>CM062567.1:49260965-59260965 GCA_031468815.1 Morus bassanus | reverse complement strand
AAGAAAAAAATATATGTTTGAATGGCTAGCTTGAAGTTTCTTTAATTATATTTGTTCTTCCTGACCTGAGCAACAGATCTTTGAACTTCATGGGTGTAGAAAGAAGCAGTCAGTCATTGCTAGCACAAGATCTGGGGCATAACACTTCTTCAAAGCCTGCTGTTACAAAGCAGAAACTATTTCCCTGTCTACTGAAAATAGGTATGGTTTCTTATCCCAGCTCAATGAATATCTTTATAAAAACAGCAAATTATTCCTTCCTGTAAGAGAGATCAAGAAGGGGTGCTGAAAATTGTCTCAGAAGTTCAAGCCTCTCTCTTACCTAGAGGTATGTGAAAGTAACAGTCAGAAAGGAAAGGAAGAAAAGAGGATTTGTGAGGTTTCCCTCACTCAATGCAAAGAACTCTGTCCATCTGTTTGTTTGCACCGAAGAAATTACAGAGGCCAGGTTTTTATGAAGCCCATAATCCTAACAGGAGGCCCCCAAATATGAAGCCAGTTCTACTAAAAGGATGGTGGTATATAAGAGGATTTCTGGAGTCATGATTTGCTGCATTGTGTAACACAAAAAAGCAAGGTCATCACATGGATGTAGATTGAGTACAATAAACTCTTAGAAGATATTGACCAGCAGCCTGTCATTTTTCTTACTTATGTAGTAGAGAAGATTTCCAAGTAAGATTTTGGAGGAGGAGAGCTACAGAGATTTGCCACTATGCCTGGGAAGACTTCTGAGAACAGATAAACAGATTTGAATCTTAGGGGAAGTCACAAAGGCACCTGCTACAACAGCCAGCCAAGATTCAGGTGGTCAGTAGTTGATGAAAGGAAAAATTAATCAGTTACTCTCTTTCCACTAAAATAGGACATGATAGCCTCCATCACAGAATGGACTGTGAAGAACTATGCGAAGGGGAAGACAGATTAGCTGTAATAGGGAAGAGAAAGCAAGATGCATAGAGAAAACAACCCGATCAGAGCAACCCAGATAAGAAAAAAAATATATCAAATATTATTGTATAGCATATGTTAGTAAACGCTGATATGCATTAGGCTTGGTAACCACACTTTTTTCCTTGCATAGCAATAGAGCCTAAGCACTTTCAAAAAACAAAGCAAAAAAACCCTAGCACCCTATATACTTGCACAAAAATTCCATGTATTCTTACATAGCATAAAGGTGCCTTCCAGCAATACTTAGTAATTCTATTGTTTCTTGCCACAAGCTAGGTGAACAATATCCTGTCTTTTACATTAACTCCAACGCTTCTCTAATACCAAGGAAAGTAAGAGAATGTAATCTAGGTAGAAGAGATCCTCTGGACTCTTCCCCTGTAGAAATGCACAAAAAAGAATGAGCAGTGACTCTAAATGTATTATGAACTGGTGGATGGTGAGAAAGATTATGCTGTAATTTTCATCACTTAGGAATTACAGAATATTAGTGCCCTTAGTAAAGGCCCCTCTAGACTGACAATTTAACTGCAACATTGCATAATAATTATACAGGCAATATGAAATCTTCAGCAGCTTGTCTACTTTTCACTCTTATCTGCAATCTATTATACTCTCTAGTCTCGTAAATGGATATAAAGAAAATGGTTCTGATTTTTTTAAGGCATCACTAAAAATGCTAATTAAACCTATCATGATGGGCCTGCTGAGGATAGGGCATGGAATGCACAAGCTCAAGGATAAAATGTCACACTGGGCCAGTGTAAGGCTTGCTTGAATTTAGAGAAGGACCAGCCAGTTCTTGGTTATCATGGTTTCACACTGCATTTGTTGCATGTTTTGCATTGATTTGTGGTAGACTGAAAAAAATGTTGTGGAATTCTGTTTGCAAATGTGAAGTTTCAACAGAATGAGTTTTTCTTTAAGGTAGTATTCAGTTGAATAAGAATTAGTATTTATGGCATTTGTCAATCTTTAAGATATGTCCGTGAAAAGAAATTAAACCACCCAAACTCTCTTTTAAAGTAGCTTTTGTATTCCCAGACATCTTATTTGCTTGATAAATTGTTTTCATCACTTCATTTTTGTGCATGTTAGCAGTGTCTACACTGTCGGCAGTTTTAACTGCTTGCAGCCTCCAGAGAGAAATATACTTCTGCATTTTTTGCACCTATGATCACTGTTTTCTTGTCAGTCATATAGGCTTGACTGCAGAAGATAAGGAGTTGTTTTACTTGCTCATGCTGCAACAGGTGATGGGCAAACAAGGGATGCACCTACTGTGCTCAGTAGAAAATGTCACCGATATTGCATGAGAAGTGTACTCTCAGGAGGGTTTTACTAGGCCTGTAGAAGAAGTTCATCTGTGAATGTGTGAAACTCTGGGATCATTTGCTCTTTGTGGATAATTTCTACATTAGATATACAGTAGCAACCAATTAAACATATAACCTGAGGGTATAGTAAAACTTTTCGTTTTAGTGGCACTTACCTCCACAGGAATTTCTTTCTATACCTTGATTTGAAGCAGATGTGTTCATTAATTGGGTCTAATAACGATTATAATTTATTCTCTCTCTACTGCCTGGGATTTTATTCACTATAGAGTCGTCATTTTATGAAGTGGTCCTCTTGAAAGGTAGGCTTTGTGGGGCTCTGTGTTGCAAATAATTGATACACTGAAGTCTATCCATTTCAGTACAGGAGCACTACTAACATTTGATAGTAAGGATTGGCAGGATTGGATCCAACATTTTTTAATATTGTTTTGAAGTACAAAAAATTTGCTGTTTTTTCCATAAGAATTTAAGCAGTCATTGATAGGATATACAAGAGCTTTTAGAGTTTTCACTGGAACTGTGGATACTTTTATTTTCAACAGCAACAAAAAGCCTGGTTGGCTCAGATAACATTCTGTGAACAGCATTCATGTAATAGCAACTTGGCACTATGTATATTTGTTTGAAAAGAGAATTGATGATATTATAGGATTATAACAAAATAGCTCTTCTTAAAGACATCCTTTTAGAAAAATTGGCTGTATTTATCATGCTCAGAATCTCACCCTAAAAGCTTTTACCATTGTTAAGTCAAGCTCTTACACAACTAATGATTAGTAGAAATATTTCTGGAATTTTGTTTTTACTTTATTGCCAATCATGACATTTGATTTTAAACATAAATGTTCTCAGCTTGGTTTCATCCTTGTTCCTTTCCTCCTCCTCTCTGCTGCACTCTTTGGTGATCGTGTTGATTTCCATCCATTCCCCGAGTCTTTAATCTATTTGCCATTTTCTGTGCCCAGATGTTTATGTACTAAAACAGATTGTGTTTTTTGCCTTTTCCCTGGGTAACACTATTACATCTGTATTTAGTTTTTTGCTGCTGCTGTTGTTTTCAAGTGTGTGCTGCCATCTATGGAGTAATCATTGAAATAAAGCTGATATAAAAAGATGTTTTATCAAAACATTATGGAAAAGAAGATGTAGCTAGCGGAGGAGGTATCATAGGGCAGTTGGCCAGATCTCAAGAAATCCCATTTCTCTGCAGTCCCGGATCTCACAGCAAGCACAGGTAAAAGTATACCAATTAGAAAATCAGTGACTTCTAGGAGTTAAGTTATTCAGTAGATTTATTCATCCTGGACGAATTATCAGGGCAGCCTGAAATTTAGAATAAGGTTGCTTTGTCCTCTAATCCTGTAAGTCATTCTTTTTTCTTCCCCATTACATTTCACATATCCTAGTCCCTCAGCAGTTTCCAAGATCTGTTTATTATGCCTTTCTTCATTTGTTTTTTAAAGCTTAATTTTAATTCCTTATTCTTCCCCAGCGTCTTGTTAAGTGGCTTTGTGTCTCTCCCCTGTGTCCAGTTTCAACCTGCCAGGTTCCAGGTTTCCCTCCTTCAGGTCCTTTCAGAATGCAGTACTGAAGATCAGTCCCTATTCTCTCTCTCTTTCGTAATATTTTGTTGCTTTATATCTGGTTTAGAGTATATGTTTATTGCAATATATTTATTCAAGTTGGTCTGGAAAGCACTTGGAGAAGTAATTTTCTCTGTACTTTTATGAAGTGCCCGTGGGGTATCTGTGCACGCATAGCAGCTATCAGCCTTTATCTTGCTACTGTTCATATGCTTTTCAGCTTGCAAATTTTTGACTAAAGATTTTAGTGCCTTACAACCTTGGATAGGGTTAGGTATATGAGTTCCTGACAATTAGATTGCTGTTTATTTGAATTAGGAGATGTGACAGAGAACAACTATGGGGTTGTTCTCTGTCATGTTCTATGTTCTATGTTCTCTATTAGGTCTGCCCTTGGCAACAACTGTGTTGGAGTGGGGGGTGTATTTAACCACTGCTGCATAAATGCTTTCTTATAACACAAGACATCAGAATCAAAAGGAAAAGTTTAACCTGTATGGATGAAGCATTCTTATAAATATCTTCTGACATTTTCTTCTTGCTGAACTTAGAAATCGATCTTATTTCCCAGCATTGGAGACAAAATGAAGAAAAAAAATCAATGCTGAAGATTGATCAATGTTTTTCAAAACTGACTTAATAAGATAAAAATCAATGCAGCTGTATTCTTTGCCATTATTTTATCACCAGTATCATTCAAACATGGTAATATTTGATTCTTAAGTTAATTGTGAAAATATTTCAGTTACCTCCTACAGAGGCAAAACTTAAGAAGGAGGGTTTTATTTAGTCAAACTTTGATTTTCTTTTTAATCCTAATTTTGGAACTTCAAGTTCTATAAAAACTGAAAACAGTTTCATGTTTTAAGTGCCAGTATATAATTGTTCCTTTAATCACAGAGATTTAAATAGAACAAATTATTACTTGTATTTGCAAATTACAAGCTCTGATCCTCCCTTCCTCCTGCAAACAGCAATTCCATCTTGCTTGGTTGAAAGATCTGTACTCGAAAAATTGAAGATAAGCTTAGGCATCTAATTTCCCCTGGGGCAGACTTGCAGTGCTTTGACTTTAGAGCCTTACTGTACAAATGCATTGGCTGATTAATCTTTTTTGGCAAAAATCAGCAGGTCATTTGGGAGTTTTTGCTTGTTTTTTTCCCCCCAATGACCATTTCCCTTTTCTATCCCCACTGTCTACAATAATACTAAGATCTCTTACTGATCTATTTAAAGAAAAGTCTTAAAAACTCTTGTGTGATATCAGTGAACCAATCCCTAAGCCATGAGTTTGGCTTAATAATTGAGAGGTTTTTTTTAAAAAATAATTTGCATTTTAATATTTTGATTCCTGTTTACTTGCTGTCTTGGGTTTAGGCCTTTGGGCTCCTAGTTTGAAATATCTCTTTACAAGTGAGGGCTAGAAAATGTCCTTTTAGGGAAGAAAGTCAAGATTCTCAAATAATCACTGGGACATGTGAACTGAGATCTTCAGGGAAGTATCAGACAGTGAAAGACTCCTGATAAAATCCTAGATATTGGCAAGCCTCTGGTAATGATGTCTTTTGTTTTAAAGGTTTATTTCATGAGAAGAGAAAGACAGATTTCTGCACAAATGTCTTACTGAATTTAATCCCTATCTGTAAGCTGGGCCAGAATGTCATAAAATAGGAAATGCAAACCTAATAGTAAGTAGACACAGTTTTTGAGAATACAGGACTTAATCAGGTTCTCTGCTGAGCCAGTTACTTTTACCTCTCTTGTTCATATTCCTTAAGTAATTGATAAATGTAGTGAGTTTGCCACTCTCCTCGAGTAGCTCTGAGCAGCAATATGTACATTCATTGGGAACAGACAGTCCCACCCCTTCGTAGTCTCCTTCATCATAAACTTCATTATAGACAATATCTGTGATCACATAATGAGAGAGCTTGTAGTTGTACCTCTCCTCTCCTTTTCCTCCTGCCTTTGTACTGCAAGAGAGAAGTAGGATGGCTAAAAGGTTATCAAGCCTGAATTTGTTACACCTCTGAATTTGGCAGGCAAGCATTCACAACCACTGTAGAAATACATGGCTCATCACCACATGAAGCTGGACACCCTGAGAAGATAGATGATATTGGATTGGTTTTCTTGTTGCTCTGCAAACAATCAAACAGGCTTAAGCTATGCAATCTGATAGTCCCTAATTGACAGCTTTTCCAAGGTTCATTTGTTAACAGAGAGCATGACATGTATTGAAGTTGTTTCTTCATAATGCATTTGGCATTAACAGGAGAAGCTGTCAAACGCCTCAGACGTCAGCATCTCAGCAATAAGATACTTTGCCTCCAGTTTTGACTTTCTAACTAGCGACTTTATATTTGCAAGGGCATTTTGAATGAGCATATGAGAGGACAGGACATAAGAAAAAAAAGCTTAAATATATTCCCCAAAAGGAAATTTGTAAGGAAGTATTTTTGTTGCTTGGGACATTTACCTGAGTTTTATGGTTCAATTGTTCTTTTTTCTTTTGGTATAAAACGTTGGTTTCTTGCTTATCAAAGTACTCACTGAATACTCATTGGGTTTCAGAGGGTTCTTTTACTTTGGTAGATTAATAAATAGGCATATCTGATTTTATTTATACTGATGAAGAATTTGTGTGTAAGAGACATGCTTAAGGGTTTAGCTTGCCTGTGTATCCACAAGATAATAAAATAAAACTCCAAAGAAACCTCTATTTCAAAGAATCCTACCCTTCCCCCAGATAAAGCCCATATTTGTTTGAAAGAATAAATTACCTGTGTAGAAGAGACCAGAGGATGATTTCTCCACTGAACTTGTCACTGTTTCTCATTTGCTGTTTTCTTGTAGTGAGTTTTTATAAACACTTTCTTAGTTTCTTAGAACACAAATTGTGCCAGAACTCTATAACATTCGGGGGGGGGGGGGGGGGGGGGGGCACAGGCGGTGTTCATTCTGTAAAAGATCTCCACTATCTACTCGTCCTTGCAACTGTTCATATGCTGATACCTGGCAAGATGTTCACACAGGGTCTGTAAGTACTAATTAAGAGCTTGGTCACAAATCCATCATCATTAATAGCTGCTGCTTCTCCTGCATCCCATGAACTTGATAGCTGCAAGATGCATTTATCTTAGATGTACAAAAAATGTGTTTTAATTTCACTTTGTTGTTCTTACTTAGTGTAAGCATGTTACTCTAAATATTTAGGTTAATTTCTGTAGCACCTAGTTAAGTTTCTGCACATATTCTTACTTCTGGGAAAAGTACCTGCCTGGAGAAGTAAATGAAATTTTACAGATGTTGTCAAAATAATGGAGTTTCAGTGGTGCTTTGACTAGCATTGTTTAGAAAGTGAAACACAGATGTTTGGATGAGGAAAAAAATGAATGAATGGGTCAGGACGCTTTCATTTCACAGGAATAAAGAGCCTAGCTTTGACAGAAGGGCCTCTTCAAAAAATGCCAGGAAAGAATGAGCAAAGCCAGAGTCTGCTTAGAAAAGTCCAGAAACAAACTTTTTGAAAGCCCTGAGGTCTGGAACCTAACCATACATCTCTCCTCCCTCTGTAAACATCAGTGACCTGAATTCCTGCAGCCAAATATTCCCAAGCCTTTGGGGGACGTCCTGGACCTGTCTCCATCTAAGTACTTTCTGTTTTATTTGCAAGGTCTGTTGGCAAATGCTGTTTCGGTCACTGGCAAGCACTGACTCCAGAGGCCCTTCTGTCTTGCAGGGCAAGCACAAGCTGCATGTGGACACGGGACTGGAAGGTGCCTGGTGTGGCCTCATCCCCATCGGGAACTCCTGCGAGAGCGTGACCACAACAGGCCTCAGATGGAACCTCAGTAAGTCAGACATCTCCGGGATGGTGGGTTTGACATTATCCTAACTGCACATTTACACCAGCCTCACCAGTGCTGAAGGGTCTTACGTGTTTGAAGGTGGAACAGCATTGAATCCCTGCCATGCCATTTTTTCCTAGAAATGAAGGGGTTTTTTTAAAAAAAAAAAAAAAAAAAGATAAATATATTTAAACCTGAGATATCACAGGCAGAAACATGTTTTCCATTTGGGAGTCATTGTGCTGTTTAAATAGAACATTTGTTGAGGTCATGATACATTACCATCTTGATACACTGCCCTCCAGGGAGGGGAAGCTGCGAGTGCCTAAACTCCTGGTTATAAGCCATAAAGTTACAACAGACAAATAATAATATGATACAGATTATTAAAGCTACCTCACTTTCCCTGAACCGCTTCGTGTATATTGTCTGTTTGTCAACTCTGAATTAATAGATATTTTTCTTATTTTAAAGGGGGAAAAGGTGCATTTGATCCAGAACAGGGACATTTATCTGTAGAGAAAGGAGGTTTCTTGATGAAAAAAAATTGAAACAATCTTCATCCTCCTGCCCCCTCCTCCCACACTGAGTCATTCAGGATGTATTTAATCAGGAAGATAATGGGATATTTTAGGTGAAGATTCATTAAAATTTAAGGGAAGCAAAACAATAATTGAGAGGCTCTGGTCTTGCAGTGTGATTTACATGGCCAGACTTTAGAGCCATCCCATGTAGAAAAGGCACGTGGTTCTCGCAGTTTGCAGGGCAGTGCCCTCGTTGGCTAATAATTAATCTGAGGTTGACCCACTGTGCCAGCCAGCAGCACATGTCCTAGTCTAGGGAGTGTCTTGTTCTACTGAGAGTTTGAGCTGTGCAGTTAAGGAGGTGGTAGGCATTTATAGCTCTCTAATGATAAAAGATATGAATATGGCATTAATTTCAAGATGTGTGAGACTTGCCAGGTGAAGAGCTGTCTGGCTAGTGATGTTTTCGTCCTTTTAAACTGGAATGTAAGAGCTGAATGTATTGTATAAGGGACATTCTCTTAATTTGAGAGAGACAAATATTTTCATTTGTAATGATAAGTACAGTTGACCAGTAAGGTACTAAATCTTCATCTGCTCATCTCCTGTTGTGCAATGAATTCTGTGGCCTGTTGCACTGAAGGACTACTCATTTCTCCATAAATGTTCTGCCCTCTGGAGTGAGGTGAAGGAAGCTCAAACCAGCCTCACATTAATAAAAGGAGCATCTCTGAAGCCTATGCCACTTTGCAAAAGGCTACTGCTTGTATCACAATGTGGTAGATAATGTAAGGTTGCCGTCCTTTCTTGTGATTTTGATTATTAGTTTAAAAAATTAGTTACTTTTCGGATACATCAGAATTTTTTTGAGTTTAATGACATAAATTTCATCAGATTCACAAGGTGCTCATTAGAAAGATGATAATTTTAACGATGGTCTGTCTACTCCCACAAATGGCATGACTTTGTTACTACTAAATTATGATTGCCTGATCTGCTGGAGCTGAGAAAGGGGTTACTAGTCTAGCTGTGCCAGTGGGAGGTGCAATGGTAACACATAATAAGTTTGTATCTAGGATTGGGTTAAGATACCAGTTTCTTTGATGTTTATCATTCTAGTTGTGCTGTAGTGAACTTCTTCAGGTTACTCAGAGGCATAGCTAGATAGGGACCTACAGGGATTTTTATTACACTTAATTTGGTCTTTTTTTTTCTTTTTCTGGGAGACAAAAAAGTATTTAAGTGACTGTTTCCTACTTGTTTCATGTTAACATGGTACCACCATCTCTGCTTCTCCCAGTCCTTGTTGCTGTCCGTTTCCAGGAGGAAACCTCAGACCTTTACAGTGTTCTCCTTAGTGATGTGTACACTGCACCCCATTATAGGGGTGAATTCTGTGGCCTGTTGCACTGAAGGACTACTCATTTCTCCATAAATGTTCTGCCCTCTGGAGTGAGGTGAAAGAAGCTCCTTTTATTACACTTTCAGTCTCAGTATTCATGTTTCTCACAGGCTGTAGTTCCTTCATTTATTTCTCTACATTATCATGACAGAAATATGAAACCAAAAATGATCTGGTCTTCCTTGAAGATGTTTAATCTATCTGAGACATCAGGGTCATTACAACCTGAAACTGCTCTCGTGCCCAAGTGACTAGAGCTAACCTTTACTCATGCAAATACATATTTTGAATCAGGTTATTGTTCAGATACTGATAAAACAAACTAAAGTGTAGCTGCATCCCCCAAATGGGAATCCAATATCTCAAATACAGCTTGTGGTTAGTTGTGTCTTGGTTGTTTTTTTTTCCCTAATAAATAAGCTTTACATTTAGATAACCTAAGTTTGATATTAGCTTTCATTGTGTTCATGAATTCTGTGCTGCCTGTAGTTTTGCAGTTACTTTTAAAAATGTTAGTCCTCCTGTAAATTGTGATGGAGAAGCAAAGTCTTTCCTGAGAAGAAAAGGGAATGAGAAGATACTGAAGTGAGATGCGGATGTCAGCATTGCTGCTGATGGCTGGCAGTGGCAGAACTTTCCCTGTTCATTTGTTAATGGCACTCTGAGTACACACCTTCATAAACCCCAATGCGTAAAATGGTTTGGTTATAAATTTATTTACATGTGTAAATCATGAAAGAAATGGCATTTTTAAGCCAAACATGACATGAAAGGCCTTTTTTTCCAGTTTGTTATGGAATTAATTGAACATGACCTAACAAGCTTGTTTTTAAAAAGTAATTTTTGAGTCCTCAAAATATTTGTTTTAAGTGTCTGGGTGATAAACTAATTCCAGAATTTTAGTTCCATCTGAACAGTCAAAAATGATGTGTTAGGTGGGAGGGAAGCCCTCATTTTTGCAAACAAATTCCAGCAACTCAAAATTCAAATAACACTGCATTACAGGAAAGAGCTGGCTTTGCGTCAAGGTTTTTAATGTTTAACACTGATGTCTGTCTGAGCATATCTAGATGACTCTGCTGATTAAAATTTGTAAAACCTTTAAGGGGTAGTCAAATGTTATCTGTGCCTAATCTACAGGTCCTGTCAAGAGACTTCATAGCCTCTGAATAGAAAAAGGCAAGGATAAATACTTAAGACAGAAGCTGTGTTGGGGTTGAGAGTAGGCTACTAAAGGTCTCATTTCAATGGCTGAATTAGATAAACCTGAAATCTGTAAACTATTCTGCCAGCAGAGAAAGAATGATGTCTTGATTATATTTTTAATATTGCAGAATTCAGTATTTTTTGTGTGTCTGTGTAAAGACGCAACATGTATGCATGCTTTTATGCATGCTTATCTTAGTTATTTGCTAGCACTTGGCACAAACATAACATTCATTTATTTTATTTCTCATCTTATGGGTGAAAGAACTTGTAGAAGAAAGTGGAAAATTGATTAGAGAAAATATTTTGTATCCAGACTTGCTATTGTGCAGCACATATTCAGAACACATTATAAACATATTCTTTCCACTCCCAAAGGAATACAGATATTTTCTCTATTAAAATCTGATTTACAGCACAGGAATCAGATGATGTTTTATCTGATTTGACTCACCTGGCTGCTTGCTGATAACAGCTCCCATGTCTAATAAATAAATAACGAAAAATCCAATAATGCCAGAATTACCTAGCATTCTTCATTAGGTCCTTAGTGATGCTTTCATGGAAGGTGAATAAGAATGCAGGTAGAAATCAGCTGCACTATTCATCATAGAAGAGGTTGGAGGGTAATGGTAGGCTTTTCTAGGAAATGGTTCCTTTTCTAGGAAATTACTGTAGAAAATAATCTTGCCAACTAATTTACACTTCATCCCTATGGCCTTTGATATGCTGTATGTCATACCTATACTGAAAATGCCAGCATATATATATATATAAACTGCGTATGTGAGTGATTGTGCTTTCCAGATAATTTTCATGCAAATTTGCTTCTTTAGGCAGGAAGTTAAATTGCTGTAAAATGCTACCATTAAAAAGAGCGCCACTGTCATTTCACTTCAAAAGGCAATAACAATAACAACAGGAGCAAGACCTTTCTCTAACTGTAGCAACAGAGTATCCACTGACTACTAACTTCACAGGTAGATAAACAGGATCCAAAATCTTTTTGACGCTGTTTACTAAACAAAAAAATTGAAATGTTTACAGTGTTTTTTTCACTGTTTCACTTCATTGGGGTTTTGTTGGCGTTGCGTTGTGAATGGAACAAAAAGATTACAAAGGCAGTGCAGTTTTGTGTCTTAGGAGAAATGCAGAGTCAAAAAGACAAAAGAAAATTAGTAACTCTTTCCTTAAAAAAGTCAGAGGGTGAGGGACTCTTCTGGAAAAGGCTGTAAATTAAGATGGACAGATATCTGTGTGGTAGTGAAGCTCTTTGTATAAGCAATCTGTAACCTGTTTCATCACTGAAATAGTTTATATGGCACATTTGCTGCCCCAGTTCATTCTGACTGAGGCAAACTAAGCAGTGCTCCCAGGAATAGCTCTGTTTTCAGAGGCAGAGTGAAAAGCTTCACAGCTGGATTCCCCTCTCCTCTGCTTTCCTCTCCTTCCCTCCCTTCTCACGTTCTTCGCTGGTAGAAGACTCCCAGTCCATCAACTGGGATCTATCTTCAGAGCTTCAGTGATCTATTTTTTCCCTTACTGCAGCTCTAAAACCCTGGATAGGGCAGGGTGACAGAAATGATGCTGCTGATCCCAAAGCTTCAGGCATTTTTGACCTTTTGCGAGCTATTTGCCTGCAGGAGTGCTGCTGTCTGCCTTCCAGGGTCACATCATTTATTACAAGGTGAGGCCTGCTGAAATACTTTTCCGATAAAGCAGATGTTCTGATGGTGGCAGCCTGGCATCCCACTGGGTTACTGCAAGCCAGCAAAAGCAACGAGGGCATTGCTTAGCATTGCATGAAATTATTTCGAACCAAAAAGGCCATTTGGCGTACATTAAAGGACTGATGAACACAGAGCTCAGTTATGCTGGGCCTCTAAAGCTGCATTTGCATTTTTTCCTGAACAGCAGCTTGAAAACTCAGTCAAACTTTTGAAGGGACTTGAAATGGGGATTTGCGGTTGCACGTTCAGTCCACTTCCACATATTTCAATGACTGTTTGGAATTAGTGGGAGGGAGATTTTGTTCCAGCTCTTCTTTAGCAGGGTAGCAGGGTCCTGGCTTTCTGTTTGGACAGGCTGCTTTAAGGTGATAAACAGATATGCTTTTCCAGATCACACTGTTGGGGCAACATTACTGCTGTAGGACTCCACTTATGGAAAGATTCATGTGAGTACCTTAGGTCTGAACTAGCTCAAACCACTTCCAGCAGTAAGTGTAGCCCAGCTGGATGTCAGTCTTTAACGGGACATAGGGAGTGTATATATGATCTTTCTATACAGCAGTAATAGGCAGTAATTGCCAGGAAGGGGTAGAATAAAAAAAAAATCAGAGAGACTTCTCCAGCACAGCTGTGCACAGAGCGGATGCCTCTCTACAACCTAAGTAATACCGTCCTGAAGAAAACTGGAGACATTTATGTCTAACTACATTGCCACGGCACACTGCAACTATGGAAACTAATTTCATTATTAATATAGAGGAGAGAGGGTTGTCAAGAGAGCAAAATGTTGTTCTTTCCCTTGTATCCCCTCTGTTACTTCAGTCCCTCCATCTGTTAATGGAAATGTGCCTGGAGGTATGACAAAATAGGTGCTCTGCTTCAGCCCAGCTTTGATGCAGATAATCCTCATCTCTCTGGTGGCAGTAGATTGGTGAGACTACTAAAGTCACATGAAATTCAAAAGCAACTTGCTGCTACTGAAGGATATGAGTGGTAAAGACGAAGCACCTTTCTGGGGAAGAGATCTGCAGAGAGCCAGAGAGCTCTCAATTTAGATTGGTGGGGGTCCAAAGTAATTCTGTGGATTTCAGCAGTGGCTCTGAATTTTCATTGATGGGTGCGGGGGCAGAATTTGTCCAAGAAAGAGACCCTTGAGTTTATACTAAAGACATTTAGCCCTAAAGGCATTCTCATCAGTCAACCTGCTCATATGGATACTGGGAAATCATCTCATTTAGACAATGGCAGAGGCAAAGCTGAAACATAATGGTGTACTTGAATGAAAGTCAGTGAAAAATTGGCCAGAGTACAAATGCTCGTTTGTCATATCCCTTGCAAATATACTTTAATTGTTTTCATATTTAAATAACCAGAATCAGCCATAATAAATGTAAATGTCACACTGCCAAGAGATTTCCAAAAACAAGGAAGCTCTCTGAGTTATTGCCAGTTCTCAACATCTCTGCAGAACCACAAAGGGCAAGGACTGGTAGGAGGACAAATCAATCACGTCTGACTAGAGCTAAAAAATGAGATGCGTTTGTCTGTGGTGAGTCAGTTGATGAACAAGTGTGCTATTTAGATTGGGGGGGGGGGGGGGGGGTGTTCAAGTAGGTAGACATTACCGTTAAGAATTGACTCCTCCTTTCCAATTTGTTTGCGGACCTTTTAGTTCTGTTTATTTTTTAGTACTACTGGTGTGTGTGATTGATCTCTTCTCCCCAAAAACATGGCACTGAGAGAAATTAATTCCTCTGCAGTGATCTATTCCTCTACCTTAATGGCAAACAGTTCTGGCTATTCCCTCTACAGTGTCTCAGTTCTTCATTCACTGCTCCCTTTGTATGAACATTTTGCACGTTGTATCTGAGAGGGCCCTGCTCTCTCCCAGTTTTGCCTCTAGATGTTTGTGGAAAAGAAGAGGTGGATTTTTCCTTGCTGTTATACGAAGTTCTGGAGAGGACAACAGTCTGGTGGATGTCATCACTGACTCTTATGGCTACCAATTCAAGACTCTGAAATTAGAAAAAGAAACAGAGAAATCAAATTAAGTGACGGTTTTGGATGTAATCGTGCTTATAGGTTCAGGACACCAGCATCATTCAGTTCCCAGGTGCATTCTTTAGAAATTAATCTTGGGCCATAGTTGAAGGTGCTGATGTGTACAACCTCAGCCTCTCCCACTGCAGAAAATGAGACACCTGGGAGGGATAAGGTGAAGTACTGCTGAAGCGCAGGATTTTCTTGTGGTTCAGGCAGTTGATTGTCTGGAGTTTTTACTCAATGCAAGTACTTTAGCTACTTGCAAGTGAGCTGTTAATTTCTCTTAGCACTCAAGCTGAGCTCTCAGCACCCTGACATTCCTGGGAGCTCTGCCTTGGTCATGTAAAGCACAGGATACAAGATGAAAGCTGTGTTAAGATACCCACTTTTGATGTTAATATGTCTGTGCCTTTGCTCTGGAACAGTTTAACAGATCCAATGGCATTATCAATTCTGTTGTAATGAGCAACATAAAGAAGCCCATGAGGAATTCAATATGCATGCATTCAGTGCAGCTTAAATCTATGCAGTAAATAAGGCATAAAGCCCTATGATGAATCAGGGCTCAAAGTGTGTCAGTTAAGAGGATACTACTTACTGAAAGAGTCTGGCCTTCTTGGTTAATGTGACTGTATAATTAAGGGATGAAAGCTAAAGAACCTGAATTAAAATTTCACAGGCAAACTTTAATTCTGGCATCCCATAGCTTTCAAGTCCATGACTTTGCAGCCTTAGCATTTCTTAAGAGTCATCTTCCATGTGTATTAAATTCAAGTGACTATGGGTCCATGTACTATTCACAGGTAACTAACTGTATGTAGCATGTCACATTGTATTAATACAAGTCTAGGTCAGTATGTGGTAGCTGAGCTTCCTGTGTTACATACATTTTGAAGGTTTTCCTGTATTTAATAAGAAAATATTGATAAAACCAATGAAACCTTTCAAACAAGTCCAAGTATTTTCAGTATATTTTACGTGGGTGGTGATACATATCATAAAACAAATAGTAAATCCTAATAAATGTGGGTGGAATGGATGTCGAGATCTTACAATTCGTATAGCTTTCCTATGGCCTCACTCCCGAAAAAAACTAAAAAAACGTTCCTCTTTTATAAGCTTTCAGTGTTGGGGCTTCCTTCATAACAGCTTCTTCAGAATGTCTGCTCCAATTAGAATTTTTTTTTCCTTTCTGTATTCTGCAGATACAGTATGTGATAAATGTATTCTCATGCTGTTAAGCATTAGAACACAGCATTTATAATCTAATTGCCAAGAAGAAATCTCAGAATTGTACGATTAGGTTTCCCAAGTGTAGGGCATAACTCTATAATTTACACAGGCGCCAGCAATACCACTGTATCGCAGCTGATTGGCATGCCACTTAATGATGCTGTTTGTAAGACAATTTTCTAATCAGCTGCGTGAACACTCATCAGGGGCTTGCTTCTTGATTTAAAGCATAGGAGTTGGAGAGAAAGGTAGGGTTTGTTTTGCTTATAAAAACAGATCATGGAAAAAAAAACAAGTTATAAAGAGAAATATCAGGGGTATTTTTCCATTGACACAGTAAAAAAAGGGGAGAAAAAAAGCAAAACACAATTATAGAGAGCTTTGATATCATGAAACTGGATTATGCATTTAAAAGCTCAAAGTAGAATTAAAAGCTGTGGCATGAATGAGTCAGTATTCTTCATGGTATTTCCTTCACATACACTGAAACTGCGTGATGATAGCTTAAACATTAACATTCTGGTTTTTAACAGGTGTTATATTTCCAATCATCGTTTAATAGTATCTGATAATAATAATGATCTGATATTGTAGACAGTCTGTTGGGTCTAGTCAGTTGAAGCTGAAGCACGGTCAGTTTTCCATTCATTTCACGTGTCAGATTTTAGTTTTCATCCCAATAAATTTAGCCAACCCTCTCTCCCACTCAAAGAATAATTAATTATTTCTTGCCTTCTTCCTATCTATTTCATTCTTTTGCTCTGTAATAGACGGAATAGTTTTAATTTTAAAAACGTTACCTAAAACACATGTAAGCTGGGTCAAGTGAGTCTGGCATGGAAACAATTCATTATATGATTTAAGAGGTTCTAACAAGATAAGCTTCAGCTGACCTGTGCAATTTATGAATAGCTTTGGTACACACAAATAAAGTATCTGTTCCAAATTTATCCCCAAGTAATCATTGTAAAACCCTTGTAAACCACCTTACTGTCCTGTGATCCGTATACCCAATGTATGTTGAAGAATTAATGTTTTATTGAAACATTAGAGTTTAATGCCAAGCTTGGGGAACTAATGGGAGAATTGCACATTGATTTTAATATTAGTATGCTAATCTGGAGGTGCCTCTGTCCCTTTCTTCACTGAACTAGGGTAACTTAAGCCCCTTAAGATTCATCAAAGCTTAAGATTCATCAGGAGATTTAGGCATCCATGTATTTTCATACATGTGACTAGTTCCGTGGAATATAAAGGGATTATTCAGTGGGTAAGGTTAAACATGTGCAGAAGTACTTACTACAAGTCAAACTCTGCAGCGGGAGATATAACCTTCAAAAATGCCTGAAATGGCTTTTCTGTATGTAAAATAAGGTGGTAGTGACTTTAATCTCAGTCTCTGGGGTTAGCTGTCAGTGCTGGTTCCTATTCGAATATCTCTTCTCACTCACCAAAGCTATAAAGCCCCCTTTTCTAGCTCTGCACATTTTTTATGTATTGCTGGTTGGCTGTAGTGATTTACATGAATTCCTCCTGATTTTACTGCTGAATGTCTGGGCAAAATATGAAGACATGGTAAGACAAATGACTTTCAAATATTTCTCACATCTGGCTTCTTTACCTGGAGTTCAATACAGCTGTCAGGTCCATGCATCAGGTAAATTTTTCATATGAGGATTCTAGAAAAATAGGATACCTACCAGAATTTTTAAACAATCATAAAGTTTTCATTAAAATAGCTGGAAACATTAGAATATGGTACCTGTCTGCATAGTTCTAAGAGAAGAAAACACTCTGGATAGAGTGAATCAACCACAGTGGATTTCAATTATTTTTTTTACTGTGCTAAAAATTTGCCATGCTTTTGTGGCTTTGTCTGTCATATGTAAAGCAAGATTTTTCAATCCACATTAAAACCATGTATGCAGCCAATGCAAGGCACTCACTAGGGAACAGGGAAAATTTTCCATGTCATGTTATGGGCTGGAAGGTATGAAATACTAACATCAACATAAATCTGAGTGGTACTAGAATAATTAAGTATTGTTTCTTTTTTATTTTAAAATATGAAGGGTTGCTGTGTTTACTTTTTAACATTCCAAAATCCTGCAAACTGTTTTTTGGCAAGTGCAAATCAACAAATGCTGGCAATACTCTGAGAGACAGCTTTCTGTTGTGAGCTTATGTAGAGATTTATATTGCTCATTTGCAGTGTACAGTAGGAAGGTTGGTTGGTTCTTCAGAGCTTGTGCGTGCCACTTTCTCTTTGCTCCTGCCTTTTGTTACCCTGTGCTTTTATGCTAGTATAATTCTGGAACAGACCTAGACCATTTAAGACTTGTCTTGGATTTTTGGGAGCTCTCCTGCCAGTAGTTAATTTTACATCCCAAATATCTCAAGCAAACATTGTTGTCAGTGAATCTTTAGATTAGCTTGTCTTCCTTTTAATGCCCCCACAATTACTTTGGTGTCCTACTGAAATCACCTCAGAAGAATTTTATTCACTGTTGTGAAATTCACTTTTTCCAGTTTATGCCATTCTCTAACTTCCTGGGGTAATGATTCCCTAAATGTTGGTCAGTCTTGGTTTTGCACCCATGTTTCCTGAATTTCTCTGCCATTTTTGTGGTCTACCTCCTCTGATGCCATTTTCAACAAATCCTTCAGAAGTTACCAAGAATGAAGGCAGTCTTAAAAAAAAAAAAAAGCACAAACATAAAACCCAAAAAAACTTATTTGTCATCGTGGCACAGTGCCACTTGCTGACTCAGTGGGTAGCATACCAGGCTGGGGATACAGCATTAGGGCTGGAACACATTAGCTCTCATTAATATACTCTTTTCTCCTACTGTTTGTCTTGTTAACTCTTTGGGGCAGGGACTGTCTGCAACGCTGGGTCTGTACAGTGCACCCTGTCCTGCCTGGTAGTCATGTACTAGAGGGATAAACATAATTAATTGCAACTGGGAGATGAGTTCTGGATTCACAGTTGAAAGTTAATACCATGGAACGATTCCTGATTTTAAATAAATGCATATGCTGTGTGTGTTAGAGGCTGCATCTGGATTATTATCTTCAGAAATTGTACTGTGGAAAGAGAAGAAAATCATTGTTTAACGTACAGTGCCATCTACAGAACAGATTGTGCAGCCTGCACTTCATACATTATATGGCTTTTTTGGGTGTTTTTTTTTGTTGGTTTGTTTCTTTTTTGTCGCAGCACAGTTGACATTCATGGCTAGAGAGGCATTAGAAGTTTTTAGCAGATGCATGCAGAATTGGAGGATGAGAGTTCAAGAGCCCTGGGGCCTGGCTGAGAGCTCTTGCTGAAATGCTGGGATGCAGTTCCTGCTTTCTCAGCTGCTGCTGCTTGGGAAGTTGATTGTCACCCAGGATACCCAAATGGGAGGTGGTTTGTGTGCTCACTCACTTCAGCTGTAATCTGTAAAGTCTGTAGGCCAGGCTTCATCAACAACACCCATTATTAATATTAACTTTCTCTTAGAAGCCTAAACTGTTGGGGTTTGGGTTTTTTTTTTTATACAACTATTTCTAGAAATGCTGCAACTGCAGCTAACTTTCCTAGCAAGTGCATGACCTCCTACAGCAGTCTGACAGGCACACAGAAGTGCAAAAAGGAGGAAAGGGACCAGAGAGGAGAAAGTCCATCTGGGATCATGTTGTGAACATTAGGTATAGTAAAGGACCCTGTCAACTGTCCTCTCTGTTAAGAGTCAGTTTAAATGTCGGGGAGAAGGGCAGGATGTTCTCCTATGTTGTCACTTAAGCATGTGCTGTAGAGAAAACTGTTAAGTAGCAGTTGTGTGTTTGCATGGTTCGCTGGTTGGAATCACACTGTTGGCACTGCAGGGAGAGTTGGATTTAATCCCCCAAATCTTTAGAGTGCTCCTCAGACAAATGATAATTTTGGTGCAGAAAGCTGGATATTATAATACTTTTTAAAAAGACAGAAAAGGTGAAAGAACACACAAATATCCAGGAATCCATTCTTTATGTAATAGAGCACATGAAGTTATTGTAGTCACTGCAGAACAAACTATTTTCTGTCCTCTTTTGCCTAGCTTCTGAACGTTGGAAGTTATCTGACCTTTAAGCTGTTACTACTCAGGACCCACTGTTTGGCATCTTCAAATTAGTGGGGTTGAAAAAGAGAAATGGGAAGGGAGGGCTGAGAATGAATTTTGACAGCCAGGGCAGATATGAAATAATTTTCTGGCAGGTGATCTTGCAGAGGAGAAGGAGGAGGGGAAAAAAAGAGAGGGGTCTTTGTTTTTATAGTTAGATATGAAATTCAATATATTTAAAGTAGCAGCAGAGATAGACTAGGAGGCTGAGTGTCTGAGACAGCTGAAGTTGCAAGTTAAATAGAGTTTATGAGACTACACTGCCATTTCTCACCTGCACTGTCACAGTCAGTACATGTGAGTGTGTAGGTGAGTGGGGGTGTATGTAAATAATAATTCCTCTTTATTTAATATACATTAAACCTGAAAAGGGACAGAAATATGAATTAGCAGAGTGCTACAAAATGTGAGGGTAATTATATAGTAGTTATCCTCAACATTTCCACCTTTAAAGTGGTTTTGAACTGCTTAAGAGCAGCAGTTACTGCAGACTGTGATTAGATAAATGGATGCAAATGGTAATTGTAACTGATGAATGATTGATGATGGCTTTATATGTTTATCATTATATACGGTTGTAAACACTTTCTTCCTCACCAAGGATGGAGCCTGTAGGCAAAATGATGATGTATTGAATATTAATTCAAACTGAAATATTTTAAAGAGTATACAGGGCCAATATTGTAGGCTGGAATAACCACAGAGCTGTTACCTGAGTACCTGGTGAACTTTGCCATTGATATCAACAGGCTGAGCACCAAACCTCTTCCAGCTGATGTTCAGGGCCTGAATACAAGTGCAGCTGGGAAGGTGGGTTAATAGGAGAGAGCTTGAAAGTCCAGAAGGGGAAGTTGAGCACTGCTGAATGATGGTTTTGGGTGGGGAAGACCCACTGATCCACCTCTCATAAGAAAAAGAGGAGATGCTATTTCTCTTCATTATTCTGTTGCTTCTCACAGCTCATGCTTTATTTCTCAACTTTCCAGTGTCCTGTCTCAAGTTAAAGTCAACCTTTGTGAATTTCTTCTATGCTGCAGATCATTAACATCTATGTGACATTTACAGTGCAGTATTTGATAGCCACAGAAGTGAATGTTGTATGCCCTATTGTAGGAGCCATTTGGGACAGAACAAGTATATTTGAATAATTGGGAGTTGATGGGAACAAGGACTCAAAGAAGGATGTCCCTAGAAAAGCAGAGTGTGGTAAGAGGTTCATATAACCTGAATGATGCTATAATTCTATTTGATATGTCACCTGCTATTTGCTAATTATTAATCACAGTAACAACATTTGGTAGTTAGATCAATTTAAAGGGATTTTTATTGCAGCAGCTTGAGTTTAATATCAGCTCTTTGTGTATCATACAATGTAAAAAGTAACCTGTGGTAATTAAATTACAGGCTAAGTCTTCATTCTACATAATTTTTTTCTATTCACTGAGGGAAAAATAAGCAGGATATTACTGAAGAAAAGCCCCAGATCATTAGTAGTCTCTGCTCCCTGCTCTGTTCACTTCATCTGCAGTGCTGAAATCTGTCTGTTATTTTTCCTATGGCACTGTAGAACTGACAATGAACTTGCCGGCTTTTCTGTCATGTGCCTGCCCTTGGACTTGTATAAAAGAAGTGAATTAGGTTCTGTTTTGTTAACCTTTTAGATGCAAGGGAAATGGTAGTCCTGTTTGCTTACACATCGAATGCTGCCAGGCTATTGTCTGCATTAACCTTTGTGGAGCACCCTGATGTGATTGTTACCCTCTCACCAGCAACACAGATGCCAGAGAGAATTAAGAAGGGATGAATTGGAGGTGCCATGCAAAACAGCTCAGCTAAAGACATTTTTCTCCTGCACTGAAGAAAAGGTATTCTGTATGTGTTTAACTATTTAGCTGGTCTGTGCGTCCCATAATTTGCTTAGCCAAACAGAACTTCAAAACAGATGGTTTCTAAATTTGGGGAAAATAACTATTTCAGTATTTTTTTCCCTCTGCAGTTATGCTTTAGTACTGAAATGATTTGAAAATTAAACCGGAAAATAAAATTGGGATCTTTACCAACTGAATACTAATTTCAGGAACGTACAATTTTTAGTATATGTTAGGTTTTCATCTGCACATTTAGCCTAAGATTTGTTTATGTTCTGATTTAGTGTTTCTTGCTGCTTACTTGCATAAACACTACCATATCAGTCAGTCAGAGTCACCAAGCGTATTTAGCTCCCAGCTGCATTTGCTAATAAAAGGAAGAATGACAAGTTCCCTCCTTCACAGAGGAGAAAGCGGAGAAACATAAGGAAATAATTCATTGCACTTACATAGCACCTGCCATCAGCAATCTATATAGGAGCTGTACCAAAAGTAAGTGCATTACCTTATCTGGAAAACATTTTTGTTGTGAGAAACTGAGAGCATTTGTCTGGTCTGAGATTGTAAGTGAAGCTAATCAAAAGGTAGGAATGGTAGTATCCTGGGCTTTGGGATTGTTTTCTATCCTGATAGAAGTAAATTAGGACAAAGGAATTCATTGTTTGATATTTAGTATTTTTTTAAGATGTATTTAATATTATCGTACATAGTTACTATTTCCAAAGCGTATCTAATAAAATTACATTTAGAAATATTGCCTTTCTCTTAGAACATATGGTCAATGGTTGGTCATTTTGTATGTGTCCATCCCTGCACGTAAAGAAGTTGTGTAGGTGTGAAAGTGGAGTTAAATTCAGTTTCCTGAGAACTCAAGCATAATATTTGGTCTCCACTTTAACAGGCCTTTAACCGTTAGTTGTCAGTGTGAGAGCACCTGTGTGTACTCAGGTAACCTTTGAGATAACTCATTGCCCAAGAACTGACATTATCTTGGGTTGGGGATTACTTGAGGGAATTTTAGGGATACGACTCATTTGATTCAAGACTTTGCTCCCTTAAGCAAGAGTGTCGTGCCATGCCTGGCCAGACTCTATCATGCAAGGCAAAGCTGGGCTGGAACTTATTGCCACAGGATACTGTGTGGACCACAGATATGAATGGATTCAGGAAAAAACTTGACAAATTAAAGAAGAACAATCCAGTCAACACAGTGATACTGCCTCCACCTCAAGAAATCCCTAAGTTACAGGTCCTTCGAGGAAGGGTGTGCTGCTCCATATTGCCCTGTCTTTAAAGTTCTTTCCTAAATACCCATAATTGAACATTGCCTGAGGCTCCTGTGTCACTGTCCTACTAAGATAAATTCTTGGAACAGCAGCAGTGGCTGCTTTTGTGCTCTTTTGACCCTTAGAGTCTGTAGCTCTTTTTCCTCCTGAGAGACCCATTACATTCTTCTTTTTGGGCTTCTCCAAGCTGTTTTGTCCTCTGCCCAGATTAGGAACTCATAATTTCAGTTTAAATTGTCCTTTCTTGGACAGAGGACTAGAACTGTATGCCTTTCTTCAGAAATCATTCCCTTGTACAGTCTACTGCCTGTACCATGGCGATAATGCATGTTTATCTCTATTGAAAACATCTAACCTGCCACATCTTTTTTAACATCTCTAGGCTCTTTCTGCTAGTGCAGTATTGGGCTGCTGTAAAATACAGCCTTCGACTTGCTTGCTAAATTGTCAAACTTGGTTGGCAATTGAGAGTCTGCCTCAGCATTTTAATGGGCTTTGGCTGCAAAGGTTTCAGAGGAGGACTCTTGCTCCTTTACTTGAAAACCTGCTTTCTAGTTGGGGTTTCTAAAGGTGGCATTTAGATCTGCAGGTGTCGATGGAAGTGGGTTTATGGGCCCAAAGCATGGAGTCTCAAGCAGAGAACGAGTTGACTTCCCTTCTAACGCTCTCCTGAGTTTTCAGAATTTTTAACAGAGAAAACTGTTTGGGTTTGTTTGTTTGTTTGAGTTTTTTTTTTTTTTAACAGAAAATTGGTATGATTGTAGCTTCCCTTCCAGAGGCTATGAAGTAAATACACATGGTGTAACAGTGTATGCAGCTACAAAAGCGCCCGAGATCTTGAGCTGTAAGTGTAGAGGTATATGTAACTGAAAGCAATAGACACATTATGGCTTAGGAAGTTGATCTTTCATTAAATACTCTTGTTAAGCCATGGTTGCTGAACGCAAGTGCATTCATAGCAGCTCACCTGACAGGTGGAAACTCTTTACTATTTTCCTTAAGCCCTCTTTGAGAAATAATTAAAGTGACTTTCAAGTTGTCTTCAAATTCATCCCATTTGTATCTTCTCTCATACGTATAATCTCTGCTGGCTCAGAGAGAATGCTTTTGGGCAGGGTATAGCCATGAACAAGGCTTCTGTCTAGCCCATGTTGCTTTTAGAGTTGTAGTTTTTATATAAATCAGTTTTAGGACTGAAACTGCAGATTAGATGTTCCATGGCATCTTCTTGGCATGTTGCATCACTGACTTGAAAGGTAAAACTACAGTATAATAGCCACTTGATGGTGTTTTCTAAAGGCTGTAATGTCTTTTTATTTTGCTGTAGATATAGTAGCAGCTGGCAGGAGCGTAAGGTTGCAGAATTCTTACTGCAGCCATTATAACTCTGTGGCTTTTATGCTACTATATAACATTTATATACAGGGTGATGGGAAAGGAAGGTGAGAGAAACATATTTGCACATTGTAGTAGTAACAAAATCCAACATTGATGGGTTATTTTTTATCCTGGAAAAAAATGCCACTTTTGGGGTTTCATCTGATGTTGTAATTTCCAGTTTGATTGGTTGTTCTTGTGATCGTTGGCCTGTTGTGTAATAACCAAAATTTCAAGAACCTGTTTGTCTTGAACTGCCTTGTCATGTGTTCATATCTAAATCTGTAAAATATTTCAACCTCAAATTTAGAAAGGTAATTGAATTATGCTGTGGGAAGCAAAATGTGTTATTTTTCACATCTTTGTAAAAGATTCTGGTATTTTAGCACCTTACCTCCAAGGAACATCAGGTGGATTATATCCTTCACATCCATATATCTAGCCATCACCATGCAAAAGAAAACCTTTTCTCTTCAGTCTGGTTTTTCAATCAGATGCTTTGACTAAAGCATTACAGAACTGATGTAAAAAGTAATTGAAGTAATATCCAACAAAGAATTATTAATTTTTCCCATATGCAGAAGAGAAGTACTATGGACATGAGTTTTGCACTTTATATTTTTTGTTTGTTTGGGGTTTGGTTTTTTGGGTTTTTTTTTTTGGTTTGGTTTGGTTTGGGTTTTTTTCTCCCTAGCATCTGGAACCGGTGGAGCCTGTTCTCTACAAGAAAAGACAAAAAGAGAAAGGAAAAGGAAAAAAAAAAGAGTCTCCTGTGGATGAAGGCATGTCTGTATGTGTAGAAAAGACTTCTTTTTAATAAATATATATATTTCATACATATATATGGGATAGTGGATTCAGATTGTCAGAGGCGCTTCAGTATATGGTAATCAGAGGAATCTACCTCCAGGGAATTAATGTTAAATTTTGTTTTGAAGTAGCTCATACCTTTTTTTTGCTCACACTGCCTAACTCTGGCAGAAAGCTTATTCCCCAAAACTAAACCCCTGAGGATAAATACCTAATCATCCCAGGTGACCAGTAGAGCTGTGATTGACCTCAAGCAGGTACAGTCTCTGGTCCAAAAGTCGTGCTTCTGATGTAACTTTGCCTTTTTGCAGTGTTATTCCATGTTGCATTGAGTTGCACCATCCGCATCCCATATTTGCCTGTTCTTTATGCTTCTGTAGCCTAAATTACTCTGCCTCGCCACCATTTAGGTATAATCATATATTGGAAGAGAAATAGCCCATGACTTAAAAGTTACACACATGAATGGTTTTCAGTCTCGTGTCCTGGGCCTTACAGAAAGGTAGGGAAACCATGGGTCCTTTGTGGCAAGCAATGGCAAGTGCTGTGCCCAGCAGGATGGTGAAAAGTCTTGGCTTTCAGAAGTTGAGTTGCCCCTGTTGGAAGAGTGATATGTCATGAGTGATGTAAAATAAGTGATTTTTCCCATGTGATAAACTGAAAAGAAATTGATGGGAAGAGATGATGCAGAATCTCATGCCCCCTAATCAGTGGTTTAGCTAGCATACAATACTAGCAGGAAATTTCCAAACTGCTGATTGTATTGCTTCAGAAGAAGAAAAACCATCCCATTGCTTGAAAATGCAGTGTTTTGTCTTGGAAAGAAAAATGCATTAAATTATGGTACTTAGTATTTTAGACCTTCTGCCTTGTCAGATCAAGGTTTGCTGGAGCTAGTAGAGGCTGATTCAAATATATAGTTTCTGCCATAGCCCGGAGTTGGTATTTTAGTCTCCACTGTCACTAATCTGGCTGGGAATGACAATCACAGTGCTAATTACATGGGAACTACAGACTCTCAGAGGCAAAGCAAAGCAGGTTCTTCTCCATAGAGAATTTGCTTCTTGAACAACCAAAAGCAACAAATCAAATCCTCCTGTGTATTACTGATGCAGGTTGCCCGATACAATCAGATGGCACTTTGTATCAAAGCAAAGCTAATTATTAGTAGAATTGTATTGCCTTGCATGTTTTAGTTTTGGAACACATACATATTCATTATTCTGTCTGCTCTTGAAAGACTTAGCAATTGGTTATTACAGTTAGATAATTACTAAATACATCCTGTTCTTCTGGAACTTGAATGAAAGGCAGACTCAGGAGCCAGCAGGGAATACTCAGCAAAACCGAACTGCACTAAATCGAAAACTGATGAGAAAGTACTGCTTTCTGCAATGCACAATTTCACTTTGGATCACATTGGGCTGTGATGGTGTCAGGTTTTGTTCAGCACTGGTTGTATGTGACTACGCTGTGTTCCTCCAAAGTGAGTGAGTGAGAGCATGTAATCCTACCTGATTGCCTTGTCCTTGGCTGCACGTAACATAATAACATACAACATGCGATGTCCACAACAGATGCAAACCATCACGAATGCTCATGATGTGAGGGTGGTGGGAGATACGAAGGAGTGGATAATTGATTTGAGTAATGGAACAGTCCATAGTTAAAATAGAAAAGACATACTTCTTGGAACATCTTTTGTGTTTCCATGTATACAGTCAGTCTTTAGAGGTTAGGACAATATTTCCCTGGGGAAATACTCTAGCTATGTCAGAACTGCCTAGATTTGGGGGGGGGTGGGGGGGTGGTGGTGGTGGTGGTGTTTGTTCTTACCTTTGAATTTGGTTTGGAAGTTACCAAAATTACAAACCAGGAAAAAAGAGACTTCTGGTGAGATAGGTATGCCCTTTCTCATAATTACTCCTAGTTCTGGTTTAAGGCTTGTTTGTCTCACAAACCATTTGTACAGAATGTTACCATCTTTTGGTTGGCTGTGTATTTTCAAGTCCTAAATGAGTAAATGCACGCATGAACATAGGTGCAGTGAAATGTTGCCTATTAAAAACTGAACTCATAAAAATCTGTTCTAAAAGTAATAGACAATCAGCATCTTCTTTTATAGAGGAAAATCAATTTAAAAAGAAACAACTCTGAATATAATTAAACATCATAACTCTGGTTTATATGTGTTTAATAGGTATAATAATACGTACCTACTGTATCTCACAGGAGCCTTTTGAAGTTTAATTAATTTGCGTTTATAAAAGCACGCTGAAATCCTAAGATGAGAATAAACTCCAAGTACATTGTATTGTTGCTGTTGTTTTATGAGCAATTTTGAGAAAAACCTGGTACTTCCAGAGGTCCAGAATGTGTTTTAGCATTCCATCATAATTTTACATTCACATAAAGTTAGTTTCTTGTTGCTTTCCTAAGATTTTCCTCCTCCTAGAATCAACACCTAAGGGTGTTTGCCTAAAACCCAAAATATGTATTTAAAGCAACTTTTAATGTTAGGTAAATACCATTTCTTCCCTAAACCTTTTTTGTTTCAATTTCCTTCGGAATCATCAGTCATAAATCAGAAGTGCTTAAATAACTTACAGCCAATCTCAGTGACAGTATTAACGTAAACTCAAACTATGCAGTATAGTGGTATTCAGGGCAACTTCTTAACTAGTGGGAAGACTGTTAAAAGTCTTGTGATAGGTCTCAGTAGTTTATATTTTCTCCTTACAGGAAATGAGTCCATCAGAATGTTGTTTTGCTTTTCAAAAGGAAGTTTTGAAGGAAAGATAAGCAAACAAACAGCTGCAGAGCCTTGGTCTTCAGTAGGAATGGAGATTTGGGGAGCGAGAGGGGTCCCCAGAAAGGATGGCATCACAGCTGGTTCATTAAGTGTTTTAAAGATGAGCTATTAATCAGTTCTGAAATTAGACCACATCTTTAGTTAACTAGAGAATCAAGAATCTTTTTCTCTGTGTGTAGGGGAGAGCGGCAGAGATGTCAGACAGGCTGGCCTAGAAGCAGACAAGTGTGCTTTTCACTTACGTTGGGTAGGTTCTCATTTTTCTTTGGGTTCACATTTGTGACAAATTTTTAAACCCAGGAAATCCTTTCTAAGGTATCTAAACATATTTTTTCCCCCCTCTTTATAGCTACATTGAAAAAAGGCAGTACCTGGATTAGGTTATATTGAAGGTTAAGTTATATCAGCCCTACTTTTTTGTTTTGTTTTGTTTTTAAAGTGACTCTTTACCTTTTAACCTGGTTTTAATATGATTGCCACTACACAGATAGTTTCATGTACACATCTTCAAAGAAATAACTCCTTTAACTAGTGATACTGACAAGTAATTTGTGTCACAGGTCTACAGTCTGAGGCAGAAGGAAGGACTTACCGCCAGAATTATCCAATTGAAGGCTTAGGACTTGCTGGGTGGCTCTGTCACTTCAGGAAAATATCTAATAATTCTTAATATTTATTATGAGTTACGATGAACCCCTCACTTTCAAGCAGCACTCTCTTCAACACTGGGTTTTCCCCATGCCTCTCGCAGAGTTATGAAATGGAGGAGGACACAGGCCTCAATATGTACAAAGTGTTTAGCACTTCTGTGACTTTTGCGATCTGATGGCAACATGAATATCTATTGCTGTGAATATCCATTGCCTGTGTTCTGGATACTTGTTCCAATATTCTGTCTGGATTTGACCTCATAAGAAAAAGATTTTTTTGTTATACTCCATTAAAGGTTTAAATTATATTTTAGATTAGAAACATCATAATCCAGCGGATGGGGAACTGTGTTAGAAATCATTAGACTCGGGTATTTTCTCAGGTTTTGCTGGGTAACCCAGGGCCACTCCAAGCATACTGTGCTTCATTTTCCCCACTTCAAAAATGGGAGTAATGCTACTGGCATCCTTTAAGGTCTGCAAGATCTACTGATGAAAATTTCTGTACAAAAGCTAATGGTGCTGGTGTTATTCCCAACTGGGTCACTGGATGTGCTGTGTAGCTGCAGCAGAAGACTGCACTCTCCGTTGGTTTGCTGCTCTTCCCATCTTCTCACTGTCCTGGTTCCTTTGACTGGTAGTTTCTTCAGGATTGGGAC
Source organism: Morus bassanus (assembly GCA_031468815.1). NCBI lineage: Eukaryota > Metazoa > Chordata > Aves > Suliformes > Sulidae > Morus > Morus bassanus. The sequence continues at coordinate 59,231,492 of CM062567.1, read as the reverse complement.
AATCATGTTTTTGTTTGTACTGTGCCCAGCACAATGAAGTCCAAAGGCAATGACTGCTATCGCACTAGTAATTAAAAATGAACTTAGTAAGTTGGTGGGATGGTTATGTTAATAGCCTGTAAATCCCTCCTGCACAGAACTGGATCATTCTTAACTTGTTGACTTCTTGTGCTTGTGGCATTTTGATCTTGCAGGTTTTCTCGTGTAGAATGCAAACTGCTGATTTTTAGGCAAGTTGGGATACTTTGAGAGAAAACTCAGTAGCCATTGGGCAGTTTTTGAAGTATATTGGCTCCATTGGTTTCACAAAGCTGGTCTTAGGTATTTGTTTCCCTGTTTGTCTTGCTAAATTTACAGACTCCTTTGCCTTTTCAAGTGAAACTCTTAAGATCTTGTAATCAAACCACAGACAGCTAACTTGTTCTTTATTTAATCTACAGTGTTTCTGTGAGGGGGAAAAAATTGCCATTGAATACTTTTGGCTTTAGAAGTATAGGAAGGAGTGTTTCTGTTCACTCTGTTTAAGCAAGTACTTAAACATATAATGACTTCAAAATGCTTCAGTTCTCATCAGATTTAACAGTAGTGCTACAAGACTTTCGCCAGCTTGAGGGATTGGGATTTTAGCAATGAATTTTTAGAAGAGAGAAGATTAAGCCCATGAGATCTGCAGGCAGTAAAACTGAACAGACCATCAATCTCCACAGCCTAAAAGCTACTCCTCTGGCCTTCAGCTGGCTCCACGCCTATAGGGCATGCAAGGAGCCAGCCACGCAGTCCTCACCTGGCGCTGCAGGCCCAGGGAGTCACGGTGCTCAACAGTCAGTGCTGAGGACAACAACCTGAGATATTTCAAAGAGGGATCCAAGCAGAGCTGCTGAACCGATAGAGGGTTTGCCGCTGTCCGGTCTCTGCTGCTTTTCCCTGAGTCTTTAAAATTCCTGCGATACTCACAGGTTTTTCTAAGGTGAAATGACCTATAAATATATCAGACTCTTTGAAGATATGTTGTCCTATGCCAGTCAAAAGGATAAAGACATACTATTCTTACTACTAAAAATAATTGGAGAGGCACCAGTGAGGAGCCAATTTAGAGAAATTATTGCAGTGAGATAGATCCCTACATAATTGATATTTGGTATGGACAGATTTATGGAGGTAGCTGTTACAATCCTATTAAATACTTAGCTGAAGCACTTAGCTCTGTCACTTTTATTAGCACAGTTTTGCACACTCTTTTCCATGGTAGTTTGAGCTGTGTATTTTTTTATCCTTTGTGTGACTTCCTGCATTGCAGAAAGACATCTTTAAAATTCCCAGCATCCTCCTTGATGCTTATGATAGACAGATTGCATTGACATGGTCTTCACAAAGGAGCAAGCACCTTTTTCTTGTCTGCCTTTGGCGGTACTTCCCCCCTCCATCTGGACAGATTTGCTGGGTTTTTTTCATCACTTCGTGCCAGAAACGTACTGCATGTCTAATACATTGTGTTCAAAGAAGCCGAATTTGCTTTTTTAATACAAGCTCTTATCTCTTACCAAGCATAGATCTACAAATACTGTACTATGTCCCCTACAGCTATTCTCCGTTTAGAAATTCTTCATCATGTGTCGGACAGATGGCACAATCAGTGGGTTGTATCAGAGCATTAAAAAAAGAAATTCTTTCTCGCTGCTTCTACCCAGACTGTTTTGAATTCAGTGAGATGCAACAGCTGTAACAGTCTTTCAGTGACAACTCTGAACGTGGTAGTGGGGAGGGTGTTGTTTCATTTGAAAGTAAAAAAAAAGTAGAAAAATGGCATTAAAAAAGAAACCTCATAGCTCTGTTAAAGCCCTTTAAGGTTGCAAGGTTAAGAACCTGACTTTTCAGAGTTGTTTATTCTCTCAGCTGTCTCAGATCACAGGTGGATCTCCATTTGCAGCTACTGATACAAACAATACAGCACTGTTTTTCCTTCTGTTGAACACTTCTTAAGACTGCTCCATCATTTGTTATTAAATAAGGTATCTGGTACTTACAGAAGCCTTGCCAAAGCATCAAAGATGCTTTTATTCTTAGTGAGCATGATAGAAAAAGTAACATTAATAACCAGTTTGCTGAGAGGACAGCCCTAGGTTTCTGTATTGGCATCTGTTGTGCCTGACCATTACCAGCTCTGCAGGCGTGAAATTTGTTTTTGATATCAAAGAACCTGAAATATTTGATAACTGTTAAATGATATAAAAAAGAATAGATCTTGTGGTTTAGTCCTCATCCTACACAAGCCCTAGTAGTCTTTTCTTTGTATGGTTTGTTCCCACCCATCCTTGTTACTCCTGCCCCCAAGAGAAGTGGTCCTAGTGCAGCTCCTGTCATGGGTCCCAGCTTCCCACAAGGAAGAAATGCAGTCCACAAAAGAAGCAGTGATAAGCTGCCAGTATGCACAGGGTAGCGCGTAGGGTCTCGACAAAAGGTTGGGAGAAAGATGATGGTCTCTGCAGATGTGGCAAGGAGCCGAGCTGTGGAGATGAGGGTGGTTGGAGGTGGGAGAAGGGAAGCACTGGGGGAGCTCCTGCCTTCTGACTGCCAGGTGAGTGGTCCTGGAAGGCCCCCAACTGCTGCTTGTCTTCAGCTTACTCCTGGGGAGAAAGCCTGGCCTGAGATTCGTAGAAGCAGCATCCTGTCCTTGTCTGTCTCTAGCTGCCCATTTTATACAATATACCATAGAGAGGAGATACATCTCTCTTGCTTGCATTGTTATCCACTTTCTGTAGAAAATAGCTTCTCAATTCATATCCCTCCAACCTTCCTGTTCCCTGGTTATATCACTACAGTCAAACTGCTCCTGTAACGTTGCTTTAGGTGCTTTTATTCCTAGAAACTATGGCTTTTTAAACTAATCTTATATCCCTGCCCTGGTAAACTTGAGCTATATGAGAAGGTGCTCTCAGGTAATACAGGGAATTACACAAGGATAACTGTACAAGTTTAAATTCATATTCTATTTAAATCTGTATATTTTTTCACATTAGCAAGTTGTGAAAGAAAGGAAGTTTTTAATTTAATCTTTTAACGGGGGGAAAATGAGAGTACAGACTAGAAACAGCCGTTCTTTCCTTTGTGTTGTTGCAATATTCAATTCTCTACCTGGCAGTGTGTGGGAGGCAGTTTGGATTGTGGGACAGGCTTGATATTTCCGCTAAATGATCAGCAGATAAATGATTGTGCTGATATTTAATTGTCACCTTTTAGGTTCAATAGTTTAACAAGTCACTGTGACAGATGAGGTGGCTGTTGCATCTCAAAGCCATTCGGGTAGCATTTACTTTGTCTCACTCCGTGCACTTCTTCAAAGCTGTCTTCATAACCATGATGACTAGAGAGGGGAGCAAGGAAAAGGGAAGGATTGTGCAGCTGTGGGTGCATACTGGCAAATGCAGAAAGTCCTGCCAGAAGTTCTTGACCCAGGTTTTGACCACAGAAGCACTGTCATGTTCTGTGAAGCTAATGCCACAGCTTACTGACAGATGGGACTCCAAATCTCTGTGAGAATCACCAGCCAGCAGTTTGACAACTCAGTGTTCATTGCACTGTCCTTTTTCTACCCATACTATTACCATTTTCCCAAGTAATTATTATTGCCCTCCTGGACAGCTGGTTAACTCTGTAAAAATTCTGCTACATCAGAAGCAGGGGAACTTGCCCTTTTCCAACATGTTCAGCACTGTTTTTTTAATTGGTCTGTGCATGTTATTATACTTCTTTACCATACTTCTTTCTCCATGACAACACGAAGTGGTGAACAGCTGGCCAGCTGCAGAAGTGCTTGTGCAACCAGAGAAGGTTGGGAAAGGCGTGGGGGGGGGAGTCTGACTGAGAATTTCTTGCCAGCTTTACTGCAGAATTATGATTAAAATGTTTTGTTGAGAGTTTAATATACGTGAACGTGAGAGTTGGTAAAACAGCTTGGGTTGCCTTCTGTTTCCTTCTCTGTTTGTTTAGCGTACAATTTCTCAAACGTCACATTTAGTGTAATAACTCTGCTTTCATTGGTATGATAGTAATCTGACTTTTAACTCCTCCTCCTGGCGTACTTTAAATGAGCTCCCAGTGCAACACCAGAATTGGGGGTTTGATTTACATCTTCCTTTGCCTAGCACTGATCCCACATCACTTCTTGTAGACCTGTTCTAGGTGGGCGATGGAGTAAACAAATGGAAATGATGGTTCCACTGGAGAAAGCTGTAATTCCTAGTGCAGGAGAAACCAAAGGGCTCTCTGGGAACTGAGGTCACTCTTTTTATTAAGAGTCCATCAATATACAGCTCATAAACCATCAGTATCTCTTTGGATGGGTGTAAATCAGCAGCTGTAGTTTGTTACTCATAGTAGTACAGGCTACTTTTGGCAATATTTTACACATTTTCATGATGTGCGTTGAATCAGATGGAATACCATTGCATCCTTGCCTTCACAGAAGGGGATCCAGGGATCCGTATATGCACACATAATCCATTACAGACAGTTTTGATGTAGGTACTTCAGACTTATAACAGTTATTGCATTTCTTTAAAATTATAACTAGGACAATACGTAGGAAATATAACATTTACAAGGGGAGAAGGGACAAGGGATTGAGCAATAAATTGCCTGTCCACAGTAGTGCTGTTAGGAAAATGTAGATACCCATGCTGTGATTCATCTTCTCAAACATTAGAGGTCTGCAGCTAGCTGTTCACAGTTGCTCCTTTTATGCTCAGTAGATGAGTGGGCAGTTTGAGAGTATCATTTATTTGATTTACTTCAGATGTTTACCTTAAGATGAGTGACACCCCCATACAGCTACAGCCTTAGGGCATTGTAGGTGTTTGCATTTACTTGGATGAATCTCACCCCCATTTCCTCTCCTGAGTGAAATATTTTTCAGAAGAGGAAGTATTTTATGATTTTCCGTCCTTCTTATTTCTGTATGTTTTCAGAGGATTTTCATTGTGGGTGCAAATGTGTGCGTTTGTAAGTCCATACTTTATTTAGAGATTTTTTCCTCTGCAATGGACAAGGTCAAAATGCTTCATCCTCGTGTCCTCTGCAGAACTTGAAACTGGCTGTATGGGGAATGGTTGCCATCTCACACTTCTGATGGTCTCTAAAGATGACCATTACTGTACTTAAAAACGCTTCCTTAATGTTTTCTTGAGGCAATTGACTTTTTTTCTAAAGTGTTTTATTAAAAATTGGTGCAACGTGGAAAACTGAAAAATGAGTGTGGTTGTGGCATTTTCATGCTAGCAAAGATACAGCACTTGCTTTTCTATGTTTTTACTGGCTGTAAATCAGAACATTTAATCACGAGCCTTTATAATAAATTTTAAAGGTCACTTTCGCAAAAGCAAAAAAATACCCAGCAAGATAACGGGGACTGTATTCCTCTGATTTTTTTTTTGGTTTTTTGGTGGAACAGAAGGCCAATTAATTGCCCCAGCTTAATAGCAGCCCTGCTTGGACTCCCCTCTGTTCCAAAATCAGTGCTGTGGTTTGTGATTTGTTGTTTAGTAGTTAGTAAATTTGTCAATCTTCTTTAAATCCATTTCTGAATTCAGAAGACTTGTACACCCTGAAATCAGTGATAAATGTTGAAAAAATAATTATAATTTTCATGGAAAGTGTGGAGGGGAGTGGTCCTTGTTTTTCCCAACTTCTTTTAACCCCCTTTTCTTCTTTACTATGTGTTGTTGCTCTTTGTTGTAATTTTTCATCTTTGTTTGGTAGGTTCTTTTTGTTTGTTTTAGTTCAGGGCATAATGAGAATGAGCACTAGAACAGGGAATTAAGAATTAACTCAGTAATCTGACTGTTAGCACCATCCTCATTTTCAGCTTCGCTGGAAAATAATGAACATCATTTGGTGCCCTGTTCCACCTCCTTAGGGAGATGAGAAATGGTCCTCAAAGTCAGTTTTAAGTAAATGAAGTAATTTGTTCCCCTTCCCTGAAACTCAGTTTCTCTAGCAACTATTATTCAAAATGTAAGGCATCATATCCAGGATATTAAACAAACCTCTCTATTTCTGAACTACAAGTAGTCCTGATAGTGTCAGCTCCTCTTCCTCCGGAGAGCAACCTAGTTTCAATCATGTTTTGGAAAGACCACTTCTATTAACTGGAGTGTTTTGGAGAGATTTTTAAAGGCATGACAGAAAAGTACACAAGTCCTGTTGCATTCCATGCCTTGGCACATCCTTAAGGTCTTCAGGAGTCTAGCATTAGTAATTCGGTTTTCTGCTGATTTTTCAGCAAGTGCAATAGTTATGGTTTTGGCTTTCTAAAGTTAACTGGACTGAAAAGAATCCTTGCTTTACTTAGGTGATAGGATGATCATGATTTCTAGTCAAGATTAATAGATGTCATTGTATTCTTCAACATGTAATTTTTTTCTCTGTTCACTACAAGATACCTTGGAATTTCCCCTTTCTTAAAGGCTTGTTTGACAAATCTATGTCCTTAGGATTTCAAGATCCACGTTTCTAGTTTTAAATAAAAATTAAATGTTGTGCCCTAAAGCTGCCTCTATACTAAATCTAACTGCTTGGATGTGTCCCCTTCCATGGAGGCAGTAGAACCAGTGCATTGTGTGTTTCTGCATATGAATGGCAGCAAATGCAAAAAGAAAGTTTAGAATCCAGAGCGTAACTGCTGATTTTTGTGTAGCAATAATTTGACTGATCCTAAATTGCAGAATCAGCAGGTTTTCCAAATATAGTATTTTGGACAAATTTCTTGCTGACTTGTTTTCCCTTAATGGAGAAATTTGGTTTTGAATTAATTTAGCCTGCAGGACATCAAACTTCTGCACTTTAAAGTTTCTGTTTCTGTTACTATCTTCACTTGTCTGCATTTTGTCATCATGGCCTTAGGCCACCTAGTTTGGCTGTTGACCCCCATTCTTTATGTTCTCTCATGTTTTTCGGGTGAGTACAAGAGTACTCCATGAATCCATGTACAAGTAAAGGAGTTTTTTTTTCCAAAAAGTATTAATGAACAACTTTTTCAGTAATAATAATGGCTCATAGTTTAGGAAACAACATGTAATAGCACTGAATTGTCAGTGCGCTTTACAAACCCGTGTTCCTGCAAACTGAATAAAAACCATTCATGTGAAATATATACATCTTTCTCGGTTGAAAAATAGCTCATGTTCTGCATGAGCTTCTAGAGTATGTTAAACCTCAGTCAGAGAGCAATGAGATATAAAATTGATGCAAAGCCTAAAAGTCTCAAGGAAGTAGGGCAGCTTTGCTAGCCAGAGAATCGATGCTGCATGTAGAAGGAGGCCGGTGTGCCAAGAGTTGCTAATGTGATATACTTCAGTATAAACGTGCTGGATGTGAAATGTGACTTTGAAACATGCCATTTACAAAGTAAATATTTCCCCAGACAAGGTTGGGTAAACTTTCAGAGTCACACATATTTACAAGGATTATATAAACTGTGGGCTACAGAGGTTACTGTATTTTGCTTTGCTTTGCTTTAAACTGGTATAAATCATAAATGACTCAGTTAGCCTCAGTAGGGTACCTTCTGATTTACATTGTAACTACTAGAAGCCAGGATTAGCTCCACCTTGATTTTATGCACTTTTGAGCAAGAAGTAGTGTTTAAACTGCAGCATCTCAAGAGTAGCCATGCTGACTCGTATACCCATTTGCATCTGCAGGAAGACGTTCAGTGACCCTTCCCTTCTTTAGATGGAAAGAACTACACTTTCCTGCTTATATATCATGACAAAAAGTGGAAAACAACATCTTCCTGTTTATCTCAGAAGTTGCGGCATCTGAATGGGTTGCAAGAAAGAAGCTAGGCAGTATCCGTCCCACCCTCCCTCCCTCCTCCTTCCCTCCTCCTTCCCTGGGATTTACCTTTGCATTACAGACTGCAGTTTTCTTACTCTGTCATTAGAAGTGTAACCCCTGTCAAACTCTAGGCCTATAAGAGCTGTTCTTCAGATCTTGGTGTGTAAATATTTAACGGTGCTTATGCATTAGACCCTTCCTCATGCAGTTAACTACAAAAAACAACAACAAAAAAAAAACCCACCTTGTTTACACAGTGTATCCAACTGTAAATGCAGTGTAAAATCAAGGATGGCACTAGAGTGCCATATCCTGCTTGGAGATCAGTTGCCCACAGTAGTGCTCAAAGGCATGGGAATCTCAAGATTTCTGTCCTGAAGGAGGGACTAGGAATGACTATTACAGGTTTCATTCAAGGAATCTTAGTTATTTCCCCATCAGTATTGTTGCATGTGAAATACAGATTTTGCTACTCTTTCACTTGTTCAGTGTAGATTGCTTGACTGGTATTAAAGTGAGCTAAATTTTTATAGATGGAAAGAAGATGCCACTGAAAGTTTCCCCATTACCTTTTTGTCCTGACTTTTGGCCCTACTATACACTTTTGACACTTCTCAGTGCTTCAAATATTATTTGCACATCATTAACAATTTATACTCCATGTCAAGTTTTAGATCAGCTAATGACAAGTTGGATAATATATGTGCTCATTTGCACACACATAAAAATATCTTGGGTAAAAAAGAACAGAAAACTGGAGAAAAGTTGCCAAATGCTTTATGGTTATTTGTGCTTTATTGCTCAGTTGACATCTTCAGAATATATTGTCTTCTTTTTGTAATAATAAGAAACTTTTCCATATGCATCTGCAATGTCTTTTCTCATGGGGAAAAAGTTGAAAGCTATGTGGTCTGTATTCGGGGTGGGGGGGTGGGGGGGTGGGTAACAACAAAAAGCCCTTGCACAATGGTATGTTCTAGGATCATTTGCATTATATAAGTGGATATTTGCATACATACAAATGCACATTCAGATGTAAACATCTCTAGGTATAGTGTACATATATGTCTTAGAGGTTGAGAAAGTATAAACGTACACTGTCATCATGCCATCACGTAGACTTTCAGTGAGATGAGACCTGTAGCAATGTCCAAAAAACCTGAAAAAACTATTCAACAACCCATTTCCAAGGCAGTAAATTTGTATGAGAAAGCAGTGATTCATACTTCTCACCTTGGAGAGGAAAACTGAAGCATCTCCCTCAGCCTGGAGCAGCTTAAGTGTTTCATGTAAGAAACATTACCTAATTGACTCTGGTTCGTTACATTGTTTGCCAAGTTTCCACACGTTTATGTACATATGCAGAATGAAGAAAATACCTGTCTGCCTCCCCATGTCTACTAGTGGGCCCATGGCCTTGCAAGGCAGGAAGAGTAAGAAACAGCAGCTTTGTTAAGTGCTTGCATGGTTTGGATGGTCTTGGTATTACAAGGCAAATTGGTGAGGTTTGACAGGTTGGTAATTCTGTTACAGGTGGCTTTACTTGAGAGAGTTTTATAGCAGGAGTGCACTCCATTAATAACGTCTAAAGACATAGCTGCCTTTCCAGTGCAGGCAGCATCCCAGGAAAACATTAATCATGTTTTCCTGAAGCAGCCGAATTGATTTCTTGGGAGAAATATTTCTTTGTCTACTCGCTGGCCATTTCTGAACCCATCACCAACTTACAGTGATCTGAGCAGCTAATCAACAAATAATTTTTGCCTGATGATCACCCAGGAGAAAGAGTATAAATATTGCTTTAGGTTCTTAGTGTAAATAACTCCATTTTTACCGAGGCTTAATGACCATTTTGCTCTATCACCTTTTTTATGTTTGGGGGTTTTTTCTTCTCTTTTGGATCCTTGAGTTACACAGAGGATAATGTCATATTTACTATGCTAGGACCAGCTTACATTTATTTATTTTAGGTTTGAATATAATATCTGTTGTAGCATCCTATGTAAGCTTTTACAAGCAACGGAAAGCTGTTCAGTTTTTGTTCACTTTATTTGTATTGGTACAGTTCTCCCCAAGATGTAGCATAATCCTGCACAGAAAGTGAGAAGATGGCTAAAAATGGAGCCCATTAACCCAAGCAGAGCCAATGCTTGGTCAGCTATTGGTGAGCTGGGGAGAGAAAAGCAGATGGAAAGAGTAAAAGCAGCTAGGATAGACTGATGTGAACCCCAAGAGTTTTTGAAAGACCTCTTTATTGTAGGAAATATGCTAGTCATTTTGTCAGCAAAGACTTTTTTTATCTTTTGAGCTTTATTGCCTAAAATCAGTGAATATGGTACTCAATTAGTACCATACAGACTAGAATTAGTTAAAAGATTCATATACGTAACTTGGGGCCTGTCTATTACGCACTTATCTATCGTAAGTATATGGAGCAGCCTACTGATTTGAATTGGAACTGCTTCCTTATATACTTCTGTGCTGTGTTGAAAAAGAAAAGGTTTTCACTGAAGGTTATGTAGGCACTTTAAGCACTTAAATTAACTGGAGTGTGTGCATGGGGATTAAGCCTGGTCTGTTTTACAAAGGCACCAAATGCAAATAAGGAAGGAGGAGTCTTGGGGTTGTGTAAGGGATTAGCGTGGCAGGCCCTTAATGTAAATCCTTGCATCTTCCCCTGAGGCCATGGCCCCTGTGTGGTCCTGATGCAGCCTGATGGGAGAGGTGCATCACTACCTCATCCTCCCCCACCCGATTTGCTACTCCATTAGTCTGCTGTCAGAGCAGGGCACCTGTATGCTTCCTGATTTGCTTCAGGCCGTGTTAGCTTTAAGGGTTCCAATTGTCAGGCTGAGCTAAGCTGTTAAGTTTTTACCCAAAGGAAAGGGACAATCAATGTAAAGCCCTGCTGTGCCAGGCAGGTGAAATGAGTGGTCTGATTTGGAGACATGCCTCTACCTGAAAGGAGATGTCTGCTTGTGGAGCTCAGATCTAAATGTCAGGGTCTGCCACTACTCAAAGCCTGACCAGTTGAATTTTCATTTTCTGTTGATTTTTCAGGTTTTGATCAACACAAAATGTTCAAATACCAGGTGGAGTTAGCTTAAGTCATCCCCCATAAAATCACACCATTTATACCAGACTGCTTTGATTGAGCTCCTATCTACACATAGGAGACATGCCCCAGGTGAGCTGGTTATTACAGTCATGATTCACACCAGTCTCATTTAAACTTCACTTGTGTTTTGGCTGTCTCTTGATTTTTCTGCTCCACAGCATCTGCAGGTGAGGTGGCAAGAATGAATATTGACTGGCATTTCTTACCAAAAGCTATTCAGTTGTCTGCTTCCCCTAGAAATTTGCCCCTGTAGATGACACCAAATTTAATTCTCTTGAACCTGAAAAGAGTGAGCTGCAATGGAGAAGAAAATATCCCCCTCTTCGCTCCTGGCGTCCTCCTCTGGGGAATACAGGTTTCAGGTCTGTTTAAAAGGCCTGCTAGTACTCATTACATCTAGGACATGAAGAGAATTACTTCACTTTGAAGGCAGACACTACAATTATTTACACCTCTCTGCATCACTGCTGTTGGGCCTTCCACTTCCGTAGGCTCATGATCAACAATCTCCAAGAAGGTCATGAGCAGTGAATCAGAAGTGGCTTAGAATTGTCCTCCAGAAACCTCTTTTAGGGACATCCCCACCACCTATTTTTAATCACTTGATGCTTCTAGTTCAGGTATGATTTCAAGGCTCAAAGTCAGGCAGCTTAGTTCCTCTGTGGTGGAAGGTAATGGTGGGGTTATTCTGTGCAATTCTGGAGTTATTCTTATTTAGACATCAAATTAGATGTCTAAAGAAATTTTTATGAATACTTACTCTTAGGACTGTTAGAGGAAGTTCCATGATTCAAATGTGTTTGCATTGTTCTTGTTTTTGGGGTGACAGCAGGTAGTGCTAATAAGACAGAGCTAAAGCAGTATAAAAGAGTTTAAAAAAGTTTGGAAAAAAAATTTTTGATTACCAGTTGATACTGGTTGAAGTCCTGAGGCCCTTACTTTTCTCCAAAGTGGGCCACTTATAAGGAAGCTGAACAATGAGTCTCAGTGTTTGGAAGTAAATAGCCTGTCATGACCAATGCAAACCATCTTTGAAAATAGATTGCTCTATCAATTATATGTCAATTACAGCAGAAGTTGCAGGTGAGTTAATACTGGCCTAATATAATGGCTTTATTTATACAGGTCTGTAAACACACTCTATTTATACAGGTCTGATTCCATGTGAGAAAGCCTTTGTTCCACTCTAAATGGCTTTTTTGTTATTTCTTTTCCATTATAGCTTGAGTCTTAAGAAAAACTTTTTTTCCCTTTAATACTGGAAGCATACCCAATGTGTTATACTGGCATAAATATACTGCCTTAAATTATTTGAGAGGGGGATCTCTTTTCCATGTATTTTTCTAGCATTTAGTAGGGTGAAAGGGTTAGATTTGTTGTTGATTTTACTTTGCAGGGATGATTTATTTATCTTTTTTTATTTATAACATGCTTATTACATGAGTGTGAGATGTGCCTTATGGATTTACAAGATAAGTAAACTTGAGGAGTGATACTGTGCAAATTTTTCTTCTTCATTTCCATTGCTCCACATTCACATTGTATAGGATTGATTTCCAAAAGACAAGATGAATATGGAAACCTGACAGCTGAAAACACCATCAACTGGGAACTTGTGTCCTGATTACACTGTGGAGAAAGTGATGTTTGCTTTATTCTGATTTATGAACAGGGCAACGACTGGCCAGGTGCCGGGCCAGCATCAACTATTTACTTTCCTACATAAGGAGTCATGAAAGGCATCAGAAAGCAGAAGGAGCAAAATTTTTTTTGTACGCCTCAGCTAAGTGGATCACAGTGCTACTTGTGAACAGCAATCTATCTTTGCTGTTCTGAAGAACTTGTTAACCTTTCTGGAGACTGCATCTCACTGTAGGGTTTTGGCCTGAAATTTCTCTTTCCTAATCACAGTCCTCACCCATAGTGCCTGTTCAGTCAGGAGTGAACAAAAGGCCTGAATACCAAGATCAAGCAAGCTCATGCTGTTTCTCATCTTGTGAGATTTCAAAGCTTCTCAGACATCAGGGCTGAATTTAGCATCACCACAACTTGAGCTGTGCATTGGATAGAAACCTTTCAGTGCTGCTGGAATGAACACGGTACCGAGTCAGGTTGATTCCACAGGCAAAACCACTTGCAGAATCTTACTTCAAGGGTTGGATTCAAAACCCCTTGGTATCAAAGAGGCAGGAAGCAGGAGAATAAATAGCTGCTGAGCAAGTGTTTAAAATTGTATCTTAATGGATGCGTACAAAGGAGGCAAATAATTCTCATGTTCATTGTCAGCATCAGTTGAAAGTGACTAAATGATGCAGTTAACAGTGCTTTTGTAATGGGTTTTCTTGTGTGAAATACATGCATATATTGTATGTATGAATGCAAAATTCATGTATATGAGGACTGACATGTAGGGAAAAATACTTCAGCATTATATTAATGAGCGGCTAATCGTCTCCAAGTGATAACATCATACCATTCAAAGCATTATGAGCAAATTCTTTTCTTCCACCATCTTTAATTATTTTGTAACCTAGGCCAAAAAAACTTTGAAAACTATCAGAAGATATGTTGATATAGTTCTTCTTTGGCTGCCTGCTCATTTAGTTTGGGTTTTTTGGTTTGGTGGTTGCTGGGGTTTGTTTTTTTTTTTTTTTTTTGGTAGAACGAACAAGAAAATGTAGTGAAATACTTATCAATGTCAGGTTTGCTTTGTTTTAAAGCTAAAATACATTAATTACAAGTATGCAATACATTACACCGGAATGGAAAATTGCTTCTCAGTGTCTGACAGATTATTTTTCATGTGCATAAGGAAGCTAAAGGAATTTTGGCTGATGTGGAAAATAATAGTACAGTAAAGTTTTAAATTGCAAAAGGTACTAGGTATTTTTCCCTGACTATGCAGTTTCCATGCTACCATGACAAAAATGTTTACACCCCAAAATTAAGCCCTGTATTAAATGGCCTGATTTTTCAGAGATACTTAACAAATTCCCTCTGATAACCATGTTTAATAATGATTACAGATAAAAATCTCCAGAAGTCTTGGAAATAAAGACTATTTCTTTCACCCCTTAATCCATCTTTAGTTGCTTAAGTGTAGCACAGATTACTGCTAACGTTTTTGAAAGTATTGGATTCGTACTTCTAAAATCAAACTACATACTTAGATATCTATCCGTGTTACATTATGTGGGTCATATTTCTAAGCTGATAAAATTTTCATTTTTCAATCTTTGCTGTGATATCTGGAAGCTATAACCAAGGCTTGAAGAGCAGTGTATGAACATACAGCATATATACAATCCCTGCCTCAGAAGGCTCTCAATCTTGCAAAAAGACTTACAAAAGGAATTGAATACAATGATGAACAGAGGGAAATAAAGCAAGGAGGATGTTGCAAAAGAGGCAAGTGGATTTGCATTAACCAGTGGTCACAGCTTGTGCTGTTATCTCCCCATAACCATGCTGTTAAGGAAAGCATTTCCCTTTTTGAAAAAAATGTTAATTAATTTTAATTTTTTTTTAAATTAAATTTAATTTTTAAATTAATTTTCATTTTTAACAGTACTACTGTTTTCTCCGTCTACCAGCTCATACATTTCTTTGAAATGCTGGTAAGACATACTGGTTTGTGATGACCATTTTTGACCATTAGCTGTATCAGTGTACCTAAAGTATGATTCTTCTTACCTAATTGTTTCTCAGGTATGTTTGTGCTCATAGGATACATGGCAATATCACCTACTGGTGTCTTTCTGCCTTTTCTCTACTCAGAAAATAATTTAAATCCATGGCATATATATCTTTTTTTCTCTACTGTTTTTATATTTTTCTAGGACACTAACACTGTTTGAATTGTATCTTTCACACCATATGATCTCTTATGCTCCATCTGTTTGGTGAATTAAATGTAATAATTACTATTAACCATCATTACAGGGTTTCACTGCCTTTTAAGGTGGCTATGCATTTTTCACCAACTTTTGCAGTACCGATTACAAAAATTACAACACAAAATATTTGCTACATTTGCTCATTGCTTTTATGGAAGAAATTAATATTTCCTTTCTGATTCTTTTATGGTTTAACACAGTGTGTAGAAAAAGTTTCACTTCTGTACAAAGAATGAAAACGGAAATAATTTTGGCTGCTTTCTCAGTTGTGGTGCATTGGATTCCTGGGGTGGACATGGGTTAGGAATTGAGAATAAATTTTGTCCAGTGTTGTGTACTTACAAAACACTTCTTTGCCAACTGTGCATGTTCACAGTAAATGGGCAGCTGCCAGGAAATGGCAAATTTAGAGCTGAATAGCTATTCAGCGCCAGAGCCTGATCAAACCTGATTTTTTTGGTTCTGTCATAGTACCAGCCAAAATAATGTCGAGACTTGATAAAATTGGTTTGCATATCAGTGACTACATTAAGTACAAGGCTGAAGAAGGCCAAGGTGAATCAGAACATGCAATCTTAATTTCTTTTTTTCAAATGTGTCCATGAAGTGTGGAGGCAGTAAGTCATTATTTCACTGGTTGTGTATTAGTATAAAACTCATTACACTGGGCCCTGTCCTGGTTTTGTTGTCTTTTAGAGCATTTAATATCACGCTGCTTTAAAGTCTTAGTGTGATCTACAGAGCTAACAAGGCATGAGGCTGACCATTGTGGAAGATGTTAGGAATGGCAAATGATTTGGACAGCTGAAACTCTTTCTAAAACAGTCCTGTTTTCACATGTTTTGGGCAAACTGCCTTCTTACTTGGCAATCTCCAGGTGTTGAGTAGCTTGGAAAACTCAGGTTGTTATTTCGCTAAGGGAGAAGGCACTTCTTGGTGTGGGGAAGGGGGTGTGAGAGCGCTGAATGTGGTAAATGGATGGAGGAGGAGCATGCCTGCCAGTGCAGGAGACAAGGGGGAGAAGACCAAAGGCTGGGTTTGAGAGGGAGAAGGAATGGCCGGAGCACCTCAGGGGTACCATAGTGAGGATGCTGGGGAGCCCAGCACCGATGCAGGGAGGTGAGAGAGAGGGTTAGAGACAGCATGCCCATGAATTGAAATGAAGTAATGTGTGTTTAAACATAAATAACATTGGTATTTGCCCTTCAGTAAATGGGTGTTATTGACGTGGATTTAGAATGTCCTTCACTTTCTACAAGTGGTGTTGCAAAAATAGTGTAAAACCCAGTATCACCCCTCAGGGGTGTTGGGGTGACCTGGCACCTGCTGCAGATGCCCTCAGGTGCTGAGGGGCAGCATGGAGCCTGATGACCAGCCCTGCCTCGCTTCAGAGACAGGGAATAGCATTAGTCCCCCATTGCTGCTGGAGACCAGGCTGCTGCAGGGGTGAGGTGAAGCTTCACTGTTGCTTTCTTAGCTTTGTCACCTCAAAATCAGTCTGTGCTCTGCTGCGTCCTCAGTGGGGCCGCACCTAAGGACACAGCCTGCCTCAACAGGCATCCTGCTCTGGGCTGGGTGGAAGACAAACAGTGCATCTCATAAAGGCAGAACATCTCCAGACATGAACTAACATCACTTCTGTATACATAGAAAGTGTTCAAGATTTTAAAGTCAGATATCTGTGGATCATCCTTGGCTCTACACAGATGCTTTGTAATCTCTGTTAAGCTTATAAATTCCCTCTCTCTATTGGTAGAAAGCTTACATTAATACTAGCTATACTGGACCATATACCTATCATGGGTCCAGACCTTACCGTTAGATTTTCAAGTCAAGGCACTTGTACAGAAAATCTATTTTAAGTCATTTATAGAGGCTTCTAAAATTTTATTGGTTATAGCCTTTCTCCTTCTCAAATCACTGTATGGTCTTACTGATGGCAGCTGAAGTACCTGGCTTTACAGACTCAGGCTTGCATGCCATAGCTTCAATAAAATTTTGTTAAACTCAGTTTTATAAATTGGTGCTCCTGCAGTGTGCAGCAAAAACCAGGGGATGTAAGTGTGACAGGAGAGTTTCATTAGCCTTTCTTTAGGATGATGGGCACTATGCACTTACAGCTTTGGCGCACATAATTAATGCAGTCAGCCCAAATCCATTGCAAAAATGCGACACCACTCTCCATGAATATATTTTTGTGTGATAAGTATACATATTGTTGGATGTGATTACAATGAACGTCTGTACATATATGTACACTACTTTTCTTCATGATCATAACAGAAAAATAAAGGTAATTTATGATGATATTTTTAAATAGTTATCCTGGCTTCTAATCCTGTGATCGCTCTACATAAGGATGAAGCAAGGGCGTTTTCCTTGGGCATGTATAACAGTCATTCCCACTACCAAACTACAGTTGTCTGAACGTAAAAGGAAAAGCTTTAATAACACAGTAAATTTACACCCTTATCTGTGCTTGACAAAATTCTAGCCATAATTTGATTTGACTGTATATACAATATATGTTTTTATTTAAGTAATAATGACTGGGGCACAGAGGATTTCCTGAAAATTAATGGCTGGCTGAAAAATTTTATAGCCCAAACACAGCCAAGGGCCATTAATCCCAACTGGTCAATTCTCCACGAAATGCCTTATGTCAGGGGTCATTTGTTACATTCCCGTCCCTCCCACCCACCAATAAAGAAGTAAAATTAAATGTCACTTTCCTCCTATGGCATCAGTGAGCCTTGAAGCAGCCGCCGGAAGCCCCTGCTAGAAACTGTTGCTGTTGCTGCCATAGCAATGAAGGTTTCTTAGTGCATGAGTGATGAAGAATCTTTCAAAAATGGTCTTTCACTTTCTATTACTTTACATTTCTTAGTGAATAAAGCTCTTCAGTTAGCTTCTTGGAGCTGACAAGGAGATGAAAAGACTGCTATGTTTCCCTTGCCACTAGAAAAGTTGTGGCATTAGGAAGGTGGGGGGAGTTTGCACCCCACATATATCATGAATCTATCTTATCTACCATGGCTGCCATCCTTTTAGGATCTTATATTTATTCTCTTGTATTTAGTGACCAGTATTAAATACTTGCAAATCTAGTTTATTTCCTCTCAATATTTCATTGATTGTTGGTAAAAATAGGTACATTAGAGGCTTCATTGGGGCTCAGTGATACTGTTTCTAAGGTACACCAAGGTATGTGTAGTAGCTATTGAAGAGAATAATTAAGAGATAATGGGATAACAGAAAAATAATTGCAACAGGCTGTCAAGAAGGTCATTGATGGATCTTCAGGTTAAAAAAAAAAAACAAACACCGTCCTTGCATTTTTTACATTCTTCAGAATTAAGTGTAAACACTCTGTTTCCTTTTGCAAAGCATAATGAAAATCACGTCTGTATATCATTATATGTGGCAAATCTGTCACCAGGATCTGTCACCCAGCACTTTCCCTCTCCTTGCTAGCAAACACATACACCTTACTGAGGAAGGAAACTCTAACGGCAAGGAATGACAACTCGGGGAGGGATGAAGGGTGGGGGCACAACAAAAAGCCCTTCACCTCTGGGACTGAATATTTGCACAGCTATACCTTAAAGCGTACCTCTGACAGTCTTTCACTGTCCCTCCCAGCATATACTGGGGCTGGTGAATTCACCTACCCACGAAGGGCTTTTGTTGCTGCTTTTCAGGAAGGGGAAAGAAAAGCAGTCAGTCACTGCCCATTCAGCCTGATCAACCTTTGGAGACATACATTTTAGGTTATAACTATTTATCTGCTTTATTATGAGGTGGTTCCTTGGATGGCAGTCTTGGAAGCTAGAGACTTGATTTTAATTTCAGCCCGCTGTCTCCTTGGGAAAAGGGGACTGGGCTTTTGTTCTTCCGGTCATGAAATGGAATAACAAGCCTTTCCATTGTTAAAATTTTGACTTACAATTGGAAAAAGGCATTACGAATACAAACCTGAACTTACATTATTCTGTTTAAGTACTGGAGTTCAAGTGGTTGATTTTGAGTGGTCAGTCAGTTTATCTGTATAGAGTGAATATGTAAAAAGTTTTTTATTTCAATTTCAAGTTAAACAAGATTTTCAAGGTATCCCAAACCATATTAGTACCTGAAACAAGTTCTGCAGTTAGGTGTCTTGTGGCTGTCCCTGGAAGCCTGCTTTAGGGATCACAGTTTCAGAATATTGGATGATGAAAATGGTACAGTGAGCCAAGGCATGCTTGACTCCATTTCTTTCAGCAAAATGACTTTGGTCATTTGAAACTTGTTCCGTATCCCTTATCCAATATATTGTTCATAGCACTAATCTAAAAAGCACAACCAAGTAAAAGTGGATTTAGTTCCACATTATTTTTATTAAAATGGATTGCTTTTCCCAGTGTTTTGTTTGGCAAACTGTGACTGGAGCCACAGTCTTGCAAATAGTTGCACACAAGTTTTCCCATTGTGCACCATTCACATGCATGATTTTGCCTATGGATGCTGGCATTTGCAGGATCACAGCCATTTTCATTAAAGTTATGCTTCATCTTTAAAGCAAATCACTTCTAATGAAATTACGTGAGCCTCATAGCAACACCACCATACCGGATTCGCGATCTGTTTTTTTAATTATGGAATTTAATTATTATTCTTCTAATATTTACTTTGAATTTAATTTTGATTTTGTTTTTACCACTTAAACATCCTAAATTTCAGGGATTCACTAAAATGTGTCACATCGTTATAACCCTTATTATGAATTATTCACAGTAATTACTGAGTTGTTGCAAACTTCATTATGAAGTTTAAAGTACCAGAAAATCTGGTGGTGATACTGTTTTATTCCGTGGATGTTCTTAAAATAAGTCAGAGTCAACAGATTGCAAAAATATGCAATTACAAAGTTATTAAAATGCAGATTTTTGGCAGGAAGCCACTGTAGTCTCCTATGTTCACAGCTGTCTATTTAGAGGAAAACTGCCCTGAGCAGCCTGTGATGGCTTCTTTGAGCTATTACAGCTGATTGGGTCAGTGCAGAGGCCTCTCTAAGGACTAGGTTCAGTAACTTTTTACCTCCCAGGTCATAAGCTTCACTTGAAATTATTTTTTTAGGCAGGAGGGATTGACAGTAGACCATCTTTTGTTCCCTGTCGTGCTGATGATAAGTCTAGGGTGCCTCTCCTTAGACTGTGTATGTGCTGTACCTACGTCTACACAGATGGTTCCTTGGATTACAGTGTGGACCACTTGGCTGGCGAGTGTAGCAACATAAATTTTGAATTACACTTTTGAGGTCAGTGTAACATGCATTTTCCCCAGTCGGAACTGGCTTTAATCATTGCTGCCTTCACAGCTCTCTGAGAGCAGGGCACACTGGAGTATTAACAAAGTGGCAGATGCTTTGCTTTAGTGAAGAAGTAAGCACTGTCATTTTACCTTCACCCTATCCCCATAATGTCACTGGGCGCCCCAGTTGTTTTTTCTTTCTCTCTGCACAGTGACTTGGGAACAAAAACTATGACCTATTTAGTGTAAAAAACCAACCAACCAACCAACCAAACAAACAAACAAAAAAAACAAAAACCCCAGCTTTCAAAGTTGGTGCTCAAAGTGTTGTGTGCAGATATTCAACAACATTGCTGGCAGCCAAAAACTGCTTTGTCTATGGTTTAGCATCCAGGTAGGACCAATATGTGGTGGCTCTTTCTCAGTATCTTTTTTTGCATGGTGCTTCTAGTATGGACTTTTGTCATTCATTTGTGCAGCTTCTCCCTAGAAGCAGAGTAGCTTCTTTTCCCACCATGAAATTGTCAGACTGGCGCAAGCCCTGAAAAGGAGGGGAAAGGTTCTGCAAAATAAGGTGTGTAGCACCTAAACAGCAAGAAACAGCACTATAAGCGTCATCCCTGCTGTGAAACTGGGGTGATGTTCCCAGAGTGTGGAGAGGCAGAATTTCACATTGTCTGTGATAAAGTGTAATGGACAAGCCTCCCATTCTAAAGCTCTAAACGTCTGCTGCTGTTGGGGGTTGCCAGCTCTGTGAAGCAGATGCCATTAATATCAATGAGGGTTTGTAATATTCTCCCACAGGACAAGTGACATTTAGGGATTCAAGACTGAAATAAATGAGAAATAGAAGAGGACCATTAGAGAATATATTAGAATTGGTTAGTATTATACTGTCCCATTATATATGGGACTACCTGGTAATACTTTAATTTATTCCCCATATAAATACCTTTCTTCTCTCTCAATCAAGTCCAGTCTGTGTTGTCCCAAAAAATTCAAAATGGAGCCACCCTCTTCATAGATTTTCCTAACTGGTAATGAAGAGCCTAAAACTTTTAAGGCACTAAGTCATCATTTAAAAGTTGGGTGCATCCTGAGAAACTTGTATGGGCAATAATACAGAATAGCTTACATTGATATCTTGGAAGGAGGAACATGCAGTGAAAATCCTAACAGAACCCATTGACTTCAGCATTGTCGGTGTGTACTGTGTTATACAGGAGGAGGTGTTTTGAGGTAACCGTGAACAGAGAGAAATACATCTGAAGAGCTTCATTTTGAGGCTCTCTGGAGGTATAAGCACACCAGAGGGCTGCAGAGGTGCAAAGCAGTGATGTCGTTAAACCACTGAATTGTCCTTCCCTGTGCTGGTGTTCCTGAGCCATCCAGAAGGTAGGCTGAATGCCAACGTACCATACAGCAGCTTGGGACTACTTTAGTTTATGCCTATCGCTATGGCTCCCACAGGCAGTTCAGCTGATGTAGGAGTGGCGAAGTACAATGTGCTTTTCTTCTACCCTGACGGACCTGGCTCCTTGGCTGCAGAATGAAAGACATATGGTGAAAGAGGGGGAACCCAGCGTGTTCCTTGTTCTTTTGTTCTTGGTCATTTGCACAGAGGGAACTCCACTGATTTCAGTTCCCAGTCCTGATTTCTGCTCTGTGGGTGGAGAAGTGTGCCCCTAAACACAATGGTGGGCATTCCCTATGCTGCTGGTGATCGCAGTTTTCAGAGTCCACATGGGAAGAAATACTATAAAAATCAGGACTGGCAAAAGTACTGAAGAATGTGAGGCCACTGCCCTCCGTAAGTCCCTCCAAGGCACTTTCAGGTATGTTTTTCCTCATGTAGTTTTAAAGGTCCTGAACCAAAAGAACATTAAAATGCAGGGATGAAGGTCTGGGACCATGCTGAGGCTCGTCCAGAGGGACTGAGGAATGAGGGGAGTGAAAGTCTTTTCTATCTGCAGTAACCTAGAGACTGAATCTCCACAGGAGAAAAGACAAAGGGTGAGAACCTGCCCACTTTCTCCTGTGCCTTTCCAGAAGTGAGTAGATTTTGATTGCCAGAGAAAACAGAAAGATAGAGAAACGCAAAGGAGGATGGGTAGGGGGTTTGAGGAGCTCCTAGGCAGGTGGATGATAACGCTGGAATCAGTGAAATGGGCTGTGATCAGGGAGAGAAGAGGAGCAGTGCCAGCATGGGTCTTAGGGCATAGGGTGCTTGAGAAAATGTAGGGGCAGACTGATGTTACAAACACATTGTGCACTCCTTTTGCATCGGTGTTGGTCAGTACAGAGTTAACAGCAGCTTTGGCAATTAGATACTTTTTAGGATTAAACCAAGAAGGAAGGAGGCAAGCTTGCTTGGTATTAAGCAGGCCCCTGTCTGGGCGCTCTTCCCCATTTTCTCTCAAAGTAATCTATTACCACATCTCCAGAGAAAAATGACCCCAATCTAAAGATTAATAGACCAGTGTGTGGACATTTCCAGTGATGTGTATGAAACTCAATTTTTTTCGTCGCTGTATGCACCGAGGTGTCCTTTATCAGCAGATCTCTAGATCTTTGATTATTGAAGAGGGCAGCAGGCAATTTAGGGCACACGGTGTTTTCTTATGACAGAAGCTTTGCTGTGAAGTGCAGTAATTTATGTTGATAAATTACAGCCGTCAGAATGTCTAGATCGCTTCATAGCATGAATTTCTAAACATACATCTCTAGTTTGGGTAGGCAGGGTGGGAAAGGGGTAGTCGTTTGAGAGATAGGGGGAAGATAACTCCTGCATGTACCATTTCTTGAAAAGTAGCACAGGACTTTCACATGTTCCTGAAATTGGCTTGACATCACTAGGGTCAGATTAACCCAATTTTGGCTTAAAGTGACAAGTAAAAAACTTACTTCCTCCATAACTAAGCTGCAGTGAAAATGGAAGAGACTACCCAGTGTCGAGACTGAGTAGTTTTTGAATGCTGGATCTTTCTTAGCAAGGTTTTTCAGTTTTGGAGTTCTGTGCACATGCCAAAATGTAAAGCCAGCTTGGCTCAGGCAGGACATATCTAAGTGAAGCAAGCTGCCTTCATTTAATCAAGAGACAAGAAAAATTACCATAATCATTGTAAGAAAAACTGCTTTGGGGAGAAAAGAGAGTTTTCATACCATGTTATTATTGATGTGCCTTACTATCATTAAGGTTATAAATAGATTAATTCTTTGCTAGGCTAAGTTTTGCCTTGTTTTGCTTGCTTTTTAAATCAAGAATTAAGGCACTGGTGGGTCTGGATGTTGTGAGAAGTTAGAAATTTCTCTGTCCTTCTTCCATCATGTGATATGGTTAGAGGTTTTAAAAAGGAATCCTTTGGACTTCGATTCAGCACAACATAGGCTGGGTACTGAGGTTTTTATAGTATCAGTGACATGTCTGGGTGGACTTAGCTTAAGCACATGGTTTAGTACCTCTCTGACTTGTAGCCTGCAGAAGAGAATAGCTAACTAGACTGACTAAATAAGGTCCAAATTAGGTATGAATTTACCCTGAAGATGAGAGTGCATATGTCTTGGAATTGCAGTTGTCCCCTGAAGGTGATAGTGAATGTACTCAAATGGCCTGAAGATTTGTACTGTTTGAACCTGATCTCTCTAAGGAATGATAGTGAGATTTCCTAGGTGTTTTCAAAGCGGGAAATACATTCAAAGTTTGACCTGTCATGACCCATCTTGACTTGCAGATCTTTTGCAAAGATGACCCTGTATTACAGCCTTCTATAAAGTGTGAGGGGTTTGAGTTCCAGGATTTTCAAAGGGGCATACACTGAAATTAGTCCCATTAGCAATTCAGGGTTTTTGAGGGGAGGGTTTGATGTTTTAGACCATCATGATTCCATGCAGAACTTGTTAAAATACCAGTATTCATGCTACATCAAACTGAGTGTGCTGTGGCATATGGTCTGATGCTAGTACCTGTAGAATTTAATAAAAAAAAAATCCGACATTTGGTTCCTGTTCTGGAAGAAAAGGTTCCTGTATTGACAGACAGACAACTGCTGTGCAAGTCATTTCCTAACCTTGTATCTTATGACATTGTTATACAGAGCTGCATGCACATATGCAACAGAAGGAAAACTACAGTATAACCTGTTTACTAATGATGGTAGTTCCTTTAGGCTGAATGCAAGTATGGCATATTCTTATGAGATGCTTGTAAAACTTTTATTTCCAAATAGCAGCAATGAGTAGTGGTTTCCAGCATGTCTCTTGGAGCTCTGGAAATGGGTATTTTACTCAGCACTAAGAATAAGAGCCAGCTGGGATTTGTTCAGATAAGCTCTTTCCTTCTTGATGTATTTTAATATCTCCGGTTTTGCCACAAGTGTCTTCAAGTTGGTATCGTTTCCCCTTTTGTTATTTTTTGTTAAGACTTCAGCTTTCCATGCTAGTGGTCCAGAACCTAACAGTCTGCTGAAGATAAACTAAAATGAGATGTCTGTTGGGAATGTACCATCTCCTATAGGAAAAAAGTGAGAGACTCCAAATTTTGAGTTCCTCATCTTTGTAGTGGAAGGAAGTTCCTCTGGATGTTACCTTTTGTTTTAATATGAAAAAGGCTGATGGAATCAATTACAGCTTTTTGTTGTTTTCAGACCTGAACTTAGAAAACACAAAGCAGCAGCGTACTTTTGCCCAATATATCACAATGTAATTGCACCATTCAATAAAAATTACAGTTGGCTCCGCAGTATAAGGGAGAAGGGAATGAGAAGCTGGCAGGCAAATTCTAGCTCACCTTAAATGTATGCATGAGGAGCGTAGTGTGTATCAATGGAAGTGTAGATAGGACTTAGGCCCTGGGGTTTATATTCTCATTACATTACCTGCTCACAGAACGTGAAGGGGGAGTAGACTGGCAGACTCCTAAACTTATTAACTATTTTCTATTTGGAGAAGATTAAGTTTTGAAAAAAAAAAACATCCAGTAATCACTGGGGTACTATTTATATAATCATAAACTTGTGTCAACTGATTTTAATAATTATTATTATTATGAAAAACAGCAACTCTTATCTCTGCCACTGCATGCCTGCTGTGGTAATAAGGATTTTCCTTTTTTTCCTTCTCTCTTCTGCTCCTTCACACAATACCCTGACTTAACTAATTTTTCCTCTCCTCTTCCCCCCCAGCTGTCAATCACTGCCACATTACTTTGCATCAAATGCATCAAGAAGAGCAGCTTTTTCCATCAAGTAAGCCAATTCTAAAGCTGTCTTCCCAGAGGCTACACAGATTGTGCAAGCTGGAGGAGCTCAGGAAAGAGTAAGCTGGACAATAACAAAGGCTCTCAGAGCTGCTTCTGCCTGCCAATCTCTCATGCATGTATTCACAGAGCACTATATATAGGGCATGCCTCCAGGGCCAGAATCACAGCTATCAGCTCAGCGAGCAGACCTCCTATCCACACCATTAATCACAGTAGGAGGAGGGAAACAGCTCATTACACTACATCATTGATATTGTCTATTCTGTCTTCTACAAATTACAGGAATTGTCTCTGTGTTGTGTTCAGCATCCCCTGACTTTTGAAGTCCATGATCCAAGAGAGGGAACAAAAACCTGTGGGCAATAGAGGTTAGCCAGCAAACTGCATTTAGTAAGTTTAGAGTGCTATAGCAAGGCAAGCTTTCCAAGGGATGTTTTTTCCACTGTTAAATCTTTGGTAGTATTCCTTGCCTCTCCCAAAATGATAGGTTCAAGGGACTTTTTCTGTTCTGCAGCATTGTTTTCAAGCCCCTCAGTACAATTCCAGTATAGTTTGTATGTGTGACTCCTGTAAGGCATCCTTTATGGCTGACTGACTTCAGGTATATTTGTGTAAGAGCTTCCTGCAGTATTCTGGCCTTCCTTAAAGGTCCTGTGCTTTGCTGGAGAATCCTATGACTATTCGTGGGTACCCTTTCAAAGCAGCACACAGAGATTTATCTACCTGGCTGCCAATAACATTAGAAGTCATAGAACTACATTTTTGCTCACAGCTTTTAGGCTTGAAACAATATTGCTCTCTTTTCTGCTTATGTACCTGTAAATGAGCCCTGTACTTCAAAATATGTATCATCTAGGTTTCACTCTTGCACATGACATGACAAACCTCTTGCCATGTATTGACCTCATTGCTGCAGGGCTCACTTATATCAGTTCTGTACAGACCTTGCAAGGTCCTCCAGCTATTCCTGGAAGTGTTGGTGTTTTACTTGGTGTTTTCTAAACCTACCCTCCAGTAAGGTTTAAGCTCTTACCAGACTTTCTTCCTGGCTGATTTTGAGGATCACTGCAAAGTGCTTCCCTTGGTCTCATGAGGTCTGCATGGTAGTGAGCGTGCATGTAATGTTATTTTGATGGTTCTTAAAACAAGCCTGCCTGTTACTAGAAGAGCAGTGCTGCCTATTCCGTAACAGATGCACTTTTTGATAGGTGACCATGCCTTAAATTACAAAATAGATACAATTGTTCAGTGATCACCAAGCCCGATGTTGGGTCCAAAGCTTGCATGGGACAATCTCTAGGTTTTGAGGGTTACCTCAGAGATACACTGGCCTCTTCCATATCACTGGATGTTTTGTAGTAATATGTAGCAATATACTCCTAAAGTTATGATATTAGGAGGAATATGTGCCTGTCTCCACATCTTCCAGGAGGTGAAATGGAGTTGTAGGTCTTGCTTGCTTTGAGACTTCTGCATTTGGTGAATTATGAAAAGTGTCTACTCTGATTGGAATATCCCAGGATTAATGTTTAGACATGTCAGTATATTCTTGGGTACTTCTGCTTGCTTTGTAAGCATGTAGACATCAGAGATTTTTTTATTTGGGTGTTGTAGAACATTTAGGATACTAGAGCATAGAAGAACTAAAATTAAAGGATTATAGCTATATTAAATTTTTCCTATAAGCATTAGTCATAGATTCATCCATCTTTTAATGCACTATGCAGCAGACTTGTTGAAACCATTGGTATGAAACCCCATAGCAGTAGTTAAAGGAATGCTTATAATTTGGAAATACTGAGTGCTTTATTATTCATCTGCCTTATTTCAAAGTAGAAATTCATGTTGTTGCGATTTTTTCAATTTTAAACAAACATAACTAGTTAAAATAAGTTCAGAAACAACATAGGAAAGAAACCCTTATGCTTATGATTCTTCCCCCAGGAT
Source organism: Morus bassanus (assembly GCA_031468815.1). Classification (NCBI taxonomy): domain Eukaryota; kingdom Metazoa; phylum Chordata; class Aves; order Suliformes; family Sulidae; genus Morus; species Morus bassanus. Next base: position 59,204,152 of record CM062567.1, on the reverse strand, counting down.
AAAGAGATACTCACTCATATCTTTTTTAACAGTACTTATTTCCTTTTCTAACAGTTATGGCACACCTCTAAAAAGTTGCATTAGTCTTTCTGTAGATGGCAGGTTAATCAGAAACCTTTTACAGGGCTGTTTTTTCATCCTTCAGATACTTTTAAGGAAGACATGAACTTAAGAGGTACGTAAGTGGCTATAATTGTTTCTAGAACTAACAGAAATGTTTTAAAAGTAATTTTTAGCAAAATTTGCTTTTCCTCTGAGATAATTTTGCTTTCAGTAAAATTTTCCCTATTTGCAAAATAAAAAAGTATTTCACATCTGATGGTTTTAAACAATTGGTCAGATAGTTAATGTCTATGAAATTCTGCTAGGTATCATGCATTTTGTTAAGTCACTATAAAACAAGAAAGAGTGTAAAATGTTGAGTATGCCAAATGGCCAGGATGGGAAAAGCAATGTCAAATAAGATCCAATCATATCTAACAGGTTTGATTTCAAGTTCAAAATAAAATTCAGAAAGGTGGCTTCCTTAACTGTTGATAGGAATGCTTCTCCTACAATACCCCTTGGACACTGATAATTAGCGAGGAATGACAAATGTTTGAAGACTACAGTAATTTCAAGTGAAATAAAGAACATCGCAGGCTACAAATCAGATTTACTTTGTGGAAGCTCCCTATAGCCTAAAAAAAGAGGCTGTTTGAGGATGTATTTCCTTACTTGGCAATTGCAGCCATCATGGTCTTTTAACCCCAAGTGCTAGAAATTGGTTGGTGTTGGCAGAAGCAGACAAGCTGTAATGTAGTTGGCTTAGTCTTTTATTTGACATGTGACTAGTGGATCTGTAATTCCTTTTCCTTCCTATTCCTTGCAGTGTGCTAGGGGTGGTTTATTGGTAGGTTAGAAACCAATGTCAAGTCCTCCATACAGTAAAACTGAGAGCCTGCTGACATGCATCACTGTGCCACAGCAAGACTGTTGCAATCCATCTTGACTAATGTGTTTGAAAGTTGAACTACATATAATCAATGGCGCTCTTAAAACTTTAATGTCTTTGACTGTACCATGTTGCACTACATTAATTTAGTGGTGCATTTGGTCTCTGTATTTGAGGGTCAAAAGCTTACATCACCTGGCCTGGCCAGTGCCTGACATGGCGCTGCATGATTAATGCAGAAACGTTTAATTCCAGTCAGCCCAGGCAGAAAGCAAGGTATAGCCCTGCTAAGGCAGTATTCCCTAGAGGAGAAGCAGCAGAAGAAAACATCCCCCAAACTATTGAACCTTTAACAATCACAGGGCCTGGAAGTGCATGACATGTTTCTGAATGTAGAAAATGAATCGCTAGTCAGTTTGCAAAAGGGGAGTGGGGGTGAGAAGGCTTTTCAAAGGTCAGGAAAAGGAAGCACACCAACACAAAGAGCATTGTTCATATTGGAAATCATTACTCAAAATCAATTGGACTTTTCCAGAGTGCACAACTAACTGTAGCTAGTTTTCCACTTGAATAAAGTCTTTGACAGTCGATGGGACTTGTCTTTAATGATGAATCCCCTTTTTTAATTTTGAGGACAAAGAAGCTGTTTGTATTCAGCAGCATTGACAACAAATCTGAATCTTGCATCCAAAAAAAGACTGTAAAAGCAGACAAAAACTTTAAATAAGCCATATGCACTGACTTACTGATTCATATACATGGTAGATACCACTCCCATGTCCTTCCTGAAGCAAAGTGCTCTAATGGTGGGTGAAGCGGAAGAAGTGGGTATCACTAGCTAAAATAGGCTTTGCTGTGTCATAAGTTACTTTTTTTTTTTTTTAAATTTTAAGAAAAAAGCTGACTTTATAGCTTAGAAAGAAGGAAGATTGTGAAGACACAGTGGGCAACACTATTTCAAGAAAATCCTTTATTTTTTCGGAGGTCATGGAGAGCCAGCTGATCCAATTGAGTGACTCTGAACTAAAAGCAGTGTGGTTTGCAGCCTCCTGTTGAATTTCTTGTTCTGTCTCAGGGGTGGCAGCAGATAAACTTTGCTGGATTCCTGTGAGCAGGTTTGGAGGAGCTGCAGCTTCATTAATGTCAACAAATGTTGTAAGTTTACCATGCAAGTTTGAAGATAAATGGAATAGAATGAATAAGCATCAGTAATGGCTTTATAATTGAAATAGTATAGACATTGGAGCTACATAGGGTGTTAGTAATCATATTATTTGTTAACAGAAAGACAAAGTAATAAAATTAAAAATCAAAAAACTTAGTTGTTCACATGCAGATATAGGGGGACATTTTGTAACAGAAATAATTGCTTTTGCTTCATCCTCAGGGTGATATTATCTGTGTATAATTGTTTTTCCTGAAGAAAGCAGAGCTATCTAAAATTCTAAGCAATATACAGCAATTGTAGGGGTGAAATTAACCACATTTTAGAAACCTCTTATCCCACCCCAATGCAGTGAAAGGAAGCAGTGCTGCTAGGAAGGGTAAAGATAAATGGAATTACTTTTCTATTAGAAGTATAATAGACTTTATTAGTTAGTCACCTGTGCTCAGAATAATCAGCTGTCAGGGAGAGCAAGTGGATGAACACGTACCTTGTGAGCTGTCAGGAGCAGATCAGTGTGGGTTTTTTAAATAATAATTACCCACTTCCAGAGAAATGTTTTAGACAAAAGCACAGCTGCTTTATTGATGATGCCTTTTGTTTATAAGGATGAATATTCTAGTTTGTTCTTTTCATTTTTCCATATAAATGTAATATCATATTTCCATAAAAGTCTTTTAGGGAACGGTGCTGTTTGCTATTAAAGCTTGCATAATAAAATTATTTGTCAGGGATTTAATTTGATCAAAGTCGGTTATTTGTAATAAAGTGCTAGTAGCTAAGAGGCACTGCTGCTTGCATTCAAGGCTGGGGATGCCCTTGCCCTCTGCAAGCCACTGTGCAACCAGCTGTCCTGGGATTCAGTGTGGCAGGGCGCACAGAAGCTACCATCTTTTTTTGCATTTTGACCAGTGCTCAGAGGTGAAGGCAACTGTTTGTTTCCTTGTGGTCAGGGGAGCTCTTTGAGCACCAGATCCACTATTCTGGCACAGTTTAATAGTCTGTCTGCTCTGGCAACTTGATTGACATGATGTCTGGGAGCAAGAAACTCTGCAACTGGTGGTTGAGTCTGCGGCACATATGTGGCTTCTGGGGGCCACCCAGGAGTCTGAACGGAGCAACTGTGGACTGGGTCAGTTCTGCTGGGGGCTGGACTTAGGGGGAAGGGTTTAAATCTGTGATATGTTGAACCCCTCCCAGAGTTCAGAAGATCTGCTTTAATCTTCACTATTGTAACATTGCACGTTGTGTACAGCCACCTTTGTTCTGCCACAAATACTGGTTCCAGCCCGCTATCATTCAGCTGCTCTGCTTCCTGCCCCTACAAAACATGGCAAAGCTGGAGTTAAGGACTGAGCCTTTACAGAGCTTTGTCAAATTATATTCACTTTTGGCACTGTAGCCCAGTGACAGAGCAACTTGTGCAGCAGAACAGGACTCTGGATATGGAGCTGAGCTAGTGCTGGCAGCAGTGATAAGGAGGAGAAGCTAGTATGCTTAAATTTGTTTTTCAGGGCTAGCTAGGGACTGCCTTTAGATCAACTCCCTTAGGAAAATCGCATCGCCACCACGGAGAAAGGAAGCAGAGCAGTGCTAAATTTGATGGCCGACTTGACGTTGGGGACTCTTCCTATGCACTGGTAGGCAGTAGAGGAGGTTGACTGGCTGAGGCTGTTGTGCAGTGTTTAAGGCAGTGCTGCTGTTCTCCTCCGTGGAACGGATGGGCGAGATCCCCATTTAACCCAAGCTGTGTAGGTATGTACTGAGCAAATATCAATATACCCATATTTCAGCTACAGGCCCAGTTTGGATGTCCCAGGAATAATTGTGGTATCTGCATGTTTTTGCAAACGATGGGAACAAGGGTACCATAGAGAAGCTGGAAGACTTGTATTATGCATGTGTTTTTAAAATCTTCTTTTACTGCCTCTTCTTGTGAATTTATGAATCTAAATGTGACAGGATTTATCAGGATTCGAAAGAATAGAAGAGAAAAATAATAAACTATGTGTTCTGGTTAACTAATATCACACTTAAAAACCCACTGAGAGATAGGTTTCTGTGAGAGATTGCATTTTTTCATCTTTATATGAAGTGCTGGAAAATGACTGTAGCTAGAGGCAAGATGTTGATCAAGGCCAGTCCTGGATCTGGTTGTGTTGAAAAGCTTTCTAGTGCCAAGTTGTTTGAAGCCTGAGTACATGGATGTAGTCTACTAGCCCTGAGATTTGGGTCAGGAAAAGATTGCCTCTCCTTCCTCTTCCACCGTCTCTCTTCCCTGTCTCCAACAGCCCAATCATGAGGAATGTAGGGGGAATTTCACTCCTTTCTGAAGCACTGCATGTGATCATTTGCTAGGATCATTTGGATATCTTCCTCTAACAAATTCAGTATATTTCACCATTAGATGCGTCGTATCAACTTGGCGCTGTACTAGCTTTCAAAATAGCAAGTATTTTTAGGTTCTTTGCCGTCATGTCAAACCAGAGCTTCAGACCTAAATGCCAAGACAGAATGCCATTGTTTTTAGTTAGTCTCGGGTTTCAGTGTGGTACCAGATTGCCTTTCTCTGCTTTGTGTGACTAAGTAATGTCTCTAAAGCATGGCAGCTTAATAGGATGATATGCGCTATGAGGTGTCTTATGGATAAGTTTAGAACTAAGACAATTCATTAGCTGATGCATCTCAGCATTACTCTTGCCCCTTTTTCTTATGAGTAGCGTTATCTCACAACATGAAGTAGAGACAGACCAAAATATCAACAAGTTATTTTGTCTATATTATATGCAAGTTCTCTACAGTTGTGACTGTCAAACTGAAGCTATATTTTATTTCTGCAGCTGTTTCTTCAGAGCTCTAACACTGTTATTAATAGTACCTGTCACTTGTACAGCCCCTCAGAGTTGTAAATAGTTTGATAAACATTATACAAACTTACTGGAAAGCATCAAAAATGAAGTAAACACTCTGCTCCTGGCTAAACTAAATTCTTTAAATTACTTCATAGCCTGGCTTTGCCTTTAGTTTAGTGAAACAATCTACCAGACTAGTTCCCTGATTTTCTTTGTACTTACATTTTTGGTAAATCACTTCTACTGTTGTAGTTTTGGTGCAGGTTATCACGTCTAGACTGGAAAGGCACTACTGAAAATAGCATATACAGTTTCTGTGTCAGACTTTCCGGGCCACTAAGTTAAGAGGCTAAAGTGATTTTGAACGAACACTGGAGCACATCTTGTTAGTAGTGCTAAAATGCTGCTAATAGCCATAGAAACTTCCTGCAGTTAATGATTCTTGTTGATTTTGGTGAAGCAGTAGTAGCAGCAGAGATGTTAGTGTAGAAAACGTTCTATTTCTTAGCATCATTTTTATCAGCTTATCATTTTAAATTGCCACCAAGCAGGTGATGTGACAGGAGGAGTTTGAGCTATTCTTACAGTACCACCATGATTACAAAGCTGGAAAAATATGTGGAAAAAAATGTGTGATGGAAATAAATGTGAAAACTTCTGACATCCATTTGCATTTCTGAAGGCTCGCGTGACATGGGTGGTTTCTATCCAGGGTAGAACATACAGTTCTGTTAACATATTTTTCTCTCTTTTCAAGTGAAATCATTAAGCCTTGACAGCCAGTGCTTTTGTTGTCACCTCCTAAATTCCCACCAATGTGAGGCCAGGCAGCCTGTGCTGCAGAGCCCCTGCCTAGAGTCTTTGCCAGCATCTGAACCAGTGGAATAACCACCTGGCCCTGCCTGCTGGGCCACCTTCACCCCGTAGGCTCTCAATGTTTTCATGAGCCCACTTGTATGAATCTGTTGAAATTACAAAACCATTGTTCTGTGCCACAAAACAGGCACCAAAAGTTAAAATAGTTATAAAAATTGCCCAATGCAATCCTTTCTTGTTCAAAACTCCCCTTGGCCCTGAGGGGATCTGTGCATGACAGGCTAGCCTGTCCCCTCCCAGCAGACTCTGCAAGCCTTTATGGTACTTCTCTGTTGTGTCAGTATTGAAAATAGTTCGTGTTTTATTGTAAATTACTGTTATTTGCAACTTCCAGTTCTGCAGTTCCCACTGCACAGAGATCAAGGACCCAATTTTTCCTTTGTATACATCAGTGTAAATCAAGATTAAGTCCAGTGAAGTCAGTCTAATCACAAGGGTAAAACTAGGAGGAATGAAAGGGAAATCAGGCTATAAACTATTTGGTTTTTATTTTTAAATAGCAAAATTAATGCTGCTGTTCTGCAGACACAGGGTGACCTGCAAAGTACTAGCTCATGTGTTACTAATGCATCTCCATTTAAATGCAGATTTTTGCTCCTAACACAGAACTTCAGGGAAATCCTCTCCAGATAAAATGTAATAGGATACCAAATGGTAATTCAATATTTCACTTTAACTTCTGTTTCAGCTTATTGATCTTAATATTCTATCATTTTGATGCAGCATTTGCCTAAGGGGAAGAGGATTACATTCACTATAATAAAGCTTTGAATTAATAATTAATTATTTTGATATTCTAAACATCCATGCCAGCAGTGGCAATCTGCTTGTATTCCTGTACCTACTTCTGTTTCTGGTGGTGGAAATCAGCAAGATGTGACTTTACATATTGCAGGAAGTAATTGAGATACACGGCTGAGAAAAGGAAGCATAGTATAGGCATCACAGTATCTATATGGGACATGCTTATCGTGATGGTGTTTTGTTCTCAGTCATTTTTGGTCATGGTAGTAACACCCTGACTTGGTGAAATCCCGTGAAATGGGGAGCTCTGTGCTATGCCGCAGCATTCAAGGGCTTTCCAAAAGGCTTCCATTTGCCTGCATGACTTCAGATAAAGACATGGGTTGTGACTGGCCATTCTCACACCAAAGTCGCTTCCTTCACTAAATCTACTTCTGGTAAGGAAGGACTTGCACCTCGTAAACTCCTCTTCCAGCATGACCATTAGATACTGCAGTTAAAAGCCTCTCTCTCAACTGTCCAGATTTCACTGTGGTTTTGGTAGAGATGTAGGAATAACCAGAGGGCCTGCTTGTTCAATTAAGCCTTGCAAATTAATTACATAATTTGCTTTTGCCATACATGACATGTTTGAGAAGAATTTTTTTTCTCTGTACATGCCTCCCTCAAGCCCTGTTTAAGTGCAGCATTTATAAGGTGTACAGGAGACCTTCATATAAGCTCTCTTCTGCTGGACCGAACTTCAAATTTAAGTATCCTAAATGGTACAATGAATTCATAGAAATAATGTTTATAAGTCTACTGGATCATGAATACAGTTATTATGAGGAGCAACCTGATATTGAGAGTTAGTGTTTTTGCAGCACTGAACATGACAAGACCCAATCTAGTTAGAATTAGACCACACTATTTCTCAGTTTCCAGGCTGAAAGCCTGCAGCGCAACAGTGAACCCATTACAAGCAAGGCTTAGGTCTAATTTTCAGCACTGTCAACTAAAAAACAAAACTCCCAACCATGGTAGAGGTATAAATATGGTAAGAGTTTTTAAAATACATTTTTAGGTTTGGGCTTTTTTGATTTTTTTATATGGCTTGATTACTTCCAGGGTGCATTTTGTTAACATTTCCAAATGTTCTGGCAACCATTAGATAAATCAATTTTCAAAATCTTATATATGAGATTAATTTTTTCTACATGGCATCCTTAGAATTGTGTATTTTTTAAAAAATTATCAGAAGATGAGCAATAAAATAGTGGAAATGGGCAGTCTTAGGGCTAATAAGACCTCCTTTGTGATATAATTTGGTCAGCAAAAGGGATGTCTAAGAAATAATGACCTTTTTGATTATGCTCCTTTGGGAAGCTCACCTATGAGCCCTCAGATTTCTTCTCTAAATTATTTCCAACATTCTCAAACCCTGATAGATTCAACCACCGGCTAAACAAAATAAAAACTGCTAGAAAAACATTCTTCCACTACCATGTCAAAATAAGCCCTGCCCATGACCACGGTTAGGTCTGAATTAGTGATACATTGCAATCCATCAGGCAGAAATAAGAATCTTTTGTTAACTGATAAGAACATCGGGCACACCATAAAAACCCATCTCATAATAGATTTTGTTGTTTGGTTTTTGGTTTGTTTTTGTTTGTTTGTTTTTTCAAAAGGCAAGAATAGTATTTGCTCCTCGTTCTGAAGTCCAGAGTTATCAGACTTCAAAACCACACCACAGAACTACTTAGTTACCTTCTCGTGTAACCACTTGTGACCCCCACTGGTTCCTTGGAGGCCTGGCCACCTAGGCTCAGTGCCACCAAGACGTGCTGACTTTATAGATGGAGAGTAATGAAAAATAGTATAGCTACATTGGAGGAGCTGGCTAGAGTATTTTTCTCATCAATAGTCTATTATCAGTAAACACAGTTCGATTGGAACTACAGTACTAAGCAAAACTTCAGGGGAAAAAATGTCGAACACTGTTGGAAGAGTGGGGTGTTTTCAATGAATCACTTCTGGTTTTATCCAAATGGGCTCTTGAAGGTTCTCATGAAAAACAAGAGACTACTATTTCTCTAAAGGAAAATTTTCAATGATCCAAAATAAAATTGCTTTTAATTTAGGAATTCTAAAAATTTGAGGGTTGTTGAGATTTAGATTTTTTTTAAAAATCACAACATTAAATCCTTTATTAAAATCATTTTTGGTACCCATCAAAACTATAAATACTAACTATTAGAAAATAAAAAGGTTGTTTTCTTTGGAAGGCACTTCAGAAAAATAATCTCAATAGCAAGAATGGTTTGGGTTTTGGTTTTTTTTTTTGTAATAGGTTTTTTCCCAAGGCATAAGCTCTTGCTAGGACTTAACAAATAAGACTGAAAGCCATTTAATTAAAGGGAATGGATCAGGTATGAACTGATACAACTTCCCACTTCTTTGACCTTGTAAACTTCACATCATAATGAATGACACAGCAGGAAGTTTTCCTAGAAGCAGTAGGTATGTACATCCTCTTGTTTCCTTTACTGGCTTAAACCTAGTTTTTCACATTAATTACTGTTCATTTATTGAATGGAAAGCATGCATTTTTAATTATGTTAGTTGAAATGTTGGCTGGTTGTGAAACCACGTACTTGGAATTGGTCCATTTGAGCCATGTGAATCAGCAGTACTGTTTTATAGTTTTTGCATTTTTTCATTTCAGCATTTCAAACTGTGATCCTTGCAGAGAAGAAAATCTGGTAGAGAAAGATAAAAGGCTCCACCTAGTGGGCAAGACGTTTTTATTTAAAGAAAAAAAAAAAAAGGCGAGATTTTCACTTAATTTTATGCATGAAGAAATACTGCTTTAGATTTTGTTTCATTTAGCTGCCATGTTGTTCTTAATTCTTGCCTTCTACAGAGCCTTTATTCCATATGAAAAGCTGAAACATTAAGAATTATTCTGACAATCTTGAGCAAAGAAGTAATGATACTAAATGAGTGGGTTTCTACAGAAGAGCAAGAGTTGATCCATGAAGCTCTTCCTAACCCCCGCCCCAAGCTTCAATATATAATAACCAAAAATGGATTATTTGTGTGTCAAGAAATATTTTAAACTATTTAAGGTTCTTCCTTACTTAAAACTGACTGGAAACATTCATAACTTGATTATAACACTTAACACAGTATTCTGGGAGTATTTTTACACAGGGAACTCAGCCCATGTGTCACCTCATCTTCATTAAATGACCTGTTTACCTGCGAAGGGTGAAATCTGGGTTCTCTGGCAACTTAGTCCAGTGCATCAGCTTCTGACAAGGCATAACCCCATCACCCTGTGCTGCCTCTTCCAAAGTCAAACGCCAAAACTCATTGATCCTGGCATTTGTCTAGGAGCCTGCCAAGCACTGGTGTGTATCCAAAATCATCCTGATTGATAGAATCTAGCACCTTTATTTTAGGTACATAATGGATCTAGTACAGTACTTTTTTTTTCCTCCCTCGTTGCTGAACTTCAGCACTGCATTGCAGTTATGCTTCAAACTCCCGAGAGATTCGAGCGGCAGGACTCCTCAGTTTAAAGCAGTAGTGAAACTCGGGTGTTATTCACTCATTCCAACCAAATACAGCTGGCAGCTTAAACCTTCTCTTCAGTCCATTTCCAGCTAATAACGAGAGTGGGAACAGGAGCAAGTAGCAGCAAGCACAGATTTGGCAGAAGAGACACTGAACCACACTGTATGTCCCGCCTTTTGTCAGACTGTCTCTCATTTTCAAGCCATACAGCCTGGCAAGATCAATTCCTCCCATGCAGCTTCCAGCAGAGGGTAGACAGCGTAACATGCATTGTAATAACCAATTACTACACCCAAGTTTACCACAGCCCACGTTCACATCCACAGTTGGAGTATTTGTCTCCTGTGCAAATCACAAAATAGAGCTTTATGTGTTTTTTGCACAGCTCTTGATGACAGGGATCTCCATTTGCAGTCAGTTACTTAAGAGCAAATCCAGAGGATTCCTCCTTCAGTATTAAGGCACGATTTGGCAATTCTGACAAGCCACGCAGACTTGCTGATCTGCCTGAGTAATTTTCCCCAGCAGCAGCTCTCCTGCTATCCTTCATAGAAATGTAACCCTCAATAGCACCAGTGAATAAGAGCTGTCATTTGGCTTGTTTTACAGACTAAAACAAAGGATAGGCTTGGAGTTCTTATTCTGAACCTTTATATAAGCAAGGACTAATACAGCACTGACTAGTCCTAAGAGTGCCTTTGGGGATGTTCGTATGTTGGCAAAATGGAAGCAATGCTGTCTCCAAAAGGGAGGAAATGGGAGATAAAAGTTAAACTGTGGGTTTTTTTCATTTTGGGGACAGCTTTTATCTTTGGTGTCAGCTTGTAGGAAGTCTATGTAACCCTTAAAATATGTCAGCTAAAACAATTCAGAACAGTTTAAAACTTCACAGATATTTCACTTGTCATTACAACTGCACTGTTAGCTGTGTTAAACTCTCCTAAAATTGACATTAGCTATTTGTTAGAATAGTGCCACTTGGTTTCTAATGCACATGGACTCCTACCTCACTAGGCATGCCAGAGAAGAAAAGATGCAAGTCACTTCAAAGCAAAAGTTGTTAAATAATACCACTTTTAACTGCTGGCCTTTGTTCTAGAACAGTTCACATTTTGAGATTATAGGCTTGCTGCTGAGCTAAAGCAAATCCTATGCTTGGAACTACAGTGAGATTCTCTGCCTCTTTTTACTTTAAATACCTTGTCTAGCACTGGTACTTGAGCTCATGCTAATGAAATACAAATTTCCAGATGTGAAACTCTGGGGACCATTCAACAATCTGCTTTTGTAATAATCTGCTGTAAACTCAAAATGCTAATTTGGGGATTAAGTATTAATTTATTCCCTCTACAGGTCATCAGATACACTCTCATACAAGCCTTCTAATTAATATTTAACATAGCTATTTCAGATGTTTTTTATCTGGGTTAGAGTTACTCAGCTGTTTTATTCCTTCTTTGCAGGAGTAGCACTCTTCACAACAATAAACGCACATCAATGCATTTGTTTGAAGAGTACCACTAAGTCTTTTTCTTATTTTTTATAGCTAACCAGGTGCTGAAGTTTGGAACCCTCGTCAGTACTTCCAATACCTATGACAACTCTGGGATTGTGACCATTGAGACGGACAAGCCTTTGCTGTGGACAATGGCTATCAAAAAGACAAGATGAGCTACAGCTGCCTTTTCTGATCTGAGCCAGCTCAAATTACTGCAAAATTTCACTGAATTAAGATGGTAAAGCTGTTCCAAAAGATACAAGCAGGCACTGACTTTATGTACTGAATGGAAAACAAGTCTGAAATAAAAGTCACTTGTGATCAAATCAAGATTAGTAACAATAACCGAGTACTTCATTCTGGTACCTCACACTACTTAATCAGAAGACACATGAGCGGCCACCCAATACAATCACAAACAGAAGTGAATGTAAAGAAACTGCCACTGCTTATCTGGTTAGTTCAGACTATTCTTACAAAGTATTTTATTCTAATACTATTTTTTCCCCTTTTGCCAAAGGGAAATAAAGTACACAGTTTCACATAGTATAACTATATTAAAAGGTGATAGCACTAAGAGTAGTTAATCTCATTTTTCTGTCCTGGTTTGTAACATCAGTAGGTGCTGGTGAAGATTTCTCAGGAAGAGTAATAATTAAACTTTCCTACTTATGAAGCAAGTTTGTACTGAAGAAGCATCAGTTCTGCTGTAATACCAGTATCGGATTTCCCAGTATTAAGTGCTTTTAAAGTCTGTAATAGAAGTAGCATTGTAACTTCTGCAAATACCATATGCTTACTATAAGCTTTCTGGAGTGAAATACAAGTTTCTTAATCTCAGTCTGAGGAAGAAGAGCATTGCATCTACCAGATTTTTTGCAGGCTTAGTTTTTAAAATCAAAATATTCAATCATTTAATAATGGAAACTTCCAGGTCAGCAAAAGCAGAGCCCTTTGTAGTTCTGTCTGCAGTTGCCTTACAGAACCAGTATCCAAAATGGGTGTATATCCTATCCAACAGTGTGAGCAAGTTGTTGATTCGCTGAAGGACTGCTTAGTATCTCTGACAACGAAATTAACCTCAAGCTGTACATCTTAGTAACCAGCTAAGTTTGGCTTTCTTAATTGTGCCATCACAACAAGGACTGGCAATGCAAGTTCTTTATTCGATGGAGTATTTTTTCCAGTCAAGTACGTAATATAACCTAACAGGACTTCCAAATGCAGAAAGGAATTAGGGGTAATGATGGTGATTCCAGAAATTAGTGACAAGAATTTCAGTCGACAGACCTTTAAATCAGCACTTGAGAAGATCCAGTAATGCTGTTTTCTTGCTGCCGACTTTTACTGGAACAATGCTGTTTACTAAGCAGTAAATGAAGCATTGGAACAGCTTCTGAAGAGAGGCCATACAGTTGTCACCCTTGGAGGTTTTCATACCCGACTAGACAAAGCCCTAAGCAACCTCATCAGAATGCAACACTGACCCAGCTTTGAGCAGAAGGTTGGACTAGAGACCTGAAAGATAAAAAAAGCCTGTAATGTAGACAGGTATGATCGCGTACACTTTAAAAGAGGAGTAAGATGACAAGAATGTTTGAAAACCCAAACTGAGCTTGTTTAATAGCAAACAAGTTACAAAGCTGTGAAATCTTTGCAGCAAATGTCAGTGTCTTGTTCTTCATGATGAATATTCAGCCACCTCTGTTGAGAGAACAAAGTAATCAGTTTCAACTAATCAAGTGTGATCAAGTAATCCCATCTGAAGTCTAATTTATCCTCCCACCATTGCCTGGTTAGGACAAACATTACTACTGTTGCAGCTTATCTCCTATTTTCAACCATTTCTCCTTGCCTAGAGGACAAAGTATATCTTATAAGTATAAGCAAGCCCCACATCATGGTCACAGAACAGTATTTAACCTGTTCCAGTGCTAGAAAAGGGATTACATCAGCTCTGGAGAATCTGAGGAGGTTTAACTGGTAGTGTTAATACATCAGTACCATGACTGCCAGTCAACTTAAGGGTCAAGTTTTTCATGCTGCAACATTCATTCCAAAAGGTTTTTTACAGAATGAGATACATGTAGAACAAAGTTTCAAACATATCTAGCACTCAGTAAATAAACAAGACCAACTTTGTTCTGTGCCCTGTCATCCTCCAGCACAATCACTCAGTTTCCTCTACCTTACTGTCCATGCATTTACTTTGGATACCCAAATTATAAACTGGATACAGTAAGAGTATACAAGATCCAAATAAGGTAAATGTTCGGTAGATAAAACACACCGAGGAACTGGAAATCAAAATATTTGATGTTAGTTCTGAAGCTGAATACTCAAAAAAACCCTGAAGACTATGGATTTAATATTTTGCAGCATGCTAAATTAATGATCTACTTCCTGATCAAGTCCTTTGAATCAAGTAATACCTGTCATATTACACTAACATGTGAAATGCACAGATACTAAAGCAACGTGGATCCTGTAGGGCTCACTAACATCCCTCTATTTAAAACTGAGCAGGTAAAAACAAATGTAAAATTCAGTGAAATTGAAGGTTCATATTTACTTACACAATGATATTGTTGATTGGGATATGGATCAATTTGACAAAGAAACCAATAAATCCCATTATTGCAAAGCCTATTGCTGTTGCCATGGCAATCTTCTGGAACTCTGCAAAAACAACAAAATATTAGTCTAGGAAACCTTGTGTATAGCATAGAGCAGATGTGCACTACAGTGACCAAAGGGGAGATCTCTCTTTAAAAAATGGTAATGTTAACACAGGAAGCAGTTCAAAAGCAAACTGCACTGACGTTGAGAAACAAATCCACTTTTTCAGAAGACAGATGAGATTTTAAAAGAAAAGATGCTGCTTTGCACGAGGCATGGCCGATCTCAATCATTTTAAATAGTAAGCAGAATCGGAAATACCCACAGTTCCTAACAACATCCATTATCTTTCCTTTATACCTTTTACAAGCCCTGAAAATAATTCTCAATACAGTATAAAAAAAACGGGAAAGCTGCATTTACATTTGTCACAGGAAGACGGCATCTTAAGTCCCCACAAAAATTGAGTACTTAAGTGATATTCTCATTTAAGACAGGAGCCATGAAGTGGACTAAGAAGGTCAACAGCCCCTCACAATCCTGCCACAGTGAATGAAGTTCCTTACTGATCTCAAAAGATGTCAGTAAACTTCATCCTGAGCACATGAATAAAGCATCGTAATGACTACCATTAAGGACAACCAGTTACGTTCTGGTTATAGTTACAGCTTCTCTCTAATACCTTTGAGAAAGTCCAAAAATCTCTTCTATACTTCCAGCAACAAAGTTCTTCCTGTCCCAATCAGGCAGTCACTGACACCTGTGAAGTACTGAATGGGCACTGCAAAAAGCAATCCTAGCTCCTTTCGAGTCTCCTAAAATGAAGTGTTTCCTCCAAGTTCACATAACAAGTAGTTTCCTCCAGAATTTCCCCTCAAGTTGACTGCAATCAGACAAACTTGACTGCTGCACTTGTCTTTTCAAAGTGCACACAAGTTCTCCTCAGATCAGTTTCCCTAATATGAGAAAATTATTACTTGCCTGTCTCAGAATGGCTAATTTCAGCTACTTGGCCTATTTCATAAGGTGAGTTGTAATACCTCTCTCATGCACCTGACTAAATACACACCAGAAAAGGACACATTCATGTTTATTATATCCAGCACCATAAACCCATTAACAGCTGGACAGCTGCTCAAGTCTATATCTCATACCGGAACCTGAGAAACATTCATGACAAATAAATCAAGTCACCTATGGAAAGATACACAGTGAAATATAAGATGAAATAAAGATTGTGTTCTGTTTTATTGCATGCTTTACCTTTCCTGTCAGGCTTGGTGCATCTTTTAACAAGTCGTATGGAGTCTTTTACAAACTGACGGCTGGGCTCCACGAATTGCATTACCTGATCCATGATTACCTGCAAAGATGAACAGATTTGGTACTGGTGGGGCAACATATATACTAAAAGAGATAATTTTTTAATTACAGAAGTAAAGGGAGCACTACAAAATTTGTAAAGACTTACAATAACTTGAAATGTCATGTTCCAACCTAACTGGACTTTAAAAGATACTTCCACTTTGCAGAAAATAAAAGCCATTGTGTCAATATATAAACATGATGACCCACCACTACCCCCAAACAATATGAAAAGTTAGGCCTTTCAGCACGGAAGAGAACAGCGGCACCATCACAGCTTGCTTTCAGCTTATGCCCTGTTACATTTCCAAAAAAACTACTAAAGATTTCTAAACGGACAAAAGTCACCCAGTTCAAGAAGGCCCCAAGCCAAAGCTGCTGGAGCGCTGCTGAGCACGGACAGGAACACCACGGCCAGATTTTCTCCTCAAGACGCGCCTCAGCCAGCGTTGCCGCCCGCGGCAGGACACCGGGCTGGCGGGACCGGCGGGCATTAATCCGCGCGGGCTCCCTGACACGGGACCCTCTCGCGCCGCAGCGCCCCTCGGCCGCCCCTCATACCTATGACGATGGCGATGGCGATGGCTGGGCCGCCCTGCCCGCCCCCGCCCCGGGACGCGCAGCGCGAGGCTGCGGCCTCACCCCAAGGGACTCCCGGGACCCCCGCGCCCCCCGGGCGAAGGCCGGGCCCGGAGCCCGCTCCCCCCCGCCGACAAGACGCCCCGCGCCACCCTCACCGCTCGCGCTGCCGGCGGAAGGCCACGTCGCACAGCGGAGGAGGGCGGTGACGTCACCGCGCCGTGCGCGCGGCCGCGGCCCTCCCAGCGGGGCGGGGCGGGGCGGCCTTGATTTAAGAAGAAAAAGGAGGATTTTTGAGGGTGGAGCTTTGGTTGGGGTTTTTTTTTCCCTTCCAGCCCCCAAGTCGTCCCCCAGCCCCCCCGCCGCCTCAGCCGTGGGGCGGTGTCACGGCCCGCCGTGGGCCGGGGCCCGGCGTGGGGCTGGCTGGCGGGGGTGGGCCGGGGTCCGGCGTGGGGCCGGCCGGCCGGCGGGGCCTCCCCTGCCGGTGGGGCGCCCGCAGCGCTTCCCGGCGAGGCCCGGCGGGGGGAGGGGGCTGCGGCCCGCGGGCGGCCGTGCCGGCGGATCTGCCGGCCGCTTCCCCAGGCGGCGCCTCCGTGGGCGTTTGACAGTGAATGTGCTTTTCGGAGCTGTTGCAGCCGTAGGATCCGAGAGCCCTGCAGCGGGAAATGGGGGGGGGTGGGGGTGGGTGGTGGCACCAATGTGCCAGTTACAAACGTTATTCGATGAAGGGAGGGGAAAAACCGGACGTGAAAAACATCTCTGGGCCGTGATTGCCCGTGAGGCAGACACCTGCTGATGGGTGGGGGCGCTGGGGCCATTGTGAACTGCAGGAGTCCGTCACCTTTGAAAAGACCATCGACTCCTGTGGCTTTTTTGGTATAGAGGGGTGTGCAGCGCTTAAAAACGGGCAAGCTTTTTACATTCCAGCGCCACAGGTGTAATGTAGAGCATTTCCTTGTGTGAGGGGGTAGAAGAGGCTGTCGCTGCCCAAAGTGAGTCCTTTCTTGCCGTTTTTGAAAGGAAAATCAGGTCACGTAGCTGGTAAGGGAAGAACAAAGATAACAGTCATTTTTATCCTTAATTTGCTCTTGATACTGTTAATTTTGGTCTAGAACTCTGTTCCTAGTTGGCTGCTGCTTTGAGTGCATATTGAATACTCAAAGCTTATTAATTATTCATCAGTCAGACTGTGGGGCTTCTGAAGCTGGATCAGGCAAACGCCATGCTGATCTCAACTCACTGTTGGTTTAAGTGTGCACAAAATATTTTCTGGGCTTAACATTTTGCTGACAGCCTTCGTGACAGATAAAGTACCATCACATGACAGCAGGGGGTTGTCGGATAGTCCATGGATTTTTGACAGCCACCTGCCTTGTCTTTGCCCACAGGGCAGGTCACTCAATATTACCAGTCTCCTTCAAATACGAGCTTTCTCTTTGGCTTTGGAGGGTTATTGCCTTGGGCTCCCCTACAATTTTTCTCCAAAGGCCTGGCTTTGCATTGGATTTTGCTTTGAATCAAACCTCATCTAGCACTGCCTCAGATGGGGATGTACTTCTGGTGGCCAAATTCTGCTGGACCTTTTCCATTGGCACACCAGCACAGAAGGATCACAGAGTCAGTTAGGCTTCCTACAACAGATATGATACCTGACACCAGCTTGAAAGAAGATACTGCCTCCTCTAATTGGAGCAACACAGCTGAGTTTTGAAATACTTGGAATACTTTACAAATAAGATAGTCTTGGAACCTGCTATATGTGATTAGATAGAAGGGAGTTTGGAGACGCTGGATCCTTGAGTAGAATAAATAAGGGAAATGTACTAGAACAAGCTAGTTTAGTGTCAATAAGAATTATGTAACCAAGCCAAAAATGAACTGAGCATGCCCAGCCGCTGACTTCAACAAGCAAACACGGTGAGGAAGACTATCGACGACCACCAGAGGACCCTGGAAGACCGCTGATGAATGTGCATGTGTTAAGGACATTTGCATATATTAATGAGTTCCAAGAATAGTATGAATATGATAATAATTTCCTAGAAATCTAATGAATATATTTTTTTTTGATTGCATATAACCCCTGTAGTAGAGCAACTTGGGGTGTGCATTAGGTGGAGCAATCCCCTGTGCGCCCGGCACCGCAATAAAGAATGCCTGCTTTCTAAAACTACAAATTGAGTTTTAGAGGGTTCTTATATCTGCTGACTTACGGTATCAGATATGCATATAATTTGTCTCTCATTTTTGAGGCCCATTTGTAATCTGCAAGGATGAGCAGTCTCACCGCTCAGGGAGAGGAAGATCTGTAAGGAAAACAGCTGAGGGCCTGATAGCTGTAGTGCATGCCTGGTGGGGCTGAGCAGGATGCTGGTGTTCTGCATGAGAAGTCACTACGTGGAGGCTGCCTTTGGTGTTTTTTGGTTGTTTGTTTGTTTTTTCCCTTCAGTGTCACAGGTAAATGCTAGAGACTTTACCAACAGAGGAAACCTACATTTCCAGCTGCATGCATGTGTTGCATGAAGAGCCTTGCTGTGAACCACCATTGCAGAGGAATGGTTTCCAGAGCACTAGGTTCCTATAACTAAATGGCAATGACTGGGGGGCCGGGGGGGAAATTAACCTGAAAGAAGAAGACACATGTGTATGAAACAATTCATGACATAGACTTCTGGTTAGATTAGATTTGGTTTTAAAAAGCATTTGCTGAAATAAGGCTTTGTTCCCCCCCAAAGCCCTATTTTAGGTTGGTTTTCCTGGGGAGAAACATTCTGGAGAATCATAGTGCATCCTGCCTGGCTTAACAGTCTGGCTTTGTTGTAGGTTCATTACCATGGGTTCTCTGTGATGGGGTAGAAGGTGTTGATTGTCCTCTGTCTCAGCTGTCCCTCACACTCCCACGATGAGCTCTCTTCTTTCCCTGACGGGCTGTTAGTTTGGACTTCAGCAGCTTGGGGGAGTGGCAGAGTCCTGTTTTGTGCGCAGAGAGCATTTGCTGTTCTTCCTCAAACTCTTTTACTCTTTTCCAACTTTTTTTTTAATTGTCCTTGAAATAATATATTGTTACTTACACCTCATCTTCAGGGCAACTATGTTACTTTTCTGTATATATATTTACAAAGAGTCACCTGCATTTACAGAAGACATGAAAAAGTTTACGTTTCCCAGGCATGTGGGAACTAGGCTATTGGTAGGGTGTTTTGTTTCTACTTCTTTATGGTCCCTGCAAATTTGGGGAAAAAAGCGGTGTGCTTGCACGTGTAAATTTTCATGACAGTTTTACAAGTCTGCATTTATGATTATCTAAGCAGTAAATAATCATTCTCTCGGCAGAAAAAGACAGTTGTTATCCTGTGTTGTAGTGTGTTAATGCTGATTTGCTACTGGATATTTATTTTGCATAAACTGGAGTGATGTCTTTTTTTTTTCTCCATCCTATTGTACGCTCTAAGGATGAGAGAATTCTTTTGATGATAGTTTTACTTTGCCTATTTACACATTTTGATTTGTAGTTTGTTCCTTGTCCTTTGGAGGACATGTAAGATAGATATTTGCTTTTAACTGTTGGCACATTAGACTTTTGTATAACATCCATCCCCCTGGATCTGGACGCTTATGCCCATGCTTTGAAAGGGGAGCGAGATAAATCTCCGCTTCAGCCTCTCCTGTTCTACACTGCTGGCCTGCCCCATGGTAGAGCCTGCTGCAGCCTGCGGAGCATGGCAGGATGCCTGGGAGCCAGAAAGCTGCCAGCAGTTGCAGCAAATGTAATGCAGGATCAGCTGGAGAGGGGGGAAGACAGAGTCTTCAGTATGTGAGGAAGCTCAGCCTCTGTGTGCTGAGATGGCACGTGTGCAATCCCCGAGTGGCGCAGGGAGGACAGAGTAGTAGCTCTGCCTGAACAAGCCTCCAAGCTTCCCTGTGGGAGGTCACACCACTTCCCCTACCCTGCCTGTGCTCCATCCCCAGGCAAAGGGGAAGAGCAAAGTGCCTGCTCCTGCTTGGGCTTCTGTGAGGCTGGTGCTGCTTGGCCTCAGCAGCAGTTTGATAGTAGGGGAAGTGCTTTTCTCTCTGCATGCCAGAGAGGAGAGACCTGGAAGTCTGGTGTTCCTGTTTTAAGGAGTACTGCCCATGTCCTGGGAGAAAATACTTGGGTGTAGTGGTCCTGGCAGGTCTCCTGTGGCTGCAGAAAAAGTGATATATTTGGGACATGGAGTCTTGCTGAGCTATCTCCTTCCCATCCCACAATGGGCAGCAGGAATCGTGCTGCTCCCCAGTAGGAAGGGCCAGAGGGGAGAGCAGGTGGACAGCAGGCACAGCCAGCGCTGTGCCCAAGGTCTCCAAATGCCTTCCTGTGGCAGAACACAAGGCGGCATTTGAACTGGAAGGAGGCAAGGCAAAAGACCAGTTGCTTCCCCAGGGGAGTTTTTGGAAGGGATGGATTGTTTGAGCAGAGTAGCCTGTGGGGACAGAATCTGACTCTCCTTAATGAGTTTGAGGGGAAAATGGTTATCCTGTGAGGCAGCAAAGGCAAAGAAAAAGTTTAAGAAAACTGGGAAGGAGGCAGCTCGTGGACTTAACATACGCAAGGAAGACAGGCTGCTGGGGACAGTGGGCATCTGGGTATGTTCTGGGACAGAAAACAGACATAGCAGAGGACAAAGACCACACAGCAGCATGAATTTACAGCCAAAAAAAGGGAAAAGTGCAGAGAATGAAGAGCAAGGGGAGAAAGCAAGCTGGTGGCATGGGAAGGGTGTTAGGGGACTTCCTTGGACAGAGCAGCTTGTTGAACAGTACTGCAGGTAGGTGCCTCAGATTTTCAAAGCAGCATGGTAGCCCCATTGACTGCAGTCGTGCTAATGATCCATCACTACGCAGTCGGTGTTGTTGGATGACTAAATTAGTATAAAATTCAGTCTTTAGAAACTGCTGAGATACATGGGACCTTTTATTTCTTAATTTTACATTATCGTAAATGTTTGATTAATTGATATCTTGAGAAACCTTTGGAATATCTATGTGCTTCTGACATTTAAATTTTTTTTTTTTTTGCTTTTCATTCTCCTAAATGATCCTGAGTCTCTGTTTGGACTTGATAAGCACATCTGCATGATTTACGATAGGAAGAAAGATGATTTCCCTCCTCAGTAGCTGTACAGATGCAGGGGAAGAACATAAATGAGGAATTAATGTTAGGAAGGAAATGATAGCTCAGATTCAGGGTTCAGAAGGAAATGATGAAGTGTTTGTGGTCCGTGTCTTTGGGTTAGCCTCATTAATTATAGAAATGCCACTAGATCAGGCTTTAATGCCATGGTTATGAAAGGGAATGTCACTAGTCTGAAGCAGTCAACAAGACCCATCCTTTGATTTGTGCTGTTTAACATTCAATGGAGATGAAATGTGGGGATGAGGGAAGAGTGCTATTAAAATAGATTTTTCTCAGTATTAGATTTATTGTGTATAATTTTAAAGATGACCTTTTAAACAAAGTCCATGTTCAATTTAATTTGAAAGACCTGAAGAGTGAGAGCACTTGGAAGATTTGTGTCTGTATAATGATAGACGCAATATGAGAGAAACAAGGGCAGTATTCTAAAATGGCATTACTAAATGATATCTCAGACTAAAAAGGTCTGAAGATAAGGGTTCTAGATAGCAAAAGTAATAAAGGGAACTTAACAGAGGAATGGGTGTGCCTCCATCAGCTGTTCAGGCCTGAAAGGTAAAGAAAAATCAAATACTTCCTAGTTTCTCTGGTTCAGTGCTTTTAATATTGTTTTGTTTTAGCACAGCTGCCACTGATGGCTATGATTTCTCTTATTTTTAGCCATTTTTCAATTCTTTCTTTGAGGTGCGCCACTTTTTAAGGTCACGGTTTTTATTTTGTCCCAGTTAATATAATTCTCCCATCATTTCTGGGCTCATCTGACAAAAATAAAGTAATAAGAAAAGTAACTTTGATAAACAATGGGCCAGAAAATGCTTCCTCTAAATCTTGCTCTGGTAAATGGCAACTGATGATACAGGCCTTGTTCCCACCTTTGCAGTTTCTACCTGAACATTTTTGTGTATGATAAGAAACAAATTACTCAATTCTTCCTAATAACAGCACTACTATGCCACCTCAGATTAAAAAAAAAAAAAAAAAGCCAAATTAAAATTGGAAATATTCTTAACCTTAAGATGATTCTTTTTTCCCTGAGGACAAAGTTTGATTAGAAATGAAGTGATAGTTTTCTTTTTGTAGCAGAGGAGTATTTTATGTCAGCAGAAACATTTTTCAGGTGCTTTGTGTGTATTCAGACATTAAAAACTGGCTTTCAAAAATATGCAATGGTTGCATGTATTATACATAAGACTCAATCATATAGCAGATACAACAGTAGCAACAAAAAGTGCAAGCAAAGCATCTTTTCAACTGTATTGAACAGGGCCCCTGTCTGCTTCAAGCCAAGATGACAGAACAACCAATGTGTTCAGTAACCATGAACAAGCAGTTCGTTGTTGCATGGCTATGGTGTCAAAACATTAATTTAAAGTCCCACTTCTAGGATGAGATCTTGTTTAACTTTGTTTTGGCACACTGGCGTTTATCTCAGTTTGTGAAGCATGCCCCTTTTTGGTATATTATATGTGTAGTAAACTAAAACTCTATTTTCTTTCTGTGATGTTTCAATACACATTCTACTCAGTTTGTGGCTCAGGAGTAACTGCTCAGGATGTCTGTTCCATCCTGGTAATGGGACCAGCTGAGCTGGACCCCAGTCCTGCTATCATGATATGCGCTTTCCTATAAAAGCTATTTCATTACATGTCATCTCCAGTGAGGTCCAAAATCCCAGCTAGCTAGGAGTGTGGGCCAGAATGCCATCTCTTTCTCTGGAGGTAAAAGGTGTTTCTTCAGCTTTTACCTGTTGTAAAACTGTAAAAATATGAAAGAAGTTGAGAGCCACCACTTTATGAGAGTGGGAACCATCTGATGGGTAGGGCAGAGTGAGCAGCTGAAAGGATAGAGGTGGACAGACAGGAAAAAAACCCATTCTTACCACTGAAAAGAGCGATAACTTCCTTGCCTCTGGGGGTTTTTAACATATTTTCCTGCTAATCTAAATAAAGTTGGTTGGCTGCCTGTCTTTGTTCCTGCTTTCAGATTAAGCAGAACGTTTGCCTTTGGCTCAGATTAAGCTTTTATGGGTTCACATTTCGTAATATTGTTCAGATCTCCTGAATTTTGCCAAGTGCCTGTGCCAAAGCAGACATGTCACTGATTTGCCCAGGAGCTGTGTGCTTCAGGCACGCTAGCAGCATGTGCTTTCACAAAGGGTGCCTTGGAAACATACTCTAAATATATAATAAATTGGCATAAAAGAATCCAGAGGAGCTTGGGTATGTCAGAACTGAAAATCAACTTTGGAAGGTTTTGTGGGGATTGGGATCATTCTTGAACTTCAGAAAACTAGAATTGCAAAGTTTCTTTTTTTAATGTACCTTTTTCCTGCTCTTTTGATGATATTTTTAAATGCCCCCCTTTCCTCCTTTCTGCCTTCACAAATCTTCATTCCATATGTTACCTAAAAAGAAGTTTGAATGGATCTCGGAGTTTTGACTGTTTCAGTTTTTAGGTGCTCTGTCTGAGGAACCTTGATGAGACCTGCTGTTCAGCGAGCAGAGATAGTGTCTCTGAACTGTAGGTCCTTTAAAGATGTCTTGAAAACAACCTGAAAATGTTGGTCATTAGAGAAGCAGCTTTGTTTGGTCACTAGTTGAGTTCATGGTCCCTCCTCACATGCAAGTGGGAGCACTCGGGGAGAAGCTGCTTTTCACAGCATGAAGAAACTGTAGACCTTTCTCACTGTTGTCCAAATCTGCAGCAGCCTTGGTGAGTTTTATTTGAATCCTGCACAGGGAATAATAAAGTTTGGTGGATTACTCTGCTTATTTATCTCACCAGTAATGCTCCAAGTTGTTATTGGTGAAAAGGATTTGGGGAATCTTCTGTTCAACTGGTACAAATGTATCCAGCAGTTTTTCAACACAAAATTGCTGGAAGTTCCCTTGCCCAGTCAAATGGTTGCAATTGGAAGAGGCAGTGAAATATTTGTGAATCTCATTTGTCTCACTTCCTTTCTCAGTAAGATAAAAACCAATTACTTGCATCACTGGAGAAAAGAACAGAAGCCTGCAAGGTGGTGTTAGTTTAAAAAATAAATACCTGATGATCTGCCACTTTCTGATGCCTTTATTAGCCAGATGTCACTTCCCCTTAATCATGGTGTTAGTGTTGTGGAAGTGTCCAAAATGTTGGAGTAATCAGATTTAGGAAGTTTCAAAAGTGAGTTTTACTAACACTATGGTGAGTTTGTGTCTGTTCTCCTGAACTAGTCCAAATGCTTTCTTCAATAATTAGATGGAAACATTTCAATGGCAGCATCTCTGCAATTTTGGCAGCAAGTGACAGCCCCAGGCACTTTTTAATTAGCACCTTTTTGAAATTGTTAGCTAAATTAGTCAAGTATGAAATAATCTTGCCCAAATGATTATCTGCAAATTGCACTTTGAACCTTGCATCTGTCTTAATGTATGGACACAAGGCTATCCTGATAATGCTATTAACTGGATTGCGTATCTCGCTTTTAGTGAATTCATAACGCATAATCTGAATGGAATCTGGCGTACCTTTATAAAATTCATTTGAAAAGTGCCTGGCAGCTGTTTGGTACTAGCATTTATAATATTACAGTCTTTAAGTGTAGTCAACAGCACTACAACAGCAATGGAGAACTTGATCTCATATGTATTTAATAAGTCATTAATTTTTGTTTTTCTGAGTTTATGCAGCTGGAGTAAAGATACCTGCGCTGAGCCTGTAAGAGCTGTAATCCTGATTAGAACCTAATGCTGAGTCAAGCTGTGAAATTCATATCGCAAGGCATTATTGTCCTCATCTTTGGATTTACTTGTTAAATTTAATATTTCACTCATCTTTCATAAAAATATACGTGTAAGAACCTAATACTGTAAAATAGTAATCCATATGTAATATAACAGTGTTGCTGATAAATATTGCCTGAGAGATTTTCCTGGGTTAAAGAGGCTATATGTAGTCTCTTCACGTTTTTACCTGTGCCAGGCACAAACACACCACGCTTATAACTGGTCAAGCCCAGCTCACTTACAAGCATCCTTTCTGCAACCATTCCTTTAGCTTACTCAGTCCCCACTCACCCCTAAGCCTGATTTTCATTATAAAAGTATAGCCTGCCCTTAGCTACCCTTAGTTAGCTTCTGGGAAGAGGTCAGGTACTTAGGGAAAAAAACTTATTTAGTACGTCCTACCTGTAGGAGTGAGATAAGGGGGTGTTACTCTGTATTTCCCTGCAGCAATGGGGCCAGGGAACATTCAGGTATGGTATGTAATGCAAGTAGAAAAAATGACATTTTGTGTAGTGTGGTGGTATAAGAGGTCTGAGCTGAAGGAAATGATGAGCTGAGGAGCCAGAGAAGGTGCCAGGTAAAGCTGTGAAGGACTGGCTACACTGTCAAAGTACAGAAACTCTTTTTGTTTCATTTTCTTCTAATAGTTCTTGCTGTACTTCTGTGTTAAGCCCATTTGGCAATTAAATTGCAAAGCAAAACATCCTTTGACTCAGGGGACAGCAGTGTGATTTGTCTGTATTGAACCATCTCCCCAGGTTATTTAAATAGCTCAGCTGAAGGAAGTGGTGGATCTTCAGGAGCCTAGTCTACCTTGGGTGCAGGATAAAGATGCCGGGTGGATAGTATCCCAGCTTTGACTTCAGTATCTATGGTGGCTGGTCTGTACATTTGCAGACGTTCTTGGTATTCCTTTGGGGTTGCAGTGCAGATAGACCAGTATTTAGACACCTACAAATGGTTTGTAAACATGAACCTCACAAACATATTGGCCACCAAACATGATGTAATTAAATGTGATTTAATCATTAAGCTATTAAAATTATATTAAACGCTGGTAAATCAAAGGCTTCTGTCTGCTGTATAGATTTAAGGCTTTTAAGGGCTGACAAATCTTTGTTATTGTCAGTTCAGTGTTATTGATACCCTTGGCCTTTAAAATATACAGCTTCAATTACATAAATTAAGGTCTTTTATTACACCAACAGCTTTTTAATTCTAATATTACTGGCAGTTTGTAGCTTGTCATGGATTGAGAAAGGTGATGTTAATAAGACTTCCGATTTTTAAAATAATTGCAAAATATGGTACATGGAACGTATCCAAGATGCCTTTTTCTGTTCTTTTACCCTAGAGCAGTGAATGCCTCACTTTCCAGGGTTGTACCCTGAGAGGGGGCCAGTGGATATGAATTATCAAATAAATAATCTCTGTGAAGCTTTTCTAGATGGACAAGATTTGAATACGTCCTGAGGGCTTGAGAAGACTTGAGTAATATGGGATCTCCTATAGCAGTCTTAGGCTCCTCTTACAGGAGGGATAAGGAATCACAGCTGGAGTCACTTGCAGATTTCATGTGGGTAGCGATCTACGCTGGAAATAAATGGCAAACACCAGTTTGTTCCAGTCTTAAAAGTGTTAAGAAGCAACCACTGATAAGTTGTAATATGAGTTGGGCTGGGCTTCCTTTTGGACTGTAAAAGGTTTTATACATAAACTTCCACCTTTTCTGTGAGGTGAGTCTCCTTTACGCCATTTTAAGACATTCATAATTCTACTCCAAGTGCTTTGTCTCTATGTATGGTTGCACTATAGGGGTACTTATGTACCAGCACTGAAGCCAGGTAATCTTTTGTTGGCTGTACTAATGAGGTCAGTCTTTTAGGTCTGAAATGTGCATCCACCCACCATGCAGCTAAAATGGAGGGGAACAGTGTTGAGCTTCTCTGTCAGTTCCTCTTTGTTTCTTGGAACATTTTTGCTTTGTTTTCTTGGAGCTCCCAGGACTCCACCTTATTCCTAGCCATTAGATCTTGGCTCAGTCTCTTGTCTGCAGTTAGTCATGTGGCTTTGGCCTACCTTACTAGTAGTCCTCAAGTGCTGCATCGTGTATCTGTAGATTTTACTTGTCAGATAGCTGTTGTTAAATTGTTTATAGTATTGTCTTCAATGGTTTCAAACTCTCTGCCAACCCTTGAATGTAACATTGAATGCAGAGGTTCTTCAGTCTTCTCTGGCTCTTAATAACCTCTGCCAGTCCATCCTTAGACTCCTGAGCTTTCTTGGAGCTGCTTGAAATGTTGGCACCCTCATTAAACCTCCCCCTCAAGTCCTCGGAACAGTCCACGAAGTGGAAGATATTTATTCCATTCCTTAATCCCAAACCTTACTTACAAATGCTTCTGTGCTAGACACAGCTAGTGCTGTTTGACAAAATCCAGCTTCTTCTGCCTATCTTCAGTGAGAGCTGTTTGGTATAGTACTGTCCCAGCCAGCCTCAGGAGCTAGAGCCTGGGAAGGGGACAGACAATCTCAGAGCATCTGACAGCTCCAAGGTGTGTGAACACATAGGCTATCCAGAGGTTAATTTATCAGCTCCTGGGCACTTTCAAATTGTGTGTCTCCAAATGGGTCCTCAGGGTAGTAAGCCATCTGTATCTGTCTTTGTCTCAGGATTTTTCTCTGAAAATTTAGAGTTTACAAGACTTTACTTTTTTTAAAGGTCATCTAGCAATGGTGACTTCCTTGATTCTGCTGATAGGTTGCCTGTGCCAGACTAAAACTGTGGTGCTGGGGAAGTTTTGTAGTTGAAGTCTTTTGGCGTCTCTAAATATCTTTGGAGGAGGGTCTGTTTCAGAGTAGAAAGTTAACTAGCATTTATATTCTGTGAAGGGCTCCCCAGCTACCCTCCACTTGGGAGTTCTTCCATCTGCCAGAGGTGGAGAAAACTTTCTCATTGATCTTATTTAGCAAGATCTCGATGACATTTGGCACCATCTCCATCCTATACAACTCAGTGTTCACATGACTCCAGGGAGAACAGGGCTATTCTGACAGCTATTGACCTCTGGATCCTGGCTTCTCTGGCACCAGCCCATGCCTTTGGGGTATGTGGATAAAGCTGCACATTTGGAGAAAGTTCTCATCATTGCCTATCCCACTAAAGAGTACTTCTAGGATACTGCCTGTCGTTATGCCCCAATGAATGGACATAGTGGCCCAAGGTTTTGACTGTCCAGTCTTCGGCCTTCCAATGCTTTCTCCAGTTTCCATTTCTGATTTTTTTCCAGAGACTCCTTTCAGAAAAGTCCAAGAAGTGAAGGTCTTACTGGAATTTAGGAGACAGGTTCTTTTGCTCTAGGTAAGCCCTGTTAAAGAAGGTACTTCTTGGTACTGAAGGAAACAGAAGATGGGGAGTGGAGACCGTGTATTTGGAAGTGCACATTTGGGTTAGCATCCCTTATGGCAGTGATTACATTTCTCAAAGTGTTTCTAAATTTTAGGTGTTTGCATTGCAAAAACTGATGCTTTTTCACTGAT
This sequence comes from Morus bassanus, assembly GCA_031468815.1. Taxonomy (NCBI): domain Eukaryota; kingdom Metazoa; phylum Chordata; class Aves; order Suliformes; family Sulidae; genus Morus; species Morus bassanus. The sequence continues at coordinate 59,175,479 of CM062567.1, read as the reverse complement.
CAAAGCTATTTCCAGGTACTGGAAAGAACAGTTGGAGTAATTTGGCTGCCCCAAGGCAAGCATGTATGTTCCTTTTGCCAGCCAGGTCAGGGTGGCTACTAGCCTGAGTGATATGCAACATGAGCCTGCAAAGGAGGTGCCTGCAGGTCTGGCTCGGTGTCCCAGGACATCCCTTTCTGGATGTGACTGTCAGTGTGCCTGTGGCAGTTCTGAAGTTACAGAGGTGACAGATCCTAAGGCTCTATGTGAAGGGGCACCTGTCTTTCTGTGAGTATTAATCATGAGGACCAGGAATGCCAACACGACACAGAAACATGAAAAATACAAACAACACTTGAAAACCTTGAATTTATTCAGACAGACACATAAGAATTACATTTGGCAAACTACAGTTTTCTGTTCTTGTATGCATCTCATCCTGTAAAAATTCAACTGATTTATACCCTTTTAGATTTTAAAATACTTGGGGTTATTTCAGCTTTACTGCCTTCTATGCCATTGTTTGGAAACAATTTTTGTTTGTTTACATCTGAGCTTAAAATCGCATTGCAGTACTACATTTAGCTATGGTAGCAGATGTTGGTAACATTTTACAGAGCATAAATAACAGCTGTGAGTTGTGAAGTCATAATTCTGTCAGGAGATTCTTCTTACAGTTTGTCAAACTAAAAGAGAAAATCTTGAGTGACAAATATGTATGTATTTGCCAGAAGTTTATTTCAGGCATTGCTGAGTACCCACTGCTTTCATGGAGCTAAATATCATGGGGTGTAGATTCTGCAACAGCGAACTTGAAGGTGTCCTAACACCCAGAGCAATTCATGGATCTGAAAAGATGCATCAGCCCTTGTGTGGGAAGAGTCAAGTGTCCAAATGAGCTTCACAGATCTACTATGTTGAACAGGGTATTGCTGTCTCAGGGTAAAACTGGTCAACTCACATGTTTTAAATGAGTGTTGTGGTTTAGCCCCGGTCAGCAACTAAGCACCACACAGCCGCTCGCTCACTCCCCCACCCTTGTGGGATGGGGGAGAGAATCGGAAGGGCCAAAGTAAGAAAACTCGTGGGTTGAGATAAGAACAGTTTAATAATTAGAATAAAACAGCAATAATACCAATATAATGAAAAGGAAAATAATGAGCGAGAGAGAGATGAAACACTGGAAGAAGAGGGGAAAAAAAACAACAAAAAAAAAAAACTAAACAACAAGTGCCGCAACCGCTCACCACCCGCCGACCGACGCTGCCGGTCCCCGAGCCGCGATCGCTGCCTCCCCCGGCCAATTTCCCCCAGTTAATATACTGGGCATGACGTCACATGATATGGAATACCCTTTGGCCAATTCGAATCAGCTCTCCTGGTTGTATCCCCTCCCCTCCCGGCTTCTTGTGCACCTGGCAGAGCATGGGAAGCTAGAAAGTCCTTGACTAGTGTAAACACTACCCAGCAACAACTAAAACACCAGGGTGTTATCAACATTATTTACATACCAAGTCTAAAACACAGCACTATGCTAGCTACAGTGAAGAAAATTTAACTCTATCCCAGCTAAAACCATGACAGTATCCACCCCTTATTCCATACCATTTACGTCATGCTCAGGTCTCATACTATCCAATATGACCTCAATAACCACCACCCACCTCCCCATCCTTTGATGACATACGCAGATATCATTTATCATTCCCGTAGTCTATGGACCATCCCTGTAGAACATCTGTAGAGGGTCCACACATGTCCATTGAGTTCATTAGTCCATAACTTTGGGCTCCATCTATCGTAACAGTCTTTCAAGGCTGGAGAGATGGTCTGCGTGGTGTTGGATTGTTGCATGCTGAAGCCAGTCTTTGTTCCACCACCGCTACACGTTGCTTGGTTCAATCAAAGTTCATTCTTCATTAATTTTGGAAATTCTTACTATGATACCATTGATACGGCATATAGCAACCATAGGAGTGATGACATACAATATCATATAGCAATTAACAGCATACCATTCAGTTCATTGGCTATTTTCACCCAAAATCAAATCCCCTTGAGGCACACATCGAACTCCTCCATCCTCCCGCATCACCCACCAAGTGCACCCAGGTCCTCGAGCAAAAGCAATCCCACGAATGGGTTTGCCTTTGCCCGAGACAGGAATAACCCAGACGGTTTTCCCCAGCATATTTTTTACGAGCACTACAGGGACTTTATCCCCTTCCACAGTACGTAAGAGTTCTGACTGGGCAGGCCCAGCTCGATTGGCAGATCCCCTAGTGTTGACTAACCAGGTGGCTTTTGCTAAATGTGTATCCCAGTGTTTGAATGTCCCACCCCCCATTGCTCTCAGTGTAGTCTTTAACAGTCCATTGTATCGTTCAATTTTCCCAGAGGCTGGTGCATGATAGGGGATGTGATACACCCACTCAATGCCATGCTCTTTGGCCCAGGTGTCTATGAGGTTATTTCGGAAATGAGTCCCGTTGTCTGACTCAATTCTTTCTGGGGTGCCATGTCGCCATAAAACTTGTTTTTCAAGGCCCAGGATAGTGTTCCGGGCGGTGGCATGGGGCACGGGATATGTTTCCAGCCATCCGGTGGTTGCTTCCACCATTGTAAGCACATGGCGTTTGCCTTGGCGGGTTTGTGGCAGTGTGATATAATCAATCTGCCAGGCCTCCCCATATTTATACTTCAGCCATCGTCCTCCATACCACAGAGGTTTTATCCGCTTGGCTTGCTTGATTGCAGTGCATGTTTCACATTCATGGATGACCTGTGCAATAGTGTCCATGGTCAAGTCCACCCCTCGATCACGAGCCCATCTGTATGTTGCATCTCTTCCTTGATGGCCTGAGGTGTCATGGGCCCACCGAGCTATAAATAGTTCACCTTTATGTTGCCAGTCTAGATCTACTTGAGCCACTTCAATCTTAGCAGCCTGATCCACCTGTTGGTTGTTCTGATGTTCTTCAGTGGCCCGACTCTTGGGAACATGAGCATCCACATGACGTACCTTCACAACTAGGTTCTCCACCCGGGCAGCAATATCTTGCCACAATGCAGCAGCCCAGATGGGTTTGCCTCTGTGCTGCCAGTTGTTCTGCTTCCACTGCTGTAACCACCCCCACAGGGCATTTGCCACCATCCATGAGTCAGTATAAAGATAGAGCACTGGCTATTTTTCTCGTTCAGCAATGTCTAAAGCCAGCTGGATGGCCTTTACTTCTGCAAACTGACTTGATTCACCTTCTCCTTCAGCAGTTTCTGTGACTTGTCGTATAGGACTCCATACAGCAGCCTTCCATCTCCGATGCTTTCCCACCAGACGACAGGACCCATCAGTGAACAGGGCATATTGCTTCTCATTTTCTGGCAGTTTGTTATACAGTGGGGCCTCTTCAGCACATGTCACCTCCTCCTCTGGTGATATTCCAAAATTTTTGCCTTCTGGCCAGTCCATGATCACTTCCAAGATTCCTGGGCGACTGGGGTTTCCTATTCGAGCCCGTTGGGTGATCAGTGCGACCCACTTACTCCATGTAGCATCAGTTACGTGATGTGTAGAGGGGACCCTCCCTTTGAACATCCAGCCCAGCACCGGCAGTCGAGGTGCCAGGAGGAGCTGTGCTTCAGTACCGATCACTTCTGAAGCAGCTCGAACCCCTTCATATGCTGCCAATATCTCTTTTTCAATTGGAGTGTAGCGTGCTTCGGACCCCCTGTATCCCCGACTCCAAAACCCTAGGGGCCGACCTCGGGTCTCCCCTGGTGCTTTCTGCCAGAGGCTCCAGGTAGGGCCATTCTCCCCGGCTGCAGTGTAGAGCACGTTTTTTACGTCTTGTCCTGCCCGGACTGGCCCAAGGGCTACTGCATGAACTATCTCCTGCTTTATCTGTTCAAAGGCCTGTCGTTGCTCAGGGCCCCGTTTGAAATCATTCTTCTTCCGGGTCACTTGATAGAGAGGACTTAAAATCAGACTGTAATTTGGAATATGCATTCTCCAAAAACCCACAACGCCTAAAAAAGCTTGTGTTTCCTTTTTGCTAGTTGGTGGAGACATGGCGGTTATTTTGTTGATCACATCCATTGGGATCTGCCGACGTCCATCTTGCCATTTTATTCCCAAAAACTGAATCTGCTGTGCAGGTCCCTTCACTTTACTTTGTTTTATGGCAAAACCAGCCTTCAGAAGGATTTGGACTATTTTCTTCCCTTTCTCGAAAACATCTTCTGCTGTGTTGCCCCACACGATGATGTCATCAATGTACTGAAGGTGTTCCGGAGCTCCACCCTGTTCCAGTGCAGTATGGATCAGTCCATGGCAAATGGTAGGGCTGTGTTTCCACCCCTGGGGCAGTCGATTCCAGGTGTACTGGACACCCCTCCAAGTGAAAGCAAACTGTGGCCTGCACTCTGCTGCCAAAGGGATTGAGAAGAATGCATTAGCGATATCAATTGTGGCATACCACTTGGCTGCCTTTGACTCCAGTTTGTATTGAAGTTCTAGCATGTCCGGCACGGCAGCACTCAGTGGCGGAGTGACTTCGTCCAGGCCACGATAGTCTACTGTTAGTCTCCACTCTCCATTAGACTTCCGCACTGGCCATATGGGACTGTTAAAGGGTGAACGGGTCTTACTGATCACTCCTTGGCTCTCCAGTCGCCGAATGAGCTCACGGATGGGAATCAGGGAGTCTCGGTTGGTGCGGTATTGCCGCCGGTGCACTGTTGTGGTGGCAATTGGCACCTGTTGTTCTTTGACCTTCAGCAACCCCACAACAGAAGGGTCCTTCGAAAGACCGGGCAAAGTAGACAGCTGTTTAATTTCCTCCGTCTCCAAGGCAGCTATACCAAAAGCCCGCCTGTACCCTTTTGGGTCCTTGAAATACCCTCTCCTGAGGTAGTCTATGCCAAGGATGCACGGAGCCTCTGGGCCAGTCACAATGGGGTGCTTTTGCCACTCATTCCCAGTTAGGCTCACTTCAGCCTCCAATACAGTTAGCTCTTGGGATCCCCCTGTCACTCCAGCAATACAAATGGGTTCTGCCCCTACATAGTTTGATGGCATTAGGGTGCACTGTGCACCGGTGTCCACTAGAGCCTTATACTCCTGCGGGTCAGATGTGCCAGGCCATCGGATCCACACAGTCCAGTAAACCCGCTTGTCCCTTTCCTCCACCTGGCTGGAGGCAGGGCCCCTCTAATTCCAATTGCGGGTTTCCCACTCCAGATCTTGTGAACGGGAATCAGAAGTCTCTCTATTAAGATCACAGATAGAATCAGCGCTTCTACTCCTCTGTCTGGGGAACTGCCTACTGGAAACTGGAGCAGCAACTCTCCTGGAGGTCCCCCCTTGAGTGGTTGTTTTTCCTTGCAACTCACGTACCCGTGCCTCCAGGGTCGAGGTAGGTTTTCTATCCCACTTCCTCATGTCCTCTCCATGGTCACGCAGGTAAAACCATAGGGTGCCCCGTGGTGTGTATCTTCTCTCTTGAGCAGAAGGACGCTTACTCCTAATGGCCGAGATACTGGTCTGTACAGGTAGGGAGTAGGACATATCTTCTTTGAATTGCTGGAACTCCCGGGACAACAATTTCTCCACAGCTGAGATGAGGGAGGAAGAGACATGTGCTTCATAATCCCGGAGTTTATCAATCACATCCCCTACCGTTGGTGCCTCTTCATCTTTCCAGGACATTACTGCCAGGGAGTTTACATGGGATGATGGTGCGCTCCGTACAAACTTCCGCCACGTGGGTCGTGTGCACTGGGCTTCATCTGGATCTTTGGATGACTGTTCACTACCCAGGTCACCATAAATCACCTCAAACACAGCTAATTCTCTCAGGTACTGGATACCTTTCTCCATGGTGGTCCATTTTCCAGGGCGATATAGAACATCTTCCTTGAAGGGATACCTTTCTTTCACAGCAGACAGGAGTCGCCTCCAGAGGCTGAGGCCTTGTGTCCCTTTTCCAACTGCTTTGTCAATGCCCCGTCCCTAGAAAGGGATCCCAGTTGTTTGGCTTCCTTACCCTCTAATTCCAGGCTACTGGCCCCGTTATCCCAGCGTCGGAGCAGCCAGGTGACAACATGCTCACCTACATGACGGCCGAAATCTTTTCGTATATCTCGCAGCTCACTTAAGGATAGGGATTGGGTAGTCTCCATCTCTTGTACGAGTTCTTCCTCTTCCTTCTCCTCTCCTCGTGATGCTCCTACTTCTCCATCATCCTTTTCTATATGAGTTGACTTTCTCTTCAAAGATTTCTTCTTTTGTATAGGGGCAACTGATACTGGCACGGGTTGATTCTCTGATTCAGCTTCAGTGTCCGTCATGGGTGTTTGAGTGGTCACAGTGCCTGTCGTCGGGCTTGGAGCAGCCGCAGTGCCTGTTGTGGGGGTTTGAGTGGCCACAGTGGCTGTCGCCGGGCTTGGAGCTGCTGCAGCGCCTGTTGTGGGGGTTTGAGTGGCCACAGTGCTTGTCGTTTTCCTTTTCTTTGTCTTTTTAGATCCAGAGGCCTTCTCTTCCCCTTGGTGGTACTGAATACTGTTGAACAGGGCTCGGTAGGCATGGGCCAGGCCCCAACACATTGCAGTGGTTTGTATCTCTCTGGAATTGCTAGGGTGACAACATACTTCCTCCAAATATTCTACTAATTTTTCAGGATTCTGCACTTGTTCAGGGGTGAAGTCCCAAGACACTGGAGGTGCCCACCGTCTCAGGCACTTGCCCATACTATCCCACATACCCTGCCACCCATAATTATCGAGCCTTGGAGCAGATCTCTGGATGATATTCTTGAATTGCTTATTAACCTTAGACAAAACCGAAACAATCTGCCATAGGAATATCAACAGATGTATCTTAACTACCCAAGGATGTTCAAGATACTGAAAAGTTGTTGTAATGAAGGAGGAGACATTACAGAAGATGGTAGCTAAGGTGCCATTCTGTATTTCCTCCATAAAGAACTTTTCAGAAGAGGAGGTATAATTGCTAATTGTCTCCATGAGGTGGTAGCCGAAGTACAGTAATGGCTTCCATGCAAGACCCAAATAACCGATAAAACTCAAGGTCAGTGTTTTAATAACAAATCTCCTAGGCAAAACATCTCTAACCACTGCAGAGCACAGCAAACTACAAAACCCAACGCCAATCTTTAACATGTACTTCAAAATCAGCATGGTGTAGGTCTGACTAACTAATATCGAGAACAGATGAATCAATGCTGTGACCAGCAACTATTATTATCTCACACCCTTCGTGCCCCACGTTGGGCGCCAAAAAGGACTGTTGTGGTTTAGCCCCGGTCAGCAACTAAGCACCACACAGCCGCTCGCTCACTCCCCCACCCTTGTGGGATGGGGGAGAGAATCGGAAGGGCCAAAGTAAGAAAACTCGTGGGTTGAGATAAGAACAGTTTAATAATTAGAATAAAACAGCATCAATACCAATATAATGAAAAGGAAAATAATGAGCAAGAGAGAGATGAAACACTGGAAGAAGAGGGAAAAAAACCAAAAAAAACCTAAACAACAAGTGCCGCAACCGCTCACCACCCGCTGACCGACGCTGCCGGTCCCCGAGCCGCGATCGCTGCCTCCCCCGGCCAATTTCCCCCAGTTAATATACTGGGCATGACGTCACATGATATGGAATACCCTTTGGCCAATTCGAATCAGCTCTCCTGGTTGTATCCCCTCCCCTCCCGGCTTCTTGTGCACCTGGCAGAGCATGGGAAGCTAGAAAGTCCTTGACTAGTGTAAACACTACCCAGCAACAACTAAAACACCAGGGTGTTATCAACATTATTTACATACCAAGTCTAAAACACAGCACTATGCTAGCTACAGTGAAGAAAATCAACTATCCCAGCTAAAACCATGACAATGAGGTTTAAAGGGGCCCATTGATTTATTAATGACAAGTAACCAGCAAACAGTGAACTAAACTTTCGGGATCAGTATGAGCAATGCAGTAGATAAACCCCAGTAGCAGACACAAGGCATTAATAAATGCCTATGGATTTCTTAACACTTTTCTGCAGCTCATCCCAAACACATACATGAACACGTATTCGCGGTTACATGCACCCCTATGGCAGTGTGGGTTACCGGTGCACACCTTGCATCCCCTGTGGTTTGGGTGTATGAGGCAGGGTGCTCACGGTGCTGTGGGAGCAGCTTGCAGAGGTGGCGGTGCCCACAGGGGGCAGATTCTGGCTGTGCCAACCCTCTACCACTCCACCCCAACCACTGCTCCGATCCCACTTCTCAGAGCTGCCAAATGGCCAGGCTTCTTTTATGCTTCTTTTCAAGCTGATGCCTTTTTTCAGAAGTCTCCCAGTTACTTTTTAATCCACACAATGATTGTCTTGGGCAAGTTTTGGCACTGCTAACTTGCTCTTAGTGTTACTGGTTTTCTCCCAGAACATTCACAGGCATTTTATTCCCCCACGCCATTTATGTTCATGTTCCTGCCTTACTGCTGTTGTTACCTGGGCCATGTTGCCCAGAGGGATGCATGCAGGCTCCCCCAGAGCTGAGGGAGGTGATCGTCAAGCCCCGTTTCTCTGCTGCTGAGGTCAGATGTAGAATCTCAGCACATCTTTACCTTTCATGTTTGCATCCCTTCTCTGTGAGTACCCCACTTACTGTAATTTTGAATTTTTTAGCCTAATGTAAGCATAAGCTCACTGATCTGAGCTTTTGGAGCAGATTGGGTCTCAAAAGTGAAAAAAGCAAAGGAACACATCTGTGTTTTAACTGTACTGGCCTTACGTGTTAGCAGGGTGCCAACTCCTCCCTGCACTGACTGTGGTGTTTCTTGTGCTATAAGATGCAGCAGTGCAAAGGGGTTATATATGAGAAGCACCTGACTTATCTGAGGTCTTTACAGATAATTAAGGCATCTCTACCTCCACTGTTATTGCAGACATATTCTCTTCTTTTTCCTGGACGTTTTTGTCTGCATGGAAATTGGGGACTTTCAACCATGGTCTAAGATTTCTTTGGATGTGTTAGCGCAGGAATGTTTGCCTGCATACATAAATGTGTATTTCATGTTTTCTTAGATTTCTTAGTGCATGATCATAACGTATTGATTAAAAAAAAATACTTAACAGGCAGACAGAGTGTCTGCCAGCCTTTCTTGGAGTCAACAAAACAACAGAAACAAAATCAACTTTGAAGCCTGTTTTTATCTGGTCAATTGTCATCGTAATCAGTTGTCAGATAACTTTGTAAAGGCAAACCAGTGAAAAATTTAGTGTTTTTTGAAATATATTGCATAAGAAAAAGACCTACTTATGTTAATGTTTTAATATATATGTATAATAGGCAAGTCCAGAAAAGATAATAAAATCTTCCCATACAAATGAATATTCAAGTGTTGCTGAAAAAACTGTTAACGTCCTGCTTTAGAAAAACAAAAAAGTGGTCTCATGAGAAGACATTTTATTTCCTGTAGTGCACTTTTCATGCAACCATTTCAACACATAAATCTAAAATGTTCTGTATTGTACCTTTAAGAGAATGTGAATAGGACATTGAGGCTTTTCTCTCGCTAGATGGCATTATTAACCTCAAAACAGTGACAGCCAGACTTTTTTTCAGCTAAAGAGATGTACAGAAGAGTACATTTAGTTTATTTAGGTTAACTGTATTTTGCTTGGGTTCTACGGATGTCAGAGGTTAAACAAATTTCTGTTGCATCAGTTAATTCATGAGTCTATTTGGACTCTTCATTTTTTGCTCTGGGTTTGCTGGTTTTTGCTGTCCATACACTGACCAATATTGCAGAGATTGTGCGAACATAATTCTAAGTTGATTTGTTAGCAAAATTAGAAAGGGTGGTTCAAGGACTGAAATACACAAAAGCAATGTAGCCTCAAGTCTGCAAGTTTTTTTCAAGTCTGTAGGATTTATGGACTTAATACACAAGCCAGTGGTGTGTGAAGAAAAACATGGGTTAAGAAATAGGATTTCAGAATTTGGTGTTTCAGAAAAGGGAAGCAGCACATCAAGAGGATCAGAAGCAAGGATGAAAGGAAAGAAACAAAGACTGAGACCTGGGTGTTCATAGCATGGACAAGATAGTGAGTTACTGAAATTGATAGAAATAAACAGGTGGGGTTTAGGAATAATGGAGGGAAAAAAAGAACAAACTTTTTATCGGAAAAGAAGCATTAAAAAACTTTGTGAGCTATATGAGAGCAGATTAGTTGCCTGCCTTTAGCACCATACAGTGCCAGCCCAGCCTGATAGAACATCTTGGATGCCTTAGAGCCAAATCCACTCTAAGAACAGACGTCGGCCAGGGGCTCCAACTGAAAGGAGGCTCATCAGCCCCAAATTAGTATGAAAGTTAAGTAAGGATGTTCAAGGACTCAGCTTGAGAATCTTTTCAATAAGTCTAAGATTTTTCTGTGTGTCAAGAAGATTTCTTGGCTTTTCAGGATGCAGCTAAATTGTCCCTCCAATGACCTTTGGAGCTATAAAGATGTTCCTAAGAAGCAAATACATAAACTTTTTCTAAAGTTAGTTTTACAAAATTTTGGAAAATGTCCTAATGAAGGATACCCCATGCAACTGTGCTGCACAGTTTTTTCGGTCATCACATTCCCCATAAGCATGTGTTATTGTCAGGACAATCTGTTTAGTTTTCATTTTTCATTTGTAAGGGAAAATACTAGACCAAAACATGTCTAAACACAAAATTCTTATCCAGCTGTTATTGCCTTCATGTTGGCTGTGGTTCATAAAAGATGTTTTTGTTTAAATGTGAAAACAAACAAACAGACTCTCCAGTCCTGTGGCTGCTCTTTGTAACAGGCATGCACACACACAGATGCACACACATATACCTGTGATGCTATCCTGGTTTCAGCTGGGATAGAGTTAATTTTCTTCCTAGTACCTAGCACAGGGCTATGTTTTAGATTTGTGCTAAAAACAATGTTGATAATGCAGAGGTGTTTTACTTGTTGCTAAGTAGTGCTTACACTAGTCAAGGACTTTTTCAGCTCCCCATGCTCTGCTGGGTGGACAAGAAGCTGGGAGGGGACACAGCCAGGACAGCTGACCCCACTGACCAAAGGGATATCCCACACCATATGATGTCATGCTCAGCATATAAAGCTGGGGGAAGAAGAAGGAAGGGGGGAACGTTCGGAGTGATGGTGTTTGTCTTCCCAAGTAACCGTCATGCGGGATGTAGCTCTGCTTTCCTGGAGATGGCTGAACACCTGCCTGCCGATGGGAAGGAGTGAATGAATTCCTCATTTTGCTTTGCTTGCACACGCGGCTTTTGCTTTTGCCTATTAAACTGTCTTTATCTCAACCCTCGAGTTTTCTTACTTTTACTCTTCTGATTCTCTTCCCAATCCCATTGTAGGGGAGTGAGTGAGTGGCTGTGTAGGGCTTGGTTGCTGACTGGGGCTAAACCACGACAGATATGTAAAATGTGCAATAAACTGAGGAAGAAAAAAGATTGCAGGGACCCCTTCCTGTGTGATATGACTTTAAGAAGCCATCTCAGGATTCCAATGATGACACATTATATGAAGTGACAAATTCTATTCTAGTTCTTGAAGTCACTGGGACCCTACAGTTGGCCTTAACCCCTTAATTATATCCAGCAGCAAGACAACAGAAGGAAGAACAGGGAAGCTTGCCATGTATACCTGGCACTAACTTAATAGTCAGAGCTCTCAGGTAAGATGTTTTTCATCTTATCTTTCTTCCTCTGCTTTTAGTGACAACAAATTCTGTGTAATGTCATCCTTTTGGGATCAGAGCACCATGCCTTCAAGGAAAATACTGGCAAAAGATCCATCTTTTCTAAATTCTGAGGATCATTGCTTTCTCTGGAAATCCATAGAAAGTACAAAAAATTACTTACCATCTGCTTCCAGCAAAACAGATACAAAGGAGCTAGTTGCAGCAGCCGGAAAGTTTCAGGAAGATGAGGGGGAGCATGGTTTGGAAAATGCTGAAGAGAAGACAACTGATCTGCAAACAGATAATCCACAAAAAAAAGAGGAACAAAGTTTAGGGCTGTCAGAGGAGGTGATGAAGCAGATTACTGAAAAAACAAGAGAGGCCTTTGATTTCCTAGCTAAAGGTGAAAATCAGAAAGCAGTTGATATGCTGTCCCGTGTCATCAAGCTGAATCCACACCTTGCCAGCTCACACATTAACAGAGCTAGTGTCTTTTTGCAGCTGCAAGAGCCACCTATGGCCTTTAGTGACTGTGACAGAGCTATTAAACTCAATCCCAGTTCAGCAGAGGCCTATAAATTCCGAGGAAAAGCCCTCCAGCATTTCCGCCGTTTAAAAGAGGCTGCCTGTAACATTTCCTTAGCTTGTAAATTAGATTCTGAGGCTCAGTCAAAGTTTGAGAGGGAGGAAGAGTCCAGTGAAGAGCTGGGGAGGGATAAGGGTGAGTTAGAGACAGACAAGGAAGAGGAGACTGAGCCAGAAGAGGATGAACCCCCAGAGATGGGAGATGAGAATTTGGAGGTAACCAGCAGTATGATGAAGCAGGCTGATGAAAAGAAAAAGGTGGCTTTTGATGCCATGGGAAGAGGTGAATTTCAAAAAGTTGTTCAGTTCTTCACTGATGCCATCAGACTGAACCCATGGCTTAGCACTTTGTATGTCAACTGAGCCAGTGTCTTTGTACAGTTGCAAAAGCCAAATGTTGCCATCAGAGACTGACAAAACCTTAAAAATCAGCCAAAATTCTGCACAGCCATACAAGTAGAGAGGGAAAGCATTTCAGCTCCTAGGTCACTGGTGACAGGTTGCCAAGGACCTTGCACTGTCTTGCCAGCTAGATTATGATGAAGATACCCCTAACATGTTGAAGGAGGTTTGCAGAGGAGTCCAAAAAATTGCCAGGCACCAAAAAAAGTATGAGGAGAAACAAAACACAAAGCAATCATTGGATGCTTTGCCAAAAGTAGGGAAATCCATGGCAGAAGAGGAGAGGGATGAGCTTCAAACTTCTCAAGAAAAGGAAAAAGCACAGCTTCAGAATGCCCAGGAGCATGAACAGGTTCATCTTTGGACCTCCCAGGAACCTGATAACGACTGTTGTAGGGAATCTGAAGAGTGAAAGCAATATCCAGTAGCAGAAAATAAGTTTTACATGGAAGGTCCATGTAAAGCTGAGGGGGAGGAAAAGCCTAGTGGAGAATCGAAGACTGAGGACAGTGAACTCAATACTGAAAATGAAGGATCGGCTGAAGAGGCTGAAGAAGATCTTCAGAAAATAGGAGACAACAACCTGGAGATAGCTAACAAGATGATGAAACAGACCATTGAAAAGGAAAGGGAAGCCTTTCATGCACTGCGAGCAGGTGAATTTCACAAAACTCTTGCGTTGTTCACTGACACCATCAGTTTCAACCCACAACTTGTAGTCTTATATGTAAGCCGAGCCAGTGTCTACCTAAGGTTGCTGAAACCAATAGCTGCCATTAGGGACTGTGACAAAGCAATAAAAATAAACCCTGGTTCTCCACAGCCTTACCACTGGCGAAGGAAGACATTCCAGCTCCTGGGTTGCTAGCACAAGGCTGCCAGAGACCTTGAACTGGCCTGCCAACTGGGTTATAATGAAGACACCAATTCCATGCTAACAGAAGTTCAGAGAAGAGTACAGGAAAGAAAGCAAAGGGAAGATGACTTTGTAGATGTAGCAGAGGGTGAAGAAAGAACCAAAGAAGCCAGGATTAAGAACTAACAAAGCCCCCAAAGATATGGAAAGAGTTAAGAAAGCAGCCCTGGAAGAACAAGATAGCTCTCAGGAGAAGGACAAATCTTGGGAAGAGGCCATGAAGAAAGAACAGATACAAGTCAAGCAGAAGATGTTAGCTGAGCAGAACACACCACAGGAGGTGACAGAGCAACAGGAGAGTCTGGAAGAAAAAGCATTGGAGGAGGCGGTGTGGTACTTGGAACTTGAGCAACAGTTGATTGCTTTGCCAATGGAGTTGGAAGAGCAGTTTAAAACTCAACAGATGGGTCTTGAGAAAGAGGAGAGAGCCCCATCGAAAGTTCTGGAGCAACAGGAGAATGCACAGAAGTTGTTGGAAGAGGAAGAGAGAAACCAGTTGAAGATTCTGCAGGAGCTAGAGAAAGCTCAACAGCAGGATTTGGTAGGACTGATAAAAAAACAGAAGGAAGCCAAGGGAGAACGTGAGAGAGCTCAGGAGGAACCCCTGGAAGAAAAAGAGGGAATTGAAAAAGCCCTAGAAGAACTAGCAAGAGCTCAGAAAAAGGCCCTGGAAGAATTGGAGATAGCTCAGAAAAATGCTCTGGAAGAACTGGAGAAATCTCATAGAAAGGCCCTATGAAAGCAAGAAAGAGCTCAGAGGGCTGCATTAGAAGAACAGAAGAGAGCTCAGAGGGCTCTAGAGAAACTGCAGCTATCACAAAGAAAAGCTGTGGAAGGGAGAGCTCAAATAAGGGCTGTCAGACAACAAGAGAGAGCACAGGAAATCCTGAAAGAACTTGCAAAAACACAGCAACAAGCCTTAGAGGAGCAGGACAGGGCTAAAAATGAACAAAACAAAGCTAATAAAATCTTGGAAGAACTGGACAAAGCAAAAAACAAACAAAAAAAAGGCCCTAGAAGAACTCAAGAGAGCTCAGAAAGAGCTCCTGTGTGAGCAAGAGAAGGCTCAGAAGAAAGCCATGGAGGAACAGAAGAGGGCTCAGAAAGACCTGGAGAGATCTCAGGATCAGTGTGTTGGAAAGCAAGGGAACTTTACGGAGAAGGTCCTTGTGCAATGGGAAAGAGCCCAAAAAAACCTTCCTGAAGAAGAGGTGCAATTTCAGAAGAATACTGAAGAGTCTGGGCCAGTCTGCAAAATATTCTCTGGAGAACTGGAAATAACTCCGAGCAACGACCTGAAAGAACAAGCAATGTCTTCTTTGCAAATGGGAAGACACTGGGAGAAAGAAGCAGAAAAACAGAGTGCCAGTCTAAAAACTGTTCTGGATGAAGAGCTAAGCCCTGGGGGAAGTACAGACCAACCAGAAAGTTCACTGAGGCCACCCACAAAGCTCATTTGGGACTCCTCTGAATCGGAGTGGTTCTCAGAGGCGTGATTTGTTGTCCAACCTAATGACAAACCAAGGAATAAATGTTTGATGAAGAGCTGAGCTCAAATTTGGAGTCATCTGTGAGTGCTCTTTCCTTTAAAGTAAAAATTCAAAAGCAGATACACAGAATTGGTACTTCTTTTAAACTGTATTTTTTTAAGCAAACATTTGAAGCGTTTCCTATACCATGTTTTGACCCACATACAAGCTCACATGGCCTTCCAAAAACAGTTCCAGTTGTCGAGGTTCAATTTCTTTCTATCTGTGTACATATTTGACACTCTTAATGGCTCCTTATCCAGGAGAATGAGGGACTTAGGGGTTAAACAAATGGTGGGAATCATTGCTGAAGGGAAGGAGTGGGCTTTTAACAGGGAGTTAAAGATGGCAGAGTGAATTTGTGGCACAGAGACAAAATTAAATGGTGTATTGCTTCTGACATATGGTAGCTTGATGGGATCAACATCTGAATTGCTTGAGGCAGTGAGCAATCTCCAGCAAGATGAAGATTCTTGATAGGAATCCTGCTTGTCCAAGCCGCTCTCTGCAGGGTGGACATCCTGATGTCAGCAAGTCCCTTTACAAGCGCTGGCTTTCAGCCACCTGGGGTACACATATTGTGTTGGAGGCTTGCCACCCAACCTCTAGATTTGCTTCGTAAAATGCCTATTGCTTAATCGGTTGTTGAGGTCTGCAGCCACTAAAAAAATAAACAACAGAATTAGAGCCTTTAGAGTAAAATAAAACAAAATTATGGGATAGTTGTAAAATAATTAAATTTGAAGTGTTTTGAGTTTTTGGCTGTTTTTATTTATTTAAATTCTGAGCTTTTAGTCAAAAGAGCTTTTATTTTCAAACTTTGCAACTGTGAGTGCTGGGAGCATCTAACCATTTATTTTGAGGATTATTTTTTTAATCACTTGATTCAAGGGATTAGAATTATATGATAAACTCCAAGTATTGTAAAAGTTGGCTGAAAATATTTTGGGGTGTCTTGTATATGCAGCAGCCCAAATTAAAAACAAGAGAATATTCAGACCCATAAATTGACATGGGAGAGGAGAAGCTCTGGTGTAACTACTGCACTTGCTGCTTCATTGTGACAGGAGGCTCATTCAGGTGATGCTTATTAGCAGGAGGGGGATTTGAAGGGAGAGGAATTAGAGATGCTTGGGTTGGGTTGAGTTGAAGTTTCTGAAGCTCTTTGTCTGCTGAAAGTGTGGATAGGAGCTGCTGGAATAATTGGGTAAAGTACTACTGTCAATTTTATTCATGGGCACTGTTGGAGGGAATCTTACCTGAGTTTTTTTTTTTCTGTATTTATGCATGGTAAGGAGCTTACTTAGAGTAGGTTTAGTGTTTGTATGGAAAGCTACTCCTATCTTTTTATGCCCCAGTAAGAAAGGGGGTGGAGGGCTTCCTGAAAATATGGAGAGAGAGAAAATGCATGAGAGCAATGCCAAGTAAGCTTGTTTCTGTCTCACCCTTGTGCCTGATAAATGACTTCTATGAGTTACTGGTCTGCTCTTGTGTTTGAGTGTGGAAGTTGTTTAGTGTTATGATGGCACTTCAAAAACAACACTGAGGAAAATGGTGTTAGGAAATGAATGTTTTTGGATACTGTTTCTCCCTTGCCCAATGTGTGGCCATTACAATGGTAGAGGTTAGAGCTGGTCCTTGTTCAGAGGGGGAGAAGTTCTGGCACTTCCTGGGCAGAAGCAAAAATTAATTTAGAATAAAGGCTAGAGTTTAAAAGAAATAATAACTGTAATGTGGCTTGGCTGTAACTGTTGTTGCCTTTGTGGTCTCATTTTTTCAAAAAAGGGGTTGATCTCCTTTCACAGAGCAGCTCAGGGCTATTCACAATGAGAAAGGACCTGTTCCAGGGTGCCTGCTTTGGCTGTAGGAGCTCCTGTCACACTGGGAGACCCGTGGCAATCAGGAATTGGGTTAGGCACTGGCTGGACTGCTTGTCCAGGGAATGAAAGTCTGGGAAAAGAGCTGTCTCCCTTCAGGGGATGGATTTATAGCATGCCGTCCCTGGGGACATCTTAGAGTTGGACATTTGTGTAAGTGTGCTTTCTTGTCTGTTTTTTTGAGGTCAGGTGATGTCAAGAAAGGAATAAGGAGTTATATGGCCAGGAGAAGAAAATGGAAATGGGAGTTTGTTTTGGCACAGGGGGCATGTACGCAAAAATCTCTGCACATACATGTGAGAGAGAGGCGGGGGGAAGGAAAGAGGGAGACAGAAGGTATCCCAAGCACTGAGATACTTTATAAAACTCAGGCACAGTTCTCTGGATGCTACTTTGAATAAGAAGACAAAAGAGGATCCTCCACAATATGCTGGAAGTAGTTGATTTTTGGTGACAACGGCCAGGAGTTTTGGTACCTACTCTCAGAAGAGGACATCTTTCCCGTGTCACACCTCCAAGACATCTGATGCACTCTGTCTTCTGCATTCCTTATTGCTGTTAAATATGCCAGCACCTTGTAAGGCAGTATAAATTTCCAAAGCACCTCTTAGCTGTGGGTACTGTTTTTTGGGGTGTGGATGGGGTGCCTAAGAAATCCTGTATTCAGTTGGGCCTGGGCATTTTAGTGGAAAGGAAGATGAGCAAGTTTGGTGCTCTGGACCAGAGAGTAACCCCTGTGTTTGGCTTTCCTAGACAATCATTTCAAGGCAATGTGTCACCATTGCTAGCAGCCTGTGGTCTATGATCGGTCTAGTATGTAGCAGAAGCCATTTTTTTTTCCTTGTGTTTAGTAATAGATGCAAGCTGACATTTATCTTATAATTTAAAAAGGAATTGAGAAAGCAGATACCTGGCCAAGGACACAGATTCTCCTTGTTCTTATGTATTGTGAAGGAAAGGTAGCTTCGTTGCCAACTACTCCCTACATGAGGGTTAACATTTTACACACTGAAAGTTAGGTGCTCGCTGGGTGGGATGAGGGGAACCATGAGGGAGACCTGCAGGAGCAGCTTTGCATGTGGCCAGGGCAGGGCATGTGGCGTGCCCATCCAGAGCAATGCCACGGAGTGTCACTGCAGCACAACCACGTGCTGCTGCTGCGCTTGGCCCCAAGGTGGCTGTAAGGAAAATATATCTTCCTGTTACTCCAAAAAAATACTGTGAGTGCCTCTATGTTACTCATTGTTAGTCAGGATGCCAAATTCAGTAATGTGGCTGTGTGGGACACGCAGATGGAGTTAGCCACAATGAAAGACCACCTTCCGAAAGAAAAATTCAAAGGTGCTTTTTGGCATTGGGTAGAAAATTGGATTTCTGACATCCTGTGATGAAACCTGTTGTGGTCTGACTTAAAAGAAGTGTGTGTAATATTCACTGCCAAATCATCCTTATTAACATCGTAAGGCACCACTTTCGATTTTGCTTTTGGTAGTTGTGGTACTATATCTCTCTCTCGAGGAAATGAAGAGGGCTGGAGAAGTGCTGAGTTAGACATTTTGTATGGAAGGAAAGGAAAAAGCAAGATAGCAGTAATACTGCAGTAGTAGCTGTTGCATAGAGGACAGTAATTTAGAATTACTAAGAATGTTAGAACTCTTTAGAATAATAATAATAGAGTGGTTATGATGATCTTGGGAGCTTTTCAGACTGTATGAGGTCCTTTGGCTTCAATCCAAATTGCTGTTACACCAGAAGGAGGGATGATGAGTATGGTCTCTGTGTCGTCCCCGCCTTCCTGTAGGGGGGAAAAACCCCAATTCTTTTGGAGATGCACATCTTGAGAGGCTGCAGGGTGTTTGTTTTCTCGAGTAGCCTGTAGGATCCCACCACACCCTGCAAGATCAGCGAACCAGAATGCCCCTGCCTAATTGAGGGGAAAATTTGAGGAAGTTTAGCCAGAGCATATTTTAAAGAGTACTGTTACTTTCATAGACCTGGTAATATTGATCATACTCTTGGACAGCTTACACTTGAGGCTTACTAAGAAAGTCTCTCCTTTCTGTCTCCCACTCCCCTTTCTGCTTCCATCAATGAGCTCTACCTCCTGCCATTGCTAACAGCTCATCTTGGGGAAAACCCCTTCTTGATAAGGACTGCAGCTTTCCACATGTGTGGGTTTGCAGTGAACCGAATGGGATTTATTTCTTCAGCCTTTCAGAGTCAAATGAAATGCCACAGCCAATCCTACCAATGGAGTAGAGGTTTTGCAAGCATGGGGGCTGTTAAAATGAACTGCCAGGAAGGTGATCTGGCTGGATGTAAACTGCCCCTTTTTAGGTTATAGCTTTGTTCTGGGGGTTGTTACCATTTCTGATACGTGCTTTGTCCAGTCTTGCGGGCTGCGTGATGCAGGCAGTTGGTAATCCAGCATCTTAGACGGACAGTAATGTGTCTGTGATGGAAAAATGAACTGTGACCCCTGAGGAAAAGGATTATCCCCTAATCCTGCTAAGGTTGTGGAAGGACTCTGTTAAACCACCTGTGCTCCTTGGCAGGGCCAACTTTTCTAGAGGGTCTGCAGGATGCCTGGCCAGCATGTCTCCCATTGCACTGCGAAGCATGGGGCTCGGTACAGATATTGCTGTGAGAACAGAGACCACACTGCTGAACTTCTAACCGTTTTGGCTGACTCTGCTGTTTAGTAGTTATAAAATCACAGTTCCAGCTGTGATGTGTAATCTCAGATGTGGGTGGGATTTATCATGGAAACAATTTGATTTTGGCTGCCTTGCTGGATAATAGCTCATATCATGAGTGAGAAGGTTGCATCAGAAACCAACATTAGTTGACCACTGGAAAATATAAACTAATACTGTCAATATAAGAAGTAGGATATCACCAAGAAGTCATGACTTCTACATGCTGTTGAAGTAGATCTGAATTATTGACTCTTTCTGTCAACACCCTCAGTAGTTGAAATACTGAATGTAAATAATCTTTTCATACCATAAGAGAGGGGAAATAACTTTAGGATTCTGTAGTATCACTTCTTCTGATGTTCTTGTCTGTGTTATTTGATGTCTTCTACCTCCTTTCTGTACCAAGACCATAAAAACTTGGGTAGATTAAAATATAAATGATGCTTAATTTTAATTCTACTCAGTTTAGAACTAATCTAGAAAACTTATGCCTTTTTGAGTTGGACAAGAATGAATTATTGAGCCAGTCTGTCCAGCCACAGGCATGTGAGTTATTTACTGACACGAGGGTGAGAGGTTGGGAGTGAGAGTACACCAAGTGGGCTTCTCTCCCATGAGGTATCTCGGATTTTATGCAGAAACTCCCTGTGTAAAATGTCAAGCATGTCAAATGCTTGTCCTTCCCTTTTAGTACCTCTTCCATGTGCTGTAAATAAGAAAATTATTTTAAGTGTGGAATCTATGAAAGAATGAATAGAAGGAGAGACCTTCCATGCTCCTTCGCAGGATCCTCAGACAGCAGTTTGGTGCCACCTCTTGGAGAAACTTGTTTTCCCCATCCTCACTTCCTGGACTTTCAGCCCACTCCCCATCCATTTGTACCAGGCAGGATGGAGGACTGGAGTGCCATGTTAAAGGAAAATTGAGTAGGGCCCTCGTCTAACTTGTGGGCTCCTCTGCATAATGAAAAAGGAAAGTTTTGTTAAATCTAAAGGAATTTCATGCTAAGAAAAATTAATAAATTTTTAATTCAGACCATGTAATTATTTGGAAGCTTCTGTGTTAAGGTAGGCAGATCGTGGTATGTGTTTCCCAGCTAGCAAAATGTTGTTCTGCAGATTTCCCCCCCGCCCTCCAGACAGCAATAGCTGTAATGTATGATAGATTTCAGGGCACTCTGTTCTCTTCGTGCTGAATTATTTATATAGCCTTCTTTAACTTTAGAACACAGCATCTCTGTATCAAGCAACAAAATACAACTCTGTGTCACAACCTAGGACAAACCCACTGTATTCTCTTGAAAGCAGAAGGGAACGGTAGGTAGGTAGGACATCCTAATCTCTAAACTATAACTGCAGTAGGACAAAGGAATTGATGTTCCTGCTACAATAGCAATGGGGTTTTTAATCGTTGTAGTGACCAAAGCGAGCAGAATTTGGACTAAACAGTAAGGGCAAAAAAAAAAGTCAAATAATTGATCCTGAGCAGTGTGGCCAACATACTATCAGTAGAGGTATTAAACAGGTTAGATGAAATGTCAGGTGTAATGATGCACTGAGTATGCTGTAATCTGATGGGGTGGCCCAAGCGTTCTCTCTTCATGGTCTTGTTATCCAGGGTCCTATTATGGACCAGTGCTTTTACCACATCAGCTGATTTCTTCATTTTGCACAAGGTTTTGTCATTGCCATCTGTTATTTGGCAGTTTGTTTATAGCAAAAGTGTCATGGGCAAGGACAATCTGTTGTATAAAATATGTGTGCACTGTCTTGCATGGCCCTTGCAGCAGCAGACCTTTACAACCCTTAGGGTGAGATACCAGTTGCTGTGGTACGCAGCATCTCTTGATGAGCTGAAGGGAAGGATCAGCCGGGAGAGGCCCACAGGCAAGTGGTAGGGGTTTCCCAGGGATCCTGTCCTGCTACTGGGGACAAGAGGTTATGGGGTTATGTTGGTGCCTTCCTCCTATAGCTGGGGGTGCAGAAACCCCAGCACCTCCTGTGCCAGCCTGGCCAGCTAGTGGTGTGGGATCTCCAGGGTGGGAACTGTGCTTGAGGCACTGGTGGCTTCTAAGGAAACCAACAATGACCTGCAGTGGCTTTGTTGCAAACCCCTCAAAGGGAATGCTGGTTGTATCATAGCAGCGTTTGAGATACTCCTCTAATTAGAGATAAATGAATGTTAAGGTAGATCCTGGGCATCTACTAAACTTTCTACACCGAGTATTATTTTGCTGGAAATGCACGAGTCAATGACAAAATCCTGATGAAAGAGGTGAGTGTCACAGTACAAAGGAACATCTGGAAGGGTGGAAGATGACAGTTGTGCTTGAGGAGAGGTAGCAACAGGTAGTTTCAGTGGTGTGGAGTGTCTGGGTGAATGCCAGCAAAAGATTTCTGCATGGTCTTTGAAAAGAGAAAATGATCAAAGGAACATAAAATTACTGGCTTCAGTTCTGGTTCTACACAAAGAAATTTTCTGGTTTGGTTGTTTTTTCTACCCTGGTTCACCTTTGAATCTTTGGTAAGAGTATATAAATTAAATCTTTACTGGATATGTGAACCTCCCAACATTGGCACCATGTCAGTTTCGGTGGGACTGCTGTCTGCAAATCCAGCCCCCGGTAACCAGTTACAAGTCACAGAATATTGACCTTGCCACAGGAACTGGCAAAAAAACCAAAAGGGAGGTGGAAATTAAGAAAACCTCTCATCATGCAGATTAGGCAGTTGAGAAAATAACCCCCGGAAGCATGCCTTTGCTAGGGCTTGGGAGGTTTGCATCAGCAACTAGTAAGAACTTGCTGGCTTGAGCAGAGTTAGCTCAATATTAAGGTAAAGAACATATCTAGAAATCAACTGATGAAAAAAAAAATTCTCCTGCCATGCACATACCATTTCATACAATGTTTTTCCACACTTGTATTATGTTTTTTGTCAGTTGAAGTCAGTTTTCCTAGGGGCTGCTGGGCTTAGAGTTTTTGTGCTTTTATTTATCCAAAGAGGAGATGCGTCTTAACTGTGAAAATAAAGACTTCTCTACACCACCCTAACATTGGGGGGGGTTAACCATTTTCTGAATAGACCATGTTTTTATTTCTGTAATGCATTACTCTTCGTTTTATGTGCAGAGTTTCCAGCCAATGGGTCAGTACCGGTCAGAGCAGTAGCTTTAGTGATGTGGACATTTGCCCATGGGGAATTGCAATCCTTAGTTCATTTAACAGTGGTCACTGAACTTACTTGCATGGAAAATACAAACTGCCAAAACAAGAGGTGGTGACAGGAAAACCTGAGAGACAGCTCTCTCTGAAGACACATTCTTAAAGTAGCTGAATACATTCAAATAACCACAAGAGTGTTGCAAGATTTCTACAGATCTTTCCTTGCTCTTTATGGGAAACTTGTTTATTTTAGAACCTGTGACAAAGACGCATATTTGCTGTGTTCAGCATAATTTCATACTTCTATGTGCAGGAAGGAAGCTAGAGGTTTAAATAACTTTGCTGGAGGCAATTAAAACAGAGGAGAAAAACTATCATGAACCCAGAATAATGAGAAAAATCCTTAAAGTTCCACTGAAGGCATCCAGAGAGCTGGAGAAAGAAATCCCTATAAACCAGGAAATCTGCTTTTGTCCCTGTAGTTTGCAGTGATGCTAGGTTCATAACAATTAATGTAGTGCAATGCTGGGGATATTCTGCATGGCACTTGCCTTGGTGAATGCTGAGAGACAATGGATGCTATTCCTGCGCTATCATTAATTCTCTCTCTTGATCTTGAATATGGAATTGCATATTTTCTCTCTCTGGAAAACGGACAGCTTACAGAAAGACTGTCCTCTAGATGCTTACTACCAGGAGGTAGTCACAGCAGATGGGAGATAACAGCAATGAGCTGGCTGGGGGCAGAGTATTGTTCAGGAGTAGACACCCCCCTCTCGATTTCAACACAGCCCTGAGCTGCTTCTGCTCTGCTCTGCCTTGCCCTGAATTCTTTAGTAACCCTTCGGCTAGCCATTTGTTTGTCTTGAGAAACATAGGGGATTATTTCTTTAGTTTTTGGCCACTCCAATGCCTTGTAACTTCCCAGAAAGGGCTTTTATAGGTTTATTTGAATTTGACTTGAACTGTGATCAATTATTGCATTAGCAATGAAACAAGCCCAAGTTAAAAAAAAAAAAAAGAAAAAAAAACAACACCAAACTTGTAAGCTTTTATTAAACACTCATTGTCTGTGTCTGACGTTCCCGCATGGAGCGTGACCTCGCTGGCAGGAAATCTGCCTGCGAGGCTGCTCCTGCTGTGGCTGAGAAATAAACCCAGCGCCTGAACAAGGAGGGAGGCAGAGCCCCATTTGCAGCAGAGGGGGCAAACATCACACATCGGCTCTCTAAAGGGATTGTGCCCTTTTGTGGGCTCTTTCTACTGAATGCCGGAGAGTCGTAGCAAAGCTGACTGGCCTTTTCTTGAGAATGGGATTTCTTTTTTATTTATGGAACGATGCAGCGCTGCAGGCACTAAAAAAATAGATTCAACAATTTATTTCATTTCCTGGTGTCCTGTATGTTTATTCCACCCTTCCAGCAGCCCCAATGTTATTTGCAGGTTCTGTAGGATGCTACTAATCCTGAATAATTCACTCATGGTAGCTGTAATATTTTTACATTCATTTTTGCAACAGTGCTGTGAAGTACTAAAGACCCAGGCTCTGTAAAAGACCATCATCCTTTTTTTTTTCTTTCTGGTTTTTCATTTCAACTTTAGTGAAACTCTGCTTTCTGCTTTTGTGTTTCCTACCTTGTTTCCAACTTTGAACTCTGGTGTGCATCCAAAGGGATATGCCTTTAAATAGACTTTGAGGATGATCTTGCTTTCTGTGGCGAGTCTGCCTACCCAATTATGCTTTTGAATTAATTTCTACATCAAGCCTGTACCAGGATGGTTTTCCAAACTGTTACCCACTTAGGCTAAGCCTGGGATTTGCTGATCAATACACTTTGTTTCTGGCTCAGCTAATTTTCTGAAGTCTAGCAGACTATTTCGTAGTTGTATTTGTTCAGCCCTGCTTTTATGAGCGACAATGCATAAACATAATAGCCAGTTACATTGCTTATTTATGTACGTGAATCAGAAGTGTTATGTGAAAAGGGTGCCACGTTTCCAGTCCGTCTTCTGCATGCAAGCAGCATGGGACCCTGTGGATGGGCCAGTGCCCTATTCCCTCTGCTAGGCAATGCAAATTGGAGCTGCTTCTCTAGGCATTAAAAGATGAAATGCTATTTCCATATTACAGGTGAGAAAATGCAAACATGCATTAAGAGATTCAGTGTCAGAGCTTCATAGAAGTTCTTGGTGGTTTTCTTTGTCATCTTACGTGCCCTTTAGATAAAGGGTAAGGGCTATAAAAATCAACAAAAACTTTTCCTCCTCCTGTCTAGATCTGTGCCTATTTAGGGAGCATGCGTGTGCCTGGAATGAAAACAGTTTACTTCTGGAAGAGCACATTGTTAACACTGTGGTGCTAGAGAGGCTTTAAGAAATCTTAAAAACTCAGGCTTGAATCGAACCTGCAGTTTCTCAGGATCCACTAAACTTGCAGCTCGCCAGTAAAATGCAGCAGCTTATGTAAATGTGAAAATGTCCCGTCGGCAGGTGTTTCAGCTCACAAGTGGATATATATATAATCTTTGCTCTTGTACAGACCCTGTGAGTCAAACAGGCCCCAAATCTTTAGAACTCTGTTGCTAATTCTTATGTATTTGTATAGGAGTTCTTTTTGTCTGAATATTTTTTTCACAAGCTGAAGTGTAGACCTCCTTGCCCTCAGTTCCCCATCTGGACCACAGGCACAGAAGTACTTGCCTGCTTCACAGTAAAGGTTGCTGATACTGATACTCTAAACACCTCACAATCTTTATGCATATATGCCGAGGTGGGGGTCTAAAACCACTAATGGTGGCTGCATGGTAGTGTCTAATCTTTCCTCATGTACAGTTAGTATGAAATGGGGTTCAGTCCACTAATGTAATTGCCTTGAAGCTTCCCTCTGATATCCACTGTAGTTTGGTACCCCATCCTTCCCCTACCCCAC
Organism: Morus bassanus; assembly: GCA_031468815.1. NCBI lineage: Eukaryota > Metazoa > Chordata > Aves > Suliformes > Sulidae > Morus > Morus bassanus. The sequence goes on along the minus strand of CM062567.1, from coordinate 59,149,667 downwards.
CAGGCTGAGGAATTTAGGTCGGTCTGGTTTCCCTGTGAAGCAGCACATGCCTGAAGCCAGACTCAGACCTCCAGTTACAGATCTATTTTATGCACATGGCGTGCTTAGCTTTTGTTATGCTCTAATCCCATTGGCAGCATCTCCTAAATAAGAAGCGATCAGCGGCAGCAGGCATGGGTAAGCAGGTTACGTCTAGATGGCAGTATTACTTCAGAAGAACATTAAAAATCATCCCAGTTCTGCATGGATTGAGCCTGATTGACCTTACTTAACAGGAGGAGAATGTGCCAAGAACTTATCTTGTACAACCCATTAGTAAGCGTCAAGGTTTCTTGAACCTTAGAACAGTCATTTTATGTCTTTCTACAAACCTGTTCCACCTGTCTGCAGCTCGTCAATATTTATCCTGTGGCTTATTAAATTCCCAGGCCTCAAAAAAGGCATTGATCTGTTTTGCTTAACCATTTCTCTGACTGTTTGCCTCCTAGTGTAAATCACGACGTGACACCAAATTATGTTGAAGTCCAAACCCTAGGCACATTAACATCACTGAAACATATTCATTATATATAAATTCCATGTTTAATATCTAAACAGAACATTCTGTAAACAACAAACATTATTAAATACTTCTGTTTAATTTTTACCTCTCCCTAAACTCTGTGCACTGGTGATAAGTGTTTCTTGTTCTGATAGCATATGAATCCAGGCCAAATACGGTCTGCCTTCTGTTTTATGTTTTTTAAAGAGCAAGTCTCATATTAGCATCCAGAAAAGTCCCTGTGGTCACAGCTGTGTCATGCCATTGATATTCTGCTCAAGCACTGCAGAGCCCTTTAAAGTATTTTAGTAATGTCCTATGTTATTCTAAACCTCTGCAAACTTGCTGCATACCTAGATTCAGATATGTGGATCTGCCTTTGGGTTTTCAGCCCAGAATATGCCCAGTCAAGCTTTGTGTATGTTGGCTTTATTTTTGGTCCCATTTTCCACCTAAAGCCGAAGCCACCTAACCTTTGTGGTCAGGCTGCTGTTGTTCCATACCTACCCTGCTCCATGTCTTCCTTCAGGTGATGAGACAAGGAGATCTCCACACCAAACAGTGAAATCCCATTTTTGCAGTATCTAGCTTTAGCATGAATTTCCCAAAAAAGGTCAAATGAAGATACGTGTCTGGCAGAGTAAAAGCTATGATAACATAGGCTGTTGTTCAGAGTCGTAAAGATCAGGTAGAGCAGGTTCAGAAACCCTGTGTCTGTGTTGTGAGGTGCATGTGTAACACAAGGTTGTCCTTGGCTACAGTGAGTGTTTTACTGCTGTATTCTTCCCTAGAAGAGGTGCTCTTTATAAAAAGTTTTAAAACCAGCAGTCTCTGCTGTGTCATCTGTTCTTGTCTGTGCGCTCAGGAGTTCCCCTCAAACCTGTTATATCTCACATTTGGACACTTTTCAGGTCTTAATTCCCCACCTCACACACACACACACACAGAGCTTTTTCTGCCCAAACAGGATTGTTTTCATCAATTGTTGTTTGCTGAGTTTCATAGTTTTTGTTGGTTCTTTTCACTCCCCTATGGAAATTGGACTTCAGGCTCCTATTATCTCAGTGGAAAGTTTATCCATGCCTAGCCTACTGCTAGTATTTAAAAAAACAAATCTTGCTCAGCTGCCTTCTAAAAAGGAAGAATCAAACCCTCAGCAAACTACTTCTTTCTTTAATCTCAGTTTTATGTAACCAGTGTTTACTACAAAAATATCTAACGATATTTATAGAGATTTATCAAAAGCCTGTGTATCCTGTAGCTTTTTGACATTCTCGGAAACAACAAAGTTAGTTATTAAATGCTGTAAGAAAATATCTTTATACATACATGGATGTATGTGTTTTTGCTATGTCCTATGTCAAATTCTAATATATACTAATGTGTATATTATGTCTGAGAGCAGATAAAATTTTGATGATCAGCGATGTTTCTTTTCAAACCTTGTTAAGATCAGGAAATTGAGTGACTCCAATGTAAATAGCAATGAAAGTTAGCAGAGCTGTATTCCAATGGGCCTCATTAGCCTCTTTAGCATGAGGACACAACCCTTTCCTCCTGATCCCTAAAGATAAAAATGTCATACCCCCACTATGACAACAAAAGAGTTGGGGGTATTACATAACTCTTTCCCCTTCCATTGACCCTGTGAAGATTATTATAATATGAATTTGCAAATGGAAAGTCACATATAATGAAAAGAATAACTAATATCCAGGAAGTTTAATTTTCCTTTAAGCATTTACCAGAGTTTGAAATGTTACTTTAATTTTTTTTCCTTCTCAAAACATCTGTTGTTCCTTCTGAAACTATTTTGAAGAGACCCAGGAAGGCTTCTCCAATTTTATTTTTTCCCCCACTGGTACTGCAGTTTGCTCTCAGCACTTGCCAATTATCAGTAAGAAGGCTCCTAACTTTCTGGAAAGACTAAAACAAAATACAAGCTGAAATGGGAAATGGACCCCGAGTTCACCAGTTTAACAAAACTAGGGATTTTTCCAGAAATGCTACTATTATCCGTGTGTCCAAAGTTGGAAAACCTGGACTGCTAGTTTTCACATAGTTTTGAACAAAAATAAGTATTTTACTGGTTGTGACAATAGACCACAGTCATAGAAGCCTTTTCTAAAGATGTCTTTTCCAGCATTCACTCATGAGCTTTAGGCAAACCAGGAACTAGCTACGTCCATTAGTTCCCAACTGGAGTGGATCCCCAGGCTGTACACATGACTGCATGCCCCCTGCACAGCCCAAGGCATTCGGAAAAGCTCAGTCCAGTGCGAGACCTACAGATGAGATTGCAAGTTGTGAAATTCCCCAGGCAAAGTTGTATATTTCTTTTTATATATGTATACGTACACACACAGGCATGATTATTTTTTTCTATATATATGGCACATAGCCTGAAGGTATTGCAGTGCTAATGCGATATATATATATAATTAATTATTGTGTATAATTTAATATATTAATTAAATTAATTGTTTCATTGCACTATTAATATATAAATATTATATAAGATATATTTTCTATATATAGCATAGCAGTGCTAATGCTTCCACAACCAAGAGCTGTTTTGGTGCCTAGACTGAGGTTCTGTCAAAGGTTAAGGTGCTGGGGGGAAGGAGGTGTGGATGTGTTAGTGTGGGGGCTTTTTTTTTTTTTCCTTTTTTTTCCCCCTTCACTTCAGAGGATGACTGAGCAGTGCTGATTCATGCTGCGGGATACAGTTATAAAAATTTTAAAGATTGAGTCTTCAGTCAAACTAGGTTTCTGTGTTTTCATCCCTGTATCAAGAAAGCAAGATACTAATTCTCAATATAAAAAAATCAAGAGACTGTGGTCTGGTAAAGAAGCTTAATTGACTTTTACTGACAAAAAAAAAACATCCAGGAATTCCTGATTAATGCAACAAATACCTTTCCATCTGCCTCAGCAGATAACATGGCTTTCTGCATCAGGTTTTGAGGTTTGTCCTGTTGGCACACCAAATCCCTGCTTTCTTTGCTACCGGGACAGATCTCTCGTGTGTTGGGTTGCAGCTGTGACCCAAGGTGAAGGTTGACACAGTCACCTCCATCTGCAGGGCAATATCATTTGAAGCGTTTCAGCAGTCACCCTCTGTTTATACCCTGAAGCAATGATCTTCAAGCAGTCTTAAGTGCTCATCTGCTTGCATCTGAGAGGATTGCTGCTCTCCTCCCAGTGCCTGTAATTACAGCAGCAGCAAAACACCTACCGTTGCAATAAGCATATCCCAAAAGTGAACAGGGGGGTGAACAGGAAGTGTGATATTCAAAACACCAGCTTGAATGAGAGCGTGTGAGCGGAGTCAAAGCCAGCCATAGCTAACAAAACTCAGCTCCATGTTAGCTGCCTGTGGATGGTGCTGGGAAAACAAATCCTTACACTGCCCAGAGGCTGGAAAGGGTTTTTAACTCTACTTTACTACTGTACTGTGGATGTTAGCTTTGATTTGTGCCCCCATTGAACATCTTAACTCTGCTAATGACCAGACAAAAAGGATTTATTTGAGCATGATTCATGACTCTAGATAAGAGTCTCTCTGAGTTCAGTACCACCAGCTATGTCTACATCTTTCCAGGTGATGCTAACAGAAGATCTGTCTCTTAAGACAGTGGCAGACAAGTCCTGTAGCAATTTCTGTGAGCTGTGACTATAGATCCTACATCAGTCTGCAGGACAGTAAGTGTCCAAAGTATGCAAATTTTCTTTTTGAAACATTGATAGAAACCAGCCTGTGTCTCTTTGCCCCCTCTTTGATAACAATGACTTTTTACTATGCTTATGTCAGGCAAGTAAGCAGTTCACTAAATTAAAGTATTTTTGCACATTTCCTTGGTCCAGTACAAGACACCCCATGCTAAGGGTCCTGCACAAAATGTACAGGCTCTTCTAGGCTTGCTTTGCTCTGAGAAGTCTGTTAATGGAGCATTTGTTAGACAGTGCTTTGTATGTGATTTGCAGTTTCCTCAGCTGTACTCATTCATCTTGTTTATAGCCTTTATTAAGGGTCACTTACCAAACAAATAAAAATTAATTTAGACTTGTTAAACTGTAGAGATCTGCCAGGATGAGACTATTACCTGAACCCTGAAGGAAGAAAAAATGAGCAGCAATGCATATTTGAAGGTCTTAACAATCCCAGGAATAGCTCTTTTCTTATGTAAAGAACAGTGACTTTTAATATCTGATGGCTGGATCCTACCAGGTCAACTGGCATATATTGTGTCCTATCCTTCTAACGGCATTAAATTTCTGGGTAACATCCCTCCCTGCTTTCTCCACCATTCCTGCAGTTTTGTGTCCATCTAGATCCACAGTTTCCTCAATTCCAGCTCATTGCTGTGTGTGGATTTCTCTGGCAGGGCAGCAGTTGTATGGTGGGCTCCACATAATTTTTTATATATCATCAAAGTGAAGGATGCAGGCACAGCTCAAGCTTCATTTTCATTGTCTCATGGGACTGAAATTCTTGTGAGGGGCACCATGTTGGCAGTACCTGAAGTGCTTTCTCAGTCATATATGTGCTACAAAACCACTCTGATATCAGAGTAGCAAGCTGAAGACGGCCACCTTGGTACACAGTCTCAGCAGAGAGAAATCCCGACCCATCTTTGCTGTAGTGCAGCTTTGGAGAACTCCCCTGCTGAAGATGTACAGCTGGAGATGTCTACCTTCATGGAGGTAGAAATGGACGGTGGTTTGTCTCCACTAAACTCTTCCAGAATGCTATTTTGATTTGAGAAATACATCTTTTGTTAAAAGAATACCACTGGAGAGATGTTCTAAAACACTGCTTGGGAACAGCCTGGTTTCATAGGAACTTGAAAGCCATCTCGCCTCTTGAGTTGCACAAGTAGCTCAGAGGATGGTTTGCAAGACCCGGAGCGGTATACCTCTGTACTGATCCAGGATGAACCTTTTCTTGATGTACAAGCATAATTTAGGGAGAAGAAATTCCAGTTCTGAAAATGTTAGATAACACCCTTGTTTGATCTGTTTGTTTCTCCTAAACATTGTTGAGGGTTTTGTTAATTTTTAATGGCAGCCTTGACAAATTTGGAATATTAAAGGCAGCTACATTAGTATGTGATGATCCATGTAATAAATGTACAAATGGTATCTGCCACCACATTTGGGTACGTATGGGTACCTGTAGTTGCTAAATTATATATGACAAGATATGTCATTAAGCTATCAGGTTTCAGCAGCACATGAGAAGAGTTGCATGTTTTAAGAAAGAAAAAGTCTAATTACAATTTTTTCTATCAGTTTGTTAATGAAAAGCGCACTTGACCTCCTTTAAAATGTTTTTTAAGTCCTACAGATGCACTTTTTACCAGTAATCCAAAGAAAAGAGGTACTACTACTTAACTAGGTGTTATTGGGTGCAGCACACCTGAAAATGTCTCTTTGTTCAGTTTTAGGAAAGGTAGAAGGAAACCCATCTTTTCATGACAGCTGTGTGTATTGGATCTACCCTGGCTTGTAAGAAAAGGGAGAGCAATATTTTAGGCATTCCTGAGTGGGGAAAAGCTCTTTGCGTGGGAAAAACAGACGAGGTGTCTGTATAAACAGAACAGCTTTCTTCCCCACTGCAAACCTGCAGCGTGTGCCAGCGTATGGAATCTCCTGTTCCCTTGGACCAGTTAATCCACACCTTTACGGAGAGAGTGGTCAGGCATGAAAGTGTGACGGGCAGTATAGGTGCTGGACAGTAAGAGGGCAGGTAAAATTAATGAAAACAGGGATAAAAAAAGCAGAAGACTTCTGGTGAGGCAGGAAGCAAATCTGGAAAGGCAAGTGAGATTAATTTCTTTTTGGCCTGGAATTTCTTCTTGTGCTTTTCCCCTTTCCTGCACATCTCCTAGGAAGTGTACCTTTTGCTGTGCCAAAACGTTCATACCATTTTTGACTGAGCATCAGAGTAACACATTGCTGTTACCCACCCTCATTTACTTTTCAGCAAATCACCACTACTTATCAAAACACCCTTTGGTGTGCATATTTCCTGCTTGGTTTCCCCTTTCACTTTATAGCTATTATAAGATTTTTCTATCTTATTCATCCATTCATTCATGACACAACTTTCAAAGGGTGTAAGAACAAATAAGAGATATGGAAGGCTAACAGTATCTTACAATAGAAGAAGACTTAGCAATAACAGTATCTTGCCTTTAGCAATGGAATAGCTTTTTTTATCTGAAGAAAAACAATTGAAAGAGTAATTATTTATTATTATTTGTTTATTGATAAACAGTAATACAAGTGCATGGTTATGCTGTAATGATGAGGCAGCTGATACTTTCCCCTCTGAGTATTTATATTTGCTACTTTTTTTTTCCTTTGCTCTGCTGTCTTGGGACTTGTGCTCTAAATAACTCCAAACAGGAATTTCAGCTTAGCAATACCTGGCAGCCTCCATGAAACAAAAGCCACTTGTGCTGGGAGGCAGCTCCGTCCAGATGGACAGAGGTTCCCGTTAAGGGAGTTCATCCAGTGGGTGGGATTTTTTTTTTTTAATAATGCTGCATTGGTGATAGGGACACAATAGTGGCTTCATTCCAAAACATCCTGCTGGAGGAAACGTTTCTGGTGGGGATAAAAGGTTAATGTCTTCCCCACCCTTGTCTGCACGTTGTTGACTATCCTTTCATTGCAGTGCATGGTAACTGGAAACACTGCTAAAGCATCACCTTTGGTGATCTTCTCCCCTATGTGCCGTGTTTAAACCTTATTTGAATCCAATGAGTGAGTAAAAAGAGCCATTCAAGTGTGTTGTAACTGTGTCAAGATGCAGGATTTCTGTCTGAAAGGGAGCAGGTCAGGGTTACTGACTGATTTGTTTGTACTTTTTGGAAGGGGGAGAATATGGTTTAAGGTCATGGAACAAACTAAAGGTTTTGGGTTTTTTTGAAGCTATGACTAAGAAATTTAAGCATAGAGGATGGCTCATTACAGCTGGTGTTGAAGTCATCAAAGTAGGCAGAGGCAGTGTGAGGAAAGAATATTAATTATGGAGAACAGTGAGGGCTACTATTTAATTTGGTCTGTGTCAGTGTAACTATAGGAGACATTCCTGCTCCTGGGTGCAGAAGAAAGGGCAGATCTCTGCTGCTGGAAAGGGAGATCTCGTTGTCATTTCAGATATGCTCGTACTGCGCTCAACTGCCCATTTTCCCTATAATGGCAGGTCTAAAATAGGTTAACCTCAGAGGTGTGCAGTGCCCTTTTGTAATGATGCCACCCAACCAGCATGCATAACCCTCAGCATGCCACTTGCAACTGGGAGAGAAGTCTCTGCTTCATGTTGAAATGAGCCTTCTCATAAAGATACCGTGGGGAGCTTGTTCAAAGGACATTGGCAAAACTATCATCATTGGGCAGACTGTGAAACTGAAGCACAGAGCAGTTGAATAATTTGCCACCCAGTATAGTAGATGAGGCTGGTGACAGAGCTGAAAGTATAATTCATCCTAGATCAGAGCTTTCTTGCAAGTGAATTAAGTCTGGTTCCTGTTTGTTAGGAAGCACGGGATAAACACTAGGGGATGAAACAGGTCAGATTCCCATAAAGTTTTGCCTGAGGTAAAATTTGAACAACTTGATTTGTGTTTTACTTATTTTTTTTTTTTTTTTTTGGTGTCCTTCTGACTGACCCATGAGGCTACTTTAGAAAGTGTAGCCAGGCTGCACAGTCCCAGTGCTGATTATGCTGCATCAAGGGATGCGTTATTCCTGCTGCAGGTCCATGGGTCATCATGGCAGGCACCAGGCGAGCATCAGTGTGATAGGAAATGAAATATTCCTTTTGGATGCTAGACGTTAAGCGTAAAAAAAAAAAAAAAAAAGAAGGGCTGTTTACAAATCCCTGTTTCATTGTCCCATGCAGCCCTGCTGGGAATGTGCTTCCCACCCCGTGGGTCACAGCAAAGAGGCTAGACTGGATGTCAGTCATGTAGAGCCTGTGGTTTTCTAGTGGTGTGGCCATTTTTCCCCAGTGGAGAAGCAGCGGGGGGTATGTGCAGTCGAGGAGCAGAAACATGGGGGAGGAGGCGTATGAATGCAGCCAGGATGGGTAGACACGGGAAAGCCCACGGCTCTGTTCCCTGGAGCTTGAGGGAGGGCAGAGAGCTGGAAGGGAGGTAAGTGACAGCAGAGGAAGAGGAGTTTCTTCACTTTTTTCTTGGTTATTCAACCTGGGAAATGCCTTTCAATTTGTGTAAAGTACAAGCTGATGCTGATCCTGTTGGGACTTTGAGGTGTCGCTGAAACGCGTGAGGCAGACGGAGAAACTTGTGTGTAAGAGAGGCTTCAGAGAAGGACTGGTCCAGCCTCAGGGCACCCAACTGCTGTTTCTGAGCCCTGGAGGAGAATGACTGAGCTCTAGCAAACACAGGAGATAAATGTACCTGATAAATAACAAATCGTCTTCATCCACAAAGGCTCACTCTGTTCACGTTGTTGTTTATCAGTTGTTAGTCAGATATGCGCGAACATGCCATTCACACCGCAGTGAGCGTAAACCAATAAATGCGGGACCAATCTTTATAGGATACCTAGAGGCACAAACTGTGAGATCCTGAGTATCATTTAGTAGAGTCTGGCTCCAGATGTTTTTGTGAAGTATGACAAAGGAAATATGTGCCTCATAATAACCTTAATTTTCAGATGGAAAATGAGAGAAATAGGTATATATACTAGCATGCACTAACAAGACTGCTGTTGCCTTTCTGCCCTGTGAAATAAATTTTTATTGTCCCCCTCCACCCTCCCTCAGGTGACTAGTTTGATCTTGCTTACAAGTTCTAGGTTTGCTTCCAAGTTCTCAGACAGCCTCTTCTAGCTCAGGGGTTAATAATTACACCTCCTCTTTAACAGTATCTTTCATGTTGAAGTTGCAAAGTATTTTGCAGCCCCGTGCCAGTATCTGCTTATTCACCGGGGAGAATGCAGGGTAACTTAAACCTGCGGAGAATCAAGTGAATGGAGAAGTTGGCTCTGTGTGTAAAGAGGTCTCTTCACCTATAGCCAAAAGGGAGAGCATGGTGGGTGCTGTGCTCTGCCAAGTCAGCTTCCAGTCTCTGTTGGCAGAAGGAAGACAAAGCCTGTTTCTAATGGAAAGCATTTAAATGCTGACTGGGAGGACGAAAGCTGGAAAATGTGCCAGGGCAGCTGCGTTAATACCTTTGTCTTGACAAAAGTATTGTACAGTTCTTGATTGTAACTGACATTACTGTAATTTTATGTCATCAGTTTATTGCTCCCAGATGTAAAAAAAAAACTGATGAGTGAGGCTTACATTTGGGATTGGACCTTTTTGCCCTACTGATTTTGAACTTGAGGCATTCTTTTTTTTAACCCCTTCCCATTTTTTCTCTATATAGCTATGAGACTGGAAACTCTTTTTCTGTCATTTCAAAGGAGGGCTGAACTTCTCATGTAATCACTCGCCTCCTGGAGCTGAAGCTTTAAGAGAAACATTGTCAGTCCATGCACTCCTGAAAAAGAACCTGCAAAAAAAAAATCTATCTCGTATCCAAAAGACTGAATTCCTCATGGCATGTTTCAAAAAGATTGGTACAAACACCAGGTAGAGGTGTCCCACTTCCACTTCTGAGACTGGAGACATACATGCTTTCTACACTAATTCCATCTTCCATATAATAGGGTTTCCCTTTACTGTTTATTTACTTTCTAGGACTGCTTTGCTGTTAATAGACAGATGTCTTATGAAACCAACTCCTTCCAGCATCAATGGAGTTGTTCCAGTAGATGTGATTAGAAGCCCCACATCTTTAATTAGCAGGCTGTATTTGTAACAATAACCTTTGCACGTCGCTGTAGCCGATGTTTTCCTAGCTTCGACCTCTCTGTAGGAAGGAGATTACTCCGCTCACTCCGCACTCTTCACCCTATGTTTTAATAATAGGATCTGGGAAAGGATTTAGCTCTGCAAGTGCAGAGCTAAGCTGTTAGTGCTGCTACATCTAGCGAAGCGTTGCTCAGCTCCTCACTTTGGTGGTATAGCTCACTTATCCGAGGAAGGCCTTGGGGCTATGAAGTATCTGAAGGGTTATCATGAGGATATGCAGGTGGGATATTTAGAGTAGAGAGAGTGCATATAACTAGGTAATACAAGGATAAAGATGATCCAAGTATATATAAATGGTTAAAAGAATTGGAAATCTGAGAAGGCTGGACCACATACTCCTTAAATAAAAACCCAATTAACTAGCAGACCTGGTTAGCTAGTGTCCTGGAGTACATTTCCACACTGCACTCTAACATTTTTGAAAGCTGATTTTCTGTGGTCATTACTCAAGCTCTAGATTTCTTCCAAGTGCCATAAAGCTTTGTTTATTTAAAATGCTAGGAAAAAAAAGTAAATAAATAAATCCGTGCTCTTTGGATTAGAAGACGATTGAGATGCTAAAAAAGATAGACTCTAATCAAGCTCAGGCCTGCATGGTTTTTACTGGCACGCTTCCTCCAGGAGTTTAATATCGTACCCAGCACCAAACTTTTGTAAAGGATGAGAAGAGTCCCCTTTGCCCAGTTCCCACACTCTCCCCAGGCAGCATCCAGCCTTTTGGACAGAGCAGGCTGGTTTCCATACCTCTGCACAAAATGCTAAGAGTGTAATCATTGGCTTGCAGGCTCATTTGTGGGAATCAAACCAGTCCACATCAGAAAGGAAAAGCCTGGACATGTAACAGAAAGATGATCCCAGTTAATAACTGCAGGCAGGGCTGTGCAATGCCTTGACAGTGGGGGAAGGGTTCTTGTATAACTTCGTGCTCTGGAGTGGAAAGGCAAATATGTTTTATAATGTTAAATACTGGTGTAAGATCATTTGGGGCTGCACAGATTTATCCTACACGTGCCAGCTGACAGCCCTGTCCCCAGGACAAGATTTCAAAATCTACTTCAGACTGTGCTGCTCTTATTTTAAATACAGAAAAGCAAATCCTAATCTCGGCGAGCTCAGTCGCATTGTGCATTTCAGCTGGATCAGGACTTTTTTGTTGTGGCTTACTCTGAATATCCAGTGAGCAATGCACCTCATCAGCACATGAAAGGCTGAAGGGTTTCTATGCAATCCTGATTACCAGTTCTCTTTCCTTCTCTACCCTCAACATATCTTACAGGTTTATGTGACTACAGCTGTCACACTGATCCAAAGACTATGTCTTTGTAACATCCCTGTCAACTAGACACACTATCATCATGATGTACTGAAGGAAAATAGAGAGATTCAGTGATTTGCTTAAAACCCAGAGTGAATCCATTGTAAAGTGGGCACCCTGTGAGTCTTGAGTCTTGGGCAGCATCCTAACCGCTGATTCATGCTCTTCTGCTAGATCAGCCTACAAAGAATAAATATTAGGAAACAATTCCAAAAGTATAAGTTATTAAATTAGAAAAACAGTGGTTCCATTGTGGGAAAGGTAACGAAAGTGTAGTTCCAGAAAGTCACCTTCTCCAAAAAAAAAAAAACTGAGTATTTGAGAAGTGCTTTGTGATCCTTAAGAGCCCTCCTTAGTGATCCCTCAGATAACTTTTGTTTGATTGACTTGTCACATCAAGGATCTTGTTTTTGAGGCATATTCTGAGTCTTGTTCTTAAGTTACAGGTACAATGTAAACAGACCCTAGAGAATATAATGAAACTTTTCAACACCCAGCAAAACTGAACGTGTAGTTACAGTAAGAGATGTGGTCATGCAGCATCATCCCTGCATTTTGGCAGGTGTGATGCTTGGTGTTGTGCCTGAATGCAGGTATTATCATTCCACGTACATAGAGGCTCAGTGTTGCCTCAACATGGCCGCAACATGTCCATCCCATATAAAATCTCCCTGGTAGGGCACAAGCATGTTACAGGTGAAGTGCAATGTGGAGCTCAGCTAAATGGGAAGCCCTGAGCCTGAAGCACAGCAAAGACTGTAGTGGGAATCAAAAGAGGATTGGTTGTTTATATGGATAATGAGAATACCCATCATTTTATTCCTTATTTATAGAAAGTGTATAAACTCTCATTCATTGGAGCATGAGGCAGCTGCCAGCACTTGGAGATTAAAAAGGAACTTGGTTTGGTTTTTTTTTTAAACGTGGATGTTCCCATAAGAATATGAAAAGAGATTTTTGTTGGTTTTGTGTGTGTGTGGTGGTGTTTTGTGTATGAAAAACACAACATTGTTGTGTCTTTTTCTGAATGATGTGGCATTGGCTGTTTTGTGCCAGGAGGCTACATTAGAAGACCCTCTCCCACTTTGCAGTTCTCCTGTGATTTCTATGACTTACTCTGAGTCGCAAAGGAAGTTACGTTCTAATTTATCGAGAAGTCTGGCAAAGATCTAGGGAATTTTTGTTGCCTCATATAATTGCCCACTCAGCTCAGTGTGGGAGGCAGGTCCCTTCATTTCAGCCCCTCTAATCTCGTTGTCCACACCATTACTCATGCTGAACGTGTAGTGGCCACTCAGAAGCTGACAGCGCTTCACCTGTGACTCACACCTCAGTCACTTGGCCGGAACTGAAGCTGTCCCAGGGGCTGTGGAAAGGACAGACAGCCCTGGGAGAATGAGTAAACCCTCTCCACTGAACTTTGTCCCTTGTGACTGGTGTGATATGTACTTATGGACTGGCTTTATGGAAGCCACAGGCGTAAAAAAAAAAAAAAAAGTCATGAAAGTACCTATGAATCAAAGTTGCTGAGCTGCTTTACTTACCTTAAGCCTGAGCCCACAGACAGAGATCTGTCAGTTTAACCCAAGAATTGCACTCCTCCTCCATGTGTTGCTCAGGGCACTGAGACCTGACTGTAATGATCATCATGCTGCAGAACGGCACATGCTCTCGGGACTCATGGGCAAATTCCTGTGTGGTCCAATGCACCGCAACAGAGCAGGGAAAGCCTGTTCTCAGTAAAATCCAGGAGCAGCAGAAGAGCCATGAGGGATGTTTCCTGAAAACGTTTGGAGGAGTTTTATCACTTAAGAGTTGCTCAGTCAAGGGATCTTTCTATAAAATAAGCAGGGTCTCAACTCATGGATCATGGCGTACATTGTGGCAGTTTACTGGCCTGTCGTTGAGGATTTGAGCTATCCTGCTTTCTGTATCTGTTCTTGTAAATATCTACAAATGCTCTCTGTATGCAGGGATAACTGACATAGTTTTTACAGTGTCTGTAGTGACTGGAAAGAAGGTCTATGAAGTGCTGTCATAGAAACATAATTTCTTGTAGAGACTGTATATTCTTCTTGTTTTCCTAATTCATTAAAAAAAGAAAGAAAGCATGTGCTTGCTTGCTTTTTGAGTATGGTGAATGTTTGGCAGAATTTGAATGGCAATGTAGGGGTAAAGGTCAAGGTTATATAAACCATTTAACTTATTGCATTACTGAAGGAAAACAAGTGAAAATAATTAATAAACATAATGAAAATAAACAACCCTCAATACATATACAGTGGATTAAAAGTGGGTCTCATCTTAATAATTTAGGGTTCTTCACTCCAAAGTAAATTGTTGAGGATATGAACCTGGGTGTAGTATGAGACCAGTACTCTTAGGAGTGGAAGTTCTTACAGATTAATAACTGACTAAAGACTGGAAATTCCTCTGCTTGATTCTTTCCTCCACCAGTGAATTCTTCTGTGTTATTGAACAGGCACTTAGATCCAGGGTGTTTAAATGACTCTGTGTGGATGCAGCCCAAATACAGAGCAAGAGGCAGCGCTCACTCTGAAGAACTTACGGTCTGCCTGCTTAGCATCTTACATAGCACAATGGTGGTTCAGAAATGAGACACAGAGGGGTCTGGTCTAATACTGAAGTCTCTCAATACACTTAATGTGTTTGCAGGCAGAAAGTAATTGAGAACAAAACCCAGCAACCACAGCTGCTTGCCTACAAAACGATCTGGGAGCTCTATTTCCTTTGTTTTGTATAATTGTCTAATAGTTTGAGCATTTACCGAAGAACAGAGCTATACACATCACTTCCTATGGCAGGGAAAAGGGATTTAGTCCTGCATCCTACGGATCCTAAAAGAGTGCCCTAACCTCTGGGTTGCTTTTGGCCGATGTAAAGTGAGGGATGTAAATAGTGGGCTGGAAGGAGAGGGAAATAAACAACGGCCATAGCTGCAAAGTAGTGTGGTGCTTGCTGTCTGGAACCGTTCTCCTTCAGTGCTGGACTATCTAGGATAAAACGAGTTAAACACATATAACTGTATGAGGAATGACAGCTTAGACCAGATTCCCTAGGACTGTGCTTCAGCTAGGTGCTCTCACCGCCAGGCTAGCATCCGTCTCCCTTTTAGCTCAGCCTCCTTTGCCCCACAGCTTCTGCCAGCTAGACGACAGCCTGATTTCATCCCACAGCTTAAAGAGGGACTGTTCAGTGGGTAAGCAGATGAATGCATCTGCCTAGGAAATGGGGGAGTGGTTTGAATCTGTAGCAGAAGGAGCTGAATCTGGGTCCCCTGTTGGGCACTCTAACCGTTAGGATCTTACAAGTAACATTAAGTGACTGTTTTGTTGCTCAGCTGGACGCTTACTAAGACGGACTTTGTGCTCTGGATCAGGGTTGTATGGAGGATTGTGCACACCAGAGAGAGGACAATCCTGACCTAGCTTCAGAGGCTTTTAGTAATTAGCTCCCAGGATATTCTGTGAGCTTCCTCGACCACCAACAATCTTCTCTGACTCTGTACTGTCTCTGCATTGAATTTAATGGCAGTGGTTGGGGCAGGAACGTAGCTGCATGTCGGGGGTAACTACACTGCCAGCCTTGCTGCCAGCCTTTGCTTTCTCTGCAGTGACTCAGTAACAGCCTGGCTTTATGAAATTCCCTTCTTTCATTTAATCCTCCACAAATAAATCTTTCAACTTTGTATTTCAAATGGCTTGGCAAGTCCAATTTCTTCTGGAAAAGTGGTAAAAAGGTTTATTTTTTTAATCCCTATTTCATGGTGCCAAGACGACAAGTGAGCACGTAGATTCATGTCCTTCAATCAGCATAAGAAAAATGTATTTCCTACTGATGTAAACCTTTGCTCGGTTTCACAAGCCCATACATGCAAGCAGTGATTAATTCTCTTTGTCAAGGTTGCAGTTTTCACAGGTTATTATAGTTCTAGCGTGGCCAGCATAGAATTAACTTCCATAGCCTCTGGCTTTAATTCAGACATAAAAGGAATTAATATGAAGGAAAAATCTACCAGATATATCACCCCATTTGCCTTCCCAGCTACTGCTGCATCTTGAGAAGTAATTAATAATAAACCAGACTGGAGCTGATAAGACCAGGTATCGTATAGAGGATTGTACTGCTTTATGTGAAAGGATGTGCTGTCCAGTTCAGGAAGCTTTTTTAAATAAGATTCTCATGGGCTTATGATCTCAGATCAGTATTTCATATTACTTACACTTTAATTTGCTGGAAAATTATTTCCTTCCTATCTCTTTGTTCTCAATCTCTTTTCAGTGGGCTAGTACAGTATATTAGGAAGAAATTCTACCAGTGGTAGTTTGTAGGTTCTTGCACGTAGTTACAGTAAAAAATTCAGTTGTACCTACAAAAGTGTCCGAAATTAAAATTGTGCAAATACTGCTCCTAACCAGCAAGCACCTTCTTTCCTCTTTTTATGCTACATATTCCAATGTCCCCACAGTATTGTAAATGACTATATATATATTCTATATGTATTACATTGAAATAGCTGTATTTGTTTGGGTAACAGATCTCATCTTTTCCTAACTGTTGCTCTCAAAGACCAAAGCACAGCCTCTGCATGCATCTACAATAAAGCCACCAATGATTTGTTTCTTGCTACAGACAGGGGCCAGGCTTTAGGTGAACAAACATGGCAGATTCAGCTCTTACTTAAGAACTAACCACGTTTGAGTGTTTAAATGTAGCGGTGACACCCACTTCAAGACTTGAGCAGACTGCATAAATCCAAGTTACCCTCCAGGTCTTAGAGTTGCATAGTATATAGTAAAGATAGCACTTGAACTCCGAAGGGGTGAAAATAATTTTGCTCAGAACCGTTAGAAAGGATCTAAGGGATGTACCTTGATTTGTGTCGTCTTGCATCCATTCACACTCAATTTTTGTTCTTCAAATACTTTGTTCATTTTGTGTTGTGATATCAATGTAAGACTTCTGTGCAGTCATAGATTAGATAGGATAATAGGAATGCATCCTACATAAATAAATAGATAGATGGATGGATAAATACATAAATAAGACCCAAGTGTTCTGTCCCAGGCAGGAGATCATGCTGTCCTCATGAAGCCTTTCAATCAATAGCAGCCTTTCCTATCTTTCCTTCCCTCTTGCACAGGATAAGTATCAGATTATTTCATGACAGGACACATCATGTTTATTTCATGCAAGAACTGCTTTGACATGAAGAAACAATATGACAGATGTATCCAGAGATAAATGGTTTCTACCTATGGATTTTGGTGCAGAAAAATTGAGGGGAGGTGAGGGAACTAATGTGTCACACCCTTTGAGGGTACAACAGAGATTCATACAATGTAAGCCAAAGCATCTCTTCCCTGTAAGGCTATCAAAGTTTAATCTGATATATATTTTTCCTGAGAAGCCTCTGGGTGGTGCAGTCAGTGTTAACAAGCAAGCAACTGACAGTAAGAAAAGTCAGACTATGGAAGTTAAAATATAAGGATTTTTTGAGTAGCTAGAGAAGGTCAACACAATGAATTGAGGCATCTTGGGAAAAAAAAAGTGCAATTTAGACAAAAATACTTTTTTTCTTCTTTAATAAAGGGTTAGTTTAATGTTTCATGGGAGGTGGCAGCCAAGAGCTTAGACAGAAGTTACTTAAACAACATGTTGCTATTTGGAGGAGCTTAAATATAATATTATATATAACATATATATAACATTAAATATATATATTTTACAGCCTTCTACTGCCCAGTTTTAGTTGTATGGACTGGCTGGTGCTGCACCTGCAGCTCTGGAAATTAGCTGCAGTTGAATTCCTTGGGCCCCAATATTTGTCAGGAGAGATAACAAATCCTATGTGGTGCAGGCTGGGAGAAAATTATTCTTGTCTTCCTTTGGTGTGTGCAGACAAAAGTTTCTGCGTTTGTGAAATGAGAAAACTAAATTTATGTTTTCTCTTTCGTTGCAACATGCTGATACGCTTGCAGCATGAGCATTAACTCTCACCATGAGCTTAGCTGCCCTGGGGAAGGGGTGAAAAGGTGGTATTATCATACGGGAAGCCTGCCTCCTTATGCTGTCTCTTATCAAACATGTGGATTGAAAGCTGAAACACCCGTAAGTCATTCTTGCCCAAAAGGTGAATCCTCTGGAGGAAACACAGCAACGTAAAACTGATTCATAGTTGAAGCCAGCTAATCAGTTTCCAACATACAGCTTTGTATATAAAAGCAGTCTTTAAGGTCTATGAATAGTCTGAGCCATTTAGGAGTTTCTGTATTGGCATTTCTGGGCTGAAGCTGCAAGGGGAGGGGGGACCCAGCTTCCTGCCCCCATGCAGCCCTGCTGCTTGGCTGAGGGCGTACAAACTGCAGATGTGTGCAAGGAGTGACTGAAAAAGGGCAGAGGAGAACCATGCTTGTGAAAAAGAAGGTATACGGCTTTTGTACTTGCAATAAATCAGCCCCTCGGTTGCAAATTTCCTTGCTGTTTCTTTTCTGAGAGCTGGCCATGGTTGCTCAGCTGAGGTACCTGATAACATCCTGTTTGTTGCTGCCTGTGCCCGTATCCTGCAGTCCTGACACACCTAGCACTGAAATTTGGGTATTTCTAAGACACTAAAGATGAGATTCTCCCCTTATTGAATTGATTTCCCACACAGTTGTGTTGCCAAGGACCACAAAATTTTATCTGTGGGCCCAGATATCAGGTGTGCAAAGTGGGCCAGCCAGTAGCCAGCTGTGGTTTAACCAAAATATTTAGGAAAAAAAATAGTGTCTGAGCAAAGGCTTGTTTTCAGCACATCCTCAGGTACTATAATGGCTGTATTGTTTGATCTGCTTACCTAATATCTGCACTCCTGATATCTTCCTCACTGTGCATAGACCTTGCTGAGGGGGTTGACCATTGCGCACTTCTGAAGGCAGCTGATGTGTGACTGCACGCTCAGCATGAGTTAATTCTTTCTGCCTCACCAGAATTAATTGCTCCAAATATTTAATGCCCGCTTCTTTACTGCAAGCTAATATATAGACAAATACAGAAAGATTTTGTGAAGTTATTCCTTTTCTGCATCCTTAAGTACTTCAACCAGTTTCTGAGAAGACAGGATCTTCCTCTTGAGGGTGTTACATGATATTTATGCATGCTGAAGACTTTTTTAAGAATGGGAATACATCCTCAGAAGTAACAAACCAATGTAATGATAGACTGGATTTCTGTGTTGCTTTTTAATTTTGGATCTGAGTGACATGTATCCATTTTAATTTGCATTAAAAATGTTGCCTAGAGAAATATACTCCATTGCTTCTACCTGATGAGGTGCTGTCATTTGATGAGTGCATTGCTCTTGGTCTCCAGCAGTGATCTGTGGCAGTGCTGTAAGGCTGTGTGCTTTCTCACCATTCATGTTGTGCCATCCTCTGGATGAGGAGTAAGGACTCCACAGAAAGCTGGTCTTTCTGTAGCTGTGGCCCTCAGGGAACTGGCTCACAACTAAACAGCAAACGATTGTCAGACCTGCATGGGAATTCAGTTCTGCTGTCATTACCCTGGGTGACATTTTTTGCTACTGATCTCAGCAAGTGTGTGTGTAATCTAGGAATGAGGCACAACTTGCTTAAATCTCGCATGTCACAGTGACCTTTTTTGATTGCCCTGTTTCTGGCTATTTCCAGAATTATTGTCCCACTAAAGTTCCAGTGGAAAATGTAAAGAGACATCAGTTGATAAAAGACATTAATTTACCATAAGCTATATTGTGATTGCCAGTAAATTACTTGGGTTTTCTAGGTAACTAGAAAATGGGTCCTAAAACTTAATTTATTGATTTTTTTTTTTAGTGGGTGACAGAACTATGTTCTAGTTTTAAAGATCTGCTGGCTGAATCCTTTGTAAGCTTCTAAAGCAATGAGTACATTTGACCTACAAGAGGGGGGGTATTTCTATCTTTACTTTAATAGGTACCTTGGAGAGTGGGGAAAGGGAAGGGAGTATCGGAGCTGCAGCTTGGTGGTGCTGTGTGATACTCAGGTCCACTGCTCTGCTGGTGTCTCTTCCCCACAAACTGGCAGTCCATCCATGTGGCCTTATGTAGTGTCATGCCTGAGCACATCTTCACAAACATGCAGTGAGACAGGGAAGCACTGCCTGCCACCTTTTTCAAAGGGGAGGCAGAATGTCTGACTAGTCCAAGATCATACAGGGACTGAAGAGAGGACCAACAGACTGAGACCAGGTTCTCTAAGCCAAAATCCTGTGCTGCTGAATAATCCCTCTATCAAGCTCACTCTCCATAATCTGCTCTTGTATTTTATGTCGGGGCATGTCCTTTCCCCTTCATCTGTCAGACCTCTTACTGATGTCTTCTTGCTGCAGCGCTTCTGCTCAAGAGAAACAGGGGCAAGGGCTTGTGTCTATGTTAGCATAATACAAAGCATGAATGCAGTCCCTATGCTTGGCCAAGAGCCTGATGTCCTCAATAAAGCAATAGAGCCCTTTGTTTTTGTGCTTTCTTGGATTTTTGCCCTGCTCCTTGAAACCAGTTCAGCGGGACCTTAAGCCAGGCTCTGCCTTGTCCAATAACAACCTTCAAAGGATTGCTTTAGGGTACTTAATATTGAGCTCCTTGCCTTAACAGCTTGTCTTTCCTTGCAGATGACTATTAAACTCAGTGACTGTAATAACTCAGTAATAGCTACAGCAATAATGTGAATACAATTATTCAGGGGAGTTTTGCTGGCTGCAAAAGGGAAATGCATGTACTTCACTACTACAAGGGTTCCAGGAGTTCTTGCACCTTGTTGTGGTTTAGCCCCGGTCAGCAGCTAAGCACCACACAGCCGCTTGCTCACTCCCCCACCCTTATGGGATGGGGGAGAGAATCGGAAGGGCCAAAGTAAGAAAACTCGTGGGTTGAGATAAGAACAGTTTAATAATTAGAATAAAACAGCAATAATACTAATATAATGAAAAGGAAAATAATGAGCAAGAGAGAGATGAAACACTGGAAGAAGAGGGGAAAAACAACAACAAAAAAAAAAAACTAAACAACACGTGCTACAACCGCTCACCACCCGCTGACCGACGCTGCCGGTCCCCGAGCCGCGATCGCTGCCTCCCCTGGCCAATTTCCCCCAGTTAATATACTGGGCATGATGTCACATGATATGGAATACCCTTTGGCCAATTCGAATCAGCTCTCCTGGTTGTATCCCCTCCCCTCCCGGCTTCTTGTGCACCTGGCAGAGCATGGGAAGCTAGAAAGTCCTTGACTAGTGTAAACACTACCCAGCAACAACTAAAACACCAGGGTGTTATCAACATTATTTACATACCAAGTCTAAAACACAGCACTATACTAGCTACAGTGAAGAAAATCAACTATCCCAGCTAAAACCATGACACACCTGCATGCATGATCACTGGCTTCAGTCTATAACCAGCTTAAACCTGGTGTGAATATTCATCAACAGTATATAGACTTCATGAAGAAGTTTGTAATGTTGCTTCTTTTATAGGGCTAAAAATCCTTTGGCTCCTGTGCTGGATGCTCACTTTATGTGTTCAGTGCTAGTAGAAAATCTGGCTGTGCCATTGCCACTGATGGTAGGGAGGCCAAGCATCATGGCGTTCAGGGAGCAGCATCCTGACTCTCCCACGTGCAATGCCAGAGCAGGGGAGATAGATAGGCATCACAGGAAGTGTAGGCATCATAGGAAGAGGGAAAGGAGGCAGCCACTAGACCTGATTCCGCTGTTACTGATTGCCCTGTTCAACGCCAAATCTGCCTCATTGTACCCCGTGCTTTCTAACAAAAACAGATATTTGAGAGCTCTGCTTCTCTGCTGGGCTTGTTGGGTCTAGGGAATTTGATTTCTGTCATCAGAAGGACCAGATGGAATGGTGACATGTTTCAGTTTCTACCCAGGACTATGTAAAGGAGTAACTGTACCCCTTCAAAGTAAGGCACCAAGCAGAGATAAGAGGGATGAAAAGCAACACACATTACCCTTACTTACCTAATTTCAACAACATTGCTACTCAAGATAAGCATACATACATAAGACAAAATGTGAGCTCTTTCTGATCAAAATAACTCATAGAGACAACTAATGAAACACTCGGGGCTGTAGGAGCACTAACAAAGACATGGTTCAACATGTGCTGTATAAACTAGGCATGTGAAATAATTCAGACAATAATTTACCTCTGTGGCAATAAACTTGATCAAAATAGAAAAGGGCATTGCAATAAACCAATCCAAAAGAGTGATGGAACAGCTTCTCCACAGCATTAGCTCCAGGGAAAGGAAGAGTGCTCTCTAAATGAGTTACAGCTGCGTGCAGTACTGTTGCCCATTATGTGTTTTGACTACCTGTAATTGCAACCTAAAGAAAGCACTGCCTTTTTAAACAAGCTAAAGCAGTGATTCTCGGGGCATCCCAATATCATCACTTGTATTGCTAATCAGCCACCCTAAAGAACCTGTAGCGTCAAGTATTTTTCATATACTCACCATACCCATAGCTGAAAGGGAATTGCTATTGTAAAATTGCTGAGGAGAAGGAGGAAGAATGCTGTACCTGTGATTGCAGTATCAGACCGGCAGAGCATTATAACCTAAGCAAATAGGTTAGCTCGTGGGCTGGAGGGGAAGTGAGAAATTAAACTAGACCGTAGAGGAACACAGCATCATGAGATCTGCTTGGTCTTTGTCTGGTTCTCTTTTTGGCACTCTCTTCAACATAGGAAAGTACTAGAGAGTCTTTATTATTTGGCTACCTAAAACACAGGTGGCTCCAGTTTTTTGATGCTTTCCAGAATTGGTTGGAATATGCATGAGGCAGAACAATTAAGCAAGCTGCTTCTCGTGAATTTAAATGGCCTGCTTGAAAACTGACTTTGGTTTGGGGTTCATGCCCATCTGCCTTCAGAGAAGAGGCACATGAAAGTGATGCAATATGATTCATGAAAGCTGCATGGACTAAGGCGGGGCATATATTCCCAAGAAGTAAGACCCAGTGCTGTGGGGACATGAGCTCTGTTGCAAATTTGACATCAGGAGACTATAGGCGAGCATCAGGTTCTGTCAGGTATCTTCTTTCCTTTAATGTAAAAGGTGGTCTCTAAGGAAAGCAAAAAGCTCACTGAGAACATTCTCAAACATTGTACTGTCTATAGTTTTAACTTTACTACACACTGCTTTGGGTCACTGGAGGGAGAGAACACCACAGTTATTGGAAGGGGACAGGAGAAAAATGTGTATCTTCTCAGATCCAGATCTGTTCCCCTTCTTCCAGATGTCTCTTTTGTAGTTATTTTGCATTGTTTACTTTGATGTTCAGTGTACTGTGTCACTTGAGCATGCCTCTGCAAAAGGCATTTGCCCTGGAGACTTGAAGGCAACGCCTCTGCAGTACTCCAAGCATCCTCAACCCTGGCAAAGCTAAGCAAACTGGAGTCACCAGCCAACTTTGGCCCAGCTGTACATTTGTTTTGGCTGCAAGGGTCAACAGCACAAAATTTAATTTGGCTGTATTGTAAAGGAAAGTAGATGATGGTGCCAGTCTCCATTTAATCTCATAACTCATGTTTGTTACCTATTCTGCCAGGGAAGTTGCCAGTGAAGCATACAGAAGATTTTATGGTATATCTCTTTCTTTATAAGAAAGAAATATGGTAACATGTCTATGCTAGCTTGGTGACAGTTCTTCAAAACTGTTCTTGTCCTTTACAGAAAGTGATATTTTTTGGTGTAATTAGCTTTCAAGGATGATCAATGCACACTTCGTTATGTGTGTTTGATTTTACCAGCAATAAGTTAACTTCAGATCAGAAGGATGGCCCCTTATGGTTGGAACCCCAAAGTGTAGGTCCCTCTTTGTCTTTGTGTACAAGCCCATGAGGGTGAAAAGAAATAAAATCTGTAGTTTACAAGAGGTGAATATACTTATTGGAAGGGGAGAAAACAGAATTTAACTTCTCTAGCAAGGAGACTTGTCTGAAGGGTACAGAGAATATCACACACTACTCAGCAGTGAGTTGTTTGGTTATGTCTGGTCCAGAAAATTGAGAGGAAGAAAATGCTAGCACACTGCTGAATGCATCAAAAGTAACCACATAATCACCAAAGAAATGAAACAACCTTCCAGAACAAGATGACTAAAAGGCTTCTGAGTCAGTGAGGAGCCTCTGCTGTGGGAACTATATGAACTGGGAAGAATCAATCTATATGGTCCACTGGGAGGCTGCTATGGCATAAAAGCCTGCACTGAGAAAGTTTACACATAGGCAACTGTTCGCCAATGAATTGTTTTTTGAAACAAATTTACTGTTTCAGACAGGATTCTTGCCATTCATTAAATAGGGCTTGTTGCTAAAAAAAGAAAGAAAATTAAAATATTAAATGTTAAAACGTGCTTTCAGTATTTTCAAAATTAAAGCATTGAACGATTTGTTTCAAAACTGGCAATTTCAGAAAGGAGTTTTGAAAGTTACCCAGAAAAGAAACAAAATACTTCCTTCTAACTCACATGCTAATGCAGGAATTTCTTTTATTTTTTTAACATGGGGCAAGGCGCTGAAAGTAGGCATTAAAAGGAAGACTCCATTTATTTACATAGCTTTAGCTGGAGTTACCTTCTGAGTAGAGATTATATCCTACAAGAACTTGAAGATCAGCAACTGGCAAAATCTGTTGCAAATATTATTGGGTGTGGTATTTACAATGAAGTAACCAACATTATAAGGAGGTGTCAACAGCAAGCTATTTTTTTTCCTCCTGAGGAAATGTATGCCCATATTTTCCAATACGCGTGCATTGTTGCTGCTCATAGCAAGGGAGATAGCTCTGATATATAAACAAAATCCATTTACTCATCAACAGTATAAATAAGATGCTGACTAAACCTTGGCCAGGCAGCAAAACCTATCTATGCAGGCTTCCAGAATAGAGCTGGAGGTCACAGCTCCTAGGCTGGCAGCTGGGTAGGGCAGTTGAAGAGGTCTTTACCCTCTCCCTGCAGAAGAACTAGAGTCCAAGGAAGATTGCTATTTATCCAAGTCTCCCTGCAGAAAGAGAGGCCTGATAATTTGCTAGCACTTGGATGCAGCAGGTGTGTCTAAGAGTTTGCTGCTTTATTTATCTTGGAATGCAGAGACCCTAAAAGTACCCAAACTTTTATGTGCCTCAGCCAGGTTGCGGTGTCATTCCTCTGGGAAAATGTCCGAGGCTCTCAAGATTTGCTGTAGGCCTGGATTACCTGTGCTATCTTGCCAAGGACAGTTGGAAAGGAGGAAAGCATGGCTAGATAATACATAAGAAAAGGTAGTCATAAGGGCCTATCTCACCATGTTGTTCTTGTTCAAAAATGCCATTTTGTTCTGATTTTTTCAGAAACTCGAGGTGCTTTTCAGTAGGCTGCTGTACCCAAAGATGATTCCACAGGAGCGCATTCCTAACTATACTTCCCAGATCGTAATGCATGTCAATAGAAGTTGGAAGTTGAAAGTCTGGCAAATGACAGACCAATGTTCTATTAAGCTAAAGGAGACATATGGGGGATTGTTTCCCTCTAATTCCATTACTTATTCAGTAATCAAAAAGTGGGATTCTGTTTTCACTCAACATGTAAGGATTTCCTGATGTTTCCAAAACACAGGATTTTGACAGGAGCACTTAAAAATATTTGTAATGTAAAGGTGTGAGAATTGTAAGCATATTTATTGCAGGTCAGCAATGCTGCCAGCTTTGCACTCTACTTTTCCATTTTAGTTCCTTCTCCCAGAAACGACCAGTCCATTGCAAAAAAGACTTGGAGTGACTCCAGATGCAATATACTTTCTTCAAAATCTGTGCTTACCTAGCTATGTAAGCCAGGAATATCTGGTTGAGCTTAGCTGTCTTACCAACTATGCAACATCTATGAAATTTACAGCAACAGTGGACAAAGTTAAAAAGACTGCGGTGATACGACAACCTTGCATAGCTTCTCCTTCTTGTAGGATAGGAATCAATATATTTAATTAAACTTGAGAATATCTAAGCAACCTTGTGTGTAGTAAATCACATAAAAGTTCACCCAATGCTCTCAGGCCCAAATGGTGCCACTTTTATATAATCAGAGTTTTTTAAGATGTGCAGTCTGTGTCTGGTTTTTTTGTGTGTGTGATTGTGAATCGAGAGGACAGAGCACTTGAGTTGTTCTTTTTCCTTAGCAACAGTGGTTGTGGATTGAGGCCCTGCCCCCC
Organism: Morus bassanus; assembly: GCA_031468815.1. Lineage (NCBI taxonomy): Eukaryota > Metazoa > Chordata > Aves > Suliformes > Sulidae > Morus > Morus bassanus. The sequence continues at coordinate 59,123,648 of CM062567.1, read as the reverse complement.
TTATATGTATACACGTGGGCCAGGAGAGAAATTCCTTACCTTGAGCTCTTCTGAACATGCAATCCAAGCAGAAACAGACAAGAGCAAGGTGAAGGAGGCAAAAAATGAACAAACATGTAGATAGCTTACCTCAAAGAATTCAAGTTACTGGTAACTAGCCATCTTTTCTTTCTCCAGGAGATGATCTACATGTCTGCATATTCTCCAGCGTACTTCAGGCAGTACGCCTCACTCATTGTTACCAAGAGGTGAGTTATAAAGACCTTCATGAAAAAATTGAGCTTATGCGGTTCTACTAATTGAGTACTGTTCCTAAATACCTCTGACTGCCTAGTATTGGATGAAGAAACTGAAAAAAAGTCAGGTGTCAAGGCAAGATAATGTCCCTTACTAGTGGAATTAACTTGTGCAGACCTTGAGGGTTGGCATGAGAAAACAGCAAATAGTCCTCAAGTAGAGCAGTGCTGTGCAGAAATATCTGCCATGCACACCTTGATGAGGTTATTAGCCAATTGTAGCCTTGAACAAGTTGGAATGGGAGCCTCAGATCTGGCCATCCCCTAATTCTCCAGGGCTTAGTTGCTTGTGACAAATCAAAGCTACTACACTGAGACTGGTGACGTCAGAGAAGTATGAGCTGACAGCTTCAGTGCCATCCTCTTTGGTAATGAGGTAAGTGCCTGTACGGCTTTCAGCATGCGAGCAGGCTTGTATCAGTGTCCAGGACTTTGACTATTTCATTGACTTCTTAGTATGGCTTACAGTCCTGGGATTGAGACCTACCCCTGTTGTCACATAGGAGAAGGTGAAGGGTAATACGCAAGATCCTTACAACACTTACAAAGCCTGACTGCAAGAGAAAAGCTGTATCTGCAGGAGCTGGTATATATGTACTGGTGCACTACCTAAATACTTTTTGCCAGTTCCTGGTAAGAGATGTTGAGTATTCTGGTGCTGAGATGGGATTGATTCACAAAAACTGCGTGACAGGCTACCACACTCCTTCTAACTTAATTTATGCAATGATCCTATGATTTCTTTTGACCTTGAGCTGCTGTGGCCAAGCTGTTGTTCTCTTAATAACTCTTTAGTAGCGAGTTGTTTAGATGATATTTTCTGGGTTTAGAAATCTGCAGATTAAATGGCCACCAGCAGATGGACCATGGGTGTTCAATGGGGTGATCTGATATTCATAGGAACATGTGGCACCACGTGCAGAAGTGAAATGCCATCATGGGTCTTTCACAGCATGCAGGTAGCAGGAGGAGGATTAGGCCACACACTTTGCTACATATAACAGCCCTGAGAATATATAAAGTCAGAACTGGGTCAAAATGAAAGAAAAAAACACCAAGATGAGAAAGGAATGGCAAACTGCAGCTGGTTATTGATTGATGTCAGCTAAAGAAAAGGCTTCTACTCATTCCGTGGAAGGATGCAGAAGGGTGTCTTGACTCATGTGTGTGCCTCATGTTTGGAGCAGGGCTTTGACCTGGATCTATGATATGGCTAATGGAAAAGAAATCCTTGGCTTTAGGCCTTTGTGACTCAAAACTGCTCAGAGTATAAATGGACCTGTGCTCCATTACTTGAAGGAAAAACCATAGACTGTTTATATGGTTACCTGAAGAGAGATTTTAATTCCATAGCACTGAACAAGCAGCAGTTGCTTTATTAAAAATATTTCAGATTGATAGTCTGGATTTCTTCTCTCTGAATACAGTGTACACAGTGTTTTTGCTGAGGGCAAGCAGTGAGCAATCCCACTCACCTCTGTAGTAGCTGGGGTGGACCTGAGATTCTGAATGGCACTGGCTTTGGCCATCATCAGCTGCTTGCAACCTCCTGGGCTCGTGAGTCCCTCTGACAACTGCTTGGCTGATTGCATGTTGAAAAGAAATACTCCTCTGGGTATTTCCTGCTGCATCCTCTCCTCATTCCTCTCCAGCCATTTCTAGGTACAACCTTCTTTTTTTCAGCACATCAACCATGTTTGTGGTAGTTTGCTTTTTGCTCCTGCTTTGCATCAAAGAAAGGTACAAATAAGAATAATCAGATAGTAGGCTGAACACACTGAGAAGACTGGATACAGAGAACAAAAGTGTGAGGAGTATAGTGTGGAAAGAGAATCAAACTCCACGGGAACTGTCACTTTGCAAAGCAACTGTGGGAAGTTTAATGTGCAAATTAAAATAATCAGTGACTCCACACCAAGTTATTTGACTAAAAGTGACTTTTAGGAGGTAGGGGTGGAATTTTTGTGAATATTCAGACCTGGCTGGATGCATCTCAATTAGTTTAAAGATCAACAATCTGTCTCAAACTGTAGATGCTCAAATCCCCCCCCCCCTTTTTTTTTTCTTTTACTCTTCAAAACAGGTTTAAAATAACAGCTAGAGTGAATCTTAATGGGTTAATTCAACTCTTTACATATAGATGAGCTTGAACCAAACCTTCGAGTCAAACATCTGCGAGCTTTGCGGAACTCCAGGTTCATGCTTTGCAGCTGAAACTCATCTTGGTTTTAAATACATTTTTGTGACAAATGCCAAATCTTCCCATGAGCGATTTCTCCCCCCTTCCCCACCCAAGTCAAACCAGAATATCATTGCGGCTTCATCATGGAGCTTTTCTTTTCTTGACTTTTTTCTGCATAGTAGCTTATGGCCTTTATTAAAAGTTTGTAATCCAAACTCTCTGAATGTAATCTGAGATAATTCCTTTATTATGAGTCTTCCCTGCTTGAACTGCAAAAGGTAATTAGTGCCTCTTCTGAATTGTTTGTCTTTCCTTTTTCCTTCCCCCTGTTTCAGCTTACTGCACTGAATTTTGACTTGATATGAATTATAGCTGGGCATCTGATCTAAATACTTAGTAATTCAGTTTCTGGCCTGGTAATCTTATTTTATAGCACGTTGTATAATGGAACCTTATGGAACATGCTGATATAGGTTAATATGAGGGGCCAGGTGTGCATGCCTGTTAATCATCTTAAATATCCGTTCAATATCTCTTGATGCTATTAACATGTTTGTCCTTCATGTAATATGCAGCAGGGAGGAGGACTGAGATAAAAAATATGAATTAATGGAGGAAGGCTGAAACCAGTATATAACCCTGGATGTCCCTCACAAACAAGCAATTAAAAAAGGAAGATGACAAAACCAAAGAACTTCTCCCAGCTGATTGGATCTGCAGGTTAAATTCAAATCCTATAAATGGATTTTTCTGTGTATGTATACATTTACATATATATGGCATATATACTGGCCTTTTTAGGCCTACATGATTCCAGGAAAACCTTACAGGAAGTTAGTGCATTGGGGTATAGATAGTTACAGCACTAAGCTGCACATTAAATAGCTCAATCAATGAGACTGTGGGGTGGGATCCAGGAGCTTAAGCAATCAGGAAGGTGGCAGTACCTGTAACACCAGGGGCAAAAGGATTTCAACTACACATATCATGGTCTGTTGAAGCAGCTCTACACTAACATATTTTATGTTAGCTGTAGAGCCTATCTAAGAATGGATGGTAATTGATAATGCTGCTGCAACTTGCTCTGTTATAATCAGCTGTATCCATAACGTAAAAGATAGAGCAGACATCTGCTAGCATTAGCTGATGGCAATATCAGAATCATAATTTGTAGGGAAAGTTGTAGCTGCACAGGAGGCCCCATACCAGCTGCAAGTACAGATTTGTTGTCTTTTATTGTTTTAGGGTTTTTTCTAGGTTACCACACTTCGACCTTGGTATGGGTTTTTGTCCTATATCTCTACCTGTGTTATAAGTTAATATGGCCTCCATCATCCTTGTACCCGAGTGCCTCGCAGTTTGCAATATTCTTATCTTCACAGCTACCTTGTGATGTGAAGAGATACTTATATTCCCATCTCCCCAAGGATAAGGAGATATGACACATTGATTAGGATCACAGAGAAGATCTTATTGGTGCCATTCATTGTCACTGTTGGCTCCTCTGTTATTTTTTTACATCTGTATTTGGTCTGAAATCTTCTTGGTTGTTACCATTTATTGAGATAATCTCGATCATGGAGATTATTTCATTCTATTTTCAAGTCTTTGCAAGAAATGCACGTATTTCATAATCTCTTTTTTTAATTTTGCTATTTCTTTCCATCTTTATTGCTTGCTTCTAATAGCAAATTATTTTATTGTTCTCATTGCAAAGGAAATCACCCACTGTTTATTTTGGCTCATCTTCTGTAGGATCAATCATGCTGGCAGTTTGACATACGATGGCAGTGAAAATGCAAGACGTTTTTTCCAAGCCACTTTTTTGCTGTTTTGGATCTAGTTCCAAGCTTCTTAATGCCATGAAGAAAATATTATTAATATGTTGTGATTCTTGGCACTTTCTGAACATGCTGTTGCTGCCGAACAAGTGACTTACTTTCCACATGGCATGTGGAATTTCAAAGCCAGGTTGCCATTCCTCTATATACATGTCAGATCAATGTAAATATGCTGAAGCCAAATAATGACATGGTTTTCCGTAGTTTCTCAGGATTAGGTGCTGTATGACTGCGATGAGAAACCAGCTCACAACGTCTGCCTCATCTAACAAATGTTTCTAGTAGCACCAACATAGGACAACAGGCAGAGAAGTGGCAGCACTGAGCTCGCTGGCAGATCCCTGGCACTGCTATGTTTGTGAAGGCTTTGCTTCCTTATCCAGTTCCTGCTACATCTTTAATTTGTTTAGCATACAGCAAGTCTCATTATTCTTAATAGCAGTTGTTGAGAAATGGGTATTTTTGAAAATCTGCCTGTACATGCTTAATGAACATGCTCAAGGGAAATCAAACATTTGGGATTTCTATTGAAATTCTTCATTGAACCCCAAAGACTTTTTTAAGCAGGAAGACCAGTTACTTCATGCAGAAAATATGTTTTCCATGTGCCTTGCTCTTTCTCCCGTGAATGCCTTTCTCAGTTGCTACATGAGCATATTTTCACTGTGTTTTTAACATATTTTACCTGTATTTTACTGCCCATGAGCCAGTGGTAGAGTAAGAAAACTATATGGTTTTCCATGCCAAATCTGTATGTGGTGTACTACTGGTGTAACTCATTCGAGTTACTACTGTTTGGGAATCCAAGATAAGTGCTGGAAGTACCTGCTTAACATCACAGGAAAGTACCTAACTTCTGATACATGCTCCAGCAACTGACATAGTTTTACACATTTTTTTTTGCCATCTGGGATAGATGGCAGTTTTTTTTCTGGTCAGGAAAAAAGGCATCTCAAGTTATAGATCATCTACACTGTGCCACTTTCCACAGAGTCCATATTCTAACTCATTAGGACTCATCGTGATTCTGCATTAATTGCTGCGAGAAGGGGAAAGGAGAACATCTTTCTTACTGTGTTATCCTCAGTGAGTTTCCAGTATGATGCCTAGGCAAGCTGCACTGTAGTAGAAAGTCTCCTTCTCCCTGTTGTGACTACTACTGTCCTCAGGAGATAATCCCAACCATTTTTCTCTAGTAAAAATTTTGATCATTAGTGGCCACTGGTTCTGTGAATGTATCAAAACGGTAAAAGTGATGTTGGATGCTCTTGTACAACAGCAAAAATGAGGAACCTTTCCTCTCCCCTCCTGAACCAGATTTGAGCCTTGCCTGGCTGGTCTCTGCACTGTGATCACTGCAATTACATTGTTTTGATGTGGCCAAAATGATCAGAAGTGTTCAGCTAGGAAAATGTCTGTCTCCTGGCTTCCTGCATGAATCACTGTCTCTGCATACCTGCCAGCAGCATCTTTCTTCAGGGCTTACCTGTTGTAATGGTGATCTCAGTGGAAGGCATGAGTCACTTCCAGTGTTTGTGATTCACCAAGCCCAAACTGAAGACTTAGATAACAGCACTGTGGAAGAATTATGGCATGTAATAGAAAACTCTGTAATTCCATTAATTTTAAATTTATCTGTAGGCTATTGTATCAGGGTGCAATTGTCACTGTGCTCTAGAAGTGGCTTTAAGATTCTTAAGAAAAAGTATTATTATCTATAAAACTCCATAGACCTTTGATCTCTCTAAAGCCCTAGCTTCATTTGGGTTTGTTTGTGATGTTCTGGAGCAGTCTTTCACAATGAAGAATCATACAAGATGTTTAAGTTAGACTCCTTCCAACTTAAATTTCAGCTGAGCTCCTCCTTCCTGCTGACTGGTTTACATGATCTTGGGCTGAAGTTATTAGGAGTCTGATTTTGATTTAAGCAGAGCTGGATTTTAGCTTCAGACTCTTGCAACTATTTCTGATTAAAACCTTGCACCATCTGACATATAACCTCTGAATTTGGCCTACCGTTTTAGCTGTTCAAAGGGCTTTTTATTTGCAAAGCCCAGCATATGGGCTCTCTGTTTGTTTTTTAATTCAAGCTGGTCTTGCAAAATGATAAAAACAGACTGAAATAACAAAGCTACTTCTCTTGTTTCACTTGTAGAGCTGAGAACTGGCTAAGCAAATGTCAGCCAGATTTAATTCAAAAAGAAAAATAGCCTTCTATCTTATATGCCAAACTTCACTTTGAATAATAATGAACCCCTGATATTGCTGATAGCTAGACTTTTTAACTGTAAAAAAAAAAAAAAAAAAAGGGGGTGGGGTGGGGAGTAGGATTGGGAAAAATTATTGTAGTTCAGTGATGCTAGACACAATAGGGAGCAGCTCTGCATTGTTAATAGTGACTAATGAAATTAGATCTCCAAGTCTAGAAAATTAGTTGTATCCTTTGTCCTCTCCTGGGAGAAAAGGAGAGTGTGGGATAGATGTGATGGCTGTCCTGCGTCCTAGTTGCCCAGTGGACCCCTTCATTTCAGACATGTGAAGTGTGCTAGCACATTGTGTTTCTGTTTTATCAGATGAGTGGAAATGACGCACCAGCGTGATGGTGCCAGAATTATGGTGAAAAAAACCCCAACCTTTCTGGATAGTACTTTTAAAGCTACTCTCATAACAGACATTTAAAAGAGATAAGAGTTACAGCCATGCTTTTCTTCTTTGCTGTTCTTGCCTGAGAAGGTAATCTTTCTCACGGACAAATGAGGGAAATGTTTAATTACGTTTCTGAGAAAGGCAGCAGAGACAAGCAATAAACTTTCTAGTGTGTGCGCGTGCACGTGCGCGCGCGCGTGTGTGTGTGTGTACACCCTGGGGGGAAAAAAGTCTTCTCAGTTTCCCCAGTTATTCATTACATGTCTGCAGTTGCCAAATTGAACTCAGAGAGGTTATCAGTTCTAACAAAACAGTCATTAGGGGATACTGATTTTTTTTTCCCAATCAACTTTCCCAGTGGCTCAAAATTGTTAATGTTTATTAATGGGAGAAAGTCAAAGCAGGAGAAGAAAATCAATCTGTGAGCCAACAGGGGGAAAAAAGACCTGTGGCTGCTAGTTCTTGGTGTGCTATTAACTAGTCATCAGAAGTATACTAACAGTCCCTCTGCCTCATTCAGAATAGCTTTTATGATAAATCTGGTGTCCAGGAAATATCTAAAGGTAATGGTAAAAATAAAGACCATTTTCTTCCAGCTAATTGCATAGTCTAGGAAACTAGGTTATAACTGTATCTAGGAATATTTTAGTGAGACAATTGCATATTTTTTAACTCTCATGTCTAGCTTTGCTGCTAGACATGTCAGAGGAAGAGATAAGAGCTATCTTTTTAACATGTTTTAATGGAAAGCCTATGGGTTAGACAGCAGTCATCGCTCAGATTAAATGTTAAGTGTGTGTGTCCAAATGGATTTGGTCATCCATGCCAACGCTGAATTCAGTCCAATGGGATGATTTTGACATAGTGAGGACTTGAGGACCGGCATGTTTTCAGAGCTTTATATTCTGCTTTATCTGGCACATTTCTATCAGTATCAATGGGGGTTGAGCAATTAAAACCAACACTTCTTGATTTGAAATTCTGTTCCTGAGTGTCATGGTAGATTTACAGGTTATTCCATACCATACCAAAAAGTTATATCCAGGGCATGATGTCCATCTGTAATCATCCAGAAATACAGATGCTAGGATTTCTTCACAGCTGCAATAACATTACTGTAAGATGTAATGTGTGGGACCATTCCTGTCAGCTCCACAGATCATAGATAGTCCCTGGAACAGGATGCCAGATCAGATTCCTATTCCTGTCCCCTTAGATCTCAGGGTGTTCAAACTTTCAGAAACCTTCCCCTGGGGAAGGTTTGGGGGAGAGGGAGGGTGAAAAATAAGCCTCAAGGCACTTGGTCCTCTCCTCTTTAATCCTATCACCTTCACTACTAAGCCTCTCACAGGAGGGTTGCTGGATACTGTGTCCTCTTCATTCTTTGTGCTGTCTTCTATGCATAGAAAGCTCTGTGCATTTACTTGCCTGTCTAGTTTCAGGAATTCCCTACCGCATGATTATGGTAAAAATGAGTTCAGGAGAAGCTCACTTAATAGGCTTTTGTTTCTGTTTGGTGATTAATTTTTACTGAATGGAAAAAAACTAGAATCTGATTTTAAATAACTTTTGCTCCCTATTGGGTTTTAGATAAATAGCAGGTTTATATTATGGGAAAAAGTCACAGGGAAAAAAATTGCAGTTTTCCACTGTGTATGAAAATATTTTGCACAGCTTGTAGAGAAGTGACATAGGATAACAGAAGCTGAGTACCAAGGCCAGTGAAAATGTCTGAACTTGTTTAAACTTCCAGTGCCAGAAGGTCAGGCTCTAAAACGAACACATGCTGCCCCATCAGGACTCCACAGGTTTCCATGCTGCTAATTTTGCTTTAAAATGCCTCTGACTGATGTGAGTTCTGTTAAATCTGCTTCCTAAAGGTCAAGCTGACATCCATCTCCTAAGTGTTGTATAATGGCATTTCCTGAATTCTGGACTGGGCAAAATATTTCTGGATGGTGAGAAAATACCTCTTTTTACATCTTAAAATGAGGGCTGAATTCTAGACTGGATGCACAGATAAAGCTTTTTCCATAAAGTAGTGGGCCTTACATGTATGTTACTTAGAGCAAAATGTAATCTTTATTTGGAAGTGTCTAAAACACAAAATGTTGTTAAGCACAGTGCTAGGAAACACAGGATTAAGACCCCCAAAGAATGAAGAGGGGAATGACATTGCATTTCTCTCCCTTCACAGTCCTAAATCAATGCCATTTTGCACAGATTCTGCCACTTTGGCTGTCTGGATTTGACAGTTTTGAGGTTTCCTGCTTAGCTGCTCCCCCACACCAGCCATCCTTCCCTGACTCTCCCGCTTTCCCCTCAGTGCAATTTGGTTCCCCAAAGCTGGACAGCAAAGCCATTCGGGAGCTCTGTCAAATCCTGGCACAAATGACCTTTACAGTCAGCCCTTTGCCTAGCAGGAATGAACTTTTCACAGGGGTCCCAACACCATCAAGTTTCCAGTATAATTTACAGCATGAATCCAAACTTGGATGTGGCCTTGACTTCTTTCTCATGAATATGACATCTGACTACTTTTACAGACATTGCAAAGTACCAATCTTTCTTTGTCTAGAGCCTGATGTATTTAACAGCTTGGAGAATGAAGACAATGCCAGCTACATCTGCTTTTCTTAGCCACGTAGAAGATATGGAACTCTCCAATATAAGCACAGGCATGTATATGTGGAAAATATGTTCTAAATCTCTGCTGAGGAAGTAGCAGTGCCCAAAAGTTAAAGGAGATCCTTTTAGCTTAAGCAGTTCTAATCAAAAACATTCAAAGCGCCCAAAAGAAACATTATTTAATTAATTTAACTTTTACCTGAGCATTGGCAAGTATCCACGGACCTGTCCTGAGCCCCACTATGAATGGCTTTTGAATCTGGGAAACAGTATGTGTTGAAGCAGTGTTTGGATTTGCAATGACAGCACTTGTTCAGCTGTGTAATAGCAGAGCTGAAAGGATGAGCAATCCAATACCAGACATGTGGGAAGATATATTTGTTTAAATTTACCAGTGAGAGGGAGGAAATGTTGCTGAGATTCTGGGAAGCTTCTGCCTGGGACTTGGAAGGGTGACATTCTCTGGTAGACAAAAAGCAGAAAAATCAGCAAGCTCTAAAGGAATGAAATCATCTTGGCTGGGATGAACTAAGGTTTACAGTGTGGATCTCTGCTTGATGTACTCCAGGAGAGCCAAGAAAAGCACATTGCTCAGGTAGCGCGGTGTAACATCTGACTGCGCAGACCAACAGGCAGAAAGGGCCAGTCTTGCACTTTTCACCCATCTGCTGAAGGTGGTCTGTGGTCCCAGAGCTTGGTCATGGGTGTGTTTGTGCATAGGACCTCTCTCAGGCAACATAATCATTCTGGGATAGATTCCAGCAGTTTGTCCAACAGTTTCTCCTTTCAGTGTTAAACCACTAGATAGGCTGGCTTTTCCTTCCTGTTGCTCCCACCAGTAGCCAAGTTACATGAACTATTGTGTGACTAAGTTTAAAGAAGTCCTTTCTGCAGGCAGGAAGGCATTTGTGATTATTTCTGACTTGGGGTTATTGCTTCAGTCACTTTTTAGGAGGTCTTGAGAAATCAGGGTGGAATTTCCAAATGTTTGTTGGATGAAGAGTGGTGGCTGGTAAGGTTACTGAGGACAAAGATTGCTGCACCAGGGAGCAGCTGAGGACTTAAAGGTTAAATCCCCCACTGGCTGTAGAAGACCAAGAATGAAATCCCAACAGCTATATAGTATGTCATCTTTCATGAGACTATTGTGAAAAACAAATCTCTTTCACAGCAGGGCATTCTAGACTGCGTTCTTCACTGGCAGTCATTTCTGAGTGGGCTCTGGCTCGCTTTCCCCTGTGGAGGACAGGCTAAGGATGCTTTATGCTCTCACCTGCAAGTGAGAGAGACTTCTATTGCCATGGACTCTGAACTATGCGTTATGCTTCTGAAGGTGATGTAAAACAGTAATGCTTTTGACCCAAAGACTAAAATATCCACACTGGACTATTTGCCACAACACTTTCACAGCCCAGCTATAGGCAAGTTGCTGATATGGATTAAATTGTCATTTCTATTAGAAGTCCCCCTTTTCAATGGTTTAAGATTTTTCCCTGAAAGGACTGTTGTGATTATATTCCTCCTGCTTTAACTCTGGCTAAGAATTAATGTATGTGGAAAGTTCCAGCAAATATATTCTGATTTTTCTCCAAACTAGCTGAGTGTGAATGGTCTGCCAAAGGGAATGACCAGCATGCAGTTTCTGGTCAGGGCGCTGGACTGAATGCCTCAGACAGGGGAAAGATGACTCCAAAGCAACATTTAATCTTCACAATCCCCAGACTTCTGGGAAACTCTAATTTAAAATCTCACTGTTGCAACTAACTCCCATGCCTCTCCGGAGTGGGGTCATCCCTGCTCTTGCGTATCTACAGGTCTTGTGATTTCACACAGTTTGGGATACTAACCAGCACAAAATACAGTTCATGGCTTGGTGCCTTTTACAATTTGATGTGCAGATGGTAGCTCTGAATTTCAATGCTTCTGTGAATATTAAAAAGTCTAATAACATCATTTTGTTAACATAAAATTGGATGCTGTTGATATCCTATTGCGGAGCATTTTAAAAAGACCTGGATGCTTGCTCATTAGGTTGCTGAGGGTGACTGCGTTAAGGTCTTACTTCTGAAGAAGATCTTAATCAGATTTCTAAGGCTGCAGACACATCTAAGCCAGCTATGGCCTGATTACCTCCTTCCCAGATTTAGAGCAAGCCTCAAAATGCTATGGGAGGATTGACTCTGAGGAACTCAGTTTGGCTCCTGTGTAGCATGCTAGATCAGACAGCGCACCCTGAGTGTGTCATCTACTCGCTGGCTGCCTGAGAGCCCTGCTGCCATCTGCCTCCAGCCAAGAAAACACACAGGGGCAACTGAGGGCTGTGCAGAGTTGGCAGGCTCAGGCAGCCCCAAAATGCTGTGCTCTGCATCCCTGAAAAGTATTTCCTTTTAAAATCAGTCGGCAAAAGTCTTTGTGGGGGAGAGAGCGCATGAGCGAGTAAGTGAGCACACTCATCAGAGATGGTGCATGAAGATGAAGTACTTGGAAAGAAAACAGTCATGGGCAGCGTCTTGATTTAGAAAGATGCAGAGCCTTACCACACGCTTAGATTAACCTCCACCGCAACATTAGTAACTATGTTCCTGTTATACATTATGGATTTTACTTTGGTCTATGGATTTTTTACAATGACTCTGTTGATTATCAAAGGCTGAATTGATTGCCCTCTAGCATCACAATGGCATTGGTATCCCAATACTGAGTTGGTGGCATTTTAGAAATAGCTGGGTGGATCAGATTAACTCAAGGCTGTTGTCCAACTGTACCTTGGGGTTTTAGATACTGCTACTCATGTCTGTAGCATCTGTCTGTCTGGTTTAACCTCACTAGCACTAACACAGTCCCTAGTAGACTGTGAGTTCTTAGGATATTTCCATTTTGGCTTGAATTTTCTGTTTAGCAAGACTGTGTAGATACTGTCAGAGTCTGAAGGTAGCATGGATTTATCAGTACTCCCTCACTCAGCCTCACACTGAAACAGCTTTTTCAGACACAAGGGTCCTTCCAGACTAAAACCAGGTACAGCCCAAAGGTCTCTAACTTTATTGTTTAAAGTCTATGTTGCTCTAATTACAGCTGAACAATATATTTTACCATCTGCTGGCAGTTCTCTTACAAATTGCTAGAAAAGCTCACTTCATTCAGAAGCCTGTCATCCAAAGTTTAGTCTAAAAGCAATTTATTTGGAAACAAATGTTTCCAGATGCTTTCCTGAAATGAAGCATCAGCTTTGATTAAAAACAAATAAATAGCTGAAACAACTGAATGAATGCTGGCTTGTGGCTAGTTCATGCCATGATGTTTCCTTCCTCTTCCAAACACCAGCAGAAGTAAACCAAGTACACATCTCAATGTTTATATTGGCACTTCAGGCTTGGAAAGGCCTGTGAGCAGGGTAGATGGAGATGGCTGGGGTGAGCTGGCAGAGCAGGGCTTGTCAAAGCATGCTCATCATCAGCTGGGCAAATCCCAGAGGGATGCCCGACTTCAGCCCGTGCTGACTGAAGGGAAGATACCAAGCTGTAAAACATTTTGTTCTGCCTTTAGGCTGTGCTAATGACCATAAGATAGTCACCTAATTTATTGAAAAAGGAAAACGTTTTTTTTCAATGCCCATTCTGAGCACTTCTGGTTTCCAGTAAACTGACAAGACCAGATAACTACAGTCATCAGGCTGTGGCCAAGAAAATGCCTTCTTCCAAAAATGTGTATTCTTCCTTGTAGTGGCTACCTCAGCTTCCCTGAGAGGAACAGACCTGAAACTTAGTGCCAGACATGTTTCTGAAGAAGGTACTAGGCCTAATGACAGTTTTAAGAGTGCTTTCCATAATGGGCCCTGCTTTATGCATTAGTTAAATTGCACACACGATTTGCAACAATGGAATAAAATTCATTAACTCTCTCTTAATTTTTCACATGGCTGGATAATTCCACACATCAGACGGATACCTCAGCATGAAGGTAAAGCCTTTCTCTTTCCCCCTCCTTTCCCCCTCCCTTCTCCTCTCTCTCCTCTCCTTTTCCCACTTCCCACCCCCCACCTCCCCACCCCCCCGCGGCTGCAGAGTACTCAGATCTGCTTTCCCCTTCCATGGAAGAAAAGGGCAAAGTTTTAGTCTATGAATTTTGCTAAATGTAAAATGAAAGTCATTCATGTGTGAAGAGCAGCCATATGATATGTAAATCACAAAATCACAGACCATGTAGGGCAGCCTGAATTTGTCGTGGCTTTGAAGACAGGAGGAGATTTCAGTAGCTGGGAGGAGAAGAGCAGATGACTGTTGCTCCCAAAAGTAATCTGTGTTACCGGTTTTGGACAGGGGACAGAGATGGTAGCCAAACTGCAGCAGAGGAGCGGGGCAGCAGACAGGAGTGGATTAAAGATTGTAGAGACAACTTGGCCAAGCTGACATCTTATTATTCTGTTTTACTGAGATTCATGGAAGTGGAAGCTTAAGAGCTAACGTGGCAATACCGTGACTAACCCATTTTCCTATTATTTTACGTAGGTTGTGGCTTGGTATTGTAGGATTATAAAGTGTTTGTGTGTTTATGTGGGAAAGGGCTGGCTCAAGAAACATTTCATGTATGAATGACTGTGATTGCATGCTGCAGCAGGAGACAGAGTGGCAATCCAAGGCAGACATGTTTCCGTATCTGGGTGCAAATCTCTTGCACAGGAACATTAACCTCTCTTTAGTTATCAAGGAAACTTGCATAAGCAAGTGTCCATTTCAGAATGGTACATTTTTTTAGGTTAACAAATATTCACAAACTGCAGAATATACATTTAAGGCACACTTTAATAAGAGGCTTAGTTGAATCCTTGCCATTTGTAAGTTGGGTTGTGACAAATTGTGTGAGTTGCCAGTGTCTCTAGCCTCACTTGTCATGGGATAACAAGGAATTTCACTGAATTTGGTCCAGTTAGTACTCTGAAAACAAGCACTGAGTATTCATGCTCTTCACTCCTCCTCCTTCTCTCTTTCTCCTTCCTTCTGAAATCAAAACAAGCTAAAAGCCCTTCTAGACATTTTGTAGCACTGTTAATTTTTATAGGAAGCTGAGCAAGCCTCAGCATTGCCCATATACTGGGTAAGTGTTAGAGTCTTGGTTACTGTTTGCAAGTATTTTATTGCTGCCCTCTAAGTCCCCATAAAAGCCCTAATTTTCAGAGCCTCCTGCACCCCAAGGCTCCAGCCGATACTGAGAGCAGGTGTGTAGCACTTTGTGTGTCTGAGAAGCATGACATTTATTCAGGCACCCTTTTCTACAGTGGCAGATATTAGAGAAGCTAATTTGTTTAACACATTTTAGACATCCAAGGTAGCTGGTGACCTTGCTAGCTGTCTGGCCACCACCTACTTTGTTCTTGGAAAGGCAGTAAAGGCTGTTATGGCAGTGTGTGGAAAAGCAAGATGCCTCTGCACACAGCCAGGCTCCATATTTTGATATCCATCTTGGAGGAAAAGGTGGAGGCACTATGCCTTGGGCTGCTCAAGTGTTTGCAGCCAGGTGCCACCCATGGTGCTTCTACAGGGCCTGCAGAAGAGAGAAGGGGAGGGAAAGGCCCCATATTTAAAATTTGTTTCCATAGATCTGGTTATACGGAGTGGCAAGGAAATTAATTCCTCCAAAAAATGTGTATCCTTACTTGTAGTGGCCACCTCAGCTTCCTTGAAAGGAAGAGGCCTGGGGCTTAGTAGTCAGATATGTTTCTTAAGTAGATGCTAGAGCTAACGGCAGTTTTAAGAGTACTTTCACAGTGGGCCCTGCTTTATGTATTAAATTGCACACACAGTTGCAACAGTGGAATAAAGTTCATGAGCAGTCCTCCATCTCCCCACCACCACTGTTCCTAGAGACAGGGCCTTCTGGGTACGTTGGTTGGATGTGCAGAAATACTTCTGTATAAAGTAGTGTGGGATCAAATGGAACGCAGATACTGAGACCCCTCTGAAAAAAACATCCTGTCAGTGATTGGATTTCAGCTGTCTTAAAGCTCCCTGTAACTGTATGGAACAAAGGAAATGTCTCCAAGACATTTTTCGTCCAGCTTCTGATAAGATAGCATGCTGCAGGCTGTGTTCAAAAGGATAATGTTTTCTCCCGAGTCAGCTTTTACAGAGGGAAATAGTTACTTCCATTTTTTTCTTGGAGCAGCTCAGATGGAAGGAATGAGATTTTGGCAAGTCTGTAGAAAAGGGTGGGGTGTCTTAGAGGGGAGGATTCTAAAAGGGAAAAATTTACTCTCTTCAATTGAAATGATTCCATTATCATTTGGATATGATATAACTTGGTAAATTTCTTCTGTTTTCATAATCCTGGGAATTGTTAAATTTCTCACTGTGAAGGAGAATTGTAAGACAGAGTTCCCTGAAAAGCCCAGAAAGGTCTTTACAGTAAATGTAAACAAATCACAGCTTTGGGTTTTAAATTCTGACTTCTGGTTGGGGACGGAGAGGGGAGATGGTCATCCAAGAGGTTTCTCAGCTTTCCACTCTGGAAGAAGGAATTCTTTGGTGGATCCAATTTTTCTAACATGTCAGCTAAAGTAGGAACAATTCTGCCTTTTTTATACTGACCATTAATGATAGTCTCCCTCTTCTGATCATTGCTGCCTTTGTCACCAGAAATGTATGGATGTGTAAGAAAGAAATTGCAATCCCTTTCTATGCATTACCCACTGTTGTGGTTTAGCCCTGGTCAGCAATTAAGCACCACACAGCCGCTCGCTCACTCACCCCACCCCTGTGGGATGGGGGAGAGAATCGGAAGGGCCAAAATAAGAAAACTCGTGGGTTGAGACAAGAACAGTTTAATAATTAAAATAAAACAGCAATAATAATAATAATAATATAGTGAAAAGTAAAATAATAAGCGAGAGAGAGATGAAACATTGGAATAAGGGAAAGAGAAAAAAAAAACAAAACCAAAACCAAACAACACGTGCTGCAACCGCTCACCACCCACCGACTGACGCTGCCGGTCCCTGAGCCGCGTTCGCTGCTTCCCCGGGCCAACTCCCCCCAGTTAATATACTGGGCATGATGTCACATGATATGGAATATCCCTTTGGCCAGTTTGGATCAGCTCTCCTGGTTGTATCCCCTCCCCTCCCAGCTTCTTGCGCACCTAGCAGAGCATGGGAAGCTGGAAAAGTCCTTGACTAGTGCAAGCACTACCTAGCAACAACTAAAACATTAGTGTGTTATCAACATTATTTTCATACTAAGTCTAAAACACAGCACTATACTAGGTACAGTGAAGAAAATCAACTATCCCAGCTAAAACCATGACACCCACTCAGGACAGATGTCTTCCTTTGCAGTGACAGCAGATGGGAGCTACACCTGGTGAAAACAGCTATAAGGTATGCCTATAGCAGGAATAAAGCAGGAGAAGCCCAATCTGTAGAGAAGCCCCCTTCTGCAGACATTTTTACCTCCTGTGGGTTTGGGGTCAGCTGGCCAGAAGGCAGTGGGACCAAGCTGACAGTGCATTGTTTTGATCTTCAGCTTTGAGGACTCCTCTGGTAATGCTGGTTTCATCAACAGCATCTCGTGCTCTTTCTCCCTTATTAGTTCTTCCCACTGGGATTTCTGAGACAGCCACTTACACCAAGTTCAAAACAATATAAAAGACTTCAGACTCAATGACAAAGTGAATACCATGTACTTCTTTAGGGGCCATGAGTCTAAGGATTAATCCTTCATTACTTGATACATAATTATTTTTTATTCTTCTAAAATGCAGCAAAATTCAAATCTTCAGAGCGGGAGTATTTTTTAACTAAGAAGCTTTGAAGTGGAGTAGAAATAAGAAGCCAGGGAGCACAAGCTTTTCAGTGCAAGCCCCCTAATAAAGAACATATGGGCAAATGATAAACTGGTCTAAGACTTCATGTAGCACTTGAATGTGGCCCAGCTCTACGCATTCTCATAGAATTTTTTTAATCGGCCAATTGGACTATTGGGGGCGGGGGGGGGGGAGTGAGAATTTTTAGTTTTGACCAATAGTTCCTGATCAGTCCAGAAGAAAATCCAGTTTCTCCTTGTTCTTTGATTAATAATTCTGGTTTAACCATGTGAATTTTCTTCCACGCAGCAGAAGAAGCAACAGTGGTTCTCGCTCTCAGTACAAATAAGAGGTGCCAATGATTTCTGTTGCCACTTCTGGCTTCCTGTGTATTGGTATCTGTCTCCGTAAATCAGACACATATTGAGAATCCCAAGCAGTAGTTGCTAACGCAGCCTATTACACAAAATGCAGAAACAGAGCTGTAAACAATACAATGGAACGAATTACTGCAAGCAGCCTTCAGTATGAGCCAACCTGCAGTCACGTGGGCATGCAAACAAGACACTGTTGTGGGGTTCAATCAATGCTCCCATATACAGTGCTTATCTTTGCATCATATTTATACACAACCTATAAAGGACACAAAAAACCAGAAGCTAACTTCCACTTGTGTTATTGTGTCATGGGGATATAGCTGGTGCAGTAGAGAAAAATAACCAACTAGCGCTCTGACTCTGGAAACTGGCAAAGTAGATGTGATTTTCTGCTAATAAAGTGAGGCCTCTGGAATGGTAGAAGCCAAGGAAGAGCTGGCAGAGATAGTGTCTCCCCTGGGGGCTTGAGTACAGCTGCCGTTGCGACTTGGGCTTGCAACCTCAGAGCTTTGCTCCTTAGCGGTAAACTTCATTACAAGTGAGTTAAACTTATCCCGTGGTGTCTCATTGCCTTCTGAAACAGCCCGTTCAGCAAACCGCTCGCCTCTGGAGGGGTGGAGGGGTTAGATATTTCAGAAGCAAATCTCTGAAAGCACAGAGATAACAAAACTGTAGCACATGTCCAGTATTTTGAAGTCTACCACTGCCCTTTCCCTGGAGCCAGCAGTAGCCAGTGATAACTTTCTGGCTACATTCACTGGACTAGCTTGTAGCAGTGGCATTAGTCAGAAGATAGCTGTGCTTATAAGCACAGTTTAGATATGATAAGAAAAGATGTGGCTGGGCCATGTTTCTGTGCCCTGCTGTCTTACCTGGCCATGTATGAACAAATAGCCCCAGGTGCCTGTGAAGGAGCTCCAGCATGCCTCCTCACTGTGTTGCAGAGCAGAGGTGGTGGTGGTGGCAGCTCTCAGCAAACTTCTTGCCATGGGGAAATGGTCACAGCAAAATGGGAAATGAGTGTACATGGCTAAGACACTACTATAGTTAGAAATTGCATTGCTTCCTTTATCTGCTTCTCCTTCTCTACCCCTGACCCTTTGACATCAAATGGAGATTATAGTTGTGCTTTGATGCATTCAGTGTGTGTCACTCATAACTCACCAACTGAGAGGAATCACAGTGTCGTGATTTAGCCCCAGTCAGCAGCTAAGCACCACACAGCCACTCGCTCACTCCCCCCAACCCAGTGGGATGGTGGAGAGAATCGGAAGAGCAAAAGCAAGAAAACTTGTGGGTTGAGATAAGAATAGTTTAATAATTAAAATAAAATAGTAATAGTAATAATGGTAATGATAATAATAATGATGATGATGATAATAATAATAATAATGATATAATGAAAAGGAAAATAACGAGAGAAATGAAACCTGGTGGAAAAGGAAAAAAAAAAACCACAAATGATGTAACCACTCACCACCTGCCGACTGACGCTGCCACTCCCCGAGCTGCAATCCCTGCTTCCCCCAGCCAACTTCCCCCCAGTTAATATACTGGGCGTGACGTCATATGATATGGACTATCCCTTTGGCCAGGCTGGATCAGCTCTCTTGGCTGTGCCCCCTCCCATCCAGGCTTCTTGTGCACCTGGCAGAGCATGGGAAGCTGGAAAAGTCCTTGACTACTGTAAGCACTACTTAGCAACAACTAAAACATCAGTGTGCTAGCAATATTATTTTCATACTAAGTCCAAAACACAGCACTATACCAGCTGCAGTGAAGAAAATTAAATACCCCAACTAAAACCGCGGCACACAGTCCTGGGCTGTATCCTGAAGCCTTAGCCATTTTACTACAGAGTGGTTACAGAAACCAAACACATGGGAGAGGTGTGTCTCTCCTTTTCCATCAGCTACCATTTCGGGTTACCCTCCCCTTGACTCAGCCCATTCATCTAAGCTATTCACAAGTGAGATGCTGTTGATGTCTTCTTGATGTCTTGGTATCTTCTACGGCAAGCCCATGTGATGGCACATCTTTTTTTAGGTAGCCCAAAATGAGCAGTTTCCCGAGCCTAGGCATCTGGCCCCTGCTGTGCTCTGACCTACTGAGCCGTAGCCCTTGTCCATCTGGGGGCCTCAGTGGCCTTATTACTCAGGATGTGAATACTCAGGAAATGTCTCATCTCTCATAATCTGTACCCCTGGCTTGATCATCTCACCCAGTCTGTCCTCTTCTTCACTCATCTGCTCTCCCAATCCTTTCTTGATTCCCATATACTTTGATCTCTTCTCCCCTTCCAGGAAACATCCATATATCTACTTTATTTGTTTTTTAATGGGTTGAGTAACCTCTGGATTTTTTGTCCGCCTTAGATCATATTTTTCCAAATAAAATGAAGCAGATGGCAGCACTGTGTTTTTTTATTTGTTTGTTTGTTCCACTTCCTGCCAAGAGTGAGATCTGGAGTGACACAAGTTGGGTGTAGGTCAGGTTCAAGAGGTTCAGCATGTCCCCTTGAGATACCAGCTCACATGCAAAACTTGCAGGATAAATGTTAGCAGGGTAGTTTGTGCATGTGTCAGGTAATCCCATCTGTTTTGTGAGTGTTGAGCAGGTGCCTGTTTAGGGAGGTATGCTCTGGGTTCTTTGTTATAAACTCTTAAGTTAATTACTCTTGTCAACTTTACTTCACCAAAAAGAGAGCATGTGACAGGCTTGGGAAGGGGTGTTAAGCCATTAGGACTGCCTGACCAAGTTCAGAGCTGCGGTTTGATCTCAGAAAGGTCTGTTCAAAATAACAACCTTAAAGAAATCTCTTCTCTATTTTGTGGAGAGGGAAGATGTATATATATATACGTGGCTCAAAGACCACAAAAACAAGTCACTTGGCATACATCTCTCATCCCTATCACCCTAGAAGGTAAAGAAGGTTTCAGGATAGTCTAGATAACTGTAGTTTTCAGAGCTCTTGGAGAAGCACCCCTGAATATCACAAAACTAGGACTTTATTCTAATTGCAAGAAAATTGCATCACATCATAAGCCAAAAAATTGTCTCTTATTTTCCAGTAAGTCTGAGTAAAACTCTTCAATTCCCTACCCTTGCTCCCCTGAATGTTACATAGTAGTTGGGTAGGCTTCATACTCATCTATGTGGAAGGGTAGAAACTGAAAGAACAGCACTGGAAAGATGATTAAATGAACATTTGATCAGAAAATTCACTCATTTTTTTGAGAGAAGTGTGGGAGATGCTAATTTTAGAAGTGCCAGGAGTTATGGGTGGGCAGCAGAAAACCATGAAGAAAAAATAAACCAACAGAAAAGCATTTGATAAATAACTGGCATAATGCATTGACAAAAAACTTACAAAATATGTTTACTTTAGGCTTAGTTCTTGTTAAGAAAGTGATTATTTTGATGATTTGGCATCTGATGAATTAGGAGAGCTCACCTGACTAACATCCTGAGCCAAGTGGTTGGCAGGTGAGAGAGATGAGACAGGTCTGCCATCAACTACAGAGGGAATCTGCATAGAAATAGTATTTGGAATATATGAAGTTTTATTTGGCTGCTATGCACAGCCATGCCTTGTTGACTGTACAAACTTGGTCGAGATGGGTGTCTACAGAGAGGAAGAATGCCAGAGGTCATGCTCCCCATTAGAACAAGGCCATTATCTCAATTTCTGGTACAATGCTAAAAACAAATGATCTAGTATATGCATAGGCATATGCATATGCATATGTTAGGTACCTGAGATCAGGAAATGAGGCTCAGCAACAGCTGGAACAGGTTATTTAAAGATGAGAGACAACCTCCAGGTTGTCTCTCCACCACATTTGTCAAAAACCTCGTACACAAAGCCTAAAGAACGGGTCCTCCTCTGAGGTATAGCCTCTTTTAAAATAGTGTCTTCTAATTTGACAGAGCTACTTTCTGTCCTGTCCACTCTGCTGATGAGAAATGCATTTTTCCTGCTACTGACAGTCGGCATCTCTCTTGTAAATCACTGACCACCAAACTTTAACCAGTTCCATGTGGCAAATCTGCAAAACCAGTGATGGTGCACAAGTTCTTCTGAGGCCACCACTCAGCCTGCAGCACCTCATGACAGGTGGCCAGACAGAAGGACCTGGCTCTTGGACGGCAGTTCAGAGACCTGGCAGCAAGAAGAAAGAGTGTTACTCGCAAACTTTCTTGTCTCACAATTGCAGTATCCCAGAACATTATTTTAACAGTCGCTTTTCAACACTGTGGCTTTGTTGCTTCTGGCTTCCATTACCAAGCCTAGTGTTTCAGTTTTGTATCTTTTTAAGGCATATAGAGAGAATGCACCTGCACTGCCAAGCACTAGGACGGCTCAAACTATGGTTGGGGAGAGCCCAGCTCATGTGCATCCATGCATAACCCCCAAATGTAAAAATGATATACTGGACAGTGTGCGCGAAATACCAGACCTCCCTCCAGGGCTGTCAGTGTGGTTCCAATCCTGTCAATGTCTTCAGAAACCAGAGCCATCACAAATGCCCCATTAGTCAAGGGTTAGCTGGTCCCACAGCTGTCACTGTAAGTACCCTGTTCTCAGCTCGCTCTACAAAGGATTCACTTGCCAACATGAGTGTTTCATGGAGAAGGGGACAGTGCGGTGGCAGGACCATCTGCTTAGTTTCAAAGGACCAAATCAGGGCCAGAAAGTAATTACAAGCATGTTATGGGGAAGATATAGCACAGGGCCATTTTGCAAACCCTTTAAGAGAGTGTGGACCAAGCTATGCTTGTAGCTACACTGAAATTAACCGTGAAGAGCTTTATCTTAAACGATGATAGTCTGAGGTTGCACTGTCTGAAAAAAGGTAAATGTACCTTCAATTTCTACAATATTCTGTGGTCACATTGAAGATATCCTTTTCTGTATGCATACATAAAGCTATATAAAACCTTCACAACAAAAATCAAATGTACAAACTTACATTATAGAGTCATGGAAATTAAAGCCAGGATATTCAAAACTGGATGTCAAAAATCAGGATCATAAAACAGAAGCCAGACTTTCAAAAATGCTGAACCACTCACTGAAGTCAGTGGGCGAGCTTAGTACTTTTTCTTCCTCATGTATACACCTCTGATTTATATACTGAAAGACATTTTCCTCAATTTCAACCCAAATCTCCATGGTTTCAGGGGGAATGTGCTCCCTCAGTGACACTTATAATTCTAATCCTATAGCTCATACCTCTCTTCAAGCTATGGGAAACCTGGAATAATAATGCAAACCACCAAATAATGAAGTTTGACTTTTCTCATGGGTGTCATTCTCACAAAAGAATAGAAGAAGAAAAAGAAGAAAACAAAACTTTAGTGAGTAGTTGTTTTGCTAAAGATTTACTTCTTGTTTCTTTGGGACGGACCTTCCTTTCAAAAAACCTAAACATTTTACTTTTTGACAAAAACCATATATATAAGTTTTGAAAAAGATTTAATTTTAAAAGCTCTAAAAGAAGAGAGTTTTGCTGAATTCTTCATAGCAAATAAACTTTATGCTCTCATCCACATGTGTCCATTTGCCTGATCTCTATAAAAGACAACAGAAGTACACTTTTATGCTGTACGCTAACGTTCTGGTGCGTAAGTATTTCTGCTATCCCATATAAAATACACAATCAGGCTCTTTTACATAACCTCCTTGGTTTTTACTGCTTGTAAGCCTGAACTGAAGACAGTAGACACTATTTTGTTTTGAGTTGCTATAAATTTTGACATTTGTCTAAGGGGATAATTCATGTAGCATTTTTCGACTGTTTGAATTCCAGCAGGAAAAATGTCTTGTTTTGAAAGAAAGGGTTGTTTAAAATCACAAATCTCATATGAGAAGCCAGATAATAAAGCCAAAAAAGGGAACAAAAACAATTCTTACAAGGCAGACCTCTAAACTTTGAATTGCCTGATGTATGAGCTGTCAGAAATCCAAAGTTCACCATGTGCAGAGAAATGTTTTGCAAAATCCCTAAGTTAGGGCTTTCTTGGCAGGATGTATTTCCTGAGCAGCATTTTGAAAAATTTAATTGCTTACAATTGTAAAAAGCTTTCAAAATGGTGCCTTTCTGCAGTAGAAGTAGAAATGCCATGTTAGGGCCTATTTTCAACATTTTTCTTGTGCTGGTATAATCACTGTTTCTTTGCCATTTCTAGAGCTAATAAAGGCATGTATTCTTTTGGTTCAGCTGCAATATGTGAACTTCCTAAACATTTTTGAGTGTCAAAATTATTGAGTATTCTGGTGGAAGGCCATGCTAGATCTATCGCTAGAGAGGTGGATCACCAGTGCTAGTTACTCAGTATAGTAGGCTAACATGAGTGGTGACTGACTTAAAGTAATGTAAGAAACAGTTATAGGTTTTAAGGCTCTATGTCCAAATGTGCTGAAGACACCTTCAGGTTTTGCTAATACCTTTTATTTGTGTGGTAGGTTCAGACCAAGCCAGGAAGATAAGTATCAAGCACTAAGAACACTTTAAACCCAATCCTGTGTCTTAAAACAACTTCTGATTAGAGAACTGCTCTAACAGGATCCAAAATGTTAATGACAAACACCTTTGGTCTGATCATACTTTTTCCTGAACTCCTTATGGCAGTTTCCCAAGTAGGGAAGGGTTGTGGAAAAGAGGGACTGGACTTAAAAGATCCCAGCCCACCCCAAACCTGCACTGAAATGCAGTGTGACCAGACTTGGTCTGTGAAGGTGGTGAACCCACACTTCCCTTCACCTGCCATAAGTATCACAGGATCACAACCAGCTGTATGCAAATGAGAAATATGGGGAGCAGGGACTACAAAGAGAAAGAGTCAGGTGATGCCTTTTTAAGAGTAAGGGAAGAGGAGTGATAACACAGGAACAGAAGGAGTCAGGAAGAATACTTGGTGATGAAGAAGTGCTGACTATCCATTGCTCCTTCACCACTACTTCTTCCAAGTATGTTCTGTGAGCTACTGAGGGTATCCTGCAGCTTCATGGTAGCTTAGCTTATGCAAAGATAAAGGTCCACAGCAAAAGCTATCTGATGCCTCTCTGGCAAACAGAAGATGGACTTGAGCAACATATCTTGTGGAATCCTGCACTGTCTGAGATGCATGTGATTTTTCCACTGGATGAAGAAGATTTATGTATTCCAGCTCTCCAGTAAGTGCAAAACTGGTTGTTAAGAAACAAGGATACAGATGTAGTGAGTGCACGTTAGCTCTGTGCACAGTGCATTAGCCTAGTAGCTTACTCCTGTCCCTAGCAAATTCTTTAGTATACCATGGGGCTAGAATTGATATCATGAGCAGCACCCTCATGATTGTGTGGGCAGCTATTTCCCCCTAATCCTAAGGAATGCTAGATCAAGCTCTGTCTCAAAAAAAAATTTAAACTTTTTGCATTCACTCCTCCCAGTCACATGACTGTTTCAGATCCTTTCTGCTCAGGTGGTTAGAAACGTTATTTCCCAGCTGAGATGTAGTTATGGCTCATTTATACTCAGTCTGAATTGAACATCTAGGGGAAATCCAGGACACATGGTATATTCAGTGCCTGAGATAGACGGTAATTGCACTGACAGAGCTGCCAAGGAGCTCTGTTCAATGGATGGAGGCGTGTGGAGAAGGGTGGTGTCCTTACAGTTGTGAAAGAAATATTTTTCCATATTATCAAAGCATAGGCCTGTAGCTCAGCTGGTCCCAGTGGATGGTGAGGGTAGGAAAGATTCTCATCTTCTAAGCCAAACTTATAAAACTTCCAAATATCTTTTGCCTCTTGAGCTCAAGTAACAATAGGCTTCGTTTTCTCAGCTTCAACTCTGTTCACTGAAATGAGAAGCATTGATTCCCAGGGGGTAGATCTGAAGCTAAGTAAAACAAGCTGTGTGCAATTACTGCTTTCTGAAAAGCAGGAGGAGCTGGGCCAATACAAATTGTAAGGTTCAGTTCTTGATAAGATTTTTTTTTCAGAGCAGCACTGAAGGGCAAACCCCACAGCCCTAATTCAGCTAAACATCTTCATGTCATGTTCTGACCAAAAAAAGACTGAACAATTTGTCTGGGAACTACAGTTGCTTTTTCAATCTCTTTTCAAAAAAATTCTCTAAAACACAGCATTTTCTACTGCATCTTATTTTGCCATAGCATTAGTGGTTGCCAGAGAGGGCTTCACTGAGGATAAATAGTATATAGCAAGTCAGCAGTGTTTGAGGACCAGGCAACACCCTGCACACACCCATGTTTCTCCCTGCACTTGCATGTTCTTCTAGGTATGTGAGTTTTGCATCTCTTCCACCATTCCTGCTCCAGCTCCCTGCTCTGCACGCAAAGACTGAGAACATCCACTCACGTCTGTTTAGGAGATTGTTATGATGGGCACGTCAAGAAGTCTTGGCTCATTGTCCTTCTTATGGAGCTGTGTGCATTTCATAAAAGGAGATGTTCCTCTGATGGCCTCCTATGTGCTTGCAGTGGCAGTGTTGGAGGCAGTGGTTTCCCATCCTCTCCCCAAACTCTTTTGAACTGCTGACAATATGACAACTAGCTTCACTGTCCTTCAGGGGCTTGTGCAGCACTGAAAGAGAGCAGCAGACAAGCTTCCAGCTGGAGTGGCCCTGCATGTGCCCAGGCGTAGTCCTCACCAGCTGGGCAAATTGTGCTGTCAAGGACACAGGAGCCAGAAGACTGCAGATCCCACTCTGAAAGGTATGCCATTGCAAGGCTGAGAGGTGTTTGGGGAGGGAGGAGAGTGCAGCAGAGGGGTTGTCACCCAAATTAGCTTACAATTCTGCACACAATGGGGACATGCTATTGTGATGTCAAATATGCTCTTTACCGTTTTCCAGGCTGGTTCCTAATGTCCATGTCCTGTTATTTCTCTCTCTTCCCCCTGGGCAGCCAAGACAGCAGTAGCAGCTTCCTGTATCTCTTTGTAAATGGCAGCTGGGCCAAGAAACAGGCTGTATCTTTCATGAAGGCAAATGTTCTTCTCACACTGTCTGTCTCTGCAGGCATTGTGTCAGGACTTTCAGGCTGTCTGTGAGCTGGGATCCCTCTGAGAGACTCTCTGTAATCAGCTTGTCGCTGCTCTGGAGCTGCCCATTTTGGACATTTTGTTCTGCTGCCAGCCTTGCTTTGTTCTCAGAAAGGCTGTTAGCACTGGTGGGGCTTTCAGACTTCAAGTGCAATGTTTAAATCCAGGTGAAAGGTGTTCTTGCTCTCCCCTGCTTCTGACCTATTCTTCACCTATACTTAACTGTCAATGAGGATGAGTTTTGTTCTGCATTGTCTGGAAAGGCTGGATTTTAAGAACTGGGCTGTTTTACTGTGTCTTGAAGTTCTGTGATTTTAATAATTGCTGTCCAACATCCTTGTACTTTTGAGAAGAAAAAAAAAGGGGGGGGGCGGTCCTTGAAGTACTGTTAGTGTTTGAAGTTAAATCATGCAACTCTACAACTGTCAAAACACAAATCTGTGTTTACTGAGTATCTTATGTCTTTAGTAGAGTTTTTAAAAAGCCTCTTCTTCCAGTCAAGCTGCCATGGATAATTTCAACACACAGTCAGAATCTGACATGAAAATACTGCTGATGAATAATATGTCCCTCACAGATCCTATGAGGGATAGCAAGTTAAACTGAGTAGTTAGACTAAACTTTGTATAGTTCAGAGGTTCCTATTCAGGACACTACTTACTGCTTTGTTGCTTACTTGTGGGTGGCATCTTTTAAAAAAAAAAAAAAACCACCTTGTTAGCATAGTTATTAGGCTTTTGAAAATAAATTAAGCAAACCCTGAAAATGCAGTAAGAGCTGTCTCACATGAGGCAAACACTGACACAGTAACGTAACTGCTTACTCTGTATTCAAAGCACAGCACACAATCACGCAAAACCTTGCTGCAGCTTACTGGAGCAGCAGCTTACAAGAGGGTGGAATATT
Organism: Morus bassanus; assembly: GCA_031468815.1. NCBI lineage: Eukaryota > Metazoa > Chordata > Aves > Suliformes > Sulidae > Morus > Morus bassanus. The sequence continues at coordinate 59,095,923 of CM062567.1, read as the reverse complement.
TTATAAGAGGGCTTTAGAGAAAATAAGAAGAGAGTACATGACCATGCAGTGGTTAGTGATAACTGCTCCCCTCAGCTCCATGCTGAGCTTCAAAGCAAATAGCTAAGCCCTTCCAGCAAAAAGAAGCATGATTGCTGAACAAGTGCATGCCTTGGAGCCCACTTGTTACAGCAGGTATCCTTATGTTGTGTGTTTGTTTCTAAGATCTGCAGTAATTGTGGTTTCAGAAACATTTGGTTATTTCATTTGTCCAATTCATCTCTAGCCCTCTCCAGCAAAGAGGAGTAAGGGACATCATCCCCCCACCCCGCCCCAACCTTCTGGTCTGGATTAAAACATTTCCCTGCACCACCAGGGGAGGTGCAGCCTCACAACACTTCTGATGTAGAAGGAACTGAACCTCGTTCTCTCACATGACAGACAAATTCTCAGAGGGTTGAATTACTCCTTAAAAAGGGATTGGGAACATCACCACCACTCCCACCATGTCTTCTTTCACCTCTAGCTATGCTTAGTCAGATTGAACCATGCGAGGTCTTGGTGGGACATGAGTGTAAGCAAGGTGTTAGTTGGTTGGTGACATCAGGCACTAGGGTGAGGCAGCTGAGGTGTTTTTCATGACTAAATGAGCTACCTTGTGTCACCTGGGCTGGTAGCTGGTTACCTGCAAAGTAAGGGTAAAATGCATGACCTTGTATCTCTTTGCTTTGCTCAGTAGGAAGTGCCTACTGCCAAAATAGAACAACTGAAAATAAACTTCAAGCATCTTTCCCCTCACACTTTCAATGGGTTATCCTAAACTTACTCACAGACAAGTACTGAAATGAGTCTTATTTGCATGTAGCTTCATAAAAATTGACCTTATGTGCAGAGAAATTGCTCTTCTCCCTTGTTAAGGAATTCTTTTTTTGGATTTGGGATTTTTTTAAATTCTTGCCGATATAGTATATACTGTCTGTGAATCTGAACCTACAGAATATACTCATGCTAAAGTCAGGACAGTTATCTTGTTATTCCCCATAGTTTAAAAAGGAATTTCATGTAACTCAGTAGACTCAGCTTTCTCTGTTCTGTATTTTAACCACTAAGGCCTCAGCTCCCCCCATGCTGCTCCCTGAGTTGCAGCGGTAAAGCTATTTGTGAGGCTGGGCCATGAACCGTATTGTAAATTGATTTTAAAAAAAGGCAGGGGAGTGGGGTGGGGGAGAGAAGAAAACCACCCAGCAAGACCCACTGGTTTTTTGCCTCCTGGAACTACAGAGAGAGTTGCGTACTCCTATACAAAGTGAATGTCCCATGGGCATTCAACATGAGTTGTTTCAATTCAGTGACTTTTTACAACCACCCTAGACTCACTTTGCACAGAGCACAAGAAGAAACCAGGCATTCAAGGAGTGAGGCAACAAAGAATAGGGAGGAGGTTACAAAATCTGAAATGAAATGTCATTGTGGGAAAATGATCAAAGCATGCACCCAGGGAAGATACATTTAGACCGCCTAAAACAGCTGTGCAATTCTTTAGGGACTCAGTAGAGTTTTCGCTGGATCTATGTTGCAATTGTTTTCATCATTCGTGCTCTGTAAATCCATAGCTTTCTCTAACTTGTGGTGGTGTGAACTTGATGAACTGCTGTTTGGGTCATTTGATATTTATTTTAGTAATTTAAACTTGGGGTTTTTTCCCCCCCCCAATAAAATACAACTGAAAAGCAACACTCCAGACTCTTCTACAGGATAAATTTAATCCCGTAGATCTAAAGATCAGAACTGAATAACAAACACAGAAAATATACTTGAAGATGTTAAAAGGATTACATAAATATCTTTCTATAGAAATAATTTTTAAAACCTTGTGGAATGTGATGGAAAACTGAGGTGCAGCAGTGTGTTTGTGACCATCAAAGGAGAGCAGTTTGAAGGGCGTAAGTGCATTCTGGAGGATTTTTTGAACAGGAAATTTGCAAGTCGCCTTCCTTTCAGTGCTGTGGTCTCCTCTGCTTTCTCCTTGTCAGCTGTTGAAGGAGTGGCTCTCGTTCCCAGATCTCTGAATGTGTTTGATTTGGATCCCTGCTCCAATTTCCCAGCTGTTACTTGAAGGCCATTTTGAGGTTTGGAGTATCTTCTCTGCCTCACTTGTTGAGCCCACAGAGGCCTCCAAGAAAACTAGGAGATTTGCCAAAGCATACAGGGTCAGAGGGAGTCCCCAAAACTGTGGCAGCCCTTGCAGAAACAGCAAGCTTGGCAACTGCATCCTGGTAGCCCTAGGAAGGAAAGTAATTTGTTTAACCGGAGAATCAAGAGCAGCACCATGAATCTTTTTTGCCCAGGTTGGACTTGCAGCTTGTCTCACTTGTGTCAGTGGCCCCATCTCTGCAGCATCCAAATTATTTAGCCTGAAAAATCCTAGGCACAGCATTACTCTCATTGTTGAACCCTCCCCTCATTTCTCTCAGATCCTGCAATTGTTCCTGTCCCTGCCAGAACATTTATTGGACCAAACAAAATGGAGAAAACCAGGAAGAATGCAGTGATGTTGTTCTGCAGTAGGACTTCTGATGAGTTAGACATCCAAAAACCTCAGTAGATAGGCATGCCATCTTTCAGGTGACAATCTTACAGTATGTTAGGGTTTGGGAGCTTTTTAAGCTAAAGGGTAAAAATAGATGGATTCAAAACAATATGAAAATAGTCACCATTCTCTTTGTATTCAGTCATAGGATTAGTTGAGAAGACAGAGTGATGTCCAGCAGATGAACAATTGTTGGCCCTGTCCTAGGATCAAATCCTGTGTTAGTTACCAGTAGTTAGGCTGTGTTAAATTGTGGTTATAGCAGACGTGTGTGCCACCTGAAGATAGCTGTTCTGTCCCCCCACCCTTGGAATGGATTTGCTAGATTATTTCAGCTTCTGCTTTTGAAACTATTACAAAAGTGAAAACGTTATTATAGCTTTCTGCCTGCTATATCACTTAGCTGGGTTCTTGCTGAAGCAGTGGTAGTCTGTTCAATCTGCCTATGGCGGTTACTAGGTGTGTGCATCTTACCTCTCATCTTCTTCTTGCATTTGTTCAGGCACAAAAGACTTATGGTAACCCTTATAACTATTAGCAAACATGGACCTTTTAGTGGGACCCTTTTAGTGGGACCTAGGACCCGAGGGAATGGCAGGAAGATGTGCCAGAGGAGGTTTAGGTTGGATATTAGGAAAAGGTTCTTCACCCAGAGGGTAGTGGAGCACTGGAACAGGCTCCCCAGGGAGGCAGTCATGGCACCCAGCCTGAAAATATTCAAGAAGCACTTGGACAACGCCCTCAGAGATATGGTGTGAATATGGGGTTGTCCTGTGCAGGGACAGGAATTGGACTTGATGATCCTTGTGGGTCCCTTCCAACTCAGGACATTCTATGATTCAATGAGTGATTACCACTGTACTAGTATGGAAGACCATCCACTGTCATCTTCCAGATATTCTTTTATGGTCAGAGATGTGTTGTTCCTTCCATCTCTTAGGCAACATTTTAACTTTATCTGCTGCTATTAGCTGTATCTTATTTTTTTTAATGTTTACAGACTCCTCCTATAGACCAATTATCCTCTTACTCATCATTTAGCTGAAATATTCTTTTTCACACCTCCCCCCGCCCCAAGCAATACTACACACCTATTTGATAATTTCAGGTGGCCTTCTGTGTTTTATAGCATGAGAAAACAGGCCATCCAAATATCGTAGTAATTAGTGTTGCAGCATTTCTTGCATAAAAACCTGAGTTTGAGGCTCACGCTATGGCATGCACCTTGGAGCATTTGTAACTTTAATGCGTTAAGATATTTCCTGACTTAAAACGAAAATAAAATCCATCTGCTACCACCACTTACTTCTAGTGTCACTATATCTAGCCCAGACCATACTGAAATAATGCATAAACCTTGTAGAGCCCCTGAAAAGGGAGTGAGATCACTGGAAATTCAGCCCAGATTTGGTCAGGACCTGGCTCAAGTTTACTTGGTTGGTTCACAAACTCTGGAGACCTGGTTCAAATTGTGGCTGACAAACAGAGTGTATTATTATCCACATATAAATTGCCACATAAAAGGGCAATTTTTCTCTTCCCTCCATGAAGTTGTTCTTTCTTGAGCTCTGTGGTGCTTTTTTTGGACTTTCTCTGGATGTCATTGGTGAAAATGAGGAGAATTGTGTACAGGAAAGCTAGAAGAGAAATGATAGTGTTTGAGGGTGATCTTAAGAACTGAGTAGGAAGCTCAGATGGTAAACTGGGAGAAACAAGAATTGGCCTGTATCACCCAAGCTTCTGGGATTAAATGTCAGGAAGTTACCTGTTCTCCTCCAGGCTGGGAACTCCCTTAGCTGGCACCAGCTCCGCCGGACAAGGCCCATGGCCCAGTGCTCTGAATTACCACCTACCCACGGGCATGTTGTTTTATATTCTGTCCCTACTTTCTCCCTCCCTAAAGCCAGAATACCTTGCATGTGACCATCCATCTCTCAGAGATGTTTGGAGGATTATGTAGCTAATACCGCTTCAGGCCAAGATTTCTCAAACTAATATTAGGCTTTTAAAATTTACTTGGGCTGAAAGGGTCCCAAAATAAGGCTCTGAATTTTAGAAGTGTGGCATGTTTGACAGTGATTTTACTGAAATAAATAGACTTATGTTCACTTCCAGAAGTTTGCATGTGATAGAAAAAACCCCACGTTTCCTGATCGTTGGAGCTTTCAGGGATGGTATTTACTGTCACTGTTTGCCCCCTGTTTCTCAAGTTGTTTAAAGGGATGAAAGAAAAGTAGAAAAAGTATCCTGCATGAACTTTCAAACAGAGAAATGTAAGCCTCTTTAAAATGAATTAGCATGATGTATTTAAAATTTCAGAGAAATACAAAGATTTTGGCATGCCACACAAAAGAGTGGAATTACTGTTAACATTGTTCATCCAACTCTGAAAAGCATGCTTTGTTATGTGCTGTCTACTGATGCCCGAAACATCCACCTTTAAAAGTGAACTTTTCAATCTCTAATGAGAATAGTGATCAGAATCACCCCAGCACTCTCCTTGTTCCCATGCTCCTGCTTCTTACTGCATCTAAACCAAATAAAGATATTAATGAGGATTAAATCCAAGTCAAGTTAAAACTTCAGTTGTTTCTTCTTAATAATGCATGGTTGGATTAATTTGTGAGACTATTGTCTCTTTTTTAGCCTTATTACACTCTTTATCAGCTGATTGAGCTGTGCTTGTACTTGTGGGCAGAGACCAAGAATGGAAAACATAATCCTCAAGGTGCCTGAGAAATTTAAGATTGCAAGATCATTCCTGTTTTCCACGCAAACCCTGCTATAAGACTCATGATCAAATGTCTGGAAGTATTTGCTTTTGACAATAAGATAAAGATATTTTTCTTTCAAATAATGAAAGAGATAATTAATGTTTTGCTTAGCAGAAAAAAGATCTACCTGACTTACCAGCCAGCAGAACAAACTGTTTACTCTTGCAGAGGAAGAGAATATGTAGCTCACATCTTGCACTTCCATGTGCTGCCTTTACTTTGGTGAAAGGCATGTTTCAGATGAAAAAGTAGTCCAGTGTTCGGTCCTCCGATTCCTGGAGTGGGGAAAGAGTTCAGTGATGTCTCGTCAAGAGGAGCAGACATGAATAAAGAATGGATAGGCCTTAAATGTCTGATTTGTATTTGTTTGTGTTATCATATTTGGGAGCATTTCTCCCAAACCATTTCTTTTCTTGTGTAAGCATGTGCTAAAGTACAGCAATTTTATTGAGTGTAAAAATGAGAGCCAAGTAACTACTACTGAGCAGTGCTGGAGTCACCTTAATGCAGGGCAATAATTTGCACCTTTGGAGTGCAAAAATCAGAGCCTAAAAAAAGGAGAGAAAGTTTTTGTAAAATGTTACCTCTTTGAAATGGCTGTTCCTAGTCTTTGCTCTACATCTCCTGAACACTGGGAAGAGCAGAGGAATGGGAGATTAGCTAGAGTGATCAGCAGAGGATGAGCAGCTACATAGGGTGGGCTAGGGCTGAGGTCCCATGATGTGACATGACAGTGCCTCAGGGCTTAACATGCTCCAGCTGTGAGTGAGATGTTCCTACATGAGGGGAGTAGCCAGCTGTGCTAGCTGGTTCTCAGCAAGAAATCAGAGAGGTATATTCACATGTTTATTACTATACTTTGGAAAAGGAGCAGCTGGTATTGCACGTTATCTGTTTATCTTCCTCTCGTCATTTTCTGTTGTCTTAAAGCATCCTTTGTACAGCCGCCCAATATATCCTTTGCAAGTGAGAAAGATTAGCTCATCTGAGCACTGAACAATTTAATTTTCCCAGGTTTCTAGGAAGATGCTAGAGCCAATGGTTATTAGTGACCCCTAACATTTGAATTCATCTCCTGTTACTGCTAGTCAGAGATAACAGAAAGATTACAAAATAAAATAACTCATTTCAAGGGGATTTAAGCTCCTAAATACCTTCTCCAGGCTTCAGCTATGTCTCTGCTTCCCATTTGCAACAGGCATTCCCATCTCCAATGAATTAGCAAATCTGTGATAAGTTATGAAACACCTGATTATTGTAGAGGGAAGACGCATCTGAATCCAATGCATAGCAGGGGTCTTGGAGACACAAGGTTATCTCCTTGTGTGTGTATCTACTTCCTTACTGGGGATCTTGCTAGTTAAAAAAAAAAAAAAAAAAAAAGAAGAGAGAGAGAGGGAAAGCCTGGACAGTTCATTATGCCATTAAAGTTACTAGAATTTTTTTATGATTAACATTTTACAGATTTTATGGAAAAAACAAAGTCTGTCATCTCCATGGTTCTAAGAATAATTTGGTGATTTAAGTCCTTGGAAATATCTTTTCTTTTTCATCTGCTCATTTCCTCAGTCTTACTTTATGAGAGAGAGTGAGTTTCCAAAGATATTCCAAGAAATGAAGCAATACAGGACAAATGACTGAGTTTTTGGAATGTAGTGTTGTATTTCTTTGGGAATCCTTGAAGCAGATGAAGTGATAAACAGAAGTGTTTCACTGTAGCTTCAGCCTGGAGAACTTGTCATTTCAGAGCAGCTGGAGCATTGGCACAGGCTCCCATGTTGTTTTTCCTTTAATCCATTCATTATTCCCCCTGCAAATTATTCCATTCTTTGGCTTAAAATGAAAATAAGCGAATCCACTACATACCTAGAAAAATATAAAACTCCAGTCCTTGCCTCATGCAAGCGTCTACATTCATAAAATTAAACTAATTTGCTCCAACTAAGAATGTAGCCTTTAATCCATTGTCCAACTACTAAAATGGAATAATCGAGAATTATTTATTGCCTGAGGTTCAGATGGACTTAAGTGTAAATGTACCATAAATCCTTTCTCTTTCTTTCCCTCTCTCTCTCTTTTCTTTTTAAATCCAGCCAGCAGTCTCTCTCCTAGCAAGCTTTAAACTCAGCTTGTCTTTGCGGATTAGAGTTGACAAGGAAGCTAGCTTTCCAACTGGGAGGCACGTTCCATGTTCTCTTCCTAAATATTTTCCATGTTTTTTGGTGTGTGCTTTATACTCATTTTGTCTAAGTAAAAATAGCATGAAATGGTGTAATCAGGCAACCTGTCTGAGGTTAGATTAATTTCAGGCATTTCTTGCCCAAACTATGTACTGCAGGGGAGAATCTTTTATCGCAAATGAAGGACCAATCTTCATTTCAATATTTTGCTCTTCATGCCTGCAAGTTCCCCACTGCCAGTTGAGCATCCAGTAGAAAGCCATGACTTTGGAGGAGACTAGAAGCCTGCCTAAAACAATCAGGACTGGGCTGCTGTTCCTCTAAAGTCTGGATCATTTTATGGGATAGAGTTTAAACAGCATATATTAGTACAGCTGATGCACTGGAATTAAAGAGGAAAAGCATGAAACCATGCTCACCATTGCTCATTATTAGTGATCATGTCTGTGTCAGTGGTTTTTTGCACCTCTGCAGTTAGGTTTTGAAGTTGAACATGCCTGGTGTGTTTATCTGAGGGAGGAAAGATGATAATAAGGTATCAGAGAGGGCAGATCCATGGGAAAATAACGATGATGGAAAACATGGTCAGTGGAAGGAAAGCAATTCGTAAGAGAAAGGGATTAGAGACCTTTCCTTTCTTTTTAATTTTCCCTCCAGATGGTGGGGGGCTGTGTCCTTCAAATTTTCTGTGCACCCCAGTTTTTTTCCATTTCAGTGCCAAAAAGGACTATTGCAGTAAATCAGTCTGATTTCCTTTGTAACATTAGCCACAAAACTTCCCCAAATTAAGCCTTAACCAAAACCTTGTGTGGAGGAGAGGGCAAAAGGAGCCATGCCATTAAAAATCAGCCGTTCCTTCTAGGTGAAATGTGTGTGCTTCGTGTAGTTGGCATATACTAATGTTTGAATTTGGTGCAACTGCGCAGCCCTGGCAGGGGGGCTGCCACTCAGTCAGGATGGTGGCCACGTGCTGAGGCAGTGAGACAGGAGGTGGCAAGGTAAGGGATGGTTGGCTGGGTTGCAGCCACCTGAGACAAGGTTGTCCCTTCTTCTGCATGTGTGTGCGTAGGTCTGTTTGCTTTCTGTTAACAAAAGGAAGACATAAAATTACATCATTGTATAGATGAAGCCATGCTGTGCTTAGATCTTGGTGGTGGCATGTGATTCTGGGCCAACCCAACTCGAACAGGCAACAGAACTGGAATAAATACGGACAAGTGTAACAAAGGTTATCCCAGGTATAAGGTGCCTTCAATACAAGGAAGAGTAAATAGTCTAGGACTTCTCAGGTGTGATAAAAGAGATGATGTGGGGAAGCAGGCCTGTGAGTTCATGTGTGGTGCAGAGAAAATGAATGGTGGATCCTCAACCATTTACATAGTTTATTATTTCTGTATTAAACTAAAAAGCTTGTAGTGAAATTATGGTTCAGCAGCTTTAGACAAAAGTAAAGAATGTCTTTTTTTCTTCCACAAAACTTACACTAGTATTCCCATAAATCATTGCTGCAGGACATATTGGAGTCCAGAACTGTAAACAATTTTTTAAAAAATTGTTTAACAAGTCCATGAAGTGTAGGCCTATTAGTGATTACCAAATGCTGTGGATCAGGATGCAAGCTACAGATGCCCCCTGAAACACTAATTGGCTAGTAGCTAGGAGGGCATTGTGATCATAATTTCTTTGTGACAAATACTTTATATACATATCTGTTATATTTCATGGGTCTTTTACCCTGAGCTTCCACTGTTTGTACTTTTAAAACAGGACACTGGACTAGAAGGATCTTTCGGCTGAGGCAGTATGGCAGATCTTATGTTCCAGGATCTAGGGGAATTACTCCATATACATGCATTTCAGAGCCTTTCCACTGCTTTTTCTCCAAGAAAGAGATGAATCTTACTAGTTTTATGAAAATAAGGCTGACCATCTTCTGGTTTTTCTTCTGTGTTTTTGTTTTCTTTCAGTGAATTAATCTGTATAATGTCCTTTATTAAAAAAAACAGTACTGAGGCTCAGAGACTTGATTCTAAGTAATTGCATGAAACTTGCCAATCCCCAAGGCTTGTTAAGTACTTGTTCAAAGTATATTTTGCAAAGTTAGGAGCATACTTGCTTTAAAAGATGGGACTTTTCAGCTTTCATAGGATCTTTCTTTGTGTTTCCTTTGGTGGCCTAAAGGGTTAAAGTTAAGAGAGGCCAGGTTTCAGTCCTGGGAAAGCACTGTGAACTGTTGAATTTGCAGGGTATTTTGAGACAGCGATGTGCAAATAAAGTTTGTGTGCTGAAAAATATGGACTACCTGTGTAGATGAAGTATATCTTTTTGGTTACAGGCATAAACTGTATCTTGGCTTAGACCCCAGCAACTCTGTTGAACCCTCGTATTATATTTATCTGAATAATCCAAAGCAATGCCATAAAAATTCAGCAGTAAGTCATTCTGATATAAAGAGCCACTCTGAATTTAAGGGAATTTGGCCACCAGGTGAAGGTCTCCTTTTGACTCTCAGCAGCCTGATGCTCAGCAGCTCTCAGCAGTTCTGCTTTTCCCATTTGAGATTAAATGGTATTTCCCCTACCCACATTGTAGTTCTTCTTTTAAAGAAGTTCATGAAGTGCATGCCTGGGAAGCACACAAAAATTGCAGGCATGGACTCAAGTGTCACTTCGTAGGAACAAAATCTACATCGAGGTTGCAGCTTCCGTAGTGATACTGACAGAGCATGCAGAGTGAGAAAATGTGATGCAGGAGTTTGTACCCTGCCAGCAGCTCATGCAAATTAAATATTCAGTCCCTTTTATTTCACTTGTGTCAGTGATTTCCTCAGCCAGGCTTCAGTGGTTTTAAAAGTGCAAAGCTGCTGCTTTCTTCATCACTTGGAGGGCCACTGGGACCTGCACTCAGTGTGCTCTGTGGGAGTCAGCAGCTGCTTAAATCAGGGAAGGCATGTGGCTGATTGAATCACCTGTCATATTGATTTATGTAGCTCGAAGGTCATTTCTTCGTGGCTTGTAAGTGATTTTCTTTGGTTGAAAAATATAAAAGAAGAAATTGTAGATGACCTCTTTATCAAGAAAAATGTAAAAATAATGAATAAAGAGAGATTTTTTTTTTTATAATTCCAGTGGAGGAAAAAACCTTTCTCCCATAATGGCATGCATAGATTAAAAAAAAAAAAAAGGAAAAATAAATCCTCGGTCACCACTGACAATATCTTTATAATGTACTGATCTATCTAGTGGTTTCTGACTTGGTGGTTAAGTACATTGCCACTCCTCTTCAGACTGAATTTAGGAACTTGCTCCACAAGCTCTTGCCATAGGTTAAAAAAAAAAAAATCTGCTTACAATGCACATGTAGTTGCCTGGGCTTCGTATTCTAGTTCTGATGTTGCCGTTCACTCAGGTGGCATACAGCTCCTCATTTTATGCTCATGTTCAGCCCATAGTTTGTGAAGTAAATGCTGTACAAGAGAAAGTAAGAGGAATCTGTTCTGTAAGAATACAGCAAGCATACCTGAGGTACTACTGCAAAAGATCCATCGCATTTTAATGAGGAATTATTTTCTTTGTCTGGAAGAATTTATCTTTTTAAGCTTTTAATTGAAGAAAACCAAAGATGAAAGGCTAAATAAAACATATTTTCATTTATCTTCATTACACTAGTCTGAGTATGTCTGGAGAAGCTTTTTTTTTTCTGGCACACTAGAAGTCACATGCAAGAGCAAAACTTGACCTATTTGTTTTATTCATTATAAAGACTTTTCCTCATGCCTTTCATTCCTTTCACCCATCACTCCTGAGTAGGAATGTTGTTGACTGCATGGATAAGACTGAGAGCAAAACTCCATGAAGACCCATGAGTGCTGAGCTTCACCCTTGGTCTCCAAGTATCACATGCATCAAATACTGCTTCTGTTTTTGTTGAAGCAAAAAGCTTTTCAATAGAGAGGCTTCTGGTCACTGAGTAATATAGAAACCAGGGCAATGCCAAGGCTGTTACCCATCAGAAATCCTCAAAATAACCAGAAATGCCCCATGGGAGTCTCTGAGCTAAAATAAGTTAAAGCTCAAACTATGCAGAACAGATTTCAGAAATTCAAATCACAGTTTGCAGAACTGCAGATCTGGTACAAAGTCTGTTTTTCTGCTTTTTCACCTCACTAATGAATCAAACTTCATTTTCTTGTCACAGACCAGGAAATTTTGTTCTACAGACCTATTCAATTGCTGCCGTAGCAGCTGAGCTTGGTTTCAGTTCTGGCAAAGGAACTAGATGGTTCCACTGGGAAGAATTGCAGAAATACAGAATCTATTGAACTGCTTACAGCTCTGCCACAAAACTCTGATAGCTTGAATTAAAAGTAAAGGATGAAATAACTGTATCAGTATATATACTGTTAATGTACATTTATTTCTTTACCACTTTGCAGTGATAAATCAAAGCTGATCAAAAAAATTGATCCTTTCAAAACAGCTGATTGTGAAGCCCTAGTGATTGCTCTGAATGACAGCATCTGGGACTGCAAAGTCAGACAAGGGGGATGAACTGATTTAAAATATATAATAATTTTTACTTTTAGAGACAGTTCAATTTTTTCCATTTTTACTTTCCATAAATGTTCATCATAACTTTTCCATTATTTTTTGACCTTCTGAAATTCTAGGTTCCAGACAGGATGAGAAGTGCAGTAATTCTGTGAAAGAAATGGTTGTTCCAGCATTTCTGGCTTCTTGGGAAGGAAATAAGTAGTATTATATTTTCCATATAGAAGAATAAACATATGCTTCCAGGTGGAGTGACCTTTCCAATTAAGTGAACAAGACAAGAGCAAAAAGCAATGTCTTCACGAGAGCATGGATGGTATTGGCCTGATTGCTGCTGTCTGGAACCCTGCTAAATAATTTATGCTTGTGTGAAGTGGATGTACAGTGCTTCCAGGTTGCAGGGGCACATTTACACTCACTGCACAGGAGTTCAAATGTCAACATAAGGCACCAAACTGACGGGAGAAAAAATAAAAGTGGAAGGAGGGGGAAAAAAGAAGCAGGGGAAAAAAGAGGAGAGGTAGACTTTTTTTTTTAATGACAGTCAGTGCACCAAATAGTAGGTGCCTCCTGAACTTCTACACATGCAGGGATTCAGGACAAACAACTTTGGGTTTCTTCTAACACTCCCTATAATAATGGTAACCTCATAACAGGCAATTGTCTTGGAAAGTTCACAGCTTATTTGCTACAAACCCAAGAGATCTGGATAGTTTGGATAGAACTAGACATCCAGGCCCTTATCTGAAGCAAGGTAGCACTTCAGACTTGAGTTATGTTTTTAAGACTTACTTCCTTTTTTCCTCTTCCATGCCAGATGTTGCAAGTGACTTCTAGGAGGGAGGGAAGGCACCTCTCTCCCTGTCTGCCCATGGGAGGGGCTCACAAGGCCCTGCTGTTATGGAAGGGCCACCAGCTGGACCTGCCATTAAGAGCACGTGCCTCCTAGCAGTGTTTCACCCTAGGAGGAGCCTTGCTCAAAGGCATGTGCTACTCCATTACGGGCAGTTCCATACCCTTACTGGAGGTTGCCATGTGCCAGGGGTGTCTGGTCGACTGGCAGCTGCTCAGCCAGACCTGATGTGTGGGATCTCAAAGCTGAAAAGAGACTGTGATATTTTATCACAAGGGGAAGTACCACTATAGAAGAAGATGAAATGTCAAAGGGATGAGACTCTTGCTCAGCATTCAGTAGATTCTCAGTTTTATCTGTTCCTTTCCAGAACAGGATGTCTTTAGAGGGGGGAAAACAATGAAATGAAGTTTCCTCATTTCTTGAGCAAAATCCAGACTTCAAATAATGGCAATTTGCTTTTTTTAAAAATAAAAAAAAAAAAAAGTCATGCATATGTATTATATTTTTATATATACTTTTAGTTGTTACAATTATTTTTGGCTTTTCTCCCAGAGTAGTTCTGCTTTATTGTCGGTAGCCAGCAATGGCTGTTCAGCAGCCTTCAGTAACGTCTGTAGCGCTGCAGGTCTCCTTGTGGACCTTCAGATATTTTACATTGGTGAGAAGTTACTATTTTCTTCCTCTTGCAGATGAAATACAGGTGGTGGCACAAAAAGTGTCTTTTTTGTTGTTGTTTTTTTAATTCGGGGTTGCTCAGGGAATTGGTGCAGGGCTAAGAGTGACGGTCATGCAAACCATGCCAAAGAGCTCAGTTCTTCCCAAACGTGGCTGCTGCATTTCAGCAGTGGGTGAAAGCAGAGGAGATTTGCTGCCTCTCTGAGGAAAGTCCTGCAGAGACATCCTTCTGCAGCAGTCTGTGTTAGGGAGAGAAAAGTATTTGTTTAAGGCATTTAAGGTATCAGCACAGAAAACTTGCTTACCGGTTGCTTCTTTGTAGTTCATATGAGCCTTTAACAGATATAATTCGGTTATGATAGTTGCCATTTTGAAGTATGGCTTTGTAATCAATGACCTTAGTAGAGAGCAATACTCTTTTTCTCTGCATGGCAAGATTTGAGGAGAAAGGGTTGCTCTGGTTTTTGTCCTCGGAGAGCAGGCACCTCTGCAGCAGACCCAGAAGCGTTTTGGAGTAAGATCCTAAAGCCGTTATGGATGACAAGTGCTACGTAAATCAAAGGTAGTGAAGATATGATAAGATAGGAAGTAATACATTCTGGAAGTAAGCTGGTCCACTTGTATGCAAAGTTTGGTTTAGATTTATTGTAGGATTTATGTTGCAGTGTAAAAAACCCAGGGCATAAAATCACTTGACAAGCAGTTCTCTGGAGAAGTGGTTTCAGTCTGCATTTGGGAGAGCCCTCATGGCCCAGGAGCTACTTCTGAGGGGATTGATGACAGGTAAATAAGAAAGCAAGGTACTGTCAATAAAGTGAAATTTCACTGATCAGAAGGCTAAACCACTACTAAAAAAATGTTAGAAGGCTACAAATCAATTTAGTTAAAATATCATTAGTATTCTGTGGTAATGAAGGTTTTTGGGAGGGTATCAAGTGGTGGGGATGTTTGAGTTTTTTCAGAGCTAGACCATGGCATTTTTTTTCATCTAAAGTAAATGTAACCAGCCAGTGTCTCATAAAGCGCAAGTATAGTATATTGTTGCTGGAATTGTTGAACTGGAGAAGAAATGGATTGGTACTATGCAAAGGTTCCTGTTGTACCAGGATTTGGGACACCTGGATTTTATTTTTAGAACTGTGTAACTTCAGGCAAGTCACCTTATTTTAACAATCTTTGATTTCTTCCCTATAAAACAGAGATGATATAGAGAGACATTGTGGAGCAGGGTCGCCTCAAAACAGACTTCTTTCATCCTCCAGCTCAGGAAACCAATCTTATGAAGCACTTAATCCACAGAGATTGGGAGGAACTCATAGCTCTCTCTTAAATTTTCCTTATATTAGAGATAACGGTGACTGAAAATTCTTCTTGAGCCATGTTGTCATTCCAGGAGCTGCTATAGTAGCTGAGGCTAAGATAGCTAACTGAATCAGCAGAAATGAATTAATGTTTTGTCAGAGCCATACTGACATAGAATTTGCAAGTTTAGCTTCCCATTGCATAACCATTTTCCTGCAACGTTTTGGAGAGGTGACAGTAGCCTTGAGAATGAGCCCTTCCATAGTGGAGCCATAATTTCTATTTCTATAGTCATGTAACCTTCTCTGAAACAAAATAAAGCCCTGCTATGGTGTTAAGTGTATTTGATTCTGATCAGAAGGGAAATACTTGTTTGTGTCTGAGGAGAAGAGTCTGAAGAAAATCCAATTAGCTTTGATTGGAAAGGACAGTAATGTGCTTTTGGACTACCATGTATGGATTTTTAATTACTATTCCTTGTCTTTAACTATTTTTATTACATTTCTTTCTTTCTCTTTTTCATGCAGTTCTGCCATTAAGTGTTCAGACACCAATTAATGGAATTTGTATCACATTGTATACCACCAAACTGCCTGGTGGAGCAGTAGACAGCTCATGAGTGAGTTTTCTACAGTAGCTGTGGAAACCAAGGTCTTTCCCTGTGTAATTCAGCTATTTGGAGTACCTAAATAGGGATGGGATGGAGCAGACTAGAAGGCACTGTTCTCCCCTTGATAGTCTGATTAGCTGAGCCAGAACCAGTTTCATAATAAATCATTAATTTCATATTGCAAGAAAGAAAGAATGTTGAGTTGCAAGTGTCTCTGCATTGCTGCTTTCTTCCAGGATGTCTGTACCGTCACAATAAAGACCATGTGAAATATAAGATAGGTGTTTTCTATAGATAAAAAATTAGTCTGGATTTCAATGGATGTTCTATGCATAGAAAAAAAAAAACAAAAACAGGTATGCAGGGGTTAAATAAGTCATTATTACCATGTACACTGTAAGGAACTTATGTAGGAAGAAGTGTCAGGTAGTTCTCAATGCAGTGTTTGCCAGAAAAATTTAAGTGAATTATGGAGTCAGTTACAAATTCTTTGATGGCACTGGCAGCAGGAAAATCTGACCTGTGAGATACAATGCACCCTTTAAGCTGCAGCCAAATTAATAATATACCCAGCTGACACAACTGCAATCTGCCCTTCTGGGCCATGTAGCTTTATAAGAAGTAACCTGGTAACATAAAAAGCAATATGTGGTTTCTTTCACACTAATATGCATTTGTCTCAGTCACAGAGCCAACGACCAGTGTAGCTAAGTATGTACGATTCTTCCTCAGTGCAGGAGGAAAGGTAGACAGCTTCAGGAGGCTCCTTCCTAACCGACTTTTCCATTATTTCCTCTGTCTATATATGACTTCTGAAGTGAGAACAATGTTTTTGCATAAATAATTGCCCTGAATTCACCTTTGCAAGGTATCTACAGGACTAGAACTTGGCAACAAATATGGTCATCAGTATCTCCTGCATATTTATCTGCTTGCCAATGTTTCAGTGGTGCTTTGGTCATCTGTAGACTTGGCTGTGGATTTCTATCCCTGAAGTAGGAAGCCCATATCCTAATGTGGCATGGACTAAACATTTTACACCTAATTTAGGGAAAATAGAGGATCTCTTTGAGGAGGCAGTAGGCAGGAGGGTGTTTTTTTTTATGTCAGTGACTGACATAAAATGCTGCTACTATTATAGTCTCACCTATTGAAATTGCTTTCCATGGTCTGGGATGAGGGATTTCCATACGATATTGTAGATTATCAGTTTTGATCCTGAAAAATGGACAATAATGGTGTAGCAAGCCTACTAATAATAAATCCAACACAGTCTACAGTTCATAACCAAGTTCCAGAATGACTTGGCCAATTTTAGAATTAATTCTCATAGGTGTCATGTCAAAAGGGGCCTCATTGCACCTAGTCTGATCTTAATACTGTTGCTTAATACAACAGCAGGGAGCAGAACATGTGTCCTCACCTGAGCTGTTCTAGCTCAGACTATCCAGGGGGCTACTCCTTTGCCAGCTGTGCTACAGGACTGTAGACTTGAGCAGAGGGGGTGAAACTGGAGAAAAAACCAAAATGTTGCAGTCTAAGATATTGCTACTGCCAGTGGTTTTCCAGGCTGGGCACCCCTGGCAAAGGCTTCAGCAGCTGGCATGGCAGAGACAGGGCTGCAAGATCACACCCTAACAGGGTACCTTGCCCAAGGTAATCAAGCTGTTCAGTTATTGACTGAGAGGATGCTGCTGCTTTGAGAGTGTGTTTGGTTTCTGTTGCCTCAGGGATTTCTACATAGCACCCCATCACCTTGTAGGGACAGAGCCTTGTGTGGTGCTCAGCACTCTGGGGTCCCAACTCCCACTGGGCCTCCAGGATCTTTGGTGGATAATAATAATTAATGACACTTTTGTGATATTTTTCCCCACACATGCATCATGCCCCTCCTTCATTGGCTGCTGTAGGCATAACCTCAGCCTCTCCACCTCCCGCTTCCACACAATGGGTCTCTGACACTGCAAAAGACTTGTTCCAGCTGTGAGTAAGGATGAGACTGGGCTAAACGTGCTGTTCCATGCAGCACAGAGGTTTCCAGGGAGAGTTTTCCAGAGGAAGTGTGTCTGTTCATAAGGGCCTGGACTACGCTTCAGTTTCAAGACGGTAATTCTAGACTTACTGCTAAGGTTACAGTGCTATCCTGGAGAGGCTGAAGTCTTTTGGTAATTGACTGATCTACTCTGAGAGGTTGGGATTTAATCCTGGAGGCATTTGGGATGATTTCACAAACTGTGTTACTTGGAGAGAGGAGGAACTGTGATATGGGGAGCCTATTGCAGTGCCTTTGGCTGGCAGCAAAGGGAAAAGGCTGGATTCAGTTTCTACAGACCTCTAGCAAAGTACTGCCCTGGGATGTTGCCCAGAAAGCTGGCTATTTTTGAATAATAAATCCTCCTTTTGGAGCAGAGATTACCGATTACATGAGACCCTGGCTGTTTCTCTCACACTGCCTCCCCCATCCCACGCGCATGGCGTGTTGATGTCAAGTCCCATAGCTGCATCCTGGTGTAGCCCAGATTTGGCTGCTTGGAGGGAGCCCTCGCCAAGTAACTGTTAACCCTGCAGCGCGAGGCTGCTCCCCTCTGTTTGCTACATGCTCAATGAGGTGCTTCAGCTAGCTGCTCCCCGATGCTGTCATTACCAGGTGCTTTTGTTCACTGCCTACTCCCGCAGGTTGTTTTCCACTTGCCTTTATTGTGAAGCAGGTGTCCTGTAGCCCCCGGGACCACAGATCCTTCTTGCTCTAGCTGGAAGACCAGAGCCTTGCTGCCTATCTCTTGTTCTGGGGTTTCTGCACCTCCAGGCTATAAGACTTGAAACTGTGCAGTAGCACTATTCGGCACATTCAGGAACAGCTGGCTGTTTCACACATTATTTTGACAGCTATAATTTGCTCAGTTTTATGGCGTGGCTCCAAGACCTTTCAGACTCCACTGGTTTCTCCTCATCCTCTCCTTTCCCCTCTACCAGTGGTCCCACCCTTCTCGGTTGCCACTGCTCTGCAGCTTTCAGGAGCAGGATGTCCTTGCTCTCTAAGCCTCAAGGCACCTTCTGCTATTTTTCAGATGGCTTTCCCTGAGATACTCCCTTTTTATTTCTTGGCTGCTCTTCCCTCCTTCGTGCTTCATCTCTGTGTGCTGGAGATTCCTCTGTGTGCAGAGTAAATTTTACAGGCTGGGTCCAAACTGTGTCAGTGAAAGCATTGAGGCAATTTTCCCATGTAATAAATACACCTCACGTGATGCTTAAATCAGATTAGAATGGTGCCCAAGGTGTGTTTTTAATAAACAGGAGAAGAAAATCCTATCCCACCCTACCACCTTCCCCTCCGGTTATAGAGTATTTCTTTTAAGTTTGTCTTTAAAGACAGCTTAAGAATGGTCTTTTGGCCTGCTGATTCTCTTTCATCAAGTAGCAAGAAAAACACTCCAGTCCTTCCAATCCTGGTGAGCCTCAGTATACCTAGTTGCAAATAGTTTTCCTTTTTTTAAATTTAATCTGACATCTGACATCCAAGGGTTAAATTCAGCCACGATTCAAAGCAAGGAAGAATCTTATTTAATTTTTTGGTTAAACTCTGCTGCGGGAATGGTACACTATTTGCTGTTGATATTAGCTGCACGGTATCCCTGGAAGTGTAAAACAGTGTGTGGTAGAGTAAAAATGGCAATAAGTGTCTAAAGACCTCCAGCTGAAAACTTTTATCAGATATCTCTCTGTTTTGTTTTATTTTCTTTCTTCCATGTTAAAACTCATCTGTTGTAAACTGGCGTAATTCTATTTGGGACATGGCAAGGATTAAAGGAAATATTCTACTTTTTTTTTTACCTACGCAGAGGAGGAGTTTCAAAGCCCCAGCCGTGCTTGGCATCCCTGTGTGTCAGGTCCACCTGAAGGACTTGGAAGGGAAAGCAGAGAGAGGAACCTGCGCTCCCCGGGGTGCGGGTAACTCGCTGGCCAGGCTGGCAGCGGGGCAACAGGAGGACTGAGTCACAGCCCTGCATCCTCTGCCTCCCACCTGAAAGCACCTCACTCCCCCTCTCTTTAGCATTAATACAGGGGGTTTTCTGATCCCTCAGTCAGCACAACAGAATGGCAATCTAGCCTCAGAGGGTACATGATGTGCAGCTCTTAGACCTTTCTTGCTTGCTATGTTCTTCCGTATATTTTTTTATGAAGTGCTTTTAGTTTCAAGGAGTGGCTGACAAAATGGAGGGTGACTTTTCTGAGAGGAAGCCTTTGCTGCAGGAGCAAAGCCCATGCTTACTACAGTCTCAGCTGAAAGGTGCTTGGTTTTGTGAGCTGGCCCATGGAGGGCTGCTTGGGGAGTGACCCTTGGGGGAGGTGATGCTGGTGGCCCTACGCTGGAGGCAGGCATGATGCTTCAGGGAGCACCACTGTGTCAGCTTGAGGATTTTGGCAGCAGGCAGTGTGCCCTCTGCCTGCCTGGCCTAGGCCTGCGAGGTAGGGCAGGGCTGTGACCCTGCTCTCTCTCCAGGGGAGTTGCTGGGTGCTAACATACCCAGGACTTGCACACTGACCGCCCGAGACTGCCTGGCTGGCTCTTGCAAAGAGCTGGCAGGGAGGGAGGCTGGTGAGCTATCCCTTCTTCTGCCTTTGCCCACTCTCAGTACCCTTCTTGGAAAAGGTGGCAAGCAGTTGTTGAACATTTTTTATTTCCCCTTTGTTTGTGTAACTCCAAAAAAATCTGTGGTTTGTGGAGTCTGATGGTCAGGGAAGGAGGATTTGGAAGGAAAATAGGAGCTTAAAAGACACTTTTCCTATTGCAAAGTGCTGAGGATGCATGGGGGATGCCCCATGATGGCACCGACACCCCTGTGCCCACATGTCCCTGCACCGCTGGACAGCGGAGAGCCTCCACAGCACCTCCCCATCCCCAACCCAGGCTGGTCGCTCACCCCCATGCCCCAGACCCAGCTGCAAGGCACTCTGTCCATCTCCATAACCCCAGGGGCTGCCCAGGCAGAATTGTCTTCTCTGTTAAGCTGGGGGAAGAAGGGAGAGCCAGTGGAGTCCCTTTCATGTTGCCATGAAGTAAGGTTTAGGTGAGATACGTGCAGTATAATGCAGGCAAGGAAAACACTCTTAATGAGTACAGGGGAAAGCCCACACATAATGGGAAGGCAGAAGGGAAGGGAGGAGGGATGAGGTTGGGGCAGGCGCTCAAGCTAAGGATTTCTTGGCTATTTTTATGCTTCAAGTCCTATACTTAAAAATGACTCAGTTGTTCTTCCTCATATGATATAATGAGCCCCAGGAGAAATTTCCAAGGTTAACAAAACCTTGCGTTTGCATAACATCACTTTTTCAATATCTGCTTCTCCCCAGTGAACAACCCAGGGAGCAGAAAGGTTAAATGCCACAATTGTCAAAGGACTTGTCTTGATCCGCCCAAAGAAAACAGACTTTCTTGTGTAAAGCTCCTCTGGACTGCGGCTCAACACGATACAGAAAGGCAAAGGCTGACTCCATGTTTTACAATGCTAAAAGCAAGAGTTGGCTCAGGTGAGGAGTGGGGAGTGCTTTGCCATGTGCCAGACACTCCTACATCAGAGGAGGGCCTCATCCATGGAAGTCTTCAGGGATTTAATGTACTGGAGCATACAGCCGCTGGCGGGACCAGGTTGGGTTGTATGTGGACTCTCAGGAGCTTGGTACCCTATGTCACCGTCCTGAATGAGATGAGCAGCCTTGTCTTGAGCTCCCTGTCCCAACCACCCAGTACCCAATACTTTTTGCCACTGAAATACTGTCAAATAGGGACCACTTGTCTGCACATAGCAGTGATAGCCATCTGCTGCTTTCTCCTGTGGATGGAGACACGGCCTCTCGCTGCAGTAAATGATGCGGGAATTACAAAGTAACTGCAGGGCTAAGCAAGAACGTTTTGTTCAAGAAAAAGACTGAAAAAGCAATAAAAGGGGTAGTCAGGGCTGGCAAAATTGCAGTGTGGGAAGGATGTGAGACAGAATTCAAAGAGCTTTTGGTTCATTAGCAGGCAAACATGCTGTGACAGCTCATTGTGAAACAAATGCTTTTCTCCATATGAAAATGCAGGTGTTTATTTAAAACAAAGGCTGAGGCTGAAATTACTTTCTGTGGCTGGCTGTCTGGGTATATATGGCGTCCTCAGTAATCACTGCTTTACCTGCTCGCTCAGGAGCAAGGAAATCTAATGCCTTAAAAATAAATAAATAAATGTATGTTCACTCTGTATTTGTGCAGCATGTAGCTCACTGGGGACCTGGGGCTCCTAGGGACTACTGCAGCATAAATAATAACATAAGAATGAGTACCTTACTGTGAGCAAGCTTGTTTTGTTTTAAATTAGGTCTTTTATGGGAGTTAGGTGAATCATATTTTTTTTTAACACATAATTTTGAGTGCATATGTTTCCCCAACTCAAACAGTGCATCTTTTAATTGTTTTTGTCTGCAAAGGGTTCATATATTTCAAGTATTCAGCTACTCCCAAAATGAATTGCAGTGTTTCTAGGTATGGTTTCAAATGAACTCCATTGTAAAAGATACCCAGCCACTGATTCATAACCTGGAGCCTTGAAACGTGCATCCTGGGCTCTAGTTATTGTGTAAAGAAACACAGATATCAACTTCTGTGGCATTGTAGAAACTCAGTGGGAATGCTGAAGGTAGGATAGATATCAAGATTTGTTTTGCATGATTAAACCTACAGATAATACTGGCTGGTTGGTTAAAAAAAGCTCAAGAAAAGAATGAGATTGGAATCTGTACTTTTGAAACTAAAAGTGTTTGTGGGGATTATCTTGATTTTTGTAGTGTTGAGAAGAGAAAATGTTTGAATAAGGATTTATTTTTTTTTCCCTTGGATGGCATCAAGATATTTTGTTCTGGTTTTTCCGTTTCTATTGATCTTATGGGGAAGAATTTTAATTTAGATATTACTATTTTATAATGGTTTATCTGTCAATCTATTTGAAATTGATAAATTTGGGTATAAGAATTAATTCTGGGGTGTTCATTTTGCAAAAAATTTTCATATTTTTGCCCCATTTCAAATTGGAAAAATATAAAGATATCAGTATTTTTCAGGAAGTAGGAGTGTGCTGTTTCTGACTTCTCAAGTCTCAGGTCCATTATGCAAAGCCCTTAAACATATTTTGAAGTTCAATTCAGGTTATCGGGGATTTATGCATGTGTTTAAGAGCTTTGTTACGGAGCTATAAAGAAAAAAGAATAGCTTCACACTGTGTCAGAAATATTACCATGGCCCCCTTTCAAGCCCATATATTATTACTGTAACTATAATTTAGAAAATTATTACAACTGTCTATTAATTATTTTCTTGGCACCGAGAGCAGCCCATATAGACTGGCACTTTCTCAAATGTTATTCAGTGCTACATACATATACATATATGCATGTGCATATATATATATATATAAAAATATGTACATGTCTGTGAATACATGTAACATAAATTAGAAGGTATTTTCTTGTACCAGCTTCCAATAGTTAGAATAAACTTGTTCATAACAGGGCCAGATAGTTTTATAATCAAGATTATACTATGCTATTTTTACAGTAACAGGGAATTCACCTCTGACCCATGGTTTGCCTTTCTGTCCTTTTATTGTAGACTTCAGATCCACTGAATGACTGAATATATATACATTCAAAAGAAAATCTATAGTATGATACTATCTGCATGCATCTGTATGATGCATACTTATAAATTGATCAGTTTAGTCCTTTAAAAAGCTCTAACATAGGTTCAACAAAAATTCAAGGTTGTGTTTCAGCATTAAAGATAGTGGAGACCCTGCCGTGTGAAAAAGTGTGATGCCTGAAAAGCTACAGCTAAAAATTTTATTAAATTTTCCACTATTGTCATCAAATTAAAATTTCACAATAAAAAAGAAGTGTGATATGCACCAGAAGTATTTTAAAAATCACATACTGGAAAAGAGGCAAAGCTTCAATTTTGATTTATAAGACATTGTTAATCTGCGAACAGGAAAAGTAAATGTTATGAACTAACTAACTTTTCGTAAATAGATGTAGCCTGTTTTGTGGCAGTCGTTCAGCAAGAAAATGCATTTGTTACTACTTTGGTAGGAACGAAGAATGTCCTGTTTACAATGTGTCTAATGAATTAGATATTTTCAATTGTTTGGGATTGCTACATTAATTTATAAGGCTCCAAACTTGAAGCTGACAATAGGGTTTTCATATATTTCTTTAAAGAAGGCCAAACTGCGGGAGATAGCTCATAAAACAGTTACCTCAGAGAGAAACATTAAAGGCACTGGAGAAATTTATCTGATAACTGCAATCAAAATTTTCAGTCCTACCAAATCCTGACGGACTGCCATGGACCTAACCCTGTGAAGGAAGATCTTCTGATAGAAAGCCTTCTGGACTTGTGCAATGAGGTGTCTAAAAAATAAAAACTAGGCAATACCTTAAATACATCTCTGTATTACAGCTCCAGGTACATCATGTCACCATGGGGAACTATGTAAAACACTGTAAGTGTTTTTAAACCTGCATTGCGAGAGCAACATTGCTTCACTTTGGAGCCATGAAGTAGAAATAATGACTGCATCAGAATGAATGCCTCTATTGGTTAATGAGGGACATAATTTAGACAATCTTTATTGTCATGCTCTAGTTAATTTACAAAAAAAAAAAAAAGAAGGAAAGAAAGAAAGTGTGGCTCTTCTTTTGGCCAGCACTTTTGAGCCAGTGAATATCAGCATACCCAGGCCCCAGGAAAGTACTCGCACAGGTTCATTGAAGATAATGGGGCTATTCAAGTGTTCAAAGTTATGTTAAAGATATACATGCACTTTCAAGTGTGTTACTGACTTCAGGCCATAGTAACAAAAGAAACAGAATTTCAGGATAACCTCAATAAAATGAATTAAAATCTTCTGCATGAATTTGAGGGGTCACGGCAGTTGACCTAAATCTCCCCACCAAGCCCTAGTCTAATGTTTCTGGCTGTTGGCCACCAAACTAAATATTAAGAATATTGCAGGCCAGCTCCTCCAAACACGTAGCACAAGAAGGGGCTGCATGTTTTCTATCCCTCACAGTCTTTTGAGCTCAAGCTACTTGTGCTAGAGTTTAGACAAGGTTCCCCCTTCTTTTTCCTCCTCCCAAAGTATTCACACTCTCCTGTGAATAGTTTAAGTTTTGTCATTCATTATTTGGAATTTTCTTCTAGGAAAGATGCAAGATCTTGGATTGAACATGAGGATTTGGCATGTTGCTCCTTTTTGCATTGTAGCACTGGAACATGAGATTTTGAGTTCTGACCATGATAAATATGTCAAAGCTTCCCAGAGGTGACAGGGGGAAGTTACTTCTGTATGACACTAATTGGCCCAAAACTGAGCTTTCTGGTTACATCCTTGACTGATTTGATCAGACATAGCCCCCTCTGACTTGAACAGGCACGAGCTGATAGTCTTGTCCTGTGTGCTGACAAAACCACTTTGAGTTCTGGAGGAAACCAAGGCAAGTGGTACTGAGAGTGCCACACACCAGGCAGAGGCTTGCAGGGTAATTTCTTATTTTAATTCAGCTTGTTTTGTTTCTGATGAAAATCCAACTTTTATTTAATTTTCTGCAATCAAGCTGGAAGCTCTCATGGCTTCGTCAGTATTCAAAAACATTAATCTCTTGGGGTGGTTGCAGGAAGCTTCCAGAGCCCCCTTTCCTACGGCAGAGCCGTTGAGCATGTGAGCCTTGGAGCCAGAAACCCTCTAGTTTTAGCAGCTTTGGCAGCAGGATGGTAACCCTCAGGCCTGTCTGCTTCAGGGCTGGGGATGTGGCTGCAGAGCAGATGCACGTTAGGTGCTTTGAGGCCGAGGACTTCCAGGGTCTGAGGACCACTGGCCTCAGGCAGACTCTCCAAGGACCCATGTGAGCCCAAAGTCTTGGATTTGGCAAAAGTTCAGTGAAAACAAAGTGTTTGTTCAAAAGCAGGGGTTTTTTTCAGGGAAACATTGTTTCCTTGTAAGGTTTCCAACCTGCACCACCAAAAAGCCCGTTTATGCCTTGATTTATTATAAATTCTTGGAACTCACATCAAAAGTCTTCATGGATGGAGCTACCGTTTACTTTGAGGACAATCTGTGTTGTATAACTGATTATATAACTAAATGTAATTACTTCTTCCAAAGTATACACAACAAGATCTCAGCATTTTTTCCTATCAGTTGATCTTGGTTATTAGAGTTCATATATGAATTTTCATCCATGCCAAGCGTGATGTGACCAGGCCAGATGTTTTCAGACCTACCCCTATTTGAGGAATAGATAATAGCACAATTACACGTCTGTGTTCTGCGTAGTGAAAATCAGGTGACAGGAGCATGGGAAAATTTTTTTTTTTCCCTTTAATTTTTCTCTGCAAGAATCCAAGTGTATATGGATTCTTTTATGCCTTTTTAACTGGGGGAAACTGTAAGAAACAGTAAGCAATAGCATTAATTTCAAGACTGGAAAACATTTCTGTCTCTCTTCCCACCTACCCACCCCCATGATATGGAAAGGGTAGACGTATGATACAGAATCTTCATGGTTCTGCTTTGAAAAATGAGTTAGTAACGATAACTCCATCTTTGTCAACAGATCTATCCCCTGACCTTTTAGATTCGTGCTTGGATTGCTCTGATGATAAATATGTATTTCTCCTTAAGAGGCTCATCTGTTCAGGAAATAGCAAGAGGTCTGGGCTACAAAAATGTGACCCTTTTGGTGATTCTGCATCACCTGGGGAGGGAATGATGTTCCAGATAAAGGATCACATCATTCTCCCAAGCGCCTGCTTGGAGCAACATGACCTGGTCTATCTGCTGCTCTTCTTCCTGTGTGTTAAGTGCTTGAAGGTTACCACCATGTTCAGACTGTTACCTGTGGCCCGGAGAGGGAGCTTGCCCTGCTGTGATAAGGATTGGGCTCTCAGGACCACAGGCAAGTGACATGGCTTATTTTTTTAAGGAATAATTTATGATTCAGCTTTCTAATCTGGTCTGAGCCTGTACTGTTGAAGGCCAGCTTTGGAAAGGCAGGCTGCATATTATTTCATTGGCCTGAAAGAAACACCTGACTAGATGTTTTGTGAGAGCTTAACTTCGGAATACCTAGCAGTGAAATTAGCTTAGCTTCTTTAAATGACAACCTTTGAATTAGTCTTTGCAAATTTAGCCCAAAGTTTGTTTAAAGGTAATTGGTATATCACGCAAAGCAAGTATGCTGGAATGAATAATGCGAACTGAAGCTGGGGAGACATGTTCATATTTGGAAGGCTGCAAAAACCAGACAGAAAGCAGACGCACTTAGAGAGAACCCATTATAAAGCCACTGAACAAGGAGTGAACAATACCATGTTGCTCGTACAGTCACTCTGGGCTTTCGTAAATATTCATTATTCACTCCCGTGACTCAGAAGGCAGGAAGAGACAGTCTCCGATAGAGGCAATGCCCCAAAGTGAATGTGAACTTCCAAT
This sequence comes from Morus bassanus, assembly GCA_031468815.1. Taxonomy (NCBI): domain Eukaryota; kingdom Metazoa; phylum Chordata; class Aves; order Suliformes; family Sulidae; genus Morus; species Morus bassanus. Next base: position 59,068,883 of record CM062567.1, on the reverse strand, counting down.
CATTTCCAGGTTATTTATCAACTTACCCCTTCTCCTCCCCTTCATGAACACACCACACTTCTAGATTTTTCACTTTCATACCCTATGTACAAGTGAAAAACAAGGTATGTCTAACATAAATACGTATTGCATCTAAAGCATAGGAATATTAAGGCTCAAGAGCGACGGTGTACTTTTTCAGCAAATGCAGATGTTAGACAAAGCTCAGATACTAATCCAGGCCCCATGCAGAAGCGGAGGTGTTCAGACCACCCAAATTTAGCCACCCAACTTGGCTGGTTAAGCTAGCCAGCTAGGCTCTCCAGGTTCCTTCTGGAGTCAATGGAAGAACAGAGGGGGAGAGAGAGAAACTCGCTTCCAGGAGCAATTCAGTAAGCCTATGTCAGGCTCCTATTCTGAATTGCCTCTAGGAGAGCTTCTCTGTTAAGGGAGTTTAAGGAGGCAAGGCAGGTAACTTAACCAGCTAGGCTGGGTGCCTAAACTCAGTGCTCTGAAAATACCCCTGGTTGTGCTGTAGAAAACAGTATCACGTACCTTTATGTTTGTACACGGTATCCCATGAAGCCATAAAAAAAGGTCCATTTTCACAGTTTCCTCTAGTTTGTATGTGTGCTCCCCGACTTCCCAGAAATGTTTTTCCGTCTTTCTCCTGCACCCCAAGAGACCCAGAAGTCATCTGCTTAGCAGCCTCGAGGTTATCACTCACACACAGCCTATGTGCTGTCTAGTAGTAAAGGACTTCGGCCTTTATTCTGTTTCTTGGCTTTATGTCTTTTTACAGAACAGTATCATGGCATTGCATAACAAAAATACTTATAGCTGTAATTATCTGATATCATGGAGCCATTTGGAAACCTCCCGATCAGACAGGAGTCAGCTGGAAGATGGTGAGCTGGTAGAACTGAAATGGTCTGTTGAAATAGGTCAATTTTGATGGTGTTTTTAAAGGAAACCAGGCAAAGCGACTAGCTGCCTGGCTTGTTGGCAGGTCAGACAGCAGGCGGGCAGGTCCTGAAAGACTTCGTCTGTTTGGCCAGAACTGCCACAATGTCAGCTTGTCACTGTGACACTGAACATAAAGGGTTAGCAACTCCTCAGGATTTATCACAAAGTGAAAAATCTTTTTTTGGTCAGCTCTGAGCTACCTACAGGGGTTTCTTCTCTTGCCCCTCCTCCCCCTTCCCTATTGCTAGGGAAAACCAGTTCATCTGAGGCTCTGTTGTTATGGTTTGTTTTGTTTTCCCTCCCTTTTGTTCTAGTGCCTCAATTATTTCCGATCTGCATGTTTATTGTTTGGAAGCAAACTCGCTTTCCTGCTCTTTCACCCGATACTTCCTTCCAGAAGGTCTATCTTTCTGGCACTTGGAGAATGTGATTTCAGCTCCAGCCTTGCCAACAGATGAGCTGCAGGCAGCTGCTGCTAACTCCACTGCTCTCAGCTTTGCAGTACATACTCAGAAACAGCAAGAAAGGAAGGAATCAAGCATAGACCTTGGATATCTTTTCGTACTCCAAGAATAATGTTTAAGGGACTTTATATAAGGCTGAATCAGGTAAGGGTAAAGAGGTGACAGGGACAAGGTGGTGGAGCAACTGAAGTAGTTGGCTCTGGAGCCAGAGAACTGAGTCTGTGCAAGAACATCCCACTGGAAAGGGGTACCTGGTCATCTGGACTAGGGAATGGGAGTCAGGTGTGATAACAACATCCCTGTCCTGTCTACTGCTGGCTGTAGAGTTGGTGTGCCTCAGCCACAGTGGCATGATGGAGGGCTGAAGCAGGGCTTTGTCCTGGGCTGGTGTGACTCTGTTGACAACCAAGGCAAGCCATTATGTACTGAACTACAGCTTCCCGTGTAGTCTGGGAGAGGTAAAGCTGGCCAGGATGCCTGTATTTTTCTTGAAATCTCCACAAAATGTGTCACTCGGACATTAAGAACTCTCCAGAGATGAAAGCAGGGGATGTGGTGCCACGTTTAGGCCAAAATACACAAAAGCCCATATTAGATACCATTTTGGTGGAACACAATCAGTGTTCCCTTATCTGGAGGAAGGCAAACTATTTGCCTACCCTTCTGCCAGGCAGCCCATCTCTCTGGCTGTTATAAAGTATGAGGAGACCCACCTTTATTAGGAGGATCCTAAGTGTTTTTTGGGAGGCCAAGTGGCAAGAACAGCCCCTGTTCTGTCTCTCACCCTGACTTTCATCTCATAATGGGATGATGTGAATGTGTGCAGGAAAAGTGTTGACAGCTGTGTATCTGTTAGACATAGCTTGACATGCAACTTTAATATCTGTGAGCCATTATTTTTTGATTGTTTTCTCTCTGCCAGGAATTCAAGGCAAGAAAATCCATTTTAATCTGAATAAAATGACAGGCTACCCCAATTTAGTGGACATCTCATCAGTTCACCCAGGTGGGCAGTTTTAGAAAATTATATAGGGACAGGTGCCCATAATAAATCAGCTTAGGCTTCTGTGGCTTTGATGCATTTATAATGATGATGGTGATATTATGTATGTGCAGAGTACCTTTCATCCAAAAGGCTCCCATACTTTGTGAACTATATACAACACATAATGTTATATCTGTGCAACACTGAAATACTGGCATTTTTTTATAATAGCTTTGATCTAGAAGCCTCAAAAACACCAATGGATTCTTGTTTAAACAGGAGATTCTTCCAAAAAAAATCCTCTCTGATGCGAGATAAATTCATTGCAATCACATGCTTTCAGAGTTGTGAATCAAGTATATTCTGGCCTCCACCCCAGGAAGCACTTAAACTTGGCAAATGTGCATCACCCGGTTGACTGCAATGCATTAGCTGAAGATAAGCGTGTGCTTAAAGGCAACCCAGGCTAAGACTAGGAAACTGTTTCTTGAAGATTCAAGCCATCAGCAAAGAGAGAGGAGAAGCAGGGAGTCTGTTCATTGGTTCTCAAATTTAAACGTATTGGCTGCTGCTATAATTAAAGAAAAATGCAACAAATCTTGGCAGGCAAACCCAATTTTGCTGTGCTGGCTGGAAATACTTACGTTTTCATCCTGAAAAGAAATATTCTGAATGCATTAAGGCTTTTGTGTGTCACCCTGTTTGTGTGATGTGAAATGGAGACCGTGCGCAGAGCCAGGGCTGGCAGTGGGTAGCTTGGTTTAAAACCTCAGGCAGTTTCCCCACTGTTTCTTCATCCTCTGTTTTTTGGCGCAATCTGATGCATTCCAAAATCAGATTGATATTGAGCCCTGAAGGTAAATCGTCTCAGGTAGGAATGAGTTAGCAGAAGTGAATTTTAGTGGTCCCATCATCCTCCACAGCTTTGTATACATTGCAAACAGGAACAGTCAGGTCTCCTGAAGGAGCTGCATCATCCCACCATAAGAAAGAGCCCGTCAGCAAGGCGACGGGCTCCTTGGGATGGGACGCTGCCTTCTCTTCACAGCATGGGGCAGGAATGCCTCTGCTCAGTGAAAATACAGCCTAATTTACCATATATATGGTAAAAAAGGAGATGTCTTCTTAGCCTGTGTCTGCACCCACACCCATGGTGTGATCACAGCTCGCACAGCCAGGAGCCTTTTGAAGTGGCTTAAGCAATGGTAATGGTGAAAGGGTCATGGTGAAAGCACCTGCCCCATCCCACTGCCCACACCAGTGCACTTGCCACTTCCATAGATGAGCAAAACCGATTAGCACTGGCACGCAGCACTACAAGCTGTGCAGGTCAACCTGTGTGGGGTGGTGGAGCCTCTGAGGAGATGTCAGTAAAGTGAATTTAGACACTATTCACTTGAGCAGCTACACGTTTGCTCACTTCTCATAAACAGGAACCAGAGGATTTCTTTCCCATGTTTGAAGGAAGAACCAACCTCCAGATCTTTCCACCTTTGGGAGCAGGAGCGAGGAATATGTCACCAAACTGAAACTGCCAGAAACTTTCAGTAAGCAATATGCAATCCCAGCCTGGGGCTTGGCTGGAGCCTCGGCCTGACACCTCTGCTCCCACTGAAGCTTTCATGTCCCTGGAGGATGCTCCTTGGCAAGATGTTCGTGTCGCGGGACGCCATTGTGTGCTGGAAGACCAATTCAGCCAACTTAGCACAGTTTCTTTTAATGAAAAACTCCCCTCTTTGCAGCATCCTGGTGGTGCATTCCCATGTGAAACCTAGCACGTGGCCAGCCTGCCCCCTCACTGGTTCATCTTCAGGTATGCCTCCCTTTAAAAAAATTTGGCCCTGTTGTTTAATATCTCTGAGCGCAGGAATGGTTGTAACTTCACAGCTGCACATTTTTAATAGGTTTGGATTTACGGCAAGTAGTTTTGTTTGGAGAGAAATATAAAAGTAATTGGCATTTGGCTGAGGGATAGATGCGGTCTAAAATGACTTGGATTTTCTTGTAGGACAAAGCTACCCACTGTTAACAGATCTAAAAAAAGTCTATGAGGAACACGGACGTTTTCTCTCTAAAGACTTCTTCAGCACTGAGCTTGTAATTGAACAGCAAAGGTGCACTGATCAGCCTGTGTCACCCACTTGACACATGCTGATAATTCAGTCTCACCCAAACACTAATACACACAGATCTAGGAGACTAAATTTGGAATAGCCTGAGTACAGTTTTTTAGAGTGCTTCACCAGCATACGTCAAAAAAACACCGTTGCCAGGATGTGAGTCAAGCATCATTTTTAGCAGGCAAGCTGGACTGATCAAATGTCTGAAAAAATCAAACTTGCATAGAATTATTTTATGAAGCTGTATAAAATTAAAACATTAAAGCAAATAATTGGCAAACAGTTAAACCACAAGCAGCATTTCCTTGGTTCTCAGTGAGTTTGCAACTTTTGTGGCCAAACACATGGTGATATTAAAGGCATTGGTTTTACAGAAATGTTTACAGAAAAAGAAAAAAGGAGGGGAAACTGAAAAGAGAATCACAGAGCCTGTACTTGAACCTAGAACATAATGTAGCATCTTGCACCTACCTGTACCAAGTGTTAAATGTGTGTGAGAGCCCCTTAGGCCTCGTTCACGACAGGCAAGCACTCTCAGAAGCACAGGGCATCCAAATACCATTGAAAAATGGAGCCTATGGCAGGCCAGGATGTGCTCCAGCATGCATGTAACATGGCCAAGGAGGATGGGCATGCACTTTTACACTGGGAACTGGCCTTTCTTCCCCCCTTTTCAGTAATGTTCACTCCACTTTTTTCAGAAACAAGAAATAGGGTAAAATAAGTCCAAAAAGCTGTAACTCTCATTAAATATGTTTAAGATTAACCCTCATGTGCCAATAAATATACATACAGAAGCACTTATGATAGCCTGGGACCCAAGCTTTGCAGGCGTCATATAGGCAATGGAAAAGCTAACTCTGAAGTTACTGACTAGCTGCAAAAATGCATGTGTAAAAATGTATATATGCTGATGTATAGGAAGTGTTCACTGGTATTAATATAAATCTATCTAGATGGCTTTCAAAAAAAAAATTAAAAACTAAAGGATGCATCTTTTTGGTGAATTCATTTCTCCAGGATATAGTTGAAATTTGTTGTTCTAACTACTTATATATTCCCATTGCTGAGCCAAGGCAAACTCACAGAATTAAATAGTGTATTTTTAATGTTCCGTTCAAAAGAATGAGGACTGTAGAAAGATAGCTTTTCTTGGGGCTGGTATGAACACAAAACACTATGGCATCGTGCTGATTTCATGAGTATCATTGTATTAAATTGTGAGCATCGCATATTCACAGCCAACAAAATATCCCAAAACATCTGAAAACTTGTTCTGGAGAGTATTCTTCAGAAATTGGTGGCTTGTACAGATATTCAAAATCTTTCATCTCTGTTTTTCCTCTTCTCTTTCAAAGGCATTTACAGTTCTCTGGAAGAAGTATGTAGCAGGGTGGGGGGAAAAAAGTGAATCCTTTCTATGATGGACTGGAGCGCTGTCTTCAGCTCAGGGAATTTCAATCCAGCTTGTTATATTATCTACAATTAGAGCAACATCTGTAAGTGTCAGAATGTTTCTGGAGAAGTAGGATTACCTGAGAAGTCCAATGAGGCTTCAAACAGTGTTGTCCACGTTGCAAAGGCATGGGGTAACCCTGCCCATGCAGGAGGTCCGTCCTTATTTTCTGCACAGAAAACAGTACTTGCTAACAGAGCTCCAGAGCCTACAGACCGCTAAGTGCCTTCTCTAGTATTCGCAGCAGCATGATCTCCTGTTGAACTGTTATGCCATCTGGAGAACTTGTGGTATGTATGTGGTATCCCTTCCCTGAGAGTTATCTTGCTTTGCTCTCAGGACATGGGAAGATTCTGTAGTAATTTATGGGCTTTATATTTAACATTATACATGGATGGTATCTTTTATATTATTTAAAGCTTTCATTTATCACTTTGCAGCATGTGCAAAATGTGTTTTTTCTTGTCTCCTGCTTTCTGGGGCAATACAGAATAATTCTCCAAAAGCTATGCAGCCCTGAGCCACCTGCCAGATTCCCATGTATTATAATATTTTCAGCCAGCTGCTGTGGTAGCTGTTCATGCCAAGGGCATGAATTCCCCTGCTCTGGTTTTAGCTTTCGCAGCGTCCGGAGCCTGCTTTCAGCCGGTGCCTAACTGTGAGTGTAAGGCCTGAGTCAGCAAGAGTTAAAATAAAAGGTCAAAATTCCCAGAGCCCATAACCAGTTGGTGGAGCCCAGGTATCATGTCCTGTTCTGGGTGTTAGTGCAGTGCTTCCTCTTTCTCCCCTCTCTAGTGCTCTATCCCAGTCCTTTACTGGGGGCCTTCTAGGCAGAATAGCAAATATATCAGCATAGTGATCCCAGAGGAGACTTTTGGCAGCAGATACTGATGTGGCTGATTGCTGGGAGCTGGTGTTGTACCTCTGGCTGGGCCACTTTTAACCCCAGCTCTGCCAGGGACATGCCACTGAACCAGGCAAGTTGGAAGTTTTTCCTGTTTTAAGACGTGATACTGGCCTTGCCACACTTTTCTTTTTTTTTTTTTACTTTACAATTGGATATCAAATAAGCTTTTATTAATGTTCTTTCCTGGTACCTAGCATTTCTAAATAGGTTGCAGTTTTCTGGTGGGCACATCACTTTCTCATCAGAGTATTCAGAGATATTTGGGAGTGTTCAGAAAACATTAGCCTACTTCCAAGTGACCATTTGTTTTGGGTGCCCAGTTCAAAACATATGCTGGGTATGGGGTTTTGATTCTTCAGAAATTCCTGACATTCCCCTCTGGAATTCAGATGTCTCAGATGGGACGTCCAAGATCATTGGCTGCTTTTCTGAAAAAAGTCAGGCCACAGTGCTCCAGGAATATATTTATTCACACTCGTGTCCACAACACAGGAGAAATACCAGTGCTGCCTAAAGAGCTTGTTTCTGCAGACTGCTGATACAAAGGAAGATCATAATTAATGACTCTGTAGGCACTGTTAGAAAGCATCGTAAACATACAGAGAAACTTCCTTCTCAAAACTGTTTTGGATCTGAGCAGTCATCATTTGTGCTGAGCTAACGCAGCTCAGTGATTATTTCCATTTGGGTTCTGATCTCAGAAAAAATGAAATCCAAGTGGAAGTAGTAGATTAACAACTCTTTGGGGATGGGGGCAACATTCTACACTGATGAAAAATATGCTGTTGAAATTGCTGGGCAGAACCTCTCTGGATCCCTGCTCAGGAGGAGAAAAGCCTTATCTCTTACTGCAAGAGAGCCAGAAAAAAAGGTTATACTCAACCACTGAAAAGGTCCAGGTGGATAAGGGGACATCTGGGAACAAGCGACTTACTGCCACTGGTAGCTGGTAGCTGGAGAGGCCCTGTGGTGTAGAGCTGGTCTCCCACCAACACAGCTGGGAGCTGTGGAGAAGAGATGCTAGAGGGGTAATGCATCCTGGCAGAGTTTTACATACAACTTCTTTAGCATCTCTGAATTTTGTGGGGTGTGAAAGGTCTGAATGAAGTCTGTGTGGGATTCCTGTACATGAAATTGTGAGGGGAAAAAAATGACACACCTTATACTTACTGAAAAATTATTTCTGACTGCAGAATTAGAAGATTCATGGTCACAATGCTTCAGTCTTTGATACCATATGTTGTTTGCTACTATGGGTAGCTCCTGAAGAATTATAGATTTGATAATGAATTACAATTGCATTCCCTCAGATGGCTTTAACTTTTGAGTAACGGCCTATGCTGCTCTTCAGTTGACATTAAAGCAGTTAGAGAGATACCATCCACAGCTTTACTTGCTTTCTAGGATCTGTACAACAAGGACCTGAGTGGTCAATGCCACTGGGGCTGCTCAGCAGCACCTGGACAGCCTTATCTGCCACAGAGGGATGATGAGAGCTGCTGGGCAGAGTTGATCCAAGGGCATATCCAACTGTTCATTTATCTATTGATTTTTCGAAGTCTGAATGGACAAGTTTCACATACCACAGTGCTGTGCAATTACTGCCTTTTGAGGGCCTTCTCAGGGAGCATAGACCAGAATTTTTGTGTGACATGGAAATTTAAAATTTGTTTTGGCTGTGGTGAGCAATAGATTGCAGCAGGGTGTGCAGTCATGGCAAAACTACACAAGAGAAAAGGATGCCTCTGAAGTAAAAGGGTTAACAGCCCGTCCCTTTTTAAAGCGGTTGTTGAAATGGGCAAATTCCTGCTTGCTGTTTTGATTTCAGTTGAATTGAATTGTTCTCGTGGCTGATTGACTGAAAGGCTGACCTCGGGTGCTCTACCGCTGGGCAGAGGGAATTTGGGGCATGTGGCTGTGAGAGCAGGACAGGGCTTCTGTGTCGGTCTCTCATTCTTGTTTTTCAGGCCTTTCCATCTCCACAGATCTCCGTCAACATTCTCCAGATTGAGCTCTTTGCCACATCTACAGTAGCTGTGGAGACATCCTTTCTCAGGAAGCAGTGCAGGGCTAAGGAAGGTTGAGCACTTGGACTGCAAAAACAAGTGGTGTCTTTTTCTTCCTTGTGGGTATGTTAATCCAAACAACCTGTTAAAGAACTGAGCCAGTTCTCACATATTTAATCGTGTGTCTTATTTGGGTTTTTTTTTGGGTGGTTTTGCTCTGCAAGTCTGAACAACTGGTCTTGCTCATTCTCACCTTTTTCCTGTTTGTGCTGGTCCTGGCTTTTTCCTGTGAAGAATCTCTCCCTTGTGATGTAAGTAGTGCTTTAAAGGGAATTCTTCAGCAGAAATGCAAGGGCAAAAACGGTATGATAATTGTCTTCATATGCAAAAAGAAACTTCAATGGCAATTCTGAAGAAATTCTTCATTTCTGACCACTTCTTCCATCTGGTATTTCCTTATGTTCTTCCCTTCCTACCTCCCCCAAATGAGCTATAATTTATTAAATAAATGCCAAAACATTGTATTCTTCTTGTACAACCAAAAAAGCAGTGCATGCCCTAATGATTATCTGCCTCAGGTGTGATACTTCAGAATATTATTCATACTACATACGAGAAGAAAACTCAGAACACCTTTGGAAGTGGGTAAATTTTTCCATCGGTTTCCACAGGCTTTGGATCAAACCCTGAAGATGTGTCTCTGCTGCAGTCATGGCTAACAGTCATAACAAACTCATAGCAGACTGGGCTGGCTTCTTTGGGGAAATGTGTTTAGTCAAAGAGTATATCTGAATGGTAACACACCTGCTTTCTTCTTGTCAACCTCCAAACACAGAGCATGGAGTGGTGCACAAATGTGCATGACTGCATTTTATCAGCATAAAGCAAATTCTGGATTCTGCGGCACCTTTACCCACCTTGAGGAGGATTTCACTCCATCAACAGCCTCGCTAGTTTTGATAGAGCTTTTTGGGTGAGGAGCTAAAGGACATGAGTAAGGCTGAAACATTGGTTCTTCATCTATGTTTTTGAATGTATATGGTAGAACCCAAACCTCATGGAAGAAATCATTAGCACAGAATGATTTAAATTGGAACAGACCTCTGGAGGTCATCTAGTCCAAAAAAAAATTACTAGTTAGCATTTTGTTGTTCAGTTTTAACTTTGACTTCATAATATTTTCCCAATTCCTGGAAAAACTCAGGTATTCCATTATTGGGATATACCATGCAAACTATTAAGTAAAGGTATCTACAAACTGATTAATCAGAGCTTATTCCCGCCTGTGTTTGATGGTAAGTCACAGAGACCACTCATGAAACACCTTAGGTTGGGAACACAACAATAAAAAAAGCAATTTCTGTCATGATCAAAATGTACCTGAGTGGACTGACTGTAATTCCCCTCCACCAGAAAGTAAGTTGAAAGTTGGGGTCCTCTAAGAAATTCCAGGTAGAATGATAATATTTTAATAGCAAAAATTAGTAGCAGTTCTGTTATTGTGTCCCACATGTGATGATAAATAAAACAGAAAGCCCATCTCATTTGGAAACAAAGAGACTTTTTAGTTGGTGATCTTTAAGTTTTAGTAAGGATGAGCGAAGCCTTTTGTTGCACTACTTAGCATGTATAATTAGAAGGCTGTTCTTGGTTACACTGGCGCAACCCAGAGCTGTCAGTGGAGTTATACTGGTGTACCTGAAAGATGTTTGACCTCTGTTTCTTCTCAAACACACTTAAAAACACTAGAATGTTCAAATGACAAGTGTAGCTCCATATCTCAGACTTCTGTTCGAATGCTAACTTTTGCTTGCCCACTGCCAGGATTTACTCCTGTGCAGCCCAAACATTCCTGGGCAGGAAGCTTCATGTCTGCCCAGCCTGTGGTTTTTCTGATTTGTATATGAAGTACTAGAGAGACTAACTGGTTTGATGGATAAGAGGTGTCAAAGTTAGACCATATGGCCTACTTGGTCTCTGCCTGTGTCTGCAAATGCAAGCAAAAATATGCTGGAATTTTTCTCCTTTTGGAGTTTTTTTCAGGGATCCCATTACAGAGTGTGCTTTTGCAGAGCCTATAACAACGGAGAGGCAGTTAAAATAAATCCTTGGGGTTTAAATTTGGCAGATAGAATGTGCCTATACAAAGGGTTGTATATGAACTTGGCTTTCTTCTCAGGCTCAATGACATGACATCAGCTGAGGATGCAGCTCTTGTAGCCTTCTTCCCACCCCAGACTTCTTCTGACACTCCAGTCTGACACTCCAGTCTTAGTTCAATCAACAATGTCTTTGTTGCCTTAGGTCAGATTTTTTTATCATAGTTAGATCTGTCTGTCTCATGAGGATAATGCAAGACAACCAAAGAGTATGTAAAGAAGTTTATAACTAGCTGTCCAACTTCCAGTGCTGATTAACCAATTTGCATCTTTTTAAAACAGAATAAGCCTTCCTGAAATACAGCAATGAGCAGCCCTGACACTAGACCTTAGGAAAGCTGTGGTGGTAGCAAGCACGGAGGTACATCCTCAAAGATGAGAGGACAGGCTGTCTTGTAGCATACACCTTCTGCAAGAGACTGAAATCTGTGATCTAGAAAATGAATGTATGCAAACCCTGATGTGTTTGTTAATATAGTTTTAAAGCTTGGAAGCAATAGAGTAATTTATGTGTCAGAAATTGCCAAACTATGGCTCACAGTGATCTAATGGGATAGTGGCACCTTTTTCTCTGTTCCGATAGTTGTACTACAGTGAAAGAAGGGAATATATGTATATGTATATGTATGTATATATTATTTACTCTGTTAATTTAGCAGAGACTCAAATGTTTTGATTCTTATGACAAGAACATGTAGTCCTCAAAGGAGGACGGGCCCAGGGACTGAGGCACAGGATGCCTGTTGTGAGATTGAGCTGAGCAGTGCTCTGCCTACTCTAGAGGAAGACAGGATATAAAATATCTGCAAGAACACAAGGAAAATTCATCCAAGGCTGCGCCAAGCCTCTTCTGCTGCCTTCTGATGTTGTTTTTTGCTCAGACCAGAGGTGAGCGGGCCTGCAGAAGCAGCAGCTGGAGCTGTAGGGCACACCACTGGGTTGCTGTGTGCTGCCAGTGGGCAGGGAGAACTGGGGAGTCTGCTCCACTTCATGCTGGGAGAGGGAAGTGTTGGGAGGGGGGTTGTGCCTTATCACAGGTGTTTGAATGTCATCTTTGCTGTGTTTCCCTCCCTTCTGCTCGCATAGGTGTGCCGCACCTATGACAGCCTCTTCCCAGTGAAGTAAGTGCTCACGCACAAGAGGCATCTCTGGACACCTTCATGAGTTTACATAGAAAACCAGATTCTTCTATACAACAGAAATTCAGTAAGAATGTATTTGCACTGCCTATCATCTTCATTAGCCTACCTGCCTATGACCTGCATGCCATCTCCAAAGAGGAGTGAATTCCAAGAGAGAAAAGGGATATGAAATAGAATCGCATGTGTGTATAGTAATAAGAACTGGTCAAAGTATGGAATACTTTAGGATAGAATATCTAAAGTTTAACTACCATTTCATGCAAAATAATCCATGTTTCACAGGCTTCCCTGCACATCCTAAGCAGTGGCTCTGAACTGGCTATTAAAAAGACACCACCTTAGTATAATGAACATCGGCCCACAGGATTTTGCTTATGTGGGGGCAGGCATCATGCTGGGACAGAAGGATTAATTGAGCTGTTTAGAATTCCCTTTGATCTGCATCAGAAATACCCAATATAATACCTCTGACCTGATTATATTTTAAACCTCAGTTCCTCAAGCATTTGGACTCTGCACTGTTCTCCCAAAAGGCAAATGCAAGCTCAGTACTTTTTGGGGTTTTGCTTGTATCAGTTCCTTTATTTTAACACCATTTAACTATTACCTGCCCAATTTGGTGCTGCTTAGCGTACCAAAAAGATGGTGTTTTCACTTGGATAGAATGTCATTTGTGCTAATTCCATCCATCACTTTGACACTTACCCAAAAGATACAATTAAATCTCTCTTAAAGCATTTGGACTGTGGAACACTGATCGTTCACAGATCATTTCACCAAAAGGCTCAAATAACTAATTCTTTGTAAAGAGGATGAGCCAAAGCTTCTAGTGGGTATATATGCATGTATATAAAAATGAAGTGTATGGGATTCTCATGCTTCCACAGAAGGAATTTTAAGGCTCTTCTTTTGCAAAGCGTTAAACATATAGTTAAGTTCATGTGTATTTACATGTTCTTAGCTGTTCGACTAAAGGAAAAAGGAAAAAAAGTCTCAATGGAATATTTTCAGTCAGGTCTAATAATTAAAAAAAAAGAAAAAATCACTGGCTTTTCAGCTCTTCAAGGTTTGCAAGCAGATGTATTCAAATCAGTCAGCTTCTGCTACAGGAAACTACGCACTGATGGGTAAAATGATTCAAAAAAATGTATATATGAGGAGAAAAGACTTCAACAAGTAAAAATGGTATCTTCATTTAAACTTTACAGAAATTAAAGAATGGTCCATAAAACATCATACTTTACCTGTGTTCAAATTAATGTATTTAGGAGCTCATCTTCAGTGTTTCTTGCATAAGTAATAGAAAGATCTAAAATGTGTTACTGTCCATCCCACCAGGTACAGATTCCTTCGGTACTCTTTGCTACTTTCTAAATGTACTTTACTAGTTAGAGTCCAAAGGCAACAAGTGGCCCTAGTGATACTTTCTTTCCTATATACATGAGAAGAGAGATTTCCTCTGCACTTACATGTATATACTCAAGTAATGGATATGTTCCCTTTCACAGTGCTTGCTTACACAGGACATGCTGTGTGCATGTAAACACATATACAGGCAGCAGTGCACAAAAGGTGGAAACAAACACATGTAGATATTGTTTTTGAGACACCAACTGTTAGAGCTACAGCTTTTTGGGAACCTGGCAAACCTATGCAACACCTGACTGATCTGTTTTTCTGATGGAAGTTCTGCCTGGGTGCCTGAATGTGAGATTGATGTCTGATTTGCATAGACAGCTTGATTATAATCACAAAAACAATGCAACGTATTTACATGTGTGAGTATGTGCAATGCAGAACACATACACTGCAATCTTTCTGTAAAGCTTTTGCCACGTGACTGGGAGTTGATATACCTGTCACAGGAATGCACTAGGCATCACAACATATAGTTTCTGAGTGCTGCATTCGGTGACAAATAAGTTAAGAAAGAACTAGTCCTGGTCCCACTGTAGTCATCATTAAAGAAATGGTTCTCCTCACTCTGAACAGGAAAATTGCCAGTATAACCTGTGACTTGTTGCTATTCAAAGGTCTTGTACTCAATGTGGGGCATCAGGAAAGTAGAAAAGAAGGGAAACTTGGGAAATAGTTCCTTCAAATTATTTTTAGAAAACATGGGACTGAATCACCAACTTTGATGTCTCTTTATAAGGGAGGAATCTCCGAAGTTTCAGGGAGTGCATTTGCCCTCTGAGAGGAGAGCGAGTCAGAACAGATGGAGACTCATACCACCTCTGTGCAACTTTGCATGTCTTCTTTCCAAATGGCCTTGTAACTCTGCCTGTTTAAGGGCAAGCCTGAATGTGCAGTTGTAGAGAGACATCCACACTCCTAGTCAGCAGAGCATAAGCCATTCAATGTCCTTCTGAATGCAGCCTGTCATTTTTGTGTTCTGTGTGAATGAACTAGTGTGAGGACTGCATTGTGTTCAACAAAAGCATGTAGTCCATCTGAAGCTGTTTGTTTCATGGCTTGATAAATGCTATGAGGACTTATACTTGTTTCTTGGGAAACATATCTATAGTTTCCTCATCAGACCTTGTCCAAGCCACTGTGTCTTAGACATGACACAAGCCAGGGTAATATATCGCTGTCTGCACCTCAGAGGGGAGATATGCCTTCTATCAACCAGATGCAAAGGCATTCAAGACACAGCATTGTCTGTTCTTTTTCTGTCCCTCCATGAGGATGAGCTATGCTTGTGTGCGTGGACTCCTTTTTCAGGCTACTCTTGTGTCTGGTGTTCTCAATTCTTTGCCTTGGTTCAATTCCCAAACCAAGGTTCAAACTAATTCCTGACCATACTCATACCTCACTGCACTATGTGCACTGGCTACCACTTTTAGGTCATCTCCGGGACAAGTTAAAGACTCATTTTGAAAGCTTTCCCTTCACACATGGAAGACTATGCACCTTTAAAGCATTTCATGGTGGGCTGATCCAGGGGTAGCAGTTGTCTCTTACATTCTTTTCAGGTCTCACCATAAGTCAGGCAAACTTTAACATGACTTTAAGACTACCTAAACACTTTTTTTAAAAATCTTCAGTTATTCAGCTTTGCAGACTCATTAAGGCCTGTCAAACCTAAATCCTTCCCCTGCAAGGCTTTCAGATGTTTTGTTGTTACAGGATTTCTGGTTTATAGAATCATAGAATCATAGCATAGTTTGGGTTGGAAGGGACCTTTAAAGTTCATCTAGTCCAACCCTCCAGCAATGAGCAGGGACATCTTCAACTAGATCAGGTTGCTCAAAACCCTGTCCAGCCTGACCTTGAACACATCCAGGGATGGGGCATCTACCATCCCTCTGGGAAACCTGTTCCAGTGTTTCACCACCCTCATAATAAAAAATTTCTTCCTTATATCTAGTCTGAATCTACCCTCTTTTAGTTTAAAACCATTACCCCTTGTCCTATGGCAACAGGCCCTGCTAAAAGTCTGTCCTCATCTTTCTTATAAACCTCCTTTAAGTATTGAAAGGCTGCAACAAGGTCTCGTCAGAGCCTTCTCTTCTCTATGCTGAACACCCCCAACTCTCTCAGCCTTCCTTCACAGGAGAGGTGTTTCAGCCCTCTGATCATCTTCATGGTCCTCCTCTGGACCCGCTCCAACAGGTCCAGGTCTTTCCTGTATGCAGTAATCCAGGTGGGGTCTCACCAGAGTGGAGTAGAGGGGCAGAACTGCCTCCCTCGACCTGCTGGCCACAATTCTTTTTATGCAGCCCAAGATATGGTTGGCTTTCTGGGCTGCGAATGCACATTCTCAGTTGTTTACTTCCAAACTGGAGAGCTGTCTGTCTCACTGCTGACTCTGGCACCCGAGGTGAGATTTCATCCTTTGTCTTCCCTTGCCCTCTTCCCTGGAGCCACAAATCCTCTCCTTCACTTAAAAGCCTCATGTACCTTCCCTTCCTGATGTCATGGTAGTCACTAGCAGCCAGCCTGGAGTCCTGCTCCCAAGAGCTATTCTTGCAGTCCCTTTGACTCAGGTGTGGGGCGGTGGTCCCACAGCACAGATCTCCCCCTACAGCCATCTCCAGTCTGTCTACCCTTTTGCTCCCATTAAGGCCAGCCAATTTCCCTCCTGCAATAGAGTTTTTCTGCAGGATGTTCTGACTGCCTCCCTCATGTGTCTGGTAACTGGCACAAGCCATCTGATCCCCCAAACTACCAAGACCACTTGTAAGGGTATGGGGGAGGATGCTGCTAATCTGTCTCAGGAAAGCCTGAGTTTGGTTCCCCTTACCCTAACCCTACCCCATATCCTAGGCAGTCTGTTTGGAGGGCAGGGGTATTTCTTCTGCATTCCAACTCAAGGAGAGGAAAGAGGCAATGGTGTTTTCTGACAAGGCTGACAGCCAGTCTCAGGGGCATAGTCTAAAAGCACTGTGTACACCAGCAGTTCTACTACTTATACACTCGATGAGTGCACAAAAGTTAGATGGTTTCAGGTTTCCTAACCATAACTCTTTCTGGGAACATGGAGCCAAATTTTTGTCTATGGCAGATCACTAAACTGCCACAGAAGTCAATGAAGTTGTAAATAAGACCAGCATTTGACCTACTTCCTACTATAGTTTTTTTATTAAGAAAGTCACCTCTCAGGTATTAGGTTTATGTGAATTTCTGTGTTTAAATACACATCTAAAGAGCAGAACAATACAAAAGTAAGTTCAGAAAAAAAATACTCTTTCTATGCTGCTGCAGATCTGAAGAAACACTGGATATGTGCCCAGAGATAGCCTCAGACTCTCAAAATTGGGTCCTAGAGCTTACAAAGTTACTCAGGCTTCCCTAACGAATAATGATTTGCTTACGTGTTCCTTCACAGTGAGCTAACAAGGCTCCATCAAATAAAATGTATATTAATATTGTCCTGTCTAAGTAATGGTCTTTACAGTCCACTGTCATTATGCTGAATTAGCTCTGCAGAGACAACTGGGGGAAACACATGTTCAACAAAGTGGAGTATAATGTGTACATCTTTGGGTAACATATGTATGGTAGATACCTGAAGGGAGGGTCTGTCAGTTCAGTAACATACACTCAAATAAGAACAGGAAAGTTCCTGGATGTCTAGGGCTCCTATTCTGCCACTTTTTTTTCCATCAGCAGTACATATCTGTGTATATCCTGGCACTATGTGTGTGTGTGTGTCAAAGAGAATAAAGCAAAGAGTGTGAATCTCCAAAGACCCTCAGGTTTAGAAGGGGCAAATAACTGGTGGTGTGTTTTTGAATGACCCTTGGGATCTAACACGTACCATCCTTCAGGACACGTATTTCCAGTTATTTCTGATCACCCTGTTTGGTAGCTTTCATGTTGTTTCATGCTTTGCCTAAAGGGAAAAGATTATTCAACTATTAGGTCATCTTGTACAACTGCTTTTCTTTCTCAAGAATCCTCTTTTCCAGAAAGGTACTTCAATCAAAATTGTAGCAGAGATTCCTAAAAGATGATATACTGTTGATAAGCTTACAGGCAAAGCCAGCATGACCCAATGCTGTGTCACACCATAACAAGAAAAAAAGATAAATTTCTTCTGGAGTTGCTCTGTGTAGCATCTTTATAGAAATTTCCTAACATTAAATGGCAAATGTTTTTCTCTGCCTTTCCAGTGCTTGCATGCACACAAATATTTTTGTACCATTAGCTATCGTGGCAAAAAACCTCCAAGATGGTAATTCTGAAAATAAAAAAAAGATGTCCATTTAAATGTATGGTTTTGCCAAACACAGGTCTGAGATAGCAAAGATCTTTTATCATCAGGCAAACATGATATTGCCAAAACGTTAATTTCTGCTCTGCCTTTTAACCTCACAGCAACACCATGTTACCTTATGATAGCTTTAACGTTCAAACACTAAGAAGAATCTTGTGGTGATGCTTCAGGATGTGAGAGGTAGTCAGTAGGTGTCATTCCTTACTCTGTGTTGATACAGTATCAAAGTGCAATATGTAAACTCATTTTCATGAGAATTTTCTTGCCTTCCTGTTGACTTTGGAGATTGGAGTAGCCAGGCATGTTGTGGCTGGGCATCCATAGTTTGGGAGCAATACTGGCAATGAAATTTGGTTTATTTCTTCTTGGTTGCTCCACCTGGCTGTGCTATCTGTCACGGAATAAGCTGGCTCTGTATGGACTGTGGGTCCTGAGAGCATTGCCTATCTCCCTGGGGTGGGAAGGAGCCCTGAACAGGCCCTGACGCTAAGACTAAGCAAGACATAAGTGTCCATGCGTTCCTCCCCCAGCTCCCCCTTTCCTCCCATCTACACACTGCTCTCCACTGCAAGATAACCTGGGTGTGCAGGCTGGCTTGTCTTTGAACTAAAACACTGGTCAATTAGCAGGTACTCTTTGCAATAAACCTGCTTCACTGGCCCAGAAAATGAAAAGCATTTCATTTATCAGCCTTTGTCCTGCAGGTGGTTTCCAGTGCTGGATGGTGACCCATCACCTTTGAATCATTCTTTCCTAACTGGTGTCACTACCTGTGGCTCCACCCATTGTATCAGCAGTGGCTTTTCCTTGGTGCAGGTGCACACTGTGATTCCTCCATCACATACTGTTAGTCTTGGACCATGGAAGGTTTTGTGTGGAAGCTACTTCTGGGAGGAATAGATGGACAGGCAGAGGAAACTGTATGAGCAACAATAGATGTTGTCCTGATACCTGACTAGGGGCAAATTTTCAAGCTCTTTTCAGTGCCCTTTGGGTACTAATAGACCTTAATAGCCAGACCAGCCTCACCTGCCCCCCCCCCCCCCCCCCCCACTGTCTGCCAATGGGCCTAGGAGCCCTATTTAAGTGCAGTCCTGGGGCTGTAGTTCTTGCCTGAACTATGTTGTGGGTATGCTTGCACTCAGTTCTGTCTCTGACCTGGTCTCCTCAGTGGAACTCTAGCTTTGCCTCCTGCTGCTTGTGACTGGGCCCTGGAATGTCCCCTAGACCCAATTTGTCGGCTTGCCCTGTAGGGGATTGTCATGCTCCATGTTATCCCCACCCTGTTGCTACCCTCTGGGATAGCACCCTAGTTGATGGGGGCATTGCTTGCACTGGGGTCACCCTTGGTTTCTGGCTTATCCTCTCTCATGAAGCAACCCTGCTCTTGCTGTTCTCTGACACTCCCAGATTTTGCCAGGAATATTGATTTGAAATTTTGGTAAGGGATTATCTTGTGTGCTGTTTGGTTATCTAATGTTAGTGTGTCTTGTTCAAAAAATGCAAGTTGTGCTTATCATAAAGCAATATTTAATTTCTACTCTTCCCTTGTACAATAGGTGTGAGGCTCTGGAAGTGGAAGCAAATGATGATGGTCCACCTAGGTTGGAGGTGTCACCACGGTTAAGTGACTGGCTGAGGTCACTTGGTTTGTTCAGCCTGGAGAACAGAAGGCTGAGGGGTGACCTCATCGCAGTTTACCCTTTCCTCAAGGGAGGCATTGGAGGGGGGGTGCTGATCTCTCTCCAGTGGCCAGCAATAGGACACAACAAAATGGAATGAAGCTGCATTAAAGGAAGTTCAGATTGGACGTTAGGAAAAGGTTCTTCACCGAGAGGGCGGTCAGTCACTGGAACAAGTTCCCCAGGGAAGTGGTCATTGCACCAAGCCTGTCAGGGTTCAAGGAGCATCTGGGTGATGCTTTTAATCATGTGGTTTAGTGTTAGGTAGTCCTGCAAGGAGCAGGGAGTTGGATTCAATGATTCCTATGGGTCTCTTCCAACTTGAGGTATTCCATGACTCTATGATTTGCAAAGCCCAGCACACTTCCTGATGGCTTTACGGAGGCAATGCTTTTATAGAAATAAGGCATTTCCATGAGGAAAATGAACAGTGTATGGAAGGCCGCTTATGCTGATCTCACTCTAGTCATCATTTCAGAAAGACAGAGCAGTTTGCAGCCAGTTGGGTACGAGGAAGTGATGTCACCTGATGAATTGGCAGGACTTCTTGCATGGTCTTTTCCCAGCTTTGGCTGCCTGCGGATGGGTCAGCTGTGCTGCTGAACAGCCACTGTGGGCTCTGACCGTGGGTGGAGCAACCCAACAGCACAAGAGAAGGTATGCTGTTGCCTACTGATTAGGGAATTTGAAAATGGGCATTACAACACGCCAGCTTATGCACAGGGCTTCTGTAGCCTTGATAATGTAGCCACTTTCCTGGACTGCAGGGCAAAGAAGTGTGAAAGGAAGCGTTGAATATCCTGCTTGAGCTATCCGTAAACCTAAGCTAATAGTAGCCATCAGCAACTAAAGCAGACAGGGGTCAAAGATCTTTGTTCTCTCATCCCCCACCACTGAATCCAGAGCTGCAGCTTGGAATATGTTGTAATTGTCAGTCATTGCATAGGTAGCAAATTACTGAGCACCTTAAATAAAGAGAAAAGAAAAGGGCATGTACCGTCAGAGGTTAATTTGTAAAGCATGATGGCCCTTGGGCCTACAGAAGGGCTCCACAGCTTCATTAATACAGGTTATTTTGGGGTGAGTTGCTCTGCAAGGAATTTTCCTTGAATGTTCAGTAGGCTTCAGTGATGTAAAAATTGGGATAGGTGTCCCCTGACCAAGGAATGTGGCAGCAGCCATGTCTCGAGAGGCAACCTAAAATTTAACCCATATCTTGGTGATACCCAACTCATCCAAGAGCTGTGGAGGTGATGGTATCTGTTTTCCTATGGTTTTGTCTTGCAATGGTGTTCTCTGCTGTCTAATTAGATGCAAATTCCAGTTGTTTCCCCAGGACTAGAGAGTTCAGAACATTTTACTCCCTGCACACAGCCAGGGTGTCCATGATGTAGTCTTCTCAGTGGGAGAGTTCATGGGGGTTTTCTCACTAACTGCTTGCCTATTTGCCTAGCTGGAGGAACTTAAAATATCTGAAGCTGCCATGTCTTTGGCACAATGGACTGGTTGGCCAACAGGATCAAAGGTTACTGGGAGGAGACTGACTCAAGTTATGCAAAAGCGTAAACATACACACACAGTGCGCAACTGCATTAACCTCATTGCCTTAGTAAACTAAGCTACAAGTAGCATGAGATGTAGTAGGATTATATGAAAAATTGGTATTTTCCTCACGTAGCAAGATAGTCAGGTAAGTTTGTTTGGACCACTGGTGGTTCAGTGACATCTGACCATATACATACGTACACACAGAGAGAAAACTATCAGCAGAACAAAAGGGGACAAAAGAAACCCACCTTGAAAATATACACAAATTACTACCATATTTTTGAAGTGCAGGTGTGCTTGTAATACAATATACACAGAGGTGTACGGAGCAGTGGGTATAATTTAAGGTATGTTACTTAAAGCAGGTAGATTTGCTTTTATTCTCCTTGCAGAAATAAAGAACAACATATTCAAGATTTTTGGGAGAATTATGTTTTTAAACCTACCTAGTGGAGTACTGTCCTGGCTATAATGGACAGCACGTCCATCTGCAATATTTTCTTTCAAAAGAAAGGAAATCCATTTCAAATGTCCAGAACACAAACATCTAGCCATGGCCAGATGATTATAGGTTATGATTTGGCTCTGCTCCTTGTTTCACAGGGAACAAGATGCTGTGGCTGCTCCTCTAACCTATACACTGCCATAGTGGTCAGGACGTGGTCACAGAATTTCCTACTGCTCCAGAGCTGTTGTGTGAATGTTAGATTAGGGCAAGATGCTGTTCCCAATGCTCAAGTTTTGCCTCATGCCAAGGCTATTTTTGGGTGAGTTGTTCCACAGAGAATTCCTCCCCAGCATTCGATAGGCTTCAATGTTGTAGGAATTAGGTTAGGTGTCAGCTGAAATCTGCAATCTCTCTGGTGTAATTCTAAATGACTGAGGTTAAGTTGGAGACGGCAAGAATCAACTACTTAAATTCATTGTGACTTGTACAGTACTTGGTAGGTAGTAAAATAATAATTCATTTAGTTCTGAATGACATCTATGGAGCTATTTCCTCTCTGATGTTTAAGCATTGAAAACACTAAGTACTTGTGCACAGCTGAGTTCATTGTAGACATTTCTGAAAGCAGCTATGAATATACTTACCTCTTTAAACTTGAATAAGCCTCTAGTAAGTGCAAAATATTGTCAAGTCTGTTTTGCATTTTCTCAGTTAATGTTTTGATGTCTGTTTTCAGCTTTATGCTACCACAGAGTTGGCAAGGCACAGGGAAAGCATTTTTTCCCAGCTCCCAACCATATCATAAACTCCACAGACTTATAAGCAGTATTTATTCTGGTGACATTCTCTAATGCAGCAAGTAGAAAGATGCCTAACAGAGAAAAGAGAGCTGCATCTCTCAAAGATAAATTTAGGACAAATAATTGGTAATAGAAAAAGTTTTACTATACCATGGAAGAAAATTTTCAAAGGCTAACTGGCCACGGATTGCAATTGTTCTTGTATAAAAGCTGCTTTGACATGTGCATGGCAACCTGACTCCCTGCCTGGGACTGCTGGAACTGAGTGATGATCCGGTGATATTCCTCAGGGAACTTTTCTTGGCATGCCCTGCACTCAGCTGCCTCCAAACCTGGCCTTCACAGAGAAGTAGAGAAAGAAATAGCATAGGGGCATCTCTTACAACACATTCCTTGTAGTTGTCCTATGACTTAATTGAACTTTTTGCAGGAGATGAAGAAGCCTCTGTGTGGAGGATTACAAGGAGCATCCTCAGGTCCCAGGGATGAGGGATCACCATTCCTTTCCCTCCTTCCCTTTCTCCCTGTATCTGTACAGATAAAGCTGTATCTGGTATTGCAAGCCACAGACATTCAAAACTTCACCACACAGAAATAGTGTGATTGGTTTTAGGAATCATGTCATCTTAATAAATATGGACTCTGCTTCTTTGCCTTTTGGTGGTGCATCTACAGATCAGCTTTACAGGCTTTTTAGGTTTTTTTATGTCAAGGGAAAAGGGATATATTTCTTTCTCATTTATTTATTTATTTAAATACGTGGTTTGGAATTCTCTGTTAAACCAAGGTAGAGGATTTAAGAAAGATACCAAATATCACAGGTTTCATATTAGAACTAGTGTTGTCCAAACTATTATTTATAAACATAAACTAAGTGAAATACAAAGGATCCAATGAATAGCAAAAACACAATCTTGATAACATGCATCAGAATCAGGCAGGTTTCACAAAAGTGTGCTAGACAGCAAGATAGAAATCAAATAATTCCCTTATCAGATGAGAGCATCATAAAAATGCCCTCACAGAAGAGCTTCAGGACCCTGGCTTACTGAACACCTCTGAAAAACTTCAAGGTTGCAAGAAATATAAGGAAGTATTGAAAACAATCGGAAACTGTGCAACCAAGGAGAAAGTAGTTAGGGGACGCTCTAGAGGTCAAAACTCCTTAAAGAAAACTTGGCATAACCAACCTGTAAAAGCTGGATTAGGAGAATTCTGTCTTCATATGCTACAGACTCAGCAAACAGACCATCTTAAATCAAGGCGTAATTTGTAGCCTCTGAGGGTCACTTATCTCAGTTGAACTATAGTTTTGGATTCAACATGGTAGTTTTAGCAGTTTGTACAATCTGAATGAAGTTTTTTGAATACCCATATAACTGGCAGGTGTTTCTGCAGTGTTCAAATCCTGTGTGGAGAACAAAGACTCTCTCAGGTCTCACAGGCTCTGGTTCAGGCCCCAGAACAACTGGGCATCTCATTTGCCTGCTGTCCTTTTTCAATCTGGACTTCCAGAAGAAGGCATGATAGGCAAGTATCTCTCTCATTCTGGAGCTGTGCAGTTCAGAGCAAGACCACCAACACTCAATAGATGTGTCCACCTTACCACAACCTTTTCAGGAAGAAGCCAGGTAAGGACTAAATTTCCTCAATGGGGTGGGCAGAGCTATCAGCAACTCCTGCGCAGGAGCTGTAAGCGTTCTTTATTCCTAATTCATATGGCTTGGCAAATTATTGGTCTGTGCTGGTATGCAACCACCTTTTAATCAAGTGACTAGGGCCTCTTTTTTGTTATTTAAAAATTCAGGCCTGGTAATGAACTATAAAGATTCACTGGGAGCACTTCTCAGGTAAAGGTCTCAAGTAGCATCCTTAGAATTTCACAGAATTCTTGTGAGGTAAGAATTAATGACTGGCTTTACAGATGGGTACATTTTGCTCTGGGAAGGCAAGAGGCCAATTTCATATAGGCAATTAGAACCCCATGGCACTCACACACTTTGGCAAACATGGGCCACAACGTTTTGCCTGCAGTGGGAACATGGAGTGGCTCATGCTTGGTTCCCCTCGTGTTTTGCCAGCTAGCCATACCCTTTAGCCATTGGGCTCTTCTGCCTGGAGTGACTGAGTGCTGTGGTCAAGGTGTACTGCAGGCTACTGCATGTTCTGCATAAAAGATGGGCCCTGGCTACAAGGCAGCCTGGCTTTTCTTTGCTTCCTTCTTCAGATTGCTTTTTCCCTGGTCTCTAGCTGATACCTAGGAGGTTATAACAACGTAGGCAGTGAACAGAGTAAAATGCAGAACTCCTAATAATAGTCACATTGGACTGAAAAATACTAACTTTAATTCTTTTTGTGTGTGTGTCTGCATTTTTCAGCATCTATAAAACCTTACTGCTGAAGTATTCAAATACAGCAGATGTCGGTCAAGCTTTTCTATAGACTTAAAGCCATGCTTCTGTAACCAACTATTCCTCCTGGACTGAGAGACTGGGGAATGATAAAGCTTTCTTGTGTGTTTTATAAAGGCAGTAACCCTTGTGTGAGCTGTTTTAAGAGTAAGCCAATTTCTCTGTCAAGATGCTTAGTGGGGAAAGCCTCTGTATGCAGAGGGCCAGCCCGCTGCAGATGCCTGTGCTCTCCTGCAGTCATCCCATCTCTTGGAGTCCATGAGATTAGTATTGGATCTGATGACATTTGGGAATGTTTGTTTTGGTTTTGGCAAACATGTTTCCTAAGCCCATCTCGCTTGACTTCTTGTGAGATAGTGAGTGTGGATTTTTTACTTGCATTCTTTGTACCATGTTCAACATTTGATTTCTTATAGTGTGCTAAGCAACTCAACTAGTTATCGCATTTGGGCACAAGAATGTTTGAGGGGAGCTTTACTTCTCCAGATACAAATACTAATCAATTATTTAAATGCATTTACAAAAAAACCCAGGAAATTATTTTGTGCCAAGAAGGTGTGAGTATAAGAACTGTTGGTGAATTTGATCACTACTTTTTTTTTTCTTAAAATCAGAGACCATTTATATTCCTATATAGAAAAAGTCAGTAATATTTCCAGAGCATGTTTCATATTTCTGAAGCAGACTTAACTCTTAGAGGATTCTCCTTTCCTTATCTTTTCCTACTTGCGACATGATGTGCTCTCTTCAGACACTGTTCTTGTTCATACAGATTCCATTCAAGGAATAGAAACCATATCCTGCACTGAGTCACACTGGTCAAATACAAAGTGCCAAGCATCAAAAAATGCAGAGGAGCCTTTGTTTCGAAAAGTTTTTGGAAATGAAATATTTCTTTACGATTACAAACATTTGTTGAGCAATTCTGACAAATCTGTAAAATTCATTACTATCTTGAGTATAGGAAAAGGATTAGTCCAAGAACAGTTGAACTAACAAAACCTAATTTCCTATTAATTTCTATTTAATGAAAGAAATATGTAGAAATCCTGTTAGAGTTAAATCTATTTAATTATTCTAGTCTTTGGTGTTTGAAGAGAATAAGAAGTTCAGTGGAAATCTTTTTCATTATAGAATCTCTCTGAGGGAGATTTCTAGTGTCTAACAAGACTCTGTTTCTTCTCAGAAACCAGGTTAAAAGGACCTTTTATTTTTGGTAACTAGCAGTCACCAAACTAGAAGTGATGCCTGAAGGGTTAGTAGTAGCAGGGAGGGAGGTGCTGCTGGAGTAGAAACTTAGGAAGATCCCATAATGTCTAATGTGTTGAAAGACAAAGCAATAAAGCAAGTCAGATGGTAGTGAAGTCATTTGCCTGCATATGAAATAAACTTTAAGTCTCCTATAAGTCTGCTTAGGATTGCGTTACCTGATAAAGCAGCAGTTTTATCCAGGGTCAAATGCAACCTGGTAGCTTGCAGAGTAGCTTCCTGTTTGAATATACACAATGAGAAATTAGACTGATTTGTCTGGTTATGGAATAGCCAAAAGCATGCTGAGGTGCTTGAGTTCAGGCACCAATCATTGTTTGGGTGCTTTTGGTTTTGGTTTTGTTTTGATTTTACAGAACTGCTATAAACAGCTTCTGAATAACTTCTGAACTTGAGCCCTGCTTATGCCCTGCTACCTATGAGGCAGGATAGGTCCAAGGTTACACACTACTGTTTCTGTCCACAAGCAGTGCTGTTCACATGTGCTGAACTCATATCTGTGCAAAAGTATGGACCAGGCAGAATAAGGGGAGCAAAGTATCCTCAGCCTCTTCCTTCTGGGATGAAGTAACATTCAGCTTATGACTCTAACCAGAACACTGCAGATGCAGTAATTTGACCAGTGCTGTTCAGTCTGTGCTAACTGGCTTGGCAAGGATGAATTGAAACAATCTGTATCAGGCTGGACAGGAACCCTGCATGAAGTTTGGAGGAAGGGCTCAGTTCATAGAGAGCAGGAGTATCACTAGAGCCATCTCTTTTAAAGAAGAATGGTTTAACTTCACAAGTTTATAGGTGATCTAGAAAGCAATATATGAAACAATACTCAGTTGTGTACGACACATGAGCTGCTGTAAGACTTGAAGCTGTGAGGTGCCTGTTAGTGAAGGGGTCATTGCTTGGGTAAAGCTCTCAGCAGAGCTAGCTGTTGTGTGCCATATACTCAGGATGTGATATGCCTGTGAGATTTGTTTCTGATAAAAATAATATTAATGACCTGATATCCTATGGGAGAACTCTGGAAGTGTGAAAATTATGAAGCGTTAGCCCATCTGGAATGAACTATTTTCAGATTGCTTCTAAAATTACACTTAAAATTGGGGAAATCAATATTCTCTACAACCGGTTTTCCTTTTGTTTCCTTTCTCCTCCCAAGGCTTTTCATTTCTGCCTTTCCAAACATAGCAATTTAAAACTATGTGGAAGAAGTCAGGCCATTTGCTGCTGTGGAAAGTGTTGAACAAGACACACTTCTGGAACCTGGCCACCAGCCATGTTGCATGTAGTCTAGCAAGGTTCCTGCTAATTACATAAGGGCTTTAAAGGAGATAGCAGCTATGATAAATAAGTAAATAAAAATCCCAGTGCTCTAGAAAGGAGGAACTGTTTTCCCTTTTTCTCTGCTGTGACTATAAAGCCTCCCCTCTAACACTGGAGAAGAGCTAGCAGCACTGCATGCCTGGCAGGATCCCAGCAGCTGCCAGCTACCCCAAACAGCTCAGCAAGCCCAGGAGCATCCACACTAGCCAACATCATGCAAAAGGGCTCACTGGCTGCCTGCGCAGACCTGCACAGCTATTTGAGTGTGTGCTCTGTGAATACCTGCAGTACCACCCAGACTTCAGTCATTAGCCTAAGGTCATCAGTACATTTCTGTGCATGGGAGTGTCTGCATTTTATGTATCACTATGGCTTGTCTGGGTGTGTATATATTTGTTTGTGTGCTTGCCCTGTAATGATCCAACCTATCTTACATGTATATTTTAAAATATTTTATAAAGTGAGGGTAGATATCATTATCTAAAGGAAAGTGAAGCACAGGGTCAGAGGTTATGCCCTTTGCTGAAGGATACAGAGCAAGTCATTGGCAGAGACATGACCGGGACACCGAGTTTCTGACACAAAGCCTGCAGTCCCCACTAAGCCATGCTACTTTTTGTGCCTCTTCTGTTTAGGAAACATTATGAATTGTAGAATGTCTAACATGCATTCATGGTGTTGTCTTCAGAAAGCCCCGTGGCAATGGAGAGAGGAAATTGTATTTCTTTACCTAAGGACCTTTGCCACTACTGCTACTGCTGACAACAAGACTTCAGCAACAAACTAAATTGACTAAAGCCTGAATGGCGAATAACAGCTAACAAAAGCACTTGCATGTATCCTTTAGCAAATGTTTGACAGAGTGACCTACCAAGTCCAGCTGCATTCATTTCCAGTGAACAAAGCAGGTGGTCATGGACCCAATTACAACCTGGCATGCTAAATCAGAGTCCTGCAGATGACCCAATCTGTCAGTTAGTCCAGCCCTCTGCTTTGCTACAGGTTTGTTTACAATGGTCTCTCTTTCTTCAAATTATTAGTTTTGGTTAGTATAACAGAGCTTACTGAAGAGCAGGTTGTTTGTTTGTTTGGCAACTTTCAGGTTTTGAATTTTTTCCTTCAGAATAGTTTTTTCCTCAGAATTTTTCAATAGAACAAAAGGGTAGAAAGAATCACTTCTTGGAACGACACATTTTGTCCATAAGATGTTTTCTTTAGGAACAATATTAAAAGAAGTCTAGAAATAAAAATCATTCTTAACCAAGAAATTAAAGCATTTCAACTTCAAAATGTATGAACTGACTGGAAAGAACGTTTTGGATTTTTTTTTTAAACAAAACACAGTTTCTGGAAAAATTGAAATAGTATGCATTATCAGTATGGCCTGTTCTGTGCTTCTCACAGAAAGCTAAAATTTACATGACAAATGTGCCCACCTCCAAAGTAGACTATAAACTCAAAGAACCAGCCAAATAAAGCACTTTGCAAGAGGCAAATACTTTCCTTTGGTCTTTTTTTAGACTGCAAGCCCCTCAGGGCAGGGATAGTCTTTATTTTATATCATCTATTGGGCCAACCCACTGCTGAAACTTAAGAAGTAATAGTTTCTACCAGACTTGATTCACATCACAAAAATCAGCTTATGCCCTCTTGTTGACATCTCCATGTACAACAGGAACTGAGCAGGTACACAGACTGGATGTTGTTTCATTTCAAGTGGAGTTAGTGAGATAATATGGTGTAGACTGCAGAATTTGCTCACTAAAATAACATGTTTTTTTATTTGTTTCTCAGCTCTCTTAATCACATTCTCACTGTAGGTTATGAACTGCGAGCAATACATGAAATTAAAGCAGTCAAAGAATGTAAGTGTATTTTTATGATATATTGCATGAGTTAATTTCAATGCCTACCTACCTTTAGACTGTGTAGTCATTTAACACAGTTCTGTTACAGCAGAAATAACTAAGAAAGAGGATCTTTCCCCCCACTCTTCCTTTTTTTTATGTGAAGAGGAGAGACAAGCTTGAAACAAACTCAATTCCTTCTCCTTCCCGCTCTGCCTCCTCCTGAAAATCAATTCTAAACATAATTCATGAGGCTATAATCTGATGAGTTTGATCTCTTCTTTTGTAGTGGTACCAGCAGACAGGTTGGACCACTGGGCATATCCAACAATGCAGAGCAGAAAATGTGCTTTCTGTCTTGTTATATGCTCTGCTTTTCTATGGGAAAAAATACGTGTCCAGAAGTCTTCACAGATAAAATGCTGTGGCCTTTCTTTCTCTGTCATGGTAAGTTATTTTGGGGAATCTGCTGCTTGGGATGAAGGAAGGTCAGGCAACAAGCGTTAATGGTCCTGAGTATCCTTGTCTTTTGCGAGACTCTGCTAGGATCTGTGGAACCTGTATGTGAGCCTATGGAGGCCAGTCTCTTTTCTTAGTGCTGTTCAAAATTTCAATGCCTCTGCACAGGGATGGACATATGGACAGGTTTGATAAGCTCTTAGAGGACCACGCTCCTTAAATAACTTGTCAGCATCTTGTTCCTGTAATTCGTTGGAAAATAAGATCAAGAGCTTGTCCTACAGCTGTGTAAATCAACAGGGCTGTGTTAACTTGGGCAAGCTTGAATGTAGACTGAAGTGTTCGGCATGGCTTTCCTTATTTTGCTCTTTGTTATGCAGTGTTTTCCTAATATCATGCATACATTGTACCGAAGCAGAGATTTACATATTCAGTATTGCTAAGCTAGCGCTCCACATTAAAGGCCAGATTCCAAAGCCTTTACTCATGGTGAATAGGTCCCTCCTCCATGACTAATGCCTTGGAGATCAGGGAAGCTCCTAGTGAAATGAAGCATTACTTAACACAGGGTCAAGATCTAGAGCCTTTCCTTGTAACATTAGGAACAAATATTGTCTCTTCCCCTCCTGTACCTCTGGGTCAATCCAATCCCACACATACAGATCCTGGGCAGGTTTGTGTCATGTGGGAGTGATTTACGCAGTTAACAGCCAGAAACACGTAGACGGCTGCCTGGTATTGGAGCCGAATCAGGGGAACTCAACCCAAATTATCACCCACCGCTAATGGATGTCTCCAAGATCTGGCAGTCCCTAGAACCCCATCACTCCACAAGTATTTTCTGTAGCTGGACAGAGCATGTGTCCCACTCCATGAGCTTGGGGAGAGAGCAGCTCCTGAGCTGACACCAGGGAAAATCCCTCTCTGCTGTTCAAAACTAGCTCCAGTGGTGGCAAATGAGGGCCGTTCCCTCCCCAGAGGAAGAAGAGCTGTTCTGGATACATAAATGCCTGAAAAGCTGGGGAACAGTGCCTAAGGGCTTCCACATTTTCTTGCCAGTATTAATTCAGTGCAGCATGAGAACAGCTGTACTGTGTTGAACAAAATTCAATGCTTCCATGATACCTCTCCTTCACCATCCCACCGGACCCCAATGGCTGCTGCAGTGTTAGACTTTCCCTGAGAGTGATTGCACTAATGTCCCTGTATTTAACAGCCCTCAATGAACTTGAACTCTTTCATGAATTGCTCACGTACATCACAACATCCTGCGGTGATGTTCCGCAGCTCCACAGCAAAGATGGGCACTGAGGGGAAAAGCACAACTTTGGTAAAATAATGTTGCTGTTGAGTGTGGGCTAGAGGGCCTGCAGGAGATGGCTGGTGACCACTGCCCTTCTTGGGCAAGTGTTGGCAGCACAAGTTTCCCAATGTCCTGGCCCTGTCCCCAACAAAACTTGTGCCTGTAGCAACGCTGTTGCTATTTGGGTGGGAGGTAGTCATTTGTGTTAGACCCAGATTTATGAAGACATTGAAGTATTTAATTCTTAAACTTAAAGGTCTGTGCTGTGTTGAATATGAAGTCTAATCTGCTGGCTTTGAGTAGAGGCATATTGGTGAAACATTGGAAGAGAGCTTGCAGGACTTGTTATACTTGTTCTCTGAATAAGAAGAGGCTTTCTATTTCCCAGACGGCCGTTCTGACAAATTCTACAGGCACTAAATAAACAAATGCCTTTCCTAGAGAAATGCTGCTATTAAAAATGCTCAGGCTGGATTTTTTTTTTTAACTTGAAAGAAAGCAAATACATCATTCCACTCCGATTACCAACAGCAGTGAATTATTTGTCTGCTTTGGACCTGCCTATAGGCACATACGCAACCATTACATAGCAAAACCCATCTGAGTTCATTGCCCTCTTTCACACTGGGCTCTGAGTAAGTGTAAGTGGGCTCCACATCACAGGCTAAAGAGGAGGGCTGAAGCATCTATACCAGTTGAAACCATGGAGTTTGCTGCTCACAGCCTCTGTTCCCCAAAGGCACCCCACAAATACAAAGGAAGGGCCTCCCCCAAGCTTTTACCCTGATTTTAATCCCTCCTAGAAAATGAAGTGTTAGATGTTCATATTAATGTAGTGGTTAACCAGCCTGTGGTAAGAACTCTTTACTGGACTGGCTTGATTTATACAGCACTCGTCACCACACCAGTAATTAAGAGTGAACAGAGCAGCAATGCCAATGCTGTACCTCATCGACTTTGCCATCTTTCTATTTCAGGGATGAAGCTTTGCTTAAGAAGTGAGAGTGCAGCTGTTCCCTGAAACAGCAAACACCCTCTTGGATATACCAAACGAAAATCACAGTGAAAGGTCAAGATTTTAAGAATATTTAGTATTCCTAAAACCTGCCCTGGCTGTAAAGCACCGTGTAGTTATTAAGTTGTTATTCTTAAAAATTATTTAGCTATTTGTGCTACTTATTATCCCCATTTTACAGAGGGGATGTTGGGCTCAGACAGACTTAGAGCTTACAAAGCCCTGGCTCCTACTTCAGCATCTAATTTTTCAGGCCACACAGAGAAATTTACCTCCTTTGGGAAAGATTTTTTTCCTTTTTCCACTTGTGAGATGCACAGGTCTCCAAGTAAAGCAGTGATGAGCTCTCACTTGTGTTTTTGAGACTTTTTCTTTGTAATGCTTATTTTCCCTTTGCCATCTTCTCCCTGCTTGGGTAAGCCTTGTGTTCATGTATGGTCAACCTTCTGGTTCTTGAGAAACTGCAAATGAAATGCCACCTCCTTGGTTTCCTTTCCCAAGGGAAGTCCATGTGAGCCAGCAGCCGACTCTGCAGGGAAGCCCTCTGACTTCTGTGTGGGTTTGTTCAAGTAGGTCTGGCTTCTGTTGCACTTTATGTTAGCTTCAGGGGTGAGATGCAGAGATAAAAACAAAGGTCAGGAGCAGATCTGTGAAAGACAAACATCAGGATCGTGGAGCGCATATGCCTCTCCCATTAGCCATAACAACTTCGGTAACCTTGGACCACACTGATGTCCTGATATAGTCTCTTTAAACTTAAAAAAAAGCCTCGAGAGAGCGTTCAGACATACTGCAGTGTGCTCCAATTCAAATAAGGTCATGGAGTTGCACTCTTTAAACCTGTCATTATTCCTGAGGCACTAGCAAGGACATCAAGGGCACATTTCAACTATTTCAAATCAGGCAATTGCAGCTTCTTGCCAGCTCCCAATTTTTTTAGCCTTGAAGCAAGATTCATGCAGTAACTCCATCTACCAGTCCCCATCCCTGTTAACTGATTTAAACAAAATTCTATGGAAGAGCGAGGACCTTGCAAGCCTTGTGAAACCTGGTAGTAGGCAGAGATGAGAGGCTGCAACCTCAGCAGCTATCTGTCGCCATCAGCCCACGTGGCCAATTAACATGTATACATCTCCATATCGGCTGCCTCTAATCCAGCTAGCATTGGAGGGAACAAGAGGTTATTGCAGATGACAAGCAACAAAGGGAGAAAGCAGAATCATTTGTAGGAAACCGGTCTCCAGTAGTTCCTCTGTTGAGAGGCCCAGACATGTTTTCCTTCTGCTGTGACCATACAGAAAACAGGCAAGATTTTAAACTGTTCATCCATTTGCGGACTCATCTGCAATTCCCACAAGACCTTTGTCTCAAATTAATAAGATTAGGCAAGGAGCATATGAAAAAACACTTGCTCACCCAAAAAAAAAAAAAAAGAAAAGCCAAAGTATTGGTATGCGTGAGCAAGTGCTTGCTGGGTGAGCAAGGGCTAGGCAATGTAGCATGAATACATGAAGGAAGATTATTGAAGTTTAAATTGATAAAGCCTTGAGGAAACCTGAGTCATTGATGATAAATTTCTGTCTTCAGAGGAAATTAGTTTTAAAGGAAAAGGAGCTGGTTTAAAATATATTTAAAGTATCAAATTGCATGTATTTATGCCAAAGTCACTTTCCCACTCCCACAGATTAGGAATAGAAATTGTGGTCCTCGCTTGCCTCTTTGAAAACTGCAGCATCAGTTCTTTTACAGTCAAATAAGCAGTGAGGTCAGGAAGGAAGCAGGTCTGGAGAAATTAATTCTTTTGCGCTGAGTCTCATTTTTTAAATGAATTGGGTCTCTAGTTCTGCAGAAGTGACTGGGAAAGGAAGTAATGTGTAAAATCAAATGATGAGGATCTTTTAGTTGGGGAGATGCTTATGAAGATGGGGTGATGGAGAATGTGAAGTAGCCTACCCAATCTGACACATTTCAGAAAAAAAAAATGGCAGGAGACAGGTCACTTTATTCTCATATATCCCTGGGCTGGTTTATGGTATGCTTTCTATTACACCAGAATATTCTGTTCTTACCAGCGGTGCAGGATATCACATGCTGGTAGCTGGGAGGTCTGATGGAGGTTAGAGTGTGCACATGGAATTTATTAGAGGTTCGCATCCTCTCAGCGGCAAGTCATGTGGGGATTTTAAGGTCTGAACCTGAGTTTGGAGGAGAGGAAGCTTCAGAGACAGCTATATCTTAATTACCTCTGGAAGGTTTACTGAAATGCTCAGAGAATTGCTCATGCATCTGAACAGAAAGGGAGTACTGCAATTAAAGCTGCTGGGACCTCAAGAAGTAAATACCAGAGAGCTGAGATCAAACAGATATCCTGAGGTGTGCTGGGGACCGTGTTATAAATAGGAAGGAAGAAAAAGCTCAGGGCATACAGGTGACACCTCTCAATCCCTCTTTGTAGCCATGTTTTGACAGCAGCTAAAACATGTCAGCCCTTGATTATCTGGTTTGTGGATTAACTAACTTTCCCTAGACCCAGTAGCAGTAGCCAATTCCTGAGGATGTGTTGGCCAGCCCTGGCTCTTGCCCTGTCTGTGGATGTGTACTGGTGGACCGGCTCTGCACAGCTGCCTGTTTTTTGACAAGGCAGATGTTTTCAGCCCGTTCTTTTCTTACAGATCTTATGTATGTTTTGTACTACCCAGGGTTTTACTTCATCTAGCTTATCTCGCAGTATCACTGGGTAATAGGGAGTGCTTGGCATTCTTATCCCACTGCCATTTTCATATGGAGCGGTTTTCTAGGTAACCCGTGAAAGACTGGGTTTGTTTATATTCTGGGTTTGGGGTCAGCCCAGTCTAGAAACCTCAAAGACTGAAGTTGGGATCCAGGTCCTGTCTTGCCTTCTAAAGATTAAAACTTCTTTAGGAAGCCAAATATTTTATTGTTGTTTCTTTTTTTCTAGAAATAGAAGATTGCAGTCAAGGCAAAGAGAGAACAAGAGAATGGGAAACAGGGAAGAGTGTAAACAAATCCCACTTGTAGAAGCATTTTGGTATGGATCGGGAGTGTGCTTTTGAAGGTGATTCCCTTCATGACATGGTCTTGGGGTGCACAGCTCCATTTCTTCCAGATGAAGCTAAACTGAAAGATGTGCTCCAGGGGCAGAAGTAGCACACTCCAACCAGAAATGGACATTCAGTCCATAGGATCACATGAGAAGCAGTCTGAACTAAAACACCCAGAAATGCATGCAGTGAGGATGTCAGGACCTCTGGATGAGCTGTTTTGCTCCTCTACCAGCTGTTTTGCTTTACAGATCCAATCCTCCAGCACCACATTACCTGCCCAAACCTCAATTTTAAATATTGCACATTACTATGCTGACCAAATTGCCATAAGGCTATCCTCAGGGGCATTTACTTTGGCTCCTCCTTGTTAAAAAATAAAGAAGCCATTGCTGGGAAGTCAGGCACTGCGCAACCTCTCTGGTCTCCAGAACCTGTTCTGCTCAGTCATATTTGGTGATGGTCTCCAACACACTGCAGAAAACATCTGCTTGAGAAGGATTTCAGAAGTTAAAGGTATGATAAAGAGAAAAAGGCAACTGGCTGCCTGGCCATGTCCTATAGGACTTGTTTCAGCACAGTTGCAATATCTCTGGGATATAGTTTAGATTAATCATATTGAATTGCCCAGCCCTTGCCACATATGTCTTTATTATTTAACTATGCAGTGCTGAATAAAATGTGATAGAATTTTTTTTTAAGCATTATGACTTATTTTGCTTTAAATAAAAATTATCATCTACTCTGTGGTTAAAATGCTTTGGAGACACAACGACAACATACATGACAGAAAAATCCTTTTCCCGTTCTCTTCAGTGACAACTTTGCTACTGGGCCAAGTTTTCATGTGGAAAACTCAAGGTAATGATTTCAATGGCATGTCTCTCTTGAGTCACAGAGAAGCAACAAGCAATAAAGTGTCTATAATTGTTACGGTGCTTATTGTCTTACAGGGCTGAGAGAAAAGAACTGATTATCATCTTTCCTTTTTTTTGGCTAGAAAGGAAAATTTGCCTACTGAGATACTCTAGTTTTTGAATATATGCATGCTGAGATGAGTAAGAAACAGAACTGCTGACTTTGAAATATTGGGAAATAGGTATGACCATGTCCGTATTGGTCAATTATACAGGGAGTATTCCCTGCACATTGTGCTGGATCATCTGCGCTATTCATTTATATGAACAGTCCTGGGGTAGGCTTGCCAGTATTCTCCAAAACATGATTTGAGAGTTAGCAGAGGCCAAGGATTGCTCCTGGCCTCTAGTTTGGATGCAACCATACCAGTCTGGAGACAGATTTTAACATTTTGGTGGACCCAAGCTGCTCTGTGGCAATTCATTTACATGCTGGAGAATGGTCCTGAAAATGTTGAATTGGCTAGTACAGTCAGCCTCTGTGTGTATTTGTTTTAATTTGAGTAACATTTAGGAATTGATGTAGAAAAGTGAGTTAAGGCTGAGGTACCTCCATAACGCAAAATAAGGAGTGGATGTAAGGGAAGACTGACTTCTTTTATATTCACTAGCCCAAATAAGGACTGGTAGCTGCAGTTGTTTAGGAGAATCACAGTGTTGCAATCTCTTATCATTCCTATTTGTGTCCGCTTTGGATGCAAACAGCAAGAGATGGCTGAATCTGAAGAAACCCCCATTAGCCGCACCCTTGATGCAACTCACATTCTTTGTGTGTTGACTCAGGGCTATCAGCTTTCCTCACTCTCTCTTTGCCATAGATTTTGCAGCACTACAAACACCTGAGGAGACAGTATTTTGAGCAGCTGCTTGCTATATTTGCACATGGTATTGAACTTCGGGTGGAAGCTGGGTAGGGGTAGATCAAAGGACTCTACAGGGAAGGGAAGGGAAGGGAAGGGAAGGGAAGGGAAGGGAAGGGAAGGGAAGGGAAGGGAAGGGAAGGGAAGGGAAGGGAAGGGAAGGGAAGGGAAGGGAAGGGAAGGGGAAGGGAAGGGAAGGGGAAAGGGAAGGGGAAGGGAAAGGGGAAGGGAAAGGGGAAGGGGAAGGGGAAGGGGAAGGGGAAGGGGAAGGGGATGAGCACAACCAGCCCTGGCCAACCATCACACCTCAGCTTGGCTACATGGCAATTTACCCTTCCTAAGGCAAAGTTCAGGGCACAGGCTCATGCCTTGTCCCTCTCTGTCACTGTGGACATAACATGGACTATGACAACCTATGCAGTGTGTCAGGAGTTAGGTGAGCAAAGGTATAAAGCTCCTTCTTCATTTGTGCAGAACGGACAGTGAGAGTAGTGTAATCAGCAGTATTAGTGTTCATAGTCAGACACCTACCATTACTAGTCACCCACATTGAATAACTATACGGTGTGATCTAGTGACGTTAGCTCTACTTCTACCGACACCCAATTTATTGACAGCATGTTCTTGCTGCAATCATACAGAGATATATGATTTCTGGTTAAGCAGAACAGTATATGTAAAATCAGTGTAAGTCACCCTCACAAAGTACAGAAATAAGGCAGAAGCTTGTTTCTATGTTTAGTAACAAAGATTTTGGATATAACATACCACATTCCATCACAGTATCAGTCCTTATGTCCTTACCCATACAAACCATAAAACTTACTTAGGTAACAACATAGCAAGAAATGTCTAGCTTCAGGATTTTTTAAAGTGTGTGAAAAACCACAGTAGTCCCTACGCGATGTTACAAACACCAAAGTGATGGATGCTTTTAAGCAGGAAATGTATTCTACCCTTTGAAATGATCTAGTAGATGGCAATGGAGATGCCATATTCTCCAGCAGTTCAGTCGAAAATTTGCAAGATGGGAAATAATAACTATTTGGGAATTAAAACTGCATACTTTTGTCAATATAGTATAGTTATTCCCATGCTACCCCGATAACATTGTTCAGTTTGTGTTATGAATAGTAATGTTTATCTTGAATACTGAAAGAATTTGCTATGCCCTTTTTTTGTTTCATGTAATTATTTTAGATGATAATGATAATGCACAAAGCAATTTATTTTTTTCTTTTCTGCTTTATCCTGGAAAAAAATTGAGGGTCTTTGCAAAGAGGAGCCATAATTCAGAAGATAGCTAGCAGGTTCTCCTGTACAATGGGTGGCATAGGATCTCTGGGTAGTAAATCCCACTACAGCCATACAGTTTTTATTTTTATATTTACTTTTTTGTTGCCTGCTTTCATTAGTGAATAAGCTGATGCTGCAAATCCCTATCAGAGTTTGAAACATTTTAAAAGTCTGTTTCTGAGTTAAGTGAAGCTTCCCTGGAAAATGCGACATTGAACTTGGTGACCGAGGTGACAGACAAAACCTGGACATAAAAAAAAGTATAGGAACCCTCCTGAGATAACACCATGGTCACGTGTTGAAATACTGACTGCAATTTACTATAATTAAGGTTTAATTCCAGCACCCCTGTATGTGTTGGTCTTGTTCTTTCTAAATGCTGTTATACAAACAAACAGTGTGAAGAGAAGAGAGAGAGAATCTGAGTATGTAAAAACAGATACATTTTCATCAGGGACACTGTCTAGAAGCAGCATGATCTGAGGAGGTTTAAGTACAATATTTAGAATAAACAGCTCTTGAGTGATAACCCTAGCTCTGCCACTAATACTCTGCCCAAGGCAAATTATTTTACATCTATAAAATGGAAATGATAGCTACTAACCTGCTTTACAGGAGATTTGCGAAGATAAATTAGTTAATGTTTGTGCAATGTTTTCAACATACAAAGTGCCATAAAGCTCCACGAATTATTATCTCAGTTCTTGCTTTAAAACCTCAGCGAGGAGTCATAGAATACAAACTACAATGCAAACTACAATGTCCACAATCTCAAACACCACGCAAATGAAGTCTGACCAAGCTGGATTGTAAAACCTTGCTAGTTCAGCTCTGCTTCATTTCTTCTCTTCCAGTAAAAAAGCCTGTCCTTTAAAATCACTTTTGCAACATGCACAGAAGAGCTGTGTTGCCATTGAGGAACAGGGGCTGGTGAAATTTTTTTTGGAGGGCGAATACTGAGCCACTGCTTGGTGGGTAATGAAAAGCAACATATTTTTTTGTTTCATTCAAGGAAAGGACCCAGCAGCAGGGATTTCTTTACTCTTGAAAGGATTTTGAGACTCTATTCTGTTTTGAGGGAATGTGGAAGAGACAAGAGGATTAATCCTGCTTTTTCTACTGGTAGGGAAACCAGTTATTCATCCTCTAATAGTTACTTCTCTCTACCTGTGGCAAAGTAAGCAGCTCAGCGGCGCAGGTAAACAGTGGTGAGCAGTCGCAGTTCAGTTCTGCAATCCATCTGTATCTTCATATGAAGGAATTACCAGCTTACATGGACTTTACTTCATATGTCAGCATGTTTACGTTTAATGTACAGAAGATAGGAAGAGATATACACGTACTATAAAACAAGTGAGTCAAAATGAAGCTGAAGCAAGATGTTGCTTTTAGTGTGATATGTAGTATTAATTTAAAAATGGGTGGTCAAAAGGTTGACCTTTGTCCCATGACCTTCATTCCATGCACACATGCAGCTGGTAATAAAAGTTTTGCAATATGAAGGAATATTGCATGCCCTTGCTGAAACTCATGTAGTTACATTAGCTTCAAAGGAGTTATAGCAAAGGCAGTCACTGGATATGTGACCAGATGTTTAGGGAAAATGTCATGTTTGAATTCAAACTGCTACAGAAATTGATCAGTTGTGTACAAAAGGCCTGAAAGCCTTGCCTGTGATCATAAGCAGCTCAAACCTCAGACTTAGAGTCTCTTTATGTATCTCATGACCTTGGTAAGTAGAGCACAGATGCCACAAAAGTAATACGGTTGTGCTCAC
Organism: Morus bassanus; assembly: GCA_031468815.1. Taxonomy (NCBI): domain Eukaryota; kingdom Metazoa; phylum Chordata; class Aves; order Suliformes; family Sulidae; genus Morus; species Morus bassanus. Next base: position 59,028,960 of record CM062567.1, on the reverse strand, counting down.
AAAGGTGGGAGGACAGAATTCACAGCAGCTTGCTGCACTGCCCCTTCAGTGGTACTGCACTGCCAGCAGCAGACGGGAGTCTCCTGTAGTGAGTATCTGCAGGGTGGGAAAGAAAATGTAAAGGGGAATTTGCTTAGTCTTCCCTTGCCCATCATGTCAGGAATGAAGGAGGTTAGTTAGGATCAAACACTTGTTTTTATGTGCATTTATGTAAGGGCAGTACATGATGGGAGGTAAAGCAAGTATGAAATGTTCCTGCTCAGTATAGCAGGTGGAATCACAATTGCATGAAAAATTCTGCAAAGCAAGTATTTGTTCTTTAGCATGTTAGGACAGGACTTGGACAAGTTTCTCCACTGAGTTCATATGCAAAAGATGTTTTCTTTTTTTTTTTCCTCCTATGTTTAGTTTGTTTTTCTGTTGTCCCATTGAATCCTTTCTTTCTCCAGATTTTAAAAACTCTGTTGCCTTCCACAGTGGTAGCTTGATACTCAACCTGCATGTCTAGGGGCACATGTTTGTATTTAGTATTTATCTACAGAACTCATTTGGGGTTCATTTCTTGGTTGTCTTAATTGTGCTTCCTTTCTCATAATGCAAGCTGCAATCATTAGTGTGTGCTGGCGATGCTTTGCAAATCTTCCCTCCCTAGAAGTTGATCTTTTTTTCCTGGGCCTCTCATTTTTAAAGATCCTCCTATTTGTCTAAATAAATGAAAATGAATCATATACACATAAAGTTTATGAAGTTGCACTGTGTGAGGATCTTGAAGCAAATTGCATTAATATTGTATTGTAAGCCCAGATTCTGCCCTCAGTTATAGCCACAAAACCAATCATATGAGTTCCTTGGATGTTACTAATGTCTGAGTTTACTTCAAAGTACATCTTTCACATTATTTACAGAACATAATCAAACCAGAATGTCAGCTAGAGCTTACAAAAGCTGACTTGTAACCCAATTCATCTTAATAAATTATTACAGGCATGGCAGGATGATAACATGGTTAAAGGCATGTGGTCAGGCATCGGGCTTTGTGCTAGGATAAGTAGGTGGGATGGTGGCTGCCTTTGCCTAGTTAGGAGAGTAACTAATTAAACTATCAGAAAAAGATTGTACAGAGGAAGTTGACTGGTACGAGAAAAGTAATGCATCTCTCAGAGGAACATGCATCACAGAGGAAAGTCAAGATACACTCAGTGGCTATTTTGCAATCTATTGTGTTCCAGCGCCCTGTGATAGACACAGGCATTTAGCACGTAATCTCCCAAACCTCATGTCATTGCGGGACTTTTGTTCCGGAGTTCCAGATTAATCATAACAGTTCTAAGGCTTCATATCCTCTTGACTGTGTGACCCAAGTCTTCACAAGAGCTTTATAAAGAAATTACCACCAGCATTTAACAAGTTTGAATGTTGAATCATGATTTACTCTGAGAGATCCCAGCCCAGACAAGTGACACTTCTATGTCCTATTAACATGCTTGAGTGACAAGATAGTGTTTCCTCCCACTTTCCAGAGGAGCAGCCTGTTAAAAAAAAAGATGTTGTAACCATAAGCATGTTTTACTGAATAGCTTGGTTTTGCCTCTCCCGGGGGGAAAATGGGGGGAAGGAGCACCACGCACTTACTCTTCTGCTTAATGTCCGTGGACGTCAGGAACACTTGTATTGTTGTGTGTTTATTAAGTAACTTGCTACAGGCAGCAAGGAGCACTTTCTCACTGCCACTGCAGAGGAATAGAAACGGCATGCACAGATATGGACCCTGTTATCCTTGTGCTAAAACATCCATAGAATTGGAGCAGTTTTATTTCACACACACACACACCTGGCCTTGCAAGCACTGGGGGTAAAACGACCAGAACGAGAAGAGGACTGTTCGCAGAGAAGCGAAGTGGGCTCCGCTGATTTCGGGGAAGCAGAAACGAGGGCCAGAGCACCGCAGATGCGCCCGTGCGAGCGGATTTAACCCCCGGAGCGGCTTCGCTGTTGCCGCTCCCCGATAAAACGCCTCAGTCCTTCCTTGCCCGCGCTCCCCTCCCTGGGGGCTGCGAGGACCCTGGGAAAGGGGACGGGAGAGGGTTTCTGCTGCAAAACACCCCTGGGCATCGGCGCTCCCGCACAGCCTTTGCTCCCCCGGGGGCCCGGCTTCCCCCACGGAAAGGACACGGAGCGGGGGAGGCTGTGCCAGGGCCACGCTGCTTTTCTGCGAGCAGCGGCGCAAACGCACGCTCATGCCTTCAGCAGCTGCCGGGCAGAAGCCGCCGGGAAGCGGGACATCCCCCCCACCCTCTCCGAGCAAGGAGGGGCGGCTAAAGTGCCTCCCCCCACTTGCCCCTCCTCTCACCCTATATCCCGGGACAGGTGGCGGGCCCGCCCCTTCCCCACCTGGGCGGGGAAGGCGCCGCCGGTTCCTCCTCCCCGCTTCTCCTTGCTCCCGCCCCATCCTCCTCCTCCTCCTCCGCGGCGTCCCCAGAGGGAGCCCCTGCGCTCCGCGGCCGGGTGGAGTGCGCAGCCGGGCGCGCCCCGTCCCGCAGCCGGCTCCAGCCGCTCCGCAAGCCCCTGCGCACCCGCTGCCGCCTGCAGCAGGAGGAGCGCACGGAGGAGGACGAGGAGGAGGAGGAGGAGGAGGAGGAGGAAGGCAGCAGCCCGCCCGCAGCGGGGCACGCACGTGTGCGCGCAGCCCTCGACGGCCGCCCTCCAGCATGCTGCGCGGAGCCGCGCCGGGCAGAGTGGCGGAGAGGAGCTGATCGCGGCCGCGGGCGAAGAGCAGAGCAAAGCAGAGCACAGAGGAGCGGCTCCGCGGCAGCCTTCCGTGCGTCCGTGCCGTCCGACCCCCCCACCCCTCCGAGGGAGCGGCGGTCCCGCAGCATGGGCGGCCGCAGCCCCCTCGCCGTCGGGCCCCGCGGGGCCGCTGTCCTGGTGCTGCTCCTGGGGCGCGTCGCCCTCTGCTCCGCCGTGGAGGAGAAGAAAGGTAAGGGGGGCGTGGGGGGGGCGGGGGTCCCGCCGCGGGTGTCCTGCCGCCGCGCTGCCGGCCGCGTCCCGCCGGACCGCGGGAGCCGGGCTGCGGCGCGCCGCGGCCTCCCGTGGGGAGCGGCGGGGGGGAACTCGCAACTACTTCTTTCCTTAAAGAAAAAAACCAAACCAAACATAAAACCCAGCAAAAAACAGAGAGAGAGGAGAAGGGGGAAAAAACCCAAACCTATAGCAGCGACCACGCAGCTCCGACTTCCTGATTCTAGGCTTATTTTCTTTTGTGGGGGTGGAGGAAATAAAAGGGAATAAGCCTTGGCAGATCTCATCGGTTGTGCTTCTCTCGTGGGTTTTTTTTTTTTTTCTTTTCCCTTCTCCCCCTCGCCTTCCCGCATTGCCCAGCCGCTCCCGGAGCGCGTTCCCCGGCCGGCCGGCGGACTCAGCCCCGCACCCGGTAACCCCCGACGGGCGACCTGACCTGTGCACCTCCGCTTGCCCCGTTCAAAAAATAATAATAATAATAGTAATAAAAATGTGTGTACACCTGGGAAGGGGGGGGAGTGTGGAAAGAAGGGAAACGTCATGTGGGTTCTGGCTCCCCGGTTATTAAGAAAAGGAGCGATTTATCCCCGCCTGCCCCGGGGTGAGGCAGCAGCCCCGGCTCTGCCGGCGCTGTCAGCCCTGGCAGTGACCGCCCGGCACGGCGGTGCGTGGGAACGGCGCGGAGCGGGCGCCGCCGGCGCGGGTTGGCTGCTGCGGCTGCTGGGGTGTGGGGGGGAAGGTTTGGGTTTGGGTTGGTTTGGGGTTGTTTTTGGGTTTGGTTTTGGTTTTTTGTTTTTTTTTTCGGAGAAACTGCTGTAGAGGGTGAGAAAACGTTTCTGGCTGGTCAGATCCGTCGCTTTTTCTCTGTGTGTGTGGTGGTCTCTTTTGTGAGTTTGGAGAGCAGGCCCCGGCTGCTGTTCCAGGCAGAGTGCAGTCCTCTTTATCTTGGAAATCTGCCAGCCAGGAAAAAAATGCAGATTTGGGTGGTGGTTTGTTTTTTTTTTTTTTCTTCCCACTGTCTTTCTGTTTAAAGAAAAAGCGGGAGAAGAGAATTAATAGTTTTTAGAAGGGCTGATGCATGGCTTAAAGCAACTGAGTGAGTCTTTCATGACTGTGGACAATAAAAATGTCCTGAAAGGGAGAAACACCCCGTCCAAAGTTGCACAACCTTCAAAAAGTGGAGAGATTCTCTTGTTCCAGAAATCAAGTTCATACCTGTTGTTGATGTAACATGGGCAGTTTTTCTTTCCCTGTTTTCTTTTTCTTTTTCTTTTCTCTCACCCTTTGAAAATGATAAGAAGCAAGGGGAGTCCATCTGCTCTGCTTGTCTTAGAAGTCTTTTGCGATGCAGTCTCAGGTGCAGGTGCCCTGTAGGATAGATAAAGTGTGAGGAGAAATACCTTGTTTGTAGTGTTTAATTCTGTGTCTCATAAACTTATGAGGGTGTCAGTTATTTGAGGATTACGAACTAATTAACAGCTAAGTGGTAAAACCAATAGAAATTATTCTCAGTATGTTCTGTTAGCAAGTAACTGTTCCTCTGAGGAGAGCTGGAGGCTCAGTGGCAGAGGTGAAGGCAGAAGAGTTTCATCAGGAAGCATGAATCGATTGATTGGTCTTTATTAGTTTCTCCCCACACTTGAGGATGAGCAAGAAAATAAGTCAGGGGTACAAAATGAAGCGGCGTTTGAGAATTGTGAGATACTGGTTTCAAGCAACAGGTCCAACAGGTAATAGAGCATCAGCATATGTTGAGGACCTGCCTCCTTGGTCAAGTGATAGGACCCAGCATCAGAATTCAGAGTAATTCTGGAAGTAAACGTTCCGTAATAAATATATGCAACACTCTTGAGTTTTAAGACCAAATTCTGTGGATTTTGAAGTTCAAATTGCATATGCAATTACACTTCTTAAAATTTCAACCTGATTTGTTCTATTACCAAAAAGAGGAGACGTCTCAAAAAAAGTACCTGGGCAAATGTTGTTTTTGTTAGAAGTATGTCAGAATCAACTTATAAAATCTGATTAACATAATGTTTGAATGGAAATTTAAATACAATAGTGTCTTTTCCCAAACTTTCAGTATGAGTTCTTTGAATATGGATGAGAGAAAACTGGTTTAGTTAAAACGCTGGAGTCATTAAGATACAAAAAAACCCCTAATTGTGCATATTCCAGAACCAAATGGCATTGCTGGAAACTGAACTACACTCACAAGAATCGATACCTGCCTCTGTCTCTATCTACCTGCTCTGATGTTGACCCAGATTAACCACAGTGGAACTAATCCGGATTTCCATTAATGTACTCCGGATGGCCTGTTCTGTGGTACCTGAGATAAATACCTGTGACAGCCGGCGTGCCACATATGCAGGATGCATTTGACCTGTGTCCAGTTTTGTGTGTCAATGCTCGGTGACAGCACTACAGTTAAGTCAACTGCTTTTTGTTGCTGTATATTGGTTTTATATCTCTAGTTTTGATCTGTAGCTGCAGCCGTTATGGGATAGGAGCGTGCTGCTCTATGTTGGGAGTGTGCCTGTGAGCATGCTGGGCAGCTCAGTAGCTGCAGAAGTTGGCTGTGATGGCCTTGTGTACCTGATGTCTTCCATGGTTTTCTGAAAAACAAAGGAAAACTGAGTTCCTTGAGGATGCTGAAGTATTCATTTTCACTTGAAAAGCTCCATCTAATATCCTGTGCAATATTTACATGTGGCTAAGTGTGTACTGATAGTATGTATTGCTTCCCTTTATATTGTTTGGTAGACTCTGCGCTGTCTATACTTACTTGTGACAGATGTATACAAGTAGGCTAATCTTTATGGATTGTGTAGGGTTTGATCTGGTTATGCGCAGGCATCCAGTGCCTTTTCAGATGCCCTCCGGTGTAACCTGGCCGGAGCTGAGATCTCTGAGAAATGTGTGGGCCGGTGGGGGCTGTGGCAGGGGCCTCCCAGGAGCAGGCAGCTGCCCACGCATCTACAGCTTGGCTGAGGAGCCGGCAGCGTCCTGTGCCAGCCTGGTGCCAGGCACCAGGTCGCAGGTGAAGGGCATCTCATCTTCCTGTTACAGTACCGGCGTTGCTGGTACGCTGTTTTGTCATTCCTGTATTTGTATTATCACTGACACAAGTGGAGTGTTTTATGTGGAGGCAGGACCAATATTTGTGTGTGTGTGTGTGTAGGTATTTGTTTATTCTTTAAGGTCTTGTCTATGCACCCTTTTTTTTTTTCTCCTTGGTAAATGACTGAACTTTTTTGGATTTGGAAACTAAAATAAATCTGTGCAGCCTTGGCAGTGAATGCAGTTAGAGACACGGAAATTTACATACTGATACAGTCCAATTTGATGAAATAATACCATTAAATAAGTAGTCTTGAGTATAGACCTGCTCTTACTCCAGTCTCTCAATGTTGTGAACGATTAAGAAAAAAACTCAAAGCCCATCATTAAGGGTAATTTCTGAAAAGCAGGGAAGGTAAAGTGCCAGCAGTCATCTCCTTAATTCGGGCGATCTGCAAAATACAGTGACTGTGTGCAAAATGCTACAAAAGAGATTGGTCTCTCAGCAAAGGGTGTGTGCATGGTGAGTAAACTACACACAGAAGTGATAGCAGTAAATACAAATGTGTTATTTCTTGCATCAAGAGTATATTAGGAGATTTGCAGGTAAATAAGAAATCAAGATCAATGCCCTGGAGACTCTACCATCAGACTAGTCCGTTGCAATTCATTTGTTAATTTATAGAGACTTTCAGGGAGTGTCGCACAATGCCATTGTGGTCCTCAGGGCTGACTTTTGCATTCGAGTATCCCTGTATCACTGAAATCACTGGGATATGCTAGTTTTAGCAGCAAGATAGCTGACTAGCCAAACCAGTTCCTTCAGAAGGTGTCCTTATCTTCCTTGAGCACAAACTGCATTTGCTTAATAGCTCTTCGGAAACAAGCCTACTGAAAGGTTTACTTCATTTTAGGGAGGATGACAGGACCTTCATGGAATGGTTTTGTGTTGAAACTGTTGGTATTGCCACAAACTCCTGGATTAGCCCAAGTTTCGGTAGCATGTGTGCATCAGAGGGTGCAGTCACCTTGTGTATGTGAGTGGAGTATCCCAGGAAGAGCTAACACGGATTCAAAATCAGTAGTCAGCATGTTGTGTTACAAGCATTGGCGTTTACAGGTACAAGAACTTGTGTGAAATCTCATGTTAGACTTGGATCCGTATTGCAAAAGTGCTTGTGTAATGCAAATGTGGTTGTACTTTCAGAGAAATGTTTTGACTTGTAAAACTTTAATTGGGGGAGCCAGAATTGGCTGTACCCACAAAAGCATCCTCTGGCCAGTCTACGTTAGCAGCACTTGCTAGGGTGACCCGGCTGACAAACCTTTTTAATTTAGACGATTCAAAACAGGGGCAAGGTGTTATTCTGTAAAAAGATGACCTTCTAGCTAGAGCAATTGTTATTTTGGAAATGAGTGAATTGCATTAGGTATCTTCTGCTTGTGTTTATAATTTCTCAAAACCCCATTTTGCTATACTACTCTCCTTGTGCACCTACTAGGGAAAAATGCAATCCTGTCAGTCGGGGCTCAGCTGGCACAGGAATCACACTCAATCCAGCTAGGAGTTTGCTAGATTTAGCAGAAAGGGAAAGTTATTAGGAAAGGTGCCGAGCTTTTATTTGCTCCTCAGTGGAAGGCACGTTCTCGCTTTTCGTTTCCCGGATTTGCTCTGTAAGAGTTGTAGAAGGTGTGTAGCCTCTGATGAATACTCAAGCAGCAGTTATTGCTGTGACGGGGATAGTCACCCACCTTGCTCTCGCCTCAAGGTTAGCTTGAGCAACATGTCTTGCTGTAAGTGCAGTTGGCAAAGTTAGTGCAAAATTTGCCTCTCTGAGTCCTAAGCAGCACTTCAGCCAGCGCCTGTGTTGGGGACGATGACTGAGTGGGAGCTGCTGCTTCATGGAGCTAAGGGGGTATGGCAGGAGAGCAGGAATAATTACTAGGGATTAGCAGAGGGGCCCTCACTTCTGGGATGCACCCTTTGAATGAGGCTGATGCAATGCCACTCGTCTGTGGGTTTGGGTGACAAGGGTGGGATAAAAGCTGCTTTGGATGTGACTCATCAGAAGTCCTCTGCTCCTGAGGACCACTGCCATTTATACCTGACGGCTCTGGGGAGCTTGTGAAATGCATGAGGACATCAGGAGCTGGCACTACGGATTTATCAGTGTTGTGTAGGTGGGGGTAGAAATTGTTCAGGTGAATTTTTTTGGCAGGACTTAATGGTATGCAGCATGGGAATCCACTGCTTGGCATTTTGTGTGGACTCTGAAAGTTGTTCAGCTTGGTACAGTACACACTGACCCTGTTAAATGCATATCCATTTGACCTCCTCCTGTGCCCCTTCACTTCCAGGAATGCTTTATTAGTAGGGGCAGTGTGAGATCTAGTATCATTCCTGCCCATTCTGGTTTTTGATGTGTTACTTCTTGGCTTCCAGCTACAGCAAATGGGACTGTAGTACTTCTTTTTTTAAGGGCTAAATTCTGCTGACCTAACAGTATTGAGTAATAGTGTATTTTTTTTTTTCTTCTGAAATAGTTACAGAACATTTGGCATGAATATGGGCAGCAGAAGTCATTCCTAAAGGAAATGTGGGAAAAAAAAATGTACTCTTCTGTACACAGAAGTTGTACCAAAATAAATGTCTGTTCCTGCTGAAGCAAGATGGTTATTTATTGAGAGCTATGACTTGCCTTCGTAGTTTGTCTCATAGGGTCTTGTGCTCTCTGTGCTTAATAATGTTATTGAGGGTTGCTCACAGGGAAGAAGTGTGAGAAACCTGCGTGTGAGATTGTGTGTTTGAAGAGGAAAACTTTCTGATGATCAGAGTGAAAAGATGAGGCTACGTGGGTTAGCCATTGAGCTAAGAAGTACACTTGCACATTGCACCTTTTTTTTGAAGAACAGAAGGCATTGCTAGGAGAGAGCAGCTCTAGATTTATGTAGCCTGTGAAGGCATGTGAGCTTTCATTTTGAAGTTTTAATGCAAAGTATGTTTTGGCTGTTGACAGATCCATGCAAGGCAGATGCAAGGTTCCTCTTCCTGCCAGCATGCCTTCTCCTGCCCAGCACATCTGCGTACATGAAAGTAAACATCTACGTGTTCGCATGCATGTCTTGCTGTTAGAGTGCATCAAATCATGGGTGGGTTTTGTTTGTTTCAGCGATTGAAGAAAAAAAAAAACTGGAAAAAAGAACAACTTCCAGTCAAACTGAAACAAATATGTCAGGGTGGTTCTAGTGAAATGAAGAGGGAAAAAAAACCCAACAAAAAAACCTGTTTTAAGATAATCTGGAAGATTAAATTTGACCTGAGACCATTTCTTTTCTTTTTAAGTTGGGTAAGAAGGAAAAAGAAATGCCGTTTGAAATGAAAATTTGCAGGTTTATTTTGAAAATACCAGAACACCACTTAATTTTCTTATGCCTCCCTCCCACTCGTTTTCTTTGACGAAGGCGTGTTTGCTGAGTTTGGCTCAAATCAATGAACTTACTTCAATTCCCTTCTTCCCCTCGTGAAAAACTTCAGATTTTGGGGGGGTGGGGTAAGCAGTCATTTATATACATGTAAAAAGCACTGCTCCAAATGTTAAGTAGAGAGATAAATGAAGTCTGAAATGTTTGTGTTCACTCTTCCATTTTTTTCAAATAATAATAAAATAGTAACAGTAGAAACAATAAGATGATGAGAATTAATAATAAAAATAATTAATAAAAAAGCATGGGGTCCGTTACCTCCATGGCCTCCATATGTTTGGTGCCTTCACCACGACCTTGCTAAACTCTGACCGGAGGAGGAACTGGAGGCTGGCAGCTCCTTGCTAGAGGTGCACAAGCAGGTGGGCCAGGGCTTTGGTAGGGTGAAAGCTGCTGAGCAGTAGCAATGCCCCAAGGGCCAGCAACACTGCTGTGTGGGTTAAAAGCCTTCTCCTCCGTCTAGCGGTTACTGCTCTGTGGTTCCTTTCTGTTGCAGAGGTGCTGTGTGAAGGGCGGGTAGCGTGAAGGGCAGGTAGCCTCCCCGGGTATACCCTCCAGCTCCCTGGAAAAGCAGTGGGTTTGCCAGCCCCCTCCATCCCAAACAAACAAACAAGAAAAAAGCAGGACCAGCAAAGGCGGTTTTGCCAGAACTGCTCTGCCCAGGGTAGACAGTCCCTCCTGGGGCATGGGGGCCAGTGGGGCTGGGCGAGGCAGCAGGGACCAAGTCAGGCGGGATGTTTTCTGGGGAAGATGTGGAAGGAAGGAGGAGAGGATATAAACCAGCTGTCTTGATGACAGGATAGTAGTATTTTAGCTCTGGCTTTTACGAGAAGAAATTATCAGTTTGTGGGAACGGGATTTGTGTGCATTTGGTAATCAAAATGTGGTGGCATAATCCCTGCCTTCCCGTCACCAGATTCAGCTGTAAATATGAAGATAACCAGAGGAGCCCTGGAAATCAGCCACTCTTGGCACTGGGGCACTGTGAGTTCGCGCAGAACTTCTCCTAGGTCGGGAAAAGTATTATTTTACCTATCAGGAGCCATGGGATTGGAGCCACGGAGGCTTTGAATGGTTGCCCGAGGCAACACAGCTGGCCACTGGCTAGTGGCCTGCTAGGATTTTGGTCTCTTGCCCCATGCCCAAGCCAATGATAAACACTGCCTGGAGTTGAAGGTAACCAGCATCCTACTCAGGGCTTATTTGCTGGCTTTGAAACGATGTCTCACACAGAGCATTGTTTCCCCTCTTTCCTGAAGGCCCTTCTGCGTGTCCTTCCCTGGGGACACGTCCCTTGGTGGAAGCTGGCTGTAGCCTGGAGGAGGTGACCTATGGTGGCATGCATCTGGCTTGGCTCCTTGTGACCAAAGCGTGATCGTTCTCCGCCTGTGGTACAGCTCAGAGTGCCTGGCCCCTTACTCCACTGCCTGGGGGGAAGCCCCAGCACCTCCTGAAATAACAGTGGCGTGAGACAGTAGCTGCAAATCAAGGTTGGGTGTAAGCAGATGTAAAGTCTGAATTGTTTCCTACGTTATGCTTTTTACATAGCTCCAGCACAGTTGTGACAGCAGTTTTCACATTTGGAAGGCCTAACTTAAAAAACAAACAAAAAAGACTATAGCTGCTTCTGTCTGGGGATATGTATTCACACACCGCCCCCCCATTAAGATCTGAGAGACATACGTGCACTTCTGAAAGTTGAATTGATTCATGTCTGAAGTAGTAAAAATTTCTTCTTGAGAGCTGTGTATTTAAATTCTGCAAAGTGCACGTGCAGTTCCCTGTTGATAAGCAATTATCTGATTTTGGCAATACCATTTTTTTTCATTGCATGTAATTGAGTTTTTTTTTCATTCTTAAGTTCAAAATGCTTTTGTAGAACAACTGTATTTTCTGAAGTTCACTCGGGAGGTAAGACTAGAGGAAGGAGGCAGGGTTCAAGGAAGAAGCTTGTTTTAGCAGTTGGGTCAGTTATTTCAACAATGCCTTTAGCAAAGAACTAAGAGGCTGTTTGCACAAATCAGTAACTAGTTCCCATGATTCAGATTGAATCACGTAGTTCAAGTCATTTGAATAAGTAAATGACTTCTAGTAAATGAGACAATCTCTGCAATTAGGATGGCATGCTGCATATTTCATGTTATTTATTATGTGGTTTTCAATAGATATGATTAAGTTGGGTTACACTTGGAATGCTAGGTGGCATTTCAACACAAGCCACTTAACCAAAGCTTACATTAAAATGAGATACACATTTGTTTTGTACAGATGGCATTGTGCTGTATCTTCAACACTTATATTTTCTTATTAATTTTCCACGAGCAGATACTTAACAGGGAAAAGGAGTCACCTTGCCAAGTGCACCTCTGTTTTCTTTAATTGTAGTGGGGAATTCTCAGGCAGGTGCTTCCCAAACATTTGCAGTTTGCTGCAGTCATAGCTTTCCTTCTGGTCTTCCTGGGCCATCAACTCCAATGGATGTACCATAACCAGAGATGCAGAAAACTGCTTTTCTCAGATGTGCTCACAGATTATACACTATCCCTGGTGTTTCCAAGGGGACATGTTTCATGGTTCACCTCCAACTTCTGCTGCTAGGTTTGGACTTGTGATGAGAGCATCGTAATTCAGTGTAGAAGACAGGGAAAAAAGGTCTTCTTGGCCTTTGTTTCCCAACGTTGTTATTTCATAGTTTGTCTTAATTTTAAGTAGCTGTATTATGCAATCGAAAAATCCCATGTGGTTTTGGTCTTGTGAAAGTAGTATTTGGAAAAAAAATATGGTCACTTTACTACTCTGTCATAACTGGTCATGCCAGGTACAAAACAATGTTGATTAAGTAAATACACCCTGAGCTATCAAAAGGAATAAGCAGCTCTGGCTGATGGTGTGCTCTGGGGATATAGAGAATAGGTGAGATTTCAGGACCCACTGGCCAAATGATTGTCTGCTTTATTCAGGAGAAAATTTTGCTATCATGTTTCTTTCCAGCTTTTTCACTTAATGTAACATAAAAGATACGTAAGACAGTAGGGATACCTCTGAAGATACCAGATCTTCAGTGCCACATAAAAATACCATTTTGCATATGTGATCACCATTTCTTCTGCAAGTGGAAGTTACCTGAAGGTGTTGGTGGTGAACTTTGCACAAACTATGACTTTGGAAGCTGAAAAAAACCAAATCCTTCTTCATTCCCTTTAAATATTGGGAAGGGAAAACTGTAGTAAGAGCAGATGTGACTAATGTTTGACAAGCTTGCTTCTCATGTGTTAAATCTGGAGGTACAGAGGTCATCTACTGGGCATGTGAAGACAAGGAAGCCTTCCCCCACAAAAAAGTGTGGGGAGATGACCTCAAGTCCCTGAGTGACAGCCCATCACTGGTTGGCACGACGTTCTTGGGAACTGCTGAACAGAAAGTGCCTTTACTCAAAAGCTGTTACGTGTATGGAGTGTTTTTTCTGCTCCGTTTTTATTGCAGCCTATTTCTCATGAATGGAAACTTGACGTTCTCACTTGTTGAACAGGTTTCAGTTTGTTTTGCTGCTCTTCAGGCTAGTTTTGCACCAAGTCCATGCCTTCCCCCCCCAGTTAAAAACAAACAGAAAAACCAAAGCGAAAAACTGATGAAACCAGAACAAAACAAACCAGTTTTTTGGAAACAGAAGTGTTAGTTGGCAAAATCCTGATTCTGGAAGCTGCTTTGTCAGAACTCAACCATAATTTAAGCTATTGGGTCTCCACATGAATACAGGTTTGGACCACAGAGCAGTGTGTAGGATGCGGGGCCCTTGGTGTTTGCTGAGAGTTGGGAAGTGGTGGCAGTGTGGCTTTGTTTTCAGAGCCAGCCTAAAGGAGAGAAGTCACTCCCTGAAAAATGAGCTGTCAGAAAACCTAGTAACAGCCCTATCTCCCCTCCCTCAGGTACTGATCCAGGTCTTTCCCAATGGAGACCTGTGGTAATGTGAACAGAAGATGAATTATGCTCAGGAAAGAGCGTATTTCCCTTTTCAGGTTCAATATTTGAATTCTGACTGGTATCTGATTGCTCACAGTGAGACTGTCCTTACCGAGGCATAGTAGCTGACGGGGCATTGATTGCCCATACAAGTGGACCATTTAGTGTTTGGCTTTCTAATTAAAACCTCTCTAGATGGTCCTTGTGTACTTGTACATGTTGGGGACAGAGTACAGCCTTCCATTTGAAGTTTCACTCGTGGAGCAGAGGAAAGCCAACATTAGAATTGAGCTGGTGTCTTTCTGCAGCAGACTGAATGAAGTGCATGAGGCTTGCAAGGTGGTATCAGCTCCTCGCTTTGCCTTTATTGTTGTGGTGGTAGCATCTGGGTAGATATTGATGACTTCCCCAAAATTAATGGCAGAAGTTCACTCTTTGGGAGTGGGAGCAGGGACAATTATTTCACTGCACATCTGGAAAGGAAAACATGTTTATGCTGCGTGCTCAGCTTCCACCTATCTGGAAAGGAGGAAAAGTAGTTGAGTCGCAGCAATCGTAGTTCAGTGTAAAAGGAAAAATGTGATCCCTTCCATTTGTAATTCCTAATTTGACCACTTGCAATGCGGATATCTGCAGTAGGAGGTGAAGTCAAAACTTCAGCATCTTCAGTTATCTGGTAGGACCTGATAATTTCTTAAAACGTCTGTGTTAGGATATACATCCAATTACTGGATCAGTTTGATTTTTTTTTGTTTTGTTTGGGATTTGAAAGAATTATCATTGAAATGCTGTCTCATTTCCATCTGGTCTTCAAAAAGTAATTAAGTGTTGAGCAATGGTATTGTCAGTCTGTTTCCTACCTAATAAGCTCTGCAAGGTGCTCTTGTTAATGATTTTATTATTTCAGAGCTGCTCTTGTTCTCTCTTTCCCTCCTTAATGAGGCAGATCCCCTAGGCAGCATCAGTTTATCACAGTTGTCTATGGTAGATGAACCATGGAAGTTTGTGTTCACCAGCATGCAAGATGCTCCCATCAGTATGTGTGGATAATTCTCCCTGACACTTAAAAGATTTGTCAAGTGCAAAAAAGGAAGAACAGACCCTTTTTCTAAGTGAGCGTCATCTTGATTTGAACAGCAGCAGTCTGGTTTGCATCAATGAGCACATGGTATTCAGTGAATTAAGGGTAAAAATAGCTAATTAACACCTTCTCTGTTTCTTCTATGTCTGGTCATTTGTTACTATGAACCAAATTAATTCCTGATAGCATAGGGCATGGAAGGTGCCAATGCCAAGCTCAGGTCAAGAATTGAATTCTTTGAGGTTCTGGAGAGAAATATTCCCTTTTTTATTTGTATTGCCTGTTTCCCAGAGCTGCCTCCATGTATCATGGAATTTAATACATGTATGCTTGTATGCTCAGCTAATGTCTGTATTTTGTATTTCATCATATGAAGAGAAAATCTGAATTGATTATGGACACTTGAAAAGGACTCAGGCTAAGTTAGATTGGATCCTGTCTATGAACTAAACTCAGAAACTGTTTCAAAGACTCAGATCATTTCAGAAGCAGCAAACATACGACTTCTGAGTAAACAGACTGGTTAAAATAGACAGGATTAGAAAATGGATTGTTCTGGGCTAACACTGTACTATTGAGAGTGATAATTTCGTACTGGTAATCGCACTGTTGGGCTTAATGGCCCATAAACTTTGATAAAAGCTTTTGTAAAATTGTCAGCAATAATTCCCTCTGTGGTTAGATTGCCAATGAACGTCTTCAGCCCCTGGAATAAATTGCTACCATCAATTGTGTTTATGTAATTATATAAAATAAGACTTTCGCTGTGAAGATGTAATAACTCAAATGAAAAAAAAAAAATACCGCCAGCTGACAATTAATGGGTCAGATCCACAATTGCTGTAACTGCAGAGAACTCTGTCACATGGGTTGGGCTTGGGTAGGTTTACACCTGAAGCTGTAGTCTCATGTGTGGAGCATAGGCACCTTTTCATTACCTCTGCCAAGCGCTCGCTAGGTCAGCAGAAATGGGAAATGTCATTGTGGGTTTTATATGAAAATTCTACTATAGTACTATAGTTCTACTCTGTTAGTTTTCTCTGTGGTTTTTTTAGCATTATGATTATTAGAACGTGAATATTAAAAGGTGTAATTACTTTCATATGATTAATATGCCATTTAAAAAAATGCAGGAGCACTTAAATTTTGTCCATAACTTACAAGCTGTGTCAATGTGTGGTCCCTTTCAAATTGTTTTCACAGCTACTAACTTCATACCTTTCCTTTTTTCCCCTCTTCATCCCTTCCACATGATTGGTTAAATAACAAATTATCAGCCACAGCGTGATGCAAAATGGGCTACAATCTAAAGCAGGAAGAGAAGGAAGTTCTCTTGCAAGAAAATAAATATCATGGGGTATTTAACAGTGCATTAAACAACGTAGCTGTTAGACTGCGCTCGTAACACAGTGATGAGAGCAGGAAAATTCTCTATCTCGTTAGTTTAGTCAAGTGGTGAAATGCTCCGGCTCTGATATTGTTGGTGATATTCAGCATATCTAATGCAATGGCATTGATAATGCAAAGTGTAATGAAGAATTGAACATGGACCTTCCACCTCTGCAGCACTGGATGTGAAGGAGGAGCTGCCTTACCTGCTTGGAGGTGGAGTTTCATTTTTATACTCTAGGGAGGAGGGGAACAGAAATGTACCTATTGCTAAATAGACACAGGGTCTGTCCTCCTAAAGTTATCACTTGCTCATGTTTATTTGCTTTATTTTCTTTAGGGGGTGGCAATAGAGGTAGGAACGTATGCTGGGGAACATATTCTCCAATCTCTACTATGCAGCTTCAGGAGTGCTTTGCCCCAGAAAAATATAATTCTTAAACTAATTATCTTGACTGGCCGACTAGCTGTGATAAAATTGCTTGCTCCATCTCCATCTTCCTGATGTATTTGGCAGCGAATAGTAAAGTTGAATTCAAGGAGGGCCTTGAACTGAGTCTGGCTCCCCAGCTTCAGAGTATGCGACTTTGGAGAAAAGCACTGCAGCTACATGCAGGGGAGTTTATGGAAAAGGTAAAATTATGGAGAGCGGGAGGAGAAAGAAGAAAATCTGGAACTCTTGCTTCTCAATTACAGTAATGCTGCAGCAGGGACACACATCTTCTATTGGGGCTCGATCCAGCAAACCTTAGGCATAATATTCTTTTGAAGTCTATGGATATTTTGCCTGCCAGGACTGCAGGATCAGGTTTTTTATTACTTTATTTGCCTACAAAAACTCTTCTCATCTAGTTTAAAGGGAAAAACTGATATAGAATACCACATGGTGTTATATGAAGACTTTGCCAAAAAGTAGTTCTCCTGAAACAGAAGGTATTATAAATTATAATCACATCACAAGGTATTGTGGTGTCAGTGTTTTAATGTGAAACGAATCTTCTGACTGGGTATGCTTAAAAGTAAGCCTAGTAAGTACGTGTTCTGGTAATTTTCCTTCCAATTCCTTTTCCTAAAATATTGTTTCCAGATATATTGTTGGATGGGATTAAGATGGGTGAATTCTTTAGGTCATGTAAAGTGGTGTGAGTTCAGCACTGATTTCTGCCAGCCAAAGCGGTGGTCCTATGGTTTAGCAAAAAGGAGATGTCTCTAAACTTGCTGGAATAAACTTGATTGAGTTGAGTGGTATTTCACTCACACACTGGATGTGTTGGAGCCAAAAATTTTACATGGGAGTTCTTACAAAGAAGCGTGTATGTGTATACCTCTCTCCCCCCTACCCTCTCTCTTTCTGAAATAAAATAAATTATTTACTATAGCCCTGAGAAGATCTGTTAATATGCAATTCTTATGTTATAGAGGCCTCTGGCACTCTTGTTTTATGCTTAAGGAAAAAAATGGTGTTACCACAGCAACTGCTATACCACCTGGTACTGAAGCAGCTCCCATCTATGTAGCACTTATAAAAGTATGTTAGACAGATTTTTAAAGTGCACGTAACTAAAGTGAGACTAGCAACTTAACACTTGCTGAATGCTGCAGTCAAAGGAGGGCATGAATTTGTTCAGAAGTTGAGAAAAGTGGTTAATGGAAATAATTAGCAATAGCTCTGATTCAGCAAGCTGCTTTGACAGATACGTTATTTCAAGTCTATGTGCAATCCATTTGAGATCAGTGGAGTTGTGCGTAGGCCTCGAGTTTGTACAGGTTCAAGAGCCTTGTTTTACAGGGGACAAAAAGTATATTGTTTAAGGGAGTGATGGTTTTAAGAGGCTCAAGTGGTGATACTTTTGTAGGGCATGTCTGGCAAGGGCAGATACTTGACATTTCTTGACAACGAGCTGCTGAAGATGATTGAAATGGAAGTCATGAATAACTGAAGTATCAGAAGTTTTGATTTATGGTTGTGAAGTTTGGACAAGGTTTCATATTCCATTTGTGCATCACCTGTATTTGATAGCAAGGAAACGGTGTTGAGGTGTGTGCGTATAATGACGTTTTGCTGTCTATTAAACCTTAGAGTGGTAAATTATAAATGTTTCTGTACAATAAAATATAATTGTTGTAGGGGAGGCAGGAGACCTAGGAAAGACTAGGAAAGGTTTTAAGCTAGTTTGGACTCAGTAAGACTATATATATCATTGAAAACCTAGTAGTGTAAGGTCAATATCCTACTTAGGAGTTTTCCTTTTAAGACACTGTGGTATAGGAAGACCTTCTATGCTAATGAATTTACTACATTTCTTTTTGTTTTTAATCCTTATCAACTCTTAGAAAGAGCCAAGTATCAGTGAATTAATAAAACTGTGCTTAGAAAAAGTATACTTGGGATTATGAGGAATTACTTATTACTCTCGGTAGCACTGTGTTTGCAAAATTATTATTGATTGCTGTTCTCTTGTTGACTTTTCCCCACAGCTACTGTTTTTATCAGATCAATTAAACAAAAACACAAATGCAGTTTTCTAATTATTGAAATAAAAACCGGCAAAACGCTATGCATGTATGCTGGTCCTTTTCCCTCTTGACAGGAATTTCTGGACGGCACCTTTAGTCTTTGAAAGTGTTTTGAAATCACCATATAGACAAAAATTTGCAGAGGTGCTAATCCAAAACTGTGTAAAAATGAGTCCTGTGCTTTGCAGCATGAATTACAATCTCCTCTACTAATGTTCACCAGTGAGCTATTGCTAGTTGTGAAATAAATGACGTGCGGGGCTGGAGGGAGCAGCTCTTCTAGTGGTGCCTCTGCTCCTGCAGGATTACTGTGCTTTCCCCAGTATGCTCCAGGGCTGGTCCTGACGATCCACCTGCGGACAGGCAGCACTGAGGCTTGCATCCTTTCTCTCCCCCATGAGGGTCCTTAGTTGGATAACTTAGGAGGGAGCATTGCAGAAGTTTGTCTCATCTGCTTGTAGCTGGATGTTCAGAGCTGAACCCAAGCCCTGGTGAAGCCAGGGTGCCCTTAAAATGCCTGCGAAAATTAACAAGTTTGGCATGAAAGCCGTGTTGGGTTGGAGGGCAGCCAGCCTTTTTCCCTCCTAGACTGAGTCAGGTGGGCATGAATGCTTAAAGATCACTTCTGGATGATTTCTGACCCCTCTATTTTTTTACACCTTCGCTGTGCTGGAACCTCCAGCGCTTGTGCTGATACTCCTTCTCTGTAATCCCATTCTGATCTTCACAGATAATCTCCCCTGATAAGTATCTTTATTGTGACTTTTACTTTAGGACGGTGGAGCAGGTTTATACTCGATAACCATCCTACAGCCTCGGTACATTTTGTTCAAACAAATGCCAAAAGCACTTTGAAGTTCACTAAGCTAAATGACAGGCAGTGACAGTGGCTGTATCCTGGGACTGCAAACTTTGCATGGGGAATCTTTGCAGTGCTCCCCAAGGGATAAGACAAGGTGAGCAAAGTGGTCCCTGAGAAGTCTCTACAATAACTCAGTTTAGTTTTGGTACTAATATGCCAGGGGGCTGCAGTGCATAAAAGATTTTCCATGCGTATTGCAGTACTGTATTAAATTAATAGATTTTTAGCGAAGGTGCTCAGACATGTAACATATATGATAATTTGCCTGAAACATAACAAAAAAAGTCATTGTAGTCAAGAGTAGAATTTTTAAGAGACCTTTTGTCATTTGCATTCAGTATTTTGAATGCAGTACAGCAATAATTAGGCAGGCAGTGATTTATCTCAGAAATGTACATATACCTTTAAAAATGCAACCTCTGTCTGCCTGATTTCTAATTAATCACTCACCTCTGACAGTAAACTTGATATTATGTGAGGAATGCTCTCCAGCACTAGCAGGATTTTTAAAAAGCTGCTTTGGATGCATATTAAAAATGCTTTTGGAGACGGAGAGATAGAAAAGCTTAGAAGTCTGATGACTGTTTATCTGAAAGGAGTTCCCAGTGGCAGTGGAACTGGGTTCCCTGTTCGTAGTGGTTTAACCTGGTAGGGAATTTATTTGGTCGTCTGCTTACAGAGACATTGAGGGGATGGTCTATTTTAAAATTCAAAATTAAAGGTAGTGATGTTATTCCAGTATGTGAAGTTCAGGGTCTCACTGAAAGGATGCGGTGGTAGCTAGGGTTGATATCTGAAGATGACATTTTCTCCATAACTCAGAACTTACGCACAAAGCGAAGGCAAGTGACTGGTGTCAGGGGGAGGAAGCTTCCCGAGGCTTAGAAAGTTATTTCATAGGCTCTGTATTTCATTGCACCAAATTTACTTATAATGTTTGGCACTTCTTGTTTAAACTGCATGTGTTCCCTTGCTGTGTTTCCTGAATGTATGTGATGTGGTATGCTAAAAAGAGAGAGCTTTCTTTAGCTATGGATAAACACCAGAGGCTTCTGAAAGTCGTGTAAGAAAGTCTTTAGTTTGATATGGTAGTTTCATTTATAGGGAGGAATAGCAAACATTTACCTGTGTAGCAGGCAGCTGCATGGGCAGTTGTTATCTAAAGCTAACAGTATCTTTACGTGCACAGGAGAAGGGGAGAGTATAAGTATCTGCAGCATCATGGTATGAAAATACAAGGTCACCTTCTGCCCTTGGGGAAACCTTCGCAGCCCTGCTGAAGTACTGAGGACTGAAAGTAGACCTGGGTCTACATCTACAGCCAGGAAAGCAGTGCTCAAAAGTAGGGATGCAAGTCTTTCAGGTTTGCTCCCAGTCTGTGCTGTCTGGCGTAAAGGGCATGTGCCAAAAAAAAAAAAAATTTGTTTGTCCTTTATGAATCAAAGCCCTTGTAGACAAGACCTATGCAATACTCTTTAAATTACTTTTTGATGTTTTGGGTATTTATTTCAGGCCACTGTATAACTGCAATAAAGAATTCTGCATGGAAATCATAATTAATCTGTTTCAGATAAAGCAGGGGATTTTGTTTTAGTGTCTCAAAATAAGTGCTGGAAGAAGTATGGCCAAGAAAAAAATACAGCAAGGAGGAGCTAAAATTACCTGAATACAAGTATCAAATCTTCAGTAGGCTCTGGATTTTGGGGAGGGGTAGGGGTTGTTTTTGGTTTTGTTTGTGTGGGTTGGACTGACTGCGTAGGGATCAGAATAATGGATTTCCTGTGAGATAGTCAAAAGAGGATTATAAAATCAGGATCCATGTATTATAACTGTCTGTACTGTTGTATAGATTTGATATGGTCTAAAATCTGCCCCACCCCCAATCCCAAGTAATTGCATGTAATCAAGAAATCACATGCTTTGATACAGGGTGCACAGGCTAAAGAAAT
Organism: Morus bassanus; assembly: GCA_031468815.1. Lineage (NCBI taxonomy): Eukaryota > Metazoa > Chordata > Aves > Suliformes > Sulidae > Morus > Morus bassanus. Next base: position 59,007,638 of record CM062567.1, on the reverse strand, counting down.
TACATTTTTTTTCCTCTGGCATTTACTTAGCCATAAAACAAAGGGCGGGTGAAGCCACAGCAAGATGTAAATGCTGGGGTCCTAAAAAGCGTGTGTGTGTGCATATGTGGAAATTACCACGAAATCCGACGGTTTTGGGAAATGTGTTCGTTGTTAATTGCCTCTGACTTTGCAAGGAGTGGGTAGACATCAGCCGGGGCCAAGCACTGCACAGGGGCTGCCGCTGGGTGGGAGATACCCCCATGGGAGTCCCTCTCTGGGGATGCTGGGGAGGAAAGGCTCTGCCTGCCCCATGGTTCCCGGCAGCGCTTGCAGCCTTGCATGCTGGCCCAGCTGTGCATTTGCTCTTTGGCCCCGGCTTGGTGGTTCGAGTCTCCTTGATAAGCTGGGAGGTTGTGTTTGGGTTAGGTGTGATTCATTGTGTTTAAAACTTGGCTAGGTGAGGGATAGCATAACCTCTTCCTTAGGGTCCTCTTAATTTATCCATCGATAGCATTTTCTTGCAAAGTCTGTCAGGGTTTGTAAGTTGTGGAGCAATAGAAAACAAGAAGAGGAGAAAAAAAAAAAGGAAAATAAAATCTATTAAGCTTTGAATTACACGTTGTCTACAAACTGTCATTAGCTGTGGCTGCATATGTATTAGTTCACAGCTTTGGGATATTCTGCTTTCATTAATATTGAGAATTAACCTGCACTGTGTTTTTCTGCAGCATTAGCAGCAATCCTTCTGCTGAATACAAATTAGATTTTTTTTTTTTGCTGCAGTCCAAATTCAGCCATGGGTAAAGGTTTAAAGAGCATATTTATGGGGCATCTGCATGGAGCAGTTGGTTCTGTTTTGGGTGTTTGGGAGGGTTGTATTTGGGTTTTTTGTTGTTGTTGTTTTGGGTTTTTTGTTTGTATTTTTTTTTTTAAAGTGACACTACTTTCTGCAGCATACCAGGATAACAGGTGGGATATTTACGTCTCTTTTCTTTCTTTTTTTAAAGCATTTGATCCCATAGAGGCTTAGGAGTTCATAGCGTATTTCCATCAGAAGAAAATTTGGTCTTTTTATACACTGGCAAAACCTCAGGACAATAGCCGGCTTGCAGATCTTAGATGATTTCTGAAGACAAAAGGGCTTTGTAAGCAAAAACTAGCCCTGCAATATCTGGGAAGCCTGCAAAAGGTGCTGAACAACTTCAGCGCTTAACTAATGTGTTACAAGGATACTTGCAAACTGGCTGGATCAAGCCCTGAAGAAGGTGGGTGGAGACTTCTCCCTGGCCAAGGAACCCAATGCCAATCTTGGGCGTGTTGTGTTTGCTTTATTTTCTCCCAGGCTGAGATAGGCATATTCCTTTGCCCAGCCATTTGCCCGTTGCCCTCGCCAGAATTTTTCAGGTGGTTGAGCGCATGCAGGGTTGATCCGTGCCTCCAGATGAAGCTCTGTAGGAAGGAAAAGCACCTTCTAGCGGGGTGTTTTGGGTTTGCTCTCCTCCAGGCAGCAGCACTGGTTAATCCGCCACCCCCAAGGTATTTGTACCTGCAGCCTTTTTCTTTGGGGTGAGGAGTGGAGAAGACCACCATGTGATGTCTGTCCATCATGCAATGTGATTCAAAAGGCGCTCCCTCCTCACAATTTTTATTTATTTTTAATAGATTTTTCTTTAATTACATGCATTCGACAGGCAAGAAAAATCACCTTGATCTTCATAGCATTTTGAAAACAAATGACAGAGAAAATGTTTGTTCTTCAAGCTCAGTTTTGCATCTTGGTCCTGGGCCCCATTTTATTGGCAATTTAAATCCATTCGAAAGAGAAACAAGTCTCCACAGATCCTGTTATGTACAACAGTTTCCCATCTAAATTTGAAGCGTAATCATGCACAAACATTGACTTGACCAGTATTGCTAGTGGCATTCATGTTAAGTGGATAGTTAAAGACTTAATGACCCCTTTGAAACCAAAGTGCTTGTTTTCTGTCACATATTGACAGTACTGTGCAAGACTGGCAATTGCATTTTTTTTTTCTTCTCTGTGATTTTTAGAAAACATTTCAAATACTGCCACAGTTTGTCCGCTCCATTTCTCGCGCTGGTTAAGATCAAGCTGTTTGGACAGGGTATGTGACCATGTGCCACCAAAGCCTAGCTGGTTCATTATAGCATCTTCAGGGTTTCTTCTCAAATTTGGTGAATGCTTGTTAACTTGCTTTCCTGATCGTCATGGCAAGAATAGAGGTTGCCTGTTGGATGAGAAATTTATATGATGTAAAGGAAAATCCCTCAGGCTTGGGACCCACGTAGCATTGAGTATTTTCTTTGCTGAACCCAGTCACCAGGAGATCTGCTTGTGGTGAGGTCTGAGAAGTAAAGGCAGGGAGGCCCTAACACTGGGTGTTTCCCCCTTGACTTTTTCCATAGTGGGGTTTTTGTCGTATGGCTTAAGGGTGGAGAGAGCAAAAATCGCTAAGTACCTGGTTTCTGAGTATCTGTGACAAGTGAAAAAATAGTGCACAGAAATCTAAAATGCAACTGATCGAAAAAGTATCTGGTTTGAGGTTTGGTAATGGAATAAATTGCTGGAAGCTTTGGGATGGAGTATGTGGGGATGCTTACTTTTTATGGCACTTAGCAGCAGTTTGACACAGGAGAGTATGGCACAGGCCAGATGCTCCATGCTTTTTACATAGGATTGGTGCTTTAATGCTTTTAGTCTCCTGCTCCTACCAGACGAATGTCTGCATCACCCACGGGCACTGACTGAGGCCTTGGGCTATTGGGTGAATGTGTCTGACTGAACACCGGGGAACATGAACAAAAGCAAGTGAAGCTTTCACACCTTGCTATTCATAGTTTCTCATCCCATTATGAATTAAATTCATTTAATTAAAAAAGGCAGCTGGTAAAACCAAGAACATACTGAACTTGGCATCAGTCCTCTTACGCAAGTCTGGGACTCATAAAAGACTTGGACATGGGATGAAGCACCTTCAGTGAGAGCCCCTGGCCACTGCCCAGGACAGCTGCAGGGATGCTGCAGCCTCCTCTGCCAAGCAAGGGTGTTGCAATTCGCAGCCACTCCTGAGTGCAGGGGGTCTTTCCTGCTAGCTGCTCTCTTCCATGGAAAAATGTACTCCCAAAAGTGAAGACCGAGAGCTGTTCTCCTTGTGGGACCAGCCAGGGGGTGTCAGATAACATCTTTTGAGATGCCACCCTGCAGCCAAGAGATTGAATAAGCATTTAGATATGTCAGTCTGCTCTTTGGGACACTTAACAGTTGCAGCATTTGGTGTTCCCCAAAGTTGTGCGTGCGTAACCAAAGGCAAATGGGCACTTGTGTAGACAGCAAATGTCTCCTGCAAAATCTCGCTTTGTTCATCCCTTGTGGTGTTCAGGGAAACCGTGCTTCCAGATCAAGCACAGTGCTGCGCTGTGTCCCCAGGAGATCTTTCTGCTGCTTGCCAAAGTGCTTGCATGCCTCTTCTGGAGGAGCACAAGGGAAAGTTGAAGGAATCCTTAGGAAAGTCAGGGAGGGTTATTGGGGTTTCGGCAGCCCTGATACTAAGGTGGTTTCTGAAGTCTTGGTTCTACCTTTGGAAAGCTTGTTGTCAAGTTATGTAGAAGGAGGTCTGCTTACGAAGGAATAACTTGCTGCCCTCGATTTATGGAAACGTACAGTCGGTCTGTACCCTCGGGTGGTTGGTTCTAAGACCAGTAGAGCTACGGTTTCTTTAAAGTACTAAATTAAAGGGTAACTTTTATTTTTCTCCTTAAGCTGTGCAATTTGGCTGTTTGCAGTATTTCAGAGAGGCAGCAAAATTACTGTTGGCTTTCCCACAATAAATCCTTGACCTTCCCCACCATTTAAGCATTAGCAGATTCCCTGCACTGTATGTGTGGGTGGAGAACGGAGCTGTGGAGTTACACGCAGATACTGACACACACACACACACGTTTGTTAGTAGCTTCTAGCAAGCACTTGGCCTGCAATGTTAAGTCAGCGTTTGGGATTTTGTTTCTTCCTCTGCACAATACTGGATGTAAAACAGTTATGTTGCAAAACAGTATTTTACAAACTCTGTCAAAACTGTCACTCTATCCAACTCACATCACATTCAGCTCTCAAGTTCCCTGGAGGAGATGTGTGACATTTGTTGGTGTGTGTCTGTGCATCCTCCTGTGCCCAGCCCAAAGGGCTCTTGTGGTACTTGGCCTCTTCCTTCAAGCTCATGGTGTTCATGCACTGATCTGTCATCTGGCGACGGTCGCAGAAGTTGAAACCTCATCTGTGTGTGCTGCTGATCACTGAGATGTAGCGTGAAATAGAGCTTTCCCCCCTGTACGTTTCCATGAGTCTCAGACTTCAGCAGCTTGTGAGCTTTATGTAAGCTGATGGATGTGAAAGGAGTGCTGAGCGGTGTAGGGTAGGGAGAGGGGCAGGGAGGGTGGTTTCAAGGCTGCACACATCTGTTACCTTCGTGCCATGCTCGCAACAGAGCAGCGGGGGCTTTTTGACACTTCAGATTTTTTTCAGTTCAGTTGCTCAATCCGGGCTTTTGTTTTGTACATTACTGTAGTTTCACATTTCACTGTAAATTATTCACTCACTGGGCCAGAAATGGGAAGTTCGGAGAAAATACCGAGCCATCCGTGAGTAGGATAAGGAAAGGTGAGCAAATACTTATGTCAGAGATTATTAGCTCTGTGAGTTACGCTCCCATTCAGACCGAGCAGATGAGCCCTGCATGGCACGTTGGAGCCAAGTGTGAAAATAACGGGCATGAGTCGCATCCATGGCAGATCCCAAGCCATTGCCTTTGAGAATAAACCAGACAAACCAGCGTCTGTACACTTCTAATGGCTTCAAGACCTTATAAATTACAGAACGCATTTAAAACAGAGTAAAAACATACAGTGTATTACAAATCCAGAGAACTATTGCTAGTTACCCGGTTTGCTAGGCTAAGGTTACATCCTGGGATGGAAAATAAGAGGCTCTCCTTAGCCTGAATGTTCTGCAATAACATTTTATCAGCAGGCAAACTCTCACTAAATACACCCCATCGGCCGTGCTCAGGCTGCCAATTTTTGAGTGGAAACATTGTATTAACTTGGCTGTTCCCTGCAGGATATTACTCTTGGAAAATTATAACAAAGTGAACAATCCCCAAATCAGCATTTTTCATTTATAGCAGGCCATAATTTACAGTACGGTATGGATCTACGCCTGCCTGGAGAATTCCCTGTCTGCCTGGCAAGGAACAGCATAAATTTCTGTATTTGCCCAGAGAAAGCATTTGTCTCTACTTAAATGTACACGGCAGTTTGGATCTATGTGGCCTCTGTGTTTTGCTGTATGTTACATGTAATGACTCATTATGAACTGTCTAATCCCCAGACTGCACATCCTTTTTAGGGCCACAGTTTCTCTCCTTCATGTGAGTGACATACATTTCCAGGTGCCAAAAGGAAAGGACATGGTTCTGTCCCTCAACCCATCAGATCCCAGACTGCAATAACTCATTTGAGGTGAAGAATTTCGAAAGGAAAGGAAAAGAGTTCTTCAAATGCTAAATAAAAATCCAGCACCAAACATTTTAAAGAGGAGTTTCAGAGCACTCCACCTAAAAAATCTGTCTCTTTGCACTCTAGAAATTTCATACTTGTAGCATCTATAATAGTTTACTTAACTGGATAAAGACATTGCAGTGGTTTCATTTAAATTTTGGAATTTTTAAGTACACAATATCCTGAATGTCTGTGAAAAGAGTAGAAAATTTTGCTATTACAGGAAAGGGAGAAGAAACCTTCTTTCCTCCCCCTCCCCCCCCCCCAATGTTTTTTTTGTCAAAGTTAGGGGACTTACCTAGTGTTCATAGGTACAGTCCTCAGAGCAGTTGATCCCTTCTGTTTGTGTAACAATTTGTATCAGCAAACAAAAGCACAGTTCAAGCTATTCACTTTGGCAGTTTCTTTTTAATGGATGGAATGGAAATACTAAATTGTAGCATGCTGGAAAACTACTGAGTCCTGGGGGGGATGCGGAACCAACCCCTAATGTCCACAGAGGTGTGGTTGTTGGTGCATTTCTGTATGTATTTACTTACATGTAGCCATGGAAATGTATGTGTATGTATATTCATATTTTTATGCATCTGCTGCATAGAAACCTTAATTCTTTAAAAACATTACCCATGGGGTTTTTTTTCCAAGTGGCCCTAGTCTAACTCTATCTGGTTTCATGACAATGGGAGGAGAGCTATTCCAGTGCCACTATTTCTAAGAGTGCCAGCCTTAGATACACAGTCTGTGGATATTTTTGTATGTCAAAAAATAAAATGAAATAAAATTTATTTGGGGAAGTCAAGTTTTTTCTACCCAAAACATATTTTTTTCTTTCCTGCTGGAGCATTTTGCAGAGGGTAGATGGGAAGGTATGCTTCCCTTAACATTATAAATGGGGAGAAGGGGTCAGATATGGTCTGTGTTAGCTTTGTTTGTTCCCATCAACTCCAGTATGGCCTCTCTTTCATATTCAATTTCATTTGACTTAATATTCCGCTTCAAAAGACAGCAATTAAACAAAAGGTCTGCGCTTTGTGCCAGCATCTTTGAAGCCAACCATGAGACTCCATTCCCAGAGGATGACAGATAATTTCCAGAGAGGGCTAAAATTTCTAGTGCGTAAACAAAGTAAGTGGATGGTTTTACTAAATGGCTGTATTTATTAATAATTGTATTAACTGCCTGTTATGAGTCTACACCTGTTGATTTTTGCGTTATTGTTCTGGTAACCAGCTCAGTCTTTTCAACACCAGGGAGGTGTAGTGAGTGGTGGCTGGTGCTGTTTCTGCTCACATCGTGCTACTGCTTGGAGAACAGGATGGAAGTGAAACTGCCAGGTCTTTTTTTCCCCAAATTTTTTTTAAGAAAGAAGGCAGCAGGAATAGTTAGATCTACCCTGCACCCTGACAGGTGATGCAACTGTGTGGAATGGCTTTTTGGGGACACCGGGAAGTCACGTTACTTTCATTACTGTCCTGGGGTTGTGCCATTAGAGTGAAAGGACTTCTTTGGTGGTTTTAGTTTTTCTTTTTTTATGTTAAGATACATTCACCAAGACTAGGTTCTCCATTCCAAATTTGTTATTAAGAGTCAGCACATTTGATGCCTTTGTGGGTGGGCTCATAAAAACCTGATCTTGTTTCATGTTCTTTGCATAATGAAGAAGAAAAAGTAAAAACACCTCTGGGGGATTGTAATAATTGAAACCTAATTCCTAGGTATTTAAGCATATTAATGTCTTTAAAGACAAGGCCAGAAACTGGTGGGAACATCCAAGGACTTCATACATATTTGTGGGAGGAAAAAAAAAGTTTGTAGCCTTTATAATTTTTTTAAAATCTTAAAAAATAAATCTTAAATCTTTAAGTCTTATGTTTTCAAGAAACAATCAGAATGCAAACTGCTAGATTAAATAAGCAGGAGCAGCATATAAAATACTGGTTTTGATTTTCAGCCCTACCACTCACTGAGGGGAAAGTAGATGCTTCCTGTGCAGTTGCACCTCCACTGAAATTCACTTTGAGCTTCATGGAGTTGAGAAGAAGAGGTGCCTTTCCATACTTCACAGGTGGAAGCACAATGACCTGAAAGGCCCACACCAGAGCTCACCCCCTTAAGCTCATGGGCTATTCACAATTACACTCTGCAAAGTTGTTCACGCCTCTTAAAGATATGTGGGATTACTAAGTGAAGATAAGGTTGGTAACTAGCGCAGCACAACCTGTTAGCCTGAGCCGAGCCTGCTATGCAAAGCTGAGGGAGGAGACAGTGATGTGACTAAATGGAAGGTAGATTTTACTTGCTGCTTTTCAGCTGAAAGGTATCTCTACTTTTCACCTTCCAAAAGAGAAGGTATGTTGTTTTGGTTAGTCACTGGGTTCAAAACCTAAGCCTTGGCTGTAATGAAATGTAGAAAAATAAATAAATAATGAGATAGAACAATTGTTTCCCTAAGGCTAATTTGAGGAGGTTGATTAATCATCTTTCAAACACGCAGTGATACGATTCAAAATACCCCCCCCAGCAGTTTAATACCAGAAATTATTCTATAGTTAGTAAAATATTTATGCAAAATATAGCAACTTGCTTGTAGCACCCAATTTTGACCTTTCTGGGGAACTTTTCTCTGCCAGTAAAAGTGCTTTATGAAATTGAATTTTTTGATATACTCCTTTTTGATCCCAATCCTGCATTTGCAACTAAGAGCTCTGCTTCGCTAAGCATGGTTAGGACCAGAGGTCAACTTCAGATACATGCTTCTGAGTCAGGCTGGACTGGTTGAAGGAGCCTCCTCTGCCCAGCACTGCTGAGCCCGCCAGAGGGTCTGCAAAGTGCCTCCATTTCTGGAATGTGAATCTAACATCTTCATTTAAATTGCCAATGAGCTAACTCCACACTGTGTACAACTGGCATCAGTATAAGAAAAGTGAAAGCTCAGAAAGCCGATGGAGGCAATTCAGGTTCTTTAGGATGGAGATGTTTGCTCTCAGCACAAACCCTGAAGTCTTACAGTAGGCTGTGTGAGTTAGAAGTGATCGGCAGCGTTGAATTCTGTAGCGCTGACAGTTTCCTCCAGGAGTAGCAGTAGGATTAACTGAGCATCAAGGTATGATTAAGTTGAAATGATCAATCTTGGCACATAGTCTATGCAACCAACAGTCAGAAGGCTGTGTGTGCAAGGGGTTTTGTTCTGACCTGGAAGAAATGGCCGTGCTGATGTGCAGAATTAGGTTTTAATTAGTGAGAAATCAGGATGTGCTGTGTGTAGTGCCACACTGAAAAGCATAATCTGACTTTTACAGCTGAACTGAGATTGAGTGGGTGATGTTGTAAAGAGTCTGCTTTTATATAAATCTCTGGGGAGTGGCAGGATGGAGGAACCTCTCGTATCCATCATCATATGACTCATGTTTGAAGTGGATCTCTATCCTTTGTTTGATAGAGGAGTCACTTGCTAGGCTCACTGGCCCACGGGACTGTGTCTGCTAGCAGTTTTAAAAGCATGTAGGATTCCTGGATCATGTAAGTATAGATGGGATTTAAGGTGCTTTATTTCTTCCAGGAGAGAGGCAGAATGTTACAGTTGGAGAGCTACTGGACAGTTCCAAATGTGTATTGGCTGCTTTGCCTTTATGGGTCTTCTCGTCCACCTTTCAAAGAGGAAAATTGTTTTTATGCCCCTGGCTTTGAAATTGTTACTGGTTTCTCACTGTCCTGGTGAGTTCTTGGGACTCTCCTGATATTATGTGTGGAAGCTGGATGCTTGCCAGCTGCACAAGTTGGTATGAGCCATTCCCACAGGGCTCTTGCTGAAGCATTAGGTATGTCAAGGCTGTTCTAACCTGTTGTTGGGATGTCTCCAAGTTCTTGTAGATAACATGGTTGAAATCTATATGTTTGTCTTTGGGGAGAGATTTCTGGGTCCCTTTCCACATTTCAAATTGGTACTTGCCTGCATATGGTTAAATGCCCATGGCCAACACTGCAGACTGTTGAATCCTTTCTGCATAAGACACACAGAGGTCTAACTCTTGCACCTTGGTTGGGGGAGTAAAGCTATATGTTCTGCTTGCATTTTCTCGTTCCTCAGCATTTGGAAGAGCAAAGGATTTGGGGGTGTGGGGTGCGGGTGTCTTTTTGGTGTTTGGTTTTTTTTTTAAAATGCTGTTCCATGGACAGCTGATGTGGAATATGGGATCTGTTAGACATCTCTCATACTAGCACTGCTTCTCTGTTAGGGAGTTATCTTAAGGTTTTTCAAAATGTCTGCCCTGGGGTCACAGACTCCCTCTAAGGCTGCTTGTGAAGAAAATTACTGTAACCAATCTTTTATGAATGGGAGACAATGAAGTCAGGAGAGACACCTGTAGTCGTCTGGGATAGATACTGGCTTTTCCTACCTTTCTCTGGAAAACGTGCATGGTGTAGAAGAACCATCTGTCCTCTTGTGCTGAGGTGGTAGATCTGATGAATGACTTGCTACCTGGCAAGATCATTATGTCCAATTAGGAGCTATAGTGCTACTGAGATGAATGCCGATTGTCCTGTTTTGTACATGTAATTGTATTATGTTTTGTATTTAAGCTGAGTACTTTTTTAAGGTCTATTGTTCCTGCATGTCATCCTGTTTTTGTTCCTTTAGTCCCTTCCAGATGACAGCGTGCTCTGTTTGCATTACCAAGCAAGCATGAACTTTCCATAGACCAAATCTTTGGCTTAAGCAAGGGGTGCCTGCTTGAATCTCTAGACTTTATAGTCTGAAATAAAAGCCAGAAAACGAAAAAGGCTTCAGATGTTGTGGTGGAGGAACATTTTAGTGGAGACATTTCAGCCCAGCCAGTCATTGCTCATCCAAACTCAGTGGTTGCACTTAGCCCATGTGGGAGGAACATTGCAATCCTGTACTGTAGAGAGGAAGCACAAATAAGGGGTATTGCCCCAGAAAGATATTTAGATTATTTTCACAGTGAAACTGTGTCTCTGTGTGTGTGCTATTCCCCTGCGGCCCTGATAGCAGTGGAGGGGTGCAACTTTGACTGTTAACTTCAGCAGAATTTTGGTTAACAGTTCCTGTGCTTAGTTTTAAAATGAAACAACTGATGAAACTAAAGAAGTGTTTCTGCAGCAGCTTCATATCCTGAAGTCTTTGCTCCTTTCGCATGCAGAGATCTACAATACCTTCTGCTTCACCTGTGCTTTGCTAAAGCTCTGGGATCTTAAACACTTCTTGGCTTTGGTTTAACATATGTGTTTTATTGAAGCATTTTAAATAAAATACTGTATTTTCAAGTGTCTTAAGAGATGGAAGGAGGAAGGGAAGTTAGAAGTCCAAAACGATTAGGAGACCATATGTTTAATGAAAACAGACCCTTTCACATGGAAGCCATGATGTACCCAGCAAATGGCTACAGGTAGGAATGGCAGATCAATTAAAACTAAAATGGAAAAACTTGCGTATTATTAAAAAAAAAGAGTAAAAGCTATGATGGACATTTAGAGCAGACACTTCTTTTACTCTTAATGAAGAGCTTAGTCTGATTAATGTAGAAGGCTGGAGTGACTTTTCATCAGAGCTGTACGTGCCAGGCCATGTCTGAGCAGGAATATTTTCTCTTGGTTAATAAACATTTGTTCGTTGCCTGGGGTGCTAAACAACCCTGTTGTTCTGTTCTGCCGTGTGGAACACTTCGGTGAGCTTTACAAAGGAGACAAAAAAAAAAAATTCAACTTGGCTGAGTAGAGCTCCTCGTGTTTATACTAAAAGCTAGAATACACTCCCCCTCCTCTGCCTTGAACTCCTTGATTGGTGAAACTACTCCCTGCCCTCTCTGAAGAGCTTCAAGTTGAGACAGTTTCTCTGCAGCAGCAGCAGCAGACCTCATTGCCAAGGTTTCAGCTCTGGGATCCCCTGCAGGAACGGCGGAGGTGGGAGCCAGCATTCCCTTCGGATGATCTGGTGGCAGAAGGACAAAGTGGCTGGAGTAAAGGGTAGCACCCCAAGCCTCCATGGAGAAGGGTCTCCAGAGGGAGCCCCTGGGCTCTCTGATCCCTGTATTTACATCACATGCTGTTGCATCTCGCAAGCAAGCACAAAGACCTGTAAGCGAAGGGGTGAATGTAAACTGATGTCTCAGTGCAACTTCATGTGTGGCCAAATCCACTCTGAACAGTCAAAGCAGATTAGGAAAGCAGAATGCTGTCTGTTTAATGGTGAGCACATACTTCTGAAGAGGACAATATGTGGGTGGTGGTGTAGCAGAAGAGCAGTGTGTGTGTGTGTGTGTGCGCGCAAAGCTGAGCAAGAATTAACTCTGTACTAAAGCAGCCCTGTTGATTAAAGCCTATATACTCCTGTATTTATTTTATGGCACTTAAGAAGGGCTGCTTCTGTTACTGTGAACACGGCACTAAGAGAGCTAAGTTATTGTGAACATGGCACTAAGATACCACATACTGTGTTTTTATCATTTTGTAGCAGCACAATTTTCTCACAAAATATTTTCTACTGGAAAGAAAACAGAAGGAGAAATGATGCTACAAACCCATTACTAATGCACCAACTTCTTTTTTTCTAATACACTCGTGCCTTGCGTGCCTTTTAAATGCGGCATGCAGTTTAACATCTCTAGGGGACTTGTATTTGTTCTTTTTCAGAGAATACAAGTTGGTTTGATCCTTACTTTTAATTCAGGAGGAAGGCTTGAAAAATCACTGTGTTGCACAAAACCCAACCAAAATGGTGAAGTTAATGAACTTTATATATAGCACAGGCGTAAAACGGAGAGCTATCCGTATGCTTCTAAAAATTAGTGAATCATGTCCACTTAAAGTAAACTGAATTATATCTTCTGCCCTGGCCTCTGAGTAGCAGAGATTTAGCACTACTTTGTTGCAGTAATTGATATTCAGAACATCAGATAACAGCAGATATCGCAGAATAGATAAAAACAGTTCACTTGAGGGTTCAACTGCATTAATACATTGTGTCTACTAAGAGCACCTTAGCTTTGTTAGAATGAATAGCATCCTTTATTTAGGTATTTTTCATGCAAATTATAATGTGTTCTGTGCTGAGAAAGGTGGTATGATGTCACTTCTAATTGTAAGACGACAATTATTCAAGTATTATTCAAGGAAATCTAAGAATGATGCAGCACAGCTTGGATTCTCATCAGACTCGAAAGGCCCAATTCGTTTCCGTGGCAAAGCTATCAAGCCCCAAATCAGAATTTCAATCAAAACCCTGTCCACTGCAGGATGTTAAATGGCTGGTTGAGCCCTCTGCCTTTCTTTAGCGGCGTTCAACAGAGGCGATAAGGCTTTCAGAGCAGTATTACCCTTTCCCGCCTCATCAGCAGTTTTTTAGTGATTCACAGCTTGGAAGAGAAGCCCCGAGGCTTCGCAGCAGGGTTTGAGAGCTGCATTCCCCAGCCCACAACCATTTCTTGACCTCTTTGAGACACTTAGTTACACGGGAATTGGGGTAGAAGGTTTGGTGGGTTTTTTTGCGTTAGTTTATTTACAGTGCATCTGGAAGCATTTGTCATCTAGCAAGGATTTTCCTGGTTGTGCCCCAAGCTGGAGCAGGGGAGCAGCATGGCTGCAGAAGGCTGTTTCAGCCATCAGATGTAAAGTAGTTTTGCAGTGGGAGAACGATTCCTCCCTCCCACCCTCGGGACTCACTTAGGAAGTTCACTTTGGGAATTGTGTTACTGTATTTGGCCAAAGAGGACCATGCTTATTTTAAAAAACATCCTGAAAATGAGCCTTATTGAAATTTTGTTGCTATCTGATATTTTTTTTATTTTATTTTCTTTAATCTGCATTGCAGCTTCCTCGGAAATAAGACTGAGGTTTAAACTTTTGCCTTTGCTCCATCCCCGAGTTAAACATCGCTGAAGTCCATGCCATCGGTTGACTGTTCAGCCATTAAGCAGAACTTAAGCTAATTGCTGTACTGATTAAACAGCAGTTGTCACCACTCCCCCAAGTGGGTTGCCTGGGAGATATTCTTGTACAGCGATAATAAAACAACCTCTGAGAAAGCAGGGGTAAATTGGTATGCATGGGTGTAATTAAATGTAGTTATTATGGAATCTGTAACAGGACCGCACTTGAATTTGTAATTTTACTAGAGTTGTTACAAATCCGTAGGAGAAAAACTTATCTACACGGTGTAGGTGAGCAGACACTTCTTTATTCCAGCGCTGCGGGACACGGGGGATAACCAAACACGTGTCCACCTTTGCATTAAAATTCACCAGTTTTTATACACTTTTTCTGTCAAGTCACTGTTACATAAATTGTTTAACATAAAAATGCATGCCATGTTCGTTATTAAATTTAACCTTTATATTGATTGGTTTCTTTAATTATATGACTTCATCAATATTCATATCCCAAAATAATCATTGGTCACTTCTACTAATGTCCACTAATTGATTTCTTGATATTCAAATCAAGATGGGAAGAGTAAGGGGATTTCCAAGCAGCATCACTGGTGCATAACAGGTTTCTATAGCAAGTTTCCTTGGTTTCACAAAACTTAAATATAATAACTAACAAATACGGTTCCTAGAGTTACAGGATTCAAACGAAACGCCTCTATCAATTCTTCATTGTTTTCATCCAGTTTCTATTAGTTTCTTAACACAAAACAGTAACTACCTGTTGAGGTTCCTTATGGTTATGAGTTTCAAAACACAATATTCTAACATTCTATTTCTACTATAATCAAATCTAGTGATTTTTGCAACACAGTGTGTTTTTTCTTACTGGAGCTTTTTTAGTATTTTGCTAAAAACACATGAATTTTATTCCTACAAATCAGTTTTGCAAACAGCATGTTTTATTGTTGGTTTGTTTACAAGCAGATGAAATGAAACACCTAGCTGGATGTTCATACGTGCAAATGTTTGAACTGAACAAGCCCAGAAGCTGTTTGTTTGCAGTTGTACACGTTCCTGAGCTAAAAAATCTGGCCCATGGTTCGTAAATACCCCTTGGATCTCTCAGGATAAAAGATACTAGGTAAATAGAATTATTTTTATAATTGCTTTGCAGTGTAGCAAAGGTCATTATCTTCTAATCCTAAACAAGGGAATGTACTTAGAAAAGCCCCAAACAATCCCTTTTATACCTTCTGCTTTCTTCTTTGCTCTGTATCACTGCAGAGTAGCTCTGTGAGCGCTCCTGGAGAGCTCTCCTCTCTTCTGGGGAGCTTGAAACCCTGCCTGAAGAAGCTATTATTTCGGACTCAAGGTGGTCATCTTCCCTATAGTTACATGCCTGCAACAGCATTAAATTCATGCTGCTTTTCCACAGTTTACTTCTCAGGTCAGAGGAAATGCCGGCAGCAGTGCTGGCATAGGCTTTGCTCCTCTGCCACCTTTCCCATCCTGGTGTATCCCACACCACCTCCATCACCACTGTGCTTTGAAATTAATTGCTGCGCTGCCCCATGTCAAAAATTCTCCCTTACCAAGACAAATGGGCTGGTGTTGTGCTGTTCCCCAAGGTTTGGGGTTGGCGTGGCTGGGAGGAGCACTGTCAGGTGAGGATGGGAGCAAGCAGGCTGGCAGAGTTGTGCAACCACTCCTCTAAGCCGACGTTTGCTGCTAGTGCCCCTCTAGTGCAGAGCTAGAGCCTCAATAATGTACTGTTTACAAGGGGGGAAAAAAAAAAAAGGTGGGTGAGCTTTTTACATGGCACATGCTGGAAGTGGGTAAGTGCTCTGATGCCCAAATCCCAGGGAGATGTGTCTCCCTACAGCTCTCCTACTGCTGCAGCCTGGCCTGGGCCAGGGGTGCTGCACTCAAGCCCCAGGGTTTTTGTGGTGCTGTGCAGCACAGGGACTGCTGGGCTATGCCTTCTGCTTGCTAAATTCCTGACCTGGCTTTGAGCTCCCTCCCGACCTGCGAGCATGTGGGGAGGAGGGAAGTACCAGGGACTTGTAGTGCTCTGAGGAGGTATTGCTGCAAAGGTTGTACCAGTCTGACCTTCAGGCCATGTATCTGACAGACAAACTCAGGTTCATTAAACCAGCTTGAGAGGCAAATGAGAGGTATCTGTATGTGCATAGTGCTTGCATCAGGGGATAACACTGCATCTGTAATTCAGGACAGCTTTGCTGTTCCAGCAGTCTTTGGACAGTGGCTAGTTTTATACAATAGTGTTGTGTAGTACCATGTCCAGGGGCCAGGGAGTGAGGTAAGAGCCTGTCTCATGCTTATTTGATTTGATTTGATTTGATTGCTATGACTAGAGGAAGAAAAACTATAGAATATTTTTAAAGACAGTATTTGGAAACTATAAGCTTTTCCAGTGTACTGACCTGTTTCCAAAACAGAACTTTTGTATTGGCAGAGGCTTTTGATGCTGAAAGGGGCTTGGGTGAAAGGCTCTGATCCAGAAGAGCAAAAGATGTAAATTCTTAGCATTTCGTTAACAGGTCTGTTCCCTTGACCTTTCTTTGATGACGTCCACCTTGCTGTGAGATCCAAATTCTTCTGAATCCTTCTGAGAATAGGAATGTAACATCTCTCTGAGAGTCCCCAGGTTGCCCAAGGCAATAACAAATATTTGGTGCTCTTACAGTGTCAAACATTAGCAAAGCTGCATTCTTCAAACATTTACACACTTGCTTTGCTTTCAGCATGTGAGGAATCCCACTGAAACTGAGCTGGCACCGAAATGTTTGCAGGACAGGTCCCTTAATCATCCCTTGAGGCATGGCCTTGTGTCACTAATGAGTTTCTTCCTGCAAAAGGGGTCGAGAGACAGGCCCATGCCTTCCCTTTTCAAAGCATACACCAATGCCTTTAGCTTTCCTATGTTTGCTTTTTCATAAATACCACTGTATTGCAACAGTACGTTATAATCTATGGCATGCATTTGTGACAGCTGTGTCAAGTTTTATTTAAAATTTTTTTAAAACCCTTGAGCTCATTACCACAATGTTTACATGGGTTCAGAAAGCAAGCAGGAGAAACTTGTAGATGAAATATCTATCAAGTGCCATTAAATACAACTCCATCCCCTGGTTCCAGAACTTGTTCAGCAGCAGGTTGATGGAAAGACAGAAAACATCATGAGAGAGATCTTTTGTTCTTCACTGTGTTCCTGGCTGCTTTCCTTTGCTGCTGCTACTACTGGAGCAGGGAACAAGATGGGGAGGCTTATGGTCCAAAAGATCAGAAGGCTCTTACAGACCTGAGACATACTGAGCTTGATTTATTTGAATTCTGCACAAGTTAATGGGGATTTGAATGGTATAGGCTTTGAAGGAGAAAAGAAACAACAGAGGCATCCTTGGAGATGAACCCAATACTGAATAAAATTGGCCTGGCCTGTTCTTCTCTGTGAGTAGTTACCAACTCCATTTTAGCATGGTAGTTCTTTCAAACACAGGCGTTTCCTGCACTAAGTGAAATTGTGGACGTGAGGCTGGTATACAACAGGGTGATTTGACATCAGGAAATGGATGATGAAAGAAAAGATTTTGAGGACTGGTAAAACTTGGTGATGAATTTCAGAGAATTTCCTTTTACCCTCTAGTAATTTCCAGGAAAAAACCCTGGGTTAGTTGTCGATCCTAGAGCATTGCCTTAGACAGCAATCTTTAAATTTCTAAACATGATTTTGGATTTTGAAAAGGAAGCTAAATCCGAATGTTTGAATGCTGTTGTGAAGTTTCCACCACCAGACTGATGTCTGTATGATTTATAGGATTGTGCTTTTCTTATTCTGCTGATCTGTAAAGCCTTCCAAACAATCTGTGTTCAGATGTTTTATAGTTAACCAGGACATTGCTGAATGAGCTAGAGGCTATTAACCTACAGTCCTTCAACTGGTTGAATGTGATTCCTGCTGATTTGCTGCTGCTGGCTAATGCAGTCTCCTGACCCCTAGATGCTTCTCATAGCTGCCATAAATGGCTTTGTAAAGCAGCTCCCTGAAGTTACTGGCATTCCCAGGAACAAAAATTCCCAAACCAGTTTCAGTTTCCTTCTTGACAGCCAAATTCAGACAGGCAGAAGATGACCCTGCTGGTTTTTTCTGTGCTCTTTGCCTTTTAGCATTTACTAGTTGGAGCTCCAGAAGACCATCCGTAAGATGATCATTATGCCTTTTCCCGCTAAAGCCGCTTTCTTGGATGAAAATCTCCACCTTCCACACACTAAAAAAGAAAAAATTCTCCAGGAGCACTCGTATGCTGCTTGTTCACTTCAAATGTCTCTGCTCGTTTTTTAATGAGTGCTAATCTCTCAGAGGAGCTGGGCAAATTGCCACTGTCTAGTTTGCAAAATTCAGCAAATGCCTCGAAGAACCAGGAGTGCTGATTTAGAGAGTGTGTCCTGTTTGACATCTAGGAACCTTCTCCGAATTGGAAGTAGACCCTGCGTTTTGCCTCTATAGATCTGGTGAACCACAGATTTATTCAGTTAACGGTAATAATAACCGATGATGCAGACACTGTGGAAATCCTGCGGATTTCAGCAGCACCAAAGCATGTGTGCTAAAGCTGCATTCATTGAAAACCAAGCTTTAGCTGTAAAAATAACTTCCTTTTCAATAGTGTAGAAATGGGGTGTATCATGGAAGTATTATGTTTCTTTACTAAGGCTATCCTGCCTGTAAATGCTTAAAGAACAGTTAAAAGAACAGCTGTTTCTTAGGGCTTTTCTGGGGAGGCTTTGAAATAACCTCAGCTCACACTGATTTGAAGGAGGCAAGTCTGTGCATGGGTGTGACTTTTGGGATCAGGCCCAGTGCTTTGCAAATCAGCCATCTCCAGTATATTAATGCATATTTACTTTAGTATAAGGAAATAATACACCTGTAGCATACTCTTTATCTCTGTAACAACTCTTTTTTTCCTTAAAGCATTTGATAAAGATATAACTAATATGGCTCCACAAGCCTGTGAGAAGCCTAAAGTAGGACTTGAAGCTCTGTTATGGGCAGATGAATGTTACACAGATTTTGTGTATCTCTGCTGGTGCCTGTTCCAAAGGCTTCATCTTTTTTCCTTTAAAGTTCGCAAATGCTTTGCCTGTTCTATAGTGGTGGCATTATATGATGTTTGTTTGTGTGATGAATATGGTAGAAAACCTGGTCTGCTGGACAAGACATAATTGTGCAGTTGTTGTGTGTTTTACCTGTCAACATACGTACTTATGGGCACCCAAAAGCCAGAACAAGGAGCTGGAGATCAAGCGCATGAAGTGTGTGTGTCTGAAGGCATGGTGCCCCTTGTTAAGGGGTAGGAGCAATCACATTCAGTCATCAATGACAAAAATGACTGTTTTGTATAATGGCAGTAGAAGAATGTTATTGATGACTTGTGCAATCCAAACATATGACGTCGAGGCAGCTGCAGGGCTTTTGTTATTGTTCTGTGTCCTGATTCCAATCTCAAGTACGTGCCAGTTATGTTTGGTCGTGGGCAGTGTTCCTGGACGCACGTGATCTCAGTGTGACAAAAATGCCTCTCTTCTCAAAGGTCGGAGAGCGTCTCCTTTGCTTCGGCACAGGAGGGCTGCCCTACCTGCCTTCTACTGACCTCCAAAATGGCAAATGTCAGAGACAGCTTTGCTGTTTTTGCCAGTGTTTTGGGGATGCAGGGTTTCTGTGGTTCCCATTGTCTCCCTAGGCTCTTTGGAGATAAGTCCTTGTTTTTCTAGAATGCATTCCCAGAAACTGTCAGAAAAGCACAGTGGTCTCCGGTCATTGAGAGGTTTCAGATATTGGTTCATGCTGTGGCTGATCAGTTAATCTCAAGGACACCAACTCTTTAACTTGTTCAAGGCATTTCAGTGCTCTGATGGTATCTGCTAAGTTCATCAAGAACAAAATAAATAGTGTTAAGTGAATAAGGGCTAATGTATTACTGCAGGAATACATTTGGGGCATTTGGACCTTCTAGTCTGAAAGCTGTTCTTCCTAATAGACAGACATGAGGTTGGATTTTCAGTTGTATCCCCAAACCAGTAAACCCATGTCATGGATCCACCTCAGAATTTTTCAGAATGAGAAAAACTGTTTACCTGAATTGGAAATAGTCTCAAACGTTGATGGGAATGAGTATGAGAGAAAGATGGCATTCACAAACAAGTAAGAGTTTTCCATACCAGAGCAGCAGAGGAATGCAGGTCAAGATCAGGGTGTCGTGTTGTGACACAGTGTTGCTGCACATGGTGGAGCAAACACAGTTTGACTCTTAACAGTAGGCACTTGGACATGCAGTGGTGGCAGTGGTTGGTGATACAGAAGGATAAGCGTCTGCTAGGACCAGACTCAAGTCATCTTTGCCTCTCTGATGCATCAGTGCTCCTGGTGACTTAATGTCATGATGGCATCGCTATTGTCCCTGCTTGGTTTTGACATTGTGGTTCAGTCAGTGGCTGGATTAAATGATGTTTGCAGTCATTAGGGATAGTGACTATCATGTTTAACCTTACTCCAAAGCAGCGAAAGTAAACCTTTCTCTCAATTTCTCATTTGTCTGATTACGATGACTAATATTTTTATCACTATTGGACTTTCAGGGAAGTGTGTTTTTGAGAATGGCTGTTTGTACAAGTGAAAAGGTGTGTTCCCAAAGTCGTGACTGGTGAGGGTGGGCAGATTTTGAAACCATTAAGCGTGACTTGATCAAACGTGCAGTTGAGCACCTCTATATATCTTTAATAAACACTGTCTAGTGTAGCGTGGTCTGTGTGGTTTTCTCACTGAATTAAGCAAAATGCAATGCTCTTGCATTTTTCTAAAAATTCCCTGAATGGACCTGGAAAAAAGATGTGTAAGAGGAGACCTATGAGGGAAGAAGGCACGTTAGTGGGGGGACTTATCTTGAATCAGTGTACTGTAAGGAACTGGTCAAACCGAGTTCTTTTTTCTCAGGTTGGTCAAGATATCTCTTCCTTCCTCTCCTGGTCTCTGTAGCTGTCTTTCCCTCCAACATGTGCTTTCTCCTCTTTGGGAGCATCAACTAAAGTATCATAGATGAAGATATATATCAAGACACAGTCTTGATGAAATGCACTATTAAATCTCCAGACGTTTTGCAGTGAAAATGCTTTCTATAATTCCTCGTCTTGAAGAAAACCCACCGAGGAGTGAAGAATATAGGGAATCACTTGGAAATGCAATTGTATGGCAAAATATTTCTTTTGCTAGTCTTTATCTTTCAAAGTATTGGCATGTTAGCACATGTCCATTGTATCTAGCGCAGAACTGCACAAGCTGTTAGGGCTGTTTGAATAAGGTAGAAATCCCAGCTCTAATGCACTGATGTGTTTTGTCCTTGCCAACAAGATAAATACAAGCAATTTTTGTTCTAACGGTACTGAGCAAATAGTGCTGTCTAACTGTAAATTGCTTTAAGGGGGAATCAATAAGGTGCACCCACTTTTAATAGCCCATTTGCCAATGTTTTTTTAAATCTATATATAAAGTTTGGGCATGGATGATCATTGCTCATTTTACTTCGCAATGTTGTGTGTAACTAATGCTACAATTCAAGGGCATGGTGAGAAGGTCATGAGGTTTTAAAAGAAAATGACAACTGAGCATGGCAAAAGAAAGTTTATTGTTTTACAGTGTTTCATAATTAATCTTAATAAAGGTTTGCTCTGTATAAAATAGCCTTCCTTTTATTGAGTTATGTAGTGGCTTTTACCTCTGAGGACTCATAGAGCACCTTTTTTCTATCCTTCTGTTATAAAGGAAATTTAGAGGAAAATGAGTTATTTGATAATGCTGCTTTCTCCTTGGTAACTGCATATTTTTCCACTCCTCCATTTCAGCGTACCACTTTATTACATGCAATTCCATGGCAAATACAATATATAACAAGATTTTTCAGACTTCATTTCCTATCTTGGCTTTATTTTATAACTAGCTGCATCCAACAATTGCTCCCAGAAAGTACCCAGAGAGTGTTGTCATTTCATCTCCGTAAATTTTTGTGGACACCTACAAGTCTCACTGGACCAAACTCATCCTATTGTGGGGTTTTTTTTTGTTTTATTTTAGTAGAACTCGCCACTGAATTTGATACCCTATTGAAAGCAAGAATTTCTACTTAAAACTTGATTGCCTATATAGCAAAAAGATTTGTTTCTAACTGTAGTGCTGAGAGGGAATGCTCTGGAGGCATTTCTCTGCAGGGTGGACAGTGCTTGACTGTTCTCAATTTACACATGCTTGAATTTTGTGTTTCCAAAAATATAGTTTCCATCTATACTGACTCAAGTTTTTATAATATCTGGGGGGTTTTGGGATCTAATGAAATGGCATCTGATTTGTGTGTGTTCTGTTCTACTTTTTTATAAGATCTCTGTTTTCCCAGAAAAATATTTGCAACAGGATTTGTGCCTGTGTCCCAAAGCAGATGGATGCAGTTAGATAGGGGAACAGCTTTCCCAAGGACCTGGTGCTGAGTTGTTCTGATCACACCCTTCTCTTGTGCTCAGAAGAGAAGGGCCACTGATCTCTAGGGGTATGTGTTGGCACCTCTGCCTCTCAAAAAGTGTGAGGGTACACATACCACAGTGGCCAGCACTAAAAAAGGGGCGAAGGCCTCTTACCTTTCCTCCTTTCTGCTTAATCCTTGCCTTTGCTTGTGGCCTTGTTTGTGTTTATGAGAACTGTACTTCAGAACAGATGTGATGGTCTTGACCAATTTCACCAGCGTATTAGAAACAAACAGATTTTTCCTACAACATCTGTGATGCGCATGTGTTTTCCATTTTATTCCTCCATTTCTTTCAAATGTTTTTATTATGAACCGGGTGATGAAAACTTCCTTTTTTGAGCCTGTTTTCAGAGCTGGGTACCTTTGTTAGAGTATCCCAGGGCAATAAATCACTTTATGCTGTATGGTTGTAACCCCAAATTAGATCAGCAGAGTAATGTGGAGGGCTGAATGCCTTAGTCTCAAAGTGTGTGGGAGAAGTATAAACGATACCTTTTTTTTGAAGAGGAGACTCTTATAAGTTGTGGCCAAGACTTGCATCTAAAGCAAGTTTATAACCTCCATAATCCGTATTGGAAGGACTATAATGCAAATAACATGGTAGGACTATTCTGACCGCACAGAAGGTTTCAGTTGATACACATATAGCTGTTAAGAAGTCGTGTTTTCAGTTTTTAACTCTGAAAGCTTGTACCCAAAGTTGACTTGTGTAAAAGCAGACTCTTAGGTGGGTTCCTGTGAAGTGGTGAAGAAATGTTTGCCTTTATTTGAATAAGGAGTATGGCCACCTCAGCTAGGCAGGGGCTCAGGTGGCTTTGTTGGCACTCCTTAAAGGAGAACTGGTAGCATTTGGTCATTTATTAAAAGGAAATTAGAACATTATGTTGCAGAGTTGCCAAAAGATGGTTATAGATTTCCTTTTCCATAATGTTTAATTTGAAGATATTTCAAAAAAATGGTCTAGAGAGACTTTTTTCTAAAATACTAAAAATTCTAAAATTCTAAAATAGTAAAAGTATTCTTGGTCTGTGACTTTCTCACAATATAGCAAGTGCTCCATGGTTACCATCAAAATTCATGGCAGGAGTAGCAGTGGGAAAGTCCTCTCACTGCTTGCAGCCATGCTAGAACTAGCATTCATAATGTACGCTCTTTCTTTGGTGTTTAATGTTGGATTATATTTGTTCTGTTCTCCGTTCTGCTGTCAGTTCACTCTTGTCCTACATGTATCTGCAAATGGGTATTGCTTGTCATGTGGCACTCTTATGCTCTTCTGTGTTGTGCCTCCTACTTTTTGGAACAATTTATTGAGATGATGTTGACTTGCCATGTCTTGTGGGAACTTTGTTATTAAACTGTGGCCCATATTCTCCCTTCAGGGGTTGAATGAAAAAAACAGATGGGGTCAACTGACACATGAATAAAAAATTAAGAAAGAAATGAACAGGAAATAACCACTGTGCTTATATTGCCTTTTGCTCATTTCCGATTTTTTCCCTTCACTACTTCTCCCCTGTGATGTCAAATCTGCTTGGAGTTATTTGTTTGGGGCTTTTTCCCCCCCTGCCATGTCCTCTCTGTTAAAATTGCTGACTTCTGAGTCACTATAGGTACAGCTACCTATATAGACCACATAGACTGTGCCACCTCCCTTTGCAGATGGGGAGACGAGGTGTTTTGGACAGTTCTTGTAAGAGATGAGGGAGGTAGTCTGCAGGAGAAGGGAGGACTATTATACAAAAACTCCTGAGATTCACTTCCCTTCTCAAGCACTTGCTGGTCTGTTCCTAGCTGGGTCACTCAGCTGTCACTGCAACATTGCTACCCCTGGAAAGCTGAACCTTGTAACGAGCACTGTCAGCAGGATTTTCAGAAAACAAATGGGAGGTGGGGTGGGGGTGGGAAAGAACTGATATATAAACTGTATCAAAGAGCAGGGAGAAATCACAGGTTGGAAAATGCTTTTCCCTAATTACTATCTTGATTTTTTTCTATAACAATGCTCTCTTCTTGTAATGATTTTAACCTCTGGTCTATAGTTTGCTTCCTGCTAGCATCTGCCAGCAGGCTATATGCACACTTGTGTTGGAAAACAGGGATACATCAACCAGTTTAGGATTAACTCCATTTTCCTTTTAGTGCTTTCTGCTCAAGGAGAACCTCAAAGTGCCTGAAAACATCTGAAGTTCACGCTAAAGCTCAGATAATGACTTGAAGATTTTACTACTAAATTTAAGTGGGGCTTAAATCTTTTCAGGTAATCTGTGACTCTTTAAAGCCCAAAATTCCAAATGGAGAAAGTAATTTTTATGTTATCCTAAATGTCTTTGCAGTGATAGTTTGCAGGTAAGGAAGGCCACCAGGTTTCTTAAATATAGTGCCACCAAAGGAACTTTGTTTAGTGCTTTAAGGTGAAATGAGGAAACTCTTTAGGCCAGCAGTTCAGAACTACAAGGAGAAAAAAGGGAAATTAATATCAAGATTGATGTCTTTATTATAGTTTCTCATAACTGGAGAGACATCTGCTGTAATAACAGAGGACCTTTTCATAAAATCCTATGTATTCCCAAACATTTACAAGTACTGCGCATGTAAGTACATTTTCATTTTCCAATAGAGAGAGACCTGGACCAAAAACCTGGATCAACCTCTGCAGTTTAGGCTCATCACTAATTCAGATACATTAAATGATAGTTGTAGGAGGTGAAAAGCTTGGCTCTAGCTCTTGTCCGCTTGCTGCTTCAGGCATTCTTCAGCAGTGAGGTTGCACTTGCAATTTGAAGACAGTTGGGTTTGGGGGACGGAGGGGATTCTCCCAAGTCTGCAAACTCCTCTCTGTTCTTCTGTGTATCTGCAGTAATCTACTTTTTAAAAACATGTGCTTCCACTTCCTTGAGTCTAAACATCTTTTAAAGATCCCTCAAAGAAACAACCGAGAATGTTTAAGAAAAGAAAAAAATCTAGTTGATGTTTGTGTTGTGCCTTAGCTTTTGAGACCCAGCAGTAGGCAGATTATTAGGTATGGCTTTATTAATTAAACAGAATTGTTTAAGAGTGTAACTTAAACTGAAGGGGGAGATGTGAGTGACTACTGCACCAGCTGAAATAGGAGGCTCTTGAGTGCCTACAGGAGAGTTTCTCTTCCTTAGCGAGACATTTTGCATGCTGATTAATTTTTCCAGAGCCCTTTGGACCAGAAACTGCACTGGCGTAGCGGAGTCAGAGGTCTGAAAACACTGTGAATGCGTTAGGGACACGGAGCCCTGGCTGGAGCGCCCTGTGAGTGCCACACTCCTCTGGCTCCATGCAGGGGCATGCCATGCCGGTCCAACCCAGCCCTGTGGCAGAGGGCTCATGGCACCCATGAAATGCCCCATGACTGCTGCACGCCCAGCTCCACAAGAGGTATGGTAGGTGGCATGTCCTGGCATTGACAGGGAGGACTTCTGTCAGGGCATGTTCCTATAGCTGCTCACAAGCCCTCAGCCTCAGGGCTGAGGGGAGCCTCAGGCACCTCAGGCTCTTAAGGCTTTTGGCAGGCTGGAAAAGTCACATTTCTTGTGGGAAAATTTTGTGAGGCATGACTGGAGGGGCAGGGGTCAGGTATGTTATTAAACAGCAGCCAAGTCTGATGGGCAGTTCAGTCTATATAGTGTAAGCATCCTTCCCAGGCTTTTGCTGTGTTGGCTTCATGATGAGGTAAATCCCACTGCACTGCTCCTTGCACATCCAGTCTCAAGAATTCTATTTAAAAATAAAAAATAAGAAAAGAAAAGTTGAATTATGTAATTCAGTACCGGTTGGCTTCGTGCCTGATCAGATACTAGCAGTTCTTATACAGCTGGCGTGAAGGTGGTGTAAAAGCACCAAGTCAAAATAAATGACTATCACGTGTCCCAGCTAACCCACCACAAATGCTGTTATGTGCCCATGGCTGATCTGAACCCTTTCTGTCCTCCTGTGGGATGCTCACCATGGGTGGTTGAGGAGCCACAGCTTTCCTGTCATCTTGTTCAAACCAAAGAGGGAGGCAGGAGGGTGTCAGCATGACCCACTGTGGCTCCAGCAGCAATTGCTTGAGGGGAAATCAGACGCTGGACATGAGGTGAAGGGTCCTGCCCCTCTCTAGCTCCCCATCCATGCATTTGGCACTTACCCATGCCTTCTGTGGGATACCACTAGTGATCCGTGCCTTCTGTGGGATACCACTAGTGGACAATCCTCTAGTGTATTTTTAGCCTGATATCCACCTTTTTATATACAACCAATAATGTATCTTTTCAGAATTACGAACAGCTCATTTTTCCATGTCGAACATCTGGATTTGGCATCTCTTCTTTTTTAATGTGTTGAGGATAGGTATGCTGTGGTTCTGGAAGGAAAAAGAAGCCACTGAAAGACACTGCCTAGTTCCTGAGCTGCAAGCCAGTGAAATTTTGTGGCAAGTCGGTTCCTGAGTCAAGGCTAAATAGCAAGACCTGGGTGGGGTTCGCGTCTGCCTTCAGAAGTAATGTGAATTTTCTGTGAAGCGCCAAAGTGATTTTTGGTTCTTTGATGAAAGAACCAGCCAGTTCTTGACGGTCTTGACTCTTCCCGTGAAAAATGAATACGACACTGGCCTTGTTATAAAAAAAATAACTGGACTTAGGGTTTTTTTCAGAGGTTTTTATGCCCTTTTGCGATGTGAAGTCTGGCTCTGGTAAAGTAAACACAACCAGTGACAACAAGACAAGGAGAAAAGAGGAGCCATTTGCCCCTCTGCTTCCCGCTGGTGACCTTGCCTCTTGCCCTGATGAGGTATCTTTCAGCCATCATTCCCTGCTGGAAATGTGCCTGTGACACGCTGGTGGCTTTCTTCCGGCACTGACATGCGCAGTCATAAAGCGGTCATCTGAGGGTCAGCCCTCTTCACTACTTCCAGTATTTTATCTGCACTAACTTGAACTTCAGAACAAGGATAGAAACCTTTCTCTGCAATCTGGATGATGAATATGGAGTTGCTATCTTCATATGTGAACTGGAGAAGAAGAAACAGCAAGGCTTGCCTGAAAATCGCTCATCAGAAATGACCAAAAGCATCAAATTCTGGGAAAAAAACAGGGGAAAGTGGAGCTGTTTATGCCCATGTGATAGCTTGCTTCACTTGTATGGTACTTATAATTTTGGCTCTTTAAATACGCTAGAGAAACTGAAGCTGCTGTGAAGTAAAGCCCAGGTAGCTACATCCAGGTCTTGAAGCTGGTGCTCAGGATAGGAAGGAAATGTAAACTGAGAGTGTGTCAGCGTTCGGGTCTAGGTCCATCAGCTCTTGCTAGCACAGCCAGGGCCCAGGCAAGCCCAGGGGGAAGTGGAGGCATGCTCATTCACTTCAGTTGTTTGCTAAATGAGTGCATGTCTGCAGGTCTCTGCCACAGACCAATGAAAGTATGAAACAACTCAGTGAGTTACAGTCCACCTGAAGCCTTTTTTTTTCTTCCCTATTTTTTTTAGAGAACTGCAAACCAAGGAAGGTAAAACTCGTGGATGGGTTCTAACCCTGGGTCTCAGTTGATGACATATTATCCAACTGCAGTTCAGCCAAATGGTATGAAAAGCAAACATAAATGAAAGTAAAGAGATGAAGAAGAGACCTGCATTACTCTTTTTTCTTTTTTTTTTTTTCTCCCCAGCTCATGAGCTGAAGACTGTAGGGGTAGGGGCTGGGTAGATATCCATCTTGCTTGTAGGCAAGAGCCACATTTCCTTTTAAGGACTCTGTTTTATGTGAAGTGCTTTAATGAATGGTGGTAGTTTTCCACTGGAAAAGACAAAAAAAATTAAGGTCATCTCTACAGTTGAAAAGTAATATATTTTTTTGCTTTACTTAAGGAAAGTTCGTACCAAACGTTCAGTATTCATTTAACTGATTATTTCCACACAGACTGACTTTTTGTGCTCAATTAATATTGATCCAGCTGAAAACTGAGCAGATCTTCATTCTTGTACTTCCTGCTGCAGAAAATGCACCTCTCGGTGTGTGGACCTCTCTTTGTGTTTTTGGAGGAATTGGTATAACTGTGCTTAAGAACAAGTTACTAAAATCATTACTGGGCTGTTGCAGTGGAGTTGGGTCAGTACCAAACAGGAGCCTTTCCAGCATCCCAGCAAAATTCTGTGCATCTTGTTCATCATTTAAAGATGTTTCCTTTTTTCTGTATTTAGGATACTAATGAAATTTAGACTAAACTAGGAAATTAATAGAAATATTTACAGTGCAGTTGAAATAATTTGTGGTGTTAATACAAAAGCAAACATTCCTGAGAAAGGATTGGAAAGCAGGATTATATTAAAAAAAAAAATAAAAAAGCCAGCACATTCTTTTTGTCCCATCTCTCAGCTTGTCACTTGTGTTTGTCTCTCCCAAATGCCACAGACTCTTTGCACATTTATTTAGAATAAATAAAACATACAGCTCTATATTTTTTTCAGACTGGGTTAGAGAGCATAACTGGCTCAATCTGTAAAGCATAAATGAAAAATATAAATATTTTAAGAAGTAAGCAGCTGCTGCATTTTCACTTCTTACTGTGTGTGCTATTCTTGAAGGGAATGGGAAGGGAAACTGGGCTGGAGGGGAAGGAGGGAGGAGAGATGGTATGTAAAGAGAGACTGAGAAAACCTGTTAAAATGACACATCTTGAGAGAATCTGTTTGAACAGTAGAGATTTACAAAGTTTTGTCCTACTCCATGGCAACTTGGGTACACAGATCAAACATGTCATCTGAATAACATCGGGCAGGTAAGCCCTGTGCCAAAAAATGAGAGAGGGAGCGAAGTGAGGGGGCGGGTGCAGCTGAAAGACTTCTGTGACCTCTGTTTGCTGAACATCAGCAGCAGGCCTGATGGAGGAGGTAAGAGGTGTTTGATGCCCATCATGGGCTGCCATTAGCTACAGCTGGAAATTGTACTTCATTTTTAGAATAGTAGACAGTTACTGATTCTTTGGTTTTTTTGACAAAACCTTTATTTACCGGTCCCATAATGCTGGATTAAAGAAAAATACATATTTATTTGCTTTGCTTTGCTTTAGAGATGGGGCGTGCTCCTCACTTTCCCATGGTCTGCCATGTATGACCAGAACACGTTACTCCATGTTGACTTGCTGCTTATTTTCTAACATGTTCTAAGATTTGCCTTTAAATTTTGGGGCTTCTTTTAATTTATTTTTGCTTATGTGTCTCGACTTGTTTATGCTGTGATAGCGCTGAACACCCCAACCATTGATGTAGTCTCTGGTATGTCAGAAACTAAAACTGAAATGTTTGTGTAAATTTTGGTGCTTTAAGACCTTTTTGAGCAACACCAAAAGTCTTAGATCTTTTCTAATACATTTTGATTGGCAGGGCCTCCCTTGAATGGAAATTACAGCATGAGATCACACTGAGACACTACAGATTTCTCATGGCAGCTTAGCGCATTTTCAGCTCAGTGTAATTCTTGAGCTTGTACCACTCAATATATGCCATTATCTTAGCTCAGTGGGTCTATCTCAATTGACAGATTAATGACAAATTGTCTGGTTTTGTTCAATTTCATAGATGAGTTTAGGAATTAAAAAAAAAAAAAAGCTGACTTCTTAAAATAGTCTTTATTGAAGCTTAATGTCCCCTGCAGCTAGAGAATGTACATGAACTGAAATGGGAAAGCACGCCTCTCCATGACGTTATTGGAGTTAGTGGATTAGTGCAGCTGAAACAAGAATTTGATGCATGAAATTCTGCCTGTGTAAAATTGGGTCTCCACTATCTACAAGTGAGACAGTCAGGAGGCAAGCTCCTGTTAAGTTGATTTCTGGGGTGGGTTACCAGTGGTCCCAGGCCTGATCGGGGTGCCTTTAGAAAAGATACTGTATAGGCAGATAATGAAGAACAGCCCTGAAGATCCTGTTCTAGGTCAACCCATGGAAGTGCCTGTAAGGAAAGTAGGGAGGAGACATGCTTTATTCCAGCATGGTCCATAGTCTCAGAGCAAGTGAAAGAGCTGCGTTTAGTTTCAGTCAACTTTCCAGGGTGAATGTTGGAAGCGTATTCCTCTCTCTGCTCTTCTTCCTCTGGCCCATCCCATGTTGTTCAAGATTGACTTGGTTTGAAGTGATCCAATAGCTAGGTCTGCCCTGTTTTATGTGACAGTTTGGTTTCTGATGGGAGATGGCTGTCTTTATTGTATCAGAGCTCTAGTGGGCTGGAAATTAAGCAAATCATAAACAGGAGCATGAGTTCTCCCTGTGCCATTCAACAAGGAGGGGAGAGGGGGACAATATGGGAAAGTTACAGGACAGAAGGAGACGTTCTTCTCCCATTTCTTTAACTTCCGATGATACTCCTGAAAAATGGGTGCTTTGAACTATATTCTTCCGCTTATTTTTCTTGCTGTGTTTGCATGCCTTTCTGTCCTTTACCAAAACATGTTTGAAAATGGTAGCTGGTCATGAGCTACTCTCATAGCTTTTCATTAGGTGCCATCAATACCTGACCCTAGCTAAATTCCAAGAGGAAAAATACCCATAGCAGCATTACTGCTTTAAAATATTAAGTAATTAATTACCAGTAATAACTCACGGTTTGCCCTAACAGAAGGCAGAGGAGGAGCAAGCTGGGCACCATGAGGACATCACAATTATTTTACCAACCTCTCCAGCCCCTTCATCTGGGCAGTGCTAGTGGTATGAGAGAGAGTATTGGCCTCAGGGAGGGCCAATTCAGGTAGAAATTGTCTTCATTTGTTTGGTTTGGTTTGTGGGTTTATTTTCTTCTTGAAAGCATCATAATTCAAACAAATTATGAGAGAGAGCAAAAGATGGTTCTGCCCTTCTCTAAGAAGACCTGAGGGTTTTGGTTTGTGAGAGTTGCAACATTCTTGCAACTCTAGAGACTAAGGCAGTTTTTGGGCAGTGAGTGGTGAACAGGTGGCTGATGTTAAATAAAGAGACCAAGGAGGGAGCCTGTGGTTAAAGAAGGATGGGGTGAGGCTGGAACACTTCTGCCAGCTCCTGAAAGTGGGCTATCATTGTTTAGTCTATGCTGTGTCCAAGAGGCTGGGTCGTTCTTGTGTGACAGACCAGCTGCTAAGCTCCTTCAAGTAGCAAAGTTAGCAACATAAATCCAGGATAGTAAGGTTTTGTAAGAACAGTGCCTTGTTTATGTAAGTTTTTGTACTCTTTTTCATACACTTTGAACAAAGTTCTTTTGGGCAGTGGATCAGCAGAGCATTTGCTGCTGCTTTCCTAGCAGGCTTACTTATCATGAATAAGTGGCATCTTCTTTTTACAGTTACGCTGCACTCTGAGCAGTTAATTTCTAGCTGAATGAACCTAAGAGGAGGCAAGAAAGCATCAGAAATTGATACAGCTTCCAAAACAAGGCACTTCCCTTACTATGTGGTTCATAGGAGTATGTGGCTTGAGTATTAGAAATGTTAGGAATATTTTAAAAGATAGGTTGATTTCAGCCCGTTTACTTAAGGAGGACACCTTGCTGTCCAGGCCATTGTTGACTCCACCCTGCTGCGTGGTTGGGAACTGTCCAGCTGGAGAGGTACCAGGGCCGACCTAGGGATGGGGCAAAGTCAAGTCCTTTTAACAGTCACCATGAAAACCAATTCTTGCGTCTGCCTCTTCCTGTTCTTGAGAATGAATCGGTTGGGCGACAGCACACATGAGCTTGTCTCCACAAGAAAACCCTCTAAGCTGGTCCCAGCTGCTGGTTTCACTGGTGCCCACTGAAATTGCAGCTGGGGCAGGCTCATCCCTGCAAATGAAAACTCAAAGGTGACTCAGGTTTAGGGAGGAAGGTGAGAGGCGTGGAGTTGATTGACTCAGTGGGGTGGCTAGTATCGGTGTAATGGACAGAGATAACTGTCGGCTGCTCCATGGCCTGGTATGACTAAGTGGGAACATTGGAGGGTGATGGAGGCAAATGTGTTCCATCGTTGCTTGTGTTCTTCATAGAAATTGTAGTTGTTGCTAAAAGCAATTCATGGGACTCTGGATGTGTAGATGAGCTTTGAATTATTCTCTGTGCTCTGCACACTAGATTGATGTCCTGCATAGTAATGTGTTACCAGAGTCTGTCCTTCTTGCACTTTCTTCAGTGAATGCAGAAAACTTTCAAGCTTTTAATACCAGTACTTGCAACAAAAGACAGCACACAAATACATTTGCATGTGTATTTAAGTATGTTTTCTGGAGCATGTTTTTTGAGGGTAAACAATGTTTACTAGTTCATACTGGTCAAAGCCAAGTAGAAGATCCTGTATGTACTTGCAAACCCATTTTTTTCCATTGTCAGCACTGTCAACTGATGACACTTGACATTTTCTTTAAAGCCTAGTGTCCTGGAAGCAAATGATTAAATGACAAAATGATTTGAAAAAAGCCTCACAAACCCAAACAAGCCCACCCAAAATGCTGGGTTTAGTCTTTCTGCTTGTAGAGAATGTTTTGAAATAAGACATCAATGCTTCCTAGGGCTTAAAATGTAAATAAATACAGCTATCTTCATATTTATTATCATACATTTGTTTTTCTAAAACTCCCTTCTGGAAGCCCTGTATACTTTATGATTTCTGAAAAGATCTAGGTGATTTGTAGTCTATTCAAAGACGTAGGGGTTTTCTTCCAATTAAGCCTAACTTGTGTTAATAATACATGTATCTGTAATTCCAAAATGTTTCTTAATCCATATAATAGCTGCAGGTTTCTTCTTAATAGGTTTGAAATTTCCCCATTTGAAATTAGGTTTGTTTAATTATAGTGAGATTAGGCACAGGAGTGTGTATTGTGGAGCAGCCTTGAAGGCAAGATTTTTGTCATGCTTGGTGGTGGTATCGAGCAGGATTGTGAATCAAGCCCGAGCACAATCTCCAGAACTGGTTACTTCAACATTACAGGGTATGCAAGCTCCTGTGTAGACTCACTTTTGTGTTGTGCTGCCTGACTCCTGATTTCTCCCAGATTGCTCATGGCTTGATTTTTCTATCAGCTCCCATTCCCTGTGATGCTTAGAAGAAGGTAAGCACACCAAGATCGAGACAGCTGGGAAGGGGGATTGTTACTGAGGGAGTCCAGCCTGGTGTTGGACTTTTTTTTTCCCCCCTATTTTTTTGCCAGCTCCAGCACCACATAGATGAGAGCAGAACTTGGCAGCCATTCAGGGCTAATGTGTCAGACTGTATTTTCCTTTCCCAAATTAAGCATGCTGGTAGCGTGTCTGCGAGAGGTAGTGGCTCCTGGCTCCTAGCTCTTGCTGAGTTTGGAAATCACTGGAAGCCAGGAGCTATTGCGTGCCAGTCAAAACTGGCCTTCGTACCGCAGCATGCCAGCTTGGTTTAGAGCATCCTGGAAATGATGGAGAGCCCTGTGTGAAGGCTCATTTTTAAGATGTTTTACCTTGCCCTTGCTCAGACGTTTCCTCCTCCATTCCCTGTGAACTTTTAAATAATTCCCGTATTTGCTCACTTAATGGTAGCATACTTTTTTCTGTCTGCACTTTTGCCTCTGAAATGCAGGTGCAGACATGATGTTATCTGTCTCTCAACCCACCCGACTGGCTAGTCAATTAGCAAGACCCACAGCTTCCACTAGGTCTGATAGCAGTCTGGCTTGCTTTCTGCAGGATGCTGGAGAGATGCTTTACTCCCAGCCATTTCCAAATCCAGGTCCTAGGTCTTTCTAATTCTCATGTGCTTATACTTTCCAGCCTTTATAAAATTTGTGGTCTCCAAAAAAGCTTTTTGTAGCAGAGGTGGAAGCTTCAGAAGTCTTCTCCAGACTGCTGAGGCTTCTTCTAGCTGTCCTTTCCTCCCATCCTTGTGCAGTGATACTTGCAGGTTGTGATGCACAAATCCTTGTTGAACCTTAGGTAGCAGCTCAGCAACTGGTACAGCTGCTTCTGGGATTCCTGGGTGCTTACAGATAAACAGTGGTGCTGGTATCTTAATCCCAGTCATCAGCCCAAACCTTTAATTACTTTGGCTCTGAGCTATGCCCCTTCACTTCCTCTATCCCTGTTAAACCCATGGCAACTAGAAGCCATTTGGCAAATCCTAATGCTCTCCTGTTATAATACAGGGCGCATGTTCAGATTTATGTTGCTGCGTTGGTTGCAGTGCTCAGGCCAGTTGTGAATGCTGTGCCTGGCTGATGAAGCATGTTTCAGGCTCAGCTGCCTTGCTGGTTACATGGTGTAGCTAAAAATCTTTTCTGGGTTTTTCTTTG
This sequence comes from Morus bassanus, assembly GCA_031468815.1. Taxonomy (NCBI): domain Eukaryota; kingdom Metazoa; phylum Chordata; class Aves; order Suliformes; family Sulidae; genus Morus; species Morus bassanus. The sequence continues at coordinate 58,973,351 of CM062567.1, read as the reverse complement.
CCTTTTGCTTTTGATTTATGGCTGCTGTGGTATTGGTGTATATCATTGATCTGCAGCTGGTTTCCTATTATTCAAATTAGGTGTATAAATGAAAAACAGTAGTAGGCATAATGGTGAGATGACATGAATTTTCCCAGCATGGAAGCTCCCTGAGCACTTTTCAGGTTAACAAAGCAAAGTTGCTAAGTCTGGTTGCTATTTTTGTAAGGATTTGTCCATCCGTTCCCATGTTCTGTCCTCAAACCCTCTGAAGTTTAGTTCAAGCAGAAGCTACCTCTGATGTTCTGGGTTATCTTTTTCCACACAGACTTGGTCAGCCTCTTCCATAGCCATCCACAAATAAACACAGGAATCAAATTCTGCTCGATTTACAAGTAGGTCAGCCTCATTGATTTCGGTGGGACTGCAGCAGACATAAGTCAGCGGAATATTTGCTCTGTGTTTTGCTAAGTTTTTGGCAGAAGGCGGATTTATATAAGCTCACCAGAGCAGAGATTGTCCTTACATGAGAAAAATAACAGTTAGTACAACGGTCCCTAATTCAGTTTTCTCAGAGGTGTAGCAATAACAAATATACTAGTCCCACTTACCAGCACTTAAAAGGATAACCTCATCTCGGTTTCTTCACCCAGATGTAAGGGGGAGATATATTTAGAATAAAGCCATTTCCCCCACTATCACCACATACAAACAAAGCTCTGCAGTTGTAGAAATACTTGAGGCAACATGTGTAACTCATTCCCACTGGGTTTGGTAACTGAGGAGAAGCATGGTGGGAACAGCTTGGAAGAAAATCTTCAAAGACTACTTAAGGACAGTAGGGCCTTTGCAGTGGGAGCCCTACTGTAAACTTTGGCTTTTATAAAACCATTGTGACACTTGCAAGCTGAAGGAGAGAGAATCAGCAGGTAGAAGGGAAAAAATATCAAGACTTTCCTTAATTTTTATTCCCCTGTGTGCCCAAGTTTCCATACTATCCTCCTGCAGACTAAGTCACCAAAAAAAGAAGGGGCTGTGGAAATTCACAAGGTAAAATTCACAGTATTTCAGTTTTTTCCCCTCTGCTTAGCCCCATGAAAGAGCCTTAGCGATGCCTTCTGTGAGTTTGATAGCTGCTAAATATGCTTTGGGAGCCCATAACAGTGATGTGGACTCTGAACCAGCCCTTTCTTTTCCCTGAGACATCCTTCCAGGCAAGGGCAGCACAACTATCTGAGATGCCAATGGATGCCCTCCTCTTGCAAACAGGCTGCAGATATTTGCACCATTGCCTTTTAAACAACTTGGGCAGTACCAAAACCGTGGTACAAGCCAGAAATATTCCTGTGAGTGGAGGATAAACCATCGAAGGCTGCTTGATTTCTTCCCATACATCTTCTCAAAACATAAGTTGAACATAGTCATTGATTATTTTTTTCCCCTATTTATACCTCTCCTAGAAGAACTATACACAGAAAGCATATAGATGACACCTGCTCTCCAAGTAGCATCCAGGTAGGTGCATTGAACGCCCACCCACCATCATGTTGGCAACCTTCCAAATCTGTCTTTATTCTGCGATTTTCTTCAAGGTGAGCACTCCCCAGTATTGCATGTAATATCTCGGTGTGTGAGGAGCTGAGTATGCGAGAGGGGATTAGGGTGTGGGCTTTCAGAGATACCTTCTATGCTTCAGCTCCCCTGCCCCAAAAATGCAAAATGTACTTCAGCATTGGAGTCTACTCCCCCAGCACAGTTCAGCTGAACCCACTGTCGAAAGCAGCTTCTGCAAGCTGAAAAGACCATTAAATGAGGTGTTTGGGGCTTTCAAATGCCTATGTTCTCAATAGGCCCCTGCGTTGCCTCTGTTCAAAAGGCTGCAAGCGTATTGCGTGCTAATCCCAATTAAATTCAAAATATTCCTGGGTGTTTACTGCTGTTACCCTCTCTTTTTCTTTCTTAATTGCATTGTAGCTGAATAACTTTGCATCCACACTGGATTATTCATGAATAGCATATTGAGTTGTACTCTTTTTCATTTCGCAACAGGGATCTGCTGTTTCAGGATTGGTGTAGTCTGAAGCAAGAAACTCATCTATGCATTTCAAGTCATTAATCTTGTCATGAACCAAATAATAAGAGTTGTTTGGGTTTTTTTTTCTATAGGTATGTATGTGGTTTCCCAGTGAGGTGTACAGCTTGTAGAATAAAACCATGGTAAACAAGATCTATAACCGATTAATATTGATTTTGGAGATTATTTGAACATATACTTATGTACATTATATACTTACGTACATTATATACTTACATACACTGATGCTTTGGGAGGGAAACAGTGAGACTATGTAAAACAGCACCAAGTTCTTTGGCTGCACTAATACTGATGTATGTATGGTATGGAGGCAGAATATGGGGAGGGAGGAAACCCACCTATTTTCGCTTGTTTTGTTAAACCTCTAGACCACAAGTTCATGCCAGTGCCATGTTACTACTGGCTGTTGGACGTCTGAAAAATGAATGGTGGCTGCCCTTGGGATGGTGGCTGGCACTGCTTGCTACAGCCACCACGCAGAGGCAGAGGAGCGGTCCTTGTTGCCGAAGGCAGGTCCTCCTGGGATAGCTAGCTGGGGTAGCTTCTGCTACATCCCTACCTTGCAGTTCTTCTGGAGATAAACAGAATTTCAGTTTCTGCAGCTATTGCAATCCGTCAGGTGCTACATGGGGCTTTTTTCTTTCTTTATTTTAAAGCTAGCTTCCTCATATTCTTCTAAGTTTTAAGGAAATATTTTAAAGTCTGTTTTATCATCTTAAAACCCTATGCAATGGGGAGGAGGTGCGAATACCACCAGTATTGAAAATAAATACTGTGTGTATTTTCATCAGGTGGTTCATGTGGACATGTCTCCCAGAGATTTTAATGAGTGGCACATGTTGGACAAGGAGAATAAGCATGTACGCAAGTTGAGGGCAGGCTCTGAAGAATAGAAAGAGCTGCTCTTGGGGTTAGTAATATTAAAACTGATCAACTTTGCTTTTCGTTTACAGGTAAGAATAACCTTTTCTCGTAAACAGGATGGAAATTGAAACTCCAAGAGCCTTGCAAGTCACAGTGCATTTTGGGGTTTGTGCGGGATTTTAGAGGAGGAAGATGGTTTTGTTTATTCTTGATTTTCAAGTTCTCAGAGAGGTGGGGTCTTGCATGCAGCAAAGTCTGCAGAACAGATCTGCTTTCTGAGCCGGGCACCTTCCCATACTGTCACGGGATCTATGTGAGCCCATGTGAAGTGGCCGCTGGTGGATGATGCTACGGAGAGGCTCTCAAGACAGGTTTTGTCCCTTTTCTCCTTTGGTTTGAGGGTCAGGGGGATGTTCTTCTGGACCTGCTCCAAAGTAAATACAGTACAATTAAAAGGACAGGACCACGTGTGCTGGCTCACGCTGTCCTGTGTAACCACGTACTTGGCATGCCCAAGCTGCTAAGCTCTTAGGGATATGGGTCATTTGGTGGAGGATGGAGGGACTATGGGAGTCAAAGCTGCTTCAGCTGAGACTGAGGATTGGAAGAAAGGTATTGAGCAGGTTTGCGAGGTTAAGGTACACTGACTTGTGTGCACAGATATAAAATCAAAAGTTTGTGTCAGTGGTTTATTTGGATTCTGTTGACTTTTTCTGCTGAATGTGTTTAGCACTTCATCTAGATTTTTATGTTTTTTCCTCTCTTTATCATCTCCACTAGCTAAGTCCCTTTCTGAAATGTTTCTTGCTGCTTTTTGTTTTAAAAGCATTTTGAATTGAATGGAAGTTGTTTTCTCTTTCCCCTTTTGCCAACCATGGCTATGTTCCCCCTGACTGGAGGAAACCTTTGCTTCCTACCCAAGCTGACCCTGGGTAACCCTGCCACAGCTGCTCACACGAAAAGCCTGGGATTTTCTCAATACAAGCTGAAAGGCACATGCAGAAAAACTTACTCCCCCCCCCGCCCCAACTAACAAAAATCTGCTGGGGAACTAGAAGATTTCACATTCGGTTTAATTATGGAGGTCTAATGAATTGCAAAAGTTAAAGAGGGGGAAGAGTTCTTTAAATGAATCTCAACTCTGATATTTTTAAATTGGGGGGGTTTCTGTAGCCTAAGCTGGCAGGAAGAAAGGAGACTCTCCAGTGAGAAGTGTAGAAAGGCATATCAATGTGTACTACTCTATTAAGCTTTAACCAAAATTAATCAGAAGCACCCAGGGGAGAGCGTTTTATATGAACCAGAGCCTTAGTTAAAGAACCTCCATTACTTTATTTAAAACATTTGTAAGTACAGTGTATGAGAAGCTGACATAGATGGTAGAGTAGAAGATGCAGGCAGTAAATGAAATGCCAATATAGTTTATTGTATACTTGTATTTAGGAAACTGCTCCCAAGACTTTTCCTGATCCACAAAGCTGGCTTAGGGAATATTTGCTCTGCTCTCTCGTTCATAGCCACCTACTGTAGTAGTTTCCTACCTCTACCCTGTGCCTGTACAACTGTTTGTAGGGCTGTGCTGGAATTCAGGTCTCTGGTCATTTGGTCAGAGTAGTTAATTTGTGTTTAATGTAAGAATAATAAGAATATTTTTCTTTTGGTAGTTTGGGGAGAGACTAGAGGATAGCCCAGTGCATTTTTGCTACCTGCTAGAGAAAATTATTGTAGAACTACAACCAAAATGGGAAATCCTGCTATGTTGTGGGTGACACATGGGATGTTAAATCCCATTGGCTGCCCCCAAAATAAGCAAGAACTGAAAGCCTTGGATCCCTTGCAGAATCCGACAATGAGATGGTAGGGTGTAGGTTGGAATTGGGGGAAGGTTTGCTGGTAGTAGCCAAGTGTTTTTGCTCCCCTGGGAGCTTAGCATGGCTCCTTTCTTCCTGCTTCTTGCTCCCCTACGCTTCTTGTATATACAAAACATAGGCATATAACCTGCACTGCCTTTTTCTCTCCACATGCAAAGACTATCGAGGTGAGCATACCAACAAAACAAGGACAGCCAGATGAAATAGTTTTTTTGGGTTTGCCTTTTTTTTTTTTTCACTTTCTTTGGTGTAGCTGCTGCATATACTGCTGGATGGAAGGATTTGAATGTTCCGGTATCCTGTGACATACTTAGAGAATTGGAGTAGCTTATGGTTGCAGTTCATTAGAGAAAGGGATTTTAATATCTAGAAGAACATGATGACTAATACAATGGAATTTATATAATAGCAGTCATATATATTTGCAATACTTCACTCTTGTCTGTACACTGGTGTTTCTGCGAAAGCGTGTAGTATGTCCTGCACTCAATTTTGAGTACCTTTTGATAGCACTTAGTGTTTGTCCAATATCTTCTGCTTTCTGAGGAGATACAGTTCCATGTATGCATTGATACTCATTTTTAGAAACACAGCCAGCAGCCTTTGATGTTAAGCGTATGATGCCTATGGAGAAAACTCATCTCTAATTGAGTTACTTTTGTAAAACGAGCTGTAGTTCAAGTGGTTGCTCTTAAAACATGCCATTTGCCTTCGATAATTTCATGATTACTGTGGTATCCATAGCAGTTCCTTTAAAAAGCACTGAGTATAGCTAGATGATATGACAGTAAAATTAATTAAAAGCAAACTGCAGAGTTTTCAGAAGGGCTCACTATATATATTGCATTTCTGGCAGAGTTTGCCATAAACTCTGCAGGTCTGCTTTGCCGTGCAGACTGCCAGCTAATGCCCTCTCTTGCTGAGAGCATGTTAGATCCAAATTTTCTTCTGTTTTTACTTAGCTTCGTTGCTAGCAACAATTTCAGCAGCGTTGAAAGAAGAAAGTGCTTAGAGAGGAGTTTCTTAGAACAAAGCCAAGTAATCCCTCTTAGGCTTTGACCGTCATGAGTTTAGCCCTTGTGCCACTTGTCCACATTGCACCCTCAGTGGGATTGTTCTGATGCAAATCCTTTGAGTGTTATTTTTGGCATCTTTGTGGCATTTTTATTTAAAACAAATAAACAAAAGCCTCTGCTACCCACCGGAATAGCCTCGTCTTTGATCTTGGTTGCAGTTGAGAAGCGCAAGGGGGGAAGGAAACAGAATCAATGAGAATGATGCGTGTTTTCCTTGCGTGTATTATTTCATATTATTCATGTCTCTGGTATGAAGGAATGCTGGTTTAGGCTGCAGCAGCTTTCTGTTTTCTAGGCAGTACCTCATGTACGCTGACACCTGCTTTTGTTTCAGACTATTTCAGCTTGACTGTTCCCGCTTTCCTTCCCCCTCTTTCAGAAGAGGCAAAGGTCAGACAGAATCACCCTTCCCCTTCACTCAGATTAAAATCTTGCGGCCTATTAGTTCACAGGGCATCTTTCCAAACCCTTAAAAAGGTTATTGGCAGAGCCTTAGTCAGTGCAAATCAGCACAGTACCATTGCTTCTCAGTGGCCCTCTGCCAGGCTCTGCCAGCTGAAGGGCTGGCTGAGGAGCCCAAGTGATTTCTTATACCTCATTTCACCTTACTGTCAGGTCCGAAAAAAAGGTTTAATTCGCAATGGAAATCCTCCTGGAAGAAGAGGGGTCCTAAGAATGGGTCTGTTCCATGCTGTACATAACTCACAGCCTTTTCTTAACAAGAGCTAACCCAGAGGTGTTGCTGCAGGGAAAGCTAAGTTGAGGCAGCAGCAGCAAGCAACAGCAACTCAACTGCCAGGCTTCTGGCTCTGTGGCCATATATGGGGGATCAAGTGTTTTGCTGCTAACTTGCTCTGGTCCTGTTAGACACATTAAAAAGGAAGAAAAAATAGAGCGAACAAAAAAAAAAAAAAACTTCTTACCCTGGGTTTAGATACACTGAGAGAATGATTTATACCCTTGTCCAAATTGAGCTGGGGTTACCCTCTGCCTTTGATGCCCCAGATGCCCTTGGGGCTTTGTTGTCCCTGTCCCGGGGTGTCAGATGTGGTGGGCACTGGGCCTCCAGGCCCTATGGCTGGCCTGATCCATTACGGCATGCTCATCTGTCAGTAGGCTACAGCCAGGCATCTGCTAGCCCGGATGGCTCTGCTGTGGGGCAGGTTCATGGGGAGGAAGGGCAAAGAGACCGGTGGGGCTTTGCTATAATAAACCACCCCAGTGAAGCCTTCCAGAGAATGGTGAGTGAGAGCCCATCGTGGCTGTCTTTCCCACAGGAAAGGAGAAGGAAGGATACTAACCACCTTCAAGGAATGTGTTTAACAGATCACAGGAGCCCGTGCTGCTGACAACTGCAATTCCAGTTCTGGAATCAATACAGTCCCAGAAGTTCAGAGTTGCATGACAAATCACTTGTGAATGAAAATCTCTCCTAGATAAAGTGATACATTTCAAGTGAGCACTGGGTTTAAGAAGAAAAATAGCAGTGAACAAAATCCTCCTGTGCTGCTCTGATAGCCTCGTCCTGTTCCCAGCAAATTACAAGCTGGCTGACATTATGAAAGCACCGAATAAGTCTAGCTGTTCTCTGCTATCATCTTAACAGAACCAAGGTTTAGTGTTGTTTAGAGCTGAAGGTGATGTGAGGCTCCACCAGTGTCCAGTGCCTGCTACACAGATGTCAAAAGCAGGCTGGAAGGTCCAGGTTGCTATTTAGATTCTGCAGTATTTTTAAGCAGAAGTGAACCAAGAACACAGAAGTTATTTTAATTACTCCAGCTCTGGTAGTGGGATGAATAGCCCATCTTTCTGGATTTTCTTTTGAATGGGCTCATTTTGCACCACAGAATAATTCTGCTCCCTTAAAGTCTTCTGTTGCCATTTATATTTATGGTCTTCCTGGCATTATTCACTTCCAGGCTGTTTGGAGAAAACCTCTATGACTGTGAGTCATAGTATAAGATGTTTTCACTGTACTCCATCCCTACAAGTTGACTGCATGCAGCAGAACAGCTGAAGGAAGAACTTGTAATGGTCTCCTGTGTTTGCAGAGCTCCTTCCTCCCCTTTTGTATGTATAAAACTAGCAATGGGGGAAAAAAAAATCACAGTGACACCAAATAAACTCATTTCATTGACTCAGAGTTTCCATGCCACTCAACATAAACACAGTGGAGGTAGAGATTTGCTGGCCCTTAAGCTCAACCACGCTGTATGGTGGGGAAATCCCACAAGGTGCAGGGATTTTTCTTTTGGGGAGTCAAAGTTTATGGAGCTGTGAGTAGCTCCTGATGCCACAGGAAGAGCTCCAGACGAAGGAGGCTGAGGAAAATAAAACTCACTGGTCAAGCAGTGTGGTTCCACACTTAAGTCAATGTGACATAGGTTTTGGAAATTGGTTTTAGTTTAAACATAGCAGGCAGTCACTTTGCAAAGTCTGGGCTTAAATTTTAGCCTCACTGACTTTTACAGTTGAATAGGATTTGGGATATCATTATTTGAACCAAATATCAAAATCTTTAGCCAAAGAATATTTTTAAATGCTTCTATGAGTATTTTCCCAGGAAGAGTAAAAGCTGAATGGGGACTCCTTGTTGTTATTCCGGGTTTTACATTGGCATAAGCTACTGGAAGACTTTATAGTGGCATTGAATATATGGGTGGGGGGACATACAAATCATGTAGGGACCCATATTTTAAAACAATAATCTTTAGCCCTGAAGCACAAGCCATTGCTGCATTAGAATTCTGTGTGTTACAGTGCAAGAGCTTTAAATGGGAAAAATATTTTATTTAAACTGTAGGCTTCACATGAGGACAGATTTTGACCTATATATTGAATGGAGGAACTTCTTGTTCTGAGTTCCATTTCAGGGCTGCTGGTTGACATTCAGATGGTATCAAGAGCACATGCAGGTGACTGCTGCCTGTGTGTTTAATTGTGAATGTATATAGCATCCCACCTGTATCACCAGAAACCCATCTGTAATAGAGGGGGTATTTTAAATATCCTTTCTGGTCTTTAACAGTAAATGCTCAGCAGCCCGTCTACCTTGATGCATAGCAAAGATAATGAATTACATTAGTAAAAAAACAGTGAGACAACTCAGAATTTTTTCCTTCGTGGATTTTGAAAATTGCTTCTGCTTCCAAAAAGCATCACAAGCTTCATATTTAAAGGATTTAGGTGATAGCTTCTTCATTTCTCCACCTAAAACTGCTTCCAGGGATGGTAGTGCCAGTTCATTTGCCTGTGTCTTTACTCTGTCTGTCCTTTGCCAAACACAGTGTCTTTTCCCAGGTACTTTCAGGCAAAGTGATAATATAAATGATGACTGTTCTATGCCTGACTAGCATTTGATGTAGTGCTTCCTGGTATAAATCCCTACCAAAGAAGACATTGAAAAAAAAAAAAAAAAACAAAACCAAAACCAAACCAAAACTTAAAATTCTGTGTCTGGTTGGCTTCCTTTCAAGAGTTGGTAGATTTGCTTAAATGTTTTCAAAGAATCAAAATACAGAAGTTTGAAGAAATCAGTAGTAATTTAAAATGTCTGTGCTAGCATAAAGGCTAATATGACTCCAAAATCAGGCCATCCTAAAAGTAACAACAGGCAAAGCAGCCAGCGTGAACTCTAATGGAGGAGAAAGTCAGGCCATACATTTCATTTGACAAAACCTTTCCTGATGTTACCTGCTAAGAGCATCCTCATTCTTTTCGTGTCCTTAGCTTGTGCTAATAAGTGCCACCCCCTCAGTCATACCTGCCATGCTGAGTAACATTGGAGAATTTAAAAATAGCATGGCAATTAAAATGGTTTGTTTTTTTCTGGGGGAGCCAGACCTGTTAATCTGGTTCACAGAACTTGGCTGCTAAAACAGTTGTGCTGGTGGCAGACAGACAGCATTGTGGGGACAGACAGGGACAGGGGAGCAGCAAGACAGCAGAGAACCAGGGCATATGGCCAATGAAGAATTCATGTGGAAAGCCAAAGCCTTAGTGCATCCTCATTTTCTGCCTCAGCTCCTTCTGTCTTTGCACATTGGTAGTGCCAAGCTCTCTGTATGAAGACCCCTCGCCACCCCTTCTGGGGCTACGCATCTGAGCTTTTGTCTCTTTCTAGACTCTGTGCAGGCTGGTCTTGGGGGGTGATTTATTCTGAAATCCTCCTGAGGCCACTTACCTGCAGAGGCCACTTACCTACGAGCATCTGAGAAGAAATATTTACGGGAACGACCATACCCATTTTCATATAAATTAGCCATCAGCCTGGGTCTTGTGATGAATCTCAGACTTCTCTTTGTCCTGTTGGATGGGTTTGAAAAGAAAATTTATGGTTTTTGAAGTTAGTGCAGCAAATTAGCAGCCGCTTGTCCAGTTTCTGGTGTACAATATAGTCGTGCTGCAACAGGTTTGTGCTGGAATTGAGAGGCACTGGTATGCAACCAGTTTTCAGTGATGCACAAATCCTTCCCGGCCACTTGTTCATCTGTAAGTGTGCGTATCATGATGAGTGAAACCCCCCTTTCTCCACTCCCCTTCCTGAGCCCCCTCCTTTGTAGCTCAAATGCCCCCAAAGCATGTTGAATTAGCATTGAATTTCTGGTATGCAAGCAGAAAGTTCCGAACAAAATACAACCCTACCATAGGTAGCCTCTGCTCACTTTGTTGCATGTGTTGACGGAGTGTGGGAAAACAGATGGACCGAGCTTCACCAAATGCAATTTGAAAAGCATGTAAGCATGTAGGAACGAGCAGCATAGACAGCTATTAATACTTTAAACACTGGAGTTATAGTTAAATAGGACTTTTTTTTTTTAAACAAATGCCAGGTTTGGGTTTGTTTTTTTTTTTTACAATACCACTAATTGTTAGAACACACTTAAAAGGTGTTTAACTCGCTCCAGCCACTTCATAATGGCATCTTTCCTACTACAAAAACTGGAGGGGATGAGGCAGACTTGCCCACACAAGCTCTTTTTAATTTACTATTCTTTTTAATTAACTAGTTTGTTGTGGTTTTGGTGTTTTAGGTTTTTGTTTTTCCTTTTTTTTTTGCTTCAAGTTCTCATCAGACTTTTCACATGGCTCGCCATTCGTATGCTCTGTTGCAGTCATGTGCCACCGCTGCGCTGATACGGGTTTGTATGGTTCTCTAGCAATTTGTTAACTTTTTGTAGCTGAGCCTGTTTAACAAGATGAAATGAGATTTCTGTCCCAGAGTTCCACCCCCAGCATGACAGTGCTAGAGCAGGTCTCATTGGAGGTTGATGAGGTTTTTAGGTCAGCTGGTTATTTCACAAACCCTCAGCCGTGGAGAAGAGATACATCTCTGTAGTGAAGCCGGTCATCTCTGTAATAAAGTATTAATAACACTTCCCAGCTATGATCAATGAGTGCTTTGCAAACATTAGCAAATCCGATTTTGATTCAACTTTTCCATGCCTGGCTCTGCAAAGATACAGGGAAAGTGATTTACTTACGAACGTAGTGCAGGAGATGTGTGATGGGGCCCAGGCTGGAGCACAGAGGTAATATTTCCCTGTCCCGATCATTAACTACAGCATTTTAGCTACTTTTCTCCTCAGGTTGCTTAGAAAGAGGTGTTTCTTAGCTGTAAGAACAGTAAGACGTCCCATTGGCACAGGATGAAAGTGGAGTTTGAGGAGATTAAAGTGTTGGGCATGGAAAAAAAGCAATGCTTTGAGTTGGGCTAGGGATAAGAACAGGCTTGGAGAGAGAAGCAGAGAAGACAGGGTCTTTGAAGGGCTGGAGGTAACCATGCTCTGGCAGGCTAAAAAAGAAATAATCCTGCTTTTTATATTGCTCAACATCCTTCTGTTGCAGAATTGGAAATGCTGGATGAGGCTATGGCTTTCCCATGATTTAGACTTAAAGTGACTTGTTTAACGTTCTGTTTGACACCGCGTGGCTTCAGTGGGAGAGCATTTACAGTGGGGAAAATAAACTGCATAATCTTAACCCAGCAACACCAGAGTCCTCATGTGGGCTAGTGGTAAGAAAAGAGTGGAAGAGCATAAGAACTTAAGTCTGATGGAGAACAGATCAGGCCTTGAAGATAGCGGGCATTGCCACTGTGTGAACAAGCAGTCGGTAGGTGTGTAGACGATCTCTTTGCCAAAGCCGGTGGTCTTATGCCGTTAGAGCTGGCAAACCATTATGTTCAATGTGGTTTGTGAAAGAAGGCTTCTCCTTTGGAAACAGCAGCCTGAAGAGTTTTGTACCTTGAATGCTTTAGATGGAGGGTGAGCTCTACCCACACTCCCCAAAGTGTTTGGGGGGTGTTAGGAACCCGCTGTGCCCAGGTGGCTGCCTTCTTGGCCTGGAGGAGAAGAGATAGGCTGAGGTTTCCCATGCTACTGCCAGGGATGGAAACAGTGAGGGTTTTTTGACATGGGCAGGCATTAAAAGAGATGCCTTGCAAATCGCTCCTACCTCATATTCTTGCTGTTTCATCAGTCATCCATATAATTTACCCTCAATAATCTGGAAAATGTATTTTATTCAGCTTTACAAAGTATGAACTGTGTTCCAAGGGATTCTGGGCACTTATTTCTCTCATTGAAACTTTCAGATGTATTAGTGTACATTATTTATCAATAACTGGGTCTGTGGTGTTTTGTTGGTTTTTTTTTTCAGGTTTTTTTTTTTTTTTGTTTTGTTTTTTTTAAATGCTGTTTTCTAGAAGTAGATGTGCAAGGCACAATTGTTTAAACTTTTCTTAGTGGCTATCTCAGTTTGATGCTAAAGAAGCTGAAGTGTTTCATATTTTGCTCTCAACAATTTACAGGCATCACTCTCTGTGCTCACAGGAAGCCCCAGCAGAGGGTGAATTAAAGGACTATGGTGACCTTCTGCAGCCCTTCACTTTGTGATTTCATATTCAGAAACTTGTTTCAGGTTTTACATTTCTGTCCTGTTTCTTATATTTCCTTTTTCATCATTCTGGTAATAGTATCACTTGGTGAAAAACTGGGATTGGGATTCAGCTTCATTTGGTAGAATTATCCAGGTAAAGTGACAATGATCCCTGTGAAAGAGGATAGCTTGCCACTGCTTCAGGAGGCTGAGGACAGGAAAAGGAAGCGTGCTGATCAGATAGCTTGAAACAAGAAACTAGAGTAAAACTTAAGGATTTCCGCCCCCGCCCCCCCCCCCCCCCCCCGCCCCCATTCATTTTTGGCCAAGTTCCTTAGTTATCTAGACTAATAGGACTCGATGGAGTACTTTCTTTTCATTTAAATGAGCATAGAGGTAAATGCATTCAATGAGAAAAATTTTATTATTAGCCAGTTCAAACCTGTTTTTGTACTTTTTTCGCCTTTTAAAGTTACTTAACTTTAACAGTGTATTATCAAGAGTACTCCTTTTAGTGCACTTAAAAGAAATTTCATTCTAAGTAATATGGATGCAAAGCTGCACAAAAAACCTCCACCTTACTGATGTGCTGCTCCCACAAGCTTGGAGCAAGCATCTCTTTCTCGGGAAGGTCTAATAAAAATAGAATCTGGAAAGTCTCTGTCTTCTTTTATTTTTCTCACATTGAAATGCTTGCATCAAGAAGGTACAAGTCTTGCTGCAAAGAACGTCTCTTTCCGAGTGTTTTGTTTTTTTTTTTTTTTTGCAAGTTTGCTTATGCTTCTCTTTGTGGTGACACTCACAATTCAAAACACCTAGTGCAGTCATGACTGGAATATTTCTTCCAGGCTTGAATAAATGGACAGCCACCATCAAGGTAACGCTTTCTGATAATCACTTACCATGTGATAACAGACATCAGCCCTTGCACTGCGCTCGGCCATGGTAAATGATTTCATCTTTATGGAGGATTTCTAACAGGTCCTTCTTCAGAGAAGACAGTCAGATATGATACTTGGTAACGGCAAAGGCAAAAGTCAAGGTTAGCACTTAAGACAGCTTTTATATATAATTGAAACTTCTCAGCCAAAACTGGTGACAACGATTTCTAGTGTGTTTACTGGTCTGGACCCATCATTATCAGAGCAGTCGCTTTCTCAGAGCAGCCCTGATGAGCTCTGAATAGCCCCGAAGGCTTCAATAACAGCACAGGTCTTTGCTTTTCAGTATGCTGCTGGAGCCTGTAGGCAAGGCTTCGCCAATGTCAGGTGCACGCAGGAGGTGGTAGAACAATCTTGATTCTTAGAAGACTTTACCAGCCATCTCTTAGGGGTGAAACTCACTGCAGGCCAAAGATCAAAGCTAGCATGCTGTATTGGCTTGGTGCTATTCACCTTCATGGGGGTGGGTCTCAGCCCCTCCTGGGGACCCCATGAACGTGCTTGCAGGGTCTGGTCCTGCCTGTACCACTGAGATATCACAAGAGGAGCCGTTTAACAGCTAATGTAGCAGTTTAACGCTACAACACGTGCTAGCCAAGCATCAGATGCTAGTCGGCATCCTGCAGCTCACACAAGCACTTCTGGCTCCTCTATTTTACCCCCGCCACAGGTCTGTAGCATATCAGCCAAATCCCTCCTCATAGGTACCTTACGAGGTCTTCCAAACCACAGGCCATGTCGAGGCTTGATTCAGACCTACGGGATGTAGTGACAGGGCTTCTCACCAGCAAGCCTTGGCTTCCTTTCTTTCTTCACCTATTTTGCATGTAAAAGCTTTGTTTCCTCTGGAAAGGTTTATTTTCCATGTTGAGTCCTGGTCTAGGTCAGTCATTAGGGCTTGGAGGAGTCTGTCAGACCTTGAGTCATATCCGTCACTGTCCTTGTCTCTTGTTTGGTTGCTCATTTTAGGAGCTTTTGGAATTGTTTTCTCTTTGTTCAGGCTTGAAAGATGTCTCTTTTCCTACGTGAACCCTTTTGTTTATTTAATGACAGCCTTTCTGGGAACAAAAGAATTAAACAGCCACTAACCAGAAAAAAAAATTGTTTATGATCACAAGGGCTCCTGAATTGACTCTTCTGTGTTCCTTGGAGGATGCTGAAACTGGAAGAAACGAGCTTAAACTTTTTCTTTAGGTCACTTAAAAGTAAACTAACATCACTTTTTCCAGTCCTGCAGAATGACTTTTCTACCTCTTAAGGCTTTGGATGAGCTCAGGGCTGATGAATGTTTTATGTTGGAGGCTTACTAAAATACAAGTGCAAAATTTGCTTTCACTCCTTTTTTTCTTTTTTTCCCCTCTGGGTGTTCATTTTCCCATCCAGGGACAGGTATTAATTTAGGAGGAACAATTTGGGGGAATATCAGGAAAGGAGTTATGAAAAATTAAATCACAATTATTTGTACCAGAATTCTGTTTAAGCATTATTTCCATCTTGTCTGCCACAAGCTCAGTTTTACATTTCAGCAACTTGCTCTTCCCACTCTCTCTCTCTTACCTTCCTGGTGCCTTCATGTGGTCTCCTGGGTCTGGAGCTTCTTTCCCTTCCTCTACGGTTCTGTTTTTTAAACATGCTCCCTGCTCTAGTGAGAAGCAACATATTAAGGCCACTAGACCAAAACTGGGCATTTAAGGGTTTGGTCTTTTCTTTTTGTTTGGTCTTTTTTTGTTTGTAATGTGTGTGTCTGTGTTAACCATGTATTTTTGTTCAGTTCTGAGTGCACAGAGATCAGAGGTCTCTGTCCATAGAGGCTGTCCCCTTAGCTCCAGTTACAGACCAGTACTTTCCAGTTTGACATTCCTGTTCAGCAGTCAGCAACAGTCAACCCGGTGGCCAACCTGATGCTGCCTAAAACTGAGGAGCAGGTGTTAGGGTGTGCAGAGCATTGTGCAGATCCAGCCCACCATTCCTCTGCCAAAGAAATGGTTGCTCTTGGTGGGATTTTGTATTGAATGCTGCAGAAGAAAGGCTTTAAAGTGGATTTGTGGGGAAGGATTTGGAAATGCATGTACAGGTAAAGAGAGTACGGAGCAGTAGGAAGCTGGGGAAGAACTGAAAACTTCTACATAAGTGGGTGGCTTAGACAAGAGCATGAACACAACAAGGAGTGTGGAATTAAGTGGAAAATACAGACATGATCTGACAGCGGTAGCAGAGAGCATTAGGTAGAAAGGTCACATTGGTACTAAATCTGTTGGACAGATTTGGGGAGGTGAATAGCATCACTGGAGAGGCAGCACAGTGAGGCGGTCTTAGTTGCTGTATTTTGTAGTGACTTTTGTGGAGATGAAGCAAGCTGAGCCGCCGGAGTGGGAGCTTACAGCAGATCAGGAGTGCTTGATGGACCAGGAGGAGGTGGACAGGAATGGGGAAGTTTTTTAATGGTTTGGGAGAGTAAGATCAGCTGGGACTCCGGATCTAAGGCACACCAACTTCCAAATGAGGTGTTGAGTGATCTACTTCTCACTGCTTTCACCTTAAAAGAGAACAGTGAATATGAACAGTACAAGTTAGTGTTTTCGTGACAGTCTGGAGCATCTGGTTTGAGCCTGAGGAATTGTAATTATACATCACTGGTGTAGATACTTTCCTAATGAGTCTAACAGCTTTAGCACACCAACAACATCATGTATGCAAGCAAAAAGGTTAACAACAGTGAATATCCTTGACTGAGGTGACTTAAGTGAGCAAAAACCTTTTCGAAGTTCTGAAAGAATGAAATGTCTTTGTGCAGAGAGGTGATGTATTAGAGGGAGAAGGAAAGATAAAGGAAGGGGCAGAGTTTTTGCACTTGCCAGCCAGTTGTTTCCCTGTAAAATCTGGTGAGGGGGAGCTAACCCTTCATAAGGCGTGCATATTTTTAATTGCCTACTGTTAAAAATTATTATGTCTTCAAAAATCCATTTTCTTTCCTCCTATTTTTACCTTTTAATTACCAGGGGTGCTCCTATTTTTGCTCTGTTTGCTCTTGTCGCTGCTACCCAGGTGCAGAGATGCCACCAGGGAGCTGCGGCTGTTCCCTGCTGGGGTGCCGCTGGCAGCGCGGTGGGATGCATCGCCTTGCAGCCAGAGCAGCTGGCAGCCTGCACCCAGCGCCTGTGCGAAATGTGTGGGTTTTACATCCCGCAATAGAAACTTAAAGGGTTGGGTTTTTTTGCATGAGAAGAGGCTCTTCCTGGCTTTGGCTAAGTAAGCAGCATGTTTTTTTTAAGTAGGAAAAAAAAAGAACAAATAAAAAATAATAAAAAGAAAAGAGAGACAAAGAAGGAAGGAAGGAAACAACCAGAGTTTTCAGTTGACATACTGAGCACTCATCCTTGTGTTTCCTTTCCTTCAGGCAGGAACAAGAACTGTCTCTGTTTTTTCTAGGCCATTCAGGAAGTCTTACAGAGCAATAATAGCCCTGTTATCTAATGGTCAAAGTTTATTTAGGCTTTCACTGCTTCCCCTGCCCACTTGAACCCCCCCCCTCCCCCTCCCCCCCCCCCCCCCCCCCCCCATGCAGTTTGTTGGGCTGCTGTAGCCTGAGCTCAATTTGACAGCCGAATGGGGGAGGGAAGCTGTTGCCTGCATGTCATTTCCATTACACTCACGCATATTTTCATCTGGAAACTTTTTTTCCCCCTAAAGACAACAGTATCAACAGGAAGAGAAACTATGGCAATAAAGCATGCCGTTTATCTTCTCGGGCAGAGCTTTGGGGACTCACTCACATGAGAGACCCCTGAAGTGTTAAGTGCATGCTTTAATCCAGCAGCACTGATAATTTTGTACAATGTTGGTTGAAGAAGTCTTCACCTTTAGGGCTGCCCAGTAGTTATAGATATTAAGTGCGTATTTTACTTGGGTATATTTCATGAACAAGAGAATAAGATAAGAGCACTTCTTCATTAATCATTGCAAAAACCCTTATCTTTTCCTTCCTTTCCTCTACTTTGAAGCATGCTGGCAATATTGTGATAAGTTTAGACTAGGCAGTGGATGATAAACCCCAAAGGGTGTTTTGGTGGTTGTATTTGCTTAGAAGTTGTCATTTAAGTGTTTCTGATACTCAGGAATAATAGTGCTTTGGGAAAATAGCTGATGTGGAAAGTGGACCTTGGCTGGCAGATGATGCTCACCTTCCAGTGGGTAGCTCTCAGACAAGGTTATTCCCTTCCCAAGGTAATTCCCTCATTTTCAGGCAGCGAGCACCTCATCTTTTTTCTCTTTCTATAGAGCCAGTGAGTTGTTTGGAAGTTTAAATTGCAGTTCTGAGCTTTCTTTAAAAAAAAAAAAAAAAAAGGGGCATGGGATTGCAGCATCTGTTTTGCAGCATTTCTATTACAAGTAGTAATTACCCTGTGGCATTACTCAAGCCGAAGAATTAGATGTGTACTAAAAAACCAATATGCACAAGAATTATCCTTTATATGTTTGATCCTCCTCAGTTTTTGTTCAAGATGGTTAGGGCTGAGATTAACAACTGCAAAGTTTTACCAAGGGTTTTTCTCCTGGATTTCCATGTCCTGGCACCAAAGTGGGACCGCTGTCCCACATGCAGGCTGGTGGAGGTCTCGAGGTGGGCACAGGTACACTCCCAGCAAAAGGGGGTGCTGGTGCAAGGCTGCTGCAGGCTGGCCCATCCTCTTGCCATTGATGGCCAGCCGTGCTGCCAGCCAGCAGCCTGCTTGTGCAAATGCACGCTCACCGGCTTCCATTGGTGTGTGCTAGGTTTAGCCTCATCCCAGCGATGCTGGCTGGCCTGGGGTATGGGCGCTGGCAGGACTTTGTGGATTGTTCCCTCTTTGCCCTGGCTGGCTTTGGAGCACAAAACATGAATGCATATCCTCCATAAAAGCAAGCATATATATTTGAACTGGACTGTGTCGATAATGTATATTCTGAACTCCAAACACACAGCTCCCGAATGATCTCAAGGCCCTTTGTGAACTTGTGCATCTGCAGTCGATAGCTGCATGCAGAAATTGCATTTGCATGTGACTGCCCCACCTGCACTCTGCCCACTTAATCCCCTACGCCCCGCTCACATTCCTGACCGCTGAGCCACCGCCACCAGCTGCCCTTGGTTGTTGGCCCAGCCTGTCCCCGTAGGGTTTGTGGGGTTTGCGTTGTCATCTTGCCGGGGCCGCGGCCTGGAGCCCCCAGTTCCTGCTCCACTCCAGCAGCAAACTGGAGGCTGGCGGCGGGCAGGGGGGGCAGGTATTATAGTACAAAGGAAGACTGAAAAGCTCCTCCTTTCCTTAATTTGCAAGATATCAGTGGGACATAAAATGACAGTAATATTATTATTTATAGAAAAACTGCTTCAGTTTTTCAGATTTGCAGCTTTAGCCTAATTATCTCCTTCTGTGGGTGCGGTTGCAGTAGGTCTTTAACAAGCAGTAACGGGAGAGTATGAAAGTCATTGCCAATAACATGTTGTGAATCCTGAAGCAGGCTTGCTGGAGATTATGGAGCATAATAATTGGGCGGGTTGGGAATCAAAACTTTCTTAGCATCTCTTTGGGATGACCTGTGGCTTTGGTTTTGCTGTTCAAATATAATGGAGGTAATCTAGCCAACCTGTAAGTGAGCCCCTTGAAAAATTTTTGTGCATGAGGCAAATCACAGGATCACCTCTTTGCCAGGAACTTTGTGCTGCTTGTTGTAGAAGAGGAAGGAAAAGGCGGTAAGTTATTCATGTTACGGCAAATGGGAAGGAGAAAATAGTTATGTGATCTTTGAACTGCAGATTTACATTCATGTTGTACAGTTGATTTCTGTTGCTCTGAAAGTGGGTTCAGGATGAACAGTGGGACATTTTATCCTGTAAAGGCATTGCAAGTACATGAGTGCACACACACACCAGCTCTTACTGCATAAATGTGCTGTTGTGCCAACCATGCAAGTCTGAAAAGCTCTACTAGACAAATAGCATTTATTCTTTGGTTTTTTTTTAAGCTAAAACACTCCAAATAAAGCTAGTAACTGCTATCGTAGTTCAACACTAATTAGATTAATATTTGCTTAAAATGTTTTGAAGAGGCTTTCTAGAAGATGGGCAAGCAACGGGTGAAAAAGAGCTCTCTCCCCTCCCCATGTGTGCTGCAGGTGAGTCCAGAGTATGTTTGTGACCAGGAAGAAGCTTATGCTGGGCCTCAGTGGGGTCTTCTTCTGAGCTGTGGTCCTGAAGGAGGGGGGCTAGGCAGCACCACTCCTGGGGTGGCCTGTCCTCTCATCATTGCTGTGCCCAAAACCCGAGTGAGTTGCTGGGCTCTTGGGCATGTGGGAGGAGACTTTGATCATCTTAAGGTAGCTTTAATGGTCTTAAAAAGATATGCGTAAGCCATCTGTTAACTAAGCTCTCAGGAAAACATTTTGGAGGCTAGGATGGATGTGAGAGCATGCAGAAGGAGCCTTCCTGGATTTGCAGGATGTGAGAAACAGCTCTTGAATCTCCTCTTTCTCCTCTGTAGCTTCCAAAACCATCTGAAGTAGAACCACTACATCACAATTGCCAGTACGTTACTCTTAGAGCTGGTCTTGGCTTTTCTTAACTGCATCCAGTTGCCGTAGTGAAACCTCTTGTGTTCATAAGTCAAGTCTTAGGACTCTAATAGATGTCCTCTATGTGTACTTAAGGAGAATAAGGTGAGAGGCGTATCTTAGCAATCAAATGCAAACCCTGTCATTTATTAAATGTTTCTCAAGTTGACGAGAGAACATGCTGTCCACAGCGCTCCCAGAGATGCCGCACACTGAACAACTTTCCACACTGCAAGAGGAAAACATAATTCCTGAGGCTGCGTCCCAGGGGATGACGTCTGGTGATAACATTTATTCCTTTGGAACTTTTGTTTCTGTGCAGATGGCGGTTGCCATTGATGGAAAAAAATATATTGTTACGGTATCAAACTGCACACCCACTTAGGACATAACTCATCCTGTCTATTACACAAGAATATTGTTAAGTTTCAGATGTCTCCTGGAAATGGCAGGCTTTAGACTTCATGGAAGGTTTGGATTAATTTTGCTGAACCAGATGCAGTGATGAAATGATGTAAAATTCATGGTTTTTTTTTTTGCTGTGGTCAAGTCATATTAACCACAGCCGTCTCCCAAGCATGAATTCTCAGCTCATTGTTTGGGGAACGTAATTATATGTTTAAAATGAATTAAGACTTCTAATGCAAGTAGTGTTAAGCTGCACGCAAGAAGTTCTAGTCCAGGGTAAAAACCCTGGGATAGAACCAGTGTAGTGCTGTGTGCTATATTGAACTAAGACAGACATCCAGCACAATATTAACAAGGTAGTTTAAATAAAACATGTGCTGCTGCTCTTTAATAGAGTACGTGCCCTGTGCATTTTTTTCATAGCTGATAGAGTTAGAAGAGCATTGACAAATGTTTACTTTTGTCCATCTGCTCAGAGCTTTAAAAAACCCCTAAAACTAAAATTTTCATGGAAATGTTGTGTGGAAATAGCTTGTCAGATAGAAACTCTACATTATCTAATGTTTGCTTAATACAAATAAGACCACTTTATTTACAAGGTGGCCTGGGTGACATTTGCCAGCACAGAACCCATTCTGATTAATTGGGTATTATTCTACTTTCCATACGTCTTTCATTTTCATTTCATGGGCATCAGAGTCTCATCTCACAGCAATTGCATCTAAGCTGTGGTCCAAGAATTCAAACATCTGATATGCAGAGCAGAAAATGGTCTTCTGCTTTAACAAACTGATGGGAATTTAATTATGGAATTTAATTGTTGAGTCTAATCTTGTCCTTGGATTAAGCCAACAGGAGATAAACTTGCAAAGCAAGGGCACAAATGGACTCTTAAAAGTTTCTGAGGTGATAAACACTCTCTACTTCTTTGGTATCAGAGGGAGCTCTGAGGCCAGAGCTTACAAATCTTCTCATCTATACTTCATTTACTCACTGATGTTCAGAGGACTATTTAAAGCTTCCAAGTCAGGTGAATAAGAGCTTTCACTGCTGAGAAGTAGAACATAAATTGCTTGAATAGTTCCTGAAAATTTGTTCAACATAATTCCCTTTTCTTTCTGTAACCTGGTTCTCTTTTCTCATCCATCAGCCAATTACAAGTTTCTCCAAGTTGTTTGGATGTTGAGGATTTTTCTTCACTTCCTTAACAAAAGATCAGACTTAGATTGTGAAATAAGATTTGAGATCAGTTAATCGTACTGTGTCTGTTGTCTACTTTGCGTATGTAAGCAGCCAGCATAACACAAATTGCAACCCTTATGACCATGCAATTACTTGAACAATCGTACGTTGCAGTGGTGTTCCTTTGATTGTCTCAGCTGTGAGCAGGATTGTCGTCACTTGCCGTAGTTGCACTATCTTTTCTTAGTGTATTTATTATCTATCACGTGCCTGTGTAATACGCTTTGGCATGTGCCTCGCAAAAATACTCCTTTTCTAGAAACCCCACTGCATGTGTAATGGTGCAAGGACCATCATGAGGATGCTGTACTTTGGATGATTTTGCTGATCTAATCCATGAAGTTACTTATTGTTCATATGCATGCTTGCCTTGGCTTTGCTGATGCTTAGTATGAGGGTAGTGACAGGAACGTGATGTTATCCCCTCCCAGGCAATAAACCCCTCACTGACCAAATGTTTCTGAAGAGAAGGATGGATGGACAGGCCAATAGAAGAGCGCTGCACACGTGCCAGTTGTAGGGAAATTCTTCTCATGCCCTAGAAAACAAGGCTTTCATCTTAGTGGGTTTTCCCCTACACAGTTAATAATGAGATTAACATTTTTTCCCTTTCTTTAGTTAAAATCCCACCTACTTACCCGGGGCCTGGTACTAAAGTGCTACTGAAGTGAATGGACGGGCTCCTGCTGGTGCCCACAAGATCTGATGGAGCCCATCAGCAGAGCCAGCAGCAGGAGAGCATCCGGTGTCAGATGTGCTTCTCGGCATTCAGGGGACAGTGGTATCTGAGGGAGGACTCCCACCCAGGCGTCTGACCTTCTAACAGCTCTGAACTTTGTGTCTCTTCTCCTCCCCCTCTGCTTGTCAAACTATCAGGGACAACACTGGACTCTTCTAGTCCCTGAAGGAGTGGATGGGGAGTAACGCCTTCTGTCTCTCTCCAGCTGGGCCGTGCAGCTGGAGTGACTTTGAAGCCAGTGGAGTTTCTTTTCTTTTGTTTTAAGTTAGTCTATCTGGAAGAGAACTGGAATTTTAGAAAAGTGAAATGCATCTCATTGAGTGTGAGATTAAAACTGAAATGAAAAATGAAAACATTAAAAGAATCCTTTGGTGTCTGATCTTTATTAGAAATGCTTTGTTTGAGACCATGTTTTATTAAAAAAATTATACTAGTGTGTGCAGTATCTTTGAATTACATGCATACTTGTCATTTGAGGAGTTATATTCATTTGCCTCCAAAATTTCCATGGATATGTTCATGCAGAAAGAGAATCATCAAGGAAGGAGCACCTTCTCTTCTTAGATTGCTACCCTTAGCTAAGGCTCACCAGATGCACACTGTAGGGGAACTAATAGAGACAGAAAGTGTTAGTCTATCAGCCATCCAAATAGGGTGTTTAAGTTTTTCTTTTAATTAAAATTGAAAGACTTTTCCTTTTTACTGCCTTTGACTGGTATTTCTGCTGCTACACTTCTTTGCTTATAAGGTATGGGGTATTTGTTGTTTGTGTGGTTTGGGTTTTTTACCTGCAAACCAGCAGCAGAAATTGATACATACATCATAGATTTTTTTCAGGCTATAAGTGACTCTTAACATCATCTGGAATAACACAGACCATTTAATTACATCCTCCTGAAAGTGTTACTTCTTGGATTTTATCTTTCCCTTCTCAATGTTACTTTAGAGCACCAAGGACTCTGTGAGTGGTGGAATTAAAGGAGCTTCTTCTCTATTGATGTTTCCTGTGTCTCCTGGGTATGGTACCTCATCACAGTAACCCCAGTTGCCCTCCCTGTTGGGTTCTCATGACCTCCTTTTCCACCACTGCTGGCATCTCCTTCCATGAACTGTAGCTCGCAGCTGGGTAGGTGGTTCGTTCAACTTGCTCAGTTGTGGAGAAATGGAAGAGCCAACTTTATGCTGGTGCCCAGGGAGAGAGAGGTTAAAGTTTTGACCCACAGTACACCAGGGTCAATGGAAGTTTTTTCTGTTTTGGCTCCCTAGAGCCTTTGTTCGTTAAATAAGGGGGCTGGGGGAGAATTGAAAGATTGCCGTGTAAAGCTGTGCTCTTTTTCAAGCCCATGAGTTTATATGTTTTGTTATTACAGTAATAGAAGAAGTTATATATGAGGTCACATGCAGCAAGGCTTGCACTCATGTTTGGTCTGCATGAGTGACTTCGAGTAGAGACTGTTTTTTCTGTCGCCTTCACTGCTTTTTTGCTTGTTTTGGGCAAGATACAGGCAAGTAAACAACAGCATCACATTGTCAAGTGGTCTGTGGGTTTGGGTGCCTTATTGGCTGAGTGCTCAGATGGAGTTGCGGAAGGCTTCTGCTTTCAGGTGCTCTTTTGCATCCCTCAGACTGTGACTGACGTTTTTGGAAACAGGCACCTTGGAAAACTGAAAGAAAGGTGCCTCAAGTTGGGTACCTAAAAAAAGGGAAACCACCCAGATGGTGATTGCAGTTGAAAATTTAAGCAATAGAGGAGAGAGAGAAGCAGATAACTTACAGCTAAAGATCTAGGAAGGAGCACCAGGCTTAATTGTTGGCTTTTCCAAACCTATGCGAATCAGAGTATGTGTTTTTATCCATGTTCCTGGGAAGAAAACTTCATCACAGCTGAAAAAGTGGTCTCTTGGTTTTATTTTTCTTCTGGACAGTTCCTTTAAAAACAAACCAACCAACAAAAACTTCAGCTACTCAGGTTTTTCTATTAATATCAGGTCTTCTTTCTTTAAGATTATTATTTAAATGCCATTATTTGATACACTGGAAATCTGAAACAGCAAGAAAATCCCTGGGCAAACAACCAGCTCTTTTTCATACTTATCTAGCAACTTTGATTTTTTTTTTTTTTTTTTTAGCCTTTTGAGCCCTTTGGTGGGTTTGTATTTGTAGAGGACGGTGCAAAGAACAGTCAATATTTATTCTAGTCAACTGATAAATAACTGGGTGATTCAGGGAAACTTAGTCAGAATACCCTTGTCACGGTCATTGCTGACGTCTGAGACAACGACAAGTTTATTGCTCATTAGGTTTTTGCAGGAGTCTGTAATAAAAACCCTAAACATAGTGAGAGCTCCTAATATAGGGCGCAGAGTACACATGGAGAGAGTTTGTGATTGCAGAAATGGAGGGAGGGGATCAGAGGTTTGCAATTAAGCTTAACCCCCAGCACTTCCACTCGCCAGAAAGGATTCGTTGTTTATAAACTCCTCTGCTTTACAAGGACTGGTCACATAATTAACATCCTCATTTTTTAATTCTTCATCTAAAAGGCTCTCCCTCCTTTTTGTATGGGTTATTCTCTGTGCAGTCACGCAAGCAGAAAAGGTGGCGTATTTCATAATTTCACTTAGTACATCTTTTGCAAAAGGAAGTTCAGGAAATATTAGTGGAGCTTTTCTTTTTAACTAGCTCAAGTTCTTCAACCAAGCTTTAACTGTTCCCTTGCCACCTCCACAACCTCTTCCAGCCCTTTCCAGTTATCACCAACAGCCAGTACAGCACAGTCTGCTAGAGAAGCTGTTGCTATCTGAAGTCTCCCTATCTGAAGCTGCTTTGATTTCAACCAGCTGAGTTTCTAGCCATTGTAGACCAAATGTTAGAAAGCCAAACAGGGCTCTGAAAATGCAGAAAAATTAATTATAATGGAAGCTTTTCAGCTGTATATTGAAACAATATAATACAGTGCTAGAAGCTGGAATGGCCTCATTAAAATAGATCCATATTTGAAATAAAGCTGCTAACAACTTTGGTGTGTAAGTTAAAGATGTGTGCCAGATGGTGTATGTTTAGTGTTTCTCTTCTCTAACAATATTTATGATCCATACATTGAAAAAATAAATCTGTGGCTTTTTAGTACAAAGCGCTCTGGTTAATATTTCTATTTGTGGTATATTGCTCAGCTTCTAAATAGCTCTGTGTTTGGCAGAGGGAAACGTGATCCTGTTATTAAAGAGTGGTTCTAGTCTACTTGGATTGATCAGCACCTATTTGTAAAAATCTCATTGAAATGCTCTCATGATATTTTTTGAAAGTTAGAGAAGAAAATTGTGATATGCAAAATGACATCTCATTGCCTTCATGAAAGCAAACAATTTTTCTGGTAGCCACACCTTCTTCTCTGTCCTATTTATTACCTTCACATGTTCTTGATAAATGTAAACCTCAAGATCTGGCATGGGTTGTGCAGGGAGGTGTTTTGTTTTTAATAAAACTCTGCAGGGCTACTAAGTGCTGTTAACAGAGCTTGTATCTCACCTTGCCTCACAGGCGAGGGCCATCCAGATGGCATCCCACACTCGGATCCAGTCTACTGTCAGTTTCCATCCTGCTTGTGAATGATTTTGGAGATGTCCATGTGCTCTCGGGCACTGGAGTCTGTCTGCTCCTGTTCGGTTTGAACACTACCATACAAAATGGTGAATGTCCTGCGAGTTGGCACAGAGGCATGGCTGCGTCCTTCCACTGAAATGTTTGAGATCTTAAATCTGTCAGCCATTACATGCCTCCATTTAAAGTAAACTGAGTTTAAATAAATTAAGAGCATAGTTTCTTCACCAACAGAGAGAGCAATGTTCCTATCTGGAGAGGGTTTATAGTCAGAGGAGTAAGTTGTGAAGGCTTGTGCCCACATGCAGCTCAGTCAAGGGAAGGCGTTGCTGTGGGATTAAAATTGGCGGCTTCCCAATAGAGGCCATTATGGGGTAGCAGGAGGCTGATGTGGAGAGACTGTATAGGGAATTGAGGACAGAGGTTTTCAAGAGGGAAGTCCGTGGTATAGGGAGAAAATCCCCCGGGGAAGGAGAGAAATGGCAATAGTTTTCAGTCTTGGTTTGGTCTCTTTATGCTTGAATTCTGAATGAAAACTTAGTGATTTAAAAGGTTAGGCCTCAAACTTTTAGAGAATAATAGGCTAGGACTGTTAAAAAAGCAAAACATATGTATTTCCCAAGGTGTGCCAGAGCTTCTCATCTGTGGTCCTTCAGAGGAAACATTACTTTCTGCAGCGGAGGGAGAGACTGGTGCTGCTTGTTTCCCATTCCTCATCATGCGAGTGTGCTCATTTCTCCTTCCAGCTCTAAGCCTTAGGAACAACACTGAAATTTTATCCAAATATATTACTAACAAGTACAGAATAGTTCTTGGAAAATCACTCGCTGCCTATAAAATGTCGCCTGACTTAATTCATCTGGTGAGGCATTTTCCTAAAGGTTAATGAATACACTTGCTCTCGAAGATGGGTTTGGCAGTGGATTCCAAACTGCTGAGAGGTGGCAAGAAGGAATAGGACTCGACTGGCTCCTGAGAGGTGGCAAGAAGGAAGAGGATCCCCAACTGCCTTTCTCAGCGTTCCCTTCAATGTTGCCATTGCACCAGCTCTCTGACACGATTGTGGGGACCACGGTTGCGAGCTATGGCTAAACCAAGTTATTAGAGCACAGTGGGTGCTTCCTCTTTCCAGGTCTTCTTCCACTTTCACCCTGATGCATCGGGCATGCATGAAGGTTGTTTTTGTGCCAGTGGACAGGTTCTTGTTCCCCATATAAACTGGGGGAGTTTTTTTGTGGTTGGACTGATGATTTGCATGGGGATTTGGAGGGGTTGCTCAACTCCGAGCCTAAAATGTAACACGAGGTGCTCAGCAACTAGATGGTCGCTCTGGTGTCTTCAAAGCTAAAATTCACTGTGTAGCTTGCACAAGGCTCTGCAGCCTTTAAGTCCCATTGAAACACTCGAGTTACACTTCTAGCATGCCTTGTACAAGACTGGCTTGTGGCTTATTCTACAAACAGAGTAGGGGAAAGGAGTTCAGTTAGAATTTAGGGCAGGTCGCATGTGTGTCCTGTCCCTTAAATGCTCCTCTTCCCTCTGGGTGGTGAGGAGAAGCTACCCTGGAGTCCTTTTGCCAGACTCTTTGCTGTTCATTCCCCATAGTTATGCAGCTGAGCTACAAAGCTTTCATAATTTTCCTAGCCATTTTGGCTAATTATATTATCGTGGTTGTAGTGCCTAAGTCAAAGCCTTACACAGTCCTTTTTCATAGTTGTAGAATAACAGCAAGAAAAACCAATCCCCCCATCTGGAAGCTGATCAGTGGTGACTGAGCCATCAGAGGTAAAATAAGAGGATGCTTTGTCTTTGGTTTCCTGGAAATACATGTTTTTTCTTGGCCTCCAGCAGTCTTTGTACTCAGTATATACTATATTTCTAGGTATCTCTCTCCTTCCCTCTTGAGGGAACTGCTCGTGATGTTTCTCTTTGCCACATTTTTTTGGACTTGTGTGACAAGGAAGAAGGAAAAAATTGCAGTATAAGAGTCTTTTCCGGAGAAAGGCAATAACATGCACATCTGGTTTATTATGGTACTGTTTAGAAGGAGGAAATCAGGGGGCGTGGGGTGAGGTTTTGTTTGTGTTTCTTTTTCCTTTGGCTTCTCCTACCACACGCAGGCTCAACCACTGCCACTTGAATTGACTAGGCGCCTTTGGATTGTCCTTACTCTGCTAATGTGGTAGGTGTTCATCAGCTGCATTACTGACTACGGCAACAAGGGAAAGCCTGGAGCCCTTTTTGTCCCTGAATTGTTGTGGAGGGAAGTCTAAGAGCATGGTCTCCCCAAGTTCCAGTATGGTACCAAGGTGCAAAATTAATGAGGTATTGGGATATGCCTAATTCCTGCAGGAAATACAATAAGACTGGGGTTTCTACTTGAGGCAGTGTGTGCCCTGTGGAGTCGGTCCCAGGATCTGTCATCCATGCTGCACTTATAAAGCCCAAAGGAGCGCTGGGGAGGGGAGGGTGTCCGGGTGCCCGTGAACCAAAGAGACTTCTTCCATTACCAGCACATGCCTTGCCTGACCTGAGGCACTAACATGGGCACGCTCTTCCGAGTGACACCTGTCCTTCCCCAGCTGCTGCAGGGATTTATAGATGTCTTGGTGGCTCATAAGGCAACAGAATGTGGTCTGTGGCTTTTCTATTAAAAAGAAAATTTTATAAACTCTTTGGTCGGCTGGGGCCATGCTGGTGGTCCATGAGGTACGCTGAGGCAGGTAGCACTGCCTTCCAGTCCTGAAGACTGACCTTCCCTTCGGAAGAGGATTTTCTCCTTTATCCTTCCATAACCCTGAGTATTTTGTTGCTGTTTGTTGTCTAATACCACTGGCTTGTTTTTAAAGGTCAGGCTTTATGAAAAGCCACTGTACACATGTTAGGTTTAATGGTGTGATGTTCAAATAAGGAGGGGCTGGTCCAGAGGCTTCTACAGGGACTTAAGCATAGGTCTCACTTCCTCCAGTAAAGTTACTGTGTCACTCCACGAGATACTGCTTGTTATGCTTAAAGCACTGCAGATGCTTCAGCCCTTTCTTTAAGCAACAGGTGTGTTATCACTGCTGTTATTGAAGCCTAATGCATTAATACAGCAATCGCTTTCCCAGCTCAATCCTGCCTGGTTAAGAACTGCGTGTACTGACCTTCCCTGCTATTTTTGGGGGAGTGTCAGACCTCACGGTTTATGGCGCTGGTGGTGATTTGCTTGGAGATCCCTGTTAGACTTTACCTGTAGTGCACACAATTAAGCAGAAGTTCTCCCAAGTTGAAGGTCCCAAGCAGCAAAGAAGCCTTCTTGCCTAATAAATCCTGGAGACCAACCTGGCCTCCTTTAGTTATAAATTGAATTTTGATTACTTCAAGAACTTTGTATAGATGCACATTTCCATTTGTGAATCATGACATCATGGTCATGAGACTATGCAATCTCAGCTGGGTTTTGCACACAGGGACTGTATTTGGTTGTACAGATGTTTTCTGCAAACAGTTATATCAGAGGTATCTTGTAAGAACATTTGTTGTAATTTGTCTGGGTGTTGGGTGGTTGTTTGG
Organism: Morus bassanus; assembly: GCA_031468815.1. NCBI lineage: Eukaryota > Metazoa > Chordata > Aves > Suliformes > Sulidae > Morus > Morus bassanus. The sequence continues at coordinate 58,943,514 of CM062567.1, read as the reverse complement.
TGGTGGTTTTTTTTTTTTGTTTTTTTTTTTTTTTCTTCCCAGCAAGATAAAAGAAAAGCTGATTTGATGCCTGAAAGGAATGTTGGTCCTAAACCAATTGTTTATTATTTTCTCCAGTCCAGTATGAGAGAGAAAATGCTTTGGGTTAACAACAGTTGGCTGATCTGCAGTCTGTTTTTCTTCAGCATCCTCAAAGTCTCTGAACTTTGATCCAGTTCTTATTGAAAAAAAGGATAACACCTGTCTCATAGAATTAAGGTTTTTGGCTCTTCTGGTGAAGGGCCGAAGAAGAACAGGACATTTTTGTTTATAGTTAACATTTTGTTGCTCTTACACTTTATCAGTCCTACGGAGTGAAGTATGAAGTATCTTGAAGGATTGTAAGGAATTTGCTGCAGCAATAGACATATTTAAATAGAAAATAGGGGAAAAAATCAGCTGTGTGTGCAGATTTCATGGATGTTCTTTAAAATTACTATTGTAAATTTATTGTCTGTTTTTAGGACTTTTTTAAAGCAGTTGCTTTAAGAACAGATGTGTAAGTACGTGAGATTTGTGCTAAGCCATTATGAAGGTGGCAACTTAGGAAAGCAATTTGAAGCTGAAATTCATAGCAGAGATACATACTAGATGTACTTCTTACATCCAGCTACTTTATAAGCAGAATTATTGGACTCTCTATGAATGCATTTTTCCAGATTAATAGTGTTAGAAGCTCAGGAAGGATGCATAGCTTTTTTTATATGCATGTGATTTTGTTGCTCAGCCTATATTAAGTGGCTAATTCTGCTCTTCTGAAGTCATTGGGATCTTGGCTGTACATAAGATTAAGTGCAGCTATGAAGCCGTTGTGCATATATTTAAATACGTGTCTGATGAGACTCTTGGAAGTTAATTCTACCCTTGTTATTTGGCATGAGAGAACTGGTTGTGCTCAGTACCGTAATTCACGCATCGCAAAAAAAGAGTCAAAATTACATGCCCCTATCTATAGAGCCCTAACCTTAAGGGAGCTCACATTTACTGTTTTCTTTTGCTGGGTGCTAAGTCATGACAAACTCGAACAAGCATGTAGTGTATAATATCAGTTCAGTCTAGTCTACAAATAACGTTAGCAGGGCTGGAAAAGATTGTTTTCTTTGATGGCAGTTTTGGTTGTAGTTCTCGAATGGGCATAGTGCCTTCTGTAGCTTAGGAGGCCTTTTTCATGATGATGTCTCTATAGGTCAAACTTTGAGAAAGGATGGAAGCAACCTTTGAAGATTTTTTTGTGCATGTGGATTTTCAAAATATTTTAATATTAAAGCGTTTTCTCCTCCTTTTGCAATTGTATTTATGAAGAAATAAGATGATCATAGATTTTTGGCAAAGGCGTTTCTGGGGGAAACTGCCTACAATTGAAATATAAGCAGATCTTCAACCCCAAAAATTGTCACTAGTGTGTCTGGGATCCAAAAGAGGTGCAGACCTCATTTTGGGGAGATTCTGCTATTTAGGATAATTGTGTTGATAAAAGCAGTCTCATTGATTTGGGATTTTAATAGAATCTTTAAGTGCCTTTAACAATCTTTAACAATAAAAATGTGCAACAGCTGGAAGTGCACGATAGGTCCTTTTTAACTTACGTGGTCCCAAACCACAAGGTGTAGTTGGAGAGCACAAAGAGGCACACTCTGTTCTCATACTACAACATCTTACCCTTTTGCTATCCCTATTCCTATATGCTTTTTCTTGTTTCTTGTCTTTATATTAAATCCATCCGGGTTTAATATAAAGAGTATTAACATAAAAGTCCTATCCAGTCTGGGAAACCAAACATATTGGAAAGCCTGGTGTATTCATTATCACTTTCAGTGCCTTCCAAAAAGTTATTTGATAGTGAGTGGGGGAAAAAGAGAGAAAGGATTTTTATCATCCTGTATTTTTCATTAAGTTTAGGCAGAAAAGATTTCAGCTGAACTTCTAATATACAGAACAGAGGAGAATATTATGAAGATCCTCTGGGTACTGCAGAGTGAATTGAAAGGCAGGAGAATCGTAGAGGCAACTTCTGTTTTTCCTTGCAAACAAAAGGTCACATTTATCAACTTGGAAGTGTTCTGGAAAAGTAAATGATGGCCTCTTCATCAATTCTAGGGCCATTTTGGGAGCTTTTTAATAGGCTATGTAGTCTACTGCCTACAAGTCATTTTTGCATACCAACACGATGTGAACTTTCTTTTCAAATATATATTTTAAAAGGTACCAGAAATGTACTTTTTTTGTGTAGTAATATGAGTAATTGAAAAGAGCCTGTGTTTCTGGTTTTGAAGGTAACCATTGCAACCCTGCTAGGAATACTGTGTCTGGGAGCACACATTTCAGCAAAGTTGCTCCTCTGCCTTAACTCTGGGATTTCAAGCAGATTTTCCAGCAAGTTATGGTTTGATCATCTTGGTTGGACACTAGGCAGATGTGGCCATTTCGATGCTGTGCCCCCTTCCAGAAGCAGATATCTGCCAGAACCCTAGTTCAGGCATGTCAAACTTGCAGAGCCTGGGAGAGGATGCTCAGCTGGCAAGTCTGGAAAGGGCTTCTCTTCCTGGTCTGTCAGAAACTGAAGACTGTTGACCTTTGGGCTATGGTTTGAGCCTATCTAGTAGCAGAGCAGATGCTATGAAGAGGCTTGAGTATCATGATTGGGGGAGGGATTTGAATCATTCAGCTTGTTTCTAATTTTCTAAATTTATGACGCTGTTCTTTTATAACTGATGATACCCACTAAGCAATGACCATAAACACATGACAGCAATGTTAGTTTGACAATCAGTTTGACAGCTTTTCAGGATTTCTTTTCAGTTGTTAGGCACTGAAGCCTCACTGACAGACAGCAGCATGACGCATTTGCTCACGTAATGATTGCCAGCATATAAAGGCTGTCCAGCAGGTGACCTGTCCCTCAAGACCAGGAGAAATGGATGCATTTAGATTTGTTTCAGCTTTAGATTAGATGCCTGCGATGGCTGCTTCCTAGAGTTTGAGGAGGTGGGGAAAGGAGAGGGTCTGAAGAGTTGCAGCCAAGGTGTGAAGAGGTGCAGTGATCCCAAGGTACCTCCTCCCAAGCCCCATGCAGAAGCTTCTCCTTTCAACTCATCTGAACCCTGGGGCATGTCCCTGGCTCTGTAAGTCGAGGATTTGGTAGGTTATTAAAACAGGTCATATTCTTTCTGGTTGAGCAGTTTAGCTGAATTAACAATAGCTGTGTGGAGTATAGCTCCAGCAGCTGTACTTTAAAGAAATTTGGGATCCTATAGCCCCAGCTCTTTGATGCAGAGACCATGTTTGTATTTTTTGTTTAGATACTGCATTATAGGTGTTCTGGTTTTTATTTGTGCTATTCTGAGGACACCAGGATGAAAAGCTGGAAGCATAAACACATCTGGAACTGGGATTCCTTGGGGTCCTTGAGTCAACCTGTTAGGAAACAGGAGAAGAAAAAAAAATCTTGTCTTGACTGATGACTTACAAGATTTAGAGCCTGCAGTGCAATGCCTCCATGCTTTTCTGGTGCCCGACCATGTTCAACTCATTTCATCGGGATTTTAATTTCTTTAGCAGTAGCAAGTATTCCGCTCTTCATTTTTCTAGGCAGAGAATAAAATCAGATGCTTGACTTCAGTATTGGAGCCCAATTTCTATATTCACATTCATCATCCAAAAGATAATTTGAGCTCAACCATGAACATTTGGCATCTACATTGGCTTTTTGCAAAGACAGACAACACAATTACCCACAATCAATTTTTCTTATTAAGGCAGAGGAGAGGGCAAGTTCATTTCTCACTAGTGTAATTCTTAGATTTTCTTTTATCAATAAAAGGAGCCAGGAGGAAAGCACAGGAATGTTTACCTCAGAAAATGAAATTTATATCACCTTAGTGGGAAATTGAACTTTGATTCATGAGAAAAAGAGGAAAAACATTCATGTAGATGATTGCTTTTTTGGAAGTCATACTGGGCTGTATTGTTTTTTTTTTTTCTGTTGGCTAGTTAAATGCAGTCATTTTATAACACACTGAACACCGATTTCTCCCTAACAAGGTGAAACACTGTAAGATGGTCCCGGTCATCTCAAAGTCCAGCATGTTGCCATTGGAAATTATCATTGCAAATACTAATTAAAGAGCTCCTGTTGGGCTGATCCCCGCTCTGTTAGCCCTTCTGAGCAAGTCATGGCCAAAACCCTGCTCACCTTAACACATGCTCAGAGATGGGATGTGAACAGGCTTTGTCAGGGACAGAAAGCAGTATCAGGAGGAATAGAAGCATGTTTTTAGCCTGATTTTCTGTCTGTTACTGCCACCTGAGAAGACAGTATTGTTTAATGCTCTGCCCAGCAGTGTCAAAACAGTATTTTATTGTACTGAACAGACCTTGGCCAAGATTTAGAAAACAACTAAGAAACTATGATCAACTATATCCAATACCTTAATATAGCAAGGACAGTTTGTGTAGGAGAGAGGGGACAGGCATGATACAAGATATAGCTTTGCATTTAAAGCTTTGGCTATTAAGACATGACTGTGAAAAACTGGTTTATACATCTCTGCCTGAATAGTGCAGATCAGCTGGAAGAAATAAAAAGGTGGAAGGTGGACCTGTTCCACCAGCGATAAAAGTCCATCAGTCAGTTTGGTGGAAGACTGTCTTCTCTGCCATAACTGTCCTCCATGTGGGGAAGATTGAGGGTTTTTTTTCTGAAACATCTGGTTCACTCAAGACAAGGGAAGATCTCATTGTTTACACAGAGCGGTTCATATTGCGAACACAGACACTTTAAAATAGTAGCTCTCTCTTTTGGTATGTTGTTCATGGAAAGGCTTGCTTTCTGGCATGAAATAAAAAGGAAAACTGTGAGAAGCAGCTAATTATTGAAAAAATATTAATAGAGGAATGACAGTGTGGAGACACACACACACCCCCACACCCACACCCACTAGGCTAGGTTGCTAAACTGAAAAAATGGAGCTGAATGTCTTTATTTGAAGTGTATTATCATTGCCAGTGAGTCACAAACTCCTATAGAGTTAAAACAGTACAAATCCTGTTATTTCAGGTGGTTGTGTAAACTACTTAGTTTCTGTGTAATTCTGCCACTCCTGGTAAACACGAGGCAGAGAGGAGAATAGGAATAACCACCCCTTGTACTCAAAGCTTCCCCAGTGAAATTCTACTTTTATCTGAGGAGAGCTAGCATGAGTGGTTTTGTTAGAAAAAAAAGGTACAAAATAAAGTCACCTTTTTCCCCCCTTATGACCACCAGACAGATCTGTGAGGCCCTGAAGCAGGTCACCAGCAGGCAGGAAGGACTGTTTGGGAGCTAAGAAAAATATTTAAAGTCTGTGTAAATATACAGAGCATCAGTGCATAAACCCCTCCCAGTAACTAGATGCTGAGTTTCTGTTCACTCCACAAAACACTGAAAATGAGGCATCTGCCTGCAATAGAAAAAGAAGAGGTGGAGACAGCTTGCTGTCCCCTTCCCTGCAATACCCTCCCATATGATTTAAAATGTTCCTACTAGGTTGCTGACACAGCTTCGACTACCACCAAATTCCCATCCCATGTCGCTGTGGGCAGCCGTGTTGGATTTAAGCTGAAAGGCCAGGCTCTGCAAGGTCTGGCAGGGGCAATCACTGCTGCAGAAAGCTGCAGGTACTGTACGAAGGTGTGCCCTTCACAATTAATGGGTCATGAATAATTTGCATTTTAAAGTTATTTTCATTAATATGACATGTGTCATCCAGACATATTCATGTGCTGGGGCCAACAGTGAGCTGTGATAATTTGCTTAAAGGAAAGGAAAAGTTGCTAAAAATTCATAAATTTTTAGGAGCAGGTCCGCCGCGCCCCCCCCCCCCCCCCCCCCCCCCCCCCCCCAATTCCAGGAACAGATTTCTCAGATTTTAGTTTCAATAACTTTTGATCCATAAAATAACTTTTGAAAGCAGAAAGGATAGGGAAGCAGACAGGCTTATGCCAATGCTGAGAAGGAAAAAAGATTAATCTTGCCACAGCTCATGTAAAGCCCCTTCTGTGTGCAGAGATGGGCTCAGCTGTGTATCTCTGAGGAAGAAAAGGCAGGTGACCTAAGATCATAAAAGGAAGGTGGGGTAGTATGCACACATTATCTATTGGTTAATAGTTGTTCTCTTCTTTACCAGTAATAAGCTGCAAAGCAAGAAGGGACAGGTAAGAGAAAAATAATTGGGAGCGCTTGCTTTTTCCCAGATGAGTCAGTCTTCCTGAGAATATTACCTTTGCCATTTATGCAGATGATCAAGAAAAAGAGCACAGATTTAAAGAAATACTCTCGAGTTCACATGTGGATCAAACGTACTTTGAAACCTCCTCCACACTACCCTTGCTCATGTTCCCTAATGCAGTTTTTGGATTGCAAAAAAACTTAAGTTACCTAATTTTTTAAGGCAGTCCTGGAATTGGGCTATAAAATGTGAATCTGGATAAGCACTGCCTTGCATGTTTTAGGTTATGTCCAGAGACATAGCCTGTTTCTGTCACCAGGAACACTTGAGCATCCGTAGGGAAAACCCTTCCGGTGTTCTTGCCAGTGCTGCAGGCACGAACACGATGTGAAATGCTGGGCTGAATCACTGGTAGTTTGAACAGGGTAGTTTCCCATGGCAAGCAATTCAGGGAGATGTGTTTGCTCCGGGGCACAGGTAGCTGCATTTATTGTTCCTGTTACTTACCGTGTGCTGTGGACTGTGTTTTGCCCTGCGTCTTTGCCTTTATCTCTGCAAGTCAGAGGATAGTGTTAAGTGAGGGCAGAATTTGGTTTAAAAACCCCAGTCACGTGGCCTGTAGCACCCCCCTCATCCTGTCATTCAGAGGGAGTATTAAGGAAATTATTCAGTACGGAGCATTTTGCAAAGTATTTCCATTTCTGTTGTTGTAGCACTGGAAATTAGAAAGGGAACTGTACCATACTCAGTAGGAAAATTCACATTATACACGGTGTAATGTCAGCTACACGTGCATGCACTGGAGCCCCTTTGACAATTAGCAGCCTTGATCAGCTATACAAATCAGCCCCACATGCTATAATTTGCCTTGTTTCTGAGGGAGAGCAGAGGTGGGTGGTGAGCCTGTGCAAGAACTCTGTAGGATTTCTATGCTGTTATTCTCTTCTTGCCCTGCTTGGTGCATCCCCATCCTGGGAGGTACCGCCCTGGAAAGAAGGGACGTCGGCATGGAGGAGGTGTTGGTTTCCCAGGGGCACCTAAATGGCTCTACCATTTAATTTGGAGAGGCCTGAAGAAGCAATAACTTGCACTGACTTCAGACTTCCTCAGGCTCTGGCATCAAGTGGACTAAAGTGACCTGTGTTTGTTCATCGTAAAACAACGTGTCACGCCAAATCCTATGTGTAATTCATTTGGCCTCACATTGGCTGCCTGTGAGCTCTACGTGAACGGAACCAGCAGCAATAAAATCTTGGGTAATACCTGACATGTAGCTCCCTTGTCCCTCACTGGGCATAATTCTGATTCGTAATGAGACGCAACGTATTTATTGAGGACGGGTTTTGTCCTATCAAATTCCCAGTGCCACCCTGGGTAGCAGCCAGCAATGGCAGAGAGGGAGTGTACCTGTGGGTGGGAAAGCCAACGCCATCCTATGTCCCAGCTGGTTTTGTTACTCTGCTTTCCTCTCATCCCCCAAAATGTAAAAAGCAGACTTGAGCAGGTGACAGATCCAGTGAAAAGTCCATCCCCTGAGTGGGTGCCTGGACAATCCTCCTAGATGTAATGTTTTGCTCATGTGGTTTGGATTTTTCTGTTTACAGCCCAGAAGCTGACTCAGCGGCCGTGCAAATCCAGGCCCGAGTTAGCGCATGCTGGCGAGCAGCTGACTGCACCTACTCCCGCTGTTTGCTGCCCCCTTTCCTTCTCTCTTCCCAAATTCCATGTACGTAACTCAGTATGTGAACTTTTTTTTTAAATTATGATTTTTGATTTAACACATCGGGGGACACGCTGTATTGCAGCAGAACGCTGAGTCCTCTGCTCAGCTGGTCCGTGGCTTGGGATGGCAGGGCAAGAGCTCCTACAACCCATGGTAACCTTGACCTCGGCCAGCCATCGTGCTCGGGCAAGTTTCATCTTGCTCTGTGATGCTTACCTGGCCTTTCGTCATGGCGGCTGAGGCCCAGCCCAGCCTGTCAGGAGCCTGACTACACCATGAACCACCAGGCGGTGGGCAGGACAGCTCTCAGCACCCTGCAGCGGCTGAGAAACCTCCCAACATGGCCTTTTGGGGCTGGAAATGGAAATCCAGGGGAGCAGGGTGAGCTGGGTTTGCTTGGCTTGCTGCAGAGGGTCTTTAGTAGCCCCAGATAAACATAAGCTATTATAAGAAAGCCAGGGCTGTAATGAAGGATAAAACCCAAGCATTTTAGTAATTGGAAAAGTACTTGCAACAATTCTTTCTTTCTTTTTTTAACAATACCCACTCAGCATGACCAGTGTGTTGTTTAGAAAGTAGTGATCCCGCTTTGCTCTGGGGAACGCCCATACTGCCTGATGCTCAGCCAGCAGGAGGAGCTGAGCCATGGGCAGCCCCAGCAGCACTGCTTCACACGGGAGCTGATAGAGATGTCATGGGGCAACACGGATCCTTTGGGATCACATCCTTTGTGCCCCCCAAGCAGAAGTGTCACCTCTCCCCTCTGCAACTCACTTGGTGTCCATGTGTCAGGAGGCTGGGATGCTACTTCTCACAACCTTCCCATCACAGATGACCCCATCACCTCTTTTCCCTGTAGCTGCCATTAAAAGACTCATCAACCTCTAAAAGTAAAATACATCGTAAAACTTGGCTGTCTTGATTTTTACATATTTTTTCTGTTGTTATTTGTGGTGGGGTTTATTTATTTACTTTTCATCCAGCTCAGAGAACTAAATAATCTAGTGTTGGGGTTGTTCTGTTTGTTTGTTTGTTTGTTTGTTTTGGGGGGTGGTGGTTTTGGTGTTTTTTTTGTCTGTTCACAAGGGAGTTTTTACTTGTGGCTTCTGGAAATTGGCACTTGACTAATGCCTAGCATTTTGTAATATCAAATATTGGCAAGGATTCACTATTAGTGGTCACAGAGGAGATTAAACACCTCCTGAAAGTGGATAATACATGTAGACATTTTAATAAAGTGATAAGGCACAAGGCTCCACACATTAACAAACAATAACTCTGCTGTTAGTTATTAAATTTACTCTGGGTAAATTTACTCTGAGCATGTCACAGTCCTGATTTTCATCTTGCAAATGGTTTTGGATGGCGCAGATAACAAGGCAAAAGGATTTTGCTTTTTGAGGGTTTCTGGATGATGATGTCAAGCACTGGGAAAGGAAACAGTGTTGGCTCTGGGATAGGCACAAGGATGCAGGAGCGATAACCCCCAGCCCATGCCAACCCACCCAGGCTGCAGCCTGTGGGCATGCTCGTCACTGCACAGTAAGCTCATGACTTCTTCACTCCTGGGCTTTGCTTTTCTAAAACAAGACCTTTCTTCTTTTTGCCTTTTTCTCTTTGTTATATTAAGAGAGGCTGGGGGAGAGCAACCTTCTGGTTCACTGCTCTCTGGCTGCTTGTTTGGAAGAAAGCAGACTGCAGAGGGTAGATGTCTAAAACAAAAGAAAAAGCTGAATCTCAGTGGGAAAATGCTGAGTGAAAAGATGGAATCAGGAAGAGCCCAGGAGGAAGAAACATGTAGAGAAAGCCTTGGATGTGTTAGCAACAGACTGATGGTGACTGATCACAAGGAGAATAGCCCTGCTATCGATGATAGGAATATTTGCCTTTGCAGACTTTTGGCTCTTCAATACTGTGTCCTAGTTTGGGGGGGTGGGGGGTGTGCGTGCATATCAAAACAAATGATGAACCAAGATTTGCAAGATCATCATTTCTCCCTCTTGCTTTTGAGATGTTGATGCTCATTTGGCTTTCAGAGTAGCACGTTAGGACAGAGTTTATTCCTTCTTGTGTGTTTGTTTCCCTGCACAGCACTGCCCAACTGTGAGTGGTACCAGAGGACATGATAAACTACAGGTTAGTTTATGTTACGGGCAGTTTTATCACTTTTTTTACTCATTTGAGCATCCCTTTTGAGGAGGAAAGCACTTTCTGATCATGTGGTTCTTCTAAACAGTGCTGGCCGCTGTAATCCCAGGTGCGTATTTTTGGAGCAGGGAGGGAGAGGCACCAGGGCAAGGCACGGATGCTGGGACAGGTAGCTGGCCGCACTCCTCTCTGTCCCCTGCCCCCCTCATGTACTGTGCTGTGGATGCACATTCTGATAACTGCATAAGCAGTCATATATGATATCCTCCCTTTGTCCCAGCATTTAAACCAGGGCCCTGAGAGGTCTGCAAAAATAAGAAGGATTTTGTTTCGATGGTGAAGACAGATGCTTTCACTTTCATCCAGGAGAACGTAGTCCCAAATGCCTTCAGTAGGGATAAGAGTGGTCACACAGGCTGCAGAGTGCAGGAAGATATGACTGCCAAAGAAGTTGTTTTGACTGCAGCAGAGAAAATAAAATGTGAAAGCCATTAAGGAAATATGAGGGGGGATTCAAGGCTGCTGCCCTCTTAGAGGATAACTTCTTACTGGAAGGACCATTTAATCAAAACTCTAGATCAACCAATTATCCAAGTTAGGAAAGTTATTCTCTTTTCTGCCATAGCTTCACTGCTACAACGTACGTGCACATTCATCTTGAATTTAAGGGGTGTTTTTATAATGCTTTGTGGCTATAAGACTAACATGCTAAGACTAGTTTTCCTTCTTGCTCATAACATTCAAAAGCATGATGAATTTGGATTTCATTAACTGGATTGTCTTTAAATTGTTCTTACTTGGTGCTGTCCATGAGAGAGTTTTAAATCTGGAATAATTTTGCCCCAGTCAGTGGCATTGCTTCTGTTTTGATGTGGATATAACTGAGAGCAAAATCTGATCATCCCTGAGAAAGCCATCATCTGCTAGTTTAAAAGGAAGGCTGGAAGCTTAGTGGGTTATGGAGAATATTATTAATGGTCTGTTGTGCAAATCTCACAAATTTGCTTTATTAAGAGGTAAGGCAGGGTTAAATCAGTTAAAAAAAAGGACTTTATTTTGTATTTTTTTCAATTAATTGAATTTGACATGGATTTTCAGACAGCACAAAAAGAAAAGCTCTGATTCTCCAAGTCTGGGGCATGTAGTTCATTTTATGAACATGTATATGAGCTTTCCTCCTCCCTCAGGGAAGAGAATGTCTTCAAACGTACATTTTTTCACATTCCCCTTTTAATGCAGCTTGATCCTACAGATAAATCACTAGTCACTGTTTATGTTATCACCGTGGAAAAGTTTGTGAAATCACAGATTTGGCAGCATGGTTTCACAAACTTCCTTGAATAGGAGAGCACTGTCTGGGAAAAGTGAAACATTTTATTACAAGTTGAGCTCTCAGCTTAGATGTCTGCAATATCTGCTGAAACACCTCCACCCCCTGAGAAAGATGGGAGTAAGACTGATCTGCCGGCACTTACGGTATCATCTTAAAGTCTCTGTTAAATTTTTTATTTCAGCTGTAGCCTGGGCTACTTTTGGCACCGTTAGTATAAAAGTTGGGTTTACCTCCTTTAATTTCTGGCTATTTCTAGACACAGAGAGACGAGAGTATTAACTGCGCGTGGGAACAGTCTCAGAGCAGTAAGGCTGTGGCCCTCTGGGTCTGTCCCGGGGACACTGCAAAGGGGACAGAAGCCATCACCCCCATTGTTAGAGCAAGCAGAGGTGCCAGCGAGAGGTTAGTAAAGGATGCAGAAGTTGTTGGTAGGATGCGACATCCGTTGCACTCCAAAAATATTTTGTTGCTTGCTGCTCAGAAGCAGCCAATAGGAAGGAAAAAAACAAAATTGGCTAGTAGCATTGCACTGAATTTTAAGATGTTTTCATCAGCTAGTCTTGAAAACAGCTTTTTTTTCTCCCTGAAACATGGAAGTGGATTACATACCACCATGCAAATAATACTTTTTAAGAAAGCCAATAATGAATAGAAAATTACGGTTCTGATCTTCTACTTATCTCCCTCTCATTTGCAACCAGCAATAATGAACAAACTACTGCATGTGGAAATAGAGCCTTATTGCTCCCTCTGACCTCTCTGACCTTGCCTGAGACAACATTTGCATTTGGCTTACTGAATAAGTTTTGTTTTTCTGATAAATATTTGGTTTGTTTGGAAAAAAAAACCCCATCAGGTTAATTGTGGTTAATAGTTAGCCAGACAGTGACAGGTAAGTAAACAGAGCTTTACAAACAAGGTGTACAGTAGGCAGCACTGGGTATTTTCTGAGGCATTGCAGACAGGTAATTTATCAGGTACAGCTCATAGAGCCTCAGTGACACAGATATGACTGTCTGGGTTGTTGGTTGTTTTGTTTTGTTTTGTTTTGTTTTTAATCATATTTGCCCTTAAAAATTAACGTGGATTTAAAAGACCAACCTTCCTTATTTCACTGCAAAGGGTGTGAACTCCAGAAAGTTGCATTAAGAAGGAAATTAACTAGAGGTTAACTCCAAATTGTGTCAGGTTGGATTTTGCCACCGTGAAATGTGTTATATGATATTGGAGACACACAGAATGTTTAAGTGTACAGTAAAAGGTGCATGGCCAGGAGAGTATCTGTAGGAAAGTAATTCTTGATGGAATTTCACAAGCTTAAATCTTCACTGAGAGAAACATATCATCTCCAGTTTTCCCATCGCTCCCCAGTCGCAGCATACCCAGGTCAAGCTCCTACTGTGTATAGTTTAGAAGGAATAATAAATACTTTATTTAAAAAGCAAGCAATTTAATCTGTCTTCAGGCAATCATGATTCTACATGCCTATGCAATAAAATGAGGTCCGCATATTTTCAAGGAATGAAGAAAGCCACACAGCTATTGAACATTTATTCTGCCTTGGAGACCACGCTCAGCTTCAGAAAGTGTTTTGAAGGAGAAGAAAATTAAAGTTAATAAAGTAAATGGAAAAAAGCTTTAGTTGCATTAGCAAAGATCAGTCCTACCAGGTTGCCTTTCTTGCTGAGATGGTTGGGTTTTTGCTCTTGTTTTATTTTAGGGAGATAATTACTTACTTGGACTTCAGTAACCCAAGTAAAATAATGAAACAGTGGAAATTAGTATGTATCTTGAAGGAGGTGAAGTTTAGTAGAAGGGTTTAAATTTGGGTGAAGAGCTGATTAAAGAGGAGGCAACAGATTGTAACAGAAAAGCTCTGGAGACAGGTGTCTACTGGGTATCCTTAAGGATTGTTCTTGGGACATGTCTAAATATTTTCATTAAGGATCTTGGTGTAAGACATAAGTTTGTCCCAGTGACATTTCATGACAGCTGAGAGATACAGAGAAGGAAGAGGAAGGTCTTTAAGTAGAATTGGAGGATTGTAAGAAATGGAATAAAAGTTAAAGTTGCACAGAACCCATACCGACTCTTATTTAAGCTGGAAGAAGAATGGAGCCCTTGTGTGTATGGAGAAAATAAGGATACACTGTGCAGAATGTCCCAGTAGGGATAAAGCATTAATACCATTTACAATGCACTCCTAAGTCCTCTCCAGGAAAACTGTGTACAATTCTGGTTCCTAGCTTAATGGAAGATGGGTATTAACTGGAAGAGATATAATAAAAGGAAAATAAGGGAAAATACACTGTTTTATGAGACAGGACTAAATGAGTCTGGCTGGTTCAACAAAATGAATTAATCTGGGACTTGATATATGCATTGGAAAGATAATACCAGAAAGGGGAACAAGCTACTTTAATGTAAACAACAATGCTAGCGCAATTTATACAAATAGTCTGAAAGGTAAAGCCCAAGTTTAGGCTGAACATTTAGAAGCGAATTTCATAAATGTCAGAGGATTGAAGGTCTGGAGCAACCTCGCAAGAGGCCTGGAGGGCCCCGCTGCCTTGCTGGAGTTCCGTGTGTCTCCAGTGGAGGGGTGGCATGGCACAGCCAAGCATTACATGGGGAACCTATAGGAACATTATATGACCCTATAGGTTCCAATGGATAAGCAATTTGCTTATAGCTATCAATGATGTCATTCATTCCTATCAATCTAGTAGTTGTTTCTAAATTAATAAATCACAGGCAAGTTAGGTCTCATTATAACCCAGATGTTTGTAGTGAAATATGATTTATGTTGTGTCTCTATTGAAATCATTATTTTTCTGCAAAAAAGGGACACGGTATCCTATGCAGAGGGGATGAATAGTAGTCTGGGATGCTTATATCCCCCAGTTGACTGCAAAGGGTCTAGCCACAGCTCATGTCAGCAAGTCTTTTGAAAGCAACTGTGTCTGTTGCTTCCTTTTCCCCGGTGCAGGTGATGCAGCAGCGCCCAGTCAGTAAGAGCGTAAGCTTGGGACGTTACATGGGTTTTCTGTCCTTGCAGAGGCAGGGATTAAGCCCTACCAGCAGGGAGTTGGTGGGGCTTGTGTATATTTGCAGTACAGTTGGACTTAATATTTGTTTGTCCTATGGCTGGCATAACAATGAGTGATCTCTTCCTCTGTCTGCGGTGCTTTGCATATAGTATCACTGTTACAGTCCCTTTGGCCCTTCCAGGAGTAAAAATACCTCGATAGCTGTCCATGACCACTTAAAGTACACATTTATTAAGGCACTCTATGCTAATGTAAGGTGGTCAGAGGAAGCGTCAATTTTTTAAATCTCATGTGAGTGAATCACTTTGAGAAACACCTCAGTCTTCAGGAATATTTGTAAGATAGTGAAATCAAAAAGTTTCCTGCAATTAGAAGGTACTCAGAAAGCATACGTTATATGTCAAAGCCATATCATAAGCTTACGCTGTAACTTTTGATCTCTTAGACCTCTTGAGCAAGAGATTCCCAAGCTATTAAATTGTCTTTATTGCTCTGTCATATATTCGTAGCATGTGTTCAGTAGTAAATATCTCATCTCATAAAAGAACTAAAGAAAATCCTGTGCTTTCCTCAAAAAATAAAAACCAAACAAACAAGCAAACAAACAAAAACCTTTTCTTTTTTCTTAATCAAGACACGAGCATGACCCTAGAGGAAAAAATACTGGCTGAAGAATTCAAGTTTTGTTTTGAGTCATGGAATTGTGCCATAGAGGATAAAGTACATTTTTAAGTCACTGATAAATATGCTGACTATTTTCACTTAGGGACACATTGTTATATACTAGTGCTAAGAAATAATTATTGCACCAATGCAGGTGTTTTTCATAGGAGAACATAAAAAAAAAAACCCTGTAATTTCCCTCCTCCTTTTCTTCCAAGCAATTGGTGAACAAGGAAAGAAGGTTTCCATGTCATAGCAAGGAAATAGTTACAGTGTCTGGGTTATATGATTATAGACTCCTGTAGAAATCGAGACAGCATTGATTTTCATTCACAGCCATGTATGTTAGTATCATATATAGCTATAAAATATATTGAGTCTCTGTTCTTTCTGAAACTGTTCCAGAGTACTTCCTAGGCCACTGTGTCTTCAACATCAGGATTTTCATTATACAATTAGAGGGGTGTTTATGTATCTGATCTGGAACTTTAATTGTTCTGTATAAATTAAAGCTGATGACATGCATTCATTGAAAATAAGAGAGGAAGAAATGACAGTGACTCCGTGGGGAGACTCATGTAAGCATGTGCGTGACTGGGAGTGTTTGCTTGTTACGGGGTCTGCGCATTAGCACCCGAGACTTTATGGGAGACCGGCAGGCACTGTGCATGCTTAGGGAGAGCTCAGAAATCAGTGTACAATGCTTATACAGCCTGTCTACCCCGGGGCAGCCCTGAGGAACATCTGCCTGGGCTGCTGGAGCACAACTTTGGGTGAGAAGCACCGTGCTGAGCCGTACAACCTACCCAAGCCTGGGCTGTGGTGGGACCCTCCGGGGAAGGGGCACAGCCCTTTGGGGTGTGCTGCCTGCCTCCCAAAACCAGGCTGTTTGTCACTGAGTTGTTAGTGCTGGGGTCAAGTAAGGTTTTGTGCATTCAGAAGGTGTCACCTTTTTTATGTGGGTCAGGACATGAAGCTTCATGTTAGGAATGGGAGACAGGATTAGGATATAGTTACTGCACTATTTCCTTTTTAGCACTGGGTTATTAGGGTGAGACAGAAGCTCTTTTCCCCTTTAAGAACTGCAGTCCTTAAGAGGACAAAAAAATATATATGTATAGATCAGCTCAAGAAGGTGTAAACAGCTTGTTCACCTATTGCTGATTTCCACTGTCGCAAACTGAAGAGTTACCTTGCCTCTGCAGTCTGCTCATGCATGTGTTTCCTGAACAAGAGGTGTATTAAAATGGGATAAAGAGCATTTACCACCACCTGGCAAAGATAAAGTGCCTAACAATGCCTTTTTGACAATAAAACATGCTTTCTCTCAGGCCAACCAAACTCTATAGGAGTGGAGGTACCGTGGTGGGAGTGAGAATGTCATGGTGCGGCAATGGTAGCCCTGCAGCCATGTGCCTTCATGGGGAGTATTGATGGGGTCAGCGAGCAGGGATGCCAGGGGATTGTGATGGTTAAATGGAGCAGATCTGACATTCCAGCAACTAAGTTGTTTATTCCCCACATTCACTTTTCTATTTTTAATCATAATTAGGCATGTGTATTCTCTTTGTCTATGAAATGAGAATTTATACTTATCTTCCAAGCCGAAGAACGGCAAGTTTAGTCTCACTTCTCAGTTCTTTGGGTAGAGTCGTGGTGGCTTCAAGGGGCCACTTAATATATTATATATGTGTGGGGTATGCAATGCCGTGGGGGGGAAGGCAGCGAAAGGAGTTGCTCTGAAGGAGTTCACAGTACATGTGGAATGGGATTATGCATACCAGTGGTTTCCAGCATTGCTCAATATGCAGGCACCTAAGGGAGATGGGGTACAGACCTCTGTCTAGCGAGTGTAAGCCTGCTTTTCATTATTTACCTTCATGGGCATGAAAATAGTCCAGGGACTCCCAGGGAGGTGCAGAGCACGGGCTGAAAATCACTGCTGAGGAAGTACTTTAAATGATGCCTTGGAATGAAAGAGATAATACACTTTTGCAGTAATAAACACAGGGACCTAACAACATCCCTGTATGAAAATACAGGCAAAAAATAAGTTTACAGTGCTCTGTCTTAGAGATGCGCATATTTATTCACTGCTTCTGAAATCCTATTGCCTCTCCATAAGTTTTCACATAATGACCATGGTGAAAAGCTTTCCATGAAGAGATGGCTTTCCACTTCTGTGGTATAGGGTTTGATTACTTATAGCCAGGTTTGGATCTAAAAAAGAGCTTAAAACCAAAAAGAATGGAGTAAGACTTCAAGGCAGAAGTTTCAAAAGTGGCAGTATTGCTATTAGAGCTTCAGCAACATCATCTTTACATGGTCACTGATGTAGGCCAACACAGATTTTCCACCTTATGAGTTTTTCATTCTTGAAGCATAAAACATATTTTACCTTGCTGATGGAAAGCCAAATTTTGAAATAAATGCAATTAAATGGAAAAAGAAGAGCAGACAATTTTGCATGCTTGAAGACACGTACTATTAGGAGCCAGTAAGAATGTGTTTGCTGTTTATGAGCATGCCCACAGTTCTGGGTAGGATTAATTCCTCCCAAGAAGGCAAGCTTAATCCTGAGGTTTCAGAAAGCCAGTATTTTGCTGTGTCTCAATGTCCTGCAGCACATCAGTTCTATCATGTGAAGTGCAGTTGCAAGGGCTGTGGCACTCCTCCTTGGAACCATTGGCTCCAACGTGTGGCGAGAAAAGCAACACCCTAAAAACCACATTGGAGTTACTATTGGACCCACATTTTCTTTTCTGGGTTGTGTTAGTAGCGCATTATCTGGAATAGATGCCCACTGACAGAGCTTTTTCCTGAAAGGATAAACTATATTGCCATTTATTGGGAGAGTTCAGTAGAGTATAGCAGAAACTTTCCATAGACTGTTTTGAGACTTTTAATGGAAACTTATCTTGGCAAGGCTCTGAAAGCACTCAGTAATTTTCATTATGAGATCCGAGAGCTAAAACACAAAACCCTTCTATTGGAGGCTGCCTCGTAAAAGCAAACCTGGTGACAGCGGAGACATCCCATAGCTGTATAACATATTCAGATCACAAGCTCAGTTTTCCCATGGGTTTTCTCAACTCCTGTACCAGAACCTTTTGGGAGCTTGTAAGCTGAGTGAGGATGTAATGCATCTACTAGCAGCTGGTTTCCGTCTCTTCTAAGCTCATCTTTCTTTTTTTTTTCTTTTACCACTATTTTTAAGGCTGTGTTGCTTTCTGCTTAATAACAAGGAGACCGCTTCAGTGTACTGCAGCCCAGTGCAACTAAGTGAAGTCATTTTGGAGTGAGTCAAGCTCTTGAAATGCCCTCATGCAGCACTGATATTAACACAGTAATTTGGTGTTTGGGGCAAAATTTCTGCTCTCGTTCCTTAAAAAAGTTCCTTCACGGAGGCATAGTAGGTTTGGAAACTTTAGTTCTCATTGGCAGAATTTCCATCCTTGTTTGAGCAGTACTGATCCATCTTAAAGAGGGGATTTTCAAAAGCCACTGCTGATGGCCACCTCCCACTGGTGTGCCATACAATTTGCGTGCTGAACTCCTATTCCTACTTTGGAAAATCTCTGCCTAAATGCTTTGCTGTTGAGGTTTTGTAATGTAGACCTTTATTTCTAGTTTTGGGAAGAGGATTTTTCTGCTTTATTTTTCCGAGACTGGCCATATAATCCAGTGAAGCACCGCAGTCTCACATACAACACTGCAAAATTTATTTCCTAGCCCATGGAAGAAATAGCTTGATTTGCTCAAGATGAGTATTTGTTTCCAAGTTGTGGGGGGTGAAGACAAAGGCAACACAAAGCTGCTAAAACACAAAGCTGCTCTGTTCTCCAGAGCTGGTAGCGTTTCATTGCTTGCAGCTAGGTGATTTACTGGGCTCACAAGAGCTGCAGTAGCTCCTCCATGAAGTGATAGATAGCAGTGGAAGACTGGCGAATGCATCAAAGGCAGCCAAACAGACCTATGGCTTTAAAAACTTGCTAGGTGTCATTTTTCCCAGATAAGGTGGCTCTGGTTTTAGTAAGGCTTATCAGAAGATACTTAACAGAGGGAGCAGCTTCGCAATAGAGTGGGAGAGTTGGCTGTGTGACATGGGTATTTACTCAGAAGGTGACTGTTTTGCAATTTTGGAAACTTTCTGGGCTGCAGTGGCCAAAGCCAGATCCTTCCAAAGTTAATGACATGTTGTGGAAAACTAAATGTGATTTTTTCTTTATTATTTTTTTTTTCAGCTGAGGTTCATAAGTGCCTGCCTTGCATCATTTTTTTCTCTGGTATTTTTAGTACTCAGTAAAAGTCCTTGAAAGCTTAAAGACTCAAACATGCAAATTCTTAGAGTGGTGGATCGCAAATCTTAACATTGCTTTCCTTTAATATCTTCTCAGCGTGTACACGGTGTATGCACCTGGCAGATGAGCAGGGGCCATCCTTCTGCAACACTGCCGAGATGCCCTGCAGCAGTAATCCCAGTGCTGGACCTTACACTGGGGTGTTCCCAGCTCTCTTCCCCTCGCTTTTCTTATAGAAAACAAAAAAACACCTCTCACTTTGTGGAGGATGGGACTAAGAGCCATTCTACTGCTCCCTGGCACACCATCGGTGCACACAGGGGAAGGATGTGTGTGCAACAGGACTCGCACACCCACTCTTACTCTCCCATTGTCCATGGGTAGGTGATTGCTTTGCTGCCCTGGGACCCAAACTTGTATGCAGCAGTGAGTTTCCAAAATGCTGTAATATAGTAAAAGACAAAAGTTGATTATTTCATTTCTAGTCAGAGAGTGGAAAAAAAGAAGAAAAAACCCCAAACCCAGCAGATCACAAAAAAAACCTCCATCCAACAAAATACTTGAGTGCAATCTTTTGCAGAAGTAACATTGCAGGGACACAGGAGCAGATAGGAACAGGAGTGAATGAGATCAGTTTTACAGTCAACCTTTCATGTCTCTACATGCATTTTGCTGCACTAGTAAAGTTTCTTTTTTCCCCCCCCTCAAGACATCTTTGGCAAAGATAAGCACAGTCCAACCAACTGCTACCGATAACGTTTTTACATTCTGTGCCGGAGCTTAGGCTGTAGTTAATTTACTAACTTTTTTGTATACAAGGGAGCATTTATTCCCCTCTTTGCTGGACTGATGGGGCAGTTTCTTTCTGGCAACTTTTTCTGCAGGGAGTGGAATGTATTAAAGCAGGTTTGTGGCGTTTACATAAGGGTGGATTTTTTAAAATCCTTATCTGCATGTCATCTTCTGGATTTTTATATTTGCATGTAGGCGGGGTTTTGTGTTTGAGAAAGCTGGGCAGCATTTTCCCTGCCTCGTTTCTTAAAACAGGTCCACGAAGGAGACAAAACCAGTACCATCCCTCAAACTTTGGGGACAAAGGAGTTGCAGAATCAAATATTGCAGCTGCAGTCATCCTCATAATGATTTTAAACTGCTCACAACTAAACAGCCACAAATTCTGAGTATATATGAAATAATAATTTGAACTAGAAACACTGGTACAGGACAACATATCAGCTTTTGACAAATCTGTGTTTTTGTTCTTTTCAGGAAAGAAAATAATTTCATTTACCCGTTTGTTAATAGTTTCTTTTATCAGTGTTTTCAAAGAAGAGATAAATAAGGGGTCCTCAAAAGTCTGCCACAGAAACAGTTGCTTTACAGGCTTTTGTGCAGCCCATTGCATGTATGGGCCTCAAATACTTTACAAGAAGCAGAAATGTTTCTTTTAAAGAACTGGAGAAAAAGAAGCAGGAAGAAGTAGAAGGGCTGTTTTGGCAAGGTCAGAGAGAAATAAGACCTGTGCCTGGGCCCTATTCTGTAACCAATCAAAACAAAAGATAAACCCCATCATCTCAATTTCTGGGACCTGTGCAAAAGGGCGTTTTGATGATACAAGTCTAGAGCATTAGCAGAGGTTTATCCAGTATAACATTATATTTCTAGAGTTCAGATTGCAGAATTTCTGGACTGAGTACTAAGCCATGGAGTAGTTGCTTTGCTGAAGAGGAGGAAAGACCATGAGGAAGGCTGCCTGACTTCCAGCTCAGGTTGCATGGCGGAGGTTAACTGTGCAAATCAAGAGATGGAGAGGGAACTTTTTCAGAGTTTGAACACCATGTAATATACCGTAATCATGCATTTCAAATACCTTTTAAAATGTTCAAACTTGTTTACATTTCTTCACAGAACTAAACGCTGGCATTAAATGTGGCTGAGATTCCATACTACTAAATAAGACCGACTCTAAAAGCAGTCCACTTGCTGTAACATGCAACATTTATAGTACTGACGACTAAATTCAATGTTTTTTCTTCCCAGACTTTTGAAGATTAATTGGTCTCCATCTTCAAAACTTACCCAGGTGCTGTTAAATCACTTTGTGGCTTTTTAGCCGTGCTTTCAAAATGTAATTGTAGTTCTCCTCCTTCCAGAAAAAAAGGGTGGTAGAAAGTCTGTTTACCTCATTTATTGAATGTCACACAGTTAAATTAAGTGAAATAAGAGCTTGATTCAGATCCCATTGGTTTCAATAGCAGTCTTTCCATTGAGTTTTAGTCAAGGCTTAAATGAAGATCAGAAGGCAATCCAGAGCTCATTTACATTTAATATGCTCTTCAGCTATTCCTTTTAAACTTAAATATTATTGGAGTCTTTTTAAACCCAGCAGCATGTATTAACTTGCTTGCTTGTCAACATGTGCAAATATCCAAATTTCAGCTGGAAGCCCTATTGTAATTATTAACCATAGCATTCATTCCCATGAATGTGTAGTAGTTGGAGACAAGCTTTTAAAGTTTTTTATCAGCTTTTACTTGTTCTTTGACTTAGTCAATGGTGCATTTGCTATGTTAATACAGATAACTTAACAGTACCTTTATTGTTTGAAGTGGTAAATATTGTTTATCTTAGTCCTGTCTGCAGTTTTTGTCTTGTTTTAGCCTCGCTCAAGAAGGCAATCTCATTCCTAAAGGACAAGATGTCTCCTGGGGAATTTTGGGGCATAGATCCTTCTTTCTGTAGCTTTCCAACTTGAATCCATAGGAGGCTGGAACTTGCTATGTTGCTATAGACCAGCTTCGAAGGAAGCATTGTGAAGTGATGCAGCTATACGGGCCCAGAGGCTTGATGCAGCATCCACTGTGGTTGCTGGCAGCACTTGCCGTGACTTCAGTGGGCAGAACCATGCACAGAAGTAGGTGAGAAGAAGGGTTATCATGGAGGCAGGCACATGTAGTTCAAGGCAGTGAACAAAACTTGCATGGTTTGTGTTTTCAGCAATTCTCCAGATATATTGCAGTCTCTAGAAATGTCAGTCTAATCATCTGCGAGAGCTACATATATATGTATGTGTATGTGTATATTTATTGGTAAAAAAATAAGAATATGTTGCATTTGTATAGCAAACTTTTAGTCTTCTACTTGGAATCAGATGTAAATGGTTTAATGGTTTCTCTTGCCCTTTTTGAGTTAGTGTGTGAGTGCTCACATAGAGTTTACACCTCAAGGGACTGAGAAATACATGTATGAGTACCATGACTTATTTTGACATAAGACCTGATTTAATATAAATAAAGAAAAACGTGATTTCTTTTCACTGGAAGGCACAAATGAAAATATGCAATTGCAGTGTCTTAGGAAATCCCATGTGGTAAAATATTCACAGCATAGTTTAATGATTTTAACTCTTGTTTCTCAAATTAACTCATTTTGAAACAATTTTAAACAATTCATTGCTGATGTAACTGGAAACCGGTCCCGCATTTTCATGAGCACACATCTTCAGTTTCTTTTTATTGTGCAATAAAATCCTGCTGCTCAGTACATGTTGCCAGAACAAACAACAATGAAGAATGTAATTTTTTTAGAACACAGAGCACAATCTCGCGTATCCGTTGTCATCCACTTGTTTTCCGAAAAATCCCAGTGTAGATCTTGAGATGCCATGCCCCTGCCACGCATGTCTCACCAGATTAAAGGCTCGGTGAGCCATGCCCATTGTCAGAGATCTCTCAGCTGCTTGCTGCTGCACTCTGCATAGGCTTTTGCGTCACTTGCAGCAACACGGTAGTACAAAATTCACTATGGATGCCAAGAACCATTGCATTTCGCTGAGCCGTTTCCCAGGGCCTGAACCTTGTGTGGATGGGGCTGCATGACGGCCCTTCTGCTCCAGAGTTCTGCCCGGCAGATGCATACAGCTTTTTTGTGATGGGCGTACTAGCATGAAGCTGGAGGGCAGGAGGGCTGCAGCCACGGGCTGTTAGCCAGAGGCTGTGCTGCCTGGTGGACCATCCTTGGGGGAAACCATCAGAGGTCATGGAGCCTGCTGGGACTGACACCAGGGTCTTTTGCCCCTTGCATGGTCTTGTCTGGGGTTGTCTTCCACAGTATAAGAAAAACTTTGGTCAGTGTGTGGGTTTCACACAGCATAAAGATCACTGTCCTGAAACATAGGCATGGGCAATGCTTTCTCTTGGAGGACCCAGCATAAGTGGGATGGCAATACCAATATACTACTTACTCTGCCTTTCCCCCCTCCCCAATTTCCTCTACAGCATTTTCCAAAGCTTGTTCCTCTCTGTAGCACTCGGTGGTGTTTCCCTGTGCTGTACACTGCTTGGATATCTAAAGCTATGGCTGGCATTTTGACTTGAAGAGCCGCATTTTGCACCTTAGAACATCCACCTAGAGTCACTCTGCTGTGCATAGGGAACCACAAGCCTAAAAATGGCAAGCTACGGCATGAACTCATCACTTTGCTCATCCTGGTCTTGATAGATTTGTAGCGCCAAGCTCGTCACCCTGCTCCGTCAGACTCACATGGAGAAACTTCTGGGGTGGGACCTCAAAGTCGATGTTGACTGCAAATAACACAGTCAGTGTGGCCTGAGTTTCTATAAAGATGGTTAAAAAGTGGGGGAAGGTGCCTGTGTGGTTTTCTGTACAAAATTTATTAAGTGGTGCATGTAAAATTTATAAACGTTTATTATTTGTATATATATGTGTGCATATGTTTGCATAGCGGTCAATAGATATGAAGTTTCCTTATTCTTGGGTTTTCCTCCCTAATAAATCATAGGAACAGCTCATTATTTAAGTTCATTGGTGATTGCACTTGTGATAGACCTGGCCATTAACCTTGAGCAACAGCTCAACAGAGAAAGCCCCACACAAGCTCTTGGTTTCCTTTATAGCAGCCTCCCCAAAGGGTGCCAGTAGGAGGAACAATCCAGCAGCAGCACCCCAGCTGCTGGTGAGGACATGTTGGGGAGCTTGACTTTCTAGCCATCATTCTCAATAAATAGCCTGCAAAGCTCAAGGCAAAGTCATACTGCACTAGCTGTTGGCCAAGTGGTGTGGACGTGGGCTGAAATGCAGCTTGGAGAAGGGTTGAAGCCCAAACGGAGCATCCCAGTGCCTTTGGGAGTGGGAGCTGTGCCCAGTGGCACCCGCTTTGCCAGGAGAGGAGAGCCCTCTAGTGCAGAAGCCGCCGCTCTCAGGTGTGCCGGGGCACCACCGGTGATTAATGCTGGCTCCTGCCTCTCCTCAGTCAGCATTTTCCCACTGATGCACCCAGCAGCTGCAGTTTTGTGTTGCATCAAGTAATGCACTGGTCACCTCTTATTATCCCCAATTCCTTTCCAGGGCAATTGCATCCCAGCACCCCGCTTTCTGCCTACTATGTGTACTGCAGTCTTTGATGTAAGACCTTGCCTTTGGCTATAGTTCAAATGATGTTGTTCAGAGGGCTTATTTTCCTAAACTGTACAAACCAGCCTGTGCCCGTCATCTGTCCCTCTTTGTTATTTAGAACCCTGGTGATGTCTGTGTCATCTGCAGGCATCCTCGGCAGTGATTTGATGTCTTCTTACAGACCACTGACAGAGCCATGTGAAGAAAACTGATCTAAACCTGGGTTATATCTTTCAGTACCCCACTAGAAACACCCCCTCCAAAACTTCCCATCTATTACTCACCTTTAATAATTGACCTTTTCCCAAACTGTAGAAAATTGCAAGGTGACAATTCCTATTTCTTTGAAATTCTTTTTATTTACAGAAAATAACCGTATCCCTCCCACAGTTGCTCCCTAAGGCATGTGGAGGGGAAAGCTCAAACTCTGGGCTAGCCCACCCTGTCCTTGTAGTTCCTCCAAATTTACACTGGCGTCAGTGAGAGAAGAATTTAATCCCCCATCCAGTTTACATTGAAGCCAGTGGAAAGACTGATTTCAGCACGTCTTGGTTTGGCCTTAATCTGGAGGATTAATGAAGATACATGCTGAATGAAATAATGGCAACAGAGAAGAAAAATTGAAATATTACTAAAAAATATTGAGGAAAAAAAAAAAGCACCCTTTTTTTTTGTATATGATTTGTATATGATTGTTTATTCTTTAGGTGAGGGCGCTCAGCAGCAATTGTGCCATCCAGCTGTCATGCTGCCTATGTCCCTTGCAATTCAGGACGTGATTTTTGCCATTGGAGGGCAGGTCGCTACTCCTAACTGGAGCAAGGGAAACTTAAAATTAGATTTAGCTGGAAGAGTTGCTTTTGTCAAGTAAATAGAAATAAGAAACCATATGGGAAAGCTTTCCCTTAAGGCATATTCTTTTTCCCCACCATGACATTAGTTTTGGGCCACTTCTGCAATTGCAGTTTCCGTCTAAGTATTTTTGAGAGCTCTGTCACTGTTTTTTTCCTAGTGTGTCTAGAAGTTGGAATTAATCTCAGTAACTGCATTGCTCTAAACCACACTGTTTGAGGAGGGACTTAGTACCACACGAGGCTATTTTTCATGATGTTTTAAATGAAAGTTTTTGAATATGTGCAAAAATTATTATCTTCTGGCAGCAGCATTTCCAGTACCCAAATGCTGCTGTCGTTAAGCTGAAACTGGACTTTTTAGGTGTCATATGCATTTGCAATCACTGTTCTCAAGGGAAAACATCTGCCCACGTCTGAGTGCTGTTTGTACTCCTCACCTGTTTTCTAGCTTTTCCTTTCCTTTTCATAACTTCCCACAGCACACTGCAGCAGATTTGGTTTTCTCTTTGTGTCACGTGGACTTTCCTCCCTCTTGAAATTCTTAGTCAGTACGTAAAACACACTCAACCCAGTAATACCACAACTTCTCCATCACACCTCTCTCTCTAGTGTAGTATAAGAAGTGTTTCTATTTAAATGGTTAATCACATATAATGTAATATCGCTTCTTTTTCCAACCTCTGACATTTCATGCCCTGTTTTCTTTGGGGAAAGCATTGCATGGTTCTTTCTCTTTCTGTCAGAAATATGCGTTAGTTGTGATAACAAATGTCCTGTCTGCTCTACTACTTCCTTGTAAGCTTAAATGCCATTATTTTGATCATTTGACAGTACTAGCTGCACTTTTCTGGTTTCCACAGTAGTATGGAGAGGTTATGTGGATCTCTTCGATAGCTGTACGGGAATGCTTTGAGGTTGGTTAAAAAACCCCACTTGATATACAGGAACTGCCCTTATAGCTGATTACAGATTTGTGCTTGAATGACACAAGGATTTTAATTTAATTTCTGAGGCCCCGTTAGGTGAAGGTCGGTGGAAGCCCTCACAAAGGGAAACAGTTTTTCTCCTAGGGAGGAGCACGGAGGTCCAGGGCATTGCCAGGATCCCCCATGTGAAGGGCAGGGCTTTGGGATGCTGTGATTGCCCATACAGACACGTATTGGGCAGTATTTCTTACAAAGTTATTCTAGTTCAGTTCAAAGGTTTTTTTCCCCACACTCTGGTTAAGGCATTAATTAATTGTGGGCAGTACTGATGGTGGGACACCAAGTGCCATTATCTCCCCTGGCCTTCAGAGCCAGCTTTGTATCTGGCTGTATCTGGCACCAGGTGCCCGGGAAGGTACTCTTCTTCCATGAAATGCCGAAAAAAATCAGAACTTAAATTATTGTCAATGAGTGAGGAGAGAGGAATATTTATAAATGTGCTGGCAGATTAAACAAATATCTCGTCTTCAAGTTTTGTGTTGTTGTCAATAATGTCTGGAAAACATGCGGAAAAAGTATATAAATTTATGATGCTAGGTCATATAGAGTTATAAGTGATATATGAAGCATGGAAATGGACTTGCCTGTCTCTGAAATTGCCTTTGTGAGTTATTATGTTGATGTGTCTGTCAGAGCTGCAGGGAGACTAGCAGAGGCTAAGTGTGGACAGAAACAGCTGATGATTTGGGGATTGGTGGTAATTTGGTTTCAAAGCATTCTCTGGGGTTTTTCCCAAGTCTGGGACAAATACGCGTGACAGGATTGGGACTCGAGTAATCAGATTTTCTGGGGAAAAGATGAAAACAGATTTCATTTGTATCAGGGCAATTGCTGCAGAGACCACTTTGTTTAATCTGAGCTTGTATGGATTTGGGAGAATACAGTCGCTTAGCGTTACGGCTGGATGGATGCATTCTCTCTGCCTACCATCACTCGTGGAAAATGCCATTTAGGAAATGCTTTGGTGTCAGTCCACTTCTTTGGGAAGGAAAAAAAGGTCAAGGAGCAGAGGGTTGCAGCTGGTGACCTGTTTGCATCACTGAGAAATACTCCTTTAAGGCCAAGTTTGAGGCAGAGAAGGGGAGCAAGTATGTCTGTGGACAGAGAGAGACTTTTAGTACCCAGGGCAGCCAACCCTGCGCTTTTCATAAGCACTAAAATTCAGCGAGTTTGCATCTATCAATAGTGTGCCTCTTTCTTCAGCTCTTTGATCACTGCTCTCTTACATAGCACCTGACATTTTGGCTCATTTCAGCACTATCTGCCTTTTGCTGTCTGTTGAGATAATACTGTAACTGATTCAAGATGAACGTTACTTTGGCATTTAAGAAGCACAGCATGGGTGCTAAGAGCAATATCAAAAAGAAATAAAATGCTTTGCGGTGGTAATCCCATGCTGCTGCCCTGCAGACTTTTTGGGTTGCCTCCACATCGCAGGGGTGATGGCTGGGACTCTGGGGGTCTGGTGGGTTGCCTGGGCTGGGGCAGGAGAGCCTCATGCTGCCAGCGGGCAGCCCCGCTCTCAGCACTGCTGCAGACAGCGGCCTCCTGGGATGTCCTCTCTGTGTCAAAACTTCCCAGATCTTCTAGACTGGCTGTATTTTTATTATATTAACATCAGAGATAAAAGCAAAGCTTTCGTCTTTCAGGGATCATCCCATGCCCTGAAGTTCAGTTCTGGATCTCAGCTTTTCTACTGGTCAAGGACATTCTGACCCTGCATTTTCGTCAGAAAACTTCGCTGTTTTTTTTACTCTCCTTTATAGCTAAAATGTGCCGCAGTCATGTGTAAGTGTCCTCATGGGACATACATTGTGTGGTACATACTACCACAGCCCCCAGCAGCACCGTGTAAGTATCCGTACCTACCACTGACTCCTAAACCTGGATAGTGCTGGCTTTGCTACACATTGAAACAAAAGTGTGTAATGAATGTATGTGGTATCAAAAATCTGTCCTTTGGAGGGCAAATAGGTCAAGCTCAACAGAGGTTAAATCATAATATAATCCGCCTACTCATGCATGCATGTCCCACTTAAAACTCTGTGGAGCGAGGCAAGCACTGCATTGTCTGTGCTTTTCCCTCTGGCCAGAATGGCATTCACGCTGTAGTATTACATGCAGATAATTATAGCAGGTATCTTTTCAGAACATGGTTTTTGTAAGCAACGAAATTGCAGGAATAGTATTATTCATCAGATACAAGCAGGCCATTTTATTTTCTTTCCAAGTGTTCTAGTTGGAAAATTATTCAGCACCTTTGCCTGAGTTCGGTAATACAGCTGCAGGGGTTTAGCTTGTTTTGTTTGATTTGGGTTTTATTTGCTCAGCATATACTGCTTATGACCCAGGTTCTCATTTGTAAAAAATTGCTGTGATGAAATCCACTTTTTGGATGTACTTAGATCTCTTTGCAGCAAACAAGGATTTGGCCTTGTATCTCTTTGAGCAAACAAATGATGCTGCATGAGGGGGAAAGCTCCTATAGGGTGGGCTGACTCACACTAGCCGTATACGGTTGAGATCTTAACAGAAGCGACCCATTTTCTTTTGCTCTCCAGAGCTTAACTGACGTCTCATCTACATCTTTTGTTTACTATGTAGAAGATATGATGAGCCTGATGGAGGGGTCAAGTGGTTTTGCATGTGGCTTAAGACATCTTTGGTAGAGAGCCATCAAAGTGCTTTTTAATCACAGAACAGGGGAAGAAGGTAGGTCCTGGAGGACCAACCTGAAGCCTCTTCAGAGCTCATTATATCTGGGTTTCCCTCTGTAGCTTCACAAGCTCGCAAGCTCCTTCTCTTGATTATTTGCCTCCTTGCTGTCCTCGGAGCTGTTTCCAATGCAGCAGTTCATGGGGCACCATGGTGAACTAAATCAGCGAGCTCTTCTGAGCTAGAAATAACCTCTTTCCATTTATTTATTGTTCTGCATTATTTGTAACTTGGATCAACTCTTTAGCGTCGTTCACTGAGCGGACCCATGGGGGAGGGAGAGGGAGAGGGAGAGGGAGAGGGAGAGGAAGAAGCACAAGAGTCACCATGCCCGCCACCTGCTGCATCGGCCAGTGAAAAAGTCTGTGTTTCTTGGGACGGCTGAGCCAAGTTCAGAGCTCCAGCACTTGTCCGATCCCAAGGGAAGCACATTCCAGGTGTGTGTAGTTTCTCTTGGGGCTTGTTTCAGTAAGCTGGACTGTGCAATCCAACCAGTGCCAAGCCGCGTAGGGTCAATGGTGGGTATGGGTGGCCAGGAGGATGCTGCCACAGAAGGCTCCTCCTTCCACCCTTCCTTCGGTTCAGACATAGCATAAACATTTTAGCTTTTGCATAGGGGCTGTCTCGAGTACCAGGGCAGATATTTGCTGCTAACACCGGGGATGCAGTGAGAGCATCAGGCCATTTGTGGACCCTGGAGTCCAGAACAGGCTGACTTATATGTCTTCATCTCTCTGAGCAGTCTAAATTGCACCTGCTTCTGTGTTGTATTTCAGTGCATTTCAAAATCACACCATTTTGTAGATCAGATCTGAGATGCCTAAATTGAGCATCCAAGCTGAGGTTTTGAACCATCTGAGAATCTTTTGTTACTGGCTTTTTCCTTTGTTGGAGGAACGCAAATGCTGATTTTAAGGATGATGAGCACGTTGGAACAGTTAAGTTTGAAACTGGAGCAAAAAATTCTGCTTAGGAATTTCTTGTCCGTTAAAGAAATTCAAGACAAATGTAAAAAGGGTCATTTTCTACACTTGATGCTCATGTAGTAACAAGTGGCTTAGACAGTGTAATCACAGCCCCTGTTAAACTGTCCCCATTTACTAGCAGTTGCCACTCTGATCCCAAACACCATAATGTTTATCTGGACATGTAATGAGAAATAACTGAGGAATGTGAGTGAATAGCCTTGCTTTAAACCATGGACAAAGAGTATTTAATCTGTTATCACTGTAGCTCCTTAATGGTGATGACTGTACTGAGAAGGAACACATGCTTAGTGGATGGTTTTGACAATTGATAAGTGTGTCTTTATCACTGCTTATTACGTTGTTTTTCCTAATAAAACATCAGTTGTTCAGTAAATCTTCAACAGGTGTTGTCTTATGTTACTAGCTCTGAAACATATTTCTAGCTTTGTCAGGAGTCTTTATTTTTTGCTTTATAGCCCCCAACACAATAGTGTTCCAGTTTGTGACTGGTGCTTCTAGGAATTATGGCTCTGCAAAAGTATCATTTCATTTAACTCATTCTCTGAGTTAAAAGAATGCAATTCTTTCAATGTCCTGTGGAAAGATATGAGGTCAGGATTGGGTTGCATTTCAGTGATGATGAAATAAAGGCCTCCTTGTTCTGCCACTGAAGAGCAAATCTGGGCTGAAGCTTTCCACATGGAAGGTGTTGTGAAGTCTTTTACTATGTTGTCTTCTGTATCATTCTCCTTTCCTCTGTATTGGCATAACTCAGAGATGTTTTAATTTTAGCTATGTAGGGATAGCCCAGGAAATGACTGGAAGAATACAGAGTTTCTGGGACTTGTGTTTGGTGTTTTTTTCTTTAAAGCAATTTGCATTTTGCTCTTTTATTGCAATCAAATATAGTGGTGATAACTTGACAGTTCCTCTAGGTTTGGTAAAGCTGAGTAATAGAATTTCAGGCGGGGACTAATTTTTCCACCTTGCCATTATAAATGTTTGTTATCTCAGTGGTGCTCTGTATGGCACCACTTCGTTCCCCTCCAGCAAAGCAGGCTTAGGTGGATTTGTGTGCCAAAGCTGAATATGTCAGGAAATCTCCTGAATCTACCATCCTACCATATGCCAAAGTGGTGAGAGATTTGTGAGCCCTGGAGGTTCAGTTTACTCTTAAAACCCAGACTTGTAGCTTGAGGGGTCCTGCAGGAAACCCCCACTCCCTCCCACTGAGCTTACAAGGAGACCCAGTGCCCCCGAGAGTATTGTAAATGTGTCCTCAGGGTAATCACCTTTGGTGATACCTGGCAGCATACCACTTTCAATAGTGTTTGATGCCTGTATCAATGCCCTCTCCTCAGGAACTGAATTATGTTTGTGGTACAGAAAACTTAGTGCTACTTATGTATGAAAGCCTCATCTCGGAATTTTTATATAACAGAAAGTGATGGAGGGTTATTCCAGCTCTTAATTCCAGTACATCTCTGTGCCTGGGAAACATCGCGTGCTCCCTACACTACTGCCATTAGGGCCATGCAAGATAGCATTCTTGATTCTTATGAATCTGTGCTGATGCTGCACTTACTGTGGTGTTTGTACAGATACGTGGGCAACAAGTCTTTGCCCTGTAGTTATTCTTGCTTTCCTTCATGGAGCTTTCTTCTTTCCTCCACAGTTTGTCAAGGGACAAATAACAAGCTGACCCAGCTGGGACATGTGGAAGACCATTTCACCAGCCTGCAGAGGATGTACAACAACTGCGAGGTGGTACTGAGCAACCTGGAGATTACATACGTGGAGCACAATCGTGACCTCTCTTTCCTGAAGGTTAGTGTTCTTGGCCAATGTGGCCTTCCCTGCTAAGGAATGTTACTGCATTTTTTAAGTGCAAAGGATCAGCTACCTATAAAACTCTGTGGTGATGCAAAAACATAGCTAGCTAATGTCAGAGAAGTTAGAGATCACAGTCTCAGCATACCTGTAGGCTGCAGGATATGCTCAACCCTACTATACTAAACCAGATACTTTGAGAAATAGCTTTTCAAGCACCTGCCAACCTGTGCTGGCTGCCATGCAGATGGGTTTCTTCTTATTTATAAATATTACTACATCCTTACCCATTGCCTCACTCCTCCGAGGACAAAAGGCTTTGTTGTGCTGTTGGGCAAAGCAAATTGCAAAGTGAGCGGCAACCCGCTGAGGGCAGATTTTGAAGTGTGGAGGCCCTTACCCTGCCCTCCAAGCTGTGACCCCTTCCCCTGCCATGGTGGTAAGTGCCCCTCCAGCCTGCAGCGCTCACACCCCAAGCGGGCAGGCAGATCCTGTGCAATAACATCTCACGTGGACTCTTCAAGCAATCTTCAAGATAATCCTCTGTGGTTGACACATGGGCTACTCCATCTCAACATTTGTTTTGTGCACAAGTGCATGAGCGACCATGGCAAGCTGAGAAGGGAACAGGCAGGCGATGGATGTTAAAACACAGCTGCAGCATGGAGAGGAGTGCTGTCTGCGATGGGGACCTCCAGGTTCTCCATCAGCAGAGACTGGGCAAGGGGTACAGCTCTGCTGCCCCACTGCCAGGCTGCCACCAGCAGCAATAACATCGTGCCTTAGGTTATATTTTGTATTAAAGAAGATGTTTTAAATGCATTGCTTTTTGCATGCCTGGTTATCAGATTAGGAGGTTTTCAAAGAAAGAGGCAGTAGAGGAAGAAGTTTTTTTGACATGATAAGCATACATCTGGTATCAAGAGCTCTTGTACGGTACCTGTAAACAGGTCAGTCCTCTGGGTTGAGAGGAGTAATCTCTTTGTGTGAGCTTTTCTTCTCAGGGAACAAAGAAAGGGAAAAAACCATTTCATTATAGTAACAAGCAAAAACATCAGAAAAGAGATGGTTCAGACATATGGGTTACAAATGTGATGGTATCGCCATTTTTCTTTCCCAAGCACAACTTGACCATGGAGTTCCGTGTTCCCAGGAACATAACAGGTCTCTTGAAAACTCACTGGTGGTCTTCATAGAATAGGAAAATATCCTAAGTGGTAGCCTGAGGGTTTTTCATTTATGGTGATTTTTGTAAGAGATAGAAATGCACACATTTCACAGTACAAGGCAGGAATTAACCTACATCCAGGGACAGTGCCTTACTTGTCTTGTTGTCCTGTAACTATTTATTACTTAAGAGGCAGCAGGTTACCTGATCTTCCCCTTTGCTGAGCATCAAAGGATCCGCAAGGGAAGGGGCACAGAAGAGAGAGCGTAAAAGCCTCAATCAGATGGCGTCTCTGTACTGCCAATGGTTGGAGGCTGGGCGAGTATTCAGGGGAAGCATCACACTTGGTTGCCATATCATACGTGCTTGCCCTGTTCTCCTGCATCCTCATGGCAGCCCCACTTGCCCTTGCTTGGGGACAGAACAGGGGTAAGCTGGACCTTTGGAATAACCCCCAGTAGCTGCTCTAAGGGTCAGTTTATACCTGCTTAGACAGCAAAGTTTTCCACATAGTCCCTTCTTGTTCTTGGATTTATTTATTTTTTAATGAGATTAAGTGGTTTATTTTTCCTTAAAATTGAAAGATGGTGGATTGGAGGCGTGGGAGGAGGAAAGCGACTCTGTCAAGAGTAGAAGAGTGCTATGGATTAAGCACCTTGTTTCGTTCTATTGTTCTCTCAGACGATACAGGAGGTTGCAGGCTACGTGCTCATCGCGCTTAACATGGTGGATGTCATTCCCCTAGAAAACCTCCAGATCATCCGAGGCAATGTGCTGTATGACAACTTTTACGCCCTGGCAGTTTTATCGAATTACCACATGAATAAAACCCAGGGACTCCGAGAACTGCCAATGAAACGGCTATCAGGTATGACGAGGGCAAGAGGTGGAGGTACCAGTAAAGCAAACTTCAACTGTTAGGTTATTGGTATCAAGATCCGATTGAAGATCTCCTCTCAAAGTCATATGCCATCAAATCCTGCTTTAAAAACAAGGATCTGAATGTAGTTTCCCTGTTTCCTAATTGCTTTCCTGCTATGAAGAAAGTTCATAATTTCCCATTGCAGAAAGATCCAGAAAATCCAAAGCATCAACAGGGTGGTGAGATTTATTTGTGTCCTACAAAATGGCAAAGAAGTATCCAGTCGTTATTTTGCGTTATTTGGTTCCAGCACATGCACATCAGTATTTTCTGTTCAATTCCAGTGGGGGCTGGTGGTATGTGAGTTAGGGTCTTACACAGTCTCTGGCTGATGGTCTCTGGCTGTGCACACCAGCAGTGCCATCTCTGCTGAGTGCAGTGACCTCTGGAGATGGCACCAGGCTGAAAACCACATGTAGTGGCATCTTAGTGGTGTCCAACAGCAGCTGACCCTCCAGAACCCATCAGTCTGAGCCTGGTGTTAGTTGCACCATCAGGAGTACTGGTGCTGTGCAAATTGTCCTCTTCTGTCAGCACAGTGTGCCTGAGGCAAAGAAACATGTTTTGTTTCCCTTTCTTTAGATCAGAGGCAGAAGACTTAGGCAGTTTGCTTCACTTACCAATTTTTTTCCTTCTGTGGCAGAAATTCTTAATGGAGGTGTTAAAATCAGCAACAACCCCAAACTGTGCAACATGGACACTGTTCTCTGGAACGACATCATTGACACGAGCAAGAAGCCTCTCACGGTGCTTGAATTTGCAAGCAACCTGTCTTCTTGTGAGTATTGACTTACCAAAAATGGTATGTGCTCTTCCGTTTCAGAGAGAAGAACAAACATCCCATCTTTTGTGCGGTGGGTTTCAGATCCAGCAATTCCTGCATGCAGGGCCACCATGCCCTGTTCCTAGGGAAGCCCATTCATTTCTTCTCCACTGGCCTAAGTTGTAATTTTTCATGGTGGTCAGGTCCTTAACTCATATAGCTCAGTGAAGTTCTTGGGAAAGCTGCTCTTGGTTTCAGACAGTACCCTACATATGTGTTTCTTCAAAGATAGCTCAGAATGATGTGCACTTATTTGTGTTCCAGCAATCTTCTGTTTACAATATAAGGCTCTAGTCTAGAAGACCCATATGGATATCTTCATGGAGTTACTGTGGGACTTTATCATGGTTTAGCCCCAGTCGGCAACTAAGCACCACATAGCTGCTCGCTCACTCTCCCCACCCCAGTGGGATGGGGGAGAGAATCGGAAGAGCTTGGTTCAATCAAAGTTCATTCTTCATTAATTTGGGAGATTCCTACTATGATACCATTGATATGGCATATAGCAACCATAGAAGTGATGACATTGATGACAATACTATATAGCAATTAACAGCATACTATTCAGTTCATTGGCTATTTTCACCCAAAATCAAATCCCCTTGAGGCACACATCGAACTCCTCCATCCTCCCGCATCACCCACCAAGTGCACCCAGGTCCTCGAGCAAAAGCAATCCCACGAATGGGTTTGCCTTTGCCTGACAGGAATAACCGAAGCTGTTTTCCCCAGCATATTTTTTACGTGCACTACAGGGACTTTATCCCCTTCCACAGTACATAAGAGTTCTGACTGGGCAGGCCCAGCTCGATTGGCAGAACCCCTAGTGTTGACTAACCAGGTGGCTTTTGCTAAATGTGTATCCCAATGTTTGAATGTCCCACCCCTCATTTCTCTCAGTGTAGTCTTTAACAGTCCATTGTATCTTTCGATTTTCCCGGAGGCTGGTGCATGGTAGGGGATGTGATACACCCACTCAATGCTTTGTTCTTTGGCCCAGGTGTCTCTGAGGTTGTTTCAGAAATGAGTCCCGTTGTCTGACTCAATTCTTTCTGGGGTGCCATGTCACCATAAGAGTTGCTTTTCAAGGCCCAGGATAGCGTTCCGGGCGGTTGCATGGGGCACGGGATATGTTTCCAGCCGTCCGGTGGTTGCTTCCACCATTGTAAGCACATGGTGCGTGCCTTGGCGGGTTTGTGGCAGTGTGATCTAATTAATCTACCAGGCCTCCCCATATTTATACTGCAGCCATCATCCTCCCTACCACAGAGGCTTTACCCGCTTGGCTTGCTTGATTGCAGCGCATGTTTCACATTCATGGATAACCTGTGCAATAGTGTCCATGGTCAAGTCCACCCCTCGATCACAAGCCCATCTGTATGTTGCATCTCTTCCTTGATGGCCTGAGGTGTCATGGGCCCACTGAGCTATAAATAGTTCACCCTTTTTTTGCCAGTCTAGATCTACTTGAGCCACTTCAATCTTAGCAGCCTGATCCACCTGTTGGTTGTTTTGATGTTCTTCAGTGGCCCGACTCTTGGGTATGTGAGCATCCACATGACGTACTTTCACAACCAGGTTCTCTACCCGGGCAGCAATATCTTGCCACAACGCAGCAGCCCAGATGGGTTTGCCTCTGTGCTGCCAGTTGTTCTGCTTCCGTTGCTGTAACCACCCCCACAGGGTGGTTAAGGCTTAAAAAGGAGCCTTTTCAGCACTAAGGCCCAAGTTTAGTGCTGTAAAACTCTGGTGTTTTGGGCTGCATGGATTATCCCTACAAAATTAATGATAAAGGCAGGTAAATCTGATGCTTTAGATCAGCAGGGAGATGAGCGTATATTTAAAAGTTGTGTGGCATATGCTTTGAGGGGGCTCAAGCTAATCCTTCAGCCTTACAAGTCCCTTGTAAAATCCCTAGTCATTTCACAGAAGGGAGTTTATTTTCATTTCTGAACATTTAATTTCTGGCACAGTAAATTGGCAGAAAAACATATTTTCTATATCTTGTTCCAGTTGCGTAATTGCCTGAGAGCTAATAGCCAACTTCTGTGTTGACATATTTTTCTGCAGAGCCCTAGCGTAATCAAGGGGCTGCAAACGATACAAGTCAGCATAGGGGTTTGGCTCTAAACACCACAGAAACGTTAACCTTTAACTTTTCAACATTAAAAAAAAAATAGTTCTTCGGTCCCGCACCAAATCAATCAACTCTTGGACAAGTATTGGCATTTGTTCAGCTATTTGATGGGCGGTGGAGGGGAGGGAGAATCACATGTTGATAGCAGGAAGAATCACTCTAGTAGGAAATGCCTTTTAAATGTAGTGAATTCCAGATTAATCTGCTTAGACAGCCATTTATGGTTTTAATAACGATCCCGTAATCTAAAATAAGTTGTTTCTCTGGGACCTTGCTTGTCACTAAGAGAAAGAAAAAGAAAGAAAAGAATAAGGGGAGAGGGGTGGGAAAGAGCCCAGCACTGAAACTCCAAGGTCAGGCAGAGTGTCCGTCCATCCTGCTGCCTCTTCATTGATTGTCCATCTGCTGCATAGTCCTATGCTGAGGAGTATTTTTGGCAAAGGGAGGGAGGAGGGCGTGAAGCAGACAAGTCGAATTACTTTGTGGTTGGAGTAGCTGGCAGTTGCCTGCGAATCCAGTTGGGTTTGTTTTCTTTTTAGAACCGCGTTGTTCAGAAACATTGATTTACATGTGGCCTGTAGCGAGCAGCTGGCACATGCCCGGCCACAAGCCGGCGGTGACTTGCTGTTGCGTGCAAACTCCAGCAGAAGGGCCAGCCGGGCAGTAGCTGAGATTCCTGTTCCTGGGAAAAATATGCCTCTTTCGTAAGCTAGACTGGCTGAGTATTGCGCTTGCTTGCTCGAAGGTGTGGAGAGCTGCACGTAGGAAACCAGAGATGAAAAAAGGATAAGGATTTCAGGTTCGGCTCTGAAAATTTTGGAGCACTGGTATATAGGTGCTTCCTCCCCTGATTTGCCGAGAATGAAAACTCAAGTCTTGTTTTCTGTGACTCACGTGATGTTGTTGTAGTCCATGTTTATAGAATATAATACTCTGCTCTTGTGTTTTAGGTCCCAAATGCCATCTGAACTGCACAGAAGACCACTGCTGGGGCCCTGGCGAACAGAACTGCCAGACATGTAAGCCTGCAGATTAATTAAGAAGTATCTTGTGTGCTCTGACATACTAAGTTTGTATCCACTGAAAAACTAACCTGTTAAGTGCAAGTTAGTGACGTGTTTCACACTTATCCTCTGCATCCCGCTACACTGGGGTTCCTTGAAGCATACCATGGAGGGATGTGGCCTGCTTCCCGCTCTGCAGAAGCACAGTCGCAGAGAGGACAGCCATGCCTGCTCCTCCCGAGTAGCTCCGTTTCTGGAGGGGAAACCTCAAGGTGGTTTGACTTGGGCCTGGGTTTCCCTGCAGATGTGCTGTTCCGCCAGAGGGAAGAGACTGCAGCTGTGTCCTGTCTTGAAAGCTGTTGTCTGTCACCCACAACTCTCTTCTATCTGCACTTTAGAACATTTATTCTTTAAGTTTTTTACCATATAAGAAGACAGTAGCTGTGGTGAATTCATAGAATCATAGAATGTCCTGAGTTGGAAGGGACCTGCAAGGATCATCAAGACCAACTCCTCAGAGAATTGTGTGCCTTCCTGCTGTTTCCTGCAGGCTAGTTAACAACACTTTGGATTAATTTCTGCTATTAGAAGCAACAACATAACCCAGTTTTTGCTGGGGTTAATTCCTCTTTTTGGAACCCCTGTAGATTTCTTTTGTAAACACAAAAGATGTCACCTTCATGCACTACATATGGTACTCAGAGGACCTTTGGAAAGCTTTCAGAAAATGCATAGCCATTTTTTAATTTGTAAATTGAGATATTTGGCATTGTGAGCTTCTTCAGTTTGGTTCCCTGTGCTTTGCTGTAAAATTTTGCAGGTAGGATGCTTGCCTGATATTAAGAGAGTGACAGAAACAGCCATTCAGAAGTGCTTGGGATTTTGCAAGGCTTTATTTCTCCTAAAGTAAAGGCTGAGGAGGCAGCCAATCTCAATTTGTTTTGATACTTCATTATTTCCTTCTTCTGTAAGAAGTAAGGAAATGCACTGTTTCTGATTCTTCTTTCCTGTCAGTTTTGTGTAAAGTTCAGTGGAAGTACTGCTGATCCAGACATAACGCAAATGAAAGCGACATCCTATCTTCTGTTTTCCATTGCAAATAATCACCTAAACCTAAGTTTCTTGCTTGGAAGTATCAGGCCAAATCTGTACAGCTTCTAGACCTAAAGGAAAAAGGAACATACAGCTTCCTTCTCTTCATTTAGTATAAGCTTTAGGGTTCTTTTCAGTCAGCTCTGCAGTTTGGCTCATGCCTTTAACTGCTCTTGAGGTGGCCAGTGGCTGCGCACACAAAGCCCTTCTTCCCAGGTGGGGCCCAGCAGCTGAGACCGCACAGCTGTCTTGGGAGCTTGTGACATTTCAGGTCTCAGGCCTGCAAGCTTCCAGCTTTTACGAACTCTTGCTGGCTTCGGGAGGATGAGTAGGAGCGCAAAAAAATGAAACCATTTGCAGACTTTGGCTCTCCTCTCGAGGCATTTGAGAATCTGGCCAACTGAAAATATATCCCACATTTCCATATGTAGGAAAGTTTGGAGTGATATGTATTTTCTCCTTCAATGAAAATGAGATATTCTGTATGAAATATAAACGTTTGCCGTGATATATGTTTCCAGCAGGAAGCTCTAGTCAATAGCTATCAAAGTGACGAGCTGTTTTACTCCCCTGCTGATGCTTATGAAAAAAATGATATCAAAATGCTGTTCATGTAGAACAATGTGCCTTTTATTCCCCTGTTTCTAGTTGAATGGAAGAGTTGCTATCAGAGAAGCTAATGCATATTGTAGAAATAATCTGTTTCCTTGAAAATATAATATCTTGCTTACAGGCCTACAAGAAAAATTAAATAATACAGTTTGAATACAAAAGTATGTAATGGAAAAAGACAGAAATATGATTTTAAAAAATCATTGTTATATACCCTGTAGTGGGCTACATTTTTCCAACAGTTTTTCTGTTAATTAACAACCATCTGTTTTGGGCTTACAGGAGTTCCTGATGATATTGTAACTCATTTGTGCCAACTGCAAAGTTGATAACAGTTACTGTAGTGCACAGCTGAAATGCTCAGCGTGCTGTAATGCAGTGGATTAGCCATCAGCTAATGCCAGGGTCTGTGGATCAGTAATTTTTTTGTAGAGAACAATCAGTCCCATTTTGAGTCTCTGGTACAAACACATGCTAGCCATTAATTTCTGGAGTTTTTTTAATTGTTCTGATTATCATTTTCTCTGCTTTGATATTCAAATGAAGACAATTTCCCAATTCTCAACAAAATGTTGCAGGCAGTTTTGCTTCCCTGCAAAAAGCTGAATCAGGGCCAGTTCCTCCTCCGGGTTGCTGCACTGGTGCAAACCCTGTGGGAGTTGAGTAATGAAGATAAAATTTGGCCAAGGAATTGAAGCTTAAAGAAAAATAATACAATATGCCTGTGAAATCAGTTTGCTAAGTGGGTCTCCCCTCCCTCTGCAAATTTCAGAAATATTTTTAGTGCTTTGAAGGGATCCTAACACCACACCAACAATGTATGGTTTCCCGTTATAGTACAGAGTCCTGGCAGTTCTCCTGTCATGTTGTTTTTCCCAAAGCTAGCACCAATAATAGCAGTTTTTCTCAATAAAATGGAGCCAGATCCTGCTCTGTTGCCCAGCTGTAAGATGCAGTGACTCCATGGAGTTTTTCTTGGTTTAGGCATTGATGCCACAGGGACCTGGATGCTCCTTCTAAGCAGGACATGGTTTGCTGGCTGGGACCAGACTGCTTAGCACCTTGCAAGAGCCAAGATAATTATGGGCTCAACACAACCCCTTACCACCACCTACACCAGCTCTCACCCCTCCCAAGCTTTGGCCTTATCTGAGGACAGAATATGCATCCCATGGGAAAAATCTAGCACAGATCCTGCACCAGACCTTTTCTCCATATTTCTTGATCTCATTGCAGCAAGTACAGCTTAAATGTTCTTCATTCCTGATGTTTTTCCTTTTTTCTTGTGTCTTCCAGTAACGAAAGTCATCTGTGCCCAGCAGTGCTCTGGCCGGTGCAGGGGAAAGGTGCCCAGCGACTGCTGCCACAACCAGTGTGCTGCGGGGTGCACAGGGCCTCGGGAGAGCGACTGCCTGGTAACAATGCTACACCATCACCATAATTGCTTAAATCCCTAGGCACGACGAGGCAGCCTTTCAGCTGCTTGCCCTCTAGCCTTCTTTCATCTGAGAAGGCCTCAGAGAGATGCTGACCTGGAGGGTGCCCCAGGGCTTACCTGCACAGGTGGTCAGTGGGTGGGAAGAGGACTTGAACTTCACAGTACCCTTAGCTGGTCTTTACTGACTCTGCAGATGGACCTTCCTAATGTGTGCCAAACCAGCATTAGTGCCTTTGAGAGCCCAGTGAGCTTGAGGTTGTTGCAGAACAACTAAGTGTTTGCTGTAGGGCAACTTCCCAACATATGTGGGTCCCCAGGTCCTCAGCTGCTGCCACGGTGCAGTGCCATGCCAGCACAGCTTTTCCATGTGCTCCTTAACACTAGTCAGTAATAATCTTAGTTTACCAAAGCAAGAACTTGTAAGAGGAATCAGATATGTTGGATCTTCACTCTTTTTGCATTTTGTTGAACTTCAGACATAAAGTCAAGGTTTCCCTTTCTGGTTTTCTCTTGCTGCAAAAGCACTGTGTTTGGGGACCCTGGGGCAGTGGAGGGAGAAGGAGCAAAAGGAGCTTTTATAGGAAAAAAAAATCCCATTGCTTTTCTGCAAGAGTTTCAGATTGGTGCACACTGTGTTTTTAACTCTTTCCCATGTTTGCACTACACTTCATTCTGAATGAAGTGATACTTGAGTAATTGCCACAGAAACCGCCTGGTCTGGGTTTTGTTTTTGTTATCTGAATTCCTGGTCCGCTTATAAATTCCATGGCTATGATGCCCTTACTGGCTCACAGAGAAGACAGTTATTCTCTCTCATCTGGAAAGCCAGGGAAGAAAAAAGGGGAAAAGAGAGTGATTATTAATTTAATGCAGAATTAGGTTGGAAGAACCAACTTGTCCTTCATAAATGCCTGCGAAATTGTTCATTACCTGCAGCCAAATTTAATGGCTTCGGTTTAATATTTAGCCAGAAAAGTCAGTAATCGACAGGAAAGGACTTGATTTGATTTAAATTATTAAAAAGCAGCCAAGAAAAGTACCGTTTGTCTTGATCTGGTTACTGCTTGTAGGGAAAATTCTTCTGTCTAAGGCATGCAGATTTGCTCCTGTTCCCACGTGAATCCCAGCAGCTCTCCACCAGAGTGCCAAGGTTTCTCGTTCAGAACAAGAAAACCTCATGTTCTCTCTTTTTTTTTTTCAAATATTAAACTCGATTGCCCAACCTGAAGCAACCATTCACCTTCAAAGCATGAGGGACCATCCCTGTAGGTGCTTGAGGTTTCCATTACAGCTAAGCAGGGAACAGATGAGTGTTATTAAAGAGCTAATGTAAAGCCATTGTTGCTTTTTAAGGAGAAGGTACTTTAATGGGTGCTGTTGTTCAACGACAGGCATGCCGCAAGTTTCGGGATGATGCTACGTGCAAGGACACATGTCCCCCATTGGTCCTGTATAA
Source organism: Morus bassanus (assembly GCA_031468815.1). Taxonomy (NCBI): domain Eukaryota; kingdom Metazoa; phylum Chordata; class Aves; order Suliformes; family Sulidae; genus Morus; species Morus bassanus. Next base: position 58,900,631 of record CM062567.1, on the reverse strand, counting down.
CCCCACCACCTATCAGATGGATATCAACCCCGAAGGAAAATACAGCTTTGGAGCCACTTGTGTTAGGGAATGTCCACGTAAGTTAATTTTGGGTCGCAGCCACAAAGGAGGTGGGGTGTTGGAGGGAGGTGGGAAGGTACCTGTGTCATCCCTCTGGGTTATGGCCAAGTGCAAGACCACTTTTTTGTTCTCCTCAGCTTCTGTGGGAACCGGGAGCAGGTGACAAAAATGAGAGAATAGCTGGTAAAGAAGACAGCCACTTCAAACTGGCTGCATCCATCAACTTCTCTGATTTTTAACCATTAAACTTTGACCTCTGAAGATTTTTCTCATGATGGGGAAAAAAAAGCATCATATGAGAATCATCAAAACAAGGGCCAAACAAGTCATATGGGATCAATCCTGTGGATTACCAAAGCGCTATCAACTCTTAACTGGTTCTTAATTAGGACTGATAGAAAGTAATTGGTTCAAACACTCCCTTTCAAGGCCTGTGATCATTGCTTCCTCTACAAATGCTTGCGTTTTCTTTCATGCTATTACAAGTCCATGATTTTTTAACCCATTGAGACGTAATGTAAGAGACGGTTTAGCTTACAGAACTGATTTCCCTTTCTGAGGTTGACCATTGCCCTGCCTGGCCCTTAGCCTAGAAGAGTAGGTGAAGGTGAGGGATCAGAGGTGCCATGTATTGAACCCGATTATGGCGCTGCTGCACAGCCTGACCTTGGCAATGTTGTTTTATCCTTCTGTGAGCATTCCCCCCCTCTGTACAATGGTAGTAGAATTGTATGTCTGTCTATCTTCAAGGTTGTTTGTGAGAATTAATGCCTGTACTTTACTAAGTATGCCAAAAGTTCAAAAATCCTTTTTCTTCCTAGTATTGAACTGCCTGTGCAGTCCCCAACGCATCCCTCTCATATTTCAATAACCTTTGTATCCTTGTTTTTCCAGACAACTATGTGGTGACAGACCATGGCTCCTGCGTTCGCTCCTGCAATACTGATACTTATGAAGTGGAAGAAAACGGTGTTCGGAAGTGTAAAAAGTGTGATGGGCTATGCAGCAAAGGTATAAAAAGCATGAAATAAACCAGTAAGGCTTTGAGATCATAGGTAACTTATTAGAAAAAGTACATTGAGTTCTGACCTTAATTAAGTGCAAATTAAATAATAAATATCCAGTGATAGTTCGGAGATTTAACAAGTGGTTTGATCAGGAAACGTGGCTGTGGAGCGTACCCTCCAACCGGGATACACCACAAGAACAGTAGATAAACTGCATCGTGTGCATGTGTATCATGCATTTCAGCTTTCTCCTTCATTTGTCCTTCCCAGTATCTCATCAAGGGGAATAAAATGAGAATGAGACAAAGAGAGACAAGGGCATGTGCCAGAGCCTGTGTGCAAAGATGCTTGGAGCAGTGCTGCACAGCTGGGCAAGCAGGAAGTGTTTGTGCTGTGGTGCTTTCTGAAAAACAAAAGTAGGCAAAAGATCTATGAAACTTATCTTACAGTGATGGGTTTGACCATATGGGAATGTTTTCTGGACTAATGGCATCTTCCTGTTTATTCCCTTCCATGTGATTGGGCTTCACTCTTCTCCCTTCTGACATTTGTATCTCTCTCAACAGTGTGCAATGGCATCGGAATAGGGGAACTTAAAGGGATCCTCTCCATAAACGCCACAAACATTGACTCCTTCAAAAACTGTACAAAGATCAATGGGGATGTCAGCATTCTCCCAGTTGCATTTCTAGGGTGAGTTGCCCGCTGGTAATTTAGCACTGGAGAAGGGCTAAGGAGAAATTCAGGCTGAGCCATTCTTTTCCCAATTCTTCATTCCATGTTTTGCAGCGATGCCTTCACGAAGACCCTGCCCTTGGACCCCAAGAAGTTGGATGTCTTCAAAACAGTCAAAGAAATATCAGGTCAGCAATGGGTTTTAAGCTGAGATGGTCTCTGATTAGTACTGCCAAAAACACAAAGGGAGAGGAGGGAATTTTTTTAAGCACATGAAGAGAAGTGCAAGCAAATGGTTTCTACCATTTGCTACCAGGGGTTCTACCAGCTACCAGGGGTTACTCTTCACAAAGGTGGTCAGCAGCGCCTCGCCAGCATTACACCCATGTAACACATACTGGCCTCCCATCCAAGGTGTGTCATTTGGCCAGACCATCCCGTCTGCTGAATCGTCAGCCCTAGTAAAGAGTAAAAGCAGAGGAGATTCTCAACCACCCAAGAAGTACGTGGTGATGCAGAGGTGTGCCACTCCAGCTAAAAAAAGCCAAGTGTGTTTCTATTTGTGGAAAACCTTTCAGAAGCTCCTTAGGGAAGCGTGCTCAGTGGCTTGCGTCATCCTCACAGAGACACACTCTCCAGCCTGAAGAGCTCTTCCTTGGGGTGAACATGTCTCCACGAGCACAAAGTGGCCAGGGAAGCCAAGTCTTGCACCAAGTATCTGTTAAAAGTAATTTTGTTCAGCCCATTATAAAATGAGCGTAACATCAGAGCTGAGTCCACACATGACTCCCGTTCCCCTTTTCTTTCTCTCTTTCACCTGTCTGGTTCCCCTCAGGGTAGCAATGACTAACCTCAGGGCTTCATACGGCAGCCTGAAATTTCCCAAATTCTCCCCCTCCTCCTGAGCTCCTTGGCTGAGCAGGGAAGTCTGCTTCCCTTAGCAAATCCACTCTGAGTGGCTGCCTGTTCTGCTCCATTTCTGCTTTCTCCAGTTTTTCTGTTCCCTGAGGGCAGCTCACAAATGGGACAGAGCAATGCCTTTCTCCCACAGGCTCTCAGCCAGGGTATCTGCTGGCAAGAGCCGTCATCACTGGTGGCTCGGTATGGCAGGATGTGCGGCTCACTGACACACTCATCTCTTGTGCTCCTAAGTCCTTGTGTTGGGCTAAGAAGTAAACTGTTTATAATATAGGGTTTAAAAATATCTCCCTGCTTCCTAAAATGCCATGTTTCACTTTGAGATTCTTGGATAAGCACAGGGAAAGCACAAGCGCCTTCTCCCAGCACAGGAGGAGCTCGAGGAGGTTCTGCTGCCAATACTGACTGTGGCTTTATTATTATTAATATTTTTTAATCTTCTTTTCTTCATTTCAGGATTTTTATTGATTCAGGCCTGGCCCGATAATGCTACTGATCTCTATGCTTTTGAAAATCTGGAGATTATACGAGGCAGAACCAAGCAACAGTAAGTAAATCATGTGCCAGAGTGACTGTAAAAGAAACTCTGTTTAGGGCTGCATTTGTCTGAGCACACCAAGGTACCAAGCGGTGAGATGCGGGTGTCCTCAAACTGATGCAAAATATGAAAAAGACTGCGAGGAGTCAAGCACCATTTTTGTAGCAGTAGATAATGTGCCCTGGTGGGGATGAGACCCTCGGGTCTGTGCTGCATGTGGAGGGCTGCCCTGAGCCTGCTCTGTGACCAGGCTCTCCCCCACCAGCCTGGAAGCAAAAGCAGGACAGAGGGCACTCTTTGCAGTCCAGGGCAAGTTAGGGTGTCATCAGAAGCACTTTGGGATTCGAGGTAGCTGGGCAGTCGGGGATGGAGACCATGGCTGCCTAGCGGTGCAGACACCAGCAGTGCATCCAGTGGCAACCTGGGCTTTCCCCGAGAGGAAGGATGGCTTGGTGGACCTGCACAAAATAATAGCTGCTCTACCTACAACCACTGTTGCACAACATTTACTTGACAGAGCGCACGTCCTGCCAGTTTCAGCTTAAAATTCCCATGCAAAACCAAATATGAGTATTGCAGTTGTTTTATGATAGGTATGTCATGTCCCAGATGTTAAGCTTAGAGGGCTGAGCAATGTCTTGCGTGAACAAAATTGAGTTTGCAGCAACACGTTTGAAAACCAAAAGAAAAATGTGCTGAGTTAAACCCTGCTTACTAATTCTCTTCTGTGTTTTTTTCTTTTTGTCCATCTCCATTTTAGTGGCCAGTATTCCCTTGCCATTGTTAACTTGAAAATACAGTCATTGGGACTGCGCTCCCTCAAGGAAATAAGTGATGGAGATGTCGCCATTATGAAGAACAAGAACCTCTGCTATGCTGACACCATGGACTGGCGCAGCCTGTTTGCAACTAAGAGCCAGAAAACAAAGATTATACAGAACAGAAATAAAAATGAGTGTGGTAAGTCAGTGCTGCCTTCCTGCCTCCTGCCAGAAGCTCGTGCTAAAATGCAAGAGTTGTTCAAGCAAGGATTTTTTCTCTCTATTCCCCTGGCTGCAAAATTCATCAGTGATACTGCTGTAATGAAGGTGGTGAGGGAAAAGTGGGATTTTTCCCACTGAGGATGTGGACTTCATGGTGTCCAGCAGATGGGAAGGAGCTGCTTCACCACTGTGGGCATAGTGAAGGCTGAAGGACACAGAAGCTAACTCCAAACATTGGACTTTTTTAACAGGGTCGAAGCTGTTGTTCAACCATGCTGCTGTTGACTGCAGTAGGCCCTGGGCCAAAATCTAATTACTTCTCTTTGCAGAATATGAATTTGTTGCATTTTGGAAATTGATCACAGAATCACAGAATTATTTGGGTTGGAAGGGACCTTCAAAGATCATCTAGTCCCACCCCCTGCCATGGGTAGGGACATCTTTCACTAGATCAGGTTGCTCAAAGCCCCATCCAACCTGACCTGGAACATGTCCAGGGATGGGGCATCCACAACTTCTCTGGGCAACCTGGTCCAGTGTCTCACCACCCTCATCGTAAAAGATTTCTTCCTTATGTCCAGTCTAAACCTACCCTCTTTCAGTTTAAAATCATTGCCCCTTGTCCTGTCCCTACAGGCCTTGGTAAAAAGTCGTTTTAAGCCCCCTTTAAGTATTGAAAGGCTGCAATAAGGTCTCCCTGGAGCCTTCTCTTCTCCAGGCTGAACAACCCCAACTCTCTCAGCCTGGTACTGGTTTAGCTTTATTACATGGCTATTAAGCTGTCACAGAGGAGCTTGTTTTTATTTTGAAATGCCGGAAGTCACTCTTAGTTTCAGGCTTTGGGAATTAAGAGAAGCATGTTTATTCTTGTTCCACACTGCCAGGACCATTCACATCTGCTTTGGAACAGCTTGGAGAAGCTGACTGGTCAGGATGGAGTCACCTGCAGTGTTGTGTTTGCCCTCTCTCCTGCCTTGACGTCCATGGCCTTTTTTCTTGTCTCTTTCTTTCCTAGCTGCTGCCAGGCATGTTTGTGACCCCCTGTGCTCAGATGTGGGCTGCTGGGGCCCTGGACCTTTCCACTGCTTCTCCTGCAGGTTTTTCGATCGCCAGAAGGAGTGTGTGAAACAATGCAATATCCTACAAGGGTAAGGTGTCTGGGGGGTGCTTGAGGTTTGGCGATGATTTGAGAGTTTTGGGTTTTAGAACATGTTGTAGCTAGAACGAAAGGATTTCACCAGCTTTGCACAGATGTTGCGTGAGCACAGTACCTAAAAAGAGGGAAAAGCTGGGAGCTGAGGTAGTTCTCCTTCCCCATTCATCGCTGCTTAGGATTCTGCGCCTGCCACAGTGACTGCCATGAAACATCCCCTCAAGCCCACGAGGAGATTATCTGGAGGCCCAAGGAGGCTAAGCCTTATGCTTTCTTCCCCTAAGAAATAAAGGAGCTTAAAGCCCCCCAGTGAAAATCCAAGCTATGTCTGTCATGTCAAGCACATCAGGCGAGAGCCAGAGCCAGTTGCAGTCACTGGGAGCTCAGTCACACCCGGAGCCAGGGCTTCAATGCTCAGTAGGCTTTCTTACTGCTTATATTTGCTCAAATCAGAGGCTTGCCCTTGCAATTTGCAAAGTTGTAGTCAAGGGAGAACGAGCTTTCATCCAAAAAGCACTCGGAGCAGCAGTTTCAGGTAAAATTATTGCTTTGGCTTTGCTCAGGCCAAGGAAAATGTATTGTTGCCTGTGTGTCAGGACTGTGGCTCGGCTGGGTTTTCCAGTCAGTTCAACAGGTGATGTAGGCAGGAAAGGCATGGCTAGCACTGAAAATTACATGGATGTTTTAATAAATCTTTCAGAGTTTGACTTTTAAAAATCATGAGTGTTGAGCAAGTATTTGACAGGGTGCTGATGCCCCTGACGTTTGTATTTGTCTAGCAACTTGCAGTTCAGCAGCTGTCTTTTTTGTAAGTGAATTCCCTCCAGCAGCTATTATGACCTGAAGGGCAGATCTGGGCATTTTTTGTGTCAAATGATGAGTAGATTTAGTTTAATTAATAACACCATTACTTGAAGTGGAACAGCTTTATTGCTATTGAAACCATCTGTTCCCAACTTTCATATTTTAATGATTCATTGTGTGTTGTAGGGAGGGCATGAATTTAATTATCAGTGCATTGCTGTTTAACTTTCCTAATTATTATTTGGAGCCTTGGAATCACTTGAACTGTTTTTGCTGATCTCTTTGCATCACTACCATTTAAAAGCCTTCAGAAATCATTGTGAATATTCTGTGTCGTTAGCTTAAAAGGGAAAGTAAACTAATATGTAGTGTGCAAACTGGAGCGCCATGTGTTTCGCTGTCAACCAAATTTTCCTTACTCTTACCTCTCCCTGGTTGTGCTGAGCAAGTGTTACCGGTGTAACCAAGAGGGTCTCCCTGTACCTCCTCCTGTCTCAGTACCATCATCCCAATATATTTAAACTGGAAAAGCCAGGAAAAGGAGAGATGACCACAATTGATCACTTGCTAATCAACCTGTTTTTTAGTTATTTCTCTTTTTTTTTGTTATTGTTTTCTAGGGAGCCGAGAGAGTTTGAAAGGGACTCCAAGTGCCTCCCCTGCCACCCCGAGTGCCTGGTGCAAAACTCCACCGCGTACAATGCAACCTGCACTGGACCTGTAAGAGTAGATTCAGCTTAGCAAACCTGCACCTCAGACTGTGTATTAATACCTATTTCCCATGTTGAGATAATCCTGAGGTCCCATTTACCCTTCTCTGGGATGGAGCGGAGGTGGGGGGTTTAGAGGGCAAGATCTCAGGGGAGGGGAGCAGAAACAGGAGAGGGAACCTCTGGATGTTATTTCTCTTTCATGTCACCCATCATACGTGTAATCCACAGTCACAGGCATTGCAGGGCCTTTCTTTTTTGTGTCTTTTTACAGAAAAAAATGTAAGGCTTACTTACATATGTGACAATATGGTAATTTGGTGAACATTTCAGGAACATGTAGTTACTGAACAGCCAAGCTGGCGTGAACAAATTCAATTTCCTTATTCAGAGGGAAAGAACTGTTAAAAATAGTGAATTAAAACAGTAGCTTTTTGCCTTTTTGAAAAGCCATGATAAAATTGTGATCGAAACAGATATTTACTGGAAAATATTCAGGAAGCAGTTTTTACTTAAAACCGTGTTCCCTCCTCTAACTAGGTTACAGTAAATACCTATACTAAAGTAATTGCAGGTGTAAATTATGTTCAAAGAAAGGTGATCAAAACAAAATTATTGGATTTTCAAACTTGTTTAAATATTCCAAATTCATTCAAAAGCTCCTTCTACAAAAGTCAATACAGTGTAGTCTTGCTAGTCATCCAGAGTCTTCCTCAATTTTGTTCTTCTTTAATTTTGAGAATACTCTTTTCCATTAGGAAATGTCCAGTTTGGCAGCAGTGCAAAATTATTTCCTTTTGATGAGCTCAAACTTGTATCTTAATTGTAAAACTCTAATTCTCTTTTTTTTTGGAGGCAGTAATTGAAATCGAATCTCCTGCTTCCATCACAGATCCTCCTCTGTGCTCCTTAACCCAAGTCTTTAAACACCTCTTGCCATCCCTTGCAGCCACCGAGTGTTCAGCCCTTGCCCATCCTCAGTCTGCAGAGTCACTGCTCAGTAATGTGAAGCATTTCCATCCTCCCTTCTAGCTTAGACCACCATGGCCCTAAGGGGTGTTACTAACATCATAAACTCCTTCAGGTGGTGACCACCCCTTGTTCCATATTTGCCCAGCATCTAGTAATCAGTCTGTTAGAGTGGCCCTTAGACATTACAGTAATTAAAATACTCTTCCTATACCATGTCTTACTCTAGTCCCACTGAAACCAGCACTGTGTGTCTGGTCTGGTGTTTCTCCAGAGTAGAATGTGACCCAAAATTGCTGGTTTCCCTGCTTTAAAATATTTAGGGCATTCCTGGCGCTGTTATAGTCTGAATAAAAACAGTTCTGCCAAAAATGGCCAAAGGCAATGCCTTTAAACACAAAATAAGTGCTCTTCAAAGCAAAAAAAACTCTTGGACTCCTTGGGTTGCCTCCTAATCCCCTGCTTCTCCCTAACAGAGGAAAGAACCTGTGCTGAGAAGCAGGAAAATAATTATTTGAGGCCAGTACTTCAGGGAGGTGTCAGCAGGTCCAACTCCATCATTTTAAATTGTGTGATGGTAGATTGCACGAGGCAGGAGCGTGGCCCTCTGCTTTTGAGCTTACCCCTTATCAAGGTGTCATTAAATTATTCCCCATTTTAAATGAAAAACGCAGACTTTCCAAACAGGCAGAAGGCAGGGAAAAAGAAGCAGCAACGCTGAAACTCAAGAAAATATTGGCTTTAAACATCAGGTACTGCCTTTTGTACAGTCCATCCTACAAGAGCAAATACTTGCAAGAATATCAGTTAGCAGGGTAATAAAACCAGATGGTGCTGAAAACTTCCAGCAGTGGAAGGCATTTAGATTTATTTTCTGAATTTCCTCCCAATTAGGCTGATGTAAGGGCGTTATAAACAAGCTGTTTCTCTTTGCAGGGCCCCGACAATTGCATGAAATGTGCCCATTTTATAGATGGCCCCCACTGCGTGAAATCCTGCCCGGCGGGGGTTCTGGGCGAGAACGACACCCTTGTCTGGAAATACGCTGACGGGAATGCTGTTTGCCAGCTCTGCCATCCAAACTGTACCCGGGGGTGAGTAGAACATCAGGCTGAATGGAAATGGTGGGGGGAAATAGGGGAACAGATCATCCCAAGCTCTTCCCCTTCCTAATGGTCCCATTTCAAACCACCGAGAAGAAGAAAGAGCAGGGAGCGAGAGAGGTCAGGAGTACACAAGAAATCTAAGGAGAGCACAGTGGACTTTGTAAATAGGGAAAGTTCTGTGGCACATCTTCTTTACACAAAAAAAAAAAAAAAAAAAAAAAAAAAAATGTTTCAGGGGGTTTGAAACAGATTTGTTTGTTGATTTAAATAGAAAACTTCCTGGAATTTTATAGAACTCACCCACCAGTGATGCACTTTCTGTTTTTTTCCCACCTGGCTTGGTGTTGCGTCCTCTGTTTTTTGGGAGGAACATCAGTGACATCTGGTGGATGCTGAGCTCCCGAGGCCCATTTTTCTCTGCACCTTTCATTTTTTAGGAGGGAAATCCCAGTGAGGTACCACAGTGATTTTCCTTCTTTCCTTCTTTCTATACGCTAGCACTTGTTCTGAGCTTCAAGCCTTGCTTGCCTCCTGATTGTGGCTTTATTAATGGGTATCACAGTAAACACAATCTGTATGAGCATATTTATCCTCATTTGGGGGCACTCTTAAACCACCACCTATAATGAGCTGTGAATTCAACTGTTTTAACCCACATGACAATAAGTAACAGGGCTGCAGCTGTCTCCTCTCTTGATTTCTGACCTGCAAAGGACATGGGATGTGCAGTAATAGGTTTTACGTTTTGAGAATTGGTTGTTGGACTGTGATGCTTTCAGAGTAAAAAAACTACTCACATTCAATATCATTTCCTTCAGAGGCCCCTGCCCTGTATGCTGAAGGTCTGTCTAATCCAAAATCCTTCTGTAATATGCCTGTAATGTGTGTTGCAAGAAAGAATTTGTAACACTGGCCTCCAACTATATTCAGACCAACCACTGTCCTAACCACTGTCCCATTGTATATTTAGCGAATTCAACTGCCAGGTCATTAAAGAGCAGAGTGCCCAGGCCCCCACCTTCATGGAGAAAAGGAGGTGAAGGGTTAAAACAGCAAGTAACGGCCCTTCCTAGTGCTCACAGCTAATTCAGCGCTCTGGTTTTCAGATGGTAGCTGCAACAGCCATGTGGGTTTGCCATGATTTACAGCGATGCCCCATGTTTTGTTACAGTTGCAGGCAAGGCTCATCAGGGCTTCCTATCAAACACATGAGAAGAAATTATCTCAGCTGAAAAGGGTCTTAAAAACTTTGCTCTTTATTAATGACCTCAGTAGTCCCTACTGGTACAAACTGGCCACAGGGATCCAATATCCTTCTCCTAACTGGCCACATGAAAATGCAGCTGATTATTGGAGCAGCATAATGGGTAACCACATCTGAACAAGCCTTTCAACTGTGAGGCCTCGGTAGCAAGATCAAACACTAGACTCAAATGAATGCAAACTTGGAGAACATAATCTGCCAGACATGGATGTAGCTGCAAGCCACGCAGTGGCTCTTCATGCACAAGCAAGTCTCCAGAGCAGAGTTCATCAGAAAAGTCCATTCCTGCCTGGCTGAAGCAGTGGATGGGTGTACCACAGGAGTCTGGCAGGTGATGGGGGAAGGGTAAGGAGAGGTTTGTGAAAATTAGGGGTACCCAACAGGTGGCTCAGTGTATTTGGCCCTGTGTTATGAAGGCAGAACATAAAAAGCAGTATCAATTTCATCTCTTAGATGAAAGAACTGGGCCAAGTTTGCCACAGTTATAGTGTGGACATGATCAATGGCCCTGTTTGAGTTGCTACCCAAATGCAGCAGAAGAAATAGGCTGCATCCCTGAAGGGCTCAAGAGAGCTAAGAGAAGGTAGTACTACTATTTTTGCTTTACACATTGGGACATCTGAGGCTAATGGCATTGATGAGTAGGGAGCCAGTGTCAGAGGTGTAATCTGGGAACATGCAGTCTGGCGCAGCATTTTCCCTGTGAAGGCAATCAATCAGTAATGCCACTTACTTCTCTTCACGCCTTTCCCTTGTTGTGCTGCGGGAATGGGATCTGTTCAGCAGTGGGTGGAAAACATGTCTCGCAAAGTTTTTGCATCCTTAGAAACCACAGTCTCAGCAATTTCTGCATGGCAAGAAACAACAACTTTATTTCTGTCCCTGTCCAATTTCATGGCTAAAGCCCACAAAATTTTATCAGCTTGATTAAGTGCGCTGACTTCAGTAGTCATGTAAGTAAGGATTTCCAGGATCTGGCTATATTTTCCTTATTTGGAGAAGCTGCAAATAAAGAGGACTTCTCTTCCGAACTGAACTTTGGCACAACTTTTGGTTTTTTACTTTAGATGTGCTTATTGCTAGTGCATCAGTTCTTTTGTATTGCTTGTGAAGAATCCCATCTAGTCTAATTTTCTTTGTTGAGTCATTTGTTCAGCCTTCATTAGAAAACAGAAGGGAGGTAGCTTTCTCCTGCTCAGCTCAAAAGTCCCCTTCTCTCCCATTTACCCTGTAACTGCTTTGGGATTTTGTACACTAGCTTCCTTTTGCCTCCAGTACAGCTGAGAAAATACACTCTGATAAAGACAGCGACATCCCAAAAGACCTGGAATTACCCTGTTTATATCTCCAGCAACTAAGGAAAGACACCAGCTTGATTAATCTGCTCAGCATTGAAGGATTTGATTTTCCCTTGCCACTCTCCCAGAGCATGAGAATTAAATTTAGCCACAGTGGAGTGGAAGAGCAAGAAGGAGAGAAGCCACAACTGTAGCTAATAGCACTGGCTGATGTGTCCTGCCTCCGCAGTTGCTACCAACACTACGTGTCTCGCCAGTTTTCATGTTAAATGCCAGGGGATTTGGGGGGGGTGGGGGTGAGAAAGTGGCCAGGGGGTCCAAGTGGGAAGGTTGCAGCAGCGCAGCGCAAATGCAATACCTTTGTCACTCTCTGAAGGTTAATGAGAAAGAAAGGGCAGAGGAAAGTTCCTGTAAGGCTTTAAAAAGCTCAATGGTTTTCCATTTCTTTTATGACTGTAGAGTAACTTAAGGTGTTATAGTGTGACTTCCCTCTGAAAGGCCATAAATCATAGCAACCTGGCTGTATTACATCAAATTTGAAGCTATGGGTTGAGGAGAAAATTGTTAAAATCTTGATGGATTCGGGAAATAAATGGCTGTGTCTGCACTGGGACGAGTAATATGTATGTAGACAGATGAAATGCTGAGTTCAGGATGCAATAGTTTTCAGGGACTGTACACAGCACTAATTTTCCAGTAAGTAGAGAAATATTTCAGAGACTACAACTGCTGCTAGATTCCATCTGATATACCCATAAGATCTTGAGGCAGTTCATAACACAAGGTCAAATTTCTCATTTTGGTTTCTGTAAGCACAAGAAAAACGTTTCAGGAACGGAAAAAGTGAATGTTTAGATTCCATAAAACCTGCGTTACTTATGTTGGGTGTCATCATAAAATTCCACATAAAGAAAGATGGTTATATTTAGTCCTGGATGGATATTTGTCATAGGCTTTTTTTCTCCTTTGACTTGTGAAATGAATCAGAAAAATCACATGGGATTTGAAAAGCACAAGCTGATCTGTCATTTTCTTCCCAAACACCTTTTTACTTTATCCCACTAGACTTGATATTGATGGATTTGTGTGGGAAATAATTTTTAAAAAGAAGGGGACAGATGAAAATCTGCACTTCTCCTGCTTCTACTTTCTGGTGTAGGAAGATAACTGGTCGGTCATTGCTCAGGCTGTAGATACTGTCCCCTCAGCCAGTTTTTTTTTGCTGTTAGGAAGTGCATGGAGGACTTGCCATCATAAAGTAGCATGGCAAATCGTTATTTTTAGGAAGACATAATTTGAGGGACCATAGTCACATTCTGAAATAATGTGAGGTCTTTTAATTTCACATCTTTATTGGGAGAAGCTGCGTATGCTTTGTTGCATATAAAAATTCAGATCTGGATGGTAGAGCATGATAGGATGAGGTCTTGGGTCCTAGATCCATTTTCTGTTGAGCGCCCAAAGAGAGAAGCCTGGTGCAAAGTGAGATACGTCTCCTGTGACTGTAAGTAAGCTGGTGGTTCTGCTCTGCACGTGCAGCCTCTCTGTGCTTACTTACACAACTGAGCAAACAAACCAAGCCGTAGGCAGACAGGAAACGCTAACAAAGCTGGGCGCCCGGGATTCGGGAACTGGTATGCACAGCACTTACAGCGTGTCCAGGACACCGGGATGCACATTCTTGCATGGGAGTCCAGTAAACTCAAAAGACCTTCCAGATGCTGGGTCTTGGAGCACTGTGTTGGCCCAGACACAAGGCAAATACAGGAGGGAAGATCAGAGTAATAAAAACAAACAAACAAACAAAAACCCAGTAAAATGAGTAGTTGCTTCACCTCTTCCTCCTCCAGACCTAGATCAAGTTATGAGATAAGATCTACGACTCCAACTGCCATTTTGAAATTTTTCTGGTTCCTCCTCTTGGCGAGAGGGAATTCAGAGCAGTTTTCCTGGCACAGGCTCACTCCTTACCCCCTACTTGACCTCCTCTGGAGTTGTTTTGGGATGATGCATTTTCTTTAAGTCTGCGCAGGGAGCGGATACCACAAACTGGACTTTTCTCCTTGCTGTGCTCTGTTTTTCAGAAGTGATGTAACCCTCTCTGTAATGCTCTCCTTCCTCAGTAGACACCACAAAGACCACAATTCCCATGAATAGCATTAATCTTGTAGCCCAACAGCACTTAGGGAATGCACGGTGCCCCTCACACCCATTAGACCATCAAGTGAATGCAGTCAGTGTGTTTTCATCATGTCAGTTTTTGCATTGGGCTGCCAAAATGAATTTCAGGCATTTTAAGCTCAAATGGAGGTTGAATGACTTGCTAGTAGAGTTTCTGGCTCTCTGGATAACTGTCATACCTGTTTACATTACCAATAACATAAGACCTTAGACTCTGAAAGAAAAATATCATGGACACATACCAACAGACTGTAGCCGAAGGGAGTGCTGTCAAATCCTGTTTTCTGATGGGAATGTGTATCTGCTACCCAAGTTTTCCATTGCAATAGAAAGTCTGGAAATTGGAATGTTTTACTTATCAGGAAACAAGTATTATGCAGGAGGGTCTGCAGTAACACATTTTCATGTGGCTTTCTGCCCTTGTGCAGGGGAGAGGCTACTAGTGTCCTCCTCCACAGCCAGCCCTGAGCTTCTGCATTAATGCAGAAGTCCACGCAGAGCCACGGAATCCAGGTCCATTTGAATTTTGTGTATCTATATCCTCCCCCCATTCTGCCACATGATAGAAAGTTGTTTTAAAATATTCTTTGAATTGAGTATGCAGCATAACTATGCTTCCAGATAAATGATTTTGGAGCAAGGCTGTTGACCGATATTTAATAGAGTGTATGACTATTATAAATTCCTATGTTAATACTTGAACTGCTCTGAAACACAAACTTTTCAATCAGTAGCACTCTTAGTTGGAATTATAGAAGTATGTATGCCAGAGCTAATATGTTTGTAACGTTCATTTGTTTTCACAGGTGCAAAGGGCCAGGTCTTGAAGGCTGCCCAAACGGGTGAGTATTTCATCTGCTACAATTAACGACAGAGCTGGAAAGAATGTGTGTGTGTTTACATTTCCACGCTGGACACTGCAAGGCTGGGACTAAAGTTGAAGTCTTCAGCTCTGTACAGGGAAGTGACAGATTAGAGCAGGCTCCAATCTATAAAAATGATTTAAAGAACTAAGAAATATTCCTACTGGCACAAGACTCCAAAACCTGGAATCTGTTATTGGAGAACAAAAGGAGGACCTGGAAAAAGAAAGGATTAAGGGCTAGTGGCAGAGGGAGATATGTTTAGGATTGATATGGTCACCTGCATTACAGGGGATTAATCTCAGACACCCAGGGAGCCTTTTCCAGCCCTGTGATCTGTACATCTCCAACTGCTCTGTGCAGATGGATGTTCATTCTTAATGCTAGATCTTACGTTGCACTATTTGGCCTTATGAATTGCTCAAGGTCATGCAACAAGCAAACAGACTTCTCTGACTAAAAGAGAGGGATTTAGTTTCTGGCCACAAAGTCATGCTATGGCAAGACAAATTCAGCCTAGAAGTACTGTTAAAAATTGGGCAATTTAGAAAGAGCTGTGATGGACCTCTAAGTACAGACTGAAAAACAACCTTGTAAAACAGGTTTTTCTTTTCAACTTAAATTTGAAATGACCCAGGCTCTAATAAAGAGGCAGCAATCTGTATGTACAACATGGATGGCTCACACATTACCAGGCCTCAGACATGTGTACCTGGGGAGGAGGGCCGATGATCTGAAGTTCATTGTGACCCTTACAGCATGGCCCCCCAATAATGGTGAGATGTCAACTTCATTGCTGGTATCACAACTGCATATGCCTTCTTGATATCGCCTTCTCTCCATGTGCTTCATGTATCTGATCACAGGCAGGCTGCCCATGGCTGGCATATATAGGCATCACAGATTTGATGATCATGTGCTTGGTGGATTTGTCAGAGGGAGGAGAAATCCCCTCACTTAAGCTATGAGGATCAGCTCCAGTTGCATGTTTGAGAGAAGAGTGAAGACTTTGAGCAGGTTACTGGATGAGGAACTTAAAAATACAGATGCCCAAGATATCTGAAATATCAGATGGGCTTAAGCGGATGTCCAGATTGTGCATCTGATCAAAACCTAAGGCTTCATGCAACTTCTGTAGGGTTTTTTTTAAAACATTACATTTAAGCATTTTTTTCTCTTTCTGCATCCCCTTCTGTCTTGCAGCTCCAAAATCCCGTCTATTGCAGCTGGTGTTGTCGGAGGTCTCCTGTGCCTGGTGGTGGTCGGCTTGGGCATTGGCCTTTACTTGCGGAGGCGCCACATCGTCAGAAAGCGGACCCTGCGCCGGCTGCTGCAGGAGAGGGAGGTGAGCACTGCTGGCACAGCTGCAACACCAGCTGCTTTATTTGGGGCGACGGGTGCCAGCCTCCTCATACCAGAGAATTAAAGCACCATGCGTCTGCCTTGTAACTCAACAAGTCCTTGGGCTGGCAAACACAGTGTCTGGCACGCTAGTTGGAAACAAAGTGGTGTGCACCTCACTTAATCTCAAGTCTGATCCTTCTGGATATAAGTTTCAAAAGCTTTAGGGGATTTAGATGTATAAATCCCAATGAAAATCATTGAGATTGTCTACTTGGAAAAAACTACCCTTTCAGGGTGAGGTGCACTGTGTTTGCTGATCCATGCCACCTTGCTGTGTAGACCCTCAGCCTGGAATTGTTTCTCCCTCCAGACAAGCCTTGAGGCTGCTGTGGCAACTTGGTTGCTTTTGAAAATTTTATCCCCTTGATCAGGCGTATGTCTGATCCTGCGGAAAAAGATAAGAGAGAAAGGAGAGGAGGGAAAGGAATTGAGGAAGTGTTTGTGTCTTGTCTTTAGTTTTTTAGCACAAAAAAACCCACAAAGCCATCAAAGTGAACAGTTTGCCCTGTTAGGCATGAACAAGGTTTCTACACTGCTTTTTGTTTTCTGCACGGTTTTGTGTGTGTTACAGCAGCACCCTCTGGGTACCTCACATATAAAATAGCAAAATTCATTATCCTGGATTAAAGCTGCTCTTTTATGATTAGCCCCCTTCTCTTTCTAGTCCAGTTCTAGTAAATAATTAGCAAATTCTATTTAGCATTCTGCTAAAAGCCCAGTTGCAGCTTCCTTTTGTGCTCACTGGCTTTGTGGAGTCAGCTGCTAAAATCCTTAAAAAAAAAATGTGTCCTGCTTTTTAATGCACTACCTAACAATATTTTACATACCACTATATTCTACAGTTGTGATAGTAGAGTTCAGTTTGTGCTCAGCTTATATTGTACTCTCTGGACTCCTCAAAATGAGGATATTTCATCACAACAAAAAGGTTGCTGGCCGACTGAAAACAGATTGTTTCTAGCTAAATATGGTTTTATTCAAAGGAAAGGAAAAAGAAAGAGCACTAAGGGAAAAAGCTGACTTACGCATCAAAAAAGTGTTAAATATCTCTGTTTGGAGGGCATTGCTGCTGTTTGCAATAAGGCTTAGATCAATCATTTTGAGAACATTGATAGTCAATTCAACATCTCCTTTTTTATTGAGAAAAGAATCACTCTCAGTGTTTCAGCTGCTGCTTGTAAACCCTGCAGTCTGGGAGAGCCAAAGGTACAATGGGAATTTCATCCAGTTAAACAAGAGCAGACCTGAAATGGGTTGCTTGCCCATTATTTAAAACATTTTTATAATGTATTTGCAAGTTCAAAAAAAAAAATCTTCCTTAGGATCTGTGGTAATTACATTATTCCTCATGCTGTGTGTTTTAAGCCTTTGAAGTCAAAGCCTTCATTTAAACAGTTGTATTCCTTCATTCTCCTTCAAAATGGCAGTCGCCACTCTGTGATTAATTTTACCTCTGAAATTTGGAGCAACTCTAGATATTTATTGCTGCAAGTCAGAATGGAGCTGTCCTGCCGTAAACTTGACGTGGAAGAAAATGTTTATTATTTTAAAGGAAGGACTTATCTGCTTCCCCAAAGCATGCTGCTTGCTGTCCTCCTAGACTGTATATCCTTCTAATGTCCTCTTCTCTCTGCACCAGCTTGTCGAACCACTGACACCCAGTGGGGAGGCACCAAACCAGGCTCATCTGAGGATTTTAAAGGAAACGGAGTTTAAAAAGGTCAAAGTTTTAGGCTCAGGAGCTTTTGGCACTGTTTATAAGGTAAGATCACCATGTTTTGCTTCCCCTTTTCATCCTGCTCCCTCATGCAGAAGCCAGTCAAACAAAGCATGAACTGGGAGCTGCGATCATTGTGTAGATTTTTTTTTAATCTAGATTTTATAGCATGTATATATTGAATGGTAGAGAGATGACTCAATCACCATTAGTTGAGTTATGAATTGGGTAACATGGGAAGTTTTACATAAGATGCTGCCAAAGCCATACTGCTGAACCTGGAAGACAAAGATCTTGACTTAAAAACTACCACAGCCAAATACACCCTGCTGTGAATAATAGGAAGAAAAATGCACTTTGGTCAGCTCAGTGCTAAGCCGTTTTTCTATGTGGTCTGGGGTCTTGTTTTTATAATTGTCAATCACTCGTTCATTAGAACTGACTCAGCTGTGTGGAAGTGTCTACACACCTTCATTTGTGTAGGTCCACAAGGTATTTTTACTCTTGGTGTTTATCCTCTGCATTCCTTCTTCACCAAGTTTCACTTCTCTGTGCTCCTTCTTTTATTCAGGATATGTGTTTCAGGCTTTGCCAGTAGTATTGAAATATAAACTATAGATTCATGTATCTCTTTATAAAGCTCTAGATTCTGAAGCAGACTCCCATCTATGACTAGGAACTTCAGGGGTGCAAATCCCATTGACCTGAAAATGTGCACCTACATTGCTGGGTACTTCAGCAGAGTGTCCTCACAGTGCCATGCCATTCACCTGCCACCTAAATGGCCTCCTGATGCTATAGATGTAGAGCACTGAACCACTCGAACATAAACCTAACTTCCACTGCATATGTTTAGGACTGGATTATTTGTACAGTATAGATGCCATCTTGTTTTCATGAGAAAATGCTGGTTCTTTTCATCCCATGATTTATAAATTGGAAGTGGCAAGGTTTTGTACATGCAGTTGCTGTGATGCACAAATTAATTAGATTTCTATCTGCAAAAGTTGCTCTTTGTGCATCTCTTGGGCTATTTATACAGGGATGGTAATGAATGTGTTTTTTCAAAAAAATACAGTAGGGGTGACTGAAAGAGAAATACCACTCACCCCATTAACAGGATTTTTTAACGCCCACAAGACATGTTTTTTGCATATTTTTGTTGTCTGCCATGTCTTCTCATTGCTCAGAAATTTTAAGTTTACTCAGAAGATGTAAAATGTATATGTAATTGTGAGAATTAACCTGTTAGATATGAGGCTGAGTAACTCTTTGTACTTCTTTTTGGTAGGGACTTTGGATCCCGGAAGGGGAGAAAGTTAAAATTCCTGTTGCTATTAAAGAGTTGAGAGAGGCTACATCACCAAAAGCCAACAAGGAAATACTTGATGTAAGTTTTCATGTTTGTTTTGTCAAGTTGTCAGTGGTCTGTGGCATTGTCCTCTGTAACAACTAAAGGGATTTCAGGATTTTGGGTAGGAAGAAATACTTTGCACCCCAAACTGCATTCTCCATCTAGAAATACTGGGCTTTGCAGCCCAGTCTGTGAAGGGCTTTTGTGTCTCCTGTGAACCCCTTGCTTGCAACCCAAATACTGATGTTATACTTCTGGGGTAGCACCTAAGGAGAGATCAGGACCATACATTTACAGATAATTCTGTTTTCTTTATTCTGATGTTTCAGGCCTTAAACTGTGGCATTCATTGCTATTATGGCAGTAGAACTAAAACCAGTAACAACATATCTAATGATTTTTGAATCCTGATGTTGCAGATTGTCATAAGCTAGTTGCTTGGTTACATAGGATTAAATTAACTAAATCCAAAAGGAAAAAATATCCCAGCTCTCTGATTTCTCTGCCATGAATAGCAAGAAATTATCTTGCTTCCCAAAAGAGGCATGGGAATTTTATTCTCTTGCTTGGTATAGCTCATCACTTCAGGAAAAAGGGAAAAAGGCTATGGAACACTGTTTCAGGAGTTATAAATGTGTGAGTTTACACCAGGTGAGCCAGAGTCCTATAATACAAAGTTCCCTGAACTTGGAATAGCTAAAAATCTGAACTCTGTCGCTAGATCTGAAGCAATACAGCATAAAGCAGCAAGGATATATATTTATATATGAGGAAAGGAAAATGCTGAGTGCAGAGAGGAGCGCTCAGATGTTCAGTATACGTTCAGTTCAGCTTTCCTGTGCTGTGGTTCAGTCCTCAGTGACAAGAAACACGTTGCGTGTGGGCGTGCATGCGGGTGTGTGTCCTGTTCAGCCCTTCAAGCCCTGAGCTGGAGCCTGCTGGGTCACTCTGGAGGACTGGTCAGCCCAGAGACTCCCCAAGCAACACAGTGTATTTGGTACAGATGAAGTCTTTAAGCTTCTCCTTGCTATACCCACACGAGTGTGCCTCTAGAAAGTGTAGATTGGAAGCCTGGATTTGGCAGGGGCTCATCTATCAAGTGCTTGCTTGCAAGGACAGGGCGCATGTCCCTGGTACGTCCCAAATGGACCTGTGAAGTGCAGGTTCACGGCATGGGACAGCCTGTTTGCATGGAAGTGATGGTCCTTCAGCCATGGGGAAAACTGTGGATTTTTTTATTTTGGTAGGAACTGAACCATTTTAGCAGGAAACTTATTTAAAAAAAAATAATCGAGCTTTGGACAGCAAATGACACCTCAGGTAGGAAGGCTCATCTCAAATGGTTCAAGCTGGTGAGGATCTTAAGAAAAGGCCAGGTCTCATAGTGAGAAGTGTCAGAATGAGTGGCTGTGAACAAACCTACCTGTGCTACTAATGATAATAAAGCACACTGAATTTTTCCAATCACCCTGAATAAACAGTGTTATTCCAATATATTACTTCAACGGATCATGTGTTACGTACCATATGATTTGATACGTGTGTTGAAGCAATGCAAAAGAATAGGTGGTCCATCTCAGAATCTATACACGAAGCAATATCCATGCTGATTTTAGTTTAGTTAGACTCCAGGCCAGTCTCAGCCCTTCCCCAGGTCCCTGACCCCTGTGGCCCTGGTCCCTGCCCCTCGCCTGCCTGCAGGCAGGCTGCAGTCCCTCTCTTTGCTGGTGTTCCCTGCACTGAGGCGCTGGCAAAAATGCTGCTCAGCTGCCTGCCCTGAGCTTTGCCCCTCGTTTCCTTCTTCACAGTGATAAGAAGCATAACACAGTCTTCACAATGGATGCTTTGGACTTAACTGCATTGAATTCCTGTATACTGAAGGAAGGGTTAATGAATAAACCTACAGTACTGCATCCTGCCTTCAGCAGATTAAGATATTCACACAACAGAGCAGTAGATGCAGGGACTGTGCACTCTTCGGTGGTATTAAAGTACTTTCTCTTTCCAAAGAAGTTTCTGTATCATATCCCCACATTATCTTTCTTTTCCATTGAATTAGGATGCTTAACAAAAAGCTCTTGCTTTTTTCAGTCCTATTCATTTTTCAGATTATTTGGTTGTTGGAATTCATTCTATATTTCAGAGGAAAATTTAGAAAAATACAAAACCAGTGAAAGAAATCAGAGGGCTGACTCCAAAAGCTCCTCCCAAAACAGATTTTTGCTATACAACCAACTTTTCAAGGTCACTGAAACCTCAGAGATAATAATGTCCAATTAAAGATGATTTGTCTTACAGAAACACATTAGGTATAGAACAAGCACAGCAGCTTTAGCTCATATAATCCAGGCGAGCTCTCGCTGGCTTTATTTTAAGGTAGGGGTAATTCAGAAGATTGTTGTTGAATACCAAGCATACTTGGAGCAGGTCAAAACGTACCGCAGAGATTTCCAAGATAAACAGTTGAAACAAAGGCCCACTTTAATGTCTTGGGCTACTTAGAGGGACCTACGACCGCACAATAGCTCCCTTCTGCTCCCTGCAAGGGGGCGGTGGCCTGTTTTACTTTGCAGTATCAAATGCAATAGGCAGCATCAACGCTTGGACTCTCTCCAAAAGCTGTGTGGCCTGTACGCCCACCCCGCTCCTTCAGCATCCCAGTTCTCAGCCCCCAGGTCAGCCCTGTGCGGGCTGTGTGGCAGATGGGCAGTGAGAACAGCTCCAACTCTGCAGATTTCCCCCCTTCCCACCCCCCGCTGAAATGAATACAATATGGATCTGAATCCCAACAGGAAGCAAGGCAAGGAACAGACACTCCTCTTCAGTACAACAGCTCGGTTTGGAAGCCTAGGGAGATTTAGCATGTTTCGGTCTCTACTTATATCTGAGCATTGTATAGTGGATTTGCAAGGTTCTCTAAAAAACTCTGCCACAAATACCTATGTAATTGAATAGCACATTGTATTCTTGCTTTATCTTTCCTTGGGCTAGCCTACAGAATCAGTGTTAGCCTTGACAGAGGGTTCTTTTTCAATTCCCTGCTCACATCCTGCAGTAGGTTGAGGAGCCCTTACCCATTTCTGCCAGAGATCTTCTTTAACCCGGCTGCCTGCAGACCACTTTAGTCCCAGAGGCTCCAAAATGCAGAATTAGCACCTCAGAAGAAAACTGCATTACATCATGTTTTGCTTAGGCTGGCATGTCAAACAACAATACCAAGGCCAGAAAGTATTGCTTAAGAATTGGGGTTGCTTATTTCTTGAATGTCATAGCTTTAATAACTCTGTTTAATAATAGTTCTTACCAGCTACACAGCTATGTAACATCTGTTGAAAGCTTGTTAGATTATAAGTAAAGTGCTATGGTATTTCATTTCTTAAGCTCTTAGAAAGTGTAGATTTGCTCCTTTCCCTGCCACAATAATGGCCTATTATTTTAGGCTTTGGGGGGCTGGTAGCCTGATATTGAATTGCCAAGGATGATTAGTTGGTGTCACTCCAGATGCTGAGTTAAGATGCTGACCTGAAAGCTCATTGCATGGAAGAATTCCCATTTATTTCCCATTGTGTTGGTTTTAAAAAAAATGGCTTTAAAAATGTCTAGAAATGAAATAGTGTAAATCAGACACAAAGTTAATTTAAAAAAACACAACTTCAGCTCTGATTTTTCCCCCTATTGCAATCCATTTTTTGAGCTTGCACTTGATAGTGGATGTCAGTATAAATATAGATCTCAAATTTAAATCTGTAAGTAGTTTTTGCATGCAAAAACCATGAAGTCGGGAGTTTTTACCCTGTGGCCATCTTAAAGGATGTATTCATTGTGTCTGGAGTGTACTGCACCAGCCTCTGAAGGGGCCTCTCCCTTCCTTCAGAAGAGCAAAGGAAGTGGAGGTACATTGGGTACCTTAGATAGGTACCTAAAGCTACACAGGGTGAACCCAGGCTTGAAAGAAGAGTTTTTCGCATGTTTATGAAACTCAAACCCAAAAGTCCAGTTGACCAAAAGGTTTATTATGCTTAGGCTCCCACATTATAAGTACCTTCCTTGTATAATTTGCATTGCTATATGGGTCTAAAACAGCTTTTCCAATGGGGGACATTATTTTCAGCAGTGTTGCTTAATGTAAGAAATGTATTCAGACTTCCTCAGAGGTGAACTGATTATTAACATGTTTGATTTGACACGGACTGAAGAACAACATGGTCAAAGAAGCCTAGTGTCTTAAAAAGTCAAACTGTCAGTCCCATCCTACATGACAACTTTTGACTTTCTGCACTAGTACTAACCCTGACAAAGGGACAGAGGTCTCAAAAGTACTGATTTCCAGTCAGTTTTGTGAAAAGATTTGTGGAGGAAAAAAAGCCATATGACACATGTTCACAAGATGTGTTGCCCTTGCAATTAGGTGCTCAAAATCATGAAATCCCATCAGCTTCCAGCTGATGTTCAATTTATTAATTCCTCCTAGGTCCATAAGTTTTGTCCCCAGGTTTTTATGTCCTGTGTTTGCGTGGTGTACCAGTAGTGGGAGACTGGCTCTTCTGCAGCATCTCAGTGATGCTTCAGCGTTCAAAATCTGGACCTTCCACTGAGCAGAAAATCTTGGTCCACAGAGTGGGAAATTTTGTATGTGATACAGGGCATGGATTTTGCATATAGTATTTTAGCAACCTCTTGGATGACCAACGTATTTTATACTGCCTCCAAATATTTCTGTCATGCCAAAGGGAGTGTTTCACATTGCTTTTTTTCCTTTCTTCTCAGGAAGCTTATGTGATGGCTAGTGTTGACAATCCTCATGTGTGCCGCTTGTTGGGAATCTGCCTCACTTCTACTGTTCAGCTCATCACACAACTGATGCCTTACGGCTGCCTCCTTGATTACATCCGAGAGCACAAGGACAACATCGGCTCCCAGTACCTTCTCAACTGGTGTGTGCAGATTGCAAAGGTAAGCAGACCAGCATGCCACCAGATCAGCTAAAACTCAGACTGTAACAAGGAGATCTGACAGCGCGTAATGTATTTATTTACTTACTTGTCTCTGTAAGTCTTTATATTTCACCACATGGTTCCTAGATAACTTATACGTGATAGTAAGTGGTTACTTTGTGTTAAACAATTTACCATTTTCAAGTTGCTGTGCAAACCTTAACTATTCTTCAAAATGCTCCTAGACAGCATAATATTATCACCAAGGCATTTATGTCCAAACCAAACACCTGTAATGAAATAATAATGTGATGCAGTGAAGCTGCAGCAGGGAAGGGAGTAGAATTTGGCAACGGCCATACCAAAGTGCTGCTTCCATCAGTGGATTTCTTTGGGCTGTGCTGCAGGGCAAACAGTGATGTTGTTGAATACACCTTCTTGTGTGTCTCAGAGAATTTCAGGCTGAAATCTCTGAGGCCTGGGGATCGAAACTGGTCATTAATAAATACCAGCTCCATTCTAGCGCAGGCTGGCTGTGACCAAAAGACAGTCAGGCACCCCAGGGCTGTTCTGTAATTTATATGCACTGAGTTGGTGCCTGTAATCTAATTACAGTGGCCATAGTGCCAAATAAAAGACTCATTATCACACCTGGCACCGTTTGCCAAAGAGAAGAGCAGCAAAGGAGAGTGAAGTACAGCCTCTGGCCCTTAGCAGCAATATGCTGCGTTTAGAAGGTGGTTAGCCATTTGCAAGCATGGAAGAATAGAGCAAAACCAGCAAAAAAATAGCTGCAGTTTGTTGGAGATTTGTCGTATAAGATGGCAGTATTCGCAAAGCCCGGCTGCTTTAATGCTGCTTATTTTGGGAATGACAGTCTGCAAGCTAACCACACACTTACAGCCTCATCAGTCCCTTGAGACCTCATATAGATCCCAGGCTTGCCTGGCCATGGTTTGCTTTCAGGAAACATGCTGAGGACCTCAGAAATGTATCCACCAAAAGTATACAGAGCACATTTTTTATCTCAGTGTGGGTACTTTTCTACAGCACATTCCACAGCAAGTGAATTTTAATTTATGCGTCCACCGGGGATGTGAACTGCCTTTTTTTGACTCTTTTGCTCTCTTGTTTAAAATCAATTACTGCTCTGTGCTGGTTTCGGTCCCTTTGGAAGATGAGCTGGAGGCCACATTTTCCTCCTCCTCCTCCTCATTAATTTTTAAGGTGGCAAAATCAGTCCCCAAATTGATCCTTGGGGCATCATTTGCCCAAAAGGTTGCCATTCACAATTGTTAGCTTCTGCTTGATTTTTTTTCATGTCGGTTCAACATTTGCCCATAGCAACCTCTACCCTCTCCAGCGATGCCTGACCTTCAACGTACTCCTTTGTGCTGCTCCACACTGAAGTTCTCCTCAAAGTGCTTGTAAATCATACGTACGGCTTTTTCCCACCGATGTGTCTGGTGTTACTACTCTGATAAAGTCATGCCAGGTTTTTGGACATTCTCTGACTCTTTAAAGTATACTTTTGGAGGGGGGAAAAAATTGAAACAAATATATTTATGTCTGGTAACTAACCAGCAGGAGGCAAGTTCCCTGGGAAGCTTATTTTTGTTTCTGTTTTCACAGCTTTGAATTAAGTTTTCTTTGCATCTATAAACATTATCTTTCTCTGAGGTATGGAGTCCTGTCTTTCAAACAAGATATTAATGACAGAGCATAGACACTCCACATGCAGAAACACTGTGAAGTAACTCTTTGAACACATTGGTGTCACACTTAATGAGGAAAAATAGCTTAAATCCCAGGCCTGCACATAATTATAGATCTGCTGAACTTTCTAGACGAGCAGTTCAACATCTTCAGTGTACAGTTATGCATGTGCACAAGTCTTTTAGCTATCAGCATTTTAAACAGCTTAGTGTGAAATTGATATTCTGCCTTTCAGCAGCTTTGAGTCTTAGTAAGTCCCTGCAATAAGACATGTTTAGCAGGAAATTTTTTGTCCTACTGGGGCTAGATTATGTGATTTATTTTTTTTTAATAGCCTGCTTTCTATCGGCAGCTCAAGATCTTTCTTTCATTTCAAGAGCTCTGCTCGCTAAAGTTCTATTTGTGTAATTAAATGCACGCTCATAGTGGCATTGTGCCAGTTTGTTTGGGTGGTTTGTTTTGGCAACATTAGCATGGCATGGGTGAAACTTTGTTGAGGGACTTGGGTGGAGGATCCGATGGTGGTCCAGGTTAGCACTGGGCTTAGGAAGGGGGTGGAGGCTGGAAGGGAATTATTCCCTCCAGTGCTCTGTCATCACATCAACATGATCATTTGAGTGTTAACTTTGTAGGTTAGAAGTACTTTTTTGTTAATTCTCTCTTCATAAAAATACAAGCACATAAACTGCTGCCAGAAGAAAACTATCGACTGGGAATAATTGTGGTTTTTAGAAATGATCCTGCAGGAAACTTAGAAATCATGAACTTTTTGATTCCATACACCAAGACATTGGAGTTGAGGGAAAGGGGAATAATCTCTGTGGTCAGAAATGCAGCTGTTAGATTCATACCTTAAAAGTCAAACCAGCACAATTAGTCGTATTCTTCCATGAGAGCCAGTTGTACCAAAAAAGCACATATGCTATGGCTAATGCAGTTTAATCATGGGAGGCAATGAAACTGGAAGGACTTGCCTTTTCAAAGAGGACTCAAAAATAGATGCAACTGTGAGCTCAGCCATAAAATTAATTTTATTTTATTTCCTTTTCTCACCTTTGTGGTGGGATGCCTCATTGTTAGGAGGGAGAAGGCAGAGTACACTGTAACAAGACACAGAATCAGCACCTTTGAATGATGAATTTATTTTTGCTTGGACTCTTCGCCCAGGCCATTAGTGTCTACATAGTCTCTGTAGGGTTGGCCTGTGTGTGTACGGAAGGTGATAGTTAAATTCTTCACTGTGCTCTCCTGAATTCACTGGGGTTGCACAAATGCAGCTGAAAGAAGGGTTTGCCCCCTTATTTCCAAGTCCTATCCCAATTTTATATTTCTTTAACTAAATCCAAAAGGAACCACATCCCCTGCTATACCTGCTTCTGTCCCTTTTTTCTCCATGACTGCACTGGTACATGGACCCACAAAAAGGTTCCTGGAGGTAATAGCTACTTCTCTTTGTAACTGTACAAGTGCACGTCCTCACGCTGCAATAAGCATCATGTAAATCAAAACGGCAAACCTTTTTCTGAAGGGGGGATAGGTTACCATGTGTTTATGGTGGTGTGCATACAGTTACCACAGAGCAGCTGACGTTTGGTAACTCATTTGCACGTGCAAGCCCAAAGCGTGTAATGCCTACCCATGGCCTGTCATATTGCAGGGAATGAACTATTTAGAGGAGCGTCGCCTGGTGCACCGTGACCTTGCTGCCAGGAATGTCCTCGTTAAGACTCCTCAACACGTGAAAATCACGGACTTTGGGCTGGCAAAGCTGCTCGGTGCCGATGAGAAGGAGTATCACGCCGAGGGAGGCAAGGTAAAGCACATCGGAGAAATGAACTGCTGTGCATTCGTCAGTGTTTGTGCTTGCTCATGAGCCTTAAACACAGGGAAAAAAAAGAGTGGCTTTTTCAAAGTGCTCAGCTGCCATCTCAGCGTGCTGCCTTTGAAGCCTGTGGGAGTCCTCTGAAATCAGCTGAAGCAGCGTCAGGCCAGTGGGACTGCAGTGGGAGCGGAGGTAGCAGAGCAGCAAATCCTTTTGAAATTCCCACCCAGAATGTCTGGGAAAAAGCAAGATTATTAAAAAAAAACATGGCTGAATTCATCAATGTAGCCAACACCAATAACACTGTGCAGTTTATGAAGAGAAAGGGAATGCTGTATATTTATAGCAGAAGAAAGACCTGTCAGACTTGGTTCAACACGCCTTCGTGTTGTACTACGTGCTGATAGAGGGAATGCATCCTGCTGAGAAATTAAAGAGAAGCTGCTTGCAAATATTGTGGAGACCACAAATGGAAACCATATGAGCCCACACCAGTCTTTGTCATACAGCCTGAGATTGGATTTGTGTCCTGTTATGAGAGGAGAGGGTTAAAAAAATAGTAATTTTAGTGTTAAAAGTATTGTAAAACTAATTTGTAAGAGATAGTTCTAATATGCCTAATATTTCACAAGTTCACAGGTTCAACGTAATAAATGAAAATAATAATTAGGGACTCAGAAGTTGCCTGCTCTACCACTCGGAAAGTTGTGTTGTTTGTTGGTTGTTTTTTTTCCCTTCTGCAAACCAAACTATTGGTTTACACACCACCTGGTGGTAAATATCGCTGATAAATTTTGGGTGAGCCTCTTAAGGCTTATTTGTGAATTCTTTTAGGTTCCTATTAAATGGATGGCTTTGGAGTCAATTTTACACCGGATTTACACTCATCAAAGTGATGTCTGGAGTTATGGTGAGTCTAAAACCACTTATAGTTATTGCAAATAGGTTGGAAAATTGCAGGATTTGCTAGTGACTCTACACAGACATTTTTCTTCCTAGAAGACTAAGAGATTGAACATAAACAATGGGCCCAAATCACCTCTTCAATAAAGTAAAATTCCCATGAAATTGCATGCTAGTGAGGTATAAGATGTTTTGCAGAATACACTTTCAGATGATGAGTCCTCCCCTGAAAGGGGCTGCAGGTAGGAGACTCTGCTCCATTTGCTGAAATTCTGCTGATGCTTTTCTTCAGCAACTTCACGTGAAATATAACTGGGCTGACAATAAAGCCGCATAACTGGAGGGGGGACTTAAAACCATCGGCCATGCTGTCAGTCAGTGTCAATCAGCATAACTCTGCTGTGGCCTAAAATGTTTGTTCTGTCCTGGTATTGAGAGGACAACACTAAAAGGGAAGTAAAGTGATAAACTCCTAAGAGAATCCATTTTATATTTGGTAGAGTTCATAAGCCAGCTTGAAAGAAAGAGGAGCAGAAAGGAAACGTTTCAAAGCAACTTTTCCAAATTCCAAAATTTCTACTCTGTGGGCTTTTATATTCCTGGAAAGTATTTAATGCAGATGGTCAGATCCTGTGTCCTTTTAGAAAAGTACAGCCTCTGGTCATCTTAATCTGTTTATGTATCCAAAATCCTGTTTTGTATCCTAAGCTACCAGACAATCACAATAGCTACGTCACAAGAGTACATGGTATGTCAGCAAGTGACACTGAGGCAGCTGGTTTATACATCTTTCAAAAACTGTTCTTGCTTGTCTCCAAAGAGATTGTTTTGAAACTAAAATAAAACTTCCATTTTTAAAATCATTTGCTGGGTTGCCGTCAGGAGGCGGTATGTGAGATGTTCAACTCTGACATACTAGCTGAGATTTTAAAAAAAACCCAAAATACCCCAAAAAACCCAAAAAGGAAATCAGGATGATTTCAACCTGTTCTATTAATTTGTCTCTCTTCAAAATCATGGCAGAAAATGCTTTTCCTGGGTGGGGCTCTGGCAATGCAGTGCCTCTGGGAAAGCCCTCTCCACTCACCACCTCTCTGCGCCCAGGCCAAGCACCCTGGCTCCCAGAAAAGCCTCTCTCATGGTCTTCTCTTCCCACCCTGCAGGTGTGACAGTTTGGGAGCTGATGACATTTGGATCCAAGCCGTACGACGGGATCCCCGCCAGTGAAATCTCCTCTGTCTTGGAGAAGGGCGAGCGTTTGCCCCAGCCCCCCATCTGTACCATCGATGTGTACATGATCATGGTCAAATGTGAGTTCACATTTGGGGTTGTGGGTGCTCACCTAAGTCAAATAAGTAGCACAGTTGCCTTTGTTATGTCACATTTGTATATGCTGTGTTCTTGGTGATCGCACAGAAATAGGGTTATGTGAAAAGAGTGTTGATACCAGAGTGCATTCCCGCACCTTGAGCTTTATCTAGGAGTACAAGATATGGTTTCATTAGTCACTAATTCAACCAACTAATGTTTTTTCACCATTCACACCACTGGCTGATATTGTCCATTATTTTAAACTGATATTGTCAGGTAGTATAAATCAGCATAACACCACTCACTTTACCTGATACTCTGGTTTTGTATGTCTAGAAAATAAAATTAACACTGCCTTCTCCTCCAGGCTCCCCCTTAGTTCAGTAATATGCCTCCCCCTGCCATCACACACACGGATTATGTGCTCCTTTTACTAAAGGAGTGCTGTGAGCACAGGCACCACTGTAAGGGCAGATGCACATGAGGATCCAGAGTTCCTCATCCGATTTCTTCCTCATTTTTGTATGGCTCCTTTTTGGCACATGGCTGTTGCTGTAAAGTAGCACAGGAGCACAGGTCTCTGAAGCACTTTCTGGTCATTGTTAGGGCACATCAATGGGCTTCTGAACCGCAAACCCCTTTTCCATCTATATCAGCTGCTTAAATGTCAGATTATTACCTGGCTTCCTGTGCATGACTGCTGCATCCCTGCTCGCTACTAGTAGTGTCTGTGAGGATGCTGATAAGAAGCCCACTAGGTGGCATTTAAGACCTTCTCACTGGGGCATGTGTACCTGTTCCTGAAATAGGAGCCACACTACCATGAACACCCCCTAGTGCAGCACTTTTGGGGAGTCCTGGAATGCCCCAGTGTTGCTTTGTCAGAACAGGCACCACACAGGGACAGCCCGATCCTGTGCTCACCAAAGCAAGCAGGAACCAAATCCAGATGTGTGCACCTAGCCTGGGAGGTGCCCAGACCCAAAAGCAGTGTCCTGGAAACTCCTCCTTGGTGATGCTGAACCCTATTGACGCCCTGCCAACATCTCCGCTTGGAGCAGTCATGTCCCAGGTCTTCGAAAGATCTGCACTACAGCATGTCCTCAGGTGCTGAGCCATCACACAGCTCAGCAGTTCCATCCATTGCCCTTCCTTTGGGTCAGTCCAGATGCAGAAAGCAGGCATTTTTCTGGGCACCTAATCAGGTACCTCTTGCTTTTAAAACACCACCAGTGGAGTGTCCCCATCCCCTTTCACACCGTTACACTGAATTTAAATGCAAGAGCATGAGGATCTGTGGTTTGAGCCTTCCTTCTGCCACAGGACTCAGTTGCACATCCTCAACTGCTCTGATCACCCTGTGTTTGCAGGCTACAGCACAGACCCTGTTGAAGCTGTGCCATTTTGTCTAAAGGAATTCAGGATTCCCAGTCATCTCTTTTATAAGCAGAGTATAAATGGAAATGTTCAAAGTTATTGCACAACATTTATTTTTTTTTTTTTAATTTAAGACACAGTATTTAAACATATGCAACTCAGAGATAAATTCAGAAATGGTAGATGGTACTTCTGCAACAGCAGCAAACTCCCAAATGCTCCACTCTATCTAAAAGCAAAACGGTTTTCTTCTTGAATTAGCGGGGGATCATATTTCTAGCATGGTAAAAAGTCACTAACAATGATGAGATTTTGTTTAATACAGATTTCAGATAGCACATTATCACTTCATTTCTTCATTACTACGGAAGGCTGTTTTTTATGAGTTCCTCCAGACACACTAAGCTTGACCTTTATTATTTTTAATTTTAAACACAGGAGTCTCTACATCAGCTCATCAGTTAGCTGATAACAGAAAGTGTGGGTTTCCTAAGTAATCTCACATGTTAAACCACCAGTATCTATATTCGAAATCTCTTCTAGCATTGATCCATACTAAGCTGTAGGACTTGTTTTTGTTAAAGTCCATTTATTAATTAAATACAGCTTAGATGTGGTTAATCTTTAAAATGACCCCAGCAAGGATGTTTTGAATTTTAGAAGACATCTGGTACAGAGGGTAGCTTCTGCTTTAGGCTTCCCAGGATTTCACAAAGCAGTGCAGTGAGGACTAGACAGTCAAATCACCATTCATCTGCAGGTACCTGCTGAAGTTAGCTTGCTTCCCCTATTTCAAGAGCTTTTTCAGAGCAGCCTAATTTGGACCAATCCAGGCTGGCCACCCATTTGGTATCCTCAGGACTGATGCGTTATTATCACTCAGGTGGGACCTGCCTGCCCAAGCAGAGATAGGCCAACAAGAGAGGAGACAGGCTCAGCCTGGAGCTTTTCCAACATGGGGTTTTATTACCTCCTTCATTCTTCTCAAAACTGCCAAGATGTCCATTTTAAATGCTGAAATTCACAGCAGTGGCTGGCGAATGAACTTTTTATGGTGGTCCCTTATGGGTAAATCCTTAACAGCATGTATGGTGCTGTTCTTTTCACTGTTACGTTTTATTTTAAGCTCTGTGTTTGATCACCAAAACAATTTTATTTGTGCGTTGCTTTCCCTGTCATCCTTCCAGGCTGGATGATCGATGCAGACAGCCGTCCCAAGTTTCGCGAACTGATAGCGGAGTTCTCGAAAATGGCCCGTGACCCCCCACGCTATCTTGTTATACAGGTACTAAACCCAATGGTAGGAAGATGTCTGATGAGCATTTAGATTGAGGCCCAAAATGATTCGTAATGCATTTGAAAACATGTAATATGGATGATTTAAGGCCAGATTTGCCATTTTTTTCCAGATCTTTACACATTTAGCTAGAACCACAAACAGAATTTCAAGACCAGTCACTATTTTCTTAGTAGTGGTCCCAGTCTAGGACCAGTAACAGTCCATACTGCAGTCCTGAGAGGAGAACAGAGTTTGATCCTCTTCAAAATGCAGCTATTTTACAGCAGCACAGATGGAGATTGCAGGCCCAAAATCCACTAAACTCTAGGTAAATGTGGTTAAAGACACAGATCAAGATTTTACATAGTGGACCTCTTGCTAAATTACTTTGTCTCTCAGAGAAGGGGATAATGAGGGCTTAAAGGGAGTCTGTGAGTCCTCTCTCACACTGACTTGTCTCACAGGGAGACGATAGGATGCACCTGCCCAGCCCTACAGACTCCAAGTTTTATCGCACCCTGATGGAGGAGGAGGACATGGAGGATATAGTGGACGCGGATGAGTATCTCGTGCCACACCAGGGCTTCTTCAACAGCCCCTCAACATCCCGCACTCCTCTCTTGAGTTCATTGGTATGAAAGTTTTCCTCTGTGGAAATATGACAAGCAATTTGAAGAGTGAACTGGTTCTCATAATGTCTGTATTTTCTTTCTCTCTCTTTTTAAAGAGTGCTACTAGCAACAATTCTGCTACAACCTGCATTGACAGAAATGGGGTAAGTGGGATGACCTTTAAAAAAGGAGCAACTCCTCCTGTGTGGATCAACTTCTACAAAACAGTCCCTTTAATATTGATTTTCTCTACTTCAAACCTAGCAGGGACACCCTGTGAGGGAAGACAGCTTTGTCCAGAGGTATAGCTCAGACCCAACGGGCGCTTTCCTGGAGGACAGCATAGACGACAGCTTCCTGCCAGCCCCAGGTGAGTACCTCTCCCATGTTTCCATCCCACAGCCACTCATTCACAAGCCATTTGGTTGTGAATATCATCATTGTCCTTCCTTTTCTGTAGAAAAGAAGCAATCCAAATGCTTCCTACCTGTTTTGGTTGGTAAATGGGAGTGAAAATGTGTGCATATATCCTTTTCCTAGACTTTTTCTGGCTGCTTCTGGCTGTTTCTCATTTCAATTCCTTCACCAGCCACGTTCCTCACGTTTGCCATGTGTTCCATCTGGCTGGGGAGTTCACGTGTGTGGTTATATGTTTAAAGCTTTCTACCACCCCTGCACTTTGGAAAATATCCTCTAAAAACTGGGTTTCACCCCTTAAAACATTTCAGCAATATAAACAGCTTTCTGGCAGTTTCACTGCTTTCAGCTGTTGATACACAGAAGGCAGCTCACGAGTTCCTGTGGACTTACAGTGTAGGTGGTCAGAGAGCAAGCCAGTGAGCACCAAGAGAGCTGGTGCTGGGTTATGCAGCCGTGATGCTTTGTGTCCTTAAAAAAACACCCAACCAACCCTCCCAAGAGTACATCACAACTACAAAGGGTGGAAGACCCTGCAAGGGATGGCATTTAAGTGAGATGTGGAGTCTCTGTTTCTGCCAGTCCTGTATTTTCTAGGCACTTTCCTCATCTCTAAACATTATCCTAGGGAAACACCTTCTGGCAGCAAAGCTCCCTGACTGCAATTTCAGAACAGTATCTGGGACATAACCACCCCCACGTCACTAAAATCCGCAGTAGCTATCTCACTGTCTCATGGTCCAAGCCATCTTTCTGCTGCTTTGCAAGCCGAATTCCTGAAGGTTAACTTCAGAGCAGTATGTTTGGTGCCACAGCAATGCAGTCCCTGCCTTTGGCTCTTTTCCACTCCAGGAAGTTCAGTGAGATGCTGTGCATGAAGAGCAAGTGGCAGCTGGGCTGAAACTACACCTTGTGTGATGCAAATGGCTGCATTAGTAATATGTCTTCATTTTCATTCCTTCTCATTTTTATCTTCCTTTTATTCCAGAGTACGTAAACCAGTTGGTGCCCAAGAAAGCATCTGCCTCAGCAGTCCAGAATCCAATCTACAACAACTTCTCACTCACAGCAAACTCAAAGGTCCCCACAGACTCCAGCTACCAGAATTCACACAGCACAGCTGTGGACAACCCCGAGTATCTCAACACCAGCCAGTCTCCACTGGCCAAGACAGTCTTCGAGAGCTCTCCATACTGGATCCAGGCAGGCAACCACCAAATAAATCTGGACAATCCTGACTACCAGCAGGACTTCTTACCAAAGGAAACCAAACCTAACGGTCTCTTGAAAGTTCCTGCAGCAGAGAATCCGGAATACTTGAGGGTAGCAGCACCAAAAAGTGAATACATTGAAGCCTCAGCATGACCATAGAGAATTTCTTCTTGCAGTGAGGCAAGCCAGACTCTCGGTGAACCACCTGGCTGCTGCAAGAACGGACTCTTGCTCGTAGCAAATGGCGACTGCAATGCATCAATAAGCACACCTTTCCTTTTCAGCACAGGGGCTGAAACTGCGAAGCCTATCTGATGGTAATTTGGGTCTTTTCTTGCCCATTTCCATGTAATAACTGAGGCCCATAGCCTGCACTCAGCTGCGTGTTGGGATGGAGCGGGATCTTCCTGGATGGAAGAAATATGGATGCATTCCTTTCATTTTCAAATGGTAGCATGGTAAGAAGCCACTCTGGGATGAACTTGAGAGCTGTACACATTGTACAGTTGAATTCCTTTCTACAGTCTGTATTTTTATAAATGTTTCTAACAGAATTTTTGGATCTCTTACAAGATCAGATGCTTGTACTGCTGGTCTGCTATGTGGTGCTCAGATCACCAGCAGTAAAAAAGAAATAATGTTACTAAATAGTTTTCCAAAACTCCTGGAACAGAAACAGTTATTCCAAACCACCGGATTTTTACAAATTGGCTCCATATATTGCTTCTTGGCACTAAGAGGAGAAGTGCATCTGGGGGACATATGGGAGATTGTGCCCAGGGCAGTACGGAGTGGATCACTCTGGGGAAAACTAGCACAAGGAGCAAAATGGCACAACGCATCACCTACTGACCACTACTGCTAAAAACTGACAGGAGGAACTCACCTCAAAGTCATCTGTACATGGTTATAAAGTGCTTGCTAGTCTGCTTTCTGATGGTCAAACACAAGACTTTTTTTTTTTCTGATCCCTTGTGCAGCTGTCGAGTTGTCAAAATGCCTTTCTTCTTCAAAAAAACTGTTAAAGATGTTGCCATAACTGAAAAATGAAGTGTCAAATAATGTTTAACAGACTTTAATTAAAAGTCAAGGAAATGCAAATGGTGGCAAATTGGAGCACTCATGAGACAGACTGGAAGAGCTATACTGAATTAAACTTGACTAGGGCAAGAAACACAGGAAGCTCTAGCCAAGCAGTTTTATTTCCCTTCGTAAAGGGGCTCAGAGCAGAAATAATTTTCCCTTATACATTTGGCAAAGAAAAGGGGTATATCAGTGTTATGCTTTACTCACTTCAAGGCAAAATACTGCCAATTGCTGTACCATGCTGGGGCAGAGGCTGGGGCTGGTTGCCTGTTCCTTGGCGTTATCCTGGTTATCCTTTGAGTCTATCCTGGCAATGCAGGAGGGGCAATGAGAGTGAATTAAGGAAAGGAAGAATGATCTGGAGTGATGGAAAATATTAACTCCTTCTTCTGAAACATGGGGCTGCCTAGTTCTTCTTTAAAATACCCAGCATCATCTTCTGTTATTAGTGCGGAGTAGGCAAGGCTAAGATTTTAGCTTCATAGTATACATCAATCACAGCAGCAAAAGCAACTACTCTTTCCAGGGGCCCGTGATATAGAACTTCAGATTCTTCCATCATTAACATTTCTTATGAATGTAGGAGGAGTGAAATGCCTAAAGTGTGAATTTAGTCAGTAATTTAGATGCATCCCACCAGCAGCTTGGCAGCGCTATTTTAATCAAACCACTAGATCAGAAAGCAAATGCACATTTGTTGGTTTTGGTACAAAGGTTGAACTAGTTGAACATTGGCAACTTGCTTGAGGGTAGCATAAGCAGCTGAGTTGCAGAGGATATGTAGTCTATATTAAGTAGCAAGAAATAGTCAAATTTATGCCGCCACTGTGTTTTGAATATATCAGTCTGTGTTTCAGTTTAAGTATTGCATCTGGAGTACAGGATCAAGAAGCAAATCCTCAGAACGTTGTTTTTACAGATTTACTAAGGAAAGAAGGACAACAATGGTCACGTGAAGTGACCTCTTTTATAAGTAACACAGTGTAAAATGCATTAGGAGCTTGTGTGTGTGCAGTAGTTCCATCGGCCACACTGCAGTCTAGGGTAGAGCAGTATATTGGGTCAAAATCCAAAGATTTATCCTGTTTGGTATATCTGTGTCACCATGACCAAGTCCCAGGCACAGTGGTATGGAGGATGCAATGTTTGACTTTGATTATTACTGTCTTGCGTTTAAAACACTACCCAAAATTCAGTTCCCACGTCCAATTAGTGGCAGATTTCTCCTTGCATTCCTGAGAGCAGATTTGTTATGTTGCTCTCACAAGCGTGCAACATGTACGCACAGGCAGCAACTGCTTTTCTCCACCCACCGAAACCAGGAGGAATGTACATAATACCAAAAAAAGATCTTAACAGAAATCACAGATAATTTTAAATTTGCTAAATCTGTTATGTCTCCAAGCAGAATACTAGAAAAATCACACAGTGCACATTCTCCTGCAGAATCTTTCCGACACTATTGCACAAATAATTTATTGATGTTCTGTTTTAATCTGTTAAAACAAGAAAGTGACTAAGAAGTAGCAATATGTATCACCAGCATTATATAACATGAACATTATTTAATAGAGGTCAATATGCTTGCCTATAACAATTTAGGAGGGATTCAGTAGCGACTCATTGCTAGAAACAGGGAGATTCATCTAAAAATTAAGCAATGTAAGTTTGAAAGAGCATCACTTTTTGAATGTATTGTTTTTGATGAGAAAAGCAGGAAAGAGGATGTAGGACCACAAACTCTTGATACAAATTAGATTCCAGATTGGCAGGATCAGCTGTATTGTAAAGTAGTTCTGGTAAAGAAGCATCCTGTAAATTTGTAATGATTATTTTACAGGATTTGTAAATCTGCAGCTCACTAATGGTTCAAAAGCCAGCAAATAACAAAAACTGGGCAGTGTGCTGTAGTCGGTGGGCAGTGTCTGCAGGGGCAGATACAGTGGCAGTGGGAGCGGATGGGACTGCGCAGCTACGTGGCTGTCGCTGGAGGCATGGGTGCTATGCAGGGTGATGCTCGTAGGGTAACTGATGCTAGCAATATACCAAATTATTTCCACTGAGATGAAAAAAAATCAATAAGCAGCTGAAATGGTCTGGTTTTCCCACTGCAGCTCACTGACGGTGTAACACAAAGGGGCCCCGTGCGGATCATAGGTGCTCATAAAGGCGAACATGGTTAGGCGGTGTTTCATGGGACCTTGCTGATGCAGTGTTGCATGGAGTTTAGGCTACTGGGATATACTACTAGGACATAAAAGCTGTGTTTTTACAAATATTAGAAAAAAAAATACACTGCATCTTGAGAGCATACATAAATCAGCATCCAAAGATAACTTGAAAGTTCTGCCATTGTCTCTCAGGAGGTGTGGGTAGAAAATGCTGATTTTTACAAATCAGCTGGATAGGGGAATGTAGCAGGGCACAGCCACTTTTAAAAGCTAACAGAGTCTTACCAATCAAGAAAATAAAAATTTCCCTTTTTACTATATTTCTTATGGAAGGCAAAATAAAACCATTCACAAGTTAGTGCTTAGCATCTCTTAATCATAAAGCAGCAGTTAATATGGAACTGCTTTTGCAATAATAATTTAAGATTTTTAATAACTGCTAAGTATATTAAAACGTAAGTTAAGTCAAGAGTCTTCATCTTACTTTGATGTTTTCCAGCTGTGTACAGTGTCAGTGCACTTGACTTCATTTGGGCCTTGAGTTGTTTTCTTCTGCTTCAAAGGGAATTGGCTTGGAAAATTTCCTTCATGTTGCAATCAGTTGTGTCGGGTAAATTCATCCAAGAGACCAGGGGCTTGCTTTTGTTTCCAGCTGGCAGGCAACAATGCAATGAGTTTTCCAGAGAGAGCAGCTGGAAATAGATGGTGGTTTCTGGAATGCCTATGGGTGATGCCCTGTCCCACCAGCATCACTGTCAGATGGCCATGTGAAGCCCCAGCATTAGAAAATATATCCTGTGGTTTATTTGAAAGGAAGGGGCTTGTGTAGTGAAAGTAATGTGCGGCTGGCCAATCCATACCTAAGACAGCTGCCAAATTTGCCCAGGAACATCACTGAGGCCACTGACTGTTCCTGCAGGTACAGGTGGGAATAGACACGTGGCTCCTGTCCCTGCTACCAGCTTGTAGCAAAGCCCTCTTGCAGAGATTGCTTGTGCAAAAACCAAAGTACTCAGCATTCGTACTATGGGATGAATCTCTTCTCTTCCCTAGGAGATGCAGTTAGGTCTACAACAATGTCACAGGACCCCAAACAGCTTCAAGAGGTCCCATCACAAGGTGCCTGGGGTGTCCTTGGTCTGTCTGGGGGTGCTCCAGGGTGCCAAGGAGAAACTTTGCATTTCCAGACAAGCACTCATTTTTCAGATTCAGAGTTCAACATCTTCTGTTAGTATGACTGCTGCCTCCCCAAATGAGCAGTTATGGTACTCTGGCTTTTGTTTCCCCCTGCGTTTCTCTGTGAGAAAACATCTGAATCAGGACAAAGTATGAAAATGTACCTGTGTCCTCCTTCCTGATGGAAACGGTATACTCATGAAATGTCAAACTGTGTATAACACTTAGCAAGAATTCTTTGTAATGTTTTATCACCACTGGTTCAAATTTTCATATTGGGATCCCATTTTCTACCTTTCTTTTTGTAAATGTTATCTCTTTGTTCTGACATACAACTTCTAAGGAGCCTTTTTAAAATAATAAGAAAAAAAAAGTTTATACAAAAGAAAAACACGACACCTTCAAGTAGCTTGTCAAATGGGCTGTATTAGGACCAAAGATGTAACGTCTTGTTTTCTTGCTTTAAAGGAATAGGGTATTGATCACCACTTCCACAGCCTCTCATTACAGGGAAAAGCTACAGATCTCTACTCGTCATTGGGGCTGGGCCAGACCTCCAGTGAGCCAAGAGGGCTTGACAGGAGGGTGAGGCCTGTTCCTAGAAAACCAAACCAAATATCAGGACCAGGTATCACTTCAGGGCCAGACCTACAACCTCTGCTCCATTTTGATTCATTTTCTACTCAACGCAATAGCTAACAGGGACACAGTCAAGAAAAAAGAAACAAATACATGATGATTTGGCTCAGTATCAGGAAAAAATACAATATGAAGATGAGACATGATGAGATAACTGCTTTTTATGTGAGGAAGTGTGTAGGCAGGCAGTGAGACTTTAAACCGATAACACTTTTGGTTAAGTATTACTTTAATTATGCGGGGGAGTTGAAATCACGGTGCTTCCATGATAGTCTTTACATTCTGCCACACATCTTGCCTCTGTTTGACTTCATGTTTTTGGCAGATCACCTGTATTACTGTGGCCACATGGACTGAGAATTGTGGATTGGTCAGAGGTAGTACTGCATGCAACCTCTCCTTATACAGGGAGAGAAGAGTGCAGCAATAGTAGGCTGTACCACAGATAGTGGTCAAGCAAACCCACAGTAGCATCCAAAAAAAGGGTTTCCTGAGGAAAAATTGATAACTGCAGACCTAGGTGGCAAAAGACACGCCACTTGTTGCACCACTGAAAGTCAGCAGGCAAAATGCCTTTGGCCAAGATTCAGGGCTGGTGCTTCACCAACTTTGCTCTTGTCCTCTTACATGGTGCAGATGGGGCTGTCTGGATGCATGACAGCACGGGCCTTGTGGTGTCTCCATACCTCTCACCTTGAAGTAATGGATTCTTCTGATTAATAAGGTGAAAACCAGAAATCAAACCCGCCGCTAATGACTGGATTGGTTGAAGGTATTGTTCCTATGTAGCTGATACAGTACACTGTTTCCAGTTGTGCTGGAATTTATCTAGAGCCTTCTCCTTACCTCTCACAAGCTAGCTGGGGAGTGTGCATTTGTGACCACCATCAATGTTATCCTCATATTTTGTGAAAGGGAATAAGTAAAGTAGTTATCTACAATGGTAGGAGGCTTGGCTCACGTACCTAGGTTGCTTTTTTTAATCCTATGTTCTTAATATCGTTCCCCTTGAAATTAATGGGATGTTTAACTTGATTACACTGACAGTATAAAACAAGGCTAATGTTGAGTGATTTTTGAAAATCCCTCACAATAATCGGAGATCCTATGGATCCATTGCCCATTTTAGGCTGCTTTGTATTGATGCAATCAACCGAGTATAAGGTATAATGTCTTGGTTTTAATAAATTGTCAAGCAATATATCCATAGATACAGATGGTACCCTCACAGCATTGTAAAGTTACTCAACTATGAAAGCACTATTTGTACAATAAGAAACTCTTGACTTTTATATGGTTTAATGGTTTATACTGTTGATCAAAGATTGTTTGTATATTAAGCGATAAAAATGAGGTGTATATTATTCTTTTTAATTGTTTTTAATTTTTGGAGAACTTTTATTGTAATATACTGTTGTATTTGGGGGGAAGAAAAATCAGTGGCTAGCTTGTAGGGTTTGTAGCCAGAGAAGAACTCACATAAAGGGTTCTTTATTGATGGACTTAGGTTTTTCTTCTGGTAAAAGTTGTCATCTTGGGGATTTATCCAGAGCTTAGTGAAGCTAGTAACAGGACCCTTTCCTCTCTCCAAGACTCTTTGGCTCTCTGTATGCACAGTGCTGGAGTTTCACGATGTGAGCAGTAGTAGAGCTAACACTTGTGACCATTGGAAGTGCAATATGAAAGCCCAGGTGCTGCTTATCAGGGCGCTAATAAAAGCTGCTCTTTCAAATTGCATGGCAGGTTCTCACTTCACTTTTATTATACTAGCAGATGCGGAGTCAAAGCAATCCCTCAAAAGCATATCCCTGTGACGTGTGGCATATGAAGCCATACTGCTGGCCATTTCTGAATTGCATAGCTATGAGCTCTGCAACAGCAATGCAGGACTCCCTCGTAAGGAAAGGCAAAATAAAGTCTTGGCCAGAGTCACACTGGTGACTTAAATTG
This sequence comes from Morus bassanus, assembly GCA_031468815.1. NCBI lineage: Eukaryota > Metazoa > Chordata > Aves > Suliformes > Sulidae > Morus > Morus bassanus. Next base: position 58,859,023 of record CM062567.1, on the reverse strand, counting down.
TTGTACTACACTATGCAGAAAGAGAAAATCTCTTAGCAAAGCCAGTCAGATGAAGCCCCAGTGTTCCCCTGAGTATTGGTGTTTAATTATCCAACTGGTAGAACATGTAGCAGACAAAGATTAAAGGAATTACAGGGTCCTCAACAAAACAGAGCAAAATACACTGGGTTGACAAGACAGTAACGAAGAGAGGAGCTGGAACTGTCCATACACATTCAGCCTGGATAAGTCCCTGGTATCATGATTAGTAAATTAAATCATTTTTGTCTTTATAGATGAACTCTGTACACAGAAAAAAAAGCCACTACAGCACCTTTCTCATTTTCATCTTTCCATCCAGTCCCTTCCAATACATAGGCTGCATGTTTTACCAGCTCAACCTATTTTATGCAGAAATGACATAATCTTAATCTTCATATTACTGGTTCTCAGAAATGTCTAATGCGTATTAATGCATGATATTTTTATTTTAATAAAAGTAATTAAATAAATCTTTGCTCTTTTGGCACATGATTTTTCCCCCCCTCTTTAGTGATCAGCTGGCTTGGGAAGACTCTATATAAGTTACTATTGATATTATGAAGATCAATAATTAGTAGTATTAGTAATATTGAGAAGGAAACTGAAATATATGTTGTATGTCCATACACCTCCTCTGTGAAGATGAGAAAACAACTTAGAGATTCAAAAGTCTTTATCAGACAGGAAACTGATGTTCTCTGTATTTCACAGATAGGATAACAGAGACAGAGCAATGCCTCTGTACTTACTCCAGAGAGGTGGGGATGCTGATGGGGCTAAATCCCACTGTCAAAGCACTGAAAGAGAGGAACTTAAAATGAAGAATGGTGTAGGTATAGAAAAGCGCGGGTATTTGGGAGGGACGAGCATTCAGAAATTCCACTGAGCTCAGAGCCAACTTCAAATAAATATAAAAAGTGACAAAGGGTGCAAGAGGAGAAGACAGCCAACGAAACACAGCTGCAGTTTAACCCGTCTGCCTGCACAGGATATGGTAGGTTAAGATAAGATAAAGAAAATTGCTATTTAAAGATAGCAGAGGAATACCAGTCTCTTCCACATGCTCTGTCATTATCCACAGAAGCACTAAGTGAGCCTCACCCTTCGGCGCTCCTGAGCTCAATCCGGTAAAGCAACAAAGCCAGGCTCTAGGAAACTAATCTGAAAGCGCAATAATTACATCAGGTCATGTTAGAAATTTCCAAGGCGGCCACTAAAAGAGCCAACTGTGCTCTGATGAGGCCCCACAGCCGTAGTTGGACCACCTACCACGGCACCTGGGACAGAGCTACGTGCCTACTACAGCACTGAGCATGGAAGGGCTTCACCATTGCTCTTTGGGGCAGTCACATTTCAGCAGTAAAAGGTCACAGGTGGCCTTGCTCATTCCTGTCCTAAGGCCACCTACTGGGGCAACACTTCTGCAGCAGCATTTGACAAGGGGTATTTGTACTGGGCATGAGTCTGGCAAGAAAGAGGGACCTTGCAATTACCAAAGGCAGGTGCTGGGAACTGCAGAGAAGGTGACTCGGCCTCCTTAAAGTTGCGTTATGTTTGCTGGCAGGGACAGGCTCAGCTCCTATGTCAGCACCCACCTGAGTCAGATCCACGGCAGACCCCCAGGAGGGGTGCCACTGGAGCACAGCAGGCACCAACGGGCATGTCCTGCTCAGGGTGCTCAGCAGGGTGGTTGGTCTTGCTCCCCACAGGATGAGGTGGCCTGCTTGGAGCCCATCTGTAAGTATATATGGGGGAATGAGACCCCAGTCCCACAATGTGGCTTATTGTTGCAGTTTAGCTGAGAGAGGAGCTGGAATTACAGATCAGGTGGTGCTTTAAATTGTTGGGAATTTAAATCTCTCTAATAAGCACCATCTGTGTGAAGTTCAACACCAGAGCTCTTGTTGCAGAAAGCCTTTTACTTTAAAACCTGTTTTCTTTCTAAAGAGAGCAGAAGGTATGTTATTTCAATGTATGTGTTAACCCCAGAGACTGCTGCCTTCAGTTAGTTACAGCCTCACAAAACTGAACTAGCTCAGAAACACCACAAGTGTTTGTCATCTTTATCCAGTATCATAAGGGCTGGTTTGCACTTTTTTTTTTCCTTTTCTTTTTTGGGGGGGCACAGACTTATGGATTGCACTAGACTTCACTGGACACTGTCACTCTCAGTTAGAAGTGATGATGATACAAAAGATTCTTGTCTCACAGACAGCTTTTATTTAGCAGGATTTGTACTGGCACTCATTTAACAAGCAGAAGTACCGCTAGTAAGGATCACAGCTGGTTGTACAGGTTTCCATCTACCTCTTGGAGCCCGTTAAATCATCAAAAGCAGAGGACCTGCATGTGAGTTTAATGCTCATGGATAAGAAATACGGCAAGGCGTGACCTCTACCACTGCCCGTGGAGACCAAGCCGTGCTAGGTCAAACCAAGTGGGGCTAGGCATAAATGTAACTAGGATGCAGCCCCGGCACAGCACGATGGTGAGGTTCTACAGGCTCAGCGCTCTCCCCTGCAGCCAGACCTGCCACGAGGCAATCGTAGAAAGCACATGCAGCTCTTTGAGATTTCCAAAAGGAAGCCAAGCTTGCAAAGTCTGCATAGTTTCTGGTGCCTGTACCTTGGTCTTGGCACTTAGGGCCCCGCCAACAAGACTACTACAATTACCCTTGCTTCTCAGAGCAGCGGAGGGAAAGCTAATAGTGCCCTCTCTTGGAAGAGAAAGAAACTCCGTCCACCACATACATTAGCTTTAAAATAGGTCTCCCAGCAAACAGAGCAGAAAAAACGAGCTTGCGTAGGCGATTTATTTTTCAGTCCATTTGGAGTACAGGTTCATGGTACATTTAATCCAACCTAAGTATGGGCTGCTGCTGGAAAGGGTTGCTGCACCGATCTGATGGAAAATTAATCCTTCTCATTGGCAGTTTAGTCTCAGTAGACTTGCAATGCAATTGCATGCATGATAGAGCTGACATCTGACGTGGCAACGTGCATCCAAAGGACATGACTGTACCCCTTGGTGACAAGTGCACAAGTGACAAAATTGTAACAAGTGTGACACCCTCCTGCCCTCAGAAGCTCTTGTGTGTGTTACTGTGAAGCACTCCATTTCCCTCATGCTCAGTTATTGGGTTTCTTCACGTCTTGCAAGGAAAGCAGTATTATGCAGATGTTGCTGGGAAGAGTCTTAAAATAGTGTGAATAGGTTGTGTCAGGACAAAGAGATTTAGCTTCATTTTTGGTTTGTGATCATTAAACTGCTGGTGGGGAGTAGTCTTTGTCCAGCCCTTCTGTTTCATGAGGAGGCTCCAGCATAGATGTATCCCACTGCAGAAATAAAAAAGGCTGTTTTCAGTGAATGGCAGCTTACCTAATGCAAATAATGCCTCCATATACTTTTAAAAATTAGTATATTGGTCCCTGGGACTTCTTAATGCAAGATTATTTCTAGTACTTGTTTTATTGGTTCAGAATCCGATGGAGATGTGCCTAAAAAATCTGATCACTCTATGTTTTGCTGTGAGTAATGATGCTGGAATAGACTTGTAAACAGGTGAGGCTCTGAATTGTTCTCAGGTTTTGTGTGCTAAGCCAACAAATCTAACTTCAATCAGACTTCAGTTGTGTAGATGGGCAAAAGTAACCAAATGCCTGTGTGCCAAAAACTGAGATCTTTTGGAGCTTAGCTTTCTTTTGTATTCGCAGAGGACAGCAGGCTGCCCTCTTAGGTACATCTCCTTAAGTAATACATAACTTTACAAGAACACACACAGCTGCCTTCCTCCTGAAAGTCAGGCTGCTTTCTTCCCCTTTTCATATCAAAGCAAAATCATGCTGATAACCCTGCCACGGAAGTCTTTGTATACCAATGGGAGTGTTACCCCACCACAGGGTAGGCAGCAGCAAGGTACATTTTCGTAGTTACTTGATGGTGAGGCTACCTCCAACAGGCACTTGAAACCAACACAAAAAGTCAGGCAGGCACCAGGAAACAGAGAAACAGTGACTATACATGATTAAAAAAAATGTGAGTAGGCAGTAGTTATTAGAGGTAGCACTGATCCCAAACTGATCTTTGTAAGCATCTTGTCAGAGTGCTAATTGCATTGGCTTGTCTAATGTTTCCCTTCAATAGAGGATGGTTCAGACCAATAGGTCACTTCTCCCAGGGAGACAATGCTCACTGGGAAACTTGAAGTCATTATTTAGCTGGAGATGAGCCCATTCAAATGCTGGTAGCTGGGCCAGCTCAGAGGATTTCCAGCAGGCTGGTTGCAGGGGGAAGCTGGTGGCAGGAGGCAGGAGGGTGGAGGTGGCACATTCAGACTACCCGAAGTAATCCTGCAGAGACCTCCACGGTGGCCCTGGCTGCTTCGTGGCATTGGAGGAATTACCTATAGAAGTCAATTTTTGAGTCCATGTTTAAGACTTCAGCTGCAGTGATGGCAGCCACAGCTCCTTTAACAAAGGCTTCGTGCAATTTTACAAGCATTAGCTCTGTAGCTGAGCTACATATAGGCTGCAGACTGTTTTATGTACTGTACGTTTCTTAGCAAGGTTTCTTAAGAAGTTAGGGCCCCTTGAAATTGACCTGTTAGATTTCACATGGAAAGAAGACCCCTGTACCAAGCATGACTTCTACAACAAGATGCTGGATATGTAGTCTTCTGGTCTAACCTTTCCATCCAAAGAGGTTTGCTCAGCAGATACAACAAGGCACTGGCACATGTATATCCTCTTGCAGGATGCAATTTCCTATATTGCAAGCCTGTCAGCTGCTTACACAGAGAAGGTATTACCTCAAAGAGGTTTTAATGGGCTTATAGGTGACATTTCATCCTGAATGCTGGGTTACTGAATATTGAGGTTATCATTCAAAATGTTTGCTCAGTAAACTTTCTTGAGTGAAAGACTGCTATTATATTAACATCTATTTCAAACTAATTTAAAGGCCACAACTTAAATTTACGCTTTCTCACACAAAGAAACACCAAAAAATTACCCAGAGGCTATTGGGAAATTAATAAATGGGTTCATTACAAACTGAATTACCCCAAGAAGTAAACATGCCCTCTTTCTCACACTTTCCTTGAGCTCCTACATTTAGCCACTGGGAGAGGAAAGATATTTTGCTATATAGACCTTTGATCTGATGACACCCAGACAGAATTTTAATGATACTGATGGAAACTAGAGGGCAAGGGTGGCTGGAGCCACCCTTGAAACACTTTTTGGCAGTTCACTCCCATTCACTAAGCAGAAGAGTTATTCCCTGGTGCTGGGGATGCTTCAGCTCTCCAGTAAGTATAAAGCAATGGGGTCTGTTTGGAGCCCTGCTGATTTACATCCACTGAGCCAGCAGTGCTTTATATCAGTTCATGAATTTATGGCTTGTCCTCTGTTATGTTGACTATGATTTTTACCTTGAAATATGTAATAGGGACAATCTTACTATTGAAAACATAAATATAGAGAGAGCAATTGCTTCCCAATAGGTGGTGAGAAATTAGTGCTCAATAAACTTGTAGAGATAATTTATAACATAATTTCAAGAAAAAGAGGGAGAATTATTTATGTGGTATAAATGCCTTCCCTCCAACATCATGCTACCCTACAACAAATATTTTAACACAGGTTGGGCTAAAGACGCTTCTTGGCTGTGAATTTGCTCTTTGCTGGGGAAATGCATTGTTTTTTCATTTTGCAGGGAGCTTGTACCTTCAGAAAATTCTCACTCTGCACATTGTTCTGTCTCAATACAATATCTCAGTAACACTGCTGGTTTGCTCTAATGATGGGTTTCTGTCATAGTGCTCTGGATGCTTTTTATAGGGAAGGTGCATTTCACCCTATGGAGAAGCAAAGCAGGCAAACAAAGCAACAAGCAATCAAGTAACTAGCAGTGGCTAAGATGAATTCCAAGAGTTGCTGTTTGCATCCTCTCAAGGTATCCTCGTACCACTATAACCTGTTTCATAAATCTACTTCTATTAGGTATAAAATTTTCCAGTACTGTAGTGGTCTACCTTAATGAAAGCTTAATAAATTAGGCACATCAAGATTGCTGGCAGAATAACATTAGCTAATTTTATTGATTATGAAAATATACTAACTTGTGCAATGAAGGAGACTGCTGTTTGCCTTGTTCCATGCTTCAGTTCCTGTGGAAGTGTATAGTAAATAAAGAACAACCTAAGGAGTCTAATGAAGCCAATGGGAAGTTTCTTTATTAAAACAGCAGAAAGCTCTGAGAATTAGACTCAAAGCCTGTTGTTGCTGCTAGGCTTTTGTGTTTAAATGAATACGATGCACTAGTGCAGAGTGTTTAGCAGTTGGCTCTTCACTCTAAATATTGTCATTTTGTATGGGATTTCATGGAAAGAAGGTTTTGTCAGACTTGCCAGTGGCAAAGCTGTTGTCACATCTTTTCTATCTTGCCAGGGTAGGATGTATTATGCTAAGCAGAATGTCAGTGTGGGTTGCCTCTGTAGATGAGAAGAGTTAGTCTCACAGATCTTGTTCAATAAGCCTCATTTCCTGGGTTGCAAGGTTATGTTTCTGTTGCTTATTGAAGTCAAGGATAAACTTTAATGTTACAAAAAGGGAGGTTCTTCCATTTGATCCACAGTGGTGGTGTGCAGCCTGTCACTTGAGCCCAGCCTCCTCCTGCACCAGAAGGCACCCTCGCCAATGCTGGTCCATGGTAGGGGTGGCAGCATAACAAAAGGCAGCAGCAAGTACACTAACAAAGCAGAGCAGGTAAACCCCCCACTGAAAATCTAGCAGCAAACTGTATTCACAGCAAACCACTTCAGTGCAGCATGCAAAACAAAGAAGCTGTCAGGAATCCCACCTTCATAATCATCAGCATGTTTAGCATTTAAAAAAAAAAAAAAAAAGAAAGAAAGTTTTTCATCTTCAAAGTCCTTTACAAACATTCACTAATTAACCTTCCATGCCTCAGTATTGCAGCTATCGTGGGAAGGGCCTCAGGGGAAACGGTAGTAAAGTTTCTAAATAGCCCTTTAAGATGTAGGTTGAAGCACAGATTCCTTCTTTTTAATTCACCACTCAATGCAAAGCACTTCTATAAATACTTCAAATAATACAAACAATGCTATTGAAATGTATATCTGTGTATACAACCTGTGTAAAAACTCATGCATCATTTATGTCCCCTTAAGTCTTTAAAACATGACTAATGGCACATCAGCCCTCTCTGCTGGAGTGAATTTCTCTAGGTGGGTCTGCAAAGACTTGCATACATGATTAACTTTGTAAAGTAGTCCCACAGAAGCTCGGTGAAGCTGTTTCTAGTGCAATATAAGCATGCAACATTTGCATGAGCAAAGCCATAATGAGTATAAATTGGCAGTTTGGACCATTACTCTTGTTGACATAGACAGGCCTTTACACAGAGGTAGGTCCTTCAGCCCTGTTGCGGTTACTACTCTCACTTGTTTTTTTCTGAGCATCCTTACATCCTGGGGAGACAACTTTGTGGCTCACTTGGAGGCCCAAGCTAGAGTGTGCCCCAAAAAGGCTCACTGCATCGGAGTTTGCTGCCATACCACTGATAAGAGCTTCAATCATTTGTGCATGTTAGAAAAGCTGAGTTCAACTCACTAGCTGATGCTTGTAGTCCAAAAGCTAAAACTCTAGTAAAATCTGTATTTTTAATTGACACAATTCTGTATATATTTCCTCTTAGATTTAAGGACATCAAAAATACTGTGTTGCATAATGTGAATCTCTTTATGAAGGCTCAGAGAAATAGACTTCTAAGTGACTAGGTCTCTTTTACAATGTGATTTTGAATAACCAGATCACTTAGGACCCAATTCTTCAAAGTACACATGCACTTAGACAGACTCCTAGCAGACGGATTTCCATCTGACTCCACTGCTTTCAAAATGTGGTCCTGATTCATTTATGGGAACTTTTCCTTACCCCCTCACAAAACTTAAGCTGTTTTAGGAAAGTGCCCATAAAGTTTAGTTTCCCATCATTGGTGACAGTAAGGTCTGAGAACCCACCTAAGAACACATACTGAGCAATACGTTCACAAGAGGCATTTCATCCTGCTATGAACTAAACTCTAGATGATTTACGACTTTCTCATAGATTTTGTTGTCTGATGCAGTTGTGACTGCTTTAGTGTCACACAACTTTGCTGAAGACAATATTTCTTAGTTCATTTCAAATGGAAATTTTTAAAGGTTCTGCCATGATAGACTCCCTGCACGTCTTCAGTTTTTGGGCTTCTGTGGTGACCACCATGACAGAGTGACAAAATTATCATAAGCAGGCATCACTAACAATTAAACAAGAGCAGCAGGATTTGCTATTTACTAGACCAGTTGCAATTTTTACCAGTTTCAGCAGTTTCAGTTAATCAAGAGAAACTGTGCAAGTGGAAAACTAGATCCATAAAGTTGTAGGTGAGTAACCGGAAACATCAGAAACTTTTCTTTGAGCATGGTTTGCTAACAGTATTGGAAGCAAAGCAGACTTGTCCAAATGGGGTATGACCTTCTCAGTTTTGTGTGTGGAATGGTTGCAAGACACACACTAAAACACCAAATGGGCTACTAGAAATGGGATTTTTCTCTTTAACGTTCCTGCCAGAGAAAGGATACATCTGTTGATACAGATGAAAGCTTTTATGCAGACCTGCACAGAGAGACCTCAAAGTTCATTATATTCACTTTCTGAAAAGTTTTCACTGAAGCTTTTGTCTCAGCTTCACATAAGGCAACCTTCACATCTTTTACTTCTTTGAGGCATATAACTATCATTTGTTTGAATCATATAAAGGGTTTCCTCATTTTTCAGGGAAACTTTCATCACCAGGAAGTTCAAAGAGAGCTTGAGTTCATGTTGCACAGCTGAAGGGCACCTCCTTACCTCTTACAAACCCACATTATCCCTTCGTTCTGCAAAGCTCTGCAGGACTACTGAAGGTCCTAGACTACCAGCACATTTTCCTGTGACAGCTGTCTTCCACAATAGGACTGTTTCACCCAACTTACAGGCTCGGCCTGGAAGTTAGCAGTGCTAATGTATACAGGTTGGGTATCTGGGGATATTTGAGTTAAAATTCCTGTCCCTGATGTACTCTTTAAAACTTTCAGGCCTTGAATGAGTCCATGTATGTTTTCATCCACTGTTTCAAAATTGCAGAGCTATTGTTTCAGAAAGTTCGGTACTGTACCAAAGATTATGTTGATTTCCCATTGTGTGACTAACAGCAAAATACAGCAAAGTTCAGAGCCCCATCTTCACTCTTTCCTCTAGCCCATTAAGCATTTTATTACCAGACATATGCTAGCACAAGTACTGTGTGTTTCCTACTGTCTCATCGGCTTTCAGAATCTCACGTTATCTACATTATCATTTTGGGGGCTTTTTTTTTTAAAGCCTCTCCTCCCCTGTTTTGCCCCCTCCTCTCCCAGTCCTTGAAGTGGTAGGTGAATGTTTGCTGTCCTCAGAGCTGCTACCTGTTTATCAGCAGCACACACTGCGCACAGCTACACATCGCAAAGACAGCCCACTCAGGAAGCAAACAATTTGATGAAAAAATCAAATCAGTGGTAATTCTGAAAAAAATAAATGTTCAGTAGTAGGAGATGAGGCTAAATAAGCTTAAGAGCTTTCTTCTTTAATCTATTGAGGACACTTTATCTGGGTATTTACCAATAGCTAGAAATCACAGAGCATCTCCTTTTTATTTTTTCTAAACCCTCCATTTCTTTATATCCAAAACCAGAGAAAGAAAGAAAGAAAGAAAGAAAGAAAGAAAGAAAGAAAGAAAGAAAGAAAGAAAGAAAGAAAGAAAGAAAGAAAGAAAGAAAGAAAGAAAGAAAGAAAGAAAGAAAGAAAGAAAGAAAGAAAGAGAAATATTCATAGAGAGATCTGGAAAATCCATAGAATTGGTAGGGAACTAGGATGAATTTCTAAAGTAGTGGTACATGGTTGCTTTGAATTAGGGTTTGCTGAAAGCTGTCTTCTGACAGCTGTTTGACATATGTGAAGTAGGTATATGGATTCAGTTTAATTGTTGGAATAAAATGGTGACATCACCAAAATGCTGGATCTAATTATGAAGACAGACTTGCCTGTTTATCCAAGGAAGTAGCCCTAGGAGACCTTAGTACCACAGAAGCTTGCAATGTCTATTAGTACCTGAACATGAAAGATTTCAGCCTCTGCAGCTACCAGAATATAACTTTCTGTGAGCATTAAGATCAATACATGATCAAGAAAATATACCCATTGTGCCCACATCTAGGGTGGGAATGGAGGCATCAATCCACTCTTTCCTTTTTCGTACCCTGCACCAGCTTTTGGCTCAGAAATATCTGAAGTGGTGCAAGGAAACCCTTCTGGTGAGAGGAGCACACCTCTTCTCCCCATCCCACCTCGCCAGGCTTGGGCTGCTAAATCTGTATCGCTCATGCCAGTAACATGTCTGGTCCTCTTGTTCCTCTTGATACCTCATCTGCTTCATCACATCTCAAACAGTTCGGTATAATCTTAAAAAAAACCCCACCTTCTGCATCCATTATCATATTCCTTGAGCAAGAAGTGCCTCTCTGGGAATGTCCCCCAGGCTTTTCATTTTTCTCTCACTCCACTCTCACCACTCACTTGTGTTACATGACCAAAGAACTCCTCCTGGGCAAGATAAAGGAACTTTTCTGGGCCAAAGCTAGGACAAGGTTGGGGTTTTGCTTTTCTTTTTCTTTTCTTTTCTTTTTTTTTTCTTCTTTTTTCTCCTTCACATGCTCAGTCTACTTGCTGTTTAGGCCACAGTCATCATCTCCACATTAAGGGACCCTGTACCCTCTTCCCATCTTTCCTTCACCTCCTCAAACCACTCACCAGCTTTTCGGCTTCACATCCCGTCCTGATGTCTGTCTGATCTTTGCCATGTGGAAAGGTTTGTGTGAAGTGCATGGATGTCATACACCCACACCCTGGCAATAACGAGTTGGACAGACATGGTGAGGCACCAACTATAGATGAACTGACCAGACAACTCTGAGAATATGAAGACAATCTCATTTCCTCCATGTGGGCCTGTGTCTCGGCTGTGGACAGGCTGACCCAAAAAATGTCCAGCAAACCGAGAAGGGTAGATCTTCCTCACACACTCCAACCAAGGCCTCAGCTATTAAGAGTCAGCCTTTTTCTATTCAAGGGAAAGGGTACTGGTGGTGCACACCACGTGTAATCCTGCGGTTCTTCCTGCGTGACCGGGGGAGGACATGAGGACGTGGGATGGTGGGATGAGACTAGAAGCTCAGGTACAGGAACGGCAAGGAAAAACAACAGCCAAAAAGCATCCATCCAGGAAAATTATTGCTCCAGTGTCTGTTGGGCAGAGTAGAAGGGCTGATCGTACTTTTGACCCCGATGAAGGGACTTTTGTTTTGCAGTTACAAAAATGAAGTAGTGAAGACTCTGACCAGGAATAGAGGGGCCCTGCCTTTGGCCACGCGGAGGAAAGGGACAACCGGGTTTACTGGACTGTGTGGATTCGATGGCCTGGCACATCAGTCCCATGGGAGTATAAAGCTCTAGTGGTCACCAGTGCAGAGTGCACCCTAATACTATCAGATTACAAAGGGGCAGAATCCATCTGTATTTCTGGAGTGACAGGAGGATCCTGAGAACTGTCAGTTTTGGAGGCTGAGTTAATCCTAACTGGGAATGAGTGGCAAAAGCATCATATTGTGACTGGTCCAGAGGCTCCATGTATCCTTGGCATAGCCTACCTCAGGAGAGGGTACATCAAAGACTCAAAAGGGTACTGGTGGGCTTTTGGTATAGCTGTCTTGAGTACAGAGAAGATTAAACAGCTGTCTAGCTTGCCTGGTCTCTTAGAGGATCCGTCTGTGGTGGGGTTGCTGTGGATTAAAGAACAGCAGGTGCCAGTTGCTACCATGACAGTGCACCAGCAACAATATCGCACCAATTAAGACTCCCTGGTTCCCATCCATAAGTTGATCCAGTGACTGGAAAGTCAAGAATTGATCAGTAGGACTCATTCACCATTTAATAGTCCCATATGGCCAGTGCAAAAATCTAATGGAGAGTGGAGGCTAACAGTGGACTATCGAGGCCTGAATGAAATCACACTGCTGCTGAATGCTGCCATACCAGACATGCTAGAACTCCAACATGAACTGCAGTCGAAGGCTGCCAAATGGTATGCACCAATTGATATCGCCAACATGTTTTTCTCAATCCCCCTGGCAGCAGAGTGCAGGCCACAGTTGGCTTTCACGTGGAGGGGTATCCAGTAACACCTGGAATCGACTGTCCCAGGGGTGGAAACACAGCCATTTGTCATGGATTGATACAGACTGCACTGGAACAAGGTGAAGCTCCCGACCACCTGCAGTATATTGATGACATCATTGTCTGGAGCAAGACAGAGAAGGAAATGTTTGAGAAGGGGAGAATAATAATCCAGATTCTTTTGAAAGCTGGTTTTGAAATAAAATAAAGTAAAGTCAAAGGACCTGCACACGAAATCCAGTTTTTAGGAATAAAATGGCAAGATGGGTGTCGTCATATCCCAATGGATCTGATCAATAAAATAACAGCTATGTCTCTACCAACTAACGAAAAAGAAACACAAGCTCTCTTAGGTGCCATGGGTTTCTGGATGATGCATATTCCAGGTTGTAGCCTGATAGTAAGCCCCCTCTATGAGTGATGTGAAAGAAGAATGACTTTGAATGGGGCCCTGAGCAGCAGCAAGCCTTTGAACAAATTAAACAGCAGATAGTTCATGCAGTAGCACTTGGGACAGTCTGGACAAGACAAGATGTGGAAAACGTCCTTTACACCTCAGCCAGGAATAACAGCCCCACCTGGAGACTCTGGACAGACTTGAGGTTGACCCCTAGGGTTTTGGAGCTGGGGATATAGGGAATCTGAAGCCCATTACACTCCAACTGAAAAAGAAATGTTAGCAGCATATAAAGCAAGTCAAGCCACTTCAAAAGTAGTTGGTACTGAAGCACAGCTCCTTTTGGCACCTCAGTTGCCTGTGTTGGGCTGGATGTTCAAAGAGAGGGTCCCCTCTGTGCATCATACAACTGATGCTACATGGAGTAAGTGGGTCGCAATGGGCTCAAATGGGAAACCCCAGCCACTCAGGGAATCCTGGAAGAGATCATGGACTGACCAGAAGGCTGAAACTTTGGAATGTCACCAGAGGAGGTGCCCCTCTGTGTAATAAGTTATCAGAAAATGAAAAGCAATATGCCCTGTTTACAGACAGATCCTGTTGTATTGTGGGAAAACATCCAAGGTAGAAAGCTGCTATGTGGAATCCTACATGACAAAACACAGAAACTGCTGAAGGACAAAGTGAATCGAGTCAGTTTGCAGAGGTGAAAGCCATCCAGCTGGCTTTAGAGATTGCTGAACAAGAAAAATGGCAAGTACTTTATACTGAGTCATGGATGGTGGCAAATGCTCTGTGGGGGTGGCTACAGCAATGGAAGCAGAGCAACTGGCAGCACAGAAGTAAACCCATCTGGGCTGCTGAATTATGGCAAGATATTGCTGCTCGGGTAGAGAACCTGGTTGTAAAAGTAGGTCATATAGATGCTCACATGACCAAGAGTCGGGCCACTGAAGAACATTGAAACAATGAGCAGGTGGACCAGGCTGTTAGAATTGAAGTGACTTAGATGCATCTGGATTGGGAACATAAGGGTGAACTATTTATAGTTTGGTGGGCCCATGACACTGTGACAAAGTGGCCCCAAGGATCCCTGTGAAATTGCAGGGCTTCTGACCAGCGCTATTATGGACTACGTCAAAATAATACAGTTGAGTTTTAGCAAGTTTTGCAACCAAACTCAGATCCACTCATCTTTAGGTTAGAAAATGCTCAGAATAAAAGAAAACTGAACTACAAAATGTGCTGTGATCAGATACTTTTTATTAGTTTGAACATGATACTGCCATTCAGTGTAGTGATGGTAGAAAACATTAGGCATCAGAAAACATCCATTTGAATACTGAGTGTTAAAGTAAAATAAATTTGGCAAGCAGAACACATCTGATGATTTTGTTAAAATATAAATCTTAAGTTTTGCTCCTCCCGTACTTAAGCAAACTCCTGTCTTGAAGAAAGATGTAGTGAATATGTGTATTCCCTACTACCCTATAGAACCAGTAAGTCAATTCGGTTTGGGCTTGAACACAAAATCTATTCCCAGATGATGTGCCTGTGATTCTTTTGCATCGTGAGGTGCTTGGCAAGAATCTTGAAAAGCAAGGTTAAACTCAGAAGAGACTCAAAATACCTGAGGCAGTGGGTTTCTAAGCCTTGATCAACTGGAGAAGAGGGAAGCGTTTCTTTTTTCAGGGAGAGAGAAAAGAACAAAGTGAGGTCATTTAAGCAACGCAAACTCAACACAGATACCAAGAATAAAAAAACCCAACATTGACAAACCAGGAGGCAGCAGGCAGAAAATATCACATCACTAATGTAGCTAGTAGAACCAAAATAGCACAGGAATAAATTGCCACTGAATGCAAAGAAAAATCTGGGGATGGTATAGACTGCAACCAGCTCTAGCAAGTAGTGAACTCTGATTAGTCACCACCGATAGCTGTTTGGTATTTTTAAGAAATAATGGTTCCTCTAAAAGTAATGTGATATCTTTGATAAGGGAGGGATTACAACTAATGTCAATCTTTTCCACTACAGGCAGATCTTTTGGAGAATAAATATCCATTTTCCATATTTTACCTGATACTGTAAACTCTGGAATTGTCACAAGCACAGCACATCCATGATATTTTTTTTATCAACATGTCTAATGAGAGGCCAGACTACAGCAAAATAAGCTGGTTTTCTTTTTACAGCAATGCCCTTCAACTTTGACCCTGGATTAGATGGTAGCATCACAAGGATGCCTGGGTGCCCATTTAACACTTTCTTGAGATTGCTACCAGATTGCTACCAGGTGTATAGTTAATTAATACCATCAAGGTACTATGTGTAAAATGCACATCTTAACAATCATAAAGTTAATATATTTTATTTAGAAAAGGAGTAATACATATGCATTTCAATGAAAGATATTTCTGTTGATATATTGAAGCACTTATAAAAACCGAAATACCTACACATAAGGACTGAGGCAATCAAACAGTATTTATAACAGAGAGAAAAGCAAGCCAGAAATTGTTGTGTGATGCTCTTTGGTTTGCATTAGTTTGGAACACTGACCCACCATTTTAGCCGTAGAAATCTGAATCTCAGAGATGAATTGGTAAAACCTAGAAACAAAGAAAGAAGTAATAAAAAAAAAATCTTACTACATCAAAATACATTAAAACTTCTGAGTCTTCCTAATTCTTTCTCACAATACTTTTACTGTCAGTGCAATCAGGAAAGCAGACATATATATATATATATATATATATATATATAAAAGGTGTTTCTTTATTATTCAGCTGGTCTTACACAGGCATCTATTCAGAATCTTCTGTGCTGATTTCAAGATAAAAATATTGTTGTTCGAATCTTAGTCGTGTGAGCTCCAAAAATCCTATACAGCTAGGAAAACACACACCAGATTCTAACTCACTTTGCTTTTCATTGAGAGAATTGTTTAATTAAATCCCAGCCAGAAAGATTCTACAAGTTATAGGCAAGTTTTAATCACTGGTGATGATGATTAAGCTGGGGGGGGGCGGGGATCACACTCAGTTCTTCAATACCATGTTGAGTTTTTCAGGATTTGCAAACTATCAATGTCCTCTTGTTACAAATCCTTTCTCCCTTCTCTGAAACACTCCTGTTACAAAAGATGCTCAATTTATTGTTAAATAAATAGGGATGCTTACACTGTTTCAGTCTGCACTCTTAGAGTAGACATCTGTTCATTTCAATAGCTCCTGAAATGAGGAAGATAAGCAGATCATGTTCTCTGGACAACGCGCTGCTGGGTATCGACTACATCTCCGCCCATCTTTGAGAAAAATGTGAGCTTAACTAGATGTAGCACAGGCTACCTCATTGTCTGGAAGTGCAATAATAAGCATCCTTGATACAGAAAACAGAGATCTCATTACTGCATATTAACTTTTCTCTGTTGAGGTGCTTGAAGTTACAAATTAAAAGGCTTTTCTTAAAATTTTAATCTTACTCATTAATGGGGAAGGGTTTGTTTGTAATACAGTGAGAAGAATACCCAAAGTTTAAAGTAAGCACTGTGCATAAATCTTTCCCTTTGTAGAGAAATAAAATGTCCTATATATGTTAGGCCTTTGCCTATTATATTGTTGAGGGTCAGTGAGATCTTCTGAAGCATCACTAGCAGAAGAGCTAACCAACTCTGTCCTTTAGCTAATTAAGACACGATGTTTTCTTTCTTGAGAGGAGCAGTTTTCTGTTATTTCCTCTAAGCAAAAAAAAACCCTGTTGTTTAACTCCTTATAGGTAGAATCATAGAATCGTAGAATTGTTTAGGTTGGCAAAGACCTTTAAGATCATTGAGTCCAACTGTTAACTTAACACTGCCAAGTCCACCACTAAACCATGTCCCTAAGTGCCATGTCTACATGTCTTTTAAATACCTCCAGGGTTGGTGACTCAACCACTTCCCTTGGCAGCCTGTTCCAATGCTTGACCACCCTTTCGGTGAAGAAATTTTTCCTAATATCCAATGTAAATCTCCCCTAGTGCAATTTGAGGCCACTTCCTCTCGTTCTATCGCTTGTTACTTGGGAGAAGAGACCAACACCCACCTCGCTACAACCTCCTTTCAGGGAGTTGTAGAGAGCGATAAGGTCTCCCCTCAGCCTCCTCTTCTCCAGGCTAAACAACCCCAGTTTCCTCAGCCGCTCCTCATAGGACTTGCTCTCTAGACCTTTCACCAGCTTCGTTGCTCTTCTTTGAACGCGCTCCAGCACCTCTATGTCTTTCTGGTAGTGAGGGGCTCAAAACCGAACACAGTGTTTGAGGTACAGCCTCAGCAGTGCTGAGTACAGGGGGACGATCAATTCCCGAAAGGTACAAGATAAATGATTGCCTTGAATAACATTTCAAAGCCTCAGGCATTAGAAGGCAAAGTTGCTGACCTTATGGCTGCTTCTGCCTCTTTTCAAAAATCAAGCAGACACATTTAAGACTTACAGGTCACTGTGCCTCAGGGTCCAGCCCTATTTCATCCCCAAACATACACCACATAAGATTCCTGAATCCCTGTAAACTAAAATAGACATACATCAGATATTTCAGGCATTCTGTTTGCCTCAGTTAGATGCAGAAAAATCACGCTTTTTTTTTTCCTTTCTTAGTAACAGCAGGAGTCTGATTAAGATCAAAGAATTAACAAATCCCATCTGCTAAGGACAGTTAACCCCCTCACCTGACCCTCTGTTGCCCACTATCTATTGCTGCTCCTCCGAGGTGCAGGTCAATGGGTGTTTACACCCATAGTTCTGCTCGGAAGGGTAAGAAGAGCATTTGCAGTAACTGGTGCTCTGAAGATAATTACTCCAGATTCATAGCCAGGAGCTTAATGTGGAATAAAGCTAGAACTCATTCAAACCTAATTCCCTTTGCTTCTGAAGCTTTCTTAGAAAACACACTTTCTCAGAACAGCTTCTTCCTTCCCTCCTACTCTGTGCCTTTTCTCAACAGCATACCACAGCAGATGCCAGGGTTTCTGCTAAGGAGCGGAAACCTCGTTGTAATGGGTCTTTTGCTATCAGACATCAAGATTCAGGATGCAGTGGGGAAAGGGAAATCTTTTTGCCCCAGACCATGGGACAGCTCCATTTGCATCCCTGACATACTTCTTGTGTTGGGGGTCTCCACTGCTTTCCCCACATGAAAGGAGGCATGGAATCCAGGCTCAGCCCCAGGACTCACATTTGATGCAGCAATCCCAAGGCCTCTGTCCTTGGAGGAGTGCTGCTGCAGAAGAGGGGTTCAAACACATGTGATGTTGCAATGGGGAAGCATATGGAGGAAGGAAGAGCTGGCATCAAACCATAAGGCTCCCGGTTGCCGTGTCCCTAAGGGGGAGAGAAGAGCTCTGTCCTTTTTGCTGCTCCATCAGCTCATCTCTGGGAATCAGTTTAGACTGGGGTGAGGCTGCAGTGCCTGGGGGAAGAGGAACCACGAGGGATGTTGTGTTTGCCTGGACTCTTGCCCTCTGCACTGCACATAAATTATCCCTAAGTTGGCTGACAGAGGGCTGAGTTGGTGACACCAGCCAAAGCTTTGCCTCGACAGTGGCAGCAGTCAGTAAAGCCTCCCCTCTTCAAGGCTGTCAGCAGTGTTTAGAGCCACTGAATGGTGTACGTGGATCCAGCAGCTATGTAAGGAGAGCACTACATTTCCTGGTTCATAGGTAACTCCTGTATTACATCTCAAATCTGGGGCTCCACAACTGGCATTCAAAAACCCAGAGCTTTTCGGATGAATGCACAGTCTGTGGTAGCTATCGAGCAATGCCCTTTGCTGCTGCTGCTTTAGTCATCTGATTGAAACCAGCACTCGTTCAATCTTTACATACAGACACTTTATCTGGGAGAGTTCTTCTAAATGGAGCAGGACTGAAGTGACAGCATGAAGTCAGGTTTTACATTCCCAGCTTCCCAAGAGGATTAGGGTCATAGCTCTCCAGCGACCACCGTACTAGATGACATGGCTGGAGAATACGAATGAGTAAATTATGACTTTGGAAGCCTTTACAGTCTCTGCACTGGTTAATGAACACAGAGCAGATTTTGGGCTTAAACATATTTCTCTGCTATTTCTTCTGGTTCTTGAGATCCTACAGCCTGCCCTCTTCTCTTCTTGCCTTTCAGTTTCTTGTATGCTTGGTGTTTCACATTAAGGTCGTGCTCTGTCTTATCCTCCATTTCCTCTTCCACAATAATCCTAAGAATGATCTTTCAGGGTATGTGCAATTAGCCTGATTTCTGCCAAACAGGCTACCAGCTCAACCAGCCTGCTGAAGTTATTGGGATTTCATTATACACACCAGATTTAATTTTTTACAGGCCTCCCACAGTTCCTTTATTACATTCTGTTCTCCAAGTATCATTACTCCTTAACTGGCCCCAAATTAAAGTCAGTTTAAAAAAAATATTTAATCTCATTCCTTTCTTACTTGTGGTTGTCTAACATCCATATAAAACAAAAGAGGCCTTATAATAGCCTTGTATATTTGAAGCTTGGAACTGAAAATTACCTGCAAAGATAATAACAGTCAACCCTGCTGTATTCCTGGTCTCAATTTAATAGAATAATGGTAATGCAAGCCTGATAAGGACCTCCTGGGATCACATAGTCCTTTCTCCTCTCTGAAGGATCGGGCTGTTATACCTAAACCATATGTAACAATTTGTCAGGCTGGATCTTAAAACCCTTCCATAAACAGTCCTCCCTCTGTGCAGCATATTTAGGCACTGCACCACAGATACTTCCTAATACCAAACCCCAAAGTATCTCTAATGCAAATTCACTGAGTTCATGACAGTCTATTTGCAAGGGTCTTTGAGAACAAGTTACCACCTTTCCATTTAACAGGCCTTTGAATATTGGATTATTATTACATCTTAGCTCTAGCCTTTCCTATACCACAAAGCCATTTCCTTCAATCTTTTCTCAAAAGTCATGTCTTTGGGTCTCGTTTTCTGGCCATGTTTTCTTTACACCCCTACCTTTTTGTCTTCCCTCCTCTGGACTCCTCTGTTTGGCAACACTTCAGAAAGTGTGGCACCCAAAACTGTTCAGTGCCAATATCAGCGTCCCAGGGCCAAGCAGGGAAGGATAATTACCTTGCATATGTTACCTACAACACTACTGTCAGCACTGCACAGCATGAGATTTGCTTAGCTTTGTAACAGTAACATATTATGACAATTTCATTTGTCATAGCTCCATTAGATGGCTCCATCAGAGCAATCACATCTCTTCATTCCCTATTTTATAATTTATTTTTTAATTTCCCCTTCCCAAGGATAAGTGTTTCTATTTGAGAACTGAATTTTCCCTTGTTGGTTTTGGGCCTTTTGTGCTGTTTCTTAATACAGTTCTGAATTTTGATCCTGTATCTCAAAGAGCTTGTAATCCCTCCCAGCCTCATGTTGTTAGAAAACTTGTGTTTCATGATTCAAGTTGTTAATGAAAATCCTGAGTAGTAAAATATTATTTCTGCAGAGCCCTGCTTTTAATGCCTTCCCAGTTTAACATCAAACCATGTGAGTGTGTGCTCACTGTATAATGACTCTGGGTAGGTACATATTTCTTTTGTTTCCTTAAGAGCATGTTAGGTGGGACCATGTCAAAAGCCTTAGCAGAGTTTAAGTGTATCTACTGCTTCTCCTTTATCCATGAGAACAATTATCCTGTCAAAGGAAACAAGGTTAGTTTGACATGATTTATTCTCAACAAATCTACTCCAGCTGTTTTTATTAGCTTATTATTCTCTAGGAAGTTATACATTGATTCTTTAATAATTTAGTCTTGTGTATCTTTCAGGATAACACAGATAGACTTGTTATCTCCCTGAACCTTCCTTTTTCTCTTTTGAAGGATGGGCTCTGCAGGTTTTTTTCTAGTTCCTAGAGAACCTTCTCCTCTTTTGTTACCAATGAGTGTTAATGGTTCAGATACCGCTTCAGTTTCTTAGATATTCCAGGGTAAATTCCACCAGGCCACTCTAAGTTTAATATATCTAACACATTAAATATTTTCAAACCTCTTCTTTCCCTACTCAGACTTGTGCATCTCTGCTTTTGTAAACAACCTAATTGCTTTAGGCATTTGCTCACAATTTATGTCATGCCTGAAGCAAAGATGACATTGAATATCTTGGCTTTCTCATCGTGGCCTGTTATTTGCAATCCTCCCCTATTAAATAATGGGCCTGAATTTTACTTTGCCTTTTTCTGTTCTTGTAGTGTTCCTACAATTTTTTCACATGAATTTTTATCACCATCAATAGTAGTAAGTCATTGTGTACTTTATCTTTCTAGGCTCACCCAAACACTTTTGGTCTACTTTTTTTTCTACTCAGCTTCAGCCAGACGTCCTTGCCCCTAATTTGTAAATAAATCCTTTTTCAATATTCAAGACTTTAAAGAGCTTCTGTTGCAGCTCTTCCTTCTTCTTATGCTGGTTCCTTTCTCCCTCATAGCACAATAATTTGCTGTTGTGTTTTAAATACAGCTTCTTTCAGTAATTGCTATGTCTTCTGCACTTCTTTATCCTTAAATTATCTTCCCAAAAGAATCTACTTACAAATTCCCTGAGTTTATCAGTATCTGCTTTACCGAAGCCCATTATCTCTATTTTGCTTCTCTAATGCTGTCCTTTTCTTAAAATAGTGAACAACGATCAATAGCTTTGCAACCATTTCTGCCCCCTTAGTCCCTGCAATCTATCATTTTTACAGAAGTTGGACCATTGTGTTAAGAAACCCCTGTGTCTAAAGGCTGCTGTAGTTTCTGGTCAAACAAAAGATATGAAAAAACCTGCAAAGCATGTCCTGCTTGAGCCTGGATACAACAATACATGTACTACTTGATAATGGTTGACATTAGTCCAGAAATGTGCAAAGGTGATCTACTTAATTCTGACGTGTTGAGGCAACCGAGTTGGAACACACATGGAGAAGTAATGTTAATCCATTTTCTTACTTAAGGAAACCTAAATCAGTCAATGCAGTTACACCAGCAGAGTTTAGATTTTCTAAGGTTTTAGCAATCATCACTCACGTTATTCAGGCATACAAACTTCTGTACTGTATCACTTCTTCTTAGCATCTTCATAACTGCAGGGGGATATTCATATTGGTATCCTTCAGCCTCATGGTGAACTGCATCCAGTCCAACAGTGATGGAGGGACTACACAACAACTAAGTCAATCCTCTATTCTGTGACCCTAAATGCTCTTCAAAGCTAGAATATCTAAAGAAAAAAGGGGTGCACACCCCACATAAATTCCTTACCTGTTCAGACTAGGAAAAATCTAAATATGGCACTATTAGTAGTCTCCTTTATGTCAGACTGACAGATTTTAAACAGCTTCCAGAAGGGCACCACTTTCCTATTTCAGCTGTCTTCTCATTATTGTTAGACCTGGAAGCTCAGTGCTGGATAACAGAAATATTTGTACAGCTAAATACCAGGAGAGCACTATGGAAATAAAAACACATGTCAGGAAACTGTCTGAATGGGGAGTTCACTTCAGAAAGAAATCTCCCTTCAAGCCATAAAATGGAAAACTGCCTAGATCCATCCATTTCTAACTTTCTCTTACCTGTCAGCCCAGTGATTTGGCTCGTCATTCCCCTGGCAGAATTTTAAGCAGGTTTAGATGTCTGCTCTCCATCCCCACATGAACACCACATGTGCAGAACTGTTAATGACAATTAGACTTTAAAAGCCTGCTGTAGGAAATCTCACCCAGAAGCTCAGTGAATATGACAACCATGTCACTTGCCTATATAGCTCCCTCAACAGGAAGTTTATGAAGGTGAAAAAACCCCTATGCTGTCTTAATCACTGGCTACTAGAAACTGTCAATGAATAAGGAGAAGCTCTTTCACATCCCCTGAGGCCACTGTACTTCCCAGAGGCACAGGACTATGAGCATCTTAGTTTACTGGCTCACAACAACCACATTATAGCATTTTTTTTTCAAGATGTTTATTGAGGTCTTTCTAAAAAGCTTTACTGAAAGGCTGCTTCAAAACCCTCCTCCTCTGATAGTTAAACCCCTTTTTGTTTTTAGCCTGAATTTCATCATGGGCAACATATAACCATTTTGTTCAGTTGCAAGTATGATCCTTAATCATTCTGTCTCCTCCCTAGTACAGACACAGATCTATATTTATATCTCTCTCATACTTATGAACAGCAACTATACACAATTTCAGCCTTCATTCTGCTAAAAAAGCCAGAGTGATCTGGGCTTTCCTCATAAAACAGATTCTCCATTCCCATTCTATGCCTCTGCTCCGATTTTAATGGATCTTTTCTGAGCATGACTGACTAGCTCTACTGCAGGCAGACTTATCAGGACCTTGGACTGTGGTCAATACACCCTTACCCCTGTTGAAACTACCAACCCCACATTCACAGCTTCCCATTTCTATCACTTAAGTCTTCTACTAGAACATTCTGATCATTCTCTGTAAAATTAACTGCTATTTTTTTATTATTTTCTTTACAAACATTGTTAATACAAATGTTCATTAGGATCAGTCCCAAATCCACTCCTCTATTACCTCTATTAAGAATTACATCAACTCTATTAGCTTTCCTCTAGCCCCATGCATCCCCTTTGACAAGAGCACATTGTTGCCTCCCCCTCTGCTAGATCCCTGCTTACTGTATGATAATTATATTAATCTGCTCTTGAGCTACATGGGAAATTACCAGTTATGCTACTGTCGCTGTACAAATGAGTGACAGCTACTGTATGTCCTTTAGCTACAGACCTGCTTTTCTCATCAAGGAACAGTACTGAGTTTCTCCACCGTGAGCAACGTATTACAAACCCATGTTGTATTTTTTCCCATTTCCATTTATCTCCAACTCCCCTATTAATCTTTTCTTCAACATTTGCTTTAAATCTTTGCATCCTACTGAGGTCATACTAATGGTTGGTAATGGAGTGCTTCATTATTTCTCTATTTGTTAAACAAGTCCTATATGTGCTGTTCTCCAACCACACAGTATTGCCTAATTTGATAACCACAAAGATAAACATCACTGAGGGAACTGCAGTTTCATTTGCCAACTTTTATGATCCCAGTTAAGCTGAGTATTAAATAATTTAAGTTTTGTTTCAACCCAAACCCAGAATGAGGTAATCTGTTCTCCTTCACTTGTTCCCATTACCCTGTTTCACTGCCACATTCTGTAACCACTGCGTTACTGAAAACTGAGCCGAAATATTCATTTTGCTTTTCATTAGACCTAGATTACCCTTAATCTCCTTAATACTTCTCCTTACCTTATTTAAAACAAACAAACAAACAAACATCTTTTTCTTTGCTTTTTGTTACTTTTATAGCTAAAGGGATTTTAGTGTTGTTACAGCAATTGTTGATTTCTTTTGCAAGACCCTAGCCACCTTGATTTTAGGAACCCTGACTTTCTTTGTCATACTTTCTGACAAAACAGGGCTTTTTTTAGAAATGCAAATCAGAACTTGGAGACAGGTTAGAAGAAGAATTCAAAAGATAAGATCATCTAGGCACATTTAGCAGAATGGGCTTTTGGTTAGCATGGACCATTTCAGTTTCTAATGGAACAAATGGAGCTGCTTCTTTTTCTGTCTCTCCCTCTTCCCACCCTCAAGATGCAGAAACCGTGGGAAGAGTGACGCTAATGGTGCAAACTGTGCACCCCCAAGGGCACTAACTAGGAAAGGCTGGAAGGGATGAGCTGCACAACCTCGTACCTGTGACTCCATCTTATAACATGTGAGCAAGATTGCACCAGGCAACGATAATAAGGGGGCTGTGACTCCCTTGGTCATCACTGCTCTTCTGTAAAAACACACCAGCTCCCCATGCTGTTCCCCCACAAGGTTAAAAGAGGGATGTATTATACCTAAATTGAGTGACTGGTATCCACATGGAGTCTCTTCCTGTATGAAGGCTGTGCTAGGAAATTTTCCACATGAATGTGTCTCTCTTTTGGCCTTTCAGATAAGGAGGGAAAAATGCTTATCCTTTTGTTGGCCCTATCTCCCTTCTTACGCTGTGATTTCAGTTCAGGCTTGGACATAAAGCACCGGATGAGACAGTTCCTGCTTCTGTGACTAAGGCTGGGGCATGGACCCCACAGCAAGGGATGAAAAGGGCACTGCCTGGTGGTCTCCACAGCATCAGGCAATGCACAGAATGTTGCCACCAGCAGAAGTCCATCTAGAAATTTTATATTTCTAGTAAAATACATGAGCAGCATACAGGAGAAGGACAGAATCCTGCTGAGTACTGAATGCTCCAATAACATCTTTCTAAATTGGTTTCTGATCCAGGCTTCTGGAAATTATATGCTCATCAGAAGAGCTCTCTACAGCTTGCAGGAACACATCCATAACATACAGCAGAAAATGAAACTTTCTATGCTTCTACAAATGCTGCAGTCCCAAAGGCTCTCAGAGCAATCAGCTAAGATAAACAAGTAGGTTTGGTGCTTCTTTCACCTTAGAGGCTTTTCTGATACAGGTTTCCAGTTAAATGCATGACCTATCAGCCTTTTTACTGCTGGTGGCAAGCCAGGTATCTTCAGGGCCTTTCTGGGAGATAGGTGCAGATATCAAAGGGAGTTATAGCATGGTTATCTGGACAATCCAATACCTATCAAATGCATGGCAGCCAAGGGATCCAAAATATCATGCTACAAAGGTGGAGGGCAGGGGGAAAGAGCAGGGTGTTGTTCAGCCATTGGGCCCATTTCACTCCTTGCACCACAACTCACAAACCCATGCTGTATTGAGGTAGTGGTACCTGTGCTAGTTCTGATTTATTAGCAAGGCTGCAGAGGCATGAATCACAGTGTAAACTCTTTTCTACATGGTCTGAAACTGCAGCAAAGGACTTCCAGATTGGACACAGGGAATAATTTGCTCATAGGAACAACAGCAGAGATGACTGCCTGCAGAAGTGACTCTTCTTGGTGGTGGTTTTTAAAATCTGCCCAGGCGAATGTGTCAAGACCAGCCCTGCCCTCTTGCAGCCAGAAGGTGGGTGAGAAGTTTGTCCTCCCTCTCAGCCCCGTGTTGCTGATTCTGAAGGCTGGTGACTACCCACAGCAACAGGCGATGGATGGTACAGCCTGTGTTAGAGACTTTCTTGCCATTTCACTGTTATCATTATCCAGGTTGTACTACCTTGAGTAATACTTTCTGTATTTGCGCTTTCAGTGTCAGGGTAGAGATAAGCTAGCTGCCTCATTTAAAGTCAGTGAGATCTTTCTCCATTTCCTTTAGTAGGAGCAGCATGGCACTTCACGAGTCCTTGATGGTTTTATCTTTGTCTTGTCTTCCTTGCATTCCCTTGTTTCCCCTTGTTTCTCTTCTTCCTTCTTGTACTGTTGTTAATTCTCATCCTGCAAAAGTTATGAAGTTACCTTGCTTGAAAGTGCTTGTGTTTTGCATGTTTAGTCCCCCCCAAAAAACATCCCACTCTGTCCTGATATGGTGAAAACCACTGAAGATAGAAGCCAAACCTGTGAACTTGTGAGCACATTTTGAAGAATGCAAACCTCTCTAAACAGACCCTGAACGAACAGGACTTAGACCATTCGGCGCATCACAGCACCATGCCCATTACTTCTGGTGAATCTTGGGCCTGGGTCTTTCACCTATCCTTACCTCAAGGTAGAGACTAGGGCTGCTTTTTAAGCCACATTGACATTGTGTCATTCAAAGGATATCAGAAGAAGTAAGAAAATAAGATGTAGCAGAGTTAAAGTAAAATTTGAACATCCAGCTTATAACAGCTTCCTTAGGCAAAGGGAATCTTCTCATCCAAAACTTGCTCTTTTGCTCCTTTTTATAGATACTGGCCAGCCACAGGTATCCTAAAAGTACACACTCACCTCAGTTCATTCTGCTCGTTGCCTTTGGGAGAGTTACATTTGTTTTCTACTAACTGAACTTTTCTTTCCCTGGGCTTACAAACCTTGTCAGGGTTGGAAATAGCTCCTTTGAAAATCCAACACTAGACTGATGACTATTAAGGGTACATTTTAATAACAGTGAGCTGGTTTCATTTTCATCATAGACAGTAAAGACCTATAAGAACATTTGCAGGCATCTTTGCATGATTTCATTATTAGCTGTACTCCTCAGGATGTGCAAATCGAAAACCACTGGGATTAAGGGGATAAGGAAGGGAAATGTTTGATTATGACAAAAGCCATTCTTTAAAAACAGGCTGAAGTGCAACAACTGCTGCTCAGGCTTATCATTTATTAGTGTGCACTCATCAAAACAAAAGTGCAACAGACTTGACAACACTGCTTTTTCTGCTACAAAACCAAAGATAAGAACAGAAAATAAGAGAACTGTATTAGATAGAGTTATTATTAAAACATTTTTTGGTGGTTGAGTAGCATGGTGTCTTATCAGATTCACAGAAATCTCTGAGATCTTAAGATTATGCTATAATAGAGATCAGTTACTAATAGCAGCCAGAGAAATTTGTTGCTACTGAAAAGCAATATGATAATAACATATCACACAAACCCATTCGTTCTTGCATTGGGTTATACTCCACCTGAAGCTGAACTGAAACACAGGACTGAATTTGGTCCAAAATCTGTAAGTCTTTTGCAACTAAAATGCAAAACTTGATCCTGCAGATTTTATTTTGTAAGATCACATTTGTTGCAGGAAGCAGTCCCCCATAGTTTATCAGGCCTAAACAGTTTTAAAGAATTTCGTTGCAGAATATAATATTAGATTGTGGTGGAGAAAAAAAGAAATTAGGAAGTACAGCTAAGAGGAAGCGATAGTAATGGTGAGGAGGGAATTAGGAAGCCCTTATAGGCTATTATAGGCCTATGGTAGTGCTAGAGGAGAAAAAGGCTTGCTGCAGAGAACAAATGATGCAGCATAGACAAAGCACAGCCTGAAGAAGAGAAGACCAGAGAGCAAGAAAGCAAAAGTCTGTATGAAAGATTTCATTCATGCTGAATAAAGGTATGATCCTTGATTTGCAGCGAGTATAAACTGCCCCGTCTCCACTGACCTGCTGTCCTAATTAACGCCAGCTGAGAAATTGCCATACCTTGGTTTTCCACAGGTAAATACTGACGAAAGCAGCGTACAGCCTTGTCCTCCATTATGTATCACATTAGCAAGGTCCATTCCTGAAGCTCTTGCTTCCCTCAGTTAAGTTCAGCTGAATCTCATTGATCTATATTTAAAAATAAAATGAGATTAATGCCAGGTGCTTACACTGGCTTCCCAGAATTTACAAGGCACTTTACCATTGGTGCTGAAGTCACATACTCATCATCCTGTCTCCATGGAACAAACCATGGACAGCGCTCTTGCTTGCACATATCTGGAGCCATTGTGCACGAAAATAAATGACAGCTATTATACTGTAAGAAGAATGAACACAGCTGCTGAAGGAACTATTAAACATGTCACAGCTAGAGCTTCGGAGATTCCCGATGGTTGCTCACATTCATTCTGGGAGCCGCATCACGTTGCAATATGATGTAGCTCTCGTGGGGTATAGTGTGCAGGGCACACGTGTGCTAGCCCTTGGAGGGTTGGCTCTGTGATATACAACGCTCTTTCCCTCCTTGTTAGTTAGGATAATTTACTATGCATACTGGGAATCAAACAGCAAAATACATGGGAAAGCACAGCATCATTAATGGTTTATGCATGGATTCTGATTATTTAGTTCTGGCCCAAAAAGTAACAGATACTTTATTTTACTATTTAAAAAACTGGCACTAGTCCCACTGGGAGCACAATATCAGACACTGTAGGATGAAAAGAGGATTAGAGGGAAGGAAAGGCCAGAAGAAGTAAAAGAGAGGGGTTTATGTATTCCTCCTGTGTAAAGAATGAGTAGCCCAATACGTTAAGCAAAACTTTTCATGAATTATATGAAGAAACTGACATCTAAGCAGGAATCAGGCCTTGGTTAAACATTCATTGCAATTTCACCTGTATCACAGAAAGGAAAATGATAGCTTTTGGCTAGATCAGCTTGCTGCAGGGCTGCACGTTTGCCAGTGCTGCAGAAGGCAGGTTACAGAGGTGCATAGCTGAAGTGGGAAGAAAGGATGAGGACTCGCTGCTTTCAGTGGCATTTAGACGTACTCTGGATGCAAGCGCGCAGGAAATCATGATTTCAGTAGGCGAGGCCTCCGTCTCCGCGCTGTTAAAGAGGAAAGATGTTAATTTATTCTTGCTTAAAACTTACATTATAAGTTGTCACCTCACTCAGCCCAATCTTTTTCCTCTTCCTGTATCCACGATTCCCATTCAGGCTGTGGGAGCTCTGCGTGTATCATAGGTAGAGGAGCAAAAGGAAAGCCTAAAATTCTTTTGAATTATATCCCACCTGCTAAAAACAAAAGAAGACCTTGTATGCTTGAGACTAAACATACCATGTTCCAACAAATGTGAAGAATGGTGAAGACGGAGAGAAGTGCCTCACAATCTCAGGTCCACAAGCGCAACCGGATGTTAAACACAGCAGTGCGCAGATAACTGAACAGCACGATGAGGTCAGGGCAAGAGATGCAAACCCACCACCTGCCAACCCACCGCTCCAGAGGAAGAGAAGAACCTGCTCTTGCAAGGTGCCAGGGAGCACCTTCACTCCTCATCTGTGGGCCTTGAGCAGGTACCAGTTGGTACGATCTTGCTTTTGTATTCCCACCATTGGGACTGAAGGGAGTAGAAGGTGTAAGAAAACAGAAGCCACAGGCATTTGTATTAAAGGCTTAATTCTGATCTTCGTTGTGGGGATGCAGTTATTTGCACTGACACAGCTGGTCTTTGCTGAGAGAAGGAAACCATCTGAGATGAAAACATGTTCTTTGCATAGCAAAATCCCTACACAGAGACAAGAGATTTTTTAAAAAGTTTCTGCATTTACCTTTTCAGGCTCCATAACACAGCACAAAAGACTTCCCTGTTAAAGAGGAAATCATATATATAAAGTGATTTTTTTAAATGATTACAGAACAGAATATTTTATAGATGATTGTGTCATTTTTGAGTGGATGGTTATTTTCACTTCCAGAGCAAATATGAGGTACCTCTTGTCGGACAAGCTGTTTGGAATTTCTGCTTTGTCATCAGAACAATTTCTAAAAATACATAAAAATGAACAAAGTACGTCCTAAAATTTATAATTTTATAAATATAAAATTTATAACCTGCCACGAGATAATGGACATGTCCCATTTATTCACATGTACAAACAACCGTAAACTGAGGCCAGTGCTGGGAGAGGCATCACGTATATTTAATCTTACACACTGAGTATGTATTTTGATAGCAATAAAATTACTCAGCAGAGAAAACTAAGGATCAATAAGTCTGCACAGTGTCCAGGTCTTGAATTAATAGTTTATGGTCTGGCTGACTGACAATTACTAGCAAAAAGCGATGGCATAGTTGGGAGTAAATATTTAATGGGATAACGAGGTCTCCCGCGTCTCTATTTTTACACAATGCTGTCTGCCGTGTTTGGCTGGATTGCAGGCTTTTCGCAGCCTATTTCTACACAAGGGTGTTTCAGTATATGATACGAATTCCTGAAGGCTACGACAATATCGACAGCATCTATCATTCGTGAATAGAAAAGATTTATCCTTGGTTATTGTACAGTTCCCCTTCACCTGGAGCTCTTCTCCTAGCTTTAGATGGAGGTGTCCGTAAAATGACAGGCTAAATTTATGTTGACACGGTGCCCTGGCGTTCAGTGCCCCCCCCCCCCCCCCCCACCTCCAAGGACTGGATTCCAAACCGAAACGCTTGATCCACACGGGATCGAGCCACTGCTCCTCCCGAGGCGGGATGCCATCCCCCCCGCAGCCAGCCGCCACGGATCGCTGGGGTCCCTCCCCGCCCGGCCCCACGTGTGGGAGGGGGGGATTTTTTTTTTTTTTTTTTTTTTTTTTTTTCTTTTTTTAAATATGTTTTGGCTGTCGGGAGTGGGTTCGCCGTAGCCAGAGCGGCGCCTGCAGCCAGCGCGACCACAGCGAGCTACCACGCCGACATTTCCACCCAAGGGCGGGAAAGGGGCCACCCCCTTCTCCCCGGGGAGCTGCCACCCCCACCCCCCTTCTCCCCGGGGAGCTGCCATCCCTCGCCGGCTGCGGGCGGCCGCCGCCTCCGCCGGGCGGCAGCCGAGGGCCGCCTCCCTCCCCTCAGGGCGGGCGTTGGGGCCGCGGCCACCGCCCCCTGCCCGCCGGGGTCGGCCGAGGGTGGGCGCGGAGGGCTCGGGGGCTGCCGGCGGATGAGGGCGGCTCGGCGGAGGCTGCGGATGAGCCGGGAGAAGGAGCTGGTGGCGTACTGCCTGCTCCTGGGGCTGTCCTTCCCCCTCCTGCTGCTGCTCCCGTTCCCCTGAGATGCGCCGGGCGACGGCTCGTCCCCGCCGCGGGGGGACGGGCGGGAGGAGCCGTCGGGAGCCCCGCTCCGCCGCCCGCCGCGCGGCCCGCGGGAGCAGTCCGAGGGACTGACGCCCCGGCGGGGGACGATGAAGAGCTCGGGCGGGCTTTGCGGCGGTGCCACCCAGCCTGCGCGGGCGGGCGGGCTGCCTCTCCCCGCGGGGGGGCCCGGCCGCGGCCCCGGCCGCGCTCTGCCCCTGCGGGTGTGATGGCGGCGGCGCCGCCGCCGCGCTCGCCGCTCCCCCTCCCCGGCTGACGGGGACGCCAGGCAGAGCCGCGGCGTCGCAGCTCCCCTTTCGCCTTCCCGAGCTGGGCTTCGGCGGCTCGGGGCCGGGGCCGGCGGCGCCTCTGCCCTGAGGCGGCCCAGATGGGCCAGCGGCCGCGGGCACTGCCACGGCAGCCCCCTCAGCGCGGGGCCGGCGGGCCGCGCCTCGCCGCCCTCCCCGACCCAGCGCCAGCGCTGCGTGGCCGCCGCGGGCCCCCCGCCTCCGCGCCCGCCGGGCGGCGGCTGTAGCCGGCGGCAGCCGCCGGCCGCGGCGCTCGTGTCGCTGCAAACCCGTCGCTCTGCGGGGCGGAGTGTGTCCCCGGCGGCTTGCCGTGCGGGGAGGCGGGCCGGGGGCCGGCTGACATGGGAGAGAGCATGTCCAAGAGGCTGAAGCTGCAGCTGGGCGGCGAGGCGGAGATGGAGGAGCGGGCTTTCCCCAACCCCTACCCCGACTACCAGCCCCACGGAGCCGCGGCTGCGGCCGCCCCCAGCGCGGCGGACGCCCAGCGGGAGAAGGCGCCGCTCCCGCCGGAGGAGGAGTCCCTCCCCTTCGGCGCCGACGGGAAGGTGAGTCCGGGGCGGCGGCCGGGCGGGCGCGCAGGCAGGCGCCGCGGGCCCAGCCCCACTCGCGGCGCGCTCCCTCGCCGCAGGGGCGGCCTCCCGCGGGGCCCGGGGCCCGGCCGCGGCCTCCGGCGGCGCGGTGGGGCGGCCCGCAGCCTGTGGGCGCCGCCGCGGAGCGCCGTGCCGGCCCTGCCCGCCGGCCGGGCGCGGGGCGCGCCGCCGGGCCGTTCCCGCGCGGGGGCAGCGGGCTCTTGGGGGGGGTTGGGGGGAGGCGGGTGAGCCGAGGGAAGGAGTGGGAGCTGGGCTCAGCCCGGCCCCACGGCTTGCAGTCGGTGGCAGCGACTGCCGTAAGCTCTTTGGTTTTCCCCGGAACGCGAGTGAGCGCCGTGCCGGGCCTGGAGGCAGCGCTGCGTACGCTGCGGCTGCCGCCGCGGTTCTGTCGCGCCGCTCGCAAGTTGCCCGAGTTTCACCAAAGAAAGCACGGAGAATGGCAGGGGTTGGAGGGGACCTCTGGGGATCATCTCGTCCAACCCCCCTGCTTGAGCAGGGACACCTACAGCAGCTGTAGGAAAGCCGGGAAGGAAAAAGATGAGCAGGGAAGGGAAAAGGTGAGCGTGCATCTAGAAAAGATGAGTTTCTCCTCAGGTGACAGCAACAGCCAGGCTTTGGGTGATGCTGCACCGTTCTCTCCAGGGCATGAGTTTACTGTCATACACACGTCTATAGATTCAGGTGCACCACGACAGGCAGCGGGCAGTCAGTTCGGGCCAGCAGAGGGGCTGGCACTGCTCACACGAGGCTTGCAGTCCTTCCTGCTCTGCTCATCTCCTCGACACCACGCGCTGCTGGCTGGGGAGCTGTGTGTGTTCTAGGCTTTAAACACAGAAGCTGCTCTGGCCTGTCACCATGCAGGCTGGCTTACGCTGCAGAAGGAATACCAGAATATGGGCCTTCTGTCGTTTTAGCCCCTGAGCAGCCTTGTCTTTCAATACTGTGCTGCTTTGTCATCTTTCAGGTGAAGAACACTGCATGGTGACATTGCTAGAAGTGCAGATGCACTGGGTGTGAAGCTAACTTTCCTAACTCGCTGGACTGTATGCTGGGGTGAATAAAGGAGGAGAGCCTTTAATCTCTGCTCTGTATTTTCCTGCTTCTGGCAATAAGGAGTTACCTTGATTTACTGATACGGTGGGACGGGGATGGTGATGCCCAGCAGTGAGAGAATCATTCTTCCTGAGCATCGTGAGAACGAGCAGGACAGCACCAGCTCACCATCGATCAGAGGCGATGAAAGGTCTCACTAGTTGTTGCAGCTGAGCTGTGAAGCTGTGTGTGGCTAAGCAAAATGCACAAAAGAGAATAGTTTGGGGGATTGGTGTCTTACCGCTACAGCTAATTGCAGCTGTCAAAAGCAGAACCTGGCACTTGAAAAGGATTAAAAAGCAAGGGTAGGTTTGGAAGTGAAAGCTGATTTGTTTTTACAGAAATCCCTAGTAGTGTACTCCGTGCTGGTAAAACTAATTTTTCTGTGAAAAAGAACTGCGATTTCTTTGTTCTTTTGTATCTGGCTCAGTATATAAAAACCATCCAAGTACGATGAGTTGAGGTGTGAAGGCAGAGAGGAGAGGGCAGAACAGCTGTAGCTATGTATTGTTGTTAAACTGGTAAAAAAACATACCAAGAACTTTATTCTAAGGCCTGCCGTAGGCCAGTCATCCTTCTTATGTACCTGCTTTAGATCTGACACTTAATGTCCTTTTTTTTTAAAGAGAAAATAAGCCTTCATTTACTGCTGATCTAGGTTGACTATAGCTTTCCAAAGTGAGAACTGATATCAGAGGAAGGTGAACTTCCTTAAAAATTTTTTTAGAGAATACTAGCTGTATTGCAGCATAGTTTGACTCTAATTTACTTCAGATTTAATTTTTGAATTAGTCCAAATTCAGAAACATTCTTCTGCAGCAGAGCTGAAATAAGTTAGTCAATGATTTTGTAGCCCCAGATTCACGTTAGGAATGTCAGTTCTGCTCTGCTGTAGATGAGTATGCTATTTTACAGTGGATGCAAATGTTTTTTCCCAGCATCAATAGTGGATGGCATTCCTTGTTACTGTGTGGCAGTTGGCAGCTGTTTGTGCAGCTTTGTTCAGAAAATATCTTTGAGCACCTGTGTAGCTGTCTATTTGATAAAAGGTGGTGTCTGGTTACCTTCAAAAGTCTGAAGCTCCTCTGGAAGAACAACTCATCTTCTGTACCATGTTAAAGTGATGTAACTGCACCAACTTTCAGTGGTCTTTGAATTTTTTCAACTCTGTGCATTTCATAGGAGAAGGCAGATGTGTGTGTACATTTTCTTTTGTTTCTGCATCTGCAAAATCTGAGGAATTGTCCTACATATTTCTGGGCTAGAACATAGCCATGAGTATATTTATGTGTATTTATATTCTTTGCAGCATTTGCATATTATCAATCCTGGTACTATCCTGGCTTTTATGGGACTTCCTGATGAGTATTTTGGGGTGCTTTTGTCGTTGTTTGTGTTTTTTGGTTTGTGGTTTGATGATTTCTTTGCATTTAACAGGCTCCAGTCCTGTAAGAGAAAAGTCTTTGCCTGCCTAAAGCCCCAGTGAAGACAAAAGGACTTTACACAGGTCAGGGAGTCTGTTCTGTATACCACTGTACACAACAGCACAAGCTTCCTAAAAATGAGAGCAGCTTTCAGAAGCCCTGGATAATTTCTTCCTCCCATCTCCTGCTGTGTGGAGCGGTGAGCGTTGAGCAACTCATGTAATAACAGCTAGAGGTGTGCGGGGCTCTGCCATTGTCATGGAAGGCAATGCATTATTAATCCCTCCATTTGATTTCGTAAGCTGCCATGATTACCATGTAAAATTCATTTGGCTGATAAAAGGACAAGAAGCTCTTCAAGGCATTGTCCAAAATGTGAGAAAATTGGGACAAAGTGCTGCGTATGGAAGCATGTGGTTGTATGCATAAGGTACAGTTCAGGAAGCTGGAAGGTACAAGAGCAGGAGAGGAGAATATAAAGTTGGGGGCTGCTGATTTGCCTTCTTAAAAATAGTCATAGTAAACACTGCAGTTATCTAGGTGGGCTCTGCTCATGCAGTTGAAATTCACTTTTTTCCTAGCTAGATTTCTTCACTGTGAGTGTATCGTGAACTTGAATTATTTCTGTAACTTGTCTGAGAAAGCTGAAGGTAATAATTCATCAGACAGCATTAATTCTAGATTAATAAGAAACATAATTTTAAATATGTCTTTGTTTAAAAAATGACGAATCTTTCAATTAAATATATGTCCTACAGTTCAATTAAAAATATTTCAATTAAATATATTTCCTTCTGCTGTGGGTCCCATAGTGATACCTTAGCCTGAAAAAGTACCTATAGATGTTATCTCAAAGTGGTCCAAAAGTTTTCAAAATGGAAACGTAAATGGGCAGGGAGGCAGAGAAATGAATAGACAGCTATAGACTCAGAACAAAACATATTCCCTAGTTCATGGGAAAATCAGTTTGTCTGTTAAGTTTCTTCTAATTTTTAATTCACTGTAATTGTTTATTGGGGAAAGTATTAATATTTAAAAAGCAGATGTTCTGGTAGTTTCCCCCGCATTGTGGGCAACTCCAGTTATAAACTCACCTGTTCTTAAATGTGGCAATTTTAGGCTGTGGGCCTGTGCAGGTTGGGAACCAAAGAGTAGCTCATCTGAGCAGTACTGTGCTTTGCTTTCCCACCTGAACTGGAGCAGAGGTAACCTATAGCTGCAATTAATGTCAAGACTCGTTGGCATTGTGTTGCCCATTAGCTGTGGGTGGGGGACCGAGAATGGGGAGGTCTGTGCAGGCTTGCGTGATGCGGGGACAGCCAGTTGTCCTGGCTCAGAAACTGTTTATCAAAACCTTCATGTGATACAGGGCTCTGAAGCTGTAATGGATTTCCTGGGGAAGGGAAGGGTGAGGAGAGCTTGCTGGTAAGGGTGGTGATGGCTTGTTCAAGGACCTGGCTCCATGGGTGACCCACCAATATCACCTTCAGATTGCCCACCGTCCTCAGGGGCACCATAGCTCTGTGGCTACATCCATAGCATAGTCAGGTGTGATTTGGGAGCCACCTTCACACCATCTGCAGGCCAGTGACGGGAACTAAAGGCAGGCTGATCTTACCTGCTCACCCAGGGGAATGTGGAAGCAACCCCATGCCTAGGCAACCTGATGTGGATTTTGTGTGTTTGCAAGAAAAGCACCCCTGGCGTCAAGATGTTATCACATCCCAGCCCTCGATTTAAGATTGTTTGGATTTGCTGTGGCATCACAAGGGGGTCATCTTTGACAGCGCTGACATTGGATTCAAACTTTACGATAGGTCACTAGGATGCCCAAACAGTAACTTCTCTTTTAGGCCAATTCTTTCTTGGTAAGTTTTTCTGACTTGCCATAATGTTTTAAGAATATTAGTAAAAGGTGGTGTGTTCTGACAAATGTATACAATGTGCTTAATTAGGCTTTGCGGGGGGCTCCTTACAGGAAACCTGTTTTAAAGCTAATAATGCTTATTGGCAAAGAT
Source organism: Morus bassanus (assembly GCA_031468815.1). Taxonomy (NCBI): domain Eukaryota; kingdom Metazoa; phylum Chordata; class Aves; order Suliformes; family Sulidae; genus Morus; species Morus bassanus. Next base: position 58,822,412 of record CM062567.1, on the reverse strand, counting down.
TATCACTTAGTGGGGATACAGAATATTTACTTAGATTATTTTTGGGGTGATTTAGTGCTGTTTAGCTTCCTGGTGCTTTGTCAATCTCCTGTTAGTTCTGATAATTTCTCTATGTGGCTTTTCAGTCTTCCTATCCCTTTAAAATGTATTTAAAAATATATATCTAAAGTTCTTTGTCATTGCCTCACTCTTCATTCCCTTCCCTGTGGTTTTTTTAATATTTATTGGGTTGTCTCACTGGGCATTTTAGTTGTCTCGCTGAGAGCAGCAAGTTCTCTCTGTTCTGGGACTGATTCTGCAACTGCTTACACTAGTGGGAATCATATCACTCACTGCACTGGCGGCAGAATTGAACCTCCAGAGCCAGTAAATATTTCTTCCCACTTTTTTTGCTGGAGATGTGGGATGGGGTAGCTGCATTTCTTGAGATGGCTGCTTTTTTGGCCATTTCCTGGCACCCCATCTCAGGTGCGTGCTATTTTAATAGAGGATTCTGAGTACTGCAAATCATGTTTCTGTTGAAGGGAAATTTATTTTGCTTTTTGTGAGTCTTGGTGAAAATTGCGTCAGAATCAGTTTATGGCACTTCATTGTCCATTACTAACTCATGGCAGTTAGTGTACGCAGCCTGAGAGGATGAACTGCTGCTTCTTTCTTACAGTGTGCATCAGCATCAAATGCCGCTTAGCTCTTTCCTGATGCTCTTATACTGAAAGCCTCTCCTGTTATTCAGGACAACACTTTAACCACGTTTAAGCCTATTTGGTTTTAGTCAGCCAGTTCTGAATGAAGATAACTTTCTTAAATCAAAACCCAAGTTCTGATTTAATTGTCTCATGTCCATCCACCCTTCACTGGTTTCTAGTTTCATTTTGGAGACCTGTGTGTTAATGAGTTGTTACTCTGGCTAGTTGTGTGGGCAAGTGCAATAACAGGTACTCATTTTCTGGTGAAAATAAGTTATATTTGGGGTCTAACTGCACAACACTGATATGCTGTCAAGTTCAATATGTAGCATATACCTGCCGTCTATGCATCAAAATAATTTAGACAGTATTGGTAGAAGTTTAGCTTTTTTTTACAACTGTGGACCTAAAAATGTCCCAGCTAGGGCGGAGACCTCTCTGTAGTGAGTGACTTTAAATCGTACTCAAAACAGACTTTTACGTTCTTAGTTTTCAAGAAGTAGCATGCTGGTGTTAGGCTACCTGGAGGACCAGTGATTTCCAGTATTGCTCTTTTGCTTTATCAGCCTACATTTCCCAAAACACAGGATAATGTTCCTCAGTGTTAATCATACTTATTTTTGTTACCAATAATAAGCTTTCTGATGACTCTTTACGATGATCTAAATCTTTAGGCTTTGTTTTCCTGCAGCCTAATCACCAATGAGACAAATACCTCCTTTTACACGCAAATGGATTAGAGGCACAGTCTCACCATTTCTTACATGCTTTAAACAATTCTTCCTGTAACTTGGATTGTCCTTTAATGCTCTTCACTCCCTCATCTCCTCTGAGGTAGGGTGGTGCCTGCATTTAAAGCCTATTCCTAAAGGAGCATTTGTAGCAGTGTAGTAGTTTGCCTACAGCTGTTGATTTCTTTCTCTCTTTCCCTCCCTTCCCCCTTTTTTTCTTTTCTTTTTTTTCCCCACTATTACATGTATGGCACTAGTGCCAGATCACTGAAAAACAGAGCAATGTGTTCTACAGACAGCAGTGTTTCAAATCATTTATTAAGCATGTGGTTTTGCAGAACTGGCATTTGTTTCTGGAAGGACCTAACAGAGTAGTAGCAGAGAGCTGTGTTAAACTGTTTCAGAGGCTGGGTGATGCGGTTTCTTAGTATCTGGTATTTTCAGAGAAGAAAAAAAAGCTGTTCTGGGATCTGTAACAGTCTTTTGATTTAGGTAAAAACAAAGTAAAGCTTTTTTTCCTGTACAAAAAGGCAGGTCACTTCCCAGCTGACCTTGCTAGGTTCTGCACGTGGGATCCTACGCCTTCTGGTAGGCTCTTGAAGGAGCTCTGTGAAGGTGAGTGTTGAGACCTCATCCTGCTTCAACAAACCCGTGCTCCAGCGCGTGGGTGTGAAACCTGGCTCCCTTACAGTCAGTGGCAAAGTTCCCAATGATTTCAGTACAGCCAGGATTTCTCATTTCAGTAGAGCTGTGAGTTGTCCCCCACTCTGTTCTCCCTTACCAGTGTCTGTCATGTCCCTTGTGCAGTCTTCTGTGCAAGTTTGGTTTTTGAATGAGTCTTTGCTGCAGTGCCAACTTGAGCTGTATTGGTTTTTTTCTCTGTGAAATGCATTTTCCCTGAAAGAAAACCCAGCACCATGTTACGTCTCCTGTTCTACACATCACCAACAATAAAGTCACTTCTCTCCAAAATCTCTCTTAACCTGATTCGAACTGACATAAAATAAAAGTGTTATTTCACTTGTTCTTCCTGCAGCAGCAAAGGAGTAATGCAGCAATTGAATTCCTGGAGAGAGCTGTTTCTACCTGTTAAAGATATTCTTCAGGTCCTGTTATCACCCAGGTCACCTGGTAGCACAGTCTGTTGTGAAGCAGGAGTAAATGTGATATTGGATATTGGTCAGGCTTCCTGGTTTTCATTTTTCCCTGCAGGAATAACAAGAGTCACCTGCAGAAAAGGCTGAATGCCAGCTGGAATCATCCTCATGAAATGAATATGCTTCTCATGAAAATCAATCTGTGCTCAACATGAATTAGCGTTCTTTATGCTCAGCTGTAATGCTGCCATAAGATTTCTTGAAGGAGGCTTATAAATCTTCTAAAGCTACCTTTCAGCTTTTATTTCTTTATGTAATTAATTTATTCTAGTGCACGTAAGCATCTGTTATAAGCTTATAGTGGAACCTTATCAAATGAACAGTGACGATGCTCTGTTGTTAAAGCTTCAGAGCAACCAAAAAAAAAAACCAAAGAGGCAGTGGTGGAGGAGTAGGTAAGTAGCTGGGGAAAACTTTGTTGTCACTCCTAACCTAGTCACACTGGCATGAGCTTGGGAGTAGCTTTGTTTGGGCTGATAAATGTTTATAATCGTAATAAAAAAATCCTTTCAACTGTGTTTTTCCAAGCACTGACTCAAGATAGGTAAGTAACAATTCCCATTTTAGAGAGAGGGAAATGCCAACCTGAGCTAAATTACTTGTATGGGACTGAGGTTTCAAAGCAGAACCCAGGTGTCCTGATGTCCTAGTCCTTCCCTCCTGCCTCTAAGTAATTTGATCTGGTGTTTGATAAAAAATAACCTGATTTGGTAACAGCAGGTATATTGTCAGAACAAAAAGATAACCAGCCTGCTTGTGATGTGCAGTAGGTAAACAAACCAGGAGTCTGAAACCTTAGTTCACTCTTGTCAGGTAAACTGAACGCTACGCCTGGGTGCATCCATGTGGATATCCTCACGCTGTTTCACCATATGCCTTAGCCTTGGCATAGCTGTCTTTTGAAGGAGAGAAGCTCTGCCCTTGGGAAAAGTTTTGCTTTGTGTTGAGACTTCACTGAACTAGTTAAAAGGGAAAGGGGGTGTGTTGTGTTGTATGTGCATGGTACAGTTTCCTACCAAAAAGGTGCTTAATGCCATATTAAGGCCAAAGAGTAGACATCAGATGTTTACTGTGTTTGGTTACTACTTCTAGAATTACTGGAGAAGTTTAAGGGAGCTGTAGCTCCTTTCTAGAGTGGTATGTGTGTGACATGAGATATAATGGCATAATTTCCTTTTTACTCCCTATCCCACCATCATAAAATGGATTTGAACCGTTGACCCTGGAGACTTCTGAGTCTGTCAGAGGACTTGATTGATTCCTATTGTCTTTCTGATTTCTGAATCCATTGAGTGGATGTTTGAAGACACTGATTTTTATTTGAAGTTCTGCTCTGGACAAGAGTACAAAGTGTGGTGTATTTTGAGTAATGAGTTGCATGCTGGCATCCAGGACCTGTCATTTATCTGAACCCCTCCCTTTTGGGATGGGTTGTAATCAAGCAAGAACTTGCCTTCCTAAAAAGGTAATTTCTCTTTCTCCAGTAAAACATCATAAATGTAGATATGTTTAACATGAAACTAATCCTTCTCCAGTCTGATTTGTTGTGGCTGTTATTTGGGAGCAGGTTGGGAAAGCAAGTGGTGGAAGGAGATTGAGCACTATTCAGGAAACAGTAGCTTATTCTCAGTGTAAGCTGACAGGTAGCCAAATTGCATAATGCCCTTTTTCTGATGATCACTGCGTTGTGACTCTTGGTTTGGGAGGTGGGGAAGCTCTGCTGGCTTCTGTGTTGCTAGAGATTTTCTGTTCTAGATGTTCCTGGATAACAGACTTAGGTGACAAGTGATATATGCTTGGGGCTTTCTGCAGATGATGGAAAGAGCACATTCACAAAACTTTTGGGTGGCATAAAGTCTGCGTACATCACTATTTTGTCAGAGTGATGCAGTTGTCTGGTAATGGTAAAGCTTCTCCTATAGCCCAGAAAGGGAAGAGGTTTTTTTGTTTCTCCTTCTCTAGTTCCATAGTAGATAAATTGTTCTATAAGTAAACCTAGACCTTGCGGTCCATTTAAATATATAAAATAGCTTTTAATAAATATGTTAATAGGAAAAGCTGATCAATAAATAATACTGTTTATATAACAAAAAAAAAAAAAATCCCACAGCATTTTTGAGTGCTGTTTCTGATGTCTCCACTCAAATGTAGACTTGTCCTGTGAAGGGATTTCCTGAATACTCCTTCCCATGGAAGTTAATAGGGCAGTAAATTCTAGTTAATTGACTATTTCCAAGTTCCATAGGTTTAAGGGAGTAATCACTAATGCATCTTCCCATACAGTATGCTTAATGAGAGGAAAATGGTGGCAAGAGTAAAGTATCTTGTGTTATATTTCATATGTAGCATCTATGTAAACTTTTCTTGGTCAAAAGTAAAAGCCAGCAATGAATAAAATCAAAGGTTAGTTTCTTCAACTTCATGCATGACCTGAAGCTGCCAAGCTGCTTTTACTTATCTTTGTGTCTAGCTCATTCTTTCAGGTAGTTGTTCCTCGAAAGTTCACTGCATTTAACAACCTCCTCTCATGATAAAGCATGTCAATCCTAATATTGTTTTGGGGAGAGGAAAGAGCAAGAAGCAAGAGGGGGAACATTTTAGGACTCTAAGCGACTTGCCTTCCGTGTGGCAATCACAAACTGGGCCATCAAAAAGAGTCTTGGATTTGGGATCAAAACATGATCATGGATGATGTGATTGAGCACATCATTGAAGATGATGGCTTGACTTTGACTTAGTTGTGTCAAATATGAGCATTTATTTTCCTTTAGCTATTTCCTGCTCCATAGTGCCACAAAAGATATGCAGGGGCCTTGTGATGAGAGCAACCACCTATTACACAGGGCTTGTAAGTTCACTGTGCTGTGTTTGTCCATAACGTGGTCTTGGTATGAGGATCCTGAATGGAGTATTTGCCCATGGAGTGGCAGCAGATGGTTGTCTTCTGTTTGCTTCTATTCACCTTTAACTCAGCTCAGAGAAGCTTTGCTTACTGTCTTAAGAGCCTGAGATAAGAGACAGCATATATATAATTACATACTGTCACAGTGTCCATAGCTGCTCTTCATGTGACTTTAAAGCATCCTTAGATAATTTTTGTTTAATGTAGATACTAGTAACTTATTCTAATATGTATTCAGAATACATTACATGGGACACATTTAAGATGAACCACCTTGACGCTGCTGATTGCTGCATGTAGTATTTATTCCCTAATTATTTTTTGTTTGGTTTTTTTTGTTTGGTTTTTTTTTTTTTCAAACAAGAAAGTGGAGCAGACGGCTTGCATTCTTGGATTCTTTCCCTTTCTGACTCGCTGCTTTTCTCCTGTCTCCTGTTTTCAGGTCAATGCTCGGTTCTCAAAACGGATCCAGGCAAAAATCAAGGACCTTCTGCAACAAATGGAGGAAGGGCTGAAGACAGCAGATCCACATGACTGTTCTGCCTATACTGGCTGGACTGGTGAGAAAGCTAGAATTTGAATGAAGTGTGTTTGTTAAATGGCGTAATTGGGTTTATTTGCAGGAGGAGGTTCTGATATTCTCACAAGAGCAGCAGAAATACGCTGATAGAGGCATTTATGAGAGTTGGTTTCTTTTAACTCTGGACCCTTGGTCACTACTGTCTGGAATCACTTGCATTGATTTCAGTGGACAAAGAATGTGGTTACGGAGGGGTAATTGGCTTTTGTATATGGAGATCTTTATCTTGCAAAAGGAGTGGATTTTCTAAGGCTGCTTCTTCTTTTGGCTTACCTCTAGTTTCTTTAATATTTTCTTAAAATGGGTTATTTTCACCTATTTTTGTTCAGCTAACTGATAGTTAGCAGTTGTCTGATGGTAACAGCATCTTTTAATCGTTGAGAGGGCATGCCCAGGAGCTTGGCACTTTAAAGTCTGGAATATGGATAATTTGGCCCTGCTTGTTCTGTCTGTACAAAAATGGTAAAATGAATGTGTGAGGAGGGGGAGTGTGGAGGTGGGGCTGCAAGATTGTGAAGTACATAAAGATAAACAGGTGTGTGCAAGCGCTGGTTATTGCTAGGCGCTGTCATGCATTTAGCATTGCACCACTGATGCTGTCCAAATGTGAATGAGCCCTTCTGATCCTTTAGGTAGAGCCTGCAGTTGTCAAGCCTGATGCGGCTACTGCTCTTCAAGCTGCCAAAACGCTTTTCTGTCTTGGCCTCTTAAGTGCCACTTTGCTATTACAGTGGCATATTCTATTCCTGCTCTGTCTATCTCACTCTTCAGACATACTTATGCTTTTAGCACAGCATGTTTGAAACGTGCCCTGAGGAGTTGTATTCTTTTATCTGTGTGTCGTGAGGGGGAGGAGCTTGGAAAAACACTCCAGGCTTTGCCTGTGCTCAGGCTTAATTCTGGCAGTGAAAGGGTAAAAATTCTTTGCTTTCTTCCTAATGTTTCAGTACAGATGGTGCTGTGGGTGGACGGGTGGGGAAGTTTTAGTCAACTCAGACTTAAAGGGTAGATGTGTTTCAAGGTCTGAAAGTGAGTGGCTGCTAAGTGAGTGCAGAAGATCTCAAGTAGTGGGCATTCTCGTGCTGACATTACGAAATGGCTCCCAGGGAGCCATGTTCTGACACTGTGACTGGCAACTGAAGTTATGGCTGATAAACCAGAGCATGCTGAAAATGAGTCATAAGCTAAAAGTAACACAGCCATCATTATCTGAAACAAGAAGATAGATGAACAAGTAATGCAGTCTAATGAGAATCGTGTTTTTGCATCCTGCTTTCCTAGATCACTGCTACATCTATTCCAAGTTGTAAACTTCTTTCAAGGCTTCTGTGGAATTGACTCCTGGATAAAAATACTTAAATGATCTGGCTTTTAAAAAACTTAGTGAAAGTAACTTTATTCCCAGACTTGCTCCTTGCAGCATTTTGCTAGTGTACAAATCAGAAGATAAAAGCAATGCTGAAAACAACTGCCCTGCTTGTTACGTAAAGTCTAGACAAATCTTATTGGCAGTGCACAGTCCTGAGCATTGGCTTGACCTTTGTGAAACATCTTTAAAATCTTGGAGCGCATGCTTTTGGCACATAACAGTTGTAGGACTCAAGTTAGAGTCCATCTTGCTTATACGAGTGCTCTTTGTATGTGCCAGACATCCAGGAGGAGCCGCTTTAAAGGTGTTACACAAGGAAGGACTGGATGAACTGGGCCTCATGGCTACTTTCTGACCATCCCTTGATCAAGCACTGATACCTACACATTTGTTGCAACATAAAAAAGGGTTACAGAAATCCCAGTAAATAGCTCCCAAGTTCCCATGCCACTGAATTGGGTTAACCAAGCTCTGCAGCTCTCCTCTTGGACTCATCTAGAAAGGCCTGTTTAAAGCTGGTCTGGGGAACATCTGAGGAGGTACCAGCACTCTTGTGGTGCTGTTCTTCTTGTATTCCTCAGGTAGCCTCTCTGTGGAGCTAAGTGGGCCTTGTGTGTACTCGGCTTTAGTTGTGGCTCAGGAGAGTGCCCTCCCTGTCAGAAACAAGTTTGAGATGCAGTATGGTCTGGAGGTAAATGTTTTGCTTCTGCACATGTATGTTTGCAGTTGGCTAATAAACATCCACTTAGATGGATTTGTTTCACTTTCTTCAGTCTACATGGTTGCAATTTTTAAGGTCTGGTTTTGTTTTAATTGAAAACTATGTAATGGGTTTAATGGAGTGAAGCTTGATATACCTTCTAGCATTCTCTGAGGACTTGTTTACTTTCTGGCTTTTACAAACCAGCTTAACTTGTAGAAGCGTATAATCTTGTTGGGAAATACATTTAAGAGTTATAAAGAACTTGGCAAGTTGAATCCAAAGACTCATCAAAAGATCCTTTTACAAATCAAATGGAAAATAAGTCAATTCGTGCATACAATAGATGAGTATTGTATAGTCAATATACTTGATTCTATACATGCTTGTTAGCCCATGTTTTTGAGTCCTCAGTGATTTCTCCACCAACCACTGGTGCTTGTGTCATGAATTTTCTTTGTTCTCTGCAAATTATGAGTTTACCGTTGGGCTTCAGTCTGATAAGTTGTTGGTTTTTTTTTATTATTTTTGTCATATTCCAGATTGAAATGTAATCAAAATAGGTGGCCTGATGCCTTCCCACTGCATAAGCATCTCTTTTTCATGTGGTTGTTCCAGGTATTGCCCTCTTATATCTGCAACTGTACCGTGTCACAAAAAACCAGAGCCATTTGCAGCGATCTCTTGATTATGTGAAGAGAATCCTTCGCAATCTGAATGGCAGAAGAGTTACTTTCCTCTGTGGTGATGCTGGGCCACTGGCAGTGGGTGCAGTGGTTTATCACAAGCTGAAAAACGGCAGTGAATCTAAAGAATGTGTTGCCAAGTAAGTGGTTGATGGTTGAAAAAGCCATGCCCTTCATTTGTAGAATGCATTGGTTCAGTAATGTTAGCAAGCGGAGTTTTGGAGGACAGGATTAAAAAATGGAGACACTTTCTCCCCTGATACGTTTTCAGTAGAAGAATACAAATTAGGCTTTATCTTTATTAAAGCTGGCTTACACTTCATTCACATTTAGTGGGTTATCTTGAGTCTTCTATCACTGTACGGACAGGATGTCCTGGACGTATCTGTAGTGCATGCACGTTTTGATTTTGTCACATTGAAGTGACATTTAACAAAAGCTGCATGCTTGTCATTGGCAATATGTAGTGCTTGTGCAGTATGTGATGCTTCCTGTAAAGCGCGGGTCTTAGTTGTGGATTCATTACAAAACATGTACGCTGCAGAGATCTGGAAACATCCAGACAGAAACGTGGTACATCGGATTGATCTGTAACAAAGATTTAATAAACCAAAGAGGAGGTATTTGCTGAACTGTTAAAGGCAAAGGCTTTAATTCGGTCAGAGCAAATGAAGGGTAGCCTCAAAAAATTCCAGCCCCTTTTCAAAGTAATCTAGATGTAACAAATGTCTTGAGAAAACCCATTTAGATTTAGAGCTTCCTTGGAGAACTAACTGTCCCTTTGCTGGTAGGGAGCTGACTGCTGTCCAGGCAAGGGCTGGAAGCACTGGAGCCTAGTGGGGTTTGCATTTGGCACCAGCAATCCACCTGCTAGTGGTCCAGCAGCATACCTTATGCCACCAGAATTTGTGGACTAGCCTTGTGTCCTCATCTCCATCCTGGTTTATATTTAGAAATACAATTGGTCTCTTTCTAACTTAGAATCCTAGTGTGATTAATCTCTGCTGCTGTTCCTGAATGAATATTTCAGTTTTGAAATGGGTGGTAGGCTTGGGGTTTTTTTGCTTTTAGAACTGGCAGTAAACTTAAGCATGTTGTTTTGGATGCAGCTAGGAAAGCAGTGTTGCTGTAAGGCGTGAAGCATGACTATAGCAAAATGAGATTAGCAATAAATCTTCTAGTCTCACCTCTGCTTGGAAGGTCATTTCTAGGTGGAGGACTGAAAAGGAGGTTAGTTTTATTATTTGTTCATTTTCTTCCTTTTTGTTTACAAATATATTCATGACACCAGCTGAGTGGTACATTATAGATGTCAAAATGTAGTCTGTGACTGCACTTCTAGCTTTTTACCTTGTAGCTGTCCAGTCATATGATTTGAATAATAAATCTTAACAGTGGACAGTTTAACAGAAGATAATTTAATTCCAAGACCAAAGAGTAGTTCCAAGAAAGGAATGATAATATAAAACTTTTTTTTTCTTTGTGAGTGGCTTTTCCCTGGTATTAAGCAGTTACAGCATAAACAAGCCATTGGGGTCAGTGGTTTTGCTCCAGCATGATGTTAGCGCTAACATTTCTGCCAAGTAATAGCTGTTGGGGGGGATCTGGGAATTGAACTTGGTCTTAGTCCAGACTGTCTTGCCACCTCCCCCAATTTAAAATGCGATCATCTCCATGGTTTCATCTAGTTGCCAATTTAATCACAAAAGATCAGAAGGGACAGGGAAGGAGTGGGCAGGAAAATGGATCTCTGCTCCACCTCAATTCTAATGCGGGCTGTTGGAGTAATAGCAAGGAGTCCCTTTGGAGCAAATGAGATGGCCAGCCCAAGATTTTTTTCCATTGCTAAAGGCAAGCAAAACATTTGTGCATAATAGCAGTGCCCTTGTCAAAATTCAGCTGCTAAACATTTGAGACAACGTGTTATCTAGGGAGGGCGAGTGCTGAATGGTGGTGGTGGGTTTTTTTGTTTTTGTTATTTCCCTCTTACACATCTACAATTAAGGGTCCTTGCTTAGGTGAAATTCCCAGAGGCTCCAGGTGGTGCTCCCTATTTGTTGGAGTAGTTCTCCAGCCTCACCCAGCCCCTACCCTGCACTCATACGTCTGTTTCTGTCTGCACAAAAACTTGATAGTTGCACTAATACTCTCTTGGCTCTGGCTCCGAGTTGCCTGTCTGTCAGGGATGGCCGGCACGCAGAGCTCCTGTATGTAAACCTGGCAGCCAGCTGAACGGTGGATGACTGAAGTGTTGGGGCTTTGGTGCTCATTCTGCTTCTGGTTTGTTTAATGGCTTGTGCAATACGTAGTCCAGTACGGTCTCTAGAGAAGATGCTCTCTCTCCCCACCTTCCTTGTCTGATGCAGGTTGTTGCAGCTCCAAAGGACAGTCATAAGTACAGATGCTGAACTTCCAGATGAGCTGCTTTATGGCAGGGCAGGTTACCTATATGCCTTGCTGTACCTGAATACTGAAATCAGTCCGGACACTGTCCCACAGTCTGTTATCAAAGAGGTAAGATACTTTTCTCTCTCCAGTGCTACAGCATCAGGGAGGTTGAGCTGGAAGCACTCCTTCACATAATTCAAGGGATTAAGAGAGGGAGGCTGGAGAGGAGAGGGACCTAGAACTGGGAACTCTGTCTCATCCCTCCCTCCAACCTCTTCCCCCTTTCCCTGCTGCCCAGCTGGGACTGAGACAGGCCAGCGCGAGTGGGTCCATGGCCGGCCATGGAAATGGAGCTAATATGTAACTAGTTCTGGAGTATCTGAGTATGAGAAATTGTTACCAAAAACCTTAAGAAAGAAGTGTGGAAGTGTTTAGGTGAAAAGAAGGAGAATTCAGTGTGGGGAAGATGCATGACTGTTTTGTAGATACCGGCATCAGAGAAGGCAGACCTGGAAAAAAAGAAATATTTTTATATTAAATTTCTATTCTTAGAAATAGAAATGATTCCATCCTTAGGAAAAAAAACGTTTCTACCTCAGCACTCAAGTCCAAATGAATTGAATATCATCATCCTATCACTGTTTATTGTGGCTTATTCTTTACTGTGGTTTTAATCATGACAAAGCAAAACCCTCTGAATCAAAGCAAGCGAGACAGAAGGGGGTGTTCTCTTTCTTAGGTAATAGATGCTATTATTGAATCGGGGAAAAACTTTTCGAAGGAGGAGCGGAAAACAGACCGTTGTCCTCTGTTGTACCAGTGGCACAGGAAGCAGTACGTTGGAGCGGCCCATGGAGTGGCTGGAATCTATTACATGCTCATGCAGGTAAGAGCGTCTTCTGTGGGCTGGGGTGAAACACCAGTGATTTCTTGTTTCGCATCAGAGGATCTTTTCTTCAGCTTTCATGCATGTGCAGTGTTGTGCTGGGTCAGGGTCTCACAATTTGGAGTTAGACTCTGCAGCACACAACTGTGCAGAGACGCTAGCTCAGGCCCTGACAGCAGAAGAAAACTGGGAGTCGGGTATCCTTGCATTAGAGTGAATTAACCCTTGAGTTGTGGTTCAGAGCACTGGTGTTCCAGGAGCTGAAGTTTCCTATCCTTAACAGAGACAGTGAGGTGCCTTCCCTCATCCTCATACTTGGTTCTTCTGGTGCCTGCAGTTAGAAAAGCTAAATATTTGCTTACTCACCATCCATCACACTTCAAATTTTTGCTATTTTTAAATGAGTGCACCTGTCCTCCATGCCCTTCCTCTCTTCTCCAGTGACTTTTTTTTTTCACTGTCTTAAAGGTTTTGGAAGACTATCTTTAATCACACATTAGTCTTCAGTATGCTTTTATTCTTTAGATGTTCTCCCTCCTCCTTATTCCCTCCCTCTCTCGATGTTTTTCAAAACAGACCTGTATATCTTATTTCTGTTGTTCAATCTGGAAAAAGATCCTTAAGATTTGTTATAGAAATGGCCATATTGCTGCAAAATTTTTATTGTACCCGTTTCTGGTTTTTAAAGGTGCTGCCAGTCTGTGCATCTTTGTAAATGTTAATTTCCTTACCAGCTCATGCAGAATGACTTTCCTTCAAGGCAAGTGGAAGGCTTGTACGTCCTCGCAGCCTGAAGCTGCATACAGATATTCACTGCAGAAGTGACTGAGCTGGTATTTGGTGTTGCCACTGCTCAGCCGTTCCTCATTTGCAAAAGATGCTGTGACTTCTCCCTGTCTGTTTCAGATTAGCTCACACCACTTCCACCAGTAGCTGAGGCTAAAGCTGCTGACTTTGCTGTGGAAGTAGCTACTGCTCTGCTACCTGGGGGCATGTCTTAACCTCGCTACAGCCATTTTTTGCAGTGACCATCTCACTGGGGCCTCAGGCTGCTCTGATTTACTATGCCTTTATCTTTACTTCCCGCTTTCTTCAACAAGGTCGTCTGCCCCCTTCTGGCTCCCTCATCTTCCTGGCTTCCATCTTTCCTTCCCTAGCTCTGCTAGATTTTCTGAGAAATATCTGGTCCTTTAAAGAAGTCTCTTTAAAGGCTCCATCCTTCATTTACTATTCAAGGCTGGTAGCAGAAATAATTGCACAGTGCTATTTGGTTTAAACAGAAGCTACTCTGTCTACATGTTAAAATCGTAACTATATCTTTCTTTACATATAATTGATGCTTTTAAGAATTACCACAAAGCCATTGTTTATGCAGCATTAGATTACTGTCTTTTCACTGTATGTTAAATATTGTGAGTCATGCAGAGTTGAGTCATGCACTGCAGAAGAAGATGGCGCATCAGAGTCCATCCTTTCCCCATCCCTCCCACACCAAATGAGGAGAATAGTTCTGTATTTTCAGCAAAGAATTCAGATGATGTTTTGTTGAGTGAATGTTTGATAACAAAAAAAGGGTGTCCAATGCGGCACCTGAGATGTGAAGGTCACTGATCATCATTTCTGTACAACACCTTTATGAGGAAACATGTATTTCTAGATTTACTTACGGAAGACTACTGGAAGCGTAAGAGCTCAGCAGCGTTAAATAACTCATCCAGGAGGTAGAGGGGGTATTCTGAAGTGCAAACTAGGGAATCCCTAATCCTAGTCCCTTTCACTAACCCTGAGGCAAAAATGTCTCTCTGCATATCATTGCCCTTGACCAGAGAGTCAGGACACATACCTGTAGGCTACTTCTCTGCTGTTGGAAGTAGGTGCTGGGAACCACAGCAGCTTGGGCAAAGAACTCGCCTGTACTCAGATCTTCTCAGAAGCACAAGGTGAGAAGGAGGTTTGTAAAGAGCTCTGCTCTTCTTAGACTTACCTCCCAAGGACAGACATGCTGGGCTGGGCTTGCCTTGCACAGCTCAAGACTGAAGGCATTTATTGCTGGTGCCCATCCACTTTGCCTTCTGCTGCAGGGGTGCAGTGTGAAATCAGAGCCCTGAAACAAAGCTTCCCCCAGAGCCTCCTGACCCCACAGGTCGGCATCTGAGTGAGGGCTCATCAGCTCCGGGGTGTTCTTCATGATAAGCTGATCTGTATTCAGGTGTACTTCTGATTAGCAGCGTGAAGGTTTCTGTTCCACTCAGAAAAGTGCAGAGGTGGAGTTTGCTTGAGGGACCTGGTAACTAAAAGTCTGGCAAAGCTTTCCTGGCTGAGGTGAAATAGAGGCTTTTGTTTTTTTCAGATAACTGAAAATACAGCTACTGAAAGTCTTGAATGCAAATGTGCTGGAGCTGGTGGGAAACAGTGAAATTGTATGACATCAAGTCAGCAACAAAGTCAAGTTATTTTTTAAATAGGCTCAGTTATTAGGCTCCTGCAGGCTCCAGTTTCTGCAGTTGTTCCCACAGCTTGCAGGAATTCTGGAAATCATGTAGGCTGTGTATAAAGAGAGAGCTCTATTATCAAAATACTGTAAAATGGGCTGGAAGAGGAGTGAATGCCAACTAAGAACAGCTGCAGACCTAACAGATACTCAGCTTCTAAACCTTTACATAAGAGGAGCATACAGGTTGATGGATATATTCTCCTTTTGGCAAGGATGTAAACTAAACAGAAGAAATGAGATAGAAAATTCAGAACAATCTAAGGATGAGTTTGTAGTACAAAGATGTTTAGCTACCTGGAGAAGTAGCTGTTGCTTCTGAAATTGGAAATGAACATTTATAGCTCATAGCTTCAGGGAGTTTTGTTGATGATGAAAAACCTTAACCTTCATAAACTTTTGCGAGGTATGCCACTGCATACACTCTTCTTCATTTATTGGGAAACAGGACAGGTTTGTCTACATTAGTTATTTTTAAAACAAAATGTGTAACCTATTGTGTTTTAAGTGTGTATTATGAGCAATGTATCTATAAAACCATCTTTCTCCTGTAAGTGTTCTCTCTATTTTAAGGTATAAAGAGAGGCCTGGGAGTCTTGACATCCATATTCTGTTCTCAGTTCTTCTATAATCTTTCTGTGTCACCTCCAGTAAGACAGGTAGCAATGTGGTGCCCCAATTTCTTTGTCTCTACAGTAGCTGTAAAAATGCTCTTCACAAGGGTATTGTAAGCAGACATTAATTAAATCTGTATGAAGTGATTCAAAGTATTTGGATCAAGGGCACATATGTAGGATACTTGAAAATAGATCATAGAATTAAGTGTTGATACACAATTTGTTACTACTTCTGTTTATGGTTTTGGTGGTGGGTTTTTTATGTTTTCTTTAGCCAATTGCAAACTTGGACCAGGAGACCCTGGCAGAGCTGGTGAAGCCAAGCATTGACTATGTGCGTCATAAAAAATTCAGATCTGGGAATTACCCATCGTCACTGAGCAATGAGACTGACAGACTGGTTCACTGGTGCCATGGCGCCCCCGGAGTCATCCACATGCTCATGCAAGCTTACAAGGTGAATAATTCTGTGTTCATATAGACTTCTGTTTTTACCGAGAGACCTGTGTGCAGGCATGTTAGATTGTAAGGCTTGCATTTTATGTTTTTCTAGATCTAGACTTTCAAACTAGAACCCTAGTCTAGGCACCTAAATATCTCAAAATACTTACATAGGAATGTTTGTAAAGAGGAAATAAGTGGGTAAAATTGCTTCTCAGGGTGCTAGTAGATTAGACTTTAAGCTTTCTTGGAAAAGGGCCAAGTGTTTAAACAATTTCATGTTGGAGTCCTGGGTGTGAGAACATTGACCTAAATTCTTTGAATCTTCATCCCAAGAGTTTGAAGAATTATGTTGGTTTTCAGATGCATAGGTTCATATGTCTTGCCAAAGAATGTCTTCCATAAATTACTCCATTATTAAGATACAGGTCTTGAGAACTTAATGTCAGAGCAAAGAACCCAGGCCCCTTCTAGGGCATAAATACAACCGCTGAGCTACCACAAGCCTACTGTTTGCTCTTCTCCATCCTTAACTAGGTTTGCTATCTCTCTTGTGTTGTGCACTTCTGATTTGCATGACATTTGAAAGTATGCCGTTTAATTAAATTTATGCAAATTGATTCTTGCTTTTGACAGCCCTCCTTGGCAGATTCCCTGGTCGGCCTCTGGGTGGGCTGATGAAAAGCAGGCTTGGTTTATGGAATAATTACTCATGCTGCTACCTGAAATGTGAACTGTAAATCTCTTACAGCATTGCTGAATGTAGCAGCAGTCACAGTTGCTTTTTCTTTGCAGACTTCTTTTTTCTTCCCCCCATCCCCCACGTTCTTTGTAAATGCGATGCTTTCCCCAGCACAAAATGTTTTGCAGGAGATAAGAGGGATAGGACCACGTTCTGTTTAGCAGTCTCCTTTCTGGCCTCTTTTTGTGTTTAAGGAGATGGGGCATATGATGCTTTTCTTTTACTCTTTATGTTCTGCTTTTTGGAAGAAGTGATAAGAAAAATTGGAGTATGTTTTGCTGGCTATGCTTTCATACCAAGCACAGGGACTTGCGATAACAGACAGCAGTGTTTGTCCTGGAAAACAAATGCTGTTGCCAGGCCTTAATTTGAAATGTTACAGCTAAGTAAATGACAAACCCTGTTTAGACAGAGGGACTTTCTTTATCAAGCTTGTGGATTTAAGAATCTTGCATGTTAATTGATTCTATTACCTTAGTAAATAGCCTGGCAGGAGATGCTCTAAAGGACTAAGTCTCTAAAGGACTAAGTCTACAGTAGTGCATTAGTTACTGGGGTTTTTTGTCTTGTTGATCTGTAGAGTGACTCAGGCAAAGGGGAGCGAAAAAGTAGCCTTATAAAGGTGGAAGTCTGGTTGTGGTCAGCTAAATTACTTGCTTTTGTTTTCTGCTCTCTTGATGGGCTATCTGTGTCCAAAATGCACTTCAGTTGCAATGAACTTTGCAAATTTGGTCCTTTGCCCAAACTGGCTAGTGTTTCTGATTGTTTCCAGTACAAATACTAATCAAGGTAATGGAGTGTTCGTGATTGTATTTGTGACAGAGAAAAGAGCCCTGTGCTGTGCAAAGAGATATTCTTGTGCATTTTTGACATGGAGTTGAAGGCAGACGGTGAGTAACCAGGAAGAATTACTCAGGAAGACCAGGACTTGGCCCTTTAGGACCAGATTTGATGACCAGTATTCTGTGTTACATTTCTTGGAGGCAAGAATTACATTTCTGTATTTCAAATCAAATGATGTTGTGGTTTGGGAGTGAAGGGGAGAAACAAAAAAGGACCACGTACCCTTCAAATAGGTTATAGGTTGTAGAAACAAGGGCCTTGAACTTGAGTTTTTCTTTTGAGGTCCTGATTTCAGAAACAAAAACTTGAAGTTCTTTCTTTTTCCATGCAGAGAAAGGAGAAACAACTTAGTAAGAAAAGAAAGGCAAGTCTCTGATGAATGGATTATTAAAATTCAAAGTAAATCATATATGGAAAAACCCCACACCAACAGCGAAACATCTCTCAGGTCCAGCTTCCTTTTGTTTCCATTAGTACTTCATTCTATGTGTGTTTATTCTCTGTTTTTATTCCACAGACTTTTAAAGAGGATAAATACTTGAAAGATGCTATGGATTGTAGCGATGTCATCTGGCAGAGAGGTTTATTGAGAAAAGGATATGGGATCTGCCATGGTACTGCTGGTAATGGCTACTCCTTCTTGTCTCTCTATAACCTAACTCAGGACAAAAAGTACCTCTACCGAGCTTGCAAGGTGAGCTCTGCAGCATCCCAACAAAATTACTGTTCCCTTTCACATCACAACACCCATGCAAGAGTAAACTGTCATCGGAGTAGGCTGTTGTGTGCTAGAGCTGGAGCTGGCTGGCTGTGCAGCTGGGTGGGACAACAGGATCCTGTACCTTGCTCCCCTTTACTCGCACTTTGACTGGACAACTTCAGCTGTGTACATGGGGCGCGCACCATCTTAATATGCAGAGTGAAACACACAAATGTTCTGTGAGGGAGGAGGAACTAAACACGTGTTCAGAAGAAAATAGAGTCTGAAAATCAGCCTGCTTGAACAATAACAGACTAATGTTATGTAGTGCTAATTATTCCATTGAGACATCCACTGTCATCTTCAACTCCTCAAGCAATACTGTTTGTAGTCTTTTGTAATTATGTGTTTTCAGACTAGTGTCTGGGGCTTTTAGAGCTCTGAATTGCAGTTATTAAATTGCTCACCTAGATTTTTTTCATTAATACAAATTGCAGAGAAAGACACACTCAGAATTTTTCCACTGGAATTGTCCAGGTTCTGCTGTCAGCTCTGACTGTACTACCAGTTACTAAAGGAGAAGGCTTTCTCTACCTCTGTTTCCTCATTTCATAAGACTTTGCTTTGGTTTGGTTTTGATTTGTTTTGTTGGGGTTTTTTTAATCTTAATTCACTGATCTTAGCTTTCATATTGCATACGCAGCTATTTAGCTGAGGCCTTTTTAAAAGTATTGCAATGGGAAATTTGATGAGTTGCTTCTTAGGTGCTTTTAGATGAGTGCTGGCCATATATAAAGCTATTGTATTCATCTCCACTGTCAGCTTGTCCTCCGTCAGCAGAGCTTTAAAAAGTTGCTGCTCGTCTTACATTTACCAAAGCATCACACCATGAGGACACCTGTAAGCATACCTGCATCCCAGAGAATGTAATAAACCCTTGCACTCCCACAGCAAATGTGACTTTGTTACATGTGGGCTCACCCACTGCTGAGGTGTGAGCCACAGCACCAAGCTGGCACTGCTGTGTTGGCACAGCTCTCAGGTTCTCCCTGTCATCCTCTGTGGTAGCACATCTGTGGCTCTCTGCAGCATTGGCAACCCCTGTTGGTTGCATTTCTGGCCCAAGAGAGTCCTGACGTTCTTCCATACCAACCTAGAGAAAAGCAAGCATATCTATTTCAAAGCCAAAACAGGAAGAGACTTGGTTACATACCTGAAATCCCTTTGAGAAGGAAGATGGGGCACAGGGGTCAAAGACTGTTTGCTGGAGGTGCCCAGCATAGTCAGGTCTGGCAGTGTATTTGCAGCCAGTCTGCATTTTAGCATCTCCACTGCTCAGTCAGCCTCTTCAGGCTCTTGCAGGGGAAATCTTAAAACAGGCAGAGGAATTTGCTTGTCTGGCATTCTTGAAACCTTTTCTTTTTGAGCCAGAGCATGCAGGGAAGCAAGCGTGCAGTTATGTTGGTACCTAAAGGCACGTAACTGAGAACTAGATGGCTCCCCTCCCAGGGGTGTTTGCTCACTCTGAAAACATGAGGCCCAGGGGAAAGAGTCTGGCCAGGAATCCCTGGTTACCTCTCAGGAGCCATGAAACTGTTTCACAAATGAACCAGAAGAGCTTGAAAGGCCATGGCTCACAGAGACCCCTGGTTTGTGCTTCTCACTTTCAGCTTCACAGCTTTTCTCCAGCATTATCAGACAGGCTCCCAGCAGGCTGAGCCACTCCTAGTTGGCCTGGCTGAGAGAGGAGAGAGGGGCTGTGGCATCCTGGGCTCCAAGCAAGAGAGAGCATTTGAGCGCTGCGCTGCTCAGCGTTGTGATTAAACCACTGCTGATGGCAAGCACGCCCCATCTGTGTGACAAATAATGGCAGATGTCTTCTTTCTGCTAGAAGATTCCCCCCCACCCACCCTCACCCTTGGGTTAACAAGGATTAGTGTGGCTTACTGGATCTGTGAGTTGTGCTGAAGCTATGAACTTGTAAATGATGGTTGTGCTTCAGTAGCCTGCGGTGCATTTTTTTTTAATTTCTGTTGCAGTTCCCAGGCTGGCAGTAGTACTAAAGGCTAGTAATAAGATGTGGATGTTGCAAGAATTGATTGTAGTTTAGAAACATGCCATAAACATGTTCTGTCCTCACATACAAGATTATGTGGAGAATTAAACCTTGGTTTGAAGGTATATACCCGTTGGGGCCCAAAAATATTTCATGAGTTCTTAATAACAGTGTGGAACACAATGTTTGTGTTTGTGGGTTTTTTGCTGGGTTTCCTCAAGACATTCACACACATGCACATACCCCTACCAAGAGAACAAAAATTCATCCCCCAATAAACATTTAAACAGAACAGAGATGAGGGAATAAGGGAGGAGATGCCACGCTTTATCCCCCTGTTGAACAGATTGATGGCTCTGGGGGCATGCTCACACCCCATCTAGCTCCAACTCTAGAGCCAGGGCACCCTCTAGTTAGTAGGATGAGCTGTTTGCTAGAAGGTTGCCCAAATTGCAGGGGGAACGAGGAGAGACCTCTCAGTTCTTTGCTTTGCAGGAATCTTCGCACTGTGTTTTGAATAAACGATGGTTTGCTTCCAAGCATAGAAATGCCAGGGGAACTTGTGACCCCCCCATATGCTCTGGGGAGCCATAAAGGAGAAATAGATGGTTGCTATTAAATTGATCCAGATGCGGTTCATAGGTCAGGTGTGTCTAATGTAGCTACTGCAGCAATGTTGATCAAACACAAGGAAGACACTGTTAACTCTTTTTAATGGTATTCCATCTTCTGCAACAAAATATTGATGACCGTAATTGTCTAACTGTATTTATAATGATTTTTCATAAAGCTTGGGGAGAGCAAATAAATGAAATCAAGTAATGGCAGCTGGAGATTTAATACTGTAAATTTGTGCATGGAAGTGGAAGAAAACCAAAATGCAATTAACAGCCCTAAGTCCTGAGCACGTGGATAAATTAAGCACCAAGACAGATTAGAAACTGATACTATAGTATTAGAAAAATTTTGCCCTTGAAACTGAATAGGTCTGTTCTCACAACATTTTTCATTGACATGTAGCAGGGTTGATTTACAGAAAACAGAAGTACAGCCTACCAAATTATGTTGTTATGAAACTGAAACCCGTGCTATGGAAATACATAGCCTAAAACCTAATTGCAGCCTTGTCATGGTTGACGTGGGACAAATTTGTCTCGGACAGTGATTTCTGTGTTGTGTCTCTGCTTACGCTACTTTACATTCAGTACCTATTAAAGATATGCAGATACTCAAGCTTGCATTTAACAGACTTCAATGAAAAAAAAAAATCTTTTTTTTTTTTTTTTTAATGTTTTCTCCAGTTTGCTGAATGGTGTTTGGAGTATGGTGCACATGGATGTCGTATTCCTGACCGACCTTATTCTCTCTTTGAAGGTAAAGTGATGGTGTTGCAAATGATATTGTATTATCCAGGAAAAAAAGGGCAGCCTTGCAGTTTTGGCACTTGCTTAGGAGTTGGGAAATCTTTGGTGGGTTCCTCTGCTATTAAAAATAGACCCACCCCATACCTCCACCTCTGCCTAAAAGAAGGCAGGGGGGAGAGAAAAAGACAAAAGAAAATAATTCACTATCACGACTTTCACTTTTGGTTGCATTTCAGCAGTTTCCAATGTAAAGCCAGTGCCACTGTCGTTCTTGAATAAAATTCTGCTGTGCTGATGCCTCTTGGCTTAAAGCAAACAGAAGTCTGGGCAACAGTTTTGTCACAGGTGTTGTTGCAGAGGGACTGGGCAGAGGAGCAGCTGTGCATAGCGGGTCTCAAAGTAGTTGCTGGCTTGTCAGAACTGGACCTTCTCTGCTACAATACTAAAGCAAGGAAAAGCCAGTTTTAATATGAACTCAACTCGCTTGAACAGAAAAGAAATGTGGAGTTCTTAGGGGCTTTTCTGTAAGTTCAAAGGTGTTCCTAAATACTTGCCTAGAGCTTTGTATTTTTTTTTATTTTTAGTTTCTGTTCTATTCCCTATCTCATCCTTATGTTTTAGAAACAGAGTAGCAAGGAATCATAGACCAAAGTAAGATTTAAAGTAGCGCTGCTATTTCATAAACAATGAGCCTAGTGTGCCACCTATCACAAATATGTGAAATTACAGCAGACCGAATGGGATTGTTTTACAAATAAACTAATCCAAGGTGTGAACACAAGAGAGCAGTAGCTATATGCATCCCTTCTAAATACAAAGTTGTCTTAATATTTAAGGGAGAAAAGTAAAAGCATTCTTATTCCTGAGAGCTCCCTTGCATGCACTTGTAGAGGGAAAAAGCAGCCATACAATCTGTTGTAAAAGAGCTTTGAAATTTGTTGAGAAGGTGAAGTAGTGCCAACAATAGGATGATTTGTGCTTTAATGCTGACATACAGTTTTTATTTTAGTTTCCAAATGTCAGTGATTTTTTTTTTTTTTTTTTTTTTTTAGAAAAATCTAGAAGTCTTAAATTTGAGACAAATTAATTTGGGGGGAGGGTTGTAGCCAAAATCATGCTTGAAGTTGTCCAATTCTGCATGTATGTGCACACTTTCACTGAAAGTTGCATGTGCATCTTACAGGATTGTCTTAATCATTTCATTTGCATCAGATGCTGTATTCCAGGAAGGTTCCTTTGTATGTTGACAGAAAAGGATTTTAGCTTGATCATAAAACTGACCTTGTATTTGTATGCTCTCCCGCTGTAGGGTGCCTCTGTTGTCTGTCACCCTAAGAGTTTTATTAGGCTGGTGTTAGTGTTTCAGACTCTAGATGACCTCTTTATTAATAGCGAATAAATTAATCTGTACATCACAAGTATAATAAAGTTTTGCCTTTGTTTTTTAACCACTGAAATGACGAGCAAGAGCCGCTCAATTCTGAGGGACAGTCTAAACTGGGATTTACTTTTTTTAATGGAAGTAGCATTGAGGTTGTGCAGCTGAAAAGATGGTAGCAGAGAGATCTTGGTTCTTGCCTTTGATCTTTTCAAGTGAAACTTGGTTTCCTGGGCAAAGTACGGATGAACTTGCCTTTCTGTAGGCCCTAAGTTCACCTGTTAAAAAAATTAATCTAGTGAGGAGGTGTTCAAACAGGCCTTTGCTGTCAGCTGTGCTAATGTCAAAGATCTCTTTCTCGTTATGTTTTAGGCATGGCTGGAGCTATTCACTTCCTCTCAGATATTTCAGTACCGGAGGCTTCCCAGTTTCCAGCGTTTGAACTTGGACCTCAAAGGAGGGAAAACAAAGTGGAACAGGACAGCTAAAAGATCATTTTGAAAGGAAACTGATGCCAAAAGAGATGAGACTGTTTAGTGCCTCTGATACTGAACCAACTCGACCCTGAACTGATGGATGGATAAACCCCTTTTCTCACCCCACCCCTGCCCCAAAGGACCATGAAGTCATTAGAGCATGAATGGGAGAAGCCACATTTAAGTTCTCTTAAAGTGACACCTTCAGACGTAGGACAAGAGAAGTCAAGTCTTGAACTTTCTCTCTTCCGTTGTATTTGTCTTCTTCAGGTCTTTGACATGCTCTGCATGTTTATTGGTGTTGTCTGTTGATGCGAGTCTTTTGTTGTTAGCGAAAAGCTGGTCTCTGTGTGAATCTCTGTCCTGTACCTTCGCGCATGACTCACAACAGCAGTGTTGCTTTCTGCGGCCTGGTTTCCCAGAGAGTTCCATCTTATGCCAGAGAGTTCACTGCGGGACAGTGCCTCGCTTCACTGGTGAGCTGGCCACTTTAAAAAGAGATGAAAAACGTTTTTTTATGTTCATATTTTTCTGCATTTTTCTCCACAGTCCCTAGAAGCTAAGGTGATGGAGATGAGCCTTTTTTGATGAAGAGGTATGAGGCCATCTCAGCTTTCAGAAACTTAGCAGGTTGGAAGGGACCTGACTTGTCTTTTGCTGCTGTTGCGGGATGTTTTTTTGAAAGCCTGAAAGAGAGGCTCCCTTTGATACCTGCACCTGGTTAATGTGTTAGGCACTGACAGCAGAGTGGAGATCCTCGCCCCCACCTCTGCAAAACCCCATCCCATGGCATGAGCTTAACAAACTGAAAGTCACCCATACTAACCTTCCGCTGCCACCAAGAGCAGAGCAGGGACAGCATAACTGTGCTTCTCCTCTCCTGTATGCAGTTTTGTAATAAACCTGTCCTGCGGCATCTAGTGTACAAATGAGTAAGGGAGGGCATCAGGGCAGTTTCTCATGCTGGTAACTGGGGATGAGGGTTCTTCTCAAACTAAGGTGGTGATTTGTTCTGGGCCCTTCCCTCCCTCTCCCAGCCCCGCTGCGTTTAGCCCATACAGTATGATAGGAGCAATAAATAACCAGCTGCTTGTGGAGGCTGCAGAAGATTAATGAGCAATATGAAACCATGCCTAGAGGCTGTAACTGAAGTTGATTTGATTTCATCTTAAAATCCAAACAGAAAAAGCTCTTTGCCCTTAGTTTTAACTGTGCTGTTAGTGCTTTGCTTCCCCTTGTAGTGTGGTGGGGTTGGGAAATACTAAACCTGCCTCCAGGTGCTCCTGAGTATCAGGCTTTTGGTTTGGGAGAAGTGGGACATACTGTAAGTACACTTAGAGCAGGCTTGTGTGTTCCAGATAGTAAGTACGCTTACTGCTTGGGAAAGGTAAGTGTAGCACACTCCGACTCGCTCAAGCTCTGTTGTCATCCTTCCCCCAGGTCTCCTTGTGCTCTGTCATTCCAGGTGCTTATTTTAATTGATACCTTCTATTGGGTGGGAGTGTGACAGATGGCAGAGACTTTGACCTTTCAGGTGTGCATTGGGATGTACGTGACTTGTGGGCCATCTGCTGAGCCCCGGTGTTTGCAGTCAGGCTTGGAGATGCGTTGTTCCACCTGCATAAATCTCTGAATGGTAGCAGGTGACTTCCTTGAACTTTATAGTATCTGTTGCCAAATCCATTGGGATGTTAATAACCTTCACGTTCAGTTCTGCTGGGCAAGAGCGGCAGTGCCAGTGCAGGGACAGCTTAGTGTCACAGTGTAGCTCTTCTGCTGGTTTGTCAGGTAGGACTAAAACACGGGAGCAGCGGGAGAGACTTTTCCACCCCTCTGCAAAGGGCAGAAGATGAGGTGGAGGGCACCAAACCCAGCTGCATCTGTACAGCCAGGGATGCGGGAAAATGCTGACAGGCAGTGGGAGTGAGGGATGCTGTGTGGCAGGCAGCTGGGCTGAAGCAAACCAGAGGGATCAGTGAGGAGGGGGGAGACCTGATGACGGGAGGCAGTGCACAGAGTGTGCCAGCAGAGGCCGTCTCAAATGAGATGTTCCTCCATGGCAAGCATGCTAAGGTCTAACTCTTGTTTCTTCAGCCTGTGGATCACTGATCCTGCCCATAGGTAAGCCAGGGAGGAAATTTGTCCGGGGTGAGGTCTCACGGAAATTCTAACAAAGGAGGTAGATGGCAGCTCCGTGCCTGTTTCACATCACCCCCACCCCTTTTTTCCTACCCCTCCACTGTGACTGCAGAGCATGTGGGGTGGGTTAATGGGGAAGGGGCTTGCCAGGTTTGCAGGAACTGCCTGCAAACACAGAACAGAAGCCAACGGCCTTCCTGGGGAATCCCAAGTATGTGTTGTACTGACTGCTTAGCTAGGGCGTCAACAGACAGATATTTTCATTCAGTGATTATATACATATATGCCTTCTTGGCTGCTGAGCTTGGAATGGCACCTGTGGGACTTGATTTTGGCTGGCTGGAGTCCAAGGGCAAATTAAAACTTGCTGGTTTAAAAAATACATAGGCATATACACACTTAGAACAGCTTAATACTGAGCAGATCTCCAAGATGCTTGAGTGCACCCATCGAAATAATGAGCAAGTCAGCTACCAGCTCTTTCTGTACCATAGCCAGCCTTCTGCTGTGGTGGGGCCTGGCACCGTCTTTCTCTGCAGAATCCTCTTGGAATTGGGCAAGACTGGAAGCGTAATGTATCGAGTCAGGAAGCGTCTGACAGTGCATCTGCCTCATCTTCCTGATGTGACTTTCCCCGTGGCTCCTCCTTTCTGTTTGTCACAGCATTGTGGTATCTAGGTGGCCCATTAAGAAGGGATACTGTGTGAAGGAGAAAAAATGCATTTCATCAAAGCATTGTTTTCAGAAATCACATCAGACTAAAATGTGGAAGATGTCTTAATATGTCCTGGTTTGCTTTGTCCGTGTGTAATAGTCCATCTGTTGCAAAAAGCAGTAGTGATTAAAAATGGAGATGCTCTTTGGGCAGAAAAAGAGGAAAAATGCCAATGTTTCGTTCTTTGGCTTTATTAGTAAAGATCAAGCTATGTGGTGGTAATTTGTGTGATTCTTTTTCTTTTTTTTTTTTTCCCCGTTGTGCTCCTTCCTTCCTTCCCTCCAGCACTGTAGCGATAGCTGTCCTACCGATCTGACTGCTGAACCACCTCCCGATCCCATAGTCCTGCAGGATGAAACACTTGCCAGAGTGTGGGCAAATCGTTTGTTTTTAACCTTCACCTTTTACTAGCATTGAAGACCTCTTTACTGCTGCTTTTCCCAGGTGATTTTTCTTGTATGGTGCTTAGTGTGAAGCGTTGCTTTCCTCTCTGGTCCCGTAGGTCCTTTTGAACAGTTTGCAGCTAAAGCCTGACTCATGACTAGCTGGTTTTTAAGAACACATGCATGAAATTTCTCTGTCCTGCTGACCGACATCTGTTTTCCAGCTTTGAGAAAGCTTGATTTTTTCTCTGGCTAGGCTTTAACAGAAGAAAACATCAAGTATGCTGCAAGCAAGGGGCAGTATTTCTGTTTCACGAAGCCCTGTGTGCTACTTCTGGCCCTCTGCCACCGAGTGCAACTGCTGCTTTTTTGCATTAATAGCATTATTTCTGGTCTGTAGCTAGGGACCTGAAGATAATCTGTACAAACTCAGCTGTAGCTAGATAAATGCATTGGGGCTTTTCTAGCACAATAGCTCTCTGTAACATCAAAACAGGGTAGGCTAGAGAGAGAGAGAGGTGGGAGGAAGCACATGGGCTGCGTGTCAGGTAATAGCTAGGCAGCAGCGTGCTGCCCGAGTCCCGTCCCATCAGGGTGTTTTGATGCAGCAGTCTTTTTCCTGGTGAAATTGTTCACTTTTCCCCCATTTGTTTTCATTGGTTTCACATCGATTCACAGGCACACAACCCCAGTCTCTGCACCGCACGGTGATTTGCACGCAGGGAGCAGTAGTGACCTGTCTTCAGCCACTGCTTCTCTTCAAGCTACCAGTCAGCTGCTGTAAATCCAGCTGTAGCTATTAGATACGCTAGGGTTAGGCAGCAGGCAATAACTAGAGAGCGAGAAACATAGATAGAGATGCATACATCTATCCTCTATCCTTGTGACTTCTCTCACTACATAAAGCCAAAATAACACATACGTGCAGCTAAGGAGCTACCTCTTCTGCAGAGGCTGGGGTCAGAGGGCTGCTTAACCTGTCACTGTTCCCTCTGCTTTCTCTGCTGTCCCCTTCACCTTGCAGCACCTGGCAGCTTGGGGCAGTGGCTGCCGGTTGCGCCTCTCCTCTTCAATAGCATTATTGTCTAGCAGTTGCTTTGTAGAAACTGCCTTACGCCAGATCTTCCTCTGCATGGTGTCTCTGGAGCAGTTTCCCCTGTCAAAGAGTACAAACAACCACAAAATCTTAGAAGGCAGCTCATCAAGCCCCCAGTGACAGGACATCAGAGGGGAGGGCTCTCACAGCTACAGGGCCTGCAAAGACACCCTGGCCCATTTCTCTCACCCACTGAATTAGCAGTGATGCATGAGTTAGACCAGAAAAAGAAAAATGGAAAAAAGAAAAGAAGTAAGGCTCTGCTATCTGACAAGGTGTTTTATCATCTTGGCTGACCTGTGTGCCAAAAAGTGGCTTCTTGGGTATATGCACAAAAAAACTAGCCCATCTGAGGGTTTTGAGGTTGATTTTTTTGATTAAGTAGGGAAGACAGAGCAATAACCCCTTTGCTTCTTCACATAGTCTGAAGAGGTTGTTGGAAAATGTAGTCCCAGCTGTTTGTTTTCACAGCAGCGTAAGCTATTACAGGGCTGTAAAGAAAAGGGAAAAAACCCCACCCACAAAACAAAAAAGCTTGTCACTACATTATCTTTTTCCCAAAGCGATAATGAAACACAGACGCAGCTGCCTGGCAGTCCCAAACAGAAATGGCAGGGTTGGTACCCTCCCTGTCAGACTGGGGTCTATTTGCAGCACAACTGATGTGTCAGCCTGCTAATTACTGGGAGGCACAGAAGGCAGTGCAGGATGCTGCAGGTGACGTTTGCCCCTCTCCTATGAGCCATGGGGCACCCAGTCACACCAGGGAGAAGGAGGTGGAGGAGAGATGCAAGAACAAAAATCCGTGAGTAAGACTGTGCTACTTCAGTGGCTTCAGCCCAGCAGCGCTGCCTTGATGGACTCCCTCACCCACACCTTGGCAGAGGTGTCGCACATGCTCTGGGCCTGACAGCGAGTACCAGGGCTATGTACTTGCTGGAAGGCTGAAGAAGAAGCAACAAAACTTTATGAACCCTCAGACTGCAATGACCTTAATTCACTCATTACTATGGAGTCTTCCCTCAACAGCACGTAAGGCAGCAACTTGGAGGGAAGGCACCTTATGGGAAGAAAACTTACTTTCCTGGGGAAAAAAAAGCATCTCCTGAGGTCAGGAGATGCTCTGGCAACGGCCAGCCCTTGCCTTCAGTGTGAGCCTGGGGCAGGTAGAGCCATGTACCAGAGGCTGCAGGATGAGCTTTACAGCCCTGCTGAAGGACAAAAAAGCAATTCCCATTGCTGCTTTTCTTCTGAGAAAAAAAAAAATTCTTTACTGAAAGAGTGGTCAGGCACTGGAACAGGCTGCCCAGATTGGTGGTGGAGTCGCCATCCCTGGAGGTGTTCAAAAAAACGCGTAGATGTGGCACTTCAGGGCATGGTTTAGGAGGCCTGGGGGTGTTGGGGTGATGGCTGGACTTGATGATCCTAGAGGTCTTTTCCAACCTTAGTAATTCTGTGATTCTATGACCTTGAATGAGACATCACTC
Source organism: Morus bassanus (assembly GCA_031468815.1). NCBI lineage: Eukaryota > Metazoa > Chordata > Aves > Suliformes > Sulidae > Morus > Morus bassanus. The sequence goes on along the minus strand of CM062567.1, from coordinate 58,793,399 downwards.
ATCTGCTGCAGGGCTGAAAGGAGATGCATGGAGCATACAAGGCGGGGGTGGGGGAAGCTAAAGGAAAGTAATTTCCAAAGCTTCCTGGGACAGGCAGGACAAAGAGCATCTGTGAGGTTGGTCCCATGATCTTGGAGTTGCTCTGCACTCCTGCTTACTCCCGACAGTAGCTAGTTAGAAGAAGATAGTATAGCAAGAGTGTTCTTCCTCTCCTCCCCACTCAAACCACAGCAACACACCAGCAAATCAAGGCTGATAATCAACGTCTGCATAACCCCCCTGGAGCTGACCACAGACTTAGAGCATCATGCACAAGGCTAACCAGCAGCATTTTACCAAGGGAAGCCAGATCGCTTCTGTCCTTTTGTTAGTGCTGGGTCGCACCCACCCATCTGCCACCCACATCCCACCACTGCCAACCAACCAAAAAAAAAAAAAAAAAAAAAACCGAACCAAAAAAAATCCACCTCAAAACTCCCTGGTGCAGCACCTACCCCAGACTGCCAACACTTCCTGCACCAACCACTCTGCCAGCCATCCACTGCCACCATGCAAGACGGGGCTGCAGGAGTCGAGGACAGCCATTCAGGGATTGGGATTGATTTTCTGCCCAAACCCATCAAGCTGAGCATTTATGCACCTCCCAGTCTGCATCACATTTGACAGGCAGCTCGTGACCAGCTGCCTGGCACTGCCTGCATCTATCCCCTGCTGCCAGAGTTTCATGGCTGTAGCTGGTGGCAGGGTGGTTCACGCTGTGCCTGGCCTTCTCACCCTTGCATTGCCCCCTAAACAAATATTTAAGAAGGTCTGTTCTGGCAAAGAGGAGCATTTCTAGGGTGTGGAGGAGTTCAGATACATCTGTCCCAAGAGTTTACCCTTAGCACTCAGCAGACAGCCAACTGATTTAACATAATCCAAAACAAATCTCAAAGTGTTCTGGTATCTGTAGCCAGACTGGGCCAATTAATGACCCGAAAAACACTTGAGAAATAAACTATTCCTTCCACCTGGGGAGCAGAGTCCACGCCCTGCACCACCATGGCCTGGGAGACAGACACACAGCTGGTGGGATGGACATACAGTAGTGCTAGCTGAAGAGTTCATCAGGAGGCAGAGTGATGGTGTGTTGGTCACATGCAGCTACCTACAGGTGAGAAACCCCCCCTTGCCAGCTGACAGGAAGGGAAGCAAATGGAGCTTTTTGGTCTCAACAGCAACGGTGGAAGAACTAGCAGCTGGAAAATGCTCAGAAATGTGGCCAGGTCTGTGGCCTGGTCTGTGGCCCTGAAAACACCTGAGGTTGGGAAGGTTTGCAGCACAGGGAGACAGCCAACTCCCTGTTGAGAGCTACAGTCTTGGGAATACCGCCCTTCAGAGACAAATTTGATGACAGCATACCTGGAGGCACAAGCTGCACAGGGTCCTTACAAGTCTATAAAGACCTCTGCTCCTTCCCTCCCTGCATGATCCCCGAGGAAGAAAGAGAGCAGAGCACATCCAGTCACCCACAACCTTTGCTGTTCTTCATTGAGACAGGATTGACAGCAAAAGCTCTGGCTGAAAACCAACTGCCCAGCCACAGAAAGGGCCGGTTCCCTCCCCATCCCGCAGCGCAGCCTGGGCTTGTTGCACAAGCCTTGGAGATACACAGGACTGGCCACACCAGAGCTACAGGCAAGGTGTACCAAGAGTCCCTGGTAGTGCCTTTTCTCTCAAAGTGGTGTAGCTGGAGATTTCATTGTGGCAGAAAGGGACTGACCCCCTTCTCATTCCCATTTCTGCCAGGGTCACAGCAGCGGAGACCTCAAAGGTTTCCTCACCCACCTAGGCATGTTCCTCCCGATCACGGCCTCCTCACAGGTATATCAGATGTGTTTTGAGGATACAGAACTCAAGAAAGGACCTAGAGGAGGTTTCATTTATGTTCCTGGCTTCCCCCCAGGCTCAGTGGCTCAGCAGCTCAGCTTAAGCATCTCCATTCTGCCCAAGCCCTGTTCAAGGCATTTAAACCCCCCTGTATGAAACACCTCTGCAACAACCAGGAGACTGATCCCCACAACACATTAAATCAACTTCCTGATGAAATGGCGAGATCTCAAAGGCAGGCGAGCAGTCAGCCCCGTATCCTGCTCTGGTGCCCCCAGGAAGGGGCAGGGGTGTGCCCCACACATCTCCAGGGCTCCCAGCCACTAGCACCAACCTAATTCTGCAGTCAAAACACCACCCTGCCTCATCAGTGAGGCACCAAAATCTCTGCTGTGTTAGGGAGAGGACACAGTAGTGGCAACCCAGGAATCTCAGTGGATAAAGCATCAACACATCACAGGGAAGTTCACATCAGCGAAGCTGCAGCAGCTGGCAGCTCCTAGGGCATCATCACTGCCAAGTAAAAATCTGTTGGAAGATGATATTTTCCTTCACCTGTGGGACTGTGTACCTGACCTATCATCACTGCCTGCTGGTGAGAAGTAATCCTGTCCTTTCCAGTGGTGCACCTGTAGCCTCTGTTTCACATCTGGCTTGTTAAAGTGCTGTTGAGTACAAATGTCTCGGTGGCATTAGACCTACCTTCTCTCCTTCTCTGCACACACGAGGTCACACTCTTAACTCTTCTTGGTAATATAAAGAACTTTAAACATACAGCTCAGGAAAGAGCAATGAAGAGGGCTACAGGTACAGCAACATCCAATCTCACTTTAATAAAATGCAGTTCAAAAGAAAGCCTGCACAAGTTTTATGAGCAATAGAAGTCCCCAAGACTGTAGAAAGACCTACTTCTGGTCCATCCATCCTCCAATGCACCAACCCAACCTTGCAAAACATGCAATGTACACTCCTGATCAACTTCATATTATTGATATCACCCTACCGAAAGTAACAGGACTTCTTCCTTTCTTTCTCCCCACTACTTTTTTTTTAAACTACAAAGGAAAAAAGGGGAAAAAAAGGAAAAACCTCAAAACTTCCAAAACTGTGGCAATAAGAGGAAAGGCATGTAAACACTTTGCAAGTAACTCATATGGATGCCCACCCAGGTGCTGTGTTTTCAAGAGAAGACCAAGCAAGTTTGCTAGCAGAGAAATGCATGTGTTTTAAGAGGTAGCATCATCCATCAACACTAGCAAATAAACCAACCAGACTTCAGGAAAACTTAACCAGAAGTTGATTTTCAATGTACAGCATAAGACTTCCCCATAAAAGGCTTCTATTCAATGTGTCCAGGAAAATGCCAGCTGTTTTAGAAAAATTTGGTAATATAAAAGGACTTAACAACATCTATCTGTTAACATGAGGTCTGTTGTAATTTCTATTGACCAAAAAAGGTTGGATTTGCTTTTAAAAGATTATGTCATGTATACACAATCATATCCAGTGACATATGCAACTTTAAACTTCAAGTGCACGCCAATTTAGAAAATATATACAGTTGTGGTGTGCAGATGGACCTCGTAATCATATATAAACCACACTGTTTTCTTAACTGTCCGCTGAGCCTATGCTGCACATGCAAAAATACTTTGCTTTGTCCCTTATTATGATGCACAGTAAGGGAAAGCCTTAGTGACAGTTTCACCCAAGTCAGGTCTCTGGCAATGAGCTCCTCAAACACTAGCTCTGCTCCAGATGACTACTAACTCCATCAGCAGCTTTTAGAAACAGTGACCCTTAATGGTTTCTCTGAGACCCATGTTCATAATAAAAGGGATGCTCTTTTCTGCCAGTTCTGCAGTTCCAGCATGCCACCTAGGAACAAGTTCTCACAAGCCACTGGCATGCATTAACAGCACAATAAAGCTTTGGCTCCCTGTGCAACACATCTTCAGATTACTCCAAACCACCTCGGTGACCTCTGTGCCCTGGCTGGAGTGACACAGGAACAGCCAGTGTATTGGCAGTGAGTAAGCATTCAGCTGGTACCCAAAGGACCATATCAGACTTCTAACCCCTGCTGTTTCTGCAGGTCCTTCAGCAGTAGAAGGCAATGGCATCTTCTTTTTGTCATGTCATGTCTCAGAGTAGCTTCACATTTTTGCTAAATATAGATGGGTGTGAACGCCCTCCCACATAAAGGGGCTCCGTGGTTACGTGAAGGTGTTGATTTGTGGTCACTCAGAGAGTCAGCCACGAGCATGAGATGGTGAATTGGGAATCCTGGGACCAATCACAGCAAAATGCATGAAGAGCTAGGAGTATTGAAAGCCAAACCACCTGTGCATCAGGTCAAGGAGTGCTCTTAAGCACTAGTACCAAAAAGTTATTTATTTGCCTGACCTAGAGAGGAGAGCAGTTTTACAGATGTCACCTGGAGATAACAGCTGTACTTGGTATTCTTTGTGGCAGCAGTAAGACCATAATGAAAGCTACTGTTTCTTAGGGACAAAACTCCCATCAATGTCAAAGGGAGCACACCCAGAAGTGTGCTTCCATTCCTTCTTAATGTAATTATTTTCCAGTTTAGGAAAGAAAACTTACCTACGTATTTCAGTGTTGCTAACCATTCTGTTGAGAGGCACAAGCACAAGTAGCTCTGAGGTTATAACACCTCCCTCTCACTACTGACATTTAGGTCATTGGCTGTTTCATGCAATCTCACCATTGGCAAAACAAGGGGAGTCAGGATGCCAATCATGCAGGCAGAGTCCAGGTGCTGGCCAAGAACACTCAAGTGCCAGTCCTTTGCTTTTAGATGCATCATTTAAAGTAATGCATCATTTAAAGTAATGAATCCCTCTTTTCTAGGGCACTTGGCAAAGCCCCTGCATGACTTGACCAACACTGGTGCTCCAGTCACTCACAGGCTTCTAGCACAGCATCTCTCTGTTGTGCATCAGAACCAAGTTTTACAAGAAAAATGTAAATTGAAAAGATAGTGGCTACCATTTCTGGTAAAAGCATTGCCCTGCCTCTTCGACCCTCTTTCTCTGTCATTTCCCTTAGATGAGGGCATTTCTGCTATGGGGTTTTATGAGAGTGCACATCACTCTGCGACTGCATAAAGAACTGCTGTCGGTAGCCTGCCACAACACAATTAAACCCATGACTGAAATGAACAATAAATAAAGAGAAAGACATAGAGGTTTTAAATATAGGTTTCCATTAAAAGCATTACAAAGACGACTCCTCTCATTTTGAAGACAAAGAAAAAATCCACTTCTACTAAAAAAAAAAGAAAAAAAATTTAAAAATCACCCCTTTGCAAGTAACTTTAATGAGGAAAGGTGCAGGGAAGGGAGGGAGAGAGGACTTGGAGAACTAGCAAGTGTTCAAAAGGGTGGATGCCCTCCATCTCATTTTGCAATGGCACCTTCTTCTCACACAGTCAGGTCAGAGAGCCAGAGTCCTTACGTAGAGGATTTCACCACCTGCTCGTAAGGGGGAGGTGGTGTGTTGCAGTAGGAAGGTGGGGGTGGGTAAACCGGGTTTCCTTGTGGGGAATTGGGCTGGACGTGGAAAGCCATAGCCATGGGATTCATCACAGGTCCACCTGGATCTGTGTAATATGGCACTCCAGGTTGTTGTGACCCTGAAAGAAAGAAAAGGAGAGAAAAGGTATCAATGACAGCAGAAGCATCAGGCAATGGTCATGCTCTTCCACGGCTTCTGCTCTGAACACTCAGACAAGTTTTCTCAAAGTGTTCAGAGTGTCCGTCATCAGAGCACGGACAAGGAGCCACCTTTCCCCCATTCCAGGGAAAACCCAGACTTGCAGGACAACATTCACTTCTTGAGATTTCACCAGAAAGTTTCACTTTTGCATGCAATGGAAATCATTTAGTGAAACAAAGGGCACCACTGCCCCAGTCAACTACCATCTGAAAGGGAAAACAGCGAGCCCTGCTCAGTTCCCCAGACAAAAAAGCTGCTGTGCCCGCAATGAGGAGAGGCGTGGGATCCCAGATAGACAAAGGGGTTTCCACTGCAGCCCTGACTCAGGTGTCAAGTCTCACAAGAGGACTTCACAGGTTATTTTGTAATGTACTGGATCTGCTTGTATGCCAGAGTGCATCTCAAATAGATAATTTCCCATCAAGGCACAATACGGCTAAGGAATAAACATGTATTAAGCAAAAACCCAAGGTGAAGCCAATTATGGCTGGCTGACACAATGGGACAAGATTGCTTTGCACAGATTAAATTTAGGAAACAATGTTGGAGCCTGCAGGGATAAGGAAAGGAAACACACAATCAAACGCAAAATTCCTTAGCCGTGACACATGAGGAGTAACAGAGACTGCTGCCATGAAGAATAACAAAGGTGGCATGTAACCCCCCTCAGATACCACAGTGGGTGGTGGAAGATGACTTAATGCATTTCCAGCAATTAAAGTCATAGACTGTCTCTATCTCAAGATGTAAATTAGTTTTCTTCTCTTTCTCTCTATTTAAATAAAGCTGGACTGAAAAAAAAATAGTGGCTGAGCAACAGGCTTTCTTCTTTTAGTGCTAGTCTGTTTTTCCGATAATGGCACAGCCTCTAAGGGATCTTCCACTCAACCATTTGTTTCCGTGACTTAGTGACACTAGGACTCAGTATTGCCACAGAAGGAATACAGGCTTCTTGAAGCTTTAAGCATCTTTTAGTACTTCAAGTATTCAGGAAGGAGCTACATACCAAACCCAAAACCATGTCATTACAATACTAAATCAGATGGGTTGAGCCATAAGGCACAGGGATGCAAACTGTCCCAGACCCTGGGGTGTCTGCCTAGGGAGCTTTTTTTGGACACTTGGGAGCAAAGAGGACAGAAAGCAGATAGGGAATGCAGTTATTTCCTTCTCAACACAATTTTTAACACACCACCACAATAGTTTTTCCTTTTGCCTGTCTGAGCAAAGAGGGCTGCTCCGCAGCCTCTCTTCCTTTGCTGCAGTGACAAGCCGCCTTTGTTCTGCTTCCATGTATAGCATCAGCACAACGCTGCAGGAGAGCTAGGCTGGGAACAGGAGCCGAGTCCTACCTCTCCAAAGCTTGGGCTAATACTCTCTTTTGTAGCCTTTTTCTTAAGCATTTTTGTTTAAAGTTAAATTCTGCCCAGCTCTGCATTTCTGGAGCTTCCATCCACATGGGGAAATGGGAGAGGTTGAGGTAGCTCACTGCAGCTTGCTCCTTAGGAAAATAACTGTTTTCATTAAAACTTCCGTGTATTATTATTGATTTGGGGGGGGGGGGGGGGGGGGGGCAAGCAAGTGTGGACACCACTCTTTTGAGATATTTTTTTCAGTTCATTAAAGCCAGCAGAAAACAACATCTGAGTATCAACTTCCTTGCGGGATCAGCTCAGTAAGTATTTGTTAAGTGTCTACAAAGGGACCCGACCTTTTCTAGCACCTGAACAGCCAGTCTGGGGCTATGTAGGCCAGACCTGAAGTGAAAGACACCACCAGGTCTGCAAACTACTGTTTGTAGGTGAGGTGTTCAATCCATTTTCCCAGTCGGGACCACAGAAAAAGCACTCCCAACCTCCAGGCTGCTGCTGGGATGGCAGAAGATGCTGCTGTTATCACTGCAAGGAAGGAGGGAGATGGGCAAGGAGCCATGTTTCAGGGCCTCCACCTCAACTGTGAACTGGCTACTGCTACCAAATCTGGAAGAGGAGCTAGAGGAAAATGTGAACTTGGTCGACTAGAAATTCCCATTGCTTTTGCTGTTGAATATTCCCAGGATAGTAGAAAAAGTAGAAAAAAATTTTGGTGGAATTAGCTCAGAGCCCAAAGTTTTAAGAAACAGTAATAACAGTCTGGAAGCAGGTGGCATAAGCAGGTCACCAAAGGGCTTGTGCTTATTTTATATTTGCCCACAATTTGTGTTCCATGAAAACTAAAACCATGCTCTAAAATTAGATCTGGTATTCGCCAATTCAGCCAAAGATGCTCCCTGTTCACATAATCTTGAGGTTATCTTTCAGGCTTAAAAATATAGTTTAGTTAGTTTGGCTCCCTCCCCACTGTTGAAAAATAAATACTCTCTGTGGAATGCTTGTTCAGTCAAGCAGGAAAAAAGATGCAGAATGGAAGCCCTAAAAATACCCTTCGGATTTAAAAAAAAAAGGGGGGGTGAATAAAATGTTAGTTTGTATCTGTAACATCTTTTTATCCATTTAGGCTTGTGAGAGAGAGGGGGGAAATGCATGTCTATGGGTACATGCTCAAGGAAGCAAGAAAGAGCATTTCCAAAGTCTGCACAAAGCCTGTGGGTGTGCAATAGCAGGCATGACAGGGGAGAGAGCCTGAATGCTGCATCTCTGCACAACTCTCATAGTCACAGCTAGCTAGACAGGGGTTTAGGACACTTTTCTAAGGAGGCTGTCTTGACGCAGCCACAGTATTGCACAGGGATGTAATGGTTCAGAAGAGGATTTTTGACAGAGAGGTTTGAGGCACCAAATTTTCAGAGAGATCTCCCTCCTCTTTACAAAATATTCAGTTGTATTTCCACTTCCAAGCCAGTATGAAACAAAACCAAATTGCCAATTTCAAAAAAAGTTGTCAGAAAAGGGAATTATCCTCTGGCTTCAGTTCTAATACATCATGCAATAAAATGACAGCCCAGGAGGAAAAGTGTCAGTGTACCAAGTGTGCCTGCGTATGTATGTGTGCTTTTGCTGGCACAAATTACCACTGGCTTATGCAATCTGGAGAGTGGTTAAAAAGCTCTCAGTTTGGCCTTGCTGAGGCAGGGAGAAGGCAAGCACCGGAGTGTGCACTCAGATATAATCTCAGCACTGCAGAATGTCTTCTAACCAGAGACAGGTGGAGTCAGAATGCTCCTGTAAGGCACAAATATCTTCTGCTTACATGTGAGTCTTATTTTGCAGGATTCTCTCAACTGGGACTATCTAACAGCCAGAGGGGAAGAAATAACAAATTTAGAAAGCAGCGTTGCCAGAGGAGCCATCACCAGGTAGATCCTTCTGATGCTCACAGCTGTTACTGACCAGAAAAGAGAGCAATCAGACTAAGAAGGGGAGAAGGACCACTTTACTGCAGAAAAACTGTAGCACAGAGCATGGAAGGCAAATCAAAAAGAGAAGACTTGCAAGATAGCCAGACCGTAGAAGAAAAATATTAGGCTTTCCTTCACCTCTGCCAGATGTTATCAACTGTATTTAAAACTCTTTCTTCATGTCACTGTTCATTTGAGAGACCTATAATTTTGTCTGTGCTGCAAAGTGTGAACTTGCTAGTCTCCCCTTCCATGCTTGGATACACAGCTGTAAAGATATTAGAAACTACAACAGAAGGGAACTGAAAGTCCTGTTATCCTGGGTTTCAAAAACACTTCTGTACACTGCAGCTGAATTATGCTGTTTGAAAGGCAGAAGATTACTCTCATCACAGGAGGTGGCTGCATGGTTTAGTGTAGTGCAATCCCTTGTCCAAATCCCACAGTTTTCAAAAAACAAACTAAACCCACCCTTTTTAAATACCTTGGTAAATTTAAGAAATTAGTGAAATTTGTTTAATAAGCAGTCTCTGACCTGATGCAGTGTTGACTGGTTGTCTGGTGTAAGACACATTAAAAGTAGGTTCTTCTACTAGTGGAGGAGGGTACATCCGCCTTCGGATAAAGAACCCAGCTCCACAACAGAACAAAACTCCCATCATCAAAAGGAACCTAGGCAAAGAGAAGAAGGAAGTCAAAACCCACCCGCATTCAGGAAGTTCTCAAACCCAGCCTGTTCACTGAGAGAGACAAGAGTGTCATTTAGCAAACATTAGCCTACGACTTTTAGTGGGGTTTCTTAAACAGGCTGTCTCTTGAGAGCAGGTCTATGTCATTCGAGATAGCACTCATGGGGCACTTATGGATATATTACAGACATCTTTAGCAATTAGTACTATTGCCTGATGTTTTCTGGCATGTAAAATACAAATCTGAAACTAAAACACCCTTGAACTTTTGGAAAGTTCAGGTTCATACCTGACCTTTGCCACCAGGATGCTGAACTGAAATTCCAGGTCGGTACAGTTTCAAACTGCGTATCTTGGACATAAGCCTCGTGCTTACAGCATCGAAGCTGGCCAGGAGGTTTGTGGGGGACAAAGAGGAATACTATTCTGCAGTTGCCCTTAAAAGAAGATTCTTAGATGTTCTTAAATTACTCAAAACTGTAATTTTGTCTCCCGTGGGAAATATGGTAGCTGGCATTTAAGCTCAAGTCAGAAGACTGAAGCATTCAGCAATAAAGATGACAAGCTTTGCTTTGTGCTTCCTAGATGGGATATACTTTCGCAAGGAAAAGAAAATCATTTTGCTTCAGTTGTTCTCCTCTCAGCAACTTTTCTGAGCTGACTAAACTGGCCTCATCATTCCCTTGCCCTGGTGCTGTGGAAACAGGCAAAGGCAGCAAGAGCATGTCAGACAATTTTGTTCTTCAGACAGTGGCTTTCACTGTGTTTTCTTGATTAGTTATCAGACATGCTAGTAACTGATGCAAGCTCCCATAAATGCAAACGGTTATTCTGCTTGTAATTGCCACCTCATTTCAGGGCCCTTTACTGGAAGACAATGACAACTGTGCTCTTTTGGAAGGAATGGAAGTTGGCCAGAGGCCACCAAAGTTGGCCACAGGCAAGCCTACACACCACGCTTATCTTCTCTGGAGCATTCCCAGGTACCCGAGAGGAAGAGTGTGACACTCACTGCATGGCAGCGAGAGATATTTCATGCAAAGGGTCAAATTCTGTTCTTGTTTCTACGGTAGAAATGAGAGCAAAAGGATGTCCTGTTTCCCTGAGCCAATATTAATGCATTCACTTTTGGCAGCGTTCCTGCAAAGGATTTGTTCTGAACAGAAAAACAGAGATTTACGACGTCACCCCAGGGATTGAGATGCAGAGCTTTTCAGTTATATCAGTAAGGATTGCACACTGAAATCCCAGAGTCAGCTTCGGGAAATCTCTGTATTATAGTATATATCAGGCTTCTGTTTTTCAGTGTTTATTCATTTCAATTTTGAAGGCTTTTTTTTAAGCAGTCTTCAAATTCTACATAAAAATGCCTGAAATCAGGTTTTCTAGGAGAGCTTTTGCTTTCTCTCTACTGTAATGAGAAGGTTTTATTCAGGTGTTTTCTTCAATTCCTCTCCAAAACGAATTTACCTTATTTTTTCATTATGCATACAACAGTGATTAGTTTAAGCTTTATCCAGATTACTGAGCCGATGGTTTCACAAGCTCAAATCTTTCTGCCTTCTTTTCCCTTGCTGTCATCTCCAGTGAAATCCTCAGTCATAAATGTATTTCTCTGCCTTTTTAACTGAAGCCTCGATTCGGCTGGCGAGAACGTCTTAAACTCTGCCTAAATGCACAATCCTCCTTATACAATCCTCTTTTAAAACTGAGTGCCCAACAAAAACGGACAAGCGCTGCTGCTTGGTAGCAGCTGAGACAGGTATAAGGAATTCAGTAATTTTGGATAAAAGTGGGAGCGCTGCCTGTACAGACCAGGAGGATGCAGAAGCAGGAAAGATCAACCTGACACAAGTAACCTACTTTTCCAGTGTTTTCTCAGTACATCAGGAGAATTTTATAAGCAAAAACCCAAAGTCCTTGCGTTTATATGTACACATATACAGTACTGCATACTTGTACCTATTTTATTTTAGAATACTGGGGCTGAAAATACCCTGATTTAAATCCTACAAACAAGAGAAGAACTGGACAAACAAAATTCCCAGATGCCCTGACCTACCAAAAATACCATAGTCGCTGGATAGAGAGAGCTCTTACACAGCATCTTGAACCACAGCAATCCTCATAGGAGCGACATCTGCAGAGAAATAAAGAGAAAAGGGCATTAGGGGAGTGATTGTCACTCAGATTAAAACAGCATCCCCAACTCTGATGCTGTTCGCACCCCTGTCCGAGGCGTTATTTACGACATCGCCATGAGCCTGGGAGGCAAAGCCTCCTGGAAGTGTTCAAGGTCAGGCTGGGCAGGGCTCTGAACAACCTGACCTGGTGAAAGATGTCCAAGGGAGGTTGGACTAGATGATCTTTAAAGGACCTTTCCAACCCAAACCATTCTGTGGGTCTATGAATAAGAACAGACTAGCCTTGGCCAGATAAAGTTGTCAGTCACACGTACACATCCATGGCACAGCTCTATCACTATTCAGGAACTTTTTGCATGTTATTGCAACTACCTTCCCATATACTTCTTTTAAAGCCACCTCAAAAAGACTGAACGTAGTGTTTAAGTCTATATAAAGGGCACCTTATAAAGAAAAGCAGTGTTACTGCATTTTCTTTCACAGTAAATGAACACTGCAGACCTCAAACATGAGCCATTTGGGGCTTTATTCACTGCACCAAACAAGAATTGCAAGGTCAAGACTGCCAGATCACTCATTCCTTGCAAATCAGCAGCTTCCAAACAGAGAAAGCACCAGGTGCAGATAAAACTTCAAGCATACAGTTATTTGCAAATTTAATGGCATTTATTGCCTCTCAGAAGTTGCCCTGGACTGCAGCTGCCAACAACTCCCATTATTTAAGTAGGCTTTCCTCTCAAAGAACCCCTGCATTTAAAATTAATATTTCATATGGAATAGAACCATTTTAAAGGTATCATAACACCAACCACTTTAAGCACAAGGTACCACTTCACTAAAAGGTAGCACATACACTTACAGCTACCTCTGAATGATTTCTATGGTAGCTGCCATTTCCCACACCAGAGAAACATATTTAGTAGGAAAAAGGAAAGAGGTAACACAGAAACTATGGTATGTGACAGACTCAGATGAAAACATTCAGATTAGCATATCCACATAGCAAAGGAAAAGAGGCGGTTACCAGAACTGGATCAATCTTTTTACGGGTTTACACAACTGTATGCTCAATGCACAGATTTAATTAAGCATCTGGTCTGGGAAAATTTGTCCAACTGCATGACTGTGCTCCCATATTTGTATGCAAAGCTAAAAAAATCGATTGGATAATTGTACAGTCAATTACACATTTACACACTTAATTAACAAGCCTTCACTCACAAAATACGTCAAGTCACATAGGCTTCAGCCTCTAATTGGGGCCAGAGGAGGATGTTCTATGGATACATAATTAGTTGTTTTGCAAGTGAAAACAGTTACACACTCTTCTGATTACAAGTACACAGGATTTATTTAAACAAGCCAGAGGATCTGACATGATCAGCACGGCAAGGTCTGTTAATACACTCAGGCACCCAGTCTGAAACTCAAGCAGAGTAAGTTGCTCATGCCAAAAGACAAAACACCTACTTTGCCATCCCTGAACCTGAAAGTGTCCTAATCTCCAACTTTTCTTCTTTAAAGCTTGCCAGGACCCTAATAACTGCTCATACGCAAAGCTACCAGATCTCACAAAACTACTAACAAGACTTAGCAAATCAGCATTAACTTCAGTCCCATCGGGGCCAAGAAATTAAGCATCCCTCTATGCTCCCCAAGTGGATCAACCCAACAGAAGCTTTCAAGCCGTATGTTAAATGCATGGACAGGATCAGGCCCCTTATGAAATAGGGTGGCAGCTGCTGCCTTCTGTTAAAACAATGGTCATGGTACCCCTTTTGCTCTTTAACACACTTGTGGTTGGAGCATCTCATCCACGTTGATGGGCACTTGCTCCTTTTGCTGATGCTGCACAGCAAGGTCCTTTTAAGGCTTGTTGGGCCAGAAAAGCAGAGCCAGGGCCAGGAAACAGAGCCTGTAAATCTAGACAGAAGGAGGTGGAGGTGGCAACTGAACATCGATCTCTTCCTTTGTGGGCAACCTGTGCTAGCCAATAAAAAAGTTTTCCACCCATTCCTGCTCGTCCACATTTTAAAAGAGCCACACTCACGTCCATGAAAGAAAGGGAATGAGTTCCCAACCTCACTGTGGGACTGCCCTCTTATAGCCTTTCTTGAGGCAAGTAAGGCCAAATTACAGAAGGATTTTAGGAGTGTGAGCAGTCTTTGTCTCTGCCTCCACATGCTGGCTCTGTCAGACCAGACACCTATACCTGACCACAAGTGGGATGGGGAGAGGATATGTCAGGCAGGCCTCTGGCCCCAAAGCCATTTCCCCAGATCAAACCCCAAGACCTGAACTTGTATTAAAAGTTAAACTAAAAGAGAGAGCCCAGGGAGGCTGCACGTACACCTCCTTCGTGCAACCCCCCCTTGCCTTGCTTATTTTGCATCTGCTTTCTGCAGAGCCAAAAGAGATGGGAAAAGGCTATTTTAAAACATATAATCATGGTCGTTCAAAACACCAAAATTAAAACAGGATCTGTATGGTGGGTATAGTACCTGAGTTTACTTTTTATTTTTAATCTCCAAATTGTCTAAGATACAAGTCAGCACCATTTTTTAAGCCTCAGCGGCTTAGCTTTTCTTCCTGCAAAACAGGACTAAAGTACCAGCTGGGAGACAGTAAGGCCTAACTGCTGAATGTTTATGAAGCTCCTGAGACCACTGAATGGCAAACAAACAGGCCATCAAAGAGAAGTCTACATGGATGATTGCACTTTCAAATGGCTGAAAACAGTGATGCTGGAGGAGTCTCTCACTATGGCTGTGTTTAGAGAAGCTCCATTTTATAACAGCTAGTAAGCTTTCCGAGGCAACTCATTCAAGGCTAAGCACTGCATTTGCTGGGTGGATCTGTGAAGCTAAATCAGTATCTTGACTTGGAGAGAAATCTCTTTGAGATCTGACACTAGAAACTCTTTCACTTTTTGACCCATAAAATCAAATGGGCGCTTGATTTTGCATGCCTGCGAGTACGGGCACAGGTACCCGTATGTAGGAGCCTGGAATCAAGGATGGTACCATGATAACAACCTGCGGTTTGTATTCCCCAGCAGCACCAAAAAAGACTGGAAGAACAAACAGCCCATTTGCTGATACTGCTGTCAGGGTACCGCAGAAGCTATGCTTGACCTCTTGTTCTTGATTCAATGCGCTATGAAAAAACAACACATCTTCTGCCAACATCGATCCCAATTACAAGAAAATTAACTTACTTACAAAAGCCACATTTATTAGCAGGCAAAAGGTGACAATAAAATCAGCTTATTAACGGAGTAACATACAAGCTTAAGTATAATCAGTGTTTGATGTACTATCTCTTATTGCCTGACAGCAAATCCCAGCAGAATTAAGACCCTGATTCAGAAAAAACAATTCAGCACACACACATATATTTATTGACTTGATATGCATACACTTTAAATTACACTTCTGCTTTGGCTCTGCTTAACGGCAAAGGACTTGTGCCCAATGCCAGTTGAAGAACATGCTTTACTATCGATCTGAACTGGACTGAGCCCATCTCCTACAGAATACATTTCTAAAGCCAATTTCCCTCTTTCACACATCAACAATGATCCCAAGAACTGCATTTCCCTAGGGCAATGCTTGTTTCATAGAAAAAAATTTAACCCATTACTTAGGATAAGACATGATCCATTAGTTACTTTGCTAATCTGCAACTTCACCAAGCATACAGTCTCTCTTTTGAAAACTGTCTGCAATGTGATTTATGATTTAGAAAGTACATCTTTTAATTCATAATTCAGTAGAGTCAAATGAATGCACTGGCATGTCCAATGACTTGTACTGCTAGCACACCAGGGAACTGCTGTATCAGAGATGAAAGTTACACTGCGTATCAGATCACAGAGACAAGCTTTTTGTATGGGTTCGTACTTAAATCACGATGCTGAACTTCCTTCCTTCACGGAGAAGCAAAGCACAAAGTTTCACATAAGGGTATACGGTATGACCCAAACCCCACAAACAAACCCCGTATTTGCATGTGTTCTGTGGACAATAACTGCTCAACAAAATGGTCCAGAAGCTCTTTTCCATTTATACCACATCTGCACTGCTGAACAAGTCCCTTCTTAACAGAGCTGCTGCAGGAAAAACCGCATCTAAAAATAATTCCCTGATTTGCACTTGCTGAAAACTGGAGAAATTAAAGAGGTAAAGCAAGGACTACAGTCTTCAGCAGACTGTATAGCCACAGTGGTCTGATAACATTCCCTGTCCTCACCCAACGTGGGTATTCCCCATCAACACCATCCCTTTGAAATGCAGGCTGTAGTGTTCTTAGGTTTCCTCTCTAGACTGTTTGCATCATATGTGCTCAAACCTGATTTAACATTTAAGATGTTTGATCAGTAATGTCTTTTGGAAAAGTACAACAAAACGTAAATTGTTAATCCACATGTACTGGCAGAAACCCTACTGCAGACACAGGGGCAGTGGATGGGAGGATGAAAGAAAACAACAAAACCCCCTCAACAACCAGATACAGTAAACTGCATGATTTCTAACCAGTGTCCTGTAGAAAAGCATGACTTTAATTCCAAAAAAGGCTGCATGCCAGTAAGAGATTAAATGATTGCTGCATGTATGTAAGGTCTATGAAGCAAACTGGAATTTACCGGACCATAAGAAGCACTGGTAGTTTTTTAAATGGAGGGGAACAAAAGGGAGCCAAGAAGTTCAGTAAAGGAGGATGTAGCAACAGACCAAAACTAAGAACAGAAGAGAAAGATTTTGGGGGGGATGGCTAGTAGCATCAGATGGAGCTAAGGAAGTCCCAGCTGTGGTCCTAATACCAGCACAGGCAAAAGACCAGAAGGAGAACCACAAGTGCTTACAAGAACTAGAAGGGATGGACCACTGAACACTGAGTCACCTCCAGGCAGACTCAACACTGAGCCCTCAAAGCCAGAATGCTACTATTGAACAGATGAAGGCAGACAGCTGAAGTGTCCATATGTATTTACTTGTTCTAGGGTAAAAAAGTTAAAAGTAAAAAGGAAAAGGAAAAGAAAAAGAAAAAAGATTTAATCTGCTTGGAACTCAGCTGCCAGGATACAGTGATGCTGAACAGAAGAAAATCAAATGAGCCATGAAACAAAAAGGAAAACAAAGCAGGCAACCACCACAAAGTGAATAGCAGAAACAATTCTGATGAAGCTCAGAGTCTTGGCTTTGCTATGACTGAGGAGTAATGCCACCGAGTTCCACAGACTACACTGCCAAAAGACTCAGAATTAGACCTGAAGAATGAAGAAGAGGATCAATAGAAAGTGCACCCAGTAACTGAAAGAGAGGGAGTTATTTTTCTACCAAGTTTATTTCAACATTGATTAATTCCTTTCAGACCATTCTGTATGTACATTTCCATCTCTCAATAAAAAGGCAGTTTGCAAAGCAAATCCATTGCCTGTACTGCTATGTAAGGAAATACCCAAGTTATTGACTGCACACGTGAGGAAGACTACCAGACCCGTGGAGGTGCTTAACACTACAAGCATGGTGGAGAGGTTATTCCAAGGAATCCATTTTGCTGCAGCAGCCCACTGAATATGGAAAGCGTAACACAGAGTCCAAGTCTACACTCAGGAGTCCCACCTAAGTAACTATTTTTGTGTCCCAAAGTGGTCTAACCTGTCTCCAGAAAGACACTGCAACACAAAGGCCACATTCCTCCAACGGCATTCACTTAAGTGTTTGAGGAACAGTAACACAGGCAAGGCCTTTGGCTGGTGGAGCAGAGTGATAGGCAACATCTGCCTTCCAGCCGTGGTCTCAGAGCTAGTTGTGTCTCCCTGGCATGCCTGCATATATGGCCTAATTTTCAGCAGGGACACAACTCCACCACAGTCACCTGCAGTCACAGGTTCTCAGCACCCAAAAGCATTTCTCTTCTTCTCTTATACATAGCAAAGGTGATCCCTCAGCGCATGCAAGAACAGTGCCTTGTAAAATATAGGTCTGATTTTGGTGAATATATAACTGTTATATATAACAAATATAACTGCTTCATAGATGAACACAGCCATGACCTCAGTGGAACATCTGTACTTTAGAGTAAAACACTGTCACTGGTACCCAGGAGAGCACTAGAGGTACGGTTACCCAAAATCACTCAGCCCTTAACTACATAAGAAAACGTAAGGCAAAAAGGAGGGAAGGGACTGTCGGGTCATTTTTTCTACAGAGTAGAAACAACAGAGACAGAAAAAATATTTGCTCAGTTTAGATTCCTGTCTGCTTTGATACGACTAAAATATCCTACGAGACAAGATACTTGGCTCCTGTCCTTCACACAGACATGAAAAATAAGAGCAGGCAACAGCTGAAAAAGGGATTATTTCTCAATTATTCTTTAGGTGAAGAGCCTATAAACACAGTCTCTGTGCAAGAACTCAGCAGAATATGGTAAATCCTCCCCCACTTCTGATAGGATGAGAAGTATTTGCTCAGCTGCTCATATCAAACTGACCCTTCTACAAACCTCCTTCTGCTACCCAACGGCTTGCCATAACCCCAGCTCTCTCTTCTCAGACCCGAAGAGGAAAGCCACCCTACAGAAGGGCTCTCCTTGTTGTCTGTAAAGGCAACAAGTTTCTGGCCAGCACATATCCATCTAGAAATTTTCCTCTGCTCCTCCTGTGGCAGAACCTAGCAAGAATTGCTGTGGTTTGGCCTTTGTCCAGTGGCAGTATACGGCACCTTAAATAGCCATTTTCCAACATAGGCTGCAGGCCTTTCTCTCACAGAACAAAGCAGAGAAACAGCATAGCTTAAGGCTCTGGCAAAAGTAACCCGTAGATAATCTGTATGATGAGTTTTAATTTTCTGGAGGTGGAATTGTAAACTTCTCATACCAACAGGAATGAGGACTTCTAGTTAATCATCAGGCCCCTTATTAAACACACGATTAGTTCTTCATATCTCAAGCTGCTCCCAGTGGGCGAGCAGTCCTACTGCACCTAATAGCTGCTTTAGATTATAAGCAATCTGCTGGCAGGGGGCGATGGGTGTCCATGAATTTGCTATACGCCTGAATTTAACATACTAGTGCACAGCAAATCTTTTTTCTTTGCCAAGCCAGTGCAGGATCATACACACAGAAGGACATCAGTACTAATGGCCAACAGTTAGGTGCCACCAAGACTTTCACAGGGTCTCCCTATGAGCTTCCTAAGGGTTAGAAGCATCAAGATGACTTTGGGGTCAAGCGCTCCTTGGTGCTGTCCACTGGAGCTTACACCAGGTACAAGCCTTCCTGTCCCACTGACAGGAAGCCAGAAGATATTGCTTCTCAGCCTCACATTAGGGTTCTTGCCTGGCACACAGAAGAGTTAACGCTCTGATGAATATTTCAGGTCAAACAGCCCCAACAGGAAAAAAACTCATGATAAGCCAGAACTGTGGTTATTGTATCCTCTGGAAATGAGAGGGGGGTGGGACTGGGTTCCCTCCTCCACCTCAGCCAGAGCAGAGACTGTGCCCCTTTCCTCCTTCCTCAGAAAAGGCTGCCTGCACCTGGTCAGCATCCAACTCCAAAGTCTTTCAGAGCTTCAAATCTCAAATTAGGTCAGTCACCTGCTTGATTGCCTGTGAAGGCTGAGATATTAAATCCCTCTTCCCTCCTCAAGACTCACTCGTAGCAAGTTGAGTTGGTTGCTAATTTGGTAACCTAATTCTCCCCATCGGACATCCCATCCATCGAAGCAAATTCAAGTGCTTGGCAAGGCATCAAGTGGCTGGATGATTACAGCAGTCGGGACTATAACCTCAACAGATCCATCAACGTCAAGGAAATCTAGTCCCTTAGTTGAAGCAAGGAATATACCACCTTAAGGGCACAGTCTACTGAAGCTAGTTGTGATGTTTTGTAGCCTTATTGTTTAAGGCCACACAGGACTGAGCAATGGTGGTGGGTTTTTGTAGCCTTTATTCACAGATGGTCTGATAATTACTGCTGTCTTCCTTCACAATACAAACTGTGCACTTATGTACTTGTGTTGAACTACATATGCAAACAGGCCCTTCCTGTGGCTGCTCACTGCTAAATTGGTGGCCCTGGCCTGAATCCAGGCCTCCGTTCCTGTATGGTGCCAGCCATTCAAGGTACCTGGAAGCATGCAAAACTATTACGCTGCCTCCCCTCTCCCTCCACCATGCTGGCTTCAAATCAAATGGAAGAATAAATCAACAGCTAGATTACTGCCCTAAGCACACACCTGCTGACACTTCATGTGGCTGTAATTGCAAGGGGAAAGCTAAGTGTATCATCAGGAAAGCCAACTTAATTAAAAGCAGTAAACATAACAGGATGTGGAGCACAGAAAGTAGCTCCCATCATGCAACATGCCCTGTGTCTAGACTGGGAGGTTTTCCCAGCCTCTTGTACACACACTGATGGAAGAAGTGCTCTCTAAGCTATCTAAATAACAGCGAGAAAAAAATTGCTTTTTAATTGTTTTAATCTGGAACATTTTGCAGGTTCTTGGTAATGCACAAAATTATTATTATTATAGAGTGACCACCAAGCACATAAGGGCTTACATTCAGAACCCATATGAATACGATTGTGTGATAAATATGATAAAATTTATCTGCAAAGGAAGTGTGTGGAAATGCACAAGAAATTTCAAAAACCGTGAAAAACCACAACCAGAATACAATCAGCATTCTTCTCCAAAATAAGAAAAAGAATTGACCGTTCCCACGTAGGGCAGGAAACATGTTTTAAACGTGAAGAATATTAGCAAACATTGCTTTTTTAGGTTTACATTAATGTTCTTATACTAATTCTACATGAAAAATTAAACAGATTTAATCAACATAAAATAAATGTGTACACGTGCAGCTGCCTGCTGTATGCAGTAAACTACTTTATACGGCAGAAACATATTAGCCTAAAAATACAGCACTTCCATCTGCACATGCTTTTAACATTAATTCAGGTTCTGCTTCAGATAACAAGAATTAGAAGAGGTTACAAGATGGCACGCCCCTATGTTTCTTTTCTTCACCTATGTGCCAGCAGCAATGGTAACATTTTCTTCCAGAGAAAGTTTCCACATTTCCTTCTGGAGGTCTTTTACCTAGTAGCACAACAGTGACCAGTCAAAATATACTTACATAGGGAACCCACAGCTGAGCTCCGGTGCAGAAAGTCAGTATTCAGGAGGTAGAAGAAGGTGCAGGTTACCAAGGAGGAGTTTAGAAATCATCATACACAAGTAGGTGTGATGTTAGGAAAGTCAAACCTCACCTAAAACTGATACTTGGAAGGGACACCAAGTGCAGCAAGAAGAGCTTCTTCCACTGCACTGGCAGTGGATGGTATCTGTGGACAAGCTGGAGAGCAGCAGATGTCATTTACCTCAACTTCAGCAAGGTTCTCCACACTGTCTTCTACAATATTCTTGTTCCCAAGTTCAGATATTATGGTCTGGACAGGCAGACAGCTAGATGGGCAAAAAAACCCCTGGTTGGATGGTGGGGCTCAGAGGGCAGTGGTCAATGGGTCACACTCCCCCTAGAGAGCATGAAGAAATTGCTGGTAGTAACACAGACGTCTGGACCTGTCCTGTTGACAAGCATGTTGCTGGAATTGGTGATAGAGTACTCTCACCAAGTTTGGAGATGGCACCAAATTGGGGATCAGTCAGTGAGCTCAAGGGCAGGGCTGCCACTCAAAGATCTAGACTGGTTGGAGGAATGGCCTGACAGAAAACCTCGTGAAATTGAACAAAACCAAATAAAAAGTCTTGCCTGTGGGAAGGATGAACATCTTACTGGCTGTGGAGCAGCTCTGCTGAAAAGGCCCTAGGAGTCATGGTAGTCAGCAAGCTGAGCATCAGGCAGCAGTGTGCCACAACAGTAATAAAGACTAACAGTATCCTGGACTGTGTCAACAGAAGCCTAGCCAGTGGATCAAGGGAAGTAACTACCACCTTTCACTGAGCACTTGTTGGACCACACCTAAAATACCACATTTGGTTTGGCATACCCAGTAAAAAGAATGAAATTGATAAACTAGAGCGAGCTTAGTAAAGGGCCACCAAGATAGTCAGAGGCTGGGGCACTTGCCCTATCAGGAGAGGTTGAGAGACTTCGGCTTGTTCAGCCGAGGAAAGAAATGGCTTCAGAGGGACTTAAGAGCAGCCTGCCAGTACCCAGGAGAAGGTTACTAAGAAGATGTAGCCAGAATCTTCACAGTGGTGCAAGGTGGGAGGATAACAGACAATGGATGTAAACTGAAACATAAAGAGGTTCTGACCTCTTCCACCTGAGAGGTGGAAAAACTTATCCACCATGAGGAGAGCCAGGTAGAAGAGCATGTTACCTGGAGAGGTTGTGCCATCTTCTTCCTTGGAGTTTTCCCAAGACCTAACTGGTTAAAGCCCTGAGCAATCTGGCCTGACCTCACAGCTGACCCTGCTCTGAGCAGGAGATTGGACTGGAGGTCTCCTGAGAACCCTTCCCACCTGAGTTATTCTCTGATTCTCTAATCAGAGTTACTCTCTTTTCCTCACTACTTCTCTTAGAATATCACATTATTAAAAAATTAAATATACAATAATCCAACAGGATGAGCTGAAATAATGTTAACTCAATACTGGATAGCGTCAAAGCTCTTTTCTCCCTCTAAGTCAGCCAACCCCCTCCCTGTGGGTGACTACTTCACTGACCCAGTGACATCAGCCACAGTATTTCTATTGCTGTGGACATGTGCTTACCACTCATACTCAAAAACATTTGTGCTGCTTTATAAACATGCCAGGGAGCCTGCGAAGGAGGGGATTAGAGACATTCAGGCTCTAGCATCTGGAATTTATCAACTCATTAAAAGCTCTGATGTGATGGTAGCTAACAACAGGAGAAAAAATAACCAGAAAAGACCTATAGGATTGGTCAGTCATACTGGGGAACATACTTCACCCTGCAATGAGCAGGACATTCACAATCATTCTAATCAAACTACCCCTCATCAGCAAAATATAAGGCAGCCTTCCTTCTACTATTCATTCCCTATTCAGAAGTGGAAAATCCAACTGGATTATCTTAAGTGCTGCTGGCATCTGCATACAGAGGAGGTGGTTTTGCAATCTAATGCATTCACTATGTCATCATTCACATTATTGCCACGTAAGAGAAGTATCTTGACCATCTCAAGGTCATCAGCACTTCAGGTGCATCCAGAATAAGACTGAGCTGGCTTATTTAAGTGAGAGTAGGATGAGGATCCTTGTAGAGGATCAGAGTCAAGTCTGTTGAGACTGCTTTAATTCTGAATCGCTTTCTGTGTATCCACACGAGGAGATGGATGATCTAATTCTTTAAGCAAAGTCAGGGATAACTTGGCTCCCTGCTTTTCCAAAGGATAAGAATTAGACTCCGATGACTAATTCCTTTCTCCACTTTATATTTGTTTGCTTATTTTTCCAGGCCACATAAATAAATGTTTTGCTGAAGCAGGAGAGAAGTATGTAACTGATAATTTATTGTGACCCAGGCAACTAGGACACGGAGAAATGGGTGGTTTCGTTAGTGAAGTAAGAGCAGTCTTGGAAATTCTCTGTGTCAACAGTAGAAGACCAATGTATGTGTCTTAAATTCCTGGGAAGTTTTCCATGATGGCTTCTAGTCTGAAATAAGGTTAACAGATTCACAGATTCATACAGCAGAGGTAGAGAAGTTTGGAAAATTATCAATTCCTCAGTCTAGCCTTATGAAATGGAATTATATTTTGGAAGAAACATACTCGAAATAAACTAAAGCTTACTGCTGATCTATGAAGGCTAGAACAATTATGTCCACTGGAAAAATAAATTGAAAAAAGGTACTAATACCATTAACTACTTGGACTGAGAGATGTATCATTAGTTTGTAGCAGAGACCTCCAACCTTTGCCCTAGCTGTTAATACAGAAAGCATAACCAACAAGTTTTAAGCTTTGAGCAACGTCTCTAACAGCTTTTTCTTTTTTAAATAATTACACTGGAAGACAGATTGAATCAAAAAACTAAAAAAACTTAAGCTCCAAAGGAAGAACAGTCACATCACTGCAAGTTTTACCCCCCAGTCTAGCTGAATTTCCAGTACATTTATTTTGGCACACTGATTTCTTACCCAGCATTCCTCCTGGTTAGCAGACAAAGTCTTATCTCTGTCTTTGGATGGCTGAAGTAGAGTCCTCACAGGAAAGATTAACTCAGCTATCTTGCCTTTAAACTTCTGATAAAAGCAGACAACCATTTTATGTGACAGTCCACCTTGGACTTCTGCTACTGTGGGCAACTGAAAGAGAAGCAGGCACCTTTGAGGGGGATGTGCCTACCCAGAAGGGGTAAAGTGTACGGACATGCCAGTCCAGGGATGCCTTGGTCCAAGCATGCCATTCTAGATCTGTGAATAGACACAGGACTTGGTACTTCCAAGCTGACAAGCCAACCTTTTCATTATAACACAAAGAGGCTCCAAGAGAGACGTGACATACTGTCAGCATGGGTCTGAAATCTCAGGGAAATCATTAAAAAGGATTGCATTGCTGGGTTTCATAAGTCTCCAAAGATAGTCTCAAGACTAAAGGACAGACTACGTATCTTAACTGGGTAGAAAAAACTTATGTCAGAAAACCAGTGATGGAAAGGAATGGAAGCTATTGCAAGCTCATTTGATTAAATATATCTGCTTCTTATGGACTGTTGCACCAGAAATTGTAAGATAAAATAAAAGCCATTTCACTACAGCACATCCGAGATCTAGAGTTGCACAGAGGAGACACTCTCAGGATGAAGTTATATATTATGCCTTTAGAGGATTTAACATCTAACTGTATGCTAATGGAGAAGATCCTATTCATGTCTCCTCCCCCACAATATGCAGAATACTCCCTTCCTCCCATTTCACCAGTGTTCGGCAAAAACTGTACCAAGCTGATTCAACACTGACTTGAACATGCTAAAATGAACAACCTTCTGTGGGATTAGCAAGCTGAATTAACTCAGTGAAGGGTCAAACAAATGCCAAAGCAGTGGGACTTCACCCTAAGATATTGAGATTGTTGTGCCTCTCCTCTACCATACAGGTGTGAAAAGACAGCACAGGTAGGAAGCAGCTGGGGATCCTAGACAACAGAAACTGAAATTACAGAAGTAACAAAGTAGGAAACCCCAGGCACCACAGACATCAATGACATTCCTATCGTTTTGATGCATGCCCCCCTTTAAACTTACTGGGCTCCTTTGTCCTCAAATACCCTCTCTCCCTTCCCTTCCACATTCCTTCACTTGTTACACATTACCTATCCTCTGAGATTTACCATCCCCAAATCCTTATTGTCTTTCCTTAACGTTTCTTCTTCCCCACTTAAACTCATTATCACAATAACAACAATAGCATTAACGTGACACTCATCACCATCGCAACAATCACTGAGCACACACATCCCACCCCTTTCCCCTTCCTTTTTCCATTTACTTACACTATCCAGGAGGCTGGCAATCGCAACGTGTTTATGCAATGACTCAGATAACAGGGTGCTGCAGTAACTACCACAAACACACACAACTACTAGTTACAGTCTTCTGATTGACCTGACACAGCCAATATACAACAGTTTTTCTTCCACATTTAAAGATCTCCCAAACCAACCAAAAACCCACCAACACCATGATGCCCTCTCACAACTTTCTTCCTTCCGAAGTTCAAAGCTGTGTGCAATTCCAATTAACCTCTTTGATGGACTGTAAAATATACACACCGCTTTTCTGCAAGATACTCCATTTCAGCACACAAAGAAAACAGTAAACTAGTTACCAAAAGGAAACCAATTAGAGAACAACCTCGCATGCATCAGATCTATTGCAGATTGTGAGCCTCCCCTTTGTACCCCTTGCTTTTGCAGGACTCAGTATCTATTTACCTGTGGCACAAAGAGTCTGAGCTAACGCCCAGTATCCAAGTAGCTACCCCTTTGTACTACCAAGGGAGACAAACATTGGCTGCGAAAGCACATGGGCAGAAATGTAAGCAGAACACGGAGGTGATGATGAATAACGCACTCCTGAATGTCAAGGTACAGTGGGATTTTCATAATTTCATAACATCACAGCTTCTTTCCCACATGGCAGCAAAACAAAATAAAATGTAGGTGGAGCCAAATTCCTGTTATTATTAGCATGCAAAGAAAATGAACTTATTTAAATTCACCCATCTGTTCTGGCCAACCATTTATGAGTAATTCTCAACATTTCAATCACCTGAAAAAAAGACAGCGAGTTCTAGGCACAAACACTTCCTAAGCGTTTAATATTCAGGATCGTAGATGATTAAACCATACATTGTTTCATTCTTTCAGTGAGTTTTGTTTCTCGCCTGGCTTCCTGGCTGCTTTTTGTCTCTATCATTTCTCTCCTGTTCCTGGCAGATGAAGTGGAGGTGGAGAAGAAAAGGGAGGAAAGTTCTTGGGTAGCATAAGGATTACAGTAATTTCCAATCCTTCAGCAAGGAAGAGCTTGCTCAGGGAACAGATGACCTAATGCAGCTACCTACTCCTCCACCCCACTTTATAATTGCAAACACCTGTAAATATAAGTTAAAAAAAAAAGCTGTCCCAGGGACAAAGTTTAGTACATCTGTCTCCTTTCTGCTCCCAAATCCACAGGGAAGATACCTCCCACCCACACGTTTCCTCTGCCTTTTTGTTGTTGCTGTGGGCAATTTAAAACAGAAAACTGCAATTCAGAGATCCTCAGTCATGCACCTACAGGTAATTGACATTTGGTTCACACCCAAGCCTGATGTGAATGTAGATGCCACTCATCAAAAGGACAGTTATGCCACAGATAACAAATCATCCCAACTCTCTAAATTAAATAGTATTATTAGCACAAGGACAAACTTACTTTCAAAGCA
Source organism: Morus bassanus (assembly GCA_031468815.1). NCBI lineage: Eukaryota > Metazoa > Chordata > Aves > Suliformes > Sulidae > Morus > Morus bassanus. The sequence goes on along the minus strand of CM062567.1, from coordinate 58,766,686 downwards.
TTCTTGGTATTCTGCCTGATTACCTGCCCTTGTTCAAGACAAAGGGAGAACTGTCCTCACATGGCTCTACTTATGTTTCTTTTCAGCATTCTGAAACAAGTGCTGTTTAAGATCTTGCATTTTGTTTTCAATTGGAAAGGCTGCCTGGATTGGGCAGCAAAACCAGTCTGTACACTTTTTTTTTAATAAGAAGAAAGGTAAAGAGATGGGACATGGGGAAGGAGGGAAAGGAAAGTTTATTGCATCTTCATCTTCAAATTAGAAAATGTCTCAGAGAAGTTATGCAAAAAGTATAATTAGTGAAAGAACAACACTCTAAGAGCCTACAGAGTCTAATTCTCTCAAGCACTAGAAAACACAAAAAGGAAAGTGATGGCTACTTACATATAATATGTAGGATATAATCCTTCAAAGTACCAGCAATGCTTTTTGGCCTCCGTACACTACAAAAGAAGAAAAATATGGCATTAATATTTACATAGGACAATGTAAATTATAAACACAAGCATAGAGTATTTATAAATACTGTGACTTTGAGCAATTGGGGAAGGTATATATTCCCAAAGATCTCCCAATCCTGACACACACAGCAATTGGGAAGTCAGTTCATGTGAATGGGAGCATGCCCTGCCAGGGTTTGGACCCCTCACGCAGGGCTTTGTCTGTGGGGCCCCATAGCTTCCCACCATTCATGAACAAAGTCAGTATATTCAGTGCAGGCACAGGATCCAGCTGCACATGCTCCCTGGCAGAACTGCTGTCTTAAGAGACCACAGAGAACTCAAGAGCCCATTCGTGGCTATAGTCACTTAAGACACCTCCAAGGCATAACCAGTTTGATGACACTATGCACGTGACTACACAGTAAATTCAATAATTGCAGGGAATTATTCATCTTTCTGGAAGTCTCTGGTGTGCAGAGCCAAGCTCAGAAAGAAGCAGAACGGAGAACACATCCATCCCATCTCCTCTTCCTACAGCTTGGAAATATCTCAAGTGTTCATTAAAGTACCGGGGAAAGGAAACTGCTTTCTGCAGCCCAGGGGTATTGTTCTCTTTTGCAGATTGCCAGCGTATCCTTGTTAAAGGATGGCGACAGGCATTTTCTCAGCATGTGCGCGCAGGCAACGTGGGAAGTGCACATTGTTACGGGCACTGCCAGAGTACAGACGGCAGCTCAGAACAATAGCGGCGCTTAAAAAAGAAAACCAGATGTCAAGCCCAAACTCTCTATACAATGCACAAATATTTCTGCGTATCCCGCTGACATCGCTAGCATAAAATGCCGTCTTCAATGCAGATGTAGCTCCAGGAGCTCCACCACAAGCTGCATTATCCGATCACACACAGCCAGGGCATTGTGGGACACCGTCCACAGAGCAGCGAGGAATATCTTGCTGGGATTTTAGCAACAATTCCCTCTGCTGCTCACACCTGACACCCGATGTCAGCGAGTGCTCAGCACACTGGCTGGTAGTGCTTGGATCATCCTTCGTGTTCACTTGGCAGCTCACCTTTAAATAATAGCCTGTATAAGTTTATTAGCCTCCCCGAATCCCAGAATACTAAATGAATCCAGTTAAGACAAAGTGTTTTTAGATCCCTGACTCTCACTCCTCATGAATAAGAAAGGCTGCAAGCTCTTTAATGAGCATCTGATGTGCTAAATCACAGACGGATCAATTACAGCCCATGAAGACAAACTGCTATGGATTAAATTGTGAAGAGCAGTACAGGAGATAAGGGAGGAGGAGGAGAAGACGCTTTTGATGCATGCAGTCAGGCCTTTCCACTAATACAACAGGCTCACACCAGTCTTCAAGATGCACAAGCTTTAGCTTCTGCTGACAGGACTGGAGCTTATTCCTCAGGATAAACCCAGCGGAAGCCTTGTTCCCCTCTCAAATCAATGCCACAGTCCAGGCAGTATATGCAGGAGGGCTCCGTAGCTGCTGCTGGAGCAAGTGGTGTTCAAAGATTCATCTCCACATTTGTGCTATTCCCCTTTTTTCCCCTGCTCCTTCAAAGCTTCCAACTTCTTAACCCTTCCTTCCGTATATTTTCATCAGCTGGCTGTTTCCTCCTACCCTAAAATTAGAAATATGCCAATTTTTATCTCCGTAACACCCTGCAAACATATATGCATTGTGAACCCAGCAGGTCTGCTGCCAAGTCAGTGAAAAATACTTTGGCTCTTCACCTTTGAAGGCTGCAGATCAGCAGGCCCCATCTAAAATCCCAGTGCCTGCAGGTCAACCCCTTGGGAAGCCTCATTTCAGAGTCCAGCTTGGTGTGTATGCCATTAAATGTTTTTCCTTCCTGCTTCTCAACCAATATGAGTCACCATTTACCTCAGAGCCTTCGTCAGTGTCGAGCATTTTAATTGATGTTTTCCCAGCAATGCTTCTGAGCACGTGGAGCCTGCGCACCCTTTACAAGTGTAAAGGGGACATTTATATTCAGCAATCATTCTGCCCACCCTCCTCCCCGTATTTTAATCCACTTTACAAGTTCTAAAATGAGTGGGGAAGATTCCTCCTTCCCACATGTCCCAAGTTGTAAGATTTCTGTTTCTGCCTCTGAACAACTCTCTGTTTCAGACAGCAAATATGCTTACTGCTGTCAAAAGAAAGGCTCCAGTCTGGCAAAGTTTTGCAAGTAAGAATTCCTTCTAGCTTACAGGGCTTAGATACTTGCACTGAAAGTCCTTTGGTGCCCAGACTTTGCTTTAATATGGGCCCTGGAACAGCAGGTACCAATCCCGATCCTGCTTTTTTTTTAATATCACAGTGCTATGAATACTACATGGCAGTTGTTCAGCTCTCCTACATGGGAATCAGGTAAACAAGTGGACCTCAAACATGAGCAGCACAGCTGAATCCGATACACACGACAGGTGAAACAGTTTTACATACACAGGGCAAACCACTGCGGTTGCTGCTCGGTTAAAACTCCTATCAATCTCCATGGCAACTTTATGCCAGTAAAGCCCGACATAAAGCAGGCAGCTACTAACCACCGGCTCTACTGCTGGTTAGCAGACCTCACAGGAATTCACTGCTAAAAATAAGACAAGAATGTCATTGCCTCTAAGGATTTGAGCCTCTTTAGCACTCAGGTACCAGAGAGATGAACAGGGTAGTCCGGACATGGATTAGTTTTTCCATCCCACACACATCCTCTGAAGCAGGCTATGATCATCCGTCTCTTGCCAAGATCCAAATTATTCTCGAGTGGTACTGGCCTCTCAGTTAAGCTGGTGGAGAGCCATACAAGCATGAGAGGGGATGTACACCATCAGCATCAGGCTCTCATCCTCACAAAGCCTTTGGAGGATGATGTCTTTCTAGTTGTTTGAGACTATTAAACCCTCAAGAAACTGCAGCTGGCAGCACTCACTGCCGTCCAGAGAAGAGCACAAAGGGAAGATTACTCATATTACTGCAATACAAAAGGACCTCAGACATCAGGATTGGTGCCCGCTCTGCTAGCTCCTGTATCTCAGAGTTTCTAACAAGCACTCGTTCATGCCTTTAAAAAGCCATTTACCTAGTCATTAATAGCAAAAATTGTGTGTTTACGGTTTTTAAACAAAGCTTAGGTATGGCCCTGCTGATACTTTCAACTTTCTAGGAGAAGGACTCTACACATTTTGCTTATAAAATTCCTCCTTCTATGTCCTTTAACAATTTGGCACAGCTATAAAATAGAAATACAAGAGTACGTTCATTTTTTAAATAAATGATGCAGGTCTAATTGGGTGTGCATATGTAATCTTTAGAGAATTAATGGTATGTGAATTAGCCAGATGCTTGAATAAGATTGCGTATTTGGAAAGAGAAAAAACACAAGACTTGGGGTTTTTTTGTTTGTTTTTAAATAAATCAGCATCTGTCTTGTAGCCTGTTTTCTTTGACAGACTGCAGCAACATGAACTGCAAGCCGTCCTTTTCTGTGGCCTCTAAATTCATGCAGATTTCCTTTAAGAAAGGAAATGTGCTTCCTGCCACAGATTGAAATTGCAAATGTTACTGCTGCTAGTAAGAACAATGAGAAAGAGAAGTTACTAAAACATTAACCAAAGACTGGTTTTGATCACACCATAAAATACAGAACGCGAGTACATATGTATGCACATGGTGTGGGGGAAGACTGAGCAGGCAGCCTGCTCACTGAATGTCAGATGGTACTCTACAGATCATTAGTTATGCTTTGCAGGATTTGCAGAAATAGTATCTCTAGAAGGAATATCCTCCACATTGCACATCATTATCTTTCAGTCCACAGGACAGTAAAAAGAAAGCAGATCTGATCAATTAATTACTCTTTGCAGTCAAGGGAGCAGTGGATTCACACCCAGTGCTTTTATTGGAGGTTTGAAAAATAATAATAAAAAAGTATAAACAATGATAGCCCCATTTGCAGATAGAAAACACTTTCCAATATGAGTACAGTCCATTTTTGTTACTGGTACCAATGAAAAAAGCAGCCTGCTGTGGCTGGATATGTTTGTGGAGGGCAGGTGGAGGGCGATTGCTATCTGTATGCTGAAGGGACATTCAGAGCAAGTTTGTCACATCTGCTCTAAGCCAGATTCTGTAGGAGGCACAGGTCTGCTATCGATCACAAAGTCAATGAAACCCTATCAGTTATCAGCAACTGAAGGTGTGGCTCTTCCTTTTTAACAAGACAAAAAGCTAGACGCTACACACAATTTCCATTATGTGTTACAGTTATAAGGATCTAAACAGGTAGCTCCAGATAGCAAAAAAAGCAGGAATTTCACTGAGTGACCTGCCATACTGATATGACAGAAATGGCTTCTAGTATTCTGGGATGACCTGCTTAGTGGCTGCTACCTTCCATTCAGCTAGGTATGTACCATATGTTAGTAGGGTGCAAGTTGATCCAAACGTCATTCTTGTGGTTACAATCTCTGAGGCTCTGCTAGGATGAATTCATAGATTAATAGGAAGAAAGAGTTAAAAGTGTCTAAGACATGGAACAAGGCCTCATCATTCCTGAGCATCACACAATCCTATTCCAACATACACCCAGAACTCTCTTCCACACAGCTAGATCAAACTAGTAATTGAGGAAACAGGAAGGACAACACCTTACTGACCATATGACTCCACAGCATCTGGGAAACAACTGGCTCTGCCTGCTGCCTCTGTTACAGGCGGCCTCTTGCAAAACTCACCTGCACAGATCTTTCCTAGTTTTACTGGGCACTGCACCTGGCAAGTACTCGATGCAGCCCAGACAAAAGGATGGGACAGTCTACAGTGCAACTCCAAACTAAATCAGTTCCAGAAGACACATTATTGTCTAGGAATCACAATATTTTATAGGATCTGACCTTTAAAACTGTATCAGTTTTCAGAACGCTATCCATTTCAGTGACTAGACAAGAGCTGAAAGCATGATGAGATACAAGCTGCTCATTAGATACGGTGTGCTGAAATCAGAAGGACTTCTGCATGCTGCAAGCTTGAAAGATTGGATTTGCAGAGACAAGAATATGAGCACACTGCTCTTCCATAGCCAAGAAAAGGGTAAAATATCATCCATTAGAGTTAAGAGACAACATATACTGAAACTGAAAAGTGCAGCCTAAGGGTGAAAACAATTTACTACAGAAAATACATTTTGCTTTAGCCTTGCCCGAGTCCATCAAAATTCATCCCTACTTCCCTGGTGATGCTAACAGCTGAGGGTAAAAGTAGCCCGCCTCCAAACTGTTCTAAGAAACTGAGACTGCAAGCCACGTTACCAGTGGTTTCAACAAATACTCTTGTCACAAAAGACAGAAGCAACTCTTACTAAAAACCAGGATAACATTAAGGTATTTTTATTTACTAAGATAGTGAGGAAACAGCAGGAAATTCTTGTATAATAGGATGCTGATCCTTTACCAAGCTTTCCCTCCACAAATACTATTCCAGGTATACAGTTGTTTCATCAAGACCAAGATTACAAAGTCATATAACTCATAGCATAAAGAATGATTTTCATATATTTCAGAAGGAGTTGTTTCTGGCCAGTCTTTCCAGAAGGTCTCTAAGAAAGAGGGAATATCTCCTATATAGGATTATTAAAAGAAGCAACTTTTCCACCTTGAATTAATCAGTCTGTGTTTTGCAACAGTAAAAAATTTCAGCACAAGCAGCTAATTCTTATTAGTTCTTTTGGTGCTTCAAGCACAAGCATTAATCATCATTTTTATTTAGAATTAATTATTTAGAATTAATGTGGGTTTAGCATTAGATAGCCTCCCATCACAAAGCATTACTTTATATTTAGATCGATTAACCTTTCCCACAAAACAAATACAGATATCCCTTCCATGCAATTTCATTTCGGGAGCCTGACTTTTTTTTTTGCCATTGTCCAGCAAATTGCAAATGCACTTCAGCCCTAGAACGATACAATTTCAATTGAATATAATCCTTTCGTCAAGTCTCCGGGGGGGGGGGGGGGGCGAGGGGGGGGAAGGGGAGGAGAGAAAAAAGGGCAAGAAAGATACCCCCATTTTGCAGAGCCCGGAGTCAGCAGGACGCGGGGTTGGCGCCCCGCCACCCCGGGGCGCCCTCAGCACCGCGGACAGCGCCCCACCGTCCCCGTCCCCCCCTCCCCCCGCGACGCCCCTCGCCTTCCCTACGCGCCCCGCCTTGGAAAGCGGTCTGGGGGAATAACCTGCCGATATACCACCTCACCCACATACATCACCTTACCCAGTTCTCACATGTGCAGCGGTCGCACCTGCTAAACACCTCGCAGCATCTGGGAGCGCTAATACGAGACGTGAGCAACAACGGACTGCCTTGGATGGAACAACCATATTCAACCTTCAAAGTATTTGGGAAACAATAGTTATGACGGTTATTGTTGTTATGTGAAACATTCAACTTGGATCTATGGCAGAATGTCAAGCTAGATGGTTATGAATGTGCCAAGAGATCCTCAACACCAGAGAAGGTTAGGGCTTGCTTTACATTCTTATTTCTACACCCACGATCTCAGCAACATTTGTACAAACGTAAAAGCTGGGGGCTTTTAAACCTTCCTGGTGGAACTGACCTTATACTGAAAGTTCTAATGGCAGATCTGCAAGAAAGAATGAGGCATGCCACATATTGAAAGCATTTTCACCCAAGAAAAGCAAAAAAAAAAAAAATTCACATTCCACCAGAGTCTCTGCAGCTTCAAGGGGGTAGCGGTAGCTTTTTTTGTTCCGACTGGAAGAAAACAGATGTAACATTTTCCTAACTCGGCTAGAAGCGGTTGATCTATTCCAAATGATACTGGGCAGGTTCCACAGCTTCAAAATTGAATTTAGCTTCTGCAATTATTCTGTTTCCTTTTATATGTGCATGAGAAATAAAAGCAAGGTTATTATTTGCTTTCTTTAGCTACAGAATAAGTCACCTTATAAAACAACTCATAAAGTAGGGTGTGTGGGGAGAAAGGATCATTTGTCAGGAACTGAAAGAAAGACCATGCCACAGGTGAGGATATTCACTACTTCTACCCTCAGTCTCTTTAAAAAACAAAACAAAACAAATACTAGTTTTTACAGGTAAAAGGATTTGGTGATACTCTGGTCTCACTTTTAAGCTTCTAATGAACATAGCTAACACTTTCAGTGTCACCATCAAGACACAGATATCAAACTTGCTTTCCTTTCACTAAAAACTGGAAGCTTGGTTCGTCTCCAGCCCTAACCCTAGGGAAGCACTTACTCTTCACAGGAACTGATGCTACCTAGAGTACTATTAAGAGCAAAGTCTAGATTTGGGTTTCCCCTATTTTCATTTAAAGCCATGCCAACATTCATTCCCTTAGCTCATGCTGAACTGGCAAATTTGCCTGTTTCCCATGTACATTTCACTCTTCCGCTTTACCACCTCAAGAATGAAAACAGCCTTTAAATTACCGAGTACTTAAATCCTCAGGGGCCGTCTTTCATCTCCCATAATAATAAAACCAAAGCAAAGAAAGACTGAGCAAAGGAAGATGGATTCAGAACTCAGTTTTCTCAGTCATTTGCAGCGCAGACAAGATCGAGGCAGTAACAGCATTGTGCTATAGATGCTGGTTAGTTAAGCTATGACAGCCCATCAAAGGCTGCAGGAGGATAGATTTCTTTGATGGTCACCAGGACTCAGGGCAGTTGCTTTGGGAGTTCCCAGGTTTTGTTCTGTTGATGTTATGCATCCTCCACACGCTCATTGTTCCACAGAGAGAGAGCGAGAGAGCTGACAGGACAGAGCACAGCTGCATAATCACAGCAACTCTTGCTCCCCTCTCTACTACCCTTATTTTTCATTCTTGACATTTAATCCAGCAATGCACACCTTCCTCAGGTCCTTCTTATGAGGATTCATTGGAAAACAAAATATTTGTTTATTCAGCTATGACTTTTCCCTTTTCAGTTTTCTGAGATATTTATTCCAAAGCTGCAAATATTGGATCAAAATCCTTTGTGTTTTCAAGTCCTGAAAACATCTGTAACACTGAAGGCAGTGACTCCTCAGTCTCAAGATGCAGAGTCCATGACCAATCACACACCCAGGCAGGAACAAAAGAAATCAATAATCATGAAATATCATCTAAGTGCTGGTCCCCTATAAGGTATGGAAGGCCAAGGCAAGTTCTCACCTTAAAGAGCTTATTTTAGAAACCCATCATGGTTAGTGTTAGATTGTTGTTAGGAGCATCTGTTCATTTTAAATCAGATTACACACTTCATGTGTGTATTAAACAAGTGAGTATCTGAATATAGTGGAGATTAAAGAGGTTACCTTGGAAACATTCTGATATTTGAAAACCAGTTTCCAAAAAACCCCAGCAATTCAGAATCCAGATACTTCTTTGAGAAGTATTTACTTCAACACTGTGCTGGGGGAAGCTTTGTTCTTGGTAAACTCCCACCTGCTTAACAGTGAATCATAAGCCCCACTGTCAGACGCTTATCTACAGATACTTCCATTAATAGCCATCGTTACTGTGTTGTTCACATCCTCACAAGGCGTCTCAATCTCTCAAGGGAAAAGCACAGATGTATAATTTATGGTACAGGTCCAAACTGGTTTAATGACCAAACTGGGACTGGAGAAACAGTTCTAAAGGAAGCTTCAGTTCATTTAGTCCAGCTACGTTAGACTAACTACCTTGAAGTAAACACTGAAACTCACATAGTAACACAGCAAAGGCGACCATGGTCTGGCCTGCAAGGCTAGCTCATTGAACAGGGCTGTGTTAGTGTGAACATTAGAATGCTGAAATATGATCATCTCCGTGTTGCTAGTCCAGAAAACCATTTGCTTTGGGACTCAGTTCCTGGAAGACAGGGAGGAGTTTATGGGTTTTGGGTTCATCCAGGCTAATAATCAGGTTTTTCTATTCTTGCACATAGTCTATTAAAGTTCCTACTGATTGGCAGCAAACACATATCTTTCTCAGGCCAAAACTCCCCTCAAACAAAGAAACAGCAGAATAGTTTGACCGAGTGTAATTTGTATTTGTTTAAGAAGTAAATTCAAACTTTCAGGGAGATACTCTATTGTGGCTTTTGGGCAGACACTCACCAAGTAGACTGAAATATCAATGCCTTTTAAATTAAACTAAAAACCTAAACGGACTTCTACTCAGTCCAATATACTGCCATAGCAATAGCATATGATTATTAAATTCCAGAGAGACAAATCCAACAGCTGTACCTCACAGCTACTTATTTGAGCAGGAAGAAATACTAAGCATTTGTCCTTGGAGTATTTCCCATGAAAGGACTAGAATAGCAAATAAATAGTCAATCCTTTCTGGCAAGTAGCAATGCCTACTAATGGCAAAGCATTTTTCCAAATGAAGTAACTTCCTACATAAGACCATAACATTTGCTTTTCTTCTATTAGGAGCCTGAATGTACCTAAACAACAATCTCCAATGTCGCAGTTTGTCAAATTTCAACATAAACCACTAAGAGTGTTGACAAATCTCTTCATTTATATCAAAAGCATACCAGCATTTGGCATTTTTCTAAAAGGATCATCTCCTTGGTTTGAGTGATCACCTGAGTCTTTCCGCAATCAAAATAGCTTCCTGGAAGGAGGGAGCAGGGGGAAGAAAAAGAAAAAGAAAAAAGGATCTACTGCAGGTTCCAAAGATGACTGTCTAGATAGAGATACTGGATACATATAACCAGACAAATTCAAATAATCTCTTGGTACAGGAGCCATATCTTGGCTCATACTGCTTTGCACCCCTCAAACCACCAGTTTCACAACTTCATGAAGGACATATTGGATTATATTTTTGCATGCCTCCTCTCTTGTTCAATCAGTGCATGCTCCTTGCTCAAATATCTGTCCATATACATGGATTTTCTTGGGACCCCATCAAGTTTTCAGCTTCCTCTAATAACAGTTACAATGCAAGTCTCCTAGTTATCACTGTTGGAGCTCTAGTTACCGCTCTTGTGGTCTGTGGTTCATCTGATGTTACGTTCTTTATTTCTGCTTGCAGATGTTAGATCACATTCATGAGTCAGGAAGTTACTTGACAAGACACAAAAGAAAGTTGGGACACTGCAAAGAACTCTGCTCTTCCCTTTGACACAGACTACACAGACATAAAAAAAACCCCTCTCTTTATTTCTTCACAAACAATATCTGAGGTTACCTCAGGGATGTTCTGCAATGGAGAACTGCAAGAGTGAGATGAGGTATAAATGAAACATTTACTCTCCATTAACATGTGGCCTACACTCCAAAAAAGCTCAAGATTCCTGCCTGGAGGTATTGCTATGGATGGATAATAGCATGAGATATGGCCATAAATGCTTAATTTATAAACTTAGCAGCTAGAAAATTATTCAACTAGACTGGAAGTGCTGAGGATTTTAATAGTGCCTGCCCACATTAACAGATGGAAATAGCACCAATAGCTCAGACACGAGCACAGATACACTCACATATTTGGTCAACATTGACAACATTGCATAAATAGAACTTTCAAAGAAAACTCAATCCCCGTGCAAGCAGTGGGTAAGTGCAGAGTCATCAAGGGCATGGCTCCTGCTTCCACAGGATGTGGCTTGGCTTGCTGCCCCTCTCTTCACAGGCCTGCCAGCTGCTCTTCCAAGTGCTACAGGGTTCATCGCAGAGGAGAAATACCACCACAGATTGAAGGCGCTAAAGCAGCATCACAGTTCTTACATTTTTCCAGGGCAGTTCTGTGCAGGCAAAGGAACCTTTAGGCTGTAACCACAAACATACTCATGGATGGGAGAAAGAAATGGAATAGGAGCATCAGGGCAAAGAAGCGAGCAAGAGAATGACATGTCCAAGACAACTGCCAAGATGAGAAGTGGAACAAAATCTGGGGCTAATTCTTCTTTCACCAGGGTGCACACCAGCTGGAGTTAACAGGTAAGAAGTGAAAAACCAAACCAGAATCATGCCAAGTCATCTCCTGTGACTCCACAGGTCTAGTTTTCAGGATGTGGGTTATCCAGAAGGACCTCAGTCAGGTCACCTCCCCTCCTCCCTTCTGCTCCTCAAAACCAAAACCAACAGACAGAAGAGGCTAACTGGAACAAACAGCACCAACTCTGAGCCACAGCCAAGGCTTCTTCCCAGCACTTTTCCAGACAGGCTTCAGAGGTTGGAAACCAACAGCATGGCAGACTCTAAATGACAGGCCACCATAGAGGAATGACAGTATCTTGCAAAGAGTATTGGTGAGGGGACAACTCCACTGGCTTTGTCATTTTTATACTGCAGATGGATGGCTGGCACAGGTCTCCTCCATGCAAGGCAGCAGCTTCCATTTTTCACCTACAGCCGAGTTTAAAACCAGAAGCCCTTTCTGAAAAAGCATGACACCATGAATTACCTACAGCTCCTCACGCTAGCCCAGGGCAGAAATCTTATTATCTTCCCATAGTGCAAGGCAAAGAAAAACCCCTTTGTTTCATAGTGTGCTCAGCCTCTAATTTGGGAAAATGAAAAGCCTGGCACCTCACCATTGAGAGGCTGCTTGCTCTTGGCTCACACTTGCCATGACACTGTTCCTTTTCAATGAAACGATGAAAACTTCTAATAGTTTAAATGCAGTGGTGCCAACTCATGTCAATAAAGCTATGTTTCTCTATAGCAGCAGCAATCTTTACCCCAGTTTACAGACTCCCAAATCAGACATAAGATACCAAATAAAGCCTCAGTCCTTCAAAGATGTGAATAGGACTCCATATACAAGGAGGACCCTGTGTTACTACTATTCACAGTACTGAAGTTAAGCACGTACAGAAGTGTCGGGGGAACAGGTTTGGCTTTGCCCTTAAAGTTTTAGGTTACTGAGTAAGGACACAAAACCACCTCTCTTATTCATTTCCACTCAAATCCAGAAATATACCAACACGTTTTCAATGTTTTTAAAGGAATGGCTATTAATTCCCACAGTGGTACACATTTTTCTAAAATTATGTCCGGCTTAATGAATGGATGTCTTGCCATGAGTTGGGTCACATAAAAAGACAAGAGAATTGGATGACCTCTCTCCTCAGTTAAAGGAAAAAACCTTCTTGCTAAATTTCTTGCTAAACTGCCTTTCAAATAAACAAACAATGCACTTATGTCTGGTTCCTACAGCTGCTCAATGGCAAGGCTTCTAAGGAGCATCTTCTTGTACTTTCAGAAAGGGTAATGCTTCAGGATGGGCTTCCTCTCATTCACTCCCGCATTCATCAAGTGTTTAGTCAGAATATTAAAAAGGCTACAGATTAAGCAAAAAACTCTTTTTTCCCCCTCAGTGACCCTTCCAGCTACTGTTTCTTGCTACATTCCAAACTTCAAGACAATATCCTAACTCCTTGTGAGGGATATTAATTCTAGGTGCTCCAAAAAGCAGCAACAGGTAACACTGTGATATCCATTCTCCCCCAGCGTCATCTCCCCATCTCCCCTCTGCAGCTTCAGAGCTGCCTGGTTCCGCAGGGGAAGGAGCAGAGCAGGAGCCTGAACCCCTTTGGTTCCAGGGCAAGATGCCAATTCATGGATCCACACTGACCTTTTGTTTTAAAGCATGGGCTCTGCCTTGTCATTCCTGATGCATGATCAGGCAACTTCTGGGAAGAAATCCGAGTCACTGGACTATTAAAGGATACTTAAGAAATCCTGTTTTACTATCATCCTCTTAAGCTTTCTTAGCTTGATTTTAGGGCCTCATCCAAAGACCACTGAGTGGAGTGGCTGCCTTGGATTTTGACTTATGTCTCTGGGTAGGACCATAAAACATAAATAAAACAGAAAAGTGCTTTGCTGCCACCAACCTTGACAAAAGGCTAAGACAGATGCTACTAGCAGTAGGACTTTTAAAGGAGAGGGCTAACCGTGGAAGCTGCCGGTTACTTCACCATGTGCCGAGGTGCCACTAAAACCCCCAGAAAGTCATACCTGCATCCCGACTAAGGGGCCCACATAACACTGAATAAACTACTAGGCTTCCCTTGGTACTATTTGTTTTATGAATGCTTTTGTTTGGCAGGGCCTTTTTTTAATTAAAAACAAAAAGTCAGCCTCTTGGGGGATCTATTTTCCTTTCCTCTTCTGACTTCAGCACAAACACACTAGAAAAATTACAGCCACAGTACAAATAAAAATAGCTGAAGAACTTGCAGCTGCTGTTAATTTCCCAAGTATTCAATGCTGCCCATTTAATGATGGAACAATATGCTCCAGTCCTGGCACAAGACTATCTGAGCAGGAGACATATTTTAGCTCGTGCGAATGCCAAAGGCAAGTCAACAACTACAGCAAGCAGAGAAAGGGCAGGAGGACAACATGATGTAGACCACTGGATGTCCAAACCAAACATTTTCTCCTGCTTTTTCTTTCTCATTTAAAATTATTAGTGGACTCACCAGCTCACTAGAACAGGTTCGCAGACTTACTAACATGTATAGCAGAAAAAATGTGCTTAATAAAAATTCATGAAATGGAAAACATTTTTGCAGCTGAAGAGCTGATTTTTCTTTCAGTTTTGAGTGTTTCTGGTGTGAAATGCATTACACAGGGAGGTTTCACTTGCTTATATCCCTGAATAAAAGTCTTTACCCAACTTGTCTACAGCCTAGATGAGTGGATTTCCCTAGTTTAGTACAGAATAAAGTAATGAAGTACTTGGTATTCGTAGGGAACAAAACTGAAACAAAACATGCCTCTTGAACTTGGCAAGGAGAATCTAAAAACTAAAACCACATCGAAATACTAAAACCACTTTTGAAGCACTGAAGTCAGATGCAGCAGAAATGCTTATTTAGTTAGGTCTTTTGCAGCTCTGTCTGCAGTTGCCAAGTATCTTCTCAGGCTTAGCTGCTTAGACTGAGCAGAATTAGTAGAGAGACAATGCTGACAAATTCACACACAACATTGATGAGTAGCGATGAAGTACAAAAAAAAATTAAGACTTAGGTACTAAAGTAAAATTCAAAGGCTCAGAAGTGACAGGGAAATTGGGAAACTGTTGATTATAATCGGAAAAAAACAGAGCTTCTCTCTCTGTTGGGCTTCATTTGCCTCATTCACATGCATAAAGGCACAGTTAGAGGTCACAAAGCCAGAGCATTCTACAGGTAATACTTAGTGAAAAAAAATTCTGTTCGCCTCTTGTTAAGGGCCCACTGGCAGAGCAAAATTTAAAACATGAGAAGCAACAGTTTTAAAGAGGGGGAAAAAAGAAGTTTTAAAAAAAGTCAAAGCTTGCAACATTGCCAAAGCCCCACTATTATGCTCAGATACAGTTTTAACCTACTCCAGGGAAGAAAAAAAAAGGCCCAAACAACCCAGCTTTTGGCAAGACTTTTCCGTTGCTGGCCGAGGCAAGCAGTGCTATCCCTCCTTGCAAAAGTAAAGGTTCAATCCAACACTCAACAGACCAGAGGCTCGGGTTCGGATCTCTTTATAACATCAAATAAACTGCCTGGCGCACATGATTGAGGTGGGGAAGAAGGTGGGTTGGTTGGGTTGAAAGCCAGACATAAAGAGTAGTTTCAAACAAGACCCCGTGCCTTCCTGTAGGTAAAGGATGGGATGAGTTTAAATCAAAGGCAACCAACAGCGCAGATGGGGTGAAGCACACTGCTCCTGAGTGCCTAAGGGCAGGCATGGGCGGGCAGCACCAACAGCAACAGCAGCACTGTGCTCCTGCCCTCAGACCCAGGGTGGAGAAGAGCAGCCAGGTGTATCTGGGGAAATCTTCTGCAAAGGGACAAAGCAATGGTGAGAGCCATGGAGAGCCTACTGTAAACAGCTCAGTCTCCAGCCATTTCTCAGGCTTTTGGGCTCTCCCTGACCTTATCCTGCTTGTAGAGGGTGTCTTGAGTCCTTCCTGCTCCTTTGCTCCTGCTGTTTAACAGAGCAAAGCCATATCCCTCTGGTGTCTACGGAGACAGCAGTAATACAACTGAATAATGTCTGCAGCTTGCTCCCTGCATGCACGTCTGTTCCCATGACAAAAGATGCTTGTGCATATTAGGTCACATCATGGGGCAATACACATATCAAGGCACACAAACACCTATCCAGCCACGTAAAGACATATAGGCTCTAGCCTCCAGTGCTAAACAACCAGGCCTTCATGGTTTGAAGCAGACGTGGCTGCTACTTCACACTCTCAGACAGGATCTCTTCAGTGAATATTTCTCTGAGAAGATACTGGGTAGCTGAAATATTTAATTTTCTTTCCAAAGAAAGAAACTAGGCCATAGAAGTGATTTTATTCAGCTTTTTTATTTAGTATTAGAGTTATCAATAATGTAAGCACTCACCTGTGCCACAAGAGCAATTGCAGAACTAGGTAAAATGAGAAAAACAAGAAAAATGGAGGAAACATCTCCACAAACAGAGAATCACATACCTGGCATCACAGCAACGCTCCTGCACACACCACAACTTGAAGGTGATGCGTGGAAGGGGTGAAACGAGATCCTGGTCATCACTGAGCTCCAACAACCCACTTAATACAAAGCTTTCAGAGGGAGAACTTAGCTGGTATTACACCAGTATGAACAGACTCTACACATGCAAAAGCAGACAGTATCTGCATCTGTCTAGGTCACGTGGACTAGCTTGTGTGCCATCAGTGGTACTCGTATGACAGTTTGGAAACGTTTACACTAGAGGATGTTCTTCACGCTTACAGCCCAGTCCAGCCAGAAGCTTTCAGTGACACTTCAGGGCTTGCAACTATACTACTGGGTAATGCAACTGAAGGGCTAACTATGTTTTCCTTTCACTGGAGGGGTGGAGGGAGAAAAGAAAAAAACCCCACACCACAAAGCTGTTTTACTGTGGCCCTATGTTCACAAAGTATTTTGCAGGGAAAAAAAAAAAAAAACAAACCCAAACCCTACCTCCAGAATGACTGCATCTGTGAGATGACTCGATGACTTCTTCCAGGCACATCCACATGGACTGCTCTTGGAACAGTACAATGTTCATTTAAATAAAAAGAAACGTCATTGGGAGAAACTCTTCACTTTGAAACTGAAATTAGTAGGGTTTTGCAGCAGAACACTGTTGGAATTCTTTACATGGTATGTTTTTGTGTTCACCTTTTCATTCTCTTTGAACAGAATTATAAATGTCAAACTTTTTGTCTGCAACCATCAGCCTACAAAGCTCCCTGTTCATTCATGAAAGTAATCATAACCCCTTGACTCTAGCTGCTGATCTTGGCGGGGGAGGGAGATCACCAACGTGAGACTGGCAACTAAATGGCAAAGATTACTAAAATAACTCCACAGATTACTAAAAATAACTCCACAATGCACTGAGAGACTAAGGATGATAATTTGGAAATTCTTCTCCTTTTCAGAAGACTTCTACAAAAAACCTACAGCTTTAAAAGTCTAGCTACTATAGTAACGGCATTCTTGATAGGTTAGAAACATCTCCTTTAAACCAGAAATGACATCAGGAGACCAGAAACAACAGGATGAGCATTCTTCAAAGGTTTGCAACTAGAAAGATCAGTCAAGAGAAGCAAGGAGAGAAGCACATGGGACGAGGACACCAGATCATGAATTCTTAAATTGTTGCGAATGACACTACTGAACACAAATGATCACAGAATAACATAAATTAAAAAAATGTATACATGCAACCACATCCACCTAGATGACTGGCAAATGTTCTATAGGGACAGGGAAACAAATCCGAACAGAGAAACGAAAACAAGATCTGGACAAGAGAGAAAGGTGATGATGCTGTGCTGTTCACCCAGTTCTACAAAAGCAAAGATATTGAAGGGAAGAGTCCATACAAACTTACTAAATGCTCTTCTGTGTTATAGGGGACAGGAAGAAGTCTCGGTTCTCTTATTTGTACCTACTGCACAACTAACTAAACTAGAACATAACACACAATAGAGTCAAATTAATTCTTTTCCCA
Source organism: Morus bassanus (assembly GCA_031468815.1). Lineage (NCBI taxonomy): Eukaryota > Metazoa > Chordata > Aves > Suliformes > Sulidae > Morus > Morus bassanus. Next base: position 58,749,233 of record CM062567.1, on the reverse strand, counting down.
AGCTCTGTTTTGGGATAATTTCATCCTCTCTCCTATCCTCAGTCTCCCTGAGGTCATCTACATCTCTCTTCCAGCATCTGTCTTGTTCTAGCTGATAACTGCATTTTTAAATTGCTCCAGCTGACCAGCCATTTTTGGGAATGCCCATACTCAGTGAATGTCTTAAGATAGTTTGAAATGCTGAAAGCTTTTCCTGGAAAAGAGTGATCATGACATCTGTAAATTCAGCAACGTAAATTAAAAAGGTGGGGTTTTTTTCAGTTTGAAAGAAGGAAAACAAAGAAAGAGACAGGGAAGAGGGGACCAAATCTCTCAGAGCCACGTACTGCCTTTGCAGAAGGCTTAGGCAAAGCCTAACCACAAATCATCCAAAAAAAGAGTGTCAGCAGAGCTGAGGACTTCTGACCTGCCCAGCTGGGAGTTTTACCATTCCTGAGAAAGTACCAGGCTGCAACCATCCTGACAGGTAGCCATGTCTGAAACCAGACCACTGGCTGTCCAGGCAGGTACCAAAATCTGAGCAGTGCTTTTGTTTCTTAAACACAGCAAAACACTAGAGGATAATATATAAGCAGATAGTACTAGTTTCTATTTGATGTGGGCTAGTAGGTAGTTTTACAGTTTCTGTGTACTTTGAAATACACAATATACTGATTGTATAGGCACACTTAACAAACCTTAGGTAAATAGAGGGTTCCCAGGATTTTTTTGTTGTTGCCCAGTACAGAAAGCTCCATGTGCTGGGTCCCATGAGATGGGCACACTTCCTCTCTCACCTCCCCACAACCAGTGAGGTATTCAGGGGCCTTGCAGCAAGGACATCTTGGGGCTCCTTTGGGCCTTACAGGGAGACTCCTGCTTTTCAAAGCCAACACACCGTACCTGGCATGTGGGGTATAATGTTGCAAATACAGCAGCTGCTAGTATTGCAGGGGAAGAGCGTAAGAAGAGGCCCGATGAACCAGTCTCATGCATAAAATGCAAAACCTGTCAGGTCTCCATGCACGCAAGTTAACTGGAAAAGCTCCTCAGGCGCTTGGGCAATTGCCAGCATTGCTGGAAACACTGCAAAGGTTATTTACAGAAGACAAAGGAAAAGCCAGAATGTAAAACAAATTATGAGAAAGGGACAACTTCTCAACCGCAAACAAAGAGTTCACAACAGCCGGCATGCATAAGAGTGGGTCTCTGGATTTACTGCTACTTGGTTGACTTCTTTTTGGAGCCAATTCTTGGTTTTGTCACTGCTGTTTTTCTTTGTCAAGAGCCAGTAATGTTGTTTTGCTAATGGCTTATGCAGGAGTACTGGAGCCAGCAGCTTGCACATGGGTTGCTTTTATTGGTCTATTAAAATGAAATGAAGCTGGTGCTAAAGCTTTTATAATCATTTAGGATATTTCATTATGAGTTCAGGGCAGAAAAGCAAGCAACAGTGTGTTATACAATTGCGCAGGCACAGTGCATCTACCTAGGTCTAAGGAGAAATCCATATGGACTGAAGGGAAAACGAACAGTGGGAAAGTCAGTTTTCCTGAGTTTCTGCTGGTAGGAGCAGCTGTTTGCTGTTCTTAGCACCACAGAAAGAAATAAAAAGGAAATAAATTCACCAGAAGTAGAGTCTGACAGAAATTATGTCAGGGTGACTATTATTTCATATTTATCATTTGTTGCATCTAGAAGCCCTGATCAGGAACCAGGACATTGCGGCACAATCACTACACAGAAAGGGAGCAGGGGCTATCAAAATACAAAATAAAAGAAGCAACAGAAGGCAAGATGCAAACAGAGGATAAAGCAAACAATGAAGTAATATTCCTTGTCATGACAGCAAATGGTCTCAATACAGCCACTTAGCTGCTGTCACGTTTTGCATTCACAGCATAGAGTCCATGGTAGGACCTGCAGAAAAGCAAAGGAGGAAATTGCAGGTGTTTACTGAAAACCTTTATCAATGGTAAGGGGGAAAAGGCTTATTGAGGACTTCATAGATTTATTTGAAGATTAGGGTGGCTTTAGGAAGAAAGAACTAGGACCATGACAATAGGACGGGGATGCAAAAAGTCTTATTCTGACTATCCTGTTTACATTTTCATCCAAGCAGCAGCAAAGCAAGAACATCTTGCAGCATCAGGAACATCAAGAAAACATCAGGAACATCAAGGAGTCTCACACCAGTTTCTTTTCTGATACTACATCCAAACCAAACACTATTGTTCATGTCCCTGTGTTTCTGCAGGTCTTCCTTGGAGTGCAGTGTCAACAAATACCAAGTACCCATAGTGAGTGCATTAGCTTCGCAAGCCTACAAATATTTTTGTTTGGGATCTAGTTCTCAACATGTCACCACTATCAGTGTTCTTACAGAAATAGTGATTTTTTTTTTTTCAATCCCATCTGCACTGACAAGCTTGCTACCTGATTTTCTGGCCCCATGTAAACAGGCAAGACTTTATTTTGGCATTAGGCTGTCAATTAACCATCTCTCCTCTTTTTTTTTTTTTAAGCCCTATCAAGTGACATTCTTGAATTTGTAGAACAATTTTGAAAAGACCTTGGAACTAAGTAGAGGATTGGTGGTATAGTACTATTGCCAATTCATCACAAAGAAAAAGAGTAAGTGTATCCATGGTCCAAAGTCTCAGAAGAATTTAGAACTGGGATCAAACCAAGATTTCTAGGATTGAATTTCACATGTCATTCATTCAAATAGGTCAGGTCTAAAGCATGGTAATAAACTGTTTTTCATTTACATGATGCAGAAACCATAGGTCTCTGGCTTTAAGTATCAGATATGCTTAAAAGAGCCCTTTTCAAGAAAACATGATTAGCCACGCATCAGCAAAATGTACGTAAGCCAAAGTCTACAAAGGCCTGCAGTGAAACAAGACTGCATGTATCTGAATGCAAAAGAATGGGTAAACAGGAGAAGCAGCATGTCTCTGAGCAAGCAGCACCTGACTTCTTGTGTTTTTCCACAAGGAACATTAAAATCACAGGCAAATGATTTATGGAAAGAACTCTATATTGATGAACAAACTTACAGTTACTATAGGCCCACCCCTGGAGCTCATCTAAAAAAAACCCCAGACAACCCACCATGTAAGTTCCCTAGCATTTGAACTTTGATTTACAATATTTAACATAAAATACACTCACAGAAACATTAGTTGTTAAGAACAGCCCAACTATGTAATCTGACTGCTTGATACAACACAGATCAAAGCATATAACCCAGCTCTTTCTCCAGCAGTTTGTGTCTAGATAACCAAATTAAGGCTCAAAAGGATCATTCTTCTTTTATAGCAATACTGAAGTGGGTAAAAGTGACATGGATGGGAATGCTAACAATCTACAGGTGATTTTCAGTTCTACCTGTATCACCACTGTGACCACAGCAGTACCACTGTGGTGACAGGGTTAGATAAGGAAGGCAAAATGGGCAGCAGAATGCGTTTTGAGGATTTTCTGGTTATCTCTGACTTGCCATGCACATCCACAGGTGGTCAAATTTGCCTGCAGTTAAGAGACTTCAACAGCTTGGAGGTCCCACTTCATCCTGCAGACTGTCTTGGCATGGGTGCCTTTGCCATCTCTCAGTTCAACTACAGCACTAAACAGAGATGTATGTGATATACCATAAAGGCATCAGTGCCTCAAAATATCCAACAGGCACCGACTATCAGAGTGCATTCCCTCAACAACACAAGCTACAAAAAAAAAACCCAAACCAAACCACAACCCACAAACCCAAAAAAAAACAACCCACACTTTCTCTCCACTCCCTACAACATAGTTTCATACAATACAAAACTGAGCTCAAGAAACTTTCCATGGTCTGTGCCTCTGATGCGGAAAGTCGCCTACCTGGGTGATCTTCTCCCAGCTGACTCTGAGTCAGTATCTTCACCCACCTGGCATAAGGTGCTCTAGCAGATCATCATAGCTCATCTTTGAGAAAGCAGGGAGAGACAAGCTCCCTCTCTGAGAGCAGCCCAAGTCTAAACTCTATGATATCTCAAGTCTTACTGAAAGAACACAGTCCTGTCTTGATTTCTTGTCTTTTCTTGGTGAAAAACACCACTGTTTTTCCTTCCAAATGCACAGTGCATCTCTCTCTGCCTTTTCTAAAAGTGCACAACGATATTTACATTAAAAAACCAACACACCCAATCAAATCAAGAGCTCCGCCGCACAGCCTTCTCTCTTGAGGTGCACAAACACCATAGGACAGATGCTAGCCATGTTGCTTGGAAGACACTAGAACAATACAGCCATAAATGTGGCATAGCTATATAAAACAAGAACTACATGTAAAGCAAAGTTTTCTTCTAAAAAAAAGGAAATAATGAAACAAAACTTACTCCTAAACAATAGTGTGAGCTAGAAATCACATGATAAAACTTTGAATTACACAGTACAGCTCTTATGAGTCAGTTGTAATGATAAGCAGCCTTCCTTCTGATGCTCACCCCACAGAAGGGAGCTGAGCATCTGCTGCAGAAGCAGTACATGTATTCCAACCATCTTCTGACAGCTGCACTTATCCACAGTCCTTCAGGCTAAAATCTGTCCATCTCTTCCTACAGGCATGCTCAAGCAAGTCTCTCAGCACTGAATTTTGAAAATTATGCTAGACTAGTTTTTCTCAGTGTCAGCACAGGAGGTGAGTACATACTGATTGACCTCTTAGCCAGCCCTGTCAAAAGCAATGAAGCTTCATGAGGCATGAGTCAATACATACTTTTCAAGGCAGGTTTCATGGACTTTAGTTCTCTCTGTTGAAAAGTCCTTTACTCCACTAATAACCCCACGCAGAGTAAGTTACAACTAAAAGTCAGTAACACTACTGGAATCCAACTCAAACCAATGAGTTATTTTATTACAGTTCTTTAAAAGCTTAGAAATTAAAATTATCTTAATTTTAAAGCTCTGTTTGAGCTCTTTTTCCATATAGGAGGGCAATCTGAAATTTTCAGCAGATACTAGTGACAAATTTCTCCCTTAGGAATTCCTGTTTTCCAAGAAGTGCTCGTACCTAGGAGTCAAAAGTACAGAGAAGGACAACCACAAAAAATAATGAAATGGAGTAGCTACCTTTCAAGAAGGGTATAAATGGTTTTGGAGCTTTCAATTTGGAAAACAGATGCATGGGTGATAGGCAAGAGCAAGGTTGAATGCACAGCTGAATGAGGCTGAATACAGAACTATTATTTGTCAAGCCCTGTAACCTTAGTTTTGATTAATGACCCTTGTCCTAGCTGAAAATTAGTTTAAGAAGTACTTCTTTACGCAGCAGGTAAACAAAATCTGAAATCTGTTGCCACAGGAGATTGCAGAAGCAGACAGATTCAAAAGGGACTAGACAAATTGATGGAAGACAGATCCAAAACGATAACTAACGGAAATAAAAAGGGAGCCACACCCTAATATCTCTGATCCAAGTGCTGCGTATGTTGGATCATAGGCATGATCAAAGTAAGATTTACTACTAATAATAAAATAATTACATCATTCAAATATGAAGCAAATGGACCTCAGACAGCAGGCAGTCTCATGGCCTTTCCTGGCACAGCTCCTGCCACCGTCCACGACAGAGTACAGGTACAGATAGACTCTTGTCTCACCCATCTTCTTTCTTTCAGTCTTACAGTCATATATTTCTCGATGTGCAATTAGCAAGAGGTGAACTAATAAACAGTGTGAACAGAATATGACTTTGATCTGTATCTGAAGGTGACAAGGCAAAAAGTCTCTATAAAGGTACCAGAAGTATCCTTACAAAGCAAGACAATACAATCCCTTCCAAAAAGTCCTCAAAGAAATTTTTGTATTCTCCCAACAGAATCAATCTAGAAGACTGAACAGATTTTAAATGTGCTAGTCTTGACAAAGTCTTTTGAAATAAACCAGCATGGCAGCAATATATTTTATTTCCTATTTCAAACCAAATAAATGAAATATTCATCATTCAGTATAATCACTGCATAATTACCACTTAATTGAGTTTTAACCACTACCACATATCTCAGGGGCAAGCATAAAGTATTATTACCTAAAACCCACACAACATGTATAAAATACTTCAGACACATGATCTCTGACCCTACAGAGAGTTTGAGAAACAAACCAATACATCAAAACACCTTCTGCAAGTTCATACACACAAAAGTAATGCAGTATTCAATACTCCATTATTCACGCTCTCCCTACATAGCTGCAAAGAATAAAAATTCCATGATTATGCAGATTTAAAAATCCATAAACAACCACAAAGATTGTCTTATGCCTGCAAGACACAGACCATCCAATTTAACACAACAGCTCTCCAAGTAGGACGAGCATTGCCTCTCACCCATGCAAAAGTCCCATCGAACTTCATGGCCTGAGGACTGGCTAGATGAGGATTTAGAAAGGCATCCAATTTTGAGCAACACCTCCCAAACAGCAACATAATGTATGGATGGGTCTGTGCGGGAGCTTATTGAGGGTGCTTTTCACCAAAGCATCATGATAAAGCCATAAAAAGTGTCTTAGGTTTCAAGACAAACCAAAATCTCTGGAAGACTTTTCTCATTTAAAACAATTTCCAACAAACTTGAGCAAGCATCTGGAAAACCATGGGGAATCCATAATTTTAAGATAACTTTATGACTGAACTTTGTTTAGAGTTAGAATTCATTTGAAGATAAATCTCAAATCAAAGCTGCATGGATTTAAATAGGGAGAGTTTACTTTTTTCTTGCAAAATGATGTATCCAAGTTCCAGAATCAAGATGCACCAGAACAAGGACAGTCTTGCTCTGACAAACAATAGAGGGGAGTTTAAGAGTACTCAATGGCAATGTCTCTGGCTCCCTAAGGCAGAAGCCTAACTGTATCAGAAGTCAAGTGCTGCCTAAGGCTTTTCTAGCCAAAAGGAAAGTTGATGTGACAGAGGCCATGAAACACAGGGAAAGAGAACCCCAGAAAAGATACCCTCTCAACAGAGGGAATGAAATTGATACCTAGATTTTTTTTTTTTGCCCCCCCCCCCCCATTTTTTTTAAAGTTTCATTAAAGGCCTTTAATTTCATTAGCAAAAAGAAAATACAAATTATTAAAGAGAGGGCCTACAGAGAAAAGACCCCTAAATCCCATAGTCAGAGTGAGTGTTGCTTGATGTGAGAACCAACAACACCACAAGTGATAATTCTGTGGTCCTCGGTTCTCCTTAGTACTCATTAAAAGGCTATCAGAAACCCCTCTTCCTCACCTCTGTTAATGGTAGAATCTGCTCAATTTTATTTAAACCAGCTTTTATTTAAACCAGTGCAGTGAAACTTATGTCCGTCTTTCCTACGGCTTTTAATCCATAGCTTCCAAGACTACCTATGAGTAGAAATTCATCATTTCTTAAGCGCTAAAAGAAGAAAATGGAACAGATCACAAGGAAACATGCCCAGGTCTGGCAGCAGAGCTGACAGCAGAATCCCACTTTTGTAAGTGCCACTGCCCTAGCCATGGGGCCATAGTTTCATACTGCTCCCTGTGAAGTACAGTAAATCACACAAACACACTGGTTGCAAAAATATCTTCAAAAATGTGAAGAAATGAATGAGGTAACTGATTATTTCTAACATAAGCTGAGCTCTAAAGAAATAACATGGGTTTTTTAACTGTCATGTCACCATACGGGGCTCTGCTGCACCCAACAAAAAAAGTCATTCCCACCACCAGGATTCATTATCAACTTTGCCGACAGCCTCAGCTGGAGGACAGAGCACTGAGGAAGTGGGAAGCTTGGGTTGTGTTTCCACCCGCAGATATACTCCCTCCAGGTCAGGTTTGAGGCATATTTGCAAGGCATAAGTGTAGGCAGCTTGCTTCAACACTGCCTGTGCTGCATCTGCCTGACGGTAGAAGAAAGGAGTCTTCGGGGATGTCATACAATCTATTTATGCACATAAAATTGTGATCACAGGCTGAAGATAAAAATGCAGGGCTTCTTCCAAGTCTAAATCCACAGCATGCAACAAGAAACCTGGAACGCCAATTCAAATGTTGGTACAAGGAACTTTAGGATTGATGTTGCTAATGTGCATACTTTTATTTGAAAACCATTTATATTTTTTCTTTTAATTTCATTGCATAGAGCCCTTGAACGGCCTCTCTTGACAAAGAGCTGCCAGTGCTAAATCAGTCCTGATTTACCAGCCCTGTCACTGGCCACAGAAACATACAATTGGAAAACTGGACTCGTTCAGAAAAAGTGTAAGTCATTGTATTATTTCAAAATATTAGGGAATAAAAAAAACAAAACCGTAAAACCAACACAAAACTAGTTAAAGCAGCAGACATAGAAGACACGCAGGAATGTGTAAACTCACCACTTTATGTATTAAACATCCAGTTGCAGGGACATTTCATCAGTTCATATAAATAAAATTTTAAAAAGTATCTAAGATTGCCTTAAGATTTTCACTAAACGAAAAGGACAACCCCAAAACCAGCCTCAGCATGAAACCCCTACCCCAGACCCTATCAGACAGGCAGAAGCTGAGGAAGGTACCGTGAACTGGCACAGCAAGGTCAGCAACACCACAGCCCACAAAAATCTGGTACTTAGAAAAGACACTGCCAACACCCTAAGCCCAAGTGTTATACAGATCCGTTTTACAATAGTCTTTAAGGTTGGGAAAGGCATACTAGGCCTTGCCTTCTCCACAGTCTTTACTGTACCACCTTCCCCATCCCCCTAGTTATTGAAGAGCAACAGTGATTACTTGAAATAAATCTCTCCAGTATTGCTACACACCTTGCCTGGATGTGCAACAACATTCATTGCTATGAGACCCTCTTAATGTAAAAGAAGGGGGAGACAGATTTTTATGAGCTATTTATTAAATATAAATATTTCATATCAGCATATGAATTAATTATGTAGCAGCAGGTAAACTCCAGATGGTGCCAGCTTGATCTGAAACTTTAAACAAATCTTCTGAGAAACCCATTCATATTAGGGAGTTGGGCACATAACTCTATTTTGGGGGGTTCTGAAAGCGTTTCCTGCATTCCTAAAACAAAACAAAAAAATCTTTGTTTTCTTGGCATCTAAGTGTCCCAAAAGACACATCTGCAGAACAGCGAGGTAAGAGAATGGAGGTGGTGGCGACTGTCACCTTGCAGTCAAGATCCACCCAAACTGGTTAACGTGCTCCGCCAGGATATGACAAATCCGTGCTCAAGTCTCTGTCCTACCCGGAAGGACTCAAAGCTCTCTCGCTCTCCTGGAAGTGAATGAACACCAAGCTGCAGGAGGTTGGAGGAGACAACATCTCAGATTTTTGTGCTGGCAGTGTTTCTACTTGAATAAAATGCATAAATATAGGCACAAATGCCCTTCTACACCAGCATTCTATCTCTACCAGGAGACGGTAGCAAAATTTTGGGAACATCATGTAAAAAACAGCAAGGACGGAATTACCTCCTTCTCCAACAGATCCAAGCAGGTTCCCAAAATCCCCCACATGAGCACTTCCCAAGTCAAGGCCATGCTGTTTAATAGCAACCAGAAGACCTAATGTCTCATCCTTTTTTGTCTTTAATTTCTATGTTCTTCCATCTCTGAAGGGGATAATTGGAACAAGCACTGCAAACACAGGTCTCCCTCTTCAAAGAGCATCTAAACCACTAAGCTATAGTGTAGCTTTCCACCTAGCTTAGTGCTTATTTCCTTTGTATTTTACACAGTGGAGAACAGCAATAATGTCAACAATTGACAGAGTATACTGGAATTAATCTCTCTCTTGAAGGCTAGGAACTCTTCCAGGAGAAGACTGATACACACTCAAATCATCCTGAGGACATAAAAGGAGATAAAACTGGCCTCCCACACCCTGGGTGAACGTCAAGCTTTTCAGAAAAAAAGTTCCATTCTCCTCTGACCACATACTGTAAACCTATACTTTCAATTCCTTAGCTTTTGGAAGTATTTAAACAAAACCAGCCTTTTAAAGTGCTGAAACTGTTTCGATGTGCTGTTATTTCTATTTTGACTAAAACTACTCAGTGGCATTGACCCAATTTTGCAAAATTTTAGACTGTCCTAGGACTGCATTTTTCAGTGAATGATTAATCAAAAGGAAAAAAAAACACAAAAAACCTTCAAACCCAAGTGTTGGTTCTTGCAGTATTTCAGCATATGTGAATGCAGCACTAAAGAGACAACAATAAGTTAAACAGATTTACTCAGCTATCCAAAGATGTGGAATGCAGGAGAAGACTTCTGTTCATATTCTACCCACATAAATATTGCCATCACTAACAGTCTGAGGCTAATTAGATCAACAGAAAGTCATGAAGTCAAGTATACAATCCCAATACAAGCATAGCTCAGTGGTAAACGTCCAAATGTGTAAATCAAAAGACTAGGATAAAGATGCATATAGGATACGAGTCTGGATGTATCTATTGATCTCAGGTTCACTACTAACAGGATGAACTGAACAAACATTAGCGTGACAATTTGATAATTCCACAAGGAGAGGACTTCCAATCCAAGAAATTTTCCTCCAGACCATTCATGTGGCTGGATTGATTCATCCCATCTAAAAGACATCTAGCATGGGACTTCCAACAATGTCCATGTTTAGAAGTCCATGAAAAGGAAGGGTTCATTGCAAAGCATGTGCTTACCTAAGCCAAAGCAAGTGTTTACTGTGAAGTCAAAGCAGTCTCCTCGTACTGCACTGGACTAGGAAACCATGAGTCAGAAATGTTAAGTTTCTAATTCTGCCACTGTCACTCTGCATGACACTTTCTGCTCACTTACCCATCTGTACAATGGCTATGCATCTGGCCTGGATGTGACTGGAACATGTTATGGCACATTTCATGTTTCTAAAGTGCTATGAAATCCTTCTGTGAGAGGTGCCAGATGAGCACACTTATTGTCATTACAAATAATTGCAAAATACTAGTTTCCCATAAAAATCTAAGTACTAACTGTCAGAGGCTTCTGAAGCATAACAGCCCAATTTGTTCTTTATTTGATTGCTTGTGTTTGAATAAAGCATGAAGTACCATAAACATACAGATAGGTTTAATCTAATGTGGAAGATGGATATTTGGATATTTGAGAAGCTGTTACCACAAATACAGCAGATATCAAAGTCTAGGACATCATTAAGAAAGAGTTGCTCCTCCAGAACAACATACAGCACTGAAGGAAAAAGGAACGGTGATTTTTTTGTTGTTGTTGTTAAAGAGCTAGGTATTAAAGTCAGATCCATGATTTAGATCTGCTGCCTTCAGTGCATGTTCTAGGAAGAAGCATCTGGGCGTGAGCACTACCTCTGTCCCTACAGGTCCTGGTACAACCTGCAGATAGAAGCTGTGCACAGCACAGCAGCAAGACGCCAGCCCCGCTAGCTGTAACCATTACACCAGCTCCGCAGGCACTTCTGTGCCAAGCGGATACACATACAGCTCCCAGGCACAAATGTGGCACATCCCTGCCATTGACTGGCTGTAAAAACACTCACCAGGCTGAGTGACAGCCAAGCCCAGACAAATCTGGCAAGCCTGCATAGACAGGGAGATCAAACACCTTGGAAGAGTCATTTGTTCATGTGGATGGCTTCACAGTCAGGTCTCAGTCCTTCCTCAAGACCCATGTGTTTACAATCCTCCCAAGCGAGGCAGTCCCCTTCGAGGTGGTGTCCAGGGAGTCATTAGCAGTGCTAGAATAACACTTGCAAATGCTGACAATGAAATTACAAGTGCCATTCCTACGGCTGTGAATAAGGTTGCCGAGCTTTCTCTAGGCAGTATCAGGAAACCCAGTATTAACTGTCCCTTCATAACCTTGCTTCACATCATGTTTAAATGTTCTCACTTGAAGGAAAGCCTTTTTACAACGGGTCCCTGTTTCCAAGTCTCTCTAGATCTTTTTTCAAAGGTTGTTGCAGGAACATTTCGAAAGGAAACTTCTAAGAAGTTATTAATTTGGCTCCATCAGGCACTTCCAGACAGTGGGACATTTGCAGACACTGCTAATTTTTTTTTCTCCATCAGACTTGCTTTTGGAAATCTATTTAACTGAATCTATTTAACTGAACTTGAACCTCTGTAAAAAATTTAATATCTTTACAGTCTATTTTCTTGGAAGGGAGCAAATTGCCAATTAGGATCAGAGTTAAAACTCCAAAACACATAACCCATTATCCTCCTCCCCACCAGTGAGAGTGCTGCCATCAAATCCAATACAACTGTTACATTCCAGCTGAACCCCAAGGTTTCTGCCATGGACTAGCAACCCACGTTATCAAAGCCTGCATCTGGAGGTCCCAGAACATAGAAGAATACAGACTCCTACTACAATTAATCAGCTCATGCTGCATCTGATATTGGCAACATACACAAAAATAAAGCAAAACCTTCTACAGTGCCCCTGCTCCAGATCTGAAAATTGCCCTCATGCCTGTTTATACCATATTAATATACCTTGAGCCCTCCCATCCATCTGAAACTAACAAATAATGTTTTCCTTTGATCCTAGGCAGGAGTTTACAGACATACTTCTCATTACTGTTGATGTAAATGACATACCATTTCAGTTTCACTGGTTTTAACAAGTTAATATAGTAGATTAATTTGGTCTTCCTCCTCTTTTCACTACTTCACACTTGCCTATCAGTCCCATTAGGATTGTTCTTATTGTATCTGCACAGTTGCAAATTAAACAGTTTTCACATTATAGAAGCTCCCACGACAGCTCTCACACATCCTTACATGCTCTTGCACAAAAACTCTCAACTTAACCCACATCTTTTTTTCAGATGTGTAGTTTGAGACTGAAAAGTCCATTAAACACCTGAGAATTTACAAGTTATCATAATAATTTCATACTGCCCATGGCCTGTGCCTGCCCATGTTCTCTACAGTTCACAGAAAGCTTACCAGCTGCACACGGAGTCTCCTCTGCCTACTTTCCATCTACACTACGCAACACCAATACGTTTATTAAAAACATTCCCCTAACACTCCTTTGCCCTGACAGCAACAGCAGCGTATTCCAGGGCTGATGATACCCTACTAAAAAGAGGAGGCATAAATATGAAGAACAGGTCTGTACACAGGGCAGCCACTGTAACAAAGGGTGACACCCATGCTGCAAAGTGAATTCTAGGGAGAAGCAGCAAGCTGAACCCTCAAACCTTTATCCTAACATGCAAAAAGGAAAAAAATGCAAGGAAACAGATATTCAGGCAAAAGGGACATGATGGAAATCTGTATTTCTTTCAAGTAAAAAGGAATATACATATATAAAATATATTTTTTTTATCTGTATCAAACATTTAATTGCAACACATGAGAAAAGGATTTACATGGCACTTTTACATGCAGGTGGTATGGCCTCAAGAATAGACCTCTGCAAACAGGGGAAAGTAAAGAAACAATGGGAGAGGCAAAGTCCATGTGGGAAGTGGATGTGCCAGGGCTGAATTGTAGATGGGACTGAAGAAAGCTTAGAAAAGAAAGAGAAGAGGAAAGTACAGAAGAAGTTAAAGCCTTTTAAAAAAGCTAACAGGGACTCAGCAGCCAAGGAATTGGAAACCATTGCAAACCGCATTTCTGCTAATCATGAAATCAGTAACATGCAAAGAGAGAAGAAGGTCACCCTTGGCCAAGAGGGGTGGAATGACAGTCTAGAGCAAGGCTGGAGGAGGAGGAAACAAGGTGAGAGCTGTAGGTGGAGAGAGGATTATGTGGCAGCTTGAAGAGAAGGTTAAACTGCTTGAATTTCAGGCAGCAAGAGCCAACAAAGCAATCTGAGGTAGAGATGATGTGACTGGAGCAACAAGAAAAGAAAACAACTATACTGTCAGGAGAGTGTACAAAGCAGGGAAAGAAAAAATCCACACCACCAAGAACAGGGGAAGCCAGGAAAAACAAAAAAACAAAACACAACAAAAACCAGCAGCCTCCCAGACTCCAGCAGTGGAGCTGAGAACTGCAGGAACATTTTCAGAGCGAGAATTGATGTTCCCAGATGAATTACCAGTGCTCAGAGAGCTCCTTTTGCTCGCTTGCTTTCCCCGACGCAGCCTCTCGCCCCCTTCCCACCTTCCCCCAAGCTATCCTTAGCTCACCCCTGCACCACCTTCTCGGGGCTAAGAGACTGCAAGGAATGGCACCCATCTCCTCCCCCATCTCTCCCTGAAGACTTCAGTTAGCACTATGGGAGCTCTCACTGGCTTTGGCTGCATCTGATTTTTTCATGAGTCACCTTCCCTTCTGCAAGTGAGGAATAAACCCCTGAGCAGAGACACAGGTAGAAGCTGAGCTGAAGTACACATAGTCTTCTCAGTCATCTCAAAGCAGCCCAGAAGGCTCCTTGCTCCTCACTAGGATCCTGGAGATTGTCCAGCATCCCCCCAGATACCTCACAGGAGGTACTGGCAACTCCAGCACAAAAAAAAATATACTCCGGGAAGCAAGAGAAAGCAAAACCGGCCCAAATTTATGGAGAAGCAACATGCGTTCCCTCCTCAATCATCTGCTCTGCCTATACATTGCATGCTGCAATAAGGATGCCACCAACAGCTAGCACAGGTTCATCAAGCGCCAAGACAACTTACAGTCAGAGCAGTTTTACACCTTCACTGTACCTGCATAGCAGGTCATACCACGCTATGGGGCAAGGGGAACAGGAGCTGACGTGTCTCGCCAGAGCGGCACAAGGGCCACAGAGCTGGGGAGTCTCAGTGCAAACATACACACATCAGGTGCCAAGTATTTCACCCCACACCACAGTCTGGCACCTACAGTTTCCAGTCCTTAATCACTGTGGATGGCTATCATGGAAATAAATGTATATTCACAAGCTATTCTTAGTGTTCACCGGAGAGGCGATTACCAAATTACCTGGTTACATAATCTCTTTTATATAATCACTACAGTGCTCTTCTCCTTATGCAACATGGAGGGCGACCACGGCCAGCTGAAGTAGCTCCTTCCCCAAGGACAGCTGTACCAGCAGCACCATAGGCGATGCGCTGGCTACTGCAGGTACACAGATGAGCGACGGCAAGAGCTGACTGAAGGCAACCAAGTTTTTCAGAAGCAGCTACGTATAAACATCTGCCTTTGGCCTGGGGAAGACAGGAGCATCCCTGCCTGCACTGCTCCAGAAGACGCACGACACAGATCACCTGCACCTCAGGGTGGTCAAGACACCAAAGTCAAAAGCGCCCAGCACCCCCTGGGCAGCCTGACCCAGCCCTTGCTAGAAGCAAGTGGGATGTCTCCACTGACTTTTAATGGCCTTTGGACAGTGCCCAGGATTAGGGCTTTAATAAAAATAGGAGGTCAAGATTACTACAGAATTAAAACAAGCTTAATCCAAATGCCCCTGGCTTTGTGCCATAGCCATGTCCACAGTTTCCATGCTCAGGGAAAGCTAGGTGAAGCTGCAACCAAAATGGGTTCCCGCAGAGCAGCTCCTGACGGGTGTGTACATGCAGGGAGCTGGCAGCATGGGTCAGCATAGCCACTCTGGGAAGTTTCACCCATTGGAAGATTTTGGGCATACCCCAATGCATCTCCTAGAGCATTTTCAGGATCTCATCCGATGCCTTCTAGGAACACTGCAGACATCCATGCAGACACTTGCCAGCTACGGGGTGTAATGAGACTCAACTTACTAATGTTTACCCAGTGCTTTAATAAGCCAGCATCAAAAGTGTTACCTGCAGTAAGTGAGAAGCATAATTTAAGCCCTGGATTTCAGAAGATACAGCCTCCGAGATCTGCAGATCACCTGTGAATCCTGGGACACTTTTCCATTACCATGCTGTGAGTTCAGCATTAAGCTCAGCAAGCTATGTGCTGTTGCCATTAAGGGAAAACCCCAAAACGGTGAAGCCCCTCAACAACAAGGCATTAACACTGCTAAAAAATCAAGTCCTATTTCTGTAAATACCAAAGGAATGGAAGTCAGAACAAAATAACAACTTTGATCTCAATTCACCTCTTCCCAATGACACTCAAATCCAAAGGCATCTGCCTTAGCTTTTTCCCAGGGTTACACAACTGGTAGGATTTGGCCATTATTTGGCACTTACTGCCTCCTCTGCTCCCTAGTTTCCCTAGAAATGCAGGTTATTCCAAGCAATACACAGGCAAACCCCCAGCCTTAGCGTGGCACGACGCGCTTTATGCGAGGACACACGTGAATGAGTTTGGGAATAGAGACTGCTATCATTTCAGCTACAGAAAAAAATAATGAAGCAGCTTAATATTATCTTACACTCTCTCAAACTACGGGATGACCCAGTTTTGAAGAGGTTTGACCCAATCCCGTAGGCTATTATTACTTCTGTATGACAACTGGGAGATGCAAGTTGCCTTAGTCAAAAAGCACACCAGAGTTTTGCCTGTCCCTCACGCAGAACCTCACTGACATGTTAGGGGCTGTTGTGACAGTGCTGCTGATAGCTCGGGACCAGCGTGCATCCTCAGCACTATTGCTGCTCAAACCATTGAAAATAGTGATCCTTGTTAGGGATATTTCTTTGAGACAGACAACACAGCACTCAAGACAGGAACAGCTCATGTCAGCCTTAAAAAGAAAAGCAAACCATGTAAAAGTAGATTTAAGACTTCTCACACAGCCCTCCTTCCTTCTCCCCCCGCCCCCCCCCCTTTTTTTTAGGCTAGACAACTGGCTGAGCATTTGAAAGCAGCATGTTCAGGGAGGAAGGTTTCCTCCTCTTTTTTGGACTGAAATGCTGCCAAACTTCATGGCATTTGAACAAATGAAGGTGGACTTTTATACCCATTACTCTTCCTGTACCAGGTTGAACCCACTGCTCCAAATGTGGTGGGGAAGTAGGGCCCTGAGCTGGAAACTCGCACTGTAAGAGAGCCAGCAGTGAATTCCTGGATCTTACTTACACCAGTACTGAGATCATTATCTGTAGCAATGAGCAACACATTTTTCCCCTGAGGAGCAGAAATGAAAGAAAACACTTGTTTGACTCATCCTTGCCTGGTTCTTGCACCAAGAGCTGAAGCACGCTTACAGTCACCCGCCACAGCGAGAAGCACCTGCACTGACTTTCTGCATTTACGGAGATATAGCAGGGAAAGCAGAAAGGAATTTGCCACGTTAACAAGTTTTTTATCCACTTCGGTGAAGAGATTTAATAAAATTGGGAGAAACAAAACACTGAGTTAGACCCGGGCAATCCCCCAGGTAAAGACCACTACACTGTCTGTTATCATACCATCATGCCCAAACAGGAGTCACTGAAATTAAAGTGCTTGTACTGTACAATCTGTTGTGTTTAAACGAAAGGGATTGTACTGAAACCAGTGTGGTATAAAAAAACCTAAACTTTTCTGGTTAGGCAAGGTGTGTCTCCTGTGCAGAAAGGGAAAAATACAGACTCAGGCTAGGACACACAGGAGAATTCCATTGGCCTACCTTTCTCCATCAGGTGTGCAAAAAGACACAACTGTGCCAGCAAAAAAACAAGCTCACAGCAACTTAAAACAAGCCTGTCTTTGCCACTAGATCCATTGGCTTTTTTTTCTTTTTCTTTTTTTTTTTTTTTTGCTAGTATACATTTCCTGACAGAGCTCCTAATTTCTTAAAGACTAAACCTTCTAGATCACAGGCACACTACCAGCTCTTAACCCCATGGTAGCACAAGTCTGTCACTGCAACTACACTGCTGCCAACACCGAGCTAAGCAGAGTAGGTCTACAAAAGCATCACCCTCCCTTGGGTAGCAGTGCCGTTGAGCCCCAAGAAGATGATGAACATGTGCAACTAAACACTCCTCTCACATCAAGTGTATGTAAGGCTCTTAAAACACGTGCTGCCCATGGTCTTTGGTCTGCTGTCAGTGAGACCCCTGCCACTCTCCAACATGCTCATGTTCCTCTCATATTAATTTCAGTTCAGTGTTCTCCAGTTCTTCCTCCTCTGAGGGAGGATCCAAGCAGACTAGAATGCATGTAACTAGAAAGGCTTAAATATACATTAAATGTACTTGCCTTAACTTAGTGTATTGGAAAGACAGATTTGTACAGGTATGAGTTGCATACTTGGGGTCCATGATCCTCACCTCTAATTCCACCAGCGTGAGACCTGAGAAGGAAGGATCCACCCTCAAAACTATTGCCAGCTATTTAGTTGCATGATGCCAACCAACATCAGAGGTAGGAGAGCAAGCCAGTTGGCATGCCATCATTCCTACTCTGGCAGGAAAGGAACAAGCTGCTTACAAAGGGCTGAAGTGCAGGCAGGTCTGGAGTCAGGGCATGCTCCCACCACCCTGCTCCAGCACCCTCCAAAACCAGCTGCTTTCCACCGTCATTGAACTTTTAACCTAAGGTGAAGGTCACTTCATGATCACTTCCAATGAAAGGGATGCAGCCAAGTTGGGGTTTGTTTTTTTTCCAGACCTCCCAATGAGAGACACAGAGGGAATGACATGGTGGACAACTGCTGGGTTCACAGTTACCCACCAGCTGGACTGGAGGATGATGGTCCCTCCCACGCTGCTGCTGAACCTTCCCTGGCGGTACGGTCTCCAGACACAACCCTCTCTCCCGCCCCACAGATGGGGAAAGGCTGGGGCGGTCATTAGCTCCAGGTTGAGAACTTCTGCTCCGACAGACACTTGGCAAGTGATGTGGGAAAACAGGACACCATCTGGAAAAGTTACTCATATCTAACAGCGTCTTTCAGGGGAAAACAAGAAACAGAGTCCGCTAGTCTTCCCTTCTAGCATTGCATGGAAAAGGTCTGTAGGATTTTCTTTGTTAAATGCAGTATTGTCTGTCCTGTAACTCCTGTTAGAGGATATATAACATACTGAAATAACAAGTGTTCTACCAAAATGGGCAGTCCCGCTCCAAGCCATACATTCCCTCTCCTCCTTTGCAGCAAGTTTCATGATGCTACCACTGCACAAACTTCTGCTGAACCAACGGAAAACTATTCCCTCTCCATTTTTTCTCCATACTCTTTTTGGTGGCTTAGTCTCCCATAGCATCAGGGGGTTGATTCGATTCCTCCACAGCCGTGGGAACACACAGCCAGCAGAATGAGGGGTTAGGGACCACCCTTGCAAGCAACAGCCCACCCCTGCATTGGATCAGAAACAGAGTAGAAACCACTTCTTGCCAATTCCTTTCCTTCTAAAAAATCTACCAGACTGAAAGATGAGTCATTGAGAAAGAGGAAGAAATTTTTAGTTGAGTTATTTAAAACATGGGTTAACACCTATTTAGCGTGAAGCCAAAGACACACTTGAGAGGAAAGACATTTTTAACTCAGCAGTGAAAACTTTTCCACTTAATATGTGAGAAACCTGTCAAGATACATTATTTCAAAAAGAAAAATAAAAAGAAAAGAAAAAAGAAAGCATTCAACAAACCCAGACTCCCCTCTCATGCTCCCTGAAACAACAAGCACGGTATTTCATCTCATGTATTACCTTACTGAAGTCAGGTAAGTGATAACATTCACTATTTAGGACCTTATCTTTCCTTTGCCTTGAAAGTGCTGTTTAATGCCCAGTTAAAGTTAAGTGCTGTGTCCCCATCCTTCAGACAGACCTAAGATTCCTTACCCAAAAGGCACTATTCGAGCAAAGAAAAAAAAAGATCATTTTATAAAGGCTTTGCCTCTTACTAGTCAGAAGAAAGTTTGTATTTGCCGTAATTAACCCTAACAGGATTTCAACAAAGCCCTCAGCAAAGCACAAAAACTGTGGAAACAGCTGCGTTGCTGAGGATAAAGTAATGCAGCATCTTCAAAAATTAGGCGTAAAAATTAAAAAATGCTATCTTTCTGTGATTTTTTTTTAATTATATGGATTTTACTTTTTATCACAACAGATTTGAAGTACATTGGTAACCACCTTCTCTCAGCAACAAGTAAGAAATTTGAATTTAAAATTCTGTAGCATGAGCTCAGGCATTAATCTGTTCCTGCCTGTAAACTCAGCCTACGCAGATGAGCAGAGCAAACCTGTATGTGGGCACGTTTATTCCAGTTTTCCTAAGCCTCTTCCTAGTGGAGTAAACCAAAATAAATTTGCATTAAACCAAAGAGAGTTTCCATTGAGCCTTTTATCACTGATTTTAGCTAAATCCATTTTCAAAGAGCAGCTGAAGTCTAAAGGCTTGCTTTGGTCAAGTTTAACACATCCCACCAGACACCTGCATTAGCTGAGTGGGAAGTACCAAGATAAAAGAGTCAGAGGACTTCCCTTTTATAGAGAAAGCATAACGGAAGGTGCTAAACATTTTTGACTGCTGTAAAAAATATAAACAGGTTTTATAGATGCTTTTTCTGATAAAAAAACAAACCCAAACTCAAAAAAGCCCACCGCATAGCTATTTGCACCTCCCCTTAGAGGATGCAAATGGCACTCAGCCACCGTTCCCTTCCTGCAGCGAACACAAATCCGTCTCCTCCTCAGCAGGAGCAAAGTGAGAAGTGTGTGCAAGCTCAGTCCTCCTGCCTGGAAATCACAACCCATCTCACTGCTGTCAAGAGGCAGGAAAGACTTGCCAGCACCAGTTGGATCCCCAAACTATAAGTCATAAGTAAGCTCTTTCCTGCCTTTGCTCAGCAACGCAATAGCTGCTTTCCAACTGGCTGCAGGAGGGTAAGAAAAAACAACAAAAAATTGTTTAAGCTGCTAAGCCCCTACATAACTAAAACTAACAAGCAGGAGAGGGTTAGTGGACACATCAACACTAACAACTCCCTTGCAGAATTTCTGGGATAGACTTTTCCCCATCAGTTTGGAGAGGATTATTCCTCCTACCACCCACTGACACAATGCCCACAAGAGTTACAACATCAATAGGACAGTAACAGCAAGCTTCCACAGAGAGAGACATCATAGAGACAACAACCCTGGCGTGCATGCACATTTGTACATTCAAGGGTACAAACATTCTTGTAATTTGTACATAAGGGAAACCCCGACAGTTAATGGATAGAAAATAGTATGAGAAACTGGGTGTGGTGTGTGTTTCCCCATACTCCCCACAAATTCTTGAACTCTACCTGTGCCTACTATGATCAAAATGTTGCCCATCTTAATGTGCTTGTACAAGGGTAAAAAAAAAAAAACAAACAAACAACCACCCACACCAACCAAAACTACACCAAAACCTCTAGTTTGAAGAGATTTTAGGGCAGAGATTTTAGGTTTATCTTATTTGCTAAAGTCTGTCCTGTTGAAGTCCACTTATAAAAATAATACTAGAATCCTCTACACAGCAGTTACCAAGTGGGAAGCAGCTAGCCAACTTTACTTTTATTTAAATAAATCTTGTATGACAGACTGTCAGGGGTGTTTGAATTTTATTTCAAGATAACACATTTAGCTGCTCATATGACATGTCCATTCTTTCGTTCTTTTAAAAAAGGCACTTGACACTTTTTGTAGTATCTTTCATCTGACAAATTAACAAGAACCTACCATCCAATTATCAGTATTTCTATCAGCATCCACATTATAATTTTTAGTAACGAGAAACTGAGTGTGTAGAAATATCAATGCAACTATTTCCAATAGTGATGATCTAAATTTTGTATAGCCACGTGGAAACAAACGGTGGGATTCTCACCCAGCTCTCACACCACCTCCAGCAAGTACCACTCAGCTTACCTTAATACAGAGCACTAAAAAGCTTGACTGAGATATTCAGGCAGTTGCATTAGCTCCTAGATTCCTCTGGACACACCACATGGGCCAACCAGAAGCTTCAACACCTAAAATTATTCAACACCTTTGAAAGTTGAAGCTACCCAGCAAGCCACTCAGCAGCAGTAACAATAAAACACCTTCTTTATTACTGCTGCAGCACAGGCAGGGTCCTCTACCGGGCTTAAACAGCTCTGCTGAGCCTCCCCATCCTTGAAGTGAGCCTCCCAGCTCTCTTCCACCCAGCAATTCTGCAAGTGCTTTTTTTTTTCCGCACCAAGATACTCTGGTGCCCTCATTCAGGCTGAAAATAAGCTCGCTTCATCATCAAGGGGGTGTGGGGGCTGCTTGTTTAGTTTTATTTTTTCCCATCCCAAAAGTCACATCCTTTAAAGTCACATTTAAGCTTAGACAGCCAAAGCCCTTGGGGTGTCTGATGAAACAAAAGCAGAAAATGTTGATATATACCCCAAAGAGACATCACTTTAAGGACTTCCTCAAAGCTTTTCATAAAATTGAGAGCCATCTACTCATACAAAACTGAGACAAAATGCAGTCCTGTCAGCGGAAACACGAGCCACGCTAGCAAGAGAGACCACTGGCTATTTGTGAATGTTGAAATCGCACACCCCAGTACTACAGGTCTACCAGACATCCAGGGTCCTGGTGAAAAAAGGTGTTTCAGGCAACTGCAGCTAATTACACACTGGTACCACATTAATTTGAAAAAGGCAGATGGATGAAAATTCAACAGTGTTCATTTCTAAATCTTGCTGCGATAACTATGCCTTCAGGCGCCTTCATGAAACCACCCATGAGCACACTCAAGTGCCTTCGCCTTCCCTTGCCCTTCAGTCCCTCTTTTACATCTTCCGCCTTTATATGAGGAACAGCAAACCATCACCTCTCCATGGGAGCGCAGCACAGTCAGTTACTGACTAGGCTTCAACCTGAAAGCCACAAAGAAGCATTCCCCACATCCAAACTCACACCCACCTTGAATGTGATGTACGTTTACTTGAAGGAGTTTATATTCCTTTCATTCATATAACCAGAAATAGCATTTTCGAATGCACATGGACAAAAAATACATTAACATCTTGCAACAAGTATTTTGGGTAATTTAAGCAAAGAGAACTTTAAACACCAGTAAACTACTGCAAATTGCTCTGAAGGGCTAAACAGCTTCTTCCCCATCCCCACCCGTTATTTGGATAATAGTCAAAGTCTTTTGCAAAATGCTGAATGAAAAATATATTCCTCAGCTCACGCTGTGTTAAATATTAACTAAGATCACGTCAAAGCTGCAAACAGATTTTAAAAAATTGTAACAATGCCATTTCAGGTAATTCACCAGTGTGGAAGTTAGTGCAGAAGACAGCAAAAGTTTCAAATACCAAAAACCTTCTAAACAACCAGCTCGCTCTGATTCAGTTATTTAAACCCCCAGCGTTTTGTTTCTGGGCCTTTTTTCCCCATACAATACAACTTAAAACAATTTGTAATACTTATTTACACAGCATCTCATTCAAAAAGGTATCCTAAGCACTTCCGAAAGAGAAAAAAAAAAATCCACAAAACTGGATGGCAAAACAAACATTCTAGATTAAAAGGAAAAAAAAAACACACCCCACAATTAAAACCAGTATAAAAGCTTAAGTAACAGCAGCATGGGCTACATCCAAAGAAGATTTATGCGCATTACTTTTTTCAGGCACGGAGGATCTTTTTCAGCAGAATATGTGTTAGAGAGCAGAGACATCTAATCAAACAGATCCTGGAGGGGTGAAGCCTTTCACACTCTCAGATGAAAAAATCCCCTCTGGGAAATGCCGGTGCCCGTTTCATTTAATTGACATTTTGCCATTTGTGCTTTCTGAAGAGCTTCTGCAGAGTCAAGGAGCAATTGTGGACCAGGCTCTGGGCCAGGTTTACAGCCGGGGTAATGAGACACAGCCCAATTAACTTGAAAAGAGTTACATTTATTTACATTAAATGGTGATTGTGATCTGAATGTTTTAATGGGATGATGCTGGGTGACATAGTGGGCAACATACCAGAAATCGTTCATCTACGTAGGTGGCATAAGCATGTAGTAAACATCATTTTCATGAATTATATCCATCACTGAAAACAATCATTACACAGCCAGCACTCTGTTTTCCACGTATGGGTTTGACGGTACGTTGATTTTTTTAAAGAAATAATTAATTTTCTGTCTAAACTGCTCCATCACAGGGGCAACACAACCCTCCACCGCTCCGACACCTTCAGCTAGACTGCCTCTGGGCTTTATAAATGTAAAGACTTGCCCAAGACAAGCCCACAGGCGTCTCTGAGGTCCCCCCAGCACGCTGCCACCACATGTGCCCCGGCACGGTGGCAAACCTGCCGCCGGGAGCTGCCCATGGCAGCGTGCCTGCCATCAACCTGTCCCAGGGTGGTTGCCAATGCCCCCCAGCCTGCCCCCAACCCAGCCCCAAGCTTAAACCAAAGACCAAGAGACAGCTCGTCGCCAGAAAACATCTAAGGATAAGCCTGCTAAAAAAGGGGCTAGTTTCCCAGCCCCATGACATAACCGCGTGGCACGAATTCCCCCTCCAATTACCGTAAGCTGCTAATTTTGGTGGTGTTTTTTTTTTATTTTTTTCGCTTGTTTGTCGTAACTACTAAAGCTGCGCTACCGAGGCTTTCCAAGAAGTTTAACAGCACTGCTCGGTGCCACCACGGCTCCTCCTGAGCTGATGCCGCCACACCTCTACCTCGCAATGTACGTTTCGTCCACGCAAGGATACTTAAAATAGAAATAAAAAGATGCACCTTCCATTTAACCCTTACTGACAGGCACCCGTTTCGTGTCCCTCGGAGAGCCAGCCAGCCTGTTAGGAAGGGAGAGCTTCCAGCCGCTTGTGCCCCTGCCGACAGGTCCCGCGTTACTCCGCTCCAGCACGCCACAGATTACCTTTTTCCACTCCCGCAATGAAAGATTAAAAAGCAAAGCCAGCCGGGTCGCTACTAAGAGCCGTAACTCCCGCAGCCGGCAGCCCGCTCGGGCAGCTAAGCCGGGCTTTGCCCGGCCCGGCCCCGCACCGCCGCGCCCACGCACCCCTCGCGGCGCACTGCCCGGGAGCTTGTGGGGCCAAACGCGTCCCGGCAAGGGACACAAGCGGTGTCACACCACCTCCCACGCACGCCCCCCGCCCGGGTACCCCCCGCCGGCCGCGGAGCTCCCGGTCGCGACTGACGGCAGATCGCCCCGCGGCAACACCCCCCCCCACCACCACCGGGGGCGAGCAGCGCTCCCCCGCCCGGCCCACCTCACCTCCCACAGCAACGAGAGCAGCAGCGCGACCCCGGGCTGGAAGGGGTTCATCTCTTCTCCCCCTCCTCCTCCTCCTCCTCCTCCTCCTCCTCCCGCGGCGGCGGACTCGCCCCTGCCGGCTCAGGCGCGCGCGGGCGCTGCCAGCAGCGCCATCCCCGGCGGCGGGGGAGCTCGGGGAGGCGGCGGCGGGGGACACACGGACACACGTGCGGCGGGGCAGCGAGCAGGGCGGCCCGACAGACAGCCCGCGGGAAGGGACAGCGAGACACCCGCGCCGGGGGCAGAGGGACGAGGCGGGGTAAAGCGGCGGGGCGGGGACGGAGGCGGGGAAGCCTCGCAGCGGGGCGAGGGCGGGCTGACCCGCCGCTCCCTTCAGCGGCGGCGGCCGGGGCCGAGCGGGCAGCGCCGAGGCGAGGAGGAGCAGAGCGAAGGCCAGCGCGATGGGGCGGGCGGCACAAAGAGCCCAGGCGCCGCCGCGACCGAGGGCGGGGAGAGGAGCCGCCTCGCGCCGCCTCGCCCCGCCCCGCCCCGCCCCGCGCCCCGCCCCGCGCCGCTGCCCGGCCCGGAGGGGGCGGGGGCGGCGGCAGGGCGTGAGGGGAGCGGCCCCCGCCGGCCGACCTCAGGTGTCCTGGCCCCGCAGCCCGGCGGCCTGAGCAGGGGGGTGAGGGGGGAGGTCGTGCGGGGTCCCCGGGGGAGGTGACCAGCCGGTCGGGGTGTCTCGGGTGCCGACCCCGAGAAGGAGGAGCAGGCCCCCGCGAGCCTCGTTGAAGTTCAACCTGGACAAGCGTAGGTCGGAGGAGGTGACATCCCACCCGAGGGCTGCGTCCGGCTGCGGGTCCCCAGCCCAAGGCAGGCACGGGGCTGTTGGAGCGGGTCCAGAGGAGGGCCATGAAAATGGTCAGTGGGCTGGAGCGCCTCTCCTACGAGGACGGGCTGAGAGAGCTGGGGTTGTTCAGCCTGGGGAAGAGAAAGGCTGCGGGGAGACCTTACTGCGGCCTCCCAGCACTTAAAGTGGGACTATTAGAAAGATGGGGACAGACTTTTTGCCTGTAGTGACAGGACAAGGGACAACGGTTTTAAACTTCAAGAGTGTAGATGTAGATTGGACATAAGGAAGAAATTTTTTACAATGAAGGCGGTGAGACACTGCAACAGGTTGCCCGGAGAAGCTGCGGATGCCCCATCCCTGGATGTGTTCCAGGTCAGGTTGGATGGGGCTTTGAGCAACCTGACCTAGTGAAAGATGTCCCTGCCCAAGGCAGCGGAGGGTCGGACAGGATGATCTTTGAAGGTCCTTTCCAACCCAAACCATTCTGTGATTCTGTGACTGCGCTGCCTCCGTCAGCCTGGTGGGTGGGAACAGGAGCTGCATGGGCAGGCTTAGCCCCCCCTGCCTACAGGGTGCACCTTTGGCATTACAGAGGAGAGGCTGTGAACCCACCCTAGTCCTTAATTTCCTCAGCGGGCTTGGTAACAGCCCTAGGTCATCTTCTCATAAAGGTCTCAGGACTAGTCCTAGACCAGAGCTGAGGTGCTCGCCGACTCCAGCCCCATGACAGGTGGCTGGTGTAGTTATACCCTGGGTATTTCCTTCATTGCCACCTTGTCCTGGTGCTTCAAGCCTCCTTTTCCAAGCCTTTTCCCGCCCTTACCACAGCTAGACACGCACTGTGTTCAGTGGGAGCATAGCTGTTCTTTAAGTTTAGGAGGAACCAGAGTTTACCAAGGTCTCCTGCCCTTGCTTCATAGGAGAGCTAGCTAGTCAGTCCTTGGGAGAATATCAAAACAGAAAAGTGGGGGGGGGACTCTTGTACCTTCTCCTTGTTTCCCTGTGAATGACAGACCTTTCCCAGGAGCATTTCTGAAGGAGGTGTACCCTCCCACTGTCCTTTTGTGGGCTACCTATTTAAAAATATTTAGTACACCCTTGCAACACACAGCCCCTTTCTTCAGCACCTCCTCGTTGTCACAGTCTTCAAGGAAGAAACTTGCTGTCTCCTGATGCCAAGTTTCCCAGCGAAATGTCATCAGGTGGTTATTATTTCCATACAGTGAACTTCGGGGGAGTTTAGGAGCGGCTTCCGGCTGGCACCATCGATAGTACCAGGTCATACACGCTGCCTAAGAAGTGACCGTAAACTTTAACAAATTCCCACACGCTGTGTGACATGGTGTACTCAGGGGTAGCCTCTACAAGTCCTTCCTGAATGACCACTGATTTTGATGCCTCTTTTTGTCTCTATTTGATGCCAACCAGTCTGAAGTTGTGAGGTGCGTTTTTCAGATAAACACATCCC
Source organism: Morus bassanus (assembly GCA_031468815.1). Lineage (NCBI taxonomy): Eukaryota > Metazoa > Chordata > Aves > Suliformes > Sulidae > Morus > Morus bassanus. The sequence goes on along the minus strand of CM062567.1, from coordinate 58,721,892 downwards.
TAACTGAATTTGCTAGACGATGCCTAAGGAGATGTCACGGCCATCACTCTGTCCAAGAGTGAAGACTGAATGAGGCAACTATACGCACAAGTGTCTATATATAGTCTGAGTTGAAAAGTCCTGCTTTCTTACATCTGGGGTGTAGAGAAAGACACATTGTACACTGAGTATCATCAAAGATGGATCAGCTCATGTTGTCTCAACATACAAATACAAAGTCAGGCGTCACTTCAAAAAGGCTCCAATTCATAGAAGTTGGAAAGGACAGTTTTCAGAGCCCTGTCCTGACGTATGGCTTTAATACTAAACTCCCTTCCCATTCCTAATTTCTGTGTTGCATGACCCAGGAGACAGTATTTTGGAGACACACTGAGACACAGTGACTCTTCATGGAGAAGCCAAACAGCCTGACCCCATTAGCGACACCAAATGAATCTGAATGTCAGTGCTGAGCACGGGTGCCCCGTGCCACTGCTGTATTTCCCAACAGGGGTGCTCTGGCAGCCCGGAGGCAGGCAGAAACTCTGATAGCACAAATTCTGGGAGGACTGAGAAAGCACTAAGGCATAAAGAAAAGGTGGGAGAGTAATCTGGAATATTGCAACCTAAGACACTACCACGCTTGAAGGCCATCACTGCCTGCACTTTCAGCTGGTGGCCTGCTATCAAATATGCCTAGGCAAAAGCCAGCTATCTGATACATTTCAGTTAATTGTTAACACATACATCACTACTGAGTTTAGGTTGAGAACCAAGAAATCATTGATTTTTTTTTTTTTTTTTCTCAAAAAAAGAAGGCTTCAGCTGGAGCAAGAAAGGAAAAAAAAAAAGATATTAACGCTGTTTTTATCCAATAGACAGATTAGCAAGAGTGAGATGGAAGCAGCAGCCTGGAGGCAGAGGAAACCACACAGTCTTGGAGGCATATGCTTCCCAGTGCATGGTCTGTTATCCAGCCTAGATAAGGGTATGGATATCCTATGCTATAAAATTCTTTCCAGGCCAAGAGATAAGCTGAAAAAGGAAAACCAGCTCCTGACCCAGGAATAAACGGTTTCGTTATTTCATTTCAGTCATATCTCGGCTCCCTTAAGTGACGTCTTCTTTCATTTCTGCCTAGCTTCAAGGAACCAAGCTTCTTCATCCCTGGGGAAAGCCCATTAGCTCTAATGGAGTTAGAGTACAAATGAACTTAGCCCAGCATGTGGCATTTTCTCAGCAAAAGTGCGAGTTGCAGCAGAGCCCCTTAGAGCTTGTCTAGGCGATAAATGAACACTTTCTATCCACCGTGCTGCGGCTCATCGGCGAGGCAGGCAGGGTGCACTGTGCCGGTTTGACACAACAGTGAAATGAGATAAGGCTTTTGTTGGAGGTGAGATCCCTAGGTAAACAACCAGCCCCTTCCTTCACATCCTGATTCCAGTCTTTCTTCAGATAGTGTTCAGAGAGCTTAATACTCCAGAGCACTCAGAATCTGCGCATAGAAACAAATATATATTTAAAAAAAAAATAGTTCCAGGAGCAGTAGCATTAATGAAGCTTTATTTTAGCTGATCAAGGCTTGCGCTGCAGCTGGAATATTCACAATATCTGTGGATTCTTAAGTGTTCCTTAATAATATTGCCATCGTTCTCTCAGTGGAGGCGCTAGTATTAACATATTTCTTTTACTCAGCCATCTCTATTTCCTGAAACATAAAAGCATATATTATTTTTGAGACTGCCACTTCTCTATCAATTTTTTTTTTCAAATTGAGTAACAGGTACAACAATTCCTAGGATGGACTCACAGTACATATACGTCAGTGTATCTTCTAGGCCTTATTTCTTTTGAACCCAGACTGGAGAATATTTTTAAAGAATGTTGTGCTTATAAACTGCTTTTTATTGAGCATTTTCTTGTTTATGTTGAAACAGGTGTGTCTAATACCATTGAGAAATACTGGATTCTGCAAGGGCTGTTGAACACCTCTGTGTGAAGCAGGTAACAACTTTTTTATAAACAAACAAATACAGCATTCTCATTTGCTTCTCTGCATGAACTGTAAATATTTATTTACATTTGCTATTTTGTATTTATTAAAGTATGCCACTACCTCCTTCACATGTGCTATTAAAAATTAGTCAAATTCTTGTTCATTTTCCAAACTCTGTTTTTAAGTGTAGGATCACCTCAAATACATTTTGAGATTCTTTTTTTGTAATTATATAAATGGTGATAGCCTTTGTCAGTAAGTAAAAGAAAGCCATTTTAAATTACATAAAATATTCAGTAAATGTCTCAGCCTTCCAAAATCATCACTGATAACTGTTTAGAAACTGCATTAGCATTACTCATTTAAAAACAGGTAGAAAAAATATTCATTAATGCAGCAATAGCCAGCCAAGGCAAACATAATATCATATTTCTGAAGCTTCCATGTCTTGTTCAAAGCATTTTCTTTATCTATGGTGTGTTTTTTTAAAGATCCTATGCCTCTTTTAAGACATATGGGACATTTTCTGAAAAACCATGACCATTTTTTCTGACTCTCTAGCAGTTTACACAAAGGTGTGGTCTCTTGGCAGAATAATAGTTAAATTATAATCCAAGTTCCCAGAATAAAGACTAATTTTTTTCATCACTTGCACCATTAACTATCCATCATGACTGACTTTAAATGCAACTAAAGGAAATCTGACTCAAGACTTGCTTAAGTTTTAACAACCTGCTCCAAATTCAGTAGTATATTACCCTCAGTGCCTCCATCTTCAATAATTATATCTTCAGTAAGAGTCTGTGGAGATTTAGAGAGATGATCCAGACATAGCAGCCCTCCTTCAGATGTTAATGTAAATATTTATACCTCCTACAACTTAATTTTGTATGGAAGGATATTATCGAGCTGAGCAGCACCAGCAAAAAAAAACCAAACTGTATCTGATTTGTATTTTAGTATTCTAGTACATGGAGATATTAATTTTTTTAATCTTCATTAATATCTGCAAAGAGCATGAAAAGGTCAGTTTTCCATAACTACTGACATTAAATAAAAGTCACTGAACTAAAACAGAATGACTGCTTACTGGATTGTACTTGGAGACCTCCAAATAAGAGTCCATAGTAATCATAGTCACTATGTACCGCCACACTGGAAATCTGTGGCCGCTTCAGACACCATTTCCAAGGAAATATAACATATTTAACAGATATGCTAAGAAATGAAGGGTGGAGTGATTATCTGTAAGCCACCCTGTCTGGGCTCCCAAAGAACAGCCCCGCTGCTCACATTCTGTGACTTCCAGGCTTTCTTGGTGGAGTCAGATATTTGTCGATCATATTAAACAAATAATTCTATAGCAAACAGTATTTTGAGAAGGAGCAAGTATAAGATACGCATTAGTATTCTGAAAGACAAAGCTTATTGATTAAACATACTATTCAATGCAACCAGAATAGCCATGTCAATCAGATCAAATGCTTTTTTGTTCAGTTTTCTCAATCAAGAATGAAGTTTTATCCTCTCGGCAAAGATACTAATGCTTTTTGTTAGAGAACTCAGGAGCTCAGAGTGATTTTTTTTTTTCCTGTGAGATGAATCATTTGTAAATGCAAACTCTTTGTTTGCAGTCCACAGTGAAAGGTCACACGTTGGCTTGGTGGAAGGATTAAGGAAGGTTAAGTTCATTCAGAGTATTATTATAGGACCAAAGCTCAGTACCAAAGAAACTTTTAGGCTCTGAATTCCTATTTGGGCTACTATTATTGATTTCAATGGATATTTAGAAATCTAAACACATGCTGTTGGAGCTAGATGTAGTCTGCACTGCCTCAGACCTGAGCATGTAAGTATGAAACGCTGTCACATTAGAGCGGTAACTTTCCAAGCTGCCTTCAAATGGTTTGTAAGGAGACAGAAAGAAAAGGTCTGAGCAGATGATCGCGTCTGCCAGGGGAGGAGGACAGGGCTGAATTGCATCTGTGGGAGATAGGGAGATCAGATGAAACAGCCTAACTTTGGCCAGACAGAATCAGGGTCAGAAAATTAGAAAGATTTTGTCAGGAGGATCTGGAAGCCAGGAGAGGACAAGGAGACAGAGCGGGGTGGGAGTCTGAAGGGAAAGGCACAGTGCAACAGAGCATGGTGAACATAAGCAGTTTGGTGCACAAGGGTGGAAATGAACTGAAACAGAGATTCCTAGTGGTGTTGTATACCGCTGATGGCCTGCAAGCCATGGAGTGGTAGCGGTGTGGGGCAGATAAATGCAGTTTGCCTCCTCCCTTGGGAAAGTGAGAGCCTGTGGTATGGAGGCAGGGTAGGGAAGAAGAGGTGGTAGTGCTTCTCCTGCTATGGCCAAGCACAGAACCAACAGCCGCTGCCTGCTATCACTGAGGTTGAGTAACCCAGCTGTGATTTATATATAAATATGTAATATACCAAACCATTTTTTGTTCCAGAGTCTTTATTAGGCGATACAGTAAACTGCAGATGGAAAAAAGGATGCTCTGGCTGAACGTCTATGCATCTCTGTCAGTGCTTGCTTGCTCTCTGCTTTGCTTCCCACTAATTTCTTCTACAGAGCAGCCACTTGATTTAAAAACATGGTTATTTTCCCTAAGTGTTAAAAGAAAAGGGATGAGGAGAGGAAATGGGTGTTGGCAGAGACTAAGAACTAGAACTGATCATTGTCAGGAGTGTGTCGCATATCCAGACACTGTCAGTGAGCTCTCTTAGCACTCTGGAGAAAATGTCTGGGGAATGCAATTCCAAGCACATGCTGGCATAATGGAAATGCAAAGCTATCCCCTGTGGCCTCTGAGGACGAGCCCTCTGGAATGAAGTAGTCTAAAGCACTTTATTTTTGCTTTGTCTTATCTCATCTTCCTGTCTGTACCGTGAACAATCTCTCAACCCTTACAGCATCCTCCTAGCCAGAGAATAAAAATCTCTACCAGGTCATTGGTTACAGTCTGGAATAATGAGACCTCTGTGATCCAATTCTTCTCATACCAATGTAAATTAGGATTAATTCCACTGAAGTCAATGAGACAAATATAAAATCAGTGCAAGTGGAGAATCAGGTTTTAGATTTCAGCTTTAAGTCAAACAAAACAGAGGAAGTAAGTTGCCTAATAGGGGTTTTCCTTCTTCTTTGAAAGTAGTAATCATTTCCTGTTTTTTTTTTTTCTCCAGTGTGAATTTATTTGTAGCACACTGAGAATTTCTTCACTGGTATAACCTGGATATTTCAATGTGAGAAATAACAGCCCATTAAATAAAGATGGGAAAATGCATCAATTGTCTGGGAACTACCGGCAATGTGTTTATTAACTAATGTCCCACCAGCAGTCTCAATTTTTTCATATTGTAATGAGATAGGAGGAGGATTAAGCTGTTGCTGGACTGAAAAAAATCAACACTAGATGTATTCTAGAAATCACAAGGGATAAAATGCAACTGTTGTCAGAATGACAAGAAATCATAACAATACTAATGGGGCATCTGATCTGTAAAACAAACCATTTTCAATAATGGAAAATATGTAGGGCTTTTAAAAGAACTGTGCAAAAATGCTGTTCACTGTTGCAGCAACCTTACAGAGCCTTATGAGGTCCATTATGAAAAGGAAGATTATTTAACCTTTAATCAACCTTCCTTGGGATGAGCTGTCTCCATCTACATTCACACACGTGCAACGCTGTTAGTCAGGGTATATTTGCCTTAATGGTACTGCCAGTGGCATCCCCATCCACCTATTCTCCCACGTTTTACTAATGCTACTACTGCCAGCACCACTGCCAGGGTTGCATACAAAACTAAAAGATGGGACCAAGCACATCTCCTGGCTTCCTGAAAATTCAACAGGGACTAAAACAGAGAACAGAAAGTCAGTGGTGGTAGATAAGCAACCTTTCCTTCTCACTTGAGTGATGGTCTGCAGGTGTACTCAGTGGGAGACCCTAAGCCCTTCAATAATACAAAGTCTACCTACCAACCAAGGTTGTGAAGCAGTCTTGATAGCATGGAGAGCTTAGATAAAAATATAGGGCAGGCAGATCTGCAAAGCTGGCTGGCACAGACAGCATGAGGTGTAGCAGAGTCATGACTGGTTTAAACTCTGGACAGGGTTGTCCACCATACGCTCATGTGAGGTAATGAACTGTCAGGCAAGGAAATTTTCAGGGGAGATGATGAGTCAAGGAAGGCAAATGGGGAATACAGGAGGTCAAGTGTAGGCTTTGTCTCTTGGGCAGGGTTTCCAAGCACTTGTCTCAGAGTTAAGTTTCATAGCGCTAAACCACTCAAGCACAAAATGCAGCAGTGATATGAGTGCTGGCATCTGGATAGCTTTTGCTGTCTAAATGGATCCTGAGAGGCTGTGGACAAGAAAGCATTAGGTTTGCTGGAATATGAACAGTGAGGTGATTCCTATGTGAAGAGTGAAGAAAGAAGCCCAATGGATTGTAGATTCAATAGGTGTAAGATCTCTTCAGTGAAGATACTAGATAGTGGGGCTTTTCACCCTCAGAAGGAATATCTCCAACCATCTGCTATACTTTCTTCAGGAAACTTGAGGACCGGAGCCAAGAATTTCTCCCCGGCAATAGTGCAAAAGGGAGCGTGCATGCAGGCACTGAAGCATGTAAGGCCCTGTGTGAGGAAACTACCTTGATTTTCTTTAAGTGTGCATACTGCTCATCACATAAATCAAGCTAACTCCTTCAGCTGAGGAGTATCAGTTCACTAACTCAAGATGCATTCTGGCAGTCCAGTTTACTGTGTAAATCTAAATGTAAGGGCTTAGTAAAGTCTGTTGAAGCCAGTGATTTATTATTTGCTTGGCCTTAACAAGCCACTAATGCTATTCAGTGCGGACAAACATCTCATACCTACCTAAACTCCACTACAGCATTTATTATCCGAGACGCTCCTTCCCAGCTGTTCTGAACCACTGCAGTGTGCCATGCATTGCTAAATAACTTTCAAGCAGCTCTTTTTTCAACTATGCTAGATTTTTTACCAGCACAACTTGCCTTATGTTAGCACATATTTGCCTGGCCCTCAGTCAATTTCAAGTCCGATCATTAATATCTGTATTTGTGCTCCCGTAGCCCATTTCTTATAATGCTCCCTCTTCCAGCTAGCCCAGCCTTGAGAAACCACACTATGAGCATGCTCCAGGACATCCTTAGGTTTTAGGAAAGAAGGCTTGGATTTTCTAGGCTTGCCGATACTGAAGAAGAGGCAATGTGTGCCCAGCTGTAGAAATAAAGCTGTTTCTTGAGCACAGGGGCCAGGATGTCGTTCGGGTAAATAACACTGCTGGGATATGGGGATGGAAACAAAACGGTCCTACCAAAAGCCCAAGGAGGCTGTTAATCTTGCACGGCACTCTGTAGCAACCACTGCTACAAAATGCTGGATGCTGTGAGGGGCATGTACCTCATTAATCCTTCTCTCTGATAGTAAGGACTACATGGCATTCAAATAGAGATATCCCAGGAGCATAAACTGGTAAAACATTTGAGGTAGAAACCTAAGATGATGCAGTTCCCACGGAGAAGCAGAAACTTTCTGCTGCAGCTACTCAGAAATGGTACAAACACAAGGTGTGTTCCTCCAAAAGAAAAACCAAGAAGAAAATGTTTCCCTGTTCATTGCCCCAAATCTTTCCATCCTCAGTCACCCTATTCCTTTCTCCCTCCTCTCTTTTCAAAATAGCAACTGACTATGCACAAGGAAGGAAGAAAACAGCAGGTTTGAAGTGTCCCAATACCTTTAAGATGACAGCCATAATGCAGCCATAGCCCAAAAAATAACAAAACCATTCTGCAATCAACACAAAAACCATTCCCAGTGGCATTTTTTGAGAGACAGATTGAATTCTTAGTAACAAACAGCAAAGCACACAAAAGAGCAGAAAGTAGGTTTAACAGTTAATAACAGTTTCCACATTGAAAAATGGATCCAAAAGAGAGTCTCTTTGGGCTGCAGCGGCGTTAAAAATTGGCTTGAGAAGAGTTATGGTCTGATACAGAGTTGTGGGGAATCACTCCCACATATAGGAGAAGTGTTGATATCCTACAGCTCCTGTAGGATATCCTACAGCTCAAAGTAACAATCTTTACATACCCATGCATTAGATAGTGGAGTGGGGGACAGATGGATATCAACAAGCCAAAAAGCAATACAGCTTTTGCCAGTGGAGCCAACCGTTCAGCTTACTGTGCACACAGCAGAGCTGTACACAGCAGCAAATGGCAATGTCAACAACAGTTATTTACTAATTATTATCTATGTATTATTACTAATAGACCTCCCTTTGACATTTGCAGGGATTCTGCCTGCAAAGAGTGATGCAGTTCCCAAGGTGAAGTGCTTCTGGACTCCATTCAGGATGAATATCCATTATCCTCTTGTCCTTTTTTAGGTGACAGGTGGTATTTACAGGAACAATAGGACTGACAGGAGAAAATATCCTTCCTAAGGAGACATAAGTCTGCTTTTCACTGTACAAAAAACAACAGGTTTAAAGGCAAGCATAAGAAGACTGAGCCAGCCATTATTCCAGCAGTAGCTCAGCCTCAGAGTTTTTACACTGTGCCTAGAAAGAGTCAGACTGAAGATGTCTGTTGGCAGATGAGGCTGGTAACATGCATCGCCCTCCTTATGTCTGCGGTATTCATACCTGATGAACAAGAGACCTTGGGCCTGTGCTAAGATACAGAGAGCGAGATATCCACTTCTCGCAATCTCCAAAGCTTGGGATAAGATATTCTTTTTATCTCAGGCTTGAAAGGTTCACAATATAGATGGTTTTAAGAACGTAGAAATATCCTTACTGTCAGTAAATGATATTACTTTATTACTAACTGGATTCATATGCATTTCAAATGGAATGTGAAATCTCATAGCTAAAAATAAAAGTGGAATTATTATATTTCTAATTGAAATAACTGATCTCTTGGTCTGGTTGCATCCTAATAAGATACCATCAGACCTGTAATTATAACAGTGTAAACTGAGTACCTCTAATAGCTGTCTTTTCATCCAGCCGTTCTTACTCATGAAAATAAAGACAAACACAGCATGTTACAGCGCTTTTTCAGATCACTAGACCAACCTAATCTAATTTATGATGGCAACCTTTTATTTTAACTAGGTCAATTCACTCTGTGAAACCACAGAGAAAACTATCCTGACAATGCGAAATTAAAAAGTATTGGAAACAATGAGTCTTTAATTGCATGTAGGAGAACAGCAGTGTCCAAACAAAGGTAGCCACAATGGAAAATACTGTGCAAAGCTGCCACAGGAAAAAGAAACTCACTTTAGAAAAAAGAAAGTCATTTACTCATATTGGGTGAGGTTCAGCAAGCTATTGAAGTCAGCAGGGGATCTTTGTCTTGGTTTCAGTGGGCTTTGGCTTGGAGCCATTGTTTCTCATAGTTCAGGGAATCAATTTGGTTGAGACTGAATTGAACAAGTAATACTTATTTTGATAATGCAGAAACCCTGCTTGACTAATTCAAGGATGTTTCGGACAACTGTGTGCAGGCCACCTTTATTGCTGGCGTCGCTGAGCTTTACTGAGTCTGGACCCCAAGAACTCCTCGTGCCCGTCTGCTACTCCCTGCTCCGAGAAGCACGGTGCATGGAGGGCTAAGGTACTGGGTGATGCTGCTTTCAGAGCTAACACACATTTTAATATTCCTAACTTACAGATTTTAATTAAATCAAATGTCAGTGGAATCATATTATTTTCTGCTGGTTAGATTTTAATGAAGTTTTAAACTGATCCTTCACTTTAATGAAATAATTATATAACGCAGGGATGTGTGCTACTATTCATCTGAATTAATAACACGATTGCTTTGTGTGCTGTCATTTTCTGCTGAGGAGGAAGAATATCAAGCAGCTTTCTCAGTCTGCAGATAAATGAAGCAGAATTCTCCCTGTTTGTGTTTACTGATACAAGATATGCGCTCTTCCTTATAGACCATGGCTTTCTTACAGTAACTATTCTCCTTCACCCTCTCTTACTCCCAAAACTCATGGAGTCTACTTTGTTTCTGGCTGAAGAAGCCAAGTTAGCATTGTCAGGGCGGATGATCACTGCCTGTCTGCTTGAAGCAATCCAAGCAGAGTCCAGAAAGCTTATTCAGTAACAAGGAATGAAGCATTAAAGCCTTCTGTTGCAGGCAGTCAAAAAAAATAAACAAGTTCAAGCAGCTTTGTGAATTAGGAGAGTTGGTTAGGATAAAAAGCTATTTAAAGGAAGTGGGCACTTAATGCTGAGATGAGAGGACAGGTCAATAGCAAAGGAGGAGGAGATGGCAGCAGTGTTTGACCTGGTGGCATTTTTCAAGGGCCTCTGTACTTCATTTGGGCTTTCATCCTTCTTTTTCTATAATTATTCCATTTGCAGTGAAGTAATTAGAAGGATGTTTGGTGCTCTGGTGAGCCTTCATAAGCCATTCATTTCCTGCAATAGTACTGTCTTTGTGAGGGACACAGACTCTTCAGAAAAACAATGTAGAAATCCCATGAGCGCACCCCAGGGAAAATTCCTCCCTGTCCTGGCAGCCACACACAGTATGCATTGCACTTTTAAAATTGTCATCTCTAACAAGGAAACAAAGTCATCGAAAAAGAGACAGTTGTACAATCTAGGTACACATGGAAAACACTGTTGCCTCATTTCACCTTAATGTGGTTAGCCACTTGGTATGTAGGGTTTCACAGGGATGTTCCTGAAGGATAAGATTTCTACACGACACTGAGCAGATGAATTCTCAATCTAGTCTTGTCTTATTACAGTGCTGTACGCAAAGATTGCTTTCCTGAGCAGAGCATAAGAAATTGCCCCTGTGGTGTGCTGAGAGCCACAACTGATTATCACTCCAGCAACGCTGAATCCAAGAAACTCTCTCCTCTTCCTCTCAAGGTCATGACTTCCTCACGCTTCATGCTCCACACACTCACCTGCAGCCGGTCATCCTCAGCCCTGAGCAGCTTTGGTTTAGTCTGCTTTTAGCCTAATGCCCATATTCTCCCAGCCCCTGGGCTCCCCAGTTCAAGAAAGACAGGGAACTACTGGAGAGAGTCCAACGGAGAGCTACAAAGATGATCAGGGGCCTGGAGCATCTCTCTTATGAGGAAAGGCTGAGAGACCTGGGTTTGTTTAGCCTGGAGAAGAGAAGACTGAGCGGGGATCTCATCCACACTTATAAATATCTAAAGGGTGGGTGTCAGGAGGATGGGGCCAGTCTCTTTTCAGTGGTGCCCAACGACAGGACAAGGGGCAATGGGCACAAGTTGGAACACAGGAAATTCCACCTGGATATGAGGAAAAACGTCTTTACTCTGAGGGTGACAGAGCACTGGAACAGGCTGCCCAGAGAGGTTGTGGAGTTGTCTTCTCTGGAAATACTCAAAACCCACCTGAATGTGGTCCTGTGCACCCTGCTCTAGGTGTACATGCTCAAGCAGAGGAGTTGGACAAGGTGATTTCCAGAGGTCCCTTCCAACCCCTGCCATTCTGTGATTCTGTGAAAGAGAAAGAATTTGGCCTCTGGATCTAAAGTCTCTCTCCCATTGCCACCTCTCCATACAACACCCCACAATAACCCCAAAGGAGGCTAATGAAGTTGCAGCTCCCACATGTTAAACATCAGCAGACCCACTGGCAGTCCTCACAGGTTTTCATGGAGTATCATCCACCCAGATGAAGGTGCTTTCAACACAACTCACTGTCAGGTTTAGCACGGCTTCACACATCAGCCAGAAATCATTTATCTATTTATGTGCCATGGCTTATCAATATGTATGGATTGTATCTATTAACCTAAAAGGGATCTCCTGAGTCATCAAGCCTAGTTTCTTGCTATCTCAGGAATCTCACTCAATTCAACCATAAATTTACCAAACTACATCTTTCCACTAATCAAATTCTGTTCAAAACCAAAGAAAAATTAGTAATTTTAAAACCCTGTGCAAACTCATTACTCAATGTTTGTCTGTTAGGAAAGTCATCTCAAATCTAAATTAGCTTCAAGTCAAATATCCTGCAAATTTTTGACATTTTGCCAGCCTGCCTTTCAGCCAATGTGAGGACTAATGGGCCATGGTCCACAGTCCAGCATGTGCCTCCATTACCACTACCCAGTATGCTACAGTAATACAACAGCTGCATGTAACCTTGCTCAGATAACTGAGAGGAGATGCCTTTCTAGTGTTCCTCATACACATTCACTATTTTTGTGGGTTATTTTGGGGTTCAGTAAAAGAATTCATTATTATCATGACTCCCAAGCTGCCATCACTGCATTATCAGTTTTCAGTTGCAGGAGGCTGAAATGCTTTCCCTTCCCAGGTAGTAGTTGTACTCTTGCGTCAAGACTTCCCGCAGCCTGTTAAGTACTTTTTTTTTTTTTTTTTTCTAAAATCTACCTCCAGGGGCTGGAAATGTGGGTAGGCTAAAATAGAAACAGTCTCAAGACATTTTTTTGCACTCTGGTAAATTCTGTGTTCCCCTTTTTCATAAACCATCACAATGGTTTTGTAATATTGGTAAAGCTCCTGTGATAAGATCTGAGCCCTGTGTGTATCTGTTGTGAATATCTGGGGAGTTGGCCCAGTTTGCACAGTTTTGCATTTCTTTCTGATGGTGGAAATTCCCTCTTTACTGTTTGTGTGTGATAGGCAACTTTTACTGTCACAACTCTCATATCTCTGATTTCATTTTCAGAACACCACCTTTACTTTTTTCACATTTTGTAAATATACCTATTCCTACTCCCAGCTGTAGCATGTGCTAGAATAGGTAGAAAGAAAGATTTTTGGTTCTGCTGTGGAGCTGTTGGCAATGTCCCTTTAAGGACAATTCTTGGGTTTTTAGAAGCCCCTTCCAAGTGTTGAGCTTGGATCTTAGAGGAAGAACCAAAAATTTTTCTGTGTGCTGGAAGGAGGAAGAGACCCATGTGAAGTGCCAAAGCATGGGTGAATCAGGAGATGGCAGACAAAAGTGGAGGAACTTGCAGAAGTTTCCTTAGAGGATGGAGAAAGGTGGATGAGCAATCAAGCAGGAGGAGGCCACGTTCCAGAAAGCCAAGAGTAGCTCTTGTAAGTGCATTTTGAATGTGCATATTGTACGGTCCCAGATGTATATAACCATCAAACCACTGTAGCAAAGAATAAGTGCCAAGAATTCCCATTGCCTTTATTTTGACATCTCATTTGACAATCATTTACTGTCTGCTTCTCAGTTGTCAGGCATTTATTCTCTTTCCCACATTTGTCCAGCAATGCTGTGAAAGGCAAGGGACAACTAGCCTAAGAGATTTTTAAAACTAACTTTTTCAGTCATACCACTTAGGCTAACAAAAAAGAAATAGGCATATGCATGCAACACATGTCTGGTAAGAATCCAAAACTGAACTGCATGACACCTGGGTTGGAAAGTGTAGAGGCTCAGTAACGTACTTTGCAGTTACATACATTTCAAGAAGTACTAACACCAGTCAAAGAAGTCTCTAAAATTAAATTCTATTCTTTCTTTTTCAGTTCCCGATGACCAGAAGTGGTAAGTAGCTACACAGATCATCCAGGCATCTGTCTGCCACACTTCTGACTGAGCAGCATTTTTGCTGGTTCAGCAATTTTATGCCCTCAGCTTTAGGGAGAGGAGAAAGAAATTGACTTTAAGGGTTCAGCAACTCCAGGGTCCTAGATATTGACTGTACTGGTATATACTGCTGTGCTCTGTGTTTGGGGCGCATAAAAAGAGCTACTGTCACCATTTCTAAACAGTTTTCAGTTCACAGTTCTGCTTATTTCTGTTGATGCCTCAGTGACAGAGCTGGTATGACACATTTCTGTCCTTAGCTGGAGATTTATGAAATTTCATTCACTTCAGTTGGTATTCCAGAATTAGCCTGAAACTGCCTCCTGATGGGGGTTTTTCCCCTTTTAAAAGGCTGAAATACTCTTCTTCCTCCTAGAGCCCAACATCAGATTGCACAAAGAGAGGAATTCGTTATGTGGACAACCAGATGCCATTTCCCACGTGGTGTAAAAACTAGTGGTTTGAAAGTGCCAGAGGGCTTGACCCCTGCCTGATTAGTCTTTTGAGTCACCCCACAAGTTAGTCCTTAAGCAGTTAATGTCATTGTCTGTCATCCCTGGGTGATAATCCAGAGCCAAGCAGGGCAGAGTAGCAAAGGTGAAAGACCGAGGGTCATCTATCCACACAGAAATCATATCTTAACAACTTTCTTGAGCACTTGTGTTTAAAATAATGGCAAATTTTAACTATAATTCACCTGAGACACCTCCAAGATGTTTTTGTCTCCTATTGTTGTCAGAGCAGATGATTAATGAACCTCTGCTTGTTATGTAAAAGTGAATAAAGCATTTGTTTCCTGATTTGTGTAAGGAGGAAGGGAGCTATCATAACTTACCACAAACTGTGTGGTTCTCAATAACATTTCTATTTCATACATTTTTCACTTTTAATGAAGTCCAGATCAACTATTTGACTATCAAAAACCTTGCTCATTTGACACAGGTCTACAGTTTTAGTGCATTTCCTCCTTTTTAAATGGATGCAAAATCCCCAGTCACTCTTTCCCCTTGCAGATGAATAGGTAGTTCATTTCTAGGTCTCTTAGTATTATCACATTAATCTATGCTTGTAAGAGTCCAAAACTCCTGCACATTTCACAGTTTCAAGGGGTAGCCAAGTTGCTATCAAGTTTGTTAGCCGCCTCAGCCTAAGCAAAACTCTACTTTCTCTCTTTCTGTCCCATTTTCCACATTATTTGAAGCACTTTTCCCTAAATGCTTGTGATGCTTATCCCAGGATTACCTAATATTTCAAATGATTCTCCTGACTGTGACTAATTTTGTCACAGTTGTGGTATTTACCTGAATTGCTTTTCTCTGCTTTTTCTGACTGCTACCTTCCTGGTTTAAACCAAATTTAACACTTTTTTCCAACTGCTTCAAGCACCATGAAGCAGATGAGAATCCCACTTCTCCACACAACTTGGCACAGTCCCACACTTACAGCATTGACTGTGGTGGGCTCCCATACCCCTTGCTTTCACAGGAGTTTCCTCTTCTCTTGCCAGTGAAAGCACTGTGATAAATATCACAGGCTCCTAAAACCAGACTTCTCAAGACTGTCATGCTGACCCCTACAGCCTGCCTCCAGCTACGTTTGCCTGTTAAACTATGCTGCAATCCCTCTCCAATATACCCATATACCTGACCCACTCATCCCCATGCAGAGGAGAGCTGGCCGTGCTGCATTGTAACATATAATGCTAAACTCACAGTCAAACACATGAACAGGTCCCATCAGAGCTGCTTCTACCCGACTGTGTGCTTGGCACTGCTGGGCATATGCACTGCTGCTCAAAGCCTTGCAAGAAGCATCCCTTGAACCTGAGCTAGCTCCTCATGGATCAGGAAAGAATATGCTGCTGATGCTCAAATCCAGCTGAGCATTTATTAATTGGCCCAATAAGAGATTCCCTGTATGGTCTATATATATGGATATGTGAAGAGTGCAGGGCTGCTCACATCCTCTGTTGTTGTGGGTGGGTCACTTCTCTCTCTTCTAGCAATACACTGAAGCTGTTCAGCATTGCAGAGACATAACCAATCTATCCTACCTTTGACGTTCAGCCTGAACAGATGCGAATAAGCAAACATTTTCAAAGAATGAAAAGGAAGTGGCTTTGATTTTCTAATTAAGCATTGATTGCCTAATGTCACTAACATTGAACATGAAGGTGTTTTTTCAAGCTTAAAACATTTTCTTTTTCAAGCAGGCAGTTCTAGTCAATAGGTGAAAAAACAAGGAATGACAAGTTTATACTAGGAACAAAACAAAAGACCATATCATGCTTAGTCTGCTAAAAACTCCATTTTTCCCCTGTAAGTGGGAATTCTACTTGAAAAAGGACTTCAGATTTTGTGCCTGTATTAATTAGAATTGATTTTCTTACCCACAGAGCCCTTTCCACACAGGGTTAAATAACTAACAACATAATTTGTCTTTTCTTTGATCAAAGTTTAATCAAACAGTAACCATGGGGATGCAAAGATGTAAAGGCAGAAAAATCAGACACCATGCATAATACCTCTTAATAGAGGTTCAGCAACCATAAAAATAAACAGACTGTCATTGTTTCTGTTCCTTGATCCAAACAGATGAAAACATGAGATTTTATCTGCATTGCTAATGTCACAAGATTGCAACTAGAAGAATACCTGGGCATGTGATGTTCTATATAAATTATTGTCTTTGTCTAATTGCTGTGTTTTCCTGGACAAGAGAAAGTCACTTCCCAGTTTGTATTTCATCCCCCAAATCTGTCAAAAATAAATACAATCCAGTATTAAGGACAGAGGCTTGAGTTACACACTGAAGACCAAATCCTGCAGTCCTTATTCAAAGATAAACATCTCCTTACTGCTTTAGGAGCTGAGACTAACGAGCTGGCCTCACTTGTGGCACACAAACACACGTAGAAACACAGAAATCTGCAGGCTTCATACTGAAAACAGAACCGCAGACTCAGCAAACAAACAGCACATAATTATTTGCTCAGTTGCTCCCGGAGCACAACATCCCGTTATCCTTGAGCTGGCAAGGGAAGGACGGTGCTCAGTTCTGCTTTTTTTTTCAATATTTTTTTCCATAGGTTTATATCATTGCCAAATCTTGGCAGATCACCACAGGGACAGCAAATACCACCTTCCCACTTCAAAGTATTAAAAAAAATTGTTAAATTTTAGCATGGACAAAATTATATATATTCCCCAGGTAACGCCTCAAAAAAACCTGCCTCAAACCACAATGGCTTGGAAATTTTCCAAAACTTCTCAGTCTGAGCCAGGTGTCTGGTGTGGAAAATTACAGTCCAAATGGTTAAGAATCATTAGAAGCAATTCAAAGCAGCTTTTTTCAAAGGAAAGTGTTGGGCAACCTTACTGACAGGCAGTGCAACAAGTTCTGCATAAAACAATAGTAAAAAAAAGAATACTGAGTAAATAGTGCTTTTGTTTACATTGCTCCTATCCCTGCTGAGATGATGAGTGGTAACTGCTTAATGACTTACTATAGACACTCAAGTAATAAATCAGAATTGATGGCTTTCTCTTAGAGAAGGTTGTGAGATTTTGTTGGTCCCCACTGATGCAGCCCACCATCTCTTACTTCACTCTCCTCCACCACAGCAGAGAGTACACTAAACATGTCACTGCATAGCTCAGCTTTATTAGCAGCCGTAGCCTGACAGCAATTTAGATCCTTGCTTTTTGAGGTGGGGGGGAAGAGGTAACAGAGTCAGGCAATTCAGTTTAATTGCACAAGGCGCACAGCCAAGCTGCACCCTCCTGCCCTGGCTCTCATCTTCCCCTGCTCCCGCCTCGCACAGAAAGGGGCCGCTGCTCTGCAAAGATCTGACACGCATCACCCTCAGCCAGCTCTTTGCCTTTTATGCTGCTATTTATTAACTGATGCCCGCAGATAATTCCAATGTACTCTGGCCTCATTATGAGAAGGCAGACTCTCAGTTCAGAAATCTCCCAAGATAAAAGAAATCAAAGAAAGAAGAGGAGAAAGTCATTTATGTACCTCAGGGTACTGCGTCAAGGCTTGAGAAACGTGGGCTCATTTCGCAGCTACTACAAAAGGTGTCCATGGGCAGGAGAATGGCTAGCCTGTCTCGGTTAATGCCTTGGTGGTAGCATGCGTGTAGTTTTCTCTCTTCCTTTCCAAGCTGGGCACTGCCTCTTAGGTGTGCTTGGCCACCCCACTGCTACAAAGGGATATTGGGCTGATTTAGTGCAACTGTGACATCAACAGTTACAAAGAGATAGAATGATTATTGATTTAAAAGCTGGGGTTCTACTTTTGCCTTTGTTTTCTCTTGCCCACCCTATAAGCCTCGAGCCCAGCCTCCCCGGGCAGCTGGCCAGAGGGTCGGAGCACAGAGGGCCAGAAGTGACCATCATCATCTCCTTTTAACCTGGCTTTCTCTACTAACCCCATGGCAGGACTGTCTCCTCATAATTTCTAAGCTGAACTTGCAATTTCTCTGAGACCTAAAACAGCCTTGGGAAGAAGAAAGAAAAAAATATATACCTTTACCCAGCCTAGGAGTATTAAAAATAAAAAAGAAAAATAGGGATACTCTTCCTGGAAAAGCTGCAGCCTTTAACAGTCAACCTTTTTCAGTTAAAAACCAGAATGATGACGTGTAAAAATAAAACCCCCAGAGCAGAGTGAGACCTGCCATGTTTCCAGAAGCCGAGCTCACAGCAGAAGCTAAAACCCAGGCCTCACAGCCCTGCTTGAGGCAGCTGAGACCACACCCTGCCCTGCAGCGTGCTTCCCTCCCACTTGTACCTTCCTGACTTTGTAAGGCTCTCCTGTTAAGCATGAATAATGAACCGGTCTAGGCTAAAAATAACTTTCTTTTTCCCCTCAGCTATTTTTTTTTTTTTAAACCAGATCATCCTCACAAATCCAATCCACAAAGTAGCTCTGCAAATCATTCATCTAGCAGAAGGACTGCTGCCCAAGCGCAAGGGCAGAGCAAGCAGTCCTGGGCTTAACACAGCATTTGCTGGTCATCCTCGCTCAAGAAACCATTCCTGCATGCAAAACCCACAGGTTAGCCTTATGAAAGAACTGTGGGGCACCTGGTCAGAGGAGAAACTGCTCTCCACTGCTTGTTGTTGCTTCTTTATTGAGGCCATTACTCCCAAGTATCATCTTCATCTAATTCTGCATCTAAAGTGAAAGCTAGACTCCATGCATGTGTTCAAACCCTCCTTACATCCACATTACGTGAACACAGCTGCAGCTTTTGGAGAACACCTGGTCCCACAGCCGCCTTTAGGAAGGACCCAGGCCCATACCTTCCTGCCCGGCACTGCCCAGCAGATGGGCTGGCCTTATTTCCCTGTCCAAGCTACTCATTTGCATCCCACCTGCGCTTCCTGTGGGGGGTTGACCCTGGCTGGATGCCAGGTGCCCACCAAAGCTGCTCTATCACTCCCCTTCCTCAGCTGGACGGGGGAAGAAAATATAACAAAGGGCTTATGGATCAAGATACGGGCAGGAAGATCACTCACCAATTACTGTCACAGTCAAAACAGACTCAACTTGGGGAAGTTAGCTTAATTTATTACCAATCAAATCAGAGCAGGATAATAAGAAATAAAACCAAATCTTAAAAACACCTTCCCCCCACTCCTCCCTTCTTCCTGGGCTTAACTTTACTCCCGACTTCTCTACCTCCTCCTCCCAGCAGTGCAGGGGGACAGGGAAGGGGGGTTGGGGTTAGTTCATCACACGTTGTTTATGCCGCTCCTTCCTCCTCAGTGGGAGGACTCCTCACACTCTTCCCCTGCTCCAGCGTGGGGTCCCTCCCACGGGAGACAGTCCTCCATGAAATTGTCCAACATGAGTCCTTCCCACAGGCTACAGTTCTTCACAAACTGCTCCAGCATGGGTCCCCCACGGGGTCACAAGTCCCGCCAGCAAACCTGCTCCAGTGTGGGCTCCTCTTTCCATGGGGTCACAGGTCCTGCCAGGAGCCTGCTCCAGCATGGGCTTCCCACTGGGTCACAGCCTCCTTTGGGGGCATCCATCTGCTCTGGTGTGGGGTCCTCCACGGGCTGCAGGTGGATATCTGCTCCACCATTAACCTCCATGGGCTGCAGGGGGACAGCCTGCCTCACCATGGGCCTCACCACGGGCTGCAGGGGAATCTCTGCTCTGGTGCCTGGAGCACCTCCTCCCCCTCCTTCTTCACTGACCTTGGTGTCTGCAGCGTTGTTCCTCTCACATATTTTCACTCCTCTCTCTGGCTGCAATTGCTGTAGCACAGGGGTTTCTTTTTTTCCCTTCTTAAATATGTTATCCCAGAGGTGCTACCACTGTTGCTGATGGGCTCGGCCTTGGCCAGCAGTGGGTCCGTCTTGGGGCCATCTGGCACTGGCTCTATCGGACATGGGGGAAGCTTCTAGCAGCTTTTCACAGAAGCCACCCCTGTAGCCCCCCCCGCTACCAAAACCTTGCCACGCAAACCCAATACAGCTTCCACATGCTGTAAGGCCTTCCCTAGGAAGGCAGGGGGGATTTATGGGCAACCAGAGCCCTGCCTGCCCAGTGTGCCTGTGCTGAATGTAGAAATCTGCGGAGCTGCGCTGGGGGATGTGATAAGTATGATCCTGTGATCATTACAAACGTGGCTCCTCATCTCTTCATGCTTATTACTTCCCAGTACCACCTCCTGGTTCCCTCTCACAGCTTATGAAAGCTTGTGACTGTTTTTCATTAATGTCAGGGCACATAATCTATAACTATCCTTTGGTTTTATCTGCAGGCAATTATTAAACTGCCTCTTTCTTACCTCTCCTGTCCTCCACTGCTCTACCATACTGGCTTACTACATCTCTCCTTCCTTTCAGTCATGTATCAGCACTATCTCCTCTATGTAGCAAAACTAGGGGAGATCCAGACTATGGGGCTTTTTTTCTTTTTTTTCTATTTGCCATTTTCACCTTGAGTCCTTTGCTAAGTCTACTTGCAGTAAATCAAACCCTTTCCCACTGTATAAGTATCTCTTTGCCAGAATAGTCTCTGGGACTGATGGATTCCCTACCACTTTTGCATAATGCCCTTCTCAGAGCCTGTACAAAGTACTTTGTTATCCAACGTGAGGCCAATTTAAATATCTCCTGCGGTACAAATATCCGTCACACTTCAAAAGTATGTTGTAGACCTTCATCCAAAAGCGGCTCTGCTGGCAACCCACAACTGATACTGCTTCAGCTAATTTTACAGGAGAGGTTGCTTTGTAATATGTACTATTTCTGGCCAGAAAGAATATCAAACAACCACCACCAGGTACAATTGTTTATTCTTCCCTACAACAGCACTGCTTCTTCAAAAATCCTATTTTCTATCCACACCCACTTTATATTTTCCTGAGGTGAGGCAGAATGCAGGACTCAGTTTTATAAATGTCCCACTAGTTTTTTTTTTTACTCTTTACTCCTATGCGATAAAACACCAGGCATCCTGGAAGTCATTAATCCATTATTCTTAAATATACACTAAATGCACTAACTATGCTGTAGGGTAATTGCTCACACCAAAATAGTCTTTCACGTACATTCATTGTTAGAAATGTATTCAGCTCTAGTTCCAATAGTCACTTCTAAGACACACAAAATGAGTATATTTTAGCAAGCTCTACCCAGCGTCCAAGTTTTGCAAATGAAAAAATTTAGGAACAAGATATTGATTCATTTCAGCTCGGATTTACAGTGGCTCTATTGCACCCACAGCTCCTTAAGCTGCCAACACTCTTTGGAGTACGTGCAGTCGGTGCAGCCCTTTTCATAAATTTGACAGATGAAATTATGCTCTGCTTTTACAATTTATCCAAGTGCTTTTTGCCAGGCTTTTGCAGCACATATACCACAGACCTAGATTTGAGGACTTCAGAAATGATTTTATCAGTATGTGACTGTACTAAATACAGGTCAGCATTTTTCTTTTAAATGTTCCTTGCATCCAGCATGTTTGGACCCAATTTCTACCTAATTACCATTACCTCTAAACCTTTGGACAAGTTACCCTACCAGGAAGGCTACTTCGGCTTTGCTTTTTGCTGTGATGCTGTAAAAACACGCTCATTTACCTTGAGCTCGACCTAGGGCATTTTCGTTGTCCACTGCCTCCTGGACCCTTGAAAGTCAAGAACTTGGCTGCTCCTACATCTACCTTCCATTTTCAGTACCGTACTGTGAATCCTCACATTAATGACATACAGCCATACTGTCCCTCTTTACACACCTATGGTTCTGGGGAGCAACACCATACCTTTTTAGCTGAGAAACACTTTTCTGCCAAGCATCTCTCTCTATTTTTGCATCTCAGCTGGGTGGCAAATAGGGTCACCCCAACTCTGGGCCAGCTGCTCTACACTGCAGCTTTTCCTAAAAGTGCTACCAAAACTCCTAAATGCTAAGCTCCAACTCCTAAACAACATGGCTTCACCCATTCTTCTGGAGCCCATAGAATATCCTGATCCATACTGAGCCCCACCACCACCTCTTTTTTTATTTTAAAGCCTCTTGCTGAGGCCTTCATTAAGCCGGTGATGTTCCAGTGTGGAGCCTTCTGTGGGTAGCTTCAGCCAGAGCTGTCTCCCCAACTCCTGCTAGCGACAGCTCCTTTTTCTACATAGGATATTTAGTTCTCTCCCAATTCCAAGCATTTTAGCCCAAACTCCAGATGTTATCTTCCTTCCAAAAAAAAACCCCAAACCACCAAAACAAAAAAACCCCACCAGGCTACTAGAAGGCAGTTTGGTAGGCTGATCAGAACAACTGTCAGTTGTTTGTGACACTAGCCTTAGGTTGCTCTGTTAAAAGCTGTAGCAGGCACATAAAAGAAGAGTACGTCTTTATACTTCATTCCCCTCCAAACTCACTGTTCCTGAGGAAGACATGTCTTTAGCTTGAGAAACGTACTTCTTCCACTCCATGACCAGCTAGCAGCTCTTTCTCTGGCTGCATCTTCCATAGCAGGGTTTTCTTCCATCTGTCTGCCAGATCCACTGTCACAGCATTTAATCAATCAGCCACAATCACACCACATTCAATCAATAGATATCTGCCTCTCTCTAATCTCAGATACTGAATGTTCCTACCTCACCTCCCACCCTTCCAGCTTCTCCCGCTGCAATATAAGCCCTACCTACCTGTGTATTTTCTTATCCTCTTCACATTCCTTGTCTTCTTATTGACAATTTCATGTGTTTCTATAAGATGCTACAAAGAATTTGACAGCTGTTTTGCTTGCATTAAAAGAGAAAGTATTTCTGGTAAGCAATATTATTATTACATTATGCCTACTGGGATAATCATACAAGCATTTCAACCTTTTAAGCAATGCTTTTGCCTTTTTTTTTTAAAAATCATCTTTTTTACTCAATAAAAGCAGCTGGAGTAAAGCCCTCAGTTTCTATACTGACTGCATCACACATGGAAGCAAAAGTTTGGCTGAGCTTTTCCTCATATAGACTACATTTTGTGTGCAGATTATGGCATTGCATCCCCCAAACCATGATCAGAACCCTCCCAGGTTCCCATGCCAAGGTACCCACTCTTTCCTTCCATCTTTTCCATGCAAATACATATCTGCGTTGAAGAAGCTTGCTGTAGGCCCAATTGCTACCTACCCATCAATATATTTGTTATCAAACAGGAAAAAGCATGATTCTGAAATCATTACCACCATGATGGCAAGACAAAGTCCTGTGCTGGGCAGGAGGCTCTGCTGACCCCACCACTGGGCAAAACGCTCTTCTTTCAGCAGAAATGGGCATGATCTCCTCACTGAAACTAAACAACACAGATGACACCTGAAGGATTCAAATCTATGTCCACCAAAGTAGGTTTTGGGGTTTTTTTTTGTAATTGCAAATAGGACATACTTGCTTTTCTAGATGCTCACCGGGTTGCTCTTTCTGTATCATTTAAGGCCATGTTAATTGTTAGCAAAACTCAGGTACAAACACTCAGGCTCCTTTGGCCATAGAAGCCCTGCAGCTGCCCATGGATAGAGAAGGCTCTGCTTTTATCAACTTCTGCTTGTTATCAAGGAAAAAAAGCTGGAGGATCCAGGTTTAGGTATCACCTGATACAAAAAGATCTTTAACGGGAATTGGCTGTGTTGTTGAAGACAACGTGATGTAGGATGAACTTTTCAAAAGGTCTCAGCAGCAGTCTAACTCCGCTTCCCCTACCTGCCAGCTGTAACTTCAAAAGGACCGATGCCAATCAATCCCACGCACTTGGAAGATCTCTTCTATGGGATTTCTAGCTAAACTGTTTCATACAAAATGTTGTATTGTCTTTTAGGAACCATAAGGAACAAACATCTTTTGATAAATAATTGCATACATGGTGACACAAAGTTCCATATTTATTATGTTAGCAGTTTCACAGTTAAACGTCTCCATTTACACCTAAAAATATTTCCTTTGGCTGCCAGCATAACAAACGCAGTCTGTGATGCAAGAGCAAAGCTGGCTTTTGGTGATTCTCATGTCAACATAATAAACATTTAGCAGATCAGACTCTGCCTCCAGATGAACTTGTGCACAAGAGAGCGTACTTTCCTCCTGCAATTGGCTGCTAATTAGCTATGCTATACTAAGTAGAGCATAAGGCAGAAGAAAAACTTACAGAAATTTTGTAATTAATGAAAAAGTATATTTAAGTCTGGAGCTTGAATTAAAACATACATAGGAGAAGGAAAACCTTTCTTTGATAAATTCCAGACTACTATGATAAGTATCTATTTTTAATGAGGTGAACCAAAGCATTTGAATGGTTAAGATCTGGATTTACATTTTGGGGCATATATCCACCATTATTTATAATCTTTGGTAGTATCTAAATGATTGAAAAATATTTTTGCTGCTGTCATATAGTGCTTATAACAGCAAGGAAGAGCCTGAAATTATTTCAAAATAACACGCTGTAGCCAAGTAAGAATGTTATACAAAATAAAACAACTTCAGAGAACATGGCGTGCGTCTCCAGCACAGTAACACAGGATGGTCACAGGCTCTGAACAGTACCTTCACTGGGGCTTGAGTAGCTTGTCATTTCTACTTTCTACTGCAGGTCTCAAATGGGAACACTAAGTGAAGTATGATTAATTTTTTTATCATCTAAGAGAAAAGAAAGGACACTGATGAAGTCTGTTCTGGCATAGACAGACATATAGACAACATGCTAGAAAGAAGGTACCTGCAAAGTTTGGAGAGGCAAAATAGAGCAACAGTCAAAGAAAATGGATAAGACAGAGAAGGAAGCAGTGTGGAGGGTCAATACCCTTTAAAAAAAAAGCATTCGTGTGTTTTTAGTATATAAATATGTTCAACTCAAGACCATGATTCAGTTGTTGTTCCATTGTAAAACAGGAGCATTACACAGTTTCTGTTAGGGTCTTAATACCACAAGCAAGAAGCCCAATTTGTTTGTAAGTGCCAGCTTAGCAGATGTAAGCTGAATATCCTGTATCATTTCCCACATCTTGTTCCCCACTAGTGAGGTGCTCTCTGCCATTACCAAGACGCACTCCCACCAGCTTCAGGCACAAGTTCAAATAGGCTGCTGATGCCAAAGCAGCGGTAGAACCCACTTCTCCATCACAAATTTAGCTCAAGTCTAGCCCAGTATTTTAGGAGGTAGAATAAAATCTTTAAAGAGGGTTATTTCTGAGAAGAAAAATTCTGATTGATGTGATAACTAGGTAGCATATGTGTGAGACCAAAAATAAAGCCCCACTAAAGTAAACATCCTAAATGTGTCATCTACATTGCAGTCAAGGTAAGGAATATATGGCAACTGGCCCATGGGATGTGAACACATTATTACAAGGCATTGCAGCTTCTCTTGCTGGGGTGGTTTATAAGAACTGTGTAAATAAACACCAAGAGAAAATAACTAAAGGTCCTTGATTTGGAGATTTCAGTACTATACCAAAGACTCTGCAGGTGCCAAAGAGTTTTTACCCTCCCTTTCAACTACATAAATAAGATATATATTCTACTAGGATTATTTTTCCTGTGTGAGGAGGAAACTCAAGTTCAAAACAATTGCTGCAGACTTCCACAAAGAGAGTGCTCTGGCTTTCTTGTTCATAAATGCATTAAAAATGTCACACTTTGAGAAAAGAAAAAAAAAGGCAACTTAAAGTCTGGAAGTACTTCCCCAGCTATATTCAAGGACATCAGTGGGCCAAGTGGATTTCAGCATATGTATTTTGCAATGCTGAAATGCCACTTGCCATTGTGACCTGGATTCTCAGAGATCCTAACTTACCTTTAAGGATTTTAGGGAACTGCCTAGTGTGTGAAGAGATAATAGATGAGATATTTAGCTTATTTGCTGGGTGTCCTGTTATTCAAGCTAATAGAAGCTTTGAATAGCCCACACTTAAAAAAAACCTCAGTGGAAACTAATTTCAACAACACAAAAGTTTCCCTTTGTTTGTAAACGTGATAGCCCCTCACCAACACAATACACCAAAAACACTGTATTGATTTCCGCAAATCCTTCATACAGGTTACCAATTACTGCACCTATTGCTCCCTTCCTCATTGCTGTCTTCAGAGTGCTTTGTTCCAGGGTGGTGTTAAGGATTTAGCTGGCACACTTCCATGATATATAATCCCATGGTTTATCTGCGACTCAGAGTTAACTTGCCCAAGGGAAAGGTTTAGCAAAGACCTCTCCTACCACAAGGCTTTGATGCCTGACATAAGTCAGACCCAACCCACTGTTTTTTCTTTTATGAACATTTTACTTTGCCCACCCCTTCCAGCACTAGCAAAGCTCAGTGTCCGTGCTTTCAAGCTCAGTGTCCGTGCTTTCATCTCCTCCTCCACAGCCTCCTGGCCCCTGGCAGCAGCACTGCTGTGTGGCTGGCTCCTGGATGCCGGGAAGACCTGGGATTTATTCCCAGACAGGAAAACCCATGTAGTGACTGGAGAATTAATTATTTCCTTTTATTCTAACAGTAAGAGAAAATTATGGCTTTCAGTCATGTAAGTTGGTCATTTCTACCTGCATCGTACCTCTGTCTGCCTTGTATTTACCACCTGGTCAATGCACCTCAAACAACTTCTCAGCTGGCCTCTGATAGGATTGCAGAGACTGGTCCTCAAAATCTCTGGGAACTTATAAGCACTCTTGCTTATAAAAAGCCTTGCCATTTTTAAAAACTGCTTTGTGCTTCATTCAAGTCATACTGAAGGCCACAATCTTCTGTCTCAACTACTTAAGCTGAATTACTCCTTTGGCCTTAAATGAGCTCACTTGATATCAGCGGCGTACAGCTGATGCGGCCAGACTCCCTTTCCCTTCACTGTAGCCAGGTGCCAGGCTGCTCTTTTAAACCTCAGCCACCTACTTCACAGCTAGATCCTAAAACCCAATGTAAAAAAGCCAAGCATTACTGCACTAGCCCTGTGTGAGATAAGGACTTCCCCATTCCCATGAGAGAAAAATGTTTTTCTGTTACCTGCCCTGTCCTGCCCCAAGCTGTGATCCCCTTCTCTTGGCCTGTATTGTTTTGTGGGGTTTTTTTATACTAAATAAGTTAGATGCATTTATTTCCTTACAGATTGGTGAAACCCTGTGACAGCCTCTTTGTTCTCCTGTATTCTGCATCCTTCATTTTCTCACTGAAGCTTGTGCTAGCAGTAAAACATTACACTACTATTGTACCACCACAGCCACTTTCTCCTGCTCCAAAATCTGCAGGTGTTACTCATGCCTGAGGCCACAGAAAGGAGCCAGCAGCCCTGTCACTGACCATGATGTTGACAGCTGCACTGTGTCTCCAAGTAACCCATTAATATTCACAAAAGAAGAAATGAGAGGGCAGCTGCTTACCCTTTCCCACACTAAGTGCTGCTGGCGTGTCTTCCCAAAAGCATTACAACCCAGAAAAATAAATTCAAAACATGTTAATTCTCTCTGGCTTAAAAAAAACCAAAAAACCACCCTAAGTTAACCAGTAGGTTTATTTTCCCTCTGATTTTTGTTATTTCCAGCCAGTTGGTATTTTTTCCCAAATTAACATATTGCTCATGTTTTTAGATTAATTTAAAACTCTGATCTTCTTAATACTGAAATTTCACATCTGCTAAAAATTATGAGAGCAGCTTTAACCCTGCACATAGTTTTAATTCTGCATCAAAAAAAAAAAAAATCTGAGCTAATGAGTATGCCATCTTTTCTGTTATGAATGAAAACCCACGCAGTTATTTGGGACATAAATAACCAGTCTTGTTATTTTCAACACAGCAGGAAAATGACAATAATCTAGGGACAACTCCAAAGACCATGATACTGAGGCTTTTGCAACCCACGACCTTTTTCCCCTCTGGTGGCTGCTGTAACTGGCTTCCAAGCTTTGGACCCAACAAACCATCTAAGCATAGGGGTAGCTAGGTGTGAAGTGGCACATGCAGCACCCTGCTGGTAGCTACATTGAGGCACGGCAATCGTGTGTTGCTTCTTCAGCTCAGCCCTATTGGGCAGGAGGCCACTGCCTTTGGGTTGGATGCCTGCTCCAGTAATAATAAGCACAGTCCATTGCAGTCTGCTAGCTATGTTCCCGATCCAACTCTTTACATGTTCTTTTTACACAAGCACAAATATTTATCCCACTTAGTTGCTATTCTTCTCCAGTTGGCAACTTCCTTCTAGAGGCCCACATGTTCGCCTAGATTTCCACTATAATGAGGAGAGCTGAGGAAGCTGCTTTTCTCACTGCTCATTGGTGCATACGTCAGGGCATACCCAGCTCTTTGCCTAACCATATTTCATCTCAGATGGTGCCAGGCTAGCACTTTTCAGCAACAGTAGCACTAATATGTTGAGGAACATATTAGTCTGGGGATGAGCTGCTGCTTAGTGATTCCTGGTAACCCTAATACTTTTGGAGGCCATTGACCCATTTCAATCACATTTGAAAAGGAGAGGAAATTGTTTCAGACCTATCTGGAGTCCTACAAGTTTTTGGGAAAAACAGGGAGCTAGAGAGAGACGCTGCAGATCACAGCACACTTGGTCTCTCCTGTGGGAGGCATTTTACAATGGACTTTCCATGTGGAAATGGGAATTAAGTCAGAAAAGGCACAAAGAACATGGCAAAGGAGGCCTCATTAGCTCTGCTGCTCACAGAACAACTTCTGTTTGACTCTGGGCAATTATCTGGCCAATAATGACATCTTCAATGCAGCATAACGTCTTAGATGAAGACAGGGGAGGTTTAGAGGCTGTTCAGTTACATGCTGTCCTACAGATATAATCATGCTCTACAATAATTTAGTGTATTGGGAAATTTTTATTTTGCTGTTACATAAAAGGATCCAAAAGATAGCTCTGGTAAAGAAATCAACTGTGAAAGTGAGGAATATATTTGTCTTCCAAAGCAGCTGAAAGAAAAAAGTACTGTAGTTTAAACACCTTGAATGGACCAGATGAGTTAGTATTTTTTTTCCTTTTTTTTTTTTCCTGTCAGAAATACTCACTGAATATGCCATAAAGTTCTAATTCTCACAGCTTTCCTATTTTTAGGCCTCAACACTATTTTGTTTGTTTGCTTGTTTTTAAATTTGATGGAAATAATTAAGGAGGCCATTAAAAGAGTTCTATTGCTTTTGGCTGGTTTCATCCTTAGGCTTGTGTTGATAGAAAGAAAAACTGATACTTGTTAAAAGCTAATAAAGGAATCAGTTATTTCCAAAAATATGATGATAAAAAAACTAGAGAATGTTCTAAGTTTAATCTTTCCTTTTGTGGTTGTTGTTAGAGGTCACTGGAAGTTTGTAAGAGTGCTACCACATGAATTGCTAGGCTGTTCTGCAGCATGGTCCTCAGCTTGCTATGGGGCATGCACTACTCTGTCGACTCTCCTAGCATGAAACAGAAGAAAGCCAGGTGCAATGAAGAGCAACATCTATGCATGAGCTTTGGCAGACATGTTTACAATGAATTTGTGTGTTGAATCTATACGGAGCCTAGCCAAATGCCCCGAAGCAAGAAATGTCATTTATATTCATATCCCAGAAAGGAGGAGAAAATTATTCCAAAAGAATTGCAGGCTGCTGAGCATGGGAGAATGCCAGGCTTTCAGACAAAATCTGCATCGCTGTGCGTAGGCACAAGACAGGTATTGTTCCTCTTTGGAAACCCACTTATTTCTACATGGATGCTGTTTGTAATCAATACCCTTAGGTCTGAGGATGCTGCGCTCCCATAGTATAAGAACATTTTCCCGTAGGATAAGCAATTACAATGACATGCTGCAGGGCATGGGAGGGGGAAGAACATTTGGTATGCTATTGGCTTTTTCTTATTATATCCCTTAGCAATGGCCTTTGTTCTTTTGGTCCGTTCTGGACCATCAGGTGGTTTTTCTGGCTGGTGCATCAACCAGTTCTCCCTGACTGCCTGTGGCTGTGGCACAATGTCCCTGAGAGACCTGATGCAGAGCTAGGTCAGGCCTCAGCAAGCCTGCTGCTCTCTCAACCTTCCTCTGGTCTTAACAGAGATCTCCTTATGTGTTCTTTAAAGATTAACATACCAGATCTGTTCTTTTGGCCTAAATAATTTATGATTTGCATTATGCATGTCTTTCTCTCATCTGAGTTATACTGTTTGCCTGCAGAGCCCTGAATAACTGTAAGTAAGCACTATCCTGCTGACAGGGTCAAGTGTATTTCATTTAAAACCTGCAAAAATACATACTTCACCACTGTAAAGGGTCCAGGATTGCCTTAATTTATACCAGGGAAGGGCACAAGCTGAGACAGACAGAAGCAAATCTCCAGCTGCACAGAAAAGCGAAGGCTTTGCATGCCGATATGAACTTGTCCAAATAACACCCTACTGAGCTGAGAGTTGAAGTCTTGGGCTTTGGCTGTCTCAGAGAAGAACGCAGAGAGAAGGCCACTGAGATCAGCCCTACCCTGCCTGGCACCTTCAAAGGTGCATGGAGGGCTGTGGACCATGTATAAGATTCCCTGGCATTCAGGCTGGTGTTCTGAATCAGCAGGACACAGAGGGACAGGCCTACACGTGTGAGCAAGATTAGGGCAAATAGGGACTTGATTTGTCTGAGTGATGTTACCATCTTCACTTAAATCCATTTTTTTCAGACCCTGCCAAACTCTCTCTGCTGTTCCTGCCACTTTTAATCCCCCTTTTGCTGCTTTGGAGGAGCACCCAAGGTAATCCATATGCCAGAAACAAGCCACATTAATATGGGTATCTCTGGAGGGTACAGGTTACCCCCAGAGCCAAAAAACTGTAATTGATGGGATTTAGGAGACTTGCTCACTTCAGTCATTTAACGCAAATGTACAGCAAACCCTATTGAGCAATCCACAAAACCAAACCCTAGAAAACAAATAAGCAGTAATATGAAAATACAATTGTTGATTCTGCAATCCAGTTTGTTATAGACTATATATGCAAAGCAAGTTGAAAGACTTGGTTTTCTCTAATTAGTCATTTCCCACATCGCCACATGCCGATGAGATTAAAGACCAATTTTGTTCTTTGCTGGGGTGTCTTTGCTGACCTGCAGGCGTGACAAGCCTGGGAAAGCAAAAGCACCCTCTCTTTTTCCAAACATGCTGCTTCTGACTGCATCAGTAAGTGGGAATATGCAGCAGAGAGAAAAGGGGATGAGAGAGGCAATGGAAGAGATGTGGGTAGTGGGAACAGTAGGGGAAATGGAGACACCAGAGGACAAGGCAGGAGGGAGCAGGAAGGAGACCCTAATTCAGCAGTCCTCCTTCCCTGAACTAAATGCAGATATTCCTGGCAAAAATTTTTTAAAAATGGAGCAATTTAGCCTGGATGTTGAAGAAGCAATGAACATCATAGCTCAGTCTTGGTCTGGCAGAACCAGCCATAACTGCCTCTCTACACGCAGTGGGAAACACACGGCTTCATGTCACCCTGGCTACAGGGACTGAAGGAAGGGGAAATCTGATGGAGGATAATTAAGTGGCTAGGACTAGCACAAAGACGATTCTCTCATCAGGCCAGTATTAGCCTCCCATATTTCCTAGTCCATTCGTGATTTCAAAGCAGTTGGCCACACATTGAAATACAGCATTATATAGCTGAAAGCAAGGAAATACCTAAGCACTTCTTTGCATATGATTGGCTTTTCAAAAATGTTTCCTCACCACTTCTGAGACTTACCTACTGAGCACATTGAGAGAAGAAAAAAATGCACCTGTGAAACCTTGCATATGACAGGAGAGAAGAAGCTGCTGGTTTTCTTGCATTGTCCCGTTCCTCCGATTCCCTCCCCCTTCCCTTTCCCCAGGAAAAAGTGGAAAAGAAAAATCAAACAGACAAGGGGGTCATATAAGCAGTGTCTGAAGTCAGCACCAATCCAAGGTACAGTTTGCTCTATGTGTAAAGATACACAACATGTCCGGCTGAAACAACTAACTGAGCAGAACCGGCCCCCAGCATTTTTAGTACGAATGAAAAGATTTCCATTAATCTCAACTATAAGTTGCAGAGAGATGGAGCCAGCTGGGCTCCACGTTGCAGCACCTTTGTTTTGCTACATGCCAACTCAACAAGTGCCATCTGCCAACCATAAAATCAGTTTGTTACTGGGTTTTGTGCATCATGATCTGTAATTCTTGCAGGCTTAAGAGCAGATTCAGGGCCATGCTGGCCCATAGTCTCAACAGATGTACAGCATGAGGCAGTGGGAGGGAATCATGACTAAAGGGCATTTCTATATTCCCTGAGCCCTGCCAGTTCTCTTGGCATTGAATGCCAAAGTGACACCATTCCACACACCAGAAATTGTGGGGGCTGGTGAACTGGTCATTGCTTATCTTTGCAAAGAGAAGTCAAGCCACTGGCACTGTCATCGGTCCAGGGTTTGTGCTCTGTGGGAACTGCTAGATACCATGCTCCCAATGAATCATTTTCTTTCTACAGGGGTACAAAGCTGGTAAATTAGCCCCTCAAGGAGAGCAAAAAATCGAAGTTTTCCAGGTTTGTCTTTCAACTGATCTTTCTCATAAATGCAGCCTCTCTGTCGAGTCTTTCATTCCCTACTCCCTACTCTTCCAGTCTCCCCTGACTCTGGGCCTTTGCCCCTCTGGCTTATTTTAAACCTCACTGATGCAGAATACCAGTCAGAAGGATGGATGTTTGCTGGGGGAAAAGAGCCAAAGAGGACATTTCCATCTTTTTCACAGGGACTGATGAGCGGAAGGGAGAGTTCACAGCAGGTCCTCCAGCAACAGTCCTTTTTTCTGCCTCTCAGTAAAACAATCATTAAGAAATAAACATCATAATTTGGATCTCTTGCCTATCTAAATTTTCTTCCTAGTACTTCAAAACCCGGTCTTACAGACAACAGGGTCAACAAGAGCCTATTTTTGCACCCATCGAGCAAGAACTGCCCCGGTAAATTTTTACTCTTCTATGTTTTTCTATATTTTCTGGGTGGATAAATAAGACCAGAAGTTTCTTGAGATCAAGAAAGAAACAGGGCACCAACATACAACAAAACTGCTGTTTTATTCAAACTGCTTTCTGTGCAAAAAAGAAACTGGCTACCAGAGCTACTTCTAAGCAACCAGAATGTCATGAAATTCAGAAATGCATGTCTGGGAAAAATATGCATCCCAAGCACAGCTGAATAGGAGATGTCCAGATGTCATTTTTTTTTCCATTCCGGGGAAGGGGAAAAGGTTTCCTACAAAAACATATTTTTTCCCCTGTCTCAGGAAAAGCTGCATTAATAAAAAAGCATCACAATATGAATCTCTGCCCTGGCTCCATCTGTTAAGCCACTACAAGGCTCCAGAGAGAGTCTTCACACAAATAACACTAAATACAAATTTCAGGCTGCTCTTCATTTCTTTCTCAGAATGACAAAATCAGGAAGAACAGCTAAGTCCATGCTGCCAGGATGAAAGATGTACCCTAAATGGTTACATTTGCCTAGGTTCCTTCACTGGTAGCTGCTAGTGTACAAACAGACCTTACTGAGCATTGGTCAGATTTTTTACTGATCAGGTCATGTTTTTTCCATTAATAGATCCCCCCCCCCCAAAAAAAAAAAAAAAAAAGATCTCTTTCAATCCTTTTCAAAAAGGATTTTTTTCAGAAAATCTGGTCCTGGACCAGGGAAATGCCAGGCAGTTTCTGCTTGTCTCAGATGAGCAAAGAGTCTATCTTGAAGCACGCTTTCCCCCTAGAACATAGTTAACAACTTGCAGGACAGACAGCATGGAAGAGAACCAAGGCTGATAAAACCTCTCTAGGGAAATTTCTCTCCAAACACTCTCCCAGCTGTGTTTTCTGTAGCACTGCCCTGATGCACTAAGGTGTTGCATATGTAGGTGTAGATGTTGCATTTACAGGACAGGAGGACAATGAGGGCTAATAAGCAGATACCAGCATACTGGACTTCTTTGGAGGTGAAACGGTCAACTGGGGGATCAACTTGGGTGAACTTGGCCTTAGAGAGTAAACTATGCCTTGGCAAGGCTGTAGGTTGCTATTTCAAGAGCAGGAAGGGACATTTTTTGGAATACAGTTCACCACATAAATGAGTTATGGGTAGCATTTTAATTGATTATATAAAGTAACTCACAAGTACAAGCTGACAGCAGGAGCACAGTTCTCTGGGATCAATGCCAGGGACTCCATCTGAAATCAATACCTACTTGATATCCCAGCTCTTCATTATATTAACAATACCTGCTTTCTTTAAATCCTTAATTTCCATAAATTTTCTACTCGTTTTGTTAATAAAAATCCTTGCTAGTTCACATTAGTTTCAGCTAATGTGCCCCTTTTCCTCCTGAGTTTTCTAACTTTTCTGCATCCTCACCTTTATGGTCCACTTTATACATCAGCCTTCTGAAACTTTGCTAATGTTCATTCATGTTTCTTTATAACTGTCCAACAAGCTCTCATAAAAATTCTCAATATTTTGGAACTTCCAAATCCTTTAGAGGGATTCAAGATCCGTGCTTTCCATACATTTCTTCAAGTTTATTTCTAAGCCTTCAGCTTTGTGCATGAGAATGACCAGCTGTATTATAATGTCATTTTATTAGAAAAAGCTCACTAAATTCCTGTGCACAGTAGCTACTCTGATCATGTATGGGGTAGCTCTAACCAAGTAGAACTTCCTAGCAAATCTACATCTCTGTGGAGACATGGACTCCTTAGGCTATCAACTCCATTAGCTATCTGCTCATCAACTTGTCACATCTGACCAGAGAGGAAGGAGGACTCCATCCTGCTGACCCACAGCTTCCAGAGTAGCAATAGCAAAGGGTCAACAGCTGAATATTGTGGGACTTCTGATGAAGGACTCAGTGTCTCCTGCCTGTGTTACTTTTTCAATTGCTAAATAAAACCCCTGCCAGTCATGTCAGTGGACTTCTACCACACACCGGACATGCTTTATGCCACAGATTACCTCATTCTTGCCTTCAACCTCCGTGGCCCAGGCATTACCCTGCCTCCACCAGCTGCCTTGGATGCAACGCGCAATCCAGGGACTCTTCAGTCAAGGAAAATCACTTGCCAGCAATGCGCCCTCCAGCGCCTTAAAGCAGCATCCCCGGGCGCCACCCCTCTGCGAACACAAGGCATCCAAGTCTTCCCAAACTCCATCGTGCATTCCTGCCCATATCTGTGGAGGACATAGACTGTATGACACAGCCTGGAAAACACCTCCACGGTGTCTGCAAATATGCAGGCTATCCTGCACTGCCACAGGCATGGTGATGAGTGCTGTCCTCTTGAGGCCATGCTCCTCCTGAGCAGAATGGACCCCCGAGGACTCCTTTTTCCTCCATCTGTTCACATTTATTATTTTGCCTTGTTCCAGCATCTTGTGGTTTATGAACCAAATACTCTCCTTCCTCCCCATCTCTACATCCTGCTTGTAACCTTGGACCCAAGTAAGGTGCTGTAAAATATGCAGGAACTTGTTTTTCATGTATTTGCCTGGAACACAATACTCTTAACAGCTATTTTTATGCTTCTTAACTGGCTGTCTTGCCACTCGCATTCTGAATGGCTTTTAAGTCTTTTTCTATGAGAACTGAGAACTACTAAAGTCCACCAATAACCTCTGCTCCTGGGCCCTCGCTCACTACTTCACCTCCCACCAGTGCCTCCAGCCCACAGAGGCCCCAGGCTGACATCCTCCCCAGCATCCAAAATCTCTCTTTCCCTCTGTTTTGTAACATTTTTCCTTCTGGGATGCCAGATTCCCTCCCTGCCTCCAATGCCATCTCATCTACTGATTACTTAAAACTCATGCATCACTTCTGTCACCATTTCCATATAAAAGTGTACACAGTTTTTGTGACAAAGCTGTCATGGCAACTTTAAGTTTGTCAGGTTTTCACATTATACATAATCTGCAAAACTGCACATTATTAAACATGTTCTGATGCTCCCAATTACTTACAAATTATTCCGTTGCCAGATTCCACTGCTATATTCAGTCAACATTTGTCATCCTGAAGAAAACTTCCAGATTAAGTTGCCGTCGCTTCAGGGCATTGAGGAGGGAGGGTGCTCTTCTGTCATGCCTGAAGCAGACTTAGAGGAGATCAAAATCTCTAATACTTTTCTGGCTCAGCTGCTGGATGGACTTAAATAAGCTGCAGTAGGATAGGCTGCTAGGGAACATGATTACTTCTGCACCCATCTAGTGAGCCTTAAAAATGCGATACAATAGCTGTTGCCATCCCTTTTCAAATACATTGCATGTTAACACTCACATTTTGGTCAACTACTGTCAAATAAATGTATGCTGATAGATCTAGACATAAGTTAGATAATCCATAACATTACACTGAAACTCTAGTAGGTACTAACAGTCCCACACTCCCTTGCTCGGAGTCCACAGAAGTGCTATGTAACCCTGGCAGAGCCAGACATTTCATATACATCTGTGCTGCCATAAAGACATTTCATTCACTAATTTCATATCCCATTTCATTTGACTTACGATCACCTATTCTGGGTCTGGCTCAACCTCCGTTTGGTGGCAGATGGATTCTCCTTATTTTTTATTAGGCAATGAGGCTTAGGTGTGGGGAGACCATTTTATTTCCTTTCTGATCTTGACTTTAAGTGTAATTACATGCAAGTATTTTTCCATCTGTTACCTGATTTTCTTCTTCATAGGCTTCAGACGTTACTGGAACTACTTCATCTCACAAAAAATTCTTGCTCTAAGAAAGAATATAAACACTCCTAAGGCTTTTCCCTGTGAAACTCCAAAAGGTTTAATCAGGTAAAATGCATTGACTGATTTCTAATCTTTAAATTCCCAATTTTTTAACTCCCAATAAACTTTTTTTACTGTGCAAAGCCTATATGAATAAATTAATAATTAATGAAGCAGTTATCAGGAATTAAAATAACAAATTGCTTAATAAATAATTTAATAAAGTAATACATCAACATACTTTTCCCCCTTTATATGCAGAGTGACTCTGGTTTATTAATTTCTTTGATGACTAACTACATTAGCTCTGCATTCTCTGAACAGCTTTAGCCATTATATTTTATATTTGATCCCACTGGGACATCCTGGGAAAAAAAGATTGTGAGAAGGTTTAAAAATTGTATATTTGTCCATGTTTCTGGAGTGAGAGCAGGCAGAATCACATACATTGCCTTTCCACAGACACACATTCTCCACCAAGCTCAGCAGCATCCTGAGGTCCTTCGTTGGCATTACTGAGGAGGACAGTAATTACAGTTTTCTCCATCATTTCTCAGGAGCTGCTACTATTTTGGAGTATCTGCAGGATGGCCACTGTGATGTACTACAAATTCATTCCCATGTTATTGCATTCTGAATGCAAGAGTGACTACTGATAAATTATTTTCAAGTCAGGATTATCTAACTTGAAACCTACCCCTCGAAGTTAGAAATTCTGTTTGTTCTTTGCACTCTGTTGAAACACTCCAGGACACACTTCATAGCCTCATCCCAGTGACAATATCTATTACTCCTCTCTCTAGTCCCTTTTCTCCCTTTCTGACTTTACCAAGCAAGCAGGAGAATAATGGTGTGAGTTCTGGCTTGCTATATAAAGGAATGCCTTTACCTTCTAGAGCATTTCTATCTTGTAGCAGCCCCTATGAACTTTCTATCCTCCACATACACTCCAGTAACTACCAAATTACCCCTCTGCTTCTTTGATATGTCACAGCATTTCTCAGCTTTTTCTGCCAGGGCGTCAGAAGCAGTAGCATGCGTCAGCTTTCAGTTCTGTGATTTTCTGCTCAAGTTTCTGATTTTCACTTTCATCTCTTTCTTTATCTGTACATTGAACTTTTCACATCCTCTTTCAAGGCCTCATTTGGCTCTGCTATAGCTGTAGTCAACGTGCCAGGTGCTGCCAAATACTTACCTATGCATCTTCCCAGAACACCTAGCATCCTGTATCTCTTACCTACTGCTCCCAATAACTCTAATTCATGTTTTCAAGATCAGTAAGAGCCCAATCTGCAAAGTGGCTGCAAATAGCACTGTATTTGTCCCTCTAGGATCAGCAGATTTTCAACTTCCTTGAATCTTGCTAACTTTTATAAACTCTCTCAAAATCCCTTCCTACCCCTATAGTACTAACTTCTAACTTTCCCTTTAACTCTTTCAATGTCAGGACAGGTCCCATTAATTTTGATCAGTTATGATTACTTTGTATTGCACAGGCTTTTCTAGCAAAAGATATAGTAGGGTTTTCCAGTGTAAGTAGCTTTCCCACTCAGTGGTCCACTTTAGCCTTTTCCCCTTCTTTCATGATATGTTTCCTGTCGCTTGCTACAATTGCATTCGGATTTATTGATCCTGGTACACAAACGGTCTCCTTTAATTGCATTTTCTAGTGACCTCTGAGGATTCCCTCAACACAGAAGGATTTCTAGCTGTTTGCAAATGTTGTAAAGAGCCGCTAACAAAAAGAACTCAAGAATCTAGCACTGTTTGGAAGAGAAGCACCTGTCTCTAATGAAAAGACAGAGACATTTACCAGGAAGTAAACCATACAATCAAAAGGTCAAAGGTCAAAAGGAAAGCAGAGCGCTTCATCTATAATTTACCAGAAGTCAATCCTGCAACTAGCCTAAAACATCTGCTGAATTCAACCTGAGGCCAATGTGAAGGGAAGGTGCCTTCTGAACTGCTTCCTGATCAGTGAGGATGGATGGATGGATGGATGGAATCAATAGGATGGTGGAAGAGAATAAAGTGCTAGTGAGGAGTGTATCCTGCCCTCTCCCCTAAAAACTCATCTTCCTCTGAACTCTGCTACTTTGCTCTTCCTTTTATGCCTGGCTTATTACCCACTCAGGCTTTGCTTCTCCCATTCTCCTGCCTGGATGATCCTGTTATTGTGCAAGCCCATCTTGCCTCTGAGCTGTAAGCCCCTTCCTCCTTTCCCTGTATTATTTTAATTCCTTAAAATTCCCTCTCATCAGCACTTTCAAGCCCATTACATTTCCCATTCTTTCCACAAGTCTCTCTCTTTCTCTCTATATAAAAAGGTCTTTTCTGAGAACCACAGATATGCTTCTTCCCAACCCCTTCTCTTCATGAAAACATGTACTCTTTCCCATTTTTACCTGATTGCTACTTTTATGCAAACCGCTCCAGCTTCAGTTCTTCCGTCTTAAAATTACTTGCTGTCTTCTTCCATTTCCTGAATACTTCAATCTCCTACCCAACCATCTCACTCATACTTCCCCTCTCTCAGGCTCCCTCTCCTCTTCCAAACCCAGCCCCAGATTCTTCTTCCTACAGGTCCCTTTCTCCTCTCTTTTCTGAAATCTCCTCCAAGGCCTGCTCTTACCAGCTTTTCTCCCAGCTGTTTTTCTCACTGCCAAAACCCTAATTCCACCTGTAAATCTCATCTTGCTCTAGCTCGCTGAGCCCTTCCTTACTCACAGTCAGCTTTCTTGAAGCCTTTTGCTGGTGCAAGGGCAGCCAGAATATTTAGTAGCTCATACTGAGAAGCATCCACTTCATCAGTCTCAAAAGGATGTTGACAAAGGCTTCTTAAAGGATAAGTGAGTCACTGTTTCTCTGCCACTATTTTATCCCTACCTACTCTAGGACAGCTCATTTAACAAAGAATCAACTGTACCAGGGCTGACACCAAGATGGAGCAGTAAGGCACAACCAACAGAAAAAGAAGGTATTATGATAGTAATATCAGCTCAATACAGTATTTTGCAGCCCTTTTCCTTTTGGCTTAGAAACCCCATATGTCGTAATAGCGTTGAATGTTTCATATGTTTTGTTTGTCTTGATTCATCTCTAAGCCCCATCAAACTTAAGTTCAGTCAAACTGTAAACTTTGTGCTTCAACAAACCACACTAAGTGGTTTACTAAAAGTCAGTTCTCTTAAATTTACATATTGCTACAGCAATTACAAAGGATCTTGCACAAATTGAGTCAACAGACTCTGAATTTTCTGGTAGGACAAAGATAACAAGCAAAGACACCAGCAAGAGGCAGCTAATATAAGCTATGAAGGATGTTTGGATGACTCGCCATCTATATTAAAAAGAAACTGGATTCACAACTCTAAAAAAAAATCTGTTAAAAATAATCCTAATTCAGTGGATTAAAACAGACTACTTCTTTATACTGATCTAATAGCATTCATATGTTGTTTCCATTCAACGAAGAGGTTTAATCCAGTTTTGTTCTGTGTGTGTACAAATACAGGTATTACCTGTTTGAAGTGACAGAGCAGAATCCGGTGCCCACAGCACTTAACACTAGCAATTACTAGTCAAAACCCAAGATGATTGCTGGATTTGCATACAAGTTGAAACAGGATCAATAATTTCAGACTTACATACAGCAGGGGAATCTTGCTGGACTGCAAGAAAAATTTTATTTTCATGTGACAAGTGCAACAAATTGAATTTGCC
Source organism: Morus bassanus (assembly GCA_031468815.1). Taxonomy (NCBI): domain Eukaryota; kingdom Metazoa; phylum Chordata; class Aves; order Suliformes; family Sulidae; genus Morus; species Morus bassanus. The sequence goes on along the minus strand of CM062567.1, from coordinate 58,681,309 downwards.
AGTCCATGATGTCCTTGTTTTGCATGGAGCTTTGAGATGCCATTTTTACAGCATCAGGGTCAAGGTAAACCTTAACTGTGTCTCTGAGGATGGCAGATCAGTCTGTGGGCTGCATTCCCAATAAGGTCAATATAGTAAACTCAAATTAAGCCAGTGGGCAGGAAACAGAGCTACTATGCCTCAATTCCAACATTACCTAAGGCCAAAATAGTACAGCTCAGGAGGCGAGGAGGATTTAGTAACACTGGACACATCTCTTTTCCCAAGAAAAGTAATTTAGCACCATCTAGGTTTACCTAGCTTTGGACAGTGCTTTTCTTGCTAATGATTTCTGATGACATGCCAGTGATATCAGTCACAAGAACTGTGTTTCAAGAGGAAATTAATTCTCTTTTGGTCTCTGCTGCTGGAGGCTACATCTTCCCTGAGTCCCCATCATGTTGCTCTTTGCTCTTCTAAATCTCTCCCCAGCCACAAGCTCTTCCAGTTTCTTTGAAGCTCTGCTGATTCGGAGTACCAATGCAGATGGAGGAATATCTCCCTGGGGAGAAGAGCCAGCTCCCAGTTTGGAAACAGAGCTAATTTTCAGATGTCCTTTTTCCCACACGAGGTAGAGGCATCCATTCTGCCCCTTCATTCTCCCTCCGAGAATACATAATAAATACAAAAATAGATAAAGATAATAAAATTAATCCTTGTCCTAGCTGAACCTTCTTGCAAAACACATTGAACTGCTGCCTCTCAGGGAGTGAAATCAATGGCAGACTTGTATTTCAAGTAATACCATAAACGTTAATTCTCCTATGGGGTTTTTTGTGTGTTGAGGGTTTTTTGTTATAAGAAGAAACAAAACAACCCTGAGATTTAGGAATAAATATAACATCTTTTTGGACTTCTGTTTTCAATAATAGCTTTTCCACAGAAACCCACATGAGTGCCAGAGCTAACAATTAGAACAGTGTTTGAAGTCAGCAATGTATCTTTGGAGAAAAGTTATATCAAACTTGCTGTTGCATAGCGATTTTACAGCTGTCATTTTTTTTTTCCTCATTTAGGTGATTCTCCAGCTTTCCCTGTTCTTCCAACCCCCCCTTGTCAGGAAAACTGCTCATAAATGAACATCCCGAAGATTCTAATGTGAGCCTCTGTGCTGAGTCTTGCTTCAAAACTAGGGACTCCTCCCATACAAAATAATTACAACTGAGGCTTCTTTTTTTAACCCAACTTAAAACCACAAGTATGAGGAACTACAGGTAACTCAGCACCATTCCTCTAACACATCTCCTTAAAAAACATCTGGAAGGTATTGCATAGCTCCAGTCAGCCTGAGTCTACAGAGGAATTTTTTTTCTCACAGGTCCCAGAGGACTTGCTTTCTGTCCTAAGACTGCATCAGCTACAATCCTTGTCTACAAATGAAGCTGGATTTGCTAAAAAAAAAATAAAAAGAGAGAGAGAGAAAAGAAAACCAAACCTAATAAAAAAAAATCCCCCATCTCTGATCATCTCTTCACCTCATGTCCTCACCTCACCTCATATATCAGCTTTCTCAGGATCAGAGGAAAGGGTCTGGGTGCTGGTAAATGTGGGCACCAAGGCAGCCCTGTGGCTTGCTGCCTTTCCCTTCAGCACAGCTTCAGCACAAGAAACGCTCCTTCACCAAACAAGGGTTCAGAGAAAAGCACCCAAGCATTGAGTTGGGCTGGACTGGACTGGACTGGACTTGACTTGACTTGACTTGACTTGACTTGACTTGACTTGACTTGACTTGACTTGACTTGACTTACTGAAGAGGTGACAAGCCTTTCCTTCATCTCCCAAGCCCTCTCCTGGCTGCTGGGCCTTTGGAAGTCTCTGGCACAGCTGGCCCGTGTTAGCCACAGGTGGAGGGCACAGCTGCATGCAATTCCCAGGGTGATGTCTGCAGTGACGGGCCAGGAGGAAAGCACCAGGCAGATGGTGTGAAAAGAGGCAGAAGCCTGAATGAAAGGAGCAGACTTTATCTTGGAGAAGCAGAAGGGCAGGAAACTTAGAAATCCTTGATGCCACAGTCACTTTGTGGAGTAGAAATGTGTTGTTAAGAGGAAATGTATCATTAGTCACAAATAAATACACAAGTCACATATATATTTAAAAACATGTAATGCCAATTTCCAAAACAAGACAAATGGTCTCCCTTTCTGCTTTTGCTTGGTCTGGGTGACACAGACAGGAACCATTTTTATGTCCCTTCCCTCTGGCAAATTCTAGCTTCCATTTCTCTTGATTACCATCAGAGTCAGAAAGAGGTTGTGATGCCTCCTAAGAGCCTGTGCCTTCCCTGCATCCTGCCTATGCTCATGGCTTGACTTCTCTCCTCCCTCAGGTGAACAACAAGAAGGTTGTCATACTTCAAGAACAGCAACTCCTACAAAAAAGCAGGCCAACTATGGTTCCCAGTCTACAAAATTAAACCCCTCACTTACTCTCTAAGCTTTTCCACTGCATAAACCTGGACTGCAACCTGTAGTCAAAGCCAGCTACACAAACAGGTCACAGTTCCAGCTCCATGCTCAGCTCCTCACCAGGACCAAATTAACGGTCATGTCCCTATTCTGGTTTGCATCAAGACCTCTTTATGGTGCTGAAGGGATCTTGGAGTAAGGGTCAGTGGCAGCTAGGAGGGGATAGAAGAAAGTTATGTTTCACCTGTGATGGCACCTTTCTTGTGTGCCATGCTGCAAGGGTACATTCAATTTTTCCAGACAAGTATTTCCATGTGTTGGCTGTCAGCGTGCCCAGACACCTCCCACAGAACCTCCTGAGCTCTACAGGTTTTCCTCTGGAGACAATGGAAATGGCCTAAATACACCGGACCCCAATACCTCACTGTGGGGTTCAGGGACACAGGGAAAAACACTATGGGGTCAAAAAGAGTTTTCCATCTTTTTGCATAGCTGGAAACCAACACATTTCAAACAGATACTAGACACATCACTGGCTACTATAATGAACCAGTTTCTCACTGCTTTATTCCCTGCACGGTTTGTACCATTCAAACCATGTATAAAAATACAATTTTGCTCTTTACAAGTTTGTTCCAACTTCCCAACACTGTGACAGACCAAGTCCTAAAATACCAGAAAACAGTTTTCTGACTAAATTTATTACAGCAGAACTACAAATCACATTTCCAGATACAGTGGTTTGAAAATACTGGGGGGTATTTATTTAAAACATGAGAAAAAACAGAGCTCAGTGAAGTGCAAGTATTAAAAATAGAACTCAGACTTTTAAACTGTTTGAAAAACTGTGTCAAGCAAACAGTGAGCCCAGGAGCCACAAATATTGAAAGAAAAGCTCTTGATGGTCCTGGCAAGATCAATTTGAGGACATTTATGGAGAGGGACACACACACACCCCCCCAAACCCAAAAAAAACCAAAAGGGCAGAGCAGAAATCAGTGTACAATTTCTATAAAAAATCTGCTGGTTTTTTTAAACTCTGTTGCTTACGGTTTGGATAGGCTCCTTGTTGCACACAATAGGGCACACCATAAGTCCATTTAAACTCATGTGAAATCAGGTGCTAGTATTGCCTACCACTGAACAGTGAAACACACCCTCCTGAGAGTACTTCCTCTGCAATACTTTCCATCTCTTGCCCACAACCCCTGCTAGTAAGAGGATAATACCTATAATCTTCATTTTTCCAATACTGGTGGTCTCTTCATTACATTTATGAATGCATGACACACCCTAGATCAAACATCACGACAAGTAAAAGTGGACTTGAACTATACATGTGGCTGAGCCGGTTTCTGTAATGCGTTTGCCCAAACACAATTATTCTCCAGAGGCTGTGTCATTTCCTGCCCATCTAGTCAGGTTGCATACCCTGTCTCTCAGTGCTTTTATGCATTGGCTGATCCTCAGTACAGGTAAATGGAGAAGTGGGAGATTGCCTAAGTATGCATGCTAGCCCCTCTTCAAGACCTGAGGAACGGTTGGTTGCACGGGTTGATTTCTGCCATGGCCTGAGAGAAGAGTAACAGCATGAGGTTTGTCCTTGGGAGCTGAGTGGCAGAGGACACGTCAGGGACATCCAGCAGCTGTGCCCAGTGCATGGCCACCAAGGGCAGGGACAGCCCCCTGGGCCTCCTGGGCACAGGTACTGCCTCAGGGCCAGCACCTCAAAAGCCTTCCTCCGAAGGATGCTGGGCAGAGGGCTGGTGGCTGGGGCTGCGCAGGGAGGGCCCCGTCATCCCCACGGCACAGGGCCACCACCTGGCAACGCAGCAGTCACAGTGCCCCAGGACAGCATAAAAGGCAGCAGCGTCCCGTGGCCTGCTTTTCTTGGAAGTCCCTGACATGGCTCCAGGTGGAGGGAAAATAGGCATCTCCTGGGAGGCGTGACCAGCCTGTGGGACGAGGAGGCAGGTCTTGCTCACGTGCTCAGGGAATAGCTGATCGACAGCACAGCGCTGGGCTCAGGAAGGAATTTTCCCCCAGGTCAGATTGGCACTGGTCCCTGGGGGTTTTTTGCCTTCCTCTGCAGCATGGAGCATGACCACTTGTCAGGGCTCCTCTGGTCCCTTTTAGCTGGGTCACTGCCTGCTGCTCATGCACCATGGAGATGGCCTCTCGTGCCCTGCAGCTGCAGGGGGAGGAAGGCTTTTTTTCCCTCACAGTGGGCTAGACAGTGTCACCGGGGGTTTTTGCCTCCCTCAGCAGCACTGAGCACAGTCCCTTGTCAGGGCTCCTCTGGGCCCTTTTCGCCCGGGTCTTGCCTGCTGCCCTTGCACCTCCAAGGCACCACTCGTGCTCTGGCTCTCTCTGGCTCTCTTGCCCATTGCAAGTTTGGAGCGGAAGCGAGCTCTGCTCTTCCCTTGGCTCCATTTCCCCAGGGCTTCTTGCTTGAGCAAAACAGCCTGTGCTTGGAAGGGCTCCAGGCTTGCTGCACCATCAGGAGCTGCCACTTTTGAGCTCTCCCTGCATGCAATACAAGCACTGGGCAGGCACAAGAGCGCTTTTCATGCATCACTGCCCAAGAAGGACAGCGGAGCAAGTTTTGCACAGCAAAAAGCATGCTTGTCATCACTACATGCCATACTTTCAAAAATACCCCATGGTACCACGCACCTCTTCTTCTTTTTTCTTCTAATTATTCTTTTGTGTGTGGTCAGTCCTGACCCTCGTTGTTCAAGTTCTCACTCTTCGGGAGACATGGACTGCTTCGCCTGTATTCCTGCACATGCTTTGCACGGCTCTGTGGCTTTCCTTTGCCAGGCTGCAAGGGATGTTTTTTCAAGCTAAACTGAAGAATGCATCAGCCTGCTCCTGGCTACACATGTGCACTGTGTTCATGCTTGTGACCACTGGCTCTGAAACGGATTCACAGAACTAAAAGAAAATCCTGCTTCCATCTGTCACCTTTGTGATTTGTGTCCTTGAAAGTGTTTTTGGAGCTGAGAAACCCCTGGCATTTCAGGCAATTGAGTTTCATCTTTATTCAACTCAAGGTGAGTGCAGGCAACAGAATAGAATAGACTAGACTAGACTAGACTAGACTAGACTAGACTAGAATAGAATAGAATAGAATAGAATAGAATAGAATAGAATAGAATAGAAAGGAATAGGTCTGCTATGTTATGCCTAGATTTCTGCATGACATGCTCTGACCTAGGGCAGAGGGCTCCATCCAGGAGGGCAGGTCTCTGCAGTGCAGGAGCCAGGCCCATCCAGGAGACAGGGGCAGAGACGGGCACACCTACAGCATCGCTCAGGCAGGGACTGAAGGCCCCAGGCGGAGCTGAGACACGTCCCCTGGGCCCTTGGCAGGAGATGCTGGGGATGGGGGTCCCAGGGGAGGCCGGTCCCATCCATGGAGGCCTATGAGCACCCCCAGGGCCCTGGCACAAGTACACTTGCACTGCTCACATGCTCTCCTTTAGATGTTTATGCTTGGCCTCTTTGGAGACAAGAGAATGGGGCCAGAGGGACCTTGGCTCTGAGGGAGTCCTCCGTTGTTCTCAGGCTCTTCTGTTTTTGCATGTTTTTCCAAGGGAAACGCCTCACTCAGGCATTTCTAAAAATGACTACAAGGAGGAAAAAAAATATCCACAGGGAAATGAACAGGTATTGCTCACCTCAGAAAGATTTGCAACCCTTTAGTTGAGGAGCTTGTCCTGCTTCAGCCTGAGGGCTTCATCTTTGACCTTGCTAGGCTCAGAGCTATGGGGTTTTGCCATCCTGCGGAAACCCAGCTAAACTGGATGGACTCAGAAGACTTTCAAAAACAGCACTTCACACCTGCTTTTTGCAAACGTGTTCAGATGGTGAAATGATCTCGAGATGATCCACAGCTCTCAGCCCCATCAGAAGGTACATGCCTCCTTCCCACAAGGTGATGGAGCCAACGCCTAGGATGGGACATGACTGCCCATTTGATTCCTTCTGCTAGTGCAGGGCTGGGGAGAAATGTCATCAGAGATTTCCTCAGTGCGTATGCTAGGGAAGGAAGGAGGTAGGAAGAAGAATGGAATGGAATGGAATGGAATGGAATGGAATGGAAGAGTTGATTTGCAAGGGACCTACAATAACCATGTTGTCCAACAGCTTGACCACTTCTGCGCTGACCAAAAGTTAAAGCATGGCATTAAGGGCCTTGTCCAAATTCCTCTGAAACACCGACAGGCTTGAGGCCTCCTCAGGAAGCCTCTTCCAGGGTTTGACCAATCTCTCAGAAAAGAAATCTTTCCTCATTGCCAGGTCTGAACTCATGCCAGGTCTGAACCTCCACTGTCAGACACAGCTTTGAGCCATTCCCACGCGTCCTGGCAGTGGGTACCAGGGAGAAGAGCTCAGCACCTCCCTTTCCACTTCCCCGCCTCAGGAAGCTGTAGAGAGCAGTGAGGTCACCCCTCAGCCTCCTTCTCTCCAAACTAGACAAGCCCTGTGTCCTCAGCCGCTCCTCAGAGGACATGCCTTCCAGCCCCTTCACCGGCTTTGGTGCCCTCCTCTGGACGTGTTCAAGTACCAGAATGATCATATTTTTATATTTATTGATGAAGCACTGTAGTAATCATATGTTGATATCATAGTGATTTAAAACTCTGAAAGTTTGGAATTAAGTCAGCAAGGAAAATCAGCTCAATTTAAATACTAGGCCTTAATCCTGTTGAATGTGTACTTCATACTTATTTTTGAAACCACACTTGAACTGTATCAGTGAATAATCACTGATAACAACGCAAATAACTTTTCTGCAGAAACTTACATTTCACTCTTACTTATCTTCTGCTACTCAGGAAGATATAATTCAAGGATGTAAATGCTCATATAACCTACAGTGTACGCACTCAGATTCCCATTGATAACATTTTATTATCTTATAAAAAAATGGTATTTTTTATTTACTGAGCTATTAATACTTCCGCACAAGAAAAGGTGCCTCTGCATGGAGAAAACCTATCAATGCAGAGCAGCCAAATTACAGTGGGACTTTTTACCCATGGGCATTTACACATGAGAAATGCAGGCATCACCTGGGTTTGGGTTCTTGCAACTCTTTTCAACAGAAAATTGGAGCAACTCTGGGCTTTTCATATACAAACACCAGGAAGAAAGGTGATCTGTGTTTTCTGAGTTATTTTCCACCAAAAAATTAATGTGCCTTACCGGATTTTTTTGTTTTTCTCTTTCTTTCTTGCTTGATGTGGGAGGGCTGGTGAAGTGCATGACAGCTCAGCCTCCTCCCTTCTCTCTCTACATTAGACTCCATCGTCCAGCTGCTGCCCAGATTTTGGGTGGAGAATTGCTGCTGCCTGTTCCTCCCTTCACAGCCCTCTCCAGCCCTGTGGTGGTCCCCCCCCACTAATCACCTCAGGGGTGCACCTTGAGGTATTGGAAAAGGGGCTGCAGCAATGGCAGCAGCGCAGACATCTGGAGGAACCTCAACAGGTAGGGCAACAGGGGTAGATGGAGGTGCCACAGTCGCATAGAGCCAGCTGGGTGCTCAATGGTTCTGCCTGAAGAAATGCCTGTCAAATTGCACCCTAAAACACCACAGCTAAGCTCTGCCATGTACAGGGCTGAACTTCTGAGAGCATAGTACCTGCAAGGGGATTTCAAAAAACAAAAATAAGGAAAGCTTTCTGCTTTACCCTGTCCTTCCCTTCAAAATCCATGATGTTAGAAGACACTACAAGAGGGATTTTCATGTGAAACATTGGAAGAAACATGCTGCCTGGCATGGTTTTTCAAACTGGAAGGACTGCAGAGAAACAGACTGCATACAAGGACTTAACAGACTTAATCATCTCACGGCTGTTGGCAGATGTAGCCCATATAATGCTAGGCACCAGGGAAAAAGGTAGGGATATCTGCAGAGCACCCCATCTCCAGTGACAAGTTCACTGAAGCAGAATAGAAAAAAAACCCCAAACCCTACATGCACTGCTTGAGCTACACAAAACCTCATTATTTTCCAGTGAAAAACATCTCCATGCAAAGAGCTTCTCTGATGAGTGAAATCAAGGACATTCCAAAATGATTCATGAGTGTGTAACCTGGGTACAGCTGACAATAAGATGACTGTGCCTTGACAGGCTGGGATGACAGGCTGAAAGATGAGCTCTTAATGAAATCAAGCTCAAAAGCAAAAGTAGAGAAAGCTCTAATGGCTGATAAGTTAACATAGAAAAACTTAAGATATAACAGCACATGGGAGTGTTCTGGTGTGCAGTCATGACCTGCACGGTCATGTAATAAAGCAGATATGAGCAACAGTCTCATGAGCACACAGAGATGAAGGTACAACAGCAGGACACGGTATTACAAGAGAAGCAAATGTTAAAACATAGTAGGTTTGCAGCAGAGGTGGCTTGCACTGTGCAAAGCAAAAAAGCATGCCCAGCAAGAGGTGCGATGTACATGAAAAACTACATATAAACCCATTCTGCCTGAGTTCACTGCAGCTAGACTCACAGACAAGATCAGGGCATACAGGGTGCAAACCGTGACATAGATGGTTTGGGTCTGGTTGGTTTTTACCATAGGGCAAAATAAGATAAAGATGGTGATAAGGCATTTGTAACTCCCCGTCTTAACAGGTCTTAAAGAAATTTCCATAACATTTAAAATCTAGACACAAATAGATTTCAGCATAGTAAAAGTCTAAACATGAACACTGTCTATGTGAATGAAACTAGGAATTTAAACAGTCCCCATATGCAAAAATGCTATATTAAAATGCAGGTACAGTCAATGATAGGAAAATGTCAGCATCCAGGCCTTTTCTATAATAAACATGTATTTTGCATCAGTACTAGAAAGAAAAGTCTTAAAACTGTTGAGTTTGATAACAAATCCACTGGCAGTGGAATTTATAAAATGAAATCTCACATCAGAGGGAACTGAGAAAAGGTGCCCTGATTCATTTAAAATCTTACCGAAGCTTTGCAAAGCCATGTTATCTACAAGTACTGCTAATAATAATGACCAGGACAAAGGAGATACGCCAACCTAAAAGTGAATTGTATATTTTTGAAAAGGCAGATGAGCCATTGGTGTAGGCAAGAGAGAGAGAAAGTAAAAGACAGATATATAAACAACTCCTTAAGAACCATGCAGAACAAGGATATTGCTGTCTACCCAGCCGAGGACACCAGCTACAAATCCTCGCATCAAATACATCAAATACAAAAACCAAACGCTGCCAGTGTGCTGCTTCCCAAATCATGGGAAGAAACTATTTGAATTAGAGCTATATTTGAATTACAGACTATATTTGCATTACATAAGAGAAAAAGAAGAGCTAATAGTTCACCGACTGCTTCCTACTAATACAGAGCTATCCCCATCCTATTTATTTGGTTTTGGACTGTTTTAGAAATCCCGAGTGACAGATTATTCACAAAGGGACATTATTCTTGACCTTATTATTATTATTATTATTATTCCCTCCACTGAGCTTCTTTCTTGACTTTCTGCTAATATTTAACGTAGCATTTTAAAATTATTTTTACTTGTCTGTTACTTGAATAACATCCATGCACAAAACATCAGAAAGCCCTAATTCAGTGAATTAGTTATTCACTACATTGAGGCAATCTAGCTGTTTTAGCGACATGTTACTGGGCTTTTTGTATATTAACCTTTATTAGGGAGAAGGGATGACTCACTGGAGATCAGGCAGGATGGCATGGTACACTAGGTGTGGTAGATAGGAACATTAGTAGGCAGGTTGTGACATTTACAGCAGCAGCAAAATCAGAAAGTCAGCTCACACTAAATGTGATCTAGGATGCCCTGAGCATGAAGTTTTAGAGAAGTTTCTTGAAGTAGTAACCTGGACTAAGTAAGTGTTTTTTATTAGACCAGGATGCGTTTATTGTTATAAGAGCTAGCCTGCATATCTGCAGGCTATTATTCGGAACTTCTGATGATGGTATTTTTTACCTAAATTATTGAAGTTTCCCTCTGTATTTATCTGCATGCAGCTGGGCCCCAGTAAGGTGTCTTTATTGCCAAGACATGGAAGACAAGTGCTAAGCCTGGTGCTCTGCTAGCTGTAACACCGGGATGATTCCTGCAGCTTTGTGGGCATCACCATGCAGCAGCCCTGTACCTCCCGAGCCTTATGTTTTGTTCAAGGGCGAGAAAAAAACTGTCCATTTTAACCAGGTTGGGTCAGCAAGAAAGCAGAAGCTGCAGGTTGGAAGCTGTGTTTGGGTTCCCTTTGCTGCCCAAAAGATAAACGTAAACAGGAGAAAGATACTATCGATGCTGGCAGGCCAGGAGCCAAACAGGCACTTTGGACAGAGCTCTGGGTATGTCTACATGGCCTAGTGAGTTACCCAGTGCTCCACGCAGGCCAGCTAGCTCTGCTGAGAAGCAAGGCATATCTGGCCAGTTGAAATTACACCACAAGCTGGCCCTTGTGGTACCAGAGGCACCTCAGCCGGAACTCGCTCCAGTGTTTTGTACGGCACCATATCGTACTGCATGGACATCTCCTGTCTTCCCATTGCAAGACTTGGTTTTTCTGGGTTAGGGCTGAAGTTTGCACTGATAATACCTGTGCTACATCCCTTCTTTAAACAAAAATTCTAACATGTCTCTCAGAGTCCTGTAACCTCATTTAATTCAGCCTCTGTAGATACCAGTCTGCAGCACTTATGGCTAACCAAGAATCTTGCTATCTTTGTTAAAAAAATTGAGTTATTATTTTACTGGAGAACCTGGGCTTCCTGGTATTATGTTTTATTACTATTGCACAGAGCATACCACATACCTTGGGGAGCAGTAAATACTACTGCATGAAGAACATCAGCACACAGTTCTGCAAGTCTCACTGGAGACACCGTAACGGAGCCAGACGTCCAGCCAGGATCACTTTTGGTGGGTCACTCACCAGCAAACTGTGAGGATGCTCAAGGCCCCAGATCATACTGCCAACCTGAAGGAATCACACACCTTGAGTGACAGTTGAAAATATGTGTACAGTTCAGTCTTTACAACCTTGACCCCTCTACAGACTGCTGGAAGATCTGCAATCCCTGAAGCGCTTTCTGTAACTCAGCCCCACGGTTTTACTCAGATGCCATACATACTACTCATTTTAAAACAGCCGGTTTTGGCATATTAGGACCATTTGAAAAACAGCCCCGGTCTACACAGCTGTCACCCCTTGCCTTCCTCCTTTCTTGTCTGCTTGATCTGCTCTGGGGGCTCCAATGACATCCTCCTCATAAATAATGCCAGCTCAAGCAGCTCCTGTGATATCCCCCCGTCCTCTTCGCTTATCCCCTCATCCCACCTCCCATGTTCCTACTGTTCCTGACAGTCCTCAGTAATCACACAGTTAAATCAGACCCTGTTCCCGGCCCCCACAGAACAGGCTCTCAGCTAAACACTTGATTCAAAATCACATTCACCTTCTTTCCTTCTTGGCCAGAGCTTCCCACACAGCTTTGCAAGTTCTCATACCAATAGCTAGTTTCTTTGCTCTTTGGAAATTTTCCATTCCCCTGATCTCCAGCCCTCTGAAAAGGCCTTTGGATCAAACCACCTCTTCCAGGTTTCAGCTAGCGTGTTGCAGTTAGTGACTCCATGCTTCTCATCTGCCAGAGAAAAGCTTCAGCCTGTGTCAGCAAACTGAACATCCCTCCTTCATGTAGGAGCATTTTGCATTACAGCACTTTCCATAACAACCCCATAGCATCACGCAGAGTTAATAAAGTGTACTGCAATGGAATTCCTACAGCATCCTACAGGAGCAGGATGATTTCCAGCAGAAATAGTAGAAAAGCAGCTACCTTCAAAGAACGTGATATACCAACCTGCCCAGGTCACACCTTATACTTATCTTTTCATACCTCTGCATCTCTAAAACTGTCTGGGTTCAGGCTATGCCAAATACTATCTGAAGAACTCTTCTGACAGTATTTCTGCTATGATAATACAGTTTATTAAAACCACAAGAAAACCCATTTCAATACCTGTTTCAGAATCTACTTAGCAGATTCAAAAAGGTTGCTCAAGTACACCAGTTGCTGAATGGGAAACTGGAAGTGTACAGCCAAGATTTAGGCTTGCCAGTACTCCTGGGCAGAAGTCAGATGGGACCGGAAGGGCAGGAATTTTGTGGGAGGGCTCACGACTTGACATAAACAAGCCCCACCAAACTTGTATTCAAAATTTTGAAACAGGAGAGGGAGACAGCTGAGGGCTTTAGGATAGGATCACAGCCTGTAGTTGCTGGGAGGATTTCGCAGGGCTCGAGGAGTGAAAGCGGGGAAAAGGACCAGTCGGGACTGAGCCACTTTCAGCACAGGCAATGGGAACTGCTAATGAAGGACAACAGGAACTAAAAGGAATGATTAAGAGCTCCAATATTTTATTGGTGAGTTTGACATCTGGTTAAACAATATGTATGTTTGAAGCTTGACGTCCAGTAGCTCTCATATACAAACCAATTTGCGGTACCTCAGCAAATTCACAGGGCTGAAGTAAAAGCCATATGAATGCTGCAGGCTCCCAGGAGCAGAGCAGACAGTAGCAGGCAAGCAGGTTAGCTGGGAGGAATGGGAGGGGGGGTGGAGGAGAGCGTGGGATATCCAGCTCTAGGCATCTGCCTTCACTAGCTCAAATTAACCAGCTGATTTCCCCAGGTGCTCTCTATAGAAACAAGCTTCTCCAGAGGGTGATTCACTGCACAATGTTATACCATGGCTCTACAGAGCTCCCATGAATTTATTTCCCATTTCTTAGAGGAATACTGCTCTCGCCAGCAACTGCAGAGCGCGCCCAGAGAGACAGGGTGGCTAATTTTGATGCCTATAGATGAGGAGTGTAAATCTCCCTTCCCTTTGCCCTCCTTTCCCAGCTACCCATTGTGAATTAGTGTGTAAATGAGTGGTATTCACCCCATATTCACAGCTGAGGAGTTTGTCAAGAAACAGGACCTCTCATGCTGTCATACATAGCAGATAGTTATACACAGCAGATTCTAATTTAATTCCAATCCCAGATGGACTTTTTGCATTTTGCCACAAACCCACTTTTTCCCCTTGTACAGCATCAGATCTGCCCAGGCAATGTCCATCACATTGGTAAAGAAGTCCCTGTGAATACTCAGTAAGGTGTCCATTTGGGTGGATAAGTGTATGATCTGCCTGCACAAATTTGCTGCCAACCCACATGGATTTCAATCCACTGAAGGCAATAGGAGGGTTTTCACTGATTTTAACAGATAGAGTAGATTTAAACAAATTTCACATGCAGAATTCATTCATGTATCAAGCTCCAGTTGCTCCTAAAATCTGACTGATTTGGGAAAAAACCCCAGTCTTTCCTGCCCTGTTTCCAACTAACTGAACTGTATCCAACTTCTGAATGAACATGATTTACCCAAAGGAAGACTTTTTTCCATCAATATTGACAGCCTGTAATTATGTATACATTCACAACATATATGCTCCCTTATTAAAAAATTGCCCAAGTGATAACATGGAAAGGAAATGATGGCTGTGTGGTTGAAAGAACAACTGCACAGACTGAAGTTTGCTGCTAATATAGCACCAACAGATGCTGTAATTAGAAAGTAAAAGGCAAACAGAGGAATTGTTAATAGTTTTGTGCACCATTTAGGCTTCTCCTAAAACTAAAATGCTTCTTTAGGGAAGTGATAATGTCTTCATATGTGACCCTGGGACTACTGTAAAATGCTAAAGACCCATCCCCACAGGTGTCATACGCCATAACTGCATGGCTATATTTGCAAATTGCTCCATTTTCTACAGTTCTATTCTAATTTTATCACCCTTTCTAATGAATTTCACTGTTTCCAGGAGTGCATTAGTTATTTTTTTTCTTAAAGGCAGGTTGTATATTATTTTAGCAGTGATCCATTCACATGCTGAATTAGATACAGAACACAAATGAGGGACAATAGTATGCTGCTTCCAGTACAAAAAGAGAAAAATATTTAGATTCAGTAGAAAGCAGGCAGGTGATGTGTTAGTTTAATGTACTGTTCTAATCTCTGCTGCAAAAAGATTTCTATGTTGGCACAGGGCACCAGAGAAATTAAGTGAGTGAACTCAACATGGCATCTATCAAGAGACAAGATATTTCTTCTATTCTGGTTTGAGACCAATATAGATTCTATTTGAAGGTAGATGATTTCCAATGTGAAAAAAAACACCAACAAAAAACCCCAGAGAGGCACAACAACTAATTAGAGCAAACACACAGAACAATTCAGGACATCTGGAAGAAAAGGTCAGGACTGTGGTGGCACAAGTTCTGCAGATCAAGTAAGAGGTGGAAAACTCACCTAGAACTTCATTCTAGCTAATACTTTCTAGATAATACTACATTAATACTACTAAATGACACACATCTCATTTTCAGACATATCTAGAGGGGAAAAAACCATCAGGAGGGAAAATCATATCTAGTATTTGCAGTCCTCCCTCCTCCTGCTGGGTTCCTATCTGCCTGGAAGGACAGCAATGCATCGTAGCAGGTTAATGTTGCTTTGTTCTGGGTGCAAATCAGAAGGCACAGGGTATAGCCCAGGCTCTCCAGCCCAAACGGAGAGCCTAGGAATCACAACTAGTCAAAAAGAAGGTAATGAAACAGAAATAGCAACTGCTTGATGGCAACAGTGAGCTCTAGCCCTACAGCTTTCCCGTCTGCCATGTTCCTCCTTCCCTAAGAGCAGTCTCAGGAACAGATTTTCTCTGGCTGTTCACAGTGCTGTTGGATCACCTCGGCAAGGTCAAGACACCGCAGAATTCGCCATTTCTCAGCAGCCAGCTCCTCCTTGGATACCTGGCCCAGGAGTTTTTTGGCAAAGAGGTTCTGATCCTGCATGAAAAGGCCCACAGCAGACCTTGGGGCTGGAGGGAAGTTCTCCAGGCAACCACTTGTGAAACAGAAGTTGATTTTCTTTTCACGTCTCATTCCTGGTCCCCTTTCTTCAATCCAAGTCAGAGGTCTAGTGTGGAGGAGCAAAGAAAAAGAAGACTATTTATGAAGAAATGGAATCAACAGTTCTAGTTTATGCTTTTTTCTCAACATGTACAGAAAATGTCCTAATAAATACACCATTTTTAAATTTCAGTCATTGCATATTCAGGTAACAAGTTCTTACCAACATGCCTTGTGCTTCTCACCTCTGCCACTGCTTCGTGCCATGACTTTCAGCACACCACTTAAGTTCTCTCCAGCTTTGTTTTCCCTATGCACAAAGTGGAGCCAGCAATGT
Organism: Morus bassanus; assembly: GCA_031468815.1. Lineage (NCBI taxonomy): Eukaryota > Metazoa > Chordata > Aves > Suliformes > Sulidae > Morus > Morus bassanus. The sequence continues at coordinate 58,665,553 of CM062567.1, read as the reverse complement.
CTAGCCAAGTGCACCCAGGTCCTCGAGCAAAAGCAATCCCACGAATGGGTTTGCCTTTGCCTGAGACAGGAATAACCCAGACGGTTTTCCCCAGCATATTTTTTACATGCACTACAGGGACTTTATCCCCTTCCACAGTACGTAAGAGTCCTGACTGGGCAGGCCCAGCTCGATTGGCAGATCCCCTAGTGTTGACTAACCAGGTGGCTTTTGCTAAATGTGTATCCCAGTGTTTGAATGTCCCACCCCCCATTGCTCTCAGTGTAGTCTTTAACAGTCCATTGTATCGTTCAATTTTCCCAGAGGCTGGTGCATGATAGGGGATGTGATACACCCACTCAATGCCATGCTCTTTGGCCCAGGTGTCTATGAGGTTATTTCGGAAATGAGTCCCGTTGTCTGACTCAATTCTTTCTGGGGTGCCATGTCGCCATAAAACTTGTTTTTCAAGGCCCAGGATAGTGTTCCGGGCGGTGGCATGGGGCACGGGATATGTTTCCAGCCATCCATTTTCAGGGCTAGTTGGACTTGGATGAAAAGTGCAGTTAAACATCCAAATATTTTGTGCATGATTCAATCCTAGCTAAACTCATAAGGCCCTCAATGTCTAGTCATTCCTCCAGCAAGAATAAATTTATGTCACTCTGGTACATAATGATGACTCAGGTGCTACTGTGCAAGCTGAACACCACCCCTTTAGGATGAGCTGGACAGACAGCAAGTTCACTCATGCAGACACTACCGTCCATACTCTCTGAACATTTCAAATACGTTTCTTTCTCTTCTCTAGGAGCACTGAGTTGATTCTAGAGGTTATACCAGAAGATGTCAATTTTACCTGTTTCAGCTACATAGGCTCTCAAGCAAGTCTTTCTTAATCAGAGCAAAGTCCTGTCTTATGCCAATGTGATAGCCACAGTCTCCAGGCCAAGCATTAGCGGTGCTGGCTATTGACTGGCATAGCTCAAAGGTCCTCACACTTTCCTCTCCAACTTCCCAGTCTGGCTCAGGAAAGAGGAGCCATGGGACATGCTGCATCGCTTCAGGGGTCTTAACAGACTCCCTGGCCCAACACTGCAAATGCTTGCAGAGGCTTTGGGGAATCGTCCTCAACACCAGCCACAGCCACGATCCTCCCTTCCTGCTCTTTTGTCAACGGCCTAAACCGTGCCATTACCTTTCTGCAGCTCATTCATCAGGACTCACTACTGCCTGTGTTTAGAGGATGCACATTATTTTTCTTACTTCGTTATTGATGGCCCTTCCACAGTCCTTTATGGCCCACTTTAGTCTGCCACTCACAAATTATGAGGGCATCAATAGCATGGAAGAATAAATTCTGTCTTCAAGTACTGACCATTAAATCTTCAATATCGTTAAATCTGGAAAGAAAGTCCTTGTCAAGTCTACCCTGAACACATTCTGCAGGGCACTCAGCTTAATGATTCTGCACCTCTCATCTTTTATGCTTTACAATCCAGTTTCTATATTCACATCACTGTATCAATTATTCTTTGCTCACCTGTACTGCCACACACACACCCCCTACAAATTAAGCATGGCCAGATGAACCTGACTGAACAGAATAAAACAACTGGAGGGGGAAAAAAAAAAAAAAAAGGACCTAAATCACAGCCTGCAAGAATGCACTGAAAAAAATCCTCAGAGGACTAATAAATGCAACGACACCGTGCGTTTCAGGAATTCCCAAGGCTAGGTATCACTGCAGGCCAGAAGGGTGCTTGAGGGCCATATCACTCGATATTTTCTGTGTTCTCAGCCTCCTTCCCCGAGGTGCTGGCTGTTGACCTTGGTCAGAGGCAGGCTGCTGAGCAAGCTAGGTTTTGCTCTGACTCGACAGAGCCAGTTTTATGTTCTCATGACAGCAAACAGCCACAGAAGGTTCAAGCCACTGTTATTCAAAGCTGCTTTATCTCAGGTAGGCAGGTATGAAGAAATCACTGGGCAGGCATAGGCAAAGATCTCCACCATGTAATAGCAGGGAGTCCACAATACAATCCAAAACAGGCAGTGTCAATGCAGGGTCACCTCTCTGGGGTGCTCTAGAGCAGATGCACGCCAATGATCAGGGTCAAGCATATGCCACCTTCTGCTCTAGCTTGGGGAAGCCACTGAACCAGAAGTGCAATCATGCAGAGGGGCCAGAATTTAATCAAAGTGATTAAAATGACCAATTTAGATCAGTGAGCAGGGAAACGTTGGGTTTACTGATAGATTTATCTTCTTCTTCAATTGGATTTTTGGTTATTTTCCCAAAGAGAGGTTGATTCTACTTGACTGGTAACCAAAATGTATTAATTTTTAATTAACAACAACTTCTACACTAAAATTAGACCCTTTTTCTCTATAAAGATATGTATGCTGCAAGTCTGCACATTATTTAAGCAATTTTGTAGCTTAAGAAACAGGTTTGTATTTTAGGTCAGAAAATTGTGAAGGGCTGATGGTTTTTTAATAGATAATTCACCAATTTTCATTAAAGATTTGTATCAAAGTATTATCTGGCTATGGATGTAGTTAGTTATTTAGAAGTCTTAACAGTGTTACATAGAAGCAACAAATCCAGCATTTTTGGTAGCTGAATAAAGCCATATTAAATATGTTGGACAGTTAAAGAAGAAAAAGAAAGTTTAACCAAACACTAACAAACCACTTTTATACTGACTTTTTACAAAGCAACCACTATCTGCAGTGAAGAAACCACCCTGACTTTCTGTGGTCATTCTGTCTTTCCAGATTTCAGACTGGTAGAGCTCTCCTAGCTATGTTTTATTCAGAGATTAGAAGAGACTTTCTGCTTTTCTGATTCCCTAGTTCTTCAAATAATGAGTGGCCCTAGTTGGACCGTGCTAGTCTTTGTACCTGCAGAAAAATTAAGCTGGTTTCATGCTTGAAAGAATTCTGGGTCCACTCAGCTTAGTATTTTATGCAGCAGCTTCTGCAGAAAGCATGTATTACATGGATTTTTTTACGGATGTTCAATTTGAAGCTATTTTATTGGACTTTGTAAGATTAGATCTCAATAAAAACATAATTTCAAATGTTTATTGTCAGAATATGTGTTCAGAAAATGTCTTCAATTTCTTTTAAACATCTTCCTTTTCAGGCTTTGAAAATGCAAATATTTTTTATTTACCATGCAATCAAAATGGGGCTACCTTACCTTGGATGGGAATTAGACAATTAGACCCTACCCCTAGTTAACATCAAAAGAGACGCTTTCCAAATCATTATCTCTCCAGCTTGCACTAAAAATTCATTTTTGACATTTACTGAATCCAAGCTCTGTGACCCTGGGACAGGAACTGCAGTCCCAAACCAGCCATGCTGTCAGTAGAGGTTTGGCTTTTCCTGGATTGCTCAACGTTTTATCACAGAGAGGCTGTCAGCTCAACTGTCTTGGAAACACAACAGAGGCAGAGGTCATCTCTCAGATAGCTGCGCGTCAGGCTTTAACACACACCTCCAAAATCCACTCAGAGACAGATGAGCAGCCAGCGCAGGCTGTGCAGCAGAGACAGACTATAGCCTTTGCACAAATCCCTGCTTAACAAGCAGAACACAGGCTCCTGCATTCTGCACCTGCTGTATTTTCCAAGGCAGAAAATAGGCTGAATTAACCTGATTTCTCAAGGTTAGTGTATTCATGTCTTTCAAAAAAGGATGGGATAGCTCTCAGGAAAGGTGCGGACCTTTCCCATCCTTCAGCAAAACAAAGATTGGGCAAATCAGAGCCATAACACTACCGCCATTATTGCTGGGCCATAACTTCACTTGACGGAGAGTGGGCCAAATTCTCTACTGTTGTAACTCCACTGACGTCAATGGGGGAAGGTCAGCAAGAAATATGGCCCCGCCACTGAACAAAATACAGGAACACTATGTAACTTTCCAGCTGGTGTAAATTATCCCAGAGGCATAAAGCTGACTGTCCTTGAGGTCATTAAAAAGTTCATGGTGACAGAACACTTACTGACCCATATAAATAGTTAGCAGTGGGCTAAGAAAAGCAGGTATCTGTTAGCAGTGTAGAGCAGGAAAAAAACAGAAATCCAGATACAGTTCTGTATCTAGCAAACGTCATACATAGCAGCTAAGGACTACCTAGGAGACAGGACAGCTAGAGAAATGTTTAAGCCATCCGCTAGTTCCACCTGCTGGAATTAGTTCAAAATCTCACTCTATATAGATCTTTACAGCTACTCATGTTACTGGCAAATTGCTAAGAGGGTAAACAGAGTTTGTATCCAAGTTATGTCCTCTCACAATTGCATTTTAAAAGGAATTGGAAATGATGTTTTATTTAAAGACAGAGGAAGATTGCTAAGACAAGATGCTAATCCCATGATAAACTGCAGTGGGCTTTGTAGGACTGGCTGATAAAAAGCTTAACTAGACCCACAGTGAAACTTACAGTTCAAATGAGCCCTGATCATTCACTCCCCAAGTAGCTAGTCCTTCAGGTTATTACTTTTTTAACTAAACACTTATCTAAAATTCTTAAAGAAGTAAGCATTCATGTTTGGTGTTTTGTTCTTTTTTGTTGTTGTTAGGGTTTTTTTGTTTTAAGTGTTCTAGCAGTATAAGTGTAACAAAAAAGGGTAATTTATTACGAATGAAGATAGGCCAGAATATTTTCCCATGAGGTCTTATTTTCCCCTGTTCTCCCTAGTCTTCTCATCTGCCTCTTGTCATACAGTTATGAGGGGGTTATCTGTCTCAAAGGCAGAGCATGCTATACGGAAAAACAGGAAAATAGGAGTGAAGGGAAAGGAGCAAATTGTTCCATCACCATTCCTACCTCCTAGGAAACGTATAGAGCTTGGGTAACTTCTCTGTACCTTTTCATGTCAGACAATTCTCAAGTTGCATCTATAGCATGCAGTAAACTGTTGTCGTAAGTAACTTTAACCTATCTGAAAGGACATGACCTCCATGCGGACGGTCCAGAATGACCAAACCAGATGGTTTCCAGCAAAATATACCACCAGACTTTTGACCAAGTTGAGTTCTCAATCCACAGTATGAAACAAATGACTTACTTCATGGTCATATAATATTTAAAAATATACTATTTTATAGCAAGGCCATTAAAAGTATACTATTTGATAGCAAGGCTATTGTTATCACGTAATAAAAGGGAGATCAAACTCATTATTATGTAGTTCATCATCGAAAAGAGTTTTCTGCAAGAAAGCCATAGTGCAATGATCTGAAAAATGACAAGTAATCCTGGCTGCTGGATTCTCGCTCAGCCTGACACTCTCATGCAACAAAAGCAAAAAGACAAGGAATAGGAAACAGACTAATGTCCTACTCAGGAAAAATTGAGGAAACTTCAGGACTGCAGATTAGGCACTAGTTAAGAGCAAACTTTGCAGTTGGCCTTTCAGTAGTTTATTATACTTCTGCTCGAAATGTATAATTTTCTCTTAACCTCCAGCTAGTACTACATATTAGCACAAACATTATAGTGTTATAAGCTAAGCATTATAACTAGTGCATTACTTTTTCAAACAGTCATGTATTTTCAACCTTTAAAGAAATGTTAGATTTCAATGTACAGCTATAATGTCTGACGCTAAACAAAAAATATCCTGCCTCTGAACAGTTTTTCAGAGTGAAAGAGAAGGGTCTTTCAGTCTTGGGCATAGTAAAATGCATTATGGGCCCATTCCTACATTCAGACATCAGAAAAGAGTTTTTAAACCTCCTCATGCTCTTCAGCAGACATTTTCTGTTGGTAGCTCTTTTTACCGTGATTACTATAGCAAGCATTTTCAGGTCTGTTTCTCTTGTATACTTTCATGCCAGCATCCACCCATTCTGTTTCCACAAGAGGAAGAGAGGATGCAGAACTCCTGCAGATGATACCTGAGGAGCCTGGCTCACCTGCTCCCACAGCCATTACTCACTTCTTGTTTGCTGTCTGAAAGTGAACAGTCATTCTGGAATAATTCTTATCCTTCTGCTTTTCTCTGGTGGCAGAAGTAACAGTGAGGTCTCCAAAGAGGTCAATCAGCCAAGTCAGTCGGGCGATTCCACTGAAAGCTGGGAATCCTGTTTTGTTTTCATCGAGGACACTACCTGGTGTGACAGCAACAGAAAGGCTTGAGAAATGGGAACGAGAATAATGCCCTCTGCATAGGAAAGGCTGATGGAACTGCAGTGTTGCAGGCTTAGAGACCAGGTGTAGAAAGGCCATGGGTGGATGGATGGACTGAGTAGAAAAGTCAACAAACATGGTCAACCTTGAAATGGTGAGCTATGACAGAGAAGGCTGCACAAAGTACATATACAACAAACCCTTCACGACATGTTGAGGACAGGAGGGTGTATGTGGATTCAACAAGAGGATAAAGTAAGGAGAAAACAATGGCTTGAAAATCTCTCCCAGCTCTTCTGAGGCCAAACACCAGTATGGATGAATAAATGTCCCAACTAGAAACTGGGACACTTCCTCAGAGCACATCATCCTCTCTAAGGCCAATATGAATGAGAAATTCATCACTACCACCAAAGTACAGACGGGATGAAGAAGAGCTCTTTCCTCCACACAACAAGGCACAGGCTTGCATTCTTCACCAGAGAGCAGAAAGAGGTTAGCAAAGCAACAGAAGAAGAAGACAACTGTTAAGGCGAAGGTGCTTTCCAGACAGTTCTGTAATTTCATGGAAATATCCAGAACTGATAACAGTGTCTAGTCAGTTTATAGACAGACTCTCATCTAAAAGGACTGAATGAAGCCTGGAAGGACTTGCGTCCATGTGGAGCAGGCAGACAAATCCAGATGGACTTCCATTTCCTCACAGCTACTGACCTGTGAAATGCAATGTTCCCTTCACCAGGTCTTTCCCAGCCACCAATTTTTTCAGCTGCTTGTACTCTTCAGTCAGAAGCTCAATGTGCTCCACATGGAGTACTTTACCTGCCATTGAGAAAAAACAAAACAAAACACCAAAAATCAGGACCGATTAAATGAGAGCTCTCTGTGTGAATCAAAGGCATGTCTAAGCAGTAAAGGTTTCACCAGCCACCAGTGGGAACTTAGAAATGGTCTCACGCATGGCTGGCAAAGTGATGTCAGGAAGAAAACCAAACATGGGCCCTGCACTGAGGCATCAATCTGTGTTAAGAATTTTCAGGAGACAGCAAATATAGAGACTACAGGAACAGCAGCCACTACGTTTAACAGAAACTCTGTAATGAAACCCAGTACCCAACTAAGGCTGAAACATGAGTCTTCAAAGTAAAAGACAGATTAATTCTTGGCCTCTTTCCCCTCACATCTCCTTGTTCTGCATTTTTCCTCCCAGGGCAGTAGGAAAGAAAAAGGACAGGAAAAAAATAGCATAATACTCAGACCCAGACTGTAACAATATGTTAAGGAGTACCTCCCTCCATTGCAATTAATTGGGCTACTTTGGAATAGAGGCTCTCAAATATACATTGAATGTGGCCCTCATTCAATATGTGTTTTTCTGGAAGGCATCCAGGAAAGTCAGTTTAGGCTCCTGACAGTAAGTGCTGCTGCTTCAAGAGAAGAGGCATAAATTCTGCTCAATGGGAAGCCATCTGGCGAGCAACAAGGCAGTAAGTGGTGTTGGTACAAGGAAACAGCAAAGCAGAAATCCTATACCTCCAGTTTTTTAGGACAAAAGTCACAAAGGAAATTTTTAAGAAGCAGTGGTGTAAATAGTGCAGCTTGCCCAAACAGTTTGCACTCTGCTCCTGCCCAGCACTGTTCTGTTCCTTGCAGCCCCACACATCCCCACTGGCTTCAACTGAACTGCCAGCTTCTGACCCTCGACAGGGATGGGACCACATGCTTTCCAGAAATAAAGAGATTTTGTTTAGAGACAAGCTGTCTTTCAGACAGGGATGCCTTTTTGGCCTACAACAGCATTAGCAGCTGTGTGTGACCAGCACATCACAAACGCTAGAAGCTAGGAGAGCTGTTTCCAGTTTTATTTTCAGGGAAAGAGAGGACAGGGAAGTGCACAAGTCCAATGGCTACACTCATTAAGTGCTTTGCTATCACTGCAATGGAAGTTTCCTTCTCTAACTGCATTCTTAGTGTCATAAGCAGAGACCAGTGCTTTTGTGAGGGCAAACGTATCTTACTCTTAGCCTTGACATTTGTGCGTTTATTTCCCCATTGGCACATATCTTAAACACTAGATTGACACATCTCTGAGACAGGCATATTCCCTTGAATGTCATGATTAATAGTAGACTGGAGGCCTGCCTTTGAGTTTGATGCCTTTGGTGTTACCAAACAGGTGATGCTGTTTACACCCTTGAGAACAAATGCCATTACCTTTCTGTTCAGCCATCTCCCAGAGCTCATGGGCTGCCTTAGCAGACAAAGCCATGGGGTACTCAACAAGGACATGTTTCCCAGCTTCTAAAAACATTCTGAAAGGGATACAAGATCAATCTTTAAAAAGTATATCATCGTAATCATCTCTTTCCACTGCATAAGCTGCTTTTCACTCCCACAGTCAGCCCCATATGGAGAAACGCACAATGCGGAGTAACAGAAATAAATGGCAAGTTTCCTCGCAATGATGTTGTGGTGGCTATATCACACATTTAAACACCAGGAAAGCTGGGTTTTAATTCTCGTTTTTCCACAGAATTCCCTCACTCACCTACAGCAAGTCACTAAAATGCTGCAGCGCTGAGCACTGCAATTTCTAACTTCCAGACACTTGAGTGGCTGGAGTGGGGCACTGCAGTGCCCTTCCTCTATGTAATACATGAGGAAAGGCTTTGAATCCTATTTTAAGCTGCCTGTCCTTCAAACACAGGCCTAGAGGTACGCAATTGGAATTACTTGGGAAATGAATGCATCTTAAATCCTACTCTCTTCCAGGGCTTATTGGGTGCTCTATGGAACTTGCTATCATTCACTTCAGGCTTCTAGCCTGGCAGTCTCTCCTCCAATGTCCACATCCTCTCTTGCAAGAGCTTTACACAGCTCCTCTGTGCTTCTAAATTACAGAGGAAAGGGTGGGAAAAGGGAAAAAAACCACCTCAGAATACCTAATGGTTTCTTCATGGCTTTTGTTCTCTGTGCTGATGAAGGCTGCATGGATCTCTTCACTTCTTAGAGCATCTTCCAGGCTAATCTGCTTGGCCTCATCAATATTGCCAAAACTTCTCCTGTGTATTTAGCATAAATACAATCAGAGCATAACCATCACAGTCCATTCTTCCCAACTGCATGTTGTGCAGCAGCACTTAGAAATTATTCCCGTGGACCACTGTCTCACTGAGTTCAACCAGGGTTGAACTGCTGGTACAAAGGCAGCTTGTAATCCAGGAAGGGCACGAGCACTTACAGACAGAAGTGGAGTGCACAAAAGAAGAAAACAGATGGGTCAGAGTGTAGGTGGTGGTATCAGTACAGAAACTGTCCCACTATTGAAGTGTAAAGTGCTTTTTGGTTTTGCTGTTTTGTTTTTTAATAAGCAACATTACGAATGAGTCATTTTAAAAGAGTGATTTGGAAGGGGACAGTGCTTCTATGGGAGAACTTCCCACCATGCTGGACAACATGGGCAAAAGCACTTGAGTTGGCAGGGCCGCATGCAACAACAACAAGTATGGACAAGCAGGAGAGGGACAAAGCAGATGCTTGGCTATGATGGCTCATATCTTGCAACACACACACCATATCAGTGCTAAGGGACAGGCTCTCTTGGCCGCCACCCTGAGCGCATCACCTGAAAATGAAACACACACACTCCCCCCAAAAGCCCTTTGCATTAGTAAAGACTGGAGCAGACACCTTGACAGTGTTAGGATAGGTGACAGAAGGCATGAGGGTAGGCCACAAGCAGGACTTGAAAGCAAAGACAGGTAAAGTTTTTATGATTGGAATGCAAAGAGCAAGGAAACATATCCAAGCAAGCTGTCTATGAACCATGCATTTCAACAGCATTGTTTCTCAACAGAAGTAGTGGAAACCCTATCTTCTGTGTTGTTCAAGGCTAGCCGTAGCACTAGCAAAGGCATCAGGGAAACAACAGTGTATTTGGCAGGGAGATAAACTGGATGACCTAATAGGTCCTTTCAGTCTCAAACAACCCTGACTGCATGATTTAAATATAGCTGGAAAAATATATTCACAGTCTGAGATGCATACATGTACTGCCTAACTATTTAAAACCTTTATATGCTCCGCTGTTATGGGGCAGATGGTCTAGCAGGAATGCTCAGACAGAGGTATACGTGTAACACAGTCCTGCTAAATTCCCATGGCTCCAAGCTAGTGAGAAAAACCATAAAGCTTCTCTCTAAGAGGCAACCTTACTGTATGTACTATGTTATGAGATTTTCTTTAAAGACATCTACAGGTTCAGTATTTGGTTTAAAAAAAAATAGAATTTTAGGATAAAGTTGCAGTGTTAGAAGCTTTACAACACGTGTTTTTGTAAAAAATATTTCAAAAAACTTTGTAAAACATCTTATGTTTTTCAAACATTTCTATAAATTCCATGTAGACATTAGCTCATCAGTGTAATTATTGTTTGTACCATCCTAAACCTACAGGAAATTTCAGTCAGACAGAATTGCATTTCTTTTTATCACACAGATCCTGCAGCGAGAACTTCTCTCAGCTTTTATTCTAGTCATTTCTGCAAGGTATGTCACTAAGGTAACTTATTTGTTGCCTCTTGCAAAGATTTCTGTGCTCATTTCCTAGCTACCACTCAGAATGACAGGCATATTTGCATAAACTTTCCCTTTTCAGACAGCCTTAATTATAAGAGAAATACAAAACTTTGGATATTCGTCCCCTGCCCCCCTCAAATAATAGTCCTCCACATGCAAAGGCATGTGCACCAGAAGAAAGAAACATTACAATATCCATATTAAACATGCTAAGATGAAATTTCTAACCTGGATACAAATCCAAGGAGTTTCAGGTGCTCTGAAGGGCTGGAAGGCATTGGATTCATCAAGTCTCGGATCCGTGCTAAGCCAGCAATTCCAACTCCAACCACCACGGTCCCAAACATTTTGTTAATCTGACCAAAGGAAAAAAAAAATAAGCAAGCAACATTTTTTTTCTTTTAGCTGGGAAAGGAGCAGCTGAGAGGAGAGGTGGGAGGATTGATCACTCTTGAACCCTGCTTTCATACAGCCAAACCTTATTCAGATGTCAGCAACCAGCTAACAGAGATGTGATGCTGTAGGCTACCGAGCTCACTCGCATCCCATTGAAATGTGGTCAAGCAGTTCAGCCTGTCATAGGACTGGTCTTGAGGCTTGTATTTAACAGCTATTATATCACAGCTCTGGCACAAAGTTCTTCCTTTCCATGAATAGAAGACAGACTTCAAAAGTGAGACATTCTTCTATTTATATCACCGCTTCCATGCTGGAAAGGAGCCAAAAGGTTCTGCAAACCCAGCAGAGCTTTATATAAACCCTGCTGACTTCCTGAGCACCTGCAGCACAGCCTGCTTTGGGCTGCCACACAGACATTCACAGTGCACAGCAGCATAGCTGGAATACTTTGGGACAGGAAGCAAAGAGCATCTTTTCTTCCCCCAGATAACCGCTAGCACGTCCTACAATGTCAAGATGCAACCAACCATCTGATGATTTGGTCAAGATGCTTGCTTGACGTTTCCATGCATGAAGAAAGCTCTGCCATCTCTTTAATGACAAGCAGGCATGTCCTCGAGATTTACATCTCTCAGAAGCACATTCCTGCCACAGTTGCATCACATGGAGGATGAGCCAGGTATTGCACTCACTGGCCGGGCTGCTGGGCCACTGGTAATAAATTCTTATGTTGGTTTTATGACTTACCATTGATTTGCGGAAGCACTGGGCAACCGGTGTAACCTTTCAAACCTGCACTGTTCCACCACCCTGAGGACTAGCAACACTTTGTAAAGTAATTTTAAGATCTATAGGAAAAACAGCCTAAAACCAAGCCAAGTCAGCCCCTCTGCATTTTTTGGTCCTTCCATCCTACGACAGCATCCCTTCAAACTCTGTTTCTTCTGTTTCAGTGTTCTCCTTCCTGCTGCTGCCGATCCCTTCACCCCAGTAAACTCTTTCAACTGCTTCCACTACCTGGCTGCGGCCCTTCAAATCCTTCCGAGACGTAAATGGATAAATGGACAACCCTACTTCACTCCTCCTTGAGCCTCCTATATGACAGGATCACAGTGCAGCAGCACAGCCATGACTGTTCTGACAGTACTAGAGGTTGACAGCTGCTAAGAAATTAGATCAGCTGGCACAAAGGAAAAAAAAATAGCAGAAAGACCCTCTCCAATCATGTCATGTCTGGATTTTGTTTTTCTATAAGCTCCTGCCTATGTATATATTCCTGATGGTGCTGAACTCTGCTTACTTTATACATGCCAAAAAGGTACAAGGGTAAAACACACAGTGGTGTGTTTAATATAAAAGAAGAAATGAGCGATATTGGAAGAGTTCTCTAGGGGGATTACAGTGACACGTCATTACCAAATATTTGAGGTATAATGTGATGACACTGCTCACCAGGGGAGAGAGACGTATAGGGTTGAGAGAGAGGGGGGAAAAGGAGGGTAATATAACCACACAACCCCTTTTCAGTTCCACCCACAGGCAGAGTCCTGGTCTGGGCTCTCGGTTATACTCGTTTTTCTCTACGGCCAAAGATAAAAGAGACAGAGACTTGCAGAATTACGTCAACTCGAAGGAGCCCCTGGCGTTCACCCAATCCAAACCCTACTTGGCCGCACCAGGGCCACACGGAGTTCTGACTGTCCCCACGGATGGGAATCCAGCAACCTCCCAGGGCCCCTGCTGCAGCATTTGACCACCCTCACAGCAAGAACTACCTCTTAGTATCTACTCAGAGTTTCCTGCATTGCCTTTTGTCATTTCCCTGCACATCTCCCAAAACAGTGTGGCTCCAGCTCCTCTACACCCTCCCATGAGAAAACTGTAGGCGGCAATAATACCCCACTTTACCCTTCTTTTCTGGAGGCTGGACAAACCCAGTTCCCTAAGCCTCACCTTGTTCATCATCTGCTCCAGCACCCTGACCATCTTGGTGGCTCTCCACCGGACTCGCTCCTGTATTTAACTTATTTCTTGGACCAGGGTACACAAAAGTGGACACAGCGCTGCAGGTGTAGCTAGGTCCTGTCTGCTACACTCTTGCTAATGCAGTCCAGGATACAGCTGGCCTTCTTTGCCAGAAGAGCACACTGTGGCCTGAGGTTCAACTTGTCCACCAGCACCTGCAGGGCACTTTCTGACTTTCCAGCCTGGCAGCCCCCAACCTGTACTGGTGCACATGGTTATTCCACCTTGGACAAGGGGCTCTACATTTGCCTTTGCTGAACTTCATGATGTTCCTGTCTGATGTTTCTCCAGCCTACACAGGCCCTTCTGGTGTTTTGACCACTCTCTCCAGTTTGATTCCATCCACAGACTTGCTGAAGCTGCTATTCTATTGTCCAGGTGGTTAATTAAGATATTTGACAGTATTGAAGGTGAATGCAATACTTGCCCTCTTCCATTTAACCCATTTAATCAAGGACAAATGTTCCTTTTGGAAGAAAATAAAGGAGAGCTGCCAAGAGAAAATAGCCTTGAATTGTCCTTAGGTGACACATGACCATATAGGCATAAAAAGGGTATTTCATCTGTAAAGACCACCAAGGACCCCCGAAGAGAGGAAGGCATGTGCAGAAGGATCTGAAGCGGAGCCAAGAGGAGTGACTTAATGCCATTACACAATCTATGTAGATTAAATGAATATGTATTAGGCAGGCAGAATATGTATGACTTTATTGTATCAATATAATGAAGTTGCTGGCTTCAGTGTGCTTGAGTTGTGGAAAAGCCCTGACCACCCAGGCTTGCGCAACCCTGAAATAAATAAGCAATGTCTCTCCTGAGTGTGTGATTATTGACTTATTGCACACTGGACAACGAATCCGCTTTTTGGACAACAGTTCCCATAGTTCATTTCAGCTCCAGCTGAGCTTTGCCTTTCCCAGCTCTGTCCCTGCAAGCTTGGCCACTGTCTCTATGTCCCTCCTGGATAGTCCCTCCCAGCTTGTGCACTTTCTTTTTGTGTTTGAGCTCAGTCAGAAGGTCTCTGCCGATCCATGCTGGCTTTCTGCCACACTTGGCTCTGCTTGCAGCACACTGGAGTGGGGCGCCTGTACTCTGGGGAGGTTGTCCCTGTAGATCAACCTCAGCCCCTCTGCCCCCCAAGGCAGTCTGCCATAGGACCTTGCCAAGCAGAGCCATCAAAAAGCCAAAAAATTGCTCTTCTGAAGTGTATGGTTGTAGTTCTTTAAAATTTAGATTCATAATGGGCTCCTGAGTGAATCAGGACCAGGTCAGCAGAGGTTTAGAAGCAGTCCAGCTGGAGAGCAGCTGATCAGGGGCTTACTTTAAGGTCTGAAATTTTCAAGGTTACTGGAGTGTTAAGCTGTTAATATTTGCCTACTGCCTTTAGCAGGATCGTGAGTGGGAGTCGCACAGCAGGCAAACTCCCCTGAAGCTCCTACAGTCATCTTGTTTCCAAGAACTGGGTTTTCTTCTGGTGAGCTGCTGACCTCCTCTTCAATGAAGTGGAGAAGGTGGGGAGGCCGACTACCTTCTTTCACTGCCACAAACAAAGAACATATCTCAGCAGATGCTCACGTTGCTGAACATCAACACTTTTGCCTCTCCTTTGAAAAACTTTCCTAGTTTCACCTCATGAACAACTTCTGACCTCCCAAAAGTCACATTTAAGAGAAGCAAGATGATTTCAACCGAGGAACAAAACCTGTTACTATGCAACCTGTTGCCACAGAAACCAGCCATTCGGTCCAGGTCAAGGGTTTGCAGGCTAATATGGTATCCACACAGAAAGAGACAGCTACTAAATGTACATTAGAGAATCTTTGCTTATGCACGTAGCTAAGAGAAAAACCACTACATCTGCATCCCTGATGCTGCTTTTTATTACCCTAATTTTGCTCACAAAACAAATCCTGGAGCTGCTCAGGGAGAAAAGTAAATTAGATGTTTTTTGGAACTGTCATGAACCAGGCTAAGAACAGAATACAGAATACTCATCTGAGCGTCCAGATGAATACATGAAGATTTACTCCTTAGTTCAAACCTTCATACTAAGATAACAGCCACAGTTATCTTTCAAGTACAAAAGCAATGAAGGAGGAAGCCCAAACTGTAAACTGCTGTGCCTGCCTTCCATGCCTTTTTCTTAAGGTAGGTGACCTCAGTTAAAGCTTTGACAAACAGATTTCAGAGGCATTTTCAAGGCTGCTGAACTTTGGTTCCTGTTGTACTGAAAAATTGTACGGTAAGTGATAGAACAGTGTATCAGCCAGCATCCAAAAGCATTTTTCTTCACCCTTTCCTAACTGGCTGTATAAAACCAAAGGGGCTGGTGAGAAGATTAGAAAGGGATGTCTTTCATGCTCACAGCTTGTGACTGAAGCATGCCTCCCACCGCCCAGCAGCAACCACCCTGGTCTGGTCGCAGGCAGCCCTGCCAGCCCCACCAAAGGTCCTCTCTGAACCAGGGTGGGGAGCATGGCGGCTGCCAACTGGCACAGGAGCTCTTCCCCACTGACAGCCACAACAAGTGGCTCCTCTTAGTGAGGGGAGATGAGCCCTACCTGACAGTGAGAAGCAGACCCAAGAAAGACATCTAGCTGAAGAAGATCATTTATCCTACACCAATATATCATCGTCCCATAACCCTTCTGCTGTTTTCTGTGCTTGTGCTGCTTATTTCCTCCTTTGAATAGATATAGACCAATCTGTAGCAAAAGCAGTGCTCTACACCCAAGTATTCTTGCAAAATTTAGCAGTAAAACAGGAATATTCAGCAGCAAAACAGGTAATGCACACAGGGATCGGTCACCCAGCAAATGTATTTCTCCCCAGTGCAATCACAGTAGAACTGCAGTCCCTACATCTCAAAACTGCTAATGCTCACAGAGGTAAGATTTAGGGAAATAAGGCTTACCTCTGTTTTGTGCAACATCACTAAGGCCATGCAAAGCCAGTGCAGAGGCAAGATAAAGGGCAGAACTAAAGAATTATCTCCCCTTTAAGAAAATTTTTCATGGCATATCTAGACATTACAGGATGAGAAGAATGGGTACCTTCTCTCATGATATATAGAGAATTTCAGTAAGCTTTGTTCATTCTCCCTGCAGTTTTCAAAGTCTTGTTCCCACAGGTATGAATGAGTAACTCACATCTGAAATCAAAATATTTTGCAATTAATGTCACCTGCAGTAGCACAACAGTGATGTGGGAGTCTTTCCTGAAGCGCTCCCAGCCTGGTCTTTTTAAGTGTGCTACTTCAAATGACTACCACCTTACTGCCACACGTATCTTAAGGGTAGCAGAAACCTCGCAGATGAGTACTTAATCTGAAAATGCTGCTGTCAAGGTTAGTTCACTTTTGCATACTCAACAGTTGAACCATTTAATTCCCACAGTAATTCTTTGGCAATTTTCACCCTCTCCAGCACCTCCTTCTATACCTGTCAGATCTTTGCTATAACTCTACCAAGCCTGAGTGCTGATATATGTTGACATTTCCTTCCTGCCACTTAAAAATAGGCAGTACAATCCCTACTGACCTGGCAGCCACCTCCCACTGCTCCTAAGAGTAAAGGGGGACTCATATGGCCAGGGTCCAGCAACTGGGGAGACTGGGATTTAGGGGCAGCTACTGGGCAGACGGAGTGTCTGAGCCTGACTGCTGGAGGGGTCCACCTTTTACATACATATATATATATTCTCACTAGCGGTCCTCCATCCTACTCAGCCAGAGAGGCGAAGAGGATGTGGCTGCTGGTGCTGTCTGTGTTCCTGTGAGCGCTCTGTGATCTGTGTGATCATGTACAAGTGAATATACATGGTGTATACGTGTGCTCTGTGTACTTCTGCTGACCGGGAAAACATTTTCAGCCTCACTACTGGTTGGACCAGGGGCCATGGAGCTGCGCAGCCTCGCCCCACTCACGCTGTCAGATTCAACGCGGTATTTTCCCCTAACATAAACCGGGCTGGACTAAGGAAATTCTCCAGAGCTCCCTTTGCAGTGGACTTGTGGATTAGACATCATAGAAAAATGTCTTCTCTGTTATGGCAGCAAAGCCCTGGGATAGGGGTTGCAGCATCTTCCTCAATAGAAGATTTTAGGGGACCACTGGACAGACAGTAGCAGTCACTGGAAAAACAACAAGTTGAAACCTTGAGGTCTCTTCCAGCCCTACATCTCTGATTTCAAGTACCCAGAGCCCTGGCAGATGCTGTACTCAGGGCATTGGTATGTGTTATAGCCTGTGCCACCCCATCTTACTCTCATATTGCCAACTTGTAGCAAGAGGCATCTGCCTGGAGGAGAGAAAGCAGAAGCTGAACAGTGTGGCTTTTGCTAGTGTTGTTTTTTTAAAAGGGAAGAACTGTACAAATGCTCCAGTTTAGGACCCTATTCAAAGGCATAAATATCCTTTGTTCTGCAGGAAACCACCTATGCACTTTAACCTCTGTATGTGCTGAAGTACCTTTGTGAAGCAGACCCAACAGAGGTCTCACTAATCCTAACTAAAGGCAGAACTTGAAGAAAAAGGAAAAACAGAAATGGAGGCAAAGAAGGTAATTGTTTGAATGCTAACATGCTGCAGCGGGAGTCTGTGTTATTGCTCTGCTTTTGCTGCAACCTAGAGATAAAAGTAAAGTCCTTCTACAAGAAAGAGACAGTCAGGAAGGCAACCCCAACCACTGTCTTTGACTTCTCTTTAAAACATTAATTGAATATAAAACGAGAGTCAGAAATTTCCTCAAAAACCTGCCAAGACCATTTACAGTCTCCACATTTCAGAGGAAAACAAGAGCACCTAGAAGCTGTAGAGCAACCACATACATTTTCCTTGAGAGTTGTTTGTTATGGTCTGAAGTATCAACCCTCCCCAGCATCCCTCCATCTCTCACACCCATCTCTCTGGCTATCACAGCCCAGGCCACAGTTCCCTGGCAGGCACGAAGGCTCTAGTAGGCAAGTTATACCTTCCAGGCACCAACTCTAGCAGAGGTTTCCCTGCAGAAAACAGTCTCTCATCCTGATGGGCACCACCGTACCTTGGAAGCAACCAGAGCAGGCTTTTCTTCCTGGCTTTTAAATGCCATTTGAACAGTACACCTGCATTGGTTTACATTTATATGCAGGCTTATTTGCCCAGGCTTTCTGATTAAATTCTAGTTTTCCAGCTGGCTGCCAAAGCTGAAGTTGATACAGCCATATTGAGATATGGCCAGATGCTGCATTACAGCTGCCAAACAAGCACCTTTACTATGTACAGTGATGGTTAATAATAAATTACTGCGCTTCTAACAGACATACTGTCTCCAGCATTAATGTTTAAGTAGAAAGGAAAACTTTTTAATAAAACACACTTCTGCAACTTAACTCTAACTCCAGAATCCGCAACAGTCCAGACTCCTGTCACAGTGAGGTTGCTCTCCACAGCCTGCAACTCCATACTTGCAGCAAAAACATTTCACAAAACTGATATAAAACTGTGAGAGGTACTGGAAGAATGTGAAGATCTGTTTTTAATACATGACATATTCCACCCTGTGGAGGACTGAATCAGAAGTGCTGTGACATACATGCATGGGTATGAATGACCATTTTGTCCTGCTCTCTGTCTGTAGCCACCCTTTGTGGTTCAGATTTGGCTGCTAGTCTGAAGAGGAAAAACAAAGGCAAATAAGACTTTTGAGATACAGCCCCAGAGATGTGTAGAGAAGCTAAGTCCTCAGTCAGGCTCATTTTTTTTGAAACTCTAAGAGCCAAATTACATTTGGCTATACCTGCACTGCTAAGGCTGAAACTATCCAGGAAAGAACTGAGCCTGCTTTGGGGGACCTGAAAAAAATTAAGAGGAAGACATGAAGGGCTCCACTTTTTATTTTATAAAAATATCCCTTTAAGAAAAAAACCCAAACTGTCACTTCTAATGTTAAGTTTCCAGGAACTACTCTGGAGTAAATTACAGAGTCATGTGAAACTTCCGTGGGTCAATAAGCAACCCCACATAACTGCAGCCGCATCATTGCTGTTCTTTAACCAAAAGGCTGCTCGTATGTGGCTATTTAGTATACGACTAAAGCAAAGAGAGCCACAAACCATCCCAAAAATTTATTTCAGGCTTTAATGTGATATAACAATTTTTAAAAGTGAATTTGTCCAGGGTGGTAGAAGAAGAGTGTTTTAACAAGCGACTGTCAATTACTTTGGAGTAAAGTCCAATTTTAGATGAGCACTCAGGAGAATGAGCTATGGTATGGAGCTATCAGCAATTCACAGATCCCAATTTTCCATGGGATGAAACAATATTATTGCTATAGTACCAGTCTGTGCCTGAACACAGGCTGAAGAAAATAACCCTAAGTAAAGCTAAAAATGGTACTAACTCAAAGAAAAAAATGCCATGAAACCTGTCCTCCATGATTTTTTTGACTTAACACCCATGTAAACACTAAAGCTTTCACAGAGTTGAACTCTGCCAGGTCCCTGTGGACCTCGAACTGTGTGCCCTGGCTTCCGTGCAGAACAACAAGGCCACCAGAGTAAAGTCTCCACATGGCTAATCAGCTGAACACTAACTACTGAGACTCTGCTTAAACACCTGTTTCATACAAAGACATTGCTGTTTTGTGCTGACTCTTACACTTTTTAAAACTGAGACCTTTTCATGTTCCATTAAAAAAAAATAGGAGGACTACTCATCCATACCTGCATTTTTGGGGAAACTTTACTCGGAGCTAATCACAAGAGGTGTAGGTGACAGGGCAGGGAGCTGAGACATGCCAAATAATCTCAGCACGTTCTCTTCCCTCCCTATGCTGCTCATTTTGTTTTCTCTGTGTCACCTACTGAGAGAAGAGGCTTCGCCACCTCACTTGATAGATTCACAAGTGCTTTGCAGGTAAACTCCAATGCCAGGAGTGACTTCCAAGCCTTTAATGTAATACAAATGAAAGTGATGATGGACAATTACAGAAAAATGGTCTGAAATATTTTCTCAATTACTACATCTGAATTTGCCTGCCAATTACTGCAGTCCTTTCTACAAGAATTTTCCTCTTCAGAGGGTGTCACGAATGCAGAACTGGGCTGGGCAGAAGCAGGGAAGCTGTGTTTCCAGGCTGTATTCCTACTTTCTCCCAGAAATTTACTGGGTTACCTACAGCAAGCAAATCACATCCACTTTCCCTGTCAGGCCTCCCAATTCCAGAACAGGGGAAAACTCTCTTCTGTAAAGCACTTTCAGACCTACTGATGATGTGCAATATAAGAAGTAGGTATTATTACAACCTCTCTTCTTCGCTGTAGGAAATCCCACACAGATCAGACATCTAGAAAAGGTGCCTATAACTAAGGTTTGCACTGAAATATCTAGATAAAACAATGCCACATAACGCATGACACAAAAATGTCTTGTTTTCTTTCCTTTCTCTTGCTGTTAAATTCATCTGAGACCCGAATCCTACAAGGAATTATATGCATGTTTAGCTTTAATCGCAAGTAATCCCACTGATATCAATGAGAATACTCCTACAAGTACATTAAGAAATAAGAGCTTTTGCTATTTAATATTAGTAGGCACAAGAACAAAATGCATATCCAGCCACAAGTATGGTCTTTTAATATCTTCATGGACTCAACCCAACAGATGATACCTATCTTCCGGTCCACTAAAGGTCACTTCGTGACAGGCTGACCTATTCTGAGAATTCCCAAAACAAAAAAAGCATTCCTGCTACATGCTGGAGCCACCATAAAGATACTGCTTACCACGGCTGATGAAACCCTCTGTCTCCATCATTAGCATGATAGCAAATCATAACTCTCTTCAGAGCAAACAATATACACATAAATTGTAGCTCATCAGAGAAGTGTATTTTTTTTAGCTCTCTCTTCCCCTACCCCAACAAAAATGTTTTCACCCTTCTAAAATAAACTGAGAGTGATAGAAACTTTTTTTAATAACTAGATTAAGATAACTTGGGAAGTAAAGTTTTGCATGTCGTAATCTTAAAAACGGTGCATGCAATGGCTAACACCTCTGTCATTTTATCAGTCTACCACTCCTCAGCAGGGCCTGAAAAATGCAATGGATGCCTATTAAATCTTGGAAATCTATCAATGCCAGCAATTGCTTGAGAATAGGAAAAATAAATAGCTCTTGAATGAAGATTAAAAATTGAGGTTACTCAAATCCCTCCTAACTTTAGAGCTCAGTATTTTTCATGTTATTGGGCATTGCAACACTCAAGAATCATACAGGCCAGCCACTAGCCTGCTCTCTCATGAAAAGTCAACCTGCAATTCAGTGTGATTTAGCAGTCAAGTAGTCCTGACATGCTACCCATCTGTTAAAATTGTCCCGAGTAACTGAAAACACCTTTACCAAAATATCAGCCACTAGAGGGGACGTTTGGTATCCTACTTAAATCATACTGATAAGAAAGTTAATTAAAAAAAATTTTAAAGGTTTTTGTTATAAAATCATATTTCCCACAGTACTTCAACTGCACATTAGGTCCCATGCAAAGTTTTAGGAAGAACGATGCTTTCTTTTTGTATAACCAGACACCTTGCAAAACCAAACTCCACATCTCCTGTTCCAATTCCTAGGTCTACCCTCATCAAACCCTATGATTTCTACAAGCAGAGAGGCAGTTTTATATGCCAAGAAGATGGCTAAATTACCCACTAGTTTTGATTTGCCTGTACAGTCAGACAGCTCTGAGCATGCCTAAACCTGAACCTTCAAGTGAGCCAACCTACAGCCTGACACGCTCAGGCTTGACAAACAACCAAAAGAATGACCTACAAAATGGTTCCTATTTACAACTGTCTGCCTCCTCCAGATCTGCCATCACCAGATTTAGTGTTCCAAACGTCTCCAAAAGGACCTAAAAAACAGCCATTGAGTTGGGTCCAACTGCAAGCAAAGCAGAAGATCCTACTTGGCTCAAGCCACTCCAACAACTACTAATATTAAGAACATGCCTAAAGAGAAACGAATACATATTGCAACTCCCAGACCTGGTATTCCCGTCTTGCACATGGATGTGTACTGAATACAAAACTCATTAAAAATGATAACCTGACTTGATGGTTGGTCCATGCAGTAACATTAGCTGGAGAAGGACACAAGATGGATTGTGCCAGTGTATTAGGGGCACTGTAGGTTCTACATACTTTGTTAAAACCCGTTGGTTTGGGACCGGTGAAGCTGCTGGCAGTGCCTACAAAACTCATGACCTCCACCAAAATCTCTGTAAAAATAACTATAATTGGTGAATAGGCTTTAAAAAAGCCTTTACTCTTCGTAATCTGCCTTCAAAGATGTGGAGCTTGAAGGTTTTAGTGCAGCTGAATGCCTGCTCAGATGAGTATTTTAAATACACAACCTATTCAGAACCAGCATGGCCATGTAACCTGGACAAAACAACCAAGTACCACTCTTTTAATTTCCTCTGCCAAATGGATCTAGTTAATGTGGTCCAGTATTTTATTTACAACAACTGTAGCTGAACAAATGGATAATATCCCATCAAAGTCAGGATCGGCACAACCGCCTAACTAAAGCTGCTGCCTACAAAGGTTCATGAGCAGACCATACTCAGTCCACTGTATTTCTTCTGCAATATTTTGGTGAAGTGATTTAACAGTTACTCTTACCTTATAAGAGTTTTGTCCCCCCCTCAAGTTCATGCCCTTAACTGCACCATCCCTTTAAGTGACCACAGAGGTCACTGAGTTCTGAAGAGAATGACTGTACTGAACCATCACCATCCTATGTTACCAACGGTAACATTAAAGGTATTTCAAAATATAACAGCAATCCTGCTTATTACTGTATTCAGCCTTGCAGGCTTTTAAAAATCTCTTTCCTCCTTACCTTCTGCTAGCATAACTCAACAAAGCATCTGAGGTTCTGGGAAAGAAACTCACTGTATAAGGCTAATTTCTATTATTTAAGTCATTCACGTCTCAGGCATGACTATGGCCTCTCCACAAACTGCGTTTCAGACAAATAAATCTTTTTTTATCATTATAAATGGAAAACACAAAGCATCCTACATTAGTATCATGAACACAAACACTACACATGGATATCTGTAAGTTGTCACTATTTTACAGAAGCCTGCCTTAGCTATTGGACAATAAATCTCTATTCTTCCCTCCCATGGTCAGACTTGCATAGATAAAGGCAGCAAGGGATCCTCAGCAGCTCAGAATACGTAACTGACAACTGTCTGCAATGATCTGTGCTCCAAGTCCACTTGCATCCATTGGCTTTGGTTAGGATTAAATTGAGTCGGAGAAAGAGTGTAACAGGGTGGCTGAACAGTGGCTTGTGAGCCAGACTTACAGGTCACAAGCCATTTGACTACGCTTGCTTTCAGGCTGGATGGTTTCTCCTCCTGACAACATGGACTTTAGTTCTGCAGTCTGGAATAGGGAAGTTTATTCCAGATAGGAATATAAGCATAAATCAGGTGATACAGGAGCTGGAAATTAAAAATAATAATAATGAGCATACTGTAAAGGAATGTACTTTGAAATTCTTTTTGTTAGAATGACAGAATGATGTGGGTTGGAAGAGACCTTTAAAGATCATCTAGCCCAACTCCCCTGCCATGGGTGCGATGCTTCCTTTTTTCCAGTCACTGGGAGCTTTGCCTGATTGCCATGACTTTTCAAATATGATGGAGAGTGACCTGGCAACTGCATCAGTTCTCCCTGTTCGTGATGATTCTCTTGATGAAAAAGGCCATCTCTGTCAGCATGGCAGTATGAGATCCCAAAGGCAAAAGATGAAGAGTTGAAGCCTCATTTAGTAGTCATTTAACCAAAAGAAACTTAATCTCCGGGGTTATCAGCACCTTCATGCTTCCTTAGGAGCTGATAACTCAGCAGCATCCCCTCCATGTTTTAAAAACAGCAACATTACGTTTCTGATATTACAGGACATTTGATGCTAGGAAGGTACCAGCCAATTGATGGGGATGGTGGCAAGCTGCAGTGGACCAGCAGTGTTTCTGAAAGGTGCTCCTTCAACCTGAGTACATGAACATAAGAAAACTGCTGACCTCGCATTTGGAAAAAAAAAAATGCATCATGCATTTCCATGGTGCAAAATTAGGCCTTCTTCAGAGACAGCGGGCAATAAAGACTGTGTTCTCCACCTCTGCCCTCTTGAGAAAGCTGCATCCTTTCTGGTGGAGTCTTAACAGAAAAACTGGGCTCAGAGCAGCCAGATAATTACATTGCCACATTCGCTGCTCAGAGGGCAAGAGGAGAAAGGACGTGAAGCTCTTCTCTCCCCTACAACAGAGGACCAGCTGCCATCAATCCACTTTAAGTCCTGTTTATATTATCATATAATACGGATATTTTTATGGTTCTTTTGCTGCATTTTCATTGTGTCTATATTGCAAATATTACTAGATCAGGCTGGTTGTCACCAGGACCTATCCATGAAGGACTGGGTTGGAAACACCTGTCAGAATCCTGTTATTTTTAAGCAGTAAGCAGAGTCAGGCAAATGACCTGTTTATTTTGAAAAGATTTATTCAACAGCCTTTAGTCTTAAGGCCTCGTTACAGATGCCAGGCATGTAAGAACAGACAGTATGTCTTACCTTTCTAAATACTGGGCTAAGTGCAAGGACAGCTATTCCACGTTACTATGCAAGTAAGTAAATGTAAAATAAATTTCAAAAACAAAGTTTTGCTCAGCTGTCACCATTTGAGAAGACTACAAAGTCCAAATGAAACATGTTTCCCAGAGCAAACATTTCCAGCAGCCACCGGTACTGGTTATCCTGACTTGTGGATGATGAACCTAAGACGTCTCAGGGCTGTTTCTGTTTCTAACAGACTGCACTCCAGGTTACTCAGACTGCAAATTCAAGTACTCCATACTAATGTAAAAAACAGGCCTACATTGTCTTACATCGGACACCAAGAATGAAAGCGGATGAAGCCCTTGGTCACCTCCAATGCCAGAAGTGTACCGCCCCAGTTTATAGCCTCATTACTTAACAGTGAATTGTCACCAGTACAGAATCCATCTTTATCCTTTCCTGCAAGCTCCTCAGAGATTTTTGCCACTAGAGAATCATAAGACAGAAGTCAGGAGTTAATTTTCCTACTCTATCTAAACTTTATGAACCTGTTTTAATGGGGACAAAAAAATCTCAGTCCTTCATATATTTGTATCTGTCACCAAGAGTAAACCTAGAGAGATCTATACAAACACACTGATACCACTTCCAGCTGCACACAATTGTGCTATGCCTGAGACAAATTAGCAAATTACTCCAAAGACAAGTACAAGGCAAGCCACCATGGTCTCTCCAAATTCATCACCAAATAACAGATTAACCAGTCTTCTGATGCTAATCTGTGTCAGAGCCTGTAAAAGACAGTAAATACTGACTAAGGGCTGTTCTCCCTAGCAACAGAAAGGTTCACAAAGCTTTACAGTTTTTAGCATAGCTAAAAAACATCCAAGGCGTTTCAGCTAGAATGACTGCGGTCTCAACTTTTCCCCTCACATCCTGTACCACTTCTTTCTCTTATTTAGGGATTATGGGATTTTTTTAATAATTCCATATTCTTTCTGGCAGCTTTCCTCTCCTCTCATTCACAGAACCAGGCTAACGACAAGACAATAAAGTTCCCTTTCTGCCTACACATTTCACTAAGGGGGGAAGCTTATAAACACAGTAACATTACTTGAGCCATGAGAACGGCTTGCTTTATTAGCCAGTGTACTGCAGCCTTTAATTTATCATTTAGGATAGTTACTATAACAGGAATGCTAGTTGCCCCAAACAGGGTCTTTCTAACTGGTTTATAATGCTATACTGAGAAGAAAGAAGGAGAAAAAAAAAAGAAGGGGAAACTTCTTTTATGCTAACTATTGAACTCGTTAAAGTGGTGGATTGCACTCATCTGGAATAACAGGATTAGCAAATGCATTTCATTAGCTTTCCCAGTCAGGTGTGTTTTCTGCAGTGCTTTCTAATTAGCACAGTAGAGCTCTGTCTGGGTTGCAAACATTAGGGAACACTGAAGTTCAGTTAAACAAAAAGCCAAAGCTCTTTCTGCACAGTCAGAGAAGAAACAGGTCATCTGTAGATTTATATTGTTATCACAGTTGCACTTAAAGTTTCAAGAGGTAGTTCCAGCAGCTTGGCCTTACACGCCTAAGAACACTTTCCACAGTTCAAGGCTAACTCCAGAGGAGAGGGACAGGCCCTCAGCAACCTTTGTTTTAAAAAGTTACAAGAGGGCATGTACACATTAATTTTTTTTTTTTTTTTTTAACTACAGGATTAAGCTGCTAAGTGCCCTGGCTCTCAGACTGTTTTTCTTCCCTAAGCCCCATTCCCTCCCCTCTCAGTGTAGTAAACTTTCTGACGCCTTGCTTAATGAATTGCAGTACAAGCATAATATAAGTTCTTTTACTACACTGAGCACTACTTGCAAGCTGCAGAAAGATCTACCTTTGCCTGAAAATTAGAGGTGAATGAGCTATCCCCAGTCCTGCATATGTTGATGTTGCTGTACCAGTGTCAAACACAGGAACTCCTTTCCTGGGGAGTTATTCTCCCACTGCAAACACCACTTTATCACATCTATCCAAGCTCTTTCTATTAGTTTCTCCACTTCTTTCCAGTTTTCGTTTGTTTTTATCTCCTGTTGCCTGACTGGTGCTTAGCTAGTCAAGGATGGCAGCACAGAGAGAGCTTCAATGGACCACACCAGTGGTAATGGAAAACACCCACTGAAGCTTCCTACAACAAATCTGCACTACATACAGTGCAATATCCTCTCTGCAAGCCGTATGAAACTGAGGTGACTTCAGAGTCATCATTAAAAAGCAAAAATGCCAATGTGCATTACACTCCTGCATCTTACCTAAGTCCTGACACCCAAGTGCAAGATGGGAAGTGATTCCAGTTTTAATTTGAAAACTGGTCAGTTAATTTATCCATTCATCTTCACTGGTTTTGACAAGGATGGTGCATTTTTAGTGCAGAGATCAAAGTGGCCCTTTTCTCATCCCGTTCTCATCTGCTGAGCTTTGTTTCCGAAGTCTGTGGATGCAGCAGACGTTCTTAATTTTAAAAAAAAAAAAAAAAAGTTTGGCCCTTTGACATTCAAAAAGAAGTTTCTCAGAGCTGAATGTGGTGGTCTTTTGGGGTTGTTGGGGGTTTTTTTGGGGGTGGGGTATGGGTGTTGAAACATCCAGTTAGAACTACATTTGGAAAATAATGAGGACACTAAAAATAAGGAGTTGAAAACTACAAAGACTGATTCTCATTTTTAGCTATACAAAATAAGCACTGTCACTCCCTTAAGGATAACACAAACCATATTTCATTGACTTAAACTCCAGTTGCTCACAAAGAGTAACTCAACTCACTGTCTAAAGAAACTGTGGGGTTGGTATTAGAAAAAAATGTTTGTTGACCACATGCACGTAAACTCAGGAGGACAAGTCCGGAATCATCAGCCTTCCACTATAAAGGAAGTTCCCTGATCCAACAGTATGAATCATATTAATGATTAATATTTTACTAAACATTACTGAATATCTAAGTTGTGTGCACTGCTTCTGACAATAGTTTTTAGTAAGACTTTGACTAAGGCTTTCTTATATGTGCTGAAAAGAATTTTAAAAATTTACCTATTGCTCTTTATTTTGTGAAGATTAAACTTCAAGTTGGATTTATATTATTGAAACAGATTTGTCTTTATTTTCCCATTTATCGACACAAATGACAGAAAGATGCTCAAACACTATGTTATTGATTTTTGGCACAGTGTCATTCTGTGTTCACGTCTGTAATAGAAGAACCAACAGCTGAACGACTATCCTCGCTCCAGGAAAATTAATTTGGCAAGCCAATGCAAGGAGTTCGATAAAAATGATTTCACACAAATTCAGTTCAATAAACTGTTGCCCTAATTAACACTAGCTTGGTTTTTTTGACTAAGTTCCAACAAGTTCAGCACGATGCCAGGAGAGTTATATAAAAGCTGAGCCTGGCTTTTCTCTGGGTGTAGTCTGAGCCTTGATGCATTTTTTTTTAAGATAGTTAGAGATTGGTGGTAGCTGTGACTAGAGCATAAAGTAATTATTAATAAAGTGTCAATGTGTTTTACACATGAATTCTGTACCTTATCTGAGAACATAAGAACTACCTTTCTCCCACCAAAGGCTGTCTGGAATATGGCCCCACCACGTTCCTTTACAGAAGGAAAATAGTCTCATTTCCACTTTACACATGGGTAAACTGAGGTACAGCAAGGGGGTGTCAAACACCTGCAGTAAACATGGATTTTAAAAGGATTTGGAGGAAGCTCAGCACTTCTAAAAAACAAACCCAGAAGCTACTTTGTAGGAAAGGTTTTAAATGACCTCTCACACCCTCACCATGCAGTGCTCTGGCCACCCGATGATGCTACTCGGCTACTTCCACATCATTTACAAGCTAATACTCTGCTTCCCTGCACCTTGGACATTCTTCCAAACAAAGGACTTTTCTCTTTTTCCTTTCTCTCTGTCCCCACCCTCCCGGAGTGCTGGTCTGTCCCTTCTAGTGTGGTGGGTGTCTCTGGAGCAGCTAGGGCAACGTGACTTGCAGGACTTCCCCACTCCTTCACAACCGAGGGGGAAAGGCTGGTGGCAAGCAATCTTGGGAAGGGTGGAGATGGGGGTCAGAAGACGAAAGCGGTGCTTCCAAATCCTAGTTACAGTTAGCAGGGATTAAATAATAGTCACTAACCTCTTCAGCTCACAGAGGAAAAACGTGATCCTGTTTAATTCTCCTTCGCTCCCTGCAGCTCCTTCTTATACAACACTGCAGCTCCGGCACATCAATGCACAGCTCGCCCTGTTGCTATCATTGCAGCAACACCCCCTTGGCCAGGAATCCAATAAGGACACTATAGGGGCGGGCTATAACCAGAAGCAGCTGCAGCAACAGAAAGGCTGGTGGAGGAACTGAGGCTGGGAGCTTTCGCCTGAAAACACGAAGGAAGCTGCACGTGGCTAGCAAGGGGCTGACAGCTCCCTGGGGACCTGTGCAAGACCCCACTTAAGCCCACGCAGCAGTCATCCCAGTCAGGCACTACCCAGAGCCCAGTCATGCAGTGGCTTGCAGACACTGGTGCATCAGCAGTGCTCATGTCTGCCCCACTGCATCCGTAGGGTGCAGGATGCAGGCTGAGTCCGTGCTCAGGAAATTGGGAGTTTCAGCAGTGCCAAGCAGAAAATAAATCATTACGTGCCTGGCTTCCCCCAAGCAGGCGGTGTACAGAAAGCAGCCACTAGGACAGCCGAGGCCAGGTGTTACACAAGCTCTTACCCAAGACTATTTGTCTCTCTTCCCACAGAGATTGCTTCCTGGCCCACAACATACTGTGCTTAAGTGCTAGCTTTTCCCTGGAGAGCCACTTTTTACCCAGATCTTATGCCCAGTCTCTTTACTTGCTCTTTCTTATCTACATGCAACAGGACTTTAAGCTGCTTGGTTCAGGGCTAGATAAAAGCCTAGGAGGGTGCAGCTATTTTCCCCCAGGCCAGTAGTTCCAGCAATAAACAGCCGGATGGTCTGAATTCCACAGATCATTCTATACCATGCTGATGTTGGGCATTCACAGACTATGATAGAACCTAAAACTGTGTCACATTGGGACTACAAGTACAAAGGATCGAATTCTGTACTCATTCACCTCAGATGTAAAGTAGAAATAACTCTGCAGAAATCACTGGGGTTTTTTTCCACCCAAGTGTGTTCAGTTCAACCTGTTTCTGGCAGATCTTGGGGCATGCTATGCGTAAGCAGTAATACCGTAAGTAGTCTGTCTTCTTCCTATAAAACTGAAAAATTCAGTGCAGCTCTAGATTCCTTAAATTCTTTATTCTGAAATTCTGCAGGTTGGGACTGTAAGAGTGACACGCCTTTCCTTCCCTCTTTTCCCACTCATTTCTTCTGACCAGTTAACTTCCTCACCAGCAAGCCTTCAGGAACTCACTTGGCCTCCTCCCAGCTACATTTGCTTTTCCAGAGTCACATTTTCTGAGCCAGTTACGGAGTTTTAACTCGTGCAAAACTTCCGTGGTCTAACATAACCTTATCTGAACATGGGGTTTATACTGATATTGTTATGCTGGATGTTTCTAATACATCACAGGATGTTTCAAAATTCTTTCCTTTCACTCTAAAACACGTATTACCACAGGCTAAAGCACAGATCCACGTATCAGCAGCTCTAATTACAGTCGTTACATAACTGCAATAAGGAGGAGCTCCAGAGAGTAACTTAAGAATTACATACAAGACTAACGAGCAGGAAGTTTAAAGTCCATCAAAGCATGTATGAAGGTCTGCAACATATGTGTGGTATTGCATAAAGGAGGATTGGCAGACCAGGAGATGCGGCATTTAAAGATATACATCATGAGTTCAACATATGGGACTGCTAATGACTAGCACGGGACTGTATGCTTAGCATAAAGTAATGAATCAATTAGAACATGATAGGAAACCATAATGAATAGCAGAACAGATGAAAGAATGCATATGAGAGTGATTAGAGGCAGATGTAACTCAGAGCCTTTGGATTCAGTAACAGTGCTCGCATTTGTACAGCCACGTGTTCTACAGGATGCAGGACCTGTCTGATCTCATAAGCAACCTAGTAAAAAAGTTGGAAAAAACCTACTTTCCAGATGGATCAGCTCCCAAAACCAGGTGGGAGTGGCAACATGCGGCCAAACAGGAGGGCACAGCTGCCTCTTTCCACCGCACTGTGGAGTTAGGTTAGCTTAAACCAGTCAGGTAACTACTTGCTGTTTGATCCCTGTATACAGCCTCAAGCTCACTCTGCCATAGGTTTGTTTATTTATTCAGGTGGCTAGATAACAAACCCAACATTTAACTGAACTCCAGACCTGGTCAAGATTGGCGGGGGGGTTGTGGGGGGGTGGTGGTGGGGGAGTGGTTCCTCCAGAGGTGGAATGAGACATGGCCTCTAGAGGAGCTGTTTGTGGCCCTCAGATGAGTGGCTGGAATGGCAAGAGAAGCTAGGGTCCCCAGGGTGGTGACAGTGGGTGGGGGGAAACGCCAGCCTTGGAAGAAGCAGCAGCAAACAGCCCCCCAGTGTGGACGTAGCTCTGTTGGTGTATCGATGTCTTACAAAGTCTGTTTCTCTTTCCATATGGAAATAGCAGAGATAGTCTCTATAAATAATGAGTACCTTTCAATACCAATAAAACTTCACCAAAATTGGATGGATATTGTGTAGCTTTCATCATTGCAAATTACAAGAAGGCCTGCAGGAGTAGTTAGGCCAACACAAGCATAGCTGGGAACTGTAGACAAGCTTTTGGCACAAAATCCTTCTTTAGGTCTGAAATGTATGAAATAAGATTTTTCAGAGAGTAATTAGATATGTCGGAGTCAGACCACCCCTGAAGGTAAAGGCAACCGATTCCCACAAAGAAGGGATGTTAGTGGAAAGGCAGAAGGAGAAAAAGGTTAAAAAACCTGCTGCTTTGCATACAAAACAGCCTCTTAACAGGACTTCTTAGGACCACAGGAAGAGTTCCCACTAGGCTGGGCCACCCACTCCCTTTTTTGTCCTGTATTTCTCATTGTTTATTTTTTGGTCATATCTGCATATCGTTTTGTTCTGCTGATTGTCTTTCCGTGCCACGTTTCTCCCCGCTCTCACCTTCCACAGTCCCACGAGTGTTACAAGTCCTAGCAAGCAGATGTATTAATTAACTTCAGCTACAACCTAGCAACCTTTCACTTCTCAATTATTTTGTGAGGAACAACTTAGCAATGCAAAATGATGTTATCACCATTCTGATGATAGGAGTTGACTGGCAACCACTAGAAGCCCTCCATGGGACGAAACAAGTTTTATTTGGGAGAATTCAACAGCAGATAATATTCCACTAAATCACAATGGTAAGCCAAAAAGTGTAAATAAGAAGCTGGAAACTCCTTGGGTAAGAGAAAAAACTGACTTGGCAACAGCCCTAAGAAGAATGCTTGATTCAACTCCTCAGCCAGGAAGCGCATACCATAAATATCAGAGCAGGTATGGTGCGCTAAGAAACAGCAGCAGAACACGCTCTGAAATTACTGGTACACTCATCATTTAATTTCAGATGAATCAAAACAGAAAGCCAAGGCTTAGGATCCTACAATCTAGCAGTGCTCACACACACTTAATGAAAGCTACAGCCTAAGTGCTGAGCTCAGC
Source organism: Morus bassanus (assembly GCA_031468815.1). Taxonomy (NCBI): domain Eukaryota; kingdom Metazoa; phylum Chordata; class Aves; order Suliformes; family Sulidae; genus Morus; species Morus bassanus. The sequence continues at coordinate 58,633,144 of CM062567.1, read as the reverse complement.
GAGAGCTCTGGACAGCCCACTTAAATAAACTCTGACAGGAACATCAGCTCACCTGGTACAATGATGAAGGATAAATACGGAATGAGAAAGATAAATTAAAGACAGCAGTAATTAAGTTAAATGTGCATATCGGTGTATGGAATCAGATCATCAGATTAGACCCACAGCTTCATTTGGGGATTGCTGGAAAGACGCTTACAGAAATTGTTGGGGTTTTCAATTTTATTTTCATGCATAAGGGTGTTTTTATGGCGTCCCTCGGTTTGGGGCTTGACCTGGAAAAATAATAAAACACCACAAAAGAGAGCGGACCTCAGGACAAGGCAGCAGGTCCAGGGTTATCAGTACGGAGCTGACGGGATTTGGGGTACGGGGAGGCCGGCGCTTCGGGCTGCCAACCCCGCCAGCCTCCTCACAGGTTTCCTCCCAATCCATCCCCACAGCCGAGGCCGCCGTTGCCGGATACCCGCGACCTCCGGCGAAAAAGGCGAGGCACAGACCGCCGCCCGGCAGCGCCCCCTGCCGCGCCCCGCCGGCACCGCAGGCCGCGGCAATGGCGGCCCCCACGGCCCACGCGTGAGCCCTTCCGCCGACCGCCGCTGCCGTGAGTGGGGAGGGGCAGCCGAGCCTGGGGCGCGGTTACGGCCCTTAGGGCGGGGCCCCGCCGCCCCCTCCACGCACCGGGCGGCGCGGCACCCCAGTGACCCCCCCCCCCATCCCGCCCGCCCGCCGGCCGGCGGGCTCGGCGCTGCACAAAATGGCGGCCACGGAGCGGGAGGGGGCTGTGGGGCAGGCGGGGCCCCGCGGGCGGCGGGAAGGGGGCGCGGGGGTGGGTTTGCACCGGGGGAGATCGGCCGGGGCTCCGGCGGCTGTGCGAAGGGAATCGTGGCTGCCGAGAAGAGCAGACACAAACGCCTTTGTAAGGCGTGTAGGGGTGACAACAGGCGCTAGCCGGGTGGCATCGCGGTGTGGGAAGCTGTGCAGCGAGGTGGCCACAGGCCTGCTAAGCGAGGTGTCTTAGACCCGTAAGAGGATGAACGAGTGCAGTAATGATACACACATCATCTCGCAGTGCGATTACCAGGGCTGTGTTAACGGTAATTGCACTTTAAATATACCTCACCTGCTTTTAGAAGTAGGATGCGAGGCAAATTTATCTAGCGAGCTACAAACAAAGCCTGATACACAGAAAATATTCAAGCTGCTGTAAAGACCTGCTCCTCCAATGCTGGTTTCACCCACTTAAATATAATTTCCAGAGGCGGTGCTGCCCAGGGGAGCGCTGGCAGCATCCCTGCGGGGGGGTTTGAGGTGGAGGAAGCATGGGGTGCCATCGCTTCTGCCCCGTGGCCAGCGGGCACAGGGGGCCGTGGCAGATAACATCCCTGGGGCTGAGGTACAGTTTAAAACAGGCCCAGGCCCACGCTACTCTGCACTGTGGAAAACCCGGTGGCAGAAGCACAGCTAGCGGAAGTTTGGCAAAGTAGGGCAAGTCAGTTGCAGAAACTCATCCACAGAGTAAGAAAACTACAGTCAGATTTGCTTCATCATTCAGGTACAACTCGAGAAGCGATCAAGTTGTCCAGAGCATGTTTAATATTCTGACACCACAAAGAAAAGGAATTGCTATGTTTCTTTCTCTAAAAATTGAAACTCTTCAGTTTAAGAGCGCTCTCATCACTAAACCAGACAAGCTTTCCCCTATCCCTTCTTATTGGTGAGGCTAGTTCCTCTTGCCTCCCAGCCTAGTTGGTTTTGACTCAAATCAATTACTTTCTGCTGATTCACATGAGTTCTTAAAGTGCAAGAAGAGAGCATGTAGCATGAGGTATAACAGTGGGCTGGACTGCTTCTTTTAGAGCCAGTTTCTGATAAACTGAAGCATTGAAACAAAAAAAAAAAAAAAAAAAAGCCTCCCCCTTAGGCCAGCCTCACAGGCTGGAGTAATAGCAGGCTGTGACAGCAAGATGGCCCTGTTCCACTGCCCAGCTGTACATCGTTCTGTACCTCTTATATCGGGCTTGGGGCTCAGCTGGCTTTTTGGAAGTTGGTTTTGCAGTGCATCACAGCTTTCTGGACATGGCATGCACTGCAGCTGCACAGTCCAGCAGAAGGGAGGGAAAAGGGGCATGAGCACCCCTTCCAGCAGCAACTCACAGCTGCACTTAAATGCAGTGTTAAACTGCACCTACTCTTTGTTTTGAGTCTAAACTTTGACTCAAATTTGAGCAGTAAACTGAAGTTTCATATCATGCAGTAGCCCGTGTTAAGGGTTCTCATGTTGACTGGGGGTGTGGTGAAGAAAGATGCATGCGTGCTGACAGATAACAAAATATTGCCTTTCTGGCCTAGAGACCATTTTGTCTTAGTTAAGGCTTGACAAGAATTGCTGCCCTCACTATCTCAACATAATAATTTACGGTGCTGAAATATCCAAAATCGGCCAAATTCCATTAAACACAAAGTGCAAAGAAAAGTTATCTTAAACAAGAAATATAGCAATTTTAAAGTTGTTGCATTTATTCCCCTGAGGAGGAAAGGATTCTTATCAAGAGGGTGATGAAGAAGTTAGTCAAACTTAGTGTCATTTTTTTGTTAGATGAGCTTTAATGTAGGCTACTGTAAATTGAATGAAAAGAAACATGGAGAATGGAGATAAAGAGCTTTTGGGATTAAAAGAAAAAATTAAGACCCAAACCCTTCATTACTATCTTACAGCTTTTTCTAAGTAGTACTTTGCTGTTGCAGTTCTGAAATTAATGAAGTGTGCATGGATTATTGCTGAATGTATTTTACTTCAGAGCTGTTTATTCCCCAGAAGTCAGAGGCTTTGCATGTCTGTTAATATAGTACTTTCCAGGCCACTTTTCTCATACAAGCTGCGGAGGAGCAAAATAACGTCCTTACCTTTGCAGCTGTGACCACAACATAAAATCAAGCAGGAGGAAGAGGTGATGTTGGGGGTTGTTTTCACTGCACTTAAGGTACCTTAAGTATTGGAGCTCACAAAAAGAGACAGGCCTACGCATGCCCTCTCTAACAACGGGGCTGTTAGGGCACTTAACCTTTCTTTTATACCTGCCACAGTTTAGCCAGCACAGGTGAATACAACTTACCTGTTAAACAGCATAGTCCCATGCGAGCATTACTATTGCACAGCAGTTTCTCTTATTTGCCTGTACTACCTTACCTAGTCTGCAGCACAGCCCTCAGAGCAGCTCTGAGGATGATTTGGTGGCAGCCCAACTTGTGGTTGTTCTGAGAATTAGGAGGAAGCTCTAGATACTGATCTGAAGGCTGCCTACTTTTGTGCAGACACCTCACTGCTTGTCCAGCTCCCAACTGTACAAGTGCCACAGAAACAGAAGTCAACAACTAATCTGTGTGAACACTTTATCTTGAAATGCTTGCATATTCGAGTGAGGGGGAGGGAAAAGGGAAAAAGGGGTCTTAGTTGGATTTTTCTATTTGCCTATAATGCTGTGACTCAGTCTACAGTTTTGAGCTGTGATTTTGCATAACTGAGGAGGTTGCAGAAAAAGGCCATATTGTTTTCTCAGTTTCTGGAAGTAAGCAGCATGATCACAAAGGTAGTGTGGGAGCTAACCACTTGAAGATGCAGTCTGTTTTCTACTCAGCATATCATAAGGAACAGAAACTATTTGAGAGTGTACTTCTGAAAAGTTACCTGTTACACAAGAAAACTTGAAATTTTACTAACGAGGTTCCAGTTGTCAGTTCAGCACTGCTTCTTAGTCTTTTCCCTGCTGTGAGCAATTTGAAAAGCATCACCAGCTACTTACACTGACATTTGCTTTTAAGCATGTTTCAGGGATGCTTTCTGGTATTAGAGTGTCTTTAGTTAAGTGATAGAATACTTTCATCTGGTGGGGTGGCTTGGGTTTTTTTTGTTTAACAACTGCACAACAGTAATAACAGTTGTATTTAAACCCCCCCTCTTCCCCCAGGGCAGAGTAATTTGCTTTTCTTGGTATTTACATATTTTCGTTAAGTGATTGCACAGCTTACCACCAGCTAAAATACATAGTTCCTGTTTCTGGAGCTGTCTCAGAGTACTCTGCATATCCTCAGTACACAGCAGATAATTTGGAGGGTTTTGCCCTAGCTTTCTCACCCCTCCCTACACCAAACAAAAAAGTAATTCCTGCTGTTAGTTTGGTCACTACGCTAAACATAGTAAGCCCAATTATCCATTACCTTAAAATGGATTCTGCCATCATGTTATTAGACCTCTCATAGATCAAACTGGAGGCACATGAACAGGGAATGTTTTCCTTTTTCATATCTGTAGCTGTATCTGCTTTGAAGAATGGCTTTGTAAGCTTCTCCCATTAACTAACAAAGAGATAGAAATCTTCCACATCCCTGTGTGCCTTCTCCAGATGCGGATTAACTTCATTAATGGTAGCAGTAATCTCCCAGTCTGTCTGGCAGGTGTTGATCTATGCTCCAGCACTAGTGTAGATTCTCACTTTGATGATCTTAAATGAGCTGGAGCCAAGAGTGTGCTTTTGAAGCAGATTGTCTCCATGTACTGCACTTTGACTTAAAGTTTTCAGATGGACCACCAGAGGCTGCACCACGGGAGAATGCCTAACACTCTCCACAACTCATAGGTGGGAAAGTCCATGAGAGCAGGCAGGAGCTAGTCTAAACAAACCACACGCACAAAACCCACATAGTGGGAACACAGCCCTCAGCATCAGGTATTTTCATTTACAGACCCGTACTTACTCCTGGTGTAGATATAGCCAGCAGTAATTATAAGAGAAATCAGTCTAGCATTAAAAAAATTAGAAATTGATGTATTGAACTCCCCCAGAAGGAAGACCCAGAAGAAATTGGAATATTCACAGGGAAGTTTGATCCAACAGAAACCTAACATAGTCCCAAAGGCCTCAGCCCAATGCTTTCCAGTCTTTTAGCACGCTTACTGGAGTCTCTACAGCTGGTTGTATGGTAGTGATGAAAACCACAAACTGAAGGTGTGAACACAGGGTGGTACACAGAGATCTGGACTATTTGAAAAGACATGCACATCTAAACAGCATTCATTTTAATGTAGCATGAAAAATCATTCACCTGAGGCTGGGAAATGTATGTAGGCTACTTACGAGGTAGGAGAATATAAGAAGATACTCTGAATGGAGAGACATTTGTAGATACAGGGTGACTAGACTGCTGAACAAGAGTTCGCTTTGGCAGGTGGTAGGTAGAAGGAATGCAATTCTTGCCAGAGACAGAAATTAACAGTAAAGCAGGGATTTGTGTCGGGTTCATGGCATAACAGAACCATGAAAGTAGTGTTAACATTAAAACCAGGCACAGAAATGTAAATTAGAGAACTGTAAGAACCTACTCTAGAAAGCATGCTAAGTAAGAGTGATTAGGCTTGATTAGACGCCCTTAGAGGCAATTCAGATGCTTTCTATGTAGGTGTGGTTTTTTTAGAGATTGCTGCTGGGCTGCTCTTTAGCCTTCTAGCAAAAAAACTGTAAGCCAGTAGGAGAAAGCCAGAGTTAGCCAGGTAAAGAGTCAAGGATAATGTAGACGGACACACAGTGAGGGGAAAAAGCCATGAAATACCTTATTTAGCAGGACTGTGTTTTTTCTGAAGTCTTAAAATGATGAACAGCATTGACTTAAAAAGTCTTTCATGTCTTGTCAGCTCAATGCAGACGTCACTAAGTAAAGGTCTTTGACTTACATACAGCCTTGCATACTCTGATCTCCTGTATCATTTTCTTCTGGCCCCTCCACAAAACTAGACCTCTTGAAAATATGTAGTAAGCATCTTTTCAGTGGCCTTCCCTGAAAGCAGCCTTGCCATGCAGTAGTCAGAATCATTTGTCCTCTACGCTGCCTGCCCACTATTATCTCCAGCCATAATAAAGGTGGACTCTAAAGAAACATTTGCTGTGTTTGATGGGACTGGATGTCCAGTAAGTATGTTATTAATGAGTATTCAGAGGAAGGAGACACAGCCTATCTGTGTAAACAAGTGACACAGCACTGTTTTCACATGACTTCAAAAATCAGGCATTTAACTCTTAGTCAATAAAAGCTTTAGGTTTGAATTTTTGCCTTGGCCACTTAGCATCATCTCTCCTTGGAATCCAGAGAGCTGCAACATGATGTAGGTCATACACCAACCCATTTTGACTATTGAGTTTGGATGGAAGAATGATGTTGCTTATTCCACCAGGACTGGAAAGCAACTGTCAGCACTTACAGCTACAGCATGAGCTGCTGCAAGAAGTTTATGAAAATCCTCTGTTAAATAGAAAGCAGAGAACTGCATGTGAGTTATTAGAGCTGCAGCTACCTAAACTTAATCCTAGCATCCAGGAACATTTCCTTGGGTTTTACTGGATATGTACATTTGTGGATACAGCTGTACGAGCACCGAGAGATAAAGCTCAGTACAGTTAGAAAGATAGAGGATACTAGCACAAGTGAAGAGTGGAAGATGCTGTGTGCAACTTCATCATTACATTTGGTCTAGGCAATTGCATAGACACAAAGCTGCTTTAGAAGTGCTGGTTTGCTGTAGTACAACATTTCTACATGTAGTATAGTTGGACAGCCTACCTTAACAGATGGTTTCCAATACCTCTAAGATTCCCTGTGCTGTACAGGAGTACATTAAGAGATACTCAGTGGAAGCCATCACACACCACTTGGAAAAAGGCAATAGCTTACCAAGAGCCCCATCTATCAGGCTTCAATCCTTTTCAAAAAGAAAAATAAATTAAAACTTGTATCCTAGCACATTTTCACTTAGTTTTGTACATAAAGTAGCTGTTGACTCCTGCTATAAAATGACTCCTCTTAATGGTAGAACCTCCCAAGTACTTTCTCTCAAATTTTGATGCCTATCACCTGCTACTCTTTATAGCCTTTCTCTTTTGAGCCTCCCAGGTGCAAAGCTTCCAGCTGAAAAATGTGCTCTTTAACTCTGCCTTATGCAGAAGTGATGAGGAGCATGTTTTTCCCAATCCTTACCCTGCTAGGTATGGAGGACTAATTCTGAAAAAAATAAGTTGTCAAATTTCTGTTACTTCCTTTTTTTTCCAGTCAGGAATTAGTTACAAATTCCACAGGCTTCTGAGTAAATGTATATGAGTTACTGTTAAAACACAGGGTGCTTTCTTCCCATCTTTATTACAAAATCTACAGTGATCTCCACACTGCTTCCATTTAATTGGTGTTTTGCAACCAACTTAAATAGGTAGCTCAGGTCCAAATTCATTAACAGAATGGAAAGATTTACTCCAAATGTGGGATGTAGTAGGAAGATGATTAGAAGCTGAGCAGTTGTTTTTACATGGGGAGCGTGCCCTAGCTTGATGAGGTTATTTCCTGAACCTAAACTGTAAACAAGCAACTGTGCGAAGTCGCAAACCTGCGTATGGGATGCTGGGTGTATCTCTTGGAAATTGTGACAAAAGCTAACAATCTTTCTCTCACTGAAGTTGGTGAAACATTTTCCGTGTACTTGACTGGAGCCAGGTTTTTGCTGTAGGTGCTTACTCTCTGACTTTGCAGGAGTTAATGCACACTGCACAGTAAATTCCTCTGAAAACTTTCAGCTCCTCTCCTCCCCAGTTCTCCCTTTTCCTTTAGGATAACTGAGTTTTAAAGCGCTTTCCTAAACCTTCTTCATCTCTATTCCCCTTTTTAAATGAGAAACTGAATAGATATCCTTTCAGCATTCTGCTTGAGCAACAACCGTTGGCATCACTTTTACACTGTATTAGTCATAATGCACACCAGTATAATGTCTTCCATCAGAATTTCAAAGCACTTAACAAATATTAATTAAGTATTGCGTCTCTGTGAGGTATGTAAGTAATTAATTTTATAAGCCAACGCCATATAAAGGAGAGGGAAGGGTGGATTCTCACATTAGTGCATAGCCTCTTATTCATTTACAGTTATTTTCTTCATGGGTATCTACACCTCAGGTAAGTTCCTTGTTCAGCTTTTGTAATGGCCACAGTAGCAGGAACATTTATGAAGCTAACTGCAAGATGCCTCTCCTATTTCCATTATGTGAAAGCATGTCGTCTCAAATTCATTGTAAAATGGGGTTATGGTAAATCAAGTCAGTAGAGAAGACAGGTGAAGAAGATGAGACTTGAGCTCCAGTCCTGCCTTCAGTTCATCAGAGCAGACGTTCCTAAACTTCTGTTGTCCTATGTTTGCTTTTCTACAGGTAGCAAAGGACTTTCTGGATGTTGCAGGCTTCCTTTTCCCAGGCACATTTACTCTTTCTGCCTGGAAATCACATTCAGGCAGATTTTGAGGACTTCATAAATTTCATAAATTTGTCTGGGCTTTTCCGGATGTCTGGTAGCTGTAAGGAGCAGACACTTCTGAACTAGTTGCTGCATGTCTGGAAACTCTGGATGTTAGCACTGCGAGCATGCACTGCAGTTACAGAACATGAAGCAGCCTAGCAGGAACAGCTCTGTGTGTGTGCTGTGCTGTCCAGCCATGCATAGTAAGTGCAAGCAGACTTAGTGTAGACATATTGTGCAGCAACTAAGACTCTGTGCAGTCAGCCCCATGCTTTCACGGGGGAACTACGCAGTTATTTGCATATAGGTTATACATCCCCTGGCTCCTGGGTGTGCTGCAGCTGCTGCCTGTGCACATACTCTTTTCTACCCATGAAATCCTCTGCAGACATATAGGATTCCTACCCCTCTAGTTTGCATCCTTATATCCACACTCCTCCAAAGCAACAATGATCAGGACCCATACTTGTTCCACTTCTCCCTTTGATTCCCCCTTCCCTTCTAATGATATCCTTGCACTAAGACAGTGCTTCCATGAGAGACCCTGAGACAACTTCACAGTTTGCTACCGCCAGAAGAGGGAGGTGGCAGTCCCCAGTCCTTTGTCCTCCCAGCAGTACTTGCTCTTGGTCATCGTGCTGCTTACCTTGTGCTGGTTCTGGTATGTGCTGGATCCCTCCATTAGTCGCTTTGACCTATTAGCCTTTGACCTATTTCTTCCAAGAAAAGTAGCAGAAAGGTGGATAGCTTTCACTGGAGTATCAAGGTAAATCAGCTGACTAAATGACAGATATAAGGTAAAGGATCAGAGGAGTGCCTGAGCTGCTGCAAGTCCAGCTGGGAGGCTGGGAGATTGAGAGACTTGACCTCGCACTTTTGCAACAGTGACTTCTTAGATCAGCTTAGCTGCCTGTGAAACAGTTGTTGGATTTATTTATTTTTTTTTACATAATTCCTACTTTGCCTTTTTTTCACTTCCCCTTGTCTTTATAGCTGTGTCATTCAATCCGGGGAAGTTTGGATGGGTTCACAGTTTTTGTCACACCACCACATAAAAATCAGATTTTTGGAAGGGTTATCAAAGATTTGCCAAGTCATGGTCTTACAGGCAATTCCATATAAACTTTCTTTAATATGCTTCTGTGGCCTCAAACCAGTTGGGTTATTTGTTTTTTCCCCAGCTATTCACATGTTGGAGGCTAAAAGCATTGCTATCATCATGTTCAGAAACCTCTCTGCTTTTTAAACATGCTTATTCTGATTCTAAGGTAGCCTTAAGAAAACCTTTCAATCCCTTGTCTTTCTCCCTTGAATTAGTTTCAAAATTGTACCTAAAGCTAAATACAGCTCACATGCTGTGTGGAAACTGCCTTGAAATTAAACAGAAATTTGAGAAGCTTCTGTTGGCTGTCTCAGAGAGTGTCAAGCACATGACACATTCCTCGCAACACCCTGGAAAATTAATAAATAAAAAAAAAAAGTAATCAGTTTTTTCCCTACTGCATAACATCCAGCTAGATTTGAGCTGGAAAAGCAGAAAATCAAAACACAATTAAATTCTGATTTTTCTTTCAGTATTGTTTGAGAAATGATGGAAGACTTAAGCGCATTAATAAAGCAATTTAGACATCCGTCTGCCATAGTGGTGGAGTGCAGAAGATCAAACGAACATTCTCATCTGCTTCACACACACACACACACACAGTGTTTCTTCATTAATGGCATACTTTTAGCGTATGTTAAAACTGTACACATCAGACAACAAAGCAGTGCCATGAAGCCCCTGTCCATAGGGAACACAGGGAGCAGAAAAAAAGTCTGGTTGATTAAAGCATTCTCAGCGGCTGAGAAGACCACTAACTCCGACACGGTTTGCTGTGAACTTTGAAAGGGTGGGAAGAATAACTGCACACTACCGTCTTCGTTTGATTGTATTGTTCAGAATGAATCTCCCACTGATAAAATAATTCCTGATAAAAGGCGTTCTAGCTTTCAGAAGTTGTGCACTCAAAGCATACACAGGGCGGGTGTGTTGAAGTATCAGTGCTCTGTAAAATATGCACAAACCAGCGGTTTGGGGCTGCCCATCTGTTTTGATGACAGAAAGTGAAGGTCTAAGTATATGTATTTTAAACCAAATATGACCCATTTCAGGTTCTGAAGAAGAAAGAGGGCCCATCCTTTCCTGACAGAGGAAAGAGACAAAACCCATTGTGTTTGTCACGATACTTATTCAGTAGGGGTCTCTCTAAAGACCTAAACTTCAGCTGGAAAGCAGAAAGTATTTGCTTACTGTTTTTGCATTTTTAGAAAATAGATTTCCTCACCTCCAGTTCAGGAAAATCCCAGTTGTAATGAGGCTAACTGGGCAGATTCCAGATCAAATTTGCTCCTGGCATGGTGGCGTTGACTTAGTGGCAGTGTACCAGAAACGAATCTGTCCCTTCCTCTCTGTGAAAGTGAAAGTGTGTTAGCCAGTTGTTTCAGAAACACACGGAGTAATATGACTTTGGATTGTACACAGCTAATCCTCTTTGTACTTTGCTGACTGTAACCTGCTTAGTCTTACATGAAATGTATTCGCTGTCTTTTCGTGAGCCTGATCCAAAGCCTGTTGAAGATAGTGGAAAGAGCCCAGATTTTTTTCAGTAGTTTTGGAGCCAGCTCTATATGAACAGCTGGTCTAGCACTGAGTCTTCCAGTTGAAAGACAAGGAAAATAAGCAGCACCAAACCGCATTGGACTCAGCACTGTATTAAAGATATAAATGAAAGTAACGTGAAACTTGTAAAACCAGACTGGACAAAACACTCTGAAACATGCTGCAGGGAGCAGTCTAGTGCTAGCAGGGGAATAAGTGAGCTATTTAATGATTTCTTTTCCATAGCTTTTATTTTTCCACATATTCTGTAACGTAACAGTACTTTTTTTTCCTTAGACAAATAGCTGCCAGACAGCAGCACTGGAATGAGAACATATGTAGTGTTTGCTTTTATCTTACATTACAAAAGAAGTAGGAATACCTTGTGTTATTCCAAGTATAAAATTACAGGTGTCAAATCATTTGGTGCTTTAAGTGCTGTGCCACAAAAGTAATCCAGTAAAAATAGCTACGTCCTGTCAAAGCTGAGCAGTTAGTATTGTTATTACAGTTCCTTACTTGCATGGCTCCAGCAGTGTAAGATGGCACAAAACAAGTGTAAGAGACCAGCAAGAAACTTGCCTGGAGTCGCCCAGAGCATAGAAAGACAGGAAGATGGAAACCAGATAAACCTAAGGGCCCAAAGTGAGAATCTGCCTGGTCTGCTTTACAGTTGGTTTGAACTTTAAAAATGCTGTTAAACAAAAGCTGTTTAACATCTTAGGGGGTGATTCTTATCCAGAGATCCCAAAGAATTAAAGCAAAGGGTGTTTTGTGTTTGGTTCTGGATAAGTATATGGTCAACCCTCTGTCGTACAGAGCATACCATTTAAAAAGTCGAAAAATATTTAGCCGGAAAGGTGAAAGAATTTTTCCATCTACCTGTACAGGTGAGAGTGCAAAACAGGGATTAAGATGGCTTGGCTGGGTTGGATGGTCAGCGGCTGCGTTGCCTGTGGCAGAGAACCCCTAGTTGCTCTCAAGTGCTTTACAAGCAAGCCATCCTTACTGAGGTGAATAAGGCTTGAGGACGAAGCTTGCTGTGGACCTGAACTAAGGCAGGAGGTACGAGAATAGGACATAGCAGAGCACAAAATGGGTTTTTGGTACATGAATTTCTCCTCAATAGAGCATGAAGAGCCACATACTTCCTGCGGCTCCTGGAAATTAAGTTAATACTTCTATTGTCCGTTCCACAAAAGCTGCATCTGAAGAAAATCTATTTAGTAGATTATTTCCATAAAGGGGGCAGAAGACTCACTGCATTTAATACTTTTTCTGGGCCTCCAGAGCTGCAATGAAACAGATAGCCTGGTTTGCTAAATTGGGGACACGCTACTTCTGTCAGTATAGATGTTAAGAAGCTTATTAAAGGACATAGCAGCTAACAAATGAATCTTTAATCCCTGTCAAATCCCTTAAGTTTATGATCAGTGTAAAGCAGTTCATGTAAAAAAGAAACTTTTACTCATCGATTCTTGTGTGTTTCCAGATGAGATGTGTTTACTTGCATGGTGATAATCAGAACACATTTTACTTGTAATTTTCAGGATGGATTTTGGCTGCCTAAAAAGCACTCCCCCAAAAACAGCTCTCTTCCCCTATTTCTTGAAAACCATGGGAGTCATATTCGTTGTCCACACTGGTATTTTAAGTAAGTGGCATGTAGGGTGTGGCAGACTACATAGTGCGCCACTGAACAGCAGGCCAAATCCTGATGCTGAGAGGCTACAGTTGTGTTAAAAGGTCAGAAACGACAAGGGCATGTAGTGCACCAAAGCTTGCCTGTCATGATGGAGATACGAGTAAGGGGTTTAACAGTCACACATGTCAATTTACAGAAAAACTTTTAATTTGCTTGCTCTTTTTTTCTTTGCAAACCACATGCTCACACAGAATGTAAATACCTCATGCTGCAATGACTAAGTCCATTTTAGGTTCCTTTTTCATACAAGTTTCGTTCCTATTATGTGTGAAAAGACTCTGTACCAAAAAACAGAACCAGCTATGAAGGATAAATTGTTTTTTTTTCTGATTTCTGAAAAAGAGAACGCTGCAGTAGGTCTCTCAGTAGATCAAAGGGTGCATCTGGTGTACCTCGGTATGCTGTAACGTGAGCTATTTGTTCAGTAGTTAGCTCTAGTTAACTAACATGACTATTCATTCTAAAATAAGCACTCTGGCAGTGTTTGCTCCCAGGCAAATACTTGTTCTGCTACAGTTCTTTCTCAGCTCAGCTGCCTCTGATCCCCTTTGCAAGTGGCAAAGTTGTTAGCCTTTGTAGTCATGAGAGTTAATTACTGCTCATTTTGTTCACTTTTCTGCGTGGCCAAAAGCTTTTATGTCCTTTACATGGTTCAGGAGTGGAAAGACTAGCCTGCGTTGAGGGACTGTTTCTTATGCAATATATGATTAATAGTTGCCAAGAAGTGGTCTGCCACACGCGTACTGGCAAGTTGGTGGCTGTGCAGCTGCACACCTAATTAGATAGCTGGGCTGATTGAGACGGTGCATCTGACAGTGCAGATAGGCTCCAGGGCCCAGCAGGAGATCAAGGTTAGGTAAACTGGGCCACATGGGAAGCGGTGGCTAGATGTAGCATCTGGGGAGAGATGGGATGGATCTGTTGGCGATGGAGGCTGGACATGCGGAGAGGACAGCTACTCGCTGTGATACAGGGCAGTGAGTAAGGAGCAGAGGAAGAAGTTAATAGCAGGCTAAAGCAATCTGTGTAGCAACCAGGTGTGCTCAGCATGGCCCTTTCGTATTGGGCTGGACTCCCTTAGCTTTGGGAGTAGTTGTGGTAGTAGGACAGGAGTATATATTATTGTTTAGCTTTCATATCGGTCCAAGAAAACTAGGTTTATCTCCCAGCCCAAAAGCATTGTCCCCACCAAAGCGGATATTCAAACACAGTGCTCTTCAGAGGTTGTGGCCTGCAGTAGCAGGAAGCTCAGCAGAGACCACCTACTTTTAGCATCTCTAATCTCTGGGGTTTTTTACTTGTATTATGTTTTTCCTTTTCAGCTAAATAAACCGTAGTGAAAAGCCTTTCACTGTGTGCTAAGATATTCTCAAGTGCTCTTGTTTCCAAGGGTGACTTTATTGGGGGCAGCGATGCAGTCTCAGAACAGAGTTCTTATGTGTTCCAGTTACAGATTTGCTTCCCATGCTGCTGACAGCTTGATTTGTGAAAGAAAAAGGGACAAAATAGCAAAACAAAACTCAACCCACAGCCCGTGCAAGAGAGAAAACCACAGACTTGCTGTGCTACAGAGGAAGTGTCAAACAAACATTTTGAAGGAGGAAAGCTTCTAGTCTTCATGTACATGATAAAAATCCTTTTACAAGAATAAGTCACATAACTGTAACTATTTTTAAGCTTTAAAAGTTTCCTGTTTAATACCTGTGGGATAAGTCTGTGCAGCTAGCTGGAGGCCGATTTTAACCTTGGACCATTGAAATCTATTGACCTGTGGTTTGGTACAGAGCCGGGCATTGTTTTTTTTCCTGCTTTGAAACAAGGGATATCTGGAAACCTATAGCACCCATCCCCCCCCCCCCCAAAAAAAAAAAATAATCACATGACTGACTGTGCTAGACCTGTTTTACTTAGCTGCCTAATTTTGTGAAGTAGCCAGGTGTTGAAAATATTGCTTAATTAAGCAGATGTCAAACATCAGCACCATGATGCTTTTATACTGAAACTGGTAGATACTAAGAGGACATTAAGTGCATGTTTAATTCCAGAGCTGTTTCGTTCTGGTTTGAGACTAAGCAGCAGCTGTAGAAAGAGAAGGCTGAACTGGGGTGTTCTGCTGTTGAACAAACAATTTTATTTGTAAAGCAAAGTCTCATGGCAATGCACTGCAGGGCTCATGATTCATAAAGCCAGCTGAGTGCTGAAGGGAGCTGTGTCTTGATTTGCGGCTTATAAAAAGAGGAGTTTGCTAATAAATGCGTTCTTCAGAATTACAGCCCAGCACATTCTTAAAAGTGGAGCTCATGGCTTTGTCTTGAACAGTAGCCTCCTATGATTACTGCATACTGTGCTTTTATGATAGGTGAGACAGCTTCCTCCTAGCCACTTAGTTATGTCACCATTAAATGGAGAAAAAGAATTGGGATGACCCAGTCTAGAAGGGGTAAAGCAAACAGTGGAGCACTGCCATTGACGAAACAAACTTGCTTTAAGCGCATTCTCTAGTTAGTCTGAGTCATCGGTCCTCAAATATGTTTATTCTCTTCTGTCTTTCCCTAAGCTGTATTAGAAAGCAGTGCTTTGTCTGGAAGCTGGGGTGCGTTACTGGGGTGCTCCTGAGAACAGGTAGGGATGGAGACTGTGGGAAGGGACTTAGCCAAGGTACTGAGAAAGATGACTGGAGCCCAGGCTGCAAGAGCTGCATGAGTCAAGTGTTGCTTCTTAAGGCAGCCTCTGGAAGGACATACCCAAGCAAGGGTAGGCCATGCATTAGTTCAGCAACCCCCATGGTGCCTGTTCCCTCTACTGCTTGTTCTACCTCCCATCCCTGGACTTGCCCCCGTTGCTTCGTCCTGATGCAGGGTTTGGTCTTAGAGAGTCCCAGGCTGAGTGTTCCTCTCCTTGTCATCTCCGTGTCCTCAATGCTGGGAATTTTAGTTTTAAATCCAGAATCTTGAGAGGAAAAAATTATTCCCTTGTTATGAAATGGAATGAGTCAAACATTTCTTTAAATTGCCACATATATTTCTGGCAAGAGGATCTGAGACCGGCAGATCAGAGCCAAGTGCAGTGGATAGTGACCATCCACAGAAACCAAACTGAATATGGCCACCCAAATGGTTATATTTTAAAACTAAGTAGTACAGGTGCGCAGATGTATTTTGGTAAGGCTTAAGAGAGACACAGAGGAATTGATTTTCCAGAAATACTAAACTAGGAAGCATTGCTTAGTTGTTCACAGTGCACAGTTTTTCCGAAAGTCAGCCAAATACACAGTTCTGGGGATGTACTTCTAGTTTGTGTTGAGCTCAGGACTCTGCCTTCGCCAATTTAATTCCCTTATCGGAACACGTCAGAAACGTTTTTTTCTCTTAGCTTGTCTGTATGTGCATGTGCGTTTGTATATATATCCATGTGTGTGTACCCTATTATTAACAGTTAGCATTAACTTTAGGCATCAGGGATGAAATGGACTGTAAAATTTCCGTGCCATCTGCCCAAACAGCAGACTGGCTTCAGAAAGAATACTCAGATGTTTATGAAAGCTAGCCTGGATGATGAGGGTGATGAAGTCTCTGTGTGAGGGAAAAAACTCATTTCTCAACTGGCAAACTTTTTGAAAATCACAAATTTCTGCTATCTGATATGTTGTCTTTCAAGTGCAGGATTCCAGTTTTCTGCTTCATAAGAACTGTGTTAGAATACCATGTAGGTTGAGCAAAACAAAGTTAATGGTATCAAAAAATGTTTTGATATGTTGCCCTAATTCAAGAGATGATTTCTCACCCCTCCATGGAAGAGAGCTGCTTGCCAGCATGGGCTGAGGCTGCAGCGAGCCCAGTTTCGGTGGCAGCAGCTGTGTCGCTGGTTTTTCTTTTCCATGAGAACCACGGGGCGACAGCAGCACCAAGGGCAGCGTTAGGGTGGCAAATTTGTAGATGAAAGAATACAAATTTGATTACAATATTGGTTATGCTGTTAGTCAAGTTCAGCCAATTGTATTTATGTTAAGTAACATTCAGAGCCTGCTGGAGCCAGTGGGAATTTTGCCACCAGCTTCCCTGGGGGGTAGGATTTTGCTCATTGTTTAAATAGCTGTATCTTCACGGAAGCATATGGGAGCAAATGCAAAGGTTTTGAATTGAAGGAGCCAGTAAGCAGCTTTGTGCATTTACTTTGTCACACAGGTAGAAGCTGAGATAGCAAAACCCATCTGCTAGACCTTCAACACATCTCTGTAAACCCTGTGTTAGAGTCAGAGCATTCTTTTCTATTTTATTTATGGCCCTGGCTGCCTGAATGAGTGCATCTGGAGCTCAGATGCCTTATGCCTTTATTGTAAATTAGTTAACTTAAAAAACTGTACACACTGTCAGATCTTTGCTGTGGAAATGCCAGGCTCTGTAGTTGAGGTGCTTTTGTGTGTGCGTATGTTTTTTACGTGAAAAGGCTGTTGAACTTTATGCATAAACACTGTTCTGTGTCTCTTTTTTTTTTTTCCTCCTTCTTTTGTTACAGACTGGACTAGCATTGAATATTCAGGGAAAGCTCCCCAGAGAGATTAGGGACATGGACAGATTTTAAACAGGGCCTTAATGCACGGACACGAAAGGACAAATGTTCTAGTGGGAATACTAATGCAAATGCCCTGCTTTTGGGTCAAAATGCATTAAACAGCTGCTTGCATGCTAAAGATGCTTTTAAAATCAATACAGACCGGAAATTATAAAATTTATAAATAGAGGTCTTCCTATTTCCTCAGTGTAGTAGCCAAAGAGAATAAGAGTACTGCACTGACCTGCTTTGTTATAAAGCATACAACACTGCCAAGTACCAGTGCTAGAGAGAAGTGCATCTATAAATCCCTTTCTGCAGGGCTCAGAATCCCAGATCTTGCTGAAACTTACTTCAGACAGGAGTTGTCCGTGTCCTTCCTGGAGAGCTATGGGAACTGAGACTTAACAGCAATTGGAATTAGATGCTTTGACATGAGTAAAGTGCCATTATCATCAGTGAACTGAGATTACACCATTGTGGAAGATAGCCTATTGCTATTTTTAATAAATCTACACTAAAAGCCAGTGAAGCTGTTGCACAAACAAGCAGTAATAGTACATATATTGGGCCAGCTATGCCAGCAGTTAAGCTCAAGTGGAGTCCAGCTGTAAAAATTGACAACCTAGATGGGTCAGCATCTGAAACTGGGTTGCATAATAGCAACACAGCAATATCAAAGCTGCGGTGCAGCTTTAATCACCATACGGTTGGTATTTGTCATTAAGCTATGTGAGTATTAAAGCTTGACAGATTTAAAATAAATGAAATGAAAAAGTATTTCAAATACCATACATTTCTGAAATAAATATATTGCCCTACCATTGCTCTACGTTTGCCTTACGGGTCCTTCAGCCTGACCCCACATCACTGCTGAACCACGGTCTCAGAAATGGAAAAACGTATCATTTGCAGTAGAGAAGTACAGCAGTGTCTGTATAATACTCAGATCATTTATGTTCCAATTGTGGACCACATTTCATTACCTGTGCACTTCTTATGACCCATTGCCTCTATTGCCACTGTCTCATGTTACGGGAATCCCTAAAAAACCTGCCACTAAATTGAGGCCCTTTGTTTTAGATGCTGCATGCTTGCAGCTGTGGCAAGCATTTGACAGCTTCGAACTCCCCATTTCTTAAGCCCCACCTTAGTTTGGGGCAGAAGAAAAGTCTTCAGGGAGGAGCCCTGCAGTGCTGCGCTCTGCAGCCTGCAGCTTTTCATTGCTGCCTGCCTGCCTTCTGCATCGTCCCTGTAGCTCTTCCTTTTGGCTCCTTTTTGCTTTCTACCAATTCAGACAGTCCTTTCCAACCTCACAGCTTTTCCTGGTCTGGCACTCCTAATTGTGCTCTTTAAACTGTTCCATGGAGACATCTTCTCTGCAGTAAAAGTCGTTCCCAAGCTTATTCTGCGAGCTGGTTTTGAGGCTGTGTTGGATGGTGTATGCATCCTGTTTGCCACTTGGAAGACAGTGGTCGGGTCCCACTTTGCAGCTATAAGAAGTAGGTAGAACTGCAGCTGCTGTCCGCGGGAGTTGTAATTTTGGATTCTTTCAGAATGAGATGGCCTCTCCAACCTTAGCCTTGCTCTCAGTAATGCCTGTGGTGTAACCATGCTCAACAGTTTGTGGTTTGGATGCTAAAGAGGACAATTCCCTTGGAGAACTTGACTGCCATTGACATAAATAGCAAGACTTCATGATGTCTGCATTCACACATGGCTGGTAAAGCTAATCAGACAGCAAGACCAGTCAGACCCCTCTCCACAGACTAGTCCTTGCTGAAATTAATACTCTGTGAGCCCCTGAGACGGTGCCACTAGTGTTAACCAGGGTGCCCATGCATGCCCCTGCTCTTCCTCCTTGGCGTACAATGCACAGATGTCTCTCAAGACAAGCGCCACTGTCTTGTCTCTACTTCTCCCATACTTGGCTGTTTCTCAGAGGTGCTTGGAGAAGAGGAAGTGCTAAAGGGAGGAAGCATTTTTCCAAGCTTGCAGTATGTACTTTTCCACAGAAGGTGGGATGCGCTGCGCAGCCATCTTGGGTCCTGCTGGGGCTGCTCTCTCCCCGTGTTACTGCTTCAGGATGATGGATTAAAAGGGGCGGGGGGGACAGGACGGGACCAAAAAAGCAGGACTGGGCAGTGGAACGAACTTTCCTTAGTGTTCCTCCATCCCAAAGGGAAGGTGAATAACGCTTGCACATGTGTCCAGAAGGTGGCACCGGCAGCCCGAGCCTGCCGGCAGCTCTCCCTGCCAGGCCCACCCTGCCCAGCCCCAGCCAGGCAGGCACCACCGCACCGGCTGGACACAGCCTAGCTAATCCGGGGTGTCAGCCTCCTTACAGGCTCTCAACCCTTTACGACTGCAACCAAACCTGTGCACTCCTTGGCTGGCTCCAGGCCTCTGAGCCCATGGGTGACCGGCATGGGGGTGACCAATAATCATAGGTGTGACTGGGATCTTGTGAATTGAATAAGCATCCGAGCCTTGGGAGGAGCAAAAGCTTTAAGCAGCGGGATCTTTACCTCCTCAGTACAAAGTTAGTTTTTCTGTTAAAGTGGGGAAAAGCCCATCTGAGGGCACCATTTGGGGTTATTTTTAAAGTATGTCTTGCAGCAGCTGCCAGTGCTGTGTGGGCGCTGCTGCTCAGTTGGTAGATGTGCCTGTATTGGTGCAAGCAGTTGAGTTATCACACATGCTGGCAAGTATTTCTCAGGTGACTTAATTCTAAATACTAAAAGAAGAGACAGTGCTTTATCTTCTCTGTTTTGGGGGAATCTATGTGGCTGTGAAAGGTAGACCTGGAGCTGGGTTTTGGCAGTGTGATCCGAGGCTTTCAGCCAAAGTGTGGGGTGAGGAGACACCTTGGTGCTGGAGAGCCCTCAGCTCAGCGCCCCTGGGCAGTGAAACCGTTTCGCTGCAAAGGAGAGTGGATACGCTTGAGGAGCCAGACGGGTTAGGCTTTTATGCAAGAGCGATTCTGGCTTTTACGTTTCCTTTCTTGAGATGGAACATTGCTTTCTTAATTTAGGCAATGGTTTTCCAACCTCAGAAACCACAGGGATCCATGCTGGGTTTTGGGGATATCCTGCTCTCCATGTTGGGCAGCCTGTCCCCATTTTCCCTTACTAGCATTATTGCTTTTGGTTACAAAAAAAATCATTTTTTCCCTTTTCTTCACCCCATCTCACCTCAGCAGGAGGTAAAAACAGGCTCCTGTCCTGCCATGCAGAGCCAGCTGCTGCGATGGGAAGGGGAAGGCAGCTGGGGAAGGTGCCAGCTGCAGCACCACTGCCAGTCCTCATCTGCCAGCCACTGCCCTCCGCTCCCTCCGTGGCAGCCGTTCAGTTGCAAACACAAGCAGGCGGGACAAGATACTTGAGGGAAAGCAGCGGGCTGTCTGCTGATGTCTTTTGCAAAAGAAAACCAACAAAACAACATCCAAAATAATCCCCAAACTCCCAAAGCTCTCTTCTGTGCTGGTTCTTTGGCATTATTAGTTTCCATACAGTGGCATAAAATTGAAAAGCAGGCTGGGATAAACTCCTGATATCTGGGCACAGTGTGTTTAGTGTGTGCTTTTAGTTTAACAGTGTCCTGAAAGGACCCTTGCTCTTTATAGCTATACACTGAGCAGCTAAAAGTAACTGGTTTTAAAATACAGATAATTAAGTCCATTTAAATTTTAAAAAGGTTTTAACACTAAGGAGGAAACATGTAGGTTGAAAATAAGGAGTAGAGGAGAAATTATTCCAAGCTGTGCAGTTGACTTTGTGCTGCAACAGCCTGCTTTTTCCCCAGTGTTTGTCTGCTGTTGATGACTCTTGGCATTATGCATATGCAGGAAGGCAGAACATGCAGCTGGACAAGAGGGCTGCATAAGGAGAGAAGATTTTTGACCTTGCGGCAGCTTCAGATGTTGCTGTTCCTTCTTATTTCTGCCCATGTCCTTTGTTTCTCATATAGTCCCTTTGCTAGACAATGTTAGGGGCTGGGCCCCTCATTTTTTTTCTTTTTTTTTTTGTTAGTGGTTTATACCACTTCTGATAGATTCTTTATCACCTGCTCCCTGCAAGGCAAACTGCAGGGCTGCTTCCCTTCTGTAGCAGCTGTGCTGGAGAAGTGCTGATGAGGAACAAAATGGGAGCTACTAAGCAATCATTTGGAGACTGGCTATTAAAAAAAAAAGCCAGCTAATTAGAGCTTAGAGGAAGAGGCAACACTTTGTGCAAAAACACCAGAAGGTAGGCCCTCCAAATCCCATACACTCCCTGTAAATAGCTATAATTAACCCCACAGTATTCCATTTATTAATTAAAATTTAATTAATATTTTCTGTCCTTGACAATCATCTTAGAGGTGGTCAGGAAAACATAGTGGCAGCTGGGTTTCCGTAGAACAGCAGTGACATTCAAGAGGGCAGAGGCACAGGAGACTCCTCTCAGTGTCCCTGCGTACCTGTGATAGAACTGAAGCTGGTCACTGGATCGCTGGCAAAGGAGGAGAGGATGGGACACAGTGCAAGCCCCAGTCGTCTTCTGCATGCTTGCAAGCATCACCCTATAAATGCAGGTTATTTGAAAGTGTGAGAGGGAGGGAGGAATAGTGAGAAAATGAATGTTGTCATTACTTACTTGACCACACCAACTAAGCGCTGCTGTACAGCACTGTGTTTCACTTGGTTTTGATGTTCTGCTTGGTGCTTTGTCTGAGTAGAGTGAGCTCAGCAGAGATACCTCTCCTGAACTTGATGGGCTCCATCAGAGTAGAACAGCTATTGCTTAAAAATGCTGTGTCTGCTCTAGTAGCTTGCGCACCCCTGCTTTGCTCCAGGATGGGTTTCCTGGTCATTTGTACTACCCATGGTCAGTATGTCAGACACTCGTCAGTGTCTGAGCTCTCTTCTGAAACAAATCCGTTGGTATCCCCAAGGGGAAACGTGAGTGTCATTAACCGTGTAGTTCACTCCAGGGTTTGCTCCAGACAGACAGGGTAGATGTGGAAGGCACCAGATGTATTTCCTTCAGCAAGGACAGTGCTTCAGCATTATTCCAGGTTAGGCAATAGCATAATTTGTGCCCTCACCCATCCTTTTCCTAGAGCATGCAACATTTTTTTCTGGCATCGTAGTGTTTTTGATGCAGTACTGCTCTGCTGGCCTGCAGCATACACCTGTTAGTATTTTCCATACTCTGAACCGAAAAAGCCTCACCAAGCCCATGCACAGAAAATAACGACTGTTAGCTACAGGGTCATGAGAGGAGGCGTAAGCTGAGCACTGTGCAGCATGGCTGCAGCCAGCCCACTCAGTAGGGAGCAAACCATTAACAGTGTGGTCATGAGCTGTCTGCAAAAACTGATCTGTGGGCAAGGGTCTGCAGTACAGGCCTGGTGAGAATGGCCATGAGGTAAAGAAGGTCTTTTATTCCCTATTTAACAGAAGGGTGCAGACTGACTCAGCAAGAGAACATACTTGGAGCGTGTTGAAACCAGATCTCCCAGGTCACAGGGAAAAAGCCTTCAGTACAGAACTGTTAGATAGAAACAAGTGGGGAGAGGAGATGGGACACAAACACTATCATCACCACCATCTTCTTGTCTTCCCTCCACTCCTCTGGATGCAACATGATGAGTTACTCAGGTCTTTGATAGACCTAGGGGATCAGGCCCTTCTGGTAGTGAAGTGGCATGCCATTTCTCAATCCTAAGGAGGCAGGTACCAAGCTGTTCAGTGCTATGAGGTCTGAAGTGCTTCTGAGCACACCCAGAAGCAGAACTGGAGGTTCCTGGTGCACGTCAGCATTAGAAAAGATGAGTGTCACAATTTGGAGTCTGTTTGGCCTCCAGGCTCTGGTGCATAACTGCAACTTTAGGACCGTCACAGACCCTGCCCTTTTGGTCTCTCCTATGGTCACACAGGAAACCAGCCTCAGGTCCACCTCATGGTTTACATCTCCCATCAGTTGTGTGCTCCCAGGCATGGCCAACGCTGAGGGGCAATGCAGGGCTAGAATGAACAAGTTCTCTACCCTTGTGGGAGAAGAAGTGTCTCTAATGCCCTGCAAAGGTGCTCACACAGGGTTGGCCCCAGTCTGCCAGCAGCAAGGCCAGAAGGGTGGAGATGAAGATGCCATTGCTATTGCAGTGGTTCTGTTGGGTTCAGGCTGGGACACCCAATATAGCAGTGCAGAGTCACAGCAGCATTTAATCTTGTGTTGCCACTCATGAGGAAATGAGCCCGATCCATTGTTATACTGTTGGTAAGTCCAGGTAGATTTCAGCAGAACTGAGGGAGATGGAGATAGGTGCTGAGAATCACTGCAGCCTTCATCCCAAAATGAAACTCAAGATGAGCACAGTAATTGTCCAACAACTATTGCACCTATTGCCTGACTTTGCATGCATCATTTAGCCTTTTCTTACCTTCTTTCTTTCTTCCAGTCTAGTGAATGATTTTAACTGAATTTTTAGAAATGTACTTCCTGCACCTCTCCAAAATTCACCATCCTCTCTGGCTTTCACAAAAAGAAGAGCGGGGGAAAAAAAACAAACCCCAGGCAACTCACTGCTAAGTTTTGAATTCGGCATTCAGAACAACAAATACATCTAAACGATTTTTGCTTTACTGTTAGTCATTTGTACTAACCTGCAATTAAAAGGCTCAGCATTTATTCTCATCTCTTTCTGAAATTACATTTTCCAGTTCCTAGGCCCTGGCCTCAGGCAGTGGATTTTTGAAGCAATCATGCCTTGATAATTAGTGTTTAAAGATGAATGTTGCAACTTTTAAACTAGTGTGTTGCTGAGTAAGCATCCAGCAATGCCTGGTACCAAGAAAATACAAAAAATACAAGGCTTTTACTGGAAGCTGCAGGTTTTGAAGACATTATCGATAGAGCTCCCAGCTGCAGTAAGTTTGATTACCTTTCCTCTATGCCTGTGTATGGGGGAGACTGCCATGCTTAAAAAAAGCAGAAGAAAATAAATACCACATCTAATCTGTCAGTTCTTTGTGCCACTGACTCATCACCCCAGAAAGCTTGCTGGGAATGATTAGCTCATACAGAGAGGGAGGAGACAAATCTTTGACAAACGATCTGTAGTTGTAACATGACCAGTGCCATTTTGGATTTTTGAAAAAGGGCAGGAGGACAAGGGATGGAGTGGGAGGAGAAGAAGGGGTAAAAATGGAAGATGGGGGGGCAAAGTATGGTCAGAAGTCCCCTTTCTCTTTCATGTCCCTTCGTTTGTCCCAAGTCTGACTTTTCTCTGTAGAAGCCATAGCTTCCAGTCTGTT
This sequence comes from Morus bassanus, assembly GCA_031468815.1. NCBI lineage: Eukaryota > Metazoa > Chordata > Aves > Suliformes > Sulidae > Morus > Morus bassanus. The sequence goes on along the minus strand of CM062567.1, from coordinate 58,608,623 downwards.
ACTAAGCCAGTTGGTTTTACCTGTGATAGCAGCCCATCCTACATGGGGCCTCTGTATGTGACACCAAGTGCTCCTCAGTAGCATTATCTGAATCTCTCATTGCAGCATTTTTTGGTGCTTTAGAAATTAAGTTACTGTATCATCCCTTCCTAACAGAAATCCGTAGCAACTGAAAAGGCGAGTGCGAAAATCAGCAACTTCAGCATTTCAGGAAGGGGAAAGGGTAGTTTGGATTGAGACTGCCTCCTTAATTTAGGCATCTGACTTGAGCATTTCAGTCCTGATTCAGACCTTTTGGAAGACACACCTCATGCCTAACATTTCCCAATCGGTTGGCACGAGGCAGCTGCCTCTTCACCTGAGACTCCTAAGACAGGATAAGTGGAAAGTACTGACGTGGTCTTGTGAGTGGTTTCTGTCAAAAGGGGCAGGGTGGTCACACTCTGCCACCTCTAGAGGGGTCTGGCCATGCCAGGGATGCTGTACTGCATCCACTAGTTTGGTACATCTCCTTCCAATATGACCTCTTAGTGCTGTTTCTCAAACACTGAAGCCTTTCCTGCTCTGGCAGAGGCCAGTGACAAAATCCTATACAGATCAACTGGAACACAAGAACAGAATATTGCTTTGGGCTAGTTTTCCTTTTTTTTTTTTTTTTTTTTTTTCCCCTCTCCTCTTCTTTTCTACCTTCCAAAAAAGAGAAGGAAATTCCCAATCCAACATATAACTGGCAGGTCGGCAAACCAAGTTCAGAGCAGGTGCTTTGGGCTTTGTTACTCTTTGATGTTCTTTCTGCTCAGAAGAAACCAAAACCCAAAGAGGTCCTGGAAGAAGGGCTCCATGTGTCTGTTTCTGCAATTAAGTGTGAAATGGAACCTCCCAAATAATCTTGCCTTTCTGGAAGTGAAGTTCAGGCTCTAAGAAAGATTAGTAAGAGAAACATTCAGCACTAGTCATGCTCATTTGGGTAACAGGCAAGTTTCTGCCTGTGCTCACTTCTAGTATTCATTATGAATGTGTATTAGTGACTTCCTGAGCAGTAATCCCAGCTGAATAGTAAATGAAGTATTGCCTTCTGCTTTAATAATTCCCTGTTCTTTTAGCATTGTTTATATACCATCAACAGCATGCTGATACATTAACTAGGTAGCCAGTGCTTGGCTATTTTATTATCCATTGTTTTACTTATCTGCCCAGATTGCTGATTCTAAAGTATTAAGCTAATTTTTAGACAATTTTGATGTTGAAGCACAGTGGGTTTGAATTTTTTTGTTTTGGCTCCTTTAAAAGTTTTCCAGTAAAGATGAGGACCTATTTGTACTAAACTTAAGCCTGCTCAAAATAGCTTGCTTGCATTTTTTCTGTTGATTTTTCACAGATCCTTTAAAAAACAGAGGTCCAGAGAGCACTACTGCAGGCTACAGGGTGCTTCAGTTACACTTCACGTTAAACATGACACAGATCATTCAGCATTTTGCTAAACTGAAGCATTACTGAGTCCCATGGAATGGAAAATACTTCGGGAGTAAAAGCAGTGTGTTTTTCAAGAAATGCTTAATCCTAAACAGATCATTCAAATGGAGTGTAATAGAGACTCTACTACAGCTAATGAGAAGATTTTGTTCAACCTCAGTGGGCTCACAAACAGGCAGAGATAATATGCTTGCCCTTGTTAACAGCATTCCTTCAGCTGTGTTTCCTTTCCTAGACTGGGAATTAGATTTCCTTCTCCATTGTTTGTATAGGAATACTAAAACTACTCAAAAAGATCATGTGGGAGCCACTGTATTTAGAAGAAGCAGCTGTATTTGAATAGAAGATAACTCCCAACTTCATGTTTAGCCATTTACCTTTAGTCAAAACAAACATCTTTACCATGGTTTTGAGCTGATGCCCTACAACAGACCGTACCAGTCTACTGCACACACTGCCTGGCTGCAATGAGCATCTGTAAAAGAGCCTGCATAAACAAACAGCAAGCAGCTGTCTCATGTGCCAGCTCACACAGAATCACAGAATCACAGGATAGTAGGGGTTGGAAGGGACCTCTGGAGATCATCTCATCCAATCCCTCTGCTTGAGCAGGTGTACCTAGAGCAGGGTGCATAGGACCATGTCCAGGCAGGTTTTGAATATTTCCAGAGAAGAAGACTCCACAACCTCTCTGGGCAGCCTGTTCCAGTGCTCTGTCACCCTCAAAGTAAAGACATTTTTCCTCATATCCAGGTGGAACTTCCTGTGTTCCAGTTAGTGCCCATTGCCCCTTGTCCTGTCGTTGGGCACCACTGAAAAGAGTCTGGCCCCGTCCTCTTGACACCCACCCTTTAGATATTTATAAGCGTGGATGAGATCCCTGCTCAGTCTTCTCTTCTCCAGGCTGAACAAACCCAGGTCTCTCAGCCTTTCCTCATAAGAGAGATGCTCCAGTCCCCTGATCATCTTCGTATCTCTCTGCTGGACTCTCTCCAGTAGTTCCCTGTCTTTCTTGAACTGGGTAGCCCAGAACTGGATGCAGTACTCCAGATGTGGCCTCACTAGGGCAGAGTAGAGGGGGAGGATAATCTCCCTTGACCTGCTGGCCACACTCCTTTTAATGCACCCCAGGATACCCTTGGCCTTCTTGGCCACAAGGGCACAGTGCTGGCTCATAGTCAACTTGCTGTCCACCAGCACTCCCAGGTCCTTCTCAACAGAGCCGCTTTCCAGCAGGTCAACCCCCAACCTGTACTGGTGCATGGGGTGGTTCCTCCCCAGGTGCAGGACCTTACACTTGCTCTTGCTGAATTTCATCAGGTTCCCTTCGGCTCAGCATTCCAGCCTGTCCAGGTCTTGCTGAATGGCAGCGCAGCCTTATGGTGTATCAGCCACTCCTCACAGTTTTGTATCATCAGCAAACTTGCTGAGGCTACTCTCTCCCTTCGTCCAGGTCATTGATGAATATATTGAATGGGACCGGACCCAGCACAGTCCCCTGGGGAACACCACTAGTTACAGGCCTCCAACCAGACTCTGCGCCGTTGATCACGACCCTCTGAGCTCTGCCATTCATCCAGTTCTCTATCCACCTCTCTGTCCGCTCATCTAACCCACACTACCTAAGCTTACCTATGAGGATGTTATGGGAGACAGTGTCAAAAGCCTTGCTGAAGTTGAGGTAAACATCACCCACTGCTCTCCCTTCATCTACCCAGCCAGTCATGCCATCATAGAAAGCTATCAGGTAGGTCAAGCATGATCTGCTCTTGGTGAATCCATGTTGACTGCTTCTGATCACCTTCTTTTCCTCTGCATGCCTGGAGATGACCTCCAGAATGAACTGCTCCATCACCTTTCCAGGGTTGGAGGTGAGGCTGACAGGCCTATAGTTTCCCAGGTCCTCCTTCTTGCCCTTTTTGAAGATTGGAGTGACATTGGCTACCCTCCAGTCCTTGGGCAGCTCTCCTGTCCTCCATGACCTTTCAAAGATGATGGAGAGTGGCTTAGCAAGAGTATCCGCCAGCTCCCTCAGCACTTGTGGGTGCATCCCATCGGGGCCCATGGATTTGTGAGGATCCATTTTGCCTAAATGATCTCTAACCCAATCCTCCTCATCCAAGGCAAAGTCTTCCTTTCTCCAGATTTTCTCTCTCTCCTCTGGGGGCTGGGATGCCTGGGGGCCAGCCTTAGCAGTGAAAACTGAAGCAAAGAAGGCATTCAGTAACTCTGCCTTCTGTGCATCCTGCGTCACCAGGCCACCCACCTCCTTCAGCAGCGGGCCCGCAGTTTCCCCACTGAAACAGTGAGGAATATTTCATTTTTCAATCATTTTCAATTTCAATTCATGTTCTTACGAATCTGATATCATATCATTATATCATATAATATATGATATAATTCATTTATCTATATAGATAGAGATATATATATCATATATACAATATAATAATGAAATATCTGGTCAATATTTAACACTGAACAGGACTGAAATACTATTGATGCATTTGTTCTTGTTATCCTTGACATCCCTTGCCAGATTTAGTTCCAAGTGGGCCTTGGCCTTCCTCATTGCACCTCTGCATACCCTGACAATATTCCTATATTCCTCCCAAGTGGCCAGTCCCTTTTTCCACATACTGTAAAGCTCCTCCTTCCATTTGAGTTTCTCTAGAAGCTCTTTGCTTATCCATGCAGGTCTCCTGGCTCCTTTGCTTGACTTCTTCCTCATAGGGATGCACTGATCTTGAGCATGAAGGAAGTGGTACTTGAATATTGACCAGCTGTCTTGGACCCCCCTACCTGCTAGAGCCCTAACCCATAGGATTTCTCCAAGCAGGTCTTTGAAGAGGCCAAAGTTAGCTCTCCTGAAGTCCAGGCTTGTAATCCTACTTGTTGCCCTCCTTCTACCACGCAGGATCCTGAACTCCACCATCTCATGGTCACTGCAGCCAAGGCTACCCCCAACCTTCACATCCTCAACCAGACCTTGTTTGTTTAAGGTCCAGCAGCACACCTCGCCTCGTTGGCTGCTCCACCACCCATGTCAAAAAGTTATCCTTGATGCTCTGCAGGAACCTCCTGGATTGTGTGCACCTCTCCGTGTTGCTTTTCCAGCAAATACCAGGGTGGTTGAAGTCCCCCATAAGAGCCAGGGCCTGCGATTGTGAGGCTACTTCCAGCTGTCTGTAGAAGGCCTCGTTGACTTCCTCTTCCTGATCAGATGGCCTGTAGCAAATGCCCACAACAGTGTCAACCATAGTTGCCTGCCCCTTGATTTTTACCCATAAGCTCTCAACTCGTTCTTCGTCTACCCCTAGGCAGAGCTTGATACATTCCAGTTGCTCTCTCATGTAAAGAGCAACTCCCCCACCTCACCTTGCTGGCCTGTCTTTCCTAAAAAGTATGCAGCCATCCATGACAGCATTCCAGTCATGCAAGCTATCCCACCATGTCTCTGTAACTGCAACTGTGTGGCCCTGCGACCACACACAGATCTCTAGTTCCTCCTGTTTATTCCCCATGCTGTGTGCATTGGCGTACAGGCATTTCAGAGAGGTAATTGAGCACACAGGTTTCCCTGGAGGGGTACACGAGGATCCACTATAGCCATGCACACCCTTGAGGCAGTTGGTCGTCTACTTGTCATCTCGTGAGGCAGCTAAGGCACCTTTGTTGCTGCTCTGGTTGGCCTGGCTTATTCCCCCATTGCATGTGATGGCATTAGCATTGCCACTTTGGACCCCGCCATGCATGTATTCGCACTGGTAGGCATGCATATTAAGCCATCCAAGCTTATACACCTGAGGTTGGAAGCGTCTATCGTTTTTTCCTAGGCTCCATTCCCAGCTTATTCCAAACCCTGTCCCCAGACTTAACATACTTCGTTCTTATATTGCCTACTTGGAAGTCTATGGACCTGAATTGGACAGGCTCCCAGCACCTTTAGGTGTCTCTGGACCAGACTTTAACCGATACATTTTATCTAGAGGACATTTTGAAAGACGTATGACTGTTGACTTCCAAGGCCATTTCATAAGGACCAGGACTCGTAAAGAAGCAAGCAGCAGCACGGAGCAATATGGCCAGGGCACAGTCACTTAAATATCAGGGATGAGGGTAAAATGTATGGATCTGGCTTTCTACTTGCACCAGAGCATAATTTGCTGTCTTTGTTTTGTTTTGTCTTTTGCCCTTTCTCCTCCTTACTGCTTCACTGTTAGAATTAAAATGGCCAAGGTAATTTATGCTCCAAATTCCTTTTCTTGTTCTGAAACCACTAATGAACATTGTAGGTTTTTCTGAAGGAAAACCTTTCTCTAAAGGTGCCACATGCTACCGTTTTCTTTATAGGAGCATGAGATAGGAAGAAAAAAGCTCCATTAGTGACCCTTTTGCTATGTAACCTTTCCTTAAAATGCCAGCAACTGAGCTTCCACAGAGAGAACAACAAATATTGAAAGAGGAATGTGAAGGACATTATGAAAGAAGAAAGAAAGAAAAGGGATCTGCTCAGACAAGTTTCTCAGGAAAGGTGATGTAATATGTACTGTAGAAAATCCTAGCAGTTGACATAACTTACTCCCTTTCTAAATAGCTGTGACTGCCAGCAGGCTGGGAGAAAGAAAACGTACAGCTGGGAATACAGCTGAGCAGACTGTTTTGTCCGAAAGAAATATAGTAGGTGTAAAACTTGTTTTCAAAAGATGTCATTGAAGTTTAATTGAAAAGTGTCCTATTAATTAAGACTGAACAACCAATGGATGAAAGTCTCATTTCTGTTGGGGCTGTTCATGGTGATGCTGTAACATTAACTCCTGCATGCTGGGACTACCTCAAGAGGCTGCTGTTGGGATGCCACAGTACGCAGTTCTGTTACAAGCACGCAGTCCCATTCCTAGACTTTAGCAAATGTTTAACAAGCTTTTTAACAGCTGTCTTGAAATTTGCCTGGCTTTGTATTGACTGACTTACACATATTTCAGCCTGCTTTCCTACAGAAATGACTGTTCTCAGCACCTGTGTTGTGCATGTGTCCGCGCCCATGTATATACAGTTTGGGAACCTCCCTCCCTGTTACAACAGACCTGACAGAAAGGCACAGGGTCCTTGAGATACTGAAGATATTAGAATTTTGTGGAAGCAGGTGACTGGATACTGAAGAGGGTCTGGATCTTCTCTGCAGGAGAGGCTGCAGGGAACTGTGCTCTCAGTCGGCCTTGGAGACTCCAAGAGGCCCAGATCTGGAGGATTCCAGGTTTTCTTATTCCACTTCTTACAGAGCTTACTAGTTTAAAGATCTTGGCTGCAGCTGAAATGTTTCATCTTTAAAAACACTGGCTCCTCTACTTTGTTCCTCCTGGTACATGTCCAGAGCAAAATGCTGCATGTGCAGAGACTGGTAAACACAAAGTGCCATTGGAAGAATGAATGTATCTGTTTGCAGGTAGGCTAATTCATAAAAATTGGATAAACAGGTAAACCAAAAGTCCCAGCACGTGGACTGTTGTGGATTTATTCATTATTACCAACAGAGGAAGAGCTGTACAGGACAATGTCTATTATGAAAATTATATTTAGCTGTAGGACTGAAATATGTGGTCTGTTGCCTCCTTTTTGCAAATACTGCTAGCACTGTTCAGACAGCCAGCAGGCATGGTTTCATGCAGAAGAATGCATGGTTATTTTCATAAGATTTTTGTGAATAAGGTCAGACAGAGCTGCAGGAGATCCCTAATGTTTTTGATGGGACTGCTGTCATGTCAAAATGTCATGTGCTAACTTCTCGCTTTACTGTAAATTGGTTATAAGGAAAACACGGATAGTAGGACTGACAGTACTAGATATTGTCTTGGAGTGGGAGGTCGAGGGATGTTGTTGAATCCTTAGGAATGTCTGAATATTTTTTCTCTGCCTCTGCTACATACCCACTCCTTTGCATTTTCTCTATTGTTCTAGGTGGAGTCTGGATAAGAGCTGTCAGGAGAGCTTTTTAGCTGGATTGAGGCTACCAAGTGACAGCGATCTTGAACCACTGTTTTGAAGGAGTGGCACCAAAAAGCCTGTTGTTATGCCAAGTGCTTTACAGGACAAATAACACTCCCTGCTTCCTCAGCTGCCTAAAAATCAAGCCATAGATACTGAGCTTCAATCTGAAAACGGTAAGTCAGGCTTCAGAAGCCTGCATCCACTGCATAATTGAATTTAAAATAATTATAGTTATCAGCCTATCATACAACTGTTTTAAACCAAGCCAGGGGAAAAATCACTAGAGCACAATGCTGTGTAGCTGACACTCACATTTCCAGATCTCTTCCTGTTGTACTAAAACTACAGTAGATGGGGTCTTTTTAGTACCCCCTAGCACTGTACTGATTATGGATTGCATTTCAAGATGCAGTTACAGCAGTGCTGAGGCTGGAAAACTGCAGTGGATCACTGGAAAAGAGCTGCCCACTGCCAAAAACAGTCTTGCTTCTTGGTCATGACAAAAGCTCAAGATTTCTTGGTGCAACTTCAATTTACTTCCTAAACTGGAAAGTACAGAAGACATCTCCTAAGCTGGCCAGTTACTTAAATAAAGTGGCAGTTTACTTTTTTTACTAGGGTAGAAAAACAAGAATCTGAAAGTGACCTTACTGATCAAAGCGACAGCTCGCTATCCCTAAAGATACAGTATCCCCAAAGGTTACTGTATCCCTAAAGAGACAATAACCTTTCAAAAACCTCTTTATCCAGGTTACAGAATCCCTAAAGTATCCCTTTAGGTTACTGTATCCCTAAGGATACAGCAACCTTTCAAAAACCTTATCTTGGGTTTTTCCTTGCAATTTGTTGGGCTCCATTTCAGATAAAGTTTCCCCCAACTAAAACCTTGGTGGCTAGAGAGATGGGAGAGGAAGAGAAGTGTAACTGGCTCCTCTCCTTTTACACAGAGATGAAAAACAGCTGGTTGCTCCAGTTGGCCTTTAGGCCAGCATTTGATAAAACTTTGTTCCTTTGCTGTTCCCACTAAATCCTTTCTGGTGTCACACTCACATATAGGACCCTTTCCCATTCCCGCATAAGCCCCGTGTATACTCTTGCTTCTTTATAAAAGTCCATTTGTGGCTTGAAAAGCTCATATCAGAAACAAAGCTATTTAAATATCTTGTGATTTCTTATATTTATTCTTTTGGCATCTGAGCACAGTTGCTAAAAGTCTGAGAATTGCTGCTGCTCCCATTTTAATTTCTTCCCCTCCTCACCCCTAAACCAGGTGACATTTTAGCTTCAAATTTTATAGCAGGGAGCACATTAAACATCAGGCCTGAGAGAAATGGGAAACAACATGATGGAGCTGCAGCTTTAGGTGCTGCAAACAGCCCAACTCTCCATATTAAAAATCAACCACTTTTTTGGTTTAAAGTGTGAACAGTCCATGAAGGTGCTACATGAAATCCATTTTCTGGGTGATGGAATGTACGCCTGCCTAGTTTGCTTCCTGTTAGGTTATTAACGCTTACTGCATCTGTAACTGCTGGTTATTGAAGGAAGGACTTAACTTTCTGCCAGAACCCTGGGACTAATTAAAACATTGCCATTAACGTTTAATGAGAAAGTTGTTACTTTCACCAGTAAACTGACTTAGACTTTTAGTCTCATAAAGCACAAATGGCACATACTGAATCATAGTTAACAAGCGGATTTGGGGAAAAATGCAGTTAGAGGAGTGCAGCTTGTTGCATGTTAAAAGTGATTGGTTGCTTTCTTCTTACTTTCCCCACCAGTATTGGATATTATATATGCTAACTAGCATTCGTCTCTTAGCAAGGCATTCAGACCTTGTAGGACCAGTTCTTTCTTCCAGTAAGACCTTTGCATCATAAAATGGCCCAGACAAAACATCCCCAGGGGAAAATCCCATGCTTATAGGAACTTCCAAGCCAGGGTATAGCACCATTGCTTGCCTAGCTGCTTGTCTGGGGTGGAGGAGAATGGCCTGTTAGAAAGGAATGGCCAACACACGAAGAACAAATAAAACACTTGAGGTTGTGTCGAATGGATCCAAATATCAAGGGCAGGAAAGGAGGAAGTTTTGCTTCTCTTCTGTGCCAGCCTTGGGCAGAGCAGCAGATCTGGTAATTTTTAGCTCTGTTTATCTGTCAGCCAATTCTGCTATCTTATTGTTTGTATATACACAGAGTAAACTACCCAATTCTATCTTCTCTGATACCAAGTTATACCTCATTTAAAGTGATTGGATTTACACTGAAGAAACGTCACATGAGGAGAGTAACGTTTGGAGACTATGTGTCCTCATTACTAATGTTATAAAGGTTAAAAAAAAAATACCACAAGCCATTTCACGGTGCATTTACAGAGAGAATGGTAAGAGCAGTGAATAGTGTATTCTATTCCAAATGTTTCATTTAACAAAGATTAAATACACATCTCAATACTGTCACTTTGAGGTACATTCCTAAGCTGTCTTTGCTCTTGTTTATAGTGGTATAAATCAAGAATTACTTTATGGAAGTCAGCAACGTCATTACCCTGTATTAAACTCAAAAGACAGTGAGCCTTGCTTTTTACCTCTACAGCAAATCCCATTCAATTCAGTACAGATAGAGCAGTACATTTAAGTGCAATGCAAGAACAGAACCAATTGGTAAATCTGTGCCCTAAATTCAGTACAGAGTTCTTGAGCTGAATTTCCATCTGAGTACTCTTGAACACTGCAGCACTGAATCTCCTTTTCCTGCAGTGTAATCTAGTTTCTTTTCCCCAGAAAGAATTATAATTTACTTTTTGCAGAGGCCACTTGAAACACATGGTTGTCTTGTGAGCAAAAACCTCAAAGACTGTAGCTTATATATACATTAAAAAAACAACAACCTACAAACTTCTCTTTTGAAGCTAAATTCAGTTTTGAATCTATCAGCATTTTTTTATTCCATACCAGTTTTCTGCATAGTGGAAAATATACACCCTTAGGAGGGTAAAAACTATGATAAATCGTTAAAAAACAAATTATCTAGGAATGTAATTTTTTCCATTATAAAAGTGGCTTGTAATATATTAGTGAAATGAATTAGTCACATAGCACACCTTTCACAACCTCAGAAGAATTAGATTATGGCCCATACGTTCCCATGAGTAAGAGGAGCAGCTCTCCTCTTTGTACATACACCACTATCACTCCACAGTTTCTGATTATGTTTTATTCATATATAATCATAAATCACTCATAAATCAGTCCAAAGTCTAAACCTAACCAAACCAGTTCATATTTCTGGCATGAGCTATTTTATTTGCACGTCTTTCCAGATTAAAACATTTCTTGTTGTGATATGGAAAGATTCCAGGTACGTGGTGTTCAACAGGGAAAGGTGACAGCATATGCATGGGGAAGGGAGGAAAAGCAACAGGGAAAGAAAGGCACATTTGCTTTTGACCCACGCAGTAGAAGAAAGGCAACGGAGCAATAGCTACCCAATTGATCCTTTGATTTAGCACTCTGCTTTCTGGGACTGTTCAGAGCAGAGAAGGCTTGAGGGGGATCTAATCAATGTATGTAAATACCTGAAGGGAGAGTGTGAAGAAGAGGGAGCCAGGCTCTTACCAGTGGTGCCAGGTGACGGGACCAGAGGCACCAGGCACAAACTGAAATACAGGAGGTGCCATCTGAACATCAGGAAACACTTTTTTACTGTGAGGGTGATTAAGTGCTGGCCCAGGTTGCCCAGGGAGGTTGTGAAGTCTCCATCCTTGGAGATACTCAAAAGCCATCTGGACATTGTCCTGGGCAACTGGCTGTAGGCGACCCTGTTTGAGCAGGGGGATTGGACAAAGTGACCTCCAGAGGTCCCTTCTGGCCTCAACCCTTCTGTGATACTGTGATGCTGCTTTGGTCTCTTGTCCGTGAGAAAGTGAGGCACCTAATTTTCTTGGCGGCTCCCTTTAATCAGGAACAGCAAATTTTAGAAATGCAAAGGGTGCTCCAGCAGCCAGGAGCTCTGGAAGGAACCCCAACAAGCATGCAGAGTTTGCACTGGGAAGGAATGAAATGCTTGGGGGGACAGGATGGGCAACATCTGGCAAATTAACAGAAACAAAGCAGGAGTGCAAGAATTACATATTACGTCCACTTCAATCACTCCAAGTAACATTCCTATCCTTTTTGTTTCAGGGAGGGAGAGCTGTGACATAACTAGTAAATATACTTCCAGTATCAGCTGATGACTACAGCTTTGTGCCAGTGGCATTGGGAGCACAGGATCAATGCTGAGAACTACTGTGAAAGGACTTGTCATGTGCAAAAGCAAAGCAGAGAAATCTGGATGCCTGAATTTTATGATGTTTAATTTTAGTGCAGAATACTGAAGCCTTGGTGGTTTCTGGGGTTATAATCATGTTTTTTGGACTGATTTACCATGTCATTCTCCTGCAGAGGATGAAGATAAGCACATCGAGGGGTCCTTAGGTCCAGGAGCTTTGCAGTGCCAGTTGGTGGTGCTGGAAGCTGCAACACTAGGCTCTGACCATAAACAAGAATCCCAGAATTCGGGGCTGTACTGTGATCACACTGGGGGAAACACAGGAAAAAGGGACACACACCTCCTCCATCTCCTGTGACTAGCTTGTCTTCTTGAATGCCAGCTCTCCTACATGCTAAGAAATAGCTGAGCTGGACTTAACGCAGCAGGAAATATTGGAAGGCAAGCTCAGTGCCAGGCTCAGTGCTGCCTTTTCTCAGAACATCCCCTTACTGGAATGGCTTCCCATCAGCATGGCAAGACAAGGTGCGTTTAAATATTAATTAAGTGCATTTAGCAAAATGGCAGGATAGAGGAGGCTGAAACTTTCACAAACATGAAGTCTGTAATTCTAAGCTGAGTTCAAGCAAAGGTGCATCACTTTCAAACTGTACTTGGCACATCAGGGCAACCCTGAAAAGCAAGATACAAAAGTGCAATTGCAGCTTTAATGTAGAAGTAGCAAGTTTCTGTCTGTCATACTGAAAATACAACATCTTGCCAAGTTACAAAAAAAGGCATTTTTTCATACTCTGCAGTAGACAACGCTGTTAAATAATAATGCCTTCACCTTTTGATGGTGCCATTGGAAGTGGAGAAAGAGCTCTTTTCACATCTTGCTCTATTGTGCCTCCACTTCTAATAAATACAAGTGCCTGCAGCTGAAAAGCTCTATGCTAAAGTGCCTGGGATTCTCTAAAGGAGACCTCAGAGAAGCACTGCTGGGGTTAACATATTGTTTTGCCCAGACATATACAAGTGTATTGCAGAAGGCACTATGCAAATAGTGTTCACAGAGTCTATAATTTCCTGTTGGAACAGCAAAGAAAAGAAGGTCATTGATTTAAACCAGAGAATACAAATGATTTCCTGCCCACAAAGCTGCCAAATGCTTGGAGTTATTGATTTTTTTTCCTCCCTGCTGCTAACCAAGCACTTCTGGTCCTGTCATGGGCATCATCAGCTTATTGACTAAGTAAACATAACACATTAAGCCGAATATTTAAAAAATAATAGAAAATTACAGTGGCTATAGTAAAAAAAAAAATCTGCATTCCAAAAAAATAAAAATAAAAAGGAGAGGAAAAACAATTCCTGAAGTTAATTAACTTTTATGTAGATTCAAGTTTCTGGAATTTAGGTTTGCATCCAAAAGAGAGAGAAAGGAATAAATTGAAAGAAGACTGGGGGGAAAAAAAAGCCCTTTCCTAAAGAAGCCAAAAAGGGGAGGGGTGCAGAGAAGTGGGTGCTTCAAATTTTAAGACCCCTAGGAAAAGAAAAAATTAGTGCAAAATTGAGATTGGAAGAGTAAAAAGGTGTGGCAGCAGCATGGTAAAGGCATGTTTTTATTTATTTATTTGCTTATTAGCAGCAAGAGGTCTGTGCTGTTGTCTGAATATTTTTTTTTAAGCCAGAGCTGAGCACAGCTGATGCCTGGTCTTGGAACATGTCAGTTTGAAGATAGCACGTACAGTATTAATAAATGTAGAACAATACTTGCTGTCAAGTTGGTTACAAGGCAGTAGTTCACTGAAGGGGGCCTGACAATGTCAAAAAGCATTAGACCAGAGCCAGCAAATGCTTTATACACTACAGCTGAACCCAAAAGATGAATTGATGCCCTGGATCTGACTTTAAGGCATCTGTCTGCTCTGGATAGTGTGTGTGTGTCTGAAGAAGCAGGGAAACAAGTTGCTTTTCTCTCCTCCAGCCCTCTGCCTACACATGGAATGCAAGGAGCAAAATGCAATAGACCAAATCATAGTGTCTTGTAAGTGGACAGGGATGCCTTGCAGATAAAATAATCTTCAAAAGTAAGAGCACACGCTCAGCAGAGGTGTTCAGAGGCAACTCTGAACAGCAGGGAGACAACTACCAGGCTGGGACACTGCAGAGAGGACTGGCTTTCCCCTGGGACTGGCTGTTGCAGGTGCGGCTGCTGGCTTCTCTGGCCAAGAGCCTCATGGTCCTTTGGCGTGAGAGCTAGCAGCGAGAGAAGAGCCAGCTGGAAGAGACACCAGAAGGGAAGTAAACAAGCAGATTACAAAGTGATGAAAAATAAGGGTATCAGCCTTCTACAGTGACTTATAAGAAGGTGTGACCGTTTCCTCCACCCCCTCAACCTCATGCCTGTAGACTGAAGAATACTATTAAGGCAGGTAGTCACAGATTATTAATGACCTGTTAACAGCTTCTTTAATTTTCTAATAAGTGCCAATTGCAGCTGCTCTAATTATTCTGCTGGTCCTACAACATGCCCTGTGCCAGGCTGCAAAATACTTTTTTTTTCTGTAACACATTGTCGTGCCTCTTAACATGCGTGTACTGCACATGGGCAATTTCGTACCTAAGTAAAATTCCATCTTAGGCTGTCAGAGCATTTTGTAGCCATTAAATGTCACTATCTTCCAGCGAAGTAGGAACCAGGAGGTGCTTAGTCACTTATTTTTATGTGTGTGAATTGAGACACCCAAGGTTTATGGTTTTAGCCACAGTGATACAGTGAGTCAGTCCATGAGCTGCTTGTGAAACCTGGGAGCACCGTCTTCTGCTTTGTCTGCGCTGGTGTTGTATGAACTGCAAAAGCCACAGATAAATTGGAATTAACACTGAGTAGGGGCTTTTTCTATCTAAGCAGAGGTCCCTGGGAGTAACGTTGTATAGAAGTGATGGTATCTCTTTATCACTCTTCCTGATTCCCACGAAGAAAGAGCTGCATAGCATGCGATGAGAAAAGAAACCAAAAACAAACGGAAAAATGTGTGTGTTGTGGCCAAAGGCAAAGTCTTTCCTCTGCAGCCTTCAATTTAAGAAGTCTGTCGGCATGGATCCCTGCCAGTGTCCTTAGTAGCAGTGATTCCCTGCTAACTGCTCCTGTTCCCTTTTCTAGTGGATCACAGCACACCTATGTGTCTTGTGTATGCCACATGTGTCAAATTTCACCTGTATTTAGCCCTTGGTAATCTAGCATTTGATCAACAAACCCCACAAACAAGTATTTAAAGATTACAGTAGCAATAAGTTTATGAGGAAATAATGTATGTTGTTAGCAGCCCTGTTTGAAAGCTACTAGCGAGGGTGTGTCTTGAAAATGCCATAAAGCAGCCTAATCTTCAAAGATCCCAGCATTTTTAGGAAACAATGATCCTGTAAAGGTATCACCTGTTGAGCATACGCAAAAAGCACCTGATGTTTCGAAAAATCTCACCCATCAACAGTACGTAAAAGTGTGGCTTGTGCTTTTGTCCAGCTCGGTCTGTCACACCTCCTTCTTGGGCAAAGCCCTACACTGTAGCTCCATAGGAAAATCTTGTCCCCATATCCCTTAAGGTAGGTTTGCTGTAGGAAACAGCCCTGGAGTTGTGCTGAAACTGTCTAGGCTGGTATGTTTTAGCCTAAGAGAGGGAATGGTGTATGGGCAGGAACACAGCGCAGGTCTCTGGAGACACAAGTGCCTGATCTGGCACAGGCTTCCTGTGAAGTCATTCCATGTTTTTCTGCCACAGCTCTGCAAAATGAAAAAAATCCCTGCCTTCCCTAACGGGAGCTATAGAAGGACCTAAGATTTAGTCAATAAATTAGAGACATCATTTAAAGCATTAAACAGAGAGAGATTTTTTCCCTCAAATCTTTTCCCACACATGTTCTCAGGAGGAAAATATGGATTGCAGTCAGCTGTTCTCTGAAATTCCTCTTGCCCTGACTCATTTTTGGAAGCAAAGCTGATTCACATCCAACTGTCTTGTGAGCATCCAGCATATCTTTTCCTTTTTCCGAGGGTGGATGGATAAATTGGTAGCTACTCCTCAGATCAAGTTAAAGGTCTGACTCCAGATGCTGCATGTGCAAACCGTGTGGCAGGTTCCACTCTTTCTTTCGTCCTTTTGCTCTCTCCATCTCCATCTTGCACAGCATAGTTAACAAGCTGGATCTGTCTGAATGGAAACCTTCAAGTGTTATAGCACTTTCTTTTCTTTCTTTTTTTTTTTTTTAATGGTTCCCATCATAACTTTTTTCCCTTTTTGTCTTTCTGAGAATAGTGTTTCTAGGTCAGAATCCCTGTTGGTCTTGTGCTGGTTTTGGTGTTCAATGCTTATTAAAAAGTCACGAGGCTTTGAGGTTATTTTTTCCCCAGATCTTAATTTGTGTTAACAGATTTAGCTGATACTGAACCAGTTCTGCTCATATGGGCAAGGACCAACTTCTGGAAATTATCCAGGTATCCAAGATGTTTGAAAGTAATTAGTTTTCCTCAAAGCCTTAGGCTTTAAGTGTTGATCTGATGTATTTCAAAGGGACTTGACTTTCAGAAGAAGGGTAGGGTCAGCATTTTCTGAAGCAGGGGCCCTTCTGGGGAGGGTGTAAAGATGGGCACTTGAATTAAACTTACCACATCTGAGAATCTGGGGGGATTTAGTTTATTTATTTTTGGTTTTCAGTAGGAAGTATGAATTAGAGCAAGGTGTTTGTGAAGTGCCAGAAGTATGTACTGCTATAATACCATATGATAAAAGGTATTATATCAGTAACATGTTTGGCCTTAGGGCTGCAAACCTTCCCATCTCCGCTGATATTTTTAAAGGCTTTGTAAATCGGGCTCCATGCTGATTACAGCAGAGTAGGTCACATCATCTACCCCCTCATTTGTGGAAGCAGACAAGGGGACAAGCATCATATGATTTACGCTGTGTTCCTGCCTTAAACATTTTTTCCCTGTGACTGCCTTCCCTGGCATTCAGTTCCTTTAGGTCACTGTCTACTGTGTGCCTATGTAATGCATGCATGTGGATCATATTACTGAAGTTAGTAAGACTACAACAGACACGAGCCTTATCAGGATTGGATTTAGAGACTGTAAACTTCCAGGCAGGTACTAACTTTTAACATAGCCACATGCAGTTCCTAGCCCAATGACATCTGCGGTACTTCTATGAACTTTTGTGACCATTTTCTTTTCTCTTTACAAGGTAAAATGTGACCTGTTAGCCAAGAAGGTTATTATAGACTCCTTGTGTTTCTTGATGGTTTTTCCCCATCTCAGGATTTAGTAAGTTGATTAAAGCTAGATAGGTCATTGGTTTTGGGTCTGAGAACTTGTCAGTTTCTTTGGCATAATTGATGTACTGGACACAGATAAACGCCCACAGACTGGCAAGAGAGCTAAGTAGTTACCACTGCACAGAAAGCATTGCAAGCTCTTTGATCTTTCCATTAGAAATGGTTTGGTACTCTTCACTGATCACTTAACTTGCAGGTTCAGTGAACCTATTCTAGGAAACTATATGCAGAAAATACTCATCACACTATGAAAACCTCCCTGGCTTGACAGTCCACTTCTGCTAAGCTCCTGCTAAGCACAGAGTGCTACTTCCTCTCATCCTGACAGCAAGACACAGTCAAAAGACTATATTTGCTATTTCTTTATGTGATTCTTTTGTTTTAACGTGCCCATTTGGAAGCTGGGCTGTGACGCATGCTGTGGGGTGGCACAGGTACAGCGTAGAGCAATTCTTTTGAACCTTGGATTGCAGTGCTCATGACCTCACTCCCAGTGGGAGGGAAGCCAAGAAGCTGTCCTATAGTTTTCTCAGGTAAACCACTCACTGTTAAAACCGTAAACACCACTGGTCTTTCCTTCCTGCACCTTGGATGCAACTTTTTCATTTACCCTACTTGTGAATTCTTACTCTTAAATCCTTTGCAGCTCACCTCTAAAACACAAAGATGAACATCCACACTTTCCTCCCCCCTTCATGGTGTCCAATTACAGAAACATACAATTAGGGATGTTAATGACAGATTATTAGGCATTAGCCTATAATGCCATGCTCCAATAACAGCAAAAATGGGTCACACTGTAGGTATAATTATCCTGCTTCTCCAATAACACACCCTAGCTGTGCCTCTTTTCTGCAATATCCCTCATATTCCAGTAAAAAGCATGGGCAGCTCTAGTTGTCCCGAAGGATGATCTGCAGTGGGTTGTTGATCTGGCTGGCACATGAGCCTGGCCTTCAAAAAGACTGAACAAACTGGTTTGTAGCATCTTTGCAACTTAGGAGAAGAGCAAAAAAGGCACCTGCCTTCATTACCTGCAGCTAGGAAGACAGACTCCATTTCACAGTGGGATAATCTGAGGGATGGCGGGAGAAGGTTCCTCAGACAACGGGAATGGTGGCTCCACCGTTTCTGTCTGCCCGGCACTGGGATGGTGCAATAGTCTGCAGGGAAAGAAGGCACATAGAGGGGTGAAGGTGGGCAGGCAGGAGGAAAAGAAATGCAGTACAGGCAAGCCCACCGGAAGAAGATATATAAATATATAGAAATGTGCAAATGAGAGTGGCCAAGAGAGGGGAAAAAGGAAATAAAACTAAAATATCTGTAGGCACCATGTCAGGCTTTGTAATAGCTGAGCAAGCCACCTGCACTGTATGTAGCATGTGCCCCAGGAGATGTATACAACTACAAGAATGAGGTGGCTGTTTAGAGTCCTTAATCACTCTGTTGACTACTTTCACTTTCCTTGTTAATTAGCTAGCAGCAAAGGCAGAAAATAAACTTCACGCAGTTTCCTGGCTTGCCAGTAATCTTCCTCATACGTAGAGTTGTTCCTTCAAAGCATTTTAACCAGGGTAAGTTACACATTTCTAGGAACCGATCCACAAGGAGACGCTGGAAAGGACCATTTCAAAGCTGGCTGAAAAGGTCTTCTACATCCCTAAATGCCAATATACGCCTTTTCAGTGCATCTGAAGAAGAACCACTGAGGAGAAAAAAAAGTATTACTCCTACTTTTGGTTTGACTGTGAATTAAGCAAACTTCTTTCCTACAAGCTGCTGAGGTTTTGGTGGAGGCAGATCATACATGCAAAGTCTTTGGTATTTCTGAACATGCTGGTAGGGGGCACAGTTTGTGCTGTTACTTCTCAGAAATGAGGTAAATAGTATGTTGAGTCTTTCTGTGCAAAAAGGGGGAAAAACATGCTGAAATTATGATCCTGTTGAAACACTTCTGCTGTGCTGTCCTCTCTTTGGTGACAGTACTGATAATGAAGGTATTTTGTAGACAGTGAGTGTCAAGGAGCTGTCTCTAAAACGTTGTCCTGGCATGTTATTAGTATAGAAATTGTCTCGCACCCAGATGCCTTATGGATCTTAGAAGATCAATGGATGGGCAAGACAGCAAGAAAGTGAAACACAACCCTGTGCTTGTGCTTGTGTGTGGTTTGCCTCATCTCCTGTGACTTCCATGACTACCTGGGTGGCTTGCAGAAAAGCTGGACCTGGGGCTGACTCAAATCCCACCAGCCCAAGGGAGAGTTTCATTGCAGAAGGGTTAGGCAACAGTTCCAGCCTTGAAATTAGATGCTCGAGTCCTTGTTCAGGCCTATCGATAAGTTTTAATTTAATTTAATAGTAGTCTTTTGCAACACATATTTAGTGTGTCGTGCCGACACCTCAGGACTACAGTGGTTCAAAGTGGTTTAAGGCTTCCAGCTGCTTGTATGGGTGGCCTGGCAGTATATTGTCTTGGCCAGGTGGGTAGGCAGTGGCCCAGATTGAGATAGCCAGCAGTGATCCACAGAGTTTGCATGGATCAAGTTGCTTCTCTCTGATTTCAGAGCAGTATTATTGTTTACTCTTTGGTCTGCGATAGCATCCAGAAGCTGGAGGTGCTGGTGGAGCTTGGTAGTGCCATGAAGAGGAGGAAATGCCTTCCCCACAGAATCTGCAGCCCCAGCTCCCTTGCTTGGGTCTGAAGCAAATAAAATTAATGTTTGTAGCTTGGTGAAAATGCCCTTGCTTCATCACTACCTGCCTTTGGTGGAGGTGCCTGAGACCAACTTGTGCCACCTTTCAGAGACCGGAACAGAAAATCTGAATTTACTGAAATAAGGGAGAATCTCTTAAGCCCAGTCTATTTTTAGAAGATCCTCTGTGGAGAAAACAAAGTCTAATTAAAAACAGACTTTATTGTTGCAGTAACCCACCATTTCACATGTGACCCTGGGAGTCTTCCACCTCTCTGGGTTTGTTAAATCTTATTGTTAACTGCCTGAGTCCTGCTTAGTTTCAAAGTTAAGCCTGAATACTACCTTCTCCACCATATCTTATTATTTTCAAGTCACAAGATGAGCATTGACCTTATTAGGAAGTTCTGCTTTTTAATATTTATTTTTAGAGAACAGTACTTAAAACGATTTAATGTCTCTTTTGGTAACTGTAGGCTCGGTGGTTTTGTGTGTGCTAATCTCCACTGAATCTTTCTTACAGCTACAAATAGCACAGAGGAAAAGATGTTTTTGCAGAGCAGTGTAGCTTGGAAATTGTGCTTTTTTAATTACCGCTGTGAAGAAATCTGTTTTTCCACCAGCTGACTTGCATACTTTTTAGTGGTATAACAGGTTCTGAGGGGAGATCACCACAGATAGCAACATGAACTTCCCTCCTTAGGAGGCAGTTGCATATTTTATCTATAAAATTCTTCTAAATGCATTGTCTTACAGTTACTCCCTTTGTGGTGAATGAAGTCGAGGGGGTTTGATCCTTCCCTTTAATAGCCTCTACGCTTTGCAGGCTGTAAGTAATTTTCAGAAAGGCTCAGGACAGGAGGCACACCTCTGGGCATGTCTCTGCTTCCCTTCCTTAGCGAGCCACCTCCATGGCACTTCAGCAGAGCAGCAGATGGGAGCAGCAAACATGGTTGGCCAGAGGGCAGAAATCCTAGTGATGAGTCCTCACAGACAACAGCTCCTTACTATGTTTTGGTCTTCCACAAGCTGACACCATTGGTATCTCCAATATCATCATTCAGAAGTCATCAGCAGCTGCATGTTGAGGGATGCACAAGGATTTGGATGCAATATCCAGGCATCCATGCCACAAGGGACTATGATGGCAGGGAAGGGGAGCAGCAGCCTACCTGTGAGGGATGCATGGGGCTCCAAGGACACCTCTGTCCTTTCTTTTGGAAGCTAACTGGGAATTGTGGGATCAAAGAGAAGGTTTGCAAGATCTTGAGAGGCTTGTTAAAATGCGTAGCTCTGAATCTCTCCCCGCAACGTGCTGTCATAGGACTGGCTTGGGAAAACAGCTGAGAAACAAGTGGGGGAGAGCGTAAAGGGCTAGCCTGGGGATGGGGTGGTCCAGCCTGCGGGCTTCCCACTGCAAGCAAAAGCAAGCAACAGAGATATTCTCCCTGTTACAGCAATGAGGACCTTCACAGAGCTGGTGTGGGCTGCGCAACTTGGGTGCACCTCAGCCCCCCACATCCCTGCCTCACCGGGACCAGCAACAGGTGACGGCTGCAGGCAGGGGCAGCACATCAGGGGCAGCCAGGAGTGCTGCATAGGGCAGCCATGCTTGCTGGGATCAGCATTTTGCAGCTGCTAAGCTCCTTTGCCAGATGGCACTGCCTTGGCACGGCACCATCGGGGTGCTTGTGGCTGCTGACCTGCTGCGAGCAGAGGCAGCGATGAGAGTGTGCGCAAGCATGTGACCGATCAGCACGAAGCTGCTCTTACTTTCCACCCTCCTTGTTTGGGTGCAAGCAGACCATGAGACCTAACAAACCTCAAACCCACTGACAGCAAGTTTCAGAGCCTCTAATTTCCACCCTTTGCTAGGCAGGTCCCCATAGCCTTCGTCAAAACCTCCTCACTGGTGCAAGAGCTCTGCGTCTTCCTACTTTTACTCAGCAAACTGCCAGCATCACCCCCTACCCCCAGGCGCTTGTGTTCAATTACCCTGAATTTCATCACAGAAAGCAAATTTTGCCTGGCCGCAACTTTGAAAGGGGCAAAAACAAATGCCACAGGTGACAGCCTGTTATATCTGATCGCTGTCCAGATTTACCACCTTTTTTTTTTTTCTCCCTGTTATGTGGTGTTGGTGTCTGATCCTCCACCTGGCCGGCTGGATCTTACGGGAAATTCTCAGTTATTAATCAGATTTTGCAGTTGAGGGGGAGGGGGAGAATAAATGTGTGTTATAAATCACAATTTAAGGAAAGTTGCAAACACAAGCAAGCAAGCAGAAGGCTCTCACTGTCCTTGTGAAATGACTGCTGCTGTTTCTCTGTAAAAACACACTCGTACTTCCTTGTGCTGCAACTTCTCATGCCACTCAAGTTCCCCAGGGGAAGTGAAGAAGAAAACTTGTCAGAGAAACAGATCAGGAGTGAGAGAGATGATGACTGACTGTACCAATAGCACAATTTGGGGATTTTGGGGCATAAAATGGACATAATACCCACGTGCTTCTCTGGGTTGCTACCATTACTAGCCATCCATAAAAGTGAAGTAAATTAAACAGTAAACTGGAATATTGAGCTCTTAAAATCAAGGAAACTAGTTAACAAGGAAAGCCTTCAACTAAGGGATAGCATGCGTTATGACTGAAGAGTAGTTCAGTCTGTACCTGGGTTGCATCCATGGTTTCCTTCAGCTAGAGGACGCAAGAGATGGTGTACAGGCATGTCAGCAGAGCGGTGAGCAGAGGGAGGCTGCCCGTGTCACCCTGACCTGGCCATGATGGGAAGGAGTCCTGACATTTGCCTCTCCACCCTCTCTAAACTGTGGTTGTTAGCTGAGCAATACCTGACTAATGCATACCTGAGGGATGCTAGAGGTGGTTTTTCACAACAGGACTCAAAACGGCCTTGCCCAGGTCACATTTCTGTAACTGGTGTGGGCCTTGGTTTATTAACCAGCTCTCGCCAAGTGTAACACTTAAATCACACCATTGTGGCACAAGGATCGAGGTGTGGAGCCTTTGGGATTAGAAATCCCATACAGCTTCCCCAAGTATTCAGATGTCTGTGTGCCTACATCAAAAAGGGCAGCCTTGGTTTTTTTTTCCTGTCAAGACCATTCCTCCCTACCATCCCAGCTGCAAGAGAAGCAAGAGCATAAGCTCGGATGCTCGGTCAAGAGCATAAGCTCGGATGCTCGGTCAAGTCCCATCCTGCCACAGCCTGAAGCAATGTGCTACTCTCCCACTGATGACTCGGCTTGACTCCTACTAACCTGCTGTGGGCAGGAGCATTAGCTCAGGTTCTTCAGGCCACACGGTCCCACTCTTACCGAAACTGTGGAAATGTTTAATAGATTGACTTTCTCAGAGGTGTTTCTTATTCTGCTGGGTCATTCATTCAAATGCCAAAATTGTGACTCATTAAAAGGGCAAGCTTGGGCTGGGGGATGCAGGAAGGAAGAAAAATAGCTTGTGAGAGCCTTCCTGTTTATCCGCGGCTTGGGAGAAAAACAACACAACAGAATACACACACCCTGACTCCATTATCTTTGCTGGCACAAGCACTGGCTTGGCTCTGTCCCTTACCACTCCAGGCCAAATCCAGCCCTGCCACAAGGATGTTTACTTTAGAGGAGTTTACTCGAGAGAGGAATCCGGCCCCCGGAGACTGAATGCTTGCAGTGTGCGAGTGAGCGCACAGGCACTGGGAGCCCCCATGACAATGCGCCGTGGCGCTGGCCCCCAGCCACACCGGGGAGGTCATTTTCTTCTTGGTAATTAGCAAAGTGGTGGCATCGCTAAAAGAAGTTGAACAAACACATTCAACCCGGCTGGGTCCCTGGTTTGCTCTGTTCTCACCACCCTTCCTTCTGGGCACACGGTGGGGCCCCAGCGAGCAAGAGCCCAAAGCCTGTGCACTGCGCTTTCATTCAGGCCTGGTTGGAAAGGGCTTTTAGAAAAGAGGAGGAGGGGGGAAATAACCCTTTAGCTTTCTTCTTTTACAACAAATGTCTTCCCTTTTTCTTTTCAGGGAGGAAAAATGCCAGCTTCTCTAAGAAAACTGCAGCAAATGGCTGTTTTCATGGGACTGTTCAGTGGTGGGGGATGCATCGTGATGTATAATCTTATGCAAAGTAAGTCTTGGTGCTGTTAGCAACCTTATTTCTCCTCTGCCCCTTTCATTTGCTTTTGTGTAGCAGGGAAAATAGCAGCATGCAAGATGTGAAAAGCAGATGAAGTTAAAGGAAGTGTGGCTGAGCCTCTGGGTTCTGCCTCCGTGGGCTCTGTTTTGTTCAGCCCCAGGGCTGCTGCTCTCCCAGGCGCTCCTGCATCCATTTCCAGAAGTGGGTATTGCATAGGAAGCAGGCTGCTGTGGTCAGGAGAAAGTCTGGTTTCTGGGGGGTTTCCTGAGGGTGAGGGCGAAGTGAAAGCTTAGGCAGTAATGCAGGTTTCGTTTCTTACTGAGATTTTACAACTGGGCAGGAAAAGAGGACCATCCGTGAGAAGGTACTAAAGTCTACTGGTTTTATCTGTAAATCTCTTTGTGGTGCTGGCCCTTAAACACAATATGTCTGTGAATTGCTAAGACATCATTAGTTTCTCCTGAACGAAGGGCAAATAAGAGCACTCAGCATTGAGAAGACCAGGACAAGGAGAGAAAAGCTAGACAGGTGCCATTGCTGTTTATAGACAGCTCTAGTTCCTACTTGTCTTTTGGCCAGAATCCAGATTATTAGTCCAAATGATAGACTTTTTTTTTTCTAAAATTGTTTTTTAGATATTTAGCATCAGACCAGAAATAGGCTTTGCCCCTCTCTCTTGGGGGGTACTATAGGCATCTTGGCCCTATACCTCTCCCTTGCTGGTGCTGTCAAATGATACTGCTTTTCACCTACCCTTATATCAGAGGATGCTGCCAGAAAAGTGTAGCCAGGCCTGTTCCTCAAGCCCTCAGATAAGCTCTGAAACGTCCCCTTCATTTTACACGTATTAATAACAAATCAGACAAAGCTGGAAAGCAGGCTTCAATTGTAGGCAGCTCATGCCCTCAAGCTTTGGAATGCATGACAGATATATGATCCTCTTACGCTTTAAAATATGGAATCTGGCAAGGACATTTTTTAATTTTCAGCTTCAGCATTTTTATCCAGAAATCTCTGGGGAAAAAAAAATTCATCCCCCTGTGCTCTACAGAAAGTCAAAGGGCTCGTTCCCCGCGTCCCTTAGCTGTGCAATCAAGTGGCGCAACATGATGGCTACTTCTTGCTCTGTTGCAATATTGGTGGCCACTGAGTAGCTATCTGATCACTCCGTGACAAGCCAACTGGGCTGTTGAAAGGATACTTTCTGCTAACAAGTGTGTCCTTCTGTAGCCTCCAACAGACGGGGGAGCCACACTGGGACCCTTCCTCCCTTTGCCCACGCCCAGGGTTATCCCAGTTCCTTCTGCTATCCCAGTGCATGGAACTGGCCCATACTGGGACCTGCGAGGAGCAAGTGGCTTCCGTAGTGGTGGGAGCAGAGGGGAGGGGTGCTTCCTTCCCTTTCCTTCTGGCTGAAGGGAAGTTTGCATGCACGTGGTCTCTGTGAAAGCTTGTACAAACAATGAGGTAATCTTATTTCTACTCCCTCTCTTCACCTCCAAACCCTCCTCAGGAGCAGTCTCCCTAGCCAACCCCAGCATCCTTTCAGCTCTCCTACTGAAAACGCATGGACAAACAGATTAGTCAGGCATTTTATGTCCAATACATGAGATGCTAACAAGGAACAGCTGAGAGGAGCACTAGGAAACTTGAACCATTTCCCCTCCAACCTGCAGGACAAACACAACATACTTTTAATGTGGTCTGGGTGGCTGCTTGCCATGATCCGTAGGAAGTAAAGGGCTGGCGTACTGCAATCCCTTTTGCTGGAGCTCCTTAGGATGGCCCGGGGGGGCAGGGAGGACCAGTGCAGGCTGCAGCCTCACAAAGCTGTTTCTATGCCAACTGGATGCTGCCTGCTCACAGGAGATGCCTCTAATTAGGGAGAGGGGGCAGCATCCTTCTGTCTCATGCTCCAAGAGTAATACCAACGGGCAAGACACCAGGCAACAAACCTTACACCTTGTTTTAAACTCTTTGGAAGGAGAGAGCAAAGTTGCCAGAGTAGGATTTTCACACATGTACATTCTTAGCTTAACTCTGCACTTTTTGATGTCAAGAGAGTGAAGTTAGGCTGGCATGAAGCACATCTAGAAATCTCAGCAGGCAAGCCTTAAAACTGTTTATAAGCAAGTCTTTGCCTCCATAAGGAGGGCTGGCACATTTCCAGCCTCACAGCTCTGCATTGTACGATGGTCACCAATGGACAGCATTTCCAGGCTATACATGGCGACCAGACATTGAGAAGTAACAATTTACTACAATTGCCCTCCATATGCCAACACTGCAGCATCCAGCCTACAGTGCTATTGTTGCTGCTTGACCATTAACTCTAATGGTGCTTCTTTGTGCCTCCTTTTTAATGCATCTGTCAGCAGAGTTGCAGCTTCATGGCTGCCACTTGAAAAGCTTTATCAAGACCACAGCAAGAGTTTCACAGCATCAGCTGTTCCTGTCTCACACCCACATCTGCAAAATATTCTTCATTCTGAAAGTATTTTCTGTACCTCCTTTAAAAAAAATTGAATTACATTCAGAACATTTTCAGATACTCATCCTTATGCTTTTTTTCTTTTTTTTTTTATTCCTTTTTGATGATGTACAAACATATGAAAAGCAGGGAGACACAGCCATAAGCTGAACTGTATATCTGTGTGGAACAGGCTATATTCAGAGCCCTCTTCACTTAAGTGAGCTGAGTAACGTTACAGCCTAGCACTGCTTTTCTGGTGTAAGGGTGTGTTTCCTCCTTTAGCCAGACTTCTCCTAATTAATAGTTTCAGAGTGTTTTTCAGGGAGGGTGTAGTAGTTGGCAGGAAATGTCTCTCTCTGTCTCTTTTTTTTTTTTTTAAATGTCTGTTTTGATTTTAATTGACAGTCTCCTCACTACCCTGTTTCTCTCACCTAGAGAGTTTTGCCAGGACCCAGTATTATCAGCAGGCTTTGGAGCAATTGAACAGCAACCCTGATGCCCTGGAAGCCCTGGGTGCCCCGCCTCTTAAGGTTCACAACATCCGACTGACGGATGGGAGTAACCGTGTGGACACAGAAAGAGCACAGGTAACGCTGGGGAGGTGGTGTCACAGGGTGCTTTCCCAAGGCGCCAGGTGACAAGAAATCAGCTAGGGGATTTTCAGCAGGTCACAAGTGACTTGGGGGCACTGGAAGGCAGTAGGGTGGGATGCCAGTTGATTTGGAAGAAGAATGGATTTCCAGAGTATAAATCTATGCTCTAATGTGAGGGACTAGAAACAGCAAGAGTGGCATCTTCATGTTGTGCTATATGGGCACATCACAGAATGCCAAGGGACCTCCCAAGTCAGTTGATCCCCCTCCTGCTACTGTAAGCCACAAAATTGTTTGCAGAAACATATCAAGATCCATCTTTAAAATAGCAGCTGCCTCCCTCTTCTTCCCGGATACATCCCACACTAGTTTTTAAAGCTTTATTCGGAACAGAGATTTATAGCTGCTCACCAGCTATGCTGTGGTACAACACAAATGGTGGGGTTTTTAAAAGCACCTGTAAGTCTGTGCCATGGAGGACAGCTGCCTGGTGCGGGGCTGAGCGCTGGGGTTACATAGCGACTGGAGAATGCTGCGCTGGGTGCTGAAGTATTGCACAAGGCTGCCTTGCATCAGCCCAGGGTTGGGGCGAGGCAAACCTCGCAAATGCAAGTCCACTTCAACTCTGGGTTGCTGCCTGAAGAGGACTTTCCATCAGTGTTTTTACCCCTTAATCTAGGTTGCTCTTCCCTGGTTTTGCTGGTGACATAAAATGTCCCTCTTGACCTCTCTGGGCAACTCACTGAGGGATCTCATCACATTTGAATCATCTTGTTCCTGCTGGTGACTAGTTTTGAGTCCTGTGGACCAAGCAAGGGCAGTAAGAAATGGGGCGAATGGTGCAGTGAAGGAGGGGGGCTGTCAGGGCAAGAAAAAAAATCAACCTTTAACCAACTCTCATAAAATCCTACTTTCCATCTCGCTCCAGCCAGGCTTCATCCATGTGATACCCAGGGCCAAATAATTTCCCAATTTCCCAGGTTTTAGAGATCCTACAAGGCAACATGTCTGAGGTCAAAAATGTGGGGAAAAAAAGCACAACCTCTTATGCTGATTGAAAAGAAGAAGAGAACCTGTCCGACTGATGTTTTCATGTGTCACCTTTTAAGAATGCTGGTTGCTTGGGTGACTTAGGGTGAAGTCAAACCCTGCCTTCTGCCAACCTCACTCAGGACACAAACCACCAGCTTTCTTTTCTGCTTTTTCATGCTCATGAGCGTTCGTGTTCTCATGAAATAAACTAGTTAATCATCATTAATGATTATATCAGAGATCAGTCTACTGACTCCACAGCATCCCCAGCTCCTGCCTACTGAGCCAGCTGGAGAACCCCTGGCCCTTTCCCTCTGTGATTGCAGTACCACCAGCAAATGCTACACTTCAGACATTTCTTTTATTCAAACGTTAGACCAAGCACAATTAGCTGTGGTCAGTGCTGCAGTTCCTAGCTCTGTTTGTTAAACAACTGAGTCGTAGAATTTGAGACACAGAAAAATCATTGAACATCTCATTGCCTCGATGCATGTTAATAGACTGATCTGTAGAGGATCTCAACCTACAGGCTTGTCATGGTTATGGGAAGGTGCAGGTGCAGGTCACCTCTGGATCGCCATGCATTCTGGTAAGAAAAGGTGTCTGCTCATAAATATTTCAGAGTGAGTGGTTTTCCCTGGGGGTCGCAGATGTAACACAGTACATTCTTTCGGCAGAGAGAGATTAATGTATGAACAGGCATACTTGCATAGCCGTGCACATTAGCCATTTGAAAAGCTTAGTGAAACTCTGAAATACGTTAAAAAAAATAACATTAGGGTTTAAAAGGGAGGTGTTGCGTCTTTGACTGTAGGAGTAGATGTCCGTTTCAGTAACATGCTTCATTGAATCTTTAACATACTTTTACATCTGCAGATAAAATTACCAGTATCTGGAACAAAATCAGCAGGGTACCTCTATATTAACTCAGAGATGGACCACTCCCGTCAATGGTGCGTACTGGCAGAAACATATAGATGCAGGGAGAGAAGTGGTATGAGAAAAGAGTGGAGCAGGATATTTGCTTTAGTCATCCACGCTGCTGAGATCATACAGACAAAGGAAGAGAAAATTCATGTCTGAAGGTCTTGTGAAAAGTTATTACCGTCATCACGACAAAAATGTAAATTAGTTGAGAAATATATTGAATTCATCCCTATGAATACAAACAGAACACGAGCCATTCATTTGTGTAAAATGTGTTCTACAAACTATAGGTCAGTATGTATACAAATACTGTGAGCCAAGGTAACATACTGTCCTCTCACACCTCTCTTCCCCAGGAAGGTGCA
The DNA here is from genome assembly GCA_031468815.1 of Morus bassanus. NCBI lineage: Eukaryota > Metazoa > Chordata > Aves > Suliformes > Sulidae > Morus > Morus bassanus. Next base: position 58,579,346 of record CM062567.1, on the reverse strand, counting down.
AGGCCATTGAAGAGCAGTCCTAGCTGTAGTCTAGTATCATGTATTGCAGTAGGGGAATTATTTTACACATTACATCAGAGCCTATCAAGGTAAGCTAAAAATCATGCAGGATTTTTTTCAAGCTATCCAATAAACACAGTCTTTATCATTAAAAAAGTGCTACAACAGATATATTATGGTAGAATGATGCTCTGACTCCACATAATATAGTAACAGCTTTACATTTTTGTATTCCTGAAGCCTGAGAGCCTCTTTTGTCAAAGGGAAACCGATTCCTAGAACGGAGCAAAGAATTACTCCATGAATTCAAAGTCCGTCTTCTACTGCAAAAGAGGAAATTTCATTAGATGCAAACTTCCTCACATGTACTTGTTCTCAGAGTTTGTTAGGCACTTCTGTTAGCTCTATTTAGAAACCCAAAGCTACGCTATTTTTGCTCAGCTGCCACCAGCCATATGGTAATGTTTTCTTTTCATAATTAGATGAGCATGTATTTCTCTTCTGAACAGCTATGGGAAGTAAGGTGTAAAATGATGGGAGGAAGGCACTAGGCTGGGACTTGAGAGCTCAGGGCCAGACCTGGCCTCCTCCCTAGTGACAAGAGATACCCCCAGCGGTCCCCAGCCACCTTTCTTGCACACCTACGCTTCCCTGGGCACTTGGGCTCTGATCTCCTCACTCCTCCTCATCCCCTCCTCACAGATGAAGGGAAATAACAGCTCCCTCCTGTTCCACTGAGTTACTGTGAGGATAACTGAAGATTGCAAGATGTTAAACTCGGCAGTAATTGAAGTGCATTCATCTCTCTCGGAGTTTTGTTTTAAAATGAGCTCTCCACGCATTTCAGTCTGCAAGCTTAAGAGGGGAAAAAAATGCATCTTTTGAAAAGGGTTTGTGGCAGACAGATCTGTCAGACTCAACCCTCTTGGCTTACATGTGGGGTCCTGTGCACAGCTCCACTTGGGGCTAGGCAGGACTTAGTGTCCTTGCACCCAGCTGAGGAACTGAAAGGGCTTGTTCCCATCTGCTTCACAAAGAGGAGCTCCTGAAATCCCCAAGAGAAATAACAAAAGTGTAAGCAGGCCATCCTGGTGGGGCTCTGCAGAGCATGCATGTAGGCACTTGCAGTGGAGACCCGGGAGCAGACCCGACTGATAGACCCAGTAAAACGGCACCAGGGGGTGAGCTCTCTCTGTAAAAGTAGTTGAGGCTCCCAAGCCACTGAACTGCTTCAGACTCTGAGTGAGCAGTCGGTCCATCAGGGGTTATTTATTTATGTAGTTATTAGAAAAAGAGGGCAACTAAAAAGAAGGGAAATTGGAAGTGCGTGAGATGGTTTGGACCTGGGAGGGAGCATTCGCTCAGGTGCAGGCAGCTCAGGGATGGGGAGGGCACCCAGAGGCGAGGGTGGCCAAGGCACCAGTCGTGCAAAGTGACACTTGCCTGCCCTGAAGCAAGCAGAGGGAAGGGCCAAGACCCCAGGCCATGCTGAGGCGAGTGACCAGTTGCTCTTTCAAGCCCTTTTTTAAATGAGGCAATTGCTTGTCCCGGGTCAGATGGAGGCGGAGGACTGGTGAGGGAAGAGCCCTGCTGTAGATCCATCGCACAGAAGTGCAGCAGCCTAATTACCTAATTGTATGTACTTAGCACTGACTCCAGCAAAAGCAGAGCTGGGCAAGTGCCAGGAGCTTTTGAAAAAAATCCTGTCTTAGTACCCCAAAATAATAGTCCTTCCCAGCTGGAAAAGCAGTACGAGGAGCCTCACAGAAGTGGGTTGGGAGCAGAGCTTAGAGGAAGGAAATGGCTTCCCCTCAGCCTCCAACAAATGCAGTTTCCCCTCTCCTTTAAGTAACCACCTTCGTACCCCATCAGGGTTTCAGCAGTCACACTGAGTGATTGCAGAGTGTTCGAACTCCTCCAAGCCAGGATAATTCCTTAGCAACAGTCTGGCTCCAAGGCTGGAGAGGAGCGGAGCAAGGAATGCACCCACAGGATGGAGAGGAAGAAGGGCATCGGGTTGAGCCAGGGGGAGGAATGTCCTGTCTAAAAATAGCTGGCAGGATTTTATTTGGGTTGCAACAAATAGGAACACATCTCATACCTTTAGATCTGGGCTGTGCTACGCTATTAGGGAAAACAGCTTTCAGAAGCTGGCACTCACAAACCGAGTTTTAAAACACTTGAGAGTATTTTTAAGAGCAGTGAATGCGTGGAATGATTTGTTTCTCTGTGGCAGCTGTTTCTACACTGACTTTGCTACTGTATTAAAACTGATTGAAACAAGTTAAAAATATCTTTTGGTTTATGTCAGCTGGTGCCTTCAGGATGTCACCTTGAAACTGCGGGACGGTCAGAATATTCCGGTTTACCGCTCCCCGGTGGAAAGCATTGGTGTGCAAGAAGGCTAGAAATCAAAGGCAACTGCTTCTCCACCTCCCATTGAGCCAAAGGAGCCATTAATCGATTGCATCCTGCTGTGTCTGTGAATGTACAGAGTTGTCACAAGTGACAATTTAACTTAAGTGGGTTCTCTCAAGACAATTTTCTCTCGAAGATTGACCTCATCATTGTCACAATTGTAATTTCTTTTGCGGGTATATTCATGTGCTCAGCAGAAGCCTAAAATAAATATCTTGCAAAAGACTTGCTGTCCCAGAGAAGTCATGTGTTATGCCCCATGTGTGCTGGTATTATGAATTTGAAATAAATAAACAAACTGCCAGGAAGCTGAACTTTTCTACAATTGCAGACCAAAGTCAGGACAGTTGAGCTGCTCTATCATGGCTAGAGGACTAAGTCAGCTTCTCAAAGCAATTCCCTTGCTGCTTTGGTTTTCCCCCATGTCTCAACAAGGTGTTGCCTAAAGCAAGAGGGATGAAGCAGTGAAGGCGAAGCTCAGCAGCAGCCCCCTCCGCTGCTAATGAATAAGTTGCATATCAGGTAGAATTGCACCCTCACAGTTATCATAAAAATCTCATGAGGTAGGGGAGGCCACTCATCGTAACTTATGAATTCCAGGAAGAGGCTTGCTACTCGCACTGCTCATGCTGAAGTTGGTAGAGCGGAAGAAGCCACTGTTTCACACAGGCACTGCCCGACACAAGTTCGGGAGAGCACCTTCACTCTCCCACTTCTACTTAGGGAAGAAAACACTCAGGAGGTGCAGAACAGGCAAAATACTGCCCTGGTTCAGTCAGACTACAACATGATTTTGATTGTGCCTTGATTCTGTCAATGCAGCAGCTCAACCAACACAGGTAGAGAATTGCCCGTCACCAGGAGCAAGTTGAGGAATAAGCAAAAAAACCCAATTCCCCCCTGCCCCCAACTGCACATTCTACCAAACCGCAAAGCCTAAGGTACAGTCTGAGGTGCTGAAGAAACACGAGTAGCTGTCCTGCCTTCATGCCTTGAAGTCATATGCAAGCCACTAAGAATGTCCAAAAGAAAGAGTATCTTGGATTTATTGTAACAGAGCAGGTTAATCAAGATGCAGCTAGTGAAAGCCCATAGCTTACACCACTCTATTCCCTTTTTTCCCCACCCTCCACCTCAACATCCAAATTTGAGTCCTAGAAATCCACCAAAGGCTCAGGCAACGCAAAGCTTTTAAAGAGTAATGAGTATTAGATAGAGAAGGGCGAGCTGGAGCAAAGAATCGCTTTTAAACCAGTGAGCATTTTTCTGTTCAACAATGACCCAGCAAACTGGGCGAGGCGGTTTCTGAAGAAGTCTGAAGAGCAAATGCCAAAGTAAACGGAAGGTTGAAATCACTGCTACCTGTTTTCACAAAACAGCATAGAAACTGTATGATTTAAAACCATTAGTCCTGCACTACTGCAGCCCACCTAGCAAGAAAACCACCTGGGAGGTGTGGTAATCTCCTGGCCACCCGGTGGCTCAGAGCTTGGTCAACTCTGGTTTTTGGTCACTGAAGAAGTTTGGTGGGGAATCAACCACTTCACATCTATCAATTATCACTTCCCTGGCTGCAGCTTTGACTCGTTACCAATCTCCAGAGAAGCTGTTGCAAGCAACCCCAGCCCATCCAGTCCCTCCCTATGTCTGTGCTAGGAGTATCTAGCACACACTGCCATACCCCTGCCTTTTGTCACTGCTGTGTGCTTAGTAAGCCTGAGGCCTGCAGTGACTGCAAGGTGTACAAACATCCAGGAAACCTGGCCGCAGCCAGCCCAGCCTGCAACACAATGCTTGCTCACCACGCTCCCATCTCTTGAGCTGGCACGCACAATATCCCTGGTCAGGCTTCACAAATCGCTGCACCACAATACCACCGCCTGGCCTGGCTCTAACCCTGGTTATCCAAAGCCTGATGGAGATATCCCCATGCGAACTTTACCGGTAACACTAGAGATTTTCTTACCTTGCCTGGGGGAAGCAGAGCTTGTGAAGAGATTCCATCTCTCACTTCGACCCTGGAGACTTAGCAGAGCACCCCTTTAACTTTAGGCACCCCTGATCATCCTACCCAACCCGTGGGATCACCAAAGCTGTGAGAATGGGCATTATCATCATATCATACCAACGTTTCTCTAAGTCAAATCTTTAAACCTGAAGAAGGAAGAAAGCAGCGGGTGGAGCTGGAAGCCAGCAGATCACTGGAGTGAGACAAGAGGAAAGTCACATTCAAATCCTTACTTTTGTTTTACTACTTAATAGTCAGTAAACACAGAATTTCTTACTTCTTGACCTTAAAGTGCCTCAGAAGCCACTTCCTCTCTGTGCTTGAGCTCTTATAAGATGCACAAATTCAAAGAAAGAAAAAAGCAGCAAGCTGGCATGTTCAGTGCTGAGCTGCTTTGGCCATGTGGCTCCCATTAAATACACCACAGCCTGCAGCGGCTGCTTTCAGAGAGGACACAGGTGCAGCCAAGAGAGCTGGAGCATGCCAAGAAAATGGGGAATGCAAAGGTCTCAAAACCACTAGCAGCTGCTGAAAGCCCAAATAACTTCAAGAGGGCACCTGGGCACCCCTCTTGCCCTTGCAGTCTTTTCCACTAAGGTATGCTGGAGCAGATTAGGTTGCATTTAACTTCATTAGGTCACTGAAGCACTAATTAATTGTAATTATATTGTGTTGCATGTCACTAAATACCAGTCTGGAGAACCATTTTGTTTTTATTGAGAAAATATTCATCTTTTGATAAAAGACCCTAAAAAAACCAGTTAAACTCCTTTAGAAAGCCATTCTTCTCTAATGACAGAACAGTTAAGGTCAGGAGGAGCCTCTGGAGATCGTATAGTCCAACTGCCTCACTCACAACAGGGTCAACTATAGCAGATTGCCTGGGACTGCATCCAGTCAGGTTTTGAAAATCACCAAGGACTGAGACTCTACAACCTCTGGACAAGCTGTACCAGTGTTCAACCATTCTCACAGTGTAAAAAAAAAAAAACAGACTAAAAAACCAAAACCTAAAAACCCAACCAAACCAAAAAACCAGCTTTTTTCTTATGTTTAAACACAATTTCCTGTGTTTCAGTGTGTGTCCATGGCTTCTTGTCCTGCTACTGGGCACCACGGAGAACCTGGCACCATCCTCTTTACTCTTCCCCCACAGGTATATACACACTGATAAGATCCCTCCCAAGCCATCTCTTCTCCAGGCTGACAGTCCCAGGTCTCTCAGCCTTGTTGACAGGTGCTGCAATCCTTTAATCATCTTAATCATTCTCAGTATGTTAAATAATTTATTTTAAATTGGCTTGAAAATTTGCATAGTTCCTTTTCCAGGTGTTGGTGTGGTTAAAACAACCATCATCTTCATGACATTTGCTGGATTGCATGTTTGTTTCTTACTCTCTAGTTTGATTTTAATAGCTTCTGCCAGGCAGTCATCGCCCTCAAGGAAACCATCAAGGTGACAGGCTGTTCAGGGCAAGAACTTAATTTACAACTGGAGAACAACAAATATTGCTTAGCAGACTGTTATAATGCTTGCACCTATTTGAGTTGGACCCGACTAGCACACAGGGGCTATATAAAACCAGATGTCTTAAAAGCATTAGCTTAATAAAGGCTGAGCAGGCTGATGTGTTCCCTTTTGAGTATGTTTCTCTAGGTAGTAATACGGTTTTGTCCAACTTAGTTCACTTCCTAGCTTGGGCAAATGTCTTGCATTGCACAGGGAACATTAGTCATTGGGATTCACCTCCCATTTAGAAATGAGGATGCATCCACTTCCCACCATTTGCCTGCATCTTGTCTGCTTGTCAAAGCAAAATCGTTTTCCTGCATGTTTTCTGCAAAATTTGCTACAAAGTTCCCCATGGCCTGGCCCAGCAGCGACAGAGACCTGTCACATTCTTGGTGTTACTTTAGAAGACACATAACACCTGACTAAACACCTTTTACGTAGCACCAAGTATATAAAAATACTAGAATCATGTCATTTCTTGACCAATCTAATGCAGTTTCTGTTAATTGGCTTTCCCTAGAGGATTTAGAAGCAGGCACCTTTATCCAATACCTTGAGAGGCAGCCTTTGCCTCTCATGGCTTGCTAAAGCCCATGACAAGACCTTCCATCCAGCAACCAGACCAGCTGGATCTCACAGGGTGCTACTGGAAGGTGGTGGTCAGTAAGGTGACCCCCCCCAACAGCTCAGGAGATTTTCCCGTAAGGATTAGTTAAAAGGCACCTGTGTAATTCAGTCTGTACACTGGGGTTACAAATTAATTGAAGAGATGGGGTACATTGATTTCAATGCATCACCAGCTTATCTGTGACTCTGATTGCATGAGCAAGCAAAGACTCAAAATGCAGTTAAGTTCTGTGTTTACAGGAAAAAAGATAATCCCTTCAAGTAGTTAAGTTCCCTTTCCTCTCCTACTTTTGCAGTAACTGTTGTCCTAATGCTCTGCTTCACTTCGACAAATTCTAACCTTTTCTTATTTAAAAGAGATTTTTATCACACCCATATAGACTTAATTTTTTTCCTGTTTTATAAAGCTTCCAGGCTGTATTTTTATGGAACCAAAATGTTTTACTTTTACAGTTGTCAGCTGTCTTATGACAGGAACAATTAATGAAATTAAGCAGTGTTGGAAGAGGAAATACTTTCCTCATGCAGCATCTAGTCAATGCTCTGACTTTCCCCACAGGAAGTCACATCAGGCAAATACCACCATTCCGGACACAGTGCACCTTGGAGGGAATATTAAAGTTTCACTGCTTCAGAGCACACATTTCAGCATGATTTGTTAAACCTGGATTAATGCTGATTTGCATCTGCTCCACCCTGTCCTGCATACACAGCTGTCCTACATTGCACACCATTCACAGGCATTCAAATACCATCCTTCCAACCCCACATCTTCAGGAAGGTCATTTCCCACCTGCCAGACATCGAAAATAACAGTCCTAAGTTTAATGGCAATATATTTCTAGGTTTAGTGTAAACCAAGAAAAAACCCAGCAAGATTTACCTGGATAATGTGACTGTATTTATTAATCCCAGTGACAGCTTAATTCAACATCTGTAAATGCTGTACTGTGAAGGTCTCTACAGTGCAAGCATATTGCTTCAGAGTGGAAAAGATAGTCGGTGCATTTTATATTTGCTGCACAAATTGAACAAATGTGTGATTCAGAAAACTAAGAGATCAGGAATCCTGCTATATGGGTGTTGAGAAAAATAACTTCACAAAGTCCCTGGAGAAAAGCAAGGGCATTTGAACAGGAGACTCCATCTAGCATATCACAACCCAGTTCCAGCAATGTATTTCCAGCTCATATTCAAAGCCAAGCATGAAGGTGCGCAGTCACCAACCACAGAAGAGGTTAAGTTGCAGTAGTTTGCAACACAGCACTGCACTTCAGCTTTGCTATTGACTCCAGTCATCATGCAGTCACCCTGCACCAGACAAACTAGCATAACTTTTGGAATTCTCTTTCAAACCAGTAATGCTGTCCTGAAGAAACATTATGGTCTCTTTTTTAAAAAGATTTGTGTTTTAAAGTGTTTCCCAATGTGCGAAGAACAAAAGACCCATCAGCTGTTCAGAAAACAAAATCTCATTTATTGTAAAGTTTCTGAAACAATAAACACCTTATCAGAAGTACAATGAACTGGCACTATTTCTTTAATATGTTGAACTTTCTTCCAGGAACAGCACCTGGAATATTCAAGAGAGATCTGAAGCCATGGAATAACTTGGTGCAAGGCCCACCTTCCCCCCGGCCCCTGCCAGCACCACCAGTGGAGAACGGGCAGTTAATTCTTATTTGCATTTCCTACCTAACCGGAAGACCTACCCCACCTATAGGTGTAGTTCATGTATCCTGCATCAGCGCCCTAGAAAAGACACAGAAATAGCAATTCTCCAGCAATTTCTGAGAACATCTGTACTTCCATTCCTTTCAGCTTCCTGCATTCAAGCAGAGAACAGCCATGCTCCCAGTGTTAGGAAGGCAGCCGGCAGGTGCCCAGCCTGGAGAGCAGGGACTGAGATAGCATTGCCCACAAGGTCCAAGGAGTTGATTCCTTCCCTGCAACCACCTCCTTCCCCACAAACACTTTCAGGCATAAGCAGCTTTTTTCAGAGGAACTGCGTTATGTACCTGCAGTCCTCCGCATTCACGGAGCTGCAGAAAACCAGCTCTTCTTCACAAGCTGGTGATTTGTTCCCAGTCTTAATCTGTTACTTCACTAGTAAGTAAGCCTCAAAAACATCAACCTTGATAGCCCCTTTCTGCAGCGTAGGGTAAGAATACCTTATTTACAGCTTTACCCACATGTAGAGCAGAACAGAAATAGAAATTTTTCCTATTATAGGGCCAATCTAAGATGCCTTGTTTATAACTTATAAAACTTTCACAACTTTATACAAATTCTTAACGATGTTAAAAACACTGTACAAAACCACCTTAAAGGCACAAAAAGTTAAACAGAAATGCAGCCCACTTAAAGCCTCAAAGCAGCCAATTCAAGAGAAACTGGCCTTGTAATAAGTACGTAGTTCATTTATACATGTTAAGCTTCCTTGTCATACATTAAAAACAGTAAATATAGGACAAAATATATGCTGCTCAGCATCTACTCTTTTTCTTTAGTACCAAGCCCCATCTGAGACATGATCTCTGTGGTTACAAATAGGAATTGAAACAGCTTATAGGTCCCTAAAATGATTTGCTTTGAGCAACCATGAGCTATTACACATTTAGGTATGCAGATATGGCAACATAAATTTGTTTTGCAAGGGTGGGATGTGAGCATGCTTCAACCTCACTGCTTTGCTCAACTTCATAAAAGCAAGGAAGTATGGATGCAGAAAAAAGAATTCAAAATGGCAGTGATGGAAGCTGGGAGAAGTTTTAATCTTGCAGAAATGAATTTCATAAGTTAATGTCCCTCCCCCAAGCAAATTGTCCTGGGCAAATGACTGAACAGTAGAAGAAAGATGCCCGTGAAGAGTATTGTTGTGTTTAAAAACTCTGAAACAGATCATTTTAGGTAGGGTCAGCAAATATGCAGTAACACAGCTACGGTCCATCTCCAGAAATGCCCAGGTAACACAACTACTCTGTTGGCTCAAAGATTCTTGTTTGACTTCTACTAATGGCCAGCCAGAGCTATCCAAGAAAATCTTGCAAGATAGCTCCTCAGTAGGAGTCTGTAGGTTACTGTCTACAGGACAGGAAAACCAGCAAATCACCCATTTCTCCAGACTACGAAAGGCATCTCTGCGTTACAATATAACACACATCCAAACTCAATTATGCAAGTACTATTGGATGTTTTCTTCTGTGAAGGTCTTCAGGGAGTGAGAAGTTGCCCTACCTACAGCAGTATTCAATATTTAATTCCATAGGGGAAGAAGCCTGACAGAATGGTTTAATTTAGGTGCAATTTTTCTGATGCAGCTTCAAGTGAAGGCAACCGGACCACAGACAATGAAGCCTGATGGAAAAATGCTCATTGCCCCCACTCAGCGTCACACTGCTTTTTGTTCAGTTTTCTTCTCTACCAGCGCTTTTTCTCCTGCCCTTACAGCAATGCAAGTCACATCACCCCAGTATTGCTTGTGTTATTAATAAGCCATTCACCTTTTGTGTGAAGGAGGAGCTGTAATATTAGCAGAGAGCACTGAACTCCTGTTCACTAAAAAGAATAAGAACATTCTCGGTACCTTCGAAATTAGGAAAGTCTGTAGCAACATGGAAAAGAGGAAAAACTAGCTTAAAAGTTTCTATTCATTGTTTTATAGCAAGAAAACTTTTGTCAGGGTTTATTATAAAGGAACAGCATAAGGAAACCAAATAAATAGTTGAATAATTAACAGTATGCAATATAATAGTACTAAACTTCAATTACATAAAAATTAAACTTTGGAACAGCATCAATATGAAAGATTTTAGAAAACTAGGACTCAGTCCAAGATCCTCAGACCTGTACATTGCAAAAACCAGTCAATTTTGATGCCCAGTTGGTCCCAGCTTTGTTCTGAGGGACCACGTCCACTGAGAACTATGACCCATCCATACAGCTCCCTAATCCCTCTCTGCCCCATCATACACATGCTGTTTTTCCAAGTGTCTAAGGGAGAGTGATTGGGAAGCACGAGGTATGAATTGTGCTTCATTGTTTCAGAGGAAGCAGTATCTTCTTCCTCATCTGATAGCTATATTGAACAAGGTTATGCAATTTTGCCTAAGGATGCTTCTTTCTTCCTTAAAGCCGCAGTTACAGGAACAAAGAAGGCAGCAATGACCTCATGCTCCCAGTAAAACCCCAGCTGGGTTCTGGGGGAGGTGGAATCGAGGGCTGATTTATCATTAGTTGGACAAACTGATCTAACATGGTGAAGTCAGTGGAGAGAACTTCAGTAACTTCAGTAGAGCTACACCAGACCCTCTGTCATTCTTTTTTTCCACTCACCAATGCTGTGCAGTCACACTGAGCTGGACTCTATTAGCACATCTTGTCCAGCACAGGAGGGGAAGGGAGCGATCTCTGCTGGCTGTCAAGAGTGATTGACTTAAGCAAATTCATCACCCTCTGGAGCAGGATTTTACTGTGCTCCCAAATAAAGAAGTATCACCACTGTGATCTGGAATTGTTCCCCGGAACAGGTTTCCTTACCTGTGGGACATGTGCCTCTCTTCCTAGAGAAGCACAGCTCACTGTTTGGCTATATGCCAGCGGAGTCTGGGTCTTTGACTTGATGTAAACAAAGAAATATATACACAGCATAACTGAAATCTGTTATGTCTAACCACTTGATCAAATTCTCCTCTCATATAATTTTTAGATCAGTAGATAGTTCCACTGAAGTCAGGAGTGCTAAAAGGTATTTGAGGAAAACCCAGAATTACATATTTGCATTAAATGCCAAAACATATGCTAAAGTATTCCTCTTGACATCTGTCACTGAAACACTTCCAATGTCAACTTCTCCATAACACTGGAACAATTAACAAAAACTCTGCCATCAAGCAACAAAAGAAACAAATAAAAATTACAAACAAAAATAAGCTTTTCATCTTTGTTAAATTCCTGTCAGCCACTTGAAATCTTGTTTATCTGTTCCATGAAATTAAAAACTTGGCACATTTTCCTTGGATGCCATTTATCAACATTTTTTTATCTAGAACATGTACTGCATATCAGAAATTCACTTGGCTAGGATATTTTTGTTTAGTAGAAAACCCTGCCTTCCAGTTACAGCTATGAAGCTCCACAGAGTTCAGTAAATGAATTCTCCTGGTATTTCTTGCAGTAATGGTTCCTCAAATTTAAATCGTTTGGAAATGGCTTTCTGCTCAGTTACTTTTTCTTTTTCTGACTGCCTACATTGTCCCAGTGTATATGAAGCCACTACAATTAGTTCTTCTGTCACTATTGATTCTTCCTCTTCAGTCTTCTCAACATCTACTGATTTTTCAGAGGCCGAATCTGCATCTTTCTGGGTAACATCACTGGTCTCCCCTCCTGCACTCTTATGCCAGGCCCTGCAAGCAGGATTATCGCTTTGTTCTAACCATGGATGCTGAAGACATTCTTCAGCTGTTGCCCGGTCCCTGCAGAGGAAGGAAAGCATTAAAATAAATGTCTAAATGAATTTGTAATTCAGTACCTTGCAGAAGAGATCCATACAAATTATTCCAAGGATATGACTGTATTACAGACTAAGAGAACTTACAAAGCCCTGAGAGCAGCTACCTTTTACCAAAGACAACCAACAGCAGCCCAAGGAGACGAACTTCTGATATTTAAAATAAAGGAGTTCATAGGTCCTTAAATATCACAGTTTATGCTCCCACATTGCCAACCAACTTTCAAAGTTTATATAGTTTTTTTTTTCCTTTTCTATAGGAAAATTATCCAATCCTTACATTCTTAAAGTATTCCCACAGACAAGCAGTATGCAATTTCAACAGTTGACATGCCCCATGAAAAACTGGTGAAGTTCCACAGAAAACACCTCTTCTATTTTGAGACCTGGAATTTCCAATTTGCTGCCCACTGAGAAAAGCATACTAACAAACCAGAAAAAGGTAAGGTACTCCACCAACTCATCAACAATAAAAGGCTCAAAGTACAGTTCATTTAAAAGACATCAGCAAGGTACCTGTAAAGGAAGTCAGTATACTGTACCGCATGCTACAATTCATATACAGTCTTCTGAAATGAATTTGAGTTTTAATTACTAACACTTGGACACAATCAGAATATGCAGGTTTGGAAGGCAAGAGAGAACTTCTCTTTTCATATACATGAGAAGTAATAACACAATGAAAAATGAGTAATCAAAGTTCCCTTATACTTTAGAAATGAAAATGCTAGCACTTGCTACATTTAAAGGGAATCCAGTCAGACATATTAGCATATCACAGAATCATAGAATGGCCTGAGTTGGAAGGGACCCACACAAGGATCATCAAGTCCAACTCCTGTCCCTGCACAGGACAACCCCAAAATTCACACCATGTGTCTGAGGGCGTTGTCCAAATGCTTCTTGAATATTGTCAGGCTGGGCACCATGACTGCCTCCCTGGGGAGCCTGTTCCAGTGCCCCACTACCCTCTGGGTGAAAAACCTTCTCCTAATATCCAACCTAAACCTCCCCTGGCACATCTTCCTGCCATTCCCTCGGGTCCTATCACCGGTCACCAGAGAGAAGAGATCAGCGCCTGTCCCTCCTCTTCCCCTTGTGAGGAGGCTGCAGACCACCATGAGGTCTCCCTTCAGCCTCCTCTTCTCCAGGCTGAACAAACCAAGTGACTTCAGCCACTCCTCATACAGCTTCCCCTCTAAACCCTTCACCAAGTTCGTGGCCCTCCTCTGGACACTCTCTAGTAGCTTTGTATCCTTAATACACTGTGGCGCCCAAAACTGCACACAGTACTCGAGGTGAGGCCGCACCAGTGCAGAGCAGAGAGGGACAATCCCCTCCCTTGACCAGCTGCAATGCAGTGCCTGATGCACTCCTGGACATGGTTGGCCCTCTTGGCTGCCAAAGCACACTGTTGGCTCATGTTCAACTTGCCGTCGACCAGAACCCCCAGGTCCCTCTCTGCAGAGCTGCTCTCCAGCCTCTCATTCCTCAGTCTGTATGTACATCCAGGGTTGCCATGCCCCAGGTGCAAAATCTGGCACTTGTCCTTGTTAAACTTCATATGGTTGGTGATTGTCCACCTCTCTAATTTGTCTAGATCTCTGTGCAGGGCCTCTCTGCCCTTGAGAGTGTCAACAGCTCCTCCCAATTTTGTGTCATCAGCAAACTTAATTAGTATTCCTTCCAGTCCTGCACCCAAGTCATTTATGAAGAGATTAAAGAGTACTGGCCCTGATATGGATCCCTGCGGAACCCTGCTAGTGACTGGCCACCAGCCCGATGTTACCCCGTTTACTATAACCCTTTGAGCCCAACCCATCAGCCAATTGCTCACCCACTGCATTACGTGTTTACCCAGCTGTATGCTGGACCTTTTGTCCAGGAGGATACTGTGAGAGACAGTATCAAAAGCTTTACTGAAATCCAAAAAGATTACATCGACTGGCTTCCTCCCTTGGTCAATTAGGTGGGTAACTTTGTCATAGAAGGAAATTAAGTTTGTTTAATATGCAATTGTGTATTTTACTTACTCAGGTTTCTTAACCAGCAGGGTTTTGATGAAATCCACGGCAGACTCTGATATGAGGTCAAAGTCTTCTCCAGAGTAAGTTACATTCATTTGAGATATATTTAAGAATGTTTCTTGTTTATCATCCCCTAAGAAAGGCGATACCCCTGTTAGCATAACATATGCCAGTACTCCAATGCTCCTGAATTAAAAGTAAAAAACAGAAAAGCAGTTTTTTAGGTTTGTTTTTTTTTTTTTTTTTAAAAACACCATTTTCAGTAAAGTAAGTTATGATGATCATTAATTTGTTCAACTTACCACATGTCAGTTGCTGTACTGATTGGGTCATAACTCAGAATTTCAGGAGCTATTCAGGGGAAAAAGAAAACCCAAGTTCTATTTTTTGTCATACGCAGACATTATTGCAGTTCTGTAGTGCAATAACAGGCATGTGGTAAAATTTAGTATAAGCCATTTGAAGCATGACAGCCTTTTTGAAACAGAGATATTTCTACTGAAGTTATTTAAGTGATTACTATCATTCATTGGTTTTAAGACAAATTATTTTCCTTTTATTGTCCTCTTCAGAAGCCAGGCCAGTCTCCTTCCCAATTAAGGAAGCTGTAAACAAATTTCTTATGGAAAAAAATGAGAAATATCCAACATTCCTTATTCCAGCACTGAAACCCATACTCATAAAGATATACTGTATAACTTAAATATATTTTCAAGTACATTTTCGAGGCCTGGAATTATTTACTTTTAAAAAAATGAAATGGATACAAGCCTCCACAAGGTACAATATTATATTCAGAAACTGAATATGTAATTCTGAACTTTTAAATCCAAGTAATACTTGTTATCACTGCTGGTAAGAATCATCTAAAGTGTGTACTCATCTTCAACACAAGTACACACTCATTAGACTGGCAAAGCTTACCAGTTCTAGCTTTTACAGCAGTACCACATCCAAGTAATAACTTGATCTTTCAGCACAGTAATTACGCAGCCAGCCTGGCAGTCACCAAATTGAGATTGTTTCTCTTTTCACTTCCCAAAGCTTGGATAGTCCCCTCCTCAGTGCTACATCACTCGTATAGTAACAACTTACCTACATATTCTGGAGTTCCCATAATTTCTCTTAGTTCCTCACTGCTCTTCATTATTCTGGAAAGGCCAAAATCTACTATCTTAATGTCTCCCAGGGGGGACTTACTGGTTAGAAGAATATTTTGGGGCTGAAAAACAAAAGAAGGAGACTTTCAGGATCACCCAAATCTAATGTCAATGTCACCATAATATTGCAGAATTATTTCAGAATATGACTAGCAATAATGCATTCCATAACAAGCAGGATACCCAGGATCATTCATTTGGGGGATTCCCTCCCACAAGGTGAACTTGAAGAGACATGTAGTCTAAAAGGAGTGGCGGGATTTTCTGTTTATAACCGAGAATCAAACATCTACTTTTATTAGCTTAGAACGCATACAAATGACATGCCAGTAGCTATCATTTAACAATAGCATATAAATACCTCCACATTTGTATCTTTAGCCCTTCATATCATCTTTTTAACTCCCCTTCCCTCCTTGCTTCCGTCCAATAGATGGTGTAAAATACATTCTGTTGAAGGACGTATCATTTTAAAAAACCTGAACACATAAAACTATTTTGACTACACCTGTTTAAAGAAAGTCTGTTGCAACTGACCTCAATCTTGTTCAAAGTACAAACAATTGTATTACAGAATACTAACTGAAGAACGGTTTAAAAAAATACAGCAGCCTGAAAAACAGGTTTTTAAGAGCATCACCTTTGGATAAACTTGTTTGCTCTGATGTCACTAGATCTTGGCTGTCACCCTTCAAAGCAGCTTTGTGGTCATTAAGAAGTTCCTTACCATCTACTTTGAATGCTAGCTCAGTTTAAAAAAAAATATCTGAAAACTAACTTTAGACAACAGGTCTTAGAGATGTTTTTGTAACTGAAGCACATCCTTGCCAAAAAAAAAAAGGTGCGGCCCTCCCTGCCCCCAGGCCAACGATCACACTGGGCATTGGGTTCTAACATTAACTTCTCCGAATGGTAACACTGACAGTTGACACTACATTCATGCCTCTGGTGAGCACAAGTTCCGCATAAGTGAAGAAGCCTTTATTTAATGAGAACCTGGATCATCTTGCATCAGGAGTGGTTGAAGAGGGAGAAGGGCAAAAGAGTAAGAACATGGAAGCAACCACTGACTGCTAATCCAACTGGATTAACACCAGCTTTTATACTTTTCCCCTAATCACTGAGCCATTCTCTCTTCATTCCCCTATTCAATCATAAAGGCATGCTTTCACACGAACAGCCTTGCTTTTGAACAGAGAAATAAAACCGTGCAAGAACATTTTAAAAACCTTGGGCCAGTTCTCCTTGCTGCAAGACCTAAATATAGTCAAGTTCTTTCATTCCTGTGAAGTTAAACCATGGTATTTCAAACTAACTCCGTGACATTGTCAATCTATTTTCTGTTTGTAAAATCCATGAATTAAGAACAGTGTATTTTTTTGCTTACGAACTGGGATCTGGTGGCTGTACAAAGGCCTTTGGAGCTGCGCATTACCATATGCTTTATAGTTCACATTTGTTATTCTGTATTTGTATTAGAAAAGCAAACACCCCAAAATGCTGACTATGCCTCCCTAATTAGCCTCTCAGATGTTCTTCCCAGTGGGAAATTTAGTTACTTTCTGAAGAGGCAAGTAGAAAGCGTGAGAAAAGTTTTTAATGGAAACATTTCATGAAACCCTTAAGCCCTGTATTATAATATTTTAGTAGATAATATAGTTGCCAGAGGTCTTTGTCTTCTTTTAAAAAACAATATGATTACTCAAAACATACCTATGCAGAAAAAACTGTCTACAGTACAAATTGAGCCATAAACCTAAATTAATTCTAGTGAAATATCAGTCATCTTTTAAGAAATCATTATGGGGTTCAAGTGAAGTGACAGTCTAAACACAAGCATGAAACCTTAAAGAAGTGTAGCTTTGAATTTACCATAGTTTTCAGCTTGACAATTACTCTAACGCTTTAAGAAAAGGAAGATCATTTTCCCACATCTGTAAACTGTTTCTTTTGTTTTTCCACTATAATACATCTAGGTTTGCCTAATGCTGATTAGCCCACAAAGACGAGACACACAGGCCAGAGGCTCCCCTGGTAGTCATTCTAAAAAGGGCCTTTCACTCTTACCTTCAAGCAGTAATGAAAGGGCTAAAACTGTCAAATGGCAACATTTAAAAACCTTCCCCTCTACTGCAATAAGGCTTAAAGGTTCCTATTTAGATCCTCTTACCTTGTGCACTGAACAAAAACATAAAAAGAAAAAATCCCTGACTGAATGAACAGTCTGAATGGATGTACTTTACTACAAGATTGGCACGTGCATAGGAACCGCATGATGTGGCCACACGAGTCTAGCCCAGAAACAGGTACCTTTGGAGAGATTATAAAAGCAAGACAAGTTGTATTTTTCCAAGCATACTGTCAGCTATCAGAAACTTGGGCTTTAGGAATTTGAGATGTTGGTTATACCTGTATCATCATGATAAGAGTAATAGCAGTGAAAAGCATCATTTGTCATTGCAAACATTAATCAGTCTTACATCTTTCACTTAAATTGGACTAAACTACTGTCACATGAAAGGGCTTAGCTTTCCTGACACTATGAACATCAGTGCAAAGGCCAAACTAAGGCAATATATACAAAAATCTGGTCTCACCTAGAAACTTATTCTGCAAGTCACACAAATTGTTTGTAATAAGTGTACTTAGTAAAACAGTATACACTTCAACCCTACCTTGCCAGCAGGTTTTGGAATCTTGTAAACTGACTATATAATGGCAAAGTCCATACATTGCAAATTTGCCATTATTCCACAAGTTTCTATGAGCCTCTAGCCCTAATATTTCTTGTATCTTTAGTTGGTTTCAAGAAGAGTATTGCTAAGGGCACCTAATAAAGGTCACATTTTTAAACTAATCAATGCCTCACCTTAACCTGCAACATTAATGAAGTTAGGTATCAAATTTTATGATACTATAAAAAAATCAGATCCCTAGAAGACACAAATTATCCAAGGAATAATGGGCAGAAACAAGAAAAACAGACTAGCTGGGATACCGCAGCTACGTTGTGTGTAAAGATACTAGAGTAGACTAATCAGTCTGCCCTAAAAAAGTTAAAGGACTCCCATTATCTTTAAGCAATTGAAATATAAGAGCAGCATTTGCATGGGGGTTGGGTTGTTTTGGTCAATGTGTACAAGTGGAAGAAAAAAATGCAACAGTCACTAAAAGAGTAGACATATTAGACTGGCATCACACCTTACTTCCCAAAATAAGCAATGCAAGTCCCATAAGAAAATAGGCTATAATCACAATAGGTTCTGTAGAACCTGGATACTCTATACCTGTCTGTCAAACAGCTTTTCTTTAACTGCTATAAAGGTTTGAACTCCAGATTAAACTGTTCTTTTGCTTTGAACAATTGATATTTTAATTTTTAACTCTTTTCTTGGTTTCCTGGGTGTTCCTTTAGACAAGTAATACTACACTTCCATTAATACTACACTTCTGTGTAATAAACATTCCACCTTAATCTACCTGGAAAACTCAGTTGAGAAAACTAATCTGTAATGTTCTTGTAACAGGCCACTTCTTTTCTAATTGCATTAGTTTGCTTTCTGAATATTGAATTCTGAATTCCCAAACCAATTTCAAATAATGATTTTGCTAGTTGTCCTCACCGAACACAACATCTTGAAAACAATACAGAAGGAGGAAGGGAAAAGTTGTCCGTTGGATAACCCGAGTACTATATATTATAGGAGAATGCTGCTTGGAGCAGTCATTCTCCCAGACCTCAGGGCTATGTAAGGCTCTTTACCTACCTCTGCTGCAGACAAGAGGCAGCTAGTCCTTCCTCAACTCCCACGCCTTCTAAAATTCTCTTCGATTCCCAACTACAAGTTTTTACCAAACACCAATTCAAGTCAAACAGCAAATGAAAACACAGAGAAAGGAGTCTTCCCTTACTCTGCAGCTTTTACGCACCATTAAGAGGAGATGAAAGACTCCTGACTACAATCTATGCACACCCTGCAAATTAAGTAGCATCAACACAATACTGTCAAGTGATACTTAATTTGCACTCAGTAGCATTATATTTGCTCTTTCTCCAAGTTAAAACTGGATTACATGACTGCATTTTGCTATTAAAAACAAGCCATATTTCAACCATCTTTCAGAATAACCATGCTTTTGGAAAGAAGTGATCAGGTGGCAACCTTGTTTAGCCACATCAAAATACCCCATTTTTTTCTGCAGTGTTTAATCTCATAGGAAAAATCTTGCATCTGTTAAGGGGGCAGATAGATGCTAAAGCAAGCTAGCTGTCAGTGTCACAGATCTGGTTGATTAGATTTATAATATTAAACTACAACAAGCTGACAATCACATACTGACAACCATTTTGACTTAAATTCTTCCGGGTATAGAGCCTGACTTTTTTGAAGGTGCAACATAGAAAATCAGATGGACCTTTCCAAAGGTATTTGTACCAGACAAATAAAAGGGAAACCCTTAGAGACCCAAAGGTGAAACTGATAGAAGGAAAACATTTTAGCAGGAATTTGTAAACTTTTTGATATTGCCAAACACATTGCTTAACAGCAGAACACTTTGCACAAGTATTCCAAATGTCACCCCACAAAACCAAGCATTTAGTAAATTCTGTAGTGCTGTAAGCCTCTAGGTAAGGGAGCATGAGCCATACTATACAACAGAAGATGGTTTGAGGCCAGTGGGTTAATCGACATGCAGCTAAAACCAGCACACAACTTCAATTTTTGTTTCCTTGAAAAAAAGGCGCTTTTTTTAAAGTCTTGCAAGCCACGTGGATCAATCTTCACAAGTCATGGTTTTTAATCCTACAGTTATCATTGTTATTTGCCAATATTCTAAAGACTTCCCATAACTTTATTTTACAAAAGACCGATACTCATATATATCATGAAAGTAATGACATTGCAATTAGGACTCCTATTAAGAACCACTTTTCAAAAACACTGCACACTGCAGTAACATATAAACATATTCAACTCAAACACTAGACAATTTGCTCTACTACATAACTTTTATAAACAGCAAAGCAATGCTGGATCTTTTGATGAGAACTGGATATGCTCAATTTTATAACGTAAGTCTTCTGATCAGTTGGAAAGTTTTTAAGTAAGCTTCTTCTGAACTTGGAAAAAGGTACCCATCCACAAGTCGTAGTCAACACCTCAGTCTACTTTCACCATTACGACTGTAGTCAAGTAAACCACAACTCTTTTCTGATTACAGATACCAAGCTGATAGTGCTAAGGAACACCACAGCTTTAACTACAAACACGTATGAATATATACTGTCCACAGAAGACACGTTTTAATTTTACAAAATTTGCTTTAAGGAAATTCAATGGGCAACCATAGTAGAGACACTGAGTATCTTGTATAAGTGTACTGGAACTTTAATTCTAACTGCTGATTTTTAGTCCTTCTGAACACTTATTCTCACATCATTTACTAAAAATTTTCTATTAATTACTTTAGTACAATTATTCATATTCTATGTGTATGACTAAATCAGTGGGCTATAGAAAGTTTTAAAGGATTCCACAAATAATTTGAATAAACAGCTGGAAAACCAAGCAGGTGAGATATTTGCGTGCAAATATTACTCAACTGCTTTAGCTGATGAATGGTGCATGATGTGCTAGGTTATGTATTAAGTATGCACAGCTTGATACTGGAATCTACTGGTAGCTTTGTAGTACTGCCAAAATGCAATTAAGTATAAGTAAGGATCTCAGCAGCAAAACAGAAGAAACATGTAGTGGCTTACTACATACTTACTAAATATGGGAATTGGACATGTAAAAAAAGAATTTGAAAATTTTAATGCAAGATACCTTTTATTATTACTAAGCAAGGCAGTATAAAGTAGCTCAACCTCAAAATTAGACAAAATTGCATATTTCATATGGGTGTATAGATGGAAGCTAAACAAAATTAATTGCAGCTTGCTATCAATGGGCGATGATATTTTTCTGGATCCCTGTTACAACTCTCTTAACCATAAGCAATAGTCTGGATGTCACAGGATGGCAACCATACTTTTCTCTTGATTTGGGTCAGAACTATTTTCAGTAAGGAAAAATATTTACTCCAGTAAATCATGATAATTGGTATACCAATAGGGTGGCAGCCAACTGTTTGGTAGTAAATGACAAACATTGAAATTAAGTTCTACAGTACTTAAAAAATAATGAAGTGTTATAAATATATTTAACACATTAATAGACCATTTACCAGTCCTGTATGAACACTTCATTCTGAAACATTACACTTGATACTACCAGTGTCTCTGCCATCCTTCTACTTCATTAAAACTCAAGTTGATACAAAAACCAACCTATTTTTTAATGGCCATGTAACACCCCGACATTTTTACTGCACTTCAAAAATGAGCAAGGCCTTACCCAAAGTACTCATTTGCAATTTAAGGTGCAACACAAATCCACTTTTGACTTCATTACATTTCACTTAATCAAATGAAGTTTATATTTGACAATCACAGAAATTCCCCAGAAGGCTTGCAACCCTGATGCCTACTGCATCTCAAAGGCTGAATTTTATCATTTCAGGAATAACTAGATAAAAATTATGTTAATTACAAATTAGCATTAGTATGACATATGAATGATAAGAAAGGCAGCAGATACGAAATTAATGAGAAAAATACAGCAACATTCTTACCTTTAAGTCAAGATGAACCACATTGTTTCTGTGCAAGAATGAAACTCCTTCTAAGATCTGCTTCATCAGTCGTTTAACATCTTTTTCTTTGAAGGCTTCCTCCCTTTCAGCCACACACTGGTCAAAGATTTCACCTCCAGCAGCACTATGGAATGACACAAATTTTATTACTTTGAAGACTAAGTTGTAGCACCCATTTTATTCTACTCACAGTATTCTATTTAGCATAAGCAAGATCAGCAGGCAGTAGCATCCAATAGCAATACTTCCAGTTATTAAACAGCCTATTTTACAGCCTAGGAAGACTTCTCTACGGTATGGCAACCTTGGAGAGAAGCAAAGATCTTAGTCATTTAGGTTAGAGAATATGAATACTACAGAGACTTTTGGGACTATTTTGGAAACACGACTGACTATGCTTTAAGATGGGTGCCACATTTGTTTGAGGGCAGTGTTTACATGAAAGAGATGCCTTTTGCCATTCCTATGAAACTACATGGAAATTTGGCCAAGGTTTTGTAAACACAAAGCAAAACAGCCCCACCCCCAATCCTCCTCAAAACACTTTGCACATGCTCAGAAGACTAAATGTGAAGATTATAATTGAATTGGTTGTGAAGCCTCTGGTATATAGGGATGCATTAAGTTTCTAAATGGCTTTAATCTAAAAATACTTTTGAAAATTTTAGCTCTCAGCTTGCTTCCTTATCTTTTGTTTGTATATGTTTAAATAAAGTAACAAAAAAATAAAAATAACTACAGATGAATGAATGTTTTTAAAGTACTCCAAAGCCACATGCAGTACCATCTCTGTATAGCAGCAACTCTAGAGAACTAAAATTGTTTTACAACACAGCCACATAGCATCAACAGTAAAATAAGCAGAGCAGAGGCTCCATCTTAAAACAAGAATGGGCATACAAAGATTAGAATGGAACCATTTTGCATATGGATTGTTGAATTACTACTTAGCAACATATAAATGAAATCAACACATATACACTTTGTTGTGCATGAAGTTCTATAATCAACCCTTAGTGAAAGAAGGTGAACCCCCGAGGTCAGTATCTTCTCCAGTTACCCCAAACTGTGACATGCCAAACCTGACTTGGCACAAGCATTAATCTTTATTGATGCATAGCCATCTCTTCTGCTTTCGCTTGCTCTTTTTTAATAAATCATATTACCTAGACAATCCAGAAGACAGAGAGGCATATTCAACAGGGATGTAACAGCAAATGAGTTCTACAAAAATGGTTCATTTGGATTACGTACCCCCAGAAAAAACACAAATATACTCAATTTTTTATTTTGTCAGTACTGACTTTGCTGCTACAGTCCTTGTATCTGAAGAAAATGCCTCATGGCTTATAAAAACCTTTTGCCTTCCCAGATATTCTCATTACTGTTATTTGAAATTCTCCCTGTGGATCGTCTTACAAGTAAAAAGAATTTAAGAGGGTTACGCCTTAACTCTTTAGAAAGAGTTTTATATTTCTGTGCTATATGCTGGCATACTGGTACAGAATTACTATTTGATTTATTAAACTAAGATTTTTTTAAAAAAGAAAAGTCCATTAAATAATTATTTTTCTTCATCCCATATCAAAGACGATAGAACTCAAGAACAAAATGAGTTTTCAAAGGAATATTAATACTTTAGTTCCTCTAGAAAAATCGCATATACCTGACACTATCACATTTTCCTTGAATTAAATAAAAATGTTCTGAAGAAAGAAGTTAGTAGCATTTCAGCTTTGAACAGGATTCAGGTATTAATGACATTTTAAAATTGACACTGGATAGTGTATTCTAATATTTTAAAACATTCTTTTAAAAAGCAATATCAATTGGATCTTCAAGAAGGGGATAGAAAAATGTCTACTATGATCAATAAATTAAACTTTCTGCTTTAAGAATGCCATAATATGTTAACTGGAAGAATGATTTCATTCCATGTAGCAATAAATTATAATGCACATACAGTGATAAGATCTACAACCAAAATTACTAACACGATGTGTTTTACAGCAACAACCCTGGGATTTTACTGGTACAGCTCTGCCACTTAAAATAAGCAAAATGGTACTTCTGCTATTTAATTCTATGTGAAATAGGATTTATACCCTAAAATTGCTGTTGTCAACCAGGGATCACCCTTAATTTTTAATAGACCCAGCTGAAAAATCAGCAAAGGGGGGCCTTATAAAGCCATGTTTGCTATATGTCTATTTCATAGACATCTGTTACACACACTAATAAACAAATTAACATTGAAGTAGGCACCAAGCTAAAATGTAAGCTACCTCAAATTTTAATACTACACTTAAAGAACTTCAAATTAAATGTCTTAAATTTAACACATAATAAAAGTTGAAGCACACAATGTCCCATCACTGAAATCAAGAGACAGCGCTATCTATGATATGAGGAGAAAATCTTAGATCTAGAAAAATACCTTTTTTTTAAAAAAAGGTATTTAAGTATCTCCTGGTACTTCTGAAGATGCCTAGGTTTATCAGCATTTTTAAGAGTGAGACAAGCAAATACAGCTCTTACACATACACACCCACCTTATGACTTATGAAACAGCCATTCTTAGCTACCATAGACAAATATACTTAGCTTTACCAAAAAGTTTTACATGGAAAGGTGGTTTCACATGCAGCACTTCATTTTTTTGATCAACTTCACTATTCAGGATGCAGATAGAACAACTTCTTTCAGACAATTAATTCTATCCAAAAATTACCGCATTCAAACAAGTAACTAGCAACCCTTTACAAGAACACGGGGAAATCTGTTACTGCAAGACTGTTTCATGTGTTGTTGCTGGGGAGTGAGCTTAATTGATTCCCTTAAGCAAAACAGTCAGCTAGCTGTGAGCCAAGCCCGGCACAAGTGGTTGGAAGTACAATGTCAAAATAACTCCAAAACAATTCTCCTGCACATCTCTACCAAATTTTGCCAAGCTCCTCAACAATACTTTCAACACAGTTATTCTGCATTACCTAGCTAGAGTTGAGGGGAAAAAATTAATCAAAACACAGAAGGGAATAAAATACCTCCTAGGAAATTATTATGGGCATGTCATTGCTATGATTTCTGTATACATGCAGACCAGGAGTTCTCTGGTGTTTATAACACCTATTTCTCTTCTAAGATCACATCCTCCATTAAGCTGTAGCTTTTCTAACAGTCATTATGAAATAACAACTTTGCAAACCACTAGGCACCCCCACCCACCTCCACAGAAAATGTTCCTAGAGGATAAAAGCAAAGAATTGTCCCTAGGACAAGAAAATCTTTAGGAAAACAAGCCATCTTAATCTGGAAAAAATGGATAAGGAAATATTTAAGAGCATGTTTTGAAATCCAGTGTTACTTAGAAAGTGTTTTTTCTCTAATACACACTCCCTTAGCTAGGTGTATGAAAAAATGTGAGACATACAAATTCTTTCCAAACTTAAAAGCTATGGCAACCAGAATTCTTTAGCTATTTTAATTTGTTTATGAAAGTACTGTTGTCCTATTAGCTTCTTTATAGTTTCAAGTGAAATCCAACTGCTCTTCATCAATGAAAAGCATGCTAACATTTTATTACTGCTTATCAGCATAAATGACCTAAAAGTCAGTTGGAAATCTGGAGCATTAATCTTGGTTACAATTATGTTGACTTTAAATTCAACAGAGACTGCTTATCTTCCTTCAAACGTATGTTAACAATGCACTGCATGGAAATCAGCATCCTACTTCTTTCAAGTGCACTTACAATACACTACAACAGTCATTTAGCGTACCGTAAGAAAGAGATTGAACCAATCTATTTCAGTGCATCCAAAAAAATTAAACATTCCCCCAGCTTTAATGGATCAGACATTAAGATAGTCTTCTGAAAGACTCAGAAGTACAAATCCTCAGAGTACAGAGAGTAGATAACGAGTTCCTAGAATACACTTCATTTCAAATGCTGTGTGAGACCATATACAGTCTGCAAGAGCCAAAAATTTACTTGCTGAATCTCATGCTCTGTCAAAAGCCTTTCTTGAAAGGGTTATCTTTGGAAGATAAATGGAAACTCATCTGCTTTCTGTACACAGAGCTCATATTACAAGATCACACCAAGGTGGTTGTAACACTACCAGCAAAGGTTCACGTTCACTACTGCTGACAGCTGTACCCCCCTTTCCTTGACTAGGCATACCATTAGATAGAAAGCAAGTGAATTCACTGAGAATTTCTCCAGTGTGAGGCTACCATAATATATGAATGTCCCCAAAGTCTGAGAAAACTGTAAATCTGTATTTGACGAGAGGACATATGGGAAGAGAATCATCCAAATGCATTAAGTTGTAGATACTGTTCTTCTAAGTTCTTGGTTCTCAGACAAATGCATCAGTTTGGGGTTTGTTTTTTTTTTTTTTTGCCTTAACCTTTCCGATCAGGCAGCCCAAGACCTGAATGAAACACAAAAAAAGTTAACTAACTCCAGTTGAGAAGTTTTCCCCTAAAACTTTCTGAAGGGCTCCAGTCTTGATTTGAGACTGCCATCTAGAACATGTTAACTGCTCTAACAGACAAGATGCAAACATTGGAATAGCACAGTTATTTCTGGATTACAGTGGTTTTGCTTCAAGTTCTATCTGTTGAATCCCATGCCAAATGAATTATTTCCTGCCAGCAGACTCCTACTTTAACCAGTCACACCTTCAGGAAGTAGGACAATAAGTAGTGTCCAAGGCGATACAAGTAGTAACATTACCCAGGTCCAAATAACTACTATAGGTGAAAAAAAGCACTTCATCCAGCATATCAAATAAACCCTGACCATGTTTTCAAGATGATAAAGACAACCGTTTCCTTTTTTAAAGTAAGCATAACAAAAAAGTTTACTATATCTACACAAGACCCTAACAGGTAATTACTCAGATCAGAAGCTCTTCCCAGAAAAATACTTAACGGCTTAGATGTTGAAGTTACCCATACGGGTTTCTTCAACAGCTGACCCACTAATATAATCTATCCCTTCCATAGATGTGTAGAGATATGGTGATGAACACTTATGAAAATATCAGTTCTTAAGCATCAGATGCTCTGTTGCTCGGTCTTTCAAAAGAAATTGGAAAAAGCCAGGTAGGTTGCATACAAATATTGAGCCCACAAGTTATAAAAGGAAAAAAGCAAATCTGGTATCTGATGTGTCAGGTTTTCCAGACTGTATCTCTACCTTTTTCAACAAAAGTCCAGTTTTTTGCATTCATTCCATTTTCACTGATACACAGAAACACAACTGACCCACAGATTAATTCCAGGCTTTACATACTATCCCTTCAGACTTAACTTACCCCTTCAACTCCTACCTAAATCCTCTGTCTGAGGTCTTGTGCCAACAAACAGAACTCAGAGACTATTGTCAGGGTGGATGCAGACAGACACCAATTTGGTGTCCTACAGCTGAAGCCAACACTGTAATGCCTCATTGCTTCCTATTGCTCAGAACTTAATATTAACAGTTAGCAGCCAATTTTAAGTTTTTCCTGTCAAAAATTGATACTGCTTGAAAGACAACCTTCCATGTAAGTATTTCTCTTCACGAAGGCAAAGCACTAGTTGTCCCCCCGCCTCATGACAGATTCAACATCAAGACAAGAAACTTTAAAACCGTAGCAGATAAAGTTAGTGGCCAACAATTAAGTATTGTTTTTCTCCTTCCCAAGATAACTATCTGCCACACAGACCATCAAGCTTAATAGAAACCAAAATGTCCTAGAGAAGCTTTCAGTCTAGATATGTTCTTTAATCCTCTGCATGCAGAATGTCAGAAATTTACTAACATTCATACCTGTTTTGTTGCAACATGTCTCTGGAACATGCTGATATTAAAGAAGCATCCAGACATATTTGCTGAAGTCAGGGAAAGACTGTTTTTGTAATTTACAACTCTTACACACAGCTATTTATCTGAAACAAGGTATGACTGTTTGATGCATATAAAAACAATAATGTTGCTAATTACTGAACAACCTGATGACTACTGAGCAACCTAGTTAATACTTTGGATCAAAACTGTTTTGCAATTTTAAGAGAATTGAGTTCTAAAAGAAAACTAGCAATTTTGCATTAAAATTATCACAAAACCCATTGCTCATGTTATACCCCTATGGGATCCAGAAATTTAAGCTGTATTCTAGTTAGATCTGTGCTGCTAGTGTTCAAAGCGTGTATTTATGAGTCTTTAATAACAGCAGTTAAAACTCTAGAAGCTCTGTCACACCTTTGCATTATAACAGATACTTGAATATTTAATAAATCATGAATTCCATAAGGGCACAATGAAGTTGAAAAGAATCTATTCCAGAAGGAATTTTGCCTTAGCAGACGTGGTCTCATTCCATTTCACTGAACTTTAAGATACGGTTTCTTTTGACTTCTAAAAAAGATCAGATTGGGACACAAGATTTCTCACCATTCATTTTTGTTATCAAGGAAGAAAAGAACTGTACTAACTAGATTTATCTTAGCAGACAGGTCAAGTCACTTCTGAACTATCGAGCCTCACTGTTCCTCTCCTAATTATTTAAAATCCATAGAGCTTGAACAGGATCTTAACAGAGTTCAATACCAACAACATTTGGCTGCCTCTTGGAACCTAGACACCAAATATCTAAGCCACTGGAGTATTAGATGAACAGTCACAACAGCTGCAGAAACTCCCATCTGGGCAAATTCAAGGCGGGCAAAACACACAGACAAATGTAGAGTCACAAGTTAAATGTCATTTGAAATAAACTATTCTAGGTCTGAATCCTCCTACTCTTTCTTCCCCCAAAAGATAATGATTTAGAGAGCTTTTCATTGTAGATTATAGGGGGTTTTGATAATTTCTTTTTAACAATGACATTGCTTTCAATACCTTTTTCGTAACTGGAAAAAACCCCGAACAGATTTCACCCCATCTTTGTCACCGTCAAGGAAATAAACTTCAGTTTTTGAACAGATACTCATTGCTTCTTTCCTCTTCCTCTTTTACAAGTAGGGACTGTACACAGTTCATATTTCACTAAAGATTTTTTTAACTACATAAATTACAGTTCAGCTTTAAAGATACTACATAATTGGAAAAATTTATTATCATCTGCAGTAGTTACAAGACTGCACATAACTTCTAATATTGATTTTATTAGGAATTCTTTTTGAACTCAAGCAAGTGTAATAGGCAAGCAATAAAATCTTTTCACATTATTCATATTGACACACAGTACTTTTACATTACTAGTTTTAAGCAAATACTGCAGAATGTTATTCAGGAATTATTACTAGTACTTACTATTCCAGGACTAAAATCATCTCTGTGGAAGTTTCATAAACTTCATGCAAGTTAATGACCCAAAGGTTGCATTGTGCCAGCTCCAGGACTGCAATTTCATGAATTATTTCCATCCGACAGTCTTGGCCCTTTCTTCTTTTTCTCATGAATTTTGCTGCAAACTCTCTTTCAGTGTCTTTCTGGATACACTTCTTCACCACTGCAAATTTTCCTCTGAAATTCAAAAAGAATTTTAAGTTAAAATTAAGTCCCTTAGTGGTAACATTAGCATGGCCCTTATAAATTCACATTACAGGAAACTTGAACTAAATCACTGTTTAGGTACACATTTAAAATACGTTCTAAACTTAGAAAGATGCCTTGATAAGTGATAATCCCTACACTTAAGTTAGGAACATCACAAGCCAGAATGTAATCTAACCTCCATTAAAAATAAGGACTTAAGCCCTATCAATTCAAGGAGCATGGATTTCAAAAATACAGAATAAACAAGCTGTTCTACTTTGCAAGATTTAAGGTATCCTCAAACCTGTCATTAAAAAAGCTGGTGGAAACCAAAGTATACAAACAGGCAATTTATGCTTTCTGTGACTACATCACAATAAGCTAAGTAATTGCCCAGCTATTGCTTTCTAAAGTATCCCACCATGTTCAAGGCAGCAGCAACCAGCACTCTTACTGAATAACTGCTCAAAATCTTGCTCCATTTGCCATGCAATACCCGGACTCTGCTCTGCATTTTCAAAGATGGCACTTTGTATTTTCACCATTATATGCCTCAAATGATAACAGCCAGAGTTTTTGGATTGTTTATCAGTTCTCAAAAACCCTTATTCTTAGTCTCACTGTATAAGTAAGGAACCAGGATAATTTAAAAAAATTAAGCAGCTTGGTCAACATAAAGCTTTCTAACAAGTTTTTTGCAACAATGATAATGTGAATACAAACACACTGAGCGGAACTGAGCATAGTGCTTAACCCACATTAACAAGTGTCATTTCTGACAAAACACACAACCGATGAGTTACACAAAGCCAGCAGGCTAGCTAAAACCACACTGCAGCACTTACATCAGAAGACTTCCCCCACAGCATTTCAGACTGCAGTGTCTGCTCTAAACTTCCTTGCAAAAGAGTCCCAGGCCACCTGCTCCATTCTGTTCCATTCATACAGTACAAATTTTTAGACTGAAAAAGTCTATTATTTAATATCTGTCATCTAATGCAATGATGAATTCTCATACTTTGAGGTATAGCCATCTTTTTAGTTCTTACCATACAGGTATAATGTTCATCACAACTATCTTTCTTATTTATATGTAAAAATTTTCTTACAAAGCTGCAGGAATAGCTTGGAGATCTTTATTTTGGTTCTTACCGTATTGTAGTGTTGCTGAAACCAAAATAACAGTCCTCATCTGGTTTGGAATGCAATTACATGGGTTTTGCCTCTTCTACCTCCAAGCTGAAGTTCACAGAATTAACGAATTCAGCTCAAAGTTTTCACTCTCACAGCTCCTAACCTATCGGCAGACTCCAATTTCCATGAAATGTAACTGCTAAAAGAAGTTGTGGTCAGCCTGCTTTTAATAGGCATTTGTTTCAAAATTACCCAGTCTAAAATAATTAAGTCAAATAAGCACCCACAAAGTGGGTACTTGCTAGGCAATCTCACTAAAATAATCTGGCTTCTAACCACTGATACAGCCACAGTTATTCCTCTAGGAATAATACTGTGCATAAGCACACATTATCTACAGCACAATAGGTATTAAGACTAGATCAGAGCACGGCCCAGATGGCCGTGAAGGTAGACAAACAGTAAGAATATGCTTTCAGTGCCTTGAATCCACTTTTTGGAAGAAAGTTCTTAATTACTAATATATACATTAAGACAAATTTTGCTCTGCAAATGCATGAGAATAATACAGGATTTTGTAGTACTAGGAAGGTGCAGTCAAAGGATCACTATAAAACGAGGTAATCACTATGGAGTTACCAGAGAACGCCACAGGAGGAATAGACACCTAAAGCCTCAAATAAAGCCTAATAACCTGCTAGATGCCTGGTACACACCTATCAAAAACCATGCTAGAATAAATAACAAATGTGCCTCTACAGACAGCTCATCAGGAAACATAGGAATGCACTAATGATGCTCCTAATCCCAAAAATATTGCAAGGACAGTGTTTCTTTTAGGTAGATTTCTAGGAAGTTTGTGATATTAGTAGTGTTGCAGCTACAAGTATAAACATCTCTCCAGTACTGCAATCCTAACTGCAACTGAGAGCAACCTTCCTTATGTAGCCAGTGAAAAGGATTTTAAGTTATTCCAAATGAAGTCATGCATCTGTGTGATTCACATACACTATATGTACATTCACGTACAATATAAAGCTATGCGTCTGTGTTAAAATTCTTGCTGAAGTTTCTAGCACCAAAACAAAAAACAGCACAGGAAAAAACCCTAGTGCCTATGCTGATGAGAAAAAACCCAAGAGATAAAAATAAATTGAGAGACTAACAGATAAGCCTTTTAACAGCAAGTTATTTTTCTACCTGGTAGATTCTAAGCCTTTATACCAAAAAGACCTAGAGCCCTGGGTTCAGCCTTCCCAATTTTTCTTAAATAGTCTCTGAATGCACAGTCTCCGTCCGGTTGAATGTCGCCTTAGCGCAGAGTGAAAAGCTTTTAATTCTAGCACCAGTGAAGGACCTAGAGAAAGTAGTTTAGAAAAGTTTGAAACCTCTATAATACAGCTTTCCAGAAGCACAGTGTTGTTTCGCATTACATAGAAAATCTATCTAGAAGCAAGTTAATTAGCCTAATGAGTACCAATGTTGCCGATTCATCGCACATTAGTCACTATGGAAATAGCAAGAGCCACCACTGTGTGTGGCCACGCATGTCCTGTTTAGCTGAGCTGGCCAGAAGCCTGATAGGTGATGTAATTAAAAGGACAGGTTACACAGGAGTTCAGCCAGCTGACAATACTAGTTCTTAGTTGTTTAAGACCAAGAATCCTACCCAGATTCTTTATGGTTATGTCTATAATTAGAGCTATTATAACTACAGTCTGTAGAACTCATGTTTTCTGAATACAATCCCCAAAAAGATCAAACTTGACAAATCTGATGCTTAAAGCTAATATAACTAATTACCGTGCAGCAATCTAGATTCATGCCTGAGACAATTTCAGAGCTAAGATCCAAAGATACCATCCACTGCACGGTTAAGCCAAGGATAAATTTGTTAAGAATTTCTTTTTGACAGAGACAGAATAGTAGATAAGACAGACATAAACAAGCTTTCCCATAAAGTACACATTGCATACACTTCATCTTTGGTTTTCTTAAAATCCCAATTTTTAGAGCTCCTTATAAAAAATATCTATTAAATAGTGAAAATAGTATTAGATCACAGCATTGCTAGTTTAGCTGTATTAAGAGCTAACACTGAGAACACTGCACTGAAGGAAGAACAATTTTGAGAGGAAATACTTAACATGCATTTCCAAAATTAGGAACTGACTACCAGTCATCCAAACACAAACAAAAATGCTTTGAAGGGAGACATGAATAGCAAACTAGTAGTTCTCAGCCCTCACAAGAGTCTCATTCAAGAATTATGATTTAAGATAAATCATATCTGATTACAAAGAAGCTCAATGTCATCTTTTCAGACTGCCAACAGAATTAGCATTGTTTCATCTGGCACGCATTATGGCTTAAAGCAAGAGCCTCAAATCACAAATCAAATGTCAAATCAGATAAGCAGGAACATTTATGTCACACCAGTTAATTTTTTTGTCATAGGTTCAGAAGAACAGAGAGCTAACCTTTGTTTAATAATTATTTTTAAAGTGACCTATAAAACCCTGTTGCTGTAACAAATGCAGAAATAACAGCAATTCCTGTGAAGATATTTACTTTTTATAAAGTTCAGAAAACTTTTCTGACATCCACAAAACTATATGTAATTTATTACATAACTCATATTAAACATATTTTTCTGAAGTGTGAGTTTCATCACTATAATTTTTGATTTCCAAACAGCAAGGTGTGAGGACTCCATTTCTGATGTTCATGAATAATTTACTCAAATTTATTCTCAAATGGTGGAACCAACTCTATTTTCACCTCTTTTCCACTTTCACTTAGTTCCACCACAGTTTCATCCTAGCTGTGCTACTGCAGAGAGCAGCTGAGGACAAGAGTGAGATAGCATATACATTCTTACTGATGTGCAAAATTGTGCAAGTGTATGTACCACTCAGATGCACGTTACTGAAAGCTATCTGAGAAATAAGCAAGTTCATGCCAGAGTTTGTGGGGGGAAAAAAATCAAGACACGGGTTATCTGCACATGAAACTACACCCAGGACGTTAATTAGAAACAAAGAATATTTCCTTACTCTGTTCAGCCCCCTCAGATGATTAAAATGCTTGTTATTCTTAGCTCTGGGTGGAGAATGAGCTTGTCTGCTTTAACAAAAAACTGGGAATGAGAAGAATCAACTGAATCGCACTTGACATACATTTACAGGTATGCGCTGCATACATTTTGCTAGCAGAAGATTGCTTATTTTAGAGCAATCGTTTAAGGTGACCGTTACCTTCCAGCGAGAAGAAAGCAAGGCCAGTCATTTATGCCTTCCTCCAACACAGCTCTAGCATCGGGAGTATTATCTTCCGTATACAAATCATGATTTCCAATGTATACATAGCTTGTTTTACATCAGAAAAAAGAACAGTGCAATACTCCATCAATGAGCTGAACAATTGACTAATAGTCTAGCAGTATTTTGTGTGCCATTACTTAGGAGTTTTTTTGTTGAGGAAAAAGAGCAAAGCAACTAAATACAATTATACTAGACTCTTTAAAGAAGCTCTAGGTAATACAAAATATATTGTTCCCCATTTTACAGTACAGTTATGGCTTAAGCACAGATGGTAAGGGGAAGAAGAGTTAAGCAATTGGTGTCTTGTCCTCTGCAAAGGTTACACTACTTTAAACTAACCTAACTCAAGCTAGCGTCATCTGAAAACACTTAAGCCTGAGTGAGTTGATGAGAAGTGGCACCCTTAAAGCATCCATCAGAGGTAAGTTTGATTTTAAACATCATGCAGATGAAGATTTGTGTGAGAACATTCTGATTTTGGAACAGTAAAATTAATAAGGCCGTGAAGACTACCCCAAAATTTCATTTATTAAAACACTTCATGAAGAAAACCTGCCATTTCCATGTCACCTTAAGCAACTTAAAATCACTTCCTTTCCAGAGTAGCCATTATAACCAAGTTTTTGGATTTTTCCTAAATTAACCTGGTTTTCCTAGCAGCTGTATTTCAATAGACTTGCAAATGCCTGTTCAGCTACTGAATCAGGCAGCAGCTTTCCGAAGCTCATAAGCTTTGCATTCTCAAAGCAGTTTTTTCTCTGTGAGCAGAACTAATGAAGCCTGATCTCCTATGGCTTTGCACCCAAGTTCCTCCCGTGACACTGTGACCCGGTTCCTACCAGGCTCACCTATGATTTCCAGCAATATTTCCCCAGGACTTTCACCTCTAACATGCCAGCAGGGGCCAGCAGCCCCAGTACCTCCCTTCCCTGCATTGCTACAACTACAACTCCTCAACCTTTTCCCATGTTCCCCCCCCTTCCCACATCCCCCACACATAGGTGACAAAGGAATAGAGGACAGAGGCCCCAAGTGCCACAGTGAGTTCAACATACATGTGTTGACTGACTGGATTGGAGGCCAAAGAGCACACAAACCTGCTGGGTTCATGTAGCAGCCTTACTCTCAGCAACAGTGCTAAATCTGCTTTCTTTTTTCTCCCTGCTGTCAGTTTTAAACTCAATTTATACAAAAGTTGTTATTCTCAAAACCTATATTTAAAGTTCGGCTTTCAAATTGTTTCCCCAATTCCGGGACGTGGGATGAACAAATACAGAGCATATAAACATTTTTCATTACCAAATTCAGCTACCAAATGAGAATTAAAATAGACTATGTTGTGTGCACAAGGACTGCTTTTCATCTGAGATGCAAACCTGTCATACCTGCGTGCTAATTTGTCCAAGTCCTTTGTAAAGATAAACTCTACATGCAAGTAGAGACTTACACACTTCATGAACATATAAAAGTGAAACAATTTCTGCTAAGCATACATTATCAATAAAATAGTTACAAGTGGCAGAGAGACTTTCCATTTACCATCTATGCTTTGTCATGAGTTACCAAAAAAAATTGTTTTTAATGAGAGTACTTGAGCTGAAGTATCTACTTTTCTAAAACAAAATGTAGTAAAAAAAGTAAGCATTCAAAACTGTTGACCAAATCCCCAAGCACACACATTCAAATGTATAGATTTCTATATTCCAAGAGAGAAGACAGTGAAAGCATTTGTGAAGTTGAGGAGAGAAAAAGGTAGTTTGAACCAAATTACATGCAACACTTGCACATAATTTGACAAACACTTAGAACAGTCACTTAACACATTTTAACGTAACTACAGGTACAAAATCACAATCTGCATGCGAAGATCATCTTTAAACACAGTTCTGCTCAAAAATGACTCCACACAAAAAGCCACCCTGAAATTTACTTGTTAAAAATGCAGACTAAGATTTGCTGTAGTACTTAATTCTTGTTCATAGTGTAAAGCTAATCATTTCAGTTGTACTTTTGTGTGCCAGAAGGAAGCTTCATCTAGGCAGCTTCATCTAGGCTATTTTCTGATTAGGCCAATGAATATCACCCAGCCCTAAGAGAAGCTCTTACTCCATGGCAGAACTGCAAAATATTTTCTGAAAAGTCTCTTGATCTTCAGTTAAAAAAACCCGAGCAGCAGCGATACCACAACATCCTGTGCTACACTGCTCCTATGCCTTCTTGAGCATTGCTTAGAATTTAGGCTGTTTCATAGCCTGCGTTTAGTTAGCTTCAGTTTCCTGGCCCTAGACACTGTGGTCACATCATGCTAAAAAAGCTTTCTCACTTCATGGGATGCTTCTCCCAGCTGTTTCCCATGTGAATGCTTTAGGCCACTATGTTTAAACAGGTATTATCCTATTAGTACATCAGAGTTATTAAGTGAGCATTAAGCTAGCACCTAGGCAACCTAAAAATTTGTTAGAGGTACTTGGAGCTGCTACATTTGCTTTGAAGCTCCTCTTTCCTCTTTAGCTCCAAAGGTATTGTTTTTACTGCTGTATGAACTGAGCTACACAGCTAGCATAACTTGCAAAAGAACATATGTTAAGGAGGTATCTTGCCGTATATCCTGCAATATTTCATCTAATCTTTTTTTTTTCTGAATACTCTTTAGGTAAAGCACACGTAATTGTGAGTAAGAATACTGTCATTCTTTTCGTAAGTGGCAATTTCAGACAAGAATATTGGTTTAGTGGTGCTGAAATTCCATATATATAGTTCCTGAGATGGAAAAACCTTTTAATGAGATTTTCTGCCTCAAACCTTGCTTGCTATCAGTCAGGTGTTGAAATCATACATGGATTAAACCTTACATATGGAGTCACGTTCAAAACCAAGTGTACTAACCAGCTTTTTAAATCTTTGAAGAGTTCCACCATTAGATTATTCTTAAGCATACGCGACCACGAACTAGTCTCCTCTAGACTTGTTTTTTCCCCCCATGTGACAGCTCACAAAGCTCAAGAAAAAAAAACTGGCAGGTTTCCGCCTCCGAGGGAAATCTAGAGCAATACTCCCTACTCCACACCGGCTCCCAGGGAAGAGCACAGTATCTTCCCAAGGCCGAGGATGACTTGTTGGCTAGGAGGAGGGACAACCAGCCGCGGCCAGCGAGCAGCTGGGGTGCAGCTGCGCTGACAGCTGCCTGCCAGCACCCCTTCCAGCCAAGCCAAACACTGCCCGGCCAGCGCGACGGGCACGTCCGCGGAGCTCGCCCAGAGCAGGGCCAGGCCAGCGAAGGATGCCACTGAAGGCGGCTCTGGCACCGGCAGGGCAGCGATCCCCCTCGCTCCACGCTCCCACTGTCACCTAGCTCGGCTCAAACGGGGCGGCGGGGGGACGGGGCAGCAGGTGAAAACTCCCGGCGACCGCCTGCCGGCCCCTCGCCGCGGCGGGCAGCGAGAGGAGGCGCGGAGCGGGGGAAGGCACCGGCTTCGCCCCCGGCAGCCGAGCAGCGGGCTCCGCCGCGGGCACACGCCTTGTGCTCGGCGCTCGGGCCGGGCCGGGCCGAGCCGAGGCGGCAGGGCCGGACGCAGGGGACGGCTCCTCTCTCCCGCCGGCCCCGCGGCAGCACTCGCACCCCGGGGAGGGGGTGGCAGCGCCCGCCCCCCGCAGCGGGCTCACCTGCCGAGCTCCCTGCCGGGGCTGAGGCTGTACCGCTCCTGGAAGGGCTCGGTGCGGATGGGCGTGCGGATCTCCGTCAGGAAGCCGCCTCGCCGCCGGCCCCGGCCGGGAGCGGGCTGAGGCTGAGGCGGTGGCGGCCGGTCATCGCGGGAGCGGCTGGGTGGCGGCTTCTCCTCGGGGCTCATGGCGCGGGGCTTACTCCCTCACGAGGGGGACGCCTTCCTTCTCCTTCTCCTTCTCCTTCCCCTTCCCGCCGGGCGGGCCGGGCTCCCCGCAGGCTCCGGGGCGGGCGGGCGGGCGAGCGAGCGAGCGAGCTGCCTGCCTGCCTCCGCCGCCGCCGCCGCCGCCGCCGCTCGAGGAGGGCGGTAGGCAGCACGCGGCCGGAGGGGCGGAGCCCTGCGGCGGCACCCCGCCCTTTAACGCCTCACCTTGGTGGAAGGGAGGGGAGCGAGGGGCGGGGCGCCGCGCGGCGGGACGGTTGGGCAGCGCCACCTGCTGGCGGCCCCGGGGAGCGGGGGAGGCGGGCGGGTGGCGGCGGGGCCTCCCGCAAAGTGACGAGGTTTAAATACTAATAAAGCCGAGATGAGGTTCTGAGTGACGTGTGGCTGGCTGGCGAGGCACCACCGCTCGGACTTTCCTGGACGACCCAGGAACTCACTTTGTGGGCGCCCAGGTGCGCCCTGAGGGAGTGTTACATCAGAATCATGGAATCATTAAGGTTGGAAAAGACTTCTAGGATCACCAAGTCACCCCAGCACCACCAGGCCTCCCAAAGCATGTCCCGAAGTGCCACGGCTACACAGTTTCTGAACACCTCCAGGGATGGCGACTCCACCACCTCTCTGGGCAGCCTGTTCCAGTGCCTGACCACTCTTCTAGTAAAGAAATTTTTCTTAATCATTGAATCGTAGAATGTCCCGAGTTGGAAGGGACCCACACAAGGACCATCAAGTCCAACTCCTGTCCCTGCACAGGACAACCCCAAAATTCACACCATGTGTCTGAGGGCGTTGTCCAAATGCTTCTTGAATATTGTCAGGCTGGGCACCATGACTGCCTCCCTGGGGAGCCTGTTCCAGTGCTCCACCACCCTCTGGGTGAAAAATCTTTTCCTAATATCCAACCTAAATCTCCCCTGGCACATCTTCCTGCCATTCCCTCGGGTCCTATCGCTGGTCTCCAGAGAGAAGAGATCAGTGCCTGCCCCTCCTCTTCCCCTTGTGAGGAGGCTGCAGACCACCATGAGGTCTCCCTTCAGTCTCCTCTTCTCCAGGCTGAACAAACCAAGTGACTTTAGCCTCTCCTCATATGGCTTCCCCTCTAAACCCTTCACCAAGTTCGTGGCCGTCCTCTGGACACTCTCTAGTAGCTTTGTATCCTTAATATACTGTGGTGCCCAAAACTGCACACAGTACTCGAGGTGAGGCCGCACCAGCACAGAGTAGAGTAGTAATATCCAATCTAACCGCAAGAGCTGGTCCTGAAGTGGGAAACAGATGCCCTCATGGGGAAGCAGGGCTCAGGCCCATAGTAGGGATGCGGGGAGGCAAGGCTGAAGGAAGGTGAGGACAAAAGGGGCGGCAGCAGCTCTGAAGGGGACAAGTACACCTGAGCCCACCTAATGAAGCTGTGGCCTCTGTGGTGTCTAAGGCACAAGCTGCAATTAAGGCTTTCTCACAGCTGGGATGTACTTGGCTCCTCTCCTCTGTGCATGCCTGAGCTCCAAACATTTTTACAAGGTGTGTAGGAGCTGCCTCCCAGACATCCGTTTGTCCAGGCCGGTGGAAATTGTCTCATGGTTTGAGAAATGGCTGTGCTCCTCTCACTTCACAAGCTCTCCACTGTCCAGCTTACTTAATGCACATGTTTAGGGGACCTGTTCTGCATGGCAGTCATTTATCGAGGCAGTGCTGCACCATTTGTCTCCATTAAGGGCACAGAACCTCTCTGCCGCTGCCTGCCAATATCCAGAGCACAAGAAAGAAGAGACTAATGAGGAAACAGGCCAACATACAGGAAAGGATCCAGCCTAAACCCTGAGTCATTGATCAGGGATGGGAGTGCAATTGCTGACAAGGCATTTTTCTGGAAGTCCCTCATTCACTCAACACAAATTTGATTTGCAAAAATAATTAGTTTAAGAATAATTTCCAGAGCCCGTATAGAGTAATGAAGAGTTCAAGACTTACAGCATCAATGTACTTTCCACTCAGAGCATTGTTTATGCTGTAGCAGGGCCCACCTGTTACTGCTGAACAATAAAATTTGGATTAAGCAAGGGTTAAGAAATTGTTACATCTGAAAGTACATGTCAGAGGCACTTACTACAGAGAAAAGGCTGTTGCCTGAAAAATAGATTGCATCTTAAAAGTATGTTAATCTTAAATGCAGATTTCAGGTACCTAATTCTTGCAATATTTTCTGTTGCTTCACTTACTTTCACAATCACATTTTCCTAGATGGGGAGAAAACTGCAAAAAAATTATGGAAAGGAGTGCAATTACTGAATCTGGAATATGAACAAACCTTCCTCAATATACTTCGGGATATTTAAGGTTCTCTGGCCATATTTTAAAATAAATCATAAGTCTTAGATTCTTAAATGCCTTTAAAAATCTAGCAGTTGGTTCTGTATAAAAAAAACGGACTTTTTTTTTCCACATATGGTTATTTTATTCATTCATATTTTTATTCAGATAAATTTGATACATTTTAATCTAACTTATGGAGACTTTTGAGTATATCGCTTCTTACTATCTGGAAGGACTTTTACTCCATATAGTGTGTAAGTGTATCTATTTTTCTTCCATAGGGTAGAAAATACCACCAAAGACATCAGAAGTTCAGTGTCTTAATACAACAGGAAGATGGATTTGCTGCATTCTTAAAAAGAATTATCCACAGAATAAGAAGACAATGACAAAATGAAAAATTTTGCTTTACTGTCTTGAAAACTGACCGAAATAAAAATCTTTTCCCACTTTACTATGCACTAGCTGTAACACAGACTACGATTTGCTCTGTTGTACCAGAGTATTATGGAGCTGATATATGCTGTATTAATTTAAATTTTCCCTGTAGAAAGAATAAAGATAAGTTTTATGACTCCCCCATGTATTAAACCAGCACCGATCTTGGTCATAAATACTGCAGCATAAGCTTATATGTGCTATCCACACAGAGAGAAATATATGTGGATACAAACAATGCTTGATTTATTTAGAGATAAGCTAACAGACACATCTAGGCTGGTTACTCTCATACGTTACCTACTGAAAAAATATATATGATTTTTTTCTGTTGTTCGGATATTTGGCTTCAATCACTGAAATATTAGCTGTTGTATGCTTGATTGCACTCAGATGACATAACAAACATTGATTTCTGCTTGTACAGATAACATTAACTGGTTTATACTTCAATATATTTTTTTCTTTTCTGCCAATAGCATCCAAGGAATTCATTCTCATGAGCTCTGTTTGGCCTGCAAGCTAAGGAGCAGGAGGTGAGGTGGAAGACAGGTACTCTCTTTAAAAGAGTGTCCTTTTCAATTTATGTCTGCATGCACTGGAGTGAAAGAGCAATTTCAGTTCTGCCCTGAAGAGGTGGCTCAAACTTGTTGCATAGGGACATAAGCTTTGCTCAGTTATATGAGTCTGACTCTAGCTTGATCTTCACAGGACATTCTTCTTCCTAGTATGAATGCACTCAGGCAACTTGTACATGATGGAAGAGTTACCCTAAATAAGCATCATCGTCATGGTCCATTTATAACAGAAATATGAAATCAAACGATCCGTAGCTCAGCACACATACCTTAAGATTGTTTTTCAGGTGCTAAATTCATCCTTTCAACCTTCATAATGAATGAAAAACATCATCTTCTGTGGCTGGAATTTCTTCAGGCTGCCTAAGTTTCATATGAAGCTATCTTTCTTGCATTGATGAGCTACTTATTTCTTGATGTGATGTGTTTGTTATATATGAGGCAGCAGGAAAAGAAGAGTAAACATTCCTCACCTGAGGTGCTTTACTCCTGTATCCCTCAAGTGCTTCTTGTCATCACATAAA
Organism: Morus bassanus; assembly: GCA_031468815.1. Taxonomy (NCBI): domain Eukaryota; kingdom Metazoa; phylum Chordata; class Aves; order Suliformes; family Sulidae; genus Morus; species Morus bassanus. The sequence continues at coordinate 58,537,660 of CM062567.1, read as the reverse complement.
GACACTTACACAAGGGCTCCAAGTGCCCAGCACCACTGAAAACCAGTCCCACTTTTGTACAAACTGAGGTTTCTTACTAGCTACAACAAAAACAATCTTCATATTTCCAATTTAAGGAAGAAAAGCACAGCTCCACTAAGTGGCAGCACTAGGCATCATTAGTGCCAGCTTTGTTGAATTATTTTTGTATTTGTGAGAGATTTAATATAAAGTACTGCTCATGTGGCAATAATATGTATGCCTCTTTTTTGCTCACAGTGTTTGATTTCATCATTTCCAGGACAGATGAATAAACCTGTGCTTGGAGAATCTAAGAGTAAACTTTCCAAATACTTTCACAGGTTCATATTTTGCAGAAATTTCCATTTGTCCTGGTTTCGGCTGGGATAGAGTTAATTTTCTTCCTAGTACCTAGTATGGGGCTATGTTTTGGATTTGTGCTGAAAACAGTGTTGATAATGCGGAGATGTTTTAGTTGTTGCTAAGTAGTGCTTACACTAGTCAGGGACTTTTTCAGCTTCCCATGCTCTGCTGGGTGCACAAGGAGCTAGGAGGGGACACAGCCAGGACAGCTGACCCCAACTGACCAAAGGGATATTCCTTTGATTCCATATCACATCATGCTTATCATGCTTATGAGCATTCCGTATGACATCATGCTCAGTGTATAAAGCTGGGGGAAGAAGAAGGAAGGGGGGATGTTCAGAATGATGGCGTTTGTCTTCCTAAGTAACCATTATGTGTGATGGAGCCCTGCTTTCCTGGAGATGGCTGAACACCTGCCTGCCAATGGGAAGTAGTGAAGAAATTCCTTGTTTTGCTTTGATTGCATGCACGGCTTTTGCTTCACCTATTAAACTGTCTTTATCTCAACCCAGCGGTTTTCTCACTTTTACTCTTCTGATTCTCTCCCCCATCCCACTGTGGGGGAGTGAGCGAGCGGCTGCGTAGTGCTTGGTTGCCGGCTGGGGCTAAACCACGCCAATGTTTGAATATGAGTTTTACATATATTATAACAACATTAATTTATGAGTTGGAAAACAGATCGTATGGGTCCCCACGCATTCTTCTGAGTGCTACTCAGATCACTTTCACAGCTTCTCTGCAGTGCCAAAGCGGTCGTAAAGACTGATTCGTCTTTCACAAATTAGGTAGACTACATTTTACGAAATCCAGAATGCATCGCTACTTATTTTATGTCTGTGTCCAGAGCATCAGGATAACCTCTTTCGGTTTGTACATTAAGAAGACTGAAATATGTAGTTGAAGCACAATTATGATGTTCAAAAGCTGTGTTGTAAAAGCTTTACATACCATAGTGGTAGAGGTTAAACTCTAAGGTCCCAGTTCTATTAATCAATGCACAAATCGCTAAACCTGTTAACTTACATGCCAAAAGCAGAGAAGTTTATATTCAATTGCCAAAGATGACAAAGCTGTCAGTAAACATATCCTCACACACTGTAGGTATAATTTTATACAGTAATCCGTATTACTAATTTCAGTCATTCTTAAAAAGTCACTGATCGGATTTAATTCTAAGACATACCTAAGAAGTACTGAAGTCAAATCACAGCTTGTAACAAAGTTCCTAAGCAGATTCCAGTGCTGCCCCAGCTGCATTCCTGGAAAGCTGTTACCTAAATACAATGATTCCGTGTGGCATGCTGGTTAGGTACCTGTACTGCTTTGTCTACAGACTGAAGCACATTAAGTGCTGAAAACAGAAAAATAGGAGCATGTGCAATTTATTGTTGTATGCTGTTTTGATTTGGGAAAACCAGCATTAGGAGATCACACCCAGCAATAGCTCTTCAACTGCCCTCTGTGGTCCATTTCAAAACTGACTGAACCAATTTTCAGTGTCACACTACAGAGTATTCACAGCATTTTTTTTCTTACAACTGATTAATTTTGTAACTGGGAAAGAAAATAACCCAAACCAGTCTTTTATTTTCATACTGAAAAATTCAAGAGGTGAAGGTATGTCCCTGAAATGTATTACTCTTCACCCAGGGAAAGGCAAGTGACTTTAGTACTGCTGTTGTTACTCATTGACACAGAAAACTTCGCCATGCAGCTCCACTCTCTTCTTATACCATAGGAGTTAATTATATGAAATCCTACATGCCAGCAATTCAGGAAAAAACCATCATTAGTTGTAGTCTTTGTGTTCTCCAGTGGCTTCTGTTCTATTCAGCCTCAAAGAGCTGTAACATAGCACTGTGAATGAGCTTCATTTACAGTAGAGTTAAAACAATATAAATGTGCTTTGCACCAAAGCCTAATATAAACAAGAATCACGGCTTGTGTTTCAGATGGAATAATGTATCATTTTTTTTCTTCAAAACTTAATACTGAGAGGGTAGGAACTAAACAACCAAAGCCACATGCTCTTCATTTTGATATATCCATGAAAGGTATTTTCAGGCAAAATTGTTTTTGGAGGTTACCAGAATTAAATTAAAAAATAATAAAAGAGCTTGGCTTTGCAGCTCAGGGAGGATTTACGATTAGAGTAGACACAGCGGATCCTCTGTGGCTTTGTTCTCCATTGTTCTCCAGAATGGCAGCTATTGTCTGGTCTGGCGTCTTATGCAAGAATGAACATCAGGCCACAAGTGGATTTATTGTCCATGGTAGCAAAAAACTATGACTTTGCTACCACAGGGTGGGAAGGTGGTATTATTGATTTGTAGTATCCTATAGGATTATAGAGTTTTGTTAGGCATGCCAAGAAAGACATCTGATGTAAGTATGGAGGCTTCAGCCAGACTGCTGCTGTATTTTAACAGAAATTCAGTACCATATACTATAGAATGGGTTCTGGTAAAAGGTGTCGTTCCAGCCACAGAAACGGATCACTGCTGCAGAAATTGACACCTCTGATCGACCTTAATGATGAACAGCTCATCTCACTGCTTTTTAGTAAACATCAATTTTTACTTCCTTTATATGTGAAAAATTCAGAGAAACGTAGCTTACTATCACAAATACCCTCTCCCCCCGCTTCCTCCTCACACACATGCACAACCACACAAGTTTTGAATAGAGGCTGTGCTGTGAGACCTGGATTTCTTGAGCACGTGCATGGGTGGGTGCTACTCTTGCCACCCCCAACATCCCTGCCACAGGAGAGCCAGCGCTGTCCTCGGGCTTGTGGACCTGTGCTCCTCCACACATGACGAAACGCAGCACCAACTGCAGAAGGTCTCTTAGGAGTTGTCATAGTCACATAGTTTCGCATTTGCTACTGATTTGTCTTGTGCAACATATGCTTACCGTTTCTGTTGGAGGGCCTTCCACGGGTTTATATTTTTCCTTATAAACACTGCTCCTCATATTTAAGCTTTCCCAACCTTCATATTGTACCCAAATCCCTCATGAGGCGCCATTTATGTAAGAAAACAGGTAGGGTCAGCAAGGTGTCTGCTGACTCTGTATCTGAGGCGTGTTAATCTACCCTGGAATGTGCTAATGAAACATGCCTGAGATATTACAGTGACGAGCAGCAGAGAAAGGGGTGTGACATAGTGAGAATGCCAGAGCATCTTGCTATTTATTTGTTGTCAACACTTAATGCAGACCCAGCATATGCTATTAAGAAATCATCTTTGCACTTGCATTTCATACCTCTAATGAAATAATTATACCTAGAAGCGAGGTATGCATAAGTAGTATATACATCTCTTTTGTCCCTCTGTTTGGTCATTTTCCATAGCGAGGAATAAGCTCACATGCTTTCAAGGCAGGGCTGCTTTTAGGGTAGTCAAGGAGAGCACGGGGGCTTTGGTTATGCACACTTATGTGGAGAACCTCAAGTTTTAGACGTATACCCTGTTGAGAAATTGAACAAAAGCAGTGGAAGGGCCTGAATGCGACGGTCAGAAAGGGTAAGATCCTGGAAGAGCAATTCCTTAAATAAGTGGACTTTCACTAGTGCCAGTTTACACCCCCTCTAGTAAAATACATCCTCTACAAAATAAGTTATTTGTAATAGACAGTCCACACAATGCCATAACAAAGTGATTTTATTGACATTCCTCTATAGTGATATGGTTGAATAGAAAGCACAGCCTGAGTATCGTGTGACATTTTTTCTGTCAATACAAGCAAAATCAGTCCAATAATGAGGACCTTTCCTGCCATTGACTTTATGTAGTCTTTAACAAAAACCATAACAGACATTTCTGTTAGATAAATCGGAAGCTGCAGGGAATTTGGCTAATGGTACAATATTTACTATACCTAGTATCTACTATCTACAGGCATCTGTTTTTCTACTAGAACAAAGGTACTACATGACTCACTAGAGAGAAAGTAACAATCCAATCTTTTGGACCTTGTGATAACTGGAAAACCTATCCCAGATTTAGTATATTGCAGTCATTTTTTTTTCTTTTAATAACAAACACTGAGGTACAGCAAGAATAATAATAAAAAAGCACCGCGTTTGTTGTAGAAAGATCTGTTGGTCTGCATTTGACTGAAAGTGTTTAATCTTGACTGGGAAGCCTTATTAATATTACTATGGAGACAGGGCAAATAATTACTATTTCAACAGAAATCTAACAAATCTCCAGTCAAATTTGTCCCTCTGGAATCCCATAGACTGTCACGGGATTAATAGCGAAGGATGAGTTTAACTGGTCCTCTGTGCGTGTATATTTTAGCTTATTTCTTATTTGATTTTCACATCCAAATTCAGCATCCTGCTGCTTTCAACTAGAGATATGTCAACTATCTGTTACAGTGAAACTAGAAAAACAAAACACAAACCCAGCAAACACCCCCCCTTCCCCACAGGCTGTCTCTCAGACTAGACTACGAACTCAAACCTTAGCTACAGTTCATTGAAGAGTTTATGGGCACTTGAGCAAACTGGGTGAAAAAAGTCCTCTGTGTCAGACCTGTACAAAACTCATGATTTCTCTGTTAGATGTTAGATGTAGTTTGGATCACTCACTTCTTGCCTTGTGATAGCCACGGATCTCCCTAGAACATAAAAGTCAAGTTCTGAATATGCACAGCCACATGATTGAAACTGGACGCTCATGTAACCGCAGACTGAAGTGACAGCATTTGTAAGGTTTAGACCTGATGCAATTAACAGTAAGGTACGGTTGTTTGTACTGGATAAAATCCTGCATAGCTTATGTGGTTGAATAGTCGGTGAGACTACTTCAAGGTGGAAGACCTACTGATGATTTAAAATACCTATTTTCATTCTCATAACTTCAGCTTAATGCTAGTATGGCAAGAGGATTTCATAAACAGAAATATCCCTTTCCCTCCACCATTAATACTGTCACAACAGTTACTTTGAGAAAGATATGCGTCCTCTGAAACCAAACGTACAAATTACCAATATTCATTGCTCCTATCGAAAACTGCAATTCACAAAAGCTGTCAGATTGCCTATTCCATTTTTCACTTGTGTTTTGAAATCTATTGTTGTTGATGTCGTATCTTAATCTAGCCACCACCATGTTTAAAGGGAACAGAGGTGAAGGAGCTGAATAGATTATTTCACTCTAAATCTGCCCTATGGAATATCTTCTAGTCTTTCCTGTGGGAAAACAATGAAACCAGAAATTCTGTAATTAACAGTCAGTGTTTAACAAATGAAGATGCAGACCTGGGGACAGCACAGAAGATAATATGAGTGAGTAACAGCATTTGAATCAAAAGGTGGACAAGGAAAGGTAGATGCCTTGCATATGCATAACTACAACAACAAAGTCAATTAATTGCATAATGCACAGGTTAAATAACAGGGCAAGGGAGATGGGTTCCTCCCTCTCTCCACTTGGCACCATTCACTGCCTCACTTACTCTAACACTGCGGTGCCACTTAGATGCATGGCTTCCCCTGCACTCCTGCATGGGACTGGATTCAGCCCATGGTATGATGCAATGAATGGAGAAATGCACTGTGATGCGTCGATCCAGATATCGTAGAGGTGATGTCAGTGTTTGAAAACCTATTGGGGTAGGGCATTTGGGAAGAGCGAGGGATAGGACTGGAATGATAGAATGCAACAAAAGCTGAGTATGGCATTTTCTTTCTCTTCGTTTTATGAAAATAGTCAACTGTCTTCCTCTATTCCTGGCTTGACATGCAAAAAAACTTGCAAGGAAATCTGCACGACCTTCTTACTTTGATGTCATCGCAGTCACCTAAGAAAGCAACCTTTTAAAAATACTAGGCTGTGCGCTTGAAAGACGGCTTGGACTAAGGAGTTTGGTGGGAAGTAGCTGGCTATGCTATATGTTTCCCAGAGCAGGAACACGCAAGGTGCTTGAGATGGCATCTGTCAAACATGGAGATGCATAACACCTAATCGAGCTTAGCATGTGGTGAGTGCCAGAACATGTTGTGAAGAAGAATTTCAGGAGAAAGCCTTCCTTGTTTCAATCAGTGGGGTTTGATGCTGTCTCTGAAATACAAACATCTTTTATTGTGCTACAAAAAATAGTTTCACTTTTTCTTAATAAAATATAGTTTTTAAATACTTAAAAAAATTTATACAATATTGTAAAGATTGGATTTTTTTTTTTTTTTACTTTTTTTACTATCTTAATGAGACAGCTCTTGATGCACTATGTTCCTTGGCCAAACATGGACCAACCAGTTGGATACTTCTCTTTCTTTTCTTCTATCATTAGAAGACATCCAACATTTGACATAGTGCAGGTAACTGTAACATCTCCAGGAATAAAACAGGTACCATACAGGAATCACTGGATTTTGGGGCTCAGTGGTGAAGAGGCAGAAATTACATACATTGGAAGATTTCGTTGTTCAGTCTCTCCTGGTGTGACTCGCTCTGATGTAATTCATGTGCATGTGACAGACGCACTCAGAAAAAAGTTAAGATTTCTGTCTCAACGGCGCAGCGGGGCTAGTCACGTGGAATAGATGCCTAAGAGCTTGTTTGTGGAAATAATAAGCATCATTTTCAGTGTCTGATACAATGAAGCTGGCCGGTACCTGCAACCCCTGTATGCAACTGTAAGATGAGCACTCAATAAGAAAAATAACATGTATTATAAAATAGATTCCCAGTAAAAGCCATACAGTAAATTACTATAAAAGTGGCTGAAATGTCACAGAAATTAAATGAATGGGGCAATTTAAATATTTCATGTATTTTATATATCATTAACAAAAGCTACTATTTCTGCTTAGAAGCATGGTTTTGGGTCCATCACCTTTCAAATACCTATTGACCTAAGAATCAAAGCAGGAAAATGATCTAAAACTCTCAGAATGCAGTTTTTCAAGTGTGATGAGTTTCTGTATAGCCACCATAAAAATACGTGGGAAAGCAGGGTCCAATTCTTTTCTTTAGAGCGAAAACTTACAGGACTTAAATGTGTCAGACATTGAACTGATCTCCTGATTTTCCAGTTTTCTGAAGCATACCTAACACAAAACTACCAGTAACAAGTCCCCAAGGAGTGTGGTATTTCATGTGAGCTGCTACACACTATGATGTTACCTTCTCACTTACCTTCACCAGTCTCTCACTTCATATTTTATGCATCCTTTAACATATTTAGTGTCAGAAGTAAAGATACTCCGTATTTCCTTTTCCCAGTTAAGACAAACACTTTCAATCTGAGATTAATCTTGGAAAACAAGGGCAGCAAAGATTAATAAATAGGAAACAATCAGTGTGGTTGATTGTAATAGCCTCAGCATTTCCTCAGAATTTGCCCCAGCAAAATCCATCCAAAGACAAGCCTATTGCTGTTTTCCTTTCGTTCCCTGGCTTCAGAGTTGGAATGCAAAGTACACCAAACTGAAGAGGGTTATGTCTGCCATAACAAGAGCTAGATCTTTAGTGGTACCTAACATGACTGGAGGGCCTTTGGGCTTACTCCAAGAGGAAGTACAACAAATTCTTAATCCAAAGACAGTTACAATCCCCTTCATCCCTGACAAGCACCCTCATTCACTGCAGCTTCTCATTTAATAGACCCTAGACTAAAACCTTCTGTCTACAACCACTCTTGAGGTTATGGAGATTTGCACTGAACAAGAAAAGAAAAACGACAGAACCGAAAACTGCCCCCAGCAACCATAGATTAGCCCAGTCTGATGGAAAATAAATGGCTTCTGACACAGGGGATGGGATTGTCTAGACTTCTCATTTGGAAAGGAGCATTTTAAACATCAGAAAACAAAGAAAGATCTGGTAAACAGACCCAAGGGTATTCATTAGAGTAGAACATTCTTCTTATTTCCCCTTTTCCTTGTCATATACAATACTAAGGTAAGGGAGCCTTGTCCTTTATGCTACATAAGACATCCTTCTTGAGCGTGCACAACCTTGTGCTTCTTGTGTGGTAAACATTACAATGGAGATGCCCCTCTGAAGTGCAAGTTCTCTCCAGTACTGGCAAGTAACAATCATAACAATTGCTGTTATGCTTTGCATTGTGTTACAGGTTGGTTTTTTAGTTTTTGAAGGTCTTATCTGCACCACGTATCTGGGCCAGTTCCAGCTGATGCAACTGATGTGGATCATGAGTTCGTATATAAAAATTTCAGTTTTGCTCATAGGTGTCTCTCAGATGGACAATACATACAGGGAAAACAATGATGGATGAAGACATATTTGACCAGCTCCTAGTACTGGATTCAACGGTTAAGAAGTAAGATGGGCTGTGAATTGATTTAGAAGATGTGGGCATATAAAAGCTTGGAATGCTTGATGAGTTTTTTTTATTTTTTAATCAACGTAGGTGGAAATAAACATTTATTAACATTTGGTCAAGTGTAGTGTAACTTGCATTTGTATTTTCATTGTTATTAATGGAGGTATGTAGAGATATACAGAAACCTTGAGACAGTTGTTTTTCTATTGCATACAGACTAGCAGTCCATTGGAAACGGAGGATGAAAGCATGAAGGTTAGATCTTAGAGGGCGGCAGTTCTTCATGCACAGCTTTTGTCAATCTTGATTTTTTGTTTGTTTGTTTTGTTTTCAAAAATAAAAACATGGGAAACCAAGATCAAATGATGGTGGACAGGAAAGGTGACATCATCAGCCAGAAAAAACACCAGAAGTGCCTGAACCCCCTCATTCAAGTCCAAAGGTGCTAGTTTCTTCAACAGCTGTCAGCAGCTTTTCATACAGCATAGAATATGAGGGGTAAGGTGGAAGATCCAAACGGTTGAAACATGTGTGTGCCCTGCAAAAGGAAAATATGCTACATGTTAAGTTTAATCTAAATAACTTGAGAAAATAAGAATTGAGAAAACAAGTTCCTACTGAGACTCAAGATATTCAAATTCACTCATGAGAGCTAAAAAGAAATTCTAACTATTAAACTCTCAAATTCCGCCAAAATCTGAGGTACTGAAATGTATATGCACATACACATGAATATTTCAAATAGAAGACACAAGCTAAGTATCAGCATCATTCTCTGCTATGCCTGCATTAGCTGTTGCAGGGATCCTGCAGGGATCTTCATGGAGAAGAACGCTGGAGATCACTGAGGAGCTGGGGTCTAGGCCCTGATGGAGAGAAAACTCCACTACTGTAATTTTGGTTGCTTTGAGTTTTTCCAAAAAAATGCAACTCTGCTGTACATCCAACATGAGCACCTAGTGAGTTTTGCACCAGTGGACAAGCATAATGTGATGAACTATACTGACAGAACGGGCTCAGCATGTGTTTACAGTGAGGCAGGGCTGACTGGTAAAAAACCATTCAGGGATCTGTTCACTGAAGAAGGAAGGTTGCTGAAAATGTTCCTGTAAGTCAGCTGTTGGCCATCTGCTGCAAGTGTGGCCTTTAAATGGTATTTATTTGTAGTAGCCAAGGCAAAAGCAAAATATTTTGTGCACAGCAAGCTGCCAACTTGATGACCCTCTCTTCCCCCAGTTCTATCATTATATTTACCCCCAATTGGCAGCACCTTCAAAAGAAGCCGTGGAACGGGTTCCATGCATGCCTCCACCTTGTTGCAGCTTTTCTGGTAGCAGCAATTAGACCCAGATGTGGACTGTACTTCACTGTGTGAGGTGCTATACAAATGTGGAACAAAGAAACAGTCCCTGCCCCAACAGTTCATCCATTTCAACTGACTGAAAAAATGTAGAACTCATTCAACAAACAGAGGGGGCACATTTTCATTAAAATTGTTTCATTTTTTTCAGTCAGCTTGGAGTTTTACACGGTGCTAGAAATACTTCTGTTTCCTCTTGCCCCCTCCGGTAAATGTGAATTGACAAAACCCTACAGAAGAAAACGTAGCCTCAATGGCTAACAATGTCTAAGCTCCTGGCCCCTAGTATTTTTAGAAGCCGTGAGTTGTTTTACTTTTAGCTTTTCTATCTCATACTTTAATTCAATGTTATTTCTTCAAAACTGAAGCAGAAGAGCTATCTTGGAGAAACTACTTGAAACCATGCTAGTCATCTCTTAGGCCACCCACAAAGTGAGAAAAACATGATACTGGTAGATGGGCTGGCCTGAGACTTGCAAATTCAGAGGGAGAGTTTTATCAAGCACCAATGGTGAATCATTAAAAGCAATCAGGCAACTGAAATAGCCAGAGGCACGTAATCTTCACTGCATCGCACAATTTCAATTAGGAGAGCTTTTACCATCCTTTTTCCCCATCTGAATGAAGATTTTTTAGCTGGCCACTCTCAGAAAGTGTACAATAAACACAGAATTTGCGGAAATGAGTGGGGAACACATGTGAGTTAGTGAAAAAGGAACGTTAATACAGCCATTACTTAATACATCTCTTGAAATTGAACATGGCAGTTCATGTGTATTATCCATGAGTAGTCCTGCACTGTTTATTGTTATCTCAGCAATCTTTGGCAGCGTAGGTTGTTTCTACAATCCGTTGCCAATACGTATCAACCACAGAGAGTTAATTAACTGAAGGATTTTTGTAGTCCATTCAGAACGTGTTTATCATTTATCAGAGCACCATTCAGAGACAGCCAGTCTTGAGGAGCTCAGCTGCCTGGCTCCAGAACTGGAAGCAGCATAGTCATGGTGGCTCAGGTGTGGATTCTTCTGATACAGCTTTGCTGAACCTAAAGTAATATCTCTGTATGGTCCTTAACCGTGGCACATTTAACTGTATGAGACCATAGCATGTCAGACATCGCTGTCTTGCATCCTATTGGGCGGTGCAGACATATCCACAGCCACTGACTCTGGTGTTTACTTTCTTGCAGACATTCTTCTTGACTGATCATCATCCATCTCATTTCATACTGGTTATGAAACAACCTTATAACACTGTTGACTTTTAGTCATTCTTGACCTAGCCAAACTCAGAAAAAAGATCCATTCCTTTTCCTATTATGAGGTTTACAGAAGTGGACTCTTCTGTAGAAGGTCTCAAGCAATTTATTGTGGGGAGAAACTATTACAAAGAAAGGAAGAAAAAGTTATAATGTCTAGAAACACTGAAGCATTTTGCCAAGCCACACTCTTGTGTTCTCAAGTTCAACAACATTATAGAAAAAAATCCTTTCACTCCAAAACACACCATCAAATCAAAAATGAAAACTAATTTTCAGGAGTCCTATGCTGGTTAGTTTACACTTCTACCTACTTAAGGTACAAAACACGATACATTGCTAAGGGCAAAACCTCAGTTCAAATACTGGTCTGTGAAACTAATGTGGATCTACTGCAACTCTGATGATGCCAGTGAAGCCCACTCAACCTTACAAGATAATTATGTGCAAAATTGGCTGTTATACATTCAGCAATGGCTCTAATTGGTTCTTTGCTGCGAAGATCAGACATAGTGTCTACTTGTGTAACTGAACAACATATTCTGCCTCACCTGAAATAAGACAGAGGGTTGATTTGGACTCATTCTCATTCAATGTTCCCTCTATCCTCAGTATGGCTGTGCATAGCACCTTTGCCTCTTGCAACTGTAAGCTGAAACCTTTATTTTCCAAACTGGGCTAAAGACAAATTGCTCAGCCTCTAGTCTGTTATATCATATTGCTGTGTAATACTGCAGTACAGAGGGCAAGTCAGAGGCAAGGATATTTTCCATAACATCCACTGTTGCCTAACTCTGTGCCTTGTCCTCCAAAGGGGTAAGTTCGTCCCAAATGGTGTTGACCCCTGACTACTGATCCCAGTGAGAGTGACTACAGTAAGCGCAGTCCAGGGGACACTTGCAATTTTGTAGTACTGGGCTTGCTGCACATATTGAGGTGAAAACATTACATCACCAGTGCAAGAAACAGTCATTGCAATAAGAAAAGTCTTTCTTCCCTTGATTAAGCCTCCCACCACATAAACCTGCTGACATTTGAGAGGGTGTTCAGGGAGTGAGAGGTCTGGAATAAGAATTAGATAGGTAAGAGCTTTTATGGAAAAGATACTGGCTTCTCTAGAAGAAAATGCAAGACAAAGCTGTGTAAACCAACTCTGACCCTCATGTGCCCTAATCCTCCAGTAAGTAAAGCAGTAAAAAGACCACTTAAAATTTCATTCTTCCTGTGTGCTGGTTTTGGCTGGGGTAGAGGTAATTTTCTTCATAGAAGCTAGCATGGGGCTGTGTTTTGGATTTGTGCTGGAAACATTGTTGATAATACAGGGACGTTTTCGTTACTGCTGAGCAGTGCTTACACAGAGTCAAGGCCTTTCCTGCTTCTCACCCCACCCCACCAGTGAGTGGGCTGGGGGCGCACAAGGAGCTGGGAGGGGACAGAGCCGGGACAGCTGACCCCAACTGACCAAAGGGATATTCCACACCATATGGCATCATGCTCAGCATATAAAGCTCGGGGAAGAAGAAGGAAGGGGGGGACGGCATTTTGTCTTCCCAAGTAACGATTACATGGGATGGAGCCCTGCTTTCCTGGAGATGGCTGAACACCTGCCTGCTGATGGGAAGCAGTGAATGAATTCCTTGTTTTGTTTTGCTTGCGTGCGCGGCTTTTGCTTTACCTATTAAACTGTCTTTATCTCAACCCAGGAGTCTTCTCACTTTTACTCTTCTGATTCTCTCCCCCATCCCATTGTGGGGGAGTGAGTGAGCAAGCAGCTGCGTGGTGCTTAGCTGCCAGCTGGAGTTAAACCATGACACCCTGGCAGTCTGTCTTTATTGCTCAAAGTAGTTTTGGTGGGTCTGAACCTTTAATCCTGCTCACTGTTCAGAGTACTGTGCTATTTCTTTTCTTTTATGAATTCTGTCTAAAGATTATGAATATAAGCTTTTAAGATTTTTGCACTTTTCTTTGTCACTTCCTTTAATCCCCATAATGACGAGAGTTCCAAGGCAGTAAGTGTGCACAGAACCCCCTCCTATCTTATTTATAGCTTGAACCTATCAACTAAAATAAGACTTGCATTCTAACATAACCATGCCTGTCAGGCAGAAACTGGGCATTTCTCCTTTTCACCTCACTTTCCAGAGACGAACCCACAAACCCCACTTTGATCAACCTCAGGACCCACAGGTAGCAACTTTTGTTCCTTTTGTAAGAAGGAACGCTTATACGCTGTTTGGGAACCGCTGCTTAATAGGTGAATGTAGATTTGTAGATGGTATTTCTGTTGTATGTGAGAAAAGAGGAAAGAGAAGAGGGATGGGAGATAAGAATGATAAAAGGCAGCAAAGCACACACACTCAGTCCACTGGGAAAGAAGGAAATTATGAGAACAGAGTTTTTTGTAGTCATACACAATCTTTGTTTAATTGCTATATGGGATTCTGGGGTGATTAAATACTTGATCATCTAATAGAGAGGGACAGAATTCTCTTACAAAAGATCAGATATTTGCTAGCACTGGTAATCTTTATCATACATAAACCACAGACAGTATGGTGGTAATCACTAATATTACTCTGCTGAATGAAAATATCTTTTGATGAAAGGGTAGTTGCAGCTCAGCACTGATGGGGAAAGTGACCTCATTGCGTCAAATGTGATTATTTGAATCGCTGGGATATATGCTGAGGTCCTTACTTAACTGATACTCAGACAGAAATAACCTTGGAGCTGACAGGAGTGGAGCGCAACCAAAAGATGGGGCAGTGGCATTTGTAGGCACTGAACACTTTTGCAGGCTGAGGTTTTAAGAAGAGGGAACTGTTGTCTCCTATAGCTATTAGCAGAAAACACTGGTAGTTCTTTGCACAGGTTTGTTTTGGGCCAGGAGTTCTGCTCCCACAATATCAGATGAAGCTATGTTATTCCAGCTAGAAAGCCAGTGTCTATTCATTAATGTTTGGTAAGGAACAAAGCATAAGTTCTTGCGAAACTACTGCTAAAACTGGTTCCACATCAAATATCTGCATGACCCAGAAAAGGTGAAGAGAGGCTTCCTGCTTCAGAAGAGGCTATAGCTGGAAGAATTCTCCATCCATCCCTACTCAGGCAACCCGGAAGTAAAAAGGAAGTAAAATATGTAACTCCTTTATTTTGGGAGAAAGTTTTGCATATTAGATAGGGAGAGTAAAACTCAACCCTGATGAACAAGTGTTTCAAGCTGTTACCTATTCAGTGTTATTTCATCTGACAAGCTACCTCAGTTAGGAAGAAACCACACTGCAGATTTACACTGGCAGATCTGTAAATCTGGCAGTCCCTTTGGAAACTGCTTTAGGGTCATTGTCTAGAGATCTGGGATTAGAGCAGCATCTCTGAGCTGTATAGTACTTTGACTTTCTCACATGTGTGGACTCAAAGTAAATATAGATAGGAATAATGCGTCTGGTACACACACACACACTCTCCAGAAATAAACCACTGGTTTAACCTAACTCTTATTTGTCTCACATGAACATACTACACCACCATTACCCTGTTCATGTAGGGGAACTGGTACTGATGAACAAATGCACCAATTTAGAATGAAGTTACTAGATTCTCAACCTTCCTGAAGAAGTCTTGATTATTCTTACTGCTTCCAAGAAGCACTCTAGGTGTTATGTATTAGTGATTATTCTTTGAAAAGTGTTGCATTTTAGAAATTTACACCATGCCTCTTTTCCGGGAGTGCCATGTTGCTGTCCAAGTGCAAAAGCAAGGCTCGTTTAGGTATTACCGCATCTTTGCTCACTATAAGCAAATGGCAGTTGCATGCTCCATTGCCAAAGCGTAAGGACAAGATGAAAGGGAGAGTAACCTAACTACTTCAGCCATCTGGAGAAGGAGTGAGATAATACAGAAAGAGTCCTGGACTCTCCTGATAGAGCTAAAAATTATCTCAATACTTTTTAAAGCAGCTAGAAAACCCAAAGGCGAGACTAACCTATCCCCAGTGACCCACCATCTACCTGGATGTCAGGAAAGCCAAATGCATCAGCTTTACGCAAGCTTCCGTAACACCTCTCACAGCATCGCGTTTATTGGGTCAGGGCCTAAGAACTAACACCAGTAATTAAGAGGTGCAATCCACACCTAAGCACATAAACAACTAAATCTGATGGTTGCGAAGACATGAGAAAGCTAGGGCTTTTTTTTCCTAAGACTTTGAAAATGTGGAGCAAGGGTAACTCTTACTGTGAAATTGCAGGAATTTTTAGAAGGGCAAGGGAATTTGTTGTGGTTTGTTTTAAACAGCTCAAGTTAGTTACACTCATATTATACCACAGGGGCCAAAAGGCCTACAGGGTATGACATATGACCTTTTTTAGCCTCTAAGTCTAAGTAAATACGTAAGTAAATCTAAATAAACACGAGGAATCCATAATCAGGCATTTAAAAAAGGTTTAAAATAACATTTATTTAGTTGCTTAACTAAGGATTTAGGGAGCCTCCAGGTTTAGCCTGTGTGCTTTATGTATTTCTTAACACTGTGTATACTTGGCTGCACCGCATAATTTTATAAAAATGCAGGTAATAATTCACAGTGATCAAGCTGTGTTTATTCCCCATGAGCAAATGTTGTTTCTATTTCCCCTGGCTAAAATGAATGCAAAGCTCTAAGACTTATAAAAGGTGCTAACAACATTCACCTGGAAAAGAGGCCTCTTTCAGGGAGAGCAACAAGTTTGGTGATCAGCAGAAAAACATAAAGTCGTTAAAGTGAATATCTCGGGGCTAACTGAATCTAGGTCATAAGTGATGCCTAGGTTCACAAAGAAAGTTAAGCAGAGCAGAAAGAGGCCAATTACCTTTTCAGAACTTGATGGGTCAGCCCAGGGCATTTTCTGTGCACACGCCAAGGTCCACCCTCCCCTCTCGCCCCCTTCCGTCCTGGAAGGAGTGCAAAGATTGCTCTGCAGAAATGCTGCACAAGTCTGTGACTCCCATTTGCTGCATGCCTACAGGCAGAAATGCCCTTGGTCAGCTCTGAAACCTTTACATAGAACCAGACTATATATATGCTGCAAAAGGAGGATCATGTCTATGCATAGCAAACCGTAGCTCTCAGGCTTTCTTTTCACATTGCTGGCTGAAGCTCAGAGGGCATGAGTCATCTCACAACCTGACATGTTTTCATGTGTTTTTAAATCTCAGTGCCTACATCTAGCTTTCAGATAGACTCTAGTTCTCCATGTAGTCTCGGTAGAGTCTTTATGGTCGATGGACATAAATCAGGATGTACCAGGTGAGATTCAGCTGAGCTATTTTTAAATGTTGAGTTCAGGTGAGATGAACTGTGCCTTTAAACACACACTTACTTCCCTTTTCCTGACTTTAGAGGGAGTCAGTGTAAGATGTCAGCTCAGAACGTCTGCAGATGTAGTGCCCTGGTCCAGCTCCTGTGTCTCCCCACTGAATAAGCATAGACTTGAGCAGGCTTGTACTAAGAGGGTGACCATATTGGATTTTCCCTCTCCAGAGTACTCTGGAGGTCTGCTCAAGTCCATGTCTTAAAGCATGCTTCTCAGTAAATGGCATGGATGGCAAGTAACTAGAAAACTGGACTAGACCCATTGTTAATTGATTGAATATATCTGCAAGGTCTGCGAGAAGAGATTTTTTTTCTCTGTGTCATGAAAGTAGCCTACTTTGGACTGCAGCTGAAAGCAAATGATAAGAACAGGAAGAAAGCATCTTTTGGAGGGCAAATACTGTGTAAAAGGGTCACATAGCAAAAGATCTCAGAGGTGCTGAAATGTGGCTCCATGAAAAATGCTCTCTAATCTCAGTGGGGCAGAGCCTCAGGCAACTGCAAAGGACATTCAAGAAAAGGTGAGTCACTTCAGTGAGGAAGGATGAGTGCTGGTCATGGATAAAGTTCTGGAGCAGAACTCAAAGCTGAATGTATGGAGCAGAACTCAAAGCTGGCTGTGCCATGGCTCTCTTGGGTGGCCTTTGGCAAGTCAGACCACCCCTCTGTGCCCCAGTCCCTTCTTTCTGGAAAGGAAGATGACCCCTTCTTTGGGAAGCACTGTGAAGTCTGTTGACTCTGTATGACATTATGGCTCATTTGCTCCTAGTTGGCTGACTGAACTAGATGTAACAAATTGGGTATTATCACCACATGGTCTGAAGTCCCTTCACTAAGCTTCCTCGTGATGAAAAACTGGAACCATCAGAGCAAATGAAGGGATTACACTCAGGTCTCTGGCCAAAATTCAGAGACAGATTCTGGCTTTCATGGCTCTGTAAACTCACAAGTATTTTTACGAGTATTTTGGAAGTAAAGGGAACGGAATTGGCTAACAGGCTCCTGCTGGTCTGGATCTGTTCCAGAATCAAGAGAACTAGGTTTGGACCTATGGAAATCTTTACCGTAATGATTTCCCAAGATTCAAAGTAGCTTAAATTGAGCTTGCATATCAAAAAGACAGCAAAAGAAAACACTTTTCCCTGAATGTAATTACAGAACAAACTGATAACTGCTTCTTTGCTGTTTTAGGATGTCCTTACTGTATTCATTATCTTTCACTGGCAGAGAGATGCAAAAAAAAGTACCAGGCTCACCTTTCTCACAAGACTTCTGTTTTTGTATCCTAGTTGGGACATACCTTGGGAGGGAGGTTATTTTCCCCCATTTCTCTATACAGAAGCGCCGTAGCCCATTGCTCCCTCGGAGAGCTGCAAAGCCCTCGTATGGCACGCTTGATGTTCCAGTGACAAATTGCAACAACCGGAGTCTCTGCTCATTGTTAAATCTCTCCACTGCTGCCCAGAACCACCGTATTACTATGTGTCCATCATGGTAACCTAAACCAAGAAGCAAGAGAGAGAAATTAAAATCACTCCCTCTAAGTGGGAACTGTAACATCAAAATATGTTCCCCTGAGCATGGGGCAGTAGATCTGCTGAAAAGATCCTGACCTAACAATAAAGCTTGTTCTTGATAAGCAGTAGGTCCCAGCCCCCATCTTGTCCTAGTGGTGGATATTATAATATTACTAACTCATTTGAAACTCTGAAACTCAAATATATGTATCTGAGGTATACTGGCCTCTCACAATTCACTTGGCAAGAACTAGGGCTACCTGCATGAGATATGAAAAACCAATTGCGATATGCCACACAGCGTGAGTCTTAACGACTTAACAATTTCTGATCCCCAAATAAATTCTCCTTTGGATTGCAATAGTGTTCAACATATGGAGAGGAGTTTGCTGCCGCAAGCCCTTCCCTGGCAAACTTCCCACCTGAGGGGCTCTGTGCCTTGGTTTGTGCTAGTGAAAGCCAGCATAAACCCAGGCTGAATCTGTTTCAATAGCTAAACAGAAAAAAGGAGGAGGAGAGTAACTTGGGGTACCAGCTGTGCTTGTGGTAAGCTGCATACTTCAAGGTAACGCAAAGGCTGGGCAGTGAGCAGCAAAGACTTAAACCTTGTATTTCAGGGGAGGATATGTGAACCTCAGGGACTTTCCTTGCGTAGTGCAGAACCGGTGGATTTCACATTTATCCATCACCCAAGACAGCCTGGATAAATCATGCTCAGCGTTTAAAGCAAAGCCAGGCCAAACATCAGAGGAGAAGGAAAAAATCCACCTTGATGCATTTTAGGCTTAGGGGATGGTTAAGCAAGATCTGTAGTTTGCTGAAGTGTAACTGGAACCGTGAAATTCAGCTCTTGAATTCAGCTCCCTGCTGAAGCCAAGAGGACTTGTCATATTACTTTCAGCAAGGCCAGGAGTTCATTCACAGTCATCTGAGTAAGTAACTTTTAGATCTAATACTGCAAATCCTTTTCAGTCCTTAATAGCCAAAACTCCTATTAAGTCAGTAGGAATTGAGTGGGTAAAATCTGGATAGAAATAACAGAAGCAATTTCAGTATTATTACTTCTGTTGATCCAAACCTGAGATCTTACTTATTTCATGAGTTATTCTCCACAAAAACTTCCTGAACAAAATAGGGCACTTCCCTCAGGAAAGACAGAAGGAAAAGATGGACCAAGTCTTCCGTGTTTCGGACTGAAAACAGTCAAGATATTAGTAAGTATCAGCAGGCAGTTTACCTCCACGATATTCTGTGTTGTTACGCCAGTCATTCAGATCTATTTCTGCAGTGCCAGCTATAACCAGCTCCAGTTCTCTGGCATCAAAAACAGAGACGAGCCTGGAGTCTACAACCTGGAACAAAAAACACTTGTAAGCACAGTTTCAGACTGGAAATGAAGCAGATGCAATGTCTCATAAACCTATGGCTCTGATGGCCAGCTCTTTATTCTGACGAAGTCTGCATGCTGACAGCTAACTACCTGTCCTCTGCTGATAAATCTGTGCTCTTCTACAGGAAGTCTGCTGATGTTTTGAGCGGCAAACAATAATGACACATGAGATTTGACCAGAATGAAACGATGGAAGTGACAGGGCATAATCTGTGCAGAATATTCTTCATTGTTACGTTCATTCTGACAAGTGATTTTGATAGTCAAAGACTGGATTTATAATATGGACAATTTTTTTATATTTGTTTTGCATTGGAATTTGATTACAGTTGTGTAGGAGTGCTCTCAGGTCTTCATCCACTGAAGATGCAGCTGAGGTTCACTTTCTTCATTACGTGAAACCAAAAGCCTGCAGTATTCACAGGGAGAAAAAGCTAGCAAACCATACGAACACTTTAGTAAACTATATGGAGTCACTAAGCCAACTCCTTTCTACAGGAAAGGGCTGACCGAGTCTATTCAGCTACAAAGCCACCCTCACTGGCTTCCACCCCCAGTAAATGTCAGTGCATGACTGCTTGGAGCCATCAGTTACCAGCACTATTCTGTGTGTCCATTATCTGCTGTTTCATTTTCCAGGGTTGCCATTCTTTCAGTTTATTTCCCTCTGCAACGTAGCCCTCAACTTCTACTTATATTACAGAGCTGCCAGGGCAAGATACATGTTTGAATATGATTAGTAAGGGGGGCAAGAATAGGTGACCACATGGGTTGGTCAGCAAAGCCACAGGTTTTCATCCAGTCTTTGGCAGTCCTTGTAGCAGCTCTGCCAGAAGGATGTTCTCAGATCCAGGACTTCAGCAAAGAAAAATTAGCAAAATCCAGTAACAACATAGATCAGCATCTATGAATACCAGTAAGATAATAGCTGACTGCATTCTAGGACCAACTTTACTGGAATGAGTCCCTAAAGATACAGTGTGTCACACCAGCTCCACAGCGAAGTGTACAATTCTTCACCATCTTCTTTTGTATCACAGGAGGGTAAAACAAAATTTGCAAATGCCCACTTCTCTTACTATATGAATAGAAAGCAGTAGCTTTCTTGACTCTTGATTGTTATGCTTTACCATATTCAGAATACACACTTCTTTTCTTTCTTCTCCCTTAATGCTAAACATGCCATATCCAAGGTCCCTGTCTCTACAGATCCAGGCACTCCAATTCCTTGCCATCTGTGTCTGTTTAGCTATTTCCTAGGGTACCAATGAAGCAAAATTGAACCACGGGTACATCTCATTCAGATGGAATGGAAGACTGTGGGAGCATCTTTTTGTTACTTACTTCGTAGAAGCCACGGACCAGGGCCTCTGTTTGCTGAACCACTCCTCGTTCCACTCGCCACTTAACCATTCTCTCGATATACTCTTTTTTGTTCTTTTCTGTCACTGCTGTATTTGCCCCTCCAGATTTCAACTCTCTCTCTGTCACCTACAGAACGAAGATAAACAGTGGCGTAGCAACATATGGATCACGTTTCAAATTTAAGTTGTACTTTGAAAACGTAAGTGAAAAAATATAACAGCCATATTTCTAGTTCTGGACTTCTGGCCTCTTGTCCATTTGTAGTAGAAACAAAAAGGATAATAAGGGACACCCCCTCAGCCCTAGCCCCAGCCTTATCCCTAGCTGAAGCTGGACTGACTTTTAGGTTACTCCAAACTGTACCAGCAAAGATTGATTCAGAGAGCACCATCCATAAGCCATGTACAATGTGCCACTCTGGCCCATCTTTTCATCCTTCTCCTCTCCTTCCCCTCCCAGGAGCTGCAGAGAAGGTGACAAACACACCAACTTGCTACTTGCTGTAGATTATCCAAGTGACAGTACAGGAAACAACAGGAGGGAGAGGCAATCACAGTACTGGAATAGGCCGACTGTTTCGCCAACCAGAAGGGATACCTACTTGTCTCTTAGGCAACAAGTGTACTCTTCCCCAAGTGCTAATAAAAGTGTTTACTCAGAAATGCCAATAGCCAAAGAAATTATCACAAAATGAATACTCCCAATATAGTACCTAAACAAGAACTGTACAGCACCCTGCACAGATGACAAATATAGTCATGGGGGGATTCAGAGTTTTGTATCAGCCATCCAAACCTGAGAATTGTTTATACTGCAAATAACTTTTTTTAAAACCAGGACCTGCAGCACTTCATTGCATTTTAATGGTTAATTTAGTTGGCTTAAGATTTAGAAGGGATTTAAGGAATCAATCTAGATTCTACCCAGCAAGCACATACTCCTCACATGTGACGGAAAATAATATTTAACTTGCAATTATTTTCACATTCAGTCTAGTGGATTTAAAAGGAAGAATGTTTTACTCTCTTCAGTTTTCTGCTGCTATAACAATGATGTCTAGCACAGATAGTAAATGAGCTGCATGAATACATATTCATTATTTGTCTTATTTACATATTATTTATATTATTATCTATTTATTAGCCCAACAGACAGCACGCAGCATATATAGTATTTAGGTCACTCTACTTGAGGGACCTGTTGTAACATTATGAATTATGGAAACACTCAATGAGTCATCTAATCTGTAGCTTTGTTGAGAAACAGCAAGAACAAGTAAGGTTAGATGTAATGAGTTAGGAATTCTTAGCTGGTTCAGGTTAAAGTCCCAAATGTAAGTCACTGCATCACCATCATACAAGCAATACTGCATTGTTCAGAGGGTAAGACTCTGGCCCAGCTGCCATGCTGTATTCTTCAAGACTGTGTGGCATTGAGATACATCTGTCAAAACCAACAACTAAACATCATCTAGCTTTAAGCACAACTGTAAATCCAGATGTTCTAAATCCCCTGCAAGACTTCCCTCAAACACCTAGACATGCTGGTGATTTCTTCATCTTCCCATTATCCATATAATTTCAAAAACAATTAGTTATCTAGAATTGGAGACAGACAATCAATAGCAATGTATCCCTATTTTTTTCTTTCTTATTCATAGAGGCATTAACCACAACTGCAAGCTAGAATTCAGAGTCCGGTTTCGGTGTAGCAAGGAGACATTTCAACCAATCTACCCCATTCCTTTTACCTGACTAGAGCAATTGCCAGGGCTCAAGAGGCAGGCCCTATCCACATATAGAGATCCAAAGCTCAGAGGCAGGCCTGGAAGAAGACTTTCTACTGAGTAAAAGCATGAGAAAATACTTAGGGTCACAAGCAACTGACACTTCTCCTCAGTCTTATAAGCAAAATTCTCAAACTGGCATCCAGTCCCCACCAGTAAAAATGTGTGATGTTTGGTTTGACATGGTATCTTTGCCATTACAGCAGTGCTCTGCCCTCTAGTATGCAAGAAGGCTAGAGCTCCTCAGTAGTAAATTCTAATAAAAAAGGTACCAAGAAACAGGATTTGACCCAAAAGGTTTAAAAGCTAGATACACGTCAGCGATGAGACAAGAAAGAAAAAATTATAGTAGTGGTGACTGGTCCATAATAAAGGAATTGTGGAAGCAGGACAAAAGGGCTATAATCCATCTACCACACAGCTTCTCAAAGAGGCACTACTTCTTGTTTTCCTTACCCAGACCTTGAAATCCAGCTTCCCAAATATTAGCAGAGCTCCCACTGTGATCTACACTTGCACATGCATGCAGCAAAGCAACGTTCAGATGGCATTGAAGTGGTCAGATACTCTTAGTATGCAAGAATTTCCAACTGGGATCCATCTGTGAGCATAAAATGTGATCGCGATTTCTTCGTTATTTTGCTGTCAGCACTCAGCAAATTTCAGAAGGGGGAAAATCTCACTTTCACTTAGGACTCTTGGATTCTGACAGTCGTTATGCACAGTGAGAACCATTTTTTCCCCCATCACTCGATCTAGCAAGGTTAGTGTCTAGTCCTTATGAAATAAAGTACTAGACAACATTTGAACTGGCATAAAAATCTGGCTTTTAGTGTTCTTTTGCTTTCATATCACAGTATCTACAACAGATTGTGATTGTTTTTCTGTTCTCTTTGGAGTCATCTCATCTTCCACAACAGACTCCTATGTAATTGTCTAGCTCTTTCCTTTGGGGAGAGCATAACAGGTAACCAGTGTGCCAAATGTTACCTTCAGATGTGTCAGGGTAATTCAGGCTAAGATTGTAATTCATCTTTGTAGTCTTCCAATATAAATACAATGTCTCATCTGTCTTTGTGAATACATCTATATGTTTCTGTCTGTCTTTGTGTATTAGTCTTATATAGCCATACCTTCCAGGGAAACCGCTGTACTGTCAACTGAATGTCATGCAAGCTCTCAGCTCAAAGCCTGTGAAAAACCACTGCATTTAAGTCTGTGAAAAAACAGTGTTACCTTTCCTACAGAGGCTTCTTACGTCAATTCTTCTGCCCCATCCTTTTAATTTCATCCACTCTTGACTCTGCTCATCCGTCATGACTTTGTACTATAAGCAGACTAAATTCAGTTTTGAAAATACTCCCTGAAGTCTTGCTTGTTTTCTGTTACTTTCAAACTTACAGCAGAGCAGCCCTTTTACTCTCAGGGCCAGAATTCCTCCCCTCAGAAACTAGTCTAACTCTCCCATAGCTCGCAGAGCTACCCTAGCCCTGTGCAAACTCCTCCTGTCAACGTTATTTTCAAGGGCTGTGAGCCACTCTCTGTATATTCCACCTGATCTCTCTGCTTCCTTTGACACTGTATGCCTGCTCCTTACACAACTTAACTTCCATCCCTTGAGCTTCCGCAGTACTTGGTAAGCTTGGTTCTTCAGTCTCTCTAGTTTTCAGTATCTCCTTGGAGGTCCTTAATCTTGGTCTGATCATTGCTTTGGGTCCCTTCAAGGCTTTCCAGAGACAGTTATAATCTAGCATGGGTTACAACAGCAAAGAGCACCAGAGCTTCAGTGCAAGCCAAAGAATCCTACGAGAGACGCTTGTTCTGGTTGCCAGTCTGCACTTAAGCCAGGGCTGTGCCTTATTTAAGGCTATAGTTATCCAGATCAGCTAGGTTAAAGAGAATTCTCTGACTAAAGTAGAGTTGAGTGGTAGAAAGCATAATAAGTGGATGTACCTACACATAGATACAAATTATTAAGTAGTTGCAAGGTAAGTAAGAGACACAGAATCTAACAGGGAGATATCAGACAAAATAATGGTGAGAGTTGCCAGGTCTTATACCACCTACCAAATGTTTTTCTTCCCTCATAACCCCCGCTTCCTTTCAGTCACATCAGCTTTAAGTTACATGGCTTGCATTCACCGAATGCCACATCTGTGTGAACTACACCCTGGAGAGAAGAGCTGCGCTCCACTTCAGAGAATTCCTCATGCTCATCAGTGTGTGGCTCAATAGGCCTGTAGGGGGGCTGGTATTTTATATTATACACCCTAAGAATAAACATCTGCATGCAGACAGGTGGCTTGAAAGAAACAGAAGGCAGAAGAAGAAAATGTTATTGAAAGGCTAAAGGATCTGTTCTGACAGAAAGATGTTCATCATGCTCAACTGTGTCAGCTTCAGATTTGCTTTTCAGATGTTTTGCATAGCTGTGCTGACCTGTCCAAACACCTCCTCGTTCACTGTGAAGGTGAGATCCAGGATATCTGTGATGTTGTTATCCTTCATCCACTGCAAGCTCTGATGGAACTCTTCATCCAGGTACTCTAAGTCGCTTAAATCACACGGCCTGATTGCGAGGCAAGAAAAAAAAGATGTAGCTGAATATATGACCCCATGACTATTGGCAGAATGACTCACTACTAAGAACGTGAACAAATTTATGCTAAAGATCCAACATAAAGCTGGTGTTCGTTTGGTTTTTTTCACATCAAAGCCTGTTATACAGACCCTCTTAAAGCAGTTCTACAACTGTCTGCTTTGCATGGCTGGGCTCAAGGCCAAATCTGTTGGCTGCCTGCGCTATTTGCTGTTGGAAGGCACCCCTGGGGCTCGATTTTATGTGAATCTTCAGGATGCCGTGCATTTCAGAGCACATGCTTACCTTAAGTCCGGATGGGCCCCACCATGTCGTGCCTGGCTGCTGTCAGGTATCTATCATCCTCAAGGTGAGCACACAAGACTGACATAAGGCAGACCAGGCAGCCTAAATTTCTGCTAATAAGGAGTTGGCCTTGTTTGCTGAAAGGGCAGGTGGCTGTTACAAGCAGTCTGGTTTCAAATCCTCTAAAGGGGCAATAAGGATGCAGGGAGCACTCTAGAATTCAAGCTATTTCCAGAGTATCTCAGATACAATATAGATATGAGTGTTTGGACCCCAGCAATACTCAGTGTTAAAAAAATAAAATTAAATACAGTTAAAGAACTTGAAGGACTGTTAAAACAAATATCTTTGCTGGTTTGGAATCATCCTAAATGATAAACTATTTCAGCTAAATTTTATTCTGCTCTTTGTCATTTAATTGCAGTCTTGACTTACTACTTATGGCTTTTCTTAGTGCTGCAAATTTTATGTACCTTGTCTTATTGCAGTCTATTAATTAAAGAGGGACAGATTGTCAATTAAAGTTAACTTTATAAACTTGACATTGAAAGTAATATATTACTGGTAGCTTCTGCTTACTAGTGCAACAGACAGTAGAAGACCAACAAGGAGCATTCACTGCTTATATCTACATTAGCATTCCTAATTAACCCAAGTTGTGTTTAGAATGAAAATCTACTCCACCAGTGAGGCATGAGAAATTATGTATTTTTCTTAGTATGACCCTCCCTCCTTTTTTTGTTGTTGTTTTGTTCCATCAAAGATGCTTTTCAGTCTTCCATGTAGTTGAACTTTGATAACTTTTCATCAGCAGTAAACTCTGGAATTATGGGTCAGTCCTTTCAAATGTGTGTTCCTAAATGTCATACTTATTACACATTTTTATCAACATAGTAAATATTTATGAAGGGCAAGTTCTTGGAGAAATAAAGAAAAATTAAAATGCATTTGTTTTCTATCACAGACCAACCAACAGCGGACAGGACTTGAAGGTCAGAGTGCTCAGAGCAACTCCACAAGGGTCTGTGTCTCTGTAGGACTCACTGTGGGATCACTGTTTCTGCATGGTTTCTGCATGGTGGCATGCTTATACTTACAGCCTTAGTAGTGCTTTGTAGAATGGCCTCGTGAAGAAAGCATCAAGAAGGTACTGATGAATGAGAGCAAGGCCAAGAATACGACCGCTGAACCTGAACCTGGGATATAAAAATGCAGAGTAAACAAAGTGTAACTCAAGACATTCAGCATAGAAACTTACACAGGTAGCAACTGTTCTTTGTTTCTGACTTAATTTCTTAGATTTATTCATTATTTTTATCCGAGCAGATACCTAACACCACCCCTTGCATCTCTGATCAATAATGGATCTCTTCTTGATCCATCTCCTACAGTACCGATACATGCAGCTGGCATGTTATATGCTATCCTTTGTCAAACCAATGAACACTCTGAAGACTCACCTTCTGTGATCTTCAGTTGAATGTTCTGATACAAACTGACTCCATCAAACACAATATTTAGCTAGTGAAATACTGTAATACTCCACCTCACCTCAGCAGAAAACATACTATCAAAACAGCCACAAAGGATATTTAGTGAATCAGTATATCCAGTTTCTGACTGGTTACAACCCTTTCAACGGTGGTGCTTTAAAGTACTTTAAAAGGTTAGCCAGTTGACTTCATAAGGGGAAACTGAAGTTCAAATAAGTTAACTCTTGTGACTAAGGACACATATTAAAATCAATATTGAAAGCCCAGGCAAGCTGTCCCCAGACCACTTTCTTAATGGTGATGCTCAGCTGTCTTCAGTATTTACATACTCCTGTGTTTGTTTCTGTTTTCTAAGAACAACCCCTAGTCCCGCTCCAAGTACACTCAAATAGTGCCCTGCCCATTACAGTCTATGACCTGTGATGACAAGCTATTAAATTTTTCTTTCTATGATTTCTTCTATGACTTATTAGATATTCTTCCATGAAATGGGGCTTTAAATCAGTACTCTCAGACAGAAAAACATAGAACTGGTGTGAGTCCAGGTCAGTTTGTTTTTTTGTAAAAACAACCCCCATCACCCATCCAAATCTTGCTTATTTGTAAAAAAGGAAAAGAAAAAAACCCAGCATCCCAAGTGTGAGCACTCCAAGCCTGAGCTGACTGACATCATAGTAAAGCTTTACTGCACAAAAGACGAGAAGCAGATCAAAAAGCCAAGAAACTGTTCCTTCCACTACAGGAACCAGTGCAAAGACCCCTCCTGCATATGAATGAAACATGAGACTCATTGTAATAAAAGCAGCGCAGAATATCTTTTCATTCAACTTTATCCTCATGGGACAGAGCAACAAGTGCTCAGTATGTCAAATGGGGCACAAAATAGCATGCTATGGGCCCAATTAGCATTTACATCACCACAGGAGCCACCTCTGGGTCCCCTGCATCCAAGAAAGGTGCTTATGATATGCAGCTGACTGGTAACAGAAGAGTGATTATATTACCCCCTTACAGCTGTTTCCACAGCAGCAACAAAAGGCAGCTGTTGGGTCTAGTTAGGACCTGCTTCACTTCACTTGTGCTCCGGTGCAATGTTTCCAGCAAAAAGCAATGAAAAGAGAGGGAGCTGACACAATGAAAGCACAGTGGAAGCCAGACAGCTCAAATCCCAGAAATCCTGAGCCTGTAATCCATCAGTTTTATAGCACCTTCAGGGTCTATAATCAAGTCCGTTTGTCCTAAATAATGCATGTCGGCTTTTTTGGTTTTGTTCTTCACCACCCTGCTCCCCCATCCATCCCTATACGTTTTGAAAGCTAAAGCTGAATGAAAATACTACGAGCGCTGGGTGTTCTTCACCACAGCACTCACCCCATGGCTATGTGACTGTGCAGGGCTGAGCAGGCAGGAGGCATTTGGAATAAAGTAAAGCTAAAAGTAAATTGCCAAGAAAAGTCTCTCAGATTTGGGAATGCTCTTTCTGCTAAGAAATTGCTTGAATGTGTCAACAGCCTCCGTTTTCTCCTTGCTGCTTGTATCACTTCTGTACCTCTACATGGCTTT
The DNA here is from genome assembly GCA_031468815.1 of Morus bassanus. NCBI lineage: Eukaryota > Metazoa > Chordata > Aves > Suliformes > Sulidae > Morus > Morus bassanus. The sequence continues at coordinate 58,509,021 of CM062567.1, read as the reverse complement.
GAAGGCTTTAATGCAAAGCTGACATGAAAGGGTAGTGCACCTAGATCAAGGTCTATACAATCACGAGCACATATTATGGTAGCCGTTAATGGCAAGTTTAATTTGAATCCTTATGGCAGAACTGCATCAAACCATCCAAAGACCATGGGCACCATTTCTGTGTGAAAGGAGTAAGTCCAATGGGTCAGCCTAAGCAAACGTGTGCAGAGCAGCTCTAGGTTGTGTGGTCCATCAGTCTGGCCTTGCACTTGCAGCCCTCTGGGTGTGCTGGTTTTGGCTGGGGTAGAGGTAATTTTCTTCATAGAAGCTAGCATGGGGCTGGTTTTGGATTTGTGCTGGAAACATTGTTGATAATACAGGGACGTTTTCGTTACTGCTGAGCAGTGCTTACACAGAGTCAAGGCCTTTCCTGCTTCTCACCCCACCCCACCAGTGAGTGGGCTGGGGGCGCACAAGGAGCTGGGAGGGGACAGAGCCGGGACAGCTGACCCCAACTGACCAAAGGGATATTCCACACCATATGGCATCATGCTCAGCATATAAAGCTCGGGGAAGAAGGAGGAAGGGGGGGACATTCGGAATGATGGCGTTTTCTTCCCAAGTAACGATTACATGGGATGGAGCCCTGCTTTCCTGGAGATGGCTGAACACCTGCCTGCCGATGGGAAGTAGTGAAGGAATTCCTTGTTTTGCTTTGCTTGCGTGCGCGGCTTTTGTTTTACCTATTAAACTGTCTTTATCTCAACCCAGGAGTCTTCTCACTTTTACTCTTCCGATTCTCTCCCCCATCCCACTGTGGGGGAGCAAGCGAGCGGCTGGGTGGTGCTTGGTTGCTGACTGGGGTTAAACCACAACAGTCCTTTTTGGCGCACAACGTGGGGGTTGAAGGGTTCGAGATAACAACAGATTTGATTGAAATGTGCTAGACTGAATTTATAGTTGTTGTTGCTGTTTAGCTACTAATTGTCTGGCTCCTGTGCTTGCCATGGCGCTTGCTTGCCTTACTGTATTTTAGAATCTAGTGCTCGTTAGTAGCTGCTTTTTGCTTTCACTGCTTGCTGTACTGCTGCTCATCTTACTCTGCTGTACCTGGGAACATTTTGATAACAGCAATGGCCAGGTGCCTGGGCTGGCAGATGGCCAGGGCATCGCTGCTGTTTCTGTGCTGCTGTACTGGACAGACTGGAACTCCAGTGTGCACTTGAGTCAAAGGGACTGTCACCTGTGGATGAGTCCACGTGGGAGCAGGATACCCTGAAGCGTCTGTGCCCGTGAATAAGTCCACATCAGTGCAGGTACATCTCAAAGTGTCTGTGGCCGTGGTTACATTTGTGGCACAGCAGGTGTGCCTCTGAAGGGACCGTGACCCAAAGGTAAGTCCACACTGAAGAAGGTACACCTCAAAATATCTGTGGCTGTAGATAAATCCATGCTGCAGCAGGTACACCTTGAAGCATCAGTGGCTGGCCATGAGGCCATGCTGGAGCACCTCAAAGCGTGGGGCCGTGGATGAGCCCATGACAGAGCAGGTACACCCTTGGAGGGACTGCAGCCGTGGGCAAGGCCACGTTGGAGCAGGTTTACTTCTGAAGGAACTGTTGCTGTGGGTAAGGCCATGCTGGAGCAGGTGTGTCTCTGAAAGCATTGTGGCCCATGGAGAAGGTCACGCGAGAACAGGTGTACCTCAAAACGACTGTGGCTGTGGATAAGTCTATGCCACAGCAGGTGTACCTCTGGAGAGACTGTGGATCATAGATAAGGCTCCACTTGGAGCAGGTACACCCCTAAGGGTCTGCACTCTGTGGAGAAGTCCAAGCCGGAGCAGGGGTGAGGGCAGGAGTTCATTGCAATATTAAACTCTATAGTCTGGTCCAAAGAGATGGGGGGTGGAGACTGTAATGGAAATACCATTAAGGTGTTGGAACCCATGATTTGAGTTGCATTTTATGGGAATTACTATAGCAGGAACCACCTGAACCAGTGGAGAACAAGCCTTACAAGAAGCAGTGCAAGTGCAGCAGTGACCTGAGCTGAGCTGGCTTTGGTGCCCAGCAAATCCACACAACACACCACCTCTCCTGTCCTGAGTGACCACCATAACAGATGGAGGCCAAAGTCATGGACTAAATATGCTCAGTGGACATTCATTCATGGACTCAATTTTCCTGGATCTGGCTGAACACCTGCCTGCCGATGGGAAATAGTGAATGAATTTCTTGTTTTGCTCTGCCTGCATGCACAGCTTTTGCTTTACCTATTAAATTGTCTTTATCTCAACCCAGGAGTTTTCTCACTTTTACTCTTCTGATTCTCTCCCCCATCCCACCAGGGGGGAGTGACTGAGCGGCTGTGTGGTGCTGAGTTGCTGGCTGGGGTTAAACCATGACACTGGAACACACCAGGGCTCGCTCAAGCTGGGGGCCTTACTGTGGTTCCACAATCCCTTGCAATGGTACTGTGTATGGAAAACAAGTCCAGTACTAACTAGTCTGGGTAAAGGAGATGAAATACTTAACAAGACATTGCCACTCCTGATGCCTGTCAATACAATGGATAAAAAAAGCTATGTTGCAGACTGTATTTCTTGGCAGCTCCATATCATCCCAGCAGACACAGCAATTTGTGGCCAAAGTGTGTGAGCTCTCTGGCCCACAAACCCTTCCTCCGCTGCACACAGTTTTGCTTATCTCGGCAGAGACTCACTATACCTGACTCCCTGATCTGAAGAGTGGTGTAAGAGAAGGTCCTCTGGCCCCCGGTCCATTCTGGACAGGGCCTGGGACCATAGACAACACCCCCATGGTCCAGCAGTGCACTGAGAAACATGGACTGTGGTAAGACAATGACACGTATCAAAAGGGAGATGTTTGCTACTTACTGTCCTCAGAGGACAACTATGCAGTCTATCTGTTTTTATGTCCATACAGTCCATCAAGCTGCCACCACAATCAGCCAAGCTTAACAGTCCCACTTAAAATATATCAACTCTTACAAAAAGCAAGAAGAAACAAATTGTCCTCCTTACAAAAGCCAGTTAAAACAAAACCAGACTTTTGTGTTTATTTCTTCCTGAAGGATTTAGAGTATGGGCGAGATTCAGAAGTGGGTGAGACAGTCCCTTCAGAAAAAACAAGTTTTCTTGACAGAATAAGCAGCACAAAGGTAAATGCTGGCTAGAGGGCACATACCTTCCTTAAACATGGCTTACATTTATCTTTCCACGGAAGTGTAAAATGCCTGTTCGATTTCTTTCTAGCAGGAAAGATAGCTTGGGAGAGGTGGGGAATGCAAGGTCTTGCTCTGGCTCTTTCTTTCAACACCCTTCCCTTTCAGAGACAATGATTGAGTCTGAGTAATGTGCTCCGGCAGAGAGGGGAAACGCAGGAGGGAGTTAATGAACAGGAAATGGTGGAACGAGAGACGGAATTAATGAGCAGGAGAGCTGCTCTGGTTTGCCTGCCTATTGACACCATTCGTCCACTCAAAAAGGACATTGTGTGCACCTGCTTTCTGGCTTTTAACAACCCTACTCCTTGACCCATTTGCAGAAGTTTCCACACTACCCAGCTAACTCCCTTTCCTTCTGGAGGCTGCAGGTGCCCCTGAAACAGCCTGTTTTCACAACAGCCCTCAGTGAGACTCTGCATACTTACTACATGTCTGTGTACACTGGGAGAGACAAATCCATATGCTGTAGCAGCAACTGAGCAATAAACTTTCCTCCAATTGCAGGTGAGTCACAGGAAATTTAATTTACTCTGGTCCTTATCATATAGCAGCAGAGTAAGGCAGGACCCATAATGACCCTTTGTGGCAGGGCTCTCTTTCAACTGGTTGAGCTAATGCAGCTCTATGTTATATGACAGTCCTTCCTTGGATTCAGATGGAGAATGATGTACCTCAACAAAATTGTAATCTATGTGTACAGGGGAAGAATGGTTTTTATCACTCTATAGGGGATGCTTTGGTAACCATGCCTTGTGGGCTAAATTGGCTATGGTATGAGAAACTTTAAATTCTAAATACAGGAAGCACCTGATGGGATTAAAAAGATTGAAAATCTTGCAAACCTTATCTCAGTCAAACACATCAGCTGGGTTTAAGTGTGTCTTTCTTGATGCTGTAGCTTGTGAAAAAATATTCAAGGAAGGGCTCAAGAGAGATGAATATAATATGGTTCGCATCCAATTTGAAAATGTCACTTTCCTTTCACAAGACTACTGAAAACTTGCTTTCATCTGTAAGACAAATTTACACATTCTGTTGTACCAGTTTAAAAGCTTCTGGCTGTTTAATTGTGCAGATGAACTTTTGGCCACCAGAAAGACGAGCTAAACAAATGAGGCTGCATTGCCGTACAGGATTTCTGCCCTTGGCAGCTCTTCTAAGGCAGAAGGATATTTGGCAGGTGGATGCAGCTGGAGAGCCTATTAGTCCTTCCACAGTGGGAGAGATTGGACCTAATCTCAACCATTATTAGATACCAGAGAATCTAAAACGGGGAAGGTATTTAGAAGGGCCCAGTCATGGGAAAGGCTTCACTCTGAACATGCATCTTATTAGACAACAGAGAATTCAGTCATAAAACCCAAATTTCTAAGAACGAAACCAAGCATCATGGGTTCCAGAGGTTGTTGTACAGCTTGTTTTAAAAGACAGTTAAAGACTCCATTGTTACAAAGACACTCATGAGCATCCTGAAGGCCAGAAACTACTGATTAAAGGCACTAAAAATCCATTCTTACAGCATAAAATATTGTGATTTGCAATCTTCTGATTTGGAGGGGGAGGACAATGAGCAGAGGAGAATGTACTGATTCATGATTTCTGAATTTTGGTGGAATCACCAGCACTAGCACTTTTTAAATGAAGAACATTTTTTTTTCTTAGTGCAAGAAAGTTCTAAGAATGTGTATTTTGCAAAAAAGGCTGACCAGACGGTTACAGCAACTCTGCCTGGCCTCCTACACTATGAATTTTAAGCAAAACTGTCAGTGTGTCAGGCATACGCACCAGAGGTGTGTTCTATATGCTAGTAACACATATCCTTGTGTTGGCCAGTGCAGGGCATGATCAACATGTCCTGTAATGAGCTACATCTACAGAGCAATAACCTAGCAGTAGATCACATAATCTTTACAAAACCTTGGCAGTGGATCAGATCCACACCTCTATCAGCCTTCATTAACAAATGTCTTTCTTTAGTTTGGTGTGCATATTTAACCCCTACTCACATAAATGACAGAACATTTGAATGGACTAATATGATGATGTGAAGCGTTCTATTGTCAGAAAGGTTAGCCATGCAGGTTGCGATAGCTAATGCCGTTCTGTTTATCTGACTTGCATCTGCAAACTTTGCAGACTGCCTCTTTGCCACCATGTCATTTGGTGTTGTGGCAAATTTGCTCTGCATATCTGCAGGCTCAGAGGTGGACGCTGTGGCATTCCAGCATGATGCCTCTTCAGTTCAGGAAATCTGATGAGCTCATGTGTCATTAATATGAAAGAAATGGCTCTTATGAAGGCAATAGTTATAGACTACAGGGATTTACCCCTGCAACCCCTGCAATCGTTACTGGAACTTAACAGAGGATACATTCTACTCAGAGCCAAGGCATTTCATTCAGGCATTAAAAAGATGAAGGAGCATATTACACAAGTCCCTCTTTGATAATACTCTGTCTGCTTACTATTCCTGTAAAACTTATGCAATTTAATCTTATTTTAAAGGAAATTCATAACACTCATTTAAGAAAGCACTGGCCTTTCTTAAGTAGCCCCGATTATAAAATAGATGGAAAGAGGAACAGTCCAGCAGGCCTGCTTGCAGATTGTCATAAAATACAAAGAGAGTGTTCAGAGATGTGTGAAATATATGCACATCACCTAAGAACTGAAATTGAACAAGAAAAAAAAAGAAAGGATGAAAACTGATTTTCAGAGAGAAGAGCAACCTGGTACAAATAAACCTCCATTAGGCTTCAAATCCTGAACTGGTAATTCTATTCAGGTGAAGATCTACAGGAGTGAGCTGTCTCTTGCCAGCCTTCCTTTAGTTGTTTTACTTTTGCTGGGCACCTGAGTTTCATATGATGAACATGTTTATGTGAGTTCACTTCTCAGTTTATTGCTAAATTGTGCATAGATTTTCTGCTGCAAAAGGCTAGTGCAATACTGACATTGCAATAAGTGCTTGCCCTACTTTTATTTTCTGGATCTATCAGCAAATGGAACACAACATTTCTGTTTCTCAGTGCTAAAGGGTAACCACATCAAAAAGAGCTATTGCTTACACATGATGGAAACGTGAACTATCCATGTTCTTCTAAATCTCTGGAGCTCATGTACCCTGAATTAGCAACTAAACCTCAAACCATTCCTGAAGCTTAATTTACCAGTAACTGAAAAACAATGCAATAATGCGAACCTTACTGCTTCTTTATTTAACTTCATCAAATCATTCAAGTCTTTTCCTTGTCTCTAACCTAGCTATGTTGCATTTTCACTCAAAATGTCTTTTCATCTTCCTTATATCCTGGCTATACCCACCACAAAAGAACTGTCAGGAAAGGTTAGAAGACCAAAAGCATGCTTTTATCAGGAAAGCTGCAGGCTGTTCTGCTTTATCTAGAAAAATGAGGGGCAAAGATAATGTAGATAAGGTAAATTCACAGCATCCCCTCAGGTTTCTCTAAATACAATCTATCAAACAGCTACTTTCAGGAGGACTCCTTAGTTTAAGCACACAGTGACTCCAGGTAAATGCTCACACAGAGAAACAGAGGCCCTCGCTGAGGTAGCTGCATTGGCTCCTTGCACATCAGCTGAACTGTATCAGAGGGGATTACTGCAGATACAAAACTGAGAAAATCCAGCTCTGGGACTTCCACTGTGTGGAGTCATCGCAGGCAGGCCAGACTCGGTGTCATGGGTTGTCTGAGCACCAGAGAGAGGCACAGGAAATGGAGAATTGATTTCCAGGTCTGTCTTTAAATTAATAAGAAGATTAATAAAGTAGACGGTCTCTCTATAACAAGAAATCTGTGCTATCTGTTATTTTACCAATAACAAAGAAGTTCCATGAATGTAATTTGGAGGAAGAGAGGAGGAGTGTGGCTGAGTGCTGGAGTGGCCGTCTCTGCTTGCAGAGCTATCAGCCTCACGGACCATAATGTACAATCACCCTTCTCTGGGAGAATCCCTGGCAAAGTACGGCAGCATATGACTAACCTTCATCAGAAACCAGGCTGCTTGCAGGATTTAGCTTCTCTTGCTGGTACAACGGAAAAAAACACACTGGCCTGTAAGACTGTTGGCAAAGTCTCCTCCAGTTCTGCCCAGTAACTACAGAGGAGATGCAGACTGAGGTATGAACTACTGGCTAGAGGATTACAAACCTCTACATTTTGTGATTCCCAGATCCTAGACTGTATTTTTGACTGGCAGATCTCAAAGCAGCTTACAGAGGAGATCAGTGCCAATATTTCGTTTGACAAATGAGAAAACTTAAGTTCAGAAGTAAAATGACTCTACCTAATGTTATCCATAAAAAAAGCAGTAGAGACAGCAATGAAATCATAGTCCTCTGAGCCCCAAGTCCATTGCAGTTGTTTAGTCTATTTGATGTTTTTTATTTTCTTACCTCCTACAAAACGGTATATAATTTTGTGAATCAGCTCTAATTTATGATCAGCTCCTTTTGCATCAACTCAGTCTGATGTGTATGGGTTGTTTTTTTAAGCCAGCAAAAGAGCATTTTTATCAAGAGGTTTTGATTTCTCAGTCAAACCTTTTGGACAAGCTGGGGGGAGGCACTTTGTAAACCTATGAATTGGTGAAGTTTTATACATTGCATGATTTATGTTTGCTTTCCATAGCTTTGCCATGTGTTGAAACAAACTAGCCAAGCTACACGGGAAAATCCATAGATTTAGTCATCTGCGAGACAAGAGGGCCATAAAAGCACAAGCCAAATGACTGCACATTTTCCTTCAATGGCTAGCTACGAACACTGAAGCCACAATAACTGACATTCTCAGCCAAAGGAGGCACATCCTTTCCAGCCTGTCTGGGTTATTTAAGCACAAGAGAGACTGCTCATCATAACCTCACTGGTAAGCACCCAGGAATGTTTACACCATGTGATGAAGCATAATGCAGATATCCTTGAGCTAACTGCAAACAGGTCATCTGCAGTGCAGAGCCATGTGGACTTACCACCCCCGCTCCAGAAGCCATACACTTGGGTTTGCACTGTGCTGCAATTCAACTAATGATCCCTGCCTCTCGGGATGAGGTTCCTCAATTGAGTAAACTCAGAAATTTGTGTGCTAAAATTCAGACATGCTATTAATTGTTTGACAGCCTATTTTAGGTCTTGTTTTGCAAATCACTGAACACCTGCAACTTTTATTAATAACACTGAGAACTGACATCTCCGATCCTTTCCTGGGAGCATGGAGAATGCAGCAGACCTGGACCTTTGAGTTGCTGTTCTGAAGTCCAAGAAAATTTTTGACTTTTCCTTTATGAATCCTTCCAATACAATTAAATAATTCTGGTTTCTAGTCTGTCTTTTCCAGAGTGCAAGTCATAAGTCACAATGTAAAAAGCTTCCTTCAATCAGACACAAGATACTGAATTTATGGTTCTGTATTCTTGTTATTAGAGACATTTTTTTTCAGAGAGGGTGGACAGGTCAGGATTTTTCTCATCCTCCATAATTTTATTGAGATTTTGAAAATATTCCTGTCCCAAGTTGGGGCAAACTGACAAACTTGACATTGCCATTCTCCCTTTAAATACATTCAAATCAGATCAATTTAAATCTTTAATCTTCCCTTCTGCATTTTAATGTAACACTAAGGTAACACACTGCAATGAAGAGTAATTTTCAATGGACAAAAGAAACTTCTAACTTTCAAAATATCCCAGGGAGAGACCTACACAAGGAGAAACGCCTTTCCTACTCAAAAATACCCAAAATGAATTTGGGTAATTTACTGAAGACAATTCTGCTCTGCAAGCGGTCTTTCTTTTGATGTATGAATTGTGTTTACTAATAAAAAAGGTTAGTTTGGGAATTTCTGCACCTGCTCTAACTGACTTTTCTTTACCTTACCAAAGTCTGAATAAAATGCAGTAAGAAATAAGGAGGGGCAAAGACGACTGAGCAATACTTCATAGTGATGGCTCAGCCTTGCCATTCCAGTGTGGCTGGAACTAAGAGATATGAGGACATTCATCACTCCCTGGGAGTTTTTCGCCACTACAAATAAACACACAATCACTGCCCACCCTGATGCTTCCCTGCAGGCCCACATGCTCAGAGACAGCGTGGATTTTACCCTTTTCTCCTGTACCACATGCAAGGTGGAGACACTGCAGAGATTTTCATGTGAAGCCTCCCATCTCTGGGCAAATTTAATCTGCAATGTTGCAAAAGACTAACTGGCCTTAAGCAAGGGAAAAAAACATAAAGATGACTTTTGTAAAAACACAACAAAACAGAATATCCGCCTTTCCCTCAAACCAAACTCTAATTATGGAAGCAGTGCTACACAATATGAGATTCAGAGAACAGAAAAGGAGGAGAGACTGAGAGACATCTCTTCTTTCAACCTGTGTTATACGGCCACTCAAATCCTCAAAAGAACTTGAAAAAAATCCTCCAGTAAGAGACAGAAAGTCAAGGATAAGGTAAATATAAAGCAAAACTTTTTTTTTTTTTTTTAATAGTTGCTGTAGAAGCTCAGTTAGGGAGAATGTTTTTTTTCTGCTTCACTTCGGTTTGCCTTTAATCTTCCAATTCCTCCTGACCCTTAATAAATAATTAACCGGCTTTTGAGGCAGACTCTATGTGATATAGTCATACATCAAACTTAATAGGAAAATCAAAGTTTACTTAAGCACAGAAGGCATTGAGAGAGATCACAGTGCAGCAGCAAGAAGGCATTTCAGTAACATACCCTTTTCACATAGTGAAAAGGTCTTAGAAAATGATTTCAGCTGCATATTTATTTTAATATCATTCTTGTCCAGAAGATTTACAATAGTGCTTGAAAATTTCTCATGCAAATGTAATTTATTTAAAATAAGATATTGCTAGTAATTAAAATTTATAGCGCAATGTAACATTAAATGCTTTGGTTTTCTATGGTGCCTTTCATCTGAGAATTTCAAAGCAGTTCAGAGCATTAGTGTACATCAAGTTGATTACATACTAGGAAATCTCTTCAGATGGAAACTGAGGCAAAGAGGTAATCATCTAATTTCAGAAACAGCCGGATGTTGCTGCATGCCCACTCAGGGGTGCTATATCTGATCTGATTTTTAAGAGGATAATTTTTCAGCATTTAGCATAAACAGGCCCCTTCAAGATGGTCGCAAAATTGGTCTTCTTAATTCATTCCTCCCCCAAACACAGACCCACACAACTGGCCCATTTAAGCCCAAAAGCAAACTCAGTGTTTCTGACTCCCTTAATAAAACAGGTATTGGGCCATATGTAGGTTGCCTGCCACAACAGTTGAAACGTTAAAGTTAAAGACATAAATGAGTAATTTGGGCCACATATTCCCCAGAGCTGCTTTCAGTCATTGGAGAGGAGTAATGGCGGTTTGCAGACCTCCTGCTTAGATGCTGTGACTACGTTTCTCCACTGTTTCTATAAAGAGCTATGGAATGTGCCTAAATGCATCCTATGAGCTGGTCAGCACCAGAATACAACCCATTAGGTCACAAGGCAATTTGTCACTTTCTTTAAAAAGACTTTAATTGAAATAAGTCATTCTCCATGTAGCAGGATTAATGGAGCTTTGTTTCCTATAGATCTGTCTCTGATGGCCCTACATTACCACACTGCAATAGCTTCAGTTCCTCCTACACATCTCTGCTAGCACTTCCCACACTTTGGAGCATCTCCAGTTCCTCCCTTCTGCTTCCTGTGAGCTTTCACAGCTCTCCCTCACATCCTCAAGCTACCAGGTGAGATGATATAGCTGGTTCACAGCCCGCACCTGTGATGGACCTGTCAGCTTGCTCGTGCTAACTGGCCAGTTGAGAGGCCAAACAGAACAGGTAACTGTTGAGCTCACCAGCCTGCCCTCACTGAGGCACTCTTCTGCATATCTGTCCTTTACCCAGCCACAAGTTTCGCAAAGCTTTTAGGAAATTAGTATCTTTGAGACGTTTACCTTCCTGTCAAACAGGTCTCAAACTGATTAGGAAACTGTCTGACAGATAGGCAGGGCAATTGCAAAAGGCACAGCTCCTAAGGAAATTGTGTTAAGAAAACCAACCAAGCTCTCTAAGGAGAAAGGACAGCTGAGGTTGCAACATTCTTGGTTCTTGGGTTTATTAAAACAAAAAAAGGGAACAACAACACCCTGCATTCTTTGGCATGCCTGAGATGGATAGTGATGGCTATGTGGTTTCTCATTTACACGAAATAAATAAAAGGGAAGGTCAGAGTTTGGCTGGGGGTATACCCACACAGCATTGTGCAGGCAAAAGGAGCTTGCTTTACCCATGTGCCAAGCTTGCCAGAGCACGTAAAAGCAATCGAGGCAGTGCCAAGCCTGAAGTAATCAGCCCTGATGGGAGGCAGCATATATTTTCTCAGCTCAGTGTTGCAGTAACCACGTCAGTTGGCTTGGAGCACAGAGAAAGCAAGTTCGTGTCTGCATGGAGAGTGGGCGCAACAGGCTTGCATCTGCCTGCAGAATATGATGTAGAAATACATGAAAGTTTTCTGTTTGACTCCATTCAGCAGCATGGACTAGACACAAGGGGTACTGGAGGGCAGAAAGAAAGGTTAACTACGGGAACTGAATGAAGAAATTCCTGCCCCAAAGCAGTTCTAAGTGAGCATTAAGTTAATGGAGTTCATTAGGACGCTGCAGCCAGGAATCGGTCTACAGCTTCTGGGGACCTGGGCCACTGGGTCTGACTATATCATCATCTTTGTGGTCTTCAGCAGGGTTCTGCACAAAAACATTTTACTCAAGTCTTCAACCTTCTAATAAGGTTCTGCTAAATAAACGTATTAAATTTCATTTAAAGAAAAACAAACAAAACACAACAGGACTTTTCTGAGATAGATACAGCATGCTAGTATGATTAGCAAGCTGTAAATACCTCTAAGATAACTGTGACACTGGGGTACTGCTCTCTGCTGCATAAATGTCACAGCAAGGTCCGCAAATGCCTAATTGTTAAAAAAAACATGCTGTCATTAATTCGCTATGAAAACACAGCAAAAGATGTTTCAAGTTAGCATCCCTCAGATCTCCAAATGAATGTCTGTGAATGATTTTATCTGTCTAGGCCATCTGGTCTTCTATGCAAAGACTGGGCTTTTCACATTTCTGGCTGTGGTCCTACATTTACAATCATGCAATGAACTAAAAATTCAAAACTAGATGATGTGAAAAGGATTGCTGGGCCGAGTCAGACAAAAGACCAGGCAAGTGATCTGGGGACAAAAATCTGTTGTAGATGAGCGTGCCATGAGTACAGTGCTGTCTCTTGAAGAAGGGTGCATTACATTATCATACTGGATTACTCCTTCAGGCAGGACTGCTGTGAAGGAAAACTCTGGCCCACTCAGAAGGCATGAAAAAGAGAGACTAGATTTCCACCTGACAGCAGTTTGTGAACACAGTGTTCTGTGAACTGAAAAGGCAACAGTACTTTTGTTGTCACTGTCAGATTAAGTACTCAGAGCAAGGAGGGAAACTTCACGAGAAAACACTAAGAACTGCTTTATTCTAAGAAGTAGAACTTCTTACGTGATATTACGATAACAGCCAAATCATAAACATCTGAAACTGGTAGCCACATGAACAATGAAACAGCACAGAGACAAACACAGAAATCATCACAGAAACAAGCATCCAATTTACTATTTTGCATAGCTAGAGCTGAGTAGGGAAATACTACAGAAAATGATAGACAAAAAAAAGACCCGAGGAAAACTACAGTGTACGACAACATGATTGGACAAATCATTTCATTACAATCCAAAATGAATGAGACGCAGTGAAAAGATGCCAGCAACTTTTTAGACCTCTTGAAAATGCACCATGAAGAAGACAGGGAGAGTAACCAGTGACCCACACAAAGATTTGAGATTATGCAGACTCTAGAACTAGACATTTTGTTCCCAGAATTTAGAAACACATTTCCTTCATCTATTATGCATCAGGATTTTTTTCTCTCAGGGTTGATTTACCCATCCAACTTTTTATTATTTACTTATTTTTGGTGAAAAGGAGAACTACAATATTCAATCAAACCTTCATAATTCAAATCAGAGACAGAAACCTGTTTCACTCCAGTGCAAAAGTATCTTTGTATACCCTCTAATATTGGGCACCCTGGACCCCAGTGCTTCAATGCTGCAGGGAACTGAAAGTCAGTCTAAAATCTTTCAAAGGACTGTTAGCAGGGAGAAAAGTGAGAAGCTAATGTGGCAAGCTATTGGGAGCCATTTATTAGTATGTAAGAACTCAGCATTATGGAGCTGTACTGAATATTACACCTCTAACTTCGCATGAGGTTGTGATAGAAACATTTAATATTCCCCACTACTCTGTCTCCCAGCATATTGAGCAAAACTTGAGTGGGTCACTCTTCAGTGACCCACCCTATTTCACTTGCCCAAAACACCTGACCAAGAGCAAAGACAAGAATATTTCTGGGCTAAACCACATTCTTTTCACTTAAATAATGTACAGCAGCTGCCACCACATTTTGCCCACTTATTTGGAGAAGGGCAAACTACCTTAAGTGGGGGTGTAAACAGTATTTTAGAAGATGTTTTCAAACATCCAGGCAAAGAGCTAGACATGTTACCTAGATCAGATAGAATGGCTCTTTACTGGCATGGATTAAAAGCAGCTCTTCTGGCTATAAGCTTCAGGTACATCCTGTAGCATGCAGATAAAAATGTGTATCAACAAACTTCTTACATCTAGAGAGATATAACTGTGTCCTTCCAGATGCAGGGGGATTTAAAATAATTTTTTTAACTTTGAAAATGTGTGATATCTTATATTTTGTGTGTTCAGCATGCACATATGTTAACTGAAGGAAAAAGTCTTATTCAATGGAAGCTTGCAGGAAAGGTGTTAAATCTCAGTTTCTCCATAAATGAGAAATATTTTCCAGTCATTATGCCTCTTTTTAAACTTGGCACACTTACAACTACTCTGTGCTTTGATGTGCTCATTTTGGACTCAGAATGCTGTTTGTACAAAGAGCAAGGCATGAAATAAGCCATTAACAGGGGCAGAACTGTAACTTTTAGGCCAGGGGAAAAAGCAGTGTATTTCTCAATTCTGCCAATATGAACAAAACTTCACAACTTTGCATTTTGTTGTATTTATCTCAAACTCACCTCTGTTCGCTTAAGGAAGAGAAAACGTAAAATAATTCTGATGGATTTTTTTTGCTAGCCCTGTTTCTTAATATAGCTGTGTCTGGATAGGTCTTGCAGAATTACTACACAGAAAAACATGTCAAGGGTAGATTCCACATAAATGATAAGCCCCACAGCACCAAGTGTTCAAGAAATCTGCAAATCTAAACCAATTGTGGTTGTGTGGTTTTCAGGACTGACATCAAACTTCAAGCTTTGAAAAGACTATGAATGTTAGTTATCTGTGACCCTGTGACTCTCAAAACTGATTCATCCATCTATGTTAACTGATGTCTCATAGCAGATTTGGGAACAGGAAAATAATCTTTATTTCTTGCATGTTAGAGGGAGGAGGCTCTGCTGGAATCATATCAACAAGTAAATCTGAGAAACAGAAGTTTTAGCACTTTGATGAGAACAAAGTTGGAGAAAGACTTAGAACTTCAGAAAACACCGTTCCTCATGAACAAATAACGACAAGCAAGTTAGTACAGTGCCCTCGGAGAAGTTAGCCTATAAAGCCTTTATGGGAGAATTGTACTCATTGAGTTTTAAAAAGCTTGGTCCAAATCCTATCTTAGCTGGCTGCACAGACTTCTGAATACAGTACTCTAGGGTTACACATGAATAGCTGAGATCAGTCAACATAGACAGCATAAAAACATTTAGAATGTCTAGATACCTACAAGCCAATCATGAAACCTATCAGACTAATCATAAACTGCTGGTCCCAGCCAGTTATTTCCATAACAGGTTCAAGAAGTATTTCCAAGCATTTACTGGATTGCTTATCTTTCCCTTTGGTTTTGCAGTCTTGCCCTATTTACACTACTTTATGTACAAACCTCTTCATTTATCACATTTATTTCCTTTTGTAGACCAAGGGACTTAATTTCTCTTTCCTAAAAAAAGAAAACCAAAAACGCCCAAAGCCCAAATAACATTCTGTATACAAGAAGCTTGTATAGATACGTGTAGTTGGAGAAATATTATCCTGTCTAACTGCTACTGATTTCTGAGTTAAATGCTAGCTGCCACAGAAAATCATATTAGGTGTCTTTCTGCTGTTCTATATGCCCAAGATACCTTTTGGAATCTGCCTCTTCCATGCTGAAATCACTCAATCAACAGAAGAACAAAATGAGGGCATCAAACAAAGCATGTACTTTTTGCAGCAGAATTTATCACTTAAGAAAACTCCATCTGAACAGTTTGTAATGACAGTATTTATAACAGATAAGAATAAGGGCCTATTTCAAATACTACTGAGATAACGTGGCAACACCATTTCTGGAGAAAGAGGCTCGAGTCCAGTTTCCTCACAGTGTGGGCAGAATGATCTTGGGTTTGCCCCTGCCTAAGTAGACCTGTGCCCTGAAATCAAAATGCATCTTCACAGATACAGCCTCCTAAATCAAAACTTTATCTATGCTGCCTGTTAAGCCGAACAAAGGACAGACTGTATTTGTTCTTGAAAACTGGGAAGGCACTGAATAATGTCTAAGGATTGCAGTGGGAGATGGATAAGCTGTAAGAACTAAGCCGCTCTCTTCCTGCTAATGTCAGCAGAGAAACAGTCTAACACAAGGATCATTGTTAGCATAATGCTCCACTGCTGGAAGTGATAATTAAAAAAAAAAATAAATAAAAAAAATTCAGAGACCATGCTAGGTCCCAGCAATATCCCTTTTTTTCCACTGCAACCTTAATAGAGGTGATGGTACAACCATTTAGTTGTTCTTGATCTCCTGCCCACTGTAAGCCAAAGCAAAGGAGGACCTGTTTACAAGAATAGAAGGGCATGTGCTATTTGCAATTTAAAAGGGGCCTTAGCTGCCTTCCATTTTAAAAAAGGAACTCTGAGAGGAGGCAGTGAGATTGCTTAGGCAAAGAAAAACATCATAGGAACAAACCCATGTGGCAGTATTTCTTTGACACAATGAAATCCCACAAGGGATCAAACGACGCCCAGGGCTGGCAGCCCATGCTTCACTGAACCACATCTGAAACTATCAAAGTGAAAACAACTCCCAAAGACAGACAGATCTGGAGGCAGATAGAAAAATGAGGAGATCACAATATGCATTCAGAATTTTTCATAAAGAAACAAGATCAGCAATTTGTCTGGTTGCACACATACTTGGTAAGGTGAGGTACCTGCTCACTCTGCTGTTCTTGCCACACACAAACAGGGACACTCTGTCAGGGGAGAAAAGGGAAACTGCTTTCACTGAGCCTTTTTTAAGGCCTCTAGTAGGTACAGGGCAGCAATGTGGCTCTTGGAGAACACTGTATGGCTTCCAAAGACAATACTACTTGATGTACAGAAAGACTACACTTGCTATGGTTAGAAAGGAACCAAGGAGAGGAGGTCTGGATTAAGCAGAGCTCTTCTCCCCATCCTTTTCACATTCACACAGAAGTATACAAACATGAAGTCCCAAGTAACGCAAGCGGTATATTTTAATAGTAGTACCTCATCACAACTCCTTTTTCAGAGCTTGCTGTTGTATTTACACTTACTCTCTCTTCCTTCCCCAACCTACTTCCTGCTTCTTCCCAGTAGAAGCAATGATATTTGTAAGTAGTCTAGTCTAAACTGGCAGCTTTTGTGTTTTGCATTTCCATTTCTGTATTGCTCTAAAAGGATTGTTCAATTCTGCATAAAATGTCCTTACCATTCTAGGTGATTTTCAACAAAGGCAGACATGGGGCTGATCTGTACAGTGTACGTGTCGTTGGCTGAATACTCAAACAGCCCGTAATAGGGATTGAAGAGCTCCTGAGACAGAAGGAAGAAGAATTCTCGGGAGGGGCCACTGTAGTCCAACCTGGAAAGGAAAAGGTAAAAAAGATAAAATGAGGCTCATTCCCATTTGAGTAAATTTCCTGGGTTTTGCCTACATTGGCTGCTGTCTAACACCTACCCCTGGGCAGTCAAGTGTTTCTAACATGGTGTATCTCCCCTCTCAAAACTTGATTCTCAGCCCTAAACAAGTCACAATGCTGAAACTTCACCAGCATCCAGGTTGATCTGGGAGGAATCATAATTCGGACACATCCCTTAAGTTTCTTTTCCTTTTTTCCAAAGGCTTACTAAATTAGAGGTATAAAGCTCAGCCTTGCCTTAGCTGGCTGGCTAGCAGAGGGCTAGCTTTTTAGTGAGCGCGTTTGAACCGCCTGTGAACACCTGGATTCACAGACCAGACAGCCCAGACTGAAGCAGAAATTGCTCTTACTCTCCCACACTGAGATGTAACCAAAGATACAATCTAGACCTAAGGATGCTTTCTTAGCTATAGGTATAACGTAAAGGTCAGTGCTGAACAAGACCAAGTCCCAACAGAACGGCATTTCTTCAGATAGAATGCCGATTCCTCAGTTGTTCCATCCAAGCTCTTCTACTTTTCTAATAGTTTCAAATACACGTGGTACACTTTAAGCTGTGCTTTGCTGTTGCATGATTTTGCTCTGTAGAGAGTCACCTTTTTCCTTGTTTTTTTTTTTTTTAAACTCAACTTTTAAATCAAACTGTTTCCAATTATCTCACCTTTAAAAAAAAAAAAAACCAAAAAATCTTCATGAATACATTAAACCCAACTGTGATGGATTTACTAAAAACAGTTCATCCTCTAATAACGGTAGGTAGATTTTTCAATATAAAATAAATCTACATGTAGCACTATGAACAAATGATTTGTAACCATATATCATGTGTGCCAAAAGATTTTCTGAGGTGGGCACTATTCCTTCTACTTAACAAATGTAAAGTAAGTGGAAAACTCTGCAGCTGTATCAGAATGCTCTGTATAACATTTGAAGTTATGGAAGCATAACTGCAAGGGGTTGAATGATTGATTTGTGCAAATAGAAAGATGATAAAGGGCAAGCTGGCCCATCCTCTTCTGTTTTACATCTGAAGATTCAGTACTTTTCTCTTTGAGCAGCTTTAGCTCTAGGATCATGCGGTGAGACTAAAGCCACAACAGCAAAAGGGGATGGTAATCAGCCCACATGAACCACTAGTGCTAATCATGTAACAGATCTGGTTCAATGGACATTAAAATACTGGGCTAAGTCTGATGATGGCTGGTGTAAAGAACTACAAACAACACCTGCCTACATTCAAAAACCTCCAAGGAAAGACTAGGTATTGCATTTCTGGGCAACACATTAACTGATCATAAAGCCTTCATAGTTCATTTTCAATGTCATTTTAGCTTTGAAACACGTGGGAAGCTGTGCCCGTACAGCATCATGTGGCCATACAGCATCAACTCTTCTTTTCAGTAGGGAATTGGTATCTTGGAGTCCCTCCAGCAGAACCTATATTAGCATTAAACAGCAGAAACCCTGGGGGAATGTATATTCAGATGTAAATGAATCAGTGAAGAACGAATGAATTTGCAAATCAAATTGGTTTGTAATTTCTCCTGAGGATACTGTGTCACACAGAGTAAAAGTTATTAGAGATATGGGGAAAACAACATGACTTTGGCCAGTGTTTGCATATGAGAATGCTATTCCAAAAATGCAAGCTGAGGTATGCTGCATGTTTATGTTTTACTTGCAAGCCAGAGGCAAAACCAGCTGTGAAAGACAACCTCTGTTAAATTATACTGAATCCATGGAGTATAAAAAGTAAGAGTTAAGAAAACCCCTGATACTGAGGTCATTGAGTGACTCTCTTTGAGATAGGTGACTTCAGTTTTTCACTGGACCTAACATGTCCCAGACAAGCTCAGCTCGGCAGAAGCTCTTCACTTGACATGCCACCCTAGAGCTGATAGTGTCAGCAGTTGCTGGACCTTCTGAGAGCTGCCCCAGAGCCTTACTGTTCTGGTACCTTTGGAAGTGAAATCCTATCCATGTGGGTTTTTTGGTTTTGTTTTTGTTTTTTTTTTTTTAAAGAAACTTTATATACAAGGCTATTGAAATATGATTTCAAGCCTTTGTTATATAGAACGCTGGAAATACACTCAATGGTCTTTCCATTATAAAAGCATGTGGATTAAGCCTCAGTTACAACATAGCTCTTGAGGTGAGCCAGGGTGGCTTTGAAAGGTTCTGTTTAGATTTGGAAACAAAAGGTCAGGGGCTGGCTTTAATCATACAAGAACGGCTCATGCATTTGTAAGGCTGGCAGAAAGTCTCCTGGGAAAAGGCCTTCTCAAGAGACTTCTAAAACGTTCAGCTTCCAGCTGGGTGAATTAAACTCTAAGGACTGAACAGCATTCATGTTTCTCACTTCAGCCAGAAACAAGAAGTCCACATATGGATAACAAATGATCATTAGATGGCATGCAAAGCAAAAATTTTTGAAGCAAAACCAGATCCATTTTGAAGAGTTAAAATAAAAGAGACAAAGGTCTGGTCTCTAATTATAGCCTTGAGACTGATTCAGTGTGTAAACACAGGCCTGTAGTTCAGTTTTGCATTCCAGCCAGTCAAAATACCTATGGCAACGAGATGACATTAGATTTAACCACTTAGATTGTCTCTTTGAGACATCTAGATAGAAGGTGCTACAGGAAAATGAAGCATCATTGCTATTGTTACTTTTAACAAATGTTTGAGCTGAATAAGACAAATCACTTACTCAGATATAAAATAAAACCAGAGAAACATTACATATCAAAGAGAGGCTCAGCCTTAGTCAACCCTGTAAGTGTTTTGCAACACAACAGCTACTTCAAAACTGATAGCATTTAGTGGTTCCCTACCCTTCCTCGCCAACAAACGTGACGTAGAGTTTGTTCCGCTGGAGCTCCTTGCGTGAATATGCCATTACCTGGTTGAAGGTGCCTTCCAGCAAGTGGTCACGTCGTATAATTAACCTGCAAAGGGAGGCAGAAATGGAGATCTGATGATTTGGTCTTGTGTGAGCCTGTGAGGCTGAAGGTAAACAAGAGCTGGTAAAGAGACATTCATTCTCAGAGAAGTTAATAAAGTTGCATCCACTGGTGCACATGCTACTTGACCATTATGGGTTTTGAGTGAGTTGTTTCATTAGGCTTTTCTGTATGCCTCAAAGGTGAATGTCTTCACAATGCTGTGATTAGGGTCACAGTGTTGCTCTACTTAAGATTCTCTGTAACACCCTCTATGTATGAATTTATATGGTAGAGGGGGCTGTGAGTTTCCTGTGTACCTGTGGTCACAGTTTTCTGGGATTGGCCCCAAACCCTTCCTGGATTTCATCCAGTGAATGTCCATGGAATTACTGCTTCTGTAGCAGGGTAAGCAAAGGGAATATCAGCCTCTGTTTATACAACACACCTCTCACTCCCCTGCCAACCTCTAATACAACTTAATGAATAGTACATTTAAACACCATCTATGCAACAAATCCTTCTTGTTCATATGTTCATGGACATTTTAAGATGGACTTTCTAAAATGTATTTCATGCCTGCCTTGGACCCACTTAGCAGGACACCAAAAGGGATAACCAACGGCTAGGAATCCCCAGCTCTGTAAGAATATTTTGATGATGACGTTTGCCTGGAATAAATTGCTTGACTTCATACTTTTTTTTTTTTTTCCACAACAGATGTGATTTGGTAGGAAGCCAACCTGATGCATAAATTCAACCAGATGCCCAGGAAACACCTTAGAAACATATAGTCCTTTGGCCAAGTTGGATAACTAAATTGAGCACAAGTAGGTACAGACTCAAAAGCCAACTAACAAGGTGTTTGGAAAGCAAATGCCACCACCAAGTGACAGAGATCCCCCAAGTATATGAAGAGAGGCAGAAATCTCTCTAGTTCAAATCCAGGAGGGCTACCAATAAAAAAAATCTACTGGAAGTTAAACCTGCATGTACAGGCTAACTTCTGCAGAGTCATACTGATTTGTAGATCCAAAGGATTTGGAGTCACTCCATCATTACGACGACGTAACTGTTAATAATCTCTAGTGGGTGTTTGCCTCAATGAATGATTTTCCTACTAGCAAGTGATAGGTAGGAATACCAGCATCCCTGTTAAATAGGTAGGGAATGGGAGTGTAAAAGAATATGAATCTATAAGAAATAAAACTTCCACATAAAAGCCTCTTTAAGGTCACTCTTTTGCAGGATATATTAAGATCTTATCTCGCCCTGATGGTTCATATGCAATCCCTGGTGTGTTTCCCACTCCCTATCAGTGTCTTCATTCATCCATAATGATGAAAGACAAAGCTAAACCATGTTAGACTATTTGAGTGACTTGTCATAATACTCACTTAATTTTACCCGGACCTTGCCCATACCCTTTGGCTTCAAGTTTTCGATAGAAATTGCGCAGCTTGGCTTCGAAGTCCCTCCTGTACGGAGAAGGTGCTCTTGCACTCGCTCGCTGCAGTCCTGGTGGGAAAATGAACAGCATCCTAAAGTGTAAGGGGCTTTAAAGTTTTTCAAATCACGCAGCTAATGTTTCCAGACAGAACTGGCTAACAAATGCATTAGGAACTTTTTACAGCTATACAGTGCACTCAGTATTATTCTTCTTCTACCTGGCATTAATGGAGTTGTAAATTCCTGTAATTCAGTGATTGCAATGACTTCCAGGGGCTATGTCTTCTTCACCAAAATAATTGTTAAGCTCATTTTGTGTGTGCCTTTGTGTTGTCTCGGCCTTTAACTGTGATTGATCTGAATGGAAATTCAAGGATCAGAAAGACATGAGAAAGACTGACATGCATAACTCCCGCTCACAGTCATTGGTATTTAGGTTTTCTTCCCCTTGTGTACTTTTAAGAGATCTCTCTCCTCTGCATTGTATAGGACATCTCCTTACTTGGCAGGATTAAACCTCTGGAGCTCAAAGCAATGCTTCTCACTGGAGCCTAGCACCCTAGCCAAGCTCAGAATTGAGTTTCCCTGTGTTAATCAGACTGTATATTAAAGACTTCCAGCTATCAACACAAAACCCCTCTGTTGCATCAAGAAGGATTTCTGTTATCAAGAAATGCTACATTTTCCTATTATGATTCACACATAGAGCAGATTTTTAGCAATTTCGGACCTGCTTTGTTTTGAACTCTGCATTCTCAAAGTAGCTGATTAGTCCTTTTGTGTAAACAAGTGCCATGCTATAAAGGGTCAAAGAATGGATCCATGAAATCCCACTTCCCTATCTCATTACAGAAGACAATAAAAACAAGCCCTTTTATGAGAAATCTGGCAGAAAATCCTCCACAGGAAGGCAAAAAAAAAAAAAAAAGTCATATTTAGTGGGAGCACAAAATATGGTGGTTGCCAGGAGGCAAGGACGTTACTAATTGTCTCTGCTGGTAAAACAGAAAGGCATATTTACATGCAGTGCAAAGAGAATCCCTTGCGACACTTCTTTTCTTCTGTTAGATTTTTTCCCCCAGGGCATAAGAGAATGGGTGTTCTCATGGGCTATGTAACCAGTGGCAGAAATAAGCAAGCAGACAGTATGTTGCGGGAAATGAGTATTTGCTCTTCTTGTGTTTTCACAAGAACAGGTAAACACTGGCGTGGTTCTTTTAACATTCTCCTAAGTCACATTCTTGCCAAATACTTAGATTTTTGTCTTGCAGGAGACTTGTTTATGACCTGTCCTGATGTAGAGGTGGGGAACTGTATTAACAATGGTATTAAAACTCATTAATGAAAATAGGACATTCTGACAAAACACTGTCCTATAGAGAAGGGTTCAGCATTTAACTTCTTCACATCAAAAAACCTTCCAATTTTCCACAGACACCTCTGAGATTTGAATGTCTCTTGTCCATTAATTTTGTTTGAAACCAGGTAATTTAAATGAATGTTTAAAAAGCTCAGCCAAAAATGGATTTCTTCAGATCACATTTCTGTCAATTTTCTCAAAATGGGCACTGGACACAGCCATGCAGTGAGACTGTGGTGGGGGTTGTATATCTTGGCAAAAGGGAAACATTAGCTCCTCAAATTTCTATAGCATAAACAATAACTACAGAGACATACCACAGCTGGAAATAACCTTCTCAGACAGCATGTCTTTCTGGAAAATATGTTTCCCGTCAAACATAAGTTAATGGGCTCAACACGGGAGGTCAGACTAGATGATCAAGATGATCCCCTCAGGTCTTAAAATAGATGAGTCTTGGGAAGAAGAGGTCTTTGGAACACGGAGTGGAGGAGACTGAACCTTACAGGAGTACTGGAAGCATTGCAACACACCTTGATTTGGAAGCTGCTCTTTGCTTCTGTCACATAACATGACTCCATGCCAGTGAGTTATGTTTAGAGTGTACCATTCTCTTATTCTAATCCTTCCCAACTGTATAAAAAGCAGGAAAATACCTTCTTCCTTATGGGCAATTTCTGATCTCTGTGCTTCATCTACTGTTAACATTTCAACAGATACATAACAGCAAAGACAACTGAGGCAGCAAAAAAGCAGTTGGGGTCAGATTTGGAGCAGGTACTGGAATTAGCAGGCTGACAACTAATGCTGGCTCTGTATCTGCCCCTTTGTATTCATTACGAGAAATACCACAAATGCAAGATTTTTTATTATTTTCCCCATCCCCTTACCTGGAGAATTTTGGGGTGATGAACAGGGTGAGCAGCGAGGAGAGAAACTGTAACCAGGATGGAAGGCAGCCTGCAGTGGTATGTAGGACATAATATCCTCTTCGAAAAGGCTGCACAGAAAAAGTGATAGGGAGAGGTTTGGTTCGCATTCATCACATGAAGGAATGTAAATATGGAGTATGGTGCAAGTCTGCTGTGGTCGAAAGTTTAAATACATCTCTGAACTCATGGATTCATAAAATCCACAAGTTTCCCAAATCAGGCGTGGTCAGCAGTAACAAAGAAGAACAAAATGAATTTTATTATACATTTCATGCTAACACAGTGCCTCAATCTACTGATAGAGAGTAAAGATCTGAAGCTATGTAGTAAACAGAGACAACTTCAACATGTTAGAAGTGAGAAGCAAAGATGCACACATCTGTCTCCCAGGTTGTTTTTCTTGGGTCATACATTTTCATATAGCTCAGCTCTTTGACCATTTGGATTAAATTGATGGGAATAAGTTGTAAATTTCTTGCAATAGGCAGTGCTATATAGCATACCAAAACCACCTGGGCAACGCAACATTTTCCATCTAAGACCAAGACAATAAAATAAGTCCTTATCTGTGCTAAACAAAAGCAGCTAGCACCTAAAATCCAAAATCTCTGGTCCCAGTAAAAATTAACGCCTTATCTACATTACCCAAACAATACTCACTGCACTGTACATCGAGGTTTCATTAGTGTGACATGGCCCTGCGTGTGTGGAGAGCACTGCTGCGGTAAAACTAGCAAGTTAAAGAGCAGTTACATTATTTGCTTGTACTGACAAACACATTTTTTTTCCTCTTCTTTCTTAAAAAAAAAAAAGAAAGGAAACAAGAATTTTTCCATTAAAAGGAAACATTTTGTCCTGATTCTTTTTTATCTGCTACTTGATGGTAACAGCTATATTGATTGAACCATCTGGGGATGGAGTTTACTGCACTGATGGAGGCTGCCTTCCAGGAAGTAAGCATTGACAGATATACTCTGGCTAAATTATTTTGTGTGACTATTGGTAACAATGAATCCTATTCTAATTACAAACTACCTGGAAGATTTAACCAAATCTTTTCAATTATGCTGAGAAAGAGCCAGCCAGCTTATCTGGTACCATAAGTAATGACATTATGCTTTTGATCAAATTGATTACCTCAGCAGAATTACTAAATCTGCGTCACAGGACAACTTTTCAAGCCCATGTGTACCCTCTGTCCGAATGTAATGGATCTTCTCCCTGAAACATAAATGATATTATTGAGAAGAAAGAAAAAAAAAGAAGAAAACATGCCGTTATCAAGGCATGAACTATGCACAGAGTTATTATTCCCTGGTATTTTGCCAGTTCCTATTCCTCTCCTTACAAAAATGGCAAATATCTTAACTGTCTAATCTAACTAACAAACTGCAAAAAAGAATCTATTTATATCACTCAGTTTCCTGATCCAAAAGCAAGAGATTTTATACCATATACAGAATGATTCTTAGTCCTCCAAGCTCACATGTAGCACTATAGCTAAGCTCACTGTCAGATTTTTTTTAAGGCTACAACTAATCTACCACCTTTCATTAACAGAATTTCACATAATACCACTTCCTTTACTCTGTCAATCCTATCTAGCAAATAACGCTCTAACATATACTTGATATTAACTGATCACACAGAGGTTATACAGTACATGTGTAAAATCATACACTTTGTTGTTTAAATTAACGCTAATAAGGAGTGGGAAACATAGGATAGGATCCTATTAGCAGATTAAGACCATGGAAGATACAGACCTACACCCCAATCTGTCAGTGTGTTTCTAAAGCATTGCAGCGTCCAAAAATATTTATACTAGTATCAAGTCAAAGGATTCTACCTCAAGTCAAGGATGTGCTTTAGTGCCTTGCTTGGTGGGACTGCAATGTATTGCAGAATCAAACCCTGTAAAAGACGGACATTTGTCTCCTACGAGTTTGCTTCGTACCTGCTATGTAAGTATTAGACGGTTGCTTGGGATCACTCCTGACCTAAGGTATAATCAAATCAATGACCTGGAGACGAAGGGCTCAATATCCTGTTGCAAATCTCATTATGCACTGGCTAAGCTGTCTAGGCCCTATCACTAGTCAATTTTGTTCTCTGTTCAAAAGGAGATAAAAGCATCATCTGTTCTCTGAGAAATGAGAATTCAAATTACAGCTGAGAAAAAAAATAGTCCAGAATAATTTGATGGTGAAGATAAAAAATTCTCAGTTACTGAAATGCACATCTTGAATACTGGGAGCATTTTTCATTCTGTCTCCCCCATTTTATTTGAATCTATTAATTTCTCCAGGAAGGAAGTCTAATCCTTACACCCAAAGAACTCTTAGTCTGGCCCTCACAGGTAAACAACAAGTCAGTAAGGCTATCAGCAGAAACTGCACTGGAGGAGCTTGAAGGCCCTTCCCTTGCTCTTCCTTCCCTCCTTTGCCAGTCCCCCAGCCACACATCTTACTGCATAGTACAAACTAAATTCTTGGTCAAACTCTTAGCTGGTGCAAACTGGCATTGCTGACACTCACTAATGCCAGCTTAGGTTCTTAGCCAAAACAATTAATTTAACCTTTGGAATTTGAACAAGTTTAAATTGTACTGGCTTTTGGTTCTGTTTTTTTATTTTCTTTTTTTTTTTTTTTTTAACCTAATAGGAAGGGAACTGGCATAAGAAAAAGAAAGATACAATTTAACTACTTTGGAAAGGACTACCATTAAGTCATAAGTGAGAAAGATTAAAGACAGGAATACAATCTACTTCATAATGTTCCTATTTCTTTATAAAATCGAGGGTGATTGTGTCCATGGCATGGGTGTAAATCCAACCATGAGGTAAAATCCTGATTCTGCTGAAGTTACTGGGGTTTTGCTGCTGACTTCCATCCAAACACAATTTTAACCCTCTCTTCTGAAAAGCAAAGTGATAATTGTAGGTGAAGACAGAGTTTCTGCTATTCAGTAATACTTAGAATGGAAATTAGATAAGTCACTATTTGTCTATAGTTATTTTGGTTCTTCTTACTTCTTGGATGTCTGTGGAAAATAACTATAGTAACTACATAGATTGTGGTGGTCCACACCAACTCTTTAATGGTGACAGTTCCATATAGGGCCCAAGCTCATCTTTTGTACTACAGTTACTAGCATTTGTTTTTCCCCACTACAAGAAGTCCTTCCTGGAACTTCGTTTCAGCAGTCTGGAAAAAAGCAGTACCTGAGTGCATGGTTTCTGGCCAAGCTGGGCTGACGCTCCTGCAGCATCTCAAAAATGTTGGGTTGGCGTAGAAATGCAACAATCTTGTCATTGTAAGCTGGAAAAGGAAAAAAAAAATACAGAGGCTTTATTTACCATTGAGGGGGCCTGGTCACGTCACCGTGACTGTGCAGGGGCACACTGACTGCACTGCTAGTGAGGCGCAGGGCAACATGAAGCAGTGCATGTGGTTGATGAGAAGTTCTAAAAAGCATCTTTGTGAGCACTGCTTGGAAAAGAAAAGAGAAACTTGGCTTACCCAGAGGTAATGTCTCATGATGGTGCTGGTTTCGAATAGCTGTTACGAGACTATTGCCTGGTCTGGCCAACAGAGTAACTCCTCTGTTTCGAGAGACTTCAGAGGCCTACAACATCAAAGGAAAGGTAAAGAATGATCAAAACTGACCATCGGTAGCACATCAGTCAGTAAAAAGATTTCTCACCTTCTGTGATCTTCAGAATGGTGTATGATGCTGACTGACTGAAGGACAGAAAGCCTGCATGAAAATTATAGCTTTATACTTCAGCCAACTTAAAAAAGGCAGGTAATTCTGTGCTTCCAAATGGAGGAACACCATTACCCACAGCTATCACACCTCTCTGATGCTGCAGTGAAGGCACCGGAATCCGCAAGTAAATGCAAGTTAGTAAAGGTATTGCAGTGATGGACTTCTCTGATTCAAAGAAAATAAAATCTCTGTAATATCATACAGTCTCTTGTTCCAGCATAACTGCATTTACTTCAAGGTTTTTACAGCAATGTTAGTGAAAAAAAGAAAAAGCCCCACAACACTGCGGCATGTTCACTCAACATTACTGAAGGGAAATTTAATATTGGAAATAACATGAGGAAGGTATATCTGTGTAGACCACAGGACAGAAAAGGGCTACATCATGGCAAAAGGGGGTTGCCTAACTTGCATAACCAGAAATAGGAGTTAAATTGTATACATTGAAAAAAGGACATAATCCAAATAGCTGATTAAAAGAGTAGTAAGAAGGAAATTTATAACTACTACTTAACTGAGGCACTTAAAGAATGCCATTGTCCTAAACACAGTATCTAGTGAAGGGAATCATGTCAGGAAGGCAGTTACATTAAAAGATAGGAAAACACTTAGGTATGAGGATATTAAAAGCCATACAATGAGGTCTGGCAATCTGTCTTCAGTAAGTCATTCTTGCTGGGTAACTCTTTGGGGACTTGTGCAAGAACCCACCTCTCTCTCATATGTGTTCCTCCAGAATATGGCCACAGTGAAGCCAAGAGAGGAGCATTGCTACAAAATCAGTATGAGGACACCCTGTATCAGGACGAGATGCATTAGGAATTCCAATTGCCAATCTACTGGGCTAATAGCTGCTCCTTTCTCACTGCACAAATTGTAGCACTTGGCAACCACTTCAGGAAGAAATTGCCCCTACTCCAATATTTTAAATGCTTAGCTCTGCATCCAAGCAAATGGTGCCAACACATTTTCAGTGGTACGGCCAAATGCCAGGTCTTCCAACTGGATATAAATGAAAACCAAGAGGCTAAATGTGACTGGCAAGTTGCCTTTGGAGCACGTAAAGCGTAAAATGCTTGTATTTAACAGGACACCAGTCAAAGCACTTGATACATGTCAATACACAGGTTAAACAATGAAAAATCTTAATTAGCCCAATTAAACATACTGTAACTGAAAACACAAAACTGCTGTGAAGGTGATGTGTGTTTCATGATGATGTGATTCACAGAAAGCAGTGAATGTTTTGCTCCATCATTCAATTATGATTTCACTTGCACCCATTTTATATCGTTATGCATCTGCTGACTACAAGAGAGTTATCCCAGTGTCAGGCAGACTGATGTGCTAACCTTGGTCCAACCCTTACCTTTAAAAACAGGAAGAACTTTCAAGCAGGTCATACACAATTCACTAAGTCCCTCTGTGCTGTGCTAAATCTTCTGCCTTTGTCTCCTTCTCACACCCCCATGGGTCAATTGACACTGCAAGTTTAGCTCAGGCTCAGGCAGCTTTCGCCCTGTGACCCAGGCATCCACCCTGACAGGCACCATGTGGCCTTTATGGCATTCACTCTATGCTATGGAAGAAGGAGGAAGCTTAGGTGCAAGAGATGCCCTATAATCCATTGCCTCAGTGGGCAGGAAGCCCTTCTGGGAACAGCCATTTCTTGGGCTGCCTGTGGGCAGCACAGTCAAGATCACACACTGGCCTGTGATCAGTTGTATTAGCGACGATGTGTGGGACGGTCCTAAGGCACTGTGTTGTGCTCAGCTTCTCCACTTCCAGGGAGCTCTGGAGAACAGGTTAGGATGCCTCTTCCCCAGTTCCTTGTAGAACAGACTGCATGGGAGTGTGGACGGTGGGTGAGCCTGGTTTAAGGGTGGTCTCTGACTCATCCTCGACGAAGACAAATCCTTTGCCCTTGTTGCTACACAAAGATTTACTGACCAGAAGATAGGAAGGGGGAAAGGGAGGAGTAACAGAGGAGTTAAACACCTGTCTCCCACAAGAATTAGTGCCAGTTAGTATTTGCTCGACACTTGGGAACTGCATGGTACTTCTGTCCAGCCTGGGGCTGGATCCTACCCTTGCTCATGTCACCTGATTTTTATTTTTTTTTCCTTTTGGCCAGTTTTCCAGTGCTGCTGAGTTGTGTGCCTGAACATATTTATCCTGAAGCAAGAATTCTGAAAGGAAACGTGTCTAGAGCCCATGAAGAGAAACCTTCACTCCCCCCCTTCCCTTCTTCCCAATTCTGGTTTAACAGCTAAAGTAATCTAGATTGTAAGAATGCAGTTTTGTACACACCTTAACATAATAAATTGCACTCTCTGTGGTGCTGTACTTCTCTTCATCACCATCACCAGGCATTGCTAATGCTGTATTTTGATCATGGTCTTTACACATTTACACCTCTAAACAATTTTTCTCTGGCAACACAACAGGAAAATTCCCAGCTGTCTAATTAACTTCCATTTTGCTAACACTCCTCTTTCCAATCTTTTAGCTAATATAATACAATTGATTAATCACAAACGCCTTGTCTACTTTGACTTTCTAATTGAATCATTTAATTTAGATTAGCACATTATTCTCTAATTACAAAAAAAAAAAGTGACCCCTCTAATGATTTAGTGACCTGGTTCATCTAGTGCAGGATAATCTGACAGATTTATCGCAGGGTTTAACAGCTTTGCAATTGATACTGGGATGTTGCAACCAGAGTGGAGAGTCCAAACTATCACAGGAGCCTTTCAATGATATAATACCTTTTCCTGGGTTTTACATCACTGCTGGATTTGAGAGGCTTCTGCTTGTTTGAATCCTGCTACTTGCTTGTTGTGGTTTGGGTCAATAAGGAGATTTATATACTGCTATATTCCAGTACCTCCTCTGCTTTTCTTGCCAACCAGAAACTCTTGCCTCTCCATTACGGATGCCTGCTTCTTTCTTCTTTTTATCTTTAAAATCTCTACCTTGTAATCATACATGATGATTTCCATTGCAGACGGAAAGTCTCTTAGAGGGAATGGAAAATGCTTCTGACCTGTTCTGTTTATAGCAGCGGCAGAAGGAAATGAAGCACTTAGTGACCTATGTTCTTTTAGTTACTGATAGCCAGTAAAGCTACCTGAACTTTTCTTTCAAAAATCAGGTAATCAAGAGTAGCATCAACCACCTTTTTCCTGTAAAAGATTGATACCCTTAATCTGTAGCATTTTTGTCAAATTTATTTATGATACCATTTATTATCAAGAATCTACTCAGGTGGACATCAAAAGTTTTCGCAGAAACTTTAGGAGAATACTTCAACATGAAGAAAAGCATAAATATTACAGATTACTTTATGAAATGGATGCTTTCTTTCTTGGAAGAGGGAAATGGAGTACTATTATACGCACAGATAATTTTTTTTTAAAACACAGCCCACCATATAGAGATTAAGGGAAAAAGGGCAGTTTTAGTCTCTACTTGGCCTGTTAATAGTTGGGGTAGGCCTTGAATAAAATTACTTGGAAGCTACAGCCAGCCTTCTATAGAAGCTGTGTAATTGCTGTTCCTACTCTCTACTGAGAATGTATTTTCAATGTCATAAAGCAAAGAAAACTTCCATATTTGAGAAAGCATATTTTTATGTTCCAATTTCATACGGGATTTTTAAAAGTACATTTGAAATACTAAAAATCAATTCTTTATTAGTACTGCAAGGTATTCTGTTCCACACCACAGATTATTAGACAGGAATCAAGGCCACATTTTGATGAGCCAAAAGGATTTAGAAGATTCATGGATGTCATGGGAAGGAGGGCAGGAGATCACCATTTTTACTTCAACACCACAG
Organism: Morus bassanus; assembly: GCA_031468815.1. Classification (NCBI taxonomy): domain Eukaryota; kingdom Metazoa; phylum Chordata; class Aves; order Suliformes; family Sulidae; genus Morus; species Morus bassanus. The sequence goes on along the minus strand of CM062567.1, from coordinate 58,477,409 downwards.
CCTATTCACTGCACTGCCCCTGGCCCAGGGAGCTTGGAAACTTCTTGGTGACTAAGACAAAACTGGCTTTTGCACTATGTTTTGGCCTGAAAGTATGAAGAGATGGAGACTCAATGCCCATGTAATCATTACTTCCTATGATTAACTATTCTCACCAAATTTCAACCCTGACTTATTTTGATTGAATTTGTTTGGCTTTTACTACCAAAACTTAAGTTCTGGTAATGCCTGTCCTCTACTAGATTAAAGAGATCTTTCTATTAATTTTCTAAGAATTCCAGACATTACATATTCTTTTTTGTCTGCCGTTGAGTACTGAGACCACAATTTCTTAGAACGATAATCATTTCTTTATGGTGACTCAGCTGAGAGCCATCTTCGAGTGTGTAAAGCTGGGGTATTTCTTTTTTCCCACTTTGGGCTCATCTGCCTATGATTTTTGTCTGCTCTTTTCTCAACTGATCACTCAGTGTCACAAAGTCTCTGGGAAGTCCATACGACACTGGTAACTCATTCTGGCACTTGGGCAGGATGTCAGGTGTGTGAGCCAAGGCAGGGGGTAGAGTTTTTCCTCTCATTACCCTGGCTCCTTTCTATACCCTCTCTGGCACCCACAAGCAATCATGACTGAAGCTGCACTGTTCTGCTCTCCTTCAGGCTGTTTGACATCTGTACATAATCTTCAAAACTGGTGGTTGTCTTTCTTGGTCCTTCATACTGTCCTGATGACAGATTCCAGAGGCCATACCACCTGCTCAGCAAAGAAACCAGCTGGACTGCAGACAGCTGACACATGGCCAGGACAAAGCCCCAGGTGTGCCCCTATGGACATGATTTATAGGACAAAAGCACATCCAGATATACTTGGAAGAAATGGCATGGAACATGCGGCTCTTCAAAAAATGGGCTGAGTTGCAAAGGGTTGAATCTTTTCCTTGTAAATGGTGGGCTTTTAGGCACTGACCCAAAGTCCTTGGAAATCAATGGGAGTCCTTCCAGTGGAGCAGTAGATACTTCCAGAGGGGAACCTACTGACTATGACAAGGGTGCAGAAGCACTGTGGGACCCGGGCCACCAAGACTGTGAGATGAAGATGCCAGCACTGATGGCTCCCAAGACAGAAGGCCCTGTTTCATTGGCTGATCATGTCAAATCAGTGGCCTCAATTTACAATTTCCCCAGAGAATCATCAGTCAAAAGTATTCAGTGCTTTTCACTCCCTTCCCAGTACTTGGTATTTTGGATTTATTGCAAATTGTTCTTTGCCAGCCTTGCCAGCATTTGCAAAACCAAGTGTATTTTTTGGGCTAGGTTATCTGAGTTGCTCAGTGGTGTTTCTGTTCCTGACATGGTGAATTTGTAAGCAAGCCCCAGGCAAGCATGGGCCCAAATATGAATCATCATGCAGGTGACTTCCACATTCATGTCAATAATTCAGTCACAATAGCAACACTGAACTGCAGGCTGTTGGCAGAGGGAAGTTGCTAAGTTGGTGGGGAGATATGATTGAAACAGATCCACTGATACACTTCTATCTTCGGAAAATATGCTGCTGTATTCACCTAAGATGATGAAAATGTACCCAAGCTACTCATGCCTGGTCTGCCTTTGGTCTTGAAGTACTGACCTCGCACCCTAGTCAGCTCCTGGTCCCAACCCCATTTGGTAGTGGAAGGTGTTCAGACTGGTCCTGCTGCAATAAATTTTAATATTAATTTCACAAGCACTTCTCCAGATGTTTTTCTGGAAGAGGAGGATCCTTTGGTGATAATTCATCTCTACTACTATTCAGCTTCAATCTTTACAAATCTTCAACTGTATGGATTTGCTATATGAAGAATCTGATTGCTGGTACTTTTTCCTCCTTAAATCCACAATACAAACCCTTCTATCAAACCTGCCCATGGTCCTCATGATAAAAAATCATCCCCATGAAGCAAAGGAAAGATTTTTAATGTGATTGAAAGCTAGGGAAGCAAACCTCAACATACATTACTACACTACTGCTAGGGAGTATATCTTTTCAGAGCACAGTGTCACAGTGGGGAATGAAGAAACATATGAGGCTGCTGAAGTATCAGGCTATAAAAATAATGAATGACTTTGACTTTACTACAGCAACACTAGGATGTCAAATATGGATTCTTCTTTTAAAATCTGTTTTGTCATTATTTCACTTTGGTTATTTAGTGTTACTTGTTTATTATTTTATTCTGAAAGTGGTCAAATATAAACCTCCATTACCAGCAAGTTCTGAGATAAACTCTTCAGAAACAAAAAAATCCCTTGTTTCCTTTGGAAGATAAAAATCCACAAGACAGTCTGCTTAAATGCATTTCAAAATAAGAAGTGCTTTTAATTCTAGGAAGACTGCTGTCAAAAGCAACTGTATTGATACTAGCATGGTTAGGTTACCTCTCCAGCACTGTAGCTACGAAGCCGCTGAAGATGTTGCCTGTGAGTTAGGTGATTAGGGAGACGACCATTCTGCAGTGGGATCCGGGGATCTATGAAAGTGGTGGCACGGCTATTGTGGTCAACGAAGAAAGACTGAAACACACAGGAAGAATGGGGTTTTTTTAAGACAACTGCCAACACTGTGATGGTGTTGTGGAATAATAAAGTGAAAAGCCCTGGCAATTAATTGTGTGTCAGAAATATCCTGTTTAGGTACAGCCCTTGGAAGATATCTGCAAACTACAGGACTTTCTTAGTCGAAGGTAGAATCTCTCTTGGAAAATACCTGAAGGTACATAGGTCAAAGTCATGTGTAATGGCCATGAAGTAAACAAGACAGAACGAAATAAAATTACTGGGGAACATTGCTTTAGCCTATTTGATGGTTCCAGAAGTCACTCAGCAAAGCTTCATTGGAGGCAGAGACACTAAGCCAAATTCTGCAGTCATGACAGATCTAAACTCTGGCTTAAACGTTTTTGTTAGTCCAACGCTGCCTTGGCTTTGGTGTGAAATTCCACAGAAAGCTAGATGGTCACCACTATGCTTCGAAACATTTGTTCTTGAAGCTTTTTTCTGCTTCTAAACTCTGCTTGGTGCTTGTGCTGTTTAAATCAAACCTTCACCAATTTCAAGTCAAGAAGGAAGAAATTTTTAGTAATCGTGTAGCCTGACGTGCTGTGCTAAACAAGTGATTCATTTTGTTGGCATCTTTACCTTGCCTTGCTGGTCAGTTTTTATCTCCCAGCCACGAGGAAGCTCCAGTCGGGTATCAGCAAACATGTTGATAAAATTTACCAGGTCTCTGTTGTGCTGATAGCGCTCAAAATTACGAGCATCTCTACGGATCTTCAGAATCATATGCTTCAAGCAGGTACTGTTAGTGAAGACTCGATAGGCACTCTATGAGATGGAAAACAGAAGTGAGAAAAACCAGTTCTGATGTCAAAACAACATATTTGGTTATTTCATGTGACATATACCCAAAGAAGTGAAACAAATCCTGTTAGAGTCAAGAATAATTTCCATCTCATTGTTTTGATTTGAATAACTACTTTACATGAACACCTAGAATTAAGAAATACAATCTGGAAAGTGAAACATCCCACACATTATGCACAGTTAGCTTGTGCATAAACTGCCTTTCTAATGCACTCCAAAAAGATGGTCAGCTAAAACACCACACAATCAAGATGCATGCAGTTGTGACTATTTCATTGCTTTCACTGGTCAACAGAAACCTGGCTTGTGTGACTGGATGATGCCAGAGAGATGCAAAGACAGCTGTGAACGTGTATGTATGCTATAATTCAAATCAAGATGCATGTGATAGGATTCATGAACTTAAGAGGACTGCAGTGCAGATGCCTACATCTAAGCTTGCTACCTTATTTATGGTCACTTTATAGCTACAGGACAGAAACAGACACTTTCAATTGTCTATTTTTGGAAGATATTAATTGTTTCCAGGAACTGAGTATTTGTTTCTGCATTGACTACAAAGCATGTCAGATGGAGATGTTTTCATGAGTCAGATGAACGCCACCCCTCAGGCAGCTAGCTGTATCTCACAATGGGCATTAAATACACCTCTTAGAGGAACGTGCCCTGATGCAGTTCTGAGTGAGTTAGTGTTGATCTGGTTGCAGAATAGGGACCAAAATGAACTATATTTGTTGCCACAGCGTATTCAATTATAGAGTACCACAAAATACACATGTGGTGACAACACTTCTTCTCATCTGCAGGCTACTCTTGGGATCTTCTACTTCAGGGAAAAAGCTCCTCAAGACAGGGTAGGAAACTTTACAAAAATCTGCAACCCTTCTGAGCACTTCACTAGAGAGAAAATGAGTGCATTGGTTCTGCTGGTCAGCCCAAAGGATTTAATTACTCACTATAGTAATAAATAATCACTGGAAGACTCATGTCTCCAGTGAAGTTAAGCCCCAGTGTGTGCACCTGTAATCTGTCCAGAGAATCTGACCCAACAGCTTTGAATTCTCAATTTCTGTGTACTTTTAATGCATTTTAACCACTATAATGCAATAAAACATTTACAAGTATCTTTATTATGTAAAGATTTATCGTGGTGGTAGCACTGAGAAAAGTGTACTCCCTGCAGCACAGGGCCCCTAATTATGGCAAGGGTTGGTAAATGTTACGAAATCACAGAGATATGATCTTTGCCCTGAAGATATGACCTGGTTTTAACCCAGGAAAGCTTTGTGGTCACAAATTGCTAAGATCCCAGCCTACTCCATGACAGAAGTTGTATTTTGATCTAATGTGTGATCAATGACTGTCTGAGTATCTCTCAGCTGCACTAGGGAAACAAAAAATGTAATGTAGTTTTATCCCTCCATGGAAATAAAATACCTGAAAAATGAGAGCCTTTCCCTTTTAATTCTAACTGCAGGATAATATTTTCCAACCCCAACTTCATTGGCATAATTAATAGCTTGAAATTTTAATAGGGGCTTGTGGTTAAAATATTACAACTGTGTTAAGCCAAAAGTTATGTGGGCCATTATTTCTGTACAAGTGGAATCTGTATGACCATTTGACAGATGTTTCAAGATATTATTCTGGCTCTCCTATTAAAGACAACTTTATAAGCTTGAACTGAAGGCCTCTCTTGGCTTTTTTTATTTCAGTGAGAAATAAAATTGGGATTCAGTCTCTTGTGAACATTATGCAATCAGTTGCTCATTTTGCAAACAACTATGCAGAATGAAAATGATATTGTTCCCAGCTATAAATCATCATACCTCACCCTGTCAATGGAAGAAATTATGTGCACTCCATAACCTAGTCCAGGTAATGTCAGATGAGTTCATACATCCCTTCCTCTGCAGGATTTCATGAGCAATAATCTCTGGCAGATGCTTGGAGATGGACAGCTGGCTTCAACCCGCAAAGCACCACAGCCAAAACTTGAAGTCTGTAGTTAGCTGAAGACCTGTGCTGAGGCAACTCCTGAAGTGTTTTAATTTCTTTTCCTTACAAAAAGAAAGGTCATCCCTACCCAGACATGGATGACTTTCCAAATGTTCAGAAGTACATTCAAGATAGGGAAAACTAGGTCTGCATCTCCTTGTGAGATTTCCCTATCTGCTTCCTCCTGGTTGACCTATTATTACATTTTTTCTGCTCCATACCAAGTTTGCAAGAAAACATGCAGATTTATTGCATTAATGGAAGAGAACTATTTGAATTTTGAAAATTCATTATCATTCTTGTTTTTTCCAGAATAGCTACACTGACTCAAGTCAGTATTTCTTTTACTGCATTATGCCCACCTGCTTCTTGGGAGTTCAAACTGCATGAGTTAATAATTTTTTCCCTCTATTTCCCTGAGACTTGGTGGTATCTGAGTAAGATTTTTCAGGGACATGGCTTGAAAGGCAACAACCTCACTCCCTGCAGCAACAGACAACAGAATCAATCAAGCTGAAACCAAGGGTTCCTGGTTATTCTGGAAGGATAACATTAATGAGCTTCTCTGTACCAGGGAATTCCTTGTGTGAAGCAGAATCCCAGCAGCAAGAGTCTCCTTGCAGCAGCCTGCCTGTACTGTTCCCAACCTGGTCTAATGCTTAGAAAGGACAACTGAGCCCTGAGTCATGCAAGTCAAATTCACTATGCATTCTCCCCAAAGGCCTGGGGCACAGCATTTGGATTCAGAAATCAGCAGTGTGAGAGAGCAAATCATAATTACTCACATAGTTCGCATGCAGCACAGTGAAGAACTCGGGATTGGTGATGAACTTCACAGCTGGAGACTGCAGCAACAAGGTGATTTTTTGAGAATTCACAGGAGAAAGGGAACCTTCCCTCCTTATCTCTGGACAAAAAAAAGAGCAGCAAAATCTTATTCATGCAGTGGCAAGCGCAGTTTATTATTTAACCTTTAATGAAAGGCTGTAAAATTGACGTTATAAAAGAGTCAGCATCTTGCCCAATGCACCTACATTCTTTTTGTTTCCAAGCCAAGCCTGCTGGCAAACTGGTTGATGTTCTTATGGTTAGTGGTGCAGTGCAGGAGCTGGATGCCTTTCTGTACTGTATGTTATAAAACTCTGTCATACCTACTGCTGTCTCTAAATATCAATGTGACCACAACAGTTTTTATCAGCTGATGGTTTGGTTCAATACTGTCACCCAGGTCCTGACTGGTTCCCCACACTGCTGATTTTAGAGAGATCTTATTTCCCAATCCAGCCTGAGGGGTTCACCAGCAGAAAGCATTTGGTAGCCAGACTGGGTTAAGGAAGCCCCCTGCTCAGCCACTCACATCCATGTTGGTGCTGCAAAGCACTACCCTTTACTTGTAATTGCATTTTTGGCAAGTCCATGGTTTTGGGGACTTGTATGGTAAAGAAAACAAAAACAGACGCAAAAGGATTATTTTTAATCTGTATCAATTCTTGAAGCGCAGGAGCAGAACTGAGCATTTAAGAATATGAACTCTGTAGAGGTGGGAACTCCTTGACCTTCTACAGAGACCAGAAAAGTGCTTCCTACCAAGGAATTATGGTTTGAGTGTGCAGTTCTGGTGTTTTCAAATACAAGCCAACTTTTATTTGCAGTCCGAGGAAACTGGATGCAGACGTCATCAACAGAGTAAGTATAGATTCCCATTTTTTTCTTATCAACTATCACTTCTTTTTTCTTCTTGCTAGACACATCATATTCTACCCACTTAAAACTGCAGACTGGATCCATTGCTGGAGCTCAATTGATTTATACTGACTTAGAATCTGGATTAATGGGCCTAAATTGTATTCCTTCTGTCATTTTTCATTTAAATTAAAAGGCAAATAGCAAATGTATCATACTGCAGCTTTCTCTTATTCTAGTGTGTTTTACATGACCTTTGATCTTTTAATTCTTGGCATTTTATACAATATTGACTTTTTCTTCTAAAAGCAAAGCAATTATCTATAGCAGAAACCATTTCCTAATCACTTAAGGTGACACATATTATACTCATTAGCTCTTCAGGGTTAAACCAAAAAAGTGAATGTTACATAATAAACTGACCTAAATACTTACTGGTAGCAATTCCTATTAAATTACTATTTTATTATGTAGGCTATGATAGTAAATGATTATACATATTACAAGTAATGACTACATTACTTATAATTTAAGTACTAAAACCACAATATGTACCTCATTTCCATTTCAGCTGCTAACAGAGAGGACTGGGTTCTCCCTGTAACACCCAGTGTAGGTAAAAGACTCCCATAAATTGCAATACAAAGGACTGCAAAGAAGCTTTGAATATCAAACATTAAGCATTCTTGGTCAAAATTGATTTTCAGGCTAAAAACACCTAATGGATCAGGAAAACAAACAGGCAAAATTGAGTATTTTTCTAAAATTATTTAAAAAAAAAAAGCAAGTTTCCTATTTCTCTGTGCAGTTCTTCCTATTCAACATGGAACATTAAGAAAATTCTAGCAGACACTGTATTGGTTCTTCCCCTTTGCCAATGCTATTTACAGAGGGATGGCAAAAGGATGGCAAGAAGTCAGATTTACTTTCAGTAGACAACACAGAACACAACGTTAGGTGGACATGAGAATGATCCAAAGGAAGAGAACTGGCTGTTCATTTTGGTGGTGCAAGTTCTCAGACAAAGCAGATAGTTATTTTTGTGTGTCCACAAGTTGTGTAGTGGCCACTAGTCTGATTGCTGGTGTTTCTTACCTGAAACAAACACTTAGGCTATGGTTTCACAAATGTTTTAAGAAAATATGACTACCACCAAAAAGAGTAGAACAGCTCCCTGCCCATCCCATCCTGCCCTGGGTACACATTCTCCTCTCCTCCTTTGTAGTGACACTCATTCTTGTCTGGTTATCTAATGAGCCAGATGAAAGAACTGACTCGGTAAACTGTAAACTGTAAGGCTGTAAACAACATTAAGTACAAGAAACAAGGTTATTTTTCAGACAGATCAGTCCTCTGCTCTGGTATGGGGTGCTGTCACATGAGCAAAAAGACAGCTGTGCCTCCTTCAGTGGCAGCCCACACTTAGATCAGCTCATAGCTATCACAAAACTGCAGCTTTAAAAACACAAGTATTTCATACTCGACGCCAGGGCTGCTGCAGGTGTGACCACACAGGCAAATGTGGCAGCACAGAAGCCATGCCCAGAGAGAACAAACTGCAATGCCCCAAGATCAAAATCACACTGCAGCAAAAGTAAGACAGCATCGTTTTTGCAACTACTAAGCTGAATTAAAACCAGATGCCTTTTCCATTTTAATTTCAAATAGCCCTTTACTAAAGTAAAAATGCTTTGTCTGTCCTAGTAGTTGTTAAAAAAGAACTGAGGCTCTGTGTATATAGCTTTGTGCCTGTACCTTCAAGTCTAAACTTCTTTTCTTTTAATTAGCTTTTGCACCCCAGTATAATGAAGTTCCAATCCCGCATGGTAACGCAGATTTACCCAGAACTGAATGCCATCAGTGAGTGGCCCTGAACATGCCATTCAGTAGCTTTTTCTCCCATACCTGAGCTTGGCTGGGAAGGCTCTGCCTCAGAGTCACTTCCTCCTCCAGTGGGAACTCTCTCCACCCTGTTGTTTACTACAGCATCGTCTTCTGTCCGCTCTGTTGCAATAGTTCGCTGGATATTTTGGTATCTATGTACATTCAGAGAAAGGAACAACATGCTTTAGTTAACAGAATAGCTTTCTGGTGCTTTCCACCTTAACAATCAGCACTGTTTTTGAATTATTCCAATACTTCTGTCTTCAGCATACGACAAACTAAGAGCACGCCTGACTATTCTCCTTCAACTGATGCAGCTCCTCACACTTGGGCCAACCATTACTTGCAAATACGGCATTTTGCAGTGACTAACAAAGAGCTACAGACGATGCAAAGCAAGGAAGACTCAAAGGTCAAACTTAGACAGGTATTTAGGCTACAGGTTGCCACTAGGCTTCCCTTTAAAACATCTGGATGTCTAGAACCTAAAACTACTGGTGGATCAGAGTTCCCCTCTCATTTAGTCTTATGGTAGCATAACCAATGAAGTAAGGATCAATCCTGTGATGCACTGAGTACCTTTTGGTCTTTCTTATTACAATATTGGATGCACATGCTCAACCCTAAACAGGTAAAGGCTATTAAGAGTGTTCACAAGAGTTTATTACGATACTGCATGGCCAGCAGTTGGGAACACTTCCATTTTGGTAGGCAATATGGAATGTAATCTAGTAGGTAGTGTGACCTCAGAGAGCTACAATCTAATTGATGTGACAGCCACAGAAAAGTAGAATAGGATGTAACACATGAGCTGAGCGAACAGCGTAAGGATGCAAGCGTTATGTCCCTTTTTGGAAATCAGTGGGATTGGGCATTTAGCTTGGCTGGTGACTAGTTGTAGAACAAGGAAGACAAAACAATTATAGAGATAAGCAAAGTGAAGAGGATGACAGAAGAAAATTCTGAATAAAAACCTGCAAATGCCTTAAAAAACCTATAAAGTCATTTCCATACTAATCATGGAACTAATTACCACATTAGTTGGTGTCAATGGTACTGATCATGGTCTTAGGGATTAGCCCAATCCTAAATACTTTACCAGATCAGGAACAAAGTATATTCCTGGCTGTGGGAATAATCTGGAGTGTTCTGAATTCCCACAACACAAAACAAACTCTAGTTAACTTGTTCACTCACATAGACAGATGAATAAGATGAGAGATCGAGATGTCTTCGGTTCTACTGGCAAGCTATGAATAAGTCATATATTGAATAAGAAAATATATCTTATATACAGAGAAAGAAAAGGAAAAGAAAGCATAAGGAGAAAGAAAGAAGCAGGAAGAGAAAGAAAAAGAAAGAAAATAGGCTCTCTTAATCATTTTAATTAGCTTTTACTCCACCCAAATATTTTTAATCCTTATTTCTGGATTGCATTTCTGTACGTATATAAAACAGGATGGCTTTACTGCCTGCATTTAATCTGATCCAGCATTGTTTGTCTCTCATTTCCTGACTCTTTTTTCTTTCCTCAGCTCAAGTTCTGACTTACAAATTTTACTTACTTTCTCCCTCTTCATTTGTTAATGCACACTTTATTCCAAATGAGAAGTTAGTTAGGAGTTAGTTCATCAAAGTGACAGGGGATCATTAAAGACAAGCAGTTAGGATTTGTCTTTTACATCTCTCAACAGACATCATCTCCAGTAGCTCACTGCAACCCAATCTTGGGCAGAAAGGCTGGAGATAATTAACAAAAATAGTTAAGGTTTTAATAATTTATGCTAAACTTTCACAGTACTATGTGTGTCCCACCGTACTCAAAGTCATTTCAAGCTGCATTTATTGTATATTTTGACAGCTCAATACACAGAATCTTTAGAAGTTTTTTTTTAAAAATTTGGGGATTCTGTGTTTAAGTAAACATCCATCTTTACAAGGAAATTCTGATAGCAGGTTTCACACAGCATGAACTTACTGCAGTTTTAAACCCTCTGTTTTAAACCCACATTCTACATTTTTATTCACTTAACTGCAGGCAATTGAATGGAACTTTCCATTCCAGTACTGAAGGAGTTTTACAACACCCACATGCAACAGAAAGGGAAAAAAAAAAACAGAAGTTCATATAATCAAGGGATATAAGCACACATATAAAAAAAAAACCTTGTAGCTTCCATTTAATTAGATGGCAGAAAATCCCTATTGGCAAACCTTAAAGAGTAACGCTAGCTGTATGCCAACAAAAGGCTCCACTTTTGGGTCTCAATACTATAAAATCATCTTATATAAATACCAGAAAATGCCAAAGTAATGGGAGAAAACATTGAAAGTGCAAAAGTTATGGGAATGCCTCTGGAAATTTCAGTCTCCTTTCAAAGTGATTTGTCAAAGAAATGAAGGTTTAGAAATATCACACTGTGGCTTTCTTAACTATTACAGTTATAATTTCTTATGTTCTTATGTTACTCATTACCTTTCAAATTAGTGCAAAGACAAATCTAGATGTACATATGCTGCAAAACATCTGTCCAACAGAGCTTGAACAAGGGCTGTTATCCGTTTTGCTAACAAGTAAGCAAGTCAGGTAGTGCTGTAGAAAATGAGCAAGAGCCTTTAAAATAAGAAGTATGGATGTCTCTGGAGTTTGCCCAACACCTGGATTCCAGTTTTGCATGCCCTGTATCCTCAAGTGGCTAGTAGAGCTAATGGGAAGCTTGGAGCACAGAAGGAAAGCAGGACTAGGCTCAATCACAGCTATGGGGTTTTTTTTCAAGCTGAATTTCCAAAGCTTTGTGGTTTTGGCTGGGCTGGAAATACCAAGCTTCCTTGTAATATTTAGTTCTTTCAATTCCCTTCCACAAATAAAACCAGGAAGCCGAAAAGTGAGTAGATTGGTTTAAAAAGAAAAGTCGCCAAGTTTTTTCAAACTGCGAAGTGATTTTGAGTCCAAATTTTGTTTGAGGTTAGAGCAAAAGTTCAGGCTGCTGCTAATTCTATCAGCAAGGTCTATGTTTGCTGTTGCCTCACCTAAGATGATTCTCAGGTGTCTTTGCTGAAGAACACTTCAGATAATGAAGTCTGAAATACAACAAAACAGTATTTCTAAAATGAACGCTTAAAACAAAGCCCAATCCTCCACACTGCTGATAATAACCATTTACGAAAAGTGGTTTTCCTCACAAACCTGAAATCTGCAGACATGAAATATTTGAAATTGGCTTTAGGACAACAATAATTTTAAAAATTATAACAGCCAGGTTAGAAATACAGAAATGACTTGCCACTGGACAAATGCTTAAAGATTCAGTATGAATCTCGTTTACTAGAATCTTAGGGAATGTTCCCAAACTTGGGAACAATAGGAGATGTCTGTATTCAACTTCTCAAATCACTAGAGATCTTTGGCAGAGAGTAGAGAATCATCAGCTTTTTTTCTCTGTCCCAAGAAGCCATGACAGTTCACGTTTAATAAGTTGCAAAGTGCTTAGTCTCCAGTGAGATTCAGGTAAGGAGAGATATGCCACTGCTGAAAACCCTCTATACTTCTCACTTAGTAATTGGATATGTGAATACTAAAAAATAGAGAGTTTCAAAGAATGTCAGTCCTGTTAACTGTCAATTCCCAACCCAAACCAGTGATAATCAAGTCATAGCCAAGAAAGCCAGGCAGCCTACATGAAAACATGGAATAACAAAGTTTGAAGCAAGGAGATCACAACAACAATGCCTACCCTTCAGTTTCTGCTGAGATAGCTGGTTTAACGACTAACCTGCATTAACTAACAGAATAGTAAATTCCTACATAGACTCTCACAAGCACTTATTCCTTCTTATTCCTTTCCCGGTTGTGCTGCACTTACATGAGTTCAACCTCTAAAAAAAAAAAAAAAAGAAAAGCTGATGTATGTCCACAACAGAGCTTTCTGCTTTCTGTGGCAGATAACTTGCTTCAGTGGCAGCCAAATGGTCTCAGCTTTCACGTGGCCCAAATCCCTCTTAAAGACAAATGCTAAATGGCAGAGAAGTCATGTAAATCCCTTGGAAGAATCTACATTAAACATTTGCTTTCTTTAGGCTTTTTTTTTAATAATAACATGGTAGCTTGACACATTCTGAGGAAAGCTATAATGAAAACAAATACTGAGCAGGTTCGTTCACTTCTGCAAGACAATACACGTGTTATGAAATGCTATCTACAACAATGAATTTTGGTGAAAAAAAGGAGAAATTCTTCAAGAGTGTGTTGTTGGTGTCAACTTACATTGCAAAACAACCACTTTAAGAAGGCTGGCTGGCTCTCCACAAGTCACATTAACTTTCTAGTCGCTGTCATTCAGGGCCCAGTTCTCTTTACACACAGTAACTCCCAAACTATTCTGCACTCTGAAAAAAAGTATTTTGAAACTCTGCATCCTTCTCTCAGCTGCAGATCTTTCTCTTAGCACAGAAAAAAAGACCAAAAAACTTTTGTGGCATTGTGCATGCTATGATTAGAATATAATTTCAGTTTTGCTTGTCTTTTTCTAGAAACCATATCATTACAGTAAGAAGGGAATAAAAAAAAAACCCTTTTCTGAAGTAAAAAGGGAGGATTTTTGACCAACTGTTTATTTTTCTTCTTTCCTCTTAAATTCAGTCCAAAAAGCAAGCATGAGAAGGAAATGATACACAAATCTATGTGTGGACTAGTCAAAAAAAGGGGAAATGTGCACCATGTTAAGAGATATCTCAGCCAGCCTAGAATGAACTGACAGATTTACAGAGCCCAGTGCAACACTACGCAGATCTGTCTACATCTAGAAATGTGCACAATCCTACTAGGGCAGTGCTCTGCCCTGGAAAAGGAGACAGACCTTTCAACAGGCCTAATTAGCTTGAGTAGAAATGCCATACTGATATGGCAACACTCTTTCAATAACTGTCAGCTCAGAAACCTCTGCAGTGTAGCACTAGATGCCGACCCATAGATACCACTCTTACAATTAAATAGCAAAAGTGATTCCATCTTTTGGAACAACACTCCCTTCTCTTCTGGGAGTCATTTCAAAGTTTTCCAAAAGCCTCTTCTGCTGTTTGAAATATTTTGCAACATCTTTCACTCAACAGTGCTTCTCATGTGGGCAAGTTTGGGTACCAGACACCCACAGCAGGCACACCAGCAGGCTGAAAGACATCAGCAGCAGGGACAGGAACGTGTACATTGGACTTGGACAAGAAGAAAAGATAAATCCTTAGGAAACCAATGAGAGGCACTGGGGAAGGAAGGATGCCAGTGGGGCAGTGCAGAAAAAAAGGGAGTGCATATCTTAAGGGAATACAGGTGCAAGTGCTCACCGCCGGTTCAGCTGCTCCATTTGCTGGATGGATCCAGACCTGTGGATCCCATCTGGTGTTGCTGCAGCTGTGGGGCGCTGCCACGTTGTGGTTCGGTTGACATGATCAACGTAGAATACCCTCCCATGGCTGTCTATCCGAGCTTCCCAATCTAGGGTTGGAAAAAAACGGAAGAGGTGATGCTGTCAGTGTGATGCCTTCCACAAAACATATATGTGGGAGATAGATATATACACACACATACATATTCACAGACAGGGTATATACACATGAGAGATACTATATATATATAGTCTACATGCATGCAATATATATTATGTGTATATATTGAAAGTATACATTCAAATGTGTATATATACTATGTGCTTGTCTATATATATATGTATATGCAGTATATGCACATATATAAACATTTCACACACAGCACATAGGTAGCCTATGGAGTTGACTTCCATAGACTATGAAAAACAAGTGACATAGTGGCTACATTTTTTAAAGGGCTGGATAATTTTACAATTAGTAATACTAATTGGCTGGATTCATTGCAGGTCGGGGTAGCCACATAGAACCGACCCTTAATGGAAAAGGATTACATCTGAAATAATATGTCAAATCCTATGTTTTCTTTTTTGTTATGTTTCAGAACAAACATGTTTCATTTCTCTCTTTTTTATGAAGTAGCTTTGAAGGATACCATACAACAATTAAAGGCTCCCCTGAAAACTAATCACAGCCTGGTTGGACATATCCTTAGAAATATCTGTAAACAGATGAGTATCATAAATCTATTGCTCTGATGAATGCCAACTAGATTGAAAGTTTGCAGCATAGTATCAAGCCTTCCATCACTGCTGTTTCCTAGTAATGTTTAAGTTGTCCCATGATTGAAAACTAGAAGTTATTTGATATATGATGACTTGTGGAAAATGGTAATGTTGATAAAAAAGGCGTTTGGAACACGAGAAATTCAGAAGTGAGTTACTTAGCAGAGCCACGTATCAAATCAGTTGGAATGTATGGAGTAGTGATGTAAATTAGGCTTGCTAGCTTCATATTTCTACATGATCCATCAGCTGATGACATATCTATGTAAATATACGAACATACTTTCTACACGTTTATATACAAATCTCACTCACATTCACACACAAATCCACATACAGTGATTACCTTTGGGGGCAAACACTTCCTCTTATTCCCATATTCTTACTATGATACCCTCCTCCCTGATGAGTCCATTCCTTCTTCTATGGTTTTCTAAGATCAAATTCAGGATCAGCTGGATTTCATACTTCATGTATTTTACCTCCTACTCTCTAAGAGTAGGACTGAAGTTGTACCTCTTCCTTCTGTGTCTGGAAACTTTATGACCAGTTCCCATCCCCTGAATGCTAGCCCTGGCTAAACTCTGTTCCCATACCTGGGCTGGTCCCAGACAAGTGTAGGCTGTCTTCAGTCTACGGCTGCCTGCCCTGACACATTAATCCCACAAACCTTAAAAGACAGACACTGGGAGGCCTTGGAGGAATTTTCTGTAAGACTCCAAAACAACAAGAGCCATATGCACATGTATTATTTCTTTCAAAGCTGACTGTAAGTACCTCAATCCTTATAGACGCAAAACCTGTCGTCACACCACAGGTACACACAGAGTGTCTCTCACTGTGAATATCACTATATAATTTTAAGGAGAGGACTCTCTCTCCCTCCCTCCAGGTAAAGTTTCCCAAGATGTTGTAGCTGTTTCAAGAACAAGATCGCAGCTTTGCGAAAACACTGTCTAAACACAAGACAGTGAAAAACAGCACATCCAGTACAACAGATGCACACTGAAGGAAATCAGACTGACACATAAGGCAGACCGAAGGCCAGAGCCTTGCTGAGCACACTGTCACTGGTGGCAGGTGTACCACTGTGGGTGGGGAATGGTCCTTCTGGAGCTATGCATTATCTGCAATATCCTCAAGGAAATAATCTTGGCCAGATCAAAGGTGACATGATGTACCTTAACATCACGAAGATCTTTGTTTTCCTTGCTGTTGTCTGGCAAAGGACAAATCCTAGCCCTCATCCCACACTACTGTAGTACACACGTAACAAGTTGAGAATAATGAAGGTCGACGGATAATTAGAAGCTTGTAGGCAATTCTGTAGATCCACACTCTATACAGCCTGCAGAAGACACCAACTGGTCATATTGGTCTGAAGCCTGCTGATGAGAATGATGAGAATACTACTACCCAACTACACAGTCAAACAAGGGCTGCTCATAATCCAGCCCCGTGCACTACCGGCTCTAAAGGCTATGTTGCAGTGTCTCTCTAATTAAATGCAACTCAGACTTCCTAAGCTCCTGAACTTAATCCTTAGAAATCTAGGAGCAACAAAACTTGTCCAGAGCTTGGAGGTCAGAGTGAAAACATCAGGTCAGGATCGTGCAGACTGGATTAGAACTTCAGAAAGGCTATCTGTTGGATGTATCAGACATCCAGCAGCAGTATGTACAGATGTACATACTGTGTGTCCCATGGCTTTTGAGAAACCTGTAGCAGTACTGCTCCTTGCAGCAGCATTCCTAATCAGCTGAATATCTCTTCTTTTGGTCACCTGGGAAGGCTGTCAGAGGGTGGCAGGTGCCAATACTTTTGTTGTACACAGGTGGCAGGTGCACTTTCTGCCTCCCCACAAGACAACCTGTAAGTCACACAAGTCACTGAAGCTGCATATGATACCAGATTTGTGGACAGATGGACGGATACCTGCACAGAGAGACGAACAGGCTGACAGGTGAACCGACAGACAGAACTCTGCTTCTGAGCTGTGCTCAAGTACCTTCATGTACCTTCATGCCACTTCAGGGGTGTAGGTGATCTAGGAAGCAGCCAAACGTCCTCAGGGTCTTAGTTTTTCAGGCAAAATGAGACTGTGACTACAACAGAGACTAACCTCCATCTAACCTTCACAGTAAGAGCATGCTAGAGCACAGGCTGGGGACGGGACAGTACTGGTTCTCTTCTCCAGCGATCCCCCTCCATCAGCCAAGTTGTATTTCACAGCAGCCTCTGAAACTGCTCTGATTTATACCAGAAGATGCAACTTTTTCTGGCAGGACCGTAATCCTGCCAGGGCACAGTAAATATGCTGTCTTTTCCTTTCCAAGCTCAGCTGTACCTTTGGCAAAGAGCAGCTCTGAACTGGGCACATACATTTTTCTTGGCTTCTGTTCTGTAGGGTTTCCAGCAGTACTAGCAAACACACGCATAATAAGGGGTGACTATTAATGCCGTCACAAGGCCATACAAACTCTGCAAATCTTCTGTCAATCTCGTATAGGCCTTAACATTCAGACTGGTCATTATGACATTCCTAAAAAAATAATGAATCTGTTCTACCTTACTTTCCTAAATAAAACTGTCTGAAATTAAACTTCCTCCCTGAGACCAACTCTTGTGGGGTTATGATGAAACATATTCAGAAAACTACTGGAAAGAGAAAGAAGACAGTCCAGAAGATTCTCCATGACCGAAATAAAACCAGTCAATGCTGAACTTGCAGCACTGGCAAATTATCTTCTACTCTACTTATGGACAGAAGCTAATGCTGCATATGAGAAGTAAACCAGGTCTGATCATAGAACTCAGGTTTAAAATATAAAGTTTCCTCCTTTCACATGATTGCAGAACTATTAACCTAGGACTAAGAGGCATTAAATACACTGAGATAGTGATACTGAATGCTAGAAGAAGAAACATTTCTAGATCAAGTCTATAGTTTTCATTTTGAAATTAACTTAAAATTTCATGGAGAATTTTTGGAAACAGGCTTCCTAGGTGATATTATCCAATTCAATTTGTTTTCCCCAAAAATTAACTTAGTGCAGTCTATTCCTATTAAGATCCATATATTGAAGCCCACAGTGTCAGCTTTTATTGTAAAAATGATATTATATGCAAACACTAAAATAAATTCCTACAAAGGGTTATCACTTCTGTACTGTATCGTCACACATTGCATTTCATGTCCTTAAACCCTGTTGTAACAGCACTTGTGAAAAACAGTGGTAGAAATACTTGTCTTTTGAGGATAATTACAAGAAAGAGGAAAAAAAATATTAAATTGATGATGGAAGAATATGGAACAGATTGACAGTATGTTTTCTTTACCAGAGCTTTTGTCAGTGTTCTATCATTAAGTCATCTAATGGGGAATGTGCTCTATTCACTAAGTGTTGAGGTAAGAGTGGGAGGAAGAGAAATATTTGCCTGTTACAGAGGTAACCAGTCCCATTTCAATATTCACTGGCAAGCCACAGTGGGGCTCTAATAAGACCTCATTGGGCTAAAGGCATTTGAATCATTCATGCCACTGTGCAGCTGATGCCAGCATTGGGGCTATTTTTGGCTTAGGGAATACTGACAGCATGGTTGATAAATGATGAATTATTTGTCAAGGGCACCATAGGCCAAATAACTGTGTTCCCGACCCGGGCTTTGAAAAAAATAGTGTGCTTTGTTTATACGCCTGGTTGTTTTTCTGAGGCACTGCACATACTAGGTTGTTAAATCATGTGATGAAGTTGAAAGGTGATCAGCAGCGTGTTGCAGGGCATAGAGTGCACTCTGCTGGGCACTTAACGCCAATGCAAAAGGCAAGGTAATCCTCCAGGACTACACAAGGGTAAGGCTACAGAGACAAGTGAAAAACTCTCCAGTAGTCGATTTGGTGGTAAAAAGCCCGTATTATCAGCCTGCTAATCGATAACGCTATGTAAAACCCTCTCATTTTTATCCAACACAACTGCAGACGCCATTACAGTCCATAATGAACATAAAATTCACCAATTATCAAATCCAAAGGCAGTACAAAAAGACCACTCTACGTGAGCTGCCTTTTCCCAGCTTCTGCTGGTTTTGCTTAGATTTGGACCTGTCTGTCCCAGGAGCATCCTGATTGTGAAAGGGTTCCTGCTGGACCTGCAAGCAGAGCTGACAGACCACAGGGACTGCCATCCCAAACCATCTTTGAAGTTGGTTACGGAAAACCTGGAGACAAACGTTCTAGAAAAATCACAGTACTTTGCTGATATACCACCCAGAAAGCTTTATAGTAAGGCTTCTGGAACACCTGACAGATACCCACTCAATCCAGTCTAAACACACTGACTGGAAACAGGGAAATATTATTTTCATTTCATGGTAGCTAAGGAAGAAGATGGACCAAGGCAGAAGGAGGTTATGGAGCTCGTCCAAAATAACATAACACCTGAAGTCAGGATCAAATAAGGGAAACAAAAGGGCATATTGCTTGGGTTCTGGAGAATGTATATACAGAACAGATGGGGTTGTTTAGAAAGACATACTGACCTCTACACTGTTTGAGTTAACAGGAAAAGCTGAAAAATGCAATAAATTAAAAAACTAAAGCTTACTTGGTGGAAGAGGCTCATCGATAGTTGGGTAGTGATGATGGTCAGGCCTCAGAGAAGGAAGCTGGCTGACTGGCTGAGAATTATGGAGTAAAGGACAATCACCTATGGACAAGATATTCAAGACATTGACAGTCATTCACTGTTTTTGCAATGTGGTTCAAAAAATGTGCTACTGTAACACAAGTGATTATTTTTTAAATAGGTTAGCCTGGTGTACTAGCAGCTCTGGTTATTCCTATTTTCAGCACTATTTTAATAATAACTCATTTGCCAAAGAATTATTAAAATAATGCAGTCAAGGCTCTGATCTCAGGTTTGAGTCAATGCTAAATTATTATGGGCCAGATTCTGGACTCATAGACACACAAGTGTAAGCGAGAGAAGAATCAGGCTTGATCTCTGAGAAATACTGTGCACGTACAACCAAAATCAAGCTTCTGCAGAAATTGGCAGGAACATACAAAATCCTTTTAAAAAGCTTTTAATTCATCCCATCAGTGAAATACAAGGCTAAAAGCTGCCTCAGATCTTTCTCTGCTTTTCCAAAATATCAATGGCTGTATAAGTGGACCAGAATGGCAAGATTTTGCAGTCCCTGCAAAGCAGAAGATCATCCCCTTCTATAGGTATTTTTCAAAATTCAGAGAGTCCATCTTAGGGTGGAAGGAGGGAGAATGAGAGAAGGACCAGAAACAGGTAGGAGACAGGTGGTAGAAGAGGAGGACAAAAGATAGTGAGACATAGTCAGGATCCAAGATAAAGAAGGAAGACCTGAGAAACAGAAGAGGCAAAGAAGAAGAGAGAGACACACAGTAGACAGTGCAGAGGAAGTTTTTAAACACTAACATTGTATATATGTCTATATATCCAAATATGAAATAAATGAAACCTAAGCAAATGTCCAAACTCATGTTCTGTTGAAAGGAACAAGTAACTTAAAGATCTAGTCAATTTATAGAATCCTTTAAGAAACTGAGAAGTTATAGTAGGGATGGAAAAGCATTCCTTATCTTACACTTAACTGTGAGAATAAGGAATCTGCACGTTAAAACTTCACAGATTCCAGAATTAAGATTCCTTCTTGGTCTGTCCTTAAAACCTTAGAAACCAGGACTATTTATCCTACTAACAGACACATTTTCATATTGTTTGGTAACAGTTTTTCACTATAACCTCCAGCTCCAGGTGGGCCTGGTAATACAGATACAATCTGAATTGCATAAATATAACATTTACATGCATCAGAAAGATGCAGCTTAGGGGGGAAAAATATACTTAGTGCTTTCAACATCACCAGAAAATTACACAAAGATACTTAAAAACCAGATGATTCAGCTAAGCCAAACTCACTGTGTGCTGGCTGGTTTAGCTGTCTTTAATGTCAGAATCTTAATAGCCTAAGAATGAACATTTTGTAAAAGAACCAAACATATAGCTACCGAATGTAAAAAAACCATTTACCAAAAAATATCTTTTTTCTTTGAACAACCAACAGCTAGAAGGCAGAAGCCAATTTTGTATAAAACTGTTAAAAAAATCTCACACCATCCAGAAGAGAGAAAAATTGCTTAGACAAAAATACTCCCTCTTCTAGGTGCTCTGATGATACTGTATGGCCTGTTAAATGTCTTCATTAAATCACTTGTGTATAGGCGTATCTCATAGTTGCATCTGCTGCATGTTTTGAACTGACAGCAGAGTTATGTAAGTTATTACTCAGTGCTAAAACTCCATCTCTCATAGCCTTAAAAACTGCTGTTACTACAGGTGTTGTAGCACCAACTACCAGATCATCCATCTTTTTTTCTTTACTTACCTCACCATAATTGACTCTCCCCTAGTCAAGATAGTTACGCCAAGCCAGCGGAAGCATGGTAGTATCAGTCACCTGGAGTGGATGGAGGTGACCACATCTACTGTATTTGTAACAGCTGCCAAGTCATGAAGCAACGTGCACATTTACTGAAGCAACCCCGGTGATATCAAAAGAGTGCTAAGAGCTGGGCTGCCCTTCAGACATACTCTCTCTCAGCTAATCAAAGCAAAGCCACTGTGAACATTGCAGTGCCCTTTATACAGGCTCAAGGGGCACAATATTGGAGCTGTACTGAATCCATATGCAGAAGACACCCTCTCCCCCCACATCCCCTTTCAAAAGTACACACGGTCCAAAATAACCATCAAATCTGTAAGCATGGTCTCACACACACTCGTGCCCCCTTAGGTACACTTGCATGTAAATGCTGTCCACACGCAAAGACCCTCGCCTGCAAGGAAGGAAACTGTGGGTTTCTATACCTCTGTGTACTTCCCAGAATTTAATTCCTTGGGCTAGATTCCGCTCTGCAGAGCAAATAATTGCCTATACCCAGCTGTCTAAAAAGTCTTTATACAGTCCAGCGTGTAAGGCCATCCTTAGACCTCTCTTTCTGCTGGGGCAGGGTCTGTGGAGTGGGAAGGTGGGGGTGAATAAACTGGGAATAGAGAAAGAAATGGTAACAGGATGCTTTGGTTGGGGTTTCCCAGTGATCCCCAAATATGTTATCCTTTTAGTGCCATTTTAATTTCATGTCACTTACAGTGGGATAGACAGATGACTCAGGATTTGGGAATGCAAAGACTACCTCTTGACCTTGCAGCATGCTCCTTAGCTGCTGCTGAGGCCTTTACTTCTTTAGCTGGAGAAAAATTATACACTAGCTGAAGAAAAGATGAGTGATCAAACCCACCCTTCATGTAACTCCATATGACATAAAATGAGTTACCAAAGGGAGGAATTTAATGTAACGTTTTGGAGGGATTGGGAAAGACAGTACCTATATTGCAAAGACAAAAAATTACTTTCTTAAGTATGTTTTGTCCTAGAGAAGGGTAAGGAGATGAGAATTTTGTTCAATATAGTTCAATTTTCAAGGCATCTAAGAAAAAAAACCCCTCTTTTGAGTTGGCCTATGGTCTGTGAAATCTGAGGTAGATTTATTTGCTGCTTGGGGAAATGGAACAAACAGGGTTAGAAAACTGGGTTGGTAAGAGACAAATATTTGCATTTCTTCATGCTTATGACTGTGCATGGCTACCAGTTGTATCCAGACACTGGCCCAGACCTTTAGCAGGCGTACATCAGCATATTTGCCCCTTGACAAGCACAAGCTGGTCCTCTAACTGACTATCAGAGACATGGCAGCACATCAGATATGTGAAATGGAACAATCCCAGGAAATAAGGAATGAGTTGGTGGATATGATAATGCTGATCTGCCACGTAACTACAGTAGCTAATCTTGATTTTATAATGATGCACGTGTATCTACAGGAATCCATATATACAGATCCCCATCCGATTAATTTGGTTTTGCTGGGATTTTTAAGGACAGGCTCAATTATCCAACCGTCCCTGATATGTGGCCCAGCTCACTGCCCCCAAATTTGTATGAAATAAACCGTGAGCTATCTGAAACCTTGATTATCTGATGCCTTCTGTGACATCCAGATAATTAGGGTTGCTCAGCGCATTGATTCTCAGGATCTAACCTTCTCTTCTGCTGCTTGGACCTGCTATTGGGGTGTCTAGACTCTCTGTGGCTCTTTGTGGATTCCCACCATGAGCTACTAGTTCATCTGGCCACTGGGAGGAGCCATCCACTTGCTCCCTGTCCAGCTCAGGGCTCTGTACTGAATCTGGCACTGACTCAAAAGCACTGTTCTCCTCCTCCTCATCATCCTGTGAGGAAAAGACCGTGCTCTCAGAAATCTTTGCACTGTCGACAGAGGAGAAGCGGGTATGGCTGGAGAAGCGATTGTTACTGTCATAACAGGAGGTGCTGTAGCAAGAAGTGCTGTAGCAGGAGGTGCTGTAGCATGAAGTGCTGTAGCAAGAGGGGCTGTAGCAAGAGGTATCGCACGCCTCGCATTCATTGTCACCATTGGGCCTGGAGCTCGACTCGCTTTCGCTTCCTGTCCTGGGGTGTTCCCCATCCAACAGCCCATCATTTAAGTCAGAGAGTTGCTCATCCAAGGTCACTGGAGGCAATGTGCTCTGGCTGAAGTTCTCTTCAGCCTCATTCTCCAGAGGAGGCTCTGCTGCCACTGTCTCACTCTCACTGACCACCTCCTTCTCCAATGCCTCCTTGACTGTAGACTCCTCATCGTTCTCCCCACCATTGCCACCACTTTGCTCTTCTTCCCCGTCGCTGTTCATCTGTGCCGAGGGCAGGCTGTGGAGCAGGTTGTGGATCCGTATGTAGTGTGTGCGAGGGGTCTCTGGCTCACCGCAAGCTGAAGCTATGACCGTCTCAAGTTCAGACACAGGCAGGGAGCATGGCCTGTTTTTCCTCTTTGCTGTGGTCCTCAGTTGTAGCTTGTTGTCTTCTTCCTCCTGGGCTGAAGCCCCTTCTTCTTCCTGACTCTTCTCTAGGTCCTTGCCAGCATGCACATCTGCACTCACCTCATCCATATCTAACGTTTCTATGCTGGCCAAGACTCCACCATCTCCCTGAGTGCCAGAATTGACTTTGTTATTTTCCCTAACTTCAGTCTCAGGAGGAGACATGCAAGCCAGCAGAGCCAGCTGCTCCGTGAGGTCCGTAGCACTCGAAGGCAGCACTTCTCCTGGGATGGATTCCAAGGGCTCAGGAACTGGCACCGCATCAACCTCCCCATCTCCTGCTAGCTCTTCATTTAAGCTGTTCTGGTTGACTTCCCCAGGTGGTTTGACAGCCCTTGGGCTATCGACACTGTTCACACTGTATCCATTTAGCTGTTCTGGAGCTGTACTTTCTGAGGTCACTGTGTTGAAGCATGGAGGCTCACCGAGGCTTTCCTCTGTGGGGTTGTTCACAGAGCTTTCCTGGAGGTCAGCTGGCTCAGGATCTGCACTAATGGAGACCTCTTCATCATCTGTATGAGACAGGAAAAGAAATTACTTACTCCTTTAACAAGAAGTGTTGACTGAACCAGAAGCTTGGCTGTGGAGGCACAGGTATCCACAGCAATCTGAGAAAATTAAAAGCATATATTACAGCGTGAAATCAGTGGGCAAATAAGCAACTATCAAGAAATGCTGCTTTTTTTGCTAGGCAGTCTTTGTACAGTGGATTTAACAATCATGGGGCTTACTCATGGTGGTAATCTGTATGCAGCACCCTGCCTCCTTGCAACATAACCTGAAGGTAACACCTTCCTGAAACTCCTCTTTGAGTCAAACTGGCCTCCACAACAGAGAACTTAAAAAACTTTTTCACACCTCTGAAAGGCGTTAACTTTCCCCAGAACATCCTTTGATGTGATCCTCATCTGTACCACCTCCTCCCGGATGCCAGACAACCTGGGCTCTTCCATGCCATCCAAAGAGTCAAAAGACAGAAGTCAAGGTTTTACAGCAAGGGGCAGGTCATGATTTCCAACCACTAAGGCAGCTGCTGTTGGCTTGACAAAGTGTACCTGAGAGGGCGCTACCACAGAGAGGCAAAAAGTCCCTGAGCAACGCTCTTGAGACTTTGACATGAAAACCAAGGTTCAAACTTCCACCATCATGACAGTGACTTCCTAGTAACTACACGAGAATGTGAACCAAAACCAAACCAAAAGGGAGGGAAGGAGGGGAACATTGAATTATTTTTTGTTTCACTTTTTCCATTAAAAATAATCAAAATGAGAAAGTTTCAAATCATCTCTACTATTACATACTCCATTTTTACTTATGAAGTGCTCAAATGCAGATGAATTTACAAATAACAGCCCATCTAGCACTTCCCCAGGACAGGTGATAGAGAAGCAGATGTGACTTTAGTTTTCCACCATCTTCTCCCCCAGTGATGTGGCAGAGTATCTGAAGCAGCCAAGAACAGGGGAATACAAGACACCAGTAGCCCTAAGCTAAGGGGAAACAGGGAAGTAGTGACTCATGATGCAACCTGTGACAGGGGACTTTATGCACCTTCCTTTGCTCATGACTGTACCTAAAGTCCCAGAGCAGCCAGGAATGAATTCAGATTTCTGAGGAGAAAGAATGCAATGCTAAAAAACCAAGATCTAGATAAATGATGGGTTAAGACCGGGAATTACCTGGATGGATGGAAGAAGTTATCTCAAATCGAAACTGCAGCTGGCCACTGACATGATCTGTAGGAAGCCTGCGACCCAGAGTGTAGCTTACAACCCTGTCGCTGAAAGAAAACAAATATTGTCACAATAGACTATAACCTACCCAACGTCTACTGTGCATAGATAAAGCTGCTGTGTCCTACAAAAATACATAATGATATTCAAAGGCTATTCAACCCAGCCATGAGGGCATGTTGACTTGCATACGAGAGAACGAATGGCAGAGAAGGAGAGGACAATGTCTTCAATTACAATGGAACAGCTGAGTCAGTGAGTAAGACAGGCTTCTGGGATACACAAGCACGTATGCATATATAGAGAGAGAACGGTGGGAATGGAACTTCTGCAGTATGGGTATGAAAATACTGACATGGGAAGCAAACAACTCCCAGTTCAGCTATTGTAACAAGACTTCACTTCCCTGCTGATCTGACCACAGCTACCCTTCTGTAGAACCTTGCATTTCTGTATGTCCTTCCCTTCATCTGCATAAAGTTCAGCTTTCCTCTCCTTTCTTTCAAAATCCTGTACAGGCCGGTCCCCGCTTACCACCTTCTTTTTTCAAACTGGCTGAATGACTGCTCTTCATCTATTTCCACCCCTCTTACCTCTATGAAGCTGAAATATCAGGAGAACACCTTCCTGACAAGGTTGATCAATGACTCCATTCTGTCCTTGTGCAGGTCCCTCCCTTTGCCACACTTCATCCACCCCTCAGAACAGAATGAAACTACAGAAGAGATTAACTTCCCAGCTGCCCAAAATGAGGCTGAATCAATGTTTGCAAAGCATTTTTTTGAGTGTAAAGGGTTCACTGAATAGTAATATTTATACATCTTTTGAAGAAACATAGTTCACTTCCAGTTGGGCCCAATGTATTTGCTAGGATAGTTTCACATGCATCAGAAACTCATATAAATGAGATGATCTCAATATTTGTGTATGATGTTTCTGAACTTGTGTGTACACTTCTCATTGAGCTTGCCTGAGATTTAGAAGCCACTATGGTATTAAAACTAAGCCAGATCTAGGTGCAGGTTGGAGGCACTGCTCTTGGCAAAGTATATCCTTAGATAGACAGTGTTTACAATAAGGAAGTAAAATAGGAAGACATAATCAGAAGATGATGAGAAATATTCTCATACAGAGGGAAGCCAGTGATATCAGTTATAGGGCTCCACCTTCCCCAAGCTGTTCTTTTCCATCTGGTTTCTAAAAAGCTACTCTATCTTCCCTACTTGAGAAACAGGGAGGTAGCTTAGTCCCTTCTGGTAGATTCAGCTGTCAATACCACAGTCAGTTTCTGAACCAGCTGTTGAAAAACACTTCCAACAAGCTCAGCCTCCTGCTTTTCTGCTGAATTGAGATCCAATTTTCAAAAATGCCTTCTTGGGAACCGCATTGCCTATGCTCTCCTCAGTAGATGACTCTTTCTCTCCCTGCTCCTCAAGGTCTGAACTTTAAAGTTTAGAGCTAACTTTTTGGCTTTGTCTGCATACTATCCAGCTTCCTAAAATTGGTTTTGTTACTTTGGCAGCATACAACTTCCCAGGACTTTGATGCAGAGGGGAAGCAGGGCAGGGCTGGTGAGCTCAAGTGAACTGGTTATTCCTTGGCAGCAGGGTAGGGTCAGAAAGATTTAGTTACAACATGCCACATATATTTTTTGTAATATTTCCACTGTCCAGAAATTAAGGGGAGGAGGAACAGATCTGGCATGATTTTAGCCCATAGGTAATTCCCTGAAACATGAAAACAGCCTGTTGATAACATTAAAATAATATCCAAATTGAAAATATTGCACTCTCCAGATTCGCAGCCATGATACACACAAAACAATTTTCTTTCCTAAATGCCACCTCTCACTATTCAAAATGCAGTGGATAGGGTTATAGAGAGAATTCTTTGTCGGGCCCGTAGTCCTATAGGTTCCAATTAAGACCAACATCATTCATCAGACAACTGTCAGTTTAATAACTCCCCCTCAAAATCATTATATCAACTATAATGATACATCACCAGGGACTTGAAAAGAGCAACACACTTGTTAAACAATGGAAAGTAACATAAGCAGCAAATTTACCCTATGGCATGTCTTTCCAAGAGGCGTTGAACCGGCATAGAGAGTTTTCCCAGGAAACGCTTGATGATCGGTCGGCTCTTTGCAAATTTGTCTTTAACTTCTATTTCCAGGACATCCGTGGGCAGGGAGACAAAGCTGAATTGCTGCAATAAAGGAATAGCACAGAACATGAAGCTGGTGGCTGGGCCACAACAACACACAGCTGCTAGCAGCTTATCAACCTCTGTAAATCTCTGGCTTTTTCACAGGACAGAAACAGTCCTTGGACTCCAAGGCACAGGCCTGCAAATTAAAAGAGCTTGGCCTCAAAGCAGGCAAGTGAAAGCACCCTACAGATACTATGTAATGCTGCAGAATCAGGCTTGGGGAATGCAGGAATTTCATTTATTCATGTCATGGCAGCATCCAAACACTCTAAACAAGGCTCGCCAATGGTAAGGACAATACACCTGCAGAAATCTGATGAACTCTGCCCTAGCAATGATTATTGATCTAAATGTAATTGCACAGCTTATGGGTTACACACACACACACACCCCCACACACACCCCCACACACCTCCCAATTCTAAAAACTTTAAATAGCTCCATGTAAGTACAACTGAACTGGCAGCCTGAATAAATGTTTAGTCAACATTTCCCTCCAAGTGAAATTAGTCCTCTTTGCATTTGACTGGCTATTTGAGGTACTTCAGCTGTGAGGCACACCTCAGCTATTAAGAAGTGAGGATCTAGTGAGGTGAAGGATACATGATCAGAGTTTTCAGATATATCTTGAAATCTCTCCACCTCTTGCTCATCCCTGCCCCACCTTAAAAAGGAAAAAGTCTGAATAGATTGTTTATTTGGGTCAGTCTCCTAACCTGGTTCACAGCATGATCCCACAGAAAGCTAAACCAGAAGGTAAGCCATGGCACAGGCTACTGGAACAAATGATACTGGTGAAGATAGGAATGACACCATCTAAAACTTGTTGTCATCAAGTGCTTTGAAACATGTGATCACTACTTCAGCTGATCCGGTTTTAAGAACATCTATTTTTATTTGTAAGTAATGTTTCAATAAGCTTTTAGAGATTGTGTGCATGCAAACCTGAGGTAGGAACAAGGAGGGTGATATTTTAGGTTGCAGAAGCAAGGAAGTCCATGTGTACAGCTTCAAAGTATGGGAACATTAGGGCACCTGGAGATGTCAGGATCTCCCAATAAGGAAAGCAAAGCTCTATTTAAGAATAATAGTGAAAAGCAAATATATTAGATAATTTGGCCTTGTTTGCTCCTAGACTGGCTAAATTCAGTACAGAGTGGAGGTGGTAACACAGATCACTGAATCATTTTTCCAAACAGATTTGCTACTACTACAATATCATCAATCAAAAAGAGCACGTCTCTGCTGCGGTGCGCGATAGTAGGAAAACTGTAGGACTGCTGTTCACCTAACTGAAAGGTCAGTATTGAACTGGAAGACAACTTCTGTAGTAACTGAATAATGAGATGGATGAAAGGATTTTCTAGCTTTCCTGCTGCCAAAACTAATCTTCACAACAGAATCATGCTCTGGGTTATCAAAGCCTGGAGTTAAGCCATAAATTGCTTGCTCTACTGAACCGTGATCTAAGTTTCAGAAATGCTTAGTTCAAACAGCTTCAAGTGAAACCAACGTGAGTGGGATATCTGTTAATCAGGTCCTGCAAAAATGCAAATAATCAGAGAAAGACAATTCAAAAAACAGCTGAAGTGTTGTTTTCTTCTAATTTTCTTCTACATGTTTGCAAAAGGTTACCAAAGAAGGTAAACCCAAAAAAGGGGAGAACATTAATTCCCCATGTTGAAAGTTGCCTTATAAAAATAAGTTGCATTACCATTACTGTTTGACCTGCTAAAAACCTTGGGTAACTGCCACTTCATGACACTTACAAGGAAAGCAAAAGAAGTGAATTAGCTTTTAACTGAATGAGGTTATTTTAATGTACAGCAATTTGCCATTTAATGAATTCTCCATTATTATGCTGTTGACACCTATATTGTAAAAAAGTAGAGCATGCACACACATAGGTAAAGACTGACCTGTTCATAAGTGAAAAGTAAAACACAGGTTAATGATCTGCACCTTCCTATGTTATTAATATTTTGTCTTGTGGTACAACTCTGAAGCAAATCAGAATCTCCACGGACATTTGTTTCCATATGATATGGCTTAGGTGGAACCAAGCCTGACAGTTCCTTTCTTGCACAAGAAACACACTGATGTTTTCCAGAGTAATTATCAACACCTGAGCAGAGAGTATGGATGCATGGAGCAAGGTGTGTTGGAATCAACCAAAGGAAATGTCCTTTTTTCCTTGAACAGCTATACCTTTCAGATGTACAAACATCGGGACATTCCATACAATTTGTAAAATCAAATTGTGTTCTGATTTCATCACCTGCCAATCATGTTGCATTTGGGGATACACGACACTGCCCTGGGACCAGCCCCTGGTCCATGATCACAGTTCCCAAATGCTTCTTCTGGGAGAATGTTCTCATGCATAAAATCAGCAGCATCTTGGAAACACAGTTAAGCCTTTAAGACCAGAAGAGTCCTGTGGCAGAGCTCAAAGGTTTTGCCATTTGGAAACAACTGCAGTTTGAGATCAAAAGCGAACTCAGTGAAATGGGTTTGGAGACAGCTTGTAAAATAGTGGTAATTTTACATAATTCAGTTTCCATTATCTAAGCACTTGCTCCTGCTATTGCTCTCATCTAGTTTAATCCTTAATGGACAAGATTTTTCTAAGGCAATCCCTGACTGCAGATGCCTCAGGCTCAGTCCATCCACGCTGAAAAGCCTCAAGGAATCCTTGTTTGTAGAACACACTTGGCCTCTGGCCCTTTGAAAAATGGATCCCAGCAAAACACCTAGGTTTGAGAACTCAAATACTTCTAAATTCATTTTCAAAAGTCACCAATCACCTTTGAAAACATGCAGGTTCTTGTGATTTTTAAAGATGAGACTGTCTTCTTTGGATGTGAAAGCAAATCACCATCAAACGCCAATTCCTCTCTTCCTTCACCACCCTTTTTGACAAGTGTCAGCCCCTGTACCTTAGCCACAAAACACTGGCTGCATTTACACTGTTCAAGCCTTGGCGTTTACTATTCTATCTATCTGGAAGAGAAAGAACCCTGCGTTTCATGGTCTTCTCCAATATAACTAACATAACACATTAGTATTGTATTACTGCTGTAATAAATGATGTCCTTTCCTGGCCTAATATTTGCTAATTCTCATAAAGCAACGGCCAGTTTGTGAAGATGACAGCATAAGCTTCATACCTAAGTTGAAAAAAAAAAAGAAAGACACCTATTATAAATTCTGCAGTACCCGTGGGTTCACACTCAGTGATGTTGTGATTAATAATTAATCCCAAGGAGGGGCGACAAAAGGAGGCTGTAAGATCCCAGCAGAGATAGAAATTGACTCTCTTCAGGATGAGGAAATCTTGATGGGGCTTCCTACATCTGCCCAGAAACTACGCCACTGATAACCAAAAGTGCTGCATTTTACAAATAAGCCTGCTGCCATTTTTTTATGTTACTATCACCATTTTTACTGTTCCATTATTTGGATCTTTTCTCATTATCACAAATCTTAGTATTACAGAATTAACTGGGAAATTAAGCTTTCACATTAAAAAGAAGTATAACATCATGGTTGCAGAGAAAACCAAGAATACAAAAATTTCAGTACAATGAGTACAAATATATTATTTTAAAAAGACTTCTGATTTTTCTGACAGTTGCTCCTTGAGGCTAGATTCTTGTATATTTTGCAGCTAGCATTGGCTACCATACATTTTCTTTCACGATCTAAGACAGCAATCTTTGAGCTGTATATTTTCACTGGGGCCACAGCTCATTTTGTGGACTTGTTCATTGGTTGGGTTTTTTTCCACAAAAATTTAAGTTCCTTGAATTACAACCATTAGTGCAAACTCTGCAAGACTGGACAAAAACTTCATGGAACCTGCTGGAATCCAAACACACTAAACTAAAGTTTACACTGAGACTAACTGTAGAAGGGTGGACTGAAGTTTACATAAATGGGCTTTTTTTCACAGTCAAAGAATAAAGTGAAAATATAATTTCTGGCAGTTTTTAAAGTCTGGTGTCCTAACTTAACTTTTTCAAAAGATTTAGCCTCTCCAGATGTGCAGAGGTCCACCAAACTTGACAATGGCTGCATGGATGTGGCTTGTGACTTCATCTGAGGCTTTCTTTGTTACTTTAATACAAAAACTCTTAAAGGAAGTAATGGATTTCATCACAGGAGCAAACTCACCCACCAAAATGCTATAGTTTCAAGGCTAAAGCCCCACCCAAGGAAAAGATTTTGTTTAATGACTGGTTATGCATTTGTTTGGATAACAGCAGGAAACAGGACACCTGGGAAGAACAATCCACAAAAATTGTAAGTGATGGCTAGAACTTGATGTTTTCACTTGATCCCTAACTAAAATTCAAGTAAAATTCATCATATAAAATGTGGGGGAAAAAACTCTTACAAGGTATCACCGGACCCAAAGTTTATAGTTGATCTACAGCAGTCAGTGGATGAATTGATAACAAACAAGAAGTTAAATCTCTATTCTCTGATTAGCCCAAACCAGTAATTACCTATAATGTTGCATTAGTCACAGTGCATTACCCTGCATATCACATCAACTATTGTTTTGTACAAAATGGCTCTTAGAACTTAAAATGACACATGACACAGCACACCCCACAGAGGATATGGCAGATTGCCTCAACAAAACTGCCAAGAAATTACCATTAGGAACAACCTGTTTCTCACAGGCCCTAGAAACAGTCTCAGACCCCATCTGGTCCACGTAGTGTATCAGCTGTCCCCTTCTCTGATTCTTACCAGCTAGGAATGAGATGGCTCTTGTTTATAGGTTAGATGTAAATAAGTGGAGATCATGGACACTCTCACAGTGAGAAACTCCACTGGAAGGTTGAGGCGGTCAACCAGCTGCCTCCATGTCTGATCTGGAAGAATCCCAGACTGGAAAACCCCCCGAGTTAGGCGCTTTGGAAGAGAGTGCAGGGAAGCTCTGAGTGCTGAGCTCTAGAGGGGGAGAAGACCTTTTTATTTTCCTCTAGAAATGTATTAGGACCATTACAAGAAATGGTTATCTATCAAGTATACTCCTAAAAGGAAGCTATGTGCAGAAAGTCTGAACACAAGGAGTGACTGAAGATCCCCGGCATACTGGGGAAAATAGCACATGCCATGAGTAGTGGTAAGGAGGTCTCACGGAGACTGATGTTTCCTGATCCTAGGAATACATCGGCCACATCTGCACTAGGAAGATGTGTGGTACAACAGGAGCGGACCTGGAGAGCAAAGCAGCTGGTGCTGTGCACCTGATGACCGCTTCCAGACATGTTGCAAGGGTTTTACCATGAAGTAACTCCAGGCTGCTGCCCTGGACTGAACTCCCATTATCATCTGAAAAGTGTTAGGTGCACTCCTGAAGCACATCTCTTGGCTTACTTTCTGCTGAGAGTAATTCAGTTCATGCACTTTAACACTGCCAAGCAGTGTCTTTAGTGGGGAGATCAGGAGATTTGCTTTGCAACTGCTCTCTTGAATGGAATGAAAATGCTATTGTAGATGGGCCCATTGAATCATTAAGAACTATGATCTATAGAACAAGTATTATTTTCTCAGTGTCTTCTTCAATGATTTCCTTTTTGGGATGTTCTTGCACCCCTTATTATGATGGCTAGGAGGAAACAGACTTGCTCTAGAAGCAAAGCCATTGAATCTCTCTACTTTCCCCACTTCTTTAGCCATTTGTCAATGCCTGGTCCACTTAGAGTGGCAGAAGATCCAACGATTGCTTTGTTCCTACGTGTTTAATGAAAAGAGGCAGTAGGATAGGAGAGAGAGACCTTATTAATTCCTTACTAAGAGAAAAGCCGCAGCATTATAGCACATCTTATTAGACACTACAGAATCTGTACCAGGTACACCCTTAAAATGCCCCAGCCAAAGGAAAAGCTTTAGTTGATATTTTCTCAGGCACCAAAAATCAATAAGCCATAATTAATTATTTCCATAGAAATACAGAGAAAGGAGGTAGAGGGTAGAGCAAAAGTGACATGATGGAGAGAACGACTTCAACATATTAAGTCTTCTCGGGCTAAGCAGTGTATCATCAGTTTTGCTCTGGTCAGTAGTAAGTCATTAGGATTCTCTTCTCATTTACAGATTTTACACAGCTGCCTCCTGCAGATTCACTCTCACAGAGACACAAATCAGAATCAAAGCTACTTAGGATCAGCTGACACATTCATATTCTTACACCACCTCAATGACCTAAATATAAATCTGATTTTACGTTATTGCTGCCGTCTTCAAGCAAGATCTGAAAACACTGTAGTAAACTCCTTTGAAGGAGTTTCAGACAGTAATCTACTTTTCAGAGCCTATTTGCTTCCAGACCCAACAACGGTTTTACATACGCAGATGATTTATTTTCTTAATGTGAACAGATTTTGTAGGGGTTTAATGCATGACATATATGGTAAAGAATGAAGGCACATACTAATGCTGACCTGGCAGAATACAACTGTATCCATTTATAAGATAACAGAACCATTTCCAGAGCTTAAGAATAGTTTTCATAGAAAGCCAACTAATGATGATGACTAATTCCCATGTTTTATTTTTACCAATATTATTTGCTTCCCTGAATAGGGATAGATCACAGTGAGCAGCACTCAACAACACTATCAAGGAAGCTGTTGAAATGAACAGAACATGTCCATTAACACCAACTAGAGAAGTTAAGTGCAAGTCAAGTTCTTTAAGAACAGTCAGTATAATAACTGGTGAAAAGTAGGTAAATTAATACATTGGTGACAGGAAGAATTAGGCTCTTGATTTGGAGTTGAATAAGAAATATAATTAAAAAGAAAATTTATTTGCGATATCCATCATGCCACAGGGATGATACAAGCAGAAGTACATCTTAAAAGGCTGTAAATTACATTTGATGGATGAAGACAGATTTAGTCTTTCAGCTAAATATTTCATTAGTGGGTTTTTTGTTTCAAATACTCCAGTGAAACAATTAGGCTCTTAATGCACTCACCACTCCCCATCTGTATTATTCTGCTCCCCATTCAAAAACTTTCTCTACATATCACTACTGTCACATACAACACTACTCATACAAACAATTGGATAAGCTCGTGGGGAATTCCAGATTCTTAAACTTACTACAGTACTCCTCAATGACAATATAAAATATTGCAGAATCAGTAGGGTCAAGCACAGAGCTCCACTGCTGCCAAAGGCTGGGACATGCCTAGACATACTCTGAGAGAGTCCTGGGATTCAGCAATGACTGCAGGGTGCCAGAACCAGTGCGGTACCTTATTCTGGCATGGCACAATGGTTTTTTATTCCCTACAGTAAAAGGGGTGCACATAAATATGTGTTGCTGTTCTAAGGTCTGATTCAATCCTTTCTACTGAACTCCTTCAAAGTTGGATAGGGCCTTTGGCAAATTGGCTTCCTAGATTTCTCCCTCAGATTCACTACCTCTCTGTATTGGAAACAAGGAATAAAAAAAGTCCTTCCTGTCTATTTCATGTATTCTACAACATTTAGAGTTACTAGTTACTAGGCCCATCATGAATAGTTTTGGAAGATGTCTCTTACTTTATTAAAGGCAAATTTCATCCCTAAGACATTAGAAATTTAAAAGAACTTCTGGATAAATCAAGTGCAAACATTGCTTAAAGAGTCAGGGTTTTTCATCATCCCTCACACATTTCCTACAAATTTATATAGCACAGCATAGACTGAAAATATTTGAGGACTCTCATGAGCACTAATATACAAGATTAGCAAGACCATTTGTCTTCTGGATGCAGAAATTACAATTAAAAAAAAAGATCTAGACAATTTTTTCACACCTTAACCCATTCCTGAAGAAACTGAAGTCTTGGGCTTTCACACTTCCACCATCACCAGATATTGAAAAAACTGCAGCTGTAAAATCACAGCTTTTCTGTGTAGTCATACGATGTTTTACACTTAACCCGGCTATGTATGCAGAAATGTTATATAGTGAAGCTACCACCCACAAGGCTTTACTCAGTCCCCATGACACCTTTGGCAAAACTCATACTGAATTCAGGATCTGGATTTCACTGCACCTATATTGGATTTACGCTTAGGTGTAAATGCCTCCAGGTTTCTGCAGCAGATTCTTTTGTGTTTGCCAGTAGAAGGGGAAAAGGTTATTTAAGTTAAACAATAAATAAGTAGTTCAATCGGTGTGATGTTATTGTTTTTATTTTGGACTTCTGGTGAAATCACGCAATGATTCTGTGAGGCCATGGTAGGACCGTCAGCATCTAGTGCTCTGAATATTACATCAAAATCAGGACAAATATAACCTGCCTTAGTTTAAATTCATGCTGTTGATTCAAATATATTAAAACCTCTTTAATGGTTTAACTTTGCTCTGGGAAGATTCACCTTTGATCAAGTATCCCCTGCTTGCATCACTCTAGGTTTGTGCTGCATCAGGTCGCACGCATCATATCAGCCAACATAAAGCCTCAAGAGAAGCAGAGAGCTAACACAAACCCCATATTGCATGATCTGGCTACTTTGACAAAGTGTCTTTCAGTCCCAGGACTGCTGGGTGGTCCATCACATGCCAGTCCAGCATTCATGATCACAGAATCAGTGCCCAAGTTATAAATCTGTGTCATAAGAAAAGCAGTTACAAACCAGCACTCAGTCAGTTGCATTCATGTCACTTTGGCATTTTTGCAGGCAACATCCAAACTCGATGTTTCTATCACTGGTGATGGTCTGCACTATAGAAGCCCTCTCTCCCCAAACCACCTCCCTCTGGTGTTTGAGCCCCTGACTGTTTCCTCCTGATTTTGTGTTAGTAATCTGAAGAGACAGGTTACATGAGAATTTATTGAAGTGCAGCATTTTTGAAAGGTTGTGGGTTATCTGAGGTGCAGAGAGTACAAGTTACACATGTGAAAATACTGCAATTCTGTTTATCAGATCTGACACAATAACTACTATTCATTAAGTGCTCTTGCAACAGAGTACTGAACACCTCTGCTTATAGACACCAATTAATTCACCAGTGAAATGCAGCTATCTTCAGAGTGATAAAGCAGCCACCCAAAACACTATTTTGTGCCTCAGCTATAATTTAACAATAGTTGTAAAGGTTGAGGCAAAGAAACAGTGAAGCTGCAGGGAGTTGAGATAGTTTTTATTCTAGTACTGGGCTCCCACTTTAAGGCAACCTACTCTTCCAGAGCTAGAATTATCAGAGTTGAAATTCAATGTGTCATTTAACAGATGACACTTCCTACTACTTTAAATATGCTGGATGGTTGCAACAGCCAATTTTCATAGTCACCTCACTGCCTGTTCCTTGAGGCTTTCCATCCACTCACTAGTAAATGAACAAAAAGTGAAGAAGTAGTTAGCTCAAACTGCCACAGTTTGAAAGAAATACCATAAATACGTCTAAGGGAAAGTCTAGAGGCCTGAAGTACTTTATCTGCAAAACCATCGAGAGAATTTGCTAACCAGCTGGAGGGACATGAACTACTTCTTAAACCACTTTGCTTTGTTGCTTATGATCCTCAGTGATGTCTATTGCTTGTCTGAACTACCCATCACTTTACTGCTTGCTGACAAATTAAATCTTCTTAAAGGAGCTCTTTCCAAAGAATGTGACAGCTGACACATTGTCTCAATATGAAACTATATGGGAAAAGCATCATTATTTTTCTAATGTCAATATTAGAAGAGATCAACATTCTCCCTTCTCAGTTCTACTAGATGTACAGAAGATTTGGGAAGTCGGCACTTCCTTCTGAGATTTCCTTTGCATTTTACCTCAAATCAGCATGGTAGGACAACTCGCCCACTATGCTCTTACCACTGTGTGGACTGCCAGCACAACGTCTGCTTAACCTAGGAGTTTACAGTCAAGCTGGCCAGTGGCATGTGGTTTCCAGGAACTCACTTATTTAACGGTACAGATGCTGCTGAAGAATGCACCAGTTTGAAAGTAGAGCCAGGAGTAAGAAAACAAGCAGGACCATTGAGTAACAAGTTCCCTGTCTGAAGACACTTGTTATTGTTTTTATTTTGTGCAGCTGCCTACTTCTTCTCATTGACCCTGTAGAAGCCTAGGCACCATCAGTAGCTCGTCTGGATCTCCCCCAAAGTACTTATCATTTGTCATTATTACACATGGCAATATTCAGCACTTTGGCTTAGCAGAATCTGATCTTATGCTTCTGTGAGCATGCGAAAACATATAGAAATACCACAAAATGACCCCTTTCTACCAGCAGAAGATACCACCTGGGCTTTAACCTGTCTCAGTGAACAATTCTCAATGTAAGGGCTCTTTCACCTCATGCAGAGCCCTGCTGCAAGTGTCAGAACGTCACATCCTACTCTTCTCTCTTAGTAAGAAATTTCCATTTCCTTATGTCCTCTTGTACTAAGTACTGCAAAAGAGAGCAATGGAAGACTAGCTTTAAGTCAGGATGAATCATGCTGAACAGTATTCGAATGGTCTGTGAAATGAAGATGATCATCAATATTACAAGACACAGATGAAAAATTGCCTGAGGTATCATGGTGCTCACAGAGTGTTCTTATAATGCAAGTGGTCACTAGGAAAATAGAACAACTTGGTAAATATATGAGGGGAAATACCAGAATGAATTAATATAAGTAAATGAATCACCTCTCAGTCTGCAGGACTTTATTTTGGTGTTGAGGCCCTACAGAACTGAGTCAACACTTTCACTTCTGAATTTGCTCTGGGGTAATCAAGAATATATAAAAAGATCCCAGTCTGCAGCTATTTATATAGTTTTATTTCCCTATTCCAGATTTTTTCAAGTTTAGCAGCCAAAACAAATTAGGTATGTCATTCAACTGAAAAAAAAAAGAACATCTGGCTTCTGTTTACATGTAGTGACAGAGAACCTTAGGAAATAATCACCTTCTGAAATAATATATTGCCAAAAATATTTCTTTTGGAAAACAACTAGTGACTGATCCATTTAATGAAATGGCTACGATTCCTCAATATTTTTCACTTCATATATTCACATCCATCAGTGAAAAGAAGAATGGCTACCACCATGATTCAGCAACAGGTTGCAGTCTTCCCTCTCCCCTTGTCCCATAAAGGGACAAAGTTGAAGAAAATCAGTCCTAGGGTCTTCTGTGCAATAGAAGCCAATGTGGGTTTTCAGTACAAAAACAGACTTCAGACCAGCTGATGTGCATAGACTGCAACACAAATGCATGCCGTTAAACATCTCAATATCAGCTGAAGAGCATGCAGAACATGTTGAATGAGAGCTCTGCTGTTTTAGACTCCTTAGCCTCTAACAGGCTAACAACAGAAGGGGAGAAGCAGTGTGCTTGCATGCAATCAAGAAAACCAGGGGGCTGAACAGAGAAGCTGGAAGCCAGCTGTGCTCTTTTGCTTTCCAATGTCCATAATTAGGCCATTTCATTGTTTCTCCTTTTCTCGCTGCCAAACCCTACTGGAAAAGAAATGTCAGCCCACAAACTCAGCCATCCTGCATGGCCTGGGGAGAAGACACCTTTGACATTTTATCAGGGCCAGATTCTTATTCTTTGGTTATTTTATCCTCCAGCAGTGCAAAAGGAACTTGAAGTGAGAACAAATTACATTGGCTGGGGTTTGCCTTTGTCGAGAGAAGACTTCTGACCAATACTGAGTGCTTCTAAAAAGCCTATTTTCAGCCTCCATCAGCACAGCTGCTACATCCCTCTTTGGATAAGAACAGCCTGTGTGCCACCTCAGCAGTTAACTGGCTGATACAGAATGGTGGGACCGCATTAATATCTTCTGCCCTCCTTTGAGTGTCAACTCCTGGCATCCATACTTGCTGCCAGCTCCCACATAGTGACACACATACAGCAAGTTTCCTCTTCATTCCTGTCCACCTCTAGGCCTGTCTCTTATGCACTTTACTGAAAGATTTCTGCCAAATCCCTGATCCTCTATGTCAGCTCCAGCTCCTCAGCTTGTCCTGGGGCCCCTCAGCCAGATACTTCTGACGCTTGGAGCCACAGAGAAGTTACGGCTTGGTGGATGCCTCATGACAGGGCCTTCCACTTAATTAAGTCCTATTAGGAGGCATTTTTCTCACACTAGTTTCGAGGTCCCCCATGTAGGCTCACCTGTCACAGAACCTGATGTGGTACCTAGTTTCTTGATTATCCTCCTCCAGGTAGGAGTATTCAGTGACATTTCTGCTGTCTTTTTTTCCTACTCACACTTTCATGTCTATACAGTTGGACCTAATTATCCCTAAACTACTTTAATTTTCATTTTCATTTGAATAAATCTATTTAGTCTATTTATTTACTTTTACTCTTTCTGTAGTGGAGACAGTGGTCTGACAGGGACGACCAGTAAATCACACCCATTATGTCAGGCTCCTTTAATTCCAAAGAGATTCCTTATTCTCTGCTGTCTGTTGCCATTTCGGGTGTACTTTAAAAACAGCAGGCAGCAATTGAACTCTCAGATCTCATTAATACCTACTAAGCCCTTCCAGCAAGAAGCAGCAGACTGGAGAGTATTTCTTCAAGGTGATGGGCAAATGTGCCAAAATTGCTTTTAATTTATATTGCCACTGACACTTTTCATTAACATAGACTCTTTTTATTTGCATGCTATACTTCTTCTGCTTTATATAATGTCTCCTCTCTGTGTAAGAACACTGTGACAATCTAGCGCAGCAGCCTTTCACGCTACCAAGTTTGTTTCTCAGTTCTGGGTTATGCCTGCCTGCAATAATTAACAACTTCATAAATTACATCCACAAAGTACAAGCCATACTGAAAATTTTAAGGTATCATTCATCTTTGTAGCCAATTAAGCCTGTTGCATTAAGACAAGAAGTCACGAAATACATCAGGCACAGTTAGGTCACAACTACTTAGCCAAGAAAGGAATTAAAAAAAAAAAAAAAAGGAGGGATATTGCTAGAGCCATTTCCATGTTTTAAGAAAAGTCTCAGCACAACACTCAAAATGCTTACCTCTCCTTGCCAGATTGGGTTAACAGTATTACACATGATCTTAGATCTCTTCTCCTGTCCGTGATGAGGAAGCGCTGGGAAGATGCTATGTTTTCCAGGCTGGATGGAAATCTTCAGATAAGGATCTGGATTGAAGAACATTCCTTTCTTCAGACCAAAAGCCTGGAAATCTGAAAGAAGGTAAATAACCTGATTATTTTTCACATTCCAGGTAGCTCTCTGGGGTGTTGGGAGAAGCATAGAGGAAACTGATAAGGAATTCAAATAATACAGCAGGAATATGAAAAAACTCACTATGTTTCTTGTGAGGTAATGTAAAGCCAAACCATAATGATCTTGTGATTTAGGATTTACAAACAATTACATAATGAAATCGCAAATTTTAGAACCTGATTGTGCAGAGTGATCTGGTTTCTAAATCAATATTTATGCACCTTAATTTAAGTGATCTGCTGATATTTCTAAGGAGCTAAGCCTGACTCCTGTGGCAGGACTACTCTAAAAAAGAGATCCATTCATTTAATTACATAGACATGGCATTCAGTACCCAATGGATGTCACTTCTCCTAGGTATCAATTTATTTTATCTTTCTATGAATCTTAGCTTTTAGACCACTTTTTTCTACACAAGAAGTCATTTTACATTTTTTCCACTTTAAAACGTTTCCTTCCCTGCATGGGTTAACTTTACCTGTAGTAACTTAGGAAATCTCTTGTATATAATGTCCAAATTTTAAGCAGGGCTTTCTAGCTGCAGAACTGCCAGGGAGCATAACATGAGTCGTGCAGACAAAAAATCCCCAGGCACTTACTTCAAAATTTACTTATAATGTTCTGAAGAAAAACACAAAGTCCATTATGATTTGTCCCTATAGAGCCAATGAAATACAAACTAATCTACAGGTATATCATTAATTTTGGTTCAACAGCTACAAACTAAAGCCTCTGGCCTTCTCTTTTTCCAGATGCATTTCTAAGCTTTCATTGGAAAATATAAGCACTTATTCCTATTCGAGTTCAGAAGCTAATTTATTTTCCACCACTTTTTGCATGGAGATTCTCCTCCTCTGTTTAAAGCTTTATTTCACACAGGGCTATAAGCACTGAACTGCATTCTGGCTACTTTCTCTTGCTGTATTGAAGAGATACAAAGCATTAGTTGAGATAGTTTCCAAAATTGCAGATGTACACCTAAACATTCAATTTAAACACATATTTTTTAATTTACACAGCCTTTTAATTCTCTTCTGATTAAAGACAATTATTCTGGCAGATTGCAGGAGACCATGTAGAACCCTCCAGGCAGGTATTTTGGATGAATCTGAAAATCATACGCATTCCACACCAACATCAGCATTTTTTCCAGAAAACAGCTATATCAAGACCAGGGATAAGATTCACCCAGTTGTATTTTGCTTCCTTAACATATGGTAATAGCCAACACAATAAAATGTGCAAGTTAAAAAGAACTGTTTTTGTTCAGGTTGGTTTTAATCATCTATTCCAGCACACAATTCATGTTGCAGATATTCAAAAGCGGTTGGACAGATGGTCCTGAAACAGCTTGTATTTTAAGAACCTCATTCTTGTGACATTCTCTAACAGTTAACAAAAAATAGAGGATAACATAACTAATGGCCTTTTTGAAAGTACTTCTGACAGTATGCACTGCCACATTCCTAGCAACACTATTACACAAAGAAAATGATCTGGTTCAAACTGATAACACTGATTTTTTTTCTGAGTGTACAATCTCTATGTAACCAGTACGTATCTCATCTATCAGCCCTGCTGAAATCCTATGTGGCAAACTGTTTTGCTTTGGAAGTTGTACTGTTAGAAATACATTCCAGAAACAGAAACCAAGAGTGCAAAAGCACTATGAATGACAAGGCTCAGCAGTGGAATAGTGTCAGGCTGCTAACATATGAGAGGAGAGAAAGACCTTTGGGGTCTTATTTTCTTTCTCTCTGATGTTTCCTCAAAAGGTTCTGAAACTGAAATATTTATTGCTGTATATGTTTCTGATTTTTTTCTCCTTCAAAGAGAGGCCACACTATCTTTGGGTACCACTGTGCGAAGAAATGGTCTATTGATAGACTGAGAAGAAAATAACTAGTGCTTAATTATATATTATGTATCATAAAGAACATACATATTATGATGACCTACCAGTCTCTTTCCAGTTATGGGAATTAAGCACAGTCATGAAGGTGACCTTAGTTAGTAGTCTAATTTTTGTATTTGGATGAGAAAAAACAATTTAGCTAAGCACACAATAGGAAATTTTATTTGTGCCATTTTCTTGCTTAAATTGCATAATACATGAAATTTTGTAAAAATGTCAGTTAGCAACTTCAATTTCTAATGTCCAAAGCATGCATGGATAGCAGAAATAGATTTCTCAAGGACAGATATCCCAGTTATACTTGCGTATCTCACCACAAATTCTCAGCATCATGAAAAACAGAGCATCAAAACCACAAAAGCTCTGAATAAAGCTACATGGGCATCTGCAGATATCCAGAAGAAGTCCATTTAATTTGAAGTGGAACCTATGGATGCTGTAACAACTTGTAACCAAAGGCTCAGGTACTCTCTTACCACTGCTGTGTAACTTCCCAAGAGAAGAAACCCAGCTATTCTGCTTCCCCAAATTAAAGTACTTATCTCTTATCTGTATTGACTTTAGAAAAAGGTTCTGAAGATACTAAATATTGAAGTGATGGTTTAAGGTCAACTGAATTTAAATCTTTCGTGAAACCAATGAATCCCAGAAGGCTTGGACGTGTCTTGCTGTACACTGTAGTTTTACAGTGTGTTTCTTGGAGGCATATGAGGAAATGCTATCAAGATAACTCATCTATGCTTTGCAGAGGTGTATTTTCATCCAGTCTTTTCTTAATAACTTAAAAAACGTTATTGATATACCGATGTCAGTTTCCTCCTTACTCATAAATCACACTTTAGCATTAAAGAGGTTATATACATCTATCAGTTTAATAATATCAGGCCATCTCTCATGAAAGATGACAGAAGGAAGGAATCTAGGTGGAGATACAGCAACCACAGACTCTTTCACTGCTGCAGACTTCCAGTAATTATAAATACACACATCCTAATCCAGCTAGGTTCACTTCCTTGTTCAAAAATGGCTTATACTAACTGCTGCCTGCTGCTGCCCCCAAGTGAATTATGAATTTGTTCCAACCTCAGGGGCTTCCTTTCCATATGTGCTGATCTCTGGGTGTCTGGATGAGACCTAAGGAAGCTTTGCTTTAAGTCACTTGCATGTATGTAGCCTCTGTCCCTAAGGTGGGCCATAGACTTCCTTGTCTGCCTTGTAAAGGATCATTCTGTAAATCCATTTTCCATGCAGCATCACAAACTCTGGGGCACTGATGACTGGATAGTGATGGAAACTCTATTTTTGTGGCAGTCTGGAAACTAGCTTGTATTTATTAGTAAAACATGGAACCAGGTGGGGGTATCAATTCTGACAGACACAGCTTGAACACATCTGTGCTTTACCATGTTTGATTTTCCCTCAATACAAGTAACTGAGCTTTCAAAAGCTCAGGGGAGAGGTATGATTTGGGTTTGCAAGTCACGTTTTGTCATAGTCAGCAAGGAGATTCTCTGATGGTAATGATCAGCAAAACTATTGGGAGGATGGTATTTCAGTTCCCTGCAGACATAGTGAGGTACTGGTCCAGACCCATGCTTGTAGAAGCACAACAGAAAAGGATGGAGAATCAGAGCAAGAACCAGAGTCTGGAGCAGTCTGGTTTCTA
Organism: Morus bassanus; assembly: GCA_031468815.1. Taxonomy (NCBI): domain Eukaryota; kingdom Metazoa; phylum Chordata; class Aves; order Suliformes; family Sulidae; genus Morus; species Morus bassanus. The sequence goes on along the minus strand of CM062567.1, from coordinate 58,432,549 downwards.
AATTAATTACTTTTAGTCTGGTCATCAATCTATCAGTTCTGAGTTAAAGAATTCAGAAGCTCTTCTCCCCAAGGGATCAGAAGCTTTCATCAACAGCTTTGGAAGAACTTTTATAGAAATAATACATCAGGATATTCTGTGCAGTTTCTAAATGTGTCCTGAGAAGACTGAGTCCACTTTGTCTCTTGATGGTGCATAGTTTATGTCAGTGAAGTAGACAGAGTCTACAAACCAGCAGAAGGGTCAAAGACGAATGAGGAGCAGAGCTACTAGTTCTGAGAAACTGAAACTGATATTCTAACTCAGTAGGCAAACTCCTTCCAACAAAGGACAAGTGCTTAATGTACTTCATGTTTCCAAGTACCATCCAACTGATTTCAACAGATGACTTGCAGCTAGCTGTGGGAGAGATCATTAAGCCCCAGCAATTCTATGGTTGACTCACTGAATTCACATTTTTCCTATTTAGCATACTAGCCATGTGTTTTCAGAACCAGGAAATGATACATATTCCTCATGAGTCATTTGACCCTCTGAGAAGACGAAGACATCTTGAGTTAGGCCAAACTTGCCCAGAGCATATCTAAAAGCTTAACTAATAAGGGGTGACAGTTTTAAACTGAAAGACAGTAAATTTAGATTAGATACTAGGAAAAAATGCTTTACTGTGAGCATGGTGAGACACTGGAAAAGGTTGCCCAGAGAAGCTGCGGATGCCCCCTCCCTGGATGTGTTCAAGGCCAGAGTGGATGAGGCTTTGAGCAACCTGATCTAGGTGAAGGTGTTCCTGCCCACAGCAGAGGGGTTGGAACTAGATGATCTTTAAGGTCGCTTCCAACCCAAACGATTCTGTGGGTCTATGATTCTACTGAAAAGTTACCAGGACTCCGGAAAGACCAAAGGGTCACTGGAAAGACCACAGTCAATTTAGATTGTGATTTAGATGGATGAATACCAAAATGGAATGTATTATCTCTACAATCCACTCATTTAATGGCAGAAAGTAAAAATACTGTCATCTTACTGAGATCTTTATAGTTCATGTATAGTGTGCAAACACATAAGATAAGTGAAATATTAAAGCTTGAAAAAAGTTATTTGATGCAACGTATAGCTAGGAGGCATATCATGCAAACCTCATGATAATAGTTTCTAAATATACCAGCCAACAGAATGGTTTCAAGGGCTTTCAGAGAATGCGTTATACTGCTGCTAAACCATGAAGCTTCAGTGAAGTGGCTGGTACCTCTTGGGAGGCTTAGCATATTTCTTCCTTCTGTACTTCATGTGAGAGAGCTCTGACACTTTCAGCCGCCTTATCAGAAGTGTGATGTTCACTGGTAACAGCAGAAAAGTCATGTTGGAAAGTAAATGCAAAGTGCCTGCATAGCTTTCCTTAAAGACTGTATTTAATCTAGCTAAATTAGGCTTACAGTATTTCTCTTGGTATTTTAAATAATGAAAGCAGTAATAATACAGCCATCATATAAATGATGAAGAAGCTTAATCATGGGAAATTATCTTCTTTGAGATCAGTGTTGCGAATGAACCTATTAATCTGAACTAACCTTTCAGAGGACCAACTTCCAGTCTCCAAAGAAGGAAATACGAAGAAAACAAACCTCATACTGACGTAATGCAAACTCTCAGCTACTCAAATTACTCAGTTACTCAAGAAACTAGTGATCTCCTTTTGCTCTGAAGCATCAGTTTATACTGTTTTCTTTGTTTGACTTTTTAACTCAGTCCAGAAATCTTTTCTCAGGCAAAACTTCCAGTGAAACCAGTTGGATTTTGTCCAAGCAAATACTCAATAAAACTGCAGAAATAAAGCACTTTGTCACCAAGTGTTAGAAATAAACTGTTTCTGCACATTTCATTTTAACATAGAGTCTCACTGGAGTGTCTACGCAGTAGAGCAAGCAATACAAGTCAGCTGAAATGGACTGAGGTTGTTCAGCATTTCTAGGGATTTGGCCTACCTCAAGATTTTTCTCTCCCATTCTAATAATTTTTTTCTTTTTAAAAATTGATATGGTAGAAGGCATAGCTCTTCTCACATTCTTTAGATGATAAACTGTTTAGGGCATGATGGCTCTGTGTTGGTGCAGTGCCTAACGCAATGGTTCCCAGTCAGACTAATAATCTTACGCTTCTTTTTTTTTTTTTTTTTTTTACAACTAAATGAACCATAATTTGGAAAATTAACTTTTAAGTAATGACATTGAAGGTGACAGTATACCAAATTATAGATATTGAAAAGGAGAAGTCTATATGAGCTGAAATGACTTGTGACAATAGACAGGTTATTGCTGCAATAGTAGTGCTAACAGAAAGGAATCCCAGTTCCTTCTGATGCCTCTGGAAGGCCTGGCTTGATTTGCATTTTATTAGCTAGCATAACAGGTATAGGAATAGCAATAATATTACTTTGAGAGAGACAACAACATTTTTTTGTTGTTGTTGACTAAGTAGGAAGTTAATAAATAAATCTTTGGGATGTGTTAATATGTTAATTTCAGAAAGCCTGAAACTGAGCTATTGGTACCAAAGATATTTGATAAAATAATTTTTATTTTACGCAAAGCCTTTCAAATACCTGGCTGTAATGATGCTGTTAATATGGATGTGATATAAATGTAAATGAATTGCTTGTGAACCACTAGAATAAGATATCCCAAATGTATTACGTGGTATGGTCTTTGTATACTCTGAATCAAGCTGTAAATTAGATAGTTCAGCTTATAAAAGGGCCCACTGAGACAACATTATTTAGCAGTCTCACAAATCATTACTCTTGACATCTCTTGGTCTACTAGGCGAAAGAACTTGAGAGAAGGAAAAGAACGTTACTAATTCTCGGCAACATTTTCTGTGTAAGATTATTTAAGAACATTAAAAAATATTAACTCTACTTCATTTCTGTTGAGCTAAACCCGTGGTTTTATCAAATTAATGTGACTGGGTGGGTGCCCAGTGTCCAACCTGGCAAAAGTAAGTGATGTGTTAAAAGAGCCCCAACTAATGTCAGTCTAACCTGCCGTATAGCATATATAACCTCTCAAGAAAAACACCAGCCACCTAATTTGGAAAAGCACTGACTTGTATGCTTAATATTAAAGAAATATGGAAGTCCTAGTTGACACAACTTAGAGAGAAGCTTGAAATAAATCATACAGCCAAACCAATCACGTAATATGACGCTTGCCTGAGTGTAGGACTTTATTCAGAAAGGTTTACACTTGTAAGAATGTTGGACTAGAGTAACTCTTTTGTTCTCTGTACTACTTCCTCAAAGAATTTCCAAGTCAAGTTCAGCATCTTTCTCTTTGTCTTCCAGGAGCTAAAAACATGGAAACCAAGAACCAAGCATGAAACTCCAAAACAAGAACCTTGCTCACAATTACTCTCTTTTGACAAACTGATTTTTTTTTTTCAGAAGTGATTTACAGATTGTTTTTACCAAAGCCAGATCAAACGGTCCATAGCTGCTTCATAGAACCATACTAAGCCTTTAAAACCTGCAGTGACATGCCAAGTAATTAGGTTGAACATTCTTCAGGAAATTTAGAGGAGTGAGAGCAGTATTCTGGCTCAAGAAGTATGAGAGTCACTATTGAGCAATACAGGCAAGCTTGTGCACTATGGTGCATGGATCTGCCTCAGGTCCAGACCAAGACTGTGGAACGTGCTCTCCAAGAAACAGAGGACTACTACAAATCACATTTTGTTCTGTAAAGTGCATGCCTTTGATCTTGTTTTCCCTGACCTACATAAATAGCACCACATTTAACTTTGAACAGGAAAACCTAACGTGGCCCCAAAACTCTACTTGAACAAGACATTTCAGCACATAACTCTTGTTGAAGGAAGAGTGTGGCAATTATAATAGATATTAATTCTCTGTCTCAGCATAATTTCTAGAGCAACAGGCAAAAAACCATGCATAAATATACACATATGTACATATACATACATACACATGTACATGAAAGGTTTTAGGAACTTCAGTTTCCCCCCGCTCTGGGCTTAAAACTTTCACATCAGCAGTGACTTACCTGACAATGAAAAACTTATCAGTCTCCGACTTCCTTGTCCCTGGACTGAATCTTCATTGGTAATGCTTTTAAAAATCTGCTAGAAGAAAAATAATGGTGAGAGAGAGTAGAATCCAATAACTCTTGAACAGACAAATTACTTAGTAGCTGTCTTTTTTACAGGTTCTTAGTTTTACAACTAAGAATCAATTAGATGACCATTAATCAAGAACAATGTTTTCATCCAGGTAATAATTTAACCACTAGTGGCCTAAGTCATCCTTTCCTAGAGGCTTTTCCTTAATAAAACAGAATGATACAAAAATACTACTGTAATTTTAATATAGCAGTTCCTCACCCAAAAAGGAACTGCTTATTAAACAGGAGATAAAAGTAGTGCATAAGAATGGGGATGTGGTCTCACCTCTAAAAACAACTTCTGTCTTTATAACAACTTATTACTAGAGTAGAAAATCTTGTTCCAGAAAGTTTATTGCATACATGTACGAAAGACTTTCAAGAGCTTACTAATACCCTGTGCAAAAAACTAATAACAATAAGCATTGAGGGTGATCTGGGAAAAAAAAAATCAGTAAGTGACCCTTTGTACTCCACAGTTTAGGTTTTATCGTCAGTCTTTGGTTAGCAAGTTTATTGGTGGGCTACCTTTTGGCTGTGATCAGAACTGGGAAGCAAGAACGCCTTTGAGCCAGTGTCTGGGGAATCAGCAGAAACCCACCATCAGCGACTTACACAGCTGTTTCCCTGAGGAGATCCCATCAGGAGTCAGGCTCCAATTTCAGCAGGGAGGTGGTGCTACTATTACTACCTCCCACTGACTTTGGAGACAAACCAAGTGCTGCTCTGCTCCTGGAAGCCGCAGCTCCTCACCACTTTTGCCATTCAGCTTTCAGCCAAAAAAGAAAAAGAGCATTTATGCAGTGAAGTTCCAACTTCTGCCAGGAAACAGTAATTGAAGTCCCACTCAGCTGTGACTCATTACTCAGTATATTAAATATTGTGTATTCAAGCTTAACTTAGAAAACAAGCTGCTCTTTGCCCCCAGAGAGTTCAAAACCTGGGCAAGGGGGCACTGCTGCCCAGCTAGCAGGGATTAAACAACAAGCACAGCTAGCAGGTCAAGACACAGATGAGGCCTAGATCATAAATATACAGGTTGAATTTAGACACCATTATGAAAAAATAAGGGCTCTGCTGGACTTGACTCTTTGTCATAATAATTTTGTTTCTTACAGACTATTTAAATGGGGAAAAGGGTACTGAGTACAGCTGGACTACGAGCAAATTCCAGTAGAAATATCCCTGTTGGATCACAGCTAAGCAGTTACAATTGCACTTTTGGACTTCTCAGCTAAGCAGGTTTCAACCTATTTATTAAAGCCACCACTGATTTCTGGATATACAAACATTTAAATCAAAATATTTTATGTAACTATGAGAATTTTATGATAAGAACTCAGTAACCTTTACGAGCCAAAGTTGTGATCCCACCAAGACACAAAAACGTTTCCTTGTCAAGATGTTTTTTTCATGCTACTTCACTACCTGGCATTTATTACACATTATCCTTTAATGCTTACTACTTATGGTCTCGTTCGTGATTTTGTCCGGGACAGTAACTGGGCCAACTGACCTAGATATGCGCACATTTGCAGAACATGTGCTTTTTTTCCAGTACTTAAACATTTCTCTGGGGTTTTTAGATCTGCAACGAATCAGTATGAATAGTTTAACAGTCTGTGCTTTGAACAGACTGGGCTGGATCTGATGGGGTTCTGTAAATACTGGCCTGTTCAAAACTTAAAAATATGTTGCTATTAAGCGACCCTTTTTGGGCCACATCTAAGTTAGTGAAATTGTACTGAGACAGTTATACTGGAGTATTACACTGGCAAAGTATCCCCAGCAGGGCCAAACCTGCACTGGCAAAGCTTGGCATTATACAAAGAGACACATATAACACATCCAGCCCCATAAGTGAAACAACAACAAAAAAATTTATTTGTTCCCAAAGGATCCATTCTGTGAAGCAGGTATACCCCACACCTGTACTGTCCAGTGTTCGCCCCTCAGTCAAGCAATCACAGGGCCACTGGTAGTGCTCCCCCAATTTCTACTTGCCCCACGCTTTTCCATGGAAATCAAGGCAGAGGGAGGCTGGAGTGGGGTGAAAAAGCAGGGTACATCCAGATCTCAGCCCAGCAACAAGCTGAGAGGAGATTGGGGTGTACATCTGCACCCAGGAGCTGGGAAGTGCTCCGGCTTTTCTGCTCCATAGGCACAGCATTTGTGTGTTGTATCAGGGTCACGTTTTTAAATGACCTGATTGCTAATAAATGTTCCCCTGGCTTTCAATGGAAAACAGCTCTCAGGTGATTTAGTGCTTTGGAAATTTTGACATAATTTTCCTAATCCCAGATTTCCTGATCCCAACTTAGTCAGAGGTTTGAGAAGGATGTGTCTACAGCTTCCCCTACAGCAGTTCCCCCCCCCGTGAAGACCAGAAGGCCATTGGAGCCAGCTGGGACTGGCTGTGTCTGGTACGGGGCAGCCCCGGCCTCTCCTTTCATCTAGCTCCTGTTTTCACAAAACCAAGAGATTTACTTGCAAAACCCTTAAGGATTTTTTCAGAGGCCAAAAAGTCAGACAGAGTCATAAAGGCAAACCAAGCCTTACGAGCACCTCCCGCTGAGAGGAGTTTTGCACCCCAAATTACTCCCGCGGACACCAGCGGGGTGCACCAGGCAGGCAGCTGCTTGCAGAAGCAGGCACTTGCTGCATTAGCAAGTCTGAAGTTGTGAATCGAAAGTACAGCCTAAAAACCAGCCCTGCTGCGTAAATGAATTACATACTCCCTACTTTACCACAGCATAACTCTCTGAGATGCAACACTACATCAAAATGCTAGGCATTTTGATAATGCCTAGCACTTAACCTTAGTAATCTGAAACACACCACAACACTTTTTTTGAAGCTTTTCCGATTTTCTTCCTGTCCAGGCAGCCAAGAAAGGAAACGCACAGCAGAAAGGCTGAGCAAGAGAGGTGCTTATCATTGGGCCGAGACCTGGGATGCACCATTGAAGACTTCATACAACCGAGCCAAACGCCGCCTGTATAGCTCTCATCCCAAACCTGCGCTCCTTGTCCTCCAGTGGTCTGGCAGCACTGGTCTGCCACTCTCCCCACACGTACGCTGCACCTTTTCACCCACGACACAGGTCCTCAGGCATGGCAGGACATGTGCCAGAGGGGGTCACGAGCAGGTAGACATCCTCTCTCAAAGGAAGGAGTGATTATGCATGGATGTACCCAGGCAAGAATATTAGAAAGGCTGGGAAAGTGGTCTTACTTTAATATTGGCATTTTAAGGAGCTAGAAGGAACGGTGGGAGAGGAAGAGAAGCTACACCAGGAGCATGGCATGATTTAGCTTGCTGTGCCAAGCAAGTGGAGCACGCAAGGCTTCTCCCCTCAGCGCCCTGACCAGTCAGGGTCATTACATTTGCCCTGCCATCCAGCTGAAGGGAAGTTTTCGGGACCAAATCGAACATCACAGGGACTTAATGAGAAAAGTCTCCTGACCTTAAGTCCGATTTTCTGAAAAGAAAAAAAGCTATTTGCTGCAGTTTGGATTCACCATTTTCTAATGCAATACCAGACTGTCCTCACTAGTGAGGACAAGGCTAGGAGCGCTTGGTGCAGGGAGGACACAGGAGAGCGCATGGTCACCAACGCTCGCCAGCCACTGCGCCGACTGGGGTTCATTTTGTCTCGAGGCCAGGGGTGGGGAAGCACACAGGTCATGCTCTTCCTGCTTGCCATTTATCATGAAAGAAATCCAGACTGGTTTTAGTGGCTACAATATAATTACATTGGGAGTTTCGTCACTGTAAGTAAACCTTGAATTTAGTCATCGGGAGGTAAAAAACCCCTCTAACTTCTCAACTGCCACTTAAAACTTATTTGGTTGGCAGAAAGACAACATTCACCTCATCACTTGACATGCTACGGACTTGAAGTCCTTGGTATGAAAAGGAACAAATGTGATTTTTCCTCAGTAACTTTGGTGCTTTTTTATGCCCTTGAAGTGAGGGCTCAGTCTGAATTAGTTTAATATTTTTAGTTTATAATGTCATGTTTGCACATTGTACAGCCCAGCCTAATTATTTTACAAGTCCTGCTGATACAAAACAGGATGAATATGCTTTTATTACATGCTTCTGTCATATCTGAACATGAAGAGATGGGACGTGAGCTGCAACTTCAAGCCTAGATGAATCTCTCAGAAAACCAAAAGCTTCCTGAACCACATTCAAACTTCTTTTCACTTTCCTTGCTTGTAATCAGAGCCAGTGTCATTGCCACTGATGGGACTGCATGCACTCAGGCAGTTAGAGAAGTATCAGTACTTCCTTTAAAATATTCTCCAACAAACACACACTGTAAAATATTCTTCTGGTCTGCTACAGAGTTTCCCAACCTCTGAAGCATGGCAAAAGACAACTGCCAGAGCCTGTGATGGCTATCTGCAAAACACAGGGAAGTACTTGAAGCCAGATTCAAGCCTCTTGGGACTTGCTGAGCTCAGGAAAAGGTCCACATTTGGTAGTGCTTTTCATTTTTTCAGTAGAGAGAAAAAAGAAGACAGAAGAAGATGACTGAAAGCTAAAAATAATACAGTCTTGTCCTAGTATCACTGTTCCTTGTGAGTAGTTCCTGCAAATGCCGGAGGGAAGTTATATGACCCTGAATGAGAACGGAGGCAGGCTTCACACTAGCAAATGGAGCCCTTGAGACTCCCTCCCTCTTTAGCCATGGTATGTGTTATGAAAAAAGAAAAAAAAAAATCCTGAGAAATCCCATAGTACTACGGACCATCAGCTCTTGCAGAGGCAAAATTCCAAGTGCATCACTAAAAATTTGTCTAAGCAGAAACTAAGAAACAGAGACTCTCACAGCTAATTAAAAACATCTCCTAAAATATCCTACCCTTCACCAGTCTACCTAGATATGTGAAAGAGTAACAAGGACAACACTCTTGCTCCTGAAAGTAAAGTCGCCTACAGGGCACACCTCAGGTGCCCCTCTTCAGCCTCCCTGTACCTCTAGGTTATGATGAGGCAAATACTTTTGGACACACATACAGTGTGAACTCAGGTCTGGAAGAAGCAGTAACCATGTTTGCCTAGTGCTGCACTACAAAATCTGCTTTAGGGCACCAGCGACCAGTAATAGTGGAGCGCGCTGGTAAAGCGTTGTATTGGGTTTGCGTGGCAAGGTTTGGTAGCGGGGGGGCTACAGGGGTGGCTTCTGTGAGAAGCTGCTAGAAGCTTCCCCCATGTCCAATAGAGCCAGTGCCAGATGGCCCCAAGACGGACCTGCCGCTGGCCAAGGCAGAGGCAATCAGTGGCGGTGGCAGCGCCTCTGGGATGACCTATTTAAGAAGGGGAAAAATACTGCTGCACAACAGCAGCTGGAAGAGAGGAACGAGAATATGTGAGAAGAACAGCCCTGCAGACAGCAAGGTCAGTGAAGAAGGAGGGGGAGGAGGTGCTCCAGGCACCAGAGCAGAGATTCCCCTGCAGCCCGTGGTGAAGATCACGGTGAGGCAGGCTGTCCCCCTGCAGCCCATGGAGGTTAGTGGTGGAGCAGATATCCACCTGCAGCCCGTGGAGGACCCCACGCCGGAGCAGGTGGATGCCCCCAAAGGAGGCTGTGACCCAGTGGGAAGCCCATGCTGGAGCAGGCTCCTGGCAGGGTCTGTAGACCCTTGGAGAGAGGAGCCCACGCTGGAGCAGGTTTGCTGGCAGGACTTGTGACCCTGTGGGGGACCCATTCTGGAGCAGTTTGTGAAGAACTGTAGCCCATGGGAAGGATTCACGTTGCAGAATTTCATGGAGGACTGTCTCCCGTGGGAGGGACCCCACGCTGGAGCAGGGGAAGAGTGTGAGGAGTCCTCCCACTGAGGAGGAAGGAGTGGCAGAGAAAACGTGTGATGAACTAACCCCAACCCCCATTCCCTGTCCCCCTGCACCGCTGGAGGGGAGGAAGTAGAGAAGTCAGAAGTAAGGTTGAGCCCAGGAAAAAGGGAGGGGTGGGGGGAAGGTGTTTTTAAGATTTGGTTTTATTTCTCATTACCACTCCGATTCGATTGGTAATAAATTAAACTAATTTCCCCAAGTCAAGTCTGTTTTGCCTGTGACAGTAATTGGTGAGTGATCTCTCCCTGTCCTTATCTCGACCCATGAGCCTTTCGTTATAGTCCTCTCCCCTGTCCAGCTGAGAAGGGGCGTGATAAAGTGGCTTGGTGGGCACCTGGCATCCAACCAGGGTCAACCCACCACAAGCGTGCTTTGCATCACTAAGTCACTTTCAGCATGTTTGTATATCGTGCAGCCCAACTTCATTATTTTAAAAGTCCTGCTGATATGAAACAGGATTAATATGATTTTACTACATGCTTCTATCACAGCTAGACATGCCCAGCTGACAAATACAAGCACATACTCCTTTTCCCACACACAGCACAGAAAAACATGGTTATGCCTTAGACTTATCATTCTGTAATACACTTTCCTCTCCAGAAGGGCATTTTTGGCCCCTACGACCACATGAAGAGATTCAACAAAGCTAAGCAAATTTTCTTTTCCTACAAGAACATCCGGTTCAAGAAACCTTACTCTTCACTGACAGCCAAACCACTTCTGTAACAGTAGCTTCTGTTGCAAAAGAATGATAACATTTAATGATCATAACTTATATAAATTATCCAACATAGGCCAGTATTTCTTACATTTAAAACAGAGGAAACTGCAGTGACATTAGAAACAATGCTGCACTAGCTGTCTCTATTTGTTGACTTTTATATGATGAACATTATGGACATGACCTAATACTCAATCCAATCAAGTTCCAGTTTTAAAAGGTGCTAATTAAAACCTAGAATATTTTACACTGACAGCACAGATTGTAACTACAGTAAAATTTAATGCAGATTAAGTAGTCAGGTACTGTAAACTGGCAAAGCTCTAGTCTGGACCATACTATCTATTCACAAGAGCTTCTCTTTAAAAAAGCAGATCTAAGAACTTATCAAAGAACTCAGAGGGGCTCATGCTTCCAAGCAGTGCTAAACCTGTATGGAAGATGGAAGTCTACAATGAAAGAAAAATAGAAACTACAAAAGTAAAGCAACGAAGTATCTTCTGTTTGTATACATTGGATCTGAGGATGAAAAGCATATGAGAGCATTGCAAAAAGGGAAAGCTGTAACCTCTGCTTGATTCAAATCACAAGTGAAAAATAGCTTCAACTCAGTCCCAAATTGTGCATCAGCAAACAGAAAAAAAAATGCTAGATGTGTCAGAGCTAAAGACGTGGTGTTGCACAGCTCGGGGAAAAGACAGGCTGTCCAGTAACTGCCTGCACTATGCTTGCTTCAAGCTCCAGTTGTCTGTTCTCTGCTTTTCAAGAGCACTAAACTTGCCTGAAGATTTAAGGCAAAATAAATACAGTTAATAGCCTCAATTCAATAGTCAAGAGCAAAAGAGGAAGCTGATGCTTTGTCCCCTATCCCCATTCATCTGTTTGTATCCCTTAGTTCATCTGAGATGTAAGATGGGTCCAAAACCCAGCCCGACACAGGGGCAGAGTACCAGTTTCCACTCTGCACAGCTTTGCTGATGTCAGTTTAAATCAGTTTGGAGTTATTGTTTTAACAGACCTGTGTGTACATGACACAGGTGTCCAGAAGAGTTCCTCAAAAAATTATTTTCCCCTAACCTAGTTCTGTTGACTTTTACTCTTGCCCTCCTGATTTCATCAGACTCTTACCATTAGGACAAGTCTCTAAAAAAGCAGAAAATGGTTTACATTTGCCACAGCTCAGCAGTGAAGGGTCTTTCCACAGTAAAAGAATATAAGACATCGTCCCAAGTTCATGCTTCATCTTCTACCATCCTCTCTAGAGAGGGAATAGTCCTCAGGAGATCTGCAAATGGGTGAATACTTCCATTTCCTCCCAAGTGCTGAATTTAAAAAGAAACAATTCGGGGGAAAAATTTTGACTAAATAAACAGACTGAACAAGCGCTTCCTTTCTCCCCATCACTTGACTTCTTCCACATCTTGGGAACACAGGGTGCCCTGGGACATAAGGGGTGAATTGTGAAAGGAACAACCGGAGACCTGAGCTCCATGACTGTCACAGAATTATGGCTATAATCCCAGGCACCACTTTGAAAATCTAGCCCTAATTAGTGGCAGTGCTTCAGCTACAACTCTCACTGTTAACAGAATTATCCAGCTCTTGAATGCAATATCCTGTACTTATCCTGTTAGCTAGTTAAGCCACTGTCCTGGCACCGTAGTATTCTTCTATCAGGTGCTCCCAAACAGCAGCCAGTTTCTCCAGCAGCAGCCTAACTCCCTACTGGGCTCTCCTCAGCCAGATCACATCCCTGAAGGACTGTGACCACACACATGCAGAGTCTTCCCCATGTGTCATGGTCAGTGCTGTTCTAGCGTTATAATACACCACCTTCTCAATGCCATTCCCTAATTAAGGAGAGAATTTGCCTTTTCATATGGCAATCTCCCTGTCTGCAGAAATCTCCATTTGCCTCATCTTGCAGCAGTGTTTATCGATTACTTCATTTATTCCCAGGAGACAGAAGTTTTTCATTCCAAACACCTCTCTCCCAGAAACCCTTAAAAAAGGTAGCAAGAAAGCCAGTAAACATTTTTTTTTCCCATTGAAAATATTACAAATTCTTTCAGCAGATTCTAGATAACGAACCTTGGAAGCCAAACTAAATTACTGGAAGAAGTTGCTGTTTAGTATCATCAGTAAAGTCCTCTAGAAGGCAACTATCAACAGGCTTATGACAAGATGACATTCAATGACGTACCAAGTGTATGAGGTCTCCGTGTTGGCATGAAGATATTTCATATCTACCCTACGTGGGCAGAATGCTGTTTCAGCATAACCAGCAGCTAGAATAGGGATGTTAACAGCAATCATTTCAATTAAAACAAAATCGAGGATTGAGGCAACAAAACAGTATCTCTCACAGAGTCCAGTATCTTTTTCTTCCAAAATTTTATTAGATTCAGCTTTTTCATTGTTTCAACAGTTCTGCCTAATAAACTTCAGCTATCCTTTGGCAGCAAAGGAAAAGCTTTGATTAGAGATTCTGATCTTCCTTCACACTTTGAAACTTTCTTTAAATAAACTCTTAGATTTTCAGGTACTTAAATACAATCACGCATGCATGTGGATAGGTTTTGAAGTGTGCTTTCTGGATTGAAGGCTGGACTACATCTAAGCAGCAGCCATTTTTTCTTTGTATGTAACAAACTTCTGGGCGGACTGCTTTCTGCAGCGTCTCTCACCAACTGCTCACACGTTGGCTCTGAGGCTATATGCTAGTTGGCGCCAGTGAGCCTTTGACCGCTAACAAGTCTTTCAGCAAGTTTAAAGTGGTCCAAAGGATGACAGTAGTTTGCAACCCCAATGTGCAAAACAAACTCTGGTCGAGTTAGCAGGGAAGAAGGCTCCTTCCGGTTGCTAAACAGATTTGTGCTTCCCAGAGCTACCATCATCCAGAAAAAAGCCCCTAAGAAAATCTGGTTTTATGATCAGATTTACATCAGGCAGCTGCCTAATGCAGGACAGAATCAGCCCAGTAAACCTGACAGATCCATACACCGAGTATTAATGTGCTTAAGCACTCTGACAGCAAGAACTGCTTGTAAATATTACCCTCTCAGGAACAGCTAAGCAAGACCCTACAACCCACTGAAATAACTGGGAGGTTCACCATTGACAGGTGGGATAGGCCCATCAGGCACTGTTTGGATCCTGTAATTCTGCATAAAATTTTCCCCTGTAGACACCAAATTCAAACTTTTCAAGAAAATGTCTTATTTGTATGGAGAAAAAAAAAATGCTGCTAACACCTTTTCTCTTTGCACTACGAAATGACAAGTGATCAAAATGTAGGGCATATATAGTGGAAATACTCTAAACTCTGACACATCCATGACGTCTTTGGAAGGCAGGAAACTGCGTTAGACAACACTTTATGCCTCCAAGCAGCCTTCATTAGAGCTTCAGAAGCACTTTGCTCTTCTAATGTAGTTTGGTTGGGACAAGTACATAGATGAGTAATGCTCACACATGTGAGAGACAACCACATCCTTCAGCTAAGTTGTATTTGAAGAACGGCTCAATGCCTTAGTCTTGCTGTCAACGAGTCTGGATGAGGGAATGGAGTCAATGACACTTTACGCCATAAAAGAAGCAGCAAGGCAGTGAACAATGCCCTTTCTTCTAAATGAATGCCCCAAGTATCAATTCACTATGAATACCATTATTTCCCGAAGTGAATTACAGACCCTTTACTTTCAATCTTGGATCCTACTTTAGGCAGAAATGAGGTGACTACAGAGATTTATAGTCTGATTTAAAAAATGGAGAAATATCTCTGCTACTTCAAATGCCCCTCAATCTTGCTGAATTACTAATAAAACATTTGCACTGCACAGAGCATTTTTCTAGTTATGATGGCACAGAAAGGGTCAAGCTGAGAAAAATACCCAAACCCTTCTCCTTTTACAGTATCTACAGTCACTTAGTTAATGCAGCCTCATTCATACTCAGTGCTTTTCCTGTGTATCTTTTGGGAGATCCATCAGACCCAGCAGAAACTGCTTATTGTATCTCAGTAAACCCATGGGGGTTTTTTTTGTTTGCCTGTTTGTGTGGTTGGGTTTTTTTGATTTTTTTCTTTTTTAGAATTGCCTTCATCTTCCTATTTGGCTACTGCTGGCTACAGCATTCACAGTTTTGTTTTTCTTAGTTTGCTGCTCTCTAGAGCAGTGGGCTTGAAAAAGTCAACAGCCTCCTCCAGTGAAGTGGGCTTGTGGGAATACTGATTGTAATCAAACTGCCATAGAATAACCAACATTGGAAGAGGTCTCCTGAAGTTGTTTGACCCTTCAGTCAAAGCAGGACCAACACAGAACAAGCTACTCAGGGCCCTGTCCAGTTCAGCTTTGAGTATCTCCAGGGACGGAGATCCCACAAGCTCTCTGGGCAACCTGTTCTAATGTTTGACTACTGTCTTGATAAAAAAAAAAATATTCCTGAGGTCTAATCAGAATGTCCCTTGTTGCAACTTGTATCTATGGCCTGCTGTCACTTCACCATGCAATGTGAGAAGAGTCTGCCTCCTTCTTCCCTACAACTTCCCATTAGGTAAAGGTGTCAGTAACACCCCACCTAAGACTCCCCTTAAGCCTGAACAAATCCAGCTCTATCTCTGCTACTTGTCATACGTAATGTCAATGACCAATCTGAAGGATGAAGTAAACTGGGGCCAGACTCATCCTGAAAATGACGGTGGTGGGGTGTTACAGCAAACTTGAAGTACGGCAAAGACTTCTGGGGGGGAAGCAGCATTTATGAAATCCAATTTCCAATAACAGCTGAATTCACTACAGCAATTTGGTCATCACAGAAATCCTCATGAAGGATTTGGCCTGCTGCATATTGGATGCAAAAGACTTCTGAACATAAAGTCATTAAATATGACAGGAGGGGAAAGGGATGTCAACTAAATGCAGGAGTGCTGTCACTGCAGAGAAATCATTAACTGCAGTGTGTATAATGATATAATCCTTGTAGATCTTAATAAATAAATCACATCTTATCAGCAACAGAGGTGTTTTCTGTTGCATGTGTCGGTTTTGATGGAAATCAGTGCACAATTCATCTCATACACTTCAGTCAACCCTGGGAAAACGTTCTGTGGAACACAGCAAGGCAACACAGAGGTTCACACCCCATGCTACGCACACCACCCATATCATCCTCATCCAGTGCACGTACAGAAGAAAAGTGGCTCCCATCCCCACGCAAACTCTATGACCCCTGCTCCCCAGACCCCTCCCCTTGCCAAGCATGCTCGCATGAAAGCAGGTGTCTTCTGCACAAAACGTCTCCCTCTCATCCCCTCCAGGAACATTTCTGCCTTCTGCCAGGCAAACAGCACATCCCTTCCTTCCTGCCCTGCGCAGGCAGCCCCCACGCTCACTTGTCTGCAGCTGTATGAGCAGTGATGAGCAAGGAGAGGAGAGCATAGCTGGGCTGTTGCTGCTGCCATTGCTGGAGCTGGAAGCCATGGTGAGCAGAGGCTGGTGCTCTGCCACGAGGCTGCCCTTCCAGAAGCAGCTCTCACTATGCTCTTCTCTTTCCTGCGGTAGCAGGAACAAAACTTTCTTGGTCAGTGTCTAGAACTTTGGGCTACATAGAAGCAGGTCTGATCCAAGTCACCTCCTTGGACCATGCCCCCTTAACCAGCTGGAAAGAAAAGAATGAGACGCAACTTTTTTCCTCTGATCTTGGGGCACACTGTGCTGCCAGTCTACACTGAGTCCCGAACGATGACTGCTGAATCTGGAAGTCAATTTTAACCCCTCTGAAAGTGGTAAGAGTTTGGCCACTGGCTTCATGGCATTAATATTTTAACCTCTTCTGCTGCAGAAGCATTATATATCCCTGAACTTCAGGAGACTGAAGCAGCCTGTGCTGACCCCCCGTCAATGATGCATCACTCACAGTAGAAAGTGAGGATATCATGAGACAGACTTAGCGGTTTCCCCCTCCGTTCCTCCCCCTCAAAGGCACAACTGAAAAATAAATGTGCAAACCCTGAGCATCCTCTCGGTGGTAGCAGCTCCAAAGAGCATGAAGACTCACAAGGTGCTGCTGCACAGTGTAGGGATGCAGCTGCAAAATCAGAGGGCCTGTAAGCTGAGCCTCAGGCGTAGCCATGGCTCGCCCTCACAGCAAAGCAGGTCTCACATGCCTGGGTGTGTCTGGCAGCTTCGTCCACCCCACTCTGAGGCTCACACAATGACTGCTGTGGGCCAGCTGTGGCAGCCAAGTGGTGCTAAAGGCTGCTTGGGGCCAGAGCCCAGCATGCTTTTCAGGCAGCCTGGACCTCCTCATCAAGAAGCTCTTCCAAACTGTGAAAGGAAGCAGCCAACAAAAATGTGAAAGGAATGAACTAGAAAATGAAAGAAAAAGTGTAAAAAGAAAAGGGGAAAAGAGAAAAGGCAAGGCTCTATAGAAGAAGAGTGGAAAACAAAGAAAAGTGTAGTTGAGGACGCTATGAGGAAAGAAAGCAATTAATTTCTAAAATGCCAGATCTTCCACATCCTAAAAAATTCCCTCCCTCTCCTTCAGACACATCTCAGAAAAACTAAACCAAACAACAACAACAAAACCTCAACAATGATCAGTACAGCTTTGTTAGAACTCAAACCTGACAACAGCAACTTACAAACTTGACTGGTGGCGAGGCTAAGTTAGATCCTTTTGGGAACAACAAAAGAAATAAATAGGCTGCTATTAAAACCAGGGTTTCCTGACAACAAGTGGCACCTCCAGACTTTTCCCATTTTAGGCTTAACTATTCCCATATAGCTGAATCAGCTGTATGCTAACAAATATCGATTGCCCTCAAATAGTTCACCTCTGTAATCACAGTCCTAGTCTGCTAAACAAAAGGTCATAAATGTGTTGGTATCTGAAATAATATAGTCTGTTATACATTTCATGAACTCAATTTTAATAATTGCCCAGAGTTAGTTAGGTAGTATGAGCAATGCTGGTGGTCCTCTGCTAAGAATATCAACATATGGTCTAATTAATGTAGTTCATACTTATATTCACCATAAAATCCTACTGCATTGCTGTAAGGGCAAAAAGGGCCTCAGTGCAAACAAAAATCAGACCCTTTGAGTTAAAAAGGGAGCTGTGTAGGAACAATTTAGTTGCTTTCCATCAGACTTTACAGATGTAAGAATTTAAGCCTGCTTTTAAACTGGAGATATTGAGTGGGGAGGGGCTGCTTGCTTTCAGTATGGATAGAAACATGCTTGTCAAGAGAACTCAGCTAGCTAGCTGGGAAAGAACCCAGATATTTAATGAAACTGGAAAACATTTCTCATGACAGTCAAGGATTAAAAATGAACAAAGGGTTCAAAATTCTATTAAAAAATTCTTCTGCACATCTGCTGATATATAACATACTGACCTACATTGGTTTCCCCACTTGAAAATCTTTTGTTCTTAATCTTTCATACAAGTAATAATTATAGCAAAAATGATTTAGAAAAGTATACAGTATTATATAACTGTATTCCATCAGCAAAACTACGTTAAGGGAACATGATTATCCTGTCGAGCTCTTAGAAACCAGGAAATGTAAACCTAAAAGATAACTGTGGAGCATTAAGTCTGCCTCTTGATGAATATAAATTGTAATGATTCTTTCTTCTTTTAGCTGTCTCTGATCATAACCTTTTCCCAATATAACGTTATAGATATATTTTTGGATCACCTGGGTTTTGTGCGAGGCTAAGTACAGGCAATCCAAGCTATACTCAAATTCAGATAAAACATAAACCTAAAAGCTGAATCATTGGCAGAAAAAAAGGGAAATACACAACTGAAAAGTAATAGTAGAAAACATGTGAAGCAAAAAAAAAAGCGGCTAGGTAGAAAGGATGACATGATCATGATAAGGCTTGCATGCATGTACAAACAGTCACACACAAGCACATACATGCACACTACACTTGAAGGGCAGATATCCACAGGCACTGATGTGTGCTGGGTTGCTGAAAAGCTTTTTAGCTTTCAGCCATCACCTGCTCTTCTTTTGCACCTACTTAGGGTATTTCCACTGAAACAACCTGTGAGTTGTGCCGCAAACATTCAAAATGACCTACAAATCCACAAGTTGCAAATGTGTGCAAGTTCACCTCAAAGTCACATCCGCAGTAATGTCTACTGATTTTATATAGGTTATCTGAGGGTATGGGTTATTTCAGGACAGATTTTAAGTACTGGTTACTTTTATAGAGGGTCATGCATTGTGAAGTTACACTAATGTTCTTCTGACCCCAGATCTTCCTACCATCCCCCCTTCTTCCCAGAACTAAGGAAAGCAGACAAGGAAACAAAAGGAAGATATTTCAAGAAAAGTAAGTTATTTTTCTCCTTTACACTGGCTGCTGGAAAACCCTTGGTTACTGAAAATCTAGTCAGGACTAAAGTCGATGGCATCTATCAGCTCCAGAAGAGATGAAACTTCATCGCAGGATTGCTCACAGAGAGGTCCAGTGCAGGCTCCAGATCTGGCTTTGTCAAGTTTTACAACCTCTTTCTTTCCCTCTGCATGTCCGGCTGTTTGTCTGGCTGCTGCTCTGAGGTAAAGAAATCCTCCCAGTGCTTGAAACAGCCACGTTAGGGAATGCTAGTTGCTGAAATCTGCTGAAAGATGCTGAGACTAGGCATGCAATTGCCCACCGCAGCTTAAGTTCATACCTTGGCTTGTATTCGGACACAAGCGATATGGATGTGTGGACACAAGAAGAGGACTTGTAAATATTTCCCTGTTTTCCTCCCACTGTGTCAGCTTTCTAGCTGGCCACAGGGAACACAGCACCCTTTAGCTTAGGAATATGTGATTCCAATAAAACTTGCGTTTCATTTTTGGGTGATTCAAAGACTTTACAATCTGTACATCTACCCAAGAATTTCTCAGTGTTTTCAACTACGCATCAAAGCTTTGTAAAATTATCCTTTGTATTTGCACAGCAAATTCACCAGTGATATATTCAGTACATTTCTCATCTGTGTGTCCCAAACATTTCCCTCACATCTGTAAACCTGCAGGCTACAGCTCTGACTGCAACACAGAGCACAGAGCAGCTTGTCAGTGCATCAGGAGTCCCCAGACAGAGACACCAAATAAGTCTCCACGCTCTTTTCTGCAAAAAACCCCAAATTTTACTCACCTCTTATAAGTTATTTGCATTACACTCCAAAGCAGCTGTCCAAAGCATCATGCTTTATAGCAAAATAAGTAACTTAAAACGGCCAGGCAAAGAAACACAATTGTGTTGTACACTACCTTGTAAATAACAAGTGAATTGTATCTACCTTATATTTGTGCAATAGTTCACCTAGGCTTTGAGAGAAAGACCCACTGAATAGGCAGGAAGATGTCCATTGCTTCAGTGGATCTGGCTTTCAGATTACCATGGATCTACACCAATAGACTTAAAAGCCATAGCCACACCTTTTTTAAGCATCTCTCCCTGCAGATTAAGCTTTCTTTTCCCTTTTCACCTGGCGGCGTGTTTGAGACCCAGCAGCAAATACCGTTACACAAAACATCATCTTCCACAAATAAAATGAACCTCTGACATCCTGATGTTGTTTTAGAAATCACCAATCTCTTACAAACATCACAGATATTTTAAAAATAAACCCATAAGCTGGCAATGCTGCTGTATTTACCAGGTTTTCCTGATGTCCTATTTTCATATCATCACAGAGCTATTGCAAGAGTTTTACAGAACAAGTTCCTTCACTGCCCCAGCTCCATCTGCTTATTTTGCTTTGTTCATTGTAAGCTCTTAAGGAGTCATTTGGGATTTTATTCATTGCTTTGAACAAGCAGTGAGTTGATGTTTTTCCCTGTACACTTTTTAAAATTTGTTCAATTTCTTTGGAAAGCTTATCCACACAAACAGTTGTCTCTCAGCTAATATTTGCATTCCTTCCTCAACATGAGTCATTTCTTCTTTATTCTAATCTAATGGCCATGGCTTAGTATGCTAATTTCCCTGGGTGGACAGGTCAGTCAGAAATCTGGCCACTGTGCTCTTCAGCGTGGCTAATACTTGCTCATAAGTCCTCTGCTTTGTCTTATCAGCTAATAGGAATTAATAGCAGATTAAATACTATGACAACAACTTCATTTTGGAATTTCTAACCCTTTCAGAAAACATTCATTCTTAGCATATACCTGAAAGGTAACACATTGCCATGCACATCTGAGATGAAACACAAAGAAGTCCAACAGCAGTGCTATATAACAAAGCTGGACAAGACATGAAAAAAAGCTAAACTAATTTGAAATTGCAGGTACTAAAGATGGATCATAATTACCCAAATTAGAACCTGAACCATTAGAAGCCATGCATTAACTCAGCTAGTCTTGAAAAAGTGTCAGTATGATTTTAATGACCACCAGAACACCGGCTCCTTATCCTGGTGAAAATGCAAGGACCTCCCAGAAACACTTGACTGGAAATTACTTCCTGGGTCATGGAGTCCAGCAGATACAGCAATTGGTACATCTCATCCCAACTGATTCAGATTTCTTAGCTAATTAGCACCATTTCTGCTTCAAAAGTTTTCTACCTCAGCTGCAATTCTACACAAACCCACGTGGTTGTCATCCACACTCAGAATTTCCTCTCTCTTCCTATGTTGTTATATAAACACACGAAGAACTTCCTCAGCTCATGAGTACCACAGGCTATCACAGGTCCTGAAAATGCTTGCTTATGCCTTCAAGAAGAATTTAATTTTGTATTAAAAATTCTGCAAGAGAAGATGCAGATCAGAATCATCCATCACCTGATAAACATGCTTTTAAAGCACCTCAGAACAACTTGAGTAAAAGGAAACAAAGTGAAGCTATACACAATGCTAACTGGAACACAGATGGGAGATCAAGAGGTTGTCTCCATCTTCACTAATCCTGGAACTTGGAGAAGACAACAAAATTGAACAACAGTAAATTCAAAATTGAGGAAAGCAAGGATTTTTTTTCTTGCAAGGCCTAACTAAAGCGAAAAATCTGTTACTGTGGGGATGCAGAAAGCATACAACTGATAAGCCCAAAATTCTTTCCCTGCTGCAATGACTTGCAGTCATCAAGCACCCACTTGCCGCAGCGACACAAGTTTTTCCAACAGCTAGCCCCCTACACCTACCCAGTGCACACCGAGAAAGGTCAGCTGGTGAAAATGTTACGGGCCAGTGTCATGGTTTTAGCTGGGATAGTTAATTTTCTTCACTGTAGCTGGTATAGTGCTGTGTTTTGGACTTAGTATGAAAATAATGTTGATAACACACTAATGTTTTAGTTGTTGCTAGGTAGTGCTTACACTAGTCAAGGACTTTCCAGCTTCCCATGCTCTGCCAGGTGCACAAGCAGCCGGGAGGGGAGGGGGCACAGCCAAGAAGGCTGATCTGAATTGGCCAAAGGGATATTCCATATCATGTGACATCATGCCCAGTATATTAACTGGGGGGAGTTGGCCAGGGGAGGCAGCGATCGCGGCTTGGGGACCGGCAGCATCGGTCGGTGGGTGGTGAGCGGTTGCAGCACTTGTTGCTTGTTTTTTTTTTTTCTTTCTTCCAAGGTTTCACCTCTCTCTCTCATTATTTTCCTTTTCATTATATTATTATTATTGTTTTATTTTAATTATTAAACTGTTCTTATCTCAACCCACAAGTTTTCTTACTTTGGACCTTCCAATTCTCTCCCCCATCCCACAGGGGTGGGGGGAGTGAGCGAGCGGCTAAGTGGTGCTTAGTTGCTGACTGGGGCTAAACCACGACAGCCAGTAAAGTCATGATGTGGATAAGCAGTCCTGGAAACATAACAGAGCACAGAAAAACAAACCTTGGACCTTTCCTCTTTATGCCTCAAGAGGCAGTACTGCAGACATACCCAACTGGACCTAGAGGATTTCATGCCAATTCACTGCAGGATTCTTGTAGCTTCCATGGTCCTGGGTGCTGGACCAGCCGGATACTGGAGAGGATTCACCCTGGCAGCATTCCTGTTCCCTTTTTCCCCCTCATTGAAAAGTGTATTTTTTTTAAATCAAGATTGTGCCAAGTATAAATGGTGCTTTCACTAAATAATAGTCAAACACACATAAAAAATAGCTAGAACACAATGTTCTCTTTTTTAATCCATCAGCAGGCCTCTAGAGCACCCAGTGAGGGTTATGCAAGGTCAATATGTACAAAACTGGCAATAACAAATCAAACTGATAAATGCAGGGGGAAAGGGCTGAAATAATCTATTTCATAGAGAAAAATCAAAGCAAATCTTTTTGCAACTTCTGAACTGATATATCCTGGAAAGGTGTGTCATGTAGCCTAAACTACCTCTAGTAATTTATCTGGAGTTCACCCACAATCGGATTCATGCCCCATCACAGCAGGTAACTCTTAGAAGGGAGGAAGCAGGAGGTGCTTCATTCAGAAGTCTATCACCTTCACCTCTGAAGTTCACTCCACAGCTCTAAATCCTTCCTTCCTCTCTCCTTCCACAAAACTAAAATATCTGCCCTCAGACCCACTGTATAATTTCAGGAGCTGCACTGGTTTTCATGAATCTGACCAGATGCAGGAGGGAGTATGTAAGAATGTAAAAGGCCAAAGCATAGACAATTATACTAGTGCAGTGTGCTGATCTTTCCATAATTTACTAAACTACAGAAGGGAGTAATATGATGTGCAGACTATTAGTATGGCTATTATGTGACCATAACAAGAGACATTCAGAAAGCAAGTGGCTGGGAAATACCAGACATGTATTGAACCCATTAACAAATAAATGGCTTGTGTAATGATCTTGGTGTTGCTGAAATAAAATCACTCCAGTTCCCATCTGTCATGCTTTTTATTTCTTCACTTCAACTCTGTGCTGCACTGCAAGTCTGCTAATTAAACCACTCTAAATCTACATTTAGAAGTTCATATAGGATCAGATGCCCAGTAAGGTTAAATTTGACCCAGGTGTTTTCTTTGAAAAAACATGTGCAAAGAAACTAGGGCAACAGGGAGAAGCCCAAAATTGGTGCAACTGATCTGCAAAGTGAAGAGTAGGCTGTGGTCAGTGATACCTAGGGATGGCTCAGCAGCTCCAGAATTAGTGCTGCTTAATTACAGTCCATGAGAGGGCAAGAAGTTGACAGCATTTTAATGGGACATGTGCAAATGGTGGCCTTAATCCTGCTTTTTGTTCTGTCCCTACGCTGCTTTTCTGACTGCACAACTGCACATTCAGGCTAGCACAGTAGGAAAAAGTCTGATGGGTGAACACTGAAGAATTATTTTGCTTAATAATTTAACAGATGGCAGCTTTTTTGTATGTCAGCTCTTCTCTGTTTAAAACCATTGCAGCTACACCTACAGCAGTGCATTATGTGTGAAGCTACCAGGTGCTTAAGCATGCCTACACTGGTAAAAGAGGACTAAAGAAGACAACGTCAGGACCTCTGCAACTTCCACTTCAGATCACTCACGTTCCACTCTTCAGTGCACTGAACAGGACACACACTGCAGCTACCCGGTCTGTACAGGCACACAGCCTTTCTCTGCTTCAGGTGTCTGGTACTCTGCCAGGGATATATTTGATATAAAGGACTGGTGCTTTCGTGCTCTAGTATATTACCTGGATTCACCACAGGATGCAAAATGACACTTGGCTTTCAGTGCATCCGCAACATGTGCTTGAGTCACTGCTTGACACACCACTCTGAGTTGGCTGTTTCAAAGTGGCACAGCCAGTGTGCTGAATGTCCTCCTTGGTGACAAGTACCACATTGGAGAGGAGTGCTGTGCTGAGCTCTGCTCACCTGCTGCCCTGCATCGCACTCATACCCCACAGGTGCCTCTTTTCCCTTCTCTCCTAGACGTGCAGTCCTTGAAGATGCATGCAAAATATGCAGGTGATTTAGTGCAAAAAAGCACTGAAGAGTATTTTGGGTGCATTTCTTGCATAAAGAAGCCAAGCCATTCTGATTTTTGGCACCAAGTCTAATTTTAGGTGTTTGTATTTGAAATTCCATTATGATGATTGAATACACTACACCTCCGTCTTTCATGCAGATGGATCAGGAAATTATGAAGACTGCAAAATTAAGGAACATTTAAATATGCAAACAGCTGCATGCTGTAAAGCAGAGACATTCCTCCTGGGTTGGAACAATAAAAAAGAAGATACCTGTGTGTTGAGAGTTACGGACTGCTGCTCAGGAAATCAATGCTGATGTTCACGAAGAAAATTGTTTGCACCTCCCCTGCTCAATGTGTGCTTGTTAGATAATAGATTCTGAGCACTTACCTCTCGTAAGTGGTGTAAATCTATGAACAGGTGGTGATAGGAGTTTGAACCACACCGAGCTGAAAAAGTCGATATCAAGATAGGGAAAAAAGCCACCAGGCGCACAGAACTGGATCATTTGTCACTTTTGCTATTGACATATCTGAAATCTGTCATAATGAAAATGCTGCTTGAAGTGACTCTACTTGCTAGTTCTACTCCGTTTTGAAAGGTTCTGTCAATTTGGAAGAAAATCGTTAAATATTTCCAGTAAAGTCAGTGGGGTTTGAGCATGTGCTCTGCACCTTTACTGGATCAGGACTGTAAAAGCCAGCATTATTGGACTGCACTCAGAAGAGGCCTTTGGTGCAAATAAGTTTTCTTAATATTTAAAGAAAATCTCTTGGCAACTATCCCAATTTTAAATGTGAGTAGAGGAAATAAAAGGAAGGAAAAAGTTATTATTTATAACACAGTGACTACAGTTATGCTACAGTCAGAGACCAATTAGACCCTGGTTACGCTTTCTGACTCCACTAATTCATATAAATGGAGTACGCGCTACATGACAGGCTAATTGCAATGTAAATACAATAGTCTTTATGTATCTGGATACTGAAAAAGCACCCGTGTTACTGAGGTGGCAATAAGAAATAATTTGGACATGTCATTAACCTTCAAATTCTTTGAATTGGTGCTAATTAGGATCTAGAAAAGCATAACCAAAAATGTTAATTACACTGAACTACGGGCTCAACGGTGCAACTATTAGGAGGCTGCTCATGTGAGTAAGTATGCTTGAATATAACTGAGTATCGCCAAATCAGGCTGTAAAAGACTACCATGATTTTATAATGAAGCAAAACGGAAGTGAAAAAATGAATTAATGACATTTTTCAGCTGTAACAAATGTGCTGAGGGCTGTTCTCACACTAAAAATCATTCCTTTGTATTTTGTAGCTAGGGGGGTCAAATTCTGCCAGGAAACCCACCCTTCCCTCTGAATGCATGTTAGCTGTAGCTCATGTAATGGCTAGTCCAGCCACTCAGCGCATACTGCCCTGGAGCCCAATCTTAGATTAAGGCTTTAGGTAATACTACAATATAAAGCGTTGAAAACAATACAGTATTAATGAAAACCTTTCTGAATTACTCCCAGTCCTTTCCTTGCTCTCTTTTTTAAGTTCACCTCTCTAGAACATTTCAAAACAAGCGTACAATGACCGCAGACAGAACTTTGTAACATGAAAGTGCTAATATTACCTATGCACGTAGCAAAATCTTTGCCAATTCCCTACTACAAGGTACTACTACACTTCTTTCTTCTACCTCTGATGAGCTTGCTGTGAGCCGTTACACCTTCGTAACTGCAGACACCATAATGTACTTCTGTACACAACTGACCAGATTGCTCCTTGCATGCTTACAGAAAACCAATGACGTACAGAACTTTCTGTTAAAATGCTGAAGCAACTCCCCAGTCAATGTAATAGTTTCTTTAAATTCAAAGACTTATGTTCTCATGTTATACCACTTAACGATGTTAGCCTACACCAGTGGCAATGTATGAGCACATAAGGCAGGCGGGATGTGGACAGCATTGGCTGCTGTTGTGAAAGAAATACCACATCAGGAGAACACCATAAATGGGCAGGAATTTCCAATAGATCAGAAGCCTACACAGATCACCTTCCTCCCACAGTTTATGGATCAGCTACTTTTTTTCAGAATTATTCACCTCGAATGGTTAATCAGTGGAATCCACTCTCTTTCAGCAATTGTTTCTTAGCACATACATTTTCTGTTAGATGCCCTTTTACATTGGAAAGGGACTGTACCCTGGCAGAGAGCATTTTGTATTTGACTGCTGGAGTCTTCGCTTCCTTCCAGCTGAGTATTTCCAGTCATTTCCCCCGCTCATTTTGCCTCGACTTTTTCATTCCTGAATGACTCCATCTCCTTTGCAGGTAATAGGAGGAGGCGTATACAGGAATGGGCAGAATATAGGTCGTACTAACAATGCTACTCCTTACCTTGCATTCGAAGGCAGCTGCAAGTTGGGCGAGCTCTGGCTACTTCTCATCTCAAGATAAGGAAAGGGGATTCTCTTGCTCACTCCTGACAAATACACAGTCACCTAAGCACACCCGCAGCTTCCAGAGAAGTGCTGCTTCCCTCCCTGGAAATGCTGAGCCTTTCAAGGTACACCACTTACACTTGTTAAAGATGTACCTGGTTTGCATTCTTTGCCATGATTAATTGCAGCACCCTGATATTGTGTTTTCAATAAACTTTTTTTTTTTTAACCTAAATTGCTGAACAGCACAGAAGCCCCTAGAAGTTTCTGCTCTGTCTTTACCCTGTTTCTTGATGTATAATTCTTACACTCTCAAAATCAGACTCATATTTATTACATAGCAATGCCCCAGAAACACAGACAGTTTTTCTGATAGTTTCACCTATCACAGAATAATACACGAAGTGAAGAAGAACACACAGCTGAGATTTTTAAATCCAGCCTTTGGAAAGAATGAGAGATACAGCTGCTTGTACGTGCACTCTGTCATAAAATACCGGCTTGCAGCACATACATGGAAATGAGGCGGAATGCTTCATTATCAAACATTCCTTGGCAGCCCACGCTCTGACGTGACAGCACATAATGCAAATATTTACAGCAGGAAGTCCTTAGGAATGATCAGTCACCACCAAATGGCAGCAGCTTATCAAGCAGTAATTCCTGCTGTGGGAAACCCAGCTGAGGCAGTATTTCCACACAAACACAACACAGAGAAGGTCTCTTCCAATAATTAGCTCCAATTTACATAGATTTCCCCACCATGCTAAGTGTATTTGACGAATGTCATCATGATCTACGAGACAGGAACTGTGGCATGAAAGCTCTAGAGGTCTGATCAGCCGTGGTTCTTTGCATCTAATACACAGTGAGTGAATGCTCCCAATTTAGTGAAGACATTTGCCCTGAGGCTAAAACACTGATTCTCCACTTACTGTCTTTTAATTGTGATGTATCCAATTTATCTTCTTAGGCTATAAACTCTTAGGGGAAAAGGTTCTTTTTCATTCTGTATGCTGTTCTCATGCCGGCTTTATTTTACTGCAAGAGAGCCATGTTCAGGTTAAATCATTCTCACGCTAGCAAGATAACACTTCCCTATTGCTGTAACTTGTATTGTTTTTCTACAACAACGTCTGATGTAAAGATGAATTAATGGCGACAACATTATGAATAAATGAAGAGTAACAAATAGAGGAATGTTGCAGATGTTGTAAAAAAATGTTCTTTTCTGCTGAGAAAACTGTTTGCTCATCCATGCCATGGTAATGCTTATGCTTTAGCAGTATAAACTACTGTGCATAAGCAACACTGATTTCAGGATACCACTAGCCCAGAAAAAAAACACAAAAAAGCCACCCAGGATGTTCTTTTTTCCAGAATTGCAGGTGCTCCATTTTACTGCCATTACCTGCAGGCCTACCTGCTGCCCCAAATTCACATTTATGCTCCTGCCATGCGTGAATTGGCCAAAGTGCACAGCCCTCCGTACCCAGATATTCAAGCCTGACGATTCACAGGCGATAAAATGTGACAGGACTTTTCACTGACAAATGAACCACAGGGCATCCTAATCAGCAGGTGAGGCAGCTCTAATAACTGCGTTACAGCGTAAGGAGATAAACTCAGATGGAGCAGAAAGTTCATAATACAAGAAACACAAGATGCTACTCAGCCTAAAGCACCATTGATGCTATACAAAGACATCCAACCAACACAGCAACATTTTTTCCCCTTTGGAAGCAGGATTCCTTTTAACTGCAGTTAAATACAGTCTCAGCAGTGCCTGAACAAGAATGGCAACCGCTTACAGCCCCCAGCATGACTACTTCCAGCTTCTTTTCCCTTTTCAATTGCAGCGAACCACAGTCAGACAAACAATGAAGGTTGGTTTTTTTTTTTGTTGTTGTTGTTGTTTTAAATTGTGGTGTTAGGATACTGCTGGTTATCGGTGTTTGCAGGTCTCATTGACAGACAGGATGGGACATGGACCAAGCAGCCAATATGCCAGCTGCTGCCCCCACCATGGGAGGTGCCATGCAACCAAAGGCTCGGACAGAATCCGCTTGGGTGGCTCTGGGACCAGCTGCACATGAGTTTGCGCTAGCAGTGAAAACACAGTCCCAGACGGTCACTTGTCCCCAAAGGACACCTGCTCCTGATCTTTTTCCCAAGCTCTACCGAATGAAAAGGTTTGCTTGTGTCAAGTACACAAAGTCTCATTCTCTCTGCCACCCTACTGACAGCCTAAGCTTCAGGGTGAATTTATGATGCCATCACTACAATGGCAAAATTCCCTTTGGTTCAAGCTAACTAGCTTTTCAAAAAACTTCAGCCCCTATACCCACAGCAGGATCCCTATTGACATTTTCTCCCTGCAAAGCTATTATTTCTAACACACTAAGGTCCCATAGCCACTGCTAAAACTCCTACTGACTGCAAAAGAGGGTAAATTTCCAAGCACAGACCTCAGGATTCCCTCTTCCAGCAGAAAGGATGCGCAAAAACCTGCCTCAGGATCTGAAGAAGGTTCCCTCTCTGCACCCGGGCCACGGCAGTCAGAGGACCATGGCTTTCACTTGTACTGTGAGAAATGGCATGCCTGAGACCCTGGGGCAGTGCTCTGAATCACTGGAGCAGTGAACACAACTGAGGAGTTTGAGGCATCCAATTCGATCACGGAGTGCCCCGTGCATCAAGTCTCACTAGGTTAAGAAGTCTCAGGGCTCTCAGATGAGCTGTAGGCATGGCACTAGACTGTCACGGCCCTTAACTGATCACACAGAGGAATAGTGGAAAATAAAACAATCTATCGCTTCCCTGCTCAGCCGTGCTCAGATTATGACTCAAGACAGAGGAAAAAGAGATGGAACTGCCCACTCGGTATACTTCACTGTGGAGCCACTGCAAAAGGATGGGGAGGGACCCGGCAACACAGATAAGAAAAGCTGTGCATTTACTCTCTGGCTGATGATGGATGAGCATAGCAAAGTACAAACCAGAATATCTGCTGCTTCTTTTGGACGAGAATTTTCTGATCATTGGTCCAAGCCATTATTTAGAAAAAATATGTTTTAAAATAGATATAATGGTTTATTTGGGGATTTCTTTAACACATTCTCCATCTCTCCTTCCACTAAAAAAAAAATAAAACAACCCCAAGTCTGGAATTCATCATTAGTGAAATTAGTGAAATCACAGTCAGAGGTGAGTGCCTATGTGTGTCTGCAGTTCTAAGGACAATGTCTGCACTTTGCATGGCATTGCTCATGCCCCAGCAGCAGCCAGTGCAGAGGCACACAAGAACCCAGGAAAAGGCAAGGGCTGGGAAAATCCCTGGTTAACCCCTTCTCCATCTGTGCAGTGAGGGTAACACCACTTCCCAAAGGTGCAGGATGCTGTGAAACATTCAACAACTTTAGTGGTAAAGGTTGGACACATACTGCAGAGAGGCAGATGGAGAAAGCCATCTGACGGTTTCAGCTGGGACTGGAGTTCGGAGGATCATACTTAGCTGAGAGCCTTCACATATGCAAGAACCAGTCCATTATTCTTCTCTAAACTCTAAACGAGTTTTCAAATCTTTACCATTTTTTTCTCTTGCACTCATACAGGGGGTCCACCCAGGTTCATTTTGCATAACCTTTTGTTGCTATTCCTTTGCTTTTGTTGTCTTCACTGCTTAGTACTTGACTTATAATGCACCAAATATTTATGTCATGCGGCAAACAATGAAGAGAAGACAACAGAGACATTGATGGCGCACCTACAACACTGCTGGCCTCTCTGGTCTGCAAAAGAAACTGCCAAAACCACACAGACTATTCTGTAATCCAGAAAGGCAGGAAAAATTTGGTGATGTGAAGAGAATGCTGCTTCCAAGGACAGTGGTTTGGCCCTCAAACTGAAAACTGTTATCTGATACCAGTTTTTATCATATTTTATTTTTCATCCATGTACTGTATACTCAGCTGAAGGTCATAATAGGTGTTTCTTTTTCTCATCTGATCTCTACAAAGACTGTGAGTACTGCACAAAGAGGACTTTCTTTTAAACATGAGTCTTGCTCAGCTGGAAGTGAAGAAGCCTTAAGTGGCTGCTTAAGGCACTTTATTTCCTCATACATATACATGTAAAGGCCTCAACCAAACAACTTGGAGAGATTACATATTTGCATATTACAAAGGCACAGTCCTCATACATTATTCTATTAAGTTAAAACATACTGCTGATACTTAAAAATGATAGAGTAACCCTTCCAGACTAGACCTGAAAAATTTGCTTAATTGGTTCAAACTCAGGTCTAAGACATGGATGTGAATCATAAAAAAAATTATTCTAATCTCTCAGCCTACTGGTATTTATTGCCTTGGCTTACCTTTCAGAGAAGACTGGGACTAAATCAATGCATAGACTGTCCCCCTAAATTGATGACAACCAGGAAATAAACAGCAAGTCCTGAGTCAACAAGACACCACTCACTACAAGCTAAAAAAACACTTTTCAGCATCCCACAAAATGAAGATATCCAAGGTCACATCATAATGTTCCTCTGAAGACACTTGAAGGAAACTCTCCAGGCTTCCAAACTGGTGAATGGCTTCACCATGAGCATGTAAGAAAGGCCTATCAAGGCATGAATCCCTTCTATTCCTAAAAGACACGGCATCAGCCCCTACCCAGCATCCAGTTTGCAGCTATTGTGTGCATCAAAACTAGGCAAAGAAAAATGACCAAAAGTCTCTACATGCATTAAGGGTGAAGGAAAAAATCCTTCCTGGCCCTGGTGCAACCAGATATAATCAACACACAGCGTGTGAGACTTTTCAGTGTTTTTAGAAGTATCAGCTTGGGACTGTTAAAAAAACCAAGCAAACCAAAACTGCCCCAAAACCCAAACTTTCAAAATTTAAGCTTCAGTGATGTCCACTGAAACCTACATACACCCACAGGTAAGACAGACCTTTCCTGAACCCATCTTCCAGACTAAACAACATCTAAGCTAGTCTTTTTCTATTGCTGGTTGGACTAAAACTCCTCAGCTCATGCAGACCTCTACCAACATGAGCCTAGCAGGCAATGAAACTCTGTCAGCAAGGCCAGACAAGCTCTGGAGGTCAGCAAGTCTCCCTGCAGGCTTCTAAAAAGCATCTCACTTGCAGGGTGACCAAATTTTCCAAAACCATGCAAGATATATGGCTTTTTAGAGCCATTTGAGCCACAGAGCTTGCTATGCTCTAGCAAACCAAAATTGCTGTCAATGAAGCCTCAGTCTGTCAAAAATGATCCTCAGTACTTTGGTGGCTCAGGACCTGAATGCCCACTTCTTACCACTGATGGGAGCATGTCACAGCATAGCTGTTCCTGGAGCTCAGAGGCACTGCCACGAAAATGCTCATGCCTTGATTTTGAAAAAAGCACCTTAAAATAGGAAGTTCTTACTCTTTTTTCTGGACATTTGTTTTATTTACAGCCCAAGAATCCCAAACCCTCCAGAGGTATCACCCAAGTCTCACAACACCCAGCACAGAGAAGATAACTTTACAGAATGTGATACAGCTAGGACATGGGACTTGCCCCAGATCAGAGAAATTATTTATGACAGATTGAAAGCTGAATCTACATTCCCTTGGCATACAAGCCCACATCTTATCTGAAAGACTACCCATTTCTCTGTACCACAACGCACTGAAGATCAAATATTATGTTCAGTTTTCACATAAAAGTATATAAAGCCAGCAGGGAAAGCAAGGCATAGCACAGTGACAGCAGGGAACAAACATGTA
This sequence comes from Morus bassanus, assembly GCA_031468815.1. Lineage (NCBI taxonomy): Eukaryota > Metazoa > Chordata > Aves > Suliformes > Sulidae > Morus > Morus bassanus. The sequence continues at coordinate 58,399,632 of CM062567.1, read as the reverse complement.
AAAAATAAAAGGCCAGCATAACTTACGGGAGCTGCATTGTTTTTCACTGTGACACTCGGAGTTGTGGCTCGTAGCGCCCCACTCACGCCATGGTAGTATTTGAAGCAGATCTTTGTTTCAGCTAAAAAAAGAGAATTATTTTAGATTAGAAGAACTGCCAGGAAGAAGCTGCACGATTGGTTGCAGCTCACAAGCACAAGGCTGGCAAGCAGTTAAATTGCGTGTGGTTTGTCCCAGGTTGGTTGGCACGACAGGATACCTCCTGCCTCCGATCTTCCCCTTTGCCACAGTGAAATTTAGAGTTCAGTTCCTGCAGCTTAAAACAGTTAAAACCCCATCCTCTTTTGAGCAGCAGTTACGAGAGACAGACCTTAGAGTACCTGATCAGCATCCTTTAGCTATATTAGGAAGAAGAAAGTAGGGACAGAGAAACCCTCCCTGTTCAGACCATACCAAACACTAATGTGCAGAGAAAGTGAGAAACTTCCCTAGGACAACAAGATTGCTTAGTTGCTCATTGTCAGGTTTCACTGAACCAATTTGTTCTGGCCTTTGTCAGGGCAAGGACGTAGCTATACAGATTAACGGCTATGACAGTTACTACCCTTAAACATTTTTCAGAAACAGCATAGTACCACGAGACCCCATCTTAGTGTATTTCCACTGACTTCCAAAGATTTGGATTAGGTGAGGAACACAAGCAAGACCATGATTTTGGAGTCACAGTGCTGCTTTTTGCCACATGCATTGATATTCAGATAAATGCATTAAGTGAGGGTAACCCATTTCAATAACTGTATCAAGGCACAGAAGTAGTAAAATCTGCTTCTTGTTCAGTCGTCCTCTTATGACCCACCTTCTTGTCTGCTGCAAGAAGGAGACATACTTTTAGCTAGCTTCCCTGTTGGTCTGTAACTCCAAATAGATACAAATTGCTAGTATGCATCATAATCCCACTCACTCACTTGCCTGGACCTGGTGACTTGCTGGAGCACATCCTGCAGGAAGGAGTTTTCTTCCATAATAAACTGGGATGTGAACTGGGTTGATAAGTGCCTACATGCAGCCAGGACACAGCAGGTATGCACTGTATGTTTGTAACAGGTGTGGGATCTGAAAAATGCGTGTTTAAATAAAAGCAGCATTCACATCTTGCAGTTCTAACTGGGTAATGCCATGGAACTTTTCAGCAACTCCATAATATACTTGAAAGTGCTTCTCATAATCAAGTTTTTCCATAACACCTTCCTTCGCAGCTGCTGCTGAGGCCCAGGGAAAGCACCAACCTTTGCCTCCAGAGCCACACCACCACTCACTGTAACTAGAGTGCCTATGTAAGAAAATTATAAAAAGATGCCAATATTTTAATGTACAAATTGCATTGCTGTTTTAACACCAGTAACAAAATAAGTGAAACCAGTGCAGCTGTGACAAAAGATTATGCAACGTTAAGAGCTGGGACCTTGGCCATAGGTTATGGTGCTGTGATCTGCCATTTGGTAGATCCAAAAAACAACTCTGCAGTGCCCCAGGGGGTAGCAAAACGTGGGGACATGAAAAGCAGTGGAGACCCTCAAAAATGCAGGCCTGAATTGCTTACCCTGACACCTACAGATACACAGGAGAAAAAATAAATCCTGATTTGTTTTTTGAAAGAAAAAATAGTTTTAGGAGTGTAAAGCCTTCCCAACTTTCAAATATGACTTAGGAAATGAAAACCAAAGAGCTTATGTTCCCAAGTAGTTCAAGCGCTTCTCATTTCCAGGTGGCCTCTCGGCACTCCAGCACTCCTCCCTCAGGAGGCACCAGGGACATGCAGTCCATTGACAAGAAGCACCGTGCCAGTGCAGTTAATCTGCCACTGTATTTTCCATCCCCACAGCTCATTCTTCATCAGGCAACCAGGTGCACATTTCTACTCACACAGTGAAAACACACACCTCTCCCACTATATGCACGGAGGCGTACATGTGTCCTTTTTACTTCACAGCACTCTACAAGAAGTGGAACAGGCTCCAAGTCCTTCAGCACCTCCACAGGGGATTTTGCTGCCCATCCTGGGGTTTAATTTGCAACTATGCCCCAAACAAACTTCTGCAAAATCAAGAGAATTACTTGAGGTGTCAGTGCAGCTGAGCAAGCGACCCTGCTGTTGCACCTGGGAGCAGCAGTTGTTTTCTTTTGGCAGCAAAAAAGCTGGATGAACTTGTGGGACTGAAAAACTGCAAGTCCAGATTGAATTTTCACGTTGTAATTTTCTCTACAGGACTTTTAACAGCTCAGCAGCTAACTCATTTCCTTACTGAGAAGACAGCGAAAGCTGATGATATCACAATAGCTAAAACATGCAGTTCTTGCCAATTATTTAAATCCTAATTTTCCTCTCTGGAGATTTTTGCTACAGTTCGCATGGAACATTGAGAGCTAGAATAAAGAGAAACTTTTTTTTTTTTTAAATTTTTATTAACTCATGTAGTTAATAAAATATAACTCCAGCTACTAGCCTGTATGACAACGTTCAGACCTCACAGCAGGAAATCTCACCGTAGGTTGACAAGAAGGAAATCAGTTACCACATACATTGGGAAACAATGGTTTAAAAGAATCTATTTAATTAAACTAAGAGTATTAGACAGAGAGAACAGAATAGGAAAGATTATATCCTTATGTAGGTATTCTGGATATTAGTATTGCTTACAAGGACAAAGGGTTACTAAGATGATTGAATATGTAGTTGGAAAGAACCATGTGGGTATTGAAAATTCCTCTCAGTTTCACACAACTATTTCTAATTTAATTTTTAATGAAACAGCCCACATACAGATGCAAACTGGCAAGAAGGCAATCCAGAGAGATGCAGGTATCACATCCAACTCGAAACAGTGGCAGAGGTGGAACCATTTATCAAGCAGTATTTGAGGTTGTGATTAATGAGGGTCAAAGGTTTCATTCAGAGAGCAGATCTGATAGCAAAAGATCTTATGGGGCCTTCACAGCTTGAGAAATCACTCCAGAAACATCAGGGGAATAACATTTTCTTTTTTCTTCATTCCCCCTCCCCACCTTTTTCCCAGATCTTTTTCAGCTTGAAAATAGTACGAAAATGGCTATTGTCAATGGATAGACAAAACTTTAACAAGTGTAAAGCTTGCAAAATTACATATGGTGTCTTTATGTGTAAAAATGCCACTTAGACCCCAGCTGGGCTTTTTTTGGCTAGGAGCCATTCTTTCCAAATAACATAATTGGTGCCATGTTTTTCACTTCAACAGAGTCCTAACATTTTAATCTGTCTGAAGATTTTCTTGTATTCCTAAATCACCTCTAAGACATTTCCAAAACAGATGCAGACATTCACTGGCTTAGTTCCGGTTCTGCTGCCTCTGCAGAGGAACAGAAAGCACTGTATAGGCAAGGCAGTGATACAAATTAACCTGAATATTATCCAGCTGGCATTCATATGTAATAAGTATTTAAAAGGGCTGTTTGCATTGTAGTCTTGTAGACGAGCTTGTTGTGGAAAAAAGGAGACCATTTAACTCTGTCCTGCTGCCCTAGCTACATAGCACAGTGCACAGGTCAGGAGCAGGTGTTGTCTAGTTAATCCCCAGTTATAAATAAATATGTGCCATTGTTATTTTCATCTCAGTAAATTATGAGTAGCAGCTCACTGGATCAGGTAATGAAGTTATGATGTTAAAGTCAGGAAGTAATGAGGTTAAATTCTCCTTTCAATTAGCATAAATGGCAGTTAGACTGGTAAATATTCCAGAGATGAGGTGTCCAAAGACACTCAAATACTTGTGCCCATGACAATTACCAAACTACTCTGCAATTTTCACGGATCAAGAACAAAACAGCATTGTATTCCCTGTACACCAGGCTTGATTATACCATGCCTGTGTTACAACCTTCCACTGCACTGATATAAATAAGACAGTTCCCAGTTGTATGCTCAGAGCCACTGCTGTAACCATCACGGGTGCAGAAAATACAGCTGCCTGAAAGCAAGGCCTCCAAGGCAGTACAAGGCAGGGTAATCAGAGCCAGGCAACAGGAGAGGCGATTCTGTTTTGCTCCTTGTACCACAGCCCACAAGCACCTCTGTGGGCCACATAGGAGGGATGCTCACGGGAAAGGGAGAGGAGCCAGGATGTAGCCCATCCCTAGACACCAGAGCGACCACTCCTCATTCACAGGAAAACTCTGAGAAGTTTGAGTTTTGCCAGAAAACTCTGCCATGGAGCTTCAACCCTCCATGAGAAAAAAAATCCAGTCCACAGGAAATTATTTCTCTGTCAAAGCCCTGAGTTATCTCAGTTACCAAATCACTTTTGCAAAACAACTGGAAAATGAATTTACCAGCTGAACATTACTCTTCTTGGCAATATTCTATACTGCCTCCACAATCACCCAGCCCTTGAAAACACCCTACCTCCTTACTAAACTGACGTGAGAGGAGATAAAATCTCGTAGGATTTGCTGATGAATTGCAGCTGTAGGTGTTGAAGGTTGAAAGCCTCTAAGAGGTGTCCTAGTTTCCATCCCATTCTTCTTTTCCGTCGGTGTTATTGCTCCTGTTTGTTTATTTGATACCCCTTCCCTTTAAAATACTTCCTTGCCTACTCATCTTCCTCATTCCTTCAGAGTTGTCAAAATTGCCCTAAATCTCTTCTCAAAAGTTCAGTTGCTCTTACAGTCCTCTGCTCCTCACTTACTGAGGCTGGTCTGGTCTCAGAGGCTTATCCACTAAAAGGTGGATTTATTCTCTTAAAGACAAAAAGAGGCACTGCCAGGATTAAGCAGTTTCCCTTGTTAAACAAAAACAAAAACAAAACCAGAAACAAACAAACAAACAAAACAAAACAAAACAAAACAAAAAAACAACCATCCTAATGGGTATTTCCAGGAAAGACTAAATGATATTCTTTGGGGGAGGCAGGAAGCATCAGTTGGTGTTTGATAGGAGCGTGTGATACACCTGAGGCACTTCTACAATCTGGTTGTGATTTACTCCCCTGACACTTTTTGTTTCAGTTAAATAGCTGAGGTGACTGGGCATTAGCTAAGCATTTCTCAGCGCTGAACAACCTCTCAGGGAAGTAATGCCCATCTTAAAAACTGAGTCATTTGTGATCAATTCAATCTATTACTAAAAGAGCTGTTGTTGCTCTTTTGGGCAAACACTGTGCATAAAGAATGAGAGGTGTCAAAAACCAGTAATGAAAAGGTAGCTCTCTTTGGTAAGTGGGTGGAAACCAAGTGAACCAAATCAGAGCACAAAGCAATTAAATTATGAGTCAAAGTTCTCCCTAGAGAGGACCCAGAAGTGGAATAAACAAACATAGGATACTGTCCTATAATCAGATTGCTGTGGGACCATCTTGAATTAAAGAGGCCACAATGATCTCTGGAAGCAGGGAAAGAAGGTGTCAAAGTGGAGATAGGGAGTCAATGGAGAACTGATTGAATACAATGGGGAAACTGGGAGAGGCATATGAAAATAAAAATAGGACAAGGAATTACATTGGGAAGCCAAAACAGAGAGAGATTAAAGGCAGTTTATATGAGGTGTTGCAGAACTGGAATTGAGTAAGCAACGGAACTGATATGGAAATTGAGGGAAGGAGAGGACTGAGATTAGAAGGGAATCACTGTGCAGACAGAGTGGGACAGGGGAGAGGGGAGAAAGACTAGGACTGTCTAAATGAGACTAAATGAGAACAAAGCAGGGAAAAAGAAACACAGCAAGGAAAGGCAGAGAGGGAGAGAGTGAGAAAGTCAAACCTGAAGAAGAAAGAGGAAAGAAGTGCCCTCACTGAGACTATGAGCTGCATCAGCAGCTAGCTGTGAAACCCAGTGTGCAAGCAAACATCCTGTCCACCTCTCATGCCTGACCACCTTTCTCCACCTGCTGCTGCCTCCAGTGCCCATTGCCTGCTTCTGAATACTGCTGGAAGTGTAGAGAGCAGGTAAACTGTGCAACCCAAAGAGTTAAAACCCAGTGCTCCTGGGTGAGCCTTTCTCTAAGCATCAACAGTTTTTAGATAAATTTAGGTAGTTTCTCCCGATATTATACCTGCCCTGTCAGCAAAGAATTAAGACACATAACAAAGACAAAAGGTAAGGTTATTACTGGCAGATCTAATTTGTACTTACAGCATCGATACACGGTACCGTTTATTTCCATCGTGTATGTCTGCTGCTGCTCTGTGCAAACAACTGCTCTTACTTCTTGTACTGCCATTAGAAAAAATGCCTGTTCCAGGAATTTCCTGTCCAATATGCAATGGTGACACTACAGCCGTCAAGCTCATCTGCTACTCAGCCACCTATGGACTGTGCATTTCCTTAAGATGTAAATTGCATCTACTCACAGTATTTGTTTAGTAGCACAACTGCCTACAGTTTTCCGTCAGGCACCTCAGTTTTTAGACAGCTAACGGTTTAAAACTAAATGGGGCCTAAACAGATGCGTTTCTTTAACTCCACTTGCAGAATTTCTTCCAATTTTCTCATGACTTTTTCCCTGCCCTGCTCTAAAATGTGCACAGACACATGTGAACAGACTGTTGAAAGACTTCTTTTGAGAAACTGTGAGATATGAAATTTTAAAATCTCACCTTTCAGATTATTATAATGCTTCCAGGCAAGAAAGAAAAACGTACCTGGAGACAGAAGTAAGATTGACCAGTACATGCCAACAATTTCAGGCACAAACCAAGCAGTATAACACCCAGAAAGCTTCTAATCAAGATTAAATTTAAGCCAAAAATCCAAACTTGTCAAGATGCAGAAATGCACAGTCAGAACAGTCAAATAACCTTTACTCTGCAACAATAAATAATGTATTACTGTATTTGTAATTGATATTCGAAGAACAGATTAGATGATTTTAGTAATTTTATTTCATCTCCAGATGGTGTTGTCACAGACTGCTATTGTTTCACAAGAGTTGCACATTCAGGGCTGAAGTCACCTCCTTTATAACAGGAGAGCTGATTACTATCACTTATTATGTCATTGATTCTTTGTTCTTGTCCTGGTTTCAGCTGGGATAGAGTTAATTTTTTTTTTTTTTCCCCATAGTAGCTAGTGTGGGGCTATGTTTTGGATTTATGCTGAAAACAGTGCTGATAATGTGGAGATGTTTTAGTTGTTGCTAAGTAGTGCTTACAGTAGTCAAGAACTTTTTCTGCTTCCCATGCTCTGCTGGGTGCACAAGAAGCTGGGAGGGGACACAGCCAGGACAGCTGACCCAAACTGACCAAAGGGATATTCCATACCATATGACATCACGCTCGGTATATAAAGCTGGGGGAAGAAGAAGGAAAGGGGGGACGTTTGGAGTTATGGCGTTTGTCTTCCCAAGAAACCGTTACGCGTGATGGAGCCCTGCTTTCCTGGAGATGGCTAAACACCTGCCTGCCCACGGGAAGTGGTGAATGAATTCCTTGTTTTGCTTTGCTTGTGCGCGCGGCTTTTGCTTTGCCTATTAAATGGTCTTTATCTCAACCCAGGAGTTTCCTCACTTTTACTCTTCTGATTCTCTCCCCCATCCCACCAGGGGGGAGTGAGCGAGTGGCTGCGTTGTGCTTGATTGCTGACTGAGGTTAAACCACGACAGTTCTGTTATTTGTGATCTGCAGATACTCTCTGCTATTGACTATCACTTTTATTTCCTTTGCTTGATAGTTTGATTCAGCAGCTACCTGCCTCCAACCACCACAAGAGTAATACAGTAAATTAGTATGCTAATAACTACTAGGTAGGAAGAAATTCTCATAGTCAGTGGGCCAGTCTCCTCTGTCGTAGCTTCACTTGTCTGAGCTTCAGTGTTGCATGCTCCATACTACATTGATTTTGGGTCTAGCTTTGTATAACCCACCTCTATTACTATGCTGTTCATATGAAGTGACATGTATCTGTTTACACATGACTGCACTGTGATTAATTAGCATTATTCAGAAATTTTTCATGTGAGACTCCTGAGCATAAGACAGACAAAATCACACCATTTTTGCCTTATGAAAATAAAGCTATCCGGAGGTTCTAATTACATGAGAGATACAACAAAGTGGCTCTGTAAACTGCTATACAGGAAGAACATATAGATCCAATTTCAATAGGCTGTTGCTCATGCACTACCCTCATAAAAACTGTCCTATTAGCAAGACTCATTACTAAAGAATGCTAGCAGTTGGAATGGATGTGTGCTTATAGGTTCATTTCCAGCACTTGTATATATTTCTCCATACAAGCGGGACACCTAACATTGCTGATTACTAAAGTTGCTTAACATTTTTCATTATAAACCTTGTTTTCAGTTGCTTATACATTTTCAAAGACACATCCATTTGGAATAAAATTTTGCATGCTGGATGTCTGCCTCAGATCTACAGAGGATGTACAGCAAGAAAGTTTCATCCAGAAATCTGTAGCTGTGCGGGTAAGGGAAAACCGTGAGGTTTTACCCATTAAAGATTTCTTAAGACATTTCCCTTTACCCCCCCAAGTTAATATGGTGCAGAAGTGACTATACTAAGCATATATCTTTTGCTGTTCCTGTAAAGTACATTAAAATTCTGCTAACTTATAAGCCTCTTCAAAAAATTCAGTTTGATATGCTCATTTGAGACGCCCTTGATTTTACCACCTAAATGCCCTGGAAATCCTATCTGTGCTGAGCATGTTTCAGACTGGCACTAAGACAGGCTTTTTCAGCAACACAGATCTAAGCTCTTCCTGGCTGTGCCACGCCTGGGTGCCTCTCCTGGGAGCAGAACTGTATCCCTGGGTATCTCCCTATTGTGCCAAGTAACATGGAAGAGGAGAATATGAATCCAATGCCGATTTTCCCCTTTTGAAGGAAGAGATGAAGGCAGCTGCAGGGATTAGGAGCATGGGGTGGGGAAACAGAAGCCAGGACAAAAACAGGTAAGATAGTGAAGAAGAAAAAAAAAAAATAAAAATCTGTGATTTGTGGTGGCCATAGGCTTGAGTAGATAAGAATTTTGGGAGAGCACGTAGCAGACTACTGTTTCAGTCTTCCTAGGACAGATGAGCACTGCCAGCTACCTTCACAGTGGGAACACAATGCATGTACTACTGGGGACTTTTATCCAAGCTCCCAAGTAGGCAACCACAGGGAGATGGCAACGGGATTTATGGTCAGTCTACTGGCTCAAATTCTGTCCAGACAGGCAGGGGTTGGAACGCATTAAAATCTACAGCCATCCGGTGGCCCTTGTGAAATTCCAGTTCATCATGGACAAGGGTCTGTACCAAAGTGCCCAGTAAGTCTGGCGTTTAGATTGACAACTAGAGTCGAGGCAGGGTAGAGCAAGGCAAAGCTTCTGCAGATACCCACCACAGGAAAGGTCAGTGGAAGGATGCCACTAAAGATGCTAAATGTCTTCAATAAAAAGGTGGTTTAGCCCTTGTGTAGCTAGGAACAGAACCTGCAGTTTGCACTGGGGCATATTCTCTATTACCCACTTCTTCAGTTTTATTGTATAACATGAATAATGGAATTGAAATTTGGTTTTCTCAGACAGCTCACATCCTTGAAAATAATAATTTCCTCCTAAAATTATCTTCCGAAATGTGAGATGGGGGAAAAATAGAAAAAAAAGGACTCAGCCTTACCATTCCTGGCACTGAGTCATCTCTCATCCCATTGAAACCAACACTTCATATTTGCTTCATATTCATAAAGACAGCGGGAATCAGCCCAGAACAGGTGAGAATTTTATCTATTTACTTACGGTCAAACCCAACAGTGCTATCTATCTGCTCTGCCTTTATGGACTGTTCTAAAGAAAGGACTGATAGGCACCAATCTGAGTGAATGAGAGTTGGGAAAGGGCGGGGGGGGGGGGCGGGGAGGGAGTTGTAACAACTTACCTGTCTTTCATCAGGAGAAGGAAACGCTGTTTGGGAGAGACATTTTAGTCATCAAACAGCAAATTATAAGGGCTGAACTAAGATTGAGACTTTAATGAAATTCCAGAGCCTACAGGCGTATAATGTTTTTATGTAAATCAGCTTAACGATGAGTTTTCACCATGAGCATTAGCAAGTGAGCAATTTATTTGAGAAAAACTTGCAATCATCAAAGCATTTTTGACTATGTGACAGTTGAGTCCATAATAACTGGAAACCATGCCTAAAGTTTGCTCTCTGATCCTAAGCACTCATGTACATTGCATGAAAAACAACTTTCCAGGCAAAATCAAACACATGGTTAATCTATTTATGAGGGAGATGATCTAAAATAACTTCTGAAATGCAACAATTACATCAGACTAAGTTTTTAAATAACACTTCTGTTTTACAACTGCTCATCATCTTGGTTACAATGCACTTGACAGTTCTTTATCAAAACTGAATAGTAGAGCAAAAAATCTCTACCCTTCCAGTACACTGGAAATGAGCCTTGCTTCACATGCAGAAAGCCATCTGTTTCACTGTATTAGTGTCTCCTTAGCTACCTTAGAGTCACTGACGATACTCAGGAAAAGAATTTGAAATGGAGATATAGTGCCTGTGTTCTCAGTTACACCAATGTATATTAAAACACAACATAAACAGATAGAAAATAAATATACAGAAACACCGACACCCCTGCACTTTGTTCTGAGTGTCAACAGAGGCACTGTGAAGATGACTGAGAGATGACAGAGAACGGTATAAACTCAAAACTATACAATAGCTCACAGCTCCACAAAATAGGAGGGACAGAGCTGGGGACGTCTCTCCTCTCTTTACTGTGATGTACAACCACCGGGTTGTCCCACATAGAATCATTAAGGTTAGAAAAGACCTCTAAGATCATCAAGTCCAACCATCAATGCAACATCACCAGGCCTCCTAAACCATGTCCCGAAGTGCCACATCTACATGTTTTTTTGAACACCTCCAGGGATGGTGACTCCACCACCTCTCTGGGCAGCCTGTTCCAGTGCCTGACCACTCTTTCGGTAAAGAAATTTTTCCTAATATCCAATGTAAACCTCCTCCAATGCAGCTTGAGGCCATTTCCTCTCGTCCTATCGCTAGTAACTTGGGAGAAGAGACCGACACCCACCTCACTACAACCTCCTTTCAGGTAGTGGTAGAGAGCGGTAAGGTCTCCCCTCAGCTTCCTCTTCTCCAGGCTGAACAACCCCAGTTCCCTCAGCCGCTCTTCATAAGACTTGCTCTCCAGACCCTGCACCAGCTTCGTTGCCCTTCTCTGTACACGCTCCAGCACCTCAATGTCCTTCTTGTACTGAGGGGCCCAAAACTGAATACAGGATTCAAGGTGCCACCTCACCAGTGCCGAGCACAGGGGCACGATCACTTCCCTACTCCTGCCGGCCACAATATTCCTGATACAGCCAGGATGCTGTTGGCCTTCTTGGCCACCTGGGCACACTGCTGGCTCACGTTCAGCCAGCTGTCAACCAACACCCCCAGGTCCTTCTCAGCTGGGCATCTCTCTAGCCACTCTTCCCCAAGCCTGTAGCATTGCATGGGGTTGTTGTGACTCAAGTGCAGGGCCCAGCACTTGGCCTTGTTAAATCTCACACAATTGGCCTCGGCCCATCAATCCAGCCTGTCCAGATCCCTCTGCAGAGCCTTTCTCCCCTCGAGCAGATCAACACTCCCACCCAATCTGGTGTCATCTGCAAACTTACTGAGGGCATGAAGCAAGATCATCTTGACTGCCCCTGTCACAATATAACCTTTAGGCTTCCAGGTATTATGTCTGCCTCAAGTTAATTGTCTCCTAGGGCAGATGCCTATAAAGCATCAGCTCCTTGCTTTTTTCAGGGTAACTGTAGTTTGAAGTCTTAATTAAATACATATGATTGGATTATGCCTTCAGGCACAGCCTTGAGCAAGAGATAACACAAGAACTTCAGAAGTCAAGTGTGTCAAATACAGCCCTTGACATCGCAACATGTTTTTATTCCTCTTGATGTTAAAACATGGGTGGACCAAGCATTGCTTTGGATTTACAGAGGTAGAAAATTACATCAGCCTTATGATCAACGATTAGTATTTAGGAAGGTGTAAGCTGTAACTTTACCTGGTGCCTGCTTTGTGAAGGGAGAGGACAGCATGAAAAAGGACACCTTGCAACTCCAAACCCAGCCAAGTACTGAGATTAGGGAGGATTCATGTTTTCATTTACATTAGTAGCAGTTTAACTTAAGACACCTGCTACAGTACTTCTTGAGCTGGTCTTTAACCTCACATCTGATAAGCATAACTGAATTTCACGTTAGAAAGAGAACATTCCCTTGAGTCAGCCTTTCAATTTTTCCCCAAGAAAGTTACCTTTGGAGACATTAGTGCCAAAACCAGCCATGACAGACCTCACCATTCCCCCAGCTCCTCTTACATGTTATGTCCTTTCTCTTGTTACTCTGCAAACTCTCCCACTCAGAAGCCCTATCTATGCACGTTTTCAAGTGCTAAGCTTGCTTCAGTCGCTATAAAAATGCTTTACAACAACAGTTGCTTTGTGTTTAGCAGCCAGACCATGCAATATTAAAACTCACAGTGTTCACTCTGATTGGGAGCTATTACAATCAGTCAAGCATATGGCATGCAATATACAAAGCGAGTCTTGCAATTAAGTCCTTGGGCAACAAGATGTGAATATTACCAAGAAGAAATCCTTTGCACTTGGATGTAAAAGAAAAGCCAAGAGCTTAGCACTATTACTCACAATACCATAATAAGGACTCCTTTTATTTTTTTAATACATTTATTATTTTTCAGAATCAGTATGTACACATTCCTTGTCTCTACTGCATATCTAAAGATATTTTTAGCCTAATATTTCCATGACAACAAAGCAAGAAATGGTCAATTTGAGAAGATGGCTGAATGAAAATTCAAAATGCTTGCAGAAGCAGCTTCCTGGTGCTAAAATTGTTTCAGTTACCCACTACACTAAGCACATTATTGTTTGTTGCTGCTATTTCTAATCATCAAACTAAAAAACTAATTTTGAGTGATTAAGAGAATTACACATCATGTTATACAACAAAGACGGTTCATTGCTGTCATAGTACAAACACCCTAATACAAGTAAAAGAAGACAGCAAAGTGCTACTTTAGACTGAAGTAAGAGCTCACAGAGAAGACTAAGAAGAGACGTTGTGGTACTCTCTTAGGCAACTGGTAATAGGTTACACGTACCAAGAATGCAATGGCAAGTATGACAATTCAAACTCTTGGCTTTCCTGACTCTACCACAGAGCAGACAATTCTGGAACAGAATCATTTGCAAAATCTGGAAGACCAGTATTCCAGGCAGTGGCATTAAAAGCAAGGAAAATGTACAAGGGAGCAACCCAAGTAAAGGCATGCACCTCTCCCTTCACCCCAGGATTATTTGGTTTTATTTGCAAGGCACCTAACAGATCTACACAGTGTGAGGAGAAAATGAGGACGATTGCACCTGTGTTTTGGCACTGTAACCCTACTGAAGGCAAAAGACAAGTCACAGCACAAAAACGCCGCAGCAGAGATTGAGTTCTTTGGCACACTGATTCCTAGATTCACATTAGCATCCTGCAACCAGTTTATTCCTTTGCACATTACTTTTTTCCTTCTTTGCAGAAAGAAAATGAACAGTGACGAACAATATGTAATTTTATCACTAAATACTTGTTACATTATTAAATACAAGTGTGAGATGAACAGCCTTGCACTGTAATTACCCAATGACCAAAATTCCCCAAAGTTCAGTTGTTCTGAAAAACAGCGTTCTTTGAGGTCTTTTCTTAGTACTCCAAAGCCTTACCTGGGCAGGTCTTGTGAGCTTTAATTAAACAGAGGAAAAGAGAGTTCTGTGTCTTCACAACACAGGTCTGTTCTCTTGTTTATGCATCCAAAGCATTTATAACAAATTGGGTTCGCCCACTCAGAACCATGAGCCTTGAATAAAAGCTGCATGCCAGCTATGCTGCCGAGGTATGGCTTTTTTCCTCTCCTCTCCTTTTAGTCTTATAAATGCTTTGCCTTACGACAGCAGGGCCTATCTTTCTTTCATTTGCTGAAATCACAGGCAGAGAAAGTGCGCTCACGTCCTTTGGTTCTCGCAGAGACTTGTGAGCCACGCTGCTGGTTGGCGAAACCCCGTCAGTGTGACACCTTTGCAAACACAGTGCTGCGCCAGGGTATAATAGATAAAAACTTGGCCTTATTCTTTTAAAACAATGCTGCCAGAGTTCATCTCCCATATATCGCTGCTAAGCTCGACAGGGATGGGAGTGTGTTTACTTTTTCCGGTGAGGATTGGTAAAAGAAAAATAAACTTAAAGCCCAGGTTAGCTCAGACGCACAGGGACACACAGCCCTTTTTTTTAGGTCTCCTCTTTCTCTGTGACCGTGCAATCTCTGCAGATCAGAGGATCTCGGATGCTGATTGCCAGCATACGAAACATTGCAAAGAGAAAAGCCCTTGGCATCCCAGTTTCACACACTCTGATCAGCCTCATCATCACGGTTTCTATTCCAGTATCAGCTCACATACTGACTGTGGCCCACACGCTGCAAGTTTCAAAATCACCACTGCTTTACATGGTGCTGTGTGTATCTGCCACTACCTCCACTTCGAGGGACAAAAAAAGGGAGGAGGAACTGCAGCTGGCTCAAGGGAGAGACACCCACAGCAGTGCCTCTGCACCTCCTTTCACACATGGCATGGACCATTCTGTCCTCAGAGCTGGTCAGGTCTCTGACAGTGAAGGGAAATCAGCGCATCCAACTCCTTTTTTTAGGAACTCTGACTTTGCTTTAGGTATGTTTTCATATATTTGCATGCCATTAATAACAGCAGCACCTGTCTATTGCTGCTGATAGCATATGGACTGTGGACAGTAACAGGCTATGTATAAGCCTGTTGACTTGGTCCTACAAGACTCGGCATGTAACACTCCTTTTCAGGAAAGCAATTCGCAGGCAGTTCTGCCTAGAAAGGTGATGTCAAGTTGTGACCAAGATCTCAAACGGAGACAAAGAAGCTGCCCATGCCTCTTGAGGGAGGTTCTGGAGGGCTCAGGATCAGAATCAACTGAGAAAGTTTTACATCAGAATGAGAATTAAGGCTGGAGTTCATCAGTTTTAGATCTACAACTCTGTAGGAAGCTTTCTGAAGATCAGTAAGAAGGAAAAACCTGCTCCTTAAAAAAATTACATTTTTAGCAGGAGCCATGAACTGGACTTCTGCTTTTGACTGTAGTTGGATTCACAACAGTGTGGGATGTTGGAACACAGCACTGAGCCTCTCTGCTCCCTTTTACAAAGACGAGGACAGACCCATCAAACACTGCTGGTCTTCTGAAGCTTGCCCACAAAGTCGTCTTCTACAGGAAGCATACTATGAGACTTTTGTGATTCACTTTACAATTTTGACTGTAGAAGTAGAAAGCAGGTAACTTTGCTGCATTTGGTTAAGCCCCTCTACAGTGAAGGATTTCTTACATTTTTTGGCTTGAGATGGCCTGTATGTGGCTGCTCACCCATTCAGAAAACTCCTATTTACAAGGCATTTTGATTAGGTGCTGCTGCTTCGGTGCCTATTGTTAATTTCCCTGGGAATTTATAAAACAAAGCACAAGCTATCAAGAAGGAAAAGACCAAAAAGCTGCTAAAAAAGAGGTATTAGACCTGTTATTACTTCTCACCTTAGAGTTCCCTCTGCAATCTCCTATTGCGATAACTTTTTTTTTCTCTTCTAAAATACCAACTTCTGTTCACCATTTATTTGCAATCTAATAATTAGGGAAGAAAATTGCTGTAATCACAAAATGAAACATGACATTTTAAAACTCAGCAATTCCAAAACTATCTTACTTGATACCAGTAAAAAGAAGAGGCTACAAATGGGTTACATTAAGTTGAGAGGCAAGATAAAATATCCTGACTGTAAAAAGAACAGTGAATCTAATAGTGAGAGCATTGGAAGAGTGTATTTGTTTTCAAGTGCAATAAAAATATGGAACTGTGGGGAAAAAAATACTATGAATCTCCATTTGTACAGGGTAAAAATTACTATCTTGTAACATATACTGGAATAACAAGGAATGGAATTACTACATTTAAACAAGCAAGAGGACAAAGAGTCATAGGTAGTCTGGACAAGATACTACAAAGTGAGGAAGGTTTATTCTCTCACAAAATATATCAAGATGTACACTGAGAGATTGTAAAAAATAGTCTTCAAATCATTGTTAGTTCCTGTTAATTATAAAACTGTATACAGATGCCAGTATTTCCGTCACCTGAAGGCATCTGCCAGGTGGCTGGTGCATTCTCTCTGGCTTTGAACTTCACTGCTGGGACCCATGGTGCAAGCCACAGACGTTCGCTTCATTGGCTCGGGCTGGCATTTGCAAGCCTTCAGAGCTGCCGTCCCAACAGCACTAACTCCCAGCTTGCTCAAGCCCATCCAAGCTGAAATTGCTGCAGTCACACATTTAGGTGACAGAAACATTATTATTTTAATTTTTTTTATAGTTAAGGCTAAGGTCTCCAACCACAGCATGCTTAACTCCCACTGGATTTGCTGCACCATGAAAAAGAAACCCTAATGCAAATCATCAACAGCCTAAGCAAGATCTAACAGCTGTTATGTGACAACACACAGTGGGATTACTATACAGTCAGGACTGCAGGTAACCTAGACTATTTTTAAAACACTGTTTTTCAGAAATAAGCTTGCAGAGAACCTAGACAAAAATCAAAAGCAGAGGCAAAGGGCATCTGAAAAAAGGAAGCAGTAGTGGAGAAAAGATGATTCTGGAGTAAATTCCCTTTCAATCTCCTGCGCATTTGTAGCATACTACTGCTAATTTATACTTAAGTGTATATTATGTATGTTTTTTCCCCTAATTTGCCAGTTATATACCTAAAAATATGACACTTAATCCTAATCTTGGCACTCACATTCATGCCTCCTATAGCCCCAAGCAAGAGATTCTCAGCTTTTTACTAACTACCCTGTATGTGTCAACATTGAAAAAGGAAAATGCCGTGTCTCTTCCTTGCAGTCTGGAAGACAGATGTCAGCTTCCTGCACCCGGAGCAAGTCTGAAGACTTCAAGTGTCCTGCAGAACCTGGGCCACCGCTTTGCCATCTCTGGCAGAAACACGCTGAGCAGTCACATGAAATACTTCAACACCAGGAAACCTGGGTTCTGTTTGAACCTCTACCACTGACTTACTGTAGTAGTTTTACTCTTTCCTGACTTAATTTCCTCCACTAAAAGATGAAGAAAATTATACTTCTGGCAACCCAACCCAAAGGAGAGAGGAATATAGGTGTTTGCTAGTCTTCTGTAAGACAGTTTTCATAATAACAGGGCTGTTCTTCAGCCACAGGAGAGAAGTATTGTCTTCTGCAAAGCAATGCTCATGACAACATTCAGTGGGGGCCCTAGCAAAGTCTATTTGCATCTGGGAGCACAGCAGCTCAGTAACAGTTAAATTCCCAGCAGGTATATGGTGCAGCTGGTCAATCTGCCTCTGTAGAGGTAAGGCACTACATGCATGCTTCTCTACTGACCTGAAGGGATTGGATTGAGCAGGTCATCACAGGATTTAGCTCTACTTATTACTTAAGCTGCAATCAGTCAGGTCACACTAAAATTGAAAAGTACATTCCAAATTTCTTCTAAAGTATTTGTTTGTTCAGATCTACCCTACACCTATTTTCCCTTAAATCACAGACAGGTTTGTACTTTAAAAAACTGCTGGGCTGTAACCCTGTCACTCCCGGTATTAAAAATTCCAGTGAGAGAGCATGGCATTCAGACAAGCACTGTATTTGGCACCTTGCCCAGCAATCACAAAGGAAGAGGAAGGAATGGAAAGTGAGACTGAAAGTTACTGGTCTAACTGGATGGCTGTAGGTGCCTATAGCCAAGACACGAAGGGAAAGGGCCATCTACTATGGAAGGAGAGCTCTTTTGGGATGCAAACCATCATGTACAACTAATGAGATGATAACAATAACAGGCGCACAGCTACATAAACTCTGTCTGCCCTTTCTACATAATGTACTGCCGATGCATTAGCCAAACAGTTCCTTTATATCTTCTGGTGGGGCTCCACCAACACCAGGGGAATTGTCCCCTTCTTGCAGAAGCTGTAATAGCCTCTTGAAACCAATGTCATTTGCTGAGATGCTCAAAAACACATCCAGGCCACCCCCCATCCAATATTCACGATTCTGTAGCTTCTATGTTTTAAAACACAACTCACAATGCCAAGAAGGTCATACAAAAGTATTTGCCGGTAACATGTTTTAGTTCACACACCAGGTCAAAAAAGAATCTATTAAAAAATACTGTAAATGTGGGGGTTTTTTGCAGGTATCCTTCTTATTAACTATCACCAGTAAACATGTCTCTTTTGGCAGTGTTGAGAGCTGAAAGCAAAAGGGCAGAGGCATGAATGAAGTTCTGAGACCACAGGAAAGGAACAAGCTGTCAACCTGGTTTGAGTTTTTCAGTTCTAAGAAGAGAGAGAATGATTCCAGGATGGGTTTGCAATAGATTGGTTTGTAGGGTTTTTTTTCCTCTGCTATCTCTGGGAATTTCTAGTCTGAAAACCAAATACTTGAACTCTCACCTGCTGTGAGCTGGCACCACCTCACATAAAGTAATGGATCCATCCTAGTTTATGCACACAAAATACCCAGCTTCATGTTTTTCAAACATGGATCCTTTACTAGCACATGTACATTCCAGATCTGAAGGGTCAAACAGGTTCTGAGGATACACAAATTTACCTCCCAGCAAAAAGCCAACATAAGATGGGCATTTTTACCATGTCAGTTTGGTCTGTCAAAGAAAGCATATGTGCATGTACATTGTCCACCTGTATAATGCTGTCGTGGACATCCAACTGCTGAGTGCCACACTAAGACTCCAAAAGAGGTAAATGTATTCCCAGTGTTGTTGTTTTATAGTTTTGATGGGCCATTTTTCCACCTCGTTGCTGGCTTGGAGAATATACCTACCATAAAGTGACTGCCATGACCTCAGAGAGGGCTGGCAGATACTACTTTGAGTCAGCTGCCAACATGCAGGAATCTTTATGTCAGCATTGACAAGCCGTGGCTTCTAAAATGAAAGTCTTTTAAAGGACTAAGTAACTTTTAATCCACAGCACAACAAAAACTGCTTACAAATTTTGTGTTTAGTTTATCCTTTTAAATATTTTCCAACATCTAGACTATATGCCTCTTCCACACTGGCTGTCAAAAGTCTGATTCATCTTGTTTAAGCCAACAGAAAAACTCCCACTGATTTTAGTGGATGGAGACCACACCTACCTCTTCTCATTTTCCTTCTAAAAGAAATAGTCTCCTCAACTGTAATTTGTTCATTTCACATCCACGTCACTCAGTCCTGCTGCCCTTCTCCGAAATATTTCTAAAGCTCCTGCAATCTTTCTGTTTGAAAACAGCCAGGTAAAGAAAAAAAATCTGCTAAATGCACTACCAACTGGATTTCGATTGCACAGCACATTACATGCATATGTCAGCTAAATCATTTATGCATTTCACAGAAGTATTACTTAGCATTTTACTGCATCTCAAATGCAACAAATTTATGAAATTTAGAAAAAGAAATAGATCTGCTAAAGCAAAATCAGATTCTATTTTCCAAACTGCACAAAACCTAAATGGGCTAGTTCAGAGGCAGACCTTATCTTTGCACGTATTATATATATTTAAAAGGTTTCCACTGAGTCATCTTCTAACAGAAGAATGCACAATATGAGATTTTTAATCCATCGTAGAAACTCAGCACACTTCGTAGAGAAGCAGTAATTACAGAGGTGCCTTCTAGCAGTGCTACTGTTAAGGCTGTGTCAAGGGGTTCATTATTAACCCAGTTTTCATGGTCTCACAGCTCAGTCACAAAACACCCATGTACTGGCCTTAAACCACCATAGAAAATTTCATCCCAGAGGCAATTTATTTAGGTTTTTTTTTTTTTTTTCCCTTGTAGAAGTGCAAAGAGGAAAAGGGAATTATAGCAAATTTTCATGCTTTTCTATGAATGTATACCAGGGAGAGAGTTAATAATTTTAAAACAGTGAATTCTGACACTCTTGGGCAAAATCCTTATCCTGTTTAAATTAACAGCTGGTTCTCTCAACTGCAGCAGGGACAGGATTTCAATCTCTGAGTTCTGGAGAAGTTCGGATTCTGCTGTCCGCAGAGCTGCTCTGCAAGAGCAAGTGCCTTCTCTCATTTAATTTATGGCCTTCTTAAGCCTGTTCCAGTTGCAACATAATGCAAAGTAGCTCAAACCCCACTGAAAGACATCGGTGTAGATTATTACATTCATGCACTATCACACGTCTCCCTGTTTTGAGCATTGCTAAGTGTTTCTGATACAACTAGAGATGGGACCTTTTGAAAGAGATGTTCTAGAGAGGAACTGGAAGCCCCCTCTGGATGGCTGCCCACAGCTCTCGAAAGACACACTTCACATGAATCAACACTGACTTAATCTCTGTGCCTTCCCCAGACACAACCACCACTGACAGTGTAGTATAATGCGCACAGCGCAGGCCACTAGAGCTGTAAGAGTGCTGCTCTACTACTGAGCGAGTACAAGGAGGACTTTACAAACAGTACTGAGACCTTTTGTCAATCTTTTTCAAAAAGGACCATCTTTCGCAACAAGGCTGAAAGCTGGCATGAGTTTCCAGCATAAGGCTTTAAACTAAGCTTTTAGTTTGCATTGACTCTGCCTATGAATCCTCTGCCTTTGTAAAGTAGAAATCATGGGAAACTTCATTGATCTGCTTGATCGCCACCTACTCTTTGGCCAGGGAAATCAACGTAGCTGCAGCTGAGATTTCTCCTGGCTAAGTTTCATTTTCTTTCCCTCAAAAGTCAGAGAGAAATTCGAATGGAAAAGCAACATGAACTCACATTAAAATTCCCTCTGCACCAGAACATGATAAACAAAAAACACAAGTCAGAGGCTTTCTGTTAAGGTCCCACAACTGAGCCCCACATATCTGAAGTCTCTAGATAATGAGAGCTGATTCAGCCCCAAATGCTTGCTTACATTAGCTAGCCTAGTAAGATGCTGAGGCCTTTAGGAATAGCACCTGGAGATGATCTAAACTACCAGGATTGGAGCAAGCAATCCAGCAATGACAATTGGTTACAAGGCCAGTAATCAAATGGTCACTCCAAAAACAGTGTGGTGGTGCAATATGACTTCTGGCAGAGAGTCAACACAGACAACTAACTGAGGTAGCATTGTCTTAAACACCACAGATGACTCTGCCATGGCTGCCTCTAAACTGAGCCCCTACAATCCAAAATGTCACTATATGCCTTTTCTTTTACATTTTCACCTTAATACAAAAAAGGTACGTGGTTGCTCTCTGAAATATGAGGAGGAGTCAGGTAATAGAAGAAAAGAAAGGATAAAGCCGAAGCATACTGATCCCGAAATTTATTTCTCATTTTTGTGACGTGCCATGCATAGACTTCGTGGAGTTCACAAAGGGAAAAGAAAATGGTAAATCTATTAGCTATGTGGAATTAACATTCCTCATAGGCAGTTCATAAGCTTACCATAATATCCTGTAAACGGGACAACATTTGAAAGCCTGAATCCAGAAGCATGCTAATTACAGAACATCACTTATATGTAAATGAAGAAATCCTAGGCAAGCGGAGGGAAGGAAATAGTTCCGTCTCTCTCCACAACCACGAGATGCCTCAGTGACAAACCAAAAAAAAAAAAAGTAATTAATGTTTTGTAAGTGAGCAGGGCTGGCTCGTTCCACCTCAGGCAAACACCTTTATCAATAGAAACAGGAAAAATGCACCTCTTGGAGGTCTCCAGGCTAACATAGACTCTAGAGGTTCAGAAGTCAGAAATAAATGTTAGCTATTACACCTGAGAAGCTAAGGAGAATTCCTTGTTGTAAAGCAAAATCTTCATAATGCACTTGTATTCTGTTTTAAATAAATATATTCTTTCATCCTTAAATCTTGTCTAGCAATTAAGCAAACTAATCTAATACACTGTAGGCATATTGCTTTTTGGTGTGCTAAATCTGCTGTTCAAGTGTTGCCTGGCAATCCAGGGAGGTTAATCACATGTCAGTTTGTGTGGGTTCCCAGGTATCTCTGGAGTAACCCAGAGTTGCCAGGTTATAAAGCAATTTTACCCTCAGGAAGTGCTGCTCAGCAGCTTGGATAAACAGCAAGTTAGTAGGAAGACAAAAACGAGACTCTGAAATCTCTACGAGCCCCTGATAGACCTTGATGTGTTCCAACTGTAGGCTTATTTTAATGGAGTAAAAAAAGGAGAAGCAGAACTGCAGTCATATACCTGTAACACCTGTGCTAGACAATGGCACTGTTAAGAAACTTTTCTATGCGTAGATTGATTCTTGAAGCCAGAGGCAGGAGAGAGAGGTGTCCACAAGACATGGGCTGCACCAAAAGCTGCCTTCCTTCCCAGGATCTGCCTGCTTTGCTCAGAGGGACGCTCAGAAACCAAGAGCTCAAGAACCCACAAGCTGCCTGGGGAAGCTCCCTGGTGCTCGTCTACTGCAAAAAGATTACACATTTGTTCTGACTGCTTTTTCCCCCTTGTGTTTGTACTCTCTACTTTGCTGATTTTGTACTTCTGCCACTCAGAAGTCTCTGTCTAGGGGAACACTGTTGGCAAGTTACAACCAGCACAACTTAAACAGATTTGCATGCATTGCCCATCTTATTTCTAACACCAGCTACACCTCATGCTTGCAACATAGCAGCAATGCACTTCATAACCAAAATCGATTTCGTTTCTTATGGTTTAAATTATTTTCCTCAAAAAAATAAATTCCTGATATCTTTGTGCATTTTATTTATAACTATTTTTTCCCCTAATATTTTTTAAAAAGTTATTTTTAACTTTTCCTTTTTTGGATCTTCCAATCAATGAAAATCATTATTGACCTTGTAAGGTATCCCAGCCATGCAAAAGAAATGGGTCAGGAAAAAAATTAAAACTGAGAGGCATAGAGAAACATCATCTTTGAAGATGAAATAAGACTTGTTCCACTTATACATTTGAGGCCTGACGTGCATTTATTATTATTATTGTTGTTGTTATTATTTTTTTTTCTGATTAGATGTAAGAAAACAAAAATCACAGTGAGGGTAGTCAAACACTGAACAGATTGCCCAAAAGGAAACTCCATCCTTCAAGATAGTCAAAACTTGACTTGACAGGGTCTAGAGCAACCTGCTCTAACCAGACCTGCCTTGAGCGAGCAGTTGGACCAGACAACACAAGATTATTGAATGTTCATATTCATATCTTTCTTATACTGTGAAGGGGCCACTAAGAGGAAGCAAGATTATCAGTATATGCAGTCCAATCATGGAAAGCTGCCTTAAAATGGCCCCAGAGTAAGAAGCAAATCAGACCTGTAGCTCTTAATGCTCAGGAATGAGTCTAGAGCTACAAATGAGCTGTGACTGCTCACCCCAGGTAAGTAAACACATCCCGTATCTCTGCTTCCTGCCACTTCAGAAGTGAACAAATACCTGCCAGGCATACAGGCTCTGCCACCAAGGAAAAGGAAGGGTCTGGAATAAACACTGCTGTCTACTCTCAGGTCTCACTGTAGCAGCTGCTTTTGGTAAAGGAGACCTGGAAAAAATCCACAGGCAGGACAACTTTTAAAGAGAGAACACATAATGAAATTCGCATAGATAATTTAATGAAAGGGGAAGGACAGAAAGAAGCATCATTATGGAAATTTAATTAATAAACAATTCCAGCAGAAGTATCTATTTCCAGGTTGGTTTTTTTGTTGTTGTTGTCGTTGTTATAAAAAGCTATTAGCACTGAGACGTGGGAGGAAATTATACCTGTTACTAATGGGGTAAAGTATTGAAAGGGTTGGAGAATAGCTTGTATGTATAAAACACTATTCATCTGAGATGAATAGATCCTACTGCCAATATCAAAGACCTTGCAGAAAGATGGTTCTGCTGGGCAAAAGTGTTTGAACTCTGCAGGGAGACAGTAATTCACCCCTGCTGACCTCCCACTTTCTGAGTAAGTCTGTTCTGGATAAAAATGGTGTTCTTGACATCTGACAGTCATATAGGAGGAAACCCTGGACCAGGAGTAAGATGACGACAGGGCTAGATTTACTAGCTAGTTAGCAAGAAAAGCCAATTATCAAAAGGCTTCCTGCGTCATATGTGCACTTTTTCAGAAGCAGGATGAGTTACTACAGCACTACACCAGAGATATGATTCTGCCTTCCTCATGGAAGATCAAGTAAGTTTCTCTGTCTCATAAAATTGTCCAAACACCATTGTATGAGTTGGATAAATGTTGCCGTAACCACTACAAGGCATGAGAGATGGAGCGGCTGGCCAAAAGTGGACAATGACATAGCAGGGTTACAATCAAATTTCTGTATTATGTGAAGGGATTTATCCCCCTTTATACTGAGATTTTCCTGTGCCACATTAGGCATCTAAGAAGAGCCCTTAAGATGCTTCACTACTGCAGAGAGGTATAAAAGAGCTTTTCTTTTAGATACGAAGCAAACTCACTGCCTCCATAAACTAAGAAAAATGTTATCTTTAATACATATTCTCCGAGTTCTGTTTTGATTAATTGCTTTCATGGTATGCTTTAACAGGATTACAAAAAAGTCCATTAAATTCTCCAAAATTAGAAATGGTAAATTATTGACACTGATCTATTCCTTAGGACCGTCAAACTAGCAACTGGCTTGGCTAATATTCCACCTGCTGAGTCTGCTCCGTCAGGCAAGCCCTCAATGCAACTTAGCCTTTGCTCAGAGACCCATGTCCTTGGGGACCCTCCATCCACTCCATCATCAGAAATGTTCAAGTTTGATGGTGCTGAGATCTGACACCAGATTTTGCATCCATGAGTTGAACTTATATCCTTAATTATAGAAACCTGAACACAGTACTTTTTCTTGTATTTAATAAAAAAAATAACTGAAACAAGGCTCAGTACCTTACCACTCTTTTGGAGTAAATATGACCTTTTGATGCATGTGCTGATACCCTTCCAATCACAGCTGCTTCCCATTTCCACCGCATTTCTTTTCTGTTTTTCTACCCAGATAAACCCACTTGTGCTAAAGTCTGCACCTGGGCTCTCAATACGTGGTTGTACACGAAAGGTGCTGGGCATGATGGCACACAGGCTGCATGCAAGCAATTCTTACTGAATTCAGTGGGGACTAACTTGGCTTGCAGCAGGCTCAGAAACATGCCCAATGGAAGTATCCAAGGGGAGAGCACAGGGGCCCCTGTGCAATGGAGCAAAGTGAGGGGATCTATCTTCCAGGACAATTCCAGGAAATCCCTAGACAGCATCATCCAAAACAAATTTTCCAGAAGCATTTAACAGTGGCAAAGACTAACTGATTTGTGAGTCAAAGATGACACTGTAATCTCTTACTGTTAACAGTAGAAAGATTATCAATCACAAAACAACATTATCTAAGTTATACTGAACCATTAAAATAAAGTATGTGGCTTCAGCACCCATTGTGCAGAATACTAACATCCAAAGTTCAAAGCAGCTAAACAATAGGTATCTGTTCATATGCTAGGTTAGATGAGAAAAAAACAGCTACTAGCCACACTACTGGATTTCAGGAACCTCTCCATTTCCTCAAGCACATGATATGCACTGTGGTATCCTGAGTGATAGCAAAGTTAAGGCAGAAAACACATTATGTGCGTAGGAGTTCTGAATCTAAAGCAAGTACAACATGTCTGAGAATATTGCTGACATGACTGGAAGAGCAAAATGAACATGTATGTGAACCTGTATTTTCCAACTTTGGCACCTACAGCTAGAGTCCTCCAGACCCAAAGTGCAGATGTACCATTCTGCCTCGCACGCTGCCAGGAACAGAGCGGTCTGATGGCTTCTACTTAAATTACTCTATCCCAGGAAACAACTACATGATCAACAAGTGACTCCAGAACTGCTGAAGGATGTAGGCCCTACCTGAGATCTTCAGTGGGACCTGGAGAAGAGAGAGTGGTACAGACCAGATCAGAAATTACAGCTGGCCACAAATGTTAATGCTGGAGCATGGAAAGTCACGCATTCCCAGCTCCTGACAGATTCAAGCGGGAACTGCTGTAAGGACCACATAGGCTCTTTTTAATCTCCTGGCAGTGGCAGCACTACTGGCTGCTCCCCAGTCCTTACCTGTTTCTTGTAAAGGTTATTAAGCAACGAGTTCCTGCTTGGAAAGAGTGAACTCTTTGTCAACTTTCCCCTTACCTTAAGATTGAATAAGCCTGAAGGAAGGCCAGCGTCCCCAAAAAAACCATCACAATCTTCTGTGTCCTCCCAAATCTCCCAAGTTAGGAGAGTTAGTCCAAGTAGGGACTGAGCAGATGTGTGCAAGAAAAAACAATAATGGGGATGAAGAAAACACTGGGATAAATGAAGGAGAAGATAACAGGAAAGGGCTGTGATTTTTTTTCCCCTTGTCAAGCATCTTCTTCCCAAGACACAAAATCACATGGTGTCACATCTCACAACAGGAGGCACATCTGGAGCCTCAGGTACCACTTGGCACTAGGTTGCACCTGACCCGGGGGCTGGGCACCCTCACCAGGCTGTGCCCTTCTGCCACTCTGGGACACCAGGTGCCAGGCAAAGCTGGGGGTTGACCCTATCGTCTGTGTGTCCAGAGCAGGGGGTCACCCAGCAGCACTGGCACAACAGTGTCCTTCTGCCTCCATACGTGAGACAAGCCTAGCTGCCGGGGAATAACAAGGCTGTAACAAGCTGCGTTCAGCCAGTGAGATGCTTCCACAAATCTTTGTCTTTCCTAGGTAGAGGATCAGCCAGAGAAGAGTCGGGCTGTTGGACTGCAAGGGAAGTTACTGCTGACCCTCAACCTAATAATGTCTGAGAAAGAAAACAACAAGCAGATCCAGCATGGCCACAGCTGGCTTAAAAATAAAAAATGGAACAGAAAATAGAGGAAAAAAATCCTGGTTCCTTCATTAGCACCTTTTTTGAGGCTCATTCAAACTCTGATAAAGCCATAACAGCCTACACAAACCTCTCCCCTCTTTCCAGCAGAAGAGCTTTCAGAAACTCTGTTCCTTAAAGAACAGAAGGAAGAGGAACGTACCACATGCAGCAGGGTACATTTATTTTCAGGGTATAACTTTTAAGTAATCCCCAATAGTTCAGACTGCAAACAGACTAGAGGTGGCCTTAAAATTACCAGACGACACTAAGCAGGGAGTATGGAAACTGAATTCTTATCTGCAGTTGTACCCATGCACTGGCAAGTCACTTCTTCGCTCTGTGCCTCTTTTTCCACCTCTCACCTTTTAATCTATCTTCCTATCTCAGCTTTGGAGCCTAGCCCTCAAACATTTGCATTGAACTTATACCCTCAAAAATCGGGCCTTAGGTCTTTAGGACAGAAACTATATTAGTACATAGAAAAGAAGATCTGCTCTTCACAGGAAACACTAGACACTACCATCATAAAAAAAAAAAACAACTAATAAAAATTTTAAAGTTAACAAACAAGAATAGATCTGTGCATCCAAATCAGGTCCCAAATGCCCCAAGGCTCGGTGTAATTACCACTAAAACTTCAGTTAAATGCTACAGCAACTTCTTGACCATTGCCTTGGGAATTAGATCACCTTCAGTCTCTGATGCATTGATACAATGTCTATGCTTGTTTAAGGTTAAGTAGCTGAGTCAAGAGACCACATAAGCTGTGGTCTCTGTGACTGGGAACTATGGCTTAGTGAAGGAAGACTTACTCTGACTTCAGCATGCCTAAGATCAGGCATTATTTCTCATTTAAAGCTTTCCAGTTCACCTTGAGAGTGCTTTCTGAAACTCCTGTTACCAACCTATCAGAGCTGTCACTTCAATCTCAGCTTTGTGCAAGCAGAAATTTTGTAATTTCTTTAAGCACCATCATGAAAAGCGGAGAGCAGGTACTGTGGGGACCAGCCAGGCTGTCCCAGCATGGTGTCACCAAGCATGCATGCTGCAACACAAGCATCTTCTTCCCTGTGTGGGAACGAATAAACAAACAGCCCTGATCTCCACAGTACAAACGAAATATGAGTGTCAAAACAAGTTGTGGAAAGGGAGAGAAAGATGGAGAAAAACCTGATTCACAGACAGGCCTCTCAGTTAAGCTACCACAGCACAACCATGCAGGAAGCTGTGAAATAGCTGTCTAATGTCTTGTATGGATTGACCTATGCTTCGTTTATGACAGGTTGCTGCCTATAGTCCTGGCACAGAAAGACTTTGTAAGAGAAAAACTAATAGGAAATGCAACAATGGCAAAGAATAAAAGGCTGATCAAAGGATCCAAAGCAAAGGGTTTTTGAGGAACCTCAACAGCCCTGAACTGGGAAATGCCTTCATCCAGGCTCAGACTGTGCTCCTCTTCCCAAAGCTAAGTCTGGCTCAAATATGAATATTAAACTACTGTAAGGGTACCAGGCTGAGGAGAAGGAGGAGGAATTTAAAAATTGTGTGTAGGATGGAAGATAACCAAAAAGCATCAATAAGACTGCTATATGTGCAAGGAGATGAAGAGAAAGAACCTGAAAACTATGGTATGTCTTCCTTGGGAGAGAGACATAGTAGATGCACTTTTGGGGGCACAAATCTCTGTTATTGCTTCATATCTGTTTTTTCTCTGACACCTTTAACAGTTCGGCTAAGTAGTCTTCACACTGTTGAAGATGCTTCTGTGTTGCTCCAGTTTTTACCACCTGTGGACTCCTGAAGGTTAAAGTCATGCAGCATATTCTAATTTGCTCAAAGGTATAGCAGGATGGACTTAACAGCCTTATCTCTCTCTTCTCCCCTCACACACTCTTTCATAAAGTGAAGTGCATGTGATTTGAGACGTTGGGGTAACGAAAATGGAGACAGGAAATTATTTTAGTGGGCTGGACTTGTCAACAGCCTGTCCAGAAACAGGAAAACTGCAAATACTCCAGCTTCATTAAAGCTTTTGTTGATATGACTGTGCCTCATTTATTTGGAAACGTTTGAGGCTACAACATCCTTCAATTACTCATACTTTGAAAGTGGCCTTTATATCGGCTTCCTAAAGCAATGCAAAAGATGTATTTATCAGAGAGAGACCCAGGTGAAAGGGCTGATTGTTTATCAGTTTTGGGGACACTTCTGTACCTATTCCATAAACACACACATATATGGCATATATTGACCATGACCTAGAACATATGCCTTCTACCTGCAGATGTACTAGTGTCTCTCAGACCTCTGACTTTAGTTGCACGCTTTTTTTTTTTACCATTATTTCCTTGCTAGTCAATAGGAATAAATAATTATAATTTCTGCTCTCTGCAAGGCCTATCATCCATCTTTGCGATTAATAAAAATGCAGCAACAACAACAGCAACAAATTTAAACAAACAACTGCTGCATAAGCTTCCGCGTAAGAGTGCCGCACAGTTGACTGGATACGCTTGGAAATGGTTTTCTTAGTTGCCAGGTAGTAAAGCAATCTACAGAAAGGCCAGTAAATTAACAGGGGTCCCATGTATTTGGCTATCTTCAGTGCAATTCTGAATAGTGTCAAAACTTTTCTCATCATTTTAAGGATATGCTATGCTTACAGGACGATACTGCATCACACCTCAGTGAAATGGTCTCTTGCATGCTCTCTCTTTGTATTGCTGTATAAGCCAGAAAAGAGTGCTGGAAATCGCAGTGAAGCAGAGCACGCTTACTTTCCTGGAAAACCCATTATAGCCTGGTACTGTCACTGCTGTGCCTTCCAAGCCTTAACACAAAGTATGCATCCCTAGTGGCATGTAGCCTCTCTTCCCTCTTCCTTCCTCTCCCCACACCCCAACCATTTCATGGTTACAGTGGATGGTTACTGTTTATCACTGGCTGTCATAAAACCCCAAATTGATAGACTTCTGCAGAAATGCAAAACTGGCCATAGTGCAACATTGTCTCTGCAGCTGTTAAGGCTTTTTGTTTGCTGGGTATTAATAGGAGATGAATTCTCTTCTGCCAGCATTCTTGCTGTAATTTGGAAGCAATTCTCTCTCTGGCTCACACCAATTACATATCTGTCTGGCAACATTAAGTTGCAAGTTTGTGATATGCAAAGTGGAAAGCCATACGCTTCTCTGGGAAAGATATTAGTCCCTTTCAAGGTGAAAAAGTAGATCTCTATAAAACAAACACAAACTCTAAATGGCTGTGGTATCTGAAAATGCTGTATGGGTAAGTGTTAAGAAACTATATTTGTTTTGAAAAGTGATAGGGCTTTCTAGATGGTGTTAAACCAGGCTATCAGCAGATCCAAAAGCAACACGTATTTTGCCAATACCCCCAAAACATAGAAGCATGTTCCAAAAAACGAAAGCTATTTTGCATTGTCATTTTCTTAACCTAGAGAGATTAATATACTTGAAAAAGTAACCCTTAATGACTCAGACGGTGCAACCCGCTGAGAATACTGTGAAAGTATAGCTTAAACAACTGAGAAGCATCTGAAATTGTAGAATTTCAGTTTTATAAAAGTACAAGAAGTGCAGTTAACAAAAAAAATGGTTTCAATTTCTTGCCATGCTTTCCTTTGTGTTCTCCACTCCTGATGCACTTCTACAAATCTCTCACAATATTGCTAGTTTCTTCTGCCCACAGCGGCAGCATGCACACAATATCCTTCTAGTGTGGTCCTCCAGATTGATGGTTTTTGCCAGTAATTATCATTACAACTACGTCTGATGGAAGGTTTCTGTTGTGATAATCTGCCACCGTGAAGAAAATAACTTCCAGCCACTTTTGCCTTTACTCCCTCCTATTCCAGGTCCCAGACCATTGCATGCAAATTACTATCTACAGTGATTAGATGTCAGTATTCTGTTAAGTATCTAAATAGTGGTTTTATGTATAACGACTACAGGTTACATAGTTAGAGTGTCATATTTCATTTGCTTGTTAATTTTAAAAGATGCAGGAAAGAAAGGATAACTAATTGGGGAACATTAAGGCTTTTGAACAAAATACTCCCAAACCCGTTATATATGCCTCCAGATTCAATATACAGAAAATGAGTAATAACTCTCTATTTACTTGACCTCATTCCTAATGCTTCTTTTTTCATATTAATGGGAATTTCACTGTTGCAAATCAGCCAATCTTTAATAGCTTTAATTTTTCAAGTTCCCTCAGATAGCTCTTTAATTTAAAAAAAAAAAAAGTTCAGAAATTACTTTCGAAGCTCTTTATGTCAAGTGGCTGGCTGGTCACAGCATAAGGGTAATTTCCTTAAATGTGGTGCAAAAACACCCTGTGGGGAGTCCTAAAGTCTAATTGTTAGCAAAAGAAAAACTTTGACTTCCGAGGTTGGACAGGATGATCCCCATGGTCCCCTGATAAGAAGCCTATTTTACCTCACCCAAGAGCACCACGAAAAATGGTAAACCTTCACACATTTCAAGAACAGGAACCGAACCAGTCTGCGTGGGGTGCCTGAAGTTCTTGGAACTTTAAATTCTCTATGTAAGGCTGATTCTTTATTTGGCCATACTGTGATTTCCCCTTGTATTGTGGTTCCTGCCAGCTATGACGGACCAAACACTGCAGTGTATACCATAACTTTTTCTGAAGCACTGTGTGGTTGATAAATTGCCAGTATTGACTCGTGTGGTGAACAGATACAAGGTACAGATAGTTACAGGAAAAGCAAAAGCAGAAATTAAGGGCTGCCTTCACAAGTGAGCTACTCTGTTTTATAGAGCATTAATGCTATAATCAGCAAGACTCCAATCAATAGCAAGTTAAGGGAAGTATAACATAATGCATAGAAAAACATTATGTATAGATTGAAAATAAATTACCACGTCTTAGCTACCTACTATATGCCTTGACAACCACTAAATAAAAAGACTACGTATCTCAGGAACTGCCTGAGCTACACATTAACAGAAGCTAAGAATACTCCAGCTAGAAGACTCACTAACACTCACTTACCTTTATACCCTCCTCAAGTCTATGCTATTGGCCATTTTTGGAGATAGGACACCAGGTCAGGTTAACTTTGGACCAACATGCTACCACTGAACATACCCTTGCCCTGTCCTCCAGGTTCTCTCAGTCCTGTAGTGAATGGCAAGAAAAAGAAAATAGATCTCTTAGGAGAGTTTGATTTTGATGACTGGTATCTTTCTGATTCCTACAAATATCACCATGTTATGTGCTATGCAACATAAAAGGAAGATCTGATCTCTGTCCAAAAAATGGAAGTCTGAAGGAAGGTGGTTTACACCATCCTCTTTGGATAGAAAATACATGAGGTTTTCAGACACTGCAGTTTTTAAGATAACATTTAATCAACTGCAAAGCTGTGTACTTTTATATCTAAGTCTCAAAAATGAGCAGAAACCCTCAAATATGCCTTTAGATATGTAAAATTCACATACATCAACATTTTTCACTGCTTTAACTTCCCACTTCAATAGTCAAGTGGCTCTAAGAGTATCCACACGTGCTGTTATTTACTACTGCCTACTTCATTTCCTTCTGTTTTAATTCTGGACAGGGCAATGATTTGTCCTTGATGAGTGCACTGGTACATAATCTCAGGGCTGAGATTCACAACCTGATGATGGCAGCATAACAAATTACCAAGAGGCAACAACTCATCAAGCGTGGGCTGCCCAAATACGGTGTAATACGACTTAGTTTGAAGCATCAGTGAAGGATGGTTATGCTAAGTTACATTTTCTTACAGTAGGGCAAGTGAAGAATGCACATATAATCAATTAACAACAGCTACTATGTCTCAGCTAATGGGGGCGACTTATTAAGCTGACATAACTCATTGTGCAGTTGAGACCTCAATGAAATGTAGCCCACCTGAAGAGGCTTTCTCCTAAGCATTTCTCACAATGCCTCTATTTTCTGTTGTGGATTAGGCAGGAAAGCTACCAGCAGCCCACTCCCACCCTTCCTCAATAAACCAAGGTACTAAGGCCTCTTCAAACCCCAGTTCTGGGATTTTATATCTCCTCCCCACACTTCTTGAACAGCTAAAAGAAAGCATGATCAGTCTCTTGGATTAGTTACCACAAGTCAAAGAATCAGCTGCACGTTAGAGTCTGCTTTAAAGGTTAGATCGTTAGATCCTCTAATGTATTTCTGCCCCTAAACCAGGATAACTAAAACCAATGTTCTTATATATATTAAACAATTTCCCATAAATGTATTTTTCAAAACACAGGACATAAGCATCCTGTATGTCCTGTAGACATTTCAGCAGCTCCCTTAATTCTTTAGAACACCATTCTCAATTTAACTTAACACTAGGAATTATACACCATCAGCAATGCTTCATACTGAAGAGAGATAACCTGTTTCTGGGAGTGAGTATCTGTAAAACGTCTGCATGTAGCATCTTTGCTGATACCAGATACTTAAGGTCAAAGTCATAGATTAATCTAATCATGTATAACTCATATCCTTTCCAAATCCTTTAGAATTCAGGTTGTCTCAAAGACTCCCTTGGTTGCTCTCAAATTCAGACAGTCTTAAACAGATATACCTTACTGTCATGTAATTTACATATGATTTTATAAAACTTCTGAATTTTGCCCAGCAGGCTAAGGTAGATCATTGGAAAGATTCAGTACAATTGAAAAACTGAAATTGTTGCACGCCAGGCTTCTTCACGCTTAACTCCTCAAGGAGTGTAGCTCTTTCACCGCAGATGTTTTGCTATAGATCTCACTCCATTCTTTTGAGTACCCTATTTCTGTTCTCCAAAGACAACCATTAATTCCATTCACACTAGAACATGGCAAGTCTTTGAAAAAAGAGGAAGGACTAGAATGGTCAGGTCCATGTTGGTCAGAGATGTGGGACAGCCAAGCCTGGAAGTGCTAACTTGCTAAACAAGGTACATAGTACTTTGCAGAAGCAAATTCAGTGTTTCTGTATTTTGATTGCTAAGGCGGTGGAAAAGAGTTACACTGCATTGCATCAGATGCCCTAGGTAACATATGAATATAATGAGGAACAATTAATTTGAAATCAGTGTACCTTGCTACAACTACATATTGTTATACTTTTATCAGTCTAGATGATGATCAGAACTTGACCTATTTTACCTGTGAATCCACCTGAACCTGGTGGAATCCAGATGTACCATAAAGTTTTCCAATTAAAAGTCAGTGTGAATCTTCCTGGAGTGAGATTATGGCCCCAAGTTCCTCTTTTCCTTAATACCATATTAAAGTGAATGCAGCTCGTTACTAATGATATAGTCCAAATAACAGCAAATGGATTAAAACTTATTCATAACTGTATTAAAAAAAATAGGTAAATAAGTCAATGTCCACCAAATTTATTTGTTTGCAGAAACTGTGGTTTTCTACTCCATAAAATGTTTCAGTTCCTCTCAATACATTCAAATATTTGGTAACATTTTTGGCCTTTCCCAAAGGACATATTGGACATAAAAACATCATAAGAACAACTTAAGCAGTT
Source organism: Morus bassanus (assembly GCA_031468815.1). NCBI lineage: Eukaryota > Metazoa > Chordata > Aves > Suliformes > Sulidae > Morus > Morus bassanus. The sequence goes on along the minus strand of CM062567.1, from coordinate 58,365,031 downwards.
CAATTATCTTTCTGCAGTGACTGAATTATATCGTAACAGGATTAGAAAAATACTTACGCTCCACAAAGTAAGAGCTGGCATCAATCTTCCAGATAATCTGACCACGGTGAGAGCCATTGACACCACGGTTCTTGTAGTCCAAAAAGTTTTCAGACAAGACCTCATCTATAAACAAAGAAACGATCTCATCAGGTGCCTGTTAGGACAACATGCATAGCAGAGAGTCAGGCTAAAAATAAGCCTCTGGCTTGACAGAGCATACTGGAGCTGCTAGACAACTTGGCACCACGTTGAAAAATTAGTTTTTTCACTCATTTATATTTTTAAGAAGTGCAACTCTTCTAAAAATCACAGCTTTTCCTGAAATGCAATTTTAAAAAATACATCCCTACATAATTTTCAAAAATGAAAACATCTAGCTTAGCATGGATGAACCCCTACCTAATTAAACATCATTATCTAACTGTAGGAGAGAATGGTAAAAGAACCCCACAGAAAACAGTTACGTGTAGGTATCTGTACTACACTCACTCGTATCACACCACATGGCTATTTCTTGCAGTGTATAGTGAAGGATATTTATTTTCAAAGAATCACACTCACTGGGTGCCTTCACAGCTCTCAGCCTCCAAACCCAAATGACTGACAACAAAACGCTGTCCCCTCGCAGTGTTTTGAGACACCTACCAGCTGCCAAACCTACCAAGGTGATCTTCAGAGAAATCAAGGAGTAATCTATAAAAATGAATGATCTCTAAAAAGTCGCTGAAAACCAAGGCTGAGGAAGCAACCTCCTTGCACAAACAGGGCTGCGTGTAAATGGAACGTGGACAGGTTGTGAGCCTTCTAGTTGTCCACACAAATAAAATTTTAGTCTGTTTCTAAGTTTCACATTAGACTGCTTCAACAAGCTCTTTTCCAGGCCAATCTGCAAGCCCTACGCGGTGTAGATGTGAGCAAATGCATCCCAGCCTCCAGGCAAGGGCCTTGTTCTTGACCCTCTTTTATCCAACAGCTTAAAAAGCAGCCAGCGAGACGGTGCTGCAGCCTTAGGGCCATGCTCGCCCACTTACTAGCTTATGCCAGGCTTTCAAGCAAACAAAAATGCTCATATTGCCACCGTACCAGGCCAGCACTTAGAGTTTTGATCATCACTAAATACAAACAGCACAGTAAAAATAAAATAGACATATGGAGACATTTACAGCCTGTCAGAGGGGAGCGGGGCTCACGGGCAGTGGCCTGTGGGGGAGCCTGACATGGCCGCAAACTCAAGCAGCAGAAGCAGTGACCCAGGATGGTCCTGGCCGTGGCCTCATTGCTCTGGCTTCAGGGGGATGAAGTGGATTTTGCATCTGTGCCCTGCCAAAGCAAAAGGCCACGATCTCTACCTGCAGAGACCAGCCAGCAACCTCCTGGATTTTTTCCTCTCGGCAATGAGGACAGTTTTAATTTTAACAGAGATTTCTACAAATGCACTTTAACCAACTCAGCTTTGCTATGGAAACAATCCTGGGGGGGTGCTGAGATTCAGTTCTGAAGACAATTACATCAATTATTTGTCACCCTAAAAGCTGAGGAAAAATGTGAGCCACTCAATCTGAGATTAAAATACATCAGCTGTAAACACTGTGAAGCACTCGCTTCGTTATCATGGAGGTCAATGAGAAAACAAAGATGATGCCACACAAGGGACACTGTGCCTGAGGGCGGATTGACGGTGTGACCAACTGCTGAGTAGAAGAGGCAGCCCAACAGACAAAGCCAAGAAACTCAAAGACTACCATATTAAAATATATATATGCAAGTAAAACAAAGTAGACTTCTCAATCGAAGGAAACTACACTTTCACTGAAAGAATAAAGCAGCAAACAGCTGCCAATGTTGTCCCATTGGTTTTACATAGTTGTGCTCTCAAAGGAGGAAGGTAAGTGGGCTACCGACACCAAACTCTGTGGTGCCACTCTCTTGAGGGATTTACAACAGAAATCCTTTTAAAGAGATCATTAATGATTGCAATGTGTAATTATAAATGACAATGCTATCTAAATACATTTTCCCATTGGTGACTTGCTAATTGTCTGTAAGTATTTCACTAGCTGTGTTTCAAGCTCTGTATTGAAGTGGAAATCTTTCAGCACATTCACATAGTACATCTCTGCGGTAGCCCTTCAACAGTAAAATCCTCTGGTATGATTTCTGTTCTTCCTCTGTACTTTACAGCTGGTTGTGTCTTCTTTTAGATGCCAAATGATATATAAAATAAGGGCAGATAAGTATACACTATTGCTCTCAGAGCTTTGGCTTATTAATGACTACCTTAGTAAAGGACCATCCTGGATACAGATTATCCAGAATTACCCACATCATTCTGTGGAAGTAGGAACACTAACATACACATGAGGAGACTTAAACCTATGAACTGCCCCTTTTGCTTTGGCAGGGAAAACACTTTATACTTAAAGGTGAGCATATACTGAATCATTGCACTGAGCTGCAGCCTGGGAACCCTGCCCAGCCCCTTGTCCTGATGGGGCACAGGGAGCATTCCTCAGCTCAGGCATGCTGCTCTCTGGCTTCATCACTCATGACATTTATTTGTCATATTTAGTCTCTGTAAGCTGCTGGAGATGCTCCAACACCTGCCATGTTATTAAGATGTATGGGTAAATTACTGTTCCTCAAGATATACTATTTATAAAATACCATGCTTGCTTAAGGAGGCTTGGCTGAGCTAGACTGGATTGCCTTGCTTAAGAAATCACAGACATTTTAGGCCAGAGTTTAGTGGCACAAGAGATTCCAGAATCAGATTTGAAATGCTGTGTTCATACACAGTATCTGTGGGGGCCAGCTGGCACTTCCACTGCATCGGCTGTTGTCTGCTTCCCACGGCTGGCACAAAGGCAGCATGAACTCCACATCATGAAATCTCTCTAATTTGACAGAGATGTCGACATATGCCCATACCCAAACCAAATCACATCCCTATTGCGAGCTGAGCCAGCAGGGATGACTGCAGAAAGCCCTTTCCTCCTTTTTGTTGGAAACATGCAGGAAGCCTGGAAAACCAGGCTGAGAAAAAGGACCACTCTCTGAAGAGAAGGGATAAGCAAGCCAGTCTATGGTTACAGCTGACAGGTGAGACCATGGGAAAGCTGGAGCAAGCTGCTCCCACCAAGTAGCATCTCCATGCTGCCTCCTGCTGCAGGGCCAAGAGACAGGGGTGTGCAGGAAGGACAGCATCCAGAGCAAAAGGTCAGGTCGCAAAGCGCATCAGGGAAGGGATACACACACGGAGCTAGTCATGCACACGCAACTTTATGGACAGCGGCCACCGATGAAATACAGGCTCAGGCAGTAGAAAGGATATTTCAATATGAGTTTATGGAGCTCTGCAATATACAGGTCACCCCAAGTAGGAGCAGTGGAGCCTTTAAGTATAAAAAGATTTCTGGAAATAAAACATATTTACAAAGGTTGTGATTTAGAAATTCAGTATGTAGATCCTTCTCACGGCCAGATGTAAGCCCGGTCTGTCTCTTTTAAAAAGCTAGGTATTTCCCTCTTTCCAAAGAAATAAAACTTATTTTTAGTCCAGTAAATATTTATGTTAGTTGGGATTTTTAAGCCAGACAAATTTTAGCTCTAGAAAAATACATGTAAGTCCAAAAGAGAAATCTTTCTCTTTCATTTTTTGAAGGTATGTATTTTTGGAAGGTGAAAGATAAGAAAGAAATATCCCCTGGCAAGTTAAAAATAGCAGTAGTTGAAACTACTCAGGAGGTTGGAATGTATGAATACGCCTGATCGACCTGTTTTAGTTGGCAGGTGATACTATTCCAGGCATGTTATTCCCTGAACACGGACATTATATATGTAGCACATTGACAAAGAAAATTGTGCATGTGAAATACACAGCTGTACATAGTGCACTACATGTATGTGCATATTTGTGTACATATATTTATCAACATTCATACCATATGTAAGTGAATAGACGATATGGTATGTTGCAGAAAGAGTATGTGCAAAGGAAAACAAATTTTATTTTCTCTATTATTCTCTGCTGAGAATCCCTACAACAAAGGAACTGACCTTAAAAACATGTTGCATCTTAATTCCCGAAGGTAAATGGTGAAATGCTTCGTTTCACCTCCACACGAAATGAAGAGCAGAGTTAATGCTGCTCCCTTTCATATATTTCAGCCAGCAGCTAATGGCTTTTGACATTTTTCCAATGAAGCATTATAATGCATCTCCCTCTATTTTTGAAATGAGATTAACCTTTAAACTAGCCCTCTGCTTAGCTGGCAATCCACTGCATAGCCTGGGTTTGGCCCCACCTGGCCAAAAATCAAACACTTTGTGATCGCCCTCAGATCTGTGGCTTCATTTCCCGGGATGGTAAACAGCTAACTAATTAAGGAAAGTGTCAAATGAGGGAGTATTCAGGATGTGCTGCCCTTTGAACATCATCGGCTGGTCTTGGAGCTGGAGATGGGGACAGTGAAGACATCTAAGACAGGGAGTCAGCAGACATTGTTCTCCGCCTCCCCTGCTCCGGGGCACACAAAGGTGCTGGCTGCCTCTCACTGGTGAGAGGGAAGGCGGCTGCAGACCTGCAAAGCTGCGCTGGGTCAGGTGCAGCAGCAGTCAGACCTCCCGCATCTCACACAGTCCCTAGAGGAAGCAGAGAAGGTGATGCACAACCAGGTGCCAGGCAGTCAGGGCCTGAGCAGCAGCCAGAGGGACCAAGGCACACTAGAGGCAAACATCAGCAAGTGCTTTGGGAACCAGCAGCAATTCTGATGGACTGCTCATCCTCACCGAACCAGATACCCCCAAGCACAGCCTTCTACTGCTAAAAATATTCTGCACTGTCACTTCCATGCTGAGTGATCCCAAAATACTTCACAAGCACTATATATAGAGAGATAAAGAACCATGGCCACCAAAGAAAGCTATCTTTCAGATGAAAGACAGTAACCAATTGACAAAAAACACTTTGTTCTTCAGAGGAATTAGCGAAAATATTGATAAAGGCTGCCCCTCAAAAAGATCTGTAAAAAAACGTAATGGGGACTTCAAGTGCTGTCAGCAGCCTACACTAAACAGACAGGACCTCGGTATTTGAAAGCTTGCCTGAAATGCCCACAGAGAAGCAAACAGATAGTCAATACCTCTTCCTCAGAAGGACTGATGGAGTTCAAATTACAAATAGCTGAGTAACCCTTTTGGTCAGTTTGGTTCTACTCAAGAGGCTGAAATGGAAAACCCTTTCTCAAGCAGTATTTTGCTGATACATACCATCAGCCTCTCTTTCCACATTCTCCAAGAATAACAACTACAAAATTTAGAATAACCTGGGCTATGTTCAAAGCAACAAATAATTAACATGAGGAGACAGGAACACAGTCAGACAGGTGCCTGAACTTGGTACACTATTCCAGTCCCTTACCCATCCCTAATTTGATTTAGCACTACATATTACAACACTTGCTTTCTATAAACTTAATGCAATTATGGCATAAAAATAGAAGCTACACTTCATGTCTTGATCCCTTATGAATAAGAAATGCTGTACTCCTGAAATTACAGAAGGACTGAGTCTTTAGCTGAACAAATTTCCTTTGGCTTGAAATTTAAAAGTGCTTTTGGCCAATATGTATGTCTATACTATAATGACATATAAAGATAGTTAGCAAAATGCTTTTAAAAATCATTTCTTGTACAAAGAGGCCAAGCTCTGGTTGATCTGTTTTGCAATTTGCATGGAAAGCTGCAGGAAAGGGACATTGTAAAGCACAGAATGTCAATAAAATAAAATTATTTTGCAAGATAATATAAGTGTAAGCCACAGATAAGCTCCCCATTTCTGATGTTTCTCCTCTTACCACCCAATTTATCACTTGAAGAACACCACAAAATGATGACAACAGCCTCTACAGTTCCCAAGTGCAGCTCGTAGTGAGTTGTATCAGGCCATACCAGTGTTTTCTTTTGCAATCCTTTAGCATTGCAAAACCTAGCCGTTGGAAGCTGTGCTTCCAACGAGTTGTACAATACAATTGGTCATCATTCTGCAGGAGAGGAGCTATTAATGAAATATGTATGCAGAAGATGCAGATACCAATTTCTTATTTACAAAGATACCAGAGTAAAAAAAATAATCACAAATAATGGCTATCATTATAGGAGTCAATAGGAATGTTTCCACTGAATTCAGCAGCTACAGATCCAGCTCTAACGTGGATCGAAACTTCACTGTTAATTCATTTGCCAGTTTCTGCTGCAGACAATGAATATACTGCAATTTACAGTTAGCATCCCTCCTTCTATAGTTTCTTAGGCAGAAGAGTTCTGGAAAACAAGGGCCTCATCCTTCATTGGTGCTGAAAGCTCAGTCCTTGATCTAAAAGCTATTCATGTGTTTTGTTTCAAGTACGTGAATGGTTCCATTTTAATCCCACAAAAATTAACCCCCTACCCAGTCAAAGAAAAGTAAATTGGGAGGGAGAAAATGTGAACGAGGGGAGAATAGCAGTGAGAGGAAGATGTGGCAAGAAAAAGACAAAATGGAAGTAGGGAGATAAAAGAGCATAAACTATAATAAAGCAGGAATAGAGTTGACAAAGTTGCAACAATTCTTGGTCACTGAGGGCAGAAGACGCTGTCCTAAGTAAAACTGCTCCAGGCACATGGAAAGGCAGGCATGGTAAGTTTAAAACCTGAACCACCTAATCTGAAGCAGAAAGAATTACACATAAACCCAAAGGGCACCTGTCATCCACTCCCAAAATCAAGGAGTTACAACTTTCAGCAAAACACTTTACCTTTGAAGATGTCATATATGGCTCTGAAAGTAAGCTACGTTATTCTTTACGACTTCAGCAGCCTCCAAATTACTCCTGGGAGATACCTTTCTGATCTTTCATGACAGTGATACCAATAAAAAAGCAAACAAGACTGCCAATTACAGAGACCCTATTAAATCTCGGGACTGATATGCCTCTGGGTTTTCAGAAGGCTGTGGATGAACTGTGGATCCAGACCTTCCTTGCTGTCCTGCCCTTCTTGCACTTGAGGTAACCACACTGAGAGTCAGCTCTGTCACTTGAAGGACTTCCGTCTCCTCCCCTGCAACAGTGGAACCTCTGGCTAAAAGCAGAGCTGATGGCAATGGGCCCTATTCTTCTATGGTATCCTTGAGGTGTTTGGGATCTGTGCTCCAGCACAACCCATGACTCATCTGTTTTTCTCCAGTAACCACAAATCTCCTGCTGAAAAGGTAGACAGAATGAGGAAAACGAAAAGCTGCACTGGGGCTCAGCAATAACAGCTTGTGGGGGCTAAAACACCCACAGCAGGTGTTAGGTTGCAGTGGCATGGGCATCCATCTGGTAATCCTGGTGTCATTTGGTTCTGCATACACTTAAAACTGTGATAGTATCCACATAGCTCTCATTGCTACTTCATCTATGCCTGTCCCAGCTATAGACTTCTGCTTTAAAGCTCCTGCACTTACAGATTTCTTCTCACCACTGCAGCAGATGGACCACATCTGGGTTTTAGTACAGCAACAGCTATACTGCAGCTATGCATTGCACAAACTTCTCCACAATTAATGACATCCAGCTTACACACAGAACTGAAGATGGAAGGGAAGAATCCAAACAATGATCATGACTTCCTCAGTGCATACTGAAAAAACTGAAGACATGCAATGTGTGGTGAGGTACAACATGGAAGAGTTTTATTTGCTTGTTTTTAATATAGCAGCAGTTCCAAAGTTCTTGCAGTCAGTGGAAGCCTCCCCATTGATTACAGCACAATTTGGAAAAATGAGGATTACGAGGAAACAGTGCACCCATGCAATTTGCTAGAAGATATTAAAGTAAGAGATGCTACAGGCCCAAGGCAGTATAAAGACATGATATAAAGGGACAGGAAGATCTGAAATGTGAACAAGGATGACACTTGTCCAGGTTAACAATGTCCATTAAATAGGGGGGAAATAATCTGCAGTATTTGAAAAATGGGTTTATAGCAATGTTGAAAGACATAACAGCAGACAGTAAATTAGACAGGCATTTGTGATCTGATACAGCAGAAAAAAAAAACCAAACCCCAAACACAACTCAGATGTGTGCACTGAAGCACCACAGTGCAAAGAACCTCTTGAGAATCTGGAGTGATTTTATCTGAAGAATGGTATTCAGTTATAAGCTTATTATAAAGTGGAAGGTCTTCAGAAAAAATGTCTTTAGGGCTGGAGAGATCCATGGATGAGAAAGATTACAAAAGCTAAATGCATACACAGTCATTACAATAGTTGTGCAGGGTAGCACAGGAATATTCAGATGTTATAAACAGCATGTTGAAGTGTTAGAAACAGTAAGGTTTGGGAATGATTTAGTTTGGCTTGGAAAACTAAGAAAAACATATGCTGAACCTTCAAAATCCACATGGCTAGCTTCACAACCTCTACAGAACAAATCTTTCTGCTTTAAGCCTTATCCTGCCAACAATTTTATGTTTGTGCTGTCCACCGTTTGAGCTGTGATTGATTCTACCCAGTCACTGGTCTGAAGGTGCTGCATGGATTATGCTTCTTTTGCAGGACTGAGGCCAAAACCTGGCTTTTGGTGCACCAATATTCCTCACTGACTGATTTCTTCAGAAATGCTTCAGTGGATTCATTAGTGGGTTTACTGGCTTCGTTATCAATCTGGGCTATATAGCGATATGGGCCCTCCTTGCATGGCACAGAGGCAGTTTTATCCACGGGCATAAGGACCCTGGAAAACACTGAGAAGGCATGAGGCTGCTGTACTCCCCATCTGCATTATTTCCCTCTCCTGATATTCAGGATGACAGCTGAAGTGGAAAACTCTTTTTCACCTGTTCACCTAGAAAGAGGTTCATAATACCGTAGGTGTTATTTGATGGAGAAATATTAAAAGAAATGGGAATCTTTTGGCACACAATAAACACCTCTACCACATAAAGAAAGATATTTAAGGAAAAGAACTGGCAACCTACAGGCTTCTTTACCACAACTTCCCTAAAAGACCATAAAGCACACCACCACTCCACTAACCCTCTACAGAAGCTTTTTGGTGCATTGCTACTAACAACGTTAATGCCACACAAACGACAGAGGTGAACCTTGGAAGCACTGAAAGGGAGAATGGGTCAGAAACCATACTTGTTGGAATATTCAGAAACCCTTGCATTTAAGTGTTGACTGTACCTACTTGTAAAGAGGTGAAACAGAGGCAAAAGCTAACTGTGTTCGCATCACACTTGGTGGGTCTGGAAATGGCATATCCTGGCTTCGTCTGGCTGAAGTGGTCCACCAGATACAGAACTGGGAAAGGCAAAAAGTGACTCAGCCTGATAAAGAGAAGTCACTTTCACTGGATCCAAGAGCAGCCAGGTGAAGGCAAGCCAGGTTGGAGCAAAGAACTGATATCGCTACACTTATATATCTGCCAAGGCCTACAATACCTAATACCCTCTCTGCTCAGCATTTGTGCAGGCTTTCTATTGTTTGTTTTGGTTTGGGGTTTTTTTGGGTTTTTTTGACAGGTTCGCTCCTCTGACGCTTTTTGTTCCTGAAATAAATAGTGCTGTGCTTAGTGAATGCTGTCTGGCCACTGGGCACCTCTGCTGATGTTTTAAAGAGAGGGCAGAATTGCAGGTGTCAATTAAAACTTAACTTGCTGAGGTGATCACAGCCAGCCATGGCCACCATCCCCAGCCTGGCAAGAGACCCAACTACAAGATGACCTACTGAGGAGAAGCCCTAAGACCAGAGCAAGGTTCTCTTCCAAGGGCCATAAAAGGACTGGGAAGATGGGTAACCCCAGGACACAACAAATCCAAACATCAACAAAATTCACTCTAAGCAGGCACACTGCGAACAGTTTTGTTTTACAGATGGCTATGTCTGAAGCAGAGAGGTGGAGCAACCATCCAAACACAGAGAGAGCCTGAATCAGGGATTAGAGCTGTAAAACAGGGACCCACAACTCCTAGCCTTATATGCCCATTACTACTTCCAACATTTTCCATTTCTGCTGGCAACGTGTGACACTTTCTGCTTGTATGCATTGGATGTTTGGCAAAATAGGTATACAAACAAGTCCTGATCCAAGTCTTGACGGTGGGAGAGATGTAGATCTTTCCACTTGCCTCAGTGGGCAATACAGCAATACAAGCCCCTGTAAGCCTAAAATCAACCAGGAAAGTGTTTCAACAAATGTTTAAATGTCTATTAACCAATAGTTTTAAAAATTAGATTTGTCAGATTATGGCAAATTGCCTTTTTGGGAGAGAAATAACATCAAAGGCTGAAACAGAGGAGGAAAACATGCTGTTTTAAAGCTAAACTTCAGTCACTAATTAGGTCAAGACATTCCTACTTACATAAATTTGAGAGGAACTACTCTGTCAAAAGCCAAATATGGACAGGAAATTGGATCCTACAAGATTTGTGTACGAAGAAACTTTTAATAAATAGCTTTTAATAATGTTTTGCTTTCCCACACGGAAATGCTGAAATAAAAAAGCCTAATGCATATGGGTAAGAAGAGTATAATGTTAGCCCTGATAAACTCCCAACATCAGTGTGCACAGACAGTAGAGCACACGATTCTTTCAGAAGTCTGGTTTAAACACTTCTCATTTCTTATTAGCTACTCTACATCAGATATGGAGATGATGACAGAAGTGAAATCTAGTGGCAGCTAAAATGCTACTGCAGTAATTATAAGATAGCTCTTTATCTACAGGCAGCTGCCAGCAGTCCATATTAATTTATCTAAGAGGCTTCATACTGTAGCAAATAGTAATAGTAAATGAGATAACAGAGAAAGAGAAAACTTTTGAGATAAATAACTGCAAGTATTCAATCTGTCTCACAGTAGCCACTAAATGAGAGTTCTTAAAAAAAAAAAAAAATCCAACAACATACAAACACACTATCCTCATTATTCGTAACTTTGGTTTGGTTTTACTTCTTTTTTTTTTCCAATGAGCATTTTCTTTACACATAGTTTTTCTGCAAAGAAAACTCAAATTCCAGAGATTTTTAAATAGCAACAGAGCTGTGTTATGTTCAAATTTCTCAGACAGCTCTTTTTGAGTGTTTACATGTATTTTTGATCGTGGATATATTTCTGAAAGACTGATGTTCATAATACTAGTTCTCTTGAGGGAAGGCAAATGCACATCTCAGGTGACTTGTTACAGAGTTTAGAGGTTCCTCTGCATAGCTCAGAGCTGATATATAGTATATACAAGAGGAAGTTAAAACATATCTAAAGTTCAAGCTTAGCAGGAATGACACGTAACTCCTACTCCTGAAGGCACAATATGTCTTAAACACCCAGAAAGGCTTGTTCTTCCAATTCCCATATTTTTTGTCATCTTACCATGGCTAATCTTAAAATGCACTGAAATAATGTTTATGTTTCAGAGTCAAAATTTACTACTCTTCTTTCAACCAAGGAGTTTTTCTATGGCCCTTCATCAAAATCACAGGTGTATGGATGTTTTCATGCAGCTACAGGGTAGATAATACTATTTTTTGCCATGAGATGCATGATCACCAATTTTTTTTTACACTGTTTTAAAAGAGATTGACTAGCTGCCTAGTACATTTCCTGAGACCATGAGCAAAAGTTAACTCTAATAACCAATTTTAAATTCTTCTGCAAAGACTGTTTCCCAGTTGGCCACCCTTAGGAATGTGCATGCGGACTGAAGAGAAGAAAAAACAGATACCTTCTGATAAAAGGAGCTGTGGCTCCTTCACATGAGGAGCAAGCAGACAGAATTTCCATGCAGGGCAAACTCCCTTAACTCTTCTTTCAGGCTACTTTCACCTTTGAATAGCATCCCCAAAATGCCCCATCGTATCAAAACTATATGAGCTCCAGGATTTTTGCTCTTTTTCTTTTGGAAGCCTTTTATATCATCTATATTTCCCCAGATTTGGAACATCTTTGTTCTGAAGCCTGCAGTTTATTGGGTATCATCAAAATTTTAGTGATGGCAGTGGTGGTGAGAACAGACTAAGTTTTATGCATTTCAAAACCAACACTCATATTTGGAGATACTTCCTAGAATACTACAATGGTAATGATTAAACTCCTCTAAGGTGAGAGCTGCCTTCTGTTCTGCTTTTGTATAGTCCCTTCCTGGGCTACCCAGGAGCTCCCACAAGACAAATAACAAATACCAGCTTTAATGCTCCCACACTGAGTTTTAAAGAAAATCCACAACACTGCCTGATACCCCAAGGTATAAATAAATAATTTCGCGTTGTTCTCACGACTCACCACAATATTAAATAGTGCTACATTCAAACCTTTCAGCTCAAATTTCACCAACCCAAACAATCACAAAAAGGATTGGGCTGTATCCACAAGCTGGCTTTGAGACAAACTCTAGAATGACCAGCAGCAATGCAATAGTTAACAGTGTTGCCATGCAAGTGGTAATAATAGGCTTCAACACTAATCCCCTATTGAGCGGACTGGGAAAAGCTCATCGTTTCTTTGGTTCTTTTGTTCCAGTCTGCCTGCTAATTCAAAACATAGTCATATATCAGTTTACATTGTGAAGGTCATACCCACAAGGCCAGGAACATTCCCTCTCTAAACAGGAGTGCAGGCTCATTCAAATCTGTGCAAATGCACACACAAATCTAAGCCATTAGGGATGTCTGGATCTCCCACCCCTGTGGACTGGTCACAAAACACTGAACACAGGATGCATCAGTGTTTTATTTCAGGTCAGAAGCATGCTTTTGTGATGACCCTCCCAATTGTCCCCACTTTGTCACCACCAGACTGTGTGGTGATCTTCAGGCACGCAAACTGGATTCTGTCCTGATGAAGCTAAACTGAAAGATGCACTACAGCGACTCAAGGGCATTCAGTCTGCCAGACGGAGGCTGCTCTAAAGCCAAGCCCCCAAAACGCATTCAGCAGATGTCTGCTTCTACAGATCCTTTCCTACTGGTTCTCTCTACTCTGTTAACATGGATATAGCCATAGTGCCAATTTTCTTCCCAGACTCCGAGTGTTTTCAGCATCAAACCAACACCAAAAACCAAGTGATCTTCACAGTCTCCCATGTTCTTTCTTTAGGGGAACCAAGACACCAAAGCTCACCTTACATTAGGTTTTGGGAGGGGAGGAGCGGGAAGATGGGAATGGAAGAGAAAAAAGGGAATGAGGGGTTCTGCTGCTTGCCATTTCCTCAGTTATTTAGATTGGGAGCCTAAGAGGCTGGAGACAAAACACCTTCAAAGACACCAAGGGTCAGTTGTTGGTTTCTTGGGAACTGCACACACTATTCATTTTTCATTTGGCAGTGGAGTTCCTTGGAACAAGCCACTGACTATTGCCATTAACACCAGGCATTCAGCCAGCAGGGGCAAGGATACACTTCACAATTTGCACTTCTAATTTAGTGGGGTGTCTGGAGGAACATCCTGTTTGGTACAGTAAATCAAGCAGGAGTAGCAGGGCAGATTTTTCTTTTGCCCAGTTAAACCTCTGTGTATTCAGGTTACCTATAAAAAAAAATTTAGAATATGTCTTCACAGCCCTTGATACCATGTCTGAGCTATGAAACCTGGCTGAACAATTTCATTCAATGTGGAACAGCTCTATGCACTTTCTGTTGACTCCAGACCACCAGAAGGTATGCTTTGCCTCTTTTTACTGAGGCAATACAGTCCTTCATGAGTTGTCCATGCTACTGCAGAATAGGCTTAGTGTATTTCTAAGTGCCTAGTACTAGGGGCTGCTGTGTCTTCTCATCTGTTCCAGTAAAACACTCAACTGCAAGCTTAAACTGTAAACATGACTAATTCTGTTAAGGCCAACAAACCAGGCTGCTTTCAGAGCATCTGTTTTAAATCCAGCCTCTGTTTTTTTCCTAAAAGATTTTAAATTTCAGAAGCCTATTTTTATTTTCAAAGCAGGGTATTTTATGAGGTTACTCACGGGAACAAGTACTGCAGCCTGCTTAATGTAATCCCCACCCCTTTCCCTCCATGTACTAAATAGCTACCCTCTGGTTCCCTTTCTCCCAGTCTCTCGAACACCCTGAACTCATTTTCCAATGCCTGACACTGTGCCACCAGGGTTGCTCTACATGCTCAGACCTCCCATCCAGTACCTTCTCATATCCCCCACATCACCAACACCTGGTGTTCCCAACATCCTCAGCACGTGATGCCAAGCCTTCTGGTTTTATCCACTAAAGCACTGAAGTAACACCACAGCTCCCTACAATGCCCCCTATGATTGCTCCAAAAGCCCAACTCACAACATCATATGCTTTACCTGTTTTTGGTTTGCTACCTGGGCAAGATGAAACAGTGCTATAGAAACTAAAATATCTGCTTAGTGCTAGGCACACTTATCCAAAGAGATAAGGGCTGGGTTTTGCCAACATTTCCCTTTGTGGAGGCACCAGTTTGAGTCTGGCTTCTTTACTGAGTCACTGGTTTTCAGGAAACATTTAAAGAACTTCACATTTTCAAGACCTCTAATCCACAGACGAATGTGTATGAAACTGATCCACCATGTTCAAAACTTATCAGAGGGCAAAGAGTTAACACAGACTTCAGTCTAGGCAGCAGGACTATTTCCACAGGAACCAAACCAGGTTAAAAAAAAATGCTAATTTTATACTGAAGTGAAACAATCAGGTAAAAGTGGATTGAAACCATTTCTTATTACTCTTATGTGGGGCTGGATTTACTAGACAGAGACGCCAAAAATGTGCTAATGTACATGGCTGAATACAGCTTCCAATACATATCCCCCCCCCAAAAAAAAAAAAAAAAAAGGAAAAACTTTCTGGGACAACTCCAGACTGCATCAGTCTATAATTATTGTTCATATCAAAATATCCTTTGGCTATACAGAAAAAGTCATTCTGTTTCACGAGGCTTTTTAAATGATTCATATTCTTGAGTTGTAAAACCTCTCATATGTCACAAGATTACTCAAGGACTCACAAGAGGAAACCCTGAAAATTTTCCCAAAATGCAAATAGCTTTCAAATGAAAATATCTTGAAATTTTCAAGAAACCGTTAACAGAAAGCCTTCTCATATCTCTGCCAAAGAAAAAGTGAGCACTAGGTCTGCAACCAGCAATTCAGAAGCAGAAAAAAAAATCCTGTAATATATAAACCCACTTAAAGACTATACTCAATGGAGCTCTATCAGCTCATTATTACCCTTAGCCCATATTACCCAAATGCTTACAACTGAAAAAAGCAGCAAGAAACCCAAAGCGGAAGGGGTAAGGGGGACCTACCTATGAGATACATGCCAATCCAGTCCCCTGCATCCACTTCCTCCTTTATATCCCAGTATATCACTAGGTCCTGTGAATGCCCGATGGAGTAGTAGGAGCTGCTGACCATCAGGGTAGACCGGCTGTCTGAAGTGACAAGGTCCGTGTCACTGGTAGACCTAGGAATGGTGACTGTCTCATGGGAATTGTTCCTGATGTCCATGTTATGGAACTGGTCAGGGTTATAGCTGTATCTGAGAGGCTCTTTGCACCGGCGCCGATTTTGTGAGTTCCTAGATGGAGACGCCATGGCTGCCAGGCCCAGGAACCTATTTTGGTACAGATTCTGTGAAGAAAAAAAGAAAGGGTCGTATTTGCAGCATTATTTATTTTTCAGCAATGCCAAAGCTCAGGAAAAGTAGTACAACAGAATGAGAAAGTAGCAGATCTTTTTCCATTTCGCATTGCAAAGAAGAGGCATGAAATGTGTAGCAGGAAACATAGTGCTAACTCAACTCCTAGTCCGTAATTCTTACCATGAAAACAAGTGTAAGAGCAAGCGTTGCACCACCAAGCTCAGCCACAACTGGCAGTGTGGGAGGAAATTAATAGTAGCTGGCTTCCTCCATGTTAATGCACACATCCAGACACAAACATCATGACTATCAAACTGCTAGAGGGCCATTCTCTTTTAACATCAGGAGATAGTCTTCCCACTTTTGACACCCAGAGTTAAGTCTTCCCCCCAGTAATTCTTGTTACATTTGCAGATGAATGTTTCTTAAAGCACAGTCGCCCCAGAGATGGTATCCATCTGGAGAGACCTGTTAGCAATGAGTAAGAGCTCTTCCTCCCTGCTGGAAATCTGAAGAGTGAGAGCCGAGAAAATGGAGTTATCCTGTTACCAAAATAGAGGTGTCTTCACTGAAGTGTAAATACAAACTAAGTGTTGCAGTGTCTCTCAGTACAGCTTATAACTTCCGATGCCTCTGCTCTGCTCCATTTTTTGCAGTAGACTATGAGATACAATGCAGACCCGCTCTGGTAGGAATCTGGGAATGCATCAGACAAAGGGAATCAAGATGGTTACTACAGAGTAGTCATTGTCCTACCAGTTGAAGAAATATTTAAATTCCAACCTATCCTCCTACCTCAAGGCAAGATTAGTGACTTGTACAAAATGCATCATGGTGCGTGAGTTAAGAGCTCTTGAGAGTTAGCAGATGCAGAATGGTTAAGTTATGACTGGGTTAAATTTTGATGCAAAGACATGCTCTGATCAAAATACTGGTTATTCCCTACTTCTGTGCTGTTTGTTTTTTCCATTTTCCTTCCCAACTTTCCCTCTTCTCTCCCTGCAGCTCTGCTATTTCAATCCCTCAGATTTTCATTATTCATTAGCCTTCCATTATCCATCTGTTGCCAACCATGCTGTCAAGTCCGTTAGATACAAAACCAGACAGCTTTCCAGTATGCTATGAAATACTTTTCACATGATCAGAAGTCAAACCATCCTTTTGAACTCAAACAAATTAAGCGGAAGAAAAATCATAGCTCCTTTGTCCAGCCAAGCAGTTATTTAACCCTGGCTTTATTAAGGCTATGGTATCACAGAAGAGCAGCAAGTCCTGAAAAAAATAAAATATTTTGTTTATTAATACCAATTTTTGTGGTATAATTAAGAGACCTATTATAGTGTCTTAGGATTCTGTTGCACAAAAACTACAAAGAACAAAAAATTCAACTGGCTTGTTTGTACCCCTAGAATATGCTGTCACTTTGCAGACACTGCCCTACCACGCTTACAATCTGTTGACCCAAATCCTCACTTACTGCATTAAACAGGGTTTATAAGCAAAAATAGCTCCAGCGGGAATGCCACACCTTATAGTAAGTGCTGGCAAGATTGAAGCCAATAATGCAAAAGGCTACACTATAAAAGAGATACAGGAATAGAAGGAGGAAGGAAGCATGTGGGGGAACAAAGTACATGGTGCTGCATTTGCTATGCATCTAATCATGTCTTTGCTGCTTCTTTTCTAACAGTTACATTTATTCAATGCTTGAAAAGAAGGTTCACTTCATAGTATAAAGACCAACATTCCCTGTAAACAGAAAATGCATCTTTTTTATCGAAAAACAGGGTCTCACATGCTGTGAACATTTTTTAAGCTGGGACACACTTGTGGACATGCGCAACTAGCACGCTCTAGTCAGTAATTTAAAATCAATGGGAGTTTCTGTCACTTAGCAAAGAAGGCATCTGCTGTCACAACAGTACCCGAGATGACTACTATTGGTTTTATAATGGTGCAATAGCAGCGCAAAGAACTTCAAGCCCACTCTTCTGGATTAGTCTGTATCATTAACATGGGTTCCTTCGCTCACAGCGTGCTACCCAAAAGCTACTTCAGTTCAAAGGCAGGCATTTTATTTCTGGTGACAAATTACTCCAGGGAGTAGTGGTTCTGCAGATACTTTCATTTTTGAATGTTAATGGATGTAGAGTATTAATTAACTGCATACTGTCAAATTAAATCAGACTTAAACATTTAACTTTTTCAGCTTCAGCATGACTTTTAGCAGTTTTGATGAAAATGGTAAATTCATCACTACATTCTAATCCTGTAAGTTCCCATTTTCCTGTACGTTGATGCCAATGGAACAAATGTCTTAATCTGAAAGCAACCCAGAAGGCCACATTCTCAAGAAATCTCAGTCTCTCGTATTTCCAGCATTGATTCTACACAAATACATTAATCTGCAAAAAAGAAAATCCCCAAATTGAAAAAAAAAAACCAAACCCAAAAATGGGACAATAGTCACACATAATTATATGGATTAAATAATGGCATCAAAATACAAGCATGGCTGTATGACTAAGTAGAAAAGAGGTTAGGAAAAATAGTTACTCCACATTTTATTTCCAACTTTGCATGTTTTCCATGCAACTGTCTAAAGCATGCACACAGCCCCCAAGCCCTGGAGATAGAGTCCCAGCCATAGTGAGACAGCTAAAAAAAAAAATAAAAAAAAAATCGCAAAGACATCCTCTCAGTGTCTTGTGGAAGCAATCTGATCCATCATAGATACCCTGTGTGTGTGTATATATGCATATATATATATGTATATTAGTACTACATATGTAGTATTATTAAAAAAAATCTTTCTAGGGGCTTGAGATTCATATTTGTTCCCTCTATCCCTTTGCAGAGGTATGTACACTATACACACTAAGCTACAAATTCTAAAGCAAGAACAATGAATGGCCAAATGTTGACCCAACAGCCCAACAGATCAAGGTTGGTTGAAAACAGAAACAAATCCCTCTTTGCTCCTGGCTCAAAACAGTCACTCCACAGCTGCTTCTACAGTCAGGCCTTTCCAGGGGTCTTTCCATCCAGGGACTCTCTGTACCACATGATCCCCAGGATTCACTTTCCCACCCACTCCCCTCACCACTTGTATGATTGTTAGCAGTGAGGAGAACCTTTGCTGATCAGGATGTCTATGCATGTATGGGGAAAGGTGGTTTTCTCCTCACACCTTTTAACCTTTTTGTCTCGGATTATCAGACTTTGTCCTAAAAGGGCCTGTCTTGCTCCACTTAAGTACATCATGCAAATGATATGTTCAACATGTGAGCTCAAGTTTGCCTTAGGTTGAGGGTGCCAATACTGCCTGGGTGACTGATTCACTGCTTGGCTATTTCCTACGTCTGAACTCATCTAGGACAGGAGGAATGAGGTGACAAGGATGTACAATATTTCGGTTATATCAGCAATGTCCAGTTATTTTAGTTTTCAACACCTGAAGAAGCAGATGTAAAGGTCTTGCCCTTTACATTCCTCATTTGGACATACATAATATGTAATACAACATACATAAGTAATTTTCAGCTTACTGTAGAGTAGACAACTTTTAAATTAACATCTTGTCAAGAAATACAAATATCACTACTGGTGGAAAAATACAGGCTTTCTACTGCTAGCAGCTACTCTAGCATAAATAAGAATTTACTCCAATAAATTTGGTAATTTATTTTTAATACCAGAAACAGCCCTTTTGTGTACAGACTGCTATGGCAACAAGTATTTAGCTATAAAATGTTAGCGTGCTGAGCAAAACTAGCTAAAAGGACATTTTTTCCCTCTCACTGGCACTCCCTCTGATTTTCACAAAGTTCTGGAAAGCTTTGTCTCTAAAGATCTACCAGCCACACACAAGTCCTACTCAAAATGAGATTTCTGGAGGATTATCTGTGGGCAGAACTTGCCTCTTATTTATGGCACTTAGTCCATCTAATGAAAATAAAGGTCAGAAAAATTGATTTAGGGTATCCCCCCCCATATAAATGCAACTGCAATCCCTAACAAGTGAAAGTAGGAAGGAGCGACTGAAAGGAATGACAGATGACATCTGACTGTAAAGAAAACTGATATCAAAAATGTACACATACAAAAACCTGTAATCAGTAAACACCAAGAAAAAATATTTCACAGATTTTCTTCCCATGTTCTCTCCCTTTCATGCTCACACCTCTCTCCTTGCCTGATTGCTGTTTGGCACTGGGACAACAAAGACCTGTTGTCACCACTGCCTTTTCCTTCACCACCTGAGAAAACCACACCACCTCTCTCTGAGACAAGAAGAATCCTCTGGCTGGAAGGCTTCACACCATTATTGCCAGCTGAATTTCATGAAAAGATTCAGAGCTGCCATGCAGCAACTTCCCCTGGAGAGCTATAGGGCTTAATGTCAGCAATTTTTTTTTTCTATTTGGTATTATTTTAAATCATGCCGGAAAGCTACATGATGCTTTAGCAATACAGAGATAGATCTCAGCTAAGCATCTGCAAGGATCCAGCTCATTTCCCTGTTCAGACAATTAAGAGCTGTCTTTTAGATATTTGGACTGATACCAGTTACTTCCTATTGCTGCTTTGTCAGAGATGATGTATTTGTGCAGGTCAGGATGGTGGTATGATGGACTTTTAGTGTCCATACCAAAGATACTATATGATCAAAATACAACCCATCACTGGAGCATTGGCAGATGAAGAAATTAAAGGCAACAAGGTGGCAAGATTAGCCAGCATGACAGTGGGCTCAAAGAAAGATATATGTAGTCATTCAGATGTCTGTAAGCATCATCACAACCATAATTTCAAGGGCAAGCACCAAGAAAGACATTGAGATAGCTTTGTATGACGGGAAACTTGGGACACAGCATATTTATCCATCTGAGTCAAGTTTGATATCATAGGCAAACCAGATGGGGAGTCAGTGTCTCGATTGCTCCACCAGAGATGAAGGTTCTCCTGATAAGATTTAACCTTCATTTGCAAGGCTTATGTATTTCATAGAAGACAAGAAGGAGCCAAGATAGATTAAAAACAAATTAGGGTAGCCTGGTGAAAGTGACAAGTTATGACAGCAAAAGTCTTCTGACCAGCTTTCAGGACAGTAGGATCATGTGTATCAACAAGGATATTGTACTAACAGAAATATAAGGTAGTAACAGCCTGTATAAAAGTTTTAATTGACTGGATGAGAGACAACATAAAAAGATTTTAAAAACTTAGTCACAGCCCATGTGTGAACACCCAGAGCAAAGTGCTGAGGCTGGGCCAGAAAGATGAGCAGGAGAGCAACAGTGCCTACAGTCATTGCAAGGTGTGTGATGGGACTCTGCAAGCCAGAGCTTTGAGGCAGGCCTTTAACTTGAAGGTGAGTCTACTGAAAGGGATTTCAGTATGTAAAACTGTTTTATTAGAGCATAAATTAGAATCATGTAAGTTCTGAAAGACAGGAAACTCAGCTCTGTTGGGTGGAAGAGTAAAAAAGCTGGGTGAAAGCAAAAAGATATGAGAATGAATCTCGCTGCTGCTCCTTATAGAGCAGGACTTTCCCCCCAGCCTTGCTCTCAACCCAGCAACCTGAAGTCCTTCCTCAGAGCAAACTCTCCTGCTTTTCATAGCCCTGAAGATTTGTTGCAGGATCTGCTCCCTGTTCTTCCCTGCAACCTTCTCATCTCCACTCCCACCACAGGCCTGCTGCTCTCAGTCTTTTCCCCATCTGCTCCCCCCACCCATAGCCCAGAGGGCCCCTTTGCTGCCACCAGTCAGCAGATTTCAGGAAAGGTACACTCTCCCTCTGTCAAACTCTGAGCCAGGAAAAGGTAAATAAAGTACACAGATTTCCTCCTTTTTGCCTAGGGACAGCCCTCTTAACGCAGGACATGGTACCGGCACAGCAAATTGTAAACCAAGAGAACATGTGCATTTTCCATCGCTGCAGGCACAGTACAATGGACTATACAAAATGCAAGGCAATGCAGAGGTAAAAAGAAATACAGTTCAAAAGTAAGCTGTAATCAAGATTACCGTTTCAGCTATCATAACTGTCCCCCATCAGCCTCCTCCCACTTATCACAGCTATTTATTTGTTCATCGTCATGTGAGAAAAATCCCTTTGGACATCTGAATTTTGGAAGAACTGTTAGTTAACTCTTAGCACAAAAAGGATTTTTAAAGCATAGCTTATAGTACAGCCAAATTCAGTAAACAAGGCCTTATAGTGCAAGGAGCTATATAAAATCTTCTCCAAATGGTTCAGCATCTGACTTGCTGAAAACATAAAACCCAACATGAAAATCATCAAGCTTGTTACTGGAGAATACTATGAAGCCAAAGGATTTGGAGAGCACAGAGAACTTCATAGGATTGGGCCAATTATTTGAGAAGCACAGGAATGGTTTCTCAGAGCTCTAAAGGAATCATTTAATAGCATGAGGGAGTCACAGACTTCCATAGTCTACTGACACCCTTTTTTCTGTAAGATATTACAGAGCATATAGATGAAACTGCTGCTCTTGGGAAGACAGAAATGAAGGCTGCAAATGTTTCAGAGGGATGCATGCCATAATAACACTGGAGAACTAAGTGCGTTTGTCTCAATGTTGCATGTCTATGGCACAATATATATATTTATGCCTATAATAAACACTAATCGGAAATCAAAGCCATTATACATCAACAATGAAGCAAATGGATGTTATTAGGTAGTTCATTTTTCCATTTCCTGACCTTTGTATATTTCCCATCTAGTTGTACTGCTATGTTAATGTATCCTCTTACATTTAACTTCGCTTCAGTGATGTGCAAATCATTGCACAAATCAGAATCAAAATGAAAGAGTTGGCCTCAAGGCCAAGCCGACAAGGTTCGGTGGTGGTGGGTGGGATTGATTCCCGATGCAGGCCTATTAGTCATATGGCAGCAAAAGCTGGCAGCACAGTAACCATGGCTACTCTTAGCATCTACAAAGAAAAAGTATGATTAAGAGCAGTCCATATTTTCCAAGAGCACTTAAACAGTCTCCTTGGCACAAACAGATGGACCTGGAATATGGGACAATGGTTGGAGGGAAATTCTTGGAGTTCAGAAAAATAAAGGAAAAAAATAAACAACTTCTTTTTCTTCTCTTTCTGGAAGAAGTAAAAATGAGTGCTGTCTAATGAACCCAAGAGAGCATGCTGAAAGATACACACATCACGTTTCCAATTAAATGATTCCAAGAATTTAAGATTTTTACTCCTATAAGTATATAAACCAAACAAGTTCCTGAAGAAAAAAAAAAAAAAAAGACATTTTACCAGTTTTAGATGAGATCACTCCAAGCTTCTACACTGTAGACTATGTCTGTCTAACTAAGAACAATTAGCAACCTTACATTCAACACATTTGTACTGACACAGTGATAATTCACTCACAGTTCACTACATAAAGCACTGGGAAGTTTCTGCAATAGAATGCAGCTAAGAACAAAAGTAATTTCTTAATTTCTCTTAAATGAGTAGCAGAAAAACAGTCTTGTCTCAGCAGTTTGTCACAGCAAGGGATGATAAACAGCCATCAGACTTACCCACTACAGAAAAAAGATCTGAAAACATTGCCAATATTTTTAAAGGACATATTCAGGTACACAACAACAGGTAAACATGCCATATGGCCTGAATATGAAATCTCAAAAAGATAACTGTAAGGAAATAATAAAAGGGCCAACATGGTAACATCTTAAACCAAACAAACTTAATTTCCTTCTGTGACAAGGTTACCCACCTAATTGACCAAGGGAGGAAGCCAGTCGACGTAATCTTTTTGGATTTCAGTAAAGCTTTCGATACTGTCTCTCACAGTATCCTCCTGGACAAAAGGTCCAGCATACAGCTGGGTAAACACGTAATGCAGTGGGTGAGCAATTGGCTGATGGGTTGGGCTCAAAGGGTTATAGTAAACGGGGTAACATCGGGCTGGTGGCCAGTCACTAGTGGGGTTCTGCAGGGATCCATATCAGGGCCAGTACTCTTTAATCTCTTCATAAATGACTTGGGTGCAGGACTGGAAGGAATACTAATTCAGCTTGCTGATGACACAAAATTGGGAGGAGCTGTTGACACTCTTGAGGGCAGAGAGGCCCTGCACAGAGATCTAGACAAATTAGAGAGGTGGACAATCACCAGCCATATGAAGTTTAACAAGGACAAGTGCCAGATTTTGCACCTGGGGCATGGCAACCCTGGATGTACATACAGACTGGGGAATGAGAGGCTGGAGAGCAGCTCTGCAGAGAGGGACCTGGGGGTTCTGGTCGACGGCAAGTTGAACATGAGCCAACAGTGTGCTTTGGCAGCCAAGAGGGCCAACCGTGTCCAGGAGTGCATCAAGCACTGCATTGCAGCTGGTCAAGGGAGGGGATTGTCCCCCTCTGCTCTGCACTGGTGCGGCCTCACCTCAAGTACTGTGTGCAGTTTTGGGTGCCACAGTGTATTAAGGATACAAAGCTACTAGACAGTGTCCAGAGGAGGGCCATGAAGTTGGTGAAGGGTTTAGAGGGGAAGCTGTATGAGGAGTGGCTAAAGTCACTTGGTTTGTTCAGCCTGGAGAAGAGGAGACTGAAGGAAGACCTTATCACGGTCTACAGCTTCCTCACAAGGGGAAGAGGAGGGACAGGCGCTGATCTCTTCTCTCTGGTGACCAATGATAGGACCCAAGTGAATGGCAGGAAGATGTGCCAGGGGAGGTTTAGGTTGGATATTAGGAGAAGGTTCTTCACCCAGAGGGTGGTAGAGCACTGGAACAGGCTCCCCAGGGAGGCAGTGACGGCGCCCAGCCTGATGATAGTCAAGAAGCACTTGGACAACGCCCTCAGAGACATGGTGCAAATTTTGAGTTGTCCTGTGCAGGGACAGGAGCTGGACTCAATGGTCCTTGCAGGTCCCTTCCAACTCCTGACATTCTATGATTCTATAAGATAGCACTGCACAGCTTTACTCTGTTCTTTCCACACTACAAGATTAAAGAAATAACCTTAGGATCTGCTCAGATGCTACTCTCAAATACTCTGAAGTCCACAATGCTCGCCTTTGCTGGTGCTTTATGATGCACATAACAGGAAGTTTGTATTTTTGACTCGGTTGGTTTTAAACATCAGAAGCAGGCAGAGAAGTGCTGCTGCAGTACCAGACAGAGGCAGGACAGTGACTACCTCTCAACAGGTTCAAGATGAAGCCTTTGTTGGTAGGACAACACTCCCTCTTAAGAGACCATCCTCATGTCCATAAAGGCCAGTGTGGACCATGCCAGCTTCACAGATAGACAGTCCTAGTGACTGCAGTGCCAAAGACTAAAAATCTCCATTCCTCATCTTTTCAAACCCAAGGACAATATTTATGAATAACAATTACTGCAAGAAGAAAAGTGACCGTTCTGTACCAGGCACTGGTACTGGTTTAATCTGCTATTTAAAGTAAAGAAGCATCACTCTCAGCAGAGAGTTGTCCCAAAAGCCTGTGTGCCCCACACTGGTCTATTTAAGAATCATCACTGCATTCATCAGGTCTGCTGCACAGCTGGACTCTGCTGGTCTCCCAGGAATGCTACTTACTCCGAAGGGCTTTTAGAAGGGAGGAGGTTAAGAACAGGGACACTTTCTTCCTCTGCAGGTTAAAAATATTGCTGCTCTTTTGTGAAACAATTAACTGACACTCCTACTGAGAAGCCCTGACCATGTTGGATGCCCTGTTTCAGGTTCTGCACAGCACATAATAATAAACATCTCTTACCTGACAGATTTTTATAACCAGTGGCTTCAGTTCTTCGAGTACTTTGTCCAGGCAAAAGATCAATGTCTTTAATAGCACTAACAGGGGCCTGGATTCATCCTACTCAAGCTTTGAGGACTTGAATCACCTAATTTAGGAATGCAGGTTCCCAGGACTCCCTGTGTACTCAGAGGGAAGAGACAGGCTCCTCCTGAAAAAGACTTGAGACCCAGGTAAGGCTTTCCCAGAGAGGATTCAGCTCCATCTCTCTTCATTGCCTTTTTAAGGAGCCAGTGATTGTTGGGATCCTAGGTTAGGCACATTAGGTGAGATAGGAAGGAACAAGACCTGTGTATGAACCTCTCAAGCTATAAGATTTTATATTGTATAAAGATAAGTGGGCAAAGCACTCCTGAGGGTGGCAGAAAAACGTGTATTGTAAATACATTCAGGCATGTGAAATAGGAACACAAGGCATGTTAAAAAACATTCTAAACTACTACCTGATTACTTAAGAATAGTCTGATTTTCTAGGCAACTATAAAATTGCAAACTAGATGGTACAGCCAGAGAAAGTCAAAGCAGAAAATATAAAAGAAAATACTCAGTATACTGTATACACTTTATGTACAGATCTTTTCAAAAATGTTAATACCAGTAAATGTAGCAGAGGTTTACAGGAAAAGCTGTGAAGAAATCTTGCAAAATTTAAGAGACTACTAATGAAATTATGTCAAGTAAATACAAGTTGCAGAAAGATATCCAGTAATGTACAATGTTTCCCAGAACTGTCAGGTACAGTCAGAAGCAGCTCCACATTTCCTGTATCTCTTCTCTGGAGTCCAGAGACTAATCTGAAAACTTCTCAAAGGAAAATAATCTCTTATGATATGTGGGAGTTATAAAAATCCCACCATTCTCTACTATTAAGAATGTATTATACCTTCCACCATGACACCTGTTTTACTAAAAAACAAAGCTTGTGTGATGTCTGTGATGTATATTGCTACCAGATAGAAGAAAAAAGTTGTCTAATGGATTACATAGGTATCATGCATAGCTTATCATGTATAAAACAGGCACACAAAAAAAAGTCAAGAGAAAGCAACCAAGCACAGATACAGAAAGTGAAGGTTTTTAATATTAACCTCCCTTCAGACATGAGTATGAATCTTTGCAAATGAAAGGTTCACATGCACACGTATCAAAGGATTTATCCTGCAGAGCTCTGATCTACCAATGTAGTATTCCCACCACCCACGCTTCCCTCTCTGCCTGGACACGCCTGTGTGCAGCATAAACTGATCCATAAACACACACCACAAGATGTTCATCGTTGCTATGACCTTTAAAATTTCTACCAACACCATGAGTGCCATTCCCTGCAAGAGCTGCATACGGTTTCCCTCCCGTCCCCCTCTATTCCAGGCTGTCAGCAAGTTCCCCGTTCCTCTGTGCCATGTCCCTCACATCACAGCCCATTTCATACTCCCATGTGACCATGCACCTTCCTCTCCTCCCCATCCCCTTTTATTCACAGGGCATATCTCCTCTTCCTCACTCATCAATATTACCACCCTCTCCTCATTCGTAGGTAGGAAGGGATAAGGCACAAGGCATCACTTGCTGCACCAGCCATAGGACAGGCACTGGATTAACATGTGGGGACAACAAACACACAAAACCTAGGAGCGATGGAAGGAGGCTCTTCACTCATGGTTCCTTCCAGCTGCTCATGGCGGCTGACCCCCACTCCACAGCAAAGAGAACATTTTAAACCTCCTATTTCATTCACTGCCCCTACACTCTGTCATGCTTCTTGCACCCATCTGTATTTCTTTAAAAGTGATTTAAAGTGTCAGTATCTTAACCTTCTCAGGCAGTGAGGCCGGGCTGAGGCAGGCAGGTATTATTAGTAGGCTGTCGAGTATTAATGCCTACATCAACCACTCCTTTGATCTACAAACAACAAACCATTGCAATAAACCAGTCTCTCGACCAGACACCAGCTTGGGAGCATGCCCTAAGCTCCATCTTCTACCTTTCAATGAGGCCGAGAATATTCTCTGACATTTTAAAATTAATTGGCTACAGAGGTCCTGTTATTATCATATTACCTCCAGACAAATACAGAAATGCCATCCAGTTGAGTGTGCTTGATCCTGCTTCTGATAAAATTAAAGGCAAAACTCTCCCTGACTTCAATGTGGAACAAAGTGACTTTGTAAAGCAAAAGAAAACCCATACAGATGCCAACAGCTGCAGTCAACAAGGGCTAATCCAGACCTGGAAAATCAAGAGTTCATATTTTAACTAAAACACTTCAAACATTTTCAATCCATGCTACAACCTTTTCTGTTGGAAAACACATTAGACAAACAGGTAGAGCAGCAAGTTGCATTTTAGGACACAGATCACAGCAACTACTCTTAGAATGAGATCTCAAAACCTAGAAACAAATGTGTCATTTGATGGGTTAGGATTAATTTAAAATATAATCATATTTTTAGACCATTATATCTGAATGTTTTTTCCCATGCAATTATAACAACATGATTCAACACATTTTCAAAAGAAAAGAAACCCCTCATGGATTTAAACTGGAACATCAGACACTGAAGCATATTCATCATTACTGCATGTTTTTTGTCTGATGTCACTGGAGGGCAGAATGAAAACTGCCCTCCAGTATTAGGAGTTTGACTGCCACATTTAAGCATGCTTGTTCTCAACAGACTGACTTCTTATGTCTGTATACTCTTGGGGAGATTATGACAACATCCCTGTAATTTTGTAATTAAACTTTTTTAAATATATATGAAGTTCATTATGTGTTGGGTTGTTTGTTTTTTTTTTTAAAGAAATATCTATTATAATAAAGGTTTTAAGGATCAAGAGTTCTTATTTTGCACTGAAAAACAGTAAAGGAAAACTGATTTATGCGTAGTAATGCCTCAGATCCAATATTTTATGCTTGAAAATAATCCTGACACCATTAAAAACTTAATACTACTGCTAGAACCCCCAAGGCATAAAGGGTGAGATTTCCCTGTTGCTGGGCAGGTAAAACTAGCCTCAGATATATATCTCCAAACCAGATTTATACTTCCTTTTCGTCTTTCTTAAAAGTTGTTTGTTTTGATTGTAAAAATCATAATAAATTGCTACTATAATTGTATTCATGAGAAAGCAAGGAAACCAGGCAAACTCTCCCAAGAGGAAGTGAGTAATTCTGGCATTACAGTCTCTAGTTGAGGAACAAGATTCAGATTTTACAAAGAGAACATGTGGTGGCTTTATCTAGGGCACCAAAAAAGTCCTACATAAGAGAAGAGATGCTGCGCTCAGGGGCTCGATTTTCCTCTGGATCACTGTAAGACAATTCTGAGCTACATGTCGAAGGGAATTTCTCGGGAACTGCTAGCCACAGTTAAATGAAAGGTAGCCTGGTAGCTTCCCCCTGGAAAACAAGTGTGGGCATAAAACAGATTTCCAAAGCAGAAACCGCCCAGAACAACTGGAGGAGAACTAGATCAAGGAGAGGAAGAGCAGCAAACTGGTGCAGGCTCCTCCAACCAAATATAAACACAGGAGAGAGACAAGTCCCATTGACTACCATCACCAAGAGAAACTGGACCTGCACATAGAGATGAGCAAGTGCCATTGTGACAGTATGATTTCTGAACTTCACCCATACATACTTTGCTGTTAGTACACCTCTAATAAAATAATTAGGTATTACTATGTTGTATCACACAATCGTATGTACAGGCATGTATGTCTGCTCGCATTACTGCATGAGGTTCCACTTTACTTTTTTCTTTTTTACTCCAGTTCAAAAGGGTTTGTGGTCCTGTGTTCAAAAGGTCTCATGAGAGTTTTCAAAGAGGAAGAACATCTGTAAAGGTGACTGAAAAAATTATATTTCACTCACCCACAGACAAAAGCACAAGAATGGTTCTGAACGAAGGTTCAAGCCATAGTTTAATTTAATTTTAATGGGGACCGTTAGTTAGACTTAACCCAATGCTTTTTTGCTGCCATTGAATCCTCGTAGAAGAGAAGTAATTACAGTTTTTAACATTGCACTTAAAGTAAGGCCCAAAGGAGAAATTTTTTAACCTATTTTTCTGGTAACAACCCCTCTGTCAAGGAAGTGTCCTAAATCCAGCAAGGATTAGGTTCTAGGGCATTGCAAGGAAGGTCTACAGTTTAATTAATTAGTATTTATAGAAGCCTGCACTGGTAAGCAAGTTTGAAAACTATTCGGTTCTGCAGGCGTTAAACCTGAATTCTGGAAGAAAGACCAAGACACGCACATCGTCACGCAGCAAGGCTGCGGCCACGTGAGCAGCCATACCCTGCTTGGATGTCTTGGCGTGGGACTGGGTTCTGTTCTAAGGACAATGAAAACTACCTACTGTCCAATTCCTGCGCAAATCAATGAAGCACGCTTTGGTCCCTGGATGCAACTTTTGAACTGATGGTATTACTTGCTGGATAAAATGCTATTCAACTTAACCTAAGGCAGTAAAACTGGAATGTCAGTCAGATTAAAGCTTGACGTTTGAACAGGTACTTCCATTAGGGGTTCTCAAGCACCGCAAGAATTCATTTTGTGTGCAAGACCTGCAAACAGAAAAGACACTGATTTGACAAATTTATCACTTGCAACACATTAGCTTAATGGCCACATACTAATGTTTCTGGTACTTTTTCTCTCAATATTAGTGATGAATTGACTTGATTGCTGTATTTTTCTAACCTTTAACCAGAAGCCAAATGTTTGTATTAAAGACATTCAGGTCTGATTCAGAAAGCATTCCTGGAAACAAAAACAAACAGCCCTGTTAGCAGTGGAATTAATGAAGCTGTTTTCCTGCAGAGCTCTATCCTTCATCACCACCAAACCTCTACTAAAGTCCCAGCTTTTTCCTGTCCTTTCCTCTGCAAAAAAAAAAAACCACCCAAAGCAAAGGTACAGGCAATCCCAGCGACTGTCCTGGCTGCTGGAGCGGGTGACAGACGGGCTCTACCTGCCTTTCCCCGAGCCCCAATCCGGGTCTCCCTCCTGTCCGCAGCCCGAGACCCATGGAAACTTAATTTTCTCAAAGACAACTACTCCTCTCTGCTTCATTTGAAATAAGCCAATGTCTTCAAATGTAATTAGGTACAGGAGTGAGAGACAGACAGAAGTGTAATCAGAGAAGTCCGATCATCCCAGGAAGATAGGCTATAAAAAATTACACACAGCCTTACCGATTTAATTGATTACTCACACGAGGTAATTTCCTCATGTGTACAGGTCTGCAGAAATAGGTGCTGTGGTATTTGAAAAGCTGTTACAAAAACGTAACAAAAATCTAATCAAAGAGACTTCAGTGGGAACAGGACATGATCTAATATATAACACAACGCTGTTCCCTTTCTAGCTCCATTCTTCCTAATTAGTATATTATCATACAGAGTTCAATGTGTTCTCATCCTGGTAGAAAATAATAGTTAAAAATGAAACAAAATATGTTTATAATTTCTGTATGGACTTTGTAACAGATTTCCAGCTTACTAGTAAATCTGGTGTGAATTTTTTCTCCCATGTTAAGGGAGGTGTCAAAGAGTATAATTTTTCTTCAAGAAGCAAAGAAATTCATAGACATGAAACCAGTGTCATGAAGAATGGACTAATTTAAATTGCAAAGCACAAAAAAAAACCTCATTTATTTTTTTCATTTTTAAATTCCCAATGCAATTAAATTATATATTCACATAAGAGTCAGAGATAACATACTTGACAGAGCTTTCCCAGTGTATCGTAGAATATTTTTTTCATTATGCAACTAGCTCTGTAAATGGTTTAATATTAATAAAATTAAACATTCATTGATTTTAATTAGTCTTTTATCATATAGCATTTCACAAAATAATAGATTTTTTCAGCCAGTGTCTCTGTTGGCTTTAAAGAGATGGGCCACATTTTGAGAACAGATTTAAATTTCCCAGTAAAATTGAAATATTTGTGCATGTCAAAACCAAAGTATTTCTGCATGTCATGCAAGGGCAAAGCTGCAAAATACTATGGAAGCAATGTAGGTACCCAGTATGGAAATCCTGGAAGTTAAAAGCATATTTGTATTTAACCAGAAAAAAAATATAAAGCCTTTTACCTCAGAATTTTTAAAGGCCCATGAGTTCCTAGCTGACAACAGCCAGTACAGCAACAAGAGATTTTAAAGCAGCATCAGAACTCCAAAGGCACACAGTGCACACATTGTTTCCAATGTCATCAACGTACTGTTCTCCAGTATGGACAATGCCTTGCACACACAGTTATGGATCCATGTAAAACTTTTCAGTTCCTCTGAAGTGAATTCAGCGTAGGCCTGATCACGCATGTCTTGGATGCAACGGAAAGATTCCTATTGACTTCAACAGACTTTGAAGCAGATCCTGTCCCACTGAGTCATTTGGGGTTCTTTTAAAATCCTAAATACTCAAGGTTAGATGGAAAGCATCATCTTCGCAGCCTTACGCTTCCATGATATAATGGGAAGAATGGCAAACGTATCACCAAGTTTCCTTGAAAGTGCTCTTTTCCTAATAAATTGAATGATAGAGTTATTCGGCTCTGCTGTTTAATGCATGTCTTTGCTTCTGCTGCTGCCCTCAAACCACTTCATGCTTTCCCAAATGTATAGTTATTCCCTTACAAAGCTGGCAGGTAATAAGCAAATACAGAAAATTGTTCCTTCAATTAAAATGGTGCTGAAAATAAGGACCGATGTAAACTGGAAGAGGGAATTGTGCCAGAAATTAATCTATTTCTTAATTTCTCTATTAAGATATAACTATCATCCCAGCCAATATTTATATTACTCTAATTAAAAAGACATTAGGAGAGCAAGGGCTCCGGTTCGCAGCTCCGCCTCTCCTCCTACCACTGCCTCCCATCTGCTGCCTTTGCTGGGACCACCAGCTCCTAAGCTGAGGGTCTACAGGACAAGGGGGTGGGGGTGGGGTGGGGTGTCTTTCATGCTTGCAGGTTGGCTAGCCGCCATCCCTTTTGCACCCAAATGGATTTTGCTGGATCTGTTGGCTCTTCTGCCTGTCAGAAAAACATATGAGAAGAGTTGCAAAGTTTGAAACACACTCTTTACATCTTTTTGGTTATCATTAGCAAGAAGAAAGGCAATGCAAGTGCGTAAGGTACAGTATAAAACAAAAGGGTTGCAAAATGCTTTATTTTGGATATGTGGGAAGGCTTTTGGCTGGGAAATAGCTTTCAGCACAGGTTCTACCTATGTGTGCTGTTTTATAAAAAAATAGTTCCTATAACTGATTTTTTGTTGGTTATTTTTGCTCAAGAGCTACACTGCAAAAGAATGTTTGAATGGTTTCTGTATGCTGAGTCCTGAATAAACCCCAGGTAACTCTACACTAACAATGTTTGGCATAGGAACACCAATAAATCTTTTTTCCCTAAGTAACTTGTGTGATTAAAATGATGAACTAACATGTGCTAAACACTAATGAAAAGCTTTTTTTTTTTTAATAAAACATTTCTGTGTATCTTACTGTAAACACACAGCATACTACAAAAAGCACATGTGCAATAGTGGCCACAGAAAGACCAAATGTAACATAAAGCTTTCACAGAAGCTGATTTTTGTAAGTGATGGATCAATATAAGCCCTCTTCCCTAATGAAGTACTAAATCCAAAGTGAAAGGTTAACATGCTGTTCTGTGTCTCATCTAGAGAAGAGCTTTTAAAAGCCAGAACTGACTTGCAGGAACCACCACATACTAGAGCACTAACTCCCTTCTAACCAAGACCTGATTTTGATTGTGTGATAACTTTTTTTTTTGGCTGCATTTCTACTTTTTCATTCCAGTCTTTTATAGCCTGCATTGAGATTTGGGCATGTGAATGAGGCTAACTTCTCTATATTGGTTATAGAGTTATGGAAGAGAAAAGGGTGCTCTGAAATAACACTAGGAACATAACTTTACTCTGTTTGTACAGTGTATATGTAGGGAAACTAATTTAAGAAACTAAATTAGGTACTTAAGCACAGGGCTGTGAATAGTGCTCAGGCCTACCCAAGGATTTGGAAGGGTCCTGCACTCCCTGTGTCCAGCAAGTCTTCGTACTGCTAACAAATACCGGCACTTATCTCAAATGCATACATGCAACTCAAGGTCAAGGAAATGCCCTTGCAGGTACATACTGTTCATTGCCATAGACTAAATCGTGCATCTGGTTTGCTTTTCCTGAAGTAGTCCATGCTGAGACTGAGAGGGAAACATTTTTTTTTTCTAATAATGACAATAAAGGAGAAAAAGTGTCCAGTAACAGCTGAAAGTATGTTATAAACTTGGTTTAACACATTTTCCATAGGAGATGAGGAGAGGGGAGGTGGGGCAGGGGACTGAGCAATGACTTTCTTCAATTTAAGAAGTGATTTGGGTTTTTTTCTCCATACATAGAGGAGAGTGGTAGAAACAGAGCCAAAGCTGCATTTTCAGTTAATTAATTTTGTCAATAAAAAGTAGGTGATATATCTAATAGACAGCACTTTGTGACAAGTACTTATGATTTGCATCCCTTTGGTATATCTGAACACAGCTGTCCACGTAGACTGAGGACCAAACTTATCTTAAACAGAAGACTCCCCTGAGGAGACAAAGCATCACAGACAGTTGAACATGCTGCAACAGGGGGTTAATTTACTTTCTTCCTGCTGTCATATCAGCTACCTATTTCTGGCACGATTCTTAGTGGGAGGTATTTAATACATGGTGTGCTGTATGTAAGGGCCCAAATTCATTAAGACACTTAGGCAGCAGCAAGAGATGCCCCTGTTTAAAACTTGGGAAGATTCATCACCACAGATGAACTTGAAAATCGTGCAAAATGTATTATGCACTCTGCTTTACTTAAAAAACCCTCTTCTCAACCCTTTTGATACCTCTTCTGCTATTAAACATGCCCTTCCTTTTGAGACTCTTCACTTGAGAAAAAACATGCAATCCTACAGTGACCTGCATCATCTTTTTGGGGGGATATTTCATTTAGTTTTTGGACTGTGGCCTAATTGAAATACATTTTTTTTCCAGAGTAATAAAAGAAACTGCCAAATACCTCTGAAGATGTACTTACCTGATGCAAGAGCTGCAAAATTCAAATTATTGTCATGTGAAATGTCAGGTAGTGAACAGTTTCCATAAGCTAGATCATTCAAGGATTACTTTTCACCAAAGAGTCTTCCCATGACTCTTACCACATTTTGAGAGACTGTATGCACTGTATATAGCACATACATCTGGGAAAGTTTCACACTGCATTTAGTGTAGAATACTACTGAGTTTGCAGCTATGAAGAGGTAAAAGGAGGAGTGCTGTTGGACACGGTCACACAAATTCTCAGTTGTCATCATCAAGAGGCTGCATATATTTCCTCGCTGCTTAATTTGCACAGAGGCTCAAAATACCCCCCAGCAAAACTGCCAGCGCCTGAGGCTCTCACTGGCTACTACAAAGTGCAAAACTTAACACAGAAAGGATACATCCTCATGAAACTGGAAGAACATGACCTATTATATACATCACTGTTCACTGAATTCTTACTCTTCACTGAATTAATTGGATGATTAGTAACAAAGAAAAATGTAGAAGCAAACACACGAACAAAAGCCCCAACCATAGCAACATTTCAGTGACAAAAATAACACTAGATAAGCTTTAGTGCACATTCTGGCTCTCTTTGATAACACATGACAATTTAGAAGACTAAGCTGTGCAGGAAGAGGCATACAGCAGCAGTGTGTTATGCATGCACATCATCTCACAGGTTCCCCCTAGTAAGTGGTTAGTGCCAGTCATTACGTTCCTGCATCTCACGTATTAGTGTCTACCACGATGGCTGATTTATGTGTCATGATGACTCAGAATTAATTCACAGTTAGAAGCTGCAGGTTTCAGAAAATGCCTCGTGAAGGTGAGTGGTTGATGCATTCTGTGCTTTGCCTACAAATGGATGCATGCAACTGCCAGGTTACAGTTGCCTGCTGCTCCCAGGACCTCCTTGCTATGATCTTATAATTACCATGTCTTGATTCAATAAGAATTCTTGGGCAGGGCACACAAAACAAAACCAACACTGACATCAGATGGATGCTTAGCAGGTTACAAAAAAAGAAAACAAGACAGAAACAACAAAAAATCACTTCAAATGAAGCTTGATTGGACGTGTTGTTGAAAAGGTGCTCAAATTACCTGAACTGCTTTGTTTGATCTTAAACATGGACCAGGGGCAGCGGCAATGAGCTCCGAGCTTTGGCACATTCCATTATATGAATGGTAGTGAATTTATAATGGAATGGTATGGATGGTTTTTATAATCAGAAAAACACACTGACCTTAACACTACACAGGTGGAGCAGCATAATGACCCGCCAATTGTAAACGCATCAATTCCTGGGGAAAAGTTCAATGAGGTTAACTCAGCATGTATCCCATAACTGACATAAGCGACATTTTCAAACATTGTTTTTTCCACAAAACCCTGTTTGTCTTTGCCAACATTTAATTGAGTTGCTTCACTGTTCGGCACCGAGTATGTATCTTACCCATGTTAACAGTGTACTACATTATGCTCCAGTAGACTTGGACTGAAATACATGTGTTTAAAGAAATAAGAATGGTGTTAACTACAATAAACTTTTTGGACTGTATAAGATTAAGCATCATATTCATTTAACTTAAAATGGAAAGAAAACAAGAGGCCTGGATGTAACAAGAGACACCATCAGTGGATCTTCAGCTTCATTGTAAAATCCTCCCATTGAGTGAGCTTAAATGGGTAGCAGCCAATCAACATTTCCACTTCCCGTCAATTTACTGATACCCTTGAATACTTGTGAGGACCAGAAGCAAAGGAAGTTCATTGCAATGTATCATACTTGAGCTGACCGGGTATCCAACATAATTCTAGTAGTCCAAGATCAGACCACAAAATACAGTGAACGAACCTAATCAACCTCAAACAGTATGTCAAAAACCCACACATTACAAAATTACACAGACAGAAGCAATGAAACAAAGAGAATCTTCAATCTGAATGTGGGAGAACTAATGAGCAAGGACAGAAGGCTCTCCAAACATGCAATAATAAAACTTTAAATTAAGAAAGTTTACATCCACAATTCAGCCACAACAGCAACAGTTACATCTGTATTCCAGCTCATTCTCCCTCCTCTTTTGTGACCGGGGCATGCCAACACTTTACAGCTTCTCCACAGCACAAACAGGGAAAGCACCTCGGCAACAGGACAGTCCGATACCCCCATCTCCCCACGTCATGCATCTCTGGAGACTGCTGTCCCACCCTAACATTCCTTCCCATCATCAGTTTCTGCTGTGTACTCAGCAACAGCTGAGAAGGCAGAAAAAGTGTCTTATGACATGATTGAAACCACTACTAAAATTGTCAATTCAACAAGACCACAAAAATGAATATGAGAACCAAATGTGAAGGGCAAGGTGGCGGATTTAGGAAGAAGTTCTACCGTTTGGAAATGTTCAGCTAAAAAAAGATTTACAAGACAAACAATGCCATTTGATTATACTCCTCTGAAATTAAAAGACATCCAAAACACGTAATAGCCATGAAATTAAACAAAATAAAAGTACACATTGCTTTGTCATCTGCCTTTATGTTTCAAAAGGCACTAAATCTCATGGACATAATCCATTTCAGTCCCAAATCTACCAACTCTCTACAGTCTGGTGGCCCTTTGCTTTTATTTAAAAAGTGTATTTACATTGGAAATAAAGCAGGGTGATCCCAAATTTGGGCAAAGAGCCACCTAATCTTTGGAGACAAATCTCAGAGAAGTTAATCCACGCACACTCACTTTTTTCAGCTGTCCATTAGGAGCGCACACAACAAAAACGTTTCCAAATATCCAGGACCGTAAAATCGTTTCTCACAACCACAGTCACCATGAATATTCTTCAGCCACACAGAAGGTGGTTTTAGACCTAATAGCTTCACCCACAGCAAGAATTAATATATGGTAGCATTTTCCTTGATATAGTCCAGGAGTTTTGTTTTCCTGACAAGAGGAGACAAAACCACTGAATGTTACCTGAGGCTGCTTGTGCTTCAGTACCAAAAGCAACAGTATGGCAACCTAGTGCAAGGTAGATACGGTGCTTTCCTGATCGCTGCCAGGATGTTCACAACCTGACCTACAATGACACTCCTCAATACAGGGAAAGTTTCATTCTCCATAGGCAATATGAAAAACCCACAGCCCCACTCCTACCTTCAAAGCCGCCCAGATGGTTCCACCAGGTTATGCAGACCAGGGATACTGCATGACCAAAGCAAAGCTCTGGAGTGAGGAAGAGCTCCTGGACACACCCCCCGCTGCCTTCTGCTGCACTGAGCTTGGCTGCAGTGGACAACACAACCCTGAGGTGTCACAAAAAAGGCATTTCCTCCTCTCCCCGTTCATCAAAGCGTCTCAGCATTACAGACCTCAAGTCACTTCGTGCATGGGAAGCAAGTATAAACTGATATATGGAAACTGCCTGGCTCACACATCATGCGAGATCTAAACTGAGTCACAGAAAGAGTTTTTTGCATGAAGATAGCATGTGTTGTGGTGGCTCCACACATTTAATGCAGGAAGAACAACGTTGCTCAGGGTTTATAGCAAGCCTGACAGAAGCCCCAGTTCCCATCACCCCTTCCAGCCATGAACACCCCACGAGCCCGGGGAGCTCCAGTGCTGCGCTCTGGCTGCAGCTCTGGCCACCTGAGGTGTATTTACACCCCTGCTCCGGGACAAGAGGCACGTGTGCCTGTATGTGTTCCAACTTCAATAGTGATAGATAGGAAAAGCGCTACCTTACATATGAATAGATTTACTCAGAGGTACATTTATGTTAAATGAAGTGCTTCAGAAATGCAATTACAGCTGAAGTGCACTTCAGGTAAATTGGAGAGCCTGTGATCAGATAGACTATCGTTGCTCTGATGAACACTGTTTTCTGGATTTCTTTGTTGTCTGTCTCTGCTCACCTATGAACTCCTATCTACATTTAGATTGCCTATTTCCTGGCACTTCTGTTCAATTTTCATGTGGCACTCATACAGCATTTGCCCTCCTCTTCTCAGTCCAAGACTGGGTCTGCCAGTTGCTATTGCAATAAAAATCTAAAAAGCACTTATTTTCAGTAGATGTGTACACAAACACATCATCTCAAGGGCCAGGAAAATCAGTTGTAGCATGTTTTGAGCCTGTAAGGCAATGAAGTGAGAGGAAGACTAAAGGATACAGGAGCTGTGCTGTTTGTGTCTAGACTACTCATAGCCTGAGTACCCATTCATTTTCTGGCTGAGAACAACAGAAGTTTTCAACAAAATTAGCCCTGCATTGACAGAAGATGAGTAGTTTCTTCCGAACTCTCTGTACAAGACTAGCATGATTCAGGAGAAAAGTGAAAAGTAAGGAGGAGAGTCCCCTCGGCACTGGAGCTTTCCTAACCTATTTCTCCTTCTGAAAACATGGGGGAATTCAAGTTGATTCAATTGATGTTTACTCTCTCCCCAATTTCTGTTTTTATCTCTCTCACCTCTTCTAAAACCTTCTGTTTCATCACTCATCATTTAACATTAAGATTTCTTGTTTGCTGTCCAACTCTGACAAGCCCAGCTGTGCCTCAACACCTCTCCCTTCAGGTTTCTTATCTCCTTAGTTTCTGCTATTATTCCATCTCCCCTTCTCCTCCTCCACTTTTCATTTCCTTCTGGTTTGTCCCTCTCTGTACAGAAGCCATTGCTAGTCTCTGCAGCTTATGCTTGACCCCCACGTCCCTGGCCATCCTGCCTCTTAAGTAGTGTCTGAGTACCTTCTGGATTTTTCTGCTTATCATACAAGCCTATTAATATCATCTTTATGCATGCCAAGTCCTGCCTGAAGCAATCTTAAGTCACATATCCTGCTGGTACCTGCCATTTGTTTCAAATCCCTACTCAAAAACACTTTTTGCAGTAAGCATTTAGGTAATAAAAAACCAAAACCCTGATCATGGTAAAGCTGGCATGCAAACAGCTTAAATCAATACCTGTTTCACACGTCTACCTACATGTGCACACACCTACTTGTACATGATTACATTTCTATGGTATCCTTGCCTCCTGCTACTGCCCACACTTTTTATACTGCTTGCTTTTAGCCCTCGAACTGTTCAGTGCCTTGGGGTAGTTTGTACAGTAACTAGCCCAACAGATCTCCAGTCATGATGTAAAGTACTGGTTAATAACAACACAGACTTTGCAAGAAAATGCCTGCAAGGCTGAAAAATTATTTCACTCAGTGGTCAACACTCTGTTTCTAGAGCCACCAGTGAACACTTGTGCTCAGCTCCCTGAAGGCTTGATGCCACTTGTGCATGGGCTGATCTTGTAGCTCAGAGAATAGGCGACTGTCCAAATATTGAGCCACCACTTCAGATTAAGACGGAATACTGCACCCAGCCATGCTAACAGAAAAGATACACAATAAACAATTTGTTAACAATAACATAAAAGCATATATGCTTTTTTCCTGCAGATATGCTTTTCTCTTTCTCTGTCACTCCTTTCTTCCTTCTCCCCTGCAAGCATCAGCCCCAATATGCTGCTGATTAACAGTTGCCTGCTGCAGGGTTTAAATATTGCTTTTGCATTGAAGGGATCAGAACAACACTGAAGAGATCAGAATGACTTTTTTTAACCTCCTCAGATTGATATTGGAAAGGTTTTTCAGTTTTTATAAAGATCAGAGAAAGAAAGGTAGTACTGGTTATTTATGCTAGAAGTGTTTGTTCCTTCGATCTCAACAAATGAAAACATGTAAAAGAAACTCCTGTATTTTTCAATTATGCTAGTCACACCTGCTAGCTAAAGCCACTATTTTAACATACCTAACTACAGTAGGAAATATATAAAATCCCTCAGAAAAAATTCTCAGTTTTGTGACTGCAAGACAAACCTTAATAAATTCTCATGCGTAAATTAGCTAAATATCTCACAAACCAGTATACAAATTAGACATCTTCTTCTCCCTTCAGTAGACAAAAAGAACGTAATGTCATTAGGAAAAAGAATTAATATGTTAATTGAGCATTTTAGCTGCACAGAGACAAACCTCAGTTGCCTTGAAATCTGGCTCAAAATCAGAGTTACATCTGCTGTGGAAAGCACTCTAGCTTTTTGAAGTCAAGGCATAAAATCTCTATATATTCATATAATGAAACCTCTGATTGTTTTACACCAAAGGCAAATTAAAAAGACAGCAACATCTTCATGCCATTTTCAGGTGAGATCTTCCATTTACTAATCTGCAAATCTACCACACTGTTCTCAATTTGCAGCCCAGTCTTGGAAGGTAGTAATATTAATAACAAATAGCTGACATTATTATAAATGCTATTGTATTATAAATTATATTATCTGGGGGTTGGGCTAGATGATCTTTAAAGGTCCCTTCCAACCCAAACCATTCTGTGATTAAATGCTGATACATTAAGATGAAGTTCAGAACCAGGGTCCTGACCAAGACCCTCCATGAAGCAAGGGGACATATGAGCATAGAACAAAACCCATGACTTCTCCCCCCAACAAGGTGACATCTCAAACACACGCCCACTAAGACCTTATGTTGAACAGAGACTGAAGAAAAAATGAGACAGTATTCACTACTGTAGTAAGCTGTGGTCTCAAGACAAACAGACCCCAACTGTTCATCAAATTTTCTATAGGCACTGCAGAAAGGAGGAGTTTTAAAAAGAGGGACTGGAAACAGGATGATATAGTATTTCCTTTGCCTGACAAGCAGGAAGGATGGCAAGGAAGAGCCTGTGAATATTAACTGAAAAGGGGGAACAAGCGTTCAGGGATGTTGGCAACAAAGACTGACCAATAGTGGTGCTGAACTCCTGGTGTGGAAGGAAAGATGGTCCACAGGTCATTCATTCCTCTGAAGATGAACAGCTGATGTTTGATATATTCTGCAGAAACAGGAGCCAACAAAGCAAAGGGCAAGGGGGCGAGGAGAGAAAAAATACAGTCAGAGGAACACGCTCTGTAGGTAGACGATGGTTCCAGCAGTACTGTGGATAGATACAAAGTGAGGCACATCCATTCCTACAAAGGATACTGCAATAACTGAGGCCCCAGGGAATGAAACACTGGACGACGACGATCTGGAGAGCTCCAAAAAGCCTCTTCTCCTGCAGAGTCCATCTCATCCAGTCAATTTATTTCCAGCATCATTCCTTATCCTCAAC
This sequence comes from Morus bassanus, assembly GCA_031468815.1. NCBI lineage: Eukaryota > Metazoa > Chordata > Aves > Suliformes > Sulidae > Morus > Morus bassanus. The sequence goes on along the minus strand of CM062567.1, from coordinate 58,323,256 downwards.
GGAGGAATCAGGTTTTGAAAGAGCACAAAATTCTTCTTGCTTTGACAAGCCTCTGGGAAACCAGGCTTCTTAGCAACCTCTGCTTCCTCCTCTGGATTTTGGCAGGCTGTTCACCAAACTCCTTGGCTGTATGTGTAACACCATGGCTACTGACAGCACACAATGAAAACTAAAGCAAGTTGGTATTATTGTACAAATAGTCTCAGTTAGGGTTGATGTTTCTGCATCATCAACCTTAGTTATCCTCTCCTCTTCAGTGGTGAAATTATGCATGTCTGTTTCTACCTAAGATTTTGGTTAGCAATGACATTTTCCAGGAGTAGCTGTCCATAGATACTTTTGACTACTCGTTCCACTTTTTTCTTTTTCTTATGAAGTAAATTTCATGCTGATGACAGGCATTGGCAGTTCAACCACTGGGCACAAAAGCCATCTGCACATTGTGGGACAGTTGCAGGAACAGCAGCTGTCAAACTCCTCCTATGACTCTGCCACTGGGACTTGGCGCTGGCCTGAGAAGAAAACATTTTGCTTGATGAGGTGGAACTGTGAACACCACCACATCTTCAGATGGAGCAATTTCTCATCACTCCACTGGTTCCAATATACTATAATTAACTACTGGTTGAAGGGGCTGGCTTCAAGCCTTCAGTCTCTCCCTGACAATCGTGATTTTCCTAGTGAAAGGAACGTGTACAAGAATCTATAAGTCAGATACTTGGCAGTACACTGACTTAAGTAGAAAAACAGTTCAACACAGTCCACCAGCCACTTGTGAAATGAAGTTGGACCTGGACTGCAGTCCTAAAGGATCAGTGGACTACTAACATCTGTAGATTCCTTAATGCTTACCAAATGAAGTTTACCACTGAACAAGCTGTAAACATCAAGTACAAGGAAACCAGACCCAACTCCCAAAGAACCAGGCATGAGTGAAGAGTCAGCATTTGCATCCCTTATCCTGTCTCTATAACCCTGTACTCGCAAATGCAATTTCAGGGTCTATCTAGAAGCATCCTTTTGCTAGAGTGGAAAGAGACGAGGGAATAAAGCAGACTTGAACAGCACACATGACAGTGATGCAGTAAACTATTATGGTATTTTGTATTCGGGCAGGATGTTAAAGCTATTAGACCTACAGTGGGAAAAAGTACAAGACAGAAACTTTATTTAGCACTGCCTAAATGCCATTACTCCCCTCTGACTGAAGCAAACCACTAAAGCCTGTGTCTGCAGAGCAGCATGCTTCAAGTATAACAAATTGCTGCTGGACCTCTCTGGAACTGGCAATCTCCTCAACTTATCTGATGAATTGTGACACAGAAACATCCAACTATATATTAGCAGCACCAGCAGCATCTTCCCCCAATTACTCAGTGCAATGATCAGTATCTGCAAACTACAGCTTACATTTAATTGGCAAAAAAAGAGGGGGGGAAAAAAAGGCAAGCAGCAAGCTCAGCAATAACAAGATTATACTGTAAGTGATAAATACCAGACCCTTTTACTCCTGTTTCTAAACCACTACCGGAAATCTTAAGGCTACACTGCCATGACGCTAGCCCTCCTCACTGCTATGCAGGCAGCAGATGAGGCTCAGCATCCTTATTATTTTGGTGGAATTACCCTGCATCCCACTGTCACTCTCTTTTCACTACAGATATAACCACATGCTATAAAACAACAAACTAGCACTATCCATGCCAAAGTCATGAATTTACTACCGTATTAAATGCTGGGTTTGGATAGTTTACTAAACATGGAAGTACTGGTAAAGAGATGTTTGAGAGGTGGATCCACTACATGAAAGGATTTTGCAAGTTCTGCGCCAGGCTGTGACACCCTAGGCTTTTATTTGCTTTCCCATAAACACACAGGAAAGGTTAACACAACAGCATCTTGATGAGTCGTATTTAGAATTGCACCATTCACTTCTTCAAAGCAATATTCGCAGACCAAGCTGTTAATGGAAGATATAAAAAGGAAAAGATTGAAAATCTTCTTTTTCTTTCTTGGAAAAAAAAATTTCCCAGTCTACAGGCATTATTTCTGCTGACTGGTTGGCTCCAGCTTGCTCTGCATAAATCTCTCAGGGAGCACCTGCACCATGTCTCAACAGGCATGTTCTTGGGAACCCAAAAAGTAGATAACCAGTGCCATCTCTGAAGTTACAAGCAAGCTAAATATCTAGACAAGCTGAAACTTTCTACACAGATAAAATGTAAAGCCACAAGGATTACTGGATAAGAGTAGTCACTAATTATTTATCCAGCAGTCCACTTTCACAGCCTTTCAAGCTGGCTATAAGGAAAAAGAGGTTTTTATACTCAGTAGAAGTGGTAAATAGGATAATCAATCAGGCAGATAGAAGACGACACTAGGCTTTAAAAAAAGCCACTGAAGAAGGCAAGTGCTATTTCTCAAGTAGGCAGACTTGAGAAGGCCACATTGAGAAGAGCAGGACACATTCACCAGAGAAAAAACCAGCTTATCTTCATAGACACCTGCCAACAGGGACAAAAGCCCAGTATGTCCTACCTAGTCTGCTAACTTCCCACTATTTGCCATGCACCATCTTCTAAATGGAAAGAGCAAGATGGAACACGTTTTTAAAAATGGACCACTTAGATAATTCCCATCCAAACAGGGTCAGACCAGCAATGTTTCATCTTCTCTTCAAGTATCTCACACAGTCTTCAATACATGACCTGGATGAAAAACAGTTACTTGCAATTGATTATGTTCTTTTATTTTTAATAAGACTTTGGAAAGAATAGGGTGAAATTCCTGTACTGCTGAAGTTGATTATAATTTGCTATTATAATCACTTCTAGGGTGAAACATTGACCTCATTAGTTACACCTTGCTTCCCCATTAATTTTACCCTATAAAAAGGGGCAGCAGATTAAATTAATTTAAAAAGAAAATCAAAGCAAGGTCTTACTTCCATATGTGTGACAGTAGGCGATTTTTTTTTTCCTTTTAAGAATTGAAATTAAGTGACTAAAACTCTCTCAGAAAAATATATATCAAAGATATGAGTAAGAGAACATTTCTATCTCTGCCTTTCATACTGTTATTTCCCATACTGGACTAAGAACAAGGGGCTAAGTCAAAATAACTTCCGAGTATAATTTTTTCCAAAACAACAGTTATTTACTCGACTACATTTCATCACTTCTGTAACCCTGAGAATTTAAAGGACAGTCTTACCTAAAAAGGTCAGCAAATATGTAATGAAATTAATTTTTTTTTTTTTTTTTTGCAGAAAAACTGATTGATTTCCTTTTCTGCTCTCCCTGGACCTGCTTAAGATCACTTTTATATATAAAACACCTGCAGTGCCATGAGGAAGCCGGTAAGATTTTCTTATAAACTTATACTTCATATGACCCCTGTGGACTACAGGTTCTCTGAGAGTTCACCAAGGTCCCTAAACTGACTGCAGCTGAGCTGAGGATTTCAAGAATATCCATCTCTGTCTCTTCATGGATGACAGTCTTAGAGCAATCTAAAAAACTCATGCAAAGCAGGAAAAATAAAATGCATCTCTTCAAAGAGGAGAACCCTATAACTAGTAAGAAAGAGAAGAAATTCTTACCAGCTCCTAAACAACACTGTCAGGTGAAACTACCACTCCAGATGAAGAAAGTTCCCCTTAAGAATAAAGGAAGATTAAGTGCTGAACTTGAAAGCAATTTTGCATGCATGTTTCCACTGTCCAGTCATTGCTCTCAAAGAAATATCCCTTGTATCATTATATTGGTATTTTCTGTCATTGGATCTCTGCTTAGTTTGATCCTAAAAGGCATGTGCACTTACATGTACAACTTCTCCCTGCTCATGCCCCTGTTCTCTACGCTTGGTGCTTACAAAGGCTCCAAAGGCTTATTTTACCAGTGTAATACCTTCTCTCTCTGCTTGCCTCAGCCTATGCCTCTAATCATTCCACCTCAGTTGCATGGACGTGATTTCAAAAACACAAGTTTAAAAGCCCTGTTAAACATCCTACTCATTTATAGTATTGTTCTATTACCTTGAAAACGAGATTCCTCCACAACCCACAAAAAAAAAAAAAAAATATCAGTGGTGGGCAACAGACAAGCCATCATCTGATATTTGTCTCATCACGCATATTTGACTATATCTATAGTTTAAACAACATACTACTATACAATATTTTTACTGGATGCCATGGGCATACAATACTTTATATTTGGCTTATTCGTACCTGAAGACAATATATGAACAACCATCTTATTTGAACATTCTGATTTAAAAACCCTCCAGTATAGTCATTTTTGGGGTACACTAGTGGCTGAGATGAAAGGATCAGTATTCCATCTGATGCCAAAATTTCAAACCACAGAGTCATCTGACCCTAAAGAACATTAATTAGTGCATGATAAAAAATAAAAATCAGATTGACAATTCTCATTCCTTTGATTCAAAACAAGGAGTTAATCCCCTCTTTCTTAATACAAATAATTTCCTTAGGTTTTGTGTATTCTTCTGTTCTTTTGCTACTCCTTAGCTGTCCTAAAAAGATGATTTGGTACAGTAAGAGTGCTCTTTCCTCTTCTGATATTAAAAAACTCTGAAATTGCACATGGTTGGATCCGAAGGCACAGTTGGAACTGCCCCGAGTAACAGAAAATGAAATTACACCACTGTCTTGTGTAAGCTAGTCGGAATCTAATCACCAGATTTGTTAAAACTAAGACGAGCTCCATCTCTGGAGACCACATCATTGTCTGCCTGAAAATCAGAGAGAAGATTCTGCAGATTGTTCCTGTGGCCTGTGACAAGAGACCACACTGGGCGCAGCATTAGTCTCAGCCTGGCCTCACCACTCACAAGGACACAGTACATAATCCTCTAAGAGCACAGCAAATTGATGCGGATCCACTAAGGAATGAATAACACCAGTGGGAATAGGGGGTGGCAGACAGCACTACACTGGGCTCTCGTACAAGCCTAGCTCCTGTAGCAGTTGTTGTACAGAGATGGAGCATGGAGGGATGGAGCAGGAGACGAAAAACTCTATCCAAATCCTTGTCCGCCATACATTCTGGGGCACCAAGCTGCAGAAGATGCTACGTATGAAAGTGTTGCAATATCCATTTTAAATCAGGAGACAGGGTTTTTTTGCCCCCTCTCCCTCCAGCACTGCACTCCAAGCCTAGCCGTTCGACTTGACACAAGACATCAGGCACACTTGTTGAACGTCATGCAGCACGTCAAGATCCCGTCCTCTGGGGCCCGCAATGGCTGGCAGCTGTTATTACTCTTAAAGTGCATGCTGTCATCTCAGGGGGTTTGAACTGAAGTGGCTTTCTCCTGGAAATAGTCCATCTCTTCATTTGCACAGCCATTGCTCAAGCGGCATGGAGTGGAGGAGCTTGAAAAAGAAGAGTACTCGGGGCAGTCCTATCTATCACCTCTTACACAGCCTAGACTATTTCTTCATATTACACATGCACCAAATTTGTGTTGATGACAGTTGTACGTGATGTACCAGCCCCTTATCTCCAATGTGCATGTTTACCTGATGGCATGCGATTGTTGCAGCTACACAGGTTGTCAGCTAGAACAGCCTTTGCAGAACGCAGCCTGCAGATGCGGGTATTTTTAATGTACATTACATCATTATAAATAGACTTGAGAGCTAAATCCTGGAACTAGCCCATGGTATTAATTCTAATTTAGTTTGGGCCTAATTCCAAATGGGTGACTATGCATGCAAACATTCGTCTGAGTGTACAATTGGCTGTTATGAACACAAAATTATTTCTTGTGCTCATGCATGCATAATTTACATGCACTAATTTAGATACCAAAGTAATTCCCTAGTAGAATTCCAGTGATCAGATTTAGCATGAAGACTGCTGTTAAAAAACCCATAAATCACAGTAGTATATTCTCTAGCCGCATAAAAAGGAAGTAACTGAGAAATTCATTGCTGTTTCTGGAAATAAAAAAAATTTCAGTATAAACCTATCATTTCTCAGCTGACTCTTTTTTTTCCTCCCCAAATCCCCCAAGATAATTCCCCCATACAATTTAATTTCTACTAATACGTATTCTAGATTGTGGCATGTAAGCATAGTCATCCATTAAAAATAATCAGCAGGATATGAATGCTGTTAAGTATCATGTTTTCTATCAGGTGTATGCAAGTTTCATGCTCATATGCACAAAAACCAAAACTCCTCTCATGAACAAGCACTTGGCTTCTCAGTTTTGAAGTGAAATACCAAACAAATGAACCCAGTGAACTGCAAGTGGCCTATGAATCAATCTAAGAAAGATCTAACTTGTATTAAGGAAATCAAGAAAAGAAGGTTAGGTAAATTGTGCTTATGAACAAGCAAAGTAGAATTATTTCTCTCCAGGTAATTCTCACGATAAAGTTATTCGTGTCCTTTCCAAAAGAAACTAATAAACATGGATTAAACATATGTCAGATCAGCTACCTGGAATATTGCATTTTGTAACAAGAACATATAGAAATCATACAAAATCATCACCAAGCATGCGGCTAGCACAAGAGTACCCCGGAAACAGGACCTACGCAAACAAAGACAGACTGATTTTTCCACACACTGTTGCCACACTGATTTTCCCTTTTTGTCACCTTTAAATAAAGGGGAAAGGGGGTATTTTTTAAGTTACAAGAGATTTTTAAGAGAATCCTATGCTTTGGAAGGTGTGGGGCTTGTTTTTTAATAACTCGCTTTTACCAGTCTGAGCATTTGCTTCCCTAAAAGGTGCCTCAGAAAGTTAATAATTTTCTAAATCACATACTCAAGATGTTAATTTGTAAAGTAGAATCCAAAGACTGGTGTTCGTTCAAGTAAAGTAAATTTGTTCTTGACTATAACTCAGGTAGAAACAGGCCTTGTACATGACAATAGACATGTATGGGAAATGTTTTCAAAAATAACCTCTCACGAAATAAGCTTCCCAGAGCAAATACAAACAGCAAAATACAATCTGGAATTTCCCCTGCCTCTTTCACTCTCCTTCATTGCTGTTCACTGTAATCAGAAGACACTTAGAAATGTGCTAACACCCTTTATATTCAATTAGTAGAGGTGGAAATTACCTTACCAAAACCAAAGATGTAGCAATTTTAATTCAGCAAATTATGGCCTATTAACTATATGATTGAAACTATCAAAGCCAGTCAAAGCAATTACACATGTATTTGTAATCAAGCCGGCATTTAAGAATACAATCAATATTACCTGTTAGAGTTTGTTACTTGTGGGGATTTGGGAAATCTATGCTGCAAGATTTATTCTTTATTTCAGTCTTTTTAAGGAAACAATCCAGCAGTAATTCATTTTGTGATTTGAACAAATATTTATATTACCAAGTTGCATGACCCTTGATTTATTTTTATATGTAAGTAAAAAACGTGTACACACACATATAGGTATGCATTTGTCAGCATAACTTATACATGATGTCTCTCTCTACAGATTTGTTTATTAAATTAAAAAGCACCACATACCATGAGAATAGCTCATTAAAGTGAGATTGTATTTATGGTAACTAAAAAGATAAGGCATTGTTCATTAAACTAATTGAAAGGATGCATTCTTCTATCACAGAACACTTCTGAGCATTTCACCTTGCCTTGATTGACACATCTGGCCAACTGGTGTTTTTCAGTCTAGTGGAAATATGCTCTTATTCAGAGGCAACAAAGGAAGGTATCTGAGTTGTGAGCAAAAGTACTGTACTAATTTGGCCAAAAAATGCTGCTATCTATTTTGGACTGTTCAAGGGGGTTTGGGGTGAGGGGATAAATAGAGTTAGTAACTAAGATTTAATTGCAGCTTTTACAATATTTGGTATTCTTAAAAATCCAACCCTGGAGCTGTATAAACAAGTAAAAAAATCTTTCCTTTCCACATTGTGAGTTTCCAGCTTTAATTTTTCAGAGAATCTGGAAAAGGTCAACCCTAAAAGCCTAAAAGTCACACAAGACAAATTTAGACAAGGTTTTCCTTCCCACAAACCTCATTTTTTCATAAGACAACTTCTTGGCTTCTGGTTCTTGACTTATGTTTTTAAGCACTCAGGATGGGCAATAAAGAATTAGAGATAAAAAGACCAAGATGCAAGTGAGGAGCTTGTAGAGGAAGAGGTTTGTGCATTGGCTCACACGCTGCATGGCACGATGCAGAACCACATACCAGCTCACTGGAACTGCCTTGGCTGCCCCTCTTCCAGCTCACAGCACAGATGCCCCTGAAAGCCAGGCAGATGAAGAATGTGAGCACAACCAGAAGAGGCCGAACGGGGCAGGCAGGAAGACTTACGATGTTTGTCATTCATAGAAATGCCCTCTTCCTAACTAATTTCCATCTTGCAAACAGCAGCAAGGACAGCATAGCATTTCTCATCTAACCACCAACTGTAACTTCAACTGAAAACACGCTATAGAAGATTAACACCACCTGTGAGAAGCCCAGCCAAGAACTTTTTCTTCAGGAGAGACAGGTTAACACCCACATTGGAAGAACACACAGCAATACTGCTCTTGAGGGATACAGATTTAGGTGATGGTTATTTTTAATATACTTGGGCCTAAGGTAATTCTCCTCCCTTTCACTCTTGGATTTCCTGGATTCTCAGAGATTGACAACCATGTTGCAAAAGACTGCATCCCACTGAGACTCCTCGAATGCACTCAGCCTGGGAATAAATATTAGTCTGGGTCCTGCAAACATCTGTACAGGTGAATAATTTAGAGCATGCCTGAGTGCAAAGCCAAAACGTTTGTAGGAAGGAGCAATGGATATGAAAAATATGGGAATAAACAATTTTAGCAGTTTATCACTCAAACAATCTTTAGCGGAATTTCACGTATGGCAAAGGAAAGACACCTTATTACCTCAAGCACCTTCTCCCTTCCAAACTAAAAAAGCTCCTTCAGAAAAAAAAGAAGTGTCTTTTACTGTCTCAGAAAAGGTTTCCAAAACATTCTTAAAATGGAAAGTTTTAATAAAATTACAGAGATCACACAGCCAGTTCCTACGATTGTTTCTTCTGCGGTAAACACACTACAAGAACAACATGAATACATTGAAATTTACCAGCCATTATATCCACTTTGTCACATTGATTGCAAATCCACAGGTAGACATAAAATTAAAGCGATTACATTGGGTTAGCAGTGATGCAATGAAGTAAGGAATCAGATCCTTCACATTTATACATGCTCCACTCCAGCAGAAAGTAAAATAAGCACTACATTTTCCAAAGGCTAAAACTCCATGGTTTTCTCCTAGTAACAGTTTTAATTACTCATTAATTTATTATTAATAGCTATAAGCAGTGAAATTCTAAGAGATTCATTTGGCATACAGAGATCAAAAAGAGTCCTTTTGGCAAAAAGTATCCAAACTTCCTCATTATGCAGCTTTTGCCTTTCCCCAGCAATAGCTGTATTTTAAGAAATACGTGTCCATATATGAACCAGGTTTAAGAATGAAGCGTGTCTAGAGAAAACTGGAAAAGCTTCCCATCAGATTTAATTAGACTGTGAAGATCCTGGGCTACTTAACTCAAAAGCAGAATACTGTAGCAGTACCAGAATCAATGGATAGGATCAGGACCCCATTGTAGCAGCAGTTACAAAAACACAGGTGAAGAGAAAATAACTGCTCAAAAATGCCTAATTTAAAAAGAAAAGACAGAAAATGGAAATATGAATTATCTTTACTTTGTAAATGGTGAAGTACAGCGTCCCTTTCCATACCATGTTAACCTGACATTCTGCAAGCACTCAGAAATAGATCCCTTGTGATTTAAGCACTGATCCACTGCCTTTAAGGCCATCTTTCTTACCTTTTTTAATATTTCTACCCTCTGAATTATGAGAGCTCTGACCTCTAAAGATAGTAACAGAAAGCCTGTCAAAACCCAACATATATTCAAAAGATAATGTGATAAAGTGTGACAAAAAAACAATTCTCCTTGAAAAAAATCATCTGGTCATGTAAGTCATGGAAATTCTTATTAGCCTCTAAGTATTTTTTGTATTTGGAATCAAAGAAACCACAAAATGTTTTCAAGACATTTACTCATCTTATTTTGACAAGGTCATTTCCTCATAAGTGCTATAAGCTGATAATGATGAAAAATGGCTTTGTTACCCCATGCTTACTCCAAAAATCTCTTCCGATCACTTAGTAGTCAACCACCACTAACGTATAGCCTTATTTATGCCATCACATAGTTACCACTTCACATCTCATCCCCGCTTGCTCTTGCTGTGCCAATACACAGAGTGGATTCTAGCTCCCAATATTCCCCATGAGAATCAACTCTATTTCACAACTGGCTAACTGACGCCATGACAGATCCTTGTATGTTACAAGCTATTATGAATTACATGCTATTATGAATTACGCCTAATTAAAATACTCTGAAAAATTACTTACTGTTGGTTGACTCCAGCTCAGATACGGAAATCTCCTAATTTTGTCATGGTGAAATCCACTAAGTCAACAGATTCTCATTGGAAAGTCACCTACGAGTTCCTTCACAGCTACCAATTGTTCACTTGGGATTGGGGAAATAGGTTTGGTTTGGTTTTTTTGTTTGGTTGTTTTTTTTTTTTTTTTTTTTTTTTTTTTTTTTTTTTTTTTTTTTTTTTTGGTGTGGTTTTTTGGTTGGTTTTTGTTTTTTTTTTTTTACAAAATCTTAATGGGCGCTTCTTCTTGAGGTTAAACGGATCTTACAAGACACATTACACGCCCAGCCCTTGGCTTATCCTGCAAGTTACTACAGTTCAGGCAGCAATGGTTAACATCATACTGAGCCAGAGCAAACATGCCCTGCAATGAAATGTCTTCATTCTGTCTGCTTATGAAGAGTCATAGGAATACAGCGAAGCCGTATAAATAATGTAGCCCATCCACCAGCTTTTTTATGAATTGAGCACAAAGCACGTGGAAAAGGCACAGCTTTCATAGGGACTCCTCTGGACTGAAGGCAGCCTTTTGATCATCAGCAACTGGCAGGGCAACATCTCTGCTGTTGTGCACCAAGACAAAGGCACTTGACTTTTACATGAAGCCTCCCCTCTATATACAGTATTGATCTGGGGCTGGTTTCATTTAATTTCATACTGAATTCTCACTAGGGTTTTTGTTTCTCTGTTTTGGGTGCCAGATCTTTTTTACTTCTCGAGCAGATCTGGAGAATGCACTTGGGGTTGTCAGCTCCCTGTTAAAGTTCCTGGATCAAATGCTTGACTCTTAAACTGCCTTTGACTAAACCAGTCTCCACCTACAGCGGCCTAAGAGCCACTGTTTGTGAAGGGAAAGAAACCAATTGTCCCATGTAAAATGAAACCAGGATTTCCACATATCTGTTTCCCGAGATAGAGGCTACAGAGTTTCTGAAAACTTCCTTTTTCCACAGAATAAGATAAATTAAATATATTTTTCCTTTACAAACAACAACACAGTTAAAAATTAAGATGTGATCGTCAAAAAGAAAAGAAGTAGGCCAGGATGTCACCTGATAACTACTCTGAGGTTAATAAAGTTGTAGAATTTAATTTGGCCCAAATTCACCATGTATTTAAAGCCAATTGCAAAAATTAGGCTCCCACCAATTTAAGTGTCAGTGGTTACAAATACGGAGCTTTCCTTTTTCTTAAAATTACAACTTGCAGAAACCACAAAATTACTTTCTCACATGCATAAAACATTTAGATTAGGTTCATTGCTATCATTCTTTCCTTTAAAGCATAAGGCAGCTATTTGCATGTTTCCGTGGAAAGGAGTAGCAGCTCAAAAGTGAAAACACAAGCTGGTGATTTTACAAATTTCTTAGATTTAAAGTTCTGCAAAGCAACTCCAAAGCAACAGGACCCCCAAGTTAGAAAGATATGAATAACCAGAAGCGCTCAAACCTTCTGACTTGCTTTTGTTACACGCTCATCTTCGATGGTACCACAGTGGCATTGGAGGAAGACAGAAATCGGGACACTTTGCAAGCTGACCCTGACCCAACAATCCAGGCTGGACTAAAAAGCAGCCCCAGGAAACTGCGCAATAAATAGTCCTCAGTATCTCACAGTAAATCAGTAAGTGCTGATTAAGAAGCCACCCCGGCAAAGTTATTAACCTGGCATCCTTACAGAATCACTGAAGCCTGGAGTTGCAGTGCATAGTATCAAGCACCTTTAGCTTTGCTCCGGCCCCAGGCATGCAGCCAAGATTCAGCATTACGGGGTCACTCAAAGGCAAGGGGCTACATTTCTTCAGGGTTGACTTAAAGCCCTCAAAAATAAAACGAGCAAACCAACAAGTCAGGGCCTAGCAAGTCATTGCATGCCTTATGACACTGCCCAACTTCTACTGTGCTTCATGTCAAAAGGCAGCACAGAGGCTTGGGTTCAGCTTTTTTTCTTTGCTCCTTACAGCACCTGTCAACCTGACCAACGATTTTGCCCACACTATTTTTTTGCACAGAAGAGATGGCAATACCTGGCACAGATTGCTCTCCTGGTCCAGATAGTGGGGGTAAGGGAATTAATTATTTAATTGGTAATTGAGCCCTAAATGGCGGATTTTAAAGATGACAGCCTAAGTCTAGGTAAAATTTAATTCAGTCTCTGAACTAGAGAGGACTTCCCTGATTATATTACTTCAGACAGTGAATTCACCTTCCACAACGATAAAGCATTTTTGTGCAAACCTCACCAAGGAAGTCACTCCGAACGCCACTGACAAGTCATTATTTTAAGGAATTGTCACAGCGGGGGGCAAAAAAGTAACACAAGAACACTGACGTGAGCCTTTTTTAAGTGCCTCCTACAAAACATGGAGGCGGCAGAAGTAGCAATAGAAAAAGACAAACCCAGGTTTTATTTTAAGTTTGGATTTGAAAGCAAGTCATGTTGAGATCCAGGCAATTATTTTGTAAGTGATATGAGAGAATGGAGCTTTTTTCCTACTCCAGTAGCCATCCTTGTTTTTCTTTCCCCTCTACGCACACAGCTTGTCACCATCCAAGCTATGCCTTGTGCTCTGAGAACCGTAACTCCAGTGTGATCGCTGATAAACACACCTAAGAAATGCAGCAGCTCCTGGCACACATGGAACGGGAACCCCTGTGCCATCTCCCACCATCCCAGAGAGGATCGGGTGCTCTGCCCACCCTGGCCAGCCAGATCAGCTGCCTGGTGAGAAAAGATGACTAGAACCTAAGCCTCACACTGTACCAGCATTTGCCCAGACCCATTCTCAGCTCTAAGGGGCCTCCAGGAGAATAGATAAAACATGCTCTGCCCCTTGTTGTAATCATACCCCTTCTTGCTTTCTTAATCAAAAAAAGTTATTTTGAAAGCAACTTTAAAGGATCTGAGGAACAGGCACGATATCGGCAGTCACACCTCCCCTGTCCTACCTCCTCACCAACTTAGAGCTCTGCTCAGAAGGTATAGCTTGGACATGACAGAAAACTGCTGAACTGTGGTTCTTCATTAGCTATGTAGGACAGAGTGGCAAAATTTACTGCCTCTGCCATCTTCTCTCTAAAATTCACACCTTACACTGAGCTGAGAAGAAAGTAGATAGGTCTACACCAAGCCCCATCCCAACATTGAAAGAGCACTGGTTAAGATACTCCAAGGAAAAGCAGTAAAGACCAGCTATTTGGACTGTGATGATCTCTTAATTGTAAATGACTATTTCTAAAGATGCTGCACACCAACTCCTCTTACCTCAGGGGGAAGGGTTGTAAAAGTATTCAGCTGGAGGTGCTCATCATCTGTGCCATCGCTACAGCCAGTACAATCACTTACCCTCCTTTGAAGATTGTTACACAGCAGGATGGAGAGGGAATGACTGCTTTTTGTGGAGGTTTCTGGAAGTTCCAAAGTTCACAAAAAATGAAGTCCAAGGAAAAAAGACCCAGAAATGACTGTTACAGGATCACAAATTACAGGGGAGGAATATCCTATAATACCAGAGGGCCATTAACCTCACATTTTAAGTGAAAGTGATAAAGTACCGCTTGCTGTGTGACACTGGAATGATAACCTGAAGAAAACTCATACCCTCTATTTCAGAGACCACCCTGAGAATCACAGAAAAGTGTATTCCCTCAGCATTAAATTAAAAGAAGCAGCCATCGCTGTTTTTCAACTGTGCAGTGTCTCCAGCGTCACCTAAAATTCATCTTCCTTCTTTTCCCATTTAGGTCATTTCACTAGATATCTTTTCCATAAGAAAACTACAAACATTATCTCCATAGCATCTCAATGCAGCATCAGCGACTCTTAAGTCTGATACTCAAAGCACCATATGAAGAGTAACATGAAGTTTAACTTAGGCAGATGAGTAAAAATGATGGAGGGGCCTAAAAACTGGAAGAGATTTTTAAGCTTTTTGAAGTTTCGGAATATCCACTGCCTCTGTAAAAAGTACAGTGTAGACAGACAGAATTTATGTCCAAGCAACCAAGACTGGGTATCAAAATCACTAACTACAAAATCACTACTGGAACTAACATGAACAAACTGCTTCCAAACCAAGTTCACCCACTTACAGGTAACTTATATAGTTTTGCACCTACATGTATCATCCAGTTTCCCTATTCAATCCAGTCTGGATCTCCAAGGTCCATCAGAAATTGAGAAAACCTGACCTGAAGCTGCTTGAACTATTACATGTATGGCTCTCAAAATGAGCTGTCCAAGGCAGTAAGCTATCTCCATCATTTCAGTAAAACTAGATTAAGCAGTTTAGCTGACCTCTTTAGGTGAAATCATATTTATTTTAAAATTTGTTTCTTGGCTTCCAAGGGAATTTAGCTTCACTATGATCTGTTTAAAAAAAAAAACCCACACCAAAACACTAGCAGCTCTCTAAGAACAATTTACTTGTGTAAAGAACAGTGAAGGCTGCAAAGAACTGTAGTTTTATTCTAGCCATGTCAAAGTCCATGGTTTGAGCACAACAATCAGCATTGAAGGACGAGGTAAAGAAGTTAAAGGGTGAAGAAGTCAAAGGTGTCGTGTTACAGGGAAACAGTGAAAATGGTTTTAACTAGATCCTTGCTTAAACCAGAAAAATAAGTTTGAGATCTAGATCTCAAGCACTTACAAACCATCCCTTACAGGTTCAGTTTCTTCTCCCAGGAATGTGTAGGAACAAAACCTGGACTCCTCCCTCTGACCCCAGGTAAGAATCAGGCTCATCTTGGCCTCTTTCCTCCAGTACCAGGATCTTGGGCTGCACAGTAGCTCTCATTCATTGAGAGGGATTTCTCTTGTCCAGGGGAGTTTTGTTACCCAAGACTATTTCTGGTCTAATGGTTAGAAATTTCTCTGAGGAAATAGGAGACTGGATTTAAAAAAAACCACAAAAGGCAGAAAAGTAAAGGGCCTAACCTCACCCATAATTAGGCCCCTTCAAAGCACCCTGGCAGACAAACGCATGGTTTCTTGATCTTCAAGATACAGGTGCTTTAGTGTTCTGCACAAGGCAGCTCTGAACAGGGACATAAGCAGAAATCGGCGTAATTTCAAGGTCAAACCAAACTACTAAGCTTAGAAGACTCCACGCTTAGGGCAGCGGCCAGTCTATTATGGAGCTGGGTACACTCAGCAGTCTGTGAGCCAGGCACAGCCTCGTGCTGCTCCTGGCTGCACGCATCTCAGGGAGCACCAGCTGGCCACCCTTGCGTGAGCCTACCCTTAAAACAGGACATGTGTCCCAATGCAATGCGCAAATGCAGAACAAGAGACCAGTTCCAGACCCAGCAAGCCCCTGACAAATACAAAGTAGACATATAGAAACAAAGGAGAACGATGGGACAGTGAAGCACACACTGACAGTGAGACGAACCATGGCCACTACAGACTAATTGCTGCTTATTTTTGGGTACGCCACATGGCGAGGAGAAACATGGAAGAGGAGAAGTGGCTTTGCAGTGGTTTTGCTTTGGCAGGGGGATTCTCCCCAGCATGAGGGCAGAGAAATAAAGGTTCTCGCTAAAAATCTGAGGCCATGTAGCACCTTTTGGATTCTCAAAGGAAGCAATGATACAAAGCTTCTCCCATTCAGACTTCATTCTCTTCTTCCTTCTACTCAGGGGAGAGAAAGGGCAGGATATTGACAAACACACAGTTACAGTAGCAGTTAGCATCTTAGGAACCATATACCTTGAAGGAGAAATCCTAAGATCACTGGTAATAAAATAAACAAGCTTTAAGAGAGACATACAATTTTTTTTTTTTTTTAAATGTTACATTATCAATGGTAGGACTCTGTAGAGACACACTAGAACTCTGCCTGAAAAGTCTGGGAAACAAAACCTGGGTCCAGATTTAAAATATATGTAGAGTAAGATCTCAGTTGTTGGGACTGGAATAATCAATCCTGATCTGGAACAAGCCTCACCACATTTAGGTAAACCTTTGTAAAAGTTTGATTTACTACTTCTCAAAAAATCCACCCCTAAAGCCAAACCACCCTGGAGCTCTGAAGAGTCAAATAACAAAGATTTACTTGGGAGTAAACCACAAAAGTCAGAGCTTCACAAATGAGACTGCAGGATCCCTCAATAAGAGATCGCAATGGATTTCCCCTGACCTTCTCTTGCAGAAATACTGAGGATTGCTGGAGGATTAACCAATCCCCCAAGAAAAGAATCACAGCAGCCAGTCAACTGGACTAAATTGTTTCAGTAGATCCTAGCTTACAAGTGACCGTGGCTGGCCAAGTTGGCCATCACAGCTTATTTCCCCATTCTGCCTTCATTCATCTCCAAATGCCCCCAAAGTAATCCTCAAGGCCTATCTTCAAGCAATGGCACAAAGAAAACTTGTAAGATGAATGGAAAATAGCTCACTGCTTTCTGCTCTTGTACCTCACGCAACAGATGTTTTCATCATCACCTTACACTGTGTAATGGTGCACTGTAAGAAGAAAATTGTTCTGATGCTCTTCTATGTCCTTCCCATGACTTTGCATGCTAGGATATTTTTTAAAAGGACAAATTGCCTTCATTAATTGAAGCTGTGCATCCTGCATTTTACAGGGAAGATGCCACAACAAGCATGACTCCACTTTGCGAGGAATTACAAAGTTCGTGCACAAAAGAAATGTAGCAAGGGGAAAATGCAGGAACCCAAAAAACCCAAGAACTCTACAAAGTTCATTAGAGAAGAACAAACCATTCAGGATGGTTCTGAAGCAGCCAGTGCTATGTCAATACAGTTGTAAGAAAGCGTCCAGAGGGATGCCAAAAAAAGGGGCATTCAGTTTTATTTAACATCCTTATTATGAATCCAGCTGAGGGGCAGCAAAGTACATTCCTTCACTCTGCAGATGTCTGTAATGGAGAGGCGCTCTGAGCCTTGGGGTGCTGATGCTGTGAAATACACAAACCTCAGTATGCTCACTCACATCAGTGGCAAATTTCTCAGAAATCCTAAATCCCTGCACCCTTGTGAGGATCAGAGCTTTATATCAGTGGAGTTACTCAGGTGCTAGGGGTTAACACACACTTAGGTATTCAATTTACCTCTTAGGGAGCCTGATCTAAAGTCCCTTGAAAGCAACAGGAGTAAAGACTTGATCCATGGTCTTTGGACAGGCCTCCAATAAAATTCACCTGGGAAAGCTAGTCCTTCAGATGGAAAATAGACCATTCAGCAGAATATCCAACATTTTATCTCTTTCAGGCTGGATAAAGGACTATAAAATGCGCCAAGGGTAAAGGTAGGGAAACATCTTGGACTGGCTTTGAGATGGATAAGATAATCTGTTGGGTCATTTTCATCGCCAATTTATTTGATTTTCAGCTTAAAATGAGTAAGCCTAGACAGTTCATCTTTTTACCTTTAAATAACTTGCCTTAAAAAAAACATACAGGTAATGCTGCCAAAGCAGCATCATTTTCTTTATAATAAAAGCATGAATTGTAAAGTACCAGTTACAGCTTGCAAATATGGAAACAATGCGGAATTCCCTCAAATAACTATAATTTCTTCAGTAGATTCAGCCACACCTAATTTTCTTTTATATATGTGGGCTATACATAGATACATGCACACATAGATATGGGCATACACATGAGAAAAAGAAAAAAAGCTTTATCTAAACAGTTACAAGCTTCAGAAATCAGACCCACTTCAAAACTTTCAAACACTGAGAATATTCAAGCTCTCACCCTTATGAACCATCCACAGGAACGCTGTATCTAAAGCAGAGAAGCCTCACAAGACAATATTTAGATTCTATTTAGATTCTTCACTATTCATTCAATATTAAAATTGTGAGACTCCACAGGCTGCCTGCCCAC
Organism: Morus bassanus; assembly: GCA_031468815.1. Lineage (NCBI taxonomy): Eukaryota > Metazoa > Chordata > Aves > Suliformes > Sulidae > Morus > Morus bassanus. The sequence continues at coordinate 58,304,911 of CM062567.1, read as the reverse complement.
CAGAGAGAAGCTGATATTAAGCAACAGGCTAAGAATTGACTGGACATTTTCATCTTGCCCCATGTCAACCACACAAAAGATATCTTGTAAAACCACATAAGCACAAATGCTAAAAGCCCGAGCAAATGCAGATATCAAACTCCGTTTTGAGCCTGAATAGCTGAGATGATAAGAAAATTCAAACATCACATTCAGCCACCAGACACAGGTACGCTCCTAACCATGCAGGCGTACCAAACTGGGGTGGCACACCGTCATGGCCACAAAACCTCAGTTTTTACTGAGCAAATGATAATAGAAGTAGAAAGACAACATAATTAAGAACAGCGATGTTTTGGTAACCATTTGTGGAGTATGTCCTTGGCTGCTTTGTCTTGTTTCACACAGGACTGATTTGCCTAAATGTCTCCTTGTCTGCTGGTAGAACATGGAGCAGGTTGTTTTTAAAAAAAAAAAACAAAACAAAAACAAAACACCACACACAAAAAAAAAAACCAAAAAACCCCACAGAACTACAGCCCTCTACATGGAAACAGCTGTTGTACCACATAACCTCCTGCTTGCTGACAGGGCTGTACAATGCACCAGCTCTAAGTTAGAAACCATCCACTAGCCTAAAAACGTTGACTATCTGGTTGCTCTTTCTTCTCTTGTTGCAGTGAGGGAGGGAACGTTTTTCTCCCTTCACAACAGCATGAAGAGCTGTCCTCTCCAAAGGCATCTTTGGCTGTGACAGTAGCTCTCAAACGACACTATCCTAATCCTTATCTGCATGAGGATGTTCAACAGCCACTTTGTTACCCTAGTATTTCAGATGAAAGACCCCAGCCCTCAGCTGAGCAATCAAATGTAGACTATAAATCCCTTGGGTTCCTAAAGCACAGCCAGCAAAGACACTTGTGTGTCACAGAGTGTGACCAGCCTGAATAGCACTGCAGGTGACTTCTCGTGCACATGCAGCCTTCCTCCCCTTCCAGCTGGCCTTCCTACCCATTAAGTGACTCTCCTTGAACACCTTGAGAAATCCACTTCAAGACTTCAAAGAGTGGAAGAGCCAGAACTCTTTCCTAATAGTGAGAGACTGTATAGCTTACTGGAAGGACATGGAAAAGCCCCAATGCCAAATTAATCTCTTTTCCCTGATAAGAAATCCTTAGACCTTTCTCTTTACTCAAGCCCACCCCATAACAAATTCTGGGGTCTCTGTTGCCCTAGACCACTGCATTCTACAGCCCAGCTGCTGACCAACAGAGAAAGGACACAAGTGTGCAGACCTGCCCTGCTTTAGCTATACCACACTTTCAACCTGACAAAAAAGGTAGATGTTCTGTACAGCTGGAAAATCTGCATTTGAATGGGATCTGTTAGAGCAGTAGGTCCACATTTCTTAAGAATTACTACTTTCATGTTAACTGTGACTGGTCAGGAGTTTGGCTGTAACTTCTGGTAATTCTCACACCACTCATGTTTTACAAACACGGTTTACTTTTACAGCAAAACTGACAGTTCCCAGTTGGTCAAAATCCTGTCAACTCACCTGGCAAGTCTCACCTCATATGCTGTGTTACAGGATATGCTACAAGTGGGTGCTCTTAGACTGGTGTATTCAGAAAACAAGCCAAATCCTCAGATAGCACAGACTAATAAAGACCAGCTGAAATGAATGCAGTTATTTCAAACTACACCTGCTAGTGATTTGGCCAGCTGATATAACAAGCAGACCCATCACTTAGAGATCTCCATGACAAAAATGCTGATGTGTGACCTGTGAAATCAGGTATGCTTCTCTCTTCTTAACATCCAAAAAATTAATGTCCACGATAAAGCATCCCTTTGAACAAAAACAGAGGCCTTCAGTACATATTTAATTCATTTAATTTCTCCCTTAATACACCTCACCAAGCAGGACAATTATGAAATGACATCTCTACCAGCAAAGGAAGGTCTTTGATGGAGTGCACTGGCTGGGTAAGAATCAGAATGAATGATTTCTTTCTGCTCTGACCAGTAAGTTTTCCTCTTAAACCTTCAAAACACCAAAACTTTTAAAATGCAGTTATTTGCCATTATGACAGAAGCAATCAACATGTTTAGAAAATGAACCAACCCAGTTCACAACAAATAACCAGGCTTGATAAAGAACCGACTAGAATAATCACTGGAGGAGCTATGACTTACACAGGTCAAACTGCATGATCACATAGCACTCCTACTGGTCTTAAAACTTCACGTATTACATTTCGGGAAGACCTCTGCATTAGTTCCTTTCCAACTACCAAAACAGCTAGTTTTACTGTCACTTGTATGTCCTCTTAACAGCTCCTACTGCCTGCTGGCTCAACCGGTCTTGTTATTAAATGCAACACTGCGGGAGATCTGAGTAGCAATTAACATCCTTTTTGCTGCAAAAAACACTAACACATTACTAAAGCAACAGATATGTTTGCTTAGAAGAGCGAGGAACCGAAATGGTTGGCTTTGACTCATACAGTAACTTCTCTAAAGAATGTGTCCAAAAAGTAAATCCCCCAGCACTATGTGAATCTGACCCATGTCATTTTAGCAGCACTCTACTGGTACGGAAGAGGAAACCCTGGCTCGCAAAACTGCTGGTGGTGAGTGTCTTCGGTTTGCCCAATAGCTCTCTAGCTCTGGCACTCAGTTATCAGGATTTGAGTTCAACTCTCTCCTCTGCTCAAGCGGATATTCAACCACCAATATCTACACTTCATATTACAGGACAGTTAACAGCGAGTCCCTCTCAGCCACTCTAGAAGAAGCTTTTCCACTATAGATAAAATACTTAAATATCAATGGAAAGAAAAAGCAAGAGAAGGAATCTGGCTCTCAACATCACCAGTAAGGATGCTCACTTGTCAAGCAAGAAGCCTATTCTTGGTTTCTGCTCCAATGAAAGTTTAATTATTTATGTAAAATTTAAACAGAAGGGATTGTGAAGACTCCCCAGCTTCAGACTAGCTTTCAGCTTTGTGGTTAAAGTCACCAGTGTGATATGCAAGTTTAAATGACCCCTCAGGAAATACGGGAAGTGAATGCTAGTTTTCCACATCCTAGGAGACAGCACGACTGTCTAAACTACAAAAAAAAGAGGTGGCATGACCATTGGTGATTTTGTGAACAGAGGAATTTCCTTCCTTTGTTTTCTAACCAGCTGCTGAAAATGGTGCTGTATGCTTTATTTTGGACTGAGTGGAAAAAATGGTTTTTAGAGAAAAGGGAAAAACTTTACATTTAGCATAATCTGAACTGGGTTTATTTCTTTCCTGTTTAATTTTATTATTTTATTATTCAGTTCATTTGCCATACTTTAAAAAAAATCAATTGTCTGGACAGGCCAATTACGAACATTTGGCATATTGATACATCTACCCTCAGCCTTTGCATCAGCCATGCACTAACATCAACAGATGTCATGCATGCAGATCAAAGGCAAATATTAATCTTGAGGGTAGCCCTGAAGCAGCTCTGAATCACTGTCTTTGCAAAAAGGCAAGAATCCTCTTTATTCTTGTAAACCCATCTGTCACATCAGAACACCTCAAATCCACCATAAACATGAATACCACAAATGAAAACATACATGAAACCATACTTGAACAGATTATAGACAAAGAGTTGCTCCTCAGTTACGGGGAAGGCTGCACATGGAAGAATAACCCATGTTAAAAAATCTCTGATGGATTCACACCGGGAATTATGCCTGTCTCCACTAACACAACCATATTACTTCGTTTTTCACCCAGAAGAAAATTCAATGTGCAAAACATAACAGGATAAGCCTGCTCCTTTTCAGATAAGTCTTTGCAACAGCTATACACGCAACTGGACTTGGTAAATCTGAGGTCACGATCCCAGCTCTGAGTAGGTTTGCAGTATTCCACACACCCCTCAGCAAGGCCCAAGTGCCACTCAGTTATATACGGTGGATAGGTGAGCCCAAACAGCCAACGCACTTTTCTTGAAGCTTAAAAACATACTTCCATTTGACACTGAAATTTTGTATAGCAATCACATTTATGCACCCAAGTTCTGAGACTTAAGTTTTACATACTAATACCTGCTACTCATGTTTTCTCACTCAGGAGCACAATCCCTAGCTCTCCTGATTGTTTACAAGATGTTTGATGTATTTGTATCTATTGTATAACTCGTTATTTTCATTCTCTCAGTAATAACGGGACACATTCACTAACATTCAACGTTCACTAACAGAATCTGAATGCAGTGTCTTTTTGTCACATGGCATATACATGTGAGTAGTCAGGAAAACAAGTATAAGGCTTTGATTGCACAACCTTAAATTAATTTGATAACTAATACCCAATTCTTGAGAAAATGAATCTGCCATTTGTCTTGTGGTACTGACTCAAATTTCCTCCTAAGGCATCCAGTACCACATTGCAATCTAGATCATTCTAAACTTTACAGCACAATTTTTACCCTTTTTGTTTTGGGTTGTTGTTTCACTCTTTTTAACCCCAATTTCTCAGATGCCTGACTTCCAGGTTAGCAGAAAACCAGCAACTAGATCAGGCAAGACAACATCTGCAAACTTCACTTCTCCCAGTACAGAGAAAAGACTGGAAGGACCTCCAACTTGTATCTTGAACCACCTCCAGGACAGATTTCTCTTGCCTGTTGTTTCTTTAAATCTATTTTAAGCATCACTGCATGTTTTTATTTGGTATTTAAAAAGAAAATATTTGTTAAAAAGAAAACAGAACCTTTAAAATATACAGAATAAGCATTCAAATGAGCAGTTTGGTTGCCAAATGTTGTGTGGGTAATAATTATGGGAAAACTAAAAGCCTGGGCAATGCAGTGAACACAGATCTGAAATACAGTACTTCTAAACATTGGCAATCTCTATTATCACAGCCAGTGTTATTTCTAGGACTTGTAGAGGAAAAAACCCTTATATTACAGTCTGCTCTTGTCTCACTGCAGTGGACTAACTCAATTTTGATGCTGAGCAAATAACACTGATCTTTGTGAACAAGGGACCTCAGGTGGAGTTTATCAAGAAAAACTTGGTGATGTCCCACAGTGCTTCACAGCCTCCCTTGTGCTGTTGGAATGCAGGAAACCCAAATGTCCTCCTGACTTCCAATATCTGAAATCCTTCACTCCCCACTACAAGGGGAAAGATTACTCTTCTAATAAAGAAAGCATTGCTCTATTCTTCAAAATACATCTGAAAAGCTAGCAGACGATGACAAGGCTGCTACATAAACTCATATGCCCAATTATATTTCCAGCCCTTCAGCTCATTAAGAGAATCTATCCCAGGTCACAGTACATTATGACAGCCTATGTTTCTGACTATTACCATTTGACAGCCAGGCTTAAGGTATGCCAAACCAGCAGCATGGGTTCCAATGCAGCTTGCATGTGCATTAGGCAAGTCTTCCACTGAAAACAGTAGCAGTAACACCTACGGGGAGATGAATCCTCTGGTCTGCAATTCAGGTGGCTATCTTCTATTCAAAGCAGGGAGGGAGAAGGGCAGAAATTCAGATTTAATAAGAGAACTTAGGGAAGAGAAATTTGTGTCATGGGGACAACACGGGGACTGACTGTTATATTAACATCTGGTGCACAAAAACTGGGTACTTAGTCCAGGCACTATCACAAACAGTATTTTACAGTGTTTATTCTGCTCTGAAGAACAACACTTCTCTAAGTGCTTGGCTTAAGAAGTAATTGGACACCCAGATTACGGTTTAACAAATATCAGTGATGGAAAAATCTTTCCTAAATCTAAAAGTCAGTGGATGAAATTTCAATTCCAACACAATCAGATACTTTCTAGTGATAACCAGGAGAGGCATATGAGTGTCCAACAGCTATATTTGTTACACCTCATAGGCTGAATGAGGCTTTCTTCTTTGCCTCCAGGTAGCAGTCGTATATTTACACAGCTATCTCATCTTCCATGGGTCTTTGCCAGCCTCTTCCTGAGATATATTTTTCCTACCTTCCTATCAGCTCAGTAGATTCTCTCAGGGAGGAGAGGAGAGGGAAATGTAGTCTGGGCACGCCAAGTGTTATCACATTCAAAACGATAAGGCACAAGCACAGATCTGGGTGGAAAGAGCTCTGTGTCAGATTGCTACAAAACTGAAAGAACAAATTATATAGAGGTATTGCCCACAGTGTTAGCAGTTACCAGACTCTCTACATGACATTTACACTTGGTGAGAGTCTGAGACTCATGCTCAGGGCACGATGTTTCAGGTTGGTTACTTACTCAATTAGAGTGTACTGTAACCAGAATAAGGAGATTGCTGTATCCTTGATTACTCAGTATGGTTTTGTTCATACCATTTATAAAGATTTGGACAACTCAGGTGAAAATATTAAGTTTTCTGTTACTGTTTTCTTTCTTCCAAAGAAATATCCCAAACTAATCGAAATCACGTTTATTTTTTTTTCAAAAACGGCAAATCATAGCTCTTTGAATTAGAGCATGCAATAGCAATATCACACCATCACATCTCTCTGGCAGCCAGAAACTGCGGTTTCAGAGTAGATATGCCTCAGGATGGAAACTTCATTTTTGTGAGAAATGTGGTGGTGAGAAGGGGAAGAGTTAAGAGGGATAAAGTGGAAAAACACAACTATATTTTAATAAACTAATAAAAACCCCTTTAGAGTTATTAGACAATACAGACACACAGTACTGCAAGTTGGGAGAGTACTGGCAAAGGACCATTATAAAGCCTGTGATGTTTCTACCTTTCATTAACTAAACATATGTTACTGGCTCATGAGACAGGAACTGCACAAGGGGGACCTTTCCTTCTGATCCAATACAGCTGCTCTCACATTTTCACAGGGAACTTCATTATTACACACCATGCTGATCACAATATCTGTCTTGAACTTACTCAACTTCTCATACAGAGGGTTTTCGATTGCTCTGACCTTGAACTAAAGTAGGTGGGACCCATGAAAGCAACCCCAACTTGCTAGTTCTTCCCAACTTTAAGTCCTTGAAGCATTTTTTGGCAAATCAAGAAATAAATTGAAAATGTATTAATTTTGCTTACATAGCCAGGCATCTCTTTGCCTGTAAATAGGAACAAAAAAATCTTCTTTTTCAGCAGCTCTAGTACACAGCTATTATGCCTACATACATTATATGAATACACAAATATGTATTTGTTGTTGCCTTAAGGTTTTTCAAAAAGAACTCCGCATTTTACCAAAATCTCCTCCCAGAGAAGTCAATGTATAAAATTTCTCTGACCTTGATGACAGTGCTGTTAAGCCAGTCATTCAAAAAAATCCTACTCTGAAAAGTATACCTCGTACTGGATACTCAAAAACTCAGCAGAAGTCTACTTTTGCAGTTTTCCCCTCTCAAAAATGTGCACATGTAGACATCGGTTCTGCATTCTGATGGGACATCAACTATTTTTTCCCAAATAAAAACATCGCATTCGGGAAAATACAGTTCATTGGCAAATTAATATCATGCTCCATTAATTGGGACTGTCACTGTAGAACAAGTGGAGGGGATGTTTAAGAAACCTTTAAAAAGTTACGTACATAACATTCAGCCAGTGAAGCTCTGTTTCTATCAAACAGATTTGAGGTACTGGACCCTGCCAGCCAACTGCCACGTGACAGTCCTCTTGGCTAACTTGCCAAAGAAATTGGAGTACTGTAGAGGAGATACAGGAAAGCAAAGATATTTCAGAAGTGGAAAAGATAAGTCATGTGGGTCGAGAAGAGTTGGGGGTAACAGAAAACTAGAAGGAACAGTGGGTGGGTTCGAAAACAGGCAATCAGAATTTTACATGGCAGTGCCAACAAAACACTACCCATTTATTTGAGTTATATACTCTGCCTTACTAAGGCATCCTTGATGGCGCATCCTTGCCTCTAAATGGCACATTTTGCAAGTCGAGATGAACTTCACAGTTATTAACAGCAGAATTCATATACTCCTCAGTGTACCCTTCTGCCTATTATTCATTACTTTTCTGTGACACTGCCCATCTGCGTAATACATGGTCATGCTTGTCTATCACCACAACTTACCTGTCGTCCTTCACATCTTACAAGCCTTGTTGTCTTAAATGATTACAACTTTTACCTTCTGGTACAGGCTGGGGATAGAGTCGCCAGAGTTCAGGGCAGGCTGGCACTCAAGACAAAGGAAGGTGCACATCTTTTACTGCGTAACTGCAGGGGAGCAGGAGGGCAAAGACAATTTCTGGCCAGAAGAACACAGAAGTATTCGTCCTTACAAGAAACCTACCACGTACACTGCTGCCAGTCAGAATCAGACCACACGTCACTGTAGCAAACCCATTTAAGAGCCACTGGTTATCAACAGATTATTAGCTCCATCTTTTGTGGACACAAAGCAATGTTTTCACCCCTCGCGGCTCCCTTCACCAGCTAGCGCCACAGTGAAAAGTTGCTGGGTGGGCACAGCCTTTTAATTAAAAGCCTTGTTATGCTCTGCACAATGCTTATTTTTAAAGCAGTGCATGAAACGAAAAAGGAGTATCTCCCAGCACAATGTATCCCTAGGAGCCTCTGATAATTAGGGCAGTCACTTAATTTTCACATTTTGGTTTCTACTGGGGTATGTGCCAATTAGGAAGCTTCTGTGACGTTCCTGCCTCCCAAACTTTCCCCCCTCCTTAAAAATTCATGCAGCTAATGTTGCCTGCAAAATCCATTTATACTATAGCAAACATTAAATATTAAAGTGCCCATGAAGAAGTATTATGTAAGCTACCACCAATTTACCAGCACTAACTGGTGCATTTTTAACCCACTGATCATGGTGCGTTATACCTCCTCCCATTTGGTGCCCAGCTCACATATGATACAGGTTTAGGACAACACCCTGGTAAGAGCTCAGCCATGGGGCCCAAGCTGCAGAGACAAGGACGTCTTCAGCCGCACCCTTCGCATCAGCCCTGGGCACTGCCCAGGACATTGCATCCAACAGCCTCTGGGCAGCACAGGCAGAGCATCTCCCTTGTTCCCCCGCAGGAACAGCCAGGACTCTCTCAACCTAGCACAGCAAAAGACATGCAGAAGGACTCTCTCAGCCTCCTGAGCTACTCACCCACTTTGTACCCTTTTACCTTCAGTGGTGAACAAGTCCAATGCCTTCAGTACTATCTTGCACTCATGGGGACTTTACTGTCCTACATATGCTGTGCTCTATTCCCAACATGCCACTGCCTCGCCTGTCCTCTCAACCTTCTTGCATATAGAATCATTTAGGTTGGAAAAGACCTTTAAGATCATCAAGTCCAACCATTAACCTAACTGCCAAGTCCACCACTAAACCATGTCCCTAAGTGCCACATCTATACGTATCTTAAATACCTCCAGGGATGGGGACTCAACCACTTCCCTGGGGAGCCTGTTCCGATGCTTGATAATCCTTTCAGTGAAAAAATTTTCCTAATATCCAATCTAAACCTCCCCTGGCGCAGCTTGAGGCCATTTCCTGTCATCCTATCACTAGTGACTTGGGAGAAGAGACCAACACCCACCTCGCTACAATCTCCTTTCAAGTAGTTGCAGAGAGTGATAAGGTCTCCCGTCAGCCTCCCCTTCACCAGGCTGAACAGCCCCAGCTCCCTCAACCGCTCCTTGTAGGACTTGCATGCACACAAATAGGGCAGCAGCTCATTTTCTGAAATCAAGCCTGGTTCAGCACTGTGCTTAAGTATATGCTTAATTTTAAGGAACCCAGCTGAAGTCTAGTGTTTAAAGACAGGCAGAAGCTCAACTGTCTTGATGAGGATTATAGAAGGGTGTTACAGTGAGCTTTTCTGTAAAAAATGAATAAAACACAAAACTACCACTTCAGAACATCCCAGTTTTCACATACGCTTTCATCTCTAATTAGGGCAAAAATTCAAAATATCAGCATTTTTGATAGAATAAAGCATTTAGAAAGCACTAGTTTCAGATATTAAATATCTCCCCAGCTGAATGCGTTAGCATCTTGGCCTAAATAGAGAAGTCTTAATTTGAACTGGTTTGACATTAAATTGAATTGGGTCTAAACTGGCCCTGAGGCCACATAAAATGCCACGGAGCCTCCCAATAGCATCTCCTGACCTTATTCTCCCCCAAAGGGTTGATCTTCCCAGCCGCATTACATCTCGCTGCACTTAGTGTACAGGGAGAACGGGTGGTCTAGTGGGAGGCAGCTCAGCCAAGAACCCAGGGCTCACTGGGGGGAACAGGGTTAGCTTCTCTCGTGAAAAGGGATGACGGGGTTTTTTTTAAAATTAATTCCTGTACACCTCCCTGAGTGTACCTTTTCAAAAAAAATATACAAAAAGGACTAAGATTTCAGATGTGGCAAAAGCCATGCAAACCTTGAGGAATTATTTAAATTGTTAATTACAGCATAAAAGAAAAATACCTGTTACAGTCTCAGTCCTCAGGGTGTTATACCTTTGCCTTAGATTTCAAATTTCTATTTCCTCTGTATGTATTTAAGACTATGATCAGGTCACCACTTAAGTTCTCTTTGATAAGATAAACATATCATCAGATTAAAAGGGCCCAGTATCTCCAGTTCATCACTCCTCCTTGTGGCTCTTCTCCAAATTCCACTTTCAAAAACTTTCCTGACCTGTGGGCACAAGAAGAGGACACAACATAGAAAGGACTGATAGCATTCTTTATGTCAGGAATGGTTCTTCCTATTTACCATTACATTTGGAGACCTCAGTTATATGTTTTTTATCTATTTAACATGTCACGTTGACTCTGTATCAACCTAGTGTCTCAGTCAAAATGTTGTACAGCAGCAAGAGAAATGCCTCATAGCAGTCTTGCTGATTAAATCAATTGTATAACTTTTCTTAACCAGGCTTAAAATGTCATAAAGAAAAAATAAAAAAAAAAGGCCAGTTTTACAGGATGGGGTTTATTTTTTTTTCCCTACAAGTCAACACCCACATGGGCTTGCTCTCCTTACACTACCCTTTCTTACAGCTGTATTAATCACATCCCAGGCATTCCATCATTTCTGCTTGGCATAAATAACAGGTAACAGACAAACAAGTAGCTGCGTTGTACCATTCACCCTTCTTACCTACAAAACAGTTCCTTTTTCGAGTTCTCCTGAACCTCTCCAGGGCTCTGATATATATTAAAACTGACAGTAGTGGCCTGCAGAACACCTTGATAAGCTCTTTTAAAACTATCAAATGCAGATCTCTGGATTTGTTGACTTACTTAAATGTAAAAGTTCCTATTTTCTGTCCCCCATCTGGTGACATATAAGCAATATGCTTGAGACACGTACACAAGACAACAGACTTGGCTCAATGCTGAGGTCAAAATGTTTCGATCTGGATAAAGTAAACGAAAGGAAACTATTTTGCTCTAATTGTGCTGGTCAGAAATCACAGTATTCCCCCTCCCAATACTGAAATCTTCTTGAGGAATATATGTTATAGATACTAAATTTTCTGAAAAATAAACAAACAAAAATTCCAGATCTCTATTCCCAATTAATGGTTGCATGCAGATAATCTATGCAACCTTGCTAATTTCTTCCCTTATTTTACCTCCCTACGTTTTGTTATCTCTCATCTATATTTAATTTTTAAATGGTCTCTTGCATGTTTTCTGAGTGGATAGAACAGGAATCTGTATAAGGTCTTTTAGCCATTACAATCTTTTTTCCCCAAATGTCTTCACTTGACCTTAATGTCATTCTTTTTTCACTGGTAAGATTTATATATAAAAACAATAGTCACATCTCGTGCCCTGCAGAAAGGATTATCCTCTTGCTCTGGCCATGTCCCAGTACATACCAGAGAAAACTCTTTAGGATGTTTTTAGTCGTAGAGAAAAGCTCCCATTGTGCATTCCTGTGGCTAAAAATATAAATTGTTATCAAACACTAAAAGGTAGAATCAACACAAATTTTCCTTTCTACCTACTCCTGTATTGCACAAAAGTGTGGTTAGCCTGAACAAAACAAAACGAGCTGTATGTTCTGGGCTGGTCCAAGGGAAAGGAGCTCAGTCAAGGAGAAATGTAAAAACACAGTAGAAGTTCCAAAAATGCCTTGCCCTACCAGAACATCAGGAGCAAGTCAAAAGACAGAATATGGGTCTGAGCTGTACAAACAATAATAAATCCAGTTTCAATGGTTAATTGTAAACTTGTTTTCCATGACGAATGGGGGGAAGAGTCCAGAGTTCATTCGAGGAGGACAGGAGTGGTGGCCCCAGGCTTCCTGCACAGGACAAGAAGTCAGAAGATGACTTAGCTCCTCCTAGTTTTCCTGTGGCAAATCTGAGCTCACGATCAAAAACTCTGCCTCAGAACCTGCCCAGAGCCTTACCCAGAGAAACAGAGAAAAGACAAGTGCCTGAATAGAAACCAACCCATTAGTTTAAGAGGATGAGCAGCAGTGTGATTCTTGCACAAAGCTACAGCAAGGTACAGAGGCTGGAGTAGTCTCTACCATGCAGATGATTTTTGTTCTCTTTCAGAAGATAACAGAAAACCCACATTAAGAAGGGCTATCCAGTCCTTTCCCACCTCTTCCCTTAGCTATTCACCCCTTCTCGCCCAAAGAGCCGTGCAAAATAGAACCTTTCACAGGACTATATGTTATCAGTCATGCACAGTGAAAGAGTGGTGTAAGTTTTCTGTACCAGAAGAGAACAAGACTCACCTCTCTACCCATTAAAGCCTCATTTATTTTCTGCAGTAAAATGGAAACAGACTCCTAAAGTGAGAAGATAATTTATCATATTCCTTGAGTTCCTCAGATGAAACCAGTATGGAATACACATGGCAGCCACACCTATGCAATTCTTCCCATACTGATGTAAATGGGGTTTCAACAACTCAAATCCCTGCAACACCCAAGCAAGCTGCTGCAGCATTCCCTTCTTTTAGGCTGATGTACCAGTGTTCAGCGGGTTGCAGGGATTTAGCTAGTTGGGGTTTTTTTTATTCATCATTTTAGTTAAGCTAGTGCAAAAAACCTACCCAAAAACCCACAGGGTGGACAGGGGGTAGGAACCAAATACACCACCACCCCGAGCTACAAGACTGAAGCGCACACTTTTCATCACTGTACCACCAGTCCTATATCTGCTGTGGTAGATGGGACTTTGAAGAGTTTTGCCCCCTCAGCATGTGCCATTTCACCGGTGACTTCCGCAGCACCAACTATGTCACTATGATCACACTGCCAACAGTACCTGGAGAAGTTAGATGAAACCTAACTTTTGTATCTTCACAAACCAGTCCCTGCAGTGACTATACAGTGTACACAGCTTTCATAACCAGCTGAACTCCCTTGCTGTCACTTAAACTACATCTTTCTCTCATCTAACTCTTGACACTTTCCACACTTTCAAAACCTTCTCTATACAATATCACTGTTCAGAGATCTCATAATTCGTTAAAAACAACAATGCCTTTAGGGGTATATTGGCAAAAAAAAATGAGAAGTGACAATCACAGTATCTATTTTAGAAACTTTTAGAAAGCAGATAAAGTAAATCCAACATGTTTTGGGACCCACCACTGTTTGTGAATTAAAAAAAGGAAGTAAACTTTGAAATTCAAGGGATCCCTTTGGTCTGCATCAAAAAAATTTACATGTAAAACTACATAGTTCCATTGTATACAGACACACAAACTAGACCTGTGACAACCTGACCAGCCACACAATTCAATTCGGTTCAAATTTTTCAGTAGAGATAAATTAAATTGGAAGGTTTATTATTGCCAACATCTGTATTTAAGTCTTTACCAAGACTGAAGTTTCTTTCCCTTAATCTTTTTGAATATAGTGCAGACATTTTGGAAGATGAAGGCAATTAGAATATGCTGCCTAGAGACTTCATGAGAAATGCAAGATAAATAGGTTAGCTATTCCCTTTGGTGTACTACTCATGTTAGTTCAAAAAAGGCAGCAAGGAGAAGCAGAAAAACAAAAAGTGTTAAAAAGTTATCTATAAAGTCCAATGATAGCAAAAGAAGGTACACAAACAAGATTACTCAATAACCAGCTCTTCCTAATTGCTATTTGACAATCAATGGGGAAAAAAAACCTGTATTGACTTATCACTGATGACCACATCTCTCTCTAATCATGAAACAGCCTTCTGTTTCAAGAAGTCTGGAACCAGTCACCTTGTCAGTTGCTAATTAATCCCTAGAGATAACTTATCTTCTCAACCAAGAATTCAGCTTTGCTGCCCACCTATCAGGTAAGTAAAGGTCTCCAACTCTGGGAAGTTTTCTTGGTACCTGGCCACCTTCATATATTCTGACTCACATCTAGTTATCCTCCCTACAACATATGCAAAACAATGGGGTCTAAGGCCCATACTGAGGTGTGCAGAACGAGTGTCAGATGAGTCTCGGGACAATGACTTCCCATTCTGCCATGACTTGGTTGTATAGGTCTTTGAAGGAGGTGTAATTCAGCTACCTTTTCAGCATCAGACATTTCTGTTCTACTTGTTGAATCTCTAAGCCTTAGGCAGGAGAAAACAAATCCATTGGAACAGGAAAGCCAACCCAGAGACCTTTTATTTTGCAGTTCATTCAAGACAAAGATGACACTGTGCTAGTAGTTCCCAAACTTCATTTCTCCAATGACCAGTGTGGGGTGGATGAGATTGGCTTTAATTCACTCATAGTCTAATGGGGTTTTCTTTTAAGAATTTGAGAAGAATCCAAGACGGTCCATAAGAAATTGAGACTTGACAGTCATCCATTTCCAAGAGGTTTCAGAATCACTGCTATAGATTATGAGCAATACTAAGTATGACTACAGCCTCATGACTCTTGCTCACACGTTCAAGACAAACTCATTCGGTATACTAGTGCAAAGAAATCATTCCCTCCAAGTAACAGCCACACGTTGCTGCTGAATAGGAACCTAGCAACTGCAGTATGTGCACCTATTAGAAACAAAGGTATGCCTTTAACAACCCTTTTGCCTCCCAAACAAATCTCATTCTCCAACTGCTTCACTTTGTATTATAAAAAGTGACTCTAATGTAATTATGGCATATATAGTCCATGCTATTGACATATTTCCTGAGATTGCCCTTGCTACATCCTATCTCTTTGACATTCCTTCTCTAAGAGAGGCCAGCAGAGACAGCTCAAGAGGAGCATACTCTGGGGGTAAAATTGTACACATACATTTTTCTACTTGTGCAATGGGAAGCAAATTCTGCAGATGTGATACAGACGTTACATGCGGTACCCCAGAACTCGGGACAAAAAACATTGCAAAGAGGCACACAGCAAAAGAGGAAGCCCGAGTCAAAATGACAAAGTCTAAAATAAAAATGCCTTCATAAATCACCTTGTTAGATTCTACTGGAGTCAGAGGCAAAACACACTTGTAAAACGTTAACTCCTTTCCTTGTTAAACTTACACCACAGGAGGTGTATGGAGCAGAGTAATTTATTGTGTTTTGTTAATAAGGAAGCTTCCTGTTAAAACTGTAAATGAATCTTTTTTGTTTAATAACAGCAAATGGAGATTCACGGAAATACATGTCCTTTATGTGTCTGTTGTAAGGTAGACAAGGAAGCCTGGTGGTTGCTTATTATTATTCCTCATGCTGCTTCTAATGAACAGATCTATGCTCTCACTTTTCATTGGCTTAATCAAGGATTCTCTATGATATGAAATTAATCTTTAATATGAAAGTAATTAGGGAGAATACAGAAAATGCAGCTGAACATCCTGACCACTGAAAAACAGATTAAGGAATTATTCAAAATCCATTTCCTTTATATTGCATTTTTACATTTGCAAATCTCTTGATACATGAAAGCTCAATGAAACAAGTTTATTTTTACAACCCATGGAACAAATTCACAGCTTTCATTCAGATGGGTATGTTGGTAGCTCTTCAGCAGTGAGCCCACATTGCAATTTTAACACTCTGAGGCAAAGCAGAAGAAAGCAAGACGTTACCACAGTTCAGAGAAAGGTATCGGGAGTACATAGTGAAATCATAATACTGGCATCCATATCAATCCTGTCCTGGTCAAACATACCAAAAAATCAGGTGTGAGTCTAGTTTACCCTGCCTCACTAAACCTTGCCTGGATCACAGGTCTTTGAATATGAGCTTAAAACATGGAAGATGATAGCTGGAGAAGCTGCTCTTGATTGGTACAGGAAACCAGCTAAGACGGTAGGAGGATGGACAGGGCTGACCACTACTGCACATCTAATTCAAGCTTGAGAACCACTGATTAGTTCTGGGAAGTCTTAAGGGCAGGAAGGAGGCTGAAAACTAAGCAGGAATCAAAGATGGGTTCTGTGGATTGTCAGTCTGGAAAGGACTAAGCCCCCTGTGATGCCTAGGCAGGGCACGACATAATCACCATGGAAGGGTGTTAAGTAAGAATGTTTGAATTTCCACATCAACCCTTCTAAGTGTTTTGAGATAGCACCTCAACTACAGAAAAACTTCAATATTGGTATTTTGGAAGCTTAATAGTATATCACAGGTTTTACTTTTTTTTTTTTTTTTCCCCAGCATAGGCTGGCAATACAGTTAACACTGCTATAGGCAAGCCTTTTAATATGGGTAGTGTCTGTATGCATCTTTGTTTCACTGGAAACTTCAAAGAACTTAATTTTCAGAACATGGAGGCCCCCTAAGAACTAGCTTCTGAGGAGATTTAGGGAAACCAAGATCCTTAAGAGAATCACTAGTCACTTTTGAAAACAACAGTAATCAGGTAAAATGGAAAGGTAGGCATTAAATCATGACTATGTACATCTTTGACCATTTCATTTAACTCTGTTCAACAGACCATTTCCACTGGAATCATTTGCAAGAATCAGGAGAACAAAACAAATCTGCAAGACAACTGTTTTCCTCTCCTTCTGAAAGAGCATCTTGCCGTGTTAGTACTTTGTACAGTAAGCAGAGGTCTGCAGGGGGTAAGTCACCTCTGAACAGTAATGTATTAAAAGACACAGCCCTCTAGGATCCACTGGAGCTGGATCCCATTCCCTGAGCAGGGCAATGCCCCCAGCCTCAAGCTACATCTCCAGAACCTGCCTCTAGCCCTGGCAGCTCTCCAGACTAACACTGCCTTCCATTTGCCACAGCATCACCTACAGCAATACTAGTGTGGGTTATCTGTATTTCTTTTCATCGAAAGATACCTTTGATACTTATGAGTCCCCTCCTGCATTTAACCCTGTACAGTTACCTTTATAATGTAGCCTGGTATTTTTAAGTAAAAAAGAAAACTGGAAAATAAAAACCCCTCCCATTTTCCCATAAAAGCACACATGCAAGATAGTATGCCATACTAAGTTTGATGGGAATCACTCTGAAGTGACAAGAGTATTGCAGTAGCCTTACACTTCTAAACCAGGGTCAATATAAGTCTTTAAGCTACTTTTGCATTCTCTCCTTTTGTAAAAACCATCTCCAATGTGAGAAACACACTCTGTGAAAACACCACCACCTTTCCAGTGACATAAATGCAATCATGCAATCTTTTTCATGCATGTGGAACTGCTTCTTTCACAGACAGGGGAGATGTGTACAGCCCAAACAATGGAGCAGACCACTGAACACACCGATTTATCCTTGTCCACGTTCCCAAACCCTCTCATTACAAGTCTTCTGTCCCCCAGCTCCACCTTGTATTTTCACATTTGGTTGCCAGTAGTAGCCTGACTAGTACATTAGGAGCGGGGGAAAAACAACTGCATTTTAGCTTCCTAGACAACACGCAACACAAGCACAATACAACAAGCCTACTGCCTGCAATCTTTATATTGCACAAACCTGAAGTATGGATTATATTCAGTCTATAACTGAAAGCCCCTTCACACCTTGCAGTCCTTACATATTTTCCTTCATGCCTGCCCAGTGCCATTATCTTGAAAGAGAAGTAACCTTAACTGTTGCCAAGAGTATCAGCCTGTCATAGTTACCTTATTTTATGGTTTAGAAAAGCATCTAATGAGAAAAAAAGACACTAAGCATGTGCTTAAACATTTTCCTGAATTCAGACCATCAGAGGAGCTAGGCTTTATACATTGCTTATTATACCCATCTGGCTTAGATACCTGTAATTCTCCAGTTCTCAGTGCCCACAGGCTCCTTCCGGGGACTGAACAAGGAGCCAGAACCCAGCTTTTCACAACACCTAGAGGAACTTAATTACCTCCTCAACTTTGGTCCCTCTGTCAAATTCAAATAATCTGATCAATGGGGTCAAAAACTATGGGGGAGGAGGGAGGTATGGTAGGAGACAGACAAAGAGACAACCAGAACAGAGGGTTGTTATTCTATAAGCCTCATTTCCTTCCGAAATCAGGCTAAAGAAGTATCTTGGGACAAAAGACTTGTGATAACACATCACTTACCTACTCATGTGCTGGAATGCAGCTGGGTAGCACAGTAATTATAGATGGGAGAATTCAGGGGTTTTTTTCTTTTCTTTTTTTTTTTTTTAAATGATGTGCTTACCCTGGAGCAAAAGCTTTAAAAGGACAAATTGCAAGAAGTCATTATCTCACCCAACCTCTTTCCTTGTTTCCTCCCTTCCCCCTCTTTTTAATTTTAACCTTGATCAGAGCCTGCTCCAACAGTCGGGCTCCTCCTTTTGTTTGACACTGTAGTAAAGTTGTACGGTTGTTTGTGAAATATGTTGCCATGGAAACTAACGTGTGCTGCCATGGAGATCATGTCAGATCCAGCCTCACATCTTCACCGCAGACTCAAAGGAGGAAGAGAAGCCGGGGAGGAGAAAATCTTCCTTGAAAAACCGAATGTTTTGAAATATTAGCAAATCTAACAAGAAAAGTGACAAAAATTGAGGTCACTCTTAAACCATCAACACTTACTAATAATTCACACAATGCTTTCTGCGATGTCACTTCTTTTAACAATGTTCTCAGAAACAGTGTAGTTAAGGGCTTCAAAGTGTTGAACAACATATGTGAAAAAACTAAGATTCATTTTTAGACTATCTAGATACCAAAACACCTTGCTCAACAGTTTTTCCAAGTCAAATAATTTCAAAAATCACAGAAGGAAGGAAAAAACTATTAACTGTAAAAGCTGCATAAAATGCATGTGGTTTAATAAGATAAATGAATCAAACAATGATCCATGACATACATACATGTTCAGATTAAGACCTTGATTAAAAAGACTAAGGAACTGAAGTTCATTCTAAAGAAAATAACTGAAAAATCATCTAGGCATCTTTTTAAAGTGAATCGTGGGTACAGAAAACTTGCATTCATTTCCTCGCCCTTAAAACTCTGATGTTTATTTTTCCTGCATTCTTTAAATGAAAAGAAGGAGAAGCTATAACTAAAAGCCACCACTAAATTACTTTAAGGACTTATGAGGTATCCTAAATACTCCCAGTAGCCAAATCCTAAGCATTTAGGCTCCCTGAGCAAAACCTGATAGACACAAACTGCTTTAGCCCATTCAAATTAATTTTAAGCAGTCTCTCTAATCAGTGCGTAGTCTTGCTTCAAAATTAAAGATATGTCTAAATCTTTGCCAGGTCAGGGACAAAGTAAGTTTGCTGGTTCATGAAACAACTTGAATCACTGATAATAAAACCTCCGAATGAGGAAACATATAAATGAATGTTTAAAGACCCATCATGAAGAGCAATCCCTTCCTGAATTAATGTTAAATCTTGTCAAATAAAATATCTATTATGTTTTATGCAAGATATATTGCATCTCCTAATCATATCAGTTCTCCACACTTGATGGTTCTGCACCGAGCGCTGCCAATTTGCAGCCTTTTATAACTCACAACCACAAAGATTTTGGTATTTTATAAATGCATTTGAGTGAAGACTAAGACTACAGAATTAAAATTCAACCAGTTCATTTTCTGTGAAAGAAGTGGAAACAAACACTAAAAATATGAAGACACATGTCTTCTTCCTCAAGCTGACAGACTTCAGAAAAAAAAAAAAATTAAGAGCTTAGCTCCTGACAAAGATTTACAGCAGGGAAAACTTTGCAGATCCATCAGTCCAAAGGCTTTGTCAGAGGAAAACAGTACAGATATCCAAGTGCCTGAAACCCATCCTGCTATTACTCCACACAGGCTGCAGAGACCCTCCTCTGAAATCTTCATTTCTATATGTTTACATGTGAGGTCTACATGTTTTCTTGTATACAGAGGGTATTCCAATGTGCTTTTCGGAAAACTAAATATATAATCAGCACTTCTATACTTACAGTGTTAACACACAGGCAGAAAACCTGCCGTACATCCAATAAACCACGTTGTGGGGCATGTAACACTTATTCAGTTTCTTTCTTGCTGGAACTCTGAAGAAGGCAGCTAAGCTGCACTGTACACAATGAGAAGGAGGACCAGTAGAAGCTTTCCACAACTACACAGTGATAAAATAACTTTCAGTAAATAAAGTGTATTTTAGGTGGAATAATATTCAGTAAATAAAGTATATTTTAGATGAGAATAATTTTTAGGATTCATAGATTCAGCTCACAAAAAAGTCTTTTAAAAATATACCTTAAAAATAGATTAATATCCTTCAGTGCTCCTGCTCTCTGAAAACAGCTGGGATCCAACATCCGCCTAGATGGGGACAGGCTGAAGCCCTGCAAAATACCCGTACTAAGACGACCTGATTCACTGAGATGCTACAACTTTAATTCTGTTTCTCTTTCACACATCTACTTTCTCACTGTAAACAGGTATCTAGACAACACTTTGAGACTTCCCAACCATAAAGATTTTTCCCCACACACACAGTAGGGGAAAAAGCAGATCATAAAACTACAGTAATTTCATTTTAACCATATCATGAATAAA
The DNA here is from genome assembly GCA_031468815.1 of Morus bassanus. NCBI lineage: Eukaryota > Metazoa > Chordata > Aves > Suliformes > Sulidae > Morus > Morus bassanus. The sequence goes on along the minus strand of CM062567.1, from coordinate 58,284,035 downwards.
ACAAAGTTTATGCTATATCTTGGATCCCGCTTTCTTCCTATTGCATTCATTTGGCTACAATTTGGCATGAGGTATCAGGTGAAAAAAGAGATTCTGTTTACCTGCAGTAGCAGTGTTTCTTCTGTTTGGGTGCAATTAAATAATACAGAACAAATTCCAGGTAATAGTACCAAATATTCTTTTTCTAGCTGGCAGCTGCTGCACAGATCATAGGACCAGCTGACACACTATGCACCTGGCCAGTTTATTGACTTTATGGATCTTACAGTAGTCTCCAGGGAGAGGAAAACAAAAATCGTATTTTTTATTCCCTTGACATTGAATTTGTACAGTCTTCCTATTTAGAGTTCAGAAGGGCTCAAGATTTACCAGATACTTCTCCAGAACATGGAGGTAAACCAAGAGCCTGCCCCAGAGACTGCAAAGTCTAGACAAAGGAGAATAAACCTGGACTATAATCCCTCTGGCAGGCATTGACTCTGATGAGAGATCCCGAGAGCTCTTTGAGTGGGCCAAATCCAAAAACAGCATCAAGAGATTGGGGACGGGAAGTAACAAGAAACAGATTCATCAAGAACAAATAACCTCAAACCCATTTAATTTCCTTCCGCAGCAAAGTAACAGTTTTTGTGTCTCAGGAATAGCACAAATCCTTTATATTTTGATTTTAAATAACGTTTTTTTTTATAGTCTCACACAACATTCTCTTAAGAAAGTTTGAAAAATATGATATAGGTGAAATTAATTCAGGCTGGATGGAAAACTTGGAAAGCTGTATCCAGCAGTTATCACTGGTTCTACACGAGCATATAGCATGTACTTGGAGGGGTTCTGTGGGCTAGTCCTGCTCTGTTTTTAACTGGATGACAGGAAAGAGACAAATTAAAAAAAGACCAAAACTCAGGAAAACACAACCCATACAGACATACATGTAATTGGAACTGGTTAGCAAAAATGCGGGAAAAAAAGACAGGAGATGGAGTGGGAAGAATGGTGCAAGTGACACCATTTAGTATTTAAGATGCTACTGCAAAAAAAAGAACATTTTCTCTCGTGCCCCCAGTGGATGGGACTGATTACACCGCAGCAAGAGTCAGTTTAGACACTCCGAAAAACTTCCTAACAATAAAGAGAGCTGCACAGGTGCATGCTTCAACGGGAGTCTGTGGACCCTCTCCATCCTGAGCAGCCTTTGAGAGCAGCTACACAAGCTCCGGGCGAGCACTGCAGGTATTGTTGCTCCGGCCTCTACAGGTCACTTCCAGCTCTGTATTTCTATGCCCTCTTATAACAGACATAGCAAGCAGTCATATGTGCCCTATAAAACTTATTCCCCAAGAACAGGACTGGTAAAGACTCATCTATAGGCACTACATTTCAAAAAACAATGGCCAACAGAAGGGTATAACAGGACTGAACAAGGAAAAAAAAACAGAGAGATGCTTATTTCTTGGAATAATGTTTTAAACCCAGAGAAGATGAAGCAGGTCTGTAAAATCACTGTTACTTTGCAGTGAAAAGACAGTGGGAGAGGTACGGTACCTGTAAGCAAAATTTTTCTTTGTCTTTCATAAGGGATAGCTTGGAAATGGTCACTACTTCATTTTATCAAGTAAATACTTTAAATATCACTTCTAACTGAGAGATAAATAATAAAAGCCAGGTAAAGTGACTGCTTGTGATGAGAATCTGCTTTCTTGCAATTGAGGAATTACAAAGTAATTGAATGTGGGGGTGTTTTTCTTTTTTCAGCTGGCATTTTCTATTATTTGCATACTTTTAGTAAGATTTGCAGAAAATTGTGGGACACAACAAGATATGACAGTTTTCCTAATTTCTTGTCAAATTCTTCCTCTATTTTCATCTGCAATAAAAGACAAATGGGACAAAAGCAATGACAGGTACCCTCCTCACCACATGAGGAGGGGGAGAAAAATTGCACACGCAAGTCATCCATTAGTTTAATGCAAAAGAGATTAGGGAAGCAGTAGTCACTCAGGAGCAAAGGGATAAGTGATGCTCTTGCTAGCCATTACGCTAATGGTGAGAGCAAGAGAATGTCTGCATAATTGCCAGAGAGCAGGCTGAGAGAGACCTCTGGGGATCCAGACAGTGTGCAGGGCACAAGAGAAACTGCTCAGCCCTAGCACAGGGATGACTGCTGACTTACAAAATCACGTGTCATTACAGGCATCACACCCATCCTTGCAGCCTTTATCAGTTAAGTGTCATTCCCTGGTTTGTTCAAGACCCCATGAGTCAAATATATTTCAAAAACATTGCCTAGGGGACCCCTAGAGGGCCCCTAAAGTGTCAAGTGTTAGATTCCCTACATCCCCTCCTCCTCAGTTCATATGCTCTTTCCACAGAGCTTCCCAATTCAACCTTCAGCTGCAAATCAGGAAACTATTCTCACCTGTAGGGGCAAGAGCAGAACCTGGATTCACAGCTCTGAGCTTTGCACATAGTCACACCAAAGCAAGAGGTGAGCTGCTTCCTTTCATGCTTCCAGCAGACCTGGTGCAACAAGAGCCCTTCTAAGGGAAACAGCCTTTGCTGCTTTCTTAATAGCTGCCATCACATATAGGTGTCCACTCCTCAACTGATCTTCTGCCAAGCGGTTAACTGCCCTTGCGCCTCCAGGGTTCAGTCAGTGCAAAACTGCTTCTGGCCAACACACAAAAAATTAACCCCATCGATTTAAAGCAACACAAACCTGCTGAAATCATCGTCAACTTACCCACTCCACGTGCAACGTCACATGAGGCTTGCATGGCTATTGAACAGGACTCTTCAACAGATGCCATGCACCAGGCAGCAGCTCTTTTTTAGCCAGTGAAGGCTGGAAACAGGTGGTATCTCTGAACTGCAGGTGACTTATTAGCATTAAGTCTAAAGCAAGGCATGAGCAGAGACCCACACACAGCCACATGCTGTGACCAGCCCTGATCCCCAGAACTTGCAAGCTATTTCACAGACTAGCTGTGCTCCTGCAGTACTGAATTTAAAAAGATGACCTTAATCAACCAGGTAATTAAACATCACTTTAAGCCGCTCTATTGAGCATCATCTCTCACAGGCTTGGTACACTGTGAAAGCTCTTACTGATGGACAGACACTGCTAACAAATTTCTCCCTCATTTGTTGGCTTTTTGGCAGTCCACAATGGTCACTCTTAATGCAATTTCAATTTCTTAATTAAATCTTCCCTGAGGTATCATCACAGGGTATTATTTCCCTTTGATTCCATTATTTAAGTTTTCAGAATAGAGACAGTCTCACCCTGCTTTCATGGGTTAGGAAGTTTCTCCCTTGAGTAACGCTCAGAGAAGATGAGAGGATTTTTTTTAAGTGAGTAACATTCATCTTTGTTAAATAAACAACATATAAAAGATCATATAACAAGGCTTAGGAGACTATAAAGGAAAAAGTGAAGCATAGACAAGTTAAAAAAAAATCAATAAAAAGAAAAGTTTGTTTCTTGCTATCTCAAACTTTACAGAGCAGAGTTTGTTTGCAGAAAGGGGAGAAAGACCCCCCAAATCTAAATGCCATCCAGTGGGAGCAGCACTTTTGTGAGTCTAATAAAAAACGATGCTTTTCCTAATGTACACAGTATCTGTAGCCACAGGGTCAAGGAATAAATCTCAGCTTTCCTTTCCAGAAATAAATCTCCAACCAGCATGTACTGAAAGTCTTCAAAACATGAATCCTGTAAACACCCTGATCCCATAAGAGAATGTCTCCAAACCAGAAGCCTTGAAAATTCCTACATTGGCAGGGAGTCCAACTCCTGATTTTTCAATACTTACAGACAGAAATATTGGCTGGATATGCGATTACCCTTCATATTTTCCAGAAAGTACATTGCTCTACATAGTTATGTGCTGGTGATTATGAATCAAGCATTACTGCTTGGGACACCTTCCACCAAACGTAATGATACGCAGCCCCTCTGTTAAAGCAAAACTAAACTCTACAGGAAGACTGACGTGAACAACATACACTTCAAGAAAATGTTAATATGAAGCACCACAGAAATATTGACCAGTAATTCCAGTCCTCTGTTGCCACAGTCGACCCTGTAGTAGATATAAGGTGAGATTAACATCATCCAGGTCTAGCTGTTTTGCTTAAGTTTGCATCGAGGCTCTCTCTTGAGAAAGCCAGCTTACCTTAAAATACCAAATGGTTCATCCCAAGCCCCTCTTCCTGCTACAGAGAGCCCATTTATTCCTGGCTCAAGAGGGCTCAATTCTAGACAGCTGAAGTAAGGTGAGATATATATGTAATACAACACGGGGAGAAAGATCCTCAGAGAATCCACCAAAAAGGACAAGACCCCTCAGCAGTCTCTGATAGCCATAATGAACCCAATAAGCAACTTGTGGATGAAAATTCCAAGCCAAACTCATTGAGGTCTTCTGCATTTTGGAAGATTTAAATATCATATCACCTACTAATAAGGCAAAGTAAAAAATGTCAGAAACACCAGAAACACTTGTCTCACAAATGGCTAACATCAGACACAATTTTGTGAAATGCAAGGTATAGCACTGACCTGCAGATCATCCAGTCAGTGTCTGTACACCAAAAACCTGATAACCTTATTGAAACAAGATAAATACATAACAGCAGTTTACATATATTATTGTAATAGCCACTTTGTAGTAGTAAATATTTGGGAAGGATCTGAAGGAAGAAAGTAATAAACTACTCCAGCAACCTCTTACCAGTGGCTCAATGAGTAGAGAAAGTAGAATAAAGAGAGCTGCCATACCAATGGCAGAAACAAAGTACTTCAGTCATGTTAATTATCTAGCAAAAGAAGGGACAGAAGTCATGAGAACATGAATTTAAGAATCGGCAGTATTCAGCAGATCCATGAAGACAGAAATAAGATAAATAGACAAAAAATTGACCTGGGATTCAAATAAAATGGAATAGAGGAGAAAGGCATTCACAACAAAATTTTAACTTGCAGAAAGCAAGATGAGGTAAAGACAATAAACAAGGATAAAAAATTACCAATATGAGAACAGGGTTGAATTTAGTCTGGTAAAGTGAAAGACTAAAACCAAGACTAAGTTCAAGACCTAAATATGGGTGGCAAGAGAAAAAAAGAAGAAGGAGAAAAAGGGGTCACATACAGAAACAGAACCACACAGGATGCACAAAGCTACAACTAGAAATGCAAAATTGCCCATTAGGGGTTGGAGTTAGAAGTAAGAATTAGTTTAGAATTTAACGCAAAAGTTAACCTGAAAAAAAAAAACAAAACAAAAAACCAAACCACACCCTAGGGAAAAAAAAAAAAGGCGTTAACCTGAAAAACAGGAGTGCATAGTGTAATGGTAACAAATTAGGAGAGGAAGAGTATTGCAGGTACCAAAGAGGAAGGCGGGGTGAAGATTAAGAGGAGATCCAGGGAAGGCTAAAAAACTGCAGGAAGATATGACAGAGGTTCACAGACTCGCAAGTGGAAAAGAGAACAGAGGATCATTCACTTTTTTTTCCCACTACGAGGACGGGGCATCAAGAGAAGGCACTAAGAGTCAGGCTCACAACAGACTAAAGGAGGTGGTTCTTAATGTGATGGATTGTTGAGCTGTGAAACTCATTTTCAAATTACAATAAAAATGTAGATAGGTTCAAAGGAAAGCAGGGAAGGTTTCATGGAGCAGGCCTTTATTGAAGGGTACTAAATCCACAGAAACACAATCAGTTAAGAAAGTTCCTGAGCAGAAAATGGTTGGGGTGGGGGTAAAAAAATAATATTGAAAAGTGATTTTCTCATGGCAGACGAAAATCCCTGCCAAAAAGCTGTCTCCATTGCCTTGGTTTCTTGGTAAATCTACAACAAAGTTTTTTACCCTTAGGTCTTCAGATCTGTTCACAGTCCACCCAGGTGACTACTGTCACAAATGCTTTAAGCCAGCATAAACTGACACTTCCACAAGGAGAAACCCCTTGCCTTCCTCCACTCCTTGTTCCTAGCCTCTGCTGGCCATTTGCTTGCATTGCCATAAGAAGCCTTCAGGGACCAGTCAAGTGGACCTCATCTGGGTTAAAACCACATGGCATAAAATAACAGGTTACTTCTAACCCAGATCACTTCCCTGACGCAGCTCTCCATGCAGCCACACAAATGCATGTCGTGACCCAAGGAAATGACTAACATGTAGGAAAGAGTGGCTAGAAAAGCAGAAGGATGCACTGGGATTGTTTAGCCTGGAGAAGAAAAGGCTCAGGGGGAATCTTATCAATGTGCATAAAGAGCTGGTGGGATGGAGTGAGGCAGACTGAGCAAGGCTGTTCTCAGTGGAGTCCAGTGACAGGATCAGAGGCAATGGGCACAGACTGAAATACAGAAAGTTCCCTTTAACTATAAGAAAAAAATCCTTTTTTTTTTTTTTAAACTGTGAGGCCTAAAGAACACAGGTTACATAGATAATTGAACAGCAGATATGACAAGACATTTCTGCGAGGGGGTTCACATCCCTGCTAGAAGAGCATTTAGGGTCTGAAGATTTAGGGTCCACAAACTGAAAATTAAGCGTTCCTGGCAGAGCATGACAAGAGTCTCTGAAAGATTCCTATTTTCATCCATGGACAGCAGCATACCTTAAAGGAAAGGGGAAAGAACGTTTCAAAATATAATTGTTTTTCATATATAATACTTGGCTATCTACACTCAGCCTATAAAAACATTAAGCACAGTGATACAATTTCTGCTATTCCTCTCTTGCTTCATCCATGGGCAGACAAGAAGTTTGACACCTCCAAGTTTTACCCTGATGACAGAGCACTTCGAGCCTAGCTCTGCCTCTGGCTCTGTGAACACCTGGAGCCAGGGAACCAGTGACACAGCAGGGACCCCCTCCAGCCTGTCATCCAGCAGAAGGGGTGCAGGGCCAGGGAAAGACCAAAGGGTGGCTGTATACACAGGCAGGATGCAAGGCAAGTGCTAGCAAATAAGCACAACGAATTGGTGAACTAAACAGAATGAGAAATAGTCTCAGGCTAATAAAATCCATTAACCTTCTCTTTCTTCATCTTACTTAGGAGATGACAAAGCTGCTATGTTATTGCTGCGCAGCGTGCTCTGAACAAGGAACCACTCAGTTGTCAAGCAAATGCACTGTTGAGTGTTCGCACTAAGAAAAATTCATTTTCCACATTCACGTTTCGACAGACTAAGCAGCTGGAGGATGGTCTTCAATACACCAGAGCAACCCACAGGGCAAAGGGTGAAAAAAAGTCTCTGCAGGAACAAGACAAATCGCCACAAAAGGGGAGAAAGAAAAAGCTCTTGAAACGGTAAGACTTTAAGTGAAGCCATCATTTTTCTGTCCATTGCATCAGCGCCCAGTTTGACTGCCACAGGAAAAACGAAGCCAAAATGGGACATTCCTTTCCTTGAAGGCCACTTTTTAACAGTAACACTTTTCTGCTGCAGAAAGTTTGCCTTTGCTGTACCCTAAGTAAGAGAGTCCAGCTGTGTCAAAGCACAGGCCTTTTTGCAACCAAAAATAAAGTCCCAACACCACTGAAACCAGAAGGGTCTGAGCAGTAGCACTATGCTTGGTTTGCAGCAGCTTCAGTTGGAAGCCCAAACACCTTAGAAGCTTGCTACTGAGAGAATATACATATTAGCCTTGGATGGTTATAAAAAAGGTATTTGTGAGGTGGAGATAGAGATAATGATGAGGGGGGAAAAATTGCTCCCCGCAGTGTCGGGGGAGGGCGAGGAGGAGAACCTTGCTAAAATAACATTAGTATCTAAACTGGAAAAATTGAATTAAAACAGGAAGCCAGGACCCTGTTCAAGGTGATCCTTTAAAGCCAAAAAGCAAGTAGGGGAGGGGGGGGTTCCCTCACTGACGTGCTTTTGTTTTCCAGTGCAAGAGTGTTAACCAAGCTGTAAGCTGAAAAGTCTGTGTGGTCTCTGTCCCACATAAATATGCAGTGGATCTTTCCACAGTTATTTTAAGACCTCACAGGCCAAATCCATCCCTAGGTGCAAGATCAGTGATTTAAATGAACTCAGCATAGCAATGAGATCAGCCCCAGGCTTCCACGAAGTAAATACAATAGTACAACGCTACAATGATGATGTGCACTGGAGACAGTAGATTTTAAGAAATGGCTGTATGAAGCAGAGTAGGTCAAGTCTCATTTCCTGCACTGTGGGAAACTGAAGCATTTTGAAGTTTTCCTTAAAGCTGAAGCATAACAACAACCACCACCTTGCCACACCTCCATCTCTGATCTCTCCCAACTGGATCTGATCATTAAACAAGGCTGCAGGGCTCCAGGTCCTCTGAGCAGCTGCCAGCTGCAGTACAGACACATTCTCATGAGGAACATTTTGATTCTGTTTAAAACAGCATATTTTTTTTTTTTTGACAGAAAACCATTCCACTGGCAAATTTTCATGCAGCTCCACTACTTAATATGCCTCCCCTCCTCCCACACATGCATGCACCAGAGCTACTTCGAGAAGATAATTACGCTGCATGTTTTCAGTGCATTAGATTTGCTCCTGCCAGGTCACCTGTCTTCACTGGGAGTGAGAGAGTCCACAGAAAGGAGTCATCAAAATGAGGGTGATTCAATGTCTGCACATAAATGACATGTATTCCCAAAAAAATATATGCAAGGAAAAAAAAATCTATGGATTTTTTTTTTTTAAAGAGGCTTGGTAGCCTCAGGGTGGCTCACATGGCAACAAATTCAGCTCTTTACTCAAGCAGCCAGCTATTTGAAAGTGAACATTGTAATTATACCACCAACCAATCTCGATCAACAACTGAAGAAGTGCATGTGATTTGCGGGGGTCTCTAGTTTTCAGCAAATAATCCACCAGTGCTGCGCAGATCTGAGTAATACTTGTGTCTCCGGCTCTTCCCCGTGACTCAGCATTCAGCAGGGCTGCCGAGGGCTGGTCCGAGCTCCTGAACCACACCTGAAGCTGGACTGCGAAGACACCCCAGCAGGACGGCACTGCAGGGACATGAAGTGCGCACAGCGAGAGAAGGAACATCACACTCTGTTAGTGGTCTCTAAGAAAGTCTGCTCAACACCAACGCTCTCTGGCCTGAGATTTTTTTTTTTTTTCCCCCGAAGCAATTACATAAAAACGGTTCTTTATTAGACAGAAGACCTGCTACCTCCAGCAGATGCAGAATTTGACTGCTGACTTAAGCATAGAAAGTTTCTTACCCCCTGCTTCCTTTAAAAACTGGGGATGGGGACACGACACGGACCCTAAAAGGTCTGAGAGGGAGCTAACTTTTTTTTATTCATTTATCATGAACTGCAATGTTAATCAAATTCCTCTGATGAGAAATCCTCGATTTGCATGAAATCCAGCTGAGACCTCTATGGCTGCAATGTCTCCCTCCTGCCCTACCACCTATCAGAGACCATGAACACAGGATCATGGGAAGTAGTTATGGAAAGACAATGGTTTTGGCTGAGTGGTGCAGTTGGAAAGCATTTTTCAATAATCTCTCACCCACACCTTCTCACTCAAGGTTAGAGGTGAGCCCAACAACTTTCTGAGCTCTGATCCTAGGTCCTCTGAGGCTTGAAAAACTGGTTCCCACACATCATCTGTTGCTTATTAAAGCTCTGACTGAATTATATTGGTATCCTATCACATGGGAATTTGTATCTGAATTCATATTCACCATTAGCTACCAGGATTCAACTCAGAAAACTACTGCATAAAACAAGCCAAACGGACATGCAGATTCCCACTGGCCACGTTACTGAGGCATGAGTTAAAACAGTTCAGAAGACTAATACTGAACATAGATATTTTGGGCCAGATCAAAAGAATGGGACTTATGCAGAATTTAGGCATTAAAGTTGAAGATGGTACTCACTGCTACTGAGCCCTGCTTTCAACATAACAGGATTCAGGGACCTTGTGTTCTTGTTCTGCTCCTGTGCATCCCAGAAACACCAGTCTTGACATCCCACTTGCTACTCTGCATATAAAACACATGAACCGGTCCTTGGCAATGGAACCCAGAAGCTCCCTCTCTACCCATTAAATCAGAGTTATGCTCCCTCTTGCTCTCTGGCTCAATGAATCTTCAAATCTTCTATGTAGAACATAATGACTTTGGCCAGATGGGTGTAAATCATGTCCCATACTCACACACACTTAGAGGAACTCCCTGCCTGTTAGGGCACGTTCCTGGAAAGTCACAGATCTAAGTCTGATCTAAATCAGGTGCAAGAGAAATAACAACACCCCTTCCAGGAGAGGGCAGCTCCTCCCTGAGCAACAGGCCCTACCCAACACACCAGTTTTGGAGCATCTGCTTCTGAGAACCTGCCTCACTTCAGGCACTGTTAACCAGCTTTGCACCGAACCCAGGGCACAAGCACACTGAGGGGGCAGAGATGCAGCAAGCTGCTTTTGCCTGCATTACATTGGAAATAGAAACCCTGGTGAGTGGAGGAACCCTATTGCTGCCTGCACACAAACCAGTCGCTTGCAGTCAACTCATGCTAATCTGTTATGCCTCTCTTCTGGTGCAGTGCTGCACAAAACATGGCTACAGCATCCTGGATATAAGCTAGTAAGCTCACAGACTGCCGTGTAGACTGAGCAGCTTAGATCTTCATTTGCTTAAGGCCCGCTTATCACTTTTCATTTCAGCATGGGGGTGTCCCCTCTCATGGTCCCACAGGGATTATTTGGATTAGCAACACTGCATGTATATCCCTTTTGGTCCAGGTAGCTAAAGCAGATGAACTGGGTTTTCCAGTGAGTTATTAGAAGGCCATCAAGTAGATTGATCTCCTGTCCATCTCTCAGAGCTATTACAAGGAGGTCACAAATCAGCCAAACACATTATTCATGAGGACCCTTCCTGAGCTACTAGATGATATGGTGTTAAATCAGTAGATTCCTCCTCAAACATCCTATTCCAGTCTTCCCCTTGCTGACCTAGCCTGACAGCCCATCCCATGCAAACCCCGAGCCTGCTACCACCACTTACGTACCAGCTTTCCTAAGGTGCGGTGTCTGTCTGAAGTCAGTGGGACTCCCTAAGCAAGTAACATCATGCTGTAACACACAGAGCTGGCAGAATTAGGTTGGGAAAAATAGGTCAAAACAGGCATATATTTTACTTGGAGTCCAAACCTCAGAATCGTATTTTACCAACAAATAATTCATACACATATGCACAAAATCCCCATTTGATAACTGTTAGAAAGTCATTCTGATATGAACCAGGCAATCAAGATATTTTACAGAAGCAGAGGCTCTGCCAGAAATATTTCTATTCCCACTCCAAGTTGAGGTTTAAACATACAACCTCTCCCTCACAACCCTGTATCCACTCTTATCTGTAATCAAGCAACTTCTTCCTGCATGATCTTTCGGGAAATTCTTACTCATTTCCCACTAGAGCCTTAGACATTTTTTTTTTGTTTGTTTGGTTGGTTTTTTTTATAAAGGTGGTGAGGGTGGAGGATTGTGACACCCCTGCAGGGAGCCTGGCCTGGGCCACCATCCCTATTCCAAGCTTCAAAAAGCCACCTTTGCAGGCAGGTCCAGGCAGACACACAGGAAAATGAGAGAGGGCACAAGGGCAGTCTGCCCCTTTCTAGAAGTTCTGCAGCAACTTCCCTGGGCTTGTGATGATCTTCCAAGCTGGACAAGAAAATGCAGCTGACGCCTAGAAGGAGTTACCACTTGGCTCCAACAAGCAAATGAAGCAGCTGATCCTCAGATCAGCTCCCTAGAAGGTGCTGCCTGCTTCCACCCACCTCTAGGATCCACCTCTAGCCAAACTTCAACTGCACAGTTGGCAAGTTGTATGCACAGAAGCACCCAGAACATTTTATCATGCTTTTGCTACAGTTTTGCTGAATTACCTGCAGCATGATTACTTGTTATTTTGCTCCCATGTCCCAAACTTTTTCATTCCCTCCCCAGCAGCAGTAAAATCTAACACTAGGTTTGTCAACTGCCCTAAGCACTTTAGGATAAGCAAGTACCCTCTCCACACCTGCTCCTGCTTTATACATAGTTGAGCGCAAAAGACATGGATATTTAAGAATGCAGACACTTACAATTAGGTGATACATGTTTTTAATTAGAAATGCCCTAATATAATTGCTCAAATACAGACACTAAGGTTTTAGCCTACATCATGCTGTTGGGTACAGAGAATTAGTCTGAGTTATTAAGCCATGCTTTAATTGTCTGAGACATAAGATTGCATGGCCGAGGAACAGCTATCCGTGTAGCAAAGTGCATTGGAAAGAACAACAGTACTTTGCAATCGCCCAGTTCTTGGAGTGGAGTGGGAAGGCTGAAGGGGGAAAGGAGACTATCAAAGAGAATGCACGCTCGTGCGCAGAGAGGGAGAGCCTTTGAAAACCTGCAAAGAGAATGCTTTGAGAGTGACAGTTCTGAGGAGCATGAAGGAGTAACACAAAGTCAAATTTCAAAAGCGGGTACTGGTTCTACACCAGCATGCAGTTTCTTGACCAATGTAAGAAATTCTGCCTTTAGGCAGGTGGGAAATCTTATTCTTTAATGGGAACTTTGCTGATATGAAAAAAAGGGTAATGTCCTTTCACACACAAAGCAAAATCTTTTAAGGAATGTGAAGAAGTAGAAACCAAAACGATTGTAAATCAGGTAGCCTAACTCCAATAAGCCACCACAGTGATGGATCTTGGAAAGGAGTTCTACCACAGGACCAGGTGCTTCTATGTTGGAATCCTTTTCTAGCCTAAGAAGAACTGGAGGAGAAAATATAGTTCAGCTCATTAGCCTTTAATACCTGCTCTGGGTCGTAACTCCTATGGTTGTTTCTGCTTTAGCCTGCTGCTAGAGCAATGAGCAAGAAATGTCAGTGCTTCACACTGGCACAGCAAACAGCCAGCTTCCCTATGATACTCAGCTCTGTGGAAAAAGAAAAAAAATTTAAAAAAAATATCACAAAAGGCCAGACAGCACTGCCCTTCATCAAGCAAAGTTCCCAAGAACTTTAGGAGGAGCACTGTTCATTTTTAAACCAAAGAGTTTGACTCAATAATACTTCATTTCAGCATCAGGTCTCTACTGTGACTCAGGGTATGTATGTAGTATTTCTGACTCATGGTGTTGACTCCACATTCACTACAGTTTGAGAGCATGGTGCAGTCAAATTAAGCAACTTAAAAGTTCATGAAAAGATCTAACTCCAGATCTCTACATAGCTTCCATGGGCCTGTAACCAAGGCAGCGGACAACTTAATGGCTAATGGGCCTTTCATGAACCTTGAATAGCATCATCTTGGAAACGTGTTCTGACTCCAAGATTAAACATTTCACCCACCTTCCCCCCCTCTTCACATTAAGCATGTAGCAACTAAACCTTGCTATTTAAATCAAGATGCTGCTTCAGAGAATAAATCTGTTGTTGCCTTTGTCTTCTTCAGGCAACCATGCAGTCGCACACAAAAAGTATATATATTTTTCTATTAAAAATCCTAAGGCCTCTCCCATAGCATTTTTTTTAACACATCATTAAAGACACTTGACAAATAACCCAACACTTCATGGATGTTCTGCATTAGAATGTGAATTCTAAGTTTAAATTTTCCTGAGGCTGCATTAAGATGTAGGCACAGGACAATATCTCCTACTTCAACAACTCTATCAGTCTTGACAGGGCCCAGATTTCAAAGGAAAGCATCTAGCTGCCCAAGGACCAGCTTGGGACATCACATGATTCCATCCATCCCACTAGTTTGCCAAGCACTTATAAGCGTACCCACAGATGCCCAGGCAGGTAGCCCCACACACATTCATTGTGCCCAGCTGGAAGGAGGACTGCAGCTCAGATGGTTCAGGAAGTCCCTACAACAGGCATCCAGCTCACAAGCAAAGCTGGATTATCCGCAGCTTCATTGCTTTTTACCTAGCTTAGCGAAGTCTGTACAACGTACAACGTACATTTTGCCAAAGAGACAGACTTTGGCAGGATAGTTTGTTTCAGGGAGGAAGAGGAGTCACAGCAACGCTTAAGATCCAGAGAACAGCTCCTTTACCCGTCTGCTCCATACAACCAGCACTCAGGCATTTCACCAGCATACGGTAAACAACAAACAACTTGTTTGACCATCTCGTCAAGCATCCCCCTTCTCTTGCTCTCCTCTCCCCTTTGAGAAAAGCAGACAATTTCCTGCTCCACCTCTTCTGCTTACACATGCTTCGGAGCGGTATCCATCAGTCTTCCCCTCTGCAAAAGGTATACAGTGGGTAGCACATCATTGGATCCTCCCAAGCTAGCAGGATGCCGTCTGAAATTTTACATGGAGACGTGTGAAAGCGCTTTGCTGGCACCAGAAGAACAGCATGCTCCTCCTTTCTCTGAAACAATAGGCCTGCTGAACCACACATTTCAGGACCTGAGAAACCTGATTTGGTAATTGAAGGTGCACATGGCACACATTTTCCTATGGTATGGAAAAATTAATTATACCACATGACAGATTTCAGTCCTGGTGTTCAAGAGCTCATTAAAAAAAACTACTTTAAAAGGTGCTAATCGAAACAAATGCCTTTAACATCACAGACTTCCCAGATGACTCCTGCTATGGAGATGGATGACAAATCACTCTGTCAGTCATCTTTAAATTCCATATTGACTACATTGAAGCAATTACCCATTTATTTTTAGAGCATGTTCCATTTTTAACACAAGTGATTCAGTCCAAGAGACATTCTATACTGCATCACTATTTCATGGGTTAACAACTCTCAAATTTAAATGGATTTTAATTCTGGGACAAACATTTGCATTTTTTTCCCTTTTGCCTCTAGACATTGGTTGGAAATTTTAATTCAGGCTTCAAACCAAACTAATGTTGGTGTTCCACAAGCATCTGCAGAGAAATATAAAAATATCTGGAAAGTGTGAAAGAGCGAGCCTGTTTTGCTAAATGCATAAAATGAAACCTCAGCGAAGGTCTCAATAATAGCCTTCCTGACTGCTGTGCACACGCTCTCTCCCACAGACCTTCTGCTCTGCAGCAAGGGAACGCTGCCTGCGCTGCTGCGTCCTCAAAGAACTTTGCAATACAATGGAGCGCAGCGATTCCCTGGGGAGCACGGTGCTGATCATTTACTTCAATATTTCAAACAGGAGCACCAGGGTTTCCCCCTTTTTTAAGGTCTAAAAGGAACAGCTTGCCGTATCACTCCCCCCAGCCCCCAAGCCATCTCAGGGTTTGTCTGCATTGTAGGCAATGTTCTGGACAAAAGGATGAGGGGCTGGGATCAAGCTTAGGCTGCTCCTAACTCATGGAAAAGGAGGGTGAGGTGACAAAGTGGAGAGTTGAGGAAGGAGACTCCTGAGGAGCTGAGGTTTCTGCTGCTACCGCCACTGGAGGGAGAAGACAAACAGGAGCTGCAACAGGTACTGCAGCAGAGGAACCCCACTTCAGGCTCAGCTCCTGCCCTGCTTCAACCCAACTCCTCCCTCTTTCCCAAGTAAAAGCAGGCTGTGGGGCTACAGCCAGCCGCTTGCCCCCAGCAGTCTGCTGCCCGTGACAACAGCCTATTTTGCCTGTAGCTCGAACCAGTCTTACCGGTCCATATTCTGGTGAACCCACAAACATCTGAGATGAGAACACCATCTTGCCAAGGGAGAATCCCAGCACCTCCTGAGGAGCCCTGCCTGAAGAACCTAAACCTCCTACTTCAGAGCTGACGATGGGATACCCTAGCCATGGCATAGCTGATCCAGAATTCCAAGACTGAGTCACAAGCCCATTATACAGCTACCTAGCCACCATTCATTAACTGTAACCAAAATGACCCTGGGCTCCCTACATTGAAGAACCTTGCCATTTCTTCTTAATTAACTCCAAAGATCTTGCTGGCCTCAGATCTCAGCAGGAAAACATCAACTGGCGTAGGTGGCATCTTAGCCTGCCCTTTGCTACTGGCTGTGCTTTTATTTTTCCTGTGTTGCATGCCCCCCCACCCTCCTGAGATTAACAGCAGAAACCAAAATATTGCTGTGGTTTAGGACAAATGCATAAGTATGTAAGATCTAGCCTGTTTTAGACTTCATTAGAATTAATGTTCATGATATCTAAGGCCAATAGAAATGTATTTCTAAGGAATTAAACCAAACCCCTGCAGTGTTTGCCACTCAGCCATTGCAGAATCATAACAGCACATGAAATCTTACAAGAGAAATGGGTTAAAAAAAGCCTTAAACAGAAGCAAAACTGACTCATCTCCTTATTGCCAAAACCGAGAAAGCTGCTGAGTGTAAACAAACACCAGACATCCTGAAGAAAAGGGGGCATCGCAATCCCTTTTCATGCTTATAGGCAGATACACAAACGGGTATGAGCAGGACCATCCTCCAGCTACTCCCGCAAGCCCATCCCAAGGAATCTGAGGAGCTGGTGACTCCCATTGCACCGATGGTTCCTAGTTATATACGCTGGAAAACTGCGACAGCTGCAGGTATCATCCACTCATGGAAACCACACGTATATTTGGACACCGAATGAAACTGTTTTGCGTGGTATTCATAAAGGCATACTTTGGCTTCCCCTCTACAGAACAGGAGGGAAAGTGAGCCAGAGCACTTGTATAAGGCTCGAACTCTCCTCCCTGTCTATAGACCCCACAAAGACTGTGATCTATGCGTGCTGAAGCCAGACCTTGCAGGTACCCCTAAGTTTGGGGGAAACTATTTAGGTAGTAAGACTCAGGACCAGAGAGACACTTAGGAAGATTGAAAGGAAAGTCATTGTGAAGACAAGTTACATTGTCCAGCAAAGTCCATCATCACAAACTAAAATACTTTGGAATAATTGCTTTTTTTAATTACTAAAAGCCCTTCTGTTTGAAATTTGCAACATGCCTAACTGGTGGGGGAATGGGGAGGTTGTCCTGCAGGATTTTTTTAAAAAGTAGCTTTCAGAGTTGAAACCACAGGAGCAACCTTAATACCCTAATGCGACCTTAATACCCAACCTTAATGCATCCACAAGACAGATCTCCAACAACTTCAAAAAACAGGTAACCCAACCTCTTTCTTTGAGCAGCTCTTGGCCTAACACCAACTATCCAACACCACCAATCTCGCCACTTGAATCCCCCCTGCCACTATGCCACAACCACATCTTTTGCAGTATTTCAAAAAGCAGCTAATAAACTAAATTCTGCTCGTGCTATTTATTCAAGTAATTGCATTGTTTGTAAGAAGACTATTCAGGAGGCAGCAAGAAGGATTCAGCACTGCCTTGAACGAACGCTACTTAGCGTCAGACATAGCACGTGCGAAACTCCACGAAGCTACACAGGGATTATCTCATGTTCACAAAGAATACTAGATCACGTGTCACGTACATGAAACACAAAGCCACGGAAAGATGCACTTTAGTAAGAAGTGTTAGCCAGTTATTTATTGCGCTACAATAAATACCACATTGTTTATTAGAGTGCGTTTAAAATACTGAGCATATAGATTTTGAATCAGTTCTTTGGGATGTTCTGAGCGCGTGTACACAGTTTGCTTTCAAATAAATCACTGCCACATTCTGATATTGATAGTTCCTGATAAAGTCACCGAGTGCATCAGTTCATGCTCTGGCCTGCTCTGGTTTCAAACGAGCAAGCTGATGAGAAAGAGCTGATTGATACTAAAAAAGGTTAGGAGTCCAAAGCTCAGGTCACATTAAGTCAGCAACACATTAGCCTGTGTATCACACGATGTGATACAACACGCCATCCACCACCGGCTCGCGTGCTGCCCGCTCCTCACAAGCACCAGCCGTCTGACCAAGCACTCTTTGTTCTGAGCTAACTCCCCGCTCACCCTCCTAAAACAAACAAGCAAACAGACCCAGCATTTCCTCCGTAAGGACAGATACTCTTCCCAACCCCCATACTAGAGTGAGACTGCATCGACAGGATGAGTGTTGTGTGTTGACTAAGCGCGCACTGCTCTTTACATCCAATTCTGGTTCCGGTGTGAAAATCAACATTGCACCTGTGTGGTCCAAATGGGTGTGCATTTCAGGGACATACAGAAGAGAAGTAGAGAGAGCAGCCAGGACACATACCGTACTCCAATTCTTCATAAAACACATGTACTACGCAGAGCAACGATAATCCCTTCTTAGCGGAAAATCCAAATTTTCAAAATGAATCCCCAAGCTAAAATGAATTACTGTAATAACTGCAGTCCTTGTGTGAGCGCTCATCAGAAAGACACAGCTGACCACCTGCTACGTGGCACCGCTGGCACAGCAGCACCCTGCCCCAAATTGCTGCCGTGTTCAGACAGGGCTAGGTGCCCTACAAAATGAGATGGTAGTGCTGGTAAATACGTGGACAGGCACAGCCTGACTGACTGTTGTAGAGTCTCACTACGCACTTCTGCTGAGTGCAGCATAAAAAAAAAAAAAAAAAAAAAAAGGCACTACTGCAGCTCCAAACAGCAGGATGCAAAAATCTAAATCCAGGCCAAGTAATTCCTTCTGCAACTACAGAGAAACACACGGGAAACGATGCAAGAGGCAATAAAATGAATTGTATGTGCCTCTGTCAGTACAAACCCATTATATATGCAGGCTGCAAAATGAGAAAAGCAGCATTTGACAATGCTACAGGCTGGGGCAATGCTCTTAATCTACTTATAATAAGTTATTTTATTTAATTGCAACGAAAAAATGCAGTTACATAATAACACAAGATAATAACCAAAATATGAAATCACAAGATTGGCTTACAGCAACAGAGCTGGGGGGGGGGGGGGGGGGCGGAAAAGGCAGTTTGTGCTTTAAATTTTGCTGCATTGTCAAGGAGCCAAGAACCAGATCTGGGGGCTTCTTCTTTTGCAGGGAAGAGGTGTAACCGCCGAAAATTCAGCGCGGGACTCTTTCGCCACCGCCTGCGCGCATCCACATCCTCAAATGATGTCAATCCCCGCTGGCACGTCGCTCGTCATAATTCTACACTAGTCGTTTGCAAGTGAATTTCAGCCAACAGGCCGACGGCCAAGCCCGTAACCCACCAGGGCCCATATGCTCCACGGAGAGCACACCCCCACCCCCGACCACCCCTCACCCGCGGAAGTGCCCACGGACGCGGGGCGGGAGGGGGTGGGGTGGGCGTCCCACTCCCGCGCGGCCCGGCGCCGAAGCACAAAGGCGGGCACCCGCGGGGCCGGCCACGGATGACAGCGCACACCCACGACCCGCCACCGCATCCCGCCGGCCCCGGGAAGGGCCTTTCCCGGCGGCGGGGCTGCCGACAGCCCCATCCCGCCTCGCACTTCGCCGCCGGGAGGCAACACCCACCCGTGTCACCCAGCCACCCACCCTCAGCCGGGGCCGGGCGGCACCGGCCCCCCGTACCTGGACAATGCCGGCCTGGGCACAGCTCATGCTCCCCCGGC
The DNA here is from genome assembly GCA_031468815.1 of Morus bassanus. Classification (NCBI taxonomy): domain Eukaryota; kingdom Metazoa; phylum Chordata; class Aves; order Suliformes; family Sulidae; genus Morus; species Morus bassanus. Next base: position 58,264,584 of record CM062567.1, on the reverse strand, counting down.
GAGGGCAGGTCTCACATCCCACACGTGGGGCTCAGCGCTCGCCGCCTGTCAGCCGGCACGGCGGGCGGGAGGACGGGGTGCCGGCGTGCCAGCCCCCGCCGAGCCGCACCATAGTCCAGCACCGGCTGATACGCCCGCAACGCCGCCGCCGCCACCGTCGCCGCGCTCCCTCCTCCTCCTCCTCCTCCTCCACCTCCCCACCAGCCTCCTCCCACCCTGTCGCCGGGTACCGGCCGCCTGGAGCCACCCACACGCCGCGGCGGGCGCCCGGCAGCGCCGCCCGCCCCGCCCCGCCCGGCCCGGCCCGGCCCTCAGGGCGCCGCCCCCCGCCCGGCCCCCGCCCCCCGCCCGGCCCCCTCAGCCGGTCTGGTAGGGCCGCCGCGGTGCGCAGCCCCGCTTCCCGGCCGGCACAGCGGGGGCTACCCTGCAACGCATGGGCACGGAGGCAGAAAAATTCACCTGTTCTCCTTTTCGCGCCTTCGCCTGGGCCTGCAGCCCTCCCACCGACTGCCCGCCAGCGCCGCAGGCCCTGCGGTGGTCGTTAGTGCCTTTTCGCCGCACGCTGAGACTACTGCTCCCCTGGGGAACGCGCACCCTTCAACACCCTCAGCTCCAGCCTCTCCTCTCCTGCCTCTTCTTCTGGGCAGTGCTTTATGAGCCGCACCCCTGGACAAAGAAAGCCACGGTAGTGCAGCTGGGAAGAGCGCAACTTTCAAAATGCGTTTAAGGTTATGGGCAGAACAGAGGTGCTATACGCTCGTTTCTCCCACAAGTCTTGCATTTGTCCTATCCCTGGGCAAATCTGCTCACCAGAAGTAGAGCGGGAGTGCTGCTGGGGCTGCAGGGAGGAGCAGCAGCTCCCACCAGCAACGTGCTGTCTCTTCACCTGGGGCTGAAGACCAGCTCTTTGTGTCAGCTGGAAGAGGGAAAAGGTCCTGCAGCGGTCTGCTAGCCCCATCACCTCATTTTTCTAGGTAGAAGGTGTTTTCAGATAATAGCTTTTTTTAACCATCCTGTTGGAGTGGATTTTTTCCCCCCTATGCTACTAGCTACATCAATTTTTCAAGAGTCTTCTAAATCTTAAGTTGTATCCTGAAGCAAAGACGTGTTGATAAAAGACACAAATATACGCAGTAACATATCACAACTGAAGCTAAGTTTGTTTCTAAAACCATCTTTGCATCCTCCACTCATACAAATTTCTTCGGAACCAAAGATTTACTGTGCTTGGTAGCAATGCAAGAACTATTTTTTCTGCTAATTTTCTAATCAACACACTTTGAAATACTTTCAGAGACACTGTGGCCTCTAATTTCCACTTGATGATCTCATTTCCTTTCTTAAAGAGGTGAAACAGGAGAAATTAGAACCTAGCATCAACAGAAACCTCAGAAGAAAAATCAAATTGAATTTGGGAAGGAGAATGGCTTGGTGTTTTATTACATTAGTGAGGGAAGAAATACGTCTACAATCAGAATTACGGCACGCAAGACCAGTGAGTGGGCTGGTTCCCCGTGCAGAGTGGGAAGAAAGGGGGGCCCATCACAAAGCCACACCAGCTCTTCCCCAGGAGCAAGGCAGACCAAAAGACATACCAGGCCACGAAGGCCACACAAGCAAATTAATATGCATCTCAGGACATGTCTGTGTGCAAACACGCTCTTCTGCAGGTGTTTGAGAAATTCAGTTGATGTCTGAGCAAGCACACTGTCTCTCCTCATCCAGTGAAGCCATCCACTGATCACAGTTTGCAGTAAATCATGCTAACAAATACCTACAGGAGGCCACCAGCCAGATATTTGCCTCCTTGTTTTAAAGCTGTGCATCAATGCTTACACTGAAACTGCCCATGGTAGGCGTGCGCTTTTGCTCTTGCACTTTGAAAGTCTACATAAGAAGGAAAAAAATAAAGATGAGGGAGGGAGTCAGAGGCATGGAAAGGTGAAGTAGTTTGCCCAAAGGTTACAGAGCAAGTCGCTGGAAGAGAGCGGAGAACTGGCCCAAGCCTCCTCACTCTTGCTTCATTGCCCCTTCTCAGCTTTTCCCCAACTCCTTCTGCTCATGTGGGTTACTGGTGTAATCCTACGTCATGTATTAGTCTCAGACATGCATCTCATCTTCAAAGGTGGATGCATACATTCATTCTATCAAAGACATTAAGCTGGCTAAAACAGGGAAAATGGATAAATGCACATGCTCTAAAAACAGTCTAAATCCAGCTACTCAAGCTCCAAGCTTGATTCTGAGTTCTAGAGGCAGCTTAATGTTGTGGGAGTGCAAGGAGGAGCCAAACCCCCCATCAGCACATTTCAGGACCACGAGACTTGAAGCACAAGGCCTTGCCACGCTCTGTGGACCTGGGGAGAGAAACCCCTTTAAGGAGGACTGGGCATGTGCTTTCCCCTCTTCACTAGCTACCACCCCTGCTTTCCTTTCAGACTGAAAAGAACATACTGAATATCCTACAGAAGAAGGAAGGTGAAGATCATCCCCTGTTGGAATTTGAGCAAAAACAGGGAGATCAAAACTAAGATCAAGAGGCAAATTGCATATCCAACTCTTGTAGATATACATTCAAATACTGAGCAGAAAATGAATGTGGCAAGTGATTCAGAAAATGAACCAGGCTTTGAAGAGGACATTTTGCCCTCCTGTTCCTCAAAAGAAGGAAGTTATACACATTGGAAATAAAGTGGTTTCCATTATAACTGCATTTTACTGAAAAGGAGGAGAGTTGCATAATGCATAAGGAGCTTTAAAATTAGACTAAGCTTTGGCAGTTCAGATGCTTATCTATATTATAAACAAACCTCTGAATTTTATATGCCTACCTATTATACACTCCCCAGCCTCCCACAGGCTAAGCAAAACAGCACATTTCGCTGTCCCACAGGCCTGTCAACAACTTCTGGTATCTTTTCAGCCATAAGCTAAGGTGTATTCATGCCTCAGGACAGTCTACAGACTGAATGATTTGGGCAGCCAGTGACCAAGATGCATGTCTGTTTTGCAGGGAATTTTGCAGAATTTTTTGGCAGCTAGAAAGTAGTCCTGTGAAAGCAGGACATGGGAGCAGGAAAAATTTGGCTTGGAGAGGGTAGAAAAAGCAAGATGAAGCAACTGTATCTTTCCCTACCAAATATTTCTGAGGGACGTAGACTTACATTCTTGAGTTGGTGCGGGACGGATTCCATTGCATTTCCAAAATCTGTCATTCTGGTGGCTCATTCACGCCTGATATATATTAGAGGAACTTCATACAGCATAGTATTTTGAACAGTTTGTAGTTATTTAAAGTGCTTTGATCAAATAAGTGAAAAACTGGAAAAATTTTAGTTATTCTTGACAAATGGCAGGTACACCTTTATCTGGAAAAACAGACAAATATGGTGGTTGTCATGTTACAGCCAATAAAAAAAACTAAAAACACTGATGTCCTTCTCTGCAAGACTCTTGACTTGAGCTCGTCTGGGTGATGATGGAAGGACTGAGGAAGACTCTCACAGGGTTTAGTCATATCTTGCATTCATAGGGGGCCAGGTGCAAACAGACCAAACTTCCCCCAAAAGAGCTTTTCTGAAAGAAGAAATGGTCAGCCTCTAAATCCTTTACTAAGCATGCTCCTGCCATAAAGCTGTATAAAACCTGTGAGTAACTTCAAGCTGCTTGAGCTTTATATTGCCTTTTTAATCTGTCAAATGTAGGAGTGCAGCCATTATCCTGCCACTGGCCCTGGGTGGCCATTGATAAGTAAAGACCGGATGCCTGATGAATGGAAATCCACCACCTTGGCAGAACTGGCAGAAGACACTGTGTTCATTTGGGCATATCCTAAGTTTTTATGCTGGATTCATCTCCGACTGAGCTAGGTGTCATGTAAGTACTTCTCTTTCCTGGAACATGGTATTCACTGAGTTTTACCAATAAACACAATTTTTGCCTGATAAAGAGACTGCCACACAGATGATACAGGACAGCATTTCTAGATGCTAGGCTCATTTATGTCCTCTCAGGATATTCTCATACCTGGCTCACATGGCTTCTCATTTTGGATTATTCACTCTGTTGGGACTCAGAACTCCGTTACTGACTTTGACACACACAGACTGTCTTGAAAGAGGCACTTGGCTGGTGCTGTCTAATGTCTTTTACTATATTTTGCCTTACACAGATGGGATTGCTCATATCTCAGCTGAACACTATGCTTATGCATAGCAGTAGGTACTTGTCTAATGTACTTGCTAGGACTTCAGGCGCTGTCAGAGTGCTTTCTTTAAGCAGCTCTTAGGCACAAGCTGCCTTTTTCTTAGACGCTATATTCTTCCTTCCTGGCAGCCCAGATCTGAACTTTTGGGGAGGCCATGACAGACACTCTCCTAGAAGAGATGACCAAGGGTTATAATGGCTGGGGAATGACATGGGACAGGCCCAAGAGCAATTTCTGCCCTAGCAGGACTGCAACCCCTATAGCTACCAGCCCTCTTCCTTGCAGGAGCCGGCAGCATGCTATGCAACAGCCCGAACTCCATCCCTGTTTCATCCTGGGTGTATAGACAAGTTTCTTTACACAGGTACTGAATTACTGGAGCATTTACCCAACTTGATCAAAAGAATTCCAGCCCTTCGGCTGCAATCATTTGCATGGCCTGATTTTTGCCGTTTCACCTAATTTTTTTACATGTAGATATACACTGGCTTGACGTTTGTCCCCATTAAATTCATTTTCCTCTATCTTGATTCACTTTCTGGAGCAAATGCTAACCAGCTTCAAAATAGAAGGAGATTAAATATTAGCATCCCTGGCAGAAGAGATACACAGCAGTCATGAAACGTTATTCTACATGGACAAACATACTGCATATTTTTTCCTGCATAAAGCCTATGCTAATCCTACTAAGAGACCAACTATTTTTTACAACTAAGGCTCCACTTAAAGAAAAAAACAATTCATAAATTACAAAGATTGAGCCCATATCCCAACAAGTTGTTCTGTCAGCAATGAAATTATTTAGATGAGTGTCCCTGTAGCTCCTTTGATATGTCCAGTGAATGGTGAGTTCACATCACAGCTTTTTCTCCCACACCAGGGATGTGAGGGCAGGAATACATATTATCAGGGTCTCTTCTCCTCTACCTGGCTGTCACAAAACTTACAAGAACTTGGTATATTTGAGCTTCCCCCATCAAATGTGCATGAGAGGTCTCAGCCAGTTTACAGATTACATAGATTGCATATAGTCAGACACTCAAAGTAATTATGCAAATCTTATTTTCTTAGGAATCCACACTAAAAGAGGGGGATAATTGTCTCATTGCCCATGAAAAAAGTCAGGGTCTACAGCATAACTACAACAATGAAGCCAAGAGAGAAAAGGGATGAATGAGTCCCTACTGAAAGGGATGCTTCTGTTTTCGCTCTGCACCCGATTCCTGATCTGGTGGTCCAAACCCTTCCTGCCAAGGCTTTCACCTGGCCCTTTGGTACCCACTGTTTTGCTGGGTTAATTTTCTAGTAGCTGAACTGGAATCAGACCAACACATGCCACTGGTACTTTGGAGAGAGAGGTGAGATCACTTGGACAGCTAGAGAGAAAAAGATTTGAGATTTCCTCTTTATGGGGCAATTAAACCTGTTGGATCCATTCAGACTTCTCATGAGATCTGATGGAACTGGAAGAGGATCAAGCCCAAGATGAGCAGGGGTATTCCTCTTACCTTGTGAAAGCATACTAAGCCAAAATCACTGTGCACTCAGTAGGGTGAAGATAAGATTGTTGCTGCCTGCATCCAGGCCTTGGAAATTTTTTGAAGTTGCCAAATGCTCAGTTGTTCTGGCCTCCCTCTGAAAGGTTTCCAGACAAATCATTTGTAATTTACATTTTTCTCCACACTGGCCCACCACTGAGTAGCAGGCCTGTTTTAACTAGGTTGGAGGGAACATAGGAGCTCATCGTCCACACTCATTTGGCTGATAAACAATTCAATAGTAACAGAGGGCTGAATAAACAGATGAAGGCAGATGGGTTTATGGAATAGGGAGGGACTGGGAGAGAGGTTATGCTGAGGGAGCAGAAGGATTGGAAAAAGATCAACCCAAAATGGGCCAGCATGTTAGGCCATATGTCTCTTCTAAACATTTTTTCTGCTCTTATTGTTTGATTGTCACAGTGCTTCATAACTATCTGTTGTTTTGTTCTGAGATTTTCAGGGTTTTTTTTAAGCAGGCAATGCTTCCCAAGATTCCAGACGAGCAACACCATGCACACTCTATTTTGTGTGGGGTGAACACCTTTGTTATTTTTACAAATATGTATAATCACAATAATATGAATACAGCTATAGTAAGCACAGATCCATAGCCACACTCAGTAGTTCTGCAATGTCATATCCACCTCCCCATGCAAATACTGTGGAATAAATCTGGCATGGGTTCAATTGCCACTGTCTTCCCTCATCTGTCAATCTATCCTACTAATAAAAGGAAAAAGAAGTGGATATGCACTTAAATAGCATATCCCTTCCAATTGCAGCCAAAAGAAACTACCATGAAATGTCTTAATCACTCAGGACAGATGTCTTGAGTTCATACACAGCCCTCTGCAACATTTCTGACAGCCTTTGATTGATATCAACCATGCCAGGTTTAAACTTCAGTGGCCAATAATAAAACACCAGCTTGAATCCCCAATCCAAGGCTGGCAAAATTAAACTAAGCTGTCTGGTGCTCAGATGCCTAATTTTTCCCCACCTAAAAACATATCAAATTTCTTAATAAATTTTTACTTTACTGAATAGGAGAAAAGGACAATGGGAAGGCAAAAGCAGTAAGATGCAATACCTCTCCCAAAGCTGCATTATAATTGTTTACAACCTTCCTCCCTAGCACCCTGGTGTAGCCATCTGGCTATTTCCCCATCTTCTGCACTATCACTCCCTTTTCAGTTTGCAGTCAGCAGTTCCCAGGGCTTTGTCACCTGAACAGCAGGATAACAAGGCTTTGTCTAAGCTGTTGCTGGCCCTACAGCATTAGCTGTTCCTCCTGGCCACAAGTGCTACCTGCTCTCCTGGCTGAAACCTGCACCCCTGGTTGAGCCTGGCCTGCTCCTCCAGCTCTGCTCTTGCCCTTGCTCTGCCAACTATTCTAGCTAACCATGAAAGCTTTGCTTGTAGCTGCTGCTCTTTTCTATCAGCATTTCGGCTCCAAGGTCTCCCTACCAAGGTCTCTGCAGACACAGCAATTCCTTTTAGTCCTCAGCCCCCAGACTGACACCTGAAATAACGTAGACAAACTTTAAATGATGGCACCGCATCACTGTACCTGCTGGATACTAAGAAACTACTACTCCATATACATAATTTGCCTACCTCTCCCTTTGAGCTACAAGTGATATGACTATGACAGCTCTCAGGTAGGAAGACTGAGGGCCAGGTTTACAAAAGTTAGATATACCAGCTTGTAGGGCCTCTTTGGCATCTAGAGGTTTACAGAGCACCTTTTCCTGCCTTTAAATGCTCACACAATTTCTGATTCTAGTTACAACCAACACGTACCTATACAAGGAATTCTTGCTGCAGAGAAGTCCCTGAAGTTCTCAAGCATAACTCCCTTTTCTTGTAAGTTGCATGAATTACACCAGGGATGTTCATTAGTCCCAGCAAACATTTCAGCAGTTTTAAACTTAAAGGTCAGACTGAAAAAAATCACAAGCAATGCTTTTGTGCTCAGTGAGTAGTACAACTAATTCCTTTGCTTTCAGCAGTTTGTCTTAAAAGGACATTACCATTAGACATTAGCTGTCTTAGTAAAAGCTAATGACTAGGAAACATAGCAAAGATATCCATACATAAAATAAATGTGTATGTTTTGTACTGCTGAAAAATACATCCATATGAGAGAAACATCAGGCCTACTGCATGTACACAACGATAGTACCAATCCTGTCTTCTCATGAATACATGCAAAGTAGCAGCAAAATTTAGGTCTCGGCAGTTCTGTGCAACTTGAGTTACACCTGGGATTTCCCTCTGTATTTATGCTGGGCATCTTTAATCCTATCTGTTCTCTGAAGCACGGCACTGAGAAAGTCTACATTCATGACTCCAGTTCACATCTAAGGTAAAATTCAAGAGAAGCCACCCCTTGCCCAGCAGCTCTACATCCAGCCCAGCATCAGGGAGTCAGGAAGGGTGCACATCTGGCTCGCACAGGACTAGCAGAGACTATTCTCTATGGGGAACTCGGCAAATGAGCCGTAAATAATGCACCAGCCTTGCAGTTCAGCTGTATTGTCTCTGCAAAGCTAACAGGAGTAGAAAGCAATAAAAACTGTTTTGACACTGTTAGCAGATGTGACTGACTACATACTGTTCTATCAAGTAGGAGTTGCACATGTTACATCCTAGAGCTGAACTATACACAGTTTGAAACAGAAGAAGCAGGGACAGAGTTATGGACAAGTCATATACAGCAGCAGCTGAAGTCCCCTGTGAGCCATGTGTACAGGGCAAGCATCTAGGATTGATTTCTGAGTCCTCTAAGTCAGTATGAGTCATGTACCAGTGTCTCTACAAGTTACCAAGATGCCTGTGAAGAGTCACCAGACATTATAAAGTAGCGGCCTTTCATGCTGTGCAGTTATAAAGGGGCTGTTCCCAGGTTCTCCTGTCCCTGGATTTCTTCTCCCTTTTGTTGCATAAAGGGAAGGAATGGTCTATACTGCAGTTCCATCTCCGCCATCACAGTTCACTTTTGTGCAAGAAGGAAGTTGCATTGCAGTGATTCTTTCTGTAAGACTAATGATATAGAGTACTTACATTTTCCTGCCAACATAAGGGTTTTTACAGAAGGGAGAAGAGTAAATGCCAGGAGCAGGGTCTGAATCCAAGGTAAAAATGGCATCTGGTGGGAAAAGCGGGCTTGATCCAGAAGTGATATTAAAGGACAATTGACACATGAGCAGGAAGAAAGTTCTAAGAGTCACTAAGCACCCAGAGCTTGAGTACATTCATTAAAGTGTTCTGCCTTTGATATCATCCAGTCTTAAAAGCATTTTAACTTGCAGTTGAAATAAGCATTATCCCTGTAGGGCCAAATTCAGGTATATCACACTGCTTTATAGCTACAGTAATTCATTACTGAGACCAAAACCTGTCCCTAATTATTATGAAAAAATATCAGTATCAAAGTTCAGCATTATCTTGTTTGAGATACACACAGCGGAATAGACTCTTAATTCCTACATGAGCACCCATTCTAGTGTTCTTGTGCTTCCCAGCTAAGTAGTAAACCATTGCTGGTTTCAGTTTTAATATTTGAGACAAGCTGTAATGTAACTGTAACATTTCTTAAATGTTTTGTAATGCTTTTTAAAAAGTCAAAAAAATTAATTTTCTTGTAATTAATATCTCCCAGGCTTCATACTTCAGAGCAGGGATAAGGAAGTAGCTGAAAGGAGGAGGTCTGGCTTCAGTATAATCCAATGATTTTCAATAGAGCTTCTACACATCTGGCCATAGATGGATTAATGTTGTGTATATAATCACAGTATTTAAAGAAGAGAGAGCAAATACAGTTTCCACCAGTTAGCCAGAGCTGTCTGGATAACATCTATGATGACCAGAGTTCCTTGTGGACTTCAGGACTCACTTATCTTTGGCCCGTATCAAAACCCTCCAGGGTGTAGGGTGGCACACGTGTTCTCAGCTGCGGTTTAGTATGGCAAGAGTTTATCCTACAACAATTTTTCAGCTGCCATCCATTGGCCTAGAGCACTACTCTTCCACACAAATTTTCCTCAGTTTACAAACTCTCATGTTCCTTGCTGCCAGTGCAAGTTGCCACTCCTGGGAAGCCTGGGGCAGCTAATAGGAACAAAACTTTTCCTGGTAAATTGTATCCCACTGGCAGGCCTTTTTTTTTTTTTTTTTTTTTTTTTTTTTTTTTTTTGCCAAGCTGACCAAATCCTAAGTCTGAATGACCTACAGAAAGCTGCAACATTTCTCTTGGAAAGTGACTCCTGCCAAAAATAACACACTACCAAAAATAAAATTTGTAATGCAACATCCCTTTTACTCCTAAAGCTAGCTGAGACACCCTCCTTGATATTCAGGCGCTTCTGGGTAATAGTGCAAGAGCCTTATGGCAGGAGTTATTTTTTCTATAGCTGCTTTAAATAGTGTGGTGATATTTTTAGTTTTGCTGTACTCTTATACTGTTTAAAACTGTATACTTTTAAAATAACCTCTGCAGTGCCAGGTTCCATGCTCTAGAAAGAAAATTGAGTTAAACTTCACACTCAATATTTGTACAAATCTGATGCTTTATACAAAATATACTGTGCATCCAATTATTCTTCTCGCAAATTTCTCCTTTGATCAAAGTTTTTCTCATAATTTGCAGCTTTTACCCAAAATAAAATGACTTATGACACCTAATATAGGTCAAAGCAAGCAAACTAAATACAATCAGGAATACATAAAGGGAAAGAAGGATTCTTGCAAAAGAATCCCATAATGATTTTGGCCAATACCCAGCACCAGTAATAGAATTATTCTCTTTCTACAGCACTATATTTCAGTCCCATAGGAAAAGTGGTTTCACATATTGTTGGAATACACTAGAAGATACAGCAAGCAGATGGCAACAGATGTCTGGTGACCGTGCTACAACTCCAGGCACTGGCTCTGTCAGACTACCCGTATAGCCTTGGGTAAATACTTCAATCTACCTGCTCTGTCTGTTCTATATGTATAAAAATGAAAATAGAGTTTTACCCAGGGAAATGGCACTAAGCAATAAAACAGAAAGGATTGTGAGAATGTCAGGTCAGATGTATGTTATGATCAGTGAGGCTCATGGAAGTGTTTGGACAGACAGGACAGGACAGACTGAAGTGCACAAGAATACAGGATATTAACATTTTTCAAGGGTATTGATAAGGTAAACAGCGTAGGGGCAGACCTTGTCTTTCAAGGTCTAAAAATGAACAGACTGTTACATACAGAAGACTTTTAGTTTCCAGTATTCTTAAGGTAAAAAATTATGGAATACCACAGGAAAAAAAGATTGCTTTATGACCTCTCATAATATCTGCAAGTATCTTTAAGGAGAAAACAAGTGACAGGTACAAGCTGCAGTATTGTAACTGGAGAATAAGCATTACTGAATTTCTTAGTTCTCCAGTGGCAGACCCCTTGTCAGTTAACTGGGTAGTTCTGATTTCACTAGCTTAAACCCTCTTGATTTATTGGAGTTACCCCAGATATGTCCAGCTGTATTAGAGGACAAAACCAGGGAGCACATATAAATTCTTCAGGGAGAACTGAAGGATAGAGATTGAGCTATCCAGTCCCTGTTTCTTTATTCTAGCATTTGAGCTCTTTCAACTGATAAAGATCTAGAAATCTCAAAAATCCTCAAACCTGGATACAAGCAGGAGGCTCACTGATGTAAGAGATCTTGATTCTGAAAGTTTCCAGAGTGGTTTTATATTGGACAGAACAGAATCACTAAGCTAGGAAAGTGAAATTGTGGTGAAAGTTTACTTTCTTCTGTTGGATGTGTTATTACCAGATGACAGATAGGAGTCCTTCAGAAGCATGACTGCTTATAGTAAAGCAACGTATCAGCAGCAGAGCATTTATTCCCTTTGCACTTTGGGGTGGTTTTTTTAGACATGATGTTGATACTTCTGCTCAGTAGTTATTTGTGACTATCATCCATATGGAACATACCGCCAAAGAGGATCAGACCAAAAGCCAGCTAGCCAGGTGTCTGCTTTCTGACTATTGTCAGGAGCAGATAGGCAAAAAGAACAGAGTAAACAGGGTAAATGCCACATGCAGTGCAGATCATTGCACTTCATGACCCAGTGATGCAATTTCATAGATCATTTATGTTTGTATAAAAATGCTGAAGTCTGTACATAGGTGTGCTTATTCCCTTTCAATCCAGTCTCTGCAAGTATGTGCTTCCCTCCTGCGTGGACATGGGTGTTGCCATAATTCCCTTCTTCCTTTAGACATTCTTCTAATGTTTCATGGGGAACATACAAAAGATATCCAGGACCTACCCAAGGATGCTTTCCTGATATTCTTCTAAAAGGGTACAGAAGAAAGTGTTTCTAAAGACAATAGCTAAAAAATGTATCAGATTCTTGCCTTTCTTTCCACTGCTGAATTCCTGTCTCTGAGACAGGTTCCTGTAGAATTTCTAACAGGGAAAGCTTTACAGCAAAGATTTAGTAGACCCAAACTGCTGGGAACCATTTGGATTATGGGGATGTCTGGGACACATCACAAAACATTAGCAGAACAGAGTGCAGTAGCTGAACTATTTCTAGGAGACAGTGAGGGGTGAGAGAGGAAGAAAACCCCGTCAGTAAAATCCTGCTCAATTTAATGCACCACATTCTGAATAGAAACCTAACTTGCCCATGTAGCAACTTACTTTTCAGTTTGCCTGTGTGTGTATATTAATTAAAATCTGTTCTTAGCTTAGGATATTAAAGAATACATCTACAGATATCTAAAAAATTTGCAGTGCTGTTTACTGTACAGAAATTATTTTATGTACATGTTCTTCCTAACAGAGTCATTCTGTGTAATCCATTGCTGTCATTACTACCCAATCTGCTATGTCTCATAATACTTTCCTAATCAGGAAGTGCCCTATTTTATGATTAATCCACAGGAGATATTTGGAAGTGTTTTCTCTGAAGTACATCTTTTCAACTCCTTTCTCAAAATGTTTTTTAAAGTATATCACAAAATAAAGATATGGAAGTGAACAAACTTCAGATTCACCAACTACTTCAACACTTGTTTCACAGCTCTTAATCCGTTATGAAGAGATGTGCTAATAAAGTGGGGAAGTTGGGAGTATTTCTTTGTATTTAAACAATTTGAAAACTTTCTTCGGTCCTAAAGAAAATATATTATTTTGGGATAAGCTTACAGTTTAACAGCTTAATTTTTATTTTATAAAAGCTTTTAAGTGTAGGTAAATAACCAGGCGAGAAGTACTACATCTAAATATATGCTGTTAAAGTAAAATATAAAACATTGACATTTTATTGATTATGGATCTTTTCCTGATTATTGATCCTCTTTTCTTTATATTATTTCCTTAATTATCTCTCATCACTGCTACAGCTCACATTTCAGTCTGTTTCAATAGGCTTGAATTCTGTCTTGACATTTCATTTACTGATAAATTCCAGATCACAGTAGAGGATGCCACTGCCATTTCCTACTTTCATATACATACGTCTTGCACTTGAGCTGTTCTAGAAAACTCAAATTGAACCAAGCTAGCAGTTGCTCTCTTTGTAAGAAGAGCTGTCCTTGAGGTATGGCTATCATGCAAAGTCAGTGGCAGTAAGATAGCTGAGGAAATAGAAAATGTGTTATAACAAGAATAGGATGTTATTTCCCAAAGTTCAGAGCAACCCTTTGCCAAACAAGAACATAATTTTTTAAGCAATCCTTGTTATTACTGACTCACTCAAGAACCAATCAATTTACCTCAGCAAGGAAAGGTTATTTAGAAAGGAATACAGTGTTCATAGTCTTGGGAAAAGACTTTGAAAGTCATAGCTACAGAGCAGCAACAGCCACTGCTCAGGCTGCATGCGAAAGTATTTAAGTGACCCTGTTCACTGCCTGGAAAGCCAGCGTACTTTTATAGCAACCTTATGTAGGGTCAAGAAGCAATCCGTCAAAAGATAAAAGTACACTGTGAAATACCTAGTGGATGTTACAGTCATTGAGCCTTCTGACTCAGCAGTGATACATGCTGCTGTGTGCACTACAGAATTTCCTCTAGTATCTTAGTGGTTTAAATGAGTTTGTCCTGAAATACTGAATGAGTGTCTCTGACACTCAATTTGAGCAAAACAACAGCTTTGATGTAGTCCTGCATCTACTCTGTTTCCCTCCTGAGCATTCCTTCCACAGATCCATTCCCTGTAAACAGCATACACATTCTGATTGTCCCAAGTGGACATTGTATAGTTGTAGTGCAGGAAAAAATACCACATGAAAATGAGAGATTAGAAGAGTTCTGGAATGCCAAAAAAGTTTGGAAACTGAGGTGGAAAATGGGGATGGTCCCTTAGCACTGAAAGGTATTATCCTTTCAAATACTGCATACAAGTGAAATGGAGAGCCAGAAGCGGAAGCTGAGACCTTTGTCAAAACCAGTCCAGGAACCCAATACAGAAAATGCATGTTAGTCCATACTCAGATATAAGCACATTTCAAATGGCCTTGAGTTCTGTAAGGAGCAACTTTCAAACAAATTGTACTCAGCTGCACATATGCAAGAGAAAGCAGAGCCCATGTAACTACAGGTCACAGTGAATCCCAGGTGCGGTACACTCTACTTGTGTTTTCTGCCTGTGGCACTTAAAGGCATGCCTAGGTACACAAGCAGCCAGCTATTTGGTCAGTCTGATGTCTGGTGGGACAGGAACAGTATATCCCACAAATAGGTAGCTATGCTTTAAAATCCATTACAGCATTTCAGGAGCGCAGGTAAGATGAAAGTATATGGCAGAACAGTGGAGCTGTGAGTGTCACCATTAACAACAAGCTCCCCATTAAGGCAGTTGAAATTATGTACCCATCCCAATTTCCTTTATACTTACATTTGTGCCACAGATAAGTATAAATATGCAGAAGTAAACCCTTGAATCTAAGAACTTCCAAAGTGTAAGGATTTCTACAAGCAACCAGCAATTCAGTGGGCTTGCCTGAAAATACTTAAAATTACTGGGTTTCTTAAAAAAGTGCGAACTTTGCAAGAATCCCCTCTCTTTGCAATGTCTCAAGGTGAACACCCTTGGATGGAAAAGCCCTGCAATCCCTTTCACATCAGCTTTGCATTTGTACCATCTCTGGCCCACTTCTGCAACAGCATTTTCTTTCCTTGGCTACTTCAAAATATCTTCCCTACAGAGGTCTGTTCTACAATTCCATCTTTATGAAGATGGAATAATGAAAGACCTTCAAACTTCCCCTCCCCAAGGTGTTAGACCACTTGAAGTATGTTATCTCCATAGGTGTCCCAGATTCAGGAAAAAACAAAACAAAGCAAGAGGAGTATTACAAGGGAAAACAAAGGAAAAAAAATCCTGTCCTTACACAATTTTCTTGAATCTATCCCTTAATTGGGAGATACACCTCTTAGAGGATTCAGACAAAAATCTTCATCACAATTTGTCAGCTTCCAATGAATACAGATAAGTAGGTCTCAATATGAACCAACACAATTGTAGAATTCAGTAGTCCTATTTCTTGGTCATTAGACTGATGTTTTGGGATGAGGGTTAGGGGTAAGGAAGAATAAAGATGCTTGGGAACACCTGCTGTTATCATCCTGTCAGCTAGTCAGTTGGGGGCTAGGTTAGACTTTAAGACAGTCAATCACACCAGGAACCTGTGCTTTCCTGCCAGAACGGCATAAGAATAGTATATAGGCAGGTGACTTGAGCTCTGCATACCACACAAGTCCAACTACAGGAAGCAATCTCTCCCCAGCATCATGTTCCAATATCCTTCAAACCAAGTAAAACTTTGTCACAACACTGCCTGTCCTGTGCTGATGCAGAAGGAAGTTTTTCTAACCACTTAGACCTTCCTGACACTGTCCTCCTTAGTCTTTAGCCCTTTTCCTTTCACAAAATTTGTGGCCCAGATATCCTCTGGGTCCAAAACTTTCCTATTGTTGCTTTAATACACATTATCCTAAACTAAATGCCCCGAAAATGTAATGTTAGGATTTTAATATTTCAGTAGCTGTTGAGGGCAGGGTAAGTGAGCATTTTTATATGAAGATACCAATTTGTACAAGTTCATTCCAGCTGGATAAGCTGGAACAGAAATTGAGAATAGTGTGCTAGCCAGCCCACAGAGCCTTAAGATAATGGATAGCTGTGAAGTGAGGGCAAACATTGGTAACGTGAAGTTTGGTTAGCATCTCAGTTTAAGTATCCTTCCTGTAAGTGACTGTGCTGAAGCACATACTGTAGCCAAGGTCATGGAGAAAGTTGGCAGAGAAGTTGGAACAAGAACCCAGAAGTTCTAATTCTCTAATTCCCTTGAGAGGGATTTCGTTTTCCTCAGATAGCATTTTAAGTCAGACAGCTGAAAAGTTTTTAAAATATTGCCTATTCTCTTTAAGACACACAAAAGCTAGACATATGTTTCTTCCTTTCTTCTTCTCTTCTTTCAGCATGTTCTTTCTGCATCTCAAAATTTGGAGATTTGTTGTTTAATTCTAGCTTGCAATGTAGTATTTCAAGAGGTCATAAAATTGTTGAAATCATAACAAATCCTATAGCTGTTTAGTGGGGCAAATCCTTTATGGACATCAGTGGTACTGCTGATGTGATAATGGTGAGTGGGATTTAGCCCAGTACAGGTGCACTGAAGAACAGCACCACTACAGCAGCTAGGACTTGAAAATACCGCGGAAATGGATAATATAGTGGAAAAATACATTTCAGGTTTGCATTTGTTTTTCAGGTTATAATTAATAGAGAAGCCTCTTCAGGAATTTTTAAAATGTCCTAACTACTGTTCATGGGAATCAATTTATAATTACAATTCTTTAACTCTGCTGGTGAAGGACGTGTATCAGACTCCCGTCAATATGTGTTGGTTTGCTGTCTCACTAGATTATCCAAGGAATAACAAGATATTTTTGTCCCTTCTGTTGCTTCATTTGATGAAAATGCAATTTTCTTCCACCAGTCATAGTACTGACGTAACAATAATGGCTCATAAAACTACTTTGCAATACATTTGTCATAACCTATACTATAACCACTCAGCTCATTTGTCAGAAAATTATACAGACAGCCAATTTTAAAACCTCCAGTAGCTTCTGTGATTATCAGCTAGAAAAAATCCCAAGCTGTATTTCAAAGCTATTTTCCACAATCTCCCTCCCTGTCATCCCCCAAAGACTTAATCTCAGCTTCTTCAGCCTTTATCTTAATTCTTCAGGAAACAAACTCAGAATCTGCTTTTCTCTTGTCCTTCCCCCTTTCACAGCAGACTAGCATACTTGAAAGTATAGTCTGCTACATGTTTGGCTTTAGAGAGTTTGGGGACAATGATAGAGAGAGCCCCAACATCTAGTACTTCACATGCAAGCTAAACAACTGAGGATGTCAGCAGCTGCTTTGAAAACCCACAGCGTGTGGAGTATTTGTGTGGAAAAGGGAGCACAGTTTTGGATTCTCCTGCTTAGATTTGCCCTTCCTCAAGTCTGGCAGGGTGCTTAGCAGAGGAGCAGGGCTGCCCAGACCCGTCCTTTCTCCACCCCAGCTCCAAGCCAGAACAACACAAGCTCTGCCAAGGCACTGCAAAGAGCCTTTGGGAACACAAAGCCTTTGCATCAGTTTGGTATGTCCAGGTGGCTCAGACCAGAGGTAGAGCAAAATCAGCACTGGCTCATATAAATGCAGCAGGTAGGTTTTGCCTATACCTCAAAAGCTGAGTCCACTCCAGATTTGGGCAATAGTGTCTGGCGTGCTTATGTTACTTTCTTCAAACACTCTTTTGTAGTCCACAAAAACCACCTTTATGAGGATGCACCAAAAGTATTATGAAAATGCTGCTTGAGTCTTTCCCCATCCTTCTGGAAATCCTGAAGGATGTTTCAAAACACTAAAAACATTTTTGATTAAAAGTAATTTCTGTCAGCATAACTCACAGGATGCATGAGAAGGTAATGCACAATTCCAGGATACAGTGCAAGTGTAGGCACAAGGTAGCTAGGTTATATGTAGCAGCTACCCTAGATACGTGGTTGAAAGAAAAGTGCTATTTGTGAGCCAGACCCTCTCTTCAAAGTCTTATAAGGGGAGGATTCCTGAGAAGCCAAATATTTCTACAGTCCTAGCATTTCATTTCTGATCTATTTATTCCATCATCAGAAGTGTCTTGAGAATGTGACATTCTTAAATCTATTTGCCCATACTATCTCAAAATGAACTGGTGCAAACAAAAGCCTGGGGTGGAAAGGGACATAGGTTACTTCAGTCAGTGATATACAAAAGCACAGAGAGGTTCTACCACCACATTCAGAGTGCAGAAAGTCTCAGGTCTTTGACAGTCTCTGAACCTTTTCATGAAATGCCACAGCTCATCCCCAGCGGTGACACATTAGACACCAGGCTTCTGCACAAGCCCTCCTCCAGACTGAGGAATGTGGGAACCAAACTATCCTTTCCACCTTGGAAAGGCTCCCTCTGGATCATGATAAAAACAAAACATATGCAGCCTTCTTGGAAATAGGGATGGGATTAGGGACTCCATACCACTGCATTATCTGAAGAATTGATGGAGACCTGTATGCGTAACTGTTTTCAAAGCTCTGGAGGTAGAGCTCTGCTCTAGTTTATGCCTGAATAAATCTGGATGCGGCCTTAACACTATAAGGTCTATTGTACCCTACAGCAGTTCAAGTGAATTTTTCCCATTCACTACCTACAGAAAGTGTACCAACATGAAAAAGCCTCAAGTAATCTATTTTGACAAGAGCTGCTGTAACAAGTCACAAGTTCTTATTGCACCTTTGAGCCACACCATTAGCTCCAGGATACACTGTTTTCAGAGCAGTAAGAGGCAGCCTGTACCTCTGCAGTCCTTTCAGAAATAAAGGATTCCTGTCCCTCTTTGGAAAGATGATTATTTTAAAAACTGTCTCTGAAGACCTCCTCATGGTCAACTATACATGAGTAAGGTGTGCAATCACTAAACCAGATGCTACCCCTCCCCTGGATATATCTATACTTACACACTTGGCAGGTATTCTGTTGAACGTGCACTAAAAAGCAACATGTGGTGCTCTAGACTTTTGGACTATTCCTGTAGAAACCCTGCTCCAGCTTCTTGATGGATGTGGCATCACATCTTGATTTTTGTTGTGGAATTGGCATTCTATTTTTTTGAATGCCACTAGCTAGCTGAGTAGCAATATCTTGTCATTGTAAAATAATTTACAAATTTTTGTGGGTTTGTTTGGTTTTTGTTTTTGTTTTTGTTTTTGTTTTAAAAAATAAAAAAACAATCCTCAAATCATTGCACTTTAAGCCAGGAGCCAGCTTTTCAACTATCACTAGTGATTTTGAATGTCCTGTGTGAGGCACTTTGAAGGTTCCCTTTTACCCAAACAGGAAAATGTTCAACACTGAATAGAAAATACAGAAGCACTAAACCAGACACTTCTGGAAACAGAAGTCATCTGAAAGAACCACCCACCATTGTAATCACTTGCTGATGATGTATTATGTGATTTCCTTCTTTAGACAACTTTTATTCTTATCATTCAGCTTTACTTCTATGTATTACTGATAACTTTGCAATATTACTTCATTGCCTCTAATAAGTCTTGCAGATCTCCCTGGGAGCATACTGCTGGTAAAAAAATCATTCCACTTATTTAGCTGCGTGGAAAGGTGGGATTAGACAGTTCCTTCCTCGTCATCAGATATATAGCTTGGATGGAAAAGTGTGGTTTAGGTAAATAGATTAGGTTCTCACCTCCATTAGCCTAGCAGTATCCTACATTGCCTGTGGCAGGTTTGCAGCAGCTAAGGACCAGCTCAGTGAATTTTAACAAAACATTTAATTAACATGGGACAGATTCATATAGCTAGGTCTTGCCACTGATTACAAACATGTAGCAGCAGTTAAGTGTTGTGTTTAAAAAGCATACAAAAGCCAGGTTAAAGAAGCACATTAGCTTGACTACCATTTTGTCACTCATTACTGCAATCTTGTTTTCTTCTATAGCACAAGGTTTTGTTTCTGGTTGTGTCTAAAAATATGCAGGTCCAAAAGCATTGCTTCCTGGAACAGCAGTACGGCTATGCAAGCCAGTGACCTTTTTGTGTCTTTCACAGCAATGACAGTAGCTGTGAGCTTCCAAATGTTTTGGGTTTTGGTTTTTTTTTTTTTTGTAGCTCAGGAACTCTAATTCAGCTTTTCGGTACAAGAGGTTGATTAATAAAAAGCAAGGGTTTACATGGACACTTATGCAATTGGTTTCTGGAGCTTTTATGCCAGAAGTTGTTTCATGTGAAAGGAAAAGAGATTTAGTCTGACATTTGCTGTCATGAGGGGGAACTAAGTGATGGGGTAGGCTGGTTCAGAACTCAGTTGTGCGGGAAATCTTGTCCTTTCCAAGGATGTAGTGGGACTTAGTCACCAGGCCAAGCACAATTGCCACTGGAAAAAGAAGCCCCCTTTGTGGGTGGGAACAGAGACAGCTACTTTTCCACAACATGAACGGTGTATAATCAGAATTTAAACTGCTCCTTACAAAAAAATATCTTCATATTTGTTTCTCTACCCTCCCAGGTGCATTTTCCTTTCCTGAGAACAACTTCCTTTGTTCGAAACATCGGAAGAATAGTGCCAACATACAGAAGAATTACTCTTGAGAATAGCAAAGATGGGGAGTGACTGGGCTGACGCAGCCATGTGGGCAAAAGACAGGGAGCTGCCAATACCAAAGGAGAATAAAGCATTTCAAAAGCAAGAGAAATTTAGTAAGGCAAGAAATCTTAGCAAGAAATCCAGACAATTCACTTAGAAAACTACCATGATGTTCTGTGCATGTTAGGCCAGTTCTGCAACTGGTTCATTAATGGAATTAATGATCAATATTAGCCAAGGATCTGTCCTTTTACTTTGATTTAAATAGGAGAATCTCAAGGAAGGTGATCTCAGTTTGCATGCAGACTGTGCATACGTGATCTGCATATACAGCATCAGAGAACGCAGATCAAAATCCATTTTCAAGAACAATTTATTGCATTTAAAAGTCACATTTGGAAAATCAGTTGTTCAGGAAATGGTTTTTATTGGTGGAAGAACTATTTAACAGAAATATATCTCCCATTTAAACATGAGGGTTTCTGGATCTCACCCTTTTCCTGAAATAGTTCATACTGCATCTCTAGAAGAGCAGTCCACTGGAGCTTCTTCCACTGGCAGAAGCTATCCTACATGACTGACATCACCCAGGCATGCTGGGAGCACATTTGTGCTGTTAAGATCCTGAAGACAGGCACCCTGGGTCAAACAAGATCCACCTGTATCCTGTTTTTCCAGCAGTGGCAGACACTCAGGCAGGGCCACAGATACCTCCTTTAGACCTCGGAGCAAGGTATTATCTTCCACTGCTCCCTCTGTGCCTTGACAGTCATGTTACCTCCCTGACATCCCAGCTCCCTTCCCTTCACCACATTGTGCTACCTCCCACTACTTTTTACTTCTCCCAGCAGCAGGTTTCTTTTCATTGGGACTTAGCAAGAGCAGTACAGAGAGCTGTTCCTCCCCATCGCTTGCCTCTTTAAGACTCTTTCTTAGGTAGAAATTAAAAGAAACATGTCAAATACACAGTATCCCTTTCTCCAAATGTGCCCCCCTCAAGGTAGTAAGCAGTCCAAGGACTGTGTGGACACCATTGTGTTCAACATCTGCAGTTAGTCTTTTCTCTTATCACTCTTTCTTAGCCTTTCTGTACTTCTGGCATTTACAGCATCCTCTACCAATGAGTTCTGCCACTTCACCATGCCCTCCCTGGAAAAAGCCTTTTCAAAGCCACTCTCCATCAGAAGAGCCTGGTGAGGAGATATGAGTAGACATTCACTGCTGACTCTCTCCAATCCATCCATGACTAAGTCTGTATCACATCCTTTCTTCAGCTTGTGAGAGAAAACTAAAAAAATCTCAATTTGTACCTCCCTTGAATGGAAACAATTCTGTAGCAATCCTGAAGTGCCTTCCCCATACCTTTTCCAACAACTGTCTCCTCAGAGGAGTGGTGAGATCTGCAGATCTGCACACAGCCTACGGGCACACCACAGTTTATCTAACAGTATGATGATGTTTGCTGGGTTTGCTCACAGCTCCTTTCCTATGAATTCCTAACACTTAGATTTGATTTTAAACCACTTCTGATGCTTCCAGAGAAGTCTCCAGGGTAATACCTGGGCAGTGGTTACTGGGAGCTTATTTTTCTTGCAATACATACACTATAGGGATTTCTTCCTCCGATCCTATTGTCTTCCCTATTCCATTAAGTCAAATGCTGTCAAGCATCAGTATTTTTATGCCTGACCACGAGCCCCGGCCTGTTTATCTTCAAGTGACCAACTCTACCTTGGTGTCCCCTCAGAGCATAGGAGGAGCCCTAAGGGAAAGGGGCTCAGTAGTAGGTCCAGCCTCCACTGCAAGCTGAGTTGCAGTGCCACTGTGCAGCATGGATAAGCCAGACAAACACCGGAGAGGTAGGAAAACTAATAGCCTCTTAGACTGCTTTCAGCTGCTCCGAGTAGTACCAGTTCCTTGTCCATCTTCCATGCAGTAGTGCTGAAGGTAGCTTCAAATAACTCAGTCTACCTGCCAGTGAAATAGGTGAGGAATATTCACATGGTCAAAGTCCACATGTGCAGAGTTGTGCCTCTACATATATTGTAGCATCAGTTTTCTTAATTATCTCATCTGACCTCCTGCATAACAAAGGCCATGGGACTTCATTGAATTACTTCATGTTCAAATTAGAATTTAATCTTTCAGACAAGCCTTCATTCTTTACTTAAAAATGCCCAGAGAATTCACAACAGGTTGGCATCAGCAGTATTCAGAATCAGAATTCATGCAGCTTTTACTGTTGCTGCTGACATTTCCTATGGTATTGTTTGCTAGATTCATGAGTCCTCTAATTCTAGTTTTGGTTCCTGTTAAACTTGGCTAAGCTAAAGTGTCTAAGCTCCAGGACTCTCACTATAAATCTTACTTTCTAGCCCTTCCGTCACTCTCATGGCTCATCTCGTCTCCCAGTTTCTCAGCATCTTTTGAAAGGACATCCTATGTTTTGATATGCTTAAATGGCACAACCACCCTTGCCAGCATAACAGCTAGTCCATCCTCAGAGAAAAGTCCGTGCTTTTGCTCTTGTTTTTCAAGCAGATTTGTAGAAGCTCTTGTGATAACAGCAGCTGGAGCTTGCATTCAGCCGACTGGACTTTCCTCATACCCTGCACACCACTGGCTCTTAAGTCTTCATTACTTCCTAGGCTGCTGCATCAGTTTGTTCAGCCAGGCCCCCTGGTCAGTGCCTGCTCTCCCAGGTTAGATCAGGGTCATCTAATCCAATGACCACCCTGATGACTGATAACTGATTCCTAGCAAGGAGTAAGAGAACCTGGCATGCACATAGCCATACCTTCCTAGGATACTCTCTTCATTTCCACCAACTTCCAGCTTTGGGACGGCCAAAGCCAGCGCCTGCTTCTGCCAGTTTTGCTGAACTACATGGACAAGAGGCCAAGCTTCACCTTTTTTACTGTAGAAAGCAAGAAAAACTAAGATCTTTTATTTTCCTAATTTTAAGACTAATTTACACATCTTTTTAAGTGACATTTTAAGCAGTATGTAGAAATTAATACATATACACTGGAGTGATACAGTGAAAGAACTAAACTGAATTTTAAAGTTCTCTTGAGGACAACTCTGCAGCCTTCAAAAAGCAGCTAGATTAACCACAAGACAACAATCTTCTTAAGAATGCTACTAAAGAAAATGATTAAGTTGTCAATTTATTTTAATCCAGGTCTTATAGTTTAGCAAGACTCCTTCAAAATGTAACAAAACTTGAACAACCACATATCCTTCACATTTTAGTTTATTTGCCTTGTAAATGATACTGAAACACTTGAATAAGCTTAGGATGTTTCAGCATGAAGTTCCCTGTAGCTGTGGGCATACCTGAAGTCCTAAGGTGGTTCAGTGTTAGGGGAAAAGAGTATACCAGATTATAGTAGCTCTAAGCTTGCTATGTGACCTGAACCTGAAAGTAGGATTATTATAAGGATTATATTATTAGAAAACAGTACATTTATCAAATGTTCAGAAATACCATCTGCTTTATTTAAGAGAATGGATAACTAAAATATATGAAAAGAAAATGGAGTTTAGTTTACAGTAAACTTACATGAGATCGTCAAGAGCACTAGGAGTCCAGCCATGATATACTAGATCGTAAGTGCTGCTGGTTCTGAGCACTGTCAATTTCTCTTGCAGTCTGCCTCAGCTATTGCAAGAGCCCTCTATAGAGATTTACGAAGTATAGCTCTTAACATAAATGATTTAAAACCTTGTGATTGTCTCCAGTTAAAAAGAGCATGCTGTTTTTTATCAGAAAGCCTTATCTACTTTTCTAGTTTTGAATCAGTGATTAGAAAATTAAACTCAAACAAAAGCAGCAACTGAAAAATAAGCAGTGTTGGCCAGTTATGATCAAGTTTGACAGTAGTACTATAATGTCCTTGAGGACGTTATATTTGTCACAGGTTACATGAGAGCAGGCAGCTCTGGGGGAGAAGGGCATGTATTAATGACCTCCTAGAGCTAAAGGCTGAAGCAAGAGCTCATGCCTGCAAGGCAGCAGCAAACCCCAGCAGGAAGAGAGGCTTTGTTTCCAAGACCCAGAGATCTTAATATGAGTTTCAGTGAGGTTCTTCATTGCTGTTTTTACATAGCTACTATCCAATTCCCAATGCCTACATTTCTCACAAGACTCAAGAGTTTCAGCCCTTCCATAAGTTTGTCTTCTGGAGTCATAAGGTAGTAGGAAACATCTTTTTCACTTAAAGGGAATGGGAACTTTTGCCATTGGACAGGAACCTATAGATGTAAAACACTACAAAGCAAGTAAAACCCAGTCTTTCCCATAATGTGGGAAATAACTTTGAAGGCCTGAGAAGCTGGTATTGGCAAT
The DNA here is from genome assembly GCA_031468815.1 of Morus bassanus. Lineage (NCBI taxonomy): Eukaryota > Metazoa > Chordata > Aves > Suliformes > Sulidae > Morus > Morus bassanus. The sequence continues at coordinate 58,239,782 of CM062567.1, read as the reverse complement.
GTTGTCTTTCATAAAGTATACAAATATGCTAAAACATTTTTTTCTGAAATAATGGAAATACATTAATATTTGCACATTTAAAGTGATTTTAGCTTATTTATTGCAGTTCTTATCCCTTTATCCAAATTGGAGCAACCTAGGAAGTCATCTAACTACTTCTTTATCACAAAATATTTTTCTTTAAGATGGCAAATACAACCCAGAAGCTGCAGGGATTTGTCCTCCATAAGATGTCTGCCCCCTGCCCCACGAGTCCCTTTATAACATTTAACTTTCATTTAATCTTACCCAGATAACATGAGATTTTAAACATTCAAATGTGGGCAATTTGTGGCATGCAACCTCTTTATGAACACTGGCAAGAAACATTACTAGTAACCACTCCAGAGATGACAGTACCAAGTGTTACCAACCCGTTTGGCAAGTGGTACTATCTTCTCTATAGGTCTGTTACTTGCCAGATGTTGGTAGTGCCTTCCCACAAGCACTTCAGTATGGTACGTTGCAAGTGTTATTCTACCTGTAATTTTTTCTACTTAAATATTTAAATGGTGACAGATTTTTAGATTAGGGTATTTTCTTTTTAATTCATACATTAATGATGTAAATAATTCAAGTCAGAGTAGTTGAAGATAACAGGTCAGCAAGAGGTCTTGGCAACCCAGGCAAACCATGGGGCTGTAAAACAAAACAAAGCTCAGCAGGAAGGGGAAAGGATGGCCCATTTGTATTTTCCTCCTACAATTTTTTTCTCTATCAGCAGGTTCCTTCTGGTGCCTCCTAGGACTACCTCAGATTTGCACCTTCTTTTACTACTGTCTTATTTACATGTTTCAGTTAAATCTGACTGTAGAAGTCTAATGCAAGTCAAAAAAGGATTTTTTTAAAAATACACACCCACAATAGATATTTATTTTAAAGCCAGATCTCAGTACCACTTGCTTAGCTATGACTCACATTAGTCATTTCAGTCCAGTGCAGAGTTATATTTATATGCCTTGGCTTTGATGCTGCTTTACCTACAGTAATAGCAAACCACAAAAACTCTACAGTGATAGCATTGGATTTTAGGTAATGTGAACTGTGAGGCTTCCTAGCAATAGAAAACATTTAGGACCCAATGCAAACAAGGCACACCACAGAAGTTTAGCAACAAAACCCCAAAATGGCCAACCCAGAAAGATTCACCTAAAAAGTGCCTAACACCCATCAGAAGGATCTGGGGCCTCATAAGGAAAGCCTCAGATGCATTTCAGCAGCAGAGAGGCTGCTGCCTTTTGTAAAATACCCAGATGGCTACAGCATTCACCCTGAAAACAGGAGATCCAGGTCCTTTTGGCTTTTTTTTTTTTTTTTTTTTTTTCTGACAGCACTTCCAGCCATGTTGCCCCAAGCTTCAGCTTAGCAGTAGTGGGCAGGAAGGGAGAAGGAGATGCCTCCTGCTGCTCCTAAGGAAGCTGCATTGCTGTGTAGTGAAGAGTGCAGAATCACTGGGACAGCAAAGAGAGACAGTGACAGCGTGGTGAGAGCACTGAGCTTGAGGGGAAGACCTGTTCTGTAGCCTCAGCCAGGATTGTGCTTTAGTCAATTAATATTTTAGTGCAAAATAAGTAGCTCTGGGAGCAGGGATAGGAACCCAGGCTTCCTGCTTGGTGGGTGTCATATCCAAGAGATTAGTCATGGTTTCTCATTTGTATTTCCCTCCTACAAGCACCTCTCCCTACCTTTCATAAGAGGGGGGAAAAAGCAGCTTTTCGAGAAAGGAGATTTGTGGCTGCGATTACCCAGGGGATGCCAACCAATTAGGATGAGAAGTAAGGCACCCAAGCTGCAGGATACGGATCTCAGCCCTACACTTAACGCTTCTTATTGGGTACCCCCAGACTGGTGCATATTGTTTTTCAGTAGCTCCCAGCTCACTGTGGTGGCAGTCATGAGGTCTTCCATGCAGCACAATCTTTCCTGTGCCAGACACATGACAGGTCCCATTGCAGGGCTTTAAAATATGCTCCAGTATTTGGGCCCCCCCTCCTACAATGCATGCCACTTGCCCAAGGTGGACAAAAAGAATATGACAAGACCTTACTGGAAGCCCTAGTGAACTGTTCCTCCTTAATCTTTCTGCTTGCTCTTCTCAAGCCTTTCTTCCTTGAGTTTTGTGCACTGGACATATGCTGCCAACACATGGAATATATACTTGTTTTTGCCATCATAATGGCAAGGCTGATAAGAAACTTCAGAAAAATTGCCTCTTTGCCCATCTAACTCATGTTCCTTTCCAGGCAGGAGCATTCAGGAGACTAGTCCTTAATCCCTGGCCAGAGGAAAACAATATTGTGCATAATAATCAGGCTGTAAGTCAAAGATGGACGACAGCCTACTGTTCATCTTCACACCCAACATGCAAACAGGAGGTGGCAGTCTGCCCACCTCACACAGTCAGTAAACCTCAGTCTGCCACTCTAACTCACCATCCAGTCTACCACGCTAGCAAATGCTTTTGTGTTCAAGAGGAGGAAAGATATTCCTTTTCCCTTTTAAAGAGATATGAATTAAAGATCAAGGTTCTATCCTCTGGGTTTTATTTCTTCTGTGAAAGACCATATTAGGCTTCACCAAATAGACTGAAAAAGGCCTTATAAAATAACGACCAAAGCCTTCCAGTTGTCATAACAGTGGATGTAGAACAAATGTGCACATTGCAGCCCTATTTACTTGGCAGCATGAGGCCAGGTTGATAACAGGAAAAAATTAAGTGAGAGAACAAGAAATATATTTGTGTAGCTTGCTGCATTTTAGAAATGAGAAGTGCACTTTTTGATTCAAAAGTCCAGAAAGTTTAGCCAGATATCAAAGGGATCAGAGGCAATATCCCCAACTATTTTTCTGTTTAAATAAAATAGAATATCAAAGTATTTCCAAATGAAACATTCACAAATGCTGCCAAGATTTGAGAGCTATGAATTTAATTCCAAAAATGTAGATAATTATAAATTATCCGTACAAATGAATTTTAAGAGTAGTTCCTAACTGCAAGGGATAACACGCAAAAGTGACGGCCAGAAGTCTTTGAGAATAAAAACCAGGCCGTTGGAACACAGTATAAACTTTGGAAGCATCTGAGTGAACAACTATAAGAAAAGGAGCAGAGGTATTTAGGTACATGAAGCCCCAGAGGCCTTTGAGGTCTCCCTTCTTAAAGCTTAACTTTCTGTCCAGACAACATAGCGTTTCCCATGGCCCAGCAGAGGTAGATGTGTGGAGAGTGCCAACAGCCTCAGAAAGCCTCTCCCATGCCCCAGAAGCATATGTGACTGGATGGCAAACAGCTCATAAGATGCTAAGAAAAAAGCTTGTTTTAAAAATAACTTCTAAACCTCCTTGCAGCTTGCCTTTAAGTAGATTTAAGATCTATTTAAAAAGCCTACCAAGTGTAACTCCTACATATCATGTATTTCAAAGGTAGCTGAAAAAAAATATACTATCTTCTTTCAGCCCAACATCTTCTGTCTCAGATCTGAGACTTTTACATTTCTGTGGAATTTCACAGGCACAGAAGTCTAGGAAAGACTAGTCCTGCCCTGAACCATGCAGTTTGCCCCCATGCTGACTCACCTGGACAGCTTTCCCATTCTAGACTTTAAGCAGTAGATATGAACTTAGGTGGACAGTTGATATATGTGTTCCCAGATCTTACATTTTCCAAAGACTAATATCTGCAGTTTTTATTAAAGCTGCAGCTCTTGCTGTGAAAATATAATCTTTCTGTTTTTATTTAAGGGATATTTTTTGCCCTTATTTGCAAGAGAGAGAAGGCAGGACAAGCCAAATGAACATGATTTGTGGTCTGAAAACCAAAGTCAAAAGAAAAGGGGAAAGTATGTGTATTTTTAAACTCATGATTTCTGGAGCTGACTCAGTTTTCACAAATGCCTGAGTTAGCAGTGAAATTGAAATATGATTATCAAAGTGCTATCTGAGAGGAAGACAGAGAAACTACTGCTGGTGAGCCTTTTGGTGTTTAATGAGATTTCCTGGAAGTGTTCCCCTTCCTTCTCAACTCTAGACATTACACTTGTGTTTCATCAGAAAAAAGCACAGCTTTCCTTCCCCCAAAGATTAGCAAGTTCCTCACAGAAACGTTTAGTAAAGGACAAGCACTAGGCTTTCCTACCCAGTTGCTATCTTCCTTTCCTGCCCAGCCCCAGGGCTACTCCTGAGATTTCCTGATCTCTGCATCCTTGCTGGAAAGAGCAACAGCAGGAGCGTTTCTCAGCCTATTCACAAAGCACTCGGTCCACTTCCAGATGCTTCCCTGCAAGCAGCAACTGAAATTTTCTGCCCTGAGTCAGCTCTTGTGTTACTCACAGTGGGTGTCCCTGGATTTTGAGGGGGACACTGTGGGATTCCCTCTATACCAACACTGGATACTCTATCCCATCCCCATGCCTTTGAGGTGTTGATGCAGCAACTTCACTGGCAGAATTAGTCCTGCTGCAGCTGTGGAGGCTGCCCAAGTGAACAAGGATAACCCACACGAATGAACTTAGCCTGAAGCAGCTCCACTGAAACCAGTCTGCAACACTGCTTAAAATAGCTGAGAAATAAAGCCCCAACTTCAAGCTTTGTACTTGAGTTATCCCAATAAATTCAGCTCTGATAAATCCTGTACAGTATCTTGTGGAGCAGTAGTTTAGCACATCTGGTCTGAAATGATACCTCTGGCTGCAGATACAATTGCTTCATTAAGGAAAAGAAATTAAAAATTTAAAAAGCCCTGAATCTGAAATAAGAGAGGAATCTGAGTCAGAGCTGGTTTTTGCTTTTGAACTCTGCTTGGGAAGATACTCTCTCCTCTTATTTATGTAAGCATTTAGAGAAAAAAAAGTGCAGTGTTGTAGTATCTGCATGCCTTTCACTTATATAAAACACGTATCCACGCACCTCACTTCCTGGGGAGCAGTATTTTCTTCTCCCAAGTAGATTAATATTCTTAAATCAGAAAACTGAGAATGGTTTCAAACTGAAATAATCCAATTGCTTTCACAGAAATTACCAGACTACTGTAATACAGGTATGGCAGTATCAGTTTATTTTTTGAGGGTCCTGCAATAAGGACCTGTCAAAACAGAAGAGAAAGTATCCAACAATACTCAGTGATGTCCCTCGAGGGGTGACCTCTTCAGGTGATCCTTTGGGGTCACAGGGTGTCTGCCAGCACTTCCAAATAACATTACATTCAAATTACATTGCATCCATAAGCATCTGCACATTCCTGATTACACCACTCAAGAGGGAAGCCTTTTCCCTTCCCAAAGATTAAAGCATGTTGGATTATTCTTTGAAATCTTTTTATTTATTAATTTTGAAGTCCCTCCTCCACAAACATACTTCTGCCAATTTTCTTTCACCTTGGCCAAGTACATCTTAACTGATAAGTAGAACAGAAGATGAAATCTGCTGCTTCAGAATATTCAGTTATTAGAAATAAAGAAGGCCAGACCTATGTGGGGTGACAGCCAAGAGATAGCAGGTTTTTCTCACCAAGTCAAAGCAGAAATTGCTGCAAGTTAACAGGACAGTTTTAGGTTTCCAAAAACCTGAGTATATTTAGCTTTTATCCACCAATTCAAGTACTGAAAAAAGATTGATGCTAGGAATCTCTCCCACCCCATTTTTTTATCCTGTTGTACCTGTTTTCCTAATGCCCTCTTTGATTTGATTTTTAAACTGTTGCTATTACCAGCTCTCCTGGGTATAAAGCTAACCACATTCTTATGTCTCTGAAGCTGGCATCTTAGCAATTGTAGGAGTTGTGGCAAAGTGTGGATTTTGAAACATGGACATTTTTTAAATAATCAAGTTTTTTTTCTCCCTGCCCTCGTTCACCGTTGCTTTCCTAGATTTCACAATAAGGTAGAGGTTGCCTTCTTAGTGTTATTCTGATAAAGCCAAGAAATCATGCAATCCCCCTCAGTAATTGTATTCTAAATGCATCTTAAGAGCCAACAAGTTGTAATCTAAGTTACGATATCATTTTCCAATTGTACTATCACTCTGAAATTGTGATTTTTGTGGCTAAAACATCTCTAACTTCAAATAAAATGCATTTATTTTCTGCCTTGCAGGTAGAAATGCAATCCTCTTTTTTAAGGGACAACTCAAATTAACATTACTTGAGAGTTACAAGTTCAGGGAGGCCCTGAGTCGGGCATTCTCTCCTCCCCTGCTTCATGGTACAGATTTTCTGATTAATGTTCTTGATTAGAAGACCTCTCCCATGCTAACACTCAGCTTCATCAGTCCTTCCCTTGGTCCTTCTAACTTAGGAGACTAAGTTTTGGGGAGCTCTAAACTTGTGCCAAAGTGCTGGCCAGCATGGGGTAGAACAGTGACCCTGTTCAGGATCATTGTCCTGGGGAAAGAAATTCCTCTGGTTTGCAGGCACCCAGAAATCATCTTTAACACAAAGACACTGAAGTGAAAATAAGGACATTTTGCTACAGTGCAAAGCTTAACAAAACTAGTTACTCTATTGAGAGACAGGTACCCAGAGAGAAATGATAAACCATGTCATATTAGCTACTAGTACCATGCAGGAGTTTTGTGGCAGAAAATTCTTTCACTTAGCTGCCAGGGTGCTTGCATAGGTTTGCCAAGTGGTATTTGATCCAAGACCTAGCCTCAGGCTACCCTTATTGGAAATCAAGCCTGAGCTGAGCACAGAAGCAGCAGCTTGTCCCCATGGTCCACCCCCCAGATCCCACTTCAGCACAAAGCCTTCCTTTCCGCTCATCCCTCCAGGGTCTCCTGTAACACGTTTAGATGATACTTTTAATGCTTGTGTTGAGAGAGTGTTGACTTAAAGATAAAATAAAGACATCCACTGGGATAGATATCATTTGGCCAGACAGTAAACATGCCATTTATTGAAGGTGAATGAAACTCCTAACTTGATACTTGGCTGTAAAAGAGAAAGCTATAGAAAGTTATACTCCAGCTCCAGACTGGTGGGAGTGGGAGTACAAATCTCGGTTTGGAATGTGGTTTTTAATATGATTCAGAAAGTAATAAGCTGCTTCTGTTGTGGAAGACCTAAAGCCTATTTTAGGATGGAGAACTAACATCATAGTAGTCACAACATTTCAGGAATGAAAGCATGCCTGATGTGAGCATCCTTTAAACATGGGCTGCAGGACACTGACTTTTCAGGTACAATATATACTTTTGTTTTTCTCTTCCTGCATTTCCTGGGTCAGGTATAGCTTATATGACAGAAAGCAACAGAAAAAATACCTTCTTTAATAGGATACCTCTCCACTGTAGACTGATAGGTCCAACTGCATTGGAAGATTTAGCATGCACATTAAGGTGGCAGACATAACTGGAGGAATGAAACAGACACATCCATTCTGTTGCCCCTACTCTCAGCAGAAGCTAGTGCAGGCAAAGCAACAGTACATTTAATGGCCACACCAAAGCCAACAGAATACATCAAAGGCCTAGCAGTGGAAACAGAACAGCAGGAGGAGGGCTTGCAGCTGCAAAGAAAGTTAATACTGTTCTTGCCTACAAACTAGCAAAATTATTGGAAGTATCAAGAATCACAAAAAGGGTCAGTGAGGAAATTTAACATTACAGTACAGCCAGAGTTTCTAATGTTGTATTTATTACCCATAAAGTGTAAAAACCCAGGTATTACAAAAATAGACGAGAACTTGTAGCAAAACCAAAGATCATTTCACTGTAAACTAGTGTCTAAAGACATAACTTAGAACCAAGAACTTTCCTAATGCCCAGGAAGCCCAAAACTCCTGAACACATAATTTTTACAAGGCTCTTTTAGAAAGGATACAGCGAAAACTTGTTTGACTTGAATCAAAGTAGGGGGGAGAAACATACCCTGTACGAACAAACAGCCAATGTCATATCAACTACCTAGTTACTAGCAGTGTTTGTGTCTTGTCTAGTTCAACAGGAGCACAGTTCAGAAGCTGGAGGCCCATCCTGTTAAGACCTCTGCATGGCAGTAACCACACCGGACTCTCTGGAGCTCTTTTCCACTTGACAGAACAAGACCCTGCTGAAGAGAAGCAGGAACTACTTTACTGAAGCAGGGAGAGCAGTTGGGATACAAAAAGCTGCACTGAGATCTAGGGAAGTCCTGCAGCAGCATCCTCAGCTGTACCATCACAGTCCTGACACTAGCAATTACAAAATCCTGACCTCAGTGCTCTTAATTATCATCTGCACCATATGATCACACCCCATACATATAAGTCAGTTACTTGTCCAAGTTATCTCTGCTGTGCAACCTAGATGTCACCATCTCTTGTTTTTATATCCAGAGTGTCCCTGGCATGCTAACAGAAGAGTGAAGCCTACAGTCACAGTCACAGTTTCAGACTAATCACTCAGGGAAGTCAGGCAAACACAAACCTCCCTATTTATAGACAGAGCAGTTAAATATGACTGTGGCCTGCTCATGTCAGTAAGCATTTGCAGGATTAGACCACAGATGTTATGTTAGAGAGAAGAAAAAAAAATATAACGCCACAGTCCACTTTTACTACCATTAAGAAAAAAGGAAAATAGGGGCAGGGAAAAATGTATGGACTTGCTCCTGTTCCTCAGCAATAAAAGTGTCCTGTTTCTTGTTTCCATGGAGAAAAAACAAGCTATTCACCTTAGGACAGAGATTGAGATCTGAGCTCTGTTCGTGGCTATAAGACTTTCTGCATGACCTCAGGCAACTCTTTTATGTCTTTCCATGCCTGAGTGTGCTTGTGAGTAAAATGAGATTCGATTTGAAATCCATGCTATTCCCTTTCTAACAAGGATAGGAACCATAGAAAGTACTGAGCAACAGTTAACAGTCCTGGACAAAACCCAGGAAATGCCTACTTAAAGTCAATGAGCACAGCCTGGCCCCTTACAGTATTTCAAGTTAATAAGCATCTGTCACGGCACTTTTCATATATCTTCCATCTGAGATTTCAGGAATACTTGTAACTCCCGGACAAAGTTCAGCTTTTACAAGACACCCATGAACAAGGAGCTCAATTTTCTCCTTGCAAGAAAGGCATAGATGTTAAATCACTTGTAGAAGATTACAAAATAAGGCTACGTAAGACAGGAAAACACTTCTTGTAGGCCAATCCTGCCCTGTAATGAGGTCTCTAGCAGAGTTCCCACGTCTCAGGGGCATCAGACCATATTCTTAAAAGATTACAGATTCCATTTCAGTATTCAGCAAATTAGAGTTTACTACAGCCTGTGTGGTGCTTGATCTTTGAGAAAAAATGATCTACAGACACTTAGTGTTCTGTATTCTCTTCAGAAACAGACATCAATACAGAAGACACTGTTGCCTGCTTCTGACATATAAAGTGGAAGCTGTTTTGAAATGATAAGTGATTTCATTTAATTTTTATTTAAATCTCCTTTCGCTGTATTACCATGTTGAAAAGATCTTGCACTAAATTATCTTTTACAATAGTCATTACCCAAGTTTGTTCTTAGAGCTGACAGGTTTCTCAACTGAACTCCAGGGAAAGCAGGCTGGCCCTACGTCCCAATTTAATTGTAGTTCTTTTAAATTAGTACTTGTAGCAGGAGAAGCAACTATGAAATTAATAAATCCAGAAATTCATGGAATAACTATAGGCTTTCTGAAAAACAGCATGAATGATTCATTGCTTTAGTTAAACTACTTATCATTAGCTCAAGTGGCAAAAAAAAAAAAAAAAAGAACATAGCAGCTGGTGCTTTAAAATCTTAAGAAAAATGCAGAAGATAAGGCAGCATTTGGTCTCCTGGGAAAGGAACTTGACTGTAGTGATCCCTCCCTCAAGGATTCAACTTCTAAAACCCCAAGAACAAGAAAACACACACTCTCTTCTGGGTATGTCTAACTCTGCATCCTTTTGATAAGGCAAACTTTTTACTTCATTTGGGTTAAATTGGGGAGTTAAAAAACCACACATCACATTTTCACTCTCCTACTTTAAAATGCAGTCTGTAGGTTCAAAGAAGGGAAAGAAATCACTCAAAATCTTCTAAGACCTTTCAGAATAGAATATATTAGAAAGCTGCTAAAAAGATGCTCAATATCCAAAGCAGCTTAGAGCGCAAAAAGTAGAGATTATAAAACCCAAGATGCTTATATAGATTATCACAGTTCTGAAAACAAAGCCTTTTTTCTCCTAATGAGCCTGAAGCAAGCTATCGTTATTGTAGCTGTTCTTTCTACCTGTTGGTACTGGCCAATAGCTTGGGGGATCCAGTCCTCCTAGTACGCACCACCCATCCTGGTTGTACTAACTGTTCATGTGATTGAACATTACATTTCATTATCCTAGCCAAGAAAGCCTTTACTTCTTAAAAGAGATTTGACTTCTGAATAAAACAAAAATAGGAGCATTTGCTATTTTGTTACATTGAAAGAGAATGCTTAAGTTGATAAACACCTTCCTTCCCCCCCCCCCCAACCTTCTTCAAGGAAGATGTAAAATATTTATTTCTGCAGGAAGTTTCCATTAAAAGGCACAAAGATAAAATTTGACTCAGACATCTAGGAAACATAACAGCAAGAAGTTAAAATGCATAAAACCAATTAGCAGGTATCCACTGTTAACTAACTGCTTCACATTAAGCATTAGAGCTTGGTACCTTATTGTTATTAAAATACTTCCATCTACATTTATTCTAGTCTAATAATAGAAAAGACATTTCTATTAATAAGCATCTAAGCAACTCTAGTGAAGTCACATAAACCAGCAATTCCACATGCTTAGAAGCAGACCAAAGGGGGACCAGAAGCCAACAGTTCATTTGTCCAGTTCTAACCCACTTAGTACTCATTCAAATCCTATTTCATCTGGCCTGCCATTAGACCTGCCTTTGGGGCCTCCCCTACGGTCATTCAAAATTTGCTTTCTCAGTGTCTCTCTTGTTTTTGTTATAGTACAGATCTTTGTTGTCCTCTCCCACAGTCATCTCTTCTGATACCTAAAGACTCCTAGTCTACCTAATCATTCTTCCTTTGGAAATTGTGTGATTATTCTTCTCACTGCTCTCTGAGCCCTCTCCCACTTTATATCCTCCTGAGATGGAGGAAGGAGAGCAGAACTTCACATGATATTCTGGAGACAGAGATATTACAAATTTATACAGGGCATAATTATTACCTGATGTTTTGTTCTGCAAGCCTTTTTAATAATTCCAAAACATTTGGATTTTGCTGGTTTACTCACTACTGAGCACTGAACTGCCATTTTGATAGGGCTCTCTATTGAAATCACACCAATATCCTGAATAATACGAATCTAGAGCTCTTTTTTATGAACAAAGTTAGGATTGCTTTACTTTCCTTTGCATTGAATTTCCTCTGCCTTTCGTTGCTGAGCTGGATGGTATTTTGAGGTTCTTCTGCCTGTCTTCCTAGCTAGCCCTCATCTTCACTACCTTGACTAACTGAGGATCTTTGGCAAAATGGGTTCCCTGGCTAACCACTCCCCTGTTCTGACCATAGGATATTTCAGACCATTCAGACTGGGAGGAACCTCACAGTAAAGATGTTTGGCAGGATGGTTGCAAGAAGTCTCCACCAGCAGCAGACCTGAATCGTAGCCCTGCATTGGGCTCTGTGGGCACCCCAGCACACTGTGGGCCTGGTAGCAAGGGATGCAGTGGGGACAGGAGTGATGTGACACAGAGCAGGTACAGACTGGGGTACTCACAAATGGTCGTAGTATCTTCTCCCCTTACTGTGTTAATCCACCTCTGTATTGTCACTGTTTCAGTAGAAACAATGTGCCTGGCTGGCAGGCAGGGGTGTAGGAAGGAGACATTTTTGAGCTCTGCTATATATAGCACAAGTCTGAGGAACTGTTGCTATTAATCTCTATCCCAGCAGCAATTTTCCCGCAGCAGGGGAAGAGAGAAGCTTGGGGGCCATGCAATTCTCGGGATACAATACATACATGCATACATCATACCTCCTTACTTGAAAACTTTAAGTTTGGCTTTAGGCTTTACCCTGGAGAAAGCCTACTCTACACCTCTCATTCTCACCTGTCAACCTTTTGCTCCCTTTGCCTGTTTCTTTCAATGCTTGTTTCCATGGATCAGTCTCTTTACTGTGTTATCTAACAAGCATTTACAAGTTTTGGCTTGTGTAGGCAGGTCACTCTCTCCTCCAGGTATCAGTGTGAACGCATGAAGCCTCCCCTCTTAAGCTTTCACGTCTCCTTTTCCAGCTGAGGATCCATCCATGGATAGTCCCCTTCAACAGCAATGAAACGGTTACAGCCCCAGCTCCCAGCCATTTCTGTTGTCCCTGCAGCACTCCAGGCTTCTTCAGTGCTATTTTAGGAGTGATTATTGCTCCCCCCAGGTTTTCCATATCTTTGAAGGTAGGCAGAAGAAAAAGAACAAATCCTTCCATTCCCCCACAGCTCTCATTCACTCTTGCGCTTCTTGGGGTTTTCATCCTTTTGCCTGAGTCAGCCTGTTTTCCTCCCCAGTCCCAGCAAACTGTCTGGTGAATACTTCCTTTTTACCACAGGTTGCAAAATGCCTGCCTTGTTGAGGACATGTAGTCTCTAAGCAGACTGCAGACTACAGCCCAAACTGTGTAATTTACAATTTGTGGTCAAACACACCACCAAGCAACAAACAAAATATCATGTTACCCCTTGCCCCCCCCCCCAAACACTCACCATTGTGGAGAAGGAAATACTTCCTTACAAGAGGTCCCACCCAAGCTTCTGACTTTGTTGGCTCTCTTGGTCACTGCAGTCTTCTCTGGGAAAGCCACTACCTAAGATTACTAATAGCACTGCAGAAATACACATGTTGGCATGGCTATCAGCAGCTAAGCTAAGGCACACAAAGACATGCTAGGTATTTGGAGTATTTCTTTTACTCATGTCTAGTGCATTAGAAGTTCAAAGGCAAAAAGAATGCCACTTTTGCATCTGTCGAGAACAGCCAAGCAAAATGTGCTGGAAGCAGATCTTACACGTGGAGAGCAGAAAGCTGTTTTGCAACATCACCCATAATCACACTTCTCAGCTGATCCTACCCAAGTGCTGGAAATTTATGTTCATAACATGAAGAGACACAGAATGAAAACAGTCAAGAAGTCATTGGCTAAAAAAAGATAAAGTTAATATGCTCCTGATCTCCTAGTTCTCAGGCAGTGTACTCCTGCCATGAAGATGATCAGACAGTTCATTTCCTTAATAAATAATCACAGAAATCTCTCTTTACTGGTCATCTCTTTCCCAATCCTGGCAATGCTGATTTTTTAATAGTACATATGCTCAGACACCAAGGTTTCTTTACTCTCTTTCAAAAGCTACTTCAGAATTAAGAAATCTTACAGAATCTCAATCTCCATTATCTTTTATTAATTTATTTTCATTCTTCAAAGTTCTATATCACGTACCAATTAAATAGAGTATCTCCCATCTAAACTGATACAATCTTCACATCACCTCTTTACCTATCTTGCCAGAGCACTATGCTATACATATTGGATGTTTCCAATAGAAAAGATTTTAAAGGAATTTACTCTCAGAAATTTGTTAGGTATTTAAAATTATGTTTTTCTCTTTCATAAACTGCCTGAAGTTTAAGCAACATTTCAGAGTTGAAAAAAGTAGCTACTATTACTGCTGCAGGTGTGATTTTGCTCTTCTATTCAGAAATTGCAGTATTAGAAGGAGTGGGAACAGAACTCAAACATGACGTCCACTGTTATCCTTACATCTGTTATCAGGAACAATGTCTTTGATGAATTAAATAAATCTTTTCTTTTAAACGCAAAACCACAAAAAATTATCATCCGTTTGCTTGAGAGACTGCACTGCAATTTTCCAGCTTATGCTGTCCCATAAGCAATGTTATCCTTTGCTGACAGCATTCCTGAATAGCTGAGAAATGGCTTTACGTGAATCTTGTAGGCAGCCAACGCTAGCAGGAGCCGCTCCAAGAATGGAGAGGGCAACGTTGGAAGACCTGATTGTACACAGGGCTTATGAACACAATTTGTATCCACACATCATCATGTTTATGACAAAGGCTTAAAGAAGACACAAAAAAGACATGTCTTTCCTTCCATAACCAAAAATTTATATATCACGTAAAGCTAATTTAGCTGGACTGTGAAATAGTTTCTGGGACTAAAGAAAAAATAGCCTGCAAAGTGACATTTTCCAGATCTCCACTTTATTCTCTGCTGTTTGCTGCAGCAATTTTCCCTTCAGTGTGAAAGCTGAGTTGCAGGATGAGTGCAGAGAAAAGAATGAGAAGTACAGGAGCATCCTTTTTATTGACTGCAAGAGTAAGGCGGTACCATGCCTGTGGAGCTTAATGTCCTCCGTGACAGATGCCCAAGCAGTAGACATTAACTCTCAATACATTACCTCTGAACATACAACCAGGTGGTTATTTCACTTACAACTTATGTTCATCTGTTGTTTGTTTGCTGAGTAAGCTGTCAGAAATATAACCCTCTGATGCTGTGAGCCATGCCAAGTCAAAACAGTCTTCTGCTCTAATATAAAAGGGGAAGGAAGTATTTTCCTTGTGGTATTTCATAAAAATTAGTGATGGGCAGGCAAATTTGTGTGCTTACAACCTAAGCAGCTGCAGGACCCATCAAATCATGTGCTAAGTTCAGGCTATAATCAGTTGGAAAAAGCTGTTGAATAGATAGAGAAGTAGAGATAGGCGTGGTTCTGTGGGTCAGTGTCGGGAGAGAAAACTAATGGACCAGAGACTGTACAAGCTGCTGGGAGACTTTACTGCTTCTTTAAACCAAGGCTGCTTTTTGTTTATTATGAACATAATCCTGCAAGGCAAAAAGTACCTTCCAAGACACGTAGAGCACATTCATTATCACCGCTGTCCTATCTGAACTTCTCCCAGGTAGGTTTTTTGGGAGTGAGGGAGATGCCACCTCAGGAAACCAGAAAAGGGCAAAGTTTGTCCCTGCGGGATGGAAAATGTCATGAAAACTGCCCATCAGGGGAGTTAGGATAAAGCTGTGGAGAACCTTGGATCCAAAACTGAGTCTTGCTGCTTATACCTCATAGCAAAATAAAATAAAAGTAGTATTTTTAATGCTTTCAAATTAAACATGACTTGATCTAGAGATGGACTTCAATGCAGAAATCCCAAAATTGCTTGCACAAGATTGTCCTAAAAGTATCTAACTTCTCAAGCTGTCTAAAGATATCTGATGACCAGCAAATATTTGCCTAATGCTTAAAAAATTTCATGTAATTCCTTTGAACTTTTCAAGGCTGTACTGACACTGCTCCTGTAAGTATTAATACATAAACAAGCCTCAGGATTTAGATGTCAAATATACTGATAAGACATTTCTGGATGTTTTGCGGTCCAGCAGCTTCTTTTGGCCCAACCAATTCATCTTGATTTCAGTCAGATTAATTGCAGCACAAACACTTGCAGGTTTACCCTTTGCTTTTCAAGATCAAAGAAATATATAGCACAAAACTTTATGAATCAGTCACAGAAGTGAATTTATGCTTATCAAGGGAAGCCGTTTCTCTTCAGTCTTCAAGTGAAACAGTGAAGACTCATTTTCCATTTCCTATAGGGCTGTATGTTTCAGCTAATGACAGAAACATCCTAGCCTGTGGACAGATTAGTAGCATACTAATGTGTATATATGTCTATAAAGATGGACGTGCAATTTTCTGCCTGGATGGCAGACATTTGTCTTCTATTTTCACCCCAAAAATAAGATTTGCTATGTAATTCCAAGCAAATCACTTCACCTAGATCCTGCCTACATCTCCTACCCCACTAAACCATAACCACACCTGCATCTTCCTATCACAAGGTGCCACTGCAATCCTCGATATATTTTTTTGTGCTTATTGGGCCCTACCTAAAAGGCTTCCTAAAAAGCACAAAGGTTTTTAAATTCTCTGACAAAGGCCAGGAAATGGTAAATTATTGTTTGTAATTAAAGACCAATATATAAATGTTTTATTTGCAACTGTGAGCATATGCAGTTACATTCCTCAACCTATTAACATACATAATTAATATAGGCATGCAATGCCATGGCAACTAACAGTGAGAACAACAGTGTTCACTAGTAAAACAAGAATGCATGTGCGCATATATGAATATATGTATTTAATACTGGAGATTGTGTCATCAGTAATGGTATATGGTAATGTGATAACTACATTCTCATTATTTGTTAAAAATCATACAAAATGATACAGACACATATAAAATCAATAAATTCCAAAGAGTAGGTGTCAGCCATTTCCTTCAGTAAAAGACCCTGTAACGGTCTCACATTCCCTCTTTCACTCTCTTAAGTAGCACAACAGTTTTCCATGGTAGGAACAATATGCCTAGCATAGCGTTTTACTCAATGACTGATACACTTTGAAGGGGACTTCCATCAATTCACATGTGCTTGCTTCTATATTTGTATTTGCCTTTATGCTGAGATAGAGGTTATCAGGAAAACAGCCAGAAAGGGAGGTGTGAAGGAAGGGTCTGTGCTCCTTGCCCTGATCTCCTGAGGCTGGAAGGTGGTTTCTGTATAAATACCGTCAGCAGGCACATTGTCATTCTTCTATGCAAAAGCAGAGAGGGATTTCTCCTGTCTTGCTCTCCCATTGAGCTGGAGTGAGCTTGTTCTCAGCCATCAGCAATACACGGAGGCGCACATATCTACAAAGTGTCTGTGTGTTTTTGAGTTGCCACCTACGAGTTCATGGCCTGTGCTCCTAGCCTTCACTCTTCTGAGAAAGATATAGCCCCCACAGGGCCTGAGTGATAAGAGTAAAGACAAGCTCGTTCAGCAGTGTCCTCCATCAGCATGAACCAGCTCATACATCACAGCAAGCGATGACGATGAACAGAGAGTGAACATCTCCTCAGCATCTTGATTGCTCCATGTGCCGAGGAAGGGCGTGAGGTTGCAGCTTGAGCAGGAACACGTGAACAAGGATTATTTGTAGTTCACTGCAGCATGAAAGCCTGGCATTATCTTAATAGGTATGCCAAAGATTTTCATAGAGCAGATTATTTTTTAATCGAAATGCCAAGTTCTTTTCCATCTCTGTCTCCTCGGAACGATCAGAATACCCATAAAAAGCAATATATTGACATTTCTGGAGACCAGAGGTTTTTCACTTATTCTCCATATTGACTACAGCATGACCAATCATCTCTTGCAAACATGAATTTTACTAGGCTAACCATAATAATTGTCTTCATTCCCCTCCAATTCCTGTCCTACAAGGCTGCTACATACAAAATTTTGCAGTGCACATTTTGGAGAAGGAGCATGTCACCACTGCAAACAAGAAGGTGGTCCTCAATTCCTCCTGGACTGGTCAGACTTTAACATTTTTTAACTCATGCCATCACGAGCTCCATTCAGAATGGCAGCCTCAAAGACCAAGTTTTATATTCTATTACAGTGCTTAAAGCTCACTAAGTCAAAATTTCAATTTTGTAGATTCAGGTACTTTTAATAGACTAATTTGAAGATGTTTTTCCCCTTCTGCCTCTCCTTTCGTGGTTCGTAATTTTGTGTTTTAATACAGTCATAAATGTATGGTATTACAGACTAGTAAAAGAAATATAATTTAGCTTCTAATGAGCTGATTTTCGAAAGGTTTTGAACTGTGACACAGGAGGTTTGTTTTCAGTTCCTGCTGCAAAAGCTTTCTGCATTGTACTAGGCAAGCCATTAGATTGCTCTGTCCCCTCCCTATTTGTCTGAATACATCTGTTTTCTCTGTTAAATTGTCTTGGCTATGTGCTCAGTTAGGAACACACAGACCTGTACACTACCTAACAGCAAACCCAATAACTGGCAGAAACACAAAGCATGTATCCTTATCCTTATCCTTATCCTTCACCATTCCTTTGATTTCTCCTTACAAAACATACCTCGACATGAACAGACTAAGTCCACCTGCCTTGTTGTAATAAGGAGACTATTGTACAGTTTCTTATAAAAATAAGTTGTCTTGAGCAGGTGTAACACAAGCAGATGCAACTGATTACAGGAAATCTTGCCCACTGATCTGTTAGATATGAAAGTAAGGAAGGTCCCCACCCTTCATGTTAGTCTGCACAAATGTGCTCATGTTTTCACATCCAGCCTTGTTGATTTTAAAGGGACTTCTTGCATGGGCAGGCTCTGCCCACACAGATTTCACTGCAGCATCGAGAGCTGAATTCATGGAGAAATCCAAAAAACAGGTTCTTGCAAAATGCAAGAAAAATGCAGGGGCAAGGGGAAGAGGTTGAGATGAGGAACGTGGAAGAGTCCCCACATCCATTTCTTGCACAGGGATGAAAAGCAAAGAATTTCTTTCACTTGGGATTACTGTTAAATATATACAACTGCTTTGACTAACTTCTGTGCAAGGAACAACTGGAACTGAAAAAAAAAAGGCTTAACAGAAGTTGATGAAAAATTATTTGCTTCTGAGAGAAAAACTCTGAGATAAAACCATTTTTCTGTAGGTAGCTACAGAAGCCATTAAGACCAGGAACTGCAGAGTTACCAAGCTGCATCCTTATGACCTGAACGTACAGTCTGCCCTGGCACAGGTCACTGGAGCTTTTGAGGGAGGTTGGCATAGTTGGTTTGTTCCCCAGAGGCAGCCCCAGATGCCAGTCTGAGGCCCTGGGGGCTTGAGCATCTGCCAGTAAACCCTGCTGGTCTTTACCAGACAGTGACTCACAGGTTTTGTCTGGTAAAAGGAGAGAAGGAGTCTGGCTTTATGCTTTGGAATTGCATACACTGGCCAAGTGGTTTCCTTAACTGCGCCTGTATGGGTTTGACACTAAGCAGACACATGTTGTACCATATATGCTCTTGAGTTACAGCCAGCTCAGTCCCACCACCCAAATCCAGCTCATTTTCTGAGTATACATTTTATCTCAACATCCATGTGTTTAACCACTGGCACTACTTTGGTGTATAAACATGAATTCTCACTAGCAGGGAAGCTGCCGATAGAGAATTTGTGAACAGAAAATTGATGTGCAGACTATGATGGATAAGAGCAGATTTTACATAAAAAGCATTGCAGGTACAAGAAGAGGATCTATTTCCTCACCACTTGCAATCCATGTAGAGTAAAACTGGTGAGAAAGAGACAGAAAGGCCATACGCTCTTTTCCAAACTAGCTGCTGTCACATGCTCTGTATTTACAGTAGGTTATTTTGGCAACATAGTCTTTCATTTTGCATGATGTATAGAGCTTGAAGGAATGGACCGTGCATGAATACATATCCACATACGGGGATGCTCTGAGTCTTCCCTTATGCATATGCCATGCAAGTTACCTTTGTTCCAAGTGCATCTGCAAAACTATGCTGCATTTCACCAGCTGTACAATACAACAAAAGAGAGCTGACAGTAGTTCTCAGCAGCCCATCTTCCAACCCAAAATGAAGCAATAGCGTATTTCAGGTGCTTTAAAAGGAAGACACTGTTTCTTGTTAGTGACTGTGCACTCAAAGATGAGTGCCACTTTGAGTCAACAGAAAAAAAATGGAACTATGAGACATTTGCAGGTGGTGGTTTTTTTCCTGAAATGAGACTTGTCGAGGTATTAAGCAGTACACCCGGTAGCAAATGATAGCTGGATTAGGTCCTAAAAAAATATGCTAATTTTAGAGTGTCTCTGTCATGGTTTAAACTGAGAATCACCATGAAACCAGGTGTACAGAAATACCAGCTGGGAGAGGAGGAGGAGGAAAGTGTGCCTCAGGTCCAGTTTAAGCCAATAGCGTCAGGCTTTAAAATAAGGACCCAGATCAGAGTGAAGGCAGACCTAACATTGTAAAATATCAGTACTGGTGCTGCATTTATCTAAAGGGAGGTCATTGCAGATTCACAGAAAGGTAGGAAGTTCAACTTTGTAAATATGCTACTGGCCTGGGACTTGGGCTAATACAATTCTTGGCCCACAGATCTTCTGCGTGTACTTGGACAAGCCAGCTATCTGCTCTCTCTGTCAAAACCACACCTGTACAACAAGGATGCTACTTCTCTGTCTCACTGTTTGGGGAAGGGGACAGGGATTTTTGCATACATTGGAACTAAAGTCCCCAGGAGAAGGAGCCAGGAGAGCAGCTCTGGCAGGTCTGAGCTTATGTGACTAGGGATGGGGAGAGGGAACTTGCCACCACACTGAACATAAATGACGTGGCTTCCAGGAAAAGGGGGAAGCTTGCCAGAGTGGTATTTAAACAGGTGGTTTAAAAACACCATCTGTGATTTCAACTGCCAGTGCTGAACCAGAATGAACTGCTTTTTGGGAGGAGTATATGAAGATGGAAAGCCATTTATGACTCAATGGGACTGTGACAGCAAAGATCGGCCAAGACGCTTTTAGACCTTGCTCTTCCAAATCAGCTGTGTTTTGACACTGTGTCACCAAGCTGTGGCACAGGAGAAGGCAGCAATAGTAACACACATGTTGTCACAGCATCCATCATGGCAAAACTGATGGTGTAAAGATATAAAAGAAGTGAGACTAGAAGGAGGAATTCACACATTTTATTAGCCGAAGGAGTACAGTTGTGGGAGGAGAAAAAACCAGACTAACTTCTGAACACCGAAGTCCATGTCATAGGCCACCCCATCAGAGTCCCCAGGGCTGTGAAAATCATGCAGCAGGTCAGGGCTGTGACATACAGACTGCAGTTCTATGACCACAACAGCAAAATCTAGAAGAGCTGGTCAGGAGTGTTGATTTGTATGACCAAGGATCCAGTCATTTCTCTAAAAGCAATTACAAATAAAAGACACAGCCCAAATTGGTGGAAGTCCTTTGCTTTGGGTACAAGGGCAATGGCCTCTGTAGCAGCAAATGTTGCACTGGGGGATGGGGGGGGTGTCTACTGAAGCAAATAATGACTTTGCCATGAGTTTAGAGGCTGTGTGTAAAACCGATCTACTAAAATGCATCACCTCTAATTAGATTATCAGACTCTCGTGTGTGTATTCTATGAAAGCCTTCATCATTTTAATTACTGCGGGTCACATGTCAGAGGATGATTCAGGTGAGAAGAGTATTTCAGGCAGGGGAAAGATAAATTCTCCTAGTTGGGGCTCGAAAGGTAGGCTTAAACACAGCTGTGTTTTGAAAAAATTTCTAATAAATTGAAAGGTATGAGGTGCCAATTACCTGCTCCTCTTGCAAGGCTTCCTATAAAATGAAGGGAGGAGGGAATGAAATAACAAAACCCACTATGCACCGTTAAGGATTTTGCTGTGAACACTGGAAGTGTTATTAACCTGCTAAGCAAACATGCGGGCTTTCATGCAAGTGTTTAAGCAGAGGGAACAAAGTAATTTATCTAATTAAAACCTGAAACTTGACAACTTTTTCTTTTCTTGAAAGTCATGAGCACTCAGAGCACCTCAGACTCAGTTTCAGTAGCTAAATTGCCTCAGGAAATAAAAAGCTTTTAAAAAGTCACAGGCAGGATAGCTTTGAAATTTCAAACTGCCCCTATAAAAAAAAAGAACAAAGCAGATATAAAGCATCATCGTTTTGCAGCTTTTAATTTATTTTTTCAGTTCAACTGGCATAATGTTCATGTCTCCTTCTTTGTACAATCCCCTAAAATCCTGAACTGTATGACATGGAAATTTATGTTTCTTCAGGCCTGTTCTTTTATAAAACGCTTCTAGCATTGCCCAGTAAGGTTGACTGACGCTTTGCATTATAGGACACAGTTGCTTCTGGCTTTGCCAAACGTTATCCATTTGGAGCAATACCGCCTCTGCTGAATGTTTGCCTCAGGCTGATTATCCTTAATAAAAAAAAAAAAAAAAAAAAAAAAAAAAAAAAAATCAGTCAAAATGGTTCAACTGTTTCTAAATAAAATACTGGAAAAATACTGGTTTGGACATTAGAGGAATATTATTTTTTCTTCTTTGAAATGCTAAGGTGACCTGCTATTTTGAAAGAGAAAATTGAAGTTTGGCAGAGATGGCTTTTGAGTCAAGCAAAGAAGAAAACCTGGCCAGGTTTCAGACATAAAGAAAATAACACTTCAGAAATTCAAATTGCTAAAAATTACACTCCTGACTGAGCACACAGTGCCCCAGCGTACAGCCAAGCTGCCCAAGTGCCATCCTCCCAAAGGATTACCAAGGCAAAACTGGTCTTTCCCGTAAGCCCACATCGGTGCAGAGGCAAGTGGTGGAGCAGAGCCCAGGCACGCCGCCTGTCTCAGAAGCGGGTGGCCGGCATCCCAGGAGCTGGGAGGAGGGAGCCATCTGGTCCAAATGAGGTTAACAAACTGGCTCAGGTGGGAAGTGGAGGACTGCACTAAAATAAGGAGTGAAGTGAGGGCTAGGAAAGACAAACCACGGTTCAAAGCAGCAGGGAAAACTAGGCTGCACAGGGCTATACAGACTTAGGTGAGAAAGTGCAGCAGATTCATGTGGCTGCCATTGTTTGGCGGAAGGAGGGGAAGGAGAAGATGTTGGACCAGAAACTGCACTGAGACTGGGGCTAATGGTAGTGAGAATGAGAGATTAGGATTCAAACAAGTCACGAGGTTCCTGTTGCTTATAATTTAACTGTTTGGATGGATTTTTAGGGATGGTGAAGGATGTGCCACCTCCTGACAAATCTCAATTCCCTGCTCCAGAAGTCAGGTTCACTGCAGCTGGCCAAAATGCCTGCAGCATCCTCACAGAGTATGGTTTGGGTTTGTTTTTGCTACGTTATTAGCAAGTTTATTGTGACCCTAAAAGATAATGCTTTGAAAGCACATTAAGACTCCGCAGCTATGTTCCTCCATTTTCAAGGTCTACCAACCATTCTCTGGTTTATGTTCATATGGTAAATTATTAGAGGCAAGGGATGTCTTAGATTATGTGTTGAAAGCTAAATATGAAAAGTCCTGCCTCTTGATTTCTAGGTGCTACAGCAATAAAAATTCTTAGGAATGCATCCATTTTTCTTGCCATGCTACTAATTTTAAGGTAAAGGCGTGGCAACAGGGCCGCAATGCCAGCCCCTTCTAAGCACTGATCACCATAAAGATTTATGGCATCATGAATTGTAGCTCACTTTTTCTGTCTTCCAGCACCACTTTCAGGTATGATATGCCCAATATGCCCACTTAGAGATTCCATACGCCACTTGTATTTTAGTTTGCTTTGCCTTTCTAAGCAGTTTTTCCACCCTGCACTTCAACAGCACAACCAACCACAAAACTTGCATTGGTGAAGTCAATGAATCACTTTTCCCACCCCATATCAACTGTTCTGTAACTACACTTCTCACTCCACAAAACCTTTTTAAATGTTACTTCTTAAACAGACATATGGTGGCATGAGGTCAACTGAATGCTCTTGATTTGATGGTGGAGAAATGTGAACATTCTTGAAACTGTTTCTGCGAAGTCCTTCATTTGAGCCACAGCACAAAGTTTTGCTGAAGTCTGATCAAATGATTTATTGCAATGACAAGCCCAGCCCATTAAAACTAAACTTCCTCCATTTCTGAGAATTAGGATCCTTTAATGTTACATTTATATACAATAGTTTCACCCCAGCTAATCCATTATATAGCAAGTCCATAATTTTGGCAGTGCAAAAGAATTCCCCTTCAAATTACAATGATTACTGAAAGAGCCAGATAATTTTAAAGAACAAAATGTGTGGCCATGCACACAATCTGAAGTCATATGGTCAACATGTGATGATTTCTGCCAGGAGTGACGTGTGTTTTACTGTAGCTTGGTTTCAAGTGCCTTTGATTTCTTCATCCCTAAAAACTCTGACATTTTCATGGGAAAAAAAGCAAAAAATCTTATGTTACCTTTTGTTGTGGTTTAGTCCCGGTCAGCAACTAAGCACCACACAGCCGCTCGCTCACTCCCCCCACCCCTGTGGGATGGGGGAGAGAATCGGAAGGGCCAAAGTAAGAAAACTCGTGGGTTGAGATAAGAACAGTTTAATAATTAAAATAAAACAGCAATAATAATAATAATAATAATATAATGAAAAGGAAAATAATGAGCAAGAGAGAGATGAAACCTTGGAAGAAGGGAAAAAGAAAAAAAAAATACCAAAACCAAAACCAAACAACATGTGCTGCAACTGCTCACCACCCACCGACTGACACTGCCGGTCCCTGAGCCACGATCGCTGCTTCCCCCGGCCAACTCCCCCCAGTTAATATACCGGGCATGATGTCACATGATATGCAATACCCTTTGGCCAATTCGGATCAGCTCTCCTGGTTGTATCCCCTCCCCTCCCGGCTTCTTGTGCACCTGGCAGAGCATGGGAAGCTGGAAAGTCCTTGACTAGTGTAAGCACTTCCTAGCAACAACTAAAACATCAGTGTATTATCAACATT
This sequence comes from Morus bassanus, assembly GCA_031468815.1. Lineage (NCBI taxonomy): Eukaryota > Metazoa > Chordata > Aves > Suliformes > Sulidae > Morus > Morus bassanus. Next base: position 58,215,362 of record CM062567.1, on the reverse strand, counting down.
ATTTTCATACTAAGTCTAAAACACAGCACTATACTAGCTACAGTGAAGAAAATTAACTATCCCAGCTAAAACCATGACATTTAGACACCATATCATCACATTAGAAACCCTGAGACCACCTAACTAGCAGCTTACTTTGTCCCAAGTCCATTCATACTGTGAATTTTTGACACTATTTTATACTCTCTTTGAACAAGTTTACATAATATAACCTTCCTGTCACTGTTTGTTCCCTTCAGAGCATTTGAGGTTTTCATAGACATACTTCAACAAAATGCATCAGATAGAAGCTTGAGGGTACAAATGTTTTAAGGACAGAACAGATTAAAACAAAAAACCCACGCTCCATGATTAGCATAGATAGAAAAAGGAATCATATATCAAATTTTCAGGAAATAGAGCTCGATAGCACAATTCCCACATATCTTTGGGCAATTTCTCAACTTGAAGAAGACACTGCTCCCCAGCCAAACACTTCCAGGAAGTTAAAATAAAAAAGGCTACTGATTTATTTTTCTACAAGGGCTCATGTAGAATAAATACAATTATGCTCCAATCTGCACAAAGAAGCAGGTAGGCTCAGAGGTCCATACTTGTGGTTCTCAGCACCATGTGTTACAATGCTCTGCCAAATTTAACACCTTCCACATCTCCATCAGACAAAGATTATCTTCTAAGTGGCAGTCAACAGCTGGCAGGCACCCCAGTTGTGCTGTCAGTATCCATCCCTCATTAACAGCCTCTGAACAGTTGGCCCAGAGGAATATGTATTTCAAGGCCATTAAATTCTTTTTAAAAAATTATGAAAAAGGATCAGCATCAGGATAAAGCTGAAAAAACCCAAAATTAGCAACCTGCTGAAGAGAAAGTGCAGAGTGTATCTGCCCTTCACTCCCAGGGAAGCGAGCACAGGGCATGGGGGCAACACAGAGCATGCAGATGTCCCCTGGCTCCTGCTGGGGCACAGGGGACAGGGTGGCATTACTGGAATGGTAGGAGAGGAAAGAGAGAACTTGAAGAGGAAGGCAAAGGACTGAAATCCACAGGAATTTGGGCTGTGTGAATGCCACGGCTGACAGAATTGCTTGTTTTTCAATATAGGCCAATGAAACTTATCTCCGTGTCTTCTTAAGCAAATGTAAAATACACCTGGCCTGCAACGAGTTGTTCTTGGAAGGATGCACACTGTACACAAATGTGTGGCTTACAGAGGTACAACATGTTAGAAATCTCTCTGAGGATCAGAAAACCCTCGCTCTGTTTTTGGTACTTGCCTCTTATTAGCAACATTGCGCTAAAAGAACCAGTAGTTTGCCTAAATCCTTCATAAATATCTCAAACTAATCTGAAGTAAGAAAATTCAATCCTTTCAAATCCTCCTGATGCCATTCATAACCAAGAATTCAAGTCCTGAGGAGGGATGATGTACAAGATAGCCAAAGTAATTTAATAAGATTATCCTGGTGCCTCCTTTATGAACTCTTGTCTTTTGATAGCTTCATTAATATTGTCCTGCCTTGTCTCCCTTGTAGACAAGCTATTTTTCAGCAATAAAAGCAGTGGATTATTATTGACTGGTCTCCAAATTTATTTTTGCCTTTCACTTATTTTTAAAAGCAGTGCTTCATCATGTTAATGCAAAGAAAAATAAGTATCTCTTTCCCCCCTACCGCCCCATCAAACATGACCACAACTTTGGATCTTCTTGGGTCCTTTCTAAAGTCAGGTAATGACAAACTCCAGCTACCAGCTAGGAAAGATGACACAGGCTCCCCAGCTGGGCACAAGGCTTTGCTTCATTGGGTTTTATTCCATAAGAAAAGGTCTACTCTCAACCCCATAAAAATTTCTTAACTGAGCTTTGCCTCCTCCTGGCCAAGCGCCTGGGTAATTCAACCCATCACAATATATAGTCTCCAGTGAAACATATGCTTCTCATCACAAAGATTTTGTTAGGATTTTCTTAGACTGTTTAGAGGTTTTGGTTATAAATATGTACAAGCAGATCAAAGTGACAGTTTGCCAGACTCATGAATAAGACCATGCATTAGCTGTTTTATTATGTTGTGGTACTGCAGTGTTATGCAACAGTACATTTATGTTAGGGGCACATACTGTATTTTCATTATGCATAGCTAAATGGGCTATTTGAAACAACCAACCCTCTGCATTACAACTTTCCCCACTGCTGAATAACATGTCAGCAAGGGTAACAACACAGGAGATGTTTGCTTTTGTCTCTCTTACTCTCAGTGCTCTCTGCTTTTCATCACAGTCAAAACATCCTCATTCTTTTATCTATATGGGATTAACCAGAGCATGAGTTATACCTGAAAAGGTATGGGGGTTTAATCCCACTGATCACCTTCCTCCACCTAGTAGTTGTCTTTTTTTTTTTCTCCGTAAAAACTGTAAAACAAAATAAATTTCACTGCACATAACATTGTTTCGTTCCATCCATGAGAAAATATTTAGGGCTCCCAAGACAAGTGCACAGTGTTTACCCACTTACATAGTCTGTTCAAAATAAAGATATATATGTCCAGTAATAGTTGTTACATCCTCCTTACTCTTTGGTCCATAGGGGACCAAAGACAGGAGGTAATCATTAAGAGGAAGATTTTCTCTACTTCAGAAAAAGAATGCTACTCCTTTTTTATAATTTTTATAATTTTCAGATCCTTCCACAAAATCTCCATGACTTCGCAATTGACACTAGCCCAGTAAACTCATCAACCAATTATCTTAAATCACCAATGATTTTTTTAATTTTTAATTTTTTTGGCTGACCTTGAATTTCACAGAGTCTTACTCAAATCTGGTTGCTACTATGGTGAGACCAATACAAGTTAGTGATTTAGCAAAAGGAGCACCTCCGCTGCAAAGACCATCCAGTTCCTGAAACATTTCACATATATCTTAGTTCTTCTTGCATTATAATTAGTGCATGAGTTGTGGTACAGCAATGAAGGGAGTGAATCAGTTTTCCATGCCTGCAATTCTTCTTTAGAAAATCTTATCCAGTACGACTTTCTGAAAAATCTCTGACCCACTCTCTGTCTACCTGCAGTGCAGACCTACAAAGTTAGCAACTCTAGGACCTGTCACTGTAAAACAGTCTCCAGCTTTTGTACCATCCAGTCAGTTATTAAGGACACTGGTTACCAACCATTTTGATTCAATGCCTCCTAAAAATCTACCAGTGGAAAGAATGACCCTCTGCAGTAAACTTAAGCAGACTGAGAGAGTAGGCTTAAAAATCAGTGAATTACCTTCTGCCAAATCCTTTAAGAGTATTCCATGGGACACAGATTTATTAACATTGATTTATACCTACTCCAGCCATGATCAGGTAACATGATGATGCAGAGTATTAATGACAGTGATGCCTCAACTGCAGAGGGAAATTTATAGAGATGACCAGTGCAAACACATATTGGGAATTACACTTCTGGATTAGAATAAAGTTTTCAAACTTCCATAACTTGACTATTGATGGAGATACTGTGTTTAAATGTGAGAGCACTTAAATACTGTATTTAAACTGGAAATACATAAGTCACAGTGTACTGTGATCAAGTCAGCTGCAGCAGGCAGTTAAAAAGGTAGTAGTGCTTGAATATCCTACATCTCTTTGCTAAAAAAGCGGTGGGACCAAGGTCTCCTGCTAGGAGCGGAAGTCCTTCTCTCAGCCGGCAAGCTGCAGGCACACCTTCTGTGAACAGACCATGAATCCTATGGTAGAGAAGGATGTACCACAGTGTGTGAGCTCAGTCACGGATGCCAGGCCTTCACAGCATTAATGTCTGTAAATAAAGGGAATGTTGTCAGAAGGGACACAGCATTGGCAGCCCTGCAGCCACACCTCACCCAAGAGATGCAAAATGTTGCGTTAGCTCTGCTGCTGCAGAAAGGAGGGGAACTGCGTGATTGCTTTGGCTGTGCTGGGCACAGGCCAGGACCATGGCTCTTGGCTAGTGTTAGTGCGATCCTGAAAGCGAACGCAACATTAGGACAGCTTCTTTTGGCTCCTGCTGTTCAAACAGGTCGTGCAATCGAGGAGGTCTGTGTCCTGGCAGAGGAAGGGATGGGATGGGCAACAGGGAAGCAAGGGATCTCCTCCCCACCTGAAGCTAACACACCTCCCTCCTCCAGTGCTGAGGAGAGAACTACAAGGCCACAAGTGCTCGTGGCATAAATTCAGCTAAATCACTTAACTTGTTCACCTTTCCTTCCTCTCCCTTTTCTTCCCCAAATGCTTTAACAGCTATAATTAGGGCAGTGCCAGTGGGAAGTGGAAGGCTTAAAATCTTAACATCATCTTAACATAGGCCAAATGCTATTACTTTGATCCCACAAACCCAAAAAAGAATAGCAGCCCAGGGTTAAAAAAGAGTCACAAGATTAAGTAAACTCTCTAAAACACTCTTCTAAAAACTATATAGAATAGCCTAATACTTGGGGAGTTTACACATCTTTTCTCTGGCACAGCCCTGCCATATAAGCTGACTACATCCCCATATACTTTTAGAGTATGGGCCAGCTGAGTTAAAGACATTTTTGCAGAAGCACTGATTTACTGGTGTCTCCACTCTTCCAGTATTCACTTCTCATGCAGCAACATTTGTGTCACATCTTTTTTAATTATCACTTTAATCATTAAGGTTCCTGAATGAAAAGTGAAGACAGACATTCATGAACAGCAGATCCACAGTAATGTAGTTTATGGAAAAAAAATATAACGTTCTTTAACAATACTATTTTCTCCTGCAGCATTTAATAAATGTAACTACTTAAAGTAACTAATAAAGTATATAGTACAAAATATAAAAACTATAAAGTATATAATAAAGTACGAAATTAGTATGCACTAAATGCATACCAATGTTAATATTACTGTCTCTGAAATAGGACCTCTGTACTAACTCCTTGTATCTTCACCTGATTTTTGCCCCCTTCTGTTGTTTCCTCCTGGACACACTATGATTCCCTGTCCTAGCAGGAATGTAACTCACCTGCCCTGACACCCGCTCTCTTCCCCCTCAATGCTGGCAGCACCATCCTCTCTCAGACTTGAAATTTTTTAACCTCCTTTCCCTCGTCTCATACAAAAAGGATCACAATGAGGCAATACGATCTATTTGGCTTTCTTTTCCAGTCTGCACCAGTAAGAGACCTGGAACCTGAACTTGGTCTAGAAAGCATGTTTTCTATTGTCTACTCAGTTTTTGGCCACTGAGTGGACTGAAACACTACTGTGGTGAGGATCTTCAAAAGCATAGAGTTCATGTGCATCTCCAGAGATACAGAGGGATGAGTTGATTCTTCTGCTCGTATTTTACCTATAAATTTGCCAATTTGTAAAAGAGCTGATTGGTGAGCTTCTGGTTTGAACCAGGCCCATTTGCCTAGGACCAGGAGCATAGCTGTGACATCCCTAGATGCCCTGAGGACTGCAGGACACACATGCTGCAGTCTGTTTTCACAATTTGTCCAAAGAACTCTGTCAGTTACAGCTGAAAAATCCCATCTCTGCTGTTTTCTGTGCCTAGCTCATGATGGCTGGCCAGCACTGCATGCAACACAGCGTTTCATAAACACAGCCAAAAATGCAGTTTGGATTACAGCTTGTGGAGCAGTAGTTTTAACCTTAGTGCCTGACCCTTTTCTTTAGCCACAACAAAATGAACAGAGCTCTCTTAGAAAGAGGACAGAAAATATATTTGTAAGCATAATAATCAGCTCACCCTCCCCTTCTCCCCCCACTCCTGCAAACACAGCCTGACTGTGAAGTCTGTCGTGAAGTCCACATGTGCTGCATTCTGGGAAGGGAGTGATTGGAGAACATCCTTTTCATTTCCTAAATTAAAAGCAGCAATTGAATTAGCCCCCCTTGGCATCACCGCTGCCCCGCGTAGTGTGTGACCAAGCTGGATGCATCTAAACAATAGGCCCATACAGATGATGCACAATAATTCTCTGGCTGACTTGGGATCTGTCTTCTCGGCACCTGCTGCAGCTGAAGCCCCCATCTGTGCTCCCCAGAGAGCTACAGCATGTCAGTACTTAATGTGCTTTGTGTCACTGTGCTTCCTGAACTCTTGTTTTATATGAATGAGAGAGAATTTGGGGAGGAGAGGGTTGGAGGGGGAAGAAGCTCACAAAAACATGTGCAGACAAAGAGCGTGAGTTTTAATTAGAAAACAGGTTGGGGGGCACTGACACTGTGGGCAAACACTTAGTGCAGTGCAGAAGTAATTAGGTGCACAAATTTCTGTTGTTAACAGACTCTTCAACACCTATTATCCCGAGTGCTGCACAAAAAATGCGTACCCCGTTAGTGAAAAGGGCTGGAAAGCTTCATTTTCACTTCTCTCTATTCAGGCGGATCAGTGACAAGGAGGGAAGGAGCACTGGGAGGATACAACTCCGGGTGACCAGAATACAAGTCCCCCTTCACCCTCCCGGCCCCACTCCCTCTCTCCACTTCCCGCACCATCCTCTATTCCAAATAACATTTGTTCGCTTCTCCCAAACTATGAGCTTATTTTGTTATGGGTCTGTCATGTTTGGTTCTGTTTTTTCCCCCCGCTGCCAACGCTTTCTTATTAAAAGTTTCATCATTCTCATTCATTACTGCAACTGTATCCCCAGGCTTTGCTGACAGATAGGAGGAAGAAGTCTACATCTTTATTTCATTTCTCTATATATTCAGCTTGCTTGCAAATCTGGCCCACATGAGAGGTGACCATGCTGCACTGGATATGCAAAACAACAGTAAGAAACCCAGAAGCATCTCTTTGGCACCAGTTATTTCTTGTCACTGTTAAAAAAACTTTCCTAATATTTCCATTTCAGGGACTCTCAATTGCTTTACAAAAGCAGCTGTGAGGGTCATTCCTGTTACATTAAAACTTGCAGTTGAGGGTAGCTATGAATATATGGTATACATATTTTAAAACTGCCGTAACACTGAGAAATGGTATAGTGCAAATTAAATTATCAATTACCAGATGTCACATTCTGCCCCCTTATTCACAGAGTAAGCCAAACCCCCAAATTAGGACCTTTCATACACTCTGATGATTCTGTTCTTTATATTATGCCAGAATAAATCAGAAGCAAGTCCCCTGAAGATACGAGACAATACCAGTTTCCATGAGATCAAACATACAAGCAAGTGGCATTCTGGATTCACATGATTAAATTCCACATCTGCCCCAGTATTTTAGATGATTTTTCTCTCTATTTTACTAAAAGGTATATAAAATCTCAAAGATTTTTTTCTTGGATTTAGCTAATGGGAGTTAAGTGCCTGCATGTGCAGGTAGGCACGAAAATGAGTGTCCTCCTTTCTGTCTTCAGCTTGCACTTCAGAAATAAAGATGAAAAAATGTGACTACTCACCCACGATCTGCTCCACCACCCACTGAAACACATGGGAACTGTTTCTTTTGTATCAGTAAGCCCTGACTCAGCTCCTGTTGGACCTAACCTCAGGCACGGGAGTTTGGAAATAATAGCAGATCCCTAAAGGTCACAGAAATTGTCACTGGAAGAGTCAGGAAAAAAGCTGAACAGTCTAGTCTTCCAGTTCCTTGTCTCACTGTCGCAGAGCAATAGCTTGGTGTGCATAAGTGAGTGAAATTTCCCATTTACATTGTTCTGGTCTTTGGTTTTAAGTTATTTATTTATTTTGTAAGCAAATTCTCTTTCCTATGTTAAGAGTAGGGATCCCATAAAAGAGGTAAGATACCGTCTAGGTAAGAACTGACCATAAAAAATGTTTCTCAACCTGTAGAGATCCTCATATGGTTGCTGAGGTTAGTTCATATGCAATTGCACAACACGGTACACTAAGGTATGTAAGTGTTACACACAATGAGCTTTGCATTGTGGTGATCCTGACCACCGCTGTGATACTTCTGTCCCTTGGTCACATGTTGCAATCCTAACGCCTGTGCTTACCATCTTCAAATGCAAGTGTGGAAGCCAGTAACTTCGGTACACTATTGGGCTAAGAACTGCTCACGAACAGCCTTCCCAACACAGCAAATACCACAACTAGGATTAAAAGTTTTAACGGAGGCTGTTGCAATGTGCTGCAGGGGTTGCTTATTGCTGCCTGGCGAGTGCTACACTGCGGTCCATAGGCACCTTTGCCTTGGTTCGGGGGTGTTTTCCCAGCAGGAAATATTCCTCCTTGATTCACTTGCAGACTATATTATTTCAATACTAGAGAAGCTGAGTTCATGCTATCAATTACCTTTTCAAAGCCACTTTATGTTATTTGAGAGAAGTGCTAAGCACATAATGCAAAACCACAAAAGTGCTTTTATGACATTCTTTAACTTAGAAAGAAATGGCTATGCTAATTTAAGGTTGTTGTAATCATCCTCAGACTGAAATTCATCCGAGGGAAAAGTTATTGTTATGTGCATTCTGAAAAAAAAAAAAGGGGGGGGGCTTATTTCAGGTAGCTAAGCTGACCTTCATCAGAAGTAATAGTTGCTGTAACACCATCATTCTACAAATGGCCCACACAGAAGGGAGGTGCCTAGGGACTAGAAAACAGAAATAGGAAATCTGGACAATTCAGTCAGTCCTTTGCTCTGCTATTGACTTATTATTGGCCTCAGGCAAGTCTAGGGAAGTTAGTGGAAGAATTTTCTTTGACAGAAGAATTTTCTTTCAGTTGCCTTTGGGTGGGACTCTTAACCACCCTCTACACATGCTCAGTTGTCCTCTCTGTAAAATTCAGATACTGAATACTCCCAGAAACTAACTGATTAATCTTTGCAAAACACTTTCTAATCCTTCAGCAAGACTACTTGATAATAATTGCACAAATTAAGTAATATATATGGATATATAGATATCAATAGCTATATATAGAGATAGACATTCTTCTCTCTGTGAAATATTTCCAGATGAATTATTGATGTTGAAGCATAACTGCTTAAGAATTATTGATATGAAACATAAATGCTTTTATTAATAAAAAGGCAAATATTTAAGCACACTTTCATCTACAGGACCACTTTTAAGCTGCATGGGGACAATGTAAAAGACAACTATATTGTCTCTCAGTGGGTCAGTTCCATAACCACTTTAAACTGGCTTAACGCAGGCTGCCATCACCAAAAAAAGTAGTTTCATCCTCTCCCCTTCCATGTTTTACTGCATGCACCCTTGTGCTGGCAGTAATGCACTCAGAAATCTCTTTTTATTTTTTTCCCCTCCCCTGGATGGTTTTTGGCCAGATCTGTTCCTCTGCATGGTTGTGTGGCTGCATGGCAGCAGGAGTGCTTGAAAGGGAAGGCTCTGTGTCAACCCTAAGCCAACCTCTATCACAGATGGTGACTTTGGGACTTGGAGAGAGGTTGTGACTCAGAGCACAGGAGATTGGGAGTCACTGAAATAACACACCAACCATTTGCTAACCCTGCTCTGCTCGCTAGCTTCTGAACAGCACCAGGTCTGCCTGCCAGCTCAGTAGCAGCCCAGTTCACATTTCTCTACGGTGCGTGGGAGCTTTCAGCATTACTATGTGAAATCCATCTCTAAGTACAAACACCACATGGAGGAACAGCAACATCAGACTAGAGTAAAAGCTGTCTGTGCTGAGAGCCTAAATACGCACACAAACCTTAATAATACAGATTTTAAAAGTAAAATAAAAAATGGCTCATTTTGCCAGACAAAAGAAGAACAGTTATCCTGGCAGCATGTGTTTTATTTATAGTAACAGGTAATATCTCTGAGGGCTGCCAAATACTGAGCAAAATGCAACCGAGTGCGGTGCGACTATTAATAATGAATTTTAACTCTTAGTTGGTCACTTCACTCGGATTCCTGTGCTTCTCCTGACAAAACAGCAGAACAAAGCATGCTGACATCTTCCATAAATAGCAGAGATTTAAATAATTCATCAGCAAGCAAACAGGATGCACATTTATAGAGAATGTGAGCATCTCCCTTGCTAGCTCTCAGACCCTGAGTTAGCTGAATGCATTTCCTTGTAGGCATCAGTCAGCTCCAACATAAAAGAGCAATACAAGAGCACAGAATCAAAGGGAGTAGTTTTGTCTGCAGTTTTACACAAGGGACCAAAACTTTCCTCATTCTTAAAGCTGACTTTGGCAATCACTAAACTTCTTGCTTGTACAGTGCAAATAACTATATTTCTCACTTGAGGAGCTCTCCTGCCTATCAAAAGAATGAATGAAAGGTGTTTAGAAGCAGGCAAAATGGCTTTCCAAGGGGCTTTGGATGCTTAGATACACTGCTGAGATGTTGCTGACATTCACAAAGCTACCCATCAAGTGACAACTAACCCTGCAGGTGCCTAATGGTATGCTATAGTAATGCCATATGCTATTTATAATAGCTATCTCTAAGTAAGGTAAGCTTGGAAATGGAAGATGCACAGCAAAGTGTGGGGACTCCCAGGCCAACAAATGATGCTTCTCCAGAAGGCCAAAAAGAAGCAGAGTGAAATGCCATATATAACATGTCTAGGCTGCTTCCAAGACCGAGTTAATGTATTCAGCAATGGCTCAGATGTCTTCATGTAACACCACTGCTCAATGTTTGCACCACTGTCTGAAATCCCACAGCACCGAGTTGCTGGGAATCTAGTACACATCTAGGCCCCATCATGAGCCACAAAATACTGTGACTCTGACGATTTCATCTGCCAGGCTCAAACCAGGGGGTGTGCTGTCCATGCACCGATGCAGAGGACACCTTCACTTCCTCCAGCTCAGTGACTTAAGATGTTCACCTGGAATGCTCCAGGAATTAGTGCAGTGTCTTGGGCTGTGGGAGATATAGGTCAATTTCTTTGGACAGAGGAAGGTTTTGAACTGAAGTCTCCTATATAGGTGAATGCACTAGCTAACCACCTGTTGGCTACAAGGAGAAGCTGCAATGCTGATTCTTCCTCTGGACAGCTACTGGGGTAAAGCTTACTCAGAGAAGAGACTCCTGACTTGTGCTCAGGTGGAGCTAGTTGTTTACAGCAAACAAAAGAAAACATATCCTGCAATCCTAATTTGTACAAGGACCGAAATTTCCTCTATAATACACAGTCAAGCAGAACTGGCTCCACATAAAAAAACAATTCCAAGAATGAAAAAAGGTCCGTTTTAAATTAGCAAGCCTAATGTGCAAGGATCCAGCATAGCCCTTAAACATACACAAATATCTGTAAGGACCTGTGTGACTTTGCTTGCTCTTAACATTACACAAATGCTTCTCAGGATCTGGGACTAAATTTTCCTTTTGCAAACAAATAACACCATGGTAATGAATAGAAACCAAAAAGAAATATAGGCTACAAGATAGGTCGTTTCAACCAAATAACCCTACTCTCTGAAAGCCAACACCTGAATATTCAAGAAAAATGAGTTGAGCAGAATGTGCAATTGCATTGGGAAAATCTATTACTTATTCAGTAGCAAATGCATTAAGGATATCATCACAAGCAGTAGCACTGCCAAGTACTATTAAGAAGCTGTGCATTGAGTCAGGCTGCTCCTCATAATTTATTAAATGAATGCCTCTCTCTTCATTCCAGCAAAGACTGGCTTCCGAGATGGTGATGTTAAGAATGATTGGGGAAATTGTTTTCTGCAGGACAGTTTTCCAAACAGCAATAATTTCCATTTGCTTCATGTACTGTGCAAACCAACGCTTGATGTTGATGCAGTCCCCATGGGCCTGGCCGCCACTCAGCAGGGTGGCCCGAAGCTCCAGCTAGGAGCTGGGGGCATTTGTCCTCTGTTGGGTGCTGCAGGAGCTATAACCTCCTCCAGAAAAGCCAGCTGACATGCCAGTGGTCCCCTTACCTGCACTGCTAGAGAGCTGAAGGCTGGGGACTCCCAGAGAGCATCACATCAAAGCCAGGACTGTTCAGGTGCACAGCACAGCCCTAGATCCCCACACCAGGTCTGGAGAATGTAACAGTGTCTCTCCCAATCTCTCTGCTCATTTTTTCTGAGTATTTTCAGGCTATTTGGAACATATGCCATCCAGCAACCCGGCACAGCGCTGGCATAGGAGTCGCTACAGCTGATGTAGCATACACTATATAAGAATTCCCCTCAGATGGAGGAGTCCTTAGGCAGCTGCAACCCACCAAATTTACATTTCCTTTAGCATGAGGGAGCTTGTGCCTGGGGATTAGAGAACAGAGCCTTCCAAAGATGACTTCCTATTATTTCCAGTGAGCACGTACATTTTCACAAGTTCTGTTATTTATCTGCACAGGACAATGCCCCCAGGTCCCCACGGGAAAGGGAGGAAAATCTAAGAATCACAGAATGGTTTGGGTTGGAAGGGACCTTTAAAAATCATCTAGTCCAAGCCCCCTGCTGTGGGCAGGGACACCTTTCACTAGATCAGGTTGCTGAAAACCCCAACCAACATGACCTTGAACGTGTCCAGGGATGGGGTGTCCACAGCTTCTCTGGGTAACCTGGTCCAGTGTCTCACCACCCTCACTGTAAAAAATTTCTTCCTTATGTCCAATCTAAATCTACCCTTTTTCAGTTTAAAATAATTGCCCCTTGTCCTGTCCCTATGGGCCTTGGTAAAAAGTCTCTCTGTCTTTCTTATAAGCCTCCATTATATATGGAAAGGCCCCGATAAGGTCTCCCCAGAGCCTTCTCTTCTCCAGGCTGAACAACCCCAAATGCAAAGCCCTATGTTGGCAGCCCCCCCTGTCTCTCCCAGCTGACTACAGAGTAACTGCTTGGGTTGACTTCTCTGCCATTCTAAGACAATCCTTTAAAAAAAATGCAAGAGCAAGACAAAAATCAGGAGCACCCTGCAAAAATGTGTAAACCCAGAAGCAGGTAACAGGTGTCAATTCAGACAATTCACCCTGCTGCTTACACCCTTTTACAACACTGTTTTCAGGCAACAGTGAATGCTTCTGGCTCTCAGGAATCATCTGCACTTTTATTTCAAATAATGCTGTTATAGGAATCTGAAATTATAGATGTCTTGGGAACCCATTCTGTTTAGCCCCAACACAAGTAAACTCATCATCTTCAAAACTTTAATATATATACATATAGTTAATTAATTTGGGGTGTTTGAGTTTGAAGTCTCACTATAAAAATCCCTTTGAAAAAAAGCTAAGCCCTGTGGATGTCCCATCTAGACTGCCACACCCAATTTTTGAGCAGTTGTAGAAATTCTGTAGGAACTCAGATCTGGTATTTCACCATTTTGTTTTAACCTGGCCCCCTTTCTGCACAGCATTCTTGATAAGCAGGTCATTTCTTGGATAAATCTTAATGCTTTGGCAGTTCTAAAACAAACACAAGGCAGTCCTCTTAATGGACACCCACAGCTTCCCGAGTTCAGAATGGGATTTCCCTCCACTGTGGTAGCATGCACACTGCCATGAATCTGTTTGCCTCCCTTGGAAGTTACCATGAATGCATCCAGCCGCTTCGGCAACAAGCCAATCACTTAAAGGGGGGTAAGCTGCAAAGCAGCAATGGTCTCTGTTTATTTCCAAGTAGGTCTGCTGTTATAACCCAAATTATGGTAACTAGGGCTTCTGTTGGCTGCCTCAGTGCAGAGGCTACTGCCTGCGTGGCCTTGAAGATGAACTTGCTTCTCACCCCTCGAGGCACTGCCTCAAACCCAAGTTGAGGACTGTTACCGAGACCATGAGGGACAAGTCTGCACCACCACTGTATACTTCCCTGGGATACATGGGAAACGGCAGTATAGAAGACCTTGTGTAAATCCCATCGTTAGCAGATACGCACACATTATTCCGTTTTTCCTCCTAGAAAATTTTTTGCTTTCCCAATGCAAAACAGAGCACAATAAATTATTAAACCAGAGATTCAGGTGACCACATTATTTCTGTCTTTGCACATCTGAAAATCTGACAACAAAATTTTCTAAGAGCAAGGATGTCTTTTTCTTTTTTTGTCTCCCAGCTTCTCCCCCAAGACCCCTTCATCCCTCTTCCAAAGAAGGTCAATTTTTTCATGCAAGCTGTACAAGTAACTGGCTCAGTTGTCTTGATTCTGTATTTCTGAGTTTTCGTGATGCTGGCATCTGTGGGAAAAAAGTACACTGAATCTGGATGAGAGATAAGAGATCAACCTTGGTGTATTGAAAGAGGGCTGGTTGGAAACTACATTTTGTTTTTCCTTTTTTCCATTTTTTAAAAATAGAATGAAACCTCAGTGGAGACCTAAGACTTAAAAATATTACTGCAAGAATGGGGGGAGCAGAGATGAAGGGATGTGTTCTACATTCTCACTCATCATACATCTTCATTGAGCAGGGTAAGAGGAGAGGGAGAGGGAGAAGAGGCATATGTTTTCTTTTGGATTATTTCCTCTAGGAAAATAAAGTTTGGGTTTAAATATATATTTTTGGAAGCACCCACAAAACGGATGCAGCAGAAAGACCACCCTGGATATTTGAAATCAAATTAAAAGAGTTTGCTTTCTTTCCCCATTCAAGGAGAATATAATTTTAAAGTGGATGTTATTATCTTTGTCCTCAGCAACTGGTTTCTAGTAGATGTGAAAGTCACATTGGCTGTAGGATCTGTTTCTTTTTTTCCCCTGGGGTAGGGAGGGAGTATCCCCAAACATAGACATTAGTTTGTAGCTTCAGGTTAAAAGTACCCTCTTATCTAAACATGCTTTCCTGTTTGATTTCTAACAGGTCACTAGAATGGAACTCTCTCAAGCCTGTGCGGGCTAGTTAAGGGACTTCTCCTCTTGCATCTGAGGTAGTCATCCACACCACATCTTACTCACTCCATGGTCTGCAGAATGCAAAAGCAGCACTGAGGAGATACTGGGAGAGATGGAGACAGAAGCTGGTATCAAGCAGTATAACCTACAAAACTACATACAGTTATTATTAGCTTTTTCTACCCAAAGGACAATTGGGATAAGAGACTAAGGACAACCAAAGCTGAAAACCTAGTAAGTGTAAGCATAAGAGTCTGCAAGAAGAGAAAGCAGCTGGAGGCCTGCTGGCAGACTTTGCGATAGACAGTGTTCTCCATCTTAGACACACAGCACAAGAGATCAGAAGAGGCACAATGTGATCTGGAGCTGTGACTGTAGGATTGTTGCAACCTGGATAAAAGGAAAAAGTTCTGAAGCTTTCCTCATTACAGCTGGCAACAGTTTCATCAAGGGCTCAGCAACTTGCAAGGCTGGTGTGACAGACCATACCTTTCTTTCCCAAATTAGCATGCTGACAAAAGCTCAGTGGGAGATGTGCTGCTGGCATGATGGGCCTCTGTGGAGAACAGCACCTCTCCCTTCTGCCGAGTTTGTCTCTCAGTGGGAGCTGCTGCTTCTTGTAAATGTCTCCCTCAAAATGCTGCAGGTCTCCTGCAAAATCTGCCAGTGTGCAGTCTGGCAACCATGCTTGAGGTGCCTGCATCGCAGCCTCAACGACAGTAGAAGGGAACCTTCCCAGCCTTCACCACCACACACCAGCAAAGCTGCTGGATGCGGGTTTGGCTCAGTGGGAAGTGACTTGGGTGTCTATCGGTATCTGCCTTCAGCTCCTCTGTGTTCATTCTCCCCATTTCATTCAGCATCCTTTTTTGGTCTACCTGTTCTTCATGATTCAAAACAAGTTTTCTTATTCCCAGTGCTTGCTTTCCTCACAAGTCTGGTAGCCTTTGTGACCTGCAATATATTTGGCAGCTGGCTCAGTACAGACTTATACACGATTTTACTGAGGAAGTTTAGTCTAGTCTAGTTTTGAGGGGAAGGTCAGTAGTACGGTAACTAGTTGAAATATAACAAAGTACAGTCTCCTGTGTAAATGCAGCTTGCCTCTGTTTTATCTCAAGCTGGAGAGTTAAAGACCATAAACTCATCACAAAAAAAGCAGGGAAGGAGAATTTTGGAAGAGAGTTGAGGAAATCATATAGTTTATTTGGGAAACCTGTATAATTGCCTGAAGCAGTAAAAGTATTTGCTTTCAAGACTTCTGTGGGTGAGATTGCCTCTGCCAATTGGTCAAAAATTACCTAAGGAATCTCATGTGAGTTTAACTTTTCCACCTCATTCTCTGTTTAAGGAAGTTCCCAGAACCCTTGCTAGCATAGACAATATGATGTTTGTCTTTATATACCTTGGGTGGGGTGGAGGAGGAAGCTTAGCTTCTCCTTACATCACCTGTCCTGTTCCTTACCAACTCACACAATCACAAAATAAACCATATTTCACCTGCCTTTTAACTGTCTCTGGCAACACTTGTTTTTTTGTTATCAAACTGTATTACTGGCATATCTCAGGCCATGGGATAATTGCTCAATAAATTAACTTCACCACTTTCCCAAGAGGATCTGGACTGGACAGAAACAACCTGTTGGATGCTCAGTTGTCATAAACTGTTCAAAAAAGTTAAGTCAGAACAAACAAAAAACCAGAAGAGGCAACTGGCAAATATAAGCGAAATTTTCTTCACATAGCAGCCTATGTCCATAAAGATACATTCCTGTTTATTTTAATGTGCCTAGACTTTTTTTTTTTTTAAATTCCAACATATTTTATTTCATTAAGTTCTCTCAACTTTTCCACATCTTTCACCTCTGCCTTCCTCCCACGACTACAGGTTTCCCCATGGGTTCTGCCCAACATAGGAGTTTCTTTGGCTATTAAATAAAACTAGGAGCTAGACTGTGACTTGGACCAGCCACACTATGATACAGGATCAAATGCTACTTGGACTCTGCTTCAATCACACTGGCAGAGAGAACGCTAGTTCTGTACTGGAGCAAGTGGAGGTAGAACGGATGGTCCTCATTCTGCTTCTCTGACCCGATGTTTTGTGAGGGGAAGGTTATACCAACAGCACCTTATTAATACAATCTTCCTTCCTCTCCAGAGGAAAAAAGATGGCAAAACCAAACAGATCCAACCAAAACCAGATAAGCAGCAAAATATGTTGGGGGGGGAAAGTAATTCCCTGGGAAATGCCATCTCCTGTTAACTATAGTCACAAACTCAAATTTAAGGAGGCAAGGCAGGAAAAGATGCATTTTTTAGTTTAAGGTTGTGCCATAGGAGCTGGAATAACTTGGATGATAGAGACACCCATCACAACTTCGTCACAACATAGCTCTCAGCTGTGGAACGATTAAATCCCAGAATTAAAACAAGCATTTACTAGTCTAAATAAAATCCTGTCAAACCTGATTTCCACAGCTGGATTATGCCTTTTTAGGCTACAGCAAGACAGTCAAGATTAGGCAAAGTCTTTCAAAAAGGAAGCCCATCTAAAATAACCTTTGCTTCATTACCAGGCTTAGTCTTACCAAGATGAATTATATCTTTGCCACAACTAAAGTCACAACCCTGAAGAACTCTGCTACACATAGGACAAAATTGTGAGCTCCTTATCTCTGTCTTCGAGGAACTCCAGGCAACCAGGAAGCAGTTTTGCTGTCTATACTAATCTTTGCAGTACAGAGGCTGCTAAATTTTTGCATACAATAGCTCAATATTTACCCAGAGCTGTATGTAGGGGCACGACCTTGCCTTTAAACAGGAGCTCACCACTGCTACTGCAGAAGGTAAAGAAGTGCAAGATGAGAGCTTTTTTTCCCTGTAGTGTCAGAATGTCAGAAGTTGGTCACCTTCCAAATAACTGGGTTGCTGAAGACTCACTACCCATATTCACAGCTACTGCGCTGGTGCATCAGCTATTTAACAGACGGAGAGGGAGCAGGTTCTAGGTAGTAACTTAATTTAGCTGCAACATTTCATTTCATTTCATAGTGAAACAGATTTTTTTTCTGCTAAGAAAATGCTCACATGCTCCCCTCAACTCTTGCCAGTTTAATTACACCTTCAATAATTCAGTCAGTAGTTGCTCAATCTTCCTAGCTAAATTATTAAGTAGAAGAGTGGAAAAATGCGCAACCGAGCATGTGAGACAGATCGCTCTAGGAATGCAGCTAGGGTTGGGCACACACAACATCTGGGAGAGCGAGTCCTGGAGCAATTCCCCATCTGAGCCTAATCTCACATCTCCAAACACACAGGATTTCCCTTCTTCCTTCCCTTCTTCCCTCCTTCTCTGCCTTTCTGTTTTTCCTTCTTATTAACACTTCCCATCACCTTTCCTGAACAAAACTTTTGGGTGTCCTTGTGGCTTCCCCAGTAAACAGACTGTCTTTTTATATGCTGAATGGAAATGTCAGGTCCCAAACACACTTCAAGGCAAGACCTCAGAAGAACAAGGAAAGGTTTGTTTTCAGGAGCTAGAGAAGAGCATAAGGTGTCTTGAACTTCAGTGGGGGCAAAGGTAAGGGTTTCATACAGTAGGTAAAGATGAAAAAGAGAAATCCTTAGAAGACAATATGGGAAGAAAGAACATCTAACAGATGGGTCAGAGATGTGGGAATAGTGAAACAAAGCTGATGATAGCTTCATGAGACAAAGGAACGTGGAAAGCCAGAGGGAGAACAGATTTGGAATTATACATGAAATGGCAGAAATAAAGTAAAATAGCACTTTTAAACAATATAATTAACTATCCTTATTGAAGCTTTCTTTCAGCTGCTAGATTTGCATATATGCTTCCCATATTGATCCACATTTCTAGTTATTAACTTGGACAAGGTCATCCACTTGAAAAGAATTTCTGAACAAGGCAATGAAGTAATTAATTTCTCTGTTAAGAGAACTTGTTTAGTCAATAACAGTTCTTAATATTTTAAGACAATTTTCCCCTACTTTGAAGAATATATGGAATATGTGTGAATAAATAGCAGAAAAAACCTTACCCCTCAAGGAAAATGGTGCACTAATTAAAGCACTTCTCATATACTGATACAATATTAAAAAATTAATTAATTGCAAAATGCGGCTTTCTGCTGGCTTTGAGAAAACCAATGCATAAATTAATTGAAAGGTATTGCAGCCAGATACACTACATGGCAAGCGAATCAAAACCATGCCGCTTATGATGGATAAAAAATCCACAACTGGTGGTGGTCCCCAACTAACAATTCCTGTTCTCTTTGCATGACCTATCTCCAACATGCTTACGACGAGATCTCGGCACTTATGATGAGATCTCTGCTTTCCCTGTAGAGTACCAGCACTGAGTACTCTCCGGCTGTTCATTCCCCTTCCCTCTCCACACACATTTTCATACTGCTGCTTTTCTGATAATCCCCCACGGCCTCAGGACTTCCTCTGTAGCTAAAATAAGATATAAAGCCATATTAATCTCAGCATAATGAGTGATGCATCAGACCTCTACTTCTATACGCTGCCACTGTCTTTCCAGCTGATCAGAAATAGAAAAAATTGGATACAGATATCTCTGGGTGAGCAAATGGAGGATCTTCCTCAGCATGAGCTCTTCATTGTTATTGGTGTTACGTATTGCTGCAGCTGGAGCTGTGCGGACACAAAGCATTCTTTTGTAGGAGCTGAATTTCACAAAAGGACAATGTCCTCGTCTTTAAAGGAAAATACAAACTGGAAAGAAGAAGTCAAGACAGTACAGAGAGTCCTCCATGTTTATTGACTAACTTGGGCACTAAACACTGAAAGTAATTTGCACCAAGTTGTTCACCAATTCTTGAGCTTTGGCTCAGTGTTTTACTTTACCGGAAAATGACTGAGGAAGAGAGCAAGAATTGTGCCAGTCCAGGACTTCATACAAAATGGAGGAAGCCTGAGAATACTGCTTAACTTCTGCCCTGCATGAATTCACTTATTGCAAAATCTGGAGGGACTAATGCAGAGCCCAGCAGTAGGTTGGCTGGAAATACGGAACCATGCTTATCCCCATGTACTGCTTAGATCAATAGTTTACCAAAGGTGAAATTAGCCCGAAGGCCATATGCTGAAAACAGGAGGAGGGTACTAAGAAAATTGGGCTGTATAAAATGTAAGATCTTCTTTTAGGAAAGATGTCCAATAGTTAGTGTTGTCTTAAAATTTCAAATGGGGAAAATAAGTGATTAGGTTGGGAAATCATAAGACATGCCAAAGCTATGCATATTTTGGCAGTGGGGTAAGCAGCACATGGAAGTCCGAAGTCCACCACGGCCAACTTATAATGCAAATGTCTAAATATTCAGGCACTGCAGCAAGAATTGCCTCGTGGGTGGAGTCCAGGAAAGCAGAGCACCAAGCAGTCCATGGAAAATGATAGCTGGCAGTTCCTGCAGCAGGAGCAAGACTTGAAGTTGGTGCCTGGCCTGTCAAACATTCCCCATACTTCTGTCTGTTTCACTGATGGAAGAACTATGGACACTTCAAACAGCTTAAATTTAAAAAGCTCAGCTCCATATTCTCTCTAGTAAGGGCAGAAAGAGTGGGTAAGGGGGAATTGCTTCCTGCTGCACTCCGTCCTGATCTCAGCACTGATACAAGAATCTTTATGCCATGTGTAATCCAAGCCCACTGTGGATGGTGGTGGTTGACAGATGGAAAAGAGGCACTGCACATTTCAACTGCCCTCGGCTAGGGACTGCCTCTGCTCCCTCCTGCCCCCTCAGGACCTGAAAAGGTCAGATAGTCCCTGCTTCCTTTGACCACCAGGTATGGCAGAATCCATCCCTTAACATTTAGGGGCCACAGTGCATGGCACAGCCAGGAAAACACACAGACCACACACAGGCACAAGCCTGCTGCTGCTGGCTGCATACAACCAAACCAAGATGTGGTTTGTGCCGTCTCCGTGAGGCTTCGTGCTTACTTGTTTGTTGTTCCCCAGCAATCGGTGGGAATGATTATTTTCCACAACTACTCCTCTGAGACTGTCAGTGCAGAGCTGCTGTTAGTGCTTCTGTGCAGGCCAGTGATGCTGTGTTGTGTAGTCTAGAGAGCAGGAAGAGATGCCTTTCTGTAATGGGCACTCCGCATCTAGTAACGTGAGTGTGAAGAGCCTGAGAAATGGGCTATAAGCATGGTTATTTCTACACAGGGGACCCCTCCAGGCTTTCTCAGAAGCTGAAGTGGGCACCGGTGCCCAGTGGCCAACGTTTTGCAAACAGGCTTTGCAAGCAATACCCAGTCCACCAGTCAGGTAGACTTCTGTGTGCACCTGGCTTTTCTGTTGAATTCACCTGTGCCTGCATTCTGGTGATCTTCAGAACGTAGGTGGCTTAGGAAAAAAGATTCCTGACAGAGCTCCATGGGAGTGCCATGAAATTGGTATCATCCCCATTTTGTAGACAGAAAAGAGAGGCACAGAGAGACGGGGACAATTTTCTCCAGTTATTGGTAACATACCCACTAAGGACCGTAGCTTATGGTAACCACTTAAGGGAAGATGCTCAGTGGTGAAATGTTAATTACTTGACCAAAGTAACTATGGATTTTACTGTTGAAGTAGGGGCTTTGTAACTTTTTCTGCTTTTTCTGCTGCTTGCTCTACTGAGATCTACTTGTGGTCCTGATTAACGTGGGCTGCAGACATGTAAGAGGAATTCTGCTGGGACACAAATATAGTATGCACAAAGAGTAGCCTGCCTGACAATGCCCTCTACAGCTTTGAATTCAGCAAGGAACTGTCACCTTCTTATTTTTTACCTCCATAGGCTGGGAAAACTCGGTGAAACATATTTATCACTGGTCATCACTTTTTCATTTCAGCTTTATCTTTGGAAAGAAAGGAATCTTGCTTAAAGACTCAGATTCTCCTTCATATTTCTCAGACCCAAATGCAGCTATAAGATCTGTCAAAGGAGGATACAGAGTCATTTTTTCACTCCTTCAAGTGTTATGTTCCTGATACAAATAGCATTCTTGAAAATCTTATTAACAAAGTCAATGTCTATGTTCTTGGGAAGATACAGCCATTGCAATCAGGGTCGTTATAACATCAATAAACTCAAAATAATTAAATTACTTTTGATCCAGACTACCTATTCTCAGTTGGTTGCCTGTTGAATCTGATAGTCATATAACCTAAGCAACAGGGACCCCAGCATCTGCCAAATCAGCAGGATGAGGAAGATACACTCTGGTGGCTTGAAAGCAAAGTACATTTCTCTGATCGGAAAGAACAGGGAAAAAATGATCACAAATGCTCTTCCTTTGTATTTTTCAGCATGAAATGTCTCAGAGGAGAAATATTTTCTTTGAGAAGTGATCTAAACCAATTCTTTGCACATTGGTACTACTGGTTTTGCTGGTGAACGATCTCTGGATCTCATGTTCTTCTTTTTTTTTTTTTTCCAAAAAAATTTAATTGCTGGTATTTTTTGGGTTGGGGTTTTTTCCTATTAGACAGACTGTCTTGTATATAGCAGATAAAGAAGGCACCTTATTCCTGGACCAAAGGAATCTAATCTAATCTGTGGAGGAGAAATCTTTTACTTCTAGGACTGCACTTATTTTTAGATTCATACATTAAAACACTCCTGCAGACAGATTCTGCCATTGTTGTCCAGCTGAGTCATACTCTTCTAAATAAACCCAATGCACAGAATTGCTTTTCTTTTAGGGTAAGACACTCTTCTGCAAGTGAAAGGAAAAAAAAAGAAGGCATCATTTAGTAATAAATCAGATTTCCAGCTTATCTGAAGAGCTCTGGATAAAGGCCCTCATGGGCATATGTCCTAACAAATGTTTAGAAATATAGTATCTTTGCAGCACTTGACTTGATCAAAACACAAACCTAGCTAGATTAATGGTCACCTCAAGTGATAATTTTTATTATTCCCTAACCTGTGACACACCAGAGAATGCAACAGGCTGATAATCTGCAAATAGCTTCAGTTCCTTCCTCTGCCACTGACTGAGGGAGCAATTTTGAGGAATTCACTTGCTCTTTCTGCACCTCAGTTCGCCACCTGTCAAGTAGGAATCGTGCCATTTAGCTTCCAATATAAATTGCTAACATGATGGAGTGGTATTTGCTATGCCATCCATTTCTGCAGTGCCTCACACATAAGTACTTTGCAGTTATTCACTCAGTTGCACAAAGTAGGTATCCTTCTTGCAGTAACTCCTATTATACTCCTCGTATTACATACACAGCAACAGGATGCCTCTTACTTCTACATACTCACCAATGACTGTACCTCCTTGGTCTTCAACCCTTCCTCCTTTCCTTTTTCATAGTAACTTTGTGGTAATCTACTCTGTGCTGGACAAAAATATCTGAGAAGGATTCATTCGGGGTAATAGAAATGCAAATGTCTCGGCATTCTCCTGAACTCCTAAAAGATTACATTCTTTGTTCATAAATGACCTTACTCAAAGGACTATGGCAGAGCTGGACTCATGGGATCAAGTGATGTATCATGATGGGTGTTGGCCACTAACAGGCTTAATTTTTGTTTCCTTGATTTCAATTAAAAAATGCTTTCACGATCTCATTACGTGACTTTGTAACACAACAGCTTGATGCTTCACAGCCTGCCTCTCAGTCACTTGGAACTATAATTTCCTTTAAAAGAAATCCTACTAAAATCAATGGCTTCTTGAAGATCAAGGTATCATTCATCCTGTTTTAAGAGTGACAGAATTATGTAAGATATCTTTAATGGGACCGAATCCTGATGTTATTCTTCAAAACACTCTATATGCTTTGCTTGATCTGATTATGACTGAGTAGGAACATCCGAACCCAATATATTTAGAACAAACCTTTCCTACTGGGCTGGGCTGTCAATTTTGAGCCTTAACCTATTCAGTATAGCCCCTTTAAAACCACTATTCTTTGTACTTAATATTAATCCCAGATTATAAAATGAAACACGCATCTTTCCAATAGCCTGTTCAAAATCCTTAGTTCCACTGGAAGTATTTCACATAATGTGCTCTAGAGCTACACCACAATGGAAAACAGAGCTGTAAGCCATATTGCTAGACAAGCCGATGAGCCTGTGGGATGGGGCTGGCAATAGAAACAGCATTAGGATACCTTGGGGATGGATGTTAAAACTATATCAGCTGTGTAAGTAGGGACCTACACCTGACACACACTGCATTTAATGTGCCTATTCCTCCTGAGCCTCATGAGCTGGTCCCAAATGTAGGACACATAAATGATTAACCAAGCTTATACCCAGGACATGTCAGACAGAACATTTCTATATGCTTACGTAGTGAGAACAACTCCATCAGAACAGCCTTGTATAGAGAAGAGTCTGTGTCCTTTCAAGAAACCAAGGGAAACAGTCAGATGCTCGTGTCTTTGGATGATCAGAACACACTAAGTATATCCCAAATTCTCAAAAGCATAGAATTGGTTTAAAAGGTATGACACTTAAGAAAATAATAGTATAGGGTTGGTTTTCTGCCTAGTGATTTTCCAAATCTTTGCTTCTGCATCTTTGACCCACCATCTCAGAACCAGGAAATCTGTTTTATGGAAATAAAAATAATAAATAAATCACATGATCCAGGAGTGAGGCTGTAGAGAAATCCCTGCCAAATATTGTACATTGACAACTCTACAGAAGCTTTTGTTTTGGGTCTTCTGCTCCAGAGCAGCTTCAGTTTTGCTTTTCATAAATTTATCCAGCACATTCAATATGAAATGAATCCTATACCCTTTCTTCTAAATATGTATATTGTCCTCAACCAGGGGAAACTGAAATATAGGAAAGAAATTTGAGTATCAACTGATTAGACTCAATTTACTACATTCATGAAATGCAATCCTAGTTTTCAGTTGTGAACCCAGTCCTGGTGGTATCCAGCAGTAGTTTCACAGGTATATGCTCTGCGTTAAAAATATACAGACTTGCATACATCCATATGTCCAGGGTTTCAGTACACTGGACCAAATTCTGCCTTGAATTATACTCCACTGACTTCAACAGAATTTCCTAGGATTATACATGGAGTAGGCAAAACTAGATCCATCACTGCTGCTTAGCCTGCTTCCTTCTCATTCCTTTCATTGATTTTCCTCCCATTTGGCCCCATTCTTAAAGTCTTTGGCACGTTAAGAGTTAAGCAAATTATTTGGAAACAACTTGTATTTACTGGTCTTCATTCACTGTATAAATTACACAATGTAGTCATGTGAGGTAAAAGCAGGATTTTTGCCAATATCTCATTTAAATACTAATTAACAAGTAAGTTCTAAAGATACAGGCACCTTTATCACTCCTGAGCTTGCAAAACATTTTAAAACTTTGATGGAGCACACAATCTTCTATTCCCTTCTGAGCAACTAATATCCATTTAAACACCACGTTGGTTTTCTTTTCTTTCCACTTCGTGTCTGCTGTTCGCAAATTGATCCTTGTGACTCTACAAATTCAAGGCAGCTATACCTTAAAATTCACTGGAATGCCACCAGACCTATTATTTGCAGGACTTTCTGGCTGCATAAATAAAATGTCAACTAACTGAATAAATATACTAGGCATACAAGGCAACACAGAAAGCCAACTGTAATTAAAAGGCGTAAAAAGAGCTCCACTATCTTGTTAGGGAAAAATGGTATGTACAACTGCAATTTCAACTAAATCACCCAGCAAAGAGCAGAAGTGCATAAATACAGAAAAAAGCCAGCGCATTAGTTCCCGGTAGAGATCTAATTAAATTTAGGCGGAACAATGAATTACAGTAGGTTAGTTTATGTCTCATAACAACTATTCTATATTTCTTCCTACTTAGCAAATTTAGTCTTTTTGCAGATTTTTTTGCTTACACGGGTGCAAATTTCTTGAACCTGACACTCAGTTTCCTATCTCACTAGTCATCTTTGGCTTTTGTTTTGCACCTACCAGAAAGCTACACTCCTCTGCCACCTAGTGCCTTAAAGAAGTATATTTTATATCAACTGCCAGCTCTTGCTGGCATAGCGTGTTGAACAGAGTAGATGAGAACTGTGCAGAAACCTTTTATTAAAATTTCCTTGCTAAATTGGAGATTGAAGAGAATCTTGGTTTATCAACCTCTATGGATATCGTAACTGACCACTGCCGGAGATCACCTTTATCTCTGCAGATCTTAGTATGATACAAAATCCTTTCGCAACTTGCACCCTTGTATTTTAGGACATTACATCATCTTCCTGGTTCTTTCTAAACTCTAAAATAAAATAATTTTTACATAAAATCCTCACACAAGAAAAACATAATCAAATATAACATGTATCTAATCGTATGAAATTTTCAGACAAAAAAGAATGTCTTTTCAACTACTAGCAGGTTCCCAATGTATCAAAATGAAATTCCTCTGAGGCATATAATTTTTGGTTTTAAATGGATTCTGGAGTACAGCATTTTTAACAACCAGCTTGCTTTTTGTTAGTTTTAATTTACATTGTTTTGAAAAGCATATGTTTATATATTAGCACTACTGCAATTTATATTTCTTTCAAAACTACATATAAACACAGGGTTTATTTCAAGTAACAGACTATGCCACATGCTTTAGAGAAATTAGGGAATTTTTTTTTTAATTTTTATGTTTTTAAAAAGTAATGGAGCTTTGTATTGTCAGTGTTAATAAAAACAAAGCTATGAAAGTGAGCCATCTTTTACTCCTCTTTTGAAGGAAAAATCATTCAAACTAAATTGTTCTGACTCTCACTGAAGATGATTTCTTTTCCAGAAAATTAACTGGTACTATATCAGTTGCATATACGAATCTTCAATATTTGTCAGTTGTTTCTAATTTTTCTTTTAGAGACCATGAATACTAGACGTTTTAATGAATTTTTCCCTCCCACATTATTCAGAGATCACTATGAAACATTATCAAGAATCTCCTCTTATCTGGATTGCACAAACATGGTACTAACATAAGCAGTACGGCTGTGAAATGAATCATTACCTAACCGTGACCTGGCAAGTATCTTAAAATGTCTAGTGTTGACACAGCATAACTTCACTCATGTTTCATAAAAGCTCTATTTGTACAGCATCTTCATTGCTTCACTGATACTATAATTTAATAAACTGATGCAATATACTGCCAATTATAATTATTACTCCATTAGCAGAAACCACATGTCTTCTCTAATGTTTAAAGAAAAATAGTTGTTTTTTTTTTTTTTTAAAATAATACTTCTGTGTTTCTGAGAAATTAACCCATGGCTCTCAACATCCCAGGCTAATTTAGCTTATTTCTCTACAGGACCTTTGTCAAAAATATAAATGTATAAAAAGAAACTAAGACAGTAAGGTGTAATTGGTCCTATAATATGTGGACAAAAACCCAAAAAACCTCACCTCTCCCTAAAATACATACACAGCCCTCCCTTGGGATAATATGTCTGTCTTATTGCCTGGCTAATCTCACCTCCAATATGTCAGTCTCATCCCATGTGCCTGTCAAAACTAAGCCTTCCACTCTGCATCCTGCTTGCCGCCTTTTACTGGTTTCAGTTCTGAATAAGTGAAAAACAGATGACTAGAATAAATCCTGTTTGGACGAGTTGAAAAGAACTTATGTTGTTTGCTTGGATACTGTCAATTAAATTGATAGCATCAATTTACACTTACCAGGTTTCATTATTCCTCTAGACTATGGAGGAAATGTAACATCTCTGCTAACATCTGTTCCTACCAGTTATGTTTCAGAACATGGAAACCAGAAGGAGGAAAGCAAAAGTGAAGCGTTACAGCACACACAAGCCCACTCCTTAAGCAGGCAGAATTGGCTCAGCCATGTACAAACGCAGGCTGTTCCGGAAAGCACGGTCCTGTGCCCTCCACTTCCGTATTCCTACTGTCCACGTTGCCACTTCTCTGACCCTGACACAAGCCAAGCTATGGAGAGGTACCCACTAAAAACCAAGCTGTAGAAAGCCAGGGAACAGTTCTCTGTCAGCATAGCTCCCTGAACCAGGACAGCTCAGGAGCAGATACACTCAAGTGCCAATGACACACAGGGGCAACCTAGCCAGGGTTAGGGGCAGGCTTGCATTTTTTTGCAGCAAATAGCTATTAGACTGACTGAGCCATAATATCAAACAGTACCGTTTGTACATTGAAATCCCAACCTAAAACTGAAAGTGCTCTTAATCTTGAATGCAACGCTGCTACTGTGTGGCTAAAACCGAAGTGAAAATCCACAGCTAGGTGCTGCACTGCACCGCTGAAGAGTACCAATGGACAGTAGAGGGCAGAGCTGCCCCCTCGCTGCAGAAAACTCAAGCCAGGAAGGCACCACTGGTCTTTGCGGTTTTCCAAGCACAAACTGACCACCCAGACTACCCAACGGCAATGGCCGCAAAGAATCAGCTTTGATCCTTGTCAAATTTACAGATTTCCAGTCATTACATTTCAATTCGTTATTTCACTCAAGAAATCAAGTGCACTTTGACGGGAAAAAAAAAAAAAAAAAAGGCTTTCCATATCCCTTTAAGACAGAAAATTATTTGGTATACTGACAACAGCAAGAAACACTTCATCTTCAGTCCAGTACAGAAAAAGTGCAAATACTACATGGTAACCACTACTTCAGTCAAAAACAGGAATGTCACCAAGCATCTCAAACAGCAGCATTGTGGAGAGATCCAGGCAGATTCTATTAAGAGCCATGGAAATAACCAGATAACTCTATCTTTCCCTGTAAATATCCTTTGTATCTAATCAACATTGGTTTCAAACTTCCCTCTCCCCCCCTTTTTTCTTCCCCTCCAAAAAAGCAAAAACAGAAAGCAGATTTCCCTGGGAAACTTAACGTACTTTATTTAACACCTGTGAAGGTTTTCCCTTTGTTAAAAAAGTTATTTACAAAACCAGCAGAGAACATTAGCATACAAATTATTCAGTGTACTGTACGCAGATGTCCAAACCCAAGGTAGATCCTGATTTAATTGTTGACTGCTGTGATGTATCACCGAGAAGCATTTCCCACTGCACGCTACAGAAACACCTGACTGCAAAAATCACATGGCATGACACGCAATTCAAGCAGGCTTCCCAAAAGTTCATAGGTTTTCTGTATCAACATTGAGTGAACAAAACGAGGAAAACATTCTTGAAAATCATGATCCTTCTTGCTGTAGGAACTGTTTTTGTTAGCACTAGTTCTATAGCATCAATTTTGAACAAACCAAGATGGGCGCTTCCTGGCTCTTTCAATGATCCGCTTGCCTTCATCTTTTTCTGTGGGCTTTTCTCCATCATAAAGGACAACAGTCTCTACAGTTGGAGCATTAAATGGTCCTCCTTCCTTTTTACCTATTTCCATCCGTATCAGTCGAGTTTCTGCTTTGACCTTTGCATAACAATAGCCACAAAGGACGTGTTTCTGTTTCAAGTTTCCACACTCAGGACAAACATCTATGTTCCTCTAAAAAAGAAAGTAGAAAATAGGAAATTTTGTAATTTGAACAGCACCAACAAAAGAAACGGGGAACAATCAAAAACTACTAAAAATGTTAGATCAAATACCAGAGAAATTCAATTGCCTTTTCAAAATTTATTCTTCTCTGTCATTTTTTGTAATGTATTGTGGTCTCAAATGCTTACTTACTAAAAATAGCCTATGAAGTCAATACCTACATCATTATGCCTATTGATGTTTGGAAGACTAAAGACCTATCAACTCAATTAGATACACAGAAAGTATAGACCTTTTCCATTTACACTAGCTGTTTAGCTAAAATTCACATTTTGTTGGCTTGCACCTAAATGGCCACTGTTTATTTGACCACAGACTACTATCACATATGATGAATGTACCTGTCACAGATTATTTTGGAGATTACAATGTCTTTTAAACTTATTTTTAAACAAATTCCAGAAAGCTTTTTCATTCAGTATCGACCATTACAACGACTCCCTGAAATAAGGGGGATGAAAAACGATCAGTATAAATCTTACTCCAGCATACTTGTTTGCCACTAACAAAATTGCTTGCAGTGCATAATGTGGCAAGCCCGTGGAAATTTGGTGATTACCTTCACTTTTATAAGCTTATTAGCATTTCTTCGCCGGCAGCGGTTCACTTCAATGGTGCGCCTTTTCTTTGGCGCCGCCATCCACAAGATGCTATCCAACAGGTGCGGCGCCTCATTACCTTCGCTAGTGTCGTTTACCGGCTGTGGAAGAAAAGCTGGAGCTTGGACAGCCAGGGCTGGTCCTGAAGGGAAAAGAAAAGGTAATTCATTACACCCAACCCCCATTTTCGCGTGCAGCCGAGGAGATACGACACGGATGCTACTGACACCCCCAAAGCCAGGAGGTAAGAGGGGCCAGCGACCCCTCACTGTCCCCAGGGCTGTGCTCTCCTGCTCCACCCGTCTCCCTCAGCCGTTCAACGGGTAGCCCCAATGCCGCCCTCTCCCTGAGCCAAGAGAACCGGCTGGTACCCACCCCAGGGCGGGCTCTGCCCCCCGGAAAAACCCGGCAGGAGGCCGCGCTCCAGCAGCCCCCAGCAGCGTTGAATGAGACCGCGAAGGCGCGGTAGCGGAGAGAAAACCAAGACCAGAGCCGCCATATCCCCTCACAGCCCCGCCGAGGCGCCGGAGGAGCGGGAGGCGGTCGCTCGCCCGAGGGCGCACTGGGCATGCGCGCCTGCCGCTGAGCCTTCTGGGAAACCGAGTCCGCCGAGACCGTCACGGCATAACGGGGACGGAGCGCAGGACTTCAGCTCCCAGCATGCCTCACCGCCTGCCTCCTCGCCAATCGCGTCCTGCGCGAGCCCGGCGCTGCTTCCCGGCATGCTCCGCCGTGCTCCGCCTCCTGGCCAATCAGCGCGCTAGCTGTCTCCTCGTGCAGGAAGCGGGCGGAGCGGCTGCGCCTGCGCGGAGGGAGGCGGTGAGGGGAGCGGAGGGCTTTGTTCCAAGATGGCGGAGCGTGGCTACAGCTTCTCCCTCACGACGTTCAGGTACTTGGGGGCAGAGGGCTGCAGGCCTCAGCGCCCGGCCGGCGGGCGGAGGGGGACGGCGCACAGCCTACGCGGAGCCGTGTTCGGGCGGCGGGGCGGGGTGCGGCGGGGCGGGGACTCTGCAGAGTCATCGCGCCCCCGGCGGGTCCGCGGAGCCGGGCCTGTGAGGGCCGGGGGGCGGCGGCGGCTGAACCCGGGCAGACGAGGGGGGCGTGGGGAGAGCCACGGGGATCGGGCGGCTTCGCTTTCGCCTGGGGGGGCACGCTGCTGCCGGGAACCTTCGTGAGCCGAACGGCCGCCGGCGGGGATGGAGGCGGGGGCTGAGGGTAGAGCCCCGGGTCCCGCCCGATCCCTGACCTCGGGCCCAGGTGCGGTCGCTGCTTGTCTTTCCTCTCGCTGCTGTAAGAGTCACTGTGGGGCCAGCCTGAGGTCTGTCCCGTGCGGGTAGTGCCCTATAGCGAGTGCTTGGTGGAACGGTTTAACAAGCTTAGGGTCCCCACGCACACACTTCAGGCTGGGTGGTAATTCTGTAATTCCGAGCTGATTGGAAATGCGCGATGATAGCTGAGCTATGGTATTTTCAGAGCTTGCTTCAGAACGAACTTTGCAGATGTGGGAACGAAAGAAGCCTTCAGATGAGTTTTAAATAGTTTATTTCTCTTCCTGCTGCACTTTGCAGGCAGTGCTCTCTTTGGCACTTTGTGTTGTGCACTGGCTAGATGTGGGATGATTGCGTGTACAGAATTAATATGCTATTGGGGTGGTATCTATTAAAGTGTTGCTGTAAAACATACCCTTAAGATTAATTCAGAGGAAAGGAAATTACTTCCTATACTTTTTTTGTTGAAAATATTAAGCTATCCGGAATTATGTTATACATATAAAAAGAAAAGCTGAATGCAAGAATCTTTGTGCTGCTTTTGGTAAAGTGCGCTCTTAATCTCAGAGGAGAGTAATGCTGTGTAATTGCAAAGTAGGTTACTAAAGGCTTGTTGCAGTTAAGCAAATGAAGCAGATCACAATCTCTAAAACTAGGAAAAGAATCTTCGTAATGGATGGATGCAGCCAAGCATGTCTGCTTTACTCACGTAGGTTGAATTCTTTATTAGCTCTTGGAAACCGTTTCCTAAGGGAGTTACAAAGTTTTTATACTGTACAGAAGCACTACGTGCTTTGAAACTTGAAGCCATTTGATTTTATACTCACATGAAAGAGAATACACCTACTTACGCTTTCCCTCATTTATCTGTTCCTTGTATTGAGAATTATTTATTTTAGTTTGTGCTTAGTTTTAAAATATTTTGCTAATGTTCTCTATATTGTAATTGTTGGCAAGGAAACTATTGTTCTGGTTTGTTAGTATTTTATAGTGGAGAAGCTAGAATTATTACCTTGTCACCTTTATACGCTGTTTACTCAGTGTATAACTAACTACACTGATTATTGCTTACTTTGTTTTTTTCTAACTCGTCTACGCACTGAGGTACATAATTTTCTATTTTACTTCTGTGTCTATTAAAACAGCAGTGTCTGAAGTACAGCCCAGAGAATAGATGCCATTTGCAAAGTCACTTGTCCAATGAGTGACTGGTTCTGTGCTGCCCTTTCCCCTGGGGATTGAAGGGTCCATTCTCGATCCCCCTCATTCTGGATGAGTTACTTTGTCGGCTTGACACCTGCTGCTCTGTTCTGATGGTTCTGCATCCATTACCAGGATGACATGGATCATTAAAACAAATTGCAGGAATACCTGTGGTGCAATGGGAGGGAGCTCTTTCTATCCTGTGCCATTGACCTGATGCGTGCTTATCAGTCAGAAAGAGTAGCTGTGTTTTGCTCGTACCTTTCAGCAGTGAACATCAGTGTCTTGAAAACTTTTGCAAACCACACATGCAATGCCATTTCAGTAGACAGTCATGATGCGCTCTGAAGATTTTCCCCACTGAGCGGAAAACTCGTTTAAAATGGTATAAAGTTGGAGAACAGACTTGTCGTCCTTCAACCTGCATCCCAGTCGCTGCTCCCTATCCGAGGCACACTAGCTTTCAACAGGGTTGTAGGCAGGTGCTGTGCGAGTATCCCAGTAGCACTGTGCAGCAGAGAGTTCTGTGCTGAACCAGTCCAGTTCTTTCAGAAGCTGTTATGAATCTTCAGACTTGTGGGGTTTTGGGTTTGGTTGGTTTTTTTTTCATTCTGATTAGAATACGCTGATGCTAGGTGTAAAGAAGCTTAAAAAGCAAGTTAGCATCAGATTGTTGTAGGAAAGATTTGAGCATATCAGAACTATGTTAGGCTTACTGTTGCATTTTCCTTTTTAGTCCTTCTGGAAAGCTTGTTCAGATTGAATATGCTTTGGCTGCAGTGGCTGCAGGAGCTCCATCAGTTGGGATTAAAGGTATGTTCAGAACATAACTACTTTAGTGAAGGATAGTGGATTTTGAGTATCGTTTGAGAGAACTAAAATAGTTTGGACTGTGTATTGGGTTTTTCTTCATCTTGGCTTCTAGTGCATATTTTGTTTTTCTTTCAGTGGCTTTTCACATGTTTTAGTGGGTTTAATATTTCCTGGGCTTTTTTCTGCAACTCCGTGATTTTTTTATAAAGAAGGAATGGAGCATAGAGCTCCATAGTAGAAGAAAATTGCTGAGTTGATTTTGGAGACACTCAGCTGGTAGAAGTAGACATCTTTTTTTGAGTGTTCCTGTCTCTTAAGTAAATAACTCCAGCTGTGTGTCCATATATATAGAAATTACACCAAAAGTTATTTCAACTGCTCAATATATGTGCTTCAGAATCTTCAGAATGGGATTATGGGAGCTGTATGATTATTTAAAATGAGAAACTGTGTTGGGTGGGTTCATCAAAGTATCTCTATTTAACGTGACTGTAAACTTGAAGGGTTTTTTTAGAAAGGGAGGAGCAAAATTCTTTACAGCCTGATAAACTTGTTCTGTGTTTTGACTGCTTTCCATAATTTTAGTTTAATATGGAAAAAAAAAAATCTTGTTCCTTTCCAGCGGCAAATGGGGTGGTGTTGGCAACTGAGAAGAAGCAGAAATCCATTCTTTATGATGAAAGGAGCGTCCACAAAGTAGAACCAATTACCAAACATATAGGTTTAGTGTACAGCGGTATGGGTCCAGATTACAGGTATTAAAAAATTCTGTTTGGTTGCCGTTTAGATGCATTTTCGTACAAGAATTGTAAGAAACAGAAACAGATAGCAATTAGCTGTTTTTTTCTAAGTGTATGGCATAATATTATATTGTATTACACTGTATAGGAAATCCACTTGAAGTTCTTCTTCCTGTATTCAATACCTTGTCAAATAACCTTCTGTCTAAAGAACGAGTAGGAAATGAACAGCAGTGTAATTCAACTTTACTTTCAGCTTTAGTATTTCAGAGATTACTCAGTTGATAAAGATAACCCCGTCTATGTTTTCTTACGTAGGTGTTACGCTAGATGTATAAATCCTTAGCATCGTGTTTATTATGAGTTCTAGTTGTGACAACTAGTTGGAATTTCTTTGAGACACTAATTTTGTCTTTGTTTTTAGAGTACTTGTGCACAGAGCTCGGAAGCTGGCCCAGCAATATTACTTGGTTTATCATGAGCCCATTCCAACAGCTCAGCTAGTACAGAGAATTGCTTCTGTGATGCAGGAGTACACGCAATCTGGGTATGTGGTTTTCTGAATTCTGAAGTTGCTTAGAAAGATTATGTTGTTTAAATGTAAGGAATAATAACTACCTGGTGATTAAATTTTTTCCATCAAAAGGCAGTTAGTTTTTCAATGGAGAATGTCCACAGAAAGTGGCCAACGGGAGGGGCGCTAACTGGCAGCGGGAGAGATAGGGTCTGCATATCTTGCAAACAAGCATGTCAGACAAGGCAGCATACTTTTGTTTTTGTATTGTTCGTTGACTAGTCAGTCCTGATCACAGCTCTGGGCTGGTGGGAAGCG
This sequence comes from Morus bassanus, assembly GCA_031468815.1. NCBI lineage: Eukaryota > Metazoa > Chordata > Aves > Suliformes > Sulidae > Morus > Morus bassanus. Next base: position 58,180,601 of record CM062567.1, on the reverse strand, counting down.
TTTGGGGAGAGGTTAACACATCCAAAATGATTTAGTCACCTTTGGTTTTTACTGAATAGATTTCGCATATCAACTGTGATATTTTAGTTTGATTATTTTTTTGCCTGTAGCGGTGTTCGTCCATTTGGTGTATCGCTGCTAATATGTGGCTGGAATGAAGGGCGGCCCTATTTATTTCAGTCAGATCCATCTGTAAGTATCTTAGGTGTAAATTCTACTGCTTTTATAAAACATCTAAAACTTTATATGTGCTTGTGAAATACTTTCTGTGATGAGGAGTGCAGAGCTGGTACAAAAGATCCCTTAACATAACTTTAGAAGTCAGAATAAGCCATTTCAATAGGTGGTTGGAGCAAGCGTGGATCATTCTGTGCCTACGTGTTGCTGTACTGCTTGAGGGATGGCAGCTGTTTTTGAGGGAGATCACCATCCCTTTTCATGCCTTCCCACCTAGTTGGTAGTGTCAGCAAGAGTGGCATTCTGCAGCAGATACCGGGGCGGGGGCAAAATTGACTGCTTATGCTGCTCAAATAGTTGTTCTCTAAACTGGATGGAAGTTATTCCAAAATCTCTTGTATTGTGAAATGTAATGCATATGGTTTAGTATTTAATGACAGTGGTTAATTTGAGCTCGTTTATTCGCTGTGTTTGCACTTCACTTCTGAAAAACTACCCTTTGCATGTGTGAATTGTGACACCTTACATCAAACAAAAAACGTGGTCACTGTAGTGATCATTGATAAGCTTCAGAAATTTGAATTACTGCCCGATGCTCAGATGTAAAAAGCAAAATGCAGATGCCTTGTGTAAGTCAGCTTGACTGAGGCATAGAACTGCTGGTGGCCTTTATGCCAGAGGAGAGAATAGAAGTGATGGCTCAATATCTTGTTGGTAGCTAAGATAAATCAGATGGCTGATTTGCAACAAGTTGTTTACATTACTTAATCTTAAAAAAGAAGAACATATGGTGTGAACCTCAGGAAAGATCTGACTGTATTCATTCTCAAGGGCAAACATGCTATTTCTGTTTAAGGTATCCCTAATCAAAACTATGCTAATAACTTACTAAATTCATCTTTCAAAGTAGTGGGAGATTGAAAATAGGTGGGGCCCTATGTTTTGTACGTTTTCGCAGCATATGTTTCCATATCAAATTAGTCTGCATGCGATCCAAAATAGTCTCCTGTATTCTCAGAACATTCAGTATTTTCATAATTGCTTCTGTACTTTTTATCAAGAATTGAATACATAATGTTTGACTAAGTTACACAAAACAATTCAATAGATTGTTGCTCTTACAGGGAGCTTACTTTGCGTGGAAAGCAACAGCAATGGGAAAAAATTACGTCAATGGGAAAACATTCCTTGAGAAAAGGTAATGTATTTGATACTGGTCTGAAAGGATACTATCTGTTTTGTTCAGGTTCCATGTAAAACAGCCAGATAAAAAATGCACGCTTCTAGATCATCAGAACGAAGCTTAAAAATACTTAAGATATGATGCTTCCAGTTACTTATTTCCACATGCACAGGAAATTTGCTTTATTTAAACTCCAACTTTTGTGTTTATGGCAGATTGTTTCAGTGCAATAAGCATTACATTCAACGTATTTGCAGAAATATTGTTCTATACAGTGTCAGTAGGAAAAGTAGTGAATTTTTTTTTTACAAATAATAACTTTGACTATTAATATCACACTGCTTAGAAATTATATTTGTATGAGAAATAGGAAGATTTTAGTAGTGTTTGGGTTTTTAGAGACTCCAGAACTATTAGGATTTGGAAAGATCTTTGTCCCATGCTGAAATACATGAACTTCTGCTTACAGATACAATGAAGATTTGGAGCTTGAAGATGCCATTCATACAGCTATCTTAACACTAAAGGTTAGCAAAATATTTAAGATGTAAGTTTCTTACTGATATGATATCATTGATATCATTCACTGAACTGTATTTTCTTTAATAGGAGAGCTTTGAAGGGCAAATGACAGAAGACAACATTGAAGTTGGCATCTGTAATGAAGCTGGTTTTAGGAGGCTTACTCCAACTGAGGTTAAGGACTACTTGGCTGCAATAGCCTAGTAGAAGCCGAGCAAGACTGTGTGATTCACACAGAAGTCTTTTTAATTTTGGCTACTTAAATGTTTTTGTTTGCAGTTTCTGCATACTTATTTCTACATGGTTTGTCTGAGAGATTTTTTAAATATCATGGTGCAAATGCAACAGTCCTAATATTGTAATACATGGAATCTTATTACAGGTAATCCTTTCCCTTGATACGTGGAATCTTTGTACACAAAATACTGTACAAAATGTAAAATTACAATGACAGCTTGAAGAAGGCTAAAGAATAAAATTTGAAGGCCACTGTTTTGGGGGAAGGTGTCTGTGTGTCTTTTTAATCATAGCTTATTTATCTGCATAAAGCTGAGATTCCAGTATCTCCTTTTGTTGAGGAAACAGAATTTTCCACATACGTATCAGCCATGATGAACTCACATTAGGCCTTCTTTTAAAGAAATTCAATTTTGAATGGACAGGATAATTTTTTCACTTTGGAATGTTGTTTAAAGGTTAAGTTACTTCCAGAAATGGTTTTATCTGGTGTAAAAAATCACTTACTTTCACAAAGAGGCAGAACAGTCTTCCATTTCAGGTGCGAACAGTGATCAACTTGAGCATCTTGGTTCTTGACCCTCTTGGTCTTTGTGTCTCAAGAACTTGTTTTCTATTACCTGGGTTATTTTTGTGGCTGTAGAAATTGCACTTTTTCAACCCTGAAATATTGTTAGAAATAATGGAAGTAATAACTTACCGAAAACTAAATGACTTTATCACCGTCAATAAAAATCAACAGGATTTACAAAGCAAAATGAGAACATGTAATGTAATTACTTTATCGCTTGAATTGTGCTGAAGTATTTTTCAAATTGCAAGATAACTGTAAAGGTGCAGTAATGAAAAGAGCACTTAATTTATTTATGCATCACAACTTCTACAGGTGCAGAACTAGATGCTTGAATATTTCTGTGTGTGGGTGTATGTATTGATACATTTGTTACCTGTGTAGAGTCATTCAGGTTATACAGAAACACAAATTTACCACAAAAGAAATAGGATAAATATGTATACTTTTTTCAGCAGAAATAATCTGGTCTGCAGCCATTTAATTTACTGTTTGCAGATTTTATTTTTTTTAAAGCAGTCTCATTGTTAAAATGTTGATAAACAAACTGGGAGCGATAGCAGGATCACTCTGCTTGTACATAAGGCTAAGCACGTATGGGAGCAGCTGGACAGGTTACATGTTAACCAGCCAGAACTAATGAAGAAAGTATGAAGTATGAGTTAGTGTGCAGAAAGTAGTGCATAAGCTAATTGATCTGTTCTTTCCACTGTCTGTCTTCTGATGTTTTATGTTATCATTAGGTAAATAAGAATTTCTGAAGCATGCCGTAAATGAAGTTTTATTTCCTAATGTCAGAAATAAAAGCTGTGTCCAAATGGTTCATTAAGACTTACGCCAGATCACTTTTTGAGTATTTTACTCTGAAAACCAATCCATGCTCTGGTTCTTCTCGGGAAAATGAACAACTAGGAACTGAAACTGACGACTTTATATTGCTACATCTTCAGTTGATTGACACATTTATTTATACACATTCAGTTTTTTAATGCTATATAAATATTTAAAGGAGTTTTCTATGTGGAAAAAATGCAGACATGTACTTCAGAAAATGGTTAGCCTGAACTGCAGTAGCTTAGTTGCCTCCTCTACTAGACACAGTTGATTAGCAAAGAACACTCTATGAAGGGTAGTTGAAACCAAAGCAAGTTTCAAATAAATCATGCTCTCTTACTCCCAAGATGGTAACAGTGGGACAAACAAAAAATGTTTTAAGGTTTCGGGGGGTGGGGGGTGGTTTGGTTTTTTGGTTTTGTTTTTTTTTTTTTAAATTAACAACTTCCATATGTAGAATTTTACTAATTTCAGAGGTGGTGAAGGGAAATGAAAAAACAGTATCTTCCGTCTTTTCCTGTGGGTTAATAATTTAAATATAGTAACTGTTGTGTGTATTGTACAGAAACTTGTGCTCTGAGTGAGGAAAGTGCTGTCCTTCAGATACCTGATAGTCAGTACAAATGTTGAGGGGGGTTTTGCCCACTTCCCCCCCCCCACCCGATTAGGAGGACAGACAGCCATTACCACACGGGGTGTTTTTGCTGAAGTGTATACTTCAAAAGTGGTGTTGGTTTTACTTCCATGTTGTACGTGGGTGGCAACATGAAGTTAATACATTTGTCAGATGTCCTGAATGTCATCTTGTACCAGAATGTAAACTGTTTGAATTGGTAAAATGTGTGATTTGATTATTATTAAACAGTGGCACCTTTCTCTTTTGAGAACTAATAGAAGTGTGCCTTGAGAAGGATGATGACACTATCACTAGGCTATCATAGAACCACACATTAGTACACAGTCTCCTTTTACGACAAAAAGTTTCAAAATGATGATTGGTCGTAACTTTCCTTTGAGAGTGCTTTCCTCGGGCTGTCTCTCTGAGGGATTAGTTCATAGCCCCTGTAATTTCTGTGGTAATATTTAATTGCTCTATGCTTTGTGTGAAACGAGAAGGGTAGGTCTGTACCACAGTCTGATGGTTGATTGTCAGTTACTCATTCTGATGAGCCACCAAGTTGGTGGTTGAGAAGGACGGTTTTTACACTGTTAAGAACTGAGTCCTAAAGCTCCCTGGTACACCTAAGCCTTACAAAGAATTGAAGTTCATGGGACTTGGTGCAATTTGGAAAGAATATGCGTAATATTTTGAATTCAGGCTTTATTTAGAGAATTAGATCATTTTCTTAGTGGTAGGTGGATAGACCTTGATATTACACTGTTCTGATGGGGAAGGTGGTGTGATTTGGAGTGTGGGGTTTTTCTTAAACTGCTTAATCCTACACTGAAGAAAATCATTGCCATACTCGGATGACTGCACATCTAGAATAGTAACTAAATTTAATCTAGTATTTAAAGGGAACCTTTAAACTGCAGGGAACTAATTTATATCTTTTTCCGTTCAAAATCTTGGAATTTAAGGACCTAGTAATTTTGAGATCTATTTCTCAAATAATAAAATCACCTCAGGAGTAAGAGATACTAGTGCAATGGAGTAGCAAATTATACTGTGGTTGCGGTCATTTTCAAAAAGTGCAATTCATTTTTTTTAGTTATATGATACTAGCTTTTTTATATTTTGTAAAACAACTCACTGCATAAAGTGGGGTCAAGGGGGAATAAAGTGGACAAACGCTGTTCAGTTATGAGAAATGCCACATTAGAAGCTTGATTACTTATACTTCAGGGACAGCTTGACTTTGTTTCATTTATCTTGTTCCTAATGCAGTCATCTGAAAGAGAGACACTGGTCACTTAAAGTAGGTAATGTTCTTGATTTGCATGTCCTGGGAGATGATCTGCTCTGAGGAACTCAGGATAGTGTGACACCTGCAAGAACAGAGAACTTCTGTGGGCTTTATTTAACTCATAGGATTGGGATCTGAGAAGGGTATCACCATTTCACAAGGTTATGACTTCAAGTAGGTTCCAATGTGATGGAAGACACAGGTGCGTTAAACCCCTTACAACTTGCTTTGGCTTACTATTGCTTTGCAGAATCTTGTTAAATCGTTTAGACAAGACATCTACTCGCTGTAGGAACAAGCCATGGGTAGCGGTGGGGGGGGAAAGGAGGCAAGCCTCTCCCATACTGTTCGGGAGTATTGCTGCAGCAGGGAGGCAGGCGAGAGGCCAGGGAGCTGCGTGCCGCCTGGAAGCAGCCAGCAGCTCGGGGCGAGCAAGGGCACTCGCTCCCTCCCACCTGGCACCAAATGGTTTAATAAGGCCTGGTTTTGTTACCTGAGCTTACGGACCCAGCGTGCGTTGAGCCATGGCTGCTGCTTCCCCGGTGAAGGTCAAGCCCAAGGCCGACTTGTCTCCGGCCTTTCTGTCCTACTGTAATGCCTTTGCTCCTTAACAAAGGCTTTTCGGAATTAAACACGCGTTCAGTCGCGGGCCGCCTCGCCCCTGCCGGCGGGCACGGCGGGCAGGGGAGCGCGGGCGGCGAGGCGAGGCCGGTGCGGCGGCCCTCCCCGCCCGGCTGTCCCCGCCCGGCTGCCCCGGGGGAGGTGCTGCGCCGGGCCGGGCCGCCTCCTGCCGCCGCCCGGGCCGAGGCTGTGCCGCTGGCTTGTGAGTATGGGCTGCGGGCGGCGGGGGCAGGGAGGGAGCGGGGGGAGGCGGCGCCCGCACGGGCTCGGCGGGCCCGGGCTTGTGGCGCCGGGCGGTGACCGGGGCGCCAAGGGGGCGGGGGCCCGCGTCCCGCAGCCACCCGAGCCCCGCCGCCCACCCTGCCGGGGAAGGCGTGCCGGGTGGGGGCGAGGCAAGGGGGCGCCGCCGGGGCTCCCGCCGCGGCTCCCTCGGCGCTGCCGAGAGGGGCCGGGGCACCCTGCCCTCACCCAAGATGGCGCCGCCGCTCTGGCACGATGGCGGGGCAGCGCGAAGGCGGGGACGGGAGAGGCAGCCCGTTCCGCCGCTCCCCGGCGAGGGGAGGCCGGTGCAGCGGCGCCCGTGCGCGGCTGCCGGGGGGAAGGCGGGCGAGGGGCGGGCTGCGGGGCGGGCCCTGAGGGGCGCCCCAAATGGCGGGCGCGGGGACGGCCGTCCCCGCGGGACGTGGCTGCCGGGGCGCGGCGGGTTGAGGCCCCGCCGGGGTGCGACGCGTCCGGCTCGGCGAGCGGCCTCCCGGGGATCCTCCGGACAGCAAGCGTGCGTGTGAAGGGGTTTATTTTTTCCTCCACCTCATTTTAAGGAGCAGCCCTGTGGTTGATAGTGAGGCCGCCTCGCAGCTGTGGTGCTGAAAAAGCGGTGGGGTTTGTGGGTGTGCTTTCACTGAAAAACTTGAAGCAAGGTTCAGCTTGAAGCCTTCTGATGTTTCTGGAAGTTGAAGCTGCCGGGGTGGGAGGTGCCAAAGTAGTAACTGTGGGGATTTGCTCGTTGCTTTGCTTATAAGAGTAAACTGGTGGCAATGGTGAGGACTTTGGGGCGGAAGGACTGATTTCACCGGCCTCCTCTGACCCCGAAGAGAGTCAGTAGGTCACACTGGAAGACATTAGGCTTTTTGGCTGAGAAGGGTGGGATTTTGGTGCTTGGATATCGACTGGGCCAGTAGCAGTTAACACTGACTGTATCTGAACTTGTGCATTATGCAAAGGTGATTTTAGCTGCTTGAAGCCAGGCTCTACTGTGGCACTGGCAGAGCCTGTTGTAGGACCCAGGCCATATCATGTTGCTTGTTTTCAGCTGAAGCTGCATTTGTCTTGCCCTTTAATACCAGTTGGTTTTAACATGCAGCTTAGGTAGGAATTACAGGAGCATCAGTTCATACTTGTAGTTGAGAGACAAAATTGATTAATTTTGCTATTCATAGTGGCTATTTACTGCCTGTTGTAGAAATGGTATTGTTTGCTGTGTATTTCTAAGCCACTCCACATTCACTTAAGTAATTCTTGTCATACTTTCCTCAGGGAGACATACTAAAGGAATATGGATGCAAAGGAATAGGATTCCACAGTAACTCTTTAGTAGAACTAGAAAACATAGAGATTTTTAGATCCTCCTGGCTCTAGAATGATGAATTGTAGTCTGTCATGATGCTGTGTGATGTTGAACCTTTGCCAGGAGGCTCATTCACCGAGTTGTGCAGTGGAAGCTGGAAGCTGGAGAAGACAGGGCTGTGCTACCCATAATTGTAAAATACAATGGGTTTCCTCTATGCTGTGTTAAAATACTTGCTGGGAGCCAGACTTTGCTCTTTTTATGCACGTCTGTAAGCATGGTGGGTAGCTTTTATATTTTAATGGTAACTGTGGTGAGAAGGAGGGAGAGGCAAGATTTGCTTATGGCATTAACAGGATTTCTTAATTTTGCTCTGGGTGGCAACTTTAGCAAATGAGCTGTGAGAGTTGAGATCTCTCTGAGTGACTAGCTCAGTGAAGGGCTCACACGCCCGAGGAAAAAACCACAAACTTGCAAGATGTTTGTGGAGACTTGAATGCTGCTGTTTTCCCTTGCTGAGAACTGAGATCTTTTGAGGCTGTGGGTTGGATCCCCAGAGGCAAAGGAAAGGAATTGAACTCTTCGGTGGGACTTGTGCTGGGGTTCCTGATGCTTGTGCTTTTGCAATAGTGGTAGCTGTTGTGCTAAATCTATTGCAAAGCTCCTGTGTATACTGTTGCAAAGACCTCTTTTGACTGTCTTTTATTCTGGGCCGTGCAATAACAATCTTCTCTCTTGCTTCCACTTGATAGGAATAATGTTTCCAACATGTCTGTTCAGTCACTGCTGTCTGAAAGAATTGCTGTTGCCAAAGAATTGATCAAGAGAGCGGAAGCCCTTTCCAAGTCTCAGAAAAGGAGAATAGAAGGTGGGGCAAAACTATGTGGCAAACTGAAGGCTGAGCTAAACTTCTTACACAAGGTGGAGGCAGGGAAGGTGGCCGTTAAAGAATCCCATCTGCAGAGTACAAACCTTACCCATCTCCAAGCTGTTATACAGTCAGCAGAGAATCTGGAGGACGTTGTCAGTGTCCTCCATGTCTTTGCTTATGAGGACAGGTTTGGAGACAAACAGACGCTGGTGGTAGATGTTGTTGCAAACGGAGGTCACACGTGGGTGAAGGCCATTGGTCGCAAGGCTGAGGCCCTGCATAACATCTGGCTGGGGAGAGGCCAGTATGGTGACAAAAGTGTCCTTGAACAGGCAGAGGACTTCCTGCAGGCAAGCCATCAGCAGCCAGTGGAGTACAGCAATCCCCACATAATCTTTGCGTTCTTCAACAGCGTGTCCAGTCCTATGGCAGAGAGACTCAAGGAGATGGGAGTATCTGTGCGAGGAGACATTGTTGCTGTGAACTCACTGGCAGAGCCATCTTTAGAAAACAGGCACTGTAGCGCCAGTGAATCGGATGAAGAAGGCTCTGATCTCCTGCAGGTGACCAGAGTAGACCGGGAGAATTTAGTGGCCAGCATTGCTTTTCCTACCCAGATCAAAGTAAACGTGTGCAATAGAGTTAACTTGGACATCACTACCTTAATAACCTATGTCTCTGCTCTGAGCTATGGTGGCTGCTACTTCATCTTCAAAGAAAAAGTGCTAACAGAGCAAGCAGCTCAAGAAAGGAGGGAGAGAGTCCTGCCTCAGCTGGAGGAGTTCATGGAGGGGAAAGAGCTCTTTGCCTGTGAATCTGCTGTCAGAGATTTTCAGTCCATCCTGGAAACACTGGGCGGACCCGGGGAGAAAGAGCGAGCTGCGTTGCTTGTTAAAAGAATTAATGTGGTGCCAGATCAGCTGTCTGACCGTGCCTTAGGATTAGTGGCTAGTTCTAAAATCAACAGCCGTTCTCTGACCATTTTTGGGACAGGAGACGCTTTAAAAGCCATCACCATGACCGCAAACAGTGGTTTTGTGAGGGCAGCGGCTAACCAAGGTGTCAGGTTCAGTGTTTTCATCCATCAGCCACGAGCATTGACAGAAAGCAAAGAATCTGTTGCCACACCTTTACCAAAGAGCTGCCCACCTGATAATGGACTATAAGTCATTTAATGAGTTAGTCACTGAAATATGGCAGGTGCTGCGCTAGAGGCATTTGGAGAAATGGAAGAATCATAACAATACATTTTTGGGTGTGTATCAGTGGAAACGGTAACTGTAGCAGTGGAAGGGCTTCTCAAGGGATTTGCAATATCTTTACTCAATCCTTGGGTGTTTTTTGTTCAGCTGACCATTAATTTATTCACTAAGGTAATAAGACTTCAGTGAAAATTGTTAACTGGCTTACAGTACATTGATTGTATCCATCCCTATTAAAAAGTTCATTTGAAGCACAGTCGCCATTGTGCCCTTGTCGTTTTTGTTCTCTTCAGAGAGATTAAATTCAGCACCTTAGATGGACTTCAGACATGACTTCTGTGGAACTTAAATCTTTCTTTCGTCTATCCTATTCAACTGAATTCTCGGTTGATTCAGAGGTACCTTTTGTGGAGACCTCTGCCCTTTTGGGTGTATGCTGTTTTGTGAAGATGTGACTAGTAGCCGCGAAGAGAAACCAACATAAGCCTTCCTTCTTCTACTGAAAGGAACCTCTGTGTTTATACCATGTTAGACTGAGTTGGGCAACAGCTTTAAAATTCCCAGAAAAATCAGTTGAAATTGGAGTTTATTGGCACTAGTATATTGTGATTCTTGGGCCAAACTGGACAGCCAATGGTAGCAGACCAAGGAGGCAAATCTGCTTCCCTTTTCTCTTAGCCTTTGCCCAACTGCAAAACCCAGAATTCAGATAACAGAATCCTCCTGAACTGAGCCTGCACCCAGGTAGTTTTTGATACTAGCAAGCTCTCTGAGGACTCACAGTGCACTTGAATTTGGCTCTGTTGCTTCTGGGTTACCTGAAACAAAGCCTCACTGAGGTTCTTTAGTGGTGGAGGAGGAGGAGGAGGTTTGTGGGGTATGTTGTTGATTGCTAGTTTGCCCTATAGTAGAGAGAAGAATAAGCAACAATTTCTTCCCCTCCCCCAGGAGAGAGTTGCTGTTTTAGAAGTCTTTCTAATGTTTTCTGTATGCTGTAATGACAGCACTTGCTGTTTGGTATTAATTTGCGTCAGGCTCCTAGTGGAAAATTTTGAGGTGTCAGAATGAACCTCTTGGCCCTGAGCTATACATTTTATCAGGTCAGTGAAAGAGATAACCACTGAATATTTTATAGGCTGTTAATCAACAAGATAGCATTATTATGCAGCTTATAGTTCAGGCAAAGAATATTCCCTTGGCTCTTGCCACTGCACTCTACATTTCTTCCTACGGTACAAAGTAGCTGCGGTGCTGCCCTCAGCCATAGTCTCTATCTATTTCTTTCTGTCTCCAGTACCATGGTATACTCCAGCACTGATGTAAAGATACTGGCATGCCAGCAAAACCACTCTGCTTGCCTTTCCCAGCTGAGTAAGCTTAACTCCAAGGAGCAAAAGCATGCTTTTTGTTGGTACGGCTCTTGCTCTGCTCTTTTCTTACTATGCCTGTAGAATGACCTGTTAGGAGTTGTCACCAGTATTCACATGCTGTATAGCTTTACCTGTAACTTTTCACAATGCAGAGGGTGGTCTGCTCTTCACCTGCCCCTCATTTCTGCTAAAAGAAGGTACAGGAAGCCTCCCAGTGAATAATTTATGAGCAAACGACCTGGGAGAGAGGGGTTGTTTTTGTTTTCAACTCAGAGCTTTAAAAGCAGAGGTCCCAACAGACAGCTTACTATTTATCACTGATTAATCTGTTTTACAATCTTACAGGATATACTTAAGTGCATGGTAAGAGTGCACTTTTGCGTGGTTATTTGTTATGGCCTTTTATGAACTAATCCTTTGTATCCAAGTTACTTTTAATTTGTTTGCAGCCTTCCTACCTTGATGAGGGTTTTGAATGAGTATATGGGAGAGAGCTGCTTCATGCTGCTGCTTGCTGTGACTCTAAGAAGTGGGTTTCCATCCTTTTCCTTGCTGTATCCCCTTCAGTACTCTTGGATATCCTCTTGGGCACCCCCTAAAGAGGTTTCTCCAAACCACAGATGAGAGGGCAGTGACCCACATTCTTACAGAGAATGTGTTTCTCTGTTTCTACAGAGAAAGTAGTGAAAAGCACGTAACCTCTGTGTTGCCTAGGTTAGAAGTGGGTGAGCTCTGTTTGCTGTATTTCCTCACTCCTGCTGCTGCAGAGCTAGCTGACCTGTTTTGTAGTGATAGTTTTGTATGAACATTAAATGCAACTCTGTTTAAAAGCCTCTGTATCTGGAGCCATCGTGTGGTGATATTCTTCATTACCAGTCATTTTTGCCCAACACAGTGTTTGTTACTGAATCCATTTTCTTTCTCTTACCGATTTCCACCAATCATATGAGCAACATTTTAGGAATACCAAATTCTAGAAATTATCTGCCTGCCACTGTACGACTTGAAGGGTTGTTTATTGTTATTTTCTGTCTCCTTGTTGCATGGTGCAATAAAAAGCTCAGAATGTGGGTGTTCTGGTTTGGGGTTTTTGGGGTTTTTTAAAGCTTTTAAAGTTTTTTTAACCTTCAGTGGTTTTCCAGCTTATTGGTCAAACAGCATTGCAATGCTGGCAGACTGTAAGAATTGCTTTATAAGATGAAACCTGAAACTGAATGCTGGCTTGGAACCAAAATGTGTTTTGATTGTAATATTTGGTGGCTTTATTATTGCCTTCCAAGATATTGGTGTTTACAAATATAAACCAGTGTTCTGGTTTAGTGCATTTAGATAGTTTCTACTTAATTTTACAAACGGGGGATTAGATGTTGGACTTCCCTTATTTAAGACTTTACAAATGACTAATTAGAAGATAGCAAATTTTGTTTGAAATTAAGTTAAAAAAAAAAAAAAAGAAATTCAAGACTGCTTATGAGTTCTTCCAATCACACAGCTGCTTTGTCTATACTACACCAGGCACTTGAGGATACGAAGACATCTCACTGCTGTAATGGATTTTGTTTGGTTATTTTTTTCATGAAATTTTTCAGCATTAAGTGCCTTGGCAACTGTTTTGGAGAACCTTGCTCTTCTGGCACTTTCATTGTATTTTACTTTATCTCTGTATGGTTCCATAGTCTCCGAGGAGACAGCATCTCTGTTCTGTGCAGCACCCAGCCTGCTGTCTTCACTCCAGCAGCAAGAATACCAAACAAGGAACGCTGTGATTGATGCCAGGCAGTAGAAAGCACTTGGATATTATATGAGAAATAAATAGGTAAGTTAAATTGTTAATACATTCGTTTCTAATTTGTCTGCTGCAGTTTTGTCAAAAGCAAACTTATTTCTGGACACAGCTGTGTTATGTTCTTTCCTTACTGTTGTTCTGGCTGACAAAATTTGCAGATAAATGACTTGTTTGTCATTGTACCTGTAAGCCATGAAAACACTCAGAGGTAGTTTTGCATGATGCAGGCACAGCTGTTTAAAAGTGTTATTCTTTGGTATGTTAATGGGCTAAATAGTGGTTTGTGTTTCAAATTGTCCCCCCTCCTCTTATAACGCCTTCAGCTGACTTAAAGCAGTCTGCTGAAGTCTTCTGGAGCCTGTCTGAAAATACTTTCACAACCCTGTTCCTAGTTCCTGAAAACTGAGTGTAGGCTTGGTCACAACAGTAATAAAGCAAGAAAACACAAGCATCAGTAGTTTGAAATAAGTTTCAGAGGAGACCTAGAAAAAAATACCCTAAAATCTTTATTGAAGTGGAGCAAGGAAAGGATTTACAATACTGACAAAGCATGTAGTTGCAATGACATTCTTTATTTTAGGTTATTATGCAAGCAAAACAGCACAGGTCACCTGTTACCTAAGTTACCTGGTAAAGTAAGCAAGAATTAGACGGGGTTCTGGCACTGAAGGCTATGGTTGCAGTTTTCCTCCAAGTGGTAGTTTTAGGAACTGCTCCGCCGTCCGGCTAGCTGCAGGCACCACGTGTGTGTTGTTCTTTGGTGAAATCAACTCTGTAGGTACGTGTGGCTGTTGCTTTTCTATCAAGATTTAATGCTGCCGTTTATTCTGGAGTAAAAAGAAAGAGTGAATGTAAAACTACTACACTGAGTGACAGAACTGCTTGGAACTGTAACTTTGGGGCTTTGCAGATTGTTTCCTATGAACACCATGGAAATTAAGATTGTTCCCACATAAGCTATTGTAAAGAACAAGCAAACAAAAAAAAAATCCTCCTCAAGTCTTCAGCATTCAGAAGATCCTCACTTATAATGTCTTACATAAGACTTTACTCTCTTAAAAAGAAAAAAAAACCCAGCCAATAAACCCTCAAAACCCCCAAAAACCCAAACCAACAACAACTAAAAAAAAAAAAAAACAAACCAAAACAAAAAACCAAAAGAAAACCAAAAGAATGAATGACATCTGATAATGGAGCTGTGTCCCTTTATTCATTAATGAGGCTGAATGCATGGTAAAGCAGCTCATTGTGGTAATGAGAAACATGGAGATGCAGGGCACAGAAGTTGACACTGCAGTGTAGGTACCAAAATCCAGGGGCTAGAGGAGTGAGTAGCATGAGCGCTCGATAGTATTTTTTTTCTGAGGTTCATCACATCCATTTACTGATGCATTTGAAGCCTTAACACTGCCCTGGTGGTAACAGTAGTGAAGGTGATAGTTTACAGCAAGCACAGGAAATTCTACCATAGTGCTTCCTTTTTTTGTTGGTGGTAGTAGTGCTGTTTCAAGTGAGCAACTAATTTCAGGGTTGCTCCGTTTTCTGAAACCACACTGGACATGATATTATGATTTCCAGTTTTCCTAGCACAGATATAGCCCTAAATGGCATTGAAGTAAGTGGGAGAAGCAGAGCAAAAACATTTCAAAGGAAATGCTTTCAAGGGAAAACACTCTCAAAAGGTGAGGCAGCTGATGTGAATGAGAGTAAAGGAATATCGAAGGTTAAGTCAGTGTCAGACTGTCTTGCTAGCCAGACTGGAAGCATGGCAGGAATTGGTGCGGATGGGGGAAAAGTAATTCTTCGGTGTATCCCCTTCCGTGTTCTGTGCCCTGCTGTGAGCTCTGAAGAAGCTGCTGATAGCTCTAAGGGACAAAGGGTAGAGCCTTCAAATGTCACACTGTTCAAGATGAGATCTTTGGGTGATGTATCGCACAACCTCCTTGCTGGTGAGAGCTCCATATGGATGGATGATTTGACAGTCCCTCTGCTGGTTTGCAGTCACTGAATTTCTGACTCCTTTTCAGGGTTTTCTTCTGTAGGGGATAATTTGGCCCATCTTTACGGAGCTGAGGTTCACCAGAATGAAATGTCACTCAGGCAGACCACAGGCCTTCATAACAATGAAACTCCACCATATAAATCTGGTTTTGTTGTTTGTTTGGGGTTTTTTTCCCTCACATTAAGAATGCGCATTATAAGCCAGGATTAACTAAATCCATAAGAGAAACCCCTTTCATGGAGAGGGGAGATGTGTCCCCCTTGCTTCATACACAGCTGTAAAATGCACTTATCCATAATAATACAATTTGTCTTAAGGAATCTCACCTTCCTTTCTGTTACTAGCAGTTTATTTATGTTCAGAAGGAGGCTGGATCTCTGGCATGCCAGATATCGCTTTTCCTTCTAGTCTATTGCTGGCAGGGTATTTTTTACATCGTGCCTTATTAGTGCAGGAAAGGTAGGAGCACTGGAGTAACAAAATTGAGATAACAATAACATGGACAATCAAAGACAAAATGGGTCTTACCAGATATTTCAGTGGTTGACTCCTGGGTTGGCTCTTTGCTTGGCTCCACACTTGGCTTAGGGGTAGATTCAGTACTAGGCTCTCCGCTCAGCTCCCAGGTGGCCTGTTCACCTTCTGGCACTCCAGTGTTCCCAACTTCCTCCGTGCCTTCCTCCTGGTATGGGTCTCTGCTGTAGTCCAGGGGCAGCTCTGTGCGTGGTTGCATGCTGGGGTCTCTGCTTTGCTCCACACTTGATGGCTCAAGCACAGGGGTAACGGGGGTAGCTACAAATAAAATGAAAGGACTTTACATGGATGAGGAGGATGATTTGTAAAGCCCAGTTACTTCTAGAGGTATCTAAACATGTACATAGTTGCTTTTATGGATCAGAGACCCAAGTAGGAGCTTGAGGAGGGAAAAAACCTCTGGGAATAAGTACACTCTGGAACGTGAATCTTATTTCAAATTGACAAAGATTGGTTTGCCAATATGTTTTTGACTCACCTTGTGCCTTTAGCAGATCGACCAGAATCAGAGCCAGCAGTGCTGAAAGGATTGTCATCTTTTTCAGCATGGTTACCTAAATGGCACGTTGAGCACGAGCGTTTGGAGCGAAACTTGAAGTACATAGCAGACAGAAAGCCCTGGGTATTTAAAGGCAAGCTCATACCCCTGCGTGCTTTGGCATCTTCCTGAAAATAACAGGTTGCAAGAACAACATCCAAATTACATTCTCGAAATGAATTTAGGACATGTCAGGGACTGTAATCAGTCAGTTCCTGCCCCTTGCTACAGGCTGAGATAACCTTCACTACAAGGAGTAAAAGAGATTGGGAGCAGAGAGGTGGGGCAGTGGTGGCCCCTGACTGCAGTAGCAATGATAGTGGTGTCACTGTGTGCCTCTGACAATGCTGGTTTCTCAGGGCAATTGATCCCGTTGGTTTTGAATGAGGATCTTAAAAAATCCTTTGATATGACACTTGACAAATTGAACGTGCCTTACGGTAACAGGTGAAAGGTGAGGTGTGACTAAAAAAATGTGCAGCTGGCTTTTGTCTTGTAAGGAAATAATAACAGTGTGAAAGAACTGTGATGTTTTAGTCAAGGCTGGATGAGCATTTCATTGGGAAGTCTTCCTTTTTCATTGTTGAAAACTTCTGTGTTTGTGCATGTGTGTATCTAGCCTGTGATATCTCAGGCGATATCTCAGTCCCAGAGTGATGCATTTGAAAGGTTTAGACAGAACGAGACAAATCTCCAGAGAAGAGCCAGCTTCTTTGTGTGGTTTAATCAGCAAAGCAAAATCACTGTTCCTACGGCCATTCCTGATGCAGAAAAGATACTCTGTTTGCCTGGATGCAGTTCCCCATGACCTTCCTCATTGCCACTCACCACTAACCAGGGATGTGGGTCATGGCAAGACACTCGGAGGTTGTGGCAAATGTAACTAGGTTAGTTATGTTTCAGGATCTGCTGGGGGAGCAGTGGACCTCAGGTCTGTGTGTTCAACACTGTGATGCAGCTAGAGAACTGTGGGCCTGGTTCTGTATATTACATTGGTATGAGTGAGTGGCGTAATTGCTATAACTAGCAATTCTGCAGTAATTAGCAGAATTAGGTTAATGTCAAATCAATGTAAAGAATTCAGAATCTGGCACTCTCAGATTTTTTTTCCCCATTTCCCTGATTTCAGTTATTTAATATTGCATCAACTTAGTTTTTCAGCACAGGGTTTCTTTCAAGTTGCTTCTACCTCTAGGGTTTGCCTGAGGCATTATTCTTCTAATAAGGCTTTTTATGGTGCAACAGAAGGATTTTATTTTTTTCTTGAAGTGAAAAAGAAAAGCTGATGCCCATGAACACCTACAGATACATGACTGCTGCAGCAGATTTCACCTGTGTTACTAGTTTCAGCTGAAGGTTGATGTTTAACATCTTTTTTTCAAATGTGAATTGAAGAATTTGTTGTTGACTCACCTGTAAAAGGTAACAGCATGATGCACAGGTCAGAAGTTTGCAGATAACTATCTGCAATGAGCAAGATTCCTCAGTATAGATTATGAACTCGTTTTTACTCTTGGAAGTTTTTTTTAACATGCAGTTGTTTTCATGGGGTGGTGGACCTGCTATTTGTGAAGGAAGAACAAACAAATATGCCGCAGATTCTGTTACTCCTACTGTGCTACTCCTCATTACTGTGCAAGGAAAGAGGAATTGTCATGTTACTCCCTCAGTGGATCTCAAATTTGTTTCTAAAGTATTTATCTTCCCTTCTCAACGAGGCTCACTGAGCAGTGTTGCCCATCTTGCGCTTCCCAGATCTCTTCTGCTTGTTTTGTTGTTACAGCTTCTAACAAACTGGAAGCAGTTTAAGGATTTTAAGGCAGGGTTGGAGGTTAGTTGTTTTTCTGGAGACAAAGTTAGGTTCACTGGTTTTTCACTGCTGTCAGTCATATTGTTAAGAGTTGTGAAGGAGAGATCTCAAATAGTAGTAATCAAGGGATAAATTTTGCATAGGAGTTGTTCTTACTGTTTGGGCTTTTGTGGGGGGTCTTTTTGTTTGGGTTTTTTTTATTTTATTTTTTTTTTTTTTTTTTTTTTTTTTTTTTTTTTTTTTTTTTTTTTTTAGAATTAGTTCAGAGCCTGTCACCATTCAACGTCTTCAGTAATCTGAAAGTAAATACAATTAACATTGCTGAAAGAATCAACAAATGAGATGAGATTCACGGAGAATAAATAATGGTGAGGACAGAGGTGTGTTACAGGTTTATTGCATTTAGCTACATTTTTTTCAAAAGGCCCCAGCCAACAAGGCAAGTTATGTGTACAGGATAAAGAATAAAAGCCATACTTAAGCAATGGAGGCTGCATCCTGGAAAACAGTCTTTCTCCAACTGTTTCCTTCCCCAAATTCTAAAACGTGGCCCTCAGTCCAAATAATAACATCCATTACAGAATATAACCAAGTTAGAGAGAGTAAAGAAATAAACCATAAATGTTTATTGCTGGAAAAAATCCCTCCCTGTGAAGGGAGAAATCCTTTCACATCCTCAATCTGTTTATTTTATCAAAAATAACGATACAGGAGTGACTTATGGTTTGTAGTTTCATTGCGGGGGGGAGGGAAATGCTAGGTCCTAAAGCAGTCATTAATGACATGGACAGAGGCATAACCAGAGACTGTGGCTTGATGCCAAAACAGAATTAATGATTTAGGTACTAATCACTGGACTTACTGTAAGGGAACTGAGTGGTATTTAAAAACCTGATGCATTAAAAAAAACCCTAGGTATGATTATCTAGTGGTTCCTTTTAGCCTTGTGGTCTCTTGAGTCTCAATTGGCCAGATTATGTATTGATATTGGATGCCTAGGGAGGAGCAAATATGACTTTAATGCTATGGAGATGGACCACCACCTTCCTCTGTGGGGTGGTGGAAGATGTTTGGTCTCACTGTTAAAATGCAGAAGGTTACAGCATACCAGGTGCATTTGTACAAACTGTTCATGCACTATGTTTGGCTCACCTGTGTGCAGAAGATGGAAGGCTGTGCAAGTATCACAGAGCATCTTTAGTCAGGAAAATAAAAGTGAACTCTGCCTTAACTGAATTCAAGTTTTGAAGGATACCTGATAGAAACGTGACAGTGACTGAAACTGTTTGCTAATCCCTGGAGCAGGATAGGTTGTGATGATACTGTCTTACACCATCTCTGTGGAGGGACAACTTCACGCATTCTCTGTACCCATTTGGTCCAGGTGCCTTGATTGAGACTGAGACTGACACCTGGAACTCCAGTAGGTGTAAGACAAGCAATTCTTCCTTCTTATACTTCTGTGCTTGTGCAATGGCTGCAGGTGAAAACTTATTTTGCATTTTAACAATCCAGTGCAAGTATTCCAAGGGTGTGCTGTGCAGGCAGGCACAGTTCTAAAAGGTTTTGACAGCAAGTAGTGGTAACTGAAGCAAGTCGTGATATGTAGCCTCCCTTCCCTCTCACCTCCAAATTGGGAAATGTAGTACAGGGTATTTATTAAAAGGGTTTTCATGTACTAAGAATATTGTGAATAAATGATACAAAAATAATTTTTTAAATGTATTTCTTTTCTTCCCCAGTTGATGTTTTTTATATTTGTTTCACCTGAAAGCAAGCCGGCACCATGAAATGAAGCTTAGTGGAGCTAGGATCAAAGCAAGGGACATTGTTTGTCACATGGTGGAGGAACAAGTTGTCAGGAGTCTACACAGTTCTCAGGAGAAGACTGCATATAAAAGTACAACTGAGGGTAACTAAATACATGGAAGCAACATCCAGCCCAAGAGATTCTCAGGTGAAAAATAGGATCATAGGATAATTCAGCTTGGAAGGGATCTCAGGAGGTCTTTAGTCCAATATCCTGCTGAAAGCAGGGTCAACTAGCTCCTACCAGTTGACTCAGAGCTTTATTCAGTCTGGTTTTGAAAGCCTCCAAGGACAGAGTCTGCACAACCTCTCTGGGCAACCTGCTCCAATGCTTGACAGTCCTCATGTTGAAAAAGTGTTTCTTATATTCAGTCTGAACTTCCCTTGTTTCAACTTACGCCTGTTGTCTTTTGTGTTCCCATTGGGTACCACTGTCAAACCTGGCTTTACATAACCTTCATAAATAGCTGGAAAGTGAGAGAATATTAGTTGGAGGCTGACATATTACATGTGTTTATGTGCATATAATATAAAGGCTGCTTCTAAATTCTTACTTTTCTCTGGGCATCAGCTTATGGCCACCTTTGCAAACAGGGCACTAGGCTAGGGTTGGACTGGGCGATGTTAAACATATTGACTAGTATGGGAGGGAAAGATGTTGATCCTAATTTGGGTATCTGAAACAGCTGCAGAACACTTAAAACCAAATGTAGCTGGTTATTTTCATTGCTGTTTGAACAATATGCAAATTCTTATACTTTTTTGCTTGTTTGTTTGGTTGGTTTTTTTACGGTGTTGCAGAATACTTTTTAGGCAGAATAATTTTTAGTTTTGAGATCTTACCAGAGGAGGTAATTTGGGAAATTGTTTAATTTCTAGAAGTAGACTCAGTGCTAAAGACCTGTGAGATTAGATTGTACAACACAAGACAGAAACCAGTGTTTTAAAAACAAGCCATTTTTTTGTTAGCAGCAAGGACCAGATTTTCCGGAAAGGTGAAGGTTGCTAAGACTATTTCATTCTTTTCTTGTGAGCTGAGGGTTGTAGGTGCCCTAGGGCATCTTGTGGCAGATATAACTATTTATGTTTTGGGGAAAGGATTTGTGGTAGTGTCCCTTCAGGTACTTTATTTGTATTTTGCAAAGAGTTTTCTTCTTTTTCATGGAGATTAGCTTGGGAGAAAAGGAAAGTCAAAGATTCTGTTTCTTCAGAGTCAAATTCCACAGGAAGAAGAGTTTGTGGACTGTACTTAGTGCTTAATGTTCCAGCAAGCTTCATGGAGCTATTTTTTGTTGTTGTTTTGGTTTGTCAATAAGGCAAGTCTTGGTGTTTTCTGGAGAATCTGGGAAAAATATAAAGTCAGGATCTTTTATGTATAGAGAAGGATAGGCTGAATTACATATCAGAAGCTCCAGATAGAACTGTTTGAAATAATGTTTTGTGATTCAGGCCAGACTTTCAGCACTGCTTGGGACTTGGCCACTTTTTTTCCCCAGAAGTCCAATGTAATTTATAAAGGTGAGTAAGTTTTTATCACTTCACAGCTGGGGATACTGAGGCACAAACAAGACTACAAGACTGAATGAATTATAACCTGCTGCATCTCAGGGATATCTCAAAATAAACTATTTATCTCAATTTTTCCAGAGATGGGGGGCAAGGGGAGCCATGCAGAGGAGGTGAAGGAGGTCATGAGAGAGAAAGATGTTATGGAAATTTAAGATACCTGTGGCAGGTCAGAAGGAATTGGTGTTTGGGTGTGTGTTCTTTGTAGGCCATGTCTACAGCTCAATGTAGAATAACTCAGGAACGGTAAAGGTCCTTCTGTCCTCACTTGAGCCCTGAGCAAAGTTGATGTCCACTTTTATCACAGGGAGGGTAAAGAAGCCATGTAATAAGCTGTTACTGGACAATTTGCCCACAGAGAGCCCTTCTTTCTAGCCATCATTAATGAGGTGTTTGGGAAGGCTCAAATACCAGGTTTGTTTCTGATCATTGTAGGCATTATTTGGGTTGTCTCATCTTCTCCAATAGCATTAAGTGCTTTTGGAATCTTGTTACATTTTTGGCCTTATTAAAATCTGATGACAGTGATTTCCATGAGCTAATGAAGGAAAAATGAATGAAATGGTTGAGAAATTAACCCATGATACATGGCCAATAGCAAGGTGGAGAGTTGATTCTTTGCAGAAAAGCTGTCAGAAGTCACCTGTTTTATGTGTCTTCATTTCTAAAGACATTTCAGACCTGGCTTTGCTGTTTGGCTAAATCAACCCAGAGGTCCACTGTGTAAGGAGAATATCCAACTGCTCAAGTAAAGCAGCTTTAAGCCACTTCAGTGTCTAGAAGAGAATGATCGGATTCTGTTTTACTTAAATGGTCATCTGCTAGGAGTGGTTCATGCAACTTCCAAAGAGAATTGTGAGCTATCTATTTAACAACCAGGTACCATAACACCTTGTCATTAGGTAATGTAACCTAATGTAATGTTATTAGATGAGTGTAATGAAAATACTATAGATGAATAAGAGTGAGCTTCTCTAAAGCTGTAAGGACAGAGAAGATGGTTTATACCTTCCCTTTTCTGCTCAGTCTTTCCGTTTAAAAGAACATGGTAAGCTGGAAGAAGTATGAAGCTGTGTAGCCCTCGATTCCTCTGTAGAAAGCTTCCACATTGCTTAAGCACTTCACTTTGACTTCCTATTAATTTTACCAACCGAAGGAGTGAAGAAAAATAAAAGACCTAGCACATGATTCTTTACTTTTCCTGCCCTTTATTGGGGGGTACTCTAATTTTGGCGATGTAAATTTGAATTCTTACCTCTGAACTGATATAAAAGCCTTTACAGAAGCTCCTATTTAATTTTGAGAGGTGCAATTTGATACAATTTAAATCATATTGGGTTGCAACTTCCATGGATTGAACCTGGGTAAAATAATAAAAGATCATTCAACCAGTTTAACTAACAAAACAGAGATGCCATGCAAAAAGACAGTCTTGATTCCCTCTCCCCTTCTGCTCTGTGCCCCTGTGCTTTCTTTTCTGTTACCAGTGGTGCTTAACTGCCTCCTGGGGAGCTGATTCAACTTGCTGATGTGGCAGAAAACTTTCTTCTGCTAGACTGAAGAATTAAAACACCTCAGCAGAGGTCAGATGAGCACTGGAGCTGATGTAGGGAAGCAGTGGGAGCACATGGCGGAGAACAGAGTCATGTTAGTGGCAGTGAGCTGCTTGGTCACCTCAGCTGATCTCATCTGGTTGCTCCATAACTCACTGGAAAGACAAAAATTGAAATGGTGGGTTGTAGTTACTCTTTATTTGTCTGTGTAAGGACAAATTGCCATTAATTAGTCCAAATGGAGGTGATGGTGGCAGTTTTAGGCCAGACACAGTAATGCTGTCTCAGAAGAGCCTATGTGCAGGTTCCGGCAGTAGTGATCTTGGCAGCACCAGACAGAGCTGTGGATTGCGGGGTTACAGCTCAGAAGTACACTTGGGACTTCCCCCTAAGCTTCATTGTTTTAGTGGAAACTCCCATGCCACCCCAGCCTTGTCCATAGTTACCGACAGTGCCGGGAACTGGTGTTTGAGAGCAGGCAGGAAAGTACGAGGCAGCAAAGCAGATGTGCAGTTTGCAGTGGTGTTCTGCTGGGGAAAGACAGACAAATAGGTTTAGCTGATGCATCAATTTGGTAGTGTGTTTAGTAGGAGAGGCAGGCTTGGGTATTTTTCCTGGTTTTATCAACACGATAATTTCCATGCTTTACTTTGTAATCTTGTTCCACATCCTTTCATGTCCCAACAGCATCATGTCCTTTCTGCCTTTCCTTTCTGTGTCCGTTTCTCCCGTCACTGTTTTCTAAATGCATGTTTGTCACTGTTTCATAAGACAGCTTTAGTCTCCTTTCCATGGAGAGTCATCTGAAAGAGGTCAGGAGGGAAAAAGCTCACCCGAACTTTGCCAGGACGGAGTGGATGGAAGTATTGTCTTATCTGTAAAACTTGAGGCTCTCAGCTTTCTGCCAGAGGGCAAAAATGCTTACTCAGAGATAATGTGGCCTTACTCAACCTTGAGATCTTTGGCTTACCAAGCAGCATATTTGACCCCATAATGTCATGGCTTCCCACTGCCTTTGGGAGCTTTTCTGAAATGGAGTACTTCATGTAGGGAAGGATCTATGGAAAACGCAAGTGCCATAGCGGCACAGATGCCAGAGGTCGCCAGCTCTGTAAAGGGTGTTCACTATAGTATCCTAATTCCAGAAGGTTCTGAGAAAATGTGACAGTGCTTAGCAGAGGCACCTCAGCTCTTCTGCAGGAGCCATGGAAGACACATCTCAGTCAAATGTAGAAGATGGAATGCAAAATTATTTTATTGTTTTCTTCTGTCACTTTTTCAACATGTTTCAATTTTCTGTAGCTATCCTAATAATTTTAAGCTTTTGTATGACACACCAAGTGCTGGCAATATTAATACAGCACAGCAACATTGCCTGCAAGAATATCACTTCTGCTCACAAGAGGAACAAACAGAAATGTCGCTCAGAAATACACTGTATGCTTTAAAAATGGTTTGTGAGCAGTGTAATAAAGTCATAGGTTACATGTACAGAAGGATCTTTCTTATACCAGGGAAGCATGGTCTATTAGGAATTGTTTTCCCTCTTTTAGGAATCACTATTATTAAAGCTAGTAGAAGCCGTGTTACCAACTTCAGTAAAAGCAGCCAGAGTGCCAGAGCTCATATTTTCTGCCTTTTTTAATCTTGTGGGAGCAAAGAAGTCATCTTCCTCCCCTTCTAGAATGCTCCTCTTGAGGTAAATATCACACCAGTAAATTGGTTTATCCAGCATTTTTGGTTCTCCGTGAATGCCTTTTTGGCACGTGCCTTTGCTCCAACTTCATAACTTCATCATTGGTGTCGCTCTTGATAAGTTTTCCTTATTAACAACCCTTGAGCACAGCAGCTGTTGGATCAAGCAAGAGCTTTCTTTAGCATCTTGATTATTCTCTTAGATGTGGGCTTGGATATACATGGATCCTGCTCAGTTTGCAGTAATGGTATGTGCTGTTTATCTTTGTGAATGCAGGACTGGATGGGTATGAAGGATGTTTAACCAGTCAACGTGATAGCTTTCACATATTCAACATGTGTTTGGTGAAACCTTGTTAATCCATAGTGAGGCCGCTGGAAGAATAGGGTTACTTTAAACCTTTGCCACTAACAGCACATGAGAGAGAGACCTTCTCATCGGGGCGTTCTCGTAAGATGCAGGTCATCCATCTCCAAATCACTGCCCTGATTTGTACTATATTTCAAAGTTTACCAAAAAGGCCATGCTAAGGCAATAATAGGTTCTGTACAGTGTTGAGATTGATCTGTTTCACTCTGGCTTTGGTCTGGATAGTCATGAGATTTTCAGTGGCATTGCTGTTGCTTGTTCCTGCCTTAAATATAAGTATTGGTTGTATCAGTCTTGATTCTTTAAATACTTCTGTTACTCTTTGCCTAACATCTGTAGAGGGTTGGGTTGTAGAGCTCATAAATTTCACTCTCTCTTACCTGACTCCCCTTTGGGATTAAGACGTTTTTAAATTTTTGTGGAGCCGGTTGCGGTTTTTGGGTGCAATATTTTCCTGGCAAATATTAATTTGCCAGTACTGCAACATTCCACATTATTGTGTTACTGTGTCAAAACATTTGATGGAAACCAGGGAGAGAGGCTGGGCAGCCCGCATGGTTTCCTGCTAGCCTGCACCCTCTTGGCTCGCTGGAAGAGCCTTTCTGCCTAAGCACTCGGACAACCAACCCACTGCTGACTTACAGCCTCCCCAGACCAGCTCCCTCAGTTCCTGATTTTTCTGGTAAATCATGGGGCTGAAGAGTCCATCTTGTGAGAAGTGACTAGGAGAGGTTGGCTTGTTCAGCCTAAGAAATACAGGGCAGGAGGTGACCTGTTTTGCCAGTCATGAACATGTCGAGAGGGTAAATGCCGCAGCTGAAGAAGAGCTGTTGTAGGTGTTGGCACAGGGACAAAAAGGTTTACATACACTGAGACTGAAAAAGGGAAAAGGACAATTTTGCAAGAGCCTTCAGAGTGGAATAGTAAACCAAAAGAACAAATGTTTTTTTAAGATGAGACATGATAGATGGATGAAAGGGATTGTGTCATCTGATGGGGGTAACTGGGGGCTGGATGCAGTGATCCAAAATACCTCTTCCAACTTTCCCCCCCTCCACCGGCCCTCTCCCTGAGACAGAGCAAGCTGGGCAAAAATGAATATTTCAGAATTTCTTCATCGTAATTTTTATTACTTAAATCCTCAGATGGTTTCTCTTTCTCCTTATTCTGCCTACAGAGGAAGAGAAATGGAGTTTTCACAGAGGCAGGATTATATTTTACAGCCTGATCTAAACTCCATTGACACTGAGAAGGGTCTGTCTCTCTTTAGGCCCTTCTTGTTCTCCTTGGTTTGGTTATGTCCAGTTTCCCTATTTAACAGTATGAGACCAGGAATGGAAATAATGGGCAGATTTGCACCGCAGCACAACCTCTAGGTGGTTAATACTCCTAGGAAATACATATTCCTCCACATCCCAACTTTCTTTAGGCTCTTAGAGTTTGGTATTGAAGCTTCTATTATACCTGAGTTTTAGTCTGCAGTTATGCAATTACTTTTTAAATCCAACATAAATTCACAATGCTGCGAATCGCTCTCCAGCACATCCCTATGATGGATGGGAACTTCTTGTTCCCACCCTTTAACTTTTGCCTCTGTGACATTTGTCTGGCTATGCAGTCAGACAAGCCAGGGAACTATCTTGCTGAAAAAGGACTCAAACCAGAAGGGTTGTTTTCTGCCGGATTTGTTTCCAGTCCTGGCTCATTTTGCAGCTGTGTGAATGCCCAAAGGGAAAGGATAGCAATGACTGTAGGAAGGCATAGCTGTGGAGGATGGACTACACTGTTCAGCAGAGATCTGGCTTTATCTTGTGACCTTAAAAGCAACCAAGTTGCAATGAAGATTGAGGCATGCAAAGCAGAAGGGATGCCAGAAATGGAGGCAGAGCTTGCCTTTTCCTTGTCAACAAAGGAGCTATTTGTAATGCAAGTTGCTGACTCCCACGGGGGAGATGGGAATTTCTCGCCCTACGCAGTATGCCTGCTATTTAGTAGGTAAAGCAGTTGTGATTTGTGGCTAACCAGAAAGGCTCTGTTAGCACAGCAACTGGGATTTCTGTTGAGAAAAAGCATTAAGGACTGTATTAAGGAAGAAATAGTCTTCAGTTTAAAAGTAGGTGTCAGATGATCAGCTAGGAGACCTGTGGTTATCTGTTTCTTTTCTTGGGACTAGAAACTAAGCCCCTGTAATGCAATGTTTGTCTAATGCAGGTATAAGTACTTTATAAGAAAATCCCGATGGATTCTGCTGTTTGTGTGGTGCTGAAAGAGTTAAGAGGAAACTCTTCACCTCTCCTCAGCCTAGCAGCATCCAGTTCAAAAGATAAAAGCACCCCTCAGCATGAGCAGGCTGCAAAATGTATTTGAAAATAAATTCTTTAATGCCAATTGTCATTACGAATTTATTTTCAAATATGTTTTGCAGTTTGCTCATGCTGAGAGGTCCTTTTATCTTCGTAACTTCCAGACTGTGGGGCTGAACAAAATAGGTAGCTTTCCTTTTAAATAAAGTGGAAAATATTGGAGCAAGATTATATCTGTCACAGATTATAATATTTATATGTATTTCTCATCAAACCTAAATTCCCCAGGGACTCTCAGATTCACATGAGGTCTCAGAGTCCTGGATTTTGTGTCTGGGTATGTGATTGCTTTAATGGAAGACCGTGCTGTTTGCATTTGCTCTACTGACACTCTGTTACAGTTGGTCACATGTACATAAAAGACAGTCTAAAGCTGTTTATAAGGATGAATCTTTAGGTAACACGATGAGTCAATGTGTCATAGCTGAGCCCTGACACTTAGGTTCAAACTTGGCAGTCCTGGCTACATGTGTTATTATTTGTTAGCAACCTCCTGATTAGGAACTAAGTGCCGTAGCTAGCTGTAGCTTGCACTCGGAGGTGGTAGTTTGTGTATTTCCCTGACTTATACCATTTTTTGGACAGCATCAATTACTTAACATGCTTAAAATCCTATGAATCCTGTGTGTGCTGGAAAATTATGAATCCCTTTTTTCTTCCTCAAAAGTAACAGGGGAAATGTAAAGCACCAGACGTTTTCAACAAATTTGTAGGACAAATGAACACTGAAGCAAAAATTGTGCACAACATTGGCTTCTGGAGAGTGCCAGCCTAGCAGCTTTGCCTGCTTCACTGACATTGGTGGGAGATCTGGAGTCCCCCATGAAGTCAGGTTTGTCACGCAAACGTTTCATTGGCTAAACTCTTAGGTTTTTTTTTTTTTTTTTTTCCTTGCAGCTCTGCAGGAAGACTTTCTTGTCTATACTCGACCTGTTCTTTTTGGGCCAAAACATGGATACTATTCTAGTTTTACTGAATCTTTTCCTAACATGGCTAGAGGGGAATTTGTTACATAATTTGCCACAATTGTGCTCAAAGAAAATTCTTGGAACTTGAAAAATTTATTGGGAAATATCCCTGAATGCAAACAAAACAAAGGGGAATAAAGGCTTCAGGATCTGACTCCTTGACAGGACCTGATTATGTGTTAATGGCACCAGTATTTGAACAGAAAAGGACACTTAAGTCCAGCAAACAGGACAGTATAGGCACTATTAATTCGGGTCTATGAATAAATGCTTTACAAATGTCACTTCCTCTACAATATCATATAGTGGGAATTATGACACCATCCCTTCAATCTTTTTCATATTACAAAAAAAAAAAAAAAAGCGCTATGTATTTTTTTCTGTGAAAATTTACAAACAATAAGGTTGTTCCAGCATTTTTGTGTGAAGTCTACTGTATACAAAGAACAGACAAACATGGATTTTTGTTTTTCTTATTTCTGATACTGTGCTGACCTCTAGAGAGGCTAAACTTGGTAACCATTTAGGAAGTGGAACTGAAGGTTTGGACGTAGGACTTCTTGGGGGGGTTTAATCACAGTTTGCATGCTAGTAAAGCTCTAAAAGCCCCATTTTAAATCTCCATAAGATATAGTTCGAAATAATCCTACATTATTGGTTTCACAAAATATATCCCAAGCACTCAAGGGCTGTAATGGAACTCAGAATTTGTAAGCAGATACAACAAGAAGGTGCTCCCAAAAGAGACAGTCTTGCTTCCCCTGTTTCCCATCATCACAGGCACGTTTCTACCCTTGCTTTACTGCAAGGCTGCCTGATCTCCTGTTGAAACTGTCCAGGCAACTAAACAGACAGAAGACTGCCAGTGCCAATGAGATGGTGGCAGCACACAGGTAGGATGTAGAGACTCTATGCGCCAAAAGGGGCAGCAGCCAGCCATGAAGTTGCTGTAGCTGCACTGTCAAACTGTACACTCCATCAAGCAAATATGAGCAAGGGGTAGGTTTCGGAATAAGACTGTTGCCTTGCTCTTGTTGATTTGCATTCAACGCCACAGACATGCTGCTTGTATAGAGTTGCCCTTTACAAACAGCTGCTCTAGACCCGTGTGGATCAGAGGCCTTGTATATGGGAAACACAGTTTTTAGGGGCTTTCTGGAGACAAATTCTGTAATTAATATCTAAAAAAAGATAAATATTTGGGTGATATCCTGGGGCGCTTGTAGTTCTTATCTGATTTGTAAACATCTGATTTATCCAAAGCAGCGGAGACTTTCTGTCCTTCCCCTTTCAGGTTTATTAGAAACTGTTTTGACTGTGGGGTTTTTTTTGTCTCCAGTTCATTCTCTCTTTGGCTCTCCAGAAGGTGCCCAGATCCCTGGCTTTACCCTTGCTGTCGCTCTCCTTTTGAAAGACTCTCTCATGGTTATGTGGGCAGAACTAAGCAATGTGAATCAGTTGAACTTTGTTCTCAGGTTGGAGATTCACTGATATGTCTTTTGTATCCATCTTTTGATTTCACCTACCAGAGGTCCAGGGAAGTGAACTGAGAGCAATTGGCTGAGGGTTTGGAGGAGAAATTTGAATCAGAGTTGGAAAAAATATCAAATAAAAGGGTATCGATTGGCAAAGAAAAATAATCTGTGTCCCCATCTCAGAAAGGACTGAGGCAGGGGCAGGTTGGAGATAACCCTGTGGAAGGGCCAAACTGGATGGTGGGAGACCACAGGTAGGAGGTCTGTGAGCTCTTGGATTAGCACCCAGGGCAGAACACAGAACTCCTTGCTTTGACTTTTGGAAATGGCTGAGAAACTCATGTTCTCATCCTCCTGTAGCACTAGCAGGAGGTGATTCCTTACTGCTTGGTTAGCTCAAGTGAGAGTGGCTTGTGGGACATCTGAATTTCGTGCTCTTATAGGTGCTGGTATGATCATAGAATAATAGAATGTCCCGAGTTGGAAGGGACCCGCAAGGATCATCGAGTCCAACTCCTGTTCCTGCACAGGACAACCCCAAAATTCACACCATGTGTCTGAGGTCGTTGTCCAAGTGCTTCTTGAATATTGTCAGGCTGGGCGCCGTGACTGCCTCCCTGGGGAGCCTGTTCCAGTGTTCCACCACCCTCTGGGTGAAGAATCTTTTCCTATTATGCGGCATAAGGAAGCTTTGGCATTTTTGTCTTGCTCATTTTCTAGGAAACTTATAAACAGAAAACCATTCATAGAACATTAATATGTTTGCAAAATCAAAATTTATGAGATGTCAGAATTTATCCTTGCAACTTTGTTTTGACTCCTGATTGTAATGCTATGATTTAAATACACGATACATCTAATTTTTACTGTGGGATATCGACCTCATTTGTTGCATGATGTGAGGGGGGGGGGGGAATAATAATTTTGTTGTTTACGACCTTTATGAACTTTGTTTAATTTGTTGCAGCAATTGGCAGGAACATGAGGAAGACAAAGATTTGGTGTCATGACTACACAGCTGAACGTGTCTTGAAAACTAAGGTTCTTTCCTTGCCTCTGCCAAAGGTACCTTTTGAGGGCTGATCTGCAGAAAGCCCTCAAATGCACAGAAAGAACATTTAAAGAAGCACTTGAATTGAAAGGGGTCTGGCTTTTTATCCAGTTCTCACAACTCTGGACCTCTGTGATTACTTGTACATTTTCAACAGCTCCCTATATCTCAGCTGTGGAACTGAGAGATGAACATGCACGCTGCAAGTACTTTAGGTAAGTTCATGATGTGCTGGAGGACTCCCACAAAGGAGTGATGAGTACTGTAGAAAAGCCTGTTAGGATTCATAATTCTGTGCTTAGATCAGCAGGGGGAAAGATTTACTTTTAATACCACAAACTGAATAATAATGGTAAAACCAAATAGCCATTCTCCAGTTCATGCTTCATAATGGGCTCTGGATGAGGCAGGAGACTTATATAGTTTTGTGGTTCAGAGGATCTGTATAAGCATTGCACAGAAAAATCGTAGATCTGTCACTTCCTAAAGATGGAGTAGCTGATTATGCAATGTCCGCAGTAATATTTGAATATAATTTTATGATAGACATAATGATAGATGTCCAGATATATGACAGATCATAGAATCATAGAATGGTTTGGGTTGGAAGGGACGTTTAGAGGTCATCTAGTCCAACCCCCCTGCAATGAGCAGGGACATCTTCAACTAGATCAGGTTGCTCAGAGCCCCGTCCAACCTGACCTTGAATGTTTCCAGGAATGGGGCACCTACCACCTCTCTGGGCAACCTGTTCCAGTGTTTCACCTCCCTCAGTGTAAAAAATTTTTTCCTTATATCCAGTCTAAATCTACCCTCCTTTAGTTTAAAACCACTACCCCTCGTCCTGTCACAACAGGCCTTGCTAAAGAGATTGCCCCCCATCTTTCTTATAGTCCCCCTTTAAGTACTGGAAGGCCGCAATAAGGTCTCCCCACAGCCTTCTCTTCTCCAGGCTGAACAACCCCAACTCTCTCAGCCTGTCCTCATAGAAGAGGTGCTCCAGCCCTCAGATAATTTTTGTGGCCCTCCTCTGGACCCTGGATGTCCAGAAGCATTCCCACAAGCTGGTTTTAAAGCTGAAAGGCACAAAACACGGTGATGATAAAGAAAAATGGAAGTTGGAGAGGTTTCTCCTTCGTTGTTTACTATACCATGTACTGTTGAAGTGACTTCCTCATTTCACCCATTAGGAAAAAAGCTTTCTATTGAATTGAATAGGTAACTGCCCATGGGGAAAATAAAACACATGGTAAAGAGGGAGGATGTCTGTTCTAAGCACTAAGTCATATTCCCACCTCAAAGCCTGACTCTGTGAGGTGACCAGTGATATTGAAACATAGCTCAGAGGAGATGGCCTGGCCTGGGTGCCCCAAAGGGCTTTCAGTAGGGTGGCAGAAAGCAGCAGAGTGGCTAGGAACAGTTTCAGGAACCAAGTCTCAAGATTTTGCATGGTCAGTAGAATTGATGCAGGCCACCCTAAGGGAATTAAGGGTGACTACAGGCGATTCATGTTCTGGTGAACCTTCTCCATTTCACACCTTGCCTAGGATATTTTGCTTTTTCTCCATTATAATGGGAATTGAAGTGTAGCACCACCAACCTTGCCCCAGGCAAGGGTTGAAAACAGTAATTCCAGTCTTATTAGTCACTATAGAGCATGCTGAGGTCCCTGGTTGAACTTGTTCTTAATGCATGCGAATATGAGCAAAGGGCAGTTCAGTGAGGGAAACTTCTCATACCCAATGAGAGAGGCTAAGCACCTCTTCTGGGATCAGGTCTGGTGTTGAATGCTGGATTCATCCATTAGTCAACTGTACCAGTACATCAACTGTAAGAAAGAGAGAGAGCATGCTTTTTTTTTTTTTTTTGGAAACTTGATCAAATGCTGCAAGCAGCAGAAGGGTTTTGCAGAGCCAAGACCGCCGCAGGGATGAAAGAGCTAGCCCTTATCTCCAGAATTAGAGGTACTCATCTGAGAGAAATGAAAGCACATTTCCATATTCTACCCTGCTATTGAGATTTCTGCCGAGTACTTTCTAATGCCGACGTCTGAAATGTAAAATGCATGCGTCTTCAAGATGTTCTGTTTTGTGACTCTGCATATTTCTCCTGTGCCTGGGTTTTGTGCATGGACTGAATGTGCATTCTTTGTTCCAAGTTTCTAAAACCATGAGCTGAAGAATCTCTCTTGGGAATCTTAACAAATTCCATTGAGTTTTTGTGTGCCTTTATTCCCACCCCCACCCCCCGGCCCAGAGATCATGCAACAGTTCATGGCTTTTTGTCTTTCAGTTTTCTTTGCTGTGTTGGAGGTGAATTGTGAAGTGAGTTCTGTGTTGGCTGAGGTACAACAAAAGACTGTGGGGAAAGTCAGGTTGATGCTGACCTACTAATCCCTCGATCACAAAGAAATCTGTTAACTAAAACCAGTCCTATTTTCATGATACCTTCTAACATGTGAATACCTGATCTTGTGAGGACGGTGTGTGCAGTACATGACTGTAGGAGTGCTAATTTTCTGTGTCCAGGGATTGTAACTCAGACCTTCAAAAATCCCAAGATGTAAATCACACTTTTTGCTTTGTTTTTAGTTTGGGGTTTTTCTTAGGGGTAGGTGCTCTCAGGTTTACACTCAAGACTCATATACACTTTCTGGGATGCAGCTGTTGTGCTGGCTGCTTACTGTTTCCACCCTCCATCCCTTTTGATTCCCATATTCCCATTAAATTGGCCTCCTGTTCCCCAGTGTCCTGATATCCCTGCACTCTACCATTTTGCAGGGTCAGGGTTGTTCCCGTGAGTTTCTGTGTCCCACGTATGTCCTAGGTTTACTCCTGGACTATAAAATAGCAGCCATGTTGCTGGCTGTAGGGTTGCGGTGAGAGTCAGTTTTATTTCCTCTTTTGAATAATTTGAAGCAACTCTTCAGCTCTTGTGGTACTGGCATCCATTTTGAATAAGGAAAAAAAGGTAAAAATTGACGGCTATTTTGCAATATTTTATAAAATAAATTAGAAAAAAATTTCCAAGTCACTACCTTTGTTACAAATTTGAAGCAGTGACATTGCTATCATGCTCTGGGGCCACAACAGCCCTTGTGCTGTGGACACAGATGGCGGTAGACGCCACTTGTGTCTTTTGATGATGCTGGGTATATACGGCATAAAGATGGCAAAGTCTTCCCAGATCTCTGGCTTTCTGTTGTCCCAGTGCTCTGCTCTACCCTGCTGAACTAAATGAGGAAAGAGTGGAAAGGGGTCTCTAAGCAACAGAGAGGACATAGCCACAGACCAGTGGGGAGCAGGAGGTGGTGGTGATGATGGTGGGGGTGGAGAAGAGAAGCACGGGAAATTAGGAACTATTGGTAAGGGTTGTCGTAGGAGAGTACAGCAGAAGAAACAAAGAAAGTAAATGTTACGACGACAGTACAGGAATAAATAAGAACCCACCCGGGGACAGATGTGGGAATGGACATCATCACTAATAGCCGTAGGAAGCAGGAGGATATGTGAAGAGATTAGGAAGGAATAACAACCTATCCCTGGCACATGTTCTCACAGCTAGCTCATGGGAACCTTGCAAGGAGTAAGGGACAGCTCAACAGCTCTTCTTGCAGCTAATAGGGCCATTTTGCCAGCCTGAAGTTTTTTGCTAGCAAAACCCCCATACTGTATTCTTGAATGACATTTTTAAGGGTGTGACGGAATGGAGCTCCTGTGTTTCTCTCAGGAATAATGATGATAAAAACCCAGAGTGGTCACAATCTAATGAACATGGTATGTGATTTTCTCATGTCAGTGCCTTGGCCATTTCTGGGGAAGGGCAGGAGGGAAAGCAGCACAATAGCTTCCCAGAGAGGTGATGAGGGAGGGGTATTATTTTTGAAAACCTTGTTTCTTGTCACAAACTCATTTTGGTCAGAAGTCGGAGTTACCAGCAGAGAGGACTACTGAATATTAAGAATTGCCTTGATTCCTGTTGTGAGGTGTGTGTTACCACGCATTGCCAGCAAATAGGCTGACTTGAGATACAGATGGAGGCAGATGTCCTAAGAGAAAGCAAATGCAGATTGTCCTCTCAGATTTTCTCTTTGGAAGAGTTAAACACGTGACTGATGCCTGTTTAGTTTGTTCTGTTGCTTTGAATACATTTTTTTTTTTTTTAAATACTCTGTGTCACAGAGCTTGTGAAATGGTTAAAGTCATCATTGCTCGGGGGGGAGCCAGCTGCAGGGTCCAGGCAGATATTCCAGGCAGATACCCTTAAACACAGGAGGGCTGCAGCCCAAAGCCCTAGTGAAGGTTGGTAGTGTCATGCAACTGTGCTCCAAGGAAAGATGAACAAAAAGCCTTACTAAAGATAAATTAGGGTGCACCAGGAGAGACTAAAAACTTTTTTGGTTTCTCAGAAATGATCTGTTGTAATACCACCAAGTTATATGAGTATGAAAATGAACTTATTTCTTTATTTACAGCACTGTAGCAAGAAAACAGTAGGGCTTTTTATTTGTTTGTTTAATTATTCTCTCAGAATCAAGGGCCATGTTCTTATAATGCTGGTCAAATTTGTTGTGATCTTTCTCCTGGCAAAGCTAAATAATAGGAATTTAGTATACAGCACAACTTTTTTTCCTTACACGTTATTATGACAATAGCAGTAAAAAAACCATACAACATCCCCCCCCAATCCTACATGGCAATTCCTTCTAGAGTTGTAGCTGTCCAGTTCAGCAGAAGCAGAAAAAAACGAGCTAGCAACATTTTTATTAATAGTGATGACATTAGTTAGAAGGAAAGAACTTGGCTTATAGTTCTTGGCTGTATTTTTTTGTAGTGCTGGGAATTGTGAGGACCTCTTACCCCAAACATCAATTTCTGCGTAAGCTTGAAGTACCTGCGTTCCAGAGGATGCTTTTTTTTTTGTGGCCCCTTTTGTGACTGTGGCCTGAATTTAGGGGCTGTGGCTCTGTGGAGAGCACTGAGCTTGTTCCCAAGAAGCCTGTGCTCTGTTCCTGGCTTTCCATCCAGTCTGCTGCTTTGCATTAAGCAGCTCACTTTCCTTCTGTTTTTCCTCATACAATTTACACATCTCATCTCTTTGAATGACAAACCTGTTGGGACTGGCACTCTTTCTTCTGATGTGGCTGCAGAGCACCTAGGTCAGGGAGGCATCCGGCATCAGCTGCGGCTTTTCGAGTTGGTGGTTCCCAAACTGAGGTCTCCTGCAGGTGGGTCTGGGATCTCGCTGTAAATGGCCTGCGGATCTCATAAGCCCCCTAATGTTGACAGGGCTGATTGCTATTCGTTGATCTGCAGGAAAAAAAAAAAAAACAGGGAATAGTTGCTCTAGGTGAACGCTGTCTTGTGGGCAGTAGCAACATTAGAAGGCAAAGGCCTGCCATATATCTGGAAGAACAGTGCATGATTCTCTGATATAGGGATGTATAGCTTTTGTAACATCCTTGTTGCTAAATTTAAACTATTTACTTCAAATTGGATTATTATTCCATTTAAACAAAATGCACAGTTACATTCATTCTCTAAAATCAGAGAGATGTGACTTTTTCAGGCCACAAAGCAGTATGTAGTATCATTATTATTATTTCATTTTCAGCAAAACTCAGAGTTTTGCTTACATTCCTATCCTATTCTGAAATAATGAATTCCCCTCTGGCCACGATAACAGACTGTAGTATAGTCTTATACATGTATTTGCACTGGGATATTAAACTCTAGCTGTATTAAAGGAAAATTTTCATTGAAGCAGGTTTCCGTCTGAAAAGGTTGTTCTCTTTAAGAAATGTAAATTACTCAAATCTGCATTTCAGTTTCTAGCAGTCCTACCTGCCATTCAGGAAGTGTCTGTTTTCAGAAGGAGTTCCTACGGAGGAGGAAATTCCCCACAGATTAGGGAGGTTCTTTCATGTAAGACTATTTTGATTTGTATAAGGGACTAAAAGGCTATTTTTCATGTCACTGGAGAAATTCTAGCCAAACAGATATTTTTCTTTTTGAGCTGTTTAACTTGAAGCCATTCTTGTCCTGAAGTGGGGTTCCCAGGAATTGTCACAACTAAGGCAATTTCTTAATGATGTAATTCTCCAAAACTTGCATTTAGTAAACAAGAAAAATAAAGAATCATAACTAGACTAAACCCTCACCCTTGTGCCTGGGACATCTATTAACTTAAATATGCAAATTAAAAACTAAAACCTCAGTGGCAGCTCCTGTTTTCTCTAGCAGGTCTGTGGGACAGGTGTAGTCGACGTACTATCCAGAGCCCAGATCCCTGCAGTGTATGTGGCAGAGAGACTATGAGAGCACGTAGAGGCTCTCTCCCTGATAGGTTTTCTAGTTGAAAACATCTTTCAATTGCGTTGGGAAAAAAAAAAAAACCAACCCAAAACCCAAAAACAAACCAAAAACCAAAACCAACCAGTTTGGACTTAGGGAAATATGCTTCAATCAACAACCAGAAGAGGGAGCCCTCCATCAAAATAAGGCTCTCAACTGGATCCCGACCAAGATTCACAGAAGTTTCCACTTTCTCTTCCACCTGCTTATAAATCACTCGGTGGAATTTCTTGCTTGTCTCCCTATTCTTTAAAGACTATCAGCTCACAGTTTCTAGCTTTAAACACTATCATTCAATAGCTGATATGCATGTGTGAGATTTTTTTTAAAAACTCTGGCTGGACATATCAGATATGGAACTTAGTCCCTGTAAAAGGAGAGCTTCCATTATCCTGCAAAGCAAAATACCTTTTTGTCCCATGCTCGGTATATCATACAGCAAGTCCTATTTTCATTCACAGCAAAGCCTTCCTGTGCTTTAAGAAAGCCTGCAGCCATCAACCTTGTTCGTGCTCAGCTGAAGTCAGTGAAGTTTGCTGTTGTCTTTGACAGGACAAGGAGCAGGCCCTTTAGTATAACACACAGTGTTTATACAGGAATCTCCCTCAGATCCACACGATGAATAATTAGCTCTGAGCAAGACCAATCTGCAGTATATTGAAGCCAAATGACCTTTTCAGATACGGTGCATGCTATTTGTTATATCTGCTGTGCTCACTTTTTAACCTACCCATAACAGCCCCAAACATCCAGAAGTGCTGATTGCTGTAGTTGCATTGATTTCCAGCTGCTGAGATTTTGGTGCTTGGCTGATACTCGTTTGCAGATCTCTAGAGTTTACTGCTTGTCCTATCACCCTGTGTGTACTGGACAGGTTAGAGTACGTTTGGGGTCTATCCCTCTGGTAACCAAGTAAGAGTCCTCTTGGGGTCTTTCCCTCTGGTAACCAAGTAAGAGTCCTCTGTCACATGTTTTTACTTCTTCTCCCCCCCCCCCCCCCCCCAATGTCAAGGATAATCTGCCTTAGTGTTTTAGTGTTGCTTGCTCACTCAACGGGGGTCTCAGATTTTAGGTATGAGTTTTATATGCCTTCTACTCCTTTACTTAGCTAAAGTAACTTCTTAGTAAAAAAAATAGTTAAAACTAAGGCAAACAGGTCTTCAATTTCTCATCTAAAACATCTCTGTTCTGTCCTTTCTGACCCATTCCACTGCCTCCCATAGTCCCGGCTAAAATCTAGACTTCAAAATCCCTTTATTTTGTAAACATTGAGGTATAGCTGAGCATAGTTCCAGGATTTGTATAATTCTCCCACATTACTACAGTGCTCCTCCAGACTCAACTCCAGTGTTACTCAAAGGCATGAGTTTTGATTAGGAACTAAATCCCTTTAGCTTCCTTTAATGCTATTGACAGAATATGTGACAGTGACACTGCCTGATAGGACAGGATTTGGGAAAGCAGCACCAAAAGGTGCATTGTATTAGGCAGGAGCAAAAAGATCCATGACTGTGGATTCAGTGGCTAAACATCCTATTAAAGAGACCCTGGGTGACTTTGCCTTTTTTTTTCCTTTTCTTTTTCTCTCTTCTCTTTTTCCTCTTTTCTTTCCTTTTTCTCCCTTCTCTTTTCCTTCTTTATGGGTTTAGGCAAAGCATTCAGCTTTTCATATGCCTTCCCAGGACTGCTACTCTGGTTACCTGGACTACATCCTCATCTTAATTTGTCCCTTGATGTACATTTGAATTAATACAGCTCAATACTGAATAGCCACTCTAGTCATAACTGTAAAGTGAATTTACTGAGATAGTATACATTATATGGAAAAGTTGAATTTAAAAAGATAGGAATAGGCTGGATTCTTGGAAATTAAGCTTTCAATATATTTGTTATCCTGTATTATACCTATGACGTGAATGGTAGCTGCCAGTGTTTTACGCTTATACACAGTGGCTTGTGCATGCTGTGTTGAAGAAGACAGTAATGTAAACATATTTAGAGCACAGTAGATGTGTGTTTCCTTGAGCTTTAGAAAAATGCACGTGTTTTACTCCTAAGCTGTATGCTGTGATTACCCATTTCAGAAAAGTCTTTGGAGTATATTTTGAGGATGGCAGGCACTGTGGCTAATTGGGCAAGTTATGGCCATCCTGAGATCTGCATGTTATCAGTGGGAAGGCAGTAGTGGACAAGTTATTTCCCTGCTTGTCCCCCTGCCAAAACACAAGTTAGACTGGCAAATTGCCTTCCCCATGGGTCTAAGTGCTGGAAGGTGAGATAAGGCTGTCAGATTTCTTTCTGTTGGAAGGTGAAAGTGTATTGGTAAATTAGATATCTTCCTGCTGCTGGAAAGAGAGCTTGAATGGGAACACCAGCACCCTGAACCTGTGTTCCTGTTGGGTACACTTGCTGCCAGCCAGACGGACAGTGGACAATGTGATGGCTTACGAGCCAGTCCACAAGCAGTTCTCTGCCTTCCAGGCCACAGCAGTGTAATAAGAAAGGCTACAGATCCAGTGTTTTCACACTGACTTTTTTTTTTTTTAATAAAACAGGGTAATTAAAAAAGATCCTAAATTAAATCAGCTGTATAACAGAGCTCATGGGCTGACTGCAGTTAATGCCCTTAAAATAACCCAGTAATAAATGAAAAAGTCTCCTACTGCCCAAAGACAACCAGTTAACTTCCTTTTATGAAAATGTAGGTCTTTTTATTAGACTACAAAACTTTTTCAAACAAATGAAAACCAAATGTGTAAAAAATGTGAGTGTTTTTCTTTAAACTCATACCAAAATAGCGTAAGCCACAGGGCTCTTCAAGCGAAGCTCTGTCTCAGTCTCTCCTACAGGCTGGCTTGTGCTTTTGAGAGTGAATACAGGGCACATCTATTGAGCAAAGCGCTGCATCGTGCTGTTAGATAGGGGATCTATACACTAACTGTACTGGAGAGATTAAGCAGCCATTCAGTATGGAACTATTCAGAGTAGCGAACCCCAAGATATGCAAAGCATTATGCAACTCAAATTGGCACATGTTGTGTTCTCCAGTCCAAAATAGTTGCTATTGTGGAGACAGACTATTTTAATATTCACATGCAAAAGCTTTCAACATGTTCTGAACCTACTATGCCCTGTCTTGTAATATTATTCATTCTAGTACTAAACAGACATGACGCCAAAACCAGCCCCGCTATAAATGAGCGCATCTCCTATTGAGATCAATAAGAATTGCACTTGCTTACACCAGGGCTGAATTTTTGCCTATAAATTACAAACAGTTCCGCTGTGGATGGAAAATATATTAACCTTCTGTGAACATAAAACTCAGTGTGTCATCTGTAGGATTTTGCTTTTTAGTGATTACTTTCTAACTGGAGAACAATTGCATTTCAAGTGGGAAATGTTTTAGCAACAGATCTTTGTGTACCACCTGAACATGCTCATGTCTTGGCCTCGGTGAAAACAATTCATATGTGATGATCATGGTCTGTGCACTTAGGTGTTGAATTTTGATAAATTCCTTGTAAAGACTAAAGGCCAGGCTCTTTTGGCCAAGAGAGCAGTAAATGAGACTGCAATAAAACATCTTATTACATGGAGCAAACCTTAATAAGCAAAATACATGGCTTGTTTTATTTTGTGTATTGGTGAGTCTTGTCTGGTGAGTTACTGAGTTAAACACTACCTCATCTGGCTCATAGTTCAGTCAAAGGCTAAATCCCTGCTTGTACATTTACCTGACCATGCAGATAGTACCTAATGCCAAGACCCATTAAGATATGTGGGCTGTCATATTTCCCTGCAAAATGAAGGAGAATTGGGCTCCTAGGTGCTCTTAGTGCCTTTGGGACGCACTGGATTTAGGAACTGGCACATGCTAAGTTACCAACTTTTAAATTTCTGTCTGTGCCACTGCTGCCTGTGAAATTTTGCTATGTGCTCCATAGGGAGAGAGCTCTTGGAGGGTGAATAGCCAAATGGGTCTAGGACATGGAAATTCTAGAGGAAATGATCTCATTCATTGCAGACATTGGATAAGAGTCACACAGTGTGTGAAAGGTCCACAGAAACTTTTTGGGGTTTTTTGGCTCCCCTTACGCTGTATGTGTAAACAAGCTGTGTGAGGTCCATGGCAAAAGCAAGCAGATGCACAGAAGATAATGTACACTCTCTTAAAAATGAAAGTAGTTAGAGACCATGATATTGCATTTGAGAAAAACCTGTGATCTTGCAGTTAAATTGTGTAGAACAATGCGTATCTTGAAAAAGTTGCACAGAGATCCTTAATTTGAAATGTTTTCTGAATATTAAGTGTTTAATTGTATACTCTCTCAATGCGGTTGCTTCTTAAAGGAGTATAGATTATATATTCCACCTAGTCTTCCATGGAATGATGTATGGCATTTGGTCAAGTGCATTGTGGTCTCAGCATAAATTATAAAGTACTTAAATGTATTTCATTACACATTATACTTCATCTTCAGGCAAAAATGTGTTTTTTCAAAATATTGATTTGTATTATCTTGTATAAAATCCAAGACTGAATTTCATCTTAGGGAACTGTGCAATTTGTCTAACCATTCCAAGGAAAAGGACATCAAATACATATGAGCAACTGTGTTGGTGAAATGATTTTAATCATGTTTATCATCCTTCCAGATACACTGTACAATGGGATTTGATAAATTTCGCTCCCTAGACCTTAGTCTGATTTCTGATGAGATAGGAATGTTACAACGTCCCAGTGGCATTGAGCTAGATTCCTGCTTTTAATAGGGTGTTGATAATATAGACACTAGTAATTTATCTGTTACTTAAGAAAAATTAAATCTGATTCCATAAAAGGAGGAAAAGCATATACATGAATATAGGTGAGAATTAACGTAGACACAGCCTGCAGAATATAACTGGTGTCTAGAGGTTTTAAGGACTAAATGTAAGTGTTTGAGGGATTGTTTTTTCTTTCAATCTTACGGTTAAAACTTGAGAGTCATGAAACATGGAGTCTCTCTCTTTTTTTTTTAAATTTTTTTTAAGTTTCTTACAGGTTTCTACATGACCTTAGAAAAGTTGGATGGGGCTGATTCTGCACTGGAAGTCGATGGGCCGTATTCTAAAAAGAGATGAGGATTGAAACTGCATCTTTCCTGTACCTCCTGGCTCTTCACCTGTAAAAAGAGGCTAACAGTGTACTCCTGCCTCCTCGGGGTGTGGCAAAGCTAAATCACCTGGTATTTGCAAAGATTCTGCTGCCAAAAAATGTGGGCTGCTTCTGCTTGAATCTGCCGAGACTCTCAAGAGCAAGGGCTTTGCTCTGGTTGTGGGTTACCCACCAGAGGGCAACATCACTCTCACACATGAAAATGACACATATACTACTTGATCCAAAACTTGCCAAAAGCAAGAGGAATCTTTTCTTTGGCCTTAATAGCTTTGAATAAATGCAGATTTTTACTATATTTCAATATTAGCCGTGAAATGAAATGGCAGTGTGTGAGCGCTCCCATGGCACTGTTGGCAGCTAGCCCTAGAAAAAAGCTTCAAAACCTTCCAGTGCTGGCCAGAAACAAAATAGCAATTTTTATTTTGTTAGTGGTTGACACAGTGCTAATATCCTTAACAGCTGTGACTACGCGGTGCTTTGAGTGTTGCATGACTTTGGTTAACTTTTATCACTTTTAACTGTTTGTCATGTGACCCAAGGACATCTGCGACGCATATCACAGGACCTGGAAAAGAAAGACATCCAGTGGATCCTGAGCTCGAGGAAGTCAATGGCAGTATTTTCTTTGATTTTCCTGGGGTCAGGACTCTGCCTGAGCTTTTCCCCAAAGGCACTGGCTGTCAGGGCTCTGTGGGCACTAATGATCCTTACTGGCCCTAACAAGCCTCTACTCTCTGCCCATGGGCCCAGGAACCTGTTTCAGCTCAGGGCTTGGCACCCAGTTGTTGCCTGACCTACACTGTGGGCATGTCTATCTCTGACCTTGCCTCCTGGATGGACCCATGTTGTAGTCCTGTCTCCAGTGCTACCTCTGGCCCTTGTCTGCTGGATGAACCTTGGACTCGGCTGATTACTTTGCCTTGCCTGAGGCTGTTGATGGGATTCATTGCTATTACCACCTGCCTCTGCCCCATGTTCAGACCATGGGACTATGTCAGTCTGTGCTGGGTCACGCGTGGCTCCTGGCTTGTCCCCACTCATGGCACAGCCGCACTCGTGCTGCTCCCTGACACTGCTCCTGCAGAGACCGCATTTATGCCCTGTGAGACATCCCTGATGAAAAATTCAGTCAAACCATTTAGAGTGCTTGAAGTGAACAGGGGGCTTATCATAAATCTTTGCAGGATCACAGGTGTCTGTAATACTAAAATGCGCAACCCTGAAAATAGAAATATTTATATACAGCCTAACTGATTGCTAATGCAGCTCTTGGACCCATAGGAAATCAGCTTTTTAGATATCCAGATCTACTAAAGAAATGGTTAGTCCTCAGCCTTACAGAGAACTACTTGAAAAGTGAAGAACTCTAGAGGTCAAAAGAGCAAAAGGTCAAAAGATAAATATCCAGATAATCCCACTTACCTTTATTGTACTTGGAATTTGGGAAATCAGGTGGGTTTTAAGCTAATTTCATGATTTATTGCAGTTTAATTCCTGATGCTTGAATGCCTCTGATTAACCAGATACGGAAGATGATAGGCAGTGATATATTTTGTTCACTGTGAGGCAAAAGGGGCAAACTTTAGTCAGTTTTCTATTAAGTTTTCCCCTTCAAGCATCCAAACAACAAATGTATAGAAACACTGGTATTTAAATTTGAAATTCTGTTGGTGGAGTAACAGCTTCCCCCAGTGTACTTATCTGTAGGCTGTGACTATTACTTCAGATTTTTTATTCTCTTTCTTTCTTTCTCTTCATTTTTTGTTTAAGAAATACAAC
The DNA here is from genome assembly GCA_031468815.1 of Morus bassanus. Lineage (NCBI taxonomy): Eukaryota > Metazoa > Chordata > Aves > Suliformes > Sulidae > Morus > Morus bassanus. Next base: position 58,136,726 of record CM062567.1, on the reverse strand, counting down.
CCTCAGAATGACTGGGACTTTCTTTTGGATGTTGTTAATACGAGATGTGAATGCAAGTGTAAAAATTCAGGACTGAGTAGTTGATATTTCCTTTGTGAGCCTCTGGGTCCTGTATCTGATAAGTGTTATGGAAGGGCTTTGTGGAGTTCAGGTGTGTTTCTGGATGACCCCTGCACCAGCTTTGTTTTTCAAGTTACAGCGGGAGACGTGTTGTCATTCAGTAGCTAGATGCAGGGAGAAACTTGTCCAGCCCCAAATGGGAACTGCAGCATTTAACAGGAACTTCACACTGAAATGGAGGGCATGTAGAATGCTGGAGGCTTGTCTGTTTGGTGTAACTAATGCTACTTCCAGCTTCGGTAGATGCAAGGAGGCAACAGGGTTTGTGTGGAACATGTACCACACTGAAATTTTTCAGGTTTTCAAACTGAGATTTAGAGATAATAAGTATAATGATGTTTAAATTCCCCACTGGCACAGTTCTTTTGAGCATGCTGGGATCTACCAGCCCAGATCCAGGAGCACAATTTGCCCTGTGAGGTAGGGATGCTCTGAGTGTGCTCGCACCATATAACGTACTGCAGTACCAGGAGGGCACAGGAAGACCTGCCATAGTTACTGAGTTCAGATGAGTGTAACAGCCTGTGTCAGATCTTGGGATAACGTGACCATGCACTTCTGGAAGTAGCTGTGAGTGCAACTAGCTTGTGTGAGGGACTGTGCTGTATCCCTCTGATGCGACTGTATAAACAACAAGTGAGACTGCTAAAAAGAGGTATTCTTTCTCTTCCCCCTAGTAGACACATCTCTAAGGTTGTGCTTAACTTCAGGGAGTTATTTGGTTATATTTGGCTGGGTGGCTTTGAAAAAGAGTCTTTTAGTAAGGAAGGTATTATTTATTGCTACTCTTAGGGTTGTACCTGTAGATCCCTTTTGAGACAGGCAGATCTATGGCTTTCTACAGCATGGATGCTCAATGGGTAAAGAAGAGTCACTGTGCCAGGAGCACTTCTGGTATAACCGCTGTGACACATGGAGCAAAGCCAGCAAAAACTTGGGGTCAGGGAAGGGAGCAGGAGATCAAGGTAACAAAATAGCTGCAGTTTAGTAAGATAACAAAGTTGACAGCTCACAATTTACCTAATGAATGAAATGGGAATGCTTCTTCCTTGAAGCAGATGTGCTGTGGCTCCTGCTGTTTTTCTCTTGCCGCCTTCCTCCCAAGTTCAGATAGTGGCTCAGCATTGGTGAAAAAGGACAATGTTCTTCCCCAGGACACTGCCTTTCATTGCTGTTTTGTGTGTCTCTTTTCCCCATTCCCTGTTATCCTGTTTTCATGTAGTATTAACGCACAAGATGGTGATTCTGGAATGACTTGTTTTACCAATCAACTATTGTTGATGTGGCAGGGACTAACGTGATCCCATTGATTTGTAAGTTGTACTATCACTTCCAGCTGATGGCATAAATCAGTAGGTTTTACTCTTTGGGTTATCAGATTCACATGGTTACTATAAACTTTTGCATACATAGATTGCTGAGTAGCACATATGAAATAACTTATTTAAGTCCACTGTCTTGGACCTCATAGACTATAAGTCCATCAAACACAGACTGAAAGCCCTTGATTTAAAAGTGCCTTCAGAGTATGATCTCCAGCCCTCACAGAGTGGATTAATTAATGGAAATGTTTTTTTTTTAAGAAAAGGTACTATTTTACAGCAAGGTAAGTATATTTTTCCAGTAGATTTAATTGTCAGGATGTTTTTAGAGAAGACGAGCCCTTGCCACTACTAATGAATAAGGCAGCTAAAATTCCTCTATACCCATGACCTGAATTAATGTTCAGCTTCTCAAAGGGTTATGGCAGTAACAGTGTGCAAAGCATTTCTGTAAATTGTAGGAGGGTTAGAGAGTAAATTGTTTGGGCCTGCCAGTCTATAGAGAAGTTGTAAATATATCAGTGGTGAACAAAAAAAATTATTTGTAATAAGGGGGACTGTTTTCTGCTTCTGAAGTTTTTGCTATAAAAACCATATGGTATGGATGCCACATGCTACTAAGGCTCTCTATCAATATTTGATATGGTTGATGTCTGTAAAACATCTAAGAGAGGCTTTCTGGTGGTGATACCCTGAAAACAAACCAGCACAGCACTCAGCCATAAGATTGCGGGTAGCCCACAATCTTCAGATCTCTGGAGTGAAAACTGGTCAGTAAATTTTTTCTTAAACTTAGTGATGTCAGTTAAAGTCAGTGTTACCAACTGCATCATGTCTACTTGGTATTTCTATCGTATGCATGAAGTCTGTTATCCAGGACTGTTGTGCTCAACTACCACAGTAGTCAAGTCTGTCTGGCATAACACATGGATTTCTTTTAATCAATTCTATTTGAATGAGAGCACCAGCTCCTTCCTCAGTATGTTTTTATAAACCACATATTTTCATTTTCCCATTAGGAGATTATTTCCAGCAAGTGTTGATAGTATCAGTAAGGCTGTAGTTATGCTCATAAATGAACAAATCTTTCTTTCTTTCTTTCTTTCTGTCTGTCTGTCTTTTTTTTGTGTTTTACTGTAGAGGCTGGCATCATGCAAATATAAGCAGTGTAATTATTTTATATTCTTTTTACATTTTGACGTCTTGACTAATATGGGGCTCAAAACCATGATTTTGGGGCCTGTTCTTTTTTGTTACCTTTGCCTTTTGTTTAGTTGAGTGGGTCAGTCTGTCCAGAGGAAGTACAATATGCTTTCTGTTTCATAAACTCCTCAACCTTACAGCTCCTTTCTCGTTTGTAGCTGACTCTTCAGGTATTTCTGCCTTCTGTTGTCTTCTGCTTGCAGTACCGAAATGGTTTCCAAGAAGAGCAGATGAATACTGCTCTTCTTTAGTGTCTGTCCAACTCTCCTAACATTGTCTATTGTCTGAAGCATGTAGAAATTTTGTCTAGAGAAAAGTGCCAGAATACTAATACATATTGTCAGAGACACTGTTCCAGTACTCAGAAATAGACTCTGATATGCCATTCAAGACTGTTATAGCATAAAGCTTGGGGCAAAGGTAAAGAGAGATCCTCATCTAAGACACTGGGAGGAAAAGAAAAAAGAAAGAAAGAGAAGAAAGAAAGAAAAGGAAGAAAGAAAGGCAGATCCTGAGGCAGCTTGAATAATATTTGAGATGGAGATGGATTTTATCAGTGTGGTAAAATAAGTCAGTGTTAAAATTAATCTGTGAAGAAGCAAATTATTTATTATAACACTTATTAGGTTTTTAATGAATTTTGAATAAATATACTTGAATTTTTTTCACATAGTATAGAAAGATTCAAAGTTTTGGATGCAAAATGTCCACAGAGCTGGGCAATATTTCTGACAGGGTGCCAGTGATATTAATTATGAGGTTGTTAGTGATGTTTTGCAACTAACATACTTCTGCGGTTCCTGCAGTCAGATATGTAAGTCGTTTATAACATGCAGATGCAATTTACAGTTTATTGCTATGTTTGATTGCCAGTCTTTAATTCTACCTTACATTAGAGCTATTTCAAGCAATTGGCAACACCAGAGTTTTCCCTGATATGAGGAACAGTTTTTGCAGGCATTAAATGTTTCTGAATCAAAGACAGGTGTTTCTCAAATACATATTTTGTTATTGGGCCAAACCCTTGGATCTTAAGAACCCCAGATTTTGGGTGTGTTTGCAGTTGCAATTCTGTTCTGTGTATATGGTTTGAAGGATTATTTGTAGTTTTTCAGAATATTTCCCATTTGCTGCACAAAACTTCTCTACTGTAAACCCTATTAAAATGATGTGTCAGTGAAAATACCCAATGCAATTTACTCAAAGGACTTCACCTTCAGCAAAGTATAGTTCTTCTCATTCTATTAATTTTAACTTATTATTTAGTATTTAAATGAGAATTTATTACTTTTTATTTATTATTGAATAAATAAATTATATCTATTTATGTAAATTATATTTAATTAATTTATTTCTCTCTAGGATTCCTGTCACACTGCCTGCTTAAACATGTCCTGCCATTTCATATCTGACAGGAAGGTAAAACCTAATGTAGAGTTAAACTGGCAAAGCTCCTCCGTAAAGTTCTTTCCTCAACAGTGAGCATGCTGTGTTTCCAGACACTTCACACTTCATAGCCATTGAAAAATGCAGCTTTTTGACAGTAGAATGGGCAAAAGGTCCATAAATGTGAAACATGAGTGTGTCTGAATGCTGCTGGGCTCCTTACCTTTTTACATTACTCACGTGTGGTGTATTGCATACAGACTCAACTGCACAGCAGGGAAGCAGGGTCCACGGAGCAGAGCAGGCACTGTCCCCTGTGGGTAGGGAGCACTGCGGTGCTGCGAGGGAAGCGGGGATTGGGGACCCTCCTTTTCCTTAGACTCTCTGTGGCTCACTCACCCACCAGCACCCTGTGTGCCCATGTAGTGGGGCTGCGGGGCACTGAATCCACATTACAGCTGAACTCTCCTGTGCCTCTTGTCTCCATAAGTCCAGAGATTCCTGTGCCTGACGCAGAGGCACAGCTTTTTATTTCCAGGTGATTCATGCTTGGGGAATAAGGATGAAGCAAGTCCTTTACGCAGCCTCTTCTATTTCCTCAGCTCTACTGGAGAGGTTCTTACAGACTGATACTTCTCAAAATCCCCAGACCTCTTGAAAAACGTGCCTCTCATCCCCCACTCCTGTTATCTGGCTAACGTTTTGCTGCTGTCGCCCATGCCCTTTGAGCTACTGTAACCCCAAAGAGTCTGCACAGCAGAAAGCAGAAGATGAGAGCTTTGTGTTCCTGTTGGCCGCCCTGTGGGTGTTGTCACTGAGCCCTCCTGTGTTTCCCTGCCTGCCTTTACGCCTGCTCAGTTTGCTGTGAAATCTGCACAGAGTAAACAATAAACTGTTATGACTTTTGTCATCTTGTGAGTGACTGGGGTTTAGCCTCTGGCATGTAAAGTGGAATATGACTTCCAGCAAGGTGAGACAAGGAAACAGAATGGAAAACCAGCAGGACATGAGGGCTGGGCTTAACTCCTCAGCCTTGTAGTGAAGCAGAAGCTGATGTGCAGGCAGGGGCTGAGGATGTACACAGATATGGTTGTATCCCCCTGCCTTACCCAATGCAATGGTATTTTGTTCTCCAGGACATTTCCTGAAGGATTTCTTTCCCAGCAGCAGAGATCAGCTCAGAGTTATGCAAAGTTGAGGGGAAAATAATGCAGCAAGGTTTGAGGCACAGCTGGAGCTTCAAAACATCTGTGTGCATAACTTCAGACCTCTCTGAAGGGCTGGAGCCCTGCTTGGGAAAAAAATTCTCTCTTTTAAAAATGCCTGTAGAGAGGTCGTTATTGCTCATATTTGCTGCTGAAGCACCCCTGCATTTTGCGTTAGGAGGGCATTTACAAGGAGTAAGAGGCAAGATGTACAGGAGAAAATTGACACCCAAGAAAAGAATAACTATTGCGTTTTGAAGCTTGCAGAGGAACAAGTGTTACATAAATGCATATGACAAACAGTCCTGTTTGATCTCTCTAAGAAGATTTGACAAGTCAGACACGCAGGAGCCATAAATTACCTGTAATGGCAAAAATTACATCAGTTATAACCTTTTAAGCAGTTGTGCCTCATAAGCATCAGAGATAGTAATCTGAGGAGAACCAGTCTCTCTAGACACATTTCCCTTGTAATATACAGTTACAAGAGTAAGCTGTGTATGATTTTCAAAAGATGTGATAAAAATCTAAGGGTTCTAGGTTGTGTACTGTAAACCTGTGCAGATAACTGGCTCAGACTCTAACTGATAAACATACAGGGCCAGGAAAACAGTTTTTTACTTTAAAAAAAGAAATGGAAGTATGATTGAGATGTCATGGTGTGAGGGTACTGCATGGGGAAGATTCCCATAATCAGTCATCAGCCCATTTCAAAGACGAGCTGGAGGGCAGTGGAGGCTGCCAAACACTGCAGAGGGCTGTGCTCTTTGCACCCGTGAGACCTCCTGTGCCTTCTTTAGAGGATTTTCCTGGGGGAGTTGCCTTTGCTTTGGCACCTGGCTTGCAAGTTGTTAATGAAGGTGGGTGGAGGGTAGGGAGACACCTGCAGCAGATGCTGCAGTTAGCACCTAGGTGCCATGCTGACTGCCTGCATATGAGGAGCTGGCTGGTGCAGCACAGAGCTGTGTATGACATCTGTGTCAGCAGGGCCTGACAGCAGAGATCCTATAGCAATGACCTCTGCTAGGGGCTTGTTTCTCTTTCTCCCCTAATGGCAGAACTTGATTGCCCCTGGAGCCCAGGAAGAGCACATAGGAAAGATTGTTTCCACCCTCTGCATGGCCTTGCTTGTGCTCAAGCAGCTGCTTTTGAGGCTGGAGGAAAGACTTCCAGGCCTGGCTTCACTTTTAAGCAGTCCCTGCGCACATCTCCTGCTTGCATGGCATGGACTCAGCAGGATGCCTTGGCTGGGAAGGGAGGCGATCTGGCAGTCAGAGGGATGAAGACGAGCTGATTTCGGTGCCGGTATCAGGCAGCCTTGCAGTCCCAGCAGAGAGGGCTGCTGGTGTTCTGGCTTGGAGCATCTTTTAGCTCGATGGTCATTTTAATTCACTTTTGATTACTGCCTGTTACCTCAGTCCTAAAGGCCAAAATTCTTGCAAGGCTACTTTCTCAGAAGCTTCTCCAATGAGTTGAATCACACTAGGGAAAGCTGCGGCATTGGTATTTTTTCCCCCCAAAAAATTATTTGTTTGTGCTCTGTTTGTACTGTCTTTTTGGGTAGGAAAGGAGGGAAATATACGCTGATTCTAAGAACTGTAATTTCTCTCTCTGTGCTGCTTTCTGTCAGCACGCTAACCACATTTTCCAGAAACCAGCCTGGGTGCTGTCAGGCTGACGGCTGCCTCTGGCAGGAGCAGCCTGCACTTGGTCCAGGCTGCCGGGGACCCCTCCGCTCCCCAGGTTTTGTTGCTAATGGCCCAATGATACCATGATCCCCAAAAAACTGCTGGCCACCATGTTGCTCTTCAGCACAGTGCTGGGTTGGGCCCAGGTGCTGGCAGGGGCCGCAGGGGTCTCTGTGAGGGGAGGCAAGGCCGGGCTGCCCCGAGCTGGACACAGCCGGTTCCGGCCGGCTCCAGCGGCCCCACCGCAGGGCCCGGCTGAGCCCCTCAGCCACGGGCCGACGCCGCGGGGAAAGTGCAGCCAAGGCAGGGCAGAACGCTGCCCGGCCGTGAGGGGTGGGCGAAAAAGGGGGAGAAACAGCCCTGCGAGCCCCGAGGGGAGAGTGTGGACGAGGGCGAGGAGGGGCTCCAGCCGCCCCCCCCCCAACTGCCCCCTAATTCCCCTGGCCTGATGTCCCTGATGGCCTGATGATTTCCCATCACCTGCTGGAGCAGGTGGGTGTCTCCTGAGGGAGCTGCCGCCTGTGGGGAGCCTGCCGTGGGGCAGGGGAACAGCGTGAGGGAGCAGGAGCGGTGGGGAGGAGCTGGTACGGAGTGAGTGCAGCCCCCCCTTTCCCCATCCCCCTGTGCCCCTCGGGGGTGCGGAGCTGAGGAGTTGGGACGGAAGGTGAGCCTGAGAAAAAGGAGAGGGTGGGAGGAAGGTGGTGCTTTAATTTTAGTCTCACCATCTGACTGTATTTTAATTGCCAACAAATTACATTAATTTTCCCCAAGTCGATTCTCCTTTTGCCCATAAGAGGTCTCCTTGACCCACAAGCTTTTCCATCTTATTTTCTCCATCTGTCCCGTTGAGGAAGGGGAGTGAGGGAGTGGCTGGGTGGGCACCTGGCAGGCAGCCGAGGTCAACCCACCACAGGTCCTGGCAGGGGAATGAAGCCATGGCCATGCTGTGTCCCACGTGGCTGATACGTGGGCCTGGTAAGCCAGGTATCGGGGTTGGGATGTGTTGGTGTAGCTGCTGCCAGGGCTGGCCAGGTCTGCCTTTGGGAAGGGGATACCGCAGCAGTCCTTCCTCCTAGGGTGTCACTTTAAGGTCAGGGTTGAGGTGCTTTTGGGGTCCTGGTGAACAAACAGCTGCCTGGTCTGTAATTTGGGTAAAATGGGAATTTTCTCTCTGCAGGTTATTTCACCCAATGCCTTTCGCAAGCACCAGGTCACTTGAAGTAGCAATGCTCTCTCCATCTTTCTTTCAGCCTGAAATGTTTAAATGGTACTATGTCAGTAAAATATCTGGTAAATAAACCCTGAGAGGGGTGCTGGCAGGTGAGCCACCTTCCTGCACTGGCTGCCATGTGAACAGGCGCTGGGGACCCCATGCCCTGCTGCCGATGCTGGGTGCCCAAGGTGGGGCTCCCAAGCCAACATGTCTGCAAAGCGTGTGCTTCATCCAAGGGATGCCTGGTAGCATCCTGGCTGCACGGCTTTGAGAAAAGAAACAGCAGTTTGCTGTAAACACAGAGACTTGGCTGCAACAAACCTGGAGGGATGCAATTTTAACCCTTTCATGTGGTGTGGCAGCTTTTTTGCAAAGGAGAATTTTGTCCAGTAATTCTTAGGAGGATACAACACCTTGAGTTTGTAACATATGGCCAACACTAAAAAGGGAGAGGGGAGAAATACAGCAGGAATCAGAAGTGCAAGTAGTTTCATACACTGAATTAGCCCACTTGAAAACTTAAAATTTAGCTGCGTTTTAGGCTGTGGTCATTCAGGGATTGAGGAGGAGAGAAAAACACTTGAGTATTAAAGGTGTGGTTGTATATTTAATCTGTTCAGCACTGCACATAGAAACCTCAGTCACATCTGCTTGTACCTTAGCTAGTTGTTGATTAGGAGAGCAGGATGAATGATTCGTTTCATTGTAGCTGAGAAAGGAGGTGGCCTGTACAGTGGACATTAATTTCTCTTTGTCATGAAAGGTATGAAGAGAGACTTTGTACTGAGCATTCTCTTCTATATTTACAAGTATAAAGGAGTATGACACAGGGCCAGTAGCTTACTCAAATTATTGCTTACTTGAAGTGCTAATACTATTTCCAGCTGCCTTAAGATGACTGCTTTAAAAACAAAAAGGGCTCCAGATACCTCATGCTGAAAGAAATGGGTCAGCTCTAAAACTGGCTGGCTGGCAAAATTCTGTGCACCCATGGGGGTTGGCCATTGACCATGTGCTAATCCTTGATATATACCATTGGGGCTTTTATTTTCATCTGTCAGTACCGAGAGGGTGGTAGCTGCCCCTATAGCTCAGGGTCTTCTGAGCTGTGGGGTGGAAGAAGTGGACATATTGCTGCCCTGACCCCTCATTAGTCCAAATTCTTCTTCTGGTACAAAGGAAATCAAGAAGAGATGGATTTTAGGTCACTTTCTGTGGATATTTACAGCTGAAGAGCATTTAGGTGATGAGACTCAGTTTTCTGGGAAGGTTCAAGCATAGCTTCTGATTTGAAGCCCAATGTGTAAGATCTTTTTTTCTTCAGCATTTTATTTGACTGTGATTAGGCCATGAAATAGATGTAAACAAATTTCTTCAATGTGCAAAAAAATGCATAAGGATATCTAACTTTTAGTTAGCTTTCTTAAAGCTATGTGTCATATTCAAAGCATGTGCCTGCCTGTCCCTTCACAGAAACTTTTTGAGTCTCTGTGCAGCTTCTTCTAGACCTGGAAGAGCAGTGAAAGTCTCAAAAGCTCTGACAAATTTCATGAAAGAATCCTGGAGAGAAGGGATAACCCCCAAATGACAGCAAATGCTGAGGGAAAGATGGGAACTCAGCTGCTACATATTCTGGTCAGTAACTACGTGGCCACCCTACACAGGTGTCCTGCATGGCTAACTGGAGAGTAGCGAGATGCAGGCTAGCCCAAGTCCATCCTCCCTCTTGCTGATAGTGGTGGTGTGAGGGCAGGTGAGTGGACGTTGGGAGAAGGCACAAGTCTATAGGGAGTAAAGCTTTGTTGCATCTGCTTCTGTGAAAGAACTTAAATTTCTCCCAGTGCCTCAGAAAATGGCTATTTTTTTTTTTTTTTGAGTAGCATACATTTCACTGCAGTTTGTGGATGGCAAGGGTCGGGGTTCTGTGATGTTCTGTGTGTCTGCCCTTAATTCTTTTGAACTCACCCTGACATGCAGTAGAAGCCTCTGTGTTTGCTGATATAAGTGGATGCAACAGTTCATCTTTAGCATAAATATCACTTATTTATTAGCAATAATAAAGGCATCAAATCTTTCACTGGATTTTTTTTTTTCTTTGAGTTATCAGAAAACTGAACTCTTGCTACCCCAGAAATTTGAGCCTAGGGAGTTCAGTGGTTAGTATATGACTACTCTAGGGGAACAAAAGGTACCTTTCCAATTAAAGTTAATAGAGGAATAACTTCAGACACACAAAAGGAAAAAAAGACACCTATAAGTCATGGTGAGTTCAAAAGGAAAGAATTAAGGTAGGCACACAAAGCATCATGGGAAGTGCTATTCAAGCTACCATGTCAAAAAGGCTGATTAACAGCAGTTCCAAGTCTACCTGATCACCAGGGAGTCTTACTGATAAAAATTATTTCCCCTCCAGAGAGAAGAATCTCCCTGAACTGAACAAATGTGTCACTTTTGAATAAGGATTCATGAAAAGGCAGAAAAGGAGGAAAAAAAAAGAATAAAGGTATGCATTCACCAAAAGATCTGAAATTTCTAACTTGTGACTGTTTATCAGTCTTTAAGTTCTGAATGAAACTGCAAGTCATACGTCAGTGAGCAGGATTCAGATCATTAGCTTTGCTTTATTTTTCTTTTTAAAAGTGGCTGTTTGCAGATAAAATTCACTGGCATTGGTTATAATTGCAATCAGGGAAATCTAATGGCTTTGTTTGATGTGTTGCTTAGACCTTCCAGGCTGTAAGGCTTTTCAGCGGAGTTTTTTAAAGATATTGATTAAATTCTGGAGCTACTGTGTGAAACTTGGTGGTCTGTGCCGTGTGTAGAATTCAGACTAGATGAGTGTAATGGTAAATTCTAGACATACAGTCAAATTATTTCAGGTCACTACTGAATTTTGATTATGTTTTCCCCCCCTATTTTATTTCCATATATTGTTTTCAATGCTTTGAACTGTATAATTAAAAAGAGACATGAAAGAAAATGCTATAGGAATGTCTTTTTTGTAAGCACGATGTTAAACAAATGCCAAAATTTCTTTTATTTGGCCTTAATCTGTTGTTTGACCTTTTATAATTCTCATGTATATTTACATGGTATTTTGGAGGAATTTCTCTTTGAATTGCCTTTTCATGTTTGAATAGCTCAGTCTCGTTCATACCCATGGTTTGTTCCTCTGTTTGTGGTGATGTGGAATGGTTTAGAGAACAGGATTGCCACAGGTGGGGGGAAGTTCAATATGAAAATGTAGGCACTTAAAATACGTTATGCAGGGTAGTGTTTGGAAGAATTACAGTGGACTGTGCGTTTGAGCTGCTTTCTCTGGGCTACCACAGTAGATGTGTTTTAGGTGTGTCCAGCGCTTTGACATTAACTGATGAAATTTAGGGAAAGATTTGCAATGAATGTAGTAGGCTTTGTTGGACTGCGGCAGGCAATTTGAGATACAGCAGGGATGAAACAAACAGGAGCAGCAGATTCTTTGGCTACAGCTGGACAGCAGGAGGTGAGCAAGTCCAGGCTGTGCTATCTGGGCAAAAATGGGATGACTTTTTGAATTTCGGCCAAGTAGTGAGGAGCTTCCCTCAGTACCAGAAAGAAATTCATGCTGTTTACCTACAAAATGGAGGCAGAAGGGGACTTTAGGTAGCAAGCTGCTATGTGAGCAATATTCTGTCTTGTAAGGGGAAATGAAGATTTTTGCCTAGACTGTTGTATGTTCTAGATAAAATACTGCCTTCTGAGAAATCATTGTGAGTTCTCCCTCTGTTCGTTTGCCTCAGCATTTTCAAAACCAGTGGGTAGTGAGTTTGACATTACATTTGTGATGTTTCGTGAAACATGAGTTCTAAAACTGTTCATGTTCTTCTTTATTTTTTTTCTAGGTGAGTTATTACTTATGTTCTCATAGTTGTTTTTACTTGAAGTTTTTAATGTTATGTACTGCTATTGCTAGAAGTTAAATGTTGGAGTGGGCTTTTGTTAGCTCATTTCCTGACTCTGCTGTTCTTAACACCTTGGGGAGCTGCAGAGTATGAACTTTTTCACTCAGTCTTTCAGCATTTCATCATTTAGTCATAATGACGTTGAAAAAATGCAAAAATTATGTGAAGAGTGGTCTAAATGTAGTATGAATTTCTCCTGAAAGGTGTGTTTGTATGTATAGAAATATGTGCACCTGTAGAAAAGATTAAATGAAATGACATTTACATTTATACATTATATTACATTATATTCTATGGAATATTTCATTAAACCTAGGAAAAATTCTATGTAGAATTAAAATATAAATTAGTATCTTAAAACAGATCCATATTGCACACAATTATCTGAAATATTCATTTCATACATATATATATATGCACTTGCTGTTGTTCCATCCAAACAAGTGAGTTTAACATTTAGTAACAGAAAAGGAAGATTATTGCAATTTTCTTTTTTTGACTGTAGAAGGCTACCACCCAGAGAGCAATTTATACACATTAAATGTTAAGTTCATAATCACTAGGCAAGTTACCCAAAAGGGAAAAAGAAGCAATGCTGTTTCTGCTCTGTTTCTGTTTGTTTCCACTCTTGGTATTAATATTTCTTCGACTGGGAATCGGTTATTCTTTGGGGAGACAGGAGAACCATCTTTTTGCAGCCAATGTGACTACATCACTGTAGCAAGCTGTACCACTGTACAAGCTGGGATGCATCTCTGAGCTCTCCGGTATTCAGCTGGAAGACTGGGGCCCCATAGCAGTCAAGGGACTCCTGGGTTATTTGTCTGCTATTTATTTGAGAAAGCATTGTAGGCCTCTGGTGCTGTTGGCTTTCATGCAGAAGTCTCTCTGTCATTGTTCTAGTCAGCAGTTTTAAAACATGAGTATGTTTTGGGAATTCTGCTCGAAAGAAAATGACAAGCATATTTAGTAAATCAGAGCTTTTTTGGTAGGTGAGCTGACAGTGTGCTTCAAATATAATTGATCGGTGGTCAATTTACCACCAGTAATTTCAGCACACTGTAGTATGTTTGACACCCATTTTATAAGGCATTGTATGGTGGGAATAGTTTCTGCTGAATGAAGAATTTCTTTCTTACAATAGGAAGAGGTCAGGAGAAGGTAGGTTAGCTGTTAAGAAAAAAAAATTGCTTTTGGTGGAGGTGAGAAAAAATTATATCATTATTTGCTTTAAAATGTCATTGGTTTCCTTTCCCTCCCCCCGCCCCCAAAAAAAAAATTTCAGTTCCCAAAAGTTTCTCAAATCAAGAGTTTTTCTTGTGAATCTAGATTTTCTTCAATTTCTTTCTTAACAGATTTTATTTCTATTTTTTTCTCTTGGACCTTAAAATTAAAAATACTGTTTAACCTTCTATATGTTGCTTTTAACAACATGAATCTGCTCCCTCCTTGGACCTTCCTGGGTTCAGTTGTCTTCTCTTCCCAACACATTTCATTACAAATGTGGTTTTGCTAGAAATAATCATTGTCTTTGTTTGTTATTTAGATTACATCATACCTTTGTTTCAGCTTCCTGTATTTTATCACTCTTTAGTTCAAACTCTCCCCTCATTTAAAATCTGAGTCTTTGCTCCTCCCTACTTGCCTATGACTATATTCTTCACTTTCTTTGGTCTTTTTTTTTTTTTCTTGTTCTATCAGGTAATCAAATTAATTTGTTGTTTTGTTATCATCTTGCACAAACTTGGCCATGCCATCTTTCATGGTGCCTGCTATGGAGTATCATTCTTGGACGTTTAAGCAACTCTGTCCTTTGTACCTCTGAAGCCTGTCTAGTTATGCTCACCTGTACTGCACTGTCCTAGGGGAAAATTGCTGTCGGTTTCCCATTAAAGCAATGACGTAATCATGCTGGTCGTAGCTCTATGTCTTCTCCTAACTTCAGTTTACTCATCTGGCTTTCTTACAGATTTGAAAAGTACGTAGGGTAGGCTGTACCTGGTGCTCAGAATAAGTATTAATATTTTTAATTATTTGTTTATTATGTTCTGGGCAGTTCACCCTGGGGAACTGCTTCTGCCTAATTCTTTGATCAAGGACACAAAGCTGGGACTCATCAGCAGTATGAAGAGTGTTCAGGATAGTGTACAGAAAGAGCTGGATGATGTGGGGGACTACAAATGGGATAAAATTTATGACTGCAGAAGATAACATCATACATTTGGGGGCTCTCACTGAAACCCGCTGCTCTAAGCTGGGAGGTCATCGGCTGGAAACAATTGAGAAACACATGGGAGTTACTCAGTCACAAGCTGACAGTAAGCTGCAAAGATACGAAAGAGGTAAATGCAATCCTAGGATGTCTCAGGAAAGATAATTGCAGATAGAGAAGTAAACAATTTTTTGTCTTTAAATACATCATGACAGAAAATAACTTTTTAAGCTGAAGGGCAATGTTGGCAGAGGAACAGAGGGGCATAAACTGGCTAGGAGTACATTTCCGTGGGGGTTAAGAAACAAGTTCCCAACTATTAAAGCAGCCAGGCTCTGAACATGCATTCCACGGGAGCAGTCAGGGCACAAAATGTAACAGAAGTGAAGATGAAGCTCAGTAAGTTTATAAAAGGGATTATCTGTAACAAGGCTGCTCCTGAGAGCCAGGGATTAGACTTCCTGAGCCAGGTGATCATCCTAGGCCTATGGCCTTTAGGACCTACAGGGTTGTGTTTTTGGGTTTGGTTTTGGGGGTTATTTTGTTTGGTTGGTTTGGTGTGGTTTTTTTCTTTTATTTTTTTTTTTTTAAATTTTGTAGAGAAGCCATTTGCACTTGAGCCATTGTTTCAAATAAATGGGCCATTTGCAGATAGCAGGATGTGTTTCTAACTGCGGTTACCTTCCAGAAGTTTCCATCCTTATCTTGATGTGGGGTTTGGAGCAGATGCTTTTTAAATCGCATTAGCTCAGCCCAGCTAACTGTACTTGACTGAAACTCTGCTTTTCTAAAACTGAGCCATAGGTGTTGAAATGTTTCTACTGAAACAGTCTGTGTAAGCTAATTTAGTCAGTTGAACTGGTTTGGTTAAATAAAGCAGTTTTATGTTACTGACACACATTTTCAGCCCTTGAATATCATCCACCATCTGATAGGAGCTAAATAAAAACTACTGAAAAAATTTACATTGGACAACAAACTGTATTTCAAAAAAACCAGAACAAAACCTCTAATGATTTATAGATTTGTCTAAAACAAACTGCTGGATTTATCTATATAAGGCTCTAACTGCTCTTTAAAATAAAGGATTAATAGCGTTGACTTCACTGTTGGACAAACCTCTTGCAAGTGAAAGGAGATTGGGATGCAAGACAATTTCCAGTTACTTCTATCAGAGGACCTAGTGAAAGGAGAAAACCATAATAAGAGTCGTAAAAATATTCTCCTCCCATGTGCTCTAAAGGGATGAGTTTGGCATTTGATGGGATGCCAATGTGCTGCAAGTGTTGACTGCTGTTCTTTAAAGCCTTATAAAGAAACAAAACTAACAAAAGACACTACAGACAATATTGCAGCAATGAGTGTTTCTTGGATGTCAAACACCCTCCAACCCACAGCACTTTGATCTTGGGAACAAACCATAAAGAACAAATAGAGTAATTTTTCTTACATGCTAACATTTAACAGTGAGGTTGATGAACTTCTGGAAAACTAGCATAATGGGCATGCCTTTTCCATTTGTTAGATTGTTTTGACAAGGGCATATTTCATTTAAAGAGGCTGTTTTCTATTCCTTCCCTTTTTGGTCTCTGAAAAAATAAAAGAGGAACAAATATAGAACTTCACAGCACAGATCAGCTCACCTTCCACATGAGCCAAGTGGGGAAAAAAAAAAAAAATCTCTTAAATGCTCTTTCTTGGGGTGGGGGTAGGAGGGCAGGGGGAAATAAGAAAGAAGAGTGTGTAGACAGTATAGCTGGGTATTTGTGAGTTTTGGCTCAGTCAGCCTTTTCATTGAAAGCCTCTGTTTCCATTAAACTTGCCAAAGAAAATGCATGAAATTTATTAATACACACTGTACACATTAGGGATGGGAGCAGTGACTTAGAGACTACCAAAACCCCTCTAGCACTCTCTCTGTAACTAGACATGAGTGTATCAGCAGGCTCTACCCTGCTAGGGTTTTCCCATCCACAAAAGAGGGGCTGCTTTTAAATTTTTGTATCTCTGTGCTTTCACATTTCCTTAGGAACTGAAATTGTCAAAGCAGAGGAGGTTCCCTCCTGCGTTGCTAGTCCAGCTCCTACGACAGGGTGTTATACTCCCTAAAACCCAGCTTTTCCAGGATTCCCTTTTCTCAATTTGCAGACTTAAGGCTTTGGTCTGTTTGATAGGCATATAAACTTTTGGTATGTTAAAGCACAGGCTCTCTTCACAGATTCTTCTGAGATTCATTTTGCCAGTGTGTTTCCATCTTCCTGGACACTAAATAATTTTTTTTTTTTTCAGGGATAGCTTGATATACTAGAGTAAGAGACTCTTGGAGTCTTGACTTCTTGGAGTCACGAGTTCAAATTCTGACTAGATTTAGCCCAAGCCTTTCACTGTGAGGAGGTGCTGATTTATCTGATTTATGGTGGAAAACCTTAGCATGTCCAGGGCTTGTCTGCTCTGTCTGAATGGACGCTAACAGTCTCTGGGCATAAGAATCTAGGTTTGTTCCACCAGTCTCATTCTTTCCCACTGTTTGCAGTGTACTGTCTGCGTTTCAGCAGCGCTGTGAGAGGCCCTGTCTATCTAGACTGACCCTACCTATTGCCTGAAAGACTTAATCCTCTCCTTGTTACATAGGCAAATTAATCCACCAGTTTCTGCTCTTCATGGTTATTCTTTTCAGAGAAGACAGTAATGACCAGAAGCATTGCTGAAACACGACCGTATCCTTAGCCTTGTCCAGGGCAGAAACCACCTGCTCACTTGCAGAAACGCTGGTGGATCCTTGCATTTGATTTCAAGTCCTTATTCAGCTATGTCCTGCAACACGTTAAAAATGAAGCTCAGGATGCCTAGTAGATATTTCTCAGATTCTGTCCTGACCATTTGCAGTAGTAGTGTTTATACTATCCTACTTCAGGCATCTGACATAGGCTGTGAACTGCTTTGTCTCCTGGATCTATTTGCGCTGCTGGACAAGATTACCATCTGCAGCTGGGTTTCATATGTATGTGTGAGCTTGCATCTCATTCAGGTTTGTGAGCAGAACTGCTATCTGGAGCAAAATGACCCATTCTGCAAAGATTTTTCCGTTTATATAGTAAAAGCTAGCAAGTTTCATTCTTCCCAGTTTGGCACACCTTTGCACATTTATAATAAAATTTAATTGCAAGTGGTTGCATGTTTTGTTGCATATGTTTCAACATTTCTGCCTAAGCGTAAGTGGTAACTGAGGTAGGAAAAAAGATAGTTCTGCTAGAGGCAAACGTTCTCAAATGACAATTTTTTTTCTGTCTTCTGAAACCGCTTTCTGTCTCACGGCAGTTAACAGATGATCTCAGTGGAGTATGGCATCTGCACATAAACGTCTTACCTTCAATTTCTCATGCAAACAGAATACAGAAATGACTGGTTAGGAAACAAGTACTAAAAATATCCATAGTTAATTTCCTTTTATGCTTTGACTTGACATAGCTTTTGGGTAAGTAAAGAGAAATTACACACAACATGATGAATGTCCTGATTTTTAATTTTTTTTTTTTTTTTAATGTGATTGACTGAAATAGTTTCTGGAAGTCACTTAAGGTAGGAGGCTTCCAAAGTTACATTAGGCCACAGGACATAAACTCTACCAGAAAGTCAGTTTTGCTTAAAGATTTATCCTGTGGCTTCTTTCCAGTAGGAAGTCTTTTATGGCTTCTTTAGGATTTTTCCAGTGTGGTTCTTTAATGGTAAACCTTGTGAAACTTTACTACAGTCAAGTTCATATGAAACAGATATAGGCTTACCTGTGCCTTTAGGTACAGAAGAGGTATTCACTGGTAATGAGCAAGAGGCACAGATGGCATGTGAAAGATTTCCAGGAAACAACCACAATGTGACATGTGCCCTGGTTTCAGCTGGGATAGAGTTAATTTTCTTCCCAGTAGCTGGTATAGTGCTGTGTTTTGGATTTAGTATGAGAATAATGTTAATAACACGCTGATGTTTTAGTTGTTGTTGAGCAGTGCTTACACTAAGTCAAGGACTTTTCAGCTTCTCATGCTCTACTGACTGAGAAGGCTGGGAGTGCACAAGAAGCGGGGGACAACCAGGACGGGTGACCCCAACTGGCCAAAGGGATATTCCATACCATATGACATTATGATCAGCATATAAACCAGGGGAAAGCTGGCTGGGGCGGCCACTGCTCGGGAACTGGCTGGGCATCAGTCAGTGGGTGGTGAGAAATTGCATTGTGCATCACTTACTTTGTATATTCTTTTATTGTTGTTATTATTATTATTTATTTTCCCTTCCTTTTCTGTCCCATTAAACTGTCTTTATCTCAGCCCACAAATCTTACTTTTTTTTTCTTTTCCTGATTCTTTCCCCCATCCCACTGGGAAGGGACAGTGAGTGAATGGCTGTGTGGTGTTTAGCTGCCTGTCAGGTTAAAACATGACAACATGGTATCTTGTCCTAACTCTGGATGCACTGGGGCACCACCTCTGTCTGGGAAGCTGTGTGCTGGTGCCTTAACTTCTCATGAAGAACAACTCAAAAAACAGGAGAACAAGTCTCCAGCAGATACAGGTCTCTACAGCTACACTCTTTTGCCCCTGCATTAATAATCTGTTTCAGTTATTTACTAATGGTAGAATTGACAGCTTCCAGAAGCTTCGTAATGAAAACTACTTCATCCTTAAATATGTCAAAGCACTACTAACAGCATACCCCTGAGAGTGTACTGTTGAACGTTTCAGTGAAAAAACTGTGGGGACCTTTCAATTTCCTCAGCTCGTGACTATTTAGATGATATGTGAGACTACATCACTGGGGCAGCACAGCGTCTTGCAGTGCTGCTGAACTGCTACTGCTCTGTGAGACTGCAGCCTCAGCCACCTCAAACAGAAAGCAACTTGTCCTATGTAAAACCGCTCTCGGAGTGAAACTTATCCTTTGATAAAAATGTTCCTTTTGTGAAAATCTCTTGGTAGGTGAATCTGTGGGGAGAGAATTTCCATTTTATAGGCAAAATTGCCCCCACAGCTGCGGCAAAGGGCTGTTGCTGAGGTTAGCTGGTATCTCTGCGTCACTTGTTGGCTAGCTGACACTGGACTGCCATGGCCGCCATCCACACCCAGCATGAGGGCCGGTCACTGAGCTATGTGGCAGCATCTCCCAGTATACAGCCCACAATAACAGACTCTCTGCCTGTTGCTTGGGGATTTCTGGATGGGATCTTAGTGTGAATCCATTGGCTCTTTCACCTGGTCTGGGCCGAGCATGCTCTTGGTGCCCATTTTTTATGTATCTCCTCAGGTGATGGCTCTCCCTACCTGCCAGTCACTGTCATCAGTCTCTTTCCAAAACATTTTCTTTTTGAGAGGCACGTCAGCAGTGTGCAAGGTGCTTGGAGCTATGTGCAGAAGGCTCAGTTGCAGATTTGCTGACTCCTTTCCTGGCAAAAGGCTTCCAGTCTCCCCTGTGCAGGACCTGCGGGTGGCAGCTGTGGGCTTTGCAGAGGGCTTTAATTAGGAACATTGCTGCTTGGGTGTCTTCTTCAAACCACAAGAATTTCTTTTAAATGAAATTTTAACTTTTGATATTGCGGGCTTTTAATGCTTGTTTTGGGGACAATCTACTATGGTGGTGTTAGTGGGTTATCTTTTTTCTTTTTTTTTCAATTATGAAAATATTCTGAATGCTGGTGTTTTTTGGTCTGTCTGTATCTGTTTAAACTGTGTGTGCATTACTGAAGACCAATCTTTTCTCCAGAGAGCAAGGTTAATTATGTATTAAAGTAACAGTGGTAAATAGTTCAGTACCATGTTGAATTGTGTTCCTCCTCCATAGATTTTTCTCCAGAATTTTGTGTACTCACTCACTGGGAGCATGTGACTCTTTTCCATGTAACATGGGTGAGCAACAGCTAAACTGATCAGAATGTAACAGGTTTTGGGATCTACTGTCTTTGTGCATTATGGAAAGTCTTCATCCTTCCAAGAGGCAGGGTGAATCTCAATCTTCCTTTGACAGGTAAGATTGAGATCTTACCTGGTTGTGGTAGGCACCAAGAAAGTGAGATATGATGATGTTAATTTTCCTGCTTTTCTTCAATGTCTTTTCCACTCTCTTCAGAGACTGTAGTACCCCTTAGTCTTCAGAATCACTTGAATGCCAATTTCTCTGAAGTACAGAAGTATACAGGTTTTCTTCTCCATACCTGTGACATTTGGTGATGTTTCCATTTGCCAAGGTGTTCTTATGAGTGCATGAAAAGATATTATTTCAGCCTGATATTCACAATTGAGATTCAGATTTCTGAAGGAACTCATCAATTTAGTAACCTCATCCCGGACTGGAAACGTTAAACTAGATGCAATGTCGTGCAAAGCCTCAGGATTCTGGTTGTATAGTTTGCTAGACCAGGATGAACTGTCTTTTCAGTGGGGGTCTGTAGCTTGTTATTTCGAGCTTGTCAGTTATTAGTCATATTACTTTCTCCAGAGTGTTAGGATCATTAGTATTTTTACTTAACTGCCTATCCCCATATCATGAGAAAAGGGTAGGTAATACTGTTTACCCTTGTGCTACTTTCTATTTAATAATGAAAGTGTTAGATGCATACTGTGCCTTGTGCAAGCTCTGTTTGCAAAGGAGTAAACTGAAATAAAGAGGGGCTAAATAACTTTTTTTTTAGTATGGTTTAAGAAGACTGTAAGAAACTGAAGAGCAGGTCTTACCTTGTGACTGAAATTGTTCTTTTTCCATAGAATTACTTTGGCTTTTTAAAAATCTTACTAGCTCATGAAAGTGAAAGGAAGAAGAGTAAGAAAATTATACGTAATTTTGAGCAAAGCCATAGCAAAAAAAATCCAGTCATCCATTTGCTGGCAGGCCTGTAGGTGGCATTTGGCAGGGCATGTGAGTTGTGGCTTTTCTTCTAGACAAACTGAGTTTATCTATCGGTAACATCAGCTGCAATCAGCATTGCAGGCACATGACCTCCATGGCTTTTCCAAGCGAAAGACGGCTCCCTTGGTGAGGCTCAGTATCAAGTCTATAGAGACCTGGGCTCAGGTCTGCATTGGTGAGGCATGGATCAAGTCTGCAGTATGTCTTCCTATACCTCCTGTAAAATGTGGATTATACTTGTCTTCTGCCTTTTGTCTGTCTTATCTCTGACTGCAAGTACCCCAGGACAGGAATGATTTTTTGCTCCATCTATGAATGATGCCACTGCAGGGTTTCAAGTCACTGCTGTAACAATGTAGGTCCCATAAAGTGGCAATAATTACCTAGAAAAGCCACGCTAAAAAAAAATAGCTAAATTGCTGTGAACTCTTGACTTGCATGGCTGAATTTTGGCACACTCCAAGGAAATACAGCATTTAAAGTTCAAAAAAGAGGTACCTCCTCTGCCTCTGATGTACGATCTTGAGTAGGAAGAACAGATTTCTCATGAAAAGGTTTGACACTTTTCCTTTGCCCCACCTCATTTTATATCAGCCTTGCTTTGTGTCCTTCCCCTTGATTTTGAAAAGGCAAGTGTGTTGAATCCTGTTGCAGGTGATGGATTCTGTCGTGGCTTAGCCCCTGTCAGCAACCAAGCCCCACACAGCCACTCGCTCACTCCCCCCTCGTGAGATGGGGGAGAGAATCAGAAGAGTAAAAGTGAGAAAACTCACATGTTGAGATAAAGACAGTTTAATAGGTAAAGCAAAAGCCATGCACGCAAGCAAAACAAAACAAGGAATTCATTCACTGCTTCCCATCAGCAGGCAGGTATCTCCAGGAAAGCAGGGCTCCATCCCATGTAATGGTTACTTGGGAAGACAAAATGCTGTCCCCCCTTCCTTCTTCTTCCCCCAGCTTTATATGCTGAGCATGATGCCATATGGTGCGGAATATCCCTTTGGTCAGTTGGGGTCAGCTGTCCCAGCTGTGTCCCCTCCCAGCTTCTTGTGCACCCAGCAGAGCATGGGAAGTTGAAGAAGTCCCTGACTAACGGAAGCACTACTTAGCAACAATCAAAACATCAGTGTGTTATCAACACTGTTTTCAGCACAAATCCAAAATGTAGCCCCATGCTAGCTATTATGAAGAAAATTAACTCTATCCCAGCCAAAATCAAGACAACTTGCTTCTTATATGCCAGTGGAAATAAAATCTGTTAGCAACCTTCTCCTTAACACAAAACCAACAAAAACCACCCTAATTGTTTCCTCTGCAGGAAGTCCCTTTGGGGATAAAAGAAGTCATACAGGATTTGGATCACTTCCTGGATTTGTATGCATCTATCAAACGACATGCAGCAGCAAAGCCAACAGCACCCTATCCCTGCTTCGAAGTATGATCCAAGAGAAAGGAAAGAAAGATTCAGAACTAAGGGATTTGTATTGCCGCCTCTGCTATTCACAAGGTGAGAAATTATTTGATATGTAGGCCAGCAAAAGGTCCCCTTTCCTTCATCTAGAAAGACCTATCCTCCTAACGTGAACAAAGGAGAGGCTAGAAGTTGCAATGCATATTGAAAGTAACAGAGAAAGAGAGACAGACACAGCGGGTAGGGAGTTGATAATGCAGATGGTGGAAAAAAAGAAAAAAAAAAGAACTTCTTAAGATTCTTTCTAAGAAAAATGAATCTTCACTGTACTGATGCTTTTATTAGAATTCCTCACGCTTTTTTCTTGCTCTCTCTTCCTGACACAGTAAGTTATGTTCAAGCTGACTGTGACACTTTGTCAGGGCACTGCATTGTTCTTCTCCCAAATGGATCCCTCCCGACCTCGGCGTACGGCATTGTGCTCCACTGGCAAGTGTACTGCTTTTGGCTGGGGTAGAGTTAATTTTCTTCATAGTAGCTGTTATGGGGCTATGTTTTGGATTTGTGCTGGAAACAGTGTTGATAATACAGGGACATTTTCGTTACTGCTGAGCAGTGCTTACACACCGTCAAGGCCTTTCCTGCTTCTCACCCCACCCCACCAACGAGTAGGCTGGGGGTGCACAAGGAGCTGGGAGGGGACACAGCTGGGACAGCTGACCCCAACTGACCAAAGGGATATTCCACACCATATGGCATCATGCTCAGCATATAAAGCTGGGGGAAGAAGAAGGAAGGGGGGACAGCATTTTGTCTTCCCAAGTAACCATTACATGGGATGGAGCCCTGCTTTCCTGGAGATGGCTGAACACCTGCCTGCTGATGGGAAGCAGTGAATGAATTCCTTGTTTTGTTTTGCTTGCGTGCATGGCTTTTGCTTTACCTATTAAACTGTCTTTATCTCAACCTGTGAGTTTTCTCACTTTTATTCTTCTCATTCTCTCCCCCATCTCACGAGGGGGGAGTGAGCGAGTGGCTGTGTGGGGCTTGGTTGCTGACAGGGGCTAAGCCACGACACAAGTCCTTTAATATTTTACATCCTGAGTTGATCTGTGAAGAAAGCTTGACTGGTCAGACACTTTCAGGGGATGAAGAAGCCACTCACCCTCAGGTGGCTACAGGTTAGCCCGGAACAGTTGCATCAAGATTGCCGTGGCAGTAGAGGAACCTGTACAACCTCCCATAGGCTTCTGCTTTCTGCACAGACATCTCCTGATATAACTGCAGCAATCTGAAGTGCCATATTTTCTTACCGCCCTTTTGCAGAGGAAACTTCCTGACTTCCTTCAGAGCTGCTGTTCTCTATGCCACTGTAATATGCTTAAACTTGAAAATTGTTTTGGGCAGAGGTTACAGAACCTCAGGACTGAGGATCAGAGACCTCCCGAAGGCCTTTCCCACCTGAGGGACTCTGTGAATCTCTGATGGACTGCACTGATCACTGGCAAAAAAAATGACTTAACATATAGTGAGTGTTCACAGAATTGTGTAAGTGCTGTCATGGAAAGTTAAAAGTACTGTTTGTGAAGGTATATGTATTGCAGATTCAAAAGTATTAATTGCAGCTTAAACATGTATTTATTTAGCCTGAGAATTAAATTAGGTGATCAGAGTAGTATATTATTGAGTAGCCTGCTGTGACTATGTTCTAGGGAAAACCTGTGTGGGTTTTTTTGGTATTAGAGAGAAGATGCAAGTGATCCTTCCCACCTGCCTGTGCTGTAAGACAGAGGCTTGGCTCAGCCTTCTGCTTGAAGCGGTGCCGGGAAATGTACTTGAAGACCCAGTTTTGACTCTGGCCAAAGAGGGGGAGGACATGAGGAACTGTGGCAATATCAAGATTTCAGGCTGGTATTTAAAATCAAACAATCTAAATTTAGGAGCAGCTTAAAAAAATTCTGAGGTATCTATCAGTGTTAAGTGTGGCAATGTCATAGGAACTTAGTAGCCAGGAGTTTAATTCTACCTAATGTTAAGGTAGATAATTTCCAAAAGACTGGTCTGTATTTGGATTATGAATGTCCTCAAAGCTCAGGGACATCACGTTCAGGATTTGAACCTGTGTAAGGAGGTCTCTCAGGCCTTGGATGCTAATACTTCCTGCTCCTTGTAGGTGTTTTCATTGCAGCAGTTGGGTAAAGGTTGAGGGAGGATAGACTCGAATTCTCCTGTAGAGTTACACCTGAAACCTCTGTATTAGAGTGCAGCCTGTCATGGGGTGCTTTACTATTTCAGTAAGAAACTGAAATAGTATTAACCCCTGTCATATCACCAAGGGCCACAGAACAAATGAATCCACAGAATTTAATGCTGTTTGTTGACATCATCACACAGAAAACATGCAGAAGACTTGCACAAACCTAAGAAAGGTGTTGCTCTGGCAGGGAGAATGTAGTGTGAGGCCAAAAGTGAATTCCTACAAGGCAGAACTGAACGCTGTAGCTATGTGATGGATAGAGGAGACCAGTATAAATCACAGGATAAAATAACCGCTGTAAAGAATGCTCCTTGTCCTACAAATGTTGTGCAGTTATGCTCCCTCCTAGGATTTATAAACTATTTCAGTCATTTTTTTGCAGAACCTTTCAACAGTCCTGAATTCTCTGAATCAACTGCTCAGGAGAGAATTGAAAATGGCAGTGCACTGATGCCATAAAGAAAACCAGAAGACTTAGGGATGCATTCATCTCTGATTTAACCCAGTGCAACATACTCTGAAATTAGTAAGATTGGACTGACGTTACTGTGAGTAGAACTTGCCCTCTGCAGTTTAAGATGTGGGGCTCAGGCCCGCAATGGTGTAAGTTACACCCCAGGCAGAAGCATGTAAAATAGTGTAGTGAGCACAGGTGTGATGTTTAGGTGTGCAGTGCTGGTTAGAAGAGGCAGAAATGTGCCATGGCAATAATGCACGTTGATACATTCTTCTTCTGAGATCTGATTTGCTTTTGCATACATGGCTGCAACCCCTCGGGCAGGGCTTCCTGACTGAGAGCAGCCCGTGTTTGGTCATGGGAGCGTTGGTGATGTGAGCATATGCTCAAGTTAGGCTTTGCTTGAACAGACACACAGAAGGAGCAAAGGCCTGATAACTTGCAGCCAGTTTGGAATCTTATGAAAAGCATCATGAACACACTATTTTATCATTTTCATATGCATTTTGTTTTTAAGTAATGTGTAGCGGAAGTTTACTGTTTGTAAACGACCTAGGTTACCGGATTTGCCCCAGGTACTCATCCAGGCCATGCTGGCCTGTAAAGCTCATGGCATTGACCCACAAATGTCTTACAAAGTTTCAGGGTCTGAGCCTAAATTAGCAATATTGCCTGCCGTTGGCATGTATTCGTGTTGAGGTTTCTCCCTTTTGATTCCTCTTTGTTGGAATTTCTCCTGCCTGGTCTTGATGTAAATGCTATGAATTGGGTCCTGCCACAGTCCCTTTATTTTTAAAGCAATTTGTGTCAGTGACCCTGCGTCACTGCTCTGTCATCCTGGGTTTGTGGTGGTGAAGCACAAACATTTCTGGTAATGCTGCAGGCAGGCAGGCAGGCAGGCAAAAGTGGTGAGAGCCAGGCTCTCACCATCGTTAGAGCTGAAGGTGGAAAGTCAGCTCACATGATGACGTGAAACTCGTGGAAGGATGTGGCAGGCGAGCTGGGACTCCCATTTGTCATTTTACCTTAAAATCCAAACAGAGCAAAAAGCAAAGGTGCATTTGACTTCGAGTATTTGAACACACTCTTACTCTCCATCAACCCTGAAATTAAGGCTCATTTGTGCTTGGACCCATTTTCTAAAGGTAATGGAAAATGGCATTCATCTTGATGATTTGTGCAGGGAGAAAGGAATCCAACCGTTTCACATATGACCAAAAAATGTTGAGGATAGGTTCAAGCCAGTTCTGGCTTTATTCAAATAAATTAGTGCACCATTAACACATGCTGCTATGGAATAATTGACACAAGTATTTGGAAAACTGTGTGTTTCTGGAACTTATAAACTATTAAATGGTAAATTTTTTAGCAAGCAACGATATTGCATATACAGGAAAATCTCTGAGCAGTCCAAACCAAACAAACCTATCTGTTTATCCCGATAACTTGTCAAGTGCACATTACTTTTGTGCTTTACTCACCATATAGGCTTCCTGCTGTTGAAGTATCTAATTCACCATCTCTGTTCCTTACTGAGAACTCTTCTTGGGGTGGTCAGTAGTGGCTTGAGATTTTGTCTGCATTCAAGGAAGTCTAACTGAACTGAGCAAAGTTATGAAGTAAAACGTCATCAAACCTGCTGCCCCAGGTGTTTGAAATCTGTTTGAAATGCTCTAACCAGCATTCTTGGATTAAATCACTTTTTCTGAAAAATGGATCAGCAAATATTTTCTGGCTTTCTTTCTTCAATCCTAAATGTTTCTTTGAAAATTGAACCAGTGGGAAGTGCGGACCACTGGGAGGAACACTTAATGGGTGAATTACCGACAAGGATGGGATGGATTATAGCACTTCTCCTGTAAAAGGCAAAAAACCCCCAAATTAAAACAATTACTTTCAGGATTAAAATGTAACACATTTAATTGTTTTTAATACAATATTATTGCATTAGATTAAATTTTTAATTAATTAAAAGTTATACAATATATTAAAAATTTAATAAGAACAAGAATATTCTTCTCTTAGACTTTCCTTCAATGATTTCCTCACACAAAGACTCATGCAATAGTCACTGATTTAATTTAAATTTAAGCTATTTCTCCCCAGTGTGGGAAAGATGAGTGTTTCCAATTTGTAAATACTAGTGGAAAACTTGTAGAATTTTTATTGCTGAACTTATATTTTCATTAAAAAGGGCTTTATGAAGTGAAAATAAAAAGAGGGTTTTGGCAGAAAATTTTCATTAATTTTAAAATTTCTGGGTTTTTTATGGAAAAAAGAATCGAAGCATGAAAATTTGTTCTCCTGATGGTTTGTTTTTGTTAGTATTTTTTGGTTTTAAAAAGTGGGTTTTTTGAAACTGGAAATGGTCATTTGAAACCAGGGCATTTTTCCTTTTCTGAGCTGTAAAAAAAAAAAGAAAGAAAGAACGAACAACAATCAACAAAACCCCCAAACCAACCCCCATCCCTTCCAAGCCCCAAAATACAACAGACTCATTAATGCTTACATGGGGAATTTTGATTTTTTTTTTAATAAATATATCATTTTCACCAAAGATGGCATTTCTCCTTCTGCTTTACTTGAGACATTTGCAGACATTACAGCAACATGGATCTTAAAAATGTTTAGCAAAGAAACAAAACTTGTTATCTTAGCTGTTACCATTACTGGCATCAGTTCCAAAACCTCTGCTAAATTCATAAGTCCACATCTGTGATGGAGGATACAATTTCATGCATTAAGGAGTGTGCTTAACCTGTGCTTATGTTGTACAGGATAGTTCCCTTACATACGTTTGTAAAGGAAAATTGTGTTTGGTAGCCCTTCTTTCTGTCCTCTAGAGTGTTCTTTAAACACTTCAATGTTTTACCATAGGAAAAAAATCAAGGAAACTTTTTAGAGGTAGATATCCTACAGATTTACATGTGTGTCTGTTCTCTCTGAGCACTGTGGAATTTTAATTTACTTCTATCCACTCAGCTGGGTGCCTGACTTATAGGCATAGCTCAGAGAAGGGGTTGAAAGAAATAAAAAGCACAGAGCATAAATAATACCTGTATCAGTAAACTACAATCTAGGGGTGCAGGTCTCTGCTGTCCAGCCATGCCTGGCTGTTTCAGGGCTTGTCAATAGATGAAATGAGAATTTCTCCTTAAAAACAAGCACTTAATTTATTTTTGGCATGCAAATGTCTAATGAGCAGTTCCTTAGACATGTAGGAAGTGATTAGCCTGCCAACCAACTACTTATAGAAAACTAATATATTTTTTGTTAAGAAGGTATTCTAAAAATGGAGAATCTACCTGAGATTGAATTTTTATATGCCATGGCTCTCCATTTTTAAAGTTAGGACAATAAAGCATCCTGTTTGTAATGAGAAAAGCAAGAATGTAGACATCAACAATTGAGAAAATTATTAACATTACAATGGCCTTGATATTAGATAAGTAATTAAGAAGTGCTTCAAGTATCTGTTAATGACCTGAAAAGATTAATAAAGCCAGCAGAAAATACAGTTAATTTAAAATATAGAGTGAGAGGATATGTTTTTCTGAGTGCCTGGAGGTACATTCCTGTGTTGCATGTAAGTGTTGCTGGTTTCATCAAGAGTAACAGCAAAATCCCCTCTCCTGCATTTTGTTGAAGATTTTATTTTCCAGCAGGTAAAGGCAGAGCAGAAGTGCCTGTGTTGCAGGGGGAGCAAGGGCTAGATCTTGTGAAGGACCTGCATGGGCCATTTTTTGGTATGGGGCATGTATGGGAGTCTGTAGATTAAGCAAGTCTTTGAAGAGCTCAGATTAGTGTTTAAATTTATCCACTGTTTCAGAAGCTGAGTTTTTCAAATATTTTTCTTCCTATGCAGAAAAAAAGTTGCTCAAAGGGAGAATGTTGTAACTTACTCTCTGATATTTTTGGCCTGTTCTAGTCCAGTAGATATTTTGATCTTGTATTTTGAAATAAGACTTATTAAATATTAAATTAACATTTTTGCAATTATTTTCCTGAAAGAAAAATGATAGTTACTTTTCAAGGAAATACTTACATTTTCTTTGATACGGCTCAATTGGCTGTAGTTATTATAGGGAAGTCAAACCAGATGCGGCTGGAGACCTCATCTGCTTCCACTAAGGCTGACATGGACTTAATGTTGGAGTGTAGCTTTGATGACAATTTGAATGGGAACTTGGAGACTGTATTTCAGGGTTTGAAGGCTTCAGTACTGATGGAGCCTTAAACTAGGTGGTTTTGTAATTTGAGATTTGAATTGTTCTCTAGAGCCGCATGAGACCAATAAAGTGTTGTAGATAAAATGAATTTAGCTGACAGATATGCAACATGTGCAATATATTTTTATTATTTCTTTACAAAGGTAAAGCCAAATGCTGAAATCTTTATTCATTTGTGTCTCCGTCCTTACCCAGACTAAACTCCCATTGGCTCTAACCTGTCTCTGATTCATTGAAATCAATGGAAACGTATCTCCATAAAGACTTTAGGATGTGATCCGCTTTGCTTCAGCCTCGCAGGCCAGCATCACTCAGATTTCCATCGTAACGCTGTCACAGCAGCGTGGCAGCTGCATGAGCAGCACAGCATTCTTGGGAGTACGTTTGCCCTATTTTGTTAGCTCTCACATCAATATTGTCAAAAGTTCCTGGTTTAACAGTTTCAGTTCGGTTTCAGTTCTGCAGCTATTACTACATGGAGATTAAAAAAAAAAAAACAACCCAAACATTTTCTGTATGTGTTTTAAGTTGTGTTTCTGCCCCTGACTTGCTGGGTCACGTTGGCTGTGTCACACTATCTGGTTATGATCCTGTTTCCTTTCTTGTCTATGCTTATATCTAGTTTTCAGGGACTATTCTGAATTTCACATATTTTTCTAGGTGATTCTTTGGATCATAAGAAGATGAAATAACTTGTGTATGTATTTTGATCAGTGTTTCAGTCAGTTATGAGTAATTTGTTTCTGTATTTCATAGCAAATGCTACAAGTGTCTCATATCAGTCACAAGATGTGGAAGCAATGTTTGACATGCAAGTACCATTTATTCTTTGACAGTCTCTTGCATCATGGTTTTCAGGATCCCACTCCTGAGCAAAATTTTCACAGTGATGTTCCCAGCACAGTCAAATGCAAATCTAGGTACCTCGGAAGATTCCATGTTTTCAGATATTTAATATAACTTACCTTTTATATTTGCTGTAGCTTACTATGTTGTAATGACAGACCACTGATTTTGAGCTCTAGCTGTCTACATAAGTAGAACTCCTACCTCGAGTTCCTCCAGTTTAATGCTGCCGTTGAACTCCTAACACTTTCAAATTGGTTTATGAGAATCTTTTTTTCATCTCTTGTGGTCATGTAAGATCATTGGATGTAGTGGAATTCTTACTTGTTTTCACTAGCGTAAAATGAGAGTAGGATTTGGGTCTTGATTTGAAGAAGGTTTGGTGGTATTAGTATTATTTTTTTTAATAAGACCAAATTACAATTTGACCACTTTCATTATAGACGATCAAACAGAACTGCAAACACAATTTTCAGATTAACATCCATTACAGCATAAAGTATTCAGTGGCAGCCTTTGCCAAGAGCTGTCCAGAACCTAATTATTCATCATTAAACTGCAGCCTGAAGACACAAAACCAGACCAGAGGTCTGCTGTATAACATTGCTGTACATGCACATAATAAAACAGAGGGTTGAATCCACAGGGGTCTTAGGTCTCCGTTTCTGCTTCCTGCTCTTCCTGCTACACACCCAGCAGTTAAAATATATACAGTGTTCACAGGGAGGGGCCTTGAACCACTGCTGGCCACCTGCTTCCCCTCCAGGTGACTGCCCTGACTGCCAGGCTCCAGCCATGCTCCCTGCCTTGCTCTCCTTAGCCTTACCACTTGGGATGCTGTGCAAGGGCTAATAGCTTTGGCAGGACAGATGGAAAATGCTCCTGCAGGCTCTCCTGAAAGGTGGAAGGTGTGGGGATGAGCTACCACTTAGCAGGAGAAAGTTGATGCCAGTCCTCTCACATGCTATGTGACTTTCTGAATTCAATACTCTGGGATGCCACTGCTGCAGCCAGGCACCAGGGAAATTCCCTGGTAGAAACTTGAGAGCCTGGAGGTCGGGTGGAGGATGGAGGACAAACCATTTAGGGAAGGCACCTCCTTTCTCTTTTTGTGGATGTCCCCCCGCCCTGGTTACAAACCCCAGCTGTGGGCAGTGTGAAGGGCCAGGATAGACGAATGGTGGAGAGGGGAGGGAGGAGGAGTATGGAGGCAGCAAGCACCATGCCTGGGCTTATGCTTGGGGCAGAGGTAGGCAGGCAGTGCAGGTTTCCCCACCCTGCTGCAAGGTCCCGTCTCCTTGAAAATATTGCCTCTTTTATGACCTGTTGTCATGTGGATATCTTATTTGGCATTTGAGATTTCAGAATGCAGAGGTGATCCACAACATACCAAGGGTTTTTTTTTCTGTTTGTGTGTTAGAGAATACTCTGAGTGGTGCAGGGAACGCGTGGGCAGCCTGGGAGCTGACTCAGTGCACTGGTTTACATTTGGACAGATATCTCCACAACAAAAAGAGTTCATAACTTACTGTCTGCCTTTTAAAAGGGGCTGAGCACCAGCAAACTCAGCATGATAAATGAGAGCTTGGAAAACTCAGGAACTCTGATAATCGGATCCTCATCAGTTCCAGCTTTCCACATAGTATTAAAAGTAAATATGTACAAACTGATGCCTCTGCTACTTGACCTGACCAAGGACAGCTTCCCACTTCCCATTTATGCTCACACAGTTCACTGATAATGATTCCTCATAATGAGAAACATGAAAACGTGTTGGGCTGTTCTTCCTTTCAACGATGGTAAGTGTTCAATTGGAAATAAGCATAGAAATTAAAATACTTCTCCATAAAATTGTATTCAGTAAGCCTTTAAAATAATCACAGTTTGAAATTGTAATGCCTGGAGCTAAAACAATTGTGTTTAAAGCAACAAGGCAGACCCACAGTATAAACTTCCATCAAGATGTTGAGCCTGTACTTGTTTTCTGTTTGCTTTCTCTTCTCTTTTAAGCCTTAATCTTCAATAAAAGCTGTGGAATAGGGCCAAGTAACATGGAAAAGCCTATGCACTGCTACAGAAGTGAAATCCATAGCAGAAGGAAAAATCTCCTTGATAAACTGTTCAACTACCTCTGCTAGATGGTGATGGTTCCTGCTGTTATTATGGGGGTAGTAGGTTGTAAAATTTCATGTCTCACTTTTTTCCCCCCTCCTAACATTAAAGACTCAAATTCAACAGTTTCTTTCTTCTCTCCTCTTTTCTTTTTGGGCAGAGCTGGAGAAAATACGAACTCTCTCTCACCTTTCTATATCCTCTGCTTTCTTTCTTTTGAGTATTGTATTGCCTTTTTCAGAATTATTTCCTTTTCTTTAAATCTTAAAAGTTTGATTATTACAGCCCAACAAGATTCCTCAGCCAATTGACCTGCGGCTAGAGACCTATATGCCCTTTCCATTTCAAAAGTGTCAATATCTTAGCAATCCAAAGCAGCTTTCAACTCTTCTTTCTTCCTTTTTTTATTTAATAAAATGATTTCAGCAAGAGGTCCAAAAATTTCTCCCACCACCTCTTCTGCCAAATATACATAGATAATTTATATGACTGTGGGTTCTCAACTGCATTCAGCCCTCTTGAAATGTTTATAATTTGTTGTTTAGAAACCAAATCTGCAATAAAAATGGATCTGAAATGATGCTTTCAACACGAGATGCTTCCACTAAAATTATTGTATGACTGAAGTCCTCGTGCTTTGGAAGTCATCAGAAAAACATAAGTGATACAGATACCTGACTTTATTCTCTTTCACCTCAAAATGCATTTATGGTAGGACTGAATGCCTCTTCTCCCGTTTTTTCTTTTGGGTCAAGACCTCTTTTCTTTTGGGAAGCAACTTCAAGACTGGAAAACCATTGCTTTTCAGCTGTAGCTCTCCCATTAATCATCTGTACTTCAAAAATCTTCCATTTTTTTTTTTGTGCATAGACACTTGGATTGTCTCCTCACCATCTTGTCCTGCTGTACAGTGGCAGATCATGGCTGGTGCCTCTTTCAGTTTTTTGATTTTTGGAACCCAACTCAGAATGACCTGAGGGGGCCTGGCCTTTAAAGGGCAGGCCCTCAACCTTGCTTGAAACTCATCTTACATAAGTTGAGTGACTGATCTGTGGCTCTTATCATGGCTAGTGACAAAAGTGCCTCATGGGTCTCCCCAGGACTCACAATGAATTTGGCCCAAGTGGAACCAATTGCTACATCCTCAAAGCACTTTTAAATGGTATGTATTTGTGGGGACTGGTGTTGCAGTCCTTCCCCACGATAAAACTACCTTTCACTTCTTGCTAGGGCTGCATACAAGAAAGGTACGGAGGACTAAGTGCACAATTCCTGCTAGCAGCAGTAAACTCTGGCAGACGAGGGAGCAAGCAGACTTTTTTAACCCTCAAGATGAAACCCTAGGGGCATGCTTACCTACTGAATACTAGCTTTTGGCCTGTTTCATACTGTTGTCCTAGCACATACTCATGTCTCTCTCTGATAACACTCAAAGGTACAAGATGAAGAACTACATGATTCAAATCTCAAAATCATAATCACTTCCTGGTTTAAAAAGCAAGCCTTAGTTTTGTTATCAGCGGTAGATCCTTTTTCCTCCTTTTTAAACATAAACTCACCAAGTCAAAGGTAAAGTTAAGCTAAACAAAATAGCATATATATTCATTGCTGATCTGAATGGAGCAGGAAATTGGTGCAATAGGTGGAAAGATCTTTATTAAGGGATGAAAACATTTTTTGAAAGTTCTTTTTCCTGCTTTCCAGTACACTTTAAAAGGAAGTTGAAGTTTCTAATTCTCTTTTCTGAAGGTGAGGAGGGCTTTGGTTTAATTACATTGAACTGATTACATCTTGAGGTCAACTTGAGCCATTCCAGTGATGTCATGTGGTTTGCATCCATCAGAAAACTTGAGTGTAGCATGGTTAGAAACTGTTCATGGAGAGCTAATGAAATCAGGTCTTGTGCATATACAGTATTTAGCAATAGCTGCCATTTGTACCTTGCATGGTAGTCTGAAAGTTACCTATATACATAAATTGTCTTGCTTTAATTACAGGGATATAGCTGAAGTGATACAGTAACTCCTAATTTTTCTCCTGTGTCAATATAACTATCTCAGGCCAAAGTGTAATGGCACTTTATATATTTTATCAATGGTCGTATTTCAATGAAGGGAAGGAGAACTAGTTGTGGGTCTGTAAACACTCTTTAAGCTGGTATTGCTGCATCTAGAAAAATAGTTGTACTGGGTACCTGGTCTATATTTCTCTTTTTTTGATATAAGGCCATAGTCAGGGATGGTCTTGGGGAACAAAGTTAGCAAAGTTAGCTAAACAATCTTTTTGTGCTCAGCTCTTCACCACTGTCTTCCCAGCTGAGGAATGGTTACTGGCTGCGTGAGTGTTCCTAGTTTGTTTCAAAGCCAATAAACCACGTTAGATTAGATTGCCATCATAAGAGCTGGGTAAATTAGCCCATGCTGGGTCCAGGGCTTTTACACCTGGCCTGTGTCCAGGTCCAGAAGTGCCTTGTTAAAAGCTAAGCTTGAATGGCTCTGCATTCCAGGCACTTCTGTGACTGGTGTGCACACATGCCCCACGATGGTTTGACTGATTGGACAATGCTCATTTTTGTATTTAATCACCTAGAAAGCTTTTCCTGCTAGGGTTCTTGCTGAGTAGGCATGTTTCCATTCCTTTCTCTGATTTTTTTTTTTTTTTTTTTTTGGATTGTCTATAAAAGATTGACCTTCTACTCTCTCAAATATTCTTGCCATTAGATATAAAGCATATGTATTGGCATAAAACCTAACGTATATGGAATGAAAATTACTGGCGGTTCTTGAAACACATTCTGCGCATGAAAGCCTAATTGTATGTTGGACAGTGGCGATCATAAAAAATAATCTCAAATACTTGTGGTTTAAATCAATGACCTTTACTTCTGTGAGTGGTTGCATTGATACTGAGGTTGTCAAGTGCTAAGCCAAGCTGAAACTGTATATTGTGTGAAAACAAAGGTGCACGCCAACACTCCATGCCAACAAACAGCATACCCTAAGTCAGGGTGAATGAGGAGACTGGTGAGGAGATTAGCAGGTTAAGATGCAAGAGTAAGAGCTTGTTCATTTGAGTAAGGACTGATTCCTACAAACCTGAAGGAAATAGTTTGCTAAGATGCATTTGATTCACCTGAAAGGCTTCAGGAATTCGCTTGATAACCAGAGTATCTGAAAACTTCTCCATCCAACTTCCACAAGCTGGAAACACCTTTAGGGTACAAATGTTAGAAAATGGGCCAAATTCAATTTCTAGGATATTGATGACGTAGTCATTGATCTAAATGGAGTTCCCTTGTGGTTTTTGTAATGCTACAATGAACACAGTTGATCCCTCAGATACTACTAAGTGTTGAAGGAAGAGTCTATGTCTTTCTTGGTTTGGGTTCAGAGCAAAGTCAGGGTGATTCACAAGTACGGTGTAAATTCACATTAGCTGCCCTTTAGTCGCTTTCCTTCTGGCTGCTCTTAGTCACCTTGCATCATAGGGACACCTTGAAAGGGAGACCTAGTCAGGGTGGTGTAGGCAGTGCAAGTAATGTGCACCCTGGAACCGTTGCACTCATTTTACCTCTGCAGATAAGCCTGTATGCAAATGCAGATGAAGAGTTAATTTAATCTAAATAGTTAATTTAGATAGGGCCATATGTGGGAAGAGGATCAGACCAGTGTTGCTTTGCAGATGAGTGTTGTTTTTCCTGCCTTGTATAGTTTGTCCAGAAAATAGTGTAACAAACTCAGTGCAAAAAAGCCTGGTTGACTTCTATGGTTTTGTGTGTTCCCTAGTACTAATGAGAGTTTGTTTGCTGGTGGCAGTAAGAGGTGTTAACAGATAGCTCTGAAAACAGAAGTCCTGTGTTTGTCTCCTGCCTGAGCATAGGCATTCCCAACTCACCCTATCCTGCTTCAAGCAAGACACTAGAGGGAAGAGGAAGTGCTACTCTGAGAGTCTCCTTAACTATTCCTCCCTCTTCTGAGAGCAGAAGCAAGCATGGTAGTTAGCAGCACCCATACTGTGGGTTTTGCAATGCTGGTCTCTCTCTCTCCAGAACAGGACTGGTAACACCCATTGCTTTGCACCTGTACCCCACAATAGCAATCACAAGGCAACGTCTTCCTCGTCCCACCAAGCCACCTGGGTTGTCACCAGCAAAACAGAGCAGAGAAAGGATAGCCTAGTTAGTGCTTGGGGTGAATTTATACACACATAGCAATAGTGTATGCCATTCATGGACAACAAAATAGTGCTTTGTAAAGAGAGAATGAATGGGAAACCCAGGAGACGAACAATGTGGTTAGTCCAGATTGAGAGCTCTGGGCTTGCTTGTAGTACACAGAAAGACCTGCACCATCAAATCACCTGTGGTTTGTTTTCATTTGCACCAGTGTAGCCCCTGGCTATTGAAGATTTAAATCAGTGAGAGATGGCTCAAGGCAGAAGTCAATTTTGTTTTAAAGTTTTTTCTGCCAAAATTTGGCCCTGGAAGATTGTACTTGGAGTTGTACAAAGTTTCATTTTATTACGGTATGTTTCCCCCTCCATCCCCAAACTGGCAACCGCTTATATGAATTTTGGCAGAGGACGAATGATACTTCACACTCAGCCTGTAATTTACAGCTACGTTTGGTTTTACATAATGTACAATTTCAACGTTGTCTAACATCTCTTCATGTATTGCGGAAGGCTTTCAGGTTTTATTAAACTGGCATATATAAATTGATTTTCCAGCTGGATGCAGTCACTTGGCAAACTCTGCACATTCTAACTACATATGAGCTAAATTACACACTCTAATAGTGTGTTTGAATTATTTTATGTGCAACATATAGTTGCAGGAGCATGTGGCAGTTTCCCAGTGCTTTGCCTAACTAGAGTTTTGCTCCTAGCTAAAAGAACTGTTACAGAGACGGATATAAATATTTCAGTGAAAGAACAAGCAGGCTATGCCTTTTGGTAGGAAAGACTCTTGCTAATTTGCACTTGCTGAGAAGAGGTATTACTGTCTCCCCATGACATGAAGAAGTGTTACTTAGGGCAAGTCAAAGTCTGCAAAATTACCACTTGAGTTAGAGAGCTTTCTGGATGTGAAGAAGAATAGAGCTAGACTGGGGCACCTTCAGTGTCAAGGGGATTTCTTATTCAAATAGATGATCCATGAGAGGCAGAAGATTTCTGCAGTCTGGCCCACAACTCTTTCGTGACTGAATTCTGGAAAACTTGAGCATATTGATTGCATTTCCTCTTTGCTAAAATGAGTCAAGATGTCAGGTGAGATACCGTTCACTTCCCAGTTTTGCCATTCTTGCTCATTGAGAGTAGACTTTAATCCCTGTGTAGCCTTACATTTGCATTACTCTTTGTGAAGGGTCATAATAGACCTTAGTCTCAATCCAGTTACCCAAAAATAAGGACTGGGCAGAGGGCTGTTTTGAACATTTGCTTACTGAAGACAGAAAGATGACTTCAGTCCACATGAACCCCAGTGTGTGTGGCCTGAGGTTTATGGCTGAGTTTTGAATTTGAAAAGTCATTTGGTGCCACCTGTGTGCTACCTAGAAGGCTTAGCCTGTCATGCAGAATAGCCACTAGAGCTGGGATTTTCGTTATGATGTTCACATTTACCAGAAAGCTTCAAATACTTCTGCCCAGAAGGTTATCCTACTCCAGGGTGTAGCGTTCAACTCAGTAATAGATACCTCTGTCTTATAATGGCCGAAGTCTTGCTTTTAGGGTGCTTTCATGGAAAGTAGCTACTGATGGTCACACCTTGTTCTGCGGGAGTCAGCTCATAGGGTCACCCAGGCCACAGGCAGACACAGTAACACAGAGGGGCTGTGCTGGACTTTGCATTGTGAGGTTTTTCTCTTGAAAAGGTTTCATTCTGCATCAGAAACAATGTCACAGCCTCAACCTCTTTGTAAAATGGAATTTCTAGTTTTGAGCTTCTTTTGTGTTGAGATGCTGCAAGAGTTTTATGTCAGGCTGAGATTTTTCTAATGCACGTTCTCCTCTCCTACAAAAGGTGGAGGAAAGGAAAGCGGTATCTTAATGTCACCAATAACCTTTTAATTCACCAGATATTTGAATTTTACTGGAAAATGATGTGTTTCCTTATTTCCTGAGAGATGGAAATAGCAATAAATTCTGCCACTACCTCTCAGAGTTCAGATTTTGTAGCCGTTGCTCCTCTTACAGTTCTTCAGGTGTCAATTGTGCTATCTATTTACCACATGGATAAACACATAGCAAGCATTATATCACTTTATTAGGCCACTAATATCTAAGAGCTTTGTCTTATGACATGGTATAAACAATAAATCATATGCTCATTGCAGTTATTCTTTATGCCAAGTCTTATTTCTACATCCCAGGCAGAATAAAGTGTTCGGTACAGTTTTCTTGTTATGTCTTTCCACCTCCTCTGTTATTAATAGATGGTGTGCCTGATTATTCTGCCAGGGAAGGGAATATCGGATAACCCATGGGCTCCAATGAGGGAATCAGAAAGAAATGTCTCAGTTCTTACACGGTATTGATGACTCTGGTTTTCTTTGGGAGAGGTGGATGAAACCAGTGCACTAAGGACCACAGAGTCAAAGTTCAACCAAAACTGTTTCACCTAGTACTTCCTGTTGAAAAGGGCACTCTAGAGCCCAGAGAGTGGAGGTCATGTGTAGCATTTGGGACGTGTAAATATGGTCCAAGGTATCACCCTGTTAGAAGGTCTTCATCAAAGGTTTGTTGTGGTAAAGTGATCACCCGTCAATCAATTTCCTAAGCTAAAAGCATGCTGTACAGTCCCAGACTATGTATTTCTGGTAGAATCATTAGGAAAAAAGAACAGATTTGTATTTTAATGAAGAGGTATACTAATTTTACCACAGAAGAAAGAAGAGGTATTTTATGTCATCACAACCACAGCCATCTGCCTTGCAGCATCTACAATTGCTGTTCATCAGAGCTTTCACCTTTGGTTTCCTGATGCCAGGCAAGACCACAACAGCTTGCTTAGCTGCAGCATGTTGGTTTGTTGGCATCAGTTTTATTCTTTTAGGAGAAATGGCAAGCAGGCTTTACTTTCCATTTCTTCTCTTCCACTGGAGCAAAATGAGGGGGGCAGAAACACAGAGACATCAGCTGTGGGGATCCAGAATGCCTTCAGCCTGTCCTTTCACCTACAGCAGGTTTAATCCAGGCTGAGAAGAGAACAGTTCTTTCCTGCCTAAGCTGTCCAGGGCCTTCTGCATGATATTCTTGAAGAGTCACTTCAGCCAAGTATTATAACAAAAGTGGCATTGACATTTATCAGCCAGTTCCTTGAGAGAAAATTCCCATGACTGAGATTTCTCACCAGAGTCGTGGCCGAGCATACAAAACTTTCCTAAACATGATTCACTGAAAGCCTTGAATGCCTGCCTTTTCAGTTATGGACACTCTGCTGTGGAGTAATTATACCTCCTTGCATATCTCCCAAGGCTTATTTCTTGATTGCTATCACATCTATCAGATGATTTTCTAATGGGTAGCTTTAACCACAAAGGACTATAGATATTCCTGGGGACCTGAAAGAATGTTTTGTACTAACAAGCAGATACCAAGGATCCCAGGCTCTTTCTTGGCAAAGATTAACCCATTTTTGCAGGTCTTACAGGGGCCATCAGCTCATCTTGCTGTCCAAAACCATGACAACCTACAAAAAAACCCAACCGAAAAACCCAGCCCAACATGGTATAATCTGAATGTCATAGAGCATTAAAAATCTATGTCAAAGTCTATCTTGCTATATACACTTTCTGCTCGAGTTCCTTGTTTGTCATCTTTTACATGAAGGTACTTCAGTACCTGAGCT
The DNA here is from genome assembly GCA_031468815.1 of Morus bassanus. Taxonomy (NCBI): domain Eukaryota; kingdom Metazoa; phylum Chordata; class Aves; order Suliformes; family Sulidae; genus Morus; species Morus bassanus. The sequence goes on along the minus strand of CM062567.1, from coordinate 58,096,381 downwards.
GTTTCTGGCCAAGAGAATTAATGTGTGTATCAGATAGAAAACGCTGTACCTCATAGAACCAATGCACATTTCCACAGAGTGTAGACAAAGCTGTTGCTTGCATGATACAGATCTACAAGGCAGCAACACAGTTCTTCATCTACATATTTATTCTACACTATGGGTTGTTTCTTAATCATTACAGGGTCTTCAAGAAGAATACTCTGCCCTACAATGATCCTCTAGTAGATTTCTCTTGCACTAAGGATTTTGCAAGGATAGGAGAAGTGGGGTGAATTCTTCTCTGTTTCTGTTGGCAGATTACGATGTCCCACATGCACCTGGAATAGGACCCTAAACTCTATCATTTCTTCTTTGCCGGCGGCATCTCTCCCAGTTACGTGTCTGGATGGTTGTTTGGCCAAGGGACAAAGTACAATTGTGTAAATGCCTGAACTGAGCTATCTTATTGGTACTAGAGTTATTCTGACTAATCATAACCTCATCTCTCTCTCATCACTACGTGGTTCTGGAGTGAAGAAATGGAAAAGGAGGAAGACTAAGCACTCCGTTACAGTGGTGAACTAACTTGAGGCTGCTCACAAGACAAGATTTGCCCGACTGTATATCAGGACAGAGGTACAAGCTACTATTTGGGAGAGTTTTCCTGTTGCCTTCTCTTATGTCTGTGTGGAGCAGCTGTGGGGAGAAGGAAGAGAAAGGCTTCTCTTCAGAGTACCATCTCCTGCCTGAGCCTAAAACTGGGATTGCCTATCCAGTCCATCAACCTGAAGGAAAGCAAGAACCACACTATCTAGTACATAGATCTCCTTAGGGTATTACAGTATTTGTTCCCTAATTCAGGCCTCTCTTCTCTTTGCAAATCACTCAGAAAGACATCCTGTTTTTAGCAGATTTTTGCAAGACCATTTGAGGGAATGTGATTTCAACCCCTGCTTTGTTCGCAGACTAGCCACTCCATCTGTTAGTTGTTTGGTGTTTGTGACAAGTGGTTTGTGGCCTAAATTGCATAAAGTCTTGCTCTTAGCAGGAATGAATCAATACACGGCTACACTTTTCTACTCTTCAAAAAAAAGTCTGGCACGTTGTTTTGCTTCCAGTCCTTGACTGGTTGCGTGAAACTTTTGGAGAAGAGAATAATAACCAATAAATAGCGAACAGTGATTAATATATAAATGCAATTGTTTTCCAGATAAAATCATCATTCAAATCATTTTTACCATGAAGAGGAAGGAGCACGGTCATATTGGGTAGCTAGCGTCCGTAAACACATCAGGATAGTGTGGCTTTGCTGAAGCCAGTAGCATATCTAGTCTTCATCTCCATAAGGCATGGCTTTATCCCACCCTTTTTGTGGGATTTAGGAGCTCTGGACCCAACATCCCCAAGGGTAAGAGTTAAGCTGTAGTGGGAAGCATGTGCAAAGTGAAAGCTCTTCAATGAGGATTGCTGTAAATAAGAAACAGAAGTTTTGTTCAGTTGCAGTTACAAGCAGATGAGAAAGTGCAGTATGTGGCAAAGTAGCTTTGGGAGCAGCAGCTTGCTCACTGGAAGAAAAGTATAAAGAGAGTTTGAAGGCGATGCCAGTTTGGCGAAATGTATTCACTGGAAGGTGGCTTAGACCTTTGTCATCTTCCACAAATACAGACAGATTATGGGCTGTAGGGGTGATAGGCTGAGAACGAGCATGTGGCATCATTAAAGGCCACATCTGTCCAGTTTGGCAGCTGCTTCTAGTCCAAGCACCGTTTCCTCTCTTCCCTTCCTCACCCTGCATCAAGGTGCCTCGTGCCTCCCTTGCACTGCAGGGAGATGCTGACAATGTGGTATAGATCAGAAGACGCACTGGGAAAGGAAAAATTCGACATTGACTAATGCCCGATTAAATCATATGTTTGGGATCTCCTGGGTCACGAACTGTGAGAACTTTCCACGAAAATTACGAGCCATAACTCAAGCAGGCAGCTCTGGGACAGTTGCACAGCTGCACAAGGCATGCAAGCTACCCTTTTGCACTCGAGACTGATATTTTTTTTTTCCCAGTAATCCTACCTCTGACTTGCAGGTGAAGCTGAAATTTGTCCTCCGGTACCCCCTCCTGCACACAGCCGGTAGCTGGGCTGACCCGAGCGGGAGGGCGCAGAAGCGGAGCCCTGCGGGGGAGCTGCCGGCTTGGTGCCTGCAGCCCCGGCTGCCGAGCCCCGCAAAGCCCGGGCCCTGGGCTAAAGCTGTGAGGTGTGTGGGCCCCTAGAGGGTGCTGACAGCACAATGGAGAGAGGCTTTGCCTGCACAGCTCCAGCTGCAGGGCTGGGAATTGACTTTATCATTCCTTTCAGATCTTTACCCTGTATCGTTTCCCAAACATCCTTAAATTGGATAGTGAACGCTGCTTGCAGACTGCTTGTCAGCACCGTGCCTCCCGCATCAGGCAGAGAGTGGGATCAGCCAGCTCCGCTGCCTGCTGTCACCCGGAGAGTTCATTGTGCCCAGAGGCACAGGGCAGAGGGTGGTGTTTTGGGGGGACAATGGGGAGAGCCTCCCTTCCTGCAGCAGATGGGGGCCAGTGGCAAACTTGGGGTGGGGTGACAAGTTTTTTCCACGCACCCCTTCTCCAAGTGGGTGGCTGGACAGTAAAAGTGCCCGACTGCATGTGCCTGTGCCAAGGATTACAAGTCGTACTTCAATGGGGGAGAGAGCTGGAGGAGCAGTGGGGTGCTCCACTGGCACCCTGTGATGCTGTCGTGCTTGCTCTGTGTTCCGAAGAATGCAAGATGTACAGAGTTGCAAAAAATGTGTTTAAATAATTTATTAATCAAGGGGACTTATCTGCAGAAATGTGGTTTCAAAAATCTCAAAGGGTTTTCTCATCAAGACTTTCTGAGGAAAAATAAAAAAATACCATCAAGGATCAAACAAGACACTTTCTCTGTGTCTCGCTTCTCCCACGCTGTTTATGATGGGAAGGAGAAGCATAGGAAATGGGCAAACACACATTAATCCCTTCCTGCCAAAATTTCTGTTAGAAAACATCTCCGTCTCCTACCTTTACTGTTAGTTTGGCTGCTTTGCGGGATTGATTTGATACATTGATTCTATTATGGCAGAGCTTGCGAAGAGTGAAAGAACATGAAATATAGTTCCCTAAAGAGCAGATTTCTTGGTCAAGAAAGATTTTTACAGACTAGCAACAGAAAGAGAACGCTAGTGTGTATGCTAAATAAAAGCAGATACCAATCATAAACAATTACATATGTGCTTAAAAATTCTCCTCCTGACATCTTTACATTTGCTGGTGGAAGTCACCTTATGAATATCAGCAGATGAATTATTCTATATGGGTAAGGAGTTGAAAAAGCAAAGGACATCTCACTTCTTCTTTTAACCTTGGGGAATAGAAAAGATCTGGCTCTTGCATCTCTTTTGAGAACACAGTCACTGCGAGGGAAAAACCCATATGCAATGAAAGGCTTCTGAATACATCTAAATAACAGGCATATCAATGAAATGCCAGACTTTGGCTGAACGATAACCCCTATATAAATCATATGTGCTGTTTGCCTCGGATTTACGCTGAACTGCAAATGTAGCTCTACTGGGAAGTTTGCACAGATGGACCAAACCAGGCTGGCTAAGAAGTACATCTTGCCTCATCCATTTGTATAAGCAGAGCTAAACTGACAGTCTTAAATCTGTAATGGAAACTAGGGATCTTTTTATATTCTGGCTAGAGGAGCAACCCTGTTTATTTGTTTGTAGTTAGGACTAATGTCTTGTGGTCATCCAAATATTAATTTTAAATAGTATTTGTTATGAATGTAATTGCCCTTCTGTGATACATACTCTCTTGCAATTGGTATGGCTTTTTGAGAAGGTATTAATTATTCTCACTTCCTAGCTAAGTAGGTTCCGTGCACAACTTTCAGCCTGCAGTTTGATTGCAAACTTTCTCCTTTGAATATTCGTTATGCGTCTTGGATGTCTAAACATACAGCATGGCATTGTTTCTGGCTGCTGATCGTATGACTCAGATTTTTAAACAGTAGATGGATAATTGGCAAGTAACAAACTTTCAATACAAATGAATCATTCTGGCATTATGGAAAACGCAGGATTCTCAAGGATTTCCAGCAATACCTACTGGCTATATGAATATTCTGAAATAATGAATAGTATTACTCGCAGCCAACTGAAGTTTGGCAGTCGTGCCTGCAAAATATTTTTGAATAAGGTTTATGCCTGTTTTTTGCTATTCAGCTAGAACAAGTGCTATCACTTCCTAACTCGTGATTAATCCACTGTTGCCAAATTCTGTGATTTTTATTGCAAGTATCGTGATACTTGATGTTTTTTTCCCTGTAACTTCCCATTCCTGGAGATATTTAAATAGCTGAGAATCTTAGTCTTCATTTTTATATAAGCAAGTTTCTACTCCTCAGACTGTGAAGAAGTTTGAAAATATGACCCAGGGGCATCCTAAAGACAGCCACAAAACCCAGAAAAAATACAAATGAATCTAATTTTTTTCTTCTCTTTTGTCTCATGATCTTCAGAGAGTTTCTCAAACATCCAATTCCTGATTTATGACTTTTGAATATTTAGGGATGGGGCTACCCTTAACGAATTTTCTCCTTTCCCTCCCTAAATTTAAAACACTGACACATTTTCTTCAAAGGGGAAGGACTGATCATTGTGGAGCCGCAGTGAGGCCACACGGACAACGTTCAAAGCGCTCCCTTGCCACCTGTACTCTTAGCTCAACCTAACTGTGATCTGAACGCATTTTTTACTTCATGTTATTTTGCTCAAAGGTCAAATTCTTTGGTTCCCAGGCGCAATGAAACCCATTACACACTCTGCTATTACAAGGCGACCTTCCCTACGGCCTGAAATAGGAGACACGTTGCCTTCTCAGGATAACCTGCCATGAACAGTAAAAAGTGAAGCTTTGCATGACGAACCTCGTATGATGTGTGCGAATGTGCAGACATTCCTAAGAAATTTTTTCAGTTACAGGAACAGAGAAGATCATCAGGTTTTTCACAGATGAATATTCCTTGAATATTCCCTCCCTGGATACTCCCCTCTCATCCCATTTTTTACTCAATCATCCATGAACCGGTCCTGGTTTCTGTGAATGTACTTGCTGTTTATAAATGTTTCCAATAGGAAAAGTGTGTATACTGCTAGAGTAAATAACGTACAGTTGATGGGTTGTTCAAACTGTTTGATTATGGTTTTTCAGAGCTGGCTGAAAAGCAGGATTTCCAGTTTGTGAGGACTTTTTATTTTTTATAAATTTGACTTTGGTCCAATAGGCCTGAAAACTTTTTTTTTTTAATTTCCTATGAATTGAAAAAATGTGCTCTGGAGGTATTGGCAACGGATGTCTCATGCAGCAGTCAAACTGAGGAGAAAGTTGGTCTAATATTTTCAGCCTCTTTCTCCCCCAAATGTTTTGCTGCACTGTTTCCCTGCTGCCGAGCTGTAATGCCACCATCCCTGTAACACAGCCCAGGCTCGCTCTGGCCTGAGCAGTCCTGTCCTTCCTCTTCCTCCTGCACCTTCTTACCCCTTGCTGCTGCACCTCTGCTGGAGGGCATGAGGGGAACCATCTAGAAACAGAAAATTCACTGTGTGGCCCCTCCACAACTGGTGGCCACCCAGGGAAGAGGGCAGAACCCAAGCAAGAGAGGGAAACAGCTCCTACCCTGGCCTGCAAGAAGACATTTTTAGCTGGGGATGAGGCTTTTCCTTCCCCAACAGGCACATTCTAAGAAAACTGATGATGAAATGGATGATTGCTACTGCTTCTGCCATTTATGCCTAATCTGAAGGAAAGACACCGATCTATTGGGTTTTGGATTAAGCCTTTTGCTAGTAGGGCAGAATTAAAATTAATAATTGAGAAAAAAAAGTGATTTTGTCACAGAGCACAAAGCTGAAAAGTGGTCTGGCTAAACTAAACGTGAAGAGCAAACACATTTATTGCCCTGACCTGCATCTCTGCTTTGACCTCCGTGACATTTTCTGCATCCAGACTCTCCCTTAAACTTGTGAGAAGTTTTGATCCTGATCTGGCCATTGCGGTTGAAATGGGAAGGGAAAAAAAATGCCAGCAAAGGAAAGGCAGCACAAAATAGACTGTAGTGGAAGGAAATTAAAGATAAGGAGAGCTATGAGAGACTCACTGTTGAAATGTGCATTTCACTGACAGGGCACTCGCAACAAGGAATGATGAAAAGGAGGAGGGGACATATCCTGCGCGTATGGGAAGTTGGTAAGCTTTCTTTTAGGCGCAGGAAAATGCACTGTACATGACAGAAGGAGCCCTGTCTTCTGCTAAACTGCCCAAAAACATGAATGGTCTTGTCTCGTGTGGCCTTGCCTGAGACCTTTTCCCTGCCAGCCAGCTGGCATGTGTGGCAGGGCTGTGTGATGACAGAGGGGCACCCGTTCCCTCTTACTATGGTGTTACCTTGTGACAGCCACCTGCGTGCTGACATACACATGCCTGCGTCCTCACTTGATGAGTCAGGAAATCCTCCCCCTTCCTCTGTGCATAAGTTAAAAAACTGCTGATTTAATGTCTTTTTGGATTTGACTGGAGTATTTGGGAGGTTTCTTTCCAGTCAAAACAAAACAAAACAAAAAACCCAAACCACATTGCCAGATGCTACACTGCTAGTATATCATAAAACAAAGAAAGCAGTAATTTTGTCACAGATACATATGGTACAGGGCTGATGGAGTCAGGCTGAGGAATCAGAGGCTTCAAAGAGGCCAGGAAATAGTCTATGCAATAAGCCTATTTTTTAATACGATTAGAGGTGGTTAAAAATGTGAATTTGTCTCACAAAAAAAATTCTGGGATTCTCTTCCTAATCAGGGACAAAAAGTAATTTTTAAATGGGAAATGTTGGCTTGATCTTCTGTGTCCCATGCATCTACCGCAGTGACTCATGGAAGCTGCGGTTCTCGTGATCTGCTCTCCTCCAGGGCTGGCGCTCCCCGTTCAGATGACTCTTTCCATCATGAGCTGCGGGAGTCCAAATAAAAAGAATACTGTGGTGCACTGTGGAAAATGTGCTCAAGCCGAAGAACCAAAGAGGAAGGAGAAGGGGGGCTCACAGCACTTGAATTACTGCTCCCATGAGACAATAGGACTAAGAAGATGACTGGAAAATGAGGCTGAAAAGAGACACTATGATTTTTGTTACGACCGCTTTTCATGATTTGGGTTAGCACATCCTGGAGCTAAAAATTTTACTTTTTGTGACGGGAAATCAAAAACTTCTGAGAAAATCAAAACTTTCTCATGGAAAGCGCATTTGGCAGAATTCACGTTTTCTTTAGCAAAAGCAGTAACGCTTCAATGGGCTTTCCGTTCCATTCTGCTTCCCATATTTAGCCCTGTTTCAAGTTGGACTGAGCATGGGGTGCAGTTACTACATCCACAACTACACTTCTGTAGGTGCCTAATTAACCAGTTTGATCAGCTGTCACCAGGCTTCTATCCGCAAATGTGCTGGCAATTCTTTTTCAAAATGCTGCTTTAAAAGTACTAGTTCCCAAGAGACTGAACGGTAAGAATAGAATGATATTTCGAGTGATGACATATGGTGTCCCTTCTCTTCTCTCTAGCTGGAGTTCTGAGCCCGCATACTTGGCAGCCTGATGCAGCAAACCAGAAGAGGTCTAGTGGAACAGATTTGCTAGAATTTCAGGCTTTTGTGTGCAAGCTCCCATGCCGAAATATATAACTTGAGTGTTCGGTAGTCACAACAAAGCTCGTTCTGTAGTTGCATAGCTTCTAGAGTGAGACATATCCACAGTGTGTAAAAATGGGTCCCTTTATGAGTTCCTGGTCTAGTGGACTCGTAAAAATAATTAATAGGGCATCCACCATGCTGTACCTCTCTGCTTGGTCTGTGAGACATGCCAGCTCTTGCAGTTTTGTCAAGCTGGGTTGGATCTAGGGATTTTCCATAAGCCCCAGCTCAGAAACTTCATGAGAGTCTCCAATCTCATTTTGAGAAAAAACACACCTGACCCTTATAGAGATATTCTTGAAGGCAGCTCAGGTGAACTTGAAGATTCAGAGTATTTGAAGTATTTCCCTCTCTCTTCCCTGTGGGCAGTAGCAGAAAGGGTGAGTAGAGCCTTTCTGTAACAGGTTGCACAGAGTCCACTGACTTGCAGCATCCTATGTCCTTTCCTCTCTGTAAGTGGAACTCCCCTTCTATTTGGCTCCTTCTATCGTGAGTGGCACCAGTTCAACCAGACAGGAGAATGGTGTGCTGTGGAAAATGGAGTACTGCTACAGAACCAAGTGTTTTTATGGGAAAAAAAGCAATCTGTTAAGTACCCTGCTTAGCCACAGAAAGCAATGTACAATCTTGCCTTTGCTAACAGCATGCAGGGAGTAACTCCCCATATCATCATGTTGGCCTTTTTTCTTGTGGAGTCTATTGTGTTGGCTGTTACACAGTATCTTCTCCTCCCTGGGAAATAGCATTTTAAATATAAATCACAGTAAAGAGCAGAACACCATTGGACAGATAAGATCGTTTTGTTCTTCTGAAAGCAGGAGAGGTCTGCTGTATGCTGTGCCGTAACATCTCTGATACACAGTGAGTGTGCCACCAACAGTTGTGGGAGGCTACTAAACCTACCCTTTCTTACAGTTATTCTGTTGTCCTCCACATCTAATGTTATATTTTCATATTTGACATGGTCCCAGAGCTTCTTCAAGAGCTGTATAAAATTCCAAGAAGAAAGTGCCCGCGGTGTAAAATTAGAAACAGGAAATGACCAATTCAATCATTTGGCTTTTGACCAAGAGCTCAACTTTCCCAGTGACCAGAGAAGGCAGACCATTTGCATTGGCCAACTACTCTGAGTGACTAGGAACACAGGCTGAAATGGCAGTTCGCTCATTTTATAGATATATGAATTACTTAATCAGTGTAAATTAATAGTAGCATCTGAATATTTTTTCTCTGCTGCACTGAGTAACAATGGAGAACAGAAACCTATGGATGACAGGCAAAACAAAAGAAATTTACAAATAAGAGGGAGGCATTTGAAGTGGCTTATAAGAGACAGTAGGTTTTGTCCTTCTAAAGGAAAGAAGAGTGGCTTTTAGAGTTGTGAGTTTGAAGGTTTGTTTTCTGTTCTTTACACCAAAACTGTGAGTCTTATTTGGACCACAAAACTCCTAAGGAAACAGTGAAATGCTACCACAAGAATAAAGCTGATAAAAACTGAAGGGCAGAGAGGGGAAGAACATATTTTCTAGACTTCGTTTCATATAAATGAGTGACTAAAACTTGGATAAGGTAACTTGCTTAGAATTTCCATCTCATTGGTTCACAATGAACATCCTCAAGCTCTCCATAATTCTTTTAGATAAATTAGGACACAACCAAATTAACCATGCAGATATTTCTAATGTGGAAAAATTTCAAGAGCTCAATGCAAGTAAGAGGAATCAGGAAGCTGAACTGGGAAGCTAGACAGATTTGCAGCTCAGGAGATAGGGGAGGGGAGAGGCAGATGGCTTGGAAGGAGGCACGTGAGACCACACTTTATGCTTGATCCAATACTAGAAGGGAAGAATTCTTGATCCCTTTTTTTGTCAGGTTACTGGATTTCCCAGCTGTAGGGTGGAAGAGCTTCTGAGTGAGTGAGAGCAGTCTTTGGGAATCACTAGTATTGGGTAGTCCAAGAATATTGAACACCATCCATGTGTTTTTCCTGTTCAGCAGTGATTTCATCTGGCTGTTCCTTAGTTTGTTAAGCCATTCAGTGTTTTCTCTGCAGAGTTGCCTTTATTATTTTATCTAGGCATTTGTTTCATGTTGCAGAGGTATAAGGTACCACTGAGGAAGGGAAAGTATGAAAAAGTTACCTAACCCTTTCAAAAATAGCTCCTTTTTATCAGACTTTTGTTTTAGAACTGGAGGATTGATGAGGTATGAATATGCTGGTTCTGGAAGGGACCCAGAGTCCCCATATTTTGGTGGCAAATAGTAAAGGCCAGGGCCCTGGGCTTGTTTGTTACGTGGGGTCTGTTGCCTTTATGCACACAATCACACACGTCATCAGGAAGAAAACAGAGCCATGACTCAATCAGCAACATTAACTACGTGACCAGTAGCAAAACTCACAGTTTCCCCCTGCCCTTCCCCTGTTACATGAGTTTCCATGTTTTGGGGAGGAAAGGAGAAAGAATAGCTAATTACCTTGAATGGTTTGTTCTGCAGCAGAGAACAGAAATTAAGTCTGTGTGAGAGTTTGGCACTGGGAGAACAGAGGATGCAAAGGTGCCTGAAAAGCAACTCTGGAGTTAGGTTTATTTTGATTCAAAACCTGTGTGGAGTGGATACTGTCATTTGTGTCATTATTTTTGTTGTGTTGTTGTTGGGAAAAAATAGGTTAGGCCCAGGGAGGTCTCTGAGTTGTCCTACACCAAAAGCCTGAGGGGTCCCATAGGAACAGGGCTTACCCTTGCTACCTCCATCCTGTCACCCACAGCTGGTCTTTCACACCACTCTGCTCCCTTTTCTGGAGGGAAAGAGGAACTGCTGGAGACCCTCAAGGGACATTGGACCTTCCTTCCTTCTGTTTGGAGAATAGGGGGTTAAAGACACTGGACTGCTTTGCTCATTCTTTCCACAGTCCCAAAGAGAGAGAAGCAGATGGGGGTCTTCACCTTTCCTTTCCTTCAGCATAAGGTGGAAGCTGGGAGCACAATCTGTTCCTCTGGCTTGCTGGTGAGCACAGCTCACAGTGCTTAGAGGAGGTTTTTCTTGTTATCCCTGTGGAGAGTGCTGGGGACAAGAGGAGCCCAGCTATGGCGCCCACTGGGTCATGGTCCTGGCTCCAGTGCTAGCTGAGCACCGCTGGAGGAGTGCTGCACAGGGACCAGCCTGCACGGGGCCAGGTAGGGATGCAGGGAACCCAGCCACCAAGTTAACTGCTCTTCATGTACTTCAATTCACATATCTGACAGTCCTGAAAAGCACAGAAACAGCCTCAGTTCCAAGCTGTCCCTTTTTTGTGTCAGGTAATTTAATTTCTTCCTGGAGGGACCAATGTTCAGATGATGAAAAGCCTTTGTCTTTGCATGGGGTTGTGTGAGATGGCAGCAGATGAAATCTCCCAGAATCAAAGAAAACATGACCACCAACTAGGTCCAAGTTACCATCCTTTGGATTTCCATGCAGACTGCAGCTGTCCTGCTGGTGCCCTTTCCAAAATCAAAGCCCTTCACTCTGACAGCCAGTTAGCAGGACTACAGCTGCCTCTTGGAGAGGAGTGAAACAAGCTGGCACGAGTTATTTTGCATTCTCTCAATGGAAAGTTACGTTTTCCTTCTATGACAGCATCCACTTGGGATACTAAAATAACTTTCCAGTGCCTAATTAAGCTTCCACTTCCTTATTGGGAATAGATGATGGTACAGAGAGATTGTGATCTGCCCAATGCAAATAAGCTGGTAGTCAAGGGATATGAACCATGAATCCTGACTCCAGGGTCCCCACAGGCTAATACCAGACAACCCCAATTCACCTGGATGTAGGAACAGACACCTGTAGTGGACTGACATTTATTCAGAGATTGAGGCACCAACCTAAGGAAAGCTAACTGAAATGCTTTAAATCTTTTTGTCAGTAGTAGCATAGCCTTCTAAAAAAATAAATTAAAAAAATTCTCCCCACAATTGTTTCTATAATTTATCTCCCAGATTTTTCCATTTTTTTTATTGAACAAGTAATTTTTCTTTCCTTTTCCTTTTGATGCAGTCACCTGTCCTGGGAATAGAGAAGGGGCAGGAAAAGCATGACAGTATTCCAGGAAAAAGAGTTCTTTCCCAGAAACTGTGGGAAAAAAATCTGCAAAGTCTGTAGCAATTCTTTTCTATGGTTCTAGTCAATGTACAGGAGCTGACAACAAAGTTCAGCCCTATATTCTGAATTGACACTTCTACTTTGATGAGTCAAGTGGTTTAAAATAGTCATTCCCTCCTCCAGCTAACCCTCGTCACTTCCATCTAGTGCTGCCTTTATTTGCTATTTTCAGAAACCATGCGATGACTTTGTTTAATTGACCAGATCAATCATTGCCTGCAACAGAACTTGTAATGGAGAACTTTTCTCTGGTTTTGCCTATGAATAGGTTGAAAAGAGACCAGATATATAATCTGGGATTTGCTGTTGGTCACTGTAAGCTCTGTGTTGTTATTCATAATACATACAATGGTTACACTCACACTTGTTCTGTGAGTATATGAATATATTTACCACTCCAAGTGTAATCTCCAAAAAGTTGATTTTTCAAGCATATTTATATCTGTAGAAATGCTGTTGTGTATAACTCTTTTGTCATGTACTTGGCTCTAACAGAAATGTTTCTTCACTGAAGTTGATGTGATTACTCTTGACACATATTGGGACATGTTAGGATCCCCTAGTTTAAGTGGCCCTGAAACTGATTTTGGGATCTTTACTGATTTTTTGGAGCTAACTAGGTGATCACACAGTTGTATCAAGGCTACAACTTCTTAAATTGTGACCATCATGAGATTCCTGAACTGAACCTTGCGGGGAGGTTAATTTTAGAGGTGTGGAACTAGTTACGTTTATGGGTAGAAAAGATAAGCATGGGGATATGTGACCTTGCAAAAGCAGCATTTAAGTTAAATAAAATCACTCAAACCAGGCCTTCCCTCTCAAAGAATTTCATCTTACCTCTCTCTTTAAAAAATCCCAAAACCAACCAAACAAAAAAAAGTTCTAAATGATGTTAACAGAGGCCCCAAAGAGAAATGCATTGCAGGCTGCTAATTCATCAAAATAGGTTTGTTATTGTTTTGTTTTTTTCTTTTTTTTTTTTTTTTTTTACTTTTAGTATTTTAAAGCTTGTCTGTCCTTTGTACCAAATGCACTAAATAAAATTAAATATGGGGTGGGGTATCTGTTCTGGATACTGATGGAATTATTCTGTGTTTGAGTGAGCCTAATTTCTTACTGACTTAAGAAATTCAGCTGTCAAAAGCTAAGAAGTGTGTATACTTTTCTAAAGATGAACTGCAAATCAAATAGCAAGGAAGTCAAATCACTTTGCTGAACAAGATTTTAATTTCTCCTAAGTGGTTTCCTTGAGTAGGGTATCACTTTGGAGAAGAAATTTTCATCTTGCCAGGAGATGTTTCCAGTGTGTTACATCAGACAGGAATTTAGGTGGCAATAAAAGGAAACCTTATGAATAAGTCCTATATTTTATTTCTAATGTTATTACTTGGTAACAAATCAGTATTGAATACACTCTAAGTGTATTTAAAGGACTGATTGCCTGCTGATTAGGATGTAGGGCTAAAAGCTAGGAAATCAGGGATGGTGCTCGGGGTTCAGTGATGTTGTCAGAAAGCTGTTGTTGGTTTTTAGGATTTACAGCCCAGGATTTATTTGCCCAACCCCATGTGTCTGGACTTTGTGGAGGCTGGGAGAGAATCTGGAGCTGTGGCATCTAATTCTGATACCAGCAATAGATGCCAAAGGGAAGTGAGGTGTCTTAAATTTTCCCCCTTTCTGTGGATCAAGCACAGGCTGACATGGAAGGACCTATGTCAGGTTGGGATTTACTGCCCTGCAGCCTTTTCTAGAGTTCAGCATCTGTATTGTTCTCTCCCAAAATGGAGGCAAAATTGCTTTTTTTTTAAAGTGTTCATTTTAAATAGAGCAGGAGCTTCAGCTGGTCCCATGCTCTCACCCCTTCATATAGACCACTAGCAGTTGGGTCTCTTACCATAAGCTTCCCACCACAAACATCTCCCACTTTCCAGGAAACCACCTAACTGCCTGGCTATCTCTGCCAGGAAGGGCACCCTCCAGCTCTCCTGCCAGATATCCAGCTGGGCAGGACTGGGTTCAAATCCACAGGGAAGGAGAGGCAGAAGGGAAAAATAAGGAAGAACAAGTAGGACTCTACAGCTTAGTGGGTAGGACATGCCTCTGGGGAGATGAGTGACTGATCTATCATAGTGAAATTCCTGAGGAAGGCATTGGATTTGGGTTATGTGCTCAAATCCTACTTTTCTATTCTGACTAATAGGCTGATGTATAATAACCAGGCATTGCCTTTGGCTGTGCTTTTAACTATTGGAAGTGCTGTAGGTTTGCTCTGACTGCACCTGTGGGATGGAGCTTTACATGGGAAATCAGCAGAGTAATGCCTAGGAGAAGGGTGCTGATGGGTCTGGGAGGCCCACCACTCTAGAGCTAGCCCCAGATGTGTGCAGAGGTGGCAGGCACCTAAGAAAACTCTACTGGCAGAAATATCATCATCCACAGACTTGGGAAATCTGTGGTCTAGAAGTGGGCTTGGAGACTCATCTTCTCTGGGTATGTAAACTCAGCGTGGGTGCTTAATTTCATCTGTGGATCTGGCCTTAACCTTTGTATGCCTCTGGTTTTGTATCTGTAAAATTTGTAATCTGCTATACCTAAAACATAAGGCTAAATAGATATGGTTTAAGCCAGACCTTCATTAAGTTAACGTAAAGATACTTGTGAGTTTGCACAGGCCTTGGAGCAGCTCATGTAAATAATTGCAAAAGCCCTCCATGATCCTTCCAATGGGATGTGCTAGATACTCATGGTGAGTATCTAAAATATTTATTCTAATAAAAAATCCATTCTAAATTTTGATGAGTATCCTATTTTACTAGTGGTAAGAAAATACTTGCAAGAGCTTAATCAATATAGCATTAGAAACAGATACTACAACAATACTTGTCTGCTTTCAGAATTGTGGTGGTGGCTACAGCATCTACCAAATATGTATGCATTTATGTGAACTCAAGTGGCATTATTACAGAAGCAGTCACTTTAGAATAGTACTCAGTTGCTACTGCTGCTTAGTTAACCCAGTGCTACGTCAGCCCCCAGGACGGCTGCGCCCTGGTGTCAGCTCTGTCACGGGGTTGCTGAATGGTCTCAGTCCTGTCACTTCTCCTTTCCTGTCCAACCTTCTGTGAAATGAAATTGTATTTAATATTTTTTTTTAAGTGCTTTTCCAGGGCTCTCTGTAAGAGCAAACAGTTTGCCTTGTTTGCAAGAGAAGAAGGTCTCCCAGCCCAGGCACCACAGGAAGCCTTGGGGTATGTTAGAAATGTGGCGCAACGTAGCCCCAGTCCAACAGAGTGTGGGGACTCAGGTACAGCCCTGACTCCTGTGAGTGGTGTCACTGATTCAGTGCATCATGTTTCGCTGCTGCTGGAGACCTGTCTTCACCTAGGGCCTCAAACAGCAGAAATAAGAGCAGGCACCAAAAAGGAGGAGAGAGTAACTTTTCACCAGTGAGTCCTGTTATAAGGCATTTTACAAATCCATGCAAAGACCCATACAAAGGTTCTGTGGTCTGGGTAGCTCAAAGGTAGGGACAGTCAGAAAGTGGAATAAAGTTAGTTTGGAAGACAAATCAGGAAAATGTAGGACTCATATCAACAACTTGTTCTCTTTCTTTTGACTGCTTTCATGGGGTATGCTTAGACTTTCTCTTCAATTCTTGAATGTATTAGTACCCGCAGTGGCTGAATGGAAACTTTTTGAGTGCAACAGTGACTGGGGAGGAAACGGTTACATCAGGTTGAAAAAAATATAATATTTCTTCTTATTGTACCCTGCTGTATCAAAAATATCTTTGAATTCTTCTGGTTTCTTATTGTCTGTTTAGATCATACACAGCACCCATTGTACGTTCTAACCAGTCTTAATTCTTTGCAAATGTTCAGCCCTAAAACTGCCTGTGTTTCTAGTCCCACTGTCATAAAAGTAATTGACTTCATAGGGTTATTATGCATTTGCCTAATTATTGATATTTCTCTCCACTGTATGATGCTAATTTAACTTTTACTTTTTCCATCTTGGATTTATTCCTGATTTTCTTGTACACTTTTTTTTGTCCTGGAAGTATGTTGGCTTCAGCTCCAAGTATCAAATTTAACTGTGACAGGGTTTCTATTCAATTCCAAAGTTATTTTCCATTCTTTATTTTCCTCAGTATTGACATGGGACACAGTTCCAATAAACAGTTCGTATAGCATAGTATCTCTGACTACATATGCATTTCTACAAGCTGAGTTTTGGTTTTTTCCCATCTCTGCATATATTCCCATATGCAGAAATTGTATTTGTGGGGTATTTAGTAATATATCTCCCATAAACCAAATTTTGCCTGAGTTTACTGCTCACTGGTTTCACAATTGTTCTTTATTAAAAAACCTCCTTCTAGTTTAAAAAAATATAACATTCTGTGCACCTCACCTTCAGTTAGTTTTACTATGTGACCTTGCATAATGAAACCCCTCCAGTACCTCAGATAAATAGCTATGTGCAACTGCTCAACTTCCAGAAGGGCGTTGGGAGATTTAATGCACTAACTTGGGATATGCAAACAGCCCTGCTTAACTCAAAGATAAGATGGCCCAAATAATTCAAAGATAAGGAAATACAAAAGGGAAGTTCTTCCTAGGAACACAGGGTTGTGAATTAAACAGTGGATCTTGGGTCTGTTTTTAAATCTGCTACCTAAAGAATTTCACGTGGAGGAAATTAGTGGGCTTTTTTGTCTGCTTGTAAAAATACATGTGAATATTATAGTCATCTGAACATTCGTACTTGACATGCTTGGTAGCCATTGCTAAGGTTTACACTGGCTCTAAAATGAATGTATTAAGGAGCTTGTGAATTCTATGTCCAGTCTCACAGAGGTAAAATTGAATATTGTGCATCTGAATTTTGTATTTTGAACGTCTAAGCAGGACTTAACTGATGCAAGAGCCCTGTATTGGACCTCTGCATAGGGACTGGGTGGCAGAGAGTAGTAAGCAGCTGAAGCTGGGGTCAAGAATATCTTCTGAATGATGTCACCTTCTCAGTGAATATGATCACTTATGTCATTTACTTGCTGCTTTTGAACAAGGAGAAAAATCCCTAGTAGAAATGCAAGTCTGTTCATGAACAAATCATAAATAGAGAAGGGAGGTAATATCCTTATTAAATAAGTGACACCAAATAATTTGCTCCATCCAGATTTTTCCAGGAACATGGTTAACTCAGTTGAATTGCATTTCCTGACATTTAATGAGTAATTTCTGGTATATACATTTAACCAGGAAAAACAGGAAATTCACCTCTATGGAGAAAGCCAGCAAGACCTGTGTGTTGTGACAAAGTTAAAACTGCAGTAGGAACTTTAACATATTCGTTTCCTGGTTTCTTGTTATATTAATTATGCATCCTTTGCCTGCCATTAATTGAAGCCCAAGGCTTTCACAACAGGCGTGTGAAGTTAGGCTTATGTCCTTGTCAGACAGACACTCAAAGAGTCTGATTTTTTCAGAAATACTGGTTATACTTCAGCTCCCTTTTGCTGAAAAGCTGCACTTTCAAATATCACATCATAGGTATTGAATTTAATTTCCCAAATGGCAACTGGTTTTAAACACTGGGACTGCAAAAAAAACCCCAAAACAGTTAGTTGAGGTTATTTTATGAGAACAGAATGTGCTGCTTTTCTTCAGTTTGTTAATGCATCTCTGGTCAACCTGGTAGCAGAGCTTGTCTTTGTGCATGGCTACCATTGTGTGCTTCGGAGATGGGGGCAACAAGCGAGGCAACAATAACTTCTTCCCTTGCTAGTTTTTGCATCTAACTGCTCACAGGCAGCGATGAGTGAGTACCCTGTAGCATACGGACTACAGCCCCTCCAGCATGAGGTTTGGTTTTTGGTTTTGATTTTAGAGTACAACATTGTGAAAACATTTTCCATCCATCAAGTCCCTGGGCTTCATGGCAATGAGCTACATCCGGGACGTCAGATGGGTCATCACCAAATCCCCATGAAACACCTCCCAGATTGTTTTCTCAGGGTGTTCTCTGTGCATAGTAGCTTTGTGAGCTGTAAAATCAGTGGTCCACAACAGGAAGAATGATTTGTGACTTTTAATGTACAACTACAAAGGACTTTCATTTCTGTGAAGGGCTGGTGTTACCTGCTAGTGTTGCTGCATGCTTCTGGCATCAAAGGCCAGAATATTACCAGGCAGACAATGAGGAATCTGTACCCGTGAATGTCTCTGTGAAATAGAGAAAAGAGGTCAAAAAACACATCCTCAGCCCTCAATAGCTAAAAAAAAGTGCTCTGATTTGCTGATAGCATTCATGAGGCAGACACTGAACAGCCCTTGGTATTGGCTGCAGCACAGCTTGCTTGGTAAGGTATGATGGATTTAGTGCTCTCAGGAAATGGTACAAATACCAAGAGATTTAAGCAAAACAAGGGCTGTAATAAACAAAATTATTAAAGTGGTACAAGTTCAAACGGTTCTCAGCAGTTCCTGTTTCAAGGTGGAACTGTGGAGATTTTTAAGCTTTGGAAGAATGAAGTCCTCAAACAGCCTCTTGATGCAGGTATTGGGGCAAGGAAGTGAAGTTATCTTTCCACCAGTCTTGGTAAACTTGTGGTAGGAATTATTTAACAGAGATGAATGATCCTGGATTTTTTTTTAATGTGTTGCTATCCCTCAAAGGATGCTGAAATGAAACTTGGGCACTCCCTGCTTGTTAAGTTGTCAGTCATATTGATACTGTAAGAGTTGCCTTGGTTGGTCTTACCAAGAGCCAAAAAGATATGTTTCTCTTCTTAAAGCATAACTTGTGAAGCCTCTTCGCATTCCTCTGAGAAACGGCCAAAGGCTGTGGTAGGAAAGTGCAGGTCACTCCTGGTGATGCTGGGAAACCTCTCAAGTTCCTGGTTGCACAACTCTCCCCCTTGGGCACAAATGGTCAGCTCGGCAGTGGTATGGCCAAATCACGTGGAGAGGAGCTGCCGAGATGTTTTGGCCTTCCTTATTAGTATGAGGCCCTGTTTGTTTCCTTTGTGCAAACACTTTCATTCCGCAGATCTCCTGCTTCTGCAGGGAGCCTGCACATGGGTGGTTTTGCCCTATAAGTGTTGGGGGCACCTGTGTGAATTATGGTGTGCATAAAAGGAAACTTCTGTATCCTTGTGGGCAGTTACATGGTTGTTTTTGATTTCAGGAGACTGAATGTGATGATCCACCCGCTCTCTGCCCATCACATAGATACTTCTAGATTAGAAAAGCATTCATACCTCCTCAACAAGTCGAAGAATGGGGTGAAGATTTTCCTTTAATAACTACAAAAAATCTCACTATTGTTTCTCTTTTTAAAGAAGTCAGTCCACCTTGGTTTTGTCACATGAAATTAAAGTATTGTATAATTTTTTTAAAGTTAGAGGGCAGATATGCTAGAATTAATAAAATGAGATTCAGTAAAAGAAAGATGATAAGTGGTTTATAACTATAGAAAAAACCCCAGACATTTCTTCTGTAGAAAACAAGTAGATTATGCACCTGGAATGGAAAAAAGTGTGTATCTTTACACAAACTAATGTAGTAGATTTGAGTCATCCACACAAGACTTGATTAAACTAATTAGAATTCCCCAAAGAACCATAATTCTTATATAATAAGAATATATACTCCTAGATAATAACTCACTAAGGAGTTATTGAAAAACACCTGAAAGACAACACAGTCATTGGTCCCAACCAGCATGGGTTCACGAGGGGAGAGTCCTGCTTAACAAACTTAATTTCTTCTATGACAAGGTTACCCACCTAGTTAACCAAGGGAAGCCAGTCAACGTAATCTTTTTGGATTTCAGTAAAGCTTTCGATACTGTCTCTCACAGTATCCTCCTGGACAAAATGTCCAGCATACAGCTGGGTAAACACGTAATGCAGTGGGTGAGCAATTGGCTGACGTGTTGGGCTCAAAGGGTTATAGTAAACGGGGTAACATCGGGCTGGTGGCCAGTCACTAGTGGGGTTCCACAGGGATCCGTCTCAGGGCCAGTACTCTCTGATGTCTTCATAAATGACTTGGGTGCAGGACTGGAAGGAATACTAATTAAGTTTGCTGATGACACAAAATTGGGAGGAGCTGTTGACACTCTTGAGGGCAGAGAGGTCCCGTATGAAGTTTAACAAGGGCAGGTTGCAGATTTTGCACCTGGGGCATGGCAACCCTGGATGTACATACAGACTGGGGAACGAGAGGCTGGAGAGCGGCTCTGCAGAGAGGGACCTGGGGGTTCTGGTTGATGGCAAGTTGAACATGAGCCAACAGTATGCCTTGGCAGCCAAGAGGGCCAACCGTGTCCAGGGGTGCATCAAGCACTGCATTGCAGCCGGTCAAGGGAGGGGATTGTCCCTCTCTGCTCTGCACTGGTGCGGCCTCACCTCGAGTACTGTGTGCAGTTTTGGGTGCCACAGTGTATTAAGGATACAAAGCTACTAGAGAGTGTCCAGAGGAGGGCCATGAAGTTGGTGAAGGGTTTAGAGGGGAAGCCGTATGAGGAGTGGCTAAAGTCACTTGGTTTGTTCAGCCTGGAGAAGAGGAGACTGAGGGGAGACCTTATCACGGTCTGCAGCCTCCTCACAAGGGGAAGAGGAGGGACAGGCGCTGATCTCTTCTCTCTGGTGACCAGCGATAGGACCCAAGAGAATGGCAGGAAGATGTGCCAGGGGAGGTTTAGGTTGGATATTAGGAGAAGGTTCTTCACCCAGAGGGTGGTGGAGCACTGGAACAGGCTCCCCAGGGAGGCAGTCACGGCGCCCAGCCTGACAATATTCAAGAAGCATTTTGACAATGCCCTCAGACACATTGTGTGAATTTTGGGGTTGCCCTGTGCAGGGACAGGAGTTGGACTTGATGGTCCTTGTGTGGGTCCCTTCCAACTCAGGACATTCTATGATTCTATGATTCTAATTCCATACATTGAGTCATATAAATGGGACTATTGCTTGTACTGCAATCTTCCATAGTCCTTGGCTGCAAAAAAGATTTATTCATTTTGGACTAGCACAATTCTTTTAAAAGGACATATAGCAGAAAAAATAGTAGAGCATGAACAATGAGACTGACAGGTTTGAAGGTAAGAACTAGAGAAGTGACTAAAACCAGGCAAGTTTCAGTGTGGAAAACAGAAGTCTGGGAGCAGACATGAAAATACCTCCTCAAACAGGAGTGAGCGTGTTGGGGGGATTAGGACTCAGTTGCTTATTACCCTCAGGTAACGCAGGTAGAAGCCATTAATCAACTCTTGGTCAGGGATGCTGTAGCAGTAACAAGCTGAATTCATGCCACTTCCCATGGCTTCAGCAGAGCTGTCCCCACTATGCTTACCAGTGAGTTTGGTGCCATGGACAGTTGAGCAGGGAAAAGGTAGAGAGGTGCAGAGGAGCCAGAGCTGGGGATTTTCAGTGGTAGTGGGCAGGGAGATTTGCATACGCCAAATCAGTCAGGTTTAAAATGCTTTTCCTAAATTCATCAGTGGTCCCTTCTGTCCCAGGTGACCTCTCTGTTGAGACAAGCCTTCTCTTCTAATACATAAAAAAAGTCTCCTAAAATGTCATGATGGAGAGGCACAGTTGTCCATAGACAAAGTCTGTGCTGCAAACAGTCCAAGGCAGGGTTATCATTGTATTTTTAGCATTAAGCCTTGTGGACCCAAGTTAAATCTTCCAATTGCATATGCCACAACTGGGATGAGATGCTCCCTCTTTCCTCCTTCTGTTCCTTTGTTCTCCTTCTCTTCTTTGTTTCAATAAAAGCTACTGCATCATACGCATATCAAAAACCTGAAAGTTGTCTGGCACTTCAGATCAAGGAATGGATTCAAATTCACTGCCTCAGGATATGTGTCAAGTCACTGCGCTTATCTTGCTCTTATATTACTGACTTTCTTGTTTTTACCAGAGGTAGCTTTCTGCTCTTATTGGTGTTCAAACCACGAGCAAGAGAAGCCGGTGGAGGATAGCACCTCCGTGCTGAAATTGGGCAGGGTTCCCTCTTTCCTTTGAGCTGCAAGGAGAGGAAAAAAGGAGATTGGGAGCCCTGGGAGGTAAGAGTGAAATTGGCCTGATGACTACCTGGTACAAGTAGTCCATTATTACTATAACTGTTATTATTTCTATTTGCAATTATAAATGAGGGGTACTGTAGATTCCTTTAAACGACTACTGAAACCGACAATAATATGAAAAGTACAGGCCAGTGTGTGAGGAAGCATGCTGATGCCAATGTTTTCCCAAGAGTTAATTTTTCTGCCTAAATGTAAATGCATTATGTGACTTCCAGTATTTATTCCTGCAGTCTACAGAATTATATTTTTAGCCTCTTTCTCCAGAGTTACTTTGATAAGGTTTCAGAGCCCCTTTGGAAAATCTAACAAAACAGAATAATGTAGAATACATCTAAATCCAGCAGACCTTTAGAAACAGAACATAATGCTCTGAAAATCCTTCTACTAACCCAGCAAACATGTTGATGAACAAAATATTTAATCAGACATACTGCATGCACAGGGGATATGCATGTCTATGTTTACACTGTGATTCGGGTCTGGTTAGAGGCAGTGGGTAGGCAGCTGTTTTTGACATAGTCTGTACTTTTTTTATATATATACATATACGTGTGTGTGTGTGAGTATGCAGGCTTTGAGAGATTTCACCTGTATCTGCTTGTAAGTCTAGGAAATTATTTTTTTGGAGTGGGTTTGTTTTTAATGTGTGCTTATATGCTTATGTGTATAAATTAGTAGGAAATATTAAAAAGAAAAAAAACAATAAAAATTATGAAGAATTGAGGTTTCATGAGATGTTGCACTACTGCTTTGCTTGTAAAAGGCCAGATTCTGGATCTGGAGGGTAAATTGACACAGCACTATGCCCCAGGCTCCAAAAGTCATTTTGACTGCGGCAGGTATCCCCGCCTGTATGGATTTGCCAGAACTAAGGACAGAAGTACTGGCTTTGGGGTCTGAAGCCAGGCAGTGAAACTCTGGCTTCACGCTACGGTGCCTATCCCTGATGTAGGGACCCTGTTAGTGTCCCTGTGTGGCTGTGTACTGTGCTGTGGTGGTGGCCCAGCTCATCTGGAGGTGGCTTGAAGGTCTTAGTGTAACACTTCTTTGTGCAGTGTAGATGTGCACTTCAGCTCTGGTGAAACAAACACTGTGGCAGTACCAATGCCAGCTTGGGCTTTAGGGTCATTGCAAGGTCTGTTCTGGGAGCAAGGAGTCAACTTCTCCATTACCCATGAGATGTACAGTGCACACTCGCACAACATCAACACTTTGCATGCTGACTGAAGATCCAGTGAGTTCAAACATTGACCAGTTAACAATTTGGGATGTAAAATGAAACACATGAAATGAAACACATAAAATGAAACACAGCACATTCTGGAAAATGAACAAAGAGTTAAAAGTCTGGAGTTAGAAGTCAGGAGACTTCTGACCCTGCCATGATCTCTCTGTGAGACCTTGCACAACTCCTGTTACTTTTCTGCCTCTGTTTCTCCATTTATAAATCATTTCCTGCTCTGTGTCATATGAACCAGTTCATGCTTGGGCAGTTTTGAACATTAAACACTCTTAAAAAGGCTAAGCAGTATTATATAATAATGCCTTTTTCCCTGGTGTGATGAAGCCTGCGTCTGTTCTCTGACTTGACGGCAGGAAGGAAGGCTCACTCTGAACAGACCAAAGTACATGAGGGATTGATTAAGAAAAAGAAGTGGGGGAAGGAGGGAGCAGAAAGGCAGTTGATGGGGAGAGGCAAGCAGTGGAGAAATGTCGATTAATTGACACATCTTAACATGGTGGAAAGCTGAATCTGACCTTAAGTAAGGTAACATGAGGCTCATATACAGCAGGAAATCCTAAAAGCAGTTTATTTCAGGAGTTATCCTGAGGCTTGGGTAACAGAGAAGCAGCAGGAGGAAGCAGATCCCAGTACGTTGAGGTTCATCAACCACTGACCTAACTAGCTGCTGTTACAAAAATGGACCAGAACTGCTAGGTGCAAGATGCTCTTTAAAGCAAATGTGCACCTCCCCTGGCAAGTCATGCACAGTTGTTTTACCAGATCTCACAGCTGAACAACAGCTAGGCACACAAGCAGTCACTTGTATGTGCAGGCTGGCTCTAGGAGCTACTTCAGACTCTAACATGCTAAGGCTTTGTGCCATGCACCTTGCCCAGGAGATTTTTTCATGTTAGAAAAAGGGTAAGCTTCTCTTTGGCATATTTTAGAAGAAAATATGATCTATGTTAATGTAAGAATTGCAAAAATCATTTAAATATAACAAAAAGAAGGGCTCTTGAGGCATATTTTCATCCTTTCAATTTAAACCTGTGGGAACATCTGTTCAGAAATATGTGACCAGGACTAGCAGTGTAAGCTGTGTTTATCAAGGGTTGGAGAGAGACAGAGACACACACATGCATTTGCGCACACTTCCTATACCTGAAAATGCAACAGTTTAATATCTGTGACTGAGGGTGGAAGGGGTTACAACAAGATAGCAACCTAGCGTAGGTAACTGGAAGGGCTGTGAATCACTTTGAATATCAAGGCTGAAAGGTTGAGCCTGATGCCGTGAAAAAAGGGCAGTCAGTGAAGGTATCTGAAGAGAGTGATTGTATTTAGGGTAACAGGCAAAGAAGGTAATGTTTCCAATCCTGTTTTACATGGATGTCACCCAGGCAAGAGAGAAGGAAGTTGTGGCTGTGAGGGGAGAAATTGCTGAAGGTCTGGATGGGTGAATGGACATGAAGAAATCAGATTTTAGTATTATGGAAGGAGTAACAGGAAGATAGAAGATGCAGTAAACACACTCACACATTACAGGCTGTATGCAGGTAAAAAAGGGAAGAGCTGGAAGCCTTTCACATATTTAAGTGGGGGCTTGCTAAATTTTGGGTTGATGGTGAGATGACAAAGGCGGGAAAGCATGATGGCTCGGGAAGATAAGGAAACTTACTTGGACATTTTATGGTTGTTGAAATAAATTAAACTTGAGATTACTTGAGGTAGCCACTGGTTTACTATGTCTTGCTTCAGGAAATTACCAACAAGAGGAAATAGCCAGGTCTAAGTAAATATAGCAAATGAAAGCATGAAGAAAAATATGGAACTTCAGGTCTAAATGTAAAGTGTGAGAAGCTATTTTGGAGGAAGAACGTTTAACCTGACCCTAACCCAAACCATCTGTGCCTGTCTTTACTTTCACTACTGTTATCTCTGATCAGAGTGCTATCGCAACACTAAAATTCGGGATCTGAATCAAAAGTTCAATTAACGCTGGCTTCACATTCTATGTAATCACTTAAATTCCGGGTTTTTTATCTTCACCTGTGTATACATCCTCCCTTCCCCCTCTGCAAACCCAAGCCATGTGTGCATACCTGGCAGATTTCCATCCACAGGATTCAAATAAATTTTGGCTTGTTTCGTTTTCCTTGCTGTTACTAGACACCAGTGAGGTGGAGTTTCTTAAAGGTCAGCCCTTGCTGCTCTCCAGCTTCAAGAAAGGGGAGGAAATTAAGCATCTTCAGCCCAGACTCAGTTGTGACAGTGGTGGCCCAAGCTGGGCAGAGTGACACTACTTACACACTGTAGCAGCAAATCAGTTGCTGTAGAAATGAGCAAGAAGTTGTCTTTACATTTTGAAGCCACATTTTGCTG
Source organism: Morus bassanus (assembly GCA_031468815.1). Classification (NCBI taxonomy): domain Eukaryota; kingdom Metazoa; phylum Chordata; class Aves; order Suliformes; family Sulidae; genus Morus; species Morus bassanus. Next base: position 58,070,758 of record CM062567.1, on the reverse strand, counting down.
TTACAAACTTGTAAGGGGATAGTGTAGTTTCCCTACACAGATACCACCAGCCTGTTAAAAGCTGATGACATGGGAGATTTGGTGCCCCTCTAGACCTCATGGGACTGCAAAGAGACACTATTTCTAGCTCCATCTCTGTACAGAATATCTGGCTAGGGCAAAAGACCTTCTCTGAGCTTTTTCTGTGCACTTTGGACTAGGGACTTAGAGCTCCTGAACACCCCAGCCACCACCCTCAGGGGCCATCTGAGGCTGTGGGTGTACAGAACTCCTTGCCTAACGGTGCCACGCTAAATGAGAAAGATACTTATTGCAGGAGTGCTGCCAAGGCCAAATAAACTCTTAACAACAACCATTATACTCTTAGTGTATTGAAGCGCTACAGGCCTCTGGAATGCTCATGGCTCCAGAAAGCTCCTAGTCCCATCTTCCTTCTGTGTGAGTCTGAAGTTTATGAAGCCAGATGGGGCCACCTTGCTTTTCGGCCTCCTGCTTGTTCCACTGGCTTGGGCCTACTGAAAGCAGCATTACAGTCTCTGCCAAGCACTGCTTTCACAAGTGTTGGCCTCCTCCCTAGTCATACTGGCATTTCCTCTGGAAAACCATTTCTTTTCAGGATTCAGAAGTATAATCATTTAAAGCTGATAGCTACAGACTGCTGCCTCAATAGGTTCTCAGTCATAGTCCTTCACTGGAGTGTCAAGCAGCTTTTCTGGGCAGATTTGTTCTCTGGCACATAATTTAATACGTTTATGTTTCTGTTATGTTTGGACATGTGTTCAGTAGAACATGAGGCAGATTTGCCAGTTTAACAGAGACATAGCTTGCCCTGTCACACCACCTTCTGAGGGCATGTCAGCAGGGACGTACAGAGTGAAAGGAACCCCAGGTTGCTTTTTATTCCCAGTTCTTGCTGCTGACCCTGTTGCATAACTCTGTAACATCAGTTTAGCTTCCACTACCACTCTATGCATTTTTCTTCCTCACCCATTATGCCTATCATGCCTTATGTAATGTGTACAACATCCTGCATTGCAACTGATTCTAGTACCTCGGCCGGGATCTCCAAGTCCCTGTGACACTACTGCAAATAATAGTCCTCTCTATCACTGGTCCTTATAATTGCTAACAGACTGAGTATGAGCATGTGTGAGAGAAGAGTGTTGTGCAACTAGATGCATGGCCTCTCCCATACCTTATACCCCAAGGCTTGCATGTTTTGGTACTTTTGGTTTCTTCATGTCCACATTTTTTGGTAGTGCTATCATTGTCTAACACTAAATAAAGGCTATAGGATGTTTTTAAATGTACTGTTTACTTAGAGGGAGCTTAGAAGAGAAAATATGAGAGAAGCATATAAAGCCCTAGTGATTTTCAAGTGAAATGAAGAAAATGTAGGCACAAGCTGGAAGCCATTCTCTCTTGCCTACACTGCCTTCCTGTGTCATCATCTGCTCCCAAGGCATCAGCTCTCCTCTATGTTTCATGTACCTTTCCTGCCACATGCCTTTGTGACAGCTTGCTTACTTCAGCCAAAATGCAATGCGCTTGGTTTTGGTAAGGTTGAACCATACGTTTGCAGGCAACTTGCAGATAGTGAGATCTCCAAGTGCCTTCCTGATTAAGGTGTCATCATCTCATGTTACTGCCTTGTTTGTCTTCCTTTCCTCTATAAGAGAGTGAAGGATTTTAACGTTTATGAAAGATGCTGGTTTACTTAACTTCAGAGAGATGAACCATAGCACAGTCCTTGAAGAGGCCCTTGTGCAAGAATGAAAGCCCAGCCTTAAGAAAGGGGCAACAGTTTGAGGATAAAAGCTCCCTCTAGCCATCACTTGTACCGTTCTCCAGCTGTAATAAGAATAGTAGCTTCAGAGTGCAAATTTCTAGCACAGACAGCATAGTATATTTTGCACATTTCTTCAAGCCTAATCTTTTCCACTTCTCCCTGCTTCTGTTTTCCGGGCATGTAGATTGGGTTTAACTGAGCACTTCTTTATGCATCTTTTCAGCCCTTCAGCGTGGGGTCCAGCACTGGGAAGATTTTGGTGCTGAAATAGTCTAGCAGCTACAGTAATTGAATGCATGGAGATCAGGAATGATTTTTAGAACTGTTTGCTTGACTCAAAGTCCAAGGAAATCAATTCAAAGATTTAATTGATGTTTATTCAGGCGGTCTGACAACGCACTTTTTTTTCACCATCATTTCCCCTTCTGTCAGTTCTGTCTGGAACATGGGGTCTGTCCCAGGCCCCACATAACACCAACTGCAATAAATAAGTGGAGAAACTATTCACACTTCACACGTGAGAATGTGCCCTCATTTTACAGCCCATCTATCAAACATAAACATACTCCAGCTTGGGTATGGAGGCAGACCAGGAGGATTTATGATCCCAGCTCCCTGAACACAGTTTTAATAAGTGCTACTACAAATATTGCAATAATATAATACGTTTTAATGTGTTGGAATGCAGTCCTTGGGGGACTGTGGGCATTTAAAAAACCCAGCCCAAATAACTAAAGCCAATGTTTTAATAAAGGAGCTAAAATCCCTTGGACTGAGAGCATCTAACAGTACTGAACTCACCATTCATACAGGAACGGCTTGTTGATTTAGGGTTCTAGAGGAGCTGTTCACAGGTGGACAGATTTGTACAGAGGTTGAAGCTGTTCCAGCCACATGCAAGGTGAAGGGATATGAAAGTTTTGGCAGAAATAATGTGGGTGTCCTTTATCATTTGCTATATTTGGGTATAAAGTTCTGTTGACTTCTGTTGCTATAAAGAGATGCAGTTTGTTTTTTTTAAAATCAGCTTGTGAAACAGAGAACACAAAAATAAGGATGAGCAAAGCCTATTTCTAGGACTTGTGGAGAGAGAGCTTCTAGAACCTCATGAGCTACCATGGGCCCCACAGCTGAGCACCACTCCCTAACCAGTGTGCTGCAGCGGGGCTTGAAATGCTGCTGGCCAAGCCTACCATGCAGCTGGAAGTAGTGCTGCCTTATCTACATGGCATTGAGCGAAAGCTTGGTGTATTGTGTTTACATGGCAAGGTTTTGGTAACGTGGGGGCTGCAGGAGTGGCTTCTGTGAGAAGATGCCGGAAGCTGCCCCCATGTTGCACAGAGCTAGCTCCAGCTGGCTCCAATACACACCTGCTGCTAGCTAAAGCTGAGCCTATTGGCAACGTTGCTAGTGCCCCTATATGATAACATATTGAAGAAAATCGAAGAAAATTGAAGAAAATGCTGCACACCAGCAGCTGGAAGAGAGGAGTGAGAATATATGAGAGAAACGACTCTGCAGACACCAAGGTCAGTGAAGAAGGAGGGGGAGGAGGTGCTCCAGGCACCAGAGCAGAGATTCCCCTGCAGCCCATGGTGAAGACCATGGTGAGGCAGGCTGTCCCCCTGCAGCCCATGGAGGTTAGTGGTGGAGCAGATATCCACCTGCAGCCCGGAGCACGGGAGGAGGTGGGTGTGCCCTGAAGGAAGTTGTGACCCATGGAGACCCTGTGCTGCAGCAGCCTCCTGGCAGGAACTATAGCCCCATGGAGAGGAGCCCACGCTGGAGCAGGTTTTCTAGCAGAACCTTTAGCCCTGCAAGGGACTTGCACTAGAGCAGTCTGTTCCCAAAGGACTGCACCCCATGGAAAGGACCCATGTTGGAGCAGTTCTTCAAGAACTGCAGCCCGTGGGAAGGACATTCATTGGAGAAGTTCATGGAGGACTGTCTCCTGTGGGAGGGACCCCACACTGGAGCCCCTGCTCCAGAATAGCATGAGGAGGAAGGGGCAGCAAAGACAACATGTGATGAGCTGACCACAACCCCCATTCCCCATTCCCCTGTGTTGCACAGGGGGGCGGGGGGAGGAGATAGTGAGGTTGGGAGTGAAGCTGAGCCCAGGAAGAAGGGAGGGTGGTGGGAAGGTGTTTTTAGGTATGTTCTTATTTCTCATTATCCTACTCTGATTTGATTGGCAAGAAATTAAATTAATTTCCCCAAGTCAAGTCTGTTTTGCCTGTGATGGCACTTGCTGAGTGATCTCCCTGTCCTTATCTCAACCCACGAACCTTTCATTGTATTTTCTTCCCCTGTTCTGTTGAGGAGGCGGAGTGATAGAGTGGCTTCGTGGTCACCTGGCAGCCAGCCAAGGTCAACCCACCATAACACACTTCTTCCATGGGGTAAAACTTTCACAGGTCATTTGTGACGTTAACCTTTCTGAGAGTTATTTGCCTACCTCATTTTGTGGGGAGACATTCAGATCTTATCTTCAACCATGGCAAATGTCTTTTTCCTTTAGGATTTAGCATTTTGAGTACTCAAAGAGTAAGGAAGGTACAATTCTTGTCATTTTATACATTGGTGCCAAAATTCATATGTACATTCAGACTATGTAAATAAGGGGATTTATACAATATATATTCATTCTGTTGTGGTGATGCCAGAAGTGAAAGAAAGGGGTTTGATTCTCTCTGCATGAACTTTGCAGAGATGTAGAGAGCATGCAGGATTTCCTCACCATTCCTTAACAATGCACCAAGGGACATTTGTTACTACACTGTTTGTGGTGAGGTCTTCTTGGAAAGCCCTGAATTGTTTTGTGTTCTTGACGATATGTTTCCTTGCACTTCAGTATCACTTTTCCTTCTTCAGCCTTCATCCTTGATAGCTTTCTTGAAAGTGATGGCAGCCCTCTCAGCCTTTGTCTTGCTCCTTCCAGTGATTGTCTTCTGTAGGCCCTCCATGCCCCTAATCAACCACTTAGTCTTTGTATGCCTTTGTATGCCTTTGTCCCAAATGGAATTTGTCTTTCTTGAACCTGAAGAATGAGAAATGTCCATAGTAGTACAGGTGAGTTTTCAGCAGGCCTTTGCACAACGCTTGCCTTCCTTGCCTGACACACAAGAATGCATTTGCTTGTATCACATTCGTGGCTCACAGTCACCCTGTGATCTGCTCATGCCACCAGGAACATTTGCCTACTCAGATGTTTCCAAACTGGAGCAGAAACTCACGGCGCTCCACCTGACATTGTGTTACCTATTTCTACCCTGCAGTTCTTCATGCAGGGTTTATTGATGTAGGGGATGTCTCTTCTGTCAGAGCTTCAGCTGGTAGGGAGGATGGGGGCCGTAGGACTATGCCATGAGAGAGAGCTTTTTCTGTCTCATGGGTGCCATGAAATCCAGAATACGATGTGGACAAGGAAACCTACATTTCTTGAACGACGCTTTTCTGCAATCTACATTCAGAAGACCTGACCATGAACTTCACTGTTTCATACATTTAATGACATTAAAGCATGAAGAGTGGAGCCTGAGATGTGTTAAGGGGGCTTTCACCCCTCAGCAGCCTGCTAGAGTCCAGCTCCACGCAGTCACAACCAGCAGATCCAGCCCTCCACCAAAAAGCTACAAGAGATGAAACACTGGTGGGTCAATGCAATGTGGTTCATGGCACTGTGGTCTGTGGGGATACACTTGACTCTCCAGGTATGTGAATAAAGGTTGCTGACAATTTTTTAAATGAGTTCTGCAGGCAGTTAGTGAAGAGGAAAGCTGTTGCTGGTAGTGCTGGTACGGGTAAGGAGGTGGCTGGCCAGGTGGCCATCCGACACTAAAAGGCAACTGCCTCTCTTTAAGAGCCCCTGCGTTCCTGGAAGATAGCTGCAAAGAAGGACTGAAGATTTTGGTTTTTATACACCCCCCTGAAACCACCTGAGAATGTCAGTGTGATGAAATTACTGATGATGTCATTCACATACAAAGGAACTTTTTTTTTTTAAAATTAATAAAAGAAACTATGAAAACCAATCTTCTGGCACAGACTTGGTAATGAGTTTGCAAAACTGGTGCAATGAGTGCAGAAAGCTGCCAGACTATGTCTGTTCACTTAAAGAATCTCAACATTTTGATGCAAGCTCAGTGTGATGAGACAGGCCCTTGCATGTGTCCAAATGTGGATCTGATGGATCAACAGGCAGAGCAAGGCTAGAGATGAATTCCCTTGCCATGAGGGCCCCCTGTCCAAAGGGTTTCGAGGAAAAAGACAGTCTTTAAATATCAAGGATTTCAAAGAACATGGGATTTAGGGCTGAAACCTGTGCTTTGAGTTACACTTGAAAATTAACGGGTACCCAGTGCATTTTAAGACCATGCTTTCCTCTTTGCAAAGGGCCGCGCAAGGCAAGTGAATGCTGACATAGCACATCGAGAAATAATTAGCTGTAGCTATACTAATTGCATTCCTGTACTGTGGGGGATTGAGTTCCACAATTTAAAAAGGATGGTAAGGTACCTGAATGTGTCCAGAGGAGGGCACCAAAGCCAGTGAAGGGGCTGGAAGGCATGTCCTCTGAGGAGCGGCTGAGGACACAGGGCTTGTCTAGTTTGGAGAGAAGGAGGCTGAGGGGCGACCTCACTGCTTTCTACAGCTTCCTGAGGCGGGGAAGTGGAGAGGGAGGTGCTGAGCTCTTCTCCCTGGTACCCACTGCCAGGATGCGTGGGAATGGCTCAAAGCTGCGCCTGTTAGTTGAGGTTTGGACTTGACATGAGGAAACATATCTTTACCAAGAAGGTGGTCAAACCCTGGAACAGGCTTCCTGGAGAGGCGGTCAATGCCTCAAGCCTGTCAGTGTTTAAGAGGCATTTGGACAATAATACCTTGCTTTAACTTTTGGTCAGGCTGTTGGACTAGATGATCGTTGCAGGTCCCTTCCAACTCTCCTCTCCTCTCCTCTCCTCTCCTCTCCTCTCCTCTCCTCTCCTCTCCTCTCCTCTCCTCTCCTCTCCTCTCCTCTCCTCTCCTCTCCTCTCCTCTCCTCTCCTCTCCTCTCCTCTCCTTCCTACCTCCTTCCTTCCCTACCAGTACACACTGAGGAAATCTCTGATGACATTTCTCCCCAGCCCTGCACTAGCAGAAGGCATCGAATGGGCAGTCGAGTCCCATCCTAGGCGTTGGCTCCATCACGTTGTGGGAAGGAAGCATGTACCTTCTGATGGGGCTGAGAGCTGTGGATCATCTCGAGATCATTTCACCATCTGAACACATTTGCAAAAAGCAGGTGTGAAGTGTGGTTTCTGAAAGTCTTCTGAGTCCATCCAGTTTAGCTGGGTTTCCGCAGGATGGCAAAACCCCATAGCTCTGAGCCTAGCGAGGTCAAAGATAAAGCCCTCAGGCTGAAGCAGGACGAGCTCCTCAACTAAAGGGTTGCAAATCTTTCTGAGGTGAGCAATACCTGTTCATTTCCTGTGGATATTTTTTTTCTCCTTGTAGTCATTTTTAGAAATGCCTGAGTGAGGCGTTTCCCTTGGAAAAACATGCAAAAACAGAAGAGCCTGAGAACAACGGAGGACTCCCTCAGAGCCAAGGTCCCTCTGGCCCAAGACTCTTGTCTCCAAAGTGGCCAAGCATAAACACCTAAAGGAGAGCATGTGAGAAGTGCAAGTGTACTTGTGCCAGGGCCCTGGGGGTGCTCATAGGCCTCCGTGGCTGGGACCGGCCTCCCCTGGCACTCCCAGCCCCAGGTCTCCTGCCAAGGGCCCAGGGGACGTGTCTCAGCTCCGCCTGGGGCCTTCAGTCCCTGCCTGGGCGATGCTGTAGGTGTGCCCGTCTCTGCCCCTGTCTCCTGGATGGTCCTGGCTCCTGCACTGCAGAGACCTGCCCTCCTGGATGGAGCCCTCTGCCCTAGGTCAGAGTGTGTCATGCAGAAATCTAGGCATAACATAGCAGAGCTATTCCTTTCTATTCTATTCTATTCTATTCTATTCTATTCTATTCTATTCTATTCTATTCCATTGTCTGCACTCACCTTGAGTGGAATAAAGATAAAATTCATTTGCCTGAAATGCCATGGGTTTTTCAGCTCCAAAAACACTTTCAAAGACACAAATCACAAAGGTGACAGGTGGAAACAGGATTTTCTTTTAGTTCTGTGAATCTGTTTCAGAGCCAGTGGTCACAAGCATGAACACAGTGCACATGTGTAGCCAGGAGCAGGCTGATGTTCAGTTTAGCTTGAAAAAACATCCCTTGCAGCCTGGCAAAGGAAAGCCACAGAGCCGTGCAAAGCATGTGCAGGAATACAGGCGAAGCAGTCCATGTCTCCTGAAGAGTGAGAACTTGAACAAGGAGAGTCAGGACTGACCACACACAAGATGATGATGATAATAATAATAATAATAATTAGTGTCTGGTACCGTGGGGTATTTTTGAAAGTATGGCATGTAGCGATGATAAGCACACTTTTTGCTGTGCAAGAGTTGCTCTGCTGTCCTTCTTGGCCAGCGTTGCATGAAAAGCACTCTCTGCGCTTGTGTTGCACGCAGGGAGAGCTGGAAAGTGGCAGCTCCTGGTGGTGCAGCAAGCCTGGAGCCCTTCCAAGCACAGGCTGTTTTGCACAAGCAAGAAGCCCTGAGGAAATGGAGCCAAGGGAAGAGCAGAGCTTGCTTCCGCTACAAACTTGCAACGGGCAAGAGAGCCAGAGAGAGCCAGGGCATGAGTGGTGCCTTGGAGGTGCAAGGGCAGCAGGCAAGACCCGGGCGAAAAGGGCCCAGAGGAGCCCTGACAAGGGACTGTGCTAAGTGCTACAGAGGACAAGACGCAACCCCCGGGGGCCACCCTGAGGGCCCACCCTGGGAGTCTGGAAAGCTTCCTCCCCCCAGATGCAGGGCACGAGGGCCACCTGTGTGGAGCATGAGCAGCAGGCACCTCGCCAAAATGGCCCAAAGGAGCCCTGGCAAGGGGCTGTGCTCAATGCTGCAGAGGAAGGCAAAAACCCCTGGTGACACTGTCTAGCCCACCATGGGGGAAAAAAAGCCTTCCTCCCCCTGCAGCTGCAGGGTGCGAGAGGCCATCTCCATGGTGCATGAGCAGCAGGCAGTGACCCAGCTAAAAGGGACCAGAGGAGCCCTGACAAGTGGTCATGCTCCATGCTGCAGAGGAAGGCAAAAAACCCCCAGGGACCAGTGCCAATCTGCACTGGGGGAAAATTCCTTCCTGACCCCAGCGCTGTCGATCAGCTATTCCCTGAGCATGTGAGCAAGACCTGTCTCCTCGTCCCACAGGCTGGTCACGCCTCCCAGGAGATGCCCAAGCCCTATTCTCCCTCCACCTGGAGCCATCTCAGGGGCTTCTGAGACTGGCCACATACCCCCGGCCTGATTGATCTTGGGGGCAAGAATCCTACCCATGCCTGGCAGGGCACCAGTGGGCACTCCAAAGCGCTGGCACCCCTGGCAACGTCTGTGCATCCCATTTCTGATGGCTGCTGCCACTAGCTCTACAGGGGGTGAGGATGGCGAGCTCTGCAGTGCTCCTCAAGAAGGCAATGCCTTGGTCTGGCTGGTGCTTATCCAGCTGAAAAGGATTTCCATCCCTTGAGCTTTGAACGTGGCCCTGCCAGGAGCTGGTCTTGCAGTGAAGAACCTCCAGTGTCCTTGTCCAGCCTCCAGTCTTCCTCCATCAGCCCCCTCGAAGTAATTCCACCAACTCCTCAAGGTCTTCCTCTCGAATGTCTTCAGGCTGCCCCCAGGCCAGCCCTGGCAGCGGGCCATGGGACGCTGCGCCCTTTTATCCTGTCCCGGGGCATTGTGATTGCTGTGCTGCTGGGTGGTGGCCCTGTGCCATGGGGGTGATGGGGCCCCCCATGCACAGCCCGGCCCACTGTGCCTCCACCCAGCATCCTTCAGATGAAGGCCTTTAGTGTTTGATGGGCTGTAGTTATGTCCCTTAAAATGAGGTTCTTGAGTGGTGGGACTGTAAACTGTCATGTCCTGACTTTCCCTCTGAGCTCCACCACACCTTAGGAAACATGTGCCGTCAAAAAGGAGGAGGTGATAAAATTTGGTTCCTGTTGGGAAGACTAAAGCACTCTAAAGCACTTTTACAGGACTTTGAAGAGACTCACTTAATGTTATTCTGCCCCTTACTTGAAAGTATGGATACGCAGAAGTTGGTCAAACTGGCGGTAATCTCTCTTCAAATGTCAGGGAACACCAGAGGGCTATAAAGTTGCGCTGTGTGGAAAATTAAATTCTAGCAGAAATTACATGGGTATAGCCAGCAACACTGGTGAGATTGGACACTGACCAAAATATTAGAAAAACAAGTGACCACAAACCACAGAGAATTCTCAGACCCACAGCACACCAAAAAGTGCGCCAAAGCAGAATTTATTAAAGCCATACACTCTTGGATATGAATAAAGTGCACAACTATTTTGAAGGACTTCAGTGTGTTTAATGTTTTACAGAGTATCAGGCCAAACAAGCCCACATTGGGCTTGCCTGAACACATCCTGATGATGTAGGCTCTTCTCTCCCTGCAATATCACTGAGTGGTTTAATAAAAACACCAAATGAATGGAGCAGAGAGGCTCCACAGAAGTCAGTAAGGTCTGGAGAAGCAGGAAAGGTGATAAGTAGGAAAGGATGCTCTGGTGCTACCCTAATTTGTCCTTACTTATTAAGAGCCTGATTCTGCGGTTAGCTATGTGTTTTCTCTGGTGCTGCAGGGGCATTTGTGTGAACCAGCTGCTCAGCAGTGTAAATCTGCACTGCTGCCTTTATGGGCAAGTATCACTTTCCTGTCCAGAGTGAATCATTTGATAAGGGCAACCTTCTGCAATGGATTCTTCTCCTTACTGCTCCACTTGATGAGAACTAGGCTGATTTAATTTTCTTTTTACTCATCGCGTGTCCACTTGCCTCAGAGAGCTCTCCTAACGCCATATGATGTGCTGCACCGATGGCTGCTGGTTGCAGCGGGGCTCCGAACCATGCTGTTGTCATGGCTCTATGTATAGGATCTCAGCCTCTTGCTTGCTCTCCCCCTGGGGTGTTTTCAGTTGCTGTGGTCTAAAGTAGCAGCCGTGGCTTCCAAATTCAGAGCAAGGATATTGGAACCATGTGTGTGCGCCTGCCTGGAGCGAAAGGCTTTGCTTTGTATGCCGCTGAACACAGCACTCCCTGGCTCCTTGTAAACGGGCAGGGAGCAGCGCAAACTCCCTTCCCTTGGAAAGGTGCCTTACTGAAAATGAACAATGGTAAAGATTTCTATACTTAACAAACTACCGCTAAATGTGCATATTCCAAACAGGGCTGGAGCAATGCCAAATATGGTTCAGCTTATCTGAAACACAAAGTGCCTGTTTCTAAGAGAGAGGGTTAGGGTTGCAGTATTGAAAAGCTTCTTTTGATATTTGCTGCTCTGGGGGTGGGGGAAGGGAAGACATTTTTAAAAGGCATTGTTAGAGGCTCTCTTCAAAGAGGCCTCAAACCTATTTGTGTAATAGGGGTGGGATGACAGAGAACTTTGTGGGTATGGCCTTGCCTGTATTAGCATGTTAACCACTGAAAAAATCCAGCTCAGCATGAAGTGTGTGATAGAAGGCACAGAAATCCCTGATTCTATGGCTTGTATGTAGCGGGTCATCCCAGCTCAGTGACCATAACATGCTTTCCTGTCCTGTAAGTGTTAATTCTGAAGCTATGTCTCGTGGCTACGGAGTTTTGCTAATGATTCTCGACAGTAAGTCATGGGCTACCCCACTGCCTTGCTCATAATGTTGCTACATCACACAGTTTTATACAGCTGGGGAAAAATTAGCTCTGAAGTTAATCATGGTAGACAAAACTCAGGGAATTAATTTTTATTTCTTCTTGTTATTTTGGTAACATGTTTAGTAGAATCATCTGCAGCCTAATAGTTAAGCAAGGATTTCTCTGCTTATCCCAGTTTTTTACTCTGGGTGGTGTCTGCAGAAGAAGGATGATTAAGTGATAGAAACTGGGAAAGGAGTATCTTAGTTTGGGTGTGCTGAAAAAGCTCTTCCAAGTATGGGCACTGGGCCAAGCGATATTGCATGAGTTTTGATTTCAAGGCTCTGTGTCTGCCTAGGATAAGTGAAAGGCATGTCTTAAGCACTTCTAAATAAATAAATGTCATTTAGGTATGCAGTTGCCACCCTCAAAAACTTTCCAGTGCTTCTCTTTGCAATTAGATGTTATCTAAACTTCCCTGCACTTAATATAGAGACTACTTAAGCAACCTGTGAATAATGAAGTATCTTTAGTTAGTTACCTCGGGCAATTCAAAAGATTTTAGAGGTGGCTGCTCTAGTACAATGGCTGCTATATCTTAATGAAATAACTTGTCACTATTACAAGCCTTTTCTGAGGTCAAGGAGCAGATACTTCCACTCCTGAGCATAAAATGTCAGGAGTTTCAAAAATTAATCGTAAGACTGATTATAAAATAGTAAGATTTTTAAAAGTATATAATTTCATTTCTTTGTGTTGGATACTGTGTTTGGAGCCCTTAGATACCACGTTTTGAGGACATTTTTGCACCTACCGGGGCTAGAAATTTTTTCTTCTAAAATGAAAACTGAGATCCTGATGTAACCAGATGACTTCAGGGGTCAGGGCTTTCATGAAAACCTCACCCATCTCAGTAGTCACTCAGTGATCATCAGCAATGGTCAGTAGCATTCAGGACCTCAAAGTCCTATAAGGCCATGAAAAGTATTTCAGCAGGCCCACAGGGTAGGTAAGTCCACCAGCCTCATCTGTGGCTGGTGCGATGACATGAGTGTGCTCATAAGTGATCAAAAGGCTTTCTCCTCTCTATTGCTGCTCCATGGTTGAGGGGTGTCTCAGTGAGGGTTAGACATGTGTTTAAAGCAACACCAGTCACCCAGCACAGGCACAGAAGATACACCATGAGGTGTACTGTGTTTTCCATGAAGGGATGAAGAAGAGCCTGGTCATGGAGGGAGGCCACAAGTACTCCCCACCTGTCAGCACAGATGCAGGCTTTCGGAGTTTATCAAATGGCTGCTTAGCTCCCATCATTTAGACTGGACTGTGTCCTCCTTTGCATGTTCTGGTTTGTAAAATGACATTGGAAACACACATTTTTTCCCTCGGCATGGCAAGTGATAGTGGAAACCACTGATTTATTGTCCCATCTTGTTATCACTACAAGAGGGTTTGATTATCAGAAGCTTCAATAGTTCATCTTCCTAAATCTCCATAGCCTGTAAAAGTATCAGTGTTCCTACAGGTTACCATCTAACTTGACAAAATGTTTGCAGCAAAGGTTTTCTCAAGTGAAATAGACCTGATTTAATATTTGTGAAATGAAGGAGGGCATATATTGTGAAAAGAAATGATTAGCAATGGCAAACAGATTCATGACTACATTCACCTCTTTACCTGGTAGGTGACTGACAATGGCTGCAGTACTTAATCATTTCCCTTTTGATTTTGACCTTATCTCATGAGTGGGAGTAGTTCTATCAGTATCTCTCATATACTCTGCTTCTCTGACTGGCTGGGCATGCTTCTTGTCATCGTGAGTGTCACTAGAAGATAGCTGACTGATCTTTTTGAGTGTGGCTGCATTGTGGGTGCTCAACCAAAGTTCCCTTAACAATTCATGGTAAAAAAAGAATGTGTGATGCTCCTTGTAATTTGTTAAGTGGGGGGTGGTATGTCCGCTTCCTCCCTGAAGGAGGTCCATGGGGAGGGCAGAGCATACATTCAGGCTGATGGCCAAAAAAAAATAAAAGGGCAGGCAAGGCTTTCCCCAGAAAGCAGGAGTAGAGATTATTAGAAGCATGGACTTTCCTTCAGGGCCTATAGTTTGGCTAACCTTTTAGAGCTCCCCATCAAAAAGCCAAAGATATGTTGAGGCAAGTTTCATGGGGAATATATCAATGAAATGTTGAGCTTTCAGAACTTTGAAAAATAAATTGAGGGCTTATAAATTACACAGAATGAATTATAGTACACTGGAAATGTCAGGAAACCACACTGCTTTCATTAGGTTTTTGTTATAGGATCCTCAAGTTTTCCCAATCAACAGCTAACCTTCAGAACCATTTTATTACCTACATATAAATTCTGGGTTGCTTTTATGCAATTCAGATCTGGAAACTACTTACAATTTCTAGGAGAAAAACTGTTGAAAAATTTGGATTTTTTTGAAAAATGAAGAGTCAATACTTCTTTCCAGCCTGTCCCACAGACTCCTGAATTTGAGATTTCTGTCTCAACACAATCAAGGTGGGACTGCTGTAAATTTGCACTGTGGTAGAGCCACGACAGCCAAATTACAGGCGTGAGTTGAGGCACCATCAGATTTTTGGAATCCACAGCCCAAACTCAGCCCCAATAGGGGTCCTTTGAAGATAAAAGTCAGAAAAGTTTGAGAAAAGCATTTGGTTTGAACTCAATTTTCTGACACCTACTTAGCCTGAGATACTTGAAACCACACAGCTTAGGGGTATTTCATACTCTGCTTGTGCTCAAACACTCGACAACACACAAAAGTTGCCAGGAGAGAGCTCCAGCACTGATGTTTTTGTTCCCAAGTCCAACTGCTTGGGTAGGGCTGTGGAGATCTCTCATGGGGAAGTTGCATCAAGGTGATGGATTAAGACGCAGAGATTAGGCAAAACAGGATGCTTGAAACCTAGCCTAGTAAAGGCCAGACAGGATTTGAACTTTAAACAAATGGTTCTCATTTTCTCTTAGTAACTTAAATTTACACATAATCTGGATAGAGTCAGAAAGATCTTCCTAAAATATTCTTCCTTTTGGCAGGGTACTGTTTTCTGAACCTTGTTTTCTTCTTTACATCTTCAGAAACATGATCTGGGAGGGATGGCTTGTAACCGAAGTTCCCCACTGCTGGTATTAATAACAAAAAGCCCGACGCAGAGCCTCTCCAACTCCCACCCACCTCTGACAGGATCAGGCCCTAACACGGCTTAGAGACAGATGTTCTAGGAAGTCTCAAGTTGCTTAATATTATTTGTTCACACATCCCAGCTGATACTAAATCTTGTTAGGGAGGTGTTAAATGTCTGAAGACGACAGAGGCACTATCCATTCCCAGAATGAGTCACCGGGATGGGAGAGCTGAGTCCAACTATTACCACCCGCCAGGGCTTCCGAGACTTCCCCCATTACTCCCCCTTCTTCATTTTAATGGAGATACTAATTCCATTCCCATGAATTGGAATTTGGACACAATCCCTGATTTTCTTATGACATATTAATAGCAAAATTGGAAAGGCACAGGATTAAAAAAATAATTTGGTGCATGGTCATAAATGTATAATAAGAACAAAAATCTCAGTTTTCCTTGAAGGGAGGGAGCTGTTCTTCTTCTAATTAAAAAACTCTTCTAAAAATATATGACAGCTCCGTGCATACAAAGAAGTGGTTCTGTGTGGGGAGCTCAAAGCACCTTCCGAACTCTATATGCCTTCCCTGAGGAAAGGGTACCGAATTTTATTCTCCTCATTTCACAGATGGGGAAGCAGAAGCACAGAAGTGAAAAGACTTGCGCGTTGTCAGCTGTGGTCAGGCATCAATCCAACCAGTCCTGATTTCCAGGCTCTGCTTTAACCTGTCAAGTAGACTCTGGCTCTTCCTCTTCCTCCTCAGTGGTGTCCTTAATGGTTTTGCCACCTCCCTCTATGCAACCTCTTTCTTACATTTAAAATGGGGCCAAATGTCTATCCAGTGCTGTGCTTAAGGGAGCAGCACACCATACAGCTTCCTGGCATAGAAAGTAAACACAAAAATGCTGTTGTCCCAGACCTCAGCCATACGCACACATGGTGCGCAGCCCCACTGAAACCCATTTAATGTGTTTAAGATGCATCATCCATGACTTATAGGTTGGATGCAGGAAAAGAAAAACAAAACATCACTGTAAAACAAACTATGATTTCAGAGAGTTGCTGAAAACGAAAAGCAGGAACAGGCACCAGGGATCTTTCAACAAATGTAATTTAAAGAGCTCACTTTCAGCTCTCTGGGCACTTTGACAAGCATTTAGTGGGATTCAAGCAACTACTGAGTAGTAACGGGCAGCTGTCTGTGCAGCATGGCCATGCTGGGGCGGGAGGGAGTGGGACGCATGGGAGGGAGACGTGGGGGTGACAGGAGGGAGCAAGGCTGAGCGATGTGTGCCGGGGTCTTGTGTGAACACCGGCCTGGAGCGCGTACAGCCACCTGTTGTGACTTTCACGAGGCAGGGAGTGAACACCCTCATTGGTAATGAGTCTGATAATAAAACTGCCCTCGCCAAGCCAAACAGCACACCGTTTCCAAGGCTGGGGAGGACACCAAGGGAAGGGCTGCAGCTCCAGGTGGCTGAAGTACAGGAGAAAGTGGGGAGTGGAGAGACAGGACTGGGCTGATGAGAGGGAACAGCTTGGCAATGGTTGAGGTTCACCCAGAGCTGCAAAATTTCTCTCGGTTGCTCATTCCTTGGAGGAAGACTGCTCCTTTCTTCCTAACAGCCAGCACCGGGCTGCGCCAGCCCCTCAGGCAGCCATTTGCAGCTTTACTAGGATGACTGTGTGCACCAGGAACACCTTTGTGAAGACTGTCCTATCCACACCTTTATTTGCCACCTCTACAGATCCAGTGGTTATGCTGGGACAGGCTTCCTTCACCTTATCCTTCCCAGCACCTCACAGTACCAACAGGGGAGATCCTTCCCTTCCTCTCCTAGGCTCTGCATGGCTTGTGTTTCCACCTACCTCCACACATAGTCCTTAAAATCAGGCGTTGAATACAACTCCAGTTTTCTTTGATGGCTCCTTCACAGAATCACAGAGGTCAGAAGGGGCCTCTGGAGGTTGCCTCGTTCAACCCCTCTGCTCAAAGCAGGGTCATCTACAGTGGGTGGCTCAGGGCTGTGCCTGGTTTTGGTTTTGAATATCTCCAAGAGTGGAGACTCCACAACTTCCCTGGGAAACCTGTCCCAGCGTTCAACCACCCTCCATTTCTCAGGTCCTCCTGGGTACTTCTCTATTTGCTTTACAGCATGAGCTGTGCAAATGCTGCTGTGGGTTTTCCTGGAACTGGGTACTTTGATGACTCCTTCTTTATGTCTCAATAGCTGATATCCCCTTCACCCCCATCTGCTCCCCACCAAATCTGGGTTGTGCATTTTAGACCTACTTGGGGCTAGAAATGGACAGCAGTGAATATTATTACAGTACCTCAGTTATGCATCTGCAATTGTGATACATGTGTGATACATGCATAATTTTTTTTTGTCTTCCTATAGAGATCTTATGTGACACACTCAGACATCAGTGGCTTTTGGCTGGTTATACTCTACTTCCCCACCTGCTTTTAATGTTTCTGTGTCATAAACAAGCTTGAAGTTTTTGTAAAGGATTATTCATGTCTCATAACGGTTCAGACTTTTCTTAGGAGAAAAATGCTTTCCTTCATCATCTATGTAATAAGAGAATCGGATGGCATTTGATTAGGTGATAATCGAGTTCCTGAGCAAGTAAACTTTGACAACAAAGAGATCAAATGGTTTATGCCGCTGGCTGAACAAGACCATTTCCTAGTAAATCGAAGCTCTCCTTCCTGTTTCTGTTGCACTGAGAAATGGGCTCAGTGGTGTAAATCTTGCTGTGGAGTTAATCTACCCCATGGTTGGCTCCATCTGGCACAAATACCAATGCACCCCTCCAGCCACTGGTCTGGAGCAGCTGCCCTTTGCTATCTCTCCAAGGCAGGAAATACCCCCACACTCCGGCTTCGCTCCCTGAGTTATTTCCCGGGACAGGGATCCTTCTTACCCTTTGGGAGGAGATACGTCTTTTAGGAATGGGCTGGAAGTGCCAAAAACCACCCACTCAGCCAGCCGGCAGAACTCGTTTACTGGCCTTGTTGCCTCCAAGCCCTGTTTGGGTTTGTTTCCTCCGAGTTCAGAGCGGTGGGGGCAGTCGGGAGGTTTTATCCTTTTGTGCCAGTACAGCAATCTGATGATGACACACGGTCTCCCAGGGTATTGGCCAGCTGAGGTCACTGCCTTGCAAAAAACCCAAGCAGCTCATGAGTTTTGAGCATGATTTCTGTGAACCAAACCTATGCTTGGCTTGGTCAGAGTTTGACTCCATCTCTGACGGGGGAACAGTGTCGCCGGTCCAAATGGTGTAACAGTGCGATGTTGCTAAGAGGGACAGTAGTCCTTGGTTTGCTGTACCACCTTTGTATTTCTGTGTTTGCATCATGGCATTGCTCACTGTTGTCAAGGGACTCATAATTCAGAAGCTGGAATATGTAGAGGTAAGAAGGCGCAGGTTAAATGATGTTTGGCAGCTTTTTTCCTATCACTCTGCCTTGGTATGTAAAGCAGCTCAACGCTTCTGCTGCTTTTGTACGGCTTTCCTCCAGGCAGAGGCCTAACCAGTTAGTGTTTTAAAATAAATGCCCGCGGGTGATGGAAATAAAGATGTGGGGCACCAAGCATGCCAAGCAGGAGAGATCTTCCTGGGGTCATGTCTCCAGCACAGACGCAGGGCAGGTGGAAGTTAGTCTCAGCCAAAGGCAGATCAGAGGCTCTGTGCTTGTGTCCAAAGGATGGCTTAGTTTTTAGTGCTTGTTTTTGACCCTTCTGATTGAAAGAAGGAGCCAGATCCTTTTGAGAACATGCTGAGTAGATGAGTAGTACTAAATGACATGAAGAAAGAGATGAAAAAGGCCCAAAGACTGTTCAAAACTTGGTGTGAATTTGGCCGATGCCAGCACTATAGTGACGGTAGACTTGAGGGAACCATGCAGCCAACGTGCTGCCTGTTCTGTGATGAGGAGGGCCAAAATCAAACCATTTTGAGGGACACTACCAGGAGAAGCATGGCTTAGACACACAGAATTATTTAGTACCTAAGCTGTGCCGAAGACATTTGGAGTGATTAATTCAAAGTGTCTCAAACTTTGAGTGATTAACCAAACTTAGGGAAATGCACTAACTGAACTCCCTGACTGTGAAAATAGGTACGGGCCCAGCCCTCCTAGGTATGTAAATTAATTCAGTGAGAGAATACATGCCATGGGGATCGTATGCATGTATGTGCATACACCAAGATATTTAAAGAGACATGACAGATTTTCAACATGTGCAACATACTGCATGTCGAATATCATTAAAATGTCATCTTTGGAAAATAATGCTTGTGTGGAACATTCTGAAAATACATTAATCATGTTTACAGCCATATATTAGCTTGAATGTGTTATATATTTTTCCTGCTTAGGACATGAAATAATCAACACCAGATTTGTAATTTTTCCTTTGCTTGATTCAATTAAATAATCATCAGAATATATTGATTTTATATGTACAAAGTTTGCAGTAGCATTTCTTACATTGGTTAAGAAATACGTGCTCTGATTATTCTTTGCATTAAAAATCCAAGGCTATACCAAGATAGTTTATGCTCAAAATCAGTGAATTAAATTCAGTTTAGCTTCATAAATGAAACACATAGAACCACTCCCGTTCAATTTGTAAACCAAAATCTCTTTGCATATGGAATTTTAGTGGTGGATAACTTCAGGTAATGAACAAATCTTTTTAAAAGTGTAAAATGTAGAAAAAAAAAGGGAAAAAATGAAGTATTGGTTATGAATTATTGCTTTGTTACTTACTGCACCTGCATTATCATGTTTAGTAATGCTACCTTTGGTATTAAGGTGCTCACTCCAGCTTTATGTCAAGTAATACTTAAATCAAGTAATCAAGTAGAGGTTGTTTGAGGAAGTCTCTTTCATTTACTGTAAAAGAGTAAATCAGCTCTGAAATTATTTCTATTCATTGCTAAGGTGGCTTTGGTTTCAGCTTTAAGAAGGAAGGGGACCAATTAGTGATAGCCCAAAGAAGAAAAATCATGAATATTCAGAGGCCTAGAAAGCATGACCTCCTGAGGAAAGACTGAAAGATTTGGTTTTGTTTAGTCTAAAGAGGAGAAGACTTAGAGAGAAAGATGATCACAGCCTTCGAGTACATTAAAAGAAGTTGCTCCAGAAGAGGATGGGAATAAACAGCTCTCTGTGTCCTCTCTGGACAGAGCAAGAAGTGACAGGCTGACACTGAGGCAAGGACAGTTTGGTTACAACTTGGGAGGAGGTGCCAGTGCTGGTCTCTGGGATAGAGATGGTGGAATTACATGTTTTAGGAACAGGTTAGAAAATGTCAGGGATGATGTAGATATTTCTTGTTCCTGCTTTAATCATATTCCTCTGGTTGGAAGAGGTGATCTCATAAAATCCCGTTCTCAAAAAAGATTCCTCTTTTCGAAACCTTATTTTCTAAGATCCTGATTCTTTGTAATGAAGTAGGAGGTGAATGTATCCATATAAATTCTTACCTGTATGTTGTGCAGTATTATGCTGTGACGGCATGTGTTTTAAGGTTTTTGGCCATGAACATACTCTGGACACAAACAGAAAAACTATAAATGTAAGCTATAAGGCTATATTAATCATAGATGTTCAGCTACAGTTAAGTATTGACTAAAGCAGGTTAAGATGGAGACAGTACACAGAACAGAGCTGGAAGGGACAGAAGACTGTTTTGGAAGAAAGTTTCAAAGGAGGGAAGTCGTGCTAGTTTTGCGGGGGGCACACTAAGG
Organism: Morus bassanus; assembly: GCA_031468815.1. Taxonomy (NCBI): domain Eukaryota; kingdom Metazoa; phylum Chordata; class Aves; order Suliformes; family Sulidae; genus Morus; species Morus bassanus. The sequence continues at coordinate 58,050,287 of CM062567.1, read as the reverse complement.
AAGATTATTTTTCTGCAGAATGCAGAGTAACAGGGAGAGCAAAAGACATGCCATCAGGAAGGCTGGAGAGGAAAGTGTTACATTACGGTGAGTGAGAGAGAAAAGAGACACAAACCAGGCTGTCAGTAAAGGTGGAGAAAAGGGGTCCAGTTTCAATACATTAACTGGAAAAGACCAGAGTAGTAGCAAGAAACTGAATGTAAGGATGAAAGGAGGAATCCAAACTAACACATGGACTGGAAGTGGACTGAAGGAGAGATTAACTTAAGCTACCATGGAAAAGGAGCAAATAGAGAGAAACTAAAAGAACAAAGGAGAAGTTTTGTATTTACCGTGTTTATGGAAGTGTTGGGATTTCTAAGCGCATATGTCAATAGCTTGAGAGATATATGAGCCTTAATAGCATGAGAAGCTTGACGAGATGTGATGACTATGCACACAAACATAAGATCATTTGTTCTAACTAAAATGTAGAGAAATACTTTTCATGAGCTAATTTTAATCAAAAATCTGGTTTTGCATTAACACAGTGTCTTGTAGCATATGGTCAGATGTGAGCTGTGTAAGACCAAGCAAACGGACTGTACTGTCTGTCAATTAATTATTTTTCCCCGCATTCACTGATAGATTTCAGAAGACTTTTAATGTACCTTTTACTTGTGGCTTGAAGTTCAGATTGCTAAGGAAACATGAGTCCACAGAGTAATGGAATCTGCAGCCTAACCCCAACAAAGCGTTTGTTTATAAATAGGAAGAGAATATCCTAATAACAGGAGGCAGATGTTAAACATCTTGATTCATTTCAAATCTACTCAGTCTAACTCAATGAGCCCAAAGTCAGGCAACAGTGGACAAACACAGCTTTATTTTTATCCTAGTGGGTCACATTAAAATATATGTCATGTTTTCTGCAGCTTGTGGGCTGACTACAAAACAGTTTGAACAAATTTTGGAGAGAAACTTTCAGGATTGATTGTTAAAACTATTTAATCACATCCTGATTTTCACTATTATTGTTTGCTTAATATTTTAAACATTCTGCATATTAAAATCCTCAGGAGAGCCTTGGGGTTTGTTAGTTTGTTGATTATATTACACATAGTTTCCTCACCACCATCCCCATTAAAGCCAGTGTTACAACATCATAAATAGCTGAATTTTTATATTGTCAGTGGTTTTGGTGATGGCAATTTAAAAATATTCCTAAGTGTTCTTTTTCTGCTTGGCCATGTATACACTTTCAATGTTGTCTGTACACAAATAAACAATTGGGATAATGCTGTATAGTTATTTTTGAACTGCTGCCTGGGCTTGAAAAAGCTTAATGCATAAAACTCACCAAGGTGAATGGAAACATTCCAGCATATTTCAGTGAGCTCTGGATCAGACTCTTGAGCACAGTGCCGTTTCAAAGACTTTTTTTCTTAATATATTGTAATAGGCAATGTTTACTGAACTTATCTAAGGTTTCTAGTGATTAACATACATTAGCTCCGATGTGTTTTGACTGGCTGTTGATTAGGTATCACAGGGCAATTTCTTAGGGTTTTTTTATTCTGCACTTCACAGGCATTACACAACACTGCTCCAGCTGTCCCAATGTCCGGATGTTGGCTGTAAAGCTCTCTGAATTTAATATCGTATGCAGTCCCCACCTTTTTATTATTTTTCCCCAAACTGGTTGAAGCTGCAATGTCTGTGTTAGCTCTGTTTTCATACAAGGACTGTTTTGAGGCAGCTTTTACTCCAGTGTGGTTTGGAGGGAGCTCAGATTTCATCAAAACCTGTGCACAATCACTTCATTTGTTTGAAGCTATCTTTCTCATTCAAGGTGAAAGAGCCTTCTGAACATGCAGGGTGCATTCTGCTCCTGCATCAGCTGGAGAGCCTTACATTTCTGTTTTTAGTCCTGCACCCTTGCCACAGTCCCTAGTTAACTTTAGCATTACTAAAGAAACACCCCCTACAAAGCTTCTGCTTGGGATCCTACACAGGAAAGGAACAGCCTTTGTTTCAACAATTTTTGTCACATTAGGGTGAACCATTTCTTCCACTTGGATATTTCACAGCTTATCGTACGTCCTTTCTACGCTTCCCCCAATACTTTCTTCTGCACGTCTCTAATGCCTGCCAGTTGAACAACTCAGAGAGCATTATAGGTGCTAACTAATCTTCACAACTGCTCTGTAAAATCGGTAGGTCTCCTCATTCCCTTTTGGCCCTTGTTTGAAAGCTGAAGAATGGATAGATGTGCACCCATGAAAGCATGTGGCAAAAAAACCCCAATTTATTCCTTTCAGTTATTGTCTTTTAACTGTACTTGCAAGCTGTTTGCTAAAAAATGTATCTATTGGGAAGGAAAGCAGTTAATTGTCCCCAGATATTTGACAATGCTTTTTGGTGTTGGCAAGGGGCATGCACTTTGAGTTGCTGTATACCACTTATTGCTTTGCAGGTCTCTTGAGAGCTCAAAGAGGGTTGAAAAATGTTGCTAATTCCTCTAATCTTTCAGCATACAGTTGAGATGGGGCATGAAGTATGTCATTCAAAGGATACTTGAGCAATATGATTGGCTAATGGGGAGTCCTAGCAGCAGGTACAACATTTTAAATATGCACTATCAGAACACAGGCTTTTAAAAAGCATTTCTCGTCGCCCTCACCTCAATGTTTGCAACACTGTAGATAGCTTTTCTAATTGTAATAAGTCACAACAGGGCATGCCTTGTTGGGCCATAATCATACTTCTCTGGCTGCTGATAGCACTCCTCCTTCGGGTTCGTGGCTGGCGTACACCCGAGGAGTGCAATTATGGTACAACAATGATTGCCCTGTTGTGCCTTATTATTCAAGCAAGGCACTGAAGCAAGTGTTTGTGTGCATGCACATGCAGAGACAAAGTACATCTGAGCAGGTCCTTACCAGATAATTAACAAACTTTTATTAACCCTATCCCAACATTTATTTAATCTGAATATTCCTTTTATAGCTGTCATTTTATCCTACTTGCCAGGTAGCTCCCAGGAAGCCCACCAAGGACTCCATTTTCCTTCACTCTTTGCCATTTTTTTTTTGTTTTGTCTCATTTTAGCATGAATTTGAGTCCTGACAAGGGTGACATCCTGCCAGCCTTGGAGTAGGAAGATGCCTGTTCAGCTATAGGGCACATAGATTACAACCTGTAGTAGTAGGAGGTCCCCTCCGATCAGGTGGAAGGCTTGAGCTGAGCTTTTGTGTCCTGATGGCCCACTGTTTGCCCAGATCAGTAACCAGTGTGTCTTGATAGTGCTAATAACCGTAGCAGGTCTTAAGAAGAGCCCCCCGCTCTGCTCAGGCCCAGACCAGAGCATCAAGATCTCATTTCAGAGAGATCCCACTGCTTTTTGATGGGTGGACCTGAACTGACATGAAAATGAAAGTGCAGCTACTCTACCAAACCCTTGAGTTATTCAGTCCCCTTTAGAACTTTTTGGTGTTATTTTTTAGCTTTAGGTATATTTGGATATGCAGAATATGAAATGTATTGATGACCTATAGAAGTGTGACATACAACAAATGACATCCTTGTCCTGCAATAACATCTGTAGCAGTGGACAGCTGCACGGGGCTGGAGGACACCCTAAGGTCAGTGCACCATCATTTGTCACTGCAGTTTGGAATTGAGGAAGCTGCTTAAAAAACAGACAGGGAAGAGGCGCTTCTCTCATTTTTCTAGGCTTATGCTGTCAAATTTTTAAGTCATAAGAACAGAATGAGTTCTATGATTCACATGTTTTTTTGGAATATCTCTTCCATCTCTGAGCATTTTTAATTGCAGATGTTGTTAAGATGTCATTTTTAATGGTCTTATAAAAAAGCTCTGCCATTTCCACATTCTTGAGCTTTGAGCAGCGTGCATTCTTCAGCTGCTCAACAACAACAACAACCCATCTCCCTTGGTCCCGAGGATGCTGAGAATGGGAACACTCTATCTTTGTAGACGAGCTGGTGTTTGTCATTGCATTGTGGCACATACCCAGTTCAGGGGCTGTAAATTTTCCTTGAGAGGTGCAGCTTTGTAAGAGTTGGTCACAAGTGAGACTCTTTGAAAGCTAATGCAATGTTTCCTGAGATTACAGATTGCTAGGCTGGGGTCAGTGTTAGGAACACAAACATAAGGTGTTTGAGCTAAAAATATTTTATGGCAACTGCCAAACTGGTGAAATTTTCCATATTTGCTGCTGTGTTCAGTTCTTGTAATGGTTACAGAGGATCTTGGCTCCCTCTTTATCCTCCCTCGATAGCAAAAGTTAATCACTTGCACATGGACTCCCTTGAAAAAAAAATGTAATGTTTACTTGTTTTCCTCTCTCATGTTAAATTTCATTTCCTCTGCTCCTACCATTTCTCTGTGCTGTGAACCTATTGCTCATTGGGGTATAACACACAGAGCTGTTTTTCCTGAACAAAAAAGTGATGCTGTTCATTTCTTTTGGAAACACCACTCTGCCCGTCTGAAGGCAGAATCTGTTCCTTGATCCCTGCAGCTCTTCTGGATTCTCTCAGTTGCAGTCAAGGGGTGTAAAATTTGAAGAGAGCAAAAATAACGGTGTGAAGCTGCACCTGTAAGCCATTTCTGCAGAGAGGTCCAGAAGGACTGGGGGCTGGGATGCCAGATTCACTGAGCACCATTTTTGCATTCACGGGAAACAGACTAATAACCTAGTCTGGATCTTGGGATTTACATCCAGCTGCAGAAAACTACCAGGAGGGACCCTGGTGATGGGGAGACCCGGAGCGTTTTGGCCTGACTGTTGTTGATCCTGGCTGCAGGGTGGCAGCCCAAGAGAGGGAGATATGGCATCCCTGTGCCCCTGCCAGTCCCAAAGGAGCCCTTCAGTCAGTCCCTTGGAAGCCCAGTTTCAGACAGCCTCCTTTCCCTCTCTGTGCTCCCCCTGACTTCCCTCTAATTCCCTAATGTGCTGTTTCAAAACCTTTTGGCTCTTCCTAACTGTGTTTGGTTATGAGGTATTGGTCCAGTTCTTCAAGGGCAAGCACCTCTGATCTACATGCTTTTCATGCCCAATTATAGGATTTCAGGGCTTAGTCTGGCATACACCATTCAGGATGGTCTCTTAAATGAAATCTCTATCTATCACATATACATCCTCATCAAATTAGTCTCCCCTCCCCTCTGGATCTGCATGCTGACCCTGCTGCTTTGATGTTACAGCACTGAGGAATTTATAAGACATGGTATTTTTTCCCAGCAAGAAAACATGAGCAAACCATCTATTATGATAATTACTGAAACTGATTTACATCTTGTGAAAAGATTAGGCGGCAGCTGCTGCTGCTGCTGCTGCCTTGGAAAAGTCCCATAATGATTTCAAACTTCAGGCCTAAGGAGAAGTACAAAAAGGCAGCTTGAAAACCTCTGGATGTATATCTTCTGATAAGTCTCCATGGATTTTCTGATAAGGCCGCCCCTGGAAGGATTCTTGCTTCTGGTTCTCTCACTAGGCAGAGGGATTTTCCCCTCCTTGCAGTTGTGCTTCCAATGAGCATTTGAATTTGGTAAGACTTTAAAGAATGACAACCAGAGAAAAATTAGATTCAGACACAACTAACGTTTCATCTGCAGCACTTTACAGTATTAGCCAGCAAGTCACACTGAGAGCTCTTCCACAAATGAATCTGGAAAACATGGTTTCAGAGAGAGTCTATCTAATGGGCCCTTCAGTATCTCCTCTTGTCTCTCCTCCAGCTTTTGGAACCTCATCTTGCAGACACATTTATGCAAATAAATAGCTTCACATGAATAATTTTCTATGACTGTGTAAGTCCTTGAAGCATCTTGAGCCTCTGCTGTTGATATTAAGGAGAATTTTGTCTCTGGCTCCAGTTTATGTATAAGGACAGCTCAGGTACGTAGTTTGCTTCTTCCCCCTCTGTTTAGACACCTCTCAAGTAAGGTATAGGTAGAGTTGGGTGAATTATGCAAAATATTTATGGCCCGTGCACTAATTCTTGCTGTTGTTAGCCTGCTGAGGTTTCATAAGCAAATGATTTTTACTTCCAAAAAAATAACTGAATTTCAAACTTGAAGGGATGAGCATCTTTTGAAAATTACATTATTGCTAAGAAAGTCAAATTCATACAATCTAAAAGAAAATCAATACCAGGTGAGTTGTTTTGGGGCTGTTATTAGACAGGGAAGACAAATATATCAAGAGATTATAAAACACTTTATGATGAAGTACAGTGTTAGGGCTTTTTTATATTCTGATAGTTTAAAACATTATGAACAGAAGACATTCAATGAAACCGAAGGGCCTTTTAACATTTTAGCATATGAAACTCAGTGTCATGTAATACTGAGGTTCATTCCAGTGACGGGAGTCTAGCAGGGTTCAAACAGTAGTATGAAAATTTATCTGGACTATGACAGGATCACCAAACAGCAATACTATGCATTAAGCAAACTCACTAGTTTGCTTCACACACTTGCCATCCCCTCGATTAACAAATATAGTTTTTGTGTGGAACAGTACTTTGCTATGGTCATATGCCACTGCCTGGGTCAGGGAGCAGTTTGGTCCAAAACTTTGATGTGTTCAGATGTTAGCGCAAGCACTGCTGGGTTTTGCATTCGGTCTTTTAAGCTATGAGGTACTGTCAGGCTGTGCAGGCTGAAGATGATGGGCAACAGTTTTTCAAGGTCCTATGAGTGACAAGAGGTAGATTTTAGGATATTTAGGATGGGGGGCAGGAAATGTGCAATATGTATTTTGTAATTTTAAACACCACTAAACTGAAGGCAATTGAACACACAAAATTAATCTTCCATGGGCAAAAAGAGGTAAATTAATCATATATTTTACTGTATGTGTAGTTTACTATGTAATGATGTTTTATAGGGGTGCTGTAACCCAAACTAATTTGTCCATTGTTCTTATAATAGATCAAGCTAGGGCTGTGAACATGGATACCTTTCATAAAGTATCTAATTCAACACGCTTAAAATGCTTAAGCCAGCAGACATGTATTGTTCTGTGAGAAAAATAAATCCGAAACAAAAGCTTTGGCCAAAGGTAGCATTTTGGCTGAAGGCAGTGGTAAGTGTCCGCATGCCTCAGAGACTGCTTTCCAGAGGGTGTCCCAGCTGCTGGTGTCCCTAGATACTTTGTCCTTCTTCATGCAACTATGTTTATTACCATATCTCAGTCCAAAATGAAGGTTATTCTTTGTGTTTAGATATTACATCTATACATCCCTGTAAGGTCCCATCAGTGCAAAGAGGAAAGGTTGTTTTATGTGGGGATGACCACATGCTACTGGGGCACCAGAATGGTAAGTCCATTCCAAAGCCCCAGTTTCCCTGAGCCATTTCTAATCTCATAGAGGCTCATGGAGCTACGGCAGAGCTGCAGAGCTCGGTCTAATGTAGATTATCAGAATTACTTGACTTGTTTGCTTAGGAGCTCACTGGCACCAGGTTTTCCCTGATGGCTGCTAGGATCTGTGTGGAAAAGCCCTACAGGATGTAATAGGAATCTTTGCAGAAACATTAAAAGGCCCTGTTTAAACTGCTCTGAAACCTATAGAGTTTAATAGAGAGTAATATCCTTTCTATTGTTGTTTTTAACTGTCCTATATAATTCTATATTAAATTCTTGAAAAAGGCTGTAATTTTCTATTAAATTCTTTCAGGCTTTTCCACAAGGGTTCAGTAACATTTTTCATCTTTCCCAGAAGTCAATCACTTCAAGCCGCTAGCCATATGTACACATTGTATACACACACACACACGCACACGCACACGCACACACATATGTATGAGTGTTACTCCTCTGGAGTTCCTTACTCAGAGCCCAGTTCAGTTCCCTGAGAAGTGACTGCCCCGAAGAGCACCCCCCTCGCTGCCTGTGAGCGGTCAGCCCCAGAGAAAACATTACACACTTGTGCTCTGTGTCAAAGCCACCCTTGCTCAGCAGGCCCCCTTTCTCTGCTCGCCAGTGACAGCCCCTCTGCATCTGCCTCCGTTACCTATGGAGTAAAGGCTGGTAGGTCATTGCCCAGTGCCTGCCCCACGAGCGTGCCCACTGGGGACACTTCCCTTCTCACCAGGGGAAGTCTTTTGCAGGGGAAGAAAAAGCACGCTCCTAGGAGGCAGGCAGCCGAAGCCGGCAGCTGAGGAGCAGTTACAGCTGAGCTGCCTGGATCACATGAATTAATCTACCCCTTTTAAAACATTCACACGCTGATCTGATTTTGACTGCTCCCTGCACCCAAGCGGCTTTAAAGCTTGGTGTGGTTTAAAGTGAAATTCTGACGGCACTTTCTCTGCAGATTCAGTTTATCCCAGCGCTGGCACCCAGACCACCTGATGTGCGTGTTATGTTTGTTTATTTTGCTGATACCCTGAGAAGGTCGTTGGCAGTCTGTTTCCTGCTCTTTGGATACATATGCTGCTGCAATTGCTCTGCTCAGTGTACAGTATGCAGGAAATGTGAAGTTCAGTAAACAAAACAAACACACAATTTGTGAATTGGAGAATATTTTGTTCTTCCTTCTGGATTGCAGTTTTACTCCCATGTGGTGGGTGTAAAAGGGCCATCAGGCTTCCCTGTGAGAAGCCTGGCCTGACTTGACTGCAGTGCTTGCAACAGCGATCTCTTCCACCCAGGGTCTGACACAGAGCTCTGGAGCTGTGTGTGTTTGCTGGGGTTTGATGGCACTGAGGTCCTGACCTGAACCCCCAGCTGTAGAATCACTTCTTCTCCAGTTTGGCTTTGCAGCTTGGCTTTGGGGCCTCTGCCTACTTCCATTGCAGAATGCCTGTGTGTGAGTTATCAAAAGACTTACCAGCCAGGCTCGCAGTAACGTGCTTTTTGGTTTTGTGCTCCTGCGCGTGGAGCTGAGGAAAGAAAAGGCATGTGAAAATTGCTCACGAGGTGTCCATCCCTGGGAACCCTCAGCTTGGCAGCTTATTCCCTCCCTTATAGTATGGCACAGCCAAATAGGTACTTTTGTTTTGGGTATGGGGACCATTCTTCCATGATGCCATAGGAACTTAACTTCTGGGGCGCACAGAAAACCTTGGGCCCAAGCCTGCAGCCTACCTGTGCAGCACCCATGCATGCTCAGGAGGACACAGAGGGGTATGTTGTTCTTATATACCCTTTTTAGTTAGCTCTTGTGTAGCCATAGCCCAGGTGGTGATTTTGAAGCATGCGAGAGAAAGCGTGTCTCATGGTAAGAGGCTGGATTTGGGAGCTTCAGCTGAGAACATGAATATTTTAGCTGGAGGAATTAGCTTTCTGTAGCAGTTTTGGGGGTGGTTAGGTTTGGGGTGAATACCTAGGCTGTTTTACTGCAAAGAGAAGCCATTTGGCTTGCTACTGCTGTTCTTATCTTGGCTTCATTATGTGACTAATCTGCTAGGGTGCCTAGGCTCTGGACTAGGAACTGTTTTAAAGTCTGGATGTCCAAATCAAAATGTATAAACAACAGTGAGTAAATAAAAATATATGGGTATTTGTATATCTATAAATAAATAGGGCATTTAATACGGGCTTGTATATTGAGCTGTTCATGCATAGCCATCTGCTGGGGTCGTGCCTGACAGAGTACAGGAGTAAAGTATGTGAGATATGGAGCAGCTGGGAATATACACACTAAGATACACTTATCAAGCACCCTGACAGCTATTCTGGAGAAATTCCCAGACCCGTGGAGTGTGAATGTCTTAAAATTTGGGGGAGCAAGGAATAGAGCACCAAAGTTTACCCATCGGAAAGTGCTGCTCCAGCAGTGGTGGAAGTCTGTGCTGACTCCAGTAAAATTAATGGGATTGCAGTAATGCAAAACTGTTGTGAGATTGGCATCGAGCACTTTGCTTTTCTAGGAGATATTAAAGTTCTGACCTTTTCCCTGGGAAGTTTTATTTCTTTTTAACTTTGTCCATAGGGTCACCAGATGTGCTGTGTTACTGGGATTGTCTTAGCCATGCAAAGCATTCTTGAGATCCCAGCTGATTTGCTGAAACTGGGATCTGTCCCTATTTCAGTAAAACACTGGGATTTCCCAAGGGCTTTCCCGACTATCTTCTCCATTCTAGCAGCACGTCTATGTGGCCGAGCATGTCTTCTCCTTCTCCAGTAACCTCAAACCCCAGCTGCCGGTCAGCTGAAAGCCTGAGACAGACAATCACATTGATGCCTTTACAGTGGAAAGGTGCATACTCTAACAGCAGGAGCTCAGCAACAGCAACAGTTTCAAGCCTGACATGTAGGGGAAAATGTCTTCATCCTTGCTTGCATGCACTCACAGCAGGGCTATGAAAGGGGCAGGCCGAGTACAGTGACTGTGGAAGGGATAAAGGAAAAAGAACCAGAAAACCCAGCAGAAGCAAAGCTAGTAGGATAGAAAATTAAGTAGGACTGGGAAGCGAAGGGTAAAAGGAATTACAAATTGCATTTTTGGGGCTTTTTTCTCTGCAGAGATGGGGTAAGGTTTGAAACAGATAGAGATCATTTATATAAATGATCTGAACTGGCAACACAGGTTTAAAAGCTAAGTCCAGGATCTTCTGACAAATCAAGGAAACTGATCTTTATGCTTGATATGAGACACAGACCAGGAATGTTTGCCATGATTTCACATTTCCTAATAAAATCTCACAGTGCCTGACATAGCATCCTACTCTTGTTAAAACAGCAGTACAATTTTTAATGAGCAAGTGTTGAAGAAATTGCTTTAATGTCCTCTTCAAAAAACAGCCCCTCATATCACAGCACTCCTTAACACCCTACACAGGACTGTAACTTTACAGCCTCCCTTGAGCAATGCATGATGCTTAGCTGCCCCAGACCTGTGCAAGCCATGAGCTGCAACTTTGTCACAGGCCCTGTGCCTCATCTCCTCCCCCCTGGAGTCTAGCAGAAGATAAGTACCTCTTATGCCTTTAAGTGAAGTAAGCTATTGCACCTCATTCTACATTCTGACTGAGAAGGAGAAGGCTCCAAGCTCAGAATATAAACAGGCTTGAAACCCTTTACATGTGGGATGCTGCAGGTGCAGGCAGTGCTCTGGCCAGGTGCAGACAGACTGGCTTCCAGGTGCTTCCCATGAGCTCCTCCAGGTGACAGCTCCTGCCCCTCTGTTCCACCTCCATGCAGGTTGCTACATATAATATGAATATTAGGCCTGGTATAGAACTTCTGTGGTCACCTTTTCCAGCTTCTGGAGCCTTCTTTCTTCCATCTGTGTTTTGTTGGTTTTTTTTCCCTAGCTGTTAGCTGTTGGGGCAAAGAATGATGTGGCCTGCCTATGTCATGTGCCACTGCAGCCTATGGGTGTTCAGGTGGCTGAAGCAGCTTCATATCAGAGCTGCTGGCAGGGGACTTGCTCCCCTCATGTTGCCAGCTTGACTCTCTTGAGTCATGACTTGCCAGTCTGAAATGCTGTGACATAAACCTACTGTTCTGAATCCAGTGTTGTTGGCAGAGGCTCACCCCATGTCCCCTGGCCTTGGTTTTGTTTGTCCTCCTGTGCTGGATGTCTTCTATTGGCAGTTGCCTTTTGTCTTGCCATCCTGGATCTGTAGCTACTTCATATAACAAGTATTCCAGTGCAACTTGGACATTGCCTTTTGCCCTTCTTTTATGTAGCTATTTGACAGCAAGGTAAAGATGCATTTGCACTGTGATCCCAGGTCTTTTGCTTTTTTGTGACAAGCAGGCTGCTGGCTCTCACTCTGTTCACTTTCCCTGTGTGCCTTGCACTGCTCCTTCTCTGGGCTCTTCATGGGAAGCAATCATGTTTCCCTGTCCCTTCAGTCAATGCTGAGTATCTATCTAGTCCTTGGGAAAATGCCTCATGTTGGCATGTGATGGTTCATGCTGTCTGATAAGCAACATACTTCTGTCTTCTGTGTCTTTGACATCAATCTCTGGGCTGTCTCTACTGCTGATGTTACTTTTGCAGGCATCCAAGGGAAGATGCATTGCACTCGGATTCCCTTTTGGTGCTGAATTACATGAATGCTGCTGCAGGGCACAGTGGTGGTTGGCTGAGCAAAGTGTGTTAGGTTATGACACCCTACAGAATACAGCATCAGGTCCCTAAGCTTGCCTCTTGCCCTCATGGCCCCCAGAAGACCTTCCTCACAGGGATGAGAGCAGCGATATGCTGTGACTGTATAGTCCCAGTTATTGACACTGAAAAGCTGCCTGTCAGCACTTCCCTAGGTTTAAGTTTGAGTTTTTTGAAGCTGTAGAATCTGAAAATTAGAAAACATGGCTTTATACTTTAAATTCTGTTCTCACGAACAGCATACTGCAAACTTTTTTTGGATCACCTCACATGGGACGGCAGCCCCAGGTGTGAAACACGTACCAGTCTCATGAGATAATTTCCAGCCTCCTGGGATGACTGCCAGTCACCCTGAGGCAATGTTACTTTTCCCAATTCAGCTGGAAGCAGGGAGTTACCTCTTGTATGAGTTGCTTCATGTGATCTGATCAGCCTGGGATTTGCATCCATTGTGCCCCCTGGGGTCTTTAAGCAAAGAAGCAAAGATGTTGCTGCCCCCTCATGCCATGGTGCAAAGCAGCTTCAACCCTCAATGGAGAAATGCCTCGATGCTGTTCTCAGAAAGATTTGGGGAGATCAGAGCCAGGAGGCTTGTTTCTAGGGGATATTGATATCTCACGAGCTAAAGCTGGATTCTCAGCCACATGTGTTGTGAACACATGCATGGCTCCTAAGTCTCGATCTGAAACTCCATGCAGTAGTTTCCCATGCGTGCTGACTTCAGGTCAGTGCCTGCTTGCTATTTCTCTTTCGTTTCCTGTAGGACGAGGTTCTGCACCTACTCTGACTACACTGCTGCCCCATGGCTCTCAGTCTTCTGTCTATTGTGCAGCCTCTGGAAAGATGGCTGCCTCTTTCTATATCCCAGGATTTCTTTCATAACCCCTGCTCTGGTGATTTCCTTAATGCTTTCCGGTTTCTCAGGATGTTTTGATATCATAATCCTGAATTGCTTCTCTGTTGTCAGCGCCCCTTCTGTAATAGCAATGTCATTAGTTACAGCCTTGGTGGCTGTGAGTTGCCCTAATGAATGGTTCAGTTTACCCAGCAGGCTGGTCTGATGCCAGAGGTATTTGTGACCAGCCAGAGGTACTTGTGTACTTGCCAAAAGGTACAGCAGAGTTTGTCAGGAAAGTTCATGTGTCCTGGTTCACTTTTTGGCATCGCTAGCAGGAACGCTTTGCCTCAAAGACCCTGTGGAGTACATCTATAATGACACTGGTTTTCAAACTGTGTAATGGTGCGAGTCTGGCATACCTGAAGTCTTCCTCATCACTGCTAGGCTGGAAGTTACAGAGGGAATAAAGATGTAGCTTTGCCAGCTCTTTCCTTGGAGACTCCATCATGGGTAATGGAGCTTCACATTTCAGCAGGCTCAGGTTGCCAACAGGGATCTATCTTTAACCTTAGTTTATTCAACGTGTCTGTCCTTGACATACGTCTGTATATTCAGCAGCAAAGCTGCACAAGGGACTGTTTTCCCTTCCATTTCATGCTGAGAATATCTGGCATGAAACTACAGTCCTGTCCAAGGCTTGTCCTGTTCTGGCTACAACTCCTTCTGTAAACCCCAAGTGATAACATCTCCTGGTTGGTGGGTTTCTCACAACAGCCAGAATTTGCCCACTGGCCTTTCAGTGTTTTCCGTGTACATGGATAAGATATGGTTATGTGTCTTCAGTCAGCTATTGTTGTTTGTCCGTGTTTGTAGGATTGCATTGCAGCTGATTCCACTTTCCAGCTGGAAGCAAATTGGTTTAACAGCACACTTGCAAATATGGAAAGTTAAATGCTTAGCTACCTCCTTCTGCAATGTGTGCGTACTGATTATCTGTAATGTCTGCTAAGATCTTGCTGCAATCATCAGCAAAGCTCCAAACATTGTATCTACCCAGAAAATGAGAGAATGTCTACATAAAAATCGCACAAGAAACAATACCAGTGAAGGCCTGGACACACAAAATTCAGCATAAGTGAACGCAAGCTGTGCAGTGGCTTGTACAGCCCTTTGGGGGTCTATGCTATGCATGTTTGTATGGCTAGCAAAATTAGAGCTGGCATGAAACCATGACTTGCCATATACAACCTACAGTGACATCTCTTTTTTTTTTGCTGTAGAGATATACAGTGTGTCCCCCCTCTTCTTTTTTTTTTTTTTTTTTCCTATTGTAGCATTTTGCCCTTACTTTCTTGGCTGGGTTGGTTATTTCTCATTTCTTTCAGCTGTCCTTGCTAGCTGGAAGCATTTTCCTCAGTAGCCTCCTTGGGAGATTTGAATCTCACGTTTCACACAAAACCACGGTCTTCATGAAGGAATCCAGATTCACATTCACGTGTGGATACCATTAGTCTCAATCTGTAATAGCAGTATCTATTCAGTCCCCATTGTCTTGATGAGTAGGAAGAAGATTGGTAGGAGGGGGATGAGAGAGGACCACTGTCTTTGCATGGTCTCATTCCTCCTGGGGTGAGAGCCCCCTAATGCCTTTCCCAGCTGCCCCAGGGCTCTCATGATTGCTAATGACAGCAGTGTCTCACTCGTGTCTTGGTCTTTTTCAGAAAGGAGACAGTCAGATGCTTTGCTTTCTCTTTCTTATCTTCCATAATCCACCCTGTTTACAGATTCAGGTTACTCTTCTTCAGGGCTTGTACAGTGATATCTGGCTAGAAATTTATCCCTTTGGTGATCTGTCTCCCCATGCTACCTGCTTGCCTCCTTTTTATGTACCGTATCATTTACCTTGTAAACACATATTTTTGTTTACTATTGGACTTACTGAAATAACCACTGCCACAATATTTAATATACTTTATTTATGGTGGGAAGCTAGAGTGAATTGAAAACATGCAGAAGAAAAGCAATTGGAATTTGCAAAAGTCTGTGGCTTTGATAATGCTTTTCTCTGAAAAAACCTGTCTACAATATGTAAAATGAAATAGGCTTTTATTAAAACAATTGATCACAGAAGTAGTAGGCCTGAACAGACACAGACTGGTTTCCAAGCACTTCCTCTGACCCTTCCGCACCCCGTGTGCCTTCCTCCAATGTCCAGGAGGGTTGTGACTGTCTCCCTGAATCACCAGCTGCCTACACGCTCGGTGGGATGGAAGAGGGCTGCTCTCTACATCATCGATGGGAAATAGAGGAGGGAGAGCTGCTGCTTCTCCCTGCTGCTTTGCTCAGGAGTGCCGAGGGAAGAGCCCCAGCTCACTGAAGCGAGCCAGGGCAATATAGGGAAGGTGGAGCACCAGTGTAAGCATAATGGGAGATTGAGGGCTTCTCTGTCCCCCTTTCTCCTTTAGGCCTGGAGATATAAAGAGGCTGAAAGTTTAGCCTTATAATACAGTGACATACTCAGTTTTGATACATGCTCCTGATGCTGAGAGACATGTAAACCCCACAAATCTTTTCTGGTTTAGCTGTTTGTCACAGTAACTCCTACATAAGCTTTCTGTAGAACTGAGCAGTGAAACCCTAAGTCCCCTGAAGTCAACCAGAAAGCTCTCGTTTTCCTGGCTGGTGCAGGGCAAGGCCACTGGCATGGCTGTCGCAGTGACACATTTCAGTTTTTCCCTTGTGTATGTTACAACACTGAATGCAGATTAATTTTTACTCTGTGTTCAGTCCCTTCCAATGTACTGTTGTTAAAGACACAGTATCTGATTATCCTGAGTGCACAATAACTGCAAGTGGAATTGCATTAACTGCTCCGAACAAAAGTAATTTGATAGCTAATTACACAGGAGGGAAATGAACAAACCTTGAGTTAGCTAGAAATTTCTGCTAAAAAACAGATATTCTGGATTGATTTAGATATAGAATTTTGCTTATTCGACACAACAATGCATCATGCTGCATTTATAGTGTGCATTATAAGAGTACAGCTGGTTGGGGGATAATGAGTCTCCAAATTCATGATTTCCACCTTAATTACACTTTAGGTTAATATTTGTTCCTTGAAATTTGTGGGCTTGGGACAATTTTCTGGGAGAATCTTAAGGAAACAAACCTTATCAGTAGAAAGAGCATCCTTCATGCAGACGCTTTGATAAAGACCCACCTAGAGAATCACTTTACTGTTTTAGCCTTTCTCCTCTGATTGAGTTTCTTGCTTTGGGTTACAAACATCCTTCATAGTTTATACTAAAAATGGTAATAAGCGACTGGCCAATGTGGAATCAGGTTTAGCAAGTAGATGTGAGTAGATCTGGGATACGACCTTCCCTTGGCTGGGGCCAATAAAAGCTTTTTCTGGAAAGGGTGAATTGTTAATGCCAAAGTTCTTCAGTGATCAAAACATGGCCATTTTTTCAAACTGTCTCAATATGGATCCAAACTTTAGTTTTCTGGTTTAGCAAGTCACTTTCAGTCACCCTGAAGTTTGCATGAATTTTCACACCAAGCCCAGAAATAGAAAGGTCTTACAATAATCACAACATTTGTCCAGATAGATCAGAGTGGATGCAGTATCTTGAAGGTTTCCATTGATAGTGTCTTCTAATTTTTGCAAACAGATGATAAGTTTGAGATAGACTTTTAGAGGTCTTTCAGCTACACACCCAAGTTGGAAAAGGACCTGAGTACAAGAAAACAACCTTGAATGGGAATATTTTCAAGGCTTACAAAGCTGATATATGGCTATAAACTCTGGGCAGTACTCCGGCCCCTCGCTGTGAGGCTGAAGACAGACTTCAGGCCTGTTGTGGGGTTTATGTTTGTGACAGTGCTGGATGATTCAAGGCTGTGTGCATTTCACCAAGGTTTCCAGAGCTGGGTTCATGGGGAAGGGTGGTGGATGTGACAGCAGACCGAGTGCCACCCCCACCTCTCCCCTTTGAGCTCCTTGTCCTCCTCACCCCGTCACTGCCAGGGGCACCAAGTCAGCTTTAGCTGCATGCAGCCCATCGGGGCCAGGGAACTCCTTCTTAAGTATTGGGTCAGGCCTGTCTGTTTCACTATTTTAATGGGACCCTGCAGTGCCCTCTGGGGCACTGCTTTTTTACACTGTCGGCTCAGACCCATCCAGTCTGACAGAAAAACCTTTAATTGACACATTGTCGGAGCAGCCTTTGGACCAAATCCGCTCTTGTACTGATTTTCATATTGGTGTGAAACTTGACTTCCTTGGAGTTACTCTGGAGTTGGAGCAGCATAATTGAAAGTGGAATCAGGCATCAGAGCCCCCTTTATTCCCCTGGCTGAGGAGAACTGAGTTATCAGTGTGAACATTTGAATGTGAATGAAGCTGAAGAAATGGAATTCTGTAGCCAAAGGCTTCAACAAAACGCCTTCACCAGCATTTAATGCAGGCTGACGATCCTCTTTTATTCATAAATTCAATACCAAGGAGGAGTACACCCTGTCACTTAGTGTATAAAATCACAATTAACGTACTATAATGGACTTTTAAGGGGAAACCCTGTAGAACTGATTTATATCATAAAATGTTACATTAAACCCTTCTCTTTCTCCTGATACTTCTGTTGTATTCCTGCCTGTTTTAAATGCAACTCTATTTCTTGTTTTATGCTTGTGCAAAGGTGCAGGACAGTGGAGACAATACAGGAAAAGGAGAATTTGGGAAAAACAGCCATTTTGCAGTGTCTGTGATCCTGTTGATGTAGCACATGATTTTCTATTTGCAACCAGCTTTTAAAGAAAAATAGTACAGTGAGGGAAGGAGGACAAAAGATAAAGCAGTACGTAGGGATCTCTTAGTATTTTGCTTGCTCTTTCCTTCTTTCTTTGGCAGATAGAGGAGTAAAATCCCAGTGTCACGAACTCTTGCAATAGCTATCAGAGACCCAGTCTATGTTTGTTAGACCTGTGAAATCCCACAACATGTGGCAGCCGAACAATGTGCCACAATAAGTCAGCAGGGCCAACTGGGTTGAAAGGAATGGCAAAAGTAGCAGTTCATAATTTACGTACCTCAGCGTCATCTACGTAGGTCCACAAAGGGGCTCTGACATTTGGTGTAATGTGAATGTATATCTAACTGGAGTGTATTTGCCCCAGTTGTAAGGAGAATTTCTTCTAATGGTGTATTCACTGGTAGTTTATGATGGCAACCTGGAATTTTTACCTGCATCTTTCATACAGATTAAGTGGTTGAGGCTTTTACATTCAGGAGCACAGGAGAATCAGTCAATCATGGACGATCCACTTCTGTCAAATATTATCACATGATTAGATATAGATATGGTCCTGAGTTGTGCTTGCACATAGTTCAGTTGCAAGATGCTTGGAAAAAATGAGCACAGCTTCTCACTGAAGTGAACTGGCACAATTCCACTGACTTAAGATGAAGCTACCCCAGTTTGAACCACATAAGGATTTAGCCTGTAGTGAAATTCTGTTCTTTCCCCCCACCCAAATACTTTGCTAAATTTCCTGGTTTTACAACAGCTACTCAATGTCTGGTGACCTAGAGGAAACATACAAAAGTAGAGGACTGCATCAGTGGATGAATGTGTAAGGACCCCTGGCTTGCATCACTCCCAAAATAGTGAAGAAGGAAGGTCAGGCAAACACTGTTGAAATTTTGATGCTTTCTCATGTGGTTATACCAAAACATGTCTGCTATCAATGTGTTGGGGATGCTCCAAAATCTGATTATTCCTGCTTGCTCTGTGTTTATCATATATCAATAATGCTTATTTGTTGCTAAAGCCCCTATTGGATAAGAGCTGTAGACATAATGAATTTATATTTAAAACTGTTGCTCCATTGTAAAGAAGGATATCTATATTTAGAAGCAGGAGCTGCATGTCAAAGAGTCAGAGCTCTGATGACTCTGTTATTAAATAAAAATCACGTCCCGTTTTAACTCTACTGTTCAGCTTTAAAGGACTGAACAAATCAAACTGAATTTTGATCTAAATAAATGAGAATCCCAGCTAAGAGTGTTAAACAAATTCTTTTCCTCTCAGGCCTTTCTAGACAGGATCAAGGCCATCTTCTACTTCCCTGGTTCTTAAGACAGGAATATTCATAGCTCTTAGAGATATTCTTGCTGTGTATGTGCATACAAGCATATATGTTTTGACATGACAAACAGAAAGGGGAAAGAGAACAATATAACTTGATGTGAAATTCAGGGTTGAGAGGAGGAAGGGAGAGCACTGGTGCAGGAAGTTTTTTTTCCTCCTCCAACAGTCAGTATATCGTAGCTGAAATCAAAACCCTATAGCAAACTCCCTGAAGGAAGCAGCATAATAAATAGGTCTTTAAGGTCCTTTCTGAATGACATGGAATGAATGCCCCACTCCTTCCCCCTCTGCCTTCCCAAGGTAGAATTAGAAAATGATTCTCCATGTAGAGATACGTGATCCGTGCTAATGGCAGCAAATGAGAATGCCAGCTGCTGTTTTACCCTCTCTTGCACCCCTGCCCTGCTCCCACCTCCCCACAGTAACTCTGGCAGTAGTTTCATGCTTTATTTCAGGCTTACTGTTTGAATAATGATAATAATGTCTTGCACTCCTGTAGTGCCTTTCATCTGAGGACTACAAAGCGGTTTTACGAACGTTAGCTCTATAGGGGTTCATTCTGCAATGTAGTAAAGATGATCACAGAATGGACATATAGTCATATAATCACACAGTTGATTATTTACCCCTTGGAAATCTATGCCATCTACATCTATATCCATCCCAGAGTAAAAACATCATGATTATCTTTATAAGGTACAATGCATATATGCATGTATTATGCATAGAAGAAAATTCAAAGGAAAACTTACTGCAGTGTTCCCAGGAGGAGGAGACCTATTATATTTATTCACCCCCTATTATACTATGAAAAATGGAAAATACTAAGGTATTTGTGCTTCATTATGTAAGACAGGTTTCTATCAGTTCCATCAGGAATCTGTATTCTCTCCACTGAATTAAAATTTCTGTGGCCTTGTTGCAAAGTACTAGGTTCAAATACTCTGAATCATGTGACACAGGAGAGGGTGAACATGCACCCTTGAAGCAAGGTCCTCTGTATTCTTGGAGAGTTTGGGATTCCTGATCTGAGCTATGCAGTTTGCAGTTCCCACCTAATCTAAACTTTGGTGATGGATTTTGCTGTGTTTTCTTGGTATTTTCATGCAGGGTAAGGCCAAATTCTGCCCTTTTTGCTCTTGATAAGCAAATTTCACTACTTGTAGCTCCCATAAAAAAATACAAGTCTGCTCATTATCTTTACCTCCCAAAGCTTCCAATTTTTGCTGGAAAATTCCAGAACTGAGCTTTTTTCAATCAATTTTACATCAGCATAACAGGATCCCTCATGGTATGTCAGACTTAATTTCTCCTGTCTCCATCTCGGTAGTGAAGAAGCTGAGTAGAAATGAGAAATAGGCTAGCCAGACATTTTGAACTCAAATTCAAAAAGCAATCTGAGCTAGAAATAAAAATATAGAACCCAGCAGTGTATCTTTTTTGCAGCTTAGCTATTGACTCACTTGATTTTGACCAAGTCACTTAGGCCAAGATTTTAAAAAAAGTCTATGAATTTTGGCTCCCTCCATGTTTAATGCCAACTGAAAACACACCAAACCTGATTTTCATTGTCACTGCCCCACGTTATTATGTGCTCAACATCCATAACTGGGCACTGTGTTTTGACAAGATCCTGTGCCCTCCTAGTCACCTGAATAAAGCCCAGATAAAACATATGGGCCCTAAGATAGCCTCATGTATTTTGATTCCTCAGTGAAAAAAACAGTTCCATAGAGAATTCTGCCATCTTAATGTATTTTGAGACAGACCATGCCTTTTGCTTGCTTTATTGAGCTGTATTTTGTTAAGATCATTGGTAAAATTTTTCTGGAAAAAGCAGAGAACTGTACTACGATAAGCCACCCCTTCTGAAAGATTTGACAGGTCTTAGGAGACAGAGTCACTGGCCTGGAAGACTGCCATTCAGTCTGGCATTGCAGTTTGACCAGAGGAGTGAATCTCAGATACACAGGAGAACTCGGCATGGCTCAGGGGAGATGCTTTCTCAAGAAATAGCTGATAGTTGCCAGGAGGAAGCAAAACCAAGCCAAAGGAAATGCAGAGATGCTTGAAGCTTCACCAGGTTGTTCCCTGGAGATGATAATTTTCTAGACAGATGGACATGCATGTAGATTATTTGTTACTTTAAAATCTATTTCTTTAAAAGTTTAGTTTTTTCAATATACTTTTACTTGTACGTTGACAGCTGGGCTACGTTATGCCTGTGATCACACTTAGGCCAGTAGCCACAGCGACTCAGATTTGGTCTGCCCTTACAGAGGGCACCATGGTTAGATCCCAGCCTAGGAAAGAAAGCAGTCATACCCAAAGGGCGGTGCAGATTTGGTGTCTGGAAGAGGATGAAGTAAACTGGCAAAAAAGAAAAGGAACAGAGCTTCAGCTAGCCTGTAAGCAAGCAAATCCAAGTATATGTGGGACATTGTTATGATGAAACGTAAAGCTTTTTTAATTGAATAGTCAAAACAGGATTGGTACCTGGAGTTGACACTATGAAACAAGGACATACTAGTGAGATGCTGTCTGGTTTTTTCAAAAACTTTTTAATTGTGGTTCTGTCTGTTGAAGTGATTTGGTACATTTTCTGTTCCTACCCCAAAACCTCCCCAAACAAGGCCCAGAAACACTCTCCAGAGTTAGCACTAAATCTCTATTGATCCAGCCAGGAAAACCATTTCAGGCTTCTCTCCATTGGATTTGAGTCAACGTAACCTACCTTCTTGGTGTTACGTTACTTGTGACAGCCCCCAGGAAAAAGGGTCATATTCAAAACACAGACAATTCCTACAGCCACAGCTTAAACAGAGAACAAACTGGGATTTCTTTCTCTGAAAACTGTCTAGCAGTCCTTTTCAAAAGACAAACAAATTTTCATAGGGAAGACCCCCAAAATTCCCACTGGGAAACATGTCTTGCAGCTGTGTGACAGTTAAAAACACCTGCCTGGGTTGTCCTCCCACCACCCCTCTCCAAATGTTTGCCTCCAGCCACTTTTGATTTGTGGGCCTGTAGAAAGTTTCCCATGTAGGTGTGGGCCCCTGTGTAAGGTCATTGAGCCTGGTGACAGCGGCTTTCCAAAAATCATATTTATATTTCATGCAGATGTTCCCCAGGGGTTGTAATTTCCAGCTTGTCCATGCTTTGTACACATCTGTGGCTGCATTGCACCCTTGGGTTCGTTGAATAACTCCCTGGCCAGGGAGACCAGGTACAAAGTTGGAAGGTAGTGTGCACTGGGCTCTGGTCCCTACACCCATGCAGGCATAAGACAGGCTGTATTACTTGAGCAGGGAGCTTCAGAGGACTCAGCTGCATAGGTGAAACCCGAGTTACCTTTTGGAGACCCCAGGAGTTGTCCGCAAGGGTGGAAGCCATCCCCCATGGGCCTTGCAAAGCACTTGTTAAGAATTACTGAATTGCACTGAATGACACCAAACACAGGAGTTAGACACATGGAAGTAAAAGCTGGGTATGGGTGTCTAATGACAGGAGCTAAAGGCACAGAGGTTCCCTGAAAGGCATACTGGTGCAATGCTGGAGGAGAATGCACTTCATGCAGGAGCTGTGAAGTTTCCTTTTTCCATTATCTTTAGGAAGGCCCCACAGTCCTTGCTATGAAGGCATGAGAGCAATGCAAAATGTTGTGAGTGGCTGAGCTGTGTGGTAATCAAAGCCACCCTTGATATATCAGGATATATATCTGAAAAATTATTCTGCTCCAAGGTCACACTTCCATCCACAGGACAGTCTCCAGGATGCCGGGGAAGATTACTAAAATGAATCGCCGTATCACCACAATGTTCTTGGACCATCACTAGCTTCTCAGTATTTTAGAAGTGCCACTACAGGGAGGTTGGGTGACACCTGCATGTAATAGCTGCACAGATGTGTTGAATTACTCTAAATGCCTGAGTGGGCTGGAAGGCCTTGCATGGAAATGGGAGGTTCAGTACCTAAATCGCCTCAAGGTGCCTGCCTACATCCTCCTTGCGTAAGTAACAGTATTTAATAGGGTCACAGACTGAGGTGTGCACTTAAGTACGCATCTCTTGGGCAAAGAAGTAGCTCTCAGATGTGTGCCTTTACATACTAGCCATGTCCAGCACAAAATGTATTTCAAGCTGTTCATTTCCTTAGCCACTGCTACCCTGTAAATAACATGATAGCACCAGTATTTTCTAGTATCTTTTCCCTGCGGGGGAAACAAAATAGTTTGGACTCAGGGCAAAACGTTGCCTTCAAACGTATATGCACAACTGACCTGGATTTCCAAGGCACCTTGCCCTGAATGTATAATGCATTTGGTTTTGAACAGCTTTGTTTATTTGTGTATTTTGTTAATGTGTTCTGCACCTCAGGCGTGTACTTTACAAATGCAAATTCCTTGGCTTACTGTGGTAATTTACGACTTTTAAAGGCTAATTTTGGACCATTTTGCAATGGTAAAAGGCACACGGTTTGTGAGATCCTTTACCGGGGGGCCTTCTGTGTCTTTTCAAAAAGGTGCAGGGCATTCCCACCTCCCAGTGAAATCAGCAGGGCTCAGACAGCCGGAGGGAAGCCCACGAAGCCCTGAGCCTGGCACAAAGGAGAGAAATCAACCATCCTCCTCCTTATAAATCGCTATATAGCAAGAATACCCAGGGGCCGGGGGCAGAGAGCAAAGCACTGTCCAAACACAGACAGAGGGCAGAGGATCATCCTGCGCAGGGGAGGTGAGAAGACAGTGGTTGGTTTAGGACGAGCTGAGAAGTTTTGGGGAGGGTTTTCAAGCAGGAGTTAGCTTTCGTTTTCCCATCGCTAGCAAAACCCTGCTGTGGGACTGACAGGAAAGGACATACAGGCCCCAGCTTTGGTGTTAACAGATAACTTGGGGTTACAGGTGCAATGGTGCAGTACTGGTGCAGTGCAGGAGAATTAACTCCAAATTGTAGATGGGTAAATTAGGCAAAGAATGACCTCCAGATTTCTTCAAATATGTGATATGAAGCCAAAATCAGATCTCTGACTTTCTCTCATGTTTCTTAAACATACAGCAGCTTTCCAGCTGCTGTTCAATGGCAGTTCTCACTGGGGAAGGAGCAGGCAGGTTTCTGGCCTGAAAACGTGTTAAAAGTGCTTTGTAACTCTACTGAATTGAGGGCATTTGCCCAAGTATTATACTATATCAAAACTGGGCCGAAGCTTGCTGTGTTGCAAAACGTTTCTTTCTTTTTGTGTAACTGCTTCTTGAGATAAAAACATTCAATTTTAAATTGTAAGTACTTAAGAAATAGGGAATTTTTGTTTAATAGTTTGTTTAAGAAGTAAGAAATGGGAAGAAAAGGGCTGCTTAGTTTTTAAAAGAGCCACTGAGGTTTTAGAGCTATTCCAAGACTTGGGGTTGATTTTCGAAATGAAGTCTTTGAGAAAATAGCTTCCTAATAAAATTTTAAAATTTGGAAGCCTCCATTCTCTGGAGTTTTTAGGGAACTTGGTTTATTGAGGAATTTTACCACTAATATTTCTCAGCAGTGCCTGTGCTGACATGTGAAAAGGGCCTTGCAATGACAATGGACTGTACTGGTCCCCTTTGCAGGTAGTGCTCTAGTTGCTTCATTTATCCATTCCATTTTGTGATGAGAAAGTTGCTTTAAGCCAACTCTGCTTAGCCCAAAGCCCTGTTTAGACATGAGAGTCATATCTCACTGATCCAGCTACTCCCAGCTTGCATCAGCTTTACCTTACACTGGTGTCTTGTGCTTGTGAAATGAGTCGCTGAGGCTCATGCTGTTTTGACAGAGAGCTTAAAGCAGCTCAGCAAGTCAGTTAGACTAAGTGTGTTAGGGCACACGGGGTCTGATCTGTTAAACTTTTGGCTGTGCAGCTCAGCGTAATTGTGTTCTTTCCTCTTTACAAGCTGCTAGATTCCTAGAATGGGTTGCTTATATATACTTTTTCTCCCTATCTGACTAATAAGATTTTTCAAGGCTCAAAAGCCACACAGCCTTGAAAGAAATCCTTTTTTAGTTGCTTAACAAAGATATGTCTGGATTTTTTGCAGTGAATGTGGGTAGCTGTCACATTAACCTCTGAAGCTGTTGTCAGGGTTCCTGGTTTATTCTAGAGGAGGGCAGAGAAAAATAATGCTTTGCCCTTATAAGAACAACAGTCATTTGAAGATGGAATGAAATGTTAAAATTACAACTGACAATATTTGTGAGGCTTAGGGGCTTTTTCACCTCAGAGGGCCTCTCAGCCGATATCATCTTTGTTTCACCTGGAGGTAAATGAAAGGCAGGAGATGCAATTCTTCAATTCACTGATGAGTGCACAGCACTGTGGTATGAATCTGATCTCTTGAAACTGGCACCCAACACACGTCACTGCCTCCCAGCTGTGCTTGAGGCACAGGGCTGTGCTTCCCCCGCTTCACAGCCCACAAAATGGTTATGTTTCATTTCCTCCCATTTGGGGTTGAGTACACAAACAGAAATAATCTGCGAGATTGTACTGTAAGGCTTTGGTCCTCCCTGGAGATCTGTAGGAATCCCGTAGAGGCAGTGCTTTTGAGAAAAGATAACAGCAGTCTCCATGCTTGCTACATTTCACCAGCCCTCTAAGCCTCGGTGAAATAGGTGAATAAAATATGAAATATTAAGTGGTAAACTTTTAAGGTTGCACTGTTCCTGCAGGAGACCCATAGCATGTTGCCAGTAGCATTCTACATCCAGCAGAAAGTTATTTCTAATGGTCAGGGGTTTATTCCTACATGTAAAAGCAAATGCTGACCTTGATGAAGTCGGAGCTGAATGCCACTGGAGGAGTAAGGAGCTGTAATAGTGGTTAATACTTAAAAGGTAGATTTTTCTTTAAATGTCAATGCAAAACCATCCTTTTTCCTTTCCTTTTTCCTTTCCTTTTTCCTTTCCTTTTTCCTTTCCCCTTTCCTTTCCCCTTTCCTTTCCCCTTTCCTTTCCTTTCCCCTTTCTTTTCCTTTTTTCCTTTCTTCTTCATTGGAAACTACTAGAAGAAACTGAATAGGTATGCAACCTTAACTATGGGTGAAATGCAAGTGAAAGTGGTTGCAGAAGGCCTAGGTCCTGGTTGCCCACATGCCTTGTAAAGTTCAGTATATCCAGAATCATGTCTCCTAAAGCTTCAAGTGTAACTCTTGTCATATTTCAGTTTGTGGATCTGCAGAATAACAAACTCGGAGATAACAAGCCACCTTTATCCCAGCTACAGGAGTAGTAGATGCTGACAGTGTTCACCAATGCCTGATGCTGATCCAGACTTCTTAAATTTCTAGCTTTTCTCACATTCAGCCTTCCAAAGGGGATCATCATAAAGCCACGCTGCCGAGATTTACCTTGCAAACTCTGCTTAAGACTGAGAATCAGACATACACACAGCCTACTGAGTTAGCTCTAGTGGTCTGCAAAGGCAAGAAGATCTAAGAAATTCAGTGTTAAGGCTCAAACTCTGTCTTTAACCCTGTCCTTCGAACACTATACTTTCTGCTTCTGGTAAGTGACATCTGTAGTGATTTTGAGAATCCCTGATAATGTGGGAGCTGTTTGTTAACTCTTTTCACCCTGGCTGAGTTTGCTGATAAAGGACATGTGGTAGTCTCTACTGTGAAAAACTTAATGGCAAAGATTCAGGGCAATAATCTTATATGCATTAGAGGTTTCTATTAATTTTGATTTCCCGTTCTTTGAAGGGTGAGGCAGTAGAGAGACTAATTTGGCTACTCCCTAATATTTAATCTTAAAGATTAGGTTTTGGGTGGGTTTTTTTTGTCAAAAATAATAGCATGAAATCTCTATTGAAAAAGTATTTAATCAGAATACTGACACCATTGTAAATTTTTTTCTTCTGTACAAAGATTGTATTTTAGCAGTTTGTTATAAGTGAAATAACAGTGTGGACATGATGTAATAATTTATCACGTAGAAGACTTTGGAAGCAATTTCCGTTCAAGGTTATTGTACTATTTTAAACAGCGTGGTATCTGCTTTGCATATTCAAGCCAGGAAGTGTGACTTTCCCTCTCTCCTCCTCCCCAGCGTGCCGAGGGTAGATGTTCAGCTGTGGTGTACATGGTCATAAGGGATGGGTTGATCTGAATATGCCTGGGTCATTTCACACGGACTAAGAATCTGTTACAGTCTCTTTTTGTGTGCTTTGCATCATTGTTACTCAGTAGATCATGAATCTCCAGGCTATACAGCTCAGCACTGGGAAAGCCCTAATATTTCTAACCCATGTCTCCACCCATGCGGAGTGTTGTTTCTGCTGTACTTTTACCTCCCTTTTACAGTCCAAAACATCTCATTCATTGGCATCTTTGCTCTGGTGGCCATTCCACAGCCTAACATATCCCACTGTCAGGAAACTCCTCCGTAACTTTTATCTCATTTTTTTTTTAACATTTCTTTGTCTTTCGTGGTACAGCACTGTGCTCTCTGCTGTCTCTGCTCAACTTGGCGTTCTCATCCTGCAGATAGCTGTGCTCTCTCCCCTCATGCAGTCTGTGCCTCTGCACTCATTGCTCAGCCAGGATGTGCTATTAGCAACTGGCCTCTCTTTCTGCAGTAGTTTTGCTGCCCTTCTCAGAATTCATTCCAGTTAGTCTGTCAGGTAACAACATGCCCAGAAATTAAGGCTACATTCCAGCATCTGAAACGAAGCTTCTGGTGACTCAGCCCAGAATGGCTTTGGTCTGTTTCACTACTATATTACTCTTTACTGCATGTCCAATTTGCTGCACACTATTACTATTAAATCTCTGTTGACATTACCGCTTTCCAGGTTTCTCCCTCCCATTGTGTGACTATTTCCCATGTGGGCTTTTCTCATGTGGGAAATATTCACACAAATTCAAGACTTCAGCAAAGCTTCCCAGCTGCATTAGGCATTTCACCAATAAATCACTGTTTCAGAGAAAACTGACTGAAACGGCCTTTCAAATCCCACATGCAGTGATAGCTCACCCTTCCCTATACCCTTACTCCCAAATCCTGTGTAATATCACAAGCAAAATTTTGAACAGAAAATTGATTCAGGCAGGATTTCAGGGAGGATTCAAAGTTGCAATGCTAACAGTTGGTGAGGATCCACACGCTACCTCTGAAAGACATTAAAAAACTAACCACAAAAACAACACTGAGTTTATTTTTGCTGTGTTAACCCAAGGTTATGACCTACTGTGCAGCCACCAGGATCCTTCCGCTGTTCCTTAAGTTTTGGCTAAATTGGTGCTGCAATTTAGTGTTGTTTAGATGTGGTAGAGTTGGTTTAGACACCTGGCCACCCTGCAGTGTAACTGCAAGTGATATGGGGTGCTCAGGAGGGACAGCCTCTTCCTGGTGCGGTGCAAGGCTGCGACCCTTCAGAAAACAGAGCAATTCCCATAGAGGCGTTGTCAGTGTGATTTCAGCCCTGATGATGAAGAGAGACTATTTCATCAAGAGTCCATCTGTGTCACCAGTGAGGATGCAAAAATGGCCAAGGTGGTTCAGACACCTGGACCACCTAGCCCAGTGCTCTGTTCTCAGTAGTGCCCCTAAGAAGGCAAGGGTGAGAGCAGGGCAAGCATACATGATAATTTCTTCTTTCAGCCTCCAACTATTTTCAGCTCAGGGGATTTCCTGGCCCCGGTGAAGTTTGTCTGTTTTGTAACCCAGGGGGTTTCTATTTCAAGCACTTGTCCAGTCTCCCTTCAAGCCTATGTGAACTTTTCGCGTCCACATAACTCTTTGGTAAAAGCTCTACAGGCTCTCTAATTGATGGGTGAAAAAAAATTTCTCCATGTGGCAACCCCAGCTCCATTTATCTCCATTTGGTGACTCTGATTCTTGCATTGGAAGAGGGAGTGAGCAGTCATTCACAATCCAGCCACTCCTTGCTACTCTGGATTTTATAGACCTTCATCATACCCCCACCAAGTCCAGGCAGAAAAGTCCGCAACTACTCAGCCATTCCTCATATGAAAGCCATTTCACAGCTTTGAACATTCCTCTTTCCTTTCTTTGAGTCCCTCTTCCAGTTCAAGTTGGGTACAGTATTGAAGGTAGGGGGGAATGAAGGAATTGTACAGTGGTGCAATGATGTTCCCTCTTTTGCTTTTTATTAATTTTCCAGACTTTCGCTGACTTGAATTGTCTTTGGATTGGGCATGCAGAGCCAAAGAGCTCTGCATGCTGATAACATGCAACAGCCTGTGTTGCAGGAGAAAAAAGATTTTACTGTGTGGTCACTACTAGAATTAAGTTTATTAGCAATATATCAGATCTAAGATGGAAGATTACTAATAGAATTCAGACCAGTTCCTGGATTTCTTAGCTCAGGAGTAGCTGTAAATTGAGCAGTGCCAAGGCTTGAGCGCTGGAGCACAGTCATTTGGACCATTGTTAGTGTGCTTCTGGGTATGGTTTTGGCCTGCACCAATCTGCCCTCTCCCAGACATCTCCTGAGCATGCTTCAAGAATTAGCATGGGCCAGGGATGGTTCCCAAAGCAGTCTGGCTGCAACTCGGATGCTACTAGTTCCTTTAGCTGTGATTTAGAGGATGAAAGAGATTAATACTATAAACATGGCCAAATCATGCCAGCTGGTCTCAGAGCCAGAGAATGGGCCCCGGCTATATCTAAAATCTTCCTTGTGGGGATGGAACGGTGGTGTTCACAGCAGCAAGGTCAAGGATCTAGTTCAGGCATGGAAATGGCTAGACCTGACTGTGGGATACTGAGAAGTTAATACCAACGTTGGTCATGCTCTCTGTGCTCGGGGGTAACATCGAACTTCTGTCTCTGGAACTTTCTACCTGCCCACTTTCCTCAAGCATCCAAAATTGGAGATGATTGAATTATTCCAGATGAGAAAATTTATACATTTATTTTACTGCAGGGCATGAAAGAATCCATGTTGGGGGGACATGTTGATTTAATCGATTTGGTTGCTAAGCCAGTTTAAGGGAATCCATATATAACCTGAGTGGAAAGCAGTCCTAAGTGTTGGTTGCTTTTGACTATGAAGAAAGCCTATTCATGTACTTTACAAAGGTAAACACAGCTGGGATGTAGAAAGGTACAAACCTTCTCCACTTGCCTCAGTGGTGTGTTACCCTGAAGCTTTTCAACTGCTTTAGCTGTTGCCACTGCAGTACTCACTTTGCTGATCTATCCTGATGTATCTCTTCTCTTTCACTTGCAGGAGCACTGGCAGCATAAAAACAAATTTCCATTTAAATTTTTTTACCATCTGGGGTAACAAATAATACATAAAGTAACTGTAATGGAAAGTGATGAGGTACAGGAAGTTTCTCATTTATTGCAGTTAAATGTGCATCAGGAACATTTACATACAGTTAATGCACAGTTGGCAGTGGTTCCCCTGTTGTTTGTGTGGATCTTTTACACAGCAACAGGCAGAAGTGAACATTTGAACAGATAAAAGAAATCAGGCACAAAGAGCAGAGATTCAGGTCTAGCAAGTAAAACTTCAAATGCTGGCAGAGACTAAGATAAGTGTTCTGGAGAAGGATTGCATTGAATGTTTTATGCAGAGTTGTTTTTATGAAAACTGGTGAAATAATGACCATATTTATTTGCTGATACCAGTTCAGTGAGGAGAGGCCAACATTCCCAGTGGATGATTTGCATTAGTCATCAGTCATTTATTTTATAGCTATGATGTACAAAGAAGCTCAAAGAACATTAAAGACTTAAAATCAAGAACCCAGCAGTTGGGACATGCCAAAATTAAGGTTATTGATTGGAAACATGGATAAAATGGAACAATTTGGAAATGGCAGAGGCGATGTGCACTGGGGAAACAGTAAGCAGTGGATGTTTCAACTTCTTGTAAGGTGGTGCTTGCCTTTCTACAGCTTCAAAATGTTAGTCACGTAATCCACAAACTCTTCTGTCAGTCTGAGTCTAAAAAATTAGTCTTTTTATATTAATATTTTAATGATGAAATCTGGAGACTATTGAATGTTGACTGTACCTGAAACTCATGTTGACTCTACCTGAAACAAGTGCTGCACAGTTTTCTGTTACCTTTAGACCGTAGACCCTTGCCCAAAATCCAGACACCCTCAGATCAACATGTCCTTTTGGTCCTCCCTTTCCAAGGGACTGGAGTCCTTGTCTTCATCTTTTTCACTCATCCTCAGTAAACTGCAGGTTGTATCTGTATTCCCCAGACACATCCCTGGCTGCGCAGACGAGCAGTTCCTGGGGATGCTTTTACCAGATACAGAGCACCTTGGCTGACTAGGACTGGTCATGCTGTGATTTTCCTGATCCATCCGGTCCTGGGGCTTTTGTTTTCTGTGCTCTGTCTGCTGCTCTGAGCAATGCATATTTCCTGATGTCAGCCAAGTTATTATGGATAGCTGAAACCAGCCAACCCCAGCTCTTCTTTTCTGAAAGCCACCAGTGATTGTACAGTGTCCTCAACATCCCTGACAGCATACATGTATAATATCTCCTCTGAGGCCTTCCAGGACCAGAAAGAAAATGAAGTCACAAAAATTTGTGAAAGAAATTGGTTTCTGGGGAATAAAACATGTAGTAGTTTCATTCAGTGATGTGTGAAGCATTGTATTCCCAAAGAAAGGACTTGTGTTTGTAAAGGTTTTCACCTGCAGGAGGCTGAATTTGGAGCCTGTGAGGATGGGGACACCTTATGCTTGACTATGTGGCAGGTCTGGGAATGACATACACAGCAAGGAAGCCATGACACAAACCCATCTTCTGGCCTGTAAGGGAAAAAGAAAGGAAAGAAAATAGCTTGATTTTTTTATCTGGGAAAAAAAGGAGAGATTATATGGTGCATAAAGAAACTTATTTGGAGGGACACTTGTTGACCTTGTGAAGATGAAAGCAGACTCATCTTCTGCTGAAGCTTTGTGTCATTTTGGCTTTCAGGTCTCCTGTGGCTGTGCAAGTCAGTACACTAAGGCGTAGGAGTTAGCTGGAGGAGAGGTACTTTCATATCCTTCACTGGAGAGCCAAGTCCAGCACATGGACCACTGGTGAATGTCTGTGTGAAGCAGGCAGGTTGCGACATATCCCCTAGTTAGAAGTTGTGCAGGGTGCAAAGCCCTGCTCTGTTTATATTGCCATAGAAGCCCCTAAATCATATGGGTGTGTCTGGTGCTTTCCTATCCATCTCTTGTATGATTTCTAGTGATGGGGTACCCTGGCATGCTGTACTCAGCAACATGCCTGAACAGGTGAATGGTAGTTTAGGGGTCAGTTTATTTGATTGTCATAGGAGTGAAGTTCTTCGTTCTTTCCTTTCCATTCTTTCTGTTTGATCACCTGTGAGCTCTGTGGAAGCCAAATGGCCTCTGAAAAGTAAAATTATCTTCATTTGCAAGGAGTTTTTTAGCTGTAAGGTGTAGCATATCTAGCATTATGCATTTAGAAATGATACTAAAAGCCCTAAAAATTCATGTGATTAACTTTTTTAAAATCATGTTTTTTTAAAGTAATACCTTTTTAAGTACTTTTTATTTTCTTTCTGTTTTTTTTTTTTTTTTTTTTTTTTTCCAGGCTTTAAGTTTATGTTTTCAGACTTGTCTCTGCAGGCATAAAACCTACTTTTTCTTTTAATGAAAGCTGAGATTTTCACAACTCCAGAACCTGGAGCTCTGAGCAAAACAAACATTAATTACAATTATGAGAACTGGCAGTACGGAGAAGGCAAAGTCTTCAGAATGCCTTCTTGTCTCTAGCAAAACTTTTCTCTTGCTGGATTCAGCTAAAACTAGCTACTCTTCACCTAGATGATAATTTACGTTACACCAAGACAGCTGGAAGGGGATGCAGAGGGTAGCTGATGGTGACAGTGAGATGTGGACATCGGCGCTGTTTCTGGTTTTGTGGCTGTTCTGCTTCTCCATGACCGTACACAGCCCCAAGAGCACATATTGGTACCTGTGCCCGGGGATGGGCAGAGGAGGATGAAAGCTTTGAGATATTCTAGAAAAGAGTAATTCTGGTCTGTAAGAACTCATCCTGATACTTTCTGAAATCTGGTCCATACTTTCATCCACTTGAAACAGAATATTCATATTGAGCCATCAGACACCTTAGAAAGTGTTAGAAAGAAAAGCATACATATCCTTCTTCAGCGATTGTTGAATTTTCTGATTTTTGTACTGCATTTGTATTTATATACCGCAGTCCAGATCCAAACCACCCTTCGGCTAAATACTAGGCAGGCATAAAACAAGTACATACTCTGAGTATATGTCTGTGGAAAAAAGGTGGTTACCCACTGGAATAGAGACCAATCACCCATTTCCTTAGTCTTCTAGAAACCCTTACTTGTGTTCTTATGGAAGTCACAGAATTGGTTATCCAACTATGTATCTGTGACCTTCTCCAGTTGGCTGTAATATATGAAGAAATCAGAAGAAAAAAAGACCTTGTTTAAAAATCTAGGCTTATTCAAATATAGTTTTCATTCAGCCCACAATACTTAAAGAATTTGTTTGCAAAGTTAATTCTAATATTTCCTTGTTCCCATATTCAGAGGTGCAACAGTTCAGTAGAGATAGTCTTTTCAGAGACATGATTATTGATAAAAACCTGTATCCTGCCCTATAGCTGTAATTTATGAGTGACATGATTAGGGGTTTTTGTCTTACCAAATAAAGAGTATAATAAATTTGTAAGATCCTCAACATGGCCTCTGCAAATTTCTCTAAGGGGATATTCCACCCCACAGAAACAGTCCTTCATTGTGTGTTTATGCAGGGTTTATGTCTGTGAAATTAACTGAGTCACAGGTGGTAACTGCAATTGTCAGTCAGTATCCCATTTATCTCCTATAGTGGTACTAATGTTTCTGCCAGTGTAAGATGTTTTTCATTTAGTTTCAGAGGCAGCAAGTACAGGACTGTGAGCATTAAAAATATGCATATATGCATATATATACACAAACACACACATATATATGAGTGTATACACACATATTAAAAATAAATATTAAAAATATATATAATATATATATCAAAAGTTTTTCAGAGTTTCTCTTATAAAGCTTGAATAAATTGGCGACTCTGGCTGGGTTTTCTGGAGTCTTTCCAATCCTAAAGCATGTGTGGAAAGTCCCAGGATTGCCAGTCTAAAAATGTAAGTTAACCTCATCTTCCTGCATGAGTCCATATGCGCAGATTCGCCCCACAACCCATGTACCCCACTTCCTTTTGCAGTTGCGATTCCCGTCGAGCGGGTGCTATCCCTGCTCCAGCATCAAGCCCTCGGTGCGCATTCCTCCAGAGACACTGAGTTCCAAACCTTTTTTAGAAAGACCCTGCTTGTAATTCTTCCAGCTGTAAATACACGATAGATGGATACCAGGCACCTGTTGCCTAATTCCTTGCCAAGTTTTTCGATTTTGAATTGCATTCGATACTTGTTTGGGGGAATCTTTGTAACTTATTAGCTGTCGAATGTGTGGGAAAGCACTGGCCATGTATGGGAATGGCAGAAAACTGCTTTCTGAGGTATCAGAGAAAAGCAATAGCCACACACTTACAGTATAAATATGAAACACCATCTGGTCTTAATTACTGTTGAGGAACGTACATATATCATGCATGGAAATTATATCCATCAGAGGAAATTCCTCTCAGTTATATACCAATGTAATTCAACTGAATCCAAGGGGTTTACTCCAGAGTCACCTTGCTGTAACTAAGAGTAGAGTTTGGTCCATCGACTGACTGTTATGAACCTGTGTAAGAAAGAACGTATAATGAAAATATGTGGCATACATTTAAATTGGCCATTGCCGAACTTATACCTCAGCAGAAAAATACCTGTGAGACAGGGACAAGCACATCAGGGGCCTACTTCAATAATATTTAACTGTCTGAAATGATCACTTTAACTCTTAGGAAGCGCTATTAATATTTATTATTTGCATTTTAGTTGCGTCTGTAGGTCTCAGCTGAGAAAGATAACTTAGCTGCAAATTCCTGTGTTCCTGCAATATCCATTAGAGGATTCCCATAGCAATGACTGACATTTTAAAAGCTATGTGGATGGCCAGTATTCAAAGGGAGCTACAGCTTGCCTTGCACAAGGCTTTTCAAAGAGATCCTGTAGAAATTCTTGGGATCAGACTGTGTACTTCCTAAATCATAATCCTCTTAAAAACACATACATTTTGCCTTCTTTTATTTGTATACATTTGTATACACTGTCAAAAACAAGGCTGCCTGTTTGTATCCTGTGGTGAAGAAGAGAGTTAATTTGTATGCTGTACATTTTATATATAATAGTGCAAATATATGATAATTTTTTTTAATTAACTGATTTGACAAACTCAGTCTGCCATCTGAACCTCTGTAATATTTCTCACAGATGCATGGATTTTTCCACTGCTGCATTACTGCAATTCGTACACATACCAAAAGCTTGTAAGACGGATTCTTCTACCAGTGTAGCTCACTGTGATATACAAGAAACCACAGTTTATCATTTTCCCTTTGTTACTTCCTTGTGATTTTGTCTATGGCAGAACATACTTAACTGCTGTTAAAATCCCTCTGTTATGCTCCAAAAGTGTTTTCTAATGATATGCCTAAATCAACTTAGTTATTTTCATCTTCCTAAAAACAATCTGTATAATCGCTTGATGCTCTGCCTACTTCTAAGCTGTGCTAAGTTGGCATATAGGTCACCTGCAGGCAATGCCAGCTTTGATTAGCCACTATGGAATCCCAAACAGATTCCGCTTTTGCTGATCCCTGGGTAAGCTTACATTTCACAATAACAAAACACACTTTACATATTACTTATAAATCCTTTTTCTAAAAGGACAATATTTCTGAAAACAAAGAGGGTCTTTCTATACTACCTTAGCTGTAACCTGTTTGCTAACCCAGTGATTTGACAGATGAACATTATGGTCTTCACCAGTCAAAATATAGGAAGTAGAGATGATGCTTGATGGTGAGTTCCCCTCTGCTTCTGAGAGATGTGACAACTTTTGTAGGGTTTTTCCAATTAGAGAAAGTAATATTTTCTGTCAAATCAGTAGCATGAAGCTGTGCAGAAATAAGTCCAGAGATATTCTTGTTTTAATGTTGTAGCTAGTATGACGTAAAGGTATTTCATGTAGTCTAATAACACTGCTCCATGGGTTTTAGAAGAAAATGTATCTTCTTCTGTCTCCTTACCATTAGTACCTGACTAATAATATGTCATAGGATGAGTGAAG
Organism: Morus bassanus; assembly: GCA_031468815.1. Lineage (NCBI taxonomy): Eukaryota > Metazoa > Chordata > Aves > Suliformes > Sulidae > Morus > Morus bassanus. The sequence continues at coordinate 58,013,967 of CM062567.1, read as the reverse complement.
ACTGTTGCTGTAGGTAGAAGTCAGCACTGTAGCAATGCCAAGGTATCGATCTGCCAGTGAACATTTAATTTCTTAGTCCTCTTCACATCAGAGAGCAGTCTCAATACATCCTCCCTATTTCTGTGCTAACTAGCAGCCAAGCACATTTTTGGTTTTCCACTTCCAGTAAGCAACATTGAAAGCATGTTGCCGAATTTCTTTGTCTTTGCCTCAGGAGATTTGAGAAATTGGCATGATCTCTACCATGCTTTCTACCAAACATGAGTATTCTTGAATCTCATCAGGCCTCCATCCCCCATTCTTCATCGTGATGCTGGAAGCTGTTATTTTTGTCCTTCTAATTAAATCCATGCATCTTAAAGAAGACAAGAGTACAAATTATATGCAAACAGACCTTCTAGTGAAGAAAGCCTTATGTGTGACTTCCTTTCAGCAAAGCACTCCACAACAGTAGTAGTGGAAGGGTTTCCATGCATTTTTGAAGGAGGCCTGTGAAACTGCTTTGAGCTTCTTTCTTTTGCTCCTGAGCAGACATTCCCATCCCCTCTAATGCTTTGTTTAGCAGAAACATGGCAGAATGGGATGTCCCAGTAAGCATAAGTTCCTTTTGAATTTTGCATGGATTATTTTCCTCCCACAGGGATGGCTCACTGTGTTCTGCATCTCACTATGAATCAATCTTTTTCTGCAGTGATGTCCGAGACCTACATCTTACTGCAAAGAAGGGACTGTAAAAGGGAAAATCTTATAAATTGTGGGGTTTTGGACCTCCATCAGACAAGCTGAGTTTATGACAGAAGACTGCCTTGTCACCGGGATAATTTCTGCCTGTCATTAGATAATATAGGAAAAAAAGGACCAGGTCCCTTCAGAAAATCCATAAGTTTCACTTAAAGGTTCTGCTGCAAATAGTTTGAGATTAATAACACTTTGAAACTTGCAGGTAGCTAGAATTGTTTATCTTCTGAAGTTTACATATTAAGTTCATCCCAAGGATCTAGGCTCTGCCCTGTGGCCAGAGATAGGGAAGGCTGACTGTGGAGGGTGCTATGAAGAAAATACATACGGAAATTCCCCTTCTCAGGCACCATGGTTGGGCAACTGCTGCTAACTGTGAACATCTTAAAAATGGAAACTGTTTCCACAGACTGGAATATTTGTCAGGCAAAGGGGTTTATGGTTGGCTTTGCCAGGTTTTACAACCAAGTCGACTCATGAATTGTGATTTTTAGGAAAAGTAATCTATACTATGTCCCCCAGATTCTGTTGACTTTTGTCCCTAAGCTGCATCGTATTCTAAAAATCAGACAGTTGGAAAAATACAGCGAGTCAATAAAAAGAGTATGTTAATGAAAAGGAAATATATACAGTTGTTATATTTAGGGTACAAAGCATTACATGGTAACTGAGTTCTATTACTGCAGAAGAAATCTATAACTGTGTTAACTGTGCCTAGCATATGTTTAATTTCTTAATTCTGTTTTCACTTATGGCACATTTCAATTCCTAACCTGTGATTCTCCCCTAAATATGGTCTGCTTTATGGAAAAATTAAGACCTTTACTCTGGAAACTATGAGTGTTTTGTTCCAGTAATGAAGAGTCCCTTGTTTCCTGTCCCACACAACTCCTGGTGTATAGCTGTCTGGAGACTTTGCCTCCTTTAGCAAGAATTAAAGGGGAACTCTATTTATTTATTTATATTAATATGTTGTTTCTAATGATGTGGCAACTACTGGACCTTTTAATCTTTCTGAGCAAATGCAAAATTGACTGTGCTAACAAAGAATGCGAGTTATCTTCGGTAATCAGTTGAAATATCTACCACTCAAATTCTAGGTTTCCTTTGATTTATCAATGTCACATTTCACATTAAGGCACCCCACTGTCCATTTTCTTCATTTCCTTTCTAATTGCAGCTCCTCAGCTCAGTAATTTGCAGTTGCACCTTTTTTGAAGTCTTGTTTTTACTTTATTCAGCAAAGTGTGAAAGTAACATGATGGCTAGCCTTTCTGATAGCAAAGTAGTACAAAAAGCTTTCTTCTCCTTCATCTTGCAGTTGTGGATCAGTGGTGAAAAGACGGTTTAGTACTGCACATGGTAAAAGGGGTTAACCTGTATTTGTATGTTGTTAATTCTTACATTAATATCTTGCAAACTAAAACTTGTGGCAGTAAAAGTGACATGTGAGTAGTCATGTGAACAGACAAGAAATGCTTTCATTCAGGGAGGTTTAAACAGGCTAAAAATTGGACTGGACATGAACGTTTTGCACTGATAATGTCAGTTGGGCTCTGCTGCAATTTTGTTACAGCATTTCTAATCATATTACTTCATGTTTTTCATTAATCTGAGGTACAGTAATCAAGTCCAATGTTTCGGCTATGTAAGGAAAACATGAGCTGCCTATCTAAGGCCATTGAAAATATCCTTATGTACACTATGGAAACATACACACATGTTTCTCTGATGCCTAATCATGTTCCTCGGAAATAAAATGACAGTGCTATATATGATTCTTAATTGATATATATAGAAACAAGCTGTTCCCTAAGTAATGTAAGTAATGAAGTCTGGTTTCCTTAAGATTTGTGTTCTTTGTCCTCAAATCCTTAAATTCAGTCCCCTCTGAGTTAACAGTAACAATGACTCACCCATTGTGGATAATATTAGAAGTAAGTCAGGGCTTAAAGAAAGCCATGTTCCTACACTATGGCATAGCAATGTTTGTTAAATCTCTGCAGGAAATTTCTACTTAATCATCCTACATGCAGAACTGGGTAGTATTGTTTAAAACCAGCAGACTCCAAACTCCATCTGCAAATTTACACATAAATGATGTCAAGTGTGCAAAGCAGTTACTCCAAGCCCAGGCAAAGGGCACCCCTTTGCTTCATGCAAGGTGTGAACTAGTGCTGTCAAGTGACATCTCCAAAAGCGCTCCTAGGGCTTCAGCACTGACCAGGGAGATCTACAGCTCTGCACAAGAAGGATGGCGGATACATAAAGGAAGAAAATGGGGAAAGATGAGCCCATTTAGGAGTGCTGTGTCATTTGTCCATTTTGTGCTTGAGTAATTCCATGTGATGGAATTTCTGTATCATGTAATTACTGCTGATTTACACACAGATGCCGAGATCACAGCTGGGCCCAGTCTTACGACTGGCAATATGCCTGCCATCCTTAGATACAGACCTGTCTATTCAAAGATGCAAACACTTAAGATCATCTTAGAAGAACTCTGACAAGGGATGAGTCTCAAAGAGATCCTCGGTGAAGTACCTAGCAAAAGCCATCAAAAGAGTTGGGAAAAAAAAAAAAAAGGGAGCTAAGCACAGCAACACTGCGGTTTGTAATGCTTAGTTTTCAGGACCCCATCCTCTTCAGGGCTGTTGTCCTTTCCTGAATGGGAAAAATTAGGTTGTGATCCCAAGCAGGCCCTTTGTGAGCAGGCAGTGTGCTGTTGGGAAGCAGGAGGAGCAAACAAGTCACTATTTAGGCACAAGTTAGAGACAAGACTACCCTGTAGTTTCTTCTTTTTCTTTCCTCATTTATTCTTCCTCATCTGGAGTTGCCATTCCTCTGGGGGAGAAGGAAACACTAACGGATGTTTGAGATCCTGTCTCACATCATGTCTCCTCACGTTGCCCTCTCAGTAACACTAATAATGAGTCTGGCCTCAACACCCCATTTATTTCCAGCTCACACTCCTGTCTCCATTAGTTTTCCCTTGATGACTTTGTGTGTGTTTCCAGAGCACCTAGCAAATGGGCCACAGATCCTGATTACGGATCTTTGCACTAACTCATTAATAACAGCAGTACTCAAAAGAAACGAGTATATTAATCAGATATTTTAAAAGCCGCCAATCCCATTTCTGAGTTTCCTGGTGTGTTTTGTCCTTCCTGTGTCTGTTTTTTAGACTGCTACCCTTCATGATAGAAACTACCTTTACTTAGCGTGTTACCCACTGCCAAGAACAGCACTGATACGAAACAAATAGGTAATAATCTGTAGTCTCGATTAATACCTATGGTAATAAAAATAAATAATACATTTAGCAGTTTACAGATCCTGGCTGCCAGATGGTTTCTTCTGCCATTGCAGATCTCTTTGTGATATTTGGCATTATGTATGTCCCATGAAGTTTGTGTGTGCATTATTACATCTTTGCTTTTTAACCGCTGTTAGTATAAGAATAGGCTAACTGGAAGGCTCTGAATGCTAGTCTAATAAAACTGGATGAAGATGGATCATGAGAATGACCTGAATGCATAGGGGATTTATCATATGACTGTGAGAAAACATGTTGGACTATTTGTGACTAATATTTTTATTTGATTTATGGATTCTGTCATCTTTTATAATCTTCAAATTAATAAAAATCACAAGACTTTTAGGCTCTGCTAAAACAAAAAGATTTTTTCCATTGGCAAACTTTATCTACATGAACTTTTCAAGCATTTTAAAAATCAAAAGTTCCTGAAATGTTTGAGCTAGGTTATGATTTGCTAAAATAACAAGGGACCCTATGGGAAAACTGTTTTTTTTTTCTTCTCTTTCATTTGCCCTAATATGCTTGCTGTTTTTTTTTTAGTTGGTTTTTAAATTCTGGGCCTGAAACAATACAAATTATCCCTGCAAAATGTAAAAATTTGTGTTCTTTTTCAAAAATATCAAAGAAAATGCTTTTTTTGACAAGTGTTTTGGTTAACTAACTGTAGTATGATACAAATCCACAAGATGGGTTTCACAGGAATAGCTTACTCACTTCCAGTTAGAAATAATTTTAAAAACACAGACGTAAGAAAAGTAGTCTGTTCAGGGAGAACTCCTACAATAACTAAAGAAGAAGATGAAGAAAGGGGAGGGGAACTAAAATCCATAACTGAAGGAAAAACTGTAATCTAACACCTAAACATATGTGTGTATATAAAAGCATACCTTATAACATGCTTAGCTTTTAGAACTATATAAAAATTTTTTACATTTTTCACCTGAAAGAATGTGCAAAAAATGCAAGATCATGTACCCCAGCTGGCTCCTCTCTGTCTGGGAGGTGAGTTGTTTGGGATGTCTGTGAATAATGGGGTTGCTGCACAGAGCTGAGATGGGCTCTGGTGTTGCACCATCAGTGAGCTTTTTGGGAGATAATTACGGTCTGGTTGAAGCCCAAGGGACTGCTGGTCAGATCCATCTGTCTTCGATTCTTTCTCATGGTTTTCTCCAATAAGGATCTTTTTATTTTGCTTTCTGCTGCCTACCACATTTCCTGGAATGAGAAATCTCTTAGGATGCAATGCTCAGAAGTGAATATGCTGGTTGTGCACAGATCAACGTGTAGTGAAATACAGAGCTAGCCACATGTTGCTAACTGCAACTTACTCTGCTTGGCCAATACTTGACTTGTGTCAAATGGCTTGTAGGCTTCCAAAGAAGCTAAAAAGGAATTGGATTGTTTTCAAGTGATTTAAAAAGTTTATGGATAAGATGAAAATCCACCATGCTTTCACATGGGAGTAAAAAATACAAGAGAAATATTCTTTCTTGTCAGCGTTTATTCAGTGTTAGGAAGACATTCATCCTATGAAGAGACAACTCTACCATTACCTATTGTTCATTACATGTTCACCTGAATGTCCTACTACAACAACCTGTGGAGATTGGACACTGCTGTTCTCCTGGTAGTACCCTGTAATTTCCAAATTCCTATGATATAACAAACTTAAGACAACCATACAATAAGCTGGTCCTGAAACTCATAGCAAAATATTGAAGTGCAAAATAATGCTCCTTGGAAGAACAATTTTGTACAGCAGCTACTGTTGACTACTGAACAAGTAACCAGTGGCTGATTACCATAAAACCCACTTTGGAAAAGGCTTTCATCACATTAAAAATTAATTTTGATTCAGCCTGTCTTTATCCCTTTATTATGTGCCATTGAAGCACATCAGTAAAGGAAGAATTTTGATTGTGCAAACATTCATAGATATTTCAGAGTCAAGTGCAAGACTGAAATTCCTCTGAGGCAGAAACTTCTTACGAATCTCAATCAGCAAACAGATACAGCACCCCATGAGTTAAGTGCCCAACACTGCGTCTAAGATGTGTTGTTCAATTAATTGATTATCCTTGGGTTGTCATTAGTTCTTATATCTGCATTGAAAAATGAATTATAATTTGTTTGGGGAATTTTTCAGTAATTACTAGATATTTTGCTGTCTTTATTTACAGAAATGTTATGTATTTTTGTGCTTGATGTAGTTACTTTCTTTTAGAAAAAATCAATAGCTTTAACGTCAGCACATCAGTAATGACATCTGCTAAATATGAAATTGTAGTTCAAAAAGGAAACAAAACCAATAACAGGGAATAATTTTGCTTTAGGAACAGAGGGAAAAATAACATGGAAAATATTAGTAGGCTATTATGTAATTAACCATGTGGTATGTGTTCACTTAGCATGTGGGATACTGTGCCCATATGTGGTGACTGCAGACCAATCAGGACCTAATAAAAGTAGGAAAAAATCAACGAAGGGAAATATTAATAGCATATGGAGGAAGCAGCAGCTCTTCTAGGGGGAGGGAATACAGGACCTGGTTGTTGTATCAGGTGCTCACAGTTATCTGAAGGGAAACGACACAGCTAAGGACCTTTACCTCTCCATAGCCTCATCATGAATATGTGCCTGAGATTGCCTGAAAACTACTGTTTTTTCTGAAGAACAGTGCCCCAGGAGGGCCCACTGGCAGAGGCAGTCTCAGATTTGCTGACTACTGAGGGCTCAGCTTCTGTACCACTGCTAAACCAGAGCGTTGATTTCACTGAGGAAAAAAAGAGTAAGGTCTCTGGGAGAAGTATACAAAATAGTGGTGAGGTGCATCTGTTTGTCATTTTTCAGCAATAAAAAACAGAAGACAATGAAGTCAAGAGGAAAACTGTAAGCCCTGTTGTCAGGCAATAGGCAGACCTCAGCTGAGTACAGTGACTGTTTGGCTGAGCCACTTGCAGCAGTTAAGAATATAACCCAAGAGATATAAAATGAGTAAGTCAATCCTTACTGAGTTATTATCCTCTGGAATTTTTTCTGCATTTCAAAGTTGGATATGGTAGTAAAGCGCACATGGGTTTTGGTTCTTCTCTACCCTGAAGAACTGAAATAGGATGGAAAATGATGACAGAGCAGGGCAGTTTGTCTCAGCCACTTTTTATGAAGCAGAGGAGACTCCACCTCAGAACATATAATACAGAAAGGATCATAGACTCTACTTCTGCTATGGCCCCTGGGAACTCCTGCTGCAACCTTCTGTTGTTGTTCTGGTCTGGTAGCAGTCTACCCTTACTCTGCATGGGTAAAAATGACAAGATGACATATAGGTACTGGAATATCAAACTTCAGAACTTCTTTCCAATTTTTAGGGTGTTACTTGCTCCAGCAATATTTCCTACAGTTAATATTGGAAATAGTTCTACCAAAGGTTATTCCATCTTAAGAATACATTTTGTAGTAAAGGAAAAACAGATCAAAACCACATAGTATAGACAGAACATTACAAAACATTGTGAAAATACTATTTACAATTACTTTCAGGTCTCATGCTTCATGGATTCATTTGTGGCAGTGAATTGTATGTGTTATTGTCAGTGGTGTCCTTCATTTGGGGTTCTGTGTGCCAGGGGCTGCACCTGTGTATATGAGATGACTGCTCCTACTGCAGAGATCCTTCAGCCTCAGCGCTGAGCTAAAAAGGAAGTAATTTCCATTTCCTGTCCCAGGGCAGGTAAAGTAATGAAAAAGGCTGAAGATGACAAGTGATTCTAAGCTCTCCTTTAAAATAAGGTTCATCAAGCCTTAGTTCAAAGGAATTTGGGGAGGACTTGTAAGGCCAATAAAAGGCATGCAAAAATGGACTATGCTTAGATATTGCAATACTATGTGCCTTGCAAATGTATCCCCTTCTTTGCATATATCTAAGAGGAGGTGCATGAGACTGTTCTTCACATACCTTGTGACATATTTACTGCAGACTCAGACATCCCATCCTGAAGTGCCCAGCACTGATCACTGCCATGGAAAAGACCCAACACAAGCTGAACCTCTGGGGTCACCTCACATGCATGAGGTGAGATTTAATAGGGTGGATTTTGTTGCTTAACTGTAATTTATAAATCAGCTTCTAACCCTAGCTTAATTCCTCTAACTTAATCTCCATTGTTTTATCTTAATTTGTATTTCTTCAGCACCTTATTTAAGCCATGAAAGATTTGCCTGATGACTAATTTGGAGAAGGTGTAGGAAAGCATTGGTTGGAAGGAGAGCAGCATGTGCCACTGTCCAGGTTCCAGCCTGACCAGGACTTGACCCTTTTGTGCTTTGCTGTGTTTTTGTTTTTGATTTCAGAAAGTTTTGAGGATGATGCTGTTCAGGAAACAGAGCAAAAGCCCGTTGTTTTCCCAGATTATCTCCTCAGATGCACTCCTGAAGTATATTCCTTGGTCCAGCTGCAGATCAACCACAAATGCTAAAGCAAATAATACTGTGGGAGCCTGAAAGTGCAAATGCCATTCAGAGTAGTCACACATACTTTGATGTGGACACTTGCTTTATATTTGCTGGATTTTTTTATTCTAAACATAGTTTTGGCTTTAACTGTTTTAACCCACTCTCTCAGGTCAGATTTCTGTGCCATTGAATGACAGTGCATAAATGTTGTGCACCTGATGATTCAGTGTGTACTGTACCACAATTTAGGGCACCAGTACCTAAAATGAAAGCATGGACTTGGGAAGATTCAAATGTCAAATGCATACGTGGGTCACTAGGGAATCTGAAGCTCTGGGATTAATTTGTTTGGTCATAGAAACAAGTATTATCCAGTAATCCAAACCTCCAAACTAAAAAAATTAAGTACTGGACTCTGGATTTTGAGTCTGGCACATCTGCAATTTGAGCCAATGTGAGAGGCTTGTTATGACAGAGAAACTAGGGATAATGGACTGGGAAATGCCTTGTTTCAAGGATCCTATTATGCTTTTGTAGTGGAGGAATTGGAAATATTTGCCTTCCCTCATGCTGTACCATTTTCTTCATCCTTTTACTGAGCTGGTTAAAAACATACTGTAAACCTACTTGTGCAACAAAAAGGATGATATCTAAAAAGTTATTAATAGCATATGTGCACCAATTCTTGACATGTTCCTGCCAGCACTACAGTATTCATTGATATCTCCCATACCTTAGGTATTATTCTCTCTGCTTCTCTCTCTGAAGGAACAATTTCTTTTCTTATTTCATGCACCATGAATATTTACCATCCACATAGTTATTTCTTCCTTTTGGCAATCTTACTTCCAAGTTGCACCAGCCACATGGCTTGGGATGGTCTTTAAAAATACTGTGCAGGACATAAGAAAATTGAAAAATCCATAGCACAAAGACCGTGCCTAAAACTTGCAGACCATTCCTTTTGATTTCATTAATTTTGTCTTTCTTACCACCTATGTGAATAAATCTTGTGCAGAAAATGGATGGGTACTGTTCAAGTTCTGTGTGCAATTCTACCACAGCCAGATGTTTCTACCTGAGTGGTCAGCAGTGCAAAGCTTGACATATATAACACTTAAACTCTCTCCTCCTTGTCCACCTTCCCCGCTAAATCTCCCTCCTGCCTGGTGTCCTAACCAGGCTAATTCTTGCCTGCCACAGTGCCAGCACCATTGTGTCCACCTGCACACCCAGTAGCTCTGTGTTTGGAAGCTCTTCTCTCCACCTACAGAGGCAACAAAATCAAGGTTGTTTTGGGTAAATAGTAAGATTCATGAAAGCCTAAAACTGAGAGGAAGCGGAAGGACCATCAGAAGAGTGTAAGAATGACCCAGCAGAGCCAGTCTGGCTCAAGCCCAACCATGTAGCAAACCTCCTTGATTACTCTGAAAACCCCTAGCAAATATCATTTTTGCATAAAGCATGGATGACAGATGTAGTATGAAGTAGGATGTGAAGTGAGGCAATAGCCTGGGAGACAGTCCAATTAGCAAGTGGACATACAGGTAGGAGAAGAGGACCGTGGTCCATGGTGGAGGGAAAAAGTCACAAGTAGACTTGATATGTGGAAAGCAATGTAGAATATGAAGGAAAAAAACTCATGAAGGGTGAGAGAGAAATTGGGGCACCGTGGATGCCCTAGCATAAGGAGCTTGGTGTAAGTCAGGGTGAAATAGAAAGTATTTCCTCTGCTTTGCTATATATCCATTTTTTCATCGGGTGCCTTCACTGGCCAGTTTCAGTGGGTGGCTCTTACTTTTTACTACACTAACCAGAGAACAGCAGTTAATAAACACACCATCCATTACTTTATTGATTTCCATCATGCCCCCTCACAGTCATCTCCCCTTAGATATGAAGAATCTTAGTCTATTGAATCCCTCTTTGTCTGGAAGCCACTCCATATTGCTCACCACCCTCATCTTTCTTTATTTGTTTTCTGGCTCCTTTTTTGAATGGAGGACCAAGGAGAGGAAAGGACAGACAGACCAGAACTGCATTCTGTATTATGAATATTCATTGCCATATTGATTCTCTCTATTCCTTTCCTAATCCTTCTCAATTATTGAGAGGTCAATTATACCCTCACCTCTTCCAGTAATGCTGAAGAAATATTTTTGACTGAATCAAAAAAACCCTGCCAAACCCCAAACCCAAAAAACACAACCCATGAAAAACTATTGGTTTGATTCTGGAGAAAATATTATGTGTTCAAAACCATGCAACCATTTCCTACCAATGAAGAATGTTTATCACACACTTTTTTTGAATAGGAAAAAAGGAAGGAAAAAACCCAGCAGGGTCTCGAGTTAATTAAACGGCATTATGTCAGCAGCACACAGGAAAGATGCATAGCAACAAGGAGAGGAGAATCCAATACAGGACTTACCACATTAGTTGTCTGCTTTGTCCATAGGAGACTCGGACAGAAATTAGAGCACCTGTATGGCAGCTAATAATGAATGATAGATTTCATACCAGTGGAAATGGGCCTAAACTATCTAGTTCCTAGTGTTTCAGTGACTGTTTGGATGTAGATTTTTGGCTGAGGTGTGGTTTGGAACAGTTTCCAGCTTTGGCTTTTTTCTTTTATTTCAAAGCATTTGGGTTCTGTTTTGCTGTAGACTTGGTAGACACGTATCTACTACAAGGACAAGCAACATATATATAAATACGTATATAGAGAGATTCTATATAATGAAAATGTGATGGTGACCTTAAATTCATAGTAAATATCTTGAAGTATATACTCCATATTGTTTTCTGAGCTACAAAAATATTATAATAGTTTCCTCTCCCTTTAAGGAAGAACATGCAAAAAAGCATTCCCAGTAAATATGTAGTACTTTGTAAAACTTTCCTAAAGTTAGGGGGTTTTTGCCTTTATATAACCATGTGCAACTTCTACAAAATCCGTAATAATGCAGAGAAAGTACTCTGGTTAATATTATTTATACGAAAATAGTGTTTGCCTGTGTATTCTGGCACCCGGATTATCTATGCTCTTCTTCTAGTTCTTTGAACATATGCAGTTATTCTGGTCCACCGTGTGTTAGGCAAGTATCTTCTCCTGTGATGTCTTCAAAGAACTATGTTCTTTTTGCTACTTACCCTGAAACTGCTGCAGGTCTGCCTCCCAGGAGACGCTATACAGTCCAGATTCATTGGTTATCTTCTGGGATGTGGTGCCCAGAACACAGCCTCTGTTTGCATTTGAAGTGTTTCAAGATCACCACTGGAAGTGAAGACAATCTTACTCTATGAATAGAATAGAAATCTGATACTGTGTTCCCAGTAGTAAAAATGAGATGGGGAGTAGGTACTGGACAGTCAGGGGCATATGCATTTGTTTCCATGCATTTGTGTGTGAGAAAGAGAAGATGAGAAGAAGGAAAATTAGTTCTCTTCCCTTCAGAAAGATGACCATGATTAGAAATGCCCATGTGGACAGATTGTTCCTTCGTTATCCTCGCACCCAATAACCAAATGTCCTCCTTTCTTTTCACCAACTCCAAGTCTTCCAAACCCCATCCTCAAACCTCCAAATTCTCTGCCATCCAAGCCCTAATCCATCTTAAAATCCCCTCCTAGATCTCCCATTCCTCCTTATAGAAACCTTCTCTGGATCTGCAGCCTTGCACCTAGAGACCTCCTTGGCAGATGCTGTAGTCCTCTTGTCTGTTCCTGTGCCTGCTTTTTCTCTCGTTCTTTGGGTGATGCACATATCAAAACAAAACTCAAAAAAAAAGAGACGACAACAGGAACATGTTCAGAATAAAATATATGTGCTGTAGCTCAGTGTTGTGAAAAATGGCTTCCTCCTCATGGGGCTCAACTTTGCATTCAACATCTGCTAGGCTACTTAGCTCTTTAGTGGACACTGCGTCATTGCTTCACCAAAAAGGATATCTTCACATAAACTCAGGGCTATCTTACAATGATACTTGCCCATTATTTCCACCTCCTTTCTAGCAGTCTGCAGCCTAGGAACTTTTTGAACTAGAGGTTCTGTCTGTTTAGTGGCCCCTTGTGGACTTCCGTTTATTTGTTTAATTGTACTTTAAAGCCCTTTGATATTTTAACGCCTACAGCATGCTGTGGGAGAGAGATCCACAGTTTTTCCCAAGCAAAAAAGCCACTTCCGTAAGGTGTGCAAACTTGGTCTCCATCATGACACAGCACTGCAATGAATGTATGAGGGGAAGCTGAGTTCACTTTTGGCAATTTGTGGGCCAAGCTGTAGACTATGAAATCAAACTCACAGGATACAGAACTAGTAAGTGCCAGAATATCTGTCAAAGGAGAGACACAGGTCACAATCTTTTATTAAAAAATTACCCTGTGGCTTAACAATATTTATCGTGCTGTCTCCCAGCTACACTTGGCTGACTCCAAAAGCTAGTTGTTGAATGAAAGCAAATATTTCTCTTCCCAAAAAAGTGAGATTGGGAATAGGAAATGTCAACTCAAAGCATGGCTCAAAAAGCTCCTCTACGGTGGGGTAGCACAGTCATGCAGCCACCTAAGTTGCTTCTTAAATAATGGTATAAAAGTGGCTTTTGTCAGTCACTTGGAGAATGTAGCTACCTCATCAAGCACTTGGTGAAGCTAATAAAAAGGGAGGAGTGGGGAGGCTGGAATTCCTCAGAAATCCCTGAAAATATTTGTTTTATTACATTTCAGATGAATTCTTTTTAGAGTTCCCTGCCTGACCGCCCACAGCATTTCTGTCCTCTAGCCCCTCAAATAACAGTTCAGATAGGAAACGCAGTCCTTGAAAGTCCCCTTTCTGAGGGAAAATGTGAAGACAAACAACTGCCTAGGATAAGCTTCTTATCTTCATCTTGTAAAAATCCTCCAGGAAAGCTAATTAGAATATGGAAGACCGGGCAGAGAAGCACCAGAAAAGGAAAGAAGAAAGAGGCCTTGAAACCCACAGGCAGTCAGAGCAAAGTCCTGGCCTTTATAGTTCCCGTCAACAGCAGGAGAAGCCTGGAAAAGGTTGCACAGCGAAATACGTGGCTCTGTGATTCATTACTTTGAGGGGAGGTTTAACATAGTGCAGGAGGCTGAGTGGCCCCAGCATCTCTGTGCCCAGGACAGAGCTGCTTGGTCTCATGGCTGTTGAACGGCGCTCCAGGGTTACAGTCTTTACTGGCTTTAGGCACCCAGACTTTTCTGCAAAAAAACCTCACTTGCAGGGTTGCAGACTCCCTCCTGTACCTATACCCCAGCATGGCTCCCAGAGCTGGGGTCCATGCAGCGGCAGCTGGGAATCATGGCATTCGGTGACAGCAGAAGGTTGCTAATAAAGCAAGAAGGGGTTTTATTATTAGTGCTGCCAGCAATACAGTGATAACAGCAATACGTGTTTGTGGGCCTTCCTCCACGATATTTCTGTGCGGCGTGAGCGGCTTTCAGTTCAGTTTTCTGACTGGCAATTAGGTGAGGTGCAGTTGTACTGTGGCTTTATTTCCATCTGCATATTTGAAACCTCAGGTGGATATGATATAATTGTACCAGGAGATAAAGGGTGGTGATTTTTGAAAATCATCCTGCTGTGAGGGTGACCCTGGAAGAAGTCACCCCAAATCTCCCTTGGGTGCCTGAGAGCTCCCAGCACTGGGGACCTTGCCAGACCTCACCAGGGAGGGCAGAGGGTAGGCTTCAATGGACAAATCCCCAGGGAGAATCAATCAGCATCGTTCCCTCATCTCAGAAGACCCGCCCCCCAAATTTGAGGCACGTTTATTTTAAAACAATGAATTGAAAAAACATTTTCCCTTTTACTTACCTGCCAGGATCCTACTCCCAGGTTTTGCCTTTCTCCTGCAAGCACTGCAGACATGCCAGACAGCTGAAGTAGGAGGTGTGAGCTTGGGCAAGCCATTAATATTGTGATGCTTCTGTTTTCCCTCTTGTATAAAAAGGCCATAGCAATCCTTACCTAACTTACAGTGCATTGAGGGGCTTATAATTTGCCAGCAACTTTGAAACCCTTGGCAACATGGTACTATCCCATATTACTGCAGAGTGTTGTAAAGAAAGTAATGTGGTGATCTTGGTCACTGTCTGCTGAATCAATAACAAGCCTTCCTCTCTCATTTTTGTGTTTTTTTTCTTTTCTTTTTTTAAATTTATTCAAGCCAGCTCAAGTTCCTGCAGTGCTTTGTAGCCCTCTTTTACTCTTTACATTTAAAATTTTCCATTTTAGGTCATCTTTTGTAGTCTCTCCCTTAGCCTATACTCAGTCTGAATGTGCCGAGTTTCCTCCAACTCCATAAACTCTGTGCCTTGCCCATTAATTACTGCTGTGGAGCTTGTCAGATGGTTTTGAGAAACACCCAGCCCTAGCGACAGTGCACTGTAGCCCCTTGCCTAGCCCAGCAGTAACATCCGCAAAGAATTCCCCTCTGCTAGTGAGCCATGGTGACCTCCCCTTCCTGAAGCCACGCTGGCTATTTTCAGTTAATCTGCGCTTTTCCAAATGTTCTCCCTTTTGACTCTTAAAAGAATTTCAAAGGCTTTTGCTCACAACTCATGTCAAACTGACTAGCGTGTAGTTTCCTACTCTGTCTCTATAGGTTCACTTTTAAAGTTATGGCATTATGTATTAGTCATCCTTTTTCCTCAGAGACCACTCCTGAACTCAGTAAACTTACGAAAACATCTACCAAAGTCTTTCCAGTTCCTACTGCTAGTCTGTTCAGTATCCTCTGACATCCTGGGCACCAGAGCCCCAAAACCTGGTCCTGTGGAAGGTCTCTGGGCACGTGTCTCACTTTGCTACACCCCTGGAGTTCAAAAAGTATGTGTAGAGGTGCCAGAGGAGTTATTTTGGCTTTGCACAGCTGTTAGTGACCTCAAAGTCTGGCCAGAAATTTGAAATAAAGTTTCTGATATTATGAACAGCAGCCTGTGGAGAGGTGCTACAATTTACTGTAAGCCTCTTGTATCTTCAACTATATCATGAGGCAACAGCTGAATATTGGTTCCTTAGCAGAATTCCAATGTTACTTTTTCTGTACAAGTAATTTACCATCTTCTCTTGTAATTGTTTACATCCCTGACAATTTGAATTCTGCCCTTTGGTGACATCAAAAACAGGAAAAAAAGAGGCAAAACCATTGTCCCCTGAGATCATTGTCAAGTTGTTTGATTTCTCTACCTCTGCATTTCTCTATAGCCTGTTCTCATATTCACTATGAATTTCCTGAGTTTATTACAAGTGTTTGAAATAATCACCATTCCACCATTCCTATAATATGTTTTGCCTTATGTTCCTGAGATGTTCTCCTGCCCTTCATTCAAATGTACTTGCTGCAGGGGATTTCCATATCAACATTGTTGCCTATCTCAGCATTTACATTTCTGTTTTTACAAATCGATATTTATATTCTACAAAAGATATTTTCCCCCAATATTTTCAAACCTGAATTTATTTAACAGATGAACATATGAAACAATATGGAAGTATAAATACAATTGTAAAATTTATAATAATGGATGATGTTTGGAAGAATAATGCATTTTAAATTTGGGATCAACAGGAGAAATGAAGAGAAGAATGTACTTCTGTAAAGACCAATAATGAAAAATTACTTTGAAGGTGTGTTTTTTTACTGAAGGATTAGCAAAGAGGCATACGGGATGTTTAAGGAATCCAATTTTTCATCTATAGTGCAATAGCCTCTTTTCATTGCTTATCGTGGATAAAGAAAATCTTGACATAATTCCTTATAGTTCTTCAGAACTTGAAAAAAGGCCAGTATTTTCCAGACCAAGTACTAGCATAATCTTAGGCCTTCATGGGATCATTTGAGAATCAGTGGGTGTTTACGAGCCTTACCTGTAACCTGCCCCAACACCATTTTTAGCAGAAAATATTTTGAAATTATTTCTGCTCTGTCACTCTGTTTATCTTTTACTAAGCCAGCAATGATCACATGAGGACTTTCTCTATTTTTGGATACACTTCTATACTGCAAGGTGGTTGGGGAAGGCAGGATGTTTGTCTTTTTTGTTTCTGTTTTTGGTAAAAGTCATTTTGGGTTCAAGGGCAGACTGAACGTTTTCTTGGAAGAGAAACCCAGTGAGGATTATTAAATACACAGGTACCACAACTTAATCAAGAAGTCCCGAACTGAAAATAGTTGGAAAATGGGAGATTACTAATGGGAAGTTTCATATATGCCCATCTTGTTCTTTCTCTTCTTTAAGCATCCATTTAACTACCCCAGATAGAGAAAGCATAGTGCATTTGATGGACCTTTGCTCTGATACGTTATGTCTTGCAGTCTTTCTTCTAATGCAAAATTTTTTTGATAACACAAAATGGATTGGGTTTTACCTGGTAATTGCGCCCCCACTAGGGGAGCAATTCAGGTGCCTGGCACCACTATAGATATGCCCAGAGGTATTCAGGACATTTGGACAGGAGTGGCAAATGCAATGAAAATCCCCCTTTAAAAGAGAAAGCCTGAGCAGATGATCTACAAGAGACTTGTGCCCTTCTGGGGAGGCAGTAAGAGGCCAGGTGGGACACCCTAGGGTGCCTACGATGATGTGATGTGTCTGTTTAGGCACTCAGATCTCACCTAAAGGCTAGGCATTCAGGCAGTCAGTGTAGTCAAGAAAAACAGGTACCCTAAAAGGTGGGATTTACCCTCTGCGCCTTTGACATGCATCTTAAGATGGATTGACTCACCCAGTCTATACGTCTGCCTCTCAGTGTTACGGGGAATTGAGGGCTCCCAGATAACTAGTTAGATATCCAAAGTTGTGGGACATGAATACCACACACCATTGCTTTCGTCTTCCATTAATGACAAATCTGTTAAGAAAAGAGAAAGAAACAAGAATTTGACTCTCAGACCAGGCTCGTATGCTGCCTCCCTGATATAGCTGTCCCAGCTGGTCACTCTAACCGTGCTCCAGCTGGCCAGATATGTGACCACTCCTTCCCCTTAAAATGTGTAGGTGTAAAATCCCACCAGGTAGCATGTCAGTGGGAAATGCTTGCTTTGGCAGCATATATAACCAATGTACTCACTGAGCCTTTACCAAAAACATTGACTTTGAACTCTGCTCCAGGTTCCTGCTTGCAGTGATACGTGTTCCTATTTATTAAGCTGACTTCTATGTTGTCAGTGTCTTCTTCAAAGTCCCCTATATATATGCATTCAGAAGAGATTTTTCCTCCTTCTTTTCAGAAGCTGAACAGAGACAAATAATAGAACAGAGACCTTAAAGCACTTTTAATGCACTGCACACTACCCACAGCCACCTCTTCAATAAAAGTGAGATCTGCTTCTGGATTGTATCCTTATGTGGAGTTCCAGTTTCCAAATCCTCCTTTCAGAGACTCCCTGAACCTGGGATGGTCGCATTTTCTGCTGCTAGCTGTTCCAAATTCGCCATCTGGCACTTCTCAGCACTGGAGAGTGAAGATAGTTGTCAGCAGCAATGCAAATCATTGTTGTTTTGTTAAACTAACCTATAGTACATCCCCTCTTTTTTTTTTTCTTTTGCTTCCAGAGGGTATAAATAATAATGTTTAAAAATGAATAAACACACATGCAAAGACATATAATATCTCAACCACATTCCAAAGTCCTTGCTCAGGTTTTTCATTCACTTCCAATGCCAATAAAACTCCAACTGAGGTGAATATGATTTTGGTAGACTAAAAATTGAGTAAAATTTGCAGAAGAAATTTGGCAGAAATTTGCAACAGCAGCATTGGCAATTCAACTCAGAATTCTTATTAAAAGGAAAGCTGAGCTGCCATTTGTGGCTTGGAAAAATGTCTATTTTGAGGAGTTGGCTCCCCCCCCCCCCCATTATATTCTTTCTCAGTAATGGTATAATTATTAACACTTATGGATGAAATTCTGAAAATATTCCCATATCTGCTACCTTTCACAGCAACAGTAAGAAATCCACCTCTGGCAGAGTAGGAAGTTCCCTAGCATAAGACATCCAGGGAGCCTAACAGTATCTTTGCTTTTAGTCCTTTTGATCAGTGAGTGGGCTGTTTCATTAATTGCTTGGTTTAGTTAAACAGCAGTCATTTTGAGTACTGTGTTTATAAACTCCCTTCCTCGGCAAGGTTGTTCAGGAAAATCTGTCGAGGACAGGCTCAGTCACAAAGCACCCAGAAGAGGTTGTATTTAGCACCTGTGGGTTCCTGCTGCCAGTGACACTGTGAATTAGCTTGATGAGACACTGTGGAGCAGTGGAGCTGCCACCCTTTGTTCCCTGGGACTGTAACTGTGCAAAGTTTTGATCTCCTCCTACCTAACAGGCAAATGAGATCGTTTTCTCAGATACAAATCTTTGTTAATTATTAGTGGAAATACTTTTTAAAAATTAAATAACAAAATGTAATCTTGAAGAAGGCAGTGCTGTAACTGCCACAGAAGCAGTTAAGGATCTGTCTGGAGATCTTTGAAATTTCCCGTTTGTGGGATTTCCACGCTGATACAATCTAACACTTTTTGGGGACTGTGTATTTCTGTTCTGCTAAGATATCCGAATTATCAATCTCTTGATTATAATATTCATGATACTCAAACAGACCAGAAAGAGCACTAAAAGAATTTAACCATTTCTACTTCTGCATTTCCGAAGTTGCTGATACATTATCCTGGTGCGGTATATCCTCTCATTACCTCTTCTTATTTAGAAACACTCCATTCTGCCATCACATACTGCTCTGTGCACATTTTTCCCTTTCTACCCTTTTCAGACCTGTGGGTCTCATCCTGACCTAAGGTCTACCATTACAAATTCAAAGTACTGCCGTTTGTCTGCCATTACATGGCTCTAGTTTCCAATACAAATCACAGCAGCATCTGACCCTTCGCATGGGATGTATTCTTCCTGGTGGACGGCATATTGGCTGGTCGAATTGAGCAGGGTTCCCTTCGCTTTATCTGTCCTAGTGCTGGTACTGAAGAGGACCTGGGTGACTTTTCTGTTATGATCTCAGTGTACTCTGTGCACGACTGATCACTGCAGCTCAGTCCTGCCAAGTCCTCAGGTTCCTGCACTGAGGTTGTCCTTTGAGGACATTCCTGCTAATGAAGGGTGGATGTGGTGGGCTGCCTTTCTCCTGCGCCTCTGCCCCATCCTCCCCCCACTCCCCAAAAGGGAAACCTGGAGAAGGAATACAATAAAAAGCAGGGGAGACACAGAGAGGCAAAGAGTGCCTGATGTTCAAAAGCACCAAACTAATCTGTCAACAATATCTCATTACAGTAATATACGGTAAGTCTTTCATTGTACTACCAAGGCAAGCCCGTCCTTGCCTCACGTTGTTTTGCTTCCAGAACTTTTTTCCCTGATCCCACCACCTCTTTCCTGGTGCTGGATGGTCACAGCCTCTCCCTGTCCACTCAGGGAGGGTGGGGAACAAGAGGGGAGCCTGGTAACCTCATGCCTAACTCTAGTGGGTTTGTGGCCCTAGCCAGGAGAAAGGAGTGAAGCAAGGGTTAATTACTGGGGCAGGTTTTAGAGCTGGATATGGTGCACATACCGTTGCTATCGGCTTTTGTTCATGTAGCTCTCAGTGCTGAGTAATACCCAAAGTTTCGTGTCACTGCAGCTACAGACTTAGCAGCTGCCCTTGCAGCTTCAGACTGCTACTTATGGACTGACTGACAGCTAGTAAAGGAAAGGACTCAGCTGCTTTTCAGTGGCATAATATCTTTGGCACCAAATATATTTTCTATTCCACATTGTCACATATCTTATCCAAAATGATCTCCAGGTTCTGTGAAAGCAAAGGTCCACACCAAAAGATCTTGAAGCTAACAGGAAAACTTTTGCTGCCTGTAAGGAGCCCCCGTCATTGCTCTATGGGGCAACAATGGGGCAAACACTGCAAGAGAAACCTCCCGGGAGGCAGCAAGGTCTTCTGAGGGGGAGCTACCTGCTTTATTGAGACCAAAAGTGCAAATGTAAACCTGATGAGCTAAGGGGTTTCTCTCTTTGCCTGCAAGTCACACTGACTCTCTGATATCTGATAGTGGATTTTTTCACTCAGCAAAACCTATGGGTATCAGAGGGTAAGCCATAATAGATCTGATATATTTTTCTCATTTAGGATTCAAAAAAAACTAATGAGATTTTAAACACTAGTGAACCCTAAAAAGGAATGAGCTGAACAATTTTTTTAAAAAGTTACTTTGGCTTATCATGCTCATGATCCAAATGACCTTTGAGGAGGAAGGCAAGAAATAGATGCAAATAGCTGTTGAGTTTTGTGTTCAGTGTGAGCACCTACCTCCTAACCTCCTAAGAGAGGACACGTGTTCTGATCCAGTCATTGAACACATGAATTTATTAAACTTTTATTTCTTGGGTCCTGTATCCATGAAATACATGAATGCACTATTCAGTTGAAGGTTTATGAATTGGGTTTACGAACGAGGTAATGGTTTTTGAATCTTGCATTACCTAATGGTTAAAGCTAATCCAGAACATTGCTAAATATGTCTGAAGCCACAAATAAAGTTGTTTTTATGTCTGGACCTTTTGGGAAGGTAGACTGACTTGTTTTTTTAGACTAAATTGTATAGAAAAACCTGTTGTCACATGTGAGATTTGGACGGACATTTCTCCTTTTTCTTTTACTGCTGTTGTCTTAGGTTACATATAGATGTAAAAAAAAAAAAAAAAACCAAAAAAAAACCCAAAAAAAAACCCAAACCAAAAACAAAAAACCAAAAAACAAACCACAACTCTGGATCCTGCAATACAAACAAAAGAGCCTAAAGGATGTTCAGAGTGTCATATTGTGATTTATTGTTCCCTGTCATTTATAATTTTAGTATTCTTACCAGCTCATCTGTGAAGATATTACGTTAATGTCTTTTAAGAAGATTGCCACATAAGCTGTAACTGTATGCACATAAATATTATTTGACTTTTAATGCAAGGGTATGGAAAAGCTGAGATGCTGCTGAGATAAGACATCAGTGCTGTACCTAGAAGAAACTTGTGCAGACCAAACTTGGCCCAGTTTCCAGGTTTACTGAAACCAGACACCTTTGCAGCACTTAGCCCCCAAATCTGCAGTGCTTTATCCAAGCCGTGACCCCTGAGAGCTGCTGTCACCAAAGGCACACCATGGGAGGGTGTCCCAGTGGCTGCTGCCACAGTGGTGCAGAAATGATGGGCTTGGTGCAAAGGTCTCGCTTTTGGTGGAATTTGTAAGTATGTTTAACTCTGTAGGCTTGGTTAACCGTAGTGAGAATCTGAGCAGGGCCAGGCTCAAGGGGAGATTTCTACAGAGGATGCTGGGGCTGTAGTCACTCCGGATATTGGAGGATGTGCCCGGACAGATGTTTGGAGGCAGATTACCAGTAAGCCCTTTGCAGCCTGCTTAAGATAACTTGCAGGACCCGAGGCTGGGGCTATACAGGGCTCAGAAGGCATCCTCATGGGGCCACAGCTTCCCTCGCACCACTGCAAAGGGTATCCCAGGGCAGGGGAAGGCAATGGTCTGACTTGGCTTCTCCCAGCTGCCATATGGTGCCTTGATGACCATGTCCAGCTGCCACAAATTAAGGCTGTCCCTTGGCCTCAGACTGCTGGAAGCTACACTGGAACTGGGCAGGGAATCAAATGAGTGTGTCCAACTGATGCCCTGACTGTACTCTGCCACAGCTACTGTGCCTAAGCCTCTACAATGTGCACATTTGAATGCAACATAGCTGTCCACTGCCCAGCAGTACTTTTGAGGCTCAAAAAATGTTGGTCAACTTTTTTTTCCTCCTCCTAATCTGGAGGAAAAAAAACGTCCAATTTTACATCCTCACCTGTCTCTGGAAATAGATACTTTAAACTTCTCTTTCAAGAACAGAAAGTTGTTCTTGAGGTGTCTTGGTTTGCCAGTGGAAACTTTAATGAGACGGTTCATGGGATTTCTCATGAGATTTCTCTCTAAGGTTTGGCTCTTCTGTTTTTTGTTGATTTTGTGGGGTTTTTTTCCCCTTGTGAGTAATGGGACTACTCATAGGTAGCTTTCACATGAGAAAGGGCTGCTGTGTGATGGCCTTATTTTGCAGCTACAAGGAATGAGATAACTGATAAGATATAGTGGTTGTCATGTCTGTAAGCACAGATTGAATGGATCCTACACCTACACTAATAAAAATATACCAAGGCAAAGGGGTAAAATTCCTTGTCAGAGCTGTGGAATAATCACAGGAAAAATTGCATTTAGGGAAAAGATGACTTGTATAAAGGAAAAGTGTGATGGTGTATGGTCTGAAAGCAATCTGCAACACGAGATCAGAGTATAGGGCTGCAATGTGGCTTCCTTTCAGTGGACATAGTCAAAATTTCGAGAAGGGAACATCATTGAAACCAACTCTGAAACTCTCTGGATTCTTGCCCCACTGTGCCTTAAAAGCCACTTACCCTCTGTATAGTAGTGTAGAGGACCAACACATACCCTTACTGCTGTCTTCAAACCTGGGACAGTTGCCTCAGTGGTATAGATCAAGTATCTAGGGTTTTGTACACTGCATTTCAGTAAAGGGGAGCATTTAAGGGGAAAACAGTAATATGATGCATAGATTGAGACACCAAGACCAGCAGGACTGATGTTTAGATGTATTTGTTTACATTTAAGATACTGTCTGCAAGACAGGAGAAAAAATAGTCCACAAAACTCAGGGAAAGACTGAATATTTCAGTCACAAAGTTGGACACATAATGTTTTTCAACATTCAGACTATATTCATGCATTCTTGTACCTCTAAAACACCCCAAGCCTTCCCCAACAAAAAAATACATCTTTCAGTCTTTCCCTATCAAATGCTATAATAGTAAGGTGAATTTCACCCTTATTGGTCAAAATTTCCTTTTACCAAAAGTGCTTCTTTATCTTCTTATTTGTTCTGCTTCCCCTGGCTGAGTTTCTCTGAGGAAGGAAAAAAAAAATCCTTTTTATGGGTTACATTACTTATGCAGCAGGCATGAAACTGCAAACACCTGGTAGAGTTTCCCCTGTGTGAGCTGCAGCCTACCTCAGAGTACTCTGCAAACATCTGAAACTCATTCTGTGCATCTCAAAGGCCCTCTCCATCACTGACTGAATATTTTTATGAGATTCATTATGGAACAGCTGTGATTGATACTGGTGATCACACAATAGAGGCTATTAATGCTTGAGATGTGGTCACTGTCATCCAGAAGACTAATTATTAAATTAAGGTAAATACAACATGTACCCCTATTCCACATGTATGTTGCTTCCTCTTGGCAGGGAACATCTGGATGAGGTGATGTTTGCTGTAGGCATGGGGATGGCTGGACTATTGGCTCACAAGGATGTTAATTTTGGCTAGTGAACTGAGAAGTAAAGTATTTGAAAGAATTGCTAAATTAATATCAGATTTAAAATAGCTAAATAAGAACTGAATGGACAACAGAATATTCTGTGACTGTGCTTCTGCCTTTCTGTGCATTTCCTGAAATATTTTCTGTTTGGTACCAAGGAAACCCCAAATCTTTCCCATGCCAAGTAGTCTGTAGTATTTGTGACATCATCTTATACTTGGAAACCCCATGCCATTATCACTATGGAAAACAATGAGAGTTTTTGGATGCAACATGAATGTACCTTTCATGGATGAAAATCCTGTACAAATGCAGACCTGGTATAAGTACTTGCAGAGTGTGTGTTTTTGGGGGGGGGTATGCACACACAGATGTGTATGTAGCATTGTGTGTAGGGTGTGCACGTGCATGCATGTGTGTGTATGCTTCAGAAACTATTTTAATTGAGTAAGACTGACACACAAGAGCAACGTTTAAGGAGCCTATCTTCATATGGGGTGATCAGCAAGCGAGCTACTTCATAACTTAAAAATTATCTCTGGGAGCTGGAGCACAGCCACTAGCAGTTGAATGGTGCTAGACATAACAACAGATTCATATGAGGGACGCTCTTCAGCAGTAGCACCCTTTGAAGGAGCCCATCAAAATGTATATTGTAAAGAAGAGAAAACAAGAACTTAATTTTTTTCTTGCTGACTTACACCTTCAGTAGTTCTTGGTATTTAGTCTCAGTCCTTACTAAATACTATGGTTTGCATGGGGTTTATATACTGACCAAGAAAACCTCAGCCTAGTCACATGTTGTTTAAAATACTTCATTGATCACAAAATGACTCTATATTAGGGATCTAAAAATCACCACTGTAACAAACTTTATTGCTACTGCCTGTAACATGCTTCACAGTATTTCCCATTTAAAAGAAACTTGTCCAGATTGATTCATCTCAATGGAATTATGTTGGTTTATACCTGGTGAATCATATGACTCTAAGTAGGATAGAGGACAGAAATGTCTTTTTAATTTTGACTGCTTTGATCCTTTGTTGATAGTTTTCCCCCAATCTTTTTTCTGTCTAATCAAGTGGATATCGTTAAAAGACTAAGACACAATCCCAGAAATTATTAAAAAGGGAAAGCAGCTACCTTTTTCAGATTTTTATAGGCAGGCTGTGCTCTTTTTCTTGTTTCCTACATTTTTTGCTCTTTAAAGTCAATGGCAGTAAGATCTGTAGTTATAAAAACACCCAGTGTTTCTTTACTTTGTATCTTGCTAAGAAATAATAAATCAAATAGAATCTTTGTAGGTTTATTGTTTCTACAAGTGGCCAAATTCTCCTTTCAGTTATACCTGTGTGATTGTATTGAATTCAGGGCTGCTCACTGGTAGAGACAAGAATTTAGCTCATATTTTATAAATGAATGAAGTGTTTTACCAGGTTCTTCTTTTCTTCCTGCATGAGTCAGTTACACAATATATTCAGAGACTTACTCCAGCTGGGAATTTACACAGTAATCCACAGCACTCATATGCCAATCTCAAGTTTATACTAGAAAGAATCTTTAAACTGTTATAAGTTCAACCAAACAGAAATTCAGAGTTTGGTGTCAGAGAATTAATCTTTTTCCAGATGCAACAGAATCTGGTCATCGTAGATGATCTCAGTTTATGCAGCTGAAAACCGCATTTCTTTAAAGTGCAATTATGCTTACATTTTACATTTGGCTAAATTAAGGATCTAGTAGTTCATATCTCTTTTCTGCAAGTCACACTACTAGAGGTGACTACAAATCAACATATGGGTTTTTTCTAATGTAGAGAAAGCCCAATTATGGCAAGGCTGAGTGGTTATTTGACATTTGTATAAAGTACACATATCCTAAGGTATGGAAAATTATCATTATTTTCAGATGGGAAATACCTGACAGCCTGTTGAACAGTGCCTGTGAGAACCTTTCTTGCACAATGCAACATTCAGCTTTGTGTTTTACATTGCTTCCAAACATGAGTGTTAGAAGACAAACAGAGAGAAAAAGCCTCAGTGTGCTACTTCTATGTGTTTTTTAAACACAACCAAAATTTCTTTCTGTGTATTCTACAGTGCTTTTAATTTGCAAAATCCTTCTGTATAGGTGATTGCATCCATCAGCATTTGAATTTTGGTGGTAAGAGCCCAGTCACCTTGACAAGCGTACTCGCGCTAGGTTGTATATATTATGATCTTAATATCCAAAATATTTCTTCTTAGCTTCATTATCTCCAAGGCTTTTCTAATATCCTAGAGTAATTGAGTCCTAAATGGAGGATGGATAGGGTATTTTCTACAGCACTTTTCGGCTGGGACCTTGGAGGAGATGAACAACTGCTGAAAGAAGCCCAGTGGTATGTTGTCTCTTGCCACACATGTACAGGCAGCTATCGCCAACTAGCCAAGCATGGCTTCCAGCTTAAAATGGATTCATCCACCCCAATGGAAGTACTGGTGTTAGCACCTTCTATGTTTTGAGGTATAAACTGAAGGACCTTGTTTTCAAGGTGCTCAGCCTTGAAAAAAAACAGTTGTTCTTGTACCCTGAAGTCCTAATGAAGGCAATGGGAGTGGGCTGGCCAAAACCAGAGGTCCACCTCTGGAGGTCTCTGGTTTTGTTCAGTACTGTCCTTTGAGTCAAGTCCTGTTAATATCGCTGTGATTCTTGGTTGCAGTTGACTTTGGGAAAGTTGTGAATGAGTTAGAAATACAAGCTGTGTGGATAGAAGTGACATGAGAGAGGTAGCCCAAAGGCTGTCCCTGAAGAACACATCCTGATAGGTAGTGAGCAGTAGTCCCCAGGTGCCTAAAGCTACTCAGGTCCCATGCTACCTTTCCAGCACTGCTGTGCTTTAAGACACCTCCAGATCACCAGATAAGGAATGTGATATTGCCTCTGCATTTTCTGACCATACTTCACCGGAAATCCAAGCCGTGCTTCCAAAACCTCCAGATCTGAGTGTGCATATTTTTCTAACCTAATTACATTTCAGAGATGATTTCTTAAACCACCTGAGATGAGATCGTATCCACAGCAAATGGAGAGGGAGAACTTGCTTTTTATCATAGCAACCAGATGCTTGAAAAGAACTCTTTCAGTCATCCTTTCAAAAATCCTAGATGATCTCATACATTTGTGTCCCTTCAACTTAGCTGCATGCTTTTTTAACATTTCATTCATTTTTATCTTATAGCGTGTGATTCAGAGGGAAAAGCAGCACAGAGGAGCTGCAGATAACCTAGTGAGGCCTGGTGGTATGTACTGCAGTATGCCTCAGAGGGTCATGTTGAGTCTGAAGTGAGATTTGCGCTCCTCACAGCAGAGATCAAGTTCAGTTACAGCAAAACCTCTCCATTCCAATGGGCCTAAGATAAGGATGCCCAGAGTTAAGCATGCAAATCAGCTCTATCCAAGGCTTGAACTTAAGAGAAGATGACTCAGGGAGAAGGGGAGTGCATACCAGCACGTATGAAAATTTTGATCGTATCAGTCTGGATTTTTGCTCTGGCTTTCTGTGTTTTTCTAATTCTAAGGCAGAAAGCTGTTCTGCTTCTGTATGTCTGTTCACTGTGTCCTGCAGCAGATGAGTGTGCTGGGTGCTGCAGGTAAACACTCCCCAACACAGTAGTACGTCCTCATACCACTGCTGAAAACCTAATAATAAGACCAGTACCAACGACCTCTCTCCACCCCATACTTAGAGGGATGAATATTGGTGGTATTTTGTTCTTGGTAGCGATCAGATGGCTTTTTTAAAAATCAGGAGGAGGTGAAGCTATATAAATAGACCTTTTTTCGTATATTTACTTGTACACTGGTGTTCAGCCAAGAGCTATCTTAGATATAATTCCTCTCAAGCTCTTCCTACTTGGTCTGCATTCTAAAAGCCATGACATAGTGTAGAAGAAGACAGAAAATGTATGTAAATGCGTATATGCACAAATATGTGATATGTGCAGTGCACGATTTTTAATACTGGAATTTAAGAGGTCAGTTTGCCTGCCTGTTATTCTAATCTTCTGGTAGTGTCATCTGTGATGCCTCACAATTTAGAGAAGCACCCATCATGTTCTTTATTCCCCCAGGTGACATGGGACCCCGGGCCTTATTAAATATGTATCATCAGGCTCTGCAGAGTACAGAAATGTTAATTTCATTGTAGGCTCACTTGTGAACTGTTACAAGAGCAAGAGCTGGGTGAATATTTTACAAATGTTGAGACTGATATTTGACATATGAGATGTGATGGTACTGCTATCTCTATTTTACAGATGAGGAAAGGAAGACTGGGATAAACCGCAGCCAGTTAGAGGCATCCACTAATTTGGGACAGAGAACTTAGCAACTTTATAGAATTTTGAATTTTTAATGCCTGGCTCTGGTTTGTTTTGTTTTCTTCTTTGGAAGGTCAGACCTCCACTAACATGACCCCAGTGCAGACTCTGTCACATTCTATTTAGGTGCTCACCATGACTACTTGAGCTGGTAGCAATTCTGGTGTCCTTGTCTGGACTCTCCAGATAACTTAGAGAGAGGCAGGCCCTTCCAAGGTGGGATTCATCAGGTCTGTGTAAGTTATCCACCTTAGAAAGAGATGAAGGATGTACTACAAGTACGCATTTCTCTCCGTGGACTATGAAGGGAGTAAGGATCAATAGTTCAAAGCCGAGGCCCCAGGTCAACTGAGGTGAACTCCTCTCGGGTGTCTAGCGTTAGCAATGCCAAAATGAAGACTCCAGTTCTTTCTGGACAGTGTTTTGGATATCACATTAGATACAGGTAGCAGTGTTGTATTATATGCAGAGTTCGTTATAATAAATACGTATCAGTTTATCATGTATTTATTAGACACACACATACACACAGAGATTTTGCAGCCATCTACACACTTTTTTATGTATGGACATTGAAACATAAAGGCATTTCTGAGAAAATGAAGGTCAACTAATGCAGAGCAGAACTATGCTGCTCTTAAATTGAACTTTTGATGTTCTTCAAAAGGATTTTATAAGGAGCAGGTAGAGTTTCATGTTAACCATTTGGGAAAACACTGCAAAGATCTTTATTACTGGCTAGTTGCAGGAACTGACTGGATATAAACCTAGGAATGTCTGCACAGCAATAGGACAGCTACATTTATGTATTGCTTTGTACAAACATTTTTAGTGCCTTTGCACTCTTTACTAGTGGTGTTGCCTTTTATATGTCAGACATGAAGTTTAATTCTGCTCCTTCTTCCTTGATTTACTTTACAACAACAGAAGTTTTATTCAAATAATTGCCTACATGGGTTGTAGAAAACTGGTTGAGCAACTTACCAGAAGATTATCTGATTTCTTGATTGACACATACTGCTGGCAATTCTCTCTGTGTCCAGAGGTCTAAGAAGATGATGTCTTTTTTTCCAGCCACACAAGCAGAGGAAGTGCTAATCAGTTATGTTCTGTTTGTCATTTACTTTCTGCAGTAGGTTGGATTGCATTCCTTGACCTTGTGAAATTTAAATCTCAGCTTTCAGACAATAGAATTGCAGCTATTGCTGCTTTACCTATGGTGTTGCTTAGTTTCTTCTCCCACCGCCCTGCCCCTTCTTTTTTTCTAACTAACACATTGTCTTGCTGAGTGGGCTATATATAGTTTGTCTTATACAACCTGCTGGTTGAGTGAATTAATTTAACTAATCGAAAAATCTGTTGTTCTGATTGCAATTTATACATTCATAAGGAAGAAGGGAACAAACTGGACAGTGGAGTGGTGATGCTTCCTGTTACACTGCAAATGAGGTGGCACATCTGCAGCAACATATCTTAGCAGAGAACTTGAGTGAGGAAGTGCAGGTTTGCTTCCCCCTCCTGCTCCTCTCTGCTCTCCCAGTTAGTCTGTGAACTGGGAGTGGAAATGATAGTACTGGCATGCCTCAAGAACAATCTTAGTGACTGCAACTTAACAGCAGATAAGTAAAATTTAAAGAGAAATAAACATGTAGCTGTATCCTCAGCAATTATCTTCCACCATGCCAATCCAAGTGCTACCTTCAAGTCTATAATGCTTCAGTTTCTGACTCGTTTTCATTCACAAATTATCTCCTTCAGGCTTAGACATAAGATTTATTCCATCTCGACCATTTTTTAAGCCTTTTAAAGAAAATTAAGGAGATTCCATATGACTTCCAGGAAGATATTTCATGCCATCTTTTCAGAGGGGTTACTAGTGTTGTGTTTACAGTCTGGTTTGTTTGATTCAGAATAAATTGAGGGAATATGGTGAAGCCTCTTCAGTCAATGTTGACCTGTCAAAATGTAAAGCCACTTTTTTTTTTTTTTTTTTTTTTTTAGAGCTAATATACTAGTATTCAGATTAATTTAGTGTTTTCTGGGACAGCTGAGAAGATGCAATGTTTCCGAGGTTGCCTGCAGAATAATCTAAGTATTGGGGGTGTTTACTCAGATCTAAGAATTAGCTGTTTGTTTATGACCAGATGAATTGTAGGTACATACTTCCCAAACTCTTGGTTTTACTTTAAACATCCTTAATCAGGAATCCAGAAACTCTTGCCTCTCATAGCAATGACCTGTTTTTATTTTTTTCCTCCCAAAATTGCTCATTGCTTTGCTTTCTTACCACTCTGAGGCCACGGGTTCCACAATCAAATGAACCTCCTACAGAAAAGGTGTTTCTGTAATGGTTTTCCTTCTGACACTTTTCCAAATCATTGCATGTTCCCTGTTTCACTGAATATTCTAAAAATTCTGAATATAAATTCCTAGACTATCTACTTTCATGGGTTTTATTTAATCTATTTTTAAGTCATAGCACCTCTTGCTAATCTCTTATTGAGGTAAAGGAATGATCTGTTAAAAATACCTTTTTAAAGCATTTCTCTGAAAGCATTACAACACTCCCCAGGATTAAGGCATGCTCAGGAAAACAATGAGTGTTTTGAACACCAAAATGAGTCTTTCTACCTGAAGTGTGTAACATCTCTAGTTCATTGTTATTTGTGGTAAAAAGAATTAGCTCTTAGCAAAGGGCTTTATTAATTTGCATTGTCCAAACAGAGAAGACAAAGCCCATGTTCTTAAATTATTTATTAATATATGAAGATTTTTAAATTATTAATTAATTTAATAATAACTATCTGCTACATTGATTAAGCAAAGCAAAAGCCACGTGCTTCCCTTGGATCCAAACAGGAGCAGAACTACTGAGTGTGCTTAATGCTGGTCCCTCTCGTGATGCTACCCATTGCATTCAGTGGGACAAACCATATGAGCAAATCCTATAGCACTGAGCGCTCTTACAACTGATTTAATATCAATTATAGCCAACAATGGGAAAACTACTCATGCAAGGAGGGGAAGATGTCAGAACTGAGATCTAGGATAGGAGAACACAATTCTGCTCTCAGGTCTCCAAAACCTTCTACAAAGTTTACATACATTTTATTTATGGCCAGTGGATCCTTTCCAAAATCCATGAAATTAAAAAAAAAAAAAAAAAAAAGAAAAAAGAAAATACATTTGATGATTTCACTGGGTTATGAAGCCAGCTCTGTATTATCGGAGCACTACTAATAGTTGAAACATCATCCACGGGAAACAGAAAGTGTTCATTTAGAAATAATTTTCCTTTACAGAATTCTCAGGCTGTAGCCTTAAATGCAAATTCCATTAATACAGATGATAAAATAATACAATAAGATACCTTTTTTCTCCAGAATTCTCAGAGTATTAAAAAGAACAGTGGGCAAAAGTGCTTTAAATATATTAACATTTTTTTAACTCTGCAAGCCTTTGTTCTCGAGAAAGAAAACTGCTGTTTCACTTCCCTGAAGCTATTGGTAATATGATGCAAAAACATCAGAGAAAATCTAATCCAAGATAGGTGCAGTCCCCAAGGGAACGTGCTCTTCTTTGTTTTATATTTCCATTGGAAATCTGGGAGATTTTGCATGCAAACATCTTATTTCATGGGGCTGCTTCTCAAATTGAGAGATTAAATCTAGCACAGTATAAAGGGCTTTTCAATAAAGTGGGTTGCACAGTCTTCTGTTTACAGAAAATTGATGCATCATCTGATATGTCTGAAATTGCTAACTTCTGTTTCAGTGAAGCTGAAGGAATTTCAACCAGCCCATTATCTAATCAAGAAAAATATTCCCTTAGCATCTTGTCTTAAGGTGGCTGGCTGGCAAGCAGTGTTTGGACTACTATATATCACGATTCATTACAGCTGCAAAACAGGCTGATTTGCTTGGGAAAGTCATATTTGTAGAACTATCCATCATCCACAAAGTGTTCACAAATGCCTCAAAAGCTGCAAAACAGCTATTAAATCCTAACTTCATTTTGTTTTTTCTCCCCTCCTCATTTCGTACACAATCAAAATTTAAATATTTAAGATAAGTGATCATTATTGTTGAGTGAATGTTGATCGAACTCACTGCAGTAGAGACACTCGGTATGAGCCACGGCCGATTTCTCAGCACTCAGAACTCCACAGGCCCCCCGTGCCCCCAACACTTCCTGTTATTAACATACCTTCTGCCAAGGCAGAAGCCAGCTGAGTTTGCTCAGTCCTCATCTCACTGATGTGACCAAATACGTCACTTGCTTTCAAGCAGAATTTCAAGCCAAAGTTTGCCTCAGCACCTGCATTTCTCTGTGTTGGCTCATGTGGCAGCGGGTGTATGCATCTATGGGGCCCTGTGCCAGGGATGCAGGGGGAGGAAAAGGGAGCAGGCGGGAAATGTGCCTGCTGGTGAGACCCTGCAAGTGTGGACCCAGCAGTGCAGAACCAGCACCTCTCTCCAGCTCTTTGGTGATGGCCCGTCGGACATGCAGAGTTCAGGTCCCACCAGCTGGTTATGCCCAGCAGCTGGAGCAGGAGGCTACCAACAGCCTTCCTTGGCAAATGAGGCAGGGCGCGAGTGACCGGAGAGGCAGGCCCATGCCATATAATGCATGGGTATGCTTCACCAGGTCTGCATACCTCGGGCAATCTTTTGTTGTCTCCCGGCTGCTCTCAGGCAAGTGATGCTATTTAAAACAAGTGCCACAGAAACTTTTCAACCCAGAATAAGGAAATGAAAGCTGACGTGAGCGTGGTTGAGAAGCAGGGCAGGTAGCAATGAATACAGACCCGGGGTCGTGGCCCAACATCTTTACAGCTATCGGGACCACAAACACTGACAGACAGCTGCATTTCATCTCCTACCAAGTAAGAAAGATATGAAAGCTCTAATTAACAAGGCCAACCTTTTCTGGAGGACTTTCCATGACTAGAACTCAAAGGGCTTCACTAATGAGTTAAGAAGAAAAAGTGCACATCTCCTGGGCTCCCATCCACCCCTCCCAGTGCTGCTTCTTCCTTTCTCGCTCTTCTTCCGCTTTGTGGTTTCGTGGAGAAAAGCAGGTCTCATACGCTTGCAGGGCAGCACTGTTGACACCCCCCCGTGCCTGGAAGGGGCTCCACCATCCACTGAGGCAAGTGGAACAGAGGATATCTTTCTGGATTTAGCTTTAAGAAATGAAAAGCTGATCCCTGTTCCCAGGAGGTGCAGTGAGAAATGTATCTGAAGCAGAATCTGCTTCCACATACCTTCTACTACCATTTTCATCTCAAGGTTACTTATATAAGAAGAAGTACAGTCCTTGGCAGAGGAGTCAATTAATACATGGATTTCAAATTTAGATTTTACATAATTGTTTTAATCAGCAAACCAAACAGAATCCCAAATTCCTGTGATTTTGAACAACTGTTATTTTGCATCTTACAGCAATACTTCTAGGTACCAAACTTGCACTCGGGCCTTAATGTACTAGGCACAGCGCAAATACACAAAAGCAGATAAGCTCTTCCCTGATGAGTTTCTGAGCTAAATAGATATATTGAGGTAAAGGGTGCATAAGATTATACATCATGTGCAAGACAGAGCCAGGTCACCCAGCTGACAGTCCACGTGCTGACTCACACTACTTCATCTCTGGGGAGGACGTTTGCTTTCGACTAACAAGCCGTTACTTCTGCTAACTGTACCATATGAAAACTATTTAATCCAACAGAAGTAAGTTAGTCAAGTATCCGTACTAAAAGCAATTAGAGCTAATGACAGCAATGAGAGTGGGCTGTCCTGGATGTGGCAGGGTCGGGGCGGGAGTGCCCTGTGTCCTGCCCTTTCCGCATGAATCCCTCGGAAGAGCAGACGTGTGAGCGGCGGTGAGACTCGCTGCACTGGAAACCCCCCAGTTCCAGAACAAAGCTCTTCTGTCAGCCTCACGCCAGCGAGCACAAACAGACTGACTGTACCAGTGGCGTGAGGAGGCACTGAAGTGCTGGCTGGGACAGAAGGGCTACGGCATCCAGGATATCTGATCTCCTCTCCATGATTCAGAGGCACTGGAAATCCACCCCAGGCCCTCCCTGGCCCTTCCTCTTCTCTCTCTCCCCTCACCTTTCCCACACAAAAAGTTTTTTTCATGGCTGCTGAGGAGGATAGGGAAAACTCTGAAGATGCAGGTAGTGTGAGGGGTTTCAGGTGTCAATTCAGGTAAATGCCAAAACAACTGGGAAACCAGCTTCAAACCATGGTCCCATCTGAATAGTTATCTGGATGTCATCCCTGCCAACTACTCCTCTGAGGCTGATGGTGAAGGACTCCAGGCTGCCCTCTCGTCCTGCCAGCACCAATGGCAGCCCCTCTCCCATCCCAGTGAAGGCTACTGATGCTTCATTCACTGAAGGAGAAGGGCAAAGACAAGCATGTTTTTTTCCAGCAAAACACCTCCAGTACACTTTAGAAAAGTTTCACCAGTGAAAGTGTTTTTAGGTAAATAAATGGATACAGGAAGCATTTTGGTAGGTTCTCTATCTGTATTCAGTGCGGGAAGAAGGGGTTAGGAACTGATTACTGCCCAGGATCCTTGTCCCAGTCAGCTCCACGGGGAGCATCATTCAGGCCCTGGAACCAGTGCCATGGGCTACCCAGCAAGGCCAAACCTCACACCGGGTTATGCAGTCACTCGGGCTCAGCTTTATTCAATTGGAAATCTTTGCTGAGAGAGAACTGAAGCAGAGGCTTAACCCATTGTCATCGGGCATCACAGCAAACCCCCAAAGGGTGAGAAGAGAAAATCTGAGACATGTCCCTCACTGGCAGGTCCCTGTTTCAGTGCCTGTTAACTTACTGAATTTATTTATTTATTCCTTTGTTGCTGAAGGTGCCAGTGACATAAGAAAGGGTTGTGGCCATCTCCACCTCATACGCTGTGGGGTTTGATCCTTGAAGGAGATGGAGGTGATCCATGAAGAGGTGCCTCAGAGGCTGTTGTTGCTGTGAAGGGGAGGCTCTCTTTGTCGACTGGGAGGTAGTGCTGGGAGAGCTAACAGGCTGGAAATGGAGGATAAGATAGGAATGGGAGCCTGCAGCTGGGGAGCAGAGGGTAGAGATTACTTTTTTATTATTTTATTTTAGGCATATGTATTAATCATGGCTCAAAGCTGGGATGGCAATGGGAAACTGCAGCTGGAATGGGTAAGGCGGGAGGAGGAGATGATTTTTATTTCAGCCATAAATTATGTATTAATTGTGGCTTGAAGGAGGGGTCAGTGTGGGAATCTGTAGCATCGGGAGGACAAAAAGGAAAGATGATTTCAATTGCAAGTATATTTATTAAAGTGTAACTCAAAACAGGGACTGGGTGGGAAAGTGCAGCTGGAAATGATAGGGCAAAGGGAAATATTGCCTTGGTGGAGGGGTATTATTTTAAACACATGAATAAGTTCTTAGCTTAAAGCAGGCACAAGGGTGGGATTCTGCAGTTTGAGGACGTCAAGTAACACCTGTGGGAGAGAGGATCTTTGTGCCTTTTCACGTGCGCTCAGAGCTGGTGAAGGTTTCAGGTGCATTCAGAGCTGGTGAAGGTTGCTGAGCTGACTTTCCTAGAGCTGAAACCCCGTCTGTTCCCAGAGCTGGGTAATTCAGGATTCTCCAGCAGCCCTCCAGTGCCCTGCTGGCTGTCAAGAGCCTGCTCTGCCTGACAGATGCAGACGTGCCTACGTGACTGCTGCAGCGGAGCTCATAACCGGTGAGCAAGGCAGCTGGCTCTAAATGCAGTTTGCAGCTCCACTCAGCATGGAGTTTTGCTTGGGGACGGCTGCAGCCATCATTAAACCACAGTTCAGTGCAGCTTTCCCACAGGGCAGCAGCAATGTGGGCTGTCATGGCCCATATGCCCTTCCCCTGGCTCGCTGACTTGGTAGGTCACCATTCCTTGTGCTGGTGATAAGTGACCTCCGGGGCCACAGACTTTCTCCGCAGGTGCTGCCCATGCACAGGCAGTCAGATGGGGCCAGCTGGGAGCAGGGCTGTGTGCTGCTTGTGCCCGCTCTTGTCTGGGCAACAGGAACAGTCATTCCCCAGGAATTAGCCTAAAGGA
The DNA here is from genome assembly GCA_031468815.1 of Morus bassanus. Lineage (NCBI taxonomy): Eukaryota > Metazoa > Chordata > Aves > Suliformes > Sulidae > Morus > Morus bassanus. Next base: position 57,977,598 of record CM062567.1, on the reverse strand, counting down.
GCTGGCTGGTGTGTTCTGGAAAGGCATTTTGTTGGAGAAGGCAGATCTTTCATTCAAACCGTGCACAGCGGTGGTTAAAAAGCGAATGCTGATCCCATGGAAATGTCACCGAAGTGCTCGTGCCAATTCATATTCACATGTCCTAGAGACAACAGGCCTTTCCTGTCTGAAGCTCTGGTCTGAAGTCTTGTGTCTGGCCAGTATGCTTTGTATTACAGCCCTGAGCAGGAACATTACAGCTTCCACAGGTTGATGTATACGAGAGCCACTAAACACCATGGATTTTTTTCAGCAAGTCATTGCAAAACCACCTGTGCTGAGTAACTTTTCACTAAAAATCTGTGAAGGCTGTTAGAGTACTCAGTGAACTTCATAACATAATTATTATTTTTTTAGATGGTTAGCTTTATTATTGCTTCTTTGCTCCAAAGGGTAAAAAAGACAGAAATACTTGATTCCAGGCTTTGCTTCGCATGCTTTTCATGAGGCATACCAGTGCCTGTTTCTCTCCTGCTCTGTAGCTGTGCTCCTGCTTTCTTTTGAAATTCCCACAGGTGCAAACCCTCTTTACACATTCTGTGTCAGTGTGCACATATTTGTGTACATATGTATATTATACAGTTAAGCTTTTATCCATAGAAGTGCATGGCTTCCCAGTGTTTAAAGCACTCAGAAAAAGTTATACCTGAAGGACATTCAAAATGCCTGAACTATCACGATATAATACTTCCTGGTAAGCTCCAGAGTTTTTTAGTTACCTTGTCCAGCTCATGCATGGCATGATGCTAAATAGTAAAGGAGACAGGAGTCTTCACCACATTGACGATGATCAGTGCTGTGCTCATCAGTTGTACCTAACTTTACATTACACATAATTGACCAACACTGACTGACGAGCTGCTAATGAGAAATTGCTCAGGAGGTTTAATATTAGCCTGGTTTTGCTGTTGACCAGTTGTTATTCTTGAGGTATGCAAGTTTTGAGGTAAATTTACCTTAGTTCATGCCCGTCGTGGACACATTGAAGAGAGACCTTAAAAGGTCTGTTTTCCTCTGAGCAAGATAGCAGATCTTTGCTGGTTTTCTTGGGCTAAGCAGAGTTGATATCCATCTTGCTTCCTGTCCTCTAGATCTCAGATCTGCTCACCTCCCAGTGCTCGGGCTCATTCTTTGCCCGAGTTAGTCTGTTAGCTCAAAGAGGGATGAACTGGCCAGAGGTTTTGGGCAAGGTACTGTACCAAACTCACAGCCCAGACCTTGATCCAGTGTCAGTCACCTTCAAAAGCTCATCCTGTCTTTTTCTGCCTCACTGAGCAGGGGGACCCAGACAACGTTGTAAACTCAGGATGAGTATCTCACAGTATCTGAGTCCCTATTTCAAGCCTCAAAACCTTCCCAAAATTGCCATGAACTCATAACAGTTTGAGCCAAAATTTCTGAAGCTCTCTCTGTCTTGCAAATTAGTAGGAATTTCCAAAAATGATAACCAAACTGACTTTATCTCATCTTGTTCTTTCCTCGTTCTTCTTAAAAAAATGAGGTAGAGTAGGGTTTTTTTTTTATTTTAGGTTTCAACTATAAGCTTGGGTTTTTGCCTCTTTGCAGACTTAAACACAAAAAAAAATCAGTTTTTTAGTTGAGTTGAGAATGTATCAGTTGTGAAAACTCAAGAAAATTAAGCAAGTATTTCTTGAATTTCAAACCTTAGTAATATCTACTTTCTATTGCAGATTCTCTGATATCACTGTTTTTACCCATTCTACTATCACATAAGTTTCCTACCTTTACGTTATTCACTTTTTGTTTCATGGACCAGTGGCAGACAATAGGCCACAAAATAATTTTAAATTCTCACCTCCTCCAAAATGACATGACTGTTCTCAGATATTCACACATGGAAGTCAGCAGGGAAACAATGTAAGAGAAAATAAATGAAAAAAACATTCAGACTATAACCTAATTTTTGCATGGTTGCAAACATAAACTGTCACAGCTGATTGTGGAAGTTTTTAAAAGGCAGAGGAGTCCATGGATGATTTTAAAAAGCTTAAGAGCTTTTTAGATTAAAAATGGTCAAGAAACATGTCCCTATATTATTACTTAATTAAAAAGCAAAGTTGAACACTTCTGACTGAGATGTATTCATGATTTACTATTTGAGTATTGTTTGGAGATGTCCCAGGGGTGGGTCCTTTTTCATTCATGTCTGCTGTGTAGCTCTGAGTCAGGATGCTTCTCCTTCAAAAGTTTTATAACTAATGATATTTAAGAGAGAAATTTAAATTTCACTTGTGAGTCCATGGTATCAGGTGTTTAGAAGACAGTTCAAACAGCTGGTGTTGGCTCAAATCAGCAAATGTCCATATGGGATGGATAAGTCGACTGCTGCTGAAATAGATACCAACCAATGTGGGTAGGTTGGAAATAACATTCTTATCCTCTGAAAATTTCTGAGATTTTGAAAAAAAGTATCAAATCAAACTGAGATGAAAGATCTCAAATATTGTATTTGACCACTCCAGATGTTCAAATCAGCAAAATTTTACAGTGAAAAGGGCAGTTTTCTTTAAAACTGTCAAAATACAGTATTTTGATATCTTTAAAACTTTTTTCCACATTTTTTCAAAATAAGAAATGTTCAGAACTGATCTTTTTCCATAAAACATTGATTTTTGTGTTAATGAATGTTCATTTGCTAATGAAAAGGTCCCTAAATTCCTACTAGCCAGTACTTTCTTAAGTTTGAGGATGCTCTGGATGCTAATGTGAAGAGACAGCTCATCCAGATTTAAGGTTTTTTTCTTGGTGCTGTCATAGACTTTGTCAGTAAAAGCAAGGGTTTACAGTGAATACTACATCTTGCTCTTGAATTTTATGTATACCTTCAGTTCTTTTCCCATTTTCAAATAGAACTCCAAGCTAAGACATTTTTTCTCTCTTGTAAGACAGAAAGCATTGTGCAAATATGCTACTTTAACTGCGCTAACCCCTACATTTCAAGAAACAATGAACCTTTAACTCCCGGAAGCTAAGTCAGGGCACGACATAGCTCATAGTGGTGCAATTTATACCTTCTCCAATCTTCCTTTGGTTCTCTTTATCATCCTTTTTCAGTTCAGTCAAGCTGTGTGTCGAATCTCCCCGTTAGCTGGGTTCCCAGGCTTTGAAGTCTTACTGTCCTCCAGTTCTTGGTTCTGCAGTACTCATCCTCAAACCTTTGCTGATCATACTCTCTGTATGATACTTCCCCAGGGCTTCAGACTGCCTACTGATAGTTTCTCTTTCAGATCCTCTTCTCAGCTTCTGCTGTATTTCTCTCAAGCTTGAATTCATTCATGTCTAAGTTGCTCCAACTGAAATATTTTAGAGATGTAAGGAACTAGAACCTAATCTTTTTAGACTAGGGTAGTCATGTAAAACATAATACTCAAAGCATAAGGAAAGCAAATCATGGCAAAAATTATATTCTCCCCCACCACCCACCCCCCGCCAAAAGAAACATTATAGCTTTGCAGCATTGTCTAGCTAAGGAGTATATATGAGAACTAGGCTTCCAAATGATAGTAAGACTCAGACCAGCAAATGGCATTGGACATGGGAAATAATGGGGAAGATGAAGTATACACTTCTGAAGTGTTAGCAATGCAAACGTTTCTTTCATGGTGATGCTAACAGGCAAATAACCCTGGAGAGAGCGCTCTGTGAGCGTAATGCAGAGCTCATATAGGACTAATGCACTAAAATATTAGTTTCCTACCCCTAGAATTCCACAATGCAAGCACTATGCTTATCGCCTCTGTATCTCATAGAAGTTTGCCAGATTGCCAGCACAAACAGCAACACAGGAAAAGCTAGGTGTACACAAGAAACTCTTGGTGTATATCCAAACAAAAGAAGGAATCCAGGGCGAAGAAGCATGAATGTTAATAATCTTGCCAGAGATCCTTTCTTCAAGGCTAATAGTTCAGTAACCTCCTTTGATGTATGACTTGAATATATCACAGCATCTCTATGCCTCCAGCACCTCCCCTAATGCACGACTGCAGCCAGAATTAATTAGTAAGCAGGAGCGGGAAGGAGCAAATGACCCTATATGTTGCAGATCAGTTTGTTCTTACTGGTAATGCAGCGCTACCAATAATTTAAGCAGAATTTTAATAAAGCACACATAGTGGCTGGTTCCCAGTAGCCAAGAGTCTGTGGCAGACTTCACGCCCTATAGCCTTTAATTATTCATCTCTATGAACAACAAAAAACAGAGATGCCTAAGGTACTGGACAAATCCCTTGACCTGCTCAGACAAGAGATGAATGTCCATTGGATTCATTCTTCTATTTACCAGTCAGTTTCATTACTCCTAATCTAATTAATTTTGTTTGCACTGAGGTATAACACTATCCAGCAAGTGATCACATCGGCAATGAAGGGAATTCAACTGGGTTTAATCTAAATAGCTTCGAGGAAGAAGTTTGATTCCTCTTGCACTGCTAGAATTAGTGAGAGCTGAAGTGTAACAAGCTTTGCCCACCCTCGGCTGCAAGCTCTGTAACCATGAGCTGGGTTCTGAAATCAAGCCAAGTTCTTGGTGCCTGTTGTGTTTTCTGCCTGTGCATGGGACATAACTGGCAGTTTGGTTGACTATGTGTGAGAGAAAAAAAGTCCTCTTCACGGTTTTATAATTTCCCTATTCTGGGGATCACAGAAAGACACCCAACATAGAGAAAAGGTAGTCAGAAGGGAAAGGCAATCTTTCTGTGCACACAGTCTTGCCATTAAGGTCCTTTGCAACTGCCTCAGTGGTCTTTTATGGGGACAGCAGTTAATCTCTTCACCATACTTCCTTTTCCATTAAAAGCTTTTGTTCTTTCCCCATACTACCCCATTGTCCCTGTTGAGAAAAAGTATGAAATTTCTCTTTCTTCACTTCCTTTCTTAAGGCTTAGGTTTGTGCTGATCCTGGCCAAACATAGCCTGCTGGCCACAGAAAGACCAGTGGTGACTCTTCCCCTTTTTACTTCTTTTCGGCACATGTTCCCCTTGATTGTAACCTTAATTAAAAACAAAGAATGCTTTAACTCTATGAAGCGTGTCGCTAGCATAACCCATACGTGTATGTCGCAGTATATTGCTATGTCACAGTATATTGCTATGTACCATTTCCCTATATTTGTCTGAGGAGGATTCCCTGTTCAGACATTATGATAAATACAAAGCCCCAGACCAACTGCAGCCTTTGAATAGTATTATAAATAACAACAACAACAAGTATTCCTAACAATTATATAAAGAATCACTGGTGTGCCAAAGAAAAAATTCCAATTCTTATATTCTACCTATTTAATCCTTATGTGATCAGCAAGATTGCTGTGGACTGCATTTATATTTACAGAAGTGGAATCACCACCATGTAGAGATGAACAGGAGAACAATTAAATACCCTTAAACTCAGTGTTCCCAGTCTAAAGCAGACTAAGGAAAAACCATTTGAGGTCAAAACTATCACTGAAGCAATAAAACTAATTCCCCAGGCTAAACTCAGTGACTTAATTCAGTGGGGTTATACTAGGGTGAGTTTGGCCCATTATTTTTTAATTGTTTCCAAATGTGTCTCTGCCTAGTGAACTATCCTGATAAAACTAAAGGACTCTCACAAACTCCTCAGGCAGCAGCAATATCCAAGGTACTGCTAAAACGTGTCTACTGGTGAAACCTCATCTCTCCATCTCTATGAACACAAAAACATACAGGCAAAAGTCTGACCCAGGGGGAATATCTGAAGACAAGACGCTGGCCAGAGAGTGGCATTGCAATTACGTGGCCGATCCCATGATTGCCATGGAGCAGCCACAATGCACAGCCAGGTTAGCCCTCTTACCAGCTGGACTTTCTCTTCTGCCTTGCTTGGCCCAACAGCCTTCAGATCTGGAGTCATAAACTGGTCTTCTGTAGGATTATAGGTTTAGAAGGCATACTCACCTCTACTGTCTCTGGAGCTCGAATCACCATTACCAAACTTCATTTCCTTCCTCCATTTAATTTTTTGTTATTGTTAGGTTCTGTGGTGTGGTAGCTACTATTATGACGACATAGGAAAACCAGTTGCTTAAGCAAAGCTGGGTACAGCTGAAAACTGTCCTTTAATTCTAATGAACTATTCAATGATCAGTCTCCATATTGCACCTGCCCTACTGCTAGCTAGCTGGATGCAAAGTGGAAAAAGGTTATAAGGGAATCCCAGTAACCCCTCCAGTGGAAGGCCCCACATGGATTAATTTTCTCAAAATTTGTTTGTGGGATAGGGTGAAAGAAGCTTGGAGCTGTAAGCAGCAAGCCTTAGGAAAGTGTCAACCCCAGGCAGAACCTGTACGCAATTGTGCCTGAGATCTCTGGGTTCTGATTTTGTTTCTCCTAAGTTGGAGATCTCTTGACCATGCCTAAGCCAAGGTGTGACTGACCTTTCCACTTAGTATTTTGTCGCATTTTCCCATGGAATCCTCTCTAGGCCTGTCTGAACACAAAGCAGGCTCCCTTCTTCGTTTCCTACAAATTACAGGAGGAAAAACAAGGTGTTGTTTTTATTTGGGATTGCACTGAAAAGGATGCAGTAGGGTACCACTGTCCTCATCAATCCCAAACAGAGTCTGACAATCTCAGATGGTCCTTATTTGAATTTCTGGTGGGCAAAGTAAGAGAAAATGCCTTGCTGCATGCATGCTGTACATATTAGACATGTGGAGCAGAAACAGGAATGGTTGTTTTGTTCCAACTAAATGTAATTCCTGGTCCCACAGGTCTCTGGAATGCTCTTCTGATGGTGCAAGCTCTCACACGTTTGAAATCCTGGAGGCCCAAGCAAGAATGGACATTTTTCTCCCAGTTTGCAAAGTTTCATACCAGTAAAAAGGAGATAGGTAGACATGATAAAAATTTTAGACTTTTAAGAACACTAAAGGGATTTAAGATGTGGGGCTTTTTAATGACATTTTTTACAGCATTTTGTAAAAGAATAACATATTTCTAAAGCAAACAGTCCAAAAGCCTGTCTATTGGTTTTTGCGTCACAAACTCCAACGACACAGAACTACTTCCTTGATGTCAGTTTTGTTCCCTAATTGCTTGACAGCATCTGCAAGACAAAGTTGGCTGAATCTCAACTCTAATAAAAATGAGAATGTGCCTGTGTGTCGAGGGAAGCTGCCCCAAACATCACTGAAGGGGTTTAAGAGACAGGTCTGTGATATATATATTACTACTGCCACTGCCCTGAAAATGCCAGCCTTCTCTCAAATAACTGGCAATAGACATTCACGCCTTCATCGCATTTATGCTGGATAATTAGGATTTCAAGCTAGGGAGCTACTGCAATGGCAAAATATGGATGGCCATTTCTCTTTGGAATCACAGCAGTGGATTCAACAATTTCTTTTCTCTAATATTAGTCCAGGTGATCAATAAGTCAAGATTAATTTAATGAAATCTCTGTAGCAGCTTGGCCATGCAGGTCCTGAGCAACGGTGCAGCCCCTTGAGGCAGCTGTCATGGGGGGCTGACTGGGATCAGCACCTTCCACTCTCTGCTCAGGTTTCCATTTGAATTCAGCGCTGGTCTGAGACATGGTGCTGTGAAACAAGGACGCTGAGTCTACACAGCCAGTCTGCTGTACGGACACCAGTCAGCTGGTGTGTATGCAGGGAGACTGCTCTGGGACAGTATGCGGGGCTGCAGGCACAGAGAATACTGGACTTGCATCAGAAGTGGACTGAGACCAGTTCCAGCCTTGCCTGCACAACTCTAGCCTTACTGTGTGGCTAATGCGGGTGTACTGCATGTGTATGCACTCAGATGCCTACGGTCATCTCATCTGAGTTAGTTGGGCTGCAGGGCCGTCTCTGCTGGCAAATCCTATTTTAGTGAGTCACTTTTGAAAGCATCCTTTGGAGATACTTGCCTCCATTATTGAAATTCATGCTTGACCATCTTATCTTTCTTCTTCTCACATGCTCTTCTGTTTCTATTCCCTGTTCCATCACTCATGGGAGGATTGAGTCTTTTCCTGTTCGCCATTTTGGCCCCATTCAAGTTCATGAGTTTTATAAGTATATTGTGGCTAGAGCTACAGGAGCCAGTGAATGCTATTACATGATTATAGTACACAGAGTTACCAGTATCTACTAAATGCTTTTTAAAGTATTGAGACAAAATTTGAGAGCCAAAAGCAATATATTTACTATCAACTTCTCTTCCTTTTGTCAGTGGTATGGAACGAATGTAAAGACTGAACAGAGGAAAGTGTAGTAGCATCAATACCGATTCCAGATGTTCTGCTAAAAGGTGCTATTTATGAGAGGGTATTATTGAGAACAGTCCTGACCTAATACCTAAAGGATTACACTAACTGTACATTACACACACACACGCTCATATATATGCATACATATTCCCACCAGCAACGTGAGAATTCTACAAGTCTGGAGGGGAAAAAGTGAAAAACACCAGATCAGTGAAAATTGAATTGTAAAAAATATCTGTCCTCAAGTAAAAAGCAGAAACGTAAAGGCTTAGGTTCCCTAGCTAAGTGCCTCAAATTTCCAAAAGAACACTTGACATTTCTTGGTCTTACCAAAATTAGTAGAGAGAAGATCTGAACCTCAACTTCCGTTCTGTTCAGTCTACAGATTAGAAAAGCTGAGAGTTTTAAAGTTTCTTTCCAATCTGCAAAACCATGTTGGATATTGCAAAACTTCTGAGGTTGCTTTTAGGGCTTGAAAGAGAATTATCTTGAGAACAGATGTGCTGGTGCTTGGACATCCCTAATTCTAATCTCAGGTGAAACAAAGTTTCAAAGTGAAGTTTCTCAAGTGAAACAAAGTCGAAAAAAAAAAATGGAGAGGAAAAATGGAAGTGAAAATAAACATTTCCAAACCCTGAATGGGATTTGTTCAACTTCTAGGGGAGTTCAGGACTGAGTGGAATCTGCAGAATTCAACTGTAATTAAAACTGCATCATCTGTTTTTTTATAGGTAAGAAGCAAATGAAAACGATTTTAAAGATTATAGGTGAGAAAGTTAAAGAAAACCTTGACAAAACAGTCAGAGGCAGGTGGCCTCTTCACTTTCATAGTCCACACTTCCATCTCCTTATTAGATATATGAGAACAAAAGTGTGCCTGATGCTTTACAGCCACATAGGAAGATGTTGTCACTAACTAAAATTTCTCTTAGACTCCCGAGGGCAATGGGACTCCATGTGTGTCTGGACTGCCTGCACAGCACTCATTAAAGATTGCATATTTTTCCTGAACAGCTTGTACCTATTCACGTGTCATAGGATAATCTTCCAATTACCCTGGAATGAAAAAGTGAAACAATGTTGGGAGATACACAGTTTCAATCTAAATCGCACAGGATTTGCAGATTACATAGAGAAATTGAGGGATATGTGTTTCAGATAAATCCTCATGTATTAAAGAGTGTGTTTGTTTTAATGGCAACTTGAATACTGCATCACCTTCTCTAATAGGGAAGCAATTAAACCCTCAGATATGTCAATTAGCTACTGATGGGCTGATTTCCTGTTTGTTAGTGTACCATTAGAGAGTCATATGGCTCTGGAAAGTTTCAAGACTGCTGTCTGGGGCTTTTTGCACTTCAGGGACATTTCTTGCAGACATTAAAACCCTGCTTGATTCCTGATCATTAAATATCAGCTAAAGTCCGGGAGCAGAGGAGAACTTCAGGCTTGAAACCAGCAAAACTGCAGAAAGTGAGCTGCTACCTCATTATGATCATAGAGTCAATAAAGTCACCTGATGGCAGATTTAGAGGAACTCATTAGGAGATGGAATTTGGTTGTGCAGACAAGCTGCTGTGATTCTGGAACCAGGCCCTTTCATTAAGGTCTTCAAATAGGATACAAGGCAGAGGGAGGGGGAGCCTGCAGGGCATTGCAGCTTAAAAGCACAGCAATAAGGATTCTATATGCATACAGCATTCTGAGTTTCAAGGCAAAGGAGGCAAGCTCTTAGGTGGAATTTAAAAGAAAATAAATGAAAAAGGAATTTAAGTCACCTATGTCCCCTTAAAAGTGATATTTTGTAATTCTGACTTGGAGTGCAAACTATGACATCCAATGAGAATACAGTGCAACAGACCTTTTATTACCTAATCTCTATGTAAATTTACTTATTTCTCCTTCTTGGAACTTAACTTTTTTTAAGCATAATTGAATTAATCTAAGTCAAAACAAACCCAAAGCTCTTCATGTGGCCAATCCATTTTTCCTTTGTTTCTCCACTCTGATTGCTGCTAAAGGCAAACATCTAGCACCCAGCTTCTCATCAGTGGGCTTTGTTCCTGTGGCACTTGGCCTTACCTCAGAAAGGTGAAAAGATGAAGCCCCTATAAAGCATAGGTCTAAGGTACACAAGTCATAGAGATGTCCTGTAAAGTCAGCCCAGAGCAGGAGGAACGCTGTCTCGTAAGAAGTGTGCACCCTAGTGAGCTGTGTGTACAGAAGCAGAAATAGGTGCTACGATTTTGAGCCAGAGAGAAAGCCACCACTAACAGTTGTCCTTTTGAGAATCACCGATGTAGCAAAAGTCTAGCTATAATAAAAGAGAATAAAGCTCCTGAATTCTTTCAGTGTGGACACTGCAATTTTGGTTACAGTGAACTTAGAAAGAAAGTGAATGGAGGGGAGTGGCCTAATTATAAGAGGGCTTGCTGCGGTTTCTTTAAAATCTTGGATACGGTGTAGGGTACTTTTCTCTCAGCCATCTCTTTAAAATTAAGGAAGGCCAGGAGCATTCTGGACAGTCCCCCAGAAAGCACACAGTCAGTGCAGTGTGTACTTGAGTTGCTATTTTTTTTGCTATCCTACGTCTGCCTTCAAAAAATTTAGCATAAAACTTTGCTCAACAGCATTGCAATGGAAAGAAACACTGAACAATTTAACTCTGCTAGTGAGACGGGTGCTTGAAAACAGCAGGCAAATAACGGATTATTATTGTACCACTGACTAGTTTGAAATTATTATCAATCCCAGCCCTGTTTGAAAAGAAAAAAAAGAAAATGAGAAACCTGGAGAAAGAAAGTATGCATCTTTTTATGTGCTGGGAGCTCAGACCAACTTAAACTGTCTGATACTCTGTTTGCTGTAACTGACCTGGCTCTGTGAACATTTCCAAAGCTGTGTTTCTAGAAAATACAGTCTGTGTTTAGCTTATAGCCATGAATATGTAAAGGTCTTAACTTGTGTGTTATTTGTCTGCCATGCTCCTGTTCCTGTGCCTAGCTGTCCAAACCAGAACAGGCAGTCTAGTCTTCCTTTCTGCACCAAGCGAAGCCAGCAGGAAGTTTCTTGCAAATGCTCATACAAAATGTTAAAGGAAATCACTCTGCCCTGCTTGCTCGTTTGCCTCTCAGAGGTAGCCTTGTGAACGAGTCTGCTGCTTTTCTTTATACTGTCTTTTTTTCTCATTTGTGTTACCACAGCACCTTGCAGTCCAAATTGTGGTCTAGAACCACTGTGCATTCAGTGCTGCAGAAATATAAAACAGCCAGCCACTGTCCCAGAGGGCTTGTAATAATATAATCGAAATATAAGACCAGTGACCACAGATGGATAAGAATAAGGGAATAACGAGATCATATGAGGGGGGTGCTTTCCATGTGCCTGTAAGCTTACCATTTTCAAGTTTTTGGCAAAGGAGAATTTTAATAAGGGATTCAAAGGAGGATAACAGTTGGTTTTATGAATGCACATGCAGGCTCTTCCCAAGCCTGAGGGGCAGCAAGGGAGAAAGCACAAAAGATGCTTGTTGGAAAATTTAACAAATTGATCAATTGAAGCTGGCATCTGGGGCTGACTGATGCTGGGCATTTATATTTTGATAGTGAATAAAAAGTGACAAGTTGTGAGTAAGCCATGAAGGCTTTGAAAGTTAAGAGAGTCACAATAAGCTTGATGTCCCAGAGGAAAAAGGAATCATTGAAAGGGTTCAAAGATAATGAGTATAGTCAGAACAACAGGCCAGGAAAATTATTTATATAGCTGGGGCCTGAAATGAGCAGGGCAAGAGTGCTTTTGTGAAGGCCAGAGAAGAGGGCATTGCGCTAATCGAGATGAGTGGCGGGACAAGAACTTCAGCAGTAAGTAGAGACAATAAAGACTATTGTTTAGAGATAGCGTGTGGAAACATGATGCAGACTGAATCAGAACACAGACAGGAGACTCGGCGAGAAGACAGGATCTTGTGTTTCTGCATGTGAACATCCATGGCTGGAAGCGGTGTTGCTCACCATGATCAAAGATGAAGATAAGGGAAAGGACTTATGAACATTCAGGGCTTTTCGTCACCCTACGTGTGATATCCAGAGACTGACCAAGACTCCCATTTGGATAGAAGGAGACATGTCTGGAATAAATTGATATAGAACAGAGCTCTGAATCTGTATAATGGAAACTGTGATTTGTTTGCATAGGTGTAGGAGATTATCCACAAACAATGTATAGAAGAGGAAGAGAAGGGAACCTTGTGGAATGCCTACAGAAAGCAGAAGGGAAGATACTTTCCTTTGAGGAAAAGGGGGAGGGCAATGCTGGGAATCTAGAAAGAAGAGGTGGTCAAGAGGAGTCTGTTTGACAGTGTTAGTGGTAATGACTAACCACTAAGGTCCAGGAAGGTGAGGGTGGGATAGGAGTGCTGAGATTTAGCTAGGGAACTGCCAGTATGGTTTGTGCAAGGTGAAAAGGGAAGAGAGCACGTTGGGGAATATAAGGTAGAACCAGAAGGGAGGAATTCAGGGAGTTATTGTAAAGAGCATCTTCAGTCTGCTTAGAGAGAAAAGAGAAATGGGATGGAAATTATAGATTTAAGTGGGGTGAAAGGTGGGAGATTTTAGATAGGAGAAAAGACAAGGCATATTTGTACTGTGAGGAGAGAAAAGAACTAAATGAGAATGAGAGGTGAAGAAAAGAGGAAGGGAGCAGATAAGAGGAAACACTGAGACTGGAAGAAAGGGTAGGATGAGGTCACTGTGACAAACAAAAGGTCAGCTAGAAAGAATGTTAAAAAAAATATCTGATTTTAAAATATATCTTACAGGCTATTTGTGGGAAATGCATTTGGGAATTAGATATCCACAAGAATTTGCCCTGAAGTTCTGCTTTGAAGACCTAAGCACATGCAGTCAAGAAACAGAAACATAGAGACAAATAAGACATGCTAATTGAAGCAGCTCAGTTTTCACTGCAGGTTTCCAAAGCAGGACATTTGTAAAGAAAAATACAACATCTTTTGACAGTGGAAGACTATAGAAAACAAACCAAAAAAAAAAGTTCTGAAGGCGTATGGGTTTCTGGGTTGGCACTGACCTATTTCAAAGGTAGAAGACCATTGGAGAGTACAGAACCAGAAATAAATGGGTTCATTTTTCATCAGAATAGTACTTAAAGCCACATTGTGTTCATGGAGATATTCTTCATGAATACATGTCTTCATAGTTTGGATTTCAAAATCTCAAGCACGTCATGGTCTCACCCTTGCTTAAAGTGACACTCCATTGAATTGCTTCTATGACTTGCTTCAGCAGAAAATTCCTGAAAAGCCAGCAGAAAAGGCTAATGTTTTTAAAATAGAATATTTTCCAGAGGACTATCCATTTCAAAAACCTTCTGACAAAGCGCTAATGACATCCTGTTGAAATCTTGCCTGTTTTCCAAACATCTTGCCTGAGTGCCTGCTCAAGGAGCCAGGTCTCCAGCACCTCTTGTTCTGTGAGAGCAATTCTTTGCTGAAAGAGAGGCAGCAGACTCGGAGTTTAACCTTCCAAGTTTCATCTAGGTTTGAAAGCGATGGTTTAAAATACCTTCAAATAGTTTTCTTTTCCCTCTTTGGGAGACTTCTGATGTTTATTCAAAAGTGAAATTAATTATTTTTCCCCGGCACTTCTGAACATGCTGTGGAACACAAATACCAGCTTTCGAACAGCATAAATGCTAAACACCGAAATGAAAAATCAACACATGCCTTTCAGTCATTAAGAAGCAGTATGAAATGAGACAAGTCTTTCTTGCACATTGTCAAATGTGTGCATTTTGGGGAAAATTTCAGTAAATTAATGAATGTGTTGAATTCACATTAAAACTTCCATCGAATAGTGCCTGTATTGCGATACTTAACAAATGTTGCCTGTGTTATATGGAGCAGAAGAAAATTAGCTGCAGTTTGGGGTGAGAGGAATGTATAATTTGGTATTGACAGTGCTTTTCAGGGAATGGCACAGACATTGGATTTCTTGATTTTATCGCCGGATTCGTGGATGAATCAATTGATCGCGACAAGTAGCCCTATTAAAATTGCAACTTAGCATTTTATCTTTGCAGATCACATTTTGTTACATGGTCTTATAAACACACAATATTTTAAAGAGAATGTTTTCTGTCTAAACTGCATGAGATAGGGTATAGAAACAACAAACCACACCGAAATATGTGAATTAGGGGAATTTTAAGAACAGAGATTGAAATCAATCCTGTGAACACAGGTGGGTCAGGCAGCTGTGTTGGACCTCTAATAGAGAGTAACAGCTTCATGTGGCAGTCACTGTTAGTAAGTTGATCTGTATTTCAAGGGACAAAACTGTACTGTAAGAATAAGCTATTGGGTCAACATCCTACAGTTACTATAGTAAAGGTATCCTACACTATACAAGATCATAATATTGTGTGATTGCTTATGAGTTAAGTGCATATAGGACAAAAAGACTGAGCGATCACAATAACTTCTAGTTTAGAAACTGGAGAGGAACAAACAGATGACTATCGTTGCTCAAATTTATGTTTTATTTATTTTAAGGTAAGCTGATCCTAAAGTAAACTAATTTCAAAGTAGGCTGGAAAGGCTATTTTAGTTATTGAAATAAATTCTGAAGAAAGGAGGTCACTGGAAGGGCAACATCACGGAGATGGAAACAGCTTGAGAACCACTGAGAGCATGCAGCATCTCTTCCCAGCACCCCCATTTGCTGCATGGAAATCACAGTGTACTACCTATTATCCATCTGCAACCAACTTCGAATGAGTCGGCACCTAACGTAATAGGACCTTGCCCCAGATACTCACTTCTGCTTCCTTCATGATAGTCTCTGCCATGGCTGAACATCTTTTTTAAGTTGCCTTGTAAAGTCAGCGTGTATATTTGTGAAGGGATATATTCCTTAATGTTGAAATGAATTGGAAAGGGAATTGGGAAATGCTTCTCGTTGTTGGATGATTAGAATACTGTGATGTTTAGCATGGCGTGTGTGTATAATTGCGACATTGCTCAGCTTTTATTGAAGTGTGTGATAATTATTTTGTATTTAAATAAAATAGCAGAACTGCACAAACATAGTATTTACTGCAGGTTGACACCACTGCGCAACAAAGGTCTTTTTCCTTTCTTGCACAATGTCAAAACTTCTAAAGTTGCAGTAAAGACAATTTTCTTAATATATTTTGCTTCCTTTCGCAAAAATCACAGCATCTGATTCTTCAGGAAATGTAAAGATAGAATGTTTTCCTCAGATATACACACCAGGATAATGTTTGCTTATCTGTTTCTTTTCGGGTTGTTTTTTTCTGTATATTTGACATAATTAACTAACTCATTTTATTTCTCCAAATAGGCTTGCAGTTTGTAAATGGATTCAGAAAGTCAGAAAAGGAGCCAAAAAAAGATGAGGAAATGAAGTGGGGAAAGAAATCAAGATGGAATTATAGACATGGAGTGGGAAAAAAAAAAGGATCCTTCTTCTGGAGTCAAAATCCCATCAGCTGATATACTTTTCATGGGAAAAATGGTAGGAATAATACACCTGTATATCATCTTAGGGGAAAAGTAAATAAAACGTAAGTTAAATGAAAACTAAATTTACTGGGCAAAATTGTGTACTAGATTTTGCTATCTAACTGTTCCCAGGGATCTCAAAGAAATGTTGTGTATTTAGTATGATTTAAACTTATTTCTATTTCTAAGAACTTGCTGCTAACCATAAAAACTGGTGGATGCTTCAAACAGTGGACAGGCAATGCTAAAATCGAATATTTGCATTTTATAGTTGTTGCAAGCTGTAATGTAACCTGTAGCAAAAGACCAAGTGCCAATCTGTTGCAAAGTGATGCAGACTCTACAGAGATCTTGGTGAAATTCCATGACACCTGCAATAACACCTGAACAGCATAGTCATAAATATTTACTACATTATATGTGCACATTTTTGGCTTTATGCAAAAGTTTCCATAATGTCAACGGTGTTAAGCTGCTTTCTGTATGGAATTAAATGTGAACTATTTAGTATGGACAGTTCTGACACTATGGAAAGAAAGATACCTTGATAAGACAAGATATTTGCCTTTCGCAGTTTATGTGGACCTAGATTCCTTGGGAACTGGAAGAAATCCAGAACTAAAATCTCCTTTGACATCAGTATAACCATGTTTTCTGTTTGTTAATCTTAAGCTTTTCCTTCTGACTGACTGTGACAAATATGGTTCTCTCTTCAACAGAAATAGCATTATTTTACTCTAACTATTTAAAAACTTCTAGTCATTTCTAAGATGTAGCTAGCAGAGTTCATTGGCAGTTAGTATGGGACCTTATTTAATATTTTAACAAAGTTTTCTAGACTTTCCAAATTGGAAGGCGTTGCCGATATGTGGGAGGATCAGAATACCCTACAGGAAGAATTGCATGAATGATTTTGAGAAGTGAGGTAGTAGTAATGGGATGACAGTTAACAATAGAAAATGTTCATTTGGGGTCTAATAACTAGCATTTCTGCCCTAGGCCAGGAGCTCTTGACTCACCAACAACTGTGAAAAAAGGCTGATGGATACATGGCCACAGCAGTAACACGCTGTCCCAGTTGCACTGGTGAGGCATTTGCAGTAGAGCTAGGGAACTTGTAATAGTGTTGTGTAAGGTATGAGTAAGAGCCAGCTAGAATTACTCTGTGTGTAGTTGTGTCCTCACATATTAGGAAACATTAACTGAATCTAGAACGGATACAAAGAAGAACTGGTAGGATGATCTGGGAGTGGCAACTTCGATGGATGAGATGAAAGCAGGATGGCTTGGCAAAGCGAAGTCTGGGAGGAGAAACATGTAATTCTATGGAGGTAGGGAGGATAAGAAGCAGGTAGGGAAAGTGGTATTTCAGCATTATTCAGGTCAATGTTGACACAAAACCAAAGGAATACCACTGGCCATGAATATATCTGTATTTAAAACTAGAAGCTTTTGAACCATCAGAGTGGTGAAGATCTAGAATAGCTCTCCCACAAGGGTTTTTGAAGGCAAGTAACCCAGCTAGTTTTACAGTAAGTTTGGGGTAAGTTCTGAGAGGTTTGGAAAGAGGGCCTAGGGAAAATATTCCATTGGTTTTGTTTTGACACTAATTAAAATGTTCTAAATGTATTGCTGGTTGGTTGAGACAATAAGGATTTGGACATATATCACTAGGAGATCTCTGTCAGTCTATGTTTCTACAATTTTATG
The DNA here is from genome assembly GCA_031468815.1 of Morus bassanus. Classification (NCBI taxonomy): domain Eukaryota; kingdom Metazoa; phylum Chordata; class Aves; order Suliformes; family Sulidae; genus Morus; species Morus bassanus. Next base: position 57,960,058 of record CM062567.1, on the reverse strand, counting down.
TATATAAATTATATGAATGTATAATTATATATATTATAATTTTTATATAATTTTTATATAATATAAATATATATCTTTATTTTATTTTTATATAATTTATATATAATTTTTATATAATTTAAATTATAATTATATAGTTTTTATATAAAGATAATAAATATGTATGTCATAAATATATAATTATATAAATTTTACATTTGTCAACACAGCCGTGAGGTATTCACTCCTCAGGGTAAAAGACATGGTCCTGGAAACCTAGTCAGAATAGTGGAAGAGAAGAATGCTAGGAAAACGCCATCAACACTGTGAGGAGTTACTTTTATGTTAGTTTTAAGAATTAGTTTACTGTTCCAGACAATTTGGTAGGATAAAATTTGCCCTCCAAGCACACATATATAAATGGGCGCTTAATTTTTTTTTTTCCTTCTTTATGATCTTACGGAAGACATCCTGAGTATCTCACAAGCATTGCAACAGCAGAACACTAAACACTAAACTTAGGTGGCAGCATTTCGATCCGTGTCTTTCCTACAGTATTGCTGGCAGGCCAGGTCATCAGATTATGCAAAAGAGCACGAGGCATCCTTTCCAAGGTGCTTCTCCATATTGTCCCCTGGTGCATCCATTCTGGACTGCCACAGGCCTCTTCCACTAGTATAATGCATAACGAAAGCAAATATAGCAGTGTCTGTAAATTATGGTCTCTGGTGTGGGAACTGTAACAATATGAGAGAAGTTGTTCAATTCCCTCCTTTTCTCCCTCCTTTAATGGTCACTGAAATGTGCTTAAAATATTTAAAGCTGTTGCTGTTATCATAATGTTTTATGAAACCTCTTTTCTTTTTCTTTTCTCTAAACCTAAATTTTGGGCCTATTCAAAATTAACAGTGTCCCTTTGACATTCATGGGATTTATGGGCATGCATGGAGGGAAAATACATCCCTTTGCTGGATTTGAGTCAGGAGGATCCCAGAGGCATATACTGTACTTCTGAATTTCCTTCCGCTTTTCATGACTGTAATTCTTGTGTCCTCTTTTGCATACATAATTGATTAATCTGTATTTTTAAAGGTTTAATGCGTTTCCTCTTTTTAATCTGGAGGCACATGATTTCATTTTCATTATACTCCCAAGGTCTCTGACTTCAGTTTTCGATTTTCCTACCCTGACATCTGTAGGAACAAATTAGAGAGAAAATAACACTTTTGGATTATTGGGATAAGGAGAGAATAATACAAGCAGAAAAGGAAAAAGGAGAATTAAATGAAAATTCAAAGATATAGACATGGATTCCCTGAAACGAGCAGGGAAATTTAAATTATACTTTGTTGTGCCAGCATCTCTCTTGAACTGCAAGGGAAGACAACCCATATTACCGTTGGTGCCCTATTGCCACAATTCCCACTGGGACAGCTAGTCCAGGATCCCACGAATTTCCCACTGATGGAAGTCACTTAATCAACAAATGCCTCGGATTCCCTGGCCCTACCTCCCTACCTTTTTAAGGCTTAAGAGAAGATCCATTAAGAGACTTAAGGTCTTTTCAAATGCCTAAGTGTCGCTGGGCATGTGCTAATCTGCGTAGACCTTGTGGTGTCCTAAGCATCCTCCGCTTTCACCCCTAGGACATGTTTTGCAGGGAAATGTGACAACTTTGCCCTAGATTATGATGCAGAAAGCCTCTCTCAGTAGGCTGCCTGACTTACGTGTTGCATGGCTGAGCACCAAAACCGTGAATATCTTTATGGAATATGCCCCTGGCAACTCCCGATACCCTTGGTATGGAGAAAAGCCTATCTCTGTGCCTTGACACAGCAGCACTCTCTTCTGGTGAATTCTCAGCCTGTGCGTTTCTGCTCTTGCAAATCACTGTGAAACCAGAGTGAGTCTTGCCCATTCAACAGATCTGACCTAGTATTCTTCCAGCTTTCAGCCCGCACTATTCAAAAGCAAATAAATGGAATGAGGTGTGAGGAAGCAGAGATTGGCGAGGTTTCATCTTCTCCCCATGAGGGTACTGTGAGTCAGATTGCTAAGAATCAACTTTATCACTAGCCAAGATGCATTTTTACTTATAACTCAAAATAGGAATTAAAAATGTAGATTTACAGTAATGTAAAATTACAGAAATTTAAAAGAACAAAAATGCATTTAGCAGGACTATACATAGTCTTAATAAACATCTAACAATAATGTTCAAGTCATCACAATGTTTCAACTGACTTATATGGCTGGCTATATGGACTCCATAACCCATTCAAGGACTAGCCTGCCCGGGACAGTCCTTCAGCCTACATCTTTCCTCACCTCTTAAAGATAAGTGCAGTAGCCACTCCAAACAACCGGCCCAAGAAGCTTCTCTAGCCAAAGGTGGAATGACCTCCTCCTTCCTCTGTTTTCCTGTTTACCTGCCCTTGGTCTCTGTGACTGGGCACTGAACATTTGGAAATTAGGTCATTTCCTTCCGCCACTGCTTAAGGTTGCTTGATTATTATTTCTATTGTGTTTGCACCTTCCTTCTACCTTCTGAAAACATGCCGGTACAGCTTTATGTGGGATGTCATGAGACATATTGAATATATGATCTTCTTACCAGAACTGTAACTATCCTCACTCCACAAATGTCATATAAAAACTAGGTGTGATACAGGAATGGTGATGGTGGAACGGAGAGCCTTGAACATCTGTTCCCAGTGGGAATTTGGGGCAGGGGGTGGGAGGGGAAGGAGTGTGACTGTGTACTTGCCTAATTTGTTAAGGTACTGATACAGTAAATTTTTTTTGCAATACCAAGTTGTAAACTGCACTTATGGTTGATACCTTTGAGTCTGAACCGCAGTTTGCAGGATTGAGATAGCAAAGGGGTTTGTTGGAGTGGACTTGCCTCAACGCAGGAAGAGTGAATCCTGCTTCCTGCCCCAAGGATGAATTAAATGTTTTCCATTTGGATCACTGAATGATGTGTCTAGGCAGGGCTGGGAGCAGGAAGAGTCCCCATTTTCCTGACTCAGGGAGGAAAGCCTTTTGTTTTGCTTTGTTCGTCTCTCTGTCTTACTTATATTCCTTCACCACCATGGTCCAGCCTTACCAGGAGAAAAGAGTGATCCACCTTTCACTGTTTCATAGTCTGAGCAAAGTTACTGTGTGTGAGGAGTGGTCATCCTCCCCTCCTGTTCCTGCTGCTGCTTGTATCTTCACCCAATGACTTCTAAATACAAATGTATTGGTAGTCCTCAGCAGATGAGCAGAAGGTAGGACCTGCTAAGATCAGGGATACCAAGGTGTCACACCAGTGTAAACACCTGTAGCGTGTCTGGTTTTATCTTATCTCCTTATCAAGGTGTGTGAAAGGAATTAGTCAGTAATTTGTACTGTCAACAATGCTGTCTGGCCTGTTAGCCAAATTGCTGAGCTTGAGAAGAGAGATGGGCTTTGTGTTATGCATTAAGCTCAACTAATGAAGACATTGGTGTTTTTCTAACATGGATTTTTTTTTAATTTTTCAGCTGCAAATACACATGCAGGCTCCAAGGCAGTTTAAAATAGTTCCAGGAACAACTTCTTCATCACATTTCTGAAGCAGATTATCAAGTTACAAATATTACATCATCAACAAAAAGCCTCTTTGGCTGACCACTCTGTAAAAGCCAGTCCTTTAGGTTTCACTACGTAGGCATTTCTGAGTGTCCTGCACACTCTGCTAGATCATGTTCTCAGAGACTTTGTAATTCCCCATCGCAAAACTCGGGGGGTTGAATTCTGGAAAAGCTCTTTTCAGTCGTTTTTCCCAAGTCTACCTAAGTGAGCCTCCTTTAGTGCTGGCATCTGTCTGATTCTGTGGTCTGCTGGAGGATGGCTGGTGTTTTTTGCTGGATGCATTCCATTTCCCTTATCTAAATGTAAAAGGAATATGGTTCCTGCTTTAAAAGAAAGATAAATGATTACCTAGTCACTTCAGAGGTGAAAACAGGAGGTCGTTTCCCCATCATCTTTTAGCTGACTTGAGTTGTCTTCACCAAAAGCAGATGTCATTCCTGATGATTAAGGAAAAGGTTTTTTTGAAGGAGATGCTATAACCTCCATTCATGAGAACAGGCAACACATCCTGCATTTCCTACATGCCCCTCCTCAGTGGCATCAGTGGGAGGTTTGGGCATGAATCATGAGACAGGCAGGGCCTGCATTTTAAGCCATTTACAGCTTCAGGTTGAAATATGTCTACTGGAGAAATGCGGCATGAAAGGGGCTACACACTGGTTTTGTTCTGCGTGTCAGTCCCACAAGCCAGTATCGGTGGGGTCCCATGCACACAGATGAACGGCATATGACCCAAAGCCTTAACAAAGAACAGATTTTCTTGGGTTTTGGGCTCCAGTAGGGACTGTATAAGCCTGTACTTAAAAACTGACTGGTTTTGAACATGGCAAGTAGAATTATTGTTTCTTGCTGGTTTCAGGGTAACATTATCTCCCTCCTAATGAGAAAGAGAGGATGATTTTTGAGTCCCATAAAACAGTGTTGCTGCTCTTGTAAACAATTAAATTGGGTAGGGGCTTTCAAGCTGGTAGGTGTTAGTACTGGGCTCTTTCAGACCTCAGAGTCCTCAGCTCACATTTCCTGAGCTGGCTGGTTCTCCTCATGCTCATCCTAATGTGAAGTCACCGTCCATCCTCACACAGACTGAAGAAGAGTAGTCCTTTTCCTTCTGCATCTGCAGAGCAGCAGGGTGAGGAGGGATGTGAAAGGACTGTGGGCTTTACTGCCCAGTTACTGGCTGCAGTAGGTCACCTCGCAGAGGTGCTATCTGTCTCAAATAGTTACTGGGCAGATCGGCAGCGGGTTATTGTCCACCTACAACAAAGGAGGCCCTGAGGAAGGAAACTTCCTAGGAAGGTGGTGTAACATTATTTTCTCTTCAAGACATAATGCAGCCCTAAATGTTTCCTACTTCAGTCACATCAATTCTCTATTGCAATAATTCCTCTTGATTTTGCACCCCTAAAGAGTTCATCAGATATTTTTTAGAGAAATGTTTTGTTTGCTGTTTTTGACAAAATGGTGTTGGCTATTGGGGGGGGGGGGAAATTGTCGTTATAGTAAAAAAAAAAAGTTTTTTAAAATTACCATGGGAAATAAAATATTTTTGCAAGGAGCTCAGTTCCAGAGTGATTCCACTAGGCTCCATTCTCCTTTTATTGATGAAACTAAGCTGATTTAAAGTGGGCTGCTTTCCTCTCATGGGGAAGTCACACAAGAACTTTCAACTAACTTTGAAAAACACTTCCTTCTGCATCTCACTATTTCCATTGAAAAGTTATCCTAATTGAATCAATTTACCTTTTGAAACATTAATTAAATTAAAAAGATCTGGTGTTGCCAACAAAACAGAAAAATGTTTTTTTAATTTACAGCGGAAATCAATTATCCAGTATCTGTGGATGTAACTGAAAGAATATTATTGTAGTTTCATTTTGTTTTCTTGGGGGGAAGAAAGACTAATTGTTTTTTAAATGAAATGTTAAGTAGCATAGTTTACCAAGAAGTATAACCACAGACTGGTTTGATGTGTGTTGCACAGCTGGAATTAGAAACACACACAAAAAGAAAAAGAAATAGAAACCACAGAGCTATTAAGCTGAGACAGTAAAGAAGCAGTGAAATTGGCCTGGCTTTTCTTTTCCACTTAAAGGTACTATTCAGTTGGATAAACAGTATAGTCTTCGCAAATAAATAAACTTACATTTTTTAACAACAACAAAACAAAAAAAAGAAACAGAAGAAGGAAATAGGAAAAACCTAAACCAAACAAAGAGTGAGAACATAGGGATCATTAAGTATGTGATTTCAAACAAAAAAGCTGTTAATTAAGGGCAACGCCCAGCAGCAGGAATCTGGGAAAGAGGTTGAAACAAGAAACAAATATCATGTCCTTCAAGTTTAATTAATTTCTTTGGACAATCTCCAAACATGTAGGGAAAAAAAGGAACATAAAATAGCCAAAGAAAGAAAAATATTAACAGTGAGAGTTCCTGAAATTTGAAATTGTAGCATTTACAGAAATGCAAAAGTCAGTATGTTTTCCTCCCAAAAAGCTGTAAGTAGAACCTGAGAGGTTAGGAAAATGAAGTTTAAGCTCTTACGTGTCTAAACAAACAGGCTCTTTTGAAGTGTTTGTAGCAGCTGGATGCCATGGCAGCCTCTTCATGCAGCACAACGTCATTTTGTGGCAGAACACTCAAAAAAGTGATTCCTGCTTCTAGAAAATACATGCTTCCTCCGTGCATTTTAATTGCCTGGGTCATCACTGTCTGCAGTCCTGGCCATACCCCCAGCAAAGCTCTTCCCGTTGGTTCAGCAATGCCCACAAGTCAGTTTGTAGCTGGAAATGGGACCAGTGCAACCAGAGAGCAGTAGCATAGTGAAGTGCCGCTGGCACAGCAAATCCCTGCCAGGTCTTACTGAAAAAAACCCAAAGGCAAAAGAAATGAGTCAAAGCAAAAGAATATGTATTCATTTCCCGCTGCATTTGCTTTTTTTTTTTTTTTTTTTAATACAGAACTCTTCCTGTTCTTCACATATGAGCCAGCTCCTTCATCCCAAATTCATCCTGCTGCTGTAACTAAGTCATGAAAGTGTGCCAGTCATGGACTAATGTATTTCTCCCTCCCTTTTTATTTATTTTTTTTTTTGCTTTAACATTTCCTGAGTTTTCCAGTCAGATATCTGACTCCCTTCCACTCCTCTGCCTTCTCTCCTCCTTCCATCCCTAACACTTTCCATCACTGCCTAAAGAATCCTTCCCATCGCCAGTCACTTCCCTATCTCTGCGCTTGGAGCTGAATTTCCTTGCCTGGCCCCAGCAGCCCTGTTATTCCCCACAGGGTTTTAAGAGCTTTTCCCACTGTAAGTGACAGGGCAAAGCCTGCCCGGGCAGTAAGTAGCCAGAGGGTGGAAAACAAACGGATTCAGAAGCTCCAGGTATATCAGTGGTGCTGCAGATTGCAGGAGGAAGGAAAGAGATAGGCAGCGTGAACAGATACAGTGAACTTGTTTATGGTGAGCACTCATGGGACTGACAAAGATCAGTTGCTTAATGGAAGTGGGTTTCCTATAAACACCGAAGAGATTCCTACTGAGTGTCCTATGTGGATATTTTGGGCAGAATTGCATTATGCCTCTTAAAATATTCATAAATAAGCAAAAATCTTTTCAAAAGACAATCTTTTAAAGATGTAAAAAGAGTGACTTGGACAATTTATGTCACCGTGTTCTGTCTAATTGTGTACAACCCATCCCTTGGATAGGTCAACTGCATAAATGTTGGCTGAATCTAAATAGCTGAGGATGCTGAATGAGTGGCCAGCTCAGTCATCAGCCCTCCAGGGTGCTCCCTGTCTCCTGTGAGACTTGAGGATACTCAGCTTTGAGGATCATTTGACCAAAAATATGAAGTGTGTGGTAATGGAGAAGCAGAAATGCAAATAGAATTTTCTTGCCTTGAAAAAATATTAGTTTGATAAGTTGCTCTGAAGAATGTTAACCAGATTTTTTTAAAAAGTGTTTATTTGTACTTATTATTGTGCAGTCTATGAGGGGAATTAAACATCTGAATAATGACATGTTTACAGTTTAAAGAACATCCCAACAGTCACATTCCTTCCTCTGTAGAAATGCTCATACACTTCTAAAGAAGGTACTTGTTTATCTGTGTTGTTTATTGATCTACTGTCTGGCTAATACACCACTTGAAAAGATTCTGAGCCAAATGTACTGCTAATGTAAGCAGATGCAATGACATTGAAATTGGTTGTGGGTCTGGCCCTCTGAGTTTGCTCATGAAAAACATTAACTTGACAATGACTGGTCAAAAATATCTATTTGTTTTAGTTCCAGTCTGTCTCACTGAAACCAGACTTACACAGAGATAATTTCAATGAGTTCAGCAGAATTGCTCTGAATGTGCTGTAGAATGATGAAAACCCAGCGTACTTGTTTTTAAAGAATCCCTTCCCAACGCCAACACTTTAGAGAACTAAAAAATGTTTTTCCTCCTTTTTTTATGTCACTCACATTGGAAAGCAAAATGAGAGCAGCCTATTTATACTGAGGTTCTCCTGGTTGGTATGCAGTAACACAATTACAGCAAGAAAAAGTTCTGAGCACTATAAAGGAGAGTTTAGGCTTTTTCAGTCAGATGAGAGGAAATCTAGAAACGCATTCACAAAGAGATTAAGGCTGACATTCTCAAAGCCAGCTTGGGTATTTAGATATTCACCTTGCAAAAAAATTAACAAGACTTGTTTGTCTAAATATCCTATCTTTGAAAATTTTAACTTTTTAAGCCCTTTCTTCCCCCCTCCTAATTTTGGACTCTAGCTTAGCCACAAATATATCTGGAGTCTTCCTAGTATTACATTAGAAATACTGCGTATCTGTGTGTGCGCAAATATGAGTCTGTGTACCTTTGTATGTTTGAATCTTCAATAACAGATGTAACATTTCTATATGATAAGAAAAACCTTAGCAAATGATGTGAGAAGGTGAGTGTCAGTCAGGTGGTTTACTCTACCTGCATTTCAAAGGCAATCCATTTGAAATATGATGAAAGGTGGACCATGTCCAGCCTGCCACTGTTTGAAAAGCTTTTCCCTACCCCCATCTTTAAATAGCATGAGGGAGATGATGGTTTCAAAGCAATCCTTGTCTCAGAGGTCAGTATTGTGGGGAAGGATAACGTTGTTTCAGAGAAATACATATTTATTTTATTTTTGTTGGCAGACCATTGGTTGTCATCAGGGTTGCCTTGGTGGAAATATTTTTTTCTTTTAGTTAAGAGAAACAAATTGTGAAATCTTCAGCTTTTTGAAAGGTGAGGCAAAGTAAGATTGGCATTGAAATAGACTAAATGGTATAAGCTTCAGCTTCATGAGTATTGTGTCTAGCAGAGTGGTACGCTGGTCTCAGCATATACTAAAGAAAAAACTCCAGAAGTAACAAAGATTGAAGTTTTGTTGTATGAATCCCTTAATTCTACATCCTTTATCAGGAAAACATTGCTGCTTAATATATCTTGTCCAGGATGATGAAAATCACTATGGGTCTGTTGTACAAGCCAGAACATGTTCCGGCACCTTTGATGTTCTGCAACAAAAAAAAAAAAAAAAAAAAAAAAGAAGAGACATTATCCCCTGTAGGAAGGAGGGGGTTTCTCAGCCCATGGAATGGAGCCTAAGTAGAAGCAGCTTCACAACTGACCTGGGAATAAGTGCAAGGGAACCTGCAGAAGGCAGAGCAGTCCATACGTGTGCCCTTCAGCTCACCAAAACCTTCTCTGTGGGCAGGACCGTGAGGTCCTTTATCTGTCTGACCCTAAACACAAGAGGGTTTCTCCTTCAGTTTTGGAGCTGCCAGCTCCACTTTAGGGAGCGAGTTGTTTTACATGTAGATTGGGCAGGTAGTGAGGATGCACAGGTTGCTGTGTGTCTTTGGCTTTGCAGATAAAATGCAGCCCTGTGTTTTTGTCTCACCGATTTGGTTAGAAAGGCTGATTGTCTCCCCTGGCATGCAAGGTTGGGATATGGAGGAGGGCCAGCTGGCTGCAGTGCCATCCAGATAAGAGTGCGTTGCTGTTAACGCGGGGAAAACAATCAGGAGTTATGGTAGGGATAATATCTGCCCCTTTGGGAGGGTGTGTACCTGCCACTTATTACTCATGTTCCCAGTTCTGGTTAGCTTTCCATTTCTTGCTGGATAACTGGAATCCAAGTCTAATTGAAAAGGACATTTTTCCTCACATTTATCTCCGGTTGCCTTTTCTCCAAAACAGACCTCATTTGTGTGATTCATGCCTTTATCACCTGCAGACTCACCACTGCCTCACTCACCCCCACCAAGGCCCTGTCTCAGGCATATTCGGGAGCCTGCTCAAAATGCTTGCAGCTGGGCTGCCTTGCTCTGAGCACGCAGTGCTGGCATTGGCTGTGATTTGCAAAGCCCTACGACGTCCTGAGGCTGGCCTACCTGCAAAGACAGCTCTTATCCTCTGCCAAGTGGCTGCTCAGCATCAGGAGCAGCATTCCTGCTGACACTCCCTCCCTGTAGGAGATGGAGCCTCCAGCAGAGCCCTGGGGAGGAAGCACCTCAGTAAGTTCCTGTGCTCCTTCCAGCCCTGAGGGGCTCACGTTTGCTGCTTGCAGGCCACATTGCAAAGTTCTTCTCTTTACACACTTGGGAAGAGGCAAGGAGTCCTTGTCCTTCTCTGCAGAATAGGCTTCTGTTTTGGTTTTTTGCTGTCGGGGTGAGCAAAGAGTTGCCGCTGATTTGATTCTCTGCTTCAGTCTGTGCTGTTCAGAACTTGGGGTCTGGAGAAGCTACTGCCTCATTTTGTTACCACAAGTCTAAACAGATTTTTCAAAAGATAGCAGACCAAATACAGGAGCAGTTTTTGAAGTTTTTATTCAGCTTTTCTTGCTGAAGGCAGCTTTCTTACTGATGTCTCCCACTCAGGCAGTAAAAAACCAAGAGACAACTGGATAAGGACAGCAGAATATGGCCCGCTGACCTTAGCCCAGGCAGAAGGAGCAGAGCACACCAATCAATCACAGTTTGATACCCAGGCTTATAAAAAGCTTCCCAGAATAGTACGTATAAATGTATAATGCATCTGTGACTCTGCAGCCAACACATTTTCTCCCTGCTCCATGGAGATTGCCTGGGTTAGACCATAAAGATATGCTGCTCTTTGTGTGGTATATAAAGACTATCAATACCAAAAGAATTTATGTATGATCCAAGAATTTTTTAATAAAGTGTGTGTTGTCTGGCCATTGCTTCTGTTCTTTATGAATAGATATAAGGAGTGATACAATTTCATCTAAGATTGTACACCAAAGGTAGATTGCTAGCTGTCTGTAATCTCCTTGAGTAGGCTGGGCTCTGGAAGAAGGAGCTTTTAATGTGTTGATACAGCGAGTGATATTAGACTGCTCTTACCTTAGGGCTCAGCACATCATCTTACACAACCCAACACAGTAGAACAAATTAATCACGCTTTAGCCTGCTAAATAGGATCTGGGGGGCATAACTATAAATTAAGCTTTCCTCTACTCCACCTCAGAATGATTCCTCCTCCATATTGCTCATAAGTCGTACCTTTTCCAAGCTCTACAGAGCTGAATAAACCCTGTTTGTTGTCTTACTGCACACAGACTTTGGAGGTCTACCTTGATGGTTGGAGGTTTTCTGTTTGTTTTTAATTGTTTGTGCTTCTCCTCCCTGTATGGAGATGGCAGGTAGAAGCTCGCAGCTCTGCGGTTGGAACAGAAGACGGTACAGATTGTTTCTCAGTGTTGCCTTACCCCAGTTTCCTATACAAACAAGGTTCACTCTGGTAGGCTCCAGTGTGTCTGAGGAATGATGTTATTATTACGGTTATCACCTTGAAGCATTAGGCATGTTTTTTAGCTACAGTAAGCTGAGGAATCTCATATTCTTTGGGATTCTTTGGGAAGCCAGTATAGTGGACAAAGGACAGGCTTGATTTGCTTTCAGTAGTCTACGCTGTTGAGGAAGCTTCATGAGCAGGGTTCTTTTTATGCTATTATAGTAGAAGTATTGTATCAGGCACTTTTATCAGACAAAGGTGAAGAGGGCAAATGCAGAAGTCGGGGAGGAGGTCACTGGCTGCCAGGAAGGAACCACAGATGGAAGAAAGCACTACTCAGGGAGCTGGAAGGTCAGAGCCCAGGTGGGATTTGTCTCACCAGGCAGCGCTAAGGCAGCCAGATGCCTGTGCCTAACCTCCTTCCATGACTTCCTCGCAGTCGGCAAGATTAATCAGCCCTGGATTTCCAGAGGCTGATTCATCTACCCTGTCTTAATCACCTGTTTTAGGAGGGGTGAATTGCACCACAAGGACTGTCAAGGATGTCCAGATGAGAAGTTCAAACTGGAGGATGAGCTTTTAGCCGACTGAAGCGGAGTTGACATGATGTCTTCTCACAAGTGTGAGTGAGGAAGAAGCTCTTGTGAACAGTGAAGTGCACTGACCAAATGCTTTTATATACATTTAGGTGAAGGAGACAGTATCATGGCTGCAAGTTCTCCATAAAGCTCTCATCTGCTCGCCAGCATCATCTGTATCTTGTTTCTTTACTTTCTTGTTTTCCATCCATTAGCTGATCTTATCTAAATCTGGGCCATGCTATGAGTAGTCATGAAGTTGCATATGGTGAAGGATGAGCAGAGCTCTCTGTCATCTTTTGGCCATGTTACTGCCTTCTGCTTATGAATTTCCTCTGTTTTATCTGCTTAGGAAAACGAAAAGTACCTTCCCTCGATTCCTGTCAGCCTTGTTAAATTCCCTTGTGCAGTGTCCTCAGATTTCCAATTCTTAGCTCAGGTATCCCACTATATCATGTGGGGTTTTGTGAACACTTATTTATCTCTCTTCAAACGCCAGATCCCAGAATCATGTGAGCATCAGATATCGTTCTGCTTTAACTGTGTCTTCCTTGCCTTCGCAGTTGCAAAGCAAAACTTGCAAGTCTAGTGCAGTTTCAATTTTTACAGCATACTCTTCACTAACTGATTAACCAGAAGGAACTGAGGAGATTTCAGCAGTATTTCAGCTGTATTTTAATGTTCTTTTTTAAGCACCTCTCATGATGTGAGAGAGCCAAAGTCATTGGTTTCGAACACTTTGATGTCTCTATTGTGATTATGTACTGCGTGGTACCATGTGCATATTCACACAATATATTCAGAAAGGTCTATAAAAATGAAAGTGGTTTAGATCCCATTTGTGCTCCTATTAATGAATGTTTTGAAAGGTAGGAAGAATCTGATTTCCAAATCTAGTTTAATGGTTCAACAAACTAAACAAAAAAACAAAAAAAAAAAGGGGGGGGCAGAATAAAATTGAGAGGGTAATACAATAAATGAAGGAAAAGAAAAAAGACTCATCTATCTGCACCACGGCTATGCTTTGAGAAAGGGAGAAGTGGAAAGCTTACAATGAACATAGGGTAGATGCACATTTATGGTATTTGGCATTCTTTGTTTGGATTGCGCTTCGCCCTAAATGCATGTAAAATGAATACCTGGAACTATTCTTTGTGGCTTGGGATTTTTTCTAGTTTGTTTGTCTTATTTTTAATAGCTTATTTTTTCACTTTGAGATATTCTGCAAGCTTGCTTTTTCTCTGTAGCTATTTGTGGTGGTTACTTGAACTGATGATGATAACCGTAAAACCATGGTTGGTCTCCATTGTAAAATGTTCTAGTGCCTTTGATGGAGCATTGGTCTTACTGTGCTGGGTAAATGTACAGATCGTGAAGTGATATTTCCTGCCTAAAAACTCTTGTGATTTTTTTCAAAACTTGTGTTTGGTTTTGTCTTACTGGCTCAAAAGGCAGGACTATATATTATAGCACCTCTCAGATTGTTTTCCTTGTCTGGTGTTTTCTTGGTTGGCCAATTGCTGGGCTGTGTCAGTACCAAAAACAAGTTAGCACCAGCCTGCAATGTTTATTCAAGTAAAATTTCACAGACTTTTTGTTTGCTTGAGCACTGCAGGACTGAAACCTTTTAGGTTCAAGCAAAACAACATGCAGCTCTTCCAATTTGTTCAGTATTTTTTACATATTCCTGCCAACTGTTGACAAATTTGAGACATTGACAAAGTACCATAATTTCATAAGGAAAATGCTCTTTTATTCTTTACTTTCCAAATAGCTTTCTTCGGATGAAATCATGCAAACATACAAAAAATTACTTTTTACTTTAAGTGTGGGGGTAACTTCAGTAAATTTAACAGAATTTATTGTTGAAATTACATCACTTATGCCCATCAAAGCCTATGGCAAAAATTCCACCAACTTCCGTGAAACCCGGGAGCCTTGATACTGAATTGGGAGGCAAGATTCGTATTTGACACAAATGGTAAAAATAATTGCCGAGTCAAAATGTGACATCTGCTTTCACTTAAGACTTGCAGGTCCCTGGGTGTCCCAGCTTGCTGAAGGACATTGAAAAGAGCCAGGAAGTTCAGTTACTGTTAACTATCACCTGGCATTGTATTCGACTTCAGACTGCTCATGGTGGGGATTACAGCCAGGCTGATGCTGGGGATGGCCGGTTTGGCACCAGGCTCCTCTCCAAACTTCCACTTTGTATAACTTACTAGGTGTAATTTTGAGAACTATCTGCTTAGTATTTCAGTCCAGGACCTCAAATCTGGATGGAGGGAGCTCAACTTTACTGTATTTTATCTTTCCCAGTTTTGCAACTGAGAAATTTAAAAAGTAGTACCAAAGAACTAAATATGAGGATATTTTCAAGAAAGGGGAGCATAGTGCAGGATCAGTTGTGAACCTGGGATCCCATGTTTTGTTTGTTTTGCTAACAGTACATAGGCAAGGGTGTATCAGAAAGCTCTGGTAAAAGGACACAGGGCAAATCAGTGTATATATTTTTTTTTCTTTCTGAAGTACCAGGTCTTTGCTCCCCTTTGAACACCACTGCATGAACTTAAGCTGCAGATTTCTTCTTGTCTCCCAATGAGGCGTTACCGAAACCTCCAATCTGGGGAGCAGAGAGATGTAATTCAGGTTACTCCCTCGTGAAACAGTGCAACTCTCCTGCTAATCAGTTCCTCCCAGGCTCTTGTGAATGTTCTTCATTACAGAAGAGGAAAAGAGAGGACTCAAATAGTCTGACGTAAATGACATGCAAGGCAGTGGCATTCCCAACTACAGGGAAAATGAAAGGCTATAAAAGCATTTTTTTTATATGTGTGTGTACGCGTATGTGTACGTGGCACTCTCGTCCTCTGTCGTTAATGAGAGCTGTGCATGCTGCTGGGTCACACACCAGCAATAACTTCATCTGCCACGAGTATCTGACTACCTTTCTGCTGAATTAACCAGATACAGAGCTTGTGCTGGTTTTATGCTGGCTGCAGGGAAACAGAAAAATCTCTCACCTGGCATAAATCCTGACTGATCAAGCTCGTTAGTACTTTTTGATGTCCCAACTTTCTACCAACAGAATAGCTTTATACTGAAGTGGTCGAGTACTAGAAGCTGTAAAGCTAGATTTAGTGTATTTCTGAACCGTAGCCTGATAAAAGTGGGAGCAAAGTCACCAACAGTTGCTTCAAAGCATCATCTGGAGCAGTATATGTATTTTATTTGATCCATTTGGTGGGTGCACAGCTCAGTGTCCCATTCACAATGGGACTAAGCCAGCAACCGGTACTGACAGATAGATGTGAGAGTGAAAGATTGAGAGAGGTAGATATAGATAGATATATCACATGAGGTCTTGGCAGATGAGAAAATCATGCTTTAGATTCACTAATCCCAGATATCTCCTGTCTAGATATCATCAAATATGTTGCGCTCTGTCTTTCTGTAACGACAAATGCCCACCAAGGACAGATTAAGGTCAGGAAACTGGCTGGATTCCTGACTAGATTGGAGTTTGCACCCAGGTGGCCAGTGAGGATAAACTAGCAGTTCCCAGGGGCTCCTTAACGCCCATGGAATGCTACCTGATTTACAACCATTATTGTTACACTTTACCTGGGACAACTTCAACTGCTAGTAGTGTAGTAGTAGAGCATTAAAACTTTATGAAAAAGACATTGGCAAATGCTCACTAAGCAGCCTCATTATAGATATGTAAGGCCAAGATGAAATTACTTATATGCTGTTTACTTATTTTTCCCATTGCCATTAAAAAACCCAAACAAATCCCTTGTATGGGCATTTGAACTATGACAATGGGCATCCACCAGCTATTGAAATATTTGTTTAAGGGGCTGATGAAAAGCCTGAAGACTGCAAGCTTTCCATGGTATTTGAGAATGCTTTAACTTTAAAATGTTGGCTAGTAGATTTAAGGCTTAGGGAAAAACCTAGTCGTTTCCTAGGGGAGTGTCTGAATTCCACATTTCACCTCAGAATGTGTATTTCCAATTCACTGCATCAACAACTGAAAGAAAAAAAGACATTTTGATGGATCCTTTATGTATGTGATATTTCCCACCCACGACTGACACAACTATACTAGTGTTGTGGTTCAACCCTGTGGGCAGCTAAACACCACCCAGCTGTTTGCCCACTCCCCCCCCGCCCCAGTGGGATGGGGGAGAGAATCAGAAAAAAGGTAAAACTTGTGGGTTGAGATAAAGACAATTTAATAGGACAGAAAAGGAAGGGAAAATAATAATAACAACGATAAAAGAATATACAAAACAAGTGATGCCCAATGCAATTGCTCACTACCTGCTGACCAATGCCCAGCCAGTTCCTGAGCAGCGGCCCCCACCCCCCTGGCCAACTCCCCCCAGTTTTTTGTTCAGCATGACGTCATATGGTATGGAATATCCCTTTGCCAGTTTGGGTCAGCTGTCCCAGCTGTGCCCCCTCCCAGCTTCTTGTGCACTTCCAGCCTTCCTGCTGGCAGGGCAGTATGAGAAGCTGAGAAGTCCTTGACTTAGTGTAAGCACTGCTCAGCAACAACTAAAACATCAGCATGTTATCAAGATTATTCTCATACTAAGTCCAAAACACAGCACTATACCAGCTACTGGGAAGGAAATTAACTCTATCCCAGCCAAAACCAGGAAGACTAGGCAATGTTAAAGTAGGATTGGATATGCTAGGAAAAAACTGTCTTTTTTCTGATAAAGATTAATTCATTCAAGGAACTGGTTTAAATTCTGCCAGACGAGTCTATATAAACTCCATCTCCTGTAGTAGGGCTTGTAACTACACCCTGCAAAATACTGCTAAATCCTTTCACATGTAGTCCGATGGCTCAGTCAGGAGAGAAGCTGAGACAATTCCCTACAGAGAGGTTGAAAGTATCCCAGATCATTTAAAGGGGATGTTAATGATGATCCAACTAATTATAACAACCTAAATATCAGCACCGTTAGCAATTTCATTTCTTATTATAGCATGGCAAAAAGGAGATAAACAGATTATTTATGCTTGTTCTGCATGGAACCTTACAATTTTGGTGTCTTTATTGGATGTAGCCTGTTAGAGAGACTGTGCTTTTTCCCGTATGCTCCCTGCCTGATAATTAACGTGTGTGGGGTGCTTTTAAATAGCAAACAAAGGAAACTCACTCTGCTTCTTTGTTTGGTATGTTTATGGTCATATACCAAAATATCACACACCAAAAAAAAGAAAACATTTTTTCTTATTAAAATGATGTTCATAATAATGAAGTGTTTTAATGCAACCATACCTCTGAAGTCAGAGAGGGTAAAAGTATCTTGAACAAAAGTTTATATTTAACAGCTGGAGAGCTCAGGCCTTCTATGTAGCCAGCTCAAAAGTACAGAAATCCCTGCAGAAACTAATGCTCTTTTTGTCCATGCGTAAAACCTAGCTTTTTGCCTTAGTTTTCCTTCAGCAATCAAAGCAGAGTTAAAAAAAAAAATAAAATCTTTACATATTTAAGATGGAAGGGGATAAAAAAACCACCACTTTGCCTTGTCCTGTTTGATTTTATTGTACGGCAAAAAACCTGGTGATGAATATGATATAAATAGCTAGCTAGATTGGTTAGATTAGACATTCAGAGAAAGAGTATGGTGGATAAGAGATGATCTCCTAGAGCAGAAAGATAATCCTGATCGCTAGGGATCAGTCCTTCTTCCACTGAAATCTAGTAGGATCCCCAATGTTACTAGAAGTAGAAAGACAGAGAGGTTCCTTGCTAAGGACCACCAGAAGGGATGATCTATGTCAAAGTCTGTGAAGCACTATAGTAAGCATCCTTAGAAAAATCACTCTTGAACAGAGGGTTGTTATTTTGAAAACTCTGGATATTTGCTGACAATTTTCCATTTTTTTTCAGTGGCACTAATAACAATCAAAAATCCAAATAATGAAAGAACCTAAAGCAAAACAAAAAGTCTCTGTGAGGCTGGAAACCGAAATGTGTCAGCAAAAGAAATTCTGAAAGGGAAATGGATAGTGAAATTCATAAGACCAGTTTAACCTTACAAGATAAATGAAATGCAAAGAATTACAACTACGTAAATAACAAACTTCAGGTCTGCAATATCTGTATAAGTTTAGGTATGTTCTGCAACATGACAATATTACATTATATTGCCATTAATCTAGAAGGGTAAAAAATCGCAAGCAGACTGCAAGAAAAATCATTATATTGGCTCCAAATTTTTTAATAAAGTTCAGTAGTTCGTCTCCCAGTCTTCCTCCAGGAATATAGCAGGCAGTACTGCCTTTCTCACAGAAAAGTAAAAGAAATTTGCCTTCCACCAAAGCCCTAAATTAGACTAGTGTGCAGTGGTACACCAGTTTATAATTTCTTCCAAAACTAAGAGATTCCAACTAATAAGTTCTTTCCCTGCTCAGGCCCCATCTACCCACTTACTTTCCCTACCTCAATTCCCTGTTAGTACTGCAGTTAGGGTTTTTGCCCTGATCGTTACAGGCGTCTCAGATTTGGTCACCTCCACACCCCAGTTCTGCCTACCACCTTAGGCCATGCACCTTTCCCTGTCCCCCAAGCTGCTCCTTATGCAGACTGAGGATTTTCACAGAATCACAGGATGGCAGGTGTTGGAAGGGACCTCTGGAGATCATCTTGTCCAACCCCCTGCTTGAGCAGGGACACCTAGAGCAGGGTGCACAGGACCGCGTCCAGGTGGGTTTTGAATGTCTCCAGGGAAGGAGACTCCACAACCTGTCTGGGCAGCCTGTTCCACTGCTCTGTCACCCTCACAATAAAGAAGTTTTTCCTCGTATTCAGGTGGAACTTCCTGTGTTCCAACTTGTGCCCATTGCCCCCTGTCCTGTCGTTGGGCACCACTGAAAAGAGTCTGGCCCCGTCCTCTTGACACCCACCCTTTAGATATTTATAAGCGTGGATGAGATCCCCGCTCAGTGTTCTCTTCTGCAGGCTGAACAAGCCCAGGTCTCTCAGCCTTTCCTCATAAGAGAGATGCTCCAGTCCCCTGATCATGTCGTAGCTCTCTGCTGGACTCTCTGCAGTAGTTCCCTGTCTTTCTTGAACTGGGGAGCCCAGAACTGGACGCAGTACTCCAGATGTGGCCTCACTAGGGCAGAGTAGAGGGGGAGGATAACCTCCTTTGACCACCTTAACATGGTACCACCTCGTACCCCTTTTTCTGCCACCAGCTACCTCCTGAGTCCTCTCTGCTGTACTAGACAGCCAGGAAACAAGAGGGTTGCATGGTGGGGGGTGGGGTGGGGGTGGGGAGGCAAGATGCACTGGCCAAGTTCTCTTGTGATGGATATTGCATAAATGACCAGAAATCAGTGTGATTGCTCCATATTCTAGTGCTTCACTCACGCTCCCTGAGGTTGCCCCTGGGAAAGCACAGCAGATGTGCCCATCTCATAGGATTTATTCCAGTAAGGTATTTTCCTATTGGCAAAAACACCATTATCTTGATAGCTTTATCTGCTAGGGGGTGTCATTTACCTGGACAACCAGCAACAGCTAGGGTGGTGTCTGGCTGCTGACGGGGAGGTGGGTGCTGATGCTCCAAATTGTGTGCATGGGAGGGGGTGGGAAGCTCAAAGGGTAGCAGGTACCAGGAAAACTGGAGATAGCAGTCTCCAGAGGCCAAGTACTCACTGGGATTGGAGAGAAAGCGGAGGGTGGTGCAACTGGGAGTGGCGAGAATACCAGCTCTTGGGGTGACTTAATATTAGGTCTTTTGCATTGCAGCTTTTGTCAGCAGAGCGCCTGCTCCTCCTGATTGTGCTTTCCTGGAACAATAGCTGCAACAAAAAGGGAATATAAGCGCACAGCCTGGAGGCCTGTAATTTTCAAGGCATAGGCTGAGAAGAAGTGAGGACATAAGGTAGGCTGAAGAAATGCAGGAGTATTGTGTGTAATATAACTTTTGGCAGAAATGTCCTATGGTTGTGGTATCTTCTGTCAGAGAGATGGGTTTTGGCACTGACCAACAGGTCTTCTGCACGAGCCAATTCCTGTTTGCAGGGAAACATCGTAGACAAATGTCAGAGGTCAGTTTCTCTTGGAGGGGCAACCCAGATGTGTGGAAAAATCATTACATTTTATTAATACATAGTTTTTGTCTTGCTGTTGCGTCTTTCAGGTATGATTCCTCTGAAGCAGACATGAAAGATGTTAAGAAGGGCACCTCCCTAAACAGAGCTGCCCATTTTCATTTTGTTTAGCTGAAGGGTCTTGGATGCTCTAAGCTTCTGTATGCGCTTCATTGTCAAGGTGTTGAAACATTTACAACATTTTTCAAATGGCAAATGTCACCCACTCTCCATTGGTTTTTATTTTCTGCTTGGCCTGACCATTCAGACAGGCACAGGCAGAAACCTCGGTTGTTGTTTCTGTGTTTCCCTTCTCTCAAGACTTTCACTGCTCAGAAATGCATCGGGAGTCTTTTTTTTTTTTTCTTTTGTAAGCAGAGCTCAAAGCATACTATCTGCTCCTTAGTTTTTAACATTTCTTGACCGTCTGTATTTTGGTGGGAGTTGAGTGTAGTGAAATGTTTGGGTTTTTTTTTATCTGAAATCAGAAATGTGTGCCTTGAACAGAGCTGGTGTGAATCAGAATAAAGTAAAAAAAAAGAAAGATGAAATATATTTTTATGACATGACAAGATGTCCAAACTCTCAGGAAACAGGAATTTCTTTTTTCAAAAGTCCAAGAGGAATACTGATTTGAAGGGCTACCCTCAACTTAAAATCACACCCCTGTTTGAACATCATTTCTACCTATTGTTAAAATTAGTATCTTAAGATCACCAATACAGAATTATAAATGGTTAGACAAACAGGATTTTCCACATTAATTTGTTTCTTTTATAAAGTAACACTTTGTACGTTGGTTAATTTCCCCTGTTACTTTTAAGGGCTTTCATTACGCAAAGAGGAAGAAAAAGGTTAAGAAAAAAATTGATTGCAAAAATACAAAGGAATAGGCAACAGGCAGAAAAAGAGAGAGGGGAACTATCAGCTGAAGGAATCATATAGCTCTTAAACGGATCTTTAAAGGGCCCAGAGGTTTGCCTAATCATTCTGTACACCACCCCCACCACCCCTGGCATATAAATAAATTTATATATAAATATATATATTTTATATATACAAATACTTTATATACATAAATATAAAACAAAACATCCGCAGTACCATATCACTAATATCATAATATCATGAAACAGCCAACATTTTCCCAGTAAAATGGGACTGGAAAATGAAGTCCTGTAAGATGAAAAAAGGTGGAAGAATGTCAGCTCTTGATATCTGTATTCAGATCCTGCTGGTGCACACGCCTCCTCCCCACGCAGTGGTACACCTGCCAGCAGTATCTGTTGGGCAACCAAGCGCTCCTCATCCTGAGCAGGGGCAGATTTGCCCATTGGTACGCGGTAAAATTGCCAGCTAGGGAGTTGTGGCACCAGGCTCACAGACTGCTGTCCTTTCCATCGGGTCCCAGGGCTCGCCTTTAACTCTCCACCGTGCACGGGAGCCGGGCGCTGTGGATCTGCCGGTCTGGGCGTGCGTGGCAGGTTGGAGGATGAGCACCTCTCACTCACCGTGAAAGCATCTGATTACTGTGTCCATCCTGAAAGTCAGGGTGTACTGGGCCGGTGCTGTGATATGTGCGCACAAATGAGCGTGCCTGGGACTGCCAGTGCGATGGGTCTGACCATGCCTGGGCCATCCATAAATTACAGGCATCTCTCCGAAGCTACCTCTCTGTACCCAGAGACCATTTCCAGGAGAAAAAAGCCAGGGAGTCTGAGGAAGTTTGGGTTGAAGTGGCCTTTGGGTCAGATAAAGCTGCCTTCTCTTTGTTTCTAAAAAACCTCATGAACCAAGCTGCCCCAAACCACAAATACCTGCAGCTTTGTTTTGTAATAAAATGAGCATTTTCAGTGGCAAGACTAAAGGCAGCTTAATGAAACGCACAGCGTCGAAGGCCAGCCTCTCACTTCCATCAGCAAACATGCCTTTCCTCAAGAACCACTGATTTTTGCGGGGCTTCTCAAATGCTTAGGGTAGCCCGAGCTTAGGTAACTTGCTAAATCACCTGCATCAGTAACAAGTCTTTACTTGGGTCTGTTGCGAGCCGGGTTGTGAACAAAGGTGTATGTGAAGTACTTGACATTGTGATGGCGACGACTTCATCTATATGGTTTTCCTGAGAGCCAGCCCCGCCTTTTGACTTGATGGAAAACGGTTATGATAACGTTCATTTATGGTTTCTCGGACTTTTTTAATACCAGAGGAGCAATCTGTGGGACTAGAAAAAGGCGAGGTGTCTTGTCAGGATGTATCAGTTCCTGAAGGATGGACATATTGGAACAAATAAGTTTTGGCATCCTGGTTCCTGCTATTTCTGAACCGCAGCGTGCCTTGCTGTGGGAGACCTGCTGACACGGAGCCCGGGGGGAGGACGGGGATGCAGGGCCAGGATGGCGGCAGCGAGGAGTCCCGTTTTGGGGTGTGAAGTGAAGGCCCGAGGATCCCGGCAGGGCGCTGGGGAGGCCGGTAGGCGGGCTGGGACAGGAGGAGCAGGTGAAGGCACCGCTGCCACCCTTCCCCTCGCCCAAGCCCTTGCATTTTCCCCCGAAAGTGCTGTTTTTCAGCGTCACATGGCTTAGGTGAAACTTTCCTTGAAGTCCGTCAGCGAAGTCAGCCTGCGGTGCCGGAGCAAACGTGAGCCCAGGAGCCGCAGCACAAGGGGCAAACCCACCCGGAGGGCACGTTTTCTCCCCAGAAGCCCTGATTTTTTTTTAGGGTGGGGAAGGCCCCGACCCCCCACGGCGGGAGAAAGGGGGGGTCCCACACGCCAGGGCGCGGGGAAAGGGGGCTGCAGCTGCAGGCTGAGCTGAAGGATGGAGCGGGAGAGCAGGAGCAGGAGCAGGAGGAGGAGGAGGAGGAGGAGGAAGAGGAGGAAGAGGAGGAAGAGGAGGAGGAGAGGGAGGAAGCGCGACCCGAGGCGGCGGGGGGACGCTCCGGGGGGGGGGGGGGGGGGCGTCGTCCCCCCGCGCTGCCTCCCGGCTGTGGGCGGGGTGTCGCCGCCTCCGGGCCGCCACCGGGGCGGGCCGGGCCGGGCCGGGGGGATGGCGGGGGAGGAGGAGGAGGAGGAGGAAGGGGGGAGCGGGGGTGTCATGCCGAGAGCGCGCGTCGTCGCAGCCCGCCAGGCCGCGGCCCGACCCGCACCCCGGGGCGCAGCCCGCTGCCCTCCGGCGCTCCCTCAGGCAGGCGGCCCCGCTTCCCGCCGCGCCGGGGGCACCCGCGTCCCAGGCGGGCCGAGGGGAGGGGGGAAGGGGAGCGGAGCCCCCTCCGCCGCCCACGAGGAAGGGGAGGGAGGGGGGAAAGTTTGGCGGAGGGTGTTTGCATTAGGAGTTATCCCTAAAGAGCCTTTCCCCTGCTCTGATCCAGAGGGCAGCGCCGGGAAGAGGGGGCGGCGGCGAGGAGCCCTGCAACATCTGTAAAACTTGGAGGCGGCGGCGGCGGCGGCGGGGACCGTGCGAGAGGGAGGAAAGCAAAAGGGACAACTTTTCCGACACGTGAGTATCTCGGCGCGATGTGTTTATTCCCCTCCTTCGGTGGCCGCGTCGAGCCAAAACAACGCCGGGCGGCGGCGGGACGGGACGGGACGAGGGGTCCCCCCTTCTCTCCGAAATCTCTTTGGTGCCAGGCGGTGGGTTTGGTTGGGGTTTTGGTTTTTTTTTTTGTTTGCTCCCCCTCTTCTTCTTCTTTTTCTCCTCCCCCCCCCCCGCTCTTTTTGTTGAACCAAATCAGAAATGTCAGTCAGTGCGAGTGAGTCAGAAGGGATCAGATTACAAGATCACTGAAACTGATGTCGGATCGGCGCACACACACACACACACGCACGCACACACAGGCAGAGGCGCGGGCTGCTCCCCGCGGGAGGCGGGCAGGGATAAAACAACCCCCAACAACACCCGCCGGCCCTCCTCCGCCGCCCGCGTCCCGTGTCCCTGTCCCGTGTCCGCGTCCGTCCCCCCACCCCGTTCCCCGGAGAATGCCCGCGGGCCGCGGCGGGGGCCGGCCCCGCTAGCCGCGGCGGCGGGGGAGCGGCGCAGGGGCGAGCCGCGGCGGCCCCGGCCCTCGCCCATGGGCAGCGCGGGGGCTCGGCGGCAGCGGCGGCGGCGGCGGCGGCGGCAGGTACGTACCCACTTGGGCGAGAAGTTCTTTGTTCCCCGGGCTCTGCTCCGGGCCACTTTTCTTCTCGTCTCCCAGCGCTCCGTCCCCGCTGCCGGTCCCCTTCCCCGCTTCCCTAACTTGGAGGCGGGGGGTGGGGGGGACGGAGCGAGGGGTCTAACCCCCAAAATGGCTGTCACAGAGCGCGGGAGTTGGGGGTGCGGGGAGAGGCGGGGGCACTCCCCGCTCCGGGCCGGGCCGGGCCGGGCCGCCCGGTCACGTCCCGCGGCGGAGCTGCCGGTTTGCGAGCGGCAGCCGCTTTTTTATCTCCCCCCCACCGTCCTCCCCCCCACCCGAGCAACTCCCGGGCATTTTCACGCCTGTGAGGCGGGAGGCCGGCCGCAAACTTTGCCGGGGGAAAGGCGAGAGGCGCGGGGGGAAGGCGCTGTCACATCTGGCGGGGGCGGCGGGGGGGGGCGGCCCCCGTTCCCTGCCGGCGGCTCCCTGAGGGGAAGGGGCGAGCTGCCCCCCCCCGGGGAGGCGGGGGCTGCGTGCGCCTTTTCGCGTGGGGGGTGCGGGTGCGGGTGTGCGGCGCGGCGTGGGGCGCCGCTCCTCGCCGCCCTGGGCGCTGGGTCCGGCCGGGCCGGGCCGGGCCGAGGCGGGAGGAGCGGGGGGTGGCGGGGGCGCCCCGGGGGAGCGCCTCGGAGCCGCTCCTCGGAGCCGCCGCGGCCCGTCCCGGCAGCGCGCAACTTCGGAGGCTCCGAGGAGGAAGGATCCTCTGCCATGTTAATTATCCCGTAAAGTCGGGGTGTTGACACGAGTCGGGCGGGCCGGCGCTGCGCCGCCAGCCCCCGCTCCCAAAGCCTCGCACCGCGGGAAGAGAAGAGGTAAAAGGAACTCCCCCCCCGCCGCAACCCCCAAATTTTCATTTTAACCCTCTGGTGCGTAGTTCTGATCCGGTCCTGCGGGTACGGTGTCCGTGGCCTTCTGCCAGTTTGTATGTAGATATATTTATGTAAAACATTTTCTCTCAGCTCCTTGCCAGCTGTTCCACATTTTCCAGCTGCCACTTCAGTTTGAAATGATGGACTGTACGGATCTCAAAGAGCCTTTTAGTCAAAGGTAGGGATAGCTGTCCGTTTGATATACGGTGTCACGCTGTAGAGGCTGCTTCGCCAAAGGAGCGTTAGGTAGTGACCCACAGCAAAATACTCGCCGCCGCCGCGCCCCTGCTGCTTCCCGCTTGATTTTCAAGGCTCAATAAACGTGACTTTTTTTAAGCTTCAGCCTGCAGACTTCATTTCTTTTGTGTGTGCTACAGAAAAACTTGGAAGCAAAATTTTTCAGAGGCCTTGAGATACGTGGCCGATTGAATCGATAAGCATTTTTAAGAGGGCACGGCTGCACCTCTTTCTGTGCGTGATGTAGGCATCTGTTCTGAAACCGTTTAGGTCAGCGGAGTAGTGAGAAATCACCAAGTTTCTCTGCGTTACAGAATTGTTTTTGATGTGGTGTTCGGCGAGATTACGGATTGAAATCTGCAAGAACTGGCCTTAAGTAGTTTGAATATTTGTGCAATTGCATTGTAATTTGGAAAGGTGCCTCACTGATTGATTCCTATAATTATTTCATTTAGGTCCTTTATTAAAAATTAATAATGATCTGACAGTTACTTAATTACATATGTCATGATTATTTTGAAGGAAGACGAATGCAGTGTTTTAAAAGTAAAGTAACCTTAAAATGTAAAAATTGCCGTGTCCACACCGCTGTGTTTCAGTTGAGGAAATATATATTAAAAGTAATGGTGAATGAGTTTAGCTATGTAAACTGTAGGCAGCCTCCTGAGGGTTTGTTTATATAATGAAGGTTTGGGTTTAACTAGCTACTATGTAAATACTTTCAGTTTGGTGTATAGCCCAATTCTAAAAACATAAATAATAGTAACTATGAGAGAAGGCTATTTAAGGGGGAGGATTATTTCTTTAAAAGCAGGATTATGTGATTTTGAATGAGTAAGAAGAATGAGTAAGAAAAGGATTCCCTCGGTGTATATATATTCTTTTAAGGAGCAGTGGAAGTAAAACTATGGCTTAAGGTGCCTAAATGAATGCACTCTTGCATTCCGATAATTGCACATGCTTTTGAGTAGGACATGCTGTTTTCCAAAGCATTTCTGTGGAAGTACTACAAAACAAAAGACATCACCTGCATTTTCCTGCTTAAGTGGAGTAATGTTTTTGGCTTGAGAAGGCGTGCAGTGGCCAAGACAGCATTTACTGCTGTAACTAATCTTAAGTTGTGAAAGATACGATGTGCATTTTCAGACACAAAACCATTTTGTAACTAAGAAATTAAAGGATCGATGGTTATAAATAATTTCAGTTTATTTTGGAATTGGTGTTAGAGAAACCAAAATACTCAATTTTTTGAGATACCAGTATAATTTGTTAATCTTGCGGCTTACTTAATTTTTTAACATGATAAATGTGTGCATTTGATGCTGACCCATAAAAGTTACAGTTGCACTCCCTGCCTCGTTTTTGGGAAAGCCGTTCCATTACCTGCACTCTGTAGTGTGTTTGAATTTCATCCTGCGCATTTGAGGCAGGAATGGCGTATTTCTGCGTTGCAGAGTGTTAGTGAAAAGTTAGTCATTTTTGCCTGATAAATAGAGAATCTGATGGTTATTAAAGCAGGATTTATTTGGAGTTATGGAAGGAAGCAGTTTAATGATCAGTGTTGCATGCACTCAGCTATATGGAGACAGTAATGTACAAAGAAAAAGCAGACTTGAAGGAAAAGTGAATCAATGAGTCATGAAATCCTCAGGAAAACCTTAGTAATGGAATGTTAATGCTTTTAGACTATAGTAGATTATCTTAAGAGTCAGACTTTTCTTCTTTATGCAATTGTTGTAAATCCCTAGCTAAAGAATACTTTGAAGAAGGCTTTAGTTTTTCTGGCACTCATATTCTGTAGCCCTTCTGATTGTTTTGGAAGATTCAAGAAATTTTCTGCCAACTTGCAGTTAGGCAATTAAAATGCTAAAATGGCTACAGAGGAAGCTTTTTATTCGAGAAAAGGTTCAGCTGTAATGATGATTTCAAGTTTTATTTTAACCATAGGTTTTACAGATGTCCTCCCTTTAGACTTTGTCATTTTTATAAGGGAATTGATTTGTTATACTTCAAAATCAAATAAAATGAGACAGAATAAACAAAAATAGGGCATGGGTGCTGCTGCAAACTTTTCAAGTTCTTTCAATGCATGTTTCATCTTTACTTTTATTTGATAGGTCTGTGAAATAGAGCTGTAGACTGGCAAAGACTTTAAATGAAATTTCACACTTTGATGATTTTTTTTTAAACTTTGATATATTGACAGCAAAAGGAGCTGCAAAGCTTTTATATAACTTGAGCAGTAACGCCAAGCAGCAGTCAAACGTCTCTATGCATTTGTGTTTAACTGCAGAAGAAAAACATGTCCATGGGCAGTAGAGGGTTCTTATCAACTCCCTAATCCCAGATCCCAGCAAACCTTGAGGGCATGCCTCAGATCTTGCTGAAATCATTGTAGACTCACAGTTTGCAGATTAAATATGCTATGTGTTCCTGGCTCCAACAACAGTTTTATGAGCTCACTAAGCTTCCTGTTTTAAGATCCTTTTCTGAAGTTTTTAGGAGCTGCTGAAGGCGATGCTGTCTATGGCAAGTGGTACTTGTTAATTTAGAGACACTTTAGATATTTCATTCTGTCTGTAAAAATAGCCAAAATTGCTATTTTCAAATTGGAAGTCGAGTTGCACGGAAAAAAAAAGAGCCCCTTTAAAGAGGGATTCTGTTTTAATGTGTTTGTCAGTACACAAGGTTACAAAGTTTATGCGGGGCTTGATTTGTTTTATGGGGGCTTGACTTTGACTGGGCTCTTTAAAACGAGACTTTTTCAGTTGTAATTCTAAGCACAATGCAGCTTTTAGTACATAATTTCTGAGCCTCTTTTAACCAATTGTATTTGTAGCAGCTCATTAAACATACCTTTGAAGTTCTCATTCTCCTTTAAGTGTCAAAGAAGAGAAAATGTATTCTGCCAAGGGTGAATTTCAGTGAATCAGGTAGTTAACCCTGGGATTTGTTGACCCTTCTGCACGAATGGTGTTGCACCTCAAATTCTGGGTCCGGTCTTCTTTTCTAGCTGCTAAATAGTTAACTCTTATGTTTTATTCACTGTAATCATGTTTATGTATTTGGTGTAATAGTTTTAATTAAAAAGGAAAATGCTTATTGTCCAACAACATGTGTCATGTTATTCCCCAGAGAACTTGAGCCAATTTTGTGCTTAAAGGTTATTCAATGAATGAAGTTTTGAAAGCCCATTTGTCAAGGTACTGCACGGTTTCTGTTAGTTTTCAGCCCCCAAATTCATTGTCTGCATGGCCCAGTCATTAGTCATCAGTGTATTAGTGCTGCCTTCAGGCAATGCTGCCCAGCACTTCTTCACACCATTATAGCTCTAAAAGTGTACTCTGCCGACTTGTAGAATTACTGCTCTGATTTCCGCTTGGCTGGGTTTGAGGTAAGTCCCCTCCCTAGCTTCCAGCTCACTCTAATTCCTGCTTTCTTTTAAGGCCGCTTTCTGCAGAGATTTAGGGGAAAACTTTCTTGAAGATTGCACTGGCATCATACTGTGGTTTTGTTGTGGGATACGCTGCACGTATAAACGGTACCTGCATTACCTTGAAAGTATTAAATTGGCTGTGGAGCTGAAGAGTTTTTTTCTCTCTCTTTTTAAGAACAAAACAAGAAACAAGACAATACATTGATCTTAAAAATGCCTGCAAGATTATTTAGATTACAACAAGGGGTGGACTAATTGGGATAGAACGCATTTGTCTCTAAATACTTGCTGGGTGTCAGAACTGGTAATATCAGAATCCGCTACCAAAAAATCTGATTGAATAATTTTCTTAGCTGAAGCTTCCACTCTCATGCCAGTTATTTTTTGCACTGATTACCAAGACAATCATTTTTTTTTAAATGATTCTCAAAATGCTGCTTTATTTTTTTGGTGTCTGATATTTAGGTCAGGGCTAAAGGACCCAGCTAACCTTTCGGTGGTTTAGAGCTGAACCTCCCCCAACTACGTTTGCTGCTTTGTATGATGCTCTGTTTTCTTTACATACAAATGTGTTAATGTCAGGGAAATCAACTGCATGTAAAGAATACTTCATCCAGCTGCCGAGAGAATGACGCCGTCATTAGATAAGATGTATGAATACCTGAAACCGAAGTCAGAAACACAGATCAAGTTAGTGTCACTTCAGTACAATGTCTGCTGTTCTGAACTGTGTATATTAAAATAAAATCCTAGCACACCGATTCTTGACTAAGAGGACATGTGGTTTGGTGTGGTTTTGCTTGGCTCTTCAGTTCACTGTGGATGTTATTTCTGGGAAAATAAGACAGCTGTATAATTCTGTGATTACACTATTTGAACAGGGATAGTGGATTGCAAAGTAATTTGTACTGCAGCAGGTCAGAGTTGTCCTGTTGCATTTTGTCAAGCTACAAAAACGTGAAGGAATCATGAGGAAGTTTTACTGCTACTGTGAGACAGGTGTAAAACCTAAAGTAAACCATAAAAGCTGAAGATAAAGTTTTACAAAGTACCTTTCGCACTTGAAGTTCTTCCTGGATATATGGAGCTTTGCTAGGTCTTTTACGTGTTAAAACATCTGTGTTGGGTTAGAATGTGGAATTCTGGATGAAGGCATCCCTTCACCTGAGAGTATGCTGAGGAGATAAACAGGCTTTCAGGAATGGGACTGGTGATCAAAAAATGACACTTTCAAAAACATTCTATTTGATTTCTTTAATCTTGTTCTAAAATGCTAATTGTAAAATATGGAATACAGTCTTTTTGTTCATTTGCATATCGTAGGTTGGGAACAGAAGGCACATCTTCGCAATAGATGTATATTAAATATATTCTTCCTTGAGCTCAGTTCCTGTATAGATTGACATTGATATATAGATCTAGTTTTGATTCTAAGGAAACTTTCATCTGTTGGGATTGATGAGATAAAGCAAAAAGTGTGAAGAAAGTGGTCATGCCATTGGAATTCACGTTTAGCTCTGGTGCACTAAATTAGAATATTTCTGCATTTTTCTGTGGCAGTTGTAGTGACTTCTTATTTGATGAACTAAATAAATCGTGGCAGAAAGCACACCCATTACAGATGTTTGCAGTTTGCTTTACCAAGCTGTTTGTCGGCAAACTGGCA
Source organism: Morus bassanus (assembly GCA_031468815.1). NCBI lineage: Eukaryota > Metazoa > Chordata > Aves > Suliformes > Sulidae > Morus > Morus bassanus. The sequence continues at coordinate 57,929,595 of CM062567.1, read as the reverse complement.
AGAAGGGAAAGAGGAAAACATCCTATTTTTTCACCATAAGTGTTCCTAGTGCTAATAACAGTATCAGCAGAGGAAGTCATAGGGTGTGTTATCAACACAACAAGTCTTGCTGGTTGTCCCCTCTGCATATTCCTGTCCTTTCAAATCTTGAGCATAGGAATGCTCTGATTCAGGTTTCATAAAACAAGTGTTTTACAGAAGGAATTCACTGTGCTGTTATTTAGGTTTGTTTTGGATTTGGGGCTGCTGAATTCCTGAAGAAAGACAGGGGCAAAACCTGAGTGTAGACTTGGTAGGGAAGTTTGAAGTGTCACCGCACAGTAAAGTTCACAGGAGATTTCCCCCCCCCGCCCCGTGCTAATTCTTTTACAGCTAATCTTACGTTGACATAATTATTAGAGTTTTTCCTAGTGCAGAATTTGAAGCAGAAGGACATGTAGGATTGCAAAACAAGCAGTAACACAGCTTGCTCTGAATTTTCTAGCAATATTAGGCAGTTTAGTTGGCAGGAGTTCTGATTTCTTAAGGGTAAGTGCATTACCGTTTTTAACCCCCACCTCCCCCCGAATATATTTACAGATTTGGAGACTTAAAAAATATGCTGCACTTTCTGTTTGTTAAGAAATAACCTTTGTTCTTTCCATTGTCTGTATTTAGATAGTTCATAAGAGAGCCAAATTAGGAATAAAGAAACCCAAGACCATGTGATTAAAATAACAAATGCTGAGATGCGGAGTTAATGACCTGGTTTGTTTGTTTGGTTTTGGTTGTGGGGTCGGTTTGGTTTTTTGGTTTGTTTTTTTTTTTTTTTTCATTCATTCTAAAGTTCAGTTACTTACTCTAAAGACTCTCGATAATGAATGGATTATGAATTTTTATCTCAGAGGGTACATCATATCTGAAATGTAAAGCCATTGAGATGTGTTGTAAGTTCTGGCTCTGTATCCCTCAGCTTTGCGTTGCATGTCCCCAAACAACTTCTGTGAGGGATGGACTGGTTGGATATGGACAGTTTGACCTGATTCCTTCAGTGGTTTTATCCATTAAATTCTGTTTACTGGGTAAGAGCCACTTCTTTCCTGGCGGAAAGCTGTTTTATTTAGATACAGAGTTTAATCTGTTGAAGTAATAGTAAAAACATTTAATTGGGGTTATACTTAACAGCTTTCTAAATCCTGTAATAAAAGTAGAGATAATCTACTTGTAAGAGTATGTGGGTGATGTGTATTAAAAACAACTGAGGTGCTGCCTCGGTAGAAAGTGCCACTTATTGATCCTACTGTATGTGTATGTTTTAAATGTTTTCAGAACTTTTGGCAATCCAGTTTATCTGTAGCAGAAGGACGTAAGCAAATGTAATTCCTCTGGAGTTGAGCAATTATTACACTTGATCAGTAGTTCAATGAATGCCATAAAATAGTTTCTCGCTTAGGATCTTAATCACGAGGATACTGATAGCACTGCTTTGCCTAGCTGATTGCCTTTGTGTTTGTGATCCTGCATTATTGTTGCTACAAGCTATTTAACCTATCAGGAACAGATCAGATCATCATTAACCAGGCTTTAGTTGTTTTGCAGTCTTTATGGGGGGAAGAAATCAAGGGAACGTAACACAGGAAAAGACAGCAGATAGTAATGAATGTGGAAAGATTGTATTAATACATGTTGTGCCCTATAATGGGGTATTTTTAATATCAGGCAACAAATCTGCCTATCTGGTTCTATCAGCGCTCTCCCCCCACCTTGCATTTCAAAACAGATTTAGGATAAGTATGCAGTTTGCAACTAGCACAATTATTGATTATGCATGTAATTTAAATGGAGATAAGTATTGCAAAGTATAACATCTCTTTTTTCCCAACTTACTAGGGTTTTGTTGTGTATTTATATATAGTGACTATAAGATTATTTTTTTGCTCTGTTTATACCGATCTTAGTCTTATTGTGACCAGTTGGCTCAACAGGGAAGAATCTGAACGAAATTTGCCCGGGAGTAGTTAATGGGGGTTGCAGAATTCTGATTTAGCTTACAAAGAACTGAGAAAAGATAAAACTATTTCAAAAATGTATAGTATTTAGATTAGTTTCTATAGCTCTTATAAAAATGGTGAGGTGTACCAAGAGGTTAATGTTGCAACTGGAAGATATTTCTTAAAATACCTGAACACTTGAGTATTTTTCAGCAAGTACTGTGAGGGGTAACTTTGTCAGTGTAGCTTTGCCAGCAGGTTTGATGGAAAGCAGTGCTGAAATCTAGGTGGGTTTTGGAAGTTAAATGTACCTGAATCAAGCCTGTATAAATCAACGTGAAATAGCTCCTATATAATAGCATAAGATTGCCTCATGTAAATTTTGCATTTGAATGTATCTGAACAAGACAGATTTTTTTTTATCCTTAAATAATCCCAAGGAATGATGTAACCAATTTTGATAAAATTGATAAAGGGTCCTTTATGGTTGAGAGATACTGTAATTTCCTGATTGTTCTTCATGCCTCCCCTTGTGTTTTTCACTTTCATACAGTTGTGCTGTTCAAGATGTATTGGATCCCCAAAGACTGCTTCCAGTAGCGTGGATCAAAGTAGTACCTATGAACACCCTAACTACCCAGAGTCATTTCTGAAAAATTAAACATGCTATGTTTGCTTGCACGCTGATTGGGGCACTCTGGTTGCTGATAGCAATCAGTATGAACTTCCCTACTGCTGATGTAATGATGATGAATGCTGTGACACTGCTATTTCAGACAGCTCTTCTCAGCGGATGCAAACCACTTGTTAATGAATTGAATACAGCTACAGCAGCATCGAATAAAACAGGGAAAGGATTTTTTTTTTTTAAACCCAACACATTAAAAGATACCCCCTCAAAAAAAAGTAGCAAATAAAGGCAGAAGAAGGTTTAAGTTTGCAAGAAACAAACCCGTCTAACTAGCAAATTGAGAATTTTAGATTCTGTTTCCTGCCCAAGCACTTACACTGAAGCAAATAGCCTTGTTGAAGTCAGTGAGTTTATTCTCATGAAAAAAGATTTGCATGATCTGGTCTTTAAAACTAACTTGCTCAATATAAATGCAATGATTTAAAAAGTAATTCAGAGAGGAAAAGGAGCACAGAGCTGAAGATTTCTTGGAAAATCGAAGTGTGTGTTCAGAAAGGGTCATGTTTCCTGCTCTTCCAGGCAGAGGGCTGCTCCACTGGTTTCGGTTAGTTGGCACTGTGAGTAAATGAACAAAAAGATTTTTTTTTCTCCCCAGTATATTAATATGATTAATTTTACTACTATGGGGCACAGTTTTATGACCAGCATACACAGGGACTGGAAATTATATCATTTCACATTGCTTGAAAGAATTTTTTTGTTTGAAATACATTTCCAACATACTGTTCACACTCCTTTTAAAAGAGACAGTTTTCCTAGTTCATTCAGGTAGCTTGTTCCTAAAATTTCTACAGTTTAATATGCAATTGGTGAAAGTTTACATTTATGATTTAAAAAGAAGAGACACACCTGCAGGCAGGTTGCTGTTTTGAGAGGGATTAGGTTTAAAATGGGGATCTGGAATTAATTGTGCGGTGGGTTCAGGCTTTAGGGAAATTACAAAAGGTTCAAGCATGGTTGAATGGGAAAAAGCCATGAATGTTTGCTTTCAGGAAGGAATGTTTATCCCTCTATTTACCTATGAAAGTTCAGGCTTTTGCCCATATACTGTTTCAGCATTTTCTTGCCATTCATATGCACATGGAGATGCTGGATAGCCTAGAGAAACTAGCTTTCTGGTTTTTTGAAAGCAGAGCTCCTTGCTGCAGAATAGATACACCCTGTCTCAGGCCTGGGGGCAGGAAGAGGGAAGTGACTGACCCACGAGAGCTGGGGAGAGCCGTGTACACCATCATATAAACCACTTCGAATTTTAATGTGAGGCTGGCTGATTTTCAGAATGCTTTTTGATAGGGATTAGCAGCCAGTGGAAAGAAATCTTCACATTGTCCTGGACTTTTTTATTTTTTTGTGGACTGCAATTCTCATATTTCAGTACAACTTCTGAGAGAAAAATCACAGCCAAAATTAAGGAGAATGATTCTAGAAGACGTGTGTCTGGTTTGTGTTTTCAACTTGGGCTTAAGTCCGTCTTCAGGAAAAAAAGGATTTTTGGGGCACCATGTTGATTTCTAGTTGACTACTTCCCTATCAGGCATACTTGGCAAAACATACCAAAACACATGACTCATTAGAGTCCTGCCATCTCTCTTGGCTTTCCTTACTCTCCCAGCCACGCATATCACCATGATATACTGCTGGAATTCTTGCAGACGCCCTTGCCACACGTGTGTGGGTTGGGAGTGGAGGAAGGAAGGCATGGGAGGAAATGTCTGCAGCGCTGGGGCCATCTGCTCGTGGTGCAGGGTATAGAGCCGAGTAAGAAAGCTTACTCTTTGCGGTATTCCCTCTTCCATGCTGACATGAATAAAAGCAGCCTTCTGGATGTAAATTAAGCAGACATGAACCAGAACAGGTACCAAGAGCAGATATTTATATTAGGTCATGGCCAATTCTGCAGTTTTCTGACCAAAAATTCACTTTAAGCTGCCACTTCAGGCCTCTGTTCTCTACCATTGTCCAGACTAGGTAGCATAAACCAGGAAAGTGATAGAAGGTGGTGGGAAATGTGGAATTATGTTGCCTAGTCTTCCCTCCATTAAAAAACCCGATCCCAAAACACCAGAAAAATCTTACTGGTAGGCTGTTGGGGAAAGAAAAAAGTGGCTAGCCAAGAGAGTGGGTAGATGCCAGTCTGAGCAGCCACGTGTTGCTCTTGAATTGCAGATGATCCAAATATGCTTTTTGTGGGAGATTAAAGCTGTGTTAACTCCTTGCAGTACCTTCGTCTCCTTCCTTTTCTGAGCAGTGGTAGGATCAGACTGTAATGGAGACACTGTCCTGCCATGGTGCAGAGGGGAAGGAGGTGCAGATAAGTGAGGTATCCTTGCTCAGATCTGCACAGATACCTGTGTGGCAGGAGGCGGTGGAACCGCTGTAGGTACCTGTCATCATTTTTGTGACCTTTGTCCAAATGTTTCACACCACTCTACTGGCCTTGTGAAATGGGGGCAAATCATGTGGCTTCTTCCTTTCTAGTTGAGTAGGGAGCATAATTGTTTCCTTTCACGACTTTTAACCAAAAGAATCAGGCTCATGAACCAAGAACAGAAGAATATGGGGGACAAATTCTGCAGCTTCCCCCTCCAAGCTCTCACACAGTCAAAATCTTTGATGTAAGTGAAGATGTTGCCTGACTAGCAGACTTGGCCCTTAAAAGGCAAAACAGGAGGAAAATAACCGCAACTGAAAATGTATAGCTTTTTAAATTCCTTCAGAGACACCAGAAAAAATCACTCTTTTTAGAGACCATTAAATAACTCCAAGGAGGGTAGTCGCAGCACAAGAGGATACATCGAACGACTTGCTCACGCAGTGGCCAGAGGATGGGTAGAGGCATATTTTGGTATTTATGTGGCCAGGGCTGTGCAGAGAAAACAAGCATGATCTGGTCAGTGTTGGGTGAACAGCGTGGCAGCATCCCCAGTTTCTGCCAACACGAGGGACTAAAAAGCCTGATATATATGATAACTGACCAAAGCTGTGGATGCTCTTGTATGACGTGTGCAAGGGGAAAGGGGGAGAAAGCATATGAGAAATGTGGAAAGGTGCCATTTACAAAGCTCGTATGAGATCTTGCCTCAAGGAGATTTGTGCATTGCTGGGTACAAGTGAGGGCTGTTACAAGTTCAGTATTGTTGGATCTTTCCGTATTTGAAGACACCAGACAGTGTCCTTCATGTTCTGGTAGGAAGTTGTTTTGCAGATCACAATAATATTTATAGCACTTTAACAGGTAGAGCTTGGAAGTACTCTTATAAGTACTCTGCCATGGCAGGCAGAGCTCTGTTATTCCTGTTTTTAGCAAGAAAGGATCTCAATGGAAGAAAAATGCCTAGCTGAAGGTTAGACCAGTAGGTCAGAGGCAGAGAGTTTCTGATATCTAGTCCAGTTCTCTGGCTGTGCTGTCTAGCTAAATAATGATTCATTTAGTGATTGGTCTGTTCTTTGATCCCTACTGTATAACAATGAGGCTTTGGAGTGTTTTATTGTGCTATTAAAAAGAACTCCTACTAGGGAGGTGGGAAGGGGAAGGTTTACTAGACAGCTGTGTTCATGATGAATTGGCTTTGTAGCCTTTTTTTTTGGTTTTGGGTTTGGTTTTTTTTTTTGGCCTGTCAGAATTGGGGAAACTGGTTGCTAATGTAATTACACTTCATTATAGTTTACTTTGTGGCTTGTTTTGAAGCCTTTGGTTTTTTAATTCATTTAAATGTTGCTCTAGAACAGTGCGACTTCCTTCCGTTTCAGACCCCTTTAGCTAATGACTGCAGTGCTGCTCAGAGCTGAAAACGCTCTATTTATTACTGGTTTTGTTGATCTTGCATAGGATCATGTTCAAACTACTGAAGTACCCAGGTACTTTGGTTCTAAGCATGGTGTGTGCTGAATATTGGTGATTTGCGTAAAGTTTACTTGGACAGACTGGGGTGCGTCAAGTTAAGCTCCCGTGCTTGGAAATGCTTGTGTTCTTCAGAGCCTAAGATCCCTGCAGTCTCGGGGCCTGGTGTGGATACACTGCTGCGCAAGCACTGCTACCCTTTCGGAAGCTTGTGGGCTTCTTGGGTTTATGTCAGGAATGTCAAAGCTCTGAGAGTAAGGAGAAGTGATCTGTGGGCTATAAAATGAACGTATCAGTGCAGATGACACCGAGAACAGCCAGGAAAGGCAGCATAACCAGACACACACCTCTGCAAGGTTTTCAATTTTCAGCGTTTTCATGCAAAAGAAAGTGATCTCATTATCTGCCACTAGTAATAATATTTGCCTTTCCCTGTGGTTTTCAGGGTGTTGCTCCAATGCACTTTTGTTTGAGTTAGATTTCTGAACAAACAAAGTGAGAGGTGTTTACATGGGTAGGACAAGGTGTAGAGATAGACAGGATAATTCTTGCTGCAGTGTGTTCGGAGAGCATGAATGTTCAAATTTAAATATTTGGCTTCTGTAGTCAACGTGAAGGTCTGTCTTGATTTCTTTTGTGTTGTTCCAAAGTGCTCTGGACATAGGAGAAAAATACTGGCTTTTTTCCCCTCGGTCCATTAAAACCCTACAGGCTTGAAAAAAATGGACCTATCCATCAAGCAGCATAGTGGTTTGTGATGCTGATTCTCTTTAAAGGCAAACATACTTACTTTGGGTGTTAGTGTTTCCTTAAATTCCTCAGGAATTTATGCATGCAAACATGAACTGATGGGCATCCAGAAATGGCCTGTGGACTGCTAATTCAGTTGTGCTGCAGGCTCTCCTTCAGGTGAGAGGTGTGAGAAGTTTTGGGCTAAGCTTTCACATAGTGTTTAAAGTTTATGGCTCTCTTGTTTCATTCAGGTATTAGTACAAGGAGAGCTGAAGTAATGAGAAGTCATCATGGAGGCGCAGTCCCATAGCTCTACCACGACGGAGAAGAAAAAAGTGGAGAATTCCATCGTGAAATGCTCCAGTCGAACAGATGTCAGTGAGAAAGCTGTTGCCTCCAGCACAACTTCCAATGGTGAGTAACAGCAGGGATTTACTAGCAGCCAAACCTACAGTAATTTTATGTTCACTGCATTCCTTGTGAATTGAGCATTTGCACCTGGATTAGTGTTTGTTCTAAGGAAAGGCTAAAGAAAACGAACAAGGCGGGGTGGTGGTGGTGGAAAGTGGTAGGATACAATAAGGCCTGTTTTGGCATCAGGCGTAGTCTTTTTCTTCCAGATGTTCTAATTTGAGATGTAAATGTGCTAACTTATTTATTATAGGAAGTTCCTGTTTTTGGTGTTTTGGAAATTGTCTTGATTAGCCTGGCAGGGCTTGTGAGTGCTTTGCATTTGGGCATTGAAATCTTTTACACTAGTTAGATAATTAGTTATTACAAAAGAGACAGAACTAGCTCTTTTTTTTCTTCTCTTCTTTTACAAATAAACTTGCTCCTTGTAAAGGGCTGCCCCCACCTCCCCGAATTTCTTTAAAGGCCAGGGACAAAACATCAAGCTAAGAGTGTGTCCTCCCGTGAATTCATTTCAAAGTTGTGAATGTACAGCTTGTAAACTGGCAAAACTGGAGTAGTTTGCTTAATTCTCCCCAGAGATTACCTCACTTGACAATTTTACATATTCTCTGCCTCTCTGGAGATGGGGTAATCCCAGCCCTGGCCCTTTCATTGTTCGGTGTAAGAGAAGGCTGAGTATATTTGTCCCTACTAATGCAAAAGTCCCTTTGCATTAGGAAAGAAAATTGCATGAAAAGGTGTGGGCAGAGTTTAGACCTGTGGGTTTTGAATAGCTGCAGATTAACTGTTGGTTTTTGCAAATCAGTCTAATAATGGCTAAAACCAGAAGATGTCTTTCTGCGTATTTGGCAGTCCTGCTGTATTCCTGGCAAAACATATTCTGTTCACCCTTTCTGCTTCCATCATGCTCACACATCAGGGCTTGTGGTCCAGGTCAGGTTCTCACTTTGATACGTTGAAGAAAGGTTTCTGCTTTCTCAAAGAAACATGTGTCTCCCACTAGACTAAAGCAGAAAATACATGAAGCCTACAGCCATACTAGAGAGGAGTCTCTGTGGGTCAGTAAAAATTAGATGGCACATGGCCCAGTATCCTTCTGTGTGAGTGGACTTCAGATTCAAAGCAAACTGAGCACCTGCTGACCTACTAGTTGGAGTTGATCCCCATGAGAGTATAGAAACTCTTGAGCAGCTATGGAAAAAGTTGCATCAGTTTTCTAAGGCATATGAAATTAGATCCTCAGCTGGTGTAAGTCGGCACAGATCCGTTGCTGTCAATAGCATTACAGTGGTTCACATTAGCTGAAGAGCTCCCCATTGTATTTTTTTTTCGATAATAGGATTTTCCACATTGGCCCAACTTTTCAAACAGATGCGCACTTAAACACATATATGTATTCTTTGATGTGTCAGGGGTTTGTACTCAAACTCGATGTTGGCACATACCTCTGACTGTTTGGGCTAGCTTTAACGTTGTCATTAAACATTTCGATTTAAAGGGCTAAAAATAAAGCCTTCAAGATGTTTTTGCGTAATTCTGACACTGATTTACCCTGTGGTCAAATAATGTTCTCTCTCTATTCTACCTATCTGCTTTAACGGTATATTAGTTCTTAACTACCTGCTTCATCTAGCTGGTGTATTACTGCGTGTCAGGGGCATCAGACTCCCAAGAGCTGGAATGATTCTAAGTCTAATGAATGCCTAGAAATTTTTGTCATCGGTACTGTCATTGTCTGCTATTAATGGAATGACATGCTAATGTAGTACACATCCTGGGGCCTGAGGCTGCATTTCGTTAAGGTAATGACAGTGACCTTTGTTTTCAGAGGGTAAGGGTTGGTCTTGCTAGTCTTTGTATTTAGGGAAGTCACCAGGATCTCCTAGGTTTGGGTTTCTCATCTACTTTCATGTATAACCAAGCAAACAACTTTCCAGAGATACAGCCTTGGGCTTCAAAGGGATAAAAAATTGCATTCCTTCCTGGATATGAAAAATTTTCTTTTAGTGTAGAGACTCCGTGGAGCATGTACCAAAACAAATACCAATACCAAAACTTTAGGAACTTAAACATGAGTTTTACTGTTGAAATGTTTTCAAGTTTTGCTTCTTGCAGATGTGATTGTCATGATAATGAATTTTGGTTTCAAGGACCAATTTGCATGAAAGCTGGAGCTTGCATCGCATTTGCATCTTTTGTTCTTTAATGTTGGAATGAGTATTGCTACAGGAACATCATCAGTTGATACAAGACACCACTCCTACAAAACCTGCAGCTTTTGTTGATTCAGTGCTTCTTTTTTGCAGAGGGCTGTGGTAATGTTAAATGGTTGTGATTTGCATTTGAATGTTCTGTTAAACAAGGTAAGGTACCCTTAAAAATAACAGAAGACTTGTCAGAAGACTGCTGTCATTGCAGAGCAACATCTGCCTATCATACCAGTGTCACCTCCTAAACATGTCTAATATCAGTGCTTCTCTCCTTCTGGACAACACATTAATTAGCAAAGTTTGCAGGGTAACATGTTTTTGAGTGACTTCTGTCTGAGGTGTGATGTAGAAACTAATATTTTCTCAGTAGCTCTGCTGTCTTCTGAAGGAGTCACAACTTGGATCATAAATAGATTGAAAGCTGTTAGTTACTGGGTTTATGCAAAGCTTATGATCATGAAGAAACGAAGAAAATGCCGTTATTTCAACAGCTTCCAAAAGTGAGTAACACACCCGGTAGAGCAGAATCTTATAGTATAATGGATATTGAGTGTGGAAAACTTTTAAATCATATGATGTGCAAACTGTTTATTGAAGAGCCTGGTGTAAACCTAGGTGCAAGGGAAAGAAAGTGGGAAAGGTGACCTGGAAGGGCAGCTCGTGTGTTAACCCTAACTATGCAATGCAGGTTATGAGGCCCAGACTAGTGGATGCCCCTTGGACGGTACCAGCTGCACTGTAGAGTCAAACAATAAGCAAGCATGGCCTGTAGTTTAAAAGTTAGCCACTTCTGCTGAGTTCCTGTTGTTACTTAATACAGAAAAGACTTCTGCCACACTCACCTAACTACAAACTCTGACTGTATTGCTAAGATGCTTGCACTGTGTTAGAAAAGGGCCTGCCAGCGTTTCCATTATAAACCCCTAATTTCAGGGATTTATAACTAAGCCATTAAAATGTGCTCCAGGCCGAAACATGTGGTGAAGGTCTTAGTGCTGGAGCAAATTAAAACTTCTTTTAAAATCCATGTGGTCAAAAAAGTGAAAAAAAAAAAAAAAAAAGAAAAAAAAATCATAATTTGTGATAACCAACAAAAATCTTTGGTGCATTTTGATCCCCAGTGGGACTTTGTAATTTGGGACCTCTCTTGCTTTGTTTTTAATTCATTTTTGCAAGCTTTTGATTTTTTCTCCTTTGTGTTTCATTTTGTGTACCTTGTCCAAACTGCACGCAGTTTATTAGGATACATTTCTTTGCAAATTGTTCCTTTTACTTCTTCTTTGTTTGACTGCTATATTTACTGCTGGGCTAATATCCAAGCAGGGGAAGACTGCTAAAGAAAACTGCTAACGGAGATGTTAATTCGCAAAAGGCTGTATGAATAAAAAGTTTGGGCTAGGGTATAAGGTAGGCATACTTTTGTGTATCGTCTGATTCGATAGCCTCAGTCTGATCTGCTTTGGCAAAATAATAAGAATAACAAATAAATATAGTTTTTATGTCATGACCATGGCACTGGTATTACATTGGAGTAATGAGGCCAGTGTCCCAGACCACCTTGCTACCACGGTGCTGTGTTGTCAGGCCTCGTCTTCTCACACGCACATCCCTGCCACTTTTCTGGAGACAAAGCAGTAAGACCCTGTTCCCTACCATGTCAGTGCATGGATTTAGGTCATCATCCTAAAAGTTGCTGCATGAACACATAGGTTTCTATCAAGTTGTGCAAGGAATGGTTTTCTGAAGAGAGTTATCCATTGATAAATTCACTAAAATTAGTTCTGTGCTCCCCTTGGAGAGCCTTCATCTGGCATTGCAGATCATGAAACTTGCCTTGCTAGACCTCCGTTGGATAATACAGTACCTCCTTTAATTTCAAGTAATCCCAGGAATAAAAAGAAATCTTCACGTGAACGCTGTAAATGTTGCAGGACTCCGCACGGTGACCTGCCTTGCTGAAGTGTGATGAATGCTGAGAGGGAGGTTTGTTCTTGGCTACTCCTCCATGCTGCTCTGCTGGCGAGCTCCAGGGCTGGCAGGGCGAGCAGTGTGCCTGCACCTCGGCCGCCGTGCCTCATAGCCTGGCATATGAGCTGTCGCTGAGATCAGCAGCACACTAAGTCGATACGTCAGGCTGAGCACTGCAGTGCCGGAGCAGAAAACTCTGCTCGCTCCCCTGCCTGCGCAGCCGTGCTGCCCACACTTGTGCAGAACCCTCCTGCACCCTGGCACGGGTAATTGCCAGCCCTCCTGAGGTCCCAGCATTGCAGTAAAGTCTTGAGCTCCAGTCCAGCAAGTACTCAAGCGAATGCCTTGGTTTAGGCACAGGAATAGCTCTGTTGGCCCTAATGTGGGTATTTGCATGTTTACAATTAGGCAGTCGCTTTAGTGCTTTACCAGGCTGGCTGCTTCCACTCTACGCTCTGCTTTGTAGGTGAATCAGATTTATTGCTAGGGTGTTTCCTAAGAGGCATTGACCAAAAACCACATGCTAACCTAACAAAGCCTTCAGCTATATGCAATTTTTTTTTTTTCACTTAATCTGTAGCATGGATATAATTAATTTTTTCGCTTATTTTCTAAAAAGTACAGGGAATTTCTGTGAGGGCTGAATTAATATGTTTACAAGGGAAAGCTGCACTTTGCAACGTTGCTTGGAGAACATTGGGAGATTGTAATACTGTGTCCAACCCTGATTTATTTACTGTTTGGCTTGTGAATTTTGTTGATGACTAAAATGCTTTCCTCGTTTGCACATTTTGGCTGTAAAACGATGTTTTTAATGTTGCATTAAAACAATGTAGTTATTGTGTAGGGGCTCCTTCAGTGTCTGACAGGCAAGCACTTATTTTCAGTTTGATGTGTTTTGTCTAGTTTTTGACCCATGAGCTTGTTCCAGTGTAATCTGATATTTCTTATTAACCTATTACTCTGCCTTAAAAAAAAAGCTAATTATAAACGTATGTAGGTTGTGGACTTGACTACCTTTATCAGAATCAGATAGTTATTGAGAACATACTTTAAAGTGATAGAAAGCAGAAATTATTATCTTAATGATGATGTAACTTAAAACCAAGCTTGATAGATGAATAAATGAGAGGAAGTTCATGCGTCCACTTTGATTCTTTCAGAAGAAGAGCCAGCTTCATCTAGGTCTCCTTTTTTTTTTCCTTAGAAGTTCTTTCAGGGTTGAATGAGGGAAGTGTTCAGCAGTCTGCAACCCCATAAGAGTCACGTTTCCTGTTTAAACTTTCAGTTGGTTACTTGTCCTGCTGCTTGCTTTCAAGCTCACCATAAAAGAGGTGTTAATCATGATACCCATTCTTGGCCCCCTCGTTGGACTGATGTGCGCAGGGTCCCATTGAGAGGTCAGGGTTCAAAAGAGGTTGTTAGATATCAAGAAACATTGTCTGTACTATTTTAGTGGCCTGCAAATTGAGTCCCAAATTGATAATATGAGACCTCGTTCTGCAAAATGATCCAGAGATACGCTCCTCTTCTGAAATCAAAGGGGATGAAGGGGCCCTCTTTACTTCTCATTTTCAGGTCAAGGAGGAAACAACATCCTGTAGTATTAGATATTGGAAGTGATGAGTTCAATTTATAGGTTTTTCTGAGGGTTTTGTTCTTCAGCAAGGCAAATATTGCAAGTAATTCCTATCTGTAACAGTGGCATACAGCAGCATGAAAAGTAAGGGTAGAATGGTCACATGTGGTACCACAGAAAAGTCAGGGCAAAGACCTGAACTTGTAAGGTTTTCTTTACCCTTTTGTTCTAATAATTGTGGCCAGGTCCTAAGAGGATAAACTAAAAAAAAGGTACCCATCATTGGGGAGCAGAGGCTCTTCTGGTGCTTGGAAGTATTGGAAGCAAAAATATTGGAGGTTGTAATTAAGTGGGGACTGCAAGTCTTGGTATATTGTAATCTGACATGTGCAGCTGATAAAATACATGTTCATTTGGAGTAATGCACCCATGGTCCTTTAATTTTACTAATAAAATTTCAGTCATCAAGTTAGGGTTTATTGTAAACTGTAATAACTCGTTCTGCCTGATACTATTTTCTAGTGTAGTTCCTCAGTGAGCGAGCCCTACCCTTACCCTGCTCTAAAGCCAATGATCTGCAAGTGCAATACAGTATTGCTTCATTAATTCTGCCTAGATTTCCCTCCTTTTTCCCCCCTTCTCTCCCCTCCCTGCAGTGGTTAATAGCATAAGGGATATTAAATGTCAATCCTCCTGTATCCCTTTGCAAGTTCCAGAAAGAGATGATTGAGTGGCTTATCCCTGCAATCACTGTAATCAGTAAGTAATGACTTAACATCCTGCTGGATAACACGAAGTGGAATCGGGAGAAAACATTAGTTAGCAGCAGAAGCTTGCCACCTGGACAGGGTGGAGGTTAAATTTAGGGAATTATACACTGGGGATTTTTTCTTCCTGAAAAACAAAAAAACCCCCAAAACACCCAAGCAACCATCTTACAATTTTACCTGCGTTTTGAAATGGAGTAAGAAGTGATAATAATGTAAAGGTTTAAAATGGATCTCTACAGTATGGCAACGGTACCATGCTCAGTAGCTTGTTCTTTGCAGGAGTCCAGTATCAATCAGACCTTAAAAAATTCAGGCATTACAGCCCACAGTACTGGGGAGGGGGAGCAACCAAGAGGTTTGATTTTTAGTAGGAAAAAGGCTGCTGGCAGCTGAAGCTTTTGTTAGTCTTCCAGAAAAGTGCTCACTCACTACCGTTAAGTGCTGGTCTCTGGGGAAGATACCCTAAAAGAGAAAGGGCCTCCTCATGACCTTGCACCGCTGTGCCAGCCCGTACCACCAAAGTGGAGAGGCTGCATGGCAGCATAGCAAGGTTCCACAGCAGCACTGCTGCTCCAAGTGATGGCACCTTCCTCCCAGCTGCTGGAAACGGGTGTCAACAACCACATGGGTGCCAGGTGGCTGGGGAGGATTGGAAGGGCACTAAAAAGTAAAGGTAGGAAACCTCTCGCATCCTGAGAGTTCCTGGGTCCTGAAAAGAGACCGGACTTGGGAATCTGCAAGTGAAGGAGCTACATGGAATAGATCTTCTTCTTAAAGTAAATAAAAAGAATTTTTAAAAATCCTTCTAACTGACTTAAAACCAGGCAACCCTTCTGGCAGGCACAGTATTTGGCTTTACAGTCTGAGCTGCGTAAATCAAGGCAGTTGAAGTAATTAAATTACTTAACAGGTTTTCAAATTGCATTAGTCTTTTCTCTTCTAGATGTTTTCTATTTTGTATGTCTCCAGTTAAAAGGAAATAATCAGGCGTCAACGTTGCATTTGATTATATCCCTGCTCTGTATGTTTCCATTTCATTTTTCCCCCCTATTTTTTTTTTTTCTTTTTTCTTTTCCGGAAGGTATAAAACCTCAGCTTCTTCTTACATAGAAATTGTTGCTAAATACACATGCCAGTAAGTGGGAGAAGTGTGCTTAGGGTATGGTATGTGATTATGTAAAGAAGGTACTGTATTAAAGCTACAATCTCTGTATTCTTTCCAAGCCATATCTCATTATTTTGGGGTGAGGGTGGGAGGGGAGGGAGATGCATACTTTTGCCATCCCAACTAAGAGGGAATGAGATGGATTTTATTGCTGTATTATTATCTTATTTCCCATTAAAAGTCTTTGCCTTTGATGTATACTGCAAGTGCTCACAATTTAATTTGCAGATTCTATTTTTGTTCGTAACGCTGGCAATTCAGAAAAATGTTGATTTACTTGTAAATGTGATCTGGACCTACTGATGAATGTGTATTTCAGGTGTGCACTTTGGAAAAGAGAAGTACACAGGAAATACTGGGTTTTGTTCAGATGATTTTAAAATTTGGCTTGTAAGCTTTATGGGTCAGATTATCAAAAAGCAGTTCCTAATCTTGTGTCTGCAATCAGCTGGAGTCTTGCTACACAGGAGCTGTGTGCGCACATTCTTTGCACATGCCAACCGCTTAAAATACACTGGTTTCCATGCATTTAGTACAACTGTTCATGCATGTTCTACATGCAGCCAAGTGGAAGCGTGAAAACTTAAGTCCCACACATGCAATAGCTTGAAAATGCACCCAGATATCCCAAACTAAGGGGATTTTTTTGTTCTGCATGATAGACCAGATTTGTACTGATGGAGTTTTTCCTAAGATGAGATGATAGATCGCTGAAACTTAAGTTAATATTACGAACTACGTGCTCTCTCTCTTGCTCTCTCTCTGTCCCCATCATGTACTTGCTTTTCTCTTCTTTTCCAGCATAGCGGTTCATACATAACAACAGAGGATTTTGCAGAAAAGTTCCTTCTGGGCCCGACCGGTATTGTTTTCCGCTCCTCCTGGTCTCTCTCTTTTCTTTCCTTCTTTCTCTCCTCTCCTTTTTTTTTTTTTTTTTTTTTGTTCTTTCTTTTAGTTTTCAGAAAGTTGAGTTCCATCCCAATTATTAAATCTTCGGAGACCATTCCCACATGGTTCTGTAAATGGTAGCTTCATCCTGAGTTCTTTCATCTCTTTTCCTGCTCTCCTGGCTTGACAGTTGAAAAGGTCTGACTGTGCCACACAATGGTTTGATTGGTTTCTCTAGGGGAGGCTTTACCCTGCCTCATCATTCGCCAGGCAGGTGGACCAGAAAGTCTCTTGATTCTTTTGTTGCCTCTCAAAGTCCGAGGTCTTTGACTGAATAAATCCTCCGTCATGGGATAATTTGCTAAAAGGAGACTGAAAGATGTGAGAGAAAAGCCTCACTACTTGGGTGCTGAATTAATGAAATAACTGGGCCTTGGAGTTTGCAATTGAAAAATCACCAGGAATGCAATGGGTGGAGACAGGCCTCAGAATGCAAGCCCGTTACTTCCCCATAATAAACTATGAGAGCTTTAAATGATATTGCTAAATACATTGGCTTGCCTGGCCACCCCTGGTTATTTGCATTTGCAGCCGTGTTCGGCGGGGGAAGCCCGAGCAGAATAAAAGCCGTTTTGGTGCAGCACCTAGTTAGTCATTAGATTATTACGAGGAGCTGGAAAGAATTCCATATGACAGAACTAGGGTTGAGTTAACACAGGACGAAAAGTAATTTACAGATAGGCTGTCCTCAGCCATCTTCGTAGCCCCTGATAAGGTTTCATTTCAGAATGGATAGGCGACATTTCCACTTACGGGCCCATTCTGCGACACCTGTGATAACAGCTTCTGGATCCTAATTGAAATTGGTTTCAAAATGGATTTTCACTTTTCTCTGTCTGTGGAAAATATTGAATGGACTCAGAGCTGCCACAGAGAATCCCAGACCTTGGAAAATGGAGCAAGAAGCCAGGATCATCTTTCATAACTGTGTCGATGATATGACAGTTTTGTTATCTGTCTTATTAATGAAATCATTGATCACCTGATGAGGGAGATAATAAACTACATTTTTGCTGCTGTTCAGGAAGCTCAATTAGATTTTTTAAAAATACAGATGGGGAAAACCAAGCCAAAACAATGAAGTGAATGTTTTCAGGTCTATTTTCAACTTTGCTTTTCTTGAAGATTTTTAGATGGAGGAGGTCTCTGAGACTGTAAAATGCTGACTGCATCTTGAGCTTACTGAAAGTAAAAAAAAAAAAAAAAGCAAACCTGATGCTCACGTTAAGACTTAGTTATTGTTTTTCGTTTTTAACAAACCGCACTAAGTAAATAATACTTAAGTCCTAGTAAGTGCCATGGAAACTCAGATGAACTGAGAAACAGTGGAGCTCAATTTTAGTTGAAGTGGGATTAGTGATCTGAACTCTCTGAATGCCCTGACGTGGACAAAGGCCAGTGCTAAGTGTAGCAAATGCTTGCCATGGTGCTGGTCCCCCTGAAAATTATTTCTTCTTTAAAAGTGGGCGTCAGCCTTTAGTTGTTAAAGCTGCTCAGGCATTTTTGAAAAATAAGTTCCTTTTTTTTTTTTCGTACTAATGGACTTGAGAAGGTTTTTAAATGCAAGCAAACGTAATAAACCGCCTGCTCGGGATAAAATGCATGTGCAGGCTTTGAAAATAAAACCCGAAAGGATTTTGAGATGTGTTGTTTCCCTGGCTGTTTCCTAATTATTGGGGAAAGAGACAAATCTGTTGTTTGTGCTTGGTTGCTCTGGAATGCTTGCTGTATTCCTTGAGGAAGGTGGGAAGGGATAGTTTTTCTGAAGAGGGATGCCGGTGACTTCTCATATTTCACTGTGAATTGTATCCTAGGTGTTTCTTCAGTCCCTCCGCTGGTGTGGGTCAATCTATCCCCCTTTTTAAGCTTGAAAGGGGAGCTCTGATCAAAGGCTTGAATGATGTCACTGATCTCTGGTGATTGATTAGGAACAGAAGTTCTGGAGCATTTTGCATGTCCGCCTTTTCCTTATCACTTCAAATCCATTAGTGCCTACCCATTAGGGTAGCTTTCAATCAGGGGAAAAATAACCCATGCAGATATATGTATCTCCCTCTATATGTGTGTGTGTATATATATATATATGCCCCCATGTGTATGTATATGAATATATAGAGAAAAGGAATAGGAGAGTGTACAGGCTTCGTGGTCTGAGGTATATATGTATTTTTCCTTAGCGTAAAAGGAAACAATTTTTATTGGTCTGTGTTGATAAAGGGAATACTTATTAATTGCTAAACTCTCGGGTGTAATTCTCCTCTGTTCTTCTGCAGCAGCTCTCACAGATTTAAATCCACATAGGTCTTATCGGCGGGTTTGTGGCTGCTTTACCTTAATTTGCTGTAGTTTACCCAGAAAGGAACCATACCCCTGCTTGTTATTTCTTTGCTGTGCCTGTGATGCATGTTAAGATCCACTGTGTGTGTCAGTGGCTTAGAGATATTTTTTAATTAGAGATTGAAAAATAAATATTTTAAATGTACATGTCTTGGAAGTTCACAGCCAGAATGTACGTTAAGCTGTTACAAGAAAAGATCTTTCATTTGTAAAGGAGGAGCAGTCCTCTGACTCTTGGTGGTGTGGGAGGTCAGGCAATGGGGTTTACTCGTGTACATAAGGGTGGTGTGTGTGAGCAAGCGGTATAGGACTTGAATCTGACTTCTTTGTGGTATTGATGAGGAATATGGGTGGCGTGAAGCT
Source organism: Morus bassanus (assembly GCA_031468815.1). Lineage (NCBI taxonomy): Eukaryota > Metazoa > Chordata > Aves > Suliformes > Sulidae > Morus > Morus bassanus. The sequence continues at coordinate 57,910,607 of CM062567.1, read as the reverse complement.
GGAGTCCGTTCCTAAATATCCCACTTCTAACAGCATATTGTGATTTAAATAAGGAACTTAAAAACTTTGCGCAGGCTTTAAAAATCTCGAGTTAATTAATTATTCTGGTAAATGGAAGCTTTCAGTATGTAGGCTAATTCAAATATGTTAATGTTATTTTTGTGTATCTCTTTTCCCCTTTCTTTTTGGTAGGTTGGCTCATTTCTCTCTCTTTTTCTCTCAAATCTCCTTCGCTCTCTCTTCTACTGTTGTGCATTTCACACCAGGAGATGACAAGTCTTGTGATTGCAGCAGAGGCAATTGAAAGAAAATAAAAAGAGAGTTCTTTTTCTCTGGTGCTGGCCCATGAACATACCGTAAAAATTGGATTAGACACACCTAGAGTTGGGATTGATTGCATCTTGAATGGGAAATTAGAACATCTGAAAAATTCCTTTTTGGATGGAACAGAAGCACAAGAAGGAAAAGTTGGATGGAAACCAGAGAAGAACTGTAAATCACTGTTAAAGTTACTTCCTATGGTTTACCATTGGCTGTCAAAGAAAATTGCCTCGGGCTTGTTTATAGCTAATTCCCTTTATAGAAAACTTCAATTTGTGGACCGGCCTCTGAACGGGATTGATAACTCTGTTTATAAGACCAGGATGGGTATCTAAAGATAACAGATAATGCAAATGAGCCTTTTTTTGATAAGCCAGGGAAGCAATTATGGATACAACTTGGTTGATGGATTTCAGAGAGCCTTTTCATAGATTATAGATTTTTTTTTTTTTTTTTGCATTATAGTTTTCTTAGTGGTGTTAGAAAAACAAAATCAAAGTCACTCGAATAGAACTGAAAAGATGGAGTGGCTGATACAACCAGCTTTCCTGCCACTTGTAAACATAGCGAATCAGATTAAAAAAATAAACAGGCAGTCCTCAGCCTTCTCTGGGAGAAATATGATTTGATAAAAATGTGTGTTTAATATTCAATTTACAGTTTCATCCGAAGTGTGTAAACCTAGACATCCCATGGGAGTTTACAGTCCGCTCCAACTTTAACTCAGATAAAGTGCTCCTCCTAAACTGTCTTCCTGCTTTTATTTTGAATTTGTATTTCTGCTGGAGAGGAGGAGGGCGGAGGCTGGACCCTGCGAGGTGTTTGAAGCTCCTTCCCTGGGGTGCTCAGCACCTGTGATGATTAAGCCCTTAACCCTGGGCTGATTTTGGTGCTGACCGCAAGGTGTAAGTAGCTGTGCAGAGTGGGCTTAGGAGGCGGTTGCACTGTGTGGCACATTTCCCTCTCAACTCCACGGGTTTTCCCATTGGAAGTGCCCGGGAAGCTGCAGCTTCTCATGGCCGAGAGGAGACCTCGGCGGGGATGGTGGCTGCTGAACGGGAGAGGGGAGGCTTGGCTTCCCCATCTCAACTGTTTCGCTTAGCTAGCCGGTAGTCCAGCCTGCTGCTTCTGCATGTTACGCCCTGTGCAAGGAGCGTGCACATTCCTTACCCCATGGTGTGCGTTCCTTACCCCATGGTGGGGCTGCCCCGAGGTCCAAAATGGGGAGCATGACTTGCAGGATCCACAGTGAGACAGGGGTGAGACAAAATTAACCCTGTAAAAGGTGCACAGTAAGGTGCGTTCATAGTCATAATTTCATATTGTTCTTTAGTGGTAAGACTGAGCTTTATTTCATTTAAGGCCCCAGTCCACAACTCACTGAAATGCTGGAAGGATTTCTGGTGACTTTAACTAGTCCAGGCTTCAAGTATTTAATCTTGCATGTCGCTTCCCGGTCCCCTTACTCAAGCCATTGTCTTTTAGTTGGTTCCCTTCAGTGGGACTTCTGGGCTTCCGACACCCTTGATCACTGAATTGTACCCTTCATCTCTGAAACTTAAGATAACTTCTCACAATGCTATCGCGGGACCTAATCCTGGAAATGTGCTTTCTTTTGCAAATGTCCTATTTGAAGACTCTTCTGCATGATCAGAAAGAAAGAAAAAAATAATTATGACAGTTCCCATGCAGTTGTAATAAATAGAGTGACTCCTTGTAGTTTGAACTACTCCAGGTTTCAGGGATTTGGTAGGATAGAAACTTTGCTTCTGTCATGAAGCCTGTGGCACAACAGCCATTGACTTCCATGGGAGCAGCATGGGAATTCTTTTATTTTAGTTGATATTTAAATATTCAGTCACAAACTGCTACAGAACTCTTGTGTTTTTCACAGGCGTTTTCAGTGCCTTCATAACAGATCACACCTCTGATTGGAAAGCAAAACTGAAAACAGCACAGTTTTGCTTAGAGAAATGCCAGACTTCTAAGCTGTTACCTGAACATTATTTTAAAACTCCTTTTCTGAATGTGTGTATGATGAATTATTTCTTACCTTCAGAGACTTTTGGCTGAAGAGTTAGAGTGAACGGTCATTGGCATCTTTAAAACGCCAGGATGGGTACAGGATCACAGTGCCTCTGTCAAAAAAGCATGGATCTGGAATCCCTCAAGGGATTTCTCCCAGCTTCATTCCCAACATTCACCCCAATCTAAGTGAGTGCCATGTTTTCTATGTATTGGTCACGGAAAAATATTTATGGTGGTTTTTTAAATAAAATATATTTTTTAAATAAAAAATATTAAATATATTTTCCATCTGATGTGCATCAGCATCTTCTTCTGACAGTCTCCCCGAGCTTAAAATATCTGTTCCAAGACACCATTTTGTTTGCTGACATGGTAGAGGTTAATGTTGCATATATAAGAGCAGAAACAATTTAAAAGTCCTGTTCTCAGCTTTGAACACTTTCTTTTGATTGTTCAGAGGATAGGGGGAGGTAGGTTGGTTTTGCAGTTTAAATTCCCAAAGACCTTTTTCTTCAGCCATCCAACTTAAATCAGAATTAAAGCCTTGCATACATTTCCTTTGGCACCACAAAATTGTTTCGTTTTTTTCTCTGAGAAATAACCTCAGTGGGAAGGATACCAAAACATCTCAAGTAATAAAAATATTTCAAGGGACTGTGATTTATTGCTGCATTTATCTTCAAGGCTCAAAACAGATGCTAAAAATAAGCCTTCTCTTAAAAAAAAATATATATATCTATAAGTGAATAAGAACCACAAGCAAAGATATCAAAAATTCTACCAGGTATTTACAACAGAGGGAGAGAGAGCAAAAGAGTGAAAGAAAGGCAGAAAGGCAGGACCTAAAGGAAAAGGGAGGAAGAAAAGGAAGAAGGGAAGGAAAGAAAGCAAGCAAGCACGCGCTCTGTGCTCCTCTATGGTGCTCTTGTTTAAACAGATTTCATGTGAATTGTTTGGTTGTCATAGTTGGACTGAGAACCTGTCAAAAATCAGTATTTTAGCATTGTTAGGCAGAAGTCATTGTTCATGGGACCAGTACTTTAATTGCAGAGGTGTAAGAGCTTGTATGCAGGTGCACAGTAGTTGATACAGAATAACTTAACATGAATTTTTGTAATAGGTGAATCTCAGAAAAACGTTGCATTTCAGACTCCTTAATTATGGAGAAAAATGTTACCTTTAGAGGTAAATGTTAGACACGAAGGGAGAGCAACGTAAGTTTATTGTCTGAGTGTCTGAACATCATTTAGGCTGCTGCTTTTGTGTTTGCATTTGGCCAGGCATACTGTGTTGGATTTATATTGCTTACCCTCTGAGATGTGTAGGCTCTTCGGGAGGTGAAGACAGAACCTCAGCCCAACACAAGAACAGAGCAGGAGGTGGGCAGTGTTGACTGCTGGCTTTTTGCAGTCCCAGATAAGTCAGACTCACTGGCCAGGTGTCTGTGTAAGTGGGGTTGCCTTGAGCACGCGCTTGGTAGGGATGTGACGGGCATCCCTCGTATCTGCCGGTCTCAGGCGTGGTCTAGCTGTATGCAGTATTGCCTTGTAGAGATGCTTCTGGATTTCCAGGAATCTTGGCTGCTGTGGAAACCAAATCCTTGGCAGTCTGGTTGTGAGAGCCCCCTGTCTTGCAGGATTAAACTTATTTTAATGTGGAATGTACCTAAACAATGAGAAATTTAGAGGAATCTAAGGAAAATCCGTTATTTTTTGGGCTTGTATTTTGTTTTAGCAATAAAGAGAGCAGTGAAATTGCTTCTCCTTGGTTCTGCTGGAGGAGTTTGCAGAGGGCAGCAGTGTGTGTATCTCAGGCTACCAAGCTGTAATTGAAAGGGAGAGCATTCAGAACTTAGCAGCAGTTAATTCTTCTTCAAAATGCGGAGAGTCTTTGAAGTTTGGTGGGTGTTAACTGAAGTAAACACAAGCCACAAAGAGGTATGAAATGATCTCACTGCAAATCTGCTTCCCAGCTTTCTGTCCCTTCAGGTTGTAGACTTCTCTTTCACTCGTTCTAGAGGTCAGGCAGAATCAATTTCCAACTTGAAAAGTGAGACATAAAAATAAAAATGTGCAGATGTTGCAAACAACATGGTAACATTGCTCATTCATCTGTTGCCTTCTCCTAGATAGGTCTGTCCAGTCTAAATTTTCTCTTAAGAGGTCAACAAAGAGTGTGAAGTTGGCTCATGTGACTACTCCTGGTGATCTTAGTGATCTTAGTTTATTTCAAGGAATAGAGTTGAAAGGGAGAGATGGAAGGAACTGGGAAGGGAAAAGGAGATTCCACTTAGAGTTTACAGTGCATTTGGTTAAACTTTTGTTTTACTTTTTTTTTTTTTTTAAATTGGTCTCTAGTACAACGTCTTCGTTTTTTTAAAAACACTCAGAAGGCTTCTATTTGTAAAACATGTTTGTTTTTGCTTCAATGCTGGAGATGGCTGCGAGTGACTTAAAACTAAAAGGGACCGTGGAAGCAGGGGAAAGGAGGAGGGTGTTTTACATTTCAGTGTTTTAGGAAATAAAAATTAGCAAACACTAATAGGTGTCAGTTCTTTCCCATTCTTTATTAAAATGCATGGGATGTGGATCAAATTATTTTATTCAGCACTCAGCATTTCAGCTACCTTGAAATGGGAGACTGCAGGCAGTTGGATAAATTTGCTGGAAACTTGCCCAGTTTCACTGCTGCTTATATAAGCTTGCCTGTGTCCTGTGGGGAATACTATTTTGTAACATGTTATATCAGGATGAGTATCCCTATGTTCACTTTAGCTCTGGGATGCCAGAAGTAGATGAGTGGTGGTGGTGGTGATGATGATGGCTGTCCCTCTCTCTCTCTCCCTCCCTCCCTCCCTCCCTCCCTCCCTCCCTCCCTCCCTCCCTCTCCCTCTCCCTCTCCCTCTCCCTCCCTCCCTCTCCCTCCCTCCCTCCCTCCCTCCCTCCCTCTCTCTCTCTCTCTCTCTCCCCCCCTTTCTGGGGTTCATGAAAGACAGTAATTAGGGACCTTTGCCAAATCAGGGTGCTACCCCTCTCTGCTTTGCTATGATCTGAAAATAACATGCAATGTACATTACTCACGATAAGCAGTTACGGTTGAGTTATAAATTATTTTGCAATTGCCATGTTTTTGGAATTGCCTAAATGATAAACTTGTGGAGGCAGCATAATTAAGGATGTGTAAGTGACTCCCTTATTAGACTGCCTTCTTTTTGGGTTTCAAGAAACAAGCCATCACAGTTTGTTTATACGCTGGTATTTTATCTCTGCAGATGTATGTTCAGCTCTTGGCTGTGCTACAGTTAAGATGGGATTAGAGGTCTTGTCCTTACCTCTGTTAGATAGCTGTTCGTGTCAGAAGGAAATGCCTGAGAGTTTCATACTTTTGAGACGAGTACTGTAAATTCACTGTTGGGTCAGATGAGATGGCTGTGAATCTGTAAGCACTGCAGACTGGACCTTCTTGTCTTTGTCGTGGTGGTAGCACTGGGAAACATCTTGTTTGTGGGGGCAGACCCTTTCTTTTAGGAACACACATGCAAATTCCTCACTGGAACCTGCAAATGGGCACATTTTGGGTGCACCTACACACACTCCAATTTATCACTGCATCCTTCTGCTTGGGTTACTTAATGCAGAACCAGGAAGTCATGCTCTCAAAAGTCCGTACCAGTAGGTAGCAATCTAGCTTCATTATCTACAGGCCTAATTTTATGTCAAGAATTGCGATCAGCTTGGCAATAAACCCTTGCAACTGGGTAGCAAGTCTGATGATGTTAGTTATTTGCATTTTTTAGTGCTTGTTGATGGCTGGAATGCTCTGAGGACTCCTGTGAGGCTTGGAGTTACAAGGACAATACATCTTATGGCACATTTCAGAGTAAAAAAAATTTGTTTAGGCTGTTTAATGTCCAGTAGAGACACTCAGCATGAAGGTTCTCCCATGCAGAGTAAAGAGAGATGCTCTCCAGAATAAGCGAGACCTACAGTGGAACAGATCTGTTGAGAGCATTGTGAAGAGGAGACTGGGAAGTGGGTTGGGTAATGACAGTGGTCACTGAGCTGAGGCAACACAGGTCACCTCGTGGGGTTGTATAGCAATCACTTACGTTATTGTAATTCCTTGGTGTCTCCCTAACTGGTAGGGTCCATTCCTCTTCCTTGAGAAGTCCTTTTTGTTCCTTGCCCGATACCCGCTAAGCTGGGTGGAGGAAATTTCGTTGTGTTGTGCTTTCCAAACTGTCACTAATCCAGCCTTTTACTGTAAAATTAGCTTGAAACAGTGATTGCTTGCAGATAAGGACCTGACCTAAAAATCCCAGATCCACATAATGTAAAATTGTCTTTGGATGCTGATGGGTGTTACTTACACAGGCTGCTACCCTGGAATCATTTATATGTATGTCTGTTGGTGGGACTGGGAAGTTGTATGTAAAATGCTCATTTAAGAATAGAGTTACAGGTTGAATGAAATTAGAGGAGAATCTCTTGCCTTCTTTTCATCGCAGATGTAAGAGGAGATTTCTCTCTCATGATTTACAAGGTTGAGCGAGCTAGCATAAAGTGGCAGGTGTCATTCTTAACGTGTGAGTCTGCACTGGTGGAAGCAATCGTGCATATGGCTTTTGCATATGCTTTGGGAGTTGCTGTTAAGTCAATATTTACTTCTCAGGGAGTAAATGCCAGAGCTGTGTCTGAGAGCTGCTACTGCTGCATCAATGAAAGAGTTATTTGCTATGTCATCAAGCATCCTGTGGTGCAGATTCCCGGAGTTTTAGAAGTGTTGTGATTATGAGCTTGTGGTAAGTAGCTGGAAACACAAGAGGTGTTTTTCAGGAACTCTCTACAACTTTCCAGATCATCTATTTACAAAATGTTGCACAGTGGCTCTCTAATGTTTCACAAACAGCTTAAGTGTTTCTCCTTTAGGGTCTTTAATGCTATCAAGGAAGGTATATGCCAGTTGGCGTCACTGAACTTTTGGTTAGAAGTTTTATTTTGTTGGGGGAGGTTGATGGGGGAGACAATTCAGTTGACGACTTCTGGAGCTGTTTTAATTAGTAGCCTTTACATATAGACTATATTCAGTCTGGGTAGGACTCCCTCCAGGAGAAAAGCGGTGGGCTTCACTGAAGGTTACAGAGGTCTGTCGTGAGGTAGGATGTGTAAGATGGTTGCAATACAGTTTTGTCTGAATGCTGAAGAATGCTTTAAAAATGCTCTTTTTTTGGATTAGATCACCATTACCTTCCTGGGGGACTCACCTGTGCAGCATTTATGCAGACAGGTTCTCTATCAAGGGTGGGAGAAGTTAATCTGCAGGAGCAAATGTGTGCTGCAGTGGCACATCAGTGCTGGGCATACCTGCCATGCGTTTGTGTTTATGCATAAATGCATTACTCCTCCCTCCCTTGCTTTCTGCAGAATGTGGCTACCACTTTGCAAGTCTGTGGGAGGTAAGCTGGTGGTTATGCAGTATTTAACCTCTGACTGCACTTTATGGGAAGCTTAAAAGTCTTCTGGGAAAGAGGCTGTGGTGTGAGGCTGCCTGTCTTCTCCCTCTGCCTGTAAAGCCAGGTTGAGCGTAACCTCTTTGGAAGCTGGAGGCTTCTCTAGAGTTTAGGGCCTGATTCACAGTGTATTGAGGTCAGTACTTTCCTAATGGGCTTTGGCTGAGTCCCTATGAGAACAGGAGCAACTGGCCCACAGAAAGGTTGCTAACCCAATTTTCACAATTGCCTCCTCTCCACTGAAGGAATCAGTGGGGATAAGCATGACTCTTAATGACTGCTGATTATAAATAACTAGGAGTCACTCAACATTTAGGCTAACATATTTAGGTTGTGATGTGTTTTGCATTTATTAAGTGTTGGCTGCTCTCCTGTGGCTTGGTGTCTTTGCTTAGTACCTCTTACCAGTTCCTTGTGTAAACACTGGGGGTTAGATGAGGAGATGGGCCCCTGGTTCGAATGCTTTGGCATCCCATGGAGGCTGGCTGCCATGCGAGTCCCTTCCGCGCTGTTTTTTTGCTATGGAACAACTAATTAGAAAGTGTTGAATTTTATCTTTAGTGCTTGCGTTTAGCTTAGCTGGATTTTGCACGGAGTGGGAATTATTAGCCTATAGGTGACGCACAGCAGAGAGCTTAGATAATTCAAACAATGTGGCTTGTGCAAACACATAACATGCTGAAATGTAGTAAAGACAAAGATTTTTTCATTTGTAGCACAGGGTCCAGTAAAGATCAACGAGTCCGTAATGCAGTCATGGTACAACAACCGTGCTCTTTGGCATAACTGTGAGTATATTTTTTCTTCTTTGCAGACCATGTAACAAAAGGGTAGCAGATGAATCTAATAAATATTCCGGCAAGCACTTTCATGTGTTGTTTACTGTAAAATAAAATTAAAACCTGTAGCATATGTTAGTTTTTCAGGGAAACAGGTAAAAAGAAAAAAAAAAAAAGGAACACCTCAAAGGCTAGATGTTAGCATTTACATATACCAAAGAGAATTTTTAACAGACAAAAAAATAAAAAATTAAAAAAAAAAAAAAAAGTCTGGATTTGCACTTCAGAAATGGTATTGTCCTCATCTAGTTCAGACATGTGGAGGTGAGGTGAAACTACATAGTTAAACTGTGATGTGACAAAGGCAATGTATAACCTCTTTAAAGTCTATATAAACCAAACCTTTAACCTACTGCTTTTAAAAGGGAATGCCTAGAGGATGCTTTTGTATAACACTTTTTTTTTATTCCATTTAAATGTAGATTTTTAAGGCCTTTAGTATAGTGGTGCATCTTTTGCAATGAAATGTTAATCAGGACTCTTTTGTAGCAACTTGGTTGGAAGATAAAATATTTAGTGCTGTTGTATATTGACCCTACATTCCTTACACATGCACATGCAGGCTCTCTCCCCCTTTCCTCTTTTTCCCTTCCCCGACCCCGTCAGAGTTGTAAGGAAATATTTTAGTTAATATTTGAAGAGCTGATCTGTGCTTTCCATTACTGGTAACCTGACCTGGTTACATTTCTAGCAGACTGCTAGTAGAGGAGTACCGTACTTGGGTGACTGAATGTAGTTAATATCCAAGATTGGTCCCTTTCCCCATTTGTCCTGTGTTTCTGAGTAGAATACAACAATTTTAGCTGTCTCTAGGTAAGTTTCTTTGCTGAGCAAATCTGTGGTATTATTGCAGATCTGGGCTTCTATTTCCATTGATTACACTAGTTCTCAACCAGTAGATACAGCTGCATTGTTGTCATGGTTTAACCCAGCAGGCAGCTAAACACCACACAGCCAGCTGTTCATTCATCCCCTCCACAGTGGGATGGGGGAGAGAATTGGGAAAAGAAAAAAAAAAGTAAGATTTGTGGGTCAAGATAAAGACAGTTTAATAGGACAGCTAATAATGATGGTAAAAGAATATACAAAACAAGTGATGCCCAATGCAATTGCTCACTACCTGCTGACCAATGCCCAGCCAGTTCCTGAGCAGCGGCCCCCACCCCCCTGGCCAACTCCCCCCAGTTTTTTGTTCAGCATGATGTCATATGGTATGGAATATCCCTTTGCCAGTTTGGGTCAGCTGTCCCAGCTGTGCCCCCTCCCAGCTTCTTGTGCACTTCCAGCCTTCCTGCTGGCAGGGCAGTATGAGAAGCTGAGAAGTCCTTGACTTAGTGTAAGCACTGCTCAGCAACAACTAAAACATCAGCATGTTATCAAGATTATTCTCATACTAAGTCCAAAACACAGCACTATACCAGCTACTGGGAAGGAAATTAACTCTATCCCAGCCAAAACCAGGACAGTTGTACAGTCATGTAGATTACTTGGGTTTTGGTTTGTAATGCTATAACCAAAATACCGTAGCAAGGTATGTCCTGAAGCACACACAACTGCTGCTAGGAATTGGGTTATTTAAGTGTGTAAATCTAAGTGCATGCCTAGACTGTTCACAGGTTGAGGGCTTAAATGACCAGTTTATTTACTTACTAAATCTCTTTTTTCAAAATTTGTATCTTTTGAATAAAGAAGCACAGAAAGTAAATTTTGTTCTTACTAATGTCCATTTGTAATGAGCCTAAGTTGATCTCCTCTGGTGTAATGGGTCAGAGTTTGGTCCAAGATTAATACTTGTTTCACAGAAATCATATTTCATATGAAGTATGACTGTTAATTTTGTCAGATTTTTCTTTTTGATTTCTTGATCTTTCTGGATTATTTTTTTCACTACTTTGATTTTGTGTGGCTTGATAAAAGCCGTAATGGTAAGGATATTGTAACATTAGACTGACTTAAACTGAGATTTCCACAAAACCCTAGACTTCACAATACAGGAATGGTCCTCCTTAATGTAAGGCTTTACTTCAGCTGCGTGTCTTGTGTATCATTTTCATTTTTTGAAGGAACATGGTAGTAAAAGACGTCAGGACTCAGTCTGTCATAGAATGGCAATGTGGGATTAAGGGTGTAGGGTCCGCTTTCAGTGAAGTCCAGAGCACAGATTTGGACTGTGAGGATGAGAGGAGCAAGGGAGATTGTCTGCTATTCATGCATTGGCAGGTATTTAGTGTGGGATTATACTCTGCGTTGTCTAAACTCTGCTTCCGCAGACATCGGTGAGTTTTCTGCAGCACAGAGCTGTGTCAGTGCACGCAGCCTGATGATCCTTCTCTTCAAACTTGGCAATGGCCACTGCACTGGAAATACTCATCGTGTGTTTATTTTTATCTCCTTTCTAACTCAGGGAAAAAACCCCACCAAAACCCAAGGGGACTTGATAAATGAGCACTTTGTCACCTTCTCAAACTTTATCTGTTAGGCTCTTGTCCTGAATGTAGTGTTCTCTTCCCAACTGCCCCGAACTATTTGCTGCAGGCGGATGGTACTGTGCAAATGCAAAGCAAGCTGAATGTTTGAAATCAAAAAGCAGATTGCATCATTATGCGTTGTGTAACACAACTCAAAACATGCAAGGATACCTCCTGTGGGGATGGTGGAGTTGAAGTATTCAATTTTGGAAAACTGTGCCAGCCAGGTTCGCTTGATCTCAAGGTATCACTGTATTACACTGGCAAGTTAAAACCAAAATAATGCCAGGTGTTTCAGTTTTGTGTTTAGCAGGAAGCTAGTATAAATATTTCTGATTTTCTGCCAGTCTCTTCCAGTTCTGCAGGAATCACCAGAGCACCAGGAAAATCAAGTCCCTGGCTGTTGTATATGTATGTGGACTATTTGTCCCCCAAAAGAATCTCTTTTGTACAGAATGAATAGCCTGAACAGCCCATTGCTGTGTAGGCTTCAGATTTTATTTTTTCCCTGACGAGTCCTGAGATTTTGGAAGAATCTGTACTCCGCAGCTCTGTGAGGAGGAGGTGGCGTTTCTTGCTCCATTTCACTGAGAATTTCACTGGGAAGCGTGGACTGAACTTCTTCCATCTGGCTTATTACAGTGTGGCTACATCTCTGTCAGTGACAAAGCATTTTTAATGATATTCTCTTAGTTTTATGACAAGGAGTCTCTCTCCAGACCTGAAAACAAGATGGCAAGCAGTAACCTGTGAGAGTCGAAATCAAGCAGCCAGTGCCATTATATCAAGGTATGGCAAGAGCCATTGTGTTGGAACACAGGGAGAGTCAGCTTCAATGCCAATAGGGAGCTGTTGGCATCAGTGGACTAGCTAAGATTGGTTTAGCATCTAAATAAGTGATAGTATGCCCTAGGAAGGCTTTATTACACAGAGGGTAAATTTTGTTCATGAAACTTCATGAGATAAGAGTCGCTGAAGTCACAAGTCAGCAGCAAGAACATAATGACACTCATTGATTGTAAGCCAGCCCGGGTGAGGGGGAAACTCCTTTCCCAGGTCTATGCTCCTTCAGATGCCTGGATCGGTTTTATCTCAGTGTTGCTTCACTGAATGGATCCTCTTAGTTTACATTGGTTTTGAGTGAGAGTGGAAACAAGTTTTTAGTGTTTAGCTCATAGCACTTTGCGTGGTGTGCCCTTTGGAAGAAGGAGACCTTCCCCGGGACTATTTGAGCACGAGGTGGGATCTTTAAATTTTTTAAAAGCAATTGTGAATTGCTCTGGCTGTAATCAGCTCCACCCGGCCTTTCAGTTACTGAGCACAGCTTTACAGAGCCTGTAAATGCTGTTCTTAATTGCTTCTGAGCAATAAAAGGAACTCTAACACTAGCCAGATCTTCTTAAAAAAATCACTGTTAAATATTAAGCTGTCTCTTATGGTTTAAATGAGGCAGCCTTGCTTTGTAGGGAGTAATGCTGGGGACCAAACCAGTTGCAATCTGAGGTTGATCAGCGTGCTATGTGACTTGGGTCTTGATTCTTTCAGGGCATGTTACTTTCATCTGTAAAGGGAGGATTATATATCCAACAGCCTCCACACTTAATCTTCTTTTGTTTTGGAAGAGTTTGACATATACAGGGTTGTTTGCCGTACATGTTTAAGATGGTACCTTGATGCATGTGTGGCCCGTTGTCCTGCTTCCCTGAGGACTTTGCTTTTACTCTGAAGCCAGGTATCTCAACTGCTTCACTTCACCAGAAAAATCTGGGATCTTTTTCCTTTCCTTACCCACCCTTGCAAAAGGAGGAGAGGAGTCGGGACAATAAGACACTTCGCAGCAGTTTCCACTAGCTGCATACAGGAGGGAGGATCTCTTTAGGCTCTCGCTCCCCCCTGCCTGGAAGCGGAGGAGCAGGAAGCACAGGGTGGTGCTCAGGCTGCATCCCCATGAAAGACCACTTTGAGCTCCTGCTGCTCTCCCCTTCCAGGCCTTTTGCCTCCATGGTGTGTTCTTTCTAGTAACAGGCAGCAGGTATTACAGCTGGAGGCTTTGGCAGAGGTGGCAGCAGAGATCAACCTGGCCTTGCTCAGAGCAGGGCTGACACTGTAGATGTTCCTTCTGCTAGGGCAAGGGAAGAGAAACAAGGAGGGACCTACCATGTGTTGAGTGGTGCAGGAGGTGGATCCTGCACTCTTCTAAGACAGTGAAGGTAGCAAGGGCCTCCAAACTCAGGTACCTTTGCAGCCAGGCAGCTGCTCCTCTGTTTCAGAAGAGGGAGTGGACTCCCACCAGCTGATGGTGGCACCAGCCCAGTTCTGTTCTGGGGGATTTGGATCAGGGTTGTATTCGCTGCCTACTTCGGTTCATCTTCCCCTGCCTGTGCTTTGCAGTCCCTGCTAGAGGCATGGCTCAATCCTGGACTGGGAGGAGTGGGCTGTGGGATGTTGGAAAAGAAAATGGAGAGTGGTGGAGGGTGGCAGATGAAGAAACAAGACTTCCCTATAGGATGAGAGAAATGACAGCTGGATGGAAAAAAGAGAGGGGGAAGTGTTTTGAAAATGGTGGTGGGTAGAAGGTAAAACAACTGAAAGCAAGCTAAAAATGAGTGGCAGATGAGATATGTAGGAGAAAGAGCAAATGGGTGGGGGAAGACAAACATAAGCTTACAAGAAAAAGAAAGATGAGCATGCGAGCATTTTTTTGGGAAAGAGAACATCTGTGGTGAATCACAAGCAAAATAGAGTAACAGAACTGAGGTTAGAGAGAAATAAACAGAAAATCCCCAACCAGGGAAAGACATTCAAGAGACCCGTGAGGAGACAATTTAATGACAAACCAACATACTGTTGGTTTAACATACTGAACCCCAGCTTCTAGCCCTACTCTTCCTGCTTCTCCAACTTGCCATTTCTTTCTGCCTAATGAAGTAATTCAATACTGTGTGTGGAAAAGAGACAGCATTTTTATACCTATAGAACGAGTGATGTCATGTGTTTTGGTTGGGATGACGAGAGCTACAAAAATAGTCTGTATGAGTGTTTTAAGTTGGAGCAGGTAGTGAGATCACAGCTTGAGCTGAAAGGCAGACATTCTGCTGAAGCAACCTCATGCATAAGAAGTGGCCTGTAGAATTTTTTTTTTTCTTAAGCAAGCCAAACAAACCTGAAACAAAAATAACCTCTCCATTGGATTTTTTTTATGGCAATCTTCAGGCAGGCCCTAACCGATAACTCTCATGACAGGAAACCTCAGTTTGCAAGTATTTTGAGCGTCACTAGGGTTCTCATTATCCTAAGTCTACAAGTGATGAGTGGTGTAGTATGTAGTGGTAAACATGGAAGTACAGCAGGATTTACAAAAACAGCATAAATCAACTGACGTTTGTTTTTTGGTGACAGAGTTCCCAGTGGAATTGCCCAGCAGAGGATGACAGGAGCTGTGACTAGTGTGGGACAATGCCCTGCTGCGGGGAGGGGAGATAAGGCTAAGTAAGTGGGAGGACAGGGAAGAACAACACGAGGAGTTGCTGAATTTGCCAGAATTGGGAACCGTGACTTCCCGAGGGGCATAACATGGACCTGGTGCTCAAGATAATGTGCTACTCTTCCTGCTTTTTTTTAGTGTAGTTCTTTAGATTTCTTTTTTATGTTGCACTTCAGATCTGGTACTTCTGGTTCTTCTCACTAGCCATTTCTGTTTGTGTGTGCTGTGGCAAGACTGGCCTTTTCTATTTCTTTTCTTGCCTTTATCTCCTCTTCAATTTTCTTCCTTTCCTTCCTCAGTTTTCTCAAGTTGCCTTTTTGTCCATCATCTTCTGATCTCCTGGCTAAGTGTTTCTCTTTGCCAGGTTCCTATTGTTTCCACCTCGTTAGCTCTCTTTAATTTTTTTTTTTTTTTTGTGTTCTCATATGCTCATTGTGATTTTTCCATTCCCTCTTACTTCCCTTTCCATTTCTTCAGTTTACCCCATTTAAGACTGATTATCAAAGATTTCCTTTTTCTGCTACCTGTATATTTTAGTTTCCAGTGAGAATCTTGCACACGGAATTAATGAATTGACTCCAGTCACTGTGGAGGGTGGAGAGAATGAAATGGGCAACATTGCTAGTACATTAAAAAAAGGTGGAAGTATGTATATCAGATTTTCCTTGTGTTCATTCACCATCCCTAAATCCTTTATGCAATTGGCAGAATGAGAACTCCTTTATTATATGTCTCTGTTCAAAAATTGGTTGGGACAAGATAAGGTGATGAATGGATGCCTCAGGGCTCTGATGAAAAGCTATATTTATTTTTTTTAAAAAAGCCTTCCCATTTAATGAAAAACAGGCGCCACACTAGACTGAGCATGCCCTCAAGATATGCCAACGTACACAAAACACAGAAAAATCTGTGAATCACATTGCATAAATGGTTGCAGATACTGGCACTGTAGTTCTTCGTAGACACATGATGGTGATGTTTACAAGCTGTAGGCATTGTGTGGCTTCAAACGAATGTGATATAGATTTTGTTGTTGAAAGGTTTGCAGTAAGAAAACAGTATGTGCTGGTGTCTTGTGTTAATTTATTGATAATGTGTGTGCCCAAATAAAACTTTCTCTTTTTATAAATATTCACTTCAATGCCAAATGTTGGTATTAAGATAAGTGGATATCTTAAATGAAGTTCTGCTAAGGCTTGTTAGACTTTGATTAGTCCTGTAAATACTGGTCAGCAATTCTGAGGTATTGCTCTCATGACTGTGAAGGGCCTGCATTCTGATGTGTGGTGAGGGTGCTATGAAGTTCAGCACATGTGCAGAATGTGTTTAAAGGTGTAATGAGAGATTATTTTATAACTGTCATTTCCTTCACCTATACTCTGCCTGTTGCTCTGTCCTTATTGTCATTTATTCTGATGTGCTAACAGGTTGCTGTTTTCCAGATGAAGCTGACAGGGAAATTGTTAATTCCTTTCCCAAAAGTGACCTGCCCATAAGAGTTGAGAAAAGCTAACAGAAATATCCCCAGAATAACGTAAGTGTTTCCTTTAAGACCACATCCAGGTGCATAGCAGCTTTTCTCTCTCATTCCATTGCCGTCCTGGAGACTGGTTCCAGCTAAGTCAGCAGGGAAGCTGTTGGAAATGGTCTCACTAAGAATATGAGCTCTTGAACAGTTCATCTTATTGATGTGTCACTTCAGCAGGCATTGTCTGCAGGTACAGCAATGGTGAGGGGCACAGCAAAGAGCTATGTGGAAGCCAAAACGACTGATGTGTGTGGAATCGTACACTACTGGACAGGGCTGGTGGTGCTGGGTGCCTTCTGTGTAGGACTGGTAGGAATGACTGGATCTGTGTGGTTTATAAACAGAAATGATATAGAACAAATGTGTCATGGTTCATAAACTGTTACTACCAGATGCCTTGAACATGATGATGAACACAATATAATTAAACTAAAATGTACATGAGTAAATGTGGTTTTTTTTCTGTGGTGTAAAGCTGCAAGAGAAAGCCCTCTATGATTTCAGTGTTCTCACATTTCTAGGAATGATACAACTCTGCAGTAAAAGGCCAGTCCTCACTCTGATGTACAAAACATGGAGACAGTTTGGAGAAACTGAAATTGGAGTATTTTTGGAGATGTCACGCTGTAGTGTTTGGAGTACTTTGAGAGACAGAACAGTTCTTCCTCTTTTAGCTTCCTTAGACCAATTGTAAATTCAAGAAATAAAGGAGAAATCAGTTCCCTTTATTTGTAAACTTCACGTTCTTCCCACAGCTACTCTCTGCAGCCTGGATGAGGTGAGTGTGCGGAAGAACAGCCTTTGGTTTTTGGTGCAAAAAGGGGAGTAATGACATGTGTGTAACACTATGAGTTAGTAGTGAGGATTTGATATTTGGCTACTTGTGCTTGTTAGCATGCCTTTGGGAGGCAGGGGAGCTGAAGACATGACTTCTGTGGAATCCATTGAAATCCTTTAACTTAATATTTCATAACATTTCATTAGCTTGTGTAGACAGAATCATATTTAGAGTTTGCATTCCATGTGCTGCCTATCTGTACTTGCAACATTATAATACAGATGCTAGTGATTTGTCCATGCTGAAGTCTGTAAAAGATAGGGGATTATTCACTGTCCTCTACGAACCTCTAATGGCATGGAGAAAGTGATACCTCTGTGTATGTGGCGACTTGAGTGTGACTAGTCATCTGTATTTAAATGGACAGGTCCATAAATATTTTGTTAGTCCATACCATATTATTTCCAGGAAAAACTGGGGCACCACTGCTGACCAGCTGCATCCTCACTGCTGCTCTGCTGACTGGTCACATAATGACGGCTCCTTGCTTGCTTGAAGCTGCTAAAATGCATTAGGCACAGCTAGAAGGTGCATGTAGTTATTCTTTCTGGACAGGTGATTTTTGTAGTTGCTGTCACGATATTTTATATAAATATTAAGAATGTTAGATTCGAAGCCAGTCTAATGACTTAAGTTCTGAACAACCTCATAAGAAGTTTGAGGCACCCTGCTGTATTTTCCTTTGACATGAATGATTTCTGGAGATGTGAGCACTTTTTGTGTGGGGTGGTTTTTTTTTTTTTTTTTTAATACTCTGAGGCAACTCTTTGGCCTGTATAAATCAAATATACATTCTTTGGCTGTCACCTAGATGGTGCTTACTGTGTCAAGCACAAGACTTGCTGAAAACTTCCTCTTTCAAAGGATCAGGCTGCACATTTTGTCTTCACCCAAGAAGGTGGGAAAGTTCTGTAAGTGGAAGAATAACAGCACAGATGTTAAATGAAGAGGTGTAATATTGAACAGATAAAGATATGTGTTTTCTTTTTGTTTTTCAATGTTTAAGATGTTCTTTCAAATGGAGATATCACTGGATGATGCTGTTTTACCTCGGCATATGTTAATAGCTGCCCTGAACCCACTTATGCTCCTGTGCAAGAAGAGATTTAATGGTGCATAATCAACTTTTGCCAGATGCTTAACAGTGCAAAGCCTTTAACAATTTGTACAGGAAAGGTATAAAACAAAACATTTGGATTTTGGATACAACAACTCCATCTGACTTGATAAAAATTGATGCAAGAGCAGTTGGCATAAAATGTAGACTGTTCTGAACTAATATTGACCCAGTATATCAAGCTAGTATGTGTCAAACACACAAGGTCACACAGAGTAAACACTGATCTTAAAAGCACTGCATTTGGACCAAGCTTACTTTTGCTTTTTAGCTTGCCAAAAGGTGTGGGACTTCGTTTGATAATGATTTTTACTGCCACAACAGAGAGGAAGATTTTTTTTGACCGCATGGGCTCTAATAGTTCGAAGATGATGTTGAGTGTTTTGAGTGGGGTTCTGACAAACAGCAACTGCTGGGTGTGATTCCAGCTCTGCCACTGATAGCGTAACCTCTCTGCCTTGGTGTGCGCTACTCCAAACCCTGGGCTCTGGGGACTGGCTGATGCTGCTAATGTCCTTCAGAGGCATCCCTGGCACTGACTGCCACTGTCTTACCGGGAAAACTTAGAGGTCTTACAGAGTGTGGTGCTGTTGGAGAGGGATCCTCAGTGCTGAGGTTTTGCTGTAGAAGGGATGGATCTTTATCTCTCACTATTAAAGTGAGTTTTAATATTGTGTAAACTTTCTGTATCCATAACCAGGTGATTTATTGTCCTGGAAGGCTGGTCCTGGCAGCTGGCATGACAATTAGACTAAAATCATATTCTCTAGTTTGCTGTTTTGCTTTCCTTCTTTTCATGCTGGGAAGTGAAAGGACATAAAGGAGAAAGAAGAAGTAAAAAGGGGGAGTTTATGGGGTAGTACCAGTTAAAACTCTTCCTCTCTAAGTCTTGTTCTCATGTTGGTCCAGGTACTGCAGTATCATGAGTGGGAGTAGACTTACTCTAGCCTAGCTGCAGTTTCTTGCTTATTGGCATGCATCAGGAATGCTAGGATTATTTTTACTTTTTTCTTGTTGCTCAATTTCATTCACAAGAATTTCACATTTTTGCAGTTACTACTCGTACTTCAAAGAAGCAACACTTCAAAGTGATGTCCTGATGGATACTGTGACATCAAACTTGCTCTTCCTTTAGCCTCAAATTTTGTCTTTTTGATTCTGAGAAATATTCATCTCTGCTAATGAGGGATAGCTGTCAGGGGCTTTAAAGGAGTCCTCTGTTGAACCCTACCTCCCTCCTCTCTTGCCATCTAAGTTGTAACTTCTTAGAAGAGTTTATAAGCAATGATGTGGTTTGGATCCTGAGAGCTAATGAAGGCCAGCAGCCTAGGAACTGCACAGATCTGTTTCCTGTTACTGGATGGTTGTGCTTTTATTTTGATGGGCTGCTGTAACCATCCTTCTGTGTCTGCTTTGGGCAGTTCTTATCTCATCCAGTGAAAGATGCAGTAAGTTCTTGCAGTGAGACATTCCAGTGCATGTTGTCACTGGTCTGCTTGCACTTCTCCTTCTGCTAAAGACCTCAGGGGTAGCTGGCCAGATATTTCCAGAAATGAATTCAAAAAAAGCACAAGTGGTTTAGCCAGGGCCCTTCCAAATATTGTGCGGACACAGGTCAGTTGCTTTTGTTACCATCACAGATATGCTGGTGGTCGTCTATTTTGAAAGAAATGCACTTATTATATGGACAAGACCTCTGGCTTAAAGGCTGGAAGTAAAATATCAGTGATGACTGTGGTGTACAGTTGTGTATAAGCCTGATAAGACAGGGACCTCGTTTATTTGTATCTATTTTGAGAGAGAAGAAACAGTGTTTGGTTTGTAGTTCTGCCAAGAGATGTATGGTACCCATGAAAACAAGGATGCTGTTGTGGTGCTTTTGTGTGCAGTTATGTCTGGGCAGCTTGGCCATGGGAAGAGGAGATATGGGCAAAGGTTGGAACAATGTGCTGCATGCTCTTATTTTGGATGGATGGATGGACAGATGAAAAAGGTTGTTAACGAGAGAGCTTCAGGCTTCTCATTATTTAGTACATGCCTTTTGCTGGGAAAATTGGATGCTTCAGAGAAAGTCATTGTGATTGGTATGGTAGCAACTGTGGAAATACCAGAGTGGGAGGCTTTCAGAGAACAGTACAATATTGATGCCAAGCTGCGATAACGAAGTTCTATGTTAAGATTAGCTAAATGACTGCTGTCCGTAGCCCCGCAGTGCAGTCGCCTCTTGCCGTGCTGTTAGCAGAGCCCAATTAGTATCAAATAACTAGTCTGTCAGAGTTGGGTGGTTACATCAGACCTTTTTGTTCAGAATTACTGGCTTGTAGTTGTTGTTTTGGCCGTTTCCAAGCTCGTTGCGCTGTATGCAGTTGTCACCAAGATAATGCTGGATGCCATCACTGTGGCATATTTTTCTCTCATGTGCATAGTTCTTGGAGTTTATTTGTAGAGCATTTCAACATCAGCTCCTTTATAGACTTGTCTTCCCCAGCACCCTTCTTGTCTTCCACCACAGGCTTGCGCTGCTGCTGAAGGCCTGTGCCACGTACAGAGCTGGGTAGCCTCTGTGATTAGCTAGGATTTCCTCTTTGCTGTGTGTCACCCCACCCCCAGCATGCTGTTTTCGTAGAGCGGAGAGCATTTTTTTGCCTATATTTGCATAAGCTGCCTCCAGATCCTGTTATCTCTCTACATCTCTGTTACGCTCTCATTCACTATTGGGTTTCTGCCAGCTGGGTTTATCCTTAATATTAGCAAGATGTAACTGCTGAATCAGTTTTTACACATTTTTCTATGCAGATTTCTTGCCTTTTTTTTTTACCCTCTGTGCGCAAAATGGACAAATAGTATTACTAGTAATCTGGACTTTTGCATAATGGCATATATGTGCGGTCAAATTCACTATTGTATTTGAAACCAAGTAGGGGTGGCTGGGAAGCAAATGAAATCCTTACGAGCCAGTTGTCGGAGCGGTTGGACAGTGCTGTGTTATTTTGGAAGTGTGAAGCATGAAAACCTGCGATATTTCATTTGTTAGCTTTGCTTAAAATTGCTAGCAACTCTTCTTTCTGAGTGACTGTGTTGCCTTCAGGATGGCAGAGGAAGGGGTGATAGGGCAGAGGGAAGGAATTATTTGCTCACATGTTAGCATTTTATATTTTACTCAGCAGTGACCTTTTGATAAGGAAAAAGAGGCAAGTAGGAAAGGGGTGGTGAATAAAAGAAAAAAGTGGAATAAATAGAAAGGTGGGAAAGTAAGCCTGGAGGGGAAAAGGTAACGCAGTTAAATTCAGTCTTTGTCAAAGCACTTTCCTGTTAGACACCAAGTTCCTCAAATGCTGATTGTGTAAAAATGAATAAATTTTCACAGGTTTATGTAAGACTGTATTTTTACCTGTTAGCTCTTACGAAGCTATTTGGTTTATGCATATGGTCAGAAAAATTATTTCCTATTTAAAATACCCATGTTCAATTTACATTAAAAGCAGGAAAAGTTTTGTTGTTGTTAGTTCTCATAGAAGCCTTGATATGTTTACTAACAGGAAGAAATGTAACTCCAGTTTAAAGAAAAAATAGATGCAAGCCATATGTACTGTGCACGGAAGGAAGCATCTAAAATCTGGTTTGAGTAAAGAACTGTTCTGTGATCTCTTTGTAGAGCTGAAGGGAGAAGTATTTTTTTTTGTTAACAATTCCCTTGTCCCAATTTTGTTCTGTGGTTGATTTTTCTCTCCAGATTTGTTAGCTGTTAAGAGATGGCAACAGTATTTTAAAACTTAATATCCCTCAATGGTAAATACAGCCTCCCTCAAGTCTGAAATGAAACATTTTGGCAATGCAAGTTAAAATTCAAAACATGAAATGTAAACGTATACCAGCTATGCACAAATGCTTGAGAATTTTTCATGAATTACTAAGGTTACCCTTTGCCTTATTTACAAACACCCACACTTACTCACTCACAACAGTCCTTCCATGATTTGTCTGCCAGGAGTGGGATGTTTCAAAGCTGTCTTAAGTCAAGCTCTGAAAGTAAAGAAATCTAGAGGGTTTTTTTTCTGTTTCTTATTTCTACCTGTGTTTCTCTAACATGGAGATTGTCCTGACTGTGTAAGAAGAAAGAGGGGATGTGATTTAATTACTCCACAGCTTTAATAACTCATCTGGGAACAATGACAATTAATTGTACTGTACAGTTCATCAATCTTCACTGGATCCTGGATTTTTAAAAAAAAAAAAAAGGGTGTTCTCAGCAAGATAGGGTACATGCGCTTTTCCTTCTCCATGTGATCAGGAGACCAGTGGTACCAGACAGCCCCCAACTCAAGGGATGTTCACCAGTCATTATTGGAGGTTACAGTGATGGAGGTAGAGGGAAGCACGTAAAAGTTTACAACATTTGCTGTCCAGGCAAACTATCTCTGCAGCAGTTCAAATGAAAATCAGAAGGGAAGGGTGAATATTGAGTGCTGCATTCAAGACATTCCTTTGTTAAAACATTAGTGATGCCAGTTAAAAATGACAGCAAAGGGAGAATTCCTGTGCTTCCTTTGTGAGACTCAACCATGACTGAGGCTTCACCATGTTTACACTTAATGTGTAGTGCGCCATATTTTGCAAAGATAACTGATGCTTAAATATAGGCTCTCCGGTAGACCTCTGAGAGACTCAAATTGTGCAGCCTGAAAAACAGTTTTTTGGTGCCCCTGAAAGACCCATTCTGAGAGGCATCACTTTGCTCAGTTGTGGATATGTATCTTGTAACAGACAGTTCCTGCTGTGGAGAGTTTATAGTCCAAACAGTCAAAACAGATACAGACAGGCAGATGGAGAAAGAGTCAGAGAAGTAACTGGCTGCACAACACTCATGGAGATCTTGTTCTCTTGCATCCCAGTCTTCTGTGCAGGCACAGACTGACACTAGTTGTTCACTAGGGCACACAGGGTTTTGAAATTCAGTTGCTAAAGACGGTGTAGATCAGTAAATCATGACTACAATTACTTAGTGATGCTACAATCCGTATTGGTTTAGGCCTTGACTTTCAGATGCCCAGTCTGAGCAGACTTCAAAAGTTTCTGAGTGAATCACTGATTCCTGTAAGCATTCAGTACCTTTGCACCTCAGGCACCCAGATGTCTATAGTGAGGCGTCTTTAAAGTGAGACATCCAACCCAAAGAACATTTTTGGGAATGGGGCGATCTATCAATCTTATAAAATGCCTATCATAGTCTTACTGGTTATAAGGCTGAAAGTGTTAGGTGTTCTCCTTAGACTGTAGAAATATATGGCTGTATTGATTTGGCTGTGTTATCTTACCTTTGCGATCATAGCTGATAGCCTCTTATTACAAAATGGTAGACTATATGTTTGATTAAAATAAGCAATCAAGGCGAGAAGGCATATTATTCACTTGTAGGAGCGATATTGTGTGGTTGCTGTTTCAGTATTGCTGTTCCAGTTTTGGTACTGTTTGGCCTGGCTTCCTTATCTAGCCAGTGAGAAGATGATCTGGTCTGTCCCAAGCAACTGCATGTATCACTGGGACTTAAGTTTTCCCAGTAAAGATTTGATGAATCATTTGAAAGTGATAATTCACTGCTCTTCAAATTCCCTTGCAATATTTGGTTGCTGTAACAAAAATAGAGAATGAAATTTGTTAGCTTCAGTTTGGCTGCTTATGTTATTGACAGATTAAATCAGACCAAACAGTTGCAGAAGTAAATTGAAGATTGGATGCACATTGTTATTACTGGATGGCAAAACAGTACCTTCTACAGAAAACTATGAAAAAACACTTTGCATTCTCCATATTTCAAAAAGTTAGGAAGTGGATTCACCTTACCTACCTTTATCTTTCTGAAGGGTAGATGTCTAACTGGCGTTAATCATCTGGGTGATCTATAGTCAGTGATGCTCATCCAAAGGATGAGTCCTTCCATTTTGAGATAGGCTGAATCACCATCTGGAGGTGTCTTTTCTCAGCTAATGATAGCATAAGCCTAGACAACTAGATTACATTAGAGTTAGGTGAGATGGATCCTACTTTATTGCTCTGATTGTGTGAACTGGCATTTCTCAGCTTCCATAGAATTAACTGCAACTGTTAAAGTTGCAGGGATAACTACTTCTCGGGTATTATCTTCCTTCCTCATGCAAATCATGCAAGTGGAACTTAGGTCTGTGGTTTTTATCTGTCACTCTTATGAGCCAGCTGCCTCAAAGAGAAGGCAATGCCAACAATGTAAAGGAAGAGTGAGAAAAAACTGAAGAAGAACCCTACAGGATCCCCACTGTTCTGAATATAATGTGAAAGACATCCCCACCTCTCTTTTCCTGTGCTAGGTCAAGGTTTGATGCTGAGAACGATGGGAGAAAGTTTCTGTGTAATTAAATGTGGTTTGGAGAGTGGGAATCTTGTCAGAAGGGAGAAGGGAGTGAGAGAGAAAAGATCCCATACAAAGAAGCTGAAGAAAGGAGCCCAGGCTCAGTGTACTGAGATTGGATGGCAAACCTGGAGGGAGAGACAGGGAATCATCAGGAATGGGGCACACTGACTGGCATGCATGACTAAAGATGAGGAAAAAGACAGATTGAGTGGGAAGATGGGAACAGCTGAGCAAGGAGATTCTTTCCACACGGAACAGGACAAAGAGTTTAGATTTCATGGCTAACGTATATTGGCTGAAGAGAATGGGTCTGAGCAGGGTTGGTATAACAAATAGGACTGGGAGGATGAGATAGTACTAGGAAAGATGCAGCATTTTGAAAATAATAAGGTGAAAGGTGGAACAGCAGAAGTACATTTCAGTGGAAGAAGCAACAAGTTTGTTCTCACTGGAGCAGCCTTCCTCTTCAAAGCCTGGGGTGGGATGAAACGTGCAAAATTTGCTGTTATCAGCAACTGTCTGTGAACCCTGGACAAGCTGTCCATTGTCCTCTGCCCTGGATGTCTTGGGGGGTGATAACTTACTAAGGTTACAAGGTGTTTTGTTTGCTTGAGGTTTCAAAGGGATCAATGGGTTGAATCAAAAGCATCTGTTTCTTACAGCTGCCATATTCAGCTTTCCATTCTGCTTTTTTCTTTGTTGCTTTTTTATACTGTATGAAGCTACATGCAAGTCATTAAGTTCAAGGAATTTTATTTATATAATGAAATCGGGAATGCCAACATGGATTTCTCTGTGCCTGTGCACTCTAAGGCCGTTTTTAACTATATGATCACATGCATTCATCCCTTCGTAGTGTGGTGGCCTGAAGAAACAGGACATGTGACTGTAGTATTTCTCTTTCTCTCCCCCCCCCCCCCCCCCCCAATAATAGCCTGTCACCCCCTTGGCCAACTTTTGCTGCACTGACAGTGAGGTGGAGGTCTCAGTGATAAAAATTTCTGTATTTTCATTAAAATACATAACCAAGTAGAAGATAGAGTATCTCTCTGTTACCATAGAAGGAGATGTTACAGGCTGAAATCACCTTTTAGATAATAAAATATCTGCTCAGGAGAGAGGCTTCTTGTAAGTGCCCCAGAAGCAAGGAAATCTTCAGTCGCAACTCCTACCTTTTTAAACATATTAACCGCCAAAGTGCAAATATATGGGAACTTTTGCGGTGTCACTAATTACAGCACACCTACAACTCTGATTACTTGGGGCAAGTCAACACCACCAATATATAGTGTGTTTCTTGTTTCCTTGGTATGTGACTTGCAGCTGATTTTCAAAAAAGCATGTACTCATGCATGCTAACGAATGCAGTCATAGATAACTCTTGAAAACACGAACTGTATAAAGTAGATCTGATGCTAAATACTCTGAAGACTTGGGTTCTCAGGCTCTTTAAACTGGGTACCTACAGCTAGGGACACTAAATGGGTAGTCTCTGTAGGTAGTGGATAATACCATCTCTTCACCTCACGGAACTGTTGTAAAATACATTTTGTTAATATTCATGAAGCATTCATATTATTGTGATGAGTGCCAGAGAAAGCCCAGGAGTAAATTAATAATTCTATCTGGAGAACTAGGCTTCAATGAAGTGCAGCACACAGAGCGGAGGAGCCGCACGTTGAACTCCGAGAGGAGAACCAGGTAGTGACAAGCTGCTCATTAAACACACGCTGTCCACCCCAAGAACGGGATGAAGCTGGGGTCCTGCAGAACAAAAATGGCATGTTACTTTGTATGCATCTTGAAGCAGATGGTAGTTACACATGTGAGGTCATAACCGATGGTGCACAGGCGACCTTCATTTTGCCATGTCTTTCTTTTGCAGGCTTGATGCTACGTTCCAATTGTCCTCTTTCTTTTTGTATGATTTATATTTGAGTAGCTCTTTGTGTGCATAAATATGTAATGCTTCATCATAAACAGTATGTGATAGTTTTGTTTTACACTTGTGGCAAAAATGCATACCTACTTTCCAGTCCTTACTCGTAAAACATTACAATTTGGGAAGAGGGAGGATAAATTAATGACCTACTGCTCCAGGGTAGGTAGTTGCAATCATGTGATTGACTTTCCTGACCAGCGCTCCTCAGATGAGTAGCTGCAGGACAGAGTCCTAGGTGATTAAGCAGCGCTGGCTGATTTTTTTTTTCTCTATCCCCCCACTCAGCTGTATTGTTGACACTCTGTTCTGTTGCCTAATGATTTAGAAACCTACTTGCATTCCATTAAAATTTTCATTACTGACTCCTTCTCAGTAGTGAGACAACTTGCTGGGCCATAGGTATTTTACTGGTTTAAGGTGCAGTTTGTTCCCAGCTTCCTTTGGGCCTGCTCCTGCCATTGTTTCCTGCTTGTAACTTCCACCAAAGTGAATCACGGTCTTGTCTTGTGAAGGAGTTGAGGAGAAGGCCCTTTTGCCAGTAAACCCAGCTTCTGATATACACGTCTGACATTTCTACAACGATGCTCCTAGTCTACAAAGATGACTATGATCACTCCTGGGCCACATTTCTAATTGCTAGCCCTCGTTAAGACTGTGCATGTATAGCTTTCCTAACTTCCAGTTTGTGACAGATTTTATGGGCAGCCTAGCAAAACAGACCCTATAGTCAGTCTCCATGTGTGCGTATAGTTTTGTGAGTGGTTGACAAGCCTGTTGAGTATATGAAAGCATTCCTGTGTATTCTCTTCCTCAGTGGTTGAGGGGACTGTGGAAGACAACTGCCTGGTCCATAGTGTTTGCAAGTAGTTGAGTGTTCTTCTGAGGACATCTTAATCATCCATATACTGTTGTAGTGCACAGAACTGCATATGAATCTGTCTTTGATTAGTTAGTCAGTTAGAATCAACTACAGTTTTTTTAGTTGTTAGTTATGATTAGTTAGTAACTTAGTTAAAATCAACTACAGCATTCTGGTGCTGTGAGTTGTAAGATTTATCCTGGAAACTTGCTCTAAGTCACATTCCCTAATCAGTATCTCTGTTGATGTTTGTGTTTCTGTGAAACACAAAGCTGCCTGGAGTAGGAATGAACCTTCCTGGGGACTTCTTCCCAGGCACGGCTTTCTGTCTTGATTCTCCGGTGTCTAATAAGGTGCTGGTTCTGATCAAAGATTTTTTTTTTTTCTTCTGGTGGGACACTTACTGCACTATGCTTCTTAAATACTCTCTTGGATGATAAAGAGAAATCACTCTGCAACCTTGGTGTTAGATGGGCTGATAATAGAGCATCTCTTCCACGTGGCTGCTTTGGTTTTTTTTGGTAGAGATCTAGTATAGAAACTCTTGCCCCAGACAAAAATGGTTTAATCTGATCAGTGGGTTTGAAAGCTATGGAAAGTAGACACCAAATGCCTTTTGTGGGAAATAGTGAAGGTTAGGAGGGAATAAATATTCTTTTTGATGACAGCATTTGAAGTTCTGTTGGGATATGCAGATTCAGACATAAGAGTGGATACATGGGATACATTACAGAAGTATATTATTGGCATCTGTTTACGTTATTTCTTTATGCACTTGTATATTCTTTTCCACTTAACTTGAGGCTTCGACAAGCTCCCTCTCAGTGAATGTCTTTCAATACTTGATTTCCCTTAACTTCTTAGGAAAACGGCAAGTTTCACCTTCTTTTGACGTGGCATTATATATTACCTCAGGCTCGCTTGAAAGGGTTTGGTAGTTACGCTGGTGTGTTGTGGGGGGCTCATGGTGGGACAAGACTGAAAAAAGGCTGAACGTCTCTAAAGTCTCTGAGGTGGTGTACAGTAATTTTTATGTAAACCAAAGGGCAGTGATGTGATACAGGCCATGGTTTGCCACTGTGCAAGGGAATTGCTCTGGATGGAGACATTAAAGTTTTAAAAATGTATTAAAGGAAAAGAAACAAATAGAAGGCTTCGTGTGTTTAGAAATGCAGACAGATGTATTGTGAAGATGCCAAGAAGTGAATTCGGATTCCTGCTGCTTGCTTGATCGACAGCTAGTTGTAAAAACATACAGCGATAGTGTGTTTGAAAAGTCGGTGAGCAAATGCAGGCCACGGCGGAGAGCTCAGTTCAGCTGTTTCTGAAATTACATAGACACCCCTGATTTGTGCCAGTTAGATTGCTGGTTCAAGGCTTTGGTTAATATCAAAAGTAGTGCATGTACTTTGATGTTAACACACTTCAATGTCCAAGTTTACATC
This sequence comes from Morus bassanus, assembly GCA_031468815.1. NCBI lineage: Eukaryota > Metazoa > Chordata > Aves > Suliformes > Sulidae > Morus > Morus bassanus. The sequence goes on along the minus strand of CM062567.1, from coordinate 57,881,844 downwards.
TTTGTTTCCGTGATTTTTGAAGATAAGACCCGAAAGAGAGGGAAGTATGTAGTTCAGTGCAGTTGACAGTGGTAACCTTACTGCTCTGGAAAAGATTTTTTTTCTAGTCTTTAGAAAAGAGTTGCAACAAGCAAGCCCAATCTGTATTCTGCTGTGAGAAAGCTGTGGACTGTCAGTCCTTTTGCCATAAAAAACCAGCATTTTCTAATGGGAACTTCTTTACAGCTAGCCGGTTTTGATGCTACAATTCTGGTACATCTAAAAAGGCTAATTGAATTTTATAGAACAAATGTGTTACAGCTCATATCCTCTGCAAGGAGGATATGTTAATACAACAAATGGTTGTGGCACAGTTGACAACATTGTCACGGATAACTGTAGAAGTACCTTAAGGGGTTTAGGCTACAGGTTATCTTCTGCTATTCTTCACATTTACAAGACTTGTGGTAAAATTGGTCCAAACAATGAGATTAGCATAAAAGCATTATTCTTAATCTGAAAGATTTGGCAGTATGATGTGAGAGAGATCTGTGTTATAGATCCAAAAGACTATGGTTTCTCTATAAAGGAAAAAAATCAATTCTCATTGTTGCTGGCAAGATGGACCTTCTGTCCTGCACTGGGGAAGAAAGAACATGGCCACTATTTGGAAAAAAGCTTCTTAAAATATTTAGTGGTCTGTAGAGGACATTGTTAAATCAAGTCTGCTGCTATTATTAATTTTTTTTGGGAAGCTTATTAAAAGCCATCGTTCAGAACGTAAGCTAGTTTAGATATGAAGAGGGGGAAGCAGTGTGTTTTGGGTGAGATTTGTCTGCTAATGATATAATAGGCAGAACTGTTGGATGGGGTAGGCATTGTGAATTCAGGGTGATAACACTTTAAAGGTTGATTTATTTGTTTTGTTCTGATTTTATGTTTTTTCATTTTTTTTTTTTTCGTTCCCCGTGGAGGGAAGTGGTAAATGGTTATTAGTCAATAGTTAGTCAATAGTTATGTACTTGTGGACAAGTTGTGCAAGTTGTAGACAACCATTTTACCTAACAGAAATGGGAGGCACGCTGCGTTTTGCAGAACTGGGACATGTAATACACAAGGTGATTTGTAGGGCAGCTTTGGGCTGACTGTTGAACATACTCTGTCTTTGGATCTTACTGGATGTTTTTGTATATAAATCAAATGGACCTTGAATCCTTCCATCATTACTGTGCTTATTAGCTATATAAAAATACTTTTCCTCTTATGAAATCAGTTATCAGTATTTTACCTGTTTGGTGAGTGAAGAAGACAAAGTTGTGAGAAGTGAAGTGGCTTATGGAAGACCAGGGTGAGATTTGAGGAGCGGAAAGATCTTCAAGGCCAGAGTCCGCTGTGAATTCTCCCATAACGATTTTACCTTTGCAAGAACTTGGAGCTTCAGTCCCTCATGACAGTTGTGCGTGAAATGCTTGCAGAGGTTGTATTTTCCTTTAAAAAATGTTCTGGTTCTCTGTTTTTCAAGAGGAATAGTTTTGGTTTTTTGCCTCACCTTGTTCAATGCAACAGTGCTGCACCTTTTTATCACACAAAACTTATTAACAGGAATGGAGGAAAATGGTTTTTAGTTCTGATTCTGCCATGATGGGGAAGAAGTGTGTAGTATGCTTAGAGATAATTAGAATTCTTAGTGGTACATTTAAGAGGCAGTCCTACTTTGTTTTTTAAAAATAGGCTCCTTTCAGTAAAATTTGGTAATTCTCTTTTGTTGTTGGAATACTTTCTGGATTGGAATGGATCCTTCTTTACTGGCTACAGTTTTGCATTCTTTCTCAGCACACAGAAGTGATTATACTCCTGGGCAGTGCGCAGTGATTTATTTATTTTTTTATTTTGCTTGTTTGTATATAGCCAAGTGAACTTTTCAGGTGGTTCCCTTTTCCTTCCCCAACCTCCTTCTCATACAAATCATGCTTATTTAACTTTTTTGGGGATGAAACTTAAGTTTGTTTTTCTGTTAAATGAACGTTGCCTGAAAATCTAGGTAGCCAAAAATAAGGAAACATCAAAATCTCCTTTTGCCAGATCGTGCATGGATGAAGCCACCAAAACATGATTAACAAGTTAAGAATGCTCTTTTTGAGCTGCCATGGCTAGTGTAGTAGGAAGAGAGGGTGCTGCTTTAATAAAATTGTTCTGACATTTTCTTTCTGAACATATGAGTGTTTTTCTAACTTGGCTATCTTTCTGATCTCAGGTATCCATTGCGTAATGAGAAATGGAAATATATAATATTGCTTAAGACAGTTATAAGCACTTAAGTACCTGCATGTGGTTGTATTGTTAAAAGCTGTGGCAATATTCCAGTCTCTTAAAATCTGTTATACAGCATTAAGGTAAGAAAGAGAAATGCAGAAGCAGTCAAAAAAGTCAAGTCTCAAAACCAATTTTGCTTATCCCTAGAACTCAACAGAAAACCTTAACTTGTTTTAATCCATAAAATGATCTGGTTGGCATGCAGTTCATCCTGGTGTGGGGTTGTGTTGAGAAGCTGGAAAAAGCTGGTGTGTCTCAGGCTTTCTTGCCTCTTCTCAAATGTAGCAGGCAAGGCTGGCAGACGCTGCCAGAGGCTGGGAAGCCTGGCCAGAAGTGTGTAGTGGAAGTGGAGAAGGGAGGAGAGTGCCACAGGCAAGGAGGAACCCACCGTCCTGGGAAGGGGACCCCGAGGGTAGTGAGCTGTAGTCAGTTATCTTAATTCTCCAACTCCATGTGTCACAAGCCTTCTCTCCAAAGCTTTTAAGAGTATTCCTTCTTGAGGGGAGTGGAGATCATGGTATGAAGACTTTGCTCCTTCCTTTCCTTCCAGGCTCTCCACCCTCCATCCCTCTTTGCCCACTCACATGCACCCATCCTTGGACCCAGTCTGATGCTTGCTTGTGGCTACCAGTAGCAATTTTGATGACTGGAATGTGAAGACGGTAACTATGTGAGGTAGTATGGCAGTGTGCATCTGTGCCAGAGCTCCTGCATTCTTAGTGGAGAAAACGGAGGAGAAAGTGAGCAGAGGTGGGGAAAATCCAGGTTGGTCTTTGGGAAGGTCAAGCACTTTTTAAGGCCTAAGGAGAGATTTTTTCTTTTGTAAGGAGGTATCTTCAGGCAGGGAAGACAGCCTCTGAACTTTAACACTTAACTGCACCTACTTGATAGATAAAGAGATGGCATCAGGTCTGGGGTTCTCAGAATACCAAATTCTTGGGGCAGAAGCAGTGTTGATAAAAGGAGTATTTGACGATATCTGTGTGTTAGTAGCTCTGCAGTTTTTTAACTAATGCACTAATGCCCAGAAGATCATTCAAAGCATGAAATCATTTGGTGTACAGGACTTGAGAGAGTTTTCTGGGGAGGTTTTTTCTTTGCTTGAAAACACCCTTCGCTGAAAGTCGTGCATTTTTTTTGCAGCGTTCTTCTCCTGAATTATTTAGACTTCTGATGAGGAATGTGAACAGTCTCATTTCTGTGTTCAGGTATCCAGCCTGCCTGTGTGGACACTTACATGCAGATATCCATGTATCATGCAGAGCCTCATCTGCAATCAGTTGGATTTTATGGAATGTAAGGTGGAGCTGAATTTGTGAGTGCACGTGACCACACATGTCTGTATACATATGTGTATATAGAAATACGTATACATCTGCACACAAAAAAATATGGCATTCAGATTTTGTCCTGAGACCTTGATGAAATCATTGTGCACAACTGAGATTGCAGCCACTGTAAATCAGGGCAGAGTAACCCATAACATATTTTTAAACAGCTGGTATGCTTCAGAGGCCAGAAGTACAGGGATATAATGGAAACACTGACTCTTACTGCAACTGTGCAAAAGGATGCAGCAATAAATAAATTTTGCAATGAAATAGGTGATATCTGCCATCTAAACTGAAGGGTTACCATGGCTCTGGGTTGTTGCAAACCACTTAGTGATTGGCTAATGACTGCATTTAGCAGTTTGACTCTACTGAAGGAAAAAAAGAAGAAATGTCAACTCTGTTTGTATGCAACACTAATTAAAGTAACTTTTTTATTCTGTTAAGGCCAAGGTGTCTGGGCTGTAGATGTTAAAGGGAGATGGTGCACCAAAGGGTTTATAACTTGTCTTTCACTCTTTTGCGGCTTCTAAGCATGGCTAACCAAATTTATACCAGGCTACAAACAGCTTTGTAAAACAGCTTTAAGGCCTGGTGTTGCTGCTGGCTTGGTAGAAAGTGACAGCACCACAGAATGTCCCCCAGTGTCTTAGTGAAATGAGGCAGTTACCCTCATATAGGCGTAAATGTGCTATTAGATGGTTGAGAAATAAATTCCCCTCCCCACCCCCCACCCCCCAAACCCTTCTGGGAATTTATTGTAGTGCCTTTGATGTAACTAATTAGCCGCTCGAAGTAAGGAGTGACTAACAGTCTAATAACTGGCTAATGGAAGGAACTTCATAATGTTTTCAAATCCTTTTGAGTGTCTTGCAAGAGGCTGGGGAGCTTTTCCCTTCTGAGAAATGGTTGCCAATAGTCAGATCCTGATGTCTGTAGTCAGCTTTCTCGAAGTTATATTTGAGACTCCTGGCTTTTTGAAGAGGCTAGATGTTGGAGAGAAGCAATAATCCTAGAGATATTCACGAAGTGCAAAGCTTGAGTTTTAGCCCTGATCAGAAGACTTGGAGCAAATAGTTCAGTTTGCTGGGGCTGTCGTACAGTAACTTGCAGTCTTTGCTGAATTTTGTAAGGTGGACCGCTTTTTAAAAGGGGAAATGAAAAAGTAAGATTGTTTTTGCAAGAGATTTTTTCCTTGTGCGAGTTTCCCAATCCTCAAGTAGCAAAATCAAAACATAAAATTTACTATACCAATAAAGGGAGATGTTTTTGCCTGCCTTCTAGTTCTGCAAATTTAAAAGGAGAAAACGCATACTACATGTTAATTTTGCCAATTAATTCTACCTTCAAATGTCTTCTACTCCTGCATTAAGGCTTTCTTTTTTTTTTCTTGTCCAATGGAACTACAAACTACAAACTTTTACTACTAAGAGTCCCTTTCTCATCAAGCTAATGATACAGCATTTCCACATGCTAAAAAACATCTCCAGTACATTTTCCAGGCCCAGACCATTTGTGTCCAACAAGCAGACCGTTTCTGATGCTGGACATGACTCCCTCTTGCTCTACTTGCATGAGTAGTTTCACTGAATCCCCGGGATTGTGGTGTGAGTAAAGCAAGCAGGATTTGGGCCTTGTAGGCCCCATGAAGGTAAACTTAAAAGCTCACCACCTGCTTGGTACCTGGGTGCAGGGTTTAGTGTTTCTCCTGCAGCAGCCAATGTCGTCACTAACAGCTAAACCAGAGAGCTGGGGGTTGCGCTCGCGAGTGGTGTTAAGTATCACTGCAATAATCCACTGTCTGCCATGGGAGAAACGCGCAGCCCTGAACTTGGGAAGGGAGAAAATGGTTTTCAGCTGTTTTGATTTAAATTGTTTGTTTTTGTTATTTTAAAGCCTGTGTGGAAATGGGCTCGGAGAGGGCTTGTTCAGAAGTGAGGCTCCCACTTCTTTGGAGTCTGACCCTGCAAGTTGCTAGGAATTAGTGCCTCCGTTAGCTTCCCTGAGACTCGCAGCCCCGCGGGCTGGGGCTGGGCATTGCAGGGGCTCAGGCTGCACGTATGAGCTGGGTGGCCATTCAGCTGGGCAGCTCTAGGCAAACTTGACCAACAGGATGCCATGGGAATCTGGTTCGCAGCAAGCAACTTCCGCGGCTTGATCCAAAGTTATTGAAGTCAAGTGGGATGACTCAAGTGTCAGGTCAGTAACTTCAGGCATGTACCCAAATGTTACTCCTTTGTGTGTAGGTAGTTTTGTCTGCAGCTACCTCTTGTGTTCCCTAAGTAGGATTTTTTTTTTTTTAGCGGAAATGAGATTTTTAGCATCTCCCTATAGGTCTGATGGTGGGGTTTGTAGACGCAGACCCCCAGTTAAATCTGGTAGGTGTTTGCTTGTATGAAATTTTAAAGGTAGTTTTATTTTACATAATTTCATATATGTCTGTTTAACTTCAGTCACTTGGTTTTAGTTGGGAGCAGTTGGGGAGGCACCAAGCAGTGTAAATTCATCTGGATAATCAAGAAATTGAGGTAAAGACATTGCTAGTAACAAGGCTCTCTCCGTTCTAGATGTATGAAAAAGTTTACATGAATTTTAAGCTGCTTTGTACCATTAGCGGGTTCCCCAGCAGTCTTGGGGAAAAGTTATGTGCACAGCTGGAAAAGGCTGTGAGCCATGTTCTGCTGATAGCAATGCATGGCTGACAGTGTGTGCTCTGCACAGGCCTAGTCTTGTCTCCTTTGGGTCGGTGGGAGCTCTGCCATTGACCCAGAGGAGCACAGGATCAGGCTCTGTTTTGAAAGTTGTAGAAACTGTATTGATGCACTGTGTTCTGGTTTCCTCTGTACTTTCAAGAAAAGGACTGAATTGAGTTGTGCTGTAGGTGCAGCAAAAATGAATGTACGTATCATTTGTGGAAAATAATGGGGGGGTAGAGTATTGTGTAGGTATTGTCGGGATTGGGTCCGCTTTCTGCCTCGTTGTTAAATCCTTTTTCTTCCAGTGAAAGTTAAAGTTGACCAAACAAAAGACTATAACAGGTTTCTCAAAACAAACAAACAAAAACCCAGAGAAAAGAGCTGTGTATTCGTATTTAAAGGTCACAAATCAGGTCCTGGAAAATACTATACATATGGTAATGGAAAAAATAACTAAGCTGAAAATCCATTACAAATGGGAATATAAATCTATACATTTTCAGTGGTCAGCTCAGATAATGTATGCTATTTATAAGCACAAAAGTCTTGTATAAGGTATGCTTAAGCATTGCAAATAAAGTGAGTACCATACTTGTTATCTAACAGATTTTGTAGCCTCTTGTATGGTTGGAGTCTATTTTTAAAACCAATTATGAGCATTGTGCTTCGTATCTGTAAGTGTTTCCAGAGCCCGTACTTCATGAGCAGTTGCTCCAAATGCAGGAAAATAACAAACTTGGGATCAAGAGTGCCCAATTTAAACTACTGTACCCACCCAAAGCAAAACTTTGGTTACAACACGCACTGTTTTTAAAGGCAGGCACAATCCTACAGATGTATTTCCTCCTGCTTTGCTCTTAAGGTGGCCAGAGAGTAGCGATCAGTGTGTGTATGCAGGAAGGCACAGACACAGATGTCCTAATGAGCCTGGCAATTGCTCTATTGCATCATTTCAAGGAAGAAAATATCTTAGACCTTCTTAAACGTGAGGGAAATTGCTTTCTTACTTAGGTATCTATTCTGTTAAGGACCTAAGTAGTCAATCTTCTACATTCCTTCTCCCCACCCCCCCCCAACCCCCCCCCCCCCCCGCTTCCTCCTGGCTAACAGCAACCTAAAATGCTACTTTTCTGGGAAAGACTGATATTCTGACTTCAGTTTTGTAATTTAATGATGGAGAGTTTCCTTAGTAAACCAAATTTAGAGTACTAGAATGCTTATCTTATATCCAGACCTTGAACATAAAAGGCATTTTATACCAGCAATTGTTCATTTAATGAGCAATTGCAGAGTGCAGGACAGTTAAGGGATTGAGCTATATGCACCATTATTGCAAGAAGTATTCCGAAATACCAGAAATAGGACGTAAGCTCTGATCAGGGGGACTGTGAGCACAATTACCTTCTTTTCAAATCCTTCTGTGACACTGCGGGAGGAAAAAGGACTTTGAAACTTGAAAGGAAAGAGCTTGCTTTCAACCTCAAAAGCTAGGAGGAAAGGGCTCTGAAATTTGCTCAGTATTCCCAATTCACCATTAGCCTGTTTCTTCCTTTAGCCTCAAGGCATTCTCCGCTTTTTGAAAAGATGTTAAGAAATTCAGTCACAATAGAGAGCCTAGTTTTGAACATGTTTCACTCGGTCCATTGAGGTCTGGTCTTCAGCCTTTGTGTGGGGTGAATTGAGCTGAGCAGCAAGCTGGTTGGGGAGAGGTGAATGAGCAGTCTCTGTGCAGTCACAAATTCTGGCAAAGAAAAGATTACCCTTTCCTTTATTTTACAATATGCATTCCTGTACAATCCTGCTAGTGGCAATATGCGGAGCCGAGCTTGTGCTTAGGTCAATATGGAGCACTTGGTTTATAGCAACTCTTGTTAAGTTTGTCTTGTAATTGAAGCTGCTGTTGACCTTGCTTGGAGACCATTTGTAAAACCGTTTATTTAGCATAAACTGAAATAATAAACCCTCCTTCTCTTAGGCCGATTGTGATAGGGTGACATTAGTTTGATTTAATGATTAGCCGCCTGACCCCTCAGCTAGAGAGAGCTGCTTGAATAGGGAGAGTTCACTAGGAAGCACACAGGAAGAATACTAATGAGCTTGTTAAATTTAGCATGGCACCAACCACTTTTAATTCCTCTAATGGGAGAAGCACTGCCTCTGAGAGAGAGGGAGGGAGATGGGGAGAGGGGGGAAAAGGGAGAGAGAGGACAAGAGAGGGAGGAATGCCCACATCCTGGTAGCCAGAGAATTTTGGTCAAGAGAAGAGCTTGGAGAGACCATTAGCCAGGGTCTCTTGGACTGAGTTGTAAGTACCTTATGGCTTCTCTTACCCAGCCGAAGTGTGTCGGCAGATCGCTCATGAGACAGTAATGCTCTCTGCAAGTTGCATGCAGAAACGCGGCAATGAAACTTAATACATAAAGAGATTTAACTGGGCTGATGTTGTCTCATTTAAGCGGGGGGTATCTCTGAAGTGTGTTGCGACTGATTTTTAGCGTGATGTATCAGTAGATTTCAACTTCTTTTTAGTTGCTGACTTTAAGAAGTTTAAAGTAAAAAAGCTTCTACTTTGGTCTACAATAAAAAAAAGTTCAACAGGGAAAGAAAGTTTAATGGATTTTTGCAGGTTTTGGTTTGTCCTGATTTTTAATTTTCTGGGTAAATTAGCAGAGCAATTAAAAGTGCGTTTATTCAGGCATGTTGTCCAGTGTGAGGTTTTTTCAAAAAGCTTGTTGATTAAATGAGGTGCTCCTTGGTGCTCAGCACTCCTAATAAAAACTGCTTCTGATCAGAATAGCAGGACTAAATCAGGCATTTCTCAGTGGATGGGAGAATCTTGGATTGATGGGATCGTCCCAGGCTGGGCACTTGTAACACATGTCTCTGGCTTCTGGGTTGCTAAGACAGAGTAGGGTATACATGAAGAAAGAGAAGCTTATTCAGATTGCTTTTGGGGCCTGATTACTTTTTTTTCTCTTCTTGTTATTTAACCCCTCTCTCTTACACCTGCAAAAGGTAGGATGAACTATGCTGGAGTCAGTGGGGTCCCACCAGCGGGAAGGAGGTGGAGATGAGGGAGGATCAGTCACTTTAACTTTGGCATTTGTTTATCAGCAAGATTTTTAGTAAATCGGATGTTTATTTTGACCCTAAAGCCAGCCACTTCTAAAACGTGAGCAGAGCACTAACAGTTGTCATGTATTTGGCTGTAAACCCCTTTGGCAGACGCTGCTGGAGAAGTAGGCTGTTTGCTTACATTTTTGCTATAGAGTCCCCCTTGTTGCCATGGTGGACAGTATGTTTCTGTCAATAATTTGGCCTGGCACAGCTTGCCTGCACTTACTCTTAAAACTTTATTGAACAATTCAGCTGAAACAGAACAAGATTAGACAGCTTTTGCCTTTTGGCACACTGGAGTGGCTCGCCTGCCGTTGTGAAGAGTCGGCAGCATTACTGGAAAAGGAGTTTCCCGCTCGGTACCTGGAGAGCTCCTGCAAACTGCTTGCCTGTTCGTGTCCTGGAGCGCAGGTGCTGTCAAGTGTCTCATCTGCCCCCTATCAAAAGCAGCTCAAAAAAGTGGGAAGTGAATGCTTAGCGAGATGTTTGGCTGTTGAATATGCCTTACTATTGCAAAAATACTGACGTCTTTTAAAAAAAATATTTCTGGTGACATTTTTACATGGCAGACAGTGTACAGAAATTTTTGACTTCTAACAGTACGCGGCAGTAATTTCATAATGGGGAGAGACGGTTTGATGCAGAAGGAAAAACACTGCTTTTTTGTTTTCTTTCCTTTTTTTCTTGAGGAACAAAAAAAAAAAGGAAAGCTTATTAAAACAAAACACATTTTTCCTTTAGTTTCAAAGTTACTGCAAGTAGGTTTTGAATTTCATTCAGCAATTTGGAAAATCAGCTTGTTCCATAGCAGTCACTAGTACCTTGATTCATGATGCATGCATGTTTTGAGAAAGAAAGAATAAAAGTGGAGCCTGCAGACAGACGTCAGCTTCTTGTTGTATCCCAGGATGGCAGTTTTAACAAATATTATCTTTATATGGAAGAGTAAAAGAACTGAAATCCTATCTGATCCTCGGATTGTTGATGTAGCCCCACAAATCACTCCAGCTTGCTTCTTTCCGTACTGTGGTAGCACAGGTTAGCTTGCTCTGCTTAAGGGTCTGTCAGGATTTCAAATAGAGTGTAATCCCCCATTTTTACAAGAGTTTACATCTCATCAGTGAAAGTTCACTCTAGGTTGAAATTTAACATAAAAGACTCCAGCTAGAGAGAAACATGATGGAAAATATGACTTTGGGGTGTTTGGTTTTTTTTTTATTTTTTAGTTATACAAGCAGCTTTCTAAAAACCTCATATAAGTTTTAAAGTTTTAGACTCCCTTTTGCACTTCTCTAACTAAAACCAGCTTTGGTGTAAAAAGTTGAAACCTTAAACCCTGCTAATCCAGAGCAGGGACCGGTGCCTGTGCATATTAATAAAAAGTAGAAAAGGGCAAAGGGTTTAAACTCTGCAGTGGTGCTGTCCATTTCCATTAACTCTTTCTCCTCAGACTCAATCCTGGAAATGCTCTGTATGGAGAATTATTGCTGGCTGTTAAAAGAATTCAGTCCCTGGAAGATGCTGATAAGTCAGCAGACCCTGGTTGCTGTAATACTTGGAGATAGAAAAATAATTAAGTGCTCAATAGGCTACGCTGCTGGGTTTTTCTTGTTGTTGCTACTTGGGAGGAGAGGGGGAAGGGAGAAGTCCAGCGACCACTGCACTCAAAGCAATGGTGTAGCTAGTTTAAGCGTATATTGGCTAAAATTCAGGTCCAGGTATCTATATGTATGGAGTCTGTTTCTAATCTTATTCATATGAAGGTGAGTAGATTGAGTTATGCTGGTGTCAGGCTTGGTGAAAGTAGTCTCCTGGTGAATTGCTCACTGGTGCTTTCGCTGTGTGAACGAGTACACCAGGGCAAGGTACAAGTAAAAATTCAGCCCTGACCTCAAATCTCTGATAACTGAAGTGCCCTCTTGGCACTGTTGTCAATGATATTTCCTTGCATGTGGGTTGTAGAGTAAGTGTACCTTAGTTTTATTTCCTAGGGGTGTTTTGATTTCCTTTCTGGTTACTTTTTTTGTGCCCGGTGTTTAATAATATGAAGTTCTTCATGCACTTATAGAACTGCTGAGCAACTTTTGAAGCTAAGCATATTTATCTGTACTTCTTCAAGACATATTGGTGTATGCCTATACGTGCAGGGTGGGTGATTGAACAAGGCTGTACCTGGAGTGTGGGTATGGGCCAAGATTACAGCCAGCAATTGTGCTTGTTTAGAGAAAAGTCTCTGTATTTTAATGCAATAATGCAACTTTAGGAGAGCATTTACAGTAGAGGCTTGTGTAGCTAACAAAATTCCTCCACCATATGGGATGTGCAAAATGTACCCAGGAACGTGCATCTGGCTTTTGAAGAATAGAACTGCTTGGTCTGGTTTTTGAAGGGTGCACATGGTCTGTGGGATTTAAAATTCACGTGGGAGGAGAGGGCTGGTTCAACACCTGGTCCTGGGGCTGCCTGCAAGGGAGGCTGGTGGAGCCATTGTCAGGAGGCCCTTTTCCCTTCACAGTTGGTACAACAGGCCTAGAGGTTTAGTCCAGACTAGGGCTTGGGTTTGATAGTCCTTTTTTCTTTTTCCACTTGGTCATTAAGAATTTGTGGGTTTTTGTGTGTGGATGTGGGGAAAAAGGAGAGGGGAGCATGCTCCACCACCTTCCACGTGCGCCCTTGTGGTGACACTGTTAGAGCGAGTGGCCTCACTTGTGCCTGCCTGATGCTGCTGGTGCTGTATCTTGAGCAATCTTACCCATTTTATTGTTGCCCACCTTACTTCTGATTGCTAACAACCTTCCTGCGAGGCTCCAGCCTCTCACACAAGCAAACCTCCAGGGACTGGAGCCAGGCTGCGGAGCAGCAGTGGGTGGCTAGGTTTGATTTAGGCCCAGCCAGCGGGGTTCATCTTCTCCTCTTTGTGACAAATTGTTTTTTGCCTCCCTGTCAGGCAGCCCAAACTCCCAGTCTCCTTGTCCCAGAGGCAAGAAAACGGCAAGCCTGTGTCTGTTCTCACATGATTGATAGCCCTGCCGGTAGGAGCATCGGCGCATGGGTGACGATGATCTACCGCTCAGCAGCTGCCCGCTCTGAACGGGCGGGTTTCCCCAGACCATCTCTCATAGCCACACATGCACCTACTGTCACAAACTTACACCGTGAGGAGGGGATAGTGAGGAGGAGGGCGGGGGGGAGAACTTTTCTTTATCGTATTTGTTATAAATGGGCTAAAAGTGCGTGTCTCTCTTTCTCCTTCCCTTCTCTCTTTCTTTTCCCTCTTTTTTTTTTTTTTTGCAGAGGATGAAAGTCCTGGGCAGACCTATCACAGAGAGAGAAGGAACGCGATCACAATGCAGCCGCAGGGTGGGCAAGGCCTCGGCAAGATCAGTGAAGAGCCTTCCACGTCGAGTGAGGAAAGGGCCTCATTAATCAAGAAGGAGATCCATGGATCTATATCGCACCTTCCTGAACCTTCTGTACCCTACCGCGGGACGCTCTTTACCATGGACCCCCGAAACGGTTACATGGACCCTCATTACCGTGAGTATTGATTGCTGGTTCGTTTGGGGATGCAAAGTTGGAAGGCTGTCAAGGCTGTCAAATTTAATGCAGTTTTATTTGTCGCCTTGCATCGTCCCCAGGGAGAACTGCTTTGTCTGGGGCGGGATTCAGGTAATACAATCTTTTTTCTGAAGTTAAAAAACAGGGGGCAGTTGCATTGCAGCTCGAAATTATCACAGGCCTCTGCAAAGCAACTTCCACAGGACATCTCATCTGTTGCTAATCCTCCTCAGCCATCCAGGGTTGCATTTGCTCCACCTCCTTAATACATGAAGAAAAAAAGCCTCATTAAAGAAAGCACAGAAGGAAAATGAAACAGGCCTTAAAATCCGTCTTTTAAACAATGTTAAAGTACGGTATTAAGAGGAGGAAGGACCATGCCTTGTACAATGAGAAATTCTGGGGGGGTGGGAGGTTTATTGCAGGGTTTTGGGGGGTTTTGTTTTGTTTCGGAGGTTTTTTAGGGATTCGTGTGTGTGTTTGAGTATGTGGGCTGATGGAGTGGTTTTGCAATTTTCTTCCCCAGCTACAGTTCCCTGAAGTTGTAGGGTGCGGGGGGAGGCAAATGGTTTCAACTTCTGAATTCCTGCTCCGGCATTAATAAAAAAGTAAGAAATTAACTGACACTTGAACACAGATGTGGAAAGGATTTCTCCACAGGCAAATATGAGGGAGTTAAGCAATTTTTTTCATCTGCTTCTAGTTTACAAAAAACGAAAGAGGAAAAAAAAATCATTTAGTTGTGTAGTAATGAAGTACATCTTGAGGTGTCAAGGCTTGTGCCTTTTGATTATAGATTTATCACCCAGTCAGGATACAGATTTGCCATTTAACCTTCCAGTCTCCAGTTCCAGATGATAGGCTTAAGACCCACAAAGAGGGGCCAGTGTGTGTTGTTGGTTTTTTTTTTCCACATCATTCAGAAATTTTAGTGTTTTAAGGCAAAAGGTCATTAGCCAGACGACTGATTAGTGAGGACAGCTGATTAGTGCATGTTTTTTTGCTAAAGAAAGTGCCAGGGATAAAAGCTAATTTTATCCCTTCATTAGTTGGGCTAGCAGCAAAGGGGAATGTTCACTCATCAGGGTGCAGATCAAAGTATGTCTCGCACAACCTTAAGTCTCACCAACCTTCTTTTAAAAAAAAAAAAAAGCCTGATTGTTAATAAGGATGGAGGTATTATCAGAAAACGAACACTTGTTGTCTTTATAGTTTAGATCAGTATTTAGGGGAAAAGTTTGCAGTTAAGCTTTTAAGCTTTCTTCCAGTGTAGGCAGTCGGTTTCTGTACACCCTCCTCCTCTCTCGCACAGCCCTGCTCAAACCCTCTGGGGGAGTTACTCATCTTTCTGCTGAGGAGGATGTGCTACAGCACACCAGCAGCAGACTTGTCTGCCAGAGAGGCATGAATGTGCAGAGCAAACAACTGCTCATGAGCAGCAGTGCGTAGAAACACTAGCTTGCGGGTTGGAGACACCATTTGTAGCTTACGGTTTGCTAATGCAACCCCCAAATCTCACTTAAAATCTTATTGGGGAAGCAAAATAGCTTCTCTCTTTGTAGGCAGTGTAGCTGGCGAGAGATGAAATGTGGGACAAAAACAACCCCCCAAGCAAACAACAAACCTTATGCTGAGTTTAGTGGTGACGGTTGCTGTTTTGACCATCTGATCAGCTGCCAGCTCACCCCTTAAATCTAGTTCAAAGTGTTGTTGATAGTACTGAAGATTCAGACTGAAGAAAAAGGGCCGGCCGGTTAGAATGAGTCTGAGTGGTTTGTATTTAGTTTATTTAGTTTTACTTTATTGAATTTGCCTTTTGACAAGAGTTCTCAAGATTTAACGAAGCTACTAGGTCTATATTGTGAACAATAATGCTAGCTAGTTAGGATGTGTGGGCTACTAGAAAAACACTGATGTCAGAAGTTGAGAGAACAGCCCAAGTTATCCAGCATGTAATAGCAGAGAAACAGGAGATGAGTTAATTTTAAATGAGCAACATAATCTTAAAGCAGAAGTCCAAGTCAGAAAACATCAGATGGGCAGACCTGCTTCACTGCTGCTGTAGTGAGATGTACATTTGTACTCACTGATTTATAAAATCCCTCAAGCTATTAATGTCATATAAAGAGCCATCATGCTTTTATTTACTTTTAATGGATGTGATACAGAAGGACAACTAAAGAGACAAATGTCTAGTTAGATTTGTAGGAGAGCAGACAGGCTTACTGAAATTTTCATAGTAGTTCTATCATTTATATATGTAAGACATGCTTTCATAAAAGTGGTGACTGTATTCAGGCTGACGCTTATAGTGGTCCATACGAAGAAGGCTGAATAATGTAAACATACCCCAGTCCCACTGTAGCAACAGGTGAAGAACCAGCAAGGCTATCGTTCCCTTCCGTAGTTTCTTGCCAGTTTTGCTGGGCATATGGATAGAAAATACTGTTTTAATTCAACATAGTTGGGTATGTAAACACACTCACAGTAATTCCTTAGTTTCCCTGTGGTTGGAAAATACAGACTTTTCAAGATGCCTAATTTGTGCTTCTATTTATACCCACTTTGTATTTTAAAAGTGTGGGCAGGCTTCCTGTAACACAGGAAAAGGGAAAATAATTTTTTTGAAGAAGAACATCTGTATATTTTTATGGCAAGAAAAGAAAAAGAGCATTTAAGTCAATTGTGTGTGGAATGCATGTCCCTTCCAGGAGCTGCAGTTATTAGAAACAAATTGAATGCTTTGCATTTCTATATGTAAATATGCGTGTGTCTGTGTATGTGCATTGCAGGATATTTTTTGTTGTCATAATTTTTTTCCTAATTAAAATGACTGCTGTTGTAAATGTTGGAAATAATAGTTACCATATACATGGAATAAATACCTCACTGAGGGGGAGTTTGCTCTCCTGCAGAGTGTGGGTGGGGATAATGGTTGTGTTTCAAGTGGACCAGCTTTTCAAACAGCTGGGATGAAACATGCTGTGGAGCTGGCGGTCCTTCTGCACTGCCAGAGAGCCCCTGAACCATTCAGCAACAGAGAATGAGAGCAGCCTCGTGCTCAGCCTACAGCATTCTGTCCTCCAAGAGATAAAAGGGAAAACATACAGGCCTAAACTAGAAATTTTTGTTTTCTGTCTTTTTTTTTTTTTTTTTGTTATGGATTTCTTAAGCACTGTTTAAACACTGCTCACAAAGTGTGGGGGTTTTGGTTTTGTTTTTTTAACTTTTTAAAAAACTTTTTTATTTTTAAAAGCTTTAGGGCAGATGACAAAAATGCTGGAGTTTCCTTTCATGTGTTGCACCTTTTCTTTATTGAGGAGAGCAGGGTTACTGAGTTTAATCACAGTGTTTCTTAAACGGATTTAAAACCCTGTGTTTCTCAAACACTGATTGCAATGGTAGTTGGAGCCCCTTGTTAATGTAAATTCTGTCTCTAGAGGTGGGGCTGAGGCAGGGGAGGTGGGGATAGCAACTTCCCTTTGTTATTCACTTCCCCAATTTTAATTCCCACGCAGATTTATGGCAGTGCTAAGACTGCCTGTCAAACAAGTCATTCCTCATGGAAAAAATGAATCATTCCTGATGTAAACACTTTGATTTAAAACATACTGCTGGTGTTCTTCCCACAGCTCATCTGAAAGAATTGTTAGTTCCTAATTAGTAAAGCCTGAAGAATTATCTTAAGTAAAAAGCAGTGACAGTTCAGTTGGCTCTGATCTAAAAATTCATATATACAGGAATGGCCCTGGCAGGATTCTCTTTCTGTTACATCCCTTCGTCTCAGAGAGGTTGCATTGAAAGTAGCTGAAAGCAGGAACTCACTTTTTTTCCTTTCTTTCTTCTTTTTTTCTTTTTTCTTTTTTTTCTTTTCCCTTACTGGGGATTTATTCTGCTGGTTTTGAAGCTTCTGTATCTATCTGGGGAAGTGGGAACTGCTTATTGCACATTTCATAGGATTAACCCTCCAAAGGTATTGATTGCCCTCGGTTCCCACTGACTGTGCCTGGACTTGTGCTTTTTAAGGATCGGGCCCCCTATAGCTGCCCGGGTTAGATTACCCAGTGTTAGTGTCATCTCAAAATCAATTTGCAATGTGAACAAAAGACCACAGCAAGGAAAATACAGTGCTGGTTCACTAGGTGCACTTGTTCATTTACCGCATTTTAATTTCTATTGACCAGAATTCCCCTTTCGTCATCTCCCCATAGGAAAGGAAAAAGGAGGGGGGAAAAAAAAAAGGAAATTAGATTCCGTTTCTGCAAATGCAAACTAGTAACTGGAATCACTGCCTTAAAATGCAGTAATTAGAAAGCAGTGACTTTTCATGGCAATCTGGCTTGAACCATGATGGCCAGCTATGTGCGATGCATTGGATGGTGAGAGCAAGTCCAGGTTGCCACCAGCAGATGAGCTCATGGAAGGGGGTCTCCATTTGCTTTGTAGAGGGGGGAGCCAGTGGCCTCCCTTGTCTTCTCCCTGGCACATTTTGGGACACTGGAGGGACAACCGAGACACTTTTGGAGAGTCCCAAAGTGGGCACTTTTCTTAGCTCACCTCTAGCTTCCCAGCGTCACCGGGTGGCAGGAGCCTGGGGTGGTTTCCCCCCAGCCTTGTTGGACAGCAGTAGGAGAGTGTCAGTGAGGAATCCTTGTAGAGATTTAGGGCTGGGGTCTTTAAAGACATTTAGGGGCTCTTCAATTTCAAAGTGAGTTTGGCCTCTTAAATACCTTTGAAAATCTGGGTCCTACTGCTTCAGCTCTTTCTACAGCATTTTTGCAGGGGAGGGGCTTAAGCGCTCTAGTAACAAAACTCTCCTCTGACAGTGATTTATGGGGTGGTTTCCAAATGTTGTCAAGGAGGGGTAGTTGAAAAAAGTAAAACCTAAAACTTTTAATAAAACTCACAGGGGAAAAAAAGCCTCTAATACAAAAGTGAATGTCAGATTACTGGTGTCAGCTGACCAACTGAAATTTTGGTCTTTAAGAAAACTAGCATGTTTGCAAAAACATTTTTGGGATAAAAAACTAAAATGTACTAATATCTTTCAATAGCCTCCAACAAAAAACATTACTGCTCTCAAAATCAAATTTAGGGTCGAAGGCAACTTCAGTTTGAAATTTTGGAAGGTGTTGCAGACCTCTTAAGCTTAACAGCAGCTTATAAATGGAAATCTCTTCTTCGAGATGCCTCCCAAACCTCCCTGGTCGTGTTTGGGAAGTTCTGCTCACTACAAATACTCCTGCCCATTTCTCTGGAGTCCTTCTGTGGAATAAGCAGGGACTCTTGAGAGCCCTGGAGTTGCTGCCCCTGCGTGGTCCTCTCATTTGGAAGTAACAATTGCACCCATAGATTTACAGCTAGAAGTGGCACACAGAGATGTCCTTTTTTTCTACCGGATTTTCTGACTCCTCAGCATGCGGCAGGCTGCAGAACTACAAGTACCTGAAAGGCCTTGAAATGTAATGTGGTTGAGAAGCTGAAAGGTGTGGGGTTTTTTTTAGGGTTTTTTTGCTTTGTTTTGTTTTTAAGTTTAGGTGAATAAATCTCTCTGAATATTGACTTTTTTCCCTTGTCATTACCAGTAGTATTAATTTCAGCTGGAAACTATAGGCAGTGGTACGGAAAGAGATGACCCTGTTTGTGTGTGGAGGGTAGAATAGGATATTTATGACATCTCTTAGGGCCCTATAATTTTGTTGGACTTCAAAATTTTAAAAATGTCCTGAGGATCACATTTAAGAAAAAAAAAATTACCCCTCTATGGCACCTAAGAGATTTACCTGCCAGGCACTACTGGGTATGGAGCCTTCTGAGAAGCAGATGGGTTCTGTTAATCTCTGCTTTTTTTTGGTTCTTCAAGTGCATGTAAGCTGTGGGGTGAGTTTTTTTGTTTTATGGTTGGTGGGTGGGTTGTTTTTTGGTTTTTTTTTGGTTTGTTTTTTTTTTTTTTAAGGAATCGGGAAGATAAAGACAGAGGACAAATGCAAAAACACTTACCTCTTTCACAGATTTGATTTGGTTTGTCAGCTAAAGTTTTTTTAGATGCTTTACAGTAGGTATTTGTTGTATAACTTCATTCATGGAAGGAGGCAGAATACGTTGCTCAGAGCCATAGAATCATAGTTAAGAATTCTGGAAAAAAAGCCAAGGAATAATGTAAACCATCTCTTCAGCTTCAAGGCAGATCAGCTGTCCCTAAATCAGGAGAGAATGAAAAGCCTCTTCAAAGTTGCTGTGGACATTAATGTCTTTAAGAGCCATGTGACAAGATCTGTAGTGGGTTTGGACTGATCTTGTGTCCCTTCTATAGCATCAGCAGCTGGAAGGTGGGGGGAAAAAACTTAGAGGCTATAAAAATCTGAGTTGAAAAGTTTTGATAAAGTTTTCTCTTCCCTCCTAGAGATCTCCTAGAGTTCTGCTAGCATGCAGGAGATACAGTACTTCCATTGCTGTGTTCTGTGAAAAAAAACCACACACCAACCCCCCCCCAAAAAAAAAAAACCCAAACCCCACAGCCTGACGCATAACTGTTGTGCTCATTACTGCCATTTCAACAGGCAAGATCATTAGTTTTCTCTTCTTTTTAGTTGTCAGAGTGATCTTTGTGCTGTTGTGGAGGCTGTGTAGTGCAAGGGGTTAGCCAAGAATGACAGGTATGTAGAGAACTAGTGGCCAAAGGAAGATAAGCATCATTTGTTGCAAATTTTGAAGCATCCCATAATGCCTGAGGTTGCTGTCTGTCAGCTTTTTGAGTGCTTTGTCCTGTGAGCATTTCTTGGCCAAGGGGACACCATTTGAAAAGCAGCCTCTTTGACTTGGCTGCTTAGAGCTTTAAAAAAGGTTAGCCAGAACCCAGCCTCATGCGGCTTTTGGTGTCAGATGTGTTACCTGTATCTGTAAGGAGCTTTGTGGCTGCAACAACTTGAGTCTTTGTGCCAAAGCATGGGGAACATGTGAACCAAGTGCTGGTTCAGTGGTCACGACTTTCACCAAGAACTGAAGCAGATTCTCCTGAGCTGGTGAGTACAAGCCATGTACTTAACCACTGTGCAGTGCTTTACACTGCCAGGGAGATGGTTCTCTTGGATCGGTGGCCTTCCATCTGGGTAATGCGATAGAGGGAATTCAGTTGCCTAAGCAGAGGTTTGAAGTGGTATTTTCATGCCTGGGAGGTTCCTAGCTGGTCTGCATCTGCCACCCTGGAAAGACTGGTCTTTACTACATCCTGTGTCATATCTGTTAATTCTGTATGAATGTCTCGAATACCTTAGGGTCTAAGATGGCACTATGTGTCTGTGTTTAGGCAGCTGAATCCTTGTCAGTGTTGTAACTGGGTGTTTAGATCAGTGTGTCCAAATGTAGAAAATAAACGTTTAAGTTCAGTTCTTTTTTTTTTTTATCCCTGTCTGTGCTGCCATCGTCCAGCTCCTTGTGAAGAAATCTGTGGCAATAATTAGATTGCAGAGTAGCTAATATCTACAGGGCGCTCCTCTTTCATGGTTCTCTTGTGTTAATTTTGTTGCATCCCGGCTGCTTGTTGGATGTGCGCTATCCTTCCTTGCTGCTGCCCTTGAGGCTGGGGACAAGCCCAAATGCATGGGCACTGAAGGAGGGTGTTGTGTCCCAGAGGATGACTCAGGCCAGGCAGTGGGGGGTAGCAGCAGCGTGGGGGCACCAAGGACCTGCTTTTTCTGTGACATGGACTTGTCAAGGGAGGCTTTGAAAGGCAGCATGGTTCGTGTTGACAAGGTGCAGTTTCAAGATTGTCGCATGGAAGTCTGTCAGCACCAGCTTTGGTCTCCTGTTGGAGCCCAGGGTTGAACAGGCCTTTACTTTTGAGACAGTTTAAATGCTTTGGTTGCTGAACCATTTTCAAGATCACTAGTGGATACAGCTTTATTCCTATTGATTCCTCAGTACTTAGGAGGAGAGCCTCTTAGCCACAGCCTCTGCTTCCTTTTATTCACACCTAGCAACCCAATTAGCTTCCTCTTAGCCTGGCTCTTGGGTAGTTTACACGGTACTCTCTAACCTCTTATTAAAACACTGCTCAAATTACTTACAACTGGGGCTCTTGAGCTTGCTCAGTAGGTCACATCTGAGTTTTGAGATCATGTCGGGAATGCTTCTCCTTCAGTCAGTTATACTGGCTACCTTTTTTCATTTGTGATCATAAAACTTACAGCCAAGGTAGCAACCACCAGTTCGTGGAACCAGTACTGTACCAAATATCAATGTATTGGTAGCTGTGTTTTAGAGTACAGTTGGTGTACTACAGCATGGTCATTGGCATGTGTGGTGGTGGTTGGTACACGGCAGCAGGAAAGGCAGTATGTGCATGGGAGTGTTTGTATGTACAGGTTTGTACATCATCTCCGTACTTCCTTTTAAAAATAAGAGTAATCAAAAAAAAGGGGGGGGGGGGGCAAAAGAATGTTTTTGTATTGTCTTTCAGAATTTGTCTTGCTGAGTTTTTGGAGTTCAGCACAGATAGCTCCCCGGATAACAGAATTGCTTTCTAATCTAAATTATGTTTTTTTTCCTGCTTCACATTGAATAAGGTAGCAGAGAGGATCCCCCATTGTTCGTTCTGGTTTCCCTTTCACATTTCAGGGCTGCCCGGAGCCATCATTTTTCCCAAACAGACGAACGGCGCTGATCCAGAACCCAATGAATTCAATGACTCAACTCCTGCTGGCTTCAATGAACTTTGTAATAATCCCCAGTTGCCTTATATTCTGCCCTTTCATTTTACTTGCTCCTCATGCTAGTTGTAATTTAAAATCATAATTCCCAAGGATCCATGTTACCATTTTGCAAATGAAGAGCTATCCTCTATCTACAGTCCCCTGTTGAAGTAGCTTATGGTAACAAGCCAAAAGTAATGGTATATGACATACGTTCAAATAAATGGCTGATTATGGTAACAGCTGAGTGTAACACCATTCCAAGTGTTGAAGTAAATAACTAATGAGGTAGAATGTGCTGAAATAAATTTCATTCCGCCATGTCACACTCCTTAGTGTAAAAAGGTACTGCATTTGATTTGTATGTTTTTTTTCACTAACCTGCCTACAGATACAACTGTTGAAAGCCTTCAGCTTTGGCCTTGACTTCGGTTAGACATCATTGTTGAAATTAAATTGGGTTACTTGGGTGACTAAGGTTTGTTGGATCAAGGCCTGTGTTATGTCTAAACAGTGGTTGCTCACTTTACCGGGATGGACCAGCATGGTACGGTGATAGGAAGCTGTTGGCACCAAAGCCATGTTTCATGCTGGACAATATTTGAGTTGGCATAGACACTAGTGATCTACAGTGCTTTTAACAATAAAATGGGTGCCAGACATCAAAAACATTAATTGCTATGATAGGAGTGGAATTTTTTTCTTCTTTTAACTAGAAGGGAGAAGAGGAGCAATAGTCATATATCACTGGCTAATCATTGAGCTGCCCAGTACTTGGGATGTTTGATTTGGAAAGTCTGATGTATGACCTGCTCATATATGCTGTTACTTTGCCTGAGACTGGCAGTGACCATGGCCTATGCTTACTTTCACTCTTAGAGGTTTTCAGGTTTTCTTGATTTGTCGAGTACAGAAAATTTAAACAAGCTTATAGGCACATACAGCTGACTGGAAGAAACCCCTTATAAATAAAGATCAAAGGCCTGATCTAGCTTTGTCTACTCCCATGAAAAAAATTACAAAACCTGAATGAAACCCGAATTGCTGGCCTATGAATGTGTTTCTGGGTTCTTGTGGGGAAGTGGCACATCTCTTCAGAGACAGTGGTTATTTATCATGTGTGTCACAGATTAACACACGTCTGATGGTTAGTAGTGCCTTCCATCCTCTGTGCATTATAACTAGAAAGGCAGGTTAAGGACATGGGCTGCTGCAGTGGTTCCTCCCATAGATGTTAGTCCTGTGAGTATACCACTCTGAAAAGGTGGTCTGTACAGGGAGGTTAAAGCATCTCGTGCCTCTGCATCCTGACTAGCCTCCCCCCAGGATTTTTTTGGTAGACAGCCTGTGGGAGTGTAGCCCATGTTGTGCTAATGCGTGGGGCCTGCCTTGGCATGCAGGGTCCTGCTGGACCAGAGGGGTGTAGGCCACTTACTGCTGAGGCCATGCTTGAAGGCTGGCAAAGTGCAAGGTTGACAGGCTTTATCTTAAGGGGGTGGCTTCTGGGCTGCCTTTAAGAAATGATGTAGATATGGATCCTGCTTGTTAAGGCTACACGAGGTATTGACACAGCTCTCCGACGAAGACAGTCATCTGAAATGGGTTGCTCTGTTGGCTGTTGAGAAGTGACTGTTGTATTTTCTTATGGGAGGCTGGTGCTAGCCTGACACTGCTCTGTGGTCCTGAAGCACAATACCCTGTTGTGGGAATTGCCATACAGATGGGAAGAAGTCATCTTCAACTTCACATTCCTTCTGAGCATGCCTCTAGGCCAGATTAATTTGGCAACACATGCCAATAAGTCTTGGCTCCAGAAAATGCTGTGGCCTGCTCAGTGTTTTCCATGTAATGCCTTTTTTAATTAAAGTTCAGACCCTATATATCTGCTCCTTGTTTGCTGCAGTCTTTGCTTATCTGTGTGTAATGATGAGAGATCAAGTGTCCAGCTCAGCTGTTTGAAGAATCTTGCCATTTACATGGTTGGTTGAATTCTCCCAGCTGTGATTTCCCAGGAAGCTTCAAAATCAGAAGGTGCTTTCTCTTTCCTGCTTCCATCCTGCTATGTAATACTTTCATGAGCCCCACCTCATTGCAGCTAATGACACCCTTCTGTTTTGTCAGTGCAGGGAACTGAGAGGTGCTGCTGGCAGGCAACATCCTCTTCAGCCTAGCTATACTTTGCTTCTTGTTCTTCTGACGGTGCCATGCACTTAGAAGAAAAGGACTTAAAAACTGGACCAGAATTGACTAAATGCAAGAGTGGGAAACCAGAGGTGGGACCTGTAGCAGCATTACCCCTCAGCCCAGCCTTTTTAGGACCATGGTGACTTGTATGTTGTGGCTTGTAGCTATCAGAATAAAATCTGATGGCAACCCCCTGACCGCATCTTCAGCTCACTGTTACTCTGGCTGATATCTACTGGAAGTACACGTCACCAAGGCGGTGGGAGCATGGTTGCCAGCATATCGCTGTTTACAAATGAAACCCTGATGTGTGACGTTCATGGTAAAGCTACATCCCTGTGTGTGAGCTGGGTGTGTATCTTATGTCAATGTATGACTGTCTCAGGTAGCAGAGCTGCTATTTTATTCAAACTGGCCAACTCTTTTTGTTTTAATCTAGGATGAATTCGGCACTGTTACAGTATGCTGGACACTGGTATTATAGGATATTTGTGTGCAATATGGGATGCATGCATACACTACAGTAATTTAGTGTTTTCTCTGAGGCTTGTTGCTTCCTGGTTATTTTCCTGCTTATTTTTGTAATGTGATTTTTCATATACTTCTGCATTATGAACCTTTTTGTTTTTTAAGCTATCTCTGATATGCAGCTTTCATATCTTGGCTCCCAGCAATGTTGAACCTCATTGTAAAGTCCCTTCGTGTAAAAACCAGCTAGTTATAACTCTCAAAAATAAGAGGCTTGTCTCCTGAGGACAGCTCCATATTGCGGGTGGAGTATAATCCTTAACATTGTTTTTTTGCTTTCAAATAGCTGGGGACAGTAAGTCACGGAGTGAGAACTCCCTTTGTTTCATGTAGTGTGCGTTGCAGGGAAAGAATGTAACAGAGCAGAAAATGAAGAAAGACATAAAAGAATCTCAGCTCAAGGAGGTCAGATCCATCAGAGGCTTAGCGTTGCCTTCAAAGATGCCTGGGACAGGTGGCAGTTCAAGACAATCAGAGGAGAAGCATCCGCTAGCGCCGAGATAAGGGATTCTTGCAGAATCCTGCTATCTGGTCCCAGTTTGCTTTGATGTAACTCTGCTAGAGAAGACTTCTGGGAGCAGGCTACTGCTTTCCTCCGTGATAGGCTGCTGTTGTTCAGCCTTTTAAGGTCTCATTACAGTGGTCCTTGAGGATTAATCCTCTTTAAGGTTTACATGGGAATGGTTTTGTCTGAAGGCCCAGCCAGGGACCCCGGTACCACCTGTACAAAGCATTATTGCATTCTTTCATTCTGTTTTTTTAAGTGGCTCATATTTAACAGTATTTGACAGAAAGTAAAACCAAACATATTGCCTTTTTTTGCTTCCCTCTTTGGCTATTACTGAGTTTTTGTTGAGCACAGCTTGAGCAGTCCTTTGCAGACACTGAACCATTAGCAGTAAATTGTACGCTTCCGGTTACTCTATTTAGCCTGCTGGTTTTGGCAGTCCTCCTTCATCTTTTCTTCTCTTGCGCCCACCCCCCTTTCTCCTTTTTAAAGGAGGGGAGTGATGATGTTTGGCTTCAGAATCAGAAATCATCCCATTGCTGGTCTATTCCTGCGCCTGCAGTAGTGGATTTTGCATTCACGCCACTCTGCTCAGGGAGGAGGGTTCAGGATACAGGAATGTTGTAAATTATCAGCATTAATTTATTAAAAAGATGCATCTGCACTTATACGGGTTTGTTTATGAAAAACATTTACCGTTTTCTTCAAGGGGCAAAGCCTGCCCTCGGTGAAATAGCATCAGGCAGAGCGCAGCAATGACGCATGCAGGAATTATACCCTGGGTTTGGTGATGCAATGGGAAGCAAGTGCCTTCCAGCTCCTTGATATATTCTGTTATTGGTACTGTTTCTGTGTAACTCTATTGTAGATCTACGTCTTGGAGATAGAAAAAAGGCATGCAGCCATGATTCCAAAGAAAGGAACATTACTCTGAACTGGATTTTTTTTTCTTCAGTGTCATTCATCATTTCCCTAATTGAACAAAGTGTTACAAAGTCATTTTGATACTGTAACTCTAAGATGGTGATTGAGGTTAAAATAACACAAAGGTTCATGTTGGATAAGTGAAAACAGTATCAGTGACAGGTAAAAGTAAACTTAATGCTCTGAGGGTAATAAATAGCTTATGGGACACATCTCTCTCTTGCAGTAGAAGTCCCTGAGTTTAGCTCTTCTGAACCCATATTAAGCAGCTTGATGGCCCTAATTCAAATTATTATGAAAGGGGATAGTGTGTTTTATTTAAAAATCCCCCTATTTCTACCTAGAAAACTCAGCAATAGCTGTAAGTTGAATCCTTTTGAGGTAAAATAATTTGTGTGTTGTTGCCTACAGAATACCTGGTCATTAGCTATGTAGTGATTTTACTTTATAAAGAAGAAGCAAGCAAAAGAATGCCTTCACAAGCCTTCTGGCTTGTGTTTTGAGTGTTCTGTTTGGAAGTTATGTGATATGTTGAAAAGTGCTCATAATGCATGTATAGCAGATTAATTTTCTTTATATATAAAAGTATTATAGGAAACCCTATAGCTAATGCTGGCTATATAAAACTGTATGGTGCCTTTATTACCATAAATATGCCTGTGACCTTCATATACTCTTACATTTCCAAACGGCACATAATTTAAGAGTAGGGTGGGAGGATGCGAGAAGCAGAAACTAAGGAAAAAAATATTAACTAAAATAAAGGTAATAAAATACGTTGTGATGTGAGGTGCTGTAGATCCCTTCAAAAAGACCTGTCTTCTGAAGAAATACGGGCAAATTTTTGGCAGCCTAACTTTATACACACAGACACACGTGTCTGATTTATATAATACACATGCGATCAAGTGCTCTAGCCCTAGTCTTGATGCATATATTGAATATGTATATAAATAATCTATACTTACTGTCTCTAAGATACAAATACTTTGAATAAGGTGATGTTAAATTTATGTCCCCATCTTTAATTACACATTAGAGCTAGTTGTCAGCAATTTAGACTTCTATAGAACTATTCTGAAGGTTGCTGTTACATTTCTGACTTCATAAAATACAGGGAATGTGAGAGGGTTTTTTTCCACCTGATGACAAATGTATGAAAATTGCCAGTGCTAAGTATTTAATTGAATTTAATGGCTGTTTGTGTAATTTCAATGTAAGGTGCCATTACGAAGCATATTTTCAAACCAAAAGTCAACACCACAGTTTAACAACTGTTCACAGTACAGCATATGGCTGTTAAGTTCGTTTCAGGTGGAAAATGTGCTTGGCTGCACCAAGCCAAATTGTGACCCATTCTGTAAACAGCCCTGGCTCCTCTCCTTTTTCATCCTAAATGCAAGTGGGCTGGATCAGACAAAGGGGAGGCGCTGATTTCGTACAGCTTGATGGGAATGTGATGCTGTGGTCCAGGGATTCAGCTGCACAGTCTGCAGCAAGGCAAGAAAACAGTAGAGTTGCCTTCTGGGCCCTGGTGCTGACTCCTTGGCTTGTCTTCACCCAGGCTTTAAGAAATAGCCTCTTGGAGGCAGGGAATTAAAATGGCCAGGTCTTGCACTGTTTGTACATTTACCATGGTAACATTTACTAATATTAGTATTAGTGTTTTCTAAATAACAAAAGTACCTAGTAATCAGCAGGGGTCAGCCATCCTGGGAGTTCAAACTGTAAAGTTCAGCCATTCTTTCATTGTGAGAGGAGAACGATATATGAAAACCTGTTGGGTTTTTTGTCACTGTGACGTAAAACAAAAATATGGTACTTGATTTTGCTCAATAGCAGAACAAGCATGGAAGACATAACTCCTGAAAAAGAAGTTTCCAGAAAGTTATTATCTGCTAAATAGAGGGTCTTGTCAGTCCTTATGTAAATCTACTATAGCGGGTGTTACTCAAACCTCTCTCTATATATACTGTATAAATATAGAGAGGTGTGTGTATATATACGTATTAATATATTAAAAATTTCTTTGCAGCTTTGGGTCTTTATACCCCCCATTAGTCTAAAATCTTTCAGTGGTAGTAAATTCTGTATTTTGTATTAGCAGCAGTAGAAACTTACCTCTTTTATTAGGAAGGAACAAAATTGTAATCGAAACTGATCTCAGGCTAACAAGTGTGGAATGGATTAGGAATTGTTCAAAGTCAGTCTGATGCTTACACCAGATTGTCTTAATTTGCATTTAGAAAATACTTATCAATCTGAAAAAAAAAAAAAAGCAGTACAGCAGAAGTGTGTGGTGTGTATTAAGTATTTACGTACACACATGCCATACAGCTGGTGAATGCTGTTGTTAGCATGTATAAATTTCTTTTAGAAGTGCCTGTAGCAATTGTAGGGGCCAGCCCTGCAAGAATAAAAGTATACTCAAAAAGTCTATTAAATGCAGTGCGATCTGAGAACTGTAAGAATTCACCTTACTTAAATTGTTTCAGTGAATTTTAGTTGCCTACTGTTGTGTTAAACACTTTGTTAATATGATCTGAATTTATACTGAGTTTGATTAGGAAAAAAAAAAAAAGCTGGGTGGATTTCCAAATTGTCTTCCTTGAGAGCCTTTTAGGGTCTCCTTGTGCACAGCTCTTTCTTTGGTCTTCTCTTTCCATCAAGGTCATCCAGATTTTCTCCTTATTTTCTGTGAAACCTTGTGCACACTCCCTTACCTTCTAGACTTAAGTCTCATCCATGCTTGAATATCCACAGGCTCATCCATTTTCCTAACTTCTCTGTGTACTTTCTTTCTGGCCTCTGTCTCCCAAAGCTAGAGCCACATGAAATTTACTTGTCTGACTTCTGTTCATACTGTAAGAAGATAAAATCTTCAAAACTTAGGTTACTTTCGTGCATTCTGTCCTCTTATATCCTCTTCTGAGCTTGCATGTGCTGCAGAGCTTTCCATCTTGGGAAAGGCAGTATAAGCGTAGCCTATAAGATATAGGAAGGACCTGAATACTGGGGTGGCAGAGCAGAATCAAAATGTCATTCAAGCAGCTCTAACAGTGTTCGGGCACTCAATAGGTGTCAGCTCAATTCCCCAGTATTTATCCTGAGCGCTGGCTGCAGCTTTGGAAGAACATACAGAACATAAGGTGGCAAACAGGGTTTTTCCTTGATTTGGGTGGTACAGTATGAAACAGTAGGGTCTGGCCTTGGCTCTGCAGGTAAGTAAAGCTCATTCAGCAAAGCTTAGGGTCTTATCCTGTAAAGCATACAAACTGATTTTGGACTTGTTAGGGATGAAACCCCTCCCCACCCCACCCAAAACAGGAATAGATCTTATAATAGTCTAAAAACAAGAACACAGATGAAGTACTTCTAAAAATACCTCGATTAGAAGTGATTCCTTTTTGATATTTTGGTCTATTGTCTGTTCTGTTGTTTCTTGCTACATACCCTATTTTTTACAAGGTGTAATTTTTTTTGGGAAAAATGGAAAGTAAATCTTTCCATCTGTTCAAGAAAGCAGTTTTCTAAGATACTAAAGGACTTGTTAAACATGATTCCTCATAAATAAAGTCAATATAGAACAGCTAGTAGTGGAGAACGTTTTCATCATTGACCCACATTATTTTTTTGAGAAATGAAACGCAACTCCAGGGGTTGATTAAGAGAGGCCCCATGTCATGTGTTCTGTATGAAGTGCTGTTTTTCTCTCAAAGCAGTATGCACAGACCCATTTCCCATTTGTAGCAACTGACAGGCAGAAAGGTTGAGATTTGTTGGAGATTTCCAAGGAAGTTTTGTGGCAAAGCCACAAATAAAAATCTTTGTCTAGTGTGCTGAGCTCATGCCTTACTAATTAACTAGAAAGACTTTCAAAGTGGATTCAAATCTCTGTTCCTAGCCTGGTTTTCAATATGGGTGATTTTTTTTTTAACCCTTCATTTTGTAGATGCTCTTTCAAAGGGTGTTTATTCACCACAATTTTTTCACATGAAGCTGCTTAAGAATTGAGATTGGGTCAGTAAACATTGCTTTAAGAACCATGCGGAGTCAAACTTGGCTTGATGTGGCCATGTAAATAAATGGCTGGATTTTCAGAGGTGCTGAGCATTGGGGATATTTTTTTTTTTGGAAGCTCTTGGGTGCTTGGTAATTTGAAAATGAAATTTTTTCTCTAACTTAATCAGGTCTTAGATTAATAGGATTTACACCCTGAATTTCTAGTAAGGTGAATATTTTTTAAGGTCCCACTCTTAAAGCCTAACTTAGAGTTCTGATTTCTGAACCCTTGGCCATAACTTCTAGTCTTGAATTCGGATATCTTTTTTGTGTGTATTTTGCCAGTAAACAAGGCAAAAATAAGCTGTGCTGTAATGCGTGTGGTCAATTTTGCTTCATAATGAAAGTGCAGGTGTTGTCAAGTGTGCAGTAAATGTGCCAGGTCTCAGAGGAGTAATTATCAACCTGGTCAGCTATACTTACACCTAGATTTTTACATGATGGACCCATTTTTTCTCCACTTACTGAAAGATTTTAAAAAAAAAAACAAAAAACCAAACCACAAATAGTCTTAAATTTATGGTCATATTGCAGCGTTTACTCATGTCTTTGTATTCCCCAAACTGCAAATTGTTACAAAAAGTCTCTTGAAGTTGAGCATCTGCTTAATTATTGTCCTTAATAAAGTGCTTTCATACAACAAGGCTGAAACTTTGGCTACCCCCACAGAAAAAAAAAAATAAAAGGAACTTGGATGGAGAAGATAGTGCAGGGACCTCTCTTATGAGGAAAGGCTGAGAGACCTGGATTTGCTTAGCCTGGAGAAGAGAAGACTGAGGGGGGATCTCATCCACGCTTATAAATATCTGAAGGGTGGGTGTCAAGAGGATGGAGCCAGACTCTTTTCGGTGGTGCCTAACAACAGGATAGGGGGCAATGGGCACAAGTTGGAACACAGGAAGCTCCGCCTAAACATGGGGAAAAACTTCTTTATTGTGAGGGTGACAGAGCAGTGGAACAGGCTGCCCAGACAGGTTGTGCAGTATCCTTCTCTGGAAATATTCAAAACCCACCTGGACGCGGTCCTGTGCACCCTGCTCTAGGTGTCCCTGCTCAAGCAGGGGGTTGGACGAGATGATCTCCAGAGGTCACTTCCCACCTACCATTCCCTACCATTCTGTGATTCTGTGACCTCATGGGGAAATTTCCAAAAGAAGACACTCATTTTAATAGCCAGGTACAGTAGCAACAGTAGAGTTTACCTGTCTCATAGTTTATACAATCCTAGCACTTACAAATGTGAAAATTAAGAGTTAAGGCTGTCATAAATCTTACACTACCCACATAGTAAATAAGCACATTATTCTCACCAACTTTAAACTAAATTAACTCAACCTCATGTAATTACTAGTTGAAATTTTCATTTTGGAGTGGATGGAGACAAGCTAAATTTTGACTATTGGTTTGAAAACTCCAAGCGCTGCTCTTGTAGCTGTAATGTCAAAATACTAAGAACTACACAAAAATCTTGCATGAAAGAGTAATAAAAGCAGTGTATTATGCTAAGTACTTATTAATGATTTATTCCTTAAAACCTCAAGTACAAGTCACTAGCTATACATTAAATTTTCACCGAAAGTCTGTGTTATAAACACTTCCTTTTGAACTTTCTCTACAGGATTGTACAGGAAGATCTTTTTTGGACATCGTAAGTGCTAAACAGAAATATTTAGTTTCAAATAAACTTATGAAAAGGAGAGTGTGCCCTCTTGAAACAACACAGTTTGATAATGTGATATAATACAATTGTAAAATCTCATAAGTTTAGGCCACAATGTTGTAGGTTCAGGTACGTGGAGAATTTATGTTCCCTTACCTGATGAGGATATGAGGACAGAGTCAAATTTATGTCTACAGCCACTCCTTTCTTTGCTTTTAAATTGCTAGGGTTTTGGAAGTGATGTGTTAGCTAGGTATGCTTCTGTCACCTAGCAACATTAAACAGACTCTTGGAACAAATAGTATTTGGAATAGGCAGTTTTGGACCATCATTGGATGGAATAAATCTAGGTATCCCTGGCATTCTCCAAAATCAGATATTGCTATGACTTCTCCAGGTGTCTCCTTTGTTAGGAAGCCTTTGGAGAGCAAATGGCTTCCAAGGTGACTTCAGTTCAGCTTTGACAAAACTTCTGGAGAAATAAATACTATGAAGGAAGATCCTGCTCTTCCAAAAAACCCCACTGTGCTGCAGTTAAATGGTGGTCCCACCATGACAATAAAATGTGTTGATCATCTCTGGTGCCACATTCCTGTGCACTGAATGAAGTGATCTCCCAAGTAACTAGTGCTCCAGCCCCCAAAGGCTTTACCAGTGCTGGCTAAACTAACACTTCAAACCACAGCAGTAATTAAACTGAATGTTGTTGCAAAATGTGTACCTGCAGAGTGTGTAGGCACTAATGAAATACATGGGTATTGCTGTATGTAGCAAGAAACACAAAAGGTCGGTAATGGTAAGGTTGAGTATCTCACAGTTACTTTCCAAAGGTGATGGTTAGAGATGCATACTCTCCAGATTTTTGTTCTTGATAAATAGAGCAGGGGAGTACTGTATTTCCTGTCTGCTCATTGGCAGTAATTACATTATTATGTTTAATTACAGGGGTAGGGGTTTGTGTACATTATAACCTCCATAAACAGTAGGCATCAGTCAATGATCCTGATTTTCTTGCCCTCTTTCGTTAGCACTCTTGCTCTGAAAGAATAAAGGAAAAAAACCAAAACAAACCTTCATTACAAACTTGCAAGAAGAGACTGGGAAGGGTGTAATGAGCAGTACTGTGCTGATATGTTTTAATAAATATTAGTTTACTGCATACCACAACAGAGAGCAAATACATGCAATTACTTGCAAATTTCTTCAGTGTTTGTACTTATAAATCTCTGCCTAAATCTTCCCAGCTGGGAGTTAGGCTGGTCTTTCTGCTGTGGAAGCAGGGCTTTGTTCTCATGTTCAGCTTCGGCTCAGTCTGGAATAATTCAGAAACGTATTAGATAGATTGCAGCTCCCAAAAGGCATAATGAAATAACCTTCACTCCCAGCCTTAGGGAAATAAGCACACAATCAGGGTTTGGGCAGATTTCTCGATTAAACAAAGAACTAACTGTGCACAAATTGCTCCATAACAATTTGTAAAGAGTCCACTTTATAAATTTCTTGCAGATGTAAAGCTGATATTTTTTAATCAGAATGGCAGGGCTGTTAAAGTTGAAATGTCTTCAACATTTTCCCTTTGCTCTGTAATTAGTATCAGAAATATTTAGATTTAAAATGGAATTGGTAACACATCCTGGGTTATTTTTGATTTGTTTTTGGGAGTCAGTGAAATGCAATGTCAAACCCAAGCTAAAATCTGCATTTAATATATACAGTGAACTTAATCCATCTGGAATAGATTCAGGATAACTTGGTGCTGTCAATTTTTATTTTGTTTAATTTCATATGGTGTTCAGCAAAGGAATGAAAAGTTATTGCACTTAATGTTGTTGTGACTTAAGGTGTTCTCTGGTCAAATTATTCAATAAATCAAAATCAGGCTCTGGTTGTACCTGCTAAGCGTTGTTTAGAATAGGATATTTAGGAGATTTTTAGCAGCTTTCCATTGATTGAACAAGACACACGTGTCATGCAAAAAGCATGCAGTATTTTGATGAATAGCTGTATTAGATGGCAAGTCTAGGGACCTAGTAAACACAACTTTCATTTTACTGGCCTTTGTTTTTAATTTGAGGGCTTCAGTGTAAAAGAAAACACCACTCGAGTATTGTTCTGATGTCTTACTGCTTATCTACGACCCATGCTCTTATCCTCCAAAATCTCCCCCAAGATTTAAAAATACATACCTATTTTCTATACGTTAGCTTGCTGACGAATACCTCATTTTTCAGCTAATTAGATGGTTCAAAGTCCTGCTCTCACCTAAATACACAGGATATTACTAGAGTTTGTGGAGAATAGTAGAGATTTTCAGGCTGTCCTTTCCGTGAAGCAGCGTTCCTGCTCCTTACGCTGGCATCTGCCTGCATCTCTGGCTCTGGTTCTCAGTCTGCTACATCCAGATACCAGAGCTGAAGGCAGTAGACCTGCAAGTGTGTAACAGAAAGCAGAATCCATTCCCCAGTTTCCTATGTCACGCACTGAAGAGGAGCTGTGCTTGTATCAGCACAGCTGTCAGCAGATGCTGGTAGGTCCTGTTTCTACAAGCACAATGTTCAATTTCAGTTTAAACAGACTTGATTTAAAAAAAAAAAACGGTGAACTTTCCTCAAAATGCACGCAGCTACTTGCCATGAAGTTGCAGTTGCTCTCTAAACCAGCGCAGCTTGAGTAGTACCCAGCTGGCTGCTGCCTGGACCAGCTCTCAGAGACCAAAGGTGTCAGCGCAGCCCAGGGAGCTGCTCCTGCAAAGCTTGGGCTGAGCCTGCAGCATGCTTGGTGTTTGCTGCCAGAACATCATCTGTGCACTGCTCTGCACTGATGGTAAGTTATCAGTCGGGGAGGTTTTGAGTTGGAGGCTCTCTGCAGTGTTTCACCCTTTGTGGGTAATATGTAGTTCCTCATGCAGGCCCAGCTGGCCTGACACCACCTATCCCTTTCAAAGGAAATATGTGAGACATATAAGCAGGAGGCCTGCTCCTGTACTCCATTAAATTAATGACGGAGTTGGAGTTTCTAGTTGTGTAAGTTTAGCTGTGGTTTGGGCGCATGTTATAAATGGGGAGTTAAACAAAAATATATAAATACATGCTCACTGAAGAATGGACTTGCCACACTTCTACATAAGTGCATCACACCCATGCTCATCTCGTTTACTTCATGCACCTGGGTCAGTGTGTGACCTTGTGTGTAAAAAGAGTAGAAAAATACTAAAATGGTTTCAGGAGGGATGAGTGCTAGGGCTGCTCACTGTGAAGGGAAACAGTGAAATGGTAACGGGCATCTTGAACTAAAGAGAAAAAAGACGCAACTGAATTTACTGGGAAATTCATCTTATCTTTTACTCTCTTTCACGTTTGGCAGGACCTTCTGACAGCTTTTACCCATCAAGCAGATATGAAACACTGTTCAAACTACTTGTATGCTGATAGCTGAACCCAGGGTTAGGAAATGAACTTCACAGTTATAGTGGACATTTAATTAAATACAGTGTCGTTCTGCCAATAGAGACTGTAAAAACTGCTTGAGGTACTCTGCTTTTACGCTGGAGAATCTGCAGTGGCATGTTGAACAGGAAGGCCCCAGCTTGGTTTTCTTTTAAAATTGCATTTAAATGTACACTAGATACACATTCATCACTTTAATCTAAACTCTACTGTAAATTAACATGTATAGCCTCTGAGATCATACACTTTCACAGAAGTACTCTAAATGAAACTTGGCAGCTTTCGCCCCGTAACATCATTTGTTCCATTCACTAGCAAAAGCAGACCTCAAACAAGTCAAAACTGTGCTCAGTAATGAGTTCCATTATTTTTCTTCATGTTTTTGGAGTCTCAAAAGCCGCCTGTCCCGTGTCTTTATTTTACAAAAAGTCAAAAAAGCACAACAAGCCTGCAGATGTATCAAAGGAAAGCTTTCTCATGTAAGATCCCGAGATGTTTGTCATTTACCATAACCAAGCGTGGGACTTCAGTTAGCATGAGTGACTTGTTGTCAGTAAGGAAGCTTTCTTCTCAAAACCGGTACATTAGCTGCTTGATGTTCATGGATGCTGTTACGTGTACAGTTGCCTGTCGCCTGGATGATTCTGTCATAGTCTTTTGCATCCCTATTGATACTCATATAATGCTGACATGAAAACCAGGTGCCAGAGTAAGCTCATAAATATAAAGGCTTTGTTTTGAATTAACTATTTCTGTTCACCTCATGGAAAAGTACATGCTGTTTATCACAGAAGCATCACTGAGGCTGGGCAGGTGAATGACTTGGTTACAACCATACATTGTCAACAGGAAATGAGGTGAGTGTTGCTCAGTTTTGGGGTGGAATGGGAGGATGAAACTTAACATGCTGTGTTTCTCCTCTGTAAGGGGAAACCGGTGTAACTCAGTTTTGGCCATCTTAATCTATAGCAGTGAGGAAAAAAAAAAAGCTATAGGAAAAACCCATTCATGCAACCTGTGTATCAGGGGAAAGTAAAGCATCATTTCCATGCAGTTTGTCTATTGTGTGAGCTGTGATGTCTGATCTGTCTCAGCTCAGAGCTCTGACTTGAGCTCACAGCATAATATGGCAAGCTGGAGAGAGAATGGGCTGCTTCACTGCACCTTGGGTCACTTAATTTATAGAGTCTTAAGGTTTCTGCTGAAGAGGGCAGAAAAACTTCAAGTTTATCCTGTGCCTAACTGCTCTGCTTAATTGTGTAGGCGCCACTAATAAGTGAGACATTAAAAAGCTCTGGACTTGCATATTTTCAAGCAAGTTTTTTTTTTCTTATGTTCTCATAGTTAAATCTAATAAATCTAATGTCATTCAACTTCAAGATAAAAAAATAATCATGGTAGCAGTCATATCTGCATAGAAAAAAATTACTTGATTGTGTTGAGTACAGATCTTTCACCTTCACTAAGCAAGTGATTTTGTAGTCATTCACTAGTTGATAGGTTTTATTGCACTATTATTTCAGCTAAAAATAACTAGGAAGTCTTTGCTACCTCCTTACCCGTCTTCTTTTTTTTCCTAGATATACATGTATATGTTTATTTTTAAATCTATTAATAGATGTAGGTTGTTCATGAGTTCTGTTGTTTTTCTAATGTTGAAGAAAGCATTAAGTAGTAAACTGAAATGGAAAGAATTCTAGTTGCAAGGAAGAGAAAATCTGTTCTAGTATAAATGTCATTCCCTTAAATATGGTCTGATTCAACAAATGTGTTGATGACCCATGGAAGTCTGCCACAGAAGTCAATGTTGGTCTGCAAGTCATCAACAGGGCAGTCAATGGCTTTCAGTGTATCCGTGTGGATTAACCTCACTGTGTCTTTGGTCTATTCTGATGAGCTCTCTAGATCCATATTTTTGGAAGCAGGATCAGGTGTCCAAGAAGTCAGAGGAGAGAATTTGTCTTAATAATAGTAATTTATTAAATACCTCTGTGTGTGTGCATAGATCAAGTAATCAAGAAAAAACAAACAAACAAACAAAAACCCAAAACCCCCCAAAAAGCAGAAAATATAGTAGAACTATGCTGATGTGACTCGGGATTTATAGCGTGCTTGGGGATCCCACCAATTATGCCACATTGCCTAACTGAGTTGTGTTACAGGCCAGCTAGAAGCAGGGGAAGAGCATACAAAGTCTCTCAGCAGAACTGAAAACATCTTTCTGATAGCAGAAATGAGGAATGTCCATTCCAGTTTCCAACTATTCCTGAGTTGGATTCCTTCTGTTCTTATTTGTTTTTTCTTGGCTTCTGCTCACTTTGTACTTTATTTCTGTCAGACCTTTTTCCTTCTCTTTTAATACCATGTCTCTGCAGCATGCTTAGATAGTGATTAATGGGAACCTTGACTCAGAACACCTGGCTGCAGCGAGTCTTTTGTTTAACAGTGGATAAGCCAGCAAACTTCAGGGCAGAGAGCTCATGTACCTCATTCTGGTGATCAAGTTTAAACAGCAATCTTTTATAGTCAGACCCCACCATGTAGGGGAAAACTGCATATGCAGCTGATAATATATTGTGCATTTGTTGTCAGTTGCTTTCAGCTTGGGTCTCTGTAGTGCCCCACAGGTTTTATTTGATGTGTCACTTTGTTTTGTCTTTACTCTCTATGCTTCAGGATCCATAGGTACCTACGTCCTCTTTTGTGAAAGAAGCTGAAGATGTTCCATGTGTTTTCTGTGGCTCTGCCTGTGGTTAGTCATTTCCACAGGGAAGTCAGAACCAACTTCCTGGTGTGGGAATACCTCTGCTGCCTATGTTTCTGTTGCTCTGTACATGTATGTATGTGTCTTGTATTGCAGAGCCTTCATTACATAGCCTGTGTTCTGGTTCTTCCTTTTTTCCTTTGGTTTGTCCTTATTGAGAAAGGAATGGTTGAAAGATGAAGGCTAAGGATTCAGATGAACATAATGAAGGGAGATAAAGGTTGGCGACTGGTGTAAGGTTTGGATTGTCCACTGGTCAGTGGTGAGAGTTGGAAATGTTCAAAGCACTTAGGCACCTTCATTAAGATGGAGTGAATTGGTCCTGCAGGTACTTGGGTCTTTGACTTTTCTGGCAATGTAGTTAAAAAACCACCTCAGACTGAGCACTAAACTTTTGGACAGGTCAACTTAGCTGTCAATCTTCTCACTCATTCAAGTGCCTAGTCTAAGACATGTGTAAAAGTGGATGTAAACAGCATTCAGGAAACAGAATACCCATCCTAGGGATGAAAACATGTCAGCGCTCTGGATGGCAATCTTGTCACCAAACTCTGATGCCCATTATATATATTTTTTATATATATATATATATATAAACAATTCTTTCACTCTGTGATTCATATTTTATGTGACTAAGTTTTCTTGTGGAACTCTTTGTTTCCAACTTACCTGTAAGTAAAAAGGGATCCATCTGTGTTCAGGGCTTTCTTTCCCTAAGTATCCTTTAAACTCTTCTTACAAAGCAATTCTCTGCATTATTTTGGACAGGTACTCTTTTTTTAGTCCTTTTTCTGTAGCTTTTACCAAAATTTAAAAACCTTATTGTTTCTGTCCACAGACTGGAGACTTCCTATGACTCTGTTTGCTTCCACTGTTCATGCAACCATTATTCCTGCTGCCTCTTGCAAGGTCACACTGTTGGCATTTTGTAAGCTCCTTGGAGGCTTACTTCTGCTCTCCCGAACAGTTCTGAGGCTTGTTACCCTTGGTACTTCATGATTGTTTTGTTTTCCCTCTAGAACTTGCATTCAAATCTGGCCTGGTCTAGTCTGCAGACAGAAAGGCAAATTCTCACTGTTTTTTGTAAGTTTTAATCAGAGGGTGTTTTTGGAGCTTCTGATCCCTGCTGTAATCTGATCTCAAATTAAATATTCCACAGGCTCTCCAAACCTGCATGTTTAACTCCTCTGTCTCAAAAGAGTAAGAAATTCATTTAAAGCTTTTCCCCTTAGGAAACTTTTATAACAAGTGGTATCTCTCAGAAGTTTAAATTTCAATAGTCTTTATGTTTCTGCAGTACAGTTGTGTTCTTGTGCTTCTTCATGCAACTGTCAACTATGAAACAAACCCAATTCTTCTGACCAGCAAGAGCGTACTTCAGTCATAAAGATATGTCTTGGTGCCTGTAGCATGCCCACTAGTCAATGCTTAGGAAATGAGCCATTGTCATGATGCAGAATTCAGGTAAAATTTGTTTGCAGTTGGGAATTTGAACACAATGCATATTCTCCAGGATGCCTTTGAAACAACAGGAATTGTCAGGAAAGGTGTTTGGAAGAACCCCACCTAGCAGCAAAGGCAGAATAGGCAGAAGCGATGCCTGCCCAATAAACTCTAGAGAGCAGAGAGGATCACTGATCCAGAGGTTAGTTTGGAGAATCTGGCCTTTGCTTCCAGCAAGGATTGCAGTGCTACAGTGTTGGGAGAAACGATGGACAGAACAAAGAAGCGGGTATGAAAAAATGTTAAAGCCAGTCCTCTACTTTGAGGATCCCAAGGACTTCTTGATGCTGCTAGACTTCTGTCTATGTCCAGCAGACAAAAAAGCAACAAAAGACAATAGGAAAGGGAGTGGCCTTGCAGTATGCAAGGGAGTAGTAAGCAGTAGCAAGACAATTCATATGAAGAAGCTGTAAGTTCGTAATAATTAACAGGCAAAAAGGAAATTAGCTTTATAGAAGGCTGTGCTTTCTACATCTTCCCTTTGCAAAGGAAAAAGAGGTCTAAGCAGAAGACTCGGTAATTGGCCTTCCTGTTGTAGGAAGGTCGGAAGAAATTAGACACATCAGCAACACACCTGGATAATGTGAATTCTCACAAAGTAGTGAAGATGGCCACAGAGTGGTAACATCAGCTAAAGGTATTAACACAAAGAAGTGGGAAGACTAAGAGGATGTGATAGGAATGTGGTAAAAGGCATATTGCATGCCAGTCCCCATAGGTCAACAAATGTTGTGGAAAAGATACAGGAATAAGGAATTGGTTTATTAAAAAAAAAAAAGGCAGCTGTTAAGCCATCACTAAACTTGAAGATGGGAACAGAGGTTTTGGTCTGGTAAGGAACAGCTTAGTGGACACACTGAGATATCAGTCTATAAGGACATGTCTGAAGTGATAGGTATATCTGTAGTCCCAACTACCTTATAGATGTTTTTCTCAATAAAACATCCGTTTAACTTCAGAAGCATGAAGTCTTCTCAGACTAACTGATGTCGCCTTTTAGAATATACCATGATACATCTGTTCAGCATGGAAGATCACATCCTGCTGGTTGAATGAACTTGTGCTGAACTGAAAATAAGAATCTTTTTATTGGTGAATGATGAACAACATGCACGCTATACCCTAGTTACGTGTACATAGCTTACCAGATCCATCTGTAATAATAATAATGAATATATATATTTAAAAAAAAACAAAACAAAACCAAAAAATAAAACAAAATAGGCTGTGCCAGGAACATCAGTAGCCATCAGGGACTGAATATATATTTATTTTTAAATAATCTTGCCAAAAGGAATTTATTCTCTTTTCCTCTCTATGTCTGTACTCGAGTAAAAATTTAATTCATGCAAGGTGGCAGGGCAGCACCAAAATACATAACCTGTTCTGAAGGTAAGATATTGGAAGAAAAATAAATTGTTTGCAAGAAATTCAAACCCTGAGAGAGAGATTGAAGAGATGCGAGGAGAACTTTGCTCT
The DNA here is from genome assembly GCA_031468815.1 of Morus bassanus. Taxonomy (NCBI): domain Eukaryota; kingdom Metazoa; phylum Chordata; class Aves; order Suliformes; family Sulidae; genus Morus; species Morus bassanus. The sequence goes on along the minus strand of CM062567.1, from coordinate 57,841,102 downwards.
GCGTGGCTGTTCTCTGCTTCTGTGAGCCAAGCCCAAGGTGACAAGTTGTTGACTCAAAAGGCTCTGCAGGAATGTTAAATGGTTATCGTTATTTAATACTTACGGTCTATTAAGTGACAGCCTCTTCTTTAAATCTTCAAAACACTTTTCAAGCACGCACTAGTTTGCGAGTCTGGAAGCTGCTCTTTTTTACAGGCAGGCCTCAAGGTCTTTCTTAAATCCTGCAGTGGAGGTGAGCTGGGGAGGAATTACAAATGGAGTTTCTGCTTTCACTGGTTCCTGCTTGCTCTTTGTGGTGCAGAAACAGTCTCAAATAGGTTGACTTGCTCTGGGGGTTGTGACTGGTGAGCAGAAGTCCCCTTTTACCTGTGATTACTGAGGACCATTCATTTAGAAGCTCTTTTATGAAGCTGTTGGTGTACAAACTAAACAAATAGCTCCTGGTGTCTCCACAGGGTGATCCTGCAGCTTTCCTGCCGGTTAGGGGAAACCTAAAACTCCTTCATTTCAGGGGGACAGGGCTAAGTTATATTTCATTTTTGGTGTTCACTCTGAACAAATGCCATTCTCTTATTCTAATCGCTTATCGGGAGCTTTACAGTTCTTACTGAGCACCGAAAACAGCATGCTTTCTAAAAACCTGTATTAGAAAGTTTGGAAAATTAACTACCAATAATGGTGAAGTTTGGATTTGATTAGTGTCTGAGTAATAAATATATTTGAAAATCAGAGGTGAAAGTTTACCCCTCTTGAAGTCAGACAGCCCTTTTCCCCCCCGCCCCCTGCTTTAAGCATGTTGACTTTAGGGAAATATAACTTTAGGAAATCTATAACTTGTGTACTTTAATCTCTTCTGAGGAGCCTAATTTTAGGCCCTTCTCTTTCAGCCTTGGCTCTAATTACTGTATACTCCTTTCTCTTAGATTCAGTCCCTCCTTTGAGTTCTGTGACGTATTCTGAACAGTTTTGCTTGCTTTGTTTTGCAGCTGACTTTCAAAATTGCTGTAATCTGTTCAATGTTACATGATTATTTCAGTTTAGAATATCTCCACCACACAATTCACTTGCTTTGTAATTAGGAAACATTCGTAATGAAAAGCTAGATCCAAACAATGAAAGACAAGGATAAGGCTTGATCATACAGCTAGGGAAAAAACAGCAGCACCCCAAACCTCACCATATTAGAGCTCTGATTTTTTTCATGTGTTTAGTTCATTGTTTTCGTCATCAGATGTTCTTCTTCCGTCTTTGTCTTGCCAGCAAAGCAGTACAATATTTATGGATCAAACATATTTTGGAGAAACTGTAACTTTGGCAACACCTGTGAAGTTGCCTCATACCTCTTGCAATACCCTTGCTGTCTCTTTATGCTGGAAAGTGTTAGCTAAGCAGAAATCAGCCTGAGAATTTAAGACAGTTAAGGTACATTAAAGTCTTTTGTACTCATAAATTCAGAATTTTTCACTTAAAGGGCTTGCATTTTTTATGAATAGACACTTAGTGTGTAAAAGTCAAATACATTCAGCACATGATGAAAAATACCTTTGTTAAGGAAGAAGAAGTTGGGCTGCTAGAAAATACCCATAATACTAGGAAAATATCAAATTATGTGACAGTAGTTGCACATTTTTGAAGCATGACCAAATAACATATCACTCGAAGCATTTCCCTACCCTCTGGTTGTTTTTCCCCCCCCTGGAACTGGGAGGAAATGGATACTACACACCCACCCATTCACAGAAATCCTGGCAGGAGGCCAGCTTCCCTCTCTCTCTTCATCCCTGAGCCAAGCTCCGGTCTCTTTTCCCCTTCTCCTTTCTTACTCCCCTTTGCGGTTGCTGACTGCCAGATTTGTACCTATTTCAGCAACAAATGAGCTCTATGAGGCCTTCTTACAGAGGTCCCATAGTATTGATCATTATCCACACAGATCTTCCTCCCTGTGCTTCCTAAAACCTGTGTTTATGCTGACTCTGGCTTGTTGGGATATCTTTTTTCTTTTTAGCTATTACTTTATTTCCTGATTCTCCTTCAATTTTCTCTGTGTTCTTTTTTGTTGTATCAAAGCGTCTGTACTGGCATTGGCTGTTGCCAGCAAGTGAGGGGAAAAAAAAAAGTTCAAAAGCCCTTGCACACATCCGTATGCCAGATCTTTGCCAATACCTCTTCCCCAGCTGGTTTGGCCGCAAAAGCAATACCTGTTATGGCAGCAGCGGCTGCTGCAATCACTCCAGATGCTGCGGCTGGAGCAGTGTGGCAGGATTTAAATGCACAGTTCAACATGCCACTGCCTGGGCGTTTGAGTCTGAAGCTGTGAAATGAAAAACAGTGTGTACTGAATTGTCCCCACAGTGATTCTCAGCTGCTTTGGGAATGTGGGTTTTGGATCATGTCCAAAGTCTGATTTCCCCCACCCTCTTTTTTTTTATCCTTTTTTTTTTTTTTTTTTAAATTTTCCATGGTGGTGTTAACACCATGTGAAGAGGCAGTGGGATATTAAATAGAGAACATTTGTTGGAAAAGCTCTTCCCAGCAGACACCTCTATATTTTATTTGATGGGCTGGAAACTCCCTGGCCTGCTTTCGCCTTCAGTCTGCTGAGGGCTGGTAAGGTATGAGCTTACCTTAGGAGGGTGAAGGTGTCTGTGAATGTTGGATAGTGCCTAGCACAGCCATGCCCTGCTCAAGATGCTGGCTCTGCTCACAGCAGCCCTCGGAGCATAATTAGAGCATTAGTCTAGCATCCTGCCAGCTGCAGCTGGGCTTGTTCCCACTTACCCTTAGGCCAGGGGGTTAGCCTGAGTCCATCACTGTCAGAGGTGTGGCTGGTGCTCGTGCCCACCGGCGTCCCACCAGCTCAGGTGCTGATGCTGAGCACAGTGGGCACTGTGCAGGCTACCCCGGCCTCAGGCTCACTGCCTGCATAAGCAGGCCAGGACCGTAGCTGCGATACCAGGGTTTATATTACCACAGCTCTGCTCTTGCAAGTCAGACTGGGCGGATACAGTGCAAGCATGGCTTCACTTATGGGGGTCAGTGGCTCCAGGCTTCTCATCCCGCTCCCCTATCTCTGCTGTACCAGCAACGCCAGAGGGCTGTGGTGAGGGAATGGGAGAGGATGGTTGCCAGGGCAGAAGAGAGAGGCCGTGGCCTCTTTCTGAGGCTGCAGGTGTTAGTCCCTGAGTCAGCTTAACTGTCCTTGCCATTTCTGGGCTGTGGGGCCATATCAGATCATTGTGTGGCTCACACATGGGACATGCAGCTGCCAGTCCTCAGGAGAACTTTGCCATTCTCTGATGTCTGCATGTGCTGGTCACATCTCTTGCATGCAGGCAAAGCCTCAGTGGGCTGCTCCGTACGTGTACCAAATATCCCTGTCCTGGCAGAAATACTTTCCTTAAAGAATTGAATACACAACGCAGCACTTGACAAGGCTGCTTTGGGTTGATTGAGTTCCTTCTGCCAGGCCTCCATCAGGCTCCCAAAAAGTCATTATGTCCAGAGTCTGCTGCATGGTTTGCTGGGTTTTTGTAAGCGAGGTGAGTGAACTGGTTTCTCAGATTTATTTCAATCTTATTGTGCATACAGTTGGCCATCAGTGCAAATCAGGAGTTGTGCACGTCCCTTAACGTAGCTCTCATTTCAGCGTGGTCTTCACGCTCCCCATCGCCCACCAGCTCCGCGCCAGGGAATGAGGAGTTTCCCTCTGCTCAAGGCACGCAGCTTCGAGCCAGGGATTTCTCTCGGCTGAGCTCACGTGTGCAGGAGAAACACCATAGGCCATGAGCCAAGTGTTTCAGTTAAGAACAAACTTAATTGGGGATTACTTACAGAGGGTTTGCTGCCCCCCGGCTCCCACCAGTTATGTGCAGCTCGTGGTGGGGGGAGAGGAGGGACTGTGAGGCTCTTGTTTTCTCTCTAAGCCTGTGTCTGAAAAGGAGACTCTGCCTTCAATTTTTTTTTTTTTTCCCAAAAAGCAAATTGTGTGCCAAATCTGTAATCAGATACAAATAGGAACAAATGCCAAAAGCAAAGGCAGCCAAATGGACCTTTTCATCTTGAAAACCACTTTCCCACCTGGCCAAGAAGTCCCTGCATGTGCTTGGCACGATGGGTCAGCCCTCCCTGAGTTGCCCATGAGGGCCTGCCTGGTGCTCAAGTGTTGACTCAACTCCGTTGAGTCCTGGTTGTTCCTGCCTCACTTTGACCTTCCCAAAATCTTTCAGGTGAGAGGGGAGGAAAGACATGTACCTCTTCTTCTGAGGATTTACATGCAATGTCTGCCTGGAATGGAGCTTATAGCCTGGGTGCTTTAAGAAGTAACTCCTTAGATTTCTGCCAGAACAGACCAGCCTTGCGTGTGAAGGAGAAGGTGGTATTTGCTAGTCCTTTTGAAACGTCTTCTGTTGGTCTCAGCTTCTACCATACCTCATCATAGGTTTGTTCACTGCGTCCCAGTTTAAGGTTTGTTGTTGACAATTGTCTCTGTCATTGGTTCACTCCAAGTTCTACCCATGTTGTACTAATGAATCTGCAGGCCTAAGAAGAATAGCTTTCCAGCTCCCACCTGCTTTAATCATTGGGGACTGCTCAGCAAGTTCTGGAGATCCATTTTGGTGAACTGAAGAAATACCAAATATACTTGTTGCTGCTTTATAGCCTTGATTATGTTTGCACACAAGAAAGGGACAAGCCCCTCTTATTTGCTCTTCATCTGCACTGAAAGGGAGCTTGTGCCGCCATTATTGTAAACATCAGTGAAGTGTTGCCATCTCATTTTGACTAATGAGAATATGTCACCAAGAGGAATCTAGGAGCACAGGCTATTGTTGATGCTGCTTGTTCACATTCCTCTATCAAGAAGGCTGCTGAACTCAAGCGTGATTGAGAGTCTCTCGAGGATGACCCTGGGCTTGGGCATCAAGTGAGAGGTCATTTTTTCCAAAGAGATGTCACCCCAAGTTAAACACTTGGAAAAGACAAGCCACGATGATCTCTCATGGAGCTAAAACAGAGACATGGATTTCTTCAGTGAGTGCTTGTTATGTATTTCACTCTTTAAAGTACATTCATAAGATGCTTACGTGAGTTGTTTTCTTTAGCTCATTTGAGGTTTTTATTGCAGCAGTATGGGTAGATGAAATGAAACTAATTGCAGACTGCTCAAATAAAGAAAGGAGCAGAAATAACACTTCCAGAGAAAGAGAGATGATGCTTTTCCTATGTTCCTAGGACTCTTCTCTGTGTGCGTCAGAGGATGTGTGATTTCCTTACCTCTAAACTGACTCTTCCATGGAGGTTGTCTGTTTGTGGCAAGAGGGTGTACTGGATTTGGAAGGAAAGCTGTAGTCTGTTGGCCGGTGCCTGAGATGGAGTTCAGGTTCAACTCCAGCACCTTGAACCACCAACCCAACAAAACCATGTGCTGTTTGGGTAGGCATAACTTGCAGAAGCTGAATGAGATCACTCCGAGAAATAAAATTTTGGAGGTGTCTCCAGGGCAGGCTGGTGCATCTCCTCCTTGATGTGGGTGATCAAACAGGAGGTATAAGTGGGACTTGTACGTGCAAACTATTCTTATTTTGCTATTAACAATATATGAAATGAATACGTGCAATAAAGGAATAGACAATGTTGTTGTCTGTTAAGTCTTGTTCAACTTACAGTTATTCCTGACGCTACCAAAGATGCTTTAAGGAGAAGGGCCAGGCAAATTTCAGCTGGTAGCTGAATGTGCTAGGGAACAAAAAACTGCAACAGAAGACGTGCTGGAACGTTGTAAAAAAACTTCTACAGAACTGGTCTGTTTCAAGTTGAAGATTGGGGAATGGCATAATAAAAAATAAATTGTTTTTCCCCTTTTTGTATTAGAAAAGCCTCAGGCCATAAACATCTTGAAAGAAATGGATTTCTTTTTTTTTTTACGCTTCTGAACGGATCAGAGTTGCTTGGAAAAAATCATATTGTTTGTACATAACCCACAAGAGCAGCAGGGTTTAGATTCCTATTTTTAGTATCAGTAAGTCAGCCAGCTTGGTACGCTGGGAAATCCCCAACTGCTGGCACCTAAAGGTTAATATTATCAGCTCTCCAAGAACTGGTTTAGAAGATATTTTAGTTCCATTAGCTCAGATTGTGTTATCAGTTGTAATAATAATAGTAAATTTATTGTTTATATTATCGTAACCCCTCAAAGAGCTGGCTAAGACTGTTATTTTCTCTAGTTCATACTGAAATTTAGGGGTTTTTATTTCCACCTTAAACCTAAATTCAGCCTTTCCACTAAAATGCTCAGAGACGATCTTTCTACCTCACATCTTTTTGGTAAACAATCCTCATAAACCCAGATTATAGTCTTAAAGCAGAATGTAGAAGAATCCTCAACTCTTAATAGAGAGGAGAAAAAATATCCTTTGTACAGGAAACATCTATGTAGTCAAATAAAAAGATATGATATGTGATGTGCAATTCTGGTATGGACCAAAACTTATGCAAACAACTTTAAAGGTGATCACAGTTAAAACCCGCAGGTTTTGATGCCAACAGTTGCCATTTGTAACACAGATATGCTGTCTTGCCATCCCCAAGTACCTAGGTGTCCAAAATAATAACTTTGTAAAGTATATAAGCATGCAAAACACATCATACCTATTGAAAGATCCTGTACTCAACATACCTGCTCATGTGGTTTTTTGTTGCATCTTTTTATTTGCTCACAGGTTATGACACCTGGGGCTTTCTCATTTTCCAGCTTTTCTCTGCAACCATAACAGATGGAAACATATGTGTGGGTTTTTTGGTTGGTGTGGTGGTTTTTAATTTTTTTTTTTCTTTTTAAATGAAAGCTGAGATTTTTACTTGGTGACATGACTGAAAAGACTGGAGCTTTTGAAAAAAAAAAAACACTGAAAAGAAAAATAAGACTCATGATAAAATCACAAGAGCTGGCCACACTGACTCCACTGAAATTAATGATGAAACAGTCATTGACTTAGCAGGACTTAGTTTCACCCTGAGAATGAAAATGACTGAAAATTATGTTTTGAATCACTGCAAGGTTAAAGTTATGTTTGCTGAGGTGTCCGAACCTTCATGTCCACACGTAACAATATTTGATTTCCCCTAATAAAAATGTTATCTGTTCCTCTCCTCTTTATGTGATAGTTGGAATAACTTCAATGCTATCACGGCTTGTGAACCCTCACCCTACAGTCAGGTGCAGTCGGTCCCAGCTTACGAACTTTCTGAAGGATTTTTAGGTTTTTGCCTGAGAATGGATTTAAGAGCATATGGATAGTTGATAATTTATTTTGTAAGGTTATGTTAATGTTCTGGGCGTACAATGGGTCTGTGCTTTATGACCGATGCCGAGAGATGCCATTGCGATGGCTTGCCGTGATTGCTCCGACAATGACGGTACTGATGGGCGTGGTGAGAGTGCCCTCACTTGTAATGAGCAACCTCATGTCCTTTCCCTCAAACATGCAAATACCAGTATTTTGGTTAAAACTTTTCAGTTGGCGCAAAGCAGTAAAAACAGCAGGGAGTGACAGCTAACTCTGTTTCTGAGCTGCTTTGCTCTCTGGAGGGTGTATTCCCGGCGAGTGTCCCCAGGAGCTGCATGGGCATGCAGAGGGGAGGGCAGGGGACAGGAGCCTCCTAGCATTGGCTGCCTGCCATCGCCTCTCCTTCTCTCTATGTCCGGTTGTCTTTTTTCTTCCTCCTCCTTTCATACTTGTTTCTGGGATTCAATAGTATGTCATGCACTCTTGAGGCATTCAGACCACCATGTGTATTTTGTTCAGAAAGAAATAGCTTAGTGCTTTGTCTAGTGATTTGTTGGCTGTGTAGTTTTCTCACTCTTTTGTACAAGTCTGCCCTGTGCCAATTTAACAACTTGGTTACATAGCGATGGAGATGCAGTAACCTTTCCCTTGCTAAGGGTAAAACTTGCTTCCCTTTGTGGAGCCAAATATGCCAAAGCAGGCTACCAAAGCAGCACTGCTTTTCCAGTTTAACAGGTTAAGCTGATGTTACTGGATTGCCGTCGAGTTTATTATAGTTCCATAACTCACCTAGGGCTGGCAGCGAACATTTTGATTTTTCTTTCCTTGCCTGTGCAGCGGTAGTGATAGTCATCGGGGCTCTCAGCCTTGCAGATAATCTCTTCAGGGTTATCGTTTACTTACAAACAGACGTGTGAAGTATTTGTGAAAAGGCTTTTGAAGTGGCCTTGCAGGCGGATGCTGCCCAGAGCTGCAGAGCAGGCGGTGTTTACACAGGGGCAGAGGATTTCTCTGCCCTGTGTGGTTCTCCTGAAGTGCTCGTATTCTGTGGCTACGCTGTTTGCCTTTCTAATGAAGTGAACTGTTTGTTTGAAATATGTGGTAGAAGGTATTTAAACAGAGACTAAAGTAAACTTTCGGACTGTTCAAATAAGCCATGCATATCTGGTTTGTGAAGTGAAGGAAAACAATTTGGCTGCAGCTTACCTCTGGGAAGGGCAGTTAGGGGCTATTTAAATAACGAACTGGGCTGCAGCGGATGTTGCTGCAGCCTCTTACGGGCCTTTGGTGATGACTGCTGCTCATGTAGGCATTCCTCGGGATGCTGCTTCGATGGAGAGCTCAAAATTACTGTCGTTATTTAAAAAGGGGATTTATTCATTAGCTGTGAAAACTTGGGTACATTCATATTTGATTAAAACCATCCCAATTAGACAATGGACTGTTGAGAGCCAACATATGCTGTTGCCTTTATAACGTCATTAGTAACCCAGAGTCCCCACTTTGAAATAAGATCGTGCCCATGTACGCAGACATCTGTTTCTGCCTAGCCAGATGGAGGTCAGCAACATAACTTAAACTGCTAATCCTCATTGTGGAGAGGGGAACAGGAATCTGAGGAAGGTAGTAACAAATGAACTTGGATCCTGCTCCTGGCAAGGCACGAGATATCGATGGCTGATACAATGCTTGGAACATGCACTGCAGAGCTCTGGTAATAAGTTTCTGCCTAACCACAAGCAGAAGTTCTGAGAGCGAAGGAGGGCTGGGAGAAGTGATACTCTTTGTGGTTATGGCATTACAATTCGTCTCGGAGAACCTCACTGCTGTTCCCGGCTCCGACACAGTTGTGCCTAATGGGAATGTTAGTCGGCTGCGGCACAACGTTTCTCAACAATGACTGGCAAAACGGAGATCTTGATGGTGGGGAGTGCTTTTCACCCCCTGCCATAGCACAAAACAATTAAAACCGGTCATGTGGGGAGCTCAGGAGCAGAGATTTCCAGCCCTGTCCAATAGAGACCATATGTTTCCATCCATAATTTATAATTTTTGGTGGGGAAGAAAGCGCCAAGTTGGTTGGGACTACAATGCCGCATCCTCTGGCATTGTTTCCCCGCACATTCTCCTCAGGAGCAAGGGGAGTCAGAACACTTCAGACTCCTTCGGTTCAGCATAGAGATTAAAACAAACAAAAAGTCCTTATGCTCCCGGAGTGCAATAAATATGCTAGAATTTCAATAGGATCCAAACAAGCAACAATAGTAGCATTAAGAGCTGCAAATCCTTTGATGCTATTGACCAGAAAAGGACTGCTGTCGTTTCTGTCACGAACATTTAAACTTTTGACCTCCAACCTTTGTGTCAAATGGCTTTTCCATATGGAGGGTTACCATACCTCTCCGAGTGCCATTGCATTTAGTAGAGTATCAGGCACTTCACTGGCGGGAAACTGATGCTTAATGTGTTGGAAAAGCTCCAAGATTGCCAGAGGGTGGGACCAAGGAGAGCTGTCCCCTCTTCTTCTGCTGGAGGGTAAATGAAGTCCCCCATGAAGTCCCTGGTTTTCCTATAGCCAGATTGCATCTGAACTCTGCACGGAAAGGCAGAAGGGAGGATTGCATCTCAGTGGGCAGAGGACAGACATCTTAAGTTATTTTTATTACCACCATGTGCTTGATGTTAGCCATAGACCAAAGCCCTCTTTTTTGCAGTGTGTTGTGCAAACATACAACTGAAAAATGGGCTTTTACAGGCTTGGGAAGTCTTCCTGCTCGTGCCACAGAGCTGTATGGGCTGAAGTTCCGCAGGTTGGGCACTGCTCTTGGTGATGTGCCGGCTCAGTGTTCAGTGTTTGCAGCCATCTTGGCCTTGGGGAACATGCCAGGAGTGCGCAGAGCATGAGGAGGCGTACTGGCCCATGCCACAGGTCTGTCCAGCCCGGTATCCTTTCCGAGCAATGACTAAAAGCAGATGCTCACGAGTTAATGTAAGAACATGGCAGGTGATTGTCTTCTCCTTTTGCCCCCAAGTACTCTCCCAACTTTCTGAGATTTACAGTCCAGGAATTTCTTGGTCTGTAAGTGGTTTCTACACATTTGGACCCTCACTGCATTTCTCTTCTGTGACTTTCTCCTTGACGCCGTTTAAACTTTCGGTGTCCATAGCCTTCTGTGGCAGTCGGCCATGTGGCAGGGAATGGTGGTCTGTGCACCTCATCCTCATTTGGCCATCTTTCCCCTCTTTTGGCTCCTGATGTGTCCTCTTGGCACCCTTGGCTTCTCCTCTAGGATGTAAAGAGAGGAATGAAAAGCAGTGGCCTCCTCTTTAGTGCCCCCTTGCCCATCTGAGGGTGCAGAAGAATGGTCCTTTTTCAATTCCCTCATATTTGTGGGGTTATGCTCCACGTAATTCTACATTTCCTCCCATCTTGTCCTTTAATCACCAAGCTGAAGAACATGGCTGTGCACGGGCAGGTAATGTAACTTTTTCTCTGGTCCAGCTGGACTGGAGGCTGGAGAAAGCCATGCTGTTGTAATCATCTATGGTAGTGCCAAAAAGCTCAGTCAGAGACTGGGGCTCTATTGCAGTAAGCACTGTAGACAGGTAGTGTAAAGATGGAAACTGCCCTGAAGAGTTTGCTTTTGTGCTGTTGCTATGCAGAAAAATCTTTTCTAATGCCATCTGCTGCTTTGCCTGCTACTGCATTTGTATGCTTCTGCCTGTTCACATCTCTGTTCTTCCATTTTTCCTTTTCTCTCATTATCAGGAGTGTTTTTCCTCCCTGGTGAGGCTGGACCTACCCACGCAGTCTGTGCCACTCAAGTCCTAGCAGTGAGGCTTATGCAAGTAGGATGCAGCATGGGCAGGAGAGCTCAGGAGGTGCTGGAGCTGATTCTGCAGCCAGGTGCCCTCTGCTGTTGTGTGGCCCTGCTCCACAGCTCTGATGTGACCAGCTGCAACATCTGGTTTTGACATATCACGCTGCTAACTCGGGGCTGTCCTTACGGGGCGTAAGGACCATGAGCGTTAATTGAGTTGAGGTTGTCCACTCTGATTTTTGATTTGTGTTTTTAAACAAGTACGCTCTAACATACGTGCCCTTCATCCTGTTTCTCAGTGCTGGTGCTAGCTGTCAGCGGGTGATGTAAAGGCTTGGCCACTTTTGGTAAGCAGCTCTTAGTTCCCAAAGCAAGAGAGGCATAGGCCAGAAAATAATCCTAAAAACCCAGCAAAAAGTGTGGTTATATCTAAAGCTGATACTCTCACCCTCTGACTGAGTAATAGGAAACAAGGAAGTTGTCTGTAAAGAAAAAGAAACTTTAAAAAAGATCATGAGCAAAGCCCAAGAGAGATTCGTAAAGAACGAGCAGTTTTAGGCAATTGAACTGCTCTTTTCAAGGAATTAAAGAAATAACGAGTAGTGGATGAAAGACTCTTATTCTAGCTCTTCGTTGGGACTTCTCACTGAAGAGGGTCGGAATGTCTCAGAAAGGATATCTCTGTGTTAACAGTGACCAGACTGAGGCACAGGGAAGTGATGTAATTTGACTATGGTCCTTTTCCTTAAAAATATTTGCCTCAAAGCACTAACTCAGATTGACTGGAATATCGACAATATGACATTCTCAAAAATAGGCTGAGTGAGCACTTAGGATAAATGTTGATATGGCAAATTAAGGGAACTCGCCGTACTTTCCATCTTCAGTAATGATCTGTAACAAAAAGTACCCAGCATAGAAATGAAATATAGGAGAGAAGCACTCTAAGAAGCTGAGGGAGGACGAGGGAACAAGGAGGAAAAAACCAGCTTAAAGTCAAGTATTTAGAAATGTCCGGAAGTAATAACCAAGAGCCTATTTGTGTTGCGTTTACTTGACTTGAGCAGTGCCCATTTCACTAGCAGTCCTCTAGAAGTCATAGGGTAGGTCACTGCCACGTGATGAAGGCACTGTGTCATAGTGGGAAAACGAAAGGTAATGGTATTTTTGAGACCTTGTATAAGAAACACATATCCCTGCTGGAAGGAGAAATTTGCAGAAATAGGTTATTTGTATTATGAATTTCTAAGGCTGCCTCTTCCTAAACAGTGTCATGTCAGCCCACATGAAAACCTGATGCCCAAGAGTGCAGGGGTGACAACTATATATCTTTCCCAAGCTGGAAGAAACCCAGGGAGCAAAACCAAGCGACTGTGATTAATTTAGAATATGGACAGAGAGATTAAAGGATCCAATAGATGTATATTATCAAGTGGCCTGACAGCACATGTGATAACTATCTGCTCATCTGCAAGAGCTTGAAGAATGTAAACACCACAGAAGGAGAGTAATTGCTAAGGATGGGACAGAAAGAAGCTAAATAATTACGAATATTTGGATGAAATTTTTAAAAATCAGGTTGAACAGCAGGGAAAAAGAAATCTCTCTGAGTGTTCATCTGATTGTGCATCCCATAGAATCTGAACTGTTTTAATATCTAAAAATAGCCATAATTGATCTAATTATAATTTTCCCTCTCTAATTCCTATCATGCCATAAATTACTCATCAAAGCTGCTAAGTATAACCTATTTCCAAGTCTTTCACCCTGTGATCCAGACCTTCAGCTGCTGGAAATCTGTTTAGCTACAGCGATTTTCATCGTGCTGTACTTGATAGCCAACTGTTTGAGGTTTGGCCTTTCAAATAGCTTTTAAACTTGATTCTGGTACACAGAAGAGCACACAAGTCTCCAAAGCATCATTTAAACAAATAACATTTGCAGACTGACTTACGCTGCTGCTTTATAAAGCTTGTTGAATTACCCAACTTGTCTTTATTTGTTCCCACATCAAATCAGCAGCAATACGAGGACATTTCTAGATCTTTTTCCTAGTTTCTAGCTTTCTGCTACCTCTCCTTAGCCACATTTACCTTTCCATCTTACAGATATTTGTCATTGCTGAGTTAGTGCATGCAGCTGATAGCATGGAATTTGAATGCTTTCCTTCAGCTGTGTTGAGCCATAGGGAATAATCAAGCTGTTGTGTGACAGCTCCTTGTTCCTACTGGTCAGGAAGCCCACGTTAAACCTCTGCTTAGGAGTAGTTTGGAGTTGAGAGCCTTGCTGTGAGATTTCTCCTTTAGTTCTCTCCAGTGTGGATCAGGATTTATTTCTTTTATAATCTTTACATTTCCTTAGTTTCCACTTTGTAGCTCACCTTCAACCACTGGAATTTGCTGTTTGTTACAGGAATGGGTATGCACACATACATAGGTACAAATTATTTGTGTATATATCGTGGTTATGCATCCAGTTACTTGCTGCTCGTAAAGGAGGAAATGCTGAGGATGTCATTCTTCATACACATGTGTAATCAAAGGTGGGAAGTATTCCAGAGCAGCTGGGTGAAACCACTTGTCTGGGGTTGTTGAGAGTTAAACATGGATGCTTGTTTTGTTTTCCATAATTCCTGGGGGGGGTGGGGTGGGGGTGGGTTTTAAGTGGTGGAGGATGCACTGACGCATGGTGGCATGAGAAGTTAGGGGGAGCAACAACAAAACAGCAAGCGTGTTGCAAGGCAGAAGCTGAATTATTGTTTTTTGCTGCAGAGTCCATTGGAGGTAGCGGAGGGAGGGATTTCTTTTGTCAGCTTCCTGGCAGAAGACAATTTGTCATTTTCTTGGAGAGACCACATTATTAAGTTTGTTAAGAAATGCTGCATGGGATCCAGAGGTTATGAAAAAGATGAGCTATGCTGTACCAAGAGCCAGCTGTGTTAGATGAAACAATTTTCCCTCCAAGTAACATGGTGATGAGGCTAAGAGGTCTCATCGTCATCATCTTTTCCTGAAAGCATGGGCCAATATACAGATGCTGGCTATATGCAACTGTTTCTCATGTTCATAAGGGTTTTCTAAGGTTGCTTATAGGATGAAGCAGCCAGCGTTGTTTGGGTGGAAGAAGCTACTGAGGTGGGATATTCCTGGTGCATTTCCACCAATTTGCTGTTTGTTCTTGGGCAAAATACGCTGGTGGAATGCCTTGGCTTTCCTCCTCTGAAAATGTGTGTCCCGGGGGGCTGTGGGGCAGCACTGCGGCACCTACCCCGCTCAGCAGGCAAGTTCATGACTGCATGATCAGGGCAGCACAAGGAGTCCTTCCTTCGCGTACCGGTGAGTCCATCCCAGTGGAAACAGTCATTTTTAAGTCACTGGGCTGTGATGAATCACAAATTATGTTCTCAAAGAATTTGAGACTCCTCAGTCCAAGGTGTTTTTTACATGCAATATATTTATTATCCTGAAAGTCTGTCTCTTACTACTTTTCTTTTTCCTTTTTTGGATGGGCAAACAGCAGGGAGCACTGGAGTCAGTTGAGTGGATTTGAGGAAGTTTAGTTAGTATTCCAGAAGGCAGTCCTGCTCCTAAGACAGCAGAGTTGCAGTGACTGGGAGGAATAATAAAGCATTCAAACTGAAATCAATCCAGAAGTTGTTTAGCCAATACCTGCAGTAAATTTGGCATATTAAAGACGTCTCAGTGCCAGCTGATGAAATAATTTCCAGCCACTTTTCTTCCAGCACACAGATAACTGCTCCTCCTTCATGTGTTTGGCATGATGGTTGTTGTGGAACTACTAAAAACAATGAAACGTGTTCCCACAAGGTGTTTAAGTTTACAAACTAAAAAGTGGTAAAATAGATGGCAAAGATCTAAGATGCCCCGAAGTCTTAATTTTCAGTTTTGCAAAGGTAAAAATTATTTCTCAGCTGTAACGAGGCACAGACTGGAGCTGTGCTCTGGTTTGTGAGGTTTGGCCTGGAACTCCTGTGGTTTATTTTTAAGATCAGTGTATAGGCTGTGCAAGCACAAGCAGAGGGTAGGGAGGGGAAGTCTGATCATCATTAATACACACAGACACATGGAAGGGATGTGATCTGATTGAAAATTGTGTTTTTCTCTCAAAGTGTTATATCTACTGGATGTTGTCACAATTAACATTTAGTGTTACTGAAATGGAGAGGACATGCTAGTTAAAAATTCTTTTTCTCACTCTCCCTCTGTCCATTTCTTGGCTAGATCCATTTATTTGCCTTTTTGTTTTGTTTTGTTTTGTTTTGCCATGGCTTTTTCCTACTTAAAATCTCCTTCCCTGTGAAGTCAGATAGTGAGTAGTCGTGTCCATGTCAACACGACGGTTGCTGCTTTGGAAGCGAGTGCGTGCATGCACGCACACATGGACACACACGCACACGGAAAAGCCTCCTGAGATAACTGCTCCTGAGATAACTGGGAGTAGCACATCTGTGGATCAGCCTGCAAATAAGCAGTACTTCAGATGGCAACCAGCCACGCTGAAGCAGCAACCCCAGTCACTGTAGGGAGACTCTTCAAAGTGCACGAAGTTAAGTGCATGCATTAATGTCTGGTTGTGGCTCAGTCATTTTTCTTCCTGATTAAAGCCTCTGTATAAGCATTCGTAGAGAACATAACTCACCCCTTTCTGAAAGAGAACTAAAAAACCCCCCAAAGACAACACGTGCTCTTATTGAGCCCTAACGCAAGCTGTAATTAAACAGAAATCCAAAATAAGATCTTTGCTTGGCAAAAAAGAACCTAATTCTTGCCATAAAACCTGGCAATACCATTAAGTTCAGATCATCAGAAGCGAATGTACATGAAGAAACAGTGGTGCCCTTAGGGACTCTGCAAACCTGAATATTAGAAAATTCCCATCTGGTGATCAGCTTATGAACCAAAGGAAGTGTAGAAATTTGCTGGCAAACTCTTCAAAACTGTTCTGCATATTGAAAAGACATTAGCGGGGAGGCTGTATTTTGCCTGATATTGTTTCTGTTACATCTGGTGTTAAAGCTTGGTACCACCAATTTCAGCATCAAGACCGTGATGAATTTAAGTGAGAAGGAGGTTTCACCTCAAATGAGGTTATGTCTGAGATAGAATTTTGCACCTGGCTCAGTTCTGACATTTAATGTGGTGAGCTGATCATCCTGAGGACAAATCTGCTAAAACATAATGAGGGCTTCCTATGTTGGGCTTGAGTCCTGTGTTTGCTTGGCCCTGATCTCATGACCCAGGTGCAGGCATCAGGGCCACACTAGGCGTGTTCAAGCCAATGCAGGCATTTTCTACAGTAGCAAATGTTTTCTTGATGTACTGAAAAATGCAGCCTGTCATTTCAGCAGCCGTCTTCCTCAAGGGTTTGGCAGGAATCACAAGGTGCTTGAGCAAGTCGGTTAGCTGAGGGCAGAGTGTTTTACTAGCTTTACCATCACAGCTGAACTTTTCCAATGTAGTGATTCCCTAACTGAGTAAGGCTTCTTTGAGAGACTACAGAGTCTACAGAAAAGTTATCCTTAATTTCAGTTTAATTAATATCCTTAATGCTCAGCTTTGGAGCAGCCTAACCTCTTTGCTGTTGTCTCAAGGTGTTGCACAGCACCTTTGAGCCAGCTGGCATTGTCTACCTTTCCACCAAGTCTTGCAGTGAATTGCTGCTGCCTGCTACATCTCATCAGACTTCAGTTCAGGTCTGCTGTTCAGCAGCAAGGACCATACCTGTCATTTCTCCCAGATTCTTTCCCTTGATGCTGGTGCAGCAGAGCCCTAGGTTGCTGACTTTCAGAGAACAAGTGTAGGTCTCTTCTTTTTTCCTGTATGGGAGTGATTGTAATTTGAGAGAGATGATCCTATTCACTTTCTTTAAGAAGGCAAGAAAGATTCTTGAAGAAGAAATAAAAAGGCACATTTTACACAACAAAAAGTCAGCATAAATTGACATATTTTCCAGAAAATGTCACAGTGCTAAAATTGATGAGTTTGTAGCATTTCAGGCAGTTTTATCTCCCATTTTGTTTCGAGGAGACCCTGTTAGCTATGCAGGAGATAGGAGAACATCCGAAGGAAGCTTACAGTAGTAGGCAGCTGAGAATTCAGAAGGCGGCAACAGCTACCAAATTCAGCAATGCGTGAGGAATGTGTTTAAGTGTATTTCCAGTGCCTTGGCATGTCCTTACAAGTTCTTGAAAATCATGAAATTTAAGCACTGAATCAGATACTTCTGCTGAACTGGAGCTGAGGGCTCCAAATACAGAGGCAGCATCTGTCCGTCTCGACTCCTCTACTGTACACTTATGTCAGGAAGTCTCTGCAAGGATGTAATTGAAGGATTGGTCCAGGAATTCACGGTTGCCTTTGGATGTCTGTAAGAAAACTGCCAGGCATATGCTGTGATAGTTTGCATCTCAGCCAGAATTTTTAAGAAGTTGCAATTGGTAATAAATAATTTCCCTAGCAGAATAGGAAGTTAGATTTTTTTGATTCATTTTGGTGAGAGGAGTTCCTCTTTGCTAAGGGGAAGAGTTCTGTTCCTCACACTTTAAATAAGAAATGTGAAAATGTCATTATAGTCAGAGCAGGTATCCTGTCTTTTACACTTAAATCGCCCCCCAGTTTTCTAGATAGGTCTAGATAGGTTTTTCTAGAGCATCTCTCACAAACAGCCAGGAGTTGGGTAGGTCCAGATTCAATTCCAGCCTGTGAGTAGTCTCACTCATTCTATACTCAGCTACAGCATAAATAATAGTGGCAGAATGTGCCTGTAACATTCTGATCGTGCCTTTAATGAAATAGTTACTGGGTGGGATATGAAAAAGCAATGTGAAACTGGCTACAGCCCGAGTTACTGCTTTGCAAACTTCTTACTCTGTATTTCCATATAAATACATGTCAACCGATTACATTTTTATGGAGTTTCAAGTGAATTCCAAGTGAAGCCCTGGATGATGGGTGCTTTGGCAGGTCTCTGTTTGATCTAAGAGTCTTTCTATATACATATTCAGTGCTCTTCAAAGTGGAGTGGTTTTGGACCCCCAAGCTTGTAGAATTTACTGCCTACCTCTGCGCTGAGGGCTGACCCAAACACGGCAGAATTTGAATTCCCTCTGTAAAATTGACTCCACTAGTTCTGCACATTATTCTCCCTGTCTCCCATTTAGCATGTTAGTCTGCTGACAGTAGAGTACACAGCACTTAGCAGCTGGTTTGTGGAACCATCAGTCAGGAGATTATATGATAAATAGGAGGTAGCCAGGTTTAGTGGCACTTTATTCTGCTTCAGCAGTTTTAGCCTGACTTTGGAAAAGTCATCATGTGGTTTTTCTTAAGGGTTGCAACAAGAGATGGTTACAGTGTAGTAACTTATTACACATACACTTGAGTTATGATGTTCACCAGCTGTATTGCTCATGTGTAAATAATAAGCTGTGAGATGGATAATTATGTTGGGTTTTGATATGCAGCTCTGCTCCGGTTGGCGCAGGGCTGACAGAAACAGCTCCCTGTGCTGTGATGGTGTAAGGCTGTTTCCCAGATGGAAACTGCAAACAAGATGCAACCAAGATATACAAAGGAGCTTAATGTGAGAGGACTCAAAAAGGTGTTCTTGGAGATTTATATCCCATGTATTAAATACAACTTGTTGGTGCTCTGTGCTGCGTAGGCCCCACAAAGAGGAATACCCTTTTATGGGTAATTTAATACTCATTTTCCATTTCCCAGGTAGGGGAAGATAGATGATTGCATTCAGGAGGATTAAATGGTATTTTGCTGCATAAATGTTGGGGCTGCTTTTAATGGGTAGGTGCTCAGGCTGGGTGAGGGTGGGACAGTGAAGGAGGCTTAGTGTCCTGAGGAGGATTGCTTGCCTTGACCAGGTGAAGCCCGTCCTGTCTGACATGAGTAAGGGTGACAAAATCTTTGTTGTCTCACCTGTACTCCCCAGACTCACTCTTCAGAGATACATAGGGTGGAGAAGGACTTGCCTGGGCATCTATGAGGGCATGTCTGACCTCCTCCTTTGCTGAAAAAATGGTGGAAGAGTTTTGATGGTAAAATGCCAGAAATCTGCTTTAAAAACTCCTCTCTTTGGCTTACACTGCTGTAGTCAAATATCAGTGAAGTAGGGAACAGGGCAGGCAGGGAGATGCGTTAAAACACACTTCTCATGGCCCTTTGCCCCTTCTCCACCTTGGCGGCTAGTGAAGAATGTGTTTCAGGAGGTGGCAGCAAGCATCCTCCACTTGGATGATGACAGTGTGTTCACAGGGATACCTGGTCATCTGTGACCCACATTTACTCCTGCTGAAGCCCAGGAGTCTCGGCATGGGGAGTGAAGCTTGTAATGGATTGCAAGCCAAGGTCCAGTTGGTGCAGCAGAACAAGAATTCAAGCTACTGTGAGTTTGAGCTCCCAGCTCCCAGTAGTAAGCCACAGTTATTTTTTGTTTATGGTGCCTAAGCCCTGAGTCAGGAAATGGCAGAAATGTGCTGTGGCTGATCACATGCTGGTGATGTTTCACAAAATCAAGCCATGAAATTGGACAGGCTGTTGTCAGATGTTTCCAGATTTTCCTGAAATACTGGGAATATTTCCTCAGAATTTACGCGATTTCCCCTTCATACTCTGTTTACTCCCTCAGGGCTGTGAGGTTTGTTCCTCTAGTTCTTTCTCCTGCTTCAAAACATAATAATAAACCAACCCAACTTTTGACAAACACCAAGGGGAAAACTCCTTTTTATTTTTTTATACCCATCTCTAGTTGGCATGAGGGAACTGCTTTCACAGATAACATAATCTAAGAGGAGGATTACATTTTGCTGAACAGGAAAGGCAGGGAATACAAAGAGAAGATACCTTCAAGAGTCAGCAGGCAAAACTAAAATAGGCTTAGTTTTACTGCCAGTGCATAATTCAAGTTTTCTTTCTTTCTAGAAGCTTTTTAGTAAATCCATGACATGACCTAATGTCTGTACTTCTCAGTTTTTGGTGTTGGATAAACACATGACTTCATCCAAATTGGCAATCGGGTAATAATTGGGCAGGATCGGTATGTTTCGTGCCATTGGAGATGCTCAGCATCTCGTTTGAATGTTGAGCATTTAGGAGGCAGCGGTGAGCAGCACAGTCAGCAATAACCTCCTTTAGGCACACAAATCGCACCGGTGTGTTCGTGCGGAGAGCTGTGGTCCGTGTGTGTGTGCGTTGTGTCCTCCAAAGCTGGTAGGCAGTCCTGCTGCAGAAGCGGTGGGGAGCTGCGGGGTGGGCTTGCGCTTGGCCCCTCAGGGCAGAGCCCGTGGGGGCAGCGGGGGCACATTCCCCCTTTTGTCAGCCTTGTCGCTGACGCTCTCCAGAAACAGCGGGGAACAGGAGCCCTGGCAGCTGCAAAAGCCCCAGTCCTGCGAAAGCCCTGGAGGAGACAGGGCTGGGGAGCTTACTGCAGCCATGTGTCCCTGGGTCTCCAGCCGTGGGGACAAAGAAAGCACCCTTCCTTTTTAAGAGCAGTGTATGAAATGAGTCTCCTGCCCTCAGGAACATTCCTCTGGATGTGGCCATCCCTGTGACGCAGTTAAGCATCTCCAGTACAGCCTTTCCTGACTGCATTTGCCTTTTAACTCCGTTGTCTGATTTACTCCAGATAGTCATTTTTTCAGCATGCTGCTTCAGTTTTGCTTTCCATTGTAGGATTGTGTGTACATCTCTGAGGATATACTTTTTTTATTGTATTGTATTCTCTGCTTATGCTTTTCGTCCTGGGATGTTTTTTTTGTGTGTGTGTGTGTTTTAATAAAAGATAAATAAATCAGGAATGCTTGTGAAAGACTTGATGATCCTTTTGGTCTGACACTTCACATATGGGTACATAGTTATTTATTAAAGACTTCTTTACATCACTTTCCATTTAAGCTACAAAAAGAGAATAGTAAAATTAGTCAATATATATTCATGCAAACACTGTGGGCCAAACTCTTCTCTAAGACAGACCTGACTGACTGCAGCAGGGAAGGAGAATGCAACCTGTAAGTCGTAATGGCGTTGACACATGCTTTTCAATATCTGTTCCATTTTTATGAACGTTGTTTTTAAAGAGTCGTTGGAGATACTCAGATCTGGGAACCTCGCTTGTTTTTTCAGATCCGCCTCACCTCTTTCCAGCATTCCATCCTCCTGTACCAATTGATGCGAGACATCATGAGGGACGCTACCATTATGAACCATCTCCCATTCCTCCTCTGCATGTGTGAGTATTCAGTATTTCCCCTCGCTTCAGCTGCCTGGAAGAACAGGCAAGTATACAAACCTTTAAAGCCATGCACCTGGCGTGCTTTGCCAGTCTTGCCGGAGAGTGAGATTTACTTTTGGAAAGCATCATGGTTATCTGTTCGTGAAGCAAAACCCAGGCTGGTGCCTGAGGAATTCCTTTTATAATAGGTGGCTGGCAAGTGTTACCTATATGTTTTGTTGACATTTATCTGTGTGCTGTTGTTCTATCAGTACTAAATTAAAAAGTGCTGAACCCTGTGAAATACAGGCAGACAAAACATGTATTTTGTCTGTATTAAGTTTGGGATTCTTCATAGCTAAAATTTCCTGTGATGACAAATGTTATTTTTTTTTTTTCTTCAGTGACTGCTAGGAAGCAAATTTTTGGTAAATTTTCATAGTCCTTGTTGTGTGCATGCACAGGCAATCGGTGATTGATGGGAACGTCACCCAAACAAAATGGCAAATGTGATAGAGCACATGGTTTACACAAAGATAAAAGAAATGAATACCAGTGATAACGTTCATTAGGAAAGGGTGGTAGTGGTGAAATCCTGTAGAAATAAATATTATATTATTCTATATGGGGAGACGGATATCAACATTGCTGAATAAAACAGTTGTTGTGTCCAGAAAACTGCTGTATACCATTAAAAATGGAGCTGAAAAGCAGGGCTTGGTACTTCGCTAAAAGGCTTGATATATACATTTAATCATATCTACTAATCACCTCTCATACTGAGAAAATACAAGAAGAAAAGCACAAGTAATACTTTGAAGAATAATGCTAGTTGTTTAGATGGCAGATTGCTTTGCTATGGCTATTAGTTACAGCTGTGTAATTACATATATGCAGAAGAAAAATGAAGTTGTTTTAAAACAAGTCCTCCTCTGTGAGCAGAATTAATTGATATTAACAATCCTAACTACATGCCCAAGTACACACACAATATTTTACTAACAGGTTTTTTGGGTCAGTCTTCTATTACTGAATTGTAATTTCAGAGCAAATTTGCCTGGAGGTAAGTAATAAATCTGTGTTGCAGTCTTCTTGGGCATTAGAGGAAAAGTGGGTATTTATAGAAAGAGAGAGTACAGAAACTTGTGTTTTATTCCTCAGAATTCCTCTGATGCATCACTATTTAGACCATGGTCAACCCCATCATAAAATATACTCAAACACACGCTTAAATTTGCTGCTAAAAACCATTGAAAGCTGAAGGTGGCAGGCTCAGACAGAGTCATTACATGGTCATCCCAGATTTTTCAGTGCAGTGAATATTCTGCCTGGATGGTTTTGGGAGCTGGGGGGACATTCCTGCTCCTTCTGAAGCTAGTGGGGAGTTTGCCTGAAGTGTTTTAACCTGCATCAGCAGAGGACTGTCATCCAAAACCTGGGTACCGCCTGTGAGCCTTCATGGAAGCTTCTGGATCCCGTGCCATGTGGGACTCTGCCTGGCTGCGCTTGCTGTGCTGAGCCCTCTCTGGAGCCTGAGCCCCATGAACACAGACCATACCATGACACCCTGCACTCACAGGCAGGGCTTTTGGGTGGCTAGACCACCGTTCCCTGCTTCAGGTGACAGTGGGAAATTGGGACTAGCAGTCTACACTGCTAAAAGTGCCAGGATTTCTGTGAGAGCCCCAAAAGATGTTGGAAGTGCCTGCCTCATGCCTCATTTGGCATTCAGCGGTAGTCCTCTGATGCTGAAATGAATGCCCGTTCTACGGGAAGGTGCCGTGCGCCCCTGCACCCCAACGTACCCTGCAGTGCAGTGGTGATTCAGCTGGGCCCTGCAGAGGCTTGTTAGAGATGAGGAGATCTTAGCGTGATCTGATATGACTGCAGGCAGCTGCTTTAGAAACATAGTCTGGTATCAGCCCAGGCTTTAAACTGAAAATTTCCTTGATAGCAGCTGTTTATTTTTCCATTAACTTCTGTTGATTCTTCTGCTCATCTGGTTTGTGTCACCATTGGAATGACGAGCTGCAGTGGACCCTTGGAGCTGTTGTGGTTGGTGTAATTAAATGTAAATATGCAATGAAGCAACTTAAAAAAAAATATCTGTCAGACTCCAGCAGCTTCTTTGTAGCTGTTAAGGTTTCTCATGCTTTTGCAGTTTTCAGGAATATCTTTTAATTTACGTATGAGGTAGACACCCAGCAGTTTTCTTACAAGTTTTACAGATCCTGGTGTGAGCATCACTTAGGAGTGTTAGATTTAGGATCGTTTGGAGCCATTACTTGAACTGCTGTCCTAAAACCTATTAAAAAAAAAGACGACCTGGGTCTGAGAAGTTACTTGAGAATTCTGAGAGAAAATGGCAAGAACACCAGTCAGGATACAAATGTTTACCCACAGCTTCATCAATGACTTTATTGTATGAGTGGTTTTCACCTCAGCTTCATAATACTGTCAAATGTGTGTGTGTGTGTGAATATAAATAAAAAAAGGGCAAAAAATTGCATCATTCCAGTTATCCAGGTTCCTAGAAATGTGTTCCAGAACCTGTCAAGCCTTAGTGAAATTCATTTAGGTATAATACAAGTGCAGAAAAAATGTGGAGGGGGCCTCGTCCATATGATACCTACAACGTGTGCACATAATTTTGAACAATGGCCAAATGAAAAAGAAAAATGAAAGGAATTTTTAAGGTGTTACGGGGCTCTTACATACTTTCAGCTCTAAAGATTTGTATGTATTTATATGTATAATTCTTGTAGTTTAATTGCTGATGGGCAGAACTGTTGTATCCCAAATTTCAGCCTGGAGCCAAATTTTATAACTGAGTTATAAACCCCTAAAATAAGGGTTTATGTTTATGATGGAATTGCTGACAGATGCTTATGTATAGCAGGACTAGCAGGCATTGCTGTAATTATGCTATCGTATCCTATCATTAAAGATTTCAATTGAAAGAGGTTTATAAATTGCTCCTCTTCTTAGATAAACCACCCTACATTAAGGCATCAACGATATGGTGCAGAATTAAATTAAAATCTCATAAAATGAAATATGTTCTGTATTAGCTGTTTGACACTTAATTTGCCTCTGAATGAGTAGAGGAAATCACAAATTAACCTGCCTTTGTTTTTCCAGCCATGGCTTATTAGGTGTTAGAACAACTGCAATTACAGCCCAATAATAACCCCCAACCCTTATGAATATGTACTGAAATGTGTCACTTTGTGTTACCAAAACCTGTTTGTTAGGACTGTGTAGTTATCCTGGAATTTCTACAGAATATCATTGGTTTATACTTCAGGGAGGATGTATGAAACTTAAGTTGTTCTTTAACGGCAACATATGAACAGTGTAATTGGAGCTGGAGCTTGTGTTTTCTTTTTTTTTTTTTTTTTTTCCAAATTCAAGGCGTGAATCTTAGTTTTAAGAAGTATTCCAGTAAACTGTAATTCAGTTTTGCTACTTTTCATTGAACTAGCAAGTTAAATTACTTGTTACACATCATATGATTGAAACCTACCAAAAGAAGCATGGCTTTAGTAATCTCACTTCTTGGTTGTTTTTCTTTGTTCTTTTTTTTGTCTAGTTCTTTCTTAATTTTCAAAACTGATTTCTAAAGTAAGGTACTAAGGCTAAAAACTGAAGCTAAACAGTGTTTTGGTCCTTGACATTTGCTAGACCATCCAGTAGACTGTGACGCCTTCTCTGGTCGGTGTGCAGTGATTCAAAATCATGCTGCTGATTTATTTAGACATAAATTAATACTTTGAGCATGTTATTTTATTTTACTCCACAAGAACCAAATAATAAATTTTTACTATCGGCTAACTCTTCCAGTAGCCTGATGACTTTGTTGACATTGGCTTTGTTGGAATGAGAGTTGTTAGCAGCGAGCAGAGGAAGAATATGGGCATCTTGGCTGTTTTTATGACAGTGCAAGTGTAAATAAATTTATAGTCCCACAACTTTTAAAATCTGACTTAGCCAGAATGAGAGGTTTTTATTTTTTAATTTAAAAAAAAAAAGCTCCAAGCAGAGGCAAACTTCTACTGATGGATTTAACTGCAGCGATTTAGGAAGTTACCATTCTTGGTCATTCATTTTTTCCCACACCTTCACTGAGTTGTGTTAATAGGTTGCTCCCAATCTGCTTCATTACAAAGTTGGGTTGGATAGCCTTTGAAGGTGACCTCCCCTGGTATTTCCAGGCGCTGTTAACACACTGTGAAGGAAGCACGCTCCTGCAGACATGGGGCAGGGGACAGCTGCCAGGTGGCAATATCAGGAATGGCTCCAGGGTGGTGGCCTGTGTACACTTCAGAGTGCTTAATGGACATGTCGTAAGAAGGTAGTAGGAAGTTAAAGTTTCAGGGCTGAACATCCTACAAGATACACCATGTCCACTCCCAAAACATTCATCCATTTAGTCTCCATCTCTGTTTCTCTTTCCATCCCATTTTACATTAGCCCTGACTACGAGTAAGGGAGTGTGAGCAGGTAAATCTAAGGGAAGGTGCACTGATGTTACCCATATGCTTATGGCCAGGGGAGGATGCCCTTGCAAGGAGGAAGCTGCAAGGTAAAGCTGCTGTCTTGTAGTTTCCTAGGATCAAAAATACTCCAAGCTCCTTTTTTTCTAACTGCTGACTGACGCTAGCAGCATCCGAGTTTGGCAGTCTTAAGCCCTGAAATGATGCACGTGCAGATAAGTGTGCATGTGCCTAACATGAGTGCCTTGAACAGATATCTTGAACTGTGTGAATGCACCAGTACTAAAGCAAAGCATGTGTTTTGCTTGCAGTCAGCTTCAAGTTGATAAAAAGAGAGCCCGATTCTTGGATATGTTATTTCATATCTAATTTATACAGACATCAGTTACACAAGGGTGAAAAGGAAAGGATAGTCAGGCCCAGATGCTCAGCTTTCATCAGCCTCTGATTTTGGACCACGCAGTACAATGGGGGATGTCCAAATGTGAGAAGATTAAAGCATTGGCTCTGCAAAATATCCTTGATTATATGAGGGAAACTGCTTGCCATACATTTGATAGGACGTTTAGGTTTTCCCAGCCCCATCACTGACATTTTGATTTTTCCTTTGGGCTTTCATTCCTAAGCTCTTATTTCTTTTAAAAATCTTAGTGTTTAAATGTCTTAAATAATTTACCTGCTGCTTTACCTCAGTGTACCTCTAAGCTGGAGATTTGGCAAGGAGTCTGTCAGCTTGTCAGAGCATTCGTTGATCCTTTCACAGTGGAAAGGAGAACCCCACCCAGTGTGAAAAATATCACTCATTGGATTGGCTTTAATTACTTTAAGACTTGGAACAGGTTTTATGGTTTAGCCAGGAGCCATCGAAGAAGAAAGACTGGTAAGCTCTTGGGACATGAAAAGATGTCTGTAGTTACAGCTTTCCAAAATCATCCATGAAAGTATTTTCTGTAAGCAGGGAGAAATCTTGTATTAAATGGAAAGCACCCCAAGAAACCTGCCCCTGGAAGTGGAGGAGCGCAGCATCGAGAAGAAGCAGCTGCTAATAGCCTGGAGGATTTTTATAGTGAGACTCTGAGAAGGAAGCAGCATGGTCTGGTGACTCCTTAAGGTTATTCAGAGTTTGTTATATCCTAGAATCACTTAGGTTGGAAAAGACCTTTAAGATTATCGAGTCCGACTGTAAATATGCCATGGATATACGTGTTGTATGCTCTGCAAGCAACATGTATGCCTCTTTTTCTTAGTGACAGAGCAGCGTGGCAACGTTAATTCACAGAAGTAAAATATCAGGGCTAGATGCCCGCACATAAACTTAGGCAGGTAGTTTTTATTCAGTGCCAGGCCTTTTACAAAGCGGGGAAGAGGAAGCCTGAGTCTAGACCAGAACTGCAATCTCTCACTCAGTATATAGTGTTGCATAATTTAAAATAGTGAATCAGTGTTTTGTTTAGCTGTTGGTACTTGTTTAGTAATACTTACCATAAGACTTGCAGATCATAAATTCTCCTTTGCAAGTACACTTGCAGAGTAGCTTCAGAAACAGACTGTGTTTTTAAAAACTGTCTGAAACCGGGAAGAGTTTGGAAAGCAAATTATTGGTGGCATATATTGAATTGCAGAAAAAAAAGGATATGTGATTCTCTTAAATTTTGGATTCTGAGTCACTTGAAATGAAAAAAAGTAGGTAAAAATGTAGGTAAAAATAGGTAAATATTTTTGAATGTAGCTGTTTTACGTAAGTTCAGTTACATCGACTTGTTTAGGTAAGCTGTAGTTAAAAGTTTCTGCACACTCAGTTCAACTCTCATATTTCTCACAGATTTGTTCTCTTCCTACTAGGAAGAATATCTTATTTAAAAGTTCATTTCTGCTGGCAAATAAATTCTAGATCAAATAAGGATTCACTGCTAAAAATCATCCCCGTTTTTAGCAAGCACATTTACATGAAAGTCAACAGAATTGCCTCTGAGCGCAGCAGAGTACATTTGGTTCACATCATTCATCTGTTTCTGTGGCGGATAATACTTTGTGACATAATCATTTTCTCTGGAGTAGCTAATTGTAATGCCAAGGAACTACAGATTTATAAAGGAGAAACAATAGCAGCAGATAAATATTGCGTTAACAGAGGCTCTTTGTTCTTCTCATACAGCCAGCTTGATTTTGGGATGGTTAGAGGAGTTACAGCAATTGAAATAAGAGGAGAATTTTGGTGAGGTTTTTGATGTAGAGGGAAAAGCTTGTAAAAAGCAATGGTTTGGTTTGTTAAAAATCCTTTGGTATAAACTTCCCCCAAGTCTTCCATTCATTTTTTTATGTCGAGAAGAGTGCTTGAGAGGCAGCAGCCCCCAGCCTTAATGAAAAAGGCATGCTTTCACTGGCAGGCTGCTGGCTGACCACCTCTCATCATGCGGTCACTGGATAGCAGCAACAACTCGCAGGGCAACTTACTGGGGCGATGTGGAGGGAGGAAAAAGAGGGGGAAGCCCTCAGTGGTCCTCAGGAACGCTCATCTGCTGGTCTAAAGGGAATCGGTTGCCTGAGCCCCACCTGAGAGGCAGAGTGGCACGGGTTCATCTGGTGGCACGCAAATTTAGTGAAAGGGATTCTTGGAGAGGTTTGTATGTATTATGTGGTTGCAGAGAAACAGCTCCTATGTTTATCAACAGTGAGGTATCTATCGGCACTAGACAGCATTGCCACTTGGCTGATTTACCCCATCTGGGCAGTTAACGGTGCTTAGACAAATTCTCAGCTGCCAGTGAGAAGTGGTTCCCTAAGGCAGGCTTTCAAACCAGCATGAATTAAGAGGTGATGGAAGCAAAATGAATGGCCAGCAAAGTCATGCCTCGGGACACTGTGTTGTATGTAACATTTTTCTGTAGACTGAGGAATAACTAGGCATGACTTTGAGCTTTTGCGGCGCTCCCTGTGTGCAGATATGTATACAAGTTTGCATATTTGTGTGTGTGTGTGTGTGTGTGTGTGTGTGTACATGCATCCTCTTTACATAATAGGGTGAATATCTTTGCTTGCAATTATCATGAACGGAGTAATTCTAGATCTTTACAGTTAAAACTAATGGAAGGATCAACACAGAGTTTGAGAAAGGTGGAAAATTAGAGGGAAAAGGTGAACAAAAGAAGTAGGAAAAATATTCATGGGCAAAAACATTGAGAACATGTGGATCATTACCTTAATTTAACATTTAACCAAAAATACTTGGAATAGCTGCAATGCTAGAGTTCTGCTGCTTGAAATTTCTATTATCTCATTCTGTTATCAGCTGCAAAGAATGCAAGCTCTAAATATAGTGCACATTCATAGGCTCTGAGCCTGTGGTTTCTTGGACAAAATTCCTGTGTTCTTTGTGCTGTAGTCAGCAGTATTAGTTGAGTGAGCAGATATTGACTGTGGTATTCACGTGCAGTGAACCAGAAGCAAGCCAACTCTATAGAGGCTGCTGTCAAACTTGTTGCAGTGGCCTGTGAGGTACTGGACTGTGACAGACTCCTTTTTTTTCAGTACAATTCTTCCACTCATGTTAAATCTTGCTTCAAAGAGAACTGAAATGTTACAGTCTTTGCGTTCTTTCTTTCTTTCTTTCTTTCTTTCTTTCTTTCTTTCTTTCTTTCTTTCTTTCTTTCTTTCTTTCTTTCTTTCTTTCTTTCTTTCTTTCTTTCTTTCTTTCTTTCTTTCTTTCTTTCTTTCTTTCTTTCTTTCTTTCTTTCTTTCTTTCTTCCTTTCTTCCTTTCTTTCTCTTTTTTTGCTTTCATTTTTAAAGTGTACTGGTGAGATTTCTGTGTTGTGAATTGGAAGTCACTAAAGTTAGAGTAGGTATGAACTGGATGAAACGTGAGCAATGAGTACATCTGCAGTGTAGGAACACAGAGCATCTTCATCATACTCTCATACAACCTTTCCCTGACTTAGATTCTCTCCTTCCCCAACAAAAGCATCATGTCCTATTCTCTTGGAGTATGGACTGAATTTAGTTCAGACTTTCTTCCCAAAGAAAGAAAAACCAGAAGTTAACTAACACCTTTTTTCCCTTTTTGTCAGCCCTTACTCAACCCACTATATTTTATATATATATGTGTGTGTGTTTATGTATATGTCTATATTTGTTTGCATATTTGTAACAGAAAGCAGGCTCTCGAGCTGGTGTCGGCTGTGCTTCTGAGATGCAGAAGACTAACTGGCTGCCCCTTGCATATTCTCTATTATATGATGCTAGAAAAAAAAAAAAAAGACAAGACCCTAATTCCACCCA
This sequence comes from Morus bassanus, assembly GCA_031468815.1. Taxonomy (NCBI): domain Eukaryota; kingdom Metazoa; phylum Chordata; class Aves; order Suliformes; family Sulidae; genus Morus; species Morus bassanus. Next base: position 57,810,981 of record CM062567.1, on the reverse strand, counting down.
AAGGAATGTGCTCAACGGGTGTTTTATCCGTGTGCCTCAGGGTAAGCTGGGCCAACATTTCTGACTGATGTTATCGATTAATAGAGGAAACAATTGAAAGAAAAACTTTATGCTGTTTGATTTTTGCTCTTAGGATGCTTTACATGACCAAGCAAGGACTTGGGACCTTTTTTTAGAACTAGCTTTTCATTGAAGTTGGGCCCTGTGAAGTTGCCATTAATGACCAGGCAAGAATATATTGCTTAGTCCCTTCCAGCACTGAATGTGTAGGTCTGATCCTGCAATAGATTATGACTGCGTTTATAGTTAACTTTACAGGATTATTGGAAATTTTCTGTGGACCCCACAGATGTTAGACACAGCGGCAAAACATCCTGAAGCCCTTGAGCCAGGAATACAAAGCTTCTGAGGGAATGAACTGACCTGTCGTCTTCTTGAAAGCATTATTTATGAGGTGCTGTGACCATTGGCGTTAAGGATCAACAGAAAATTAGGGAGTATTTCGCAAGAGGGAGAATTTCTAAACGTATCAGATTTAAGTGGCTATCTCTTTAAGGATACACATCTTTCAGTCCTGTATCTCCTGCTGAAATTCAGCCTGGATTTATCATGCCTTTTCCACTGGCCTGTGGAAGAAAAGATTGATAGTCTAGTCCAGTTTATAGAGGCCACCAATGCAAATAGCCCCATTTAACAGAATCGTGGACAGGGAGGAGGTGGGTGGGGTGGGTGGGCAGGAGCTGAACGACCAGGGGCAATCAGGTGTTCTCTGCTTCACCCTGGAAGATCACTATCAGTGTACATCATCAAGACAGTACCAAGAAAGCGTAGCTGCCTCTGTCTTGGTTTGCCATACTTGTTCCTCGTACGTCAGACTTCCATCCTGGCATCTTTTGTAGGAACTGTAATTCTACTCCTGTGATTAGATTGAGTTACAAAGGTGCTGAGGTAGCAAATGTGTAGGTCATCCTGCTGGTGCAGGTGTGTCCCGAGTTGGCCAGTTTGTTCCCTTTTGTGGTTTTCATCTGCACGCCTAGCTACCTATTCTGTTTAGGGAACTAATAATGCTTCCAGCATTTAGACAGTGCATTTACTTCAAAGACTTCAAAATTGAATTTACTACTTCTCCAAAAAATGTGCAGCCAGAACACTCATTTGCTTTACACTTAATGCTTGTTTTTCACATATTTCCCCCCACAGCTGCATTAAAAGTGGTGTTCTCACCCATTTCTGGTTCTTGAGGTTGTTCAAAGTTACAGCTTTGCCCAGGAATGCTGTTTTAACTCCAGTGCTGCACGCAAATACAGCAAGAACATCAGTGTGAAGTCTTTGCCTCTTGTTTCTTCCGATGGCTGTGGTGTTCCAGCCATTATATATGCACCGTCTGTGAGAACTGACTTGTAGGGCAGATTACGTAGCACTACAATGGCTTTCAATGCCTGCATGATCAAATAAAGCAGCTGGCTTGGCTGAGAAAAAAACTTCTAAGCCTAAGATGAGAACTGAGTGTTTTCCCACTCTAATTTGGTTGCACTCCAACCAGCCCCCACACCTGGACCTTCGATACTGGCAGAGGAAATCTGAGAAGTAACTGTTAACAGAATATCTTCCTGCCTCTTAACTTTGGTTTAGCAGCATTCACCTTTGATATAAGTTATGCTTTATATAGCTGTGGGTCCTACTGCCCTAATGGGTGTTGGTGCTGATCTGTGGCTTGCTTGGTATTTGCGGTGGTGCTTGGAGGATGGGAGAAGCTCGGAAGCAGTTGTGTTTTCATAGGGCCACTCCTTGACTCATAGTCATCAGTACAGCTTATGCAAGTACCATACACCTGCGACTGTCACTGAGGTGCACTCTCAAAATTACTTTTCTTCCCCAAATCAACTGTAATGGATTTGTACAATTGGGGGCGGTGAGGCATTTCAGAAAATAGTCTGTGTATTTTATACAGACATGCATATACAGAAATTTTTATACAGAAATTTCTATACTTCTGTATGATTTTTTTTTTGCTACAAGTAGTACTGTTAGGTGAGAAATTCTTGCTGGTACTCTCTCTGTTCAGTAATAGTCACTAGTCCTTGTGAACATCAATTTGGGGATGTCTGCTAATGTTAATGCAGGGATGTGAAGCAAATCCAGCCATACCTCAACTGAAATGATTAATGCTGAACCTTCACATCACTGTTTCTGCCAGGACTGTAGTCCCGCAAAGTTAAAACTGTAGTTAAGTGTTCCCTTCACAAACAAATTTAGGTAGCAAGTGCAATATGAGAGACATTCAGTCACTGAATTTGTCTTTTGTTATTGCCAACTATTTTTTGTTTTAAACTGTTAAGATGTTATTTTAGCATATAAAATTAGAACTGAAGGAAAGATTTCTCTCTTCCCCCCAGTCTCAGTTTTGTAATATTGTGGACGTGATTTACAGTAGGCACTGGAAATGAAAGCTGAGGGATTTGTTTTGCTTTGGTTTTGAATTTGGAAAAAGAATGTTTCTTGGTATCACAGAACAGGCATTGAGGAGAGTGTTCATTTGAGGTAACGTGAGAGGCTTTTCGGGTGCTTTGCCAGGAGAAGGAACGCCTGCCTTAGAGGGAGGAAGGAGTTAAGGGAAGAAGAGGAGCTGAATTTGCTGAAACAATAGTGAGCATGGCATTCTGGAGTGCGAGGTTGGGAGGGCTTAGAAATATCATCAGTGAGTGAAAGAAATGAGGAGAGAGGTACTTAAATACTAAAAGTGCTAAAAGCTTCATTCTCTAAAATTTAGAAACATTGAATTATGGGAGCAAAAACCCAGTAGTTGAATATACTGTTGTTTGAGAAAAGAGAGTATTTATGAAATTCATATATCAATCAATTTTAAAGTTTGATTTTAGTGTCATGGGTCATACCCATCAGGAGAAAAACTTCCCATGAATACCACATGAGTTTTGTTGAGATTTAGGACTAGCCTCAAGCTCTTCTTTTGCTCAGGTTACCCCCCTGGTGGATGCAGTAACCTGGTCCTCATGCTGCAGGAGTGGATCCCAGTTAGCAATGCCTTTTTTCCACCGAGAGTATTGCTGCATATAGGCAGGAGCGCTCTTTGCATGCAGGCTGCATCCTTTTCTGATCTGTCAACGGTAGAGAGAGAAATCGGGAGTAATTGTAGAAACCATTTCAACTCTTTTCTTAGCTTTATACCATTTGGATGTTTTTCTTCTTCTCCCAGTCATGCATATACACAGGTATGTGCACTTTCTCTGTTGTGCATAATGACTTCAAGGTTATTTTTTAAAGACCTGAAGGCATTTTCTGAGTGTTTTTGAACCAGTATACCATTCACCGGTGTATTACTTGTATAGAGGTCGTCTTTGATGAGGTTTTTGTCATCTGCACCCACTGAAGTTTCAGTGTACTCAAGCATTAGAAAAGCCACTATTTGAGCGTCTTTGTTTTCTTTGTTGAACTGTTTATTTTGCTTTCTTCCCACACAGTTCCCTGGCCTCGCTCTGACAACTGCTTTTCTGCATGAATTACATTCCTCGGGGCCGCAAGTCTCCTAATTCTTCCAGTCGATTTGATTCCTGCCTGTGTGATTAGTCCTCTGCTCCAACACACAGTTGGTCTTTGCCAAGCAAACTGCTTGCTAAGTGCCTTTAACATGAAGACCTAACTACATTTTTTAACCTCATTAGTGTGTAGGGCACTGCTTCATTCCAGCTTAATAACATGGCCACTATTGAATCATCACTTGCTTTAAAACAGGTTACAAAAAGGTTACCTAAGTTGTCTGGTTTTCTTTTTGTATAACTGCTTTTGCTGGATAACAGTTTCTCTCAGCACATGTCCAGTTTTAGCACCTAAGTTACTTTTTGAAAGGAGACCCATCAATTTTGCTCAGACAGATTTGTGATGCTGAGAAATTTCCTATTTATATGTGAAAAAAGAAACTCAGCACCTATTTGAAAACAGTGAATCTAAGTAGTGAAATCAGTAAGAAAATGTGGCTTTGGGAGAAAAGAGGAAGAGGACTTGGGAGAGCTGATAGAATTTTTCTACTTGTTTCAGCTTTAGAATTACAAAGATCTCATCTTCACCAGTTTAAATACAGACTTCTCACTGTAACGCTGAATATCCAGCGGTGCGGCCACAGTCTGCATTGGTTCACTTTGTCTCATGGGATCAGTTTTTAGCTGAACGTATCATTGCTGAAATTTAGATTTCAGTTGCAATTGCATGTAAACTTGAATGGAAAAGATATTACAGGACTTCAAATGTTGTAAAGGCAGTAAAAAAAATAAAAGTTTCCTAAGAAGGCAGCGTCACCAGGGAGCTGGGGGAAGAAAGGAGGTATTGGGTCACATGCCACTTGTGATGGTGCATTTGTGCAGTTGCATAGCACAGCCACTCAGAGGGTGAGACTTCATGATTAATGGTGTTTATTCTTGACAGAAGCCTCCTTTATTTATCTGCAATACAGTTTAGTGATTTTATCAGTCACCTGAATGAAAAATATTCAGTCATACCAATATTGCAGTGTAAATTGAGTAGAGTCACTTTTTATTATATCTTTCAGCCTTATCGTCTGCACAGTAATTTTCTAGCAGCGGTTTGATACAGAAAGGCTGGATTTAGCTGTACTTGACACAAAGCCTCTTCAATTTCCCCTAAAAGTTCAGGCTACTCTTAGAAATCTGTATAAATATATATATAAAACCCTCTTATCCAAGCAATTTCAGGATTTGAAAGAGTAAAGATAAAATGTGCAAACCTGGATGTGAGAAATGTTGTTCATATGAAAACATCTAATAGCTCTGAAGCCACTGGTGAAATGCTCTTCAGTGTTTAAGCTTGTGGTTCAGTGCAGTTCTTTTTGCATGGCTACGTAGTCTGACTTTCTTCTAATCAATCATCATCCAACTCCAATCAGCATACAGGCAGAGCCTATCGTTCATCCTGGGTGTAATTTCAGAGTTGAAGACTATAATGGCCACATACAGCACATTAGTCACTGCGATAACAGCTAGTGGCACTCCTGAGGAAGGGGGAGGACGGGGGAGAAGGGGAATAAAATTCTTCTCATTCTCACAGTGCATTAGTGAAATAGGAGCAAATGTTAAACAAATGTTTATTCAATTAGCTGACTTAACAGCATTAAGTGTGAGAAAGCTTCTGACACTCCTTTGACCCTCTTTTTTGCGGGAGGAGAAGGGGAAAAGGAAGGAAGAAAGGGGTGCATGAATGCCATCAGGATTTATATATGCCCACATATTCATATGATGGTGCTGCTGTGGTTAAACACTTCAAGAGATGGCAGGCCTTGCCTGTAACCGAGAGGAGGCTAAAATTTGAATAGCAAATGAGACCACCTCTAGAGCATCAAAAGAGAATTGCAGAGCAGGGAAGTTTGCTGTAGGAATGCAGTGGGTAATTTCACTGTCCAGTCTGTTATTAATAACAACAGATAATGAGTATGCTGTAGACCTTTTAGATTTCCCTGCTGCACTTTGTGCTACAACATAGTTTGAAGAGGGAATGGTATGTGGAGGTCCACAGCGGTCTCTCCTCTAATAAGTAGCAACACTTTTCTAAGGCTTATTCGAATAACATTTGTGCATCTGTTTTATATTTGTGATCATGAATTCTGCATCAAATGCAGCATTAATACATTATCCTTGGTATATTAACCACCACAAGTCAGTAGACTTGAAACCATCTGAAGACAGGGGAGGAAAAATTTACCAGCACTGAGACTGGGGATGCGATGCAGGTATTGGGTCTTTCTTACCCTAGTTATGGTTCATAGAGGTCAGTGTGAACTTAGCTAGTAAGGCAGTGCCTTGGTAAGGCTCCACCAGAAGCAAGCAATGGAAATCACAGAGTATCTTGTTAGCATTAGTTTTATGAACTGTTTACATTGCTGCAACATCCAACAGCTCCATGCAGCATCACAGCTCTGCTGAGTGTTGTGCAAATACAAGGAGCGCTGCCAGGGAGAGCGAGCTTGCGGTCAGACAGCTTTGGCAAATGATCTCTGGTGAGTCTGCTCTGACGGCCTTGGGGGTTACCGGCCCCAGCTGTTTTCCACGCCCTGAAGATTATCCGTTGTACCTCAGCAGGGTCAGACAGTGTGCCTTTGCCCCATTTACAGTCTGGCAACTTTGCTCTGGCTCACTGAAACTGGGCACCGAAGTGGTTAGAGGCAGATATGTGCTGCCTGTGCTGGCGGGGCACCAGCTGGATAGTTGGGGGCAGTAAAAGCTTACACAGCTGCTGCAAAATTTGTGAGAGGACGTCCGCTAGAAGCCTAAAATCAAGTGGCACTTGGATGGAGTAGTTATAGTCAGTCACGTTTTTGTATGTTTGCATCCTTTATTTGTACAAGTGAAGAAACTGCTTAGCAAATCCGTGTAATCCTTCCCCTAGTCACCAATTTCTTTGCAGCAGTCGCAAGAAGGATTTGGCGAAAGGAGAGGCAAGCTGGGACACTCTGTATGCAAAGGCCAAGTGGACAGTGTTTCAGAGGAGTGCCGGGAGGCAGTGACAGCAGTTGGTGGCAGGATGGAAGGAAGAGGAAAAGGAGAGGCAGGTTCTCGTGGGGAAATTACCATTATGTGAGGAGGAGAACAAGAAGCCTGGGCTTGGCTTGGGAGAAATACTGGGAGACAGTACATGGTTTTATTTGCATTTTGCAAAATAGAAGAAACAAATAAATTAGTCAAAACTGTACCTTCATACACCTTTAAGGAATGCATGTCAAGACTCCCAGTCAAGATTCATGTAATGAAATGAATATACCTTGACTAAGTGGCATCTGAAGCAGCAGTTGCTTACTGTAGTCAATACGGGTGTTACTGTGGGCTGAAGGTCACTGGTGATACAGCTGACATTATGTAAACAAAATGTTAAATAATGGAATGAATATTCATTGCTTTTTACAGTGTAAACTCTTCTTAAGGGAATCCACAAGCTGATGGTTGGGTTATTTATGAAGTAGTACAAGTAGCAGAGGGTGTATGTAAAAAAGCTGGATCTGCGTTCAGGCAGTCCATCAGTTGAAAAATAAGAATACAGTCACTGACTAAGGATTTAGTGCCTTGATTAATTAGCCAATTTTTAATTGTAACTACATAATTTTAACACTTCCCAAAGAAGGAAAGGGGAACCAGAGTAATATTCTTTTGCTGTGGGTCATCGGCTAATTGTCGTGCATGATTTCCAGCACCATGAACATCTCTTGTGCAGTCATTTGTGTCTTTTTTTTTTTTTCTGCAATGCTACCTTTTAACTTTATGAGGGAGAAACATTTTGTTCTAACCCAAAGTGAGGTTATTTGTATATTTTAGGAACATACCTTCTAGAACTGCACCCATTTTGTAAGGCATTGTCCTTGCCTCAGTGAAAAAAATATTAATAACATAATATCTCGTGGTCTTGGGACCTTTCCACTGTAGATACCAAGCACTTTCTGAGTGCTTTACCAGTTTTACAGATGGGGGAACAGCGGATGAGGAAATCAACGAACTTGCCCAAGGTGGCACAGCAGATGAGTGATGGAAACCAAACCATAATCTGTGTACCTTAAACCCTGGTCTAGTTCCTCTTATGCATAAACTACATAGGCACTGACCCATTCATGATTTATTTGTACATATATCCACTGAATGGAAGGTTGCTACCAAATACGATTTTGTGACTTATTTCCCCATACTAACTACAGTTCCAGTGTGAATTCTGGAAGAAAAGCAAGCAAAATATTGACTAGGTGTTGGAACATGGAAAGGAGTATAGGAAATCAAGGTTGTTTCTCATACGAGGTCTTAACCATGTTCTCATTTTCCCTCTTCTTCATTTGCACCACTAAGAAAATACAGTTAACAGTGCTTACTTTTTTGTAGCTCTTGAGCCCTTTTACATGAAGGGTGCTCTGACATTTCCGTGTATTCAATTAACTCTAATTCTTTAAATGTTCAAAATCATTTGATTAGTTTTCCTAAGTCCAAGAATGCAGTACAGCAGTTTTGAGGCAATGAGTGATTTTAGGGGAATGAACTGCCTATTTTAAGACAATTTCTGAAAAAAATTTAAGTATTAAAAGATGATATTATTGATTTCCCATACTATATATTTATGGGTTTGATTGTTTACAAATTCAATTAGAAGTGCAAAGAGAAGAGGGACTACTGGAATTGCATTTTAAAAATACTCAGTGCTGGCCTCACTCTCCTTGTATTGAAGTCAGTGGAAGCTTTACTGGTGGCTCTCGGGGAGAGCAGATTGGGTCAGCACTTTGTGATCAAGTCCATGACCACTTAAGGATTTTATCAATTAAACCAGTGGACAGTTTCCCATCGACTTCAGTTTATATAGGGCTGAACCCTACAATAGCAACTAAATATTTTGAGAAGCAGGATGATTATTTGACTCTTAATTTTTCCGTATCATTTAGGCATATAGTTAGCTGCCCGAGCCTGATTTATCAAGCACCTAACAACCGTGTATGTACTTCTAACAGTGAGGAGTAACTTGATCATTTGGGCAAATCACAACTATTACAATTGTTCTCACTTGTATTTTCAGGATCAAGCCTTACTTTCTTAAAGCTCAGCTTTCTTAATATAAAAACCTTTTATTAGCCAGTCGTTGACTTACAGTGCCAAAGGGTCGGTCTATACAAGCAACTATAGCATTAGACAAACAATACTCATTTGATATGGGAGATATTACCAAAGGAATTGAGCCATGTGCTTTAGAAAAGGAGTCACTACATAACAAGAAAGTCCTTATTGTTTGTTCATCTTCCAGGATCTACTAGAAGTAAAAGCATTAATGTTTTGGGGGCAGCCATCGGAAGATTATTCCAGAAAAAAAAAGGGGGGGGGGGGGGAGAAAAGGATCATAGGCAGTTTAATGAGTTTATCATTTTTCAATTCTCCAGGCAGGGCTGAATTGAACAGGTATCAGAAAAACAGTGTGGATAGCATTGGTATGAGAGTTATGCCATCAGTGCTTGCTTCAGCATGGAATAACGTACTGTTTAATGATTAAATATCGAGGTTTGAACTTTGACACTTTCATAATATAACAAGATGGATGAAAAGGCAATAGTAAATTAGGTTATGTTACAATATTTCATCCCACTTCGTTGACAAGCTTTGTTCTGTGAGATAGATTATTGTTCCATCTGTAACCTCAGCTCAGTGTCATATTTACAATGTTATAGTTAAGGATCACTTGCTGTTTTCAATATAAATGTATTTTTCAACAGATTCATAAAAGAGCCATTTAAAAATTTATCAGGACAAAACTTGGCATTAAAATTTCCAGTCCTGGAGTTATAGTTTCCTTTAAAATCGGGAATTGCTTAAATCACCATTTTTTTTTTCCTGAGGTACGTTGTGCTTAGAAGAGCTTTTTGCCCAAGCACAGCTTAAAGGTATTTGGAAGCCATTTATGACAGATCACTTCTCTAACACCAAACCAACCTCAAAATTTTCATCTGGATTTTCCCGTGACACCTTTGTGGCTGTCCCGAGCAGCTTTCATCTGCTTCCAGAAAACATTACTATTGAAGAGTGCTCTCTGACAAGTGTGGCGGTTGCAGTACGCCCCAGGGCCCATTGTATTTTTCACAAGAGGTGCAAGAACAGGGACAATGTGCGCTGTATTGATATTCTGGCATGTCTTAGAACAGTTCAAGGACTCCAAAGCAAAGAAACCCAGTATAAGGACCCTGAGGCCACTAATAGGCTGTAATTGCCTTGAACAGCCTCACCTGGGACCTGTACCCACACCCCATGCATCCAGGAGCCACTTTTAAGCTCAGCCTGGGGCCTTTAGTCCCTGCCTGAGCTGTTGTAGGTAGTGCCCATCTCTGGTTCTGCTCCTGGCTGAGCTTGGGACCTGCACTGTAGGTAGCTGTTCTCCTGGATGGACCCCTCAGAGCTATGGTGTAGTATGTCTCCTGTCCTGTCTTTGGCCCTGTCTCCTTCTGCACTTGACTGGTCCCCCCAGACCTGGTTTAGCACTTTGCCTTGCTCAGACTGCTGATGGACCCTGTTATCAGCACCTGGCTCTGGTCACTCAGCTCAGATCTGGTGGTGTGGAGTGCATTGCCCATGCTGGGGTTAACTTTGGCTCCTGGCTTGCCTTCCCTTAGACAGCAGCTGGCCTTTGCTGCTCCCCATCACCCTGAACTGGGTCTCCTTTCTTCCCATCCCCTCCCCTCCTTCAGTTCCTGGGCTGACCATCCTTACTCAGTTACAAGCGTAAATCCATGCAAGAAGGTTTCATGGTACTTTGGACTGGTCCTCTGCCTGGCTCTTCACGAGGTCTACATGGATGACAAAACTGTGTAACTTAGTTGGGAAGGCTGTGAAAAAAGGAGAATGGGAAATTGGAGTTCAGTGTTCTTGTTTTGTTATGAAATTTCTGAACAGTTACAGGACTATTAGCTTGGAAAATAAAAACCCATTAATATTTTTGTCAGTCTTCATTTTTTAGAGTTTCAAAATCGCCCACTGTTTTAGTTTTTTGAATGTACAGAATTCAAGGAAATTGTATCTTCCTATCTGCAGTTTCCTTCTGCCTCATGCCACAGGAGCAGTTCAGGAACGTAGGTGGGAGGAAAAGTGCAAGTTAGAAGGGAAAAATTAAGTATGGTAGGGAATGCTCTCTGCCTTCTCTAGCTTAATAGCTGGAGCTAATCCAGTACCTGTCACACCTCACCCTACTGCACCAGGGACATGGGCAGAGACTGGAAATAGTGCTCCTGAATCCTATCAGTATGGCACTGAGAAGAGAGGGTGGCTGAAGAGCCATGTAGTCAACAAGCTCTATGCTTGCTAACCTACATATGTATTTTTACCTCTAGTCATAGCCAGACAGCAGTACTTCACCTGCATGAGTTAGCTACTCCGTTACTACCAAAGAAAGGGATAGGATTTCCACTTGGATTTGGAGCATCTGATCTTCTTCAGTGAAAAACTGGCTAATGCTAAGGTACAAAAACCAACCTGAAGTATGTGGTATGAGCCCCCCTGCCTCCGTTCTCTCTGCTGGTGGAAAAAATGTGTGATCCTTTCAAGATAATGCTAGGTAATGATCTGTGCATGCAGATCATTTTGAAATACATATAACTTGCTCATGCTTGCCGTATCAGCTCTCAGATTCCCATCATCTTCCTTCCCCAGTTAAAAAAAAGGGCTGCATGGGCTGAAAAGGGAATTGCACTTTGTTCAGTTTTTGTGGTGGCTAAAATCCAAACCTGCTGCTGGTCAGTTTTCTTGTGCAGAATTCATCTGTTGCAGCTGTAAGCAACAAAACAAAATGACACACCATTTTCATGAGTAATAACTGAAATCTTACACACAGCTCACCTGTAGTTCAGCAGTGGCCAGAAAAAGCATTAAAAAAAAAAGTGGCTTCACATGTTTTGTGATTTGCCATACATCTGATGCTGTTTGCAGCTGCTGAACTGGTGTGACCACGTAAGTTTTTAAGACTATGCAGACACCTTTGCAACATTCATCAAAAAAAGTGTTGTGACTAATAGGAAAAAGTACACCTGTTTGCCCTTACACTGATCTCACTGCCTTGGCACGTGTGTGCAGTTCTCCTGCTGAGTAGTTGAGACTCTCCAGAGCATCAGAGTCTTGACAGAGAGAAGGTGGCAGGCTGGAGATGCGTGGGGAGTGGGAAGACCTGTGTTAGGTATGGAAGCTACATGGCATTCACGGTATTTTGGCACCTTAGTGGTGAGCAGGAAGGAAGTCTGGACAGAAAGGAGAAGACACCTTCACAGCCAGCCTTGTTCTCTGCTGCTTTTCTTTTACGTCAGGGGTGTAGATGTAATCAAGATTACTGAGAAAATAATAAAATCAGCCTAATGTGCCAGGATAAAAATTGCAGTGATAAAACACAGCCATAGGATCTCTTTTACTCCCAAACCTGGAGACCTCCAACTTCCAGTAAGTATTGAAAGCTTTGTATTAAATTTGAGTTGAGTTTGCGCAGTCTCTGGAAGTAGACACAAAGGTCCTGATTCAGAAAAAAGTGTGCATCTGCTTTGCTCCCTCTCTCTGAAGGAAGCCTTAGTGCTCCAAGTATGTCATTGAACAGGAAAACCTCTGCACAGGAGAGGATGCAGAACAAGTTTTGCCTTCCCATGGTTTACAGGTGAGGCATAAAGTTTCAAGGAGTATCACTGAAGTCCCACGAAGCAGCCTCAGACCCAGGGCAGAACACCATTTGCCAAGGCCGAGGACAAAAGTACATGTGAAATAAAGACCATGGGCAGGACTGCCACCCACATCTGGAGATTTGATTTGCTTGTCACTGAATGAGTGTCTGCAGAGCCACTCCTGGGCTGTACTGTTTATTATGTACATGGGACAAAAGTCATTATTTATTGGTACACAAAGAGGTTGCAACATAAGAAGAGATGCAGTGCTGGAAAGCAAAGCTAATAGTATGTGTTTGGCTGCATCCTTTCTAAAAGTCAGATTTTAGTTTGAAGGAGGGAGTATTGGAAGTTTATCATGGAGGGGAAGGAAGGGAAGAGTATGTGACATCTATTGGAATAAATCAGGAAGGCTCAGACAGTGGGAGCTGAGAGCAGATGGAGGCAGGAGGGAAAACGGGACTGTAGGGGAAGGAGGATCCAGAAACGCAGAGGAGTGAGAAAAGTACAGGCTGGAAGCGAGCGGAGAAGTTAGCAGCATGTTAAAATCAGATGTTGGAGAGAGATTAGTAAACATTAGAGTCCAGAGCTAGTAATTTTATGTGGAATCTGTTGACTCCTTATTTCTGCCTCTGATAATACAGCTTATATGCCTGCTGTCGATTGATGTTACCCAGGTCGTCGTCCTTTCCCTAGCGTCCTTGGAAAACTGAGGAGCTCAGAGGACTGGAGAGAGGAAGAGGCAGGGCTGCAGAGGAGGAGAAGCGGTTGAGTCCCAGTGTCCTTGAATGGCTCCCATTGGGTCTGGAGGGAGAAGCTGACAGCCTGGCTCTTAATCTTGCTCCTGCGGCAGCGTTTGGCTGTTGGCCAGCTGGAGAGTGAATCACTGAGGCTGATACAGACTTTCAGCCTTCTTGCAAAGGCTTTTAAACAGCTTTCTGTTCAATATGCACCAGATAAGGCCACAGCTCCTGCTTGCCTGGCTGCTCTTCAGGTTTCTAACTCTTTCTGAGTTGAGATCACATTAGAAAAAATTACTTGCAGAATGACATCCAAACTTAGTTCCTTTGTTACTCTTGTATTAAATTTGCTATACTACTGTTTTTTCCTCACTGCCAGGATGGGAAATTCACTCTGTAATGTGATATCCAGCTGCTGTATTTTTGCTTCCTGCATCACCGTGAATTTCAAGGCTCCTGCCTTCCACACATGGCCTGACAGGGTACCACGAGACAGCAAATGCTTCACGGCTGGTCAGGTTTCACAGTACCAACAAGAATAAAGCTGCGTTTATACCATAAAACAAAGGTGCTTCAAAACCACGCAGAGAAAAAGTGCTCTGAGGGAAGGAGGAGATGCCTGTTTTGCACGGTGGTGGAAAACAGCTTCTAGTTTCAGGTTCTTGGTGCATTTTAAATACAGTGAAGGCGTAGCAGTGAGTGGCTGGGCTTCGTGTGGATCACTTGCTTGGGTGCCAAAGGAGTGATTGTGCTGCCAGTACCTGCTGCTCGCACACAACGACGGCAGCTCTGTAACGAACTTGGGAGCTAGGAGGTAGTTTCATACAGGAAGGTTGAACAGGTTTAATTTGCAGAAAGCTGTTGGAGGGCAAGAAACACGCAAAAGCCAAATAAGGAAGGGAAGAGAAAAGAGGGAGAAAAGCACAACAGAAAAAATCTTTATTCCCCAGATTTTATGAGCCCTTGGGGATTTTGTGGCGTCGTGTTAGGAATGCATAACTTTGATCTTTGCCCCACTCGTACACTAGCATTTCCAAGCTGATGGCAGGGCAGAATTGGCTCCTATGTAAGATTGTGTTCTGTTGGCCTTTTAGGTGATGACAACTATCTCCATTGATCACGGTATGTGTGTGTTAAAGGAAAAAAAATACATTTCTTGTTTTTTTATTCTTCGTAAGCCAGCAGCATCAAAGGAACAGGCTGCCCTCACTGCTCTCACAGCTGCTGCCTGTGTCTGTGCTGTATATATGCTAAATTAATTGGAAAAACAGGGACAAAAAGGCATTTAGTTCGGGTCAACCAGTTAGACTGCAGCAAATGCATGACAGGCTTAATCATTGTCTTTTGCCAAAGAGCAGGTTGGCAAGGGCAGGCACTCCAACCCCTTCTGATGAAATTTGGACTTTTTCCAGTGCCTTTGGAGGCGGGATGCTGTGAGAGAAGGGTTTCCACGCAGAGCCTGGACGCTGTCATATCGACAGGGTAGGATGATGGGGAGGGTTACGTCAGGTTATTTATCTTTTGTCAGCTGTGAACTCGGCTTTCAGCCTTGGTTCATCACAGCTTCATACATGTAGCCTGAGAAGGCACCACAGCTCTCCCTTCACAAGAATGAGGTAGTTAATTAATGTGGTCTTGTTAACGGCATCAGTCTCTGACGCCATTCTACAAACAAACGAATTCAGCAATCTTTCTTCCTTTGCCACCACGTTTTCTGCATCTTTCATGGGAAGGGACATCAACAAGAAAATGTTCCAAAGGACCCAGCTGTCTTAATGGCTTACAAAGTTTGGGTCGTCTGAAATTACTTCTGTATAAATGCGCAATCTTACACTTTCAGGAAGAGTAAGCTGGTAAATGAAGGGAGTGGGTGCAGTGTAGCTCTCAAAGCTCTTTTTCCAGTAGCCATGTGGTTTTGAAGATGTAAATGATTCAGCATCTTAGTATGTCTTCTGTATTGCAGCAAGAATTAATGTGGTACACAGGGTGTGTATTTTACACTGATTAAGGTGATTTTCTGCTGAACTCCATGGGGAAAGGGTATTGAGGGATGTAAAGATTAAACCAAATATAAACTCAGGTTAAAATTGGTCAGAGAAATGTAAATGTTGCTAATAATGGGTGCAGAGGAGAATTCATTTCCTATGCTTTTTCTTTCCAGGAAGTTGACTTTAGTGGAAGTTATTACATGTGCAAGCCAGTTGTTATTCTTCAAGAAATGAATGTGTTACCTTTGCAGTATTTTTCTTTATCGTATGGATAACCTGGCTGGTTTTTGTTTGGTTTTCTTTCTTTTTTCTTCCAGGCCTTCTGCCTTATCTAGCAGCCCGACATACTCAGAGCTTCCATTCCTTAGAATTTCCCCGCACCGAAATCCTGCTGCAACATCAGAGTCTCCCTTCGGCACCCCTCACCCATACATTAACCCCTACATGGACTACATCAGGTCCCTGCACAGCAGCCCATCCCTCTCCATGATCTCGGCAGCCCGCGGACTCAGCCCAACAGACGGTGGGTTAAGACAGTCTTCCTGTTTTCTGTCATGGTAGCAACTTAAGTTATATTAATCTTGTCAACATTTTTCCCCCCTTGTTCAAAGCAGCTTCAGCAGGTTTGTCAGACATATTCATTATGTCATAAATGTTTCAATACTTCATCAGCCGATCATGGCTCATTTGTACATCTCACAAATGTTGAAACTTCAGGGAGAAGGAAAAAAAAAAAAAGCCCTGCCTCATTCAAAATTTAAGGTGCAAGGGTGGCATATGTCTTGTGACATCTTTTGTTTGTGGAGCTGTTCTGGGGTGTGATTCTGATCTACCAAAAAATCCGCTGTATCTGCACTGAAGCGAGCCAGAATCTTCGTGGCTGTAGATCAGTGTATTACCATGGAGGTCTTCAGGTGCGAAAGGCTTGTTAACTAAAATAGTATATTTCAGTCATGTAATGCATGCACTGACTTGTTATATTTAGTCATTAGTTATATTAAAGTTATGTAGAATTATTTCAGGTTACCCTAGCCAACAATATGGCCAAATGAAATCATGCTGATGTAGAAGAAGTGGCTGATGATCAGAACTAGCCCTTTTAGTTTAAACGGTGGGCAGTATACTTGAAATACCGATGCTTTAGGTCTTGGTGTGACCATGGCCATTACTTTGCAGATTATTTGGGTTGAAGTGAACTCCTGTGCATTAATCTGGCACATTTCCTATTCATTTCAATGGGAATTTTGCCGAAGTGAGCAATGAATAGACTTGCAAAGAGGCTCAGTCTTTTTAGCAGGTTTTTCAATAATAGAGTAAGTAGTTCAACTTTTCAAAATTATAGCATTTGCTGAGGAGAGCTAAAATATACCATACTCCCAAACAAATATGTAGTGAAGATAATTAAACTATTATTTTAACCATGGGAAAGATCTTCCCAGTGTATGCAGAAACTTACCAAACAGAGTTAAACTGCCTTTAGCTGAATTTGAAAAATGAGCGGTGCACCCTATCCAAACGGATAACTAATTAATCCTCGCTTATAAGAACATATACCTTTACAGTTAATCCATTAGTTATGGGCACATATTCTTATGAGAATAAATTTTAATGACCTATTGTCAGTCAAGGTATATGGCATGCACATAGGGCTTTTCTAGCAGCACTTCAGATGTTGTATGAATCCTTGCTAATTCTACCCTTTTTATTTTAGCCAAAACATTAAAAAAAAAGAAGTGAAGGAACAATTTGAATGCTCTGAAATACATGTTTTGACTTAGGGAGCTTTGGAGCTTTTGATGTAGGGTAAACATTATAGAGCTATACTGTAATGGCATAAATTGGGAAAACTCTTGCAGTGTATATTTGGGCTTTTCACAAAAGCTAATACGCAGAACACTTTACTGTCTTTCCTTCAGTAGTCTTCAGATCACGTTCCTGCAGAATTCTATTTTATGCTTAAGGTATGCTCCAGTTGCACATACAAAGAAAGGAGGGAAGGAAACCACCTATCACACAACCATATGACATTAACCTGTGTACGTTCTTGGTCTCGAGTACGCAATGCTGAGTTCACTTGCATAGATGTAGGTACATTGTGGTATCTGACCCAACACCCAACTGACACTTCAGAAAGGCAGAGATCTCCTAGAGGTGCTTTGCCATATTCACCAGGCCAGTGGTAATCTCTCTGAAACTCTAGGATGTCTCAGGATAGTATTTGGTTCCAGATTCTGGCATCTATTTAGGTCTCTACAGTATAGAAATCTGTGATCTTGGTGTGCTGTTTTGCCATTACAGTCCAGTGAGATCTAGGTAGTGCAGTCAGTGGAGCCTTAGAGAACTATTCAGTTCACCCAAATATAGACATTTGCATGTTACCAGCTGAGTCTGGAGCTCTGTCATAACTACAGTGGTGCTAAGATTCATCTGTCTACAGCGTAGGTGTTTGGTGTCAGTTCAGGTCTGTGAAATCCAGCTGCCACCTCAGAAAGGCATTTTTCTCCTCTAAGGCCTGTCTCATACCGGCCAGCCTCATGTAGGTGCCTTGGATACCCAGGGGCTTTCAGAGGGCACGAGACACTCAGGTGTGGACAACACAGTTGAGTACGCTCTTGTCGTAACGCTCATCCCCTGAGCTTTGATCGCTGACTGTATACACAACCTTATCCTTCCACAAGTACAAGCTAAACTGACTAGCTTAAGCTTCTTCCTTTGGGTTTTAAACAAATACATCTTAGTTTATCCTTCTTCTAGGCTCACAGCTCATCTTTGATCTGTTACCGCAGCCCAGGCGTTGTGCAGCACCTCGTGAAAATACACTAACTTGATTGAGGCGTTGGAGATGTTTCAGTAAAAAAACATGCTTATTGAAAAGCTGTTGAATTTGTTCTCTGGCATCCATAGTTTGTTGTGTGATCAGTCAGACATACAATGAAATGCTTTTTTCAGGCGTAGGTTCCTGGGATCAGATAGTCCAAGTCATGGCTTGGGCACTACTAGAATGCAAATAAAACCCTGCTGTGATTTAAAGGGGTACATGCACATAATGTACTGATAACATAATGGACACCATGGCTTAAGTTGTATAGCATTTGAACTATGAAAACTTGTAAGTTGTTATTGTTCTGAAAGTTACAGTGAGATTTCTCTTGCTGCCCTCATTGCTTTAGGCCAGTTAGATAATTAGGTCAGTGTGCTATTGGGCTCAGTCTGTTGACTCACAGATCTGGGGATGGCTGGGAGCCAAAACAATCTGGAACATAACGAAGAGCAGTTTCATGTTCACTACAAGTCTTGCCAGCTGTAATTAATGACTGCCACAGCAGCAGCAATGGTAGAGTGTCTTCTGTCTTATTGCTTCACCTTACCCGGCAGAATTGGTGCACTTGGGGGTGGCCGAGAACTCCTCTGAGTAACACAGAGGGTTTGGGGCAGGGATAAGGACTGAGTTGGTGTGTGTAGAGCATAGTGCTCAAATGAAGCTCAGCAGTGCCCACAATGCAGAAGCAAATGCCTCTGCTCGTAAAAAAGCAGGGGTAAAGCTGAAGCTACTCAGGAATAAACAGGAGAAAATTCAGGGCTGCGGGCCTTCTCATTTACCCTTCATTTACCCTTCATGCAATACATCATTTAGTAGGCTAATTTTTTATGTTTGAAGAAGGTAGTAAGGAATGATCTTTAAAGAGCACCAGAGCATTTCTCAGCCTATGGAACATTTAGTAATGCAATTATGTACACACTATGTTTTCTGCAGCAGTTCATTTTAAAGTTTGCAGCCAATGTTATTGTTAGTTAACCCAGACACTTATGTCAGAAAGCTCAGGAAGTATTTTAAGTGTGTCTGGAAAGATATGGTGGTTGCCTGCTACTGTAAAACTTTTTAAATCAGTGATTTAGTGTGAGTTACTCCTCTTAAAATTTGGTCTGAATATTTTCCTTGCCATTTCACAGAAGGTGGTGGTGGCTGAAGTAGATTATATTTAATTAAGAAATCAATTTTTAATTTGGAAAAAATACCAACAACCTCTAATTTATCTTAGCTCATTTTTTATGTCACTCCTGTTCCTGTTTGATGTACTTTTATTTTTCTGAACCTTTCCTGAAATTGGTTATATTTAACATCATAACATCAAAAGCACATTCTTCCCTTTTTCTTTGGTAAAAATAAGGACAGATTATACACTTGAGAAATGCCATTGCTTAATATACTTTTCTCCAAACTCTAAAGCCATGTTTAGCTCCTTTTAGTGTGAATGTTGATTTGCTTCTAAGGTTTGCATTCAGGATTGGATTCTCTAATGTAAACATAAATTATCCTTTTTAGTAATACTGTGTAAGTAACAATATTCAGGTTAAGGTGGTAATTCAGAGAATTTCAGCTTCAATTTTTGTTTCCAGTCAAGATTCAGTTGCTCAGATCAAAGAAAAATCTCATTAAATAATATGAAAGAATATAAAAATAACCTGTTGGGGTGTAGCCCATTAACCTAAAGATCTTGAAGTGTTATAGGCAAAGTTACGTACCATCTTCTGGTGAGCAGAGTGTAAGGAAATTTTAACTGTTTTGCAAGTGGGACAAGTAGAGAGCAGAGAGGAAGGCTGCTCACCTCAGGTCACATAGCAAGTCAGAGTCAGGATTAAGGAGATGGAGCCCAGCTTATTTTATGAGTACTTCTCACACAGGCCCATGAAATGACCCTCTACTTACTGTAGCATCTGAAGCCTGCTGAGATGAGGTGATATTAAAATTATGGGGATTTTTGTGTTTGTCCAGAGTTGCCCATTAGTTGATGGCATGCTTGAAAACTGCAGGGGAAGAGAAAGGTTGCACGTTGTTTTTACAGGAGAGAAAGGCTAATATAAGTCATTATCAGAGGACTGCATCGCTCATAAGCTCCCTGACAGGATGTAGAGCCTATCTGGTCCATGGTTTTGACTCTGCAAATATACGCATATATCAAGTACACTTATATATGAACTTCGAAGGATGGGATGGCCGTAACTGTTGACTTCAGTCTGTCCTCCAAATAAACTGCCCGTGTTGTTCATGGAGAACTGGTATTTGTCCTGAAAACATGCTTTGTCCCTGTTTACTCCTAAACTGCCGCTGTGTGTGAAAGTCTTCTGGTCCTCTAAGCAGAGATCCCAGAAACTTGAATACTTACGGAAGTTCAGCTGCATTGTTACCTTAGAGACGAATTCCTTTGGGCCAGGGATGAGGTAAATGGGAATAAAGCTCCAGGAAGGTTTTCCTGCTGTTTTATGTCACTAAATAAATCATACTGGTTTCCATTGCTGTCAGCCTGTTACTTTTTGAGTCACTTAATAATAAATATAAAAAAAATGAGATCACCAAGCTCATTAATATTTTATGGCTTGCTCTTTTTTGAATGGTGTCTTTGCAGTATCATTGGTTGAAATATATTGACCGGTAGAGGCATACTGCAGATGTTGTATTACATTAAAAAATAAACAAGCTGTTTTAATAGCCAGAGAAACCAGCAATGTGATAAAACTTTCCTTCTCGTTTATCTTACGTCATTAACGGTGCTTTTTATGTTATGTTTTTAGCTCCGCATGCTGGCGTCAGTCCAGCTGAATATTATCATCAGATGGCTCTGTTGGCAGGCCAGCGCAGCCCGTATGCAGACATCATTCCTTCAGCTGCCACTGCTGGAGCCGGTGCTCTTCATATGGAATATCTTCACGCCATGGATAGTAAGTGACGTTTTCTAGAAATATAGACAGTCCTGCGAAGGGAAGCACATGGTTTGTTCCTGGTGTGACCGAAAAGGCCTCCATGCAGATAGAGAAGTGGGAGTTAACGTAAGCCTCCTCATGGGGCTGGAGGGCCAAAGCGCAGATTGCCAAATGTACAAGGGTTACGTCAAGTCTGAAAGTAGACTTTGAAAGTAAGTAGGGAGAGGAACAGGACTGCTCCTGAAAACAGGTTACAAATTTTATTTCCAGCAGGGCTTGAGTGCTTTTGAAAATGTCCTTTTCTATTCACAATCAGTAACTCACTTTCATCATTAGGGTGAGTACTACCCTGATGATCTCTCTGTTAATAAAAGTTTTACACCTGTTTTTCCATTAGGAGAAGGTGCTCCTGTCCTTTTTAGAGAGTTGTAGCCATGCTTACAAGTTGTGTATCATAGGCCAATAGACTTTGAGACCACTTCTAAGGTGAAGCAGTTTGCTGAATTCTCAAGTATCCTGACTTAGTTTTTCCTAATATTAAGAGCCTTCTTTACCCACTTCATCATTTTTCAGACTTGTAACCTGTCTCCCTTTCTCTGGTGAAAGAGGAAAAGAGAGCACCCCACTCCAAACTGCTCATTATTGCTGCTTTTGATCAGCCAGAAGGGATTATGCAGAGCACTCCCCTCTAGTCATAAGATGCTTACATGCTTTTTGGGAGGTACTCGGTTCCTTCCAACATAGAAAATAAAAGGTGGTGACAAGAAAAGGTGGTGACTGTTGACTCTTGCTTGGTAGTACAGAGGAATACAATAGCATTAGACCACCTTGTTGTCCCACAGGTTTTTAAAATCTTTGTTAGCATGCGGTTTCTTCTTGCCTGCTGTTGGGACCTCTGGAACGCATGGGAATATAGATAGCTACCCCTGCAGGACACATTCCTGGGAGTGTGAAGTAGTTGAATGACTAACAATTTTTACAAGAATCAGGTAAGCGAGATGGTTGTTGAACTGGGCAGGGAAACTATTTTCATTCTGTTACCTTGATAGTGAAGGATTTTTTAATTCATTTTCTGTTATCAGTCTCATTGCACTGGTAGCATGCATAGTGATTATACAGTAATGTAACATACCTTGAACCCACTTTGGAAACATAGTAAACCCACACAAGTAGTCAGGACTTAAACCAGAAATTAATGTGCAGGCTTCGATGCTTGAAAGCTTGAGAATATGTTACTTCCTGGTTTGGATTTTGAGAGGAATAGGGAGAGATGATGTACAGTGCTAATGCATTTGTTGCATATTAATAATATCTTGCAGAATGGAAACTGTTATGCATGGTTGAGGTAATGTAAATCTGTTGCTGTGTTCCAGTTGCAAGGACAAATCCCCAGCTTGTATGAATGGACGTGACTTCATTGAAATAAAGGGATCATAGAATCTTAGAATAGTTTGGGTAGGAAGGGACCTTTAAAGGTCATCTAGTTCAGCTCCCGTGCAATGAGCAGGGATATTTTATACTTTCAATGTTTTTGGTTCCTATTGAGAGAGAGAGTTTCTGAATGCATGTAGGTAGCAGTACCAAATCATATTTTTGGATGCAGGCTTGATTGAATCGGTCTATTCAGTCTGCAGGAATATAGATACCCAGATGTATGCTAGAAAACTTAAGAAAAACAGAAGACATTGCAGCACTCATACAAATAATGGCATTTGCACAAAGGAGCTTCCTGTGTTAGTAGAGATTGTGTATGCTGTAATCTACACAGAATTAGAGCTTTTGCATCCCAAGAATGTTATCACTTTTTACTTAAGGGAAAATGTTTTGACCTTTGCCCATAACTTCAGCCCATTCATAAAAGGTACCTAAACACTGTCTCTAATAAGGATATTTGCTGTCACCAGCTTTAGCTATGATATATTTGAAATGCACTCTTTAATTTGTTTTGTGTTTGTTTTTAAAAATTAAGATCACGTATTTGAGATTCATTACAGCAGCAACTTTTCAACTGGGGATTATTTCAGAGTTAAAGACAAAAAATGTGCAGCAGTATTATGCAAATGGGTTATTTTTAAACAGTATATAGAGAATTAAAATAAGAGTGAATCCTAATAGGGTCACTCAGCTCACCTTCTGTATTTGATGAGAATGAGTTTAGTCAGGCAATAGCTGCTTTTATCTAAATAGTGTATGAAGTTACCCTTTTACTTTGTAAAAACTAATTAAAACTATCTTAACTTGCATGGGTATACAGTAAATTAATTGTCATTAAGTAGGAATCTGAATGTCCTATCATTCATCATGCTAAAGAAAACCCCTTTCTTCTTTGTCAGAATTTTAGATTAGAAACGAGAACAAAACAATTAGCAGGAAGCCAATACTAAGACTTTTTTTAAAAAATCAGTAAGAATGCCCATGTTTGCATTTAATAACAAAGTACAGTGATCAATGCAAAGCAATGCCATTTGTTTGGGTCTCTCTTCTTAAGGGTTTATATGGTGATCTTAAAAGTACTCTTTTGCTTTTGCCCAGTCTTGTCAAAGGAAACAGAAGAGAGATTGGTAGTTTCCCTCATTATCTGCTGTCAAATTCTGAGCAAGTGGACTCCACTCACTCAAAGGCTGCTGCTCATTTATTCCACACAACAACCAAATAGATAGAAGTAAAGACATTGTTCTTTTGTGAAGCAAGTCTGTCTCCTAATTGTGTGTTTACACAGCATCTAGCACAGCAATTTGGCATCTCTACCCTCTCCAACAGGACAAATAATAATTCCAACACCAGCATGCAATAGGCATAAAAACTTGTTACATAAAGTTTGTACAGGTTTGGGCCTTTTATTTTGCTCTGTGGTGCTAGAAAACTGATTTCAAAATGGGGATGACGTGAGTGGGAGAAGTGTTAATCAGAAAGTCAAATCTTGCCTGAGGAGCAGTAAACTTCTTGAAGCTCTGAACTTCACTGTCCATGAATTGTCTAATATATCGTGGAAGCATAAGGCCAAGATTGTGTGTACTTGATTGTCATTTTGCTTCATCCTCTCCTGTGTGGCATGAAAGGTGGACCAGAATTTTCTTCACTGCTGTAGAGCCTTTCTACAGTTTTGGTGCCAGAATCCCTGACCAAGTCTACCCATCTTCTTCCGTCGAAGGGTCAGATGTGCTACCTTTAAGTATAACATCAAAGTAACTAGGAAGGAAGTAGATGGGGAAGGTATTGACAGTACCATGGTAGCAGCAACTGAAGTTCCTAGTTGTGGCTGTAAAGATACTGTATGCCACAATTGTCTTTTAAGCACTTAAACGATTCCAAAAATCACAGTCTTTTTGGTTTGATACCTGCATTTTTTACTTGGGGAATATGTTTTACTCTGCTTTTAAATGGTGGTCAGTGGAAGGCAAGAATGTTCCCTGAGGTTTCTAGATTCACCCTGAGAATATTAATATCCTCCCTCTGAATATTGATTATGGATGCTCACTCAGAATGGGAGTTTTTTGTTTTTCAAAGGTATTCATCATTGCCTTTTGGCGTTAGAGACACTGATAGCAACCCAATTAACATAAAGAATTTGGCCAGCCTGAAGAGTTAAGCCAGTGTGAGAAGCTTTGGACTGGGTTTGATTTCTGACTTTCAGGCACAGTTGGAGAATGAGGGTGGAGTAGCAAAACCATTCCTTTTCCTCTCATACTGATGACAGATTTACCATTTTGAAAACTAAGACAAAATTTATGACAAACTTTCATGAAGTGAAAACAAAGTTTACACATTTGTGTGCAGAAACCAGAAGGAAAAGAAAGAAAGGAAAAAAGCTTTAATGTGGGGAAAAAAAAAAAATCAAACTTCCCATGTTCACAGCCTTCAACAAAAACTAGTGCCTGAGACAGGTTCAAAGAAGTTTGATTTAAAGGGATGGAATAAATGATACATGTCTGAAGATTGCCTTATAAATGATTAAGCAATGCTAAAAACTTCATCTCAGAAATCAAATTCATGGGCAAATTTGCTGGATGGCATATTCAATTTTTGAAATTTATGATGGAGATAGATATCTGTTATTTTAGAATTGATCTCCACCCCAGGAATAAGATCTTTTCTTCTGACATCTGCTGGATTTTTTGTTGGCACACTCAAGTCTTTACTATCAACCACTGACTTTTTATTACTGTAACATCTACTCCAAAAAGGTGACATTCCTAAACAAATCTTCACTGTCAGCTTCCATTTGCATGCTTTGCCAAAGCT
Source organism: Morus bassanus (assembly GCA_031468815.1). Classification (NCBI taxonomy): domain Eukaryota; kingdom Metazoa; phylum Chordata; class Aves; order Suliformes; family Sulidae; genus Morus; species Morus bassanus. The sequence goes on along the minus strand of CM062567.1, from coordinate 57,786,145 downwards.
GATGGGGTTTTTTTTAGCACTTGCACAGAGGTAAATGGATTTTTAGTGAATCAGTGCTCCTGCATTTTTTGGTTTTAAAGTATTATCAAGTGGGGGATGTAATGCTTCTGTGGGAGTATACTGCGAGCAGATGAACATCTCAAATGGCTAAATAAATATTGAAGTGTTTGTGTTTAAAATAAATGCCTGGGCAAGGCTGAAAAGTTTGTTTTAGTATTCAGAAGCCCTGACAAATTGTGACCTATTCCTTTTTATAGTAACATACTAACTCAGACTGATGTTATGCTAAATGAATGGTTTAGCAAATGTCCTGCAGTGTAATGAGTGGTCAGCTCATGCTTAAGACTTTTTAGGCATGTGAAACCTAATTAAACCACGAAGATCTGAAAAAACAGTAATTCCATTTAATTGTATTTTCAGTTTTGAAAGTCGTGGCCTCCCTTGAAGCAAATCCCCCTCTCCTGTGGTCAGACTCTGTAGAGCTCTTGCCCAGCCTCAGCCGTTGGCTCCCGCTGTGAAGCAGAAATATTCCCTTTTTGCAGGACACTCTTGGCCCTTAGGAGATTGTTCCTGCCCCAGGTAGATGGAGGGGACTGCCAAGTTCCCAGATCTAGGTGGAGCCTAAAACAGGCGCTGCTTGGAGGAGAAGGGGAAGCCTGAGACGGCTGCATGGTGTGGCTGAAGCCTGGGCTCTGCCTGGAGCGTCTTGGTCCATTACTGCCCACAGATCTGGTGCATCCACTGCAGAACGGTGACAGGGATGCCCTGGCATCAGCTGGCAAGTAAGGGGGAGGTTTAATGAGCAGTGCGTGGAGAGGGGCCTCTTAGAAGAGTTGTAGCGTGACTTAGGCCAAGGGGTAAAAGAGATGGGCTCAGTCCAGAAGGGGCAGGGAGGAGGAGGAGGGAAATAGTTGCAGTTTTTGAGAATCCTCACGGCACTGCAGGGAGTATACATTTGCCCTCCTGTGTGATCTGTCGAGGGTGACTGTGCATCTCTCCAAGACTGTAAGAGCTTTGAACGGTTGTCAGTAATGCTTGCTCAGTCTTCTCTGAGATGTGGGCTGGAGTACCGACAAGTCCGCTTGGGCGGTTGTGGCACAGAAAATAAATGGTGTCTGATTGCAGAAGCAGCAAAACACAAGTGTTGTCTCCTGCTTTTATTGTCCAGTCTAGCTCCAAAAGAGACATGCTCGGGTGCTAGTATTCTTAACAACTGCTCCACTTTTTTGATCAAACCTATGCACCCCCTCTCTAGTTAGCATCAGTAGCCATCAGTCCCTGTTTAGCAGGCTTGTAATGAATTTCTCAAAGTGGCAATCCCTTTGTAGTTGTGCAGATTCAAAACTGGACTTCAGATCCATAAGAAGTAATTTTTTGAAAGTGTTTCTCTTGGAAATCACATTTGAAACTGTTCATACATGGCTGTCAGTAGCACATGGTGACTCTCAGTTGTAAATACAGAAATGTAACTAGGTCTTGCTTATCAAAAGAGAGGGAGCTGTGCTTGTCCCCTCTGAGCATCTTTGCTGCCTTCTTGCTGGCATGATGAGGGCTGTGCCCATCAGTCTGAGGAAAACAGAGGGTTCATAATTATGTTCACACGACTGCAAACTGTTGCTGTCGTATATAGCACACCATTAGGATGGCTGGTAGGAAGACATGATACTGTGGTAGCACTTGCTTGAGTAACATCTCATTTTGCTGGTCAGCCAATGTCTAGCAGATCTTTCTTGTCCCCTTCACTTACTGTTTAACCAAGAACACCTGTACTTAGCTATCCCCTTGTAAAACCACAATAACAGAGTTTATTCACCTATAAAGCACTTCAATTATATCCTCAGCTGAGGCAAATTACGTTACCACTACTGACTTTAGAGGAGTTGTTCTCATTCATGCTGGCTGAACAGTCAGCAGAGGAGAATTGTGAATGAAAGATATAAGTGCAAAGCATTACTATTTTTGTTTTACCATGACATGTATTTTGTATTTCCTTATAAAATATGTTGCAGCTTCTTACAGCTGCTGATCATTGTTGGGTTTTATTTTAGCACAAATAAAAGATCTCTGCCTTTGAAAGACATGAAGCACAGCACTAATAAAATATCAAGCAGACACAGTACAATAGCAAGCTCATAAAAAGGAGATAAAACAGATTACATAAAATAATGTGTAGTAGCTTTAGGAAGAAATAAATGGCTATGCCTAAGTTTTAAATGATGAATCAAGAGCATGAATATTCATTGAAAGACTGAAGCGGTATCGGCTAAAGGCCTATTGTGGAGACAGAGCACAAAGGAAAAAAAAAACCTCTTTTAGCCAGATGCCAAAGAGAATTGACACCCATGTTGACTGGTTGAGGCAAAACTAAGCACAGATTAGGAGAAGTACTGTGGACAGAGCTCTGATCACACAATCACAACAGTAATAAAGTGGCAGCTTTTAATACCAGATGGAAATCTTGGATAGCATGCACAGAAGGAAGGGCAGCTCGCTCAGGTGTGTAAGGAGAATGTAATGGCAGATACTAATCCAGCTCTGTCCTTGAGGTGAGTCTAACTGGAGTCAGTTGGGCTCTTCCCCTGGTTAAGGTTAGGCACGTAAGCTTCAATACCCTATTGAAAAAAGGTCCTGGGCATCAAGAGGTGAGCAAGAATTAGGAAAAGCAGAGGCCACAAGTTGGCTTGTGGCCAACTGAATTATTAGCAAGTTACAAACAATGTCAGGGACTCTGGGAGAAGCAGCTGTAAAGTAGGCATCAAACCCAAGACCTGCATGACTCTGGCTGTCAGGATCATCAGGACTTAGTCCCTTACTACAGGTTAAAGGGATTAAAAAGGTAGAAGCGGCAGTACTGTTAAAGGAAATAGTTCAGTACACAGCGAGGAAGCTAATTCTCTCCTTTTCGGTCTCAACCGAGATAGAAAATAATTAAATAAAGGGAAGAAATTTGAGGTGATATATCTTCTGTCAGGACTGCAGAGAGTTGGGAGGACGTGGTAAAATAGACCAGAAGAGGTAGAGAATTTCAGAGCAGCACAGAGAATTTAGAAATGTAATATGTATTTATTTAAATAGTATCTGTATGGTTGCCTTCTCTTTGCTACTTTGAAAAGCTTAATCTCTAGTCTTAAAGAAATTTGGCAACCATAGGCCCCTGTACACCCTAACACAAGAATATAGTGGGATCCCAGACAAATTCAAATAAAGCCTACTGTTTCTCAGTCTAATGCTGTGAATGTCAATTTGACTTCTGCTGATAGAGCTGGCTTTTACAGTGTTTTTTCAGTCCTGATTTTTAGTTCTGCATCGCGTATTGACCAGGCAGAATTATGGTCAACAAAGGAAATGCTGCCTCTTCATTTCTACACTATATTTTACAAGTTTAGCTTTGGCTGTATGTATTAAAGTGATGGGGTTTGGGTTTGCTGGTAGCCCAGATCTGAACCACTGTCTCATTGCTCGTGGTTGAATTAATGATGTGAATGTCTAAGAAGCCATCAGATTCATAAATCACCAGAAATGAGTGGGATAACTCATAAAAGTCTTCTCCTTTTGTTTAGCAATTTATCATTTTGCTTGCACATTAATAAACAGAGCTCCCCTGAGGTAAGCCACAGGAAGATAGATTTTTCTTCCTAATTTTTCTCAATCATAGCCAGTAGATCACAAGTGGAGAGAGTGGGCTTGTCACAGCATGTTGGTGTCTTGCGACTCCCTCTACCCATCACTGATAAAAAATAAATGTGATTAAGTACCCTAGTGGATAATTATTTGTGTTTACATAACAGGCGCCAGGTTTCCGAGTCCGAGATTGTCAGCTAGACCAAGCCGAAAGCGTACGTTGTCCATATCCCCCCTATCTGATCACAGCTTTGACCTTCAGACCATGATACGGACATCTCCAAATTCCTTGGTCACAATTCTCAATAATTCTCGTAGCAGTTCCTCAGCCAGTGGTTCTTATGGCCACTTATCTGCAAGTGCAATAAGGTAAGAATAGCATTTTCTACCTATATTGTATATTCTCATTTTCTGTGTCGTACACACACATGCAAATGTGAATGTATACTCACATCTTTAAGTAACTGTTTTGTTTCGTGAATATGTGTATTTTGCAGTTTCTATAATGTGTATTCACTGGAGCTTAATTTAAAGTACAAAATACCTTTTTCCTTGCTTAGAAAGGTAACCACAAGGGACTTTCTGGCATATTATTGTCCAGTGCAGATAATACTCCATCTGACCAGCAGTAACAATGTGTGTATGTGTGCTCAGGAATCTGTTTTCAGCAAAGAAGCTCTAGGATAGGTTTGTGACTTAAGTCACTTGGGTTCTTCTGGCCATAGATATAACGGACAGCGAAATGTTCCTACATTATAATCATCAGAGAGTAAAGCACAGACGTGTGGTACTGTTCAATTAAAATGTTTGACTAGAACTTCTTGGTATTCATCTCCAAGTTTTTTTCATATTTTAGTTCATCTCTTGAAAGATCAGACTTTTTGTGGCTAAATTATCTTTTTTTTCTATCAAGGAAGTATTGTTATCATCCAGTATCATCAGAAATGCTGTGATTTTCACTTGGCTGCTTCACTTGTGTGTGCAAGAAAACAGTTGTTCTGGAGGCAGAAGAGCAGAGTAGCAGAGGAAGAGGTGGGCAGAGGTTGTACAGGAGAGGGAAGTAAACAGGGCACAGGGAGAGGGAACAAGGGCAAGAATGTCAAAAAAGAGTGTGGAAGAAAATGAGGAGAAGCAGCAGAAAAAATGGAGATGCAACTGCAGAACATTCTCGTATTTGTGGCATTGCTATATGTTAACTGAGAAAAGTTCCTTTGGTATTCCAAAAATATTCTCCCACCTCTCCAAAGTCCAGAAAATATTGGATTTGCATTTATGGCACTCAAACAAAGAGTGCTGCTGGTCCCTGTCTTAAAAGCAGCCTCCACCTTCAATTTGCAATGAGGCAAAGGAGCAAGTCCCCACAGCAATTTCCCGAGATCTAAAAGACCCATTTTTGACAAGGCTTAAACATGCCTCTCCAGCAAAAATGACACACTTACAACTTCAAAAACTGCTATGGGGATTTGCATTTTTGGAGAAAATGGGGCATGCAACTAGTGTGTTAGAAACTGTGAGCCTGCCAAACTTCAAAAGTGACAGCACTGTAAATATTTGGTATTAGCATAAGTGCTGTTGGGTTTTTTTAAGCACTTCTTTTCAATAGTCATGCTTCATAGCTCTGATGTACTTGAATAGCTGTATAGTATTTCACAGGTATGATATCATAGCTCTGCAATACAACTCTGCAGTCTATGTAACCACAGTCCCAATTCCGAAGCTCCATGACGTAGAATATGATTTATGTCAATAGCTGGCAGCAGTTTTGGACCACATCTGTTAAATACATGTACTGTGTGGAGGTGTACTATCCCCACTGTCGTTAAGATGGGATGGCATTTCAATTACTCCCCTCCTTTTCCATTGCTTGTAACTTTGGTAGAGCAAATAGGGCATGAAATTGGCATAGTCTCCACAGTGGAGTAAGTCTTCTCTCCTTTTCCTCCACAGCTAGAAGAGGTTGTTATATGGTTTTGACACATAGAATCACAAACCTAAGGGCCATCCCTGCAAAGCCGGAGTCAGATGAATAGTTTTGTTGAAGACAGTTGTGGAACTGGAGTGAGTTATGGGCAGAGACTGAGTAAGGATGCTAAGGAGTAGAATAGTGAGTCTTGTGAACGGGTGTCACTGAAAAAAGCAAGGCTTATGTGACTGAACCTATGGTTGACCAAAGCTTTCAGCACTTCCTGGTCATACTTTCCAGGCATGCATAATCCAAAATGTCACACCATTTTGAATTAATCTTTTTTTTTTCTTTTTGATAAGAGATGCCTGTTCAACATGAAAAGTAGGAAACATAACTCTCCATTCTTCCAGGTGGAAAGGAGGGAAAGGGAGAGAGCTAGCTCTTTTTCCAGCTTTGCAGCTCACCTCTGTTGATGCCCTTTAACTTCTCCCATGTGCACCCCTCTATAAAAGTGTTACACCAAAATAAACAGTGACGTAAGGTATTAAACCCAAGCCACATTTCATTGCTTTAATAAATTCCAAGACTAAGTAACGACTATCAGTAAAACTTAATTTATTGCAACTCACTGTCTTGTAAATAATGCATTCAGCACAAAGACTGCTGTACTGAATCAAACTGTAGGTTCATCCCATTTAATATCCTGTCTGCAACAGTGATGAAAGTGTAGAAGAAACTTTTCCTAGTGTAAAATCCCAGCTTCTGGAAACTTGCAGGTAAACGTCATAGGAGTTGCTGCAAGAAAATGGTACAGTTCAGCAGGCCACTAGATGGAATTGCGAAGACAGGAAAGATTTGTATTTTAGGCAACATCAGTAGCATTAACTATACCTAATGTTACACAATCCTCCTACTTTTAGATCTTGTTTCCAATCACTTTTAACTTAGCCCAAATAGTTTACCCTTGTGGCAGCATTTTTCATGGCAGATACCTATCTAATGCTGAGTATTTCCAAAAAGTATCAGCAAAGTTATTAATTTCTCAGAATGAAGTTAATTAGGGAAGAAGAGACTTTTCTGTGTGAACTAAAAGACCTCTTGCTACCTATTCACTGAGAAGCTACAGTTTGGCAGGGATGTTGCCTTGATGGTATAGATCTGATCTTTGCTGTTCTTGAGAAATTGTCCCATTCAGCCAAGTGAGAAGCCCTTAAGAGGTTTCTGTTAGTATGTGTTAAATAGACGAAGTGTTCAGCATGTTCCAGTCCAGGGCCCACAGGGAGGAATGAGGACCTTTCCTTGCAGTTGCAGCTGTGGTTTATCTGGTACCTCCCTGGGAAGCCTGTGGAGGCTTCGCTGTCTGCCCAGCCATAACAGCCTTCCCTGAACGTGAAAAAGAAAGTAGTCTTCAGAGGAGACAGGAGTCGGAGCAGGAACTGTCCAGGTTAAGCAAGCTGAGACAAAATGCTTTTATATAGCACAACAGAGGATTTCGCTAGAAGAGAGAAAAAGCTGCAAAATAAAGCATGCAGAAGCCAGTCATTAAGGTGAATGAAGGTACTGCCCCCTTGTGATTGTGCTTTGATACCATCTTTAATTTCAGCATTGCACAGTATTTTTTTGCAGGGCCTCTGCCTCCTTCACTGCACAGGCTGAACATCCTCCCTGGATTAGCCAGTCTCACCTGTCTCAGGCAGTTGTAAAAGAGGAGGGAGCCTCTTACCAGATTGTTTGCTGCCTGGAGGGCAGACCCTGCTCTTGCAACACAACCCCAGCCTGAGGCTGGGCAAACTGAACTAGTCGGAAGTGACCACCAGGCTCATACAGTTTTTCTTCTGGTGGCCCAGCCTACTAGTCTTAATTCCACAGAGGAGCCGAATTGCTCACAGCCATGGCTTGAAGCTACTGACAGCTGTTTTGAACATTTTACGTGCTGTGTCAAGTTAACTAACCAGGGAGATCTGGTCTCCATGTCTGAAATTGAGCAACCACAATGAGTGGCACTTTTTACCTTCATCTGTCTTTGATTCATGTTCCTGTGCAAAATGAGTCCTTCCCCTTCACCTCAGAGGGAGGTTGAAAGCATTAATGTTTTGTGAAGCACTTAGATTATACAGTGATGAGCACAGTAGAGAAGCTCAGGAGGGTATCAGTAATTATATATTCACTGATATTTAAATACAGTGGAAGGAAGGCCTATGGGCAATACTCTGGGCAAGGAGAAGAAAAATGCCAGAGGGTCCCTCACTGAAGACTATCGTGCATCTTTTGCACTGAACAAGTTATGAATCCTGAAGAGGGGAAAAGGGGTGTGTGGTCACATAACTAAAAGCTGATGAGTCAGCAGATGAAGGTGTGGGCAGGTTTAGTTCTGGTATGTTTGATTTTGCAGGCTCAATGCTCTTTTAACCTGTTTTTGCAAAGGTGCTACTTGTGTTAAGAAAGTGTCTCCAGGACCTCACTGGTCTTTGCATTGGCTAAAAAAAGTACATCCTATGGCTAAAAGATTACATCCCATGCTTCACACAGCTTTTCAGCATAGGACCCTCTGTATCAGCACTGTGGGATGTTGAGGATGAGAGCAAATGAAAGGAGCCACATTTTGGGCTCTGTTTCTGCAGAGCCAAGCACAGAAGGGCTCTGGTCCTTGACATGGGTACTACTGCAGTTCAAATAATAAATAATAATAGCTTAGCACAATCCAGATAGGGCTTGACTTGGTGAGCGCTTTGTCATTGTCAGCTGGCAGTGTAATGCTGTATCCTGACTACTGGCTGAGTACTTGAAAAGAAGATGTCGCTCCTACTGACAGCTAATAGTGGATCTCCTTTAGCACACCAGGTAGAGCTTCTACTTTGTGCATTTGAAAACACCTGGTTTAGGTCTCAGCTGGGAGAGATTATACAGAAGGGAGGTGTATGAAATAGCATCAAATGAGGATAATCCTTCATTTGACATTTACTCATTTGGTTACCTGCCTCAGTCCTGCAGTGCAGCACCCCGGCTATTAATCTTTTGTCAGGATGTACTTAATGTTATATCTGTTGCCTGTGACAATTATTAGACTTTGCACTTCAGTAGCACTTCTTTTTGAGAGGCAGCGTGGCCTAGAGTGAGTATAGAGGGGGTAATCACTTCCCGTGATATTAAGAGTACTGATTCAAAACCTTTACAAAAGATTAGCTGGTTTTAATATACACAGGACGTTGGGACTTCATCTTCTATATGATCTGAAATTCAGAACCTCTGTATTTTTCTAGTCCCTTAGCAGTGCTGTGATACCAAATTTACAAAGTCAATTTTCAGAAAATGAGCTGAATTCCGTGTCAGCTGCCAGGTGTTTAAATCAGTAGTTCCACCTACTACCAGGGACTTTCTTTGGGTCTAGGCAGATGTAACTGTGAATATACCTTAGCCATCTCATAACATGTTAAAATTCAGTTTCATGTGAGCATGGGAGCCCTTTGGGACCTCCTCCAAGATTTGAAAGAAACTGAGAAAGCACAGCAGCACTTTTTTTCCCCGAGGCTCTGCCCCGGCTTCCCTGATGTCATCAGAACAGGAAGGAACAATTAACATAGTGTGGTTAATTACAGCCAGATCCTGGTTGTTCTGGCTCACAACAGTTTGCTCTGGGCTGATCTGAAGCTGAGCATCAGGGAATGGCAGTGAGGGTACTTTCACAAAGAGTGCTAGAAAAAGATAGCCAGGTTTGTAGGTTGAGCTTAGGCAACAGTGGATTGATATCAGTGAGGAAGACAAGAGTCTTTCCTCATCTCATGTAAGCTCCTTGTATAGAGCGTTGCATAATTAGTCAGTGCCCTCCTCTCTGAACTGCTTTATATCTAGAGACAAGTGACAATGTATTAATTTCTCCAGTTTCCCTTGGCAAACATGGAGAGAAAAGCAAAGAGAAAAATAAAAACAGAGTTAATATATACAAATGAAAGTATAAGGTCATCACAGAGAGAAGTGAAAGTATCTCCAGCAGAGTGCCCAACAGTCTAATTATGCACTGTATAAAAAAAGCAAAGAGTATCCTTTTATCAGACTTAAATTATCCAGTTTTTTAATTTAACAGAATGTCTTATAAGACAGGGAGCCTTCATGTTCTCAGTCTTCCTTCTTTATTCAATATTTTATATATTCTTATTATGTCTCCTCTTATTCATCTTCCTTCTGAGGCAAATGGTTGTTTTCAGTCTGCTCTTTAGAGAGTTCTTGCATTGTCATTTCTGCCGATACTGTGTGAAACAGTCTCCATCTACTACATGCAGTAATGTTCCAGAAGAGGACCAGCAATTGAAATGCGCCATGATTTTCTGTGTTCTGTTTCCCATTCTATTTGTCTTAACATGTTTTTGCCATAGCTTCCCATTGATCAAATTTTCATTCCTCCATTGAATTCTGCATTGAGACAAGCAAGTGGTTCTCATGAGTTGTCTCAGCTAATTTAGGACCAGTGTATAAGTAGTTCAGACTCCCCTTCAGTATTGATATGCATCTTGCTGCCAGTATTGCTCATTCATCTAGCATACATGGCTCTAAAGGTAACCTCTTTGCCATGCTGCTCAAAATAATTTTGTCATATAGGCAGATTTCACAGAACCACAGAATCACAGAATGGTAAGGGTTCGAAGGGACCTCTGGAGATCATCTCGTCCAACCCCCCTGCTTGAGCAGGTACCCCTAGAGCAGGGATCCATTTTTTCATTACTTGACTCTACGCCCAGATTGGTGATAGTTGTACTAAAAACCAGAAGACCGCACCGGAAAATTTGTATCCAACTTTTACTAAAAACCAACTGCCTAATTCTTACCTTTGATTCCTATTTTAGACTGTAGGTTTTAAGTTTGTATATTTTTGTAATTAAAACTGTATAAAAGGACACAATCAAATGCTGCTTTATGAAATGAATCTTAAACAGGACATGTTTAGAGTAGAACAGGTAGAACACAATATATTCAGCAATGTTTTGCAAGAAGTTCTTTATGATGGGATGTACAGGATGAGAAGTATGTTAATTAGGTGAGCATTACAGGCGTTCTGCTGTTTCATTATCACTCTTACTGGGATCTGCTGAAGTGAGATGCAAAGCTGACTTGGAGTGAAAGCTTTTCTTGCATTAAAAGGGCTCTAGTTAATTGCATGTAATATGTTGTAAATGAAGGCTTAGTTGCAGTTCAGACTGAGTCAAATTCAGGCAAGCTGTAACCCCACTGAAACAAGTCCTGTTATAACTAGACACGTCACATATGTGCAGCACAGGGCTTTATTCTCCACAGTCTTGTACTGTGTATGGTTAATCTAAAGAAGGGAATATAATGCTCTATCATGCCATAATAGCTTCATTTTTTACACCCTTTCAAGAAGTGTGAATGGCAGTGAAGTGCTACAAAGTGAATAAAAATGAAATTCATCAGTATTACAGAAAGTTGCATCTAATTCAGGCTCTGTTGAAATGTAATTTTGCAGCTAGCCTCCTATAGAAAGCTCATATAGATTACAAGATGGTGACATTCAGGGAGATTGTTTTGGAGATCGCCTGCATCTTTCACTAGAAAGTGGTGGATGTTTTTCACCACAAATACACATGAATGGCAAGATTTCTGCCTTCAGAAAGCATATAATGTAAGAAGTCAGGCAACATAAAGAATATAAACTATGCAGGCTCATGTTGCATGCACATTTACGTCTACAGAGGCATATATATACAACTGTGATTATGTAGGTATGCCTGTAAATGCGTATGTCACAGGTCTTGTATTTAAAAGTCAGTTTGAAGCAACTTGCTCCAGTCTGGTTCAGTGTTACTCAAAGAGTTTACAGTCATTGGACCCAGCACGTTATTAATTCCAGGAAAGTTCTGGAGCTAAGAGAAGTGTGCTGGAGGTTAACTCTTCATTACTTCATTTTCAGACCCTAAAAGCAACTATTAATTAGCACTTTCCGTGTAATTAATGATACCGGTTTTAGAAACCCAAAAATGCTTAGCTGTGAATTTAATTCAAAATGATGTTTGCCAGAAGTATCATGAGCTTGCATGGAGGGAGCACAGATGAATTACATAAGGTACTGTTAATACAAAGTCTGGTTAGGATACTAAGGATTGCTGAACAGGAATATCCCAGTGAGAAGGACAAAGCTGTCGATGCTGTCTGAGCACATAAGGTTAATCAGTGTGGCTCTGTTGCGCTCAGTGAAACTATTCCATTTTACTCCGGCATATGGCAACGTATTCATGAAGAAAAATTTCACCTAGCCTAGCAGATAAAACAGAATAGATAATATGGTAAGCTGAAGAGAAAGTACAAACCACAGACTCTGATAATTCTGAACTGGTAATAGAAAAGTGAAAAAAGAGGCAATGATGTGTGTGAGTTAAATACAATTGTAAAACGATGACTATTAGCTGATGAAAACTGGAAAAAAAGTATAATATATGCTGTACTTTATTAGATGCAGGTTACGTCTTTTTACAAATTCAGTTAGATGACTTGTCTCTAAGTTAGTGATTTTTAATGAAATGTGTCAACATTACAAATGCAGAGGGATTTTCGTGAAACTTAGTAATTTTGAAAAATTATTTCACAGGATTTCAAGTCTCATACCTGCCTTTAAGATGACACCACATGTCTGGTTTCATAGGCACAGTTTGATATTGTTTTCCTCTGTACTCAAGTGACAAGCCTTAAAAGCAACTGATGACTTGTCTGCATTGTCTACTCAAAGCGCAGTGTTGTCAGTTAGAAAGTAGAGGGAAAAGAACAGGATTTAAAGCAAAACCCTTCTTTCATATTACTAAAAAATGATACATTTATTTTGGGTAAAATGCTCTAAACAGAAGTGCATTTTTAAAGTCTCCCTTCCTGTAATGCCATCGGGTTTTTATTTTGAATCTAAGATACTAGAAGCAGTAGGAATTTCACAGATCTCTTCAGGACTGCAAGGTTGCTGAGTGCATTGTCACTCCTGTGACCTGAGCAATTTGTCAAGTCACTCTTGCAGGTTGTTTCCATGAGGAGGAGAAGTAGATGACACAGTTGGAAACTTGTTTGTTTACAAAGAATGTACACAAATTCGTGTTTCCGTCAACTCAAACAACGGGAGACAGTTTTCTTATGTGACGTTCCTGGCTGCTTCTTCTCTTCCAGGTCCTGTTCAAGGAGAACTCATTGGCTTTCTCTCTCCTACATCTCTGTTGGGGTCAGACTACGAGTCTGTCCTGCTGACTGTTCACAGCTTTCCGCATCTGACTATGCAATGTTCCTGGCTGCATATTACACATATACATAGTTGCATCAAAATATATATGTAAACTTCTGTGTATGAAGTCAGTTTATGCAGACCCCCTCAGCACCCATGGCTCAACTCCCAGCCACCCTTACTTACATCCCGTGTTTTGGACAGTGGCTCCTAAGTGTCAGTTTACCATAGGATGAATGAAGCTGTTTCTTATATTACTCCTTATAAAAAAAGAGCATCTGAGCATGTGAAAAGCAGTATTAGATCACTATTAACTTAGTTATGACTTGGTTTATGACTTAATTCAGTTAAGATTGCAATGTCTGTGGGGCCCAGGTTTTAGGACAGCACTTAAGGACTTGCTGAAGTCAATCCCTCTTCAGAAGTATTTAAGAGTTATTAGGGGTGCTTTCCTGAAGAGTAGCTGGCTACATTTGTAAAATGGGAAAGGTGCTTGTTTGCCCCTTAGCAACATTCCTAAACAATAAGTAAGGACTTTGAAAATTCAAATCAAAAACTAAAGGTAAAATCCTGGCCTGGTGTAAGGAAAGGATAAAAACTCTATTGAATTCCGTGAGTCCAGGTGTTCATCCAATATTTATTAGTGGGTTTCTGCACCTTCATTTTCAGTTTCGCTTGCCGCACAGGCTTCATGCAACTCTTAAGGGTTCCTCTTAAGGGAGTAAGACAAAGCAGTGACATCTGTACCTACTCGAGCATGAACTAGAAGCAGCCATGGTATTATCCTAATACCTGATGATCACCTTTATTGAACATTAAGCCCGTCCACCTACAAGTTACCTCTCCCTTCATGAACTGGGGTCCTTTTTGGAGGGACTTGGATGATTTGGTCTCCCTAGTGTCAGTTGCAGATGGCAAGAATATATGACGGAGGCTACAGAGTGATCTGGGAGTGCCAAGGCTTTTGCACAAGTCAGAAAGGGCCTGTGTGCCCTCTTGCAGTGCAGGGTGAACCCTCCTTTATGGAGAGAGCACTTGGGCTGTGAGTGCACCCCCTGGATATCAAAGACCCCTCAGGCCAAAGGGCCTGAAGCCTTCTCTTTGCACGGTGGTGTAGATGGAGCCAGTGTGTCTCACTATGACATGTTCCTGTACTGCGATCAGTTCTGTATGTTTTATTTCAAGAAAGATGTTAGACAGTTGGGGGGGGCTACAAGGAGGAGCAGGGAAAAAGATCAGAGGTCTGAAAAATGATACCAATGAGTTAAAGTAGACTTGACTTACTTTGTCCAGATTAAAGATGAGAAGACTGGACAGGAGGAGGTTATAGTAATAATTTCAAATATGCAAAAGAGAAAAGAAAGGAAGTGACTGCGAAGGCAAAGGTGAGTGATGAGTGCTGGGTCGAGTAACAAAGTGCTGGTTTTGAATTACTGCAGTAAAGATTTAGGAGAGAGGATAGGAAAGGAGACTTTAATATAGTAAACATAACATGGTCCATCTGAATAAAGATATCCCAAAGACACAAATCTATCCTTTTGAAATTTAAAAAAGAAAAAAAAGAGATTTTAAAACATAAGAAATGTCCCACTGGGTCAAACTAGAGGTGTCAGGTACTATCTAGTCACACAGTCTGTCTCTGATGGTGGAAACAGCAGATGCTATTTAAGAAGCACATGAAACCGCCTGCTTTCTGACTTTCATTCTCTCTGTGGTCTCCCAACATCCAATAATCATTAGATAAACAGTCCCAAAGCATCTGCCCTTGCTTGTTCCTTTTAGTATTTCTTTATGGACTTGCTGTCTTGGGACTTGTTTAGTCCCATATGAACCTGCTGGGTGTGTCTGCCTCCTGTGGCAGCTGTTCCAGAAGTCCACCAATGCTTTTCTTAATATCTTTAAGTTGTTCACCTATAGCTTTCATTGAATGCCCCCCTGTTTATACGCTTGAAAAGCACTTTTCCTAAAACCTTGCAAAGCAGAACCAGAAAGAGGAAAGCACTCGGTTACTTTTGCAAGAATTACATGCATCAGATCTTGCAGAACTGTGTGTGTTTTGTGATACAAGGAAGGTATCTTCACAGTTTTTGTGAAGAAAACTATTGTGATATAACCAAACCATCACAGTATTCACAGAATTGGGATCTCCTCAGCATTTTTGTGTCAGCCTGTCTCATTAGGCACACCTATGCAATGTATAGGAAAGAAGGAATTTTTCCTGACTTGAATTCACAGCTGTTTTGCGGTAAATTCTGCAGCTGTGACCAGAAACTGGATGACCTTGTTAGTAGGACAGCCACAAAGTAGCCACAAAGTTTGGTTTTGATTATAACGTCTGTTTTTCTTCTTCTTGAAGTCTGTTCCTTAAAATTTGATGTGCTCATGTAATTGCAATGTAGTTCACTGCCCTGCTTTACCTCCATTGAAGGGAGTTTGAGACTTCGCAGAGGGGGAGAAGAGAAAGAGAGAGAGACAGACAGATGGATAGACAGACACAGAAGTCTGCAGTATGGAAAAATAAATGATATCACTTATGGGCTTTTCTGTCAGTGTATATGAGTTATTGAATGCTTAAGCAGAACTATTACACATTTTTTTCTAACCCTTATCTCCCATAAAACTCAACAACTAAAAAGATAACCTGCATGTATACATGCATTCATCTTTTTCTTTTTTTTCTTTTCTACTTTGTTTAAAAAAAAAAGTCTGTAACAGAAATACAAATCAGATTCCCTCCAGTGGTGTAGATTTCCATTTCTCAGTAGGTAGACGGAAGAAAAAGATTCATAAATCACACTTATGTGAATCCAAGATTTTTTGGAAGTGACTGGTGTTTTGGAAAATGTGAATGATTGGGGCAGGCATCTTGCGTTCTTCTGGCATCTGGATATTGGAAGTGTTGAGCCCCCCTTGTCTGAAATGCAGCCCCTTTAAGGTGTCTTAAAAGGAACATGATGCAAATTGAGGCCTCTGAAACCACTAATCGCTTTTGAAAAACCTAGTTGTTGGTTTTAGTAGTTCTGGACTCTCAAAATGATTACTTTCAGGCCATGTTTACTGCCTCTGGGCATGAATTTTAGGCAGTTACTGAGTGAGACCAGTGCCATCTTGGTGCACATTTCTAAGCAGACATGGCTGGATCAGCTGGGCAAGGCCAGGTGGTGCCACTGCCCACCCTTTCTGCTGATGCTGGCCTCCTAGCTAGAAATCAACATGAGCTTGATGGGGCAGCAAGAGGGCGTATGGCTGCCAGTCAAGGCAGAGGGATCCCATGGGGTCCGAGGGGACTCCGGGCTAGGGGATTCTTCACACATTCTGTATTCAAGAGGTATTGAACAACGTGCGTTAAAAACTTTGGGAAGGAGGGCAGGAGTTCAGGTCTTCCCAACAGAGTGGTCCGTGCCAGCAGCATTGTGAGCTTTAATTTCTTTTTCTTCTTTTTGGCCCAGAACACCAACTTTATTGTCGAGCATCCTGAATGGTTTCTGAAAAGTAGAGAAAGACCTACCACCTTCTGTTCTCTTCAGATCCTTCGGATCTTCTCAGATCAGAAAAATTGTCCAGGCTGCCCTGTGACAGCATCTTACATGAGGGTGTTAAACCCTCATGTTAAACCCAGCCAGGTCATCTTGCCTTATGAAGAGCTCTCCAGAAACAGCTGGAGAGAATTACTTGAAGGCAGCTATCTGAGCTATTTAAGAAATCACCCTGGATGGCTGAACCATTGTCACCATTTCTGAGTACTCCCCTTAGCTGTTCTGGCTATTCCTCTGCTCCCTCATGATCTCCTTTTCATTTCAGTCAGATTTTTGAAGTTTGGAGGTAGAGGGAATGAAGTGCAGGTTGCCAGGCTCCATAGGAAAATTGTAGTACCTCAGACTCAACCCTTGCTGCTCAGCACGGGGCAAAAGAAAGATACTAAACAAATAAAGATTCCTCCTTTCCTTAGCACACCTGTCCAACTGTGTCTTAATGCATCTGCTGCTGGTGTCATTGTTTTCCAGTAAAAGCCACTAGCTAAAATGATGTCTGTCTCCTCTGCTGTACCCTACAAGTTTGCTTACTTGCAAGTTGGACAAAAGTTGGTAATGCTTGGGTTAGCATCCTCCTTCTGGAGGCTTATATGGTGTTAAAGCAAATGTAGATAAAGAGGACATCTCTGTGAGGTAAAATCTGTCCTTTTGATGGAAGCCATTTTTATTTATATAGGGAGGGGAATAGCAAATACACTTACTTAATGTTTAAGTACTTGCACTGTACTGATGTAAAGCGCATCACTGCAGGCCAGTGAAAATAGCTTCTATATTTGTTAAAGCAAATGCTTTTGTCCTTTAGTTAGAAAGGTATTTTGCCATTGTAGAGGCATCATCACTTTTTGTGTTGCTCTACAGGGGGTAAAGAATGTGAAGGAGGGATGCTTGACCAGAAATACCCAATTGACACAGCAGTCTTTTCCCATCTTGGAGGGACTGAGTGGAGAATATTGCCAAACTCCAGTAAATATAAGTGAGCTGCATTAAGTGCAAGTTGTACGTATACATCTTAGGGATTCTACAGTCTATTTCCTACTTGGGGCCAAAAGTTCCTCTTCAGCATCCAGCTTCCCGAGTCTCTAGTCACTGGCACCTTAACAGCCTCCTACCGAGATAAAAATATATTCAGATCACAGCAGTTCCCTCCTGCACCTCCTGCACTGTTTGGGAGGGATCTCCTGTGCTCTTGCTTTGAATAGGTTAAAAAATTAATGTTAGATGCAGGTGCTCATGTAACTGTAGTCACAGAGCAGTGATGGGCCGGATCTAAATCTCTAAGATGAGGTCTTAAGTCAGTCATGTCTTGTGACTGAATCTTAAGTTTGTCTTTTTACCATATGGGATCTGAAGAATGTTGACAAAGTTTTGAACTGGACTTGCAAAGCTAGGTATTGTTGTGCATGCATGAATACCTAGAAAGGAAAAAAAAACCTCAATCACCCTGTATTTCCAAGGGTGCTTTGTACTTGGAACCCCCAATGAAATCTGTCCGCTTATTTTTTTCTTTTAAAGTGATTCAGCTGATGGGTGAAGATGTCCTAGGCATTAACCACTCCCAGAGAAATAAAATAGTTTATCCAGATTGTTTGTATGTTGCATTTGTTGATCTTGGTGAATTTGATAGCATCTTCAGGATGCTGCTGTCTAGTGTTTGAAGTGCGTGAGATGAACTCGCAGTGGATATATAGAAGGAAAGAGTGCCAGGGTGCAGTAAGGAGGCATTGTTTTAGCCTCATGTATGACATCGTAATTGTATGTTTTTTAATGAACAGACCAGAGTAGTTACACTTAGTAATGTTTGTTCACTAAAAAGGAAAAGGGGTGTTAAATCATTGTGTTCTTTGATGAATGGCTTGTACACTGAAGAATAAATTGAACAAACTGGCATAGAGCTCAGTGAACATGAAATCAGCTATTAGAAGAAAGCTTGTGAACAAATTCTGAGCCTGATATGCATCTTTTGATTAATGTCCTATCAATCATCCATAGTGGCTACCTTAGCTAAATCGTGCTGTAATCATTCATGGTTGCTCACAGGAACACTAGCAGGGACTATAGAGCTGCAATAACTGAATATTATTACTGATTTCTCCCTAACTCTTGCTGTGAACAATTACTGTTTTCACTACGTTTCTGCCTCCCTTTATTAAAAAGAATACAATGCAAAATGAAAAGAGAGTTCCTCAAAGACCAGTAAAATTCTCCCAGGGTATTCTTAATGATATTCTGTCCTAAATGGGCAAACTATTGTAATGCAGAGTTCTCACAAGGAATAATAGTAATGTAATCACATTGAAGCTGTCTCTTTATGGATTGTAGTCAAACAGACAAAATGTATAGTCAGATTAATGAACACAGAATTTCTGTAGAATTATTACTTAAAGTGGTTGAAATTATTTTAGTTGTTTTTGTATCCCAGTATTTTCAGTTAATGCACTTAACACAAACAGCAGTTAGGACTCCAGACTGCAAATTTGGTTTAAAGCCACCCTTTTGACATTAGAAGAAGCGTTGATTCTTAAAAGGTATTATGCCTGCACCCATCTCTTTTAAGACCTAATGTTTTGAATTTATATGGCTCTTTTGAACTATGGTTGTTTTGGGTTTTTTTAAGGAAAAAAAAATCAATGAATACGCTTTTTGTTCTTTTTTTTTTTTTCCTATGATTATAAGTTATTGGCAAATGTTTACAGGAGAATCTCATTATTCCTGTGTGTGAAGATTTAGTTCCACACCATTTATTTCTCAAGTGTGACACAAAGAATGCTTTGGCACTACCCACAAAATAGGTCCTTAGATGGCAGTGTAATTTCCTCCAAAGTCACTGTAGTATGGGAAACACAGTGAAGTAATGAAGTGATGACAGGTATTAACATGCATAATGGGCTTTAATAGACATTTAATGTTGTTTAACTGGAAGAAGGAGAAGTGCTTTCCCACTGGAATATTTCTACATTGAAACTCATTGATCACCAATTTCAGAGGGGAAAGGTTAATCCATCTGTTTCTGTAACCAAACGGCACTGATGACAATTCTTTAGGTGACATTCTGGATGAACTGAGCTTTCCATCTTTGCAAACAAATGAGTGATATGACAAGCATGGTGTTCAGAACACATTTAACCAATTGATTTTCTCTCCTCTTGTAATAAGATCTAGAGACATATGAAAGACCGTAGCATGAGCCAAGATTAAAGGAACTGCTTCATACACGCGAACATAGGGGAACTGCATTATCAATAAAAGTACTATAAAGCATGTAGGCACCCATTCTTTTTCTTTATATAAAGTTTGTTATTGCAATAAATAGTTGTTATTGAACTGCTTGCCTTTTATTTCAGTTTTTCTGAGTTTTATTTTGGTCAGCTTTCTGTGATTTCCTGGTAAATGTTAGGAAAAAATGTTATGTTTTGTTAAGGTATCATTTTTGCACCCACTAGTAAATTCAGGCCAGGTCTGGATTTAAAAGCAGGTTTTACCGTCCTTTGGGGCATGAAGAAAGACATGAGGGGGAGAGACGGACTCAACTTCAATTAAAGTAAATATATCAAATATATTTTAAGTGTTGAATCTGTACAATTCCATACTGTAATGACCCTCATGTTTTTCCTTCCTTTTCCCTCTTTTTTTCTCCCAAATTCAGCCCTGCTTTGAGTTTCACATACCCTCCTACACCGGTATCCCTCCAGCAAATGCATCAGCAAATCATAAGTCGTCAGCAAACCCTAGGTTCAGCCTTTGGACATAGCCCTCCACTCATCCATCCTGCTCCGACTTTTCCTACCCAGAGACCTATCCCTGGCATCCCCAGTGTCCTGAACCCTGTCCAGGTCAGCTCTGGACCTTCTGAGTCCGCACAGGTGAGAGACAATAAAAGAAACCTTTGCACCCCATTAATTAATGAAAAAATTAAACAATTTACATTGCCTTTATGGCAATTAATCACCACTGTCACCGAGACCCTTCGATAACAGTTTTCTTGCAGCTATAGCATTTGCAGTCCCTTTATTATAACTCTCAGGAGTGTATGCATGGTTCCTGATTGGTAGCGTGCTTTTTAGTCTCATAAATATTTCAGTGTGCTGCAGCAGCTTCTCATTCCAAACTGTCTCTCCTGGATCTTAGACAGGAACATAATACAGGTGGGGAGCAAGAAAAGTGGGGGAAACCGCATCAAAACACTAACATTTTAAAGATCAGCAGCTTCACCTCCAAATCAGGCTGACTATAATATACACAGGATTAGAATCTGCCCTCCTGACACAGGTGTGAGTAAATCAAAGTGAGTAACTCAATCTGTGAGCAACAGAGGAACTCAAAGACAGTGCAGAGATTTGAAGGTTTTTTCTCTGATTTGTGCAAAATTGGACTTAGTGAGTTTGAATTAATCATTTTGATAAACCAAGTTGTATTCTCAAAAGCTGGAGATGTGCAGCAGTGAATCAGGCCCATAATGTGGAGTTTATCACAGTTCGTGGTTTGCCAGTTATTAACTAGTGCTGTTTGTTTCCAGATGACCTGGGATAGGTTATTTATCAGTCTGGGAGCTGTTTATCTCCTGGCTAGCTTTTACAAATGTAGAAGCAGAACATACTGCTGTAGGAAGCATATTGATTTTTTGTGGGGTCCGTACAAGTTCAGGTATCTCTAAAAGATCTCTGGATTCCTACAAGATCCATTTGCAAGTGTAGATAATGGTGTTCAGCCTAGCACAGCAAGAGAAAAACAAGATTCTGGCCTGTTTATGTCAGCAGTAGTTTTGCTATTGACAGGAGAATCCAGGACTTCATCTAGGATTTTTTGGCTGAGGGTTGCACACTAGTGTTCAGTTTTTCTTCCTATCCACCATTATAATGGGAAACACAGTAAAAGAGCTGAGGTATTCTGTGCAGATGTTAAGAGCAAAACCTTTCCTCCAAGTGTGAAAAAATACATCTTTTTCTCGTGTTGATTTCTTTTTTCAAAATTGCCTTTCTGAAGTCACCATTTGTGGAAAATTGAGTTCTTCCTACCCCTCCCTGCCCTAACAAAACCAGCACTGGTTTGTAGCAAGGAGTTACATCAAATGCCCTCCTTCCTGTTCCCTCCCTGCTCCATTACAAGGTTGAGTGATGCAGCTCTTCCACAAGTTAATGCTATGTAATTGAAGCACAATGTAATTGCATATCCAATATAATTAACAGTGTAGCTTCTCCAAATAAAGTTGCTGAGCAGATGCTGCATATTTCTGTTTGGAGCTACATATTTATTCACAGTCTAATTTTGTCTTTTTCTGGGGGAAAAAAAAAAAACCTGCCTGCAGCAGAATAAACCCACAAGTGAATCTGCAGTGAGCAGCACTGGTGATCCCATGCACAACAAGCGCTCCAAGATAAAGCCCGATGAGGACCTCCCCAGCCCGGGAGCAGGAAGCTTGCAGGTATGGCGGTCAGGTCAGGTTACAGTCATAAGCCTTTCATCTTGCTGCCAGAGCTAAAATGGACCTTGCTTGTAGCCTGTGTTTTCAGGCTTTCTGCCCTCATACAGCCCTTCATCTAGTTCACACATGGGTGGCCACAGCTCATGGTAGCAAGGGTTAAACGTGGGCAGTGTGGGGCTGCCAGGTTACAGGGCTGTGTAGCAGAATGAGGGCAGAGAGGAAGGAGGCTGATGGAGGGGTGCCTCTGATCAGTCAGAGTGTTCAACCCTCTGTTCACCATGGAAGAGCGAACCAGAGACATTCAGGTCTTCATTGAGGACGTGTTTTCTGTTCAGCAAGAATATTTAAGCCATGTTGACTTTTACCAGGTCTTAGCGCTGTTCTGCATTGAGGCCTCAGTGTCAGGCTCCAGTCTCATTTGCTATACTTTCTATACCAGTTAATGCCACTGGTTTTAGTAGAGCGACTCCTGATTTACAGTGACGGAGGAGATGAGAATCAGAGCCTCAATCTTGTGAGTGAATCCATGAAAACAAAGCAGAGGTCCATCTAAATCCTTCAGCAGGTTTGAAATGGAAAGAGCGTGAGTGCATAATCTGAACCAAATGTTTACGCTAACATCTGACCCTTACTGTGAGTGTATAACAAGCTGGGGAGAGTGAGGCATCTTGAGGAACTGAAGGTGGAAAGTCAAAACCCAAAATTAAATACCCTCTTCTCCTGCTCACCCCTTTCATGCACACATTACAGGCAAGAACAGACAAACAAGTAGCCTGAAAATTACCCAGTTACCAAAAGTGCTTTTGGAAAGGTTTTTGTGGGCAGAATTGTCACAGGATTAACAATGAAAACACTCTTTGGATTACTGGTGATCCATTTTGTGTCTAACCTTAGTACTAAAGTCAAATTCCAATTAATTCAACAATATTGAATCATGCCTTTTTCACTAGTGATACCACTGAATAATAAGGGGTAATAAGTGTGCAAATAAAGAGCTGCCTAAATGTGGAGGGAGGGAAGCCAAACCTTTACGATTTGCTTTGAATTGAAATGTCAAGGGATTTATTTTTTTAAATTCTCTGCAGTGAGTACTTCTGGGGAAGAAAAATCTGTTTTACGCGAATAGTCTGTAAACGGCTTCTGGCTTACCAGGCCTGTTTTGGGCTTCTGTATTTTGTAGAACTGAGTAACGGCGTGAACTGAGAGTAAAATAGTCTACACACCCACCCCCATCTTTCTTTTAATGCTGAAATAATTCACTTTTCTTCCTCCTCAGTTTCAGGATTTCCTCTCTCCTCTCCTCACCCTGTTTTTTTTCCTCTCTCTAGGAACAGCCAGAAGGAATGACCCTGGTAAAAGAGGAAGGGGACAAAGATGAAAGTAAACAGGAGCCTGAAGTGGTCTACGAGACAAACTGCCACTGGGAAGGCTGTTCCCGGGAGTTTGACACGCAGGAACAGCTAGTGCATGTAAGTTAATGGTGTTCAGGAACTGGGTTTTAAAACTACGTGACCTTTTTCATGGGGGTCGGGTTCCCTGACCCTGTGCTGAGTCAAGTTTCTTAGCTAACAGTGCTGCAAACTAGAGAGGGGTTTATGAGTTTCTGAGAATAAAGAAAACTCAGAGCCACAGTGCTTGACCTGTTCAGTCAGCTAAAGCTTAGTGTAAAATTCAATAAAGTCTTCAATAGAGATTGTAGTGGCTCTGATCCTGTAAGTCCGCAAACGCTATTTTGAGTTAGAGACTTTGATAGTTATTGAGTAATAGTAAGCTGGACATGAATTATTATTAACCTTTAGCCAGGTTTGATTTTTTTCTCCCAAAAGGGACTGTAACAGTAGAAGTGGGCAAGGGGAATTCATCCCCTTCCCTAAGGGGGTTTTTGGTATCAATTTACTGTTGTGTGTAAATTGATGTGGATTATTTGGCTAAATACGTGGAGACTGAGTTATTTCAGTCTTTTTAGCAAAAGCAAACTGTATGATCTTATTTATGCTACCCAAATATTAGTCGTATCTGCCTTGTTTTTTCTTCCACTCTACCACTTCTCCAAAATAAATGATTTTCACTGTTTTATAGTATTGTAAGCTAGAAAATGAATGATCAAAAACTAGAATATAACCTGGCAAATACAATCCTCTGCTATTTCCAACCTTCTTAGCTAGCAGCACCTCTCTTAATTACAGGCATCATAGAACATAACTAAATACTCTGAAAAAAGAAGGAATTCCTAGTACAGATTAGAGAGGAACATCTTTGGCAAATGATCAGTGTGTCAGAATCCTATTTATTGTAGAAAATTGTTTAATACTTTTCTGGAGGTCATGCAAAATCTATTGCATAATGTGGCCAATACTACTGAAATAGCTTGTTGAAAAATGTACTTTTCTACCCAAAATAAATAAAAAAACCCCCACCATGTATTTCCAAACACTATGCAAAATGGTAAACTCATGTTGCAAAGCTGACTTTAGTAAAGCAATGCCAACTTTTACTTCGTGGAGTGGGAGAGCCTGTTGGTGTTGCAGTTATTAATGAAGATATATTTTCAGTTTCTTGTTATTATTAGGTAGTAGTAATAATAGTAACAGTAACAATAATAATAAATGAAAATCTGTCAGAAACTAAAATAATGGAAAAAATGTGACATTTTTTAATAATTCTTTGGACACGTTTTGCACAAATAATACCCTAACATTTTAATAGGCCAAGATGAAATGTGAGGAGAGACCCTTTCAGTGTCATAATATCTTTTTGGGAAGAAATGCCATACAAACGGCTGCTGCAAAGGGTTGGACACATTTAAAAGATCAAGTGTCGGTCTTGCAATTGAGTCTATGCAAGCAGACCAACTGACATCATCTGGGGCTCTGCACAGGCACAGTGTGTATACCTGCTAAAAATTGCAAGGCTGAAGCTTTATGATGCCTGACAAACCTTTCTCAATATTCAGAAATGATCCTAGTGATGATGGTAAATAATTTATACCAAAATATATGAAATAAAAGAGAAATTCAGAATAAAGGTGACCTTGGTAATGAAAAAAAGGAAGAGGTTTTTTTGAAGTTTCAGGCATAAAATTTAACTGAATTCCACTGTGCCTCTTAGCTAATAGCTGATGTTTTGGAGTTTCAGGTGAATTAAATTGACAGTGTGATTGTTTGTTTGGGGTTTTTTTAAATGCATTTGTTGTTTCTGGTGTGATATTTGTAGTGAATCTGACTGTGCTGTAGGGGTCAATAGCAAGACTCCTCTGCAAAAAGTGTATTTCTTATGTTTCTGCACAATGGCAACATCTGAGATGGGTTTCTCTAGACATAAAGAAGGCAGATAAAAAAATGTTTCAATGATACAAGGAGTTCTTTTTGGCTCAGGATTCAGATATGTTATGATGGCATTTAAGATTATGAGGTGCAAGCCCTGACTCGATATCCTGAAGACAATAAAATCATCATCATCATCATCATCGCAACCATCACATTCAAGTAGCACAAATCACGCTGTAAGAGTCAGCGTGACTCACTGATGGGGCCCTGGTTTGTGATGTCTTTTGCTGCTCTGACAGAGCCCTGCTGTGGGGACTTCAACGAGTTATTTCTGTTGAGAATTGCAAAGGGCTTTAGACATCTAACTCTGAAAGTCTGGCCTTTCACCCTGGTCTGTCTCTCCCACATTTTGCTGCCCTTGATTGCCACAACCCTCTGATGTACACCTGCAGCAACTAGGGAAATGAAGTCCAGCTCTCTGTAGGGCTTCACGGGAGGGCAGTCCTGGTTTCGCTTAGGTGTGTGACTCCAGCAGAAGGCCTGAAGTCCCTGAGTAGCAGTTCAGCCCTTGAAAATCTCCCTGCTGATGTGGCTCATGTATGCCTCCTACCCAAATACTTGTGGTTAGATCCAAGTAGATACAGATTGCCGTAATTTGTGCTTACCTCAGTGTCTTTGCACTGGATGAGTTCCTGACCTGGTCTGTGCAAGCGTGCACCTGAACTAGGCAAAGAGAGAGTATGTGTCTCGGTGGCATGAGTACATCCTTTACTCAGTAATATTTACACTGCAGTAGCAGCTGGAGGCCTCGTCAAGCCCAGAGTCCCGTGTTGCGAGATGCTGCTCAAACACAAGAGGAGGAATGGCCCTGATACGGGCATGAGGTCTTCACCCTGCAACTCCAGAGCCATGTAGATCAGGCTGTTCAGTGCTGGCTTGGAGGTACCTGAGCTAGCTCGTATATGGGTAGGCGTGTAGCTAGGATCATGCTATGCTTCCCAGCAAGGTCAGGGCTTTGCAGGTTAATAGATATTAACCTTCAAATCTTGCAGCAGAGGTCTGCCACGTTGCCTCCCCTGGCAGCACGCCCTGCTGCTCTGCAGGTGATTCCCAACCAGCTGGCAGACTCAGCAGAGCTTCAGTTGCTCCACCCAAGTTTGAAGGGAGGTCTGAAGTCAGATGCTGGACTGCCATCTGGGACACCAAAAGTATAGATAACCATCCTGTTGGCTCTGCTGTGTGGTAGTAATCATCCAGGCAGGGGCAACTGGCATAGATAAAGGCAATAAAGGCTTAAATTGCCCTAGCAAGACTCATCTAGACAACATCTGCCAGCTTCCCTATACTCCCTAACACTCAGAAACGATGATTAGCATGACCAGAGAGCTACAGTCACGTGTTCAGAAGTTGGGTGGGTGTGATACAGCACTACACAAGTGATACTACATCATATTGTGTACACACACCTATTTGCCCATACTATGGGTAGTCAAGTTAACTGTTTAGTGAAACTAAGAGTGAGCTATGTAGACCTCCACAAAGGATCACAAGAAACCCCTTCCCTGTCACCCACCTCACTGAGTACATGGTATGTAGCATGTATTCAATAGGAAGGAAAATGCATTTGTATGTTTGACTTCGAAGTATTTGGAGTATTCTTGCACCTGTACAACTCTCTAAGCCAGTTCCCTGGGCTTTGGAAGTTCAGCTGGGAAGAGGAAATTTGCAAAAATGTAGAGTTTCAGAAAAAAGACCTAAAAGCACTCTTGTACATTCTGATAAGGCTAAATTTTCAGCATCTATGCAGGCTAGCATTAAGTCTTGTAATGAATGTGGATTTTTTTTTCAGACGAGTAAAGCTACTGTTTGTAGCTATATATAATAGTAAGATACCGGACCCAAAACATCCGATGGCACAGAACAGTCTGTTATCCAAGCCTTGCTTCCCAAAGCACTGGAATTTTAGAGGAACTGCAGTGTTTAAGGAAAAGATGGAAATATGTTTCTAGCTGTTTGTTTTGTTTCCTGAAGGGTTAGGTACCTCAGCGTGAATTCTAGTCATGCCAGGTTGAGCAGAGCTCCAGAGAGCGTTTCCACAATACACAATGTGCACAGTTCACATTATAGATGTCATTACTCCCGTCATGTATAGGGTGTATACACAAGCACATATGCATGTGTTTTGAAAGAGGTAAATATGAATTTGAGTATATTCTGGGCTTTCTGTCACATGAGGATAGCTTTATTATCTTTCTGGGAGTGATGGGACCTGATTTACTTTGAAATCAGCTGAAGGTGAATCAGATTCTAGCAATATCTGCATTACAATGTGATGTGTGATACAGTATGTATGAAATGGTAAATACAAAAATAACCTGTGTCTGAATATGTGGTATGGCTTTAGAGCAGAAATTGCAATCCTGGTTACAATAGTCAGCATTTGATGGCATTTTTCTGCATTACTTTCTGTAGCAAAGTCCTGCTGTTATTAGTGTAAAATGACGGTGCTAGTGAAAGTGTGTTTAGGCACCAAGAGACAATGTTTTCTGACTGAATTTCTGAACAGAACCTGGACTGCTATGAATAAATAACTGAAAAGCTACATAAAAGAATCATTATTGACCCACCCAGAAGGGTTTGACACTGCAGTGATTTTGGTGCAGGAGCTCTTATTTTCAAGCGATATGTGCCACTTAGAATTCAGCATGGTTAAATTTTCATGATACATACACCAAAAGGTAAGGTGTTAAACCATTCAGATGCTCTGCCTTATTTATAGCATCTATCCATCCTTTCCCCCCCTCCCTCTCTTACAGTTAATAGAAAGATTCATGATTCTTCATGGTTGTCTATCTAGCGTCTGACAGTACCGACTGCCCTGCTAAAGCAAGTCACTATCTATAATTGATATCCTTCTATGGAATAGGGTACTGGCTGCAATTGAAGGGTTTTGCTGAAAGCTCTTAAATCCTGACAAGTTCTGCCCTTGTTCTGGTTCAGTCGCCAGGCTGTACTGCTGGGATCCCAGGGTTATTTGAAGTTGGTGCAAAAGGGGTGCGTGTGTTGCACATTAGCAAATCACAAAGTTGGAGAGCTGCGTTAGAGCTGCCACTGCGTTCGCCTGCCAGGTAGTCTCATTTACAGTGCATTGCACTCCTGAAAAGATTGCTTACATTACTGCTTGAACATGTGTCTTATAGGATTTTTTCTTTCCCTTCTTCTTAACAAAAAAAAAAAAAGGATCTTATTTATTTTAAAACCTCAGTTTGCTGCTGGGGTCTTTATCATTCAGCTGTTTAATTAATTTCTTTGCCCAGCGAGATATTATAATTGGGCTTAGCTGAGCTCAAGTTTGTTTTAAATATGTGATAAATGCACTTGAGCGCCCAGAAGCTAATAAGATATTGTATATTTTTATAAATCTGATTTTTGTTGCAGTTTGTCTTTTTTTTCCCCCAGAAATCAGTTTAAGAATAAAATATTGCAAAAGGGTTAGACACTAAAGATAAAAGTTTGTTTAAGAAAATTATCCTTCAAGGAAATGACTGAAATTATTGTTAAATATTAATACAATGGCAATCAGAAAAATGCAATGCTGCCTATTTCTCATCCCCCTTGCTGTGTAGCCTTGATGATAATTATTTTTTATTCAAAAACATGCTTGAAGAACTGTAGAGCTATTTTGTGTTAGTGTTTTCTCCTTAATTGTACAGCAATAAAATTCTCTCATTGTTGTTACATTTGATTAGATGAGATCAAAAAGCCCTAAACTGACAGTGGTGGCTTACATTCATGATTTCATTTGCTGAGGTCTTCCTGCCTGTTTGCAAAGCCCCAGTGACTGGAGCGCTCCCCTG
Source organism: Morus bassanus (assembly GCA_031468815.1). Classification (NCBI taxonomy): domain Eukaryota; kingdom Metazoa; phylum Chordata; class Aves; order Suliformes; family Sulidae; genus Morus; species Morus bassanus. The sequence continues at coordinate 57,757,336 of CM062567.1, read as the reverse complement.
GCAATCCCCAGGGCAGCTGCTGTAATGCTGCACCAGGCTCCCTCATCACCCCAGAGGAAAGTTTCTTGCGTTTCTGAGGTAACCACATGTTCCAAAGGTAATCGCGGTGCACTGAAGATACCCAGAAGAACCATTACATGAAGTTCCCTGAGTTGAGTTTCTTCAGGTTTTTGCCCTCCGCTCTGACAGAAAAGGGTGGGTTCAGCCTGGACTGACGAAAGTTGGCCAGCGATCCATGGAGACCTACATCAAGCCTGGGCTGTGTCTACAGCCTGCCTCAGCTGAGGTTTTGCAGCATCTATAGTGATATGGGGTGCCTTAATCAGTGCTGTGTACCTCAAAACACTTAAGAACGTGTCTGATCAGGAGGTGAGGAGCACACCGCTCTCTGAAGGACCCTCTTTGGAGTGGGTCATTTTGAATGCCCAGAAATAGGGATACTCAAAGTCAATAGACTTTTGAAAGTCTCATTCCCTCTGCTACCATGCTGCCCTTGGCCTGTGGCTTTTTCCTCAGCTCCTCTCCTGTAGCAGTGGCACGTAAGGACTGGAGAGAGCTTCATGTCTCTTCTCTAAAAAAAGATCCAACTGCAATAGGAGAATAAGCCAGATTAGAGTGGTTCCCCTGAGTAACAGCTGCAGTGGAAAAGAGTCTCACATTGCCCACTGCTTGCAGGAGGAGAAACTGCCCCATGAGCAAACAGTCCCAAGCTGCCAAAGTCGACAGGGTGCTACTCGCAGCTGTGTGGGTAGGCATCTATGCCTGAAAGGAGGCAATTACACACAGCTGCCCCAAAAGGCAGATTATCCACTGTGCATTAGCGATTTCTTTTATCTGGGTACTGGAGGTGTTCTTGCAACTGGTCATGATGCAGGTAAGTCCCAAGTACGTGAAGCGAGTACCTTCACAATCCCAAAGAGATGTCATTACACATCCCGGTTTGCATGCGTCTCCAAATACATATGGGGATTTATTTAAATTTTAATTCTTCTTTGCAGAGGCAGTTTTCAGTGCATTTTCATTATCGTTTTATCTGGCTCTAGTGCAGTAACGCAGAGAAGCTCCAGCCCGTTCTCAGGTTCATTGTGCGTGGCAGTGACAGCCACTGTCCTGAAAGGTTCAGAAATGTTTCCTTTAAATTGAAAACAGTAAGGAATAGATAAGAACACGAAATCCATTATAGTAATCATTTTTTTCCTGACAAAAGGAGAATGTGTTACGTACCACAGCAAAGGGGGTTTTGTTGGTGGTTTTATTCTATTTCATCTTATTTTATTTTTTTATTCGGTGGTGTCTGGGCCCCAATCCATATTTGGAGAAGCAACGCTGCAGCCAAAGAAATGATTCTTCAAGTGAGACAAGCCCAGGGTTTGGGACAACATGGAGAAGGCAGAGAGTTGTTTTAGAGGCACGCAAGTGCCATGGAAAGGTTTTTTCCCTGTTTGTGCATCCCTTCAGTATATTTGATCTTTGTAGCTGTGATGGAACAAGGGGGAGGAGAGAGAGGGTGGAGAGATTATAGCAAATAATCGTGAGAAACATCTGTCCAGAAGTTTTTAGATTTTGAAATCTCCTCCTCGCTGCCTGTTTAAAGGCTGAGTTATAATTACAGCACCAGCTTATTGTGCTGGATTATAGGCTGCTGAGCCCATAGCTTTAAACTGTGCCAGAACGGTAGCAGCGTTTATTGGCCAGCGATTCATTACATGGCATAGGAAAGCTAGTAAGCAGATCTGTGCCCCTAAGCACATGTTCGTTTTCTCTTTGTTTCCATATGGGTACCTAACACAGGCTTGTTTAAATGAAGCATGTCTTTAACCCCCCATCAAAGGTAACACTGTAAGTGCTGTCAGGTTTTAAGGTTAAGTAACCACAGACGGACCTCACTGCTGTTCTGTAGCTTCAGTAGCCCTCGGGGTCTGGCACAGCCCCTGTTTGCCTTCCCAGCACATCCTTCCTCTGCACCAGCCACTGTGATGCCCTCTGCCTTCCAGCAGTGTTAAAAGTCAGCACTGCTGCCTTGTGAAGAGATCTTACTCACTCTGGGCTTGACCCAAAGGCCAGCTGTGCTTTGGCGCAGGTCCTCTTAAGCACTCCGCTACACAAGCGCACCGGCAGTTCCCCTACCTAGAGTCTGGCTTTTGATGAATCACAGAGGAGAAGGGGAAAAAAAAAATAAAGTGGGGATTTCTTTTTTTGGTAGAGAAAGGTTTACAAAAAAATAAATCCACCCTAATCTGTTAAGTATTAAGAGGGGATTTAGAGAGAGAAATGTAATCATTTTTTTTATTTTCATTCCTCTGTAATTAGCATTTCTTTCACAGCATTAGGAAAACTTGTTGTTAGTCTGCTGCTGCTAGGGCTACTGTTCATATAAGTTGCCAAAGTCATTGTCTTTGAATTGGTGTCTCTGAAAGAGGTTGTGAAACTATGACTTGTCGTTTAAATAGCGCTTCTTTTTCACTGTTGTAGGTTGGGATGAACAGTGCTCCTCCTATGCCCCGAGAAATTACTCTAGCCATTTAGATTGAAATCGTAACAAGTGGGCACTTGAGTGGAAGGGGCTGTGCATGGCAGGGAGCAGGGCTTGGCCTCTGTCTGCGCTTTTAATTACAAAGCACTGTTTAGGTGGTTTGTGGATATACGTACTTATCTGAAGTGTTTATTTTGCCTGAGAGTTCAGCTAGTGAACTCTTCCAGGTTAGTGATGTTTCATAGGTGACTTCCAGTTTTGGGGAGAAGTGTAGGATAAGAAGCTGCCAGCCAAGTCTCAGGGGGGCCCTTGCTGAGTCAGTGACAAATGTGTAGGCAAGAGTAAAGCTGCAGAGTGAGTTGGCTTTTTGGCTCCTGACTCTTGTAGGCTTATCATGGAGAAGACAGAAAAGGGAAGGCCCTGCCTGCTTTTTTGCTGCCTCCGAGCTGCAAGGAAGGTTGGGCTTATGCATTGACTCCAGGTGCCTTTCAGTCCTGACCAACGGGCCAGGACAAAGTGGATTCACCTGGACAGAGCTGTGGTTTCTGTGCAGCTTTTTCCTGCCTTGCTACTGCTAAGTGATTTGCTGTTACGTAGCCTGTGTTATTAAGTTGAACCAGTGGAGGATCTACCTCGAACCTTCTGGAGTCCCCTGTTTGGTGTGGCGTGTCTCTGCACTGATTTTGTCGCCTCCTGATGAATAGGATTTTGTCCATAGTGCAGCCCATCTTCGTATCTTTGTCACAAGTGCCACGGTCTGCCTCTTAGCTGTCCATATTCTACCCAAAAGGTTTGCCCATAAAAACCCGATGCCTGGAAGAATAGAAATCTATGAGTGCTGGCCCAGCTATTGCATGTGGAAGTGCTTTTTCTCAGACAGAAGTGACAGATCAGCATGCATGAACAGAGGCAGGGACAGGCAGGCTAAATACAAGGGTGAGTGCAGTTTCTGCCTTTGGTTTTGAGAGGGCTAGGCTGTATGGATTCATTTTTGCAGACTCTTTTGTTTGTGTAACCTCTTAATAGAAAGAAAAAAAAAAAAGGCAGATGAGCCTTTTATCATGGTGAAACGAATTAGTGTTTTCCAGTGCTTGAACTTTTGTGTGAGCGTGACTTTTCTTCAAGGTGTCGGGTGCCTAATCTATAAAATGAATGGGTGGTGGTTTTGTCAGGAGTGGGTCCTCTGGTGGCTTGCACTGTAGGTATGAGGTCTGCATATACCATTCTTATGTGTATTGCAGGGCTGAGATGCTGCAGTTCTCCATGAGATAAAGTAGTCAAGCTGAAAATGAAACAAAGCTCTAACTGTATCCCTCCTTGTGTTTAGCAGAGATAAACTACAGTGGAGTCTCAGTGCTGCTCCGTTTGGCTTCTGGCAGCAGCTTTAATTGGTAAAATGCAGATTTTTTTTTTGATCAAGAGAGGATTATTCTTGTTATCAGTCTGGAGCATCTTATTTCAAGATGAAAAGGCTTCGCTGAATTACAGATGCCAATGTTTTTACAAAGCACTTTGGCGATTGACATCTCAAAGAGAAAGTATGATTTATTAGCCTATAATGGCTAACACTGAGCACTGGGCTAGGTGCCACTGATTTGTGAAATTGCTTAATATGAATTGCCTTTTTGTGTAATTCAAGCCCCAGGTTTTTCAAATAAAGTTAGAATATAAAGTGTATGAAACGTTACATACCTGGAAAGGGAAAATGGTAATGGGGCTGTGCAGCTAAAAAGAAAAGAAAGGCAAAGGAAGAAAGGGAGGAAGAAAGAGAAAAAGAAAGTGAAGGAGAAAGAAAAAAAGAGAAAAGAAAGGCCTACTTCTAAATCCATCTTGGTGGTGCTTTTTTACAGGAGTTTGGTTGGTATCTTGGCAGGGTAAAGATTAATAACAAGCCTTGTCACTATCAGTACCTGCTTGTCGATTCTCTGTAACAGGGCTGTCTGTTCAGCATGGAAATTATTGATTAAATAAAAATTGCTATTAGATTGTGATGTGATCCATAATCACAAACAATGGTGGACATTCCTCTTTCAGATCCCAAGCCATGCATCAAGTTTTTCCTTGCAGTAATTTATATTGTGCTGACACTCGCACCCATTAGGCTTTTATCCTCTGCTACATGTGTCAAGAAGGCACTAAAAGAAAGAACAGCAGCAGCACAGCAGCAGGTAGGAACTCACCAAATTTTCAGAGAAAAGCACAACAAATCTTTGCTTCTAGTTAGCACCTTACCCCAGCAGTGATTTCTGCCAGATGAGGGCAACACCCCTTGAATTCAGGGACCTTTTTCAGAGTGTTTTCAGTGAGGGCAAGAGCTTGTTCCACAAGTATTCGTACCTAAAATGACTACTGTCCTTTCTTCCTTCCATTATGCCCTTGGCTCTGGTTTTATTTATGATTGTTGCTTAAGGTACACCCATGGTTAGGCCCTTGTGCTGGTTTTGGCTGGGACAGAGTTAATTTTCTTCATAGTAGCTAGTATGGGGATATGTTCTGCATTTGTGCTGAAAACAGTGTTGATAATGCAGAGATGTTTTCGTTACTGCTGAGCAGCACTTACACACCGTCAAGGCCTTTCCTGCTCCTCACCCCGCCCCACCAGCAAGTGGGCTGGGGGGGCACAAGAAGCCGGGAGAGGACACAGCTGGGACAGCTGACCCCAACTGACCAAAGGGATATCCCATACCGTATGACGTCATGCTCAGCATATAAAGCTGGGGGAAGAAGGAGGAAAGGGGGAATGTTCAGAGTGATGGTGTTTGTCTTTCCAAGTAACCGTTACACGTGATGGGGCCCTGCTTTCCTGGAGATGGCTGAACACCTGCCTGCCGATGGGAAGCAGTGAATGAGTTCCTTGTTTTGTTTTGCTTGTGTGTGCGGCTTTTGCTTTACCTATTAAACTGTCTTTATCTCAACCCACAAAATTTCTCACTTTTGCTCTTCTGATTCTCTCCCCAGTCCCACCGTGGGGGAAGAGTGAGTGAGTGGCTGTGTGGGGATCGGTTACCGGCTGGGGTTAAACCATGACAGCCCTCCATGTCAGGACGATGTGGAAAGGGGATGCATCTGGGAAGATCCAGTATGTTTTTGTCGGGTATTTTTAGCACTCTGGAGTGCAAAGGACAAGTGGGTTTCCTGTATTTATTTAGCTCTGATGCTCCCTAATTTTAGGAATCCAGGATTGGAGGGCTTCAGTTAAGAGTGCATCACTTTAGGCTGAGTTAATTAAAAAGATAGTATCTCACTGTTCTCTTCACAGCACATGTGAGCACGATACCAACTTTCTTCCTCCTGTGAGAGCCTTTGTCTAACACTAAAGGAAGCTTAGTCAAAATGTTTTCCAGAGTTTGGCCCTTATGGGAATTATGCCCACACAGCCTCTCTTGTCTCAGAATACTTAAACAATATATACGTCAAAACTGACCAAGCCCATCTGGCCTAGCTGCTAGGGAGAGGCATTCCTGTAGCTCTGGAGTGTGCATTGTAGATTGTTTTGCCAGTTACCAGCACTAGGCAAGATTACTAAAAGAGTTTTATACTTCTATACAAGAGCTGAGAATAGAGAAGCTTAATACACTGTGGGTATGTGATTTTTTTGGTTAGTGTAATTTTTCTTAAAGTTAGTAAAATTAAGACTTTATCCTTTAAACCATTATCAGTGCTAATTATCATACAATGTATATTTCTATATCTCGCTACTGTTGGGGTAGTTTTTACATATGTTTCTTGTGCCTAAACTGTTTCCAATATTATCACAGATAATCAATTGACCGTTTGCCACATTACACTTGGCTTAAAGAGTGTTTAACAGTGAGCTTAGCTTACTTCATTATGCAGGGCAAATATGAAGTTTTCAGGCTTGCCCACTGTCATTTAAATCGAGAGACTACATTTTGCAAAGCCGGAGCATGTGCCTTGCACACGTCCCTTCAGTGCAGCCACTTTCTCCACATGGATCAGAGCCAAGGGATTACCAGCCAGGAAATTAATTGCGAAGGGGATTCCGACACTTACGGTTAGTAAAAAAGCCTGAACAAAGAAGTTTGTTTTATATCTCATTCTGTAGGCGCCAGACTCCAGCTCTGACAGTTTTTGGATGAGGGAGAGTTACAGAGATACAGGACTGCCCTTTGGTTTGCAGACTTCTGGGGCTGACTGCCAGCAGAAGTCTGTCCCGTTCAAATGGTGCCACAATGGTATATAGGAGAAGAAATGAATCTTTGAGTTAAACCAGACTATTCAGGATTGATTTTTAGTTACCAGAAGCACCTGTAAGTTCACTGCAAGTCAATTAAAGTTAGCGTGTGGAATGCAGGGCAGAAAAAAAAATTGGCCTTGGCTCTTTTCTAAGTATGTTAGGTGATACCCCCATATTCTACTAAGAGATCCTGTACAGTTTTCATTCCAACAGCTCAGACATACATCTGTTGTCTAGCTACAACACAAGACTGTCTATGGTATATACGAGAGAATAGAAAATGTTATCCTGTGGCAAGAGAGAGATGAAAGAAGGTATCTCTGCTGCTGCTCCCTGGAGCATCAAGGGTGATGAACTTCTAACATGTGACAGACCCTTGCTAACCCCGACTTTTCTAGGATGTGGTTGGGATGACCAAGCTTAGCGCAGCTGTGAAAGATAAATTCTAAATTTTCCAGTGGAAAAATGCCGAGGGAGGTCTCAGAGGAGCAATAAACTGTTGCATGTGCTGAAGCTTGTTAGAAACGTTTCTTAGAGATGTTAGGAACGAAGTGCCTGAAATCTCTTCTCCAGTTCAGTCGTGTTGTCATGGCATTAACACACTGCTGCTTCTGTCACCTACCAATGTTGTATTAATTCTACCAGGATCTCCTCTGTGATGAAAGAAATGTTAAAACATACATTGTCTAGTAAAGATTTTGGTAATGCTTATCACTGCCATCATTTTTCTTTGTAGTCTCTGTGAAAAGTGTTGTGTGCTTTTAAGTCACTACATTCCTGACTTTCTTACTAGTTTTTGTGTGTTTCATTGCAAAAAATGGATCAGGCATTATCTCCTAATCTGAATGACAGCTTTCATAGATTATGTATAAGGAGACACTAAGTGCGTTTACTGAAAAAAATCCTGCTATTCAACAGTCTCTTTCTGCAGACAAAGCATTGGTATTTTTATCATACAGGCAATTCGGATGTGCCCATGTGGAAAGCATAGGACTCTCTTTAAAAAAATTAAAAAGACTTTCTGATCGATTTACACAGGAAGATCCTGCTGAGGAATAGCTTTTCTTTCATTTTAAGTGGATCAGTGTTAGCTGTGCTGTAATCATTTAAAAAGTACTAAAAGCAGAATAAAGTGCATGGTTTTACAAAATCTGGTCCAAGGTTGAACTAAACGAAGTGCATATTGTTCAGCAAGTCCTGTCTACATGCTTAGTGTTACTCTCCATATGTTTAATACAGTCCGAAGAGCAGATCCCATTTAATTATCTGACATACACCTTGCTATTTTGCCCCATTAGGAGCATAGGATTTTCAGTAAAAGAAGGCAATGGTTTAACTTTTTTGTAAGGGATCAAGTACTTTGCTAATCCTTCTGCATAGATAGATGACCCATTGTACCAGTCTGGGAGTTTGGAAGACTTCAAAATCTTATTAAAAGAGTACTTTTTAGCTTTTCCTTGTTCTACCTTGCTATAGCCTTTCATAGATTTATAAGCTGGCTCATGGGATTAAGCGGTTTGTCTCTGCTAATATAAAATGATACAAAGCTGCTGTAATATATGGTTACATTTTAACTCAAAGAGCCTGTTGGTACTAACCTGCTGGTAGTCTATTTCCAAACCTGTGCACTGACAGGCAGTGTAAATTTTAACAGATTATTGTCATTAAAACCATACAATTTTTATAAAACGGCTCTGGCTTTATATATTCATTTGGTGCACCACAGTTGTTGGTAAATTTTGCTGGGTACTTTTTTACTCCCATTTTTTTCTGCTCAAGGCATCTTTAGTGTTGAGTGTTTATTTCTTGGCTTCGTCGTTCTGGTATGTGTTATGGAATGCAAAGATTAGAAATCTCTTCCCATTTTATTTTCTTGTGAACATGTCCTATTTTAAAGGAAAATATTATTACTTTGAGCGTGGTTTGAACCCACAGCTCAATAACTAACTATAAGAGCTGCTAAAGCCCCGCTCCTGCAGAGAGCTCAGTGCATTTGGACCCAATGGAATTTAATGGGCTCCAGGCTGCCATAAGAGCCCGTGCGAGCAGAGCAGCTCACAGAATCAAGATCTGTGCATCTCAGCTAGGAGCAATGGCTGGAATTTATCAAAGCCAAACAATATGGGGGGAGAATAGTTAATTTCAGGTTTAATATATACAGCAGGTCTGATTTCCATTGAAGTCAGATGAGTTATGGTGGCAGGAAGGAGGCCTATAGATTTTTGTCTTCTGCAGCAATGTGGGAAAACATCCAAAGTATTTAGTTCTTCTGCCTCGTGTGTGCTGGTGAGCTTCTTACAAAATCAGAATGGTATTTTCATTCTTCATACTATTTGCGAATAAGATTAAATACCTTATTGTAATGCCTCTTTATGATGACTTCCTTCTCAAGTGTGCTGGCAGGAGTCCTCTGTGGTCTTTTTTTGCCAGTGAGAAAAATCCAGAAATAGAATATATGCTTTTAAGTGTGTTACACTAACATCTGTAGCAGTGCTAAGTGCTGGGCTGTTCAGGTTTGGGGTTTTTTTTTTTTATTTGTTGTTTTTTTTTTTTTAAGGCCTGTTTTTCACATATGTTTTTGTTAAAGATTGTACTGCTGTATGTGAGTTCAGATTTGTAAAGAAGGAAGTCAGCCATTGCTCGCATTGGGTACTGCCTGTGAGGGAGTTTTAATGGGTTTTAAGTTGGTTTTCTTGGAAATTCTGTAGCAGTTGCACGTAAAATCAATTTTTATCCCTAAATGCAAAGATCATGAAGCAGAAAATTTTGAAGTTGAGCCTCAGGCGGTTTTCTCTCCTTCCGTATTCAGTCACTCCTAGAAGGTATCAGACAGTGCATTTTCTAGGCAACATTCACTGATAATCTCAGACCTAGTGAAGGGCAGATGTTTGGTTTCAGGCCAGTCTTCACCCTCTTCCCCATCCAAGTGTAAGAAAAACTCTGCCCTTGATTGTGCACTACTGTTTTGACTAGGTTGAGGGAGGAATGTATAACAGGTTTGCAGGGAATGTGGAGCTGTTTGCAAGGAGGATCTCCTGTCTTGTGGGCTTAAGGCAGGAACAGCCATCGCACCTCCTCGCAGTCATGGCGTAGAGCTGTTTCCCGAAGGCAGGAATCCTTCCTGCATCTCAAACTGTAACACTCCTGCCTGTAGCCAGCTCTCAGAAAGCCTGTAGGGAGAGCTTGTGTGTATGTGTGATGGAGAAAGAAGGAAGAAAAGCAGGCAGAAGAGGCTGAAGATCATCGGTGCAGGGGTAGAGTATAGGATTTGGGAGAAGACCACCTTTGGTCACTATTGCATTGTAAAGGGCAACATCACAGTTTTATCATTTAGTCATCAGTGGGTCTTAAACCCTTCAGCAACCAGCCTTTGTTCAGTCTCTTCTTCCAGCCCAGGCCTTTTGAGCTGAGTTTGAATTCTCCGTCACTGGTGGACACTTAGCCTGGCTTCTTTCTCTCTCTCCTTTTCTCCTTGCTAGTCTCTCTTGGGTCTCTTGGTTTACACTGCAGGCACCGAATTACCCTAAATTTTCCTCATGTGACCTATACACAGAAGACAGGTAAAATGTAGGTGTAATTTGGAGACCTAAATATGAAGAGCATAAAAACCACAAAGTAGAAGTGAGCCAAACATGGATATGTAAGATTATTTTTCTTAAAGTGATTTCTGTGCATTGCTGAAGTCTTGGTGAAGGTGAAAGCTGTAATGGGGTTCTACCTGTGAGGTTGCCTTTTCCAAATGGGATTACCCTCCAGCAAAAGGCTTTCTTGCTGTTAGCGAAGCAGTTACATGGTCAGTGCAGCTCTCAAACTATGCATCTGAACATGCACAGTTTGCACCGAGAAAGATGCTGGAGTGAGTGGAAGTTGGAGGAGAGTTTACCAGTGTCCACGCAGTGGCATGGAGTGTGGAATACAAACGGCATGAGTTGTGCACAGGAGTGCATAACTAGGGTGGAGGCAGCTGGGAGGGCAGCCAGAGGAGGGAAGTAAGGCAGATGGCAGGTGGTCAGGAGAAGGTGGTTGGGAGAAATGCCAGGAGCAATCAGCTTACAGTTGGCCCCTTGTACGCTTTCAGGAGCGAGGAGGGGGCTCTTACTCCCTACAGGCTCCTTCCTCCCAGTGCCCCAGCTCATCCTCATGGTCACCCTGTTGCATCTTTTCCTGCTTCAGCAGTTCTCAGGAGAGCAGGGCATACTCTCGGAGGGCAGAGACATAACCAAAACATCCCATTTGAGAGCAGTTGACTTGAGCATCTGGTTCGTGGTTTCCACTTTCAGTTCCTTCACTTCTCTGCTGCAGCTCCCTCACACAAATGCAATTATCCCTGTCCTTGGGCAGGTCACAGATGCAGGTGGTTAAAGAGAAAGGTGGAGCTTTTATTTTAACATAGCAAAATATGGTATCTGTGATACCTTGCTTGAACTAAGGCAAACGCAATACAGAGCATCGGTGCTGGAGGAACTGGCAAAGCCCAGTTATTACAGCAGGACACATTGGAAAATTATTTCCACACATTTGGGAAAAAAAAAAAGAGTAAAGAAAGATGAAATTCCTGTAACATACCAGCTTCACCTATTAACCTGCCAGCTAGTAATACAAGTATGCAACCTTCAAGAAAGAGATGGCACTTGATTTTAGACAGAGTTATGGAAGAGAAGATCAGAGAAAAAACAAAGCTGAGAGTTGTCAAAGCATCTTTCCTACCACTGTAAAAGTGGAATGATTAATGTCCGCAACATTTATGTGGATATTCTGGCAGAATCTCATTTATTAAATTTTCAGGTTTAGGAAATAAAGATGCAATATCTGCCCATTGCTTTATAGCTGCATGCTCTTACACAGGAAATCAAGGGAGAGCTGTAAAACATTGCCCTTGATGGAGCTGCATTTTGCTGCTAACAGACTTAACTGTACTGTATACGTTAATATATGTATATTAAATGAAACAAGAACAAGATGTGATCTTATTGGGAAAGAATCCCTGCAATATCCCATAAGTTCCATTCCCTCCACAGAATATCCCAAAGCCTACCAAAAAGATGTCCAAACCCTGGAAATACAGATATAGGCAGAGAGAGTCGGTTCCCAACCTGACAAATAAGCTGTGTTTGCCCCCTTGGTATTATATCATATCCATACTGTATAACTACTATATCAGAGATTAAAAGAAGGTCATGCTGTATTATGAACCACTGTCTTTATTTTTAGGATTAGATAACTTTTCTCTTTTTTCCCCCCACTGATTCTCTTTATGTCCCAAGGGCAGATCCTTTCTCTTGGGTCAGGAATGTAATAAGGCAGGTTTTCCTCTCTCCAGGATATTGTGTCTGTCTCACTGTGTTTAAATTGCCACAGAAAGCTCTTCTGAGCAAAATACAGTATTTTCTTTGTACAAGAGCCAACGACTGACGTATCCTTAGGGAATTCTCTGTCTTTAGCATTTAAACATACAAGTTGGATATGTTTAACCTATTGATAGGCAACGAAGACAACTACAGAATTTATTGCAAGAGAACAAAAGGAGAAGCAGAAAGAAAACGTCTTCTTTTTAACTTGGGGATTGAGAACTTCTATTGCTGTTGTTAGAGCAAAGAGATGAAAAAAAATAATCAGACCTATATTTTCAGCTGAAACAGGGAGGTGAGAAGAAAACAGTCCTGCTGGGTTGTGTCCTTTGAATTAGCTTATTCCTGTTTATTAGTAATACAATTTCATGTTTAGAGAACAAGACTTCTCCAAGCCCGTACTTAAAAAATCACCTGATTTGCCATGGCTTGGTTAAACAGCATTTGGGGCAAAAGGATGACTCCTGCTCAGGCTTATAGTAAACTCCACAAAATGCAAATATTCATTAATTATTATTAGTTTGACTGCTCTTGGTCTTTGTGCATTCCTTGCTTCTGAACTTGTATGCCCCAGAAGACAAGAACAGTGTCTTTCCATGTGTTGCACTGACCCCAAATCTTTAATACATTTTCAAATGTGGCTGTAAACCCAGTCTTCTCCCAGTGGCAGCTGTGCTGACCCAAGGCAGCTGTTGACCCCAACTGTTTGTTGCAACATCTCTGAGGTTCCCCTCAGTCTGCCCTTCACATGGGAATGCTCCCTCGGATGCTGAAGTCAAAACAGCCAGATTAATCCAAGCCCTTCGGACCAAGGCAGGTAAATAAGCAGTTTATGAGCTACTGAGGCAGTGATGTTGGAAGTACAGCAACATCTTGCTAAGAAAAGGTGATGAGCTGTTATGGGGCAGAATCATGCAGTGTCTCAGCACAGCCAGAACATGATGAGATCCCCCCCCCCGCCACCTTCCTCCTTTCTTACTTTTTCTGTCCTCTCTTCCAGCCATCGGTTTCCATGCTGCCCTTCTCCTGTGTCTGTCATGCCTGTCCATCTACTTCTGTGAGCTGTCTCAAGTTACAAATCATCACTATTTTTCAGTTGACTTGGGCTTCTAATTTTGATCCCTCCTTTTCTTCATTGACTGCTATTGCCAGTTCTCAAGGGACAGAGATGGGAATCCAGAACGGCACAGTAATAAATGAGCTTCAAGCATGAATTCAGCTGGAATGCTGACTGAGGTCTAATTTTTTTCTTAAAATTAAGAGTTATGTCCACAGAGTTCATATATTAATTTTGTAAAATAGTATAAGTTATATTTCCTATTTTCTACATACTTCACTCCTTCCTGAAACCATCTGTTTAAATGAAACTTTTTTTATTTGGTGATTTGATTTTTCTTAATGACTAAAACCTTTTTAGTCACACTTGAGTTACAAACATTTGTGGTACATATTTTTTTACACTGTTAAAAAAGTCACACTCCTCTCTCTCACATGTAACCCCAAAATATCTGATTACTGAAATGTGGTGTGCCACTAGTCCTCAGTTAGGTTTAGTCATGACCAAATCTAGGGGGACCGGGGGCTTAATTTTTTAATAGTGGAAAACTTTGAAAATTAAGTATTGAAATTGAATGACAAGATCAAGCACTGTAGGGTGAGGAGTGCCGTGTGCAGACAGAGTATTTAGTGCATTCATTATACACAGAGGAAATTGCCGTGCAGTGCTTTTAAGATCCAACTGATTTTAACTGTGGGTATTCCATTTCAGCAAAGGTGTCAAGACTGTCGAGGCACTGACCTGCTTTGGGCCAGATCAGCGGATTGTATAAATTGTCATGTTGCTAATCAGCGTTAGCAGAGATCTGTCAGAACAGCATTTCTTAAATCTTCCATAAAGTTCGCAAGACAGCCACAAGAACTCTAATAGAATAACAATAAATGCATCCAAAGGAAAGGAAACAGGAGTGGAGATAGTTATCTGAGCTTCTCCACAGGCATATGCCTATGCAGAAATGCAGAGTTCTTCATGTATAGCTATAGCTTCGACTTGGCTTTAGGAACTGCAAGCAGCTTAAGCATTTATGCCACCATAAAGGTTTAAAGCAGCTTAAGTGCTTCTTCCACCTCAGGAACTAAAAATGGCTTAACTACTTATGCCACCCTAAGGACACGAGGTCAAAAGCATACTCTTGACTGGTGCAGCAGGGAGGAGACATGAGTCTCTTGTGGTTGTTTAGCCTGGCTGTACCCGCAAATGATCTTTAGTAGGGAAAGGACAGAAGGGGTCCATACTTATTTTCCAGCAGATAAGGGTAAATTAAAATGCGTGTATTGTTCTAACAGTCACAGAGGTTAGAGGGAGACTCGATTGCAGTGATTGGAATGTGTCTGAAAAGTCTGCTGGGGATTTCACTCCACGGAGATGCAGGTTTTTTCCTCCTCACAATGGGATTTCTATTGCCATAGGATATTTCCTGCCTCACCAGGACCTCCTTTATATCCTGGCTTCTTTACAAAGCTTTTGTCTGTCCATCTTGCTGTGCATCATGGAGTTAATCTTTATCGAGATGTTAATGAGATGGTAGGGAGGCCTGCCTGATGTCATCTCTTAGTTGCCTCACTACCTAAAATGGTAGTGAGGAGCAGTGAGGAGCCGTGGATTGCATCCCTGGGGAGCAGGCAAGCATGGGTACTTGCTTAATGCTGCCCTGTCACTTTTCTGAATGCTGATACTCTTTTTACAATCACACAGATATCTCAGGAAGCTGTGTGGGTCAAGAACCTCAGAAGTATGCACACTACTCATGAACAAGTGACTACTTGCAGTGGGAATCAGGGACCGAAATACTTCTGGACTTCCCCTCTACTGTGACCATAGTAGTAGGCGCTACTTCCCAAGGTTTGTTGTTAGGAGAGGTACATTCACAAGCTGTGAGGTACTCAGATGCTTTGGTAATGGTCTCAATTCCAAAGTGAAGGAGAGATCTGTACTTACACCTAAGCAAGGACAGGGAAGTTTAATTCTGTTATGCCAAGTCTGGCGAGCTCTGGTGTACTTCATGCTATTCTGGTCAAGGTGAAGTCATACTAGAGCAGGTGAAGAGAAGGGCCAAGAGGGCCACTGAGGCAGGATGCACTAATGCAGTCCTGAAAGTGGCAGTGAGGAACCAGGGGACAAAATGACAGGCAGGACACAGAGACTTCCACACCTCCAGCCAAAGCAGGGTAGGAGTGGGGGTGAGGACTTGGTCATCCTAGAGAAGACCAGAGGGAACCAGTTTATTTAATCCAGCAAATGAGGCCAAGAGGTCGATTAGTTGGGGTGGGAAAGGGAAAGAAATAAACACTGTCCAGGGAAGCAGAGCTGTTTAAGCTGAAGGATAGTTTTGGCACAAGAACAAATGAGTATAAATTGGCTGTGAATAAATTGAAGCTAGAAATTAGTTGCTAACCAGCAGAAGAGTGAGTTCCTAGAAGAGCCATCCGCTTGGACCAGAGGGGACAGATCACCAACGTACTTAGAAGATGAAGCTTGCTCCATTTGTGACCAGGATTATGTGTAGGGGGGCTTGCCACAGCAAGGGATGAGCCTGATGATCAGGAACTCCCCTAACCATACGACAGCTTAAGGACAAATCTACATCCCCTATGCAAAACATAAATAAGAGTGTTCCCTGCAGGGCTTACAGGTCAGGGACAACTAATCCCCTTCCAAACCTGCCTCAGAGCTATTCAGTCAGTTACTGCCAGACACAGTCTCTGCACATTTCCTCTCTGCAGCCCGTGGACTCTGCGACTCCCTCATGCAGCTGCAGGATGAGCTGCATTTAGCAGCCATTCCACTGCAGTGCCTCTTCGCCATTTGCTTTTCATCTCCTACTCAGCAAATGTAGTGGCTCTGCTGGTTTGAGGGACTTTCTGTGGCAGTACAGTCCAGGGGGAGATTTGTGCTAGAAGGTGGCTTAAATGCTGCTTCTGCTTGATGGCAGTAGTGAGGTTTAGTGAGGAGTTATTTAGCACCTCCTTTTTTAATTTTTAAAATACTGGGAAATAACTGTGAGAAGATAAATGTCTAAAATTGTCATTGCATAATTGAAATGAAACCAATTTTTCGCAATGGCAATATGCCTTCCTCTGTGCCACTAACTTACCACATTATACCAATACAGCATTGTCTCTTCCCAGTTTTCTCCTAGCGTATGCTAGGGTAGTATGTCTAGGTTAGAAAGCAGAATCAGGAGATTTTCCCAATGTTTTCTGCTTTATCCACCAAATAACACCTCGCTTTCAGATGCAATCTCAGTTGCAGGTGACAGTCATTCTTCTGTTGTTCCTAACTCATTCCACCGGTATGAAGGGGCTGTTTGGCTACAGTGAGAGCACATTTGGCCTTTGTTTATGTATTGAATAGCTAATGGGTACCAAGCAGACAGCTAGGATATGCTCAGATACTCCTTTTCTTCTAAAAATCACATGGAGGAGGGAAATAGAACACTAAGATCATTGCAGATCCTACCTCCAGTGTCACCTCACATCATATGCTACAAGATGGAGGTGCACATATGGTGTGCATTGATTATATGAGAGCATGTATGTTTTAAGGTGTTCCCTTTTACAATATTATTTCTTACCATGTAAGCATTTATGCTTCCAGGACACTGCAGGTTATGCTTCCCGTTACCTCTGGTTTTTGAGCTTCCCCAGTAGAGATGACAGGCCAACTTCAGCCTTGATTTCAATAAATTTGGTGGTGTTTTTGCTCTGGAATTGAAATCCATCTCAGAGCTTCCTCCTTCAAAGCCAGGGCGTTCTGAGACCAAAATCATTATTTAGGTCATCTCCCTCTGTTCATTTTAGGGTATTTTGAAGCCAAATGATAATAGCAACATTTTTTAAAGAAAAGAAAATGAGCCAGGACAGACTGAGGTTTGGTAATGAGCATTGAAGTGGCATGAAAGTGACTGGTATTCTGCAAATGACCCCTGTTTAGCAGCTTTTTGGAGCTGTGTGCAATGGGAGATAGCTAGCAGAATTCCAGCTTTTAATGGGGGCTTTTTTTTTCAGGTCAGAAATTCTTAATAATACAGAGCTGGTGCTTTGGAGCCTGATGTTAGCAAACCTGACACTAGGGAGTAATATCATTGGCTTTCATGCGCCTATTTACTCTAATAAGGATTACCAGTGTAAGTAAAACTTGCAGGTTTGGGCCTACAAAATTAAAAGAAAAGCCTTTTCACACCCTGAAACTGCATCAAAATTCAATTTCACCAGGAAAAAAAAAAAATCCTTCTGATCTAGTCCCTGGAATGTGACATTTCATGGGCGTAATAAGGTTACAAACAGATTATAAATTGAAACCCTATAAATCCTTATTGTACTGTACCAAAGCTTCTGCTTTGCATAATACTCTTATTCCTGACTGTTCTTTGTTTTACAAGCTCAAAACTATTCATTCCCTCTCATAATAGGGACCAGGGAGCCAAAAACACCGTGCAAAATCCAAAGGTAATGATCTGAGTCAAAGAACCTGAATGCCAGAGTTCACAAACTTCTGAACTTCTCTAATTGCCGTTGTTTGCACAGTGAGACCTCCCTCTTCCTTTAAACATGTTGTGTTACACATTGTTTCTGCCAAATGATAATGATAAAAAAATCCCAGTATAGATTAGTTCCTGTTTTGTATTTGTATAGTTCTGCCTATGTGTCCATAGCAGATGACTGATCATTTTTCAAATCATAACTTGAGCAAGTGAGGGCATTTGAATCTGGCCCTACATAGTCAGGATTACAAATGCTGTGAATCTCCTTACCTGAGAGCACTGCTGGGTTCTGCTGTTGGCCTCTGACTTGTGCTGATTTAATGTCTAGCAAGTGTCTTCTTCCAGACCAGCCTGCCAGTATTTGGGCACATTTACAGGTCTGCTAAAGTATCACCCCTTTGCAAAAAGCAATTGAGCAGTTCATCTGAGGGCTAAAGAAATTACCCAGGTTAGCAGATGATGTCATGGGATCGTTTCTTCTAGGCTTTACCTGAAGGTGAGGATCCTGAGAGGGGTTGAATGAAAATGAGATGGCTTTGCAGGTGAGCTCTCAGAGGCCAGTTGGAGCATCAAAGCAATGAGGTTAAACAGTGCAAAGAGGGGTTTAATTGTAGGAAGAGCAGAGGGAGTAGGAAAGGAGTGACAGGATAAGAGAGCAGGGCAGATGAGTAGGGAGGGACACGGTTGTGCAGTGACCTGAAGGTGATCACAAGATACTTGACAGGTGAGCCTGACAGGTGAGCCAGTGGCATGACGTAGAGAGGCAAATGATCAAGTCACCATCCTGGGGAAGCTGCAGTGAGCCTGCACTGGGGAGGCATTGTGGAAAGGATTTTTACATCCATGAGAAAGGCTAGTTTTAGAGGGTGCTCCTGCTGATAAAGGCTAGAGGTCTGGAGCAAGGAGCAAGCTCATTTGCAGGGACAAAGATAAACAGTGTCCTGTGAAGAATTTCTCTGAAAGAGCATCCACGGTGCCTGAGTGTCCACACAGTGGGAGGTGAAGAGAGGTGCTGTTGTGAACTGATTTTACCGGCCTTGAAGTTTTTGTATCAAATGGAAAGCCTGTGTCGCACACTCAGTTTTCATTTCCCTCCACGCCGTGTAAGTTTAACCAAATAAGTCACTGTAAAATTTGCAGAAAAGTTTGGCCAAGAATTACTTTAATGCATTGAGTTTTGTCCTGTTACTTCTTTTTCTCTCAGGAAAGAAGAGCACATATTAACCTCATTGTACTCTTCCGATGCCATTTCACAGTGCAGAGCATTTGTTTACTTTTGGTACAGGCGTGTGTAGTACAAATGGACTAGAGATCTGCACTTGAAACATAAACTCCTGCAGATTACGTGTTGTACGTTGTCCAGCACATCTGCTCTGTTCATGCACTCTGCACTCCATCACAACTTTTAAGAAATGGCAATAAAGTTTCAGGAAAAGAGCAGTCATCTTTTACAGGCAATGCACAATTGTTTGCCATGGCGATGCTGCCTAATTGTGAACATAAGTGATTTTACTGGGTTTTCTGATTGTTTTCAGGACTTTAGAAAGGATCAGGATTATCTTCTTTGTGTTTCAGTATGAACTACTGAGTTTCTGTATGGCTGACTGTCTGTGAGCTGCGTACGGAGCAAATACAGATTTCATCCCTGTGCTGTGATCAAATATAAACTCTGGAAGGAGTTTGTCTCATACCTTAATGGAAATAATCACATTCGCTGAGAAATGTGGCCATCTAGTGGCACAGCTAGCAAGCTGTGGTAGAAAGTTCAGCAACGGTGAAGTCTGAGCCAGGCTTTCTCCAAGAGTCCGGGAGGATAAGTCAGGTAGCTCTTGCTGAAATTTCAGCCTTCATAAACCTTTGAAAGTCCAGGTGTAGGTGCTTTTGTTGTTTTCTGAAGCTATGCAAAAACTTCAAACAGTTAAACCTTGAAAAAACAAACCAATCTTGAGGCTGGCCCTGATTCATCTGCCCATTTCTGCTCAGAAACACAGTCAGCAAGAATTAAATCCATATTTAAATACTCTGCTGAACTGGATCGTCATGAAGGGAACAGAGCAAGCTACTTTTCCAGAACAGTAAAAGGTACACAGCCCCAGCCTGTATCTGGATACACTCATGCAGATGACACTGACCACAGCAAGACACGTGCATGCATGTCAACAGGCCTGGGGCAGATGTTGCTCCCAGAGACTTTCAGGCAGAGCCGTACTTGGCAATGGCAAAAGCTGGCTTGATGGACGCTTCTGTGCTCAGAGTTTTTAGTTACTGCAGTGTGTAGGGTTTTGATTCTGCTGTCACAACATATACACTTAACCCAACTTGTTTACTGAAAGAAAATATGGTGAGTTAAAAGTTTTGGTGGAAATGTGGTTTAGCAGTTCTGTTGTTTTTTCGGGTTGGAGAATGTGTTTTTAAAGGCCCAATTTTGTAAACCTTGTTTGTGTTGAGTGGCACTTAGTGAGGCTTCCATGATCCGGGAAAGCATTACTCAATGTGAGTCATGCAAATGGTGCAGTGCATGAGATTATCCATTTAACAGCCTGTATCCCTGAGGCCTGATCCAAAGCCTGTTGATGTCAGTAGAAACAAATTCACAGGCCTTAGTGAACTTCCAATGAGATCTATAATTTGAACTCTGTGATCACTTTGGAGCACAGACAATCTTCTTACTCTTTTAATACTGCAGGATCCTGGTTCACACCTGAGCCTCTGGTGCCGTTCCAATGAGAACTTACAGTAAGGCTGATGACGATGTTACATTTCTGTTAAGCTGTAATCTCTCTTCTGCCCGAACAGCATATAAACAATGACCATATACACGGTGAAAAGAAAGAGTTTGTGTGCCGATGGCTGGACTGTTCCCGGGAGCAGAAGCCATTCAAAGCCCAGTATATGCTGGTGGTCCACATGAGGAGACATACAGGGGAAAAGCCACACAAATGCACTGTGAGTAAAAGGGGCTCAGCTCCAGGCTCAGACAGGGGAGCTTGGGCTATGCAGAGAACAGAGCAGCGCAGATGCTGCATTCCCTGATCTCTTGTCCATCGGACGTTTGTTGGAGAAGAGACTACCATGTATGCTTTGTTATCCAGCTCGCCCAGATGACAAGAGCCTTAGGAGAGGGGATTCACTGGGTAATTTGGCCCACTACCTCAAATTTAACGCTCAAAGAAGCCCCAAAAGGCATTATTAAACAGGGCTCAGTTTGCTTAATTATTTAAAAGCACTTTCTCTTACAGAGCTACAGCTGGGTATTATTGCTGGCCACCAGCCTCCTAATGACTTTGCAATGGATTTCTGTCTTAGACAAAGTACACAAATACTGTGCTCTCCTGTAAGAGAAAATTTACATAATGCTGGAAGCATTTTAACTTGAGCTGTGATGGGGTTTGCCTGGCTAAAATTAAAATCTAACAAATCAAAACAAAATTACTTTCGGCAAGGTTATGAAGGCTTAGAAAGTTTCTAAACTTTTATAGGTCAGCTTTTACCATTTCCTGTAAGTCCAAAGATTAAAATTAATCCGGACGTACTTCTTGTCTGCAGTTTGAAGGTTGTACAAAGGCCTACTCCAGGCTAGAAAACTTGAAAACGCACTTGAGATCTCACACTGGAGAGAAACCATATGTGTGTGAACACGAAGGCTGCAACAAAGCTTTCTCCAACGCGTCCGACAGGGCCAAGCACCAAAACAGGACTCATTCCAATGAGGTAAGTAAGCATAGCTTCAAGAAAATAATAAAATCTTGAGTCGAACGGACTTACAATGTGATCTTAGCAATTTATTTACAGAGGACAGGAAGAGAAACCCTCAGCCACCTGAAAAGGATAAGTTCTAGATGGGTCTTACAAGCACAGTCATTCCAGTGTCATATGGACCTAAAGAGGCTGTGGGTTATTTTATTAAGTGTAAGAGAGGTTTGAAAGAGGGGTCTAATGGAAACATGTGCGTTAACCGGGGACAGATCTGAGCTGAAACGCTGGGGTCATTTGTCCCTCAAAAGCCGGAGGGGCTGGTCCAGCGCCTGGAGTGTGTCCCCTTGCCTGGGTCGGTGGTGACACCTGGTGGCTGCTGAGCTGCAGCTCCCGCAGCATCTTGCAGCATCTTTTTTGGCTGCTGTGGACAGCTGTAGGGAAGTGTCCAGGGTTTGGAAAATGTGGATTGCCCTGTAAGTTCTGAGTTATGTCTTTTCCTTCTTCTCTGGGCTATTTCACTCTTCTTCTATCCTGAACAGACCTCACAGAGTAGCAATGCAGTGGAGGGAATCTGATCTTTCTTAAGCAAACCAGCTGTGGCAGTCACAGCCGTCTCCCAAACTCTCATTGTAGCAGCTCTTTGTTACTGGGTGTTTCCCATACCTGCTGCCCCCTCTTTCAGGAGTCACACCATCTTCAAGCCTTGTCCCTGCTTTATTGTCCCATTTCAGGTTACACAGGGAGTCACATCATCTCAGTCTCACAACTTTGGGGAGCGCTGTCTCTCCTCCGTGACCTCTCTCTATACTCCTTCTAGCCTAAAGCCAAAAATACTGAAAAGGGCAAGACATACCAGCATGCCATGTGGCTTGGACACCATAGCAGTTGTATACATTTCCACATGGCTTGTATCCTTCTCTGTCTGTCAGGTCTGTTGCAGGCATTCACTAGGGCTGGCAGAATCTCCGGGGAGCATTCATCTTCTTCCAGTCCCCTAGTCCCTGCAGCATTTCTTGAGTCACAAGGGAAGCAGAGAGCATTGAACATCTCTGAGATCGCCCCGTCCCTGCAGTGTGCTCTCAGCAGCCCAACAACTGCATTGTCCAGTAGCAATTTTGTGAATTTTCACCAAGGTAGAAAGAAGTTTATCAAAGTCTTGCCAATAGCTGACTGAGCTTTTGTTTCATTCACTGTCTGAACCAATCTGTTTGTTGCCTAGTTGATGAGTAAGATCCCCACAAACTTGCAGGCACGACCCGGACTCCCTGTTGTTTTAAGATCAGGATTTCCTGTCTACAGTAGGTTACCAAAAAAAATTTTCTACTGTGCGTCATATCTGGTATTTGCAGCAGCAAAGACAAATGAAAAATTTCCTTCACCATTATTTCCCAATGAAAGAGGCTAATTCTTAGGCAGTGTATACTGATGTAGTGCCATGAACACTACGGAAAGTACAGACCCAATTCATCACTTCCTTGCAGTGCCATTTTGGTTCTAAGTAGGTAACCTACAGACAGATTTAAAAGCAGCTGAGATATCTTAATAGAGATCTGCCCTATACATATGTAGAAGAGAACTAATTGATTTGTACTTCCATAGCATCTTGAGAAAGCCTGCCTCAGGAGCTTAGCATCAACTTTAAATTGCTCACAATTGACATTTTTGCTCCTATTCAAGTCAAGGGGAGTTTTTTTCCTGCTGACATCAGTGTAAGCAGGCTTAGGCCTTAGACAGCCGTTAGGAAGCTACATTTGTCAGAGGCTCCGCAGTGCCATGTGTAAGCAGACAGAGAACCCCTTTGAGAAATTCTGCATGAAGATCTCTTTTTTTTTTTCTTGAGAGCTAGTACAAGTAAGAGTTAAAAATAGTAGTTTCTTGAAAACAGTTCTGTAATAAAAGTGAGTGAATGATACTTTGTTTCCTGAGGCAATTAAAGTGTTAGGAAGGGCTTAACTCTTCCTTTCTAATTCTCTCATAAGAACAAAGAAAGTCTTTGTGAAATTATAAGACAGTAAATTTACTTCATTCTGCATTGCTTAGTGAACTAGAGAAATTAACAGGCAAAGGAATGTGGTTTTAAAGAAAATGAGTGATTAGTTATGCTAGTAGCAGTGATAGTACTAGTGCATATATTGCTGCAGAATGCTTATGGAACTGAATCCTGTGCTTTGACATTATTCTGGTGATCTGAAGGGGCCAGGAAAAAAAATTCTTCCTCAGATAATCCTCTCTGAACATATGTCCCAGCATGTTTTGAAGGGGGTTGTTTGCCTCTGAATGTCAAGGAGTAGGTATTGGGCATACTAGAAACAGGATATCAAACTGCTGAGGGCAATGGACAGGATAGAAAATTAGGCCAGTCTTCATAAATTGCCATAGCTCTCTTGACTCTGCTGTTACGATAACTCAAAGCTGTGCCAGTTCATATCATGAGAGGCTCTGCCCTCTGTAAACTATGCAGCATTAATGGGTACCTTCAAAGCCAAGGGGAATTAATAGGTTTGACTAGGTGCAGTCACTGTAAAGACCATAAATCAGATAACAAATTCACTGTGAAAGCATATAACTGTAACACCAGCTGTGCTCCAAGGAGCTCTTCAGGAGTCCCACATGGAATTAAATCTAATATAAGTGTTTCTCCTGTATTGGCAGAAACCATATGTTTGCAAGATACCAGGCTGCACAAAGCGCTACACAGACCCCAGTTCTCTCCGGAAACACGTGAAGACTGTGCATGGCCCGGAGGCACATGTCACCAAGAAGCAGCGGGGAGATATCCACCCAAGGCCTCCGCCACCGAGAGACCCAGGCAGCCACTCTCAGACCCGGTCACCAGGCCATCAGACTCAGGGTGCAATTGGTGAGCAGAAGGACCTCAGCAACACTACCTCAAAGCGTGAAGAATGCCTCCAAGTGAAAGCGGTCAAGTCAGAAAAACCAATGGTATGCAATACACCGTGCTGCTCCCTTTGTCCTTTTTCTTCTTGCAACCAGTTAATAATCCCTTTATGAAATGCTCAAGCCTGTAAACTCTAGCTCACAAGGTTGGGTTTTGTGAGGTTTTCTTTTTCGTTTATATTGTAAAATGTTTTTAAAGCCTTAGAAATAGCAAATAAAAAGAGTACATCTAATCTGTGCAATATGCAGTAAGTGCAGTGTTGGCAACTCTCACAATAATTGTTTCTCCTAAAGCTCCATCTTTTGGAATCAGCTTATTATGAGAAAATCACAGCTTTCGTTTTTTAAAAGGCATTTTTTCATTTTTTTCCACTCTCCTGTTTACAGAAGAAAGTTAGAGAATGTGAATCCTGCAGGCTGAAAACCAGAATGCAAAAAAAACCAAGTCCAAAAGACTAAAATGATGATATTGATGATGATAATTTTTGGAGGACCTGGAGAAATGAACAGATTTTAGGGGCTTGAGGTTGTTGGGTCATGGATCAAACTGGAGCAGGATAAATTGACTTTCTTAAGCAGCAGGAGGAGATCTTTTGATAACATTAGCTCTCTATTGTGATGTGAACTCTTATGTTATCTGATACTTAATTTAACTTGACCAAATTAACCTAATTCCAATTGAACTAAATTGAGCTGAATGAAGAGTCTCTGCAGGTCTTCTCACTGGTTTACCTTAATGTATTGCATTAAACCAGTATAGCCTTGACCATTGAAAGGACCTTATTCCATTTTTTGACATTTCTTTAAATAAAGAAGTTGTTCTTTCATTTCCTGTGCCATCCATCCTCGCCACAAGGATTAAAACTAGCAAAGGCAGTCACTCCATCCTCTTCCACATCTGGGTCTACGATTCATCTGGACCCATCCCTTGGGAACTACAAATATGAGCCCTCCACATTCTGCTCATATTGTTAATCATGCTGCAATTCAAAGTGATTACTCACTGAAATACGAGTTACTGCTATATTGTGCCTAAGGCTTATGCCAAAACGGCAGAATATTAATCCTGAATTTGGAAACTTCCAAGGGCCCAGAGTTAACTCCTGCGGAAGTCTAAAGGAGATCCTCTGCCATCTTTGGTGATAACTAATTTAGATTACAAAGGAACAAACCCCATTTCCCTCTTGCTTAGCTAGGTATATCTATAGCATTATTGAGGCATGTTGAGTGTAGATGGTTTTAACACTAATAAAATTTGCAGGAGAGGGGTATTAATGCTGATTGCTTACATAGTATTAAATATTTCTCACTGAAAAATATCTTCTAAAAACAATTCTGTATTTCCTGCTTTTTATTGCCTGTATGAATTAAGATATATTTTCTGTTTTTCAACTAATCCAATGTCTTTTCTGTCTAATGCTCTTAAATGTCTTGTTCTAACTTCCTAAGGACAGTGGGTAATAAGGTGAGGACATTTTAACTTTTCTGCTGTTTTTCTTACTGCAACATTATTTATGTCTTTATTTTAGCCTTCTGCCTCTTGTCCGATCATTCCTTTATTTGGTAATGTGCAATCCATCAAGCTCATTCCCAAATGTAATATGCTGTGAGCATTTTGCAACACTTCACATGTGAAAAATCTGGCTTATGTTGGTGAGATGTCTTCAGAAATGTCTTTGTACGTTCCCCTCTAGATGAGACATCCATTTTTTTCTGTATTGCACATCTAGAAATGTATGTTCCCCATAATACAGTTCTTACTTCTGTAACCTATCTCACTGTGATCTTGACACGTGGCTACAAGAACAGGCTTTGGACCATTAGTGCTCTTCTTCCATATGGCATGGAACTGTTGTCCAGAAGCACAACCTCTCTTCTGTGTAGTAAGTTACTCCTATTCTTGTCACCAAATCTGCCATGGCCAGGATTTGGAAGTGAACGTGCTCAGTGTGGCCTCATAAATTCTAAGTATCATCATTCAATTTAGAAATAATAAAATAGTTATTGCATCTTAATGGACTCCTCAGGGGCATATGAAGCTACAGTATTGCCATGAATCTGTGTCTTCATTCACTGATGTTAAGAGTGAGAGCTGTCACTGCTACCTCAGAAATTCTAGTCAGCATTCATCAGTAAAATGTGCAAAAAAAAATCACCGGCTGGCAGGGAAAAAAAAAAATTTTAAAAACCCAAGAAAACCCCCAAAAGTGAAATACTTACATGAAACTGTTCTTGGGAGCAAAATGATACTGCATGCCTCACAGATTTGTGATCACACTGATACAACCTACGTTAAGATATTACATCCAGAGACTTCTGTCTGTCTTGCTGTCTGTTTTGTCTGTCAGTCTATCTGTCTGAGCATTTCAGTTTGTCAGAGAAATTTTCCCATTCTTTTATGAGAACTTTATGAGTATAAAAAATAAATCAGGCCCGTGTTTCCCCACAGCAAGAATTCTGTTAGAGCAGCAGGGAACACTGTCTGTTAAGAAAGAAGAAGCTATTGCGGTGGTTTTTATGCCTGTAGATTAGCAAGCTGTACTGTGTATTTAAATTCTTAAATTTAAATTCTTAAATTCTAATGAAATAAAGAATTTGATACAGTAGATCATCGCCATCTTGATTCAGGACAGAGATGGTATAAGTTAGAGCATGCTGCTAGGGTCACAGGATGCTGATAATCTGATACAATATTTTTGCACTGATGCTTTGTCCCTGTTTTATTACATGCCAACATTTCAGGCCAACCGCTGCTCATAACAATGAGCCTTAAGCTTGGAAAATACTTACATTCTTTAGCCACAAGTCTAATTAAAAAAACCCCAAATTCCAGTGTTCTTGGGGTCTTGTTTGTTTGTTTGCTTGCTGCAAGCCTAGCAGTGTAAATTAGACCTCATAACGTGGCTGAGTTCTGATTTGTTTTATTGACCTGCAGTTTCAATTGGGAACAGCGCATACCCAAAACAGAGTATCTATACATACATGCTCACAAATGACATGAAGTGATAGAAGTACAGGAGTAACTAAAATAAATGTCTCATATAAATAACATGTATACTATCAGCAAGATATTAAAGTGGATTTTAATCTTGAGTTTTGCAATGGCATTCATTGCAGTTAAAAATCAATGTTCTAGAAACCCTCTTTATGAATGATCACCATCATCATTTAATGCTAAACTTTCTTTACATTTGGTTTTCTTTGGCTCCATTTAGACCCGCATTTGCTGCAAGTTTTTTGCTAACATTGTTTGCTTAATCTTCACGTTCTTTTGTTTCTTTCTTCACCCCAACAGACATCTCAGCCAAGCCCTGGTGGTCAGTCTACATGCAGCAGCGAACAGTCCCCCATCAGCAACTATTCCAACAATGGGATCGAGCTTACTCTGACCGGTGGCGGTAGTGTAGGAGACCTCAGTGTCATCGATGAAACCCCAATCATGGACTCTACCATTTCCACAGCCACCACAGCACTTGGCTTACAGGCCAGGAGGAATATGACAGGGACCAAATGGATGGAGCAAGTGAAATTAGAAAGGTTGAAACAAGTTAATGGAATGCTTCCAAGACTGAACCCCGTTCCACCTTCCAAAGCCCCGACCTTGCCGCCTCTCATAGGAAATGGTGAGATACATGTAGCGGGAGTGGTACCACTTTTTGTCCTTAATTTGTTGCTTGCTAGCACAGTCTTGCAATCCTTGCAAAATAGTAATGCAGCTTATGAAACTCAGCAGCTGTCAGAATGGTTCATAAGTTGATCGCTTTTTGTTTATCCCCTCATTACAAGTCCTACTACCCACCCTAAGAGGAGTCAGATAGTCCCATGTTTTACAGAACAGGGGCCAGCAGAGAAACCATGCATCATGTTTGAAATATTCCCTACAGTTAAAAGTTTGGACCCAAGATCATCATAATTCTGTCTTGTTTTGGGGTGAGGCAGATGAGATAAATACCTGCCAGTTTATTGTATGGAAGTCTTTCAGATGAGGCCTTAACAAGGCACCCTTTGCATAGATGTGTTGTGCTGCCCTTTAAATAAACTGTTTCCACACATATAAGTAATCATATCTACAGATAGTACTGCTACAAAGGGCAGATATCCATGAATGGGAGCAAGGCAAGATTGAACCCTGAAGATCCATAGTTGTTTTCGTACAAGGAGCTGCTCATTGCCAAAACGTACGTCCCTGCTGCCTCTACATTGCCTACAGCGTGCCCATATGTTTCTGCATTCCACCTAGCAGTGATGGCCCAGGTTTTCTGAAACCCAATCAATCAAAAGAAACTATGTAAATTAAGACATTTTTTCTGTTTACTTCAAAACAAAACAAGGAAACCAGCAAAGATGTTTTGCAGTTGTTAGGATTTATTTCAAGACTATTTCAAGAAGTCTTAGAAATGACCTTGAATAGCCTTCAATTTGTATATTTTGCCATTCCACGCAAATGCCTGTTCAATTATATTTTGCCTATAAAAAGCTCCCTCACGAATGTGTCCTTCTGGCACATCAGTCAGCATAGCTGCACTGCAGGGCAGAGGACTACACAAGCTGATGACAGTTTGTGGCTATGGCCTATAAATTTTGTGATGGGATTCACACTGAAATGTTACCCTTGAGTCTCTGAATTAGCTTTTAACCTAAGGACACAGTTTTTATCCCTACTTCTTCCAATAAAGAACACTGCTATGATTTGCTGTGGTGATACAGGCTTTTCCTCTATACTCCCCTTACTTGTGTACTGGGTGTTTTCTATACCAGTTTGTGGGTGATGCCTGTTTTGTTCAACTGTGAATTTTACCTCCAGGTACCCAGTCGAACAGCAGCTGCAGTGTAGGAGGATCCATGACTATTCTGCCAAACAGGAATGAACTTTCAAGTACGGACATCACTGTGTTGAACATGCTGAACAGGAGGGACAGCAACACTAGCACAATCAGTTCAGCCTACTTGAGCAGCCGCAGGTCTTCTGGAATCTCACCTTGCTTCTCCAGCCGGAGGTCCAGCGATGCCTCCCAGGCAGAGGGAAGACCACAGAACGTGAGTGTTGCAGACTCCTATGACCCCATCTCAACAGATGCCTCCCGGCGCTCCAGTGAAGTGAGCCAGTGTGATGACCTGCCAAGTCTTCTCAGTCTCACCCCGGCCCAGCAATACAGGCTGAAAGCTAAATATGCAGCAGCTACTGGTGGACCCCCACCAACTCCACTGCCTAATATGGAGAGGATGAGCCTCAAAACAAGGATGGCACTCTTGGGTGATTGCAGGGAGTCCGGGGTATCTCCACTGCCTCCAGTGACTGCCCCTCGAAGATGTAGTGATGGTGGGGCAAATGGTTACAGCAGGAGGCATTTTCTGTCTCACGATGCTCTAGGAAACGGGACCAGGAGAGCCAGCGATCCGGTAAGAATGGCCTCCGACAACCTCTCTGTACCTAGGGTCCAGCGTTTCAACAGTCTTAATAGCTTTAACCCTCCTGCTTTGCCTCCATCCATGGAAAAGCGCAACCTTGTTCTTCAGAACTATACCCGTTCTGAGGGTGGCGTCTTCCGCGGCTTCAGCTCCCCCTGTCCTCCAAGCATCAGCGAGAATGTTGCCCTGGAGGCTGCTACGATGGAAGCAGGTGGCAGTCTAAATGATGAGGATCTCCTGCCAGATGACGTGGTTCAGTATCTGAATTCCCAGAACCAGGGCATGTACGACCACTTGTTGAACAATGTCCTAGACAGCAACAAAATGCATCACAGCTCAGTGTTAGGAAACAACAACCCCAGCAACTTTGACCAAGCCCCTCCACCGAGCAGTCAGCAGGCAGGCTCCGAGGCAAACAAGAGCGACTTGCCCATTCAGTGGAATGAAGTAAGCTCAGGAAGCTCTGACTTATCTCCTTCGAAACTGAAATGTGGTCAGCGCTCGGCAGTGCAGCAGACTCGAGCCTTCGGACTGTATAATAATATGATGGTTCAGCAGCAGAACCTGGAGAGAAGCAACGTGGCCCAGCAGAATGGCTATCAGAACCTGGTGGAAAACAATGGTTCCTACAGTTTACAGCAAAACACAGTTTTTGGCAGCGGAGCCGGTAATTCTTTCAGCGTGCAGCCCAATAAGCCTTACAGTGAGAGCATCGGCAGGCAAGCTATGATGTCTGGGGCAGTGGACAATTCCTGTGGCGTGGCAGTTCAAGGGCAGAAGCTGAGAAGCAGCAACATGCCAGTGAGTGGGAACCAGCAAAATTTCGGCCATCCCATGGCATCCAGTGATCAAGCCACCGGCATGGCAAATGGGATGCAGAACAGGAATATGATGGAACAGGAATATTTGCAAAACCAACCAGTCGGAGATGGCGTTCATTACCAGGGAGTCAGTCAATCCAGTCAAATGATGCTAGGGCAGGTTAGTCCTACCTCACAAAGCAGCCTGTATCAAGGGCCACAGAGTTGTCCACCCATGTCTCACACCATTGGTAGCCAGCCTTCAGGTTTGTCGGTGGCCAAAAGTTACCAGCCGTGCTCTAATTACAGCAGCAACAGACGGCAAAACGTGTTGAGAAACAACGTGGCACAACAGCAAGGACACATAAGCGATGGCAACCAGACGTACAGGGTAAACACCATTAAGATGGAGATGCAAGGTCAATCACAGCAGTTCTGCTCTAACATGCAGAATTACTCTGGTCAGTTATATGACCAAACCTTGGGCTTTAGCCACCAAGCTATGAAAACAGGTTCTTTCTTTGGTTCGGAAGCTAACTGCCTGCTGCAGGGGACTGCAACTGCAAACTCATCCGAGCTTCTCTCCCCAGGGGCTAACCAAGTGTCGAGCACAGTTGACAGCATTGACAGCAACAGCCTAGAGGGTGTGCAGATTGATTTTGATGCTATCGTAGATGATGGGGACCATGTCAGCTTAATTTCGGGAGCCCTGAGCCCAAGTATCATTCAAAATCTCTCCCGCAATTCCTCACGCCTCACCACTCCCCGAGCGTCTCTTACATTCCCAGCTATGCCCATAAGCACAACCAACATGGCTATTGGGGACATGAGCTCTTTGTTGACCTCACTTGCAGAAGAAAGCAAGTTTCTTGCTGTTATGCAATAGACATGGAAAAAAAAAAAAAAACCAGGAGATAACAGATGGAAAAAAAGACTCATATTTTTTAGTTGTGTATGTATTTTAGCAATCTCATCTCACCTAAATGGGATGTGTTTCCAGTATATTCCTTTTATGGAATAAGGACTCTGAAAACCCTAAAGTGTTCTAGGGAGAAACTGTCTTCCATTTCAGTTTTGAATCAGTATTGCTACACCCATTCCCTCCCTCTCTTTCTTTTCTCTCTCTCTCCCCCTTTTTGAATGTCTGTATGCTTCCTTTTTCTTTTTTTTTAAATTGTAAACCAATGTAAACGTGTGAAGTGCATGTTTTTGTTTTGTTTTGTGGTTTTTTTTTTTAAAGGAAGGTCTGATGAAATGACTTTGCAATTTTCTGTTACTCAAAAGAAACTAGACCTTGTAAAACTGTTGCAATTTTCACCCCTAAACATATAGGCACAAAATAACCAGGCACAATGTGAAGTGAGCATACAGTGACGAAATCCTCTCTGGATGCATTGGGTACATCACACCAAGGTGGACAACCAATTTAGAAACGCACTGCCATAGTACCCCTAGGCTGTAGTTTCAGAGTCGTGGAGCACAAGAAATTAGGAGGTTCAAGCAAATAAGAAACGTAAAACCATCAGCCCTTTGATCCCTAGCAAACATTTAAGGTTTTTTGTAAACACACACAGAGATAGATGCCACTGCCTTTCATAATGATACTGAGATTTTGTCATGTTTAATCCATTTCAGAGGAAGTAGGGGACCAGAAAGCTATTCTTAGTCCAACTCTCATCATTTGCAGTATTTGGTATTCTGTTTTTCATCCTCCTTTTTTAAATGACTGGATAGTAAAATTGTGTGCATGTTTGGTGATTTGGGTAGTCTGTAGTCCCTTCATTGCATACCACATTTGTGGAGAGACGATCAGGGTCTTACAGAGTATTTCAGACAATGAAATAACAGAATTGCAGTATTCCATACTGGGGACTTCCTTTTTTTTAAATGCAAATAGTTGAGATGTAATTTGCTGAGCCACTGGTTCTTATTTGCAGTAACAATTGCTTTGCCAGGAGAACTGTCTTGTACCTCCCTTTTAGCACATACACCTTTGTGGATGGACCATATGTTTTAAAAGAAGTAAATGCCCATTGACATAACACACAGTTACGGCTTCAAAAGCATCATGGTCATGGCATGTAAAACAAGTAGAAAACGAATGCTCCAGTTCTCAGACTAGCCAAATAAATGAAAGTGATTGCAAGGAATCTGATAATCTTAAATGTTTTTCCACTTGTGTCCAGAAGTTACAAAAGTAAGAAATTTAAATTGCCATTAAAAATAGCAAAGAAACAAGTGGAACAACGAGTATGTCTGGTAACTAATCAAAACTCAGAAAGACCACCTCAACCTCTCTCTTGGTGACACCAACGTGGATTTCATTTCAAAGCAAACCAGTGGGTCAATGCCCAGGCTCGGTTAACACCAGCAAAAATTGGAACTAACGCACTGTGGTCATGAAGCTACTGACTGGTAGAGGTGAATGGTGTTTGCTCCATAAGCACTAGCTCTTCTAGCTTGCTTTTTGCTGTGCTGGGCTCCATGTCTGCAGCCCTGAACACACAGTGCTCCTGGGTAGCCGGGTTGGGATGGAGAACAGTTCCAAGACCAAGGCTTAATTCACCCATCCTAGAAGCTGCATGCAAATCCAGCCCTTGCAGACTTCTCAGTTAAATCCTGATGGCAAAATGCTGCTACAGCATGTAAATGGCACAGGCATTTACAGTCATGGATTTGATGTCTGTAAGGAACTGGTGTTAGACATACAGTGAGAAGCGGGAGCATGGTCAGTTTTGAAATCTGGATAAACTTTAGCCCAGTCAAAATTAGGAATAGCATCAGAAGGTGATTTTTATAGGCTAGAAGGCCATAGCACTCATTTTTTTTTTACTCTAAAAAGTGAATTACCAGCTGATTTGGGGCATGGCATTTGAGGAATGTGTAGGAATACAATCTCAGTGAAGCTGTCGGATAACATTGATCTATTAACAGCTCTTAGAAACAGAGGAAGAAGCTGTAAATCAGTAGGAAAACATCATAGGAATCCAGTGCTGGGGCCATATTTGGGCTTATCACAGCACGTACCAAGTGATCTGCACTGTGAGCTGGAATGTCAGAAATCAAGACAAATGTAAATATCCTACAGCTTTTATCATCATCCACCTTCTGTCTTTCTCTGTATCTTCAGCAAGCATTTCTTCCTTCCTCTGTCTCATGCACGTGTATTCCCCCGTCCTGCTCTTTGCCCTTTGCCAGTTCCCCTCCCAACCTCCCTGCCCGTGACAAACTATGAGCCCTCCCGCAGTGGTCCCTGGGCTGCACAGGGAATCGGGCACAGCTCACCATGGCAAATGGTTGGTTTGCTGTTGCAACATGGCAAAGCTGCTCCCTGTTGCGCTCTCATCACCCAGAGGCAGCCCTGTAGAGACGCGCTGCCTGTACACAGCCCTTGCCCCTGCCCTGCTGCTGGGGTGAGGAGGGACGCCTCCAGCCAGGCAGGTCACCGGGGTAGGAGGGATGCTTCGGTGTCCGTGCTGTACATTGCAGCACTATGATACAGCTGACGCCCCTGCTGAGGAACAGCAGCGTATGCATGAGGAAAGGCTATGCTGGACGTATTTCAAATGGTTCTTGGTAACCAATGGCTGCTGTTTATTAAGCCATCAATTACATGTTTATAAACAATTTCAACAGGGAGACTTATGACCAGCTTGGGAGTAGGTGGCTTGGGAGAGAAGCCTTTTATTGTTATAGAGCCAATACGTTAAAAAAAAAAACCAACAAAAACTATTTTTTTAAACTCAGTTTTCCAGTTCATAATTGTATTTGCTGGTCCAGTTGAAGCTGGGAAGCTATTAACAGATGTGACCCATTGGAGCTTAGAAGGAGCCATTCATATTGCTCAAGGCTAAAAGGGACTGTTTGAGTAGCTAATTTGCCTTCCTGGATTTGACAAACCTTTGTCACTCACTTACCCCTGTCTTGGGCCAACAATGTGTCTTGGCCAAAACCACATGCTTCAGAAAGGCATCCTGTTTTGATACAGCAAAGTCAAAGAACCAGAGACTCCGC
Organism: Morus bassanus; assembly: GCA_031468815.1. Lineage (NCBI taxonomy): Eukaryota > Metazoa > Chordata > Aves > Suliformes > Sulidae > Morus > Morus bassanus. Next base: position 57,722,960 of record CM062567.1, on the reverse strand, counting down.
CGTGTCCCTGGGGAGTTTGTGCAAATGGTGTATCATTTTCACCATTAAGCGAATGTGCCACCTAAGTTCGTGTGTCACCTTTCAGCTTTTAGTATCTTCTCATGTTTTTTCTGGTTTATGCTAAAGAGCCTGTTTTGGTACCTGTGAGGGTAGCAATACATCATAGCTCAGCTATCTTGGGTTTCGGGTTTGTTTTGATAAGGTAGACTGGGCTCTCTGAGCATGGCACTGTTAGGCGGGACACCAGCTTTCACTTGCCAACCTCCTTCTCAACATGTCGCAGTCTGGGGAAAGCCCCACCGTCACTACTCACGGGTTTACTGGCACCCCTCTACTCTTGCTCTTCCAGTTACATAGCTTTTGTGTATCTGGCACATCAGCTGGCATTGCCATAGCAGTTGGAAACCCACCACTCAGCCTAGAGTACTAGAAAATGAAAAAAATATTGTGAATTTCCTATTTTTAAAGCATTGCAGCTTGAGTCTAAATCACCTTTTCTTCTAATGGCTCTGTGGGGGTCTTCCAGATCTGTTGCTGTTGGCCTCGGGCACGTCCGCCTTGCTCAGCCTGCATGTTTCTCCTGCCAGTTTTATTTTCCGCAAAGTCAGAGTCACCAGGGAGAGTTCATCTGTCAGGTACAGCCAGGTGGAGGAAAGGTGTTTTTGCAGAGAAGTCAGTGGGCTTCCCGGGGTACGATGGCCCCGTACAGCCACATGGCAGATGATGTTATTCTCTCCTTGGAGAATGGCCCCAAATGGTACGTACAGTAAGATGCTGGCTCGCTCCCTCACTTCCAGTCATTGCTCCCCCGCCGCAGGCCTCGATGAAGTGGCCGGTCGGCTCCCCCATGCCTGTTGTGCAATGGCTTGTCCTTCTGAACAGCAGTGTTTATAGTCTCGCAATGTATGTGCCTTATTTTGTGTTGATCCTGTAAAAGAGAGGGACCAAGATGTGTTGCCAAATTTTCCCGATGAGGCTGTACTCGCCATTCAGCTAATAGCACATACCACTGTTAATAGTGTCCGAAACGTCTTGTAAACCTCTGGTATTCACGTGTTATTGTCCTTGGATTGGTGGAATGTCTCCTATGGAACAGTTACTGTTGTCAGTCATGCAGATGTGTAAGATAAAAATGTGTTCTTTTTTTTCTCACTTTTTTTAAGGTTTTTTTTATAAAGCTTGTAATCCTTTTTTTTTTTAAAAAAAAAGAAAATGTGTAAATACATTTACGTACGGTAGGAATAGTGTTTGGCTGTAACAGGCCTTAGTGGTCTTCATTTGATAAACCTGCAGTTATGATCTGATGTTTCTCGAGCCTTAGGTTGATCTGAAGGGTCTGTAGCACTGTGTACATATAAACTGTACTTCTGCTTTCAGAACCACTTAGCTCTTTTGTAACAAAGAAAAAAAAAATGTTTCTTACAATGTCAATAAAAACACAAAAGCCTTTGTACTTAAGTTCTTAGCTTTCAGCTTTTAAAATATCTCCTTGGGGGAGGGAGTAATTTTTTCATTCGGCTGGAGAGCCTGGTTGCAATCAGCGTGTGTATCACTTCCACTCATGGTCGCTTGCTTTTCTGTTTCTGCTTCCCAGCCTATTGCTTCATTTCATTCACAGTTTAAAAACTGACAGGAAGGCAACATGGGGCATTTACATTCCCTTTAAAGAAGAATGGCTGGGGGGTGCCAGGTGGAGAAGTAAATGAAACTGCAGTGTCACACAGATAAAATGTTTGAAAAGAGGGGAGTAACTGACCTGGTTAACTGCTGCAAGAGCAGTCGTTTCAGAGGTCAAAGTCAAGCTGCACTACACTCTGGGCTGTTATATGGGGGCTGCGTTTTCATACCTTGCTCACTGTGGGTCTCTTGCAAAGGCCTGGCCACCCACAAAGAAGCACGGGAAGGGTGAAGAGAAGCTCCTCTGGCTGGGTTAGTCTGCGGGTGTCCACTCCGGTGGGTTATTGCATGGTCTACGGAAGAGCTAGATGCAGTCTTCTTCAAAGCCAGGATTTTGGACATAGTGAATGTTGCTGTTGAGTGTCACAGTCATGTGGGTGGTGGCAAGTTAGTTGGGGCAAACAGTATAGGAGTTGCAGCACTGTTTAGTTTTAAGGTGAATGAGCCATTCTCATGTCAAGGGCTTTTGTTTTAATTGCTCATACCTCATCAAGACCCAGACCACTTGTTTGAGCTGTCAATGCTCAGCATCTGTCTTACTCCTTCCTCGGCCAGAATGGTTGAGCCATTTCCGAGGCCAAGGCAAGTAACCTTACATTGTTTTTTGCTTCTGTTAATTTCTCTTTTTTTTTTTTTTGTGGTCACCCTTCAGCCCTTATTAAGCTTTTATCATTTAGCACAGAGCTTAAGGTTTGGGAGGGATGAAGGGTAGAAGGGAGAGGTGTAACTTGCCCAACTGAGAAGCCTGTGAGGCAAGAGGAGAGGCATGGGAACAGTCTGGTAGGGGTGAAGGAGACCCTGCAGCAGGGCAGGGTGCTTGATGGTGGCCATGCTGCCTTATCTCATGTGCTGCAAGCCCAAATCCTCCCAGAGCCTGGCAGTGCTCCAGCATCAGCTCACTGCGGGGATGGTGGCTTCTGCCTGGCTTCCTCCATCAATGGGAGGTCAGAGGCGGGGATGGGACAAACCTTGGACGAGGACACAACAGAGCAGTGGGGAAATGAGCATGCCTATGGGATTGGGGGGTGTCGGTAGCAGGATCCATGCTGACCACAGAGCATGTCTATCAGGGGCTTAGAGGTGAATGCAGTGTTTATGAGCCCTACCAGCAGCCCCTTGCTGCTAGTGGGAGAGGAGAGACTCCCGCCTCTTAAACACTAACATGGTGAAGACATGCGCGCATGCACGCACGGGTGCACAGCATCATGCTAAGTGTCAGCAGCATTGCACACCTGCTCCAACAGGGGAGCCCACGCACCTGGACTGCCAGCCCCTCTCCATGCTCCTTGCACCGTGGTATCACACCACTACCTTTAACCATCCTCATGCATGCTTAGTTTTAGTTGTATCTCCTCCACCAGCTGGATCTACATCAGGATGATTGCCAAGAGGGCAGGAGATGCCGTGGAGACCCCTGCCTGTTCATTATCGCAGCTGTTTGCTGTGTCGAGGGTGCAGATGAAGATACCACTGGACAGTGCAAGGTCAGGCACAGTGCTTGCAGAGGTGAGCACTGCTAGGGAAAGGGCTGGGACTGCAGGGCATTTTTTCTGGTCTCCAGCCTGACTTGGGATTGGGCCGATGAAGAGCTGTATGTGCAAAGCTGCAGCCACAGGCAGGAGGACCTGTGTTTCCATGTGATAAAATAATGCCAAGTCCTCAGGAAAACATGAAATGGCAGGGCAGTCATGGTTTGTATGGTCCAAAATTAGTGAATGCTGTTGACTTTTAGTCTGTTCTTTAATGCCAAGGCTGTAAATTAATTAACTGAATTTATTAAGTTGGTTTCTTGCTTCAGAGGGGCATGTACCCAAGAGAACTGCAGTTTGCAAAGCCTGAAAAAATACAGTGGGAGATACACAGCACTGACCAGCGAGGCAGGAAGAACCCCACTCCCTCAGCCCCCTCACTACCCTAAACAGGTGATGTGAGGTTAATACATCCAAACACAAGAACAACACAAAAATCACCACTGATGCTGAGGCCAGACCTGCTGGGGTCAGGGGTGAAGCAGGAGAGCTGCGGGGGAAGAGCCGGCGATGTGGGCCCAAGGTGCTGCTGGAGTTACTGGCCTGGCTGGGTGTAAGCGATGGCACCGCAGGACAGCCCAATGTCATTTTTTTCCTTTCCCAATTTTTGTGGGCTCGACTGTGCAATCTTCATACTGTTTTTTCAAAGCGGGGGTAATGGGAAGGCGACAGCTTGATCTCTACAGGCTGAAACACAAGCTATTTGTGTTAGGAACATGGCTTTGTTACATGATTAGTGCAATGGGAGCCCCTAGGCACCACTTCCCAGTACAAACAACTAATATTAATAACTCATGCTAAAATTGCCTGTTATTTAATAACCTGGGCCTCTTTCCACCCTGAGAAGCACAAAACCACTTAGTGTTTCCACCCCTCATGTTCCCACTGTCTCTTGCTGTTTTCCCTCGTCGGCTTCACACTGGCCCAGTGCATTTCCCAGGCAAAAAGGAGCGCGTTTGGGCAAGGAAGAAGGAAGAACCAACACTGGCATTTAATAGGAATCCCTGCACTCTGTGTCTGCCTTCAGGCGTACCTCCTTGTCTGCCCCCCCAGCAAGGCACGGCCCCTGCATCTGATGCAAGGCTGCATGAAGCTGCCATGTCTTGCAGTCTTGGTCCCTGTTGCACCCGTGTCCTGAAGGCGGAGCAACCTATTTCATGCCTCGCCAAGGAAACAGCCGCCCGCCCTCCGAGCTGCCCTGGCTGGCTGAGGCATGATAGACCAACACGGTTACTCATGGGTGGGAGGCCCATGTGAGTCACGCTTCCCTTCACAGCCACGCGCAGGACGGCTGTGGCAGCAGAGTGGGGAGCAAGCGGGCTAGACTGCACCTCCCCACCTGGCTCTACACAGCCAAGCATGGCAGCGGCACAGTTGGGCCCAGGCGGGAGCAAGAAGCAGTGGGTAGATCAGATGGTGATGAACAATAAACAGGATCATTTCCCAGGGGCTGGCTGAGCAGCCTTTGCCAGCAGCACTAGGATGGCTCTCAGGTCTGAGAGGCGGTCTCTAAGCCACCCCGCTCTACAGAAAAATATTACTAATGTTCCCACGACCAGAGCAAGACAGAAGAGACAAATAACTTGGACAGCAACATGAAACAGTGGCAAAAATCTGGAAGACAGAGGAGAGAGGAAAAAAACAGGAGGGTGGAAAGCTCTATAATGACTGCAAAGAGTCCCAGATGGATACGAACCAAGAAAAGGCCAGAGACAGAAATAGCAGCACTAATTAGCTGAGCTGAATGACCCCACTCCTGCTGTACCTGAGGATCCCCCACTGTCCTCAGAGCCATCCCCCACTGCCAGCCCCACACTAGCAAGGGGGATTGGGAGTAGGGAGCTGCTCAGACCTGGATGCACAGAAGTACTTAAGTTCCTATAGCAACCCATATTGAAAACCCCAAAGCAGAGACACCTATAGGGCTGGGCAGAGAAAGGGTTGTGCCTCCAGGCAGCATCCTCTGAGGGAGGACCGTGGGAAACATCTGCTTCCACCTTCCTGAGCATCGGTCCCACTGCACCTTTGCTGCTGGAAGACTTCCCATTTCCATGACATGAGTGGCCAGCCTCCCAAGCCATAAGAGAAACTCAGTTTGCCTATCTTGCCTTGGAGCAGTTTTGCTTTGAAGACCTACAGCATATCCCACGGTGCCAAAGGGTCATGGCAATATTTTCACTGGCTAAATTCTTTATCCGCCTAAAAGGCTGTTGCTGGGAAAGGGCAGATACGTCTCATTCCTGGCATTGCTGACCACTTCAGCCCCTGGCCAATCTGGTCTCCATTGATTTCAGTAAACTCCTTTGAGTTTGGCTGTGGGAATCCACAGCTGTGGCATTGCCAGAATATGCCTTTTGGTCTGGAGCTTCAAAGAAAAAAAAAAAATGGGCAGTCATGCCCATCCCCAATAGTCCTGCTGCAGAAGCTGAACTTGAGCTTTCACCAGAGGGTTACAGAGGTAAAAGAGGACTAAAAAAACCAGCTCATACCTTGTGCAAAAGCAATGACTAGGCACTGAACCCTCGGACTTGTGGAGCTCAGCAGCTCACTAAGAGACGTGGCTGCACATCAGGCTCCTGCTTGCTGGAACTGAAAGTCTCCTCACCTACACTGTGTCCCTCACATTCATCACTACCCAGTGGCACAGCATCAGCGGGAGGAGATCCCAGTGCCCACAGTGAGGCTGGGGGCTGGGGCAGCAGAGGATGGAGGTCTGCATGGCCACAGCACATGGCAGGCTGTGCCGCAGTGCATGTGGGGATGGGGGCCAGTTTTGTCCCACCAACAGTAAATGTCAAGCTCTCCTTTGCAGCCACGCAGGGAGAAGCAGTGTGGCTGGTCCCCCAGGGCTGCTCTTTCCATTTCACATCACCCCTGGAGCAGGCAAGTTCCCACTGCTGACCCAGTGCTTTCCTTCAGGCACTGTTAGTGGGGACATGCCATGCCACACTTGTTTCCTTTATTGCTAAACTCAAGGAATTCATGCCACTTTGAAGTCCACAGTGCGGTGTCCCAGCCCCTGCCCACCATGTGGCCTCGCTGCAGGCTGGCACAGCGTGAGCGAGCCCGGTGGCACAGCTCCTACACCTGCCCCGTGTCCCATCCTTTCCTTGCCTTGGATGCCTTTCCTTGCCCTTTCCTCCTCTCTCAAGGCTGGGCTGTGACATGGGAGAAAACCAAAAATATTGCATGCTATTTTTTCCTCTCCTTGGCTGGTCCCTTGGAGATTGCTGCTGTTTTCTCCTAATTACAGAAAATGCTTGAAGCTGCGCAAAGGCTAGCCACACAATTAGGGAAGCAGCAATGCCTTTCTTAGCTCTGTGGAGTGCAGTCTTGAACCACTATAGCACTTCTTACCTTCGTGTCCTGAAGCAGCCTGGGTTTCAATCAGCTCTTCACCTGAGCTCTGCTTGGCATGGACAGCTGGAAAGTGCCTGGCTCCAGTTTAGCTGGAGTGTCAGCAGAGACAGAGAGGGCTGGAGCACTGGCCAGCAAAATGCAGTCAGGAGTCCTCCTCCACCCAGCAACCTCTCTGCTGATGCTGAAGCCAGGGCCTCTTCTGACATGTGACATGCCCACTTGGACTGGGATCTGTGATCACAGTCTTTGCATCTTGTGTTTGAAACACAGCTGGGGTCTGGGGTCGCCTGCTGCAGGCTTGGCTCTGCCTTTAGTGGCTCGCATAGTTTCAGCAGCTTGTGTGCAAACCCTCTCTGCCAAGCTTCCCTTAGAAGCACTGGTGCAAAGTGCCCTGTTTTGCAGAAAGACAGGAGATTACAAAATCTCCTTGGACTTTTCATTGTGGAGGACCTGCTGGTCACAAATAAAATCTACAGTCCTGAAGCAAGTAGTAAAGGCTTTGATTTATCCAGTTAAATATGAGCACTGCTGAACTTGATCCCCTCTTTGTGCATGTTCTCAAAGTATTTTCCTTCAGGAGAGCAGGCTGCAGAGTGACAGGCTCTCTTTTCTCCTGTCCTACACGAGGTGATAAGTTTTATGTCAACATTGTCCTGAAAACTTCAGGGTTTCCATCAGTTTTGGATGCAAATGTTCTCACTTTAAAAGAAACATGAATGGGCACATGAAAGTCAGCCCATGTCTGGCTGGCCTTGCACTAAACTTAAAAATGGAGAGCCTCAAAACCCCAAATGCTGTTCCCAGTGTGCCCTAGATGATGGCATTGCTTAGATTTGCTGGTGCCACTGTGGTGGGCTTGCTGAGCATGAGTATATGGTCAAAGTCATTTTGCTGGTAAATGCTGGTCCACTGCAACGAAAACATCAGATTTAGAGGAAGAAAAACAAAACAAAAAGACAGCATTTAGTCATTTTAGAGACACCACATGCACTCAGCAAAAATGGGGCCAGCCCAGTTTCAAGTGGGGGGCGTCCCTGAAGGCTGCAGCAGCTGGCCTCCAGGGCCAGCTCATCCTCCTCCACCCAGGGACCATTTCATGATTTTTGCAATACAGGAGGGCTCCAAAAAGCATGTCTGAGGCCGTCGGGAGGTGACCACGACTGCTGCCTCACCACTGCTGGTGCCAGCATAGCTGGACCTCAGCTCCTGGCTTTCAGGTCCTTCCCCAGGTAGCGCAGCCAGGGCAGGGAGCTGACCCATGTCACTCTGCTCTCAGGGCTGGAAAATCCCAGCTCCAGCTTAGGTCAGGGAAGGAATGAAAGGAAAACCTTCCTGAAAGGCAAACAAATGGCAAAAGTGAAATGATGAGCCAGTTGCCTCCCAGGAAAATCCCCCAGCTGCTGTGTGGGTGGTGTGACAGTGCAGTCCTGTCCCCATGACTGCCAGAGAGCCAGGGCCCCGCCAGGAGCTGCAGGCACGGTAGCGATACCAGCTGAAGAGCACACGTCCTGTGCAGCCTGGCCAGCCCAGCCGGCTGCCATCCCCACGAGTTGAGGTCAGCAAAGGTCTGGGGCGCCTGCGCGGGAGGTTTTGTGTGGGCAGTCCCACTCACAGCCACAGAGTTTGGTGGCAGGAGGGAACGGGTTCACCTTGTCTCCATCCTTCCACCTGAGAGCAGGGCCAGGTGCCTGGTTTGCGCTGTGGTACTGCTCACCATGCTGCCGCGTCTCGCTCAGTTTCACACACGTCTCCTCAGCTCCATCACATGTTGGCTTTCTGGCTTCTAATTAATCCTCTTCCAGTATTTTATGCTTACCTCCAAGGGCTCAGCAGTGACCCTGTCTCCCTTAGATGTGTGTTATTCCCCTGGGCCACAGCAAAGCTCACACGGCTCAAAGCAGCTGGGAAAGAACCATCTTTGAGACCGAGGTCCCGAGACTGTATCAGCAGTTCAGTGCTGCCACGCTGTGGGAGTCCCGGCTCACTGTGCGGTGCCGTCCTGGCTGCAGAGCCGGGCTGCTGACCGACTCCCAGCTGGCCGGGGCATCCCGCTCCCATCCCACGGGCTCTGCTTGGGATCGTTGTCCCTCTGTGAAGTGAGATCCTTAATTAACTGACTGGGGCTGTAATGCAGGGTAGTGATGTGCTTCTTTCCCCCCTCCCTGGCCTCACTTCTGGTCTACACCCAAGACGCAGACCCATCACGTGGCAAGGCGATTCCCAGAGGTGAGGCCTCTTCAGCCTCCACTGGAGGGTCCTTCCTGCCTTCCTTTTTAGATGGACAAATGCTGGCCAGGGTAAACACCACAGGAGCATGAGAGAAGGTGGTACAGGAGTCTGGCTGGGGGACACGAGTGTCATTTTTCCCTGCCATCGCCCTTTCTCCCTCGGAGCATCCAAACAAGTGAATGAGGCATTCCCAGCAAACCTCCTGCTGCCTTGCAGTAGCAGGAGCAGCAGTGGCTCTGCCACCAAGATGAATTTGGCAGCCATGTAGCAGCTTCTTGCAGATGCTGTAAACAGCATTTAGGGATGGCAAGTAAGGAAAAACATGGTTTTGCCCTGGAAGGGCCGGAAGTGTTAGTTAGGCTGAGTGCAACTACCTGACCTGGCTGCTGGCCAGAAGAGCAGGTAATTAATATCAACTGCTTTATTTAAAGTAGCAGGAGGAGCAGTCTGCTTTCCACCAGCTCCCAAACCATCCTGGCAGTGGCTTTGCCGCTGGGACAGAGGGCTTATGGCTGGAGGACCAGCACCACTCACAGCAACACCCGCAGCATGGTTTGCAGACTCTTGCTGAACCGCGCTGCACTACCCTCGAAGGCAAACCACCAGCCGTGGCCAGCTCAGCTTGGGAAAGCTGATGGGCCGGCAGCCCAAAGCAGTGTGGAGTTTTCCATGGTCAGTTATTGTGCTGGCATGGCCGGGAGCTGCTATTATTAGATGGCATATGAATCACCCGCACAACAGGAGTTAGCAGCCTCAGCCTGAGCTGGGCTGGACACTTATCGGAAAAGCTCCATTTACAGGCCAGCCAAGAGCCGAAAGTGAGCAGGGCTCAGAGAAACCTTCTGCCCAATGCCCACTTCAGCCCTGGCTGCCGCCTCTTCCAGCTGAGTTGGAAACAACAGTGCTGGGGGTCTTACACAGCTGTGATGGTGTGACTGGGGAAAGGAAGGGGCAGGAAAACTACAGCCCTGTTCATGGACTGCTGGCCCCATGCAAAACACTGCAAGAGAAGAAACTAAGGGAGATGCAAGCTTACTTGATGGTCTGATGGGTTTGGCTAAAAGGTCGCAGACTGACAAATATGTTTCAATAAAATGCAAAAGAAAACACTGGGTTTAGTGGAATTGGAGCCTAAGGGCCCGTGTGCTGGCAGGGAGAGGGGGACCACATGGCTCAAAGCAAGCCTGCTGGGGGCAGGGGAAGCATTTTGGGCTGTGTGGATGAGGAATGTAACAAGCAAGGTCTGCCTCCTCCCCCAGCTCCTAAGGCAAAGGGCTTATGGCTGCCATGCCCGTGCCAGAGCTGTGTCCTCTGCAAAGCGATGCCAATGTGCGACACAAGCAGATGTTGAGCAGCGTAACAGGGCTTGGGCTTCCCTGCAGCTCTAGGGCCGAAACTGGCAGATTACCGGGAGCTTGCTGGGTGCAGAGCAAAAGAAAGAAGGGAGGGAGCTGGAAACACATTTGCGTTTCTGGATGGGAAAAGACTGACGCCCTTTGATTCCTGTTTTGACTCATTTAAGCCTGGAACTGCAAAAAGACAGCCCAGTAAGTAACACAACTTGCAGGAATACACAGCTGCTAAAGTTTTCCCTCACTACTAATTTTGCCCATGTTCCTTATTAGCCCTGTCCTCTTGTACGATCGTGAACTAAATGCATCAACACTAAAGTTCAATCATCAGAGCTGTGCTATGATCTTTGCTTTACCCTGCACTCTTCCTACTGAAATTAAAATAACCCACTATGTCATCTTTTCACGGGACATGAAATACGATTTTATATGCATTGCAGAGTCACACCAAGGCACATTGTGAAGACCAGCAAAGTACACACTATTTCTTATAACCTAACAAAGGAGCCTTTATTTAATAATGAACTATTACAGCACAGTACAAAGATTTGCTTTGTTCAGTGACTAGAAATTGTTTGCAGATTTTTCTAGCCACCGGGAGTTGACAGTTCACTTAGGAAATCAATTCTTAAAGCAAGAGTGCCTACATGCCTGCTTGGCACTCAGCGTGCTGCAAGCCCAGAGCTGCACGGGGTCAAGACCATCTCTCTTTTTCAGTGGACTGAAATAGTGAAACATTTCTGGATATATTTCTCAGTGGAGGAAGCAGAGCCACAGTTTCAGCTGTTGCCCCTTAGGAAAGTGTCAAGTATCTTAGCCAAACTGCTGAATGCAGGGGGCAAGAGGATGCACCTTGGAGCAAATTCATACAAGCTGGTCACCTTGGCATGAGGCAAACATACCACTTAGGTGCCGCAGAGGGCTGAGCTGCATGGGGTTGACTCTCAGCTCTCTGCAGCACAAAACCCCCGTATTATGGTATAGATGATATAAAGAAAGGTGTACAATGACTGGGGTGATGCGCTGCAGTGAGCCAGCAGCCAAGGGAGGCGTTTCCACCTGAGCAGAGCTAGGCACTGTGGGGAGAGAGCTGTGATTTTCTCCCCTCCTAATCCCTTCCTCTGTTTCTATTAATAGGCGTTGGTACCAATCCAGCCATGGGGCACAGGCACATGGGGTCCCCGGGGATCCCACCCCATGTACTTGCACCTCTGGTGAGGGAGGCGATTATGTGGGACAGCTTGTTTCGATTGCACAAGGCAGGTCAGATTGTGGCGCTTGGCTCAAACACACAAATCCCACAGCCAGGGTGTTAATGAATGAGGAGCAAAGATGTTATTTTCTGGAGAGGGACTGTGGCAGGAGGGAGGGAGCAAGAACCCGAATTCACCCAGGGCTGTACCTCGATACCTGTGATCAGCAGCCACCCCACCCTGGGGGTAATGCAATTACCAGGCTGTTTTCTCATCATGCACCTTTAACCATTTTGTTCATCCCAGTGAGCTCCTTGTAGCAGGGTGAAGGAGCAGGAGCGTGTTTGGCCCTTTAACTCCAAGTGACGGCACTTAATGAACATACTTCTCCTTACCTCCCAGCTGGCTTTCCCAGAAATATCCAAGCACAGAGCAAGGAGCTGCCTTGATACCAAATCGTTTGGCAGGCTTAAAGCACCAGAACCCCAGTTCTGCCTAGCAGCTAGAGAAAAGGGATCTTTGAAAAGTCCCAGCACAAAACTGTCCATCAGCGTGCTGCTGAGGCCAAGGAACCCAAGTCCTGAGTTCAGGAGAGGTCCTAAATTCCCACATCACTTTCTGAGGGCTTCCACTCCTTAGGTCTTTCCAAAGTACATCATGTGCATGTGCAAACACATACATATACAGACACTGATTTTTTTTGTTTCTTTGTCTGTTTTTAAGCAAGTTAACTCACTTTTATGATTTTTCTGGGAGGGAAAGTAAAGGCTCTACGGCACCAGCCCCCGCCCCGTCAGTCAACGACCTACAGCAGGGAGTTGGAAATTTGGCACTTGGCCCATGCATTAGCTTCGTGTTAGCACTGAGCAGAACCAGTTGCTGTAGATCTGAAAAGCATCATCTCTCCTCTGCACCCTGCTTCTTACTGCCGGGTTCTGCTGTAATTTCTGCATGTGCCATCTCTGACGAATGCAAAGACAGTGTCAGGAAACACGCTTGTCGCATACTGGGACACAGTGGCAAGAAACTTGCCAAATGCATTACCCCATGACATCACTTGAGCTTTTGTTTGCCTCTCAATGGTGAGAAAGGAAAAGAAAAAATTTGGGGGAGGAATTTGACTTGGAGCAGCTCCCTCTAACCATTTATTTACCTTGTGTGCATGCTTCATGCTCTTACTCATGGGTTATGGTCATGGGTGCACATAAGGTCTTGAGAGTCCTTAGCAGTAATCCCTCGACAGAGGAGCTGGCTCATGGCATGCTCAAAGCATTTCTGCTTCATTACTTTTCTCATCAGATAACAACATAAAGTAACATCATTGGTGCTTCTGGCAACTGCTGCACTTCCTTTCCCCACGCGTCCCTGATGCACGCGTAGCATGGGAAATGCTCCTCTGTTTGAACACACAGCTCAGTGCTAGGCCAGGAGGCCGGACAGAGGACAGGGGAAAAGCTGAGCTGTCAGGAGCTACAGCACACGGCACAGACAGCCAACATCCCACTGGAAGATGCCCAAGTATCCATGGCACTTGGAAGTGCTCTAGACTCACAGCTCTGCCATCGATGATGAACGTCCTTTGCTCCAGGGCTGCTGAGGATTGTGAGCACTCGGCAGCACACCAATGCTCTGCAGGGATGTGAAGATGGACCCACTGTACTGAAGTCTGGAAAGGAGAGGTGGGAAGGAAAGAGAGGCCAGGAGTGGAGAAGTAACTGGTCATGCAATGAGCTGCAGTGGTGTCAGAAAGGCAGTAACTCTAGCCTGCAGACAGAAAAGCAGAGGTACCTGCTCTGATTCAAAAAAAACATAGTCTTGGCACTAGGGTGACATCCAACAGTGACTTTTACAGGCATTTTTCTCAGGCCATTTCCTCTCCAGCATTGCACTCCATGCCTCCTGTCCCACAGTGAAATAAGGTCCAGCTGAGCTAATTTATCCTACTCCACTGTGGTTACTCAGCATTTGTTGGCAATGCCCTCACCACAGCTTGGCCCTTTGGTCCCAGATCAAATCATTGGGTTTGGACACCAGATACAGCATGGGCTTCATCTAACTTTACAGGTCTACACTTAGCCTCTTCATTGCAGCTCCTTTTACAAGCAAAGAAGAGAAATGGGCACGATTTGCCTGACCTGTTTTAGACACTGACCTGGGGAGGGGATGACTCATAGCTGTGCCTATATTTCCCCATATTCTCCTCCATAAAGGGAGCCTAGCGTGACTAGCTCAGATGGAGACATCTATGTTTAGTCAGATGAATCCCACCCAAAGTGACTGCAGCTGCTGGAGGAACATGAGCTTTCTCATAATCGCTTCCCTTCCCCATAGTTTTGGGGCAGAGAGAATTACTTGAGCTGATGAGTCCTTAAAGGTTTCCTTGAAAATTGCACAAAATCTGCTTGGAAGGATGTGTGTCTACTTGCATCAGATCTAAATGCAGTTCAGCGGGTTGTGGAGGTCCCAGGCAACAGGGCATTCAGAGGGCAACACGGTACTGGTGTTATCACGCTTTCTTGTAGCAGGCAGCCTGAAAATGGAAAAAGCAAAGTCAGTAACAGAAGGAGCATCCAACACATCTCCTGGGTTCAGACAGCTACTAAGTTGGCCACATCCCAAGAGAAACAACTTCCGCTCTGTCCCCTGGCTCCTACCCTTACCTCCGCCTTCCTCCTTTCCCTCTGCTTTCTTCAGTCATTTCCCTTCTGAATAGAAACTTTTGGGAGGCTTATTTCCTTGCACCTGTTTCAGCTGTGATGTAACTGCGGTAATAACTCAACCACTGTTGGATGGAAGGTTACAGTTATTTCTTGGGGTTTTTTATTGCGTTATGGTTATATTTAGAGATGGGCCCAGATCAGAGCTGTTCAAGAGGAGCACTCCCACGGTTTGGGAAGGTCTGGAGCAGGAGTCAGACCCCTTCATCTCAGCTGGTCTTCCTCTAGCTAAAGTGCAGATCCAAAACCAAAGCTCCAAAGCTGGAAAAGTTCAAATATAAGTAGTAGTGCAAACTCTGTAGGTGAAGCCAGTCTGTAGTTGTGGTGGGACAAAGCAATGTGCAAAGACACAAATTCTGCCATAGCATGAAATATCTTTCTGCATTCCTTGATGGGAAAGAAAGTCATTAAGGAAGGTCGAGAAAGCCAGCTGCTGCTTTGCCTTCCAGAGGTAGTAAATGAGACAACACGGGGATCAAAGTTAATGGCAGTAATGTAGGACACTGTCCCAGGAATATTGTCTATATAGCCTCAACCCCTCTCTGTGTATTTTAAGATCTCATGTCTTTTAGTCACTGAGAAAAACACATTTTGGATCTGTTGTTTGACGTGATTAGCTGCTTTCCTCAAAGTGATGTTTTGACCTCCCAGCTCTCAGGGTTGAAGATGAGCCTGTTATGACCAACAGATAGGGGCTCCTGTGCTGCATGGGCTGGTCAGCTTTGCTGATATTGAGCCTGAAGCCTTCAGCTCAACTAGGACAGCACAGTCCTCCACAAGCGAAGCTGCTCTGTGCCACAGGTAAAGACCAGAAGAGACCAAACCAGGGGACTGCCTCATGCAATGTGCCCAAGTGATTTTGGCAGATGATTCAGAGGCCATGCTGCATGGCAGTGCAGGCCTCCACCAAGCTCAGCAAGTTGTCAGGGAGGTGGCAATCACAGGCAGGACCACAGGCAGGTCCCAAGCGGAGGGAGATGTACTGCACTAGCTCACACTTTCCAAAGCATTTTCCCCATCAATTTCCAATGCTTCAGAAGAAGGTAAAGAAAAGCCAGCAATACCCTACAACAAGCTGCCTGTTTTGTAGTGGAGAATAAAAATCTCTGTCCCGTTGTGGCCCAAAACCTTAAAGCTGAAGGTCGGGTGCTGTCGCTCTCTCAGTGCAGAGCTGCAGCAATGAGCAAATTGAGGGCAATGCAAACTATTCATTTTTTTTCCACCACCACGACAGAAAGGGACAGAAATGAGAATTCAGAGATTACAATCCCAATCAAACTTTACAAACTCTGGCATACACAGCTGGATAAACACATAATGCAATTGGTGGGCAATTGGCTGACAGGTCGGGCTCAAAGGGTTATGGTAAATGGGGGTTACATCGGGCTGGCAGCCAGTCACTAGCAGGGTTCCGCAGGGATCCATCTCAGGGCCAGTACTCTTTAATCTCTTCATAAATGACTTGGATGCAGGACTGGAAGGAATACTAATTAAGTTTGCTGATGACACAAAATTGGGAGGAGCTGTTGATGCTCTCGAGGGCAGAGAGGCCCTGCACAGAGATCTAGACAAATTAGAAAGCTGGACAATCACCAACTGTATGAAGTTTAACAAGGGCAAGTGCCAGATTTTGCACCTGGGGCATGGCAACCCTGGATGTACATACAGACTGGGGAATGAGAGGCTGGAGAGCAGCTCTGCAGAGAGGGACCTGGGGGTTCTGGTCACTGGCAAGTTGAACATGAGCCAACAGTGTGCTTTGGCAGCCAAGAGGGCCAACCGTGTCCAGGGGTGCATCAAGCACTGCATTGCAGCCGGTTGAGGGAGGTGATTGTCCCTCTCTGCTCTGCACTGGTGTGGCTTCACCTCGAGTACTGTGTGCAGTTTTGGGCACCACAGTATATTAAGGATACAAAGCTACTAGTGAGTGTCCAGAGGAGGGCCACGAACTTCGCGAAGGGTTTAGAGGGGAAGCCGTATGAGGAGCAGCTAAAGTCACTTGGTTTGTTCAGCCTGGAGAAGAGGAGACTGAAGGGAGACCTCATGGTGGTCTGCAGCCTTCTCACAAGGGGAAGAGGAGGGGCAGGCACTGATCTCTTCTCTCTGGTGACCAGCGATAGGACCCGAGGGAATGGCAGGAAGATGTGCCAGGGGAGATTTAGGTTTGGATATTACGAAAAGGTTCTTCACCCAGAGGGTGGTGGAGCACTGGAACAGACTCCCCAGGGAGGCAGTCACAGCC
The DNA here is from genome assembly GCA_031468815.1 of Morus bassanus. NCBI lineage: Eukaryota > Metazoa > Chordata > Aves > Suliformes > Sulidae > Morus > Morus bassanus. Next base: position 57,706,661 of record CM062567.1, on the reverse strand, counting down.
TGATGATATTCAAGAAGCATTTGGACAACACCCTCAGAGACAGGGTGTGAATTTTGGGGTTGTCCTGTGCAGGGACAGGAGTTGGACTTCATGATCCTTGTGTGGGTCCCTTCCAACTCAGGACATTCTATGAACTCCTGCTGGAGAGTTTCTCTAAGGTGGACCCAGGCATGTCTGTTAAGGTCACCTCCCTGAGGTGATTTTACCATCTCCTGCCTGGTCAGCATTACCCACCATTAGGAATTAAGGTCTCATGTCACACCGAGTTACAGTAACTTCAGTGTCCCCTCAGTGCAATGCTGTGATCCGGTGTCACAAAGGCATACCAAACCTTGCCTTAGAAAAGCTGACCAGATTGCATGCTTCAACCCTTACATGACAAAAAAGCTTTTATTTTCCCAGCCACCAGACCATGTCAGTGGTCCTCCCCAGGGTTTCCATGTTCTTGCTAAGATGTGGACACCTGGTGAGACCACCACCTGGTGCTGCAGCCCAGGGATGCTCCTACCGATGCTTCTGCCATCCCCGAGTCCCATTATTTGCTTCTAGGTTCCCAGAGTCAGCTGAGCCCTCTTAGCTGCATTGAACCAGCAGCTATTGTGGAGGTAGTTACCACAACGACCATGTAATCCTGTTTTCCAAGGCAGAGTCTCCTGTCCTGTAGGTACTGCCTGAACTCTCTTTTCCCAGATGTATTATTTTTCATTTAGCTAAATTAAAACACATTTTCTTGGATTGTGACCGTTCAGCCAGGCAATTCCGATCCCTCTGTAACAGTGAACTATCCTCGCCATTATTTACTGGGCTGCAGGTGGACAGACTGAAACACTAGCTCTGCATGGGCTGCCCCCATTCAGCTCAATGGACTGTTGATGCTGTACAATAATGACAACAATTCTGGTGTGTGGGGAAAAGACTATTTCATAGCTAACCCTTTCAGCTGAAATATTCAGCTCTTCTGAGATTTGGGAGCACATTTGGGACAGCTGAAGGAGTAGCATCTTTTTCTCCACAGCCTGTCTCATCACTGCATGATAAAAACCTCTCCCTGCCTCCCCCTCTCCATTTCCTCTGTATGTGGAAAATCACAGATAAGAGAGAGAGAGAGAAGGAAAAAAGATTTACTTCATTAGTTCATGCTCCGAGTCATGCAATGACAGAGCCACTGAACTGACATCAACCTCTTCCCTGTCCACCCTGCCACAGCTGCATCTTACCCTGAGCCACGTAATGCGGCCAAATGGGGAAACTGAGGCACAGGAAAAAAGAAAAATCAAACTGTCACCTTCCACGCTAACGCATATGAACTGCTGTGGTGAGGTTTCCTTTGCAGTATAACAGCTCCTGGTACAATATAGGCAGGTAGAGGCCTAGAAGACCTCTACACACCAATTTTAATGCCCTAAAGCAATTACAGACACATTACTTACATTTATTGGATTTTTTTTTTTTTTGCCTGCTCTCTGTATCCACAGCATATCCAGTATGGCAACAGGATAAATACTCTTCCCATGCAGCTCCAGTGAGGTCAGTAAATATCCTAGGAACGAGTTTGACTTCATTTGGCTCAGTGCTACCCTGCAAAACTGTTAGTGCTAACAACTCCAGCTCGAGCATGCAGGCACACCAGCTCCTTCACCCTCCCTGTGCTGTGTGGCCTGAATGCATTGCAGCCTGCTGAAGAGATGACATGGCTTTTCAGATCTTCTGCTGGGTTATGGCATGGAGGAGCTGTACAAATCAGGACAATAAAACAAACCCAAGTGATCTGCCAAAGGTCAGATCCCATTCCTGTTCCCCAGGGAAGAATGAACCACCGGGTCAGGGAACTCGCCCTCTGTTTGTGACAGCACATTAAGCAATTTTCCAGGAAAATCGCTCTGCTATGACCACATCTAAACCATAGTGTTAGTAAGAAACATGCAGCCTTATAGAACGGGCTTTAAAAACAGACCACACTGCATTTGCTCGGCTACAGAGATGCATCATAAACGTGGTGTGTGTGGCTTACCACCTAGTCTCTTATCCCTCCGTTTATTGAATCAGAGGGTGGTGTCGTCATAGCACATGCTGCAAAGGCCACCAGGCCACACACACACATACCTTTCTTGTGCACGTTGCCTAAATCCCATTGATCAATGACTTCCTGCACGGTTACTGGAATGCTGTGGGAAGAGGCACATAAAATTCCCTGCTCTCATTTAGCCCTCCTGTCAAAGCTAGAGAAGTCCTGGCCCAGCTTCAGCTACAAAAACATATGAAATGTATCAGCTGAGGCTGAATGGAATAGAAACTGATGGCCAGTCCGGATATTGCTGCTATTTTGCTGAGAAGGTTTACTTCCGAAGCCAGTGTGGATGATTCATTCGATAGCCCAGGTGCTCAGGCGATCGCCAGGTACTATGGTAAAGGGGCCCAAGCCAGGCTAAAGGTAAATCACTATAAAACCACTATCTATAGGCATAACTTGCCAATGGTTAAAACACCACAAGCATGATGAAAAGCACAATTCATTTTCTAGCATTTGTACTTTTGTCTTCTTTTCATGGCTTCATCTTGGGCACTTGTGATAAAGTAACCAGAGAACTGCAAGAAGAGTGGAAGGCCTTTCTTGCAAAGGACTTCCAGATTTTGATATCTGGCTTCATTTCAAACAAGAATGGAAAACAAAAACGTTCACATGCTTCTAATGGGGGCCTGATTAAAAACAAGAAAACAATGGAATAATGGAATAATTATTGGTTGCTTTGGCCCTATGGGACTCAAAACACTTTAAAGCAACCCAAGTGCAAGAATTTAGATGGTTAATATCTTCAGAAAATCAGGTTCTTTATAACATGCAAACCTGAGTGCACAAAATGGAGATATGAAAAAGATATTACTCACAAAAGAAAAATGCAGCCCTGACTAGAAACATAAAATTTTGAGAGATGGCTGGTGAAACTTTCACAGAATCAGACTCCACAAGAAATATACAGTTTCTTGTTTCCCTTTCTAGAAAGTTTTAAAGTTGGGTTTTCCTACTCATATCGGTTCATATCATTTGCATGGAAACAACTGCAGGAAACTGTTAACAAGTAAAAGAAAAAAATCAACAACAGTTTCAGTTGTGATTGTAAAGCACAAATAATGACAGAAATGGCTACATAGATCTAAAAATCAGTAAAATACCTGGTGGTGCTATTTTTCAACAAAACATGTATGTGTTTTTTTCTTTCACTTATAAGCTCATGCAATTAAGTTATAGTCTCATTTGACTAGAAATATTTCTAAAAAGATAAATGCAAGGCAAAATCTTATTCTACAGCTGGATTAGTTTAAGCATGTGTATTGCAACAGTATGTGCATCACCATGCTAGGAAGCAGCCTAGTCTGAAACCCCAAGACCGTACGGCTGGGTTGTTTGGTTTGTTTTTTTTTTTTTTTTTTTTTTTTTTTTTTTGTTAAAATGTTGAAAGGTCGTGTTCGCTAGGACTTTCATAACAGCTTAGAGGCTCAATGTAAAAAGCTGTTCATTCAGAAATACACTTTAATAAACCACTTAGCTGTTGCCAGCCAGCACCAAAATTGTTTAGGTTCTTTAGGCAGGTCAAAAAAATAGGAGAAAGGCTTCAAAAAGTTTCATCTGTGGTGTTTACTTTTTTTTTGTATAATCAAAGCATTTTAACTATTTGTGTCAAAGGTATCCTCTGCATATAGAAGTGTGCAGGAATGCCAGAGTGGGGATAAAGAAGAATTCAATTCAAGCAATAGTGACAGAGATTTCTGGTTCTTTGAGCATGACAGTAAAGGTGGCAGAAGATGGTGCGGCTGTGTTGGCTGGTATGAAGCTGATGGTGTTTGTTGAATGCACGTTGCAGCAGGAAGATCAGGTTGGGCACCTTGCATCTCAGACCAAGGGACTAGGATCTTCCCAGTCATGTTTTCTGGGTGATTTTAAATTAGCAGCTCAAGGCAAGTAGAGTGGATTCTCAAATTTGGCATAACAAAATTGAATCAAGCTGATCTGATAATGAACTCAAAGAGTGAAGAGTTTTTCTCAGATGCTTACATATTAATTCTGGGAGTTGGGATAACTGGCGAGGGGAAATGAGATAAAAAATGGCATTAACTTGGCTGAAAAACCTCCAACACCAGGATGTCGTAATCTCATCAGGAATGGAAGAAGCAATAAGACAAAAGTGTTCTGGGTGCCATCACCTTCCAGGGACTCACTGAGAGCAGAGAATCTTGGATTTGGGTAACTGCTTTCATAGAGAAAATCCAAGAGGAAATATGGGGAGCTCTCAGGATCACTTGGCCAAGGAAAAGAAAAGGCTGATTTATTCCTTCAGCAATTGTCTTTTACGTGGGAAAGAAAAATAGTGTATTGGTTGTTATAGGTGATTTGAATCGGAGAAAAATATTTTTGAGGTCCCGTTGATACAGTGGTGAAACAGTCTAGAGTGTCTAAAACTAGCAGATAATACTTACACAGCAATTGCACACAGAAGGAGATGACTTCACTATGGATCTCAGTAAGGCAGATAACAGTTGATTGATTCCTGAGTTGGAAGTGACTGGTTGCGTCAGGACTGTTAATTGTGGCATGATTACATTCTGTATGGGCAAAGAAAGGAGATTTACATGTAGTGATTAATATACCCAACTGTTGTATCAAATAGGTTTCCCAAAGTTTCTGGAAACTACAAGCAAAATTAGTTAGGATGCAAAATCTAAATAGAAGAAATTGGAATGAAAATTGTGCAGGCATAATAAAAATAAAAAATAAATAGTTGATCCCTCTCCCTCTACAATCAAGCTTAGAGCTTAAACCAAAAACTTATCCAAATTCAGGAGCAACTGGAAATTACTAACTAAATAGGTAACAAAGAAGGAGGAAAAAGTAAAGAATTTTGATGAAATTGTGAAACGCAGAAATACAGTGAGTGAAGCCATGGGCCTTGATGGAAACAGTCCTTCAACGGGGAACATATTTAGGTTCCCCATATTTAGGAAGAAGAAGGAGTTTCAAAAATACATTAAGAATCAAAAATAATCCTAGCAATGATAGACAGAAATTACAAAACTGGTAATGTTGATGCAGAAAAGGCTGAAATAGTTAACTATTACTTCTATGTTGGAAAGGAGTGGCAAGGAATTTATTTTATATGAGAAGGCAAATTATCTTCCAGTCCATTAGGAAATGGATAACTTTTTAAATTCAGCAGTGTCTTCTTCTGCCCGAGAGCTGTGCCAAAGGAGTCTCAGGAGGTATCTTGCAAGGAGCTCTGCTTCAGAAATACCAGTCTGTAATACACAGTTGGGCTGTAGGTAAGCAGAAAACCCCTGGGGTGATATCCTGCTGCCCTCATCTGGGAGCGGGAGGTGTGATGGAGGAGAAGTTGGGGCGGGGGAGAAGTGGGGCTCTTCAGACTTGCTGTCTGGCCCTGGAGCACTGGCTATGGCTGTAAGCCATGACTGCCAATGGAGGGTTAAAAACCTGCTAAAAAGCCACACAATAAATGGCAAAACTGCATCTGAGTGCGAAACTTTTGGAGAGGAGTTTATTCCTGTCATCACAAAGAAGATTCAGAGGCACCTCGATTTCTGTGTGAAGGACAGAAACGGTCCTTAAGTCTTTCTCCATCTAGCAGAGAAAGCGACCACAACAGTTCAAGGAGAACTCAAACCAGATCAAATGAGAGAGTTGGCACTGAGTGTTAAGAATGAGGGTGAATAAATTACTTGGAGAGGTCACGGATGACTCTGTTTCTTGATGTTTTCATTGGCTTCACTGAGGAGAGATTTCACACCACCAGTCGCAGTCAGCCGAATCACTCAGCCAGTCTCTCTAGCCTCTCCCCAGTCCATGGAGAAAGATAAATCTCCTTCAGGGGATGATTCAGTGTACCTAAATTAAGCATCTTCTTTGAATTGCCCTCCAGAGGGGCCCATCTTTCTCCTCTCTTTCTCTTTCTCCCTCTGCCATGATTACCGAGGAATCCCAGGAAGACCAGGTGTGTGCCAGGTGAGCGACTGAGTAGCGTGAAAGTCCTACTTACCTTCTACAGACAAATCAGTGCAACAGGCTCTCTCTTAAGGTCAAGATTCAGGCACTGGTGCACAACATAGAATCATAGAATCTTTAAGGTTGGTAAAGACCTCTAGGATCATCAAGTCCAACCATCAACCCAACACTACCATGTCCCCTAAACCATGCCCTGAAATGCCACGTCTACACGTCTTTTGAACTCCTCCAGGGATGGTGACTTCACCACCTCTTTGGGCAGACTGTTCCAGTGCCTGACCACTCTTTCAATGAAGAATTTTTTCCTAATACCCAATCTAAACCTTCCCTGGTACAGCTTGAGGCCATTTTCTCGCGTCCTATCGCTAGTAACTTGGGAGAAGAGACCAACACCCATGTCGCTACAACCTCCTTTCAGGTAGTTGTAGAGAGCGATAAGGTCTCCCCTCAGCTTCCTCTTCTCCAGGCTAAACAACCCCAGTTTCCTCAACCGCTCCTCATAAGACTTGCTCTCCAGACCCTTCACCAGCTTCATTGCCCTTCTCTGGACACACTCCAGGACCTCAATGCCCTTCTTGTACTGACGGGCCCAAAACTGAACACAGTATTCGAGGTGCGGCCTCACCAGTGCTGAGTACAGGGGCACAATCACTTCCCTACTCCTGCTGGCCACACTATTCCTGATACAAGCCAGGATGCTGTTGGCCTTCTTGGCCACCTGGGCACACTGCTGGCTCATGTTCAGCTGGCTGTCAACCAGCACCCCCAGGTCCTTCTCAGCCTGGCAACTGTCCAGCCACTCTTCCCCAAGCCTATAGCATTGCATGGGGTTGTTGTGACTGAAGTGCAAGACCTGGCACTTGGCCTTGTTAAACCTCATACAATTGACCTCGGCCCATCGATCCAGCCTGTCCAGATCCCTCTGCAGAGCCTTCCTACCCTCGAGCAGGTGAACACTCCTGCCCAATCTGGTGTCTGCAAACTTACTGAGGATGCACTCGATCCCCTCATCCAGATCATTGATAAAGATATTAAACAAGACCAGACCCAACACTGAGCCCTGGGGATCACCGCTTCTTACTGGCCACCAACTGTATTTAGCTCCACTCACAAGTCTCTGGGCTCAGCCATCCAGCCAGTTTTTTTACCCAGCAAAGAGTACACCTGTCTAAGCCATGAGCCGCCAGCTTCTCCAAGAGGATGCTGTGGGCAACAGTACCAAAGGCCTTGCTAAAGTCCAGGTAGACAACATCCACAGCCTTTCCCTCATCCACTAGGCAGGTCACCTGGTCATAGAAGGAGATCAGGTTGGTCAGGCAGGACCTGCCTTTCATGAATCCAAGCTGGCTGGGTCTGATCCCCTGGTTGTCCTGCACATGCCTGGTGAGCACACTCAAGACTTATTGCTCCATAATCTTCCCCAGTACCGCAGTCAGGCTGACTGGCCTGTAGTTCCCCGGATCCTCCTTCTGGCCCTTCTTGTAGATGGGCGTCATGTCGGCAAGCCTCCAGTCATCTGGGACCTCCCCTGTTAACCAGGACTGCTGAGAAATGATGGAGAGTGGCTTGGCAAGATCCTCCACCAGCTCCCTCAGTACTCTCACGTGAATCCCATCCGGCCCCACAGACTTGTGAGTGTCCAGGTGGCTCAACAGGTCATAAACTGCTTCCTCCTGGATTATGGGGGGTTTGTTCCACTCCCCGTCCTTGCCTTCCAGCTCAGGGGGCTGAATACCCTGGGGATAACTGGTTAAAGACTGAGGCAGAGAAGGTATTTAGTACCTCAGCCTTCTCCTCACCCTTGGTGGCAATGTTCCTCTCCGTGTCCAATAGAGGATGGAGATTCTCTTTGGTTCTCTTTTTGATGTTAGTGTATTTGTAAAAACATTTTTTGTTATCCCTTACAACAGTGGCAAGATTGAGTTAGCTGGGCTTTTGCTTGTCTAATTTTCTCTCTGCAAGACCTAATGAGATCTCTGTACTCTTCTTGAGATGCCTGCCCCTTCCTCCAAAAGTGGTAAACTCTCCTTTTTTTTCTGAGTGCCAGCAAAAGCTCCTGGTTCAGCCAGGCCAGTCATCTTCCCCACCGGTTCGTCTTGCAGCACATGGGGACATTGATGCATGTGGCCATTTGTGCAGATCTGTCAATGACCAATGGATAAAATTCAGACCTTGAGCAGAGCACTTGCCCCAAACATGTCACAAAAAAGCACAGGCTTGAACCCATTATAAAGTATTCGTTCAGTATTAGAGACAGGCAGCTAACTGAATTCCATGGTTTGCTTCCAGCTCACAAATGGCTCATATCACAAAGGAAGTGAAAAGTCATAAAGCAATCAGTATCCACAGTAAAGTGCTACAGCACTGTAGCTGGAAGAATTTTTGCACCAAAAATCTTGAGTTGGACAGAGCAAGGTCTAACTGCATTTATTTATATCCAGGTGAGAAAATCTGGACTGTGATTTTGTCTGTGTTTTGTTTTGCTTTCAGAAGTGATGTGAAAAGACACTTTTTTTTTTTTTTCTCTTATGAACTTTCTACTAGGAGTGGTCATTTTTATCCATCTCTTGCAAACACCTATATTTCTTCGTTCACAGAGGGTTTGCCAGATGTATTTTAATTTATTCCATCTGGCTCCTGCTAAAGTGCCATTTATCAGCTTACTTCCTCAAAACTGCATGCAAGGGATGGGTTGCAATCCATCACTGAAGCTGGTGAGGAAGTCACAAGCGTGCAGCTTTCCAGCTACCGGCTGCCCAGGTAAAACCTGAAAACCTCAGCGGGCCGATGTTGCAGTATGAGCCATGCCAAGAAGCTTGTGGGGCTTGTGGGGGAGGCTGTGGGTCTCTGTGGCTCACAGAGAGTGGAAGTGAGCCCAGATACTCATACTTGTAGATTGTTCTCTGTAATGAACATCTGCATGTCGCAGGCAGGAGGCACCCATTTTATGCATAGTGCTTGGAAAGGTGGCCCAGCTTTTTTTTTCCTCCAGCCTGCACTTACTGCTTGTAAATCTCCTTTTTCTTGAGTTGCAGTTTAGTAGCATGAAGCATACAGCTAGTCAAGGCTAAGGGCTTTGTCTCCATGCTAAAAATCTCAGTGATTTTACTCCGATCTATTTCTATACTGGTTCAGTTAAACCACTGAAAACTCCAGTGGGAACACTTCTTCTTTGGCTGATTTTTGCTTAGCCCATTCAGATTGCCAGTCGATTAAAGCTACACTGAAATAAGCATGGTGTAAATCCGTGCTAAGAGGACGCAACTGGAGATTGCTCTCCTTCAACTGAAGTAGTTTACTAGACTAGAGTTGTTCATTCATGGAAAAAAAAAATAAGCAACGTATTCCTACGTACTCACAAAGTAGAGAGCTGCAAAAACATTTTGTGTCTCAGTCTCTCATTAAGGGCTGCACATCATTTATTTATTTATTTCTAATTTAGCAACAGCAGTAACACGAATGGCCTCCTCGACCCGAGGTAGTTGCCAACCGTTTAGTTCAGAACCAATTTCAGTGCTACTGTAATCCCCTGAACTGGAGAGCTGGAGCAGAAGTAAAGCTGAGCCAACCTGAAACTGTAGCTGTGTGAATGGCGCCAATCTAATTAAGTTACGAAAAACTGTCCCTCTGGAGATGAGTCTCCTGCAGCTCACAAGGAAAAAGGTGGAGAACATGTGAATCTGGCCACAAGCCTCAGCTGTTGACAACCCAACTTACAAAGCATCTGTACGCATGCCCTTTGGGAAGAAAGATAAGTGGTACTAGGGGGAACTACACATTTGTTTAACTCTTTGTTCCATACTCGTCCAGGCAAGGAGAAAATGTTTCATATTATGCTGAATACCATCTCAGATTCTGGCAGGATTACTTGTCAATATTATTACAGCCTCTTCAGTTACAGTGCTTCAGCAATAAAGTAGTTAGACTGGCTTTGAAATACAGAAATTCAGGCAATACAATTGCACTATGAAAGAGCGCTCATTAGCCTTTGGCTGACCTTGAAAAATTGTGTTTCTCTCCAATTCTTCCACAAATTGCCTTTAAGGAGACCTCCTTAGTTCTACCAAGTCACAAGGTTTGAATGTGTGACTCCTGTTTTTTAGCCACTCTCTCACGATCACAAGGCATGTTTGCCTTTCACACGCAGCCACAATTGCTACAAGAAGAATATGTAAAAATGCACCAGTGGCCTTATTAATATAGTGGCATGTTCTTATTTGTTTGGGATTTTTTTTTCCAGCCTCAAAAGCTTCATAATGGCCTTATAAAAAGCATCACTCATCAAGTCAAATTTTATGGCTAGGTCACTGTAAGGACTTTGTCAGATTGCGACCGGGCACGATAAAATTTTGTAGGTGTGGAAGCTGAATTAAGTGTAACCAGATACTTCTGGGGGCATGAGCTGGCTCTCAAAGGGATGTGTTCTCTTGTCTGAGACAAATAGCACCACTACATGTTTCCTCCAGGATCTGACTGTTGCTGGACACAGGCCACCAAATATGTTGAACCAGTATGTCGACCTGTATCCTGAATCTATTTCTCTGCTAACAACAGCCCTTGCAGCTGTGGAGGAGCCCTCCAGCAAAGCAATTGGACGAAGGAGGAGAGATTGGCTCAAGGTGCACCTTGCACCAGTGTAATGAGTTTCGACACCTCCATGGTGAATGTCTCAGATGTACTGTTTTCAGCCGAATTTGGCACCAGCATGAGACACCTGAAATAATTACCTGCCTGCAGTGAGGCTGGAGCCAAAAGCTGCTCAGCCATTCTTCTGTTCCTCTTGCACGACAGATGATGGGACAGAGCAGCACCAGAAATGGGGAAAAGCACTGCCTGAAGGAACTGCAGCTTCAGTGGCACAGCTCTCCCAAGGAGCTGGAGACTGTCTGAGGAGCCTGCCACAGCTGGCTCAGAACGTGCCAGCAGATTGATGTGCCACAGCTGTAATGCCACGGCCACAGTGCTGTCAACCAGCGCCCTTCCTGAGCAGAGCCTCCCTGCATTGGCATCCCGCTGCTCAGCTCTCCCCACGGGAGGATCACTGTCAGCATCGCCGCAGGAGCGGTTGCCCTTCCTTGCACCCAGGCAATGCAGGAGCGTGTGCTGGTGGAGGAAGCAGACACACAAGTCTAATTCCACCCAAAAGAGGGCAGTGGTGCTTGCGGACACACAGACACGCAGGCAAGACTGTAGTTTACTCTCCAGCTGCTCGACTTTTCCAACCAGCTGACAGAAACTCTCCCTGGCTCTTGGCACAGGCAGAGCAGTCCACTGAGATCTCTCTTTCACACACTCTTCGTTAGCCTCTGCTCTCACTTCCTCCCTTTGACTCATTAGCTGTTTTAACATCATTTCTCTTGAACTTCAGTGGAAGAAATCACATGGATCCGTCCATGCCAGTGCTGAGTGCCCCGTACCAGGTGCCTCTGTGTCACCCCCATCAGTTACTAGTCTGTCAGCCAGTACACGTCTTCTGCAGAAGCAGCTTTTCAGATGAGCTGCAGCTTGGGCGTAGCCAGGAATGGAAAATTGGATGGACCACAGTTTATGGCAATCAGGCAATGTTCAGAAGCTTGATGTCACAGGAAACCACTGATATTGTGAATAATTCAGAGCAATTAAAAAAATCCCCAATACACCAACTGTTTTTCCCCTCTTCTAGCGGCTATGTATTTTCAAGTAGCCTCTTTGTCCACCACCTACACTCTCACCTTCAGCAGGTGTGGTTTATGAAACAACATAATCAAATCCAAACACCTACCATTAACACTTATACTTACCACGGTCATCACTCAGCCACAGGGCTGTGTGGGTTTCCATGGTTGAAAGCCAACACAGGTCACAGCCCTGAGGTGGGGAGAGACACTCGCTTTGTTTCCCAGCATCAGAGGGTTTCTCAACCTGGCAACCTCTGCTGTCTTGAGGTTGTTCAGTTAATGCTGAACACCAGACATAATAGCAGCAGCCAAGGTATTAACAACAAAACCAGCAGCAAAGACAATAGCAACACAAGTGTAGCTCATGAGCTTAGCTTTGTTTAATGGTACAGGATCTTCACAGCCTCTAGGAGCTGGACCCAGAGCAAAAACCACAGCCAACTTTCCCTCCTCTACTCCTCTTGTCGGTTGGGAATGACCCTGCTCCAGACCAGCACAACCTTTTACTCCTGGGTGAAATGAAACATGGCCCCAGCACGCTGTGGCAAACGTGAGCCCGGAGGTGTGATTTCTTACGCAAACGTGTTTGTACAGAATTTTGTGCCATAAGTGCGATGCAGCCTTTAGACCGGCTGGGTTGGTAGCATCGCACAGCAGTCCTCCCGGTGATGCACCTCTGCCTCCATGTGGCACTATGGCCCCTCACTCAGTTTACAAATAGGAGAAGCTGCTGCCTGCATTGACAGATCAGGGTCTCTGTGCTGAGAAGAAACTTTAAGTTCTCCTTCAGGTTACACGCCGAGACTGGCCCTCCTGGGTGTGAGAAGCCTGGTTAGGGGACAGGACAAGCTTGAGTATGGGTGGATGGGTAACACCTGCACAGCTCCTGGTCACCCTGTAGTGAGACAACCCTTCCAGAAAGTCTCTTCTGGGTAGCAGTGTCACCCCTTCATTAACGAATGTCAGACACTGTCCTTTAAAACTGTTTCTTGTACTGACAGAGAAACCAATAGAGCAGGGTCAGGTCCTTAAATCACAGATGTACCTGCCCTGAAATGATCTGATTGTGCCGCATGTAACCCACTTGTTTCTTCAACAGCTAGGCAATGCCTTTGCAGTGTGAAACCCATGTAAGTAGATCTAGCTGCCTTAGTATGGGCATGTGGCACTTCTGGGGTACCTGGCAGGACCTCAGGCATCAGCTTAGGGCTGGGATATGCCCTCTGCTGGCACTTAGAAGGACACCCTAGGACATTTAAAATGTGACTATTCTTGCATTTGAGCTAGACCGTCATCTAAGTAAAGAGCAAAGTCTATCACACTTCCTGCACATCCACTTCTTTCCTGAAGCTACCTGGACACACACCCTTCTAAGTAAAAAACCTAAAAATTTTTTGAGTCTCTTCAAGGGGAAAACCCTACTTGCACCCTCAGAGCAAGACCTACTGCCCTTAGTGGCACATGGTGCAGACAACTCAGCTGGTACATCTGCTCAACATGGATCCATGTGGAGAGACTAGCATGACTCTTGAAAGAAAAGCCAGGTTATTAGTATTGCACCTGAGACAAGAAGTCCTGGTCCCCAATGGCTCTGTAGTACTCCCAGCTTGGGAGCTGGTGGTGGAGTCAGTAACTGAGGCATCCATTGCATGATGTTGCTCTGCTCTCCAGTGCGTGTTTTACTTGGTAGGACTTACCAATAGACATCTGCAGGCAGAACTTCAGCTTGTCCTGCAGCTTTACGAGTGCCATAGGCAAAAACCTGTGTTTGCTTTTATTTCTGATTTTTAGGCACATATGGTTAGATGCACTTACTCTGCAGTTCATTACAGAGGTGATAGAACCAGGATGAGAACCCTCATAGACAGTACGATGCAATATGGAAAATCTGGGCCTTTTTCTCCAGAGACAGAGAGAAAAGTTATTGTTATTGAGCGTTAGGAGAAGATGAGCAATGTCAGTATTACCGCATTTGGAAAAATGCAAATATATAATTCTTTCCCAGTGAATAGTGACAGTACTGTGCTATGTAGAAATGTGGGGAATTAGGCAGTGTCATCCCATGTGATTTGTACATACTTAAGAGGGAATTAAATCCTTGTGAACCTATCCAGCTTTACAGATGTTGAGGCCTGATTTGGCTTGCTGTGCCAGTTTTACATGGAGGCAACTCCACTGAGACCTGTGGAGTCATTAAACACTGACAGAAGAAAGCAGAGACTCAGATGCTGCCACCCTACTTACAATGCCAAGAAACAGCATGCATTTCCCAAACACTTGACTCATTGAGCAATAGCAACGGCACTGGCAAGATCTTCCGTGATCTGCTTTGCCCATCACCTTACCCATGAATCTAGGGGGGGACAACCTCCAGTAGTAAGAGGTCTGCAGTTTACCTGGACCCATTCTGGTTTGGGCCTCCGTGCAGTATTACAAGGATGTCAGCATCTGCGTTCTGCCATTTGCACATCATCACAGCTCACAGGATTTAAAGGGTCCTTTGCTGTACCATTTGGTGCCCAGATTTCCCTTCCCTCTTAAATTACTGTCATATACTGCAACCACTTTAATGCTGGAGCTAATGCAGCACTCTCTCTGCTGAAAGGCTCTGTTTCCGGTATCCTAATTGCAATATACCCCATCGTAATCATTATCACCCCTGTTGAGGGATTGCCTTTCCACCACATACTGGGCTGTATGTTCTGGTTGACAGTGGCGCTACACTCCCCCGACCTTCCTCCTCATTTATGCTGGCAAGAGAAAAGTCAAGGCCAAAGCAGCATTCTTTTAACAAGGCCTTACTGAATATGCAGGGACCAGTGACATCAGCGCCGTGAGTCTTCCCATCTGTGTGCTGAAAGGATTGCTGCATCATGCAAAAGAAGCTAGGCATGTAAATTATGCTGGGTGCAAACCATGTTGAACACCAAGAACAGCCTTTGAACAAGTGTCAGTCTGAGCATCTACTTTCCGCCCCCACCCATGGAGGAAGGGTGGAGCAGGCTAGACTAGGATGGGAATGTGATCTGTATCGTGCTACTGCAGGATTTACATGCCTACTGATTTTACTCATGCAACCGCATTGGGTCTTCCCACCTCCTCGCCCCTGATTAACTTCTAGTGGAAGAGTGGGCATAGGGCCATGAATGGCACTGTCTGAGTGCATAAAGCTAAGCATGTGCACGCTGTGTGGAGGATCCAGGCTTCACTCATGATTCATGCTGTTCCCTGGGAGCAAGTTGGCAGCCCTGCAGCCATGCAGCCAGGTGTCCATGCCAGCCCTTGCAAATATGGCCTTGCAGTCTTTTCTTCTCTTGGACCTGGAATCAAGCCATGGGTGCTGGGAGAAAGGATTGGGTTTTCTTTTTGTTTTTTTTGATATTTTCCTATGAACCCACCCAATTTTGCAACACTGCAAAATGAAGGCTTTGCCCGTTGTTTGTTTTGTGTCCTGCTGAGGGGAGGGACAGAAAGAGCTGAGTGAGATAAAACAATGGAAATTAGAGTGGAATGGAGGAGTGTGAAAAACAAGAAGGTTGAGGTTGTGAAAAGCAGGACCAGACGTGGGAGAGAAAAGCCCTTTTATGTTTTTAGACATTGTCTTATAGGCATGCTACATATGCATCAAATACCAACCCAGTAGGTACAGAAAGCACAGACAGGTATAGAGCTGCTAACAGAGCTTTTATAAGCTACTATTCAGCCTAAGGCACAAACCCGGTGACCTCGCCTTTAGCTAAAATCTATTAAATACGTGGAGGCATATGTGTAAATTTAATTGCCTTAAAAAAAAAAGAAAAAAACCCTTGGATTAAAAATGACAGCAAAATCACATCAGGTAATCCTACAGAGTCTGGCAAACTCTGCAACTGCTTTGAGTTACTCCTGACCCTGGCAGTTCCCCATTCAGTGTGTGGTCCTTGGCCAGGGCGGCTGTGCCACTGATCTCAGTGCTGCCAGGCCTCCGGCTCACTTGCCTGTTCTCCCCCGTTGCGCTCTCTTTCATTACAATGGGGTAATATGGAGTAGTGGTTGGAGTTCAGCAAAAAACAAAATCAGAGGCTTTAATGTTTGACAGCCCTGCCTGGGATGGACCAGCAGGGCCTGATTCTTGGGGGGTGATGAGTACCTTGTTTTTATGAATTTTGTGCATGAGGGGCTTCTGAGAATCCCATGAGATGCCCATCTCCTTCTTCACCACCAAAATCCATTTTAAAACACAGCACTCATTTTCATGTTTTCATAACACCTCATTTGCAGGCATGTGATTAGACCTAATTAATGCTTGTAATCAATGAATGCTTAATTGCTGCTGATGAAAAATGCTGGAAAAATACAGAGCACTGCTTGATTGAATGCTCTTTGATTGGCTAATGGATCACTCTATTACTCTTTTAGATTCTGCTTAAGCAGGCAAAATATCTGGGCTGGTGTAAACCAATCCTGCATTGATCTCTCCAGCCAAGTGGGGTCTTTCCAGTAATTAGAAGGGTGGTGACAGGAACAGACTTGGCTGTCTGGAGGACCAGTGAGACTGGAAAGAGGGTTTTTTTGCTGGTTTTGTGTGGGTTTTTTTTTATTTTTTTTTTTTTATTTTTAATTTGAAAGATATGCAGCAAATAGCAAGAAGACTGGTCAGATCTTTTGACTTTTAGCTGTAAAAAATCATTTAACATTCCCTGATAAGCCTCTTGATTTAAACAGAGAAGGAATTTCTGCTCTCTGGGAGTTCCATTTGAGTAAGTCTGGCCCCAAAACTTTACGGGCTCAAATCTCTGGAACCAAATTCCAGGAAACATTCACATGTGGATGATGCATCTGTAACAGATACAAAGGGGAGAGGGGAAGCATTCGGCAATTAGGAGCTGGAATCATTTATAACTCCAGCTGGTACTTCTCTTTTTTCAGGTGAAATATCTTGAGGGGAGGAGGAGAACCTGTCAGTGGCATGTTTTGCACTATGTCTTGCCTTTTCTCTGTATTAAGGCTTTCCCCTATGAACTCTTCCAAATGAGGCTAGTTTCATGAGCATGGACAACTGGCACTAGACTGTGCTCTGCTCTCCAACACCCTGCACAAAGGCTACTGAGGAGCATCCGTCACTGTGCTTCTCTGGATTCACACTAGTGTGCATGTGAGCAAACTAAGCCACTCTCTTAGCAGGCATTCAGAACAAGAGGGACCACGTACCAGACATGGGTCCTAATTCCTTGTCTGACTGTGCCTTTCTGTCTCCTGCGAAAGCAGGACCATCCAGTGCTAAGCACCCACAGGGCACAGATCCCAGCAGGTTTCGGGAGGGAGCAGAGGACCACAGGGATGACCCCTGACATCCTGCAGGCTCCCTTCCACTGTGACGATGCTGATGATACTCTATGTAGATCGGTAGTGAATCTTTTCCATAGAAAGAGAAGGACATTAAGAAAAGCAACAGAGATGTTAGCTATGAGAAACTGATTTTCAGTTTCCTTATAAATCCAGATGAGCTCTGTGGCATCCAAATCGCAGATCATCCAGCACTTATTTGCAAGGGTGAGTACCTAAAGAAGCAACGGCACCAGCACATATGAGCCTTGGAGTGCAAGTGAGGTTTCCACAGTCTAGCCTGTTGTCTCTTTAACTTTATGCTCTGTTCAATGCTCAGGCCTGTGCTCCAACATAAATACATTGCCTGAATTTCCCTCCCCCTACATTATTCCTCTTGAGCTGTGGAAGATTATATGCAATAGATAAAAAAGTGCTTGTTTCTTTGACAAATGCAAGGCTTAAAGACCACCCTCTGCTCTTGAGCAAAATTAGCTTATCTTTGCCCAAAAAAATGTTGTTACTAAATATGAGCCATCATTTGTGTGTGGCCTGAATGAGACACTCAATTCATCTTATTAGAGGTTATCCTTTGAGGAGCTTTAAAAGGAAATGCATTGTTCTTAATTATTCTTATCTCAACAGCTGTATAATTCCTGCTTTTGATTTAAAAAAAGAATATCCAAAGAAAGATTATACTGAAGGCTGGAGATGGGTCTGAACCCAGATTGCAGAGTTGAACTGCAGCTTTTAGTCTGTGCTAAACTGTCTTCCTCTTTCCTTTGAGAAGGTGTGTGTCCTTTCTCTTCTCCCAAAATTAAAACATGAATCTGTGAAAAAAATAACAGAAAAATCTCAGAAGAATAGGGTTTGTCTCTCTTTCTGGTTTTAAACTTGTCCTAATGTTCTTTTTTTTGTATCAGAAAACAGTAAACAAGACTTGGTGAGAAAACACTACTTCCCTCTGTCAATCCTGCACCCCAAGCTACCCTGAAAAATTTTGTAAATATTTTCATCAGAAAGGCCCAAACCCAGTATTTCTTTTCCATTCAGTGAAAATTCTAAAAAAAATCAAAGCAAATTAAAATTTGGGTGAAATTTACTACCACGCTAAAAAGCCGCTTTCTGTTGGTTAAATGTTTGCACAAAAAGTGACATTTGCTGTGATGCTGTACGGTTGTCACAAGCTGCTACCCACTTTGAAGTGGAGCAGCGCATAATGGATCAAATTCTCTGCAGAGCTCAATGCCAGAGTTTCAAGTGCTTGGCATCTCACATTTGGTCCAGCTTCTCTGAAGTGGTCAGCATCCAGCAGCTTCTATTGTGACAATAAGTGGCAAGATGTTTTGCAAAAGGGCTTAGCTACCAAGCTGCTGAATTCTTTTGAAAAATCTGGTCCAGGATGGTATTGAAGGCAGTTTCAGCTGGTTTGATTGAACCAGCTGTTGAATTGCAGCGGATTCCTTAAACTTCTTATAACATGCCTGTACTGTGAAACCCTGCCCCCTCTCCCAGCAGCCAGGTAGTCAGTACATCCTGCGTCCCACTGGTACCATTTTATTGTCCCAGAAATACAGAAGGGTCCTTCTTTTTCCTCCATCCCATCTGCTCAGGCTCAGCCCCAGTCCCTGTGTTTACATATAGAAGGGTTTCTTCCCATGGTTCATGGCTGAACCCAGTAATATTGAGAGGACAATATGTCTCTCTTTTGGTTTCTTACTAAATGACATGTTGAAAGATGAGCACTGTCTCAAGCTGTGGGTGTTGGACTCCACTAGAAACATTAGCACATGCACACACTTCATACTGGGTTGCACGTAGAATATGTGTGTGCCATGAAAAGGCTATAGGAAGGACTGGAACTACAAGCAAATAGGAACCTTACACATACCAAGGAAGCTTTTTGTTGATATCTTATATAAACAGCCCAACGGAGAGGTCTCAGTTTCGACAGGGCTAGTTAGTGCTCATCACATTTGAAAACCAGACTGCTTTGGTGCTACAATATGGAAGTAAGTTCTGATTTTCACAAGCATTTGAAATCAAAAGAAATTAGACACCCGTAACAACATGGCTGTAGAAGCCTTATTTTATCCAATTTAGTGAACCTTGGCCTCCCATTCTTTATACTCCAAATACCAATTTCAAGGTGTAAAATAAGTTAAGCAGCTGCCACAACAGCTAACCATGCTGCTTTCCTCTTGGCCATGATGTAGGAAGTTGGAGGATAAGTTACCATGTTTGGCTCACCAAGCAGCTGCACATCCTGCAGGAGCTCCTTTCAGCCAGGAAGAAGCGCAGCTCATGCACCCCTTTCCAGTACGTCCTCAGTATCTTATGAAGGCGGATTTGATCAGTTGGACATGGGCAGTCAGAGATCTTCTTCCCATAATAAGATGTTTAAATGTTTCCAGGGATGGGGCATCTACGACCTTTCTGGGCAACCTGTTCCAGTGTTTCACCATCCTCATCGTAAAAAATTTCTTCCTTATATCTAATCTGAATCTACCTTCTTTTAGTTTAAAACCATTATCCCCTGTCCTATCGCTACAGGCCCTGTTAAAAAGTCTGTCCCCATCTTTCTTATAAGTCCCCTGTAAGTATTGAAAGGCTGCAATAAAGTCTTCCCAGAGACTTCTCTTCTCCAGGCTAAACCACCCCAACTCTCTCAGCCTTTCCTCATAGAAGAGATGTTCCATCCCTCTGATCATCTTCATAACCCTCCCCTGGACTCGCTCCAACAGGTCCATGTGTTTCTTGTACTGAGGGCTCCAGAGCTGCACAGAGTACTACAGGTGGGGTCTCACCAGAGTGGAGTAGAGGGGCAGAACCACCTCCCTTGACCTGCTGGCCATGCTTCTTTTGATGCTGTCCACGATACAGTTGGCCTTCTGGGCTGCAAGCATACATTGCTAGCTCACATTCGGCTTTTCATCCACCAGTACCTCCACGTCCTTCTCCACAGGGGTGCTCTCAGTCCCTTTATCCCCCACCCTGTATTGATACCAGGGGTTGCCCCGACCCAGGTGCAGGACCTTGCACTTGGCCTTGTTGAACCTCATGAGGTTCACATGGGCCTACTTCTTGACCTTGTCCAGGCCCCTCTGGATGGCATCCCATCCCTCAGGCATGCCAACCACACCGCGTAGCTTGGTGTCATCTACAAAATTGCTGAGGGTGCACTTGATCCCACTGTCTATGTCATTGATGAAGATATTAAACGCTACTGGCCCCACTATGGACCTCTGAGGGCTACCCACTTGTCACTGATCTCCATCCAGACATTGAGCCGTTGACCACTAGTCTCTGAATGCGACCATCCAGCCAATTCCTTATACACCACCCATCAAATCCATATCTCTCCAATTCAGAGAGAAGGATGTTGTGGGGGACTGTGTCAAAGGCCAGCTTAATGTCTGGCACATAGGACCAAGTGACTGCTATCTAAACATTGGTAGCATAGGGCAGCACAGAGCACTTTGTTCGTGATTCTTGATTATTTTTGGGTTTAGAAGGTATGTTTTTCTTTCCAGTAGATATTAAAATTTCAAGCAAGTATAAAACATCATGTTTGCAAATATCTAAATCATAATGATTTTTTTGTTGCAATCATTCCTTGGTGTACTAGCTGCAAAGTGATAACGGACAGGATAATAAACCAGCTTGTGATGGGAGCTCTCTACTGGAATTCATACAGTGGCAATGAGGCTCTGGCTGCTTGTAGGTTCAGCAAGGGATGGTTATTTTGTACCCCCCACCCCCCAGTTAATATGAACGTGCTTGTGAACGTCAACTCCTGTCCAAAACACAGAAAGTACTTAAAGCACCTCAACACTATTTTTCTGCAAGAGATACTACTAGTTAAGTGGTGTTAGCTCAGAAGGCCAAGTTTCATCTGAAAAGATGCTCAGCTACTATCAGTAGCAGATTTGGATCTTCCCTCCTGAATGGCACAGTCTCCATTTCTAATCCCCAAACAGCTATGTTCTTGCTTTTATTTCTCATTAGTGAAAGGTTACAGGAGGAGTACAAGATTAATGACTGCAGCACAGCCTCACTCAGTACCTACAGCAATGGCAGCTGTTACTTCATACCAAACAATATTTTTCTCTTGGGTGCTCATCCTACCTACACCAGCAACAGAGATAAAGACATTCACAGCTTCCCAAATTCCTTATCTTTATTTCTAGATATTCTTAGTGAATGTATAAAGCACCACTGCTAGGCATGAAACAGAGAGAGAGGGAAAAAAACCCACAAAGCTTAAATATCCACTACAGCCAGATTTTAAAGAAACAGAAAGGGGGTATGGCAATGGGCCATCTCTTCCAAAACCAGTTCTGACTCCTATCCAGACATATGCTTCACAAAGAGTGAAACTGCCAAACAGGTACTGATAACAGAGGAATTATTTTAAAATACTTATTTTCATGTAAAAAATAAATATCTGCAGCTGAAGAGAACCTGACTGTTAATGGGAACTTTAATGCACCATCCATGCAGAAATAGCCAGTACCGCAAGAGATCAGACATGACAAAAAATAGCTTGACTCATCCAGACGGTAATTCAAAGCAGCAAAATATATCCAATCCT
Source organism: Morus bassanus (assembly GCA_031468815.1). NCBI lineage: Eukaryota > Metazoa > Chordata > Aves > Suliformes > Sulidae > Morus > Morus bassanus. Next base: position 57,685,096 of record CM062567.1, on the reverse strand, counting down.
ACCCAAAACCCCATCATGCATTTTCCACGTGGAAAGTAGACGGCTCCCACAGAGAATATCTTGTTGTCCTAAGCACTTCTGAAGTAGCACTAGAAAAATCTCTCTGCCACCAAGACACGCAATATTAATGGACACATTGCTACTTATCACACATGTACATAATTTTGTACTGCTTTGTACATTTATGTTGTTGCTAGGGATACAATTTAGTGAGGACTTGACCTGAAGAATGATTGAGCAAGATCTGTATGTGCAGTGATCCCAGCAAAGGGCTGGGAGTGCCCAGTACCTCTCATGAGCAAGCCTGTGCTATACACAGTAGTCCTACATCCTGTGAAAGATGCAGCTGATTTATAGAAACAGCCTGAGTGCAAACAGATTTGGGTAAGGCTTGTTCCCATGGTGGAGTCCCAGAAGTGTCTGGTTCAGACTTCACTGAAGATGTAATCCTGTTCCACTATTGTAGGTCTCATTTTATGACCTTGGGTGAAGCACCGGGCTGACTCTAAATGTGTGCGTGTAACACTGACTATTATCCATCACTCAGCATCCGGACTAGATGAGAACAACTCACCCATTCTTCATTGGACCAATGTTTCTAGTGGGCAACAGACTTTCTGCTAACTGGAAAGGAAGGCCTGTGCATTTCTAAAGCAAGAGGATCTTGCACATCATAAACACAAAGTTGTGAATGCCATTTTACCGGAGGATACAGCCCCCTTTTCATTTAAATTAGAGATGGGTGAAATAGGTTGGACATAATAAAGCCTGATCCAGATTTCCTCTGAAGCCTTGAGATGGCCTTAGCAGAGAATTAGATATAATGGACATGTTAAAATAACTAGATCTCATTTAAAAACATCAAAGAAACAGAAACACCACAGGCCACATTTTAAAAACTGGCTGCCTGAACAGTGAAAGGAAAACTGTGTAAGCACCACCTCATATGCCAAATATGCACTGATGTGTGCGAAAAAGGATACTCACGTACTCTACCACCATTTCTCCTCAGGCAGTTGTTCATTCCTTTACAAAAACCTAGTCTTGTACAGACAGAAAGTAATCAAATCCATTTGTAAGAACATTTTGGTTATCTAATTTTGAAAACATATCCCCAAACGATACACTCTGCCCGAAGAAGATTGGTTTGCTCTATCAACATGCAGATCTGTTGCCAATATTAGTATTCAGGCTGGTTCAAATTTCCGTACAAAGCTTGATTTTAAGTACATTCATTTCTGAGTGCCCAAATGGAAACACTGACTTTTGTAGGGCAGGTTTTCAGTACTCTCTCTTTCAAAAGAGCCCTTCAGATGTCTCCTGCTACGCCTCTCCCAGAGTCGCTGTAGGCAGTTTTGGAAAGGTAAAGCATGTTCCTCAATGAAGTATTTTCTCTTCACCTTTTGTGAAGGGATCCATAATCCTTCTTACAATGCTTCCTAGCAGAAGGAGTGTTGCAGTGAAGTTTCCAGGTATCGCACAGAATGACTAAATAAGATCTCTTGGAAAAATTTCAGTCTGACAGCATCAGGCTGTAGGCTACAGCTGTGTCCACTGCAAGAACAGAGTAGAGATGCAAGAATTATTTTAGTGCATCTTTCCACCATCCTCAGCTGCTTCAGCATGAGGATAAATGTGCTCCAGGGAGCCCGAGGTGGGCTGGCTGATGCCTACTGGCCCAGCCACCCCAGCCCACAGCCCTTGCAGGGCCCTTGGGGTCTGCTGCCTGCCCTGAGCATGCAGCAAGGGAAAATGGGTCGGGATGATGGGTGTGAAGCTGGCTGAGCAGCCCAGAGGCTCTGGCCCAAGATTTTGCCAGTCAGCTTTATTACAAACATTTGTGGCATCCCAGCAAGAACACTTCAAAACACTAGAGCTCACACCGCAGGAAACAACTGAAGAGCACAGTGCTTATTTATTTATTTATTGTTATTTATTAACTGAAAATGAATCTGTTTCTACACTTTTTAAATGGTCGCGGTGTGTATGTGTGTTATAAAAAACTACTCCTTGCCCCATGCAGTGGAAGGAGCTATTTTTCCATTGGGGAAGAAAGGAGCACGCTGAAAAGGGGCACTGCACAGCAACGGCATCAGCTGCTGCAGGCTGTGTCCATCACAACCCAACCTTTTTTAAACTTTGTGAGTCAATTTTAGTGCTCAAGAAAGTGAGGAGCAAGTAGCACAGATGTGTTGCCCAAGCTTCCCTGCACAGCTCTGCCAGTACAGTGCATCTTAGCCATGTCCTCCAATAACCTTGTTATCCCTGTCCTTGGGAAAAGACTTTTATAATTTTCCCATGAATTGATTTCTTGTATAGACTCTTCTATAGCCTGCCTCACGAAAGCACAGTCAGAGTCTCTAATCATTGAGCCATTACTTCTTTCCATGGTGTCTGTCAGATAGAGCAGTGGTATTATTTCCATTTTTCAGATGCAGAGGGAGGCTCCAGCATGAGCTCCAGGGTCACCCCAGGACCCTAGACAAAACTGGGGAGAAGTGGGCTCTGGGTGCAGGCAGGGGTGAAGGAGAGAGGATCCTGGCACTGTATCAGGGTGCATGAAGGTTGACTTGGAGCTGCCAGTGCCACAGCTTCACGAAAGCCATGGGGGTGAAAGCTAGCACATCCCAAACCCTGACAAGTAGAAGGAGAGGCAGCTCCCTTGGTTGGTCTATTTTCAAATCCTATGGACTTGAAATGTCTGAAAGGTCAGTGGTCTGTAGAGGGAACATCTGGCAACATCAGCTTTCAGCAGCAGTGACACCTGACTGAACAATGATGTCTCAAAAGTACTAAACATCTGCAAAATTCTGAGGTTCTACTCTTGCGTTTGCTAGGCACAGGCAAAATATTCCATATTTGTCAAACTTCTGTTCTGTTTGAGTTATTGCAATTTTTAAATGCAGCAGTATCATCCATGAACATTCAGAAGAAAAGCTAAAAATAAAATTAAGAAAATAACCCAAGTATTGGGGAGTGTGTGAGTCTCTAAAAACCAAGACTCCAACCCTGATCTAAACCAGACTGTTTCTCTCCTTCCCCCCACCCCCCTCTTACTTAAAGAGAACTGGAAGGGAAAAGACTTCATCAGTCTCTGAGTCTGTAAACCTTTCCCCTCCCTAATACCCGAGACAAGACTTAAAGAAGAACCAGTCTGGAACAGAACATGAAAAACCTTCTGAAAAATGACTAGAGGCCTAATGCTGTCACTGTCCCATGTTTATTTTTCTTTCTTTGATGTCTGATGTCAAAGAGAAAATAATGTCATCTGCTGGAAACTCAAACATGTTTGCATTTTGAGGTAATTAGAATTAATGTTGGAGGGCAAAACTAACACCGAGCCACTCCAGTCTTTCCCATGTGAGGAAAACATTCCGTAATGACTTACATTTAATCTAGGAGCTGGCAGGCGGTCAGGAGCAGCCTGGATTCAAGCAACAGGGTAATATTTCAAAAACATTTTCTTAAAAAAATATTAAAATAAAATAAAATAAAATAAAATAAAATAAAATAAGCTATCTATATGTGCTCTGATTTATAAATGATGGCAGCCTGACTGTGCTGCTCCAATTCCAGAAGGGTGCAACTCTGCTGAAAATCAATGGCTGACAAGGGTTTAAATCAGGGAGTAATGGCAGCCCGGGTTCAAGACCACCACTGCTTCCTAAGTACTCAGCACCCACAATTGCAGCCAGATTTTCTAAAGAGCTCAAGCCCCCATTCACATCCAAACAAGGGCCAGATTTTTGTAAGTGCTTAGCACGCAGTCTCTCCCCATTGTGACATTAATGGCAACATGCTGATCTCTTTCGGAAAATTGGTCATACATGTTTGTTTTGGACCAGATCTTGTCACCCTTATACATGTTGAGTAGCATCTTACTCAGTGAAGAATCCTACTAAGCAGTGCCTCCCTGTGTGAGCATTGCTGCAGAAGGACTCGCTCTTAAAAGATGAATGCAAGCCATGTTGCTCAATGCCCTGCTGGACAAGTCTCAGATACTATGGTTATTACTGAGCTATGCAAACCTGTCCTGTATATAATCAAACTGAACTGAGTAGGTATGGGTTAAAGCTTGGCTCATGAGAAACTGGGTTTGTTCCTCACAGAGCAAAAAGAAAAAAAGGTTATTTCTGGACTGAGGTCTTTCATTTGAATTACTCAGCCGTCTTCAGGGGTTAAAAATAGAAAAGCAACCTTTTCCAGTTCAAAGAAAATAAATGGCTACACTTATCTGTGTGGGTAATTAAAACCAGCTGAACTCCAAGAGCTGAAACCTTCCACACAGTTAGTCCTCACTGAGGAGTAGCTTCCTAGCAACACTTGACATATTAGAAAAAAAAAATATTATTAAGGATTGCTCTGGGGTAAGTGTAATGTGGATTGTTGCTACATTCAAAGGCAGGTTATTGGTGATAGAACTATGGAACAGATTAAAAAATCCAAAAGTCAAAACAAAACCACTTTTCTTTTCACATGGGTCGATTGTAACTCTATTGACATCAACTGTAGTTAAGAGCAGAACAAATGCTGTATTTTCCCTTCTGCAACTCTGCAGAGGTGTGTACCCCAGCCCTTGGCATTGAACAGCTGCTGTGGCAACCCAAATGACTACAAGTATGGCTAATGCACTCATATGATGTGCCTTGTGCTGCAATTCCACCTCATTGGTTCCCCAAGACCCATGGGGACTTCACAGTTTCAGCTATCATTTTCCCCTTTTCATGCACTGTCAATGAGTTTCTCTTTTTCTGCCTTTTCTGATGGGTCATGTGGTCCAACAGATACACATGGAAGAGAAATGATGCAGGGCTGTTTCCACTGGCTGACCTGAGTCTGGCATAGCGAACTTGGGCAGGATGACTCTGTGTGCAAAGAGGAAGACACAGAGTGGAGGAGTTGCTCTCATGGTGTTTCCTGTTCTGCTGTCTGTGGTCACATCATGCCTCTTCTCAAGCTTCTCGTTTGTGCAGCTGAAGCCCTGGTCTTACACTAGTGCAGATCAGTGGAGTTATTCTTGCTCTGTACCACTCTTGTGGCATGGAGAATTGTTGTGGAGGTAGGTGGGTATCACATGCTGTCATCCATCTGGCTGCCTTTCCAGACCCTCCACCATGCTGTTGCAGTGCATCCTTCTGTTGACTTCTACTTGACAGCCAGCTAGCAATTGCAAAGGCAGCAGATCAGCTGAAAGAATCAGCAATGTCTTTCTGCACAAAGGACAACATTTAAAAGGCAATTTTTCTTCATGTTTCATCAAAGCAGCCTATAGAAAAATGAAATCCCAAACTTTGATTATTATCCAGATCATCAGTCTTTTTAAGCCTCCAGAGCTGTAAGCAGATACCTCTTATATTTTGAACATATTTTCTTTATTTAGCTGTGGCCAAATAAAGTAAAACAATAGCATACTGTCCTTTTCAAATTTACATTGGCCTATACAAACAACTCCAAAGACAATTTCCTTAATCTACGACTGCCTCCCAGGCCTGGACTTAGCCAGGCTGTTTCCCATGTTGACAAGACAAAAGCATCTCTAACAACTGTAGAAAGCATATTCCTGCGAATGTCAAGGCCATACAAATTTCTGGGCCCTGAGTGCTGCCTACACATCACATGTACTCCAGCCACAGCCAAGCAGGAGGCTAGAAGAGGAGAAGGGCTATAGAATGAGTTTCTTGCTGTTTTCTTCAGCCCTGGCCTTCTCTGCTGCTTCTCATCTTCCCTACCCTGTTCACCTTCCCGCACTTTCCTCCCTGTCCTTCCAAATGCAGGGTTGCTCACTGGGGGCAAGTGACCTGCTGCTCAATATCAATTTATGCAGCTATGGGAAGAGCCAAGTGCTGATCAGGAGCTGAGGGGGAATTGCCTGTACACGTTAACCGAGCTGGGAGCTCTTCTTTTAGAGGAGCATTTGCCCATTGACTCCAGCTACCCATTCTCAGGAAAAGCTGATGACGAGTGGTGGGGAAAAGGATTGTGAAGAAACAAGTTCTCACACTGAGGAAAGGCAGCACAGCTCCAAATCTCTAGGTCTTTTTTATTATCTGCAAAGAAATATTTCCCTCTAGTTTCTTCTTTTCTAAGAACAGCACTGCTATCACAGCCTGCCTGCTGCTCCATGCTCCTGTCTCCCTAACATGTTACCTTCCCATCTTCTCCATTGCTTCTCTCCTTTGTTTCCTTTCTTCTATTCCTTGTGCTTTTGCTTCACTCAGCTCCATTTCATTTACAGCAGCCGGGATTTGCACAGCAAGGGTACAGTGAGATTAACCAGGTTTGGAAAGTTTGCCTTTGCTGTGCACACATGCTCTTTTTTCTTCCCTCCACTCCCAATGAAGGAAAATATGTCCAAAACTGCTGTGAAGTTCCTCAGTGAAGAGCTGGCTCAAAGCTCCCCAGCCAGAGCAGTGCCATGCCTTTGTCTTGCACAGGAACCCACACACAGCTTACAACAAACAGAATGGCAACTGTTAATAAGAACGAAAAATGTCTCCCCACACAATATGTTAGCACTTTAGTTAAAGAAAAAAAAAGAGATAAATTAAAAAAGATATCACAAAAATCATAAGCCTTTAATTGCTTAATGTAGATATATTGTACCAAAACTCATTTCACTTCATTTAATATGAAGCTGTGGTAAGTCCATTAAAGCTGAAGGAGTTGCATCTGCCTAGAACTGGCGCAAGCCAGATGACAATCACATCCATTACATCTATTGCTATAATATCATCACCTTCCATATGGTGCCGCAACTAGTCCGTATGCTGAACTGAGTGCTGCCTAAAATCTGTTCATCCCAAAAGCTGCATTGATCTTAGCCTCTCTTATACCAAAAGAAGAACCTTCCCCCTCAACCTGCAAAGACACAGGCATTGTCACAGGACTGTTTAAAAGTTCCAGTGCATTATGGAGGATTCACCACTCATCCTCACCTACTTCTGAACACAGATAGTCAGATCAGGCTATCTGGCAAAGAGCAGAGCTGAATTTCCTTAGTAGAGTCTATATGGCCTTGGCCCTTTGTAAACTGTACACTGCAAATATGGTCTTTCACTCTATTGCTCACTCACTTTCTCGAGGATTCATATGAAGCTTTCCACTTTGAAGTAAAAGGTTTCCAGCTTCTTCCTCTGATCTATTACAAATAGTCACTGTATGGATTTTCTAATAACAGCTATATCTAATTACTTAAAAAATACATCTGTGCCAGTATCCCACCTATTATTTCACAGTTAGATTCCTTTGGATGAGTACTCTGGTATCCCATTACTTTACTGAATATGCATTTCTTCCAAGTTCCTACAAGCCAAGAGTCTTCAACTCTGGTCATACCTTACATCCCTGCAAGTGGAGTGTTGGAAAAAGGAATCTTTCAACAACAAAGGACCAACACACAAATGTATTTATCTGCTCCAAAATCCTCTTTCACTGGCATTCCACTGGCATACATGGTACCCAGCAAGTAGTGTTTATCATTGTGGACTTCTCCTCATGTCCTCTCCTACCTTTATCTACTGTCATGGCCCAGTTCAATTCTCATTTAAACCTCACCTTCCTTGGGTGAAGTGGTTTGTTTGTTTGTTTGTTAGTTAGTCTTGTAGAGTGAGTTGCAGCAGATTCCTCTTTAACCACACATCATAATTGACCTTTTATTTCTCCTTCACTTTACTTTCCAAATGAGATCGTCTCACCTGATCTTCAGGTTAAATCTCTAATCTAAGGGGAAGAGGGATTTGCTGCTGTTTTCCCTGCACTTTTTGCCCCACTGGGATTTCCTCATATTTATTCTAATCAAGTTCCTCACTTTTAAAATATCAGATCTAAATTGCCAGTGATCAATACCATCCAGTGGAGCACGTACGCTCACTGTATTAACTCCTGCTTTTTCCTTAGGGGTAAACTGAACCTCCCTCAAACTACGTATCAAAATGAGTGGCTTTAAATAGCAGTCATCTGTGGTATTAATCAAGTTTCTTCTTAAAACCATCCCAGATGTGCCACTCAACCAGCTTATACTGGTTTCTGTAAGAACACCCACTGTTATTATTGTACCAACAGATTTTGCAACTTCCTTAATTTCTTTTAACACATGAAGGTCTCGAGCTGAGATTTTTTTTGCAGCAGTGAGGGTGTGCTAACAGCAGAGGGTTGCATAAATCTGTGTAGCAGGCCAGTGGACTGTGAGGGCTGTAGGTACAGTGTGGATGAGGGCAGGGTTACTTTAAATAGCTTGCAAGCTCTGTAATATAGCTGACCATTTTCTTCAGTCTGGAAGCTACTGGAAACCAGACAGAGGAGAAGGATGTAAGCTTGGCCTTACGCAGCTACATAGGCACGTGAACACAGATTGTGTGAACCCAACTGTATTTGCCTGGTTCCTTTTTTCATTTTTTGAGGGACAGGGAGTGTGTCAGGAAACCTGTTAGAAATGGCAAGCGGATGGGCAGGGATCCACAGCCACTCCATACCAAAGCAGTGCGGAAAAACGGTGTTTGGCAGAGGATGAGGATCCTATAAAAGATCTCCTCATCTGGGCCTGGGACGCTTGGGACATTCTGAGCATTTTTCTTTCCACCACCCTCAAGCAATGGGAAATTACTACCTCTTGTGTGAGTGGAGAGAAAACAACTAGGCAGCATCCATTTTAGCATGCAGGAGGTAGGTGGGTTGCCTTGCCAAAGGGGTGCCTTTTATTTATATCAGTGGACAGGTATCTCCATTCTAGCAGTGCTTTGGGAATGTGCTGTGTACTCAATTTCTATGCTGCATGGGCCTAGGAGCGTTAGGGCAGTACTTCCCTCTGTTACAAGTCCTTGCATTTATCTTGTGTATTCCTTGATAAAAGCAATCCCCAAACAGCTCTCTGTAAGATGACCTGATGCTCCCTTGATGTGAAAGTCTAGCTATTTATTATCATATGTTCTGGGTCTGTTTTTTTTATTGGATTTTCTGCACTGAAACTATAAGATTAACACACTAAAATCAAAATGGTAAAAGCAAAGTCTGAGGAAGGCCCAGTGAAATGGCAGCATACATAGCTGAAAAGCATTTGTACTGTGGGTCTTTTCCAGTCATATCCCTAATACAAACATCAAACTCAACCCTATGACATTAGAGAAGTCCAATAACAGTTTCTCATGCAATGGAAACATTTTTGTAGAGACTTACATTTTATTTGGGAACTGGCTATCTATTACAACCAGCAATTCAAGTTGAAGCAATGGAGTAATATTTCAGAAATGATTAGAGCAAAACAAATAATCACATGAATGGTATTATTTTGCAAAACATGTGATCCTCAGTAATTTGTGGTTTTTGGTCCCTGGTGCTAAAATTGTGCTGTGTCTTTAATCAAGCTAATTATGCAAAACTCTCTGAAGGTCACAAAAGGTTCAGGCGGAGGCTTTTTGATGCTGAAATGCAGACCAAACACCCATAGTACATTGTTCTGATTAGAAATGAAGCACTGCTTTCTTCAGGCTAATATTGTATTTGAAATTCCAGTGTGAAATACCGGCATTTATACCTTACATACCCTCAGACTTCTTTGCACACTGCTGCAAAAATCAAATTACCGCCTCCTGCTCTCTAACGTGGATATGGAAACGAGCCTTCTCTTTCCATCACCATGCCCTCTAAAAACATTACATTATACTTACAGCATTTATTTATTTTTGGCAGCCAGCCAGAAAAAAATATAATACTTTTTCAAAAATACCCCTCCCTATGAATTGGATTATGTTGTAATCCATTCTGGATCTACCCCAGGCCTGCTTGCCTTCTGGGGTAAAATGACAACGTTTTGGATGGTCTGCAGGGCTGGGTGGAAGGGGTGGACCACCGGGAGATTATGATATAGCCCAGGTTTCTCTCCCACTCCTTAATTTTACAGCCACAAGGAAAAAACCTGTACACAGAGTGGGCTTTGTCCATCTGCGAAACACACGCTCTCCCAGGTTGCTGCCACTCATGAGGTCATGGCACAGGACACTGCAAAATGGTTAGCAATGCCGGCAAAGCACTGATACCGGCCTTGCTTGGCGTGACCAGCACGGGGTAGGCACAGAAAGATTTGCAGGCATTTTGAGCCCATTGGCACAACTCAGGTGGCCAGCCAGGGAGTAAGCCATTGGTGCCATACCCCACTGCCATGAGGCAGTGCAGCTCCCAGCAGTCCTGCAAGGGTTTGTGGCTGTTTTCCCCCCAGGGCCACTGCTTATGCTGTTTTGCTGGCATTTTACCTTGCTCTTTCCCTGCAAACTGCCATTCTCCTTTATTTTCTTCTTCCTGAATGGTCTTCATGGCCAGTCTTCTCCATCTGACTTTGTGGTGAGTTGGGGTTTGCTGGAGTTCTGGAAACCTGATCGCTGCGTCTCCGGCTGCAGTGTAGGGACCAGAACTCTCTTCAACTTAAATTGAGGGCGACTCGATGACAAACTGAAGGGACTTCAGAGAGGGGGAAAAATGATCCAAGGCTTAGATGTGGGCTGAAGGAAAATGAAGGGAATGGGCTTTGCACATATCTTGGCTGAATGATATCTAATTGGGGTATGATAATTCCCTATAAGTCTTAGGAGGATATAAACACTTAAGAGGCAAAGAAATTGATTAGGACCAGAGAAGGAAGTATAAGTGGAATTAATGAGATGATACTGAGCGCAGGAAAATTTATGCTTTAGAGTAACATTGCCTATTAATGCGATCTACTACAGTGTGGGGTAGGATTCCAAGGAGAAGCAATGGAAACCCTGTTGCTTAAGTTATTTCAGAGAAGACTGGACAAAACACTCAAGAACACACTGTAGGGAACAATTCCACAGTGACAGGAGGATGGAAAAGATGATCTAATAGTAGCTCTTTCCATTTCTAATTTATATGGTGACTTTATATTAGAGGTTTTTTTTTTTTTGAGCTGCCAACCAGTCATCAGTTAAAGAAACATGCTAAAAAGTTCCTTCTGGTATTCCATAACAGGCCTATATTTCTTTACTTCCCAAGTCCTGTCTATTACACATATACACAATCGACCTGATGATTTATAGCAGAAACGTCATCCTCCATTCATCCTATTTTGCTGAGTTACTGCAGAGTCTCTGAACAGTGGTTATCTTGTGTGCCATATGAGCTAAAACATTGCAGCACAGCACAGCAAATTCAGTCAGATGATTCAATATTAATTTCCTGGCTTTGAAAAGTTGAAAAGTCAAATCTTCAGTCTCATTTGAAAACTATTTCTTTTTCCCATTACCTTTTCTTCTCATACACAGGCAGTTGTGTAGAATAACATTTGGAAAATCTTTGTAAACATAGCCTTATTAGGAGAAAGGCAGAACGAGGCATTATTCAGTAAAAAGAGGGGGAAGAAAGGCTTTTTGTACTGCAAAGGGTACCATAAGAGAAAGGGAATTCTTGCTGAAAACACATTTACTTCTTTACCATTGACTTTGTAATACATGCCATTCCATAGTGCATAAGCTCTATTTTTTGATTGTTTTATATCATATATGACTGACACATTCTCATTTCAACGAGGGAGGGCAATAAAGGTTCCATTAATGTCTAACCTAATAATTTGAATTGTGAAGTGATAGCATATGTTGCCTGGGGAGGTAGAGGATAGAAGTTGAGTTGCTTGCTAGAAATGGTGTAGATAAAGCCCATCCTGCTTTAGATAAGGATAGATTAGATGCCTGCTCAAGCTCCTTTTCAGCTGTATTTTCTGTTTTTTACAGTATCTTCCATTGGTCTCTCTGCAAAGTTTCAGGACGTCTATCTGCCAAAATATGTGCAAATGCATATAGGTCAGCTAAATCCAAACACTGGTAGAGTCTAAGGTCAAAATAGACTGTTGAGTTTATCTTGTCCAGCGTTTCTAAACATTTTCCAAACCATGATCTCATATTTCTACAGAACAGAATAATGGGCCATTTTCCCTCTTCTTGACTGTAAAGGAAGGGCAGCTGAAATCCTGTTGGAGGTCCCAGGACCCAAGGATTGAGAATGAAGGCTGTAGTTCAGCCCCTGAACAGAACTGCACACACCAACTCCCAGTGCAGATGGGAGCACAGCTGCATGACTTAAGTGTGCAACTAGTGATACACACAGACAGGACACAAGGCATGCAAAGAGAGGGACCCAAGGTCTGCTGTCTGCCACATACCAAATGAACTGCTGATAGAAGGTGACTGATTTTCACAGATTCACACTAACGTATACTAACACTGTTCAGAGACTCATGCTAGTGTATACCACAGCTAATGCTGACTTCATTAAAGCTCTCTGGTCAATGAAAGCAATTGTGTGTTGTCTAGTGGTTGGACTGGAAGACGGGAAAGGATTTGATTCAATGCTAGCTATGCTACTGACTCATGGCTTACCCTCCAAGTAAGTCATTTGACCTTTCTGTAGTTCAGTCAATCTGGCTGGAAAATTGTGCGGGAAGAAGGGAAAAGCACTATTCTTACTGAAAACCACAGACAGAATCTGAGCTGAGTTTTCCTAGGGTAAAAAAGAAAGACACAATATCAGAACGTGAGTCAGGATCAGAACCTCCATGGCCTTTTCCACTCAGGGCGTCTGGTAGTATCATCATTATCATAGCAGAAAATCATTTACTTCAAGATTTACTTCTAGCTCAGAAATCAAAAGGAAATACTCAGTGCCTGTGCCAGGTACGCTCAGCTCCTGAATAGATTGAAGGACTATCTGAACGGATTTAATAACTTTGGACTTCTCTACATGGATCATATTTAAAGGGTATAAATAAGCAGAGCAAAAACTGGAACAGAGATGGATTTATATTACTAATATTTTTTTAAAAATTTTTCTGATGGGAAAATGGAAAAAAGTAGGGACTTAAAATACCTTTTTTTTCCCTGTGTTATGCTTGCTGTCAGATTTTGTACTATAGAGACCTAAAGAACATTTTTTGGCAAAATACCAAGCTAAATACAACATGGTGTAAGTTCCTAATAATGGAAAGAAAGTTGTGGTGGGAAAGTGTCTAGAGCAGATTTTGTAGACAGAAGGTCCCCGAATTGGCTGCAAAAACAATTCCTTTTTCAGAATGTCTTCCTCGTTTTGAAAATATAAATAGCTCTAATTAAATGCCCCAACCTTTTTCTTTTAGTATGAGTAGGAAGTGGAGTTGTAAAAGATTGGTTTCGGCCAGTACTGCCATAAAGTGGTGAAAACAATAATGACCTGTAAGGGAAACTGAAATTCAATGGGGGGTGGATTTGTGGTTCTAGATACCTTGAAATACCTCTGTTTTTGTGAGAAAACTCTACTAAACCCATGAAATCAGACCCCTTCTCGGTTTCAGGAACATTTGAACTAGAGCAAAAGGCCCTCACTCTTACAGATTACTCAGGCTGAGAACTACTGTATGAATGGTACTATTGAAGACACATCCACCCATACAGCACCACTCAATGTACTTCTGCACAGTGGGTCTCAAGGGGATAATTGAATCAAAACCCATGATTGCTCTGTACTGAGGGAATCACACTCAAAATGCTGAAGGTGAGTGGGGACATTGGATTCAGGCACTGTGAATTTTCAGTTCTGAGACAGCCCTTAATGGAAACAGAGTCTGCTTCCAGTTTGATATCAGGTGAAATAATGAGATGCTTTGACCTGATGGTAGAAATATCACTAGAATTGTGGCCTTAGTATCGTAGCCATCAAGTTGCTGACCTGCCAGTCATTTATCAAGGAGCCTACAAGAGACCTGTCTTACGAAAAAATGGTTATATATATTTCATGGATTCAAATGTTTCACTTAGGTCTTCTGAACTTCTTTTCAGAAATATTGAGAAGTATCTAGCTCTTTCTCAGTCTAGAGACAGGGATTATCAGAGCTTTTAGGTTAATAAGACCCAGTAACTATAATGACAGCATTGCACAATAGGTGTCATTAGTAGGGAGGAGCTGGAACGTGGAGATGGGTTTTCTCCATCAGAAGTTTTATTGTTACAAAATGTGATACAGATAGGAACATTTTTATGAGTCCCAGGGATACCACTTCTCCATCAGCATCATGAGAAGAAAAGAAGTCTCTCAACTTTATTTTCAATTAGGTGTTAAAACGTGATCAAGAGGCTCCTTAGGGGCTTCTATGAATTAATCACCATCACTGAACTGTTATGTTAAAAGACATAGAGGACATAACGGACAATAGAGGTCTGGCAAGATTTGACAGTAAACAAATCTGAACTGAAACTTTAGACTTCTTTGAACTCAGACCTGACCTTGACCTAAGATGGATTTACATCTAGAAACTATTCTCTTGGCTTATACACACAAAGTCAGAACCGTACTGCTAGACATGAAACACTGAACTCTGATGCTCTGAAATAGAGCCACGCATCTGTATCACCTGGAAAGTTAAAAATATTTGGAAGTAGAGTTTGATAGGAGTTGTCAACATTGTAAGCATGTCTCATCTGTTAGAGTTCTGAAGAAGTTTCAAAAGTTTTGCGTTCAATCTGTGCAGACACTTCATTTTTAAAATTCCCCTCTGTTACTTCTTGTGTGTAGGAGACAGTTATTTCCCAAATGGCTATTTTTTTCTCATATGTTGCAATCTGTAGGGGAACATTGTCTCTTTCTCACATGCTTTTACCTTGTTAATAAATTAACTTTGTACATTCAGATTGAAGTAATATCCTAACTTCAAGGAATTAACAATTTGGTCATAAAGTACAAGTGCAACATGACCACACTACAGGAATGACATTCCTGAAGAAACCCCAAGTTTTCTTATTTCTTTCAACCTCACTTTTACAGTAATACTGCGTAAATTACCTTATATTGCAACAAGCAAAAGTAACTGAGGCAAGTCCAGAGGGACAGATGCAACAAACAACTCTTCTTTTTCCCATGTGTTGAGCTGGTCAAATGCAAGTCAGCTACACACTAGAAGCAATGGATGCATGGCAATTATGTGTGAGCTAAATAGGCCCTGATTTCTTCATTGCCAGCCAGCTTTAGAATAAAAAGAGCAAATAAATGTACCTGCACATATAACAATTTAGCTTTGCTTTCATCTCGAAGGCCAAGCATTTAAATGAAGAATTTTCCTTCATAAGATGAAACAGCCAGATTAACTTTCGACTTAGCATAGATACTCTAGCATCATATTAGTGCTGGCTAAGACACAGTGCAGTCAGAAGGCCCTAAAATGGCCTGTAGTATGCCAAATCTGGTGTCAAATTGTGCTCTGTCATCATGACTCTACACTTCTTATACAGCAGTGTGGTGGTTGTTATTCTCTTCATCTATGAAAGACTGGAAGAGTTGAGACTGTTGCTCATTTTTGCACTTTCCTGTTCTTCCTCTTCTCCATATGAAAACACTCCTACATCTCACCAAAGTAGGACAAGGTGAATGTTTCTAAGAAAGTTTCTTTCCGAATTCTCCTTCATCCTGGAGCTCATCAAGATCCTCTATAGCCAGAAATTTCTCTTCTGTTTGAATTTGTGTTAGTGCATCAAGTTGTCAGATAATTTTTCTAAGTCATCTTTCCAAATGTCTGCTGTGACCATGCAAGTCATGCTTCACAACCATAGTGCTCAATACTGTATGCTTATTATTTAAAGACCTTGCTCTTAGAGTGAGCAAAAAAGTGTCCAAGATGAGAAAGAAATGAGAAAACATGGCAGGTAAAGCAGATGGAAGTAGGCTTACATGAAACTGTGGACTGAATGCAGATGCAACATCCAGTACTTTATGAGATTCTAGTCCCTAATATTTGAAATTGTTCCTACAAATATCTTGGGGTATCTAGAAAAAACACCAATTTCTCTTGGCAAATTCAGAAATGAAGCTTGTAATTTTCTAAACCACTTCATAATAAAATACAGTGAATGAAGGCCAGTTTGTTCAAGCAGTGTCAAACAGCATTGGTATGGTGACAGTCTGGCATCTCGCAATCTGCCAGAATTAGAGCGCAATGATGCTTCTGATTGGAAACCGCAGTGAGGAAGTTCCTAGTTTCTCTTCTTTGGTATAAAGCACACATTTTTTGCTAGATGATTCATAAGATAATGGTTCTTCATCCTGTAACTAATCCAGCATTTAACATATCCTTTGTTGCAGCACATGCCACTTAAATTTGAGAATTTTGCATTTGGGAAGTAAGAAGGAAATGATTTTTTGACAGGTCTTTTCTTTTCTTTTCTTTTCTTTTCTTTTCTTTTCTTTTCTTTTCTTTTCTTTTCTTTTCTTTTCTTTTCTTTTCTTTTCTTTTCTTTTCTTTTCTTTTCTTTTCTTTTCTTTTCTTTTCTTCTGCCAGCTCTGGAATGTGGGAAGTGTTCCCACATATGGGTGTATGATATGGTGGAGGACAAAGCAATATGCTTTGGAGCTGAATATACCTTTGTGCTTTTGAGACACTGACCTGGGCCTTGCTTTCTCTGCCACCACCAGTGCCACAGCTAACCTCCTGAGCACTTTCCAGGCAGACAAAGTTTTAATAAACAACTGAGAACTCAGCTGCAAAATAAGATTCTATCTTTGTCCCAATCCTGGTAAAAAACCCTCTTCCTCATCTCAGATGGCACTTTTCTGGGCTACACCAGAACAGTGTAATTCTGATATCTATATAATCAGCGATGGGCATTCTGTCATAAATTGCATCAACTGTGCATTTCCAGAAGGTTCACTAAAAAAAAAAACAACCCAGCTTTTAAGAATTGTGCCTCATCTCTGTTCCTAAAAATGAAGCTGTCCTTTAGAATCCCACCATTCTCAGCCTTTCTTTAAATTGGAGAAATAGTCTCCAGAAATATTGCCTTGGCAAAAAGGAGCAATTAGATTAAATCCTGATATTGGAGGGAAGTAATTATCTGCATGACCTTGAGAGCTAGACGTGGGCAGAATAGAAAGGAGAGATTCTTCTTTTTCTGCACAACCCTGTAACTGTACTTGGAAGGTCCCAAGAAATCAGACTGGAAGTTGGGTTGCCTCTAGTCATAATATCACTACAGTGGTATTTTTAGTGACTTATTTATTTCTCCAAAATCCCCCTAAAGAATAAGTATCAGAGAATCCTGCTGGAGCTTTTCGGGTAAACAGAGAAGAGGCAATTTCCAATAAGGTTTCAAAAAATTTGTCTGAAACAGCTGTCCAGGTGGCACATCCAGAATACCTGGTAGAATGGTACGGCATAAGCTATTTGTACTGATGTGGTTTAGTCTCACTTATGAATAATCTCAAACCCGTGCCAATAAAAGTTTTATCATGCATTGCTATGTCTTCTCCCCCTTCCACTCTGACCAAACAAAGTGAAATCAAAATTAATCAGTAAATTACTTTAACCTCGGTAGGGTTTCTCATTAATTTGTGGTTTCTCATTTCCCACATCTCCATCACTGCATAAAACTTCCCTTTTTACTGACAGTTCACTGTTTACATGATAAACATACTCCCTGCATTACCCTTCTGGACTTGTATTGCTCAAGCGTGAGAGCTTCAGTACATCCCACTTCCTTACCAGCCCCTTGAAACCTTCTTGATGACAGTGCTTGGTGACCACAACAGGCAGTGAGTACTAATATTGCAGTACAGAGAATTTCCCCCCACCAATGAAGCATAACATTCAGTTTCTCCAGCTGTTCTTCTCATTCCTGGAAACCTGCTGGAAAAAGCCACTGTGGAGGTAAATGGACTATCTTGGCACAGAGGCATCACCCACATCTCAGAAGAATTGACTGAAGAGGATGGGGTTCTTCCCCTGAGATGTTCAGCTCCTTTTGTTGCACTGCCGGGACAGAAAAATGCTTTAAAGTGTGTGTATTATCTGGAAGCTCACCAAAGAGGAGGACATTCCTCTGGAGGTTTAGCTGGAACAATTGATTCCCTGTGAGTTGCTGGCATGGAGGGTGTGCCTGCAAGAAAAGGCTTCATGGCCAATGCTTACTTTTGCCCCACCGTCCCTGGTTCCCTGGGCCATTGTGGATCTACAAAATGCTGATTTGCATCTGGCAGGCACAGCCGTTCCCCAAGTAGCGGCCTGCACCCCAAAGCACAGCAATGAACCCAATCTACTCATTTCTCCCACTGGCACAGTGATGTCCACCAGCATTGGTGGAGGGTGGGTATTTCTGTCTTTTTTCTTTCTTTCTTTCTTAACTACGTAAAACATCTCAGGCAGCAGCCTCAGAAATCAAACTTCCAGCCTGCCTGACTTACATCACTTCAGTGAATATATTTGCTGTGGAAAAATACACTCCACTAAGTCAGTTTTACTAAGAGAACTTGGTAGAGATAAACCCTACTGAGGTACATGTTAGTGCCAGGAATGTCTCTATCCCATCAGTTCTGCCTACCCAATAAACCTCATCAGCTCATAGGTCTTTTAGCAGTGTCCTTCCAGAATTACTTCTGTGAATCAACTGACAAGGGCCAGGAGAAAAACACTAAAATTTACCAGCAACTTGGATTATACTTGTCATTTTACTCCAGCATAGGATTCAAGCTATCTACAAACCCAGAGGGTTGTATACTGTATTCACAATTTACCAAATTAATTTGTATGTTCCTCCCAATTAATTAACTAAACAGTAAGAGCCAGGACGCAGTCTCAGATCCAGGGATACCATCTGTCACAACTTGGCTCAGTCCCATTGTGTAAGGTCACCAGTCTGCTGTGAGTGGGCTCAATCCATGGGGTCCCACCTGCTTCAAACCCAGCAATTTCTGAAGGCAAATGGCCTCCTTGTGCTCCCTGTGGCCCCAGAGCTCCTCCGACCCCTTTCCAGGGAGGTGAAACCCTGCAGGGCAGCCAGCCCCCCCGTACTGCTTGGGGCTCACACACACTTTTGGGAAACTCCTCTGGGGCTTCAGGGGAGCATTTCCACGCTTCCAGTTTAACCCCACCACCAGGACAACATGATGAGAAATGAAGGAGTAAAGTTTAAGCAGAAGAATGTCTGAACCACAGACATGGTACTCTTAAAAGGAATTGAAAATCATAGACTTCTGAAAAAGGGCAAAGTCCTGGCTTAGTCACCCTTTCTGTGAATGCGAGGTCTGGGATGAGCCCATCCTTGTTTTTCAGACACTGTCACACAGGACTCGCCCATGTTCAGCTGCTGTCCTTCACAGTGTCCCCACCAAGAACCCTTGGCCCTTTTCTCTCCACTTCTCTGTGTAAAAAAAAAAAAAAAAAAAGTCCTTGGGAAAGACCAGTACCTAGAAGATGATCAGCATTCTTAGTCCTAATTTAGCATCATGGTGGCTTCTTACAGTTAGTACTTAGAAAGGTCACTGAGCATATTTCTAAGGCAGAGCCAACCCAGCAAGCTGCCTAGATGATGGCTAGATATGTGTCCAGGAAGATACAAAATAAAGTAATACTACGTGACCCAAACACACATTTAGGGCTCAAGGAGAATGTTCACTGCTGGGGCACTGCGGTGGGATGTAAAGTCACAGAGCAGGAAGTCACTGTAGATAAGGATCCCTCTTCCAAGCCGTACAGCAATGTGCCCAGAATGCATTGATTAAAGATTGGCAGGGTGAAGCCCAGCGTTACAGAGCTCAAAGGAAGATCTGACTTTGATTTCACTGGATCCAGAGCTTAAGTCATGGGCTACAAACAACACAAGGCTGTGCCTACAGATCAATGTGTTTTCTGGATTGCACTCAAGGCACTTAGTGCCTTGTAAGATCAGCATGTGGATCTTCACACTGGTTTTGGCATCATCTGAATTATTGTATTTCTTTCTGAAACCAGTTAACTGCCTGGAAGTGTTCTAGACAGAAACCAACGACAGTACCAAAAGACTTGAATGAATGATTTGTGATGAGAAATTAAATGTCTCACCTACCCACAGAAGAATATGTTCTTTAGAGAAAAGTAATTGTCTGACTTTTAAGTAGTGTTGAATTTAAACATACTTCTGAAATACACTTATTACATAATGAAAATGATGCTGAAATGGACATTATGAATATTATGTAATAAAACTATATTTTAACATGTGTGATTTTACCATATCAAGCAAAATGCACAGCCTTTTATGTGTCATCACCTAAACAATAATTATGGGTGTACATATATGTGTATGGGCACATGTGCATGTATGTATTTTTAGTAATAAACTTGAAAAGTGAAAATAGCAAATATGAAGAGAGACATTTAGGATGTACCAAGGAATAGAGGAGGAAATCAAACCTTCCTCAAAGTTAAGAAAAAGAATATTTATGAATGTACCCTAAACCTGAAATTAAAGATGGAAGATACAAATATAGCTAGAGAAGCTGTATATATTTTTGCCTGCATTTACAGAAAAGCAAATGAAGACACAAAATAGATTAAAAGTAATTAGCAACTTCAGGTGCCTCCACTTCAGTGTGCTGAATTTTATTCACTCTAACAGCACCTAGACTTCTGAAGATGACATGCTTAGCATTAAAAATAGGCCCTTTGTAGTGTCTGAAGTTCAGCACCCCAACCACACAGCTGGAAATGTTAGATGAAGGACCAGATGTGTGAATTATCTAATTTCCATTGATGTAAATGGTAGTTAAATGCCCAAAGAAGGAATGATGTCCCTCTTTGCTACACCCTTGTGTTTTAATGGATTCAGTAGAGACTTAAAACTTGTGCCAAAGATTTAGAGCTTACAGAATTTTTCAATCAAAATCTCCAACAACCAATGAATAAATAAAAGTCTCTATTGTCATTTAGGATGATACTTCTTTTTTCATCAGTCTAATGCTTTTAGTCTTCCCAAAGGTGACTTAAGTGATAGGACATTTCTCTCATCTGCTACCTAGGGGAGAGCTGTGTGTGCAATGTCATGTTTTAATTTAGGCAAGGTTTGGGATTACGCTGACAGTCACAGCATGGTGGAGGGAAAGGGCTGAAGAGAAAATGTCCATGTGGATCCTTGCTTGGTTTAGACAGGATTTGCCTTAAAGGCCAGAATGAAACTCAGATCAAAATTTAGACTATTTGTCAGCAGCCCACCATGGATTTGAATACATGTCTTGTTGGGATTTTTCCCCTCTTCTGTCAGTCCAGAGGGTCACTTGGACTACTTCCTTCTATGCTTAGGAATACCAATCTTTTTGCATCGCCTTTGAGGATGTGAGAAAAAAATCCCATGGGATTTGAAGGCTGAAATGAAGCAGAAACCTTTTGCTGCTGGCTGCAATACAAGTACATAGAGATGGCCCAAAGCCCAAGCCATGCATTTTTTTTTTCTTTAGGACCTTACAATTTGAGAAACCTAGACAGTCTTGCAGCTCATTAGTTTGGTAATCCCTCTGCTTCAACAACAGAAGCAGAGGGAGATGTGACTCATTTCCCAACCACCGCTACCTCTGGCAGCTGAAGACAGATTAGTGCCCAGTCTCTGGGCCAGCAAGTTAGTTCTCTATAAGCTCAGCCATGCCAGGCTTGTGGAGAGAAGGTGATGCCACCTCAGTGCATGCAAGAGCCATGCCCTTTTCCCTCAAGATTTTCCATCATAAAGTAGGGTAGAACAAATATCCAATTATAAATTTATCAGCAATCTACAGTTTTCTACCAGCTAGGGGGAAAGAAGGGTGAGGAAAACCTTTATATACATAAACAGCCATTGCATTTGAATTTCCTTTTTTTTTTCTTTTTTTTTTTTTTTTTTTCCCCAGGCAGAAACATGTTTCTTATTTATCTGAAAACATCCTGTTCAAATTTAAGATTTTCTGTGGTTAGTTGCTGTTCATTATTATCTGTTCTCAAACCAGTCAGGATGGGAGTCATTCCTGATGTGTGACCAATGGGGAAGATAAAACAAATGAGGAGAGAAGATGTATGGGGGATCCTTGCATGGTGTGGTTGATGTTACGATCTATGGATATGGAGGGTCTACCAGCACTTCTGAGAAAATCAGTTAGATAGTCTGGGATCTGCAGGACATCTGCAGGGCAAATACATCCATGTGTCCTTTTTTGACTATTACTCATTACTGCACAATTTAAAATGTGTGTGTCATGAAATAATCTGGGTAACCTTATATTCTAGCTGTTATACATGATATGCCCTGTGCCTTTCCTTAAAATTATAATATAATTTTTAATCAGACATGCATCATAACAGCAATCATTTGACTCTCTCTTTGGAAGATATTTTTACACATGCATTTCAAGTGATCTTCAACATTTAGTTTAGCAAAACATTCCGAATCCAACATCTAAAGTTCAGGTTGCCTAAAGTCTGCAAAAAACTCTGGAAATGCTGACTATCTACAAACCCGACCCAAGTTAGTGGAAGCAGCAGGGCATGCAGAATAGTTTTGCTTTTGTTTTTGCTTCAGTAATGGTCACTTTTTGTTCTTCAGCTTATGGAGAGCCCCTTCAGCTCAGAGAGGCTTGCTGTGCATTGTGGAGTGTTACCACAAGAAGAATGCTGAAAGAGTTATACTGCGCTGCCTTCTGGTTTTTGTACATATAAATCAACCTTAGATCATAAAACACAACCTGTAATAACAATCACCAATATTTAATAAATTTCTGACTAGTTTGAAAACCTGTTCAAATACTTTGTACCACCCACAAAAACATTTGTAATAAATTGCAAGGCAATAAAAATCACGTAGCACATAATTACTGGCATTATTGTATACTTCACTTTTTTGAGGGAGGAGGAGCTGGGTAGAGAGAGGAAGAGGCTGGGTTTGAGGAAAAAAAGGGAACTTTTCAGATGTATTTCCTGAGCTAATTCTTTGTATAATTTTTTTTTAAATAATACATATTAAGCAGTGCTAAATATAGAAAAGGGCCTTTTCAAACAGCTCACAAGTTCTGTTTCTGAATGAGTCATTACTGATCAGAAGGATTCTCTTAACAGGGGATATACAGCACAAGAACCAAAGCCTATTTCCGTTGAAATCAGTGGCAAACTCCCACTGACTTCAACAGAGGACTGACCCAGCAGACGTATTGGAGTCAGGGATGGAAAAACTTAGAGAGGTGTTGGGTTTTTTTAATAAATCTGCAAGGACTCTTCCAATTCAATTTCCACAGCTTTCGGCACATTTTATAGGTCTCCTACTTTGCACAGAGGAATGAGGCGTAAATGTGTAAATGGCTTAAATACAAACACTAAATCCATGTTTATGTTTGCATTAATGTAAGCTTCTCCCCTCTTATCTGTGGCTTGTGGTGAATTTACAATACTTGTGTCTTAGTTCATTTTACCAAGAAGTTATTTACTGGCCACTGTAAGGCTATTCTGTTTGCGGTTCAAAAAAAAGAAAAGGAAACCACTTCTGTCGAGCAAGGAAGAGACTAGCAAATCTATTAATCCCGCCCCCAAAAACAAGAACATCAGTTTTCAGGTGAAAATATAAGCTATTGTGCTTAATATAAGAACTGAGATGATTGGAATGTAACATTTGCAAAGCACCAAAAGTGATTTAGAAACATCAGTTTTTCTTTTTTTTTTTTTTTTGTTCTTAAAATACCTAGCAAGCCTAATTCCCATGGAAAGTCCCAGGAATTTAGGAAATTCAGTGCCTCTTGGAAAAAGACTCAGAGTCTTCTGAATACGTTATATGTGAGCCTTTAGACATTTGAAGTTATCTATTTGGTTTAAAAAAAATATCAGCTATGAGCTTTACTTACAATCCAGATTCGCTCCTTTTCAAAAACTGATTTATTCCTTAATAGATTCCCTGATAACTATTATTTGCCCAAGATATTACTGAATTAAAGCCACTAATTTTTGCAAGGAACTCAATTAATCTGATCAAAGGTACAATATAGGAGAGATTAAAAATGCTGTAAGGATTTGCAGACACGCACTTTTAGAGATGGTGCCTCAGGAGCTGGATATAAGGGCATCTTTCAAATGGGAGCTGCAAGACAGGGCACAGTATCTCTAACCTGGATTCTATTTTGCCCAGGGATTTCTGTGATTTAAGCAAACCAGAGTATATCAATTTTAATTTTATAAGTATATATAATGTGTTTTATATATATTTATATATATATATAAAATTTTTACTATCACAAAAAACTGGCCTTCAGTAATTGAACTGACATAAACTGCTTGAAAAGCACTTACAGACAGCTGGGGTCCCTTTTGCAGTGACAGAATAGGAGAAGCAAAAGGCCAAAATTCTCTCTTTGCTTTGCCCAGGACATGTACACATGCAAACACACACACAAATGTAAATTTAGGATGTTTCTAAAGGAGTATCTTGCAGGGCCTTGTCACAGGACAGGTTCTGTTACTAATGGGGTCTGAGAAGGAACTTATTGTACTTGGAGGAGGGGGTAAAAATGGCTTGCAGGCCCAGTCCCAAATAGTAATCTTGGCTCTGAATTCACAAGGTGCATGTACCCTTTGGGGTGTGGTGATGCTACCAAATGAAATAAAAAAAGGCGAGAAGTAAAGACCAGGTACTGAACTTTGTCATGAATGTCTTTGTCCCTGGCAGATATCCCAGGATCTCTATGGTTCTCAGAAAGACTTCCACTGGCTTTAGAGAGTAAACAGGCAGCTCATTTGAAGGGAAGCAAACTGTCTTCCCTAAAAACAGGATTAAAATGAACTCAGCATGTGGAACTCTGCAGTTTCCTACCTTCTTCTTTTTCCCAACTATTGTATTTTAATCTTTAAACAAATGCTTTGGAAAATTCCGTAAAAAAAAGTAAAGCGTGCAATTAGGAAAATATTTATTTCAGTACTCCTGAAATGCTTTTGCTGTCTCTAATTTAAAGTCCTGCAGGTGAAAATGCAAGAAAAACAATTTGGGGCATTTCCACAGTCTGTCACAAGATCAAGTAAGACAAATTGTGGACTAAGGGAGGAACAGCCTCTGCCAACTGCAGCAGCTGAGTTAGAAAGTTACATTCTTCCACCAAGTACTTTTCCCATTGTTAACATGTGTACCAAGGCATTTGGGGATGATATGCATGCGCTGCACATGGACAGTCACGGGATTAAACAGAGCTACTCACAGAATAAATTAGCCTCAGTATTAACCACACAGACCTTCCAGTCCTGCTGTCAAACAAGAGTCTATTCTGGTTTACAAGGATTACAAGGAGTAGAAGACGGCATGCAAAGAAATTATAAGTATTGACCTCAGCATCAGGGTAACATTTATCTTCTAACAATGAACATTGTATGCATACACAGGACATTACTTGTACATCATTTTGGAATCACCAATGAGCAAGTATTGGGTTGACAGTGTGGTTGAAGCAAAGAAAAAATATTCTGCTGAATGGTATTAATATAAACATGGAACCAAATTTTTAACAGACTAAGATGGAGGAAGCAAAATGGAATTTAGTGTACACTTGAGATGCAAGATTAATGCTCCCAGAGCAAAAACATTGAGTCCAAATATCTAAGGTAGTAAAGGCATATTTAGACACCTAAACAAAAATGGCCTGATTTGCTGTGTTGCTGAGCACCTGCGCTTCCCAGTGAAATCACTGGGTCTAGCAGGCTAGCCTTAAGAACACAGGTCTGAAATTTGTGGATATGAAATGGAATAACAAATGGGGAGAGCAAAAGCTGCGTCAGCAGATGCACTAGTCTTTGCCATAGTAGTGTCCTGCAGATGTTACAGAGACGAAAGCAATTTTCCACGATAGATGATACATTCAATATATATACAATTAAAGTAATGGGAAACAAAATGAGAAATGGGGTCATGCTCATCTGCTCTTTTGAAGATGTTTTTTCCATAGAAAGAAGCAGCTGAATGCAACTGTCGTTTCGTTACATCAAAACAACATAACATGTGTGAGCAAGGGAATCCTGGCACGTTAATTGGCAGTGTAGCTGGTAATGTGCTGTGTGCTGGACACTGATGCCTCTCTCTCTCTCTCCACTCCACCCCCCCCATCTTCTTCCCTTCTTAATAAGAAAAGTAAACTCAAGAGAAAGCTTCCAGAACACAAATAGGCATTGTTCCCTGGATGGTAGATATGTGGGATGTACACAACAGATTTTGTTCCACTGGGTATGGGAAGATGAACAAGTCACTGCAGGGTAAGCCAGTATGTTGGATTGACAGCACACAAGCTGCTTTATGGTAATAATCCTTATGCACCCTGCAGGACACTGCAGTAAATGCAAAATACTTCACCTCTCAAAGGACTTGGATGCCTAAAGACACTATCTCCATGCGACTAACCAATACTGAAATCCATGGGAATCTGGCACATGAGTGCTTTTGTAAGCATCACTAGCTGTCCACCTGCAACTTTATGTACCTAAATTCCTTTGAAAAAACTGACCTTGGATCTCAGGCAAGTAATGAACCATTTTCATACTAATTTTATTTGATGCATGTAGCGCATGTAGGCCATTAGGAGAACTATTAACTTGCTTGCCACCGCGTGAGTTTCTGGTCCTTATGGCCTCTGCTGCTGGGGGAAAAGCAGGTGGCTCCTGGGGTGAGTGGAAGGGATCAGCATCCTATTGCATTTGGCAATGCGGCTCTTCCACATCCACCTGCATCCAGTCTTTCTGCCAAACTACGAGCCCTAGTTTTTTCCTGGTCCAGTTACATCTCCCAAAGTGCAGGTGGACGGGTAATATAGTAGACTGGAATTTCCTCAAGGTCAGCTCTGAAATCAATATGCTCCAATCGTACCTAAAGGGGCCTGATTTTCAAAGTTGAGCAGCTCTGGCTGAGGTCAGGGAACTGAAAGTCAGTCCAACAGAAAGTTTGAGATGAGTCCAACAGAAAGTTTGAGATGTGAACCTCTGAGTGCCTTTGCTGCTGCTGGATTTCAGAATGGGTGGCAAAGTATTGTATGTAGCAAAGCAAGCCTGGTTTTCTTTCATTTCCTTCTCTCTGAACAGATAAAGAATAAAGCATCCACTTGCAGATGTGAACCTCTGAGTGATGTTACCTCCTCCTTTCACAGTAAGACCACTGTTATGGGAGTTAGGGCTCCTTGACTCCCTGTGGAGTCAGCTCTTTGCTAATGTTTCCTCTTGCTCTTTTGCCCATATGACACCACTGGTGCTGCCTGTAAGACTCCCTTTTTGAACAGTGGGGAATATCTGGAGAAACTACAGACACATCAGCCCAAATGAGATGACTGGCACACGTTTTCAGACAGTGGTTAAGGGAACTCTCATAAACAGTGTTACAAACTTCAGGGTCTTCGTCCAGGAATGACAAATTAGGAGAGCAGCATGATGGCAGAGCAGGATTTAGAAGTCTGAAATCAGTGTATTTCCTACTGCAAATATACTTTGCCATGACATTGTGCCTCACCCAGCTCTGACATTGCTCTCTCAGACTAGCACACTGTGATACATAATATTAATATAATAAAAATTGTAAATGTTGCATAAAGGCTTCGTAGGTATTAAAGCACCCAGTGCTTAGCATTTCCACTCTGAACTACAGCATTAAAACTTTGAAAGATGTAAGCTTAAAATTTATTTCTTAGTTTGCATTTTTGCAACATTATTAAATAAGTTGGTATTGGTCTCTTAGGCATTTAAACTCCATTATATACAGTTCCAGATTAACCCTTTATATTAAATGTGATAAATAAACGATAAAAAAATACAACAGTTGAGAAGGTACTAAACCCACTAAAATCATGAACTTTGCAATGAGGATCCTTTAATTTCTCCTTTAAAAATATGAATTAAGCCTGTACTGTTCTACACATACCAAAAAACAATGATGCAAAAGAAGTATCGCATAGGTTATTTAAGCCTGAGCCTTACTGCTAAATGCACCTGTGGTCATGAAATTCTTCATTTCATTTGATGGGTTGAGAAGCCTGAGTAGAAGGAGATAGTAGCTAGTTAAGGGCCTTATAGCCTTTCTTGTTACCAGAGGACTTTTCTCTCTAAACAGTTTGGCATAACTAAGGAAAAAACCCTCCTGCCTCCCATCTCTTAAGCCTGCACTTTAGCCACACATCCCTTCCTCCCTATCTATGTAAAAGCTGGAAGACCACAGCGTCTGGCAAAATATTTAATGATAATAATACTAAAACATTTCCCACTGACTGAGGGAACTACAGAAGTAACACATAGTGTGTGTAGGCCTCTGTCCAGGAATAATAAACTATAGGTTTCAGTCTGATGGTGAAAAAGAGCTCAGATAGCAGTGAAACAAATACATTTATCCTTATAAGACTGAAAGATAGCTGTGCTGGGCCAAATATTAAGTGATAATTACTAAGGATAAGCAAACCCTGTGGAGCTGGAGGTTTTGTAAGCAGCTCAGGATTTTAATATGTTTTGGAGCTAGAGTTTTATAAAATCCCAGGCTTAGGGGAAAAAAAAAGTTAGAGAGAGTTGGAAAACTCATAACTCTCCTTTTTCTGTTCCTACTCCACTGCTTCTGTTGGAATAATGGCAATGGTCATGTACATCCCACAAGAAGGAGAATAAAAATATTGTTGCCTCTCTCCAACCTCTAAGTCTTGGTCACCTTGCAAGACAATGAGGCTGACACTCTGCATTTCACACACCCAAGCAACTCAGAGGGAGTGTTTTTGCCTCAGCTAAGTGGGGAGAATGGCCAGCAAATGTCAAAGTTTTCAAGCCTCTCAGTTTTTATTGCATCCATAATATAGTTGGTGTTTTTTTCTCAAGAAAGAAATGGCTGCTGCAACTGTCTTATTACCTAGGAATCTTTGCATTCTTTTAGGAAAAAGAAAGAAAAGATAAAGAAACTAAAACAAAATCTAGTTGCCACATCTTCTGAAAGAAGCTGTCCTGAGTCATGACTTCTCCACTTGAGAGGTTTGCATTGCTGATTGTACCACACATCTGCAAGAAAAAATACAGCTACCTATAAGCCCATCAGCAAAACAGTCTCTGAGCTGCTGCTCAGCTTTCTGAGCCCCAAGCAGAGAAAGAAAAAAATAAGAGCAGAAGCACAGAAGTTGTGCTGGCAGCAGCAGCAGCTGGGAGCAGGGAGTTACTGCTCTCCAGAGAGATCCAGCTGTCTCGGCAGATAGCTCCATTGTGCCAGCTGCTTTGCCCTCACCCACTGTTACCTAGCTTCACCTCTGCTAATTTGAGGCCACAGCTGCAAACCCCACTGCTATTGCCCCAACTTCATTGCACAGTGGCAAAAGGCAGTTGATCTTAAGCCGAAGTGGAGGGGCAAATGGTGTGTACAGTTATTGCAAATATGCAGATTTTTCAGAGGTAATTTGGACAGCTGCAAAAGTTAAGTCACATAAGTCATCACATGGGGAGCTACACAGACCTTCCTCTTTCCAAAATCTCTTCATCTGCTGTGAAAAAAAAGCAGCATCATTCTGCAAGTGGATGCTTTATTCTTTATCTGTTCAGAGAGAAGGAAATGAAAGAAAACCAGCCTTGCTCTGCTATATACAATACTTTGCCACCCATTCTCAAATCCAGCAGCAGCAAAGGCACAAAGGCAAGGTGCCATATGACAGCAAAACTCAAGGTATATGCCACCATAAACAAATGCAGACTGGCTTTGCTCTGACACAACCAAGCCCCTGTTGTTGAAGGACACTGCTTTCCCAAAGACCTTAACAAGAAAGTTTCATACTACTGACATGTCCAGAAGGATTTTGTCCAGAGCTGCAGCTGAGTATTTTGGCATCCATACTCCTTTCAGCTGTAAACATCCTACATTTACCCTGCATGCAGTTTGTATTCCTGGGCAGCAGTGGCAGCAGTAGCAGACAGGGCTTGGGCCTGAATAATTCTTTTACTCAACTTCTTCCACTTGCACTGCCCTTGCTCTGCTCCAGATTCCACCAACACAAAAAGGAAATGACTGGGAGTTAGTGACTCCTGAAAACAGACCTCTCGAAGCAGACAAATGTAGCAACTGCCTTGTTACAGACGTGACGAGCTGCCATTACTTCTCCCATCCAGAAATGAATAAATGTGGGGACTACAATTTATGGCCACAGCAGAACTCCTTCCTGGGAGAATGGGAAGAATGGGAGAGCTTTCCAGAAGTTGTGGGGAGCAGCTGTAAGAAGTGGGATCCACTGATAACATGGGATTTTCCCCCTCCTCATAACTCAGCCAGGGGGAAGAGTGTCTGGCCACAGCTAGGAACTCATACATTGTTAAGTCAGGACTTCTTTCTCATCACAGCAGCCCAAATTGGCATTTTTCCTCCTTTAAAAGGAAAACAAATCCAATCCTTTTGGAGTTCTGTTCCTCATTTCAAAAGTGTGTGAGTGGGTTTGAAATGAAACAAAATATGTCCACCTCTTCTTAGTAATTCCAAATTACTGGAACTGATTGGAGGAAGGAGCGACCAGAGGGCACATTGCATGAACTCTTCACAGATTGCACGAAACAAACCTCTCTCTGTAAAACAATGCAGCTCAGGGACCAGTGAATTAAGCATAATCCCCTGAGAGAAACACCAGGCTAAATACATCACTACAGTATTGCTGTTTTCAAAGGAACTGAATGATGCAATCGATGCATTTATCAGAGAGTATTTGCTGGAGCCTGCCAGTCTGAATTCCATTTGAACTGGTACAAATTAGGTGCAGCAGTGTTTGAATCAATGATCTGATGTCAGCAGAAATGAAATCCGAGTCAGGACTAGAAATAAACCCTCCACCACCTCCACCCTGTTTTGTTTTCTTCTCCCCCTGCCCTTCCCACTGCCCCAAGCTAAATCAGAGAACTCAGCTGAATGGTATCTTGTCACTGAAAAAACTAGCTGAAAATGGCTTCTGCTGAGCTGGGTTAACCATGGAAACATAGCCATGTAAGCCAAACAACAAACTAGGAATTTGTAAGCAAAATTCTCCTATCTGAGGTCTTAACACTATCTAAAAAGGGCACAAACTGTACCAATAATTGTGTAGATTGCTTCAGTCTTCCTTTAGAGATGTAGCAATGTGCATGGAGTGAGAGGTAGAGGAGAAGAAAGTCTGGAGGAGACACCAGTCTGTTTGCATTATGTAGTCATAGTGCTAGCTGGAGTTGACTTGCAGCATCTGTGAACAAGCTTCTCCTAATAAAGAGCCTCTTTAATTGAAGGATAATGAAATCCTGCCATTTTATTACCTAGGACAGAAGTGATGGGGGAGTGATGCTCACAGTGAAGAAGAGTGTCTGTTTAAGAAGAGAACAAGACAACGTTTATGGAGAGAAGCAATATGACTTGCTCCACAGGAAAGCTGGATTTCTAGACAGATAATATTGCATAATCGTTGAAAGAGTATGAAGGAAAAATGGATCCAGAATACAGAACTGACCATAAGGATTAGTAAGGCAAAGATTTGTCCCCATCTCGTACCCCGTGCTTTGGCTGGGAAATACAGGAATAATAGATAATTGTACATGATTTTAGGCAGAAAGATACTGTGGACAGGTATTGGGGTTGGGATGGAGGTGGGGAAAGTATTTTAGGTTACCTGGAATCAAGAAGAATGTAACTTAGATATGAGTTACACAATGGAGAGCTCTGGTATCCACATGTAACTCTGGAGACAAAAAAGATTCTCTAATCAGAAACAGCATCATTTGTGAGACATGTGATTTCAGTTTGCAGGAGAAAATGTCAAGAGAAATATCTCCAACCCTGGGGAAACGCATACAAACGTCAACAGCACAGGAGCTGTCCAAGGGAAAAATCAAAACAGTGACATCTATTAGTGTGCAGAACAAGTACATAGATGCAAGATAAAGAAGCCAATGACTCAGGACACAGCCAGACTGAAAATCATGGCTCAGTGTACGTACTGTGGGAAGAACATGAAAGGCAGAAATTAACATTCTCAGCCACTGAATACAAATGCAAAGAGTGTAAGAAATCTGTCCCAGCATACAACTGGTTGAGAAGGAAGAACAGCTTTCAGCAGATGAAGAGATTGGAAAAGGACTGGCGGTGTCAGGATTAATGGAAAGATTGGGAAAACTAGTATTAAGGTTGGTGACAGCATTCGGGTTTGAAAAAGAAGTGCTCAATTTCATTGCCAGGTCCTGCAATGCTCACAGAGCTAGTTGAAAGATTCCACTGCCAGCACTGGCAAAAGGGTTATGGCTTGGGAGATAAGGGGCCAAAAATCTACAGTATAGCTTTGGGTGAGTGTTGGTATTAGAGATGTGAAAAGTGGAGATGAAACAAGCATCATTATTGCTACATCCTTCAAGACTTGCAGGAACAAGGTCAGGAAGGGTGAAAGACGCAGATTATTTCTGAGGCGCCTTTCTTTCTGGCTACACCTACAGTACCAGTTTAAACTTAAAAATGACAGTGTCTGAGAAGCTATGTTCATTCCTTCATTGCATGGCTTTCAAAGAAAAGTGGATTATAATTGGTGTCCCAGGTTCATGGGACATGTTATGGTCAGGGTTAGGATTTGGGAGAGCAGAGACTGGCCAGTTTGATTTGCTCCTCAGCTGTGAGGTCAGCTTGGTTAGGAAATGGATTTGATATGGCAGGTGAGAGCAGCTTTTCCCTGTGGCTGTGTCTGGATCTGTGGCTGTTTCAGATAACTGGCCACGCTTGGTGAAGTCATGTAGGGCTTGGACTTAGGAACATGGGATTGGCCATAGAAGGTCAAACGAACAGTCCACCTGTCTCTGAGGACAATCATAGGGAGATGCCTAGAGTATAAAACAGAGTAAGACTGGTAATACACCCCAACATTCAGCCATGAGTTTAATTTTCATGATCTTGTCTAGTCTCACCTTACCTTGAGCACATGTAAACAGTATCGACAGGTCATCCAGCAAAGGATTCTGTGCCTTAGTTATACGATCTGAAAAGAAGCAACTTCCTCAGCATTTTGGAAACATGCCTCTTTCTGATTTCATTTGATTACCCTAGGTTTGTATTGAAAGAGACGCTGAACAGGAAAGGTAGGATTTCTGATGCATCCAGCAGGGCCTGCAGGGTCAGGAAGAGGACTGAAATGAGGAGGAACCTATGCCACCAATGCCTTCAACTTCAGAGGAAATTGCTACAGATTAACTTTTATCTCTAAAGCTACATAAACATCAATAAACCAAATTGTTCTTGGACACTGGAAAACACTCTTCTACAATATGAAACTGCTAGAAACAGGTGATTTTGGTCTGCTGTCAAGCAACTCTAGGGCACACTTTGGTAGCTAGGATGCTGCAGGAAACATTCCCACTTTGCAGCACAGATTTTGGCATGCTTCCTCTGCCAGGGCTCCCAGCAGCATGCCGTGGTCAGCTGGGAGGAGGAGGCAGTGGACACCCCAGTGTGGACAGCCTCTGTGCACCCCTCACACCACCCCTAGACCTGAGATACAGAGACCAAGGAAGGCCCTTAGCCATGACAACCTCTGCCCCTGTGTACTTCACAGGTCTGGAGCTCAAGGCCAGAGCTCCAGGGAGTGCCCACTGAGTTTCCACACTTCCTGCTACCAGGGGCAGGGGAAATTCAGATGTTTAGATGTCTTACGTCCTAAGACAATAAAGAGAATAAGGGGATGTGCCTTGGAGGAGGAGATAATTTGCCATTACCTGAAAAAAGGGTCTCCCATGACAACTTCAGCAGATGAAACTAGGAACTAGCTAGCAAGGACATCTTTACTCCCTCTTGTGTGCTCAGGGAGCAGCTGCAGCAACCAGTTACATGTGTCTCCCTATAAAGATCAACCCTGGCAGGTATTTCTGCTTAGCCAGACATGTGCATATGGGTTGCTTTAGTAAACTTCACCTCCTTCCCCCAGCTGCTCACCTGTTGCCTTGTCAGAGCACTTATGGGGCTGCCTGGGGGCACTGTGGCACAGAGTAGCAGCACAGCAAATGTGTTTCTGGCAAGGGTTGGGATTAAGAAACAAGGAGCTGCTTTCCTTCCTGAATCTTGGAATTTCAAATGAGCAGGTGAAGGATACAGCTTAAAAATGTGGGTTTGCAATGTAAAATATAATATGTTTGTAATGTAAACAGTCTTGGATTACTTTTACTGCCTTCAGGCTAGGGTTGGGGTCAGCTCAAGGGTTGCAATTTAGTACAAGGAAATCTAGAACGAAACACAAGCCTAAATCTTGCAGGTGCTGGTAGAGAAGGATGAAGAAAGTAGTTAGTGTGGAGAAAGGGTGTATGATTGATTTTTTCTGTCTAGCCTCTGACTCAGCTCAGAATGCATACTATAGTTAGAATCAGGCTTTAGGAAACGAAAACCAATAGGGCTAGTTCTAATATCAGACCTTGGAATTTCAAATAACTTCTTTTGGGTTGTAAGCATCTCTTTCAGATGCTTAGGATTTGTAGAACAGGAAGAGAAAAAAATCCAAAATGAGGTTTATTTCTGAGTCTTGCAAGTCTTGCTATGGTAAAGATGGAGATACATAGTTAGCAGGAAGAATTAGTTCACAGTTAACTTTTTTTTTTCTCTAACAGTTTGTGATTTCTGTTTCAGATCGTGGTTAGGAATACAGTTAGGTGTACTGATAGATTTTTTTTCAGAAAAGTAGAAGTAACAATATTACTCTTGAATCTTACAAGTTGTGCCAGTCATGTGTTCATTTGAAAGAAATTATTTAAGTTTTGTTTCTGTAAGGAGGTAAACTTCCCTCTCATGGTTGAAGCTGAGGGGGAGGAAGTCTCTGAATGGTTTTATGCTTGTTCCTTGCAAGTCAGTAACATGTAAGATGAAGGACACAGTTAACAGGAAAAAATAACCAATGCGTAATTTCAGCATTTCAAGAACCTGTCTTTCAGGGCAGAGGTAAGATGGGAGTGAGGAAGTCTAGAACTTCAGGGACTTTTCTTATTCTGGGAACTTGCCAACATGACCAACCTGACGTAAGTAGCCTGCAGGTCAAATAGTTTATGATTAATTTTATGGCTCCCATGAGTTGCAGGTTGTTTAGTACTAGTCTATTTTAATCTAGTCGCGTCTGATGAGGGATAAGAAATTAGTCATAACTTCTTTTCCCCTACTAACTTCATTCCACATTTTACCCTCTCAGTGGCTGTAAGAATCAGGAACAAATCTAGCTTCACAGTTTTCACTGCTGAAACACTACCCTGAAGGAGAGGCCTGAAAACCATGGCAGGAATCACACTCATTGTAAGACTTTTGTCTCTGCTAGTTACATCCATCATCTTCCCTCACTGGAAACTCTGAGTTTCAGTAATAAATCCAAAGCTAGGATTCCCCAGTCCTAAGCCTTGCCCAAACCTGAAGAAATAACTGCAATTTAACAATATGCTTAAAGGAATTATAAGCCATTTCTCCGCAATCTGAACAATCCTTTGGAGCTTGCAACATTTGGGCAAGTAGAACTTCTCTGTAGAGTAAGCCACAGAATTTCTCATTTTCTGAAGCTACCTGTAGACCTAAACTAAATTGTAACATTCAGAACAACTCATATTCAAACCCAAATCAGGAGGTGCCCTTTTCCCTTGCCAACATAGGAAACTGCTGGTTTAGGTTTAGCATTCAGAGTAGCACAGTCTGCATATTTTAGGTTGTTACTACCTAGCAGGTCCTATTACAGGACTGAAGATTTGACATGTTCAAAGATAAAGCACTAGAAGGGTCCTTATCTCTTCTTGGCCTTTATACTAGCATTAAGGCAGCAGTAACATTTGGAGTAGGGAAAGATTTCAAGAAGGAGACACTATGGGACAATATTTTCTTTATTCTGCAAGTCCTGCAGGCCAAGAGTGATGGACAGCTCAGGAAGAGCATGTAGTTTAGTATTCTTGGCCACTTAGAGGTAGAATAGATTAGGTCTAGGGTTTTGAAGACAAACCATAGTTTTCTGTAGCTCACAAGTCTGGAGAGGATTGTTTCTGCGTACATACTGGAATAAGGATCAGGTCAGCCTTACGTATTTAAGATCAGATTTTTCAGGTCAGTATTTTCAGATCTGAAGAATATGGCAGCACCTGCCCATGCTGCCTCCAGATCTCTTCTTTGTTTTTAGCTCTAGAAGATTCTGGCTCCAGACCTTTTCTTTGCCTCATTGAAGAGGAAATGATCCAGTTGTAAAGCTAATTCAACAGTTCTTCATTTTCTATACCCAGACCTACTCCTGATTATAAGCTGCCAACTTATCACAGCCACAAAACTAAGCATTTCTGCCAGCTAGTTTCAGTCGCATTTCTAACCATATTAACAGCAGAAATTATCCTTACTCATTCAGAATTGCTGTCATAAGTGCATGGGCTAGCACAGGAATTTACAGCAGGTAAACTGTAAGCCATAATTTTTCAGTTTCTGATGACATCAACACCAAGGCTAACCCACACTATCTCTTCATAGTACCTCAGACTAAAGATTCATGGTTAATTCAGGATCAGATATTGGTTTTCAGGTTAGGTTAAAAGTTAGGGTTAGGGTTCAGTTTACTTTTGGGACAGCAAGGACAAAAGAGATAGTTTTATTGTTGGGTACTGCATGACCTGTAGGACTAGAAGCTAGGCTATCAGAGACAAATGGCTTGTGATTAACTCTCTTGCTGTTAGGGGTCTCTGGACTATTAACCTTAATTTTAAGGTTAGGACTCAGAAGATCTGGGTCATCAGAGCTAGATTTATTGCTGGATTCTGCAAAGCCCAGAGGGCTAGATTGATGGCTTGAACAGGAATGAGCAAATGATTTGTGGTTCAGGGCAGTTAAGGATGACTAGGCCATGGGAATATTGTAGCAAACAGTTCGCACAGATGCCAGTTTTGGCCTCAGCAAAGATTTGGACTGGTAGCAAGCAAATGATAAGTTAAAGTGTCTTTTACATTTAATTAACCTACCACCAAAGAAGGTTTCTATGAATATATTAGATTAACAAACTTATCAGACTTACTTCCAGTCTGTTGGAAATACAACTTTGTTAAGCAAGTAATATAAGACTGGATTAATTTATCAGTTCACTAATTCTTATTCAGTGCAAATTTTCAGGAGGAAACAAACACATCCACATACACAAAACATATTGGAATGTAAAGTTTGGTGGCCGATTGGTTAATACCAGGTCAGCACAAATCATGCAACTAATCATAATTTTTTTCTCAGTATGAGACAGAAACAAGAATAATTACTTTGTTAGATATTCTCCAGCATGTAAAGCCACATTTCAAGAAGACACTTACAAGACAAGCTGAAGCCAGAAATTACTTCCCATGTGCAGCTCAAAATCTAGCCATTATAAAGTCACTAACAGTATTTGTACAAATGACAGTAGCCATTACGGTCAAAAACAGCACAAAATAAAACAGTGGTCTACTAATCAAGAGAAAGCTCTGAAAGCAAGGTGGAAGGTTGCTACATAGCAGAATGCTGAAAAGACTTCCACCCCCCAGTAAGGTGGGGGGGTTACTACCAACTTTGCTTTGGGCAAAAGTGCTCAGTGTTCTTGATGTCAGTGGTGGCTTGCAGTCCTGGACCTATTGCCAGTCACCTGACTATTTGCCATCACATTTGGCATTTAACATTAGTCTCAATATTATTCTTACAAATCTTGCTACCCAATCTTTCTGATAAGAACTAAACCTGTCACTAACTAGAGGGACTCAGAGGCACTAAATATGTATTCACCACAGTCCTGTTGTGGTAGCCAAAGGTAACAAGAACAGGCTATGCAGTTAATCACACAGTAACAATCACAACCAATTCCCAAGCAAGTGCTAGGAGTGTGTGAATGCAGACAAGATGAAGCCAGACATCTTTTGATCTCTGGGGGATACTGGTCAGACCTGAGAAAGAGAGAGCAATGCCCAGACCAGGAGATGAAAGGGGGAATCCACTGATTTACATGCTTGGCCTGTTGGTTTTCTGGGTTCTGCTTCCTCCTAGCTCTGCCTTAGACAATGAACATACAATGATGCCACACAGGGGTGGTCCTGAATGGACCTGGAAAGAGTAAGAATATGCTGAAGTGCCTCAGTCCGTGGGGCAGAGAAGGCAGCAGCTCTCAGATGGGGGTAGCTTACTTGTGTGGCCTCAAAACAACTGCAAAAAAGAGGAGGGAAAAAGGCAACTCAACACTGTCTCTCCTTTTCCTGCTTTGTTTTGCTTTTTTTCCTTCCTGGAAGCTTTCTCCTCTTCTCTGACAGGCACTTGAAAATGAGGGCATTCACTTTGAGCCAGTGGTGGCACAGGGATAGGAAGTTGACAGGACCAAAGGTTGTGGCTAGGCTGAAGATCTCTCTGTGCATGCAGCTATCAGATGGCTGCCTACTCCTTCCTATGCCTTTCCTTCCCTGCACAATGATGATCTGAGAGAGGCTGAGGGGATAAGCTGTGGCTCTTGTGTTGACAATATGGATAGGGCTACATTTCCTCTTTCAGGAGGTGTTCAAGGTCATCAGCTTGAGGAAGGCTGCTTTGGGGAACAGTTACGATGGCTATGTCAGCAAAGTTAGCGTAGGTAGGGGGTGCAAGGGCAGAAGAAAACAAGGAGGAGACACCCTAAGGCTTGGGGAGTAGAAATACAGAGAAACAGGTAGGAAGTGATTGATGATGGACCAGGAGCTGGCAAGCAAAGGTTCGGAAGTGGGGGGAGAATTAGACTAGACAGGATCTGATCTCCTAGCATATGAAGTTGTAAGGCTTGTTCTTAGGAAGAGATATATTTTTTAGAGCTACCTTAGTTATACTTGGGACAGAGGCACTCGAGATGGGGTGAAAGGGTCTGCAGAAGGCCAGAGAGGATGTATGCATACAGGGAAAGGGACTGACAAGGAAAAGAGAGTGGCAGAAAGAAGTAAGGGAAGAACAGGGACAATGTTAAGCACCTTGAAGAAGTCTGCAAAGCTGGCAGCTCAGAGCATTGCTTCGAGCACTGGACAGAGCCTCATTAAAGGCTCAAAACCAAAACACCATCTGACTTAGTTCTTGGGAATTCAAGGGTGCTATCAGTTCACCTTTCAGTACTGGCTGGATATGAAATCCCAGTACAAACTGCCTCAGGAGGAAACCACTGTTACTGATTAAATAGACTAAGACCCTTCAGCCTAAGGGACAAATATGATAGATGTATGTAAAATCACAGGTGGTATAAGCATGGTAAATAGGAAACAACTACACACTATTTCTTCTGGTACACAAGCCAGAGGGCATCAAATGAAAAGCAGGAAGCATTTTTCAAACAAATAAAAAGGTAGCTTTTCCTTTTCTTAACTCAGAGTAAAGCCAGCTAACCCCTTGCCACAGGATGTTGTGGGATACCACAAGTTAACTTGCATTTAAAAATTCATGAACGAATTCACAGAAGAAAAATCCATCAGAGCTATTAAAAACAAAGGCCCCATCTCTGGCTCAGGAATTACCCGAGCCACAAATTCCTGGAGCCTGAAGAGTGTTTTGAGGAAGTCTCGCTACATTTGCCCTCTTCCCACAGCCTTCTTCAGTCGTCTGGCTCTGACCATGCTCAGAAATGAGATACTGGTTAGGGATGGACCTTCAAGCTTAACCCAGCCCATTGTTGTGGGGAAATGCAAGACAAAGGTAGAGAAAAACATGAATATTACTAAGGAATAAGTGTAGAAAGTCCATGTGTCACGATAAATGGAACCAAGCCCAGAATTTGGAAATGTTGAGCTTTAGCCATCACTGGAAATAAGATACGCCAGTCACGCAAACAACCATGAAAACACCACCGAACAATAAAGGGAAGCCAGATAGGGTGGAGGCAGGTCCTTCACTAGCAGCAATAATTCAACCGCATAGTGGGAGTTTCATTTCAAAACCAATATATTTGAACATCTGTGAGACTTATGAGGCTGTAATGGGCTGGCAAGACAAGATTCCTTGTCTCTTCTGTGACTTATGTGCTTGTAATGTCTGGCCTTAGAATATCAGCAAGTACTGGCACAAAGGACATGGCAACAACAAACATATTTAAAAGGGAACATGTAGCAACCTGCGTGGAGCTTGGAGGGAGGAATCCAGGCTGCTGCCGGTCAGAGGGAGAGAAAGCAGCAGGAAAGTCAGTATGCACTGGAGGGATGATAGCTGCAGCTGTGGTACAGCATTTTTGCTCATCTCTCTTCTGCCAGAAGCTTTTCAGTAGCCTTTTGATACTCACAAAGTTCATCCCAGTTCCTAGGCTAACACATATACATGTAATTCATATCTGTGCATTCTTTTGCCCATAACTTTCTTTAGCAGAGAGAACTCTTCTTGAAGTCCAGTATTGACTATTCTCCTTCTCACTGCCCCCATATCTTCAAAGCAGCTCTACCTCTTCACATGTATTTCTAGAGATTAACAATTTCCTGCCTCAGCCTCTTTTCCTACCAGACAAAGCAGGCAAAGCTGTTTTTATTTTCTCCTGTAAGAGAGACACAGGTTCTAGTTTAAATTCATCATTCTTCACCATACAGGGCCACAACTGTACATGGTATACCCTTCCTGTATCTCACCTGTGCCTTGTAAAATAGTATTAGTTCTTCCCTGTCTTTACTGAAGTTATCTTTGATGTAGTTTAAGGGTTTCATTTGCTACTTTCTGGGCTCCTTCAAATGACATGAACATTTTTTGTCCCAATGTGAACCAAAATCCCAGCCCTTTTTCTTCCTCATGCATAGGAAAATTGATGAGTTCTCAGCCTAGAGCAGAAATTTCTGGCTTTAGCTCTTTATGTGCATGACCTCACAAACAGTCCAGTCCTCAGTGTCATCCGATTCTTTGTATATGATATTTAGATCTCTCCTTTTTTTGACAGTGCTACCTATCTTGAAGTCAAGAGCAGATTTGATTAGCATATAATTCATTCTGAGGCAGCATCATTAATGAAAATATTCAAGTAGGTAAGGACCAAAACCATCTTTGGAAACATCTACTTCTGTTCTCTTGCCAGCTGTCCTTTACCTATGAGTACCAGCCATTCCTGCTTACCCCTTTTACCCACCTTGAAGCTTCAGTGTTAAACCCTGTCTGTTGCCTCTTAGGTACTTATATTTTCCTTATGTAATCTACAAGAAATTTTCAGTGAAGTACACACAGACAAAATCCACTGAATATCAAACACAGATATCAGGTTATCCTGGCATGACAAAATTTGATACACCCCAGCTGCAATTTAGTTCTTTTCCCCACCATTTCTAATTGTCCTTATCTTTAAAATACAATCTAAAATGCTGCATATTAGGGAGGTGAGCCTAGAAGGCAAGTAAATTCCCTAAATCAGATTTCATCCCCTTCAGCAGCAGTAAACTTGTGCTTTCAATTTACTAGAAATATTAAATACAATTTCATACTAATGTGTCATTTACTCTTAGTTACGTGGCACCAGCCCTTTTATAGTTTTATTAAATTACTTTGCCTGTGATCTGCAATTTTGTGTGCCAGTTCTTTCAGCATTCAGAAGTGGAGATTATCCACCCTCCTCACTTGATTATAGAAGCATTTTGAATTTTGCTTCACCTCATTTTAGTTTCTCTAGATCCTTATTCCTGTTTGCCATCCTGCCCATCATCACCCTTATTTGAAAACTGAGGTAAAGTATTTACTCACTTTTTTTGGTTATACTTTGAGAATCAAATCCCTGCCATATCCTTACTTCATATAGCATCCCAATTTCATCTCCTTTCTTCTCTTGTTCTCTTTTTATTTCTATAACCAAAGAACTTCTTGTTGCTTGCTTTAATTTTCTTTTCAATGTTCAACTCAGTCTGATTCCTGGCAGTTCTCACTTTGCCTGTATACTTCCTGACATCCTAGACATAGCTTGCTTTGCTGGTCGATCCTTTTTTCCATCCCTTGTAAGCTCCCTGCTTACTCTTAATATCCCCTTCGAGATTATTATTCATCCAGTTAGGGCTGGGGCCCTTTTGGTAAGTCTTTTCCACCCACCTTGTTGGGATCCAAATTACAGATAGTTTTGTACCTTTGACTTGAGAAATTCCAAACTTCCTCCACATTCAAGTCCCTGCATTTTTCATGCCAGTTGACTTCACTAACCAGTTCCCTTAGAACTTATCGTATGGATATTTCAGAGTATATTATGTTACATAGTCCTTTATGTGTTTAAAACACAAGTACCACTAACTTCAGTTGCAGCTGTGAATGCTCAGCACTTCTGCAAACCAGACCCTAGAGTCTCCTGTCAGGACCCCAGAAATGAGGAACACACAATTAGTGACCACCTGTGGAAAAGTGTGATGCCTGGCAAGGCACAGGGACGGAATGGTAAAGGGAAAGGGAGAGAATCCAACTGTGTAAGCCAGTATTCAACTATTGTAGCCATATGACTTGTTCTTTTTCTTCCTACAGCCACCTTGTTCCATCACTATACATCTCACAAGTTTTTGTAACAAATGAAGAAAGAGTATTAAAGACAATACTTCGCTCCAGTACTCATTCCTGATTCACTCCCAAAGAAGGTCAGTGAGTAAATGGCCTGTGGAGAAAAAAAACCCAACAAAAACCAAAAAACCAGTATGCCTGCAATTAAAGATGGTATCAGAGAGCAAATTTAGGGGATAGGGCAGGGAAATGTAATCATGATTGCAAAGTTCAGAGCACTTTGAAAATTTTAAAAATTCTAGGTGCTTAAATGAAATTTTAATAGTACTCTCAATATGTATTTTTCTGTGCAATTTGGCTTGTTTTTATGTTTTTTGAAAGCAAAGTGAAAAAACAGAAGTTCCATCATGTAACTGCTTGTAAGCACTGCACTGTCAACCATATTAATTTTCCACGCAGGTCTAAGTAATTTAATTTAATGGAGTAGCTTATAGCAATAGATTGTTGACCTCTTTATTGGCAACGCTGAAGTGGGATAACACACACTCTGCTAGCATTTAAACAGACTTTTGCTGACAGCAGAGGAACTGTGAGAGGACCTAAAAATCACATGTACTATGTCATGTTCCTCGTCTATTTGTCTATCCCGTGTCAACATTACCCCTCCTGTCTCACATTCTCTGACACAGCTTTGCCTTCATTAATCTCTTCTCTGCTTCTGCCTCAGGATCCAAATTTCATCTTTCTCGTGAAACCTTTCTGTTCGCTGCTCCCAGCCCATCTATCTCCTTGCCTAACAAATCTGAGTCCTCTGGATGCTTATACACAGTCCCTTTTCTTCTCCCAATCCTAGTCTTATTGTCCAGACAGCCTCAATTCCTACTTCACATCTCCTCATCTACTCATTCTTCCCACTCTATGACCACTTCCCCTGACCATCTACCCTTCCTTGTTGCCATATCTCCCTTTCCTGTGTTCCAACACATAGGATAGTGTTTGTACCTACTTTCTCAACAGCTGTTTGCCTTCAAATATTTACCCAGCCAGTTAGGTTCTGTTTTCCCCTGCTTCAAGATCTAGACGCCTCTTTAGCACACCTCTCCCTCCCTCTCTTCCTTCCCCTGCCCAGCTATCTTCCAATCCTGTTTTCATTTCCTAGCCAGCACTAGGTTCTTCTGTATTCTCATCCACTATCATTTCCCTTCTTTCTCCTGGTGGTTCCTGCTCTCTCCTCATCATTCCTCTACCTGACACATTGTTCCTTTTCCCAGATAGTTTGAGATTTTCTTCTTAATCTCAAGAACATCTCGTGGCAGTGATTATGACAGGTCAATTTATACATTCAGGATCAAAAGACTTCTTTTAATCAATTGTAGATGTTTTTCTTTTATGCTCAATATATGTCCCAATCCGTGGATAATATTCTGATGCTTGGTGTTAGACATATGTGCATCAAATCCTCTACTTCCCTCTTAAGTATGTCTTCCCATTCTTTCTCCCCCTTTTCACTAAGATGGAAACAGCTCAGCCTTTCAGCCACACATGAAAATAAATTTTTGACTTCTCTTACATGACTCATTTCAGGGAAATAAACTTGAACGGAACATCAAGAACAGAAAGTTGGACATCATCTAAATGTATAGATAACTAAGGTATTGGGAGAGAAAAAGAGGAAAATATTTTGTATGGACAGTTTACAAACCCACAACACTCTTAGAAGTGACTGCTGCTCCATGCATACAGCTGAACTGAAAGAGGGCTGGTTTCTTTGTGTTTCAAATCAAATAAGTCACCTCATGCCAGTTTCTAACACTTTTTAAGATATGTTTTATTTTTACATGGGATGCCTTGCAAGTGCTGTCACAGTAACCAGGGTGAGAGGTGACAGATTGCAGCATTACTCAGTCTCATTCATACTTGCCAGCCAGAATTAGCTTCTAGAGTGCCACAACGAATACTAGATTTAGTGCCTCTCCCAGACTTATTTTCCTTCAGGTACGGCCTGCCTATTTTGGCTTCCCATGTAGTATGAGTTGGTATGAGGAATCCCAGCTTTGGAGCTAGCATGCATAGGGAAAAACAAACAAACGAAAACCCCAACACTCGCTTAAATATCTACTCTGCTGTCAGGTAACAAACCTACTGACTGTGAGCTCTGCATACTGTGAAATGACACTATCCCAGCAGAATGCTGCTTCTGCAGGATCTGCCATGTCCTAATGAAGACAGTCTGTCAGAGAACAAAGATTAGCCG
The DNA here is from genome assembly GCA_031468815.1 of Morus bassanus. Lineage (NCBI taxonomy): Eukaryota > Metazoa > Chordata > Aves > Suliformes > Sulidae > Morus > Morus bassanus. Next base: position 57,640,711 of record CM062567.1, on the reverse strand, counting down.
TGTCTGAGACATCGATGGGTCAATTCAATCGAACAAATTCAAAGGCATGTTGGGTGGGTAATTCTGGAGCAGAATATTACTATCACTAATGTAAGCCACACGGCAATATTTCACTGCCAAGGCTTTCATCTGGTGATAAAACAATGTCTCAGGAATATAACACCAGGAGAGACAAAAAACAAAAGCAAAAGTATCTCTGTCATGCATACTCACCCCCGCACACTGAAGGCTGTAATGGTAAGAGTTGTTTCAGAGCATTAACATTGAGGGTGAGGGGAGTTTTCTTTTCTAATCAACTTATTTAGAAGTTAAAATTGTCATTTTGTTCTGAATATATAACTAACTGAGCAGTAACTTAAAACCTTGAGCTCTGAGTATCCTTGGATGGAGACCAAGAAGCCTGAACACTGTATCCATGCAGCTCTGATTAGCTAGTTCCATGCCTGTACTGAGAAAGAGGCATGTTTCAAAATCATTTGAAATGGCTCCTTCAGTGCTGTGCTCCAACATACGTTAACCACTTGAGAGGTAAAGAGTGCCAGACCGTGCTACAGATTTTGTTCAGAAGCAGTGGCTAAGTGGAGGCTTGGTTTGTCTGGTTGGCTTAGCCAAAGACCTGGGAAATGCATCAGGAGGAGCCATCTTCTACCTGGTTTTCAAACATGCCTCTGCCCATTAGAAGTGGGGTTAATCAAAATAGGGCCAACATTTGTTTGCAAGGTTTGTGAACCTTAACAAACCATTTCCTCAACAGACCATCCTGGTCTGAATTTTGAGTTCATAATGAAAACTGAAACCTGGCCGGTGTTTGGTGGTTTGGGATTTGACAGAGAGTATTTCACATGGCCCTAGTTATTGGCTAAGGAAATACAGTGTGGCTGTGTCTAGAAAAGAGAACTAAATCCCTGAAAACTGGATTCGTAAATTAACAACAGTGTTATTAAAAAAAGTGTAATGTACAATGGCAGCGTAAGTGTTTTTGTGGTGTTTTTGCAGAAAGACCATACTTAGGATGGATTTGGCACCATTTCAACTGCACTATCCTTTAATTGTTTAGCCCACAGCTTTCACCACAAGTACCTGAAGATCTGGCTTCTGGCTGAATGGGAAGATCTTTCAAGAGTCCAGGGTAACTGTGGAAGAACAGTCAGTACTCTTGGGAAAGAAACATACATCTCTTACAGGTCTGCTAAAGCTTCAGGAAGGAAGTGGACCTTTGACACAATGGCTCATACACTTCTCTTAGAGCCAGCACTATACAGTGTTTGTAAATGGTGCTTATGAACTGAAGCACAGCTTTTGTCTACAAATAGTAACAGACAGGAAAATACTGCATAAATCCTTATATCTGACATGAAACGTAACTCATAAACAAATGAAATGTCAATTTTTTCAGTGTGTGTAATAAAACTTGTACCTGCATAACAGTGGAGATCATCCTGTGAAAGGGGGCTGTGGATATTGTGGACTCAGCACTTTTCCAGATGTTGCTTTATATAGTTCTTGACAGAGACAATGAGGCCAATAGACATCATTAGGCCTGATCAGTTTAGATTCAAGCTGCTAGTTCTGATAGAGAGAAAAAAAAAGTATATTCAAACTCTAATATCTGTTATGTATTGTTCTGACTCCAGCTTTATAAAGTACATTGAAATGGATTCTCCCTCTCCTCCAGCATTAGTTTAGGAAGTATACTAAAATTATATTGAAAAAAGGACTGACAAAAAAAATTTGGCCACAGCCAACAAATGAAGGATATTGACTATGAGCCAGATGGGCTGGTGTAAATCAGCATTGTTCTGTGGGCTTCACTGAGGTTGCGGACAACCAGGTGATGATTTGCCTCTATATCCCTATGCCGATGCATGTGGATGGAGTCTGATGCGTAACTCTCCCAAACAAGAATGGGATTTAAGTGTGTAAATCTTTAAGCATTATGATGAAATATATCCCATGAAAAAATCAGACTTCTATTCTGTGTTTGTGTCATAAAACTTAAAAGAAGTGCAAATTTTAGCTGGGAGGGAACTTTTATGACCTAGCTATAAATCTCTGCAAGGAGCGGTTTGCAATTGAAACACTGACAAACTCTCAAGCAGAACAGTGCAAGTGGGTGCGCCAGTAACATCCCCTCTAAATTCTACTCCAGTGCAGTCAGTGTGTCTTATGCCAGCATTTAGAGTCCACAATGAAATAACCAGTACAAAGAGGAAAATAGTCATTTCTGAATTACTGTCCCTCTTCAGAAAATAACCACAAAGACAGGGTAATTTTGTTACTAGAATGTTGTGGTTCATATGTTCTAACAAGAGACTGTCAAAGAGAAAGCAACATATTCCCTCTTGCATATGTAAACAGGAGAAGGGGAGGACTAAGAAACTGGTTACAACAGTACTGGTGTGACAAAGAGAAAGCATTCTGTGTTGTGCTTAGAGACAATTAAATGTTTTTTAGATTCTTTGTCTATTTCATAAGACTGTTTCATCATTTTTTTTCCCCCTCTAGGTCTGTTTCATTGCTACTTAAACCATATTTCTGGTTTTTAATTTTCTTTTTCTTTTGATTATAGACATGAAGCTTAATGAATCTAACAAAGCCAAACTTTTTAAAAATCTCAATGTTAACATCTTTATCATATCAAGGTGCCTCGATCACTGACTGAGTCTTTTTTTACAGTTTGTCTCCTGTACCCTTTCCTGGCCAAAGTGCTCTTAGGACAGAATGACATTTCTGTTTTATAATCCCATTGATGGAATTAATGACTATGCTTATTAATTAGGATTATTGGAATTTCCCGTCTTCCTGTTTCATAGTAGCACTCCACCTCTGCTTGCCAATCATAATTATAACTACTGACTCTATCACATTTTGCTTTTTTAAATGAAATAAAATGTTTAGCTTGGCCCTGTGCCAAGAATGGGGTCATTCCCAAACTTGTAATAACATATCCTTAGCTGATGTTTCTTAGTAACATGTGTAAATAGGAAAAAACAGTTGCACTGCGGGGGTTTAGCTTGGCCACATGTGACTACAGTTAAAGAACATGGGAAGAAAATCAGTGGTCTTTCCATGATAGCTGTCCAGTTCAACAACAAGCACACTGCACAGAGACAGAAGTGCAGAAATACGCAAAGTTAACCACTTTCTTTGCTCAGCAGCAAGCTAGTGCAGCATGTCCCTTCTTTGCTAGGAACCAGCTGTGCAACCTCTGCCTGGAGCTGAGATGAGGACCTGAGCCTCAAAGATGAGTCTACCAAAAACACGATGAAGACTATCAGAATATTCCTCCTGATATCTTCTATTTACCTCTGGCAACACTAATCTTCTGTTGCAACTAAAACCACATCTTGGGATTAATGACATTACAAGTGGTTTCTTGGTAGCACCCTCTGGATAAAAGCAGAATATAAGTGTCACTATAGGAGATGGGCTAAAGCTGTGAAGCTTGGGCCAGGGTTTGGATCTTGGATAAGCCAAGATGATTGAGATGAAGGGTTTTGCTCTGACAGTTATAAAAATGGGCTGCCCTTCAGCTTGGCTCAGACTTTTATACTCCTAGCAACTAAAGCTTAGGAACTTGTGAACTGAGGGTATTCAGATTCACAGAACAAATTTGCCCCGTGCTTTGCTGCAGAGTAAAATTTTATGAAAACAGAGATTTGATATGGATATAAAACATAAAGCAGCAAATACATTGAACACTGAAGTTATCCTAAAATTATTTTCCCTTCCAGAAAGTCCCAATGACTTTCATTATTCAGATTTCTACTGGTTGTTACAGATTAAGTGCGTTTAACATAGGCATTCTGCAGTGCAGACAGTTGCAGGCTGAACATTGCTATTAGGACAATAAGAAAGAAATTACTGTCAGTGCAAAACATTTCATCTAACAGGTACCTTTAATACTCTGTATAGCGACAGGTCCGGTAGAGGGACTGCCCAGCTCTACACTGGGCATACAAAATCTTTCCTGCTGCTGACATTGTTCATTCAGGATCAGCTACAGCTCCTCAGCCTCATAGAACTACCCACCCTCCTGTCTGAAACCTGTAATCAGGGAAAGCTGGAGGCCACATACTATAGCTTCCCCTCTCAAGGGCCAGGTGACCACGTAGAGATATGAACACAGCATTTTGAAACCACTGTGATCAGTCTGAGATGGAATTTGGCAATGTAGAAAATAGCAGGTTGACAAAGGAAGAAAAACCTAGAACTGTAAGTTAAAGATGTTTACAGAGTCTTATCTGAGGTTTCCCCCCCTGCCCTTCCAGTATTGTGATTTCCCTGTCTGCAACAGCAAAGAAAATATTTCTTGCCTTGTCCCTGTGCAGAGGGACAATATATCCCTGATATACCCATGAGACTGAAACAGAGGGACACTGTATACTTTTCTTCACTACGAATTTCTCTTTGATCTTAGCAACTTGAGTGACTTCATCTAAAGATGATCCAGTGCAACAGGACTGTGTTTCCAAGGCCAAATGGGAAGGTGTACTGGGAGGAATCCTTCGTGTGTGGTTTGATGGTTATGACAGGAAACTGGCAGACGCGGCTCCTGGGAATTGACATTTGCTGAGACGCTGATGTGCAGCAAAGCAGATTTAAGGCAGGTGGAAAAAGAAGCAACAGCAATCAAGAATTATGTCCTTGGATTATTGTTCCTACTGTGCAACAGGATGCAAAAACACAGCCTCTTGACTGGTCCTGGATGAAATAGTGAATGTTTTGTTTTTCACATAGCCCAGCAGAACTTTAACATAACTTGCATAGAAGCAGGTGTCCCCTCTATTTTTCACATACTATAAAGTTTTCCATATGGGAAACTGAAAAGTAAGTCCAGATCTTGGCCCAGGCTGTGGTTGTTGGGTTTTTTTAATCAGTCTGCTGGCATAAAGGAATTGCAAAAATGGTTTAGCATGATATCCAAATATTTCTCTGTCATGGACCTACCAATGGGACTTATCTAGATATCTGTTTCAGTCAAGGCAAGCTAGGGTAAGCATGAAGCCAATCTCATTTTCATGCGGGGTTGATCTGAGTAGAACAGGTCTACAACCACCATTGCCAAAGAATCTCAAAATCTCTAAAATTGTTAGCATTCTCTCTCCACTCCTCTTCTTTCTCTTATTCTTTCATATGTCAGATCCAAACTTTCTTTTGCTATGTTATGGACTCCATATTAGTTATAGTAAAATCAGGATATCATACAAAACTATGCACTGCACTATCACAACATAAGAGACAGTGGGAATAATTCCCAAAGGCTCACTGGTTTAAAAGCGATAACAACAGCTGGAGTTATCTGAGTTTCCCATATTCAGTGGATGCCTCTGAAGATGATGTATATTACATGGTGTGAACACTGTAAATATAGGTACCATGGTACTAGAATGGGAATGGTTATGCTATTAAATTGATGACAATAGTTTTGAAGTGAGTTAATAAGGATGCCCAGCATAAGTTGCAGGTTCCCAGAAGCTGAGTGCCTATCCCGTAAATAAATGTGATGTGCTTTCTCTGAGACACAGTAGTCCTGACTTTTTTGAGGGGGCAGATATTTTATTCCAGCAAGGCTGGAGCTAGCAATTTAGTCAAAGTCCACTATAGTTTGAAGGAACTAAAGTAGGAAAACAGGAATTATTTACTGTGAAAATTTATACACCTTTCTTCACAGATAAGGCTCCTTACATGTACATAATGACATTCCTTCATGTGATGGTCCTGCTGCTGATATGTACACAGCACTTTCACATGAGAAAAGGATAAAGACCATGCGAGAGAGGTTAAGACACACATAAGTGGCAAAGTAATCTCAGGAACTATGTCATACGTCTGTCACCTTTGTGTTTCATTTGCCACCATGGACACTGTGGTACGGCTGATTCATGTTACTGCCTTAAAACTTGGAATTCAAACATGATTTTAAGGGAACTGTGTAACTTTATTACAAGGAGATATTCAGTGTTTAGATAGCTGCTTGGCACTTGACACAGACATCTCTGAAGAGACAGGAATAAAATAAAGACTCATATGTAGAATATAGAATGAATCAATGATGTTTTCTCTGACTGCTGTGAAAAGCTGATTTAACCTTGACCAGAGAAGCTGGAAGAGAGCCTATGTGAAATTAAAGCAGCAGAGATCAGGGCCAAATCCTCAGCTGGTAAAACTGTCAGAGCTGGACTGAGGTAAATGGTGTTAAATCCCCACTATCAAATGGGATAGTCCATGTTACATCATCTCCAAAACACTTTAAAGTATGAAAAGCCAGCTAGCAAGCTCAACAAGAACAAATGGTTTACAGAGCAGGAAAAGCTCCTATTCATTAATTAAGGGTCAAGCATATGGGCCAGTAAACTTCCCTTCACTTGATCAATTATGCTTTAAGAATCAAATGAAAACCATTCGTAAGGATATGTCAAACAGTTAAAGCCACAGGAATGTCCCATGGTTGGGCAACAGTAGGGCAGTAAATCAGATTTTTTGTAGGCCTAGCAAATGCAGGGCAAACAATAACAAAACAGACAATGGCAGCAGAGCTGTATACTTTGAACCAGACACTGTAACAGATATATACTGTGTTTTGCAAAACCAGCACAATAGCATGTTGCTAAAAGCATACAGAAAGCTAAAAAAAAAATAATAATCTGGCTTTTTTCCACTTCAGTCACAAAAAGCCATGAGGAAGTTGAGACACAAGGACATCGCAACTGCTTTCAAACAGGTCATTCGGCTACGTGAGGTCAGCAGTCCTGCTGTTGTTGACTTCAGCTGAATCAGGTTTTGGCACACTGTTTTTAATTTAGCACATTACTGAAGTTGTACACTGATATAAATGCACAACAGAGCAAAACTGGAATAATGCTGTAGTTAATCAGGCCTAATGAAACAATGGCCCTCTAGGTCAGATATACAGCTGTACCTCTGATGTTAGGATTAATACTTGCTCAGCTTTGAAATTAGTTAAAAAGATTCTTGCTATGGATGTCATAGATCACATATGGAGAGGCTAACCAGCAAAACCCTCAGATCTATGTGATCTGGAAAAAAAAATGCCACACAGAGAGGTGCAAATCAATAATTCTAATGATCCATCTGCCAAAAGAAATTACATTGGCTAGGCACTAATATAAAAAATCAACTTCATAATATGGATGAAGCCTAACACCAAAAATACCTGCAGATTCATAAACCTATTCTTGCAGTCCAGGCAATAAGAGAGCAATACTTGTTGCACATATTACTGAAGAGGAGGAACAACGTACATGTGCCATCTGCCCAGTGTCAAACAGAGCATTCATATATTCTGACCAACCTGCTGCAGATACATTTGAAAAACTTATTGATGAACCTCCTTCAGGAAAAAAATTAGCTACATTCCCAGAAATTATAAGGTATTTAAAATAAAGTCTGCTGAGCTAAGTCAGTATCAATCTTCCCCTAAGACACTCTCAAAATCAGTACCAGAGATCCCCGAGGAGTGAAGGAAGTGATGGATTTATAATGGCTGCTGATTTAGTTTACGAAAGAGGTTTGATCATATTGAAAGACACAGACAATTTTTCCATACAATAGAGAGACACAATGCTGAACTTAAATCTGGTTGAATAGATACCACCTACCCAGGAATCGAAACCAAGCAGAAAGAGTTGATTTACAGCAGTAATTCTCTTTACTAGCTTAGGCACCTCCTTGTTTCAACATGCTCCACATCATGCCCATAACTCATTCCTATAGCAGTATGCTGACTCTGGCCTCAACAATCCCTGCTGGGGTATTTTCTCCCACAGTCACGATTGTCCAGTCCTTTGTTACCTGGCCTGTACTCACATGCTGGCATGTGAATGAGGTCACTCATGTAATCCATGCTTGAAATACTCACAAGTCATTGACTGGCACTCTGTGCCCTACAACACGTAGTGCTCTCTGGTATGATTGGGAGAAGCACTGAAGCAAATACACCACTTTGAAAATTACAGTAATTTTCGGTAACATGTATGGATGACTTCAGCTGAGGGTAAGTTACACAGGAATGTTCTGCAACAGACTGAAGATATTCCTGTAAAAAGTAACATTTGTGTAGCATTAAGAGATATATATAAAAAAACATTTTAGTCACCAAGAAATCTGTTTATTTATTTTAAAATATTTTTGTTTGACCTAGTTACTTTCTTGTTTATGCACCTCTCACAGGAACATGTAACTTAGTGCAAGAAGGGCAATAATTTATTTATACCAACATCTCTCAACAACACTCCAGCCACCATTTGCTCCTCAATGAGACACAAATGCTATGCCTGTATTGATATAGAGAATTTTGGCAGGTTGTTTCGAGCTTTACTGATGTAGCATAAATACTTACTTATATAAATTAACTGCATTCTAATTGAAAACATATTTTACAAACATTTTTGTCTTTAGCCACAACTAGTACACAGATATGGAAGATAATTTGACTTCGGGATGGGTCACATGCTTAGCAAGGCAATAAACAGATCTCCATTAACTCAAAATGAAGCACATTCCTTTTAATTCCGCAGAATCAGAAAACTATCAGAGATATATATTTCTCCCCTCTAGTTTTGTATTAAATAAAATTCACTGTGTTTTATAAGGACAGAGTAAGCAAAGAACATTTAAATCCCCAAAATTTTGGCATTTTAGGAAAAAAAGAATGAACAGAACCTTGCAGTGTCAGAAGGAGAAATATGATGATTTCAGCAGTTTAGGAAAAACACAGTATCATAGGTATTGAAAAAAGTTAGCAAAGGGCAAGACAAGTTTTGTTATGGCCTGGGATATATGCTTACATAAAAGACATGATAGTTCCAAAGAACACAAATGAAAAAAACTGATTCAAGTTCATGAAATGACAGACTATGGGAAAATCAAGAGAGAATTTGACCTAAAAACCTATTTCTTAGAATATGATTCCTACTCTACAATTCAAAGACAAGCCAAAACTAATAAACAATTAGTACAGCGTTGATGTTTATGCATATCAAATCATGATGTGCAAGGCGAAGAATATCAGCAGTTCAAGTCACTGAGTGAACACCCAGAGAGGTGTATCAGTTGCTCAAAACATTCACAGGGCAATGAGATGGCTGAGAAAGCCTGCTGCAACTTCACTCCCTTAAACACAGCACAAAGGGTCAGTTAAGGTGTGTGACTGGATCCAACTGGATCTTCAGAGTGCACCGCTGAACAGAACTGGCTTCTTCTGCATTGATGCCGCTGAATCATGGGTGTTGCTGTTCGGAAGGTCATAAATACATAAGTGCATGAATAGTGTATTTACAGTTGTGTTAAACAACAAAGGAGAATACTTCTGTGAGGAATAACAGATAGAAAACCACCCTCCAGCCTGATAGTCACAGCCGGAATGCCAAGCCAGACTACCCACCTGAGAACAGACCAAAGATGTCTCAAGTCAGGAAGAAATGTTGCGATGGGGTTAGGCTCTCAGCCACAGACAGGGGACATGGCTGTCCCATGTCCCACATGGGGTACCAGCGGCATCCCAGCTAGCCACCAGTGCAAAGTGAGGGGGGAAAACTGGCCTTTCACTGCAACAGAGGGGGATCATTTGTGATGCAGGCACTAAAGTACAATTCAGCAGATAGGAAGGAGTTCATTCCTATTTTAGCAGAAGCATAACGCAACACTGAGCTTTGCTGACATCTGGATCTGCTGCTATAAAACAGGTAATAACAGCTCTAACAGGTAAGGGGGTGTGAGAAGGGCACTATGGACACATTTGCACTCACATGCCCACACCTGTCTCACACACCCAGCTGAGTCTCAAGAGATGGTGGCAGCTGTCAAGAGACTAGGTTTTACTAGCGGTGGAGGAAACAGCTCATATAAATAAGTTCCTTTCACATCTTTACCAAGCACTCAGACAGAAATGCTGACATCTGAACTGTCGCTTTCATTTATTTCAATAAGTTTTGATTTAAATTCTCTGTTCTCCATGTGGAAATGGCAAAATGCCAGGAGGAACGGGCTTGACTGTTGTGATGTGGTTCTTTTTTGGGATTTTCCGGGTAAAATCTGTTCACTCTTCCAAAGTCTCCCTTTGATGAAAAATCAGTCTCAGGTGCTACAATATGCAACAGCTATGACAGTGAAACAGGAAAAAAAAAGTATGCGGTGTCAAACATTACACTAATGACTTGAAGTTGTTGCCATCTGCTTTCTGTATCCTGATCTGAGTAAAACAAGTTTAGTGATTGCAGTTCTGTTCCTGCAGCACAGAAATTTCCATGAAAAGCACCATTGCAACCAGTATCACTCTTGCTACATGTGGTAGGTAGGTCAGGTATTTAATAGACGATGACATTATGTAACGTCATATCCAGATAACGCTCCTCCAAAACAGGTTAGGGGAACGGCACAGGGATGATGAGGGAAAATGTACGTTAAGCACAATTTTCTTTTTGAGTGCACAGTTGAGGTTGGTTTTGCTTTCTGTTAGCCAAGGACAACAAAAGCCATAGCTGTGTGATAAACTTTTTTTGCGCAAGCTGGACAGAAGTGCCCTTTAAAATTAATCTAGGGAGAAATAAAAACTCTTTCACTTAGCAACAGCCTCTTAGTCCCTCGGCCCTTCTGAAAGCCTATCCCTCCAAAAGAGGTGCCTCTAGTCCTCTCTGTTCCTTTTGGGCTGTCAGCTGGGAATCGTAGCTCTCGGCTAATTTCCAGTATTTGGGTACTGTTTTGTTATACAGCGGGACCAGCTATTCCCACAGGTCCTTCAAGGGGCCACATGCACTGTTACACTTCTTTATCCCATGCTGTCAGTATAAGACTGTCCATATTCGCTACAATGGCAAGAAAATTACTTTTGAAAGAAGAATGCTTACGACCCCCCATGTTTTGGACCATAAGTAGAACCTTGTGTCCTGACGGCCATGCTAGGAGCTGCTGGGCATGGCTTCATATGAAATTTCAGGGCACACCATTCCTTGAGTGATCAGATCTGATACGACTTCAATTCGCATCTGCAGAAGTTTAACACATCTCAGATCTTTCTGACAGCCCTAGAGTTTTTGCTGATGCTGAGAACATTTTGCTGCTAGTTTATATCCTTTCCTGAGGAAGCACAGAAAGAGAAGCCAAAGCTTTAGTTCTTCTAAGCTATTCTTTTTATTTTTCTTTTGATACACATTTTTACCCATAGGCATCTTGGTCGCTAGCTGTACTTGCCAGTCCCAGAAGCGCTTTGGAACCCTTCTCAAGGGAAGCTTCTTCCTCATCATTACCAAGTCTCAGTTTGCAGAAAGCTCACCAGATAAAACACGCTCATCTCTAACTTCTCCTTACTGTCTTTCCTAGGAAGACATAGCTTCTGCAAGTCTCTAGGGTCTGTGGGGTACTACCCACAGCACTGCAACACACAAAGTGTAGTCTGGTTGTTGGGAAAGGAGGGCTGTCTCAGTGACCCTCCTCTGTGTTAGTAAATACCACAACCAAAGCTTAAATACTGTGCTGACATGACCTTCATGAATACAAAAGAGAGACTCACAGGTTGGTGAAAACAACAAGGATCCCAAAGAGCACATTCCCTCACCCTAGGGTGGTATCTGTGCTCACAAGAAAATCTGTTTGCTTCTGTTCCTGCCTTGAGTGAAGAGGGACAGAAACAAGACTAGCTGCTATGATCCACAACTGAAATACAGAAATGCTCTACAGGGCAAAGGAGTGGTAGGATAAGCGCTACAATAGACAAGCAGGCTCAGTCAGCACATTGTTGCAGGCAGATGACGTGCCAGCAGAAGAGAACAGCAGTCCCAGGACAATTGTGGCTGGCCCACAACCTCAGTCTATGTCAACTCTGTGGCCTGTAAGCCAAAGGTTTGCTTTTTTTCCCACTCCCTTGCGTACCACATGGCATCTCCAGCCTTACACAACTACTGACTTCTCCCTGGATCTTTGGGTGAGCAAAACAAAGTCTGGAACAGACTCCAGATAGTAGAAGACAGTATGTGAGACAGTTGATCTGAGAGCCGAAGGAGGGTAAAAGCTGCTCTGACTCCGAAGAACCCTCCTGCATCATTCAACCCAGCTTCCTTGAACCTCCTGCACATGTGATAATTCCCTTTTCTGGCCATCCAGGTACTTTTTCACAGCTATGTAGAAATTTCCTTTTTCCTGATGATCTCAGTCTTTGCTGGTCCCTGTAGCAAATGACTGTGGTTCTTCACGCAGTTCTTATCTTGCTGGAATTCATCCCTTACAAGAGGCTGAAGAATCCCTTGTGGAATGGCTTGAAGGAAAAAAAAAATGTCTCCACTGGATTACAGCTCATTGAACTTAGCAGAAGGTATTTAAATGAATGAAAATTATACTTATACCCAGACTGTTCTGCGAGATCATTACTTTCACTGCAAGACCATTACTCTAGCCTCTGTGCCTTTGTAAGTTATGCATCCTCTAATAATGGTCATAGTGTCAAAACAGTGAGATACATACATTATTTCTTCTCAGCCAAGAAATCAATTATAAGGCTGCTCCTGAAGAATCTCCATATATGCCAATATGTAACCAGCATTAAATTCCTCAGATTAACTGAGAGAATGTCTGGGGCCTCTCTGCAGCAACACATACTGTTAGGTGTTTGGAAGAGATGAGAAACAGTAGTTCAAAATGATGCTTCCTTCACAGGGACAGAGCAAGACTAAGGGGCAAACCCAGGCTTCTGGGTTTTTGCCTATCTCCACATACCATCAGAGAAGCTGGTGATGATGAAGATGCAAGATAATTCAACCTTTCTGCTGGACACTAAACAAGAGAGCTAAAAAGGGGAAGATTTTCAGCAGGTGGGGAAGGGGGGTAGGGGGGACTCTGGGAAACTTGACCAGGCTAAGTTTTGAGTGCTCAGCAACATCCTAGACGTACTACGGGATTCTACCCACATACAGCAAAGCGTAGGATAAAGGCAGCAGCCCTTGCCCTTTCCTTTCCCTTTCCTTTCCTTTCCTTTTTCCTTTCCTTTTTCCTTTCCTTTTTCCTTTCCTTTTTCCTTTCCTTTTTCCTTTCCTTTTTCCTTTCCTTTTTCCTTTCCTTTTTCCTTTCCTTTTTCCTTTCCTTTCCTTTCCTTTCCTTTCCTTTCCTTTCCTTTCCTTTCCTTTCCTTTCCTTTCCTTTCCTTTCCTTTCCTTTCCTTTCCTTTCCTTTCCTTTCCTTTCCTTTCCTTTCCTTTCCTTTCCTTTCCTTTCCCCTTCCCCCCGAGGTGGCATCCCCCCCTCCTCCCCGGCCCGGGTGGGCGGCCAGCCGGGCGGCCCGCGCCAGGAGAGGGCGCTCGAACACCAACCAAGCGCGGGGAATTGCATTAATCAGCACTTCCAGCTAATTAACGCTCCGATTAAAGGCTCTGGTTTTTGCAGGGATTAGCTCCCTCGCACTCAGAGGCGGATGCAGGCAAACGAGAGGTGGTCAGGACGCGGATTATAGGCATGCTGGAGTGAAGCGACTGCAGTTTATTTGCAGAAACTTCTCTTTTTGCTTTCCTTTTTTTTTTCACTATGCAGGCCAAATTCTTTGCCAAAGGGAAAAGTCTGTCTTCCTCAAGGCAGGAACTGAAGAACATGACTCAAGCAGAGGAGCAATAAGGCTATTTCAAAAACGATTTTATTCCTGGGGGCTGTGAGTTTCCTCACTGAATCTACTGCTGCCCCTTTCCCAGTGTGCAGTAGCTACAGGGATGGATACACTGGGAAGCCACAGCTGCTCCTACAAGAGTAACGGTGTGCTGACTCCTGTCTTCTTGCTACTCTCTCATGTCCCACCTGTCCCTTAGGCCTGGCATGTCTCCTGCACAGTGAAGAGACAGCCAAGGGGCTTCCGGAGTGCACAGCACACATCCCACCCACCTGCAGTGCCAAGCCCTGGCCTCCTGTGGTGCCCAGGAGGCCAGAAGCATCCCTTGAATGCCTGCATCAGGGACAAACGTGCAGAAGACCCTGCCCCATAGGCTCCCCCCAGCCCCCTTCCCTCTAACCCACAATCTGATGCATGAGGTCTCACATACCAGGCAGAAGTGGTGACATTTTTGGGCCCCCTGCTCTAACCCTGAAGCAGGGTCTGACTTCAATGTTGGCCTTGCTTCATGCAGGAGGTTGGGAAGTGACTTCCAAAGGTCCCTTCCAACCTAAATGGTTCCATGTTTCTCAGTGCTGGATAAGTACAGATAAAACATCCTTATTTCCGTTTCACACCACAGAAGCAAAAGGTATAGACAGGTAAGTCAATTTTGACCAGCTCATACCAGGACTAGAAAGGTTTCAGGTGGAGGCAGCCATAACAGGACCTGTAAGCTGATAGCCTCAGCAAATCAATGCCTTCCTCTCTACGTTCTCCTGTTAACACTTCTTTTACAAACTCTGTAAACAGGGGGTGGGATGGGTTATGTTAGATTATATATGGGTTACACTCCTGGATTCACTGCATATACAAACATCAACAGCCTAATTGACGGTGTAAGTCCATCCCATAGGAAAATATGGCATTCACTGATGGGACAACTAGAAAAATGTCTCATTTGAAATGATCAAGAAGTTTCTTTCAATGCTAACAGGCAAAGGATCGTCACTTTTCGTCATTGCAGCTGCTCACTGGTGTGCACCTGCTGGCTCACTCACTCCTTTACATTCCAACACCATATATCTAGAACTGGTTTATTGTAGTCCCTGAGGCTTAATCAGCCTGCTTTTATTACAGCCTGGTAAGAGAACTTGCCCTTACCTTTCAATTTGATTTGATTGTATAGGTGTATTTTTTAAGAAGAACATTCTCCATGCTTAAACTTATTTTTAAACCATTATCAGTGCTATGAAGGGCCAAGTTTAACTCAGAAGTGGGTTAACATATAATAAACAAGGTTGCTTTTACTTTGTTCCTGCAACTGCTCTGATAATACGGTGAGAGGATAAGCTTGACCTAGTGGATGCTGCTGTGAACTTGCACTTTAGACTTCCCGGGGGTCCCTGGACAGGCCACTCGCTCTGTGCCACACTTCAGTTTCCCATCTGCAAAATACAGCTAATACTTCCCTGCCTGGCAGGGGCAGTGGGAGTAAAACCCTGCTAGGATTGCAAGATGCTTCAAGATTGCATCACTGAAGGCCATATAGGTGCCAAGAACAGATACGTATCTACGTATCCAGACAGCTACAGACTTATTGTGACTCAATCAAGTTTAAACATTTTGAGATAAAAGCTGCTATTTCAAGCTTCTTAGGCTCAAGGAAATCCACAATAAAAACAAACAATCAGCACAGAAATAACTGGGATTATTCACACTCAGAAGAAGTGAGAGAAATCACTTGTCAAGGTCACTTTTGAGACCTCGACAGACTGAGGAAAAAACAAAAAAAAAAAAAAAAATCCAGTGTATGAAATCCATGACAGAAAAAAGATGTGGGATTAAAGCTTCCTTCCCCATTACTTATTCAGCTGGAGAAAAAAAAATCCAATTTTTTTATCTCCCGTTGAATACTCCTGCAGGCTGAAACACTGAAAACGAGTTTATACATAGCAGGTCAAATTCACCTTTTCTAAAATGCCTTGAGGAACAGGTAGATTTGGTCATAGATTTAGTCCAGAATATTCACTCTTCAGGGAAAAACCAATTAATCTTGAAAAGCACATTTGCCATACATTGTTGAGTGTCAGGAGACAACTGTCTCGTGATTTATCCTCTCCATCTCAGCTTGGAGACGCTGGCCTAGTTGAAACTGATAAATTTCAAGGTTGACTAGCTTTTAACCCACTGGCTGGAGATTTTCCTTCCAAGTGCTGCACACAGGAAATTCTTGTTTTAAAATATGCTGGAGTGACATTAGCAGTGTCTTTTGATCAAAAGGAAATTCTGATCCAGCAAAAGCACAAGACTGGTCCTATTGCCACCTCGGCTCTTGTTTCAAAGTCTTAGATACATGGTCACCTGTACCAACACCAATATGCACCACCCACAGCCACACAAACGTAGAGCAGAGATGAGCCTGAGATACAAAATTCTGGTCTGAACCCAAAGTCCACCCCACATCTCCCTAATTCTGGATTTAGAGTTTTGTTCAGCCCCAACTCTCATACAAAGAGTCACAGTTACAGACACAGCACGGAAACATGGACATATGAACTTCCCTAAGTGGGAGCTTGGGGAACATATATGGGCTTAATTGAATCCTTATCCCCATAACTAATGACTAAAGGAGCATGAAACTCAGTGTTATGCACTATGTGGAAAATGAGCTCTTCAGTGCTATGCTGGCCTTGCTAACTAGGATATATTTTGTGTGTGTCTGTCCAACATGGACAAGCTGTACACTCAGTGTAATGGATTACTCTTGTAATTGTGCACAAGTTACTTGTTGCAGAGAAGGTCTGGGACCTTTCCTGTAGCGGATCTGTTGTTTTCCCACTTCTGCATTTCAGTGACCCCCTTTGCTCTGAGGCTTCCCTCTACCACGTTGCTTCATTCCTCTGCGTCAGAGTGCATGTGCGTGTGTTACGTAAAGCATGTGGGAACATTAGTGTGAAGTATTTACACAGCAGCAAAAGTGTCATATGTCTGTTTTGCAAGATATGGAGTCTTTCATATGCAAGTTGTTAACAAGATATAGACACAGATAAAGACATGGATATAGACACGCATCTGTATGGTTTTGGAAAATGTTGACACTTTCCTGTGCATGGGGTAATGCAATTTAAATCCACTAATACCAGAGAAGAGGCAATACATTGTTCGTAGATGTTATTTGAAAGATGAAAACATTTGGTGAGCTCTTGGTTTGGTACTCAGAGCAAAGCACTGCTATTCGAAGCAAAATCATAAAAATACGGTAGTGAGAACCTTCTAACCAACTATGGCAAAATCATTTCTCACACTATTTCTTTCTAACCTTGTATTTCACTCTTCATTTCTGCATTTGATTTCAAGTAACATATTTTTCCTTCTTTCTTTCAAAGGAAATGGAGATCAAAGAGCATTGTAAATCCACAGAAGAGAAGTTACAGAGATTGCCAGTTACCTTTTGCTGCTGCTACCCTTCCACTGTAATAGAAACATGAGAACACAGAACTGGAAAGGACCATCTGGAACCATCTGTGAGCTGTTCCTCACACTGTAGGCTACTACAAATTAGATATTTAATTGCAAACAGTACATAGAACATCTACTCCACGTCACAGGCCATGAAACAGTTCCTATGTAACACAATTAAGAAAGATGATGAATAATAATGAGTATTCAGAACTGTAATGTGGCGTAGAAAGAACACAGCATCAGGCATCATCAGCATCTAAGTGCTGGGGGCTATCATCATTTTAGGGTAGAATGATTTTAAGAAATAAAGCACAAATTTTGCTGTAAGAAGGCAAAACCAAAAAAATCCCAGCATCCACCAGTCTGACCCAGGGGAAGATTTCTTCTTTACCTCAAAACTTCATTTAGCTTGGAGATTGTGAATCAAATTCATTTTCCACTCAGTTAAAAGAGAGGAGTTCATGATGGAAGCATGTTTTATTGCCTGTAATAGTACTAAGAGCCACTGTATTTCAGCCATCAGACAGGTCTGAAAAAGCTGGACAAGCCCATACAGCAGAAGTGCAAATCTGGACTGGACCAACTTATGTGACCTGAGTACGTACTACAAAGATTTAAGGGTATCATTGCAGTCCACTGATCTGCTGTCAGTGGCCTTGTAAAGAAAATACAAGAAGCATTTGAGGTATTCTAAAGGTATAGCTGCAAGAGACTGCATCAAAAATACTGCTGTTTTGTGGGCTGGGCTGAAAGAAGGCTTTTCTTCCTATTCATTCCCAGTAAGCCTTCCTTACACAGTGTGACTGTTTCATCTAAAAAGGAAAAGTAATGGCTAATGGACCCTTTAACTGGATGGCCTTAGGGTTTGGGAGGATGTTATCGTCTAGGGTTAAGGCCAGGCTGAATCCCAGCAGCTTCAGTTTGCCACAATCATAAAACAAAGCATAAAATAACTGTCCGGGGGGGGGGTGGGGGGGTGGGGAAGAAACCTTCTTTTTCTCTCCCCTGAGCCTTATGGGCTGATCAAGAAAAATGTGGTCTGTGTAAATGGAAGGTATTCCATAAATACATTGAGTGGAGCTTACAGCATCCCAAAGGAGCAATCCATCAGCTCCAACAGGAATATGCACTGGGAGGCCTTCACTGAATTAAAAACAACAAAAAAAGAGCTATCCACTTATCTCATCATTTGGTTATCTCTGATTTCAAGGAGTGCATAGAGAGATGTTAAGCCCTCACTAGACTTTTAGAAAGAGCTCCTAAGCCCAATATCTTTTTTTCCTCTAAGTACAGGAGAGATATCCAACAATTTCTGCATGCACTGTCTTTCATTAAAAGTACATTTTAATTACATTTACATTACATGGGATTTAAAGAATATATTTTTACTGATTTATAAAAAGCTATTAAAACCCAGATTGAGCAATTCAATACTCCATTGACAGACAGTTTAAAATACCATTGGCATGGACTAGTGTCCATTCTGCCTGAGCTTCAGCAGAATTTTTGTAATTAAATTTAAGATTCTTTAGGGACTGTAAAGTGAAGAAAAAAAAGATGGCCAAGGTTCAATCTTATGAAATACTAAACATTTTCAGGACAAATTGAGTGTCCTCAATTTTATCTTAATCTAAATGAAAGTTGATGGTTCTCAATATCTATCTGAAGTGCTCACCACTTTGCAGGGTTAAATCCCCCAAGAACAAGCAAACAATATGCTCCAAATACTGACAAGCCTTTAGAAAACACTCTAATAATGACCTCAGCCATGACTTGGAGGGACTACTTCTCATGGGGCCGGAGATAATTTAGCCTCTGTGCGAGTTCACACTTGAGACTTCCCTGACCAGAAATGGTCAAGTTGTGCAAATTATGACTTAGCGGTCTTAGGTTTCAAGATACAAATTACTGTCTGTCAGGAAGCAAGAGCTATAAATGAATTTTATTTAGGAGCTGAACAATGGTAAAAAGAAGGGTACTCTATCTGCTAAGCCGCTGTTCTCAGGAGACTTCCAGCTTCCATTAAGGAGGTCTGGAAAGAACAACCTTGTTATATTGCACAACGTACTCAGTTCTCAATCAGTAAGGCATGCTGAGTTCACACTATGTAAGAACTTCTGCACTGTGTTGATTGCTGATCTATGGAGCATGCAAAGAACAGACACATTTTAAATTTTACTGAGGTACACATACTTCTTTTTGTCTACAGTGCAAAAGATGAAACTAAGCAGATGAGTGTTAAAAATCCACTCAGACTTGTGGAAGTTATTAAGACAGTTTTGAAGCTGGATGGTCCTTCTACAATCACGCATGAAACTGAACATTATGCACTTCACTGACTGCACAATCTTTTTCCCACTAGCTCAGAAGTGAACAGTGACAATTTCTAAACATCACACCACACCTTTGCTGTGCAGAAAGGCTTTGGGAAGGGTACCATGCAGGCAGAACTGTGATGATGGATAGTTCGATCAGCGGGATGTAACTGTCAAGTAAGAACTGGTCACAAAGGCAAGACTAGAGAGGATCATTTGTAGAAAGTGCCTTTAAGCCAGGAACCTTAATGACTGCAGCTGGGCAGAAATTTGGCCTTGCTTATCTCCCAAAGACATTATCTCTATCCCAGTATTAATCCTTTCAGCTTCTGACATACGGGTACATGTTCTGTCAAGAGAAAGAACCTCTTTTTCATCAGCCTCCTCCATTCACACAGATACCTTTCATCTTATGCTGACCCATCCATATCACTTTAACTGGATACAATACAGAATGGTGGGACTACCAGAAGGCAAATTAATACACTTTTTATACCTTAGCTTGTATGATTAAATCCCTCAGAATCAGAATACAACAGCATATAATGAACTTGCATCTTGTCAAATGAAAGGGACAGCCAAGTGACAGAAGGTAGTGGCTTAATATTACCCTGCATTATAATGCAGCTCTGGGGAACAAAACTCAGATGAAATTATTTGGATGGTAAATTTTTGATATATGCAATTTTTGTCCAGTCAAAAATGTTGATTTTTCTAAACCAAATCTTAGTAGAAGAGGGCAGTTTTCCTGAATTTCTTTACTGGGAAACAAAGATGGAAAAAGTACCTGCAATTTCTGTCCCAGTAGAGGTGCCAATCATTCAGAAATTGACAAATGGGGTTTGAAACACTTTTCAAATTACATTCTGAAATAATAATAATATGAACATTTAGGGAAAAAATGGTTGAAGTAGATAGAAAATGCCATAAACTGAATATTTTATGCAGAGTTTGTTTTGTTGTGGTTTTGGTTTTTTTTTGTTTGTTTGTTTTTTGTTCTTTTTTTAACTTTCAGTTTGATTTTTTTATTCTGTTGCAACTTGGGAAATTTTAAAAAAATTCTAACAGCTTTCATTCCTTACCTTTTTCTGCCAGTCCTGAGGACTTCAACAGACACAAAACTTACTTTTCTTTAACCATGGACTTGTAGTCCATAAAACACAAAAAGACATCTGACAAAGGCTCCAGATCTAACTGGGTGGACAAGGACACCAGAAGAAAACTAGGATCATGTAGAGAGGCTTTTATAAAAAGGAACTTAAGAATACATGAATAAGTGCATTTTGGAGGTCAAGAAGAGTGAAAATTGCCAAAAGTCATATTGAGTCACCCAGACTTCATGGATTTCCTGACTTTTCTTAAAGCAAACAGCAAAAGGTCCTTTGTTCAATACAAATAATAAAATGACAAGAATTATTGTTGTACAGAAAGGGTGGGACAGGACTCAAGATATGGCTCCAAAAATGACCTGAGTGTGTTGCCTCAGTTTTCAGCAAAGATGCAGCTGTTGAGCATAAAGGGTAAGGTTACAGAGTGAATGCAAATGACAATTTGTAATGGACACATCTGAAGTAAAAACAAAACTGAAACAGCTAAGCATGCCCAAATCACAAGATAACTGCCACCCCCATTTTTTTTTTTTTTTAAATTGACCTGTTAAACAGTAAGCCTGGTAACAATCTGTTAGTAAAACTGTCAAGCTGTGGGAGCACTGAATTACTGGCAAATTTTGAATGTGGCAGCCAGAGATAACGGAGGGAAGTGTGATCTAGGCAAAAAAAGGTCGTTTGACTGATCTCAGGAGTACTTTAAAGAAAAGAATAATTGAGGGTGTGTACATACATGCAGCTGAATAGTAAACAGTGGACAGGGTTTCATTGGAGGTACTTTGTGCCAGAACATCCAGAATTCTTTCTTTGATGTTAACAGCCACTTCCTAGAAAAGTAAGACAGTCTGTATTTCAGTAAAACATTTGGTATGATGCTACAATAGAAATTACTAGGAACTTTAGGAGGAATTGTGCTTTAAAGATCAGTGATGTCCCAGAATAGACTATGGAGAACTTTTGATATTTCCAAATCTTCTCCTCTATGATGAGTAGAACTTCTTTCCCAGTGATTTTCTCAGGAACAAAATCTGGAAAATAAGACATTTTAATTAAAGTCCTCAGGAACTCCAGGAGAATATGATGCAATGATGGTTGAAAATGGGACCTGTGAATAGTTAAGACTAACAAAGGACTGCTAGAAAAAAAACCTTTGAAAGGCATCTACAAAGGCCAGAGATGATGGTAACAATTATATTTATATTACTGGGTATCTGAGCCGTCATTAGACTTTAAATCTTAGATACAAGGAAGAAGTATCCAAGAACAAAGATGCTGGTCAGGAGTGATACCCAGCTCAGCAAGCATTACAAATGCACCGGACTTAGAGAACTCTGCTCTGAAAGAGATGGGACCGAAATGGTCAGTTTAACAGGTAGAGGAGTCATCTATCTTTTACACAGCACCAAAGATGCCACATCTGATGGCACTGAGCACACAACCTCTGAAATGAAAATACGAGGTGTGTGACCACAGCTGGTGGATCTCACAGACCCATAGTGACAGCCATGCTTAACATCGATGCCTCTGATAAACTCAAAAGTCCCTTGACCGCTTCTTGACTGGCATGAGGGATGGTGACCAGTATCTAGTCTTTCCAGTGGTCTGTGCACTTTCCTGCCTGAGGTGACAGGAGTTGTAACAGCCTGGATCACCCTGTGAGCTCTAAGAAGCATGATGTTCCTACTGTGTAATCTCTGCCTTGTAGCACAAAAAGAGACTAGTTTCAAGAAGAGCAGAAACCTGTTTTCAAAGAAGAATCCCAGGAGAAGAGACTCTACAGGGCCTACTCCCTCAAAAATAATCTTAAATGAATGTCACAGGCTGAAACTGAAAGAAGATGCAAAGCCCTTGATAAGGGGGCTTTCACAAGAAAAGTGACAAGAAAACATTTAGCAAGACATCATACAAACTGATGGCTTCTGTACTGGTCTGGTGCACCTTAATATGAAAAAAGGCAGTCTCAGTCACCTATAACTATATAAGATGACTAAATGAAATTAAGAAATCAAGAGTGGGCCTCATCTACTTGAATACTGCAATGCGATGTTTCTTACTGCTCTGCCCTCCTGTCACAACAATTAGGAAGATGCAGAGTGCTATTGAGGGAGACTCACTAACTCTGCCTTTGCTGTTTGGTCTAAAGGAATGAGATATGGCATCTGCGGTGCATATACAGGCCAAAGAAACTGGGCTTTATAAGCATAAATTGGCATGCCACCCCAGAGCCGACAGGGCAATCCATATAGATGTGCTTGAAAAGTCCACCTCATTTCTGTTACATCCTAACACTAGGCTAGTGAAGTACTTGGCTTCACACACACAGAAAAAAATCATACTTATTCATGTATATATATATATGTATGTAGCTATAATCATATATGAACATACAGAAATTCACTTAATCAAGGAAATACTACAGAAAATAAAATTTCTTACAATTTAAGTTATATAATGTTCCTTGGCAGTGCATTGTATTTTGCAGCATGATGCTAATACACATTCAAGTATATCATCATGTGAAAGAATGCACACACTGGACTGAGGTCATACAGGGGCAAGTTATCAAATCTAGGCACATTGAATTTTATGAATAAGCATGTTAAATAATTCCAGCCAAAATCTAAGCTAGGCAATTAACTTCTGACTGCCTCTGTTTTCCTTGAGATTTGAAATGGATACAGAATTCTTTATTTCCTAGGCTAAACCTTTTTGGCTGTGAATTTAACATTCATAAAAGGTGCCAAATGAATGGCCTGGAGACCAAACTCCCCTTCATGCACAGAACAAAGTACGACAGGCAGAAGCAGTGCAAGTTCCCCACATTCTTCCAGTAACACTGTCCAAACTTGACATGAACAACTTCTTTTTAAAGTTTATAACATATTTCAAGACAGACTGGAGAAGAAAATTAGGGAAAATGGTATATATGGCAAATAACATGATGTTAAATATGAAACAGCCAGCCTTGAGAAGGACAGACATTTAAGCATTATGGCAACTTATGCTTAACCTAAGCGGACTGGAAGATTAAGCATGATCAGCTGACATGAGGTTAAGTGGTCCTTATCTATAATAATGTGTATTCCTCTAAATCGCCTTATTTTATAGGTGTTCTTTAGTGATATGATTTTCTTTTTTTCCTAAAGCCCTTAGTACCTATTAAAACCATAGATTCTGCTGAAATATTGAACAGCATGCTATTTCAATGAATATAAATTAGACACAGAGGAATGCAAATAATTGATAAGGAAAGCTAAAAGTATTAACGAAACTCTATGATCAATAGGTGTTAATCGCAAAAATAAATACTTCTTGTCCCAACTAGTTTATAAATCATGCAGAAAAGGAACACCAGTAATACATCAGTTCAAATTCTGTTTGGAATTTTTCTGTCAGCAATAATGACAGAAAAAGGGCAAACATGCATGATAAATATTTCTGTTCTGTATTTTTCTGTAAAAAAGAGAATGGGAGACTGCATGCATGTTTTCTAATGGATTACTTTCTAGTTCAGCAATAACTACAGATGTTGTTTTCTGTAATGTATTTATGTTAACCGTTCCCAGATCAAATGCATTTTTCCAAGCAATTTTAAAGGAGTTGACTTCGGTGCTCTCTTATCACCTGCGTGTTGGTTTCTAATATTTATAAAATAAAAAGAAAATTCAGATTATTAGAAAAAAGACTTAGTTTCATTACATTCCATCTAATTCCTAAAGGTTCAGCTAAGTCAAACTACCTTTTCCTAAGTTTAAAACAGGTACATAGGATGAGACTCATTATTGCATATTGGGCACTTTTACACCAAACAGGGCAAAATAACTGATTCTGGATTCATTCAGTAAAAAAATTAAAGAGTGAAAACATAAATAATATCAATCTGCATGGTTTCATGGAATACTAATTGTCATTTGGAATGTGAAATCAATGTGGTAAAATCAACATAGGAGACATTAAGTGGGTTTATATCTAACTAACAATTGGTTGATAAACTTAACTATTCATGAGGAACTGCATAGAATAGGGCACTTCATTTTAATTCCACTGAACATTCCAGTGTCTCAATGTTACTTAGTATAGCAATTTGAATACATAACATGGAATATAATATTAAATCATTACTGACAATGGCTAAAGGTAATGGAAGTTTGGTGCCACAGTAGTAGTAATAATAGTAGATCACTTATGCAGAGTGCTCAGTTGACAGTGACCTGTATTACATGCTGACCCAACTTTATAAGTTCTGCTCAAGTGTATTACAGATGCCCTAGTACAGTGGAGAGCAATGCAATACATCTTTCAACAGAGAAGACATGGCATACTCATGGGATGTGGCATTTTACCCCAGGTAAAAAATTAAGATGTCACAGTAAATAAATGAAATTAGTAAAGTTCTTTGTATTGAAGCAAAGGAGTAAGAAACTGGTGTTTTCTCAGCCTGTGAAACTACACTTAAAAAAAAAAAAGAAGAGGTTTTGAAGCAGGGGCACAAAATCAGAAAGGTTTCAGGAAAAATACAAGAATGACTTAACCTGGGAAGAGGGTTCATCAGTGATAAACTTACAAAGCTCAAACAATTAACCTTCCAAAGAGGATGTTAAGATATAATTTTAATGCCAGTTTCCAAATCCCTACAGTAAAAGCAGGTATCACACAGCAAAAACATCTCTAACTAGCAAACACATGACAGTGTAGACTGGCTGGAAGCTGATGTTAGCTGAATTTAAACTGGATCTAAGGTGCACTTGCCTACTAATAATGGCAATTATTCACGCAAGTAATTTACCAAGGAATCTCTCTCATTCTCTATTTGTTTCATTCAGATTCAACAAATGATTTTTGATGAGAATTTAGGAACTTTTTATGCTGTTGAACCTAATTCTTATGATTTTTGTTATTAAGAGTGGACATATTTGTGAAAATCAGCACTTGGTCACATAGAAGAGATGGGAATACAGGTATTAGTGAGTGAAATTCTACATCTTTTATCTTGGAGGAGGTGATGCTGGATCATATGATGTTAAGTCTATTATTCTGCAATTATATTATGTCATGATGTTTTCTTGAGGAACTACCAAGCCTACTTGGAAAGGACCATCACAATTATTTTGCATAAGTTCAAACACCACAAAGTTGAAGAGCTAGAAATGACTGTTGACCATAGCAAGCACAACCCAAGACTTACTCCAGTTTAGCTGAAGTCAAAGAGAATTTTGCTATTGATTTTAATAGAAATTAAATTAGATCTTTAGAGGGAAAGGTATATATTTGTGACCAATCTCTCCAGTAACCTATTCTGTCCAAAAGGAAATGTACTCATTCTAACAGACAATATGGAAAAAACCACAAAAGCTATAGAAATATCCATCTCAGTTTGCCAGGTGTTTTATTGAAATTCATCTACCTGTATGTTTAACCTGTCTGCCTAGTCCTTCTCATTCATTCAGTCATGGCTACTTCTTTGCTCTTTTCCCTGACCCTTAACAGACGAAGGTTGTCTAACTCGAAGTCGTGCCTGTATTTCCTTCCATGGTGTGAATGAACCACTTGCTCTAATGAAATAACCCTCCCTTACTGTCTAAATTCCTCTTCTCAACCGCACTTCTCTTGAAGTAAGAAGGTATCTTTTGGCCTCAAAATGACTGAAACATGGAGTTAAATGTGAAGGGTAGAATCTATCTCTTCCTTGGCCTTAGGCAATAGGTCAGCAAGACTAGAAAGACGTTGGCTTCTTAGCAAATATCTAATTAAATATCCTTCAAAAAATCAACAATGAAAAAGTTGCCCTTGAAATTAGGTTTATTTGCCTTTTTATATAGATTGATGTACAAGCAGACAAATATTTTATGTTATCCAAAACAAAAGCAGAGCAGAAAATACACAGTGGAATGTGACGATGCTGAAATCACATTCAGAGTATGATGATAGCCTGTATCTGAAGTGCTTTAATATGTTATAATATGGAAGATGATGTTTTCACTATAATAAATACAGCTAATGTTTTATATGGCAAGTGACTTCATCCTATGAGGATCCCATGGAATGTCCCAGCTTCCAGTTAAAGATATTCTCTTTCATCTCTAAATAGATTACACCTTCAGCAGGTGTTTGAAATAGGCAGAGGCCTGTAGCCTCATAAAAAGGAAAAAAGGGGATGATTGGTCAGACATGGAAAGTGAGAGCTGGTAATTATTTTCATATGACACGCGAGAGATGTTATAACAAAGCTGACTAAAGCTGAGCATGAGTTAGCCAGTCCTCTTCAACAATGATGTCACCCAGTCCTTGCTTTCTACAAGGTTATGATTAATAAAAGGGGAGGATTATTACAGTAACTTACTCTTAGTGGGCATGGGGTGACATCAACAGCAGCTGAGCAAACTGACCAAACTTAGTTGTGTGTTGTTGAGGTTTTTCTCTCTAGCAATGACTAACAAAGGGCTAACAGCATTTGATGGCACAAGGGGCCCTTGAAACTGGAAGGACGCTTCTGGTGGCACTTTTGAATAGGAGCCACCATTTTAACTGTTCTGCTTCATTTTACCGTTGCAAGACGTTTCGGTTGGCTACAGCAAGCTCTTGCCTTTCCCTATTCATTAGACGCATACACGTGCAAACTCAAAACTGGTCAAAAACTACCCCAATGGCCTTTCCAACATAAAGTTGCATGATCTCCATTTTCTGCCTCATCTGCTGATATTATAACAACTTTTTCCTTCATTGCTAACTCCATAATATCTTTACAAAAGGAATTTATGTATCTTTGGAGCATGGATATTAACAGCAACAACAGAAAAAAGTTAGACATGCAGCCTCTGGTTAATCTCTGGAAGAATGCTGTGTTTAATTACATTTTCTTTTTTCAAATTGATAGAGACTTATAGCAATCCTGCCTGCTATTTAACCTTTTCAAATTTGCCCTCCCTAAAATTAGACTTGGCCACCTGGAGATATTTACTAAATGAACTGAAATGCTCTTGTGAAAGCACCGCCAGTGTAAACTGAATTCTTACCCCTGTAGAGTAACAGCACTTGCATTGTACAGTCCTGAATATAACTATGAGGTGCCTGAGAGAAGGTCAGATACTTTGGACTCTTTCTATCAAGTTACCTTTTTCATGTGAGGTAGGCAGCATTTGCACTGGTAATAAAAAGGGCATATGACACTACTTTCAACTTCTGTGCCCCGCAAGCACTAAGAAAACAGTTCCAAATAGGAGCTGCAGAGGTTTGATATTACATTACTAAAAAGTTCTCTGAGCTGGGACAATTCAAATTCTCTTTCTGAACATTAATTAAACAAAAGATAGAGTGTGCAAACTAACCATTTACTTGTCCAAACACTAATAACATTGTGCTTCTCATTTTCACAAAGACATCTTGTGAGGGAAACAAAAAGAATTTTCTAAACTGAATCAGTGAATAATGGTCCCAATGGTAATATCTGGAAATTCAGCCAGAAGATGAGCTGAGGACTACTACAGATACTGAAATGTTCAACCACAGGCAAGTTAACTGTATCCTAAACATTTTCTGTTGGAGGCTTTGCGCAGCTTGGAATGGTTTTACAGCTCATAACTAGGTAGCAACATATTTTAGGAAGTAGGGAGAAAAGCTTGGGAACCATGGCAGGTTCCCATTTCCACCCTGACCACAGACTTCTTTGGTAGCCCTGGACAGTGAATTAATCACTGTGAGCAAGCTCCCACCTCGTGTCTTCCAAGTTAAAAAAGACACATACCTATTTCAAAGGATATAGTGGTGATTAATCAATTAATTTCTGAAAGATCTACATACTATCTGAATACCAAGTGTTCATGCTACCAGTGATCAGTCATTTTATCCCTTACACTTAACTTCACAGTCAGAAAATATTGAAAAGACAAGTTTAAATTCTGTGCAGTTCTTACTCTATTTTAGCCTATTCTTGAATCTCGGCATATTCTTGGGAATAATTTTTTTTTTTCTGGCATGACCAGATTTTCAGCAGATGCCTAAAAATGTCTCACAACATCTGCATTTCTAGTAATGTATGTCCAAAAAATATATTTGCATGTCTAAACAGCTCATTGTATGTAAAGATCAGGTGATGAAATACCAAACTGTCACCTAAGCAGTTATTTCATTTCTATAAGCTGGAGAGCTCAAAGGAAGCTACTGGGGTAGCTTTATAAAAAGAATCACCTCCTGACTTTCACTCTTCTTTCTGAGCCAGCTGTCATCCTGCAATTCCAGCCTCACAGCCTGTTTCCATTTCCAGATTGTGACATGCAGCAAGCTTCCCATAAACCTTAGGACATCCGGCCATACCTGGACAATTTAGAACAGTTTTGCAGAGAGACAGCAGAGGCAGTCTGCTGATTCAGCTTTGAGACTACGAGAAAGCAGTCTAATGTATACAAAAGATGTTTTGTTAACTTTTCATCTTAACCAGAGTTTGATGTACTGCTTCAACATCACTGACTGAGGAAATGTTTCTAATTGCCTGTGATCAAAGTTAACTAATAATCATTATCATAATACTGAGCTCTGATACAGTGGTTTTGCTCTTAAAAACACCAAAATGACTGTGAGGGGTCTGGATTGAGTTTTTGTATATGACACTTTCTTCAGTTCTAGATCAGCTGTTCAAACTCAACCTGTGTCAGTTGTGACTAACGTGATTATTCACAAGACTAACTGTTGTCTAGGGTAGATTTCCTTTGAAATTGATGGTGAGGGATAGGCTTTTCTGAGGGTGATTCAGGGCATGAACAGTTAGATCTTGCTCTGAATCACCTTCAGGAGCTTTCTTCTTCTTTCCACAACACGGAGACAGAAGCACCTCACTACCACATAAGGACATGAGAAACTCCCTGCAGGGTCCCACTGGCGGTCCATCTAACCCCCTTTTCTCATTCCAACAGTGGCAACAGTAGATGTTACTTGGAGAGAGAATGTGAGCCTGGCTGCTTTCCGCAGGCCTGTCCCTTCAAACTCCCTAGCATCCGCAATTTTTGTATTAAGGGTATTAAAGGATATGTCCCTGCCTATTCCCTCTGGTAGTTTTTTATGGACCTTTCTGAGTCTTCTGATACTGTCTGCCTCCACAGCCTCCTGCAGCAACAAATCCCAGAAGCTCATTCTCCATTGTGTAAGCGCTGTATCTGTTTTAAATCTTCTCTTACTAGTTTCAACGAGTTCCCCCTAGTACTGCAGGATTTGGTGGATAACAGTTCGGCATTCACCTTATCTGCCATGTTCACGATTCTCTAAACCCCAAGCATTCTCTTCTCCAAGCTGAAGAGTCTCTGCCTTTAAATTTCTTCTTATTAAGATGCTGCTCCATAACCTTAGTCATTTTAGTGGCTCTTCTCTAACTCTACTATGTCCTTCTTGAGATGTGGAGACCAGAACTGCACACAACACCCACCTTGTGGGTGCACCAGGGGTTTACATAGTGGCAAAATTGTGCCTTCTGTCTTGCTCTCAGCATTCCTCCTGGCAACATCCAACATTTTGTTAGCTTTTTGACCTGCCACTGCACATTAAATTCATAAGTTTGGAGACCTCTATATGATACCTCCAAGACCCCTCTCTCCCTAGGCTGCAGCTACCCTTCAGGAATACTTCTCTGCATGTCACTTCCAGATTGGCTATTTGCTGATTTGTGTGAAAAGATCCACTTCTTTCAGTTCAGCTCCCACTCAAAGCAAGACACTACAGCACGCAGCTCTGCTGAGCGTCCCAAGAACTCGTTGGATCGAGGGCATGAGCCAGCCTCTGTGTACCCAAGAACTGTGGCTGTCCCTGCTGTACCTCTCCTGTGAGCAAACAGATTACATTATTGTTCAAATCTGTCAATTTGGCTCTGATCACAGGAGCTAAATTCAGTTTAAGGGGGAAAAAAAAAGAACCAGAACTAACCTTCCCCCCCCCCCCCCCAAAAGAATCTGCTTCATGAGAAATATCTGAACACTTCTTTGTTGGTTTTATACTTCCTAGATGCTTGGTTACTGTCCCTGAATGGGCAGCTTCAAAGGAGCAATTAAAAAAATGTGTGCATGGACACACAGATGAGCCCTGTTTGCACACAAAAACTTTATTCTGAGCTACCTTATGTCACCCCTTTTAGCAGGAGTCATCATGAGGGCATGACACCAATAAGCAGACAATGAATAAAGAAAATAACTGTTTATAAGTTCAGAGTTGGCATACAAAAGTTATTGAAGAGGAACTGATATTCTAGGCAACTGGCCACCACTGCTGCCTATCGACCCTCTGTTCCCCCAACTGTTACCAGGAGTTACAAATCTCATTTCAAAAGCACTTCTATGAGACCTACAAGCTTGGCAGGTGCAATTTTGTTCTCACTGATAAACAGGCTTAAACCTTATTGTTCATGCACATTGTAGTCTGTAGGCAAAGACACCAGGCAAATAGGTATTTAACTGTCTACATGTTACACCTCCCACCTGCACTGAACTACAAGTATAAAATTTCAACCATAAAATGTCAAGTCACATGAGAAAAATTAACGGAAGTGGATTAGTGAATTAAATCCAGATTTGAGGACCCCATATTCATTCCAAATGTTTAACCTCAGTGCTACCAAGTCAAATCTCAAGTGTTATAATCCCAGATTTGAGGAAAATTCTGAGATAAATTCTTAAAATTTAGGCAGGTTTACATTTGAACCTGGGAACTCAGGGTCAATTCTAGCGCTTGTTAAAACTCTGTGTGTGCGTTTGTGTGTGTGTGTTTGTAGAGAAGGGGGGCAGCTTCATTACATCAATAAGTGTTGACTGTTTTATTTTACTCTCCTCACCTCCCCATATGTGAAATGCTCTCAGAATGTTCTTGCATCTCCCTGAAAATAATCACTAAACCCCAAACCATCCCTCAGAGGTAACCTGTGTCTGTACTGGACATGAGTCCAAACATTATTTTAAATAACCAACATGAAAACCAGTGCTGGCGGTAAGAATACAGCATGGCATTGTTCACTGCACCTTGTGTGCTTTAGCTGGACATCATGTCAAGTCAAGGACCTTCTGAATTGGGTGGTTAATGGCAAAAAATGCTGGATTGAGATTTTCAGTGAAGACACAGACACTTGTTCATGCTTATTCCTGGGAGAGCCCCAGCAGGTCCTCCTATGTGATGCAGGGCTAGAAACTGCCTCTCCTAGAAGCTCACTGGTGCCTCAGAAAGCAGCACTGAAGGACAGCGAGGAAAGGTGGTGCCAAGGAAATATGGAACACATGGGGAGCACCAACACTCCGCTTGATGTCAGAGAAGCTCAGCTGGTGCCTGTGCCCTCACCCGCATACTGCCTTCCCCTATGGCTTCTTTCATTCAGTTCCCAAAGGGTCATGAGAAACCAAACACCAGCAAGGACTTGTTTGCCATTTCTGACCCACAGACCTCAGAACAGATCTTGATTCTTTCAATTTTACAGGTGGGGAAATGAAGTTCTTACACAGCAGTTGAGGGCAGAGCCAGAGAATCCAAATTTCCTGGGTCCCCATCTAATACTCTATTCAGTAAACAGTTATAAGCAGTCAGGCTTCCCCTTACCATTTTCATTGCAGGATATATTTACTTTTCCACAGTGATTTGATCCACAGGGGATTCACAAAGGACAAAGCAGCAACGATGCACAAGATCAACATAAGCTTTTTAAGCGACTTGTTGGTGTCCTCAGTATTTCACTTATGCCAATTCTCTGCTGGCCACTCTCACAGAGAGGGAATGTCTGTCTATGTGTGACACCGCAGCTTTTCTCAAAGGCCTCTGCATGGTGACTACCTTGGAAGATTTGCCAGTGTAACATCTTGTTGAGTTCAGCTGAACGAAAGTGGCAAGCTTACGAGCTTCATTCAATTCCCTCCCACATGTCAGCAGATTGAGAAGTAATCAAAACATAATAGGCAAAATGTATCCCCATCATTCAGAGAGCTAAAACAAGATGAAGTTGGACCTTTCTTACAATATGAAAGCAGGGATCTGTTTTTAAAAGGAAAAGCCAAAAACCAGGCATTAATACGTAGAAGTTAAATAATAAAAAAAAGACCTTAGATCAGATCTTCTGATCTGATGTAACCCAGTCTTTGAAGTCAGGAGAGCTACCCCAGTTTACAATAACTAAGGGTCCAGTCCTCCTCTTGCAAACAGAGTTGTAAATCTTCCTAAAATCCACAGGCAATACTACTTTGGGAAGTACATCAGTGAATAATCACCTGAACAGCTTTTATCTGAGACCTGATTTCTTGTTTCTCTTTCCATCCACCAATGGCTAATATTAACCTTCAGAGTCAAAGCTTGATTCAGCTGACTTCTGCTCCCACAGTCAGCCCTAACTTCAGTGGCATTGAGAATTAGTCCTAAAAGCTAAAAGATAGCAGGAGTCTCTACTTACACCATTGTGTGTGCTGTGATTTGACTAACTGTGGTAAAAGCAACAGAACAGAGAATTCGGGGCTCGTCAGAGAAATAAAACCATTCCCTGTTATTTTGCATCTGGCCCAAATATATCCTTGATAAAACTCCGACGACTGAAGTACAATTACATAAGGAACGATTTTGATGTATGTTTTGTGCAACAGTCAAAGTTTTCAACAGCATGCAAATTAATTTAGTGGAATCTACCTTTCAATAATAGCTTTAACTCACTTATAAATGTTAAATGCTGCTCCAACTTTAGCCATAAATTTTTCACCCTACTTGGAACCAAATAGGATCTGTCATCTGGGCCTCCCTCCCTGTGTGGTTTAAATCATTGATGTGACTCTAATCATAACCTCTAGAAATATCTTTGAAGACAGCATCACTCAAGACATTTTACACATTACAGAGCTGTTTCTCAAGAAAAAAAAAAATTACTTTTTCAGTAATGTACTGAAAAATTGCCTGTCAGATGAACAAGCTGTGTGAACAACTTCAGTTCTTTGGACTACCCTCTACAGTGATAACATAACTCCATACTCTCTATAAATTCAAGAAAATTCTCTTTGTAAATAGGTTTTTCCCCAAGTGCAAAGTTTTGAACAAGCTCTGGTTATAGAACAAATAGTGTTCTGTATCACATTCATAGTGTCATATCACATCACAGTAATAACATCATCTGTGTCACCTGGCTTATGTATTCATATCTCCTGGTTTTTGTTTTTAAGTATAAAATGGCAACACATATGCTAAAATAATATAGACATACAAATGTCCCTATTAAAGAAACAGCTCACTGTTCCATAACTTGGCAAGAAAAAAGATCAGTGAATGACATGGCCGAAGACATAAGTACAGTTTAGAAAGAAATTTAACATACTAGCTTCTGTTAGTCAGATTGAATTTATATAAGATCCTCTTAAAACAGAACATTTGTACTTATCCTGCCCCCCTGCAAAAAGTGTCATCTATTAACATTAAAAAAAAAAAAAAGACAAGAACTTGAAAGCTATTCTTTACCCCACCCTCTACATTGAGTTCTTATCCTCAGATGAACTTTGTTTTTTGACCAGCTCACTAATTATGATTGAAATCACTCGCCCCTCTAAACAGCACATAAGCATTAGAGTTAGCAGCAACAGCAAGACTGGCCTTAATTGGTCCACTTACATAAAAGTAGAAACATAAAACTTCCAATATAAGTTTCTAGCATATCTTTTCTTGCTATTACAGTAAAATAAGGGTCAACAGAGTGAGATTCCAGCTGATTTGCACAGAAATCTGTGCCAATGTGTTTTCTAGTGACTGCTCTTCAAAGCAGCAATGGAGATGCACAAATACTGTTGCATGCAATTCAGGATTCCAAAATAGCCAGTAAATCACACAGTCTCCACTAGGTGAATAATGAAGTGGCATTGGGCCATTTTTTTTAATGGTTTGTAAGATAAAATCCACAATTAGGAAAAATGAAGGCAGGTTGCTGGAATCCTTTCTCTCTCAGTCCCATTCCTTTAATTGTTTCTGATCCAGCAGGGAACTAAAATACACCTGCAAGCCAGCAAGATAGGCTCAGCATCCCTCTGATATTTCATGTGGTCTCAATGAGTGGTATCAGAATTTAAGTTAGAAGTCCCAACTTCTCTAAATGAACAATGATTTTCTGGATTCTGAAGCTGCCAGAAAAAAAGAAAGAAAAAAAACAGCCACAGTCTTTCCCAAGAGCAATTGCCCTTTCTGGCAGGAAGGGGTAAAAATAGAGGCAGCTCATTAATATGGCTTGGCAGTACTTAATGGCAGCTGGTCTGAAGAGTTAGATCAGTGGGTCTTTCCAGCAGTACTCCCGGACCACTGCCAGCAGGTGTTGCTGTGTTCAACAAAATGAAAAGAAGTGGAGGGGTGGGGAGAAAAATATTTATAAAGAGAAAAATAGGTGTGAAAAAAAATTAGTCACTGAGTAAAGCTTTCATTAGGCCTTTGGTAAAGCTATACACAAATTCCCTGAGGCAATAAGGAGCATGCTCTGAAATGAATAATGCTTTTCACTTCTCCTAAGCTCCTTTCAGAAATTATCCTGCACTATAAATCACATACATATTTGCTGTGCTTCTCTCAGTAGCCTTCTCTTTTTGTCACAGACCACACACTTTCACACTGGGAATTCTCTGACCTGCTGCTGTTGTGGGAGAAGCTACGGACCGGCTGGGTGCTGCATCAGTAGGGGTGTGATGGTCAGCAGCCGTCACACCAGCTGCTGCGAATGGAGCACTGTGCTGCTCTGAGTCCAAGGAGAAGATAACTCTGTTACTTTCAGGGCAATTTTTCCGCTCTCTGTAAAAGCAGTGCAGTACAAGATCTCTTGCTGAGCATACGTCTGCTGCCAAATTACAACAATCACTGCACTACCAGTATGTAACTAATTTCAAAGAGTTTTAGGGTGCCAGTTAAAACCAAATTCTGCCTGGTCCTGTGAAAAACAGAATTTCATGCTGGAAAAGTCCTTTGCCAAAACTCAGTTTTAGGATCTCCATTAAAAATATGGCCTTGCAAATAACTAGGTGTGTGCACGTTCATTATCTGTGTCTTCAAGTATGTCTCTCACTGTCCCTGAAGGAAAGTAAAAAAAAAAAAAGCTCTTTGTAACTACTGGAACCACCACCAATGCCAGATTGCAGGAAAGCTATTGAAACCTGTTTCAAGAGGCTTCGATCCACAGCATGTTACAGCCTAAAAACTTATTATATGCATATTAAACCTGGGGAAAAAAACAACCTATCTGGTCATATGTTTCCCATTAACTCCTGATTTTTTGCTCATTCTACAAAAGCTGTTGTGTAAATACAGCACACACACCAGTTGGAATCAGTGCTGCTACTCCCTGGTATCACTCTAAGTTGAAAATTTTAAATCTTTCTTCCCTGATCCAGATCAGCCATATTCCAAGACAGATTAAACTTACATTACCAACAGGACATAAAAATACAATTATAAGTACGATTCAGGCCAAAAAAAAAAAATCTGAAGGATGGGGATTTTCTGGTAATCAGTGGGCGTTTTGAATGAGTAAAGACTGCATGATCATGCCATTTGTCATAAACGGTACCACATAAAGCCAGCTATTATGTGAGTTTAAGAAAGGAGACGGTTTTCGGATTTACTTTTGACCTTATATATATTACTTTTGTACCACCTAATTGGCAGAGAGTTATTTCTGATTTTCACTAATGTAAACTGAAATGAAAATTGTATTTTATTTTATTCCATGTGTTAATATCACACTTGCAAAAAATGTGACCTGTCATTCATTGTAACTTATTTTTAGATGTCTAAACAGTTTTTAATAGTGTGATGCAATCTGCACGTCAAGAAGCCAGGAGACTTGGACAAGAGCAATATGATTCATTTTTTAATAGCTTTAAAGGGATCCCTAAGTTAACAGAAGGGCATATTTATACAAAGATTGAATTAAAAAAATTCATCCACAGCAAAAAGGATTCTTAATCAAATGCATTTTCCTGAATTTGAAAAGAATCCAAATTTGCAAAGAGATTTTCTGGTATATCCTTAAGTGTGAAAGAAGAAGAAAACAATTTGCAAACTAGTAATTAAGTATCTGGCAAATACTGTATTTGAACTAAATCAGTGATATCTACATCTAATAATATCTATATCTAGCTATGCAATGAAACAAGTTGGAGTGTGTCTTCCTGACTCATAATGTTTGATTTCAGTCTGATTTTAAGTTCTATTCTTTAAGTGGATACAGAGATCACCACTACAAGTTGAATCCACGATATTTTGTCATGCTGGACAATTAGGAGTTTCCATTAGATAATTACCAGAAGTATGTCTCATACAGGAAAAACAGTCAATTGCTGATGTAACAGGATTAACCAATCCAGCACAGTGATCCGGCCCACTTACTTTTGACAGACATTATATGTGAGTGTACACATGAGAAGTACAGTATAAAGCTTCGCATTATAAATACCACAAAGAGGAACTTCAGCAGTTCTTAATGCACAATACAGCAGTCTCCTTCTGAGAGTCAGGACTAGAGAGGTAAAACTTTAAATCAGCTTTTTTCTTTTAAAACTGAAACTTTTAATTCTTGTGCATGCTGTTGCATACTGTTAGGGCTATATTGAATGAATGCATCTACAGAGCTTTGCAGCTCAGGTAATTTTATAGAAAGAACCACCGTTTCTATATTTATGCAAACACCATGTATTTTTGTACCTATAGATATGTATGTATGTAAGTACAAATGAACTATATATCAGCGGTATCAGCAGACTCGCTTTTAGAAAACAGTGGTTTTTAGAAAGTTATGTTTTAATGTTAAACCTGTCATCATCATGGCATGCAAGTAAGATATGCTATACCTGTATGTAATAGAGATTGTCTGTGATAAGTGTACCTGTTATACATGGCAAGCAATGTATACCCCACAGCAAGAACCCAAATATACTTATCTGTATTTTATATTGATTTATGCCTATCCCTTACTTTTCATCAGACACTGTTGGGATAGGTGCTATATTAGAACTATAAATAGCCCCTTTAATTATGTCATCTGTTAGTACATCTAATCATGAATGCATATTTTTAACTGAAATTATTTTTTCGTCCAATTAAACTTTTAGTTCTATTTCAAGCTGGCTTTCAGACTTCATATAATTACAACAGACTTTGGGCTGTTCACAAGATCCAAGAAATTTAGATGTATTATAGCGAGGTTTGTGTTACAAAGATGTGTTTATAAGAATGGCTGCAGGGTTTATAATGCTGACAGACCCATAAGTGTAACAGTATATAACAGTATAGCAACTGAGGTCAGTAAAACACAGATGAGGGTGTACTGTGGATGCCTTATAACAGTGAAAGACTTATAAAAGAGCTTAATTGAAAAGGACTTGCAATATATAACATTTGTAAAACTTTGGTTGATTGTTCAATTACTTCTGTATGTTTCATTTACTCTAACTATAATTCCTTGCCTGTCTCTCAGCCCATGTGCCTGTAGTCATCTCATGGAAATTAGAGACCATACAATGCTTATATTTATAAATTACTCCTTTCCACTAAAATACAATGGTTGACAGTAATATAGTGAAAGTGGAATATTTGCTGGGTAGGAGGTAAGCACACCTGAGAAAAAAGAGGTGTGTGAGAGAGAGAGAATGAAAGGAAGGAAAAGAAAGAGGGTAAATACTAAAAAAACAGAACCTGTTCTAAGAAAGTCTATACAGGTTAAAGTCTGAGGGGAAGAACCTCAAAAGTTAGAGTCTATCAGCTGTAGTTTTCTCATTTTCGATTACCAAGTTCAAATGTGAGTGAGTTTGCTAACTTCACCCTTGCTAGGTAAGGAACAGAGCGGAGAGGCTACAGAACATAAAGACAACAAGAAGCCGCGGCAGTGACACAGGGAATGCCTTTTCACTGCAGAGCAAAACCCTCACAGGCATAAACTGGCAAGGGTCTACCAACACTGGTTGAAACTCTGTGTCCTAGCAGTGTTTTAGATTGCTTTTCATTCCCAATGTCTTATTCTAATATTATGATTGCTCTGTGTGGTTTAAATGAATGAAACAAAAAGTGCCTTCTAATAACAATGGGCCAAATGTAGAAGATCTTACTCAGCCTTCACTCAGACAGAATTATTATTGGCATCGATGAGGGATTTGCCTGAGTCAGGAGCGAGTATAATTTGGCCAGATGACATGTAACACTTTTCACCTTCAAAGCATTTTTCAGACATTACTTGATTAACCCCAAACCTAAATATCTGCCTGAGAACTTCTAGGCACAGACTAGCATAGAAGTAGGGATATTTCTGGTGCGAGGGCATTACCTTTGCATGTCACAGATATGTGCCGTACCAACTCCTGCTTTGACTTTCAGTGCCTGACCGCGTGTTGCAGCTGGAGAGTGTATCATGTATTATATAGCCCTCCAAACAACAGCGTTATTTTGCTCCCGTCAGATCTCTTGCCAGTGCTGATAACGTCCAGCATTTAGAATTGAGCAGAAAAGATCTTTTCTCTTCTGCTCAAGGCAGAATAGTGTTCTGCCCAAAATATCCGGAGCCCCTGCCCTCATCCCCATCTCATTCATGAGCTATTTAACATCTCTTGCTATCCCTAACAATACTAGGCAGGACCAAGAGCAAGGTGCTTGTTAATAAAAGGTTTCACTCCTTTCATTCATTCATGTTTCCTCTCTTTAGTTAAGCCAGTGACACTGTTGAAGGAATAAAACAAACAAAACAAAAAAAAAAAAGACAGGAAAAAAAAGAGGGGGGGGAAATGACAGCTGGGGGGAGCCAGGAGGGTCAAACGGAGAGAAAACAAAAAAAAGAAAAAAAGAGTAAATTTACAGGAATGAAAAGAGATTTTAGAAAGGGGGGAGGGCAGAAACCACGAGTAGTGATATTTGAAGAGAGGTGTGTGTTAGGGGAGCAATGAGCATAAGGAAGCCAGCCTGCCTGTTCCTCCCCCTTCCTAATCATAGCCTTTACTCACAGACAAAACTCCCTCCCTCTCTCATTCACTCACTCACTTTAGGCCAATCCGTCCTCTCTCTCTCTCCCCCTCTCTCTGTGTCTCTCTCCTACTCTGAGACAGAGTCAGAACTCTTCTCCCTGACAGCCACAAACATCTACAGCACTTATTGCATTCAGAGAGGGAACCTGCAAACAAAACTTCACAGAAAACTTTTGGTTCTTGTTCCAGAGAATTTGCTGAAGAGAAGGAAAAACAAACAAACAAACAAACAAAACAAACCAGCCCCAAAAAAACTGTGCGTGAAGGGGGAGGAAAAGCAGGGCCTTTTAAAAAGGGAATCACAACAACTTTTGCTGCCAGGATGCCTTTGCTTTGGAAGAGAGGATTTTTGTTGGTGCTTTGCTGGATTATAGTGAGGAGTTCCCCAACCCCAGGATCCGAGGGGCACAGTTCAGTCACTGACTGTCCATCATGTGCCCTCGCCACGCTCTCAAAGGATGTGCCCAGCTCACAGCCTGAGATGGTGGAAGCAGTAAAGAAGCACATACTGAACATGTTGCACTTGAGGGACAGACCTAATATCACGCAGCCGGTGCCCAAGGCAGCACTTTTAAATGCCATCAAAAAACTCCATGTGGGAAAGGTGGGAGAGGATGGTTATGTGGAAATAGAGGATGATGTTGGAAGAAGAGCCGAAATGAATGAAGTTGTGGAACAAACCTCAGAAATCATCACTTTTGCGGAATCAGGTGAGTGCTTGAAAAACAAAACTGTAAAATATCTTTTGTGCCAGAACTGCAATTAACTTCTTCGCTCTCAGCAATAATGTTTTCTGCAAGGTTGTAGGATGAGACTTGGGGGAAGGGAGAAGGAGGAATGGGATGGGGGGGACGGGACTCTGAAGGAATTTGATTTTTCTGACTTAGTCTTGGCTACAGATTACACTTGCTAAGCACAGACAGCCACACAGGGAGGAAGCTCTCTAACCAATCTCGAGCAGAAAGTCAGGCTGCAGCGGGGTCCTCCAAACTGTGCTTGTGAAGCCAGAGTACTTGCAGTAAAGTACTGGATTGCAGAGCTCATGGTGAAAGAAAAAGGGCTGAAGCCTTTTGGGGAGTTTATCAAGACAGAAAGTGAGCTGCAAACTAGTTGAGAAACAACGCTTTCATGTAAAAAATTATAACGGAAGTTATAAAAGCAGATGAAGCAGCTTTAACTTTTAGAAGGGAGAAGGCTTTTTTGGTTTGTGGTTTGTTTTTTTTTTTTTTAATTTAACACAGCATCTTCGGCAATAGAGAGTTGCAGGGACTGTCAGATGACTTCAATAGAACCGGACAAGTTGCTGTAGCTGATCCAATTTGTAATGCAGACTTCTGCATACTGGAAAAAAAGATTCTGTTCCTGCCAAAAAAATGCAACCTTGGTAGGGTATATTTTGAACTCTTTCACAGTTCTGTTTTCCCTAACTCTTATACAGTAAGAGCTCAGAATATAGGTATTTACT
This sequence comes from Morus bassanus, assembly GCA_031468815.1. Lineage (NCBI taxonomy): Eukaryota > Metazoa > Chordata > Aves > Suliformes > Sulidae > Morus > Morus bassanus. Next base: position 57,599,806 of record CM062567.1, on the reverse strand, counting down.
AAGTAATGGCTTAAGACTCACATCAACTGCCTGTAGGAAACAACTCTGAAGTTGTACTTTACTGTCTTGTTCCTACATGAATAGGACCAGAACCCATTTTAATTCAATATATATGTATGTGCATTATTTATCTCTTAGTATATGTGAATATGTTTATACATGCATCAATAGCAGTATCTTGCAATAACTCTATCATCTAACTAACAGCAACTTTTTATGATGCTGTCTAGCCAAAGCATTTTTCCTGTTGCCAAGATGGTTTTAAAAGAATGTCATTGTTTTGTTTGGTACAGCATATGGTAGGCAAAGTATGCAAAAGAACTCCAAGCATTTTTGTTTAAAAGTTTGCTGCAGCAGTATAAACAATTAAGACAACAGTCAGAGTTTCCAGTCCTGAAAACCTGTTGACTCAGATGTTCTGTTTGCAGGGAAGCCATGTACAAGAAGTGTGCATGCTTTTAAGAGCAGACATTCCTGCTGGCTGTCCGATTTCCAACTGTACAAGGAACCCTTGCCTTTGGAGTCCCTGTCAATATACACATAATCAATTCTTTCAGCATGAAAGCTCAGGCTTTTGGTTTTTCCATCCCCTCCACTTCAGAAAGCAGGCAGAAGGTGTCAATGCCAGTGGTCACTAGGAGCAGGGCCAGCGCAATGTTAGTTTAGAAATGAGTTTTTAAAAGCAAGGAAATATCTAGGCTATCTGTGAGTCGGATTCCCCACCTGGTTTTCTGCAGCTCGCTCTGAGCACAGTGAAACACATATGGCATGAGCAGTGGTTTCTCTTCACTGTGTGAGTCCCAATCATTTGTAAACACATTATTGTCTCTCCTGAGCTCTGACACAAAGGAATTTGGAATTTGATATATGCCTACTCAGTACGACACCCTCCAACGGCGGCTCCTGAAGCTATTGGCTCTCAGGGTCACATGAGCAGCGAAAATCATGCCATTGCCCACATGCTGGTCAATAGTCCAGCCACCGATCCCCCCCTGCCACAAACTACCCAACAGTAACACATCACTTAGTTTGATTTACATAACGTTGTCCTACCACTGCTAGTCAAATTAATTTAAGAAGACTTACGCTATGGAGTTGCACAGCTGAAGGATGGGGGCATCCACTGGGTTCCCATACTTTTTCTTCCCTGCAGCTGCTGCTGTTCTCCACCTTCACTCTAAGCCCATCCTGGAACCCAAGGCAGGAGGGCTGCTTCAGCCCCTTTTCCCATACCTGCCAGGCTTTGATTTGGGAGGAGGGAGGAGCAATTAGCAACCCAGAAACCAAGCTCTAGGGTTTGGGCTTATAATGGAAATGATAAGTCCACTCTGTGGAGTAACTTCAGACTGCTAAAACATATTTTTCACCTATAGCCATTCATATTTGGTCTCTTGTTAACATCAGAGGATCTACCACATTTTACAGGTGCCAATGCTGCAACAACTTAAGTAAACTCCACCTGGGATCTCTTCCACTCATGCACCAGCAGTATTGTGTGTCAAATATTAAAACAGTATTATTTTTCCTGTTAAGGAAAGTGAGGCAAAAAGAAGGCAAGTGACATGTCATATAGGAAGTATCAGTCAAAAAGACAGGAATAGAACATAGCCACATGGACAGTCCCCACTTTTCACTCTGTGGGAACTGGGAAGAGTATGGATAATTTTAAAATGCCGAGCAGGAGAATAAATGTGTTCCTCTTATAGTCAGGTTAATGTTCTTCCTGCTTTTAATGTGAAAATCGTTCGTCCTAAGTCAGCGGGGAGACAGGCCCCAGGCAGAGGGCAGGCTTGCCTATGGGGCACAGCTCAGGGCGGTAGGAAATCAATGAAAATGAATGGAAACATCTCACGTTGTATCAAATGAAGGTCTATGGAAAAAGAAATAAGAATTTAGGCTTTTTGTTCCTTTGGGTATGACTTGACATAAACCAGTCATTCCCCCTACCTTTCAGAAGCCACATTTACTACTTGCTTTCATAAAAAAGTAGTATTTCCATCTTTCATCAGCCGTATCCTCAGATATAAAATGAAATGGAGTGAATGAACAAACGGTGCCCTGTGCATGTGACTCTGGCTTGAGACTGCTATTTTCTAAAATAGACCAAAATTCAAACGAGCACAGGCTTCAGACAATTAGAGGGGAAACTAAATGCAGTGAACTTGTCTGAAGCACAGGTGTAGTTATGTCCAGGAAATCAGCAAAATAGTTGGCAGGTAGTTTTCACAGCTAACAAATCCAGGCAGATCTTTGCAAAACTAATGACCACGAGTATTGGGCAAAAGTTTACAAATGCACCCTACTGTCCTTTGGCACTCTTACAAGTAAAACATGAAAATGATTTTCTACTTGCATATCAAACTAAGATTACTAACTTCGATTAGTTCTGCTATGAGGGTAGCTGTGCCAGAGCTCTGTGGGTTACTTCAAGGTCTTAAAAACAGTCTTTTGAGGAGAGGGGTCATATAATTTTGTGACAAGCATATCCAACAAGTTCTTTAACTGAGATACCCAATGCTCATAAAATATGGTTGGCTACTAACTCTTTCATTATTTTAAGTAGATAGCTTATTAGGCAGACCTGGGATTTTGCCAAGTGAGTTTGATCCTGGCAACTAAACTACCAATGAAATGGGTTGTTAACATCAGCCTCCAAGAAGGTGATAGGAATTACTGGATGGAAATCCTGAAATCCAAAGGCTTATTGTTAGGAGGACTGTCAGGGAAAAAAAAAAAAAAAAAGAGAAGTCTGACAGCTATTTTGACTTGCTTCTACCTTTTTGTATCACTTCATACTAAATTCAAGGTGAACTGACTGGATCATGTGATGCCTACTTTCAAGTGCAGATACATGTGTGTACACACTCACGCCTTTTCCTAGGAAGATGCCTACTCCTATACATTCAGGCTGTCAGTTCAGGAGGAAAAAAAGTATGGGTCGCTTATGCCTCTTTAAATCATTTCATCAATTTCATTTTGAAAGCAAACGTATTTAATGTCACAGATATCCGTGCTAAATAAAGAATGGCCACGAGAGGGCACACTCTAAAGGCTTTTTGCTCCACGCAAGGCAACCTTCCTGCAAGTTCCTATTTTACCTAATTGGATCCTGAATCCCAGAGATCTTTATGCTTATCTGTAGCTTCTCTGAGTAAAGCTCTTCTTTCTCTCTTCTAGTTATTCAAAAGGCAGAGATTCACTGGAGTGGAAGACTGTAAGTAAAATAATGCAGGAAGGAAACAGGCAAAGGGGAGAAAGATAAACTGATGGATGCTAGAAGTTCTAGAAATCTAGAGAGATCAGAAATTGTCATTATTTTTTACAAGATACTGAGAAATGTGACCGTGAATCATCATCTGAGCTGATTTTCTCACATCTTTTTTTAATGCAGTCTCCTTGGCTTTTAGAAAGCAAGCCTATTTCCCCTTGATTTTTTTTTTTTTTTTTTTCTTTGGCATACTGTATCAAAGATTTTAAGTTTAGCAAATGAAAGCAAGTTAATTCCAGAAGAAGAAAGCCATTCTGTATTAACCTGTTTCATTGTAACAAAATGTGAGAATTCAGGGAGGTTGGTTGGTTTGAGAACAACTTGAGAAAGCACAGACGAATCTGAGCAGGTGGGAACCAGTTTAGAAAAAGATACCTGAGAGATAAAGTACTGTATGTGTCCATCTCTGTGTCTAGTCATGCATAAAGTTTTGTATGCAAATGCAGTTGGGAATAGCAGAATATGCATTTGCCTATATAAACGCATGTATATCTGTGTGTATGGTTATGCCAAGGCAGACATGCTTATATATACTCATGTAGCTGTACCTGCATCATTGTATTGTGAATAGGTTCCTGCAAATAAGTACGTGCATTCACGTGCTCTCCTGTGCGCAGTATGTATCTACACTGCATATGTGTAAATGATTCATGCTGAGGAGTTATTATATCTAGATATGTCTATATGGGTATGAAAAGGCAATCTCATTTACTGAAACAGCTTTGCAAGACTGATTTAGGATTGAAGCTTAGTCTAGTGGAAGCAACTGGAAGTTTTGGTATTCATTTCAGTCAGCTTGGGATTTGGGCCTTAGTGAATGGAAGTTAAATATTTTCATGAAAACAGACTGGCATCTTCTGATCCACTTGATTTTAGAATTTACAACAAATTATTACGAGTATGTAAAAAAAAAAAAATTACTCTCTCTTTTATGAAAGACGAAGACTTGATATTGTTTTTACCTTGAAATATCTTATTGGTGCAAGTGACCCTAAACTTTTCTTGAGCTATTTTAGACGTAAATGCAAAAATCAAGTAACAAAAAACTTCAACTAAACAAACACCTTTTTTGTCTCTAAATATTTAAAGCCATGTGGGGGAAGGGCTTTCAATTTGGAAAGAACTCTAGGCTGTGGATGTAAAGTGCTTCCCTCCTGACAAAATAGCAGAGGAGAGTCAAGGTTCACCAGAACTGAATTATTTCATGTTCTGAATGACCTTGTCAATGCCCCTTTGGGTTAAATTTTCAAGAAAAGGCATTTAAATAAGGTTGCTGCTGCTTTTCCCTCTATGACTGCTTGGGGAATAGTTATTTTTCCTGGTTTTCTTTTTTGGTTTATTTTTTCTTACAGCAAAAATCTCCTCTTGCTGGCAGCAGAGGGTATGCAAACATAAAGATAAGGTGTTTGTTATTTATGTCATAATTGCTCCTCCCTTTGTAAGAGGCAACAGTCAGGCAGTCAGGGAGCAGAAACGAAAGTATGCAACCTGGATGACCAGTCACATACAAGGGGTGATGAACAGTTAGAATAAATCATTTGCCAGTGATCCATAGGCTGAAATGCATTCACAGAAATGGCCACTGTCTAATCGCGGTAATAACACATTTGTAATAATCAGTCTGCCTAGGGGATAATTGCCCGACGATAACAGTGCTAAATTCACTGAATAAATTCTATGCTGTGAACAATTCATCTAACTCTAGTGGTCACTCATTAGTAAACATTTTGAGCAATTACCTCTCAATAACCATGCTCTTCTCTTCACTCTTTTTAGAGGAACCTTTCTAGTAACCTATTTTTTTCTGTCTCCTGGGGAACGGAAATGAGAAGTAAAGAGAAGGATGCTTTTGAATGTAATTACAGATTGGCATGCAGTACAAATTCCCCAAATCTAAACATAGGCAGTAGTAAAGTTAGCAACTAAAAAAGGAAAAAAAAGCTTGCTTTGTATGGAAAAACAGTTCACTTACAGTATAACGTAAAAATGGTTCGAAATTAAGCAGTGGTGAGCATGGAAATTTAAAGTAACAGCACCTTCTTAGACAGGGAGCATTTTTCAAAGGAAAATTTAAATACTGTGTGTTAAGAGAAATTAAGAATAAGTCACATTATAACATCAGAAAGGATAATCACTTTCATTATGAAAGAAACAGCCTTAATCATTTAACAGCATATGGTTAAAAAAAAAAGTCGTTTTAAGTATCTTAGCATTTTACTCAAAAAAAGATCCTCTTAACTGTATAATTTAGACCCTACCAAGTTAATGTATACAGCTTGAACTAACAGGGCTTGATCTTGAATCCCACTGCAAATTGCAAATAAATGAGCTTCAACTGCATACTTAAAGCCAGCGATCCTGGAGGAAGGATCCTTAGCCTCAGAGGAAGAGCGCGCTGGAGACACAGGCTCCTGCTGTGAGCCCAGCCCGAGCTACCCCATGCAGGGCTGCCAACACCAGTCCCCCTGCGCCTGGGCCCTCAAGGGCTCTGCCGATCTCTCCAGGCTCTCCCGCGCCGTGCCCATCACCAAGTGCTGCTTGGGTGCAGGTACCGAGTACAGAGTCCCGCGTGTGAGCCCTGAACAGCCCTTCCAGAGGTGGAGAGGAGGGTACCTGTGCAGGCGCCTGTCTGCTTGCTTGTTCAGGTTTCTCTCCTAAAAAGGTGTGCGAGTACTACTGAAGAGAAAAACAGATATGAGCAAACTCTCATGCTATATATACTGATGCTACACTTTCTTTCCATTCAGTAACTCCTTCCATTAAACCTTTTACCATATATGCACTACTTCTTAGGGCTTGTATTTTCAACCATTTCTCACAGCATTTGCCGGTGTCACTCGCACTGCTAGACTGCTCCCTCAGCATCACAGCCCTCTTCCTGGAAGGGACTTTGCTCAGCAGTAAAGCAGAGAGGTGGCCTTTCCAAGGCTTTGGGAAGGGGAGACGAGGAAAAGCAATCAAAGGGGGCCCAAAGTAATCCCTCATCTCCTTTTTCAGCTGCTTTCTGCTATGATAACAATCCAGGCTGTTGACATCGCCGTTTATATGAGCATGGAAGTGATGAAGGCATTACCACTGTTGGGCTGTGGGTCTTTCCACAGGAGTCAGGCAGGAGGAGCAGGATGATTAGAAATGGAAAAAGACCCTTGCAAATCAGCTGTGGCAGATGAAAAGGCAGGACAAGAGAATAAACAAAGTGTAATTATGGAAGTGATACCATCCCCAACTTTCAGGAAGGTCTCCTTTTTTACTTTTAGTTAGATGAACAGTGTATATTTCCAAAGCTTTGAACCTGGCCCTTAAATCAGACCAAAAAGGAAAGACTGCTAAATCCCTAAGCAATATTTGGAGAAAATGATTTTTTTTTTTTTGTCTCAGAACACTTGAAGAATTTATTTTATTGTAGCGCTGGACCTTTTGGAAATAAAGATCCTGTTATAAAGTGAATGTGTAATCATAATAAGCCAGATCCAGAGATCTCAATTCAGTTTTAGCACAGGCCAAACTCTGATTTCAAAATGAGCTTGTCTGAACATAGTCACCTTGTAAAGACTGCAGGATTCATACCATTCATGCTGTGTGATCGTAACAAACTGGTTGTGAATGTGGAGAGAATTCAGAAAAGCTTCATTTTTTCCTAATGTGAAAGCACGCTTTCTATCCCCAACTTTGCACCATTCCCAGTCTCCTTCTAAAAAGATCTGTGAAAGGGAAAGTTTTGTTTAATTGCTATAAAACCTTTTATTAGCTATGCAGGTTTGACGACTCAGGATTTTGTTTTGTCCAGAAATATTAGGCTCATATAAGCTTCCTGCATCTTTTGTCTTTAGAATCTGAATTGACCGTTCGTGTGTGCAAATGTAGCTAACCACATCCAGAGAGGCTGTTATTGTAGCTAACAACCTACAGGGAGGCTGTTATCCCTGTATAAGGACATGTCTTACGCTACCTTGCTCAAGCTCACTTTCCTCAAGTGAAGAAAAAGCAAGTACTTGGGTACTTTCACTGTACTATTCTAATATTTTTAGTAACGAGGAAGAATTCAACTTTCACACATACAGGAACATATGAAAAACTAATTAAGAGAGTTCTTGAGGTTCTGTTTCTTTTATGTAATCTGTCAAAAAGAGTGGCTGCATTGCTACACTTCTGGCTAGTGCATAAGGTAATACAGATATTTACTGTTGGAGATATGTCACTTCATAACTATTTTCAACTCCCACTAGCATGGATATAACAAAATGTGAAATATCATGCATTAGCACTTAACAGCATTAGGTTATTCTGTAACACAGGGTTGTCTGGCTTTTCTGATCAGATGGGCCATACAGCTTCTTCCCCTGTTGAGCCAGGTCTGCACACACCGGCTGCTTTCTCCAGAGCACATGACTGGGCCAGTTTTCCATGTTCATGTCCAGCACAGCTGATCTACTCACACACAGGATCCCTCCTAGCACCAGAACTGCTGTCTGTGCACAGCTTGGTACCTCAGGAACACAGAATAAGTTTGCACTTCCCAGCAATATATGCCCATTGCCCACACCAACCTGTGAGCTCTGGGGAAAGGGAGCAGCTGGGAAGAGGCTACTGGTACCAGAAAAATTTCTGCAGCTTGGTCTAAACCATCTTTTTTCCCCCAGGGTTTCCTTGGGTAAGGACAGCAAGTAGAAGGGGGTGGATGGAGAGCCTTGGAGGCAGCAATCCACTCCTGGCAGGCAACCTGCCTTCAGCTTCCCCTGAAGCCCAAGTCTTCCTCACAAAGGGTTTATCAGGACTGTGCCAAGGAAAGTGATAAGCTAGAGTTAGAAGTTTGCTTTAGAAGAGAGAGTCGGGCGGAATGAAGCCACAGGCTGGCTAGATGGCCCTTGCAGGCCTTAGAAGTATCCATTTTCATAAAGAACACTTTTTATAACATTTCTATGTACAAGGCAACCAGCCTCTCGGACCAGACTTCCTTTGGACTGGAGGAATGTCATTGTACATCTCCTCATGCTCTGAAACCTGGGCAGGAGTGGGGTTAATGCCTATCACCTGCCCGCTGCTCCAACACAGCTGACAGTTTTGCCAGAATGGAAAAAAATAATGTTAGCTGGTAAAAGCTGACTAATGAACTTTCAGTCATTATTGAATGAATGTCAATTAAAAAATAATAGAAAAACAGTAACTCCACCATGCCTCACAGTACTGGTCAGCTTCCTCTGTCTTTTCTATAAGCCACTTCCTTTTCTATGGCACAGTCCCACTGGTTCACGTAGCTTCCTGAAAAATTAATATAACACACTTTGGAGACTGGCATCAGCAAAGTCTGTGAGAAGCAGTTAACACAAACCACGTGTTTCCCTATCTCAGTGATAGTTAAAGTCTACAATTTCACACTGTCACTTAGAGGGAAAACAAAAACAAAACGCTGTGCCCTTTGGCCACAGTAATTCAGAAACATCTGCCTCTTTGACCTGGGAATGCCACCAGGGAATACCAAATGTGTCAGTGCCAGGACTTCAAGGAGAAGGAAAAGAACAGGTAGCTCAAAGGGCAGCACAGCCTGCCTACAGAGTTCAGAAACCAGAAACTCTTGAATTTGCAAGTGAATATGGGATAGATGTCTCTTGTGATTTTGCCCCACTTCTGTCTCACCTGAGAATGGGGGAGCAGGGAAATGGTCAGGGAGCCTGTACTAGTGCAGTTCAGTGGCAATGGAAAACAAGGAGGAGAGCCTTGCTGCCGTGAGAGCAATTTTTCCTCTACATGTCCAGCCACTTCTGTTTTGATGATCACTTGTTCTTTTTAGGGTGCAAAGTTCTGGTTCCCTGAAAAGCAGAACCACTTCACAGAGAATCGGGTCAACAACTGTAGGTAGCTCAAGAATAATATCAATGACAAATTGGTAATTATAAATACTGTTTCTGTCTCATGAAGGTCAGATACCTTTGCATTTCAGTTCTGTGACCCCAGTCCAACCTGGCCTCCATGCTGAGAAAGAACAAAAGATGCCAACATGTCTTCTTCTTTTGTCAAGAAAATAGAAAAGTACCTCTCTTAAAAAAATAATACCACCACCACCCCCCAGCTAATTCATTCTTTCTTAACTTTTTCATGCTCTAGTGATCAAATCATTAAACAACCCTCATTATTCATTCCAACTTCTGCCAGGGATATGAGCTCTGTCTCAGAGAAACACCCCCTCACCATCATAATCATCATCATGTCATCTCAGCAAGTTGATACAATTATGCCAGAGAACCATCCCCATAATTATACAGTTCTTTAGCTCATTTCTTAGTGTATTCACCATTACTATAATCACAGTGAGTGCAGGGTGTTAAATTAAGAACAGGATCTACAGCTAACATCTCACAGGATGAAGAATCTTCTTGCTGCAGTTCTGCAATTCTTTACAATATAACTCTGCAAACCTCTCAAAGTTGAGGCTCATATTTTAGAATTTCTTTGTTTTTGAAACAATTGACATTTACAACTCATTTCAAGATGCATACGAAGAATGGCATTTTATGGAGGGAGAAAGGGCAGACCTCGTTCCCACATAATTTCCGAAGTATTGCCAAAGAATTGGCAGGGCTGGAACTCACTCCCTAACTTTATCTGTTAGGTGCAGATTTGTATGCATATGGTACATATAGTCATGGACTGTTGTCACAAAAGTATTTTTGCCTTTCAGCTAACAGTGATCACAAAGACAGCTTAGGCAAATGAACTCTTAGCAGCTAGTGATGCTTGTTTGCCATGAGATGCTTTACATAAATGACTATATCGTTACTATAACAAAATGCTTTGGTTAAAATAAGATACTGGAAAACAACAGGCAAAGAAATACTTTTCTAAAGAGAGAATTGTCACAAAAGACAAACTGAGGAGGGGATGAGGCGAAGGAAGGTTAGAACAGAAGAATCATAAAAATGTAAAAAGCCAAGTAGGAAACCTAGGGATCTTCATGCCTGTGGTGACAGTAACAGAATTCTCTGTAACGGAATGCAAGCAGACATACTAACAAGTTCTTCCTGTCTATTTCTATTTACCAAATCAGGCACAGCCAAGAAATTGTTGCACTTTGAGATTTCCAAGGAAGGCAGTGAATTATCAGTGGTGGAACATGCTGAAGTGTGGCTCTTCCTGAAGGTCTCCAAGGCCAACCGGAGCAGGACAAAAGTCACCATCCGCCTGTTTCAACAGCAGCGGCAGCCAAAAGGCAACTCTGAAGGAGCAGAAGATACGGAGGATGGGGGGCTGAAAGGTGAAAGGAGCGAGACTTTGATTTCGGAAAAGGCAGTGGACACCCGTAAGAGCACTTGGCACATCTTTCCTGTCTCCAGCAGTGTCCAGAGACTCCTGGATCAAGGCAAGAACTCTTTGGATGTGCGGATTGCCTGTGACCTGTGCCAAGAGACTGGAGCCAGCCTGGTGCTACTGGGCAAGAAGAAGAAAAAGGAAGATGATGGGGAAGGGAAAGAAAAGGAAGCTGGAGAACTCACAGGAGAAGAGGAGAAGGAGCAATCACATCGGCCCTTCCTGATGATGCTTGCCCGGCACTCAGAGGACCGCCAGCACAGGCGGCGGAGACGAGGCCTGGAGTGTGATGGCAAAGTCAACATCTGCTGCAAGAAGCAGTTCTTTGTCAGCTTCAAGGACATAGGATGGAGTGACTGGATCATTGCACCTACAGGTTATCATGCCAACTACTGCGAAGGAGAGTGCCCCAGCCATATAGCAGGCACATCTGGTTCATCACTATCTTTCCACTCCACTGTCATCAACCATTACCGCATGCGGGGCCATAGCCCCTTTGCCAACCTCAAGTCATGTTGCGTGCCCACCAAGCTGCGGCCCATGTCCATGCTCTACTATGATGATGGCCAGAACATCATTAAGAAAGACATACAGAATATGATTGTAGAGGAGTGTGGCTGTTCATAGACACATGTGTGCGCAAGACCCTTCTTGTTAAGTTGAGAAGAAAATGTATCAAAAGCCCAAGAAGAGGAAAGACCGGACATGGTATAACCTTTTTTGAATGAAACAATCATTGGAAATAAAAGCAAAAACAAAAGAAAGAGAGAAAAGAGAAATTAAAAAAAAAAAAAAAAAAAGACTATGGAGGATCAGAAAATACTTCAGCTGTAAAAAGGAAGAAAGCTTCATGAACCCGGGCTTGAATGAGATATGTCTGAATGGCGGTATGGGTTGGGGATTTCCCCTTCCTTTCAGTATGCTCCTTATCTTATTACATAGTATATTAAATATTAGTTATTACTAGGGGAGTTTTGTTCCCTCCCTTAGTTACCCATCAGTTCAAGCCGTGGTAGCAGCTCATCTAACCTGCAGCAATTTGGACAAAGTCCAAAATGTCATTGAAATTCCTTGAAAAGCCATGTGTATGAACACTACATTCACTGGCACTTTCCCCCCCAAATTTACCAAGGAACTGAGTAGGTGTGTAGTGTTTGTGTGTATATATATATGGCTATGTATTTATATACATATCTCTATACATACAGATACTATACACATACATACACTTAACATTGGTAAAGGGACAATATTGTGCAGGTGTATACACCTTCATCTTCTGCACTACATTTACAATAAAAAAAGAAAAAAGGAAAAAAGAAAAATGAAGAAAAAACAGAATAAAAACAGAATGAATGAAAGAATAAAAGTTACATTTTGTAAAGGTGCTTACAACGTTAGAACTATGCAACCTATTTGGTTTGAAACTGTTTACCTGCGAAAGAAAGAAAAAAAAAAAAACAGAAAGACTTTTTTTTTAAATGGAAGTAACTTGTTTTAAAAAAAATTCTTCAGTGAGAGATACTTGAAAGGAACATGTTTGTCCAATTACTGGAGCCAAACATTTCTATATTTTGTAAAAAAAATTTTTAATCGTTTACTATTTGCACTACAATGGTGTCTGACCTGTCTAATCCTTATTTAACAAATATTTGCAAGGGAGGGTGGTTGGGTGTGGGAGGGTTTGAGAGCTGCACTTATTGTGAGCTATACAAGAACTGCTACAGCACACAAAATAGCTATTTTTATTATTATAATAATTATTATTATTTTGTACCTTAAAATGAATAGACACATACACCAAAGACATTTGTGCGAGCCTCTAAAAAGTCTGTTTGTGGTTGGTACCATTCATCTGTAATAAGTTAGGGTTTGAATTAAGGGTCAGTGGGTTGATTACAATCAGGCTAGAATATCTGTTAACCCGTTAAATTCAAAAAGTGCCCTCAACAGAAAATCGCCATTTGAAGTAAGCCCAGAAAAGAATTGGACCCAAGTTGCTTGGATCCAAGGTCCAGCTGAGCATGATTGTACTCTTTTGCATGTACAACACTAAGACTTGTCCCTGATGCACAGCAGCTGTGCATTGTTGGGAAACAACTTTATATGAGGGATATACATATATATATATGTATATATTTCTGTATGTATATATGTATGTATACACAAGGTATAAGCACTTCTGGCTTCACTTTAATGTTCTTAAAACAATGAATGTTTGTGTGCAAAGCACAGGATGTTGAAAGATTGTTTGTTTGTTACTACCAAGTGGGAGGCTACACGTTCAAAATGGTATTTGTGTGAGAGAAACCTAAAGTGCTGGTGTACACTTAGAAAGTCTTGATGTAAAATTGCAAGCAGCTTTGGGCCCTGCCCACCATCACCCCTGCAAATATACAGAAAATGGCAGTTGTGGTAGGATTTCTGTTTGAAATGCAGTCTTCAGCAAAAGACTGGCTGTCTCAACCACCACCCTCTAGCACGACAACTCTTAATGGGTTTGCGCGTTACCTGTAAGACCTAATTTTCAGTGTCAACACCTAATCTGAAGGGTCCAACCCATAGGGCATAGGTAGATAGTTTTTTTTTTTTTTAAAATTCTATCACTGTCATATTTAAAAGAATGTTAAAATTACAACATTTGTCTTTGGCTAGGGGGAGATGATAGAGGGAACGGGAGAAACCTTTAGGCCCTGTTTACACTGAGTTTGATAACCCTGAGCCTGAAGCTTCAGACTCTCACAGGTTTGCAGGACCAAGCCCCTGTTAGCTGTCTTCTGACAGGACAGGCTTCAAAATGCCTCTCACAGAAAGAAGCACTAACACGGCTGCCCACTTTGTTGAGAGCACAGGCTGTAAAAAAAATTTTAAAATAAAAGAAAAGATAGCACAATGTAACCTGGTCACATTGGCTAGGGATAGTGTGTTAGCACCTTCATGGCAAGAACTATGTTTAAACAGTGTAATCAGGGCCTTCATTTTTGTCAGCCAAAACTGTTTGTGTGTGCATGTGTGCGTGGATGTTCTCTGTGTGTGCATATGTATGTGCGCATGGGCGCATGTCCGTATTTGTATGTATCGATAGAGATTCAAGAAAAAAAAGGAAAAAAAGAAGAAAAAAGAAAAGAAAAAAAAAAAGCCCTTTCCTCCGTTGAATAGGTATCAACATACATGCTTATAGCTAAGTTTTCTATCTAATTTATTCCACAGTATTTAGATTGCATATTACAGCTAATGGGTTATACATTTATGTACTTTTTATACAATGCATTTTTTTACAGACTTGTTTGCAATTTGCAAAAAAAAAAAATTTAAAAAATTGTAACAATTGGGTAAACACTAAATTTGTCACTAAAGTATTCTGTAAAATATCAAGGCTTTCTAATTTAAATTATTTGCAGAAGTTTGTTGGGTTTTTTGTGTTTTCTTCCTGGGGAAAGGGAGGGATACCAAATGCTAGTAAGAAAATATTAAAAAAAAAAAAAAAGAAAAAAAAAAAGATGCACAACTAATTTATGTTTATAACTTAAACAAACCAAGTTTCTGGCCCTGCTTCATTTGAAGCAAGTGGCAGAACTACTGTTGATTTTTCTAGCAGTAGAGTCAGGCTCTGGAACAGCAGGGGCAGGGACATAGTCTGTGGCAGTTGTTGAGGACAGTACCTTTTATTTCACTGGGCTTTAGACTTCACCTTAAAATTGGATTCATATTGTCCCAGAACCCTTACTCATGTCAACAGGCTCTTTGAAATCTACTGGTCTCCTTACAAGAGTGGTAAAACTACTTACATGAGTAAAGGTAGCCAGGGTGAATCACAGGTTCCTTCTGCTGTGGGCCGTGTGAAGGGAGAGAAAGGATTTTGAATGAATGACACCATATCCAACATTGTTTAATTCAATTATTTAAACCAGGCTGCTTACATCACGGTTGATCTCTGAATGTAATGGCAAGGGAAGCAAGTGAGATGTCTCATGTTGGTAAAAATTATTCTCAAGTGTGATTAGTTAGAGAGCACTGGAGACCTGAAATCCCAGCACCTTCCCCTAAATGGCAATGGCAAAACTCCCATTGGCTGCAAGCAGAGTAAGTTTAGGCTCACGGTTTTCCTGCCCAAAGCAGAAACAGCCTTTAAAGAGAAGGCTGATGCTGAGTTTGATACCAACTTTTATGTGGTGAATGGGTACTGGCCCTGGAAAACATGAAACTAGCCTGAGACAATTTCCAAGTGAGGAAAGAAAATAAGATTTTAGATGTGGTGAGCATGTTTCATGACAGATACACCAAAAACAGAAGAAGGTTTTCAAATCAAGAAGTAACTGTTCCTAAGCCCTGCATTTTAGCTTTCATTTGTGTGTGTATATTAGTCACAAATTTTAAAGGTTTCTCCCTCCAATCTCTAGATTCGGTCATGGGGTTTTGATTTGTGGTCAGAGTTATTTAAAGTAGGGGGAAATGAAAAACTATATGATAAAATAAAATAAGAAATCGAGATGTTAATCAAGACTGACTGATTCCAACAAAACACTCCACCCCCGATAATTTGATTTAATTAAATCTGCATGTAGTTAAAATAGCATTAGAAATTGTTACCATATTTAAACAGTTGTTCAAGGGCATGCAGTCTCAAAAATTACTTCTCCTTTCAGGTATGACTATACCAAAAAAAAAGAAAAAGAGCCTTTTAACTACTAACACATTCCTTTCCATATAACCTACTTACTGTTTATATTGAAAATGTATTTTCAGTATATATTTAATCACAGAAATGTATTTGTTTAGTACCTCCACAATCTTCTTGCTTCACAGTTGGCCACATTTGGTTGTCTTTCCCCCTCTCCATGTCAGATGCTCACTGGATACAAGGTCGAAGAAACTGGCAGAAGTGCATGTTAAGATGTTTCTTTGGGAGGGCTGTATGTATTTTTATTCTTGGGGTTTAGCAAAAGGAAATGCTTACAGATGCTTATAATTATTCTGCACTCATATGTCACAGCAGAATACTGATCTAGGGCCCGAAACTGTAGAGATGAATGAAATGGGAGTTTTGTCATTGGCTTCAATAGAAACAGTCTCTTACCAAATCATTGCAAAATAAGACTCCATTATGTATACCTGCTTTTTTTGTATTTAGTTGAGATTTAAGTTATCAAGTTCATCTAACTGTGACACCACAAGGCCACGTAGAGGCTAGCAGCAATATATCCAAGACAGAAGTTCAGGCATCTGTAAAGTCTATGTGCAAAATGAAAATTTTTATGGACTATAGTTACTTGTGTGGAATAGTGCCTTACTCTGTAAGCAATGCTGTTGATTTCAGAGGGTCTCCTTTCCTAGAAAGTTACCAGTCAACATCAATAAAGTGAGCAAAATCTATTTCTGGAGTGCAGGTAGAAGAGATGTGATGGAAATGATTAAGTTCTTTAAGTTAAACCTCATGTCAATAGTGTGCATCAGTATAAGAATCAGATGCTAATCACTTTCCTTATACTGAAAAAAACTTTACTCCCCACCCACCTGCTCTCACAGCATTACATGTGGAGTAAAAAGGTTTTCAGTACGAGTAAATAAAATCATAATTTGACCTTTTGTGAACAACTATAAGCAACATTTTCATGGGCAGAAACAAACAACACTTCTGGGTTATATAGCTATTTATTTTTTGAGATATAGTGAATCTGTGTTAATTCTCAATGGGTTTCTTTGTATTTAAATACTTTCAAAAACAATACATTGACGATGGGTTGAAGATATATATATGTGTATATATACATATTATATATATCTACAGTATATATATACACACACAACTATATATATATGTATATACATATATATATAAATTATGAAAGCCAAGATATTATGAAGCCTATTTTGTTTTCATCATTTTGTGTTTTGTTGTTGATATTATTATTATTATTGTTATTATTATTATTTTGCATACTACATGCAGTGCTTTAACCAATGTCTGTTCGGCTAATGTAATTAAAGTTGTTAATTTATATGAGTACATTTCAACTATGTCAATGGTTTCTTAATATTTATTGTGTAGAAGGACTGGTATTTTTTTTATTTACATTATGTTTAAAGAGGTAACAGTTTGATATGTTCTCATTTGTTTATATTAGAAGTTATTTATTTTCACGGCATTCCGTCTGGTATTTTGATATTTGGAAGGCATGCTACCTATACTTTGTACAGTTAGTGGGCAGTATTCAGCAGCTCCCGGTAGATTTTTAGGCCCTATGTTAAATAAAAGACCTGTTTGGGATTTTTATTTTAGGTCTTTCCTATTGGTTTGCCAGGACCACTCAGTGCACTTACTGCCAGACACTCTGCCTGCGTGACCAATTTATTCCTACTGTATTTACCCAGGACAGAGGACCAAAACCACCTCTGGTGTAAGTCCAGTGACTTCAGTGAAGTTATACCAGAGATGTATTTGGCTCACAGAGAAAATACTTGTGCAAATCAATGCAAAGAAAAGGCAGAAATAAATAAAGAAAGAGTCTTTGCATTTGGAAGAGGATTTCAACGTGTTAAAAATGTTTGGGTCAGCTACTATTTTATTTTACTTTGTTCTTTTTGTTATTTTGCTCTTTCTTATACAACAGCAGCAACAATACAAGAGAAATAAATAAAGGGAGTTTCACCAAGCATTGTGTAATCGTCCCTTAATATGCATTCCTGGTTGGGAAATTCATGGGAGCTGGGGAAATAACAGAAAAAAATTTAACCTTAGAGGTGAAACATGTGGGTGCCTCTTTGGATTGAACCGTGTGATGCCTTTCTCTTCAGTGTGACTATGCTAAATGGACATTTGAATTCATGGCCCTACATGTAATGGAATTTTACGTTGTCTGCTTCTTGTGAAATGCACCGAGTAGAAAAGCTAAAGCCAACTGCAACTTCCCTTTGCCTGCAGGCTGTTAGGTCTTCAACTACCATCACCACAATTCCCTTGAATAACCCAGAATTAGATGCTTACACAGATAAAAGGAGAATTTGTATTACCGACAAAAATTGCAAGGCTGTCAGTTCACATGTGCTAGTTTATAAATTGATTAGTAGTCAGATGAAGTGATCAAAGAGGCCTGATCACAGCCAGCTGATCCCTGGTCTGAGTGAGGAATTATCTGAATACCCTCGTATTTGAAAGTAAAGTGAACTTATGAAGGGTTTTCACTAGTCATTGCACTCCTACAGTGATAAATGGACTCCTGCTACATTCCAGTGGGGTGAGAATCAGGGAACAAGAATTTTGAGGTTGATCTTGAAATGGATTATTTGCATGGTGCTCAAGCATAGGCCACCACAGCTATAAGCAGGTCTTTTAATAATCAGGCACTGAAAGCCTTTCTACAAAGGCTGGAGAAGTTAATTGCTTTCCTCTTACTGAGAATAAGTTTTCAACAAATCAATGCAATCAGAGTTAGAGAAAGCCTTTGTTTTGGATATAATTAAGACTTGATTAAATATTTGCTTTCTTTCGTTTGTTATGATCACTATTATTAATGCCAGCAAGAACAAATCCAACTGGATTTGGAAATTGCTCTAAGAGAATAAAATGATACGGGCTACTTGATTCCAACTGCTGTTGTATTAACCTGGTATAAATGAAGCTTACACTTCAGGTGTAAAATGGGGAGTTATCCTTTCTCTGGCATGACATAAAGTGCAGTACTGGATGGTGTAATCCAGATCTTTTCCATTCTATCCAACCATTTGATTTTCTTTTTATTTTAAGAATGCTATTGAGAACTGTTGCTATTGTACAGGCTTACTGAAATGCCCCATCTGAATAGAACAGTGGAGAACTAAGAGCTGCCTTTTGCACTAGCAGAACAATCTACTAAAACTGAAAAAAACCTGTCCTAAACAAATTAGACCAAGCTAATAATGTACAGACAAGGGCAGATAACACCAAATGATTTTGCCAATCAGATACACAGATAGTGTCTAGTCAGTGTGGATTTCCTTCCTTAGAGGAACATCTTCACACTGCTGCTTAGGCTATTGAGTCACTGGGCTAGTTTCAGTGTATATCATGATTCTTTCTATGCTTGTCACAGGGCTAACAGAGTCTATGTTTTGGTAGTCTCAATGGCTGCCCTCAGTGATCCCTTTCTTACTTAAGTTTGTCTGTCTCCCTGAAATACAACCACAGACTGATTTCAAGTACTGCCTAGGGCTCAGAGTGACTGTCCTTGCTTATGCTGCTGATAGAAATACAGCACAGTGATCAAATCCATGGCTTGCAAATACCTGCCGCCCAGCTTCTATGAGCTCAGGGCATGTCATGGTTTCAAAAGACCTATATCGCACATTGTCACCATTTGATCACATCTCTTCTGTCTACTATTGCTTCTCATCAGCTTTGCTGGAATTGCATTGACCAGAAAAATAGTGCAGAAAATCATCAGCTGCTCAAGCATCCCAAATGCTTTCTGCAGGACAGAGTTAGGTGCGTGGTAAGTTTTCCCTTTCCCCTCTAACAGCCAGCACCCAAAGTGGAAGGGTTGGGAGAAAGGTCCGCATGAGTACACACAATCTATGTATCTTTGTCTTATGAGGGCTGTGAGAAGGAATGGGTTGACTTTGTCTTTGAACAGTGACGCTGCAGCTTATGGACACAGTAGCAAATTCAATGTACACGTTACAACACCACATCAGGAAGCAGCATAACAATTATTTAATATGTCTGACTCATCCAATCTCTATTCCATGAGAAAGTTACTCTGTTTCTGAGAAGGCAGAAATGTATATCACCAGAGTTATGGCCTCCAGAATTTCATATACCAGCAGACAAAAACAACATAGCAGCTTTGTTCAAACAAGAAAAACATTCAGAGGAAAGTTGGCAAGAGATGCTAGCAGAGGTCCCTAGAGGGGCTCTTGAGCAGACTGCTCCTCCACAACTTATGCACACACAAGAATGCCTCTTATGGTTACATTAGGATGCAGTTTATAGACCTGGGCTTGATCTTAATGAAGTCAGCAGGGTATTACAGACCTGGATGGCTTAACTGAAAATAAAATGAGGTCCTATTATTTGAGAAAGATCACTGAGTATAAATGAGCAAAGAGTAAGATGGTAGATGACTTGGACACTTTAATGAACCACATATGAAAGTGATCAAAGTTGAATGCCTTTGAAAAATGTGAAGATAACCTAAATCATGGTAGAGGTAGAAAAATCTCCAGTTACAGAATGCAATTTCAGAGGGTCTTTCTACATAAGGAGCCCATTTAAAGGTCTAAATCTTAGTTCTTGGCTGAGCTGTGTGTCTTCTACTTCACTGACACAGCCCTTCCCAGGGTCATGCCAGCCTCAGAAATGGCACAATGCAAGAAGAAGACACAGCACCACTTTCAGGCATCAGACACTCACAGATTTTGCCACCCTAAGAGTGTACAGAGGCCACAAATCTATCTAAAGACTGGGCAGACAGATTGGTTAAAAAATGACAAATCAAACTATTTCAATTTTTTGAAATTTCTAGCACATGACACAACCCTCAGAAGCAATTCAGGCCTGTTTCAGCACTGGCAAGTTACCTTAGTATGAATCAGGTTTAAATTTGTCATGCCTTCAAATGCATACCTTTTCATGCAAATCCGACTCCTTTCTCACGCTTTCAGTGGACAGCCTGGTCATTTGTACACAGCTGTTGTGGCGAAATTGGCTCTGGGTTTAGGCTTCAGGCTTCGCTTCTCCATTTGTATTTCCATAGCCTAAGAAAATACTCTCAGGCACAGAAGCTTTATGACACCCCCACATGTCTGGGCAGGAAGGAGAGCGATCAGATAAATAAGTTAATTATGTCAACAAATAAGAGACATTCTCTATGGATAGAAATTCCAGGTCCAAACAGAAGAAATCCAGTGCTAGAACTGCCCTGCCAGTGACCCAGCCCAGGTGCCAAGAGGGTCTGCAGTACCTGGGGAAGAGCAGAGGGACTACAGGGAGAGGAAATGCAGCAACAAGGGAGCGGTTTCAATTACTCTCATGCAGTAACTGCCATATCAGGTCATGATGCAGAGACTGAATTTTTTTGCTGTCATGAATGACCTCTTCAGGGAGCAGCTGGGCAGGGAATCCACAAGAGAAGCAGTGAACTGCTATGCAGAACCTGGCTCAAGAATCTATTATCAAAATATTGTTCTGAAACAGTAACTACACCATGCCTAGGTTTGTTACAGTGAGAAGGTAAGTCATACTTTTCCATCTTTCTATATATCAACCTCCACTACAGCAGAGTGTGTTTTCAGAAGGAGAAACTGCAAAAACCCATGAAAACTTCAGGAAACTAAAAGAGACAGCTGAAAGGGTAAAATATTTCAAAGCAGCTTGCAGACTATTTAAGGATACGGTATTAGAGGCACAGTACTGAAGAAGACCCCAAAAGCCAGTATGATGGGTCAAGCAGAATAAAGCCATATTTAACTGAGAAAAAAAGAAAAGAACAGAAATGTCAGCAAGTGAATTCTAAAAACATGTTACAGAAGGTTAGAAAAGAATCTGAGTACCCTGCAAAATCCATAATATCTAAGAATGAGTTAAAAGGTCAAGTAAGATAAATGCAGTAAGAATCGATGTGTGCTTTGTAGGAGGAAAACCTGTTTCATTTCTTTGAAGGAATCAACAAGTTCAAGGAAAGCAAAACACATTGATATAGTCAGCTTGGATTTTCCAGTAGGAATTTATAGACTCCCACTAGCTTTTCCTAAAGAAACCAAACCATCATGGGATAAAGAAGGCAGCATACACATAACTAATAGTTTTAATTAAAAGGGATTAAAGAAATGGAGAGATGTCATTAGTGTCTGGCTCTGCATTAGGGTCTGTGCTATGAGCATAAAAATCTGAAAAGTGGATGAAAAGTCAGATGACAAAGTCTCCTGACAACATGAAGTTAATCAAAATAGCAAGGGCAATGGTTGGTGGCATGGAATTGCAGAACTTCACAAAATAATGAAAAGGCAGCTGAAAATCAGTACTGATAACTGTAAAGTAACAGAGGTAACACAGGACACATGTAGGAGAAAAAAATCCCAACTTCACATGCATGGAAGTGAGCTGCCCCTCAGGAGAGGGACTTGACCATTATAATGAACAGTGTCAGCTAAATGCTCATCATCAGTAAGAAAAGCAAGCTGAACATTCAGGATTACTAGGCAAGGCAAGATTTGTTGCTTATTAGAGCAGTTGGTATAGCTGGAAAATGCAGACATGGTTTTGGGTATCGAAAGAGAATGGCAGACTTCAGGGTAAAAGAGAAACTCTCATTAGGGAGCTGAAGACAGCAGCTAGGCCCCCCTTTTGATTTATCTCCTCAAGCTAAGAAAGTCCAGCTCACGCAAACTTTCCTCATACAATTTCCTTAGAGAGACAGATGGGAAGAAAAATAAGGCATAATTTTTAGGTCATCATGTTTCTGATTGAAAAAGTTAATTGCTGATTCTCCATTAGTTATGTCATTTTTACCTCAGTATAATACCACACTCTCTCTGGTAGAACAACACAGAGGATCAGATTATGAGCAGACACTGATCCTGCAATATGCAGAGACAATTCACTCAACACCACAAGAAAAAAATACAGGTGTGCTCCAGCAAACCAAACAGCTTGGTTATCCTTCTGATGCAGCCAGTTTTTTTTTTTTTAAATACATGTTTTTAAGATCCCTTCCTGTTAAATCACAAAACTGTGTTATCCTCATGGCTGAGCAGCTACAGCCTGTGATGATTATCTCTCTGCTTTCTTCAAAGGCCAGTCACTATTTCCTTCAAGCTCAAGTTCAAGTCCTTCTAGCTGTTTCAATTGCACATGCCATATGCATCCCTGGGGAGACAGACCGATGGGCAAATCAGCTTATGAATGGTCAGGCTTGCCTTGCTGCATTCATGTAACAGCAACAGATATTATGTTTTTACATTATTATTCCTGGCCTACAGTATCTAAAAAGAAAAGGAAGGGGAGTAGGGAGGGGTGGAAGCAAGGCAAGCTAAAACAAAGATGAGGCAAAAACCAAAATTAAAATAGTCATCATACCATTTCCACATAAACAGAATTGTTTGTCAAGAGTTTGTTTTTTTTTTTAATAGGGAAAAGGAGGGAATATAGACTGAAAAGGAGAAGTGGATGTAACTTCAAAGATAAGAACACCAGTGGGTAATAAATATTTTTAAAATAATACATGCATCAGCCTGCCACATACGTTTTCTACAAAATGATATATGGATGACTAAAGTGTGATAGAGAAATGCATAGTAAAGTAACACAGAGCCTAAATTTAGACACATATAGATTTTTCCAAATGTTGCATTTTCAAGTTTATTAAAAAGCAGACAAGGAGGGAGGGGAAAGATGAAGGGTTTGGGTTTTTTTTTCCCTGAACTAAACACAACTGTTTCACATCTTCATTTTTTCTTTGTTTCTTCCCTTTTTTTTAATTTCCCTCAACTTCCAGCCTTTGTTCCTTTGTCTTATAACATGTTGTTATTCTCAATTTGACAAAAGTTGTACTTTTAATGCCAAATTGTTTGATATATTTTATAAAAGAAAATGAAAGACAGACCTCTGCAAGGAGGTGTGGAAGTCTGCTTGGTGCCATAATGGGCTACATCCACCATTTTCTGTTAACCCCTTCCCCAGCCAACTGCTGCCTATGCATCCTTATCAATGCCTTTCATGCCAAAGCAGCTGAACAGATCACCACTTCTGCAAAACTGAGAGGTATTGCTTTAAATTTCTCAGGCAATCCTTTGAGATCAAATTAAGGCCTTCTTGGTACATTTAGCAGAATGGTGACGAGATCTCTGTGCTAGAATTGCTATGCCTCAAACCTGGCCCCCAAAGAATGACCTCTAGTGGGTCTTTGTTTGTATCTGGTAAGAGAAGTAAAGTTTTACTGTTATTAATACTCATTATTCCTGTCATTCTAACACAAAGCCTGAGCTGCGTTTTATTCTGCGGTGTATATTCTCCTTGCATAACATGATCCTTTAGACCTGTAACGTGCTCATGCAATGCGAAGGGCCTGGCAGTGTCACCAAGGGCATGATTTGAAGAAGACAGGGTGGGACAAGCAGACAGAGGCTTTACAATATAAGATGGCCTAAACTGGTTGCAGAATCTGATGATGGTGTGTCAATAGCTCGAATCATAACACCCCGTGCATTTTGCAGGGCTAGGTGTTAGGAGAGACAGCGTTTTAACTTATGAAATGAGCACTTCTGCAACAGAAACAACTGTCAGACAAATATAGAACCCTGAAATGTCACTTTTATGCTCATTTTTCAAAGTAATACTACACTTTAAAGTACAGTAGAACATAATGACAGTTTTAAAGAGAAAAAGAACAGATTTGATTTTAAAGACTAGGTATAGGAGAAGTGAGTCAGATCTGATCTCAGGGACACCAAAGGAGATCTGGAGTTACTGCATTAGGATTATTTCTGATTTAGACAAGTATAACTGAAATCAGGATCTAGCAAACTCTGGAATAAACAAAGGCAGAAATATCCTTCATTATGGAGCACTTGAAGATAGTCACAAAAAAAAAAAAAAAAGGTACATAAAGCAAAAAGTTACATAAGCACAGACACAGCACTCCCCAAAAATCTTTCGGTTTTATGGACCCAAGCCCAGGTACTTTCAGCCAGCAGAGAATAGAGGCACTACAACTCAGTTCTGTCCATTGAAGAAATTCCCTAATTTTGGATTGCTGCAAGGATGTTCAGGGTTTTACTGAAGAAAACTCTGAGGTGGAAGGAGCACAAAAAGCTACTTCTCAGGATGATCCTGGCAATGCTTTTCTGTACAGTTATCAGACAAGAGAGTAAAGAGGCAGGAGGTCAGAGAAGTATTGTGAGATATAGCAAGCAGAACAAGACAGATTTTGAAGACCAGCATAAAAATTCATATCTGAAACTGAAGCTGCATATAAACTTCATATTTTTTTGTTTAGATGCAAAATGGCCTTATGACTTGTCTTTGTAAACAAGGTGGCTATGGTGCTTCCCTCAAAGAAAGCCTTATATCCATTAAGGTAGTTGTTGAAAAGTAAAGGATTTGGTGCCTTAATGTTTCATGCAAAGCTGGAAGGACACAGAACCAAAGCATAAATTGTCACTGAGAGATAGAAAACAGGTAGAAACACACTCTCTTTCAGCAACATACTTGGCCAAGCTGATACATAACATATAAGTAATAAAAAATGTGATGGCTCAGAGAAACCATTATATAGAATAACAAGTTCATCTAATCATAATTCCTTAGAATTAGGAGTATATGGCAAAATTTGCCTGGTTTTGGAACACTTTTCTGTGATTTGGCATAAAAGAAGAAATCATAGAGATTGCAGCCACACGCACAGCCCTTTGCTCTGATCTATATATGCTGCACAGCCATTCCAAAAAGGAAAGACAAACAAAGAAGTACAGCCTGCTTCAATTTGCCTGCACAACTTCAATTTCTGATATCATATGCTCTTTTATAATTGGGCAAAAAACTCTTTCTGTAGTGGGAAGGAATCACTTCTTTCTATTGCAGTTGTTAAAGCTGTTACATTTCATGAGAGACTAAGTTCTTCAGCTTTCCAGCATATGTACACTCATTGTACCTTGTATCTCTAAACATGTTTTAAGCAGTGCCCATCAAAATGCAAAGCATCTTTTGCCATCTACCTTTGTCTTTGCAGAAACTGTTTCTGACAGCAACACTAACATTTTTCTTTACTCGGACTTCAGGAAATGGTTAGTCTAAGAGGATCTAGAATGATGACAGTGATGCATGGTATCTACTGTTCTACATTCACTATATTCTGCTCATCTAACATCTCAGTTATGTGACAAGTTACTAACTTTTTGACCTAAATTATTATGCAATCTTATTTTGCGCTATTTAAAAGTTGCCTCATTTCACCTTGATTACCACTAAGCAATGACAGCTGAAGTGATTCCTAACATGGTTTGTGCTCAGTTTCTGGAATCTATTCAGGCAACAGGCCATACCAATGTAAGATCTTATTACCTGACAAACTGCTGTGTGCTTGGAATTAGTCTGAACTTCTGGTTTGGACATCTGAAATAATCACTTTTCAGGAGACAACTAGCAAGCAAACAGTATTTATGACAAATGTAAAAATATTATTTCAATATTGACTAACAGATGGATTTATAGATTTTTTTTTTAACCAGAAATGTAAAGATGGTATTTTGGATCCTCTAATAGAGAGATTGCAGAGAAACTATTGAAAAAGTTTGTGTTTAATAGTATGGTACCCTAACTACACAATAGAATTTAATCATGCAGCTTGCGGAAACAGTTTTGGCAAAGAGACACAAGTATAGGCATCTCAATCCCACAGAGGTAGTGGGATGAATCCTGCTGTCCTTGCTAAGTCTTTTTCCTAAGAATTCACACTTAGCCTGGTATATGTTTCGCATCACTTCTGGCCCCTTCCCTCAGTGGGATGGCATAATTCCTCAGCCATTTTGCCACATTTAGCAGCTACAGGTTCCCTACACAGGGTGCTTGGGGAAGAGACAAAGCCAGTCATAGGTGCAGGAGCAGCATGAGCTCCTTGGCCTGATGCTGCAGCAAGCCAGTCCATCCCAGTGCAATGCAATGCTCGTTCCCCCAGGCATGCAGCAGTGCTGCAAAAAAATCATATACGTTCTTCTAAGATGTGAGTGTGTATCAGGGATTGGTACTTTAATCCCCAAGTGGTGGGTGGAGGCAGGACTCACCACAAATGGACTAGCAGAGACTGGGCTCCTCTGCACATGCAAAAAGGTTTCCTTGTGCATTGGACAGAAGGGCTGGGGAGGGGAGAGGAGCCACGTATGAAACTGAACCCTGAGGAAACTGGTCAGCAGTATGTTAGAGGATGATGTGTCCTTGATGACCTTGGGAAATGGTTACTTGAGGACCTGGATGTGATTTGAATTGTGATTGGAAAACTTCAATAGCAGTGCTAGCAGTGACCTACTAGGTCTCTATGGAGTTAGGTACAGAAATGCTTTGTGGTCACAAATGCCGCTCTAGTGCAATATTAAGGCACTGCTGGCATTTGCAAAATCTGTACCTAATCTTGTAGTCACACAAGCTTCTTTGCTGGCTAAATTTCAGTGGCTGTATCTCACAGGGGCCCATATAGCTGCCAGTGTGCAGCTTCTAGCCACACTGAGTTGCAAAGGGCAAAAGCTCAATGCTCCTAGCTGTTTCACTTTGCCATGGATATGTTCCGAACATAAAACATCCTGTTAAAGTAATCTCTATTCTGTTTACCCAGTGGCTAGAAAGCCACTCAGGACATCTAATGCATAGGAACCAGGACTTCCATAGCCCTTCCCTAAGAAGACTGGAATTGTCGTCCAAGGCAAGGCCTCTAGCAACGGCACAAAATATGGCCATTTTTGCGACAGGTCTCACTTGCTCCAACTCATTCAGTACTTACTGCACCCAGAGTATGACAACAAAGGGTCTGAGAGATCCCCATCCGCAATTATTTACAACATGACTACACACTACTAGGTGAAAGTTTCTCCTCTGATATTTATTTAAATCAAAATGCCAGAGAGAACATCTAGTATTTTCCAGCCATACTACCCTTGGTTATTATTTTGTAACTCCACACAAACAAAGTTTCACTGCATCTGGTAAATGTGGGGGCAGGACGACTCAGCCATTTAAATATGTGGCATGGTTCCCCCTATTTCTGCATTACAGCAACACCCCAGCCTGCAACTCTGAGCAGGTCCCAGGCTGTCTTTCAGATGGTATTTAATGTGAGGTTCTCACTGTTTACTAAGAAAGATCCCCTGGCACTTTTCACAGAAGTAGGGCTATTAATCTCTCTGACCTGACCATATTCCACTATTCATTAAGCACCACGGGGGGAAGAACTAGTTTAGTATTGACTCAGAAGGAAGAGTGCCACCCACTGAACAAAAAAGATCACACTTAGCAGCAGCCTGGGTGTATAAGTACATAAGCATATGTGTATTTATAGTATTTATACACACTGTATGTTGAATAGAAACCAAGGAGTGATCTGACTTGGTGGTTATAATTCACCATGTCTTAGATTAATGTGTTACATCGTTCAGTGGCAAAACTGACAAGATATTACATGATCACATTTACTCATATTAGGTATGTTGTAAACCAAATACAAAATTTTCTCTGATGTTCATAGTTTCAGCACCCAGGGAGAAATCCCTAATCCATGACTGTAGCCTTAAAGTGGTAGATTTACACCAGCAGAAAAATGAAGCAGGGAATGAGGCCCACGTTATTTCTCCCATCCCACTGTTTCCTCTCTACATTGTGGCTGTTAAAAACAACTTTCCTGCTTGATATGTTGTTCTTTCTGCCAGCTGCCACCTTAAATTAGGCTTTCTTATGTCATTTGGTAGTAAGGATCTTTGGGTTCATGTCAGGAGATGCATTTAACATGCTTCTGATACTCCAGCATAAGCAGCTGTGACATGTAGGCAATTCTGAACATCCACAACCATCACCACCAATTACTCCCTTTATTAGTCTGACCTTGTGGTGGATACCCAGGGAGAATTTCACTGTCAGTCTAAACATTTCACAGCTTCCTATGTTTCATGAATACATATATATATACATATATCTCTATATCTGCTGTGTTTCACATTTCACTTGTTTGCTGCCCTCCCAAACACCAGCTTCTTAATTTTAGCTGCTTTGGTAATAAGACATAAATCACTTTTTTATGGCTGTTGCACCATTTTTCTGCTAGCAGCTGTCATATTGCATTAGGCTACATTATACGCGATGAAGAATGAGGGAGAGGTGGACCATGACATGCGCAGGCTAACAAATTTATTACGCTGTTCGGTTGATAGGCCTATTCATCTTTCAACGCTAAGAGTACAATAAGTCCTACTAACCCAAACTAACAGCACTCCAGGAAAATGTTAAGAATGTAGATTATATACAAACCAGGAAACTCTGATACTGTGTATTCAGCTGGGATAATCTACTCCTTGATAATGGAGCCGATGTATTTTAGGCATCCATTACCCTTAGGATGCTTTTATGAAAAGGCATTTATAATTCAGTTTCCAAGCACAGTGGAAATCTGTATTGAACAATGGAACTGTTTAGCTTGTGGTTATGTTTATACAGCTCAAACACACTCGGGACTTGTCTACACTGCAGGCTGTGGGGTGACGCAGAGATACCACATCTCAGCTGAGGTAGCTCGTGGCTTCCTAGTGCGGTGTGGCCATTCCCTGGGCCACATTTTGGAAGCAGCTGAGCACCCACCTAGAACAATGCAGGAAGTCCCTAGGGTGCCAGAAGTGCTGCGCTCCCCTTGCCTGAAAAGTCAAGCCTCATTCCTTTGTTTTGAAGAGGTCATCCACAGTCTGAAGCATCCCTAGTCATGTTTATCATTTCAGCGCAGCTGGGCTTCTCTGACACTAGCACATATTTTTAAAATGGGCTGTAAAAACTGGTAAATGTGAAAACCTGTTTAAAAGCTCTGACCTCAAAAGCATCAGCACTTCTTACAGCTATTTTTATCGAGTCCTGAAATCGAAATTTCCAAGTGGAGTTCTTTTAACAGAAGAAACAGATGTTTCTATAAGAGCAAAAAATAAGTAATTACAATATGTAAATTTGGAGTTATAGCATGGATTATTTAGGCTATAATAGTACAGACTATAGAGGATTTCATAAGTGGAACAAAGTTTTAAGGAGCTCTTAAAAGAAATATTATTCTTCTTCCTTTCCCATGCAAAGTTCCCTGCTGCTTCTGCCGTTATTGGGAGTTCCTTAAATCACAGCATTGAGCCTCCGTATTAAGGAATACACAAATTAAAATCTTTACAATTCTAACTTTTACCTAATTATCTTTACAGCAGCATTCATAGTGTGGGGAATACTGTAAACCCTGTGGTAAAGTTAATTATGTGCAAATGGCAATTGTAAAGGTTTTAATAGTGACCTCTGTAACTAGAAACGTTATTGATCATGTCCATGCTCCTATATGTAATCACATAGTGCTGGCTAAAACACCAAAATCTACTCCTGGTGTGTACTGAAGTCTGTGTAAAACCTGGGGTGGACTCCTGAGGAACAAAATCTTGTTTGGTTGCTTTTCAGAAGTGTTAAATGTCTCCCCGTTTCCCTCAGTAAACTAAAATTTTAAAAGTTGGACAATGGTTCTGAATCATTTTATAGGGCTATGAAGAAAGCTGACTGAATCAAAAATTCATACCAAGTAACCCATGCCGGTTTGGATTTCAAACATTTGCAAAACAATGCTTGAATGAAGACTTTGGCAAGTCTTTTTTCTCCTATCTGGGTATCAGCACCATTGCACCTAACAAGGCCCTTTTATTTCTTGCATATTTTGAGACCTATATACAACTCTTTCAGTCCTTTGCTAGTTCAAATGGTTCTGTATTTAACACACACACATATATTTATTTCAAAAATGAATTCACTGGACTATGAATGTTATTTTTTGTAGCCATTTTTTGTTGTGGAAACAGTCCATAGATTTGGGACAATCTGGAGAGATCTGTTTTTAAATCCACAATGCACCAAAGCACGGATTTTGTGATTTCCACCTCTGTTATCAAGCTGCACAGGTAGTCAAGATTTTCCTACAAACCATGAAAGTTTTTATCATGAGTCACAAATCATTTACACACAGTGCTGAATAAGCAAGGGTCAATACCATGTCACAAAATTTGGGCAATATCTCAAAGGGGCTTTCTCTGGCACATGGGAGTTAAAACTCCTGAAAATTTAGGTATTTTGCTAAGACTCAAAAGAGGATTGGACACCACTATATCTGGTCAGCTTTGCTGGCTGCAGTGAGCAATAAATGAGACCATATTTTTTGTTCCCTTCATCTTTAAAATTAAGTACATGTGAGCTGCCTTCTGTACCAGCATACATGCTCAGCAAATCTGCAGTTACATCTTGCCACTACATAGGGGTGTTATTCCTCACTCCTTCAGTGCAGCCATACAAGATCTAGGCACATTTTGTTTTGAAGAGGTTAACCATCTCTGAACCTTATGAGGTGTTTTGAGTGCTAATAGTCTCTGTTCAGTTCTGCATTGCTTTGAAATAGCCCCGCTTATGCATCTGTTTATTTGAACTCAAATTAGCTAATGCAGTTGTTTATTTTTCCTTAACTAGAGCACTAAAACACTTATTCTATATAGTTTTAATCATTAATTCCTAAGAAACACATTTTTTCAGCATAAGAACTTGGAAAAAGTTGCTCACTTTGAGTGGGAAGGGTAAGATGATTTTACCCACATTTGGGTCTTATTGTTTTAAAAGTGGAAGAGAAATGAGAAAATGTTGAGACAATTACATATGTGAAAATTATTTGTTTATTTGATGTTTTAACCTAGTGATATGCATGAATTTATTTAAATTTTGTTTGGATAAAACCTTCCCTTGACACTATAGTCTATATATTTTAATTTAGTTTAATGCCTTGAACCTTTGTATAAAGCCAAAACCACAAAGTACATTCTCCAGCTATATCTGAGAAGATTACTCGTTAACCGCTTTTTAACCTTTCCAGTCCTCTGTAAGGAAGCATCATCAGTACCAAAAAGCTTGCTCTAATTTCCTTACACAGAACAACCTTTATTAGAGCAGAATTAAATTTTGGGGTCAAAAGGAACATTTTGAAATGTCAAGAAGGATTGTATTGATGTCTTCAAAACAGAAACTTTCCACTTCTCATTTTCAATAAGGGTTTCTTTTGAAATTTACCTATATTCAGTTTTAATAAATGGTAAAAAGCCTAAATGAAATGTTTTCTGACCTGAAATGACATTTCTTTCAGATTAGTGTTTTTGTTGCAGTTTGGCAAGAAAACTGACAAATTTTAATTCTGGGTGGACCAAAAGAAAAGTTTTTATTGTTGTTGAATTTTTGGTTTGGCCAGCATACAAATACAAATAAATAAATAAATTCTTTATACAACTCTAGTCTTCAGATTAGTGAAAACTAACTTGATCAGCAAAACTGTCCTTTCAGTTTTACACACGTAAACAACAAGTAACCGTGTTTGTTTTCACAGGGTTACTTCATACTTATGCAAGAGAAAAAGGAGCAAGATTTCCTGTCAATATAGTAAAACCAAAAAAAGGTTAAAAAAAAAAAAAAAAAGAAAGGAAAAGAAAAACAAACCAGTGTAATAGAGCTGCATCTCTCCTGTGTGTTGCTTGACACCAGCTGAAACAAAGCTGACTTGAGACACTGCAGAAGCATAGTTTGGAAGCAAGCAAAATAAATTCAATCCTGCAGCAGTAAAGCAACTCCCCCAGACACTGCACTGGGAGGAATCAGGGGAGTTTCAAGGGGCTGTGGGTGGAAAAGAGGATTAGGAAGAGCCAGCGGTACTTGGCTGACCTTTGCTAACTTCCTAACCCCCGCTTTCCACTCCTGGGAGCTGGGCTCTGGTCGTGGGAACAGCACCTGCCTTCCCCAGCCCCGTCTCCACAGGGGCTGCTGCTGCCCCACGGGTGCCCAGGGCCAGGAGTGACTGCAGTTAGGGGAAATCCTCCTATGCCTCATCTGACCCGCTCCTGAGTCCACAGGGTGGAGGTAGTGGCGGCATGGAAAATATCTGAGGTGTGGTGGAGCAACATGGTTCATTGCTGTGGGTTTTTCTACAGCCCCACTGAGCAAAGTGCCCAGCCCCACCTCCCTGGGGAAGACCTTGGCTGACGGGGTCCCACAGGCCCTGACCCGAAAGACAGCGCAGAAACAGAAGCTGCTATCATCTTTAACCGTGGCCTGTGCCCAAAGGTGTTTTTGGGTCACACAGGTGGACACCAGATGTTAACCACGTCTTTTTCAGTCATCCATAGCTATACCATCAGTATTTCCCTTACACTAAAGTTTTAAAGGCATCAGCTACAAGAAATAGATAGGATCTGAATAACATGAACAAACTGAATATTTAATACACTTTCTATATCACCCTGTCTCTTTTATGGAAATGCAGAGAACTACAGTAAGTTACACATATTTCAATACATGTGCATGCAATAGACAAGCATGTGTGTGCTACAGACTGAAAATGCAGCCCCACTTGGGTCAACACCTACACCTCCATCAATTTCTGTGCAGACAGATTTTCATACATAGTGTTATGTGTGCATTCTGAGCACATGTGTGAGTCTGCATGCATGTTTGTCTAGTGTGCACGTTGGTTATCCTTAAATTCCTGTTTAGAGGAATATCATTTACCCAACAGTAGTGATAAATCATGTACCACATAACA
Source organism: Morus bassanus (assembly GCA_031468815.1). Taxonomy (NCBI): domain Eukaryota; kingdom Metazoa; phylum Chordata; class Aves; order Suliformes; family Sulidae; genus Morus; species Morus bassanus. The sequence goes on along the minus strand of CM062567.1, from coordinate 57,566,929 downwards.
TGTCAACACAGTGATCATAAATGACCCAGAAACCACACAAAACATAGGCCAGTGGCATCACCACTAGTAAACATTTTGGCCCTGCAAGGTTGATTGCAGGCCCAGGGCAAAAGCTGAGAAGATTTCTATTGAAGGAGACACTTTTTTCCTTTCCCTTTTTTTGCCCTTTTCTTCCAGTTTCCTCCTTTCTCCAGCTCATCTTTTCCTTCCTCTGAATATACCACTATTACATGTTTTTCTAAGTCTGTCATCATGCCTAATCAAATTAACAAATCCTAATAGTAACATTGCCATAGTTCCTTTCATATCTGTCTTGTGTAATACTTCTCTCATTTCTATGACATACAAAAAGAATAATTATATTTATTTGTTTTTTTTCAACAGGAAACATAGAATATTTGTCATGTAAGACAGGAAAGACTTGTAAATGTCTGGACATAAAAGAATCAAAAATAATATAGAAACATTGCATTGTAATACACATACCCACAGATATTTTATATATCAAAACACAGTAAAGATGTTTTAGCAGGGTTAGTTTACAACTTGACCTAAGTAAGGGGCAAGGGCAATGCATCTCTGTGCTTGCCTAGCCTAGGGTCAAATCAAAGTCAATTAAGTTAATGTAAAAGTCAAATCTTCCTTTCTGTCTCCCCATCTAGCCTGGGAACAGAGAAAAAACTACATCTTTGGATCCACCTTAATTACAGGTGGTGGTTGTTCTCTCTCCCGTCATCACTTCTGCACAAGTTTAACCCAACTGCATGGCACTATGAGGACCAGATTCAAAAACTCCTCAGCCCTCAGGAGCTGTGGATGCTACAGGCAGAGCAGACAAGAGGAGGAAGCTTGTTCCCACCTCACTTGTGCTAATGGGCAATTTGGATAAACTAGAAAGTAGGTAACAGACTTCAAATATGGATGTGCAGGAACACTCCTAACCTTGCCATGAATTTTTATTATTCATTATTTTATTATTACTGTGCTATAGATATAGCCTTTTTCTTTTAAAAAGTAGAATGTAATAATGCAAACAAGATACAGTGTCAAGCATACAATTATTCAATATTCAATTCTACATGCAGGTACTAGAACCTGAAGCTGAAAATTATTAATGCAGAGAAAAGCTGGACAGGTTGATGTCTGCAGATGAGTACAGGTTTTGAGATAAACAGTGAAGCAACTCATTGTCTGAAGAATCAGCAAAGGGAGGGAAAGAACTGTCTCTTGGAATATCAGATCTTGGTGGTTACTGCAATCCCTATTAGGTAAATAAGATTTGAATCTGTCTAGAACTATCCGAGAAGCAGAAGGAGGAGAGACCTCCATTCTGATTTTGATCTTGCATCTTGGGACGTGTCCATTTCAAGATGTTTTTTACTTGATACATTTCTCTCCACACCTGCTGCCCCTTCCCCATCCTTGGAAGGGCAGAAGTTGGCAGAGATACGCATTTGTTTATGTCCTGCCTCATTGCTGGGCCCCTGCTGCATGAGAGCATAGTTCACATAGGCTGTGGTCATAGGTCTGATCTGGGAGAGGTGCTTCCCTTGTAGCATATGAGATCTTGACAAAAGTGAGTTGGGGAGTTCCCAAAGTGAACTGCCCTAGGTTGTAGTTAGGCTAATACCATAAAAGTGAAAGCTCTTTTTATGAGCCCTTAGTGAGAAATAAAACTGTGGGGAAGTTGCCGAGATTGTTTTCAAGAAGGCAGCTCCAATAAGGTCTTATATTTCCATTTCAATAACAACACAGAAACCTGCTGATTTATTGCAATGTGCTTTTAGAAATTTTGGGATGCTTCAGGTGGCTACAAGTAACGCTGGAGCTTTAAGCAACAAATGCTTGGATGAGCTCAAACATTCCGGGTTTTCCTGTGCTTAATATGTTGCATTGCTATCTTAATATGTAATGTCACAGATGGTAATATTAGTCATGAAAGAACAAAGAAGCCAAGTCCATAGGCAAATTAAGGTGGCGGAGGGGCAGAGACAGAGGAAGAGAGAAAGGAAAGAGAGAGAGCAGTGAATGCCTACAGCAAACAAGTTCTGTTTTAAAGCTTCTTTATACACACTGAACACCTTCTCAAGATCTATGTGTTGGCAAGAGTAGCCATAGAAGGCTGTAAATCCTTAACCTGGCTGGTATCCATTGCAAAAAGTAGAGCAAGTAGTGTGGTGAAAATACTTGGAAATGAATGGATGAACTTAATTTAACAGTGGGCAGCCATCCTACAAATTCTCATGCAAACCAGTGGTGGCTTCCTCTCTTTTTTTTTCTTAATTAACTACACAGCTCTTCTCCAACAAAGGGATTTAGAGTGTTTGTCTCCATCTTCTTTGCACCTTTCAAATGTCTTTTTTAACCATTTGCATACAGTCCATGTTACCTATCATGAAGACCTTAAGGGAAAGATTCAGATAGATTAAATTCAAGTATGAAAAGAAAGAATAAGACAGTGATTGAAGGCACCATTTGACAGACAAGTTATAAAGCCCATAAAACTTCATATACTATATGGAGTTGTGGGGGAACTTCTTCCAGCCCAGCACACAACATGATCACTAGAGCTTGCTAAGTTAATTCCGTTTCCATGAACAAGTGGATCTGATGTTAAATACGGTAGCACACTTCCATGAAAGAAACACACCTCTTGAGTAAATTCTAAAGCCAAATATGCAATCCTATTGAAATAAACTCAAATGTAGGACTGTACTGGTGAAATTGCCCTTCTCATGTCTGAGTCATCTAAGTGTTTGGGAAGACAGTGAGAAAGATAACAATTGGGCCAAAGAGCTATGAACTGATACAGTTGAGAAATTTTGTGAAAGGAAAGATGAGAAAAATATTTTGCTTATACTAAATGTAACAGTTTGTCCATAAGTTCAGCTTAGAAACAGATTTCCCACTTTCCTTTTGGATGTGGTTCACTTTACAGAGATTGGAGTATATATGATGACAATTTACAAGAGTTTGGTGGTTGAACTCTCAAGGAGGAAGGACAGAAAAGGGTGGCTTACAGGTGTGGGTAAGGCTATAAAAATGAACAAATCCATTTTTAGGCTAAGCAGTAGGGAAAATTCCCAACATTGATTTTACTGTGCTATGGAATAGAGTCCTCAAGTGAAGGGACAGATGCCTAATAGCCTGAGATGGAAAATACTATATACTGAGAGTACACTTTCACTGGCAACGAAATGCATTATTTAATAGGTCTTTTCCATTTCTATGATCTTATAACTTGGGACCATTCCAATATGCAAGGTGAAAGGAAAGATATATTGAACTTCTGCATCTCTTTCATAAAGCACTTGATCTATCTTGGCATACACAGGCACATATATCGAAGCTATTTTGTTGAAAGATTTTACTATTTGGAAGGAGATTTGATCATTCTCCAGAGATTGGACAAACGTATTGAAAGCAGAAATAATGGCAAGTGTTACCCTCTCCCTTTAATGCCATTTATTTTATAATCCAGATTTGACAGTCTTGCTGCACCGCCTGGATTCCCTTGAGAAAGAAATAGCAAACTAAGTTGCATTGCATATGATGATTTTGTAATCTTCCTTGCATTTGTCATACGTCACTCTCATTCTCTGTATCCAACGCTTTTACAAAGTCCACAAAGCAGAAGGTCTGTTTCCATTTACCACTCTGTTTTATCCTATGCTTAAGGGGTAGGACAGAAACCTACAGTCACTCCTCTGATATTGCAAGAACCTGAGAATACACAGAAATTGGGCTTATTCAAAGCCTTCTAGTCCATTTAAAGTCCAGAGTGTGGATAAACTTTTTCAAAGACCTAATACTTTTATTAACTTTTAGCAGAGACATACTTCACAGAAATAAATTCAAAGGGTTTAGATGGTTAGAATGACCATTTCTGAGTGATTGGGGGCAAAATAAATGAGATCTCAGCCTTTCTGCTAAACAAGAATACAAGAAAATTAATCCTTGGTCAGCTGAAAATGTATTGCAATTAAGTAACATAACATAAAAGTCCATTCCACGTTTTTTTTTTTCAACCTGCTAAATCCATAGGCACAAAATCGGACCTTTCAAGACACTGAACACCAGAGGAACCCCCGCTTCCCAATGTTCCCTCTAATTGATGTAATCTGCACAGTCGGACTAACTCAGATATATTTTCCCAGGCCATGAATCATGTTAACTATACTTCAGCAACATAAGGAAAAAGCACAAAGAGCTGCTTCTGCTCCAGAACAAACTTCAATCCTTGGACATCAGTGTTTATTTCTATTTAAGATTATACTTGTTTCCAGTGAAAAGTAAGTTTTAAGAAGCTTATTTCTTAAAAGAACAAAATGATAAAATGTACATGGATAAAAATACTTATTCTCCACATGCTAGGATGTACAGTTCTTAACAATCAGATTCTCACATATCTTTAAAGATGTGGAAGGGTGGAAAAGATTTTTTATGTGTGGATATCCAAGCAAGGTAGATTATATGAATGACCATGGAAGGGAAAAAAAAAAAAAGGAAAAATATGAAAACAAGAAAAAAAGAAACAATGTAAAAAATATGAAATTGTCTTGACCACCTTGTGGTGTTAGAAGTATTTAATGTGTTGATGGCCAGCTGACTACCTAGCACATCTCAAGTTGTGGGACATGGTTCTAGTAACATGAGTCCCAAAACCCATAATACTCTAAAACACTGAACTTGGATATTTAAGTAAGTTCAATAAATATTTCTCCTGTAGTTTATGAATGAACCCTATGACAGTTCTGAAGATTAGGTGTCAGAATTAAAAGTACATGGCACAGTCTTGTTAGAGAAGGTGTTCTTACGGCACATGAAATATAGTGTTATTCGTTGTAAAGTTTACTTTCGGTAGTAAAGAAGGTTAAATGCCATGTTTTGTGACATTGCAGCATTTGATACACATGAACAATATCCTAAGGATATCAGCTTTGATGTTAAGTTGTAGATAATTTCCTTTTCTTGAAAGAGACTTGAGCCTCCTGTTTGAGCATTTGTGTTTGTTCATGGAGAATTCATCCCACTGGTTTGATTTCACCAATATAATATATTAATTAAACAACAGCCTTAGAATCATTCAGAAGACAAAACAAACAAAACAAAAAACCCCAAACCCCACAACTTCTACCTCTTGATTTTTCCTTTTTTTTCTGTTGGGATCCATAGAGCAATGATTATTTCATTTACACATTAATATAAACCCGTTTGGTCCTGGAGGGAATATGGGTCATTTTCTCTTCTTTGGCACTTCTAAGGTTAAGGATCTGTTTTGTTCACCTGGCCTGAGAGTCACAGCCCCAGAGAAAGCACGGCATAAACATCGCTTCTGGGTTTCTTTCCTATTTCAGCATTACCCTGAGGAACAACAGAAAACATAGACTATGAACACATAGACCAAGAAACTTCCTGAATTTTGTATCATTTAACATCTCACATCTGAGGTCACAAGATGCAGACAGGTTGCATGATGCTTCTTGTTAACTATCCTGATAGCCAAAGAGGTCAGTCGCCAGCCCACAAAGCTATGCAAGAAAGCTACCTCTGCATGCAACTCTTCTGTATATTTCTTGGTGTTTATCCTCTCTCTCAGCAGACAGTACACACAGAGATAGGACATATTCTCCATCAGGAGTAGGACTGTTCCTCTTGGAGATAAAACTGATTGCGGTCATCTGACTTGGATGAGAACTGTGTCAGACACTGAGTATTGTGATGGGACACTTGATCTCTGTGGAAGGGACAGCGCCCAAAGATCTTAATGAATTGTGTCCTGAGCAATCTTTGCACTATTGACTTCCCTCTCCTTTTGATACCAAAAATACTCTGCCAGAGAGGCTCCTTTTTGCCTGTATTTTTTCTCAGTGCCTGGACTTCTGTCCCTCTCCACATCACAGCCATGTGGAGTGGACACAGAAAGAGGGGGACAAGTTACTGCAAGTAGATATGGCAGCAAGCTGGGACCAATAACATGTGCACGAGTCCATACCAGTCTGGACTAACAATTCGAGAAGGACATATAACAGCTACTAGGCACATAAACTAGATGTATTTCATCTTCTAGGCATGTCAGGAGAACCCTGCTGTTCTTCCCTATAAAGAACAAGGTGCTACAGACTTCTAAGCTGAGTTGCATGAAGTCCAAGCCTTTGGCTGTCTGATTTTTTTAATCAGCATTTTAAGAAGCTAGAATATTTTACTCTTTCTCCAGTTTGGACAGCTGGGCTTTCTCTCACTAAGAGAAGAAATTGCTTTGGCAGAACTGGAGAGCTGTCTGTCTACAGGAATCATCATATTTGGGGTCTTCCTGTTTCAATATTGATCGCTCCTGCTTTATTCTACAAAGGTGCTAAACAAAACATAATTGATTGCATCATTAACCTTTTCCCCTCTCGTGTCTCTTCTCTCTGCACTCTATTCTCTCATTAGGTTGAACAAGAGACCTGTGCTGGTTTTGGCTGGGATAGAACTAATTTTCTTCATAGTAGCTAGCATGGGGCTATGTTTTGGATTTGTGTTAAAAACAGTGTTGATAATACAGGGATGTTTTCGTTACTGCTGAGCAGCGCTTACACACCGTCAAGGCCTTTCCTGCTTCTCATGCCACCCCACCAGCGAGTGGGCTGGGGGTGCACAAGGAGCTGGGAGGGGACACAGCTGGGACAGCTGACCCCAACTGACCAAAGGGATATTCCACACCATATGGCATCATGCTCAGCATATAAAGCTGGGGGGAAGGAAGGGGGGGACGTTTGGAGTGATAGCGTTTGTCTTCCCAAGTAACCATTACGTGTGATGGAGCCCTGCTTTCCTGGAGATGGCTGAACACCTGCCTGCTGACAGGAATCAGTGAATGAATTCCTTGGTTTACTTTGCTTGCGTGCATGGCTTTTGCTTTACCTATTAAACTGTCTTTATCTCAACCTGTGAGTTTTCTCACTTTTACTCTTCTGATTCTCTCCCCATCCCACTGAGGGGGAGTGAATGAGCGGGTGTGGTGCTTAGTTGCTGGCTGGGGTTAAACCACGACAAGAGCAAAACTAATCTAAGAAAATGTTCTAGAAAAATATTGAGGATAGATTTTTGGCAAAGAACCCATATCGCATGCTCCACAGGGCTGAATACTAACTAATGAGTGATTATAGAGAAGATTAAGTCAAATGCTTCTCAGAGACACACAGCAAAAGGAGAAGAGACAACAGTTGCACAATCCAGCCACAGAAATTTGGCCTGGATATAAGAAAAGAATTCTTTACCATGAGGTGGTGCGGCATGGACCAGGTACCCAGAGAAGCAGGGGAATTTCTGTCTTTGGGGATATTCGAAACTCACCTGGAGACAGCCTTGAGCTACCACACCTGGCTTGGATGTGAGCAGGAGAATGGACTAGATGACCCTCTGAGGTCCCTTCCAACCTACACTAGTCTGCTGTTCTATGTGATGTAAAACCCCCTGTATTTCACAGAAGAAAGTTGAGTCTGTGTTTCCCCTGGAGGTGTCAGTCTGTGATATGATTCAGCAGGGGATGTGGAAGGTTACAAGAGGTGGCAGCTCCAAGACCCTTTGCAACATGTTCTGACTTTGTCTGCCCCTATGCATCCTGGACCCCTGAAGGGAAAGACAGGGAGAGATATAGTTAAAGGCATGGCAGCTGATACAGGCCCTAAAGATGTCAGAGGTGTGACAAAAACACAGACTTGAATAGCTTTGGTATCTGCATTGTGTAGCAATTCATCCACACATTTGGGCACAACCTGCTGCGCTTGTGCCCCATCACATGGCCATCTGTGTAAGAGGGGGGCTGGTTGTCCTGCAGCGTGGCTTCCAACCCTCTTTATATCTTTTCTTAAGGGGAGATGGGGGCCAAGGAAAACCCACCTGGCTGAGGCTATCGGCTGAGGGAACACTGTTGACAGATCAGGGCCAACCTCCCTGCTGAGACTTTCAACAGAGCAGGAAGCAAAAGGCACACGTGGTTTCATATGCGTTTGGCTTTTCTTGGACTAACTTGATCCCTGAAGTCTGCAGGAAAGCAGAGCTGAGGAGGCAAACTGCTCCAAAAGTAAATGCTGCCTGGGGACTTGGCTGGGAATTAGACAGACATGTTACTGAGCCAAACTGTAAATCTAAAATTTTGAAATAAAGTTTGGAATTTTCCTCAGAAAAGCTTGGCCACCAGGAGGTCTGGCTGTAATGCCAGTGCCAGAAGAGGCAGAAAAAACTGGACTGAACTTCAATAAGCAAGATATTCCCTGATTACCAGTGATTGACAAGCTTGGCTTCAGCCCCGCTACTTAAACACACCAAAGCATCTATCAGAAAAAGGCACCTACTGTAAAAAACACAGGGAGTTCAATGGGTGGTAGGAGTCTGCTTTTCACTCAGGCACTCCTTAGGAGTCAGTTAGGAGCAGCACGCTGGTCTCAGTAGCAGCAGAGGCTTATACAGTTGAGAAAACAAAGTTGAAAACAAACAGCTGCATAATGTATTGCAGTAAGGCTTTCACAGCACAGAGATAGTGGGTCATAAACAAGTCCCCCAGTAACTGGAGGATATCCAACAAGGCACAAGGCCTAAAAAGAACTATTTGTTTTTTTACTCTTCATGAGATGAAATGCACACTGCAGGAAAAGCCCGTGCAAATCAACATAGTGTCATGGAAACCACGAGACCATCAATAAAAGTAATAAATGGAAAGGGTTATAATAATATATACTTAGCACTTTACATTTTCAAAGTGCTGACAGGATATTAATCCTCAAAATACCCTTGTATTGGCAAAGGCAACTTTAACATTTTGAGGTGGGCTCGTGAAAATTTTTGGTCTCAAATTGATCTGACCTGACTTCTGTTCACTAGGATCATACTATTTAAAGTTAGATTGGATTACAGTATTTTCACACCAGATACATGATGCTTCATTGTTTCTCCTCCTCTGAACATGAGAAGCAGAGCCCAGTCAGCGTTTGCTAGACCACACTTTCATGTCAGCACTGTAAAACTGCTTTCTACGATCAATTCTTCCTCTTAGCTTGGGCCTATAGACCACCATGTTTACTATCACTGGAGAATTTTATTACATTCAATTACTCAGTCAACCTTTTCCTCCAGTTAAATAACTATACAAGACATAGTTGCCAGTAATTCATACACCAAAATATGCAGACTAGCCTTTTCCAATGAATTGAGAGAAATGCCTCCAAGACATCCAGAAAAGGAAAACAAGAGAACGCAAGTTGTATTTTATAACTTCAAAGGGCTGCTTTTTATCTTCCACAGATTATTTGTTCAACTGCAGTTTTGAATTAGCTCTGCTTCTCCTGACACTCAGGTCAGGGGCAGGGGATGAGGGGGACAGTCAGCTGTTCAGTTTGTTGCACATTTTCACTCCTGTTTCCAGTTGTTTTTATTGGGGCTGTGATTCTTCTACTACCTCTGTTACTGTTCATGATCTCAGTAAGTCTAAATGTCATAAATGCTGGATACTCCTGTGTAGCTGTGCAAGATGGGTTTCATTAATATAATATGAAATGAAGTAGATGGCTATAAATAGAATATCTGTGTCAAAAGCACAACAGCTAAGATTAAAAAAAAAAAAAAAAAACCAAAGAAGGAAAAAAGGGGAGTCCAAACTTAGGTCTTCAAGAGAAATGATTAATCAAAAACAAAACTAGGAGAAGTGAATTGGTGGCTGTAGAAAGAAGGAAGAAGAAAGAGCAGAGATGTGGAGATCATATAGATAAGTACTTCCTAAATATTTAGAATAACCAGCAGTTCACTGAATATGACATTCAGCCCAACTGTATGATACTTCATGTTCTGCCCATGTAAGCTTAAAATTGAATGAGCAAGTATTTGAGAAGCAGGTTTTTATAAATATTGGGACTGATAGCCTTCACTGTTGTAAACTGTACTGTGTGTGATTACAGAACAAGAATGCTTACCATAAGTAATAGGTAACTAAAAAGTTAAAAAAACCAACACCCAAAAAAACCGCAAACAAAACTACACTCATGTCAGCACAATGTAAGATTTCCTGAGTAAGGAAGGAATTGCTAGTGAAAGTCTTAACCAGAATTTATTAGGAATGTTCTTGTGAGAAAAATAAGCCCGAACTAAGCAATGTCCTTTAGAGTCATGGATGTAGGGACTTGCAAAAAAATGCCATAAGCCACGCATTTGAAGAATGCTTAAACAATACATTGCTAACAGAAATTGTGGAAAGAATACGTGCTGCCAAACTGTGGCACAAGTAGACATTTGGTGGAGGCTGATGGGGGGGGCGCATGCATGGGCACCTAGGAGAAGGAGGGAGGCTCTGCAGTTAAGTTCTGCCAGATCTTGCTCTGTTGGGGATTCCCAAATGCATCTGTAACATCCAGCAGACGATTTCTAGCAGATGTCTGGGTTGGGTCTCTCTATAATGCTTAACTAAAGAGATAAAAATAGAACAGAGAAATTACTTCAAAATATGCAAAATCTTCTTAAGAGAAAGTCCTCAAAATGACTGAATCACCTCTTCATTATTAGTGATAGTGAGAGGAGGTTAAAAAGGATTTGAAATGACCAACCACTTCATATCACATATTGGGAAATCAGTGAACATAATCAAGCAAGCTAAATGACAGTGGCCTAAAATTTCCATTCTGCTGTCTATTAGATGAAAAGCAATGACAACTCTGTCTGCACACAGACTGTGCGTACAAGATTTCAGTGATCCAAGCAGATCCCAGACAGATAATGACCATTGCTCTCAGTTCTCCAAACTATGAGTTCAGAAGTTTAAGCTGATACAAATAGTGTGTTTTGCCATTGTTCTCTCTTCTGCTTATCTTCAGATTTTATGCTGTGCTTATTACAGTGGTATTCCTTCTAGGCTACTCTTCCCACAAAACACTCTTGCCAAACTCCTAATGATCCATTCATCCTGCGTCTTGATATAAAAAACCTCATGCAAGACATGACAAACACTAAGGCAATTAGCTACACCATCTGCCCCATTCCACCTACTTGCCTGACGCTGCAGGAGACACCACCACACCACCACCAACTACAAATCCAGATCCAGACCCAGACCAATAAGATGTCCTTCCACAAACTTCCAATTATGTTTATTTATGGCTACTGAATAAGACAAACTTCCTTCTTGCATCCCATTAGTTTATCCCAGGACGTATTTAAAATTAGAAATTAGAAAAGCTTCTCTACAAACTATCAAAGAAAGATGAAAGAAAAAAAAAAAAACAAAACACATAAATTACAGGAAATCATGTGCCCTTTAACCAGATCAGCATAGCGGAAATGTGAACATTCCTTTGGAAGAAAGGACTTCTATTTTGTGGCAAAACTGAATATATAACTCATGCTTTCTACTAAGTAAACCCTAATCACTATACATAATGCATATGCATATTTGAGGTTGTATTTTGGCTGGGGAATAGAAAAATATAGCCAACCAAACCCAGACATTCCTTGCTCCAAGATGGAAGTACCTATTTACTGCTCTAAGAGGGAACAATTAAAGAAGATCTCCTTCCTTGAAACTGCTCCCACAAAAAAATATATTAGCACAGCTACACCAACTCTTTTGCAAAACAGTTGAATAGAACAAAAAAATATAGACATGTTCAGTTCACATACACATGGTTAAGACAAGTATGGGTCCCCTACATACCACTGACAGGAAAAATATGGTTATTATTGTACCTTATATTCCCATCCAGTTCTTACTAGTGTCAGTGAAAATACTTCCACTGCTTTAAGTCCGACTCAGGAAAATATTTCAAAGTACCGAGCTTTAAGCATTTCTTAAAGCATATTCTTAAGCATTCTTTCACTGATTTTAATGAGAATCAATGAAAAGAATTAGGCATCCACATAAGAATCCTGCTAACCAGGAGCCATAATGAATTGTTTCTGTATCAAGTAGTAAATAATAATAATAATATTAGATTGAGTAGTGTAAAATTTAGTGACTATTCTACTGTGGGCTAGCTAACATAATCCTATTTATTGTATTTTCAATACTTCCTGAAGGATCTAGGGGTGTAGTGCTATTTAGATCTAGGCCAGAAGAGAAATTAAAATACTTATGAGGATGATAACTGTATTATTTAACATAGCACTGGTAACTACTGGAACCACAGCCATGTTACTTATGTTTCCAGTATCATGGCACTGAAATCATGGAGCAAATTAAAAAACTCTTGTGACAAACCCTTAGAAAAAAATATCCCTCAAGTGAAATAAAGAAAGAACTTCTAGCACTTTAGGAAGAAATGTGAGCTTAGTACCTAGCACTGTTGATCTGAAAATTTTGATCAGCAACCAGATCTGAGTTGTTTTCATTAAAAGATAGTGGGAAACAATACTTTTACACATAAGCTTACTTTCATTTCCTAAGCATAGGAGAGAATTACATGAAACATATACTCAAATTTTCAGATTTTTGCAAAATCTTCTTATGTTGTTAGTTGCTAAAACACAGTAACTGAAAAATTTCTGTATATGGTGCCATTTTTATGGGCACCATATAAACCCCCTGGAAGAAGAGTAATTCCAAATTCACTCTCCAGGACAGTTTCATTGTTGCATCATAATTTCTTATTTCCACTTTATTAAAGTTCCTGTCTTAATATGAAATGAAGATAATTTCTATCAACATTACTAGAAGATGACTGAACTCACACTGAGGCCAAGGCAACTGGGTAGCAGAAGGGAGGACAATTGTGCCCAGTTTTGGATCACATGATTTTCTCTTTGGACCCAGTGTCTTGGCAGAAATAAATGAAAGAAAAGTCTAATTTTCATAGAATCACAGAATCACAGAATGATTTGGGTTGGAAGGGACCTTTAAAGATCATCTAGTCCAAGCCCCCTGCCATGCAGAGGTACATCTATCACTAGATCAGTTTGGTCAAAGCCCCACCCAATATGACCTTGAACGCATCTAGGGATGGGGCATCCACAACTTCTCTGGGCAACCTGTTCCAGTGTCTCACCACCCTCACTGTAAAAAAAAAAAAAATTCCTTCTTTATGTCCAATCTAAATCTACTCTCTTTCAGTTCAAAACCTTTACCCCTTGCCCTGTCACTACAGGACTTGGTAAAAATTCTCTCTCCACCTTTCTTATAAGCCCCCTTTGTATACTGAAAATGCCCCACTAAGGTCTCCCCGGAGCCTTCTCTTCTCCAGGCTGAACAACCCCAACTCTCTCAGCCTTTCTTCATAGGAGAGGTGTTCCAGCCCTATGACCACTTTTGTGGCCCTTCTCTGGACCCGCTCTAAAAGATTCATGTCTTTCTTGTGCTGGGGACCCCAGAACTGGATGTAGTGTTCCAGGTGGGGTCTCAGGAGAGCAGAGTTATTTTCCCAAATACCTCCACTGTATGTATATGAAGCTGAAACAAAGACACCATTCATTGTGCAATTATTAGCCAGATCTGAAAAACAGAAAAAATATTTTTAATCTTTGTGGTTAAGCTGTGTGCTCCATTTCACTTAGGCGAGCCTTTTGTTGCACGATTTATGCTAAACAAAGTGTTCTCCAATTCACAATGTATTGTTTCATAAAAACAGAGGAAAAATGCACCACCTCTGTGACCAGTTCACACCACACAAGACAACCTTCATCTGCCATTAACAACAGTGCTACAGCTTAGCTTTGTTTCTAAATGTCTAACCTGAATGCGATCACCAGGCAAGCTGCACCAAGAGATTTTGCTCCTTTATAAATATGAATGGCTGAAAGGAAAATGTCAACAATAACAAAATATCAAACTCCATGCACTTTCTACAAACTGGCATACTTTTGCAGATGATGTAAATCTTTTGTTCTACAGTGGATCGCAATTATCTAAACAAAAGGATTACAACAGCCAACTGATTTTTGGTAGTAATATTGAAAACTGACACAGACGTTTCAGTAAGAGGTTTGCCAGTTGGCACAGTAAAGAAGGGAAACCCCTCCAAAAGGCAGCACATGATAGAACTCCTCCCTCCTAAACACACAGAAGCTGCAGTACTGATTTTGTGATTTTCTTCTTTCCTCATTCTTACATTGAGGCAGTTCCCACAGCTTATATTCAGATTCTCAAACCCTGCTTTTGTTCCAGTGCTATAAACGCAGAATAATTATGCTTGTATCAGTGAGCATCAAGAAGAGAACCTGGCAGAGAGCATGAACTGAAAATAGTTTTCCTGATTCATGAGCTCATAACTTATCTTACACCAGTCACTCTGGGCAAAACACCCCTCATGTTCCCCATGCACCTCCTGTGTGATGGTTCCCATTATGATGCAGCCTCACAGCCAGCCCCAGGAAACTCTTGGGAAGCATTTGGAGCTACATTAGTAGAGCAAAGGGTGGCATGGGTCTGCTTAATTTCAGAAAATGGCAGTGTTGGAATTACAATGTGGTGACAGGACTCATCAGAAGAATTTATTTCCATGCTTTGGGCCTGTGGCCTAATGAATTGGAAAATATTTGCCTACGTCCTCTGCTTAAGCTCTAAATTAAACTAAATTAAACATCTTTTATTGAAAATGCCAGTTTTAAAACAGAAATACATGACATGCTATTGCCTATTTGATAATACAAGCTTCCTTGTAGTCCTATGTATAACAACAACATTTTTTTCCTGGCATACATGGGGGCTGTAAGTTCTCCACAGCTGAAACTCTAAGCCCTGAATAGTGTATTCAGTACATCGTCCATACTGTTTCTATGTAAATCAACAAGTATACTGAATAACGCTAGCAGGATTATAGTGCTGAGATTATATTCTAAATTACAAATGGCTGAATTTTTTACTTGTTTACAATGCCTGAAAAAATCAGTAGTCTACTGTTTGCTGCCTATTCTTTTAGCTTCTCACTGATGGGGTAGGGACTTAACAAGCAGCTTGATTAAACTAGGGCTTTCATTCTCAGGCATCTTAGAGGAAGGGGGACTTCTCAGCGAGCTTAAAGACTTTTGCATGGAGGCAAACCAACCTTTGCCTAAGCACAGTCCCCTCTTCTGACTCCATCTCACTAAGAGGAAGGCAGCAAGAACTGCAGAGAGCCCCCCCACCAAGGGGTCGTTTCAGCATCTGCTGGAGATCTTTCAAAGAGTAATGCTGCTCTGCAGTGTAAAGAAATGGTTTGATAATACTCCCTCTGTAGCTTGGAGAGCCAGATAAAGGCAGCAAGGAGAGATTTAATTTATGCTTCAGAGGCTCACGGTTCTTTACGCTGCAGACAGTGTTCTGCTAATGAAGTGGTCTGACTCTGTTAGCTTTTCTTGCTGAAAATATAAAGACTGATAAACCATGTTAACAGCATCACTATCAGTGGTTTTAGGGATGATATATATATTCTCTGCCTGAGATTTTGCCTAGAGCTGTACGATACTAAATAGTGAAGTGATACAATCCAGCCAATTCCATGCTAGCGTGGGCTAAAGGAAAAGTGAAACCAGTAGCATTATAATTTACAAAAGATTCAGTTTTTAAATTTCTATTTCCTTATATAGATTCCATGAAAATTCTCTCAAGAATCTATTCATGTCAAGAGGTAAAAGAGCGGAGTGTTGTTCTCACAGAGAACAAAATGAGTCCATACCCCTTAAATCTCCAAGTATCTGTGTTAATTTTGAAGTGGCTGCCAAAACCTCCGTAGCTTCCTGAATGAATGTTTTTACTTATGGTATGCATATTCAGTGCTCATGCAGCTTAACCTGGACATAAGACAGTACAGGAATGATAAATCACTGATCACAAACGCTGACAGCATTTTTCTGTGTTTGCCACATATTACAGGCATGACAGCAAGAAAAGTACACTATGCTCAGAGGTCTCTCAACATGGGAGCTCTGTCCCCCTCGTAAACTGCCTTCCTCCTCTCCGTGACCTACTTGCCTTTGTTTTTTTGACCACCTCATATCTTGTGTTTCTTCTTCCTTCCCCTGCCCACAACAGTTCCTAGAGATCACTTTAAAGAAAAAGTTTTCGTTTTGCTCTGCACACTACATGCAGATATGCAGACCCACTCCTCTGTTGCTTAATGATGTTTAAGTCAGTGATGTTATACCAGCGTAAAGGTGGTGTGAAAGGGCAATTTGGCTCGCTGTAGTCTTCATCTGTTCAAGCTCATACTAGCACACTGAGTTCCAAATAATTAAGAGCTCCTCTCCAGCTGGTGTTTTGGTAGAAAAGGTGGTTGAGCAACCCAGTCTGGATTTTCCTACATCTGAAAGAGCCTGAAGATGCCTTGAACATTACATACACTTTCCTAATATGTTTTCAGTGTCGGCTATAGCACAGCAGTGGGTGGAATGACAAATAGGTATTCTTTGAGAATGAATTGCCACTGTCAGGGTTCAGAGTTCAGAGCATTACATTTGTATTTATTTACTGGTGCTTTTCACTGTTTACCAGGATTTTTCCTCTGCCCAATCCATGCAGCTATACTGAGAGGAGAATACTCTCTGCTTTGCTGCCAGAGGTCCCTGGATTTTGTCACCCACAAAGTTTGCACACTGATGAAGGAATAAAGGGACTTTGAGTGATATTTTGCATATTCAGGTTTCGCTCCTGGTCCTGTTAGTGATCTGCTGTGAAGATCTTTCTATGCAGGCTTTTTGAACAGCGTGAAGCACAAGATTAATGGGGTGTGTATCACACAACTTAATGTGATATATTTCTCTTTAATAGGCTGTGAAGCAGCAAATGGGTAAGATGTCAGACTTGCCCACCCCTCAACCCCTCCTTAATGTTGTATTCTAAAAATGAAAAGGAAATATGAGGGTTGAAAGCAAACAGTGAAAACCTTAGCATGCCATTACAGAATCTTCTGGACATTATAACTCTCTTTCCACTGGACTTCCATCCAGAAATTCAGGTGGTTTCTGTTAATAGCTAGAGCACAATGAAGATTTTGAACTGAATCATCTGAAAGACTATTTTAAAGAATGACTACATTAAGAAGTATTACCAGCTTCCTGCTCAGACTAAAAAGAATTTATTCTTCTAATGCAACTAACTCCAGGGTGGTTTTTTTCCTGTCTTCTGCCTCCTCTTGTCTTCATTCCTTTGGGTTTCACAAATATACAGTAACAATTAATTATGACTCAAACCAAGGTGTTTAACACTGTACTATTAATAAAACCTTTCTGGGGAATTATACACTACTTTTGCATTCACAGAGTATATAGGTAGCAATATTTATTCATGTATTATTCATCAGGAGATGATGAGCTGAATAGGGAAGGTTGTATTAGTGTGGATAAATTAAGAACAGATGAACACCTCACCTAAAAAATCAAACTGAACATGGAATTTTTTTTTTTTTTCCCTTTGGGGACTTTAATGTGTTCTTTCCCTTTTCTCTCCTCACCTCTTTAGTTATGCATATAATTCTTGTAATGCTCCCTCTGCATTTCCAAGCTTCATTCAATTATAGCATTATGTGAGGAAAACTGAAACAAGAAGTATCACTAAAATCACATTAACAAGAGATTTGCAGAAGAGAGAGGATATTGTAAATGCTTGATTAAAACAATTTCCAACGTCATTATATGCACTTCCATCATTTATCTTGAGGGAAAAGTGACTGTAGTTCATTGCATGCTATTTAGACATAACAAAATGTCAAGAAGCTCTCTCCACAAACACATTAGAATATTTCAGTGGAGTTGTCCTGAAATATTATCAACAACTGTGGCTCACATGGGTCTTGCACATCACATCTTTGAACATACAGGAAGTAAAACTGTAAAATGAATTCATAAATGTAGTGAAGAGGCACTCCTCAGGTGGTAAAGAACCAATAATACTATATTATCACACAGGGACATTAAACAACACTTTTGGAACAGTGTAACTGATTTGTGGAAGAATTTTTTTAGGCCTGCTGTCTCATCCACAGCAATGATAAAATGTGTATTAATTTAAATGGTGCTCAGATCTCATCCCCAAATGCCATTAGCTGTATTAAAGCATGGCTTAAACAGGGGTTTACAATCATCATACTGAAAATACACACACAGACAAAGAAAAAACCCAAAACTTCAAAATCCCAACCAGTTGAGATAACCTATCAAATAATGTTTAACAATCCATCAAGTAGTCATGAATTTGCTATTTCATTTCATTTTAAATAAAATGGCATTAGATCTGATGAAAAAAGTGGCAATGCTTTCCATCAGCAGTAAAATTTCAATGGGAAAAAGGCCTACACTTTCAATAAACATTTCATCACAGTTTCAACTCTCTGATTCAAATATTTGAAATATTGAAGAGGCTTTCCTATTTAAATTATGAATTTCAGAAAGGAAATAGAAAATACCTGAAAGAAGTTATCCCTGTTTTCCAAACAAGTCTAACTGTCATACTAGAAAGAGAAGTTTGCTCACTTGTTGAATTATAAATACCTAAAAACCTTTCTTTATGTATTACTGCTGAGGTAGGGGGTACATCTGGAGGGGAAGAGGGGAAGACTGGGGCATTAAGAACAAATTTTTTCTGGTATTTTGATATCACGAGTTACTGCAAAAGAGAAAGGAGGTACTGCCCCATTTGCAGTCCTTGTTTATTTTCCTATCTTTCTCATAAATTATCTCAGTTCAAGAAGCAGTGCATTCCCTTATGACATCCACTTTAGATTTCTTCAGCAAACTGTGCAACTTTGAATGATACCTTCTTTTTTTCATTTTTAATTTTTATTGAAAATGTTAAAAAAAATCTTGTATTGAAACTATTACTTATTTAAAACTGAGATGTTTCCAGTACAATTTAATGGGAAAAGTATAGGCTTGATTATTATTAAGCTATATATGTAGTTATATCCACACACACAAGCACACACACGCTCCCCTTTCCGTGGCTTGGAACAATTGCAAAGGACAGATGGACTTGGGAGGGGTTTCACAAGTACTGCAAAATGTCTCATGTACTGCATTTGTTTACACCAACTATTTAAAAACACATAAATCAGCCACTTCAGGTCAAGCAAGGCAAAAAAAGAGGTGCAAGTTAAACACATATGTATTTGGTACTAATAGTGGAAAGCTAACGTATCTGCAGTAACATAAAATAGATGTGGAGAATATAATCTATTGCAGCCCGTGCTGCTCTTTATGTCAGACCTATTTAATAAAACTGCTTACAGCAATGTTTAGTATTAGGTTATAGCAAGCTCAGAAGGGAAAAGAGACAATAACAAGTGTTAAGAGTACGAAACTGGTTTGCAGTCGGAAAAGGCCATAGACAAGCAGTTCCTGTACCCAGACTGAGGCTTGTGTAGAGCGTGGGATTCAACACAAGGGAAAAGGTCCCTAAAATAATCTTGGATGATTAGAGTACTCAAAGATTGATAAGGACTTAATCCCATCTAGTAAGGGGCAGAGTTGTGCTGAAAAGTGGGGTTAAATGCATCGTGTGAGCAATAGCATCTGAAAGCAATAAATCCCTTGAGGAATACTTCCAGGTAGTGTCTCTGAAGAGGTAGCGCCCTTTGGGGGTGTATGAGACCCTTTGAAGAGACAGCCTTTTCATCTTCCCTGAAGCCTTTCTAGCACTGCCCAGTGTAGGAAGAAACACCCATAATTCCTAGAGAGGCTGGAGAGCCTGCATTTCAATTAACAGCTCTCATTTAAGCATTATTTCAAGAACAAAGTTTACTGGCCAATTCCCAAACTCTTTCCTTCCACTTAGCTCCTAGCAGCAAGGACATTGGTCACCGACCATCCAGTAAGCCCCTGGCAGTACTTGCCACTCCTTGAAGAAAGCAGTGGTAGCACAAGGTACAGCTCTTTACAGCTACGGTTTCTTAGGAACAGAAGTCTCCTGCGCTTCTCTCCATCCCTTCCAGTAAACTTACATCTGTGAATAGGTAATTGAGCTCTTACTGTGCTCTTTGAGAAGAAACCTGAGAATGATGAATTTGCAAATCAACTACCTACCTGTTCTGTGCAAACACAAGTACTCTTTCCTTCAGAAAACAGTACAATTCCCAGCTCCCATCTTCTTGCTCTGTCTTTTGTTCTTCCTTCCCCAAATGATTTTTTTTCCTATATTCCTCCTAGCTGCTGAGTCTCAATGCAGCTAATAGAGCTGTAGCTTCAGCATTCTCAGCATTGTAAAGAGATGACGTACTTAACACATCTATCTGTCTGTGTTTGAAGCTGCCACACCTCCAGGGCACACTTGGATTTGGGTGGCAGCATGCTGCACACCCCAGATAGCAGTTGTTCCATGGAAAACCCTCAGAGAACTTTGTGATGCTCCACATACGAGAACATATATGCTGCTTTTAGCTTCAAGTCAGCATGGTTTAGCTAACCATCAAATTCACAGTCATTTTTTTATATTTTCATATTTGGCAAAACATATTTATGAGGTCAGTCAAGTGTGTAAGTCAATAAAAGAGTGTAGGGAAGGATCTAATTATCCCAGTTAGTGGCTGGATCCATTCTTCTCCCTTTCTGTGGGGAACAGCTTCCAATGAGCATGAGTTCCCACAGTGTGAACAGAAGAGGCCTGAAAATTTTGCATTTTCACAGTATACTCACTACTGACATTCCTCAGAGCTT
This sequence comes from Morus bassanus, assembly GCA_031468815.1. Lineage (NCBI taxonomy): Eukaryota > Metazoa > Chordata > Aves > Suliformes > Sulidae > Morus > Morus bassanus. The sequence continues at coordinate 57,546,349 of CM062567.1, read as the reverse complement.
CCGAATTACAGCCTTCATCTGCAGGCTTTTTGGGGACAGACTTTTCTTCTTTCTCTTCATTTCTGGATAGATCATTTGAGTTCATGCAAAATCATATTTCCCGAGGCAACAAAGATAAATCAATATGCTCTCCACTCCCAATATTTTGGTACAATTCAACAATTCTCCACATTGCTATTGTGTGTTTTCACTTGAGAATATAAAAACACTTTTCAGTAACCATGCCACTGGTAAGCATTATAGTATAAGTTCTGCAGCAATATTAACCGAGGCATAGCAAAATTAATGGCATGCTCAGATTCACAGGGTGTGTTAGGAGACATTAGACTTGTGTAACTGCCATTAACTTGTAGTTCAGCTGAAGCAATTTTGTGCATTGATGCTAAACATGAGCTTAATTTTGCTTAAACACCAAAAGGCAGGCAAAACTTGCATGACATGCCAATCTGACTGAATGCAGAAAATCTGACAAAAAGTCATACAACTTCTGTATTTAGACATGCTCTTAATGGCAAAGCTGTTACAAAAACCTGCAATGCTGGTCAACCCTCTTTCCTTTTCTCTGAATTCAACATTCCCTATTTCAGCACAGGACAGATATAACAAGAGGGAATAGCAAAGTTTGTACTGCTTCTGTGTGTGATAAATTTGCATAATGTTACAGTATGCTAGACAAAATGATCCATTATTCATTGCAAAGGAATTATCCAGTCATTCAATATATGCCAACAGTCAGAGCAAAAATATCAGTATCAAAATTTCCTTAATCCAAATCACTATTAACTTCATTATGTTCTGTCATGTCTTGAAGAAGCTGCATTTAATTTAATGAGCTGTTTTTATCCCCTAAGCAAAGAATTGTAGCAGCAGAATAGCTGTAAGACAACTCAGAAGACCCTAAATGGGTTTTTGAAAGCACTCATAACCACCCATACTGTAGTATACCATTCATTTGCTGCCATTCATTGAGGATTTTTTGTGATACCAGAGCTTTAAAAGGCTGCATGCTTGGTTTCATGTACAAGGCAAGATTGTGTTGTTTAGTATTTAAATGGGCAACAGTTACTTTAACAGGAACACAGGCGCAATGTCTTATCTTTCACCTACTAATTTGTTCCCCAGTTTTCTTAATGTAATGGCTGCATAGATTTGCTGGATTGGCCTGCTAAGAAACCATAATGCATTGGTCTTTCTCCAGAACTGCATCTGTTGTCAGTCTCCTCCATTGACTATCTACTCTCAATTTTCCTCCAGGTTTTTTTAGGCTCTCCTACTTTGTGGTTTCTCTCACTTAGTTTCCCCATAAACCTATTTGTTTAGTTTACCTGCAACTAAAAAAGCAGTCCATACATTTACCCGCTGCTGCTGAGGCCCCAAAGCAAGCCATACGGAGAAAACCCTAAATGAGTGCCATGAAGGTGCTATTTAGACAATGACTGCGTGATATCTGGAGGCTTGTTAGTGTTGTAGAAGTCCGCTGGCAATAACTATACCTTACTCAAGCAACAGAAAGACATTAAAATCCTGTCTTTCCAGGAACATGCACAGAGCACTCCTCATCACTGGGTGTCAGTTGCAGTTTTGGTCTCTGACATACATCGAAGAGAATTTAGCAACTGATAGGCAGAAGCCAACCTCCGCAACCAGAAGGGTTTATGTTCTAATTATACAAATTCATTCTGATAACATTGAAAGTAATACAGGATAGTCAAAGAAGTTTTCAGGATCCAATGCATTTGTGATCCAGTGACACGCATGCTATAAAAAGGGTCTTATTCACCCCAGTGGAAATGGAATCCAAGTACCAGAGGTAGGTTCATACCACAAGTCATTTGAAGATGCAATGAAGGAGCCCTATAGTTATCTAATGTATAAAGTGTTCAGTGAGGGATGCTTTATGTTGGCTAAAAATAAGGGATGGGATTCAGGTCCTTAAGTATAGGCATCTAGTGTCATTTTAGATGCACCCTGTTGTCTGAGACATTTGCAAAATGCTGGGGGATATGACTCAGGACTTACAGGGGACATTTAAACAGACACTAAATGCCTATACTAAGACATGCAGAAACTTGTCTCAAGATGTTTAAAATGCACAATGATTGGAAGCAGTCAGAAATGTGAAAAGCATTTTGTTTAAGAAAGAGAAACAGATACATGCTTAGTTAAGGAATCTCCTCCTACTTGGCTGGGGGCATTGTAGGGCCTGGCAGATCAAGGAATTTCTGCCTAGCAGGTTACTAGCTTGAAAACTTTCAAATTACATAATGGATAAAAAAAAATGAGAATCCACTCGCTCTGTTTTAGAGGAACTCAAATTACCTTTCAGGTTTATGAACAAACACTTAGAAGTCACTCATAATTTCGTTGCTGTCGTGAACAAATACATCAGTTAATCGGTTTAAAAAAGTCTATTGATCATCATCAGACTCACCAAAACCTTATTTCCAGATGTCAGAAAACTTAATTATAAAACAAGTTAATATGTGTCATTGCCAGCATTATCTATTTCTGTTCAAACTTAACAAAGACAGACAACTAATCGTTTTTTTGTGAACTGAGCAAACGTAGGCAAGGCATGAGAAGGATTCACATGGCTATATGTAATAATATCTTACAGGAATAACAAAGATGCTGAAAGCTAGAATTATGACTCCTAGGAAGGTTGGAGTACAACTTTGGAGCCTGATAAGGAGTGAGTATGAAACAGAGTAGCTGGAACATTTCACAAGGTAACTGGTATCGTGCAGTGGCAAAGAGGAGGAGGATGGACATTAAATGAAACAGATTAAAAAGCACTGCATTCAAATGTATGAGTATTATGCCCACACTGCAGGAGACAGCAGGAGGCAGTGAATCATCCAACATTTAAATCAACACCCCCTTAAAACAAAATGTATTCAGCTCAACGTGGGTATCTCCAGCGGGCTCCAAAAGTTCTGACAACGCGTGGCATGGGTTACTCACATCTCGCTCTGCCCATAACGCAGCCACCATTTAGTAAGTAACTTGATTCAGAGGCACAGAGAGTTTCTGATGAATCATAAAATGCTCAGTGTTTGATTTAAGGGCTTTCTGTCACCACTGTAGATTTGCTAGTGCTAATTTTATGTAGAAAAGGGCTTTCAGGGACAGAATGATGATAGGGTGAGGGGTGGTGGGGAGGAAAAAAAGAGAAGGGAGAAGTGAATTCAAGGGTCCTGGAAATGGACGGTGAAAGTGCTGTGGAAACAGCATGTATGTTTTCTGCATTTTTGTTTTTGTTGGTGGTTTGTTTTTTTTTTTTAAATAAGTGAATATTGAAGAGACATTAATCAGATTGTTAAAAACCTGGCAGAATAAATGTGTCAACAAACCTCCTTTTTTACTCACATTCTATTAAAACACTTTGAAGGATTTCTATGGAAACAGTAGGCTGTTACAATGGGAAATACCCAGCATAGCTGAAAATGTCAATCTTCCTTTCAGCAGTGGACTGACCATAAATAGAGATTCAGTGCAGAGAAGTTGGTATCTCTTGGAAGCAAAGTCTCAAGTAAGGGAAGTACAGCAATGCAGGAACACTTAAAACCCAAGACAAAGCAGGCAATTGCCTCTCTGAATAGCAATAGCATCATGAGAACAATAAAATATTTAATTACACCATTTTTTTTTATTTTGGAAGAGTGTATTTGGATGTATCAGGATATAGCATCTATTTGGGTATACAAGAATAGTTCCTGCTTCTAATATTTTTGCATTTGGAGATAACTCCTAGTGACAGAAAAAGGATAGCTCACAGAGCGCCCATTTTATTCTTTTATCTTATAACTGATGACACTCCACACACAATCAGCAGTATTGCCTCTGCCTTATCTACTACCTACTTATGCCCTCGCTTTCACCATAGCATGTTCAATGTCATATTTAACTTTTCTATGTGCCTTTTCCAGTGCCCAGAGTAGGAGTTCTCACATGGATTTAAAAACAAAACCCCAAAACCACACTGTATTCTTTTAAAAGGTGTAAACCAAGAAAGAACTCTTCTTGCTCATTTCAGAAGGCCCTCAGTTATGCACCCCCTCCTTCCCACACACTTCCCACACACACAGATCCTATGACTGGAATAGCTGCTTCCTGAAGCATGAAATATTGTGAAGGCTTACTTTAAATCTTAGACCATTAATCTCACCAAAATCTTTAAATCTCTAAAGCATATAAAAATGTCATGATCACAGTTTGCCATATACATTTCTGCTGCTTTTCACACAAAAAGAAAATTAGACCTCTTTCAGTACTCTACTTGTTCAGCAATGTATTTGAAGAGCACATTATTCTTCATTACAGACATGCACTTTCAGTAACTTCCAATGAACAAAGTAGGTTCCAAAATGCTTACACAAGTAAAGATTGTTTTCTATATCTTACAAAAAGATGCAAGGAAGCACAGAGACATCATAAACATACTTTTTATGAGTGCCTCTTAATTCTGCCTCTGAAATTCTGGATGGCCACCTTTAGCCGGTTTTGCACACAAATTGGGGTCAAAGGATTCTTTTGGTGGCAAGCGGCAATTTGGATAAGATCAGGCAGTGACTCATTGGTAATGTATGGGGTAGAAGCTACTGGTCTTGGCTACCATAATGCTGCTGTGTTAGATTGATATCACTGCCTCTTTTAGTCATCAAACACATGAATTACTGTCAAATACTAATAAAAATGCACTAATTTTTTCCCATGTTTCTTATTTCCCAAGAACAGAATGCTTTTCACATATGGACGATGAAATCTGGAGGGCAATGACATAACTTGAATGAAACGTCGCCCGTAGCTTCTGATTGTTATTTGTTGACAAGTCCACTTATTTAAATGTGCCAAAGTAATAACAAGATGGAATTTAAGATAAGCATTCCAGAACATATTATTTAGGAATGCCGTGGGCAGCATGGTGTTTCATGCACTGTGTTGCCTGTTGTATCAGTAATGAGTTCATGACTAAATACATTTTGGGCATTTGCCAAACTGATGGGATTGTGAAAGACCGAGGACCGTAAGAATGATGGCCTTAAACTACAGAGCCTGGAAATGCAGAAGGTCTTTGCTAGACCAATAGAGGATCTCTTAGTAATCATCTGTAAATTATACAATTACAGATGATTAGCGTCAAACTCATGTGGACACACAGGGGTTGAATAAACACCATACAATCATGCCGCACAGAATAAAATGGCGCTCCACTGCATTAAAATAAGGCTTCAGCAATAAGAATGACATATTTACTCTGAAAGTAAGTATCTTATGAATGATATTTTTTTTTCTTGCAGTAAAATGCAATCTAGTCTCTCAATCACCTCACACAAGGATTAACAAGAACAACAAAAAGAAGTCTGAAGCTTGGAATTCATAACTTACTTTGAAAAAAAGTCCCAAAATTCAGATGCTTATGAGGAGATAGAACATCCTGATCCTGTAACATCCAGCAAAACAAATTTCACAAGTACCAGCTCTTTGTGAACTTTTCCGGAATTCTGCTTCTAGCTGCAACTGGAAACATTGGTTTAATTTTGAAAAGCAGCTAGTGTCTTATGCTTGATTTGAAGAGGATGGAAAATTTCTAAGGGACAATACCTTTCAAAGGCCCTGCTTTTTTGAGAATGCTTTGAACTGGGTACCCCAAATATGACCCATCCTTACGTAACTAGTCTCTTTCAAAAACTTAGGCTGCTTTCTGGTAGCCATTTGGAACACTGAGATTTTTAAGTATATTCAGAACTGAATCTTAAAATTAGTACAGTCTGTCAGTAAAAAGAAGTCACTTGCAGGTAGGGAGTTTCTTTTTTTACAAGTTAAGTAACTTGTACCGTGGCTAAATTAGGAAACAGAGCAAAGATGCAGTTTGAAGTATTTAAAAAACATTTCACTGCATACAATACTTCGTATCATAGAAGCAAGGAAAATAATTAAGACTTCTGCCAAAAAGGAAAGAAGAAAAAATTCACCATTTATAATTACTAGAAATGACAGGAAGTTTTGAAAGGTTCAGATGGAGAAACAAATTTCTGCAGCAAAGACTCTTGACTTCTTACACATTACTCCATCAGGTCCAGCCATTCTGGTAAACTAACACTGGGTGAATAACTGCTCATTAAAATGAGAGACAGGTTCACAATTGTCAATAACTTTCTCACGTCCAGAATGTAAAATCATTAATTTAAGTGTAACGGCACAATGAAAATTTGTCCTGGATGAAAATCTTTTCCTTTTATTGTAGGTTTGAAGAATAAAGACATAGACAAATTAACAAAGTATTAACAGAATCAGTTATGAAGACTTATGTCTGTAGGGAATGAATTTGAATCAATTTTAGTGACCAAAAATAATAGCCAAGTAGTAATGGCTGACTGGTTGCTATGATGATAGGTAATCACATTGTTCCTGAGATGACATTTGACAGCACTCCTGACATCACAAGGCTAACTGTGCTACATGATTTTTTTTTTGTTTCCTCTTGCGATATTGCCAGAAAGGGGAGGGTTTGAATGAATCACAGTAGATGTGCTACCTCTTGGATTTCCACTCACTGAGAAGCACTGATATATCAACATCATGAAAACTGCCTGCTTACAGCTCATGTTATTTTCCCAAGTTGTCAACCTGACCCATTTCCCAAACCTTACACTAGCTGCTTTAAAATGTCATTTTGGCATGTGTTTCATTCTTAAAATCAAAAGCATGTTATCTTTTTAAAAATGTAATCCTGAAGAACTTGATCTGTTTTGAATTCTACTATTTTTCTTGTTGACAGCTAAATACATGCCTCTGAGATGGAACTACTGAGCAAAAGTACTTGATTACATTAAAACCTTCATACGGGTAAAGGAAAATTAATTAAAAGAAATATATCTGTACACAAAGACAGAACCAGCAATTGAATATCTTGGGGAAAAAAAAGAGTTCTTTGATGTACTTAGGACCCATGTTAATTTGAGAATTACTTTAAAGTCATTCTTGTACAGCTGAACTAATGAAACCTGCATCTTACGGATGTGTCCCTTTTGTCCCCTGAAGATTTTCCCTTTGCATTACTGAATTCCCTCCCATTTCTTCACTGACACCCTGGACGGCGTCTCTTGTCTGTCAGAGATGACATGTCCTACAGCTTGTCCAGAGCAGTACCAGGGTCTGAAAGCTTTGCCCGACAGGCCACAATGCTCCTGCTCCTCCTGCTTCATCCTCACTGCGCCTTCCTTCAGGGCTCGCTACCTAGCTCATCTGCACAGATGACCCCATCTTTGAGATGTCTATTTCCCTGCCAAGCCTGGCTGGACACGACCAAGGGTTAAATGACCAAAAGTGAGGCAGGACAGGTGAAGGATGGGGGAGAGCAGGAAGCAGAGAGATCTGAAGACTGACGAGGTGCAGACAGACCAGTTACTTAATTCTTGTCTCCTTACAAGGATAAGCAAAATAAAAAAAAAAAAAAAAATTAGAAATCTAAACCAGTGAGGGGGTGGATCAGAAGATGCTGTAACCCATATTACTCAGACCACAGTCTTATGGGTACCTAGATATAACATAGCAGACATGAAACACATTTATTAAGCCTTTCTCTTTCATCTAAAAAAAATTAAACGTGAATAAAAGGTAATTCCTTTCTATCCAGTTCAGTAAGAAGGTATCCACTGCAATCTTAAAAATTAGCTTTCCATGAATTTGTTTTAACTCAATAATAAAGGATTTCAATAGTTCTTGAGGATGAGACTGGACTTTTCCCCTGTATTATTCAAAACCTGTTTCAGATACAGTTTGAGGTAAGGAATATTAATCAGGGTGTAGCTGACTGATGTCATGAGTATCATGAGAGATGGGATTTGGTAAAACAGTTAATTGGAGTTCAACATGGAATTGGGGCAGGATCTGAAGTCTCACTGCAATCATTCCAAGGCCGTTTGCGCATACATATGTGAAACTTTTGATGGCTGCTTTTCTTTGGGAAGTGTCCCTTTCATCAGTCAAAGACACTGTGCAGGAATCAATTAAAGCTCAGTGCATTGTTCACCAGAGATGAAATTCTGGAATATAAACCCCTCCAGATTCTCTTAAAAAATCTGGGACAAGTTCTCTATTTGTCTGTTAAGTTCATGTCAGGCTTTCCTCCTTGGTAAACATCCTCAGTGGTGTGCTTAGTAATCCAATAAAAAAGAATAATTCCAGTCTGCTTGCATGAGCATTGGAGAGCACTGAGAACAGGAATGTTGGAATTAAAACATTGAGAGTATGAAGCGAGAGTATGAGAGGAGTAGCTACTCAAAAATACCAAAATCCAATTTACCAGATGGTGTCAGATGTAGAAAAATATGGGAAGAACAGGGAAAAATATTACCCAGCGGGGCTTTCCTGAACATCTCCTGCTGCCGCTAAGGAGAAAATTGCAAAATTCCAGGACAGTGCGGAATTCATACTGTTTCTGCCAATAGGAATGTGAATACGTGTCCATGGGCAGGTCATGTTCACTTATATCAGAGCAGGTGTTACACCAGTATTTTCAACACCATCTTCCTCCTCATCGGAGGATAAAGTGTGAAAGCAAAAAAAAAAAAAAAACAACCCAACCTATTTAAAAGCCTGATTAACAAGAACAGTACAACAGTACATACTCTTCTAAAACTTTTTTTAATCTTTTTGTTTGTTTACAGCTAATGGTTTACATGTAATCACATAGGAGCTACTGCTACCGTAAGGGCCATTTATAATTTTACCACAATTTTAATAAAAATAAATAAATAGTCAAATCCTCCAAACCTTTTAGGTTGTAATCCAGGGAGGGAGACATTTTTCTTAATGGCATTCAAGTGGCTTAGCCAACATTGACTGTTTGTGTAACACTGGCCCCATTGTTGGTGATAATAAGACTAGGGGAGAGACCTTGGGAGGTAAACCACACATTTATTTGGCCTTTAAGATTTACTGTGGTGTTGGCCACTGTGTGATCTTTGTGAAACTCAGGGATACAAAGTGCAGCGTTTACAAAGACCACTGCCAGCAGCTTGGACATGGCTTTCCCACTGTTATTTCTGGGATGCTTCTTGCACTCAGGCATTTGTCTCCTGGCTGTGCAGTCTTGACAATGTGTTTGGTGCTCAGCTTCCCAGCTAATTTTCTTGAGTTGGATTCAGCATGGTGTAGATGTGGTATTGAAGAGATTGCTAAATGTGTTCAGGGCAGCCTGACAAGTCCTGATGCTACAATCTCCCTGAGCTGGTTTACCTGTGTGTCAGACACATGAGAACACAGCAAGAGAGACTGTCACTGCCTCAGGGGCAGCGAGCGGAGGAACAGGAGAGTTGTGCATCTCTGATGCCTGTTTCACTGTCTAAATTAACTGTTTCTTTGGGGTTAAGGAATGAGGCTGCTGAGTTCCAAAGGGACCACCCCCGGTTTTGCACCACTTTGGTCTCTCCTCCCTAGCTGCAGGGAATGTAAAGCTTGGGGCTGCATGGGACAGGAGAGACAGAGGGGAACCCAGGCCTCCCAACAATCACCTATTTGCTTGCAAAAGAATTATTAAGAGGTTATGGGACATCATGTGTATTTGAAGTAAAAATATTGCACACCCTGCATATTTACTGATTCTCCCTGTTCAACTTTATGCAAGTAATTTTGGTTTTTTGAGTGACCATTAAGTGGGCTGTTGAGTTTTTTGCTTTACAGGCTTCTCATTTTACTTCTCCTGAGTTATTTCTTTCAGGGTGATATTGTCAAGCTTATCTAATAATGGTTGTTAAAAATTTTATGATTCTTAAAGTATAGATAATACAGAAAAGGGAACTGTTTCAAGAATGATAATGGTAGTCAGTAGCACAGCTCATGCTTTCAGTCAGTGATAGATTTCTTAGACAGCTATCACTTAGGATTATATTTTCTGAGCCTCTGGCCACAGGTGATTACTTTTAAAATTTTTTTTTAGCCTGAACATTTCAGGCATTGTAAAAATAAAGGGAGAGGAAGGATAGGGGAAAGAGGAAAATTCCACCCTATGAAAAAGAAAAAAATCTCTTTTCCATTTTAGAACAGCAAGATTTTCTAGAAGCAGCTAGAAAGTAGAAACCTGGGGTGGAAACAGTCCTCAGCAAAGTGCTTCCACCAGTGCCATTTTATTTTGATTTTGCCTAATCACAATGCTTTGAAAACCAGATTCTATGCTTGTACTCTAAAACAGGTGTGACTCAGATCTCTTCTCAGGAAAATCACAACTCCAGATAAACTCTGACTGTACACACACACATACATTTCTATCTTAGCAGCTTTGTGAAGAATTTAGTAAGGATATAAGGTAAAGGAAGCAGGAATTAGGCATTAACTATGTACAGATATGAGGCCTTGGGAACACCTCTTTTGTACCCTATGACGGCTTGATTCCAATTCCCTACCTTGATATTTCCCTGTTCCTGAGAGGGACAATTGTTTTGGGGCCATCTCCAATTAAAATTTATTTCTTCAAACCTTCATTAACACACACTGAGCTTAGAATCAGCAGGGTTTTAAGTATTTTTTAAATATCTGTGGGTATTGTATACAGAGCTAAAAAGTTAATCCTGTCTGAATCCTAATCTGCATCTCAAAGTTTATCAGCAGGTTTTTAAGATTCTTAAAATTTTTCAGGCAATCTTGGGGAAGATCTTTTCTAAGCTTTATGAAACATAAGTTTGAAAAACATGCCCTTTTTTTTCTGTATGGGAACATGCTTATGGATTTTACATTAAGGCAAACCAGAAAGCTCTCAACTCCACAGGGATTAATAACCATACAAAATAATAGACTGTCATGTGTATATTATTTACATGACATAGTACTTTCCACTGAGACTCCCATCCCAGGAAGAAAACAGAACAAGTGCAAGTGAAATATTGTAGGAAAGAACACACGGCAGCTGAAGAGTAATAATTTCTAAAGGAAGAGAGATGAAAGTTATTAATCAAAATTGCTAGTTAGTCTCTCCTCCTTCCCCACCCACTCCAAAATACACTAGTTCATAAACTAGTAGCATATCAGCATAGGAAAGAGGCTTTCAAATTTTATCACCTAATAGGATATAGAAATGGAGTTAGAAGAAAGTTTAAAAGTGCTTAAGTGAATGTAAGTTTCTCCAATTTGCAACTTCTTCCAGCCTTTCCACATGTGGAAATTCACTTGGAAAGTTCCAGAGATATAATTTTCACCCTCCCACACGTCACCTCTGATACAGCTCACAGTTCGCAAGAATGCAAGGGTCTAAATCCTTACCTGACATCAGTAATTGCAGACAGCCCAAAACAGAGCATATCTACTTACCTTTGGGATTGCAGAAATGTGTACCCACTCACCCTACCCAGTGAGACAGAGAGGTTCAGAAGTATGCAGATGAGAAAAATGCCTTATAAAAAATGAGTTTGCAACCTCAGCTGGGCTGGCCATTTGCAGCAGTGGAAAAGCACTGGGGCTGAATTATGGCACTGTGATTTGTTCACTACTGTGCTACAAACTCTTAAAGCAGCCCAAGGAGGAGGCTCTCTGCTTAGTTTTACTAGCACAGTAATACCATGAACAATGAAAGCCAACAGATAAGTTTTGCTTCAGGCTTTTTCTTCATGTAAGGTTTTGGTTCTTCTAATGCTAATTTTTCCACTTCATACTCAGTCATACCAGCTTATCATCTGTTTGCTACCATTCATATACCAGTATCCATCCAACCCAAGAAATGCTAGTTTCAGCTATCTTATTTTTTGGAAGATGGACTGACCGTATTTGTTTTTGATTACTGGTCTTTGAACTTATTTTATTTAAGTGCAGTCGTCTTCTGAACATATCACTCCGTAAATATGTCACAGTAGGGTTTCATGTTTACTGTTTCTCAATGACTTCCAGATCAAATTTATTCAGCTTGAAACCAAAAAGATGGTACGTGTGCTTGGTTTTGGGCTGGGGTTTGTTTTGTTTTGTTTCTTTTTGGGCGTGTGGGGGAGAATGGAGACGGAAGCAAGGTTAACCAGTATTACGCTGTCAGCCATGTCTCTGGAAGTTAGGCTGGCTCATGCATCCTCTCCATCACCAGTAACAGAGATTTTGCAACTGGGATTTCACTAACAACCCCATTTATGACGTGAGAGACAGGATAGCATGTCATTTGCTCCCCAAAGCCCTGCTGGTTCTCCACCGGCAAAAGGATTGAAAAGTAATGACAGACTTACTCTCACAAGTGAAACATGCATATGAAAGTGGTAATACACATAGGGAACAGATCTGTTGACTAAGAACATGCCATTTTCACATAGTCATTTTTCTGACCATAACCGCACTTTATACTCCAGGCATGGTTCTGTTTTCCTCTGCTGTGGCACAGCAGATGTGAAGCATTTAAAACCTTTTAACAGGACCCAACCTAAGGCTAAATGACAAAACCCTGACAACATAATCCTTAAATTTACATCCCTGGCATTTTGAATGTTCTGTGACAGGGTCAAAAATCTTGATAAATCAAAATTCTCACACTGAAAAAAAAAAAAGAAACAACACAGAGCCATGACTCATCTAATGCTAAGAGAGGCAGAAGAGACATGAACTCCTGTTTTGAACAATAAAAGTTTTAAAGATGCAATTTAAAAAATACCTCAGCTTCCTAGCTGTATTTGCCCACTACAATATACTGGAGGAGGAGACAATATACAGGGTTTGGTTTCTGGGAAATCTCAGCTGCCTCCCTGCTGATACGCGTGTTTCTTCCGTCTTTGGTTCAGGGTGGAGACTACCTCCCCTTAAAAGTGTCATGTATTATATTTTTCTTATAAAATGATGCAGTGAAACATGGGACACCTCAGAAGCTGGCTGCATCTTGCTATAGCTAATATTCCAAAAAGGGGCTTCTGCAGGGAAGGAAATTGGCAAATTTGATGGTTGGATTTGATGATCCTAGAGGTCTTTTCCAACCTTAATGATTCTATGATTCTATGAAATGAGAAGAAAGGCCCTCCATCCGCTAAAATAAAATACAAGAGACTGTTTTAAGGGTCCACCAGCCATTTTTCTTTGCCTAGCAGAATACCACTGTCACTGCAAGCATCCTGGTTTAGTCTGTCTGTGACAGTTACTCTGTTTAAATGTAATAATCCCAGAATCCCATTTTACAACACACCCTGGAGACATGAAACAAATCAAACTATCCATATTTTGCAATAGTTTCTTGGCATCATACCTGTAGTAATTAAAAAACCTTTAACAGAAATTGCTGCCACAATTTGCAGGCTTCCTTAATCCAGCTATGGTATCTGCAGCACCTTTAGGCACCTGTCTTATTCTCATAATACAAAATCAACAATACCATGGTAGGGCTTGAGGGGATGTCTGAAGATGATGAGAACTTAGAAAGGAATGCCAGTATGAAAACTTGGCTGGTGCTTGGCTTTTTGTTGTTGTTGCTGTTGTTGTTGTTTTTGTTGTTGTTGTTGTTTATTTATCTAACCATTCTTTTACCAGGAAATATCACATGGACAAATGAAGTCTTCTTTTGCAAAGGCATTCAGGCCAACTAGCAGTAAATGATTTTAACACAAAATTAATTAAAACAAAAACATTTAAACACTGTAATTCTAAACATGGCCTTCAGCTACATATATGCCAAGCTACAGCAATTGCAATGTAATAAATCAGTGTGAGATATATACTAACAAAGTAAAAACCTGATTTTTGCCAGGACAAGGGCAAAGCTCTCTTAAATATTTTGAAACTGCAGTCCTGAAATGATCAATTATCAACAGACAGCTGCATGGGGTTTTTTTGGTTTGTTTTGTTTTGAATGAAATGTAGCCGTTCGTTGCTGTACTTGGAGTTGGTAACTACCATTTGTTTGGTTCTGACTTGAATAACCCAACATGTTACTTTCTAGTTTTCAAATCCTCATCCTGTCCTGTTGCCCAATTTTCTCTTCCCCCTAGTACTCACGTCAAACCTTTCAATAGGAAAAGTGCACAATATCCTCCTGAACTAATTCTGCTTATCACTTTTATGAAGATGCAAAAATCCAAACAATGGTATATACTGTCCTATGAATAAAAAATTCAATGTGTTTCTTTTGTACTGGATACAAAACTCTTTAGCTCATTCCAAGGAAAAATGTCACCATGCCATAATACCTGGATTTGCAGTATTCAACAAGCCTTTTTTAGAACGTAATATCATTCTGAGAAGATGCTTCAGCGTTGGAGGGAAAGCGCATACAGTTAAGAGTTACCTACCTCTGGTTTTCCAGCTTATTGCACTTTTGCATATTAGTGACACAGTTGTCCACACTGGTTTGCTGCCCGTCAAAGTGCACTGAAGTATGAAATAACAAATCACCCTCCACCTCACACTTTCCCTTCTGGAGGGCTGCAGTTTCATAGAGTTTATATCTCTACTGAGAAACATAGTCCAGCTGTATAGCTGTTGTTTAATACTAATGCTTATCCATCTGGTGGTATACACTGTCTCTGCCTTTCCACCTCTGTGGCATATGAACACAACCAAATTCACCAAAGATCAACATGACTGACACCAGCCTCAGCCCATCTTTCAGACTCTCAGAGGTTCACTCTGCATGTGGCATGGCTTCTCTGTCCAGGTCTCTAAGGTGACACTGGTGTTGCCTGGAGCCCCATTCCCTGTAGCTAGATTGTGGCTGCTCTCCGTCAGCCTTGGAGGAATCTGACAAGCTGGAGCAGGTCTGGGAAGCAGCAGCCACTGACCTCCTGCCTCTGCAGGTGGGGTGGCTGTGAATCCCCAAGCGTGCCTGGCCCCGTGGTGCCAGCTTGTTTGTGCCTAGACTGTCTTTGAAACCTACAGCCAAGTTACAGAAGAGATCACCTTTCCTCCTATATTCCCCAGGGCCACCTCAGGTCTATTGCTGTTTCCCTGGGTTTCATCACTCAGGGCAGGCAAGGGTGCTCACCGGGAAGCCCCTAGTCTGTCAGACATGCTTCACCTTACTGTGCACCGGAGCACTGGCTCAGCACAAGCCCAGGATGCTGGGCAATGGGGGCCTGTTTGCAGACCTTTGTAAAAGGACAGTAGAAGTCAAAGAATTAAACAGTTAAAATCAACAGCCTTCACTCAAGACTATTTAATGTTTATTTGTTTTAAAATGCCAGCATTATGCATTATGCATTCCACAAAAATAAATTTCTGATATTATTCATCAACTAATCTGCCTCTGTCTTATTTGAAGCAACAGATAAGACATAAAGCAAGTGACAGTCAATTTAACCTTCCTCAGCAGACAAATACTGTTTATCTTATCATGTAAATTATGAAAATAGGCCTAGAGAATTTGGCATAGAAAACCTAACACACAATAGGTTAAATAAAGCTTTAGGAGAAAATACCAAGCAGTATATCATTAAGACAAAGGGGTGAAGGGTTGGATGACTTGTATTTGAACTACCAGTGTCCACTCTGAGACTGACTACCAGAAGCTTCATAATCATTTATTGCTGTCTTACCCTGAAGTTAACTGATAAAATACAGAAAGCTGAAATCCTGAAATTTCCTGAAATCCTTTTTTTTTTTTAAATTTTGGCACTTGACATCTCTTTCTTTGAATAAGGGATGTGTGAATTAATTCATCATAAGCATTTTTCAAATGCTCTGACACCACTAGTTTGAATAAATTGTTATTGTTCTCTAATTACAATCAAAAGAACATACAAAAAATGGGACAATCAAGACATCACAGAAGGGGAAAAAAATCATTTTGAATATAATCAGAGCACAGTGGATAACATAAAAAAGAAATATAGGGTAAAATAGGTGGAAAGAGGGAGTGAGAACAATTTCTGCGAGAGTAGAACAGAAAAGACATCTGTATGATCCACATATGACTGAGTCAGCATATGGCCCTTGATTAAATTCCTAAAATAATACTGACAACACTGTACTTGTTCCTTGCACTGTTATTATGACAAACAGTCCTGGCATGAACCGTGACTGTGAGGCCCACACTGAATCCTAACCTGTCTTAAACAAAGTTACAGTACACCTTGCAGGCACTTGATGCACTTACATTCTCCACCTATTTTCAAAATCTACTGCCTGAACATGTGCAGCCTTACAAAAGGGCAGCTGCAAGATTCTCAGCCATGTAGACAACACCAAATTTTGCCATCCTGTGGGTGAAGAAAGAATCAGGGAAGAAATATCTCAAGGCACTGACTTGGACTGGATGCAGCCAGAACACACGGCTACCCAAGACCAAGGCCAGGCAGCTTGCTTTCTTGCATGGACCTACACCATTAAGTAAGGCAGGGAGCAACTCATTACCACTGTGATTTTGCTGCCTTCATGAGTTTGCTTTCCTTAAACTAGTGCCTACCTTGCTTGAGCCTAAAGAAAGTCCTGCCATACAGTTGCTCTTTTTAAGAAGTGAGACTTAAAGTACTGGAAGTTGAGTGTGTTTTGTATTATCTTTAGCAAACACCATCTCAGAGCAAAAAGCCTCTAAGACCATTCTAAGACCTTTAAATGTAAGAATCCCCTGTAGCCAAGGCCAGAGGGAAAAAGGGAAAGTCATGCCTTTCATGCAGGACCTATGCTCACCAAGTGAGGGCTAACTCTCATAACCCCCTCTTCAGTAAATGCAATTACATTCCCTGCTTCTGCTGCGAGACTCACGCAGGACAGTGGCTCTGTCTTGCAGGATTGCTGCAGCAGCCTGACTGCAACGGGCAGTCGTGAAGAAGTAGCCCTTGGTGCAGAGGTGGACTGACACGTAAGACATTCCCTCCATATAGGTTAGACCACACTGACCAGCTGAGGTGGCCAAGAAGCTGTCATAATGTTATCAGCTGGTGTACCACACTGGGCATGTAGAGATTTGAAACCACAGATGGCTAACTTCGCTTCCTGCCAGACATTTATTTTGCAACACAACAAACGAAAATAGGCCTTTGCATTGCAAATGCTGTATTTCATGATTCTGAGAACACGAATGCAAATTGTTGACATCTTTTTTTCTCTTTTTGTTAAACAGTTTTGGCTAATATTGCATGTAAGCAGAAAGCATGATGGTCAAATCACATTACCTTAGAGTAGCAGTAGGACAGCAGAGGTCAGAGCAGTGAGGCTACTGCAAAGGGGGTTTTCAGTCATCTCGAGGTGATCCACGCCAAGCCGCATAGGTGGGCAGGCGTGTGATGGACTTTTCCTGAGGTTTCATGTTAGTCTGCAGCAAGATAAAGGCAGGCTGATGAGTGGAAAGCTCCTCCTGGTGTTACTCCCTATACCTGTATAAACATTTCTTATAAAATGCAAAATGGGAAATCACATTGCCCATAGTTAACACCGTCTCACTACTCCCATACACACTAGGGTTTTGATGTGGTACTGACTTAGAGGAAACCATTGCCATAAACTCATTTTAGAGATGACTAAACAAAAAGGAGATTATCATCATTTCATTTGATGTTGGTAATTAAAGGTTTTGAAAAATAAAATGAAAGACAACCCTCCCTTGCAGTTTGAAGGCTAAGTAAATACATATATAGTTTTACAACATATGTACTTAAAACAGCAAGACTTCATCTCCTAAGCCTTTATTTTATGTATAATTTATGTAGATATACTGTACTGTGGGTTTTTTGGTATAGCTAATGTTTGGGCAGAGAGGTCTTTAAACGTAGTAAAACAAAAGGAAACAAAACAGACACCATGTGCAAAAACCACAGTCCATACTGTCTTAACCCTTTGGTCCCTCCCCCTGAAATTTAATCTGATGCTATCAATTTTTATCTGAAAGGGCCAGCAAACAGTTAATCTTTTTAAAAGCAGTTGACACAAGCACATCCAATACAGTACACTGATAAAGCCATATTAAAAAGATTCCACGTGCTTCGGAACAGGGACGGCAGGTGAAATGAAAAAGTAACATTGTCTACTTTTCCATAGCTTGTAAATGGTGTAAGTAATTATTCTATGTATTTATTTTATTAAAAGGAGAGGCATTTTTGTTTTGATTTCTTTGCTCTGATCCCACTTATTACTGCTGTCTTTGAAACTCCACAGACACTGCATTTCTTTTACTGACTGGACATTTCTGAAATAGTACCACTATCAGGTAGATCAGATTGTTGGCAAAAGCTTTGGCACCGAAGAGACTCAACAAATAAATTTCATCACACTGACCCTGTACTAAACAGCAACTTTATGTGGATAACCTCATGGGAATGGAAGTTGAGAAAGAGCTATTTCAAGGCCACCAATAACTTAATCTCTGTTCAGTTCATAATGCAAACCATTTCTGTTTCCTTTGCTTACAGTGCTAAAGAGTTTTTGGGATACTGTAATCCTCATAAGGTGGGGAGGGCAATGTGGGGGGTAGGGGTTTGCGAGAGGGAGAGGAGATCCCACTCAAATTATACCCCATTTAAAAAAAAAAAAAAGAAAAATAAATAAAAAGCCAAGTTTTTCATCTTGGAAATTCTCAGCCTCAGTTACGTGAGTGCAAAAAGTAACTTTTATTTGAAGAACTAACACTCACTTCTTTGTTAAGAAAACTTAGGGCACCACCCAGCAGACATGAAGGCTCCTATGTTATCAGCAAACTATTTCCTGGGTATATGTTCACCCTTTCCATGCAGCTTGCTTATTTTTTCAACAACAAAAAAAAAAAAAAAAAAAAAAAAAAAAAAAGGAAAAAAGGCAGTACAAACAAATTCTGTAACATTGCTTGAATGATCTGTGTTTTGCTGCAACAACTACCATATTGATGTAATGGAATTTTCATAGGTGTCCAGCTTTGCAGAAACAAAATTGGAAAGGCGCCAAGGGGAACCCTAGTGCAGCCCCACATGTTCTTTCCAAGGAGAAAGGGCTCTGCACAGTGCTGCTGCCTGCCATCACCTGAGAACAGGCCGCAAGAGGCAGAGACAACGTGTGCAGCTGAGCAAAATAACTCCGGTGGAAGAACATGAGTCCTCATTCCCCTGTTAATGGTTAACCTAACCCCTTACCCACAAACATAACACCAGTTACTCTGCAAATTTAGCATTGCAAGCTTGAGTTCTGCAGAGTAATAAGCTTGAATGATTACGCTCTCTGCCTATCTGCCTCTCCTCCCAGTTTTGAACCTATATGCTGGTCTGAACTATGTTTGATGGGGGTGGGGGAAGGTAGAACTTGCGAAAATATCAGGTTCCCATAAATGTCTGGAAAGCTGAGGATGGAAGGAGAGCAGGAGGAGAGTCTGGTCATGCCTCCACAGCAGGGACCCCCACAGCAGCTCCCAGCGACTGTTTCCTATGTGCCCTTCTGCATCCATGAGTCATCCATCAGAGGACCCTGCAGCACCTCATGCCTTGCATGCAACTGGGAAGGACAGAAGGACACTGAAGAGATGGGGGAAATAATGGGTGATACACAGGGATCAGCTCTGTGGTGTGTGCAAAGGAAATTGGGGATGCTGTGGGAGAGCCATTCGGGAGCACAGGGGAAGGGAGCCAGGTTATTGCTGTGGGCAGCTAGGGCAAAACAGCTGTCTTTAGTGACACAGTTTATGGAATCAATTGTCCTCTTACTGGATCCCCTTTCCCCCCCAAGAAACAATTTTGTATAAGCAGCAGGAATGTTGGGAAAGGAAGATTATACAACATCCAAAATCAATAGCAGACATCACATGCAGGAAAATATTCCTTTCTGCAATCCTGGGAGCCACCTCAAGTAACAAACCAGACAGGGGTATGGCAACAACTTAAATCCTGAAGAACAGAGGTGCTTGGCCCTGTAATAACGCCACGTGTAGCAGGATGGAGCAGGCTTCACTGCCCAACGTGGTTGTACAATGCTTGTCAAAGGGCTGCGATGCTCGGGGAACTTCTGCCCCCCCAGCTCCAAAATTATGGATCACTGTCTCCACAGCACCGCCTAGCAGCATAACCCAGCAGCTTGCAATAAAGTCCCCTCTACACTCCTGCACATGAATCTCATTGTTTCCCAGGAAAGCAAAGCAGAAACCCAGCATCTACTGGCAGGAAGACACTGCAGTCGCCTCTGCTGACTTCAGATTCAGCCCAGTGGAGCAACAGAGCCAAACCTCCGTGGAGGGGCTGGGCCTCAGGCGTCAGTGAGCTGTGCAGACCTCTGTGGGCTTACAGCTACAGAACGGCATGAAGAGTAATATTAATATAAAAACCAGGTGGTGCACAACTTTTTCAGTTGTGTTGTTTTGCCTTTGGGGGGAGGGGGAGTATTGAGAAAGATGAAGATGACCTCTATTCCTCTGCTACTCTGACTAAATCTCCAGTACTATCTTTTGATTTCTTTTAAAATACAATGCACCTTTTCATGAAGCTTCCCTTGGAAATCAGCCATACCGAATGTTACTGTATATATCAAGATACAGTACAGTGTATAGGATATGTTAGTTTCTATAGGACTAGAGGAAGAGATGAAGTAGTCTTATGAGAGGAAGCTTTTTTCAACTAGAGGTTCAGTCTATGGATTTCACAGATTTAACTAGCAGCAGCCAGCCACGGCCTTGCTATTTCCTCAAGCCAGAGCTTTAAACACACCTTTGCATTTCACCAAGTTTTGTCCTTGAGAAAGTCAGGTGTCCATGGCTAGTGTATCCAGACTTTTAACCAGATACCCAGTCCAAATGCAAGAAAAACAAAGGGCTGTTGTGATGGGATAAATGCTTCCCTCTGCAGCCAGCATTTGCAGTTTCACTCTCTTTGTCTCACAGTTCATTGCCCTGGTAAGGTGTCTAGCAGCCAACAACCGGAGCCCAAAATTTAAGAGAGCCTGCAAACGCCAAGTTAGCTTTACTTGCACATTTGGCAAAAGAAGAGCCCAGGCATCTTGCCATGGTAAAGTAAAGTAGCAGAACAAAACAAAAACAGAGTTTAAAAGTTTATCTTCTGGAAGCCTTTTGCACCCTCGACAATGCTTTTGTATTTCAGGGCCTTTTAAGCTGGCCTTGTCAGGCTAGAAAGACGTCTGCACAGTCAAGAAAATACTCTCTCATAAGACCCTGAGATATGATAAGGCTGCAAATCCCAGGTTTTAAAGAAACAATGACAGCAAAAGACCAAACAAGTGAAAGAATCAGAAGCTGAGCTATGAGGTAAAATTGCAATGGTTTACATTTTTTAAATATCAGGGAAAATATTCAATTACAAGAATGATGTTCGTGTTGGTTTTTTTTTTTTTTTCTTTCCACTTCAGCTGCTCTAGGCAAGGATTTCCCCCCTCAACTGTTTATTCTTTCACTCAGTCTTCAGTAAAATGTCAGCAAACAATTGTCATTTGGTATCTGTAAGAGATAATGCAGGTGGAAAGGGGAATACTGAAATCCAATACCTCCCTGTAAAAACCTACTGTACTATCAACACCAGATAAACTTCCTTTTCTCTGCTAGAAACCTGACCTTGTAAATATACTTAATAATGGTAAGGATAATGGTAAGGGAATACCTATGCAGCTTGTCTGGGTAAGTTATCAGCAGGTCTTCCTCTCAGAATACAGAAGTTTTCTGGAAAGTAAATACCTGACCCAACTTCACAATGGCACCTTAAGAAAGCTTTTCTTTGGATCTCAGTATGAAATGGGTAAGGTTGCAAGACAATTATAACAGGTCCTGCTCTGAAGTGCTGGGCACAAAGCAGCAACAAGGTCAGTGTGGTGTACTCAACTTGAACCAAGTAATTTGAAAGAAATCACCTTTACTTAGCTTTCTCAGCACATCACATACTCAAGCATTCAGTTTGTCTTTTCCGTTTGGAAATACACCATCATCAGGACTGCACTTCAGATTCTAGAGCTTTGAGGTGAATGCGTTATTTACAAGATGATTTAAGAATAAATTAAGGAACCACTCCCACTGATTAAAACCTAGGTAAAATTCAAACCCACTAAAAAGCAAAATACTAACATGCTGTATTTTTGCAGTGCATGCTTATATTTTAGTTAATTATTGACTAGTTAACTAGTAAGGTCCTGGTCACCAGCTCTTTTTTTTAATACTGAATCTGCAAATCCCCTGAAAAGAAAGAAGGTGCTCTTGAAGAAAATTTTGGTAATCAAACCCAGCTCATGCAGCTTTTGTTTGTCTAAATAGGTTACTGTCACAAATGTAGCATTAATAGCGCTTCACAAATATCTCTTAAGTAAACTGTTGGACTAAAATCTAGCAATATTTGTTTTAAAAAGTACCTCTTGGAAGTTTGTTGAGAAAAGAATTATCTTCAAAAGACCATTTTTTAAATTTACCTCCATCACATGAACAGTCACACGGAAGTCAGAGGAACCACCTGCATCAGCAAGAAAAGCAGGATTTGGCCCTGAATGACTCAACTAAACTGCATGCTGCCGACCTAAATTCTACATGTAATTCAAGTTGGGCACTACTGCTGTGTTGTTTCAACAGAGGCTGTTTTACACCTCAGAAACCTCTGGACCACAACAATGTCACTACTAGAGAAGTTCTGCTTTTTACATGCTTTAGACCTTTTCAGGGGGGAAAACTGTCATAAAAAACTTCTTTTTTCTTCTTTCTGTTCTAAGCTTTAAATTGAATTGGGGTCCCACTAATTTAAGTATAGAGCTTTGAGGTATAGATCTTAAATATGATAAATGATGAACAGAAAATTAAAGGTCTACTGCTACAGCACTGACAAGCCTGAAACAATGTAAGATCATGAATCACAACATCCACATGCAGTCCCCAAAAACTGTGTTCTGAAATATAAAATGGCTCCAATAATGTTTTCATCTTACACAAACATATATGGGGTCAGATTTTAAAGAGCTGGACTCAGTCTATGCAAATCCTGGAAGTAATATACATGTTTGACGAGGAACTTTGAAATGTCCCTTAACAGAGTTTCCCCAGACCTGTTCCATTTGCACAGATGTTCTACCTGGTACCTCTTTTCTACCTCCCAGGCATGTCCTTTACATAGCAAGACCATACCTGCTTTGCTTTTCTCACTGTTACTCTAGATAACACTTCAAGCGCATGAGGAAGACAACACATCTTAATCAGCTTTAACTGCAATGGGGTGCAATAACATTCTTTGACAGAGGAAAAATGATAACAAATATTTATCAAGCCCCTGCTTTAGTCCCACAGCTTTTCCCTCACCACCTGTTAAGTACCAGCTCTGTGGGTGAGCTCCTGCAAAATCCAGCGAAGGTAATGAAGACAGTACTGCAATATTGACATTTCTCCCTATTCTGCCCCTGAGACCTGGGGGAAAGCCTGGAGCAAGGAAGACTTACCCTCAGTGGAGGCCGATTACATTAGGGAGCACTTCAACTTGGCATACGTAAGTCCATGGGTCCTGAAATGTTGCACCCATGAGTGCCGAGGGAGCTGGCCAGTACCACTGCAAGGCCACTCTCAATTATCTTTTAATAGTCATGGAGACTGGGAGAGGTTCCTGAAGACTGGAAGAGAATAAGTGTCACTCCTATCTCCAAGAAGGAAGATCTAGGGAACTAAAGGCTGGTCAGTCTCAGGTCAGTCCCTGGAAAAGTAATGGAGAAAATCCTCCTGGAAAGCATTTCCAAACACGTGAAAGACAAGAAAGTGATCAGAAGTAGTCAGCATGGATTTTTTAAGGGGAAATCATGCCTGATCAACCTCATAGCCTTCTATAATGAGGTGCCCAGCTTGGTGGATGAAGGGGGAGCAGTGGATGTTGTCTAACTGGACTTCAGTAAAGCCTTTGACACTCTCTCCCATAATAAATCTGGCAAAATACAGATTAGATAAATGGACAGTAAGGTGGATTAAAAATTGGCTCAAAGGTTAGGCCCAAAGGGTTGTGACTAGTGGCACGAAGTCCATTTGCATGCCACTAGTGGTGTACCTCAGGTGTTGTTACTGGGGTCAACAGTGTTCAACACCTTCATTAATGACCTGGAGACTGGGACAGAGTGCACCCTCAGCAAGCTCACAGATGATACAAAACTGGAAGGAGTGGCCAACACACCAGATGGTTGTGCTGTGATTCTCAGAAGGACCTCAATAGGCTGGAGAAGTGGGCCAAGAGGAATCTTATAAAATTTAGCAAGGGAAAATGCTGAAGAGTCCTGCATCTGGGGGCACATAACCCCAGGAACCTGTACACACTGGGGGAGGACCAGCTGGAAAGCAGCTTTGCTGAGAAGGACCTTGGAGTCCTGGTGGATGACAAGCTGTCCATGCAGGCTGATGCAACCTTGCAGCAAAGAAGGCGAAGTGCATCTTGGGCTATGTTAGGAAGCATCACCAGCAAGTCAAGGAAGATGAGCCTTTTCCTCTGCTCAGCACTGGTGAGACCTCATCTGGAGTGCTGGGTCCAGTTCTGGGCTCCACAGTACCAAATAGATATGGACATACTGGAGAGAGTCCAGCCCAATAAGGTGGCTAAAGCACTGGAGCATGTTTCTTATGAGAAGGGTTGAGAGAGCTGGAACTGTGCTGCCTGGAGAAGAGAAGGCTCAGGGAGGTCCTATCAATGTACAGAAATACCTGAAGGGAGAGTGCACAGAGCCAGGCTTTTTTCAGTGGTGCCCAGTGGCAGGACTGGAGGCAATGGGCATCAACTGAAACAGAGGAGGTGCCATCTGAACATCAGGAAACACTTTTTTACTCTGAGGCTGACCAAGCACTGGCACTGGTTGTACAGAGAAGTAGTGGAGCCTACATCTGTGGAGACATTCAAAACCTGACTGGACACAGTCCTGTGTTACTTAATTTAGGTGACCCTGCCTGAGCAGGGGGGTTTGGACCAGATGATCTCAAGAGGTCCCTGCCATCCTCAGCAATTCTGCCTTACTCTCCTCTTACAGGAGATAAGGAGGGAAACATAAGGTGGGAAACATTTTCCTGACCATCATGTCTAGTCCCCCACTCTCAGAGGTATGTTAATAAATTTTTGAGGCTTCATGTTAACAAACTTCTGTAGTTCCCTCTTCTCTCCCACTGGAAGGCTCCCAGTGCTATAATAGTCAGGAAACTTGACTTAATTTCCTGCCTAAATTTATCCTAAGTCAATAATGATATATTCTCTGGCCCATCTGAGTCTTGCATGGTTCTTTATTTTCCACTTCACTTACCCACTGCATGCATTTTTAGTCATTTCTGCTTAGTTTTCTGTTTTTCAGACTGGAAAAAGATCCCTTTTCTGCACTTGTTCTGGTTTTGAGCCATCTCCCTCAAACACGGTGGAAAAGGCTTTACAGCTGTTTACGTGGCTTCACAATCAGGACAAAACTACCACATGCTGTATGGCGCTATACCTTACCATTTTTTCTAGAAATGCTTCTTTCAGTGAACACAGACTTTGCACTTTCCTTTTCATAACTGCATTACCAATGCTGCCTCATAGTCAGCCTGTCAGTTTGGGACCTTAGGAGCCTACGCTTCTGTTTTTTACAGGACACTCCACTTTGCACTATGAGATCCTCCTTTTTTAAATTATTTTTTTTTTTTTACTAGAAAACCAGTAATGAAATCTGTAACATTAGTATGGCATGATCTAGCACTTTTAACCCACCAGACCCAGGGCTGCTTTTCCCTCTATTTTCCCTTCACCAAATCTTAGCTTTTTCCCCTTTATCAAAATTCATGTTAGAAATTTCACAAATTGGTGGTACAGAAAACTGGATTCACGTTTATTCTAAGTTACCCAGTACTCTGCACTGCTGAAGGCAATGCAATTATGTCCAGAGTATGTGTGTGCATGTGTTCAAGCATTGCTATTTAGAAGAAACCGGCTCCCAGTTCTCTTGAAAGGATAAGAAATTCCCACTAAATTCAGAATGACCCTACAGGTGAACAGCATTAAAAACCAACCAGTCAAACAAGCAAAGAAGCTACTTTTATAGCTGGATTTCTTCAGACAGCTTTTTAAGAGATCCCAGAGGCAAAGCAACTGAATAATATATATGCAGCCAGAGGCAGATAATGCATATCTGTTGATAAAGCAGCATTGCAAGACAAGAACAAGAATTTAAAACTTCTTTCAAAATATGAAGTGTTTAAAAGCCCTGAGTAAAAGCTAAAAATAAAAATAAAATCCTTATTACAAAGGTCATAGCCAAAACTTAGTAATTCTTGTTTTTCAACAATCTTCTTTATAAGGTATCAGTTCTGAGACATGCTATAACCAAGAAGTAATATGTTAAATATTTGCACTGTTTCCTGAATTTTTTACATACCAAGCCAGCCATTGCTTTTAGATGAAGATTACAATGTATTTTACACCCTGTGTCTTTTGATACTCATTCATCTGGAATTTGGACAGAACTTCATTCTGACTTTTATACTATCAAAAATGTTGTCATGTACTTACATATCGTAAAAAGAAAACAAAACCACCCCCTGGCAAACAAAAGGAATTATGGCACCCATATTTCAATGTCACAGTGCAGACTGTGATGTAAAATCCATTGCAAGCCATAGAAGCTAATACTAACAAATATAAACAGCAACAAAAAATTAAGTATTTTATTAAAAAGATTTGAAGAAATGATAATGTAAATGATGTCATATTGCATCGATCTTCTTGAGTAAATAAGTCAGCAAATAAAAGCAGTACAGTATTTACATAGCAGGTGGTACACAGGATGCAAGCAGAGGCATTTACACTCAGGAATGGGATTACAATAGTGAAGAAGTGTAGCAATTGGTTTCAGTTTGGTATATGTATTTTTCCTTAATCTGTTTTAGATGTATCATGTAATGGTAAATATGTAAGAAAAAAACCTGTTATGATATGTTTAGCTATAACATTGTTGTTTGAATCCATTAGGAGACAACTATACGTGCAGCAGCCAGATCCATTATTTCGTTACTTCTTGCAAGGAGACCACGGCTAGTCACTGCAAAGTTAATATTCCTTTTCTTCCTAATAAATCATATAAACTGACATACTGTAATACCCAGAAATACCACCTGATGAAATGGACAGCTGCAGGAAAGACCTGCTTGGTACTTTTGCTGCCTCTTAGTATTGCAGAATTTGCCTTTTTGAACAGGCCAGAGTTTCTGTATTCAAATCAGTGTTATGCAGGTTACTTTCAGTTTTAGAAAACCCTTTTTTGTATTATTAGCATAAGACATTATGGGTTGGCAGGCAGAGAAATAGAGCTAATGGCAAATGTTTCAGTGTAACAGATTTTAATGGAAATAATGGAGTAAATTCACTGAAACTGAAACACACTGTGCAAACATACCAGTTCTCATGTGATTTTCTTAGAAAAAACAGCCTTGGAGTCCCAGTGTGAAACTGTGAGGATCAAGGAGAGCCAAGAGCACACAGGTGGTTACAGTGCTTGCTGGTGATGTGAGACCTGGCTTCAGAGCTCCTTTACAGATAGTTGCTCACATCCTACGCAAGACTCTTAAAATTGGACCGTACTGGGGGCACTCACTCCCACTGCAGCTGCCTCACTTTGCATAAAAAAAAAAATTAAAGGCCATGGAAGAGCTCCCATAGCTGCAAAGAGGAGCCTGGGAGAGATCTACCCTGGAAGAGTCTTCATGAGGCTGCTGAAAGATAGCACAGAGCTGGATATGTGCCCCAAGCACAGGGGTGTTGGCTGGTCTGCGTGTTTCTGCTAGTGCACAAGTACACCCACACTCTCTTTGCAAGACGGAAAAATTTTAAAGTTTCCTGCCCCCTCTATGCAACAGGAACATTTTTGATTACATGAAAAGTTTCCCAGAACAGAAAATATATTTGCTACCCAGCTTTCAATATTACTTTTTCCCACAGCTAATACAATCATTGCTGAAATGTGTTATTTATATAAACAGTTCCTACTCCTGTGACTAGCCTCAATGCAATCTGTGGTACTACATTCTTAAGTAAGGACAGTTTTTGTGAGGAATGGCCAGAAGAATGGGGCCCAATGTGTACATTTTGTACATGCAGCCAGAACCTTGTAACAAGCACGTTTTACAAATAAAAATAATCAAATATCATTACACAAAGAGTAATTTGTGATAAAGTTAATAAAAACTCACTCCTATTTCAACATTAAATATTTTTTACTTTGTAAAGAACTGTCCTGAATTTCTTTCCAGCTTGTTCTGACCATCCTTGCCTCAAAAAAGAATTTAAATAGCAGCTCCTCATAGCTCGCTCATGCTATTACATCAGAAAATGTATACTCAGACTCCTTTCATATGGCTCAGCAGACAGAAATACTGAAAAAAACTCTTTGCAAGGAGCAATCTTATGTTGGCAGGAAAATTGACAAGATGACCTAATAGGTCTTTTCCATCTCTAATTTCCCTGAGCCTACTAGTCCTGTGGGGAAAAATAACTTGTCAGCAAACTTACTATAGAAGAAAATATCACAGTAAAAATAGTTACAGAAAATTGCCCACGAATTCCTTGATGTAAGATATGACTATATTTATTCTTGTGACAGTTGTTTATTCCTGAGAAAAACATGTTCCCAGATTCTGTACAACAGTCAAAAATCTCAAGTAGCAGTGAAAACCAAATAAAAAAGTTACTAAGCAATTCTCAAATACATAGGAATTTAAAGAGGTTCAATCAAGCCTCTGTTTATTTACCTGTGTGGTACAATTTTTATGCCTTCATGAAAAATATACATATTTTGTAGAAACATGAAATTTAAAGAATAAAGAAACTTTGCCAATTTTTTTTTTGCAATTCTCATATGCACCATTGGCTTTATTTTTAGGTTAGGGTCAACCTAGTGCCACCACCAATAATCTTTTCCTCAATTCAGACAAATGTTAAAAGGCAAAACAGCCAAACAGTAGGAAATATCTAAAAAGATGTCTTTCTTCCAGACAAACATTTAATCAGGAACCTGTATTTAGCAATGCAAAAGGCCCATGAAAGGGCTTCCAAAGCCAGGTCCTGCCATTAGCACTGCTCTTGCCAATGGTTACATTCAGTATTTTACTTATTTCCTGACACGAGGACAATGAAGACAAGAACAACAAATATACATCTAATAATTTACTAAGCACATTTCATTTATTAAATAAAGGAACTAGAGAGGCAAGGCAGAGGGGATCTGATGATAATTAGCAAGGTACTTCTTATGCCTTCTCTGTTTTAACAAAGCTTTTACTGACAAACATCATCTTACCTACTTTGTCTCTATCAGTGGAAAACACTGGTTTCTTCACAGCTTAATTCCTATAAAATACTATGAACTAGTGTTTTTTATTTTGTTCAAAATAGCACTGTGGTTCTCACATGCTTCATTCTCAAATTACCAGGTACAATTGGCTGAAATAGCAGCAGATGTCTTAAAATATTTACAGCATGGTAGTATTTAAAATAAACCTTCTTGGAGGAAACTAGAGCTGCCACATATTTAGGGTATAAAAAGAAATTTTTTAAAAGATAATGCTGAAAAGAATTGGCATTGGTTTTGGTTGCACACTACTATACATGGGGAGTAGTGGCACAAAACTCTCCATCGGTGAGAAAGAACAACAAAGAACTGGAGCCCTGACATACTGTAGTCTGAAACTCAGTCACCACCTCTCCTTATGTTTAGGAAAACATGGATACAGACCTATACTCAAATCTGGAACCACATCTGATTTGTACAGCACAGGATTACATCTAACACTGCCCACAATGATAACAGTCATTGGACATCAATGCTGGTGAAACAAAATCCTTTAGGTTGAAAAGTATCTTCAGAGGAGCACATGTTGACCATTCTTATTTTTCCAACTTGCTATCCTTCCACAGTCTCACCTTCCCCAGTTTTTTCCATCCCACTCTCCTGTTTCCACCAGATCTGAAACTCTTCCTGTATGGCAGCAAAAGCAATTGTGTCTGCCTCAGTCCATCTTAATTATGGTCTCGATTATGTATTATAATCTCTAATCAAGTTATATTCTCTAACAGAAAAAAAGCCCAGATTTTCTATAATGCAGCTATTGATATGTGCAGTCTATCTCATCTTGTGGACTCATGAAGTCCTGTCATGTCAGTAGCGGTCTGAGAAGTGAATATTCTTCCTGCATTAGCTTTTTGGCTTTTTATTTGGGGTTTTGGGTTTGGTTTTTTTAGGGTTTTTTGTTGGTTTGTGTTTTGTTTTTATTTTTTTTGCTTTTCAGCATAGTTTACATCTAGATTCTATCCAACTGGATACATGCAGAAGATAATGAAATATGGTACTGTCTGCTAATGTGATTCATTTTCCATAAATGGTTATTGGAGAGCCATATTTCATGACTATAAGATCCTATCTGTGTTTATCCCATTACTGGGGGATTACCATAGCAGTATATCAAAGATAAAATAGTCATGAGCAACTTATAAAACTCTTATGTTAGTTACAGGAATCTATTACAGAAACTGTAATATATTCCATTATGTACCTGACAGGTAAGTTTCTTTGTTTTCAATTGTGTGTGATTACAATGAGTAGCATGTCAAATTAAAATCATGTTCACAGTAATATATGAGTATTTTCAGTCAGAATCACCAACATAACTCAAAACTGTGAGATGATATGAGATGGACTCTTTATAACTACCTCAGTAAAGTTCACGTGCATGTTTTCAGCAGTATAATGTGACCTATACTGTATTCTTTAAGATTTCAGAGGAGTCATTATGTGTGGGATATGTTAAACTATCAGCCAGTTTGTTCTGTAAAAAAATCCCTTTTGTTTTTACACATGCAGTAATTACTGTGAAAGTATATCCCTTTGAAAAGGTAATCATCTTGGGTATTATACTATTATTTTTGGCACTTTATTTTTGTTTTAAAGTAAATTATAGAGCAAGCATTCCACATTTTTTCCTGTCTAAATCAGTTATATCTGTTGCACTTACGTAGGATCCAAAACTATTGACTGAGGGAGGGAGGAGAGGGAAAGAAGGGGATGGCTGGTTTTAAACACAAAGCCTCAGATTCCAGCATGATTTTTTCTTCCCTTTTTTTTTTTTGTCTTTTTTTTTTTTTTTAAACTTAAAACATCAAAAATATTACATGCATCTGCAGATGCAAATATTGGCTGAAGTATTGTTTCTGAAAAGATGACAAGTGCAAACTTCAGCCCAGACCTGGAACTGAATTAAGTTTAAATTATACTTCTGGAAACACTTCATGAGTTTTCCAGAAACACAAATTCTCAAACACACCAGGTCTGCATCTATGGGGAGTGGCCACCCTGTCCAGGCCTGCAAGTCCACCTATTGCTCCTAAAGACAACAACAGAATCACAATTGCAGATCTTGTTAATGTCTTCAAAACAGCATTGTGTAAAGAGATAAAGGCCCACTTAGAGAGTAGGTGGTTGTATTAAGACAAAAATGTCCTCCTTCTCAGGTGACTCAAGGGTTTTCTTAGTCTGCAGATTCCCCTTAGCAGTCAGTGGAAAATCTCCATAAGTTAAGGAGTTAAATTCCTTAATGTGGATTGGATATCCATGATCTCATGTCCCCACAGGGGAAAAAGCAAAAAAAAAACCAAAAAACTCCACAAACAAACAAAAACCCCAACAACTCAGCATGAGATGACAAAATGGAGAGAACAGGTAATCTTTCTTCTGCAAAACATAGAAAAAGACAAAACTTAGCACACGGAGTGATATGTCTCACTGTGGCATAGCTAATTTCTTTTCCTTACATTGCCTTCAATACTAGCCAAACATACAAAACCATGTACAAAAAAGTAAAAATTAATTCATGTATTTACAGCAATAAGAGATGGAGTCCAGAAATTTATGGGAGCTGCTAATAAAGCACATTCCTGCTCAGATGTAAGTAACAGGATTTTTGTAATTTATAGTACTTCTGGCTTCACCACTTGTGAGTTACAGACCTTTATACTTCTGCTGTTGGGAATTAAATATTAAACTATTGCCCACAGTTAGTATTCCAGATCCATAAATATTTTTTCCCACCTTGTCAGAGCCTCACAAGGAGTTAGTTAAATCAGGCCTCGAAGAGACCTCACTAGCCACTGATACCGATAGAGAAATCATTAACAATAGTTTTGCCATTACACTGGAAGGGATTTTTTGTTTTTCTGTTTTTCAGTACCATAGACTGTCTTCCGATGATAAATCTATATATGGGAGTCCTACACCTCCGAGCAAGGATTGCAGCACATTGCATTGGGAAAGTGTGTCTGCTCTGCACACAGGAAAAAAAGCCTTCTTGCCACGCACATGTTCATACATCCACTCCTACACTAATTTCAAACTCCAGAGAAAAAGCTAGGGGTACCATATCTCCCCATGTCCACCAGCAGTAAATTGGTCTATGAATTAGTGATGCCCAATGTTGCATTCACCTTTTTGTTGAGTGCACTTTGTATTAGAGA
The DNA here is from genome assembly GCA_031468815.1 of Morus bassanus. Classification (NCBI taxonomy): domain Eukaryota; kingdom Metazoa; phylum Chordata; class Aves; order Suliformes; family Sulidae; genus Morus; species Morus bassanus. Next base: position 57,514,043 of record CM062567.1, on the reverse strand, counting down.
GAGTAACTTTTAACAAGGGGGTCTCTGACATCACCTAGCTACTTCACATGAGGAAAATAAAACAAGTGTCTATTTTGCATTCTGGTGATTTCAGGATGGGACATTCTACAAAAATGTTGTGGAAGCCTGTGCCTGCAGCATGTGTTGGGAGTGGCAGGCCAGCTCTTTATTTTCTTCTGTATTTTCTTCTTGAAACACTACCTTTTGTCCATAGCCAGTATTGTTTCAGGAGTGATTTTAATATGTTAAAGATGGGCCTGCAACAAATGGTCTCGCCACTTCTTAATTATTTCCACCGGATTTCAAAGCAGTCATGATGCAATTTACAAGAAAAGATGACTTCTAAAACTACTTGAGAAAGTTTTATCTGTTGCATCATGGACATTTGGAAGTTCAGCTGTATAAGCTTGTATTTTTTAATTTCCCAAGGAACAGAATAATTAGGAAAAAAATTAAAAGGTATATCTGATGGAGTCTCACAACATAATGTCAAAATGAGAACCAACCAAAAACCCAAACAAGAAAATAGAAGGACAGAAAGCTCTAAGGTAACAACCAGATGAAAGTCTGCACTATTTGCAGAAGAGTACTCATGCTGTACTGATATACGTAATCACTGCATAACACAGGTTGATTAATATCACATTGCTGACTCAGGGCACATGTCTATCAGCTTATCAGAGACCTACTTACTATGCAATGCTGCCTTTCCCAATAAAGGAAGAAAAGCGAAAGAAGTGCATGACTTAAGACATGCAGAAGTTAAATGCAATACAATGTGGAACAAATAAAAATAAAGTTTGAAGAATAAAGTCAGTAACTAAGATGAAAAAAAACAAAACAGAAACAGGTGAAAGAAAAGGGCCATGTGAAGTAAAGGGAGGATATAATCTGTCCCTTGAGGAGACCCTGATGCAGCCACAGCCTGGAGCTGGGAGGCAGGAAGCTGCGGTGAGCCTAGTGGGTAGGGTTCCCTTGAGCCAATGGGAGGGAAGTTGAGGAGAGGACTCCAACCTTCACTTCCACTCCTGGCTTTTGTTCCTGCTCTTATGTACTCTAGTCCCTTCAGGATTCTTGGAGCCACACACTAGCCCTTAATTCCTTGCTAGCTCCCGTGCTTCCTTCCTTGAGAAGGTTAAATGACGTCCCTTCCTTGTTTGTTCTTGCAAACCTTTCCAGCCTCTGCAGTTCTGCTTCACCTTCCAGACTATTGGAGGGGCTACCGCCACTTCAGAGCACATTTCTTATCTCTGACCCATTTATTTGCAATATTTGTAATCTCTATCCTCTAGACCACAGCATGTGGACTTTTTCCTAGTTCACAGGTCAGAGACTCTTCTGCGATTGAGAAGATATGTTTTCCATAGATTGCAATGCTATTACTAGAAATCCAAAGTGCTAACAACACCAATAGCTAATGTGATGACACTGTTGTATATTGAAACCAAAGGCATGTATTAAAACCCAATATCTAGCTGAAAGGAAATTGGTTTGGAAAAATAAAGCTATTAAGAGTCTAGAGTTAGATCTCTTCTCAGCCAACTGGCCTGAGGCTGGAAAGAAAGCATAGGTGGATACATAAACCAGAGTTTTAATTTGTGTACAGTTAAGAGATGTCAAATTTTCAGAGCTCATTTGATAATGGCCTAACTACTACCATCGACTTGGGAGAAGGAGTGGGGCAGGAACCAGTGACTTCAATGGGAATAAAGCTGGGCCAGTAAGAGACATCAATGAAAACTCTGATGTTAGTACAGAGCATGTAAGTATCAGTTAAGCACCGTGTTGAAATAAAATTACACTCTACAAGGTGACAGCTAAGGAAGACAGATCACAACTAAAGCTGGGAAACCTAGAGAAGACATAGGGACAGGGGGAGAATAACTTATTTAGTAAAAAATTAAGTCAAATAAACATAATAGTTTCATCTGGAAATACTTTTTTTTGGGTGTGGTTCATAAAACCAAAGATTGCAGGCTTCCTTTTTATCCAAAGTTCTAATGATCTGAGGGCACTTAAATACTTCAAAATCTTCATTAAGATGTAAAAACTTACAAATTACAAGTGCAAAAATTTCTTCAGTGAAACAACATAGTTCTCAAAATTGAAATTATTAGAGTGAATGGCTGAATATTACACTGCAGAAGTTTTTGGTTATGATTAAAAAATGATGTATACTTTGTTCTTAAAGTACAAACATCTTTTGGAAGTTTTTCATCAACAAATTTAAAAATTATTTAGAAATTACTTAAAATACCCCTAAAACCTCTTCTTTATTTACTTCAGGCATTACACAAAATCTCAAAATTTAAAAGTGAGGGTATCATACATTAAAGAAGTTGAGAGTGATTAAAATTGAGGGGGTTGCACAATATTCAGAAAGAGTATTCATGACACCATCAAAATCTTCTGAACTTCAGTGTGGAACTTCTACATTGTTTTCTGTTTGGTTTACATTTAAGAGGTAATTTTATATTTGATGGTACTGATAAAAAGCAAAGAAATGTTATTCAGTACTTCTTCACAAAATTCAAGCATTAGTGTTTGGTTTACTGCTCTCTTTCACTTTTATGGGCCAGCTATGCTTTAAGGTTGTTACAAAAAAATATATTATATTTGACTAAAAATCCTCATAATAAGTAAAAGAAATATATTGGAATAGGATATTTTTCTGTTTTCAAGCCAAGAAGCTAACTTTTATATATTCAGAATTGTGCCTATGATAGCTATATTAAACAATAGTATATTTTGTTCTGAGTTATGCTGTATTAAAAGGGTTTCTTAAAATATGTTTTGCCTTCTTTGATGATTGTTTTCTTGCAAAGATAATTCAAACCAGCAAGGGCCCACCCAGTCAGAGCAACAAAAGGTCTAGTCCTTGATGAGCAGTATTTGTAAGCACTCACTACTAATATTAATTAATTTGATAATTTATCCTCTTTTTCTATTCATCACTTGTCTCCATGTGGTTTAAATACTCATTCTCTATTCAAAACTATTCAGACTGGATGAATTTCATTCCTCTGTGGAGGACCAGCATAAGGCATATGCATCACTTCAATCCTCTGAATAGGGTTCAGATAAGTCTCAAATCGCTATATTGTGTCTCAGCTCATGAATAAATTTCACCATTTGGCTAGATGTAGATTCTTTCTGAACTGCTTGTTGCAGGTCACTCTCTGTTCATCAGTTGTTGCTGTGCTCTCTTGGACTGTGGCCCTGAGACTTCAATTCCATAGGTTGGGATGTTTATTTTTGCACTTAGTGGTGCATGCACAGCACCTCCTAAATACCTATTATGGATGCACTGTATCAGTGATTTAAGCCCAGTTTACTGGGTAAATGCAGACCATCAGCCTGTACCTGCCTGTGTTCTCCACATGCCCCATGGGTGCATCACACCCACTGCTTCTGTGACATTCAGACACCCTGGACAAGTATCCAAAGCCTTTCCATTTCAACAAGATTTATGGGTGGAAAAGGACACATACTCAGAGACATCCAGATAGTGGGTAGGTTTAAATTTAGAGTTGTAGTGGAAGGGACCATCGTCATCTTACACATATGCACAAAGCACAAGAGAGCACTCTTTTGTGACTCAATTTCTTATGCCCTACTCCACAAACAGGCAAGCAAAAAATAAGCAGAAAACCCCAAATAAGATTAGCTATTTAAAACCTGAACTGAGCGGAATTATTTCAAGTCCAAACTTCACTCTTTTTGCAAATATTCTGCCAAGAAACTTTTTCCTAGATTCTATGTACAAAGCAATCCCAAACGGTGAAGTCAATTGCAAGTTTTAAGTAATTGTAGAAATGCAGGAAGATTTTTCCAGCTCTGGCACTGACCAAGCATCCTTTTCCATGAAGTTTTTTTACAGTTCAGTATCAAAATTAAACCAGAGCTGAAGCAAACAGTTTACCCTCTCTAACAAACAAACTTATCAGAAAGTTACTTTGAGGGTGGAAGATAAGATAAAAAGGGAACTTTCATTAACAGCCGAGACAGAACTTCTTCATTCATCCTCCAAAATCATTATGTAGATTGGCAAAGAATGAAAGGTAGCAGTGGGAGGAATGAAGAGACATCATTCTTACATAACAAATATGCAATAGTGATAAGTGATAGAAAATGGTGCTGTATATACTTAAAAGTTCAGCTAAGAAAATCCTTTGCTATGTAAAATTGACACAGGTTAGCCTTGTTGCCTATTAATATTACTGGAAGTTTTAAAAGACATGACTCTGAGAACACTATGTCAGATTAGGAACTGGAATTTAAACAAATGCAACCTACAGGAAAGACAAGGGCATCTCTAACTACCTTTGCCCTTTGCCTCTGCAATCTTCTACAAAGTTAAAAAGACCCTATGAATCAACAAGGGAGCTCAGGAAAGTGGCTTTCACTTACATCTGAATTATGTATGGGCCATTCCATGACATACAAGCACTCAGAAAACAAATAGCAGAGTGCTGCGCACTGCATGTCCCCGACACACATCTGGGCTATGTCCCAACGACATACACCAGCTACACTGCTTTCTCTGAATAAAGTGTACTCTCTGAGCCAGGAATTATGAGAAACTAGCAAGGGGATGATATATCATGTTCCAAAAACACAGCGAGTATATCCATTCCTAACTTCTACCTGATCCTGCATTCTTTGGGCTTTTAAAAATTCTTCCCACAGTGAACAGGGCTTTTGTGTGCAAAAAGGGAGCACAGTAAGAAAACACAGCAACACTGTTGTATAGCGATAATGTTCAAATAGTGGACCTTTTAGAAGTGTCATTTCACCTTTTTCGTTACAGCAATTATCTCAGTTTGTTCCACAGAAATGCAAAGATTCAGTATTTTTTACGTGTAACTGATTATCCTCACTGTCAACTTTGAAGTTTGTTCATACTTTGGTTGCTAGTTTTGAAAGTCAGGGAGTGAGACTTCCCTCATTGAAGCAGAGGTTCTAGCGCTGACCAGGATTTTGTTCTAGGAGCCTATTTTCCCCCCTGTAGCACAAGACTTTTGTTGATTTATGCCACATAGCAGAAGGAAAGACTCATACATCCTTTAAAATCCCCATCTTCCCTTGACAACACAACAAAGAACAGTGCATGGCATTTCATGAAGCTAATTAAAAAGTTGATGGAGAGGAGCAGTCACAACTCCTCTGAAGGTAATGTTTACCCTCCCTGTTTACCCTGAGATTTAGGTTGGCTCCCACTGTCAGCTATCAGTTGATAGTTACAGCAATTGCAAGGACAGCATGCATCATAATGCAAAAAACATGTTACATTATTGAATGATAGATGAGCGAATTTCAGGCCAATTCCTGCTGGATCATTCTTTGTAATTCACTCAACGGATCAGAATATCTCCTGACTAGAACCACATGGCTTGTTTTTGAAATTTTTACTACTGAAGTGTGCAAGATATTGTCCCCATGGCCTGTGACAAGTAGGGGCTTCAGCTGGATGGCCACCTGTCATTTCAAACATCAAATACTTCACATTTTCATGTGGGCCCCCTGTCAGAATCCTTTCCCAGATGCATCAATGTCAGGTCTGTTCAACAGTCAGTTTCTCTAAGGGACATGAGAAGTTATAGCTTTGCCACACCATCTCTGCAGCTTGTTTTGGAATAAGGCGGTAGTTTCCCTGTGCTCCTCAAGGTCTATGGTCTTCACACTTGCTGCCAAGAAAATAGAATCACAATCCCAGCCAAAGGAGACAGGTTATGTTTAAGGCAGCAAGCTTCAGACAAAACTCTTTTAATACTGGCTTACTTAAAAACCCATTGATTTCCTTATGAAAACTCTGTTAGGAGTAGAAAGGGAACTGGCAGCCCCTGGAGATCCCACAGCAAAGCAGGTCTTCCCACTTTCTTGGGGTGCTTACAGGAGTGTAAGCCCTCCTACATAGTACAACAGACAGGTAACATTTTTTTCTTTGATATTTTTCTTGCCTATCTGCTTCAATTTTTTTTTTCCCTTGGATAAATGTGTAAAAAGGAAATAAAAGAGTCTGTTTTGCTGCCCTGCCAGTCCATAGATTTATTAAAAACCCACTTCACTTCGCTGTGTTAGAGCATGCAAAATCTCTAAGCCATGTCAGTGGTAACATAACAAGACGATAGCAGCACATCTTGTTCAATGTTTTCCTCATTATGCACTTGAGGAGAGTCATCATAACTTCCACTTTCACTTTCCTTAGGTGGTCCTGAATCACAGTCAACAGCAGTGAAGAAGCCTGGGTTTGGCAATTATTTACAGTCTTCTATTTCCTTGCATCAAAAGCACTGTAGCCAGCATCCTGTTAGAATTGTTCAAGCCACTAAAAGTCCTAATAGTCACTTAAATCTTATTATATAGCACTCTTAATTCTGTCTCCTCCTTTTCCATTTCCCAGTTCAAGTGATTTTGATTTGTCTCATTCTCAAAAGAATTTGAAAAAGACTGGGAAAATTAGAAACATAACAGAAATCTTTAGACAGTTCCTTCCACTACACAGAAGCACTGATAATATATTCTTTCAGGAAGGGTTGCACTACAATATATATTTCATGCTTTAAAAAGTAACAGCCAAAAAAGGGATAGGGGGTGGAGGAATGGATCGTGCACAGTAACTGTAAAATTATAGCCCTCTTGTTTTGGATCTGGTTGCTAATGTGCTCAAAAAGATCTGCGCTTCATCATATTTTATAGGGAGGATATACAGTATGTGCTCTATGGGGAGCCTATATGAGTCCTAACATCGCTCAAAAGGACAGTTAAATAAATGACTCCACCAGTCAAGTCACTGAAAAATCTGTACTTCTGCCAGCTTGCTTCCAGCCTCTTTGCATCGATGGATTGTGGTGACAGCAATTATGTCATCTGTAAAGTTAAGAAGCTGGGAATCCTTACATCAGCTCTCAGACTTGCTTTTTTGTCCCTCCTACAGTTATCACTTGTTATTCTCAGCATTACCATATTTTCTAAGAGACTATGATAACCAACACAAGCACTATGAAAATATGGTTGATTTTAAGCTGCTCTGAATGAGTCTTCATTCCCCAGCATGCCTCATACAGACTATCACAGATTGGAAGAGAATGTGTGGTTTTTTCCTTCTTCTGTGTGAGCGCACGTAACACCCCTTAAAACAATCTATCCCATTCAGTCCTTAACCGCTAATATTTTGTTCCCACCTCAGCAAAATACAGGTTGCTGCTTGCAACTAGGATGATTCAGCTAGAGATCTGGTTCTATCAATCTATTGATTTTCAGGCAGTAGAGGGGAAAGCTAAGCGATAAGATTATTTTTCTGGGTTTACCAGAACATCCTGCATGAGTGATGTCAAGACACACCATTTTCTGAAGCATGGCTTTATTTTTTATGTTGTCTCTTTGCTGGTGGTCCCATTTCAAGGCTGACCTCTGGGAAGCTTTGGAAACTCTGTTGCCTGTGTTTCCTTTGTTGCTCCTAATGTCCACAAAACGTATTCAGGAAGGCTACCTCTCAACAGCACAGTATCTAGAGCTGCTGAGAAAGGAGGAGGAAACAATCTGAAACAATGCCACAATGTCTTTCCAGTGGCAAACTTTAGTTTTGCAATAAATACCAGCATGTTCCACCTTAAAAAATTATTGGCAAAAGTCTGTTTTTTATTGGCAGAGCTCTTGGCAGAAGTCTGTCTCTAATAGATGGGTGCTACATTCATGGACAACAGTTTATGATTCTGGCACTGCTGTATTTTATGGCTGTCTTAGAATGAGTCATGGTTTTCTCGATTTTTTTCCCAAAAAACATTCCAAATGCACTCAAATACTGAATTCAACACAGCTCTGGTTTTGCATTACAAGTCCTTCACAAGGAGCAGGCCTCTGAATTGGCTTCTGACAGAATGCCAATGGCATATACTGTCATTGGGTGACTATTGACAGAGGCTGATTTAACCATCTACAAACTATAGTGAAATGCTCAGAAACGCAGGAAGGTTGCTGCGTGTCATTCATTGGCAAGGTGCTTGTTGTTCACTTCCCTCAACCACAGAATGGGTAAATCAGGTAAGTTGGCTGCATCAGCCCGAACTGGCTTACACTGTGCACTATGTGAGATGGATAACAGGCCACATTCGACAGCAGACCGTGTTGGATCAGACCCGAACGGCTCCACAGCCATCTACTGCTTAAAATTGTTACTCCTACTGGCAAGTCTCCGAGTAGGGGGAGGAACACTCAAGCTGTAGCTCATGATGTTGAACACACACTAGTTAGTTTATTGCTTGGTACTAATAAAAGGTTTCCAAAGAAGACTGACTCCTGTGCAGCACGCAGACTTTCCTTGTACCACTTCCAAGAGGGCTCTGCTCTCTCTTCACAACCAGCTTGAAATGACACTCTCTTATTCACCTTGTCAAGGAGACATGTACAGAGGAGCCAGTATTCTCCCCATCCTCTAAATTGTCTGTGATGAACATGACTGCTATATATAAACACAAAACCGAAGAAATACTTCAGAAGCAAGTTCTGAGTCTATTTTTTCCTTTATTGAGTTGTTATTTCTTACAGTCTTCTATCCTAAGTTTAGATAGCATTACCCTTCACATAGGCTACAATGCTTGCAAGACTTAACAGACGTTTCACAATAAACTTAAAATAATTATATTGATTGCCCAAATTCCACAAAGGAAGAAAACCTGAATTAGGGGGACTGATAGTAAAGCCCAGCAGCTGTGTAATCCACAGGCTGGACAAAATTATTAGCATTGTAAGATTGTCCAGCAAAAAGGAAAAACAGCTTGCATGGCACCAACGCTTTTCATGGGGAAAAAATGTTCAGACAAAAAAATAATGCTTACTGAAGGAATTTAAAACAAAAATGTTGCTGTTTATATACTGTTTTGGCATTCAGATTTAAAGAAACTTAAGTGAAATTATACTTCAGTTGAAATGCTAAATTAAAACAAAACTAGAAAAACAAAAATATTCTCATCGACACATTTTGAAAATTTTAAACCTCTCAGATGATTTTTTTTTTCCAGAGTCAATTCTTCCAAACAGAGAAGGATCAGGACTTTAGATTCGAATATGCCTAATATTTGAAAAAGTCATGACTAGCTCCAAAAAATTTTTGTGGTTTTAAGCTCATTTCTACATTTATTTAAAGGATTTCTTCTCAGTTATTCTTTGGGAAGTTTTTATGTCTTTATCCACCTATTGAGTTCATTGGAATACTTTCCCTAGCATAGCTGTCAACACCGTTTAACACAACAAAAAAATGGAACAGTACAGATACAGTCTGATTAAAAATATTAGTGAATTCAATCAGTCCAGTGTAAGAGTAACATATTTCTATTCTGTAATGACAAGTCTTAGATTAGTTACCTAACATGACTTTTTTTTTTTTTTACTATCAATTGGTAGACTTTCAGTTAGTTTAAAGATTTGTTTTGCCTCACTCTAAATATTCTGTGCCAGAAGACAGCTGATTGTCTTCTCTTCCATGAATCTGGAAGTTAATTCTGCATATTCCACTGGATTTCTTGCTAATGCACTTATATGGAGGTATATGGGAAACAGAGGAAGGTAACTCAAAAGATCAGTGTCTTGGACTCCAAGAGGGATGTACTTCGAGCGTGCCTGGACCGTGAGTATAAGGAAAGGAGTATCTCTCTTTTTCTGTAAGATAATGCCGAGCTGGTTTTGGTATCAAATATAATTAATATTATATATATAATATAATATTTTTGGTATTTATATCAATTTGGGGATGTAATTCACTGCTGAGAGCCATTAGTAGGTAGTCATTTTTCGGTGGACCCAAAAACATGGTGATGGGGAATTCTTCAATGGCCCTATCAATTTTTCTGTACTGGATCTCATGTGTTTTCTCCAGTTAGTTTTCTTACTTTTAAAAAGGGCCAGGTTCTCTGAGATTTACATCTTTTTTGGCACACCATCTAGCAAATATCACCCATTAAAAATCACTGTGTTCATTCCTCCATCCGAAGTCCCTATACATCAGAGGATACTCCAGTGCATTAGAGGCACTTTCCTTCCTGCCCACAGCAGGACTCACTTAAGAATGACTCAAGCCACATCATGAGGTGTGTCAAAAGTGAGCCTGGCAGCACTAGGTTAAAGCTCCTTCATCAGCAGAGTTCTAAAAAGAGGTTTAGCCTCCTTTCCATCCTTTTCCCCAGCTGTGCATTCCAGCTGTGATCCCTGCTGATTCACATGTAGTCAAAACTCTCATCTCTCTGGACACCCACTAGAAGCTCAATCTTCTGCTGAAGTTTGTGCTCTCCATAGAGCAGAGCACTGCTCCAATTTCCCATCTTGACCTTTTTGCCCTTTCTGTAGGGGATACAATTTTGATCTAATTAAACTGTATATTTGACAAAGATCTTCTAAGTAGCTGCTATCAGCAGTGCTCTGGCACGCTCTGTATCAGTGTGCAGTGTTTTAAGCCTAGAATTTTAAAGAGCAGTTGGCATTTCCTATCTCAGCAGTGCAAGAGCCAAATGAATCGTTCAGCTGCGATCCATTTTGAAAAGTGGCTTGGATGCTTTGACTACATCCACATCAGGACCTCAGATGTTACAAAATCTATCTTTTGGATGTCCTGAGAGCTACTGGAGTCCCAAGGTCTGCCTCAGTGCTTGTATTACACCTATACAGTGCAGTGAGGATTGCGATCTGACAAGAGTTACATGTGCACAACTTTTAACTTGCTTAAAGCCTGTGGACTTAAGGCAGAAATGAACTGGAACATTTTTAAAACAGACAGATGTAAATTCAGGAACCAAACGGATTCAGGAGGGAGGACTGAAACAGCAAGATTTATAAAAAGGCTCGGATAAAATCAGTGGTTTGAAGATCCAACCAAATGTAATTACCTCCTAATGAATACATGCTCTAGGACTAAATGTGTGTTATGACACCGGAGCCTGAGTGAATACATTGTGTTTTCTTCTAAAAGAGCTCTGCTCCAAAACAAAAGAAAACAAAACAAAACAAAAAAACCACAGAAGCACCACAAACATTCCCCAGAAGAGGATGTGAAGGGTGAAATGTGACCTGCACTCCTTGGAGGCAAAAGCCAGCACACACCACTGTGTCACCTGGACTCCTGACACTCTCTGCATTTATACTTAATCAGCATCAGTCCTGATAAATTATTTACCCTGGAGGAATGTAATGGGACGCCAGTTTGTCTGTGCATATGCTCTTATATTCTGCTAGACTAAATAAGCAGGGTTGGGGGCTGGGGAAAGAGCCCTGATTTCTGTCAGTGGGACCCTTTCTACACTCTGTTGGCTCTACTTCATACAGCACTGGCATCCCCCTGTGACACAAGGCATGTTTGATACACCCTTGACATGAGTGTCCTTAAAAGGGAAGTTCAGGGTAGTGGTCATGCATCAAAGTATGTTAGACACTACAGGTCTCAGAAACAATAAACTATCACGTAATGAGGTTGATAGAGGAATGAAATCTAAGGGGCAAGAGATACTACGTAGCATCCAGAGGAAAACAACAGCATCAATATCACAGATAGCAGAATCTTGCTTAACTTTACTTTTAAGGACTGGGCTTAAGGCTATAAAAGTCAGTTTTGATAGTAGAAGTACACACTCTTGTGCAATGCTTTACCCTTCATTTGCAGTTGCTTTTATATAGTACTTGTTACATGGTGCAGATTACTTCTCATGTAAAAGAAGCTAGTGAATGCTGGAGTGTCTGTGAAGAGACTCACTGTAACTTTTGATTGCTTGCTACATTGTTTAGTCATAAATTTAATATTAAATTTAACCTAGCTCTTAACAGATTTCATTTCTAGAGCCCTTCCAAGTAAAGAGTTGCCCCAGAGTGCACCTGATTTAAATAGACTTGATGGGAGATTAGACAGCATAGTAACAAGAGTGATTTACATTTTTAAAAAATGACCCAGGTAAACACAGAAAAAACCAAACACTCAATAGGAACGTGAAAGGAAAAATCTCCATGGATGAATCATAGATAACTGGTAGACTCTGTATTTCCATTTTTTCCCTGAGGTTTTCCATATGCTTTACAGAATAAAGAGCTACAGCCAAGAACAAAACAACCCCAGCTCTCCCCATAGGTCTTCAGCATCAAAAAGGTGAAAAATGTGTTGTGAAAAGGTGGAAATAGACAAAAAAAGCCACATGAACACAGAAATATTATTGGGTTCCTCATGAAGAATAATCTGGAATCAAAGCTATTAGAGCCAGAAACCTGCCCACACTTCAAAGAAGTTCAGAAAAGCAACAGCAGCAACAATTTTGAAAAGGGACTCCTAAAAAGAAAATAATGCAGGCACACTGAAAGCAGAATTCCCTGCTCAAATGAACATCTCCCCCCTGTTAATATTGAGTCATCCCTGGGGTACAAGATTTCTCTAACAAGCCATCTCTCCACCCTTTAAAATAGATCACAAGCAAGTAAATTCTGCTTTTAGCACAAGCTTACTTCCATTCTCCCTGAATATGATGGAGGGGGGAGGGGAAGAAAGATAATCTGTACCTCCTTCTAACTTTGGACCAACACTTATCCTTTATCACAGTGCCATAGAGGAAACTTTTGGTAACAGCCTCTTGTTGAAATAAAGACAACATCTCCCTGAGGAGGCTGGGAAGGAAAGAAAAGATTTAGCCTGGCTAGAAAAAGGGAATGAGGGTGATGAGATGGAAAACAGAGATGTTGATCTGGATTCAGTACAGGATCAGAGATGGGAGGGAAATATGACTCTAAGTCACCCATCTGCTCTCCTAATTCTGGAACAGAATGAAACAGTACCCAGTCTGCCCAGACACAACTCCTACACGCCTGGGTGAGGAAAGTGTGGAGCATATAGATGACTCCATTGGATTTATTCCATTTCCACTAGGAGAAATTCTGGCTGCCTTGTTAGGGCAGGCCTTGATTTCCTGAGCAGCATAAAGTGAGTATCTTCCCCGAGGGACTGTGAAGCATTTTTTTCCTTCTTTCCTTGCATTCTCACCTTAGATCCCAGAACTATGGCAGCACTGGCCAAAATGATCATCTGAAATATCTGTAAGCTTTTCATGCTCACTTAACTCATGCATAAAGATGGAGGGGTGACCAGGTCTCCTGCTAGAGAGAGAGAGAGAGAGAGAGATACTGTGCAGATGCCTGAGTACAGTCACCAATGTAAAACAGTATAATCACAAACATTTCAGATAAGCTAGAGGCGTAGACTGTAATGACAGTTAAACTACATATTGCAGCTGGCAAATGTTCCTTACTAAAATGCCTTACAATTCTTTGGGTCCTATAAAGCCTGAATGTGTTTCTTAAGTCGAGTCACCTGTTTAATGATATTTCTACATGTATTTGGATATTGCTTTGTAATGCTGCAACAAACAATCCAGATCTGAATATATATGTGTCATATTCATCCCAAATTACTCAAGAGAATTTAGATTAATTGAATATATGTCACAAAACTGAAAAGTTTTGTTTTAGAAACTTCTTAGAGTTGCTAGGGGACAATGTTATAGTTACCTACTACATCATTATTTACAAAATCCAAACACATAAAAACACAGAAATTAAAAACTAAGAACAACATAAATCTTAGATGGTTCATAGTCAGACAAAAAGACGTTATAATTCTCAAGAAAATATTTCAGTATGAGACACCGAGCTGAACTCCACGTCTTGGAGTTGTCTGTAATATTTTTGCTCTCTAGACTTCAATTAATAATGGATTTAAAATACACTACTAAGTGGGATTTGTCAGTCAAAAGGCTTTTATGATTTGAGGTTTTGTTCCTTTTTTTAATAAAACACTTAGAATAGTGGATTCTTGGTTATGGCATCATATAATCACTTCAGCAGAATTACTTCAGAGGAATACAATGGCAGAGATTAAATGACAAATCTTTACAAAGTGACACAGTAAGACCAAAGCCACGGTGGTTTAAAGCTGGATAAACCTATGAAACTATTCTGCCATGTGACAAATAAAATATATAAATTCACTTTAGCAGTCTGAAACAAAGAAATAATATGTATCAGAAACCCAACATAAAGCTTGTAATAAAGAGTTCCTCTTTTTTTATGTGTGTGCATAAGTCATATTAATATTTACTTTTTATATTTTGCAAAAAAAAGAGAAAACCAAATGTGCATTTTTAATATTCTCAGAGGACTTTTTTTACCTTCATTGACTGCCTTTCTTCCTCATCAATCTCTAATATTTATTTACTTTCCCTTATCTTTTTTGCCCTCTCATTTTGTCATTGACCAAAATACGGAGGCAACAGAGAGACAAGAGACTGGAAAAACTGGAGTTTTAATTCTAGTTTTCTTTACATCAAATTTAAGCTTTTTTGCATGTAAGTTGTGTTAAATAAAATCCTGCCATGACAAGGGAACTCAAGCACAGAGGAGGATCTTGCACATGCCTAGATACTTCTCCTGTGGGCAGTATGGACGTGACTGCCGTACTCCACAGGGATGTCAAAGCTTCAGCAGTGTGAATGCAATTAGCATGCACTGCTTAGCTGGAGAACTTGCATGTGAGTGTGGACACTGCTGCCAAAGAGAAGATAAATGCAGCCTCAAGGCAAGAGGCAAGAAAATCCGCATGGATTTTCTCCCAATCAGCAGGCCTGCCAGAACTAAAAGGCTAGCGACTGAAAATGATATTCCATCATGTCAGCATTTCTTCTCTTCTTGCAAATGTGGAGGGTCTAGGGCGAGTCACCACCTCATAGGATGTCTCAAACTAAAAGAATAGGTCCCTGCTGGCACTGAGTGGATAGGTCTGCATCTGCTCCAGCATGACCTTTATTTCAGAGGTAAGGCCCCCACCTCCTTCCCTCTGCAACAGAGCTTGAACTCTACAGGTTTCCCTTAATCCCTGAGTGGTCATGTTCATGTCAAAGATAAGGGCAGAGCCCCAAGTGTCCAACTTCCCAATATGCTTGCACAATTGAAAGGCAGTCCCTTTTTAACAGAATCACAGTAGGTGCATGGAATAGCACAAAATCACAAATAACTGGTATGACAACACTATCTGACCCTGCTCTGTCAATTTTGCACCCCCCCTTTTGCCCTCACTCATTCCCTACATTAACAAAACCACAGTAATATCCAAGCCACTAAGTAAAAGGTTATATAGGCATATACAGAGAATTCTGAATAGAATTTATTTCGCTCTTGTTAAGAGCTGTACATTTCATAGGTTATGCTGCCTTCATGTTTCCATTTTGTTCAAAGTTTGATTTTTACAACATACAATACTAAAGGTAAGTATTTTTAAAAGTAACTTTTTACTATCTTTGAAGTTACTTGTCCACATCCTGCCTCCTTATCACCTCCTGTTTTCCTGTTGGAACACATATGTCCATCAGCAGGAAACCCTTCACGCGGTGTATATTGCAACATGCTTTTAGGCCTACGAATCAATGCTCACCATACCTTTACTTCTGCAGCACTTCAAAGAAATGTCACATGTTAGTTTGTGGACCATTTTATGGTGCCTTCAGAACACTGACTGGTCATATGGTTTAAGCCCTACTTATCTTCAGCCACGAGAAACAGGAAGAAATGAGAAGATGAGGTGAGGAATAAATCATTTATTACACTAAATGCAGACATTGAAACCCACTAAAATAGTTTCCTTGTATGAGTTTCCATGTAACAATTCCTACAGCTGTCACAGGGTCCTTGTGTGAACAAAAGGAGTGGTTTTTATGATCACAAATGGGAAGGAAGCAGGTCCATGGCACAATATCTCCGTTAGAAACCCTTGATCTGAAGTCTGGGATGTTATAAGTTGGCACCAAAATAGAAACACTCAAGTGATAGAAGAATGGACAAACCGCAGGCCACCAGATAGGAAAAAATATGATACCCTAATGTGAGGCCCCACAGGCGGGAGAGAAGCTCTGGAAAATGTTACCAAAGAGACGGAAAGAGAGAGAGAGGCAGAGAAAGGAACTACAAATATATATATGCACAATACTATGACCAAAAGCAGAGATAAGGGTGCTGCATTGTCATTTTATCTCTGTACCAAAGATGTACTGGTTAGCTAAATAACTTCTATGATTCTGAAAACTTACTTATGTACCCATCTGTTTGCTTATATACACACTGCAATGCTTTTTCAGTCTGATTCAAACCCAGTGGCAAAGATTGCTATTGATGGAGAGATGCTTCTGTACAAGCAACATATTTCTGTAACCAAATGCATTCTGCTCTCTCTATTTACTGACTAATCTGTACTCATTATAGACTCCTCTCTTAACCTCATTCTATTAAATGCCATCTCTTCATTTTTCTGGTACCCAGGTACCATCGTTATGGGGACTTGGTTTTCCATTAAGCTATAGTAAAACTTAAAGTTGCTGATAGCACAATATTAACAATTTCTTCTTTTCAGGGTGAAATGTTCATCGCCACCACGCAACACAAGGTGTTAACTTCATACTTCATTTGATGTTATATTGGCAGCCTCCCAGAAAATAGTTTATCTAGGTACTTGTATGGCACTCATCACTACAGCATCTGGTGTCTTCCAAAATTCAACCCTTACTAATATATGTGCTTATCCAGAGTCTCTGTGTCTGCAATGGAGTAATACCATCCAAAATAGCCCCTTCCCTCATTCTGAGCTGCAGCCCTCCAAACCTGGCTGCTAAGATATCATTGTTGAAACGCTTGATGATGCCAGCCTAAGCAGAGGAAGGGCAAATTCCCTGTGATGCTCTACCACACTTGTAAGCAAACCAGGGACTTGGTATATACAGCAATACCAGGGTGGGAATGGTGGCAATCAGGGGACCACTCAACTTCAGCACAAACAGAAATTGGGTGTTTATTATATTCACATTGTATTGAGTAAACTGAGAATGAATTGCTGGCAAGCTGGCTTATAGAAAGGTTTATCAGGAAGTCCAAATAATGCTGAATCAACAACAGGTAGTGAAATACCAGGAACTTTTGATGATGAACACCACCCGTGCTGGCTCTCTGCTCAGCTAAAAGCTGTTTATGGACCAATGTAGGACAGGACAATGCTGCCTAAGAGCATAGATGGTAAAAATACTGACCAAAGACTGTGAAAGTATGAGTCAGCACTTGAACTAGCCTTTTCAACATCTGCTCAGTGTCAGCACAGCTGTCAACAGCATGGGTTTTGAATACATTCCTTGAGAAGCCTATCTTCACTTAGGATGAGTTTCCCACTACAGACAAAATCAGTGATGCTGTAACATTCAAGAAAGACAGCAGAGGGGGAAATATTACTTCACCAGGTTGATAAAAGTTGACAAGAAGCATCTTCCTTCAGTCATGGCTACTACTCAACCATTATTGGATTTTGTAGAAAATGAAGTTCTGCAAAGACCATAGAGATCTCCCCAGAAAACATGAAAAGGTTTATACAAAATTTCATTCAGGAAAAACTCAGAAAAAATATTTTGCTTTCATTACAGTTCTAACTTATTTCTCAGAAGACTTTGATAAAATGAGTTTATTTGGGATTTGGAACCTTATGGTTAAAACAATCCATAACAGAGCCCATGGTCCTTCACACAACAGAGGAAAGACTGGAAGAATTGCATCTGAGTTTTACAACAGCAAGTAGTGGTAAGCAACATTGTATTATATGTTCTATGCTACTCGTTTTATGTTACAGCAGAGGACAAGACAACGTGCAAGCTTTGGATACAGTTTGAGTTGTAGGAAGACTGCCCACCCTCTCCAGACAGGACACCAGGCCAAAGGTAGCCAAACAGAACATAATTTTCCATAACTGTGGCAGTGCCCTGGTAGCCCATTCCAAAGAATATCTTGTCTCCCTCACAGATCAGTTTGCCTCTTTATACTTAAGGAACTTCAAGACATGATTGGGGACAATAAGAGGCTAATCAGCTCTTCAATAACTTTCTGAACAATGACCAGTTTAAAAGAAATCAAAGTACATAGTACATACCTTTGTAAGAATACACACTACTTCTGCAGCATGTTTCAGAAAAGATTCTTTATAGATAGGGAGTACTATCAAGGCCTGTGACAACACTGATGGAGATATAGGAATGTGCATCTAGATGATGAGGCTATCCTTTGGCAGGCTTACACCAGCTGAATGGAGTCAGCCTAGAAGAAAACTTTTCACAGGACCAAGAGCATCAAAGCTGTCATGTTACCCATGCATCTGTGCAGGCATGAGAGATGCACTGTGCTGAGTGATGAAGCATAGCAAGCTGACTAACAGCAAAGACTTGCTCTGTGCCAGCCACGCATGTACCACAACACACACACACAATGAAATCCACCTATGGCAGGTTCATTACATAGTCCTGTGGAAGGGGCAGGATGCACTGGTAGCCAACTAATCTACTGGGTGGTGCATGAGGAAAAGTGCATGTCGTCACCTGCCCATCCACCTGGCTTATTCCCTCACGGCACTATCATTCTCAATTTCTCTATTAATTAACTTCTGGTAGAAACTGAAACTTCACTCAATGTGTTCAATTCACATATAACCTCAAGCATCTCTTTGGGGGAAAAAAAAAGAAGGGACTTTGATCTCTGAAAAGGTCATTACACTTTATAGCTTGAAACATGACATGCAACCTAGGAATGAATCTTTGAACAGGCTTTTTGTCCATGTTACCCACAGCTGTCATCTATTATTGTTAATAAAAGTTTATTAGTAATGTTTCACAATCATATCCTTGTAAACAAATAAAAAGAAACAAATCCAGGGTGTTTGGCTTAGGTTGTTTGGGGTTTTTTTTCATCAAAAAATAAAGATTCTCCAAATAATTGCATTAATTTTTGAAATTCTATAGTGTAGCATGTGTTTTAAAATCATGTAAGTTTTTCAGTAGCAGTCAGCACACATGTAATGAAGGAGACTAGAATGACTTTGAGTTTCACTATGTGCTACTGACGCAGACTCATACAGGAAACAAAATCTGTAATGGATAAAGAACTTCAATTTCACAAACCTGGCCCCCATCTTCCAAGTCATTCCTTAGCAACCATGCAGTAAGCAGTAAAACAAACAGATCTTCACTGATCACTCATTTACTTTTTTCTATTGATTATGCCACATTTTTCAACTAAAATACTGGTAGCATATTGGGAAAGACTAAAGTCATTAATCTCCTGACAAAAAGTGCTTACTTTGCATAGAGAGGTAGCTTCATAGCATATACCGATGCATTTTACCCATGAGAAAAAATTCTTCTGCAGTTCCAGACAACTCTCATTTAATTTGATTCTATTAGATTTCTGGAGAAAGCTTCTCCCAGGATCACCATGGTGCTGCATCAGTAGGTTACAGATGTTAGAGGGATGAAAGGAGGGCATGGAAAGTAAGATTTGCAGCTGATGGCAGAAAGAGTAAAAAGACAACTAACAAACTAGATACAAGAGCATCAGGCTTGTTTGATGGAGAAACAGCTGCCTCAGTGAAAACTAACTTGGGCTTTCCTTAAGAAAATAGTGCTTGTTTATATAAGGAGATAGGGCAAACACGGTAATAAAACCACTTGGGTTTGGCACTTTACAAAGAGATGGCTGGAAACACAGAACGCTTCATCTGTGACCTTCCCTAACTCACATGCAACCAACGTATGCAACCAACCTCAGCATGTCAAAAACTGGGGGCTCCGTGCATAGGCAGCCTCCAGACCAAGGCAGTGCATTAGTGGGAGAGAGCACATAACAAAAACAAGGAACCATGAGCAAGACACTTAAAATATATGTTATGTTTGCTAAAAATCTCAAAAAAACCCCAAGGGGCTGGGTGGAGAGGATGTGTTTTTTTTCTCAGCTCTCTCTCTTACAATTAACCTCACTAGTGATATCTCTACAATAGAAACATGATTAATTTGCTTCAAGCTGTTAATGTTATGGCATTGTTATAACTTATTCAGTTTGCTACTAAATTTCAGCTTTTGCACAAATTCCCATGTTCAATGGCTATTCCAAGAGGCCCTGATCTGCTTGGAATAACTGAATGTTATCATAGGATGGGATCCCAAGAAATGTTGAGATGTATTCTCAACTGTGGCAGAGACACTAATTGATGTCTGAAGCAAATAACCAACTTGTATGACCTGATGTAACTGTTAGATTTTAAACTGGTGATTTCCTTCAAACAAGGGAAGGATTTTGCTTTTCATCAGCAAGGGGTGTGGTTTCCCATTTTCAAAAGAGAGATCAAGAAAATCAAAATCTATTTTTAATTAATTATTTATCTGAAGAATGTGTTCCCTCCTTCTGCAAGAACAATGATCAGGAGCAAGTTCAGTTGCTCAAGTTCACTTAACAGAGGTGTTTGCAACTTTTAATTGCAGACAATTCTCTTCTACTAGTTCAGTGTACAAATGTACAATATGTGTTGTGTTAGTTACTCGTCCTTAGTGCCAAGTCAAAAGAATGTAAAAATACCCACTTCCATTATAAGTCCTCTCATATGCAAATTCAACTGCTTGCTCAAATATTTGTGAGAAACATGACCTTGCCAAAAAGTGGAAAGAGGCAAACTCAAAACTGGTCAAAGAAAATTAATAGAAACTTTCAAACAAAAAATGTACCATTTCCCTCCCTTCAATGTTCACACAGTTTCATCTCTTAACTAATGATAGTAAAGTTTAAAAGCCTCAGATTAAGTAAAAGATGGGCACAAATCAAAGCTCTGGAAAGGAACAACCTAAAATTCTCTAATGGTTTGAATTCAAATCTATTTGGCAGCATGGACCCATCTTTGATTTAATGGTGAAGTAACAAATATTTGTCTGGGAGATCATGAACAAACTGCTTCCCGAACATAAAACAGAATCCCTTTGAGATTTTGGACCACACAGTCTTGTTCTTCCTTAATGGACTCCAGAAATTTGAGAAATTACATTTTATCTCATAAGTAAAATAGAAAGAAGGATGCTTCCAACACACTAAAGTACGCTAAGTTTTTGGGTTTGGTTTGGGTTTAGTTTTTTTTCTTCTTTTACAGTATAAATTTTTATTGACATTATATCCATAAATCTTACACAAATGAAACCATTTGGTTGAGGAAGACAGAACACTTCCAAAATACTTTCAACTTACAAATTAATCTTAGGGGGCCTAGTCTCACTTGTCTTTCTATCACATCTGAGTTCCTCTTTAAAAATTATTCCAGCTACAGGTTAATAGACTTTCCTCCTCAGGAATTGTTCTTTCTACCCTCTTTAAAAACTGGGCCTTGCTAGTACTAATAGATACTAAGTTCCTTTTAAATTAATTATGCTTTGTCAAATAAATGTCACCTTGTAACACCACCTTGGAGTTTCACATAGCTCACTATTAACAAAACATAGGCAAATATTGGAGGAGTCTGAGTCTAAAGGGATGTGAATGCCTAAGGAGATACAGATGGACATCACTTTAATCAAAATCATGTGTTGTCTATATTTTCAGATAGGAGACTGGATATCAATATCCAACATATTCTTCATTAATACCACTATGTTGAATAAAAGCTGTTGTTATGAAATCAGCATAACACACCAATTTCAGTACCCAGACAGCAGGCTGCCTGTGTATGACGTTGAAAAATACACTGATAATACAGTAAAGAAATGAGTAGAAATCACACACACACAAAAAGAAATGCTAACTTTTATCTCGGTAGAAGTATTTACTTAGTTTTACATTTTGCCTTGTGGTGATGTTCAATTTTGTTTTCTATACAGCATTTGTATTTTCTGTTTTATATCTTAGTTAGCATTAGATTGTTGGGTTCTTCCCCTCCTTTATTCCTGTGTTTAATATTTTAGTTTTTCCACTTCCTGCTTAGTTATAGAGTTCAGTTGATTTACAGTTCTGTTTTTATTGTTTGTTTGTATAAATTGGTTGAGGTGTAGATAGCTGTCTGTTTTTATTGGTTCATTAAATTGGTTGTTCCTATGGCAACTTCTTAGTGCATTTTTTCCTGAGGTTTGAAGGATGCTTCGAGGCTTTTCTGTGGTGGTCTGGTAATCTTCATCAGACTGCAACATGTCTTTACATCTTCCTCCACATTTGACAGTCTTAGTTTCTTAACTCTTTGCTGCTTATGTGGATCTGGTGGCCTCCCATATTGTAATTTCTATACTGGCATTTAAATAAAAGTGATAGGACATAGGATATAAAATCCACACAGAAAAAATAGGTACATGATTTAAATATAGTCTATGCATAGGTGTAAGGAAATCTATTCCTTTTCAGTCTAGACTTACACTGTCAGGAGGATCTCCTGTCTTATGCATGCAAATACATATAATGGCCCCAGTATGTGTTGGGCCTAATTCTGCTTTGAATGTCCCATCCTTTTTACAAGACACTAGCAGCAGAAGGATAACTTAAAATATAACCTGCCTGCCCAAAAACAATTTCTCAAGATCTTCCCAAAACATTCATAAAAGTAATAGTGGTAACACTAGATCAGTTGTATAAAGCTCCCCACACAGGACAAGGGACCAAATTTCCTGACCACTGCTGCACTCCACTTCATTCACAGCAACAGCCAGTAAGGTCCTGAGGCTGCTCCACTTTCTTGTGAGAACTAGGTACATCTGAGGACAGCCCCAGACTTCAGAGGGGTCCAGAGCTGGCTCAGAGCTACTCTTTTCCCTTCTGTTTCCTGTCTGAGTACAGCCGAGTTAAAGCAGGGCATCAGACTCACTGTGTGACAAGGTGACCTGAGACCATATTAAACCCTCTGCCACAGAGCTCCCATCTGAGACATGAGAACAGTGGAACTCTCCATATTTCAAAGCTGTGTTTTGGAAACCAATGTGCTAGTTCTGTTAAAAATACAGATTGCCTAACCGTGTGAAAGCTGCATAGACACCTTATAGCAAGTATATCAGGTAGAAAAAAAGGCAAAGTACTGAGGGATCCTGATTACATGCAGCACATCCATATCCTGGTACAGCTCAGTGCCAGAGAGGGGCAATTGTTCACCATGTTAAGCTAAACAGAAAATTGAAGCTGTGCTGAGCCAAATATGAAAATTTAACTTTATTTTTCTGACTACTGGTATCACATGCATGTTCACATTTATTTAGAAAATCCAGATTATTTTGCTGTTTTATTTGTTATGAAACTCAATTTGCTACCTGCTGGGCTCAAGTTTTCTGGTAACTTCTCCCCAGTGTCCCCACAGTTTCTTTTCTTTTATAATGTTTACTCTTTAAACAGCCTTGTAGACTAAGCAATTCTTGGTATGCAATGACTATTAAAAAAAAAAAAAAAAGTTATAAAATACCTTTATGATAGACTAGCCTTCTCCACTAAATTCTATAAGATTTTTCAGTTATTGTTCAAATAACCTCCAAAAATAGTACTTACTGAAGATTTGACACTTTATTTTGTAACAGCAACTCTGTTGCCATTATTCTTTACATCCATTTCTAACTGAAGAAAATGCACAAAAGGAAAAGAGCTAAATGCACAATTCAGATTTTTTGTTTTAAGAACGTGCAAAGGTTTAGATGGCTAAGGTTATGTATGACCAGATGGCAGAAGTTCATAGCTTTTTGCACTCATTATGATGAGAGATCATTTGAATTCCTGGGGAAGTATGTAAACCAGTTGTTAAAAGGGCAATTATGGAAACAATTAATAATGGGAACAATGATATGCATCATCATTTTTCCAAAGTGTCAGGAAGGAAGCAGCTTCGAGATCTGATTCAGGCCATCTGCAGACTCAGGCAGACTGCAATCAGTTAACACAGTTCATAGATGGAAGGTAATATTTACAACCCAGGAAACTACAGACAGATTTAAGAGATTTAAATTAGCAAAGTCACTGAGCATTCTGTAGCAGCTTTGGAATAAAAAGGAAAGCATGCAGAAACAACTCTGCCAGGGAGTAAGCCCACCTAATCCTGGGGTTTTGTGCATGTGGCTCAGTAGATTGAGCAGAGACTGCTTTAGATTAGTCCTATTCTGTTTGCCTAATCTTTTCTTTGGTAGAGATGCATTATGGTAGCACAGTTGCATTTGTAAAACCTCATCTTGAAGCCTGTGCTAATTTTGGACACTATTTATTTGGATCATTTTGGAAGAATACTATTGAATTTATGGAGAATGGTACCCTCACATAAAAATTTTGTAGTTTGTTTTTCTCAATCATCCCATAGTAAGAGCAATTCTCTGTTACAGTCTACAGAGCAAAACATTATAATTATGGCCAGTAAATTATATAGGCTTTTGGACAAGATAATCATATTAGGTTTCCATAGTAAATCACTGATTACATTCTTACTACCATTCTGTAGGATGTTTCTACAGGGAAAATTTGAGCTAAAGCAGAATCTCTACTATCTTCCTCTTGGCCTCCAGCTACTACAGAACATAACAATTATAAACTGATAAATCACTTGAATGGTTATGACATCTTCCATTGACTAGGAGGGCAGTGGTACATACACACATGCTGCTGCCAACATTAAATAATGTCAGCTGAATTAAGCAAATTATGATTTAGTCTCAGCTAAGCTTTTAAGGGCAATTTTTTTTCTCTCAAATAGGGATGATGGCTGTACTTCCTATATTCAGATCCTGTTACACTATAAAAGTCCAGTTTATGAGTTTGCTGATTTCACTAGGCATTTTGCCCATGCTGAAAGAGCAGGATATTGGAGCTGAGTCCTGCCATATAGATTTAGGAAGAGGAAAAGGTATAGCGAGTTTGAAAACTCTTAAATTCCCACTAATGTGTGGACAAGAACAAGTTTCACAAGTCACAGGTACATAAGTGTGCTTTATTCCAGAAATTTTTACATCCTAAAAAGTTATAAATAATTTCCAAACTTTGCATGTATTAATTTTGTCATGTGCCTATTGTCATCCTCTTCTTGCCCTCCCAAAAAAAGGAAAAAATCAACAGTGCTGCAGTGATTGATAGGCAGTCTGAGTGGCATAATTATATTTGTCTAACTAGCAGCCTTTGACCCAAAGAGCAGTTCTCACTCCTGCCAACACAGTTGCAATAATATTTGTAGAGACTCACTAAAATATCTGGAGTTTGGTTGTTCTTTTTCCTCTTTGAGAAGGGGAGAAAAGGCAAAATGGTGTAGGCTGGGAATGCAGAGATGGTCAGGATGAACACAAGTACTTGCTAGATTCGGACTAACTATGCAAACAATTGTTTTCTTCCCAACAAATATGGCGTCAGTTCCATTTGCCAATATACACCACAGCTATATGTAACCACTAAAAAAACCACACACACATTCAAGGTCTGTCACTTTTGGCACAGGGACTAGAATAACTATATAATCCCAGTGTAAAAAAACATGCAGTAGGTGGTCTTTTTCTGCTCATCCCCTGCCCCCTCTCCCCTCCAAGTGACACTAACAGTATCTGCTCAGCACGCTGCCAAGGACAACGCAGCACCACTCCACTTCGTCCACCTTTTTGGCACACCAACCTTGTTTTAATTTTGTATTTGCCGCTGTCTGATTCTAACTGCACTAAAAGCATAAGTTTAACTATATATAGGAACCCTAATACATTCATTACAGCTGTAAAATGACATTGTAGAAAAAAAGGGAAGATGAAACACAGAGTACAGCAGATGGAAGAAAGAAGAAAATGTCGTTCATGCTTCACCCATGAAGAGAGCTAAATTAAGCAAAGAATTTCATTTTCAGAAGGCATTTTTTAATAATGTCATTATCATGCAGGTCTGCTCAAGAATTATAACTTCATAATGAAAAGAATGCAGAATGGACTTTGAAGCATCTGATTTTCCCTGCTGGTGAGGAGAAGCAAGCCTGTTTTTCACGGTGTGTTCACTCAGTGTCTAAATTCAAAGTAATCTCATTGCTCTTTTCTGTACTGCCTGAACATTATTGGCCATGACTCATTAGCTAATGTCATTATCACTAGATGGGTCCAGTTTTGCCTTCCAGTTAGACCTGGGAAGCCTATTTGACTTTATCACAAGAAGCAAACCAGAAAGAGACTGTCACTATATGTTTGAGAATATCAGCATATCTTATTCTTTAGATACCAAAATATAGAACTTTGCTTGGGAATACAGTCACGCAGCCAAATGTCTTTTGTCTTGATGACAAAATATATCCTAGTTTGAAGGCAAAGAGACCTCTTTACCTCAAAATCATTTAAATCTGTGCTTAGAGAATGCAGTTATTTTCCTTGTCACACACACTCTAGATGTATTTTTCTCTCCTGTCCCAAAGTTAGCTTCCTTCATTTTTAAATTTCAAAATTGTTACAGAATAAGTATATTTTTAATACAAATTATGCCTTGACATCCATCTGTTTCTGGATGGGGAGAGGGGGTGCTGAAATGTCTAAAGAAACTAGGGAGAGAAGAGTATTTCAACTCTACAAGTTTTCTAGATAATCTGAAATGTATTCCTCATAACAATTATATCTATATTCCTCATTTGATTATATCTATATGCTTTATCATTCAATATTGTTATTCCTTACTGAATTCCAGAAACAACTCTTTAGCTGAGAAAGACTAAAACTCACCAACTTTCAGTGACATTTACCAGGAAGAGCTATATTCAGCTTCACCTGAAGCATAGAATACTTACTACATTTTCATTTAAATACAACAGATTAGCCCCTCTCTCCTCCCCAAACCAGTGCCTGTCTTCTTTTCCTGCTCCTGTACATATTTCTCTCACACACACAGTTTCTTGTTCTCATAGGAAAGAAACTAAAACACATACCACACAGAAACAGAATAAGCACAAGACAAGTCCACAAGAGAAAGCCACTAGGACACTGGTTAAAATATTTTCCCATGAATCTAAAAAAGATAACAGGCACTTGCTTATATGTCTCCTTTCATCCCTGAAAGCTTTAAAGTTAATTCATGGTTTCATAACTACAATAAAGTAACCATGCAGAGATTAAAATCAGGGCCTCTTTTTATTTGGATATCAACAGTATAAATCCCACCCAGGTCTTTCTAAAAGCAGCCTTGGCTGACACTCCAGAATGCTTCCTCAAGTTCATCTTAAGCCAAATAAGAAGTGGTCTGGAAAGGATTCATCCTTTTAGTGTACACAGAAGATCCTCGTCTTGGATCTATAAACCAAGTCTTTAAATTCCATTGTAATTACTTTGCAGTCATAAATAGAACAGTCACTGTTTGTGGCATCCCAGCTGGCTTTTTAGACAAGGTGCACATATCTTCAAACAGAGCATTCAAGAAATAAGCAGGGACAGTGACAGAGACTTGAGTATGATAATATATGAATCCTCAAAAAGCAAACAAGAAAAAACAACAACAACAAAAAACACCCAACATTTTTTTAACATGCAGTAATAGCAAAAAATAATTTTCTCTATTGAGGAAAGTTTGCTCAGAAGATGGATTCCCACCTTGAATATTTCTGTTTTCGAGGAAGACAGAGTTGGTGCAAGTAAAAGTTCTGCTATAGCAAAGTGCTTTAAATCATTTAACTCTTAAGACATGATGACTTAATAACAGTCTTATGCAAATAACTGAACTCTTCACTCGGAATTTAAGAATCAAAACCAAAACACTGTTTTCCCCAAGAGAGACATTTCTGGAGAGGCAGTCATGGAAATTTAAGACCATGGCTAGGGTTAATGCTTGTTAAAGATTTTACCAAAGATTACAAGTCATTCACAGTTCCTCTGATATCTATAAATGCCTAGCTTCCATGGATGCATATGCAATGGCCACAAGTCTCTCCATTTTAAGCTGGGATAAAATTATTTCCATAGATGTTGTCTGCCAGGGGTTCCCCCTGACCCACAGCATTTGCTCACTCTTCTGCTGAACAGCATTGATACTTAACCATCAGCAAGACAGCCAACCGTGCAGATTTCTATTTATAAGCTTAGTATAAAATGAACATTCAATAGGTCTTTTAACGTGCCCATTTCTTGCACTGATTTTTAAAGCATTTGAGAAATATACCCTAAAAGTTTCATATACTCAGCAGTAAAACATCACTGAAAAACATGGATTATTAGAGCATACAGCCATTCTTAGTAACATCATCTAGCTCAGTATCTGATCTCCAGCACTGGTCTTAAGTAAATGTTGAGGAAAATGTGACAACTGAGTAAGTATATATCATATCCCTCACTGCCTCCAGTGGTAACCTCTTAACACAAAAAGTACTATATCAACATAAGCTAACTCTGTATTGTTGTTATCCATCACTGCAATGGTAGACCACAAATGAACAGGAGTTTTAGAAGAACTAATTTTCTAATAGAGAGGAATGCAGTCAAACTGATTGGTAGAATATATTCTGAGTTAAGGAAAAAAAGGAAATGCAGGAACTGTCTAAAAAGATTTTACATGTATACAGGATAGCAACATGCATGGTCTATATAAAACACCAACCGCAAGGGAAGACTGAAAGAACTGCAGCTCTATCAAGCAAAGTAAAACAGGAGACACACGGTATGATATTTAACCTACAAAAAAAGATGACTACTGCAAAGGGCGAGCTAGCAATCTGCTTTCCATACCCATAGTGACAAAAAGTGATGGGCTTGACGGCAGAAAAGAAGTTTTTTAAACATTAGCAAAAAATACTCCAGAGTAAGAGTAGTGAAGCTCTGTAATAGATTGCCTGGGGGCCTTAAAGAATAACTGTAAAATTTTGGAACAGGTTAGACAAACATCTGTCAGGATTAGCTCATGCTGCCTTGGGGCAGGGTGATGAACTAGGTGATCTCTTGTGCTCCCTTTTAACCTTAAAATTCTGTAATTATTAGCAAAAAGCCCCACAATTCCACAGTAAGAATCAGAGAACATCTTGCGTTCACTAGCAAACCAAAGGCCGTGATTAAAAAAAGCAGTGGTCTACCACTGGATGAAGATGGTAATTTTTTAATAATGCTGCAAAGAAAAGCAAAAGTTTCAACACATATTTGCATTCTTCAATCTGAAAGAAGAAAGATCTGCTTTTATTATGCTTTCAGATTTCTTGTGTATGCAAGTGAACTCGTAAAGTTCCTCAGGGAGAAAGAGAGGGGAAGTCATCTGCTAAACCTCAGTTTCTTGAGAACGGAGGCTAAAAACCAATTAGAGATAAAGAAGCATTTCCATGAGATGTGGAAGACCTATAAGGAGGGGGGCATGCTACATCTGATGAGACTCAGTTCTTTAAGGGCAGATCTTCACTGTGTAAAGTAGCATTATGCAGAGACCGTGCTATGAACCACATGACATCTATAACCAGAAGATGTACAATTGCATTGTCATGGGTTTAGAAGCAGGTATTTTCACTGCAGGAACTGCATCACACTAGCTAACCTGGAGAGAGAATTGAGATGGTGTTTGCGAGTGGCATCACACTGCATCTGGTGTGTATACCAGCCTAAATCAGTGCTGGCTCAGGACTCCCTCTACTCTCAACTCTCCTGCGGTAAGAAAAAAAAGTGATGGAAAGCAGCTTAGATCAGATTTGCTATTCCCAGGTAAATTTTTTTCCAACCTTGTTATACATGTTCAGTAAAAATCATCATTAAATAGTGTTGGAGTTCGGGAATGAATTGACAAAGTCCTGTGCAAGACCCAGACTTAAGTTCCCACTAAAATTGTTTTTTTCTATAAAGCTAAATATTTCCACCCAAGGAAGCGAAGGGTATAACAGTGTGGGGACTCACCTGATACCTTGCAGAGGAGAGATTTGAACTTCCCATATTCTAGACACTTACCTCTCATGTTGAACCAGCTACCTTTCTATTCAAATAGTTATTTCTCACAGATCAAAATTTGAGATGCCCTCACAGAAAGAAGGAACATTTTCAAGCTCAGCATCCTTTGAAATGTATGTTTCTGTTAAGAGCAGCTTTGAAAAATCAGCATTTTTAAGTCAGTTTCATACACAAATATTTTTGTCACATTTCACAAAATCTCTGGTTTGGTTCCCTTTTCATGCAAAATATAAATAACACCTGTGAGGGGGTGTACTTCGGAGTCTCTCACAAGTGCCGGACTAGACTGGCAGCCCCACTGCCCCTCTTCCTCACAGTGCCCCTGCGAAAATGCCCTGCCAGCGTTCAAAGGCATTCCAGGGCGGGTGCTAATGAAAAGCAGCAAAGCCTACTCCGGCTCCTCATACTCCAGGACGAAGAGCAGTTACAATGAGCGAGAGAGACAGAGGACTTGTGCCAACCCAAAGGAACAGCAGGGAGCTCAAGAGAAACACAGAAATGTGGTTTGTAGTTTTTTTGCTTTGTCTTCTCTTCCCTCTCCAGCCCTCTCCCCTCAAGTTTATTGCTTGTAAAACTGCGTGAAGAGAATGCAGCTGAAGATTGCAGGCCAATTAGTGTCCATTTGGATTAGCCCAGAACCCCTGCAAACCCTAGAGTCCCCAAATAATTTCTTTTCCTTCTCATTCCCCTCTAGGCCGTCACTGCTGCTTCTCAGGGGAAATATGGGAAGTGGTTAATTCAGGACAAATGCTTGCACAGACCCTGTGCCATTCCAAAATCAGCAGAATAAAATTATATTGGACACAAAGCTTATTTTACATCTATATAATCAAACTCTTCATGTTTACAAATGCTACCTATGCATTAATACTACTACTTACAGCACACAGTTGCTATTTGAATTTTTATATTTTGCAAAAATATTTTAAAAGGCTGCTATCTATGTGAAATACACAGCACCAGCAGCTGGTCTCCAGCACTGTATCAGATTTGCTGGAGGAATAAAGACCTATCAACACCTTAGAATACAAGGGGCAGCCTCCTGAAATGCAGGTAGCCCTCCCAAAATGTTATCACATTAACCCTCCACCAACTCCTTGGAGCTATGATGTGAACACAAACAGGGGAGGCTTACATTTGTGTCTCATGCCTGTGCTAATTCCTCCCTAAATTGAAAATGCAGCTGGTTCAAGTGTGCAACTTTCACCAACTGACAAGGCTGGCATCCCTAGATGTAACAGAGAAATTTAATGAGGCTTCAATAAGTCACACTAATAGAACTAAATCAGAGCTACTATGACTGTCAATGATGTTATCCTACTAATTTCTCACCCTGGACATATAAATGGCTACTGAAGAACATGACTTATCGGAGCATTAAATTGAACAGGGTTTAAATAGCTAAATAGCATAATTAAAGATAATATGAATCTACTCATGTTAAATATGCTGAAAGATTTCAGACACTAGAATAAATACAGTCTAATCTCTGGGGAAGGATTAGTGTGATAAAGATGACTACAGTTCCACTGTTTAATTTTGTCATGTAGATGCTCCCTGTAGACACTGCAGAGAGATAATTTTTCTAAAATAGAAAATGAAGTTCTCTTTCTGAAGGCACGCAAATCCAAAGCTTAAGAAAACAAAATGTTATTCAACCTTGTAAAAACAGAAGGCTAAAACTGCCAAATGTAAAATGGTATTGAATAGCATTCACACTCATCCAATTTAATGAGGTTTTGGAATCTTGATGCCAACTTTAATGCCTGGGGTGGTAATACACAACCTATGCACTGGTTTACTAAATCATAAGCTATAACTTCTGGAATGTGTTTAGTATAGGTAAATGGTTGCAGCTTTTTGACTTATGTATAT
Source organism: Morus bassanus (assembly GCA_031468815.1). Classification (NCBI taxonomy): domain Eukaryota; kingdom Metazoa; phylum Chordata; class Aves; order Suliformes; family Sulidae; genus Morus; species Morus bassanus. The sequence continues at coordinate 57,482,454 of CM062567.1, read as the reverse complement.
TAAAAACACAGTAACACAAATACTTGTTTACACCAGTAAGCAAAGTCACGTGTGCTAAAGACTGGCTCAAAAGCCATCAGAATAAAGGATATATAATTTGATATATTAAGATTTTAGAAATTTATTCAAATCAGATCAGAGGATTTTCTTAATTGTTCTGAGAAAATGAGAATTCTTATGTCAAATATTTAGCAATACCAACTACTAAACTAAAAAATTGCTGAGACTTACCATGAGAAAAATCACCAGATGGTAAACTGACAAGCTTTCTAAAGAAAATTTACTTAAATATACCTCAAGCATACTAATATTTATTGGATTTGCCATACATTGCAAATATGGCCCTACTTACATTGAAGTTAGTAAAAAGATAAACCTATCTTAGAGATCACCAAAGAGCTGCTGGGTAGTGATGCACATATGCAACACACAACATTCTGGAGTAGGATTTATACTGCTGAAAACACAAAGTAATCCAAATAATTTCCTTCAGGTGTGTAATTGGGGAAGTAAGACATTTGAATTTATACAAAAATATGACTGAAATATTTACAATCATGTTAATATATGCCTAGATTACTAATTCTCCCTGTCTGATCCTGCACTTCTGTAGTCAATCAAATCAGAACTGAGACTTACAGGAATGCAGAAATACCAAGATTCAGTGAGGGATTTATATATTTGTTTGTTTTAACTATAGCAGCACTCTATATTGGTGATGCTGAAACATCCAAAACCAAACTCACTCCCCAAAAATACAGGAAAACACTGAAACTGGACAAACACCAAGCTGTAAAATTTTCATTTGGCAGCCTTTATTTCTAAGAAATCATTCAATGAACTTGCAAGGTTTTATAAAACTTTAACTTCAGACAGCTGCTGTCATAATATTGTATCTACATTATGCTAAATTTTAAACATACTGTGCTGTGTGAAATAAATGAATGGTTTACAACTCATTAGAGGAAAAAAATAATCCTGACTTAAGTCATAAAGCTGAATAGAGACAAGAGCAAACAAGCCCAAATGCTGATAGGTACGGAATTTACAATGGTTACGTAAATGACGTTGAGAATAGTCTTCATATTCTGCTCTGCCAAAGAATCACTAAAACGTAATTAATGACCTATTTCATCATAACTTACTCTACTTCAAGAAATAAAGAAAATGTTGATAGATACCAGCGACACCAAATATGAGTTCTTTATTTATATAGAAACTATGGATATTGCAATGTGGTCAAACTCACACATTAAATATTATTTACTGTTTCCATTATTAAGTGACAGATCTGACAGTTTCTTCTTACATTATAATGACCTTAGGTGGCATTTCATCTAAAATACACATTGTATACAACATATACAAGGAAAGAAAAACATAGCTTTTTTTTTTTTTCTAGCAAAAAATACAATTTTGTAAAATGAAAGGGAGGATTACCAGAAATTCTATCTTATTTTTTCCTGCCTGAATTCAATGGGAAAATTTTTGGTGTTGTCATGAGGTCACCGGAAATACTGCGGTGGTGAATATGAATAAGTCTTCATTAGGTGACTGCTGCTTTATGGTCATTACTTGGGAATGGTTCTGGATTATCATCTTGTTTTTATTGGCTCTAATTTAAAGATACCTTCTTCAGTTGGTGGAAAAATAATGCTTCTTCTTGAGTTCTAAGAACAGCAGCCTAAGGCTGGAATTCTCTAAAGAAACCCAAGCTTTTGTAAAATGATGTCATATGCCAACTGTGCCAGGCAAATGTGTAGTAATAGCTAAAGCATTCTATAATTAAAACAAGTCCGTTGTTAAAACAGACTGAAAGTGATCAAAGCTCTTTTGTCTGTTCAGACACTTGATAGATGTGAAAAGAGTTCTGCTTACAGTGAAGATGGTGCTGTGGTTTCTGCCTCCATCTTAAGTGGCAATAGAATACATCCTGAACTATGTCTCTTTGCAAAGAAACTAATAAAATTTATACAGCAAAATGAATGCAACGAAAGGGGCATTCGACACAAAATAGACAGGTATTTCTTGCCCCTGTAAAACAAAGAGTGGAGCCTTAAATATCTGAAACTATTATTTAATAGTGGCAAAGCAATAAAGCAAATATATTTTGATAGTATCAAAAGTTTCAAATGTGACTAAAGGGAACATTTGATACCAGTAGTCACTTGATTACAGCACGTGGTCCATGACTATTCTTTTATAGTATTGTTTCTAAAACATTTCATATTTACCAAGAAACATTACATATGAGGAAATACTTTGAAAATAAACTATTTCATTGATTGAAATGCATTCCTCAGCTTGCCTCTGACCTTGTACCTGCTCTATGCTCTAAATTGCCTTAAAGGGTGGCATGGCTTTCCAAATGCACCATTTCTAAGGAATAATAAATTTCTCATCTAAATACACTTCGGTACAATTTTTGTATGTTACATTTGTTCTTTCTTCTTGGACTTGCAGAGGTACAAATATAACAAGAGACAGACGGTTCTAACAATAGTCCTGGCCATGTTTGCAAGAGACATATCTGGAGATTTTAAATTGAAGCCTCTTCTCCTAACATTTCCTTTACGCTCTTGAGCAACAAAAATCAAACATTACTGAACCTGCAACAGTCAGCACACTTTTTTGAAAATCCAGTTACCTGACCCAGAGTGGCAGGGGACAAGGTTGCATATCAACATGAAAAGGGAAGTTACAGTTCAATTCTGAATAACGGATTGAAAGGAGCTGGTTAATGCTAAACTCTATCCTGGGCATTTGCCACTGTGGAATTGAGGCTCCAGCATAGGAATATATTAACATAAATCTATTTCTTTCCACCACAAAGCATCAGGTCAAAAATAAGTAAGTCTGAGACAACCCATTGAGCAAGTGAGGACACTGTGAGCCCACGCTCAATAATATGTTTGGTATGCAAGCACTTCATTCCTTGCAAGAGTTGGTACCCTCTTTCAAAGACAGATTTGGAAATCTTTTACTTCCTAATATCTAACTAATTCTTGGACAGTTTACACTTTTGCTGCAACAGCCAAACTCTCGCCACTTTTCTCATCAAATACTGAATAAAAATGCAATAGTAAGCCAATATGAACACTGCATTTCTGATACACAAATTTGGCTATAACATATTAACATAATAAGGTGATTTTCACTACAAAACATAACAAAGGGAATTTCAGGTGCAGGGCTTTAACTCCAACACTCCAATAAAAGAACAATGTAAAACATGAGATGTTATGTAAAATAATACACGTATGTTCCACTCTTTCTGACCCAAATAACATTTTGTTTTGAGTTGACCTCTGTAGTTAAGCTAAATCAAGTATTCCATCATAATTTTATAAGACTTCAGTCACATTCTCCCTAAGGGAAACAAAACAACTGATTCACAAGTGAACAAGAACTTCCCAGATTACAAAAACCTTCCAAATTGATCTGCTTATGGTCCATCTTCAAAATGTAAATCATTCAAGGTAAAACCGCAATGTAGATATTCAGAATTCTTTTTCTTTGACCTATCCACACTATATAACCTTTCCCATTATAAATTACCTGCAATCAGATAAGACTTCGTTGCTCCATTCAAAACCATTCTTTTTTTCTGATAATCAATGCTACATATAAATAGACCGTACTCTTTCAAATATCTTTTTATATCTCCTCTCCTAGCCCACATTCTGCTTTGGAAAAAACAATAACCAAAAACCAAAGCCACACACAGAGAAAAACATCAAACCATGTTATACAGAAAAGCCTTCTGAAAACAGGCCATTTAGGGTGTTTCTAGACATACCGTATTTTTCCGGATGTTTTGTGACCGCTAATGCAATTTACTGTAGGAATGAATTTGACATATATCTAAAATGCTTTGTCTAAAGACAAGCATAAGGATACCTGGCTTGCTGGATCTGTTTCAAAAAGTTTTGATATTAGGTTTTTTCCTATACCTGTTTTAAAGCAGGATTAATGCTCATTCCTTGTACCTCTAAAAAAAAAGGTCTCATTCTAGCCAAGAAATGTTAAACAGCCCCACTAATGGATTACAAAACTCTTAAGTCTTTTCTTTGCAATTCCTAATATAATGTCATTTCATTGAGCTAGGGTTTATTTCTGTCATCTCTTTGTACATTCATCACATGGACAAGATGGGGCATGCAGCTGCAGAGTTGTTCTCCTGCCACATGACCTGTTGTACTGCAAAGTTGTAAGCGGGAAGAATGATCATAAGGGCTTGGTAGCTGTGCATCTTCAACCAGCTGGATTTGAGAGGGAGCAAAGTAGGTCTTCACCTAGTGGTCTCAGTTCCAATTCTACCATCTATAACATTAGCATTTACCCAATGATCTTTTAGCAAAACCAGATATAATTCCGGTAAAATTAGTATGAAATCAATACTTACAATAGTATGATGTGTGAGGTTTTACTAATGGTATTCTTAGAAGGCTGATAACAAATAAAATCTGTAGTCAGAAACATGCTAAATACGCTACACAATGGAAATATTAAATCAAAGTGCTTTCTAAAGCAGTGAAAGAAGTAGTTTCATCTCTCCATAGGTGTTGTCCCAGGGAACTCTGATCTCATAGAATAAGAATTCCAGAGCCGTTAAAATAAATAAATAAATTAAAAATGGGCAAGCTGAATTCTAGTTCTGGTTGGCATAGGAGAAAACAAAAGGAGAAAATATTTCTAACCAAAAGACAGTGGGAAGTTTGCCTAAATCGGAAAGATCCCCAAAGGACTGTGAGACAGGACAACTACATCCCTGTAACCTCCACTAGTTCAGAATTTCTTAATGTCACTTCTATAGAGATCATTTGAACATCCCAATCATTGTCCTACTCTCAAGATATCCAACAAGAGCCTCTCCTCTCTTTTGTCCAAACTTGCTATGAAACAATTGAAAATAGAAGCAGTTCATCTATTACAATTGATAAAAAGAAATATTAATATGTAAGGCAGACTGGCAATGTGTGAAAATGACAAATTAAATTCTACCAGTTGGGCTCCCAGTTCATGCCTTTTTTTGAAATGCCTGCATACTTGCCTCTCCCTAACCAAAAATATCATGATGATACAATGGAAAGTTGATACAATAATAATAAAGCATTCAAAAAATGCCTTTAGGAAATGACTTCAGTAGTGATGAATTAAATCCATAAATAAATCTTAATCCCGTTACACAACATGGTGAATTCCCAGCAATGCTGCATTTGGTGCCGAAGAAGAAACAATCCAAGCATTATCAAGTACTAACAGAATTCAGTATAAGTAAAGATGCTCCAGGCTAATATTTTATACTGTACTAACTTCATTCAGCATGCTATTCCAGTTTGTTACCAGCTAAATTTGTAGATAAACCAGTATTTCAACATGTCCACCAATTATTGTCTTCTTATAGTTATCGAAACCTCATCTATTCCTGAAAACACAGGAAAGGCAGTGCCTTTTCCCCATAGGAAAAAGCTACAGAGATAAACACGGTTATTCTGGTACATGTGTCTGTTCTAAAAGGGCAATTAAACACCTTCTGCTGAAACAAAGGCTCATTTGAACAAATATACTGGAATATCGTCCTCTGGTCAAAACCAATCAGAGCAAGCAACAGGTTTTAAGGCTACAGCTTGATCTCAGATCAGACAAAAGATGTTCAGTTCTCCAGAAATAGCAGATTCTGTGCTATTGTGAACATAACAACATTTATGGTTCAACAAAGTATTTCCACCGTTCTTTACCTGTTATGTGTCTACTGAATCTAGCCACCTCTGCTTAGGGGTGAAATTCCCCTGCCAAATTATAGAATATGGCAGCGTACATAGTGATATATTTGTATAAGAGCAATTTTCACAAGGAAGAAAAAACCTACTTGCAACTTCTTTTCTCATGCTCTCCAGTAGCCTACATGCAAATACAGGAAGGACAAGTTATTGCTACATCTGCTGGTAGGGAACAAAAGTTACATACTACACTGAGTCCTCTGTTCTGAGTGTCCTTTCCTTCTTTCCCCACTACAATTTTTATGTTTACTTTTAAAGTACTTATACTGTTGTAGTGAGTAGAATCAAACATCAAGAACTGACTTGATCTTATAGTGGTAAAGGAAGCACAACCTCCCCATGGAATCTGTTGTGAAAGCACAGTGTCGTGTTTGATTTTCCTGGGAGCTGTATTGGTTCGCCTCTGTGTTTCTGCTAACCAAAGAGATATTTCCACATTGACAACTCACCAGAATTTTAACTATCATGTTTTAACCCAGTGTGGCAGGGACAGTCTTGCTCTCTAGAGCTGGCCTGGTGCCTAACTCAATGGGATACTGATTCATGACTCTGGCTCCTAGAAACTGTAATACACAAGTAATAAATAGCAATAAATAACAATGGATGATCTGAAACACCAGCTCACATCAGTGCCCTGTGTCTACTAACATTTCTACATTTTCTACCACCAGTAGAGCTGAAATTGAGCCAGTAATTGTGGGAAATTTTAGGAAAGTATGTCAAATGTAGACAAGATAATAGTGTCTGTCGCCCTTTTTTTTTTTTTAAATAGCATTGTGGGGTGCCATTTTTATTGTCTATCAATGACTTCCAGATTGTTTACTCAGTTCACAAATAAAAATTAAAATGATTTTGAAAGCGAGCAGTTAGGAAAAATCACAGAAAACTGGGAAAGTACCAGAGGATTTCTTTAAAATATAAGTAGTATCAAGCTTCAAAATACAAAACTGGAGTAGTCTTGACAATAAATATTCAATAAATTTATGAAAATAATCCAAAACACCATGACAATTCCCATTGTCTTGTAAAACAATAAGCAACCACCCAAGAAGCAAGCCAAAATAGTTTGTTTTGTAGCTGTAGGACCTTTTGTGCTATCATTTAAACTGACAGACCATCCACAGCCAAGTTACTTAACAAGCGGATGAAGGAAATTACTTTAGAAATTTCAAACACTAATTTATGCTACTTACACTTGTGTGTTTACTGAAAGCCCAGATGGTGTCTTATCAGAGCTATACTTAGGGCAGGTTTTATGCTAAGCTTTGCACTAATGCCCATGCAAAGGTGCTAAAGGCTCACCTTTATCCTGTAGCAGACACAAATCTTGAATTGTGGCATAGGCACGGAAGCACAATTTTCTTTTCAATTGTACTGAACTGGTTGTGTGTTTCATCTAAATTAACTTGTTCTTTTAGCTGAGAATCACCAAGGGGTAATAAAAGTATGCAAAATTTATTTTGCCCGCATCATGTCCAGAATTCATGACTTGGAACAATAAACACAGAATGTGGACTTTGGAACACAAAATGCAGAATGTACAACAGGGCATTACTCACAGCCTGGCAAGGAAGGCTCTCAGGAAACAAATACAGTTGGCATTCTTTATCACTCCAAGTAACACAACATTTTTGCAACGTCCTGAATTCTGGAATTGTGCATGAATCAATATGGAATATTTTTATTTGTGATCTATAACTAGAACCTCTGACAGGTGTTCCAAGTACCATGATGGGAGCTGTGTATACTGTAGACTGATGGCAATTTTTTCCGAAAGGTTCACAAATACAGCTGGTATCCCATTTACCCATTCAAAAAAAGTGTTTTAAAGGGTCAATACATGTTATAAACAAATCACTGTTTATGAGGAATTGGTAGTAATCATTGTGTCATCAGGATATATAATACTATAGTATCAAAACATTTATTTCATGTAATGAACTTTCAAATTTCAAATTACTTCAGTGAAGAAACACTATTACTCAAAACAGTGTAATATCATGAAAAAAATCTGACACATTCTTTTCTTCCCCTTTTGGGGCCAGTTTCTTTTTCCCTTGCATTTTCTGTAGACTTTTACAGCTTTGGAACAGCTACCTGCAGCACTACCAGAGTTGAACAGCAAAAAAAAACACATTTATACTGAGAAGTACAACACAACCAGATATCTTAACCTAGGTGTCCATAGGATATCGCACATTTACATTTGAACATGCTAGCATATGCCTTTTCATGCCTTTGCTAATCTGGAAAATAATGTAGCTAGTAATATTTCTTTCACAGGCCTGTAAAGGTAAATTAAAGCCCACAAGCTAATAGGAAATCCTAAAAATAGTTATGCTATAAATGCAAATGGTATTTTGTCATCCACCTTCATTCAGAATGGGTTTGTTTCATGCTTTACCATTTTAGGAAGATAGGCTAGAGAGACACATTGCATAAACGTCTTTGAAGTATGACACGTTTGGTGAAAAAACAATATTTAAGTGATGCAGAGGCTGTTAGGCTTTTTAAACTAATTAATCTTACAATATTTGGGAGGGTTTTTTGTCATCTTTGCAATGAAAGATCAGTAGAGGGCAAAGCACAGGAACTGCTTTTCGACCCCCACAATAAGGAAAGCAGCAACCATTACACCCCAAAAGACATGGGAAAGGATGATGAATAGATTCAGGAATTTTTCTTCCATTTTCAAAAATTCTTATGTAGGACTGACTCTGGCATGTGAGTAAACTCAAGGCAAAGCTACGACATAAAACCTGAAAAACTTAGGTGAGGTTCACACATCTGAAATTGCACAATATACCCCACTTTCAATGTGATGCCAATGTTATCCTTGGGATGAAAGATTTACAAGGAAAAAGAGAAAAAAAAGAATCACACCAAATGAGCAGTAAGACATGAAGTACACAGTGTGAAAGAACCAAGTGGCTGATAGGACAGAGATTATTACTGCAAGCAGAGGTATGTCCCCATCAGACTTCAGTCTGATTTCTGTATGATTTGACTCACTTATTTGTTCTACTCAAAGAAGAAACCAGACCATGTGGAAATGAATTTTTATGAAAAAGGTATTTAACTTTGTGCTTTCTGGAAAGCATGACAGAGAATCTATATTTGCAACAGGAAGACAGCATATCACCAAATCTGCCCAATAAACCAGATTTTATCCAGGAAGTAGATACCTTTTCACAGGAAGGCAAAAAAATAATGTCAGAGACAATAGGAGTACTTAGTCGCCTAAAGATAAATATGTGTTTGAGTGTTTTATTGTATTGGGGCCAGAATTAGGACAAGATGACCTTGCAAATGATATTATATAACAGACTTAATTGACACAGAACAAATATACAAATTAAACCCCACCTTTTCAGAGATGGAGAACATTAAAGAAGAACAACCTCAGGAATTATGTTGCAGCTGGAGACAAGAAGGTCTCTGACAGAGATTGGGGTAATTTATTGACATTACATTAATTCTTTGACTAATTGCTCCAAAAAAAACAGGGATTAAATGACAGAAACAGATATACATCTCCCAGGAGCGGAAGGAAAAGACATGGAGAAATTACGATCAGCCAGAACGCCAACTTCGGGCATCTCAGCTTGTGACCAACAAGACTCCAGAGTGTACGAGCAATCCCTGATCTCTAACCTCCACAGGCAGACATGAAGGAAGACAAGGAATGTATACAACAACAACTTTCTTAAACCAGTGGAAATACTGATGATGCGAAGTAAAGTAAGTGCAACCCCCATATTATTTATTTAGATGAAAGAAAGATGTTTAAAAAAAAATTTTTTAAGAGGTCTCAGCAGCAGGCAAGCTACAGAAACACTTAGTATACTCAGGGGCACAATACAGGAACACAGTATTTCTTGTAGATGAGGTAATTACTAGAAAAGAAGAAGGCAAGAATGACTGGATTTAGGAAACAGCTGTATCTGATTTACATGGGACCTTGTCAAGGCCTTATCTTGAAGGCATATTAAAGTTCTATAGTTGGTATAGCAAATTACTAATAAAAAGATTCTTTATTAAAAAAAAAAATAAAAGATATAGGTAGCAGTGAGACAATAACATACAGGAAAAGATTAAAAAAAAAGAACAACCACAAAACCAAAACCAAAACCCAAACAAAAAAACCCTAAGTCCCAAATGAACACAAACCCAAACATCTTAGCATATGTTTTCAGTCCAGAAGCTAATTGTATATCATGGAAGAATCTGCAGTACCACTCCTTGTCCCTATCTCAACCTGAGCTCCCTAAACCGCACTTCTTTCAGTTTCCCTGGTTTGTGCTTTACGGAAAGAAGAGCTCCCATGCTTGATCAGACCAATGGTTCACACACCCTGAAAACCTCTCTCCAACAGTGAGCAGTCCCACCTGATTCAGTAGGAGGTGCAGCAAAATCTATTCAGTAGGTGGCCATAGGATGAGCTGCCCCAACATGGAAAAGTTTCCTCCTGACCTCAGACAGTAAAGGCTGCTTTATCCTCTAAACATAAGTGATATAGTGATAGTGATCACTTTCAAGGCTTTTCTCTAACTTCTTATTGTAACTTTGTATACTCTTGTAAGGCACATAAATATCTGATGGTTTTCGGATCCTCATCTTTTAAATGTACAACACTTGAAAAAAAAAGTGTTTTGTTGTTAGGGTGTTTTTTTTCTACCTGACTGTGATTCTTTTCTGTTCCCAGTCACGGTGCCCAGAAATTCCCCTAAATCATTTTGTATGTAATTTTCACTGCAATGAGGAGATATCCCAGCTGCATTCAGATGACAAAGCTGGGGTACCAGAAGCAGTTCACCTATTTCAACAAAGGTCTCGGCATGGACTGTCCTACTCTGTGAGACGCCCATACCCAGCTACCTTCCCAGGTTGTTTCTGACTGAGGAGCATAGGAGTGAAAAATCACTGGTGTTGATAAGGTGTCAGTTTATCATGACTGAAGTGTTCCAGTGTTTCTTTTAAGTTGCCTCAGGTGCTTCAACATTTATGTTACAGCTTAGATAGACCCTTCATAACATCTGGAAATTTTGTCGTACAGACCATTGCTTAGCCCCTTTGTCACTGCATATAAATAAAAGTTGAAAAAGCAGTACAATATTTCTAGGGAAACGGGTTCTTCTGATTGTAGCTTTTTAGTGGGATAAAGACCAATCACTTTATTTATTATTATTTGTTTTTTCTTTGTTAGGTGACCTAATCATTTGCGGATTGAAAAATAACATTTTGTTATCCATATCACCATTACTTGGTTTCTTCTCTGTGCCTCTGAGGGGAGGCAGCACATATTTAAAGGGTCTTTGAAAGTCCTAATGGAGTTTGTTAACAAGTAGGTTTTGTTGTCCCTCCCTCTGTCCCCATTATTCACTTATTTATCTCCTGCTCTTCAGTATGTAGCACAGTAGGTATTCTAAAGAGGAAAATGCTTCAGAACCTCATTCTGTTAATCCCTTGGATGAATTTCATTAAGATCAATGCATGTCCTTCCCCAGACCTTAAATAAGTTCATTAGCAAAGACTCTTTGGCCCCAAAACCTTACAGTGTAGAAGTCAGCATTGTACACAACCATGTGCACAGATCTGCCATCATTGCCATAAAGTCAGAAACCTTTGATATATGTAATAAAAATACTGAAATATGTAAGATTTCCTTCACCACAACAAGCACCACCTAATTGTAAATCCATATACTTATCACTGCTAGCCTGACTCTACACCAAGGGAGTGTTTTAATACATCATTAATATTTCTATGGCTCCTTAGCACTCTGTGCAACCACCCACACAAAATATTACTCCCATGCCACAGTTCAGGAAGCAGCAGCAGATTTCCACTGACAAACATCAAAATCCCCAGGCCAAGGAGCTGGCAGCAGGGGTATGCTTCCATTAGGAACGGGTGAACCACCTTCCGAAATGCCTCTCCAAAACCAAACTGCACCCACAGGTTTATTTTTCAAACCAATAACATTTGTTTAGCTTTTCCTCATGGTAATTGTCACAATTCTTCAAAATCTCTGGACAGTGCACAAATACCTATAAAAATTGAGATTTCACCGTAACAGTTTTGACACAAATGAATTATATCACTTTGTGTTTCATGTGAGCAGGCTAGAGAACTACCAAGGCAGCTGTGCTCCTCCACCTTGCTTGTTAATTTAGGAAACTGCTCTGAAATGAATGAAATGATGCAAGAGAGATTGCCAGACCATGGTGGGCTTACAAGAGAGATGGTGATGCTGCTGCCCAGAGGCTGGGCGCATTTCCCTCAGTACTCTCAAAAGCCAGTAAAAGAATATTTCTGTAAGGCAACAGCCCACAGTAGAAAAACTAAAAATAAAATACTACAAAAATTATAGAGATTGGAAAACCTACTGTTAGTTTAGACATTTCAGGGAAAACCATGTGCACCAGAAACTGCTCTTGGGAAGCCATATTAAAAGCTACCAAGGGGAAGGGAAGAGCTCGCGAGCTAGAATTAACCAGATGTTTTCAAATGGTGCATGGAAAGGCAATGTTATTAGCCTAGCAGGGTCAGATCAGTGAACACGAGGGAAGAGAAAGAGGATGGTGTATTTGGTTTGTGTGGCAACGCTTTGGCAGCGGGGGTGGGGCTACAGGGATGGCTTCTGTGAGAAGCTGCTAGAAGCTTCCCCCATGTCCAATACAGCCAATGCCAGCCAGCGCCAAGACAGACCTGCTGATGGCCAAGGCCAAGCCCATCAGCAACAGTGGTAATGCCTCTGGGATAACATATTTAAGATGGAGAAAAAAAAAAAACAATAACATGTACAACAGCAATTGCAGCTGGAACAAAGGAGTGAGAACATGTGAGAGGAACAACTCTGCAGACAGCAAGGTCAGTCAGTAAAGAAGGAAGGGGAGGAGGTGCTCCAGGCACCAGAGCAGTGATTCCCCTGCAGCCCATGGTGAAGACCATGGTGAGGCAGGCTGTCCCCCTGCAGCCCATGGAGGTTAATGGTGGAGCAGATATCCACCTGCAGCCCGTGGAGGACCCCACGCCGGAGCAGGTAGATGCCCCCAAAGGAGGTTGTGACCCAGTGGGAAGCCCATGCTGGAGTAGGCTCCTGGCAGGACCTGTGACCCCATGGATAGAGGAGCCCACTCTGGAGCAGGTTTGCTGGCGGGACTTGTGACCCCACGAGAGACCCACGCTGGAGCAGTCTGTTCCTGAAGGACTGCACCCTGCAGAAAGGGCCCACGCTGGAGCAGTTTCTGAAGAACAGCAGCCTGTGGGAGGAAGAACTCGTGCTGGAGAAGTTCATGGAGGACTGTATCCTGTGTGAGGGACCCCATGCTGGAGCAGTGGAAGAGCGTGAGGAGGAAGGAGCAGCAGAGACAATGTGTGATGAGCTGACCACAACCCCCATTCCCTGTCCCCTTGCACCACTTGGGGGGACGAGGTAGAGAAATCAGGAGTGATGTTGAGCCCGGGAAGAAGGAAGAGGTGGGAGGAAGGTGTTTTAAGATTTAGCTTTTATTTCTCATATACCCTACTCTGATTTTGATTGGTAATAAATTAATTTCCCCGAGTCAAGTCTGTTTTGCCCATGACAGTAATTGGTGAGTGATCTCTCCCTGTCCTTATCTCGACCCACAAGCCCTTTGTTATATTTTCTCACCCCTGTCCAGCTGAGGAAGGGGAGTGATAGAGCAGCTTTGGTGAGCACCTGGCATCCAGCCAGGGTCAACTCACCAGAACTGGAAAGAGAGAAATAGGGGTAGAAAGTTACCTGAGGGAGCAAGGGGACTTTCTGCTACCTGTTTACAAGGTGTTGCTCACACATTTCCTGATGAGTGTGTGAGGCACAGGTGCCCAGGTGCTGGCGGGGGCCGCAGGGGTCACTGTGAGGGGAGGCGAGGCCGGGCTGCCCTGAGCCGGACACAGCCGGTTCCGGCCAGCTCCAGCGGCCCCACCGCAGGGCCCGGCTGAGCCCCTCAGCCACGGGCCGACGCCACAGGGAAAGCGCAGCCAAGGCAGGGCAGAACGCTGCCCGGCCGTGAGGGGTGGGCGAAAAAGGGGGAGAAACAGATATTTATAAGCATTGATAAGATCCCCCCTAAGTCTTCTCTTCTCCAGGCTGAACAAACCCAGGTTTCTCAGCCTTTCCTCATAAGGGAGATGTGCCAGTCCCCTGATCATGTCGTAGCTCTCTGCTGGACTCTCTCCAGTAGTTGCCTGTCTTTCTGGAAATGGGGAGCCCAGAACTGGATGCAATACTCCAAATGTGGTCTCACTAGGGCAGAGTAGAGGGGGAGGATAACCTCCCTCGATCTGCTGGCCACACTCCTTTTAATGCACCCCAGGATACCCTTGGCCTTCTTGGCCACAAGGGCACAGTGCTGGCTCATGATCAGCCTGTTGTCCACCAGCATTCCCAGGTCCTTCTCAGAAAAGCCACTTTCCAGCAGGTCAGCCCCCAACATGTAACGGTGCATGGGGTGGTTCCTCCCCAGGTGCAGGACCTTACACTTGCTTTTGCTGAATTTCATGAGGTTCCTATCGGCCCAGCTCTCCAGCCTGTCCAGGTCTTTCTGAATGGCAGCACAGCCTTCTGGCATATCAGCCACTCCTCCCACTTTTGTATCATCAGCAAACCTGCTGAGGGTACACTCTATTCCTCCGTCCAGGTCATTGATGAATATGTTGAACAGGACTGGACCCAGCACAGACCCCTGGGGAACACCACTAGTTACAGGCCTCCAACCAGACTTTGCACCATTGGTCACGACTCTCTGGGCTCTGTTGTTCAGCCAGTTCTTTATCCACATCACTGTCCTCTCATCTAATCCACACTTCCTTAGCTTGTCCGTGAGGATGTTATGGGAGGCAGTGTCAAAAGCCTTACTGAAGTCAGGATAAACAACGTCCACTGCTCTCCCTTCATCGACCCAGCCAGTCACAACATCACAGAAGGCTATCAGGTTGGTCAAGCATGATCTTCCCTTGGTGAATCTATGTTGACTACTTCTGATAACCTTCTTTTCCTCTACATGTGTGGAGATTACCTCCTGGATGAACTGCTCCATCACCTTTCCAGGGATGGAGGCGAGGCTGACTGGCCTATAGTTTCCCAGGTCCTCCTTCTTGCACTTTTTGAAGATTGGAGTGACATTGGCTACCCTCCAGTCCTCGGGCACCTCTCCTGTCTTCCATGACCTTTCAAAGATGATGGACAGTGGCTTAGCGAGAGCATCCGCCAGCTCCCTCAGCACTTGTGGGTGCATCCTATCGGGGCCCATGGATTTGAGAGGATCCTGTTTGCCTAGGTGATCTCTGACCCAGTCCTCCTCAACTAAAGGGAAGTCTTCCTTTCTCCAGATTTTCTCTCTCACCTCTGGGAGCTGGGATGCCTGAGAGCCAGCCTTAGCAGTAAAGACTAAAGCAAAGAAGGCATTCAGTAACTCTGCCTTCTCTGCATCCTGCGTCACCAGGGCACCCACCTCGTTCAGCAGCGGGCCTTCTGTATCCCCACTCTTTCTTTTACTACTGATGTATTTGAAGAAGCCCTTCTTGTTACCCTTGACATCCCTCACCAGATTTAGTTCCAAGTGGGTCTTGGCCTTCCTTGTTGTATCTCTGCATACCCTGACAAAGTTCCTATATTCCTCCCAAGTGGCCAGTCCCTTCTTCCACATACTGTAAACCTGCCTCTTCCATTTGAGTTTTTCTAGAAGCTCTTTGCTTATCCATGCAGGTCTCCTGGTTCCTTTGCTTGACTTCTTCCCTCCCATCCTGTGGAGGAGGAGGAGGAGTGAGAGCGCAGCTGGGCAGGCATCGAGCAGACAGCCAAGGTCAACCCACCACAATGAGAAAGCACCGTGTACTTGCATTGCTTAATATGATCTTAAAACCATTTTTACATTTAGTCACTATAACATAAAATACTTGATAGCTCTATTTTTAAAGTTGCGCTGAAAACTAGAGAATTAAAGCCAAAGTATTCAGTCAACATGCAGCTTAGGTAGTATGACTGAAATAGTGAATTAAGGCAAGGCATCACAGTCTGGTCCTCCAAGGCTTAATAGTCACCAACAACTCATGGGTAAACAGGTAAGAGATTGAGTTCCATATGGGAAACCTGTGAGTATACCTCCCACAGTGACAGAGGCATATGAAGATTAAACAGAAGTAAACACAAGACAGGGATACTTCTCACTTATAGTATTACTTAATAGACCAGGTTTAAGAATAGAGCTTAAAATATTACTTTTCACATACTTTGTAATTAAACTTTAGTAAGTAAAGGAAGAATTTCCTTCGGTAGGCAACAGGTTTAATCTCTACTGGGGCAGAATATAAAGCTGCATTCCAGCTACCAAGTTCATTTTAACTTGCGTCTGTGCTGTTTTTCATTTAATTAATTGAAGAAATTCCATCAGCTTGAATGGGACCAGCACCAGACCCTTGAGAGAGTGATTCTTTTTGAAGCACTGCAAGCAGTGAAACTTGTCTCAATGTTTAATAATTTATTTTAACTTTTTTTTGTTATTGTCTCCAACACTACCATTGGACTCCGTTAATCATTTCTCAATCCTTTCATGAGCGAAAGCAACAAAAATTAAGGATGTATTTTTTTAAAAGTGATTTTGTTGTTAAATGGAGAACAATAATTCAATTGGACCAAACTTTTGGATACTGATAGAAGCAGGCCTTTGCCCAGGGATTGTGAATCAAACTTTTTTAAAATTAACACAAAAATAATGCACAGAATTTTTTTTTATTTTAAAGATGTTTTAAAAAAAAATCCAAACAGTTAATTAAATTATGAATGTGCATTTATGACATCTATATAAAGCTGCCAGTTAACAGGATTTGCATCCCCCTGAATAAATACCAAGGAAGTGATTCAGTAAACACACTTATATAGAAATTTCCTAAAATGCCATGAGAAAAGCTTTTGTTAAAAAAGATTTAAATTGCTCATATCGTAAAATAATTTTAGCACATGATGCAAAATATACCATAGTTAGTCTAATTTTTTGGAATTTCAAAAGGTAATTAGGCCCCCATTCCTGGAACAAGAGCTTTGCTATTATGATTACCAGTGAACGATAAAATTTTCTCTTGACAGATTTATATTTAGTCAGAGATCATCCAGGAAACATTACCATTAGATAATAACTGTTCATAGGAGAACATTTTTTAGTCTGATTTGACCTATATATGAAAAGACAATTCTCTATACTTATGTGTGCAGGATGATGATTGAATGAACAACATTAAGGTGTGAGAGCTGGGCAAAACTTATTCACAAACCACAAAATTTCCATGAAATGCAGTTTCAGCTTGCAACTTTCACAAATTCAACCCAAGCTAGTAAAAGCAATTCATTCAGAAATAACTTTGATTTTATTTTTAAGGGTGTTTCTTGTCAATCACCCCTGCTCATCCATCACTACCACGCACAAAGATGGACGATAATATTTTTTTGACCCAATGGTTTTTACATGGAGGAAAGTGGCTTTAACTAGTCACCTAAAATGAAACACAGGCAGGTTTTTTTTTTGCTGAAGGACACATGAACCCACAGTCTCCAGGACAGCTATCTGTATAATCTAATGATTACATGGGGGTTTCAATCTCCCTTATTCACTCTTCTGCACATTGTAGAAATATATGAGCATGCATAAGTACCAAACCATACACAATAACTCACGTGACACCAGTTCCTGGGTAAAGTGTCCCAACCACCAACTTTTTTTTTTTCTATCTCAAATTATTTGAATAATTTACAGATGTGGAAAGAAAATTCTTCATTCTACAAACAGCACTTTTTTGTTAACACTAGCTGAATATCATCTTAGTTTTCTGACTCAATGAGACAAATAGTCCCCACACACCCAAATTAAAGCCTTTGAAACAGTTTATCAACTACTTCAATTAAACAGTTGATATAGTAAGGTATGGCAATCAAATTATTTACAGAATCTTATTGATCAATCCCCCCATGACTGAATATGCAATAATGGAAAAAGCAGTTAAAAAATAAATAGTAAAAAGCTCAATATTGAAACCTAGTTCATTTCTCCAAATCAAACCTAAACTGAAAAGTTTAAAGATTGTATTAATAGTCTTGCCTCTTACTTTATACTTTGTATTGCCTTAGCCCTTGAAAGTCATCCAATCTGGACCCCTCACATAAAGCTCTGCTCATAGTATGAGCCAAGGTTTGCAATGGGATTTCTCAGCCGACATCTTTTTGTGGAAGTAGCATGAAGCAGATAAACAGAGAGTGAACAGCCTGAAACCTTTTAATCCAGCTCTATTTACCTAAACTCACACATACAAAATCTCAAATATTTGCCACGTCAGATCTGAGCCAGGGAAAAATGAAAGCTAAAAACGTCGTAAGCAGGGACTTTGTGTGCTACTCTGGAAGGCATGAGATAGGTTGTTTTTTTGTTTTTGTTTATTATTTTTTTTTTAACATTTATATTGAAGCCTGTAGCAGTAGGATCAAGGCAGATATGTGACCCAACCCTTGGCTAAGACGGTATTCACTGCACACACACTGAACAGAAACAAGCATGCAGCTGCCAGTAAACCTCTAGTTCTGTGTCTTAGTGAATTTGTTTTACCTCAGTTCAGCACAGCTTGTACATTTATTCGGTACAGTTTGTTCATTATTTACCTTCCTCATGACCATCTAGACAAACTCAGATATTGTTTCCATAGCTACCATCTGTACATTACTTAAACTCTCCCCTGACCCAGGCATAAATTCCTACAAGCACTTTTCAACCGCTTTGCACTGGTAAGAGTCGCAAATTTTCATTAGATCATCTAAATTCAGAAAACCTGACTTTCAACATGCAAACCTGGAGTTTTACAGGCCAGATCTTACAGCTTACATAGAATGATGCAGCTTCAGTGAAGCTAATGGAGCAGCAAAAAACATAAGAAATAAAAATTTGTGCAGGCTAATCAAGCTTTGCATACAACGAGGACCTGTAAATATGAAGAGTTACATACGAGAAGCTGGAAAGAAGACAGTGCAACTGAGTCCAGAGAAACCCAAAAGTCTGACTCAGGAATAATGGATTGTCAAGCAATGCATGGAGTAGCATGGACTTGACTACTTAAAAGCAAAAAGTGAGTCCTATGTTAAATTATGTGGTGTACCAGAGAAACCATCACCTCAGACAAACAGATAGAAAAAGGTCACATCTCCAAACATCTCCAGGTGAGAAGCACAGGAAGCCAATCTTTGTTTGGAAGCAGGGTAGTATTTGTGACACATAAACTCTTTCATTGCACCTCAGGCAGCAATCCAAAGCTACTAAACTATGATCACAAACCACATATGATTACAACACATCTAGAAGATTGTGTCATAACAAGAGTCTATTTTTCAGTAAAGTACATGGGGTATTGAAAGGGACATAGGTATCCTTTGTATTTTGTAAGTATATGTCCTTCAATGGCTTACCAGTTATATCTAAAGGTATCACAAAAGAATGTAGCAATACAGAACACATCATACAATCAAGACTCATTTTACATAACGCCAGAAACAAACTCCAAAAAATAATACATTCTTTCAGGAAAATTTTTCATTCCTATAATTCTTACATAAATCTCCAGATAAAACATTTTTCTTTAGGACATGTTAAGTTCCTCATTTTCAAACTTTTACATTTTCTATAAAAAAACCAACCAAACAAACAAAAAAAAACCCCAAAATAAAACACAGGAAAAGAAATTGCCTCCAAAGCAGACCTCTGCTAATGCAAGTTGATTATATAATCCCATTCAGAGTGTCATCAGACTTTACCTCTGAATTGGGTTTGGCCTGAGTCTTGCTGCTGACATTGAAAGGTAATTCCAGAATGTTA
Organism: Morus bassanus; assembly: GCA_031468815.1. Lineage (NCBI taxonomy): Eukaryota > Metazoa > Chordata > Aves > Suliformes > Sulidae > Morus > Morus bassanus. The sequence goes on along the minus strand of CM062567.1, from coordinate 57,462,797 downwards.
TTAGAAGAATATTCTTACCATCAGAGGAGCATTTTCCAGCCTAAATTTAGTCAGTTAATATCCTTTTTTTCTGGGTCAGCAGTGTCCTTTAGCTTAAGCACCCGTTCTCTGACCCTAGCATTCATCTCTGCTATGCATTTATACAGATCTATTACACATTTCCCTCTGGCCTTCAGTTTATAAGGCTAAACAAGCAGCTTTCTAGTTTCTCTCCTAAGGCTGCTTTTTGATCCCCACATCCATCCTAATCACAACAATGAAGTTTTTGAATACAACAATCCAATAATATTGTAAGACCAAGCTATTAATATACGGAAGCTTAAATGTAGGTTCCTGAAACTCCATTTGGACAGCCAGGAGGTCCAAAACTTAAAAATAAAAAAAAGATCCCAAATTCAATAGAACTTGCTAGGTGGGTTATGCTGAATTTTAAAAGGAAAGAGGTGTAATGTTGCATCCCCATTTTACACCATCTTTACCATTAAAAAATCCATAATTATATCTTGATCTTTTTAATTATATTTCCTTTAATATTGAAAGCATCTTTATTTTTCATAGATGTGATGTTATCATAATTTACAGACTTTCTACAAACCAGAAAAGAAACAGGAAATGTGGTGTGTAATTCCTATAGCTTATGAACTCTCTACTGCCGTGTTTCCAGCATCTGAATTAGGCCATCATACAGAGCGGGAGAAGAAAAGAAAGAGGGGAAAAAAAAAAAAAAAGAAGTGATGTGGGGTAACGTTCCATCGAAGCTTGTTGCTTTGGCTCTGCACTGAAGCTCTTCTTCACACAATACCTGAACTCCAGCTATTTTCATGTGATCTCCTTGCACACATCAAGCCTCACAGAGAGAGGAATACTATGGGAACCCTTTGCTAGACTCAGGCCTAATGAGCATTAGGAATGCAGCCCAGCAAAGTCCTGAGGTATGGAGTAGTGCAGCTCAAGAGAAAACATGGGGAAAACAGATTGTTATGAGGGGTCATCTCTTAGAACCAGTTAGATTTGGATTTTCTCCAAATAACAGGTATGTACTGTAGCATGGGAACCTTTCCAAACAGAAACCAGAAATATGTACCTCCATCCTCTTCTGCTTATGAAGGAAGATGATGCATGACAGCTCTGTGCTGCCTGACAGGGTGTAAACTTGATAGGGTGGGAAAGGACAATGTGATATTGCACAGAAGACTCCAGTACTCTGCTGAATACAATGGAAACAATACGAATGAGACCATTTCAAGAAAGATATTACTTGCTCACTGACTTGCTCCTTTGGTTTACCCTGCAAGCAACCTTCCAGGAGTCCTTTCTGAATCACCATGTTCTTCTCACTGCAGCTCATGGATGGATTGAGCTGAAGGAGGAACTTAACACAGAGCCATATCTGTTGTGCTGCTCTTGAGTGTTGACAGACTTTCTGTGGTCGCTTTAACACCTTCATTGATTATTCTTTGAGAACTTGCATTTACAAGAAGCAGCATGGAAAAAAAGAGCTGAAAGAGGAAAGAAAGGTGAAAGGATGAAAATGAAGGGGCAAGGAAACTTTTTAACAACAGTAAGATTAACAAAAAAGAGGTGGTATAGCCAGGAGTTGAAACTAAAACCAAACAGAAGTAGAGCAGTTTTTGAGGGCTTTATTATATGTTTTGCTAAAAAAAAGGAGTTTTATTATTAGACAAGTTTTATTGTGATTGTAGTAAATTTATTATTGTGGATTTTTTAATTTCAGAAAAGCTTAGTTTTTTTTTTAAATGAACACATCTGTTTTCATTTTGAAGTGACATCTTTGTTTAGAAAATTGCCAGTGTTCAATTAAAAAGATTTTAAAGGCTTGAGAAAACAAAACATTTTTTTTCTTTCCTGCCCCTGCCCAGTTTAGCAAGCAAAATCCACCCCAGTTAATTTGAATCAAAACACTTCTCTAGTTTGGCTAAAAAACCAAAAACAAATCAGTACTGCATCAAATACAAGGTAAAAATTAAAAAAGGTCCTACTAATAGTGAGAAGAGAAGGCTTACTTTCTTCTTACTGCACTCTGTAAGTGTTCAGGAGAAAAAACAACTGAAGCGCTACACTTTCACTACAGAATGTATTCAAAGGTACCAACATTTTTTTTCAGTCTATAAGTCTCTAGAAACAACCACTTTCATGGCTGAATATTCCCTTTTAACACACACACACAGCCCCTCCCCTTTTTTCTTTCTCTTTTAGGGCAATTTTCTTGGGAAAACTGTCTGCATACACATTTATATTTCTTTTGCATCTCTAACTTTTTTTCCATGGTAGTTGCTCTGCAAGAAGGGAACCACCTCACACTGTCTTCCAGCTGTCTAAATGCTAAAGTGTTACTTGTATTCTTATCACCATGAATTATAATTCATCAAGGACTGAAAAACCATAACTTCACCTTTGCTCTTGTCCCACTTGTTTTCTTTGTGTCATTCACTGATCATAAACATCTCAAAGGGTGGGCACAATTTTGCTTTGTAACCCAGAGAATAAAAAGGAATGGAAGCAAGTTAAACAGTCAACACATTTTATAATATTATATTCTCTTACTACTTTTCTACATAACGACTAATTTTGTCCATGTGCACACCTACGTGCTTGAGTTGTGAAATACATCAGAAGACTTATATTGACTGTACTTCCCCATCATCTTTATTAGGTACACTTGCCAACTACCAGTTAATAATTTCTTATCATCGCGTCCACCTACTTAATTTATAAAATACAGAGTTATTTAATACTTGCATAAAGCAAGTGTAGGAGACTTTAGCTTAAAAGTCTGACACATATGAAAACATCCTTGCTTCTCTCTCCTCTTTTTCTAAGCTTGAAGCTGAAGTCAGGTCTGAATTTAGCTGTTACTTGCTGTTAGGAACAAAGTTCCACACCCCACACACACCCCTTGCCACTTTGTGATAGAAAATTATCCTTTTGAATACTGGATATCAACTGTTTGCCTTATTAAAACAAGGAAGAGAGAGCAAAGGTATCCATGACTATGTGAACTTCTGGGGATTTACCTTTCATTTATGTGTACATATGAATATACATAAATATGTATGTATAGGATGTAACCCTAGAACAAGGCTATATTAGATATTCTGATAACAAGACACCTTGTCTTAGCCCAAAGGGCATATTTACCTCTTTCTACATCCTACAAAGGTCCTAGTTCATGCCTTGGCAATAGTAAGTGTCAAGTCAAGTATGGAGACAGGAGATCCTCTGGGTTACTCTCTGAGCTGGAAAGAGAATACAAGATCTGTTTGGATGATCCTCATATTCCCTGGAGCTCTATTTAATGACTGATTTTTACCACAGTTGTGAAAAATACAGGAGGAACTTGATGACTTTTGGCTAAATGTGGTTGACAGTTCTTGTAGGTCATCCTGCTGCTTGCTGTAACGTGAAAAGCAAACTACTCTGGAAATGTTACAGAGGCAGGGGTTTCCCTCCCATCCCCTTCAAACAAGGAATTACCATACATAAAATCTTGATTTTGGCTAGATAATATATATTAATCCCCTAGCTTATGAGCAGTGATCTCACTACAAGACACAACAATAATTCATCTCAGTGAATTATTTCTCAACATGCAGCCAAAACTGCATGTTCTCACTAAATGTTCTTGAACAAGAAAAAAATATTTAAAATGCAAAATTATTGTGGCCTGTTATAAATTAAGAAAAAATACATCTATGATACATCTGAGATTTTTTTCCCCCTCCTTCCTGAATGATCTTTTTAAATGGCTTTCCTTGTCACAGCTGAACTGGAAGGTCAGATTTTGATTCTTTTCTGAGCATTTACTCAGCCTTATATCAAACTGAAAAATTATGGCTTTGAGTGTTGCTGGACTGTGAGAAACACTGCTGAAACATTTAGCAAAGGTAAAGCTTTTTTCTGGAATCCAGTAAGTTTTCTGTAAGACCAGAAAGAAAAATGAAATCCTCACTCCATTGAAACAGAAAGAGCATTGCCACTGAATTCTCACTGAATTCAAAGGGGCCTGAATAGCATCCTGAAAATCTTATATCTAAGTACAAATAACTACTGCTTTGTTGTACCTTCTCTTGACCAGCTCCTTTAACACTGCAGCAAGAAACACAGCAGAGAAAACCAGACTAAATTCCAGAAAGCAAAACTGTTATATTATTTAGACCTTTAAATTTCAAACAAGGCCATTAAAGAAAAGATCCACTGAAGTAAAAAGAGGATGAGAAAGATCCAAATAATTAGTGTTTATTTTTCATATTGCAATAATGCCTAGAGTTATCAATCGTCATTAGAATCTCTGTGCAAGTTTTTCATATTCACTCTGCACGAAAACATTATGTCCCATAAGAGGCTAGTAAAACCAGAACATTAAAAAAAAATAAATCAAAAGAAAATAGAAGAAAGCTGGGAATAAAACAATTTTATCTCCATTGTCAAAACTGAGATCTCGGGCTACAAGTACTGCACTGATTTGCACAGTTACCCACTTTTAGAGTGGCAGTGGTAAAAACAAAACCAAATTTTAATGGGCAATGCATTCAAACCCAAATAGTCACTCCTAAAATTACTTTCTCAATGCTTCCCTCTTTAAAACAGCTCACACAAATAAATGTGTATTTTAAATTATGTTAGTATCCCCAAACACACAGGAAAGTATAACAACATTCATTACAATAGCTTCAGGTTTTTGTTTATTTATTTTTTTACATTCTGTATTACCTGCACTCCTTAGTGTGAAGCAACAACAACAAAACATTTGCTTTGCCTCTATCTTTCCTATAGCTAGTATATTACCATTAAGGGTTAAAATTTCTTCTTATTTGTGATTATGTGTAAGAATGAGAAACTGGGTATTTAGATATTATCAGTGCTTAACAGACAAGAATTCCTAATAAACATTTAGCACAGCAATTAATTGATAACTCTGTTCCCTTCAAATGCAAAGGGTTTAGCCAGACTTGGCAGAAACAAGAGTAAATTGCTACCACCCATAACAAGAGCTAGCCAGGTTAAACTGAGCGGTGTAGAGTGAGCTCTGCATAGCTGGGCAATTACATATATATGTGGTAACATATCCAGCAGAGTCTTGCAGAAAACTAGATCTCTTCTGGTGAGCTTGTCTGCTGTGCTGAGCTGACAGTCAGCAAGCATTGATACTCTCAAAATAGGTATTCAGAATAGGTCTATGTATGATGGCATATGTATCAGTATTCATTTGAGTACTTGAAAGCTTTTTTAGCTTACTGGCTATATTTCTTTTTGAGACTTCTTTTTTTCTTTTTCGACTGCTATTCCTAACATGATTTGCTGCCACTAACAGCAGAATTCAACCACGTATTTCTTTTTCACAGTCAAACTTCAATATCAATATCTTACAATAATTTTAAAAAAAATTTCTTCTAGTTTATCATGGAATAGCAATAGGTTAGCAGCTTTGCAAGAATCTCCCGACATAGGAAGTTCAGTTAAATTTGTTATATTGGAATTATTTTTCAGCAACAGCATTGCTCATGAACTATAATCCCTTGCAACAACAAATGATGCTTAAATTCAGCCAGTATTTCTCCATTTTGCTAGATAAACCCTTCCAAAATGAAGCATCTGCTCAGAAGCAGTAACAAAAAGTTGCATCACGGGAAATATGTACAAGTACAAACCAGGAATTAGGCAGATACATGTACAAAGAAAAGAAATTCAACAGTGTAAATGGATTTTGTAGATGTTAATTAATTATAACTTTAAAAAACTAATTATTCTTCAAATCCATCAATGAAAACCCTTTAAGCAAATCTTATTTTATCATCTCTTCGATCAGACTCAAGCCTCTGAGAAGTCAGTATCTGTAGGAGCTGGGTTCATGACTTGGGGCAAAGGTTATACGTTTAAAAACCAATTAGCTTCCTACCTAGTATGTTCTCTGCCACAAACAGGAAAGTGTTCTGCAGCGAATAATAATTAGACCTCACAAGGCTTCTCTGAGATGAACATTCCCACTGATTTTCAGACAGAAATCAGACAGACTCCTCAGGGTAACACCAAAGGCCCACTGATGTTCAGAGCATAGACCCCATATACTCTGTCTACAAAACTGTCTTTTCATTGCCTGAAACATTTCTATAGTGTACCAAATTGCTTAGAATATAGTTTAACATTCACATATGACTTACTACCAGGATTTTCTTGTTGTCATAGTACTCAATTCAGGAGAAACGTGCACAAGTCATTTGCTCTATTTGTGCCTTACCCTGTTCTACAACCAAAGCTTACTGAAATGGGGGAGAAAGGCTTTTAACCTAAAAACTCTCAGTGATCCATAAGTAGGCTAGTACAAACACAGGTATTGGTGCAACTTTAGGAGGCAGGGCACTTCCTGGAAGAGGTAGAAATGAGCCTCAAGAAGCGTGAACTTCTCAAGCACCACTTACTCCAACATCTCTTTAATTGTATCTAGACTAACTTTCTAGTAACTTTCTAGGTTCAGAGTCTACTTTATCCCAGTAGTTCTGTGTGTATGTGTGCATGCACACACAGAAAAGATTCAACTCGCTGTGTGCTATAGCTAAGTTTCCATCCAATAATAGAAAGTTCAGCTACTGGCAATGCCTTAACCTCTCTAATAATTTATATTACATAAACATTAGAACTTGAAGCCAATTCAAACTCTCATTACAATTAGAAACACATTTCCACTTGTCATCAATTTTTTCTGTTTGTCTACATCAGATACAAATTGGTTATCTATTATATCTATTATGAAGGCATCAATAAAAGCTTGTTACAAAGGAACAGTTATTACTTTAGATCAAATGCTAAATTAATTTTGGTTCACCACACACTGAGATTCCCATCACTTCCCTCAAAAAAGAAACATCAGGTGAACTTAGAAAAAATCGTAACTATTTAAGAGAACTGTGAAGCAAATTACCATATCCCACTAATGGTTATAAGGCATTGGAGCCAACTACACCAAAGTGGCTGGAAAATTCTGTCATATGTTAAGTTGTGTAGCACTTCCTGACTGCAATAAATCATAAAGCATTCTATTCTGTAGAATTAATTGCTGCTGCTAAGAATGCTATAAAATATTTGTTAAAGATAAAATATATGGTCTTAACCTTAGCAGTCTGCCACATTGATGCTCGTGCTAAGCTTCGCATCTAGGAAAACAACATTCCCTACAGAAAGGAAATGGCACTCAAGATTGGACATGTGAAATGTTTGGAATGCTCTTTTTAAGAGTGCAGAGTCTAGCCCAAATTTTCCAACCCAGACTAAACTGAGAGTCCTAAAATATAAGCACAGAGAAGCACGGACTGTACTAACTCCTTTTTGAGCAGGCACGACAAGCCAGTGTAAATGGTACTCCCTGAGTTAGCTAACGTACTCCTCTGACTCTCAGCTTATAAACCTCCTAAGCCAAGAGGACTACGTGGCTTTTGGACTGACTTTCGGCTTTTGCTCTGCCTGTTCATATAGCCATGAATCTATCCCTATCTCAGTTGTACACAAGTTCTCTTGCTTTCCAACAAAGACCTGAAAACAACTAGGTAGCCTGCATCCCACAGGGTTTCACTGTGGTTTAAACACCAATCTCTCTCTCCTCTCCTCTGAATGGAGGAAAAAGAATTGTATAAATTCCTGGAGACAGATGCTGAGACACATGACATGGAAAAGCCACCTCTGGCCCCATTTTCCCTCTCCTGCAAAGATGTTCACACAGAAGAGACCAAGAATAGGTTCTTCAAGGAGAGACTGAATTGCCTGAGTTTTTCTGTGAAGTTGTACTGAAGCCTGCAAGATTCTTTATGGACCCAGGAGCAGACACTTTTTTTTTTTTAAATTGCTGTGAATTCCCGTGGCTTACAAAGTGTAAAGGGACAGCTTTTGTAGAACTACTATTGCCAGGAAAAGGAAAAAAGATGTCCAAGAGAAGATTCATCAGGTTAGACCAAAAGGTCTGACCAGCCCAGTGTCCTTCCATTAACAGTGCCCTTAAGTTGAGGTAAAGATAGGATTATTTTTTTCTCTGCTCTGTGTGTCACTTTATTTGTGTCCACATTTATTTTAATCTGCCATTTTATTGACCAGTCATTCAGTCTTGTTAGATCCTTCTGCAATTCTTCAGTCAGCCTTGCCCTGAATACTCAATTAACTTAGCAGTATCAGCAGACTATCACCTCCCTGCTCACCCCTTTTTTGTGTCAGTTAATTTTTCCCTGCCAATCTGTCCATGCAAGGCAACTTTCATGAAAAACAGCAAGAGGTGCAAACTACCCAACTCACCCTCCCCTGTTGACCTGTCTTTTCACAAACCTAAACTTTCTGCCAGACACTGATAAGCAAGGAGCAGAGCTGTGGCAATAGAAACAGAGTTTTGAAAGGTTCAAAATAAAACACTCAAGCCATTATCCAGCAGTCTGGCAATCAAATTATATTGCTAAGGTACTCGATGAGCCATACTTCCCCACTTACAAGCAGTAAGTCAAACAAATGGGTTTAAATAAAGAGAAATGTACTGGAAGAGGATAAAAACATTTTGAAAATGGATTAGGAAAACCTAAACAATCCCATAGGCAATACTATCTTTTCCCCAGAACATGCCAGCCATAGCCTCTGTACTAAAACTGCTGAAATAGCTCCTTGTCCAGCTGCAGCATATCCAAGTCTGCAATGAATGGGCAGATTCATCTGATGCCCCTAACAGCACATCCTCTTTTCCCAGGTGCTATGCCCTCTCACAGCTTTACAGAGAAAGTGCTTTGCTCCTGAAGCTCTTTAGGAATAATCCCTTAGATCAGCCCCGCTGAGGGCCAAGCCCTCCACTGCTATGGGTTTACACTGTGCTTTCTGTCAGACCGTCCCAAGAGTCACTGTTAAGTGCACTCTCCATCAGCACCCACTAGCCAGGCTGCCCATTAACCTGCTGCGAGTAACAGTGCTGGCCCCTGGTCATTCCTACTAGTTGGATTCATTAATTGCTCCACCTCTTTACCACCTGCTTCTTCCACTTACTGTGCTTCGTGATCATCTCAGTCCACAAGTTTGCAGACTGCAAGTTTACACTTCCCCACCCACAGTGTTGTCAGCTCTTTCTGAGACGATATAATGACATACAACTTTTGTACACTGACCTGGCAACAATAGAGATTTCCTAAACACAGCCTTTTTTTTTTTTTTCCAGAAATCTCTCTCAACTACATCTCTCAATCCTCTTTGCCAAAGGATGCTTCACTTCAGGCTGTGGGCCATAATGAATAGCCTGACTGACCCCGGTCCATTAGGGACAGGTGGGCTGCCCACATGTTTTGCCAGAAGAGCATAACTATATTTATGACAATTAAAACTTAACTGACTTAATAGAAACACTCCAAAAAAGAACATGCATATGAATGAAGCTTGTTTAGACCTGGTCAGTTTTTCTTGCTTCTCGAGCAGAGGCTGACAGAGGACTCCTACTACTAGATCCACAAGGTCATGTGGGACCATAGAAGCCCACCAGCCCGTAGCATATGATGCTCTTAGGGAGACCTCAGGAAACACTCTCCTATTCTTAGGCTTCATTCTTGTAGTCATAGAAAGGTTTTTCTGGCATGGAAAAGGCACTCATAGCTAACAACAAATTCTTACGTAAGTTCCCTTTTCATTTCTTTGTTAGAGGAAATAATAATCTCAACATGTCCAAGCAATTTTGGATAATAATCATTAAATGTATAACATTCCTCTATTAGAAACTACAGAAAATCCTCATTTGACAAATATGAGGATGCAGTATTGCATGTAATAATGTAGTAATGTAGTAGTGCAGTAGTTCCATTCAGGATTGTTTGGTTATAGAAAGCACCAGCCTAGGACTAAAGAAAGAAATCAGCATAGCTGGCAGAAATGACAAAAAACAGTTCTAAAGACAGTGCTATTTCCTTCTCTTCAGTCCTTATTTGTGTCACAAGCAGAAACATGTTCTGCTGTCCAGAACGACCTGACTGAAAAAAAAAACAAAAATTTGAAAAGAAAAAGTACCCCATTGTGGAGACAGGCCCACGAATACATACTTATGGAAGGATAGAAGTAGCAACAAGGACTGACTATAGCTATAAAACACAACCTGATATGGCTTTTGTACTCCAATCCTTTTTAGTCTGCAGGTACATCTTGTCATGGCATGCATCTTTTTCAGTTATGGGCCTAGGTATAGAAGTCTGTGCTTTCACTAACCCTAATTAGTCTACTCTAGCACCCACTAACCTGGGTATCACTGTGAAAGACTCCAAGAAAAAAAAAAAATCAGCATTAAAATTCAGTAACCACTAAGTGGAGAAGACAGGCCAGTGACAGGTGACCACCCCAATCCACATTTCATTTATAAGCTGATTATGCAGTTCTAATACATAGCTGTGAAAATTAACAGCCGCTTCTACTATTCTAAGCCAGCTCTCTCTCCTCTGCTCCAGCAGATAATTTGGTGGAGAAGCTTTATGTGAGCACACAGCGGTTGGATATTCTCAGAAGAGGGCCCTGACCTGCAGCATCCACTCCAGCTGGGAATCAGGCTGACACAGCTTTAAATCATGACACAACTTGCATGTCCTCAGGCAGGCCCTCTCCCTCCTAATAGACAAATGATTCCCTCCAGCTAGGTTGTCCCAAAAGCCCAATGGGGATTTTATCATTCTTAGGAGAACAGCTGTCACATGAGAAAGGAAGGAAATATTTATCCTTTTTAATTAAGAAAGATAACTATTTCCATTATGTTATGTGGACCTCCCACGTAACATAGTGCTTGGTGCACTTCTAATACTCTTGGTTAGATAATAGCCAAAAACCAGCAGCAATATATACTAAAAGATCAAAACATAAGAATAAACTATCTTCTTTTGCAACATTAGCCTTTGAATATGTGAGAAGGAACAAATCTTAGCAATTAATGGCTCAGTATTTAAAATTAAGGAAAAGAAATGGAATCCTTGTCCAATTTGTTGGCAAACAGTGAAGACCATAAGTGAATACCATTTGTTACTGTTTACCACAATAGGTGGAGTTCAGTGTGTTGTCCGAATTTTTCCTTTTTTCAGCTTACTTCTGTCAAATCTTTATAATGCTACTTTATAAAAGTAGCATTTTATGGTTTAATTCTTTTTTGAGTTAGCCGTTTGAACAAAAGTTGGAGATGTAGCAGTTTGTTGGATGGTTCCAATTAAAGGACATACTGTGGAAGTTTCAAAATCACACAGGCAAATGTCAATTGAAAATTCTTCTTTTTTCCTCTCTGAAATTTAGAATTTAATATTATTTCAAGATCTGGAAAACCCTTTTTCTGGTCTTTCATTAAAAAAAAAATAGCCAAAAGGCAATGAATGGAATCAGAACTGAGAAGGGTAAAGAAAAAGAGCATTGTATTTGCCAGGATCACTAGAAGTCTGTTTTAAAGCTAAGTTGCAACAGGAAGGGAGCTTTGATTTCAAACAGTGCTTTAAAGTGAAGGATCCCTTCCAAATGCTATTACCAAGCAGATCCTATTGTGATGGTAACGACATGTTGCGTGGGAAGTAGTGGTTTTACTTGGACGCAAAGGGAAAGAACATTGCCATGATTGATGTACCATATGAGGGTCAAACCACATAATCACTAACTCTCACACTGCCCAATGCAGTGGGATTGGGTTACTTAAGAATCTAAAATTTCCAAAGTATTATTATTATTATTATTATCATCATCATCATCATCATTTAGTTGTAATGGTGAAAATATTTCACAAATTAAATACATTGTCTCTTAAGAGGATGTCACTAATACTTGATTTACTTTGCACTGGTGTGCAACAAGTTCCACTAAATTCTCTTTGCAGCTACCGTATCCCAGTAGTGCTTTGGTTGAATAAGACCACCCACAAGCTATCTGATAGTTCAGAAAGTTCTAGAAACATTGCTCAAAGAGAAAGTGCAAAGCAACGAATGATGAAACTCACATTTATCAACCCTTAGTATTCATGTTTCAATGTTCTTATGTTGAGGGTTAACCATTGGTTTAAGCTCACATATAAAAAGGATAACATCTTCTTGGAGAAGCACTTTGCAGAAGTAGCATGAAAAAAAAAAACCAGAAAACATTTTCTTCTGGTTTTTTTTTTTGTTTCCTTAGATAAAGATTATAAATGCACTCATGCCCTTGTTAATGTATATTTTAGAAATAGCTTCTGCACTAATGAATTCAGAAGGAGAACTACTGATGATTTCAATGAATGCAGGATAAAATCCTTAGCTCTGCTTCAAACAGTCTGCTTCTACTTGGCAAAGCATCCAGTTCCATATAAGAAGTCAATGACAATTTAATACATACTTAAAACGCTTTTCTGAATGGACAGATCTAGGACTGTGTTCAGATCATTAAACTGTGGAACTGGGAGCCTTGTGCACAACAGTGTGCCCCCAGAGAGCCCTGCCAGGTATCACATATACCTTTCACTTTCTCCTTAGCTGAAGGAGCCTCCAAGACTAACAGCCTCGGCTATTTAAGTCTGCATCAGTTTTCAACTTCAAACAAACAACATCAAGAAGCCGTTCAAACTCTTTCACTGAAATACACAAAAAACAGAAAAGTACAGACACTTTTAAAGACAGAAAACCTTTCATTTATTTTCATTTAAGTGGGTGATAAAAATTTGCATGGGTATGACTGTAATTTTGAATTTAATGATGCAAACCCACCTGATTTTTGATCGTCCACTATTTCGCATTAATTTGACAGGCTGAAAAAACATTTAATGGCTTAGATGTGTTCCTACTGGTTTGTTTCCCTTCTCCCATGCCACTTCCTATTTAAAATGAAACATGCTGTAATAATCAATGGCAAGCTTATTAGGGTTAACATGTTCAGTGTTATTTTTTCCTAATGTAATTCCATTCACATTTGGTAGAAAATTTCTCCCACAGATAGATCATATGGTGCTTAAAATCTATTCAATTTTTACAGCTGTTAGTGTTTTTCCACAGTCAATACATTAGAGAGATATATATATGCTAATCTCAGGAAGAGATCATCTTTGCCCTGAAACAACCCATGTAGATCCTTAAAAGAGAACAAACCAGATTTTGAATCCTGTATACAAAACTAATTGCCCTTTACATTTCACTTCATAAGACTCAAATGGCAACAACTTCTGTAGTTTGCCAACATCATTTATTGAATGAATCCAGACCAAATTCATGCCAGACTCTGCTACACAGCACAAAATCAGGCGCAGTCCCTCCTCAAATAATAATACCACACAAGGGTATTTTTTCAGTGGGAATAATGGTTCGTTGGTCTCCAACACTTGGTTCTCTGTCATTGTGGAATTGAATTAAATCAGTCCTAGGTCACAAATAATTGAGTTAGACAGTGTCTGCTCTCATAGGTTGTTAAAGGACAGTAGGCTAAAGGAGAAAATTTCGGCTCTACTTGCTCGCTGCAGTCTTCACTCATGGGAAACCTAGATTTGGCCAAGCCAGGACAAGATGGTTCAGAGCAACTGAAATTTGGTCCTGTCTTGGAAGAAATCTGAATTCAGCATTTCCAGCCTCTCTGTTATTAACTATTATTAACAGAGCTTTCCAGAACCATTCCTCCTCTACGGAATAGTAAGTTGGTTTTTCAGTACTTATCCTAGAGAATAAGTTACAGTTCATTTTATCAGTACCCTATGGCTTTGAATGTACTGTAGAAAGTACTTATAATCCAGTTTAATGTACAGTGTCAAGCTGAAATAAAATTTTCACCCATATTTTCAAAGCACTGGAAGGTCTCACACTAATAAAGCCCTGTTCTTTCTCTAAAAATTAATTTAGATCAATGAAAATTTTCTTTCTGAATCAGACAGAATTTTTGTGTTTTCCTTAAACCACTAAAGGCATGAAATCCAGTTTTAATACTGAATTTATTTTCTTAATCATAACCTTATGCTGTTGATAATATTGTGGAGATTTCCAGTAAAAAGAGACATTACATCCCAGCTCTGCTATGAATGATGAACTTTGAAGGAACAGATGTTAAATTCAGGTAAGCCCCCAAATGTCTGGATGAGAATAGGAATATTATTCAGATTAACCAAATCTTTTGAGTCTAAAATGAAGACAGGAGTCAGAGTTTTCTCTGAAATTTCTAAAATGGTTCTCTTTATTCTAAAGTTAGCAATCTTTAAGCTAATCTTCACTTTTAGATCTAAAATCTGAATCCTGTCATTGAGAGTAGTTACTAGAAAGTGAAAGAGTAAGGTTAACAGGAGTCCTAGTACCTTTGCCTAGTGTATTTTCTAGCAGAACAAATTACGTAAGTATCTCTATATATGAACAAGTACTTATGAAAAGATTCTTCTTCTCAGATTTCTGCTATTTCTGTCCTTCTGTTAAAATGCCAGGAAAACAGACCACATAAAATGACTTTCGTGACTTCTGGTTCAGAAGAGACTTGGAAAAAAATGAAAAGAAAGAAGATTTTATTCTAATTTGTGAGCAAGGTCCAGCCAGCCTTATGACAATTAAAAAGTTATAGCAGGGTTATTCAGAAAAGAAAGAGGTGGTATTTTTAAATGAATGAGTGGTCAAGCCAATTCACAGAGGGGGCAGGGGGAAAAGCCAAGATCCCCAACTTTAAGGTATCAGTTGTATTTCATTTGACATTGGGATTGTCAATATCTATGTAACAGATTATTTACACCACTGATCTACTGCTCATTTCTTCCTTCCCATTTCTTCTCCTTTCATTCATCCAGCACACACAGGTCACCCCACACCACTGGTTAATTCATGGTCAGGAAACTATTTCCAGGCACATGGAGGACAAGAAGGAAATTGGTAGTAGTCAGCATGGATTCACAAAGGGGAAGTCATGCTTGACCAACCTGATAACCTTCTGCAATGAATTTACTAGCTTGGTAGATGAAAGGAGAGCAGTAGATATTGTCTACTCTGACTTCAGGAGAGCTTTTGACGCTGTCTCCCATAAGAACCTCACATGGAAGCTGATGAAGTATATGATGGATGAACACACAGTAAGTTGAATTGAAAACTTGCTGAACATCCAGGCCCAGAGGGTGGTGATCAGTGATATGAAGTCTAGCTGGAGGTCAGAAACTAGTAACATACCTCAGAAGATGACAGAGCGAGGCTTTTTTCAGTTGTGTCCAGTGACAGGAGAAGAGGCAATGTGCACAAACGGAAACACAGGAGAGTCTGTGTGAACATCAGGGACCACTTTTTCACTGTGAGGGTGACTGAACACTGGCCCAGGTTGGTGGTGGAGTCTCCATCTGTAGAGACATTCAAAACCTGGCTGGATACAGTCCTGAGGAGCTTGTTCTAGGTGACCATGCTTGATCAAGAAGGTTGAACCAGGTGACCTCCAGAGGGTCCTTTCAACCTACATCATTCTATGACTCTGAACATATACGTCAAGAGGAGTCTTGGTGTGGATAAAGCAGCCTCTGGGAAGCCTTCTGCCCCAGAGGGTCACTTCCAGAGGGTTTTTCATTTCACATGTTTCACAGCTAAGTAGCTGCTTGGAATAGAAATGTTAGCTTTCTATCAAAATAAAAAAAAACCAAACCAACCAAAACTTAAAGGCTACCTGAGACAGGACTTACCTGAATCTTGTATTTGGGCAAGGAATAACATAAAGTGTCTCCGAAACAATAGGTTAGTCTGAATAATACCTGATTTGAATCTAAATTGCTGCTGGGTATTCTACTCCAGGTCCTAAAATGTGTGAAAACTCAAAGTTGGCCAAAGTAGCTCAGGACCAACTTATCTCAGGAAGGCTGAGGAAGTAGGAGTTATTGTCAAATCTACCTATAAACACTGCTTGGGAAGAAAGCAATACCATCATAGATGTAAAGTTGACATGTCAGGGAATATACCAAGCAAAGATATTTTAATAACTCTAGTCCTTCACTTTCCTATGACTATCATCTCTGATTGGATTCAAACGTAAAGATCTGGAAGAAATGTTTGGGTCAGCAAATATTATTTCTTTCAATAGATTCAGGAAACATCGAAAAAGGGGATCTGCTTTTCTCTATCTTTTCCAACATAATTTTTATTTCCTTGCTCAGCAAGAAATGAATAACCAAGTCCAAGCAGATTTTGGAAAATGAGAGGCACTTTTTTCTGCCATTGCCATCTGAGTAGTGCATAAAAACACACCAATGAATGTAACAAAAGACATTTTTTAATTCTTCACCCACTTGCTTTGAAATTCAGCATCTTATTTCCCAAGGAATAATGTTTAACATTATCTAAAGACTTGGTCTAACAGAGCAGGTATTTACGTAGTGCAAGATATGAACTTTGACTATTTTGCCCACTGTTTCTATGCTCCCCAGAACAATTCAAATTATATCCCGCAGTAGCTTGGTCCCACTGTCACAATGCTACCTGCATGAGATATTACTTGTTTCTGCCAAGCTAGATACAGATACATTACCACAATGTCATTTTCTGCCTCACTGCCAGTTTACTTTTCCCCATATATGCAAATTGTACATAAAAAAAACCCTCAAACCAAAACCAAAAAACCCACCACACCCCACCTCATATTTGCACTGGTTGCTGTGTAGTGGAGACAAACCTAAATGGTCTAGTTTTTTCTACTTGTACCTAAAGCACCTGAAACAGTAGCTCAAACACCCTTGAACGTCAAAACTGGAACATCACAGTGTCCCTGGCAAAGCAAACACTATACACAGTAAAACATTTAAAAACAAAATAAAACAAAACACAACCCCCCACCACCTTTTCTTAAACCTTTGTAACAGTTGCAAATGCTAATGGCAATAGTGATAAGAGGAAGACATGAATCCTTGAGCTCTATGAGATTCCTGCTTTCTGCCTTCTGTTATATGGTACGGGTTTCCAGAGAAGAAACTGTAACATGCATGAAAAAACATTAGTAAGATGGCAAGGCAGGGAAGACTCCTTGTACTTGTCATTGCCATGGGCCTCCTGACAGAAGCAAGAGATCATTAAGCTATGCATAAAAGGAATGTGAAATAAGAACTGAGGAAGAGTTTTCATTATAGTTCAAGAGAAACCAATAATTTATTTCCATTATAGTTCAAAAGAAACATCACAAATCCTTAGTCAGGTCATTTCCATAAGCTAAAGCAAGCAAAGACCATACAATACATGGAGTTATTCATCACAGTCTGAGTGAGAAAGGGGGAGACGTGAACCATAAGTGAAACTTTCCAATATAACTTTGGGATCTGAGAAGAGAAACAAAGTGAGAGAGCTTCTCTATTCCCTGCATGAAGCAAGGAGTGCGAACAAGAATTCCTCATGCACTTTACCAGGAAATTACTTTCCATTAGAAAGTGAAGAAATAAATATATACTACCTAAATTTAGGAGAAAGAACAGAGACAGCAGGAATGGCATTTCAGTTCTGTGCTGTGGCATCAATCCATCAGCATGAAGCTCAAGAAACAAAGCTCATCTTTCACTCACCAGAAGACACCAGGCAGTTCAGCAGAGAGGACAGAGTGGGCTATGCACAGGCTCCCATTGCAACAGAGGGGACCCTGAGAACAAGTAAGGAGGAAAGAACATGAAGAAAAAAATGTGATGTTAAAATCTGAGCAACACAGAAGAAATAAATGAGGAATCCAGGAGTTGTGTAGAGAAAGCCAGATCGGGTAAAAAGATAGGAATGTAAGATGAAGGGTTACTGCAGAGCAAGGAGGGTGTTCATGCATCCCAGAAAGTTTGGATTACTGGGTTTGCCTCCAGCTGAGTTGGGGAACTGACTGAATGTGTTCATGCTCTGCCAACCCCCTGCACCTCACTGCCAGAATGGGCTATTTTTCTCTTCCTCTAAAAATGCAGGGATTAAATTATGGCTCCTTCCAATCTGAATAGTGCTATCTTCCAGCTCCACAAAGCTGTCAGATGGGCAAAAGACAACGGGTAGAACAATACCACTGAAGTTCCAGGAGAAAGAATACAATTGGACAGGGCTGAAAACAAAACCAACAAGTATAACTTTCTTTTTTGGAACTGGTTACTGTTAAGGCACAGTGAATCCCTCACTCTGTCAGGGTACAGAAGACCACTGGGTATCAACTGAACTCAGCTGGTGACAACCTCCCTCTACTCCCTACAATAACCATGAAAGTAAAAGGCAGGGTGTTATCCATGTATTGAATACGGACAGCAGGGATCTCCCTTCAGCTACTGTCCCATCTGTACCAGGAAGTCTGTGAAAGCAGAGGAAGAGGCATTACCTCCTTAAACAGAAACAGCAATGTATCTTCAATGGGAAGAAATTGCCATGAAATGTACATCAACAGCTCTGATGGTGGTTGATAAGGACAGCCATGGCTGGATAACATCTAGGGAACAAAAATAAGCTCTTTGCCTCAGACCGCAGTTGAATAGAAACGAAGGCAGCAAGAAATCAGGGACAGTTGCTCTGAAATTTCCCTTTCTGTGAGAATTAAATGTGCAATTTCAGAAATGTTTGAATGCTTACACCTCTCTGTCTGATTTCCCTCTGGTAATTTGATTGGGAAAAGAATGTAAACTTTCCTGATCATGCAGGCCATGTTGTGTGATCCTCATCCTTCTTAGCAATGGGGCAAATCCCAGAAAAGCAGGAAAAAGCCCAGAACATCTATCTTTGGGCAGGCCAGATAAGCAAGAAGGGCATATCACTATATAGGTACTGAATTCTGTTCCTGAAACAGAAAGTGTATTTCTATTATCTCCAAGCCTTAAAAGACCGAAAATAACTTATTTTTGACACCATCTCATTAGAAAAACTAGAAGATGAAGGAACTTTCTCTCTCCTCAGTGTTGAGACATGACACACAGAATATGGAATGACAATAATCAAAAAACTTCTCTGATTTCTAAAACAATAATAACCAAATATCAAAAAACCCATAAGATATTTTTGCTTCTACAATTGCATTATGTTGTTCTGCTCTTTAAAGAGCATGCCCCACAACAAAAAAGTGGCTAAGCTGACAGCATAAACTTGCTGAGACACTCTCATGAAAAGAAGGCTAAAAGGAGCTGACAATACTCATCTTTTTTCAGGGCAGGATGTAAAACATAGTGTGGATGGGGGCACAAACACAGTGCGAGGTTATTACATGGTGCTACTGGAGCTAGAGCAAACCACAGCATTAAACAGCAGCTAGGATGATGCAACTTGCCAATGACCTAGTAGGCAGGGGGTTGCAGAGGAAACAGTTCTGAGTTTCCCCCAGGTAAATCCATGCTTGTCTTTCATATCAAGGTCAAGAAAATTCAGTCTTCATACTGTTACAGATCTACGTAGCTAACTTAAACAAATACTAGAAAGGAGGTGAGTAACTATTTTTAACATTGGTTTCATAGAGAAACATCCTGGGGCCTTACTCATCATGACAGTGCTGGTTGCAATATTGTAATTAAAACGGAGTTCCTTTTTTTGTGTTTAAAAGTAGGATCCTAGTTTTTTGTCTGAAAGTTAGAGAATACATAGCATAATTCATTCTGTGATCAAAGAATTCAGTAAAAATGGGTCTCTAAGAAAGCTGGTGACTTACATCAGCCTTCCTAATCCCATGTCATTTAACAAAATAATGCAGACTTTTGACACCTTCCAAGATAAAATCACCAGATGAGAGGCTTAAGGGTGGTATCAGTGACATGATCTAGGGCATAAGAAAGTTGACACTATGACATAGACATTCAACTTACCCTTTTCATTTGGGTATTAAAAAAACTACAGCCTTCCTCCTCCTCCTTTTTCAGGAGAAGAAAAAAGACCCTACATGCTCTCACCTGTAATAATCAAACACTGCATTTTCTCCAGCTACAAAATTTCTTTTAAGAATTTCATTTGATCTTCTGTTCAAAAGGTTAGTTTCTCTTGGGCTTTTCTGGATTTCTCATAAGTATTCTTTTATCTGTCTTACTATATCACATACATGGAAAGTAAAAAATATCTTGCATATCTAATTTTAGGGTTGCCTTTATCCTTATTATTATTGTAGAGCACGCTTCCAAATAGTGACATAAATAATAAAAAACTTCTTGGGAGCTGCTGAGTTTCTCAAGAGCAGCCTGCTCATTTCCCTACAGACTGATTTTTCTAAGTCCTTGTCATCAAGAAGGCGCTTCCAGGCCACTGCAAGGATCAAGACACTTCACCTTACACAATCCACAACTTAACACGACAAACAGAGAGCCACCAAGGCTTGATTTTCACCTCTTTTACCCTTGCTCCAATTGTCAGCACAACTGCCTTGAAGCCAGTGGATCCTGGTCTATGATAAAAACTGTTAAAGAAAAAAAAGAACAAGCATGCAGACCCATGCAGAGAAGGGATGGGAGCAGCAGGATGTAGTTATAATTCACTTGCGATGGTAGTCAGTACCTGCCTAGCTATTGCCAGGCAGCTCTAAATTACACTCTGATTTTGAATGGGTGAGGCAGTGCTTGGCCATTCCTTGCCCTTCTCCTTCTACCATAGACCCCCATACACCCCCAGTAATGAGAGGTAGGAAAGGGGAGGCAGGAGGTGGTGTTGGGAGCCATCATGCTTGTGCCAGCAAGGAGTTTTTCTATGATGGGCTGGCTCTTTGCAGCTGCTTTCCAGCCCCTTTCTTCCTCTGGCTACAGCAAAAGGCCCAGATCTGTAGTAGGAGTTTAGCCTAATGGGTATAAGTGATTTCTAAGCAGAATGCATGTAAGTGATTTCTGAATGTCCGCTATACGTTCTTCAGATCAAGAGCAATCTGCTCCTATACCTCCCTGCCTGATTCAGAGGGACTATCCCCGGCCTCTGAGAAGACAGCTTCTTTTGGCTTCAGTGAGATTTCAATCAGTCTCCCTCATTGCAGGGTTGATGAAAGGGGGAAATCATTTCATCCATTTGTAGGCTGCACTTTAATGCTTACAGCCCTAAAATGTGTTTTTCATTTTACTGATGTGTTTATAGTTCTTAAATGTCAATACCTAAAAAGTCATTAGTCAATTGATAACCCAAGTAAAGAAACAAACAAACAAAAAACCCTACCAGCAGCACCTTACAGTAGTCTGAACAGGTCATAATGGATACAAAAGAAAGCAAAACAAATAGTCTTTGGCATCTAAAACAAATGGCCTTTGGCACCTAACCCACAAAGTCATTTTCACTTGTTTCAAGGAGGGGGCAGGGAGTAGAAAAAGGAAACCACGTGGAAGGAAACAAGAAGGGCTGGGCTCAGCCAGTGTCTCTGTTAGCCCACCTGGGCATCTTCTGGGTGTTCCACAGAGACCTAGTTAACACGCTGAGTTAGCCTCCCTGTGGCCCCCAGGTTAGCCCTCACACTTCTGGTGTTTTCCTCTGTGGCCCTGTGAACGACAATTATTCTGCTTTGGCACATAACCAGTATGTTGCATAACTGGGAAGAAATCTAGCGTGCATCCCCGCACTGCGAGGATCATGTTCAAGTAGTGTGGGCTGCCCTCCAGAACAGCAACGTCAATCAAGCAGCAGAAGGATGCTTCCTTTCCATAAGGGAGAAAAGGTGGGGGGGGAAATCAGCTTTAATAAAGCTTTGACTTCTTTTTATGCTGTAGACTCGTAGCAGGATTTTCAGTGACATCTCAAACAAAAGCTACATCTGTCATTACAAGAACAGGTACAAGGGATCTGGCACAAGATCTACTTTGCTAAAGCCAGGATTAAACATCAGAATTGACCCAGAGAGAAACAGATATTCATGAAGTCTGAACTGCCTCA
This sequence comes from Morus bassanus, assembly GCA_031468815.1. NCBI lineage: Eukaryota > Metazoa > Chordata > Aves > Suliformes > Sulidae > Morus > Morus bassanus. Next base: position 57,441,042 of record CM062567.1, on the reverse strand, counting down.
GACTGAGCTTAATGAAAGTGTTGTGACATCCTTCTGACAAACCTGCCTACTGATTGCTTGATTTAATGATATGAAGCAAAACACCCATGGCTAAAAAAAAAATAAAAATTGCACATATTTAGGTACAATAAAAGGATCCCGTCAAAGGAAGCCCAAGTCCAAAAAGCCTCTAACATACAGACAGCATGGACAGAACCAGTAGCTCATGTTAACTGGTATCCAGAGCAAAATGGACAGAACCAGTAGCTCTTGTTAACTGGTATCCAGAGCAAACAATTGCAGGTATATTTCCTCTGAAGGACACAGAAAACTGCCCATGAGCCTCTCTTCTACAGTGCATCTTCGGTTTCTCCATTTAAAAGCATAAGAGGGTTTTTCAGATAGGATTTTCAGGGGTAGATGAGCCAAAGTTTGAACAGTGCTCCATTGATCACAGCTCGATTCTTCTGTTTTGGAACATTGATTTTTACATTTCCCGGACTCATATGATCAGGTGTCCAAGGCTGCGGTTAGCTTGCTCGAATTTTACTCGACTCCTTTTTGTGGAACAAGTAACTGTGGTTTGCTGACTAAGCCATTTGTTGTTTTTAATCTGCTTTTGTAAAGGGAAGTTCAGTTCCATAGCTCAGCGTTAAATTGTCATGGGTGTCAATAACACAAGAAGGAAAGGTCCTTTGCAGAATATCCTTCCCTGAATGCAAACTAAATGGACAAACTGCAGCCTTGTCACTATGAAAAAAACACGATAAAACCAGAATTGAGTTCAGAGGGCTGCTGCTTCACACAGTTCTCTCAGCTAGCTCTCCCCCCTCCTTTTGTTTATTTGGGTTTTTATATTGGATTCAGTAGTTAGTTAACAAAGGGAGCAAAGAGACTGGAGGCAGCTGCCCTCCACGTAACCCATGTGCCAAATGCAGTGCAGACATGAGCAACACAGGCTCATCACACTGCTCTGTTAGTGCACATGAGGACTGGCCAGAAGATACAGCATCTTGTGGTTGGAAAGTGACTGATACCCACCCACGACAGTTACGAGAAGTGCTAGAATATCACCCCAAATTTAGGCTTATGATGCCAGTAATATTCTAGAATGCCTTCTTCTCTGAGTAGCTAATGTGACATTATTTCCCGAAAATTGTAATACTGCATGGAGGCAGTGTTTTTGTAAAAGACAGTGCTTTTAAAGCAGTTTTCAGGTTAATTTCAAAACTCAGATTTTTAAATATGGAGTACCTAACACTTGTTACTACAGGAAAATATAGGCTCCTAAGTTCCAGCTTTGTGAACAAAGGCTGACAAACACTGTTGAAAACCTAGCTCATTGACAGGGACTTAGGGAGTAACCTCAGGGGCTTAAGCCTGAAATTCTTGACCCTGACACATGAATGAGGTTTTCATGTCCTCAAAAAGCACTTCCATTTGTGAAATTAGACATTCAGTAGTAATAACAGACCCCAAACCAAAGCAGTTGAGCCCCTGCTTCTTGTCCCATCAAGGTAATGGTCAGTTTAGGGTGCTGATGTAGGATAAACTTGACATAAGTCACGGTATAATCAGCAGCTTCTCCTTTCAGGGCTTGGATTTATTGCTCATTTTTTCCACTCTCTCCCACTGTTGACAGTGGAAGATTATGTAGCTGAAGCCACACAGATACCCACTTACTTTTCTCAGTCAGGTTTTAATTCATAAACCTCCAAAAAAAAGCCAGCGAAGTAGGCATATTTTGATCTCTTAACCATACTTTCTGCCTGTTTCTCTTCTTGTTCCTTTCTGCTTCCCAAACTCCCAACAGCCCTTTCAAGTTTTATAACACAATAGCAGTAGAGCTCTCCAGCTTCTTTAAACATGAAACTTGTTTCTTCTGTGTGGGATGATCTTGCCTTGCCAGATCTCCTTTCGTAAGTCTTGATAGCACAGAACCGATGTCAAAGACCTTTGCATGCACCAGTTCATGGGCCCTCCCGGCAGGACTATACAATGCTATACTGACTATAATGAGGTTTTTATATCTAACTACAGTTAAAATTCAGTGACTTTTATGAATTTTGAACTTTCTTATCCCCCCACTCCAATTATGAACCCTTTGTCTAGCATGGGACATGCTAAAGGGGCTGAGTGTTTTTAACATATTTTTTCTTCCTGCAAGTTTTAAATCTGATCTGGAAAACTGGCGACCACTTTGTCACTTTCCCACCCCTGTTCTTACTAGTTTGCTTATAAATTGAAACTTTATTCTGGTGCTATATAATGTTACTCTGTGTATATTCCTGGATTAGCTTAGTGCTTGCTGGAGAAAAGGCATAGTGTGTTTTTGGGCTTTCTCTTTTTTTTTTTTTTAATTCCATTGGGAAAAAAAGCTTTATTTCCTAATCTAGACATGGTTCTAGAGTTTATGCCAGTAAATAGTTTAACTCACTGCCAATCAACTCCTTTTTTAAAAAATTTATTTTATTTTGAAGCTAGACTAGATATTTCCAAGACACTCAAGCTTTTTTTCTTGGACCTCATTTACTTGGAGCACAAGAATTCTTATCCTGAAATCTACCCAGACTAGCTTTTAGAGGTGTTTTAATTGCCTTGAGTAAATTGGCACTCAAGTAATTGAAAGCAATTAGTGAAAAAAGAAAAGTAGTCCAGCATAGGCAAATGACGGTTGTCCAGACAAGTAAAAAACATAATAATTTGGCTTGATTTTGGCTGCTGAGATTTTCACGGCTACGATTCATGTGGTCTTTCACTCATTTTGCATTTGGTTTCCTTGAATGTAAAGGGCAAGTCTACAGGTAGCTAATTCTCTTGCAGGAAAATTTGGATTTGAAGCACAGTGAGAAATCTGACTTTCACTTGATTTGGAAAAATACGCATGAAACAGAACTGAAATAAATGAGAAAGACTAGTCAAAGTCTTCTAAGGTAGAGTTCAACTTGTAAACTGAGAGATCAGTTACGACAGGAAGAATAAAGCTTACCTGAACCTAGGAGATTTTTAAAAAGTCAAGCTGAAGAGCCCCTCACAAGTAAAATTTTCATAAAGAAAACTGTGGAAAGTCCAGAAATACACACATATTGCTATAGATGGCAGATCAAGGAATAATTAGAGGCTGTAATGAGACTAGATCATTCTTAGTTACTCAGGACCTTCTGAAAATACTGGCTAACAAGTGTCAAACCCCTGGCAGCCAGGGTTTTTTGTGTGGCGAAATGTTCCAGCTAAACCCTTGAGCATTCCTGCTGAAACAGTGCCAATGAAGTCTCTATAAGCAAGCGGCGGGTAGATCATTCATACCAAGTTGGGGCTCGTTTCAGTGATTCATGGAATGAAAATTATGAAGGAGAAACTTATAACCCAGCTAGAGTAGATGTTCGACTTATTTAAGTTAAATTTGTGAAATATCAAGATGGCATATTGAGGTAGTATTGCTAATATTATAAACCAGCTATTCAAGAGTCGCCAACAAAATGTTAACAGTGACCCATTCAGCAATGCTGGAAAAGTCTTGCTACTACGTCAGTGGAGCATTACGTAAGAATTAGCAATCTGCACTTGGCCAGGAGAATTATTTTTAAAAACCTCGAACTATGAGTTATGATAGAGTAAGAATGGAAACCAAATAATTTCTTACAGAGACTTAAAGTATGGAACAATGAAACAGTCCAGGAATGAGTTAGAGAGACTGCGTGCTTTTTCTTGCCGACCCTGAACTAAGAGTTACTGAGTATAGGGTCTTACTTTAACTGCATCATCAATGGTTCAAGGGAAAAGTTACAAATAAGAGGAACTGATTTTTTTTTCTCTATCATGAGGAGTTATTTCCTATGTCCTGATACATCCCTTCACCGACACAGCAATCTTTCATTTATGAGAGTACTGAGGAAACCTGAACTCTTTTCACCAGCTCTTCTTGCACTCATGGTGAATCAGATCCATCCTGAAAAGTGCAGATAACAACCCTAAATACCTTTGCAAATCTGGGTCCTTTTGCCAGTGACCTCTTCTGGAGTCTCCATTTAAACCAACTTCTGTACACAAAATATCAGTCACAGATTACAAGCATCTACTGTTAGAAAAACACCCTATAAGCGTAAACCTAGGTTTTTACCTGCCTAATATGCCCAACAACCTTTTATTCTAAGTGTAAAATAGTTTCCAAGGGGAAAATAACTTCATTTTGCTGCTTTTGTACACCTTTCTTATACAAAACTGCCCAGCTCAAGTTCAGCACATGGATTTTGAATGCTGCGCATTCACTCTACCCTCAAGCTTGGTAAAGCACAACGAGGTGACATGTTTTCCAGAAGCTCACACAGCTCATCCACTGTCAGGACAGATGGAGGTCTTGGCTCCTCTTTCCTTCTCTAACCACATGTGTTCCCTCACTCCCCAGTCTGAGATGACCACAGTGGGACTGGAGGAGCGTGAGTCACACTGCGATCCCAGCACAAAGTGAATCACAACGTGAGCCTGCTTTACAAGAAATCTTGTTTTGGGATAGGGTTAGGGTAGTAGGGGCAGTTTTGCCCTTGGCAAAGGGATGCAGGCAGGGATTAACTTGCAAGCAGCTGATGATGTTCTGGCAGTGCCTTCCCATGCACAAGGAGAATGAGAACATCAAGCTGATCACTACCGTAAATACTTCATTAGGTTTGCTTACATTAGTAAATAAACACATTTGGTAGCATACATAGCAGGATAAGGCCTGTAACAGCAGACTATTGTGGTTGTGTATTAAAAAGCAGTAGAAGTTAATATAATTAACAAATAACACCTTTAATGTAAAAGCAAGCATTCGGAAGAAAAATCCCAGAGTTAAGGTTGACTATGCATTTTTAGCCTCAACCTTTGTGATAAAGCTTTCAATTAAAGCTCACATTCTGTGGTTTTCTCCCCCTATGATTGACTTCCTATATTATATGGCACAGTTGACAAGAGCTTTTATAAAGTCCCCAGAAGCTTGCCATACTTTCCTCTTTCCTGAGAGCATTAAATGCAGGTGACATAGGGCCCACATGCCCTACTTTTGTATTTATTGTAATTTTTTTTTAATCACCATGTATCATGACCACAGGTAACCCTACACCTGTCAAAATCCACTAAAAACATGTAGAGTCAGGTATTTAGAATCATAGATATTCCAAAAGGAGAAGAATAAAGCTGGTTTATTTGTTTATTTATTCATACATTCCTTACTGATTATACTTACTGGTTAGAATTTCAGAATTATATTAATTCTTGTGAAAAGCTGCTCATTAATCATAGGTTGTTGCATTTGCTCTCTATGAGGAAAATATACATTTAATTTAGAGGAAAATATGTTATCTTGGTGCCCGTTCTAAATTAAGATGTTCCAAAGTAAGACACTCCTGCAACGTACATCCCACACCCTCATATGCAGCTGAACCTCAATCTTGGCCAAAATAGGGAGGCGTGGCGTGTGAAGATACCCCAACTCAGGAATAATATCAAGTCTTTAGAGAAGCTAAGATCCAGCACTCTTCGGAGGAGGTAAAAGCAATTACTGGTCTACTTTGGAAGCAAAGTATGTTAGCCACTGTGGAGAAACTCCAGGCAGACACCACAGCCTCCAGAGAGTGTAAGCCTAGAAATATCCAAGGATGACCCAGTGGATTTAAACAGCATCAAATAGCTTCTCCATTTTCTGAAAGTCACTAGCAAACTGACATCTAGCACCACAAAAGTGAACTGTAGATGGTAATGCTGAGCCTGAAGGGACCACCTCAGTAACTATATGCTGTAGAAAATATGCCACATAACAGATTATGCAGTAACACAACTTTCAACTGTGTTATTTTGGGTTGTCACAGCATGGTGCTACTTATATGAGCTACCTGTAGCAAAGAGGGCTACTGTTCTGTCTGTCTTCAGTACTTTGAACAGGATGCTGTTCTTGTGCCTCCTGTTACATTAAATATATGTTTAAAAAATTAGGGAGCTGAAAAATTTAACCCCAAGAATTCTGATAATACCATGGCATTATCATCATTTGTGAAACCTCTAGGAAAATCTTTTTACAATTGCTAAACAATGGCAAAGTCATGATAGCATAAGAGTTCAAGAGTTCACACTGAATTAAAAGATGACCAAAAAAAAAAAAAAAAGTTATTTTGTTTTGTGGGACTTGCTTTCTTTTTTATTTATTTACCTGGTGAACTTAGCTTAATTTGTAAGAGGTAGTTAAAACCTTAGGATTACATGATTGAAGTTCTTAATATTGTTAAAGGCTTTCTAGTTCAGGACTTTAGAAAGCAAGAGCAATTCTAGCTTCAAGCTAACTCTTCTAAATGAAAATTTCTGATTCTTAGATCTCGCTCCTCAGCAAGCCAAAACTCTGTATTTTCTTCAAATGACTTTTTAGTTACATATTTTTTCCCTTTGGTTTAGGAGCATAGATTAGTTTGTTGCTAGACAGCATTTTCTAAAGATGCCACTGTTCTCAAATCCCAGCCTTTCAGAACTCAGCTTTTTCCACCAAAAGGCTAGCTTGCCCATAGAAAAATGTGTCTTTTCTTCCAAAACTGTCTTCCCTTTAGAAATCCAGTGTTCCATGGTAAACCACTGTTGACAGTATGTTTTCAGCTAAGTTTGTAACTAAACGTACCAAGAGACATGGAGAACATTGCCAAAGGAGGCAAAACTCTGCCCTTTCTGTCTGAATGTCTGCTGAGGGGTGTGAGGGGGGAAACTGGTAAGTTAATCAGCTCATTTCCCGCACTGGAACAAAAGACTAGGCAACAGGAATACCTCCCTTCCCCTTTCCAGTTTCCTATCACAGTCAATTAAATTACTTAAACACAAAAATTACAATGGCATCAGGTCCACTTCACAGATGAGCTTTGGGTCTGCAGGTGGAAGAGGCAAGCCTGAGTTAACATTGCTTTTGCCTCCCCAAATTTCTAAGCAGGAAAAGGAGAATAAGCTAGATTTGAACCTTCCTGCCCACAGCTGGATTTGCTTCCCACATTGCAAGGGCATGCACTTGTGCATCTTCTCTAGCACAGGCTCTGTACACCTGCTGGTGCGAGTCAGCCTGGGGAACTCCTGTCATGCCAGGTGAGATAGGAAGAGGAAAGAATCCAGCTTTGCTTGGGGTTTGGCATTTTGTTTCTTTCTATTTGCCAACCCTCGCAGCTCAATGCAATTATATTTGGGAACGGAGACTATGTGACATGAAAGTAAAAGGGAGCAAATAAATGTGGTATTTTCCAATGTTATTTTTCTCCTAGCAAACTTCCCAGACCTGAAGCAAACTTTTAGTTTTGGTAGCTTTCAAGGAATCAACTTGCTGACCAGCCATCCCCAAATGGCCCTGTGCATAATGCTGTAATCCCTGTGAGCAGATCAATTATCAGCTGGCGGAGAAGTTTTGCTGACCTACACAAAAATGCAGGGGCTGGCTTAGTGGTCAATCTACTCATTCCTGTCTGAACACAGAGAAAAGAGAGAGCTCTAACATCCCATTATATTTTCAGTATAATCTACTGATCTTTTTACCTTCATTATTGCTATTGAGATAGGCAACTTCCGAGATTAGTCTATTACTGCAGCCATTGCAATCAGTTCCCCTTCTCTTAACATTTGTTCACTGCAGCCTCTTGCACAATCCTGTTTTTCTTTGCTTCTGACTGACAAATTACAATTGCTTGAATTGTTTACTATTTTCTTCTGTGGGCTGAACTATATCTTATTGTTCATTTCAATAAAAAGGGTTTGGCTATTTCCAAGAGTGCAGTTTTTGGGGGGAAGCAGAAAGAAATTGTTTCTTGTCAGACATGACCTATAGAAGTTTAGTAACCTTTCTTGCAATAGCTCCAAGGATCTGCCCTTTCTGATCCCCATAAAAAGCCACTCAAATTATAGGCCTTTGAAATACCAGGTAAGACTTTTACATGTAGCTTGTCAGGGATAGTCAGAAGTTCTGTTTAACTCATTTTCTGGATGCCTAACTTGAATGCTGATTTTTGAATTACATAAGCGCTGGTCACATATGACTGCAGCCATCCTGTGTTGCATAGATCAAGCTAATTCATAGTACTTGGAAAAGAAATCAAGTCCTGGGCATCTCAGATTTCCCTAAAATGAATGGATACATTTAGCTTAATCTCTCTGCACATCAGTTTCCAGGATGCAAACCAGAGATAACACTTCCTTTGTTTCACTCACATGGTGAGAAAAGAGTCCTTGAAATAATTTGAAAATGCACTGATAATAATTAAAAAAAAAGGAACATTTCTGAGGAAATTCACAATTCAATATTTGAAGCACAGCCTGAATGCAGGAAATTACCCTGAAAAAAAAACAACCCAAACTTGTGATCCAAAAATATTATCCATCCTGTGGCCTGAATAATGCAAAGATTATGCAGAAAAAGAGAAGCACATGACTGTGTGATTAAGTAAGTTTCAATACAGATACATAAGGGACTGACCTAAGTTCATGATGACAGCCTTACAGAATGGCACTTCCTACCGTCTGAGTACTTGACTATACAAACTTATTAGTATCTTCTGAAAGCAGAGGAAAAATTTCTGCACATACTTTATACTGCTGAACTTGGAAGACCCCAAGCAAATTTGGATGACTGTGCTAAGCACTGTACAAACATAACCAAAATCTCTATGCTAATAAGGCACTGTACTAATAAGTGTTATTACAAGTAAAAAGTGATACTAAGACCACAAAGATACATATTTCTCCTCATTTCTTCACCTCCTCTGGGTTTTTTTATTTGTCATTTCTTTAAATTTTAACAGTCACCAGTTTATTTGTGACAAAGAACAGACTTTCAACTTTTAGCATTCTAACTCTAGCATCCAAAGATAGTATATTTAAATTAAAAAAAAAACAAACAAACCTCTATCTTGATAAAAAGTATTGCAGATGTTTTGCCCAGTGCCAGGAGAAAGAGTCCATTACATATACAGATATACATTAATATATTAATATTGAATTTGTCATTGCTGTATGGCTGAATAGAAGCTGTATCAGCCCATTTTTACTTCTATATTGCTACAGTTGTGCCCATGAAGACAGGGTTGTTCAGACACCCTTTCTGTTACCTATAGACAAGTCTGAAAAAGAATATATGTATTTCTCTACTGCTTTTTGTATTCAGACCCATTGTGTAAAAGCTACAGCACTACAGCAATGTATCATCTGAAATTCCTATTGTCTTTACTACAGTGGCCTGTGTCCTCACGCTGCTAAGACTGCTACTAAAAATTATGTACTGGATTAAAAAGACTATTATTTTTCTAACCCTCTAGCTGAGGTAATTCATGGATTTTATAGGTAATAAAACTATTAATTAATGAACTAAGTTTCATTATAAACACACATTTTGCACACACAGAGAGGCAAGCTACTAAGTACTGTTAAAAATCCCACTTGCCATGAATTCCACTTCAGACTATTTTTGTCAGAATATTTTTCATATCATCCACCCATATTGTCATCGGAGCTACAAAATTCTCAAGAGAAACAGTCCAAGATGACTCCAGCTTCTATATGAATGCACTTGGGTATTTTGAAATTGAAAAACCCACAAACTTCTTGGTAGCATAGAGCACAATCAGTATTTTTACTGTGTCTGGTTATGACCAGATAGTGTAATGGACTGTACAGGTGACTAAAAGCAACTGCTGCTTACTCCTTGGAACAGCAATTGCAGAACAAAATTTGTCAAACAGATTGGGGAGGGGGGAGAAAAAAAAGGAGCAGATGACAAAACAGAGAACATTCCAAAGTAACAAAACTCCCTGGTAAAACCCTAACTGACATTTTTAAGCAGACAAGAATAAGAAAGAAAATACAGTCAAAATACAGTCAGGAAAGAAAAGTAGGAGCTAAGGGGGATTTGGAAGTTTAGAACTTTTGGTGAAAATTAGAGATGGACCGTAACCAAAATGCTTGATCCAAATACCTCTAAATTTTGGAGGACACTTGATAGTTTGAATTGGATTTGAGTTCTACAAACTTGCTTTTTTATAATGGACTTGTATCCAAACTCTGCTTCCAAACTCTGGGATAGTTTGAGAACGTCTTTGGATTCATATCCTGAATCTTCCACCCACTTCAGCTGGAAATCTTACATTAACGCAATTGTTGAAAAACAGCATTGCAAGCCAGGTTTCTATTTTCAGCAGCTCAACCTCCAGAGCTGTTCTATGCCACCACCTTCGTCTGCTGGAAATAGTGCATGAGGTTTGACCTGGGCAGCTTGAACGCCTTTCTGTAGCACACAGACGGAGCTTTTATTGTAAGCTTCTCTTTCCAGCACTTCAGTCCCTCCTACACAGTTCAGTAACCAGTTAATTTATATATTCTGCCTGAAGCACTCCCTCTGGCTTCATAATATAATCTCTCAAATGAAGAAAACGTACATAAAAGCGGATACAGCCATTCCCAAGCCACTTATTCAGCTCTAGGCTGCCTGCTGGCATGAAGGCACTCCTAGCCAGCTCAGTGTCCTGGGGCAATCTGCGGTGCTGGATGAACGTCAGCCCCTTGCTGCGCTCTCCAAGAAGCCACCTTCCTGCTGCACAGACACTTTGCTACATCACAGTGTTTCCACTGTATTCCCTATATTGCATCCCCTTTTTTGCCAGGTCACTATGGAAGATTTTACTTTGGAATCAGCTTGCTTCCAAACAGGTTTTATTATACTTACAGAAGATTAGAGGGGGGAAAAAAAAAAAAAAAAAAGGAGAAGAATGAAGGGCTGAAACAAGTAGTTTATGAGACATAATGAAGCCTCATTTCCTACACATTTCTTTCTTGTGGAAAGTTCAAATAGCTGCTTAGGAAGATGTAAACTCTGATTCCTTTTTTCCCCTGACATTTTAGTGTTTCTGATGGCTCCTGTACCCAGTGAATTTTCTGATGTGCACTGTGGGACAGCTCATACCACTGCCCTTTCCCCTGTGGGGACATTGACAGGTCTCTGCTCTTCCCACTGCCTTAACTCCTCAATCAACCTCACCTGAAGTAAGCCAGTGGATCCAAAAGTTACTTGGGGGCATACGCTAGGAGATATGTTCATGGGCAGTGCAACAAAAATTAAAAAAGCTGAAGATCCATATGCTTACTGCACACCACCACCACCACCCTGCCAAAAAAAAAAACCAACCTCAAAAACAAACCACGCAAGAGGAATTGAAAGGACCTTTGAGCACACTTAGGTTTAGGAACTTTCTGATGTCCTCCATATGTAGCACCCCTATAGAAAGGCGAACCACAGGGACTGCTATTTAAGTTGACAACCCAGCGTGCTAAGAGGACAGTAGCTTTTTCTTAGTTCCTAGCTCTAAGATACTAACAGTTAACTACCTAATTTCAGGTAGCTATTTGTACATACATTGGTAAAACAATACTATACTAATACATTGCCTTTTTTCAAGAAATAAAGTGTTGTACAGCCACAGGTTTGTGCCTCTGCCTTGAGGAGTGGAAAACAGATTTCCTGTGTTTCTAGAATGTTCACGATCTCAAAAAGTTGTACTGAAAAATTGAAGTATCAGACCTTTCCCATAAGCAAGAAAAAAGCCTGTGTATTCCAACAGGGACTATCAAAACTTTATCAATTTTTTAAAACAAAAAGTCAACTTTGAGATTATTTTTTTCTTTTAAAACATGAATTGTCAAAGTTCCAAATTTGTCAAAGTTGCCAAATGGATAATTGATTTGAAGTTACAAGACTGACTTTAAATTGCAAAGTTGAATGTTTTGACAAATTTGTAAAAATTTTTATTTTTTAACTGAAAGATTTGTCAAATCTTATACATAAGCTGAGGCTCTAGTAAAGTTCTAGTTGCAGGGAACTACCCATTTGGATAACTTCAAAGGCAAATCCCATGAAGATTTGGAGTTACCATTTCTATCACATTAAAATAATCGCTCGGCTCAAAACTGCCACAGACTTACTAATTTATACTTTTATGTTGCACAATTTCTAAAGTAGCAACTATTTTTGTATATTTTGCATACAAGACATTTTAAATTTAATATCTCTTTTCTCATGCTGAAAGGATAGGAAAAGAAAAAAGTATTTCTTTTTCTCAGAAAAATGGCCACATTAGTTTTTGGCACAACAGTTTCAGCAAGAGCCCCATCAGAGACTTACAGGGGCTCTTCTGTCATGTTTTCCTGGAAGCACAGGATAGACCCACTATCCTGTGCCTCCTTTGTGATCCTGGTGAGAGTAATCTAGGAGTGGAAACTTCAGGCAGCATTTCCCACAGAAGATGGCTGAAAGGTGAAGACAGACTGATGCTTTCAGCACAGGAGCACAACAAGAGAGAGAAAACAAGCTGATAACTTGCAGTCTGTGATATGCACACTAAACATGAAGGACTTGGGAATTTGGATAGATTTGGCTTCAAAAAAAAAAATCAGTATGAAGACCGTAGATGACTTTATTCTACTACCCAATAATTCTATTTATATCAAATAAAGAAGACAAGTGGAACTCCAATACAGTAGTTTTTTCTTTAATTGTGGAACAGAAGGGGTCCTGGAAGAGTAATCAGGGAAAAGCTAAACACAGATTTTTTTTTTTTTTTAATATATTTTTTCATATAATATATACACTTTTCTTTGCAACAATATGTAAACTATCACAGTTACACCTTTTGACTGCCTTTTTTTTTATTATTATTATCTTCTGAGTAATTCCTTTCCAGAAAAAAAAAAAAATGTTTTATGAAAACACTCTGGCAGGAATGCCAGAATATTTTCTTTGGATCTCTAATGAGATTTTGTCTCATGATTCATCCTGCACAATCTGATTCCAAATTATTGGTTTTTATGTTCAAGTATTTTTCCTATGTAAGCAGGAATTCATATACTCATGGCATAGGAAAAATGTGGTAAATCATATTCCAGTGCAATTCTTCTTCTCACGTACAACTTGTCATGTTTAACTCCCAAGGATTTTTAAATAGCCTAAAGAAAACCACAAATAAAATAAAATGCAAATAAAGCAAATTCTAAAAGGAGAAAGATAAATACTGTTCCCCATATATATTCCTGAAATATTTCACCAAATTAATGTTTGTTATTTATATAATACTTAGATGCAGGTTTTCATAGTTTTACTGACAACAATGCCCAGCACTTCATTTCAAAACCCTACAGGTAATTCACTAATCTTCAAAATCCTTCTCTAATAAGTTAATAAATATTATTTTACAAAGATGGAAAAAAAAGCACAGACTACTTTCTCAAGGCTGAACTTGGAATTGGTGAGAATCAGTTCTGAAACCAAAGGCTGCTTAGGGTCATCTCAGCATTCAAGCCCTCAGTTTCTTCAACTGCTCACAAGAAAGGGGATGGATTAACCTTAGAAGTGCACATCCAAGTCTCTATCTCTAAACAAACAGCATGCTCAAGGAGGACACGCACCGCATTGACACATCTAAGCCCCTTACTGACCAACACTGTAATTGGTGCCATTCCAGCAAGCATAAGGAGGAATTCACTCCCCACCCTTTGCTCCCTTTTCTACAGTAGAAACAGGTTTCTGCAAGGAACTCATCCAGCTACTGAGCCTTACCCACTGTTCTCTCACCTGTCCCTCTAAAATTCCCCGAAATTCCCCTAAACATTTAATAAGATTAGAGTATGTTTAGCTCAAAATAAAGAGCTATTTAGTTTGGATTTCATCCCACCTTAAGGCTTGCTTCTGCCACAAGGCCTACGAAACACTGCCTGCCAGTAATGTGCAGCCAGGCAGAGAGATGCATTGGGTGATAGCTCCTCTTCTGTAAATGAGCTCACCTTCCTACTATCCAATTCTACCAATTTGCTTCATCCACATGTTGTTTCTTGTCATTCATCTAGGTTTTAAACTTCTGGAGGCACAACCAGCTCTTTGCTATATCTTGGTATAATCCCTGCTAGAATCCCAACTCCAGAAAGGGGCTCAAGGGTGCTCCTGCAGCATAAGCCCTTACTTTGTCCTCCTCAAGCTACTGCCCTATTATAATATAATATAACACAATGACTGACACCATTATAACTAAATCTCAGTACCTTTCTTTTCTGACTTTAAATGTGCATCCCCCTGAACTCCCCATCTCACCAATAGGTGTTTTGGTGTTTTGTTTGTTTGTTTTTAAGATTTAAGTCTGATAAAGAAATAATTTTCCTCCCAGTTGACTGGGCTCAGCAAAGTGTTTAACTACACAGAACCACCACAGGGCTGGAAGAGATCATAAGAGCTCCCCCAGTCCTTTATCCAGTCCACAGTAGACCTATGAATCCACAGTAATTCCAAAAGTCAAAAATACTTATGCCTTTATTGACAGATGTTCAACCAACATGGCTGTGAAAATGCATCCACAGTGCCTATGGACAATGTAGAGTTTCCACCAGTCTGTGGCAACTCACCAGTACCCTTACTGTTAGAAAATTTTTCCTAATGTCTCACCTTCATATTTCTCTGTGCAGCATAAGCTCATTATTTCTCCTTATGTGGGCATATTAAAATATTTCTTTGCAGTTTGCAGCAGTTTTCCAAATACTTGAAGACTATAATCATATCCTTACTTAGTCTTCTCTACTTTAGATTAAGCAAGCCCAAATTAAGGCAATAGTCCATCACTGGGAGTGCCTTAAGTTATCTGACTGTTGGCCACTGGATCCTCTCCCCTGGATCCCACCATTCTGGAAGGGTAGACTCCAAAACTCAGTACCATCCTCCAGCTTGAGTCCTGCCACAGCATGTGTAGCACAGTACAGTATTTCTTCATATCTTTTCAAAGATATACTTCCCTTCAAGTACCCTCATACACTTTCCCTTCTGCCCCCACAGCAACAATGTATATTTGACTTGTGTTTACCTTGTAAGCTACAACAGTCACTCCAACAGCATTTCATCATTCTGAAATCAAGTTCTCCAGTGTAGGCTCCCTGGACTTCCCAACTTAGCATCATCTGCAAATTTAATGGGGCACATTCTGTATTCTCCTCATCATCATTGATACAAATACCAAATTAGACAGAAAACCTTGATGGTTTCTTTCAAAATATGATTTTTGGCTCAGTTTTGCCTTTAGGGCTTAACCTAACTACATTATTTTAATCTTCTGCCATGACTCCTCAGTGAGCTTAAAGCCTCACTTAATTAGGTAGGCCTGATTTTCACAAATAATATAGGGAAATGTTGTTGTCACTGCATCTTCCCTTTGTTGCTGCAGTTATTAAAATACATGAATCAGGCTCTCAAAAGTGACTTGTTTCTCATTGCTCATTGTATCAGGTTTGCATGGCAAGGTTTTGGTGGGGAGGGGCTACAGGGGTGGCTTCTGTGAGAAGCTGCTAGAAGCTTCCCCCATGTCCAAGACAGACCTGCTGCTGGCCAAGGCAGAGGCAATCAGTGACGGTGGTAGTGCCTCTGGGATAATGTGTTTAAGTACGGGAAAAAAAACCATGTGCAACAGCAATTGCAGCTGGAAGAAAGGAGTGAGAACATGTGAGAGGAACAACTCTGCAGACAGCAAGGTCAGTCAGTAAAGAAGGAAGGGGAGGAGGTGCTCCAGGCACCAGAGCAGTGATTCCCCTGCAGCCCATGGTGAAGACCATGGTGAGGCAGGCTGTCCCCCTGCAGCCCATGGAGGTTAATGGTGGAGCAGATATCCACCTGCAGCCCGTGGAGGATGCCCCCAAAGGAGGCTGTGACCCAGTGGGAAGCCCATGCTGGAGTAGGCTCCTGGCAGGACCTGTGACCCCATGGATAGAGGAGCCCACTCTGGAGCAGGTTTGCTGGCGGGACTTGTGACCCCACGAGAGACCCACGCTGGAGCAGTCTGTTCCTGAAGGACTGCACCCTGCAGAAAGGGCCCACGCTGGAGCAGTTTCTGAAGAACAGCAGCCTGTGGGAGGAAGAACTCGTGCTGGAGAAGTTCATAGAGGACTGTATCCTGTGTGAGGGACCCCATGCTGGAGCAGTGGAAGAGCGTGAGGAGGAAGGAGTGGCAGAGACAATGTGTGATGAGCTGACCACAACCCCCATTCCCTGTCCCCTTGCACCACTTGGGGGGACGAGGTAGAGAAATCAGGAGTGATGTTGAGCCCGGGAAGAAAGAAGAGGTGGGAGGAAGGTGTTTTGAGATTTAGCTTTTATTTCTCATATACCCTACTCTGATTTTGATTGGTAATAAATTAATTTCCCCGAGTCAAGTCTGTTTTGCCCATGACAGTAATTGGTGAGTGATCTCTCCCTGTCCTTATCTCGACCCACAAGCCCTTTGTTATATTTTCTCCCCCCTGTCCAGCTGAGGAAGGGGAGTGATAGAGCAGCTTTGGTGAGCACCTGGCATCCAGCCAGGGTCAACTCACCACACTTATTTCGGCAAATCTGGTTTAACAGAGATGAACACTCAGTCCTTTAAAAAGAGTCTTTTGGGTTTAGTATTTCTTGATTTTGGCACCATAACATCACTAAATCTTTTTTGATGTGCAGTCTCATTAAATTTTTCTGTTTCCTGTTTGTATTTTCTTTTATGTAAGTCTAGGTTTGGGAAACTATTGTTTTTCTACAATTCTTTCCCCTGTGCACCTTCAATTAAATGTCAAAATGAAAAAGATCCAGAAATTAATCAAAAATCTACTCAAGCTCCTGAAATACAATCTTCTCTGTAAGACCAAAAAGCCTTCTAGAAGTGCAGTAAGTAAACTGACAATGATTTAGGGCAAAGAGATGTGCATTTATACGTTGTTTTCTCTTGTCAGAAATTTAATTTTTTTCCCCAAGCTTTGCAAGTTATTGGAGAGAGAGGGAAGTAAAGAGAGGGATTACATCTAATTAAAATTATGTGACTGATTTTCTTGAATTAAGATCTGTGAGTCTTCAAAACACTTTTTCAGTTTGGATATGGAACACCACTTCTCTACGCAATTATGCATTTGAATTTCAAATGCTAGCAAAGTTTATTCCTCCATTGATCCATTTTGTAATAATAAAAGCTTGTCAAATTAACTTTGGTAATACAAATACCAACATATGTCTAAGTAGTCTCAACATTCCCACAATAATATGGGATATTAAAATAAAGATAGATATCATAGTAGATCATCTAAATCTACCACTTCTCACAGGAATGTCAAGGTAAAAGTCCCTGAATGCTACACATTTAAAAAGATATTTTAAACCGAAGAAAAGGAAAAAACAAAAAAGAGAAAAGGTTACCTAATGGAGAAAAAAAGGGATAGTCATTTGGGTCATCATTAATCAAATGAGAAACTGACCTCCTTAGCTCAGCATACAAAAAGCAAAACACTAGCAGAACAACACACTGTCATTCTCAAGAGTTCTGGGTTTCTTTGTTTTAAAGAAAAATATCTTTTTTTTTTTTTTAAATCTCCACATAACCTACAGAACTTAAGAACCTACTGCTAATTCTTCTGAATCAAAGAATTTTATTTGGGTTTGTATCATTTTTCACATCTTTTTTGAAAATCAGAAACCATGAAAACAGAAGCATTGTATCCTTCCAGAATACAAGAAGACAGAAGTTGTCTGTGAATTCCTGGAACATTACTATCATCTTTGTTCAGCAGAATACTTTTTCCACCCCTAACTCTAAGCACTGTAACCTCTCTCCAAATACCCTGGGGCCTAAGATACCTGTTCCAATTTCAGCCCAACTTTTTGCCTGCAGAGTAAATGGAAGCGATTGTTATTGCTGGCTGAAATGTCACACGTATCTGTCATCATTCCATTTATTACATGAACAAGATAAGTGAAGACAGGCAAGAAGTACATACATGGCTACCACTTCAATCCTCGGGAATGAAATCACTCTCTCTCATGACTATTTTTAGTGAGGTTTGTTTCCAGTCAAAGGCAAGAATTGTTATCAAGGAAACAACTTATTCTAGCATCACATTACTGGTCATTTCTAGACGAACCCTTGTTGCTTCAGAAACTAACAGTATCCAACAATAAATAGTCCCAAGGTCCTTTTCATTCACTTACTGGGAGTTTCTCTCCTTTAGGAGGAAAGACAAGGATCTTTCAGAGAGGTACTTTCTTCTAAACTTGTCCTCTTGAATTTAGGCAGTTTAAGGAAACAATGACTGCTGACAAGTTCCTAATTACCAGCAATTAATGGCCAGTTTGTTAATTAGTGTCCCGAGGCAAAGTTAATGTAGCATTTCCAGCAGAACCCAAAACAAAAACATAGAATATTTTTGGATGTGGGCTAACAGCTCTGGTTTATTCAGTATTTTTCTTAACAAGGACAGATTTTCCTGTCCAAATCAGTGGACTGCAAAGTGCGTATACTGGGAAAAGAAATCAGCTTCATTAAAAGGAAAATTAATAATAAACTGGTTGTGGTCTTTTTCCTGACCCAGAACATGGCAAGTTCCCAGTACATTTGGGGCGGGGGGTAGGGGGTGGGGTGGGATGAGGAGGTGTTTTCTCTGCCTTTTCAATGAAAACTCCAATCAATCCTGGAGGCTTTCCTCACAGACTGTTTCTTTACCCCAATTAAAGAAAAAAAGAAATCACCTATCAACTACTGAAAATGTCTTCAATGAGCTGGGGCAAGGGGAGTAACCCAAAAAAAAAAGGCCCAAAACAGAACAACCCACAAAGCTCATGGAGTTGTACCTCAGAACTTGGTCCTAAGAAGCACTGTTCATTTTGAAGATATCTCTACTTATTCATTACAAAATTATGAACTTTACGAAAGCAAATTGAGAAGCCATCACATACCACCACCACCCCACCTCTTAAGAGCTGTGATGAAATCTTAATCTTTTCCTCATCAAACCAGCAGAGAGAGACAGGATACCTCCTCTTTTATGAGTAATGGTGCTTCTGGAGCAGTGTCTACACTGGGCATTGGTATTTGTCAGGATTTCCCACAGGTCTCCCAACAGGGTGGTGTTCAGAGACCTCCAGAGCAGGAACAGGAATAGAAATAAATCTTGAACTGGCTTTAAAACCCACTGCCAGTTGTAAAGACAACAAAAATCCTCCAGTGACCACATGGCAGAGGATCGTAAACCTTTCTGGGAGTGACCTCCATTGCCGCTATTTCTACATCCTCTAGACTGTTCCTTGTGTGTCACTGTGGTGGTTAAATCAGGCAAAACTGCCACTGGCCTCTGCTGTACATAAGAGACACCTTAAAGACCATGGATTTCTCCTCAACTTTCCATAAGACTAACAGCCAAAAATGAGAGCCAGCCCATCTGGCTCCTCTATGAGCCACGCAGACAGTAGTATCGAGGCAGACATGCCAGCAAGAGTGACTCTGAACAGCTCACAGGGAGGTTTCTCCAGCAGAGTGGCTGAACTGTCTTGCTGCAACAGCTCATTTCATGACTCTCCAGGAAGAGGTAGGCTACAGCTGGCAGCTGTAGTCTCTACAGGCATTGCCGAGAACATATTCCCTATCACTCAGTGACAAAACCTTACACAAAAAGTCAGAATACTATAAATATGAAATTTTGTTCGTTAATAAGGCATAGCCAGGCTGATTTAGTTTCAGACCTCACATCAGCCAAACACAACTTTCAGATGTGAAATGTTTATAAATGTCTGCATTTCATTAAAATAGTAAAACTTCTTAAAATAATTCTCTCAAACATGTTAAACCACATGAAATGTAATCAAAGCTGCACCACATTTAAAAAAGTTTACAAGGTTTTTATTGTATAAACTATATTAAAATTTAATACCAGCAACGATGTACTTACAACAAAAACAAAGCAAATCACACCAAAAAAAGCTGGTTTAGCAGTATCTCCATATATGACTGAACCTAGCCACTGATTGGTGGTTGAGTGGCTACTTTTGCCACTGAGGGATTCATGAAGTATGCTGTCAGAATACTTCAGAGAGTAATCAAGGTTTCATTTGTTTGGTTAATATATTCATTACTGCTGAGAACTGTGCCATATATAAAGGACAATAATCAAGAGCCATCTTTTACATACTTTTCTCACCATCCCATCTCCTAATGAATTGTAAATAATTTTGAAGTTATGAATGACTTCATGATTAAGATAAATACATATATAAAATATATATAAACTATAGTTTGTATAGTTTATAACACAATAAAAAGTAAGGATTTTTAAGACAGCTCTGTTACCCTTTCCTTTTGGGATAGTTATATGAATGCCTTTGGGAAGAAAGCATTGTCTTCCAGTAATATGCGAAGATTTGGCATTGCTGATATTGTTTTGACACAGTGATTCAACATAAACAGCTAAGTCCATTTATGTAACATCAGCTACATTTATAAAAGCAAAGAGGGATAACCTGAGAAGTCTCATGTGCTTTATGTACTCTTTATTCACCAGGAACGCAACCATAAGAAATCTGGAGTTTCACCATCATCCCATTCATTTTTAAATGGAAAGTTGTACTGACCTCAGCCAGTTACAGTTTATACCCGTAGTCTGTATGGAGTTAACATGTTATGTGTGAATTGATGCAAGTGCAGCAAGACAGGCTTATTGCTAATATCTTATGTGCAATATGAAGCCACAACCAAGGCTGAGGGTCTGAAGCTAGAAAGGACATCTTAAGAGGTAATCAGGTCTTAAACTGATTCTGACTGTAGATTATATCAGGATTTTTTCAGATGGCCTAAATAAAGAGGTTAACACAAACAAATCCAGAAGCATTCCACATAGCCACTATAACAAATGGCCTTCAAGGAGCAATCAAGTAATGCTTTGATTATCAGACATGCTAGTAAATACTAGTTATTTTAAAGTGTGGCACATCTCACCCAAAAGCATCGAAAAGCTCTTTACAAAAACAAATTAGTGAGAAGATGAAGACATTTGCTACTCAAGAATGTTCTCGGGGGGAGATGGCAGACTAGTTTTCTCAAACTGCAATACCCACATAAAGCAAATGGCCATCTGTCCCTGTCCTGCCACTACTTGAGGAGTGGATATTAGGCTAATCAACATATCTTTATAGTCCTGACATCTCAAGGATGTTTGAAGCCAAAGCATAGACCCAAGTCTAATTTTTGCCACTGGGTTTGATCATTTTGGAAGGCTGAACTGACACAGTCTGAACTCTCCCAAAACATAGAAGTCCATGAAATTTTTGTCCAAATAGCTATTTGAGCTATCGTAATTAGATGTTCCAGTATTACAATAGAGAAATACAGCACAAAGCCACACAAAACAGAAGTGGCAGGGAAAGGACGAAAAGGGTTTAAGTATAGAGGAGAATTTGGCTTAAAAAGCCCACACCACAGGACTGAGTGTTGAAAATAACTTTGCTGGAGAACAGCAATTGGAGGACAAGACAGGCATAATATGAAAGAGTATTAACAACAGGCTGAGGTTTTAGGAGAGTTGCATCAGGAGTGAAGGATGGCATACTGTCTGGGTTCCTTCTTATTCGAAGACTATATATTTTCTAGTTGGACACTTAGGACCTCTACAATACAGTGCTTTTAGTATTGTTTGCTAAAACAAGCATGGTTGTGCTTTGCCTTTTGGAGGGGAGGAAAGAAAAATGCCTTTTCACTTTCTGATGCTTTCATCCTATTATGTGGGGTGTGAGAAATCCAATGTAATCATGCAGGCCTATACCCAGGTGAGTCATCCATGTAAAATGTATGCTACCCCATGTGAAACAAGCTGTCTATTTTGATTGAGATTTTTTTTTTTTGCTATTATTATTATTGAGTCACATGGTAAATGTCTGGATAATGCTTCTACCCTGGTCTGCGTGCAGTTGATCTGTTCTGGGGTTTAGAAGGAAAACCCTTGTCAGCTGAAAGGATATACTGAAAATACAGCAATGCCTACAGTCTAACCTGCCTCCACCTGTCTACCCATGCAGCTATGTGTATCAGGAAAGAGGTGAGTAATATTTGCTCACTCTCAGGAATTTGTTTAACATTACTGAATGATTAATAGAAAGAGAGATGTGGAATAATAACTTTTAAGGACAAATGAAAAACAAAAAGAAATCCATTCAACAGGTATACATTCTTTGGTACAGAATATAACTGGGATGTCAGCCGCGGTCTTCTCTTTTCTCTAAATATATTTTTCACTCCCAGAGTTCTTTATGCAGCTAAAGAGATCTGCTTGGTATCACTGCAGCATGATTTTAAAAACTGCATCTAGTCAAGAGAAGCATAAAGTCTTTTCTTCATTCCCAATTGAGAGTTCTCCATGATCACAAAACAAATGCAACAATAAAACCCTTTTTCCCTGTCACACTGTAATGGTAATAGATCATGAGCACCATTGTGATAAAGCCACGCCCACCCAAAAATTTCTTGGCTTCACTGTTTCCCCCCCCCAAGTGGAAAAAAAATTATAATAGAAACCATATATTGCTCCTCAAGAAGATTTTAATGTGAAGAAATCAGTACCAAAAACACCCTTCCTGCTCTTCGTGTGGGACAGAATAGGACCACAGGCTGGTGACAGCATTAGACTTGTAAATGTTACAACAGTCACAAAAGGAGGACTTGACACCTAATGGGTTATCAAAGTACTAATAAAATTTTAATAAGCAACAGGTGAAACAGAGGTGGAAAACATGAATTTTTTTTGGTGAGACAGAAAACCTAAAGCCCACACAATTTTGTGATGCCCCCAGTTCCACCTGAAGCCACTTGTCACAAAGTTAATGATGCTTTTTCTGTGAGGCTAGCTTCACATTGATTAATGTCATACTCCTCAAACTTTAGTAAAATGGATCAGCTTCTTGCAATGTGCTGTTCCATGTAAATAGAAGCAACAGAATATAAAATGGCAGTGACTTCTTTTTTTAAAAGAAAAAAACAACCAACCAACATTTTATTTACTTAAGGTATTTTTGTAGGCCTGAATTCAGGACAGCATACATATACAAGTGTCTCTCCTGGGGAGGTATTTGCCTATTGGTAGGCATGTACTTCTTAATTCAGGGAAGTGCTGATGATGTTAAGATTGTGATGCTATGTTGTATCCTTTGCTGGCATGAAGATGCTGAACTTGCCAGAACAAACATTGTACATGTAAATGGAGTTTTTAAAACAGTTCCTACTATTTTGTAGCTTAGCACTCAGTTTTCAAATCTGGCAGACCAAAATCCACTCTCAGGCACTTAAAAAGGGGCCTTGTGTAATAACATAGAAAGAACATACAGCCTCCACTAACATCCACACTCAAGTCACTGGATGTCTTATCTTGCCAAAAAAAACCAAAAAACAACAACAAAAAAAAAAAACCCACACACCCACACAACAAACCCAAACACAAACAAAAAAAACTCACAAACAAAATCAAATAAACCCCGAAAAAACCCAACCCCACACACACACCCCAAAACCCAACCAAAATCCCAAAACCCATCACCCCTCAAGATTTAAGATCTCTAAACTTAGATTTAGAAGGGTAAATTTAGGTATTCAAGTTTCAAAAGTTGTCTCTGCACTTTCAAAGAAGAACAGGAACCTGACATCATGCTCTAAATCATTTCCTCTTAAATGATATTGTAAACTAATGCTGACTCTCCTTGGACAAATTGGGTGATCAACAGACAGGCTTTTCATCAAGCAATGCTTTGCACAACTGGAAAATCCTGCTTTTTTATTAAACAGCCTAAAAAATAAACACCCATTTCACTTCTGTTCTTCTTTGTTCCTTTCAAAAATACTTCAATACTTTGAAAAAAGATAATAAAAAGCAATCTACAGAGTTGCTCTTATCTTTTATATTAAAATTCTTTCCTTGGTTTGTTATGCACATATGCACACAGATGTTTCATCAAATTAGCTTGTTGGTATGCTCAGATGTGCTTAATGTCTGGCAAATTGCAATGTCCATTTATAACAAACACCAAATAGAGAACACAGCAACTCGTAGAGTCCAGTTCCTTTAGGAATGTAAAATCATGTATCAGGAAAGTGCATTCTTGCATCTCATTCTGTCTTTGGAAATACAGTACCTCCTCCTGTTTCATTTGACCTCAGAAAGACCCAAGTGTCCATGGTTCATAATTTCTTTGAATTAAACATTAATGTTTTTACCTCTGTTTAATTGCTTAGCTACCTCTGTAATTAAAAATACAAAGGCATTTTTATCATCCCTCACTATCAACTTGAGCCTGCAATGGTACACAATTGACAGCATGAAAATATTTTAACAAACTGGTTTTGGTTCAACTATTTTGGCTTGTAAGAATAATTGTGCTGCTCTGCTCAGTCTGGTGAGGCCTCAAACATAGAACTGAGTCAAGTTTTCAGCACCATAACATAGGATCAATCAAGGCAAATTTGTGAGACCAGAAAAATGGCTAGCATGAGAACAGGATGAAGGAACTGGTCTTGTTTGCTCTGGAGGAGACCAGGGAGGAGAAAGGGGAGCAGAGACATGACAGCCTTCAAATATATAAGAAGCAGTTACGGAGACAATGGTGATGAATGTTTTCCATATGCACTTGGAGTAGTTTGGGAAGAATTTGGCTTAATTTGCAGCAAAGTTTTCTCTAAATATCTATTTATAATGGCTATGAAGCACTGGAAAGGCTACCTAGAGAGGCTGTAGAATATTCTTTATTGAAGATTTTTATAAGCTGATCCAGGTGCGTTGACTCCAAGCAAGGGATAGTCAATATTTTTTAGTGTTGGACACAGCCTGCCACAGACTATGCATCATGAGAGCTGCAGGGTTTACCTCAGTCTAATTACTTGCAGTTCCAATTCAAAGGGGAGAAGGGCAAGAAATTCTGAAATTTCAGGAAGGAATTGTGTTACACAGATCCTACTGCTCCAGTGAGCTTCTCTCTGGAGACAAAAACAGGCAGCCAAGATCAGGCTAGGAAAGGCCTGATCATTAAAATCCACTAGCCAAAATTACTACACAAGAAAAAGAAAAGGGAGCCGACTTCACCAACAGCAACCTCTCCCAAGTTCTTGAGAAGATCACCAGGGAATCAAAAATTCCTGGGATGTTTGGCCAATATGTGGATTACAAGCATTATTTGATCAATCATTAGTTGATATGTGGATTAGAAATATTATGTGAGGGACTGTAATCCACCCTAAAGGAAAGGAAAGGTTACATATCTCTATCTCTCAGCAGGACCATGCTCAGGCTGAAGCCTTGCCTTTATATCTAAAGCAATTTTATTTACACCTACAAGCATCAGTGGCTTAACATTCACAAGCATCACAAGATAATGTAGTCACTCTGGACTTGAAAAACAAAACACAACACTTGTGTACCAAATAAGAAATAAATTTGATTAAATACTCTGGCAGTATTTAGGTGAAGAAACAAGATACAGTTGTAGGAGAAAAACTGCAGTACCAAAGTACTTCCATGTCCATTAGTTGAGTGTCCTCTCTCAGCAAGTGCCTTGACATAAAACTCCAACAGTATGCCAAGTTGTGATGACTTTGCCATAGGGAGGAAGTTCCTCCTGACTGCAGCTGGTGATCAGCTCATGCCCTTGGACATGAAGATTGATCATACTCTTAATTTTTTTCTTGGCCAGTGTAAGTTCAGATTATGTTCTTGTCTGTTTCCTATAAATCAAATCGTTTCAGTTCTTTTTATCTTTATCTTAACACTAACAGACTATGGGCTACCTCCTCTCCCATTCACAAATGCGCTTTCCCTTTGGTGACTATTTAATATCTCTAGCAAATAGCAGAGTGACCATACATAGTAAGCAGAAGCAAGTAGTCCTGTGTTTGTAAAGCTGTCTTTCAATGAAATTCAAAGAATGAAAATACAGAAAAGGGCATGTATAAAGGCATAAACTACCTTTTTTGTAGGCTCCACAGACTGTTAGACCCCAACAAATCAGGTTTCCCCTTAAATAAATTTACCACGTAACTTCTGCTACAGTAGTACTTATCACCAGAAAGGTCAATAATAAATTATTTGGCAAGGAGTCTCATGAAATGGGATAAAGTGTGACTGAATTTGACCCTGAAGTCTGTCTCACTGATTTGCAAAACTTGCCACCTAAGCATACTAATTACATGTGCAGTAAATGAAGCATTATTTTTATTTGAATGAGTTGCTCTTATGACATTATGAGAATTGAAATACAGGACCACCCAGTTACGTTTCTTCTTTATTTGTTACTTCAATGTCAGTTTGTGACTTGGAGAAATAGGCATAAGAACTGAAGTAGATACCACCCACCATTTGATAAAAGTAGATGTTCCAATTCCTGATCACAATTGTAATATGGAAAATAAAAAAAGCAGAACAGGAATAACTATTACTTTCATAGCACCTTTTTTGAAGCTGTCAAACCGATTAGCAAGCATTTATTAGTCTCACAACAGCCCTATGAGACACTTAAGACACAATATTATTTTATGGAAAGACTTCTACACTACAGCAACTACATATAACATAAATATGTTATATTTATATACTTATATAACATAAATAATTTTTTTTTTTTTAAAGAGGTAACCTACTTTCAGTCACGTCTTTTCCACTGCCCCCTCCCTTTTTTGGGGGATTTTTATTCATTTATTTTACATAATCAACTACATAGAGTTTATGTACTTCTGTACTGATTTTTTACAGCTAACTCCAAACTGTACAAAACGTTATGGGTATGAATCAAAGAATATGGACTATATTGAAACAAATACGGTATGAAGTAGCAACCCCACTAATCCCTCTGGAACATGGCAGGTGATAAATGCCACATTCCAGCAGAATTAGCACCTCTCCCTCCTTTTGGAGGGGAAGAAGGAGGTCATCTGAGGTGATAGGAGAGGTATGCAATCGGCAAGCCCAGTGGAGGATTCCTTTGACTCCAATATATAAAGAGAACTTGAGCCAGACTCAAAAGATTTATCTCATTCACCTGAATCACATCAATATCCTCAATCACATCAGTATAGGCCCTCTCAGAGACAGCTAATACCTGCTCTACACAACTAGCTAAAGGATTACATTTATTCTTAGAATAACCCCTAAAAAAGCTCTAAAGAGAGTTTGTATTAGACAAACTTCTTCAACTCCTGCCATAAAGGGATATTTAGACGTATGCAAGTCAAAAGCAATGTTAACACAGGCCCATCTTATGCATCACATACCTTTGGAACTCCTCTGTAGACCCAAACATATTAATTGTAAGGAACATAATCACATTTTCCAGCCAAAATGAAAGACAGAGCTTAATACTGCAAAAGCAAAGGGTAATAGAGAGCATTGTATCATCTTATTTTATTTCTTAATCTTCTTTCAAATGGTTTAATTTGCTTTATTTTGATGGAAAGATAAAAATTGTCATTGTTTATATAATGTTCCTTACGCAGACATCCTGTAGTGCCTTACCATCTGGCGGATATCCATTCTAGAGGTACCATATAGGCAAGTTTTCAGCCACAGCTGACATGCTGTTCATAACAGCACAAGTACCTAACTAACATACTGGCAGTTTCTAGCCACATCACTTTTATTATGCTGGACTCGTCTGAAAATTTCTGCAAAAGCTTTAATTTCCAGCTGAAGAACTGGAGCTAATGGATGAGAGGGCAAAAGTGTCACCTCCAAGATTAGGCCAAAGGACAGATAGGCCCTTTGTGGCCTCCTGGGTTGACCAGAGACACTGACCTTCAGCAGTGGATATGAACCCAATACTGACGACGCCCAAAACATGCTGCTGTCACTCAGCTGCAAGGGTACCACACCAACTGGAGTTGTGTGATGTACCACAGCAAAGTCATCCTTGTAAATTCAGAATTTCCCATGACAGCTCCCATGGGGTTTACAAGCCTAGAGCCACTTCTTGTCCTTGACTTCCCCAGTGAGAGGTCCCACTGGACACCACAGGGCAGCCACCATCCGCACCAAGGAGGATCCTTGTTGCCCTATGGCAGAAAAGGCAGAGCAGCCTGTATCCTCCTGTCTCCATTTCAGCTTTCACATTTCCCTCTCACCTCAAGCATTAGGCAGCAGCCTCAGCTACAGTACTGTCTGTATATACAGTATTAGGAGCCCTCCTTTTCAAATACTGACTTGGATGGATGCCACACACCCCCTGGAAGCATCTGCATTTGAATTTAAAGGGGTGGGTGACTGACAGCAAAACTAGCTGCTTCTTCTGACAAGGCTTTGGCAGATCATTGGTTGTCATCAAACCTATTGCGTTTCTTGCTCCCTGCCAAAAATTCCACCTACATGCCTGATGGCAATTAGTCCTTTGTAGGTGCTAATGAATAAAAGCAGCACGCACATTTTACAGACTTAAAAAGAATATCCCAATCCATATATTAATTCCATATATAAACTCACATGCACACACAGTCCTCCCTTCCCCTATCCACATGCCACTGTGCACCCACACCCAAACTCATGCTTAGAAAAAAAGCAAGCAGCAGTAAGATGATCATCCAACTGTGTGCAAGTGGGATTTTTTTCATGAATCATTATCTGTTTTTCCATAACTCATCTACTGCAAAAAGTATTGGTTTATGAATGCAGAAGGCAGCCTACATTTGGGATAATGAAGCACATTCATCGCATGCTTGAACCTTTCAAAGGTTCAGACATTTCACACACTCCCTCTAACTACGATTTTTTTTTGCGGTATCCAAAATCATCTGGGATATGACAGTATGACATAACCACACTTCAGCCTGACAATTTCCATAGAAGGGAAAAAATGGATAAAATAGGGGCACCATGAGACTTCAGCACCACAGTACTTCCAAATCAACAAACTGAGCTTTGCTTTCATGTTTGTATAATTCTGGGTTTTCTGCTTTATGTCAATTTTAGAAGACAAGGCATCAAAACAGTATGAGGAAATACACTCTGTATAAAGCCGGTTAAAGGGTCCTTATTAACTTTTCCCATCAGTAAAAATTCAGTTTTATCAAAAGGAAACCATTTTATAGGACTGTATCAACTTCCAAACCAAAAATTTAGGGGAAACATTGCATTTTTACTTTCATGTTAATGTTACATGTATAGACAGAATTAGGTTTAGGAGTCAAAATAGAATAAATTGAATGCTACCAAAAAAACCCCATTTAAAAAACCTTGAAAATGATTGCATATTTTTTCCTCACACTATTCATTTTACATTAAGTTTTAACTCTCAGTTCAAGCTCACAACATCTTTTAAATAAGGGACTTTCCCAACCACTTTTACAGTACTCATTAATTAATCAGAAGTAGAGCATTCGGTATCTTACCATGCCATTTCCAGACCAGATTTCACAGACCACAAAAGGCTTTAGAATGTCAGCTTTAAATTAGCACATTGCAAAAAACACCTTTCTTCAGCCTCATTAGATTACAGTGGGTGTTATCCTTCTCTGCTGGCTGGAGTGTAGACAGAGGCAGTTGGAGAAGGCAGGTACTGCCTATCATCAGTCATAACAGGCCACAGCTTTGCTGCATTGTTTTGCCTGCATTTAAATTGTCTGGCTCTGCAAGTGGTAGGGTCTTTCCTGTCTTCCATCTGATACTCCTTGTGTCTCATGTAGTAGCACCATACTCACACTAGCCCCTGCAAAGCTGTCTTGATTGCAGGGTTAGTCTACCTTTAATATTGGTTTTATATAGACAGAGAAATCAGGCAAGAACTCTTAAGTATTCCTGATGCAGGTGAGGACAGCATTCACATCCAGCTGCAGAATAAAGAGCTTCTCTACAGCAGTCTCTGATCCTCCCTACCACAGAGGTATATGGCCTCTTTTTTGTTCCTGTTGCATCTGGGCAAATCTCTTGCTTTGTAACGGGTTTTTGTCAGTGCAAGCAGCAGGTGTGAAGGGAGGGAAGGGACAAATGTCAGAATGTACCCTTGTGAGAGGCCTTGGCTGCAGTGTCATCTTATTTTAGTTTCTAGAAGATGTCTGTAAGTTTTATGCCAAAACAATACATTTTAGAATTGATCTGAACTGGGCCGGGAACATTTTTTCCATTTTAATTTCTTTTCTTTCAGCCTGCAAGAGGACCACTGTCCCAGCCCATTCTGATCCATAGCATATCCACAAATACAGCAGGGATCAACAGCACATGCACTTTTTTTAGTTCCACCTCTTCAAAAATTTCTCTTCCAACTTCCACTTGCAGCTGAGAAACTCATGCCAAAAAAATCTGGCCATTTCTGTCTCCTGTACCATATCAACATTCATTGTGCCAGTTACTTTAGCAAACACAGGTGCCTGCACATAACCGTGTCAACATAACACTGATGCTAAACACCTGAATGCTCTGAAATGCCCTTACACTACTATCTTGCCTGGCTTACATGCCACTGGCAGGCAGGACCTTGCTGCCAGAGTAGGCAATAGGGTAATTTCAGGAGCACCACAACTATAATTGCAAAACCATTCTTCAGAGGGCTGTTTCCATCACAGATGTTGAAATACAGTTTATCCAAATAAAATTTCACTAATATCCATTGGGGAAAAAACCCAGCATACAGGGATGGTTGTGCCTGCAGGTGAATCCCACCTGTGGGTCCTGTGTGGTTTAGGGATAGCCCAACTGTGCAAGGCAGGCTCCTCTGCTTGTGCTGCAGGGACAGGCACCTTCTCTGTGAATCCCAAAAGCTCCAGCACATGTCTCGGAAGGCCTTGACCTAAGTATTGCCTTGTCTCAGCCTAAAAGGGCTAAAACCTCTGCCTTCTGGTGCTCTGAGATGCTCTAATCCTTGGGCTATAGAACACTGCCCCTGAGAAGGGCATTTCCCACAGGCAGAAGGTGGGGTTGCAGTGTGGGCAAGAAGGCAGGACTCCTCTGGCCAGGCCAGCAGCAGGCAAGACACCAGCTCTAGCCTGATAGGCAGAACACACCACCGGGAGGGGGAAAACTGCTTCCTGAAATTATCCCAGAATAATTTTCTTTTTATTCAATCACTGTTTAATGTAAAATGCGTTAAAAGCTTAGGAGCAAAATGTGAAAACATATGGAGTGAAGATGTTTAGGCAAACTGACAAATACAGCCCTACCTCCCTGGAAAGTCTTACAAAAGTCTTAGAAGTTCCTTGGATTTAAACATCCCCTCAGCTTTTGTTGTCCCCTATTTTGTTGTAGACAGCTTTTGGGAATATCACTGCTCAGAATACTCTTTTTTATAAGGTTTTGAATATCCCCTGAGTTCCACTTATTTCAAGAATTGTCAAATTATCAAGGTCATAGATATAATCCTAGTGTTTACAGAAAACCTAAACTTTTAACTGGAATGTCTTAATGCTCTAAGGGGAGTTTGGTTGCGGCTGATGTTTCATCTGTACTCTACATTCAGAATCCCACACCTATATGACTATGTTTGTAATCTCCTGATCTTTCAGAGTTGTAAAAGTTTGCTATTTTCTCCCTCGCTGAATGGTTGGTAAAATGGAAGGATAAAAATAAAACAAAGGCAAAGAAAACATTAAAGAAATATTTCAGGAAAGAGATTTCTTTCAAAGTATTTTTAATTTTTACATGATCCAAAATAACTTCACATACAGTAACCACTCAAACCAACTGACTCATCTTCATGTCCACATGCTTTCTTTAAAAACAGAAAACTCTTTTTTTTTTTTTATATTGTTCAAAACATAACATTTTGCTGGAACAGATGCCTTATTTGAGCAAAGTGCCACATTTCTGTAATATTTAAAATGATGTTTCAATTTAACCAAGATGTGACTAATAGTCAATGAGTAGGAAAAGTTACCATGCCTGTGTTTTTGTCCAGTACTGGTGATATGACTGTGAACCATCCTGGTAAGTGTTGTTTGATAACAACTCATGGCTCAACAGTATTTCTTGCTTTCTTAGTTATTAGTTTGGTTATTAGCTTCGCTCACAGGAGCTGACCAGTACAAAGGAATGAGATGAGGTTGTAATCCTGGGCTAATATTGACTTTTTAATGATTCACTTCTTGTTGTTCTGTCTTATCTTTATAATCTCCATCCTATCCCTTCTGCTTTTAAACCTTGTGAAAAAACACCTACTCTAGTAGCTCAAAGAATGCAGCCCCCTGTGAAGAACTCAATGCTTTTAAGTCATTTTTTGCTTTTCTATTTTTCCAGCAGTAGCACATCTGTCTCTGAAAGGTTTTAAGTGTCTTTGTAACTAATACGAGAGGAACATCAAAAAGTTTTATTTGCTTTGGCTCAGTTAAAGGCTTTGGTTTCTAGCTGCTTGTTCAATCCTCCTGGAACTGCAAAAATAGATGGGGAATCTCAGGATGTTTCACTCTGGTTTTGTCACCTCCCTGTATCCAGTAGGAAATTTCACAAGAGCTGTCTTTATAGTAAACTGACATTTCTGTTAGTGGATCTACATCTTAGCTGTAGACTTAGCTGCAGACTTACACTGGCCAACTTAGCTGTAATCGTCACAAGACCTCGGAGCAGAGATGGAGGAATAACAGGCCATACTTATCCCACATCTACCACTTTGGGAGGGATAATTCAGTTATTGTTTTGAGTCTAATCCAAGAACCCAGGATTTCCATGCAGATGACAGACACTGTGACACAGTGTCAGTAATTGTTTTTTTTTTCTTTTTTCAAATTTCTTGATCTTTATTACCACAGTGTGATTGGGAATTGAGCTTCTGGTGTTTACTGCCCAGAGAGGTGGTGGAGTCACCATCCCTGGGGGAGTTCAAAAAATGCGTAGACATGGCACTTCGGGACATGGTTTAGGGGACATGGTAGTGTTGGGTTGATGGTTGGACTTGATGATCCTAGAGGTCTTTTCCAACCTTAATGATTCTATGATTCTATAAGTTCTCTAGAGATGTAAAAGTACAATTCAGAATATATTTTTCTTTTGGTAGAACTTTTTCCCACCCAAATGACAAAACCATAACAGTTTATGTAAAGGACGACACCTCAGGCCCCACGGGCTGAAGACAACACATGGAGAAGAGTCAGCACAGTGGTGTCATGAGGTTGCACCACTCTTTTGATCATTCAGCTTACAAACAAGGAGCATGAACATTTGCCATCTGGTCACAAGAATATAATGTCTAAGCAGCAAGACCATCTACATTGACTATGGGAATAGATAGGCATGTAGGCAAGGCATGTATGTAGCAGGGTCCATAGATTATGAGAATACACTGAGCATTGCTGGTTGGCAATGGTCCTTCCCTGCACACTGGCCCTTGCCATCTGCTCCACCACTGGCTGATGCCAACTCCCGTCTGGGCAGCCTACCCAGCAACTCTGCAATTGCAGGACTGCCCAGCCTCTGTCACATCAAAGTTGACACATAAGTGATATGCAATGAATTCTCACTGTTTCCATAATTTTGATAATCTAATAACAACTCTGGTCATTATGGGATTTGGAAACAGATGATTTCATCTCGAAAAGGCATGTGAAATCCATACAGATGTTTAATGTCTCAGAGCTGACCATCAAATCCAATAAATCCCTAGTCGAGAGCAATGTAATTCTTTTTGTCCCTAGGAAATGGAGAAAACAAAAGCTTCTTTTCATGCATCTTTAATTTCCAAGTTCTAATATCTACACAAATGCTGTATGTCTCTGTAGTTATTTTCTGCACAGTATGTTAAAGGAGTTGATAGGTAGTCAAGAGTATCAAAAGATTTCTAAAGGTGGATAGGCACTGACCAGTGCCAGAGACACTGGCAGATTTACACCAGTTTAGACCAGCTAGGAAACTTATCTTTTATTAAATAATACTCACATTTAGGAGCACTGGAGCTGGTCCTCATGAAGAAAACTCTGATTTATATCCTCTAGTTTTACCTGCAGCTAAATCTGCCCCCTGATTAGCCATGTCCAGCAATCGTACTGTCCAGTTCCACGCTCAGCTGGCAATGATACATCTTGTGTTTATAATGAGATTGAAGTTACCTAAGAAAAAGAAAGTGACCTAGATCATCTGGATATCTGAGATAAGTACTCTGTGGTGCACACTGGCAAAGAGGAATAACAGAAAGGGAAGACAAAGAAAAGCTCTCATGAGATCACCTATATTTATTTACATTTATTAAAATCTACCAGACTTAGACTAACACTGTTACATGTCCTTCCAGGTATCTGGCCTGATTTTCACAAGGTCCACATGCACACAGCTCCACTGTGTCTTCTATTAAATAGGAACACAAATGCTGCCAGTTGTCTTACAATCACTAATGCCTGTTTTATTAGACCTCTAAAAGACACTGTTATTCAGGCTTATCTCCACCCTCATTTATATCAATCTTAGGTATAATGGCACAGGCACTCTAAGAAGATGTATTAAAGCACAAACAAAATTCAACAAATAAATTGGGGTTTTGGTCTGTTAGTGACTATACCTCCTGATGATAAACATTCTCCTTTTACTGTTTTCCAAGGCAGATCTGAATCAGTATGGCAAACATGCATTCCCCAGCCTGCTGAGAGCTGGAATTGGATCCAGGGCAGAATTCAAACACTCTGGCTCATGTCTAGCTCAGTGCAAAAACCCTAATACTTACACAGGCTACATGTGAACTTGAATCTTTCTCCACAGTGCAGGTCACCTCTAATTCTGGTGTATTATTTCCTAACACTAAATAATTGGAGTTCTTGAAAGAGCTCAGCACACAAATCACATATAACTAATGAAGTCATTTTCTTATCAGATGTTTATTTTTGTCATTAATAGAAA
This sequence comes from Morus bassanus, assembly GCA_031468815.1. NCBI lineage: Eukaryota > Metazoa > Chordata > Aves > Suliformes > Sulidae > Morus > Morus bassanus. The sequence goes on along the minus strand of CM062567.1, from coordinate 57,406,446 downwards.
TGTCAACAGAAAGTCTTAAATCACTAGGTGAGTCACTGGCAGGGACGTGTGTCATCATAGGAACTGCAGGGTATCTCCTTGTTTGGCCTCATTATCTAGTCATTTTTACTAAGATAAATTGAAAAAAAAAATGTTCTTAGAGGGCAGGAAAACCCCACAATGTCCCAGGATGATGAAGAAAGGAAAGTACATCTTGTGTCATCGAAGCAAGACAACCACCGAAGTGTGTACTGTGAATGACACAGAGGGGTTTCTCCGTAATAAAACACATGCTGCCGACTACTTGCAGTGATTAACTCTGTCTCACAGACAGGAAGCAAGGATCACACATTCCCCCTTTAAACCATCTTGGTTATTTTAAGTGTATCAGATCCTCTTCCTGTTTACCTCCAGGGTAACAACAGCAGTCACATAAGACAGCTACGTCCCTTATTATGCTGGATTTTTTCCTTCCTCCAGGTAGTAAGAAACTTCCCAGAATTGACTAAAGGCTTTGTGTTAGTGTTGTGAATGGTAACTCCTGGTCAATGAAAAGGGAAGAATTTCTCTGCTTATTTTACCATATTTGGACAGCCCTTGAAACCTGTGGGGTTTAAGTTCAGTTGCAAAATTGCAAAGAACTTTGCTCAGGGAGGCTTATACTCCTGCCCTGGTTTCATTGAAGTCAGCATGGCTCGTCTGAGCAGACCTAATTTCAGGACTTAAAAGCATAATTCAAGACGTGCAGTCCAATTTCCATTTGGCACTGGCCAAATGAGATGCCAAGACTAGTCTATGGTTTCAGATCTTATTTCTCTTGTTGCCCTAAAATCACTCAAAGAAATGTCTTCATAGTTTGCACAACAGCAGACTTCATTTTAGAAATTTTCAATTCAGAAGGGAGGAGGAGAAGGGAGAAAGTATGGTCCAAAAGTTGAACATGAAGGTAGACAAATTTAGAAATATGGAAATATGTCCAAACATTGTACAAGAAAGGCTTGTCACCACTGGAGCAACTGATCCTTCACTGTTTTCTGTCTTTGAACCTGGCTCAGATCTCTTTCTAAGAGACACGCAGTCATTCCCAAGCTTCCAAACTGTGATATAGATTGCATCAGTGTGCGAGCTATGCCAAAACAAGGAGCTGCTGCTGCTGACAGCAGTACTCAGTAGTGCCATTAGGTGTGAGACATGGGAAAAAAACAAGTGCATGGGGACACACACACACAGAGGAAAATTTAGTCTGCCTTTCCTCAGGAGACAATGTTACCCACTGGAACAGGAGACCAAGGTGATCCATGCAGCTCAAAAAGTTTTGCCAAGTACAGAATCTAAAATGTAAACTCTAAAACGTCTTGAGAAAGTCTATCAGCAGTATATTCAGTAGGTCTTACTCAGTACCGAGTCAGAAGTAACTCCCATCGAGGTGGATGCTATATTTGCTCAATAAGAAATGACTAAAACATAGAGAATAAACTTGCAAGTCTCTCTCCAGCTCCCACTACCATTAATGGCAAATTAACTACATACCACAGAATTAAAATTTCTCTTCTTATTATGAGTGGTGGGTGACTCTCTAGAGTGGAGGCTGAGACTTTATTCCCCGCTACAGAGTCTGGCAATGAAGCTTCTGAAATCTATTAATCTATCTGAGCTTCATTTTGGTCTTCAGAATTTGACAAGCAATGGGCAATGAGATTCTGCCACCAATTCTACTCTCTCCAGTTGCCACCAGAAAAAAAAAAAAACAAACTGATTTTCCTTTTTCTAACTCTTTTCTTGACCAGAGGTCATAATGGCAAAAGGGTAAGCATTTCATTAATCATTCTAATTAAAAAAAAAAAAAAAAATCTGAACGTACAGCAAGATCTGGAGTTCAGTGTCAGGCCAAAACCTTGCTCTGACTGCCATGACCTTGATGCTATCAGGATCAAAACCTACTGAACTACTCTCAAAATATTCTAAAAGTAGATGGAAGGACTGTTTTTCAGAAGGAAGCAAGCCCTCAGAATGGAGTTTCTCTTTAAAAATATAAAAATTATGCTTTTTTTTTTGCTAGCTCTTTATATATTTAGTTAATAAAAACTAACTTGAGGTTACCAGAGTGTTCAAAGAGTGTTCAGAGAACTCTCCCACACAAGTATCTGAGCAACAGTTCATCCAGTTTCCTCCAGAGCCAGCATTCTGAAACCAAGAATCCAAAGATAACCCAAAGTTACCTTTTCTCTATTTAAGTGCATATATATATCTATGCTTATAAAAGTGGTGACTAGCACACTTTTCATATATCAGTATGTACAAATATATTTTAATACATTTAGTTCCCATCATCTTTCATATCCTCAATATAAGAATAAATAAATAAAATTTCCTCATATTTTCCCCAAAGAAAAAAGAAAGGAAACTTTGGTTTGGGATGAAGCAGAGGAATATTTTGAGCCCCAATGAATATTTTTGTTTTGTTCGAAGTTCAATACCTAAAATAGAGTGTTATAAGGAGATCATTTTGCTTTCAGAACAAAAATACTGTAACTTTTCCTTCCAAATGATATGTTGCTGAAAAAACCATTATACCCCTCTCTCTTACAGGAAGTACTCACTGAATTCCTCCTTTTTTCACCAAAATGCAGTCTGTCTATTTTTTTGACAGTCACATACAGAGTGCAATACTACTGATCAGAGAAGCAGATGAACCATTCAGAAGCACTGAACACAAAGGGGTAAATACTGCAATACTGAAAGATTTTTTTTCCATCTTTCCTTTTGTAGTTTTGCTGCTGGAACAAGATTACTGTATACGCACATCTTGTCTAGGAAATGGACGTCAGCTCCTTTCAAATAGTAAAAATCCTTTCCAAAAATCTTTGGACTAGGCTCCAAAAGAATCCAAATTGTGAGTGCTTCCCACTAAGTAAGTACCCCCATGCACCCCCCAAGTACCAGCACAGGCTAAATGTACAAATGATCTTCGCTGACCAAGCACCACTATCTAATACAGGAGAAGAGCAAACATTCCCATTCAGCAGAATTTATTCTTCAAACTGCTAGAAAAAAAGAGCTGCCCTAACAAAACAGTGCAGTTGTACCAGGGGACCGGGATGCCCTAAGAGCCACGTGCAGGTGACAGCGCACAGTCACTGCGGGAAGTCACGGCGACACGAGGAGGACCCATCCTGGAGGAGGGCTTGCAGGATATGCAGAGGCTTCAGCCCTGGCCTTTTGTCGAAGAAACACTGTCACACGTGTTTGAATACTGCATCATTTCAGCAGAGAGGGAAAGGCTTCCAAGCTGCACAATTATGCTATTGTAATCACACGGCGCAGGCCAAATTAGACAGAGTAGCTCTGTTTTCCTGAATCCGGTTTTATAAGCTACATTCTAGCAGCGCTCCATTACGCTGCTATGCAGAAGTGTCTGGCATTGTTTCCATCACAAACAAATCTTTATGTCCTAAATTCATGTTGGACGGAAACTTGGCTTCCAAGGCCTAAACCTAAGAATTACATTTGTTTGTTTAAACAAATTTGAGGGAAAACATACTTGGCCATCTTTGAGTTATATGATGACAAGATGATTTAGATTTCCCATAAAAGATATAATTCTTTTTCCCTCCTCATGCCAAACAATAATGCTTTCTTATAGCTGGACAGTTGCTGGCTAGAAGAACAAACCTATCGAGAAAAGCCAACTCTCAGCTATATTGATTAGGGCAGCAGATGCTGAGCACCTCACAGGATGTGGTTCTTGCTTTGCAAAAGTGAAGACAAAGGTTTATCTCCTACATTTATAAGACCACACTTTAATTTCTCTGATGCTGCTCTGTGTAAAGCTAAATTGGAATTGATGTGTTTTGACTGTATTGTGTATTATTGGAACAATTCTATGTTCCCTAAACAGTGTGTATTTACAAACCGCTACTGTAATAAGCCATCCTTGAAAGGAAAATCCTAAGAAAGATACAATTGAAATATATAAGAAATGCAACCAAAACTCAATTTTCCACTTTTTCACAACATATTATCCTTTATGCTTACCTAAAGTACTATCAAAAGAAAATGATGGTGGCATTCTGCACCCAACAGCAAAAAAAAGCAAATCTTTGTGTGAAGTCCTTGAACTGATATGTACAACTTTTTTTCTTCTTATGTCTTCGTAGAATAAGTGAAAAAAAAAGCTTTATATATCACTTAAGTAAGCAAATTATCCCTCAGAGAAAATACTGTAGTCTAAATGCATTCATCATTTTCTCTGTATTTTGCAGAAGTTATGTCATTTTGGGTTATCTACATGATTTTGTACATTGATCCAATCCCACTAATAACTGGCACTGAAGTATCACAGAGGAATAGAGAAGCTTGAGAAGATTATAAATGATTAGTAAAGCCTTCTCTGAAACAAGAGACAAAAGCAACCTTAGCAAATGCTTCATTATCAATCCACCTTTATTACCTATTTTATCTGCTATCACATTTCATTCAGTTGTGATCTAGACTCTAGAAGGCTGTATTGAAGAGAATAATAAACAGTTACTCCATAGAAAAGACAAATACATATTCTCAGAAAAGCACACTGGATGATGCTACACATAGCTCCCTTTGAAGATATTTTAGACATTCCCCTTCTGAATGTATAAAACCCACTTGTACCTTTAAAAACCACTGGGTCAGGAGACAATAGAAGTATATGTGAAAACTGACAATTTATAAAATATAATGCTTCACATAAAAAGCTGAAGTTCTTCTGCTTTACTGAAATCAAGTTTGTAGTTTATAGGTACAAACAGATCAGCCATGCAGCTCTTGATAGACCTGGGCCTTGACTGAGCATCTTCTTGCTGAGGAACATTCTCACAAATCACTCTTTACAACTCAGCCAGACCTATCAGCTAATCATCTTTTCCAAATTATCTCTTAAGATTTAATTTCCAGTGAATATTTATTCCTGGCAGCCTCAGAGCAACTCAGAAATACAGATTAAACAAACCGTTACATGCTTAGACACCTGCTACTCTATGGTATACAATTAACAGAGAGTCAAGTCTCAACAAATTATTTCGTTTGCTCATTGTTGTGTTTAAGCAAGTGCTTGCCATTTAAAATAAAGTAATTCCGAGCAGTTTCTGTTACGGAGTTATCTGTTCTTAATGTCATCATTCACTACAGCAGTGGCCAGAAGTGGATTTTCCATCCTGACTAGATCATAGTTTACTTTGACATAGTAATTATCTATTATTCCCATGTATACTGTTTGTTTATAGCTTCAGTACCACATTCTTCCTTCTAAACAGAAGCGGCGGTATTTGCTGAAGGCAAACCAAACAATGAGTTAGCATGAAGAAATACACAAGTAGTCACTGAAACTCTCACAGTTTAAAGATCTCCAAGCCAGGCATGCAATTGCTTTTGGATACAAGAGGGAAATTAAGAAGCTGCATGGTGAGCTAAGAAGCTGACACTAGCCAAGAAAGGACTTTGTAACATGTTTGCAAAAGTTTACCCAACTTTTCCAAGCCACTAAGGATCACCTGGACCTCCCACTAGGATTACAAGCATCTCTCTAAATTCACTGGTTCTTCCACACTTCTCCTTGACTTTGGGATACATACCCACACCCTTCCCCTTACAAAGGAAGTGCCTATACATCTCACTGGCTTACTGTGCAAAAGCAACCACTTTTTCCACTTTTTCACTTTTTCCCAGTGATACAACCTTGAAAAGTACCAAGCATCATGCTTTATGCATGAACTCAAAACATTGACTCTCACTCTTCTTTGGGACTTTTTCATATTCCACTAATTTGCCTGGCTGGTTTCCACTAAGAAATGCCACAGCGCTTCTCTTCAGAAACAGTCTTTAGACGGTTTCTCTGATCTTCCACCAATAACAACCACCACTTTCAGAAATTGTCCTTTTCCCTACTAGTGCCCTCTTCCTTTTTTTCTTTTTTTCCAAAAAATTTCACAGGGTGAGCAAGTGGTTTTTATCTTCTTAAAAAAACTTCACTTATTATCCATTGTAATATCTGACTCCTTACTGCATGCACTACTTGTTGCTTCTTCCTAAAGAGGGAAGTCGAAATTGATACAGCTGTCATTCAGCTGTTTTTTAAAAAAAGCCAATTTCCCTTTGTGGGGTGAAGTAAATATGTACATTAAATCTTTCAGCACTAGCTAAAATAATTCATTACAGTTTCCTACTGAAGGGAAATGAGGAAGGTGATCTCTATGTGCAAGCATGACAAAGTAACACCTGGAGATTTGACAGGATCAGCCCCTAATATTTGTGAGGAAACCAGGGGCAGAAGGCAAGGCAGTTTCCAGTCAGAATGAATGCACACTGGAATTAGCTCAGGAGCAGCTCGCATTGGTCTGCCCCCATGCTTCTGTCAGTGACACATTGATCTAGTCCTCATGTTAAAGAAATAGTTTTTAAGTTAAATTTGAAACAACAAAAGGATATCTTAATAAGAAGCATGTGCCTGCACACTCACTTGCAGACATATACACACACATTTTCTTGACACTAACTGGCACCTGGAGATTGGTTTCAATATTCAGCATCTCAGTTCTCTGCAAACATTTAGAGGGAAACAGAATGCATGAAGTCCTGGGCTCCAGTAAAATCCATGGCAAAACTCCCACTGACTTTAGCTATCCTCATTCTTCCACTCAACCTCAAGTCAATGCGCCTTTTTGTTTATTTTCTTGTTCAAATACTTTCCTCTAATGATATTAACACAGGAAAAATAACTGCTTGTCAGCAGAGCTCTACAGAAATTGGCAGGTTCTGTTTGAAGGCGTTTATGCAGGCTTCTTCTTTGGTTTGATTAGAGTAGATTCTAGCCGCAGTGTTTGGACCCAGATCAAGAGAGAAATTTCAAATTCTGCCCACAGAATGTTCATGTACGGCATCTGAATTGGGCTGAGGTCATTCTGCCTTCATTTTCATGCCTTGAGGTTTGTTACTAGCTTTAGAACCAGAAATTTGCAGCAAAACTCAGCTAAAGCCACCTCCTTTCACCTAGTTTCAGGACCAAATTATCTAACATCAGGAACTACTTACATTGGTGAATATATGCCAACAGTTATCACACAGTGGTATCTGAGATGGAACATTTATTTCCTCTTTTAACCCTAAGGAAATATTATGATAACAAAACGTCGTCACCCCTGGAAAGCGTTGACTTTTACATGATGACCACAGGGTCCATTTTTGGACCTGCTCGTCTGAAATTCATTACACTAACCAAAGATTGGTGGGTTGTGTTTTTTCTGTCGTGTTCTAAGAAACTGTGGAGTCATAAAAGCTTCATGCCATGTGAGATTGGACAACAGAAGCTCTGCAAAGTTCCTCTTAACTGTGCAGCTGTAGCCCAGACCGAGAGAGTAGTATTTACGGCAACATTGATTTGCGGATCTCTGAAAATCAGTGGTCATTTAGTTTCCATTGCTTCAGAGGATTCTGCTGGAAAAAAGCCCATGTGCCCTTCAAGAAAACATTTCAAGTTGCAACCAGTGAAACTCTGAAGCTTACTGTGAGGGCACAGAACTCAAGCTAGCAAGGCCAGTTTCTGTCTGCTGGAGATATATTCTGAAGACTGATCCCGAAGGTTTTCCATAAGCACCAAAATAACCGCCAATACAATTCTTGTTCATTTCTTGTTATTCTTATTTCCTTGTCATTCTCAGTATCTACTTACTGCTGTTGTTCTTACAGGTGTTTCTCTCTGATCCATCTTCCTCCCTGTGTCATAGTGCTCATCAAATATAATGCTGTCCTCCCAGTGATACCATTCATCAAGTCATATAACATAGACATGATCCTTAAAGGCTGTTATGTTGCAGTATCATCTCAGACATTTTAAATAAGAGCTCCTGCAGCAGCATCTTAGCTAGTGGCCATACAAAGGTCATCCCGATCTATTTGAATGGAAAATCTACAACATTAATTCATTTGTGCATTCACGTATATTTGAAGGGCAGAGAAGTCTGGCAACCTGGTGAAGACTGTCGCCAACTTGGGCACATAGATTCTGGTTAGCGAGTGTTCCCATAGACCTGTAACTCCACACATAACCCCATTCTGTTTGGCTTTTTCCCCCCCTTGGTTCTATTTTCCAAATCAAATTTTAAAGGGTTGGATCTGACCTTCTCACCCTGAGAAACAGAGAAAGTGCTCAAGCAGGAATACCTGGCCAGTCACACTATTAAAACAAAAACAATTACTGCCTTATTTAACAAAACAAGCCACAATCTCAAAATGGTAGAGGCCGCCTATTTTGTTAAGGTCTTAATAGCATATTTTGTGGTTCCCTGAGGAATAATTCTCCTTATTCAGAGAAACACTTATTAACCTTCATAATTTATTTGTGGCTACACTAAACACGCACATACTGTACTGCATGGCCATTAATCCTGGGAATGAACTTATTAATGATGGGTTAACCTTAAAAGGTTCAGTTTAGCTCAGATAACCACCCAGATTTCTGGATGCCTTTTTGAAATATATCAACTATTTGAGACTCACTACTACACTTTTTCCAAAGTCTCTGTTACATGGCACACACTTTCTAGTCTGCCCTCCCAGAAGGTCCTCAGTTTCCTCCCACCATGTTAGGTGAAGTTTTACCTTGGATGTTTGTTAGCTGACACCACAACTTGCATATTTGGCATTCTGGGATAAAACCTTAGCTGTTAGCTAGAAGATCTTACAGTAAAGCACCCTGTATTGTAGTCCTAGTCTTTGCCATCAAACGTACCTGCTGCCTCTCCCCCATAACACTTGTTTCAGTGTTCTTCCTCTGAGTGAGCTGAGAACGGTGGGACTACAGAAATTACCCCATCTGACTCATATAAATTGTGCATATGGCTAGTCCATGCTAAAACCTCCTACAGCTTTTGTTACTTCATCTTTTTTCAATAACCTTCTTAATTAATCAGGCCTTTTTTGATGCCTTGCATTTTGATACAGGGTCTCATGTGTGTTTTTATTGTCCCTATCACAACAGGATTCTGAAGCTGTTCAGGACTCTAAACACAGCCAGTATTAAAAATGATGATTTATCTACAAAGTTTTTTTAAATTTCTAGAAATGTAGTCTTGTTACAAAAAAAAAAAAAAAAAAAAAAAGCAAGTGCCCAAATGCTGGGAAGCCAGTCTCTCTACTAATGCCCATTGTAGTCTGGCTTTTGAATACTTCTTACACTTTTGACTTCTGCTACGGCTTTCAGCTAGTTATTGCAACTGAATATAAAGAACTCCTCCTTAACACATTCCATCATTTTCAGAAAATGGAGGAACCCAATACTAATGATGCTAACTTACAGAATTTAATACATACTAGCATAGGGATATGTCTGTGGAGCCTGTGGAGGGAACAGCCGTACCACGGCTATGTGAGCAATTACTGCTTGAACCAGAACTAACTTTACAGAAAGCTATAGTTATTTCTAGCCAAACTGAGACTGCAATGGCAGAGGCTAAAATAATTGCTCAAGAGGCTATAGACCATGTCCAAGCAGTTCATTCGTTAACGGGGTGATCTCTAAACTGGCATAAGTGTGGCAGGCAGAGTGGTGGTAAATGGAGCACATTTGATACATCTAGAAAGCACCACGACATCTCAACACCCTCTGATACTTCAAAGTCAGGCTTTGATTGTGAATTGCCAACTACTGTCTATTGCCAACTCAACTCTGAAATGAAACCATGGACTGCAAGTAATTACTGTATCAAATTATATGTAGGGTAAGGGTGAGATAAAAGAATCCCAGACCAGTGCCTACAGCTACCACACTCAAAGCCGTATGAAGACATCATACATTCAACTTCTATTAAAACAAAGCCAAAAAATAAGTGAGCAAACAAAAATACACTAAAGCACCTGGGCTTCAAGCCTATGGTGATTAAAGAGAAAACTTTGAAAACACGACCAGATGTAACCAATGTAACAAGCCTGACTAAATCTGCAGATGGGCTGAAATAGCAGTGCTGAAAGATGTGAACTGCCCTCTGTATATCAACAAAGAGCTAACTACTAGAGCAAGCACTCCATAAGACCTTATCAGCACCACTGTAATGATACACATCTACTACGAGTACACCTCATGGGAGGGACTGGGTAAGGAGAAAAGGGGGTCTTGTTGCTGCCATCTTTGGTTGGCTGGATAAAGGAGAGATGAGTGAAGAGACATCTCTGACTAACCTTGGGAAGAGAAGGAAGGCACTACTCTGGCCAAATCAGGACGGAAAAGTTACTTACTTCTCTCACATACTTTAACATGCACTCGGGCACAGGGCTCACTTAACTGCACAAGACCAAAGAAACCAATGGGACCAAGCAAGAGTGTGCTGCTGTTGGAAGCGAAGCACTTGATTCTGTTTAAGGGCCTGAAAAACAGTGCACTTCCCTGTAGGTTGCACCAGCCAATATCAACTCAGTGTGAATGAGCAAGGCAAGATAAACACATGCTGTGTAACACATTCATACGCATTGGCTAGCTTTCATGCATGTAATTAAATACAAGCCCTGAAATGAAAACACTTCCATAGCTTGCTCATTGGAACAGTAAGGCAGACAACTGTTATCTATTGTGGGGAGGGCAATACACTCTTTGCTCGCTAACAAATCACCCCGTCTTGCTGAACAGCTCAAAGTACATTATGGAGTAGAGTGAGAAAATTTGAGGCTACCTAATTTGCAGAAAATGCAGGAAGATCCCCAGGTCATCTCTGCCTGGCAGGGTTGCAAAGGACACTGCTCTGTGTCCCACTGAACGCCAAAGCCAGGTGCCTTCAACTTACTCAGAAGCTGCTTAGACAGTTGTCTGGAAAAGCAATGGCTCAGAAACAGATTCAAGTCCTAGGAAATCCTATTACTTGCCAGAGGCACGAGAAAGGAGCTGTAATACAGTTGGCCCAATTGTATCCATTGTTCCTGACACGGTGTATTAGGACCTTTTGGAACAGCATCAGAGAGCTTACAGTATGCTACTGCTTGTAAGAGACTACGCCAGCCAATGCCTAGAAATAAGCTTTCTTTCTGCTTTACTTCTATAATAGCGTGTTAATAAAACACTCCTGTGTTGCCTTAATAATGCACCTATTTGGAATTCAAGCCTTGTTAGGTAAAACCTCCAAGAATAAAATAAACAGAGGAGCCGACTTGTTCGTTTTCCTCTATTTTCATTAGCATAGCCAGTCACAAAAGTGAAAGTAGGAAAACACAAACATTTTCCTAGAAATGTTCATTTTAACTGCAAGTATGTTTGTAAGTATTTCTTTTTAGGCATCTTTTCAACCATTCTAAAAGCTCTGTATTTTATGCACTTAGAGATTGGGGGGCATCATTCTCAATAACAATTATTATTTTCCACTGGAAATGTGGATGAAATTACTCTGACAAGCCGTACTGAATAAAATATGTAAAGTCTGCAAATACTTGTTTTATTTTTATCATGGTAATCACCACAGCATTTCTGGTTCACCTAAATGTAAATGGAACCCTATGTTATGATTCAACAAGTTCCTGTTTGTTATTATATATACTAATCGCAAAAGAGTGTTTTCAGACTGAAAACACTGTGCACCACTGTAATGTAAACATTAACTACAATAAAATAGTAATGGGCAATTGTTGTAGTTTACAGAGCTAAAAATATATGTAGTATCTGCAAAGAACATGTAACAGGATAGGGCCAAAGATTTTTCATGGGGTTTCACATGGTGTTGACTGTGGCTCAAAGTTTCATTAACAAATTTATTAAAATATAAGTCTCATTTAACACAACTCACATCCTATGGCAACTGCGAGGACAGAAATGGTCTTTCACTGACTCGCCCCGCTGGCTGTTGCTATAACAGGGTCATGAACAATGCAGCCTAAGTAAATGGGGAAGACTGACATTTCTATTTATTTACAAAGGATATCTTCCTTCCTCTGGTCTGCCTTCCTCCCTGCTTCACCCCCGCAGTCTAACCCTGCCCTGTCTGGTACGTGGGTATGGTATTTGTCTTCAAAACATAACAAATAGAAGTTAACATTCACCAACTGTGACTTATCTGACAGCTCAGCACTCTGTTTCAAGTTGTTCACCGTTGCAACTTGATTTCCACAAAGCCCTGCGTCATACGGTGGCACCCTGCCAGGTCATAGGCTGCTCCATCTCTTGGAAATGGAAATTTGTTAAGTTCGCTGATCTTTTTCCTCCTTCTCTTAATATGTTTCATATATTAAGTGGAACAACATGCCAAATGGTATTATTTCAGGGAACAAAGATTCATAGTTCAGCAAAACTTTCCCTCCATTTTCAGTGTGAAATTCTACTGCTCTGTTCGGCATAGGAATTCATTGAGTTCCTCTCCTATGAAGGTGTGGTTTTCCCAGTATTGTTCCCTCGACTAGAATGAAAATCCTCCAATATGGCTGAGATGTCAATTACTCCAGTCCAGAGGTAACATCCTTTCCCTCTCTCTAACCAGACTTGTTTCAGACATAGTAGGGCATGGGTCCAGACTCCTGCCATGATGAACTACTTCCTGACCTCAGCTGCACTATAGGAATTCTTTTTTTTTAATTTAAAGGGCCAAAATGTTTTATGGGTTTTTCCTTCCCACTTTTAGACTTTGGAATAAGTCAAGGACTACTTGAGAGTCACAATGTTACTGTCCATAACAATGACAACAACAAAAATTAATGAAGCACCTTTATGTTCCAAAACTTGGATTTTCCATTCTGGCAAAATTTGTCTGCAAGTGCTTCTTAAGAGAGCTAGTAACAATTTATTTTGTAAAATGTCTGCTCATATTTGTAACTATTTTAGGAAGAATAGAAACTTCTTAATTCCTTGGTATAACAGCTGTGTCATCATGAGCCAAATCTCATATTCTGGGGGCCTTCAGGATCTGCATGGCAATGGTAAATTCCTTTCTTTGTTCCTTGCTCCCACTTCCAATCTTCTGTCTCATTACCTTGCACCGAAACAATACCAGAACCTGCAACTTTCAGGTGCACCCCTGGATGCCTAAATCCGAAAGTGAGAGTACAGCATTGAATCTAACCACAAGGTTGGATTAATGGGCTACAGTCTTTTCTTGCTTTCAATGCCTTTGCACCACTCCAGAAACTCAAATTAACCTGAAAAACCCTTTGCCTACCCATTTTGCTCCACCACCTGAGTGGCTGGGCTGTCTGCTACACTGCAGGTTGCAGCTGGCATATGCAGAGCCAGACCTATACCACATCCCTCTCACAGTCTCCAGAAGATGCAGTGAGCCAGGGGAAGGCACCAATGGATAGACAATCACTAAACCACTCTCAGGGTCATCCCCTAACAAACACCTCATGTTAGTCAGAGCTGCTCTTAGGAAAGTGAGTCTTAAATGAAGGTCTTGCCCAAGGATTGTGAGAGACCACAGAAAAGCAGAATAAAGTCCTAGCTCCCTACTCCGGTCATCTGCAAATCAAGATAAATAACTTCCTAATTGCATATGGCTATGTTCTGCGCTATTTTCTGGTTATTGTGTGGCTGTTTTCTGTGCTATGGTGCTATGTTGATGAAGTCTTGCAACCTGAGTAACGGGCAGTCCCCGCTGCTTATTTCTCTCTGTGCCCTCCTTAACAACCGGGAGAGATTTCCTCAGCTGAAGTGCAACATGACCCTCACACCGCTGCACACACCTCTCACGTGGAGCTCTGTCTCACGGGGATGCAGTCACAAAGACTGTCCTCCTTGTGTGATACAAAAATCCTCTCCTGATGCTGGGGGACCTGTCCATGATGATGCAGGCAAGGCTAGGAATCTGATCCTATCCATAATTTCATTTCACTGATACCTCTTTCAATACACCACCTCCTCTCTAATGGAGCGATCATACTGGTATTACTCAGATACGAGCAACAGAGCACCCAGCCCTGACTCACTTTCTTACTTGGACCTTGCTTAGACAAAGGAGGATTGAACAAAACCTCAGTAAAGAGCTAAGGATATGGCCTATGGTGATTAATTCTCTCCCACAAGTACAAGTCACTGAGGGTGGTGCCCCACCATAGGTACCAAGCCCTTCCGTCTCTCTCTAGGGCAGGAAATCCTCACCCATGTCCTGAAGAAGGAGGGCACCCCCTGCTGACCCTGCAGCCAGAAGACAGGCAGCTTTCCACATCCTTAAACCCAACTGATTCACAGATCAATGGAGCTCCAATTTTTTGTACATAGTCTTAAAGTTGTTCTTTTATGGATACATTCCTTTTCACTTTTCAGAGAAAGAGTTGCTTTTCACAGCTCAAGAGCTTCCTAGGGTAGAAAGAAATAAGATTGCTCTTCATCCACAGCTTTTCTCCATGCTCTTGGCATCTTCGGGGAAATTGCCCAAAGTAACAGCTATTGCAGAAAAGGAAAGCTGGCTTTTATACACTGCTGTTTTGCCTTTCTACTGCTATTGTCATAGATGAACAACTGGTTCAGACAATTATTCTTCATACCAATCAGAATAGTAATTCTGATTGGTATGAAGGCAGAAAAAAGTACTTATTCTTTCTCTGTGAGGAAGAAATATAGGACTTTGTGAGATTTGGGGCTCAAAATAAGTTGAATTTCTGTATGTCCTGGTATCATTTGCCCCTGTGGGATGCTGTTGGGGCAAAGAATTACTATTGCTTGGGTCTAATCCGGCCATGTCCTCCACTCCAATACCTGCACAGTCTTCTCTCATCAGGTAAAGGTAGCTTTAGAAGAAGTATACAGCAAGGCCATAATGCCTTGGTACTTATCCAGGAAATAAGAAAGGAGTAGGGCTTGCTTCTGCCTTGTATTTGGTTTGGAGCAATTTAGCCTGAGGACCATCAATGTGTTTGTAAAATCTGAAACACTTCACAGATGCCAGGTCTCCAATTAGCTTTGGAAATCACGATTAGTTTAAAATTAACGCGTTCAGCTTTCTACCTGACATGCTGGAGCCACCTGAAGAATCCTAAATCCTCTTTTCTTGCATTCAACTTACTCCAGATTTCTCATAACAGACCCTTGAAAAAATGTCTGAGTAACAAGCAGAATAGGTAAGGAATGATTACAGCCCACAGAAAAAATGTGCATATGAAAAAATGTCATAAATCTCTAATCCAATCTAGATAATCTTGATTATGCTATATCACATTCTTTCTTTTAATATAATGCAATGTAATTCATTTCCATTCATCACATATGCCTCAAATTGAAGGAAAACAGATTCCTCTTTACTTAGATTATGATCTTTGGAAGTAGGGGCTGGCAACTCAGGAGGACTACAATATGTCATGAGGTTATGCAGGGAGAAAATCAGAAGGGCCAAAGCCCAACTAGAACTTAATCTGGCTACTGCTGTAAAAGACAAAGGGGAAATGGTTACTGACCTGCTACACCACTTAGGCATACAGAAGTCTATGGGTCCGGATGGGATCCACCCAAGGGTACTGAGAGAGCTGGCAGAAATGCTCACCAAGCCATTTTCAATCACTTATCAGCTGTCCTGGCTAACTGGGGAGGTCCCAGTTGACTGGAGGTTAGCAAATGTAGTGCCCATATACAAGAAGGGCTGGAAGGAGGATCCGGGGAACTACAGGCCTCTCAGTCTGACCTCAGTGCTGGGGAAGGTTATGGAGCAGATCATCTTGAGTGCCATCAAGTGGCATGTACAGGACAACCTGGTGATCAGGCCCAGTCAGCATGGGTTTATGAAAGGCAGGTCCTGCTTGACCAACCTGATCTCCTTCTATGACAAGGTGACCTGCATAATGGATGAGGGAAAGGCTGTGGATGTTGTTTACCTGGACTTTAGTAAAGCCTTTGACACAGTTTCCTACAGCATTCTCCTGGAGAAACTGGCTGCTCAGGGCTTGGGTGGGCATATGCTTTGCTGGGTAAAATACTGGCTGGATGGCCGGGCCCAAAGAGTTGTGGTGAATGGAGTTAAATCCAGTTGGCAGCCAGTCACAAGTGGTGTTCCCCAGGGCTTAGTACTGAGGCCAGTTCTGTTTAATGTCTTTATCAATGATCTGGACAAGGGGATCGAGTGCACCCTCAGTAAGTTTGCAGACACCACCAAGTTGGGTGGGAGCGTTGACCTGCTGGAGGGTAAGAAGGCTCTACAGAGGGATCTGGACAGGCTGGATCCATGGGCTGAGGCCAGCTGTATGACATTCAACAAGGCTGAGTGCCGTCTCGTGCACTTGGGTCACAACAACCCCATGCAACACTACAGCCTTGGGGAAGAGTGTCTGGAAAGCTGCCTGGCAGAGAAGAACCTAGGGATGTTGGTTGATAGCTAGCTGAATACGAGTCAGCAGCGTTCCTAGGTGGCCAAGAAAGCCAACAGCATCCTGGCTTGTATCAGAAATAGTATGGCCAGCAGGACGAGGGAAGTGATCAGCCCGCTGTACTCAGCACTGGTGAGGCCGCGCCTCAAATACTGTGTTCAGTTTTGGGTCCTTCACTACAAGAAGGGCATTAAGGTGCTGGAGCGTGTCCGAAGAAGGGCAATGAAGCTGGTGAAGGGTCCAGATAGCAAGTCCTATGAGGAGCGGTTGAGGGAACTGGGGTTGTTTAGCCTGGAGAAAAGGAGGCTCAAGGGAGACCTTATCGCTCTCTATATCTACCTGAAAGGAGGTTGTAGCGAGGTGGGTGTTGGTCTCTTCTCCCAAGTAACAAGCAATAGGATAAGAAGAAACAGTCTTACGTTGCACCAGGGGAGGTTTAGATTGGGTATGAGGAAAAGTTTCTTCACTGAAAGGGTTATCAAGCATTGGAACAGGCTGCCCAGGGAAGTGGTTGAGTCACCATCCCTGGAGGTATTTTAAAGATGTATAGATGTGGTGCCTAGGGACATGGTTTAGTGGTGGACTTGGCAGTGTTAGGTTTGTGGTTGGATTTGATGATCTTAAAGGTCTTTTCCAACCTAAATGATTCTATGATTCCATGATTTAGTGGAAGGCATAATCCTAAGATTTATACCTTCTTTTTGTGTATCCATCACCCCTCACAAAGGCGGTTAAAATTGCCGTTCTATTTCACAAGGGACATTTTCCCCCTTATTACATTGAAAAAATACAAATACACAAAAGGTTTTCATATCAAACACAGTTTGGTAATTTCTTGTTGTTAATATTTCTATTATTATTTGAGAATTGAAAGTTTTAAAGAAGTAGAAACTTCCTGACTGATTATTCATATTTTTCAATTTAAGAAAATTTTTGTTTAAAAACATTATGTAAAATTGCAAAAAAAACTTAATGCAGAATAAATAAAAAATGAAGCACTGTTAAAGGTTAAGGAATAAAAAGCTGTTTGAACCATGAGTATGACAGATGGAAAAAAAGACAGCCTCTTTCCTGAAGATCAGTCAGACTCAGGGTTTGTCTGATCTTCTGTGCAAGACGATTCCACATTCGCTGATTAAGAAAGTCTCGTATCCGGTTCTCACATACTTTCTTCTGGGCGATATATTCTGCTTCAGTCAGTAGGAGTACTATTGTCATGATGGTTCATACACCAAAATTTGGATTTGATTAGCTGGTGTTGATTCACTAACCACTCGCGGTACTGAAAGTGACATCAGAAGATCACCAAGCATGAGGAAAGGACTTGAATTGCTATGTCTGGGGTAGCATACACCATAGAAAAAGAAGACAGCAACATATACAGACATTTAACACACCACTGAGTAGCTGCATTAACCTGATCCTGAATGTAAGCATCATTTTTACAGTCAGATAAAACATATCCAGATCAAATGAGTTCCAAGAACCCAGAGCTGTGTGTTCTTGCTCTCAGGTTATCACCGCCTGGGAGGAAGGAAGGGACATTTCCCAGCTAGCTGTGAAATCTTTAGAAAGTAATGCTACCTGGACATCGAAGCCAGGCAGGACCCAGAGGCTTTGCACAACTTTGATAAATGGAGGCCATATGTCTTCAATGAATGGAAGGTGGAGACAGTGCCTTGGCCCACTCTTCAAAGCATTCCCCCTTTCTGACTAGCATTGCTTTGGTCTTGCCTGTGTTCAACTTGAGCCAGCTGCTCTCCATCCAACAGTTTATTTCCTGAAGGCATTCCAAAATCCTATGGCCAGTGTGAATACACTGTCAGATTAGACCATCTAATAGCCCTGTCTGCCCTCAAAAACCTCAGAATTGCTGAAGTATTAGCACCTACAAGGCTCAGCTGAGATTACAGACCATTCAGATTATGTACAGGAAGGCAGACCTGGCCTGGAATAGTTTCCAGATGAAATTAATAAAGTAAAAGCAAAGGCAATGGGGATACAGAGTTCCCTAGCAGCAGGGCAGGAGCACCAGGCATGGGTCACCTCCCCATTACTCCAGTACTTACCTGCACCACCAGCTCCCTGACAGAAGTACTTTCCCTCAAAGAACCTCGTAAAAGGATAAAAGTATTAACCCCAATTTACAGCTTCTGAATCTTGAAAGTAACTCAGAACCGGTTTTGCCCTGTAGAAATACAGGGTCTTCCAAATAAGACCATTTTAACAGCTTAAATTTTTTGCACTGAGAGTATACTGACATTTTGTTTTGTGCAAGACCTGCTTTTATGGAAATATTGCAAGCATCTCTAAACATATTCAGCCAGCAATATTCCTGTAATCAGATTATTTTTTCTTCTTCTCTAAGAAGGTATTCATTTGACATTTTCTTGAAATTTTGTGTATTTTCAGATCAGAAGCAACCAGTGTGATCAGCCGGTCTGCTTTCCTACGTAACAGAACTTAAAACCATCTTCAGAAATTTCTCCGTCAAGCCCAATATTCCTGCTCAAATCAGAAGATTTCTCCCAGATCTTTGGCAAATTGGAAAGGCATTCCTGTGGTCTGTATTAAGTCAATGAATCACTGCAGACCTAAAAAAAAAAAAAAATTAATAACTAGCTCCTGTGTTCTAATTCTCACACATTCATTGTACCCGGTATCACACATTCTACTTGAATTTTTCACTCTGCATTTTCCTATCTGTCTCATAGAATTAAATGTCAACCAGTCAGCTAAAGCCTTAATGAATTAATGTTCACAATGTGCACAGATTAATATTAATCAGTCATGTACAACTTTCTTGTCAATTTTATGTTTTAACTCATCAAAACTGAGAATGAGAGGAGAGCTAATGTCAATGTCATGCATCAAAATCATGAAACATTTCTAATGTATGCCCGCTGCTATTACATCTTTCCATGGGAAATTCTTATTTTGGCCAGTAGCGACCGAGGGCAACTGTTATACCCTGACTAAGAGGAAAAGCTTCCTGACATGGGAAATATGATGGAGGGTGGTGAAGAGGCACCAGGCACGGTTTTCCATGCATCAAGTCAGGTCCATACACATTGGTTTCACCTGGCTTGACAACTCCCTGACTGAAGTCCAAGCTGATCCCTGGAGGACCACAGACATGTGGACCCTTGCTAGCACCCTCTTCTGTATTTCAAGCCACAGAGGAGCATGATGCAGATATATCCCGGCCTCTTTACAACTTAGATTGCAGTCCCAAAGCAGGCATGCCAACAGCTGAGCTGCAGAAAGCACCGTGCCTCCTGACACCACCCCTTTGTTCCAGTCCTTTTTATTAACACAAGCTCCACATTGTAATGGGGGAAAAAAATATATATATTAAAAAATACTACACTCCTTTTGGATTTTTTCTGTCCCTGAAAATAGCATGGCTACATGTAAGAAGCAATCAACCTTGCTGGACTCTGTACATGCAGAAAAACCTAGTTATTCTCCATCAATAATTGAGAGTTGGCAGTTTTTACCTTTTGCCTTTTTAATGATTAAGATTTAGGTTTTCAAGCTTTTCTTTCCTTTACAAGTGAGATATTGTTCTCTTTTTCAGAGGTTTCCTGTTACCCCGTGAGTCCAAAAGTTAGCATTTAAAAAATTGGGAGAACTGGCAATCTTGCCGATTGGTCACCGAAGTTTTAAGTTAGCCCCACAACAAATGTGTTATATAATCATTACATATGTCGATGATTTCCACTAGTATATTTACCATGGTGGGGGAGGCTGGGAGCAGAATCAGTCTATCTTTATGAATAAACAGCTTTAAACAGTTTACGGTTAGCCAGTGGACAAGATAACAAAGAATGACTGCATACCTTCTACCCCCCTACATTTGTATGAAAAAAAATGGAAACGGCTTTCTAAAAGATCTATTTCCCTCATTACCCCAGCCATTTGGAGAGCCAATATGATTTTTGTTATGTCTACTAATGGCTTTTGGATGGCTTTCTGGCTCTTATTTATTTCCTATATATTTGGCATAGAACATACTCAATATTTTGGATGAGAAAATAACCAGGAAAGTCGTTAACTTTAGAGAGCAAAATAAATAACGTTATGGTGGACCAGTGGTATTAGCCCTCCCCTAGCTGGCACTGTGTCAAGGTCACTGTTGGGGCAATGGATGAACCTTCTTTACCGAAGATGAGAACAAGAGAAAAGGATGGGATTCCACAAAGCCGTAACTATCATGGCTGTAGGATGCTTCTCAGGGACTTCATGGGCTTTATTATATAAGAAGCAATTGAGTAATAAACATAATTATTCCAAGAAAGAACACAGATCAGGAACAAGAATACAATATCAGTGAAACCCCTAAAAGTATAATTCTGTGTGAAGGTCATAACCATCAGGAATAAATGTGCTTTTCTTTTTCCTTCTCCTGCTCCATCCCTCGCACCCTCTACCAACATTTTATCACATTTTTGGAGAAGGGTAGGAGAATTCTCAATCTCTTAGGTACATTAAATTTATATTTAGAGAACAGGCTGAACGAAAATCCTACTTCCAAAGCACCTCAAACTTTGCAGGAAATATGCACTTAGCTCCTGACTGTCATGGCCCAGTCCAAATCTTGTAACATGGCGAAGTTCAGAAAGGGACAAAAATGATGGTTATTGGGTAAAGGAAACATTTGGTTATGAACAGTGAAAGGGCAGATCTCTGTTCCAGAAATGAAACACAAGACTGGTGTAATCTCGGAGATTTTTGTAGGGCCAAACCAAGGCTACACAGCACAGAAGCAGAGTTTGGAACAGGAGGTTGGCAGCATTTACCCAGATTTCAACACATTTTTCCACCAGGTCTTTCCTAGCAACAGTTTTACCTGATACTTTCCCCTCAAATAATAAAATTTTCAACATATGATTTTTCAGTTCTCTCTCAATACTTCCCTCCCTCCCCCCAAGTGCTATGATCACTGGAAATAATATTAAAAGTTCAAGTCCTGAAAACACTTAATGCCATGATTAATTTTTATAGCTTAAGGAAATCCAAGATGACATATAGTAATTTTACTTATTCATGCACATGACACTAAGTATTGTTAAGCCAGCAGAATATTCAAATAAGAACAGTGAGCTCATATTCTCAAGGGCATGGAACATTCAGGTCCAACATTTTGCCAAAAGATCAAGAGGGAGTCTCTGAATCTCACTCTGGTTTAATCTATAATCGCTTCTTTTAGGAACATACCAGCAGTATCCTTTTTACTTTGCTATTAATCAATAAGTGTGAACCTGTGTCCTGAATTTCCAATGCAAAATATACTCCCCAATCTAAAGCAACTAAGCGTTGCTGAAAGAAAAGGTCTGCATTCACAGTAAGAGCTAGGCAATACTCTTCAGACAAAATCTTTTTCAGATAAAAAGGCAGAAATGCCTGTATTAAAATGTTTCACTAATTAAAATGCTTTCATAAGCATTTAAAAAAATATTTTATGTTCTTAGAGGCTGAAAACTTGTTTCAGTATTTTCCTGACAGTTATAAAATCAAAGTTTGTTTTTTTTAACTGAAAATCAGTTTTCTCCTAATCTATTGAAAGGCAATTTTTGTAGCAGAGAGTGAATTAATATTCCATTTTGTGTCTTTTTTTTCCAACCTGTTTCATTTAAAACATCGAGGTGTCAAGACCTCCAGTGCACTGGAAAATATGTTATTCACAGAGGTGTAGTTGTGCCAGTTAGAGGCTTTGCAAATATTGTGAAGCAAGGACTCTGAGAAGTTCGGAAGAGCACAGAAGTAATTCAGCAAGCCTGTTTAAAATGCAGGCATAGCAGGAGGATTTTCGGTTTGAAGGATCAGGTTGCATTGGGCTTGCTCACACAGATGGGCTGGCACTCACCGCAGCCGCCCCGGTGAATCAATGGAACAACTTTGGTAACTGCTCGCTAATGTAAACGAAATGCTTCTCCATGTGGCTCCACATTTTAAGTTTACTCTTGACCAAAGCTAATTCAGGTAACAATAATTAGCTCCTTTTCTCTCAAATGTCAAACCACATCATTTGCTCTTCTGCTTCTGTTGCCACCAAAAAAAAAAAAAAAAAAAAAAATCCCTCCCAAGCATTCAATGTACCTTAAGCAAAATGCTTAGGATAAAACAAGATAAGAAAAAGCTTCAAAACCACTGTAAGAGGTGGCATAATGACCTCAGAGCCTGATTCTCTAAACATGTTTCTACCTTTTACTCACATGTGTCATTCCACTAAATTCAACAGGACTATCGGTGCAAACAGACTGGTGCCCAGGTACTCTGAAGTTAGCAGGGATGGCCAGCAACTGAAATTTGGGATTTAAAGCCCTCGCAAAAAAACCTCACACTTCAGAAAAATACCTTCTGCAGCCCCTGAGAGCTGTAACGGCATCCCCAATACCCCATCCTCTGTGGAGCATAACTCTTCCACTACAGAGCGCTCCTGGTAGCAGGAGCCTCCTTCCTCCTTACTCCTCATTACCACCAGCATGTTTGTACTCTAATGTACACACAGGGGTAAGTACCAGTTTGCAAAAGGAGGGGTAATACTGGCTTCTACCCCCTCCTGCTCTTATAGCTGGAGAAAGAGCAGGGGCACTGTGGTGCTCTGTAAATTGTGAACCCTGTCCCTTCTCTCCACCCTGGGGGAAACAGAAGAAATATGAGTCAGGTGGCTGCTGAAGGTGGGTCCCATCCTGCTTCTTCTCATGCAGAGCTGAGGTGATGGCAAAGGTTTAGTCCTCAAAACATGAATCAGGACCTTGTCCAGGCAGCACCTTCTGTAGGATGCCCTCTGGTCCATAACACTGAAGATTCCTCCTTACAGAGGACCAAGCAGCAGCCTACGTTATCATTTGCAGAGGTATACCAAAATTACAGGGTTGGAGGCTGATATATTCTGCCTTATGGCTGGCCAGGGAACTCAGAGTATTTGAACCAAGCATTACCTCCCTTTAAAAAATGCACATAACCTCTACCATCGGTTTCCTATTTGTTTATCTGCAGGACATGTCACACAGGGGTAATAATTCATCTCCATTTTTGAGATGTTACCTCCAGGTGCTGAGAGTGTACAGGTCATTTATGAGTGTACAGCTCATTTGCAGACCATTTATTACGCCCATCCATCTCATGGCCTCTCCCTGGTGTTGCCAACACACGACAGCTGCTTTTCTAGTTCTACCAAGCTCCTCATTCCCAATGCATTGGAGCATCTCAGTGATATTAATGAATATATCCTCACAACACTCCTGTGAGGTGTGTGGATATTATCACCATTTACAGAGGACTTGCCTATGGCTATACAATCTGTGGCAGACCTGGGAAGGGGACCAAGAAATCTGGTGCTTCAGCCCAGTGCGTTAACCACAGCACTCTTCCTCTGCTCCCTTTTATGAGCTGGACACCTGTTCACTGGTCGAGGACCACCAAACAGCTATCAGATGGTAATAAACTTTTACAGTCACTACAGACCTGAGCTGGATTTGAACCAGCATCTTAGAGGTGCAAAAGCCTTATGTATAACCTGTTATTGGTCCCTCGAGCTAGGTATTTCTCTGGTGAAGGGTTTGTTACCCACTGTAAATGCAAGCTTGGGATGCCAGCAGTCTCCAAAAGCAGTTATTACTGTGTACTCAGTGTTATTTGGGTTCGGCAGAGAATTCATACGGTAAGGGTGTGTGTCTGTGCCTGTATCTGTGTGTGCATGTTCTTTTTTTTTTTTCAAGGAAACATTAGAAACCAACCTTAAGGATGTGAGCTTAGTTTAAATGTCAGCTGAAAAACAGCTGCTGAAAAGAGATATAATCCATGAGCCAAAAAAGTGGGGCTGGGAGGAAGTTGAAATGAGAGATGTTTAGTTCACTAATGCTCCTGTGTGAGGATAAAAGGGTGAGATGTGGGGAATCTTCTCTGGCATGAGGTCCCGCAAAGTGTTCTGGAAGATTCGGGTTAGCAGAATATGATCTCCCCATATGGCAGGTTTGAAAAAGTGGTGAAAGAAGTCCAAGCATATGCAGCAGTGATGTAACAGGGCCAGAGGGGTCAGGCACCTGTGACTTTCTAGCCACACTAAGTTCTTCAGAAGCTGCTTTTTGACTTAGCAGAGCAGAGTTTTCCATCACATATGTGTAAAACATTTCATCCATTACAGGTTTCTTGGCTCTTCTGGACTGATTTTGTTCATGTGTGGGGAAATTTAAGGAAACAAAACAACAACAAAAAAGCTTCTGAAACACATTTCTTCTGTTTCAAAATTTATCAGTCATCCCCTTGAAGCACAAGACTCTTGTCTTGCATTTGAAAGGTCTGCATTTTGTCATGTGTTTGCATGCTGCTAAGCACAATTAATGCACAGAGCTGCATGAGCCTTCACCTATTACTAGGTATCTTAGGTAGTGCTATAACACAAAACCACTAATAAATCGCTGCCTTCTATCCACTCTAAAACTTTACAGAGACAATATGTGAACTCTCACCACAGGCAAAAAGCAACTGCTGATCCCTCCTGCTATCAAAAATGACTTAGAGCAGAGTTTTCCCCAGATAGCTATAATCCTCAAATAATCCTCACTTGCTACAACAAAAATGACCGAAGAAATATTCACTGTTGCAATGCAGCTGACTCCTTTACCTTACACTGTACTCAAGGAGTGAGGAAAGGAGAGGATATCGGGGCTCCAGGCAGCTATGTGAGGCACACACCTCAGTTTTTACACAGGTTCAAGCCATCACCAAGAAGAGAATAAAAATGCAGTCTCTGGAGGAGCCCTGGCAGATCTGGGATTACAGTTGTGGCCACCAAAGGATGGTACTGCATCTTCAGAAAGTTAGTTATCAAACTGTTGGCCAAAAAGCCAAAACTGTAAGACTAGGGCTAGCATCTAGCCCATCCTAAAGACACCCCCCTCCAGCTAGAAGAGGTGCAGGAAATACAAGCCAGACTTTATACACGCTATTGCCTCACCTTTTGAACCACCCTGAATTCACGAGTCCCTTAGTTTCAGGAATATGTTAGGAAAAAAAAGCTGCTGTTAAATGAGGTGAATTTCCCTCTTGTTGACTCCCTCCTGCAATTCTAGCTGTATTTTATCCTGAACTGTATCACAACCTGGGGTGCCTTATCACATGGTAATAGGTTCCTTAAGCCAGTCTAGGCAATGTCACAGCCATCAGGAGGGTTGCGTTAATCTTCACACTTTCCCCTGCCATGACTATGACCCCTGTTGCACCAATGCCACCCATAGATCAAGGTCTCTGTACAAAATTCCCTCTGATACCAAACTTCATCACAGCTGATGGAGGCCGTGGACTGAGCTGCTTACCTTGCTGGCACGTAGATATAGGGTGAGAGAGGGGAGCTGAGAGGTTGAAAGGTTTGCTGTCATTAACATCTTTGGGGACAACGAGCATCAGACAGGAGCTGTGCCACAAACCACCCTCTCCATCGACAGCAGCACCCCACTAGCCATGCACCAGTGCAGACTCTCCCCTGCAGCAAACACAAAGGGAAACACACAGACCGATGAGTTGCAATCACCCACATGCCCAGCAGCATCACAGGGAGCCCCCGCACTGCAGAAAAAGCACAGTGAGCCCCCCAAAACCCCTACCCAGTGCTAAGCCCCACCAGCCGCCTTGGCCTGGGGCAGTGGCACAGGCTGTTTTCTGGCATTTGATGTTGTTTGTTACAACACCCGCAAAGCATCACAAGTGGATACTATCAAGGATTACTATTTGTGTATTAGTGAGTCACAATACGCCAGATTCATAAGAGCCAGATGTCACAGCTGACCCAGACAAGGCACTCAGACAGATCCCACGCGTTTCATGTGTCAGCCTTATATCCATTCATAAAACAGCTCCCTCCCAAAATATAAGTCTTGGGAAAATTTAAGATCATTGTGTAATTCTAAGTCAAGTTTCAATCAGTTTCTTAGGTTTATTTTTCCCCTTCTCCTTTTTTTTTTTTTTTTGTCAACAGTGGTTAAAAGAAAGGAGGGGCAGGAAATGATGTCCATCACAGAGGAGGATATAAAAAATGAAAAATGCGGGTAGGCAGGCTTGGAAAAATAACTTTTTTTTTCTGCTTTTCAAAATGTTACCACTATAGAAACAATCTCCTGGACAAAGTCAGACAGATGTTTTTTTCTTCCCCCCCCCCCCCCCCCCCCCCTTCTTTGGATGGAGTGACTTTCTCAAGAGCACAGCTGAAAAACCTTTGGAAAAAAAAACACACACACAGTCTCAGGCGTTGGAGGTGTCTGGAGCTGAGGATTACAGAAGTTCAAATTGGCTCCCCCTGTCAAAATTACAGCTGCACAAAAGATGGTACAGCATATCAGCCCAGGGCTCAAAAGGACTTTTTCCGGTTCTCAAGAACGACGCAGGTCTTGAGGAAACGCAGCTGTGCTGCGATCAGCCAGGCTGTGCTGGCCCAGCCGGGGCCTGCCCCCCACCAGCCCCCGCCCTCAGATGAAGTAGTAAGGATGCCAACCTGCTAAAGGGTGTGATTAAAGAATACCTCCCCATGCGCATTTGTCATTTAGGGATGATTTACTGCCAGGGCATACCCTTTGCGACTTCTTATAGTATGTTTTCTTTGTTTTCACACTTCCCTCTTGAGACTTGAAATTTAATATCTACTCCAGCAAACAGAGTTCTTGCTCCCTTGCCCTCTTTGTCTCGCTCTCCCTCTCCTTCCAGCATATTATCTTTGTCCATTGCCCAGATGAAGTGAGCTGATTAAAATTTATGTGCATTGTCACCGAGGTGCTGTTTTAACTGTACAAATGTGTTTCAAGGCTGTTGCACTATGCAAACCCACCCCGCCCGGTGACCCTGCTAATCTCAAACTGCAGCCCTTGTCAGGTGATGACTGCTGAGGGATCCCTTTACAAGCTGCACCACACCATGGTTTCGTGGTTGTGCGTTTGTGTGCATGTTGGTGTAAGGTTCCTGTGTGTTGCACTTGGACGCTGCAGCATCCGCCAGTTGAGTGCAGGTGGAGCAGTTCTGTGGTCTACACACAGCATGGATATTCTCAGTATGATTTGCCAGATATTTTTGCCTACATGTTTTACATGCCACATTTCCCCTTCTCCCTCCTTAAAAACACAGACAAGTTGACTTGGAAACTTGATTTTCCTGGTTATGGAAAGACAGCTATGTGGCTGGGTTAACAACTCCTGAACAGAAACACTAGCATAACATGGTCCGACTCTTGCACATGGTGCTGTCTAACACATGAGAGTAACACAACTTCCTTCTAGCAAAGGCTCAATACTTCGGCTACAAATCAGGCTGAGGTCCTCAGAAACTATTAAGCCAGGGTAAATTATGTTCTTCCATAGGAAAGACAGCTAAACTATTCATTTGAAATTCTCATTTTGATCAGTGGACAAATGGCAGCAGTCCTGAGAATATGAAGATCCTGCTGATCACTCACTAGCTGCTCAAAATGTTTAGTCTGATTCTCTTCTACAACTGCTGTTCCTGTACAGTAACTTTTAAAGGAAATCTTTGTGATTTACACATATGGGAGCACCTGTAAATATTGGGTTCTTCCCTTGATAACTGTTTATGTCCAAAATATCTTGCTTCCTCCAAACATTTTCTTTCAAAACTACTGCCACTCCTTGTATTATATTCTGCCATCTATAGAATTGATTAACTACTATTGCCTTCCTTCCTTCTCACTCAATAGTACCAATTATTTTGCTGAAAAAAAAATCACCCCCCTCCCCCACCCATCTAATCACATTCTTCTCTTCAAATCCTTCTGTAGGCTTTTCTATACTTGGAGGAATTTTCTCACGCTTCCATGGTAATCTCCACTTCTGCCTTTATCCCTCTTCTCCCTTATTTGTGCTCCCTGCCCGCTTGCCTAAAATTACTCCCCAAGATCCTTCTGGTGTCTTTCATGCATTGTTCCTGCCTTCGAGTTCCTCCTGACAACATATAGCTGTTTTCCATCTAGCTGTACACCAAATGGTCATCACCTTCTCACTCTTACTTCCGTGAAGTCTATCAGCCTGGAAACAGCCTGTGTAAATCATGCATATCTAGAGAAGTATATTTTATATGTAAAATATTAGACTTCTCTCAGGCTAGGTCATCTTCCAGATAACAGACATATTATCTGAATGGCATTTCCTCTGAAATTTAAAATACTGTCTCAGATTACTTGTAATTTGTTGAAAAAAATAGCTACATACCCAAATTTTCCATTTTGCAGCAAAATTTCTCTCATTTAATTAATGGGTAGTGGCAAAGCATAAACCTATCACTAGATATACTATGCCACCTTTGACAAGTCACTTTATTTCTCACTCTAGTTTGACTTCCTCTGTAAAGTAGATGAGAGCAGCTGTTCTTCAAGCCAGCTGTGATGAGGCATCTTATCAATGACCTTTATCTGTTTGGTCCATTTTTAAATCATTCAGAGGCTGATCTAGGTCTTGGTATATCAAGGTACGTTGCCAGGTACAATGAAACCCCCAATCTCAGTCAGTACTAATGTAACATATCTATAACAGCAGTGTCATGAAAATTAATTAATATTTTTCCAGTGCTCTGAGCATGGAAAACACTGCATAAGTGCCAATAAGGTGCTTTGTTTGCTTTTTGTCGGGCCACTCCGTGGCAGGAGTAGTAGTAAAATGTGTTGAATAAATCATTCACCAGCAATTGTTCAGTCAGTTCCCAGTATTATTACTGGAGTCAACTGCATGCAATTAAATATATTAAAACATTTACAGTCTTTATTTCAAATTATATATTCTGGATTACTCTCAAAACATTCTCAAATTCATACCTTTGGGTTTTACAGTAGCTATATTGTGTAAAGCATACATTAAGTAGACTCCATAACGCAGCGACAGTATTTTTGATCACTGATCTTGAGAGCATATTGCATGTGGCATATGTTTTTCTTTTTTTCCCCAAAAATGATTATCCTTGATAACAAAACTCTTGGAAACACTTGGAGATGAGGGGGATTTTCTACTGTTGCTAACTCATTTCAAAGCCAACTTGAAATATAGGCTCACAATCTTCCGTATCATTTTTCCCTTATTGTTTTCTGAGGAGATAGAGGATTAAATCTGATGCTTATTGAATTTATACATTATTAACACCAGTTCTACCCAGAGACAGTGTTTCCAAATTCCCCTACCACTTTTCTTTTAAGCTTTGTGTATAAATTCAGTTCTCATGGAAGGGGGGAGGGGAAAAACCTGATATCAGTGACTGAAGTCAATATAGTAGAAGCAGATGCTGTGCTAGCTTCTACTCAAAGCTTTGCCAGTACTTTTGATCCAGTTTGTTATATCCTCTCCCATGTCAAATCTTATCTCTTTCCTGACTAGATCAGCAATTGTCTCTCAGTCTAAATTACATAGGAGGGCTCTGTAGTTTGCCAAATGTCCTGTACAAATTAGAAGGAGCTCTAAAAAAAAGGTAATCATGCTTGTGATCAAAATTTATAAAGGCCAAAACCTTTGATTTTGTCTAAGACCTGCTAGCAGGGATCTCAAAGCATAAGCATATCAATGGTGGTATTCTAGCACAGTTGGTCCCCCTTGTTTAGACCTATACTGCACGTGTGCATGGAGAAGACCTTTCTTAAGCCTACTGGAAGAAACAGGGCCAGAAGCACAAGTGCCAAATTCCCCATGAATTTTTTACAACAGTACAAACCATGCTACCATCATGCTACTACATTTAGCATGTAGCAAAGTGCTACCAGGTCAAAATAATCTCATTTTGTCTTGCTGTAAAGTTGCAGATGGTGACTTGTGGGCTCAGCATGGCTCTTTCCTTTATGTCAATCATTCTACAGGCAGAAATGGTCTCGTTTACATTGTAGCTGGAAACTCTACATTGTCATTATACAAAGATACTGAATGGTATGCCCTCTTACACAATCTTAAATGCTGCACACTTCCTTCTATCTTGTTCCCTTATCATATAACTTGCCAAGCTAATCACTTGCACTGAACAAGGCAGAGATGTAGGAGGAAACAAGTAGCATGTGATCACATAGTTAGAGCCTATGTTAATGTGTATATTCATGGTGTACACAGGGCCAAATAAGGGCAGGAGAGCCTACTTTAATATTCTTCTTTCTTAGGTACCCAGATCCAAATGGCACCAAATCTGAGACAGTTATACTAATTCTCAGGATTCATTTAGGGAAAAGACAGTGTAGCATATGCTCACTGTCAAATACTAAGGAGAGTGGCACTATACATGCTTTTCCCAGCATTATCATGATAGGGATTATGGACGCAAGAACAAATTCTCTCAAATCAGCTGCTCCTTAGTAACCACCCCCGTGAATGCTATCAACACATTATAGATGTGTTATAGCTTATTATTCTTTCACTTAGGAGTAAACAGCCTTGAATCACCTCACCACCACTTACACAAGGACAGTTACACACTGGATACATGGTAGGCTGTCATCCTATGGAAGCCTTCTCTGATTGGGAAACACAAGTAACAGATTTTAAATCAATTAGAGTAAGCAAAAATTCATCTTTGATTCAAGAAAAAAGAAGTTCAATAAGAATACTTTGTGCGTGCTGTCAGCTAGCCCCTCTTCTTAGCCACTCCACATGGGACTATTATCTGTTCGGCTGCACTCCAGGTGGGATTAAGAAAAAACACTACCTTATTTTATTGGTTACCTGTGGCATTATCTACATGGTTTCTTACATCTTCTTGTAAAGGGCATGGCTCCTGTCAAACATGACATGGGGCTAACATGGCTTGATGTCATATAGCAATTACATTTTTCTGAAGAATGTTAAAATTCAAAATGGTCAAAGCCACCAGAATAGTCAAAAATGTTCATGGTAACAGAAGGTTTAAATACTCTTTGCTTGTAGGACCTTTACAGAACTAGCAGGTACCATAAGCCTTACCTTAACCAGAATACCCAACCTACCGCAAAGCCTAACTTTTTAAAGAGAGGTCACAGCAATAAAAGAACCTTTCATGTTGAATGTGCCTCTGTGTTTTATCTTCCAGCACTACCACAAAGAATCTCTGTTAAAGCATTAAAGATAAGTCAGAAGATAGAATCTTCAGGAATTCACTTATTGGAAGATTAGTAAACAGGAAAGTTTAATTCTCATTGGCTCCTATTCCTGTAGACTGTGCTAATACAGCTCCCACCCTGCTGCTTACCAGAGCTAAGACTGCATCAATATGCCTATTATAAATGTCATATTTCCAGTACTTACAGCTCAGCTGTTGGTATTTTCCTTTGGACTGGCCATGGAAATTCAAGCCTATAACCTAAAAGCATGTACAAATGCTCCATTTACTCAC
This sequence comes from Morus bassanus, assembly GCA_031468815.1. NCBI lineage: Eukaryota > Metazoa > Chordata > Aves > Suliformes > Sulidae > Morus > Morus bassanus. The sequence goes on along the minus strand of CM062567.1, from coordinate 57,374,844 downwards.
AGAAAACCTTTACTGACAGCTACCTAAACAGAAAGCTTTAGGAACAACAGCTAAAAATGACACCCTACAATATAAGCTTTAACCACCTGTTACTGCAGGCAGTTTCAAAGTAAAATCCTAAACATGGCAATAGATCAGGCTACAATATAGTCTGATTAGAGGTGACTCGATATATTTCCAAGATAGCTGTTTAGCAGTAATTTTTTAAAATACCTATGATCACTTCAGCACATGATAGCCCACAACAGTTCCAAAGGAGAGCAGTAGAAAAACAGCCCTTGACTCAAGAGCTCTCAGATTAATTTGTGCTGTGGTCGTACATGTAGCCACAGCACATTCACAGTGGTCACAGTTGCCAGACACACAACAGAGTAATAAAAAGTGAGTTTTTACACGGTGGTTGCACACAAAGTCCCTGGTGGCCACATTCGGGAATTGCTGGTTTAGCAAATACAACTCAGAGACTGGGAGCCTCAGTTCCTGTCTTGATTCAAAGACAAATTCACTTCGACAAGTCATCTTTGCTTATTATACTTGCTTAACTTGCCAGTTCCTCCCTCGATACAGCACCTCCCTCTGTACAGGGCTGTGGAGTGAGCCTATTCCATCAATGACTAGAATTGATGGTAAGCCTAAACACTGCACAAGCACCCGTAGAAAAAGAAGAGCCACCTTTGGAGTTAAATATTTACTAAACTCTGTAGCAGTTTTTCCTCTCTTCATCTGACAGTTCATGGTAGAGTCAGTGCTTGTATGAAAAGCACAGTTCTTAGCTGAGTCCAAAACCAGTTCAACTCAGGAACAGGTAGTACAAGCTTTCTAACAGGACCTCACAGATGTGTTTCAGCACTGACCTACATGCCCCTCACTGCGGGATGGAAAAATAAAGAAATAAACCACAGCAGTGTGACAACTGGCATCATTTTGGCACCCACCTCAAGAATGTAGCGAGACCCAGGACTGATGCCTAAGAAGCTTCTCTAATCCATTAAATGCATGTTCTCAAATGACCTTTTGCTACTAAAGAAAGCTCACCAATTTAAAAAGTGATCCCTGCCTACTCAGTCCTGGACCTTGTCACTGTGACTCTCACCATAATGGCATTTAATGCCATTTAATACCAAATGTGGTGACAGAGTTTATCATTAAAGCCACTTTTCCAGGACTGAGCCATCAATTCATTTCAGCAGTCGCCTTTTCTCATAGAACAAATTATCACCAAAAATGCAAACTATTTGCCTCTTCCAGTAACAGATGGTCCTTAGACAACAGAGAACTGAGTCTTATCAATAACACTCTCAGCTATGCAGGGAAAAGAAAGCATCCTGAGCTACAGTGTAAAGTACCATTTACTGCCGCAAGGAAATGCCTGGCAGGGCCAGAGCTGCTACAGCACACTGGCTTGAAACAGGAGATACAAGATCCCGGAGGGGCAATTCATGCAGATTCTTCCAACCCTGGAATAAGTTTCCATGGGGAGAGAGGGGGGAAGAGGACTATAATTGCGAGTTAAAGAGGAGTGTTGTAATCTAAAGGGGAGATAGGGTTTGGCTGAAGGTGGAAAGGTAAGGGACTTGGGTGCCTTGCCCCAGGAGCAGCATGGCTGGAGGAGCACGCCTGTGTGGCAGGGAATTGAGCCAGGGTATGGCTTGAGCACATGATAACAGAAAACACTGGAGAAGTAGCAAAGAGTCCGATAAATGAAGAAACGTCTTTTCCCAGCTGTCCCCCTAATGAAGGTGTTTGCAATTTCATTCTAAAAAGGGGGAAAATGGGAGGAAGATGAGGAGGAGGAGGAGGAGGTACTCTTTCTCATTAAAATCCTTTCTTAGGCTGCCAGCTACATACCCACACTCTAACTGCCTATTTATTTGCCATGGCTGGGTGGTTTAAGTACGTAGAGAACGAGAACCAGCACAGGAAACCCAGGGCCTTTACTTGTATTTCATCTGCATGGACCACCAAAGCTCTAACCCAACACACACCTGCCTTTCCACTGACCCTTGTGGAGGGCAGTAGTCCCATAGATCACAGTGTAAAAAAAAAAGTGTGATATTAACATCAGTACCAAAAGTATGGTTGTTATTAGTGGGATTTTACCCTCTTTTGTACTTCACACTCCAAAGACATTTCTTTTCCCTTTGAAGCAGGAGCCCTCCCTCCGCTCCTGCTTCCACACACACATCCTTGCTTTAACCTCTTTCCCAGAAAAAGGGCAAGAAAAGGCAGTGAACATTGTTGAATTAGACACAAAATGTTTGTTTCTTCTCATGGGAAAGGCCCAGTATTTTTCAGCTAGCCCAAATACAGCCTATCAAATATCCTTGTTATAGCTGAACTTTTTAGAAGAACCTATAAGTTTTTCTTCCAAGGAGTTATTCTAAATCAAGGGTCTGCTCTCTTTCAAAATCAGAGGCACAAGCGGTATCAGAATTGAGGTAGACAATATCTCAATACCCCCACACCTGAGAAAAATCTGAAGTTCCTGTTAGTGTCTTCTCTTCTACCTCCCTTCAACCTCTTTTTCTGACTGGCAGAAAAGCAGACTTAGTAAAAGATTTGCAACTTTTCTTACATTTTGATATTTGTATTTCTTTTATGCAGTTGGTTTCAAAGCACACCTGTTTCTAGTAACCTTCTCCATTAAAAATAATACTTATTTCTGAGGTGAATTCAAAATGGAGGGCAGACCATCTGTGGAAAATGTCTTATTTTGGTCTTATAAAAATACAGTGTCATGTTCTGGGTCTGCTCTAGGTTAGTCCCCCAATTCTAAGTGCACAGCTCTGGGCTGAGCACGGCTGCAGCTCAGTTTTAGGCACCCAACCTTCACAATCCAAAGTGCAGCTCTCAGTTCGTTGCCTGAACTTCCTATTTCATCTAGGATGGACTCCACCATAACCAACATGGTGATAGAAAAGCTACCAAAATTATCTGTGACAGCTATTTGTGACAGTTATATGTGCCTTTAGAAAGGGGAATGTAAAGACCTGCCTTGACAGCTACTGAGCCTGCAAGGTACAGTAGCAGGCAAAAAGGTCTCAAGTGACATGGGAGTCTTTAGGATGAAATAATAGGCAGGGATCAAGGTGTGAAGAAGCATCTTCTTGTGACCAGCTAACACATGCTGCTAGTAGGAAAATCACCAAGTTGGCTGAAAGCAACAACCAACCTGGTGAGACATGGTATAGAAGCAATGTATATAAACTTTTTAAAATTTCTATTCTGTCTGATATCACTACTTTGAGCTCTTTCTAATTAAAAAAAAAAAATTCTTGGCTTTTATTTTAATAAAATTTGAGTTTGTTTTTTGGATTTGGTTTGATTGGGTTTTTTTGTTTGTTTGTTTAAAAGCCCTTTGGTCACTTTGGGGAGCTCATTGCTGGGAAGAGGTCTAGCTGTGGCCAGCAAAGGGTACCAGCATATTAATCAATGGGAAACACTAAAGACTGGGAGCAGTTGCTTAATTTCTCTGACTTCAAATGATGTAGGTACTTTGCTCGCAAGCCTGAGTCCTGCCTTGGACTACTCCCTTATTTCTTAAAATACTATTTCTGCTAATATTGTCTTTTGTGCACCAGAAACTAGTAAGAAACTAACTGGCATAGGAGAGACCCAAGTTAATTTGCTTTTCACCTTGATAAAGGAGTGGAAACTAGTTCCACTCGCAAGAGGTTGTAGTCTGATCTTTACCAGTACCCAACACCAAAACATCTTCAGATGTCTCCAAACCCAAAGGGAAGGAGGTACCTTCTTACAGACCAGAATTAAAGCCCCTAAGCCTGAAGAGGGACACATGCTTAACCATGTTAATCCCAGCCAGTTAGCTTCCAGCTGCATTTGTAGCTAGGAATAAATGTACACAGTTTACCAACTCCCCTCATGCATGAGTATCAGCCCACTTTCAGTCACCACACATAAATTTGCTCCCTTTTTATTTACTGCTGTATCGCTGAAGCTCGTTATTGTGAATCCCACTTTGAAGATCTTTCCCACTCGCAGCGCATACAACCTTGATGCCTAACTCCAGGTTGAGGCAATAGTACCAAGATGCCTAAAAATTAGAGCCCCCTTGGTGGTTTTAGCTCAAAGAACTCAGAAGTACAGTTAAAACCATGGCAGCTATGAGGATTTAAGCATCCCTGATGATAAGCAGTAAAAAGGGGTTTACAAAAATTTCTTAGTGATTGTTGAGATAAATCTGTTATTGTCTGGAAGATGCTCAGATAGTCTAGAGGAGAAGCAGGGGAAATGTACATATTAAACACATTATATCTTGTAAAACTAAGCAATATATCTCTCTGGATCTGAAAACAAGCAGCTTGGCTCAAGTGTGGGAAGCTGGAGATGCTTAAACTATTTAGAGCAATTTCTCCTTTTATATGTTTTCCCTATATCACAGAATCCCAGAATCACAGAATCACAGAATGGTAGAGGTTAGAAGGAACCTCTGGAGATCATCTCATCCAACCACTCTGCTTGAGCAGGTACACCTACAGCAGGGTGCACAGGACTGTGTCCAGGTGGGTTTTGAATGTCTCCAGGGAAAGAGACTCCACAACCTCCCTGGGCAGCCTGTTCCAGTGCTCTGTCACCCACACAGTAAAGAAGATTTTTCTCATGTTTAAGTAGAACTTCCTATGTTCCAGCTTGTGCCCATTGCCCTTTCTCCTGTCATTGGGCACCGCTGAAAAGAGTTCGGTCCCATCCTCTTGACACCCACCCTTCAGATATTTATAAGTACTGATGAGATCCCCCCTCAGTCTTCTCTTCTGCAGGCTGAACAAACCCAGGTTTCTCAGCCTTTCCTCATAAGGGAGATGTGCCAGTCCCCTGATCATCTTTGTAGCTCTCCACTGGACTTGCTCGAGCAGTTCCCTGTCCTTCCTAAACTGGGGGGGCCTAAAACTGGACACAATGCTCCAAATGTGGTCTCACTAGGGCAGAGTAGAGGGGGAGGATAACCTCCCTCGATCTGCTGGCCACACTCCTTTTAATGCACCCCAGGATACCCTTGGCCTTCTTGGCCACAAGGGCACAGTGCTGGCTCATGATCAGCCTGTTGTCCACCAGCATTCCCAGGTCCTTCTCAGAAAAGCCACTTTCCAGCAGGTCAGCCCCCAACATGTAACGGTGCATGGGGTGGTTCCTCCCCGGGTGCAGGACCTTACACTTGCTTTTGCTGAATTTCATGAGGTTCCTATCGGCCCAGCTCTCCAGCCTGTCCAGGTCTTTCTGAATGGCAGCACAGCCTTCTGGCATATCAGCCACTCCTCCCACTTTTGTATCATCAGCAAACCTGCTGAGGGTACACTCTATTCCTCCGTCCAGGTCATTGATGAATATGTTGAACAGGACTGGACCCAGCACAGACCCCTGGGGAACACCACTAGTTACAGGTCTCCAACCAGACTTTGCACCATTGGTCACGACTCTCTGGGCTCTGTTGTTCAGCCAGTTCTTTATCCACATCACTGTCCTCTCATCTAATCCACACTTCCTTAGCTTGTCCGTGAGGATGTTATGGGAGGCAGTGTCAAAAGCCTTACTGAAGTCAAGATAAACAACGTCCACTGCTCTCCCTTCATCGACCCAGCCAGTCACACCATCACAGAAGGCTATCAGGTTGGTCAAGCATGATCTTCCCTTGGTGAATCTATGTTGACTACTTCTGATAACCTTCTTTTCCTCTACATGTGTGGAGATTACCTCCTGGATGAACTGCTCCATCACCTTTCCAGGGATGGAGGCGAGGCTGACTGGCCTATAGTTTCCCAGGTCCTCCTTCTTGCACTTTTTGAAGATTGGAGTGACATTGGCTACCCTCCAGTCCTCGGGCACCTCTCCTGTCTTCCATGACCTTTCAAAGATGATGGACAGTGGCTTAGCGAGAGCATCCGCCAGCTCCCTCAGCACTTGTGGGTGCATCCCATCGGGGCCCATGGATTTGAGAGGATCCTGTTTGCCTAGGTGATCTCTGACCCAGTCCTCCTCAACCAAAGGGAAGTCTTCCTTTCTCCAGATTTTCTCTCTCACCTCTGGGAGCTGGGATGCCTGAGAGCCAGCCTTAGCAGTAAAGACTAAAGCAAAGAAGGCATTCAGTAACTCTGCCTTCTCTGCATCCTGCGTCATCAGGGCACCCACCTCATTCAGCAGCAGGCCCACTGTGTCCCCAGTCTTCCTTTTACTGCTGATGTGTTTAAAGAAGCCCTTCTTGTTATCCTTGACATCCCTTGCCGAACTGAGTTCCAAGTGGGCCATGGCCTTCCTCGTTGCATCTCTGCATACCCTGACCAAATTCCTATATTCCTCCCAAGTGGCCAGTCCCTTCTTCCACATACTGTAAACCTGCCTCTTCCATTTGAGTTTTTCTAGAAGCTCTTTGCTTATCCATGCAGGTCTCCTAGCTCCTTTGCTTGACTTCTTCCTCACAGGGATGCACCGATCTTGAGCTTGGAGGAAGTGGTCCTTGAATACTGACCAGCTCTCTTGGACCCTCCTGCCTTCTAGGGCCCTAACCCATGGGATTCCTCCAAGCAGGTCTTTGAAGAGGCCAAAGTTGGCTCTCCTGAAGCCCAGGGCTGTAATCCTACTTGTCACCCTGCTTCTACCATGCAGGATCCTGAACTCTACCATCTCATGGTCACTGCAGCCAAGGCTACCTCCAACTCTCACATCCTCAACCAGACCTTCCTTGTTTGTTAGTATAAGTTCCATCAGCACATCTCGCCTTGTTGGCTCCCCCACCACCTGCATCAAAAAGTTGTCCCTGATGCTCTGCAGGAACCTCCTAGACCGTGCATGCCTCGCTGTGTTGCTTTTCCAGCAAATATCAGGGTGGTTGAAGTCCCCCATGAGAACCAGGGCCTGCGATTGCGAGGCTACTTCCAGCTGTCCATAGAAGGCTTCATCAACTTGCTCTTCCTGATCAGATGGCCTGTAGTAAACACCCACAACTGTGTCGCCCATATTTGTCTGCCCCTTGATTTTTACCCATAAGCTCTCAACTTGTTCTTCTTCCATTCAAAGGCAGAGCTCGACGCATTCCATTTGCTTCCTCACATAAAGAGCAACTCCCCTATCTCGCCTTGCTGGCCTGTCTTCCCTGAAAAGCCTGTAGCCATCCATGACCACATTCCAGTCATGAGAGCTTTCTTACCATGTCTCTGTAACTGCAATCAGATCATGGCCCTGCAACCGCACACAGACCTCTAGTTCCTCCTGTTTATTCCCCATGCTGCATGCACTGGTGTACAGGCATATCAGAGAGGTAATTGAGCACACAGGTTTCCCTGGAGGGGTGCATGAGGACCCACCACAGCCATGCACACCCTTGAGGTGGTTGGTCTCCTGGTTGTCATCTCGTGAGGCAACTAAGGCACCTTTGTCACTGCTCTGGTTGGCCCGGTTTATTCCCCCGTTGGATGTGATGGCATTAGCGTTACCACTTTGGCCCCCATCCCCCAAGTTCCTCAGTTTAGAGCCCTCCTCACGAAGTTGGCCAGCCTGCTGCCAAAGATTCCCTTGCCCCTTCTAGTCAGGTGGATTCCATCCCTCCCTAGCAGGCTATGGTTGCTGAGGAATGTCCCAGCAATTTAATCTAATTTTCCTGTTATTGTTGTGCCCATGTTGCACTTGGTAATGCACATACTAACTGAACTTATCGGTGGCATATCCTGCACATAGAGCTTTGCTTTTCTATCTGCCACATACCATCACTACACACATTTATCTTAGATCTTAATCCAGCCAGAAAGGCATGAAAATCTGTAAATATTTACACATTTCTTTCACAATTACACAGTTATTACACAATATTTTACACAGGTTTTAGTGTCCCCAATCCTGTTATCATTGACAGCAGTGTATAACCTTGTGTTATCATAACTCATTCCAAAACAAGAGCTAGACCTGATGCAATACAAGCAGTCTCAATAAAAGCCCCCTTTTCAGCCACTGAATAGCTTCAGCAAAATGATAAAGCACTTTTGGTAGTGCTTGAGTAGTTGATGCACTTACCTATCCTTAACTTAAGGCTATCACATCATTTTTGCTTCGGAACAACCCTTTTCAGGTTCACGCCCTTAGTAAATGATAGAGAGAGTTCAGAGTACTAAACTGGGATGCTGCTGTTAAACAGCCACCTGGGAATAAAAATAAAAGATGATTTAACTGTAATCATGTGTAGCTACTGTTGTCAGGCTACTGTTTCCCATGCAATACAAAGCACATCTTTTGCTTTGGTCAACCCTTTGAAGGTGGTTTCCCAATTTTCTCTAACTGTGTTGAAGGCCTCATTCGTTCACCTTTGCAGAACTGATGCTGCTCTGTACCATAATAGGTCTCCTAAGACACTGAATATATGAGTTATCAGGAGAACAGTGAGAGGGAGGAGTATGTGTATAGGAAGCTCATATTAAGGCACATGAAAATAAATCCTAAAATTCAGGAGGGAAAAAAGGACAGATGGATTTTTTAGTAAATACTCTCGCTTCAGATCTCCTTGGCTCCATAAGTGAAAACATTTTCTACTAAAAATAGTAGCTGGACTGAAAAGGTACCAATTCATCTGAGGGTATAAAATGAGGTGTGAACTATTGAAAAAGGCAACTCAAACTGTGTTTGCCAGAAAACAGCCAGCATATCATACCAGGAGACCAGGGGTTAATCCAGTGGTAAATACAGAATACATGCCTTGGGAAAAAGATTTGAGCAGCAGAATACTTAAATGATGAGGTGCAAATCTGGTAGCCGCACCTCCAACAACCTACTGAGCACAAAAATATTGGTATAGTATTTCCATTTCCAGCTTGGAACTCTGCTTGGGTTTTTTGGTAAACAAGCCTCTCAAACCTTTCTACTCTCTTTCTGTTCTCAGGCCCATCAAAGCATCATCTTCTGGCCAGCAGGCTTCTGCCTTAAGAGTAACTAAGTGACTACACATACAAATAGGCAAGCACGCACACAAAACCAAGTAGGTATTGCATCTATACACCCTATGGAACTATGTATTTATTTTATTCTTGTGACAGCTCTGTTTTCTACCTTTTATGTGTTAATCCATCTGAGTTAAGCATGGCTTCCTCTTGAAGCATGTGCTTGTAAGTTTTGATGAACAGGGTTTCAGACCGAGAGATGAGCCATACAGATATTTGTAAGTATGCTAGTACACCAAAATGCTTGAGGGTAGGAACACATCTAAATACTTACATCATTTTAATAGGATATGTGGACAGAGAGCACTACTGCTTGGGATGTTTTATTTTTTTATAGCACCTGTAGAAATGCAGGGAGTTACTCCCACGTATCAGGAGCTCCCAGGGCTTTGACTGAGTACCATTTGGCAGAAAGTTTCTTTCAGGTCAAAATTTAGCCAATGAAATTAATACACTTTCTTGAAAAGCCAAAACCTCTGCTAACATCTGTAGAGGGAACTGTGCAGTTGCCCCAGAGCAAGCAGTAGTTGCAACGGACAGGCATACAGGGGGCTGGCAAGTGAATGTTATACATACTGCTGCCTGTGGTTATGAGAGAATTAAAAGCATTTGCTGTGATGACATTTTCATTAACAAGTTTCCACTTTGCTCACAAGGGAATATAAACCAGTTGTCTCCACTGGAAGGATTGCATCGCGCGATCAGGAAAACATTGGAAAGGAATAGACATAACATGGATGAATTTAATTTTAGAAAAAGTTACATAAAGACTGTGGGATATTCATGGGAGAGACTATTCAGATTTCTTCCTCTTCTTGAAAGGAAAAATCACCCCATGACTGTGGGTTTAAGGCTCTGGAGGGGACACGCATTTATTTCCTGTTTCTTTAATGAAATTGATGTAGCAGATTCAGAGAAGGAGGACTGTAGTGGGAGGAAGGCAGTGGTAGTGTCCCCAAGACAGCTGGGGAAGAAGGCAGAATGACCTGGTGGCAGATCCATCAATGTGTGGCTGTGTTGCAGCGAGAGGCAAGTGGGGCGCCGGCCGTCACAAAGCCTGAGCTCTAAGCACAGAGTGAGGGAACGGTGACCTGCAGCAAAAGGACCGGCCTGTGGATTGGGGGCAAAGATGCTGAGAGCTTGAGCTACATGGCTTGAAGTGAAGGCATGTTAATATTATTGAAATAGTTGCTTTAAAAGTAGGTTTTCAATGGCAAAATAAGCAATCAGTTGTTAATCACAGATTCATTTTCATCTGCTTTCTCTAAGGACTCTTCATAAACAAAAAAAAAAAAGAGATTGATTTCTCATTCCATAGCAGGAGAATTCAATAATGTTCATTTTCACTGTCTAGAAGCTGACACTGGAAATAGATACTGAAACCCTCCCCATTTTCTCCAAGGCTAGGGAGAGCAGGGAAGATGATGTGATTTATTAGAGCATTCTGACTAATGCAAAGCTGCAAGGTGCATTCACGAAATCTGCTTACTCTGGAGGTTGCATTAGGGAAAAAAAGAAAGAAAAAAAAAGAAAGATGAGAAGTCTGGGGGAGAGTTTTTCCCTTGGAGGTGGTCTGACTAAGAAGTGACTAAGAGCTCTAAAGGAGAAATTATAGTAAGCAAAAGAGCATCCTAGGGTATCTGCAAACAACTGGCATAAGTGTAACTTTTAGTAAGGCAGATGACTAACATACACATCACTAAGCACTTTGTTTGGCATGGCTTTTCAGGTCATCTCGTGGTGTGTAGGCTCACACTCTGGAAATCTCCACAAAAACAGCAAAGGTAACGAAGGATGCGCAGGCGGAGGAAGCAATAGAAGTTCAGGAGTAGAATGTGAGGGAGTGATGGTGATACAACTCTAATTGGGTTGTATGAGACATTCCTGTCCTAGTGAGCCAAGAAGTTGACATGCTCTGAAAGGATAGCAAACTTCAATAAAATTCACAACTCACAAGATATGGCAGAGCTGGGGGAGATAATACACGGTGTACTCATGTTTCAGACTGTTGTGCATGATTTACGAATCTGAAGGGATGGCTTGCACTAAGCAAATTGTTCTCCTGGTTTATATGAGTTCAGTAATAAACTATATATGCTTTTAATTATGGATTTACAACAGCATTTCTTTATTCATCTGACAAAAACTGATATTTACTGATAGGATGTATAATACATATGGTTCCTTGTTTATGGTGTCTTTAAACCTAATATAACAGGGGAATGAAGAATGCAATTTCAAGTGTTTACAACCAAGACTGACTGTGAAACAAGAAAAAAGACCCTCAACTTTTTCTCCTGGCATACTTTTGCACAGGAATATGCATTAGAAAGGAGACGTTATTTTCCTGACACCTCCATCATTATTGGAACTGTATTTCATGTGCCCCGCTATTTTGAAAGGAGAGTACCTAGGTTTTATACTACACAACAGTGCAAAACATTGCTTAAACCTGAGCTTGAAAACCAAATTACACAGCACTCTGCATAGCACTTTAAGAACTCCACTGGCTAGTTGAAGGAGGAGGATATGTACTCTCTATTTCTTGCAGAGATAGCAAAGGTACCACTCAAGACATGAGTCTGGGGAGTCATAGAGAAACTCAGGCTGAGCAAAGTAGGTACCCTCCTGCAACATATTCTTAATCTACCATATGCCATCACTGTCCCTCCGCAATTATTAGTAGAGGAATTCATCATCTGTGCCAAGCATGAAATTGGCATGACTGAGTATGTTGTCTCTAACTCACATTTGCATCTCTCCTTCACCTTTAAGCCCACTTAAAGTATTTCTTTTATTGAGGGATGGAAATAATGAGCAGGTTTTGAAAGACAGCCTCAACTAACCCCTGCAGAACAGCGGCAGTCAGAACTGAGAATCTGGTAAAAGATGTCCATTGCCATGTCTAAGTGAGAAAAGTTGATCAGCTCGACTGAAGCCACTGTGGTTTAAAACTGCACAGCTCAGGACCGGGATCAAGAGACCTAGCATGTAGAGCTGCAATTCATATTCTGACCTTGATGCTGAACAGGAGAGGACTCTCAGGGTCCCATCATTAGATAACAACAACAGCAGGAAAAGCAACCCCCTTCCTTGGACAGAATAAATATTGTTTTCTCATTTGTTGGTGCGAAGGGTTAGATGTTTTTTGTAAATATTATTCTGGTTCCAGTGGAGAGATTTCTTTAAGTAGGAAAGTACTGAAGTGTTTCCCCTATGCTGTAAAAATTAGCTTTTCACCTGGGATGAAAATTGTTCCATTCACCCCCCACTGTCTCTTGTCCATTTATTATTATAAACTCTTAAGGAACAGGGACTACTCCATTCCACATGTGTATGCAACATCCTTCATATTGTATCTCCCATTTCAAATGGCACCTCCAATTTTAAATACAACCAAGCAACAGGAAGTTTAAGAACTGCTCTGCAGATGCAAATGATTACTAAGGCCAGTCAGGGACAGAATGAGAAACAGAAATCAGGATTTTCCACTCTCACTTAATTCACAAATCCATACACTTTCCAAGGAAAGGAGCAAGATCTCCTTTGGCAGTACGGCTTTGTGCATATTCTTTAATCTCCAAATGGAAAAAAAAGTTTTGACAAAGTTCAATTAAGAAAATAAAAATAAAACCTATAAAACTGTCCCAACTTTGTGGATATTGTGAGCCTACTAAATGGCTGTTGAAATGACTGCAAGTCTCTCCATTGACTTCTGTGAACCCTCAGCAAGAGCCTTTATGAACTTAAAGCCAAACAGAGACTGGGAGAGTGGGGGGAATCTTTTTGGTACACTTATCGTGCTCTGTCCTGAGGATTTGGTTTCTGCACACAGAGAAAAGGGGGTTCAAGACAAAATAGAAGGGGAGCTCCCTCCCATCACTTTATTTTAACAGTCAGAGCAATCTGAGAAACATTCTTGTATGAAATAAATCCTATCCTCACTTACACCCATGCAACTGAAGGCAGCATTTGGCTGCAAGACAAGTGTATTTCTTAACTATTTTGAGTGCCATATGCTATATGAGTGCCATATGTTAGCATTTCTTAACTATATATAGCTATTTCAAATGGTATACTGAGTTAAAGGAGAGAGCACTGCCCTGATGTCCCCTTCACCTCTCCTCAGATCTTTCCTCCCCCCTTCCTTTCCTTTTCTCTTCCTTCTGCACTCCTCCCCGCCTACACTCAGCTTCCTTCATCACACTTCCTACTATTTTTTATTTTAAAAAACAAACAGTATTTTGTATTTCTAACAAACCTCCTCCTCCCCCCATCCCATCTGACATCTGGTTTTATTCTCCCCTCCTTCCTCCATGCCACGTACAGCATGGGTTCCCATTTCTGCAACACCAGGACGATGCACCGTGGCTGCCGTAAGGGCAGGAGCTAAGTGGAAGGTACAGTCAGTGCTCCCACAACCCTCCACCGCATTATCTCAGCCTCTGCTCTCCTCTCGCTCCCTCCTCCTCACCTCTCTCCATGTCTTTGGGACGTCTGTCTTTCCTTGAGCAGTTACTGAAAGCAGCTGCTTCCCATCAGGACTGGTTCAGCAGGTATTTTCCTCCAGACTACCATATTTTATTTTTTTTTAAACCTCCTTTAAATTCTTTCCCTTTCTAGGGTGGCACCAGGAGCTAGCTTCCCTCTTTCAAAATGCAATGACTGGGACAGCCTGACTCTAGTATAAAAACATTTAAGGTTTGAACTCCAAATGCTGTCGATTAAACAGCTTCCACCACACACCTCAGCTTCCTTTGTCATCTTTAAAAATGCAGAGCCTGACTGCTGTGGCCTGATACTCCTCAAAACAAGAGAAAAAACACCCTTAGGGCTATCTCCCTGGCCCCCCAGACTGTGTGCACCCTTCTGCACCCTCTGGCAACTGCAAGGGAAGCAGACTGGGCATTTTCACTGCCAGAAAGGCACACAGTATAAACTAGAACAGGCAGCGTCCAAAGACTGACACAACATATTGTGTAGGAGCATGACTAAGCACAAGCTGTGAGGGAGGAGCCCACTACTGGGAAAGACCTGGGAAAAAAACCCGTAACATCTGCCTGACTGCAAAGAAAGAACTGGAGCTTTTTCACCAGGTTGTGCTTTAACACAAGTTCACCTATTTTTGCTGTTGCTGTTTTTTTAATTTGGTTGTGGTCACTAATAAATAATAGGAATTATTTTGATTGTTGCAGTGCAACAAGCACTTGAAAATGTTTGCTCCTTGTCACCCACACCTCTACAAATCTATCCATGGAAGCCGTGTGATGAAAAAGGAAATAAATGTTTACAACACAGGGGAAAAGCCAGGTCCACCATGCAATAAATGTCCCTTCATAGCCTATACCAAGGAAAGCCAAGAACACCAAGTATCCCAAGGGAGGAACATTAAGGCAGGGTAAAATTCACCTCCGTACACATAATCAGCCCAAAATTATGTCAAAATTTATGCTTTTCTTAGCATAGGTCAAGTCAAATGTGATTCAAGGTGTGCATAGGCCTTTGCACCTCATGGGAACAGATGCCCCCATTTCTACATGAAATGTTTGCAGGCTGCTAGCACCCTCCAGGACCTCTCACCTCTGACAGCAAACGTAAGCCTACCTGCAGAGGCTGAAGCAGCAGCCCTGCTCCAGCATCCCAGCACGGCTCCATATTGCCACCAGCCCTTCTTCCCTCTTAGCAGCTGGACCCGTCAAAGCAAAAAACTGTCCCTTATAAGCAGCAGTTCTAGGATGAGGGAAACACCACAAAATGTTGGAACACAAACCAGCATGGCCTCTTTTCAGCTGACCCCAACAGTTTTTGTAATATACCATAGAGCAACAACACCCATCTGAATGTCACATTCCACTGAGGCTTAACCTCATTTCATACCTTTTGAGGAGTGTCTACTGTAGCTTATGTATTTTTCAAAAAATATTGTAATTTATGATTTGCATGCTTTATTGCCTTATAATTATAATCCAACAGTGCCATCCACTGCTTCTCCAAATAATCTTTGCTTACAGTTTCTTCCTGAAGTCATCTTTTGTAAGTCACAGCACTAAAACCAAACAGTTTGACTGTATATACATACATGGTATATATGAATGTGTGGCCAGATGTCAGGGAAAAAAATTTTAAGAGCAAAATCAGAATTGTAATCTGGTGATGTTCATACGGGATTACCAGAGCTGTCAAATAAAACCTTTCTGGGCTGTAGATAACACCACGTTTCATACTTAGAAAAACCACACGCCTGAGTCACACAGAGAAAGTTTGTGTGCGTAATTGTATAATACTTATTGAAGTCAGTCCAATAAAATAATGCCTTTTGACTCAAACTTTTCCCCAAATATAATGACCTAGACGACGGGAACAGAACACCCCGTGCTATGAAATGCCAAGTAATTCTTGCCAACTCTTTGGGATCGCTGCTTTGGATGACAGCAGCCAGCACCCCAAAGAACTGTAACCTCAGCACTGAAATTTTCTGATATGTCCTGTGACTGTTGGACCTCCAGATCTGTTGAATCATTTGATGCTTGGTAAAAATCTCTTGAAGAAAGTAGCAAGTACATTCCCAGGACACCACTAATGGTATCGCCTTCCCAGCAGGAAACCATAAAAATGTAGCCTGAATTCAGTCAAAGCATTGCAATTTTCTCATATTTTGTATGTGTCTTCATGTTATATTTCAGACACTGTACATGCATGTATACATATGGATACACATATAGATACACATATACATAGGTATATATGCAAGTACCCACACAAACACCAACTGCATGTTCTTCATAAATGCCTATATTACTACAAAGTAGTATTTAGGTGTGCATATTTTTAAATAGCTCTTAAGAGTTTGCTTCTAGGTCTGTGTTTAGGAGCTCAAGTAAGTACAGACTGCTTTTAAGAGGTAATAAGGTTTGACTGAGTTTTGTCAGAGCTCCAAATACTCAGCTCCTCTGAAATTTTGGACAGCAAAATTGGCGGGGGGGAAAACCTGAAATCTTTCATGCCTTAGTTTCCTTGTTTCTAAAATGCAGAGAAAACAAACAAACAAAACACATTAAAAGCTTGGTGTTTACATACTGTAAGCACACCAAACTATCTAAGACCCCATATTCCAGACCCCCAAATCTATTACGTTTGTCAAACCAGTGCAAACTTAAAACTGATGTAAATGGCTAACTGAACATTTCTCTTTTATGAGGAGTCCTTACCATGTGGGCCTGCAAAGGTTTTCATGGTATGACTTAAAAGTAGGTACAAGTCAAGCACTCACTGTGTGTCAGAAAATCCAACAAATGACCTACAAGGTCATTCCCAGCTAGCAAAAGCCATGATTATCTTTCATTTCATGTTCAAGTTGGATCTGAATTTGGGGGCCACTAACCAATGTTGCATAAAACAATAATTTTGTCCCTGCCATAAAAATATGATGCTATAGTAATGCAGTTATGTCCAATTCATAGAAGGAATTTCACA
Organism: Morus bassanus; assembly: GCA_031468815.1. NCBI lineage: Eukaryota > Metazoa > Chordata > Aves > Suliformes > Sulidae > Morus > Morus bassanus. Next base: position 57,358,435 of record CM062567.1, on the reverse strand, counting down.
AATTAGTAAGCAACTGGATTAAAAATGAATAACCAAAAAAGATTTAAATTAAGATTTTTGCATTGCACTGCATAAAAGCTCCCAGGCAGGAAACTGCATCTGTAAATGAATCAGCAGTCTTAGTGTCGATAATAGACAACTATTACATATGGGTTTATCAACTCTGCATGGATGCACATGGACACACACAACATATCAGCTACTAACAAGTAGCCTATTTACCACCTTAACGTATGAAACCAAAGCAAACATCCTTCAAATGCATCTCTGTTACACTTCCTGACACTGAGAACTAGGATGCAAACATACTGTGTTTAACTTGGTTTGCCAACCCACTTCCTAGCAGAATACAACAGAATTATCTACAGTTTAAATCATCCCCTGAAAGCAACTCACAACCAGAAGGGACTTACCAAGCCTTGTCCCAGGGAATGAGAAAGAACTTCTGGATGTGTGCAACTGGGAGTGAAGTGATTTAGTGGTAGTTTTTATTTTATAACTAAAAGGATCATGTTTATACAAGTATTACTTCTGCCAATACCTCCCACTACAGTAAATTTATCTAACCCTTGAATCATCAATAGTACATGAAAAACTACAAACATCTATGTGGCCGATACTGAGCCAAAATTCAGGCATATGGACTGCTGTATAGTCTGTCATCAGGAATAAAGCATTGCAGTACGTTTCTTCTATTTATAGTTCAAAGAAATTAAAAAGAACATTACAAAACCTTTAGTGTCAGCAAAGGGAGCTACAAAATCTGCCTGGGCTTAAACTGCTCTGACCACAGCTTCACCATATGCAGTTAAAAAATAGAAACTCTGATTGACAATATTTATCGGTTTTGTTTATGTGAAACTAAAAGGAAGACTTGTAATACACTGTAGAATGTCTAATCTGACACTGTATTGTATACTTGCAGGGAAAACAGTAACAAAATGTGGGCAAGTTCAGTAGCTAAATGCATGGTTTATGACTGAGAAAGCTCTTTCAGAACAAAAGCTCTTTTTTCCTATCATGTACCAGGGCCATGCTTTTAAAAGATGAAACCCAGCATGTTTATGAGACCATAAAATTTCGGAAAATTATTCCTCAAATATAGAGACATATGTATACACCCCTAACAACTAATGAAAAGCCTTTTCAATCCCAAAGGCCACGCAGAAAGAAGAAACAGCCTTCCCTTCTTACTTCTTTGAATTTTGCTAGTCAGAGAGACTCCTTACCAGTTACATGGATCATCACATTGCCCAGAGATATGACATCATTGGTACAAGTGAAACCTGGTGGTTTCACTGTTACCTACAGGTAACAGGAGGAAAACCGCCAGCAAGACCTCAACTCTGGATATGAGGAGAGCAGAATTCAGGTTGCTCAGGTAGCTACTTAGTAAGGTCCCCAGGGGAAAAGCTTTTGAAGGTGCTGGGGTCCATCAGTGCTGGTCACTTTTTAAGTACCACCTCCTAAGAGCACAGGAGCAGGCAATTCCAAAATGTAGGAGGTCAAGCAGGCAAGGCAGAAGGCTGGCTTGGCTTAGCAGGGATCTTTTTCTAGAAATAAGAAAGTATAAGGCCAGTGGAAGCAAGGTCAGGCAACATGGGAGGACTACAGTGATGCTGTTCAGCACTGTAGGGAGGAAATTCGTGTGGCCAAAGCTCAGTTAGAGTTGAAACTGGCCAGTACTGTGAGGGACAATAAAAAGGGCTTTTTAAAATATGTTAATGGCAAAAGGCAGGCCAGAAATAATATTGGCCCGTTACTTGATGAGCATGGTGACCTCACAAACAGGGACATAGACAAGGCAGAGACATTAGTGCTTTCTTCGCCTCGGTCTTCAACACTGGTAATGGGCTCTGGGACCCCCAGAGCCCTGGGCTAGAGAACCATGACTGTGGGAATGATAAACTCCGAATCAACCTCAAACTTGTGTGGGACTTGCTGCTCCAGCTGGATCCCTCTAAGTCGATGGGGCCTGATGAGATTCATCCAGGGGTACTTAAAGAGCTGGCTGATGTCACAGTGAGACCTCCCTCAATGATTTTTCAACGCTCTTGGGAATCTGGAGACCTCCCAGTTGACTGGAAGCTGGCAAATGTTGTCCCAGTCTTTAAGAAGGGCAACAGGGATGACCCCGGTAACTACAGGCCCGTCAGTCTCACTTCCGTACCTGGCAAAATTATGGAGAAGATTATTCTGGGAGTTATTGAAAAACATCTGAAAGACAACACAGTCATTAGTCCCAGCCAGCACAGGTTCACGAGAGGAAAGTCCTGCTTAACAAACTTAATTTCTTTCTATGACAATATTACCCACCTAGTTGACCAAGGGAAGCCAGTCGATGTAATCTTTTTGGATTTCAGTAAAGCTTTTGATACTGTCTCTCACAGTATCCTCCTGGACAAAATGTCCAGCATACACAGCTGGATAAACACGTAATGCAGTGGGTGAGCAATTGGCTGACAGATTGGTCTTAAAGAGTCATAGTAAATAGGGTTACATTGGGCTGGTGGTCAGTCATTAGCAGTGTTCCGCAAGGATCCATCTTAGGGCCAATACTCTTTAATCTCTTCATAAATGACTTGGATACAGGACTGGAAGGAATACTAATTCAGTTTGCTGATGACACAAAATTGGGAGGAGCTGTTGACACTCTCGAGAGCAGAGAGGCCCTGTAGAGAGATCTAGACAAATTAGAGAGCTGGACAATCACCAACCGTATGAAGTTTAACAAGGGCAAATGCTGGATTTTGCACCTAGGGCACGGCAACCCTGGATGTACATACAGACTGAGGAATGAGAGGCTGGAGAGCAGCCCCATGGAGAGGGAGAGGGACCTTGGGGTTCTGGTCACTGGCAAGTTGAATGTGAGCCAACAGTGTGCCCTGGCAGCCAAGAGGGCCAACCGTGTCCAGGGGTGCATCAAGCACTGCATTGCAGCCGGTTGAGAGAGGTGATTGTCCCACTCTACTCTGCACTGGTGTGGCTTCACCTCGAGTACTGTGTGCAGTTTTGGGTGCCACAGTGTATTAAGGATACAAAGCTACTAGAGAGTGTCCAGAGGAGGGCCACAAAGTTGGTGAAGGGTTTAGAGGGGAAGCTGTATGAGGAGCAGCCAAAGTCACTTGGTTTATTCAGCCTGGAGAAGAGGAGACTGAGGGGAGACCTCATTGCAGTCTACAGCTTCCTCACAAGGGGAAGAGGAGGGACAGGCGCTGATCTCTTCTCTCTGGCAACCAATGATAGGTCCCAAGAGAATGGCAGGAAGATGTGCCAGGGGAGGTTTAGGTTGGATATTAAGAAAAGGTTCTTCACCCAGAGGGTGGTGGAGCACTGGAACAGGCTCCCCGATGAGGTAGTCATGGCACCAAGCCTGACAATATTCAAGAAGCATTTGGACAACGCCCTCAGAGACATGGTGTGAATTTTGGGGTTGTCCTACATGGGGACGGGAGTTGGACTTGATGATCCTTGCGGGTCTCTTCCAACTCAGGACATTCTGTGATTCTATGATTCTATGAACTACTTGCAGTGAAGACAGTGGCAAAATGCTAGCATAGCAGCAGCAGAAAGCACACTAGTGCAGACATGAATCCAAAGGTCAGATCCTTAGATGGCCTCAGCTGGAGGAGGTCTGCTGATCTGAATAACAAGAAGGTGAAAAATGAGCCCAGTGAATTTCCACAGACCTTCAAAGATTCATGGAAAACTTGGCTGACAAGGATCTGAAGACATTATTCAGTACATATTACTGACCGAAGGGAGGATCAGATTTCTTTAACCAAAAGTCATTAGCTGTTAAACACAATGGTTCGGGAACATTCTTCAGCTCATTCCTGAAATTTGCCAGAAGCGAGAAGGATGTACTGGGAACACTGCACTCTCCTTATCGTCTCTTCAAAATACACACTGATCACTGCCACCACACTCTGGGATAGATGAGGCTCTGGTTCACCTGCTCTTCTGTTCATCTCTCCTGAAAGACTTTGAATTAGCCTGTTTAGGCATACTCCATCCTTCCCCCTGGCTCTGGAGGTTATAATCCTTAATGCAAAACTTTCTCTCTTTCATCAACAGAAAGTGCAATAAAGTCTCAAAGGCCACCAACATAACAAGCTGACAGCAAAACCAGATGAGTAAAAAGATTAATTTATGTACAGAGAGATTACAATCTACCCATAATGAGGCATCCAGTGTGTATTCACAATCAGATCCAGCAAGCAGATGTTGGATATGAAGGCATATGAGAAGCTACAGTTCAGAGGGAAAGACAGAAGTGGTGCCAAGGAAGTAAGTTTTTCTTCACCCCTTAAATATTCAGGTTTTCTTCCCTTTTTTACATCTGAGAGAGTACAGTGCAAAACCCAGCTACAAATAAGTGGAGAGGTGGCCCTGTGATCTAGCCTTTATCTTGGCCTGGCTCTCATTCCCCTGTGGTGGAAGGGTGCAGCCCAGCTTGCACTGAGAGCCCAGCCTCTAAGGAGCATTCAGATGACTTGGGGCTGCTTTGGCAGCAAAGTCTGCACACAGCGTACCAAAGTCTGGTCTCAGATGCACCTACATCAGTCACTCCACTAAAAATCACATAGTAACGTGACTTAATCTTCCCTAGCACCAGGAATACTGCCTCCTCTGTGCGAGAGGAAGACAACTCAAGGAACAATTAAACAGTTGCGTCTAACTGTGGAAATAAACCCCGTGGAGTGATTTTTGTTCTTCCAAAACCCATGCAGGCAAGGAATCCATGACAGGGCAAGCCACACATTATGAACCTTGGTAGCAGAGATCTGACCTTGTAATCTGTTATCCAACCCAAGACCTTTATGATGGTATTAGGTTGGAGAAGAAACAGTGTCACAAGAGAATCCCTGCACCACACTGATTCCCTGTTTGCGTAAGCGTGCTTTGGACACTCTGCAATTCAAGAGAAATTAAAGAAGATAGGAAACTTACAGTCTGCCCTGGTGCACGGGAATACAAATTTTCAGGAATCACCTGCAGTCTTCAGGTTGTATTGCACCTCTTTGTGAATGCTAATCTTCCCTTAAGTCACAAGTGTGTGCTTGGTGTGGGATTTGCACTGGGTTGTCATCACTATCCAGCCCATCTTTGGCAGACCTTTACTCACTCTGTGACATAGATTTGCAGTTTCCACAAAGGCCGTATAGTACCTATCACCAAGTGATTACAGGTTGGCAGTCATTTGTGACAGTGCCTCATGTGACAGCACCACGAAGTAATGAGCTTATCCTCAAGGTTAGACTTTTAGTTCAAAATATGTACTTCCTCCTCACTGCTGCTGTGGGAAGATTTCTTTTTTTCCCATTGCTGTATCTCCAATATTTGTACGGATTTACATCCTGCCCCAACATATTTTTCAGTCTTATGGCTGTCAATGAGGATCAAGTCTAAGCTTTATAACAAGCTACCGTACATGCGGCTGGAAACTACAGGCAACATGTGTTTAAGTCCACACCTGTGAAACAGAATGACTCTGAACGTGTTTTCTTTTCCTTGTCACTTTTTCTGGGCTGTCCTTTAAGCTTTGGTAGACACTCTGCAATTTGTTATTGCTGTGGGAGGGAACTGGTTTTTTTAATATGTTATAAATGTGCAGCCCTCAGGAGTTTGAGTAGTGGAAAAGGAAGGGCTGCTCCTCTTTGCTATCTCAGGAACTACAGAATCCCTGTGTCGTTCCAAATTTTATCGTTTTACAGAGTGATGTTATAACTTTCTCACACTCAGCCATCTTATAAGGCAGCATTTGTAGAGAGAATGAAAAATTAATAACGTGCTCTCCCTCAGCTCAATAAAGAGTGTACATTTGATTTTGACAAATTTCATTTTTATAAAAACTTCAACAATAGGAGAATATGATTAATTTCTAAATGAAATATTATCAGCTAAGCATCACAGCCAGAAGTAAATCACTGAAGCAGAACTTAGACTTATTCCTTAGAGTTATAAAGCATAGAATAATGGCTGGATCAAACACCAAAGATGGTTTTAATGATGTGGAGAAAAGGATGATTATATTAAATTGACAAATTTATGAATTTTAGGATATTTTTGATTGGGGCTGGGGGTAAATCAATCATTAAAGTGTGATTTCATGTGAAGAGCACTAGTTTCACATTTATCAATTAATGAAAATAATAAATGGATTTATATTGTGACCTTTCACTTCAGCTGTTCTACAGATCCTGCGTTACATGCATAATCACCTTCACTTACGTGTGCAATTCTAGTAAGTTCAGTGGGAATGTTAAACATGTTTGGTTACTGTAGGGGTAAGACTCTTCTCACTCCTTTGAATCTGAAATAGGTTTACATTTAATGAAAGTTAATACCATCCTAGATGATTTGGTTCATTATATGAATCTATTATCAAACAACTGTCATAAGAATTAACCAGTGGTATTTTCCAAATCTCAGAGTCATTTAGAATCTCAATTTTCATTTATCTGAATCATATTTACAAGAAGACATACACTCCCAAGGTCTTCAGGTGGTTTTGAAAAATGAAAACACTCTAGTTCCTTCCAGATGTTAGGTAAGTGCATTTTCACTAGCAGAAATGTCACGAAATAATTGGTAGGTTTGCCTTTTTATCTATTTCCTACTTAAAGTGAGAGAAAAACCAAAAAGGATATAACGGCCCTTTCAATAATATTTTTTTAAAAAGGTTATTTTCTTAAATATGCATATAAATGCATATACAATCACAAATAGGCACAAAAAATTCAGGTGTGGTATACTACAAAACTATTCTTCTAACCTGTCCTTTCTGCGATGACATTTGAAAAAAATGTGATGAAATTAAAAAAAAAAAAGACATTTAAAGAAAAAATTATTCTCGCATTAAATGTCTTTTTAAGTTCCACCAGAGTTGTGAGAACTTGCTCTTTTTTATCAAAATAATGTCACTGACGTCATTAAGGAGGGATGGCAGCTGCTCCAAGTTTAAGATTGCAACAGAGTCCCTACTGGAATCTCAGTCTGGACCCCACCAAAACATTCCACTAAAAAGGGGGTTTCCCTTGTGCAACCACAGGAGGAATGGCAGAAGAAGAAAGATTTTATACAATCAGAACCTACCATCATGTTTCCTGTTTGGGTTGAAAAATTCTGGCTTTCTTTTTCACTGTAAGAAGTTACCAACTTCTACTTCCACGTTCAAGTCCTATCTTGCATTTTGCAGTGAGGAAAAAAAAATAGGGAATCCATGGGACACAAAGCAAGTTTAGATGTTTTGATGTCCTTCCTACCAGGCTCCCAGTTCCATGCTGCTTTCGGTAACCCAAACTTACCCTGTTCAGCCAAGTTCCCTTGGAAATAACGATTTAATATACCACACTGTGAACCAGTCATTGTCTCATAACAGTTTCTCCCCAATAAATTTCAAATTCCCTCTTCATTTTCAGCCAAGTGTGACAGAAGGATAGGTGCAGGGTGAGTGAAAATTGACACGGAGAGCCAATGTAGGAAAGGTTGCAGCATATACCCTTAATATATAGCAGACTCGTGGAAACAAATGGAGCAAGAGGAGTCTTTTAGAGAAAAGTCTGTGGAAAACAAGACTCTGTGGGTTGTGCTATTCATGAACTACCCGTTTTATGAAACATGGAATTTGACCTGCCCCTTGTCTCCATATAAGCAAGGTACATCCTCTCCCCTGTTCTTCAGCACTAGGCTTCCCCTCTTCGTTTTTTCTTGGATTAACTCAATATTTCACGTGTCATTAAAGGTGACTCTCAAGCTACAATGTGGTGGGCTTACTTATGCTTAACTAGGAAATTTGCCTGGAATCAACACTTGCAATACTCCTTCTCAAGGGCTTGTAACAAATGGTTAACACGGGTAATTATACAGCCTTTTCAAACCAAGTTACTATGCATCCCTAACACTGAGAGAAAAAGATGCTATTAGCACAAAAGTTTTATAAGAGAAGAAGCTAAGACAAAAGATAAAGCTAAGATAAAAGAACCCACAGTCATCTTTATGTGAAAACCAAGGAGGGTAGGGCCAGGCAGACTCTGCTTCACATCCTAGAGCAAAGCCAAGCCCCGTCAGCATGTCCTGTGTGAACCGGCCCCAGACAGTTCTCTCCTCCCTCTCTCCACAGAATGGCTTAAAAAAAAATATTTAGTGTCCTTTTGATCTTTTGGCTCCTTGCCTTGGCACGTCTTATGACTTCGGCCGGAACCTGGAAGAAGCATCTTCCTAATTAATAGCTCAGGAATTATTTCAGACTGCCACCCACCAGGACCGTTTAGCTGGATGGATTGTGTGACCTTTCGGCTGCTTTTCTCCAGCCTTGCTCCAGGGTGCTGCAGTGACCAGTTTGTGGCTCTGCCCACCAAAATCCTGCCTACCTCAGGCAACCTCCATGCTATAGTGACCCTAAAAAGGCCTACTAGGGCCTGCCACCACTCAGCTTTTCCAGTTTATTAGGACATTTTTATATGTTCTTTTCCCATTCTTCAGACACCAGCAATGCTGCAGAGCAACGCTGCAATGCCCCATTCCCTCTTAAAATACTTTGTGCGTGGTTAGTAAACATCTCCACATTCAAGACCTAACAGATGAACTCTTCCTAGGCCTCCCTTCCCAATCTTTCAGACCATGACAACTGTGTGTGCTCCTAGCAAAGTGCTTCCACCTACAACATAACTTATAAAACATACTGTTAACATTTATTTGTAGAGTCTGTGTACAAACATGTGAGGAGGATTCACAGACAGATATAAACCAGAAAACAATGCCCCTACGCATAACTTTATAGCTAACACTTTCAGATGAAAACTGATTTTGATAACCTCCGGATTTTCTTGGTGTCCACCACAAAACATCTGTAAGGACCCTCAATTTTCAGAAGGTTATGGGAACCCATATGCCAAAGCACAAGCCCTTTTAAGGTATTTTTAAGGGGTCATGCAAAGAATAAGACATCCAAAACAATTAGTCACTCTCAAAAAATCTTGACCATTTATGCAACCTTATTTTTCTAGTTGTGAATAATTGACTGAGCTTGTGAACCCACACACTCAAATTCATGGCATTTATTTGTAGGTTCGTCTGTTTGTCTGCCACACGGCAGCTTGGGAATGCTGCATTTGCTCAATTAAAAATGTTAGAGACTATTCCAGATGCTCACAGCCAAGGAAAACGATCACAACGGTAATGGGGAACACAAAGAACCTTTGTCATCTGCTTTGTGCTTCCACCACTCCCTCTTAGGTCAAAGGTTTGGCTGACAACATTCATTAACGCTTTCTGAAATAACAGTATCACTCCCTCATCTCTTTCCATCCCATCTTTCCAACAGAGCTTATTATGCTGCCCCCCAACAAACATCTGTCTTTGCCAAATAACGGGAGGAAGGAAGTGGAAGGTGAGGGACACAAACACAGGCTTTCACAGGAAGATGGAGGCTGTGGGACATGGGTAGCAGAATAAATACCCACAGTACATAACTCCTTATGGAAGCAGGATTAGTGATCCTGGTGCAATGGAGACAGAGGAGGCTTGAGAATCAAAGTGAGAAGGAGGAGGTACACATAAGGTTTCCCTCTCACCAGACAGGATTAGTACAGGAGAGTGACTCCAGTATGGAAGCCCCCATACCTGGAGGTACAAATGGAAATAACATAAATACATACTCTAAGGAGTTCTCAAAGCTTCCTTCAAACTTCAGATCAAAACTGACAGCTTGAGGGACTTGATACTCAAATGTTGGAAGCAAGGACCAGTCTTAATAGTTTTAGGACACAATTATACTCTCATGTTATTAAAAAAAAGGAAAAAAAAAAAGAAAAAGCAAGCATCATATGAAGGCCTACCTAATGCTTAAGTTCACTGCATTTTTTTCCCACTGTCACTCCAGCTAAAACACACTTAGCCTTGGGTCCTGATCCGGAGAGTTTTGACTTTGCAGAGTTCGAAAGAACAGTGGGCTAAATTTCTTCTCGGCCATAAGCTTACCACCTTCAGCAAAGACAAACCAAGGATATCTGGGACCAATAGCATTTTACCTCCTAGCAGGAAACAACATTCAGCTTGTCATTACACGTTTAGTCTGGGAGACCAAATTAGCCCACTCTAGAAACATGGCCACATACTTGACTTTTACATGTTTAACAGATGCATTGAAGGAAACTTACCTAAGGTCTACACTACACAGAAGCCTACAGAAAACAAAAACAACCTGATGGAGCTGACGACTACATGCCCCCACTGATTATGTTTCAAACCCTAGAACAGTGCATACATGTGAAAAGTTGACTGACAACCCTGACATTTTGATTATGGCAAAAGAGAAAACATACAGATAAACTTCCATAAATACTGTGTAAGCGCCTGTTTTGTCCACACAAATCTGATTAAGTGTGTGCACAGATGAAGAAACTGCACGTGCAAGCTGAACCATGCAATCAAGAGTTTCACAACAAATGGATGGTTTTACTGCCATACTTGGCAGGTGAATCAGAGACATGGGCTTTAAACTAGGCTAATCCCAAGGTGCATTGTGGTTATACAGGTAACCATAATTGTTAGATTTATAAGTGTTTACGCATCCTGTTACAGTATCCTGAAGAAATGTGAGTAAGATCCTCCTCCTTAGCACTACTGGTATTGGAAAAGACAGTATGACACTTACCTGAAAAAACAGCAATAAAGTCAGTAGCTCAGAAATTTTGATTTCTACCTTCTAAGAAGTTACTATTATTAATTTTAAAAAATAGTGATAATTTCATATAGCATTATGCTTTTCTAAGATATTCAGAATGTTCATTAAAAGATCTCCTTTCTTGGAATGAGCACCAGATTACACTTACCAAGCACTCTCTTGATTTCAGCTCTCTGTGGAGCCTACACTGCCTCCATAGCACAAACTGATCACTCCAGCTGTGCATGCTACCCTGGGTAAGCCCAATAAGCCAACCACATCTGTCCAACATGGATAAAGCCTGATGCCTCCTTAGCACTCTTATTTCAGGTTGCCTAGCAACCTGGAGGAGCCCTAAGATTCACAGGACAGGAGAAGATGGGCTAGAAGAATGCTTTCAATATGTTTGGTCTAATATGAGATTTTCGTGCCATGCTGCAGTCCTGCGTGAAATAGGAGCATGCTTTTGGGAGTGGGAGGTATACCTATCAGGGTGCAGGTATACATTAAAGCAGCAGGCTGCTTTATCTTACACTCTCTTCTTAGTCACTTTTCTGCAGGACTAACACCTCTGCTCAACTGTCTTTGCTAGATTATCCCCCTGACATGTTCCTGGCAGTTCCTGTTTTGGCTGGCTGCACTGACCCTCCTCTGCAGACCATCCCACTCCCCATCTCTTTTTTGTAAACTCTAAATACATTCAGCTGCTTTCCTGCACTCAGATTATTTTTTGAGCGCTTCAGCCTGTGTATTTCACCTTGTAAAATTTAAATTAGGATCTTACCAGTAATTAATAGATGCCTCAGACATTATCTACTGCTTTTAAACTGGGCATTATACTGCTAACACAGCTTATTAAGGGAGACTGTGGTTTCCAAAGACACCTGAAGTTACTGATGCCTGCAGTTAGTTGGAGCTCTGTGGTCTCAGTGCTCTTGGAAACCAGGTCCACCATGCCACAGGTGAAGAAACCATAAGACTAGTGTCCAGAATACAAAAATCAGACTTGAGTCCTCTTCATACATAGCCCAGCCATCTCAGTTTTGAAAGAAAGAACCATCAGTCTCATGGGTAGCTGAAAGCATGAACCCTCATTTCTGATGGATTGGATGCTCACATGGGGCTGACTTTGGATTCTAAGAAAGGACAAGTTCAGATGGCAATGTCTTGTGTGCTGGCAGCCTCTACGTTAGTACTGACAGTAGTGCATCTCCCTTACCCTCTTCCATTAACTGACCACCATGTAACTTATGGCACTATAAACAACATAGAGACTTCCAGCCTGCTCAGTTATATTTATTTTTTTCCCCAATGGTCAAAAGGCTCAGAACTCACAGGGAAGATAGGTGGGCACAAACATCTCAAGGCTAAAAGACCTCAGTTAAAGCTCCAGGCTGGGATTTTGACAGGATATTATGCTTGAATCCCACTGAAATGGGATCCGAGTACCTGACTCTCCTGAAGCACACAACCTTCTTTTTCAAAAGGTGATGAAATCAAAGCAGATAATAGTTTTTATAAGTCTTGTTTCTTCCCAAAACAGTGTGAGCAATGATACTGTGATGCTAGCATGGCTGAAGATTCAAGAAAATCAATGTTGATTTTAAAATGCCATTGTTGTGGCTCTGAGCCTTTAATTTTTCCAGTCACACTGGTTTGACATATTGGGAAGGGCTGTTCCACTAATTAAGTGGCCAATAATACCTTTGCTCTCCTCACTGGTGCTTTTATTCTATTCCTTTCAGGCTATGGAGCAGTCGTAAAGACTATGTATTTTATGGTGTAAAACTGTGGGAAAGAACCCTTCCACCTTTTGCCCACAATTGTGTTTGCATACGTGCAAACTTTATAATTTCTTTTCTGCATCTTTACAATTTCTTCCATCCAACACTTACTCAATCCAGCCAAGTGGGAAAGGCGAAAATGTAATGTAGGCTGTTTGCTCGGCCGAACCCAGCGCATAACCTACAATTTCAGATTCAAGCAATAGCAGTAAACAGCCATCGTGGACAGGAATGATTATATAACAGAGTTCATCTAGGGGATGAGTTCAGAAACGGGGGAGAGGAGGGGAGGTACACAAAACTTCCCTTCATAATGGAAAATGAACTCAGAAAAGGTGGAAATTTTACAAGGAAAGATGAAAATGCGAAATGAATACCCTTTGGTTCCCTGCCCCAGAAGTCATCCTCCCCAGGCTTTGTTCTGCGGAAAGGAAGTAGGAAACAAAAACGAAAATATTTCTGGCATGAACTGAGAACTAAGAGAAAGGGGAGGGGGGTGCAGAATGACTGCTAAAATTCCATATTTCCACATCTGCTTTCAATTATACTTATGTCAAGTCATTTTATTATTTGACGAAACCAATCCAAGGAATTAGGCTTTTGTCGGATGCCTTGAAATGTCATTAAGTGCTGATACACAAACACATACACAAATACAGTCACGTTTTCCATCCAATATAAACGTGATTACTAGCCTGGAGGGTGACAAGAGGAGTGAGGTGTTACCAACTTGCAAACTGCCACTTCCCCGCTCTCCTGCCAACCTTGCCCTCTCACATAAAGCCAAAGCCCCTTCTCCAGTACGACCAGGGTGCATGAGCTGGGACCAGCAGGAGGAGGAAATGGGAGAGCGAGTGCTGCTTAGATTAGACTGGGAAGGGACGGGGGGAAAAGTGTCCGTTTACAAGTTACAATTTTGTCAACAATCCAAATCTGGTTTTAAATTAAATATTAGCAATAAACTCAGAGAGAAAAGATTTCCAAAATGCATGACAAAGGAAGTGCTAGGAGCATATGTCTTTTCAACAACTCAACAGATGTCTCTCTTTCCCTCCCAGTTATCCCAGCCCGTCTATTTAAGGTTCTCTATACTTTTAAGAGCTGGAGCCCTCCGACTGCTGTTTGTGTATTAGCTTCAGAGGAAATCCCTATAGGCCTTCTGTTCCTTTTACACAACCTGAGGAATAGCTTCAGTGGAGGGGGTGGAAGTGCTCAACACCTTCTGAAAAAATGTCAGACCCACTGGATGTGCATCTCACTAGAAACCCCAAAAGTGTATAGCACCAAGGGTCAAGTAGTCACTTTAAAAAAAAGTGAGAAAGAAAAAAAAAAAGAAGAAAAAATCTTGTCTCTGATCACTTAATTTGTGATCGCTTAATTTGTGGTTTGTTTTAGAAAGCAGCGTTGCTTTACTGCTCAACAGGATTGTGATCTCTCATGATAATAGCCGAAGAAATAAAATCTGTGTGTTTCTTTTGGCATTTTATCATTTCAGAATCTGCAGGCTTGGTGATGTGTTTTCAGTCATCATGCTGATATTACTGTACAAAATGCCCTGGCTTTTCAGTATCTTATCAATGAGGGAGCCTGGGGAGTCCATCACTGACACCTATTCGGGCCATAAAGCATAATCCTAGTCCTGAAGATTTTCCTTCCTCCGCTTTACAGACTCTCCCATGCAAACTTTTGCTTAAAGAATTTTTCAGCAGACTAATGTCATAAAGAGTACTTTCTTGCATGACAGTCAATGGTTTGCAAAATGAGACTTTTCAACAGTCAGACAGCTTTCTTTTATACATTTATGTGCAATCTATTTTGGTCACCTTGTAAGTATAGGCTCAAAATTTTCATATACCTCTAACATTCATACTCCTAGAGCCAGAGGCCCCACATCCCAGTCTTTGTGCCCTCAATTCCACGTGCACCAGCTCCAAGTACCACAGCACCCATGCACTCAATGGACTTTTATTTTCCCTGCTTTTCCATAATGATCCACCACCATTTTCCATCCAAAGCAACATATCTGAAGCCCAAACTTTGACATACATGTGGTGTATGACAGAAACATCGATGACTTGACTGTTCTGCATGTGGAACAACGGGGTTAACCACAAGCAGTAAAATACAGAGTTTAGCACATGATCCTGAAACATGTCACAGTGACACTGCCATCACATCTGTGGTGTAAAGTGTCAGGATTTATTCAAAACCAGTTCAGGTTTCAGCAGAAGAGAAGCCCTAGCAATGCAGTCAGCTGAATGAATAAATAAACACCAAGAAATTATCTTATATTCGAAATTAAAAAAGCCTACCCCTAATAGTTTTCCTAGAGGCCTTTTCTAGACTAAAGTGATCAATGCCAAAAAAAAAATACAAAAACCAACCACCAAAATATAGATGATATGTCAAAAAATAAAGAGGAAGATATTGTGTTAATATGCACCTAATTTCAATTAAGAATAGGAGCATTCAAATATGATCTAAGATTTAAAAAATTAGAAGCAGGAGTAGTTCCATCTTGTTTGGTTGGTTTTTTAAATCCTAAAGAGGGAGGTGAGAAGATCTATCCCAAATTACATGCTTAAATATATGCATATCTCAGAATCCAGGTGCCTCAGATACAGGACCAAAACAAGGACTTCAAAATTACCTGTAAATTCTTGAAAAACCTGGCTCCGGACCTTGGACTGTAAAGTGAGCTGACTGTCCAGAGATCCTCTGAGGTCTTCCAGACAGACTGGAAACGTTCATCCAGCTTCTTAAAAAATTACACTCCAATAGCGTAATTGGTACTTACTCAACAAAGCTCCAAATGGAAGAGGAGCTTCCCTTTGGAAGATTTTCACTAGTCAGAAGATACTGAACATCAGAAAGCTGTTGCGGTGCAACACCCCACCCAGCTTTGCTGATTCAAAATGTATAGAACAAATACATTTCTTTCCTCTTTGTAACTTTTCGTATATCCCATCCCTAATCTTAGCATATATTCTTATTTTTAAACAGTTAACGAGGCTGCAAAGTTTTCAAGATAGAGAAAGCATCTGCAGTGTGCTAGGCACTGTCCACACAAAACATCCAGACACCAACAGAATAGGAATAAACAATTGTTTTAATAAAAATTGCAAAAGATATCAGAAGTGGGGGACCAGGAATTACTTAGATACATGGAACAATTGGAAATCATTTACTATACTTGAAATGTTTGTGTGTTGCATAAGGCTGTCTCTGGTTACAAATGCTGTTGTTTTTGACTGGAGGAAGAGAGGAGGAGGTAGCAATTTCTAGTGTGCTCTCACTGATAGTGCTCATGCCATTTGTTTCTTTTGACTACTGCATAAACAATGGTTGAAAGAAAAAGCACAGCACACGGGTAGGTTTGAGACACTTCAATTCCAAGGTGCCCCTGCAAGCTTGGGTTGCAAGCACCAGCACACACAAAAATACTCAGAGAAGCTACTTCTACATAAAGGCGAGAGGGGAAGATGAAGCGGTGGGGGGGAATCAGGCATAGAGTTCATCAGCAGAAGCCCTGGGTGGAAACATGGTCTGTAAGTGTCTGTTGAGCAATGTGGCACCAAAGCTTTCTTTGGGACCAAACAAACTGCCTTAAAGCGGGGGGGGGGAGGGGGTGGGGGGGGGGTGGGTGGGAAGAATATGTTTGTGGGTTGTATTGCTGCAATAATAAAGTCATGACTCACTGAATGACTGACAAAAGTTATAAATTTGACGGTGATTTAGTGAGATATCTCACACCTACCTTGGAATGCAGTCAGGAGGAAGAATGTTTTTAAAGGGACGAAAAAATAGCCATTGCATGACTAGAACTAATGGGGAATTAAGTCACAGTAAACATTCGTGGTAAACTTCTGAGTTTTGATATGATCTCGTATACAATATCATATTCACTCAGGAGTATGTGCAGGGTAGGATGGTTCTGAAATTCCTCTTATCACAGCAAGGATTAATGCTCTCACTTTACAAAACAAAATTTATTTGGCAAGGCTAAAATGCAGTTGAATTCAAGGACATGCATGAATTCTGCTGTGCTGGAGAGGACTCAATCTTTAGCTGAAATAAAGTGGTGCTGCTCCACTACAGTTATGGACATGAATGTAGAATCACTACCCTATTCCAGGTGAGGACATGGCCCATTCCTCCACTCGGTCACACCAGGGTAGCCTGGAGAGGAGTCCTCTGCAGGGACCCAGGCATGGCAGATGAGCAGGAACAGGGCAAACACAAGCTTGGTGGAAGTAACCCTTCTGTCTTCTTTTAACTCCTAGATCTTGCAGCCAAACTTAAAGGGTGGTGATAATCCAGGAAGAAAGATAAAGTTGGAGAGAGGATATTTTGAGGGACTGACAGAGAACAAATGTTTGCACAGGACAGAGTTGATGATTTAGAGGTGCCTCAACCTAGCCAGACCCCTATCAGATGGGACAATTTCAAGGATCCTGCCCTTTTATAGCTACTTCTCAGCATCTTAAAAATGGGTGAGTTTGGGTAGTGATTTCTCTAGCTTCTAGTGCTATTAACTAAACTGTGATATGAAAATGGGCCAGCAAGAGGAATGCTGAAGAACTATGAAGAAAGTTTGAGGGCAAGATGCACAATAAAATGAAAACTTAAAAATGCAGACAAGACCTTATTTTTAGAAAACAAACATGTTGCCTTGTGCCTGTAACACACAGAGACATCAAAGAAACCTGGTGGTCCCAAATCACACTTAGTAATGATTTTGCAGCCATGATTATTTACATAAAACTGACTTGGCTAAAGTCACTTCCCATGTTGCTCTCTTTAAGCCACTCAAGTCCCATAAGGGATGAATCAGATTTTTCTCTCAAATACAGCATGCCACTTGAGAAGAGGGGCAGCAGAATCTATCAGTGCTATTTTATGTTCTATAATAACATCTGAAGCAACCCATCTCATTTACTTCCCTAGCATAATGACAACTGCATGAACTGGCACTCTGCCTGTCATGACTTGACCTTAACAAGCACCGCACAGGAAGATGCTCTTCTTCTGCATGTTCTTGGTCTTGTTCTCTTTGCTCAGGACAGACCCTGTCTACAAGGACATGTTCACATGCATTTTTCAGCCTGTAGTACTTCAGCTTATCTGCAGTACTTGTGTGGCTCCCCTGATGGGCCAAGCGCCTCAGATGCATTTGTCCTCTGTGCTCTTAACCCTATTTCACAGCAAGGGAGTTGGAGTGATACAAAGACCACCACGCAGGGAGTCAGGTGGGCATCCAGCAGCCTGAACCTCCATCACTCCTGCCCGAGGCCGGTGCCCCTGAACCATCCTTCATCCTCGAGTTCAACGAAACTTGAGCATTTACTTCAGAAGGCAGTCCTGCCAGATTCGGTTACCAGCCCTACAAGCAAAACATGATCTTTGCAAGTGCAGCTTTATTCTGAGTGTAAAAATAGCACTCTGGTATTCAACAGATACATTCCTGATTGCATATACAGTCCTGTCTTCTGTCTTAGGAGTCAGGGGGTCAGAGGTTTTTGATTTAACCCTAAAAGGCAGAATAACTTTAGATAGGGCAAGGTAGATATTATTCCCGCTTATCCATTTATTAATTTCGTATGTCCTACAGAGCCCTGCAAGGCTCTCTGCACTTCTTACTGAATAGGAATATACCTTAAGTTTTCTATGGAAAAAGAGTAGGCACACAGGCAACAAACAAGGATTAACCAGTGTGCTATAAATTTAGACACTAACTCATCCAACAGCAACATATTGATGTGCTTATCTCCCTAAACAACTAATTTTCTATTCTCCCTAGTATAATTTCAGGTCTAAATTCCAGTTGCGTTTTCCTCACTGTGCTCCTTTTCCTTTATTGCCTCTTGAAAGAAGTCAGGAAGGCCAGATGAAGGCTTCAGTTAGCCACTCTACGAACTGAATAATGATGCTGCCGCCAATGAATGGGGATATTCTGGGGCTCTATAGGCAGAACTGAAACCAGAATCCAATTCATAATTTTGTTTGCTGCGTCCTAAGCTGTTGCTATGGAAATGAAGGTAAAATCCTATAATTATAAATTGCCCAATGTCAACAAAGTGTCTAGTTTTCACTTGCATATAAAGTTATTATTAGAGCCAGGCAAAGCCCAAAGCTGAAAAATCACCCGGTGTGTTTGTTATAGGTGGTACAGACTTTAACGTTCCCTCGCTGGTTCAGGTGAAATATGTGTCAGAGTATCTTGGATCTAGGCTCTCCCCCAATGCTTAGATCCAGATTTAAAAGTATGCGTAGTTAGAACCCGAGACCAGCTCTATTTCAATGCCAAACCAGAAAACCTCACACTAGGAGCAAGACCTAAACTGGGAAGGCCACACTGGATGCTTTCCCCTGCCCATCAGCAGCAGCAGATGACAGACAACCTAACAGTTAAGGATATTGCAGGTTAAGACACCATATGCAGAGGCGTACTGCAAGGTAAGCCAGCACCCAGTAATTTGCCAACAGTTACCCAATGCCAACTTATCTGCTGCCTGTGCTAGGTTACTGTGTTTTCACACGGGACTCTCTCCTTCGCTCTCTCTTGCACTCCAGCGTGGACGTTCCCCATTAATGCACACCCCTGGTGTGCTATGCTGCATTAAGCAGACCCCATCACCGCGTTCCAGCCTCCTGCTTTGGATGAAAATATTTTCAGGTGACCACATATAAGACCAGCAGTCCCAGCACTAACAGCAAGCCAGTGCTCCTCTAACCTGAAAGCCTGCCATGTGCCAAATCAAACAAAACCACCCAATATGAAAACACTGGATATCCATCAGAAAAAGTGGGGGAAAGAGACATTATCTGTAGTTCCCTCTCTGCCATCTGTACTGCTATTAAGCATATACCAAACTGGTTAATACTCTAGATCTGTTTAGATATAAGAGGCACCTCCAACTCCAAAGGCTGCTAATGACCAACAGTGCCACTCAGCTGGAAAACACTGTTAAATCGAGTTTCAGATGGAGATTGCCACACTAGTGTAAAGAGTACGCTCTGGAGGTTGTTTTTTTTTTTAATTTCTATTTTCCTTCACCTCACCTTTTGTTTTGCCTTTCTAATACGGCAGCTCCCTTTCAGAGCCCATCCAATTTTGTGACCCCTGAGAGTTAAAATTCCCTCTTTTTTTTTTTTTTTTTGTTTAACTTCTTTGTCTTGTCATCTAAAGGAACAGGATGTCATGAACACAAAGGCAGTCCCATTGTCAGATCCACTATGGAAAAAATATACCTACGAAACTTTTCAAAGTTTTTCCTAAAAGAACCAGGAACCTGAAAGATCAAGTTTTCTGTAACTATTTGTTATGTATGACACTTAACACAGTAAAACAATGAGCAGTAGAAAATCTGAGAAGAGGGTAGAGCTGACTGGGAGTATTTGGATAAAACAGGTTTTCATTAAACTGTACTGATTTGCTGAATCAGCAAGAACACACCGTCAAGTGGCAGCTTTGGATTCAGCAGAAATCTTCCTGGTTTTGACCAGAAGCTAACACTATGGAGTCTCCAAACAGCACCTCGTGAGGACCCCAGGGACCTGGTCTAAGCCGTGTTTGCCTCCTTCAGACCAGAGACTCACTGACAGGCTTCATAAGCTAGGCAGTTATTCTGGCCACCTGCCTATTCTCAGGTGAGATTCTCCAGGTTTCTCCTGCAGGAACCTTTCTGCTTTACTAATCAAAAACTTGTTGGGTCTCCTGCATCCCAGGTGAATTCCCCACATCTTTGGTACATCTACAGCAGAAGACCACTGTTTCACTCTTCATGAAAAAAAAAGTTGTTTTGAAAGGCCTTGGATTCACTCCAGTGAAGAGAACTTATCTATCTAATAAAGCAAAAAATTAATAATAATAAAAAAAACTCTGACTGTTTCAATAAGAATGGAAAACTGATCTGTCTTCTGTAATCCTGTTGTCCTGCCTGGACCAGCATTTGGAATAAACATAGCTATCCCACAGTATGATTTTTACAAACAGTATTCACAAAAACCACCACAGATGAAGTAAATGGCAGCATATTCTGTTGAGCTCTGTGGTGAAATTAATATGCAACACAACCAAATATACTTGCATGTAGCGTGTCCTAATGATAAAAAGTGTATGTTCTATTTTGTTTATTTTCAGGGAATGGTGCAAAAGAGAGGACACAAATTACATTTTGATCTAATGGAAAATCAAAGGAAAGCACTATTTATAATAATCTGCTTAGTAACACAGGTTGCTATGAACACATCGGACCACCGCTCCCCTCCCTAGACTGCCTCTTTGCCGAAGCAGCATGCAGCACAGTGCCTGCACAGCGGACCCTCGCCATCCCCATAGGACTTGGCATCAATCACTTGAGAAGTGGTCTCTCTCTCCAGGACATCCCAATTCCCTGAACTAACAAAACCACCAGCCAGTAAAGGAGGCTTGTAAATCTGGGCAGCAAGATTTCTTCCAGATCTGGTTCCAGACTTCAGGGAAGATCCCCCCCTGCTCCCCCCAAAACACCCCAGAGCAGCCACAGATCTCACCACCATCAGAGCTGAAGGCAAAAACCTCACTTCTTCCTTTCCCTTCAGTGATGATTGACACACATGAACCTATTCTCAGGCACATGAAAAAGCCACAGCAATTTCAGCAGTAGGAAAGACAGAAGATGGTTTAAAAAAAATGTATGTATATATTCCTAAAAATATATGTGTATATTCCTGCGTATAAATAAATACATGAGCAGCACTCAGGTATTCCAGCAGTATAGACCATGTAAGTACCTGTCAGTGTGGATAGGCCACAACCCTGCTTTATGTGATGAAATTTAAAATCTGCCATTACAGAACAGTGACCTGAAACATTACACGAGTGACGTGAGTTAAGGATGGAGTAACAGCCTTTACACTCAATTTCCTGGCTTTCCTTGGTTTGCGTCACACCCTTAATGTTATTTCAACATTGCGTTTTGTCCTCTAAATTAAATGTACAGTAGGTGTTTTGTATTTAATTTCCTTACTGTTTTTTTTCCCCTCCTAAAGGAAAAAGAATGGAAGAGATTCATGAAAGGTTATAAAACACACATTGTGTACTGGAGAGGCTGGAGTAGCTCTTTTGGAGCCTTTTCATTCTCCTGGGAAAATATGTAATTAGGTAGTTTTTTAACATGTGTATTATGTACTGAATTACATGTATTTATAACATTTCTCAAAGGAGTATTGCTTTCACAATAGCCTAGAGCAAGTCTTTTGGAGCCATTTGGGTCTATCATGTAATTACGTACTTAAGACCTGTTTATAGTAAATTTTGTTGTGCCTACGTAGTAGCTTTTTATTTTTATTTAAGATGAATTTTAAGGCTTGTGAGGGGTGCTACATTGACAGCCCTGGAGACTGCAGGCTTGTGTTTATTTACAGAAAGGGAAAACATGGGTAATGAAGGTGTGGGCATCCCCAGAATACCCCTCCAAAATTTACCTTATCCCTGACTTCGGGAACCACTTCCCAAAGTAGGTGGTAAATGATTCAGTATTGAGCTTGCTTAGCAATTTGTTATGGCAGGTTTTGGGATGAGGACAGCCATCCGCCTGGAACTGGACTAATACCAAAAAAAATTATTTCACATAGGCTGCTAAGTATTTGCCATCTGCTAATCTGCAATTTATCTCATTTCACTTTCTTTTCTTAAATAGGAAAGAAACCCTTGGAAGCAGATTTCTGTAAGGATTTAGGTGCTGTGAAACACACATAGGCACTATGGAAAAGGGTATTAGATATATTTGTATCCTCCCAAGATACAGCTTTCCTAGTCTTTAAACATCAGAAAGAATTTAAAGGTTCTGTGGCTTTTTTTCCTGGAAAGAAAGACTGTATAAGCCAAAATAGTTTTCTCCTAAAACCATAAACAAACAAACTCCCTCTGCCCCCCCCAAATACAGTACAGCTAAAATGACTTAATGTGATGCTGCCAAGAAAGCACGGTGGCAGCTGTAATGCAAATGCATGCATGGATGCATTTTTACATTACTTAAAATCCCAAGAAGAAAAATAGCTTGCTCTGAATGACAGTAGCTGAAGTCACCAAGCAGTAGTGCTGGGCAAATAATAGACTTCCTTACCTAAAAAAAAAAAGTTGATACCAACTCCCAAATTAGTTTGACACCCCTCCTCCCAAATATAATTTCATTTCACTTGGATTTGTTTTTTTTTAACTGTTTTGGTTATTTCAAAAGTGTATGCCAGGGTTTTGTTTGTTTTTTGGGTTTGTTTTTGGTTTTTTTTTCTTTTTTACAATCTTGTTTTAAACAAGTATCAGAAGCTATTTTTTTCAAAAATGTTGAAGGAATTCTGCATTTCCCAAGTAACATTCTTCATTTAAAACATGTTGAAAGAAACTTACTTAATTCTCTTCCTTTTAATTAAAGCATGACTGGAATTCAGCCCAATATGTGTAGTCTTAAAAGCTTCCAAAATCAAGTTTTGGGAAAATATTCTATACATAAAAAAGCCTTCATCCCAGTCTCCTAAGGAGCAGCCAAGCGCACACTATTTGGCTCCAGCTTCGCTTTTCCTTAACGCCAAGCTGCAGGGGAAAGGCATGAAAAGCGAGGTTAATGATAGAGGTCAGTACCTGAAATGTTTTTTACTCTGTCAGGGCAGTGTTTTCCAGAATACGAGTAGAAGTGTCACACACACTACTTTTTCCTTACTGCAGTCCATCGATGGCACAAAACAGTAGCGCCCCATGGACAATGTGAAGGCAAGACACATTCCCCATCCTACATCAAAGGAATATATAAGGTGCAAGGAAAAGCAATCAAAAACTAAGGAAAATTACTATAATTGAAACACTGCTGACTGGGTACCACTGTAATCTTTTTTAAGGTTGTCTTTAGCTATGCATTTTGCCAGTTTAACTCTCAGTACAGAAAGTACCTTTGTGCACAGAGAGTACAAATTCCAGTGAGTTACAGCTGACTCAAATCAAAGCTACCAAAGTACTACGTGTCAATCTGCTTCCCAGGAGGCTATTTCTGTGCCTGCTTCAGTTTTTTTCTCCTCAGCTCTTTCTGCAACAGAGAGGTCCACCACCAAGTTTGCATGCATTTACTTTTTAAGTTCTAGGGAAGAGAGGAGTTCTTAAAATATCATTGATAAATAAAAGAACAAGCCTGGAAAGTTCCAGCTCAGAAGGCCAAAGATTCAGAAAGGAATAAGTAACAGAAAATAGTGGGTGAAAACAGAAATACCATTACGTTTCATGGGTGCTGCCACACAAGCGGATGAATGGTGCAATAGGCAGACCATGTGGTCAAAACCAAGATGACTGGCATCCTGTGATCATCATGCCAGCCTCCAAATCCCCATACCCCCTGTGTTTCAGTTCCTTTACCTGTCAAATGTGTACCATACTGCTCTTCTAGCTGCAGTATGGAAGGAAATGTTTAATCATGAGCATCAAATTTAAAGGTCATATGAATTTTTAGCAGCAGATGAAGAAAACTTTTTTTAGTTATGAAAAAGTCCTTCTCTGTATTGTAATTTTTGAGGTACTGCTGCCATTTCCAGTCAGGGAAGCTACTTCTCCTCCTTGGGGTTACATGATGAAAAGCCTAATCCTGCATCCCTTCCTTACAGGAAGAACCTTATTGATATGAAAGCCCCAGAGATACCGGTTAGCATTTTGGCATCAACAGAGTTACATGCACAGGTGCAAGAGGTGCTGGAAACTTTTCCAGATCATTAAAGAACATTATTAATATAGCTGTAATCTAACACCACTGCTTTAATTTTCAGCAGGGGAAGGTACTTCTCACAGCAGGAGACCACCACTGGTGGCAGGACATGCCCGTCACCCCTTGTGTTGGTTTTGGCTGGGGTAGAGTTAATTTTCTTCATACAAGCTAGTATGGGGCTATGTTTTGGATTTGTGCTGAAAACAGCATTGATAATACAGGGATGTTTCTGTTACTGCTGAGCAGTGCTTACACAGAGCCAAGGCCTTTCCTGCTCCTCACCCCACCCCACCAGCGAGTGGGCTGGGGGGGGCACAAGAAGCCGGGAGGGGACACAGCTGGGACAGCTGACCCCAACTGACCAAAGGGATATCCCATACCATATGACATCATGCTCAGCATATAAAGCTGGGGGAAGAAGGAGGAAGCAGGGAACGCTCAGAGTGGTGGTCTTTCACCTTCCCAAGTAACCGTTATGTGCGATGGAGCCCTGCTTTCCTGGAGATGGCTGAACACCTGTCTGCCCATGGGAAGGAGTGAATGAATTCCTTGTTTTGCTTTGCTTGCGCGCGCGGCTTTTGCTTTACCTATTAAACTGTCTTTATCTCATGCCATGAGTTTTCTCACTTTTACCCTTCCAATTCTCTCCCCCATCCCACCAGGGGGGAGCGAGCGAGCGGCTGCGTGGGGCTTGTTTGCTGGCTGGTGTTAAACCATGACACCCCTGTACCAATGCACGTGGTTAGGAATGCAGGGTCAGAACAAAGCTGTGCAGCCACGAAGCTTGGGTCCCTCTCATCATCCACAAAAATTACTTTTTGCCCCTGGTGCTCCTACTGGAACACAGTTTCAGGACCTCACTATACTGAGCGGTAGAAACTGTCTGATTTCCAGTTTAAGCCTATTCAAGGCCAAGTTTATGCCCACTTGTTCTTATGCAAATATTGCTCTTGGGTTTAAATAGCTTTTTCCCCTCTCTGGCATTTAGCCCTGGATGTATTTATAGAGTGCTGTCAAATCCTCTCTCAACTCTATTTTGCTAAACTAAACAAGCCAATCTCTTGTAGTCCCTTCCCATAAGACAGGCTTTCCAATCTTTTAATATCCCCAACTAGACTTTCCATAGACTTTACATGTGTTCTAGTTTTAATTCAACTTTAACAGAGTTATTTTAAAAAAAGTATGCAATATTCTAAATTAAACTTTCTAGTGTCTTGTACAATGGTGCTAGTGCCTTGCCTGACATATTTGGCTTCTCAGCAGTTTCACCGCTCTCCCATCGTCACCATGTCACTAGCTAGAATAGGATGGACAGAGTTAACCTTGAAGTTTTAGTCCAAAACTCAGCCACACATAGAAGTAACTTCATGCTTAACTAACTGTGCTAAGAGGGTCTTTCCAACCCTCAGCACTGCAATTTACTAACAGGTTGGAGCGGGACTCTCACTTGTGTGTGTGCAATATGTCTCATTTTTAAGGCAAATGCTGACCATTAAGAGACTAGAAAGTGAGAGGCTCCACCAAGGTTGATCTTTTCTCCCACCCACCACCACCCCTCCTCCAAGCCCTAACTGGAAGCAGCTCTGTGTCCAGGCATCTGCTTTTGTTTTGAAACCAGAGAAATGCCAAGTTGCCTCCAGATATTAGTCCTGATTCATCCATCCACATCCACAGATTTAGATAGGAATTAGTTCACTTTACTGTCTTCTCCTACTACCACTGCGCCCCGCACAGGGGGGAGCATAGCCTCTGTGCTGGAGGCTAATCATCCTTTTGCTGTCGCACCGACATTTCAAGGGCTGCCCTAGTGCTGCCCAGCCTTTCAGCGTGCTTCTCTTCAAACCGCAGCCGAGCTACAGGCGCTCTCTCTTCTGCTCTCAGCTGCTGTGTGCCAAAATAAAAATCAGTCAAACGAAATAAAAATCCCACAGCAGTAGGCAGCATGCTGCTTGTGTCACTCTAACAGGCTGTGACAGCCATGCAATAGGAGCAGAGCAGTGGCAGCAGTGGTCAACACACACACATACGGCGGTGCTATGGCAGCAGGATAAACCTGAGTGCTACTGATGGGCGCACCCCTCTCTCCTCCCTGCACCCCGTTGCTCCTCAAGACACTGCAGTGTTTAGTCTTGCTCTCAATTTTATTTTTGCCCTCCCCAGAAGCCGCCCTGAAGCCAGTGCCCAAGCAAGCAATCTCTCAGTGCCAAAGTGTAGCTGCCCACACACCATAGCTCTTAAGCATGTGATGAGCATTTAGCCTGAATAAATATTTCTTCAAGCATCCTCAGCCACTAACCTTTAAGAACATGTGTTAAGAATACAGATATATTAATAGCATCCTCTAGATGTTTCTTCTTACTGTTCTCTTCCCTATGGTGGCGACCAGGGATGCTCTTAAAGAAGCTCAGCATGGCAGGTATTAGGTAACAAGGTGACATCAGGACAGCTACTACCTATCCATTTTACAGTCTATGGCTCTGAGAAGATAGATGAGATAAACAGCTAACACTAGACAGGATAACATAACAAGAAGCAATAGTGAGGTACTGTAAGTTAAAAGTTATCAGCATTACTTGATGCAATCTACCTACTCTGTGTTCCGTTTTTTCTTTTCTCCATTTCAACTCACATACATTGCCTTGGCACCTACCCCGTGAGCAGTTTATCCGTTCCACCTTCCACAGCACACATGCTCTAAGTTTTATACAGATACACATAGACACAGGCACAGCACAGCCCCCCCATTATCCTTGCCTTTCACCAGGAACAGATTTAAGACAATGAGCTATAAGTCCTCTGAAGCACCTTCACTTTCACAGATGGTGCAATCCTCCCATTATCCTAAAGAAGCGATACCACACCACCAGCTGGAGCTGGACTGGTCTTACAGATTAAAAATCCCTCCTTGTCCTTCCACTGAATTTCCTGTACAAGCATCCCACCAACCTCATTCACATATGCAGGTCCCGTCCTCAAAGTATAACATGTATTTTTCTCCTCAGTATTTAGAGAACATTCTCACATTTTAATGGCTCAGAAACACAGCTTTCCATTCACTTGCTCACATTCCCAAATTTGCAATACCAAAAACACAGTCAGTGACCTGCAGAACAGATATTTATAGATATTATAAAGGCACAAAGATTAATATATCAGGTTAGGGTAGAACTAAAAGCATCATTTGGGCCTTGGTTCTGTCTTTCTTACCTTAGCATGCTTGGACTTCTTTGAAGTGTAAATCTAACTTTCAATTACAATATTCCTTTAATGTTTTACATATGTGTCATTGAGTTGTATAAACATGTAACTTTCTCATTTTTTACTCTTAAAAGAAAAATTCACATGAAACCATTACACAAGAAATCCAAAGAGTTTGCTGCTGCATCACCAAGTCACCGGCAATATATGATGGATAGAATTCATCATGAAGTTCAAGTCCTAGATTCACCCATCCATTTAAGCAGGATGATAAGTGCAGCGCTACGTTATCAGGAACTTCACATTTCCACAGCACTGGAAGGTTGCTCAAGTCCCACTGATACACGTCAACACAGCACCTATGAGAGCACTGACCAACTGAACAGCAGCAACAAATTATCAGTGAAAAGACGATGCTGGTGGCTTTCATAACAACATTCACTTACAGCACACAGAACTATTGCACACAGGTTGGATGCTGAGGGTAGCAGCTGTCTTTCCGATATCGTCATATGAGCACTAAAATACTACTGTTTGACACATTGTAAATGCTCTTAGTGATTACATGCAACTGTTCATCTACATATATTTTTTCAAATCTAGTGAACGCAAGCCTTACAATTAAATTTAATGACACAATATTTTTGAAGTGATAAAAGAGGATAACTTTCTTAAAAAAAAATCCAGTTTGGGTTCTCTCAGGTCAAATAACTCAATTTCCTTACTAGTTCTGAGAATATTTAATCTGTTACAAAAGAAAAAAAATGTGGTGGGCTTCTAGTCTTACTTTTCAGTAAAATAAAAACGTTAAAATCCCAGATTTGGATGAAAACAGAACTCATACTCTTGAACCAGAAATGATTTTCATTATAAGAACAGTCAGCATATCAAACTTAGAGACTCTCCTTTTCATTTAAAGCTCCCTGCAGCTTTTTGGAGGGTTGGTTTCAGGGTTTGAGGTTTTTTTGGCTTCTGGTAAATTTGGACAAATGTTAGTGGAGTGACATCGGTGTCTCTTTATATTGTCCCAGGGGCAGCTGAAGTTTCTTTGAAGATGCTCTCTAACACGATGCAAATACTTGGCAGCCATCTACAGTGAGAGTTGAAACATTCTAGAAATGCTCAAGGAACGGATATTTCAAAGACACCTTCAGCTCTGAATGCTCAGTTCCCTTCCAAAGAAAATTTGAACAAATATTCATAAAAATTGGGAAAAATCAACATTCTAGCATGAGCCATTTCCACAAAATCATGACAAAGGATTAAAGTTGTGAGACAAAAGAATTTAAAATGTATACATTGATATATTTTTCTTCATTCATCATCCTTCTCAAACACATAAATAAACTCTGAGAATCTCTTGCAGAGTC
This sequence comes from Morus bassanus, assembly GCA_031468815.1. NCBI lineage: Eukaryota > Metazoa > Chordata > Aves > Suliformes > Sulidae > Morus > Morus bassanus. The sequence goes on along the minus strand of CM062567.1, from coordinate 57,329,688 downwards.
TTCATTCCTGAAACTGAAACCTTACAGAAAAGAAACTTGCAACATGCCTACCCCCATGGTTTGAAATGTAAATTTCCATCTGGGAGAAATAGTTAGTTGCTTTTATCTTTCGTCAGGGTCAGTAAAAATAAAAGATTAGCCATCAGTTCTAGAGTCTTGTATTGTCACATGTCTGAGTCACATGCCTTATCCTTTCTTGATTAGACTGTGAAAGTGAAAGGCCTCCATGGGATTCATAGGGTTCTTCAGCTCTTGCTTCTCATCTTGGGGGAAACTCTCCTCCCCCTCCAAAACCCCCAAAACCAACAAGCCCTGATTCTAAACCAAAGGTTACTACTGCTACTCAACCAAGTTTTATAAAAATTTGTTAAGAGAGAAAAACGCTACTGAAGTATTTTAATGTGCTTGCTGAAGAAGCTTCAGATTCTGAGCTAATCTGATCTCTGGGACATGTTCCACTGTATCCTATTGCAGATCACCAAACTGCTTTCCAGTCTTCTTGCTCCTCTACCAAATCATGATCTCCTCTCAGAAAGATAGCCATGGGACAGATCACTGCCACAGGGTGTGGAGTTTTTGCAGCACCAGGGTTATAATTGGTTAAGCAGCACTAATAAGAGCCAAACTTCCCAGAAGGTTAGAGATGTTTTCATCTCTACCATTAGATGGTGCACCATCTAGCCCTCAGCTTATGGGTATCTCCACTGAGATGAACAGAATCTGAATCCAGGTCTCAGATATTAGGTACATTGTATTATGGCTACTTTAAATTACAGCCACCTGTTGGGTAAAACTTCTCCTTTGAGATGATGACACCAAGCTGAGTGGTGCAGTTGACACACCTGATGGGATGCTATTCAGAGGGACCTGGACAAGGTCAAGAGGTGGGCCCATGTGAACCTCATGAGGTTCAACAAGACCAAGTGCAAGGTCCTGCATCTGGGTCAGGGCAACCCCTGGTATCAATACAGGCTGGGGGAAAGAAGGGATTGAGAGCAGCCCTGCAGAGAAGGACTTGGAGGTACTGGTGGATGAAAAGCTGGACGTGAGCTGGCAATATACGCTTGCAGCCCAGAAAGCGAACCGTATCCTGGGCTGCATCAAAAGAAGCATGGCCAGCAGGTCAAGGGAGGCGATTCTCCCCTACACTCTATTCTGAGACCCCACCAGGAGTACTGTGTCCAGCTCTGGAGTCCTCAGCACAGGAAACACATGGGCCTGTTGGAGTGGGTCTAGAGGAGGGCCACAAAAATGGTCAGAGGGCTGGAACACCTCTCCTATGAGGAAAAGCTGAGAGAGTTGGGGTTGTTCAGCCTGGAGAAGTGAAGGCATTGTTTTTTTTAATGAGAGTAATGAAACCCTGCAACAGGCTGCCCAGAGAGGTGGTAAATACTCCAGCCCTGGAAACATCAAAGGTCATGTTGGATGGGGGTCTGAGCAATCTGGTCTAGTTGAAGACGTTCCTGCTCATTGCAAGGGGGTTAGACTAGAAAGGACCTTTAAAGGCCCCTTCCAACCCAAACCATTCTATGATCTGTTTTTGTACAGAAAGTTTCTAAGTCGTGTTTTGTTATGCTGACATCTTTTGTTTTTAAAAGGCATATCTGATAAAGAAACTAAATGTGCTTCAATGATAAATACAGGCTCAGTAAAAATCGACCATGCCTTTAAAGTAAGCGTACATGTCCGATAACAGTTCATAAAACAATATTGTTGTTCCTTTTCTCAATAGAAAGAAATGTTACCAGGGAGCAAGCCAAAGGCAGGAAGGGAAGGAAGGTGCCAGGGATTCCTGAGATGTCTGATTTACTGTAAGTGGGCTCAATTCCCTGGTGCATTTTGTCCCATAGCAGATGCAAGGGGCAAGAAGGCTGAAGAGACTTGCAACGGATATGGCTGCTGTTGTCTAAGGCTTTGTACGATACTCCAAATAACCCTTTATTTTCATGTTTTTCCACACAGATAAAAGACTGTGCTTGAGCAGCAGTAGTGACAGATAGTTGCCACACCAATAGTTATCATACCAAATCCAATCTGTTTAGCTTCATTTAAACAAGCTAGATTTCTGAAGGTTTTGTTATCCCTTGAGCTGGAAGAAGAATGTCTCTTATTTATATTAGTTGCTTAAGACTCCCCTGTGTTATCTGCTGCATGGTGGTATAGTGAGAGCGTTCCATCCCGAATCACTCACCATATAAACAGAAGAGATACAGGAGATATTATTTTTCTTGCTTCTAGTGATACAGACCCAAGTCACGGAATGACTAAGAAGCTTGCTTAAGGTCACATAGGATACCTGTAGCACAGCTACAAATTATTTTTTTTTTTTTTTAAACTCAGACCTGTCACATCCTGATGTAGCTGTCTGCCATCAGGTTTGGTGTCATCTCTTGAGAGATATTGAAGCTGTCACTGCAGGTTCACTGATGCAATGTTCTCGCTAACTTGCAGTTCTCCATCAGCTCTGTCCACGTGCAGCCCCAGGCTTATTCCAAGCATTAGCGTTACTCAAGGCTCCCAGTGAAGCTGGCTTGCCCTTATTTGCTAGAAGGGTTTGTAACACTTCAAAAGGTAGCTCCTCCGCAGCAACCTCCTACCAGTAAACCCAGGGTGCCCATTTCCCATTGCAAGCATAAGAATTGCTCTAAAGGAATACTTATGTATATTCCTTTAACCATGAACCCAATGTAATTTTCCAAATATAGTAAGATGAGATGATACACAGTTAAATTCCCAGCACAAACTAGTTACTGCATACAGTAGAAGGGGAAAACTGTCCATTAGGACAGCTAACATAGCTGCAATGATATAAATCCTTTAAGCAAACCCAGTGCTACTGAACCTCAGTAGTGGTCTGTGGTTTGGAGAATACCACAGACACCACATGAACATTAATTAAGCACAAGGTAAAGCTGTAAACATTTTAACAGTAACCACGGCACTCTGGGAGGCCTGATTACCCACTGTGGTTGCGTGCTCTGATCTGGCAGTTCCCTCAGGACCATCCTTCCATCACACCACCATTCACAGGCCACGATGACCAGCATTTCCAGAATATATGTATTCTCAACACTGTATTTCAAGGGGCACTCTGGAAATATGGATATGCCTGCCACTTCCACATGCCATTAATTCTGGGACATAAAATAACTGAGTGCAAGCTCTAGCATTTCAGCACTCTGACAAGTACTAAAGAGCCATTTGGTGAAAGCAAGCATATGTTCAACTGCTTAGCAGAATCAGGGCCTTCATCATAGACATGGGCAACATCACAGTCATTAGAATTAGGCTTGGTTCCATAAAAGTCTACTGCACACAGAATTTGTTTGATAGAAACTAAACATTGACTGTATATTCTATTACAGCACACAAACAGCAAGTTTTTTTTTAAACCTGTACAACTATTACATATGTACTTCTTAAAAAAAATCTGAGCTAGGAAAATTCACTTTAAAATGTATTAAAGGATCATTACCACACTCAGTTTAAGAGCAGGACTGACATAAGTGCTAGCACAAAACATCAACAAAGCAGAGCATAAATCTTTTGAGTCCGGAAAAAAGACTCTTTTCATAGGTTATTTTTCCCTCTGCAGAGCAACAATGTAATCATCAAGTAAACAGAGCAAGTGAAGGAATGATTGAGTGAAGGCCAGGCTTATTTTTCACTAACTAAATGGATTCACCGGCAGGAACAACCAGCAAGTTATTCCTTTTCATGGTCTTCCTGTTATTTTAGCTTCTGGAAGGAAAATCTATTTGAAAATATGATATCTTTGCATGCATACATACATTTACATACATGAATACTCACACATGCACGTACATGGGGAGTAGGGGTGTTGAGACATATGGCCCCAACATCCAACTTTCTCTGTGAACTGCAATGGTGCACACAGACAAAGTTTGTTTCTTCTTTTTAAAGTATGTAGGATAATAGTTATTGTCTTTAAGTAATGATGCGAGGCTGTTCTCTGGGACAGCAGGGAAACAAGGGAAACAAGGGACAAAGAACAAACCCAAAGAACAAGTTTAGAAAACCCTGAGAGATTTTACACTGGTGAAAATTGCTTTAGTAACGTGACCCTCACTACCAGCATGCACTCATTTGCTGAAGTATGGCTTGTTGTTTTAGCCAGTCTTTAAAACCCCAGCAAGCTGCTGTCTTCAGACCTCTGATGCTAAGGGCTTCTCCCAGTAAGGACATGTGCAGCCTCCCGCTGACTAGGGGAAAGCATCAAGCACGGGATATTTCAAATCAGCAGACAGAAAAGGCTTCACAGAGAAAAGGAGACAGATCTTTATATAGGCCCAGAGTGAGCCAGGTATGTAAACATTTGCACAGCTATATGCTGTACTCCCCTTGTAATCAACAAGATCTCTTAAACACGCTTAACGTGAGGCTTACGCTTACATACCTGGCATAAATCGAGACAGAACAAGCAACTGTGGGGCCTGCTTACAGGGGGCTTCCAGCATACAGAGACTGTGAGCAACAGGACCACAGACCCAGCTCCACGTTTTCCTAGGAGTGACTGATAATTCTAGATGGCCAGTTAGGGTAAGGCTGATATTTAGAGATACAGAAATAAATATCTAAGAAATATATATATATAAATGTATAATATATGTGTGTGCACATGTGCATTTTTTCATATATATATTTTTATTTAGATATATATGTAAAAATCAGGCCATAAGCTACAAGATAGGCACTCACAACTTCTGAGGCTCCCAAACTATTACATGCTGTTACAAACTGGGACCTAAATGTCAAGTACCAACATTGCTCAAGTGCTTGTTAATTAAAATAGAAGAGAAATAACATTCATGTATTAATTCAGTCATTCACAAGGTTTTTATACATTAACAGCAAGAACCTAAATTACCCTTCAAGCACTCCAGCAACTTTAGGCACTCTAAGTTTTCATGTAATGGCTCTTTATAAATGAAGTACCACATCTCTGCATGCGAACAAAAAACTGTCTTGATCTCTCTAGCTTTGTTAGGTCAGGTATCTACTGCCTAGGTACACCACATACCTTCCTCTTATATTGTGTAGTCCAGAGCATCATAGTGAATAGGTCACTTGTTCCACAGAAGTGACCTTTGCTCTCAACAATATCCCACCAAGCACACTAATGGCAGAAGAAGAAATCACAAATCAAGTAGATACTCCAAATACTTTGGTGAAACACAGACATATTCGTTAAATGCAGTTTAGCATAAAATATATTTGAGTCCCAAAGCTGTGAGTCACAGTTATCCGTGTAACAGGAGCAGAACTTTGATCAGTGCTTTTTACTGATGGAAATACCAAAGCCTACACTACATAAAAGTAATACCTGATATATCACATATCATGAAAAAGAATTAATTAAAATTAATGGACATATGGAATCCACGTGTGTGAGTAAAAATTGAGGGATAATTATTCATATATTATTATACAATCAATGAAGAGAGCTTAAATGTCAACCTGTGCTCCAGAATTTTCAAGTCAGTAGGAATCCACTATTAATTTTGAAGAACTAGATTAATTACATGCACCAAAATGTTTTAATAACATTATATGACAAGGAAAAAAAAAAAGAATGCATCAAGTCACATTATCCAAATAAATATCCTTTTTCTAAAGAAAACAAGAGAAAGAAGAAAAATGTCGTGTTTAGAAATGGATTTAAAAAACAACTCTTGCTTCTTCCACAAGAAATTAAATTTTGGTTTAAGGAATTTCTTTGCGTCACCAGAATCCACAAATACAGATTTAGTTTCTTCAAGCACTAGCTGATTTTCTTCTTGAAAAGGCAATTACACCACATGCGTTAAGTAGTCTTAAAAACAAAACAAAACCAACTCTTCTTTCTGCTTTCTGCGAAGAAAGATCAGGAAACACCAATCCTCTATTTTAGCATACAGATTTTTTTCTGCCTCTAACTCTTGGAAAAATCCATTGCTTTTTCAGACAAAACTTCTGTCATCTATATCAAACTCAGAAGAGTGGACTGTCATGATTTAACTCCATTACATGATATGCCTTCATCTCTTTAATTATTTTCCAGAGATCTCTTTTCAAAGCAGAAATGCATGTTTTTTAATAAGGGACATGGGGTATCTTCACCATAGCATCACTGTTACACCAGCAGGGTCTTGCTGACAAGGATGGATGTTTTTTTAATAATGGCAGCAGAGCAAAAAGGATGGTGGGAGAGACCACAGTTCATGGCTCCACTGCATTTAGGACTAAGCACGGTCTTAAACAACATGCATCTGGCTTGTTTTTCACTGGGAGGTTAAGTCTACATCCTTTGAAGATGCCTGAGAAGCTGTACTGCCATGATGGGTACCCAACTCTTAGCCATAGCCCTTTAGTCATTGTCTGTCTACATGGAAGCACCCTACTGCACACTCCCATCAGCACCTTGTACGGCCCCTCTGTGGGCCTGGTTCCTCACACATGGGGGAAGTGCCAAGTGAGCATAATCTCTGCAGTTTCCAGCAGAGCAGATGGGAAGCAGAAATCCAGTCGCTGGAGTGATTGGTTTGAAGAGCTAGACTTGGTTAAGCTCCCCACCGTCTCTGTTCCGATTTGGCAAGAGTTAAAGTTAGAGGATTAGAGAAAACAAGTGTCCTGTTATTTTAGAAAAGTTCATTCCTGGAATGATTGCTGCCAGGGGGCCACAGCAACAGAGCAAACAAGAAGGGAGAGATTCAGGGTAATTCTCTCCTATCAAGTTGGCATACGCCCCAGAGATTGTTCAGCAATTCTCTAGGATCAGTGAGAGAAAGTCAGCTGTGGGAACCTAGCCTTGCCTTTGCAAGCATCAGCAACCTTGTAAACACCAGTAAAAGAGCTCTGAATTGAGCAGAAACATGAAACTGGGCTGGGTTCCCAGCTGGTGTGAACTGGTGTCATTCCACCCACGGAAAGCCAAGCTTCATGGTTTTAGCTCTCCTATTGAGAGTGTGCTCCCAGGTACCACCAGCCCTTCCAGGCTGTGGTTCAGCACTGAGCAGGCTTTGTAACATGACTGCATGCAGAGGCTCTGCAGGAATCTCCCTCTCTGGCCTGCGTGGGCAGCAGAGTTGTTCCCTGGCTGCAGCAGACGCACACATTTCCGTGACACTATTTTAGACCATATTAGGGATGAGGAACTGGCCTTACATAGGGCACCCTCAAACTGCTCCAGTAGCACAGTGCCACCGGCCACCACACTCAAAGCACTAGAAGGAGCATATCTGCCCCTTATGAACAATAAAAAGGTGGCAAAGGAAGATTAGCCTTAAGTTAACCACACAGGACTCCCCCAGGCACCATTAGGCAGAGCTAAAAGCCAGGACAGAAACTGAAAGGTTAAACTGCATTCCTCTCAGAGTACCCATTAAAAGAAAAGCCCTTGTCTTTAGCCAACTGCAAATCCAGTATTCTACAAAAATGAATTAAAGTGGCTGGAACAGAGCTTTTCTAGAGGAGTTTACATTGGACAGATCACAAGAACAATAATCACAAAACATGCTTTCTGTGAACCTTCCAAATTATCACATTTCTTCTTTTGAGGACAACAGAAAACATTCAGAAGAGAAAAAAAAAAAGTCCAAAATCTAAAGGATAAGTGCAAGGCAGTTTTAAGGGTTACAGATTTGAAACAGGGACAAGAGAAAAAAAAAAAAAGGAGTCAGGTCTTTTGAGCATAGCCCAAACTCATAATGATAGAAAAAATCAGATACTTTCCTAGTGACAAAGCCCAAAAGCACAACAAGGAAGACAGCCAGTTTTCTCAGAATTTATAGCTGATGAACAAAACACTAGTTATTCATATCACTGTAACATCCAAGCAAAATCATTACTTCATTATGCTAGTCAAACTCACAGAAAAAGGCAGTCCTGTACCCAAAGACTTTGCAAAGCAACTGAATAAACCAGAGAGCAGAAAAGGGAAGAGCAACCAAGAGAAATCCTTGATGGAGCAGGTCAAGAGAGAGCTCAGGGGATGCCCTTTTGTGCCCTCACAAACCACCTGCCAAAAATTCCTGAGCATTAGTTTCAGGTGAGACACATCATTGCACCTTGGTCTTTTTACATTTACAGACTTGCAGTGTTATCAATGCTCTGGCAGATTTGCTGGCTTGCTTTCCCAAAGGCAGGCTTTTTGTCAAGCTTGGGAGTAAAATAAATCAAAGAGCAGTTAACACTCACAGATTTGGCATGATAGAGTGGTCCAAATCATGTGGCTAACAGCCAGCAGAAGCTGCCCTGCCCTACAGCCTAGCAGCCCCCCTTTATCCCTGTGTAGCTTTACAAGGCATCTCAGCTGCATTGGATTGAATTTCAGGAGGCCTTTCCTTTCCAAGAGACAGAAATAGGGACTAAAACACCTTTCAATTTCTAAATACCCTACAAGACCTCTCTCCTTCATCTGGTCCCCCAAATCGTTGTTCCCCAACCCCACACCCACACTGAGTCCTCCCTGCACACCTACTTCTTTCCTCACCAGGTATAACCTCTGTGAGCCCAGCTGGCTCTTAACCACTGTGCTGAGGGGCACATGTGTCCATGCCGTCTGCAATACCCATCACTGCCTTCCTTGCAGGAGAAGGGAGGACACCACTGTGTCCCAGGGACAACCCTGATACCCCTCACCTCTGCCTTAATGCTCTGTGTTGGGGCTGCTCTTAAAAGGAGTCAAGCTGCAAATCCACTGCTGTGGCACCCACACCCATATGCTCCTCTGGAGCAAATACCCTTTGCATTGGCAGCATAGTCTGGAGATGTAAAAGCAAGGATATTTTTCAGATGGTAATGTCTAAATCTTTGGAGCCCAAATGCTCTTTCACATACTTTCAGTTTCTTCAGAACTTTAAATGGGAAAAAATAAAATTTCAGTATGGCAGGTCGAAAGATGAGTTACTGACATTAACGTTTGAACAACAGCCTGAGTTCCTGATTTTTCTTCTTTTGGAAGCTGATGCAGTTCCACGCCAATCTGCATGGAAACTGAACAAGTTTCATTTAAACTGTACAGTTTGAAATGACTGTGCAGGTCATTTAATTTCTCTTTATTTTTCAGTTTGAGAGCAAATTGCAAAACTGGGTATTAGCTGAAATCAAATGGACTCTTTTTTTTTTTTTTTTTTTCCGCTGGATGGATGATCTCAGTAACTAATCAGCAAGGCTGAAATGACAGGCTTAGCAAGTCTTGGGCAGTTTTAAATTTCTTCTGTATTTGAATGTGCAAGATTTCAATCCACTTTTCATTGCTATCCCTTCTTCTGGAGTTCAAATATTTCAGTATTTCCTGGAATGCATCTGAGCATTACAAATATAATCAGACTGAAATTCACTTTCAAAACATTTTGGCACTACAGATTCAGACCTACTTTTAAGTGTAGGCCAGATTTCACGTTCATTTGTGTCCAGGAAGTTCAGAGGGCTCCAGGCGCACACCTTGAAAGCAGAAACAAACCATCTGAAATTAATGAGATAAGTGTGGGTCCCATCTTTCTATCTGGGAAAGGTGGAGTGAAAAGTTCAAAACCGAAAACTATTTATAAAATCAAGACTATTAATTAAATGCTGAGCCAGAATGTATCAAAGGCAAAGGAAGTAATTCCATGTGCTCCACTTGGCATGGGATCAGGCCCTTCATTTGAAATTTTGCAGGGTGAGGAATATGGAAAAGAACACAGTGTTACCTTCTGCTTTTCAAACGGCAAAGTCTCTTGTCCACCCTTTTAGGGAAGTTTACTAACCACGTGATCAGCACATACCTCCAGATCAGGGAGCTGATCCTGAATGATTGCTTAGCTCATTTGAGTATATTTTCCAAGATTTAGAGAGCTTCTGGTGGCAGTCAGTTCTCCCTGGGTTCCTCCTTGCCCTGCTGGCAGAGGTGGCTCTGCTTGATGCTCTGTCCATGTGTCTGTCCTCCCCTGTGTAACTTCACCCCTCTGCCCGGTAACCACGAGGCACGCACCAGTGATTAAACCATGCAGTGCCTAAGGCCTTCCTGCATCCCTACTGGAATCGCTCCACTGGGCGAGCCCAGGTCAATGCCGGTGCTCTCTGCCTTTTCATGGTTGTGATCATTCACCACAGCTTTAATGCTACGTATCACTTTTGGAGCTACCAGAAGGATAAACCACAGCAACATATATAGCAGATTTTTCTGAGAAAACTGAGTAACCCAAGGCCTGTCAGTCTTTCTCTTCTATCTTTTCTCTTCTACGTTTTATTTTCATTTCCTTCTTTTCTTTTATCTTTTTTCTTCTCTCTTCTTTTTTCTTTTTTCTTTTCTCCTTTCTCTTTTCTCTCTTCCTTTTCTTTCCCTTTTTTCCTTTGCTTTTTGCTCTCTTCTATTTTCTTTTTCTCTTTTGTCTTGCCTTGCCTTTCTCCTTTTCTTGTTTCCACCTTAGATGTAAACCCATCTCTTTTTCAGCTTCTTCTAGTGATGCCAGTTGTTCTTCCTGGGAATATACATTGCAGCTAATCTCCCTAACGTTAAAGTCATTATCCCAGTCAGAAAAGGAGATTAACTTCCTGAACTTTTTGCAGTCACTGCCAGAAAGTCCAAACTCTGAAAGTTTGTGATCTCAGTTTTATACGTAAGCAACCACTAGGTACAAAGATACTATCTGTTTATACCCAAATGATCTGTGGAGGTCTTTCACAAGCCCTTTAGGGAGGCTTCTCTCTGCTTCAGTAATGGGAGATTGGGAAACTGCCGTTGTTCATATTGGTTTTACGGGAAAAATAGAATGTCCTCACTTTGCAAAACAATTTAACTTCTCTGCTATGCTGCAACACATGCATTTTAAAATCAACACAATGGCTCTGCAAGACAGACAATGGATTCCATCTGTCTAAACAGAGATGGCCTCTGCTATCAGGTCAGCTTGCAATCTCTAGTTTGTCCTTCTGATTGGAAAGTACCATACTACATACAGACAGCTTAAAATAAGGGAATGGGACTTGCCCAGCATCGAACAGGAAACCCGTGGCATGCAGATAGCCCTCAGTCAGACCAGTCTTCTTCACACGAGGATAAATCCTTTAAAGCTACAGAAGCCAACAGAGCAATGATAAATTCCACCATTTCAAGACTAATCTGCAGCTATCAACCTTCATCCCACCTTAAGAGTTGGGTTTCTATCTCCTTCATCTGTGAAGAACTTGAAGAACTGCCTTTTATTTTATTTGTAGGAAGAAGTAGGGAATACACTTGACCAGCCCAAATAAGACTGCTTTCATCACATGATACTTATTTTCATAACACTGCAAATATTCATATCCAACCTATTCAAATGCATGCTGCATAACATGAAAGAGCATCTATTTCAATATATCAAGTTACATCAGCTTGATTCTAACATTCAGCTGCTGAGTTAATGCCCAGGTAGTACTATCAACAACCAGATATTTAAAATACTGCTAGCAAAATAATCTACAGAAATCACTTCCAACAATTTTCTAAAAAAATCCTAGAACAATCAGCTCCCTAAAACCCAGAGAACCAAGCTGGACAAATTCCAGGCATGCAGGGAAGCCAGCAATGACCTGCATTTTGTTCCACAGGCACCTATATGGACAAGAGATGTTGCCAGCTCTATCAACTTTATCACAAATCTTGCTATTGCTTCTTTTTCTTTTAAAATCTGATCTAGAACTATTGTTCTACCATACTATTTTAGAACTCTCTTCTAAACTGCTCCTGATTGTTTTAGGGTCTGATTCTGGGTATTTGAGTATTTAAGGTTGGCAATAGTCCACATTTCTCACAATAAGCTACTCACAAAAAAGGTTAGGATTTCTCCTTTCTTCAAACACAGTTCAGTAAATGAGTCTTCTACTGATGTCAGCTACTAATATTGCTAATATTATGGTTGTTAATGCAAGTATAACTATAGTATAAAGCCTTGTGGGATATTTGATTTAAGAAACATCTGAATTTTAGACCATATTACAATTTAAACTGAAAGTGCAATAACAAGAGAGAGAGAACACTTTTTAATCCTACCAAAGAAACAAAAGCCACAATAATTTAATGTTTCTGGATGACCTCATAGAAAAATATGAAAGCTTTTCGCACAGGAAGATAAAGAAATGAGGGTTTGGGTACCTGAAATGTCTCTAATTATTTTAAAGCATCTCCAGAGAGAAAAATATGTTAGCGGCTTGTCTATAAGCAAATGACACAATCTGGCATATTGAGAAACATGAAAAAATTCATGATGCTGACTTAGGTTCAGACTCAAAGTCCACTGAAATCAGTGTGAGTTCCCCTTCATTGCCTTCAAAGGGCAATGGATTAGGCTTTTAATTCTCCAGTGCTTATGGCGCAAATTAGATCCGTAATGTTTCCTAACACTTTTCATACTTTAGGAGAATCAATTGCTTGGTCAGAGGTACAATGCTTTGGAAACCAGCAATACACTTTTAGAAACCAGACGTGTGCTCTAGAACTCCACAAATGCAAAGGAGGTAGGACAACCAGTGCATTAGGAGAAAACTTGAAGAAGGCAAGTCCAGAAAACCACACAAAATGAGTCAGCAAGCAGGAGGGAATCCTCAAAAGTATTAACAAATGCAAATTTGTTAACAAATGAACGTTTCTTACCAAATTGTCATCATTGACTGAGAGTAGCAGGTCCTCACACTGCACCAGGTCAGAGGTAGTTAATACTGGTTTGCAACCAGGATCTGCTGCCATTCTGTTTGATCAGGTAAGCTCTTGCCAGGTCTGCTGCTTTTACAGCCAGAACTGTTCTGAGGTATGGGGAGACTTGGGCTGCACACAAGGGCTGCAGATAATGCATCAGCCTTGCTTACCATATCACAGAATCTGGAGTTTTCTGTCAACACACATGTAAATGAGTGTAAGTCTCAAGCAGTGTTTTCTCTTTGATCCTGGTTATTCTTAAGGTCCTTTCTCTGTCTCAAGCTGTTCCCCATAAAATATGTCCCTTAAAGCACAGAGAATTTAGTAGAGTGGATATGTTACACCGAGTGGGCAGAACTGCCTAGGAGTACAGGCAGTTGGACAATGTGTTTTGTTCCTGAAAATTCAAATTCAGAAAAATAGTGCCCCAGCGACTCATGTATAGTTTTGTAGTGTGACTGCTTCATGATCCCATTTTACTCTGGCTAGGTTGCCTTTCCCATTAAGCAGCACAGTATACTCTCATGATAAACTCATGTGATACATCACAGGAGTCCCATGGCCACCTGGCCTGAAGATGAAAGGGGCATGCGATACTTGAACTGTGACTTGCAGGAAGCTCTGCAGCGGTATTGCTGAATCAGTATTTCCATCTTTCAGCTAAAAGTCTTCACTTTTGGCTTTGGGAGAGAGAGAAGGTTTTGATGAAAAGACAAAAAAATTTATCAGAGAACTGTCACTTTCTCACACAATGTTTGCTTTAGTCAGAGGCTCAAACCTCCAGGAGAAGAGAGTGTCAGTGGGAAACGTACACACTACCCTGCATTTTTATATGCAACTTTTTAATGTGAAACTTTAGCTTCTCCTAAAATGGGTCTGCAAGAGATGAGAGCTATATATGCATTCCTCTACCAGGTTACACACCTTCAAATTCCTTCTTGTACTTTAAGGCTTTTTGGCCAGTTTGGAGTAGTTATTAGATAGACAAAGAGTGAAATAGCTGAAGCACAGAAGCAATTGCAGTGAAGTGGCCTCCTCCCCAGCCTGCTTTCCTGAGTACCTTTTAAATAAGCAGTGTAACACCGCTTATTGTAAATTAGATCATCATGAAGGCCTTTTAAGGAAGGCAGTTTAGTGTACCCTTTACTCTATGATTTTCAAGAATTTCTTGTTAACTAAGGGCTAATTGGTGTTTGCTAATTCACTTTTATCTGTAGCTCTGGAGAATAGAAAAAAAAAAAATTTAACTTGTCCCCACCTCAACCCTTACTTGGCCCCCCTTCAATCTTGACACAGCCTGTGCCAAAAGAGATCTTGTTGCAAAAGTTTCATGGGTCCTTGGCATATGTGATCCCAGACATTTTTCTCATACGTCTGATCCAAATTCCAGTCGCAACAGAAACACACAGTAATTGAATTGACTGGTTGTCAGCTTTAAAAAGGTGACTATATCAATGTTTATCAGTGTATTTTTATCACATTGGCCAGTATCATGCAGCCCTCTGTGTAGGGAGGTTACCTGATCCTACAGGAACTGTTCTGAGGTTGGTTGGGGTTTTTTTTTACCAGCTAATAGTGTTTAGCATTTCACCAGGCCACATTAAACTCAATGTACAAGCAGTTAAGAAAAGTACTGTATCTGGCACTGTTTAATGTCACTGACATGAAATATGAGCAGCTGTGCCAGCATTCCTGAACTCTGAAAGTACTTTACCTTTCTTCTGTCTTTTGGCAATTAAATACATTTTAATACATTTTGGGGAAATAAATACATTTTAATACAGTGCTATAATGTTAGGAAGGTCAAAGGATTAACTATGTCATGTCATTTAGATATTAAAAGAAATCATGACCATTTTAGTCATAGAGATGCTTAGCTGCCTTTTATCTCCAGGTTCACCAGGCTGAGGATTTACAGTGCTCTGTGAGTGGCAGAGATATATGACAATTTAATGAAAATGCTTTCCCCAGTTTTTGAGTATGCATGCACACTCACTGGAAGAGTTATTCTGGCTGCTACTTTAGCCTTAGCACTTTGTCATTAGACATCTTTGAGCTGAGCTTTAATCTTTGAAGAAGCAAGACCAAAAGTCTGATTAATATCAACAGGCATCAAAAGCCTCTATTTCAATGAACTTAAAAAAAGAGGACTTTTGTATTTTGTATGTAAGTCAAGAATGGGGATATTTTCCCTTTCTCTGCTTGTTTTTATATTTAAAAAAAATAAAGAAAATTACAGAATAATTTTTTTCTGTTGATTTTGATTTTATAAACCTGAAAAGAAAAGGAGCATTTGCCTTCCAGCACAATGAAGTGATTCCTTTCAACAGATCAATCTTTGCATGCATATGACTTCACTGGCCTTTGCACATAGGCTGGATAGCTGCTGAGGCTGGTGGGCTTCTGCTACTGAGTAACTTATTCCTCCTGGCCACTAATTAAACAAGACCTACTTCTGAATGTCAGTTCTAGCGCACCCATTGCAGACAACCATGCAGGGACTTCCCAAGTGTGGGAGAAGATTCTGGAGAAGAGATACCAGGAACAAGATCTGCATAGGAGCAAGAAAAATCCATTACTGTCTATTTGCCTGTTGTTTGATCGGAATTTTCTTTTGATACATTAAAATATCCCTCAGCGAGATCCTCAGGCTGTGCAAAACCAGCCTGACTCAACCAGTTTTGCAGTTTTCTGGGTGATTTATACCTGGTGAACAGTTTTACTAGCTTGCATGGAAAAGAAAGAAAGGTTGTTATATGAGGAGGGCTGAGGAAACATTTTTCATGGTCAAGATAATACAAGAACAATGGGATCCCCCAACACAGAGAAGGAAGCCAAAGGGGCCATGGACCATGGAGTCAGAACAGATGCCAAAATGGAAATCTCCCTTTCCAGTGGTAGTTACAGCTTCCTGGCAAACAGCTATAGGTGGGTTCAGTTTTGAACAGGACAACAGGTTTGTCCTGTATCTCTCTTTTTTTTTTTTTTAATACAGTGATGTGTAAATCAAGTCAAATTAAAGCCAATACCACACACACACACATCATGGCAGCACCAGCAGATTCTTTTCCAATTTAAGCAGAGAAAAACAAACGGTCATTGCCAGAAGCAGCTGTGTATAGTCATTCCTAACTACATCCCTTCCTTGAAATTGGAGGGATCTCAGTTTATGAGGTCCAGAATCCCATGTGATGATTGATTTCCAGTTTTGCAGTACAAGAGAAAACCATTTTGAAATTACAAGATTGTCAAAATGCAATTGAGCTCTAGAGACACATAATCCTGAAGATTCTTGGGAAGAGTGCAGTAAATTTTGTAAATACTCTTTTTCTGCATTTATTTGTTCATTTTTAAAGGAAAAGAGTACTATAACAGCTTAGATATTATCATGACAATTATTTGACTGTCTTCCAAATCATCCAAAATCAAAGGACCAAACCTTGTGAAAGGACAAATTTCATGATCAGACCTTGGAAGTTACAGGACTTTTTAGGCTCCAAAACACCTACCTATTTAAAGACTTCCATTTATTTCTGACTTGAAGAAGAGTTAGCAATGGTCTGTGTGTAAATGTATGACTTAAACACTGAGAAATGGTATCTGGATTTCTCCTATTGCAGTAAGTACTGGAGGTGAGACAAAATAATGTCTCTCATTATGCTTTTAGGCATTTGACTGTCAACATAGCAGAGACGAAAACACTAAAAAAAAGAAAAAGAAAGGAAAACACTGTTTGCATGTGAACTCTGCACGAAATACATTATGGAGTTAATAGCCCGATATTCAGCTGATTTAAACCAGCATTGTTACGTTAAAGTCAAAGAAGCTCAGCCAATTTACTGCAGCTAAGGATGTGGTGATTAGCTATTTCCATTGCTTGGAAAAGTACAGAAAAAAAGAATTTTTTAGAAATCCTTAAACAAAACAGCAATATTTTACTATATCTTATATATGTGATCCTTAGAAATGGGAAGAGCCCTTAACAAAGTAAAACCAGTATATTTATTTGTGAATGTTATCTGACAGTGCTAAATAGTTTTCATTAGTAAACAAAGTTCAGTTCGATACCAGATTATCCATTTTATGTGAAGCTGAATTCAAATTGCTGCTTTTCTCATTAAAAAATGGGATGTTCCCCTTAGATTAAAAGGAAGGTGGACTATATCAAAACCTCTTCCAATCCAGTTTCAGTTCTTCCCCTATGGTGTCCCTATTCTCAATTCCAACTTATTTCTCTATTTATTTAAGAAGTCACTCTTCCAGGATCTCATGATGTCTTTAGCACATGGACGGAGTATGGAGTTTAGTGCCAGGAATGCAGTGCAAGAGAAAAAAGAAAAAGAAAAAAAAAAAAAAAAAAAGGAGATCTGAAAAAAAGAACACAAAACCACAGAGAAAACAAGCAAACAAATGAACCAAAACACACTGGGCTTCAAAAATGAGCAACCACAGTGGGGTGCCACTGCAATTTGTTTATATAATAACCTCTTTTCTTCCACCAGAAGGTAATGCAGAGTTGTGAAGTTCACATGTAATACAGAGGATGTTGTTTGTTAGAGTGGAAACAAAGTGACAAGCTAGTTATAATGCCAGGCCTGTTTCTGATACTTTGAGAGAAATACGGAAGTTATGTGTTGAGTGTCAGTTTGAGTTAGTTTTATTTAGTTCTAGGAGTAGAAAAGGTTTGCCTCGCTCCCAGGGTGCGCACAACAAAGATTAGACCCTTCCCATATGCTGAGTTTACTCTAGCTGTAAATTATATACTGCAATAGAGGAGCATGGTATGTCTTCTGAGAGTGAAGTACTGCCAAATCGGTTTGTAGAGAAGAAATGGCTCTCTAATCTTTTCCTTACTATTTACCATGGATCAAATTCTTCCACCTTCTTGCAATGCATGGTGCCTTACTCTTAAGAGCAACCCTACTGCAGGATATGGTATTACTAAATTTGAGGAAGGTTTGTCAACTCTCACCATGTTTTAATCATGGGAGTGAAAAGTTTTAAACAGATTTTAACCTGTGAAAGGTGCTTTGGCTGGCAACTAGAGTCAGAGATAGGGATCAGTACCTACCCACAGAACCAGACTGAGAAGTCTGGCAAGTTCTGGTATTTGACATTCAGCATGTGGTTTTGTGTGGATCGATGTTTAATTAACAGTACCCTGGGCCTTTCTGAATAAAATTACAAAAGATTATTCAACCATAGTTTGTCTCTCAACCAGTCTTGGAATAGTCTTGTTTCATAACTGAAGAAGTGTGCCAATTTCAGCTTATTTCTGCAAACATGCTGGGATTGTCATGACCATGCAATGTAATATAAAGACCTACTGGTAATTGGGAATATCAAGGAACAGAAGTGAGTTTTGCAATGGTTAATCTACCCATGATTTCAAATAGAGATGGACAAAGAGTTCATGACTGATGATTCTGTTCAAAATCAATCAGATCAACCACCAATTTGTACATAACTGATTTTCTACTAAAATAATTGTACACGGCAGCTTTCTGCAAGTGGAGAGTCTAGTATATGGTTTTTTAAGGTTCTGCTTCTTTTCACTAACATTATGTCTTTCTGGGGACAAACGTTTAGGCAATTACTGTAATTATGATAAGAACTCCATTTCCCATATGAAGTACAGAAAATGAGTAGCCACACAGGACTGTGTAATTACATTTACTCCCACCCGCCCCAAGAAAATCTTTCACTCAGGCAGTATGAGATTGTTTATTTGATACATCAGTGTTAAAAATCATACAAACACACATGGAAGAAAATTAGGAATTAAATTATGTCTTCTCTTTGAGTCCCATTAGGGGAACTGAAGGGAGCAAAGAGAGGACAAAGTAATGTGAACTCAGTGTGAAGGAATGTAGCTAATGTTCCTTATCTGACCTCATGCTGAGCCACAGCACCAGTGCGCAGCAGTTCTTCTATGGCATCATCCTCATACCCCAGCATGCCCTTCAGTATCTCCACTGTATGCTGTCCAACAAGTGGAGGTGGTCTGGGATTTGACACAGCAAATTCACTGTATCTGACACCTGGTCCTGTAAAAAAAGCAGACAGGAGGGAAATTATTTTCAAAAGTTACTGCCCATATTTATATTGAAGTGTCTATGTTAGTTTAAAGGAAAGTATCTCATTTTTACAGCAGTCTTATCACAGTCCTTATCACAGAAATGTTATATTCTGGAATTATAGACTAAAAAAAATTCCAGTTCACAATAACGTACCAATAAACCAGTTTTAAGTAGTTCACCCAAATGCAGAATTGCTGAAGATTTGCCCAACATTAAGAAAGTCTTCTCCTTGTTCCCAGTGGTATCTATATCGGGGTCCTCTGAGTCATATTACATCACAGGTCTACCACTCTCTGCCACCTGAACAACACAGGCAATGCCCAGCTCACACAACGGGATGTGGTGCAGAAATCCCCACACTGTCTACAACAGGAGGCAGCTCAACCATAAGAATGCAATGAAATGTCATGTTAAGACACTGTTACTGACGTTGGAGCTGCGCACCAGATGATGGGAAGCACCATCTCCAGTTAGCAACAGCTCAAGTACCTCTGCAGCATGCTCCATTATCCTGTGGTGATGTAGAACTGACATCATGCACAGCAAAGACATTCCCAGCTTGTTTTATGTTTTCTATCAAAAATATAGGTAGCAGAAGCTGTAAGAAACTCATCAATGGCTTATTTACTCTGGCAACAATAATTTCAAAGGTGAAAATCACTTAAGGAAGCTAGCAATGATATGAAGACTTTTATGTCTATTGCAGGTAGTCAGATCTCACTTTTTAGCAATCCTCTGTAGTGAACTGAACAGAGATTTCAGTGTAGTTCGCTGCAGACAAGTAGCTGTACCATCACTGTCAGTCTCAGAAGAGAGAATGAGCCACAAATTTACTCTGGGATCAAAACTGAGGTATGCACTCAGTGAATCCATAGAAAGACTAACTAGCTGATAGAAAAAGAGAGGACAAAAATTTCCTGAGTTATCAGTTGAAAGCTTTTTTTTAATACAAAATTCAATAACTTTTGACGTTTTGTACAATTGGCAAAAGGATTCCTCTATTCATAGTTATGTTCTTTATTATATCATCAAAAAGAATTTACAGAAAAAGTTATATGTAGTTATGTCTTTGCCTATGACAGTACACATTTACTTAGAAATGCAAAGAAATACATAGGGCATTTTAATAGGCAGAACAGTATTTGACTTATTTCTGAAGAAATAGGATATCAGCCAGCAAGGGAAATGAACCACAGCAAGAAGTCATCCTATAAGGGCATGAGTAGGAAGTTCACTACTTGAAGTTACTACTTATTTGAGGAGAGATGCTGACAAAGGTCATGCAGCATGCCAAAATACGCCATTTTTTCAACAGCCTTCATGAACTGTAATCAAATGGTTAATACAGTAAAGGTATCCACCTCCAAGCAGGACAAAATAAGATAAAGGGTGCTTAGGAAAACAGTTTTTTCAAGCTGATTTGGTACGTTCCTGATGAGTATGCTCCTGGAAGAGGTCAGGTATGGTTTCTGTGTTTAAAAAGGAAAGGAGGTAGAATTGGGGAATTGTGGACCAAATAATTTAATTTCAAGTGCTATTAATACTGGAACAAATAATCACAATGAAAGTACTCAGGAGATGAGTAACAGCCAGCATGTATCTATCTAAAACACATAGTGTATGTTCGATCTCTTGTCTTGGTACCAAGAGAAGGGCTGGAGGTGAGATACATCCCGTCTAACCTTAGATGCCCATAGCCTAGATATAGATGTTTAGTTGCTTAGACTCCCTTTGGAGTCACTGCAGATGAAAAGACACCCTTACAGTGTAGTTCTTTTAAGACACTGTTAAATGACTAAACCTGGCCAGATGAATTGTGATCACCTATGTTTCTCCATAAAGGAGAGGGTAGACAAGTACCTTAGATGCAGATCTCTACCACCCAGACATCTAAAGTCAGGTGAGATGACCCTCCAACCGCTAGGATGCCAGATCAAGATTTCACTTTCAGAGAGAAAACTCTCTGCTATTTTCCACAAACTCACTGAAGAAACATGGTCTAGGAAAATCCGAAGCCAGGTGCAATACTGAGAGGGAAATCATATTCAAAGAATTGCTGCCTGGGATCTTCTAAAACAGAAGAATGTTTCAACTGAGCTCCAGGGGAATCTGTTCAGGATAAAGCACTAATCGGTATGTTTTTAGTGAGTTGGCTGATGGAACTCAGATCATACCTGCTCAGGTATCTGAGGACTTCAAGCTAAAACTGACTGCGAAGCAGATTTCACAATGACCTGGCTGCACTGCATAAATGGTCTGATAAAACAGGGTGAAATTCAATAATGTCAAGGGGGAGAAATTACATTTAATTATATAAATACAGGGCAGAGGACAAATAGCAAGGCAGGAATAGCTAGGGGTTATTCTAGATCACAAAGATGAAGGTGAAGATGAGTCAACAACATCATGCTGTTGCGAAAAAGGCAAGCCTCATACAGGGATGTACAAACAAGAGAGAAGCCTGCAGGACACACAAAATAATCCTTTTGCTCTAGTTAGAGCTGGCAGGTCACAGCTGGAGCAGTGTCTGGTGCAGGGCCTGCACTGCATAGCCATCTGGAATACCTGAGGAGGTTCTACAGGACAGCAAGCAAAATGATCAGAGAAAACATGACAGACTGAACAAAGTGGAATCGTGGACCTAAAGAGAAAGGCCAGGGGAAAACCTCTTCAAACTGTCTTCAAAAAAATGTAAAAAATAACCACCAACAACAACAAAACCCCCCCAACCCCCCAAAAAAAAATCCATGAGACCTTTCTGCAAGGAGGAAGTAAAACCTTTTTCATGTCCATGAGGAATGATAAATAATTAATGTAAATTGCAACAAAGGAAACTGAAGTTAGGTACTAGAAAATAAACTTTTATAATGGTAGGGGTAGCAAAATGCTGAAACAGGCGATGTGAGGAGGCTGCAGAGTTTTTACCAATCAGGTCTTTAGGAACAAGAATTATTCTAGCATAGCTGATCCTATGGCTGATCCCTGGGGCTTGCTGATGGATTAGATGATCTCTCACAGTCCCTTTCACCCACTAATATTCATGAAAGCTAAGAAACAGCTCACATCAGGGAAAACTTTTCTATTAACTTATTCCTCTAATTCTACTCACTTTGAACACAGTTTAGTTTTCAGAGGAAATCTCAAGTGAGAGATCAGTACATTTTAAAGGGGCAGGTGACATCAGTAGGCAATATTTGCATTAATTACTCTTCCTAGGACTAATTGAGGGCTGAACTGGCGCTAGTGCAAGCCACAGGAATGATCTATCTGTGCCAACTGAAATGCTTCTGAAGATAATTTCAGAGCAAAAATGCCCCTTAGAGATTTATTAGTCTAGAAATTCAATGTAGCCACAAAACTATTAGGCAATTTCTATTAAAAAATATAAAACCATATAGATATAAAGCAATCTTATTTCAGGTGTGTGTATCTGAGAACTCTTTATATCAAGAAATCAGAAAACCCTCAAAGGAACTAGTTTAGTAGCTATACACTTTTCAGTTGCTTGTGCAAATTTTTTGCTGGTATAAAAATGGAATATCTCAAACCCTGGGAGTTTTTGCAGGGATATCAAAAGACACAGAATAAAACCTCTAATGAGAGAAAAACAAAATTGACATTAAGTGTACAACAGGCACAGAATGCTTCACGCTTCCCAAAGAAATTAATCTTACAAACTAGAGCATGCTAGAAAATTGCACAGCAATTATAAAACCAGTGTCTTCCTTGAGCTTTTATTGTCTGATGCATAATTCATCATGCTACTTTTCACTTTGATAGAGTTATAAAGTTATCTACATTCATTCAAAGGAGCTACTTGCTAATGATCCATCATTAACGATTCTCTGTTCTTTCCTTGTGTAACTTCTACTTGGCTTCTGTGTCAATTAGGAGGGTGCAAAGCTTGCCAGTCAGGCTTCAGCAATCCCACGCTCCTACGGAACAAAGCTCCCAGAGAGCAACCAGCAGAATGCTATGCAAATGCTAATTAAACACAACTGCCTTATGAGGAAACCATCCCTTGAGGCAGAGGGAGGTGAACTGCTTTAATTAAGGTCAGAAGCATTTGCATGTGGGTGAGTTACAGGGAGCCTTGCAGATTAGAACAGGCCTTTGCTGGGGTAGAAGCAGGGTTACTGGTTGGAGAAGGTAAGACAGCAGTCACCTGTACATCTTGGCTGTAAGCAGGACACTATACTCAATTCAGCCATGAAGTTAAAGGGACACATATGGTCACCCGAAAAAAGCAATGAAGGAATGAGTGGTAGCTATGATTTACCTTTGTCCTGTTAAATTAAAAGGAGCCTGTTTCTCATTTTGCTTTGATTATCATTGCCAGTAAACCAGAGAGCTCTTTTACCACCATTTAAATTCTAGGCTAATCTTGTTTTATTATTATTATTGTTATTATTTTGACTTTGGCACATTGCTAAAATACATGTTGTGCACACCACATAACCTACAAGAGTTAATAGTGCAACAATAAATCAAACTTTGTATCAGTTGCAACCACAATGATGACTGTACCAAGATATCTTGAAGACTTCCCCAGTACTTGCACTCAACATCATCATAATAAATTCTATTTCTTTGGTGCCTCTCTACTATAGTATTGCTAGGCATCAAACTGAGCTATTAGGTTAAGACATACTAAACACATTAAAGCAAAAGAAAAAAATGAGATAAAACCACTGAAACAGGTCCACAGGAAGGGCCCTGCAAGAATGAAATGCCTTTGAACATTCACCCTAAACAGGTGAAACACACAGCAGTCTTTGCAATGTGTCACTGGGCATTGCTGAGATTTTGGGCTGCAGAAGAAAAGTCAGTGTTACTCTACAAGCAGCAGAAATTAAAGTTGAATTTGAATGATATTAAAGGTGCAAAGCACACTATATAAAAGTGGATAAAGGTAATAATCTTTGCTTTGTCCTGACAAATAGCGGACCTGCAGCATTGTGCAGCAGTCACTGGATAACACTTTTTCCACAGCACAGGTTAGAGCATATTGAAGCAATCTAACTCTCAAAGTATGTAGAGAGACTCAGGCCTGGGGACAGCCAAACTCAGGGAGAAGTCATGATTATTTGTTATTATTCAAGTGGGACAAGGAAAAGAAAGGGGAAGTTTGAGCTAATGTATGTGTATACATTCTGCTTGCAACATATCATCTACATTTGCAAAAAAGAGAATAAGAAACCCAACACCACTCATTAGTTAGTTCTACCCCAGCTCACAGTGTAGTTTATATGCATGTAAAAATCACACGAAAACAAACCAAACACTTGTGCCTCTTCCAATAACATGGTGTTGCTACATAACAGTTTTGCAATTCCAATGAAATATCATCAACAGTCAATAGTGATGGCCCAGAGCCAATACACTTGCACCCAAACCCCATATACACTACAGGTCAAGTGTTTGGAGCATGCAATCAGCCGGTTATGAAACTGGCCTAAAGGAGGACCAGCAGGAAACAAGCAGTGACTTTGAAGGCAATGAAAAGGAAAGCAATACAGAATAAGTCAGCAAGAGGGGCTTCATGGCTGCCATGAAGGATATTTGGCTGTTACCAGTGATGTGTGCAGGGATGTGTTACCAAGAGTAGACCAGGGAGACTTCATTTTGAGTGTCTGGTCTCTTCCCTTTGGTCCCAGCCATGACTTCTGTAAATCTGTTATTCACAGCTGAGAAGACGGGGTGCCTGAGCACACAGTACAGCCCAGCTTGGCTACACTGCCGAGGCTGCTTCCCCTTGATGAAACACAAAGTAGAAAAGTACGCACAGAGAAAAAAAAGCTCATTAAAAAATCCTGCTAGTACAAGTAGTGCACACAGGTTTCAAGGAAATCTCCAGAATGAATGATCTCTTCCATCTTAACTGGGAAACTCCCACATTTTTCTATTTCTTACCACAGATCTGAAAGTTTGAGAGCTTGGGGGACTTTTCAGGAATCTATTTAATCCCTGGGAAAAATCCTTTGCTTTTGCATTACATTAGAGCTGGTGATTTACCTTTCAAGAACAACTCATAATAGATTTGAAACAAAGCAATTAAGGAGATAATATTCAAAGACTTGCCCCTCCGTCCCTCACTGCAGCTTCCACTTCCTCCCCCACTTAGAGCACAGCCACACAAAGTGTTCACTTGGCATCCAGCACAGCTGAGAGGGTGGAAAACTTTGGCAGGATGAGTAGGAATGAGTAACTGCGAGTGGAGGGGAGGGACAAACTTTTTCAGATGGTAATAAAAAACAAGTAAACCTTGTTCCAGGTGCCATACAAACACGGATATAAATAAATCAGTAAATAGTAGTAGTAAACAGTAAAATCAGTAGGGCAGTAAATAGTACAATACTAGAAATATCTACAAGCCATCTGTTTACCTTTTCTCATTTGGCCAATGCTGACTGCCATGGGAGAGCTATGAGGACTGTCCGACGTCACAAGAGTCAAGAATGTAAAAACCAAAGCATTGTGAGGGGAATGAGTTGACAGGCAGAGCATAAACGTAGTTTATGTGTGATAGCCATACATGGGTGTCTAAAAATCAGGCCACTTTTAAACCCACACTTAGGCATTCAAAGCATCCATTACATAATTCTGAAAACGCTTTGCCAAGTACATTTATAAAAGTAATTTCTTACCTGAACCTGTATATATAGAAATGCATTAAAAAACATTTTATGTATCTCCCGTCAACCAACATCCTGGATATAATCAGTGTAAATACCACTCGGCATTTATATAACGCTTTACATTTTCAAAGTGTCACCATACTAACTGTACCTAATTAATCTTGCATGACTGCTGGAGTAAAGGAAATCATTTATCAGTCACTCTGGTTGCATATTTGAGAGTAATCCTGCATAATTACACCATTTGAATAACGCAATTTTGCAAGAGGACTCTTGGCACCAAAAAGCTTTAAGAAAGTTGCAATAAGGTGGTGTCTACTGCTTCCCACGTGTATCGCCTCACAATGCTGAAAATTTGGCCTAACTTTTTGTACAGACTTACATGGTCCCACTCCTCCCTGAAACCCCCAAAGACAAGAAGGAAGATGACTAGTAAGAATACCCAGAGGTAGCAATTTTAAAGAACCATAAATTCCCTAGGTAATAATCTGTATCTCCATTTCCTAAGGAAACAAATTTATGTGTCTGTGCTGTCTTTCTAATCATCTGTTTGTCTGCATTGTCCCTGCCACACACAGTAACTTCTGAACCTGTCAATCTTGACAGAATTGTAGAAATCCCAAGGAAAATTAAGTTCTTACCAGTGAAAATTGGCAACCGCTGAAGGAGAGACACCCAAATTACTGCCCTGATAACATTAAAAACCCCAAAGAACTCAGCTGTTATATATTCTTTTTGGCTGCAAATGACTCGCCAGTAAGTACGGACACAGCTCTGTAAGAGTCACCTAGCACATACTATCCTTCACTGGGGATACAAGGCATAAAGGACATGAGAGAAGTTCAGGTTATCGTAAGGATTATTCACAGAGTTTATAAAGGATGTAAGTCTGAAGGAAAACAATATTTAGCTCCAGTGTTCATGGAACAACTTCTCCTAGGCATCTTTTCTACCATACTGTGGGAGGTGTATTCAAGGCTGTGCAAGCCCAAGGCAAGGAAGTTAGAGACTTTTAGTTTAACATAAATTGCTCTTCCAGGAAGGAGCTGAAGAACTAGATGGTAAAGAAAAGTAACTGGGAGAAGCCCTCTAAAACTCTAAAAGGAAAAACCTACAGAGGCAAGCCTAACTACTGAAAATCCAAGCTAAAAATGTAATTTGTCTCAAGTCATAATCTAATCAATACAAAACTCGATATATAATCCCACCACAGGATGTGGGTTAACCACAGGATGTGTACCTAATGCAGAAATTATGGGGTGAGGCTGAAAGGCTTGTGCTATGCAGGAGGTCAGACTATATGATCATAATGGTTATTTCTGAGCCTAAAACATATGAAATTCTGAAATGCCCATAAGCAAAACAGTTTCCACACAACAGGGCTGGGTTTAAGGTGGCCTACCTGAACCTCCTCTGATACATAGGAGGTCAAACCACTTATTGTTTCACGTAGACATCTTTACTGTAAACCCAAAGGCCTTAATTACTGTATCTTAAGGAGAGTAATTAGTGAGAAGTGTGCTGCTAGTATGGAACAAGCAAAATCAAAATGCTACATGAAATGAGCCTCTGAAATGAGCCCTCTGTAAGGGCAGATAATTGCCTAGTTGCAACACGCTCACATGATCCTGGAAACTGAATCATGCCCCCAGCTGCGCAGGAAGGCAAGAAACTCCTCGGGGCCCTCCTACTGAGCCTGGTGAAAACTATTTCCAAGTTCCATGCCTTGTGGTTAGTGTGACCCTGCAAGTTGGAATAAGACACGCCAGCCAACCCAGAAAGTGTCTGTATCTCCTCAGTACACCAATTTGTCCTTTCCTGTGTCTGTCTCCAGCTATAGGTTAGATTCTTTGGCTCTTCAGAGGCCCCAAAAGTAATCCTCTTGGCCAGCTGTGCATCATCAGAGTGGGAGCAGATGAGCTCTTCCTTACTCTTTAGGCAACCAGCTGAAGCCTGGATACCTGAAGTTGATTCCAGTCTCTTAATTCAGGGATGCAAGACAATGCACACTGAAGAACATACACAGCCTGATCCTAAGGCTGGGTATAATTTTCTCTCTGATCTCTTACTTACTAAAGCAGCACTTTCTCAGAGTAGGAGGCTTTAAGCTTTTCCCAAACAACTGGTAAAAATAACTAAAAACTAAAAACCTTTGGGCCTTCTTTTAACACAAATTTGAAAGAATATTCAAAACATTCTCCTAAGCAACTTTTGAAAACGCGTTTATCGCTCCCGAACACCCTGACAAGTTTCACAAGCCTGATCTTGCAGCTCCTAGGGAACACTCTTCTGCGGCCTGTACTTGTAGTCTTTGTCTTGTTATTTCTGTACCATTCTGTAAGCATGGACATCAGAACAGGGCACAGATTATTGCAAAGAAGAAGAAACATTTCTCTATGCCCCCTTTTTGTACCTCTAAAGAGCAGACCAACTCTTTTCAGTACACCTTGTAATGGCAATTTATGTTAAGATGATTATTTGTGATGGCTTCAATCATGCTTCTCTAAGTCTCGTTTCAAAACCAGGTGTCTGTTCCACAGGTCTACCTTGCACTCCTGTCTGATGATATTAAAACTCACTGTAACAGCTCCTTTGGCAGTAATAGTTGGTAGCCAGAATAGAAGGTGAGCTGGGTGGCAAATGATTCATGACAGAAGCAGTCTATCACATTGCTTTGCTTTAGTTCCCTAACCTCACCACAACCCATCTGTATATTATTACAGATGATTTATTCATTTATTTAGGTTGATTAATGTCTTATGACATCCATCTTAGCCTGTTAAGAAAAAGGAACTGAGAAATGAAAGCCTTCTTCAGTCCACCTGTAGCAGAACTATTTTCAATCACTTCTTAAGACTTCTACATTGACTAATTTTTCCTCAACAATCCCTTGTTTTGGCCAAAGGATTAAGTCTCAAAAGGGGTGTATTGTTATAAAAAGGCAAAGATCAGACATTTAGTTAGATGTCAAATCATGTGTCTGTCATGTGCTGCATGCATATTGCCATGCACGTTTATTTTACACATCTTTAGACTGCTCCTCTGTGGCCACAATACACAGGCATATAAACCTTCACATTTGGAAAATTCAACACTTGGTCAATACTTTCTTGCCTGGTTAGTGACCCACACCAAGTAAGTTATCTGCTGAATGAGTATTAAAATAATGGAAAAAGCCATCAGCTGCAGCAGAGCCAAGGAAATTCTGGTGGTTGAAATTCTTCAGCACAGACGACAGCCAGGTAACTCTGTGTTTGAGCACCATGGAAATATTTGGAACTCGATTCTCAAGCAAGGCATCTGTGATTAAGTAGGGCTGAGCACTATGCACAGCCTGATCATTCTTCCAAAAGCTCTCCCACTCCACCCTCCATTTACTTCTGCTGTCCCTTGTGCAGCAGAATGAGGCCAGTTCCAGTGCACAGGGACTTTCCCTGGCAAAGGAAGATGGGAAGGGATTTGATACTTTGTTTTGGATTACTTGAAGAACTGCAAATTAGATTTTTAGCTCTTTTTGGGTAAGGTGCCCAGACTCCTTGAGGCACAGGCTACTAAAAATGCTGGCTGAGTTTCAAAAAGCACTGTGCAATCTGGGACAACTCTGTTTTTGAGTGTCATACCTGAGACATCTTTAAAGGGGCCCGGTTTCCAGAAAAAGCTGAGGACATCTGAAAATCTTTCAGGATGTCTCAATCTGACTGTGCAGAGACATCTGGTATTCAAAGTGGACAAGAAGAGCTAATATTGGTTCCTTGAGCAAGGGAAAGTAAAACTCTAGAAGTATAACTCCTTTTAGCAACTTCTTATTTCCTATTTCCTATTTAAAAGCAATCATCAGGTTAATCTTAAGTTCTTTAAAGGCAAACAGAGTGCTTAAAATGGAGTCTGGGATTCGGACTAGAGAGAGGGCACACTGCAGATTAGGCTGGTTTTTTCCACAGATTTATAAGTGACAATTTGATCAAATCTGTCTCAGTGTGAAGGACGGGGAACAGCTTTTTGGCTTTCCATTGTCTGCTGCCAATCCCTGACATGTGATATTCAGCTCATCAACTTGCAAATATCAAAGCAGTATGGGGCAGAAGAAACAGCCATTTCAAACCAAGCAGCCTTTAGTTTGGTTTTTGGTTGTGCGGGCATGCCAATGTGAGCGTGTGTATGTCAGTTAAGTATAGGCTGGTTCTGTATCTAAGTTCTTGTGGTTTCTAACATTTGCAGCCTTTACTCCATCAGAAGGGATTTCAATGTTGTATTCTACCCCACAATGGGCAAAAGAGTCAGAAATCATCTCTCCTTGCCCACAAAGACTACAGTAGGATTAAGAAACAGTAAGAGTCAGACACACCCATGAAGAGGAATGAGGCACAAGGTTAGGAAGCCATCCAAAGCTTGGTTGCCTATCCGCTTACTGAACTAAACTAAGAAGTCTCTTTTTGCTTAAGAAGACAGCTGAAAAGCTGGGGAACAAAAATTAAAATCAGATTGAAACCAGCCATGCCTAAGCAATATCCCATCTTAAATGTGTGCAGATCAGTTTCATTACAATATTTCCCCATTCTCTCTTTTTCCACCTCCTAATACTTTGGCTCTTTCCTTTAGCTCCCCTTTAAACTGCAAAGCAAAATGCTTTTACTGACATGGTTTGTAATTTTGAAGCCCTAATCTTAAGCAGCAGGTGCTTAGTTTTAATGGAATTTTTCCATCCCTGAATGTCTGGGAGCATCAGTAGCGCCTCCCTCCTACACAGCCCCTCACCTTTGATTCTTTGCCATTTGTACTTGTGGGTTTTCATTTACTGTATTTCTTCTGCTTTCCACAATCTGCTTTTTCACTGCAAACCCTTTGACCTCTCCTCTCCTTTCTTTTACCTCATACGATTGGCAAGTGCTGTCTCCTAAAAATCCTTATAAAATATGAAGGGCCTTGCTGCCTCTGGCCTCGCTATCTCTGGCCTCATTTTCAGCAGCGCTGTGTCTACTTTACACTGCACCGGCAATTTAAAAGGCCCTTAGAGTGGTTGTAAATATTTGCATCACAAGAACAATTATATTTTAATTGCAAGAGGTCCTAGGGCTTCTCTGCACAAAAAAACTGGAACCAAAACAACAGTTGGTTTTACTTCATACAATTAGTTATTTTGGAGCAAGTCTGTGTGTGGGCACTTTTGTTCCATACTAACAGTTTTTGTTTCCATTTAATTTTAGTTTTTTGGTTAATCTGATTTTAGTTAATTTTCTCTTATAATTTCCTATTTTGTGTTAATGTAAATTATTCTGTGCAGGCATAATTTCAAGCAAAATCCAAGGGAAAAGCATCCACACTCAGTTTGCAATGACATATCTAAAAGCATGGATTAAAAGTAGCTGTGTCAACTCCAGTTTGTTGAAAAAATGGGATTCACATCCTAACATTAGAGCTAGAGATGCTGTAATAAATGAATGCCTGCTCTGCCTTGGTGCTGGTAGATTGCTCCCGAATGCAGTACAATTTAACAAAGTCTAATCATCAGTTGTTTCTTATATCCAGAAATGCATCTCCCTAGTTTGCGCTTTAGTCAGTCTTCCAAGTGTATTTGTATTTGGCTATTAAAGAATAGTTTCTTTTTATCTTCATTTGCCTTTTTATTGCTTATCAGATACACATGCATATCGGTATATAGCTCTTGCTCAAAAAGCAATGACGTACTGCAGAAATGACCATAACCTTATTCCCTAATAACTTGACATGAATTTGACTGAAAACTCTGCCTTTTAAAATATGAATCTGCATTGTGCAGCAGTAAATCACAAGGGCTTACGTAGCTTTCTCATAACTAAGTTTTAATTGAGTTTTCCATTCTTAACAAGGCAACCCAATTCCAGAAAGTCATACCAGCCACTTCCTTAATCCACAAAGCTCAGAGGCTATCTTCTGCACTGACAGCATGCAAAAATGTTTAATGCTAACACAAATACTTTTCAGAGATTATTCTGATTCTCAGGCTGATTTCTAAGCCAGCTGTTCTCTGCCTGATTCAATGTGCAGATTTCATTTTAAAACACAGAATATTCCCTGGTTACCTACTATATAACTAGATCTTACAGGTGTAGGGCATGTTTGTAATGCTTGTTCATCCACTTGCGGGAAAAAAAATCATAAAATAAAATACTTCGTGTAGCTTTCCTGGATTCTAATGTTTTCTCCCCAACTTTCAGATACTGTATCAACTGAAGAATGCCAGGAATTACTTCATGCTTTATATATGTACCTGTTACAGATTATATTCATTAATTTCAAAGCCAGCTGCTATTTCTGCTTAAAGTAATCCTTGATAGTACACTTTTTAAATATATATATATACATATGTATATATATGAAAGAAAAATTGCTTGCTGTGACATACAAACATTTAAATCTACATTCATTATAGATCTGTTACTGCTTTGTTCTTTTTCACATAAGTAGGGTAACTAGCTTCCTCCTCCTCCTCAGGCTTATTCTTTGTATAGCAATTTTGACAAACAAATAACACCAAATACAAAAAGAAAATGATGAAAATATAAGAAATTCGTCAGAAGAAACTAATGATCATCTAATAGTAAGGTCAACCGTAGTACAGACTGCAGAGTTGGGAATCCAAACAGTTGGATTTGGCTCCTTGCTCTATCACCAATCAACTCAGTGATCACAGGCAAATGACGTTCCCTTGCCATATCCTTGTATTTCCTGTACAGTTGTGTTAGCCTTGCCTATTTAGATTATAAAATGTTAGGGACTGGAGTCATCTCTTACTATTTGTTTATACAGTGTCTGACACAATGGGCCCCACTTTGTATTGGAAGGAAATACAGATAATAATTTTCTGATATCCTGTCTCCCAGAGCTGCTTCAGAGGAGTACGAACCACTGTCCCAAGTCATATCTGATAAATTGTGCATTACTTTGTTGTGGGAGAGTTTTCTTTCTAATCCGAAATCCATCTGTCTTGCTGTGCTGCAAGTGATAGTTTCTGGGCAGAGAGCATACTAATTGCCGGATTAAACTCTTAGCTAACTCTTGGGTGGAAACTGTTTCCCATAATGTGGTAGAAAACACATGGCGGTTTCTGTCTGCAGATCCTTGAACATCACAGACCTGATCTTGACTGGGATATTTAGGTTCTCTATTGAACTACGTCTGTGCAATATAATTAAATTAAAATTAAATAATAACTAGCTATCAAAAAGTATTATTGAGATTTTAGTGGCTCCAGTACTGCTTAGCCTGGTTTAGTTCCACTTTGAAGGCAGAGGCAATTGCGCTGAATGTAATGAATTCTGCACCTTCTCCAAATAAGTAGCACGCAAACTTAGAGCTGAAAAATGAACTATAATTTTGGTTATGTGTCTTAGGGTCATTTTATTTTACAAACACACAGAGATTGGAAACTTTTTAAGATCTAAAGTACATCTTTTTATATAACATTTCACTATAATATCTCTCATTTCTGTGGATGTGCACTTTATTTATTATTCACTGAGGTGAATGACTGACATTATTGACGTGACACAGACCCCGCTGGCAAGCTGCAAGAAACAGCTGGCCCCCACAACATCTTTTCTTCCCATGGGTACATAGAGGAGGCAGATACCAGACTGCCAGACACAAATGTGGAGGAAATCTTTCAGAAATTATTCTGCTTACATCTCATCTTCTCAGGGCTCTCCAGTCAAAAACCATCTTTGCTAACAAAATACTAAACTTCCCATATTGTGAAAATGTACTGAAAATGCTGGAGACAACCACACTTTTCAAGAAAAGCTAGATTATTAGACAAAGTTACTTCTTTTAATCTAATTTTTATGGTTGTGGTTGCAGTGCAACCATGAGACATCACAGGCAGTACCATCCAACCAAGAGCTCTCCACTATATTTTGCAATATTTGAACTAAATCCTCATGCGAGAAAACATTAGCAAACCTTAGACCAAAGTTAGCTGGGCAATGGGGGTGAATGGAGCAGGGTGAGATATACAGTGGGCTGGGGCAATAGATGCTTTTTAAGCTCAAGAGTTCAGAAAAACAGATTTGTGTTTGGGAAAACACAATTCTTCTAGAGTGGGGGATTAAGGATTCTAGAGCAGAAGCTAATGATTCCCATTCTTAGCTTCTGCTCCTACCATCTCCTAGTTCCTCTCTTCCCTTACACTAAGGTGGCCTAACCAATCTCCTGTTGCCACAGTGAGGCCTGCCATTCCAGCTAAGCTATTTCCATATTTCTCTGCTTGGCACTACTCTTTGTTCTCCTTTGCCAATTAACCACACCTGAGCAAACCTTCACCCTTTCACAAGCTATAAAAGCTAACATAAAAGCAGAAAAACACCCATAGTGACTCAGTATACTAGACCACTCTCTGACAATGGTCAAAAGTAGATGCTCTTGAAGGAGTATGAGAATACAGCAGAAACATCCAATATTTCCCCATGATACTTTCCCAGCCTCTAACAATTCGCCATCTAGTTCCAGTATCCCACCCTCCTCTTGTGTATACTCCCCTGTTCTTCCCAAATCCCTCTCCCTAGTCTCCCATTAACCTACGCCTACTCTAACATCCTGAGGATAATCACCACGAGGAACTTAATACACCATGAGATAATATATCCCATGTAGCTCAATTACTCATCAACCTTCAATGCTCTTTCTTTTTCCCAAAGCCCACAACTCCCCACAGCACTTTCCATTGAACCCTAAGCTCTATTCTCCCTCACTCTTTCTCCCATTCCTTCTCCAAAACCTTCTACTGACCTTAAATACTGAATACTCTGAATGCTTGATATTCTTCACTATTCACATTTTTCCAGTTCCTTCATTAATCAGAATACTCCCTCATCTATTTCTTACAGAAGCTGACCAGTTGCACACTGTACAGTGAAAGCAATACTTGTGACAGAAAGAAAGATTAGCAAGCACTTCTGACTAAATAGAACATATTTGCTGAATTCTTCCTCTGGATTTGTTAGACTTCTACAGCTGGGATTTATCCTTAATGATAAACCAAGTAACCCCACTTCGCAGCAAGTACTGCAACTAACATATTTTAAGCAGGTGTGGGAAAATTCAGCAAAACACTAATGACTTCTAAAAGTGTTAGCAGAACCTGAATTAATGCTGAAAGATGTAATGCCAATTTAATACATAGAGCAAACTTTTGTAATTTCTGTGTCTGGGTTATCCAGTCTTCTTAGAGGCCCACCACAAACAAAACTAAAAACCAATTCAGATAAAGAAACCAGATGGGTGAACTTATTTAATTTTACATTATTTAAAACTTTCAGTGGAACTATGCAACAGCAATCTTAGGGTACCACAGACTTCTGTATTGGATGTAAGAAATAGCCCTTCTCATCGGAGGAACCCAAATGCTGGGTTTTTGGGTAACTCGGAGGAAAGACATGACCATGCCATCTTTATTCATTCTTCTAGGTCAACCAACAGGAGTGGACTCTTTTATGTAAAAACTCTAGATACTCAGCTTCTTAAGTATAGCACTATGCCAGGCTAATCCAGGTGAGCATACGCTTTCCTTCCACCTCTGTTCCCAACCAGCTTTGACTTATAATGTGACTAGAGAGAAATAAGACCACAGTTTTCACAAATGGCTGAGTAGGAACTCAGGATGCTTTTACTTTTGGATCTGAGCTGCTTGTGGTAGTCCTAATTTAAAGAAAGTGCACTCTCTGAAGTTCAGTCTTTAATGCACCTTCAGTTGGGTAACCAAAATCAAAAACCAAATCACTTACCAACTTTGAAAAGTTCATCCTAATTAGTATTTTTGTGCTGTAGCTGTCTGCTTTTGTAAAGCCTTCTGAATAATTTTGAAAATGTTATACTATGTTAGTCCAAATTCTATTAAAATAATTATGTCCTGCTTGATTTATAGACACAGCATACATGGAGAACACACGTCTGCTTTATATGGTGTGCTTTCCGTGACATGTGGAAACTGCTGTTGAAATCAATGGCAAATGACAGCACGCAAATAATCCTTACATCTGTGTATAAGCAAACCCACAAGTTTCACAGAAGCTGCTCACATTGGATGTTTTTAGAGTGAGAAAGACAGAAAGGAAAATCCCATTATTTTGCATTAGTTTTAATTAAAGCAGGGGATGATTTCCTTATTCCCATTCATAGTAAGGTATATTTTAAAACTTGAACAGTTTTTAACAGGATTCAGATCCCAGTTTTTAAATTAAGCTTTGACTCTTGCTATCCACTACATTTAATTAAGAGACCATAAATAGTGTGGCTTTCAAATAAAAGATTTAGGACCAGATTCAACAAATATTTAATCCTTTAAGCACAGTGTAAAATCAATGTAAAGGATTGCAAAAAGGATTTAGGAACTACTGTATTTTGGTGAATCTGGGCTATCTTCAAGATTTTCTGAGCATTTCGGAAATAAGGTCCCTTTCTGAGAGGCCACAAACTGATAACCTAGGGAAGGTAAACCACTAATCACATAAAATTCTTTCTTTTGTTATTTCTGGATAAAAATCACAATGAAGATACACAAATAATGTGCTATTGTCATTACAAGCTAGCACCAAGTTAACAATAACCTTTCAGGGAGAAACTATAGTTACAGGAAAGCTCTTAAGAAAGGAGGGAAAAAGAACGGGGAAAGGAGAGAGCAACTGTGAACGTGGGAAAATAAAGGAACAAAATGCTATCAAGCTTTTAGAAGATCCACATCTGAATCTTGATCCAGATATGTCAAAAGCAATAGTAATAGTAGTACTATGATCATGTGGAAAAATTCTTTGACTGCACTATAGCACTGTAGCATAGGAATGGGAATACATTGAAATCAGCCTCTTTCCAAGATTTGGAAATTTTAAATTAAGTGATAGAAACAGAGGAGGTCTGAGGTTTATTAGAATACTGAACTGCAAGGTGTGATATTTCCCTTAAGTGCAAATCAAATACTGTCTGTGATATAGTAACATACTCTTTAGAATTGTTAAAAAACAGGAAAAAAAAAGGAAGAAAAACCCTACAGAATTGTAACACATTGTGCATAAGAATGAGTACTTGTAAAAAACAGTGTTCTGATGTGATGAATTCACTATCAGTTGTTAGTCTTGCACTTCCAGTATAACTGTGAGTATTTTACATTCATTAGTGGTAAAAATTTCAGAGTTTGGAGAAGAAATAAATTCCATACCAGAACATCTAGATTTCCATTTCAACTGCTTACATGTGGATAAGCATCCTATTTGTACATACAGATATATTGATATTATACAGATGCATATGTACTTGCATGTTTACAAGATATATGTACTTACATAGCACACATACAGTCACTTCCATTAATAAGACTGTGAGGTTTTCAGATGCTTACTGTCCACATGGAGGATATAATTAACAAAAGCAGGCACATGGTTTCAGGTTGCTTCCTTCCAACAAAAGCCTGACCCTTATGAAATCACATCTTTGACATTCCCAGTACAAATCTGACGGGGAACAACCATTGGATACAGAGCCATAAAATTCTAGCACTTTCACTAACTTGCTATACAGTTTTACATGAAATAGTTACTGTGTGTGGTTGTGATCCCGTAAACCATTTCAGCATGTGCTTAAATGACCCAGACTCCTCAGCTGTAACACAGTGATAATGGTGTCTGCTGACTTAACTCTTAGGATATTGTGAAGACTTCGGTAACACTTGCATGGAGCGCTGAAGTTGTAGAGCAGCAGCTACAGTGTGATATTAAACTTTCCTTAGAACAATGATCCTAAACTTTTTCTATGACGCATGCCAATATGCCTGGCTGCAACAGACTTGAGAACTTTACACTTGGTGGGCATGCTCCCTTTAGGGTATGTCCCCTTCAGTCCTAATCTCCTCACTGTCCACAATCAGGAACCTGGCTAGGCATGGCAGTGTCTCCTTCCCACCAATACATCCTCTTTTCTTTCAGAGAGCAGGGATATTTAGCTAGCTGAATCTGTGAGCTGTGAAGGTCCCTGGGTTGCAGAGAACAGACATAAAGAGCAGGGGAAGAGGCAGCGAGAGACCAGAGCCTGGAACACGTCATTGCTCCTCTGCAATAAGGAAGGGATGGCCCAGTGATGAATAGGTACTCAAGGACTGCAGCGCCTGAAACTCATTTATTGCCAACTTAGGGAAATTGTTCTTTGTCCCTGTGAAACAGGGATAATAGTTCTTAAGTGATTCTCAAGATGTTAAGGTTAATGATTTTATCTATTGTTTTGATGCAATGGTAATAGACCCATTGAAGCATCTTAGGTAAATAGGAGCTGTATTTTCCAATTAAATGTATGCAAAAAATTTGAACATTGGTACAAACCAAAAGTCAAACTTACTTTTTAATTTTGTATGAGTTACAGTAATTACGACTTGAGACAAAAATGAAATAGACCGCTATGACTACTAAGGGTGTACTGCAATACCAGCATGGACACTTAACTCCCTTATTTACAAGAAAGAGAGAAGCAAGGCCACTTCTTCAGCTTCTATGACATGGCCCAGAAGGCATTAACCTTCTCCTGTAGAAACACACTTCCAAGAGAAAATGAGACTTTATTACCCATACCCACTGAAAGTGCTAAAATATTTAGAGACAAGTGAAACTGCTATCTCTGTGATGCAGATACATAGTCAGGTATCTGCCTACTACCTACCTACGAGACCAGAACAGAGTCCTTGAAGAGATTTTACACAAGTAGCCTACAACTGCTTTCACATGGATATGACTTAAGGACTTTGAGAAAAGGCTTTTAGCAATTCAGATCTCAATGGCAGTATCTTTGTCTGTCATACGTGATGGACTCTGCATTGAGGTGAAAAACAGATCATGTTTATAAATGTTCTAATCATCATGTTTCAGTTAACACCTTTTTTAACACAACTTACTGTCTTTGTCTCAGTTTCCTCTCAACATACAGATGACAGATCCAGAAAAGGATCAAATATTTTAAAGTCTTCCAAAGGACACCTTGTACAAAGGATGACATACTGAAAGTAGAGAAAATGAACTTTTGTTTTAGCAGAGAGTGTGCCTTTAAGGCTTTAATAACAAATGCTAAAACACCAACAGGAAACTTTTTCAAACTGGTTATGAATACCTGTTCTAGTTCTGTATACTGCCCCAAGGAATTTGAACATCCATTGAAACCAAGGATCTTCCTTTACACAAGGAGACATAAAACATAATCCCATTGACTTTAAGGCAAGTAACTTCCAAGGGATTTGCTACAGCGATTTATTTGCAACAGGTTTGCTGCAATAACTTCACTGCAAGTACACAATGTCTGTCTTTCGCAAAATACTTCCACTTCATTTTCTACCAGAGGGCCACCAATCCTTCGTGCCAGGATTTCATAAAATTAATAAATCTACTTCCATAATCCTTGCTGTTTTTACTGACAAATGTAATAAACTACAGGATGCAAAACTGTGGAAGCCTACTGGGATTTATTTTCCTTTTTTTTATCCTTGACAAGCTTTACAGAGTAGCACTTCTGAGACATGCTCATGTGCTGTAAACCTAATCCTTAGCAATTTCCTCTTTTCTCAAATAACCCAAATATTTTATGAATAGTGAAGGATTTCCTTTATCAGACAACACTTGCTTTTTTTTTTTTTTTTTTTTTTGCATGTGAGTTGTTCTCAAGGAAATACACTTTGAAGCAATTGGATGTTCTTAGGTTGACATTCACAAGATACACTCCTAAGGAAACCTTTAAAACTTGACTAAGAAGATGTCCTGCAGTTTAAAGGCAGTACAAGTGGTGAGAGAACTGAGGTCAAACCTGATGGCACTTGAGACCAAGGGAGCCCTGTTTTTCTAACCCCACCACGGTGAGCATTTCAGTGCTACTTTTTATGACCACCTCTTTAAAAGATTTGCTTTTCTACTGCATCAAATTGCACATGGATTTATTTGTCAGAGTAGATGAGCCAGTGAGGTCACACAGGCTTCTGATATTTTCTGTTCAAAATGTGGGTGATGCCCACCATTCCATCTGTAAGAGAAGGTTTTGCCATATTCATAGAAAAACCACAGTTATGTGCCTGTCTTTTTCGGCTAGGCCTGCATCTCTGCCTCCTTTCTCTAAATTGACCCCATCCTTTGGCTGCTGTA
This sequence comes from Morus bassanus, assembly GCA_031468815.1. Taxonomy (NCBI): domain Eukaryota; kingdom Metazoa; phylum Chordata; class Aves; order Suliformes; family Sulidae; genus Morus; species Morus bassanus. The sequence goes on along the minus strand of CM062567.1, from coordinate 57,290,180 downwards.
GTTTTAGTTGGCAAGTGTGTTAGTGCACACACACACGTGCACGCACACACACACACATGCCTACAGTGGTATCAAGTACCCTTGTGGAAACAATTCCTCAATGCAAAGTTTACTATAGCACTGATCCATCTGCTAAAAGTTCTGATTTTTGCTGCAGAAAGAGCAGTACTACTGGAATACAGATCTTAATGAAAAAGCCAGCACACTGGTTCCTATCACCTTCCTGCTCCCCCGCGTAATGGCTGCAATCACAATTCTACCTCATCCTTCTGCTGCTGAGAGACACCCTTGATTTGCCTGGGAAGTGGGGAATAGGGCAATGTAAGCACAACTACTCCATTATTTCTTGTTTATTCTAAAAGGACCAATAAAGGGATAAACACAAATCTTGGCTGAAATAACTGTGAGGAAAAATGGTTGAGGATTTTTTTGACATTTAGTTACCTTCAGGAAGTCTTAAGATAGTCTAAAACTCACTCCTCAGCAGGAAGAAAAACTGCTCAAAATTTCCTTAAACTGACAAGCAACATTTAGGAAATTAATCAAATTGAAACAATTTTCATTTTGCTACACATCCAGCTCCAAATCAAATATTACAGGAGCACTAAAAATCTCAAGAAAATGCCCCAGGAGGCATGGAAAACAATTAGCAGGCAAAAAAGGAGAAGTATTCAGCACACCCCTCACCCTAGAAGTCCAAGCCAATTACAGTAGAAATAGTCAGTGATTCAGCACAAAGGTTCCTTGGCAGACTAGTAAGGAAAAGGCAAGACTCCAGCTGGGTCACTCAGAGAAAAAAAATGCAATAGTGCATCATAAGGGCAGGATTTGAGTTTGCAGCCCTTAAAAAGGGGGACAGTTAATTCAGTTCATGTCATTCCTAAAAAGACCTTCTTTGTTTATATTTGCTTATCAAAAACATGAACCTAAAGTTTCCATTCAAAATGGTTTGTTATCATAGGGTCACACAGTTCTGCTACCGTTAAGGGTGTCTCCTGTAGCTCAACTCAAAGAATGATGCATTTCTGGAGGGATGGATTCTGATACTTCTGGGGAGGACAGAGTGCAAACCAAAACTTCACCATCAGGGATTCTGTCATGAGTTTTCCTAAAAGAAAGAGTGGGGCCAAAGAGAGGAGCTTCAGGTAATTGCTCTGCGTAGCATGTTGGAGGAGTCTTTAATTTAATTGATAGAAGAAATAATCAGAAAAGGAAGCTTGTGGTTTGTTTGTTGGGATTTTTGTCTTTTTTTTTTTTTTTCTGACGGGTGCTAAATCTTTGGTTATTGTCAGAGACGAGACAGGATGAGACACAGACCTTCTATCTGCCCCAGGCTGATCACTCTTCAGTTCTTGAGTATGCATGAACCATTCTTAAAATTAATCTGTGGAGAGCTAGAGATTAGAAAGCAGATAATGGAGAAAATAAAATAGGAGAGTGAGCAACAAAAAGCAGAGAGAGTAAAGAGCTATGGAGGCAGAAAAAGGGGTTGAATGGTTAGAAGAGAAAATAATAGAGCAGAAGGAGCAGAGCAGAGTTTGATGTTAAAAGTGGTGAAAAGGTAACTGAGATGCTTATCAATGAGATTCAGAAGAAATGCTGCTCCAGCAAGAAGATGGCAGACACGAAGCAGAGTCATTACTTGCAGCTGAGGAAGTTCACATGATCGCAAGAATTTTTCATAATGTGCTTGGCCAACTGTGGCTGACTCCATGAATAATGCAGTTAGGAACAGGGGTGAAATAACCGAGCTAAGGGACAGTGTGGTAGGAACCAACAGCTGATTTGACAAAAGACAGCAGAAAGTAAAAAAGCTAATTTGAATGGATTGTGTCTGAAAAAAGTCAACTGCACAGGCTTGAGCTTCACTGATGGACAGCACGATAAAGAAAAAAGCAACTTCAAGATAGATTCTCAGTTTCCTCTGCAATCAAAAGGTCTCGTGCAAGAAGAACAGCTTTTAGCAATGAATTTCTCTTAAAGATAAAGCTGCAGACAGTAAAAAATATATCCTTTAGGACTATTTAAAAAGCATATGTATGTATGATCTTATTTGCTTAAAATAAAAAGATGAAGTTAAAATAAAAGCTTTTGCTGTTAAAAAAAACCACAAACACACACAACAAACCTCCATGCCTTTTAACCCTTTTCATCATAATAGAACTACAACATACCAAATACAAATACTGTTCATGCAAAACTATTGTACTTACACTGATACCAGTGGTGCCAGAAGTGTGAGGTTCATAAATTTTACTGTACAGCTGGAAGAGTATGTGCATGTGTTACTGTTCCACAGCACTCATATAAAACATTTAGAAAATAATCATTTTAAGGTGATACTGTCAATTTTTAAATAACGCTAGATCTCTCTTTTTTTTTTTTTTTTTTCCCATAGAATTGTTTCAGATAACACCTGGCAATATCATAATTGAAAGAGAACAAGGGATTTATTTCCTACTGCTCCAACACAGAATGCCTTCAGAAAGCAGGTTTCATGAGGGCTTTCAGATGAGGTTGTGGAATCTCCATCCTTGGAGGTTTTCAAGACTCGACCAGACAAAGCCCCAAGTGACCTGGTCTGAATTCAGCACTGAGCCTGCTCTGGCCAGCAGGATTCTGGGATGCAGAACATCCAGTAGAGACAATTTCAGTATTTTTCTCCTGGCAGTTAATCTTAGCAACAGGCCCCTAGTCAAACGGTGTGTTTATGCCTCACTTAAGCAAATAACATTAAAGAACATGTAAAGGTAAACCTGGTATTTGAACAACTTCACTTGATCAGGGAGTGAGAGTGGGAAACTCAGTATCTGACACAGGGAAATGGGGTAAAAACTGACAAAAACTAGCAGGAGGGATCACAAATAGGCTTCATCAGTGTTATGTCTTCTGTATTACTCAGTATTGCACTTGTCTTTCACATGAAAATTTTAAACATGGTGCTACGTGACTTTTAATGAGATTAATTTCTACCTGCAATGTATGAGGTTAACTGTCTAGGCTTCAAATTGACTTTTTCAATCAAATCTCTCATAAGGCTCTCCCTGCTTTCATTAGGGGAAAATGTGAAACATGGCTTAAGGTTTTCCAAGGTGGCATGCAAAGATATTATCTTGAATCTCAAAAGGTTTATGGTCTGCAGTCCTCTCCTCTTTGCATGGGGGAAATCAGAGTGGGTGAAACATCTTGCTAACAACAAACTCTGTGGTTCTGGAAACCTCCTGGATGTCCCAGTCTCATCCTTCATTGTATAGTTTAGGCCTGTTCCGACAGGCTTGTTTTCAGTCAGGCCAGTAAACAGTGTCTAAAAATGAATACCCATTTAAGAAGCACCTCAAATCTGGCATGCAAAAATCACGTCTGAAAAACTCATGTGTTTTAAATATACTAAATACTTGCAAACCTGAGAAAAACAGAAAAATGTAAACCATAAAAAATGATAATTTTTCAGATTTTCTGTCTGTCTGTGGATTTACATTGCCCCTGCAATATGCCACAAGCATTAAATTTTCAATTGGAAGCAAATGAGAACAATTCTCAGCCACCTCTTTCATAAAAATCCTTCAATCACTTGTAATTTTTTTTGACCAGTAAATAATAGAGCTGCTTCACTGAGCTATTTAAGTCATATTATTTACAGCTGGAGAAAAATGAGGAACAGTCATTTTCTAGGGAGGCCAAAAAATACGATACACTCATGCAAACTAAATTAGATTAGGATTTTTTTGCCATTGGTTTGAGAAGATAAAGGATAACCTTTTCAACTTTTAGTTTGCCTGGCATTGCATTTATATTTTCAAATGAAAGATCATGAACACAGAACTTCATGAGTGTTAATAGGTTTCAGTCCTATTGCCAATGTCCTGAGACTAAATACAGATGGAACTACTGAAATATTGCTGTAGTTGGAACATCCATGCTGAGTCTTTTAAAACAGCATTCAGTGGCACTTAATTTTTTCTTAATCGTGTGGTGTCAAATTATACACCACTGTACAAAGGCTTGTTAAACAGACTCCTGAGAAAGCATCTTCACAGATTTATTTATTATTTTTTTAGCAGGGGTTGTGGGGGAGAAGGTAAATTTGCAGCTTTGACATTTTCCTGTAGAGTCTCACTGCTGTCCTCCGGTGTGCACTAAATACCTTCGCAATCTCAGTGGCTGCAGTAATGACAGCACCCAGAGCTGTAGGTAGGAGCTGGAGCTAGGACTAGACAAAGGTCCGTTGCTCATGTTGGTACTGCACATACAGCTCTTCTGAGAGAGCACTGGGCAGAGAGACATTTCAGCTACCTGCTTGTACAATTATTACTGTTTTTCAAATACTGCGTTTTGACCTGACACGTTGGATGAAATCTGATCACTGCACAGCATGTCTCAGCACAGCTTCCCCACGGGCAATGGAGCCTTATTAATAAACAAACAGGGCCACTCTCCAGTAATGGTCAATTCCTATGCTGCAATGCTTGCAGAATCACCACCGAGGGGTTTGGGAAGAAGAAAAGTTAAATAAGGGAAGCATAGTGGATCCATTGTATTCTGAACCTCCCGCCATTTTCCATCACTTTCTCATTAAAAAATGGAACATTTGAAAGCATCTTCAGAGCACATACTTATTTTGAGTTATTGCTATTGTTTTTAATCTAGACAGAGGCTCAGCTGAACCAAGAACTGTACAGACAATTAGAAGAAAACAACCCTTAATTTGAAGAGTTTACAGGCTGAACTTACACTATTGAGCTGCATAACAGTAGAGAGCCTAAAAAATACAGCAAAAGATATCAAAATACATTTATTGAAATGAAAGGTGGAATAAATAGACAGGAAATGTTCAGTTTTTCAGCATAATCCAATGTCTATGCTAAACTCCTATCAGAAAGGACCTCGTCATTGCACCTCACACTATTCCCAAACAGATAGCTTTGTGGGAGAGAGTTACAGAATAGACTGGCAAAATACCCAGGAGGGAACAGAGAGACATCTAGCCTTTCTCTCCTGCACCTTTTACCTTCACTAATGGAAGCAACTCAGGAGTTTCTTAGAAACCTACTCTTCAATGAGTAACTAAAATATTCATAATAAATTTGACCAAAGAGCTGCAACCATTTTCTCTATGCTGACTAATTGTCTCGATGCTTCTTCATGCTCTTTATCCATTTGTTTTCTCCTGTATTACACTTAAGATTACAAACTCTATGGGGAAGGGTCTACTTTTTTATTCTATTTGATTATGCTTAGGGAACAGCGTATATGGGGATCTGATCACAAAACATACATATTATAATGAATATTTGAAGGTCTTCACTACCACAACTAATTTGTCCTATACAGAATTCAGATTTCTAAGTTAACTTCCTCAGCAATTTCATGCCAATAAACTATATTCTCTAATTAGAAATGTTTCATATAACTGTATTTAAGAACAGCCAGAAGCTCTGAAAGGTTTAAGTAATGAGAAAAACAAAACAAAACAAAAAAAACCCCAAAAAACCCCCAAAAAATGAAACAGAGAGGCTACTTATTGCATTGTACAAACTAGCTGACATGTTACAAGAAACATCCATCTTGCACGAGCAATAGATAATCAGTTTTAGATCATCTCTTCTGGGCCTTCTACCTCTTAGGAACTTATGGCAAATTAAAAGTGTAAATTCATTAAACACTTGTATGTATGAGGACATTAAAGAAGTAATGTTTGCCCTATTACATCTTAAACTAAAAATTAAGGTGTTATTCCAAGAGTATGAGAAGTCAAAAGTACAAATTATGGCCCTCTCATTTAAACAAGAGACCATCTTTCTCTGATCAGGCAACCCAAATGTATGCAAGAAACTACTCTGTAATAGTTATAGTCAGTCTCAGTGATCTGATCTCTGTGTATGAACCGTGTATATAACTTAGTTAACAATACACATTGAATATACAACCTCAGTTAATTGTTTGCCTAGTAACAATTCGGAGTATCAGGGAAAAATAATATCTCTCAGCTGTGGCGCTCGCTGTGGTTTTAGTTTGTTTTGCTTTTCCATTAGGAATCTGGTATTTGTGGCTGACATTTTTATTGCATTAATGGCAGGAAACAATATGAAAAGAATGCAGACAGAAGTGGAAAGCATTAACAGAAACATTTAGACCCATTGCAGGGACATTCTAATTATGATGGTGAGTAATAGACATGTAGCGGAAAAGGCCAGGTTCAATAAATGTTCATGGAATGAGCTTCACACTTTAAATTTGAGTTTCAAGTCTAAAAAGCTGAAGAATTGCAAAATGTTAATGAATGTTTGCTCTTTGTAGCACTGTACTGGATATTGGTCCTTCAGTTCTGCAAACTACAAAGTACAGCAGCATGAGACAGCAAAAAAATTAAGGCCATAATCTAAGTTGTACCATCACACAGCTTCATTGAAAACTCTCATTATTAAAAAATACCTAGGGCTAAATCTCCAATTTAAGGTGTCATTGGTCGTTTTAAGTTGTTTGTCTTTGCAAACACAGTTTGAGTTCCTGGCATTTGCAGTTAAAGGCTGAGGCATGATGAAAATTTGGGGTCAATGTGTCATGCTCAATTTGTTATTATAGTAAGACGCACAGTATATGCTGTACTAATTGCATTTACTCATTACCATATTTACTTTCATTAAAAAGCAACAATAAAAACAACATCACTGTTCAGTTTTACTTGAAGTTTTTGCCATTTGCTGGGAAACTGAATACATCAAAAAAACTTATCACAGATTTTATGTACAATTGGAGATATATCTAGCTTTGTCTTATTAAATGAGGACCAGATCTAACCACCAGTGAAGTTAACAGAAGACTTCCCCTTACACTTCAGCAGGCATTGGATTAAAGCATTGTTTTTTGGTGAGTCACAATTTGCTACAGCTGTCATTTTATCAGTGTTGCAGTCTTTATTTGTGAGTTTCATTACATGCTTTCTTTTTATTTTGAGCTTTGGAGGTTTCCTTGTGGGCAAGGAAGGATAGATTTTTCAGGAATTGACGTATTTAAAAATTCTTATTTGAAGACAACCAAATGTGAAATGTATTGATCTAACTATAATGATCTCCACAGTTCAGCTGCAAAGGATAGCAGCTAAACTCTGTACAGTGACTGCAGCTGGGTCCTACAAAAGCTTGTACACATGAGAAACTGTGCATATTGACCAGTTCCAAAGTTCCAATGGGAGTACTCACTTCAGTAGTTGCTGATGTGCATGGGTGTTTGCAGGATCAAAGCCTCACTAGGAAGCAGAAAGAAAACATCTCCTTGGAGGGAGCTACCAAACAGAAAATACATGAGGGTTAAGGAACAAAGAGATATTTCAAGATGAGGTACTGCACTGAGAATAGATGAGTCATGGAAAAGATGCTAAGTGATTCATTAATACCAGAAGATTCGCCAGTAAAGAATGCCCAACTATGAAACTAATGACTGTGCTTTTACAATACTACCAAACTATTTGCTTTTGTAAACTTAACATAGGAATAATTTTCTCCCATTTTGAAAATTTATTATGCAATTAGTTGTCACTTTAATAAACTGTATGCACGACTGTGATAACACGGCTCAAAATACTGAGGACTTTACAGTTTTTGTTTTAAAAAAGAAAAACACTAGGAACTTCAAGTCCTGCCAATTTTTCCTCCCTGCCAAGTCCTATTAGCATAAATGAACGGTTTATTTTAAGAAATGCCTGATAAATTACTCTACACAATCAGTAATGAGGGTACTGTCAGCAAAGGAGAATCATTTCCAAAATTTACTTGGCACAAATGAGTGGTTGACTAGCTCACAATCATGTTACGTGGCCTGAGGCCCTGTTTTATTCCATAAATCTGCCTGACCTCTTCAGGGTGAAAATTAGTGATTCTATAGAAAAGGTAGCTGGGCAAACCTGTTTGAGCATTTTCTCCTTTTTAAAAAAATTAACACATTCAAACTATCTGTAGGACTATTCCTATAGTTTAATCTTCTTTGACAGACTAAAACTGCATCTTAAAATTATTGTCATAGGTTGTATATTAATATTACACATCTTTTTCCTATCACAAATTACAAGAAACAAAAACATAAAGCCAAGAAGGATACAATGTCTTAAGAAAAAATGAGAGGCCATGAGTCTCCATCCTGCTTCAGTTAGTCTCTTAACATGAGTGTGTTATCTAACAATTCAATTCTCTTTCCTTTTTAGAATATAGTTTCAAAAGTAGAGAGGAATCCCTTGGCACGGATTATTGTGTCAATTAGCAACTGAAGCCAATAATCATTCATCATCTGTTCTAAACATCCCCTGGTAAAAGTCCCTAAATACTTTACTGATCATTGCTATGGAATTCATTACATTAAAGCAGGGGGAAAACCTTTCAAAGAAATAATTTAAGATTATAAGATTAAAAGAAAAGACCTAAGAAATCATTTATGCTGCCCTCTCCCACCACTGAAAATTATTTCCAATTGTCATTCCTTTTTTTTTAAACTCTATTGTTAATGCCTTGTCCAGCCTACTTTTACAAGTCCCAAATGATAGTTTTCCAACACTCCATTGAAGACCACTTGACTGGTTAAAAAGTTTTTTATTAAAATTTTCAGAATATTTCTAATAGGGTTGGTTTACTCTAAATTAGAATACTAGATCAGAACATTCTGTGTCCTCTAGTAGGGTACAAAAGTGTCTAATATAATTTAATCTACACATACCTTGTGTATCACATGCCAAGTTCTTCATGTCTAACCATACATTAAATATATGGTTAAACATTCATATCCAAATACAATGTCTAACACAATATGAGTATGCAGGCAGGCTATATAAAGTACAGATGAAGAGAAAAGGTCCCACAAGTCTTGTGAAGTTTCATAGTAAAAGGATACACAACAACTGCCTCCCAAGAGGTCTGTTGTGAATCCCACTGTGCTTGTCAATGCACAGCTGTGGTACTGTCAATGAGATGTTGCACTACCTGCCTTTCAACAACATAGCGAAGGGCCTGGAGACCTGAGCAGGTCGCCCTGAGCTGCAGGAGAGCGTTGTGCAGACTGACTTCTGGAGCTGAACTGACACACTGATGGACAGATCTAGAGTATGAGTTCTCCATGCTGCATCCAAAGGTATCCGTAACTACTATTAAATCCAGGGTGGATGCAGACACCAGCACAAAGCACAGTGGACTAGCAGTCATGGCCCTTCAAGGCGTTTGTTCAACAAAGATCTTTGATCCTGAGATGACTGTGAGTGATGAAACAGCTCTCTAGCAAGGTTTGTAAGGATGGTTTCCCTTGTCTGAGAAAGGGATTTTAGCCATAGTAAAGTTCTCAGCCCAAGAAACATATGCGAGTTAAAATGTAGCCTGACATTTCAGAAAAGCTTATCTCTGCATAAGCGTAACTGTGTGAAAGAGCCAGAAAAGACGTATTCAGAGACTCTAAAATCTCTCAAGCTTTCTCACTTTTCCATATTAAGTTGATTCCAGGCAGCTGCCTAATGAAATGCTCATTTCTCCAGAGTGGGGTTCTGAACACGAAACTTTACTTAACCTGCATGAAGCACATACCACATGTTTTCTGCCAGAAAGAGCACTGAGGACCAACAAAGCAAACCTGCCAGGTCAGACACCTTCCTGGAAGAAGGCTGCATCTCATCTCTTGGGCCCAGGATTTGACATCAGAAGGGAGAAACATTTTTCACTTTTGGGGGTTTATTCTGATGTTGCAAAGGGTACAGGGGGAAAGCAGAAACAAATTTGAAGTGCCTCTAGGGATAAATTTTTATTTTCTCTATTTTTATGTGAGACTTGTATAAACAGCTTACAGGTATACCATACAGGAAAGGGGAAACGTCTACTCAACACCAGTGTTGCATTCTCCTGCAGCTACAGCTGTACAGTCACCAGTTCCGACCACAGAACACCTTCAGAACAATCTGCAGAACAGTTCTGCTGAAACTCAATGAACCAAGAGTGTAAGTTCATATTGTCTTTGCCATGGCCATATGTATTTTTATTCTACTTTTCCTTCAAGAAAACTATGACAAGTTTTGAAAGAAATGAGATTTTGAGTTTCTCTTAGCATCAAGATTACACTAACTTCTTTATTTTACTTCCCTTGGTATTGCTCATTCACTTTGATTTTGATTTTGTGTGGGTACTATCTTCAGATTTCCCTCCGCTACTAACTTGAGCCTTTAGTTTTTGCTATTGCTGCAAGTGGATTTTTAATGGTTGGGCCAGACCTGTTCACCTGCAAAATGGTATCAAAGCATTGACTTTTTTCGCTGATTTTTACTAATTCATTGCACTGTCTGTTGTCTCCCTTTTGCACTGCAGACTTAGTTTAACTGTGTCAAGGTAAAAATTAGAAAGGGAGATGGTAGAGGTAAGGGGATGAGATGCTGGAATGTGTTAGTTGAACAATGCAAAGTAAGGACTACTCACTGGTACTATTCTTGTTAACAAGCTCTTCACTGCCAACTTGACTCTCCTGTTGCTCTTTGAGCACCCAGGCTAATGTGACCTATTCTATGCTGAATTGTTTGAAGTCTACTGCCAGGCATGTTTAGTTTCCAGACAGTATCTGGTAGTCCAGGTCTTGCAAAATATGCTTTTAGACATGCCTTAACTCCTGTCACAGTCTTTACTCATATGTTCTCCAGGAAGCCTTACAGCAGCTGCAGCAGTAAGCTTGTCTGACAATCAGACATCAGTTGCTGACAAACTGCCTGGCTCATTTCATGCAGACCTTTATCAGTAGGTCTGAAGTATATTTCAGGCTCGCTGTAACACCCTCTAAGCCTTCTAGGATTGCTGTTTGGTCCCCTTCAAACAAAATCCTATTTTGCATGAACAGCTCATCCCTGACAGAGTAACCTCCTGTTGCAACTGCTCCTTCAGACTGCCATGGTTGGTACAGAAGCTGATTTACTGCCTGCTCTTCAGAGCACTGCCTGAAGCCTATCATTGGAGATGCAGTTTTGTTCCATAAAATCATGTCTGTTGTATTCTAGATGTATATATTCATATATAAACATAAAGTTTTAGGAAGAAACAAACCCGAGTGCAAACCCACAGTTTTGTCCAGGTTCCTTGTAGTGGATTTTGGGCAAACAAGATAGTTAATAGCAGTGCCAGCTAGTGCTGAAAGGTGAACTGAGGGAACTGCATTTCAGAAAGCATGGCTCTGTGTTTTCTTTTTATTTCCTGTGTTAAATTAAATGTTCTGGGCTGCTTGGTTTGCATTAGCACTGCTCCTAACCTCCTTCAGAACCAAATAATGTTGCTTTAGCTACCCTACAGAGTCTTAGGAGCAATCCCTGCCTCATGACTTTCCTCACTGTTTTGAAGACCTCTGACAATTCTAGAAAAAAAAAATCACTATAGCTAGAAGTGATTGGACTCCTTTCATTTTGAGTGCTTCCCTAATTGCGCTGATTTTTTTCCAGGGTCTTGCTGCTATCTCCTTAGATGTCAACTAACAGAGAAAAACAGTTTTTCTCAAGTCCTACATGTCTACATTCAATCTCATATTTTACTTATTACATAGTGACATTGACTGTCTCTTTTGTCAGATCATTAATTTTTAATAGCTCTGTCACCAGCTTCAAGCCACATGTCTTGGAATCCTTCCCATCTTCAATTTACACTGAAACACCTTAGATGTTGGGCCCAGGTTAAAAGGATTTACACCAGGCAATTATCTTCCAAAAGGCGTAGCCAGTGTTGTCACATGGCTCGTGGACTCATTTACCACAACGTGGTAAAACTCAGTCTTAGCCTCACAAACAGTGATGTTAAACAGATGATAGATTATACAATCTATTAGTGGTGATAAGCAGCAACTTCTTTACAATGACATATTTAGTGGTTTGGCTAAATGAATCATAGAATCATTAAGGTTGGAAAAAATCTCTAAGATCATCAAGTCCAACCGTAAACCAACACTACCATGTCCCCTACTCCATGTCCCGAAGTGCCATGTCTACATCTTTTTTGAACTCCTCCGGGGTGGTGACTCCACCACCTCTCTGGACAGCCTGTTCCAGTGCCTGACCACTCAGTGAAGAAATTTTTCCTAACATCCAATCTAAACCTCCCCTGGCGCAGCTTGAGGCCATTTTCTTGCATCCTATTGCTAGTAACTTGGGAGAAGAGACTAACACCCATGTCGCTACAACCTCCTTTCAGGTAGTTGCAGAGAGCGATAAGGTCTCCCCTCAGCCTCCTCTTCTCCAGGCTAAACAACCCCAGTTTCCTCAACCTCTCCTCATAAGACCTGCTCTCCAGACCCTTCACCAGCTTCGTTGTCCTTCTCTGGACACACTCCAGCAACTCAATGTCCTTCTTGTACTGAGGGGTTCAAAACTGAACACAGTATTCAAGGTGCGGCCTCACCAGTGCCGAGTACAGGGGCACAATCACTTTCCTACTCCTGCTGGCCACACTATTCCTGATACAAGCCAGGATGCTGTTGGCCTTCTTGGCCACCTGGGTACACTGCTGGCTCATGTTCAGCCGGCTGTCGACCAGCACCCCCAGGTCCTTCTCTGCTGGGCAGCTTTCCAGCCACTCTTCCCCAAGCATGTAGCATTGATCCTCAGTTTACTCCAAATTTTCCTCAGCATTAATTAGGCATCTGAGTCATTCTCTGAAGTTTCAATGGATATAACAATGTCATTTCTTAATAGAGTTATCAACTATTTGACATTAATCTGCCATTATGAATAAAAATGAATTTTAGTCATCTCTCTATATGGGGGCTTATTTTTGACTTCCACTTGATTTTTGTGTGTCTGGTTCCTTGAAATATGATCTTACATTTTCTGAAAATGCTTGAGAAAGCACACAGTAACCACACTCTCTCCTCAGTCATGCTCAGGAAATTATGATCTTGCACATGTAACATCTCTTGATTTTCAGGATTCTTCTCTACAGGCTGCATTTGCTCTTTGACTTCAAATACCTGCATCATGAATACCTGATTCTAATCCTCCACATTAAAGTTGCCACTAACCAGCTTGGTAGGATTAGGCTGCTGATAGCTTCACCATCCAACTGGAGTCAACTGATTAAGGCCTGATAGAATAGTTCTGAAAATGAACGCAATAGCTGGCATCCTTCTTCTACATCCTTCTGTGCAATTAATTTCTCTGGACCTATGCAAGGCAGCCAGAAGACATCTTTCTTTTAACTACAATCTCTATGTTCTCCATCTCTATTACCACTTTTATATATTTCCTGAGCTGCAACACACTGGACAGAAAGTCGTGCTATGCACTCTGCTTTTTATATGTTTTTCCAGGAGCCAGACAGTTTTCTTTCTGTCTTCTGAATTGTTTCTGTCAGTACATACCCTGCACTATGACGCCTGCATTCCCGGTCAGTCTGTCTCTGTCCCGCTTCCCAATTTCCGTTAGTTTGACCCTGTGAACTTGTTCTGCACTAATAACACTGTTTGGATCCTTTTCCTAGACAGTTCAGCTGCCCTTGCCATTTGAAGAAATTTCTCTGTTTCTTTCAACAGCTTCTCCTGTATGCTGGAATCATTTGCCCCATATATATTTCTGTCTCTCATTAAGCAATCTTTTATATCTCCAAAAGTACATGTGGATGCCAGAGTATGTGACTGTAAGGCAGGCATCTATTCCCCCTTCTGTTTCTTGGGTTCAGATAAAAACACAGTCACATTCCTTCTAGGGTCACAGTATATCAAATACTTTTATCAGCTGCTACAGTGTTTTAGGTATTATTAGCACCAACAATGTCTCATTCACTTCTCTTTTTCACCAGAAGTGACAGTAGAAATGCTTTATCCTACTTTTCTCATCTTTACCCTCCCCAATCAATGCTTTATTCAGTACATATTAGTACTGTTATGCTTTTTATGTGGAAATTCAGCTTTCTTAGTGAAGTTACTGTCTCATGGCTGTTCATTGCCTCATGGCTGCTTGTTTTGTCTCTTTAAAGCTCTTGCTTTATTTGTCTTTCAGTAATGCTTCATTCTTGCTGTCAGTCTCACCCAACTGACTGTTGTATCACACTGGTCTTTACTGCATAAGAGCTAATAAAATGAGAGTGCTCCACATTTGTAAAGTCCAGTGGTACTCTATTGAGAGAATTACCTGCAGAGGTCCTTCAAATGCCATTAACATCCATGCCACAAGCACAAAAACTAGCTCTTTGATGATTTCTCCAAATCTCTTTTCCTCTTAAGATCAGTGCTTCTCCCTGCTAGCTCCATGTCTTGCTCAGCGAGGATATACTTGAGAAGGCCAGAAAGTAAGACTCTAATGAGTTTCTCTATATTGGTAATGTAACAAAAGACTGCATTACGCTGCATGCCACCTCACAGCAACTGCTGTCTTTATTCGATGGAGGCTGCCCATTCTCTCTTAAGAATGCAAGTCTTCCAACTGTTTATTTTAAACTAGTTGCTGAGAAAAATGTTTTAATACTTACACAAAGCACTGAAAGCTGAGCCTAAGACAAACTGCAGAACATCTCTGCTGCAACAATAAGACAGAGTTTCTGTCATTCACGACCTTGAACACTGCAGCCAGAACCAAGGGGTGAAGCCAATGCACAATGCTACTCACTGGTGACAGCCCCTAGGACAAGCAGCATAAAAGGAGGGGAAGAAAAAAAATCCCCAAAAGATCGCTTTCTTTTTCAGCTATTTGTGCATGAACTATTCTGCCTGCCCTCTAATTTCTATGACCTCCAAGCCTCCCTAGGAATATGAATACCTATTGTTGACTTAATTGGCAAAATAACAAGAAACATCTGCCAAACAAACCCAGTTTCTTAACCTCTGCTGGTCTTGGACACATTTTGACTGTAAGGGAAAGAATAATGTGTTTTGTCTCTATGAACCAGCCCGGACCGGATGCTTCCATAGTTCAGGGAGCCATTTCCACCGTACATCAGAGAACCAATATACAACAGAGATTTCACAAAGGCTGTCTTGTTGTCAGATGCCCATCTCACATGGACCATGGAATATGTCCATAATACTAATAACAGAATGACAGAATAAAATTGATGAAAGAAAAAGGTCTTTCTTGCTAGTAAGTAAGTTTGGAGGGAGCTGGGTGGTCAGACAGGTGGACAGAATACATAAGGAAGATGTAAATGAAGATGTTTTAAAATTAGAATAGTATAGAACAGAACAGAAGAGAGTAATCATCTAGTCCAACTGCCTGACCACTTCAGCCGGCTGGTGGAGGGCTGGATCTGCTGGTCCTGACTGCGTGGAGCTGCACTCCAGCAGGCTACTGATGGACGAAAGCCTCATTAACACATTTCTCAGGCTCCACCCTTCATGCTTTGCTGTCATCAAATGTGTGAAACAGTGAAGTTCATGGTCAGGTCTTTTGAATTTAGGTTGCAGAAAAGCATCATTCAAAAAATGTAGGTTTTTTTGTCCACATCGTATTCTGGATTTCTTGGCATCCATGAGCCAGAAAAAGCTCTCTCTCATGGTATAGTTGTATGGCCGCCACCCTCCCTACCAGCTGAAGCTCTGACAGAAGCTTAAATCCCCTACATCAGTAACCCCTGCATGAAAAACTGCAGGGTAGAAATAGATAACACAACATCAGGTGGAGCACCATGAGTTTCTCCTCCAGTTTGGAAACGTTGGAGTAGAAAAATGTTCTTGGAGGCATGAGCAGATCACAGTGTGACTGCGAGCCATGAATGTGATACAGGCAAATGCATTCTTGTGTGTCAGGCAAGGAATTTCTATAGGAAAGGCAAGCACTGTGCAAAGGCTTGGTGAGAACTCACCTGTACCACTATGGACATTTCTCATTCCTCGGGTTCAAGAAAGACTAATTCCATCTGGGATGAAGGCAAGCAAAGACTAAGCAGTTGATTAGGGGCATGGAGGGCCTACCGAAGATGGTGACGACTGGAAGGAGAAAGACAAAGGCTGAGAGGGCTGCCATCACTTTCAAGAAAGGTATCAAGGATGAAGGCCGAAGAAAGAAAAGAGCTACTGAAGTGTGAGGAAAATTATGGTAAAGAACACAAAACAATTCAGGACTTCCTTCCAAGAAGAAGACCTCACCATAAACAGTGTAGTGGCAAATGTCCCTTGGTGCACTGGTAAGGAATGATGAGGAAATCATGCATGCTCTCTACGTCTCTGCAAAGTTCATGCTGAAGGAACCAAAGCCCTTTCTTTCACCTCTGACATCACCACAACCAAATGAATGTCTATGGTATAAATGCCCTTATTTACACAATCTGAAAGTACATACCAAATCTGGAACCAACATACAAAACGACAAGAATAGTACCTTCCTTACTCTTTCAGTACTGCAAATTCTAAATCCTAAAGGAAAAGGAGATTTTCCAGGGTTTTAGATAAGTTCTGAACATCTTCCCACAAAAATGAGGTAGGCAAATAACTCTTGGAAAGGTTGAAGTCACGAAGGAGCTCTGAAAGTTTTACTCCATGGCTGAAGCCACATACAAAACCCCATTTTGTATCCTGTATAAACACAGCCAATGGGTGTGTTTAACAAAGGAGCTACGCAGCTTGGTTTCAGTGGGAAAAGGGGACGTGATGGCGATAGCAGCAATGGGCTGTTTTCCCAATCTGGAAAAGTTGTTCTTTGCCTGGCTGTGCTTTGGGCATGGATCCAAATGTTCTAGGTCTGAAAATGACCAACCTTTCCACTACATCAGTGCCACTACCTCCACTGCCTTTTCTTTCAAAGCCTGTCTTATTTCCACGGTGGTCTGTTGGCACTGTCCATCCAACCTTTGGCTCTGCTTACACTTTGCCTTTCCCTCAGGCTGCGGCTGCTGAAATCACCCCCCTTACACCCCAGGAAAAGGGTTTGTGTCCAGCCAGATCAAGTACTCCTTGCTGTGGGGCCTCATGGACATTAGCTGTGGCACACACAGGGACGGCTAATAAGGGTGGTCTCCGGGCTGGAGGGTTGGTTTCTGCTGTGGCCTGGGAGAACAGTAACAGCACTGGTTTTGTCCTTAGGGGCTGAGTTGCAGAGGAGGCATCAGGGACACCCAGCAGCTGAGCCCAGTGCATGGCCACCAATGGCAGGGACAGCCCCCTGGGCCTCCTGGGCACAGGTACTGCCTCAGGGCCAGCACCCCAAAAGCCTTCCTCCAAAGGATGCTGGGCAGAGGGCTGGCGGCTGGGGCTGCGCAGGGAGGGCCCCGTCATCCCCATGGCACAGGGCCACCACCCGGCAACGCAGCAGTCACAATGCCCCAGGACAGCATAAAAGGGAGCAGCATCCCATGGCCCGCTGCCAGGGCTGGCTGGGGGCAGCCTGAAGACATCCAAGAGGAAGTCCTTGAGGAGACGGTGGTATTACTTGGAGGGGGCTGAGGGAGGAAGACCGGATGCTGGACGAGGATGCTGGAGGTTCTCTGCTGCAAGGCCAGCTCCCGGTGGGGCCACGTTCAAAGCACACCTGATGGATGGAAATCCTGCTTCAGCCTTCAGAGACACAAGCCCCTCAGGAGATGAGAAGAACCACCAACCCCTGGAGGTGCCCGAGGCTATCAGGCCTTGTCAGCTGGATAGCCGTGGCAAGACCAAGGCAATGCCTTCTTGAGGAGCACTGCAGGGCTCGCCATCCTCATCCCCTGTGGAGCCAGGGGCAGCAGCCGTAAGAAATGGGATGTAGAGATGTTGCAAGGGGTCCCAGTGCTTTGGAGCACCCACTGGTGTCCCGCCAGATGTGGGAAGGATTCTCACCTCCAAGGTCGATCAGGCTGGGGGCATTGGGCCATTCTCGGAAGCCCCTGAGATGGCTCCAGCCGGAGTGAGAACAGGGCTTGGGCATCTCCTGGGAGGCATGACCAGCCTGTGGGACAAGGAGGCAGGTCTTGCTCACATGCTCAGGGAATAGCCGATCGGCCAGCACTGGGGTCAGGAAGGAATTTTCCCCCAGGGCGGATTGGCACTGGTCCCTGGGGGTTTTTTGCCTTCCTCTGCAGCATGGAGCATGACCACATGTCAGGGCTCCTCTGGTCCCTTTTAGCTGGGTCACTGCCTGCTGCTCATGCACCACGGAGATGGCCTCTCGTGCCCTGCAGCTGCAGGGGGAGGAAGGCTTTTTTTCCTCCACAGCGGGCTAGACAGTGTCACCAGGGTTTTTTTGCCTTCTTCTACAGCATTGAGCACAGCCCCTTGCCAGGGCTCCTTTGGGCCATTTTGGTCAGGTGCCTGCTGCTCATGTTCCACGAAGGTGGCCCTCATGCCCCATGTCCAGGGGGAGGAAGCTTTCTTGACTCCCAGGGTGGGCACTCAGGGTGGCCCCTTGGGGTTGCTTCTTGTCCTCTGTAGCACTGAGCACAGCCCCTTGTCAGGGCTCCTCTGGGCCCTTTTTGCCCGGGTCTTGCCTGCTGCCCTTGCACCTCCAAGGCACCACTCATGCCCTGGCTCTCTCTGGCTCTCTTGCCCGTTGCAAGTTTGGATCGGAAGCAAGCTCTGCTCTTCCCTTGGCTCCATTTCCCCAGGGCTTCTTGCTTGTGCAAAACAGCCTGTGCTTGGAAGGGCTCCAGGCTTGCTGCACCACCAGGAGCTGCCACTTTCCAGCTCTCCCTGCGTGCAACACAAGCGCAGGGCAGGCACGAGAGCGCTTTTCATGCATCACGGGCCAAGAAGGACAGCAGTGAAGCAAGTTTTGGAAGGCAAAAAGCATGCTTGTCATTGCTACCTGTCATACTTTGGAAAATACCCCACGGTGCCACACACCTCTTCTTCTTCATCTTCTTTTGTGTGTGGTGGGTCCTGTTCCTCATTCTTCATGTTCTCACTCTTCAGGAAACAGGCTGCTTGGCCTGTATTCCTGCTGCTACTTTCTGCAGCTCTGTGATTTGCCTTTGCCAGGCTGCAAGAGATGTTTTTTCAAGCTAAACTGAAGAACGCATCAGCCTGCTCCTTTCTACACATGCGCATTGTGCTAATGCTTGTGAGCACTGGCTCTGAAACGGATTCACACAACTAAAAGAAAATCCTGTTTCCACTTGTAGCCTTTGTGTTAAGAGTCCTTGAAAGTGTTTTTGGAGCTGAAAAACCACTGGCATTTCAGGCAAATAAGTTATTCTCATTGTTATTCAACTCACGGTGAGCACAGGGAATAGAATAGTTATGCTGTTATGCCTCCATTTCTGCATTACAAGCTCTGACCTGGGGTAGAGGGCTCCATCCAGGAGGGCAGGTCTCTGCAGTGCAGGTGCCAGGCCCATCCAGGAGACAGGGGCAGAGACGGGCACACCTACAGCATCGCTCAGGCAGGGACTGAAGGCCCCAGGCGGAGCTGAGACACGTCCCCTGGGCCCTTGGCAGGAGATGCTGGGGGTCCCAGGGGAGGCCGGTCCCGGCCACGGAGGCCTATGAGCACCCCCAGGGCCCTGGCACAAGTACACTTGCACTGCTCATATGCTTTCCTTTAGATGTTTATGCTTGGCCACTTTGGAGACAAGAGTCTTGGGCCAGAGGGACCTTCTCTCTGACAGAGTACTGTTGTTCTCAGGCTCTTTTGTTTTAGTATGTTTTTCCAAGGAAAACAGCTTAGGCATATCTAAAAATGAGTACAAGGAGGGGGAAAAAAATCCATGGGGAATTGAACAGGTATTGCTCACCTCAAAAAGATCTGCAGCCATTTAGTTCAGGGGCATGTCCTGCTTCAGGAAGAAGAGTAGAGTAGAGTAGAATAGAATAGATCACTTGGAAGGGACCTACAACAATCATCTAGTCCAACTGCCTGACCACTTCAGGGCTGACCAAAACTTCAAGCATGGGATTAAGGGCATTGTCCAAATGCCTCTTAAACAGTGACAGGCTTGGGGCATTGACCGCCTCTCCAGGAAGCCTGGACCACGGTTTGACTGTCCTCTCGGTAAAGAAATGTTTCCTCATGTCAAGTCCAAACCTCTCCTGATGGACGCAGCTTTAAGCCATTCCCACGCATCCTGGCAGTGGGTACCAGGGAGAAGAGCTCAGCACCTCCCTCTCCACTTCCCCTCCTCAGGAAGCTATAGAGAGCAGTGAGGTCGCCCTTCAGCCACCTTCTTGCCAAAGTAGATAAGCCCCATGTCCTCAGCCGCTCCTCAGAGGACATGCCTTCCAGCCCCTTCACCAACTTTGGTGCCCTTCTCGGGATGCATTCAAGTATCTTAACATGCTTTTTTAAGTTATGCATCCCAGACCTCCACATGATACCTGAGGTGAGGCTGCACCAGATCTAAATACAGCGGGATAATCACCTCTTTTGACCAGCTAGTTATGCTGTCTTTGATGCACCCCAGGATGCGGTTTGCCCTCTTGGCTGCCAGGCCACTCTTCTGACTCCTGTTGAGCCTCCTGTCAGCCAGCACCCCCAGACCCCTTTCTGCAGGGCTGCTCTCCAGCCACTCCTCTGCCAATTTATACTTTTGTCCGGTGTTACTTCATCCCAGGTGCAGAATCCGGCATTTGCTCTTGTTCAATTTCATGCTATTGGTGATTGCTCAGTCCTCCAATCTATCCAGATTCCTCTGCAAGGCCTCTTGTCCAAGAGAGTCAACAGCACCTCCCAGATTAGTATCATCAGCAAACTTGCTACGGGTGCATTCAGCTCCCGCCTCCAGATCACGGATAGAAGGATTGAACAGAACTGGCTCTAGAATTGAGCCCTGAGGAACATTGCTGGTGACCAGTCACCAGCCAGATGTAGCCCTGTTCATTGCAACCCTTTGAGCGCTGCTGTCCAGCCAGTTCTTCACCCAGCGCACTGTTAGTCTACATAATAAAGGAAGCAACTCTCAAGAGAGCTGTACGGATTATATCCCTTCACATTAAATCAATTAATTCCTTCTAATCCAAAATGGCAGTGTATATGGCACTCTGAGCATGTCCTGTTACACAGGATCTCCTTTAGTGTACAATATATGCAGGACATGTGCCCAAATTACAGATGTCTGGGAAAATTAATGTTACTGAAGAAATGTATGTCAAAGAAACCTGGGTGAAGGTGAGGGCAATAAGCTCTAATACACAAGAGTAGAAAACAAAATATGAAAAAAAGCATAAACTTAAACTTCCTTGTTTTGTTTACACAGACAAAATAAATTTTAGCATCATATCGTTAACATAACCACAATACACAACAGATGGCTTAAATCCATCTTTTAGGCTTATGAAGTAGGAGTATAGAGGAAAGAACTAGCTAGATATGTTTTCTCATTTTTGTCAAATAGATGCAATAGCATTAGAAAATACAATTTATATCATAACCTGTATGGTGAGTGGACACATAAGAGTGTTAAGTACTCTGGTGAATGTACATTGTCTTAATAATTTGCCTTTTTTCCTATTACATAGCTCTCTTACAGCTACATAGATGTGAATCCATTCAGTCACCTTGTTTTTTATTATAGGCTGAATGTTACCAGTGGGAGAACACCAGTGGTAAGTGAACTTTATATCCATTATATCTGAAAGTTCAGGACAAAATAGTTTTCTCTGCCAGCATGCCTCAGTCATTACATTTCACAGTTGCAGTATTTAGGAAAGACTGGAAATATGAGACCTGTGGAAGAAGCCAAGGTATAATCAAAAGTCGTAACTCTTTCAAAGGCTGTGTTAGTTGTACACCAATTACATCTGCACCCAGAAATAGCTCCTGAATTAAGTATAATCACATTCCTGCCTGGATTGGTGTCTTTAGCCCATAGGTATTGCTAGTTAAGTAGCTAAAAGCAGCAGTGAAGTGGAAATCAGCTATTATTCCAGTATGATGAGCAAACCAATACGCAGTCCTTTCTCCCCAAAGCAGTGGTTCAAATGTCCTGGTCACTGGGAGAAGGGTTTATCTCTTTTTACAAGATAGGAGGTAGTAATTGTTACACTAATCAAATATAAAAGTAAATTTTGAACTACTAAATATTCTTCAGATAGAGATATTAAGCACTAGAAGACAGAAATTTCCTAAATTATGATTGAATTTTAGATCTTACCTCTTGACTTTTTAAAGAGCCTCTACAAATGGATCCTTTTAATATCTCTGCGTAATTATCAGTCAATATACCACAAAGTGTACCATGAGTTGGAATGCTTAAATTTTGCATATATTAGGTTCCATATTTTATGGTACATTTAAGTTGATTACTGACCATTACTTCTCATTAATTACAGTAAATTTAGAAAAAATTATGACAAAGCTCCTGAAAATCGAACTCAAGTCTTCAAAAAAAGGGCAGAGCACTTTTACTGTGGACATGCTTTACTGTAAATAAGACAACATTTGTTTAATCCATTCATCTTGAGTTTAAAAATTATCCACAACATTCTAAGGGATTTATTTTCAACAATGTAATCACCATGAATCATCAGAGCATGTAAATTCCCTGAATATACCCACTATTTGAAACCTTGTTTATAAAGAAATAATGATTTTTTTCCTGTCTTTGATATCACAGATAATTATAATTACACATAAATACTGCTCAAAGATGAGCAGATAAAAATGGGGTATGATACCAGGGCTTAGCTTTCTTTTCACTTACAATAATTTCCTTCATACAACACTTTGTAAAAAAAAAAGTTAATATTTTAAACAGAAAATATTCAGATTTCTGAATTTTCTGAATCACCTTTGCTTATAAATTATAGCACTGAAACTACCTAATTTTTCTCTCACTGCAGTTTAACACCAAATAACCTCCATGGGTATCAAGATTGTTATGTTCTGTAACAGTATATAATATACATTCATATGTGATATGCAGGTATAATATATAATTATGTAATAGAAGTATAATATATTATTACATTTCATTGGAACCAGTGCCCAGTATAATAATGGTTTCCAAGAGGCAGATAAGACTTAGACTTATGCTTTCTAAATACACGCAATGAAGCATTTTGATTCACGTCTGGGTACACCTGGGGAAAAGAATACCAATCTCTGAAAATATGAGAAAACTAGAAGTATATGCTATGCCTCACAACATAGCAACTGGCTGCAAACTTCCCTCATTAAAAAAAAAAAACAACTGACCTTTGAGGACACCTGACAGAAAAATCTTGAAAGTAAATGCAGATTCATGAAAGTGGTAACAGATTGCCACATGGAGGTTGGTGGTGGCTGAGGCTGCTCTGAGTGATGAACCATCTAGCAGTGAGAATCTAAAAGTCTTATTAAAGTAGTAAACATGTTATTGTTTGCTTTCTTAAAGTCAACTGGAAGGAAGGTTCCAAGGTATCTCCACACTAGCCAACATTTCAAAAGACTTAAAAGAGGTTAGAATAATGAATCTTAGAAGGTGAATGGCTTCATTCTGAGCTACTCCTCAAATTTACCATGTTTCCTCCCAGTAGTTTTCTATACAGTGTCAGTATTACAGAAGTCCTTAAAGGACAGGTTAAAATGGTACCTTCCAATCTAACACTGCCATGCAGCTATACCAAAGTTACACTTTATCCATGTATTCTCACAACACTCTGTGAACAGCTGGTAAAAGCTACAGCATGGTACCTGAACCTATGAGGAGCAAAAGGACACATCGACATTTTGTGATGTTTTTGTCTCAGGAAATACAAGCAAAAATGAGAAGTACAAGGGTAGCTATTAAACCGTACATTCCGTTTTGAGATAAAACAACTATTAAATCATACAGTGGGGGCACTGATTTGTGAGTAGTCAGGAAGTAAAAATTCCCTTTCAGGAATTACAACAATAGTCCTTATTTCAGCCATCTAGGAAGGTTGCAAAGGTAAATACTACCAACACAAAAATCTTTGCCCCATCTTTATCTTTTCTATTCCCCTAAGTATGAATAAATGTGAAAACTAGAATGTTTGCCAAAACAGCCTCCTTTGACAAATTTACTGATCCCTAAAGTGTTCCCCATTGGGAGGTGAAGGCCAGATTTTAAAATGTAGGCATATTCAAAGAAAACAACAGAACTGTATACTCTTCATTTATTCACATAAACACCTGGCTTGCACATACAAAATAGTAAGTGGTGTATTCACATGGTCAAGTATACAACTCACTATATCATTAAGGAAATATCTGATAGAACCATATAGAAAGTGATCAACTTTGCAAAGAGTTTTTTGTTTTTCTAAGTGAAATATTCTAAGCACTTCCACAAAAACTTATATCCCAAGAGACAAATGACACATGAAACCAAAAGAGTTTCTAATCATTACTTTGTCTCAGACTGGAATTCAGTTTGACCTATTATTCTGAAGTTTTCACTGAACCTTAACCAGAACTGAAACATAACAAGTACTACAGAACTTCTGAAATTTAGAATACTGGTTTGACTAACCATTTACACCAACTAGCACAGATCAGTTCAAGGAGGGAAACTGTCTGCACCAGCTTGCTTGCAAGGCCACAGTTCATTGTAGTCTTTTCCTATAACCTCCTTCCTCAACTCATTCCCCATGTTTTCTCATCAGCATGGTCCTTCAGCACAAGCCTTCTCTTCTCCACCTTGACACTATGCTGTTTGCTGTGAACCACCAGTTTCTTGGTCAAAGCTGGTAGATTCTGCACCTGCCTACGGTGAGCTTTGAGTCTGAACAATGACTGCTGTTCTCCAGCAGTGTAGTCCTGTGTGCTGTAGGTCCTATTTTAATTTCTGTGCTATCAGCACAGCTCCTTCTGATCCCTGGCACAGCACAGATACCACTGATGTTTCCAGGGCAGTGCCCCCAGCTGTTTCGCTTTAGCTTCTCAACCTCTTAAGATTCAGGTGGCTGAGAAAAAGACATAGGATTGTTCTGGGAGCCCAGATGATGGTTAGATTCTGGCTGAGGAATGAGACCTGAAAGCTAACAATTCTCCCTACATGAGACCCTTATTTGAGGTGTACCCCCATCATATAAACTTCTTCCATTTTTCAAAGGTGTGTTTTCCAGGGAGACAAGTTTACTGACCATTTCAGTAATCCAAAATGGTTCAAACTAGGTGACACTGAAATAACATACTGCATGGACAGTAGAGCTAGGAAGAAATGGCTGCATGGCATCACCAGAACTTAACCCAGCTCAAAAGAAAAATCACTAGCTGAACTCCAGCTGAAAACTGTATTACCCAGTTCTTTGAGAAAGAGAAAGCATTTTTCAAATGTAACTCAGCAAATTAGAGGAGAGTTTTCATCATAGCTTTACTCATATAGGAATCTAAATCTCACAGCAAAGCAATGCAGCTTTATTTTCTAGCACTAATCTTGTAATTTATTTAGAATGCTATCAAATTGCTGTGAGTGTATACAAGCTCCTATAAGTATGTATGTGTTCATGTGCTGGGAATGGCAGATGTGTGCATGCAGTTGTGCTTCCAGTATGTGCAAGTTGGACAACTGGAACTGGGTATTTGTGCATGATCAGCTTTGAAATTTTGTTTGCTCCACATGTTTGTTTGTAAATCATACTGCCTCTCTTCACAAATATGCCTGTTTTTATGTTCCTTGTGATGTTTCTAAAAACAGCTTGCAAAGAATATTAAAAAGCTTGTTCTAATCTGCAAGCCTCTGCCTCGTTTCATCTCTGCATCCAGTTCAAAACCCATGAGGAACACTCTACTTACACACAAATCAATATAAATTATTTATTGGCCTGCCACAGGCACAATCTCTAAACAACTTTAATTTAAAGCAATGAACTCACACCAAATTTTAAAATTCATTATGGTATCAATCCTTTTTAATAGAACAATTATCTGCTTTTTATATGGGTAAACTGTTCTTATTTATTGCTATGTTCAGTCTAGTTTCAGACACCAAATAAACAGGGATTCTGTGTCTTCTTAGGGGACTCTGTTCCATACTTCAACAGACTCTGTGTCAGGAAGATTTTTCTAATCGGGTCTTGACTAATGCCTCATGTGTTCAATAGACCTTGGATTAAGCTAGTTTACATCTGTTCTGTCTTGGTTTAAACCTTTTGCACACAGTGATAGGATGGACAAGCTAGCTTTATTTGCCAAAAAAAACCCCACCCAGTTTTGTAAGTTTGGATCAAATTTGGTGAATACTATCTGCTAAATAAAAATCTGGGAAAAAATTCACATGTAGTCATAAAACATTTGGGAAAACCTCTTGGTTAGCAAAATGGCAGGGGGCAAAAGAGGTGGCAGCAATGCTTTATTTTTGATAGCTCAAATTATTAAGGCATCATTTGGAATATTCAAGACTCAGGTCCAAACCAGCATACTTGTTTTGAAGCAGGGCTTTTATGCAAGGAAGGTCTGCTGGTGAATATATCAATACTAATAGCAGGCACAAGTTTTAGAATAGGTGAAGAGGTTGTTGGATTCAAATTTACCCAACCAAATTGTGTCTTCATTGACCACATAAAGGGATCCAGAGAGATAAGAAGCATCAAAACCATTGCTCTCTGTTCTATTCATATTAGGAAAAAAAATATATCTGAAGAAAAATAACCTGAAACGCAGGCACTTAAATGGAAGTATATATCTGGAAATAGTCATGCTGACACAGTCTTCAGGATTACATTGGCAAGCAAATTAGACATGAGCTTGAAATAGAGCATAACAGCTAAATAGATCAATGTAATTTTTACTGCATGGGCAGACACCTCATATCTGTAAGTTAGGCAATATTGGTCTTTTTAAAAGAGATTTTGATGAAACATGGGATTAATTTCTGGGCAGAACGTTACTAGAAAGTGCTGTGGGAAGTACAAGGAAGAGGAGCAAAAATAATAGCAAGTTTGCAGTGACTAAGAGAACTTAAATATGCCCTACTTCAGGAGTTACAGATAAAAAGCTAAATATATCTAAATTTACTAACCCACAACAGGTACCTGTTATGTACTGGTGGTAGGCTCTTAATCAATTGAACAGTAAATTTAACTGTATAAGCCTTATTTTTCCCCTCATTTCTACCCGATCCCGTAGCATCAAATTTCATGTATTGTCATTATTATAATTTGGAAAAAATTAGCATATTTATGCTCTGTAGTTACTTCTGAGTTCCATTATCTCAATTTTTTGGATGAAGAATTGAGAAATATAACTTCATGGGCTAAGGGACTTGCCCAGAGTAAGGCAGGAGGTTTATGATGTGCTCTATACAACTGCAAATTTTCCCTGTAAATATGCAGTACACAGACTGCAATAAAAAAAGAGAGAGTTACAAAGCTGCTGCACTTTGCTTACACAACAGATCTTAAAAGACCTGGGCAAATTATCCTACACAGTTTGTCAAAAAATCATCTAGATTTGACCTCTGTCATGTAAGTACTTTCATGGGGAGAAAACAAAAGCAGTTTAAAGGTCATGAAAAACATGAAAAAAAAATTGTTGCTCTAAAAACGGGGTAACGTTGAATTATAACTATGGCATGGGTTTTTAACAATGAACCTGATCAGGCATTTGAAGAAAGAGGCAGAAATTTAATGAAATTTCCACCTCTTGAGGACTTCTGAATAAGACAAACTGTAGTCAAACACACCTGAAAGGAGTAAATCAATGAAATTCTATGGCCAATGCCTTAAGAAGGTAAACTATATGATCTAATGGCCACTGCTGACCATAAAATTGTTCAGCCTAGGCTCACAGAAAACAGTTTAAGTCCAATCATTCTTTCCATTCACGGAGAGGCAGGGCTTGGGTCAAGACAACATGGTGGAAACACAAATGAGGATTAGTATACTCAGTATCCTAGGGATTAAGTAAAATTGTCTAAATGTTTAAAACATATTTCTACATTTAATGAAACCAAACTTTTTTGGCTGACAGTAGATTCCTTTTCTTATCCAATAATTATTAAAGATCATAAAGATATACTTAGGATTTATGGTTGTTGAAGTAATTTGGCTGTTTTACAATGCACCCGAGGCATGCAGATATATCTTTACAGTCACACACCCTGAACTGTGTGAGCACCTGGCTGTGCTTGTTACAAAGTGAGGGTTAAGAAAGTACATTTTAAGTTACTGTTATTTACATAGAAAGAAGTGGGAAACACATTTAAATAGAACAAAAAAAAATAGTTTTAAACTGAATTTAAATCTAAAGCTGAATTCTAGGACTGTCACTGTTTGGGAAGTTAATGAGTTTATTTGGCTATTCAGTTAATACTTCAACTTTTTTTCCCCCCTATGTAACAGAAAGATGATACTGTTTAGTTTACTCCCCATAAGAAACTATTATGTCCAGTGTAAAGGCAATCCCAGCACATCTTAGGACACATGGAGGAAAATATATAGAAAATATTCTCCAGTAAGTAGAATTACCGATCAACATTCAGCAAAACTTCAATCACAATTTCACTTGACTTATTGTGTACAGAGTAGCAAAATGTCACCACTTGTCCACTGAAATATTTTTATTTCCCCTCCCAATATGGCAGTGTCAGGTCCTGGAAAGAAACATGTGAGGCAAGAAAAACAACTTTGATTGCCACAACTTAAAGAAAGACAGAAAAATCTAGGGTCTGCTGAGGAGAGTCCAGCTCAGACACACTGAACAACAGTCCTGGGGAGCCGCTGCCTGAGTAACACACAGCACTTTTGGTCCCGGTCAGTACCATTACACAATTACTCTGAGCGTGATGGAAAAGACTTCCACTATTTCTTAATTTCCCCCAACAACTGAAGTCCCAGAACTAGGTAAGAGACAGCTGGCTTTTCTTCCTTAAAACATCAACTTTAAAAGTATCAACTGTAGCACTAAGACCATTCCAGAAGACATAGCAAATTTTAAAATATGCAGTAGAGAAAAACTCTGGAAACATATTGCAGAGAAGCAAAAATATGAAAAGTTTTGTTGTTTAAGTTCTACTTTAAAAGGAATCTTAAAAGATTCCAAATTAAAGTATTATTCATTAAAAACATAGACTAGCCTTTTCTATGTAATCCTGAAGCTTACAACATATTCCTTGCCATTCCCACCATCTCTTTTCTGCTTTTGCAATCAGCACGAATATATTGTTCATATATTTATTAAGATTTTTTAAAGTATTTTGAGGATAGCTAAGTGAGCTGTCATACATCATTTCTGCTGAGTTTCTGTAATGGTCCTGAATTCCTCAAAATTGAAATCAGGTCTGTGAATGTAAAAGACATAAACAGTCAGCCCTGATGACTAAAAAAGGCGAATGAGGTAACGGTAATGCCGGTGAAGCTGTTTGTCTCCAATGTACCATAAATAGTGAAGTGAAATTAAAATTTTTCAATCAACATCAGTTATGCACATGCATGCATGCACACACGCGCATATGAAAAAACTGCCTGATGAGAAGCAGACAGGATCAGAAGTTCAAGCAGAGGTTCTTGCAAAAAAAATTGTTGGGATTTTTTATGTTGTTGTTGTTCCTATATTGTGGGATCTCCTAGCTGCAGGAAACGATGGACTGGAGTACAGACTTCCTTAATTTCCTGCAAACTTCCCCCATGCAGAAGTCACTTTTCTCTGCCATATATCTAGTCCTACTGAAGCTTCCCCCACTACGCTTACATTAAATGATCAAAAAAAGATAGCATGTATCACCAACAGCTGTATCTGCTCCCTGTATTGAAATGTACTGATCAAACACATAGATACCCCACTGTTATTTCCACAACTATAACTGCTCTTCCCCATACATGGAGAAAATAAGTATAAATACATACACACATAATAAATAGGAATACATATTTAAAATAATACATAGAGTTTTTGC
The DNA here is from genome assembly GCA_031468815.1 of Morus bassanus. Classification (NCBI taxonomy): domain Eukaryota; kingdom Metazoa; phylum Chordata; class Aves; order Suliformes; family Sulidae; genus Morus; species Morus bassanus. Next base: position 57,260,517 of record CM062567.1, on the reverse strand, counting down.
AAGAACTTCCTTCCCTTAGAAATCAAAGTATTTTTCAACTATTAATTAAGATCTGAAAAACTGCAAATGATTAGTAAGGTGAGACGCAGAGAGTGATTTGTCCAAGGTTAAGGAAGAAATCTGTGGCACAGTAAGGAATTCCTATTAGATTTCTTGCTTCTTCGTCTTGTTCCTTAAAACCATTCTTCTAGGAGATTGATCGCAATTAGTCTCCATGGAACCACGACACCATTTAATGAATCATACAACAGGAAAAGCCTATCTCTGAAAAAAAATGTCTTTCCTGTTTCAGTAGTATATTTGTAATGCATACTGACAGGAGAAGACCAGAAAAAGGGACATTTCTCCTGAGTGGGTTGATTAATTAACATAGATTGCCTGAATTCAGTCCAAGAAATCTATGCCAAGGAGGTATCCTGTACTGCCTTTCCTGAGTTTGGAGCAGTCCCCCAAACACATTATCTCTAGAGCACAGAAGGAAATCATGAAGCCAGGTATGAAATTGGCCTTTCTGAGCAATAAAGACATCCTTGATGCAGATCATGGGCCAAAGGACAGAAATAGTGTTTATCAGCTCAGGAAATGGGGATGAGGAGAATGCACAATATAAACATTATCAAAACTAAGAATAGTTGTTTTGTCTGGAAGAGGTGTTTTACACAATTTCTACAGTTATATTGTTTCCTGTTTGATGAGAGATGATTCCAAAGTGTAGGCTTATATCCAAATCCCCAATTCACTAAGGCTTAGAAAGGGTCAGAAATGAGGTTTATTTCACAGAGGTTCCTGCTAGTTAATAAATTCTACAAAGGTTGGTTTGTTAGGGACAGTTGAATGCATTATGTTTTTTCCTCTAAAAAAAAAATCATATTACAAACACACTTTTGACTATAGAAAACAACTGGAAGCTTTTAAAAATCAACATTAGAATGCAGAAGTTGGGAATATTATTATTTGAGTTTCCTAAACCGTATAAAATAGATGATAGTGGAAACGGTTTAGGCAAGATTGCATTGCTTCCATTAGCTTTTTCTACATAACCAGTATAAGTTGGTATCCATTATGTTCTACACTGCAACTCAGAATAAATTACTCAGTGGCTCCCAGAAACCCACATGCTACCGCTCTTCAGAAAAGTCCATTACTCTTTGGCAAAGTAGTTCAAGACTAACACAGACGCTAAAGCTTCTTGAAATTTTGTCCCTTCACTTAACTGTATTGTCTCTGTGCCATCCAGCACCATCTGCAATCTAGCATGCTATAAAACATCTCTCCCCCATCATTTTTTGCCCTCCAAAGTACTTTCTGTGTTCTACATTTCCCATTTTCTTAAAACTATGTCATTTCTCCTCCAGATCTCTATAGAAAGGGCTAACCACAACAGAGCTGAGTGAGAAGATACTGAGGTTACTCACAGAATAAGAACATAATCCAAATTGGAAAGGACCTCAGAAGGTCTCCAGTCCAAGCTCTTGCTCAAATCAGGGTCAGGTCTGAGGTCAGACCAGGTTGCTCATGGCTTTTTCAGTTGTTTCTTGAAAACCTCCAAGAACAGAGCCTGCACAACCTCTCTGGGCAACAAGCTCCACTGCCTGGCTGTTGCCGTGATGAAAAAGACTTTCCCAATATCCATTCTGAATCTCTCTTTTCTCTCATCCTCCCACCATGCACTGTTGTGAAGAGCCTGGCCCTTGATGCACCTCCCTGTAGGTGCTAGGGGACTGCTCCCAGGCCTCCTGGAGGCTGCCATTTCCCCAGGCTGAACCAGCCCCTGTTCCTCAGCCTCTCCAACTGAGGTGCTCTAGCTCCTGATCATCTCCAGAGCCCAGCCCCAAACTAAAGATAATTAAGCCAACTTCAGATATAGAGCCAGAAGAGATTCATCAGTACAGCCATGCAATCAGATGAACCAGCCTGTGAAGAATGAGTGCAGTACAGTGCCAGGTCTTTGGGACACAAGCGAGGATTGCTCACAGTATTACACCTTCTGTGTAATATGCTATTCAAGTATATGTATATGTATACAACAAGTAAGCCCTAGAATAACTTCACAACATGAATATGCTGAATGGCATATATGAAACATTATCCTAATGAAATCACTCAACTACCAGAGAAGCACATTTTTCTTTAAAATAGTCTTACAATCTTTTATACAGTCACTCTTAGACATGATGAACTCTCTTTTTCACATCCATTCTTGAATCTAAGAGATCTTGTTAATAGTAACAGCAGTGTATATGTGCAAAGATTTTTCAGTAAACACTTGAAGGAAGAGATATCAAAATGCCAGCTCTGTATCTCTCCTACCATCAATACGCATTTTGAAAAGAAAAATGAATAGAAATATTTTTTTTTTTATAACGTGACTTCTTCCACTCCAGTTCCACAAGTACCTTACAATGTGCTTACTGGCACACATTATATCTCAGGCTGGGAATTATAAAAAATGCAAGGGGGAAAGCATTAACTAGGTGTGGAAAGTACCAAATTCAATAAGCATATCAAAAGATATTTAAACAAAGAAGGGGTATGAATCACCAAGTCCAATGTTAAAAATACATTAAAGTCAATGGCAAAATCCCTCAGAATTTCAAGATGCAAGATCTACAAGTGAGGATTCATATACAGATTTGAACCCACTCTCTAAGTGGTGACATGCCTGGAGAAGGACTACTGCAAACCAATATGCTAGACACAGAGGCCAACCATGATACTTAGAGGTGAAATCTGCCAGTATGCTCTCACTCAATAAGTGTATGACACTGCACTCACAACTTTACTTGGCAGCACAAGTCTGACCTCTGTCAAGAGCCTCAAGTGTGATGTCCAATTCAATTACTAAAGGACACATTCAAATCTGGCTTATATGGTTAAGAAGTAACAGTCACCCATTTTTGTTTTGGGATCAGAGTCTCCCCATTCTCTTTAAGGAGAGACATTTTTAGTCTATTCAGTTTCAACATTCACATTAATATCTTTATTAAGCAACCTTGAGCCAGAAACTGAGAGCTTAGTAAAACTGTTCTCTACCAAATATAACATATTCAAATGCAATCTCATTGGAAAAAAAATTTGTTACTATTTTAAATTAGTCATTGAGAAACAGTTTATCTACTGGAGGTCTTCTCCACACGCTCCTCCCTGTACTCTTCAGATATATCATTGACCAGGACAATTCCAGGGTACTTCCATTACCCACCATCAACAGTGGCCAAACTCACTTATGTACTTTAATTTTGGGACAGAGTAATGCACTGTCCTTTCAGCGGTATCAATAGGTCCATTCTGCTCACACTGAATGAGTGTCCTTCAGCCTATCCACCCCTGTCTCTCTCCTCCTTATCCTGTCATGCCAGGAAAGGACAGAATTCTCCTTTTCCTGCTCAAATATCCAATAATCATTTCAGTCATCTGCTTCAATACAAGAAACTCTTCATAGAAGCCCATCTAAATGGCAAACCATTAGAGATTAAGATGATTTATTTTAGTTTAGCGCAGTGTCACTGGTTTAATAAAATAAAAAATAACCAAGGATTTGGGAAGTACTATGGCTTACCTATGTAAAAACTCACTCTCTTGCCAATATATTCTATCGCTGCTGACAGACATTAGAACATTCCTTTCATCTCCTTCCTCTTCTTGCAGTTTAACCTATCCCCTTAAGGAGTATTTGCTTTCTCTAAGATAGATTATATATTGTATGCAACATGAAAACCTTGCACACTTTCTCTACCATCTGCAAGGCTTTTCTGCCCACTTCTTTAAAAAGAATTAAATAAAACCCCTTATTAGTCTTTTCATTTTGGATAAATAAACTAGGATTACTTTTCTGTTAGAAACTAAAACAAAAGGATTACTATTTCCAGATATGTGCATCTAAATTAGAGAAGCATTTTTGAATACAGTCAACCAAATATCCAAGCCTAGTGGGACCAAATGTGGAATGCAAACTGTGATAAAGAGCAAATATGAAGCATACACATACACGCACACAAAACACCCCCTCTATTCATGCAGAAAACATGATCTAATATGGGATTGATTTCTTTCAAATAGTTCTTTCTTCATCCCAGTGTGATTCCAGGATGTGCAAATTAAGATAAATTTTATGGGTCAAATTCTTCTTACCACTACATGTGCTCAAGTCAACTGAAATTGATGACAACTGGATGCTGTGTCAGAGGATGGAATTTGGCACAGAAAATCACAATGTAAGGAGAAGATGTTATAAAAATAAAAATGACATGGTGCTTTGAATGAGGGAGGAAACAATTCTTAATGTGGCTTGGAAGAAAGAAAAGCATAGAGAAGCAGAAAAAGTTGACCCAATAGCTAGCAGATTATCAGATAAGGCTCAGTTGTCAAAACAGAGCCAACTGCGAGGATCTGAATGAGAATTTTCATAATGGCTCTAGAGGAACCTACCCCCATTTCATATCGAACTCTAATGGAAGTAAAGCTACACCAGCTCTAAGTCCTGATCCACTCAGAGCTTAAAAGAGGAGAGATTAGTTTATTACTTCTGTATTCTTTGGAAATCCAAAATAGATATTTAAGACTTCATCATTGCAGAGCTTCATGTCTAATCTCATTAAACAAAATAGTGTGATGAAACCTTTAGTACGAACTTCCTTCCTCTTTCTTCTCCTTTTTTTTTTTTTTTTTTTTTTACAATGGAAATGTCCCTAAAAGAAGCCTGTGTAACTTGCAAAATAGACCTAAATCAAAAACAGATTCACATATTCGTGTAGATGATTGAGCAGTAATATTTCTAGCAGTGGGAGTTTGCAAATATTATCAAACCCATGTTCATGTTTTATGACAACTGACCGATGAAAACCAGAAGCTATTCTGACACACATTTTAACCCGTTTTTCTGCTACTGGAATGAATATGAGCATAAATGTCTTACTGGTTAAACTTTTGTTCATTTGAGTTAAATGTGAAGATGTGTCATGTCCTCAGCTGAGTTCCAGAACTACTCAGGATGTCATGTAGTATTTAATTTCAAGCTTCATTTAGAAAAAAGAATTAAACATCTAACCTGGAACAGCTATCCTCCCAGCTGTTGGATGATTCATTTCCATCACAAGTCCATTGTGCAGCACCTAGGAAAAAAAAACCAAAACATGTATGTAATAAAAAAAATATAATCAGTTCCTAAACTCAAGAGGAAAAGAGAGATAAATATTATGTTCTTTCACAGAAAATCTGAAAATACAGGGAGCTACAATTCAAGTAATTTGTTTGATTTGTAAAATGAAAGCCCTGATGTTTGACACTATTTTATGCATCTAAGTAAATGCTTCAGTAAGACTTTACAAGTCTAACATATCTTTAAGCTCTTATATCTAACATCAAACATAAGAAACTGAGCTGCAAGCATGTCATGCTTTCAACCACCATCAGACAACTAGTACCAACATGGAATGAGAACTAAAACTTTCACCCACTTTCACTTTTAATCTGCAATATGTATTGAAGACCTATACACAACTTATGCTCTAGTGGTTTTTTTCACTGTTAGTTGCTTTTGAGCTCGTGATGGGCCACACCATGAAATGCTCTCTTAGTAGACAAACAAGTTACAAACAGTCAGGAAAGATGCCATAATTTTGATGTTATTTCTGTTCTTTCAAGTGGGTATGCCACACTTCAGCTCTGTGTATATCTATATGGAAAGATTATTCATCACAATTTCCAGTTCCTTGTTATTAACCTCAAGCAGAAAGCAATGTATAATACTAGAATTCTCAAGTAACAGAGAAAAAGAAATTCATAATAGCAAACTCACTGCTATTGTTAACAGAATTCTGCATCCAAAGCCAGTAAGTAATCTTTATCAATTCCTTACCTATTATTCTGCCATCCTTCTAACACTGTTTTCTTAATCACATAATCAGAATTCTTAAAGATTATTTATTTTGTTATTGAAGTATCCTCTACAAATAAAAAGCCTCCCATGAACCAATTATTTTCATATCCAATGTAACAATAACTCTGAAATAAAATAGAGTGTCTCGCCAAATTTATCAGCTATAGAAATGAAACATGGGCAAAGACTGTTAAGTGATCATGTAATACATCTAGCTGTTCACCTTATGCTGCAAGCAACACTAGCAACCTTGACTATTAATGACAGGTGTTGGTCTAATTGTTTTTGAAAATTTCCAGTTAACAAGATGACAATTTTCTTATGTAGTCTGCACCATATTCTCTGGGTTTTTTTTTATTGTTGAAATTTTTCTCCTGATACATAATCTAAATATCTTTGCTTTGCATTAAACATCTTTATTCTTGCCTTTTCCCCAACTGGACACAGAAAACCAATCACCACCATCCTTATAACATTCTTTTACATAGTGGAAGATTGTAATCACATCCTCCCTCAGTCTGCTCTTTCCTAGACTAAACAAAACTAATTCCTTTAGCCATTCTTTCCAGGTCAAATTTTGTGAACCTTTTATCTGTGTAGAATAGCATGCTTAAGAAATTCCCATTCCTGAACAGGTGGTGTCAAAAGGTCAGGTCAGCTTTCTCTTAGCTTGTGGGGTGACCCTATTTAGCTGACATTTAGAAGTCCAGATATTTCTGATAATAGATGCTGGTGGAAGAATGTCTGTTCACTGGTCTAACTGTTTAGCGCTGTACCAAATCACTAGTTCTATTTCTCTTTCAGAAGGTTAATGCCAGTTTTGGTAGACATTCAAGTGAGACACTCAGACTTTTTTTCCAAATGACAGAACTGGAAGATATAATTGATTGTTTTAACTCATATTTAGAATCTTTCCAGTTATGCCCTTAATCCAACAGTCTTGAAAGTTTGGCCTCCTTTCTCCGTAACTTACTTACATAGGCTTTCCTTATGCATTTAATTGATTATTTGTGACCTAAATGCAAGAAAATACATTTATTTGAATTTGAAATCAATAGCACAGTCAGGTGCATAGGCACTTCTTTAGATGGCAAATGAAGGGCTGTACCTAAAAGTGGCACCATTTGGTTAAAGAAAAACATACAGAATCTCTAGCAGCTACTCAGGGCTCCATAAAATTCATCCTTCCTGTGTCCTGGGTCTCCAAATTCTTATTCTGTTAAGGCAGACATATTACTTTTAAAAGATTTCCTTCTGTTAGACTCAAATTCCATCTCCCTTTTCTTACAGAATGAACTAAGAAAAATCTGCAGTATCTTTGAGTATCACCAGTCCAATTCCTATTCCCTTTTAAAAGAATTGCTTAAGACGCAATCAAGTGTCCTTTCAATTTTCATGACAAGTATGGTGTTGATTTTCCCTCTCAGATACATTATTTTCTCAAAAACACTGCAATTGTCATTACTCTTATCACTCTTATTTTCTACAGTTATTAAGCCTATACTGGCTTAATATCAGTTCCATCTTTTCTTTTGAATAAAACTCCAAAGCAATGAATCTGGCCAAAGACTGGGTTTATTCTCCCACATCAGCAACACTGTTTTAAAGAACTGTGTAATTTCCTGTTTCATGTGTTCTACTATTAGGATTCCTGAAAAGAAATTGAAAAAACAACTTCACTGACCTCCTTATGTGCATTCTAAAAACTATGAAGGAAACATATAAGTTTACTGCAACCTAGACTTTGGGAGAATGCAATGTTCACATCCCTTATTATCAAAGACAAGGAAAGGCTGGGGACAAAGAGACAGAACTTGAAGCTCTTCTCCTCCATTGTCTTGTACCACTCAAATGGTCATGACCCTTCTGATGTGGTAGAGTCCTCTGTCTCCTTTGTATTCACCTTAGCTCAGCATAAGGAACTGATGAACCAAGAGGATCATGAAAAACATGACAGCCATCAGTAGATCCATTTTTTATTTTTTTTTTCCATATGGCTTACTTTCCAGGATAGAAATACTCTATTACTATATTATCTGTTACCATTTCAGAATTTGTGAATCAAGTTAATGTTTGGGTATAAATTAATTAAGTAAAAATTAATTTTATACTGATTATAATGAGATCATTGTAAAGGAATCAGAAGGAGAGTCTTCTGTATTTCAGTAATAACCTTTTCATGCCATTTCATTTTATTCCAAATACAGTCATCTTGTAGATTAAAGAAGAATCCTCTCTTGTCTGTTTACTGGTTAATGAAAAGAAAACCTGATGTCACCATTTTGTAATCTTATCTCAACAACAGTACTAGCAGTGTCCTGCTGTTAATTGTGACATGTTCATGTAGGATTTCTTTTTTCTGTTCAAACATGTTTAGGTCTTTTCTCCTGACACTTAGGACTGTAAAGGAAAAGTCTCTCCTGTTTGCAAGAAAGAAAAAAATTATACAACATGAAACAGTAAAAAAATCTTTGCATTCTACTGAAGTCAATAGAAGATAGGGTTGCTCTGATTTGTGCCATCTGTTATAATGATTCCTGCATCAACTTCTGCTACATAATATTTTTTAAAAAAATTTGTGTTTTCTTGCAGACTGAATTTGAAAAACAATATAGATATTATACACACAATGCAGAATATATGTAATTCTCTATCATTAGTTGCTACAATTCTACTTTGGAATTAGTTATTGTATATGCAGACAGTATCAGATGTGCCCATGTTACAAAAAGAAAATATTGTTTGGTGATGGATAAAAACAACATAAGTCACTATATTTGAAATTTATTTAGCCAGTGAAGGTTATTACATGACTTTATTCAAACTATAGCAAATAGAACAATTCATATGATTATGTCTTCTAACCTCAGAGAATAAAAGAATTTAATTAAAAAATTACTTCAATATTATTTTCCCAATACTATATGCAAGGAAGTCCACATAGAATCTTTTAAGCAAAGATCTTAATGTTTTACTTGTGTAATGCAAACCAAGGGTAATTTGATATATTTCATCACATATATTCTCAGTTGTTTCATCATTTCCTCTTAGCTTGTCATGAGAAAAACTATAGAGGATACTTACATCAGCTGCTATGAAGCTTACAGTAATTCAGATATAATAACTTCAATGATTAATTCTGCTCTTTTCCCTAACATTAATAACTGCAAGTTAAAAAGTGGTTAAATTTTTTCTAACAGGCAGAGTTAATATCCCTTAGCCACCTGCTTTCACAAGAAGGATCAAATATAAACTCTAGTTATTTCTTGTATTCTCACCTTGTTCAAAACAATTATTCAACTGACACTACTTTTCTGTGTTAATATTTATATTACCAGCAGGCATGTTCAGTTCAATATTGTAACAACTCTTTCAGTATTTGACTCTCTTTTGAGTCTCACTTAAAAGCTAAGTGACATATAAGGAAGAAAATGAGTATAAAAATGAACTTCAAAAGAAATAGTTATGATATAAAAGTACAATATGGCTGCAGAATAAATTTTAGATTTCATCTTCATGTAAAAGACTTTCAAGGCTGAAAATCTAGATTCAAACAGGGGCTTTATCTTTGACTGCTTGGGACTTAAGACTCATTCTTTACAAGATAATATGGTACATATAGTGGTGCAAGACACTTTTCAACTTTCACAGATCCTTCAAGGAAAAAGGTGAAATTCTCATTTTTCTATGACTGTTTCTTAAGGTGGTAAGACATACAGACTATCTTTGGGATTCTTTGGGATTCTTCTTCTGTGGCTTTCTTTGGGATTTATGTGTGAGTACCTATTTATCTATCTAAAAAACAGCTAGAAAAACTATCACCATGCAGGATATGGCTTCAGGATGATTTAAAGAAATCTGTTTTTTCTTGGACACTCCACAACTTGTAAGAATATCTGATGCTGGGTCCCTTAAATGATAAATACAATAACAGTACATATACAAAAGGGTTCTTCTGATAAAAAAAAATATATATCAAAGTAACAAATGTTGTGAAACAGAAATTAATCATGAATGTTATTATTAACGAGCATTAATCTTCCTTGCATCCCTCAAAAATGAATGGGTCTTTTACATGTTAAGGAAGTAAAATATTGTATTATTTATGCAGTAGCACAAATGGCAGGTAGGAGAATCAGAAACATTGTTTCTGCCTTTTTTCACAGGGATAATGGTGTGTTTGGCTACCTAGTAAATATCTGGAAGATTCTGCAATTATCATAAGGTTCATTTCATATCATGTTAGTTCATTTCAACTGTAATAGAATTGATTATGCACACAACCAATTACCCATGACAATGTGGTTTCTCTTTGAACTGCCAGCAAGGTTTCAAATCCATTCTAGGTACCACCTAAGATACAATCAGCTTCCAAATCCCAATCGAAGGAGATGCTGAAGTCAGGAATATATCAAACACATTGTCAGCATCCTCCCCAAGTTTAAAAAGTCCCATTTAACGTAGTGCCATGCATTCAAAACAAGCATTTGTACAGATACCACTCTCTCACAGTTTCATCTAGAATTTAGTGAAAAGGATCTTCAGGGCCACAAAGGAAATGATGTAACCATTTTCTCCATATTTTTGTAGCCACAAGATAGCTGGCTGTTGGTAAATGTAGTTACTACTAGTGCCTCCAAACCACAAGAAAAAAATAATCCTGTTTTTTCCTGTACATGCTGAACATAGAGCTATGGCCATAATCACCCCCTAAAGAAGTAACAGCGCGTGTTGTGAACACATTGCCATATTGGAATCACATCCCACATCCTAAAAGCACCTCTTCCCAAATAAAAAGATGTTAACTCATTTGAAATTTGAAAAGGATATTAAATATGTCCCTATTTGATGCCTGGTTCTGCTTGGTCTCATATTTTTAGAAAGATGTTACACAGCAGAATGTTTTGCATATCAGCATGTTCCTGTTGCCAATAAAAGTTGCCTTTTATCACTAATAACTTTATTATTCTTTCTAAACACAGCTTCTCGCATATAGGGCTCACCTGGAGAAGGGTAATACCATCTCTCTACCATATGAGGCATGTAAATATTGTATTAGTGAATCACATCTATCTCCACTTTACCTGCAGCTACCTCTCATATTTGAAGTGTCTCACCATTTCATGCTGGAACAGTACTTAATTTAAACAAAAGTAATGTTCTTTACAAATTTTTGAATGAGTGAAATCTGGGTTTGTTTTTGTTTTTTTTTTTTGTTTCTGGTTGCTTTTTAATTTACCTCTTTATTCTCAGTTCCTTGTTCTGATACACTAAATGCTGGGAGTGTGTTATAGTCCCTTATGTCCCTAGCACCACATCTGTGATACTGAATGAATACAACAAAAGAAAACCACAGTTCACTGGAATGTCCTTATTCTCCCATTTCTGCTAGGCCCATGTCTTACAGATTGTTTGCTCTGGTAAACTTTTTCTGTTCCTTGCGGGTGTGAGGTGATGGCTTTGACAAAATCCTTCTTATGCCACAGCTTCACAGCTTTTTACACACATACTGTAGACAAAACTACTTTTTACTGGCACCCCTAAGGATGGGGTTTTGATGCCTGAAGCATATATCTTTGGTTCAAAAAACCTCCTGATCCATGTAATCATATTCAAATACTTCTTGCTTTTCTACCTGGCTGCTCTGTCTCTTGTTCTTCTGCAGAACACCTCAACTGGATTCCATGTTGATTCTTAGGATTTAATTTCCTTACTTTTTATTTAATATCTTTTGCCTAATGAGATTTTACATCCTCCAGTCTAACAGTGGTTCTATAAAATAGCTATTGGCTCTTCAATGTTGAATTTAAGTTTTACACGGGCCATGACTTTAACCCAAAAAGGCCTGCTCTGATACAGAACTTCAGAGTTTCTTACCTGCATTCCTGTACGTCACTTAAGTCAAGAATTGCCATTCCGTTTGCATGCTCTAGAACAAAATGTTCCAAAAAGGCAATCACTCAGAGTGATGAGAAATCGCTTCCCTTATGTTCTATCCCACTGTGACATTTGACCAGCTGAAGGTAGTTGAAGTCACCCATTATTACTACCTCATTAGGCTTAGTTGACTCTTTGATCTCCTTCAACATTTTGGACTCAATATCCGTTTCCTGATCAGAAGGCTCAACAGTATAGCCCTAATACTGCTCCCCCAGCTCTATGACCTAATCTGTCCTTCCTGTTCAGTTTATAGCCAGGTATTACACTCTCCTATTGATTTTTGTCATTCCAACATTCTTCTGTAATGGCTACTAGGTCAAGATCCTCCTTCTTTGACAAGAATTTCAAGTCACCTATTTTTTTCTCTTACACATCTCATGTTGGTATACAAATATGTATAGGTTTTGCATGCATTTGGGGAAGCAGGGAGTTGGCCACGTCATTTTTTATTTAACTCTTAAGTCTGACACTGTATTAGCTTTCCAGAATTCCTCAGTTGTCCCTCCTTTAGTTTTGCTGTACATTTCATTCTTGTCCCTTACACCTTTGGTATGACTGACATCATTAGCAGATGTCTTTAAACAATGAGAGCCCTCATTTGTCAGTTTTTCCTCAACTCCTGTATGAGTAACTGCAGTCATTAATTTCCTACACCAGCAATCTATTTTTACTACAGTTCTAGACAACTCCTTCCACAGAGGTTCTTCCTCTGCCAAAGCTCTGTGTAAGTATCCCAATGGAAATCCTACTTCTTGTCATCCATTAACTGAAATACTGATAATCTTAAATTATGCAACCTGCACATTACACTAAAAGCAGTTCAGAAGTAAGCATAAAGATGGTAAAACTTCACCAGGTTTCCTGAATAAATTTCCAGGATTCTCTTAGTAGTTCATAATACTGGCACAGAATATATCCACCACAGTGAGATCCTCTCAGGCACCCTATGAAAGTCTGTTCTTCAAGTTCTGGCCTCACCCTCTTCTTCCCTGAGAGTCTGCTCAGCAAATTGTTTTTGTGACCAACATGAACCAGGCATTTAATGTTTTTAGTAAGTCAATTTCCTAAATCATCTTTCAAATTCAATAACTGAAGTAAAATATGACCCTGATACTTAGAGTAGTTCTCATATTAATGTTTTACTTCCCTTAGCACCTACTGCTACAAAATAAAAACGAAAAAGTCCTTACTGCTAAATCAGCCACAGTGTAATACACAAAAGAGAGAGACATTAAATAATCCAAAAAATATTAAACAATGAAAGCCATTTGTGACAGAGCAGAAACACCTTTGCCAATGTCTAATCGTCAAACACATACTTATTCTTGAGAAAAAGTACTAAATTCAATTTATACCTCACAGTCTAGGTAAATATGAGACAGCTGCTAAACACGTCTATATAAATCTCAAACGTTTTCATCAGATGTATTGGAAAATAATGAGAGAAAAGAAGGTACTTTTATTCTAATAACAGACCATATTCCAGTAAAGAATCAGTTTTTTAACTCTTGTGGAAAAGCAAGTATTTCAGAGCGGTTTACTAGCATATGTTATAATTAATATTTATAATGAATAGCAAGGGGATTAAGAGAACAAAGATTTATAACTCAGGACAAAATATACAAAAATGCAAGGACACAAGACTGAAATTAACTGCATAAATTCTCTGATTGTCAAGGTTGCAGACCTGACCCTGACTTCAGGAGTCTTTCTGGGTGCTGAAGAACCAGGCCCCTTCCCTCAGGTGCCCAAGTATAGCTCCCTGACAACCTCTTACACCATCAGTCTGGAAACACATTGGAGGAGAGAATCTGTCTTTACTGATTAAAAATTACATAAACTTTTCAGATGTATTTTTTTCCTAAGAACTGAAAAGTGATTGTAAAACCACATCTTTGGTAGGTTTGAATGTGTAAACCTTAAATTCAGAGAACTATTTAAGCAAAGAAGGTTGGCTATACTGCAGTCGGGATATGAGACCTGGCTCATCCTGATAGCAAGATGGGGTGTGGCTGTATTGAAAGCACTGGCTCTGGGATCAAAGAGCCTGCCTCCAGCTGCGGCACAGTATAACACTGATAGCTCCACACCGATCACCTGAAAGGTGCTATAGAAACAGATTGATTTTACTACTGCAACAGGCTGAAATACTGACTCGTTTTGCTTCTTTCAGTCAGAACTGCCAATAATTTACTGCTTGTAACAGTGTTACAAATCACTGGTTTTCAATAATATTTTTCCTACTTTAAATTATTACAAATACTATATTCAGCATTTAAATATTATATTTGCAGTTTCTCTGATCAAAAAGTATGGACAAACCTAACTACAGATAATTGTTAAAAATGCAAGTGAATGTAAAAATGAAGAAAAGTGTCCTGGATTGTACATGGGTTATATTATTCTGGTGTCAAGAATGTCACATGAAAGGCTTTCATTTCATTTTATTTCATTGTGACTTATCTCTCATATTAAACAAAGCCAAAATAAGTTTCCAGATGTTTTCCTTTGTGGAAACTAACTTGTAAAAGCAAATGAATGTAAGTGGTAATACAGTGGTAATAAGCTAGGTCCACCACGCCTTCAAGCACTGTGTACCATAAGTGGGAGACTGCTGGGGAGGAAATATTGAGAACCTTTCCACTGCCATTGTTCTCATAAGAATTCTGAAGATATTTCATATGCTTATTATATTCAGAGGTCATATGCAGACTCATCTACAGAGCTGGCGATGGTAAAGAGAAAATTCTGATGATTTCCGTGGTGCTTTGTACAACTGAGATTTTTCAGAAGTACCTTTTTGCCATGTGGTATAGGAGTAAGTCACACAGAGTTGCAACTATGGACTGAAAAATGTACTAAGGTGTTTCTCCAACATGTAGAACTGTTATTTCAAACTGTGCAGTCTTTAACAATATTGAATAGTAAGAACACTTCTAATAGTTCTGTTATAGAAATCAGGTGTTTTCTCGGATAGGCATGCATGTCATGGCAAGAATACATTTATAGAAGGAAAAGAAATCTCAGTAGTCAGGAAGCCTCAAATATTCAGAAACTTACTGCTGGGCTAACAGTAAGCAAAGGAACCATTAACAACAGCATTGTACCATCATGCTAATATATCACTTGGTTTCTGACAGTCCTTGGGGACCTCACCTGTTTCTCCCAGTACAAAGTACATAATCAGTATAGGTTTCCCAATCTTGCACGCCACACTGAGTTCCCAAGAGCCTTCTTTTAAGTACTCCATCCATCTTTCATCTGCCATGTAAGTGCTGAGGTTTATTTATACATCATTCATTGTTTTGTTAGAGCTAGTCTGTCAGCTCAGAGTACTCACCCCTTCCCAGGACTGCAAAACTTGCTCATCCACAGAGGAATGCCACTTAACATTGGCACCTGCTTAGTGTTGTAAAGTACATCCAGATGGGAGTATCCCTCTGCAGACCCTCAGCCTGCTGGAGGCAGAGATTTGCTACACCTCTCCTCATAAGCGGTTTATTCCTGCATACACTTGCACTGACCTTTGTAGCCCTTTAGAAAAGGAACTGTGACTGTGGTTTGAACTACAGCATTTTGACTTAAGTCAAAGGAGTGCTGTGGAGAAACACATGCAGACTACACTGGTAAACAGTATCCATGTTGTTCAGTTTGAGCGTTGGGTTCTTCTTCCCCCGTGCTTTATGTCCTGGGCAGTCAAAGGAACTTTCATCAACAGAAATCTGGCACATGGAGATCCTTCCTGATTTATACCCTGCCCCATTAACATTGGCCTTTGTAGCCAAAGCATTTAAGATAGAGAACTCCTAACTGTGCATATACCAAGGAGCTGCAATTCAAGAGTGCTACTTGCAGACATGTATGGAGAAGGATACTTAGGTGGAAAATAATTTCCCACTTTGCATCAATACCTTTCTCTCCTTTCTAGTAGTTCAGTACTTAACTATTTTTATCCACTTTTCCATTATTAACATTCAGTTTCATGAGTTATATTACCCAACCATAAAATTTCTCTCTAAGTAGCAGTAAGGCAAAAAGAAATCTAAAGCCAGGCAGGTATTTCAGAGCTATGAGTGCACACATGAAAGAGGCAATTTCTTTCAGAAACTATCCGTGTTAAAAAAACCCAAAACATAGTTTTAAAAACAGTACATTTCACAGTTACTTAGTCAATAATGTGCATTAGATGCTCTGTGAGAATTTAATGTAAGAAGCAATTAGTATTTGAATACTGTATATATAACTGTGAGCAAAAACCAATACAGGTTTTTAAACACAATGCTTCCTATGAACTTTGCAGTGCTTCCAGACTTCTCTTGCTTTGAAGTTAATGATACTAGGCCATTAACCTGAACAATGAAAATACAGTACCTAAATTTATCAAACACAACAGAAATATCAGTTTTGAGTGCTAATGTACAGACCTAACAATAGCCTACTGTAACATCACTAGCTATTATAGTATACATTTTATTGACGTTCCCATAACGAAATCTCATTCAGCTGGAAAATACACATGAACTACTGAATGGAAACCAATATTAGGAAAGCACTGTTCATTTCCTTAAGCCTTCGTTAAATGTTAGAAAACAGAAAGTTCTAAATATACCCCTAAAAACACAGAGAACCTGATAAAGCATTAAATTTGCATTTCTGCATTGATCTTCCACATTATGTTCCCATTTGTGGTCAGATCTGGCATACAAGAAGCCTGAACTTTGTTTTGCCCTGTCAGGTTCCTAGCGTGGACACCTCAAAAGGCAGGTACCATGGCTAAGCCTCAACAAACTGAAGGATCAGCAATTACACGTGGAATTACCATGAACGTTATTCCTGAAAACATATTCAGGAAGCTTCACACTAAATATAAGCCCTATCAGTCCCTTAAGACATGCTTTCTTCATTTCTGTTCCCAGCACAATCGTTAACAGAAATCTGGGGAGTTCACAGTGTCTATACAGAGACAAAAACTCTCCCATGTTCTCCAGAAAAACAGCTTCATACCTTTTACAGCTTAGTTGATTAGAGCACATAGTTGCTGAAACAAGTTTTTATAGAAGCTGTGAGGATCAAGGGAAAAAAAAAAAGGAAAATACTAAGGACTGATTTTTCCACTTAAAGTCTTACACCACTTGGCATGAACAAAGGCATGAAATAGTTCACCTGGGTAAATTCACAGCTTCAAATGTTCTGAGCTATTTTGGAAGTAATACCCAGCTTTAACTCCTCAACTTTGTGTTGAGGGTTTCTTCTACCTCAACAGCGGTACCTGTTATTTAATATTACAGAAGTTAATACTAGGATTTGATAGCATTAAAAGTAAAATTGACAGTAATCTCTCATGACGGAAGAGTATTTTTTCCAAACATTTAAATCTAAGCAGATGTTCAATGTAATTGGAAACGCAATTTGTACATGTCTACATACCAAAGCATTTCAGGGCCTTCATAATACCATCAGTTTGCAACACTTCACTGTATCTGAGTTTATTTGAAGCAGGTTGCACAGCAATTAACATTTGCCAGAAGAAATCTCGTGTCAAGCCATAAGCACTACCCTGAATATTCTCTTTGTATAAGACCTTTCATTCTAACTAGTGTTATTTAAGCAGACAATTAGAATGAAGGGGAATCAAACTATACAAAATGTAGAGCTGACATGTAATAAAATAAAATAAAAAATATTTTTAAGAAAAGAGTTGTCTTAGGCTTGCAGCTGTTTCATGAAACTAGATCCAACCTGGGTTAAATTTAAGTACAACACAAATGCATCAAAATTTTGTGTTTTGGGCCTTCTGACTAAAATGCTACTAGCTTATTAGACAGTATGTATTTCCTACAAATGGCACATCTATCTAATAAACTCCAGTCCTGCAAAAGGGTTCTTCTTCCAGAACTACTTTTGGACAATAAATCTCTTCAACTCCTTAGTATTCCATGCAGGCCACAAGAAGCTTGTGTACACAATCCAAATTGAGTATCAGAGCAAGCGTCTGCTATATCGTCTAGATAAAAAAAGGTCGTTAAAGAATGCTGTAGCAGTAAAATTGAATACGATTGGGCTGGTGAATGAAATCAGCCCATTATTATCATCATTTCACTATATTCTGAGGTAATTTTCATTTAACTGAGTGATCACCTGCTGTTCAAGACATCAGTTGGGACAGTTTAACATTAAAAAATGCTTGGTGTTTCACACCTAAAGGGAAAGTACTGTAATGTTTGATATGTTAAGCTAGTTTGAAAATAATATTGTACAACAATACAGGTGTTACACAACTATAAGTCATATCTTTTAAGTGAACATCACAGGATACTTTTTAAAGAGAAAGCATTATTTCCTTGTACCTCATTAATATATATCTATAACTTACATACAGTGGAGTGCATAAAACTAGAGTTTCTTTGTATTATAATTAATTGTTCCATATACCTGTTTGTTCAGGGTTTTAATTTGTCTGAATGTTTTTTTCCCCACTAGTCTGTTTAACTGAGGTCAACAGAATGCAGAGCTTGAAAGATATATTCAAAAGGTAAGTGGTAAAAGACATTTTATTCGTCAACAGGGGCACATGAATATTGAAATAAAATAAAAACTGATTTAGGCTTTCAGTCCAAAACCTAGAAGAGCCTAAGTAACTTTTAGAAGTGTTTCTTTAATATTGTGATGTCCAATTTTGCATGATTTGGATTTTGTGCCAACCAGAAAAGAAAGTATCAAGCAAAGAGTGTGGATCAGAATTCACAAAAATTGACTTACAATGAAAGGAAGACGAAAAGAGATGACTACTTTTTCCTTTGCTAAATAAGAATCATAAAACAGAACAGAACAGGATGAATAGAATAGAATAGAATAGAATAGAATAGAATAGAATAGAATAGAATAGAATAGAATAGAATAGAATCGTTCAGTTGGAAGGGACCTACAGTGATCATCTAGTCCAACTGCCTGACCACTTCAGGGCTGACCAAAACTTCAAGCATGGGATTAAGGGCATTGTCCAAATGCCTCTCAAACATGGACAGGCTTAGGGCACTGACCGCCTCTCCAGGAAGCCTGGTCCAGGGTTTGACCACCCTCTCAGTAAAGAAATGTTTCCTCATGTCAAGTCCAAACCTCTCCTGATGGACGCAGCTTTGAGCCATTCCCACACATCCTGGCAGTGGGTACCAGGGAGAAGAGCTCAGCACCTCCCTCTCCACTTCCCCTCCTCAGGAAGCTATAGAGAGCAGTGAGGTCGCCCCTCAGCCTCCTTTTCGCCAAAGTAGAGAAGCCCCATGTCCTCAGCCGCTCCTCAGAGGACATGCCTTCTATCCCCTTCACCAGCTTTGGTGCCCTCCTCTGGACACATTCAAGTCGTGGAAGAAATTACTATTTAAAATATTTAAACAGTAGCAACAGCAATTGGAGATGGGGAGCAACAAGTTAGGGTGATGCACTGTTATGTAAAAACATGCAAATTAAATAGGAAAAGCATAAACTTAACACCATTTTAATTTCCTGCTGCTAAGATATACCTATGCTTTTAGAGAGAGAGAAATTTTAAAACTAAATTAAGTAAAAAACATTACAGAATACACTGTATAGAACAACCCTGGCTTTTCAGAAGACAGAAGGATTTTTCAATGATGCAATCCACCTCTAGTATCTAGGTTCTGTGATTATGTAAAAGCCCAATATCATAGTATTTCCTGTAAGGATCAGGTCATGTCAGAGACCTACTGGAAATCCACTCCCATAAAACTTCTAGCTTAATTTGCACATAAATAGATACAAATTGGCTTTAGTTAGACAGGCTTTTCTTTTTTCTTCAGAACTGAATTTGTGTACCTGCAAACATTTTCTCACTCATCTAATACCACTATTCAGTTAAGATAAATAGAAAGGAAAATTATTCCAACATATCCCCACCCTTTACTTCAATCTTATATCTGAAGAAATATTCTTTTGGAAGAGCTAAAAAGTTCTGTCTTTGTGTTCAGGTATTCCTTAGTCTCCTGAAGATACTACAGCTGCAAGTATTCGGCCAAAAGCTGCTTTTTGAAAGATGACTACTGTTCACTGTACTCAGCCCATCCTCCACTTACAGGAAACCAGAAATATTCAAAACACAGTTGCCACAAAAAATTAATTTACAGTTACTACTGATATGGACTGCAATGGAATATGTGACCTGGTGAGTTAGTGAAGACAGTCAAAGAAAGGATTTCTCCCTGAAAAATGAACTCACGTGGGATTTCTTGCTCTGCCATGCATGTAGGGGATGATTTTGGAGATTAACCTTATGACCCACACTTACCTCAACTACCATTAGACAGTTGACTGAGGATCACAGGATGGTAACCAACTTGCCCTCATTATAGGCAACAGAGAGAAAGACACGTCCAGAGGGTGATTATGGCTCTGATATTTGACTATGATTATCATGACTATGATTGTGATATTACTCAATTAACCATGGAGTAATGTTAGAATAAGAATGTAGCTACTTCAGAAATCCCACTTAAATGCTTACTTTTAACCAAGTTGTATTCAGGAATGTGTACATCAGTTCCTCATCTGTAAAATGTGGGAAATAATATTTCCACAATTTTTCAGAAGAATAAAAGGCACATAGGACACTGAAAGATACAGAAGCGATGTGGTGTTGGGCTAATTTCAGATCAGTGGACATAAGTCATCTGCCTCCTGATTTACAGCAGCAGAGGTGAGACAGGCTGCCAAAATGAATTTGCACTATATAATAAAATCCTCAGTATTGCTGAAATTCACTGCCACTGCTCCCATATATCCATTGACACAGATGTTCCTTATCAGTTCTTTCCTTTTTACATATAACAAAATATTCAAAGTCTTAGAGTCCATACTCTGTGGGTTGAAGGAAAAAGCAGCAATGCATTGAGAAATTCTGACCTGAATAAGTGGTATGTGTATAAGGTATAAAAGGACAGCTCAGATGTGTGTATAATCCAGTTTTCCCTTTCAGCACTGGCAAATGCTCCATCTTTAGTCAAGCCTCTTTGCTTACAGGCAGTTGACAGTTAGGCCCTGCTTGCATTCTCCCTTAATCCATCAACACATACTTGAAGAAAGAAGAGATACTCCATCTCCAGAACACATCTGGAGTTTTTTCAAGTAGGGCTCATGGAGATAGCTTACTTATTTGTCTTGCATAAACACATCACTCAAGAAGACAACATCAAAGACAGCAGGGCTGTCATAAGTCTGATGCTTGCTTTGTTGTTATTATTATTGCTCAGCTATTCAAGGCAATGAAGTCTTTGCTGAACTTCATGAAGGTAAACCATGCTAAGCTGGGACAATTTTCAAATTTAAGGAACGTGGTACCCCCAAAAAAATCATTAAAAAAGTTCCATATATGTAACTGATACCCAGATGTAGCTACAAGATATTTAACTTATATTTACCTTGTGTTTGATTACTAAATTGTAGGTGCCCAATTTTGATTGCAGTTTATTATGGGAGAAAAGCAAATGAGGTAGGAATCCAATCCACTCTCTCTGAGGTAGCTCCACAATGTGAACCAAAGCATGGTAAATGGAGATTTGGTTCAAAAGCTCTAAAATCCTTTGCAGTTGCTTAAATTTTCACTGTAAATTAAGTAGGAATAATTTTACAAAGAAAAGTATGTAACTGGGGACCTGGACAAGGAGCTGTGTAATGTAACCTGGTGTTGTATGTTGTTTAGCTAGCAAGACAACAGATCCTGCTTCCACTGACGCAAACCGGAGTCAAAGCAAAACCCAAAACATGCTGGGCTACTGCTGTTCAGTCAAGTTTTGCATTTTAGCCTGTTAATCATGAATCCCAGATGGACATTCACAGTTGTCTCTTGCAAAACTGGAGTAGTAAATACATTTTGTTCATCGTCATTTATCTATTTAGGTATAAGTTCTAAGTGACAGGCTAAAGACATCCTTCAGGCATGCAGAATGTTTTCCTCTCTACTGCTAGTGATGTTAGACTAATGTGACTCTGTCATTGAAGCTAGCTGCCTGAATCTTTCTCCTGAAGCACTCGTACTTTTCTCTTTCCAAAAGCTGCCAGAGTTTGAAACAGATATTAAGTTCAGAAACAACTGGTCTTTCAAATTCCAAATAAAATAACATGCTTGAAAACATTTTAGTGCTTTAAAACCAGCTATTACACCTTAGAAAATACATATTATCACAGAATTGTTTGAGACTGCAAATAGAGAGAACACAGAAACCCCTCAAGAACCTCATCTTAGTCCAGTTCTTGTTCTCATAGCAAATTTCTAAGAGGAACCAATCTAAAGGCAAAAAAAAAGCTCTTTCTTTTTTTCATACCAGCAGAAATGGTAGTTTCATTTTTCAGATTTACAAAACAGTATTGGTTTTGATGGATTATGATCCAGAAAAATGTTATTGCTACACTTTGAAATTAGATGTTTATATATTAAAACACACAACACACAATAGTCCATCAACCTCATATTACTCTACAGCACCGAGATGTCTTTAGAAGTGTATTTTTTCTTCTTTTGCTAATTAATGCCAAGATTTTTAAATGACTTTGAGAACATGAAAACCATATGTTGATTTGACAGTTGTGATCAACTGACAATAGAGATATGTTAATTCTCCCTTTATCTTTGTAAATATGTTAAAAATGCTTCCCAAAATCATCACAAGGATTAACAAAACACTCTAACACGTGCAAAGACAGAAGTCTAGAAAGCAGCAATTAAAATTACTTTTAATAGTGTTATCAAGGAAGAAAAAGATTACAAGTAAAGGACTTAAGGTACGTCTCAAAAATTCAATAGCATAATTCATATTTATTAATTAAAAAAATTAGTTCCCATCAAAAATTTAAACCAAATTCTCTGTCCCTATTGGCTTTAACTTCCATTTATTGTGACACTGAATGGAAGTTTCAGAATTTGATCCTCGATTTTTAACATTCCTCTTAATCTTTGAATATCACTGGAGAAACCCTAAATGCTTCACAATCCTACCTTCTGCTTCTTTGCACTGAAATCTTAGAATAAGAATTCTTTTGTTTTACTTGATGATGATGGAAGAATCTTCCTCCTAGCTGCCACTACAGATCTGACAGTAGATGTAGCATTAGAGGCATGGTCCTCATGGCATGAAGGCCATAGCTAAACTCAGTGTAGCCACATTCTCATTTTAAACGCTGGTCATAACGGAAGACAAACATGAGAGTTGTCTTCTCATCATGATGTGTTGGCAATCTGAGCAGAAAAGCTCAACTCCATCGTGTGTAAATATACTTGTTGATTAATTGGTTCTAGCAGAAATAAAATTGTCTCTAGAATGCTCTCAAAAATTTCTTGATGCTTTTCTATTACACACTTCATTGTTTTTACTTGTATGCAGAGGTTCAGATATGTAGCTTTATGCACAATGTATTTTAAAGTTGCATTTAAGCCTTGAAAAAGGATTAGTAGAGCCATCATTCTGAGAAAAATAGTAGCTGTTCCCCTAGCAATCTGAGGAGTCAATAATATGTCTGTGTTGTTCTGCAGCACTGAAAATTATGAGGTCAACTGCCAGTGGTGGCACTCTCTGAGGGACAGAACAATGATCTAGAGGAAGTGCAGATGTCCCCATGACTCCTGCTTGCTAATGCCTGTAGTTAGTTTTATGCGTTAGCATAGTAAGGTCATGAAGAAAGTCTATGGTTGTTCCAGAAATGTTTTTCTCTTAGAGAAGAAGTCTCCAATGGCATAAATCAGAAAAAAAAAATTTGAAATTACTTGGACAATATGCAATGAATACAGTATTTCTAAAAGTGGTGGCATTCAAGTATTCTGTAAGAAAAAGCCCAACATCAAGACTTGTCTTCTTGCCCTAGATCAATTTAACTAAAATGAGTAGTTATCAAAACACACTGCTTTGCCTACTTGCTTCTCTATTTAAGCTAATTTTACTGTGGAGAAAGAAAATCCTAATGCAAATTTTGAAGCTCCATGAATAGAGAATGTACATACATGCTTTTTAACACTTTCCATTGCCATACACCCATGTCAATTTGCCTGTAATTCAGCTTGTTTAGGAAGGACAGTACTTGTGCTAATGTGGCCTAATTAATAGCAGCCAGAGTTAACTCTGCTATTTTGATTCCATGAATTCTTGCAAGGTTCTTTAAAGCACTGAGGAAAGGTTTGAATGGGGGGACTAGGAAAGGAGTAAAAAAAATGAAGCAGGCACATGGTTTTCATTTGGGGAGAGGGAGTCTGTTATGAAATTTACTTGACTGCTGCAGGCAATATTGGAGGATTAAATGGAAACTGGCTGAATGTTAGCTTCCAGTTTATAAAGAGCATTCACTCTATAAAGTTTCCTTATAGCACCTTTTTACATAATGAGCTTTAACTAAATTCTGTCAGCACGGAAAGTGGTTCATATGGTTTAAGATGTGTCTTACTTCAGGAATTCAGAAGCTTTTCCTTTCAAAGGCAGAGAAGCAGCTTTAAAGGCAGGCTTGAGTCTTGAAGCAGTGGAAGATGATGTACCTTTCCCATGTCTCATTCTTTCAACTACAGACTTGAACAAACCTATGGCAGGATGTTGATCTTGTCAGCTGCAACGATCTTTTACCTGATTACTCATATGCTATTGTACATAACCCTCAGAATGTGTGAATTTTCCTGATAGTACTATAACTGGTAAGAAAAGTAGGAAGGACAAATATATAACCCAATGTCATTTATATTTAATTTTCTTAATTTTAGATTCGTTTTCTTTATTTCTCTTCTGGGCTCAGAACAATTTTATCTATAATGGTCCTTTTTGAAATCTACCTGACTCATCGAGGTGGCTGCCTCTCCTTTTCTTTCCTCTTTTTTGACCTTCAAGAATTTTCAGCAGGCTCAATCTCGCATAGTACCCCTGGATGTTATGAAGGAAAGAACACAAGAACATCCAGCATCAAGCTTTATAGTGTCATCCCCCCTGCCCTTTTTTTGTTGTTGTTTTGAGCTAAATTCAGCTACAAACTGTTCTAAATAACAACAATAAATGATATTTTGTACAGCTGTGCTTAGAGAAATACTGCAGTATGTTGTTTCAGGCATTGCGCAGCTACAAAACCTCTGTTGCCAATCTAAGTAGACACAAAAGCTTAAGAAACTGAATCGTTCAAACACTTCTAAGAATGTAAGTAGCTTTATCAGTGCACAATGTTCCTAGGAACTCAAAGTAGTTACGCTATTCACATGTGCAATTGGAACTGAGCTTGTATTTTCAGAACATGAATTTTAAAATCAGTAGAGTTAAATTCTATTTTTTCTATCCAGGAACTGTTGAGATTTTGAAGTCTTCTAGAAGTAAAGAAGTGTTTTTAACAATGCTATCCTTCTGCAAATAGTTCCTTTTTCAAACCATATTTCAAAGCAAAAGGATAAAAAGAATGAATTCCGGTGTCAAATGAAGTGTTCATTTCAAATGGAAACTAAGTACTGATATTCACATTCTGATAAGGCATAAATGAACTTGGTCTCAAAATGTTACTTGGAGATGAAATACCAAAAAAGTTCTAAACTGTCCCATTTTAAATGGCTACAAAGAAATACTGTGCTTAATTTTCCTTTTTCAGATGAATCTATTTAAAGAATTACCGAACAGTTCAGGTTGAAAAATACCATCATCTGGCAAATCATCTATTCATTTGAACTTTTCAAAGGACTGTCCTTGTAAGTACTATTCAAGCAAAAACACTGAAATACTTAATGTCATTTGATTAACAAATCTATGAACGTCTTTACAAAAATAAGGAAAGCCTATAGCAAGGTAAAATATAGACAAATGTATAGTGCTAAATTTGATTCATATTTAATCAATACAGAAGTCAGAATGCAGCAGAAATCAAAACTCTATTTGGACAAAGGGGTTGCAACAATGCAAACAGGTGATAGTGAAATGGAATCAGCCAAATAATGTTATAATGAAACATGTATTCTTCTTTTGTTTGTTTGTTTGCAATTTTGTAATCAGAACTATCTCCTTGATCTCATCACACAACTAACAAAGTTTCTGGCATCCTAACTCAGCAAAGGGGGAAAGAATCAATTTTACAAGTGTAATATAAAATGTGATATTTATACTGTTTTCCGGTAGTAATCAACACTGTCTGATGTGCAAGTAATTTGTTGAATGCCAAAGACACTCATGTCTGGCTAACAGTTGTTGGCCGATTTTGCTGAAAGCTGTGTGTCAGAACAGGAATCTGTTTGCGGTGAAACGGTTCGTGCAGGAAGGTAGGCAGCCTGCTTTCACATACTGCAGTAATGATGCCTCTTCACAGCAACCACATTTTCCATTTTGGACCTCTACTCTAAGAAGTCCTAAAATCTCCACTGAGGAAACGTAGGGGGAAGAGGGTATATCCCCTCCCCAAAGTCTCAGTTCCCAAATTCACAAATTAACCAAAATGAAAACAAGATGAAAATCACTCTCTCAGCTAAATTAATATCTGTTTATTTTAAGCAAACTAATAACCGTACTTTGTCTGTCTTGCCCAAAGATGTCAATATTCTTTGCATTAGACAAACAAGCCTCAGATAATGCAGGCATTACCTTTTCCAAATATTTCTATGGGGTTATGAAGAGACAGTGAAATGGAGGGATATGAAAGGGAAGAATGAGCTTCCATGTGTGCTGCTTTATGGAAACCCTGGGAAAGAGCTATGGCACTAGCTCAATCACAGCTGCCTCCCGGCAGCCCTTTAACTGTGGTGGTGGGTCAGCATGCAGGGTGGAAAAACACAGCAAAGGTGAGCCCGACCTCTTCCTAGCTCAACTCCACCTACTGGACTTGAAAGAAGGGAAGTACCAGCCACAAATCCACTAATCCCCTTCTCTTCCCCTTTCCTCTGATGCCCAACCTAGAACAGTGAGAAGGGAACAGTAATACAAACATCCTGGTCGGGGAGCTGCTTTATGCCCTGCAAGAATGCCCCTGGAGTGTATTGCAATCCAGCCCTCCACTCCACGCCAGAGGCCACACAGGAACTCTATGGCACAAGCTGGGAACAACCCCAGGTTTCCTGGACCTAACTCTTGATCGTAAGACTATCCTTTCTTTTTCCTTAATCCTTTGTTTTATTTTTAGTAACGTGATAGATTCTAATCTACTTTGTAACTCCATTAGTGCTGCATGCCAGTCCCTTGCCCATTTGCAGCAGACCGCCCTGCAGTCCTGAAACCACTTCAGATGGCACTTTTTCAAGCCACGCTAATCAAAATGAAATATCTCTCAATTAATTATCCCTCTACAACCTGCATTCCAATCCCACTCCATAATTGACAATTACTTGTCCATTCTTCCTCTCAAAGCGTAGAGTAAATTGGATAATTTTAGCATTTGTTTTATTTTGTCTGTTCCTAAATTTAACGTGGGAAACTCTTTGCACCCACCCCCCCTTCCTGTTTTGGTAAAACAAGTTAGTTAGAACCCATGTCTTCACAATTAAATTTTCAACAACACGTTGGGAAGGTCATTGCTTCAGCTGCTTATTGATCTCATTATTACAAAAAGCATCCGGTTATGGCTATGTCTGGCCCTTTATCATGCTTTTTCTCATGATTTTAAAATGCATTAAACAATATCATATTTAATATAAAAATTATATATTAAGGCCTCCTCTCCAACTTCTTCCAGACCAATGTGTTGCAAAGTATTTCCCAGTTCATATTAAACACACATGAGAACATTTGCACTTACGATTAGGAATCAGCTTTTGACCTTCTAAACTTGAATTGTTCCCTGATGAACACTCTGGTTCTAATTCCCCAGAAGGCCATGACCTGCTGTTTATCCAAGGTCAATTAAAATGAAGTCCTTAAAGCTTTTTCATATGAATTCTAACATGTTTTCTAAGAATTACAGGCTCAAATTTAACCCTCTGCTGTATAAGATTTTTCCAATATGAGTTTCTGGTTATTCCGAGCAGCTGAGCGTGCTGCATTTTCTACCATTCATTCCCTGCACAAAACAGCCCTTCTGGCTTATCACCTTACCCTTCATCACTCTTTCCTGGAATCACAAGAATGAGAAGCGTTAGAAATCTGGTCAGCCATCAAGGCCATTCGCTTACTTAGGCCCGTCTGTTTCTTACAGAGCTGTTCATGCTAAAGTTTTCCCAGTTTCATTTCAGTCTCCTATGGTTTCGTTCACAGGGTAATGGGTGATATTCAACAGCTCTTCTCTTGGTATTCAATCTATATTTTCCCTTTCAAAACCTACTGTCATGACCCATGACTTGATCATCTCCCATCTCACTTATGCTGCTTCTGCCCAATGAGCTTTGCTTCTCCTGTGTAACGTCCCTATTCACACAACCCAAGATGAGAAATAATGCAGGAGAAAGTAAGGTAAAGAAAAGACAAATAAGGCAAATTATGAAAAACAAAAGACAAATAAGGCTCTAGAGAGCCTCTAGCCGGGTGACTTCAAATGATATCAAGGGACGGGAAAAAAACCCCACAACCAGAATTCAGAATTCAGACCAGAATCAGCAAACACAGCCAAGAGGGAACTGCCAGAACTGATGTAAACGGCCCAGCTGGGAAATGCACAGGTGATCAGAAACAAAAATAGTCAGAGGACTGTGGGAATGGGCTGTGAGTCTTGAAGAGAGACAGCTGGAGCTGAGAGCTGCAGAAGGAGGGTATGTAAGGTAGAGCTAGCAGAAAGCAGTGAAGAGGCGACAGCTTAGACAATTCCTGTCAAACAGCAGGACAGTGTCATGACAAAA
Organism: Morus bassanus; assembly: GCA_031468815.1. Taxonomy (NCBI): domain Eukaryota; kingdom Metazoa; phylum Chordata; class Aves; order Suliformes; family Sulidae; genus Morus; species Morus bassanus. Next base: position 57,231,931 of record CM062567.1, on the reverse strand, counting down.
AAAATCTCCACTGAGCACACATATGGAACAGTCAGCCAGGTGAAGCTCAACTGGAAATGCTATTGACCCCATTTGACAAACTAAGGGAGTACAACAAAAGAGATTTCTATTATCCTAGTGTGATTCAAAAGCAGAAACACTGCCTGAGATTATAACATGCTCTTAGAATAACAATGAAGCATGGAACGGTAATTATGACATGCAGCAGGATTTGGAAAGAGAGGCAGTATCTTTTATACTGAAACTGATACAGCTAGAAAAAACAGACAAGCTTCCAAGCACGCAAGGCCTTTTTTTATTTTGCTGGCCTTTTTTGGGGATTTTATTTTAATTATTAGATCTTTTAATTGGTTTATGAATATTTTAGTACAATGTTCTTTCTGATGTTACATCTATTATTTAAAAGAAGGCTCCTAGCTTGATAAAACTGTTATTTGACTCATTCTTTTTGCAGATTTTAGTTCACATTGTGGCATCACAGAAGCTGACCGGAAAGTATCAAAGACTTCAATGAGGTTAAAACTTAACCCACTGGCCTGACATATGTTTAAACTAAGTTTTCTATTTGTATATGGATTTTTCAGCTCACTCGGAGATTTTAAAAAAAACATCTTTGAGTTAAGCTTATCCTGGGCTAACTAATCATCCAGAAAAGCAGCCAGAAGACCTTTTCACAAAGTGAAATCAAAATAAAGAAGATAAGCAGGAACACTATATATTTATCAGTGTATTTAATACTGTATTTTTATTGTAGTGCACTTTAGTATCAGGGATGTAGTAAGCTAGTACTTTAATAAGCTAGTACCCTAAGTACTAGGATTTATGAGCTTTTTAATCTGTAGATTTTAACATGGGAGTAAGGAGAATCTTACTGTGATATCACACCGCAAGTTTGTTACAAGTCAGGCTGGCAATAGCACTCCTGATATTCAGGAATGTCTGTACATACTCAGCTGGCATGCAGGTGTTCAGCTAATAAAACAGAAATAGAAATTTGTCAGTTAGATAGAAAGTTACCAGATGTTTCTAAGGAATAATTAGGACAAGAAGGGAGAAAGATGCACTGATACAGGTAAAAAGAAACACCTATCATCTTTGTTTGCCTGGTATTTCGAAAGTTTACATGGTAAGAATTCCTCTTTACATTTAAAAAACAAATGAGACGCTGTATTTGCAGCATATTTATACAATTTTAAGGAAAAGAACGTAGGAGACCCTTATAAAACATATAAAAAATAACTGTAGAACCGTAGCACTAGAAGGCAAGTAATTTTAAAGATAGGCAATTGAGATGGAGGGAAGTTAATGGTTCAGTTTGAAATGGGCTGAGTAATGAAGACTTCAGTTGTTTTAGATATGCAGCCATAGTAACCACAAGACCAGTAGTGATTAATTCAAGTTTTCTTGGTAAATCAGGAATAAAGTTTAATAAAACCTGGGGTTGAAATCTGATCTCATTTATACTCACACAGCACGAGAATAACCCACCTGACATTATCTCTGAACTTACTCTACACTAACAAAAACCTACAGCTCCACATTCCTAAGTCCCAAATCTGCTCCAAGTACAATTTGCAAGAGCATAAAGTTTTAGGCAGTAGCTTCACCAAGAAGATCTGTATGGTTTATAACTACGGTTCCCCAAACACTTCTGTCGTTTCAATAACCCTGCCTTTATCAGTCTCATCAAAGCTGCTGTCCAGCATGAGGTTGCTAGCAACGATAATGAAGTGATGATGCTGTAGATTTCCATATAGCTAAAGATTTTCCACTACTAGGCAGGTGACTGCAATTTCCATCACATCAGGACAATTACTTTTAAGAACGGAAGGAACCTTCACCCTCCCTTCTTTTCCTCTACCCCTCCCAGCTTAGGTTGCATATCATGATCCACAAACTTTCAGAGAATACTTTGCTTGTGATTCTAAACATAACCAGTACTACAGGAAATTGAACTGCAAGACAGAAAAGTACTTTTTAAAGGAAACTCTCTTTGAAAACCTAAGCCTGGGAAACAGATCATGGAAAATACTCTGAATAAGCTCTTGATTTTACCTTTTGAACAGGAAGATGATACTATGTGTCCTTGTAAAATAGGTTTTCAGAAACAATCCTTAAAGCATGTAAAAAGCTTGGATGGCCGAGCCCAGGGAGTTGTGGTGAACGGAGCTAAATCCAGTTGCCTGCTGGTCATGAGCGGTGTTCCCCAGGCTCAGTGTTGGGCTGGTTTTGTTTAATATCTTTATCAATGATCTGGATGAGGGGATTGAGCACACCCTCAGTAAGTTTGCAGATGACACCAAATTGGGCAGGAGTGTCGATCTGCTGGAGGGTAGGAAGGCTCTGCAGAGGGATCTGGACAGGCTGGATCGATGGGCTGAGGTCAATTGTATGAGGTTTAACAAGGCCAAGTGCCGGGTTTTGCACTTCAGTCACAACAAGCCCATGCAATGCTACAGGGTTGGGGAAGAGTGGCTGGAAAGCTGCCCAGCAGAGAAGGACCTGGGGGTGCTGGTCGACAGCCGGCTGAACATGAGCCAGCAGTGTACCCAGGTGGCCAAGAAGGCCAACAGCATCCTGGCTTGTATCAGGAATAGTGTGGCCAGCAGGAGTAGGAAAGTGATTGTGCCCCTGTACTCGGCACTGGTGAGGCCGCACCTTGAATACTGTGTTCAGTTTTGAACCCCTCAGTACAAGAAGGACATTGAGTTGCTGGAGTGTGTCCAGAGAAGGACAACGAAGCTGGTGAAGGGTCTGGAGAGCAGGTCTTATGAGGAGAGGTTGAGGAAACTGGGGTTGTTTAGCCTGGAGAAGAGGAGGCTGAGGGGAGACCTTATCGCTCTCTGCAACTACCTGAAAGGAGGTTGTAGCGACATGGGTGTTAGTCTCTTCTCCCAAGTTACTAGCAATAGGATGCAAGAAAATGGCCTCAAGCTGCGCCAGGGGAGGTTTAGATTGGATGTTAGGAAAAATTTCTTCACTGAGTGGTCAGGCACTGGAACAGGCTGTCCAGAGAGGTGGTGGAGTCACCACCCCGGAGGAGTTCAAAAAAGATGTAGACATGGCACTTCGGGACATGGATTAGGGGACATGGTAGTGTTGGTTTACGGTTGGACTTGATGATCTTAGAGATTTTTTCCAACCTTAATGATTCTATGATTCTGAGATTCTAAAAAAATTAGGGTTTAATTTAGTACAAGAAAAAGTTGAGAAATGGATTTTAATTTGTGCTCACTGCAAATCTCCAGAATACCACAATGTTTTCATTCTTATAGCAAACTGAAAACATACAGAAGAATTAGCTTTTATTTTGTGAACACCCTAAGCAAAAACTTGAAAGAGCAAATCCATAACTGAAATCCTTTTACCTCACAAAGAAGAAAATGAAGACGACCTGTGAAGTCGTAGGAATCCAAACTCGTGCCAAGCACACAAGTGTTCAGGCTATCAGCTGTAACTATTGTCATAATTCCTTCTTTTTCAGTTGACTTATCGAACCACATCAAGACTTCAAGAATTATAATGCTGGCTATCCAAGAATGGTTAGAACAAATATGGTGTCATTCATCTGCTCTGTTTTCATATCCTATTCTAAAGAAAAGGAATTACAACAGCTTACATTAGTGTAAGGGATACTTAAAGGGTAATGCAGCATTGCAAAATATGAACATTAATGCACTGTAATACTGCAAAGCATTTACAGCTTCAATTAACCGTTATCATTGCCTGACTCTACATCATTTATTTATACTATATTTTCTTTATAGGCTAAATGCAACACCTAAATCACAGAGCACAGTAACCTGGCAAAAGAATGTAATAGTATCTTCAGAATCAGTCTACGCCAATGATTTTTCTGGAAGTCGACCTACAGCACAGTTAACTAACATTAGGTTATCACTGCGGTAGTGACAGAATCACTCCTACATCAGCTGATGTGAGCACATATCTCCACACGTCCCACTGAGTAAGTTACTTACAGAATAATTCTCTCTCTTGTTGAGAACTTGCACAAAATAAACAGAGGGGTTCTCTCACTTAACAGCAAACAGGAGCTGCTAAGTTTAAGCTAAAATGTGGCTGTAATGCAAGCCTGAGGTGAATGAATACAAAGTGTCTACCCAATATTTGGCAAAAGCAATGGTCTCTGATTAATTACCAATGGGTGTCAATGAACTTCAGGAAAACAGGCCATACTGAGAAAATAGTAGAGAAAGCTATCACAGCAGAGTAGCTAGGTTCCAGGGTAAGTATGCTGTCCTTGAGATGGGCTTAATTCCCACTTGGGAGCAAGTCCTGCTGAAAAAGTTTCTCCCATTTATTTGGCTGCTAAATCATATCGTATGTAAACAGGGCCTTTTTTTCAAGCACTGTATCTTACGACTCCAAATTACTTATTTTGTAGAATTGCTAAGTACATGTGGCTTACAGGAAAATATTAACTGTCTTGTTTTCTGTTGCCCTTTAACGTACAAATCCATGGCATAGTTAAATTTAAAAATTAATGAAACAGCTGGGAATACTGCTGGACATTAGCAGAAAATATTATTTTCTGTAAGTTAACCGCAATGTTTGAGTGATTCTTTGCAAACTTAGCTCAGCGTTTTAGTAAAAGTAACAGGAGAACATGTATACAGCTTACATTTTCAAACCTGACTTGAGATATCCAAAATGAGGTGTCATAAAGGGGTCTAATTTCCAGAAAATTGTTCCTCAGCATTTTCTTAGTCTTTTTAACTAGAGTAGCCTACAAATGAGACATTGAGAATCATTATCATACTTCCATCTTCTTTTTTTTTTTTTTTTTAAAAGCATTCTTTGGTTTATTGAGAGTGCTAATTCCCTTACTTTTATCACACAGCTGAGCAGGATGAAATTATAGAGAAATACATATACAGACATACTACACACAACATATGGTTCTAAAGTAACCAAGTTCAGCCATTTTAGAAGGGGAAAATTCTCCAAGTATACCAAGACCATGTACAATGACAATCTTTAACGCTATTCTCAGAACAGACAAGAATTCTTTTTCTAGATATTAATCAAAAATCCTCAACAGAAACTCAGTGTATCTTCCTACAAACCATTGAGTCAATCCTGCTTGAATTTAAAACTGTAACCTCATAAAGTCATGCTTTTAAAACTGTAAAATTCTGGATCCTGGGAAGTCAGCAGCAAAATCTCCAATGACTTCAATGAAGTCAGGTTGTCACCTTCATGTTTACTTAATACTATTACATGTTGCATTTCTAGAGGGTTGTACTTCTGATACATCTACTGAGACCTGCTTTTTAAACATAGTTGGCTTATTAACACAGCAATTTGAAGAACATAAGATTATTACATCTTGGACTGAAATTCTCCTTCTTGTTTTATGACTAGGTTTTGTGCTTGTGGAGTTAGTGAATGCTTGAGCTATTTAGTAGGTTTTACTGCTAAACAGAGCATATCAGCTCCTCTGACATTAGAAAGGAATAAAATGTTTCTTCTTTTTGTGGCAACTCTGTTTAATCCATTATGAATCTACTTTAAAAATTACTTGAATCCTGTTTTCCTGGAAAGTGATCAATCAGACTATGTGACAGATTTTAAAACTAATGTTTGCCTACAGGCTGAAATGAAAGCAAAAGGCAGAACGGCTTTGCCTGCACCAAGAGAACATTTAAAAGTTGTTTTGTTTTTTTATTAAGGTGGTAATGTTTGAACAATGGTTGGAGGACATTAATAGCATCTTTTTTACAATGGAACTCCCACAACTGTGAAGATTAAAATCATGTGAAGTATATGTCAAACAAGGATTGCTACAATAATAAACACTAAAGCTGAAGCCAGTGGAAATATAAATCCTCAAAACGGGGATCCTCTTTGACGGATGGGGAACATATGAAGTGGTATTTTTGGTAAATCAGAAATTCTTGCTCCAACAGTAATCCATTCCTTGAAGCATGTATATGAGAAAGCAGAGCAGAAAGACTTCTACCAGCACATGCCAGAACAAGTCTTTTAGAAGATTCAAACACATTTCCTCAGAAAGCAATAAGAAATTTGCTAGTGTGTTGAGGTGGATAATGTTTACTGAGCTCTGTTCCCCGCTTTTACTTCTTATTCAAGCAAACTTCCATTGAAAGCGATTATTAAGCTCATGTGAGAAAATAACTCAGGTACTGACCTCAGACCTAACCTTTTGGAAAAATGATTCAGGATCCCTGACACAGTGTAATGACAAAACATTATTTGAATGGGATCCCAATCTTATTCTTGGTCCTTTCAGTTTTCAAATATGATGATAGCCTTTAAAGTACAATTTTAATCTGTGATGACTCTTTTTCATACTGTGACACAATAATATATTATACTGCTGAGAAAAAATTAATATAGCTTTTATATTTGACCTGAAGTGGGTTATTCAATAGCACAATAATAGTAGCACAATAATATCACAAATTTTGTCATCATGACTAATGGTGCTATCAAATAAAAACATCTGTGGTCATAAAATACAGATGATAGATGCAAATTCCCTCGCCTTGAATTGTCAAGATCTCTTCTCCCTTGCACACGGAGTTGTATAGCACAGTAGCAGTAGTGAAGTGTTAACTTTGTACTAGATAATAACCAGCTGCCATGATGGGGGTTACCAGATGTAAAGCACCACTAGTACAAGAAGCTATAAGAAACCAACTTTTATCAGATCAATTTTCTTTGACACATACAAGGTGTGAGAGCAAGATTACAATACCAGTACAATACTGGTCCCTTCAGTACAGCTTTCTGTGCTTACGATGAAAATCCCAGTTGTCAACTGTTCCATTGAATAGAGAAAGCTGCTACTGAAAACCTGCTAGATTGTTAGATTAAGGACTCGCTGTCTGTCAAGGTTAAGTGAAACTCAGAGCCAAATCTCGACACCTGTTGGTATTAGTATGTATATGAATCAAGCACAAAACTAAACTAAGCAGCATCCTAAACACTAAGGCCAATCTCCAAGTACGGTTGTCAGGAATACAAGCAGAGATCAGGCTTTCTCGTCCCTAACAGCTATAAAAAACAATCAGAACCTGCACTTCAGGTGCAAATATTATCAAATGTACTTCTTAAACAAAACTAAAGATTCTGCTGTAAGAAGGGAGTGTGTGAAGACAAAAGAGATTTCACTGACACTGAAAGAGATACAACTGCAGTAGAAGTACCAGCATTCATGAACTTAAATTCATCATACACAGATATTACAGGACCAAAACAGAGTGCAGGAATAAGTTGCATAATTCTTTAACCCATGCTTCTTGACAGCAAAGTGAAAAGTACAAACTCATATAAGCAGACAACTAGATAAGTCAGCTGAAATACTGCATCTGAAAATGTAAATTAGTCACTGATAGGCTGGAAAATACAAAGAGATTGCTTATGTAGAGTATTGAACCTCTGTAATAAAAAGAACCACCTTTGATGGCCATAAGTGAACTGAGTGCTGGCAGAAGATGCCAAACTCCTATTCCTGGAGATACACATGCTCTGTTTATCCACAGAAAGGAAACCCACCCTGGATACATTGGTTCTAGCCAACTACCGCCCAGTATCACATTTCCCACGAGCTAGTCCACAAAGAAGCTAGTCAAAGGCCAAGGACATTCTCATCTAATGGAAATTAACCTTTTAGACACAGCATAGTCTGGAGTCAAGCCAGGACACACAACTGACACCACCTAGGAGACTGATGAATATTATCCACCCATCAGTGGGCAAAGGACAGACATCCGTTCCCATCATCTTGGACCTCTGCAGTGAGAGTAGTGCTCTAAAATTATTTGAGTCCTTCCTGGAGAGGTACGCCCCATAAGTAGTGACAGGAAACTGTTCCTCCACCACTGGACTCCTCAAACTGTGTGGACAATTGCAGAAGCCAAGAACTGTGGAGATGACATTTATCCCAAATATCATGTTGTTCACACACTTTTGTCTGATACCTCTACCCTGCCCTACCCCTGCTTTATTTGGACTGTGAGCTCCTTGGCTCACAAAGTTTATCCAGCACCTAGCACAATCAAGGACTTTGTTGGCAGTCCTTTGCATAACCTAACAAATACTCTTAGTAACAATGGTATTTGTGGGGTTTCAAAAGTATCAATTGTCCCTCAGTTTATTTTCAATAGCTACACGGAGCAACAAGCTGAAACAGTACTGAATCAAGTCCCAGCAATATGTAGACAGCACACAACTTTATCAGTCCCTCCTTGCATCGGTCATATAACCACTGCCACAACAGACCAGCTCCTGCATGAGCAACAGCCGACTACATTGGAAGAAAGACAGAGAAAAAAAAATCAGGAGTCTGTAGCCACTCTACCATTTCTATGCACATCAATGGTTAGTCAGTGAGTACTGCAACAGTACACTTTGTTTAAGCTGATCTCTGTTTTGACCAGAATCACCAGCAATGTTCTGTCAGCCTGGATCAGGTAGAAGACTACCCCATAATTACTGACAATGTCAAGGCCCTTTAACTCCTCAGCTCAACTAACAGCAAATCAGTATATCCAGACATGGATATTTCAGAGACTCGGAAATCCCAGTTGATGCAGGCCATGGCATATCTCCTCAGAATCACAGCTGTTACACTAGATTCCCACTTAATTTCAAATCAAGTTCAGATCTCATTTTTTATGTTCAAGGCATTTGATGGCCTGGGTCGCTTCAGCACTTTCTTTACAAGAATGTACTTCTGTTACATATATATGTGTATATACATATAAAAACACAGTTAAACATATTTTATTCTGAATATGTATCACTATATTATTCTGTTTAGACAGCACAGGTACTAATCTGTTAGTGCAAGGTATCCATGAAGGGAAGAACACAGCACAATAATTTATATAAAAGAGAATAGAGGCAGTGACAGCATTTTTCTCAATAATATAGTAGGATAGTATTTTACTGGTATATTGTAGAATTTCATTTGTTTTGATCCACTAATTTATACACATTTCGTTAAGTTGTATTTAATCCCTAACTTAGAAAAAGATCACACAGCTGTTTCCAAGGGAGATAATACCATGTATTTTTCCGGTGACTTTTGATTACACTTTTGAACTTTTAAAACTCTTAATTGTGTCTAGATTTGCAACGGACTCTCCTTCAACAGTTATTTGTAGGAAATGTCTCCATTTATAAGCTCATTTCTAAACTATTTCTTTGGGACTGGATGACCATGAAGATAAAAGGATCAGAGTGAGAAATAGTTTGTCCTTTTCAAATATAAAACACAAAAACTAAGGAATATGTGCAATAGATATGTAATATCTGAGCTACACAATATAAACTTCAACTGGTCAGTTTGGAACAGCTGTTGATGAAAGCTAAAATGATGGAAAGTGTTTGGAGTGTTAATATGATATATGATATTTAGAAATGCAGCAATAACACTCTTCAAAGCAAGTGGAGGTAAAAACCCCTAACATTACAGAGTCTATATAGACCTTATATTGCCTGAACACTGAAATGTTAAGCAGATCACTTTGACTTTGTTTGCAATGTGTTTTATTTTCAGAAGATACTGGGGGAAAAAATGAACAAATATCATAAACATTAACATTAGGAGTTGTTGTGGTTGAATTTTTTTAAACATTATATACATGTATGTTTTGTGAGAGCACTCCAAAATGCTTCAGGTGAACTTAGCAAAGATTTAAACTTAGTTTTTTTTTTTTGCTCTGCTAGAGGGAATATTTAAATATTATTTCTTTTATAAAGGTGACTTCTACATATAAAGCATATATATTGCAATTTTATAACATCTGGAAACACCTCCTGAGAACAATACCTGACAGGAGGAGCTGCAACGCTGTCAGGGCTGGATGAACTCGTATGGGAATTTGAGAATTACTGGAGACCATATCTTACAGATTATATCTGTAATGATACTGACATCAAGAATATAGCAGAGCTGTGTGAGTTCCTGAGGGATCTGGGCAGGTAGAAAGGTAATCTTACATGTGACTTTGTCTGTTTGTAGTTCTCTGGAATTGCAAAGGAAGAAAGAGCCGGGAAGGGCTTTTAACAGACATGTTGTCTTGATCAGCAAACCATGGATCTCTGCTACAGTTGCTAGGAGTAAAGGTAAATGCTCAAGACTTTCAGAAAAGAAAAGAAAAAAAAAATCAAAGAATTCTGCAGTTGTCTCTAAAAAACATTTTAAAGCCATTACAGCCACTTAAAACATTTACAGGGATGTCTGCAATGATTATATCAATCAATGTCTATGCCTAACTTCATATCTTTCTGCCTTAGGGTCCACATAGCTTGTAAGCAACAGAGTAGTAAGTAGTAAAAAGTAATATTTTCTAATTTTAGCATGCTGTATAGTGACAGACAACAAGTAGAAAAGAAGAGAAAGATTTTGATGTGGCTGTGACTAGAAGGAAAAACAGAATTTTTGATAGTAAGCTGAAGGAAAAAAAAAGTATGACAGAGAACTAATGTGTCCACATCTCAACTATAGATGCAAAGAGGTTTTATGTGATGCCTGCACAGTGAGGGCACAGTCCTGTTCTTTGCCAAACACATGAGACCAACAAATACATGTACCTGTGCCACAAGTACAGTGACAGATAAGAGAGAACTGCATTCCTCCCACAGGGATACCCTATCGTGGTCACTTCTGAAAGTGTACCTGAATGGATTCTGTGCAGGTGTGAAAGTAAGTAAATGAAAATTTAATATAAAAATACTACCAAGCAGGAATAACGGCTGGTTACCACAGATGCTTCAAACAATAAACATTTTGGTTGATCAACTTAAGGCTGATGGGAAACGCAAGAGCAAACAGTTAACCAATCTGTCCAGACATATAAAAAAGCTTGGTAATTAGAAAAAAAATCCATGTACCAATAAGCAATAGGGAAATTTGGTTCAGAAAGTTGTCCAAAATTTGGAATTCTCTAGGGAGCTTGATCCCAATCCAAGGAAGCCGAAAGGCCTAGCGAGTGACTGTCCCTTGAGAACTCTTCCCCAGGTGGACATTCTCAGGATGAAACACATTTGTTTATTTTGTCTCTTGGTAACAGAAAATTGGATCCATCATTGGCCTCTGACTACCCATCCTGTTCCCAGTCCTCACAGTATCTGGTAAGCTATTGGGAGATTTTTTTTTCCGCACTCAAGAAAATCATTCTTTAAAATGTCAGTGTGATTAATAAGAGATTAATGGACTCAGCTCAGCACCTTGTCTGCTTAAATGTCACCTTTTGTGGTGTTTGGCGGTTCTCTTTTCCTGAAGGACACAGAAGGCAACAGTCTTGATCAGACAAGAGGCGCCCAAGTGCACTTGTTGGCACATAAACACAGACACTAACAATTTTCAATTATACAAGTTAGCCAAAAAAACTGGTTTTATCCCTTCTGGAAGAATGTGTAACTCAAACCTTTCAGTGTTTGTGATGTTACATTTGGCTGAACACCATTAATTTGAAGGATTGTACTTGTTGCACGTTGGGTGATCAAACATATTTGTGTCAAAAGAAAGTCTTGTTAGTGTTGTATGGAAAGCCTTCTTTCTTCCTGCTGAAACCTGACCTTCATTAACCCTTCATATAAGTAGGAGGACTTTATATATGAATGTCTGTGCAAAGTGAAAATGTCTTATTTCTTAAAACCTGCACACAGAGCCATCAGTGAGCCTAGTTTGTTAACCCTGATCTCATATCTGTTATTTAGGAAAACACAGACAGCTACCAGCATTTCTTAGATCAGAACTGTCTTGCAAAAGGCAGTATATACACACATGCCTCAGAAGAATAACATGGCTGAACTTAACTAAAAATGGAAGGTTTTCATTCAAAACTCAGGTTATTTATACTGGTTCCAATCAGAGTTTGTAGGAATTAATGGCATCATTATTTTAATATATATAATTTTGAAGGGAGAGCAAGTCTACCACCACCAAAGATGAAGGCCAAGAATAGTCAAAATGTTGTTCATGTTGTAGAATGGTATATAAGTCAAGAGGATGAAATGGATCTATTGATCTTTGGGCTTTATCCATATTATTCTGAAGTCAGTGGAAAAATCAGATTAGAAGAATCAGAAGTGACAACAGTCAAGATGACAGCTCCATTTCATGGCAAGTTTCAAGGTTTCATTAAATTCTTTTATTCTGTACTGGAATGAATGCAAAATCTTTTCTGAACTTTTGTCAAAATTATATTGTGCTCCCTTTCTGATTGAAAATTGAGCTTTATAACGAAAAAAAAAGAAACAGTATGCTTCTCTCTGTGTTGCCGCAGAGAGGAAGCTGTTGTATAGCATATATTTTTATGTTGATAAAGAAGTTGTATGGCCAAAAGATCCAGATTCAAACTCCCCTTCTGCCTTATTTAAAACATAGTTTTCAATCCCCAAAGCACAAATCAGGGTAAAAAGTTTAGATTGATTGCCAAAACTGAGAATCAAAGGGCCCACCTTTAGTGCTCCAATTAAAATGGGACCTATAATGTAGAGCAGACATAAAAGATTGTGTCTGTTTATGGTGGGAACTACTCTAAAAGATATTAAATTTTATTCTAATAATAATTTACATTGACATAATTCTCATGCTTATTTACATCCATAATGGATTGCTGGGGAAACTGTAACAGGAAGAAAACCGTGATGGCTAGTTTGAGATTCACAAAGTTGCCTTGTTTATAACTTCACCTGGTTGGATCCACGTCTTCTGTTAAGGATTGCCATATGTCTTTTGTATACAGTACAATTCTGACACTGTAATTGTAAACTACTGAGTAAATGAAAAAAAAGCTTAAATTTGAACATAAAAAAGCTATATGCAAGAGACATTTCTGGCAAACCAATGGGGATCCCCTCTCAGCAACAAGGGCAGATGATCATAGCCTGTTCCATTAAAATGATTTATAACAAATATAAAAAGAGTGCTGCATTAATAAAAATAATTTGGTAAAATAAGGAGAGACTAATAAAAAATGTGATGAGGGAAGAGAGACAATGAAGAAAAAGGAGAGATGCATTATCAAGTATAATTTTATATTTCCGTTTGAAAAATCCATTTTAAACTGTAGGACCAAAGTTACTAGTGCAAATGCGTCAAAATCTTCCTAAGTGGAATCTTTCAGTTTTTTACTTATATCTTTCTGTATGTACAAGAGGCCAGACTGGAAAAAGAAACAGAATATGCTATAATACAATAATCAGAAAGATGGCCAAAAGGGAGTTATTCCACTGAATTAACCAGATGGGTTTCCATGCCAAGCTATGGTGCTTTTGCCTTTCCTTCACTCAAGAGTAAGGGATCAAATATAATGTTTCTTTTTTTCCATAGCTATCCCAAATGAGCAGAAGTATAAAGTTATTCACAAAACAATTTAAACAAAAAATTAAACACTGGAACTGCAGTTTAGTATGGTGACCATATGCATTAATCCTTGAAAACACAAAGCAAAATATTAATTTCCTTCTCCTGTTGGAAAAATTTTGATTGCTGACATAAGCAACAATTACTGTTAAGTGGTAAATTGCAGTGACTATTGTTTAAATATGGAAAGCTATGAATGCAAGAAATAATAGACGGAAGAAAACTGACAGAATCTGCAGATTTAATCCTAAAATTTTAAAGTTTTGTTTCTTTGGGGAAGGTTAGTTTTTATTTTGGTTTTTTTTTTTTTTTCTTACAGTTCCACAGGCACATAATGAGATTTTAGTGAAGGAGACTAAATCCTTGTCACCTAATTTATAGAACAGAAAGAAACAATTTCTTGTCTCATTCCAGAGTGTTGGTAATTACTGCTTTGGGCAACCGAAAGTCTTTGCTAGACAGTATCCTTTTTCTGACGCAGGGGAATGGAGTGTTCTGTCATGTGAGGATTTCATCTTTATTATAGGCCAAGAGGTTGTGCCAGTAGGAATGTTATTTTTTAAAGCTAGCTTTTCTGCTGAGATTCCTACGCAATATCTTTTTTCTTCTTTCCTACTTTTCCTTCATTGCTGACACTTTACATAGAAGCCAATCTTTTCTTTTGCAAGAGAGCAGAGTTCTTGGAAAGACCATGTTACTCTTTCACTAGGAAATCTCTGCTTCCAGGCTGACTAGAGACATAAAACAGATATAAGGAATTAAGTATTCATCCAACTACCCCAGCCCTTCTCTCCCTTTAGACAGCATTAGGTTTTCTGGGTACACCACTTGCCATTCAGTGCACATCTAAGGCTTCGGCTCCAACAATGAAGCCTATGCTAGCCGTAGCTGGATTTTCAATCATTCAGTATGCTGAAGTGAATAAAAACATGAAAAAAAATGCAGCACAGAATGATGGAATATGTATTAAAGTAGTTCATGGCCTCCACCAAATACCCCATTTACAATAAGTTTTAAAGAAAACTTGAATTTCGGTCTCAGCACCATGGAATAAAAATAACTTATTTTTTCCCCTCCTCATTGCCAAATGTGAATAAAAAAAATCCTATATAAAAATCACATTTCAACATTACTGTTCTTCATGCTGATCCTTTCATGGAAGCTTTTTTCAAAAAAATTTTGTCACACCTATCATGTCATAAATACTTAAGACTGTTCAATAATACTGCTCTAAAATTCTGACCTTGGGGTTTCAGGGTCTTTTTCTGCTTTATCTATGTAAAACACTTATCAAATATCTATTCCTACCCAAATCCCCTACATTTAGGGTTTAATTCAGTTAAAGGAGTCAATACTTATATGATATGAAAAACATAGATCATATTTCATTTGGTGAAATGAGCCGTTCAAAGAGCTAAAAAATGCCAGTGAAGGACTGGATGCGCCTTTTTTAAAGAACCTGTTTGCTTCAATATTAAAAATCATCTTTCTGTTGCCAAGTAAAGACAGAAAATACTCTGTTTACATGACAAACTTATAATGAGGACTTTCTTTCATAATAAAGTTATCATTTAAGGATCGTAGGGAGCAAATGAAGGTTCGTAATTATTTTAACAAATCCTATGCCAAGTCAGTAAACATTTTTTACTTGATTTACCTGTCAAGAGGAGAAAGGAGAAAGCTGATGTCAAAAATCCAAAGCATGCCAATATCTGTGTTGGGCTACTTTAGGGACAGACAATCTTTTTAAGGGCTTTTCCCTTTTATTTCTGGGTAGATGAAAAGAGTTTTCCACTGGGCGAGGAACTGAACAGAGCTGACACATAGTTCTCTGAAAAAAAATAGATCAAAAAAAATGCAGATTCAAAGAAAACTCTTGTTTTTTTCTGTTAGGCTAAGCTTTTATGCCCTGCTCTATTGTTGCACTGCATTGGCTAATATTTTGTGTTCAGATCCAACAGTCTAATTAGAATGTGGAATCTTTTTCTTTCTCATATTTATATATATATATACAGATACATACATGTATACACACACACACACACACATGCAAACACAAACAAGGCGCTCAGAATATTTGGCCTCTAATCAAAACCCTTCTCTCTCTAGGATTCCTAGGGCTTTATATCTTTGATACTCTAGAAAGTACTTGATAATGTAATGACTTCAAAAATTAGATTTGCATAAGTTAAATATAGGAAAAGGGGTGGGGTGTTTTCAGGTAACGTATGATTTAAAATCCACATATTACTTCTGGCAGAATATGTTGTTTCCTTATATGCTGACAAGATTGCTCAGAAGGAGATACTATCTGACACGGTAAATCTGTGTTTTAAATACAAATTGGTCTGTTCACACTGGCCATTTTTCTAACTACTGGAAAATGCCAACAGCCTCTGTGGAGGCAAGAACTACATTTCTGTTTTTTCCACTTTATTGGAATTGAAAGATAGATTATTTTTATGTGTTTTTTGCAGTTTAATACACAGAAGACTTAAAATTATTGCTACTGTGAGACCTTTAACTATGAAAAAAACATTGGAATATGACCAAAATCTTTGCTAGCAGCCAGGAATAGGCAATGGCGTGGAAAACCAGTGTTCTCAATACAGCTTATGACAATCTATGTCAATGCCAATGCTGTTCTTTGTGCCCACTTCCATCAGTAAGAACTTCCTATGGTGATCTGTCATTACTCTCTCAGCTAGTTCTAATCTTTTAGTCATCCAAGATTTTCTTTTACTAAACATGCTGTTTTATGTATTCTATAAAAGATCATCATGACATAACTCCTGATGACTAAGTATATTAATAAATATCCCATGAAGATCCACCAACACATTCAGTCTCTCTCCACTGAAAGGACATGTGAAATCAGTTTAAAATATAACTTCTTTGTGCGGTCCACAGTGCACTATGTATATAACACATCACTGAGTATACAATACATTGCTTTCTCTGGAGCACGAAGATGATGATAAATCTTCCCTTGCCAAATCTTCTCCTGAAACCAAAGGTCAGTTTGCTCCCAGTTACCCCTTGGCAATCACAGTTTTACACATCTAAACTAGAAAATACTCAAGCATACTTCATATCTCTATACTGAGGCCACGTATCATTTCTGTGCATGTAAAGAGCCCTGACTGTGCTATAAAGCTATAAAAAAAAATCATTAGGGATACTGTAAGGGATAGCTGTGCTGTCATAGTTATCCAATAAAACTAAAACTTGGTCTCACAATAAACTTCTCTTCCTTTGCCCGCCCCCATTCACTGCTGCTGATGACCAGCAAAGTCTTAGGTCACTACAGCCTATTGTAATAAAAAGCAAACTCACTCCCAACGTGCAGATGAAGACTGACAAAAGTTGGAAGGCAAAAGTCATCTTCCTCAAATTTAAGAAGACATTAGAAATTTTACAGTAATCACTTTGTAATGACCATGTCCATTTTAGCAACAGTGGTTTTCTTTTCTTCAGTATAACTATATATACTAATCTCCCACCTAAATCTAGATCTATATCTGATCAGTAATAATTTTTGAAAAAACTGCATGACTAACAGGAATTCTAAATCTTTAGGTGAGTCATAACAAAATAACAACTTATTCCAAGGATGTGATATCACTCTGTATCCAAAATTTGCTCTTGCATTCCCTTTGAACAAGAGGGTGTTGCTGAACCTTTTATCTGATATCTGTCATTCTTGGGACATGGACAGCAGCTGCATATTCCCTGTTATCTATCTCCACATTGAATGAGTGTTACAGAGAACACAGAAGAGCAAGATGTACCAAACAGCTGAACAACCATCACATGAACTGACAAAAGTATCCCCTTTTATTTCAGTTGGAAAATCTACTATAAACAGTTTTAAAAGGTGAGGATATTTTTTTTTCCTCATTACCTGACCAGTGCTGAACAACAATATTGCAAGATGTTAACATAGCCCTCCTTGCACAGTCAGATTTGCTAGACAGAAATTGTTTGAAGTCTAAGGTAAGGTTAAGTTTAGAAGAAAGTTATGCATAACACAGTTCTTGTCCTAGTCACTGAAGAGATGTAGATTTGTTTATATACTTGAGGTAAATACAATTTAATTTTTTAATGCTGCTAACTAGTGAGTGAGTGCGTGAAGAACCAACATTTATTACTGTCTACAATAATTGGTTATTTTTACCTGAGGGCTCTTTCAAAAGAAACACAAACTTTATGTTCAGGTAAAAGCCTACATTTTTGATAAATTATTTCACCAGGGCAGAAGTGGCAGAACAGCTTCTATATTATTCATCCTCAAATTTGAACTGGAAGCAAATCTTGGGATTTGATAAGAGTGTATACATGAGTATGCATGTGAGTGCACTGAGTGGGCACATGTGTACAAGAGTGACCCAATTTTACTCTGTTTCATAACATGTCAATCCATAGGAGTAGAGTGGCACAGCAAAGGTGTTCAGTGGGGAACTTGGGAAAGACAAGAACTAACTGTGTGCAGTAGCACTGTCAGATATTCACTCATACCAGATTCTTCTTCCTCAGATTATGAGAATTAGCTCTGACATAACCACCGAATTTCAACACAAGTACGATGCTATGCCACTGACAACTCCACCTAGTTCAGCACCAATCACAGCTACCCTCCTGTCCTTCCTACAGGATGGTAGTCTTAGTGATAAACACTGGTTCCCAGGTGGCACAATTTTGCCTGTGAATGACAAGGTGGTCTTGGTGAAGGAGCCTGGCATAGAGAAATCAGAGTTCTCTCCTAACTTTGTACAGTATTTCTATGACCTCCTCAAAGCCCCTGTAGCCATTTTGTGCCTCAGCTTCTTGAACAACAAAATTGTCTTTATTTTATTTATGAAATCTGCAATGTACACTAAAGGTAGTAAGTGAAGCAAAAAGATTATATTAGATTAGAAAGTACTTCTGCAACATAGAACAGTAAAAGCACATAACAGCCTCCTGTAACTAGGAAGGGCATTCAAGTGAGAACTAAAATGTCCCGCAGTATTTTAATCATTATTAGATTAAGACCTGTAACCTGAGCCAAACAAACCTCCTAATTTCTGGGTACCTGAAACCAGTACACAGATCAAAATTTTGTACTCTTAAAAGCATTTTATGAATATCTGACAACTTGTTTTTGCTCTGAAACTCCTTCCTGTACCACAGCCTATTAATTTTTTCTGTTAGCATATGCCCTTTAAAGATAGCTGTGGATGTTTTAAAGCCTTTGAGAGTGTGTGTGCGCGCATGCATGAACTTTCAGTATCTTCTGTAACATTTGGCCTGCATATGGAGAAACCTGTGATTTAAAACTAGCTAAAGATTACCAGACAGGCCTCTAAGCAACACACAGAGATGAATGTGCCAAGGGACAATTATTATAAAAAGAGAAGGAGGCTTCTAGCCCTCAGTCAGGGGTATGCAGTTTATTGCTAAAATAAGCATATATATCTTTAGTCAGGAGCCCCCTTTTTTGCGACTTTAAGCAAACTAGTTGGTTATTTCTGTTTTGTCACTGTGATCAAGCCAATTAAATTAAGACTATGTTTTTCACCATTAACCAGTTACTTTGAATGCCTCCATTTTAAAAAGCCTCATTTTACAAAGGATATATGAGCAACACTTTAAACAACAATTAAAAATAGTTTTGGAATCAGGAAACAGCAAAAAATTATTTTCATGAATGGTCTTTGACACAGTGCAAGCTGGCATTCTTTTCTTGACTATGAACAAACAATCTGAACTCCCAAACGACACAGGTATTTCACACACAATTACGGGCTGAGCACTTCAGGTTGGAACCAAGGCCACTTGAATTAGATGATATCTACAGGATTTGAAAGCAATTATGCATTGCACACAGCTTTTCCTTCTGAAAAAGTCCCCAAGACATTTCATGATTTGTACACCTGGGTAGTGCTTTCAGTGAATAATATGCTAGTTTTGACCCCACCTGAAAATGATTTACAAATTCAGGTTGAAATCAGCAATAGTTCAGCTGAAAAAAATCCCCCAAAACCTAAGACACATTGCATAAACAAATTCCAAAGTGATTGCTTCTAAATTCTGTTTCCATTTTGAAACTCACCTTTAAAAAGAAAGAAGGAAAAAACAATGTATTTTAAAACTCAACAAAATATTTTGATTTGGGGTGACAGGGTAATACCTATCTGGCTGCAGGAAACCATTTCAGATCACCAGGAAAGGATTTTATCTTTGTTTTCACTGAAAATACAAAAAAAAAACCCAAAACCAAAAAACAACAAAAACCAACAACAACAACAAAAAAAAACACCACCAAAAAAAAAACCCAAACCCAAAACCCCCACAAAACCAAAAAAGCCCCCAACATTCAGCACCACCAAACAATCCTCTCACTCCGGGAAGCAAGCCTCATTTGCCTTCACTAGGTTCTTTTTCATTCCCAAATCCAACTGCCTCTCTCCTTTTTTGAAATGCAAAGGACCAAATCCACCCTACACTTCTGACCACCTTTATTCCTCCACTCACTCTTTTTCTTCATCCTAGGCCTCTTCTCCATCTGTCAGTTTAGAGCAGCTGGATGTCATTCTTTTTTTGGGGGCTGCTCTATCAATCTGGAAGGATCCTGCATCCCTGAGTCACATCCTCTCCCTAAATCTTTCCTTCCTTTTTCTCTTTAGTTTATGTTTCATGGCTCTTTCATGCAATGAGGATGCTACAAAAAAATTACATTGTTCTGTAACTGCCTATTTTGAGATAAAGCATTATATTCAAACTCAGGCAATGAATCCACAAACATCATCTGCAATTCTGTTTTTTTTAAGGCACTGTTCTACAAGGGTGGTACTAGCTTGCCAGTTAAAACTAGCAACTGCAGTTGGCAAAAATGCATGCATTTCAAAAAGTCTTTAGCTTATATACACAAACTCACTGCCAGCATTGTTTTTTCTCATAGTACGAGAGCTGCAAAAAGTTTCAAAGAAATAAATACAGAAGGGTGCTTCAAAGTTGAAAAACGAGCTCTCAAAACACACATGAATTTATATAAACAAAGATTAAACCAGATTAAGCAGGACCTACATTTAAAAGCCTTCCTGTATGTGTATGGCTTTCTTTTTTCTTTTCTTTTTTTTTTTTTCTTTTTTTTTCTTTTTGAGGAGCAAGTTTGTAATTACCTGTCAAAGAACAAAATAGCAACGGTGTCTGGAAAGAATGCGTTATTTAGAGAGAGTGCCTACTTAAGAAAGAAGCTTTCATCACAGGATATATTCCATGGAAACATACAGTTTACCTTGTACCATGAGCTATTTTACTGCAACTTGACTCCTGTCTTGACACTCAGTTTTCAACAAAAATAGCCAATGACCACCTGCCAAGCAAGCCTCCCCCAAAAAACAACCTCCTCCCCTCCCAAAAAAACCCCAGAATCTCTGAATGAAATATTAAAACTACTAAAAAGAAATACTGAAACTACTTTTTTCATTTGCCTTGAATTAAACGATAAAGCAAAGCTCACAACTGATCATTTTCCAGTCACACCACATCATGAAAGAACTTACTTGACAAGATGGATTAACATTAACATATATTTGGGGACCCTTTACTCCCAGACATCATGATATAAAAGCACTTAATAAGTAACAATCACCACGGTATGAAGGTGTGAAATATCAGTTTCCAATAACAGTTTCTGGAATACAGAAGATCAATTAGAGGAAATTCCCATCAGCGTAAGTATCAACATTTTCCATTACAGAGGCATTGTTAACATAACTCAAATTGTTTGTCTTTCCACTTAATGTGGATACATGAGACTGAACTCCTAGTTTCAGTGCAGTTGCTGAAGTATATTAGGTCATTCTCATTCTAAGTCATCTGAGTTCCTGCAATGAACAGCAAGAAGTGTTTCAAGGCCAAATCTGTTGCTTTTGTGAATGCTATCAGCCAGACACTCTTCTGTGCAGTTTTACTTGGAGAAGGCAAGCTGGGGGACACTATCAGGAAGCCATTTATACCTCCCTAGTTCCGTGAGCACCTGGTTGAGTCACAGCAGAGCACGGCTGCAGTGTGCCCTGACACCCTTCCCCTTCTTGCCTCCAGTATGTGATCAAGGGGTGGGGAGACAACTGGGTACAGTGGCAAACAGCTTCACACACCAGGGGGATTCTCAGGTGGCCAGGTACAAGTAGGTTGCAGGTCCTTTCTTTTGCATGCATGTGGCAAAGGTGGCTAGGGTGGTCATAATGAATTCAGTGTATCTGAACAGGTGCATCTGAAGTAAGAGGATCAAACGCAATAAGAATATAGAGCTTCTTGAGAACAATTTTTGTTGATGTTGCTGTTACAAATAGTACACAGGAAGTGATTAACCCTTGCACATTGCTCTGGTACTATTACAAACATGAAGCTTCCAGCTTGAGGATTATATATGGAACACCTTTTTCCCCTTGCAGTTAAAAACAGGGTATTTACACCATGTTGATAGCCATCTGTCTTACAGATTTTCCTTTTTTCTCTGCTTATAGCATTATAACCCACAATGTACCTTTTCCCTAACACCATAAACACACCTTCAGATTGTTCTTTAAAAAAAAAAAAAAAAAAGAAAAAACCCACCTCAACACCCTTCCTCCAAAAATACAACAAAACAACTCCATAGCAGGTGGAGTCAGAAAAAAAGCAATTATTTCAGGTTTTTTATTCACTCTGCAATATTCCCCCAACACAAACGTCAAATTGCAGGTGCATACAAAATACGTCTGTTGTGACAAGAGCTGCGTATCTTCGTAACCAGCGCTTCTCATAACGATGTGTGAACTAAATGCTAACTGGAATAAAATGGACAAAAGCCAAAAAAAGTCCCAAGTGGCAGTCATGTACAGAAGAGGGACTAAACCATGTGAGAACAAAAGGTCATGTGGCTGACGGTCCAAAGGAATCACCATTTCCCTTTATTTCTTAAACTTCTAAGGCTGCAGGAATAGTGTTTGCACAGTAACGTGATTTGAGCTCAAAATGTTGAGGGGACACCAGCTGGCATCACAGTTGTCACAGTGACTCACCACAGTGAAGCAGGGGACAACAGGGCTGGGGATAAAGGTTCAAGAGCAGAATTTGGCAGCCTCTTAAAGATTGCAGCTAGCAAAGTTTACAGCTTTGTTACTTCCATTTCATAGTAACATCATGGCACAAACTATCCAAAAGGCATGACTGGACCCAAGAATTTAGAAGACCAAGACTCCTCAGAAGAAGCAATCACTATGCTCTCTTCCACCCTAGGTGTCTGAATTCAGACCTTTGCACTTCAAGACCATAACCTTCTCCACAAATCCATTCTGAAACCTATCAAACTCAATGGTAGCTAGAATGCTTGTGTCCACTACCGCTATGGAAATGTTGTACCTTACTTTAATTTTCAGCCTAATTATACTCATGAACAGTTTTACTATGCCTTTACTTGCAAAAACGCATCTTCCACTCTGAAGCTTGATCCTTTAATTTATCTACAGGGCGCAAAAATAATCCCTGTAACTTCTGTTTTGTTAATTGAAACAAGACACACTTTATAAAGAGTATATCTTGCTAGGAAAATGGAAGCCTGACTGCAGCACAAGCTAGAAAATTTTAAGGAGTTAGCTATAACGGAAAGGAAAGCAGATGACAGCACAGGTACAAGCTTACTTGGGACCTTAAAACAGGTGCTCTGGTTTCTAATCCATGCTGAAGGCAGTGCTACTGTCATTTCATTGCTTGTTACTTGCTTTAGTGAGAGTAACAGGTAAAGGTATCCCTACTTATCTGACAGTCACACAGCTCTGGCAAAACAGACATGAGAAAGGTTAAGGATATAGGGTCACAGTGCATCTCCTTGGATACTAATGACATTTTGGCTAAGGCAACACAGAACTTGGAATAAGATTTCTTAGAGGCTGCACTTTATTCAGCCTCTAAAAAAGCTTTTGTTACGGCAATAGTGGTACTTGGTAATTTAAGTAAGTCTACAGTAGCCCATGGAGAATTGCTGTCCCAGTGGGACTATAAGGTCAAGAACACAGAATATCCTAATCACTGGGCCCATGATCAGAAATCACCTGTACCTCATGTGTCAGTCTCCTTTTAAAATGTCCTTTAACATGACATTTTTCATTATGAATAAAATTTTGCCTATTTTCACCAGCTGTGTAAAGAGAAGCTAATACAAATCATTTAACATAACCTTCCGACTGTAGCTAGATGTGCTTTATCTTAGGATTTGCCACACATGTACAGTGCATTGATAATAAAGGCAACCTCACTGAGTAACAGTTCACAGTACTTCAGCCCTTATGATCTTTATAAGGAAGAAATCTTCTACTCTGTTGACTTCAAGAGCTAGGGAAGTAGGTCTTACTTTAAATTCATTGGACTGTGAAGCATCTTCCTCTGTCCTGACTACTAAAGACGAGATTCATCCCATCTAAATCTGGTCAGATGAAAAGCAAGCAACTAGTCTCACCTAGACAGGTGGGATGAAATGCCATCTAGAGGTGCCCCTGCTCCCTCTTTCTTCACTGAAAACAGAGACTATAAAACCTGCTTAGACTGTATGCCTAACTGATAGACAGCTAAAATTAGGCAAGATGACCCCCCCCACCTCACATTATTTATAAAGACCCCTTGCTTTGTGATTCTTTTATGAAGCTTCTGCAGTTATTTCTGTATTATCAGATTTGTATCTTTACTCACCTCCTAATTCTCAGAGTAAAGTATCCTATTCAGTGTACGCTGCAATGGACTGATAAGAACTTCTATGCAAAATGTTAAAATACTCTGATGATGGACAAATGCTACACAGGAATGGTCCTTCCCTTTGCCCACTTTGATTCCTTAACCTGTAAGCTCATCCTCAGGCACAAACTATGAAGTTCACTAACTAGCTAACTGTGAAGGAACTACACTTGATTTGCAATTCAAACATTGGACTCATACCAGGACTTAGGAAGGGGGTTCATTCTTGAGAAACTGCCTTGTGACCTTTTTAAGAAAACTTAATGCCAAAACTGGTATATCAAGTTAACACTATCAAGCAAAAAGTTCTAAGTAATCTCTTCTGCAAAAGTCGTTTAACAACACCTTTCCACTGAATCAGCCCAGAACCTTATTCATCTTCCTCAAGAAAAATGTTCTATACATCAGTGTTGCTCCATGCCAGTGACTCGGCTTTCTTGTTAATTTAAGAAATACTCAAACCTACACAGACACTATTCCTTAACTCTGTTTTGCAAGATTTTCCACAGATTCCCTCAGAAATTAAAGTTTCTTGTTATGCTGGGGTTAAGGTGCAGTGGGAAGGGTGTGGGCAAACAGGGAAGGGAGATGACATTTTAAAATGCTTTATAAAACACCAGATGTTGCAGAACCAACAGAGTGGAACAATATATTTTCAATTATCAAAAGAAGAGAGTTGTTTGTCCGCATTTTTAAAAACTCATGGGATACTTTTAAGTCACTTAGTTGTGGTCTTTCTGTGTGTGAAGAACATAGCAAATGCCCTTATAGATTTGATATTTAAATGACATGCACGACAAGGGAACCGCTTGATGTGGTTCAGCATTTGCTCTTGTTACACTCTGTACTATGCTGTAAACATTCCAGCTGGGTGAATAATATAAAAACTATGCAAAAGCATTTTGCCCTTCTTAGTGTATCTTTCTTGTGCATGTTTGAGTTTTATAAAGTTGACATGGGCATATTACAAGGCAATGCTGGAAACATACTACTGTATAGTTCCAATAACAGATGCAGGCAGCTGACAAGAAGATCCTACTTCCTAACTTGCGCTTACAACTTCCGCTTCAAAAAAAACTTTTAGCTGGAAGCCTAAGAGTTATGTAGATTTTCTATTCCATAGCTATGATCAGGATAATTTCTATGATTTTTTTATCAAGAGAAGAAGAAAATATCTTAACACTTAAGCATCTCTTCCTTCTAATCACTAAAGACAAGACCACATTCATTTAAAATCAATCCATTCTTGCTCATTGAAAGAGCTGTTGCAGATATTTTATGCAACCTGACAGATACTTTTGTTTGGAAACAATTCTGGTTGCACATTACATCACTTCTGTATTGCTCTAGAAATGTTCTGTGGAGGCTAGGAGACAGAGTCAGAAATCCTGAGCTCTATGTTCACTCTGCCATTAACCAACTATGTTCCTTTAGACAAGTCATTTAATCTCTCTGTGCCTTGGTTTTCCCATCTGTAAAAGGCAGCAGTTATAAATATTCAGCTGTCTGACAGAGGTGTTGTGACTGCCAAAATATAGTACAACTCTGAAAAGTGACTATGCAAAAAGGCATCTTCTGACTCAAAAAGCCTCTCCCTTGGTGAAATCCACACATGAATTCACATGGCCTATACACCACACAAGCCCCATTTTGAGCACTTAAGGAGAACTTTGCTATACAGTGGGCTTGTGTAGAGTGATGGATTTCATTCCCCAGAGGAGACTTAGCCACATGTGCTGACTTCAGTGGCAAAAAAATATATTTTTATTGATTTTTCTCCCGATAGTCATGCAGAACATAACTGGGATCGACGCAGCTGCAGATTCCATTCCACCCTGTACTCCTTCGATACAATCATTTACTGTTCTTTCACATAGTGCAGCAACAGTGAGGCAACACTATTGAAAGTGTTGGAACTGCCTACAAATCCCTAAGGGAAAGAATCTGAAGGCAGAGGGATAAAATGAGCCTTGAAGCAAATTGGACTGCACAGGTGTAAATAACTCGGTCAGCAGAATCTCTGTAACTAGTGATGTTGAGTACATTGGGAAGAATCCAGTCAGCTCTCAGAGCAAAGGCTCAGTTTGCAAGGAAAAGCTTATTTTTAGTTGCAAGCAACAATGATTTGATCATGAGTTACTGAGGACAACTAACATGGAAGGTTTCAACACCATTTCTGCAGCAGCTTTGCAAAAATCTTTAATGTATTAATACTTGAGAAGTACTGTGAAATCCTGAGATGAAAGACAATGCAGAAAGTAGTATAATGCCTCTCCTTTGGGTTTTTTGGTCATTTACAGGAAAACAAATTTTTGCTTCTTAAGAACTCATCTGCTCCTTATATTCCTATTGTTTGTGTTTATGACATAATCATTTCCACAGCAACTAATTAGGAGAAATCAAGAATTACGGCCTGAGATGAGGCCTGTAAGGAGCAAATGAAATCATACAAAACAGATAGGAGATTTTTTTAGTGGAATCTTCTATCTAACTAAAAAAATGAAATGGGGAAGCCACAATATACTATGCAAGTTAATTTGTTTAAACTGAAGAGTGAATTTTCACCTAAGACAAGACTGTGCCTTTTATTCACCAGGCCTTTTTCTTCTTGCACATGTAGTGCACATTTAAGAAACAGGAATGGCTGGACCAGGTCAGATCAGAAGTCCATGCAGTCCAGTGGCCAATGGAAGAATATCTAGTTGTAGACAGGACAAATATGCAAAGATATTTTTCCAGCAGACTCTCACGGTAATTTTCAGCCAGGGACATCCATCTGGAACTTCTTCAATGCAAGAGATTCAATCCTACTTTATGTAACGCCCCCATACGAAAGCACACTAGAGTATTCCTTTGCTGACTCTCCTGGTGGCTTGGGATAAAGTGAGAGGAAGAGGTCCATTAATCCCTAATGTTCTTTGGCATGCTTTATTAGTCTTTGGTTATTATTACAGAAAACTGCTAAACATCAAAATTATGAGTGTCTGAGCAAGATTTAAATTAAAGCTATTGATCCTGTGGTTGGGTGGAACAGGGCAGAGCGCAGGCTGGAAGGAGCACCCAGGCAACTACCATCAGTATCAGTTCAGTTGTATCTAAGGATGTTTGTCCTGGCAATTGTGGCCATCCAGTGGCCCACCTACCTTTTTAGCAAGAGATCAGGGAGGGATAATGACATTAGAACTAACAAAATCCTGCTTTACCATGTTCTCTTAAAACTGTTTTGGCTCCCCTCATAATAAATCAGTACATTCCTCCCGAGCTGCTAGGCAGCTCTCCTCACAGCTGCTGAGTCATAGAGACGTCGCTTTGCTTCCTATACTGCTTTGCCTCCTCAGCAAGCTTCAAGATGCTCACAGATAAGAGGATTGTTAAGATCTATCAAAGAAGAGTTCTTCTTTCTCAAAGAGACAACTTGAATAACCAGCAAGGAAGACAGGGTACAGGGGGATTAAGCAGGGAATAAACTACCTTCTAAGGATAATCAGTTTGCAACACACTGTACCTTCTTCTTCTTCCTGTCACCAGTACTCTCCTTTGGGGACTGTGGGAAGTGAAACAAAGAGGTCAGCAGTGCCAATTGGCCTCCATGTTATGGGAATTCAAGGAATCATCTTTATTTTCCTCTTGTTAGATGTGCTGAACACACACAGCAAAAAGAAAGGGCATAATAAAATGGAGAGAGGCTCCTTGCCATTTATTATGTAGTGTTTGGCCCTTAGAATGAGAAGGGTGAACATCACTGAGAGAGATAAAACTGTATTTTACAGTCTCCATTTCTGAGGTTAAAGGGAGTTTTTATTAAAGTGAATTCAAAGTTTTGCTTACCCACTATAAACATTTCAAGGATACGCTGTGTCAAACAGCTCCTTATGTTAAATGCAATATATGACACTGATGTTTTCCATAGTTTATCATCAATAGAACTGGAAGTGTAATAGCATTGGGTTTTTACTTTCTGGGCAGACAAAGTCATTTTGATAATGGTGGCCCCCACAGACAGGAAGAAATCTAAACATTCTTGATCTTTGGGGTTAGTGGGAATTCAGATGAATGTGGAGGGACCACATATGTTCTCTTGGGAGAAGGGTGCTGGCAGCCTTGTGTAACACACAGTCCTTTTTTGGCTCATGCACAAAGGAACAGGAGAATCAGCTCTAAGAAAGTCACACTTCTGGACAGATGCAAGTCATTGCAACTGTGTGTACCATATGTGGGAAATGGTAAGGAAGGGACTGAATACAAAAAGCAAAAGAGGGAAAGTGAGAGAGCCCTGGAAAGTGGGTTCCTCCTGAAGCAGCAAGGGGCTTTAAAAACCATATACCATGCCAAGCAAGCTCAGGGAACTTTCCCTGCTGCCAGCTAAACTCTTAGGCAGATGAAACAAAGAAAGAAAAATTAACAAAAGGGCATTAACAATAAAAGGACAGGAGTCAGTGTAACATTGAGCGAAATGAAGCCTTTTGTATGTCAGCCTGCTCTTGTTAACCTAACGTGAACTCCCCACACGACTACTTTGGGTCAGGAAACAGAACAATTACAAGCAGAGAACTACTGCGCCACACTAGGTAAGCAGTTTTCCTCTCTGCAGCAATGCTCCACAGGGTTGGAAACAGGAGCCCAGTTCTGAAAAGTGTACCAAAGTGTTTCACATTCATGTAGAGATCTACCACTGTTAAAGCTGCCTGCTGGGCAATTAACAGGTGGAGTGGTTTACTCTGCTACCAAAACAGAGATATAGATAATAAATTCCGCTTATAATGTGCCAAATCCTCATATGTAACTGAAAGGCTTGGATTCACCCATTTGGGCTACAGCAAGCTTTTGCCAACCTGTATCTACCTAGATCAGTCAGGTTCATGGAGCATAAAAGCCCAGCCCTAACTGACAGCCTTGCTAGCAGAAGTAGATGCAGTTAAGCTATGAAATAAAATTCTACCTTTTTACTGGGGAAAAATTGCATGACCTATAGCAACAAACTCCATAAACTGCATTTCTCCAGGAGCATTTGCCAATACAGTTTAGCCAGGAAATACTTTTCAGTGTTAATAAACTTGGGAAACACCATAAATGTTAATGGGAAGTGGAAAACAAGAAGTTGAATCCTCTGTTTTGGTTGGAGTTTTGTCACCAGCTTTAGTTGGGGCAGGTTTTCACCCATAAATCCACAATCAGTACAGTAACTTTTATGATATAGGTAGTTAGACACAGATATCCAGAACTATACACACACAATTGCACATGAAAAAAATGACTATATTTTGTAGCCTCCATTCTACATATACACGGATCTACCATATGTACAATGCTGAACACACAATTCTGGCTACTTATTTTTTTGATGTTGTGATTCATTTCATACAGGCCTCTAGAGATTTTTATTTTTAATTATAAAACCGATGGTGTATTTAAAGAGATCAAAAAAGATCCTGGATGTGAGTTTCACAACTGCTTAAGAACTACATTATGAACAAGGTTTCCATTTCATCCCTCTGTGATATACTGGCAGGACACAACCCTTCTCCCAGTGAAATCGATATTATCTTTGTCCCTGATTGCTAAAGGAGTATACACTTGGTTTAGTGTACTGTCATCTAGAAGCTGGTCGATCCATCTCACATCACAGATTACCTCAAACTTATCAGACCTTGCCAAAAAAAGAAGACCTGAAACATACTGAAATAATAAAAATATCAGTTTGGAAAGGATTGTTAACAATCGAATGAAAGGTTAACAACGGTTTAAAAACAGCTGAAGTCTTCAAAAATTTCAACACGGTATCCTGGCAAACCAAAATACCATTAAACTTGCCTTAAAAAAAAAAAACCTCTAACATCAAACAGTACTAGGCATTTATCTTCAGAGCAGTGCATTACAGGTGACCTCTATAGATTGGAAATAGGATTACATCAACAAACCTTTCACTTTAAAGTGGTGGATGGTGTGAGATGAAAGGGTGCTCTCCCTAACATTTTGCAGTGCTACTGGCTCAGGTTTAAAGGAAGTATGCAACCAGGTATTCCCTGTCACATTCTAATCTGCAATACCGACATGGATGTGAAAAGTAAAAGCCTTTGAAAATGATACTTTCATATGATGAAAAAAACCTGGAGAACTGTGCGCAAATGGGTGTAAGAAATGTGAGGGGGAATACAGATAAGGAGATAAAGAGGAACCTTTACAATGAACATAGCCACATACTTATGCCATCAGCAATAACTCATGTCTGTAGCACTGTGGATTAGCATCAGATAAAGTGATATTAGCATTTGAGGTTTAAGCTTAATGCATTTGGTGTCTCCTTGTTTCTGTAAAGGTTTCAAATACACAGCTTTTTTTCAGAGCAAAGCACAGAGTTACTTTCTTGGACTGCATTTGACAAACAAAATAACTATGTATTCAAAGATTTAGCAAACAAAAAATAATAAAAAAACTAAAAGCACCTTCAGTCCTGGTATCCCCTTCCAGGACTTGGATGGTCTCCTGGGCATGCTGAGTTGGCTTGCACAGCCCCTGTTTACTGAAGTCAGAAATTCCCATTTACTTCATATTCAGTATTTTTGTTCTGCCACAAAAAATGTAGGAACTGCTGCCCAACTGTGCTATATCTTGAAGTCTGTATTATAGTAATTCACATCACATCCAAAGGCCACCATACAGAACTGATGGTGAGGGTTTAGGGTCCTCTAAACCCTTGAGAGGACTCTGTCAACTTCCCAGCACTGCTTTTTAAGGGATCGATGCTTTCCCTGAGAATGCATTCTGATTTGATAGACCTGAGCTGTGCCTACAGTGTCTAACAGGGGCTCAATCATGTCATATGCCAGAGTACACTTAAAAGACTCATATAATCCTACTTCAACATGGTATTATTTTGGAAATAAATAGAAATTATGAGAGGAGAATCTTGAGCCACCAGGCTTCAGGTACTGATTTAGCACTGTAAAGTTTAAGCAGGCATATTGAAGAAAGCCTGAGCACTAAATTATCCACTCAAGCATTTGGATAATTAAATACAATCCAAATAAGTTGTTTAACTCCCTGCAGCTAAAGTACAGTTCCCCAGAACTGACACACAGTATGCCATCAATCTATTGTCCAAAAGAGTGACTGTAACAAAATGATCCACCATTTTCTTCAAGTAATATATATCAGTGGTACAGAATGGGTTAAACATATACTCATAAAATCATCATATGTGCCTTACTTAGTGATACCAAAAAAAAAAAAAAAAGTTCTTAACAGTATTCTACGATACTGTCCAATATTTTAAAAGGCTTTACTATGGCCCCTTGGCTCTGGGTTTGGTGGTACACTGACTGCAAGCCAGTCGCTAGTTCTGTATAAAGGAGGATATAACCCTTTGTTGCCAGACACTTCCTTAATTCCCCATAATTTGAGTTTTTCTGGAAGAGATTTCAAATCTGACCACAACAGTTAAGGAGAAAAACTTGCACTCCAGTATAAAATATACAAATCAGAAAATATATACAACTAACAAAAATAGTCTCAGTACTACTTGATGAGAGGTATTTGTTTTCCCCTCCAACATTCCAGTAATGTAAAACCAGTGTGTAAGGTAGAAAATCATTTTTCAATTTCAGGAAACATCATTACTAGCTGCCAAAAGTCTATCCATATAATAAGAACTATTTGCTAAAGCTGAACACCTGCAGTTTTATAGAAGGCCTCCGAGGACAGCTGTAAGTAAGTATTGCAGTCTACTGATACAGCAGCCAATCAAAACCTGAAGGTTTTGTCCCAGAAAACAACACATTTTGCTAGCTAGGGCTACATGTGTGTATACAGATGTTTTATTTATACAGGTAGATAGACAGATAGATAGACAGATTGATCTTCTGAACATGATATAATGCCCTGTACGCAAAATCCAAGGCTGATGAAGGAGGTCTTAGTCTAGTCCTAAAAGTACGGTTTCCTGCTCCCAAAATGCTCTTGGAAGCAGTCCAGAGTGCTGGAAGTTTGCATCATAGCAAACTGTCACACAAATATGTGTGCATTAGTTGCCTTCCCAAATACGAGGCAATTGTTTTGAAGAGTTCATAGGAAACGATCAGTACAAATGAAACATCTTCCTCATAATATTTGTGAACAATACATCCACCCCACTAACTGCTGGCTTCCACAGTTGAAAGTGCTACCATCATTTCAGGTATTAAAAAGATGATCTTTGTATTATATGGTAAGTGACTTCATTAGCACAGTATTTCTCTTGTTATTTAGTAACAGCTAGGCTATTACTATAAAGTTTGTGCTTCTTTAGGGGAAGTTTACCTACAAAATATTCAGTCCCTTACATTTCGACGTCCATGCACACTTATGAACTTCCAAACTGCTCTTAATTAAGCTCACATGGATGAGGTGACTATGACAGAGCATAACCAGAGTTTAAATATGGAGAAGCAGCAAGAAGTAGGACTCCCTTCTCACTGCAACAGCGATAAAAAATATTTCCAGCTACTCTGCTGCCATCCTCCTTGGCTGGTGCAGGTTCTGCCTCAGAGCTCAGTCTGCTTTAACAACTCCATGACAAGTGTTTTGTACATATATGGTACATTCACCTCAAGTAACCAACCCACAAATGACCAATACTTTTAGAAACATTACAATAGAGATAAACAGGCATCCAGATAAAGAAAACACTTCTTTCCCTTTAAATTTTTGTCCAGCATTTTATGTCCTGCTTTATCATGTTTGGACATGAGCTGAAATGACAGACACTGCTTAACCTGGGGTTCTGACACTCTCCTCCTCCACAGGCAGAGGTCATGAGTGCAGACATGTGCAACGAAGAACTTTTTTATCCCCTTTCCACTGAGCAGAGAAAGCAAACTATCTTCGAAAACATGTTTCTGAGCACACCCGGTTTTGCCAACTGCCAGCAAGGCTCCACATCACACAAAGTGCACGTAGCATGAATTTCAGATATACTGGCATTCAGCCTCTAGTAATCCACTATGTAGAATCTCCTGCAAAGAGAAGGATCTGGAAGGCACATACATGCACACCCAAAAGAGTTTGAGATGGAAATAAATTTTTAAAAAAGCCAAAGTATGAAACCCTCAATGATTTCAACAGGTGTTTACAAAGCCAGAGCTAGCATTCATTCCTGAATTAAAACCAGAAATTCTTTCCAAGGTACCTCTATGTAAATGAGACCAGCTCAGCTCTTATCTCAAGGTAAGAAGAATGCACCATCTCCCGAACTTAGAGGCTGAAATAAATGATGTTAACTGACCTGAAAAATCTCAGATGCATTCCCTTGTTGGCTGGAAAGTCAAAAATTCAGCCATTATGCGATCTCAAGCAGCTCTCCATCAGGTCACTAAACATTCTGTACATAATGGAAAGATGTGAGTGTGGAAACAGTTTCAAGGAAAGTTTCAATAATGGCCTGCTCTGACAGAACCTGCAGCCATGCTGGGACTTGTCTCTCTCTCAGCCACAGGTACAACCGAATGAGAGGAGATTGATGGCTCTCCAGCAGAGCCACTGTAAAACTGATTTGAACCACAAGCTTATCTTCCTACCAGAAAGACTGGCTACCCTTTTTTACAAAAAGGGGTTATGCCAGATAAGCTAACCTGCTTCCTCAAGTCAGGTTCAACCCACATTGGAAAGGAAGGTCTAAAAGAAATTGAGAAACTTGAAAAGAACACCCATTGAAACAATACCTATTCTTATTTCACTCAGTACAGGCCAAAAACTGCATGCTTATCTATAATACCAAATGACATAAAATCACACAACCTGAATTTCAGAATAACTGTTCTGGGTGAAACCCTAGTCCCACCAAAGTCAGTCTCTAGTGACTACTTTCCTGAGGCCAAATATCATCCTTGGTATTTGGAGAAGCCCAAATTCTGTGCCGAATAGTTGGAGATACAAGCACAACAGAACACAGGACAACTAATGCAGCCTGAGTTAAATAAAAATATTGGCTTTTGTTTTGGTTTGGGGTGGGTTTGGTTTCAGTTTTGCTTTTTTTAACTCTGTGTTTCCAGTGAGGTCTAATTTCTACATGAAAACTGTTGCTCCCTCTTCATTCTGCTGGAATGTGATGCACATCTCTTGTCCTGAACTCCATCAATAAATACATTTCATTAGGACTATGAGAAAGATCCACAGAATTTAACAGAAACTATGTCAGAACTAAACAGGAATGTTGTCTGTGGTGCCTGTAAATATTTATATTACCTACATTATCAGTCACATCAGAACCCCACTGTACAGCTAGGCACTATACAAACAGACAAATCACAACATTCAAATAAATTGATATGGTCATTGCTAGACAATTTTTCTACTTTTTTATTTCAAGCAAGGAAATCTAATAACTGTACCCCTACTATACATTCTTGTGCATTGCTTAAAACACAGGTTTGTAATCCTATGGAAAAGGCACAGTTTTCCACAGCAACTCATAACCCTTTTTACCCCGTAACTGTAAATATCTGTGGCTCATAAGCATTCATTAATTCTATTACTGCTGACCATTTATTTTCTCCCGCAGAAGCAACAACCTATTTCTTGGGCCCAGGGTCAGTAACAGGTCAGCATGATGTTGTTATAAATAGGGTTAGAAAGAAAACCCTTTAGACTGTGCACAGGCAGAAGTTGACGGTTACAGAGGCACCTGTGTTTAAAGGGTTAAGTTTAACAAATTATTCTTAATTACATTAAAAAATGTTAAAAACCTATCATTAATGAAACATTTCATTCCATAGTTTGATCACAGCAAAAGCAGGAAATTCAGAGTTGACATTCCCACAGCAACTGTAACTCTATCCCATTGTGTATATTCATTTCAACTGAGTCTTTCTTTCTATGATCTCATAACATATGTGAAATGAAGGAAGGTGCTAGGAAAAAACCCTAAAATTCATGTAAATCAGAAGTATGTTGTTAAGTTTCATTATTGTAGCAGTAGCTTTGAGTGGAGATAGCATTCTCAATTAAGAAAAAAATACATGTTGACTAGTCCATGCATTTATTGAATGTCATTGCCTGTGAATGCACGTTCTACCAGCATTTGTGGTTGCTCACTTTTCACATTAGGATGGTTACTTTATCCAACCCTGGATGCAAGAAACCTGGAATCTGAAAGGGTCTGTTAGGTATGGGGCTCCAGACAAATATTACTAAACTGCATCCACAGTTTGCTCCTGGAGGAGTACAATCATTTATGTTCCAGCCCAAAACTAATAACCTGCCAAGCCCAATCTGGCTCCATGCATATAGTCCAAATGTTTCTGCAATGCTTCCCCAGAACCAGAGAACAAGGAAATTCAGTACAACAACTCTTCCGTGCTTCTACACAGCATCAGGAGAGGTTCATCTCGGCCTATGAGCTCTGGCTCTGCTGCTTATGGATCTGTCCTGCACCCATTTCCCCTTGCTCTGGATTTCATGTTAGACTGGATGCAGAGTCACACAGATATGACTCTATTGCAGACCTGATATGTATATCCTAATAAGACTATTTGCTGTATTGAAGGTATATGTGTTGCAGAGCCTCCATTGGGATTTTTCAGGAATTAGCCCAAGCCCAGCAAATCCAGTGCTGTGCTGCACCTCACAAGTTATCATTTTGTGTTAACCATCAGACCTGAATGAGTTTCATATATTTGTTGACCAAACTGGCCTGTGCTGGGAGACACTGCAAGGCCTCCACATTTTACTTCTCATGGTACATGACAACACTTGGTACTTTCTGAAACTTGAGGGCAAGTACTTCCACACCTATATTTAGGCATACATTTTCATATGGTGCTGAAAGAAGGCCTAAGTATCTACAGTTCAAGTTTCAAACCACAGGAGATAAAAACAGTGAAAAGCATATCTAAAGGAAACACTTTCAACTACAGAATTCTGGGTATTTTACACCTGAAAACTCAAAATGGCATCTCACAGCACTTCATAAAACAAATGGGCACAGGTCACAGATATGCAGAAATAAAATCCAGCAAACCATTTGTTAACCACCAAGGAGGGAAGGCAATACCAGTGACTTTGCACCTCTCTATGCTGGCAAGGGAGGGAAATGATTTGGTGTCTAAGGGTAACTAAGAGGCTCTGGTGTCAGTGAGGGCTGCTGTTCTTCAGAGTGCAAATGTCTGAGAAATGAATGAATACCACCAGAGCTCTGGCTATAAGGTGGGAGATGCATACCTCCTTGGTATACTCTGGCTATTATTAAGACAGAAGATACATATACATTAAGTTTTGGAGATTTTTTTTACTGGAATGGTGCATCAAAGACCTCTGCATGTGCCTAAATGCTGTTTCTCTTGAGAAAGTCAAGATGTCAGTCAAGCCCAATCTCTTCAACTGGAAAACAGCATCTAAACTAAGATATGTTCTACCTATAGAAACTTAAAGAGAGACTTTTAGAGTGAAAATTCTGATGCCACTCTGCACAGCACTCTCTAGAATCTGCAGTACTGAGCCCCTGCCTTGCAGACTAAATGAAGAAGCCATTTCTTACCAGAAAGTGCTATGGGCAAGAACCTCCAGTCATGAACTATTTGTATTTCTTAAACCAAATAGATTTTTAAACCAAAATATGGCAGGTAGTATACCATGAAACAAATCACACAATGAGATGCACATGAAAATTGTGCTAATTGTAATTACTTTTGGTCACTGGAACTAGATACTGTATTTTTCTTGAACTAAATACGGATCTCCCCTTGGCAACGGTGGAAGTTCATTGAACAAATGGAAGTTGTACATAGTCTAAAATTATTGCAATGTTGCCATGTCCATTCTCTTTCAAAATGAAATACAGTTTACACAGAACACAGAGGCCACATATAAATGTCTTCATTTACCTCTGCAGTTCAGCATAGTTTGTTGCCTTCCTTGATCTTCAAAAATGAAAATTATTTCTGAATACTGTTAAATGGATTGGTATCAGACAGTACTACAAAAGATAATAATCTCTTGCCACAGGGAGCTTGCAATGGGCAACTACACAGTGGTTTAGTTGGCCACTGCTCAGAAATTTTGATTCAGTTGCTGTGTTGTTGTGCTTCTTAAACAATCTGAAGATTACAGAAAAAGCATGGTTTGGGAAAGGGGTAGGATTAAGGTAAACAGAGAATAAAATCTGACTTAAGACTACTGAAAGCAGGTGAAAGATTCCCACAAACTTTAATGACCTTAAAAATGTGCTGACGTATAATATAGAAATTAGCTATAGTGGTTATCATGCTATTGAAGACGTGTGCCTCTTTGTCCTGATATCTAAGTAAGTTTTGCTATCTCTGCATTGCATCACAGTAGCAGTGTAGATACACCCTTAGTCAGGCTATTGCTACTCAAGAAGGCAAGTCTAGATGCGGAAGATGATATGAGGAGTGGAAGAAGGATGCAAGGTAAAAAAACTGAATAAAAAGTACAACATGTTCATGTAGATAAAAGATAAACAGGTGTCACATAAAATATCTATGTTTCACCAGTTTTCCAATTCTTTCCAAATTTTATTGAAATCTGAGAAGAGGTGTTTCCTGAAAGTATGACAGGAATTGTAAGAAAAAAGTGTGAATCATAAAAAAGTGACTAATTTCTCTATCTATGCCAGTTACCATCAGGTTTTGGATTTTTTAAAATTATCAAATGTTGTACTGATATCTATATAACACCCTGGAAGCAAGAAGTAAATAATATTTATAGGTGAAGCATCCAGCAGGCAGAATTGGTCCTCCTAATGATTCAAGATAACCATAACCATTTACCAATACAGAAAACTATTTCAAGCTAAAAGGAAAAGGATTCTATTTGCTCTGTTTCTTTCAGATGCAAAAAAAAAAAAAAGATTATCTTAAAATGGTTTGTTTCCTCTTTCACATGATAGGAAGTTAACACAGACTACATAGGCACTGGCTGTGTAGTGCTTTTTTTTTTTTTTTTTTTTTTTTAACTGTTTTTGGTAATACCAGAAAGTTAATGAGGCACTCACTGTACATGCAACACAGAAAATTTAAGCCTTTATCCGGTATTTCTTTACAGAATTAGTACAACTGAATAATGGTCTCAGACTGGCTGAGAGGAAACAAACAAACAAACAAACAAAGTGTTAAATCAGTTTCTTTGAATTTTGTAAGAACTACCATAATGGGATATGTAAATGTTGTGAAAGTTTAGGAAAACAATGGACTTTTCAGATGTCTTCAGGATAAGGAACAGCTAGGTAGAATTATTGGGACTCATGTCACTAGAACTGACACTGAACAATAAAGACATTTGTTTTAATTTTTCCGTTCCACTGAAAATGTTTGGAATTGGCTTCCAAAATGCTAAACAACACTCAGCAGAATACTAATAGTTCATATAAGAGCATTTCTATGTGGCACCTTTGGGCACATTCATTCCCTATTCCTATATGTTGAAGTGATTTTTGTTACTGTCCTGTAAAAAGTAATGCAACATATATTAAAATAACATCTTTTAACAGAGATCGTAATCCCAAAAACTTAAGAAACCAGCTAGAAAATTCCTCCTAGAAAACAGTACATATAAAAGCAGTACCAACAGAATTCAGTGCATAAACAAATGGATTTAGAGTTTGAAAACTAACTCAAAGATACAGCAGATGAGACTACAGTGATATTTTTTGCCAAAAGCATAGTGGCTTTTGCATTCAGTATAATGTATTTCTATTAAAATGGCCATCCTTTAATAACTTATTTCCACTTCTTTTTGTCTCATAACATTCCAGTTAAGAGGCATAATAATATACTAACTACCTTGCTTGTTCTTCCTTTGGACTGCTGTGGTGAATTCAGCACTTCGACTACTAAGTGATAACCACTTCACTCCTGACCAAGAGCCTCAGTGGTCGTTGGACTGAGTCCCAGTGCTGCAGTAAGTTCAGGCAAAACCACACAAAGTTCTACCACCTAGCAAATGGTATGTGGCGTAAAAAAGACACTGGTTGAAGCCTGGAAGCTGAAAGATGTGAATGTATGGCTGTGTTCTGTCACTGATTGCTCTGGATAGGTCACTTCCAAGCAAACTTACAAACTCTCCAGGAAACCAGTTTCTGTTTTCTTCAAAAGCAATCATGTGCCCACCCAGCACTGTGGATCTGGACTTAACTTCCTCTGTGACTTACTTCACCTTAAAATAAGGAACACAGCTTTTTCCCAGATTTTTAGGGGGTTGAGTAGACTAAGGGCTTAAAGAAACGCAAAAGACATAACAAGGGGAGTCAAAGAACTTTTTGATTCTCAATTCCTGTATCAAAATCAACTTAATAGTTTCCTAACAGAATTAGGTTATTCTAAATATTTTCTAAATGAGAATTTAATATTGATAGCTTTATTTTCTTGAGTGATTTTCCAGAGTCAAAAATGAACAGATGTGGGATTTGAATTAATTTGAATACTTCTATAAAAGACAGAGAAATAAATAATTATACATGTATTGCTTTTCCTTGAAGTAGAACAGTAAAATATCCAAGATCGTAATTCAATAACAAAAGCCAAAATAAGTAAGTATTTTTTAGTATTTTCCTG
Source organism: Morus bassanus (assembly GCA_031468815.1). NCBI lineage: Eukaryota > Metazoa > Chordata > Aves > Suliformes > Sulidae > Morus > Morus bassanus. The sequence goes on along the minus strand of CM062567.1, from coordinate 57,192,268 downwards.
AAAAATCTTTTTCAGAATAACTAGTTTAGCTACAAAATTTCCTACCTTATTAACTTTCTATAACAGGAGATGTTTGGGCATTCACAGAGAACTTGTGGAAGTTCACATTACAAGTCATATCTTTTCACCACATAATTCAGAGAGAATAGGAAGAAAACATAGTTGCTTCACTCACTAACAGGCAGTAAGGTACGCAAAGAAGTAATTAGCTTGCACAATTACCTTTGAATAGCATCAGCATCAGAAACTGAAGATGTGTAGCTGAATGTCATATTACAATTTGCAGCAGATATATTTGTGCAATGCTCCAATGTCCATATTATGCCTATAGTATCATTATACTTTGCTATGCACAAGTGAAAAAAGAATATAATCTCTGCTCTAGTAGAGTCAAAGCCTGAAGGCAGACAAAAGGGTATACTGTACATGACTTTTCCGGCCTTTCTACTGAGAAAGCCCATATCCTAGCAATACCCAATTACAGTGGCAAAGAAAAGTTAGAATCTATCAACTACTTAACACCCTGTTAACACAGAAGGTCCAGGTATTTATGAAAAGCATTAGAAACTCCTTAACAACTACAAATGTTCAGAAAGAGTTAGGGCTTTCTATCTTTAAAACACTGAAAGGCTTCTTCAGTTCAGTAATGACCCTTAGTATATGTAGAAGCATTAATACAAAACTGAATCAAAGTAAACTGATTATGCAATTTTAGTATTAGTTTCTAGTGGTACCTTAGTGTACCTTATGTCCAAGCCTTGACCCAAATCAGACTTAATTTTACAGCAATATAAAGGAAAAGCATAAAATGTGACAAGAATGGAGAACACTTACTGTCCTTGCTCTGGCATTGCTCTGGTGTTCTCAACAGAAATAACTGCTTCTCCTGTCATTGGTGGTCTCTGCCACACAAGTGCACAACAATTTTCTAAGAGCGTGCATCCTACCTTTCTAGAATTTATTAGATTCCTGTGCTATAAACTAGTGATCACAGGTCTGCCTTACCCTCAAACTATATGATTTTTAATAGTTATTTAAGTACTGTGGTAAGTCAAAATAGACATGTCTTCTGTGTAGCCCAGAGATGGGAATGAAATTAAAAAATCCACTCTACTTCTTGCTCTCTTTAAAAGAGACTTAACAAGAATGCTAGTATTGTAGCATCAAATAAATTGTAAGGACATAGTTTTTTTTTACAAAAAAAACCCCAGAACAACCAAAACCCAAAGCACACAGATGTAGGAATGAAATGCAGAGTGTTAGCAGAATGGAAAAATAGGATAAAATAGCAAATGTATTCAGCAAATGAGTACTACAGAAGAAAAGGAGGTTAACCACACTAGGAAGTTATGTTTGCATACATATTAACAATTCTAAGTGACTAGTTAAAGCTCAATTATGTGTTAGACTTGGCAAATGTACAAGCAAAAGAAAGTAGGAGTATGTGTGTGTGTATATATATGTGTATATATCATCCATATATGCTCCTCAGACACTACAGTTTACCATCTGAAATTTCTTAATATTATTACTTTAATATGAAAATGGAAAATGTACTTCAGCTTTTTTATTCAGTCCATTTTCTAACTAGTCACTTGCAACATTTCAGCCAGCTATGGCTAGAATGCAAGTGAGGCAAACTAGGTCCAGGGATGCACTCTCAAAATACAATGAAATCACTTGAAACACAGAGAAATGGAGTCTTTTATAATCTTTTACATACACTTTTCTAAGCCTTTTCTAAGCCTCCACGACCATATCCAACTTCACCAACTCAGAATATGGTCTGTTACATCTACTGCTTGCCAAATACTCATAGGGAAGGGGTTGTTGTGCTATCTAAAATACTATATCTAAGTGCAGAATGTGCAAAACAGTAAGTGGTAGCTCCATAAAAGATTCTGCCAAAAGCTTCACTTTCAGGCACCCTAGTGGGCATATGTTATTGAGGATCCCACTTACAGCTGGACCATGAGACCAGGCATCAATCACATGGTTATCCTCTGGAGACAAGACCACAGCGATTAAAGAGGGAGAAAAAATTTAAAAATCATGGAAAAAGTGGGATGGAACTGAGTGAGGGCTTCCACGTCAGCCAGGTGTAGATAACCCATCAGGAGCAAGAAGAAAAGCTACACCTGGGGAGGATTTTAGGAAATGCAGCAAGACCTGTATTTGGAAAGAACATCGAAATCTACAGTAAGGTTTTACATGTGAGTATGTGAGAAATAAAGCAGATCCTATTAAAGGAAGGTATGCAAACTAAATAAATCTTTATGTATTCACAGGGGAGAAAAGGAAGAAAAACCAATGGCAACAGGCACGTGATCCAAATGTGGAAGGGGATTCTGTTACAACTTCTTCCTACATCTGCCCAAATGGGATTGTGGCTGGATTCTGATCTCTGTCAGCAATGGGACAAGGATGACAAGGGGTGAATCCATTTTACTCCGACTAGGGCTGGTCAGAATTGTTCTTCAGAAGTGATACAAAACAAAGCAAAATTCCAAACTGGAATCAAGGGAATTGACATGTGGAAACCAAAAGTAAGTAACAGGAGCCATGGCTCAAGTTAACACAGTGCTAATATTATTCTTTATTCCTTAAAAGCTTGATAAGGTAAAAAGGAATAACTTGTGTGGGACAGGTTGGAATGTAAATAAATAAATAAAGCACTACAGGAATAAAAAGCGAATTTAGTTAGAACTCCAATACAGTATATCACTCAAAGAGTACCGAGCACATGGAGAGATCTGCCGAGTGAAATCATCAGACTAAATGATATAGATGAACTTAAAAGATACTTGGACATTTTTATGGTGAGAGAGAAAGAGAAAAGGGGATTGGAGGATACAGTAGATACAAACCAGGCAGGAGGGGATGCAATAAACTTAAAGAAGAACCTTCTTTGTTCAGATGTACTTTTCCGGTTCAGAAATTCCTTTTGTCCATACCAGTGATTAAATGAAACTAACTCCTTACATGTTAAGTATCTGCTAAGCACCATAATCATTGCTCCAGAAGTTATGATAAATGGCTGCATGCAGAAAACTCTGACAATTTCCCTTTCCTTCTGGACACAAAAGCTACTGTGTTCATTGACCAACACCGTAACATATATCACTAAGAACAGAACTCATAAAATTCATATCCAAAAGCAATGGTTTCCTCTCATCTGGCTTGCAAAGAAACGCTCAAGCAAGCTGGACATATTTTTCAGTATCAACAGGACTAGCCTCACATATTCCTGCCCAGGAATATGACAGAACAGCACAGACACTACCAGCAAATATATCACAGCAAAGACCTTGACTAAATTCTTATTTGTATCAGTTTTAACTAAAAGGACAGAATGGACACAAAATTGGGAAAAAAAGAAAAAAGTCAAAAAAGTACTTGCTCTAAGCAGAACAAGTCAACGTTTATCTCACAGAGGCCTTGTAATCATGACCACATAGAAATAATAGAAGCTGCTGAGAGGGCTATTACATGGTTATTCCAAATAACAGCTGTTCTGTTGTTTGCTTATTTAAAGGACAGGTACACACTATAAAATTTTACATACCTGTGATTCTTGCACCTCCTGGACTTCACTATTTTGCTTCGTCTTTCCTAAACAACTCCACAGAACTCAGAGGATGGCTAACCACACCATCCTAAGGATCAACAGTGCTTCACGCACTCTAACTGCTGGCCTGACATCTGCACATAGGATTCTTCAATGGCTCTTAAGTAGTTTGAAACTAAAAGCAAAGAAAGCCCCTGTTGCTCTAGCAGAGATGTACCTCTCAGAAGAAATGCATGCTATACAGGACACGGACACTTGCATCTCTTCCACCTCCACAGTATGTACTACATAGACCTTACTGCAACACATTAGACTTCTTACGTATCTGCTGTGCTTGATTTAGCAATGGTTGACAGCCTGTAGTTCAGAAAAAGGTGAAATACAAAGACTCCCCTATTTTCTGATCCACTATGACATTTGAGTCATTTATTGTCTGTACACAAAGCATAGATTTCCTTCTTGTTCCTGTTAGAAATTAAGGAGAACAAAAGACTAAGTGCAAGAAGTGATACACATCTTTCTTGTTGTTAATAAATTTTTTATTACTAGCAGATAACTTTCATTTTTCTTATATATTTAATTATTGGCCCAAAAAGCTATCCCTAAAGTCAGCATTTTACTTTAGTTGAGGAGGGAAATTAATAGTCATGTACTGAAACATTTTTGTTATTTCAAAAACCACATAATCCTATTTCCCTGAACTCTGGACAGATCAGATCAAAGAAATCTTCTCTTTACTGATAAACCCAGAAACTCTTCATCCTATCATCTAACTGAAAGCCATTTCATCGAGGCTCTTCTCAGAGTGACAAACTATCTGGTCTGCAACAGAAGATTCCTTTCTTATCTCCCCTTGTCCCTTATACTTCTTTTTCTCCTCCTATATTTGCAGCCAGCCTCTTAATATCCAGAAAAGCCCAAGCCAAACAGTTCTTGATTCCTAAGGGTACACATGTACACTTCTTTTTCAGGACAGTGACATATTTCTGTGTTTTATTTTGAGGCCCCCCCAAACGTTCCTTATTTTTCACTCAATGGCAGTATTTCCAGTTGACAGAATTGCAAAACTGTCCTGATTCGAAGTGAACTGTTTTCCAGACATTCCACAGCTGTAACAATCTGTCCTTGCCACATATGTCCACAGGAATTAAGATGTTCAAAAATAAAAATAAAAAATACAAAAAACAAATATTAGGCTGGCAAAATGAAGCATATGACTGACCTCGATTTTATTCTCAGTCTCCTTTGTTTCAAGGTGGTTCTCATTACAGTTTTAAGACTGACAGCCCTAAAATCTGAAAACTTCTGTTCATCCCAGAAGATCAGAAATGAGAACGTAACTTACTGCTCTGTCTTGCCCATAAGCTTCAGGTATGATCTGGAGGAATCACTGTCAGCCAAAAGCAGAGTATTCAGACTTCAGAACTATCCAAATACCTGCCTTTCATCCTTTAGACTGTGAAACAAATGTGTCCATTGTGTTAATGGTAGATTACCAGCAATGGTCACCAGGTCAGTACTTCCAAATTTATGTGGCTTTCGTAAAATGGCCTGATTTCCCAAAGCTAGAACCAAGCATGCCTTCCCCAGGGCTCCAAGACTCTGACACTACTTCTGCAGTGACAATCAATAGTAAAACATTTTATTGTAAACCTACAGGGAACACTTTTTAACTTGTATTGTTGCCCTCCCTATCCCCCCACATAAAAAGTCTCGAAGCATAACCATGTCTCCAGGAGGTTTTATTACCAGGAGATGCTATGATGTAACAGGGGAAGGATCATTCTCTATATACCTGCCACTTTTACTTCCTGCCTAAATGATCTCCCACTGATCATACATGAAAATAAAATATTAACTGAGTCTTTAGTTTGACCTAGGTTTGTCTGATATTAATCATATTTTCTGTGCTACCCTAAGAGACCTGGAGATTAAAAAAAAAAAAGTCCCAAATGATTCTTTCCACACCCTATAAAACACTGTCTATATAACTTGTAAAAAAACTACATCGATAATCAATAGGGCAATTACAAGACAACACACAAAAGAGGCATTTAAAAGGGCTGTTCATGCAATACTCAGAGCAAAGCACTGGAATTCAGAAGGATCTAGTTATATTCTTACATTCTAGCAAAAACTTGTTCAGATTTTCAGAAGATGCTTGTTTTCTGTGTTCTCTGAAGGATACTGATAGAGTCAGGCAGAAAAACTTGGTTTATTCAAGTGAAAAGCAGATTACACATAAAGTACAAAAATCTAAGCTTCAAAGAGCCAGTCTTCACTCCCTGCAACTTACATGCTTCTAACCACCTGTTTCTCAAACAAGGGCATACACATTTGGCAACATACATACAGGATTTCATCCTACAAGCACTGATGGATACAATTAACTTCACTAATATAGAGACCCACTCACTTCAATGACCTACCAATATAGGTATTAGATTGATGCTCGCTCCCTTGTATTGTGCTTCAGTATCTCATCAGCCCCAAGGAGGATCTCAAAAGAGCAATTGTGTGAGGAAGAGCTCTGCATGGAGAAACAGCACAATTGCATGGTGCATACTTGGCTTATATATGAATCCTCAGACTACTTCTAGACTTTGAAACTTTTAATTTCAGATTTGGTCACTTTTTCCCTATCTATTCCTCTTCACTGCCGCCAGTCCCCCATAAGATGGTAAATGAATCAAAAAAAGCCTGAACAACAATTTAAAAACAGACTCCTTTTCTGTTCAGTAAGTGCCTGGTAACAATATACAGGTTGTTTGGGGTTCTTCATCACTCACTGAAAAATTTCTGCAGGCACCCCAGGAATTATAGAATTGTCTTTAAGGACAAATAGCAAATCTAATACTGGTATTTGAGATGGGCTAGTGACTTTATACCAGACACAGATATTGCATGATGTTCCCTGATTTGAAGAGCATAATTCTCACTGCCTAACACACAAAAAGACATTTACTTCTTCAGGCTTCGTTATCCAAAGATAGACTCTCCTACAGCTACATTTGAAGATGTCACTGGACAATTGAAAAAAGGTGAGCAAAAGGCTTCCCCCTGTGTAAAAGCAGCTCATAATAATTTGTTCTCTGAAATGCGAGGCCTGTTTATTTGTGGATTCCCAACCTGAAATCTGAAGAAAAAGAAAGTAGGCCCGGATCCTACCTACCCTCTGCATTAGCACACAGAACAGGGAAATTAATTTGGAAGTATACCGCACATAGAATCATAAAGGTTGAAAAAGACCTCTGGGATCATCAAGTCCAAATGCCAACCCAACACCACCAGGCCTCCTAAACCATGCCCTGAAGTGCCACGTCTACACGTTTTTTGAACTCCTCCGGGGTGGTGACTCCACCACCTCTCTTGGCAGCCTGTTCCAATCCCTGACCACTCTTTCAGTGAAGACATTTTTCCTAATACCCAATCTAAACCTTCCCTGGTGCAGCTTGAGGCCGTTTCCTCGCATCCTATCACTAGTAACTTGGGAGAAGAGACCAACACCCATCTCACTACAACCTCCTTTCAGGTAGTTGCAGAGAGCAATAAGGTCTCCCCTCAGCCTCCTCTTCTCCAGGCTAAACAACCCCAGTTCCCCCAGCCGCTCCTTAAAAGAACTGCTCTCCAGACCGTTCACCAGCTTTGTTGCCCTTCTCTGGACACGCTCCAGCACCTCAATGTCCTTGTAGTGAGAGGCCCAAAATGTACTTCATTCATACATGTACTTCATTCATACAAGTCCTTCATTCACACATGTACTTCCCTCATCCATTTGTACCCCTAGCAGCACTAAAGGCTCGATGCCTCTGGTTTTACCAGTTTACTCTCTTAATGTTCACTATTAGAATAAACATTCCTGCTAGCCAAGCCATTTTGTAGAGTCTCACATGATCAAAAGCATGTTCCAAATGGCCCACACATGGGCAAAATGAAATCAGTCTTTTTCATTTAAGAGATTCTTTCCCCCCTAGCTTTCACTCCACCTGAAAAAGAGTAACAAACCTGAAGTTAGCTGAGCAATTTCATTGTCAGCGGTAGAAGTGGATGCCAAAAAAGGGGGAAGGAAGAGGGTAAGGAAAGGAGAGTAGACAGAAGAATGCAAAAATCTCCATTTTAAAGCCTGTCCCAGATCATGTAAAGCTGGCAGTGCATTTGGTTAATCCCTCTAGTACTTCAGTGGAAAAATCACAGCAGGCAGCTGGATACAACATCCAAGGCTACCCTTTCTTGTGCTTTTTCCATTTCTGGCAGCATACTGTCATACATGCAGCATCTGTCCATTTCCACAGACTGCGGCTGTACATTCAATTGAACTAAAACAGTTAAAGGAAAAAGCAAAAGCAAAGGTTCAAAGGGCAATGAATAGCCAGGGCTCTTGGAATTCTGCAGGTGTGGGACACCCAATCCCAGCTAGCTAACCCTGCTGCAGAAATCACTGCAATTGCTTGCAGAGTTTTCATATCTGCCTACTTTCACCCGACTGGCATCCAAATTTCAGTTGCTTTCAAAGGTTAAAAAAAAAAAAAAGTTATTTGTGTAACCTGGTCTCTGACCTTGCATTTTAAATGTGGAAGGGGAAAAGAGGGGCAATCATCATTCAGCAAAAAGCATTATTATTAACACAGCAGTATAAGCACCAGTAATATAGACCCACAATGCAGTCTTCAGGATGTATTTGTATGGAGAAAGCACAATTTCCTTTTTCTATGACGGCGATGTTTTTTCCTCCAAGAAATATCTAAACATTGAAAGTGTCACCTCAGTCAGGAAACTCTTTTTTCATATGATGGAGCTCTGTGGCACTTACAGATGTAACTCAGTATCTTTTAGGGAAATCATATGGGAGGAAACTGTACATATTCATAAATCTTGTCCACTACTATGTGGACTCGATATTACTGCTATTTTTTTAAATAATTTTAGTTGTATCTGGTGGCTTCTACTGAGAATATATTTCAGCTTGGTACAGTTAAATACTTAAAAATATAAAACAAATCACTGCTCCAAAGATCTCAATAAATGAAATGGACAAAAAGTGGAGAAGGAAGTAGGATTATCTCATTTTACACAGAAAGAATGAAAGCCATAGCTCTATGGTCATTACTATGAGGTTATAAAAAAACAAACAAACAAGCAAACAAACAAAACCAAAACAAAACAAACAAAAAAAAAAACAGAAACAAAATCAGGATTAGGCACAAGCATTTTTTCTCGAACTAGTCCCAGATGTGATACAGAAGTTACAATGGCTGTGGAAGGACAAGTTTGATCTAACATAAAGATTTGCCTGAACACCACTTAAGAAGGATGAGTGCCTTCCATGTCCTATTTCAGACGCTTTGCCACACAACCATAAGACTCTCCTAATACCTGTGCTCGTATTTCGTATTTCTTAGAGTCACTGAAAATAGAAGTAATTCTGATGATGCTGAAGTAACAGTTTATTCTATCTTAAGAAAAAAAATGGCAATTTTTTCAGTGCTACAGTTGCAGCAAAGGAGGAAAAAACAGCAAGACACATAAGCATGGACAGCATAAAGATTTGTACTGTGTTTTGGTTTTTGTACAATAAAGGAAAGAAGCCCCAGGATGTCTTTCATACTGTAAATACGTCTTTGGAGTTATTCACTCTGACTAATAAATAAGTATATTTGACAGGAAAATAAAAACAATTAAAAAGCCATACTTCACGTTTTGAAGTGCTTATTACAAATATTCATCAGGTTGGTCAAGTGTTTGCGTAAATGATGAACTCAGCTTAGACTAAAAGTGTTTTAACAGCCCCTTGGTCAGCTGCAATATTCACAGCCAAGAGAGGCATAAACCAAACAGGCTCAGCACAGAAAATGCATTCTGCTCTTTCTGTCCAAAGCTGTTGGGTGAACATGTTTCTAAACACTTAAAACCCTAATCATTATTGTAAGTTAGAAGAAAAACAAATAATACTTTTATTTACACAATATTTATCTGCCAATGGCATTTTAGGAGTTTCCTACAAAATAACACACAGATTAAAGAGACAAAAATAGAGACAAAAATTGCACATGATTAAGAACAGAAAGCCCCTTAAAAACATTAAATCACTACACAATGCCAAAGGACTCAAAATAAGTTTCAAAACCTCTTAAATTCCATGTTCTTCTTAGATGAAAAAAGAACAGGATTCCAAGATGCAACTGCTGCCCATCATGCCTCTAAACTGACTTAACACCAAGACTGCTGGCATTAACACTTCTTCCTTCACCTGAAAATGAAAAAGAAATAACCAGAAATTCCCACCGGCTGCAAGCTGAGAGATGTGGCTCTTCATTAGTCTAAGAGTTGCCAATTGTAATTCAAAGGACCTACCTTCTTGGTTAATGCTGATCATACCTTCTAACTGACAATGAATCTGTTTATAAGAAACTAGCTTTTACTTCACTGTTGTTAGTTCTCGAGAGACAACTGTGTTACGCATAATTTTTGTCACAGGCTCCATCCAGGACACTGACACCTAGGCCTACGTACTTCACTTGGAAGCACATCCGTTAATTTTTTGGTCAGCTGTCTTTACAAGCAACTGCAGAAGAACTCTGAAAATGGGCTGTATCTGCACAATCAACAGAATTTTTAATTAACTGACAAATACAAAATCAGTGCTCTCATTTACATACACCGTAAAGAGTAGGGCTGCAAAAGTGCAGCTGAGGTACATGAGTTGACTGAACTCCTTAGTGGTTAAGAAGTAATAGAAGAGAAGAACATAGCTTGCCACTAGATCCTGTTTTCTAAGAGATTCTCAAAAGAAAAGAAAAATTACTCCTTTTACTTGTAAATATATGTCATAATAAAAATAAATCTAATAAAATTTCATAAAATTACTTTGATGTTATTTCTTTAATTTTCAAGTAAGTTCTACACTACTGATATGGTTTGAAATAAAATCTAGGACAAGCCAGCACCTAGCTATATGAGCAAATACCTTTTCATGTAAAAATGTTTTGCATGTAGTGTATATGGAGTTACAATCCCCTACACAACTAAACGCTTTGAAAAATTTTCAAGTACGCTTCAACAATACATCTAATTTGAAAACAGCATTCACTATGTTTTTTTAAGAAAAATCAGTCACGATTGCTGCTCTTCAAAGCTTCACTGTGTTTTCTTCATCCTAGAATATTTTAATTTCTGAATCAGCACTGGGGTCCTTGGAGCTATACATCTAGTGGGCATTTTTCACCGGGTAAAAGGGAACCCAACCCTTTGCCTGAAACGTGAAGGTTTGTTAAAAAAAAAAAAAAAAAAAAAAAAAGGTCACTCTTATTCCACACTTCAAGAGAGATAACAGCCCATGGATTAGCTGGTATATTAGCTCTAGGTAGAAAACTATAATATTTTACTCAGAAATAACCCTGAATAGTTGCCTTGAATAACCCAAGGCCTGCAGAGTGTTATCTTTCCTACATTTGCAAAGCAACTTAATTTGTTTTAACTACTGAAAGTAAAACAAATCTCACATTTAAGCCCAAGCAAAATGTGCACAGATGCACCTATATCATAAACTGGAAAACTCTTTCCATATATGGTGTTTTGTCTGTCTTCATTGTGATTTCAATCTACAGACATTACACTACGGGAATGGACAGAAATTTTGAAATTAAATTGAAAATAATTTTTCCAAAGTTAGAAGAAGAAAACTGATTTGACCCAGAACCGAGGCTGAAAATGAAATACGGTAACTCTTCCAGTACTTGCTGACTCCCACCAAGATCTCTATGCAGTCAAGAAAATGTGTTCTAAATATCTATTAAAAAAAAAAGAACAGGAAAAACAAATAAAGAGAGGAAGGACAAGATAGAAACAAGGTATATGAGATGGTAGAGCTAGATTATCTGAAATTGGGAATGAACTGGCTATCCTTGTCTACTGCTACACCATACTGAAAATGTATTCATTTAAAAGGTTCTGGACTGAAAGAGGATCAAATCCCATGTACCTTGAAAAAATCCAGAACAAATCCTCAGCCCAAACACTTCCACCAGGTTGCTGTGATGGTCCTATACTCTGTAACTCCCCCAGCAATGCCAGTGTATCTGACCACTTCCTGATCAGCCCTTTGGCAGAAGACTACTGCAGGAATTGGAATTTCCCTTCTCAGTAAAGGGACACACAGGCTATTGCTGTAAGTAGCTGAAATGTAATAAAGTTATACTACATATTTTGCTTGCTCTTAGTGCATGCTCCATGAAAGAACCATAGCTGGATTTTAAACCAGGATAGTTCATCCACTAGGCAATGACATCATCTGTAGGCCAATTTTTGAGGAGGACTAAATCAGACCTCATTATGAATAGTGGAAAAATTTGACTGTTGATTTTTTTAGAACTGTCAGCTGCATACATGCCATTGAGAATAAGTTCTTTTTCCACTACTGTAGCCTTTAAAAGGTAATGAGCCTACTCATATGGAGGGTACTTTTTGTTGAAGAACTTTGAAATAAACATGTCTATTGTATGCGATAAACTACATGCAAATATACATACGCTATTTGGAGGGCATTCGGGGGTATAAAAGCCCAAAACAGGAATGAAGGGAGGGGGAAAAGAATGGATTTCAGTCCTAGAGTACAGTCTACATTTCATTCAAGTGAATGGAAATCTTCACTTCAATTTGAAGAGAAGTTGCATTCTACCCAAAAGGAGCTATATGTCCCAATTTTTAAGTACAACATTTGGAAAACTTCTCAGGAAAGCCTACTGTACAAGTTACAGTTGGCCACTTTTAAGTTCATCTTGTATTCTAAGACTTGTTTCAGCTGCATGCGTGTATTAGTGTTGTATTACATATATGTAATAAATACCTACATGAGCCATTTTTATTAATTTAAATTTTGACTGTAATACTTTTTTACATGCATTTTTACAATGAACAGTGCAAACAGTGCTTCAAGCATGCACATTTCTTCCACTAGGATCAGCATTAGTTTCTTGACATTACTGGGGTATTACACCACATACTTGCATATTTTAACCAATACTCTTAATGCTGCAATTGCAGGAATCTATCAACTTTATAATCAGTCGGTAAATTTGGAAATGCACATGTTTGGGTACCTGCCTGTGTAAAACTGCATATACACAGGTTCCAGATTTTGGAAATGAGGCCTATAAATCAGATGCTCCAAATGGTAATCCAATGACAGCCATCAAACAGAGGAAATTACAAATTATTCCCTGTTTCTAACCTATCCCAACAATCTACAATACTACACATAGTACAAATTAATCTGAAAGGTTCTGGCACACTGAATTACAAGACTCCATCAGAACATGATACCCAGTAACACAGATGATTGGTGTGATAAGAAATGATGGATATTGCAGTGTAACTCTGCTTTCCTTGGCACATGGCATACATGACTTTACACCAGCATAAAAACTATTGCAAAACATACGTCAGGCCGTTTCTTCATAAGCAAGCAAAAATAGTTCATCTATTCACTAGATGAGGAGGAAATACCACAAGCCAAGGAGTGGACAGAAATCAGGATGCCCCAAAGCCTTCCTGGAGTCCTACCAAAGAAATTTTGGTGTGGGGAAATTGGCCTTCCACAGCCAACCTTTTCCAGTCCCTCTGGATTTGAATGAGCAACCTTAAACAAAACCTGAAAGTGCTTTGCTTTTTAAAAGAGGGTGTTCGACTGAAATGCTTAACCATAAAGACCAGCTCCTCTTTCTTTTAAATCAACAGTTGTGCCCACTTAAAAGGCGGCAAAGGGGCACTGTGGTTTTCTTTTAAAGATTAAAAAAGAGAAGCAGAGAAAGAAATATATCCCCCTTATTTCCTTCAAATTGCTAGTACTTCAGGAGCTTCTGACACTAAACTGTTTTATTAAAATTGCCTCTTGGTAGTGTTATAGTGTTGCCAAAAAGTACTGCTCACTGCAGTGATTAAAAAGGTACTCTTTTTCTTAGGAAAGCTTTGAATTGTTTAGTCTGCCCCCACAACAGTAGCAAGTGAGCAAAGGGCATGTTTTGAAAAAATAAATTAAGACAAATAAAAACCTTAGCACAATGGAATTGGATTGCTGTCTTCCCCCAGTAAATATATCTAATATCACATGCCTATTCAGACTGGGAAGGGATTTCCCCTCAGTAACCTCTGTGAGAACAAGAGAGAAGAGAATGCAATTGTTCCCCATCTCATTGTATGCGTTACTAAGCCGTGATGCCAGCCACATGCTGATTATCTCTCATGTTACATAAAGTGCTCTCCTGCAGTGCCAATTGCCTGCCATGTGGTCTGTATCCTGTTACATAAAGTGTTATCCTGTACCACCATGCGCTGTGCCAAAGCGCTATTCTTTGCTACCATTCTCCCCATCTTCAGAGCTCAGACGCCTTTCTGTCCACATTTTAAAAGCCACCTGATGATTAAAACAAAACAAGAATACTTCTCAATAAACAATGATTTTGCAGTTACACTATAAAATGAGAATGAACACAAATAACTGTTGCTCAGGGATCCTGGAGGATATGAGAGAGTTGTACAAAAAGATCCCATTAAAGACAGAGTGGCAGCATGGTCCTCTGCGACTCGGACATTGCACCTACACACTTCTATCATTTAAGGATTGTTCTGAAGATAGCACTTTATCTGTCTCAACATTTTTCTAAGGCAGTCCTGAGATCAGCTGTACTGCTTAAGATGAAAGCACCCTTGGAGTAAAACACACTCAGAAGAGCTGTCTCTCATGATGTATTGCAGTAACACATTGTCAAAGGGCTCTGTTGCTCCAGTGATCTGTAAACATGCTGTATCATCAAAACGGTGCAGGAGTGATGATGTGTTACTGGAAAGATGGCAGTGGTATAGGAGGAGCACATCTAGAAGCAGAGTTCACCTGACTATAGGCTGACAGCCAATTCACACAGTACAGTATAACAGAAACTGCTCTTTTGGGTGGCCTAGTGGGAATGCAACTGCTAAATCAGCTGCCCTGGCACTACTGTTTCTAGCAACTGAAAATGCAAGTCTTACATGCACAAAGATAAAGGTTAGGCAAAAGGTTTCTCAGTTGAGGAGAGACGAAAGAGAAATGGACTTATCAAATTTTTGTGAGGCCACAGAAAATAGAATCTCATCTCCCAGGGTTCGTGGCCTTTTCTACAACAGCGCTTTGTAAAGAGGGACTGACAGCCAGCAATACTATATATTTTCCTTTGAATCACTGTATGAGGCTAAGAGGTATTTGAGTATAAATCTTTCAATTTGCTATTTTCAGTGTTCTTAAAATATTTGTTAGATCTCAGATAACCCTCTTTTGCATCTGGTAACATGTTCATCAAATATCAACGTGATCCATCTTCAAGAGCAAAGAAATCTCCCAAACAAGAGCCAAAATAGCTCTGCCTGGTCGGTCTCACTTACAGATGGGCCAAGATTAACTACAGGGATGAGATTTCAACTTCACTGAATCGAACAGCCTCACTCCCAGTCACATGATGAAGGCTGGGCAAGGAAGATGCATTACTTCTTCATTTAAATCAGTGCCTCTTGAGACTTTACTACAAAGACATGGGGCAAATTCCTGATGCCAGATATAAAGAGTGCAGATAGGTTTTTAAGTATCAGTTTCCTTGCAGTTCTATATCACAGCTCATACTACAGGAGGCGAATGCCAAAAACCAAAAAAAATACAGCCCAATATAACCTTTCCATGCTATTAGTCTTGGAAATCACTATTGTTGTATTCTGGTTTTGTGAAATCATGAAGTGTCTTGCGAAATTTGACTTAAACAGAAAGTTTACAAGAAAATGACAGCAGGGATCTGCTTGAAAAGGTACAAAAAGATTCAAAAAGTTCAAGATACAAAAAGCATTAAGAAAATCCCAAACCCTGTCACAAAGACTTTAGCTTATACAGAGGAACTAGCAGAGAAACAATATTAGTGCCTTCATCCAAAACCCACAGCAGAGACTTTCCATTTGTTACTACTAGCTTTGAATTGGGACAAAATTGCTCAATTTTTGTGCTACAATGATCCTCTCCTAGAATCATGCAAGAAAATACAGTGGCTTTGAAGACAGCCTAATAGGGAAAAAAAGGGAAAAAAAACCCAATAATAGATAGTAGCCTCATGATGCATAAACACTATGGAAGTGATTTTTTTTAATTTAAAATAAGGTAATCAATGTCTTTTTTTCTAGATAAGCTTTCTGCTGTAATGTTCCTTTTTCTTGCACTGTACATTGTGTCATACTGCACCATACATTTTTTTATCCCCCTCTATTGCATCCCTAGGGTCAAAAGTAGAAGACAGAAAAATTCCTGGAATAATATCCCCAATAAATAACTACTAACTATTACAATTCAACATGGGCATATAAACAGCACTTTAAAGAAAATTGAATTTGTTGAAAATTAAAGCAAACCCTGTGTTACTTTGAACAAGAGGCTCCCTGATTGTTTTCAGATTTCCATTATAAAATAGGCTTTTTTGTTTTATGTGTTATATACCCTCTGAGGAAAGGAATTGTACCTCAAAACATATGGGTGTTCAGAATCTTTATTTTTAAATACAATGCTCCATGCCCATAAAACTCAGCTTGGAAGCCAAGGAATTTACAACAAGGTGCATAACAGCAAACGTGAAAGAAGGCTAAAGATGAAGAAAAACAGAGCTTATGCTCATTAATTAAAATAAATATGAAGAGAGCATAGAAGTGAAAGTGACCTTAATTTGGGGATAAATATCTGCGGTTTAATTTAGCATCATCTTCTCACTATCTGTGGGTATACAGGCACTAAAATAGGCAAGAAGACAGACTAATAAACAAACATTTATTCTGTGGAGCAGGCATATTGTTTTCAGTCTACTGCATGGTGCTTTCATTTTATTGCTGTAATATGTTACACTGAGAGCATGAAGAAGGGACTCTGCTATCCGGATTTTAAAGAATTTTTTCATGCACAGCTTTTCTTTTAAAACACATGTTCTGTTAGAACAACAAGCTTACACATCTTATTTTAAACTAAGTGCTATATAAACTGGAATGCTGTTAAATATGCTCTTACAGTATAAGCCATGACTGAGTATGCCTTACTAAGATTCAGTGTGTGTCTTGGGTGTGTTTCAGCCTTGGGTATTCAACCACCGGTGAAGTGTTCTTACAATCGACTAACGCACACCCAGGAGAACCTTTTTACTATTAGGGGAATAGCTCATTAATTTTACATTACAAAAAAAATGTAAACACTCATTTTTGGTTGGGTTTATGCAACATATCCTTTTATTACAGAAAGTAATTTCCAGTGAGGGGTAAGAGCATGGAAAGGTGAAGGTTATCATTGGTTTTTACCTAGGATGTCCAAAACCTTGTTTTTTCTGTTACCTAATGGACTTATTTCTCTCTCTCTGCCCTTAGCTGCAGAAGTTTTACTACTTGTCTATGGCCATATTCTGCATTCATCCTTTCATTAAAAGATGAGACCAATATGCCAGAAGGGCCACAGAGTTGTCCAGTTTTCCTTTTAAGCTACAAGACAAGAAGCAGCAATTTAAAATATTGTCTGTTATAAAGGACACTTCCTGCCCCCACTCCCTGCTCTACTACCTATCCCATTCTCATACACTAATGCTTTATTTTAACCCACCAGGATTTCTTCCACATGCACAAACTTAGACTGATAGAGAAACGAAACCTCTACCTGCATGACCAAGGTGAGCACTGCTGTGATTTTTCTAAAAAGACTCACCCAGCCAGTCGGAGTGTCATTTTGAACAGTCAGAATCCACATCCAGAATCTGATCATTTATATTTGCAAATGCTTTCTGATGTTTCAGATCCATCAGTCCCCTCCTGATGATCCCCCTGGACCTGGTAACCACCACCTTTCTTGCAGGCCTATGAGCAGGTGGAGAAGAGGAACTGGGAAACACTTCTCTTCAAGGATACTCATATGGCGCGAAGGGACCAGCAACCAGTGGTCTGCATGGATGCACAAACAGCTAGTTTGTCCATGCAATCAAAGTTGCACAGTTAAACTGAACGCACAACAGTTTCATGAACAACCCCAAACTTCACAAGTTTTGGAAGTTGGGCTCTGCAACTATAAAATTATACACTTGATATGTATTAGTAAGTACAGTAAATAAGTATAATTAGAACAGAATACAATGTCCTATTTTGCACTGCTTTTTATTCTTACTTCCCTAGAGCTACAAAATGAGCTTCTAATGAGCTTTGGGTAGTCACATAAATAGAAAACCTAACGATGTAATGCCTGATAGTGATCTAAACTGCTTAGATATGTTTTGTATTATACCACAAAACAGTGGTTTGTTCATGGAATGGAACAAAATTTCATGTGTTACTCATACTTTGGCCCTAGGCATGCATGTGTTGAAACCATAATCCCCAACGTATTTCAGAATATGTTTGGACAACCTAAGTTGCTCTGTGAAAATAACCCAAAAGGAAAACCCCCTATCCATTAAAAACACAAATTACTGAGACCTCAATGTTTAAGTGTAGCCTACAGCACATAAAGAAAAATTTCCAATAGTCTGCTTATTTTCCCAGTTAAAAAGAAAAAGGAAGAAGATGAGAAGGATGCATTCAGGAAAGCTGTAAACTAGCTGTATATGGATAAACATTATACCATTCTGGCCAAAAGAATCGAAATATTCTATGCCAAGACAGGAAATCTCACTACTGAAATGTCTTCGAACATGTCTGTAGAGATATACCCTGATTTCATAGAGGTAGGTTCTCCCCTAAAATTTGTGACAGCCATTTTCTTTTTTTCTTGTAGGGAGAATAACGTGAAAAGTCAGGGAAGAGTACTGACAATAGCAGAAGGTATTTTTCTCCCACTCTAGCAGTTCCCTACATATATTAGCCAGACCCTTGTATGGGAAGTGTAAGTGGCATTACCCTCACACCACCTCTGTGAGGCAGATGGATAAACAGACAGGTAGGCAGACTGACTGACAGACCGATACATTGTTGTACAGTGACTAAGCAAATTACCAAGAGTCAAACAAGGAATTTGCTGCAGTGGAGAAATGGATTCAGATCCCCCAAGTTCTTGTCCAGTGTTTCAAATACAAGGTCATCTTCAAAAAGCAATACTTCTTTACCAAGTAACAACTAATACATTTATACTACTTCTAGCTGTTTATTATTTTGTCTGCAGAAGCTGAAGCTTCAGTAGATTACTTTTGTAGCCCCTTAGGTGCCTATTTAATGCAGATGGACCAGGACTGGAGCTTAAAAACAAAGAATGAATAGATTTGAGAAGGTTTAGACATAAAACTCCAACTCTACATTCTTCAAATATACGTTTTTATGCATTACCTTCCTGACCCAAACTGGGAACCCAAACAAAACAGATTCCAATTGACATGACGTATTTTGACTAATCCTTTTTGCTTTTACTTCTTCAGAGTAACTCAAGGAGTAAGCAGCCTTTTTGCTGTTTATATGGGCATTGATATACAGGTAATTAGAAAAAGTGTTAACATTTGATTTGAAACTCACAGGGATAAAAAAGGTCAGCTGCTTATTGTAAAAGACTTACTGTAAGATGGCATATTGTACATTAAAAATAAGCAGAAAGTTACAGTGATTAATTCTGTTGTATTTTTACAACAGGAAAACAAAACTAAAAAGTGAAAATATTCCCTTTAAATTAAAAAATCCCTTTTGGGAAGGGTTGCATTTCAGTTTACATGGAGCACCATTTTACATGACATTGGCTGTGAAAAGGGATTTTCAGCTGGTCTTTAGTGGAATTTATGCTAGCTTTAAGGCCTTTTGCATAGCCAGAGGAGTGTAAGGGCCTTGATGTAAATGAAAATCTGTTCTTTAATGTGCGCACTCCTCAAAGTAATAAAGATTTTATTATTTTAAAAGTTATGTACACCCACTGTGCAATATCAAATATGCATGTTGTAAACACAGTGGACCAAGTTCAGACATGATGTAAGCATGTGTAACTCGACTGACTTCAAAGGGACCACTTGTGAAACAGAATACTACTTAGCACGGCTATGGGCTGCAGGATCCATGCTAAGTAGTCACGTTATTTTAAATAGAATTTTTTGAGCAGTATAGAGTTACACAACATCAGAAAGTAAAGCAGAACTGGCCTGTCAGTAATCTATGGGGTCGAGTATCAAAAGAATTGTTTCTGACTTCATGCAACACACAAAAAACATTTCAAGCAGACTGAAAAAAGTAGACATTGAGAGTGTGAGATGTTATTTCAGAGCAAGAATGGCCACCATTGCTTTAAACAACAAAAGGCTAATAGTTCATGTACACTGGCGCTGTATATAAGAAAAGCAATTATTGTGTAGGCAATGTATGGAGAAAACAGAAAAGAAAACGGGAAAGGAGCAGGACCCCACAGCCTTAGGAGATGGGACCACCATCAGGAAAATGACAAGAAGACCGGACAGGACACTGGCACATGCACTAATACACACAGAGCAGAAGACCAGGCAGTAGGTGGCATTAATCTTGTGCATCATTTTACAGAACTGCATTCACTCTTGAACTTTTCAACTTGCATCTACTGCACTGTCTGGCTGTATTCTTACCAAAGTGGTTTGGAAAACATAAAATGAAGTTGTAGCTTGTAACATGGCAGACACTCGTTACTTTCTCTTCTTCTTTTCTTTTTTTAAAGAAAAACTGGGGAATTAGATGATTCATAACGATGAAGACGTTTCATCATGGATCATCAATCTGTAGATGAAGAGCTTGAAATCAAGTGGAAAAGAAACCCAACAGAGAAACTACAGGCAAGCAATGCTGCTGAAAAAAAGACATTCAAGAATGGAACTAAAAAAGATAGTCAAAGACAAAAGGCCTTTCTGAAATAAATGTATGGAACAGAGCTTCTGACTTTCTATGCAGATGAGCCGCATTCCCAGGTGTTGCCTTTTTAGCAGTATTGGCCAGTAAAGATTTCATCTGGCAAAGCTACTGCAGTATTTGGAAATAAGTTGTCCTGACTTACAGGACAAACGCACATGGACTTTTTCTTGTGAAAGTTGAACAAATTACTGCATCCTTTCAAAATCCCACCAAAGTCACTGTTTTGCTCAGCAAAACTCCAGAGGCATTTTATTTTGTAAATTTAAAAGTTGCAAAAGCAGTCAAATTCCATGAAACAAGGGAGGATTTATTTATTTCAGCAACAAAGGAAATGCTGCTAGTATTCTTTTCTCACAACATGAGCAAGTGGCTGACTTACTGTTCCTTTTCTGTCAAAAGATATGGTGACAGGAATAATCTGTGACCTGGGCAAGAATGTGAAAAAGCAGCATTTGCAGCCGTTTTGCAACTCAGTTTGAAAAAATCATCTAAGATGGCTTCCCAATTTAATATCAGATATGAATCTCAAAGTAATGTGAAAAAGAACTGCTAATAAATACCCATACAAATATAAAAGCTAGGTTTCAAATGCCAAACATATTCATACATGAGAACAGCCCTAAATGGTCACACTGCACTGGAATATACTCAGAGGGAGGACAACTCCCAAAAGTGTCAAATACCAATTCATTTTTAAATTACATTTATTGGCCTCAAGAGGAATACAGCTGATGTAGTGTTTGAATTTTGCCCAGAGTACAACTCTTCTTGTTTGAACACTCGTTTGGTTCTCCCCATGCTTTGATGATATCCTGAAGTTTGTACAACTTGCTTATTTAGCTGATATTTTTGCTCAGTCAAGGACTGCAAGAACATACAATGTACAAGGGAGTAACGAAGCCACACTTCTAAACACTGATTCTGGGGACTCAGCAAATAAATGAAGATAGTTTTGACATGTTTCGTGCTTTGGGAGTGTGCCAGAGAGCACCTTCCATTCAAAATGAATACATGTATTATTCATGAAAATTTGACACTGCTCAAAAAACCCCCATATGACTAGCTCCCCAGAGACTAATGTAGTGATGACTGTATTAGTAAGTCTTTCATAGCAGTAAGTAGTGATATTTAAAGCTTGTCTTGAAAAACATCAGCCACCTCTTGGAGACACTAAAGACTTTATCCAGTAACTGACCCCAGGAAAAAGGGTTGTAGCTACATGTATGTACTTGGCCCTTACAAAACCACCTAGGAAATAATGTTCAACACTTTTTATATTGGCATACTTATATGACAGTGGGCATTCAGTGTTTGGCCTGTTACAGACAATACAAAGGGCCAAGCCTCAAGCTGCCACAGGTCTATGATTCCAGACACTTCCAGTATCACGGTACGATACTCAATAAATGAAATACATCCACACCCTGAAAGATGAGCACACAGAGTTCTAAAATTATTCTGTGTATGCAGTTTCAGGATGACCACACAGAAAAAAGTATGTGATCGCAATTCAGTTGATAATTAGGAGGCTGAAGCAGACTAAATCAAATTTTATTTTAAACTCTGTATAATTTTCAGCTTGGACCTGTATTACAAGGCAAAGAGAAAGACTGCTGTAATTTGATTCCTTGATAATAAAATACCTACTGGTAAACATTAATATTAAAAATTCTGAATGCCTTTGAATGGCTAATTCTTACCTCTATGTAATCTAATATTAACCTATTTGCCAATGTATGATCATTTTTATTGTATTCTCGTGCCAATACAAAGGCTTGCCTATATATTTAAAAGTCTTTGAAATATCACAATATTGAATCCTACAAAAAGCTATAAAAAGGAAGCCTGTAAAAAATAAAATGTTATTCTGAATTTTGTTACAAATTCACAGTGTCAAGCAATTTGCATGAGGCTTTACTTTTTCTGCAGTCTTGCTTGAAATAAAGGTGTTGAAAACATTCCTAGCTCTTGAACAGAATGCCACTCTTTGGGCTTTTACTTCTTGGTAGCAAGAAATGAGAGAAAACCTCACTGTACCCTATGAGGTAGAATTCCCTGTGCTCACTATCTTGAAGGAACATACCGGGGGTGGGGTGAGAAATGTGATTTTAAAGATTGACTCAAAGAAGAATTTTATTTACACGTTGCCTTTAGCCTGATGATCATGCTACAAAGAGAAAGCTGGGGGGAGGGGGGAGGGATTTAATTTACATTACTCGATTCTCCAGAGCAGCCTTCGAAATCACGCTCCCGAAGGCAAAGCAGCTGCAAGGGGAGCAGGCAGGCTGGGGGGCAGGTCAGTGAGGGCGGCGGCATGGATTCGGCGGGGATCCGGCCTGGCAGGCAATGCCCAGGAAAGGGAGCACCCGCCTGAGGCTGCCACGCCTGGGCCACGTGTGGGCTGCGCCTGGGCCACACCTGGGCCGCGCGGGCAAAGGCGGGAAGGTGAAGGGGCGGGGATATGGCAGTCAGGTAGGCAGCCGCCGGTGTGGGAGGCGCCAGCAGCACTGACTGGGCGGTGTGCTTAAGCCACGCCCTCCCAACAGGCGCTTTGCAGCCTCCCAACCTGGGACTGAATAGATGCACAAACGACAACGAGGTGTACATTGGCAGAATTATTTTGAAGTCGACAGACTGCACAGCTAAGCCTCTGAAACCTCCTGGTATTAAAAATAATCCTTAATAAGATGTAACAGGAAGACAAAGAAAAAAAGGAATGGTATGTCCTACTAGGTTCCTGGCCCGCCTGCCTCCTGTCAGATTCTGGAAAAATACCCTGAAAATTTGTCATACCTAGTAGCACATCCCAGATCTATTTATTGCTTGTTTTCAAACTTATCTCATATGTGTTGCTTTGCCAAAGCAAAAGCCAATTTCAGAAGCTCCCCAAAAATCCACGTTTGAAGAGCTAACACGCTGCCTCATTAGCCTTGAAGAAAACAAAATGCCTCTAAGTGTACAATAACGGCTTACTTGGATCCAGTTCTGTCATTCACTACATTTCAACTCCCAGCAATTTTCTTTTGTTTACTGAAACTGGGACAAAACCCCAGTGTCCTTGACATATAGAAATCAGAAGTACAACAACAGAAAAAAGAGCAAAACAATTATTAGACTTGACAGACTACAGGAGACAACCAATAAAATCCATGTGTTGCACAAACAGTGCAACATTAGGAGATAAGGACGTTCGTAAAATTCAGGTTGAGATTTGGTTCCTAAAAAAAAATGCAGTTAGGAAACGGTGGAATCTACAGGTTTGGTTCAGGTCTGCCTCTCTTAAAAAAAGGAAGAAAAAATATTGTTCAATGTAGAAACATAAGAAACCGGGTCAGGTTAAAACACTAAGGGGGACTGAAAGCATAAACACTAAGGTGTAACAAATCCTGTTGCTATAAAATGTTAGCAGACATTTGACTTAATTCTTTAGCCACAGAAATAAATTTGCTTCCCTCCTTTTTGCATGTTTATATTTCCAGAAAACTTGTAGAAACTAATCCTATCCACTCAGATCATCTTTATAGCAAGTATAGCATTCCCAACAGCTGGAAACCAAGCATTCCTCCAAGAAGTAAACAATGGCTAGGAGAGGAATTTCAGCCCATTCTTTGAAACAGATAATCCAGAAAAGTTTCCACTTCTGAAGTGTTTTGGGGAATACTGGGAGATACACCCACCTGAGATCCCAAGCAGTAAACCCCCGCATACTGAAGAGCTGGTTATTCAGTCGCCTGAAGCTATATACTGGGGGCAAATCCATATTGCTGTCAAAGAGTAACGAAAGCCCATTAAATAACCTAGCCTGGACACTGCTAACGGTATACAGGTAGCCTACACCAGACACTGCAAAAGTCATCTATCCTCTTATCAGAAAGGACAAGACCCAGTTAGTTTCACCAAGTTCCCCACAGCCATTTATTAAACAGTTAAATGCTGTGTTGATACATGTTCTGGCTGTATCACTGACTGACCTGTTACTGCTCCACAGCATTAATGACTCCATTTGGTCTCCTGCAACCACCTGTAGCATCTTTAACCAGTACCGTCTGAAACTTCCCTATCACACTGTTAAAAAGAGGAGACCACAGAAGAAGAAAAAAAAAAAATTATTTACTCCCTCCTCAGATCCACTCCAGCTCCATTGCCTTACACCTCTAGAACAGTCCCCACATACAAGCTTCCAGTGCCTACAGACCAGGAGAGATGTAGCACAGTTAGAGCTTTCATGTCTCTATCGGTTGATAGAATTTTTTGACAATACTTGTTTGCTCTGCCCATACAGCTGAAACGATCATACTGTACAATGTGGTCTTTCTATCAATGATTTAACATTGGCACCCCAGTAAAAGTTTCTGTGCAGTTAAATGACTTAAAAGTCTTGTGATCCCAAAAACTAAATAGGAACCATGACTCTGGATACATATATTAAAAAACCCACAAAATCTACAGACACAGACATTATGCACAGTTCCAGGTTTAAAAAAAATCAGTATCATCTATCTAAAAAACCAGAATCCTCTATCAACAAAGCTAGGCAGTGCAAACTTCTCTATGACCTCCTTTAAAAGTGATTTCATTTTGCCCTGCAAAGACCATTTCTAAAGGTGAGTTACTACTACTGGAAAGTCTAGTAGATGGATATGCTGGGGGGTAACTCCTGTTGGACAAACTTTGCTCATGAGGAATTGAGACCACTTTTTCATTGCCCCAAAAAATACCAACAACTACCAGCGAGCATGAGAATTTTATGATCAAAAAACCTGCATCTGGGAATGGGCCCTCAAGAACTCATTCTTCCACTGTGAAACCTAAGAAGGCTAAAAGCAGCACATGCGATGGAGGCTGGAAGATGATGTAATAAGCAGAGCGCTCACTACATCATGTAAAAGCAGTGAATATTGCAGTAGGTGAGTATGTTGGTTATATAAAGCAGAAGAGTCTTCTCAGTGCATATGTCACTATCTTACAAAAAAGAAAAAATGGCTGTTCAACAGAACAGAGGGAAGGGACTTCTACACCATTAAATCCAATCCTTTGTTACAATAAGCAACCACAGTATGCAATTCCTTTCATATTAGGTTAAATGGAGTCTGTAGACCAAGTGACTGGTATTTCTTCCATAAAAAGGGATAGGGGAATGTGGTGAATACTTCCCTCAGAAGTAGTATGTATGAGCTGCAAGGTCTAAGCTTACAGCTGGATCCCATACATGGTGTTAAAAAGGAACAAAATTCTCTTCTCCCTTCCAGCCTCCCCTTCATTTTTGTGTACTGCTGTGAATACCAGTCACAGTCTAGCCTGTAACATAGATGGGGCAGGGGGGGTGGGGGGAAGACCAAAAAAAAAAAAAAAAAAAAAAAAAGACATTAACTCTTCTAAGTAAAAATCAACAGATTTGCAGCTGAAATGAGAAATAAATCAGGTCTGCATGTTCTACTTTGCATGAGGAAATTGTTTTCCTGCAAATAAAAGCTGGATGTTCTTAAAAACACATCATAACAAAATGACAGGAGAATAATGAGAAATGAGGTCAAGTGTTGCCAGATTGGTATCTCAAACCTGCTCAGTGATGGCTCATTCACTAAACTGCACCTGAATTAAAACCCAGAGCAAATGCTGGGCTGAAATGGACCTCAAGAGAAAGTTGTAATAAGATGAATCCTGATCCTCTGCAGTGACAAAGGAAAGGTCGTGAGTGTATGATGATATCACTTGATGGTAAAGTTTAGTAAAAACCTCAGGTTATCCTTCCACTAATGCTGGCAATTTTTCCTTCACAAACACAAACGAAGGGAGGTTTTTAAAGTCCTTCATTAGCAATGCATGTTGTTTTTGTTGTTCTGCTTTAACTGATTAAAAAAAAATTCATTATGACTTGACCATTGCTCCACAGACTCTCAGAGCATTTCAGAAGGGTATTTTTTTGGTGGTGGTGCAATTTTTTGATGATTGTTTTTGCCTTGCTCTTAGTTGAGGATATGGATATAAACTTAGTTGTATATGAATACATTTGGTTTGTATAATGGGTGCATCTTATCTTCTACTTCATAAACAGTATTACCAGATCATTGATAAGAACATAGCATGCATGTATAAACACCAGTTTAACATTGTTTATGTTGATAGGTTGGACTATGGAACAAGACAGACAAGTTATTTTCCACCATTGGTTCTGATTCAGTAACAAAACAAAGTTGTACTTTGTTCCCAGTACTGCAGGGTAATATTTATTTTAGGCAGGTGCTTTACTTAACTGTATTTTAAAATCATGCAAACGTCAAGT
Organism: Morus bassanus; assembly: GCA_031468815.1. Classification (NCBI taxonomy): domain Eukaryota; kingdom Metazoa; phylum Chordata; class Aves; order Suliformes; family Sulidae; genus Morus; species Morus bassanus. The sequence continues at coordinate 57,165,545 of CM062567.1, read as the reverse complement.
GACTAAAAGTAAAGCCCACTGAGTAAAAAGTCAATAGACATTTTACCTCTAACATCAACAGGGCTAGAAGTTAGCCCCTGACATCTATCCCTGAAGTTGCATTGCTTCAAGCAAACTAAAGATTACATCTTTTAATTACACTTATTTCAAATTGCCTTAAATGAAGACATAAAGACAAAGACTTTTACACCAATTTCTTCATAATCTGAATTTTTCAGGGATGTTGATGGATCTCCAAGTGTTTAGGTCTCTAACAAACTAAGCAATTACTGAAGTGCCTACGTCCATATTGAGCAGGTAATCTGTAAAATCAGGGTTTTCAAAATTTCTCCCCAAATAAACAGCCTACTTTGAGGTCTGCCATCTTCCACAAAGGTCAACACCTCTCAAAACCATGGTAATATTAAAAAGTCTACTTCAATACTGTATTATAACCAAGTGGTGAACCCAAGTCCTCAACTGGAGGAACCAACATTTTGAATTGCAAGACTACAGGTCTTTCAAAGGAGGTGCTGTGTTCTTGTCATGTTTTGAAAATCATCAATTTCTTGAAGAGACCAGGTTACCAGGTTGTTCTAATGATACCCAAATATATTTGTTTATTTTCCCAAATACTCTTAAGTATACTGTACAATGTACTTCTTTCAGGAGACTTGCTATGGATTCATCTTTTAAATGTATTTTAAGTAAAACCCTAAACTCTCCGATGATTCAAAAGAGGGGGGGAAAAAGTATGGATCATATTAACTTCATTCAGAGAAATGATGTAAAAGCTTCAGGGATTAAACAGATGCATGGAGGTTCTCTCATAAAGTCCCAAAACAGATCTGTGCTAACAAGATTAAATTTCATGCCTTGGGATGTTTGAGAGTTGATTTTGCATGCCTCTGTTGATATAAGTGATCTACTTGACTTCAGTGGGTCTAACTGCATGAGCAATGATGACTCGTGAGCTTGCGTATGTAAAGGTGCCTTTATAGGGCATAATAAAATATGTCCAACTCTAATATATATTTAACAAGAGCCCTTGAGGAAATTAAGATCAGAAAGACTAGTAGAGCAACTGAACAGCAATAGGAATGAATCATGAAGTAGAAAAATCTGCAAGTAGGAATGCTGAAGACAAAAAGATAGCTCATATGTTTGAAAAACACCACATCAACATGAAAATCATGACTTACGCAAAGGGAGGGTTGGCTGCTTGATAAGACTGAATTATTTCCATTCTCCATGCAGGAAACTTTGGAAATTAATGTATGTTTATCAAATAATTACAATCCTGAGATTAATCCTTTAGCATGAATGCTGACCATGTCATGCCTCCAAAAGTGCCTAAAATTGTTTAAATAGTGGTTTGTTTTGTAAAAAACATCTCTTTTAGTAATGTCTTTCACAGCAACTTTCACCCTTTTTCATTAAAATGTTTTTGCTCTGCTGTGACAGAAAAAAAGCCTCTCCCAGTTTTTGGTGAGCAAAATAAAATTACTGTAAAATATATATATATATCATGAAGTAGATAAAGTAATCTAATGCATAGCATTATCAGTATAAAAATAACAGCTGCATTTGCCTCAGTGGCTAGTGGTATTTGCAGACTAGATTCTGACTGAAGAATTCCAAAGTATTTCTACCCATCTCAGTGGAGTTGGACTAGGTGTGCACCTTTATAACCAATGGAATAAGCTAGTCTGGAATTACTAAGATATCTTTAAATCATTAAAATTCATACATATTATCATTAATAAATAGTATTTTAATGAAAATACATTGTATCTCACTCCCACTGAAAGTTGAACTGTACAGCATCATTTCTGTGGAGTTCAGCTGTTCTAGGAAGTCCTGGATAACAAAGAGGAAAAAAGATATCCAGGTGAGGCAAAGAGCACAGCCTTTGAAATGCTATGTTATACCTCCCAGAGGAATGAGTTTATGTTGTACTTCTACCTTGCCTAGGTTGTACATGCACTATGTATTTAAATCTGTCAAAGGCTGAAGTGAAATCTAGCAACAAGAACATTTGTATTTCATCTGGAGCTTACATCATTTCTGTCACCTCATGTTATACATGTTCTAAGAGAATCAAGGTACTACAGATGATGACTTGCCATCAACTACTCTGCAATTTTGCTAAAACAAAAAGACAGAACATGAGATGAGATAGGAAGAAGCATGAGTATAATTTATGAGGGCATTGGAACGAAATGCACATTTCTCCAAAATTGGCTAGACTATTGCATGCTTAGGAATGATGGAATGCTGCCTTCTCTGAAGCTGGCATAGATGATTTCAGTTATTATGAAGGCCAGATGGTCTTCATTACTTTTCATCAGCTATGTGGTAGGCCAGAACTTCCTCAAGGCTTCAAATGCTTTCTCTGTGACTGGCCCAAACCACGTCAACAGAGATAGGCTTGGGATGCTTGTTTTTAGGTTTTAGTTCTTGTTCCTTGGTCGCAGCAAGATACTCATGGATTCTGCTGATCTGATCAGAAATTCCAATTTTGAAGGCAGCTGGAGGTGTTCTGAGAAAGTCTGCTTTTTGTAAGGAACACTTTCAGATATTGTGATCTCGTTGGCATAATTATGACTAAAAATGTCAGATTCAGTGCAAGTTTTTGAGTAAAGCGTTCACAGCTATTCCAGGACTGGCTACATACAGGTTGACAAGTCTCAGAAACAAAGAAATTTGCTGAAATCCAGCCTGTAAGCACAATATCAAGGCCTTCAGGCAAATGCAGCCCACTTGGTTGATTTCCATTTAATGGTACCCCAGTGACTAGCTTCAGAGCATCAGTCCAAGTACTCTCCTTTCTTCCTCATTGTAGAATGAGGTAAGAAGAGAAGTAATTTAATTTTTTTTTTCAACTTTCTGTTGGATGAGGTCTGTAGGCTATTTCAAGATGAAGAACAGAGAAAATGAATTGTATTTGAAGCAATCCTAGTAGATTTTCTACTAAATTCCAAAACCATTGCTAAATAGGTTGATGAATCATGCCTGCTACTGATCACTTGTTTTCTATCCACTCATGAAAACTTTAAACTACAGCAGATTTTTGAAGATGATCTTTTTTTGTATATTTTCACACAGAATAGCATACGCATTTGTTTGTATTGTAACAGACATACTTTCAAGCCAGAAACAGTTTTAGCTTTCTTATGCCAGTATAGAAGTGTAGTGAGTTGGTAAGAATTATTTTAACATGACAACTAAAACTGTGACAGAGTATTCCAGTTGGATCATTCTCATTATGAAACAGGAAGGCCTATAGGGAAATATGTACTAAAATAATGAGTTTATAAATTAATAGTGATTGTTATATGTCCCTTGATAGCATCTGAATCAACTGAAGTTGTTTAAAAAAAAAAAAGGGTAACTTTTGCATATAGCAGTGTAAGTACCGCCAGTTACTTCTGAAACTCCTCTCTAGCCACTCTGAATTGAATTTGTTTATACTTAAAGGATTTTACCAGACTGAAGACATGAGTCAATGCAAGAATTTCATAGTTACAAAAGAAAAAGATTCACTACATTCATTATTTATATGGATTTCTTTGACTGCTTTCCCAGAGGCATATGCTGAACTCAGGCTGTGACGGATGGCAGACTTTCTCAAATTAGAACAGCATCAGAATTTGGATGTTTCTGCTTATTTTCTTAGGCCCAAAGAACTGACTTCCCTTTATAGACAGAGTTCTTTACATTATTAGCTAAGTTTCAGTCACGCCTAAAGACTTGCCTCTTTGGCACTGAATTTTCATATCCTGTTTGGTTTTGTGTTTTGTTTGGTTTTTTGGGTTTTTGGTTGGTTTTTTTGTTGTTTTTTTTTTTTTTTTTTTTAAAGTACTACAAGATGTTTGTAGGAAGGACGCTCAGTAAATGGGAATGTCTTGAGAGGATATATTAGATACTTGCTACATGCACACGCTCTGTAAAATGTACCCCATACACTAACTCACATCCACATTCTCACCTATACATATATCGGTAATGTTAATGCAGACAAACAGTACTGATAGGAAAATCATACTGCTACCAATCATACTATAAATAGCTATTCCAATGCCTAACTATTTCTCAGCTGTAAAATCCTTAATCCTCCCAGATGGATTGTGGGGGAGGGAGCAGGAAAAGGAAAAGGGGGAGGGGAAGAGGAAATGATGGGGAAATGGAATCCCTATACAAAAACCAGCTCCACAGAGTCATAAACAGAGAAGATAAAAGTTTTTAATTCAACACAGAGACAACTTTTTCAAATGGGGGGGTGGGGGGAAGCATCCTTGCAAGAAACAAGTCCCTAGTGCTTCAATTTCTCTCCGGAGAATAACCATCAGATCCTGAGCTACTTCTTAAGAGCACAATTTCCTTATTGTTAGCAGCTGTTCATTGGTTAGCATTGCACAACTGGCCAGGTGCATTATGAAGGGAATGAAGGAGGACGGGGGGTTGTCTTCCTTTAAACCATCAGATGGACTAATAGTATTCTCCAATACAGCAGTAATTGGCCCACGTCCTAGGCTACATCTGAGTTTTACTGAATGTAAATAAACAGTGGAGGGAAAAGGACACCCACAGTCCTGGACAAAGTCAGAAATCATCTTCAGGTATGTGGGATTTTTTCTGCCCCTACTCCCCAGAAGCCGGGGACTGCAAGATGATGATTTTTTTTTTTTTTTCTCCTAGCCTTCTGAGGATTCTTGGGAAAGTCTCAGGGACTGGACCAGTCCTTTACCAGCTGCTTTGGGGGCAGGCAACTGGCTGGCTCACATTCAGGCCTGTCACTTTTACATTATATACTGTGGCTGCTGATATTAAAATGGACAAATAGAAGTTATTCTGAAAACTCTGATTGCTGTCAATTTATATTTTCATGTTTTCCGCGCACTACTTAAAAGAATTCTTGATGAGTATTTATTTTCAGCAGTTTTTCCATATCAGTTCAAAAGCTACAATTATTTTTACAGTGCTATTGTTGCATACCATCAAGTGGATGATTCCACCATGACCTCGTACAGAAATAATTAATGGATGTAAGTTCAGATATGTCTATAGTAATTAGAACTACTGAAATACTTCAACTTAAAAAACATTTTATCAACAGTCTATCACTCTTGATATCCTGTCCAAAAAGTATCAGGCAAAAATATGACTAGCGCCCAAGAAAAGAATGATAACGAGGATCAAGATATTAATGGAGTATGTAAACATGCACATGTCTTAAATCTAAAAACTCCTCTATAATGACTGAAATTCTAAAACAGGCCTCAATTTTTTTTTTTTTAATTTGAAACTAGCTGATTTTTAACATTATGACTACATGGAAATGGGAAACATATAAAAATCAGACTTAAACAGAGAACACTTTCAAGGAAGAGTCTGCAAAACAAATTATGTTTCCAAAGGTCTGGGATCTAACATATAAACCTTAACACTGATGAATCCAGAGCATGAAAAATCTATTTTAACCCTTTCTTTGACAGAGGATAATGTATCCTGCAGGATCATTTGTGCAAGTGGTAATACGAATGTGTATCAAAACTCAGTGAATTGTTGTCTGAATGGTATACTATCTGCACAGGCACACTATTTCATACCTAGAACACGAAACATTAAATAAGGCAATGAGAGAATGAAACAATATATGGAGTACCACTTCCTATACATGCTGTCCCATGCATGTCTTGCCGAACTCTAACAATGTGGATTCAGAAGATAAAGTTCATAATATGTTGAGATTACACATACACAGTTTTAGATTGGCTTTATTGCTTCGTATACATAAAGATACCTAAAACTATCATATAGTAATGGAAACCAAAAGTTTGAAATAAAGTCTGTCTTTATTACCATAAAAAGCTACCATATTTTTCTATTTCAAGTGTAAAAATGATACCTAAACGAAATTCTATCAAAAAAAGGAAAGTTGGAAAGAACAGATTCTTTTTTATGTGATATTCTGACTCCAAATGATTTTTGTTTATGACATCAAATAATTTTCTTTTACTGAATTTTCATCAGTTGTATTGTATTTCTGATTGTTTTCTTCTATTCTTGTATGCATATTTAAACTATATTTTTCCACTGCTTCAACTGAATGTTTCACGTTGCTTCCCCCTATTTCGGAAATCCCAAATAATGTTGCACTTGTGATGGGAACCAATAAACAGCTGTTAACAACAAGGAGTTTGTACTTTTAAGAAGTAGCTAAATATCTGACAACTATTCCCTTGAGAAGCACTAAAACTGAGTAGTTTGCTATTGAACTTGACTCAAATGGGGCCAGATTTGTCATCAAGTACAAGAGAATCACAAGAAATACTTTGGCCAATTGTCTTTAACATCATTTAAATGTCTGACTGAGGTTTTCCTATTTGAATACCTAAACGAGCACTTTAAATATCTCAATTCATGTTTGCCTAATTGGCTCTTCTAGATAAAATAGAGAAATCACAACACCTATGTCGGTGGGTGCTAACAACTGTAAATTTACACAAGTGTTTGACAATGATAAAAATTATTCAGCCTAATGCTAGATCTTTGGCTCTAAAAATCTTGTACCTCAACGCATAGAGAATCTGATTTTCATTTTACATTACCTTTACTATACACAATACAAGCCTTAACATGGTTGATTTCACCTAGTTGCAATTTAAATTAGGTCCATCACATCTTTCCTTTCAGATCATGCAATGAGTAGAGAGATTTATCTCAGCCTGACCTATTTCTCCCAGTGGCCAATGTGGCTATATCCAGCTTCCTGAGACTGGATGGTGACTAAACACTACGCGTAAGCTCTAGATTTCTTTAGAGATCTTAAAGTTGGCACCTTTCTCTTCCAGTAGGATGCTGTCACCCAGCTGCTCCGGATCTTTATATTAGTGCTTCCTTTTTCTGAGTTCATAAACATTTCTGTCAAGTTCCTCTCACTCTGAGCTCTCAGGTGGCTATGGAAAAACACGGCAAGCAAGCAAAGACTACCAGCTTAGCAAAGGAATGTGCATTAACCATTGACACATCTTCTCAACAGTATTCAGAGCCACAGATGATAAAAAGAAGAAACAGTCCTGAACTTGCCTCTGCCCCTGTTCCCATTCAAGAATCTATTGTTTCTCTGCATGGGCTCATCAGAGAAATCATTAAAGGAAGAAGTACTAGATTATGCTTATTTCTCATAAAAGACATCATCCCAGAACAAATTTTTTAATCCAAAATAAAATAAAATAAAATCCCCAGTACAAGCGTGATAGGGAGCTATTGAAGACAGTCCAGCAAAGGACCACTGCAGTGATTAAGGGACTAGAGTATCTCTCACAAGAAGAGGCCGAGAGTGCTGTAACTGTTTAGCCTCGGTCTTTAGAAGTCTCAGGGGGAACTTTATCAATGTATATAAATACCTGAAGGGAGAGTGTAAAGAAGAGGGAGCCAGGCTTTTTTTCAGTGGTGCCCAGTGACAGGACAGAGGCAACAGGCACAAACAGGAGGTGCTGTCTGAACATCAGGAAACGTTTTTTTACTGCAAGGGTGACTGAGCATTGGAGCAGGCTATGGAATATCCCAACCTGAAGATACTCAAAAGCCAGATAGACATTATCCTGGAAAACTGGGTCTAGGTGACCCTGCTTGAGCACGGGGGTTGGACCAGATGACTTCAGGAGGTCACTTCCAACCTCAAGCCTTCTGCGATTCTGTAATGAAACTCAAAGTAACACTCTCAAATGGAGGTTACAACACAAAGTGAAATAAAATGGAATTCAAAAACCAAATGAAGTTCATACTTATGCTATAGATACAACCTTTGCTGTGGCACAGACTTCTTGATGCTAGTATCATATACAGTCCCTTCTTCAGGCTTCCTTGAGAAAGGAAGCCTAATTGTGTAAGAAGAGGAGGGGATAAATTAGAGATTTTTTTTTTACTATCATTATTTCCCTCTTAGATCATCAGATAAAATCTAGTTTATATCCAGAATATTTTTAAATCACTGTCCTGGTGGCTGTTCTGTTATTTGCAATGAGTATGGCTTTAATATTAATACATTAATGCATGCTCCATCCTGCATAGGAACCAGTTACAGAACTTATTAAAAAGTTCTAATTTTTCCCACAATTTAAATAAAAGATAGTCTTCATCCAGTGCTTTCCATGGTGTTTCCAATGAAAACAAATTGTGACACCACAATATTACATTACTCTCTATCTAAGTGGAATACAAATGCAAGCAAGGCCAAAGCTGGATACGAGAAAGGAAATACTGGCCAGTTAGTGCCTTGGTCCTGAATATATGCAAGTAGTAATGATAAATGGAGGATCCTTGAAATATCCTTTTAAAGTCTGAACAGGATCAAAAACATTTAAACTGCACTAGTGGAATCTTTAAAACAGGATGTTATACTTAAGGTATAATGTAATGTGTTTGTCTTTCATGGAGCAATTAATCACTGGATGGAGGAGTTAAGACCCAATCAAAACGGAAAGGTGTTTATTGCTGCAGCTGGTCATTAAATTATTTCTATAAAGCTTAAACATTGGATTTTATTGTTTTTATTACAGATCCGCTCCTATAAAAAATACATTTAAACTTCCCTTTTTAGATTTTGTGGTTTAGTTTCTTGTGCTTCTGTTAACCAAACATTTCTAGTGAAACACAAATGTGTTTCCCCACACAAAGAAAGGGTATACTATTCTGTTATCAGTGAAATTGGCACTGACAATAGGAACCAGAACTACAGAAAAACATCTCACCTTGAATTCCAAGATATGAACCTTGTATTTATGGAAAAAAACACAAATGATGGCAGTAAACAAAGTAATCATGACATGAGGTTATTTTTCTGTGGGTGGGAATTCCTTTCATTCAAGAGAGGTAGTTGATTAAAAAATGACGATATTTCTTGATATATGAAGATATTTAAGAAGATTTTCAGTACCCTGATGACACTGACTTGTACATGCAATCCTTTTAACAAAGCATTTGTCATGTTGGATTAACACCTTAGCTGGTAGGGAAGGAATGAAAGAAACTTCTCTGCTACATTTAACCCTTCAAATGACAATACTAAAGGAAACATGGTTGGGGAAATACCCAAGGGACACCCATCCTCTTTACTGCATATCAAAGGATTTGTTGTCTTGTTTCCTTCAGCAAGGTACTTTTAGCAGGTGCAGGTGCTTTGTGGAATTATGTGCTTATACCAAGTCAACAAGTGGAGGTTCACGTCTTTGGTCTGAAGCAAAACCTATAGGCTTCCTCAAGAGTAAATTTGAATCCCAAATTTCATCACCCTTGGAGTGATTGCCATGATGAATGTCATGGCATTGCCACACTACAGCAAATAAAGCCATAGCATGAGTTTGGGGGACATCTTAGAGAAGCCACTCTGTAACTAGAATGTTTTCTAAAGAAAGTGAATGGGCTACAAAGGGCGTACTGAACTAATATTTAAAAAAATACTGAATGTATACAAATTGTATTGAAAAAAATTACTAACTGCTTTAAATAGCAGAGCGAACACTTTCCGGCAATTGGGTGCTGACAAAATTACATTTTGCAGAATGAGTCAGAAATACTGAGGCAAAAGCTGGCACCCTTCTCCTGGAGCTAGAGCAAAGCACAGAACTCCTGTGATATGTGCACAACGATTTTACTAGCCAGAAATCTTACACTGGCTGCAAACAAATCAATAGCAGAACACGGACACATTCTCTAAGAAGAAGCAGCAGCAAATACTATCAAGATTTATACAAGATCCTTTTATTGTTCTACATGCTTCCAGTTAGCACATCAATCAAGAGGAATGAATTCCTGATAAATTCATTTCTAATGACTTCAATGCTTTTACTACAGTATTAAATCCTAAATTTCTTTCCTTGGAATCTGAATGTAATTTGTTTGCATTGTCACAGCTAGAATTTAGAAAAATTATCCTTGATTGTAAACTGTGTAGAAATAGCTTTTTACTTTGATTCATAAAAAGTTTTTAAGGGTAGGAAACACACACACACACAAATTAGAATATAAAAACTAGCATAGTTCACAATCTGAGATTTTGAGGAAAAAATATTTATTGTTGGGCCATTAAATTTCAGGGTGGAAATAGACAGTAACCTAACATCAGGAAAAGAGAAATCGGCAAAGTCTCTTCTGCACTGCAAAAAGTATGATTTTAACCTTTTGGAAACATGCTTTGCAGTATGAGGAGAAAGTTATATATTGGACATCATATTGCTTATGGGAAAAATAGAGTGGATTAAGCCACACCTGGTTGAAGAGGGAAAAACTGTATTTGAAATGTCTGCAGAGCTCATTAGTACCTTGATACCAAATGATTCAAAGCTATCTTTGGCTTTAACTCAAGCTGTTGTCCTAAGCATGGCAACACAATAACAATTCAAAAAGCTCCACAGATGTATACTAGAAAATGATAGTGTTTCGTTAATTACCAAAGTAAAAACTTGCTAAATAAGCTCTTAGATACTCAGATTTCTCAGAAAAAGAAACAGACTGTTAAAACCAGATGGGAAATAGAGTATAGCAGCCATTCATTACCTTTACATTTGCAACCAAGACTGAGCATTACCACAACAATTTGTTCATTTCTATGTGGAATTCTGTGCTTATATCACTGCATTCAGTTTTACTCAAAGTTCTTTGTAATACCTTGAGCATTAAGTTGATTTTAAAAACAAAAAAACAACCAAACAAACAAGCATAAAACTCACAATAGGTAAAGTCTCCCAAGCTGAGTCAAATCAAGCATAACCTAGACCAAGACTTTAGTCAGATTTATAGTAAGATAGCAAAGGATTGATAATTGATGCCTATGTACAATACATATAAATCTACACAGCTACTTGAACTTCTACTGACTGTAAAAGGTAATGGTAAAATCTTTATAATACTAATCAGTAGCACCGTTTTCTGCCTAATCTTCTGCTTGTAAGAATCATATTCAAAGTCTGAGCTTTTTCGGCCCATAGTGCAACTCAGAGTAATGTAATGTACGTGTTCAAATGCTGTGCTCAGCCTAGTAGTCTGTTAGATGAAGAGTGCAGAGGAAGAAAACACGTGACTACCACAGACCTGGAAACTGAAAATTTTACAATCCAAGACTTTCCTTTATACCACAAAAATCCATGGCTGACATAAAGGACAGGTCTTTGGCCTCTTGCAATAGCTATAGGAACAAGACAGGCCAGAGGAATTATGCCCTAAGCCTTTGAAGCTGACTTACTTTCTGTTAACCTCTTCATTACATTCTCTACCTTGAAAAGCCCACAGACTACTTAAAAACCACTTTTTCTAGTTTGTTTATTCACACTGGGTGTCCCTCTATTTTTGACAGACAGAATTTAAAACAAAAAATGAACTCAGAGTTGACTAAATGATTTTTGTAAAATACCTCTAGAATTGTATTTTGAGACAGAAAATTGCTGTTAAATTCCCCTTGTACCATTAATTTCCTTTAAATATAAATTATTTCTATATTTTCATTAATTTATTCCTATATTTTGGAAGACGAACAGACCTTGAACCTACTTAAGTCTACTGCGTGCTAAAGGTAAGCTACGCAATACACTGGTGAGAAGAAAATTAGCATATCTCTAAGCCCATTCTCTTGTATCTCTGAGTTCTTCCATATACACTTTCAGCCAATTTGGCTTCACATTCTTCCTGAAGAAAGATTCTTCTACAGTCAGAAAATACTGCCATGAACCTCGATAAATATATTTCAATCATGTGACTAATATGTGAAGAGGTATTAGCTAACCTAGGTCTAGCAACAGCTGCTAAAGCTAGGAAGAACATGTGGGGTATTTGTCCCAAGTCATCTGTTTGAGACACTGAAGAAGGTCTTGACTTGTTGCTCTTGACATATCAATGTTCTTAAAACATTATCATTAACATATCACTCTCAGCTTTTGCTCTTTGAATCTGTGTTCCAGTTTTGGCGGTGATGGAGCGTAACATAAAGAAAATACTGCCATTTCCTTCAATATAGGACCTAAAACCAACAACTATCTGTAGATTTTCTTTTTTCTGGAAAAGAGAGTTTCATGGAAAAATGCAAACATATCTATTTCTTTGGTCCAATATATGCAATTGCACAATTTTTGTGTTTTCCTATGAAAAAATTAGTTAAACAATACTAAGACATTTCATCCAGATTTACTCCTGGGAAGCCACATATTTAACAAAGATAGTAAGTTGGCCAAGCTAAGGTCTTGTGCAATGCTAAACAGACTTAATTAACCAATTTCTGCCAAAACAAATTTTGAATGCTTTCTTCTCCACCTCATTGTGGTTTATCCTTGTAGGCTCTGGCCGTTCTCACGGATTTAGCCAGAACTACCGTACTGGCCCAAATATAAGGCGACTTCAAATATAAGGCCACCCTCATTTTTCAAAGGATACATAGAAAAAAAACAGCAAAATTTATACAGAAAGAAAAAAAAAATCCCTCCTGGCACTGTTAGACCATGTCCCTCCAGCCCCAGCCTCCAAAGCCCTTCCTTCTCATGGTCAGCTTGCCAGGCATGCTGCTGGCTGTCAGCAGAGCTGTTAATTCAATGGCTCTTTAAGCACACAGCCTGGACCAACCACACCAGTTGCGCATGTCCACAGCTGGATCTGGACTTTGGCAGAGTAAATAGGCAGGGAAGGGGGACAAATGGACTACTTTCCTGCAAGCCCTCCAAGCAACATGGTAGTCTACCACCATCTACCCTTCTTCAAAACACTGAACTGAGTGGGTCTGAGCTACTGCCCACCCTAGTCCTGCACCTGCTGTGTGCGTCAAGCTAGCAGGTTCAGAAGGCTCATCACTTAAATGGGGTTTTGAAAGAGGCCATACAGTAAATCAATGCCTTACAAATAAAGCAGTAAGTTGTTGTAGGGCTTTTTACCTTAAGCTTCGCCTTTCAACTCAGCTTCATAGAAATGTAACAGAGTACTACTAAAGTTGGCCTACTGCATTTTGCAAAGCAGCATGGGAAACACTTTTCCTTCTTTTATTTTCTGTCCACCCCCAGCAACATGTCTAAGCAAGTATGGGTTTATATCACTCCATGAATCTGTACCTTACAGATTTGAATTTTTAATCTTTGAGTTAAGTCTGTCATAATTCTTTCATTTGTTACTGATTTGTTGTTTCCCTCATTTCCCTTCAGAGGTATGACTGTCCCTTAAACTTGCATAAAGGTTGTGATCATACCTTAGCTGAGGGAATATGGGAACAATTCTGCACTTGCTACCAAATGTGACAGCTACCAAGATCAACATACCTGCACAGAGTAAGAAGCTTGCAAGATTAAATCCTCCAACTTTAGAAATAACAGAAAGGCAGGACGTGGACAGGCATATATTTACCAAAACATATAAAAACCTCCTTATACAGCAATATTTACCTCCTTATTGCAGGTGCCAACAAAACTATGAAGATAAACTCAAGAGGTTGGATATGATCTTCCACATTCTCAGAATTTGCTACCTGGCTGTCAGGTATCTTTCTGGTTATTGTGCCTTGCTTCATTAGGATAATTAGCAGGAAATAGTAAAGTAGCTACTAATTATTTTTTAAAGAAAACCTAATAGCACTTCTTGCAACCAAAATTTGCTGGGACATACACAGTCAGAAGCGAGATAACTTCACCTTTGGGATATAAAAATCAGCCGATCTCTGAGTGCTATCTGAATGATCTGAGTGATTCAGAGGAAGCAATTCATTTTTTAGATAATGCTATTTGCGGATAAAGGGGAAACTGCTTTTGGCAAAAAAGGACAGACTGCTTGTTCATGACCTTCCATAAAGATTCTGATCATGCCAAAGCCATTTCCCTTTACAGACAGGTGGGCTAACGACTGGCAAACAGCAGGGGGGGGAAACATTGTAGTCATGGTGTATAAATATGTCAGTGATTTCTCAGATAGTATCTCAGAAATTTAATGGCTACAGTGTGGCCCGGAAATGAGCCGTAATGAACAGCATTGAATCATTTCATCTTTAAATACAGCAAGAACAAAGTCTAATAATTATCCACAGCAGCCTAAATTGAGAAAACCACAAACGGATTTGCCATGCAAAAGGCAAGGAAAAGGCTAAGAAAAGTTGCAGCCAAATGCTGAAAGAGTTAATTTAGGTCTCTGAATATCAGACTCCTGCTTTATAAGCACTGGCTTAGAGGTTTCTGATTCAAGTAGATGGCAGAAAAGCCAACGTGCTTTTATCAGACATTAGTGTTTATAGAAGCAATACAAAACAGGATTTTGTTAAATGTATATATTACGCCAGATCAAACTATAAATTGAAACATCTGTGTCCAAGTTAATCTCAGATACAGCAAGGAGATTATTTGAATTGTGTGTTTCCTTTTGTGACCTTTTTAGATGTGGCTTTGTTTGAAAGGGGGAAGGGATAATTTTCTTAAGTTTTTATTCCTAAGCAACAATGCCAATAGTCCAATATAACAGCAATATCTTTTAAAATCACCCAGCTGAACAGCAAAAAACCTTTAGTAATTTCCCAGCATTGTTATACAGGGAGCTCTAAAAAATAAACTATAGTCATATAAATAGAAGCATGTAGTTTTAAGCATGCTACAAGCCATTCATGACATAAGCATTCAATTAAAACTCCTTTTATGAGCAATAATCACATTCTGAAAAGGCAAACATGGATGGTTTGCGGATATAGCCATAATGCCTGCAAAATTAACTTTAAAAAAAACAGGTAAACATAGTTCAGTCTCTACGCTACTTAAATAAAAGATTTTAAAACTCTCTTGTTCCTGCCTCCAGGACACAAGGGACAGGAAGAAAAATTAAGGATTATTTTTTTATTATTTAAAAAATATGGTAATTATTTGCCTTTATGCAGTCATATTATCATAAAGCAATCTTAGTTTAACTGAAACAATGATTTCCATATACAAATTTCAGTTAAGGAAGTAATAGAACAGAGCAGCTGTAGTTTCCAATAGTATAAATCAGGCTAACTGGCAGCAGTATAGCAGTTTAAAGAAGTAAGACAGAAACTTTTAGCTTTATAGGCCACTCCACATTTACTCTTCAGCTGCAAGTGGCTTATGATAAAATTTTGCAGTAGCCACCTCTCCTCTAGAAGCATATAGTGTTTTAAGACCCACTCTTAAACCCAAAGAAGCCACTTTTATTGCACTGACACAATATTTACGAAATAGCCAACAAAGTTTGCAGGGAATACCTCTTCCCCCATTCTCCTGCCTCTCCCCTTTAATCCCTTTAGTCTCTTTGTTTTGAATGCTACTTCTTTCTCAGCTCCTAACCCACTGCTTATCATGCAAACTCTCAACTTACCTATTGGAATTTGTCAGAAATAGAACAAAGTCAGGGCTGAAAAGGATTCATGTAAAATAAAGCAGAAGGATCAATATTTTATGAGATGGACTGGGAGAGGTGATATTTGGTATTTCAGAAAAGAACTTTTCTGGACCACAATATAAACATATTTTACAAGATAGACAATATATGTACCGTATACAATACAAAACAGAGGTACGTCCTCTGAAATTCAGCTGCTTAAGAAGACCGCAAAGGGCCATCTCCTCACCTGTTAAAAGGCATTTTCTCGTTTTTCACATCAAACACTGAACGAGTGTGGTGTCACACCTGCCAGCAAAGCTGCATTTGTATTACTGCACCATTAAATACAGCTACTTGAGCCCACTGACCGTTAGCACTGCACACCATACTACGTAGCACTGAATAAAATGGTGACTAGATTTTACTTTATCCCTAACTTTACTTCATAAATTCTTCACCATTCATAGGGCAACAGATACAGAAACATAGTTTAAAGCACAAAAAAGCATAAACAGATCAACTAGAACTTTAATGCTGACTTGAACAAAGTGGGACAGATTTACATCCCATCTCCTTTCACTGATCTGCTGTCGACTTGTGTAGGAAGGGTGATATACAGACTATCAGGGCTATTTGAAGGGATGCTCTGCTTTTCACACCTGAGGGAATGGAGCATTAGAATATATATTCTCTGGTAGACGACTTTCTAGATTCTTAGATTTTGGGGGGAAATTTTTAAATTTCCAAATGCTTGGAAAATTTACTTGGAAAGAGTGGTGGGGAAGCTTACAAACTTCTGGCTGAAGTTTCTCATATTGATGATGTTTTTCATTAGAAAAACTAAAAATTGATCAAAAACATATAGTTTTCACTGACAAGACTGGTTTCAGTCAAAACTTAAAAGCAGACTCTCTGTCTGAATTAGATCCAACTTCACCCCTTCAAAAAGACAGTCTGAAATCTATTGGTCTTGGTTCCTCTACCTCATAGCCAGTCACAAAGTCAATGAGTGCCTTGGCATGACTTATGTCAAATGAAGCTCCATATCCATGAGCCAACAGTGTGCCCTGGCAGCCAAGAGGGCCAACCATGTCCAGGGGTGCATCAAGCACTGCATTGCAGCCGGTTGAGAGAGGTGATTGTCCCACTCTACTCTGCACTGGTGTGGCTTCACCTCGAGTACTGTGTGCAGTTTTGGGTGCCACAGTGTATTAAGGATACAAAGCTACTAGAGAGAGTCCAGAGGAGGGCCACAAAGTTGGTGAAGGGTTTAGAGGGGAAGCTGTATGAGGAGCAGCCAAAGTCACTTGGTTTATTCAGCCTGGAGAAGAGGAGACTGAGGGGAGACCTCATCATAGTCTACAGCTTCCTCACAAGGGGAAGAGGAGGGACAGGCGCTGATCTCTTCTCTGGCGACCAACGATAGGACCCAAGAGAATGGCAGGAAGACGTGCCAGGGGAGGTTTAGGTTGGATATTAGGAAAAGGTTCTTCACCCAGAGGGTGGTGGAACACTGGAACAGGCTCCCCAGGGAGGCAGTCATGGCACCAAGCCTAACAATAGTCAAGAAGCACTTGGACAACCCCCTCAGACACACAGTGTGAATTTTGGGGTTGTCCTGTGCAGGGACAGGAGTTAGACTCAATGATCCTTGCGGGTCCCTTCCAACTCAGGATATTCTGTTTTATGCTATCCATAAATATTTGGAAAATCTTCCATTTTTTAGGAAAAGTTGTACCATTACTTAGCTTCACCTGCCCATTTTGTGTTGAAGAAAGCATTGCCTTCATATCACAGGAACATGGTGGGGGCGGGGAAGCGTGATCATCCAAATTTACTATACAAATCCACCACTGAAAACAATCCATTCAGAATCCTATACTAGCACTGAAGTGAAAAGATTCTGGCAACAGCTGAAAGACCAGCAGGGCAATGAAAATCCAGGGGAAACAAATAGCTCCATGATCCACTCCCTATTTGCAAAGAGACCTCTTACACGATAGTTAATTATTGTGTACTCTAACGTATCTCCCCTAAACATGAATATAATATGAACTGGAACTGAACAAGAGCAAACAGAAAGACATATGAATAACAAAGTTAATCTCTCATGATGAGTTTTATTAAGAGGTTTTGACAGAAAGCCTCTACCCTGAAGTCAGGACTGCAAAGGCAGATTCTTTTATGGAGGGAGATCCACTGACATCAACACGGAAAAACACGCAGTGTTCACTTCACAGGGGTATCACAGTGACACCTTATTTGAAACTGTCTTATGTCTACTAAAAACTAATTTCAATATTTTCACTAATCTCTACCTATACACAAAGCTTATCAAAATAAGCTTTCTGAGTGGATTTAACAACACAGTGTTTAATCCTATTTGGTTGTTTTTTCAGACTGTATTTTATTGATTCTGTATTTCAAAAACAGAACTCTCACTTTACCTGGAGGAAAATTCTGGTGTGGAAAGCAGCAGTTTCAAAGGCTTTGGAGAAAAAAAAAAAAAAAAAAAAAAAAACAACCAAGCCAACAACAAAACACAAACCATCAAAAAACCAAAAAAGAAAAAACATAACAGGTTTTTCTAAATCCATCCATCCAGGGAGTGCCTTTCCTATCTTTTCAGATAATCAATAATATTATCTTTAAAATATGAAGCCAAATTCTGACAGATGCTGTACAGTATACAGCCATGTAAACTTGCAGGTAGAAGGGTAAGGACAGAAGGGTAGTTTTACAGTCCCTTTCTGACTCCTGCCTAGTTTCAGCATAAAAGAGGTGACAGGCCATGAGATTTGGCAGCATAACACGCCAGGCACGAAGTGTTTCCAGGACGAGGTTCTGTATGATAGTGACAGAAGTACGACAGACCCACTGTGACCAGTTAAAAAGTGGCTCAGACACCTTGGCATTTGCTATGTAAAGTTTGCTGTAAAAACTGCATCGGCATTTAGAGAAGCAGAACCATCTCCAAACAGTTGGCTGTTGAGTCAGCTCCACAACTAATGATCATTTCGATCAGCCTAAAGTAGTATCTAAATGGGATTTTGAAGTATATTTATGCCACTTTTCCTCATCTTGTGTCTGTAACACAAAAGCCATGGATTTCCATTGCTCTAGATTGTCCCAAGATCTATACCTGTACAGACTTCTTGCATGAAGCAGCATTCAGCACTATTCAGCCCGGAACTAATGGGACAGAAGACACAGAGAATTACAGTTACAGCGTGAAGTTTCCAAGAGTGTCAATCGGTGGAAGCTAGATAGTCACTGTGCAGAACTAAACACTCCAGCCCTTTTCACCACTTTCCAGTACATGTGTAAACAAACTTCTTTGACCTTACCTCCCCAAGAAACACACATCCAGTGTGTAACTTAACCAGTAAGATAAAGACATCCAAAAGCAAAAATATTAAATTGTACATTATTCTTAAGGTACCAATCTCTTCCTCAACAGAAGAGAAGATAAAGAACAAAAAACGTGGCAGATGTTAGTTACTTCGCTTAATGTTGTACTGGAAGGTTCTCAGTTTAGAAGAAAGGAGGTAGAAGATTCTGCATACAGTAGAAAAAAAATAAAATCCTGCCAGGATAGCATACAGCCAGCAAAGTAAGGGCTGATACCAGCATTCTTCAAAGCCATTTCCAAAGTGCGTAAAAAATTCTCTCACCTTTTAAGAAATATTCATAGTACATTTTTTTGTGACTAATGTGCTTTTCCTCTGAATTCAAGCAAAATAAAATGGCTAATGGACTGCTAAAATGCCTCAGTTCCAAGTCTGTAGACATCTATTCTGAGGACTATATATTGTAACTAATTTATCAGGATTTGCAGGTTTTACCTAGCAGCCTTGGGACTTTAACAAAAGCTTATTTTTTACATGCACAGAGTTCAGACAGTAAAGTTGGAGCTTTTCTAAGGCCTGGGATCACTTTTAAATGTTTTTTTTCTCATCTTCTCTTCAACAGTGGTAGTCTAGATCTATCAATCTATTTTTCCTAGACAATTTTAAAACCTCAGAATGAAAATTAATTGGTTTCTTGATTTGTCATAGCATCCTTCCACATACAGAAGAGAATCTTATGGAATATAAAATTGTTGGAAATTATTAGAAAAATGAGGTTTTCTTTCCTTAAATAAATAATCAAGCACAAAGACAAAAACTACTGGGCATACCTCTGGTCCCCTCCATTTGCCTTTAGTCCTGAAGTAAAGGAAATGTCAATTCAACCTGACAGCATATCAGATCTTTCAGAGTTATCTGTCCTGTTGTTTTCTTACCCTGCACCTCACCTCTACTATTTCAGCGCTTAAGAGTAAACACAGTCTTGTGACATGCAGATGACCAGATGTCTTTCTCTGACATAGCTAGAGCCTTCACCTGATTCACTTGGTCACCATCAGTCAATAGTGCTACTGAAACACAGGTCAAGCCCATAAATGGCAAAACCTTCTGTGGTCAGATCTACACCATGACAAAAGAAATATGAAATTAAAATCTATCCCAAACAAAGATGGAGCATGGTATGCTAATAAAGATTTATGGCTTGAGAAAAAAGGTCAGTAACTGGAGAGAAAAAAAAAAAGGCAATTATTGAATAGCAGCTCCCTCTGCAGACGTGCTTACTTCAAAAAGTGCATCTTTATATTGTTTCACTTAGTCTTTTTGAAAGGGAAGCCACAAAATGAAGGCCTTTGAGAGTAAAAGCATCCACATGGCACTTTAGAATGAAACACTTATGAAGCTTTACTGTCACTTCTTTTGCCAATGGCTTTCTTGTCAGGAAAAAAACAAACTTCAACTTTTTTCATTCAAAGCAGTTTTAGTCTATAACAGGATTTGTAGCTGTATAATATAATTAACCTCAAGAGGCTCAGAACACTTGGGGGTCCACAGGGGCTAAAAGCAGGAGATGGCACAATCAAACTACAAACATTTTCTAGAAGAACACAACCGTGAAAGCACAGGCAATGCTGGCTGAAGAAGGAACAAAGCAAAGCATCAAGAACACCCAGTTCACTCCTTAGGTAGTATATGTTGAGAGACAGAAAGGGTGGAAAGTGTGAAGGCTGTATTTGCCTGCACAACACATGGGGGAACGCAATAGCACATATTCGACCTATCCTCCTTCTATTGAAGGACAGTTTGCATTCCCCTGCTGCCATAATTTGCTCCAACTCCAAGCTGTGTTTCAAATGAACTAGACTCCTGAAAGGAAAGGAAGAAAAAGGAAAGCAAAAATTCTCAGTCAAACCTTGATTTGAACTGTTTCTGGAATTTCAGAAAATGTAATCATTCCCCCTCCCCTTCAAAATTAACATGCATTTCCTGCTTCTAAATAAAACAAGAAAGAAAATTCCCAGAATACTATAAGAATGGCTGTTACAGTGCAATCAGAAGAAGAAAAGGTCAGAAGCTTTACAAGAAAGTATGTTATGAAATTTCCAGTATGGTTTTGCAAACTTTGTAGAGTCCAAATATTTTGGAAAATGATCCAAACTTTTAATAATAATACAGCAATAATACTTAATATTTACCCCTTGGGGTTCAATAAGTACACTAGAGTATTCTAGATGATATTAAGGAAGAAGGAACCTGATGACTCCCGGTTTTGATCTTGAGTATGAATCAGATAAAACGAAATTTTACCAGGTGTTTTTTAAGGGATATTTCTGGGTCTCTTCATGTAAACCTACAGATAAACACCATTTAGAGATTACTTGGCAGAGTATGGATTATTTTGCATGTGCCCAGTTTTGTGATCTGATTTTAGTTGAACACTGTTTTGTGTGTATTGCTTTGCGGACTTATATCATCTCAGCAATTTTCAGCTTTTGGATATCTACATAGCCAACCTACACTGCACACAAGAGTGGAAGAAACAACCAACCACAAAACCTCCAGTCTTTCATGCACGCACTTAACATCCACATCCTCTACAATGATCTCCTTTCTCTCAGCCCTGGCTCTGTATAATGCAAACAACTCCTGTGATTGTTACAATCCCAGTATCAGGACCCAGACATTGGAAGTGAGTCTGTGACCCTGTCTGTACCTTCGCCACACACAGTCAAAAAACCCACACGCTCTCCTTTGCTGCCTTCAAAGCTCTGCAGGAGGGTAGAAAACACACTGCCACCTTAGAGATACCCCGTATTTTCCACAGTATGGTGGCTTTTTTACCTTGTTAGATTGCTTTGACAAAGAGGCACAAGCCTCTTCTCTGTGCCTTACTGGGGCTTGCACAGGTTGAAAGAGCCATATGACATGCGGATCAAACATTGAGTAGGCAGAGGCACAACAACAGGTTACCATGGTGGAAGAAGAGAGGAGCATTACATGGTACTCATATGGGGCGGGGGCAGGAATGGCAGGGCAGCAGGGGAGAGGGGAATCATGTTTCATTACAAGTATGTTGTTTAGATTAGCCAAACTCTACCTTCTTCATTCAACCAATTCCTTGTTGGACATTGCCTCATAAACTAAAGCACTCCTCCTTTATATGTCTCTATTTATGATACAAATGAGGATAGCTGGAGCTTTGGAGGAAAGGAAAGAAAAAAAAAAGGAAAGAAATTTTAACCAAAATGTGACCTTAGCAGATGTAATCCAATCTGATTTCCACTACATTAGCCTACGGATGCTTATGCAACTGCATAGCACAGCAACTGAGAGACAAAACAATGGAAGTTTTAAAGCTTTATTTATTGCTCGTTCTCAAAACATTCAATCACCATCATGCTTCAACTGCCAAATCTAAATTAGAGAGTTTTAAAAAAAAAAAAGTACTCTTCAGGGGAACATTAGAGCTCTATAGAGAGGTGTGAGCTCAAGGAGATGGAGCATCTGGCTAGGGACCAACTTGCCTATGAGTCCAGATCGAGTGGACCCATATGGATAGCTTTTAGAAAATCATAAGTGGTAACAAGTAGAAAAATTCCCTCCCTTCCATGTTCAGCCTCCTTTTTTGGCATTAGTAATTAAACTGTACTTACTGCCATTAGCAGATTACAGAAATTTCCATCAGAATCTAAACAATTTTCATATAATCTAATCAGTTCCTTATTTATTTATGTTTACCCACAATTTTCCTCCTCTTTCAGATGGATTGCTATGTAATATTACAAAGCATAAGAAAAGCTGTTTTACTACTAGTTAAGTGTACCAGAGCAGTTATATTAATCTCTTCTTTCAAAAGCACAAGGAAAATGCATCAAGCCTCATCAACTCAGTCTAAAGGTTTAAAGCATATTACAATTAGTAAAGTAGAAGGTCAAAAAGATTACCACTGAAGTTTTCATATGTCCTACATCTACAGACTGCAAGAATTAATCATTTGCACTTTTGCTAGCATATTAATTCTATACAATTTTCAGCAACTAAGTTATAAATCTATACTAGCTATCAATAATACATACCCTCCAAAATACCTCCAATACCCTCAAAAAGTCAGGATTTACCAATACTTCCATTGTAGGGAAATCGCTCATTTGCTTTGGTTGTAAATTTTCTTTTTTCTCACCAACACTTAACAGAGGAAATAAATCTGGGAACCAAGTTATGTAAATTCGTTACCTGCTCTCTGATCTATCCTGCTTTTGCATAAAATTAAAAGTAATAATTTCATACTTCTTAAAAATGTGTATGCTTCATGAAAATGAAAAAAGTAATTAAGGGAATGAGACAGAGATAGTTATTCCCTCAAAAAAAAAATCCACCAACCAATCCCCTCTCCAGCAAACTTAAGAGGCCTTCACATCAAGAAATATACATCTTTTTTCTTCTCTGCCAGAAATTTTATATATAATATTATATATAAGTATTATATATACACACAAATAAATATGTAAGTATAAATTCTAAAAACATAACTGAGTTATGAAGTACTGTATCTGTTTTACGATGGGAAAACTGTATTTCACGGATGTCGTTCATATCTTCATAAAAAAATAACAGTTATGTTCTGATTGCTCATGTAGGTAGTTAACACATGGAAAAATTACAGTGAAGACCAAGAAATTTTTACCAATGGTACCATGTTAATGGTATGAGCTAACCCTAGAATTATGTCTATTTTACATTTCCTCCCACCCCAAAACATAAAAAACTATAAACTGCCACATGTTCAATTAGCATCTCATCATACATTAACTTTAATATATTCTTTCTTATGTTAACTAACACAACTTTTTACCTTTTGGGGTGCATTGTTAAGTGATTTTCCTAATGCCAAACAGCACCTCACCCTCAGAACCAAATCAGAACCCACAATATTCCCAGACAGATTTATGCTTAATCCATCAGATACCACAGTCCCCTAAATAGCATACAGTAATAACCTGTCTGTATTGCTAAGCTGGAAAACAAATACAGCAATCAAACCCCTGAAGAAAGGAAAAAAAATGTGATAGCCTGGAGAACGAAAGGGAGCGGGATGCAAACCCAGTGGAAGCTAGACTATGATTCAGAATGAGGTACATTCTCCTCGCCTCCCCCTAAAAGTGTTACTGATAAAAACATTGCACAGACAGATGTATCTATTAGGATAAAGCCCCAGTTATCATTTATGCACTTAAAACTATTTAACCATGCAGGCAAAAGGAAAGAAACAAAAATAGAACAAACAGGGCAACCCCCATGACACATCCTGATCGCGATGGATGAACAACGAACTGAATACTTCCAGCTGGACAGGAGTGTCATCTCAGCACTATGTGATGTATTAGCCAAAAGCCAAGCACAGGTTTCTCGTTTCAGTCCAGCATTAGACAGTCAACTCAACTCTTTGAGAAACTGGTTTTCACAGGAAAGTAGATTTGAAAGTCTCAATTCAAATACAGTAAAAGAATAAAATAAAATGTAAAAAAAAATTAAAAATCAGTCACTGCCTGACAGAGTTGTCATAACACGCTCTCTCTCTTCATTTCCTTCATGACATGAACTGAGAACACAGAATTCTCCGCTGAATAGTTTTGATTCACTTGCATACTGCTTGCACTTTCTTTATCCAACAGAAAGGTATACTATAAAGTTGAGTGAGGCTTGGGTATTTTTATTCCCCAATCACTCTTTCTGCCAGTTTTTTCATACTTTCTTGTTTTGCTTTAACCTTCAGATGCAAGAAAACTTGAAAATAAGTGGTAAAACCCAAATTGAAACCACCATGTTTTACTACATGAACAAACAAAATCAGTGATACTTGGCAAAATTTCAGCTCACAGCAGTTTGACCTTGCTGGTTTAAAAACTGATCGGTTTGTAGACAAAAAAAACCAAACCAAACCAAGCCAAACCCCTCCACTGCCACACACACACACAAAAAACCAAAACAAAACAAAACAAAACAAAATAAAAAAAAAAAAAAAA
Source organism: Morus bassanus (assembly GCA_031468815.1). Classification (NCBI taxonomy): domain Eukaryota; kingdom Metazoa; phylum Chordata; class Aves; order Suliformes; family Sulidae; genus Morus; species Morus bassanus. The sequence continues at coordinate 57,140,842 of CM062567.1, read as the reverse complement.
AACCACCAGAAACCACCAAACCAAAATTTTAAAATATCCTGTACCTTCCTGGAATCCTAAAAGTGCAAAAAAGTTTAAGCAATGTTCTGCTATAACACAGGAGATCCCATTCTTGTCCTGACAACCACACGCCTGATGTAAAGCCAGTCCAGTGCCCCAGTGCTTCCATTCCCTGACAAGTTACATGGGGATACTGACACTTATCACAAAGAGCTTTGAGTTGTACAGATAAAAAGTGCTAGGGAACAGTTAAATTACATTATAGTGATAGTTATTTCATTTTAAAGTATATGCTTATACCAAACGTAGTCTCCTTATGTGCTCTTGGCCACAGTAAATGTGATGCAAGCTTAACTTTTGTGCCAGTAAGTAAGGTACTTTACCTCACCTTTTCTGCGCACACAAAAAAGAAAACCTGGGAACGTGGGACTCATGGTAGAACAGAAAATGTGCCAAAGCCCTCAGAGTGGAAAGCCAGCCCCTGGGTACAACCCACCAGTTCAGCTTTCACCACCAACCGGGACTGCCACACTTCCCATGTAGTAAATGTTGATCAGTGCCATTGGATAACATCAAGGATTTCTCTCCTATTTTGATGCTCTTTAATAAGTGTAATCTGAATATCAACTAGGCAAAGTAAATTGAAATAGTGGTTATTGTCTGCATATCAAAAGCAAAAAAAAATGAAATATGGAGGGAACTGCATCTTTTTGGAACTGTGGATAAAAAGTGTCCTACTGCAAGAACAATATATTATAAGCATCTCCCTCATTTTTCAGTTGTTTTTTTACCAATAGCAAGTATCTTAAGTGCAACATGTTACCCACAGGCCTTAGACTGGGAAGCATTTGCCCTAAAGCATCTTTTCTCTGTGTCTCTTCTAATCTGCAACAATATGATCTGATTTTGAGAAACAGAACATTGCCAGCTTCTACTGATTTCAGCAGGGTCTGAGGATGCATTTTCCTTAAAGTTTCCTCAAACTAACTTTATTAGTTGGTCTAATAAAACTACCACCTTTCCCTGTAAGTGTCATCTCTGAAAATCAGGTGCTCAGCCTCTTCCAGATGCCTTTGAACTAACTTAACTCACAGTGGACATTTCGATGAAATCTCAAAAATATATGGCTCTTCCACGGACTACCTACAACCTGAATCTCCTAAACTTCAGGGAGAAATCTATACAAAGAGGTATTTCTACCAGGCATCGAGGACTGATAACAGTTCACATCTCCTGCTGAATACTTTAACTTCCTGTTAATCCTCTTCTCCAGTTTACCCGGAGACAGATAACTGTAACCTAGGGCAGATACTCTCAAATGAAGCACTAGTGGCAATGTGCAGCCACGAAAGAGAACGTATATGACTTCCACATTAAATTTTACTCTTTCTGGAAAGATGAGGCAATAGCAATTTGTTTTAAAAAGATCATTCAGGGTTCATTAACACACTGTACATTCAGACACTAAACAGTAAAGAGAAGATAAATTTTTTGTTCTAACACAGCTAAAGTTCTAATAACTGAAGTAGAGGAATCTACTTTTATTCATGTATATACAGACATATATACATATTTGTACAAACACACACATATATACACACATATATAAAAGAAGTAAGCAGTGGTAAATGCTGTTCCCAGGATGAACATAGGAAAAAAAAATAAAATATCAAAGGAAATACCCAGCTTCCCCACAAAGATGCCTTTCTATGGCTTTCACATTACCTAGATCCATCTGTCAAAGCAGATTCTGCAACTGACACATCAAAAATTATGGCTCTGATTCAGGAAAGATTTAGTCCATCCCTGTCCAGTTAAGCATTTAAGTATTTTAAGTACATGCTGAAAGTCCTGTCGAAATTATGGACATGCCCAAGCATTTTTCTGGAATGGGAAATGTTGACTTGAGCGAAGCTTACAAGAACACATTTATTTTTGAGCATTAATGTCCTCCCTCATCTGAAAACAAGATCTTGAATAACACACAAGACTGGGGATCAGTGATGACAATACAGCAAGTGTCAGAGGAAGAGGGAGAGATTTATCTTGACAATCTGCAGGAAAACCTGCATAACTAACCAGTGCCAGAAGTGCCAGATGCAGAACTTTACATAAATGCAGTAGAAATTGGAGAACCTTAAGGTAACAATGACTTCAGCCTCCGAAATGTGACACAGGGAATGCATGTCCACAGTGAAGCTTGCAGTGCAGCTGCAGGACAGCTGGACATATCCTATCTTTAAACTAGGTCAGGCAACGATAGTAGCTGACCAGCATGTATGGTGGCTGTATGATTTGTTAGATTAAAGATAGCAACTGATGTGCATTACAGTTGCTTCCTCAAGTTGAAACACAAATAGTAAAGGGTGAGTATATATTCAGTACCCAGCTGTGGGACTATATTATATATGCCACCTATGTAAGGATGTGTCATCAGAGCAACACCTTGCACATCTAAATCACACTACACTGCAGCAATGAAGCTTTGCGAGGACCATCTTCAACTTGAAAAAATGTTTGAGTTACCCTTCAGGAGAAATATAGTACTTGCGAGGGAAAGGAAAAGGCCACACCAAAACAAGGCTCATTACATGGCTTGGAATCTGTGCCACAAAACTCCATCTGGGGAGAGGAGCCACAGCGTAATAAGCAGTAGCCCCTAAAAATTTTTATATTGCAGCCTTAGACCTGCCCATTCCAAAGATGCCAGATTCAGCATACCATTAAATCTGAAGTAGAAAGCTCACAAGAGAGGAGAAGACAACAAAAATTCACACTAGTGCCTGGAAAATTGACCTCTTCCTGGTCATAACTTAATTTTAATTAATATATACCGGGGGGGGTGGGGGGGGTGGTGGTTAAATAAAAAACACAGGTCTGGTTCCTATCTGGTTTTTTCCAATCACACAAAAAACAATGTACGAGAATAATAAACTAAACTAAATCCAGCTCATGGATTTACTTATAGTCAAATATGAAGCAGCTTCAGTGCTTGTGAAAGAAAGGAAAATTCCTTTCTTCAATGACTTCCAAAATTCTCTGAATGAAATTTTAGCATTCATCAGTGTGAATTCTTGTGTTGCAAATATACTACTCAGGAAGTTTCTGGTTAGCAATTAGTGAGATCATATGTAGTGGTCTATACAGATTAAAAGACAAAGAAATACCCAAAAGTGATTAAAGATGTAACAATACAGACATTACCAAGCCTAGAAGACAATGAAGGAGGCCTGTCTGCTTTCATAGGCATTTTGTTATCTCAGGCTACATCCATATCTCTAGGTTAGATTCTGCTCATGGCAGCATCAGGAGAACAGGAATATTTTGAACAGGCTACCTCAGAAGCAAATTCAGCTGAAGTTGTTGAGCAAGAATGCTTCTCTAGAAAAGCTGTAGTTTACATTCTGCTTCCCACCTGGCCTACATAAATTGTGCTCAAGGCAGAACCAAGCACTGCTTTCTCCCGTTTTTTATCCTGTGAATGCTAGAGCGTCAAGTATGACAAAGTTAGCTAAAACCAGAGAAAGAGGAAATACATGGGCCCCTGCTGCAATGCCCAACGGGAACCTAACAGTGAGGAATGCAGAACAGGGCTCTGCTTTGCTGCTCTGCCACCAGAAGGCTCCACACAGCAGCGGGAAGACTGCCAGAAGGCAAGGGAGAAACCGGACTGAATTTCTGCCAGCTAATGCACCCTCTTATGCCAATTCTTCTACGAGGGAAGAGGGTGAAGCACCAAAAGAAAGTCCCTCAGCGCTCTCCTGCTCCAGTGGGATAAAACAGCTCCTACAAAGTAGGGCAGTTCTCTCTACTTCCATTCTCCAATGCCATGCTCTATATGACCAGTCCAGCCAAGGCTGGTCTCTGACTCTGTATACTGGCACAGCACATTGCGAATGGTAGGAGCTGCATTTCTGTCATTATGAACTCTGTTCTGAGTAAGAGCTACATTAAAATCCCAACACCTCTAAGAAAAATTTTACTGTAACTCCTCTATGCCAATTACATAATGCAAATGTAAGTTTTGAACTTTGCTGGCTGGGGGTGGGGAGAAAAAAATAATTTTAAAACAGCTGCATTTTCCAATTGTTCTACCAACCAACTTGTTCTCTAAGCCTGGCTGTGTTACAGCAGTCATCATGTTACACTCACTGGGAATATGCCTAAGCATACACACATACATGCATGTTTGAATGCATACACACACACACTAAAGTTATAATACATGTGTAAATTTCATTCTGTATTTCCTCATTTGCTGTAAGCGCCATTCCTAATGGAAAATAGACCATGTATCCTTTTTAAGGGAATGATTAGGACCACATGTTTCACTGACTCTTATGTTGAGGACCTTACCGATACTTTAGAAACCAAATTACTAACAACATACTAAACTTATTTCCCTGGTGGAAACCACTGGCTACTAACTTGGTGAATATGAATACATTTGTCCCTAAACATGCAGATAATGATCATATAAAGCCAGAGGCCTAAAATGAGTAGGTATGAGGCAGATGAGAGCAAGGTTCTTATGCAATAGGAACATATTCTATAACCAAATTACTTTGTTTATCTGAGAAACTCAGTATTATATCACTTTTCCTAAAGAGAATATAAACAGCACATTTTTGAAGAAACAGTTACTTAATGTGCAACTTGTCACCACTATCAGCTTTAACATAATAAAATACATGTGGAAAATCCCTTGAAGCAAACCTTCTGCAAAGCAGATTCTTCTCTAGTCTGGGTCAGAGGATGTGTATGTCTGTGAAGGAAATGCTATCTCTCTCTCTTTCACACACCCACTTGCTGTAGGTCATACGGCAGAGCTTGCTGTTGTGATGTGTCTGCTGTATGCATGGCATCAGCTCCTTGAGGTAAAGAAATCACCATTGTTTCTTGGGGAGCATCTGTGCCTTGTAAAGAAAACCAACAAATCACACTTCAACATATTAAATAGCAGCACTCATTGAAATTTCAACCAAGGATCTCTAAAGTACTTTGCAGACACTGTATAAAGCTTGTTTCAGCAAGGTAAATATACTCTCCATATTTTGTAAATATGGAAACCACAGCACTACCTAGCTCAATAACTTAACCAAAGTCTCTCCGAAAAACCGTGGAAGTGACAAGCATTACAATCAAGCTCCAGGCTCTCTCATTTTGGAACCACCAGACTTCAACCATTAAGTACAGATGAAAGTTTGCACAACCTGATCTGGCGAGGTATGAAGCATCTCTGGGCAGCAGATAAAGCCTCTCATTTGTCTTTGACTCAATGAGCTATATTGGTACCAGTATGTCAAGGGTAGGCAAGCCAGGGCAGTTTGCCCCAAATTCTTTTTTAAATGGTTAAAGGAAATTTTCCAGTAAATGGGTCACAGCACCCCCTGTATTTTGCATTAGGCTCCTAGGTAATTGCTGTGTAGGACCCTGAAGAACCACTTTTACACTAACCACATTTTCTATAACTAAGCAAACTTCAGCCTAGCCTGATAAACAGTTCCTAGCACAGCTCTGACGAGAAGATTTTGACAACACAACTGTTATACTATAGCTTTGTCCTATGAGCAAAGGTTGATAGTTTTTTCAAGTTCTGAGATGCAGAAGTAGTAAATATTAATGAGAAGGCAACCATTACACCCATATTTCTTTTAACTTCATAGCCTTAAACTCAGACCTCTGAATCAAGAGTACCATCTTTAAGCCATTCTAGTATTTTATCCCTTATGGTATCATAAATCTTGAAACTGTTCAAATTATTCTGTGCCACTCTAATTGTTCTCAAAGTTTATGTCAGAAACAGAATAACCTGTTCCATTTCTTTAATCAAAAAAAAATTATATAGTTGAAAAACATTAAGAGCAATACAGAAAACCAATGAGGAGGTATACAGGTATGTAAATCTGCCATTTACATATGGCAAATAAGTCATTTAATGCCATTACAGAATTATTTTTGCAGACCGAGTTGATATTTCTTTTCATTACACAGTAGACTCTCTTCCAAAATTGCTTGCAAAAGAGCGTTACAGGTGAGCAGCAGCAATGGGTTAATAAAAGATGGTATGCTATTAGACAAACCTTTTACAGGTTTGCATCTGAAAGTCATAACATAACCTTTTATTTCATGTGTCACTGTGACAGAAGGTTTTCAAGGCAGAGTTCTTGAAACTGCAAGATGTTAAACAGATGTACTGTACAGCCTTCCAGATTTAAATCATGAGAACTGCATTTGCAGCCTGTGCGTTTTATCCCCATTTTGCTCCCTTATCAGCTTTGGATGCTTTAAATAAAACCGTCTGTTTTATGCACCTTTTTTTTCCTTAACTTTTTTTTTTTTTTGTTACAACGGACCCTAAAAAATCACTTCCCCCCACCTTTCTTTTCTTTTTTTTTCTTCAGACTAGAAAAAATTATTCAAAAATGTGTCTTTTAAGCAGGGAAATCTCTCTTTGTCTTTATTCTGCAGGTGCTGGCAACATGATCCAATTTGTTAGTGCAAAAAGTCATCCACTGTAGAAATAGGCAGGAATGATAGCAGTAAAAGTAAATAAATAAAAACAGATCTGCTGAAATTTCAGCTTGAACATGCCTCTAAACTACTGAAATACAGATAATCCCCTACCTTTTCAGTCTCAGCTGTTGCTTGCACTCTGACAAACCTCTATTAAGAAATGTTTGCATAGTCATACAACTTAGCTTGCATGCCTTGTCAGATGTCACCACTTGTGTCCTTTGAAACAATTAATGCAATCGTACTTTAAATAGATAGTTAGAGTAATTCAGGTCCTCTGGGACCTCTGGTAGTCTTCTGGTCCAAATCCCTTGTAAAGCAGGGCCAATTTTAAAGTCAGATGAGGCTGTTCAGAGTCTTGTTCAGTCACGTACTGATTGTCTCTAAGGATGAAGATTACACAGCATCTCTGATCCAAAGCCTAACTAACTCCACTGTGAAATTTTCCTTCCATATACCAAATCAGAATTTTCCTTGCTGCAACTTGTGTCCATTGTCTCTTATCCTGTCAACATGCATTTCTGGAGCTACAATTTCACTAATTTAGTGCAACATGGAATTAGTATTGCTCACAAGGGCACACTGCTTACTCATGTTCAACTTCATGTCCACAAAGATCTTTGGGTCTTTATCTGTGAAGCTGCTTTCTATCCAGTCAATTCCTAACCTGTACTGCTGCATGGGGCTATTCTATCTCAGGTGCAGGACTTCACATTTGCTTTTCTTGGACTTCAGGAGGTTCCTGCTAATCCATTTGTCCAATCTGTGAAGGTCCCTCTGAATGGCAGTCCTACCCTCCAGCACTACTCTCCCCAGTTTGGTATCACCTGCAAACTTGCTGAGGTTCAATCAGTCCCACTGTCCAAGTCATTAATGAAGAGTTTAAACAGTATTGTCCCCAGTACAGACCCCAGAGAAACAGACTGTAACATATATACCATTGGGTATGCAAAGGCTGAACTCACAAACTGTATTGTATGTTCCATGCAACGCTGCATGAAATAAATGAAGTTTCCAATTAATAAAATTATGTAAATTCACTAAATTAGACAAATAAGTTTGTGGTAGTCAGCACAGCACAAAGCTAGAACTTACACTATATCATAATGGGATTTTTGCTTTTTTGCATTGATGTGTGTCTTTTAATTGACATTGCTGGTATTGTTCCTAAGTATTCAGTGCTACACAGAAATGTGGCATGTAAATGAACGGAGCAAGCACACTCCTTGATCCAAAGAATTTTAAAAAAATCTCAATAAAATACACTAGACAAAAAGACAGTATATCAGCCAACACACTGGAGAACTGAGTGAAGGCATCTAGATATTAAAATCGCAATTACTCCTCTGCCAAAAAAAAAAAAAAAAAAAAAAGACTCAAAGAATTTGCATGGCAAAAAGCAGGAATAGGAACAGACAGTATTTCCAGCAGAGGGAAAGAAAGACTAAGCATATATGGATGAACACCATAGCAAACAACTCTGGAAAAAAAGGCAAGACAGCAACACCACCTAGCTTTTCATCCACACAGAACACAGATAAACCATTTGAGGCAGGCAGTTACAACAAAAACAAAAATATGAAAAGAAAACCCTTTACGGGGAAAAATATATTAAATTCAATAATGAAATTCAAACTATTAAACATTGTAAAGTGAACACTAGTACAAAGTAAAAAAAAAACATGAGTAATCACACTGCTGTGAATGCAACATTGAAGGAGAAGCATGCCAGTTGATGGATTGGGGTCAGAAATGCTCAGCACCTTTCATATTAAAGTCCTTGGAGCCATCTGAGTTTAGGAAAAGTCCAAAATAAGTGCAAGCAGGTGGAGATCCCATCTTGGTCTGAAAAGAGCATATATAAATTGTTTCTATTGTAGCTATCTCTGACTTGGCATTTACCTACTTGCAAACAAGAAAACATATTCCAAAACCCTGCCATGCTAAACTGCTCATAAAACACTCCTTGCAGAAATTTCTGTTTCTCAGGTGCTTGGAAGCAAGGAAATGCACAAATCAACAGACAACTCTTCCCACTGTATGCAAAGCTGTGAAGTTAGCCACACTGCTGAAGCTTTAAATCACCAACTTACTCAAGACACACAAAACTACACCAATTTTAAATATAGAGAAGCATTTTTAAATGTTTACTATTTAACTGAGTTCAAGTCAGCTGCAAAAAAACCAAGTAATTGCAACTGTTTCAAAAGCATGTATCATTTCCACATATATAGACAGCTGGATTATTAAGACAGACTTTCCATCAGAAAGTCAAATTTTTAATAAAAACTTGTGTTTTAAAAGTAATATTTGAAAAAAAATCTAGAGCTTTGGCAAAAATCTTCCAAAGAGTATGGAAAGTCAGAATGCTTATGAATATATTTAGAGCAAAAAGTGAGCAAGATTTTATTAAAAAGATTAAATTTCTATTTGGCATGAAGTTACTTCTGAAGTTTCTAAACACCAGAGCTATGTGAATAATTGCTAGCCATTCTCAGACCAAAAATTAGACCAACAAGAATTAGAGGTTGGGGCGGGGGGAAGAAAGCTTTTTCTCCTCAGTATGAAGAAGAGTTGTTCTAACTGAACCAAAGACAACCATTGATATAACCCTGCTCTGAACCACTTCTAGACTCCTTTCATAGACCCTCTCACTGCTCTGCTTGTCCAAAGTAGCAGGTGGGTATCTTGCAGTTTTCAGCTGTTTGGTAGGCAGCTCATTAGATCACAACAATGGATGACTTTGATTAATTTAACCTCAGTACTGATATTTTCCCTCTTTATGGGGACAAAAATCCCATCTTAGTATTATCATAAACATAATAGAATAACATAATATTTATGCAGTCACCATCCTTCTGAGTGGAAGGAAACATTTCTTCAGATCCCTCTTCTGATCCAGGATACAATATACCTAAAAAAAAAACGCTTCATCACCTCCTTACTATTTTGTTCACATTTAAACTTTTAACAACATTTAAAACCAGTTAGTTAGTGAATTTGATACAAATTACAAGTAATTTTGTGTTCCAGAACCACATTTCTAGAGAGCAATTCACAATATCACTGTTCATTTTGAATTGTGTTCAGTTTTGGGCCCCTCAGTACAAGGACATTGAGGTGCTGGAGCGTGTCCAGAGAAGGGCAACAAAGCTGGTGAACGGTCTGGAGAGCAGTTCTTTTAAGGAGCGGCTGGGGGAACTGGGGTTGTTTAGCCTGGAGAAGAGGAGGCTGAGGGGAGACCTTATTGCTCTCTGCAACTACCTGAAAGGAGGTTGTAGTGAGATGGGTGTTGGTCTCTTCTCCCAAGTTACTAGTAATAGGATGCGAGGAAACGGCCTCAAGCTGCACCAGGGGAGGTTTAGATTGGGTATTAGGAAAAATGTCTTCACTGAAAGAGTGGTCAGGGATTGGAACAGGCTGCCAAGAGAGGTGCTGGAGTCACCACCCCGGAGGAGTTCAAAAAACATGTAGACATGGCACTTCAGGGCATGGTTTAGGAGGCCTGGTGGTGTTGGGTTGGCATTTGGACTTGATGATCCCAGAGGTCTTTTTCAACCTTTATGATTCTATGACCCTATGAAAAAAAGTAAAATATGCAATGTATTTTACATGCAATTTTAGACTGGCAAATGTGATGTTTTACTAAGTAACCACACAGAGCAGCAGATGAGACTACTGTGCTCAGCATGAGTGAGGCCGCGCCTCAAATACTGTGTTCAGTTTTGGGCCCCTCATTACAAGAAAGACATTGAGGTGCTGGAGCGTGTCCGAAGAAGGGCAACAAAGCTGGTCTGGAGAACAAGTGTTATGAGGAGTAGTTAAGGGAAGCGGGGTTGTTTAGCCTGGAATAGAGGAGGCTGAGGGGAGACCTTATTGCTCTCTACAACTCCCTGAAAAGAGGTTGTAGCGAGGTGGATGTTGGTCTCTTCTCCCAAGTAACAAGCGATAGGACAAGAGGAAATGACCTCAAGTTGCGCCAGGGGAGGTTTAGATTGGATATTAGGAAAAAATTCTTCACAGAAGGGGTTCTCAAGCATTGGAACAGGCTGCCCAGGGAAGTGGATGAGTCACCATCCCTGGATGTATTTAAAAGATGTGTAGACATGGTGCCTAGGGACATGGTTTAGTGGCGAACTTGGCAGTGTTAGGTTTGCGGTTGGACTTGATGATCTTAAAGGTCTTTTCCAACCTAAATGATTCTATGATTCTATTAGCCCAATTCTATTTAGCATAATTGTCTTGTAAAAAATCCTAAGACAGAGAATACAAAAGAAAAAAAAAAACAAACTGCTTTTAAATGTTATTTTCCTATCAGGAGAGAAAATCCGGCCCATACATCAGTTTGTTCAAGGAAGCAGCGAAGAAATGTTTATCTGTTGAATACTTCTTTGCTAGGAAGGATACATGTCAGTATGAGGCTACACACATTAGGAAAAATCCTTTGCTTTGATAACAGAAAACATTGTTAGGTCAGCAAATATACTTAGTATTTTACTTTGCTGAGAACAGCTGCAATGACTCCAATACAGGGGAGTAAGTGGGTGAGGGAAGAACTTCGCTGTTTAACTGAACCAACTAAAACATGCAGCCACTAAACAAAGAAAACATGGTGGCCACTATCAACTACAGGAATCTTCCTATGCATACTGTTATTACTTTCTGTAACCTCTTTGGGGTTTTTGAACAAATGCTAAAATGAGAAAGGAAACAGGAATTTGGGACATAATAGCTTTGAGGAGATTATAACTTACTTCATTTAGCATAAATAAAAAGACAGAGGACAAATTTCACATTATCTTTCATCCTCTGTCAACATTTCAAATACAGCTAAATCAAGCTGCAATGTATTTTGCATGCAATTTTAGACTCGTTCGGAACTTCAGGCAAATGTGATGTTTTACTAAGTAACCACACAGAGCAGCAGGCAAGACTCCTCTGCAACAAGACTATGTTCTATTATTCTGTAATTGCTGAAATAACTCCTAATTACACCTTATACATATAAATTTCAAACGTGTAACTGCTATGTATAGATTTTTATACTTTGGTATAACATTTATTTCTTCCCATTTAATTACATAATATGTACAAAATGCAGTAAAAAAAGTTCCTGACACAAATCTTGAAAAAATACTTCATTTTAAAAACATAAAATCTATTTATGAATCCTCAGTTACTTCTGTTGTCACCTGCTAAGCAGTCAGGACTGAGTAATTAGCACTAAACTCTCCACGCCCCCTCCAAAAAAATAGTGGCCTTTATAAATGAATTGGTGATCTAATGTTAAATACTCATGTCGAAGTATATTTCTACCCACCCAAAGGCTGGCCTACCTACTGGCAGTTTCATCAGAAAAAAAGCAACCAGTGAATTAACAAACCAAGCTCAGTGGCTATCTGTAAAGCAGTTACACTGCTTTCACTGTAATACATCTTGTTATCTTTTTAACATCCACATAGCTTGGATACTAACATTTTATATTAATTTTTAATTAAGGGCATAGCTAAATACAAACCCTGTTCATACCTAAGTCACACCTATCACCCTACTGACTTCTGATATTATTTAAATGGTAGGTTAGACAGCTACTTGAGCTAAGATAGCAGCACCGGTTTTTGCTCCTTTGATTTGACACAGGTCAAACTGATGCAAAGTCAATAATCTCGAAGAGAATACACCTACAGTATTAGGAGTACATCTGCCTTTCCTTTTGAAGCAGCTGAAGGTTGGTGTCCACAGAATTTGGCATGTTCAAAACAAAAATACACTTAAAACAGACAAGAAGGTTGATAAAGTGCTTTGTACTGTGAAATGACAGTAACACTTCTTTCTACACCCTTTCCTAGATGACTTGTAAAGATATAAACTATTTCTACAGCTTTCATTTCATGTTTATTTTTCCATCACTCATCTAAAAAGAAAAGTAAAATGTACACAGTGAGAGTGAATGTGTTTGCATTTTGCTCTAAAATAGGAAAAATGCCTGAAGAGTCTTCTGCAATAGCAAATATGTCACAAGGAACCTATAATTTGCTGTTATTTTTATAAATCTGCTTGTAATATAGGACAGACTTCAATATTTACTTGATTAGCAATTGCACTGGTCTTGCTGTGCCTTTAATTTCAATTAAAATAGCGGTTTGGCTAAGTAACATATCAGTTGTTTAGATTCTGAAAGAACATATTCTGAGGAAAAAGACATGAAAGTATGTTATTTAAATTTCCAAATATTTTGAAATTTCACTGTGGAGACACTGAATGTCACCCTTCTTTAGTAAGGTAGGATATTTATAATTGACATATTTATAATTGACACAAGTTGTAACAGCATATTTACTGGAGTTAGAGCTTATGACAGAAGAAAGGCAATTAAAGAAAAAATCAGTCTATATTAAGGACATAACTTCCGTGTTTCAAAACACATGATTTAGAAAAGCCTGAAGTATACACTCCTATTAAATGCATATTCTTACAACTTAGGAATAGGATATAACATTGAAAAATCCAACAAGTTCTTACAATCAGTAGGGCTCACCTTGCAAAGTCTCTCTTTTTTCCAGTATATCAGTTTAGGGTGGAGAATAAGAGAATACTGCCATCAATATAACTTAAGTTCCCACTGGAATATGCTACACAATAGGGTAAGTTGTGTATAAATACTACATCCGGAAAATACACATTGTATGGACAGTGAAACACAAATTCCAGATTTAACATTAGATTCACAAGGGAAATGTTAAAAACAAAGAATCAATAGTTTGAAAAATACATAAGGATGAAAAGCAATGCCATGAAAGTAGTAGGAATAAAGCATCTGCATGCTGCACACTGTCAGCAGTTTTCAGTATCAAGGTACATATAAGAAGAAAAAATGAAAAGAGTAATTTGCTACTGCAGGTCTCAACATGAGCAAATAACATATCAAAAAACAGCTCAAGAAAGATGGCAGATTCCTAGGTAAGATACATACATTAAAGGTCAGATAGCAAACCTATATGGGAAACTGGGATGTAACAGAGAGATTCCTTTATCAAGCCCATGATTTTGATGAATTTCATACAAACTACCAAACAAGAAGCTAGGTTTATCTGCCAACAGTATCAGTAAAAATGAATATAATAATAATATGATAATAGCATCTTTCATACTCTGAAATTATCAAAATGTCTCCCTTCTGAAAATAATTATGCCGGTCTACAACTTCCTTGTACCCTGTACATGGTAGCCCCTAAATTTAAGAGAGCATGATAACATAAGAATTGGCGGCGGGGGGGGATGGGGGTTGCACACTCAAGTTGACAGTAAATATTCTTCTCTTTTGACTTCGTGATTTCTCAGGGGTAAGGGGAAGAAGAGGGAGATTTTTACAAAATCTGTTATTACGTAACTGATTTGAACATCAAAGTTTCTCTAAAACTCAAAGCCTGTATCTTGATGACTGAACAGAGATTTCAGCTGTTTTAGAGAAATGGGTAGTCTTGAGCATCACAGGAAGAACTAGAGAAATCCTAACCTCTCAATTTTTCATTTGTGGCCCTGTGGAAATACAGTATCTGAAAGAACAAGATGTGCAGATACTAAATGGTGTTTCTGGTCACGCCTACTTCAGGTGCAACTTGAGGATTGTGGGAAGATGCATTTCAGTTGCCTGCTCTGTCCCAAGGGAGCATCAGGCTACATTTGGCAGAAGCTTCTCTCCAAAAACGAGCTCACGGAAATAGCATCCCCTCAAACTGGCCCTCGCAGGTTGTTAGAAGACATAGCCTGACTCCTGAAATTTCCAGGTCCATCTGTCAACCTATATTGCCAATATGTACTGTTCATCATGGATGACAAACGCAATCTTTGCAACGTTGGTATCAAAATAGTAGGGAGGAACTGCTAGGAGGGGTTTTTGTTTGTTTGTTTTCAAAGAGGCTCCTTTTTTACTACTTTTTTCTTAGAAATTAAACTGGGATCCACACTGTAAATACCGTCTGCTTGGCATCTCAATTTATCCTTGTGTCTTTCTCATGCCATTCTTTAACTTGGCTCAAAAATCCTGAAGTACCATATTTAAAACTACCATTAATCATTTTCAATGCACTACCTTCACATTGAGGTGACTCTTTCATTATAGGAATGTTTATTTTAATAGGCCATTACAGGCATGCATAAAAATATAAATATGTTTTCCTCTTATGTAAGCTATGATGTGTTTCAGGTGTCATTCTAGACAACTAAAATTCAATTGGGTCATCCCAAAAGCCTGTCTGTAAACCTGATCAAAATTTGGCACTTTTTTTTGCCTTTTTTTTTTTTTTTAAATTAACAATACACCTAGATTGTTTTTCAGGACTTCAGAAAAGTTTTGAAGAACACCTGAGCTCACCAACAACATTGATCAAGATTTATATGTAATTCATATAAAACATAAAACATATACTACAAAATTACACAACTTCTGTTTTAAATTGCTATAATTAAATGCTACAGTTGCTAAGTAGCCAACTGAAATTGTGTGGAGAAAGTTTCAAGATGTGGCTGGCTGCTCAGAGTGTTGACATCCAAATGCTGTAGCCAGTTTTAAGCTTAGGATGAGTTCTTTAAAACAGTGGTAATAATGCTTCTGGCCTCAGTGACCATGCACAGTGAGGAAATACTTCCTGCTTCTTTACAAACTGTCTACTTGAATCATACTAGAAACCTACATGAAACCAGTCAGAGATGAGAAGGAAAATGGCAATGACAGAGAAAGCTTGCCTGACTAATTAATGCCTTTTTGTGGTGGTTGGAAATCTGAATCTTCAAATACCCTCTCCTACTCAGCCTACATACTTGTCTTTTCATGGCTCAAATATTCCTACTTGTCAGTAAAGAGGCACAAAACTAAAACAGTATATTTTTTTAAATGTTATTGTGTAAGTATAATGCAAAGTGAACATGTTAGCATCTCATCTGAAAATATCACTTTTTTTTCAGCAGTGAGTGGGACTCCAAGATGAACTTAGGCTGAAGACAGTGGGACATCTCGTAATTTCAGGATGATGGGGAGGGTCATGGCTTGGGCTGAGATTTTTAAATTAAGTTGAGCACTCAGGAAAACCAGCTGAAGATCAAATGATAACTAAAGCCTGATCTGCAGTTTCTGCACTTTTTTTTTGGTGGTTGGATTTTGCATTTTATTTTCTCCCTTACTGGAATACATATATCATAATCTGCAGCTACTACCACTTGAGAGATTCTGAAGTGCAAGAGGCCAAATATTCTCCAGAATATTATTAATATTTTCATGCCTACAAAATGCAACTCACACTACAAAGCTGCATCACGCTTATATTGATTACAAACCAATCTATTTAAAAGTGAACACCACCTATGACAAAAATCTGGCCTTTACAGTCTCTGAGAAAGAAAAAAAATATTCAGGCTGTCTTCATATAAACTCCAAGAAGAGAAGGTGGCGATTGATTTTGAAAACATAAAAATACAGCAGGAAATTTTAAAAGTTACCCTTTTCTGGAGGGAGTTATATACTGAAGCATGTCTAAAATTTAATCTCAAAAGCCAGTGTTTATTATTGATTCTCCTATAAATTTAGCTTAGTAAATGAGTCTATATCTACACAAGAAAAATGGTGTTTTCTTATTCAATTTGGTATGGTCTTGAGAGTCAGGCAACCAACAGGCAATATAGTCAGTCTCACAATTTACATACTGTGGGGAAAGCAAAGAATACCTCTTTTTAACTGACCATTACTTTGTGATAATGATTCAGTGAATGCTCTGATGAAAAACACAAAAAAAACACCCACTTCTAAAGAATCAATTGCTTCAGTATATAAACTCTCTTCAGGCTGGAGACTTGATGGGATAGACATATACATGTATTCCGCACCTTCCCATAACAGACCTGACACTCATCAAACTTTAGATAAATGCAACAACTGGGTTAATTAAAAACTCTCTTTTGACCCCATAGTTACACACTTTATATGAAAAGAAGTGAGAGCTGGGCTCACGCTCTGTGAGGGATTTCTAAAAAGTTATACATAACCTAGCTCAGTACATCTTAAATTTGGATCGCCTTATCCTGAGCATACTCTGGTAGTGTGAGATGCCAAATACGGATTCTTTGAAACCAACTGATGGCACTTTAATGAGCTGCAAGATTAGGGAAGCAGTGTGTAACTCCTGCAAGGACAGAAACTAACCCAAGATTTTGAAGTGCAAGGGATGTGCATTATAGACTCTTAACACTGAGACCTAAAACAGACTTAAGGTTTCAAAACCAGGGTTTTTTTGCTATGCTCTTTGCTTCAAAACTTGAGCATGGCTTTTTGACAATTCTCCTTCTCAAAGGAAATGCCCAAAAAGGCTAGGTGACTTTTTATACTTTCGAATGGCCATGACTGCAATGTAATTTTTAAACAGTTTACTATTAGTGGACCTCTAGTGAGATGCTTTTGAGAACTTAATATTCTCTGTAACCAACAAATACTTATGTTAATTGTTTCTCAATGGAATGTATGTGCAACTAGTACTACCTAAACACATACCATTCACATATGTACACATTTAAAAGAAATTAAAAGAGAACATTAACATCATTTGCTTGCTTGCACGAAAGAAATACAGTACAAACTTTAAGTGCATGCTTGACTTTTTTCTGTCAGGCTCCTCCCTCATTCAGTGAAGTTAAAGGTATTCAAAAGTGGTTTTATTTCTCATAAGTAAGGTGTAGCTCCAGGTCTTATTTTAATATATTATTAATCAAATCACACATTTAAAAAAAATTAATTTCCCAAAGGGTTATTTCCCTAGTGCTGTCACATTACAAGCTATACTTTCCAGAAGCATAACTACTGCATCTTTAGAATCATAGAATCATTTAAGTTGGAAAAGACCTTTAAGATCATCAAGTCCAACCGCAAACCTAACACTGCCAAGTTCGCCACTAAACCATGTCCCTAGGCACCACGTCTACACATCTTTTAAATACATCCAGGGATGGTGACTCATCCACTTCCCTGGGCAGCCTGTTCCAATGCTTGAGAACCCCTTCTGTGAAGAATTTTTTCCTAATATCCAATCTAAACCTCCCCTGGCGCAACTTGAGGTCATTTCCTCTTGTCCTATCGCTTGTTACTTGGGAGAAGAGACCAACATCCACCTCGCTACAACCTCCTTTCAGGGAGTTGTAGAGAGCAATAAGGTCTCCCCTCAGCCTCCTCTATTCCAGGCTAAACAACCCCACTTCCCTTAACTACTCCTCATAACACTTGTTCTCCAGACCCTTTACCAGCTTCGTTGCCCTTCTTTGGACACGCTCCAGAACCTTAATGTCTTTCTTGTAATGAGGGGCCCAAAACTGAACACAGTATTTGAGGCGCGGCCTCACCAGTACCGAGTAGAAGGGGGCGATCACTTCCCTGGTCCTGCTGGCCATACTATTTCTGATACAAGCCAGGATGCTATTGGCCTTCTTGGCCACCTGGGTTGCTGACGAACACCCCCAGGTCCTTTTCTGCCAGGCAGCTTTCCAATCACTATTCCCCAAGCCCGTAATGTTGCATGGGGTTGTTGTGACCCAAGTGCACGAGACGGCACTCAGCCTTGTTGAATGTCATACAGCTGGCCTCAGCCCATGGATCCAGCCTGTCCAGATCCCTCTGTAGAGCCTTCCTACCCTCCAGCAGGTCAACACTCCCACCCAACTTGGTGGTGTCTGCAAACTTACTGAGGGTGCACTCGATCCCCTTGTCCAGATCATTGATAAAGACATTAAACAGAACTGGCCTCAGTACTAAGCCCTGGGGAACACCACTTGTGACTGGCTGCCAACTGGATTTAACTTCATTCACCACAACTCTTTGGGCCCGGCCATCCAGCCAGGTTTTTACCCAGCAAAGCATATGCCCGTCCAAGCCCTGAGCAGCCAGTTTCTCCAGGAGGATGCTGTGGGAAACTGTGTCAAAGGCTTTACTAAAGTCCAGGTAAACAACATCCACAGCCTTTCCCTCATCCACTATGCAGGTCACCTTGTCATAGAGGGAGATCAGATTGGTCAAGCAGGACCTGCCTTTCATAAACCCGTGCTGACTGGGTTGTTGTGTCACCTGATCACCAGGTTGTCCTCTACATGCCGCATGATGGCACTCAAGATGATCTGCTCCATAAACTCCCCTGGCACCAAGGGGACATTTCAACATTTTCAACAACATTGCATTTTAAAATGACCAAAGAATACTTTAAATAGTTTTGTTTACACCCATGAGAACTCAGTGCTGCTGCATATTTAGCATATTGTGGCACAAGGCAGGTGCTCAAAACATGAGGCACACACGTTTAATGATCACCTTTTAACATTCTGAGTGAGTGACTTACCCAAAACAACATGTGAACCATGTGGCAGATGCAGGAAGAGATTCCTGTCTGGCAGTCAACTTCTACAAAAATGAAGCAAGATTTCTGCAACCTCTTACCTCTTTCACTACTTTTCATATTCTGAATCAAATGAATTAATCTGACAGACAACAACCTGGTTCACAAGGCAGACTAAATGCTGACCTACTCAACAGTGAAGTTTATCCTGCACACTTCAGGAAGAGGGTACAGCAGAAAGATGTTACTTGATTTAAAAATATCCTAGTGCTTATGAATTAGAGGTTCTTCTACAGTAAATAAAGTTGTTGGTGAATTTTCTTATGTTTGTGTTGTTCTTATTTATTTATTGTGACATTTTTAGAAATAAAAATTCAGGTGTTGAAAAAGCCTAACCATTTTATCTAGTGTAGTTATACAATTTCTAATCTAGGTCTTGAGCAAAGCTGACACTTTTGGGTTCACAAAACACATAAAAGGACCAGAATATGTGGCAGCTTATCTTCTGCATGCACTGTCTGGGGTTCCATTCCTCTTTATTCATAGCTAGCTTCTCTCCCCCACCCTGAAAAACATGGGACAGGAGCACATCTATGACACAGCAGTCAACTTTCTGCCAAGTCTCTTTGCAAAAGAACTAATTCTGTAAAACTGAACAGCAGAGCTCCCAGGCAAACAACAGGTATAATAGTATGTTGATATGGCAGACAAGATTTCTGGAAACTTGTTATCAAATATGAGTGGATCGTTTTATCAGAAACATTTCCAAATGTACTAAGGCAGACAACCAGCACTGGAAATTTCAGGTCAAACTATTAAATTCTGCAAAGTTATAGGCAAATGAAAACAAAACCTCATAATAGAAAGTGTTGAACTACTTCCTTTATCATTATTTTTCTTATCTAGACAATAGATGTATATTAAATGCGTGTACAAACAAATGTTTATATCATTAATATAAACATACATTTTTATTTAGAACCTCATCGTATTTCAAGACTTCTCCACCATAGGCTCTTACTATGATTGTAAGATAGGCATGCCAGACAAAAACCATGGTATAACCACAGGCCACATTTCACTACAGCCAAAATTTAAAAAACACTTCCTATAACAATATTCCTCATACCAAAACACGAGTGATGTCTCATTTTGAGCCCTTCCTATAACATCTGGATATAGAACTATCTCCTAACACATATAAAGCCTGCATAATTGTCTATATGTGGGAATCACATACTACAAACAGTTTTAGAATTATATTTTCCATTTCACTTCTTCAAACTATGTTCCATTCCTTAATGCTTTCTACTTTAGAACAGAATCCACTTTCCTAAATTTCCCAGAGACCAAAAGCTTGAAAACATTTGTAATTTAGTATAAAAGAGCTACTTTAAAAAAAATTAAAGTGTTGGGTATGGTTGGTGATGTGGTGTTGTTTTATCTGCGTAAAATTTAAAAATTGAAGTAAAAAGTTGGCTTAAAACACCAAATCAAAGCTAGGCAGTACACATTTTCAACTCAGTAAAACAGGCAGAAATAGAGTTGAATTTCTGTTTCAAAATAGAATTTAATTTTAGACACCCTCGTGTGGATGCTTCACTTTCAATAAATCGGCATTTTTAAATGGAAAAAACATTCCATCGGAAAATTTCCAACCAGTTTTAGTACTTACTTAATAGACACATGCAAAATCTAATTCCTCTCTTTCTCTTGTCTGTTAGGAATTACTTCCAGACACATCGTATTACCTCAAGCCTTCATCAACTGCTTTTCAGTTGCAGAAACCTCTATACCTAAAAACTCCCTGCACTATTATGGACATGAATATAATTTCATTTGACTTGGGACAGCCCTCAGTGGGCCACAAAAGTCTATTTCAACAAAGAATAACAATTAAAACATGGTCATACTTAAAAAAACCAAACCCCCAAACCACCACCAACCATGCATAAGATGACTTAAAAACAAACAAACAAAAAAAAAACCACCCAAAAAACCAAAAAACAACATACTTTTTATCTTTTGCTGTTCTGTTTGTTCACAACACTGATGTAAAAGCTTTTACCAGATGCTAGGAAATTTTTGCCAGGATGTGTTCAAGTGAAATGACTTCCAAAATAAGAGATGACCTGGAGGTTAATAAAAAACCTACCACCTTCATAAGTTTCCACAAATAATAAACTTAAAACATCAGATAATTTCCAGCTATCAGATATTTCAATACTTCAATATACTGTGGGGTTTTTTTCTGAGGCATATTCAGAGAAATGGCTAAAGGAACTGTAATGGCCTTCTGGGACAGGAAGACTAAGGTTTCTGTAAAAAATGTTAAATTAATTTTTACAGTGATGCAAAGTCAGGGAAGGGTTGTTAAGGGATGGCCTCTTGCCACAGGGTGGAGTTTTGTTTTGGTATCCTTTTAGAGTCTGCAGGTGTTTGGCAGGAGCTGAAATCAGGGCCAGCTGTGATATTTCAGCTCCGATATTTCCCTCCCCATATTTCTCAGAAGTGATGCATCAGGGTGATGTCTTACACCTGATGTACTCAACTTGTGTGGTATGACTGTAACTGCTTAGGGGGGGTGGGGGGAAGGGGAAGTACCACTGTATGGCTTTCATATTTATTTCCAGCTGGCAGCATTCATATAGTAAAATTCATCAGCATGAATGGATTTAATCTGGTAAAACATCAGGTGACAAATAATTTATTAAACTGCCCCTAATATTTCTGGATTGTTTTGTTGCTTCTTATACATGCCAGCCATTTAATTAAAGTAATAACACTATATAAGAACTGTGGAAGAAATTACATTGTGAAAAAGGGGAGGGTAATGTTTTAAAGAAAACAGAAAAAACCTTCAGTCCCCTCACTTAACCAGCAAAGATCTTTGTTCTTTCATACTTAGCTGCAGTACAGTGCGTACCTGGTTTTGTGTTGTTTTATCTTTTGGGAGAATTTGAATAGTTTCTATTAAAAATGGTATTCTCTTTTAAGTTTGTTTTGTTTGGAAAACCTCAAACCACATTGTGTTTCATACACATGTTCCCCAGGGTATGTTAAATGGGACCATACTGAGGTCACTAGTAAGTTTTTAAAATGTTTTAAGAATTCCTTTAATGTTTGTACTATCTTGGCCTGGTTAAAAGAACACATTTTTAAAAAATAGCTTGAAAAGTCTGACTATAAAAAGCTCATTAAAATAGTCTATACTATACTTTTAAGAGTTTGTAACAACAGAAAACTGTTCCCTTAACTAGCAAATCTGCTCCTCTTTCTCTCAGCCTTTTTATCCATACATGCACAAGTACACATACACTTCTATCCACAGACTGATTGACTTAACAGTACAAGTGCCTGTGGTATTCATTTTAACTTCACAAATGAATAAAAGATTATAGTCAGTGGGAAAAGTGGACATTTCACTCCACTCATGGAAAAAACAGTATCACCTGGCCCTCCAACTTCGTAAAAAACTTCATGTTTTTGGCAGCTCACTTGGAGTATGATTGAAGCTGTTAATGATATTAACAAAATGTCCTGGGATCAAAAATGTGTTGTTTTATCTCAGTTTATAGAAGAAGTTACACAAACCGCTCTCGGCCCGCAGAGTTCTGAGGTCCTTTTAGTTAAAAGGAAATAAAATTTGAAAACAGGACCCACCTGTAGCTGATTAAGTTCAATTAGACAATTTCAGTCACCTCCTTTACTTGTCTTTCCTGTCTTCTCAGACTTGCTTCCATTCCTCCCTCGCATTATTCCAACCCCCTCCTGGGATTTCTGTCTTTGGCTGGTACCAGCACAGCGCACCCTTTGCAGCATTGCTGACAGCTGAGCTGGCATATGCTTTGGCGATTGTTGACGTCCATGCAGTGTATCTTGGTCGCTAATGGTGCGAGACTGCACTTACAATGAATGATGGTTGCATTATGGATATCAAAATCCGTAGATCAAATAGGAAGACAATGGCAATAAATGAAGTTTAAAAAAATCAAATTGTGTTTAGATCCAATTCTGCTGGTAACACCCAAAATGGAATAGGTTAGCAAACCCTAGGTATTATCTATTAGAGGTAGATTAGCATTTGTATATATTGAAGTATCACCAGGTTTGATGTTTTTCTGGGGTTTTTGCAATGGCTGAAAGCAAATGACTATGAAAAGCAGATTACTGGGTTCTGATAAACTCTCTCCTTTTACATCACACTGTTTGTACTTTTTGTTATACAGTATTAGCAAGTAAGGTTATTAAATGTAAGCTGAGTGACATCTTTCCTAGAAATGCATTTTCTATTCTAAACTGAGCCTGAAAAAACCCACCATGTTATAATGGGAGCACTGTGAAGAATGATTACAAAATTCTCATACTTAACCACTGGGTTCAGGTTTACGCACAAGAAAAATCTGGCTGTGATTACAGTATGTTGTTGATTATGGGTGCTGGTCTTTCCCTGTTATAACTGGGACTTCATAGTGCAGAGGATACCTAGATTACAGATTCTCAGGTGTTGCTAGACTTCTTCCCTAGTCTTAGACATAGTCTCAGGGCACTCTTATGCTTTTTGAGCTTTCAGTAACCAAAATATTACAGATTGGCTTATGAAAGAGCAAAGCTATACACAAGCATGTGTGTTTATCCCAGACGCATGCTGCCTATAGAGCAGCAGAAGGATGAGCAAGCGGAGGGAGACTGGGCAAGGTACAACAGCAAAAACTACAGTTCACAAGAAATGTGAGGGTGAAAAGCTTTGCTTCAACTGTCCCTAAGCCTCTAAATCCAAGCTATGCATAAGTGACTCAGGGCAATGAAGCCACCTGTGAAGCTCTGAAGTCTTCACCATCAAAATAAAAGTTTGTGTAGAAATTAGGAAAATATACTTAAGAGGCTGAGTATGCTCCTCTCCAGATTGCTGGTCTGCTGGATGGCCTTTCAGATATGTAAAGGTGGAGCGGGGGGCTTAATTTTATATGAGATGTAAAGTAAATATCTTGCCATAAGAGCAATACCTTAAAATGTCAACACTTTCCTCTTCTTTCTTGA
Source organism: Morus bassanus (assembly GCA_031468815.1). Classification (NCBI taxonomy): domain Eukaryota; kingdom Metazoa; phylum Chordata; class Aves; order Suliformes; family Sulidae; genus Morus; species Morus bassanus. The sequence continues at coordinate 57,116,921 of CM062567.1, read as the reverse complement.
AATATGGAAAAGAACTGCATCCTTTTTTTTCTCCCTCCTCTTGAACAGAACAATAACTGTGAGAAAATGCTTAAGGAGGCAGGCAGCACAAGAAATTAAACAAACATATAACACGCTGCATCGCCACAAATACTGACATTTCATTTCAATAGTAATAAGAACACAGTGTCCGACTGCCACTTGTTTCAGAGAAGGGTGTAGAAAAGACAATGTTTTCAAGCAGTTTCATGAGGGAAAATAAAAAATTAAAAAAAAAAAAGTATGCTCCTTTTCAGGAAAATATTTTGAAAAACCTGCCATATAGTAGTATCTGACTGCAAAGTACTGTGATACCTTTTATGGATAGGCTAACTACGTCAGGTAATAATCTGACATATATATAAATAATACATACAATATAATTATAATATATATAGTAATAGTATATATTAAAGATATTTAGACGAATTCTAAGAAGAGCAAGGTAATCAAGCTAACCTCTTTTCAGTTTGGGAGGTAACGGCCATCCCACAACATACTATGTTTTAAAACGCCGTCCCTTTCAGAGTGGGCCTGACTTCTTAAAATCCACAGCACCAAAAAAAAACAAAGACTATTTTTCCAATGTTGCCCAAGTACAGCCAAGTCAACCACATTCTGAGTAAAATAAAGACTCTTGCTGTATGTTCTTCAAAGCCCAGCTTTAATCCCTGTGAAAGTTATGAAGTGAAAAATTTGGCCCATGCACACTTTAGAGCACAGTATTGCATCATTTGAAGGAGAAAGAGCATATTTATTTAAGAAAAAACACTTCTTTCCTTGCAGTAGCCTAACAAATATTGTCTTATACCTCTAAAAGTATAACAAACATATTTATAACAAACATTTATTATAAACATATTCCTTTGTGATAGAGATTGTTTTGCCTGTTCTTCTTTCCCAAAGACTGCAGTTGTATTCACAATCCTGACAAACACTTCTTGACAGCAGACATGGACATGTACAAGACTGTCTGGTTTGGTTTTTTTTCCTCCAACAGTCAATCATTTTTCCGGTTATTAGAAATTAATTTTATTAGAAATTATTAGAATTATTAGAAATTAAAGGAGATTCATCACACAATAGAATAGCCATAAAATTCTCTGTTGCACTATTCAGGACAGTATCATTCAGTTTGTGTTGGGCCCTTTAACCCATCATAAGCCAGAGGGTGAGAAGAATGGGAGGGATCAGGGAATATGCAGATAAAATAAGTCTAGAGATAATTATAAACAATATTTTTATTTTTGAGTAAGTATAGATGCAATTCAGTGAAAGACTTAAATTTTAAAATAAATAAATAAATAGAAAGCTGAAGTGTTCTCAGCCAGGGAAACCACCAGGCCAAGAAAAGGCTAAAATCTTTCTGCACACGACTTTTGTGCTTCATTTTTCTGTTTCCAGGCAAAAAGTTGCCCTTTTTTTTCAAACAGTATAGATTCTGGTTATCCATACTCCATATAGAAAACAGGTTGCTTGTGGACAGCAAGAAAGGTACTTCTCTGCATATTTGTCTGACAAAATGCAATTACATAACATATTACAGTTTCTTTCCCTGTTTTACCAGCTGTTTTTGAAAGACACTCTATACAAGACATGGAATACCTATGGTTTAATGCATTATGGCAATATCTGTGTTCCCAAGCATATAATTCATTTAAGGATCTGTATTTATTTCTTATTATGCCATATTATTGGCTTAAATTCAATCCACCATATAAGTCAATCCACCATATAACTCTCAAATCCCATTTTAAAGTAGCTGAAATCAGGTCTGAGTGGCAGGAAAAGTGATCATTACTCAGCATTTGTAAAACACATGTAATAACGTATAGAAAAGACTTGGTGAGAACCAACCTGAGGATCCGAGAATACTTGCTGCATATTGTTGATTGGGCCATATGGAACCCCACTACCATCAAAGAGTTGCAACCATTCGATCGTTGCTTTTTCTGAAAACCTAAGAGCAAATAAGAAGCATGTGGTTTCAACTCCGTGCTTTCAGATTCCAAAAAACGTACATCATGTCTCCTCCCTCTCTCACTGCTTCCATACTCTTCCCCACTGATTTCTTCCCAGGCAGTGAATAACACAATGAAAATGTACAACACGTGTTCTTCAGAAATGCAAAACCCAAAGACATAGGGGAAAGAATATAGCTGAACTGAGTTCTGTTTCTATCTGATCATCTGAAGCAATCCAGCGATGATGTAAACCTGAATTTATCAGCAGTTTCCAATGACGATCAATGGGTTTCCTCCAGTCCTTATTTACACTAATGTGCTTCATATTTGTTTTCTTTTATGTACATATTTAACAACAAAAAGATAGATATAACGTGAGTACGAGTCTAACATACAACACTGCTCACTAAAACCTGATGTAAAGCACCACAGTGTTTTTCCTGTTACATCCAAAATATATGTCAGGATTAACAAGCACATTTTTTTGTCAGATAACAACACTGATTACATATTTATTTCTTGTATGATTGTACAACCTGTCCTAAGGACATCTGGTTCAGCCTATATGCACTATGCCCATGCTGGTGCACACAGAGCTCCACGTCCCTGTATTACATACAAAAAGGTCAGCTTATTTCTTTCTAATCTTTCAATTCCATAACTGGTAGCACCACTCTATTTCCCCTCTTTTGCTAGATACTTTTTCTTTCCTTGTCTGCCCAGTAGAGTTACATACATGAAACATACACACTCTTGAAGCAATACTAGTCACTGAGAGATGGTATTTTCTGCAGCCGTCTGGGATTCTGAACCAAAGGTGAACTTACTTGGAGATCATATCTTAAATTTCATGAAGGTAAATAACACAGAGGTCTACCAGATTATTAGAAAGGAAAGATCTACTTCATCATACGTACACCACTGAAAAGAAATTATGTGTGATTTAAAGACCTGAAGAAAATCAAATTAATAGAAACCTTGATAAGGGACACTCAGTTACCAGTATTCTGTAGCTCACCAGTTCAGAGTTCCCTAAGTGTTATCCGGAACAATGTCAGTAACATTCAACTTTACTGCTAGGATGTTATTATGCAAAAAAAACCTTCCAAGATTTCTGACAGAAAGTTAATAAAGACAAAGCCAAAAAGCACAAAAACTGCTAAATCAGTACAAAGTCAAACTTTGTAAACTTTTTATACATATGCAGAGATTGGCTGCAAAGTATTTCATGCTACTTTTAGACTAAAGAAAAAAAACTAGTGATGGTAACAAGTTACAGTTATACTAAGTATATAGCATAGGTATGGATCCAAGCCTCACAGTTAATGTCTTTCTCCCTGTGCAGGAACGACTTCCCCAAGCTTTGAGGGAATAAATCCTGATACCCAATGCATTTTGCACTCTAAAGAAATAGGAAAATGCACAAGTTTTGCACTGCTTTTCCTCAGAAACAGAAGCTTTGCTCCTGCTGAATACATGTGATGTTAACAAAAAAATACTAGTAGAAATGGAAGGTGCAATGATACAGAAAAATCCGAATAAAAGGCTTTAAAAGTGCAAAATGTATTATAAAATGAAGCATCACTTCTAAAGAAAACAGATACAAGATTATCGTACTGTTCAGTTATACACTTCATTGAATATTAAAGTTATTTCTAGTCAGCCATAAAGATAATGCCACTCTTGGACACACCTAGGGCCCATCTCTGCTGATCATACATAGAACCAGGTACATTACTCAAACTACTGCACAGTGTAAGTATGATTCACATGAAAAACTGTTTCCCATCAGTTATTGGTACCTATTTCTACAAAACTCTGCTGATTCTCTGCTAGCAACTGAGCCACTTCTCTTCTGAGATGCTTCATAATTCATAGCCCACTAACTCCCTTTTTATAAATTAAAGGATTTTTTCAGCTACTTTTTCTGACACCTCAAACTCCGTTACTATCTTATTTCTAACAAAAGACAGCACATCTGCAAGAGGACTCCTGCACTCAACATCATAACTTTGGTGCTGAAGACCATCATTAAGATATTACAGCAACTCTTAATATTTGTAATTAATTTTAGTAATAAATAAGCCCTACTATGTTCCTTGTACTTCTTTTTAAGAAAGAGTTTATAAATATTCTCCTGAGTTAAAAAAAAAAAAAACAACTTTTGGATTTAAAGGATAGTCTGAAAATGAAGTCTTTTCAACAGGAGTGTCAGTTATCTACAGCTGCATAATCAGTATGCTACTTCCTGATGTCACGGTAAATCTGAGTAATTTAAGACATACATTCTTCTTCAGTAACATCATTAATAGTGACTCAATAGACAGTGAAGTAAGTGCATGTTTTACAGAATTTCAACAGGGTGTGTGAATTTCTGAAATTTTAGCTTCTGCTTAGATTTTCCCCTCCTGTGTAACAGACAAAAAAAAATTACCACAATTTTGTAGAAAACAAGTGATGTTCTGTTTAAAAAAAAAAAACTTGTTTTCAATGGACCTAACAATTGTCTTAATCTTACTTATTAATTTATTTATTGGTGGTTGGAGAGAATTCCTAAAAGCTTTAAACTCAAAGATGTAAAATCCCACATTCTATGGCCCTTAGAGGAGACAGACAGCATTGCCTCTTGAAATTGAAACTCTTGACCTAAATCTGATGTAGAATAGCTTCCCTTATTTGTGGTAAAAAGAGGCTGTTGAGAGCATATTGCTAAGCAAACTGTTTAAAAACAAAACAGATCACCACCACTGCCAATAAAGGTCTATTATTCAAATTTTGAGAGCAACAGCATGCAACTATTTGTTTCATTCAGTTGGTTTTTATATATTGAAGTATCTGTTGTACAGCATTAAGGGAGAAATACTGTTTCAAAATTTGATAAAAGATAAGGTGTGGATAAAAAAATGCCCAAATTTACCTCTCCGATGTCAGCTGCACAGGCTGCACAAACTTTGAATTTTTTTTTTTTTTTTGCTAACCTGTATGTATCATTTCCTCCATCTAAATATAATTTTTAATAGCAACTACACAAATAAATACCATAAGCTTTCCTTATAGCAAAGGCCTGATATTTATGTTGCTAGGTATCTATTGATACGATGTTTAGGTTGCTAGGTACCAATTGATATCATGCTCAGCACTCCAAAATATCAAGTAAAGACCTTCAACAAAAACTTCCATGAGAAATAAAAGACTGAAATTCTCTCCTGAAAATGAAAAGCTCTATCAGCAGGAATTTACAAGGCCTGGCCAGTCCTTTTCCCCTTAACACTTGTTTTAAGACATTTTTCTGTGCTTTGATATTGCCTTTTCTAAATATCCTACTTGGTATATAATTTCCTTTTCGTAACTGAAAAATGTACAATGTCATCTGCTTTCTTTCAGTGGGAAAAAGGTAATTTTTATATACATATATAAATAAAATCACTGATGGAAACACATATAAGGCTAAACGATGGTCCATCTTCCAAACTTAAGCTAGTAAAAAACATCCAAAACTGTACAGCATCTGAGATCTGGAGCATGACAATTGCAAATGAATTTGTATCTGTCCATGAAGCCTCAGTGATACTCAGTGGCTGCAGGAGAGCTCAACCATGTGATTCACACTACAGCTACATATATTTCCAGATGAGTCCCTTTTCCCTCTAAAATGCTCCATCTGCTATAATCACATAAATGTCATTTAAATTATCTGTGATTTATTTCTAGAATCATTTTCAATCTGAAGCTTAGTTTTCTACAATTATTAACAGTGTTTTAGAAGTTCAGAAGAATTTACTTTTTACTGCATTAGTCTGTGGTATGAAGCTTGAATGTAGGCTTTTTCTGAAAACACCTCTGAGAAATAAAAAGTTACGTACCCCAGTGGAGAACAAACCCATTGCTAGGACCTTTACTACAAAGCCTGTACTAAGGCTTACTTCACTAAAAGAGGTAGTAGTCTCCATGATGTCTTATTTGCATTTTAAGCAGTACTCTGAGCGTCCTTTGCACTGAATTACACAGCACTCGTGAAGCTACTGAAGTTGCCATATTGAATTGAGGCATCAAATTCTGAAACATTTAACATTAAAAAATCTCATGCTTAAAAATATTATACAAATAGAAAGCGTAGCATGAGCTGAACTAACTGAAATGTTATTTCATGGGGAGAAATCCAACTAAATCTATTTTTCCTCAATTTATAAATCTAGCAGGCATTGTTAAATGAAAAATGCTAAATTTAAACTATACACTCAGTAAATTAATCAAAAAACATATAGGACAATAAAAGAAATAGCCTCCAAAATTCCAAAAATTAAATGTCAAATAAAAAGGGCTTACACCTTATTTCCTTACACAAACAAGTGTAGGTTTGCTTCTTCAAAAGCAAGACCTAAGTCCCCTGCTGCTTTCTAAGAAATTCTAATCAAAAAAGGGAGAATGGATCATTATTTGCAAAAAAGGGAGTGTCTGCTTGACTTGCACAAGTTGGATGAAATAGCTTTAATGACTTAGAAACATACTCAAGTTCTATTAGAATGTACTGTTTCTCATCCTGTTAATTATTAATGTAAATCTTGTTTCTTTGGTAGCAAATATCCTGTCTTTCAATGAAATAAAGACTTCTAAAGCATGAATGAATCCACTTTGTGTGCATTCCTTGCATATATCCCATTTTCTGTGTTTCCTAGGAAACCTTCAATCATTGCTACATTCTATGTGGAAGGGCATCCATGTTTCTCTAATGGATAAAACCATCCAATTCCAGACAAAGTACATTTGGAAGAACTACTCAAGCAAAATACTGCTCTTTTCTATAGGAAACTTATAGCAATTAATTTAGAGAAGTAATTTGGACAGCTACCAAATGCAAACAGAACACCAACATCTAGGATTAGTAATAGTTTTTTACATGCAGTCAATCACAAAAAACTTTCTCTGTTCTTGCTGAAGTCCACAGTAGCATTCTTGTGTTTTCTAGCATAACCCCAGTTTGCATTATGGTTTTTGCATTAGTTTATTCTATCAACAGTCTATTTACTTTCAAATATCTACAATATTTTCTCTCTTTACTACTAATCATCTCATAAATGGTAGTTAACTCAGTAAAATAGTTTCTACAGTTCCTTACAGTAGCATCTATGGAAGACACTATACCAAATAAAAGTAACAGAAAAAATTCATTTCGAAAATTCAAATAATGGATCATTATCCCACAAGGTACAGTAAATATACAATTAGAGTTTTCAAAATGAATACTATAGTATTTACTCGATAGTCCGTAAGCAGCTCTGTGTTACTGTCTAATTAGTCTCCTCTTGGTGACTGATTAATCACTCAGCAAACCACAAAAGACCCTTAAAATCTCTGGGATCAACATGATTGTACTGACATGTTTTGCTGATGGATATGTCAATTACTTTAAAAGATGTCACATGTAGATTGTAAGTGGTAGCTACATAAAATACAGTCCAGATATTTGTAGGTACCACAAATGCACCCTGAAACTTGTTTTAAAATTTCTACATACTTCAAATATTGTTACCAGTTTAATAGAACTATTAATAAACCTTCACCTTTATGTGCAGAATTTGTGCTAGAGATTAATAGACATTCATGTTCCTTTATGAAATTTTGCATGCTGTTTTAAAACCATATGTGATTTTTAAAGAATAGCATACCAGAGAGAGGGAAATATATCCATATTTTAAAATGTGTTTCTTATGGCTCCTGAGCAGTAAAATCCAGCATGTTCCAGAACTAGTTTTTTTTTTATTCAGATAATGTTAGACTATGCACATTAGAAATGTACTCCTTTTCCCAAGCCTTCCTCTCTTTTTCTCAAGTAAGCAAAAGGACTCTAACTTCTACAGTTATGACAAAGGAAGTGCAAATTAACTAAAAATCAGCTAGGTAAACACACATCAGTAAAGCACATTGAGAATAATGAAAAGCTATATTGATTTTGTTGCTGTTCTTCTTTTAACTACTCATGCAGAGGAAAGAGCTAACAAGGGTTGGATCAAAAAGCTCATTCAAAAATCAATGAAAAGATCTCCCTTGATTTCAGCAGCCTTGTAGCTAGTAATGTATGTTGTCAGAAAAAAGACAGAAAGTTCCTTCTCAGGAAAGGCCTTGAACTTCACACTTATGTATGAAAATGCTTAGAGGCTTATTAAACGGTGAGAAAAGAACACAGAAAATACACATTAGCTTACCCAGTTGAAAAATCAGATGTTTGAGACACTTTAGATCTCCCTCAGTTGCACACATTGAAGACAACACAAACCTAATAACAATTTTGAAAAAGCATTTTAAAGCAAACTGGGGCAGTTTGGTAGATGATGCCCACACATCTCAACCATATAGGCACTGATGGTGAGGTAGATGGCTGAGGAAAGTAAACTTCACCAGCTGTGCCACATTGAAGACAATTATCTTTCAAACTTCAGATACCTGTCTTGCTGAAGCAGTAAACAACCAGATGCTTGTTCCCGTAACGTTATCAACCGTGACTTCAGTCTGCAAGGCTCTTGGTTTAGAAAAAGAAACAGCGGGGATGGGAAAGGAGATTTACAGAGACTAGGTGTATCTCAACAAGTGTGAATTTAACAGTGCTCCTCATCAAGCAAATTAAACATTTTAAAATACACCTTCCCCTTTAGGTGCCCTCCTCTTCTGTTACTAGGCTGAAACAATTTAGCAAAGATCTCATTAACTGAGGATCAGGTTCCTCTGTGCTTCCTTCCTGCTCATTCCTTTTCCCCTCACACTTATATATGCAACATGCAGCTGTGGTGCACAGTCAAGAATAAGGGCTTTTAAAATATAAGTTCTAGGAATAGAAGTTCCACTCTGAATTGTTTCCAGCCCTAACACTTCTGATTTTAAGTCTACAATAATTTAGCTATAGCTGCAGGAGCACTAATCATGATGAATTTATGTGTTCTTCATTATGTGAGCTGCTTCACTTTAAAGGCTGATGGCATGTCTGCTATTTCCTTTCCTCCTGCACTCATACAACTCCACACACTCTGTTCCATTTACACATTTAGCTGCACTGTCTTAAAATGTGTCTACATTACTGAGGTGCAGGGTAGGATTAACCTTCAGTTTCTGGAGTAATTTGAAGAAGGAGGTCAACAGATTAGGCCCCCTTCCCCAAAGCAGCTTCTCTTAAAACTGGCATTATACCAGCTTTTGCACAGATACATCTCAAATTACATGCGCGCACACACTATATATATATATGTCTTGACATAGGTATGCACATATACACATATATATATACAAATACACACATACAAAATAATCCACATTGTGCCTGGTACTATTCTGTTCCAGAGGACACAAAGGTAAAAGTGGAAGGGAGGTGGGTGAGATTGGAGCAACAATTAAAACTTAGTTCCCGTGGATAGATGTACATCTAACTCACAAACCAGAGGTTTCCACTGGAAACATAAAAACCAGAGCGCTCTGTAGTCTGTCAGTTCTCACATGAGCTGAGAGTCTCAGGGGCCTCTGCAGTAGCCATTGAACCTGACCTCCACCCAGGTAGGGTCATTTTAAATTTGACTCTTGGCACACACCCAAGAAAGGAGGGCATTCAGAGGCAATTTGCTTTTGTCAAGAGTTCTGCTTTGTTGTCATTTGGGGAAAATGTCACCTAAATAAAGAGGAAGATACAGAAGGCACTGAAACTTCCTCTTTTTTTAAAGCAAACATAGTAGATGTGCAAATGTCAGCAATGGGACGAGAAAGAGGAAATAAGAAGTTGGGGGAGCCGTAGAAAGTGGAGGAAGATGATGGGGACAGGAAAAAAAGAGCATAGCAGGAGGAGGACCAGAAGTGGTAAAGGAATAACACTGCTGGTAGCAAAAAAAAAAAGTACAAAATACCACATAGGTCTATATGCTTCTTCGCTGTGAATACTCTATGACCCAGTGGTCCTTGCACTATTGTATTGAGTTCCCCATAGAAGATGGAACTGAAAAACATGCCCCCTCTCAAGATGTCTGGGCCTGGTTTCTGTAATTCCCTCCTCTTGCCCCAGTGTGAGAGCTGGGTCTCTTGGAAGCAGCATACCACTCTAGAGTGGTCTACCTTCCAGTCCCTTTTATTGAGATCTGACAAGCACTGTGGTTATGTGAATTTACCCTCCCTTATCTGCTCTCCCCCTCTCTCTTTCATGGGTACTCTACAGAAGGAGTTGAGATGTTGTAAGCAGACAGCAAGCTGGGGTGAAGAGCTAAGGACAGATGTGCTTCACCCTTCATTTCTGTCAGGGAAGAGAGAGGATGAGAAAATTCTTTCTGAAATGAATGGAGCAATTCACACCTCTCAGAGCTGTTGTTTCAAGCTACATTTATGTCTCAAGCCATATTCATCTCCATCTTTTATTCTCACTCAGCTCAAGACATCCGACTGTGATGAATAGGTCATTTCACACCTTTCTGAAAAGTCTTCTGTTTAAAGGTCAATTTCTTCTAAGTGCTATATAATCCCCATGCTTATCTAACTGCCTTGAAATCTGGCACAGTTACTGCAGGTGGTGAGTAGAATTATTGATCTAAATTAGAGGTCATTTGAGTCAAGAATTCCCAAGATACAGCCTTTTTTAAAAAAAAATAGCATTCTTTAACATTGACCAATTTTACCAACGTTTCCTTTGTGCACACATCTAGAATAAAACTGTGGCCAGAGTCTGAATTGCTTAACATTTACCCTAGCAAATGAAAGGCATCAACTGTCTCCTTGGTATTCAGAGTTCAGATATTTTTTAAAATTTCAGCTCCACACATGCAGCAAATTAAACACTCAAGACTTCAGGGAGTTCCTGACCCTCTGAGTAGGTCTGAACATCTCCTTCTATTGCTAAATAAAACCTGGGAAATCCTTTTCCTTAAGAGGATGAGGCTAAGAATCCTTCTTCTTGCACTTACTAAGTGTTCAGAAGTTAGACATGAGTTACACTTAATCCATTTTGAAAATTAAGAAAAACAGGAAAAAAAGAAAAGGTAAGTCATACCTCCGGAAATAGTTCAAAAGAGATAGGAGGAAAGGGACAGATTAGATAGGTCAGTGGAAGCCTACTCTAGTCTCTGGTGGGATCTCAGCTCAAAAAGATCATAACAGCTTCAACAGCTTGGAAAAAAGTATGCATATACGTACTGTGCAACAGCAGTGATATATGCAAGCAACTGCAGAGTACCAGGTACCCACCATACAAATGGTGCTTAAAATACCAACGACTTAGTGGAACAGGAAGGATGTATAAACTGAAAATGGCAGCAAAGAGGTTGGGGGAAAGGAAAGGAAACAGAAGTATATGTTTCCTCTCATGTGCTTCTAGTCACCGTAATTACTGTTGTAATGCTGAGATATAGTCCATATCTATGAATCTTTTCACTGGCCTTATCAGCAGCAACACTCTCAAAGGATTCCACTACAGGACCATAATTCCCATTTATGTTTTCAAGCATGTACAAAAGAGAAGGAATATTTAGGAATCATCAGACTCCTATACAGAGATGCAAATTTTTAGCTGCTTTTTACTGCTCAGCCTGGCACACCAAACTATTTTGCTGACTTTTTCCATTGCAACATCTCTGGAAAAAACCTGCTTTGCCTCAAGTTGTGTGCAACCTGCCTGGCACAGCATCAAAATGAGACATGGATGAATCGCCTGACTAAATCCTTAAAGGACTTTCATGTTCCTTTTTGCCTTGCACCACACAAAGGAGGGGCTCATCTCAACAAAAGTGACTGTAGTAGAACCCATGTCAAAGAAAATCACAAATCTTCTAAGCTGCTTCAGCTCATGTCTCCACAAATTTATTGTGAGGTGGATAGCAGTGTACATATAGTGAGTGAATGGGAGGGTCTGCAGGTGTTTCTTTCCAACTAATGCACCTTAGGTTTATATTTTCCATGTGCTGGAAGCTGCAGTACTATCAAGCAATCAGTGATTTAATTAAGGTATTTTTCGGTGAAATTCTGCCACTACTATTTTGTCATTTCCCTTCATTTCTCAAGGGTTGACATTTTTCAGCACTGAGAAACTATTCATTTAATTCTCTAAGTAACTTCAAAAATGAACCACATATAATTTTACAAACAACTGTGCATTAGTGAATAAAAGCAAAGTTACCATGGAATGTGTATGGAAACATATTTGACCTCCATTAGAATGGCAAGGGTGTTTGTAATATTCAGTGTTTTAAAACTGAATGCCAGATGAATTCACAATAATATGACATAACAGACTACTATTGGAAACGTCTACTCCAACAGTGTGTATACAGTCACATAGTTGCATATAAATTACACAAAAATTCAACCTAAATGATGCTAATAAAACAGAACATAAACTCTGACAAAAAAGACATAAAGCAGTAATTGAAAGAGCAATGAGGTAATCTGATGAACTAATAGCTACAGATATAAAAACAAATTAGAAATCTGGCGATTCATTCAAAGAACAACTGTTCCTTGAACTTTATCTTCTTATTCAGATATTGCCCATTAAAAAAAAAAAAAAAAACAAAAAAAAACCTGCATTCAAAATTAAACACAAGCAACAAGCTATTAAGTAATTGATCTGTGGATGGCAGAACAGCACTCTCATAGGGTACAAGAGCACGTCAGATAAATGCCATGTTAAATGAAATTAATTCCAAGTAATAAGTGAACATGAATCAACTTTGAAACTAAAATAGGTTTCAAGAGTGTAAGAGCTCAAAAGTAGGTCAAAAGATAACTATTCCCTTTCAAGGGCTGAAAACTTACAGGAAGAGCGGGTTCATCTGTGCTTTCACAATACATTTGTTATAGGAAGGCAAGTAAAGATGAGTTCCAAAAGTTCATCACGAACAGCTGTACCATAATTATTTGAAAATGGAAAGTCACCTGGTACTTCCGTATTTCATCAGGGGCAGAACACCCAAAAATGGACAGGTAAGACAGAGACAAAAGTGCAAGTGCAACAGGAAGAGGCAAAATCACTCTCTCTACAGTCTTTAATGCAAGGTGATTCTGGTTCTCAATATCCAAAAAATGTGTGGGGTTGAGAGGAAGGGGAGGGGTGTGCTACTGAAATGCTTTTCTCAGATGTAATGAAAATGGAAGGCATCTGACTTAATGCTCCTAAAAAAAACCCAAAAATTGCCTGAATTATAACTGTTACACATTTGTTGACAAAGACTCATACAGGCCAACTGTCAAAACGACAGTGTGACTTTTCTTCAGTCATTGACAACAGTAGATATACTGCCTCTTCTGCTCATCCGCCGAAGTATGAAGTGTTGCTGAAGACACCTTTGGGTAGCTTTACACAGATTAGGTTTTTTCTTATGTTATATAAATTTATAATCCTCTCCATTAAACAGAAGAGCACTCCACAGAAATAAGATCTTCTCAAACAGAATAAGGAGGATAACTAAGCTATTTTAATCTACCAAATAAAGGGTTCCTGAGCTTCCTCTTAAAGAATTTTTAATTAAAGTATTTAATAGGATGATTCCCACATAGAATACTAAGCACATATCCTTTTGATTTCAAAAGGATTGACCCAGGGAGAATTTGGGGCACAGGGTACCACAATATAGAACCAGCAGTGAGGGTGTAATATCAAGTGGAACTCCCTTGGATACAGCAACTCTCAGTGAAAACTTTAAAATCCCAGCCACAGTAAAATCAAATGGTGCTCCAAGCATTTTATTTCCGTGAGTTACATTCGTCCAGGAAAGCAGAAAGCACTGGTTGCTTCATTAAAATTCAAGTTAATGATTAAAAATAAGTTAAAATGGTTTCTGAAAACTTAAATCTGTGGTCTGGCTTCTTGGTAGTCCAAACCATAGTCTGTGTGCAAAAAGGAGTATATTTAACATCAGTAACTGTTCTCAATACTTTAAAAAAAAAAAAAAAAACCTCAAAAGAGTAAAGTAAAATTTTCACATGATGAGAGCTTCTTATGCATGACTATTTGCATTAACAGATTAAATATAATTTCTTCCCTTTTAATTAACTTACCGAGTTGACAATATGTCAGTAAGTTCTTTTCTGTTCTTGACTCTGAGTGTATTAGTTTTGTATCTGGAATCCTTACTAACTTCAGGCAAATTCAGGATCTAAGTAGAAAAAAACGTGAGTAAGAAATGTGCTTGGCAGGAGATATTTGTACAGCTAAGGAAATCCATTACCAATTTAAGATAGCTTTCCAAAAATCCCTACTTCTCATTAATCTTTTAATATAAATTAGGAAATTAAGAAAAGATAATGCCTCCTGGTTAATGTTACACAACAAGTACAGAAAAAGACAGAAATTAAACTGAAGACCCAAATCTTAGTTGATAGCTTTCACCATTAGCTATGAGAAATTCTTATTGTAGAAATTTGTAAATTATTACCATGAGGCTGGAGAGATCTGTGGGATTATCCTGCACTAAGTTATATGTCACAGAAGAAGAAATATGACTGTACTTCATATGCTATACTGAGAAAAGCTACGTCTAAGAATATTTCTTTCCACTTCAGTAATTTCTGTCAAAAAGGCAAAAAAAAAAAAGATGTTTTTCTATTGAAATGTCATAGTTTTTCTTTATGATTTCTTCCAAAAGAATTAATAAAGAAAATTGGTGGTATTACCTCCAAGAAAGGAGGAATATATCTTCTAGATGTAACTCCCACCTGGCACATTAGAAATTTAACCATCATGCAAAGACAATGTGAATTATACTATAAAGGGAATTAAATGTGGAGAATGGGTCTTAGAATTTTGTAGAGGCATTTATGAGACTGAGTACCTGTGTGGACAATCAATACTTACTAAATAATTTATCTATTCATGCCACAATGTATTTATATAGATCATAAATAAACTGAGTTGTGTTTTCTAAATTTAATAAAAAATATCCCAATAACATCAGCTACAGAGAAAGGCAGAACAGAAGCTTACAAAAGAAGAGACTGTCACGTATTCTTCATGTATTTTTACTCACTAACACACACCTGAGATCTATTTTACTTATGATGAGTCTTATAATCTTTCTAAACATGCTACATTTTTTTACAGGGCCATTTCTGAGATGGCTTACAAAAAAAACAGTACTGTCTCAAAGCTGAAGTCCCTATAGCCCATCATCTTATCTCTGCCTGTGGCTGAGTGCTGATGCTTAGGACGAGCTTAAGAACGGGGCCAGTACATATGATACTTCCTTAATATTTATCCAAACTCCAGCCATTTTCAGATGAAGGCATTTCCGAGTTGGAGCTGTTTTCTATGCATTTAGCTATCCTCAGTGGATTTTTGTTTTGTTAACATGTTCAGTCACTCCTTGAATCCATATGCCTATGTACTACCACATGTAAGTGATACACAGATTGGTGCCAATCTCTCTGATATTTGCCTCAAACCTAAACTTCTACTAATTCCTTGGTTCAGACCAAGGCCACTATCATTTAACAACTCACTTTGCTGGAGTGAATAAGGATATGGCTTCCCTTCCAAGCAAATAGCTGTTGATGACTTAAAACCAAAATAAGTATTCTTTCAACAGATAGAGATATTCAAAAGAGATAGTCAACTTTGGCATATTTGTCACCTGAGGCAACAAAACTAAGCATGGAAACCAAGGTATGAGTAAGTTATGTTAGAACAATGACCGTATTACATAACTTTTCTGCAGATTTTTATCTGCAAGGTAGCATAAAACATCAATCTAGTATCTTCCATCAACACTTAATTCATAGCATATTTTCTTTTCCTTCTATGTTTACACAATCTAGTTTATGAAAGTCATAACATATCATAATCTAGTTTTAGAAAATGTTCTTTTCCTATGTGAAAGTTTAACACTAATATTGGTACCCCCTTAAAATTATCTCTGCTTTTTAATATTGCTATTTTGGAGTTACAAATCATTGCTTCAGAGAAAAAAAATCATGCAAGGTTGTTCAAAGTAAATGATAGTGAATAGTTACTTGTGAGAGCTTAAAAACCCAATAAATTAATCAGAAAACTATGATTCCATTTGATGAGTTATATGAAAAATGATCATATGGAGTTGCTCACTCTACTGTTTTAATTAACTTCAGCTTTAACTTAATGTCCATCTGTTGTAAAGCTGCATGTCTATATATGTTCTTCCCAATTTCTTTCTGACTAACAAATACACATTTGAGAAGTTATTCATTAATGTGCCATTCATCTTTCTGCATCATGCTGCCAATGTTATTTTCTTTATTTCATTGTGACCACTTGGAAAGAAACTGCTGTTCTTTATTTCTAGGCCTCCTTCAAGATCTAAGATGCACATTCAGAGTTTATGCTGTCTGCATTTTGTCCCCCAACACTAGCAAAACTGTTTGAACTCTCCTTTACTGCACAAAAAAGCTCAACCTTCTGAACACTCTTGCTCAGTATTCCTACTTAGACTGAAGCAGCACACATCAGGATGTGCTTTTGTAACACTTGACCACTATGAAATGCACTTGAGCCAGCAGTGTTACAAAGTTTTTCTGCAATTATCCAAGTCCCCAAACAAGCTACAGTTAGTTGTCATTGATTTTGAAAATATCAGTGAATTATTCCAGTTTTTTCTTTCTGCTTGCCTGAAAAGATACGGTTGAAGCAGAATGGTTGCAGTTGTTTACAGCTTGAGCCAGCTGTTACATCTCTAGAGTACGTGTCTTCGGGGCAACAGCTTCCATACAGCCTGCATTTTTAGCACCAGCTCATCTCAGAAAGGTTCTCTAATAGCAATTCCAACGTTTGAATTAGTGGTTTCTTTATTTACTAAAGGTTCACTAGGGTGTTGTGGGCCTTCCTGTAATAAAGTCCTCTTCCTTTATTTGCTCTCCCACTTCATGGTGTTTTAAGTTCCAAATCACCTTCAACTTAGCACAGAGCATACCTCTAACGGGTTTCACAGCATTCCACTGACTTCCATATCACTGCATTTCTGGGAAATTTAACGGCCCAAATCCATACCTACAATAACTCGATAAGGGTAAAAAGACTGTTCTTTTTAAAAACAAATATGATAACTGCTTTATAGAAAAATCTAACCATTACCCAAAACTTGAACTATTTTTTTCTGTTTTTTTAATCCCTTTGAAATGCAAGCAGTCATCATTTTTCCATGTTCTGTACCTCCTACTTTCAGTTCTAGAAATACCAGAACACCTTTACAAGGATGAAACAAAAAACCATCAGCATGCAGACTAGGGCCAACATTCATCTCACTTAATCCTACAGATTCCGAGGTAACACAAATCATAAAAACGTTGCCTCATCTGTGGTACCATTCACTCCTTACTAATTACAAAGGGAGTATGTAGCCACAAGTCACACAGTCTCTCAGCTGCACCTACAGTGAGGTGAATGCATGGTCTGAATTTTTAGTGCCTTCTAGCTCACAGCATGGTGTCAGAACCTACTGAGCCAGATCTTCAGTTCTGCCTTACTTAAGGATGGCAGAAAGACCAGCATTTGGTATGTAATTCTTCAGGTGATAAAGCACCAAGAAGACATTCACAGCTATGTCCTGGGACTTTCTGCAAAGATTTCCTTTATGAGACAATGAGTCTTTTATACAAGTGAGTTGTGACAGGTAGACATTTACTCAGTCATTAGTCTTCACTTGTGTAAAGATAATGACCATGCTATCGTGGTTGGACACCTTTATGAAGAAAACCCACTGAGAAAACTCTGAAGAGGTTAACGTGCTACCTATTGAGAGAGCCAATTCAAGCAACTGAAACCAGACCCCTCCAGATAGCAAGGTGGGGATATGTAGCCCAAACTGCACTAAGAGAGAATCACAACTGCACTAAGAGAGAATCACAACTGCACTGTCTTCTTACTACATATTCCAGTTATTAGTTGTGAACATCCATGGAAATGTGAAATGTCTGACATGAACTAATGGAGGAAAATAATGTTTAATTTCTAAATTCATTTAGAATGTGATTAATTTAGACTAAATATCCAAGTTCCCAGAGAAAAAACATAATGGCAGGGAAAAGGTAAAACTCTCATTTCAAAAAATGCTTTCTAATACTATATGCAAAACTTCTCTTGTCCCAGCTTATGTGTTACTGGGGTCTTTTGCTTGGAATGTTGCTACATTTAATTTAAGAGCAATTGTTTCCCTACCGCCACTCCTTCTCTTAAAATGTATTCACTGTCCAGGGAAAAGCAATTCCAGGTATTAAAACAACAGGAAAAGAGTATGTGAAAAATGCAAAACTGTTTTACAACTTTCCAAGCTACCCTCTGTGAAAACAGAATTGCCAGAGTCTTGTTCCTTCAGTTCAAAATAATGAAGATACCAGATTTTGAACACAGCAGTCCTGTTTGAAGATTTGTTCTTCAACATCATATCTCTGCACCACTCTAAAGTCAGCCCACAGTCCTGTAATATTTCTTTTCTAAAAAGTCCACAAGTTTCTCTGTGAGCACAGACCAGCACATACTAGTGTTTGAAAGGACTACACACTCAGCTACTGATTAAAGTGGCGCAAGAACCATCCATCCCCTAGCTTTGCTTTGTTAATAGCTGTGCCTACCATGTATTTTATGGAGAAACAGTGTCACATTTCTTCCTGGAAAAGGACCAGTGTGAATTCTGTGACATTCACCGTTCCAGAACTGGAAGGTTGTTAGTTTGTTCATTTTTTAGCTAATTTGGGAATTGGGGTGTTCTGAATACTGAGGCAAAGCACAGAACCCATATCAGTCCCCTAAACTACCAGCCAGAACTCCAGGGTTAGAATTTATACTCACTACTTGCTTTCACAAAAAAGGGGAATTAAGAAGCAATCAGTAATTAGTTTCCTAGTCAGAATGGAAACTATTACACATTTCTGTACTGTCGCCTAACATGCCATTACCTTGCACACAGTGACAAACTGCTGATCATTTCCAGCTCCCACCACAATGTAGCCATCCTTGGTCTTAAAAGCCTGGAAGAACAAAGATAGGTGATAAGATGTACCTAAACTATAAAATATTAACACATCTTTTAAGTGAAAACTTTGTAAATGATGTTCAAATTGCTTCCTTAAACATTTCCATTCAGATCCAATCTCTAATTCTGTAAAAGTGGCTCAAAGTCCTCCACAAGGAAGGATGCAGACCTTTTGATTTTTCTAGAGTTGAGATGTTATCTTGGTTTATTTACTGAAAATGTGCCTTGAGGCATCCTGAAACCTTGCAAATGTGTCCCCACACAGGGACTGAGAAGGATTTATCAGGATAACACTTACTTGCTAGGAGCTATTTATTCAGCTTCACTCTCAGCCTGACTGAGAGCAGACAGCTGCACTGAGGTGTCACAGACCCTGACCAAATACTAAAAAAAAAAAAAAAAAAAAAAAAAAAAAAAAAAAATTGCCAAATAGCAATGACAAGTTAGGGGCTTTCATGGGGATGGAAGGGATAGGCTGCATCCTTCCAGCTCTTCAGCTGGAGATTAAGCTATCCCCTCGGTCTGTGGTCTCAAGATCGAGCTCCTGCAGAAAATGGGACTTTCTTACCAGCTTTGAGGATTTTTTTTTTTTTTTTTTACTTCATTAGAGTGGTCTTATTGGCACATTTCATGGTGAACAGAACACTTAACTGGGTAGGACATAATAGCTTTCATTTCAATCTAAATCACCTCCACTTAGATTTTCACTGGAAAGAAGAAAATCTGTAATTGGCATCATCCTCGATTTTTACCATTGTGTCAAGGCATCTTCTAAATTTGGATAATGCAAACAGATTCCCCTTTCCTCCACACCTCTTCCTTATACAAGGGTGAGTAAATGTAGTTTCAGTCATACGTGTTACAACCACAGTTTTCACAAGCATTTGGGAACAATTTTTTTCGCTATTAATTTGAATGTGGTGCAACAGGCCAGCACAGGTTGGTGCACTAATGGTGATGAGGCCTTGCAATACTTTCTTGCAGAGAGTAAAACTCATCTTCCATTCTCAGAAATCAATTTTTTTATGAGCTATCACATTGTGATCTAAAGGTGTAAATTTTTACTATAAATTTTGGTAAAATAACACACAAATATAAGCCCTAGTGTGGGAACACTTTAAAAATAAAAAGTATTCTCATGCCACTGTGCCTTATTCTTCTTCACAAACAGGAATATGCTATTCCAACCTGCAATCTTTCATACAGATACAACTACATCCACACTAAGACCCTTTTACCATTTGGTATAGTCAAAGCTTTAACATTTTATGTGGAAGTTTATGGCCACTGAAATGCAAGTAACTGTACATCATAGTTAGGGTATCACTTGTTTGCTCTCACTGTCTTTCATATCCTGGTAAATAGTATTGGTCAGTGATAAAGTTTAGCAATTTATTTTTATTTTTCACACATTTAATTAAGCACATCAGTCTAAGATTCTTAGCAAGCAAAGATGAAATTCAGCAGACATTTAGTCCCAAGCATGCAAAAAAAGTCCAACTGACTTGGCCCCAATACAGTAAAAGTGTAGAAGCATGCATAATATAAAGGTACTGCATACTCATGCTGAGGAAAGCAATGAGCACAGAAAAAATTGGGGAAAAGAATACAGAAAAGAAAATTGTATATGAAGGCATAAACAATTTTTAGACATATCTGTTCATGCAGATTTCTGTCTAAAACAATCGTGACAAAGCCTGGTCTAAGAATATGTAAGACACTTCCCCCCGCAAATAAATTGCTTTTAGTAGGAATAGTGATGAAAACTGTCAGTATAATCTTACTACCTTTAGTTACAGCCAAGATCTGTTTTCTGAACACCCTGCCTAAATCCTGACTTGTCTTTGCTGATGCTCTGAATTCTAAAACCAGCCACACACACTTTCACACAAATTATGGGCTAAACATTACACGTATCTGTGTACATACATAACACAATATAGTTTTTATTGGTGCGACCACCTACTACTTCCAGTAAACACAAATTAGAAATTCTTTTACACGTTCTTTTAAACTTCTAGTTTGGATGTCTGTTACAGATTGCAAAGCCTACAGTGTATGTCATATGTACTTATGTACAGATCCCCTTCCTCTGCACTCTAAAATATATTTAAATTGGTAGTATGGGCAAATCTTGAAGAGTTTACTATGTATCAGCAACTTCTTTTGAGACTCACATCTCTGTAAGAAGACTGCAATCACACAATAGCTGCATACCACTATGAAACATGCATCTGTACCCGTGGACTGCCCGTGCAGCAGTGGAAGTCACTCTAAATTTAAGGGCCTGGTTATTAGCATTTGTGCTTCAGTTGCTTTGCGGAATGTGTGGGAAAACTGATTATTCTTAATTGCACTGTATGTCTAAAAAGCTAAAACAACAATCATTTCATCCTTACACAACAAAAATGATATCATAATAAATGCAGCAGTGTCTTTTTCCATGAAGCTTAACTCAAATGTCTTCAGCTGCTATTTTAAGCTTCCCATTACAAAACAGCTGATTATTTGTCAGTCATTGCTGCTGATAAAGCAGAAACTTCCAAATGTTATTAGCACAATACTGATGCCAACATTTAAGGGTGATAACAATGGTTTTATTCATCACCCATAAATATACGCACACTACAGGTTACCACAGGTTACTGTCTGGTCACAGAAAGCTTCACAATCTTATTATACAAAGAAGAGTAAGGGCAAAGTGCAGACAGATTTTAATGAGATTTTGTTTTGATAAACTGCTGTCCATCACATCGAATCATTTCACATTAGTGCAATAAAAGGCACTACACACACAAGGCAAAAGTCTTTTTTCCCTTCCCCTTTTTCTGAAGAATGACGTCTTCTGATAAGATTCTTGAGAGCACAAGCATGATATAACCTGCTACTCCCATGTGCTATCCTGAGCAACGGGGCATCACTCGGTGAAGACAAGAAACAAAAACCAGACAAAAAATTTAGTCCACATCTTATTCATAGAAAAGGCAGAGACAGATTGCATAGCATCCAAAGGCATAGGTTTTCTGCATGGTGTAAAAAGCTTGGGGGTTTCTAGGAAGATAATCTGTAAATTCATATTGAACATGACATCAGCATATGTGTGTTCAAAGCCAGATCTCAAGGTCCAATGTGCATGCATGAACACCTCGCACTGACTAATGGATGTTACAGGACCTCATTAAGACTCAGCACTTTTCCAAATCTGATCCTAGAACACTGTGTATACCTGAGATACTTTGTGTACTGAAATATTGCAACCTCCCTAAACATATGCAATATAAACTCTATCCGCCTTCAGAAATGTTCTGAGGGGTTTACAAGTATTCTCTAAAAATGCTATATAGACTATATAATAAAGATGCAGGCCAAACGTAATCTTAGTTTATTATCAGAGCAGAAAAAGATGTGCTGAGGTAATGTGAGGCCAAACTAGTCAGCCTTTGCACTGCTCTAAGTAAATAGCTTTTCAAAATTTGCCAGTTTTGATAGTGTTAATGAAAGACCATCAATCTCTTGAATTTATTACTGGTTTTATGAATTTTAAGCCTATATATGCTATGGCAATCATCAAGCATACATAAATATCTTTGCATATGTTTCAAATTGCATGTTAATTCCACAAACAAAACTTTAAAATGTAAGGGACCAATTAAAAGATATGCCAATTCCAATAAAATGATCAAAAGTCCAGGTCAGTTTTCAGCATCTGAATCCAAAACACAGAAATCAAAACAACCAGAACACCTGCTGCTGCACATGGTAGTGCTTCACTCCCCTCCATTAGGTATTTATACACATTCATAAGATCTCCTCGAGCCTCCTCTCCACTCCTCCAGGATAAACAGTCCCAGCTCTCTCAGCCTCTCCTCATACGAGATGCTCCAAGCGCATAACTATTTTCATGGCCCTTCCCTGAACCTGCTCCAGTATGAGCATGTCCTTGTCCTACAAACCCCAGAAGTGGACACAGTTGTGGACCCATAACTGGATCCATTGATTATTCACCCTCACCAGAGGGGTGAGGTGAGCAGAGGGGTAGGATCACCTCCCTCAATCTGCTGGCAATGCTCCTCCTAGTACAAACCAGGATGCTCTCTTTGTCGCAGGGGCACACTGCTGGCTCATGTTCCATTTTTTGTCCACCAGGACCTCCAGGTCCTTTTCTGCAAAGCTGCTTCCCTCCAGGCCTCCCCTTGGAGGAAGATTTGCACTATATCAGGAATGATAAAAGGGGTGTATTACTTGTCTTTACGAGTTTTCTTATCTGATGTTCCTATGTGAATAACAGTTGGGTTCTGTAAAGATACTTACAATCCCTTTTCACTGGGAATAGCTGATGTTAGATACCCTCAGATTTGAAGTTTCTTTCAAGACAGCACTGCCTTTTGATTCATAAAGTTGAATCATAGCATCTCTAAAAGCATCCAATGATGGATCATGAGGGGAACAGCTGAGGGCTTGCGGATAGTCACTATGTATTGGTGAGTTCTGGAGCAGGGCTTAAAGGGTGGTAACTTTTGAATGCTTTCTAACTGCCGTTGGTTTTACAAAGCAACAAGCTAATTGCTCCAGCTGGCATCATGAAGCAGCTTGCTTAAGATTTTGGAAAGATGCCATTCTTTTATAAAGGCAAGATAGAGTATTTCTGTAAGGTACGTGTTTGTCAGCACAACAGGGAGTGCTCTCAGATGGCATTAAGGGAGAACACTCCTCTGAGCTCCTTCACAAGCTTGGCATAGGAGCAAGCAGCATTGTGCGAAGGCTGAAGGAACCTCTGGGACCAGCTGGGGACAGTGCAGAACAAAGACACCTACTTAAGAAGTCTGTAAACATAAAACCAGAAAAAGCTAAACCAATATTTTCAAATAAAGCTTTGAAACATATCACCAACATTTTTAAACAAGAGATCAATTTTCATATGCCACTCCTTCCTCTCCCTTTAATTTTCCCATTTACAGCAGTCTCTTCACTCACTCACAGAATCAGCGAATAATTACTCAGTAAAACACTCTGAGACCATACGTAGGTCTCCATTTATGTGCTTGAAGTACTTCCCTGGTATTAATGGGTGTGGTCAAAGAGAAAAGCTGGTCTCTTGCAGGCTTGGAACCACAGAAAAATTACAATGTTACTTTTAATTTATTGCATAATTTGCCTTCAATTACACTTTGAAGTTTCCAGTGTGATATTCGATTCAATGCAAAGGTCATTTAAGGACAAGCATTCTCTAGTCTTAATGTAGATTAAAAGCTGCAATGAAGAAGATGATGTATTCAGGATTTGACTGACCTGTACACAGGCCCTATTCTCCTGCCAACCAAATATATCTACAGCATGTGTTGATTTTTTTCTCTCTCCAACCTGATCAAACTCTGGTTCCCAAATACATTAAAGAGTAGGAGATCCTCAGTTTTGCTTCAGATCCAGAACAGTTAACATTCCTTGCAGATGGGAGAAATTTGGCACATTGTTTCTCTACCTTTACACATTGGTTTGAATAAAACATCAGCTGCACCACAGAACCACGGAATAGCCACAATCTTTCTTCTTTCAAGGGAAGGGAACAATTCTTTCATAACAACTTAATACTTAATTACTGTAACAAATGGGAACAAGACCAAGAAGTTTGGTCAGCGGTAGTTCTGAGCAATACATATAAATCATAAAGACCACACACTTTGAAACTATTTGCCTACTTTGCACTCTCTTCCAGTGAAAGCAAACAGTAAAAATAAAAAATGTAAATTTCATGGACTGGATTAACGTATGCTGAATGCTCTCACTGAGCAAACTGAAGAAGGGCATTCCACACAAAGATTTCACTTTTTCCCTCTGGTCTTCTCAACCTGCACTACCCGCCTCTCTCCACTGCCATGTTGCAGGACATACTACCCTGCAACTTCACAACTATCAGAGTCTACCAGACAGATCAGCGTTAAGAATATCTGCAATAATTCTCTTGCAGAGAAGAGACGTTTGATGGCCCAGAAGCCATGAGCTTGTGGGAAATGTAAGACTGGGAATGGTTACTTTGGTCTCTGAGATGAGACAGAACACCGGCACTGTTGTCAAGGAAAGCACACCACAAACTACCAACCAGGGAGACCATTCACTTCCACAGAACCCGCGATCCATTAGACGATTTTTCTGATCATCCTTCAAGTTCCATATATAAGTGAGTGCAGAAAAAGTGACTTTGCCTAACTGATCCAGGAGCAAAGCAGATGAGAACCATTAAACGTGCTCTGAATGACCTTACTGAAAGGGGCAGCAAAGTTAACACAAAATCACAGCATCAAACAGGGATATCTACATTTGGCATTATAGTGTATTTCTCTCAACACTCACTCAGGAAGCAGGACAGCCTAGTTCCGCTCTCCAGACCGTGTTACATTTTTATCCAGTTGTTGCCTAATGTAAGAATTATAAACTGCTGGAACAGATGGCCATCAAGGCCTCTCCAATCCCAGCTCATTGTCCTAAGAAACAGGTTGGAGACAGTATCCCTCCCTCACTCTTCTTCTGGTCATATGATATTTGCACTGTTCATTTCCCAACTGACGAGATACAATACATAGATTTGTAATCTAAAAGTATCAGTTGGGCATAGTATTTACCAAAAAGACCTTTATAGCTGTTAACTTCATATTCAATAGTGCAATGAACATTAACTTTGGATTGCATACCCTTACTTTTAGAGATGACACTTTTCTCGCGATCATCTCAAAAAACATATGCTGCGAGGAAATGAAACCATTTTCTTTGTTTTCTAATATGAATGCAACATACATCTCGCCTTACCATCCAAAAAGCCATTTAAAAACTCCTGGAAGAGCAGTGAACAGCTTTAAAATGGGAAACTTGTCACTTCCCCAAATTTCTAAAATTTTAAATACCTAAAATATACCTCAATTAAAAATAAATTCTCTGGTATTGTAAAATGGCATTAAAACTGTTCCTTGCTGTTGAAAAATAAAATATCAGACACAGAATCACATTCTCCGTTGCCACATTAGTTTTCCATTAGTTTTTCAACAATGAAATTACACACACACAGACACGCACACACAAAATAAATAAACTTTAATCACAGTATCACACTGGAGTCAGTGTAATTAATGTTGTGTCAGCATTTCCATTTAAGCCACTATTTTCAAGAGGTTTATAGCACAGTCATAAAAATTCAGTTAGGTTGAAATTAAGCAAACAAGGTCTTATACAGCAAGCAACATTTAAGTATATATACAGACAGCAGCCAGTTACTACTTATATGGGAATTAAAATAGACGCTTACTGACTTTAAAGGGCACTGCAGAGCTGTTTTTTTTAAACAATATTTTTCTCAACATTTATAATAATCTCTCAAAAGCCTGAATCCAAGCTATGTTTCCTTACCCTTTTTCCTTCTCACACAATAGTTCACACAATTTTCTTCCAATTTTGGGATTGTAAGCATTGTTTTTTTGTTTCACTTGTAAAGTAAAAGAATGTAATGAAAACACTTCTTTTGAAAAACAACATACATGACCACAGTCTGATCCTGATACAGGCCTCCAGGCATTACTGAAGCAGAAATGACAAATAGTTCCTACACCTTCCAAAAATCATAAGATATAGCTGTCTGGAAAGTCTGAGTACTCAAATAGGAGGTTTTAAGAGTGTTACTTAGAATTTAATTCTAAATTAGGTCCTATTTCTGTTTTCAGTAGAAATCATCAGAGTGAGATTTGTCTCATTATTTCTGTCCTTTTTCCCTCTTTACTCTTTGGCTTTAAGTGATGTAGTGGTATAATTTCCAAAGGCGAGCTTTGTAATACTGACTACCTTTTTGGTAACTCACACTGAGCCAGTCAGCCTGGCATTTCAAGCTGCAGACAGATGACCCAGTGCAAGTAAACTAGAACTCAGACTGGGCAGGCAGTGCTATTAACTTAGAGGTCCTAATAACTTAATGTCCTGCTATAAAGAAGGCTCTTCAAAACACCAAGCTGAATCATTTGTGAGTTTCTCTAACAACCAGCCAACCAAGAAGAGCAAGGGATCAAATTAGCACTGATGCTGATGAAAACAGGCAAAAACACCAATGAAGACATAACAATTACAGGGGTGCAAAATTGGCTGCGTTTCATAATTTGGCACTTTCATAACTTAAAATAAACAGCACTTATGTTTGAAATCTGCCATTTAGCTGCAGAACAGGATGGGCAAAGGCAGGAGAAACTCCACTCCATTCTGCCAATGTGCCTTTGCCTTATTTTGGAAATTTTTTCAATTAATATATCTCTCAAACAGTATGTGATCCTGTGTACTATTCAGTAGACACAGTATGGTGAACTAAGGATGGATTTCAAATATTTCAGGCCTGACTCTTCCGTATCCTTGATTTGTGGTTTTAAGTCAGACTCATTAAGGTTTACTGCATGTAGTTTATTTTGGTTTAAAACACTACTTTATCTCTAATCAAGGACTTAAAAATTGAACTGGCCAGACATCCAGGATGCACACTATTTAAAGTCCTGAATTTATGCCAGAAAAAAACATTGCCAGGCCATAGGAATAATGCTAGTAAGATCTATTTAAAAAAACTGAAAAATAATGCTTGATGAGTGGAACACTTATAAATGTCTAAAAAAGTCAGAAGTCCCTTTCCTCCTCACTTTCCTGTAAATATCTATTCGGTTTCCTTAAAACTATAAAATTCAGATGTCTGTTTTTCTCTAATATTCTTTTTTTATCATTCCCCATTGGTCTGAGAAATATTGAAATATAATATCATGTTACTGCAATTACAATCTTTTATCTACCTCAAGTTTAGCATTATTCCAATTGTTAAAGTTTGAAAATCACTACAATTGGAAATTAAAACATTATACCTTTTGCCAACTTAAAACTGTGCTGGCCAATATGTAACCAATTTTTAATTCTAGCAACTAATAAGTCAGGTTATCTACTGAGAAAGAACTAAGGAAATCTGCATGGTAGTAAGTACTACTATGTTTTTTAACAAAGATCTTTAAATCTATGGCTTGTAGAGTGCTTTTGCATAATAAACATAACTATCCTTCACAAAAGAACTTGTTCTGGAGAATCACCACAGTATAAGTGTGCTTCTATTATCACAGCCTAAAATCTACATCAGATTTTATCCACATTTGTACAAAATCATCTCCGTGCACCCCGCACCCCCCCCAATTCTGACAGACATAACTATGCCAGTAAAATGGTGGGAGAAGGCAATAGGAGGAGGCAAAAGGAGGAGAAGTAGAAAATCCCAGTTTTCAGAAATGATCCCACACCTTTCCCCTGCAGATTTGAAAGGAAAAAAACTTAGTTTCCACTCACAGGTATATCATACTGTTCTTTAACAAACTCACTTGATTCTTATTAATTGCTAGGTTTATTTCAAAATTTCATCTTGCTTTATGCTGTCACTTTTTTTTTTTTTTTTTTTTGGCTCTGGGTGGCTGAGGGACAGCCTCTCACTTATACATCGGAGTACAAACACCCAAATGACAATTCTGATTTAATGGGAGAATCCTCAGAGTCTGGGCTTATTTAGGGCAGAATTCTGACTCTGAAGATTGCCCAGTGCCACAGAGTTTTAATTTCTCTGCATGATCAGCCAATTTACTTCCACTGGCAATCTAAGCTCTTATTTTTCACTTCCTTAAAGAAACGCCTAATTACAAACCACAGTGGCAATTTAAAAGGTTAAGAACCATGACTATATTCACCTCTGCCCAAAAGTGCAAAATTACTGCATTTTTGCCACAGATAATTACCATAAGTTGATACTGACCACGGTACCAGCATCACTGTACCTCAGTCAATTGACAAGCGAGTATGAACATATACTGCTTCCGCTAGAGTCTTTTGCAAAAAAATGCATTGTTTTACATATTTTCATAATAAATAATTTACAGAACTAAACCAAAGCAAGTACACACAGCACTGCCATTAAATTAGATGTCAGTCACATGTAGTCAAATAAGTTTAAAGCTACCCAGCTACTGGGTACCATAGCACAGACAAGTAACAGTATACACGCTAACAGCAAAGATCTCCAGTAAGAGTGAACATCTAATAAAGAGTGGATGATCCTTATAACATAAATGATCCCAGCTATTGAGGGGCACAGTCTGGCTATGGCTGAGGGATGGTGCCAGCAAGTCTGGAGGAACAGCCTGGCACCTTCATGATGCTCTTGCCTCCCTTTTTGTTGAGCTGGAGAAGTCAAAGGGCTGGTCCCC
Organism: Morus bassanus; assembly: GCA_031468815.1. Classification (NCBI taxonomy): domain Eukaryota; kingdom Metazoa; phylum Chordata; class Aves; order Suliformes; family Sulidae; genus Morus; species Morus bassanus. The sequence goes on along the minus strand of CM062567.1, from coordinate 57,087,734 downwards.
TAATGATCCGGATGGCCTTCTGGTGACACTGGGGTTGGCATCAAATAAGCAGCAGCAAGCCCAGCACACAGACCTGCCATTGTGCTGGGAAGGACTAAAATGGGCTGTTGGCAGCAGCTTGCCCTGTTCCTGCACCCTTGATGACAGCCTGAAGTGCTGCCTGCCCACTGTTCCCTGGAGTTGGCTATGAAGTGACCTTTCACAGAAACAAGGTTCTTGTCCCTCAATTATATGAAGCTGATTATCCGATTGCATCGCTTGGGGAGGGAGAAGATGGAGCAAATAAGGAGAAGAGGTGTGTGGATTTGTAAGGGCACTCTTCCTCCCCCCAGGGTGCTGATGAAAGCATTGGGATGTTTTAAAGCTTCCTTTATAACAGTACCAAAAAATAATACCTCGAGAGGAGTAACAAAATGCATTTAAGTGGTTATATTAATTAAGGTGAACAGAGACAGCTTTCAGTAACAGTGGGATACTGGTACATTTAATTTCCTTCCAATATACGTTTCCTTTCACAGTTACAAAGCTTGGGTATTTCATTAAGCATTGACAAAGCTGTGCTAAGTGGGAAAGTTCGCTAGTGAAAATTATGCAGGGAAGCATACCAATTTTCACATCAAGTTATATCCTGAAGCATAAGACTTTTTAGACAAAGAATATATTTCTCCAGCTACTTGATTTGTCTTTTCCTTTTCCAAATCTGCAAAAGTTAAAACAAAATACACCAAGTGAGCAAACAAAGCAACCTTCAGCTGCTCTAAAGAATGTAAAATCAACTGAAACAAGTGAGACATATAGTTGTCCACTGGACTTCAGCTTCCAAATGAAAATGGAGGTTCCATAGAATAAGATTTGTATTCTTTTCACAAACAAAGAAAACCTTGGGTTTCAAATGTATAAACCAGGAGGACAGCCTTTCCCTCCCCCCACAGAAGTTTAAAGCCCACTCAGAAATCTTTTTGGTCTTAAAACATGATGGAATGGGAAAAATAACAGTAAGTCTATGGTGGCATATGATTGCCTACCCTGAGTGTTTTGGCATTTCAAGGTTTAAACTAGACAGCTTGTGTTCCTCTATAAGAGACTCTGCAGAAGTACTGAGACCAGCTCAGGCTAACTGCCTTCACATTTCTCCTGGTTTTCAGTGGATTGCAGAATGTGAACTGAGCCCCATCTTCCTAACAGCCCTTCCTGAGCTGCTCCAAGTGCAATGATACTTGTAAAATGCAATACACAATGAATACACTGCTAACAGTACCCAGGCTGGGAACTAGGGGTATTTAAAAAATAACTATTTGGACAGCAGCATGCATCCCTTTGGACAGCAGTGGTCATCTCCTACTTGGATGTTTCTGAAAACCCCATGCTGCTAGTCTGCTGTTGACATTGAGAATTATGAACTTAGACAGGAAGGAGAAAGGAATCAAGATTTCCACTGATCATTATTACATGTACACTGTTAAAATCCCACCTACAAAAAACAGTTTGCAGAAAGACAGCTTCAGGAGGCACTGATAGGTTTTCCTCTTCCCTTCTCACATCACTTAGCAGAATGTAAACTTAAAGATCAGAAAGCAGTTATGTCACAAATTTGTGTTAATACAAGGCATATGAGGTGGGAAAGGCACAAGCATGTCAGGAGAAAGAAAAGAAAAAGATTATTATTATTATTATTATGTACCTAGGATCACGTCCTCTCCCATCCAGAGGATAACAGAAGTAGTGAATAGTAAAAGTAAGAGGGCTTGAACATTTTCCTGGACAACTCTTCTATCCAAAACACCTCTTCACATAAGAAAGGGAAGGAAGGAAGGGGTGAGAATTCTGCAAACCCTAACAACCACAGCTGCCAGTCATTCTGCTAACTGCTCCTCAGGCTGTGCTTTCCATGCAAGTGTCCACAACCAGATGTCTGAGACGGGGGTTTGGCAGAGAAGTATTTTGTGGATATGGACCAGTGTCAACGTTAATAATGACAGATGAAGAAGTTCCTAAAACCTCGTTAGATCCACAGAGATGAGCAAATACCTGATTCAAAAAGGATGTACTCATTCGAAACCTGACAGCTGATTTGAGAGTTAGACCTGGAAATTTTGGAAGAAAAAGGAAAGAATTTAGCTGGAGGAAAAAAGGAAGTGTGCAATGATTTAGATTAAACTCTCAAACGAGGACAATCTAATCTGACGAACTGGTGTTTTATGTTCTGAACAACCATAAAATGATTTGTTGTTCTGAAAACTGCTGTTGTGTTTTAAAGTGTTCAACAGTTTTCCTCCTGCTAGAAACAACAGCAATAGCTGTAGAAGTAGTGACAGCAATGAATTGAGTGGTCATTATTTTAGCTATTAGCATTTAGGGAACATTTTAACTCACTGAATGCTAATGGACTTAGGTTAAAGGAAAATTAGATAGTCACTGCGTAGAGCACATCAGTAGACTGAAAATCATCTACAGATAGATCGCCACCATTGTTCCATGTTAAGTCATCAAAACAAAAACATGTAACTAATTCTGACTGGCATCTCCATCCTAACACTGAATTTCTTTAATTTTCCCAAGCAAAACCACAGTGCCTGACTCTCCACAGAGAAACGATCTCTTACATGCTTTTCATGCTGTTCTGTACCCTACTGGCTAAAGCAGATGAATATAGTCTACAGAACTAAGGAAAGTTAGTTCTAAGGAAAACTTAGAAAAAACTAAGTTTTTTATAACTAAAAGTCTTAGTTAAACTAAGCTAAGGAACCAAAGCTTTTAAAATGCAGTATAAGGTACAAATCAAGGAGTGGAAGAACAAAGATTATCCTTTTGGGGAAGAATCTGAATGCAAGTGCCTTTGTAGTCTAGAGCAGCACAGGGGTGGCAAGTACCAGACAGAAACACAGGAAAACTTATATCATCATTGCAGAGCTAAATGTGGCTCTAATTATATACTTGGATAAAAGGTTTTGATAAGTGTTCAGGAGATCAGTTTGCTTTCTTGGCCCAGCTGGCATTTAGACTGAAATAAAACACATGCTCTAACGCTGCTTGTTTTTCAGTATGGACATAGTCATAAACAGCCCATAGCCAGACTACAGGCACCAGCCTACTCCTAATAAAATCCATCACTGCTACCCCTCAGATGCGTCACAAAGTTTGCATGTTTCAAAAGCAAGCAGACATATAGGGACTTTGTTGTCCAAAAACTTTGTTGGCCATGCCATTTTGCCTCAGTTGGCCAAATCATACCAACAGCATGTAATTATATACTGCTAAGAACACAAAGAAATTTCCTGCTGCCAGGTGTTCTCACGTTTTGCTTCTTTTTGAGGCAGGGGGGGCTGAGAATGGTCTAGGTCCATTAAACGACTGTGGATCTAGTGACTCCACATTTGAGGCAGAAATAAACTGCTGTCTAAATTTAAAACCAAAACAAAGACGGGATTTCCAGATTACCACTATGTCACACATTCTTCCCCCATGTCCCCATTCATGGACCTTTTATCTGGATGACCTCAGCTTGCCTAACAGGCAAATATTATCCTTTCTGGATGAAGGCTGGGCAAATTTGTGGCTTCAGCAGACCTCTCACACTTTCTCTCAAAAAACCAGATGTTATTTCGGGGAAATCAACATTTTTCAGCCTTCCGGCTTTGAAGCAGTCACTGAAATACATAAGTCCACATTCTGGGCACCAGAAAAGGACTGGCCAAAAAACCAAATCACAGCAAAGCAGCAGTAAAGGATCACAGCAAGCTTAGGTATTGGTAAGTACCCCCTTCATCCGTAAGCACAGACACAGCAAGCTCTTTACAAAGGTCTAAAAGAGTGTCCTCCATGTTGGAAAAGAAACCATGCCACATGTGCAAGACGACGCATGACGATTCTGCAGCTATTTAAACTGCATCAGCTGTCTCCATATCTACACATCTACACAAGAGACCTGACAAAACATGCTGCTGACTTCTTAGGGCAACAAGCTACTCTTGAAATGCTTTTGCACTGCATTTCATGCCCAGAATTTTCTGCTCTTCCTAAAATGAGAGTTGCATTCATACCAACAGATGGAAAACATCATCATCTACAGTTGGACCTATGCCTTGCTACTGGCTGGAACAAAAGCCATGGAAGTACTTTAGTTAGCTGAGTTAAAAACATTTTTGTATAGTGGCCTGTGGATGAAAAGTTTTCCCACAATACACTGCAGAAAAATTAATACAGTGATGTATCTTAATGAAGTACCTGTAGAGCTTTCTGTGCTTAACCCAGTACCAATGTGGACACAGTGTTCTGGTCTGATTTGCATACGGATTTACAAGTAGTTGCTCCATAGTAAAAACAGTTTACAGCAACTATGCCAAAAAAAACCCAAAACCAAACCAACCCCCCCAAAAAACCCAAAACATAGAGCAGCAGAAAAAAGATACCGTCATAAGCAGGTCTGTCACAACATCAGAAAAGAGAATAATATGAATGGAGGAGACTGCATCAGAAAATCAGAGGGAAATCCCTAGTTCTGGAACTCACATTCTTATAGAGAGAGAGAGAGGAAATCAAAGGGTCACATATGTACGTCAGGGAATATTTGAAGAATCCAAGGATGGGTGCTGAGATGTGAAAAGGGGTGGTTTCCTTTCACTACGAGACAATCCTAATCAACGCTTCACTAAAAAGATTACAGCAAATCTAGAATAGAGAAGGGACTACCAAATCCCCCGTCATGAAACTCCAACGTTCAGCAATTCTCTAAAGCAACATCTTGATGGTTGAACTGTACTGTGGGTCTACCATGGTACTATCATTCTACATAGATATTATCCATGCTGTTCAGTGTAGCACTATCATTCATATTCACAAAGCAGTTTCTCTCTCTGTCTCCAGACTTTTCTTTTTCATGTGTAAATCTTTTTTAGCAATATGCTCAGTTATACTGAAGAGCAAAAGATTTATCACTGAACAATTCAGCTTTCGTGTCTCATGGGCTGTAATTTTTCAGACTGTGGGTCAGGGACCTTTCCATTTCACTGCAACACCCAAGAGACTAGTTTATCTGCAATGTGAATTTCCCATATCTTTAGTAATTTCTACTCATGAGAAAATTTAAACTACCACTCAAAACTGCCTAGAGCTCCCTCTGTTGCGAAAAAGCTACATTATTTTAGACTTGTCTCTTCACCTCCCAGCTCTTGTCCACTGCATCCCTCCAAATCTCAAATAAAGACAGAAAGGGTGCAAGTGACTTGGACACTGTTGAGGTTTCTTCCAACCAGTGAAAGAACCACAATATCTCTGAGAAAACTACAACCATTCTTCTCTCAACTCAGCCTCACCTTATCAGGTATTAGCTTTAACTCCTTGACTGTTTGGCAGGTCACCTCTGGCTCTTAAAGTGCTAAAGACCTTTCCCTGACTTGACTGGAGATTGCTGAAGAATTGCTGATCCCCCCCTTTGAAATCCTTGAAGCAATGTCCTTAGGCTAAAATGTCAAGATAAGATTTGAGCTCATTGCCTGTTCTCCTCTGCATTTTGCATCCACAGTCTGGCATCCTATAAAGCACAGTTTCTGCTACCCTCATTACAATTTCTAAGAACCGGGGGGGGGGGAGGGGGGGGATGGAACTTTTTAAGAAAAGTAGGACAGAAATTCAATTAATTGCAGATACTTTAAAAACTCTGTAAAACTTTGATTATTTTGTGTTAGTAGTACTATTAACTACTTCCTTCACCAGTTAAGTGTTTTGGGATTTTGGGGGTTTTTTAAATCAAGCTTCTGCAGGATTATAGCCATTATAATTTACCATGAGTTTTTTAACATTCCTGAAATCCAAGCATGACACTGGCTTCTCTTCACAATTTCCCATTTCCATTTCAACAGAATGTTGCGTAGCAGAGTTTTAAGGATAACTTTTGAAAAAGTTACTATTTATTAGGGATTTGTTTTATTTCAATTGGCAAGAAAACATAAAGAAAACAATTACAACTGTTCCAAAAAATCTATTCACCAAAGGCACGCATTAAAATAAAATTATTTCTCTGGTTTCAGCTGCTAAGAGCAATGTAACTCATCGTTCAGAATCAAACCACCAATGTCTACTCGTAACAGGGTACGGTTATGTAAAATTAAGGCTTGCACTGCATTGTGCCCAGATACTTGAGGTTTGGATCCTTAACTATGAATTTCCCTCCTTTTATGATCTTAAGCCAGAGAACAATAGCTGTGTTTTAATCTCGCCTTTTGTGAATTTTCTTGGTCTTTTCTTTCAAGTGTTTACATACAATGATACAGCCCTGAGTGATGCCACAAAGTAACACACCATCCAAATCTAGCTGTTTACCACATATGCTATGACATCATTCAAGGTTGAACGAATCAATTTTTTTTCCCATGGAACGATAATGGATTCATAACAAAGAAGTGGATTTTTTTTAGCGTCACTCACCCATGTCTGCATCAGATGGCATGCTTATGATTAAAGGCTGCAATAGTATGACTCCCTAAACTTATTCTAAATTATTTTCAAATGGAAAGAGAAAAAGATATCTGGAAAGAACCTTCAGCAGCATTACCAAGTCCCTTTGTTCTTCTCATTTTATAAAGACTACATGACTGGAATTCTGCACCACATTCTCTTCAGCCATTGCAAACTGGTTTGACTTTACTACAGTCAACAAACAATAAAAAGACACCAATTCATGAAATAAAACCAATTTTCACGGCTAATTATCTCCTCAATCTCATATTTTCTTTTTTTATTACAATACTGGTCATGTAAAATATAGGTGCATGAGAAAGAAAATTATGAAGGTGATGAATAAACTCATGAGTTATTAGTGAGAAATTCTACAATACAGAAGGTTTTAGAACTTCACATTTTCCAGAGGAACTTGAAGAAAGCTGTTATCTTTTATTAAATAAGATGGAAGGGGGACTTCTTTTGCTACTTAGGCAGGAAGACCAGAACAACTCCCTCCTTCAAGCATGCCTGGTTTCATCTCAGAGAGACAAAGGAACAGGCTTCTAAAACCAGAACTTTACATTTTAAGTGTTAACATATTGGTCAAAATGACACCTTTTCTGGATATCTATCTAATATTTCACCTTCCTATTAAATATGTTGAATCTGATACTCATTCTACGCTAAACATAAGTACAATACTTAGGGATAGAAATTTCCTTAATTTTGTCAGTGTCACTCCATCTTATAGATTCAGAACTAAGATGCTGGTGCTCTTCAAAGCATGCTCTCTCCTCACTTTATTGTGCAGCTAAAACTTTATTTTCACCCACTCAGTACCCACTGCAGAAATCCAGGTTAAAATAGCTTTTGGTCAGTTCTGACACCACAAAATAAACAGAGTAAGACCTTAAAACTCAAAATTTCATTTAACACTATACCTTATACAATATACAAGAAAGCTGGAGAGGGACTTTTTACAAGGGTATGTAGTGATAGGACAAGGGGTTATGGCTTTAAACTGAAGGAGGGTAGATTTAGATTAGATATAAGGAAGAAATTCTTCACTATGAGGGTGGTGAGGCACTGGAACAGGTTGCCCAGAGAAGTTGTGGATGCCCTATCCCTGGAAGTGTTCAAGGCCAGGTTGGATGGGGCTTTGAGCAACCTGGTCTAGTGGAAGGTGTCCCTGCCCATGGCAGGGGGGTTGGAACTAGATGATCTTTAAGGTTTCTCCCAACCCAAACCATTCTGTGAGTCTGCGATATGATAACTAAGAGCAGCACAACCAGACTCTTTGCGTAGACTGTCATTCCTTTGTTTTGCAGCCAGGTAAACCTCTGGACACATTGTTTCCAATCCTACAACATTTTTAAAAAGACAACAGAGGCACCCATTTCTTGCACCCATTTCTGTGGCATGCACAGAGAAATACAACAGCAGCCTTATTACTCAAAGAATACAAATCCTGTCACATACTAGAGGCACCCATAGTGTTAGTATTCCCAAAAAGGAGGTGAGTTGCAGTGTGCATTTTCTATCCTCCTCTTTCAGGAAGAGAAGGCTCCACTCCAGCCTGCATACTCCAGAGTAACACGGGGTTGGCATTCAGATCAGATACAATCAATAAATCCGTGTTGCATCTTCAGTGCTACTCTCAAAATAAAATTCATTGTCACTACAGAGAGACTACCTGCAAGTACAACCCACAGCGGAGTTGGACAGCATGCTCTGGGGCATGTGGGTCTTCAGCAGCAGACCCAAATATACCAGGGAGCTTAATGTAGCTCTAGGTGCACCTGCCAAAACCAACAGATGATCTATATGGGATCTATATGGATGCAAGGCACGCTCAGTGCTTCTGGAAATTCACAGAATGATGTACAATAAAAAAGGTTAAATTAGGATAAAATAGGTTGGGTTTTTTTTAATGGGGTTGGGCTTTTCCTAATATAATCTTTAACCTTTATTTACAACACACAGGGATTGCAGCCATTCTCTCTAACAGGTTTTGTCTCTGAGATGTAACACCTACCTCCTGGTAGGAGCATAGAGGACACTCAGTCTAAGGCAGGACTGGTTCCTCTGCAGCTACTGATACAGTGCCACATGGTAACCTTACATTTTCAGAGGACTACCTTCTCCTTTTTGCCATGCTTGGCTTTCATTTAATTTCATTAATGTTTTCTGACCATCTATAGGGTCCACACAGATGCCACAGTCTTGCATATTCCTAATATTGGAAGAGTCAGACAAAGTTTTTAAAAAGTTAAAAAAAAACAAGATGACAAAAGGAGATGTCTAAACTTTAAATAAATAAAAGAATATTAAGGCCTGAAATACATTTTGCTTTTTCAATTTTTTTCCGCCTTTCAGTAATTTTTATTTATTGCTCTCAATATATTGCTCTCGATTCCAAATACTTAAAATAAAAGGCTAAACATCCAGTAGAGGAAACAGTAAAAAACCAATGCATTATTGATGTACAGACCATACATATTGCCTTTAAATATCTAAGTCCAATAAATTAATAATGCTAGAGGAATATGTTAAGGTACAAAATAATCTACATAACCAATTTCTACTGTATTTGCATTCTTCATGGAAAAACAGACTTTCTAATCAGAATGGATTTGACACTGTCATCTAAAAAATACTTATTTTGCCTGCATCTTTCTTTTCAATACACAAAAGAACACATTCACACTGGTTTGCTTTCCATAATGCATAATATTGTTGTGCAATGTAAAACACAGTCTTTCTCTTTTTTTTTTTTTTAAGTAACTATTTATGAAGGAAGCTAAATCTAGTGTTAAAATTAAAGAGTCCTTTCTGTCTATGGGGGAGACTTCAGAAAAGGAAGGCCTTCCCACACAGATTTGCTACAGTCAACCCAGCTCTGGAGATACTATATTTCCAGGATGTAAGTATAAATCTGTTCTCCTTGGCCACCCTACTGTCAGGATATCAATGGCCATAGGGATTCATATAATCTCACTATTTAGGAACCTTCCTGAAAAAACAACAACAACAACAAACACCAAAAAACACACAAACCCAAACTTTTTTTATTTAGTTGTTGCTAATCTGGAGTACTAATAGCTGTTGGGTAGTAACAACTGACCTAACCTGGCAAAGATTGATTTAAGGATGAACGTTCTAGCCCCTTTCTGGATTTGTCTTATTTACATGAACATTTATATGAATGTAAGATGTTAACACTTTATTTTAATAAATAAAAGTTTTTGTTATTTCATTTGTTATCTCAACCACTCTTTCAAACTATGTTAAACAAAAGATGTTTAAACAAATGGCTGATCAGCAGCTAAGCAAAAGACTTCTAATCTAACACAGCTTCTCTCATTTGCTTCAGGATAAAATTTGTACAGTCTTTTTTTTTTTTTTTTTTTTTTTTAACAAGCACAACCAAGAGTTTATGTGGTAATCCAAATTGGCAGGAAAGCCTAGAATTATTTATTTTTATTATGATAAATGGAGCAATGAATACTTGGTGGTCAAAATGACAAGAAAAATCTAGAGGAAAATGCACTTCAAAATTCTTTTAAAATATGCTTCTGCTAATACTTTCAGATTTTGTACAAGAATATGCATCTTAGTTAAAAGGAGGCTTCTACTGAAAAATTAAAGAAATTAACTGTATCCTAGAATGACTAGAGGGCTCATTAGACTTAATGTTTCTTTTTTGAAAAGACTATCTTGCTCCCCTTTAGACTGTGAATCCCTGTCCCCTTGGGGTAGGTACTGTCTGTTGTCCATGTAAGGGAGAAGCCTCTGGCACTGCCACACTATAAACCAACAATACCACTGAAAGCACACCTGACCATCCTCTTGCTTGGTTTTTCCTCAGAAGGCAAGCAAGCTACATATATCCTAACACTTTTACTTCTACCAACAGCTTAAGAAACAAACCAGAGACCTTCCAGACAGCGGAGCTATTGTAGACCTATGCAAGCAATCTTCCTGGTGGGAGAACAGCCTATGCTGCCAGAAAAGTTTTTTTGCTGGTATAGCCTATTTGAGTTCCCAAAATAGTTACATGCCAGGAAAGTAACCCCATTTCCAGTACAACTATTTGCAGTAGAGCTTCTGCCAATATGGCTATGTCAGTTGAACTGTGATTTTTCCCACACATCTAACCAATATAACTATGCCGGCAACACTTTTAAGTATAGCCAAGCTTAGCATGTGAAGCAATTGCAAAGATCATCTTTTTCCATGTCTCCATGTGATACGAGTTTTATGTGAGATGGAAAGGTTATTAAAAATCTGTCAACCCAAATGCCCTGTTTGTCAACTGGAAGAAAACACCACAAAAGATACACAGAACAATAGTCAAAGGAAAATGTTGCCGCATTTTCATCATATGAAGGACGATTAGGGGGTGTGCAGCATGCAGTAACTTTTTTTTTTTTTAAATTAACAGTGTCTTGCTTGCATTAATTACAAGAAACATTTGAGTCAACTGTTCCTGGCTTGGATTAATTTCATGATTCAAATTATCCTGAATTTACAACACATTTGTGTGTGTTTCATATTGGTACAGTTTTAATCTTAGTAAATTAAGAGCTACAATCTGTTTCATTTGATTGTATTCCATTACACTTTGTTCTCATATAATAACTACCCTTCAGAATTCAAAAAGCTTATCATTTTGAGCTGCAGTCAAAAATAAGACAGACTGACTTCAGTAGGGACTGGTACAGAGCTGGATTTTCTGATCCTCTTTATTCATGAAGTACCAGCTAGCTTTGGGGCCATTCAGATTTACATGTGCACCAACCTTGATGGAAAAATGTTCTGAATGTTTTTTTCCCCTAGGATATATGTCAGATATGGAAAATATGGAAGAAGTGCGAGTTGCTTGACATAAAAATAAAACAAAACAGTTCTACGCAGCTGTAGTCTACAATGAATACATTAAGTCACAGACTAGCAAAATCTACTAGCAAACTGTATCTATGTGCATGGATTTTTCCTGTGCATAATTCCATTGGCTTCACACACATGCTGCTTCCATAGTTCCCTGTAACATAGTGGTTACAAAATAGTCTCGTGACTGTGTTTCAAGAGAAAGGCAGGCTGCCTTCTGGCTAGTTCTTGTATCACCAGAGAAAATACAGTAGTAAACTGAATCAAATTAAATCTGTCAGAGTAAAATATTACAGTTCTTAGATAAACAAATTTCAGTTTGAAACACCCTTTACACATTTTTTTTTCTCATTATTTGCTCTGAAAAACAGATCAGTTCATTCAGTATGGGTCAGATGCCCAGTAACTCGCACAGTCAGAACATAATACAACCCATAAGCAAGACCCAGAACTGCCACAGAACCCAAGCCATTTCAAGTCTTGAGTTATTTTTAGATTTGTAGATTATCATCAAATTTTGATGATAAATACTTCCACAACACTGATTTTGTACAGCTGTCAAAACTTTTGTGAGGACTGAAATGCTTTTTTGGAATATAATGAGGCCACTGGATCAAATGATGACACTCATATACTCACCATCTTAATAAAAGTTTACCTGTCACATTTCATAATGAATCAGCTTTGATACATGCATTTAATGAATTACAAAAATATCTACATCATTTTATGAATTCCTTCCTGTATCATGAAACACTATTTATTACTGTAACTACAGCATGGACTGGAAAACTATATGCATACTCTTCCCATGAGGCTGAAGAGAGTATCATGAATGATTTCACCACTGTATACTTCTCTCCTGGTAGAACATAAAGCTGGCTCTGAGATTAAAAGGTCAGACTTGATTGCCTGTCTAAATTGATTCAACCAGGACTGTGACAATGACATTTCAACTTCAGATGAAATCATTTATTTGAGTTGTATTTATAGGTTCACCTGGATATTGAGAATACAAATACGTAATGAGATGCGTGTTAAGAAAAGCATACTCCCTTACATAAGCAATCAAAAATCCGCTACAGTAGTTACTCCTATGCACTACCAAAACTGTAAGCTTTAGTGGTTTGTATCATCATTTTAGAGAAAGGACTTACCAACATTTTCAGTGTACAGAATTATGCTACGCTATTATGTGGAAACAGTTCCAAGGACCTGGATGACCCCTCTGCAGTCCTTCGGATTTTACAGTACAGTGGTATAATGTTCTCCCACAAAATATTACTCACTGAAGAGCCTGATAAATGTTTATCTTTGGCTCTTTTCCTTTCCTGTTTAAACAGTATAGTTTCTATACTCTTTGAAAAATATTCCAGTTAAAATTTAATGTTTTCATACCCAACCTTCTAACATTTTTACACTTTTGAAATTCATTCTGTTGTCTGCTGTAACTACACCTATGTCACTAGACAGCATTATTGGCTTGACTGATTAAAAATTTAGCTGTTCCTAAAACACCTAAGTCATGCAACTCTATCTGATAAATTCATAATTAAATAAGTTCCTGTTCACATTTTATTTCATCTTGCAATACAGTATCTTTAATAAATTGCACCAGGCTGCATAGTCCGGATGAAGTCTACATGCATTTTTTTTCAAACTGACAGGTCCTATTTTATTTATGAGAGTACAAAACTTGCATGGGACTCCTTAATTTTAGACAGAAGGACTTTAATGATGTTTGGCTTATACACATCTTTGCATTTTCCGCCAGGTCAGCAGCTGAAGGCCTTGCACTTTTGTACAAAATCTAATAAAATTATGGAAAATGACAGCAAAGAGAAAATTAATGCATCTTAAATGTATTTTAAAACATGATACAGTCCAAAAGGGAGAAAAGAAAATGGGAAAATATATGTAAGAAGAAGGGCAAGCTATGAGGAACAAGAGAATAAAGGCTACTGGAAATAAGAAAGTATATTGGAAAAAAAAAAATCAAACAAGCTACACAGAAAAGAAAACCACTTTGAGAACAATCATTTCTTAGGTGGAAGCTTTTTACAGTCACCCCTAAGTGACTGAAAAGCTGATGTCCAATCTGATGTCTCCAGTGGAAAGCTTGTGGTATTCTCACCTCAGTCCCTAGAAGACAGTAGTCCTCAACATTAAAACCACATACGGTTCAGAAAATTGGCTATTCTTGTTCAGGGAAGTCTAGGACTTAAGCTGTTTGGGAACTGAACTTCCTCTCACCCCAAACTGGGTGCGTCCTGTTGAGCCCCAATGAATCAACATGGACAAATTCTAGAGTTTGTCAGTTTTTTAAAAAATGGACTTATGCTTTCCAGCTCTACCTTTCTTTTCCACAAACGTTTACCATTACTAGTATAGATCCAGTTTCTGAATAGTTGAGTTCTGTACTTATTCTGTTTGAAATACAGTAAGCTAAACTAGAAAAGCCAGTTACACTTGTAAAATGTTACTTAAACTAGAAAACAAAACACATTTGAACATATGAGATATCAAGCTGAGAGAAAAATCCATACTGCTGCAATGGCTGAAAAAGCAGCTGAACATTGCTTTTTTTTAAACATTGTTATCAGGAGCTATGTTGATCCAGTTGGGTAGTTTTTTTCTGCTAATCCTAGCTTATTCAATATTTCTGCACGTATGCTTAGGGGTACAGCAGCTGTCATCTGATACATATATTCAAAAGTAGAACCACAGGAACTCGTAGGACTGAATTTGTTCCTACAGAAAATGTTTATTCATCAACAGCAAAACTCACTGTAACACATAATGTCAATGAAAAGGTAAGTTTAAAATGAAAATTGAAATAAAAAGTTGCAGTAATTTAAAAACATTCATTATTTTTACTTTTTCAGAGTTAAATGTTTTCATTTTGAAACAAACTTCCATTTTAATTTCCTTTATATTTTATGACAAAATATACTATGTAATGGAAAATGTAGAATCAAAGTGAAATATTATTTCAGCAGTTTTAGCTTGTGGAAAATAGTTTTTTGTCTGGCGGCAGGGAGCATGGAAGTAGGAGAGGAGATGGGTCTTTGTTGTGCTGAGACAAAAGAAATTTTGAAATTGCAAGAATCTCACCATATGAAAGGATTCAGTTTCTGTACAACTGCACACATTAAGTGATAAACTGCTACAGATAAAACACTAAAACGATCAACCCTGGCACATAACCAGCATAACTCTGTAGCAAAGCATATTGGAGAGCCTGAGGGAGTACCACCTTCCAACAGGCTGAATGCTGGGCAAGCATGCGGCCTCCAAACAACCTGCATGTTATAGTGACAGCACTGTTTGCAATTCTCTTCTCTGTGCTCCACCGTGCTTGCCTACCTGCAGTTTAAAGCTATCAAAAAGTAGAGCTCTGTCACATACAAACTGCAGCATTACATCGCACAGCCTTTTCTCATTGCAGAGTGGAAGCACACCAGGTCTGCAGCATCCGCCTCTGCCATACTAATGGCTTTCACACCATTGTACATTGAGCCAAGATGCACAACTAAATCACAGCTATGCTGGAGCAGGGGTCTGGCTCACACCTCAGTAACTCCTGATCTTTATTGCACCTTTTTTCCAAAGGGCTGGAGTCATATTCTTATTTCCCATTTGTTCCCTATAAAGTCTCCATTCAAAAATGTATTACTGAAGCATTGTCATGGAAACAGTAAAGGCTAAAACTTTACTTTAAAAACAATCTTGAAGAGTTTTAGGCAGTTTTTCTGAGACCACAGTTGCTATATGTTTTCAGGCAGAGCCATAACAGATGTCACTTGTGATTAAAGAGAATCTCCAAACGTCTTTTTATACAACATGAATGATGACCCTCACCATACATAAGGGTGGGGAGACTCTTCTGTCTTCCTGTCTCCTTTTCCCCATTGGTCCAATATTCCTACCTGCTCTTCCCTCGTAACAACTCCTTTGATGGTGTACATCATTTTACTGCCTTTGCCACTCAGCGCCAATTTGTAAAACATCACTACCATCAGCCACTGCTGCTGACATTGCCTTCCCTATAAAATGATATGACCAGAATAATCACAGGGTTGCTCTGCAGTGATTATTCCCTTCTCCTGTTGTTCCACCCAACAACAGAACTGAGAAGAGGGGGACATTTTATTTATCTGCAACTCTGATCATAGGATCATTGGATAAATCAGGTTGGAAGGGACTTCAGGAAGCCTCCAGTCCACCCTCCTGCAGGGTCACCTATGAGATCACAAGGTGTTACTTGGGGTTTTATTGAATCAGGTTTTGAAAGTCTCCAGGGATGGAGGCTGCACAACCTCTCCAGGCAACCTGTTTCTCTGACTGTCCTCATGGTAAAAAGATAATTGCATTTGAATATGTTCTTACTGGAATATACCCTTAGGCTAAGCAATCCCTGTAGTAAGCATAAGGAATATAAACTTATTCTTTAAATATCATGCAGTTGACCTTACCAAATAAGATGCAGTGCTGCCTAATGGAGAAAACCATAAAATAGACTGGTGACTTTTTGGGTACTTTTCACAGGACTTTTGCTAGCCTGGTGACTGGCTTCGGACAAGTTACTTCATTTCTGTCTCTGCTTCCTCATTTACACAGTAAGTATAACGAGATTTACTTACTCTGTTGAACCTTTCGATGTTGAGTCAAAGAAGCGATAGAAAAAAGGTAAGTTTGATAATGATGGTGATAATATTGATATGTATTTATTATTGCTAAAGCAAAATACCTAAATATACATATGTGTGTGCGCATGTTTGTGTATGTGTATATATATATATACACATAGATCCTAGCATAGCTGTAACCCTCCCTAACAGTAACTGCCTCTGAATTAACCCCATCCAGGTAGGTAATACCTCAGTCCTATAAATATACAAGTTAATATATATATATGCATATAAATATGAACACATATACATATATATAAAAGCTATATAAAAAATTATTGTTTCGTGTGTGTGTATATATATCTCCTAACTTAACTTTTATCTTTAAACTGTGATGGCCCTAGGAATAAAGTTGCTTATCCATAAGACACAAATCTAATTGGTTTACATTCTACATTCACAAGGAAAAAAAAGTTCTACAATTGCTGTTTGTTTTTTTTTCCAAGGCCACTGAAAATACAGAAACTGAGCAGTTTGATCAGAATTCCACAGCACTACTCCACCCTTCTAAAGGTGTGTGTTGAATAGATCTTTTACACTCACCCCATGAAAGACCTTTCTAGACAGCTATTGTAAAATATCAGACAAACTAAGCCTTCAGAAGGATGAACATATAAAGCTCATGGGAAGTTTTTATTCTATAAGGGGTTAAACAGAGGATGATCTGAAGAAAACATTAGCTGCTTTGCAGCCTGCACAGAAAACATTTGCCTCCCTACAACAGGGTTGCAGTAGGAAGCCAAATGAAACAGCCAGATTATTAAAAGATGGGACAGCGCAGATGAAACGCTGATTCAACCAGCAATACAGAATCACAGTACAAGATGTTATAAAGGCCATGTTAAGTACTGCTCCCTCACTTAAAAGCATTGCTTTATAAGGTTACCACTGAAAGTGAGCTTGTACATTCTGGCTCCAAGATCTAGTCAAGTACATGGTACAGTTTTCTTGCCAATTTTGCTACACAGACCTTATTATAGAATGAAAATACCCCACCCATAATCAACAAATACTAGACATGCTGTACCATACTAATGATGCGTGTTCATGCTGAATTTTCCTTAAAAGAGTTCACGTTGCTTTAAAGCACACGTATTTGCATAAAGCTTAGAGAGTGATCACACTGTTAACCATTAATTTACACATGAAATTGGATGCTGTACATCTCTTTTCCCCAAGAGAGACAGAGAGTATTTTCTGGTGTCTAACTGAAGTGACAGGGAAAATTTAGTAAGTACAGATAATTTATCTATCAGTATAGACTTAATACTCTGTGTGTGTGTGTGTGTAAGAATGTGCTTATCGACCAAAATTCCGTTTTTTCTTAGAGGTTATTGCTTTATCGCTACAGGGATAATAATTTCCCCATTGTCCATGCCACCTTTTCTCTGTACTGAAGGAACGCGAAAAAAAGCACTATCCACTGAATTTCTCTTCCACTCTCCCAAGCCTGCATGCTTCCCAATCAGATGGATTCACAGAAAAAGACAAGTAGCCACAGGAGGGAGGACTGCTGTCAGCTAAGAGAAAAGGGATTGCAGCCCACTTCCAGATCTTCCCCCAGCATTGTTCAAGCAGAGAGGGCCTGCGGATAGCACTGACTCACCTTGGGGAAGTCATGGGAGAAAAGCAGTTCTGATCTGAAAGCACAAAGTACAGCAGGAGTACAATGTGTGGAGAAGGGCCCAAAACTAGTGCCATAGGTTTCATGATAGTGGGACGAGTGACAGGACCATAAAAAGCTTGTTATTTGGTTCTGAGTTTTTATAAAATGACACTATCAGTCAGGTAGCAAAGCACACAATGCTAATGTATATAGGATGAGATACTTGGATTAAGCCAGTAAAATAACTAAAATGTCAGACAGAAACTCTCATTATGAGAATATGTTCACAAGACAAATAGGAAATGGAGCCTGACATTTCCAAAGTGAAGGTGGAAACTTAATTAAAATATTTTCATTGCTGTGACCTCTTAGCACCCACACTGTTCCCAATGTCAGTGGGAGAAGCAGGTACTGAGAGCCTGGGAAATTCAAGGCATTTTTATTGAGGTGTTTAAATATGGCACTCCTATTTGAAAAGGCTGACACTGACTTCCACAGGAATTGATCGGTTTGATTAAGTAGATAGATTTTGGACAAGTGAGAACATTTTGATGACTGCTTCCCGAAAGGAACATGGGGACAAAGAGGGAGTTTAAGGGAAGTTGTGAGAGAAACTCAGAACTAAATGTAAGGGGAGAGGAAGGACACCGGGCCCCAGCCAAGCCCTAGTTACTGCTTTTAACATGTGCCTGGAACTGTATATATATGAGTATAAGAGGGAAATGAGCCAGAACAAATAAAATCGCAAAGCAAATGCTAAACATGTTTTTCTTCCCCACCTCATGGGAGAATAAATATTTTATCCTGTTACAGTTCTATTATTTATCTTCTTCATACCATGTCCAATTGGGAAGTGAAACTGTTAAGACTTAATGTCAAGGTTTAAGGGTACTGTTTCATTTTGAGTTCAAATGCTTCAGTTTGGCAGTAGAACATCTGCTTCAAATGTTTCAAAGGCTCTTGACATTTACTACACTATGCCCCCAAAAATTCAAGCAACTGAGGGCATCACTGTCTACATTGTAAAACTGAACATTCTTTGCAGCGCGTCCCTTGTACACTGTATGTCATCCCAGTGCAGAAAATAACATACCATTCTGCGCTAAGAATTTTATTTCAACAATGTAGTAATAACACACTTTTTATTAGAGTGATAAAAAAATCACTCATTTCTTCCTATAAATAAAGATGACAGGTTATACAAAAGAGAGAAGGAAAACAGAAAAAAAATGAAAAAGAGATTTACAAGAACCACAATCTGCTCTTCAGTATCACCCTACAGCACTTTCTTTGTGTGTCACTATTTGACTGGAGTTCAAAGCTGTAGTTTTTTCTTACTGAACACCGATTTGAAAAAAGATTAAAAATCATGTCTTTTCATGGGTGTTTCTGAGATTGTAAAACAAATAAAAAGAATGGAATTTTCTCATTGTATTAATTTTTTTATTTGCTCGCAAGTGACCTTAGAACTCATAAATTTAACACTGAAGACATACATTTTCATTGAGTCTTTTATATAGTAAAAAGCAGCTAAAGACACTTAGCATCAAAAGGAGGCAATATCTGCTTCAAGGCCTAATTTACTGAATTTCTTTACACTAAGTAATGAAAACCATAATGTGAAAATTCTTTGTCTTTAAAGGATAACAAATACAAATCACAAATCAAAATGATAACTAAAACCAATCCCTTCCTTAACATGACAAAAATCAGTAAAAGAATAAAGTCCTCCTCAAATTTACATGTCCCACATACACTGGGTGGGTCACTACCAGGTATATAATTTATTTCATGCACTCATAGAGTGCACAGAGTAAGTTGAACAGCACCTGTGGCTGCTTAATGGTCCTGATAAATAGCTCATCTACATTCAACAGTGATTATGCAAAATAGCAAAACTGCGACTATTACTTAATTGCTACTTCTCCATCAACCCCACATGAAAGTTCTCAATCCAAACTGATAGTCCACACCAAGAAAAAAATGTAAAAAATTTTCTGGGCTACTCACCATTTGTAGACAGATCTTCCTTAAAATCACAGCAAGAAAGAAAATATACATATGCGAATATTGTCTTTGGACTTAACTCACTACAGTGTGTCCTTTGTGGATCATAAGACCAATCAATGGGAGACATGAAGTGCTAGGAAGATCTTAAAAGCAGGTAGCTCTTCCCTGACAGGATGGTAGCAGGCCATTTTAAGGGTATGGAGTGAGAAAGATGCACAGGTGCCAGAGGAAAATGCTTCCATTGCCTAAAGAAGTGTGACCCACATTTAATTACAATGGCATTGATATACTATCACTGGAGTAAGAGTTCACGCAAAAGACTGTAAAACTGGTATACCTGGCCCAGGCTTTAGCTTTCCAGGAAGAAAAATGAGCCAAAAAGAGCTATGCATAGAAAGTTCAAATTAGTACTAAATATGGACTCACATTATGCAACCAAATAATACAGGATATTTTTCATACACTCAGGCAAATGTCATAGCAGGGAAAAGAGATGCTGACCAGGATGTGAATGAAGCCAAGTCATTCTTCCAAAGAACTCTCCAAAAATGACTTCGTAAGAAGGATTCCAGTTTTCAAACACGTATGTTACCTAAAGAGGCTAAAAAAAATGAGTTAAATTTGTTGATCTAAAGGAAGCTCTGTAGGCTAAGTATCCTGCCAGCATACACGAAGTATTACAGTATGACAAACACATCTTTGCCTCTTCTACTGTTCATACTCACAGGTGAATCAGATTCTGCTGCCTATATATCAGTTCTGTGAGACGCAGACATGATACCTGAGGTAGGACAGGGGTCTTCAGTTACTGACACTGGACAGAATATGTGCTACAAAGGCTGGATGTATAGTGCAGCTACTGTTTGCCATAATCCCACCAAGGCCCTGGCAATCAACATGCTACCTTCCCCATTTTTAGACACCAAAGATACCTTGCACCCCACTCCATAAAAAAATTGAGTACAAGATGTACAATGGCAGAGTCTAATCAAGTATTAGGTAATAAAGATAAATACAGGTTACTAATGACCGTTTATGTCTCTACAGCACAGAATGAACCACAGAAATGCATTTGCATTCAACTTCAGAGGCATTGTTCAGCTATTAATCCCATCTGTATAAAAACTTGACTTTATTTGTAACCTTATTTGTCCTAATTATTTTTCAACTTTGGAAAATGCCAAATTTAAGCAAAATTCACAATAATCTTTTTCACTCATTCCTCAGGTTGCCATTTTGGGTCCATGCCAACCTGTTAAACCCTGGATACCACATCTAAACAAGATGTGACATTTTTCAAATACTTAAGCAAACAACACAGTGAAAAAAAGAGATGTTGACCAGGTTGTGAATGAAGCTGAGTCATCCTTCCAGAGAACTCTCCGAACACCACTTTGTAAGTCTAACTACTTCAACAACTCCAAAATAAACTATGTTCTCTTTGAAATAAGAATCTCAACAACTTATCATAAGATCAGATCAACTTTCTACATGAATATACATACATCAGCTAAGACGACAGATACAGAAGTAAAATGCGAGCAGCTTGCCACAAGTATTTCTTGGGAGCAAGCAGGTATGTTATGGTTACCACAGTAGAAATGTGAATCTCCACTCATTCAGTTCTAAATTTATTTTGTCCTTCTTCCTGTAACTAAAGAACTATAACTGGGAGAAAAGAAAGATACTGCAATTACAGAACAAACAGAGAACCTGAGCTAGCTTTCAGCACAAGTACTGACTGTAGTCTAGCTGCCACTACATAAACATTCCCTAGTGCTACAGGGATACCAACAATTAGAGAAACTTGTCTTAAAATCTGAAAATCATGAGTATCATGATCCTATAGGCTGAAAGGAAAATCTCTTTGGCCTTATAAACAAGGGTCATGTCTTTGTTGATAAGTATCATTTAACTTTATACAGATATTTCTTTCATATTTCTGTTTCTTGATATTGGAACATTTTCAGGTGAATCCATGTGAACAGTTTCTAAAGCTTTAAGTTTTTGATTAATTTAGTTGGACACTGTGGAAGTGATTTATATTTTAAGTATTCACTGTGCTTGCTTTGCTTTTAAGAATCCCTTCAAATATACTTCTTTAGATCTTGACTGAATTCTGATGCATTTTACCTATCTTAACAAGATAATGAGTATGAATCCCACCCAATTATCTGTGGTTAAAAAAAGCACTTAAATGTATTCTTACATGTATTTCTGTTCTGTGCAATACTTAAACTAATGTAGGTCCCTTCCAGCTGAAAACATTCTATTCTATTCTAAGTCTCATTGTCTTCAGTAAGAATTTATGTGAATCAAATTAAGCACATCCTTAAGTTCATTTGAATAAGGACGCTTTTCTCCATTAGGGTTGAAATGCTACAGCTTTGAAACACTGCTTGATTGCAAGAACATCTTCCTTTATATCTTGACACCATCAGATTTTCTAATGTCTCTATGCACTGAATGCGGGGAATAATACACACACGCAGTCCTTATGTCCTTTATGTGTTGAGTGACTTTGGAAAAGAGGTCAGAAATCATTTTCTCTGTCCATAAACTTTAATAAACTAAACAAATTTTTCAGTTACTCATTTTCAGGATCCCAATAGCCAAATAGGAAATAGAGGCATCCAAAAAACAATTTGTAGCTCTTGAAAACTTACTCTCACTAAGAGAAGAACTCCTAGAAGTGCTCGTACAAGTGCACAAACTAATTCCAGCAGAAGCAGAAGCACATGTCTCTGTCAGTGTTACACTGAACATTTGGTAAACCAAAACACACACATGAATAATCTTACCCACATGTTAAAACTTCCCAATATTAAGGCAGTACACCACAACAAGCGTAAGCATAAGAATACGAATATTGCTGTAACTGACGCATGCACACTCCAGGACTGACAACACTAACCAGACATCCAGAAAACAGGTAAAGGACTTTCAGAAAAGTTTGTACTATTTTGGACCAAGTCAGCCTGGCTTGAGGACCAAGCAGTATCTAAACAATCTAGCACCAAAGCACTTTTGTTTAGCACTGCTATTAGACAAAGAAATTGGGCTTGAAAATGGATTTTAAATTTAAAAAAAAAGCTATAAATCAGTAATCAAAAATTTAGCAATTTATGTTTTTCAATTAACTTTTGATAGAGGCCAGTTCCATGCAAGACTCATTTTTTATTAACCATACACACAAGCAGATACCGTGTCTTACAAAAAACTCCACTCTCACTGCCTTGAAGGACTTCAATAACCATACTTCAAAACTCATTTTTCAGAAGTATGTAATTCAGCCATTAAAAAAAATACACTCCAGGCTAAAACCCCACATTCAGAAGTTTTAGTCCACAAGCATTCTTTCAGTTTAATTTGGCTTAAATTAGAGTCTTTTCAAGTTATAAAATCGTGAAACAAAAGCTCTATGGTTTTACTTTTTAGAAAAATGTTGTTACTCAAAAATAGCTTTGAATTTCCCTACTCTATTTGATTTTTAAGTGAATGAATATAACTAAATTTAATGTGATATTTTATGTTAATTCACCCCTCAATCACTCTCAGTGAAATGAAACCCGGCTACACAAGTCAATGACAAATGCAGTCTAAAGACTTATATAAAGAAACTAATACTGTGGAACATATATACTTGCTACTCTTCTATAAAGATGTCCAACACTGTTCAGTCTGTATAGATACATTATTCCAACAACATTTATAGTTTTTTCCAGCTATGTACTTCTCTTCACCTCAGCAGTCTCCTCCATTTTCTGCCCCAATTTCAGAGGACAGTAGTTGTTTCTGCCCTGACATCACTTCCACGTACCCCTCTGCCATACTGCATGTGGTCAATCAACAAGTCCACCATGGAAATTCATAGTGTCTGAAGCCATTACGTTCTCTTACTCTGAAAAATCAAATGAACTCTTTATGACCTGGAGGCCCAGCTCCACCTAGACAGAGAATTTTCTACAATTCTTATATAATATGTGATACAAGAATCACACCTGAAGTTAGAAAAGTCATTATTCTGTACTTGACACACAGCTCTGACTAAGCAGCCCAGGTTTACAGTGTGGAATGCTCCAGCTGTCACGTGCTAGAATGCTTTAAAGCATTAGCCAATGAGTCACCTCATTTTGCCCATTAAAAAAAAAAATTTGTATGTACACTATATCACACAGAAACAATCTTTTCCTTAAGAAATTTCTCACGGTTGAGAATCTATCAATACTGCTTAACTTCAACTGCTCTTTTTACTTTTACATATATAGTTAATAAAACTGGAGGAAGCACCTGTTTTCAAAGGGATCTGTCTAATATACTATTTTTTGATTCTTGGCATTAAAAGAAAAGCTTGAGTATTTGTGGCACTTTCATAGCCCCCAAAGAATTTCAGCTTTCTTCCCACTGGGATACGCTTTATAATTCAGAACCATTTAAATTACTACTTGCAAGAACAACTGAAAGTTAAAAAAATAAAAGTCACATAGCAAAACCATAAATGATTCAAGAGACCCTTCATGTACTGAAGGAATTCTTATTCTGTGTACTGAGGGTTTGCTCTTATGATTATACTATTAAAAGTGGTACTCTTGTCATTCAAATTTGCCGGTTTTTTCTTACTTTTTGCCTTTTTTCTTTCCTTATTCTTTGTATATCCAAAAAATAACAGTGTGTCATAAAACACACTCAAAACCAGAGAAAGTGATTTATTTGCTCACACCTTCCAGAAGAGAAGTTTGGCACCCGTGAAGTCTTACCCCAGAGAGTAAAAACTGTTTATCACTTACACTTTTTATAATTTTGCTTGTATTTCAGTATTTCATTGCAATTAGGCTTGCCCCAGTTCAGCTCTGGATTTACAAATATGAGGAAGAAACCCATTTTCATCAACTTTCACATTACTGCAATCAAGGAGAAACAAGCCTCACTTAGCATTGCTCCTCAAGGACCCTACAAGGCAAAGGAACTTTCCAGAAGGTTTTTCTCTACGTGGAATTCTGGTTTATACATCACTATACATAGTCAACAATACGGATCTACCAGTATCCTTCAAAGGGCAACTTGCAAGCCTCATTTCACTGTTCGTTCCTTTAGCAAGGCAGTGCTGGTCTTGCAGAGTATCCCTCAATATCTTAAATAAGTGGTATAATAGCATATAATACGTAACTATAACTCTACTAAATTTGTCTCAAGAGAACTTCAAAAGCAGAAAGATAGCAACACTTCATCTGAAATGGAACAGGGTATTAGATAAGGTAGGGCAAGGGAAAAAGAAATTTTCCTGGTTTAAAAGTCTCATCCATACATGCAATCAGAAGCTTTAAATACATTTTATAATCGCATACCTGCTTCAAGATTCCAATAGACTATATATCAAACCCTCACTAACCACCTCTTAATCATGTCCTAGTATGTCAATGGGATAATAAAATAATTTTCAAGCAAGCAGTTACCTCAATTTGTCCTAATTATGCAGAGGCGTCTGAGAAAATATTTTGGCCATACCTAAAAAGCGTAAATATTTTAAGTCTGTTGTAGCCAGTAGAATTGATTATGTCTTGGTTTTTTGTTTTTATTTCTCACAAAAACCACAGCTGCTTAATTATCTGTCAATTACACACCTCCATATCATTCTGTCCGGTTATTTTTTGGCAGTGCAAAAGGCAGTAAGATGGCATAACTGAAAAGAACTGATGCAATAAGAGTTATCATACATACTTTATCTAGATCAGATATGTAAACCTCATCCCTTTTCTATTCATTTGCTCCTTCCTGTACACCCAGGTCACATTCCCTTCATTAACAGAAAAAAAAAAAAAAAACTAGCAATATGTTCCCATTATCCAATGAACAGGGGATGTGCCAAATTCTTCAGTTTGATGACCTCATCAGAGGTCAGCTGACAAACTGGGTATACTCACTTCCACTTAGAGATATTTCTTGCTTTCTACTTGTGTTTTTTCACGTAACAAAAAACCCCTTTCACATAACCAGTCTTCATTATTGTTTCCTAAGCCTGCTCTATGTAGTTTTAATCAATGCTACTATGACAAGTTCTCAAAAGCAGTGGACAGAACCACAAGTCCTCCATTTCCCTGTTTTTTATAAATACTCAGTTTTTTGCAGGATGCTATAGAAACCTGGCAAATCAAAGCAATACAATTTCCCATTTTAAAACTTATCCATAATGATAAAAGAAATCATATACTTAGTCAAGTGCCTGAAAAAGTATTTTAGTGTAAAAGGAGAAGGAAAAGGAACTGACTTGTAAAGTCCAGATGCTAGAATCCCATAACAAAAAGTAAGTTTCCTAGCACTAGCCTGCAATGCAGTTCCTTAAGTACTAAAATAAATATAACTATGACTAGATATAGGAGTGCATACTTCTCCTTGTAGGACAAAAGGTGCTTCTGCTTAAACAGTGCACCATCAATGTTTATGACAGCAGTTTAATTTAGTTTTATTCTTCATTGGTTCTTTTATTTTGATATAAACTAACTTGACCGAGCAAAAACACATCCTTCTTGCACATCAGGATGAAAGCTTAGGTTTTTGAGCTACATAAATGTCCCCACTGCAAACCCTTGCCTAAAATGATGTTCCACTTTTAAATCACAAGTAATCTGAGCTGGCAATTCTTAGCTACTGTCTGCTGCATGTTCATGTGTTCCTTTCTGGTCAACACTTACTCCTCAGAGTACTATCACATTGCACCTCCAAAACAAATCTGTATCACACTGCTTGTTAAGCCTTCACATAGGACGTTTGAAGGAGAGTCTGAGGCAGAATTATCTAATGCAATGCATCCTTAAAACACAAGGTCTTTTAGAAGCATACATAGCTAAGAAAACTCTTCCGATGAAAAATCTGTATGTCTCTTGATGCAAAGTAGTCATGGTATGTACCATGCCTATAAATCAAATTAGCAAATTTAACAAACAACAGTTGGCAGGAAACGTACAGTACTCCTGCCCCTGGGCTGCTGCCCTGTAAAATAAAACAATTATTTATTAAATACATTTAACCTACATGAAAGCAGTCATAATAGCCCTCCACAGGTTCAATCCACTTTAAGAGATTATTTCCTCTTTGGACACAGAATAGGTAGTGTCCATAGAAGATGAACACAAAACTGTACAGTTACTAAGCCTTGATATTTTATTAAGGAACAGAAAAAGCACCCACTAAAAACTATTATTTAAAAACCAGAGCAATCAAAGAACATCTACACTGCAGGTTACACTTGGTTGTTCTGTCTCCACCATTTTATTAAAATAGTCACTATTGCCTTGATTCACCCAGTTACTTAAGCATATGTCTAATTTTAAGAATGTGAATAATCCCCTGAAGTCAAATGACTACTCTCTCAATTAAAGTCAGACATATGCTTAAGTACCTTGATGAATTGAAGCCTGTAATTGCCTGCAGTTGTTTCTGCCAATTTTGCTGCGAGTAA
This sequence comes from Morus bassanus, assembly GCA_031468815.1. Taxonomy (NCBI): domain Eukaryota; kingdom Metazoa; phylum Chordata; class Aves; order Suliformes; family Sulidae; genus Morus; species Morus bassanus. The sequence goes on along the minus strand of CM062567.1, from coordinate 57,060,643 downwards.
AAAAGCAGAGTTTCGCCACTGAAAATGTGATACCATAATGCTTTTATCACTGCAAAAATTAATTTTATTTAACGTTTTTTTCTTTCAAGTTTGTTTTTCCATCCAGAGTTCTAGCCAAAGAGTTCAAAGTCTATACAATACAGAAAATTACATTTTTAAACGTAAAATAAATGTGAGGGTTTGGTTTCTCTTCCATTCGTTTACAGAAAATCTTTGCTGAAGTATGAAGTGTAAAACTTGGAAAAGACATAGGAGACTTGCTACTTCAAGTAGCTGATACTGAATTTATTGGGCAGAGTCATAAATTGAAAGAGCATGATGATGGATACAATGAATACAAAAAGAAGTTTCACTTCAGAAGAGTTTTCCAAGATAGGAAGCTCTGCAGTGCTTGCAAGAGTTAGGGTCCTGGGCTTACTGCAGCACCCTGTGAAGTCTACAGGAAGATTTATATCAAATTTAGAGAGGCAGATTGAACTGTTACTTCTCACAAACTATCAGCTTTCCCTTGTTTGGAAGAAACCACATACTTGGCAATACCTGCTAAAAGTTGTTGTTTTTTAATAGTTCCTAAAAAATAGGATAAGAAATAAAAAGGAAGGGGAAGGAATATAAAAAAGAAATATCTCTACTTATAAACAGAATGAAATCCTTCTAAAGTATGTTCCTTAGATCTATTAAGACCTTTATAAACATACTATTAAAAACACAGCAACTCTAAACAATTTATAACATCACAATTCACAGCCTTCCTGCCTGATCTAAGGCTAAGGAAGAAAAAGGCTGCTGTTCTATGGCTACAGCTTCTGCAAATAATTTGCACAAGAAAGATAAAATTATCAGTGGCCAAAAGGTGAGAACCTAACATGGTTTGTTATCCCATCTAAAAAGTCAGTGTTCAAGAATTTGCCAAGAACAGATTTTGCTGGTAGGACAATACTGTTGGTGAAGTGCATAGACAAATTGTTAAAAATCCCCACAAAGAATAAATAAAAAAAGCATAAACTCAGAAGAGTTTAAGGGATTCTGGTCGCTTACTTTCTGGAAAACTTCCTTAAATAACACCTATGCTAGACTCACACCTGTAAACTACAATCACACGTAGCAATGCTAGCCTACAAACTTCCTCCCTCAGCTAAAGTTTTTGATTAAAAGAATTGTAAAGGCTTTTCAACTCTTCATAACAAATTATTTGGACATACGCTTTTTCCTTTTCTCCCTGCAAGTCCTAACATTTCCTTATACGAAGACAAACTAGGTATAGCCCAAATTTGCCGCTCAAGGCTTAAAAACATGTGAAATATACCCAAAAGGTAATTAGTTCTACTTTTGGAATTATATCCAAGGGTTCTGAATAAAATTCATGTTTGTGTATAAACCATGCATCCTGCTCCCACTGAGATTATCCACCAAAATAAGTACTGGCTTCAAAAATAATAAATAGCTACAAAAATCATGGTATGGAGCATTAAAAAAATTGTTTGAAAGGGCGAAAAAAAAGGTTAACGTGACCCTATGTATGAAAAGGAATGACCACCACTTCCTTCAAATCGGTGTCCCACGAATTCACGATCAGAATTCAAACCCCACTCCTGGATCACACGGGAGAAATGGGAACATGCAATGGGAGTTTACAGGAATATGTACTTATAAAAAGAATACAATAGGGAAAAAAAGGCGGTGGGTGGAACTGTTCTGTAGTAGCTTAACCTGCTTACCCCTCCAAGATTACCAAGCAGAGGTAAATATGTTATTAATCTAACACAAGTATGACTTCACCACGTGTACATTTCAAACTGTATTCCGTGCTCCTGAGAATACCCTTCCACTGCAAGTCGTCCTACGTGTAGCTATGTAACACACATAAAGTATTTCTCACTGCAACATACAGTCACTTAATAATTACCATTTTGGGTTAACATTCTTAAAATACCTTCTAGAATGATTCCTGAATAAATCTGTTCCACTGGATTAAAAATGTACACAGAAATACCTATCATTTCATTGTTACTATATTAACTCACAGTTTTCCCTTGTGGAAACAAAAGAGGAAACTAACCTGATTTTCCACTTTAAACTATGTTCTCTGAGCAACTTCAGTGTTAAAATTTCTGCTAAGACAATCATTGCTTCCAATTTTCCCCTGAAGCTACGACCGTTCACGACCACAGTTTGTTAGAGTGATATACTGAACTTTAAACTTTTAAGAAAATGCCACAAACAAATCCAAATAAAGTAAGCATGCACCTGCTCTGATATTTAATTCTTCTCTGCTTTTGGTGAGGTTGTCGAGTCCTCTTGATAAATAATAGTCTGAATCACATCCTGGTTTAAAAAAATAATCCACAAATAGTTCCTCAAAAATCTCTGGGTTTTTATTTCAAAAGTTTTATAACTAAACAGGGTTCAACTCCCACAATAAGTCTACAGATTGTTTCCACCCACACAAGAAAATCCCAACCTACTAACTGTACATTTTATACTCAAAATATGTAATGCTATTTTCCAACTGAAAACAAAATCAACAGTTTGAAGAAGTGTAGAGTTCATACGAACTCTAGAGAAAATGAAGTCCAATATATCTTGTTCAAACAGTAAGTGAAATCAGAAAAGCTCACAAGGAGCAGAAGGGGAAGTTCAACCTTTAACTGAACTATTACAAATGGCAAAAGTAAATTTAGGGCCTTGAGGGGGTGAGAGAAGAGAAGGATGTGAGGGTTGAAGTCCTGCAGCATTTTTACAATAGCTTTTTACAATTCATTCATTTCCAGATGACGAAGAGCAACTTTGCAGACAAGGCAAGAGCACCTGAAGAGGAACACAAAGATATCCTCACTACAAATTTGCCACCCTTTCATCTTTTCATGCTTCCATTAATGACATTTGGAAAAACACTAAGAACATGTAAAGGAAAAAAATCAAGCATTTTGAAACCCCTCCATGACCAGACAGAAAATCACCTTATTTGGAACATGTTTTCCTTTATTCTAAAATATTTTCATTAACACATTGAGTTCTAGAATCTACACTATTTCTGCGCACCCCCACATCCACACAAACATAGCCCCAAGCAAATAATTACTTTTCCTGTTTACGTAAAATAATTATGCAGGATTTCCTGAGAACATGATTTTCAAATTAGGGACAAACCAAACTGAAGAGTCTCTGTTTCCTTTACCACAGGAAATGTAGTGGATTTGGTTTTAAACTCAATTTATATATCAATTAAAAAGCTGGAAGTTCTTATCTGTGACTGAGTTGTGGCAACTTTTGAAAGTTGGGGAAAACAATGCTGTAGCAAGTATTTAGCTGTTGAAAGTATCTTTTAGAAATGTTAAATTTAATAGCTCTCTAGTGCATGTCTGGGATTTCTTTGTAATCTTCTTGAGCAATGTGTAATATTTTGGCAAAATCCCAAACCCGCTTCAGTTAGTAGTCATAGAGAAAAGGAAAGGCTATAAAGCGAATTTGTTGTCTCTTTTTTTAATTAGTTCTAGAAACTTTAAACATAAAAGAAATCTTGCTTTACATTAACTTCACCCTGTTGCTGCATTCCAGAAATTTAGTGCAGATTTGCATGCGCTCCATATGTATCTTTCTATATCTGCCCTACCTGGCCTAAGCAATTACTGTGCATGTGCTGACCAGCTGTGAAGAACGAAGGAGGGGGAAGGGGAAAGGGGAAACAACTGAGCTTTGGACTTGGAAAGCACAGAGCTGAATTTCCTGGCTTACCCTGTGGCCCACTTAATGTCTTCAGTCAGGTGACCAAAAGAGGCAAGTAAATTACACAGGAGCAGGCACTGGATGTCAAACAATAGATTATAGGCACACAATATTTCCATTTCCTTTTCTGATCACTGTAGCCTCAACGTGCGCGAGCTACGTCCTAGCTAGGCAAATTTTTATGGTTGCTTCTCCACATGCTTAATTTCCAAGAGAACTGAGTATGATGCTACAGTCCATATATTCCTTCTCATTTTAGGAACTTGGTATTCTTAATTTTATTGATGAATTAATCTGAAAGGGCAATACAGGCCTCAGAATGCTTCCCCTACTACTTTCACATGATGTAATGTGATACAGCTCAATGCACTATGATGACATGTAATTGATAAAATCAGTTGCACATAGTTGCATGAACAATGATAAAGAATTTGTTTTCTTATAAAGTATATTTTCTATATACTGAAAAGAGGTTTTTACAGTCAATCCACTAGTTTTTAATGCTTAACTTGCATTTGCAGCAAGATACGTTCTGTAAGTGAATATCAAATATTGGCCTCGTGGATGTTACAGAATTAAAAAAAAAATGCATAGTTTGCCTCTGAGTTTACTCTAGGTTTTTAGTACACATATTAGGAAAAAACAGAGAACTAGAATGATGAAAAACAAATTCTTAACTTCTAGCACTCAAATTATCACTTCCAGCATCCCTTTTTCTTTAATATATTTTTCTAATTCTATTTTCTATTGGTTGTTGATATTCATAAACTATGCACACAGAATTACGTTCAAAAAATGTTGTTACAACAGAAATTGCTGTTGAGCAGGAAAGCCTAGTCCAAATGGCATGCAGATATTCTTGCCTCCTATCCTTTTTCTGGTTACTTGTCTGAAGGGCATAGCTCTACCTGGTATTTTAGAAGTCCTATCATATGCATTGGCACTGTTATAGTTCAGATTTGATGCTTCCCAGCTACAGCAGATTTTTAGCTCATCAGCTCAAAAAAAGCAGCTGTCTGCAATATGGGTTCATCTATTCTCCTAGTCTCTTCTACTTCAAATATTCCTTCTAAAAAATAAAAATTGTGTTAATCCCTCAACAGTAAAAAGCAGCACTATATTAATTCACATGTGGCTAACACAGCATCTTCCTTGCCTGAGCTGAAACTGCCATCATACCATTACTCAATCACCAACTGTTGCCAGTTCCACTGCAGCCACTTTCATAATGGTTACGGAGACATTCAGTCTGCGGTATTTCTAATTCTCATTACAACTCTTACATATATGTTTTAAGGCATTCTTGGAGTGCGGCATCAGAACAACAACTACAATGGATTTGAATAGCATTTTAAATATAGCAGATATGAGGTTTGTCTCTTAACGGCATTTTGGACATGTTAAAAGCCTGCTTATCCACTAGAAGGCATGAGTGCAGAGCTTGGAAGCAGGATTATTAGAAATGTTTTTGTGGTAGGGATGTCAAGGGTCAAGGGGAGCATCTCTTGCTGGAATTACAGTAGATGGTACAGTGAATGATTACATTATGCCAAGCCACATACTCAAAATCACTCAGATCTCCCAAAAATCATAAGGTTGGCTTAAAAGCCATGAGATGCTCTAAACCAAAAACTACCAGTATTTTTGTCTTTCAGGATTTTCAGAGCTTCAGGGAGAAGCCACCTTCTCTTCCAAGTCCTGATAAGTTCATACATTACTGATGAGTCTGGTGAGTATGATATACATTACTGGAAAAATATCATTTACATCCAGACAGTAAAGTCTCACTAAGTCAAGAACAGGGTCTTGATTCCCTCAAGGAGCTGAAATCAGATGAAAAAAAAAAAATAACTGAGTAGGTTTTTATTAAAATGGCAGGCAGAAAAACACAAAGCCTAGCATGCTGCCAAGTCAACTTGGGTGATTATGTGAAGGAGTCAGCTGTCCTCCTCCTTTTTCCCACCAAAGCAATTTTTGGAACTCATAATATAGGAAAAAAAGTGGGGGCAGGGAATCAGAAGACTGATAAATGGAAACAGACAACAAATTTTTTATGAATCTCTATTACTATTATGCCACTCATGATTTTCAGGACCTGGGACACTAATTTAATGCTAGGCAAGGAGATAATCGGTACATCTGTCAATATTTAAATATCGGAACATTGTTTCCACAAAGTTCTATTTCATAGTAAACATGATGTCTATCCAGTGTCTCCTTGCTTAAATTCCTCATGTTATTGATTAGTATTTTACAAAAAACCTGGGACTGGTACATTCCTCAAGAGGGTATTGTTTTAACTTCTATTTCCAGGTGAAATTCATAGACCCTAGCACAGAAGGTAATCAAGAGGTTTTACATGTCCTTGAAGTCATACTTAACTTCTACTTTTAAAGTATTAAATTGGATTTGAGGGATTAAGTCTTCTGAAGATGCTCAGCACAGTAATCAATGCCATCTGAAACTAACTCATGACCCTCTTGATTCCTATGAATGTTCACAATCTCCAAGTGCAGCCCATCTGCCTAGTGTTTACAGTAAGCACCGTGTTACTATTATAATTGCTTATTATTCACATTAAAATAATACCTACTGACTCCATTATGCACTACACAAACATATATTCAGTGACTTCATTAGCAAAGGCACAGTAGCACACCAACATGGCAATCTACAGGTGAAACTTGGGCTAGATTATGAAAAAGCTGTGTGAGAGCATACTTCTGAAAACACAGTGTTTTCAAGTGACATGACCTATTGAGATTCCTTTTAGAATCCTTGCATAAGAGTCTGAGGAAGCTGCCCACTAGCAGCTTGGGGACAGAAGTGAGATACTAGAGCTTAGAAATGTGCAAACACAGTGACTGGATTTAAAAAAAAAAAAAAACAAAACAAACAAACATTCAAGTAAATTATATGTCAGCACTTACCTCCCAGACACACACATGTACATCCCCCCCAAAACCACCAGAGAATGGGTAGCAGACAATATTGACTTGCAAAGTACAAATACATTAACTTAGAAGTCTTTCGTTGCTCACCAGACTACAGTGAAGGGCAGTACCAACTTAAATAAGGCCATATGAGAAATGGGGTTACCAACTAATTGGATATCACCCAAAGGAGTTATGAACTATTTGTCAACATGAAAGAATACTATCAGCTGTTCATGGATCATTTCAATATTCTTATTAATTACCCAGATACTGAGAGAAGAAAGGATATACAAACTCGAAGATGCTACAAAACTAGAACTGCAAGTACTGGACCAACTAGATAGAACTCAAAATGCTTGCAACTAACTGGGTTAGAAAGAAGTAAGAGGGTGAAATTCATCAAGGAAAATCAACTGGAAGGTTCTAGAATTAGGCATGAGTAATTTACTCACATGAATAATTCACATACAAGAGAAAAGGATCAAGAATTTACATGTTTCACAAACTGAACATGAATTAAACAAAGGCTCCTTTCCAACAGCAGGGTAACATTAAAGTGGCATTTCAGAACATCAGCAGAACCCACAAGATTCATTAAATAATCTTTCTGTTGTACTTCAAGATGCATTTGGTTCTGGACACCACAAAAACGATGTGTTCCAAAAAGAAAGTACAGAGAATAGCAGTAAGTTCTGAAAAGCGTGATCCCAGGGGAAAGACTCAGCAAACTGGGAATGCTTAGCTTAGAGAAGACTGAGACATACCAGTCCATAAAGGTCATAAAAGACTACTGAAAGAGGAAGGAATCTGGCTTCTCTGTTAGAAAGCTTTTCTTAATGGCTGATATGACTCTTCCTAGCTGTGATTTAAACACTTCATGCCTTGTATGCCACGGAGATAATCAACAGTGAAGCACTAAAATGAAATCCCTAGAGGGTTGTGGAGTCCCAGAACAAGTCAGGTAAATATCTGTGGAGAGCAATATTGTTAAAGATGATCTTACATGAAGGGATAGCCCCATCCAAGACTGTTTTTCTATGACTGTCCCCTGCTTGCAGCATTGAAACTAGCTCACATACTTTTACATTACACTGTTCAATGCCAAGCAGTCATAACCTGAAAGGCAAGAATAATCTCTTTTGAGCAGCTTATGAACAGCTAACTATTTAAATAGAGATCAAACAGGCGAAAAGTAGAGGAAAGAGGTCAGCTCTTTTACAGACAGAGGAGCAGCACACAAAAGTAGCCTACTCAAATCACAACAGCAGGAGTCAAATCTCAAAGCATAGACAGAAATGTGATAGGAAACACAGCAGTAGAAATTCTGGAAGTAACCACCACTCGCTGCTTGCTGCAACCTGGAACTGGTGATTTCAAGAAACTGCTCTACCTTCTATTAAAAATGGATTGGAAGCACTTACCCAAAAAGCAGCAGCACATTAAATGAGGTTGCAACAAGCACCCAAACCAGTAATAATATAGCTATTTTGCAAGCAAATATAGAGCTACATTTCCAAGTTTCAGTCCAATCTCCTGACCACAAATCATCTATATTATCTTTTTAAATCTGACAAAGGCTTATATGATGAAAGTTTGAAGAAGCTCACACAAGATGCACAGGAAACCACTATAAAAACCACCGATATTCTCAGTTGCTTTCAGCACCTGGTGCTTGAGAAAAGAAACTATTTAACTGTTTTCTCATCATCATTATTACTCAAAACTGTTAAATGGCAGGAAATAAAATTACTTAAGAATCTCCAAGGAGTCTGAAAAGGTAACAGTGAAAAGATAGCATAATTATGCATGAGTGCTAAGAGGTATCACTAATAACATTCTCTTAAATGAGCTACCTGATCAGATTCTTAATACATGGAACTCTGTTCCTGCCCAAGGCCCTCCTCCTTGTTCGTGGATTAAATACGTCAGTAAACACTGTATGTATTAAACAAATCTCAGATTCTTTCGTGGTTCAAACAGTCATGTGATGGTCATTTTTACTTCTCATTTATCCTCCAACTTTGACAAATTGGTTAATGTAAACTGGGTATGTAAAAATGGGTAACATCAGGAAAACCAAGTGAAATCCTAGAATTACTTCAAAACATTCACTCTTATATTTAAAACCCTCAAATAAAATAAAATACTGTAAGCTTGTACACAAAAGAGGAGGAAATTATTTGTGGTTTTGTGGAAGCACTAAAATAAGACTCGGGGTCCATTGTTCTAAGCCTCAAGCTAAATTAAAATGCAGTCTCTGCCCCAATGAGCTAAGTTAATAACTTGTGTGTACTACAAAAGACTTTGTTGTATTGTTACAACTATTATTCATGGTCAAAACTCTCTAGCCACTATCATAACCACATATGCCAAGGATAAATTTGACAAGGTCAAAAAATTGTCTCTGTTTAGAAAAGACATTATCATACAGACTAACATTGGTATTTATAATATTTTCTATTCCTTGTCTTTATGTTAGGTTTTAACTATGTTACACGGATTCAGCTAATGCTTCTCTACTTGAAGTCACATCAACTTACTATTTGTTTATTATTATGGCCATTCCACATGACAATGGATTATTCCAATGCAGAATCATAACTAATATTAACTGACTGCATATCAGTTGGACAGCAAATTAAAGGTTAACCTTGTGTCTGTTTTTTCTTTTTATCTGGCAAAGAATAGCCTTTCTACTAAGATAATTTAACTTCTACTCTTTACCCTGGTAGCTTTCTAAAATATAAAATACAGAAAATATAAAATACAAAACAGGAAATACAAGTTGGATCTTCCATATCCTTACAAGACACCTTTTTGGACTCTCGGGCTTCATCTACCTAGAATAACCCAGGAAAAGAAAGATGACTAATGATGTAAAACTAATTTTTACATCAACGTAAAAGTTTGAAAAGCCCACTAAACCCACACATGGACATACTCATTCAAAATTCGAGTGCCCTAAACTGGCTGTAGCTGACATAAACCAAGAACACAGTCAGACAATTGCTTTGGCTGCTGCTACCTCAGATTCAGAGGTCACTCCAGCACTGAGTAACCTCACCTCTGCAGGTTTCACTGGATTGGGAGTCATCAGTGAAACTGTTCTGTAAAATGATCCATGGTGAAGCAAATGAAAAATCATGGAACACAGACAAAGGAACCCCAAGAACCTTTTAATGGTAAATCAAACTGAAGTTGTATATGGTAACTAATCAGCGACATTTAGGCATAGAGCTATGTGCTGTTCTCCTACCCTGGCAGCTGAACACCTGAGAAGGAGATACAGCAACGTGATGCTGTTAAAACACGAAAGGAAACCATTCTCAGGTGTCTTAACAGCATATGAAAGCTCTTCATGTTACTCAGAAATGTTAAGAACTCACCTAAGGCACTTGCCAGATCTGGACACACCACTTGAAGAGGTGAAACAAAATGGAAATCATGTCAGAGAGAAAAACAAAAAAATACAAGAGGTTTAAAAAAATATAACCTTGGTGAAAACATTAATGAGCTGGCCTTACACAAACCAGGAAAGAGAAACACTGTAGATGAGCTCTGCAAATATTTTATAAATGTAAATACTTGCTATAGACAATATGGCAATCAACTGCCATAATGCATCCCTAAGTATATAGCCAAAAACTTTTTCCTAAATCCACGCTCTATCTTCCTTATTGAAACTGGAATTACTTCTTTTCCTCCTCTCAGTGGGCATGGAGAACTAACTAAGCAAGACTGTAGCAAGTATTTCAAAACTTCTGTTAAAGAGAAATTGGGACAAACATATGTCAAAAGTATCCTAGATATAAGTGAACAAAGTGTAGAATAGATAAAACTCGTTGAGATCCCCCTGGAGATACAATTATAAGGTCAATTTCTCTAGTTTAATTTCTATTATAAGAGTAAATTCCAGTCAGCAAATATTGTGTGTTTTAGGTGGCAGTCAGGAAGTATGGTTTTGTCAAAACAGAACTACTTTTAAAAAATTTATCTCTTACCTTCACCCTTATCACTCTCACTACAATTGAATTCAAGGCTTGTAACAAAAGTCCTGCTTATCTTAAAAAGTAAGCAAATCAAAACAATTTTGGTAATAATAGGGGTTTAATAACAGACATAGCCTTAGATTACAATTTCTTAGCCTTTTTACTATCAAGTTTTATTAGTAAGAGTACTGGTAAAAATACCTGGTTTAACATCATGCAACTTTATAGCTGAATGTAGCAAAGGGCATGAGAAACAACATTAAAAAGCACTGCAATTTAAAGCTTATTTTCATAAGTAGATTTTGCATTTAAAACTTCAATGCTTTAGTAATGCAACAGGACTGAGAATCCTTAAGTGCATATGTCACTTTTGAAAACAGAACAGAATCTCTCTAAAAAATGCTACCCTTCCAATTAAATTCCTAGAAGCTGTCTGGGTACTGGAGGACCACAGTTGTTATTCCAGTGGAGCTCAGCTTATTGTAGCAGTAATGCAATATTTTCAGAGAAAACAATATAGCCCCTGCCAAATTTATTAGCATACATCAGTGCTTGGAAATTAATTTAACGACCAAATTTGCATGTCATGTCAGCTCACTGTGAAAAGAAAGGGTCATCCTGCAAAGTAGCAATCAGGTTCTACACTAAATCTTTACGAAGTAATGCTCAATATCAAATGCATCTAGAGATGCATTTTTGTAGGGGAGTAAATGCTGTGTGAAAGTAAGCATTTTACATTCTTGTGGACAATATGCAGAAAAATGAAACAGTTTCAAACACCGTTACGTTTCTGATGGCAGATGGCTCCCTTTTGGCTGAACAGTGGTAAAAGTTCTTAATCAGGTCTACAAGTACAGTGAACCTTCACATTGCTGAAAGAGAAGCATCACTCCATTAAAAGCAAGTTCATAAGCAAGTGTTAATCCCCATGCAATGTAGCATTTATCATTTTTCATGCAAGTGCTCATTCCAAGAGGATTATCACTTCCCCATCCTGCCCTCTGGCTGACTACACAGGGCAGAGAAATTCTTTATTCCATATGGAAGGGGAGAGGGAGATTGGTGGAAGCTGTGATCTCCAGCTTCCAGTTTTGCTGTAGCTACTCCAAGTTGAAAGTGGGAAAGAGCACAGGCCAATGTTGCAGCAGTTGCTCTTCAATGAGAGTATATATATGGCTTCCCAGAAGCTGTCTAGCAATTAGTAACACATGTCATACTACAAAGATGGGGGTAGGGAAGCGGGGTGGCAAGCACTCTTTGCCAATATCTGTACAGATCCTACCAATCCACCCAACTGAATGGTCAGATGCACCTTTGATTTCTCCACACACAGTATTTCATTTAGGCTTGATTAAAGTGATTCTATTTGAAATGCCTCAGATCATTAATAAGTGACACAAATCAAGTACTGTAAGCACAGTTTTAGAGATAAGATCTGTGAGTATATAAATCTACTTGTGTAAGTTTATGAAATTTGAGCCACCTTTCCTAATTAGATATGCACTTTTCTAAAGAATTGCCCTTTGAGGTGTACAGAGCTTAGAAAATAACATACTTTAGGTGGAGCTATATTAGCTATGGGATACTTTTGCTTTCCTTTGGGGCACAACGTCCTTACCTCTGTACTCATGTCTCTCCTTGCAGAAGACTTACAGAATAAATACAGCACACCTGAGTGCTCTTATGTAACAGATCTACTCATGCAACAATGTAATTGTAGACAAAAACATGTAAAGACAGAACTTCTAGGCTAAATGGTATGTCAAACCCATCACAGAGACAATCAGAACGTTATTTTGTAACATGCCACACATATATAAAGTCAAAAGCACTGCATATGCAAAAGCAGCTAATAATGCTAATAATTTGTATCTACGATCCTACATAGCTCCCTGGAAATAAATGCTGTAACAAAAACTAGATTACATGAATGACATCTAGCGGACATACCCTTCCATAACAATTAACATTTTCCAGCCAAAACTGTTACAAGCTTCACATAGTAAAAGCAATCACCTGAACATCAATTAAACAACAGTAAGAATTTTCCTGCTTTTTTTATTTATTCATTCTTTTGTCTTCATAAAGTTAATGTCATCATGTGGGCATGCCTTAATCTCTCCTGTGCCCCAAGAGTGAAAATTATTCACCATAAATCACTAGATCCTTAAATTCCTAAGAAAATAGATATTTAAAAGATTGTGATCACTGCCAAAGTCCTTACTCATTTCAGTCATTTAAAGTAATTCCTTTGTGTTTCATTCCCCATTATTGACCAGAAAGAGCTGACTTGTCTGGCTTGTATGATACCTTGCACAAGCAACTGTCGTGTTTTATTAGGGTTTCTAGCTACAATGGCAATACCAATCGCTATTTATATATGCAGGATCATTATGTCGGGAGTCACTGAGTGATACTGCTGCACACAGATTTCGGAGTTCTTTTTCAGACTGTTTAAACATGTCTCAGCTTCTGAGTGGCTGCACTGTACATTTATATGATGACTATGAAACATATTTTCAGAAAAGGAAAAGCAAAGTTTATTCTTCTGCCTTGGATCCATTAAGCAGATTAGAGGAAAGCAGTGATCCAGTTGCAGTCAATATCTCCTCCACAAGCCCACAGATCCTACTTTATCCCTTTCCAACCAGCTACAATTTGAGGAACAACCTACTGATCAGGGCCCTGTTACACTGCCCTTCCTAAGAATTACAATTTGACATGGATATACAAATCTGTAATGTTTGGTAACCCTGCAACATGTTTGGAGGCTAGCCATGCTGCTGTAAATAATACAAACTAGATCCCTCACCCCAGCAATGGACCACTGTGGAGGCAACAATGAACAGCATACATAAAAGACAAATATATCCACTAAATGACACTGAACATCAGTACACCCATGTTCTGATCCTAGTTTCATCAGAGTTCTTCTCATGTGACCATGGACAATAATCTTTATGTACACCCGGTTTAAGTGTGCGTAAATACATACAGAAGTTCAAACACATATATAAGTACATATATAAGAACGTTTTATGATGGACACAAAATAGTCTGTGACATTTCCCAGAAGGAGATAAAAAGTGAGACAGTGTCAATTATCAGGTATCATTCCTTAATAATAATTGTGATTGTCCATATCTGGTTTGCAAATTTAAAGTATAAGACACAAAAAAAAATTCTTGCAGGCATTGCTTAAAGTAGAAAGGTGCAGGAGGGTTTTCTTCAGGAAAAAAAAATTAGTATCAGGTTTTAAATTAAAAATGCATTTCTTTTCCATCTGAAAAGTTCCTGGTTACAGGTAAGAAGCTGTCTATTCTATGTGAATACAAGGTCAGCTTCCTTAAAGTGCTGTCTCTGTGACAGGATAGGATATATATGAATGAAGTTACAACTACATCTCACATTATACACTGAGTACATATCTAAAACCGCCTAAGGCAAACCTACTGATTTGGTTTCCAGACAGCTGCTCTGCCCAGGAGAGAGGTTTGATAACTCACTGAAGGATGATCACCAGAAAGGTATCAATAAAATGTTGTCAGGTTTGAATAACTAGAATTCATTCCTCATAAATGGGCAGCTTTCTACACAGATTCCCACAGATTACTATACCTTTTCACTGACTAAAATGGCACGGAAAAAGAATCCCTACTCCAGCACTTCTTTCCAAGCAGAGCGCCAGCTGTGGTCCCTTATAATCACAATAACACCAAAATGTTTGTGCAGTCAGTAGTTAATCTAGTCATACCACACTAGATTCTGAAGAATCTAGTATGGAAATCTCCAAATAGAAAATTGTCCAAAAAGAAAGAAAAGTCCTGCAAATGATATCCTTATTTTCTTGTTTTACAGAATCCAGGATGACACAGGCCTTTCTGGCTTTTCTCTTTCCTGTGCCTTGTAAGATAAAGATAGAAAGGAAGAAGCTAGTTAAAAAACCAAACCTGTAGGTAAGTAGTTCAAGGAGATACACTAGGCCACTAAAGTATCTGGGAGATTGCGTATTCATCATGTGAGACAAGACATGTACCCTGAGGATTGCCAAACTGTCCTTTGGAAACTGTAACTGTACTGTGTGAGAGAGCACACTTTGCTGCTTGAGAGCACAAAGTTTCTATTCAGTTGATCTGTAAATACATTTAATTTTCATGTCAAATGGGCAATAATTTCAGCAGTGATATTTCATTGCTCAGAACAACAACACAGGTCAATGGGCCCCCCAAGGAAGTCTAAATAATCCAGGTGAGTATTATGTAGATAAGGCTCACAGAGTAAGAAGGGTCACCTTGCATTTCCTGAATCTAGAACTCCCTCCAAAAAAAATCTGTATTTTACTTCTTTCCTGTGGATAAGTTCCATCTTCTCCTAGATTAAGCCATTACAGAGCAGAAAGATTTTCTCCCATAACATCCATTTTGGACTTATTTAAGGAGGAGTGTTTCATGGACAAAACAAAACTTTGCAAACAATCCAAGCTCTATTCTTTGTTGATTTTGATTCCAAGACACATTAACTGCAGAAGTATCCCAGTAAAACCACATAAAGACAGAAAAGAAAATGACTACACATCACCATTCTTGTGTGGAATAAGCAGTTTGAAATTTCTGAACGACTGACATTATTCTGTTGCATTCTCCAATGGAAAAAAAAAATGATGAAAAGTTCTATGAGATTCTCCAGAGCTGAGTTAGGAAAATTGGTACACATTATGCTATGTATGAAAAGCATCTCTGTCAGATGAATCAGGTAAGTAACAACTTACTGCATTTCTCTGTTCCTGTGATGAGATACAAGTGACATGAGTGGGATTTTCTTTGTAAGACTCCTGGACAGGATGAAATTCCACAAGCAAAATGTATGAGATGCAGATGATGAAAATAATGCAGACATATTTGTATCTATGACTATACTTATCTTCCTACTACCTCATACCTTTCACTTCTTTGTGAGCTTATACTTTGGTTTTCATAACACATTTCAACTGCAAGGCCTTTAACACAGAGACAGTTTCCTCCTATGAAGGAAATTCCATGCCTGGCACAACAAGAAGTTGATGCTTAAAGAGTCTAAGTGATGCTCTAATATAAAAAACATTAACGTTGGGTCTGATGAGTTATGACAATGCACAGGTCAGCCAACAGAAAAGATAATTTGTTAAAATAAGAATTTCTTTCCTGTCTTGTGGTTTCAACTTCTGTGCAGAATGGTTGTGCCCTTTGCATATTCTGAAAATACATTGAAGTACACTGGAGAAGACCCTGTGAGTCTTAGCACCAAATTTGGAACAGAAATAGTATCATATTCATTGGGGGGGGGGATATCTGTAAGAGCTTGGTTTCTCAGTTTTTAAAGAGACTTTCATCATTATGGCCTGCGAGAAAACAGCCCTATTCCTTTTGCTGAAAGTTTGCCTCTGAAAGTGCTGCCAAGTTGTCCGGGTGTCTGATGGCAGGCTGATAAGCTGCCACAGGAAACATCCTGTAAACACACAGGTTACAATAGACTTTCTCAGGAGAATGAATATCCATTCCGAGTGGGTCAACTGGAAGATGAAAAAGTGAATGTCTAGATCTCATGCGTGGTACAGGCAAGATAGCTACATTGCTAAAACCACAAGAATGAGGGAAGACCTTATCACCCCAAATGAAAGACATAATACAACTTTACTTCTCAGCACAATTATGTAAACCGGATGCTTTTAAGCCCCTGATTTCCTCTGGATAATCATGGAGCAGCTGTAGCTAAACAAGGTGTCTCATTATAGAAACTTGTTTAAAAAATTGCACTAATTACATTTAAGATACAGCCCAGAACTCAAGGTTTGTGTTTTAACACTTGAAACCAAGCAAATTGGGATCTGATTACATGCACTGTCACAGGAGTGACCTATTGAAACTACATTGCTCTGATTAAAAAGTAGATATGCTCAAAGTAGGTAATTTCTCATGAAGGGTTCAGCACTCAAAAATCTATTTCTGGTTCTGGTTGATTAGAATCTAGAGTTCTTCACCTTTGTGGCATATTGCAAAGTTTACCTCCATTGAAAACCTATGGCAAACCTTTACAGTCAGCTTTACAGGAACCCTGAAAGACACTGTACACTCAAAAAAAGTTCAAATCCTTTCCTTTGGGTTCTGGTGATGAGCACACAGAACTGAAAACAGACATTTCAGATGATCGTCTCACAAAGTCAGCACATTATCAGCAAATGAGAAAAACCTTAAAAGAGTATGAAAATCCTTGCACACAAAACTTTACATGTCTTTTAATAAGAGCTTGGTGCTCAGACCAGAAATAGATTTTCAAAGGTGCTACACATCTTGGTAGTTTCAGGAAAGAGAAAACCCAGCTGCCCATTAATGCTCAATTTTTATGTTTTTAAATACAAGGAAAAGTAAGAAAGGTCATTCTAGAGAACACATTCAGGGACAAATTATGCTGCTAGTTTTTCAGCCAAGAAGCAACAGGGAATTCAGTGAAATTACAGAGATACACTCAAAGCTAAATTTGGCCTTGTAAATAAAAAAAAAAAAAGAGCCATTTGCAAAGACATTCTGAATAAAATTATTCAATTTAAGTTCAATGAAATAAAAGATACAATAGTATCCAGTATATACTACTGAATGTGTTAAACAGCATTAGAACACTGCTGTAACAATTGTAAGGAAAAAAAAGTAGTGTTTATGTACATATTTAAGATGCTTTCAACATATCTTTTTATTAAATTTTGGTCAGTACTCTAGTGTGACTCCGATCAGACTTCTGTCACACAGAAAGATGATGTAAATTATTTAGAACTTGCCTTTTTAATATCTATAAAGGATCTTTCATGTTTACCCAATCTTCCATGATTTACCATAGTCTGACACTTTTTAGCAGGATTGCAGGCTCTGTATCACTTCAAAGTTATACTTTACTACCTGTGTGAAAACTCAAAACACAGCAAATGAAAACAAAATAAAGTTGAGGATGTAAGAAAAAAAAACAATAGTTTGCTACCACATACTTGTTCTGAAATATATAGAAATTCAATTTTCTGAAATGCGATTTTTATTATTCGAACAATTTATAGTTCACTTGCAGAAAATATCTTGGAACAAAAAACTCCACCTATTTGTAAAAATTAGCACTGTGATAGTCAGTTTAGTAAGCAAAAAAGAGTATATTCAAAAACTAGGATGAGGGATTAAAGTCAGGTTTCAGAGTTCTGTTCTAAACTATATTACAAATGAGCTATGGAAGCAACTATAAAAGC
This sequence comes from Morus bassanus, assembly GCA_031468815.1. Taxonomy (NCBI): domain Eukaryota; kingdom Metazoa; phylum Chordata; class Aves; order Suliformes; family Sulidae; genus Morus; species Morus bassanus. The sequence goes on along the minus strand of CM062567.1, from coordinate 57,042,731 downwards.
AGTACAATAGCAACAGTGAGGGTTAATTCAAGTTTCTGAAGAGCTTTGCAGTCTAAGTATAGCTTATGTTAGTAAAGCAAAAAATAAACTCTAGAAAGCATAACATATTTATGGTTACAATCAGAATTATAACCATGCTAGCTGATGGAATGTTAACAGATGAGCCATAAACACACACACAACTCCACCCACAGTAAATCCACCCTAATTACTGGTTTATGAACAAGAAAATTCAGATTAAAATTGTTTATAATATTGAGATAATATTTCTAATATCTACTACAGAAACAGCATACAGAAACACAAGAACCATAGTTTAGATAGGATTTTTTAAGTAGTTACCTACATATTGACTAATCTAGATTAAAGCAGAAGATGGCTAAAACAATTTCCTCAAATTTTGTATATCTAGAGGGCTGTCTATGGAAAACAAAAAAAACAACACTAAAAGGATATTCAACGTATACTTTTCATTTTGACTGTGGAAAAACAAAGGCAAAAGGACATAAAAGGAGGCAAGTTTCAGTTATTCAGCCAAATGCAGTACAGTGAAGATAAAATGTTTTGTTTAGTCAGGTTTTTGATTTTGCTTATAAAAACTTCAGACACTTCAGATCTGTTATATACTTTCAACATACCAAAGTTCAAAAAGGGTTGCACCAAAAGGTCACATCAGAAACACAGCAGAATGTAACTACTTGTGTAATGGATGCCTAGTTACATTGGGTGACGCAGAGCTGGTTCTAGAAAACACAGCCATACTGCTGTGCCATGCCAACCAGAGAGTAGCACAGCCATAGCTGTGCTGCACTACACCTGAGACAAGAATACTGCAGGACCAAACTCATCCTTGCAGAAAGAGCCACAACATCTCCCCATCGGTCTGAGATAATTTGCAATCTGTTCTAGATAATTCATGACAAGAGAGTTGACTATGCAGTGGTATGTACTGAAAAAAGTCTCCTAGCTCAAGTAGATGTAGCTCTTGCTAAACCAACTGAGTTTGGTTTTAGACCTGAGGAGGCCTGGCTGTGACTCTAGCCAGTGATAGTGTTCTGCATAATCATGGAAGATTTTTGCTTCAGAGCTTCTACAGCCAGAAGCAGCAAATCTTGTCATGTTATGATCACCATCGTCTTCACCACTGGGAAAAAGACAGTACAAGTTTCCCCTCACTTTCTTAAAAAGAAAGGAGATGGTAAAGAAACTGAGTAATGCAGTTCTCCCAGACAAATGCTGGGAACTGTCCCTCTCAGGAGTTAAAGGACTATGGCCAGAAATTAAGAAATCCAGGCTCTGCCTAGCTAGTTGCAAACATGACTATTTGATGAGAAGTGCCAAAATTATGAAGCAAAGAATAGAATTTTTAAATTAAATATATGCACAAGTCTCCATAAGTTCGCATGACTTCCATCAAGAACACAAAATGATCAACTAGAAAAGAACAAAATTTTCTTTGTTTACTGGAAGAGTTTCCCATACTACCCAGAAGTAAGATAAAACTTCCAATATTTTTTTTTCCTGTGCTTGTTTATATGAGGAAGGCCATATTATTTTAAGGAATTTCAACCCTTCATTAGATGTAGCAGACTATGAATTCTGCTGGGGAGATCTGAGGTCTGGTTAATTCCTTTTGCCAACCTGTTGTCTCACTGAGACACAGTGATTTGTAGGAAAATCAATAGAAAACGACAAATATGTAGAACTCCCAGATCTTCATGGTCATTCAGATTGTTCTTGCAGAGTCACAAGATTCTATTGTAGACTCACAAGATTCTATGATTCTATGATTCAAGATAAAAATACCAAAATTCAGAGGCAAAAGATTTCAGTTTATAACTGGTATGGAAGTCAGGTAACCCTTAAAAAAAGGTTCCTCTGGCAAGTGAAAACCAATCAAGTCATCATGCTAGCTTTAAAGTCATCCAATTTCAGCAAACACCTTTGATCTCTTTCAGTGTTCTGTTACTAGTCTACTGCTGATGAAGAAATATGCAAAATGCAGAAATGACAATGAACAACAGAACCTTGTCCTACCTAGACACAGACACCTTACAGACCACAGCAGGTCATGGGAAAAGTAAGTCAGTTCTCAATCTTGTAATACACAAAATCGTTAATTCCAAGAGCAAAAAACCCTAATGCTTTCTGCTTACCTGATACGGAACAATACTCCCATGAGCAGTACCCCAGCGTTTTGCTTCAGTTTTGCAATTAAGGTAATTAGCTGCTACATGAGTGAGACATGCAACCTGGAAACGGAGAAAAAGTAAAGCATTCAAGGAAAGCTGAAACTTCACTGACAACTTCTCTGAGATTTCTGTCTATTTATATGTGTTTCAGATACATAAATTATTTATGTCAAAGAAGTATCCTTTATATATTTCATATCATGTATAGTTTTTTAATATGAAAAAATTCAGGCTACATCTATATCATGGAAGTGCTTGTATAAGTACAACTCAGTAAACTCAAAAAATAATGTGTCCTATAACACTAGTAATGCTAGACAAATCTAGCATTAAACTACCCAAATATTTTGCAGAATGGTCAACTGCACTAAAGGAAAAAAAAAAATCAGTGTCTTGTCCAAAGTCTAGTGGGAAGCATGATGGATTTGCGGGATAGAACTCACCATTTCCTGAACCTCAATCCCATGCTTAAATCACAAAGGCTTTTTCTCAGTTACAAGATTATCTTTCTGTTTTCTCCTATGCTTCTCATTTTACATGTCCAAGCTATGGAAAATACTTCTGAATCCTTCAGCTCCCCACATGCTCTGTAATATTAATTAAGTGGTAGGCCTTGATAAATCATCTGTCATTAGAAGATAAGGAGAGATTTATCAAGTTATTAGTCAGACAGACAAAACTGGAAAAAGATTAATTTTGTGAAAAATATGGCATGCTAATTTAGTAACCATAATTTGAGGGGATAAATATATACTTTGTAAGCATGAATATATCTCAGGAAAAAAAAAATGAGCATTTATAATGCAGTAACGCATGAAACTCAGTGGTTCTGTTATAATCAATGGCAGATTATTTATTCTTATTTCTTCAAGGGAATACAGTGTGTGACTATATCTGAAGCCAAGTAACGCAAGAAAGCATTACAGTTAGCATGCAAGGTTATCACTAATTCACCAGAGAGACACAATATACTTGTTTTATGCTGTTAACTGGTTGTGCCAGTAAGTGCAACTGCTTGCCTAAACAATAGGCCATGTGACCATTTTTTTCCAAAAATATTATTTTCTTCATATTTCTCCCCTAGATGGAAGAAATTTGCTGTGATGATCCAAGTGTTTACACTATTCTGTGCCTACTAACCAGCCTAATCTACATCAAAACATGCAGTAATTAATTTAGTCCACCATTCACATTCCAATATGTGAATTATATATTTCTAGAAAAAGAATGCCATTCCATTTTCTTCTTCTTTCTCCATATATGCTGAAAAGACAACGTGAATGTGTCACTCTCGCGTTTAACGTAAATACTTAACTATAAATCATGGATACAGTATTTAGCCCAGCAGAAAACCTAGGAAAATACATAGCAAATAAGAATTTAACTGCTGCCAAAAACTATATCCATATACACTAACTACAAATACAATGCCTTATTCCTGAGTACTGTTGGAAAACACTTTGTAGTTGGATTTCAGCTGCAGCTTATTATAGCCCAGTGTCACTTCATTCAGCTAAAATGTTGAACAATGTCTAGTCTGTCCTACAGTCCCCAGGAAAAATCTCAGCAATTAAGGAAACGGATCTGCGAGTACGTAGAAAGGACTTTTTCTTCTGGTTTGCAACCTTCCTCAGCCACATCGAATGAAACACACCGTTATTAGAAAGAGAGTTTAATGAGTCACAAAAGCATGTTATATATTAGTAACACATACCCTAGACCCATCATTCCTGTCATTTTTCAATTTGGGGTCACACTCCACAGTGATCTTTTTTCTACCACAGAAAATGGTTATGCAATGATGATGAAATACTAATCGTTAGATATTCTTCTGTATTTGTGTGTACACAGCTGCTGTATTCCACAGAAATTTCACTCACAGGTGAGATGCATCCACTACAAAGGGCTTTTACTTTTAAAGACACATGAATGCCCTCTGTGATACATGCATTTAACTTTTCACACTTCTGGAAGGAAACGCTATACCAAATTTAACTCTGGGAAGGACACAGGGAATTAAAACCTAGTGAAACAGAAATCCTAAAATATTGATTTTAAATATAATGGAGCCAAGATTACATTCCATTTATTTATTTATATTCTATGCTGTAGAAACAGAGCTATGAGTTTCATAAACAAAATTATTCACAAGAAGTTTCACAAGAAAACTTCTGTCCTTAAAAGAAAGATCTTTTTAACACAGTGCTGCAAATTGCTTCAGCTTTCTTGAGGAGATGAATAGAATTCTTTCAATGGTGGAAAACATACATGTCTAGATTTCTCCAAAGCACTTTTTCACAGTACCATAGGAAAAAAAGAATTAAAATATAATATTGGCTAGATATTGGAATTGTGCCACTAAAGCTTCTGCTCAAAGACTTGTTTCAGTAGCAATCCACAGCAAATGCCAGGGAAGTCAGAAGCTTAGTAAAGAGAGCAATTTTGGAACTAAAAGTTGCTTAGACTGTATCAAGGCCTCAGTTCAACATGATACTTAGTCTGAAGAATAATTCCATTTCAGTCAATGCTTGAATGCATATGCCTATGTATCCTGCTGAAACTGGTTTACTTATTATTGTTTTTTCAACAAATCATAAAGGAAAAAGGCTTTTGGTTCCCTTTGACTTCCTTCTCTGAGTTGGGTACCTTGTTCATAGTCAAATCAGCCAGCCAAAAAGAATTATTATTAGTAGTATCATCATCATACAAACTTATATTGACCACATCAAAGTAAATACTTCAGTGCTTTGTGTTTTATGTATAAACATGCTTAGTTGAGTGAAGTCTGTGGCCTTTTGCCTCTTTCATAATAAGTAAGTCTCTGATGAATTCAGCAGACTTAGAAGACAATTCTACTTCTACTGTCCCACAAAATTGTTATAGACAGTCCCAGGACTACCGTGCTTTTCCCTTTCCTCTCTTCCTGGCTCAGTTCAGTATTTCTGGTCTCGCCAAAGATTTACTCTCACTAAAAAAGCACTATCCAAAAAATCTTTCAGCACATATATTTTATGTCCTTAATAAAGAACATAAAGAATTTATCTACCTATACCTTACTGTTGTTAAGCAAACTGCTGAACTATAAGCATAAAAAAGATATCCCAACTGAACATTTCTACAGACATTTTATCCCCTAGGAAAAAAATGTTTTTAAAAAAATAAGTCTATTTCTCCAAATTCCCCTGTAATTCAAGACTCAGTTAGGACCTCACTGCTAGAGATACTTCTTGCAGTAGGAGTATCTATGGTATAATCAATCTCTCAAAATGAAGTTTGGGTACATCTGTATTACATATTCAGTTAAGTCCTTTTAAATCTATATTTAAAACTGCTTTCCTGAAAGCTTATAAACCCATTTCTTTTCTCCTTTAATTAAGAACTAATCCTTAAAAGTAACCTTTGGACTTGTAACATTAAAGCAGATGTAATACAATGATACAGACATCTCTGTATTCATTTGCTTGCAGAGACAGATCTATGCACTGTAAATATATATTATCAAATATCTACAGATAAGCGTTTCTTTATTTCACATCAATAAAGGGAACACACACTTCAACATTCCTTTCTGATATTATTGTTGACAGCCAAATCACGTATTTGCATTACATACTTACTTAAACCAGAACAAAAAGAGAGCTGCATTAAGGTCTGAAAAGTTATGCTTGGCTTATGATGGAATCAGACAGATGGGAAACAAGATATTAAAAGCCACAAGGTGAGCAGACAAAGAGAACAGACAGAATTTCAAAAGATTTTTTTCAAGATAGAACATCAAACATAATTTATTACAATGAGTTCACTGAGTCAATCAATCATTTACATGCAAGTTCAACAAGTGTATATGAATAACAAAAGAAGACAGGTAACTGGAAAAAGGAGAAAATAACATTTTAATTATATTCTTTACTTTCTTATCCCTCCAATTTTGTGTCCGCTTTCCTGCCACGTATCTTAACAAGGCTTTGACTCTTAGCCAAGTTAATTTCATTTTTCTCATTCTTTGTTTACTTTTTCTTAAAGTAGGCATGTAGTCTGTCTTTTAGGAACTTTGAGACACAGGCATTTTACAGCAGCACAGCTAACTTATTTTATGCTATACTACTGAACTAGTAACCTAAATATTAATTTATAACTTTGTAGAAAAAAATCATCCCAGAAAATGTCAGTGCCTTCTGTTGTGCAAAGGCCAATAATCTTCCACTTACACCTTTTCCATACTTCCGGTGACATGGCAAAAAGATCTTTACATGAGAAAAATTTCAACATAAGACCACAATCCTCATTTGGTGTACACCAACAAAGCTCTCTTAAATCACTGATCCTATGCTGGTATTTACCTAATGACTGATTTTACTGTTTTACATGTTTTCTCCCTTCCATGTTGCAACAAATAGTTTGACACTAATAAACTAACATTCATGCTTGATTAATTTTGCTTTTGCAATTACCCCCCATCACCCTTCTCATTTGTATATTTGTATTGAAGCTGCTTCCATGGACATGTGCACGGGGTGACCCTTGGCTCTTGCTTCTTGAGTGTTTTTTTTTTTTTTCATTTAAAACAAACAAACAAAAAAAAAAAAAAAAATCAAAACCAAAAACCTCTATCTCTACCAAGAAAACCCCGCTCTTTCAGCTGAAGTCTAATTGCGATTAGCCAAAAGGCTTAATGAGAGTAGAAATAATTTCTTACTAGTCTGCAATCACCTCACTGCTGCCATAGACAGCGCACACATATTTTATGTTACATCCTAAGCATTGACGCAACTGGTTTAAGACATGGCACTGCGCCACAATGAACAGTGTCATTCTACCAGTTCTTCGGCAGGCAACTGCGTTTCAAACCCCTGCAAGAATTAAGCGGGCAGCAGGAACCACAGCCTTGCACAGAGGCAAGGAAGATGCCACAATTCAAGGTAGCCCATGCCACAGGGGCCCAGCAGCAAAGCACAGCCTTCCCAGGAGCTGTCAACGAACATCACCTTATGTTTAGGCACACAAGGGCCTCCCATCTAGCCTGGAGTTGAGGGTTCTGCAGAAGCTAAAAATCAGCTCAAGAGTGCCATACACCCATAGGCTGGGCAGACATCCCCACCTGCAAGTACACAGCAAAGCCACAGCCCACAAAGGAGCAAGATTTTAAAAATTCATCAGCGGTGTCCCTACATCGGTGCAAGGCAGCAGGTCTGACCTCCTGAATTCACAACTGTTGTCCCATAATCCCTCTCTACATAGGTTTTTCCCTCCCCTTCAAGAGCCAGTAGTACTGTAGCTGCTTTCAACCAGTGCTTTGCAGACCAGCAAATTCCATTAATGACTTTGAAGAGGTCTGCAAAAGCTAACTAGAAAAGCAAGACTACAATCATGTAGGCCAAGGTTTAATAGTAAAAAGCCTACGCCCCCTTTAGAAAATGTCTGTGGTTACGTTATGAACATTGTGCTCTGGGCAAAAAGTCTTTTCTTCCCAGTGACGCTGATTTCTTTTAATGTGAACCTCCAGGAAGTGATCATGAATTCACCCTTCACAAAATAAAACTCCTGGCACTGAAGCATCAGCAAATGGTATAATCAAATCCTTAATGACAAATAACTACAATGATGGCTGAAAACAACTTTTGCTTTATTAAAAAAATAAAGTTTAGACTACATAAATATAGAGAAACTGAGGTATCTTCAAAAACATAAGGCATTTGCGTAGTAGAGAACTGCTAACTGAGTTCAGTGATATACAACAACAACAAAAAGAACTGATCTACAAATTATTTTTTGATGAGCTATTTAGAGCTTATAAAAGACCAGAATGAACAATTCTGTGCTTCCCACAGCATGGAGATCATCTCCTGATTAAGATTCAATTAGTATTAACAATAGCAAAGATTGATGCAAATAACAGATGTAGGACTTGAAATTTCAAAAATATATATTATTCAGCACACAGTTTCAAAAGAAAGTAAATGTTAAATGGACTCCTATCTCTCCTTAGTCACCATTTAAAAAAAAAAAAGAAAAAACACAAAACAAAACAACAAACCTACACACACACAGATGAGTTTTAGGTGAAGGATCAGAAATAAAAATCCTGACCATAGTATCCATTAGACAGCACTGGCATGAAAGAAGGAAAAGAAAAAAAAAAATATATATTTCTTTTGAAATGAGCTCCAGTTCATAAAAGCAGTATTTTAAAATTAAGAATAAATTATATTTTCTTGATTAAAACAAAATACTAATATGCTTTTTCTGAAAGTGTAAAAAAAAAACCATACTACTTCAACCACTGAAAAATTCCTGTTCCAGCTTCATAATAACATGGGACAACTAACACCAAAGTTAGTCTGTACACTGTGAAAGATCTTGGTGCACTTGTATACAAACCTTAATCATATGGTCCTGTACTATTTTTCTATCAAACTTCTGACTCATTTAATTAGTAGGTACTTATGGAATATTTACTTCTAACTTATTCGGGAACACACAGCCCAAACACTCCACTGAATCTCCTAGAGAGTCCCTACCAGCCTTTATGCACATCGTATATCGTACACATTGCACCTTCTGCCACCCTGAGTTCCATTCAAAAGTCACTTCCCTGAAACAAGGGTGATTCATCTGCCAGATTTCAAGTTTCCACTCCAAAGAATGAAGGCACTGAGTCTCTCAGGAGGAGGAAAAAAAAAAAAAAAAAAAAAACCATCATCGTATTTTCCCATAACTTGTTCCTGGAAACAGATGAATCATTTTAATAGTAACTTTGAAAACAAATCGCTTTTTGGCAATTCCATGACATGGAAAATTCAGCCAAAACAGTTAAAACTTTGGCAAAGTTATAAAAACTAAAATCAGACTCTGATAACTGTCATATCAGACAACCTTAACTACAAATGACACTTCTACAATAATTTCCTCAAGTCTCCATCTTCTCTGAAGAAAGAAAATATACCCACTGATATATTAAATACATTACGCTCTGTATTCTCACACAGCTTTACTAAGTCCAGGCAAAATTCAACTTACAAAAAGTTTCTTCTGCTACATTTTATACAGTTTTTTTAATACTATAACATATTTTCTTATATAATTCCCTAATTACAGCCTTTCCCACCAAGAACCTATGCATTTAATATGAATTACAACTTATCTAGTTTTTAGTTCTGTGTAATGATGTCTGGTTGTATTTCATTGATTTTCTAAGAAAATAGCACAGATCAAGTTCTCAGAGTGGCTTCTATTCATGCAAAGAACTGCGAGCATACTTGCAAAACACAGAACAATTTGAGTTTAAAAATGGTAGCTATATTTGACAGCTGAGAATGAAAAGAGCAAAACATACAGATAGAATCCAGACAAACAGATTTTGCTCATATAAAAATTAATTACCTGTGAGAGGACAGGTATCAGAATAACTACAGCAGTTTTTCTTATTACTTGTAACAAGGTAGTATCCAGAGGCTCCAATCTGGATGCTACATACACTTCGTGAAGGATTCTATTGTTTTATTTAATGAGTAATAAGGATGCTTTCCCATGGAAGTCTGCCAACATCCAAAAGAAGCTGTATTAAGGTACTTTTCGCTTCTAATCTTACAATGAGAAACAGTACCGTTTACAATGACAATATGCATACACCTAACCGTTTACAGCATTCATCTTTTTGTCTCCACATTTATCAGCATTAATACTTGCACAGAAAAAAAGGGTGTTTGTCTGCTCCTGACAATGTCATTTTCATCTTATCTGTGGAGAATTGTCCCTCCACAAAAATAATAGAAATTTCAACTCTTGTGCTGCAGCAGTGCAAGCAGGTAGATTTTTAGATTTTTCATTTGATACATAGAGAGGCACATACAGAAACAAGCCATATCTATTTGGCTGGGTGAGAAACATGAAAATATTCCATCCCTATTATCACAGCCAAATCTCCTCTGGCTGTAACAGTATTATCTCAGCAGAACAATACCAGCATTAGTTGTAACACTGAAATGGACGCTGCCCATTAAGTACTTATGTGCTAATGCACTACACAAGAAAAACTCATGCAATTCAATGAAATGTTTGAAATAGGATGTTTACAATGCACAAGATTGTATTTCTGTGCCTCTGCAGCATTAATGAATGCCCACCATTCAGTCATCCACAATGCTTTTCTGAGCACTTTGATGCTGTCCACAGTGCAGATGTGGTTCATCTACTGAGCTGTTAAACAGCATACAAGTCATAGAAACATGGTCCAAAGTTCTATTTGATTTGAGAAATAAATGGGTTAGTATTAGCAATGAGTCTGGAGCCAAAATATGGCACGTCTGCCTGATAATGCATTTTGAATAGTGACAACAAATTTGTAAATGATTCTCTGAAGAAGAAAGTTTTTCCTTAACCCATCTACAAATATATTTAAATAGTACCACAAAAAAATCAAAATGCTGTATTACAGAGTAAGCTTGAATGAAAATAACTTCACATAATTTTTTATCAGAGAAATCTAGTACTACAAATATTCCTTCCAAAGAAGGCAAAGCATTTTTACAAATAACTGAACTCTGACTATTAGATAAAGTTTAATGGATACGTGTTTGTGAAGTCCTAAACAAGAGTCTGAACACGTTTTTTTATAGCTTTCACTATAATATAATACATAACTAATGAATTATGACCTCTGGCCTAATCACGTCGCTGATCTTAAGAGTTTGCAATATAAATGATGAGCCAGAAACAATACAGTGCTGAATAATACAAACATGGGGAAACACAGAGTCATGGCAGAGAACTCCATCAGACCAAAAAGAAGTCATTAGTCCAAATTTGTTTCAGCATCATCCTTTACTTCACCCTTTTTATAAATTACAATCTACAGAGAAATTTCAGAGCTATCTGAGGCGATCAAACCAAGCAGTGTTAAAACCTTAGCTAGCATTCCATCAGCATACCCAAAAATGACATACTTGTTAAGGTTTATTTTTTTTTCCAGAGGTTCAACAGCACATAGAAATCAGTTATTTTGCTAACTGAACATTTTCCATGACATAAAATCAAAACCTGTTCCATCAAGTTACAGCCCTTTTCCTTGCTATTTACATAAATAGCGCATAAGGTGTTGAAAGGCCCTATCCAAATTTGACCAATTTACAAAATTATTTCTGAAGGCTTCCATGAGTTTAGAGGGAAGGGTGAGCTTTTGGGGTACGCTAAAAGTGCTTATTCTGCTACTAGTTGCTTAAATCATTCCCATTTCTTTTGAACTACCCAGGTTATGCTTTTTCTCCTAATATTTTGCATGATCCCGAAATATGATCTGCTGGTAATAAACTAAAACAAACATCTTGATTCCATTTCCAGAATTACACCCTTATTCAAAGGTCATCTAAATAATAAACTCATTAAAGAAATATCTTCCTTTGTCTTCAAACTCTCTCCCCTACCCACTCCAGATAGCCATTTTATTTTTTCTATGTAATAAAGGGCATATTTTTCCTATCTCCTTCTTGGTCTTTCTCTAATTGATGACAGAGGTAGCTCAACATAGGAAAATGAAGCTGCAACCCATTCAAATTTAGTTTCATTAGCACAAGAACAATAGTAGCAAAGAAAAAGAAAAGCACACAATTTACTGTCAGATAGCAGGTAAAGAAGAAATTCCCTTGCAATCTGGGTATATACTCTGTTTACAGAGTAAAGAAAGCCACTAAATAAACCCAAGATCCAGTTGGAGTATGATCTACCAACAACTTTTTGCATAACTAATCATTAGAAATCACAACACACATTCCACAGAGGCCAATATTAAATTGAGTTGCTGTCATGTTAGTATGGTTGTCTGGTCTATTCAATAAAATTCTGGCTACTTAAAACCCTGAGGGCTAAGTTCTGTTCTTAGTTATACTGATGTTCTCAATGGAAATTATCAAGAAGAGTAGCCAAGAAAAGTGTTTAATGCACAGTGTATAGTTAAAGAAATGTTCACATTAATTCAGATTTTATTATCTTTCCATATCAGAGCTATGCAGTGAAAAAGACAACTTCTCCATACAGTGCATACACAATTTTTTATCATGACGGAGATTAAGAATACAATGTTTTGTAAAGATGATGCTTTATAAGCTTGTAAAAGAAGAACTGCTTATTCAAACCATACCCAAAACAAGACAACTGCGTAACAGTCCTCCTAGACAGCCTCCAAAATCACCAGCAGCAATGACCTCTAAAAAAGCAGATTTTCTTTCTGTATTCAGTCAACTCGCAACTCTCAGCAAGCAGAAAAGCAACATGATACAGTCAAGACACCTGAACAGTATTTGAGTTCCAAGGTTGATATTTCTCACACAACTTACTGCTCAGGGATCCTGTGCCATATATACCCTACAGGCAGTTTGTAAGTGTTTCACCTACACTTAACAATTTGTAAAAAACATGTCATGAAAGCCCTGAACAGAGAGCACTAAAAGCACCTTAAATAGATAAGCCTTAAACACAACCATCTTGGGAAAAAGTGATGCAGAAACAAAAAACCTAATAGTTTCTAAACCTCACCATTATCTCAGTAAACTAACTGCCAAACTGAAGCACAAAGATGGAATTAAAAAAAGTAATTTATACCAATTTGCTAGGCTTTTCTAGGGTCACTTCAAAATTTTGAGAAGATTAAGAGTTTGTTATGGCAAATACAAACTAAACCAGAGTAATCAGAAGCAGAGAAGTGTCTGATGAACAATCATATAATACAAACAATATTAACCACATTATCCTGTCTGTGGAATCTGGGAAAAAAAAATACACTCCAAAATTGCAGAAATGTTAAATGTAAAATACTTCTTGCAGATTTTCAATCCAAGAGAAACCAACTTATTACACTATTTGTTGGAGCCTGGTTGTAATTAAATACAGGAAGGATATTAAAACTTCCAAGAGATTTTTTTTTAAGCCACAACAGAAGAAAAGGCACAATTGCATAATTGGAACCAAATCCAAAACCCACTTCCTTCTTATTTACTAGCATCATCTAAAGGACACTATTTAGATGCTGAAAGGTCTGGAGCTGACAACTGTAAATCATCTAAAAGTCAAAAATTTCAAAGGAATTGTATGACATGGGTTAGAAGTTTATAGATGAGAGATATAGAAAGTTAGTGCTTACTGCAAAACCACATCCTAGCGGTCACCGTAACTCTCTTTTCAATAAAATCCTAGAATTCTATTTTTTTTGTGGGCAAAGAAATCCTCTTTGGCAGTAATAAGCTGCTATAAAGCTATAGGGCAAAAACGTTTGATATACAGAATTTGTAAGAGAGATGTCTTTTTAAGATATTCTAAAAATAACATTTCTTTAGAGAACAGGATTTCACTTATCATTTGGTTTTACACAGACCAGTTAAATACTAAACAAACTTGCCAGTCAATGGGATATTTCTTTAAAAAGCTTCAGATCATTTTCATTAGCAGTTGAATTCAGTTCAATGCTCTTTGTCATTAGCATATCTGTGCAGGAAATTAATATCAAAAGCATCCTCCAGCCCTCCCCCCACCAAAAAAAAAAATTACAAATCCTCTTACATTTCTATAAGGCATGCAGAAAAGTAACAGCACAGACACAGGTGGACATGCACACGCTAGGTTTTTTGCTATAAAATAAACCAAGTGGTTTTCAGGGATTTCTAATTATTTAAGTGCTTTAACCCCTGGGCTTTTTTTTCCTTTCTGACATAGTCAGAGTCATCAAAACTGCTCAATGAAGACATATGTGTAGGTCAGCTTCACAATTCTCAGTTCAGATGAAAAGATGGACAAAAGGTGCAAACTTGCTGCTATATTAGCTCAGTGCATGAAATACTGACAAAAGCCAAAAGTTTCATACAGGTCACTGCTGTCGTAACACTATTAATAGGAGGACGGTTCAGCAGAGCTTTTGTTTTACACACAGAAAAAAAGATTCCTTTTTTCTCATTAAAAATTACTACACTCCAGTGAAACTCACACTGAAGGAAAAGTTATCATGATGCATTTGTTTGACCTCTAGATCCCACCATTAATCACCTGCAACAAGAACCTAACAAACTAAAAGTCTACAACTTTAGGTTCCTATTGTTTTGGCAGCATCCATGAGAGACTTCAAAAGGCCATTCTTTTTAAACATTCATCACATGAGGAAGAGCTAGCTTTAGATATCTCAGCTTGGTATGTAAAACCATAATCCCTTTGAAAGCACGGATCTTTCAAGAACCTGATTGTATCACATTAATTGTCTAACTTTCCTTTAAAAAAAACATTAGCACCAGAAGCACTGCAAGAGCCATTTCTTTTTTTACATTAACTTTTATATTTGTGCTACTCTTTCTTAGTACGCTTACCCTTGAAGACTTAGAAGTAACCAAAGTTTTGGTTTGCAAAAAGAAAGGAAACGAACCAGGAAAATTAGATGTTCTCAGAGAGACTCAGCTGTCAGTTACATTTTTCTTCCTTCATTTTAACATGTTTTTTAACGGGATTGATAACATGGGTTTATTTTTGGTACCCCAGCACCTTATCCATAAATATTTTTTCCAATTTAATAAATGTTCTCATTACAGTCTTGGGCCAACATCCTAAAGTTAATTTGGACTGAAGTGATAGGGTTCTGTAAAATAAAATAGCTGTTTTCTGAATAACAGCTTATACCCATACTCCAAAATACTAACTTATTTCAGTTTAATTTATCTAACACTGAAGTAAAAAACACTTATTTTGCAATAAGAGTGTGCATGTATGGTATTACTTCTTAATAACTTTTAGATAACTATAATTTCATAACAAGCGTGGAATGAGTTAATGTTTAAAAAACTCACTACACTGTCCCTTCACCATTTCGTACTTCTTTAGCTAAGCACGTAGAAGTCAAACACCACATAACCTGCTTTGTTCACTAACATCTACCCAAGTCTTCATTCCTTTTCTTGTCTATGCCCGTGAGTGGCCTAAAGGATGATGATGTGGAACTTCAGATGAGAATTTTGCAATATGAGAACAATTTTGTGCAGAACCAAATCTATCCTAAGCAACAAAAAAGAATCTAAAGAAAAATGAGGTGAGAAAGTAAGGTGAAATAAAAGAGGAGAGTTACAGCAACACCTAACTTTAACTCTTCTTTCTTTCAGCATTTCATAAAATAGCAACTAATAACCAAGAAGTCTCCATTAAAAAAAGCCCAAAAAACAGTGGAACAAGGAATCAAAAAACAACAGAATGACTCTGGAAATTAACAGAAATTACTGGAAGTCCTTTTAATAAAACTATAAATGAAAAATATCAAGGAGAAGCTACCATAATATAAAACAGTATGATACTTTAAACAAAAATCAAAAACAAACAAAAAAAAAACCCTAGACCCCCCAAAAAACTTCCATATGTATACATTTATTAAACATTTAACATACATTTAAAATATTTTTCTAAACTGCTTATTACATTTTCCAAATACAGACACAACATTCACAAATATACGTAAGTATGATGAAGAGTTCAGTCCTCACAAAAATTTCTGAAACAAATGAAAAATTCTTTGCTGATTTAAGCAAGGGCTTCCCCTTCTTTCCAGGTCTGATTTCAGTAGGTATTTAAACAAGAGCACTATGTATTAAAACAAGAGCAGCCTCAATCATCAGTCTCAATCATTATTATCATACAATGATATACGTGGGAAGGAGCCTTTGGAGGTCATCTTGTCCAACCTCCTGCTCACACCAGAGCCAACTTTTTGCACAATGGGTGCTCTATCATCTCTCAAATGTACTGACAGGTATAATGTGAAGAAAAATACAACTGAATAAAGATTAAAATAACAGACCACGGTAGTACCTTTGATAAGTACTGCATACAGTTTTGATGTACATTTTAAAACATACACAAAAATTCCTATGCACTATATACCTAGTTGCTACGAGCAGGTATCTACATCAGCAAGACAATGTATCATCCGATCATATGCAGCTCATACCAGCATCACTTTCTTTTTGTAAATTATAAATCATTGCACCAGTGGTGCTTAAATATTGAAAGGCAATTTAGAGTTCTCATTATTCGTGGTATATGGTATACCTTTCATAAGCAAAACATCTTTGTCTTTATAATTTTGATGAGATTTCTCTTTAATGTGCCTAGAGAAAATGCTGGATCTTCAAGCTTACTTTATTCTTTAATTCCCAGAGTCAAAAGGCAGCCTTCCTAGATTACATTACTTTGACACTTGGGTGATAGCTGATTACTCTGGGTGATTTTGCATAAGTCGTTCAGCCACTCTGGTAGTAATGTTACCCAGTGCCAAGGCCTCCTTTCCAACAGTGGTTTCACCATTTATGCTTGTCTATCTCAAATTATCTATTACAACTGTTACTTACAATCTCAGGGATATTATAAACCTTGATTAACCCATGTTTTCAAAGAACATGGAGGTCCTCTGTAAAAAGTGAAAACCAAACGTAATGCAGTAGTAACTATAACCATGTCATATAAAATGGTCAATACCAGAGTGGCAGAATAAGGAAACTGTCACTAATGCCATTATTACTGTTGTCATTAGTTGTACCTACGAATTTGCATTAATTTATGTCAAAATGGTACTCTTAGGTGCAAACATCTACACAGCTAAAAGCAATTTTTTTAAAACTCCTACCTGAGATGACAAGAGATTGCAGTCAATGTGCAGTCCTTTCCCCGTCTTATACCTCTGAAGTAAAGCAGCCATAATTGCCCCATATGTATACAACCCAGTAGCAAGATCTGTCATGGCTACTCCTGGTCTAACTGGCTCACCATCCTAAAGAAAAAGAAGAAAACACCCCAAAACAAAACAAGACAAACAAAACAAACAAAAAATAAAAAAGAAGAAAATAAGCAGAGGCAAAACATTACTTTTAGTTATAGTACATCCTACACAAGACTCATCTGAAAATGTTTACATGTTTCTGCATTGCAAACTACAAGAAATAAGAGTATCTTTGAGTGAACTGAGGTACAAAAACTACCACTGAAAAACAGATATTCTTGCAGTATCTACACAATACTGTAACTTCGTGATGCTGCAGACTGCAAATTGTGAATGATTTATTATGCTACTTTTTGCCCTAATAACATAATGCTTCAACTCACCAATGCAAAAAGAAAAGAGATACTGTTAGAGACAAGAGAATCCAGTGAAAACTAAATTTCAATTCAGTTTCAATAAAATTGAATTTACAGAATTACTTTAATTAGTCATGTCTAAACTCCTAAGTGCAAACATACTTCAAGATTGCAAGAGAGTTATGTTTACTGATAATTATTAAAAAAAAACAAAAAGTGTCTTGGCTTCACATAAAGAATTTAAAAATTATCTTCACCATGCTTTTCTTCTTTTGCACGCCAACAGGATTTACGTAAGTCTGGTAACAAATCATATATAAATTAAAAATTATTTTAAGAAAAATAAGATCATATTATATATGATATATTAATATATATCACATTAAGAAATATAAGATCATTATCAATTGCATTAATAGGTTAATTCTGGCACAAATGACTGTAGTACAATATTTTCTAGGTAAGGTGGAAGAGCCTGCTATGTTATTCATATCATAAAAGTGACTAAACAAAATCATAAAATCTGTATCAAATACAACAAAATGTAAAAAAAAAAAAAATTCCAGTTACTGTCATTCAAACTGCAGTATGGATTAGTCTGTGACTCTCTAGAGATTAGATAGGCTAGAGATTAAGGATTATGTATAAACTATACATCCTTAAGGTGAACACTGCTTTAGGAAGTACTTCTTTTTTGAAGAATCTCTTATTTCTTCCTCCTCCACACTCTACACTAAGCTACTTCAGCTTCGCAATAGAAAGGGAAATTCAAAGGTTCCATCCTTTAACCACTCTCCTTGTACCCAGCTCTGGGGGAAAACAGGAAAGGAAGTTCTTTATTTTTATACACATAGACCTACTGAGGAAACTAATTAGCACATGAGAAAGTTTTTGCTCCTCAGAGCTATCACTGAGAAATACAAATGAAAAAACCAAAACAAAACAAAAACCACAACAAAACCCACATTTCCCCCATATTATCTGCTGCAAGTTCTCAGTTTGTTAAATTGTTCTTTCTTCATTATAGCCAAGATGCTGGGATGAGAAGAAATCAAAAAGACTTAAGATTTTGCAAACAGATGTGCAGTAACATTCTTAGTTTGAAAACACTTCCCACTCTTTTCCAAGTGTCATTAATTTCATCCTTGATGGAGAAAAATACACTTAGAAGATACAAAAATCAGGACTATTTTAATAGATCATTACATATCTCAAGCCTTGTTGTCTTCTCAAGCCTTAATGCCAGCACTCTCCTCATCAAGTACTAAACTACCTAATGTTTTAAAGCAAATAGTTCCTTTGCCTCAGTAAAAAGTTCACCTTTATTTCTAAAAATACTTTCAAAATTTCCCCTTAAAGAACACTCCTGCAAACTACTAGCACTATACTGCTATATTTTTAACATGTTGGCTTTACTTCATCCTAACACTCCACAACCTATAATTCTGCAGCAGTCCACACAATTTTTACTCCTCCTTGGTCTTTCTACCAAGATCCATGCCATTTTTCACCCTTTAATCAGCTTCTAATGTCCACCTGTGTCATAAACCAGCTTTTCTGTGACAGGATGCATAGCTCTAAGTACTGTGAAACGGATTCAGTCAGGTTTTCATCTCTATCCTGCAGAACAAGGGATATGAAGCTGCTTTATATGAACAGTAAAGCTACACACACACAGAAATACCTTCCTTTAGACAGAGCTTCTGACAGCACAGCAGTACTTTTGCGTCGCTAACGTCATATTAGCTCCCTGAGCAAAGTAAGGATCCATACAGCAGCTCTTATTCAAGCAAATTTTAAAAGTAACGAAAACCACCACCCCTGCCAGCCAAAAGTGATATTACTGTGCTGGTAGAAGGACAAAATGTAGCCCTAGTCAGAGAGAAAATGCTTTAAGCAAACAAAGCTGCCATCTAGGCTCAAGGGCTGGGTTGAACCTGAATTAGGGGCAGCACCAGGACATGTCAGTTGGACACAATGATCTCAAGGGTCTTTTCCAGCCTAAATGATTCTAGGATTCTATGCCCTTTGCTCATTTGAAAAGGTGAAGATTCATTCCAGTAAAGCAGACTTTTTCTTCCATCACTGTGCTTTGCTATTGCTCAATCTTACCACCAGTTTACACTTTTATTCCTAATTTTTGCTGTTTGCTAAATTCCTTACAATTTGTCAACACATTGTGGCCCAGAGATAGCCACAACACATTTTGGAAGCTTCCTTTCCTGAGTTTTTTTTTTGTCCTTTGACATAATTTCTCTTCCCAAATTTACATCAGTAATATAAAAATGATCCATTAAAAATGGAAATTGTTCTGAAATGACATGCTTCATAAAAGTATTCTAAGTCCAGTAGTCTTTACAGATGAGAAATAGCTACTGAAGCTAATATGAACCAGCAATAACTATATTTTTCAACAGCTCTGAGCTATATACCATGTGTATTATTTGTTGCAGTTTGTTTGGTTTTAAGCTGAAGAATGGCCCCTCTGGTATTGTAGATCCCAATCATGTCTTGCTGTCTCGTGTCCAGTACAACAAAAATGTTTATTCAGCAAGAAAGAATGCACCACCATAAAGATACCCTGAATATCAAAAATTGCATGTAATAATCCACTTGAAGATGGAAGGGCATTTGGATACAAATTGGTTTTTATTTAATTAATTTCAAGTTATTGCCTTAATGAGTCATAGAAATTTTCATCAAAGGGATATTCACCTGGCAGTGATGTATCTGAATATATTAAGTAAAAGCTTTCTGTTCATCAAATATGAAACATGAATGTGGTGCTTAACCAGGAATTATCTATAAATTATGTTGTCCAGGACAATAAAAGTGTCATCAGTGTAAACTTTGTCCTTTTATAGCATATTTTAATTTATGTAAAGAAAAACTGAATGTGGCCTGAAGCAACTACTTTCATTCAGAATGGGTCTGTGGTACAGATTTACACAAAACAGATTCCCCACGATTACTTGTAAATTTACATAAACACACGAGAATTTCAAATTTTACAGATGTCATACATTTCTAGTACAGAGGTAATCAAGTACATGTGTAAGAGCTTGAATTCCATGCAGGTTTCTGCACATGAAAACATGGCTTAAAGATAGCATTGTACTGTACACTGAATGTGTTTGGTTTTGTACAATCAGCAAAAAACAACACTAGCACAAATGCAGTTGTGTTTGCCTGTAACTTTGCAATATTGCAGAAGTTATAGCTTGATTTCGAGGTTCACAACTTTGCTCAGAAACTCTTCAAAGTAATCAGCATCAAGTCATTTCAGTAACAACTATTTCCTAGCAAAAAAAGAAAAGCAAGCCATTTAGAATTTCTTTATGCAGGAATCTTCTCTCAGATCTTAAGAATCAGACGTATAAAGCATATGATCTTGTGTCCCTTTCACGAGGTTTATACTGTGTGCCAAATGTGGTATTACTGTGTATCTTTGGTGCATTTCACATTTGTATTATACTAACTTTATCTTCTTCATAAAAAGATAACTTGGACAAAATACACATGTTTCAGTCAGAAACTTCCATCTCTTCCACTGTGAAGTCTTTACTGCCTCAGAAATTATAGTATTATACAAAATACAAAGTATTGGAGAAAATAAATGTTGCATATGTGACAGACTTAATAAAGGTTTAAGTTTTGCTCAAATCCTGTGCTGGTATTATATTGATTTCATGGCTTAATAGTAAGCCTTTACCGACTGAAGGCATGGCCTCAGTACGCAATAAAGTTATGTGATCTGCAACAATAAACTGCTTTCTGAGACATTAAATCAGTAGCCAGATGGTTGGAACAAACTGAAATTCACAACATGAAATTTCTCTAAGCTAAAATGGAATATATATTGCTATTCTATCCATTTTAAAAATGTCAGAAACAGGACATGATTTTAGTATCCTGTTATTGAAATGCTTTGTAAGGAGCTGTAAATACGTATTAACATACCTCAAAATTAAGCACATCAGTGATGTACGTAGACTTTTTTTGCTGCTGCTCAAATCCATTATAATTTGTCTATTGCATCAGCTGATACCTCTAAGACCATCCTGCAAGCACATTCAATGGCTTGTTTACTGACCGGAATTTTCCACAGAGCACTGCTATACTGATGTTATTATGCTGATTATCTATAGCTACCACAATGCAATACAAAACCAAAACACCATCTGTTATAACATTTCTTTTCTTTTTTTTTTTTTCCCCTCCAGTTCATAAGACTGGCATTTTCAATTTTATTTAAGGAAAAAAAACATAAAATCAATCATACTCCAGTTTACCAGGGTATGCTTCAAATGATCATGTTACTTTTAGTATACGAATTCCATGTTATATGGTCAACAAATAATTCAAGGTTTAATAAAAAAAAAAGTGAGTAGGATTCTTTTTTCTTCCTTACTTTGGCCACTTTTCTACACACTGACTGAAGCAAGGTTTTCTACTTTTTTCAGAGCTAGTTTTGTGGAATTTTAAACGCAACCCAGTCACATGAACATAAACATAGAATATGGAAGATTTTACTATTATATAAATTTTTAATATATTAAAAAACATACATTATATACATTGTTATTTTAAAGTAACTTTCAAACAAGCATACAACATGATTTTAAAGCCACTTGAGTAAATTTTCACTACAACCACAAAAGGCACATTTGCTTCTTTGGAGTCATTGACCACTTCAGTCTTTGAAACAAAACTGTCCCTCTATACATCAGATAATGATTTTGAGAAACTGATGAATTAATATATGACCAACTTCAAATAAAGAAAAATAAGAAGCAAGTTTTAGCATGTTTATTTTAATGATGCAAGGGAATGACTAAGTTTGAATGAATTGTTAAAAGCTCCCAGTGAACAGACAGTACTGTTACTAACAATGATTAAGTGATTTCTATGATTACATTGCCTCAAGTCCTGTGAGGTGATGTGAACATCTGGATTTCCAGTGGAGATCTTAACGCAATCTTTTAATAAAAACTATCTTCGTAATGGCCACTGAGGACTATTACTCTCATAATACAACTTACATGCAATTATTCAGTATAATATTTGTATTTTCTGTCATTCACATATCATTGAAAAGCTTTTCAAGAGTCCTGGTTTTTTTCAATTTTTCAACATACCTTCCTTTATTCATGCGGTAGTAACAACATTTGCCCCTTTCTAACAGTTTATACACCCATTTAATTTTGTTTGGTATATTTTGAGGTGAAGTCTCTGGCATTGTATTGGAAGTACTAACCTTCACTCTACAGACACCAGGGTCAGAATATAAAAATTACTTACACTACAGTTACTGTGATCACTCATTGCTTAGTGTATATATGCATTTTACATATGAAGTGTATATGTGCATTTTACATATGAACTTTACACTTGAAGAGAAGTACCTGTAAGGACTGCACTCACTTTCATGTCTTCTTGTGTTCTGAGATGGGACATCCTAACAGTAGGTATCATTAACACGGCAACAATGGGCAGACAGTCTTAGGACACCAGGCATGAGATGTTTCAGTTTCCTCAGTCAAACAATGCTTGACTTTTTTTTTTTTAACAAAAACTCTAGTAACAATAATTGCCACAGGCACAGAGTTCTGATGTTTGCCATTGTTCTCAGCAGAAAACAAGTCTATTGGCAGATTATCAGTTCTACAGTAGAGTTACGTCCAGATCATGCATGCTTAGCTTTCAACAACCTACTCAAACATGAATATCTGACACTAAGTACAGAAACTTGATGAGCTCCCTGTTTATCTAGGGCATGCAAGTGTCATACTCTAAAGACCTGCACTACTGGTTCCAGAGTATCAGGAGCACCACCACAGAAGACTAGATAGTGTTTATGGTGCTTAGAACAGACTTGTAACACTATCTCACTCGATAAGTGACATTTGGAGACCACATGTGTAGGTGATTCAAGACAGCTTAAGTAAACACCTATTTGACCAGCATTTTTTCTGAGGTGAAGACACACATTCTATGTATCCCTGGAATCCAGATACTAAACTACCTCTGTAATGCTTCCTGCACTACTGCAACTACCAAAGATCTTGGATATCAGTGGGAATAGCAGCACAAAAAGCTTTTCCAGAACCACTAAGGGCATCTCCCTGCTTATTTTCAGGCAGGATGATTGAAAAGACAGTTTCTCAGAATTATCTGGATGGCTTCACAATTCCCTCTTTTAAAGAGGGAATATTGATATCAAAGCATAGGTGAGGCTTCCCACACATGTATGGTTCCATCATCCAGGTGTCAACAACGTGTCTATTACAGCTCTTGAAGTGACTACAAGTGGCCATTAACAGGCTAGCATAAGTCGCCAATTTATTCATCGGAGATTTACGATACCATTTTTCTTCCATTTTCTCTTTCTTGGGTTTTGCGAGCCTGGAGTGAGATAACTGAAGGACATAAGCACTATAATTTTCTTACATTCCCAGAGATAAGATCTCTTGTTGGACTTGGGAGGGCATGCATAACATACGTGTTAGCACAGGCTAACCTGCTCCATGCAGCATCAAGTTTTAGTACAAGGCACAAAGATTCTATTAAATTTATAAACTGAGCACCATACCTCATGCCCTGTGATATGCATGAGACCAGAAACAGCAGCTGCAACAGAGTCATATCCACCTCTCTGAACCATTGGACCAGTCTGACCATAACCTAAAACAGAAAGAGAACATTTAGTAATTCAATCAAGGACAAGTACAACATAAATGCATATTACTATTTTAGTACAAAAAGGAACCAACCAGTATTTCTCAATCAGCTTTTGTTCACAAGTTGTCCAGATTGTACAACAAATGAATGCTATTGTATTCTATTTATTCCTGCACATTTTTACGGGTAAATGGTTGGGTTTATCCTGTGCAGGCTGATGATGTGTTTGATCTTAATTCTAGACAGGTTCCTGGCCCTGCTATATTTCATTCACTTTGGATAGAATTCCTTATTTAATTTGCCGGGTCAGCTGAGGTGGGATTCAGATGTCATTTCAAAGGCTCTATGGTATCTCTACAGGCCTCCAACAGCTGTCCAACAGGGCCCATATTGCCTGTGTTATATCTCCACTCTGCCATAAAGATATCTTGAATACCACAAACAATACTAAAACCATGACAGTATGGTTTAGACACATGAATTGTTCCCACCCTTCCTTCTCTTACTTTATTCCACAGCTAAACAGAGCTACCTTCAAAATAAAACACTGTTTACAACAGAGGGCAAGGCTGGCCCATTAGCAGGTACACACATCTGTTTGCCAAGAGTTAGCAACAATGAAATTTCAAAATACAAAAAAACTTATGGAACTACATAAATACAGTTTTGTTCAGCTATAGAATTAGCTTAGAATTAACAGCTGTAGCCAGAAGGATGCTCTCTTGCTTTTCTCATCTTTAACTCATCATGTTCTTCCAACAACAATCACAAAATCTTCCAGCTGAGGGGAGATCTTGCAGGATCGACTGAAGAGGTTACAAATTCAGATATCAATCCTATTCCCCTGCCAGGGATTACTGCCTATCAATCACAGTATAACCTAATAATTTAGAGATGAAATTGGAGGCAGTTGATGTACTGGGCCTGTCCAATGCAATGACATTTGACTACAATGAGTGGTCAAAGAGCCAAGTCTGGTTCTCTTTTATGGAACCAGTGACCAACACAGAAGGGAGAAGTCAACAGGGAAGGAGCAACTTCTTTGATTGCTATTATTAGAACTAATAGAAACTGTCAGAGCTCTTAAGAATCAGATTTAAGAGTCTCTCCTCCTCATCATCCTCAGAGAGGTAGCAAATTCAAAAGCTATTGTCATGCTTTCTTTTCCCTTTTCAGATATCTCTAGGAGAAATCCCCTAATTACAGAAGCAAACAGGAGATATATGTCACAGACAAGATTCCTAATTCAGCTGGCACTTTTAAGGCAATGTTTCTATATTACTTTTAGCTGTGAGAACAGTATTAAAATAAAAATACATCGACATATACTGCAAGATAAAACTTCCTGAATCTCCTAAATTCTTTTTAATTATTCTCCCAGAATAGTCTTCTCTATATACAGACACCCTGTTTGGTAGACATGACAGTCTAACCATTGGCTTTGTTGATTACAGCACACATTTAAAAATCATTACTCATTGGGGTCATTTTCCTCAGTTCTTCCACTTGGACCAACGCTGTTATGTACAAAATTCATAAATGACTTCTAATGTACAGTGCAAGAGAATAACGATCACTTCAAACTAGAGTTAAAGCACTTTGTTACTCCAATTAATATTTAGTAAATCATACCAAGCAAAACAATATCCACTAGCCAGACCGATTTCCCCATTATATCACAAACTATCTTAATTAACTGATATTTTTCTGGAGACATCAGATCCTCATTGTCAAAGCTAAGGAGGAACTCAACTTCTACACTCAGTACCACAGGGAATATCAAGAATACTACAGCCAGCAGTTTTTATAGCTTAGTTATAACGGGAATATTAGGATACTAGAGCCAGCAGCTTTATGGCTTCAGCAACATGACAAATGACTTTGTCAATGTAGCCTCAAAACAAACATTTCGGGGAAAAAAAGGATTCAACACTTTTCTTATGGTCAAATCTGTATCTTATTGACTTCACTACTTTCAAGAGAGAAGAAAAAAAACACACCAGTTTACCCAGTTTTATTCAAAATCATGTCTCTGACAACAGCTGACTGTGAGACCCTAAAGAACAACTGGTGACATTTCCTTTCATATTTACACACAAGTTTACAGAAAATAACAGTGGTTTCATTTTAAAACATAACAGGACTAGCAAATAAAATACAGTGGATCCACCCAAAAATGCTCTGAAGAGCTCTAACTAGGCATATATTATTATCTCATTGGAATGAACTGTAGCATTAAAACCATTTAAATGTGTGGGGCCACTTCAAAACCAAGATCTTGCTCAATAAAAAAAAATACTCAAAACAACTTTAATTGAATAGTGAAAAGCATATTGAAGTAAGTGAGAAATTATGTACTGGCCTCAATTATTAACACAGAAAAGACATCTCAACACGTCTGCTCACACAAATATTTTCATAAACAGAAAACATCTGAAAATTAAGCATTCAGTATGTAGACAGAACAACTATAAAATGCTTTGCGATGCTCTTCTGGTAAGGACAAACACCACTCCCTCAAACACTATATTCAGGAAAGATGACAAGTCATGTATTTTTCTAGCGGTGTTTTAGAAATACAATTTTTTAAATCCTTTTCACATGTTATAACAGATTTCAAAATAAAAGTTAGTATTTAATGGCTTTCTGGTTAAAATTAGATGTTCTAAGAAGTGTTTAAATCAGTTTTCCCAGGTCACAATAGATTAACAAGAAAAAAATACATAATTCTGCTTTTGATCTGAATTCTGAATTGACAAAGCTAGTGTGGGGACAAAATCTGTTGTAACAGGAAATGGTCTGCCCCAAGAACTATGGACCTATAAAAGGCCTAGAAGAAGAGGTAGCTATCTCTAACTGTAACAGTTAAGTGACAAATAGCTATTTCTAAAGACGAAAGATCTCGTTATCCAGACAAAAAAAATCAAAGGCTGAACATTATTATTCTAGCAAACTACACGGGTCAATGGAGCAAGCCAGTGCAGATGTTTTAGAAATTACTATGAACACAAATACAAAAAGTTTGAAGGAGAGTACAAAATTGCATTCAGAAAATTTTCAGCCTGATGCACAGATCTCACCATAACTGTATTATCTACACATACATATGTGTATGTGTATATAAAAATATAAAACAACTTCTTGAAGATATAAAAATGGCACCTGAAGTTTATGTTTGTCCAAATACCCTGGGTTCTCTCACACTTGAATTCAGCATGCAGAAGCGTAGATTTGCAATTACACATGCGTAAACCTAAATATAGGTTCTTGTTTAGTATAATGTAGTTAGTGGCTTAAGCAAGTTCAGATACAACAGAAAATACTTTAGCCTAAAAAAATAATCTCTGATGAATACAGAAAGAATAGACTTTACAGCGATGGTCTCTGAAGATGAAACAAGGCAACTGATTACACTCTTGCTCTGAACTGCCCTCTAGTGGAGTTTACCTCCTTAGGCTACAGTCAATATTTAAATAGTTTCTTTCTACCTGAAGAGAATTTTAGTCCCTTAAATCCAGTGAATATATTTTTATTTAGAGGGAATATATTTCAGAGGAGACACAAAAGAATTTAAAACTTAACTTAATAAAACTAAGAGTTTTCTAAACCATTTCAGCTGAAGAAGGAGCTGCATAGAGGCCTAATCTCACGTAAAGCTTTAGATTTGTGTTAAACAGAATCTGGAAAGAACAAAAGAAAGCTGCACCCCCCCAAAATCCCTATTCGACTCCCCAGATCCCTATTCTACACCTTGCACTAGGGAGGCACAATTTATTCTGATACCTGCCACATCCTCACATACCTAGATCTCAAAATTACTGCAGTATGAGCTGTTTTGCTCTACTGCAAAATGTACATCAGTTTCACAATCAAACTGGTTACAAGACACAGTAACCCCCACTCAGGTCTCCAAGTGCCTCCTAAAAATCGTCATTGTCAAAGCAGTATTTAATCTGCATAGCAAGCATCTGAAACCACCAGAAACACAAACTCTAGCTGTCCACTAAAGGACTATTTGCTTATTCAGCATAGCCACTTACACCTAAATCTTCCTGTTCCTGTCCTGACCCTGCAGCCAAGTCTATCTTCTACATAAGAAAGTGTACCTTTATTGTCTTTATCTTTGTGAGCAAGAAAAATGAACTGGGTATGAGAGAAGTATGAAAGAAAAAGCTGCACTGGCTACTTTGTATCAGCTTAAGGGAAACATGGGCCTTTATGGTAGGCATTTACAAAGGGAACGCCACAGCTTTCTACTAGCAACCCTGTGTCCCTCACAATTTCCACCAGCAATCCTGTATCCTTATCTCAGCCAAGAATTGAGAAAGTGACCTTACTGGCTATATTTAGCATCCTCTGTTTTTTTCAGAACTTTCCAAGTGGTTAAAGCTAAATTTGCAGCTGAAAATTTTGAAAGGATATTCTTAACTAAGATCTCCCTCCTCTCTGTTAGTCTATAGCATAACATACAGTGTATTAATATTCAAAATGAGACATGCTTAATGTGACATAAGAGGATCTCTCTCTGTTCTTGTGTCTATTTTTTTTCATATTTGGGGGAATATGACAAAGTTTCATAAAATGAGGCAGCTAATACGGAACAATGCAGGTCACAGCAGTTCTAAAAAAGCCCCCAGTTGTCCGATGGCCAAATCTTTGATACAGAGCAACAAGAGAAGGCTCAAGATGCCTAAAAAATATTTATCTAGCAAAACCAAAAGATAACCATGTCAAGATAAACAGTAAATTATATAGCACTAAGGTCCTCATCATTAGCTGGGGGCATTAGAGAAGTAACTTTATGCAAGACACTAATTGCAACCGATTGAAGATTTATTTGGTAAAATTAATTGAAACAAATAAATTATCCATAAGTATTGGCAATATATACCCATTCCAATTAAAACTAAGAGTGACACTGCTGCTATTATCTGATTAAATTATGCCGTTGTTAATACATCACAATTCCTGACAAAGGGAAGGACTTAAAAGTATTTCTCTCCCTCAGATTTTTCTAGTTAGATCAGAGAGACTAGTAAAATAAAGACACTCTTCAATGGAAAATAAAGCTTAGCTACTTCTCTAGGGTTGGTGTGACATTCCTGCACTGACAAAAGAGGGCCATTAGTATGAAACACAGAAGTCACCTCTGACACAATGAAGCTAATCATTTCTGTGCTTAGAGTACAAGTGCCAAGTGATGGCACTCCAGCTTTGGAACATACCACAGGAAAACTTATAATATTTGCAGACATCATATGGGACAAAAGTTTGGGAAAAATAACATGTCATAACAAACTACTGCTAGCTTATCCACGTTAAAGCGGTCAATATATTTATCACATAACAGAAGCATACTTTGCTTTGGAATCCACCCTAAATGATTCTGTTCTGAGAGACAGAAATAAATATTATGAAGTGAGAAAGGTCAGGCTGAAGATTAGGAAAAATGTAATAAGAGTAAAAGCTGTTAGACTGTACAAAAGTGTTATTAATGAAGCTGCCAAATGCTAGATGCTCAAAAATGTCACACTAAATCTAAAACTGCTAGCAAAAACTGTTTCCAAAAAGAACTGTTAGAAAAACAGACTAATGGGTCTTTCCAGGTTTAGCTTTATAACACCATGTCAGCTACAACATAGCTTTATTTCATTTTTGCCAGATGACAGTGGGATTTTTAGCTACATTTATGGCAGACTTTCTTCATAAATTTTAAGAAAGCAGGCAAACCAAATAAACAACTTTGTCCCAGACAAAGTTCCATGTGTCTGTAGATCCTATGCTATTCCAAGACGTGTACTGGACACACATTTGGACACCCCGTTTCCTTGCTTAGGAGTTACTGACGATATGACAACAGGATTCCTAACACGTGTATAAACACAATTCGATTCAGCTAGGAGCTGCCTGAAAGCATCTGGGATAAACACACACCAATGTGTCGCAAAATCATCACTTAAAGGACAATCACCCTAAACCCAATATTTTTATATAGGTTACCTTAGATTCATTTAGGATTTTTAAAAAGGTTAACAAAAATGCTTCTTCATTTCTCAGGCTGTTGTGCATTTGATTTGTATTCGATGAAATTTAACACTTCATCCAGGATAGTGGGTCACAAACACAGTTTGCACCTTCCACAGAACAACAGAGAAAGAAGTAAATCTTAAAAAATTACTAAAAGCACAGGAACCGGGAGATAAAAGAACTCATGCAACACCTGAAATTGCTACTCTCATTTCTTCAATACAATTTGCTTTCAAGCTAATGATGGGCCTGTAATTAACTGCTACAGGAAAGTCTGAATATGATTTTCTGTCTCATAAAAAGAAAGGTCAGCATTTCTCATTACGACCTTTGTCCAAAATATTTGTATCATATGCTAGAGAAAACCAAAAACCATCATTTCTGCACTTCTTCATGATTTGATAGCATGATAAAACTTTATAAGACCAAATATAAAACACATTGTACTAAAAGGAGAGGAAAAACCAACACGGAGACATGCTGTCAACACAGACCAATTCCCTGTAGCTCAATTCCCACATGACAAATGACATTATAAAGTCAGCCTGTATAGGATATTCTGAGCAAAACATAGAAAAATATGTTCGACATAGGCATTTCTACAAATAGGGACTAAACATTGTCACAAATTCAATCCAGATAGATGGCTATGCCGAATAACAAATTAATGAGAAACACCTTTTGACTTGTTCTATTGCCAAAAGAAAACATTCAATTAAAGACAGCTTACATCTTTACTTAATAAAGATTAATGAAACAAGCAGAAGAACACAAGCAATTCTCTGTGATGAGAAAAGCCAAAATCTAACAGACGCATTATATGAAACTTTGCAATGTCAGAGCTGCCAAATACGTTAGCAAAACGAGCAACGACTCTTGGAAAATGCTTGCCATGTGTTGGTCAGAAGGAAAGGAAGTACAACTTCCTGGGCAGGCAAGCTTACAGGAGATCAGAACCAATACAAAAAAGGTGAAGTCAGAGCAAACTGTCAAGAGAGAAGAAAGGAGTTAAAAAAAAAAGGAAAACAACCTTAAGTCAGCAGGCATAAATCCAACCAATCTGATAAATAAATTTCATTTTCCAATTGATGATTGTCAATGTGTACAATATATCAATTACTTTATTGCTTTTACACATACTGATTTAGACATTCTAATCCTGTATTTTTAACAAAATCAGGTGTTGTAAATTGGAAGGCAAAATAAAATTATTAAATCAAATGCAAAACTTTCTGCTAGGATTTAGCTACTGAAAGTCTAGAAGGGGACAAACAACAGCCTCTGCCAGTTGTCCAACTCCATTTAATTTTCATGTGATCTGGGTACCCAGCCTCACACAACTCCTCTGAAAACACCAACCACACTTCTGGGACACAGCCACAGACCATTTCAAACAACGCAAGCCTGGTTTTCAACAGGCTTTTAATCAGGCCTGCAAACTTCTGGGCCATGTTTTCTAGCTTTTCAACATGCCAAATATAAGTTACAAGAAAGCAGTTCTTCCCTCCATAACCTAAACTGTAATTACCTAAGAGATGCTACTATCACTCTCTTTTGCCAAGTCAGCTAAAGTTTAACTTGTCACACTCTGAATTTCAAGGCAGAAGCGGCTTCCCAATCTAAGTGGAGGCACTCTTCTACATGATCTCTGAAGTCAAATACTACATGGTGACCATTTTCTGAAAACAAAATTTCAATTAAAAGCTTAAGCTTTTAGATGACACTCAGATTAAGTACTCAAACCTTTCTCCCTGCCTTCTAAGGAGGCTGAGAGACACCCAGATTCCCCACCATTGTTTTGGGTCTATAAAAATATTCTTAGCTACACACTCTTAAAGGTAACAACTCACTCTTTGTACCCTGCTTGGTACAGATACAGCTGATCTTATGACTCCAAATACTTGTACTGTAGAAGCTAATTTTAAAACAGTGAATTCTATTACTCCTAGCAGTGTAGCAGTGACGTTCCCCCAGAATCTATCCAGGTTGCAAACCTTGCACAGAAACTAGTTAAATACTGAGGTGAGCTGTCTGTACTAACCTCTGTGTGTCCTCAGCTACTTTGCTAGAACTCCTCCACCCACCCACCTCTGCCATGCTATTACTTCTAAGGTAAGGGAGCAAATGTTTGGGAGAAGCACCTGGCTAATGCTGGGAATCAGCCAGGACTCAACAGAAAGACATCAGACTTCAGCTCAACAGATACTAACAATCTTGCTGTTTCTACAGTGGAAAAAATGTGTAAAACTAAGGAGTACCTGCAAGGTGTACTTTCAATGAATATTTAAAATCCTACAGCCAAGCAGTACAGTATCAGGATAGCCTCAGAGAAGCCTCAACTCTGAGGCCACAGGATACACAGTAGTCTCTGATAGGGACATGATTATCCTTTGAACCTATGACAGAAATTTAAAGTAACTAGTTAATTACATAATTATTTCTCATCTGAATCAGATAACATTCATTCTAAAGTGGATACCACCTGAACAGACCTTCAATTTGCTATGCCTGTAAGTTTTGTTGACAGACAAATCTGTACAGCAATGTCCAGTGAAGAAGCTGACCTTGACTAAGCACTCCACTGTGCCCAGGGGTTGCACATCCACATGTGCATGCACACAAGTATGTGTACTATGAACGTGAATTCTCCCTCTAAAGACCAAATACATAGTCCCTCAAGGGACCTTATTGATTACTAGCTGAAGCTAGAAAGGAGTGTCAAACTCAAACCCAGTATGGAATTTTTTCTAAACTTTCCAAACTTTTCCCCAAAAAATTCCAAAACAAATCTGTAAAGTTTAATTCCTAAAGAAGATTAAGTAATTTATATGGAATAAAATACATTCTTAAAATTCCAGGCTGTCCTTTCAACCCAATAACTTTACTGATATTTTTTGACCCTGATTATAGTTCTCTTTGTTTTATATACACAAAATATGTAAACAGCTCAACCCTTACTCGGCTCAAAGAATGAGCGCACACCTACCTCCTATTTCTGAAATCATGACCCATACCATGAATTTCATTTGCAGTCCTGATATAACATTAATTTTCTAGGCAACCTAATGAAGGTGTAAATCCCAGCTTGAGGCTTAAAAGAACTGTTCTTGCAGATCAGATGGAAGTGGAAAGTTGCAGTAACTTACCAGTATGTCAGAGACTAAGTGAATGTAAAGAAAAGTTGAAAGAGCCTTTTCTTGGAAATACATATGAAAGTGACCTTGAATATTCAGATTCCCTGATTAAACAATGCATATTTAAATATAATAGTTACTGATCATCTACAGGAATTTAATATGTGGAGTGGTAAAAAGTAAATGCATCTGGTTACTTGAAACAGCTGAATCTAATTCAATGTATTGCCTAACTTGAATATTTTTCTACTGACAGATCATGCCAACTGGCTCCTTAGGAAGGGTCATATGTGAAAAGAATCTTTGCCTTCACAAAAAAAAAAAGACTCTGTAGTGGACACAACTGATATTTCACGTACGTGGGGTTTTTTCCCCCGCTCTATAAAGATTTTCCTGACACAATTACCTCTAATCAAATTCTGACTCATATCTCATTGATGAGAAACACTTTCTAAATAAATAAATACAATACAAAATATAACAAAATACCAGTGGTTCAATCTGAACAACTGAACAAACTTTTGATTGGACAGAGTACTCAAACATCTCAGGACATCACTTTGTGAGGGTTTTCAGAACTGCAATAATGTTAATAGAATTAGAGCAATTTACAGCAGAGGAGATGGTATCTTTACTTCCAGACCATATATTTTACTATAATTAGGTTTTTGGTTTGAATGTTAAAAGAAGTTAGAATTCATCACCAAATTCACTGCCACATATCTTAAATCGTGACTTTAATTTGACAGAAACAAAAGAAACTGACAATCATATTATATACCCTGAGCAGGTACATGTTATATAATATCCCTTCTTATTGTACAAAGAATATAGTTTTACATGAGTAAGAACCTTGTAGTTGCAGTTCCATAAAATTATTTTGTAATATATACTCTCTTAAAAGAGGTTACAAAATTTCAGCCTCCCATTCTCCTCTTGAAAAGGTGGTCAGGGTTAACTGCAAGACATGATCATAATGGCACTAGGTACCCCTATCCTGACTTTGCAATATCCACAAGGTCTCTACTCACTACTACAAGAAAGCCATCCTATCTATGAGAAAACTTTCCTTAATGTTTAACTGGAATCTTTTTTGCTGAAATTTTAACAGTTACTTCTTGTACCATGTATCACAAACAGATTATTCTCTTCTCTTCACAAGAACTTTTACTTATGGGAAGGCTGTTATCCACAAACCTATTCTCATTACACCCTTACTTTGCAGTAACATCTACAACTTCCAATGACAAAGCTTTCTCTAAAAGACAACTTGCAGATCAGTTGGTTTCAGCCAACTCTGACATAAACACTGGGATACAGAATGCTTTTAATGTTCAAGTACATGGAAAAGTGCCAGACACTGCCACCATTTTGGTTTCTAAAAATGACAAAATATAGGCTATTTTTCAATAGTTTGTATCTTCTACACCCAAGACTGTTTTCTTTTTCTTTGTTAGCTACTGACAAAGTGTTTTATTTTATCACAGTATTTTAAAAACAGAAGTAATGAAGACCATATGCCTACTGGGAAACATTTTCAGGTCAACACCAGCTACTTACAGTCTTCCTACCAATCTAACAACACTCACAGAAAATACCATGAATGGGCACAACAAAGACACTGGATCCTTGCACCATTTTAATAAGTCTCATTCTTTTCTTTGGTGAAATCTCAAAACCTCACCAATTTAAACAGTAAAACAACAACAACAACAAAACCACCCTCCAATCTTCATACAAAATAAGTCCATCAGGCAAGGAAAAAAGATTAATGAAACAACATAAAGCAGCTACAAGACAGGAGATTCCCTGAAAAATATTTTCTTTGGAAACCAGCAGATACAATAACAAATAAAATGTTTGGTGATCTTTTCTTGGGTCTTCTTTGTAGAATATTAGAGCTCAAACACAATAAATACTACTTTACAAAAGCCTACTGCAAGGCTTCTGAAGCTGCCTAAAATCTTCCAGCTTTATTTCTACTAACTTAACTAGGCACCAGTCCAAGTATAATAGCTACTGAAAAATAAACATTAAACCATCAGTAAGTGTCTCCACAATTGTACTGTGTTGCTATGCTGTTCATATCCAGGATTTCAGTGTCTAATCTGGTTTTATTCACTGTAAACTAACCCAGTGTCAAATCTTACAACTCACAGGCTCTCTGTCTGCTATGGTATTCTTCATTAGGACAGCGTCCAAAATCTTAAAGTTTCAGATTTTATACAAAATACTGCCATTTAGATGAAAGAACAAGCAACAAGCATGAAGTCATAAGAAAAATATTACTTCTATGCGCAGCTGAAAATCAGTACTTAATTTTAAAGCAAGGAAGAATTATGACTTGTTCATTAAACTTCTTATATGCTTCATATTGAACAACGAATGGGGACACAATAGTTCAGAATAGCACTCATTTTCAACTGTTTCTTATTCCTAAACACACAGTATTTTGGACATTCAGGCTATGTGTGAATGAAGAAATAATAGCAGAAAAAAAAAAGCAAAGCCCTCCTGCTAGGATGCTTAATGCCAGTGCAAAAGGCAAGCTCAATCAGTTACAGAAAAAAAAAAATGTATTCTAGCTGCTGCTGGTGTGCTGATGACAGAAGCAGCACAAACTCAAAGATTTAGCATCACTCAGCTAAAAAGTCCACCTTCCTGGAGGTGCACAGCAGATCTGAATCATGCAAGGATATCAATCCTACCAACAGAGAAGGAGTCCTGTCAGCTCCCATCTGTTTCTCAGCAACCTTTGTTTCAACATGCCTCCTTTCAGCTTCCACCCTTTTCATATTAGTTTGGATTGCTGATACATTTTGGAAGTTTGGTCTGTGTCAATGCCAGAGCCCTTTAGTACTCCAGAGGTACCGGCAAAGCACTGCAAATACAGGGCAAATATAGCTTTCCAGACAAATTACTCTTCATACTAGAATGTAAAACCATTTACAGAGACTCATCTTTGAGCAGCCCAATTTTACCGGCAAAAGAAAAGTTTTGTCAATATAATAACATATTTGCTAATAGCTTCTGCCAAAACAGCTAAACTGGTCAGTGTTCACACCTCTTCATATTCCTGATCAGCACAGCTGTGCTGACAGAAGCCTGTTGTGTAGAAAACAGCCTCATGCTCAGTTCCAAAACGTTTGTCAACCAGCTGAATTTTACAGAAGCCTCCTCTTTTGAATAGGCCTGTTTGGGATCCCAGTATGCTATTTTTGCAAGCAGCAGAGAAAAACATATAAACCTACCAGCAACATTAATTTGGTTTAAGCAGGAAAATTATCCTTTGGTTCTGCATCTTGACAGAGCATAACAATGTTACTCCTGTACAACGAGATACCTTTAAATTTTGGTTTTATTCTGAAACACCCTAAAAATGCACCTTTGTGATACTTACATTTCAATCACTCCTAAACTGAATACACGCTTTTTGTATATAATAGAGGTTAAAAAACATTGTTGCCATCACCACTAGAAAAACTTAAAGACTCCAAAAGTCAAGTCCCTTTTGCTTCTCCTCTAATTAAGAGCTACCAAGCTGAATTGCTCTGCAACATTACTCTGTCAAACCTTGCTGGTTCACATTTTACTCTGCGACGTTTTGGAAACTCATGTTCTCCAAATGGGTTGCAAAGGCGTATTTCAGGGGATTTAGTCCTGCAATTGATATTTGGGCAACAGTTCTATTGGTAACACTCTGGAGAGACTGAAAGCACAGTAGATCTGTCCTTGTGCTGTCTGAGCTGTGCTAACGGGTGTAAAAGTTTAGCTGGTGTCTGAAAAGCATAGATTAGCACAGGAATATGAAAACAAATGCACTAGATCGGACTCAAGGCCCAGCTAGCTACATACTCTATCTCCAGGAATGGAGAAAAGCAGATGCCAATGCGAACAGGATAAGCCTATCTAATATTTTTCTTGACTACTGTCCCAGCTTCCAACAGTTTGCAGCTGACAGTCTTCCTGAATAAGTAGATATGGTTTTAAGTTGCAGTTTTTTGTTGGTTTGGGGTTTTTTTTTTTTCACCCCACAGTCCATTTTTAGAGCATGGTAGAATTGAGAGGAAAAGTCATGTGACACTTCCCAAATCAACTGTTTAGGGGTAAGAAAAAGAAAACCTTTGCAAGTTTCAGGTACTTTAACTAAGCAGACACTTTCAACTTACTTAATTACAACATAAACAAGAACAAGCAAAAAAAAATCTGTAAGGATTTTGACCAACATTACAATATTTTAACAAGCCATCCAAAAATTCAAATCCTATTAATGGGGCTTCTAAAATATATGACCCTTAAAAAGAAGTATTAAAAGACATGAACAATAAAGTAGAAGTAATTCAAAGTAGTCCCATTACTTGCCATTTGTTTTCAAGTCTGATTAACAGAGCAGTCACTGTTTCGCAGATTTCCTCAGAATTATTAGGATTTTTTTTAAAATAAAAATTATCACAAAATAACCTAACTCTGCATTAAGAAAAAACACCAGACACATCACTAAAATCAGTATCAAAAAATAAAATACTGGGTCTAACACACTCATATAATGTTGCTTTTCTGGACACAAATGAAAAAAAGAGGTAAACACCTGTTTGCAGATGGATCACCTAGGATACAAAACAAGATTTAGGAGATCTTCATAAGCAGCAGAAATGAAGATCAAGTTCCTTGTACAGCACCAGAAAGAGCCAACTGCTTGTGTAGCTGTGCTTCAGTAGGATAGTAATTGGCACCACAGGCTGGCAAAAGAAATTAAAAGCTCCCACTGGTCCTCATCATTTGTTTCTGAATAAAGCAGTCAACTGGTGGAAGGTTACAACAATATTTGCTTTATTTTATATACAAATAACATTTACCAAAATTAAATTTCATGTGCTTAGGATTGCAGTTAATACTCCATATACTAAGTATTTTACTCTGGGAAGAAATACTGGCCACAAAGTGCCAATCCTAAGGCAGCAGACTCTTTTCTGGAATGGGTCCCATGCCAACCAAAAAGATTTGGGGACTTTACAGGTGACTTTCTACAAGACAGAGTGAAGCAGAGGCACGATACTATCTTAACATTTACTGCAAAAATGAAGCAAGTCCTTAAAACATGATAGCCCCTATATACGTAAGGGCAATTTTCAGAAACCTCAGCTATAGTACCACCTCCCTTTAAATCAATGGATATCTCTTTTCAGAGTCTCCTTCCTGAAGTTTTGCATTTACACAAATTATCCTTCGGTCAGAAGTACTGAGACTGCATTGACAGCACATACTGCTCCACCGTGATAAATTACTCAATGAGTTAGGCCACAAAAGCAATGCAGCTAAAATACCCTACAGCCAATTTACCACGCTGGTTTAGAGATAGCTCCATTTTTTTTTTTTTTCCAACACAACACTATCAAGTGAACCAAATGTATTCTGACTGGCCTCAAAAATTCACTTTTGTAAAGGAAAGAAGCTACATAAACAGATTAAAGTTGTTCTCTCAGGGAATTTACCAGCAGAACTATGTACCACATAAGACCATCACTGATACACCAATGCACCACCGTGGTGACTAATAGCTTTATTCTTAGAAACAAGAAGAATTGTTTCTTCATTCACAGAAACAAGTGATTTTTTTTTTGCTAAATTATAATGAAAAAATATTTTTACATCATCAAAGTAGTGTTTGGACATCTGCATTTCTGCCAATTAATTTCCTCACATAAGCAAATTCTTTGCCTTTTTACATTAAAGTTTTCTGGTTTGATGGCTCAGCCAAAAGGAAAAATTGATACAACTTGGATACTCAAATGACACATGACTAGAGGTTTTTCAGGGAGAGGCACAAATCTGTTTAGATGTCTAGAAAGAAATCAGGTATCTTAGACTCATGAGATAATAAAAACTCTACCTCTTCCACATTAAGCTTTTTCCAAATATCAAATTGTAGAAATTCTACTTGCACACACAGTATAATACAAACAGAGATTAAAACTGTCACATCAGATTCTTTAGCTACTTTATTCATATGGTGAATGCAAGAAATAAGGAATGATAGTTTGAAAAACTGTCCTACTCCCTGGCTACATAGGGGGAACTAGCTCCTTGGCTTTGATTTACATCAAGCAAACTTCCAATCATAACTTTTTGTTTAACTTCTTTATAAGACTATTGCCCTACAATATTTAACCCTTGTGCTTTACAAATTCAAATTCTTGCAGAAACTCATATTTAGAAATGATACAGTCTTAAAAGCATCAGTACATTTGATTATATATTGATGGCTACCTCAGACACCAGAGTAATTAATTACACGTGAGGAGCATAATAACGTCTTAAAGCTTCTACTGCATGCCATAAAGCTAGTTCTTTACTGCAAATGGAACCAGTTACTAATCTGTGCAAACATGTAGTTTCCACTGAGGATTACAAAGCAGCACATCAGCAGACGGCAGAAAAGCACTGAAGTATTCAACTAATCTCTCTCTGTATCTAAAACCTGCAAGGTCATACTGTAACTTACCCTCCTCAAAATCAGACCATCATTAAATTTGATTAAGTTTCTTTCACATATTGATCCTGAGGTGTACAACAAACAACTGACACCACTTAGTTCAGTATTTGAAGAAGTCAGTAGTTATCTGCTGGCTTGTTTCAAACCCCCTGAGTGAATATCTTAATAATTGTGCCTGTTCTCCTGATCTGTATAATTGTCTGCTTCTTCATTTTTAATTCTACTAGCATCTTGCTCTTAAGAACATAAGGCAGCAAACTGCAGAATATTAAAAGGCAAAATTTTCTCTCCAATGCACTACTAATTTTAAATATCCAGTCTTCCAGCTTCATGGGATGCCTTTATTTACTACT
The DNA here is from genome assembly GCA_031468815.1 of Morus bassanus. Classification (NCBI taxonomy): domain Eukaryota; kingdom Metazoa; phylum Chordata; class Aves; order Suliformes; family Sulidae; genus Morus; species Morus bassanus. Next base: position 57,002,764 of record CM062567.1, on the reverse strand, counting down.
CTGGAGAAAGAAAATGGCTAATATATGTCTGTATCATTTACTATTTTGTATGCTGCTCTTGTATTCCCAATTACTTAACTCTCTGAATACCAAAGACAATCCACTTCTCTGACTGCCATGTCTGAACCCTTATTATTTTAATTACGAGCTCCCAAAATTTTTCTTAAGATTTTCTTTTCTTAACACTCTGATTCTTTGAATACCAAGTCGCATTTTGGCTACTTCTACACATTAAGCAAGGATTTTTTTTTTTTTTTATCGTTTCACATACTATCAGGATCTTCATTTAAGAACTATTATGTAAAAATGTACAGAATGCTTTAGGAAGAGATGGTTAGATGTCCACAGTAGTTCCTTCTGATCACAGCAGCTTTTTTTTTTTTTAAGGAAAAAATAGAGGTATCCAAGCTACATTTCACATGCAATGTTTTTCACCTTTAGATTGTTCTTCTCTCAACTCTCTTCAGTTGCCCACATAATTTTGGAAGTATGGTACCCAGAAGCAGACTTAGCCTTCCAACTGAGACCTTACCAATGTGGAGCAGGGCAGAGAAACAGTCATTTAGGCCATATTTGTCTTTATATAATCCAGTATGATACTAGTCTTTCATCTACCAATATGACATCATTGACTCATGTTCAACTTCAATCATACCCCACCATTACCACCAAGTCTTCTGAGAACTCTTCTCTAACCCAATGTTCCCCATACTACATTAAAAGGACTTGATTATTTCTGATTAAGCACAGCACGCTGGACATGCTCCAACCTTTAATTCTACCCTTGCTCTTTTATTTGAGTAAACAATTTGGTCAAGGTCATTTTTAATTCTAATCCTGCTGTATAAATTTCAGCTTTGTGGGCCTTCAGGGCTGCATGGAGCTCTCAGGCCACTGAAGTGCAGCTTTTACACCAGGACTTCATCACATGACTGCCCATGGGGCTGTGCTGACACAGGAACTGCTGAGAATGCTTTAAATCACTGGCTTTGGGAAGAAAAACAGAGCAGAGTTGCTGAGGCCAGCCCTCCATGACTCTTCTGAGAGTTAGCCACACCCCCATAAACCATTTTAAAGGAGAGTATAAGGCTGTAAAGAAAGTGATGACTTCTACCTGTAAATCAGCTCCAGATTCCTCCTGCCCCTCTAGTCTAAAACCCACAAGTGCCCTGTAGCTCATGATCACATGAGGATTTGGGCTCATCCACATTCTATTCCATCACCTATTTTGAGCAAAAAAAAAAAAAAAATCCAGCAACATCAGTTCTGAGGTATTGCCTTCCATGTCAATCATTAAATGCCCACAGTTATTCTTTATATAACATGAGAGCTAAGATATCAGGGAGTTTCTGATCACTCTTGAACCAATTTTTTTATTATTTCTTGTACATCACATTTCCCTACCTTGTCTACGAAAGCATTACTCAAAAGTGTCAAAAACTTCACTACAGTCAAAATATATAGCACAAGGTTTATTACCCAGATAGAGGTAGGTAATTTTATTGTCCCAATAATGATTTGTGTCTCCAGAAATCCACAGTCTGCTACTCAACTCCTCAAAAAACTGTTCTCAGACTATTTTATCTCTAGACCCTGATTACCAACTTCTCTTAACTGCCCACTCACAGACAACTTCAAGCTACCAAAAAAGTGAAAGATCAAGTCTTTAATCTGTCCATCTTCCAACTGCATAATGCAAAACTTAACAGATTGGAGAGGCTTAATTTTCTTTTCCAATGCTGGAAGGCTCTATTTTTATAAAATCAAGCTCAGGTAGAAGTTTCATATTTTTCCCCTCCAAATGCTTTATTCAATCACTGTCAGCACTTAAGTTCATACCTCAAGGCTTGCAAACCCGTGATTTTGTGTTTATTTAAGAGAGGTATAACGTTCAGTTTTCCAGACCTGCCTCCTTGTTCTTAAACCACATTAAGAACTACTGGAAGCACGACACCCAGCTTGTTCTGACAACGCCTCTTTTGACATATCAGTCTCTGACAGTGCAGCACCTTATTAGAAAACAATATATCTGTTGAAAATTTCTCTATAAACATCTTTTACTGAAGACCAGTACGAAGACACCAATCCTCTTTCTTGCAGTTTCCAGCTTCCTTAATTACCTCATTCTCTAAATTATTCCTGCTTTTAATTATTTTAAGAGACTGTTGTAACCCTTATAAATTCTCAGTTAATTCTCCTAATTTCCATTTCATTCTGCACATCATCCTGTTTGCCTTGGCTATTTGGCCTACTTAGCTCAACCGGCCTATGCATTCTACTATGCAGGCTTTTTTTGCCTCCCCCCCCCCCCCCCTTTGTTTTTCTCTCTCCAATTTGTTGTGTTTAGTTTTAGGGTCATTTTACCTTTTTAAATTTAAAAAAAAAAATCCTCTTTTTAGTAATTCTGGGTCACAAATTTTAATAACTTTTGAACAGATTAATGATCAAGGCCATTTCTATAGTTGCTATTATTTAGTGACAACTGCAACCATTGCTTGAGCCAGCTTCTGAATACAACTTAGTTTCCTACTTGTATGCTATCAATAAATAATTTACAGCATCAAGAAATTATCTTGCCAAATGATACCATATTATGAAATACACACCATTTATTTAAGTAGGAGCTATCATTTTGTTGGCAGGTAATCTATCAATTTGTACCAGGTAATTATATGCAGACTATAACCACCTAGAAACCACAAGAACATCAATCGTCAGGGGAAGGAGTGGGCACAAAGACACAGACACTCTAAGTTACCTGTAATTTTATAGGCCAGAATCATTTGGTAAGAGGGAGCCTACAAACTGTACCTAATCCAAGGCAATTCCACATCTTACCACAGTGAGTTCACAAATTAGAGGATCTGAAGAATACTTTGGCTAGCCTTTGACCAGCAAAACACACTGTGGTTGGCTTTTCTTTCCTGTTGTGAAAATACTACAGGCAAAGTAGGATATGCATCAAAATTATAACATTACATCCTCTCATGAGAAGCCACTACAAATTATCAGTACAAAACAAGATGTACTGGGAAGTACCAAATGCTGGTTCTTTTGAGTTAATAATAACTTCTATGTAGATGGGTGGAGTGAAGAACTATTTCCTTTCTCATAGATTGATCAGAATCACTCAAGAGACACACAACATTAACTTAGCATTTCTGAACAAAAGTGTTCATTTATGGATCTTAAGAATATTGTGTACATTAAATAAAAGCTACATACACAACAGTTGCAGATTCAGACCCATATGAAACTCAGGTGACAATCAATGCTTCTTCTATAAAAGTTTTGCCATTCTTTTCCACCTAATTTTTGCCTTTTTACAACAACACTGTTTGCCAACAAACAAATTAACAGTTTAGTACAGTCAAAGAATTTGTAAATTTTCAGAGTTAAGACTAAGTTCTTTGGGGTAGAGACTGCAAATTCCCAAGAAATGTAATCTGTTACAGTAACACAAAGTTAATAAAAATACCAATCCCAAAAATCTTATCTTCATAGTTTCTTTTGGTTGAACTAAGAATATTTCTAAGATTTTCTATGATTATCATTTATGTATCCAATTTCTTTCATGCGTAAATACACCAAAAAGTCTTTACAGCAGTAAAATTTCTTTAAAAGGCAGAAAACTAAGCATCACATCTGCATTTTAAGAAATGAAATAACAGAAAATAAGATATTGAAACAAGATTTTGTAATGCCACGAGCAACATACAAAGCCACCCACATATGATAAAGTATTACTTCGTAGAAAAGGAGGAGGAAAGAAAGGGAGGAGACCAAAACCTTAGGAACACTATCTTCAGCAAAACCTCTACACAAGAGATGAATAAGCACAATTCACTCAAATTAGCAGAGCAAGGGGATGGGGCAGAGAACCTGAGAGGAGTACCTTTCATCATTCAGAAACAAACCACAAAATTCTTCCAAAACATATTGCCTTCAGAGGCTTTAAGAAAAGGGGAAAAAAGTGTTTTGATTTGAAAACAATGTTGTCCTTTTAAACAGTGCCCCCTCCTGTTCAGAAATAAACCGTGACTTTCTTAGCTAAAGCGCTACACAGACCATATCGATAGCAACAAATGGTCACTCCCTTGTGACCTGTACATGATTTACTTTAACCAGCCAATTTTCAAAAACTTAAACCAATCTCAACCACAGAACTGTCAAAATATATTACATTTAAACTAGTTCTAAGGTTACTCTCATCAGCAAAGCCAACTTCTGAATGAGAACAGACAATTTGGAGCTTGAGAGCACTCAAAGCAGCAGGAACGTTGGGAAATGTCCCGGAAATCCTCGCAACTCTGCAACAGCCACTGCAGGGCTGGATACATTCAATCGGAGCTGTTTGGACAAGAAACTCGGTTTGCTAATCATGACTTCCAAAATGCAATAAAGGAGACTGCATCTGGCTTACCTATGTCTAAACTCTTCACCTACATATGACCCTGGACTTTCTGAAAAATTACACTATTTCATGTTACTAACAATTCGCAACAGTCCAAAATTTAGAAAGAGGCAATCCCATACAGACATTATTCATATACTTAAGAAAAATTGCTCAATTCTGGATAAGTTATAAAGTAGCGTATCTTCTGACTTCTACGGAGCATGTCTTCCAGATTTTACATTTTGCTACAATATGTGCCTATTCAGCTGAACCAGTCACCTCCATATATATTCCATTAACAAAAAGCATTTTACGTAACAGAATCCAATCTTGATCTTTAAGCTGTATAAGAATGAGAATTTTTAATGGTTTTAGAATTTCTCACAGAATGTTTCTGCTGTTCTTAAGCACAAAACCAGGGAGGGGAGCAGGTTTGTTTTGCTACATTAAAAAAAAAATCTTACCGCTGTTTGCTTAAAACCCCAAGAATTTCATTCTTTAGAGTGAAGACTTGAAAGAATGGGACACCTTTTTGTCATGGCTATGCTTTTATTTTTTATTTCCACTAGAAAATCCTCAAATCCAGCTTGAAAGTATCATGGGGGCTGGGAAATATACACTTTCCAAGGAAATATTTGTTAGTGCTTCAAGGCTAAAATCTCCAAAGATTTAGTCCATGAAGTGCATACTCCATCGTATCACACGTCGGGAGTTTGTTCTAACAAATACATGTACGCTGTCCTCACAGACCAACTGAGCATGCTTAGCCCAGTTTTTATTTATATTTACTGTTTACACTTATTGTGCATGAGGATAGCACACAAAAAACAAGCACAGAAAGAGTGTATCCCCTCTGCTCAATTCCTACTAGCCCTGCAATGTAGAAAGGGAGAAACAGAAAAAAAAAATAAAGGTTAGAATGAAGGTTCTGAAGGACTAGAAAACATGATTAGCTGGAAAAGGAAGTTGGTAGGAAAATGTGAGCCTGAAGCCAAAGGACATAAGGGAAACTGATGTTTGGTTAGGAACTGAACTGAAGAATGGAAGAGTCTGAACTGGCTGAGCTGGGCAATCATGACTAGGAAAGGGCAGGGAGAGGGTACAGACCGAGAAGGAAGGGAAATGGATCTGACAAAAAGACCAAGAAGAGGGCACAAAGGCATCATGCAGGTGGGAGGCTGAGAAGAACAGAAATACTAGTCTGTAGGCCACCAGAAGTGAGGAGAAAGGGAGGCTAGGAGGAACCATACAGTATTAGAACTGGGATTGATTAGACTAGATTTCATGGTGATACCACAAATTAAAGCAAGGAGGCCAACGGAAATAAATAAAAAGCAAGCAGATGACACCTCTGTGATATTTTACCTACCATCTAGAAGGAGAAATAAGTTTAATGGAATATATACAGGTGGTGTTATATTACAGATGGCACATACGAACCAATTCATGACCAATGTGATATACCCCGAAGACAACCCAGCCCCATCTGGCTCAACATCAAGCAGCATGAAATAGAAATTCCTATGTAACAGAACACAGAAGAACAGTGTCACAAGGAGTGCGCTCATTCAGCATCTGAACCACTTCAAGGATCTGGCAAATAACCTAATCCATAACCAGGTAATGGCTACTATCACTGTAACCACAAATGCAAAATGCAGCCAGCGGGTGCTGAACCAGCCAGTGACTGGGACAAAAACATTCCTGAAGGCTAGCCCTTAAGAAGAAAAGGCTATCAGTTAGCGCTGGCTACCAGTTAGTGTCTAAGGTCTGAAGACAAATGCAAGACCTATATTTTCAAACAAATCTTGTCACAAATAGTCTTTAAAAAGTGAAAGCACTACTCCTCTGAAGCGCAACAACCATGATGACAATCATGAGAACTATTTAAGCACACTCTCTCTGGAGTAGCACAAAGAAAGCATACAGTACAGTCTAGAGTCAGAAAATTACTTACCATATTTTTGGATGGCCCCTAAATTTAAAAAAGTTTTAATATCCAATTTGATTTGTTTATACTTGCATTCAATAACTGAATGCGACAAAAAAACCCAAGAAACTTAAAGACATCTTGATCACAGCTGCTACACAAGTTATGCTGTAGGGTGAAACTGATGCCTTCAAATTACTTGTTTATTGATTGCATTCCATACCTATGAAGTTTAAACTTGAAAGGTAATATGGTTCCAAAAATAAGAAACCAAAACATTCCAGATGATAAAGTCTCATTAATGAGTTAACTAAATGAATAAGGGAAGTAGTGTCCAGTAATTATTTGTAATTTATTAAATGAATCAGCTATAATGTCTTCAGCATGTATACTGACTAAACAGAAAAAACAAGAAAAATCAAAAATTAAAGCTGGAAAAACACTCTGATTCTGACACACTGGACATGTTTATTTCTTGGTTACTTATTTATTATCAAAGGTTATGCCAAAATGTCTGTGTCTACATATTCTCACATCTAAAATGTAATACAGTTCATGATAGTCATTAACAATGACCAACATAATTTTGTCTCTTAACAATAGTTATGATACATAAAATACACCCTTAAAAAAGGCATACTCAAAACCGGCTGAGTTAAACAGTATAAACCATTCCAATCCTCTGTTCAAAGACCTCAGAACATAATTCATGTTATATTGTGTATCCGTTATCCTTCACAGGACTTGCAAACCAGAAAGGGCTTGAGAACTAACATATTTCTATTCTCTTTTTTACAGCCTGTACGTGAGATGCCAAATGATGGATGAAATTCCACTGTTTAGATGTAAAAGGGGTTGCTGTAACCAAGGTAATTTGTCTCAACCATTTTCAACATTTGGGAAGGCAACTAGACCATTTAATTCAATGTTCTAGGCCAGCACATCTCTTACATCTGACAAACAATACTCTCTTTGGATCTTCCTTAACTCATATTTTCCATAGCCCTAGCTAGGCATTCTATATACACATAACTTTCTATGGCATTACCAAAAAAACTTAGACTGTGTTCTCAGTCTCTTTCTATCATCTGAGTTCTCAGGAACCTACTAGAGTCAGCATGTCTCAGTACATTCCACTTCAATACCAATCCTTATCCTCTTAGCTGTCACAAGCATAGCTCCTGTCTCGAGTCAGAGGAACTGAGCACTTCTTGATAGCCTTCCAAAACACAGTTACCTGCCTTCTGCACCAATCTCTCACAAAACCAGCCATCCAACTCAGATGCCTCAACTTACATAAACCTGGTTTTTGGGTCAAACACTGCAGTGCCCAGCGTAAAAACATCTAAGACACTGCTCACAGAGAAATTTCTGTGCCCAGAGTCCTACCATTTTTAATAGGCCTCCACATCCAAGAACCCAGAAGAAAAACAAAAGCACTTGAACACCATGAATAGCAAGGAAGGTGGGTGAGAGGTGCCTGGCAAAAGCAAAGGATTGCCGATTAGGTCCACTGTTTGCTTCAGAAAAAGAAAGTGAATTAATTCCTATGTTTACATGAACAGCTTGACATGTTCAGTTACTTTTTTGTGTGTGTGTTTTCACTGGCAAAGTTACAACATGTCTTAATAACAACACAGGATCAGACCAGAAGTTCACCTTGCTCAGATATACTGCTACAGGTGATTTATAAATACTCATTTACCAATTTGTTCTAAAAACCTTTTATACTGGATATTCAGATTAACAAAGTTTCTCAAACTGAACCCTTGCAGAAAATGGCTCCAGTATGGAAACTCCCTAACCTTCCCTGCAATAAATAGTAGCATACATAACTTATCTACCATAAAGACATTTTAATGCTTTTACCAACCTCTTTGTCTGTATGTCTAGCCTTATTTGTGATGGAAAAACAAAACAAACAAAAAAAGAGTTCTCTTGGTCTCTTTCCTAGGCATTCATGTTTTAATCTGAGCTGCTAATCTAAGCAATTTTTATCAGCGTGTATTTTAACTTTAACAACCTGATCTCCTTTTCACTGATTTTTTTAAATTTCTTTTTAAAGCTAAACATCACTACATCAAACCTCTTATAGTCTCTTCCTGTCCCGCCTTCACAAAAAAAAAAAGTGTATTTGAATGTAGTAGAGTCAACCACAGCACAAACCAATTTTGAATTGTAATAGCTAGAATCAGGCCACAGAACTTTTAGAAATCAATCAGGAACTCTCTCTTCTTAAATCAGTCTTCTGCCTGATTGTGCCCAAAAAAAAAAAGAAACAACAAAACTTACTATCTATGTATCACCATCATGCCCTCTCTGTGACAGATGCACACTTGGTCCTAGTCTGGTTGCTTCTTTTAATATGCTTAGATTGAGGCTTTGCTATCTCCTGCATTGACTTCATTGATTTCTGATCTTTTTCTGTTTTAAAGGTACTAGATATTTTATGTCTATTCCTAGAAGATGCATCATCCTTAAATAGATGTTCCTTGTCACGTGTTGGATGTCCAAGACTTAATCAACCATAATTTAAGATCCCAAGTTGTTTTATGGGTGCCTGAAAAATATCACTTAGATCTTACCTCCTGAACACCTTCAACCTCAGATGATCATAGTTCATTAGTAAATAAAGAATCTTTAGTTATGTCTTTATGTATTTTAATGTTTATGTGTTTTTCATTATGTACAACATAACTGTAAACTACGCATTTCACAAAGCTTTAAACAGCAAAATTGTATGATCTTTGTCCAACTTGTTTTGACAGCAGGATGAAAGTGTGCAAGAGGTGGAAGCCGAGGCAAGTGACCTAGGAGTACAGAGCTACTGTTTGATCATGAAAGTATATGGTTAGGAAAGCCAAGGCTGACCTGGAGTTGGATTTGGCAAAAAACCACGAAGAACAACAAAGAAAGAATTCTGCAAGCAATTCAGCAGCAGAAAGACAACTAGGGAAGACATGGACCTACTGCAGAATGGGGCAGGGAAAATGGTGACAAATGACATGGAGAAAGCAGAGGTTTCTGCTTTGTCTTTGCCTCAGTATTTAAGAGTAAAGACGGCCCTCAGGAGTCCTAGGTCCCTGAGACTAGAGGGGAAGTCTGCAGCAAGGAAGACTTATCCTCAGCAGAAGAAGTTAGGCAGCACTTAAACTGAACATACAGAAGTATGCATCCTTGTAGCAAAGGAGGCCAACAGTATTTTGCGATGCATTAAGAAGAGAGTCACCAGCAGGTTGAGGGAGGAGATCCTTCCCCTCTACTCAGCACTGGTGAGGCCACATCCAGAGCACCATGTCCAGTTCTGGGCTCCCCAGTACAAGACAGATATGGACTTACTGGAGCAAGTCTAGCACAGAACCACAAAGATGATTAAGAGACTGGAGCATCTGACATATGATGAGAGTGCAAGACAGGTGAGACTCTTCAGCCTAAACAAGAGAAAGCTCAGGGGGATCTTAGCAACCTATATAAATACCCCGTGGGAGGGAATGAGCAAGAGGAAGCCACATCCTTCTCAGTAGTGCCCACTGACAGGGCAAGAGTCAATGGGCAAGTTTTCCTGAACGTGGGAAAACTTTTTCACTGTGAGGGTGATCAGACACTGGAACAGGTTGTCCAGAGCAGCTGTGGAAATACTCAAAACTTAGCTGCACACAGTCCTGAGAAACCTGCAGTAGCTGACCCTGCTTGAGCAGGGAGGTTACACTAGATGGTCTCAAGAGGTCCTTTCCACCTAAACAATTCTATGACTCTGTGAAATTAAACAGTGTCTTTCCTTAGGCCCTCACTTCAAGTAAGTTTTTTGCCTATGGTCAGTAAAACACAAAAGCACTCAAAAGTTGACATGTAGTATGAATGGAAAAACAGATTTATCAAATCAAAGGCCAAGCCACCTCACAGAAATTGTAGCTTGTCTATAATTTTTATTCTTTTTCATCAATTATGGGTACAGCAACTAAACAAAAAAAAATGCAAAAAGCACTTGACAAATTCCAGTTGTGAGATTACATGCACAAGCAAATGTGGAAGATATTGTGATAACTAGCCACTGACCAACTTAATGTATTTAAACAAAGAGATTCTCAGCAAGCCCTGAACATAATTGTCTTTCTGCTCTTGTCTTTTTAAGACATTTGCCACACAAACATGATAAATACGTCACAACAGACTAAAAAACTATTTGGTTCCTATTAAATGACATCAATACTCAGCAACTAAAAATCCTTCAGAAATTCAGAGGCATAACAGGTTTGTAACTAAGATTTTAAACCAGTCCAAAAATATCTGTAACTTCTGTGTTTTAATTTGATTGTATTTTAACAGTAGACTTTTCATGCACAGATTCTTTAGTGCTTGATCAAGATTTTTTGTGGTGCTTTTTGTTGATTTTTAAGTGATTTTTCAGACTTAAAGCTATTTTTACATGTATGCTGTTCCTAATATTCATATGTCTACCTTCTTTTCATTCTTCCCAGCATTTATGAAGTACCTGTAACTCTTCTACCTTTTCAGTTACCAGACTGTAGCAAAGTAACATAAAACTTCCACGAACATATAACTGCACAATCTGAAGAGAGAGATGCTTCAGGGCAGTAAAGAACACTGAGATTACCAGACTAGAAACCTACAATATGTAAACTGATACAGTAAAACTGTTGGGGGTGGGGGGGTGGACACCACACAAAAAAAATCCCACCACTGAGTTTTCGACTAGTTCAAAGCAAAATCCAAGGAGCCCAGCCAATCCTGGCTGCTTTGAAGTCAATAGGAACGTGCAGGCTGGCATGGTAATGCCACTGTTGAACAACTTATAAGCTATCGACATGGTTGCTACCTCCCAATTTTTCTATACCTGTTTTTGAATTGAACAGCCAAACTCACTTAGTCTTTCAATCTATCTTAACTGATATCAAAATAATATACTTCTATATAACCACATGACTTCTATAACAAGTTGACTGGAATAAAGAAAATAATGAACACAAGTAATTGAAATTAAAATACCTGTTATTGAACAGTACACTATGTGGGGAGCAATCTTTTTAATGTCTTCATAACCTAGACCCATTTCAGTCAGTTTCCCAGGGACGTAGTTTTCCACGAAAACATCAGACACTGCTGCAAGCTTTAGAAAAGAAAAGGATGAGTAAAATTTGTTAACAAGCTTCCAAAAGTTCAATAAATTCCTCATGTAACTTAATTTAAAAATATCACTAATCAAAATGGCTCCAGTCTTTCTGACAAAAGAAAACTTACAAACCTAGTGAGATATTTTTCAACCTGTTAGACTGTACGTCTCTGCAAACTACATCAGAGATGCTGTGTATCTAGAAAGACTGTCAAAATCCTGAAGTGATGAGACAAAACGATAATATATTATTGGTATCACATCAATTTCCCAAGACTTGGTGACAGTTTACAGAACAATCATGACCTTTATACCTGCACTTAGCTTGAGTAAAAGGTGGGAGAAAGAATGCATCTTTATCCTTCATGCTTTCTCTACCTCAGAAATAATTTTATAAATTGTTTTTCATTTTAAAATCATTGACTGCAATTACTGTAACAGAGGCCATATATCTCACTTCCTGTATGTAGAAGCAGAATAGGGGGCCCAAAAATTTTATTGGGTTAAAATGAGCATCTGAAAGCCACCTCAATTAGAATAGTGTTGTCAAGCTCTGCAATGTGACTTTCTCTATCACATCTAAATGATTGACCCAGTCCAAAAATCTACCAAAGATTAACATATAACTTTAATGGCCTTTAAATTACATTTTTTTTCCTTACAAAAGTTATAAATAGATATACATGTTTCAATAAGACTAATACTAATTTCTCCTGAAGCAGGAGAACTACATGTTAAGAAAAAGACGTATGCCTTGGAGGTGGAGGTTTTTCGCTTGGTTGGGTTTTTTTTCCTCAGGAATTTAAGAAATTATTCCCTGACAGGTACACATATTTGTGCACACATTTTTTAGCATAACCTAAAACATTTGGTTTCTTAATGCTATGTGCAGCTGATCAGTCACATTCTCTGAAACTACCATGTTGCTGTCTGATTTATATATAAAGTATTTAGATCACCTTCTATAAACTAGTGTCATCGAAACAGCAATCACAAGCATTTTTCTTCTAGCATGTAAGCTGTTCAGCTGAATTTAAGGCCAAAGAAGCTGCCAACCCAGCAAGTGTTTAACAGGAAAGGTAGAAACTGATTCTTATTCAGACAAGGCAGCACACAACTTATGAATGGTTTAACTGGATGCACAGAAGAGACATTAATAACCATTTACAGAAACTAAGCTCAGCATATGGGAAAGGTGCATTTTAAAATACGTTATTAAGTATTTTTAAAGCAGCTGCGTCAAGAACCTGTAGGACTATAATAAAATGAGAAACAGTCTCCAGATTCTTAATAAGCATTGCTGGGTTTCAATGTGGACAGCTGGCTGGTTTGTAAATTCATGATGCCATAGAACTGAACAGAACATAACTTCACGGAAGTTATTAAAAAATAGACATTTGTCACAAGAAGGTTCTCAAAAAGATCCCGGTTTCCACAGAGCTACAGCATTTGCTAGTAGAAACAGAAGTAGCTCAGACAGATCTACAGCATCCCAATCCTCTGCAGGACAGCAGATCAAGCCACCAAGTAAGGTAAGTGGAATACAATAGGAGCAAGCTATTCGCTCTTTAATAGCATGCCTTTATGAAAAATAAAGTCAAAGGTTTTTTATTTTCCCTTTAAATCCTTCACAGTACATACATAAATACTTTTCAAACTGGTAAAGCTACAGCCTTAGCTTAATTCATTCAAGAGACAAAATCAGTTACAACTTGCGTATTGCTTTCACTAGGATTTTATAATCTATCCAATTTACGGTGATTATATGAGCTAAAATTAAATGGTTTGAGAGTTGTTATCCATCTCATACTGAAGAACTATCACCTCCTACAAGCCATTCAGGAAGAAAGCATGACATACAGTACTGTAACATAGAAAGCATCATACCTCTAGACTTGGCAACGTACATGGGATAACAACAGTTCTAAGCCAGGATACAATGACTTGTGCCCAGTTTAGCAGTGTATATATTCTCAGAGAGAAATGAACATGAATTTTCAAGACATCCTACAAGTGCTATGTCAGCTGTGCCACTAAAGTTTTCATAACACTTGGAAATAGTCTTTAACACATAAAGGCAGCAGTCTCTGTATACTCACTGAACCAAGCATAGGTACCTAGGGTTCTGCCATTGTGAAGAACCAGATTCAGACTCTAATCCAAACAAACTCTATATTCTTAAAACTCAAAGGGATTTTCAGTCTCAATGGGGTTCTAAGTCCACTGTCAACTGAAATTTCACACTTTATGTCCTACAAGTCCTCTGAACACATCATTTGTATTTTAACCTCTAACAGAGCAATACAACACAGACCTGAGTTGGAATACTATTCCAGCTAGGACTGATATGCTCAACATCTATGCCTCAGGAAAGAAAAAAAGGCATCATGCATGCCAAAGTAGTCACTGAATTGAATAACAGTAACAAATAATGATGTTACTAACTTGATAAAGCAAACTATTTGTACCTTCTGGAAGTTTTGTTGGGGTTTGGGGGGGGGTGTCTACAAAAACTCCACATGGAGAAGAATGTGCATACACACACATATAAACATATATATGTGAATAGTTTGCTTTATCAAGTGAGAGAGCATGCATGACACACACAGATCTATCAGCTAAAGGCAATGGAAGGGAAGAAGGAGTGCCATCAGCTCCCAGCCAACTGAATTCTCCCAAGTTCTTCACGAATAAGTAGAAAAGTTAATTAGTTAATCAGTTAAGGGTAAATACTCAGGAGAAAGGTATCCTCAACGAGCTTCTGACAATAACTGCTGAATAACACTCTAAAGAGATACTGAGCCATATTACAACAAAAGGATGTCAGAGCATGGGACTGGTGCACATACCATCACCGAAGAGAAAAAATAATTTTCACTCAGGAAGACACACAAATATTTGGAAGGCAGTTAACAGTGAGCCAAAAGCATTAGGAAGAAAGACAAGAACAAACACTGTCTGTTTCCAAAACCTTTAGAAGATAAACATATGGCTTCATAACAAATCAACAGTAAATGGTTCTGTTCTGCAAAGAGAAAAGGCACTGCAGAATCCTTGGCTTATAAACTCCAAAGATTTCCATATGAAGTGTCTTTTACATAGCTGACGGAAGAAAAAAGGTCAAAAGTATCAGACTACTCAATCTATTTCCATTTCATGCAATATTCCCAACAAAAAATACTACCAGACAAATTCCACTTATGGCAGGACACGTACAGTCTCACTGTGAAAAAGTGATTGGAACTGATATTGAAACAAACAGCAACAGAAGCCAGCTCACCCTCTCAGATGTGTTAGTACTGCAGGGCAAAAAACACAGCGCTAGCAAGTAGCAGGTCTTATGTTTCTCAATAAATAAAAAAGAAATGACAAAGCACAAGTCTCACAATGTGAAATATGATGCTTTTATTAATTTTTCAATGGAAAAATGGATCACCCTTAAAAGACCTTTCATCCTGAACTCAAATACTGAAAAAAGAAACAAATATTAAGTTTGACCTACAGGACAGTATTTCTCAGAAAGATGCACAGCACTGAAGTCATAAATACACTATAACATTCAAAAATCTGCAAATACTGGAGCCCAGTATCTCCTCTTTGTAAACTGCTCACTGACTTCATTAGAAAGATTCAAGACTGATCCGATGAAGTAGTACAGCAAGATCAAATACAGCAACAGTAAAAGGAAATCAGCAGGCTGTTACACCTTCTCCTCACAATATTTCATTTGACACTTCTGATGACATTTTCATGTAAATTTTATATCTAAAATCATTAGAAATTACACCAAACATTGAGTCCAAAAGCACAGAGTACAGAGGCTATATACTGTAATTTAACAAGTTTACTGCACACATACATATTTAATTATCAGGTATCAAATTAATACTTGAAATGCAGAGTTTGGTCTTTACTGCTCAGGATCAAAACAATACAAGATAGGCACAGTTTGCATACTATCAAAACTCACCTCTCTGATTAGCTTTGCTCCTTTTGAATCCTTCATGTTAATAGCTATACTCTGGGGATTAAAAAAAAAAATACAACTAATTTATGTGAAAGCCGTTCTGGTGATCATCAGCCTCTTCTAAACATAACCAACAGTCAAGTTTCATACTACAGCTAAATCAAGTAAGTAAATTTTAACACACACACCCCCTCCCCTTGCAAAAAAAAAATCTGTTGGTAAAGCAAGCTGAACTGTTTCACCAATAGATCAGACAAGCACCAAAACAAGCCTGACAGATGCTCAGCTGGGAGCTGCACTGCAGTCTGCTCACTGCATGTTTGCACAGGACCTACCACTGCAAGTACACATGGGGACACCAGAAGCATTTGTTTCAATGGCAACAAGCCATTAAACAGTGCAGGCATGCCATGAAACTTCATCTTAATCCTGAAGCTTCACAAGCTACCTTTAGCCAACCTAACTGGTGTATGATGCCTGCTCTCCTCCAGCTCTAGCTGATGCAAGTCAGCTGAGACGATGCACCTGAAAAAACTGATCTTTCAAATAAAATAACCCTTACTTTCAGCAGGGTTCATTTTCAGTCAATTTGCACCAGCAGCTGAGGACTGGCAGGACCACTCTTGCTTTCTGAATTTGCCTCAGCTGACCACAGCACCATACCAGAGATTTACAGCCTTTTTTGCTCAAAAGAGCTCTTTGTTTTTCTCCTGAAATTTATGCATTGTAACTTAAGCCCAATGTAACTACTGCTCCATGATATATATTAAGAATCAAAGAAGTATTATGTCTTCAGTTGCAATTACAGAAAACATAGGCTAATGTTCAGTACTGCACTCTATTTACCTTTTTGTTTCTATTGACACTGAGAAAATAAACACTTTCAGTTCCAGCAAAAGGTGGGCCCCAGGCTCTTGTATCATCACCAACTCCTGAAAGAAATACCATCACATTTTCATACTTGTACAATATCACACTGCCAAGAAATAAAAACATCATATTTAAACAACCTAAGCTTCATCTAGCAGGCAGGACAAAAATTGGTTTATGTATTTTAGGATATTTATGACAAAAAAACACTTAAGAGTGAACATAATATTTGCTAGTGGTGGGATTACTTTTAGGCTTTAAAATATTAATATACAGCCACACACCACCAATGTATTCATGGGGTTTTTGGTTGGTTTTTTTTTTTGTGGGTTAGTTTTGGGGTTGTGGGTTTTTGTTGTGTTTTGGGTTTGGGTTTTTTGGGGGGGGTTTCAGGGTTGGGTTTGTTGTTTTTTGGTTTTTTGTTTGTTTGTTTGGGGTTTTTTGAGGGTTTTGGGGGGAGGGGGGTGGTTTTTTGTTTTGTTTTTTGACTTAAAGCAGAGCTACAATACCATTCTTTTAGACAATCTGGAAGACTTTAGCAGAAACTCTTGCCCTGCACCAAGTCACACAGTGCACATGGTAAGTAAGCTATTCCTGAAACACTCTGGACACAACTTCAAGATACCACTGATCAGCAACAATATGTTAAGCTGCACGCTGCAGGAACACCAACAAAAAGAAGCACTTGCTATAGCTGGTGCAATCCCCCACCTCCAGCCCTTCCAGAAATGCTCTTGCCTTAGAGAAAGGCAAGATGGCATTAAAGCTGCTGCAGGCACTGATGTCATTTATGCTTAGTTTCCAATCTTAAATGTTTCTTAAATGTCACAAAGATTGGCAATCTATTTTAATTAGAATTAAAGCTAAATTTAAATTGAGATATAATCATCATCCTGAGTGCTAGCAAGCATGCACATTCCTATATCTATTTCAATATCTAGATTTTATCTACTTGTTAACTTCACCTGAGTGAAAACTCTCCTTAGTGGGGCAACACAGAAGACTCTTTGATACTAGCATAGATACGGAAACAAGCTGAAAGACCTTTGGTCTTACACAATATAGCCACTATCATAATTATGCTATACACTATGGTAACACAAAACCCAGAGCCATTTAAGATGAACTTTGGCAGAAGTTATACAAACATATAAATTACTCATTAACATTTGTACTGTTTAGTATCTCAAAGAACTATTTTGGTTCAAGCAGGGAGCTTGGGGGGGTGGAATCTCTCTTCTGTATGTTACAACTTCAAGCCTTTCTAAACAAAACATTTCAGTAATATTTTCCCCGTAGGACATTAATGTGGCTACTATCCTTTATGGATTAATACTCCTGTGAAAGTAGACATCCTCTCACAGAAAGAGTGATTAATTACATTCTAAAATGTTTGGAATTCAGAATTCTCAAGCTGCCCTTGTCCTTCAGTCACAAAACAAAACTCTATGAGTTGGAATGCAAATCTCCAAAACTGTTACTTCATACTTAATTGCTGACATTGCTCCATTCCTACTACCTAGATACTTGGAATAATACCACTGTCAGTCTCATCTGACAGTACAAAATTGATGCAGCTTCTGTCCTGTCACAAAAGTGAAAACATCTGAAACAACAGTGAGTGATTAAGGATGACCCATAGGTTGATGTGACAAAACTTTTGTTAGACATTCAGTGTTTTGTTAGATGTTCAAACATTCGATATTTCCTATTTAAAATATAGGGAATGTAATACATTTTAGTATCTCAAGCATGTAATTATCTTCACCAGCTCCTTTCAAAACTAATAATACCAAAAGAGCGAAACTTAAAGCATGGAAACTTAAAGAAGGAAAAAATACATGACATAATGTGCAGCTCCTATGGCATAATTACATGCCTCAAATGCGTAATGATGCATAAAACTGAAAGCCAAATGCGGGGAATATTTCTAAAAAGGAACCGAACACCATGCAATTTGTTATTCTTCTTGTATGGTCTTAGAACTAAGAAGTATAGCTATTCCATAAGAATGAAGTGGTTTTTACCATTACCCAATCCTCAACAACTCTTTGAATAAGAAGTTCTTATTCAAAGAGTAAAGAAGTGCATGCACTGAGAGGAAAAAGAAAACCATTGTGTTAAGCTAAAATACACAAAAATAAAATAAATTTGATTTATTAAGCTAATTACCCAGAGTTCAATCAGACTCAGAAGGAGCTACACAAGCTTCTGTATCTCAAAACACACACTCAGACCTCATTAACCTCAGACAGTTTCAGCACTAGCATGAAGATTTTCATGCAAATTCAGAAGTCTCCCTTTTCCAGTGAACTCCCATCTCCACCTATACAGGAATATCAAATCCTGGACTTTAAAGATACAACTACCTCATGCAGAAAACAACTTTTTTTCACTTTGGACAATTCCAAAGAAAGATTTCTCTGACAAGGTAATTTTTAATTAACAACCTGAAACTGTACTGCAACATTAAAATTACTCTCAGGAGAAAGTTGATACAGTATGCAAGTCACCTTATACTCTACCAGTCAAAATGCTTGCCAACCCCACTAGATCTGCAAAATATTCCAGAAAAGCAGTGCTAACAAACAACATACATATTTTAAATGGTTATATTACCTTTCTTCCTTGTAATAAGAAAAATGAAAATTGAAGGTGGGGTTTCTGCTTCCAGAATTAAAATGCCTGTCATTTTATCGGTATTCTAATCCTGAGTAGCAAGATGTTTTCCTATTTAAAATTATCTGAGACATTTTGGCTCAGAGGGAACTGAGCTGAAGATTCTGAATTCCCAAATAGGAAAAACACCTTTACCATAATTCTTATGTAACTAATTGCTGGAGGGATTTGTATGTTTGTCAAATTTTGCATGTCAAACGCTACACTTAAAACCCTGTTTTAACTCTCTCACCACATTACAAAAAAACACCATACACCGAAGTGTTCACAAGCCCAGTTTAAAATCTAAGCAAAGTCCAAACAATTCAAAGAAAATCAATTTAGTTTTGAGTGATGGAATAAGGCACTTTGGTAAGTGATGACTCAGTACTGGTTTGTACATTAATATCTAAAAAAGTTACCTGACCTTAAAACTTCAACCTTCTCACACTCTTTTCTAAACATACAGACCACTTCTGATCAAAACACAAATACAGGGAGCACAGTGTTAAGCTTAAAGCAAACAGATCATACACGTATAAGCAAACCTACTAATAACTAGTTCTCTACCATGCCAGAAATACTACAAGGGTGTAAATGTTCCCAAAACTTGGAAACTGCTGGCTCAAAAAAATATACAAATAGCTACAAAAATCATTCTTTCTTAGCACAATACCATAAGCACACTGCCACCAAAACCACACCATCACCAAATAAACATAGTATTGTCTTTCTAAATATTTTGAAAAGTTTTCAATCTTGCATTCTTAGTCATGTGTTAGTTAAAATACATAAACAACTATTTGTTAAACTACCCCACATACTTATTATATCTAAAATAGATAAATAAAAATCTTACCCGGTCTTTCCACTTTGATAACTTCAGCCCCTAGATCTCCTAAATTCATTGTGGCAAAGGGCCCTGCAAGCACCCTGTAATATTAAAAAAAGATTGTCGTCTTAGTTTTTCCTATCAGAATATTTGCATCTGGACAGACTGTTCCAAATTATAGACAAAACACAAACCTTGTTAAATCAAGAATTTTCACACCATCCAATGGCTTTACATTACTAGCACCTGACAAGAAACAGAAAACAGTAACTTACTCTTGAATTATTTTTTTTGTAAGATGTGTTTCTCATTGGTAGTCTGAAACACTGTTTTTATGACACTCTCCCATCATCCTCCCTCATATCCTTCCCCAAATAAAGGATAATTAGGTTTTCTGCACAGGTAGGCTATTAGGAATATATTACATTAATAACACCTTTCAAAGTTGGAAAACCTTATGGTTAACGTTGCAGGACCTATCCTGAACACCTAGCAATTCTACATGAAAGCTACTTTTTAGAGACATTTTTGTATGTGCCTCCCACAAACACTCATATAGCTTTTACAGACTAATCTAAAGAAAGATCCAATAAAAGCATAGCAAGCAACATCAGAATGACACAAGCTAAAACTAATGGGTAGCAGACCAATGGGAACCACAGTATCCTCAAAGTGTTTTGACCTGTTTAGACCTGTGCACTTGCATCACACGCAAAGAAAAGAAAAAGAATATCTGCATTTCGAAGAAGAGGTTACAAAACTGAAGACAGACTATATGAACCAATGAAATACTCATTCTGTCTTTAATTTTCAAGAGCAGTCACACATGCAAGATAACTACTAGGAAATCACAATGCTTTCCTCGTTTCCCTCACCCTTTCCAACTTGACTACTCCTAAGAAACAACAGCAGCAGCAATAAGGGTCACAGGCGGAGCAAGCAATCTTATAGTCTAGACCACAGGTTTGCCAACTATCTCTTGGGTGACCTTGGGTTATCTTCTGCTAACCCAGTGTCTTTAATTACAGGCTGGGGATGCAAACACTTTACCACCCGTGTGGATGGTAATTTCATTACTATTTGGAAGGTGGTCTCATACCACACATACACCAAACAAAAAAAACAAAAAGAAAAAAAAATCAACCATGCAGCACCTGGCCGATAACACCACAACAATTACACAATACTAACTTGTGGTAAGCATCTCCTTCTGGTGGTTATCCAGGTAAGAGAAAGATGTAAAACATGGGGTAAAAAAAACCCAATTCAAGCATAGACTTCCTTACAGAACAGGAAGGAGAAGAAAACCACAGTCCTTCAGAGCAAACAGGGCAGTGTGGTGCATTTCGTGAGTCATGCAGCAGTGAATGCCTGTGTCACATGTTCCATATTCCCTCCATCAGACCTGAGCCACCCTCCAGTCACCCCCATAACTCTCCCTCCTACCTTACTGTATGTATGGTAAGGAGGAGATGGATATATATATAGAGAGAGATAATTAAAAAGCTATGGAGATATGAAGCAGCATTGGGAATTCAAGGCTTCTGCTAAAATGTTTTAATTCACTGAACTGCTCTCACTTGCATCCCATTCTCCATCTTCCAGACATTTGCCTCCATTATTACCGATCACTCCCAAGGGATTTGAGTTTAACAGGTTTTGGTTTTTAATACAACATGCAGACCAAGCAGCATGTTGAAAACATGCTTATCTAGGAGTGGCCACATATTTGGCACATTTCAAAGCCTTTAGGAAAACTCAAGCTGCCACCTCTCTTCAATGCTGTGCACCTCAGTGAAAGTTCCCAGTGTTGCAAAATACTTGCGCTAGAGCCAGGTAAGCACCACAGATCCACCAGTGTAACCTCAGTTTTACCAAGTTAGCTGTAGTTGAGCAAACACTTAAGCATACCCTTGTCTGTTAGGGAACTGAGTGCACCATTTACTTCACAATGGCATTACTCCCTGTTTACAGAAAATATGTAAACAGCAGCTTTACTGAAGAGCACAGCTCCCTAAAAAAAAAAAATAAAAATCATTTTAGTTAACAAAAAGGGTCCACCTTCCTCTATTCCGTCCACACCTTTTAGAGCCGCACTCTCTTACTCAGTGGCTCACTTATTCTCCTCCCGAGCCAGCATTTAGCGTTACTTACATTTCTCACAGATACACTACCAGAACAGCAGCAACTTTTCAGAGCCAACAGGTTCTCTACCTGTGGCTAACCGAATTGCAGGAATCCGTACAGATATTTCTCAAAGAAGCCTATAAAGTGTTAAGATTAGTCCATAAATATGCATTTATGCATAACTAAGACTGATGAATTATTGTAACATCTAACACTCCGTTCAGGGATTAGGACTCTTCTATAGTTGGAAGAGAACAGGAGAGTACAGTTGTTGTTTCAGAGACAAACAGACCATTGTAATTTTTTTTTTTTAATGCTGATAAATAACACCGATGTCCACAATGATGACGAAATGCAAGAAAGAGATCAAAAGCTTGCTTTTGAAAATCTGAGATAAAAAAAAATTAGACCTGTTAGTCTCTTCAAACTAGAAGAGCACAGGTATTCTCAAAAGGAAATATATAGGACCTAGACTTGCATTCCAGCAAGACACTAATTTGCTGAAACAATTACAATAGAAAGCCTTTTGACCATCAGAGAAACAGCAGTTCTGGTACACTGATCCTGAGTACTGCAAGTACAAAAAGAAACAAAACCACACCACAAACAAACAGAAAAGACCAGAATTGATTGGTATTGACCAGAAGCATCTCCTGGTTTGTTTCTTTTTTCCCCTCTCCTCGCTAGCTTCCTATCAGGCACATACCCAAAGTTAAACTTTTCCCGCAGAGTGTTTTGTGTTGGAATTCTGGCTCAGTAGTCTAAATTCTCAAAAATGTGAGCTCACATTTTCTCTTCTGTTTTTGCTTTTAATTATTCCAGTGACCTGATCATTGAAAGAAAAATCCACGCTCCCGGCTCTAGCTATATCCTATTTGTAAACTCTTTATTCCCACGATGCTTGAATTTACTGTAAATCAGACAGTCATATGTACCTCTTATAAATAACTTTGATGAAAAATAAATAGATCCACTCAATCTCAATATGATTTAAACTCTTTAGTTAAGTTCAGTATGTTGTTCCAAGGTTGGCCTAACATAACAATATGAGTAAGCAACCAACGGAGAGATCATTCTACAGAACAGAAATTAATTTTCATGTCATATTCCCAAAAAAAGCTTTCCTTTAAACTTGTGAGTGACAGAAGAGGGCACAGAGAAGAGAGCTGATTAGTACATTTAATATTTTTGCACCAAAGCAAATTAACAGTAGACAGATTCCTTTCCAATTACATCCAATTCCAGAGGACGTCACTCTAAGTCTATTGTCTCTACTTTGATTGCACAACCAGTGTTTTTTAATTTATACATGCAGCAAGTTACGAGCAAGTCCATCGCCACCATGGATTAATTCACTATCAATAGGTACACTCCAACCAGGGACGTGCTTGGCATGTTCGTCTTGGGAAACAGAACTCCTAACTTGCTCTGATTCTAATGCAATCAACCCAATTGTTGAGTATTCTTCTGTGTTATTAAGCAAGAGAGAAACCCGAAAGCCAGAGAAAAATTACTTTGTTGCAGCTTGGTTTTATTTTTCTTCACTAAAAAAAACCAAACAAACAAACAAGCAACCGTCTGAAGTGAGAGTTTTGCAACGTCTGAAAAAGATCAGGCCTAGGAGCGGGCAGCAGGCGCTTTCCCCCGCCCCGCACCAGCTGAATCTGCCCGGGGGGCTGCCCCGCTCCCCGCTGGGGCTCGGCCGGGCGGCACGGCCGCCGTGCCGAGCCCAGCCCCGGCTGCCCTGGGCACACCCCGCAGCCCGGCGGCGCGCGGAGGAGGGGCCCAGGCCACGCAAGCGGCCGCGCTCGTGGCCGGGCGACCCCCGCCGCCACCCGCCCTGGCGCCGCGGGGCCCGCCGTGCCGGGGCAGGGCTGGCAGCGACCTCAGCTCCCAGCTGCCGGCACGCTGCGCCCCCTTCTCCCCCTCACAGGAGGGGGCCGGAGGCCGGACCCGGCGCTGCCGGGGGGCGGCGGCAGAAGCCTCCTTCACGTATTGCACGCCCCGCCCGACCCCCCAAAGGGGCTCCGACCCCTGCCCCAGCCGCTCCCTCAGAGCCCCGGCGGGGTTTAACGGGCGGAGGGAGGAAAGGGGAGGCTGAGGAAGAGGAAGGCGCGGCACGGCACGGCTACCTGCCGGGGGAGCGCCTCCACTCCGCAGCCCGCCGCCGTTGCCAGGCGAGGCGGAGGCGGCGCTCCGGGCTGCGGGGCAGCGCGGCGAGGCGGCACCGGCCGCCACGGGGAACGGCACCCTCCACATCCCGTCGCCCCAGCGCCGGCTCCTTCTTCCCAGCCCGCCACGCAGCATCTTGCCGCGCACGCCGCTCGAAACACCGCCAAAAGGTGCCCGCTTCGCCCCACAGCGCAAGCGCTGCCCGCCGCCGCCCCTTTCCTTCGCCCGCACCCGGGAGGAGCGTTAAATTGTTCCCGGGTTGAGGCGGCGCGCAGGCGCGGTCCTGGCCCTTCCTTTCCCGCCGGTGGCCGCGGTCCTCCGCCGGCGGCGGGGCAGCTCAGCTCTTGTCTGGAGCGCCCCCGGTTAAAAGGGGTGCTGCTTCTCTTTTTCTTAGCCTACAGGAGGCAGGTGGCTGGGCTTTATAAAACAGGGGGGGTGCCTTGCAGATGTTGCGGCGGTAATTCCAGTTTCTGTGTAAAAAACCTCAGTATTCATACAAAATAGACTTAATTTTTTTCTCTTTTTGCTGCAACACCCAATTCCTGGACAAACCAAACAGTTGATGGCTAGAAACTGGTGCCTCCAGTTTGCTGTACAGACTGCGATGTACAACGTTACTAAGGTGGAATAAGAGTAAAATATCACCGCAATGGTTTTCCACGCTTTCCAGGTAGGCAGCCATATTGGGTGCCATTAAATCCTCTAATGAGCATGAGGTAGATCCTTTATCTCAGTTTGGCTTCGTCGAAGGTGCGATAGTGCTTACGCTGCAAGCTATATCTTCAGTTGTATGTAGCTGTGGAAGGGTTAGCTTGGATTGGCCTTTAAGCAATTCTTCCTTGAGCTAAGTACTCTCAGACTATTTTTAGTTTGTATTAGGACAGAGCAGAAGGCTTGTTATTGGAACACCACGGTGTCTTCTTGCTCTGTAAGAGGATAATAAAGCCTGCACAGAGGTTCAGCATTTATTTATGAGAAATACACTGTGAGGATAAGACAACAGCTGCACCTCAAGAATAGCTGAAACTTCTGACTGCTTGAAAAAGAGCATTATGAAGGGCGCAGGCTTAAGAAGTGTTGCACACCAACAAAAAACCCCAAACAAACAACAGGTGTTTAAAGCCAAAGAAAAGCAAGGCTGGTATCCAAAGCATAGAAACATTCTGCTTATTTTATTGGCTAACTTTTGTTCACTGCTTTTCTGAAAGCCCTTTTAAAGTTTCGGATGCTGCAGTGTCTTAAAACCAAGTAGTGCTTTGTTGCACTGATGGAAAACCAAAAAAAAAAAGAAATCTGTACTATTTTTTACTGAGCTGTTGAGGATTTGCATTAACATACCTGAGAACGGAGCAGGAATGTTAGTAAATAAGATAGTTAAACTGAGTTTGTGTTGCTAAATATGAGGTTCTCCTCCAAGAGAGCGTTTTCCCATGAGTATGTATGTGTAGGTCTCATTGCCTGAGCTACCACTCTACTGAGGGATTACTGACAGTTCAAACTGATTTAAAAAAGAAAACCCTTCCATTAAAGTACTCTTTAGATATGCCGTTGTATGTGTTTTCAGTTGGGACTGCAATAGCGTAGGTAGTATTTGCAGGCTCATATATTGAAAGACTACACAAGGAGTACAAATAAGTGTATCTGAAGTGCTGTGCAATGCGAGGCAAGTACTTGCTTTGCTTTACAACAGTTGATTTTGATGATTTTTACCAATCGTAGTACCGTGGGCGTTCACTTACAACTACACAGAGTTTGCAAGCACGGAGCTTGCCAGTACCGGGTTTTATCCTATGTCTTATAATTTCGGCTAACAGGCACAGCTGCTACACGTCTTCTAAGACTCCCTCACTTCAGATTATTCCTCTTCAGCTTGAGAACGCACCACATCCCTCAGGGTCAGCGTGACAAATGGCTGTTGGATCCTGACGAGCCACCTCCCAGCGGGACGGACGGACGGACGCCTGCTCTCTCGGCACCGGGAGGAGACGCGTCCGCGCAGCTCGGAGCCAGCCGTCCGTCCGTCCGTTCCGGGGCAGGCCCTCCGCTGCCGGCGGCGGCCCGGCCCAGCCCAGGCCGGGCCCCGCCGCCGCCGGACCCCACTCCCCGCCAGCCGGGGCGGAGAGAGCCGGGTGTCCCTCCCCTCGCCTTCCCCGGCCCGGAACGTTTTGAGCCCGGAACCTTCCGTCCGCCTCGCGGGGGAAAGGGGGAGCAGAGAAAAAAACCGCACAGCAGCAGCGACGTTGCCCCGCCGTAGGCGCCTGCGGGGGGAGGCCGTTGCGCAGGTTTTATTCCTCTCCGCCATCGCCTCGCTGGCCCGGGCCATGTATCGGCAGGGCTTCCGCCCCCCGACGCCTCCGTACGCGGGCGGCGGCTTCCGGAGCCCTCCCTCCGGCGGAGGCCCCGTGCCGCCCTCCCCGCGGGCCTACGGCAGCCCCCACCACACGCCGCCCTACGGCCATCGGCCCGGGCCTTACGGCCACTCGCCCCGAGACCACGGCTTCCACGGCGGCGGCGGGCGATTCGGGAGCCCGTCGCCGGGAGGGCAGACCCCGCGCAGGCCGCAGAGCGTCAGCCCCCGGTACCCGGCTCCCTACGGCGGCAAATCTCCGGCCGGAGCTCCTCTGCACCCGCAGCAGCAGCAGCAGCGCAAGCGCTCGCCCGGGGGCTTCCAGAGGCACTACCAGGTATGGGGCAGGGCGGTGAGGGGGACAGGCCTGCGCCTCCGCACGGCGGGGCTGGCGGGAGGGACGGACGGAGGGAGGGAAGGAAGGAGGAAGGGAGGGACGGAGGGAAGGAGCTGCTGCTGAGCGGGGCCCTCAGCCCGCGGGGAAGAGCGCGCCAGAGGGCTTGCGGCGAGGCGCAGCGTCCTTCCCGTCCACCACGATTTTCAGGGGAGAGCGAGACTTGCACCGCGCTGGCCAACATCTCTCTGTCTGCCCGCCAGTAGAGAGGATGGAGGGACCCTAGCTCAGGCACCTGTGTGATCTGGAAAGGGAAGAGGGCCCCAGGCCTGGGTGAGGCCTGTTGTGAAGTCGCAAAGACTCGCAAGAGTGTAGCTTTCCTCCTTTTCATACTCTGGCATGTGAGGGTAAGAGAAAATTAAGCACCACCCAAAACTGCAGCAAGCACCTCTGTTCCTTGTACGTACCTCCCTTTGATTAGTTTTCTTTAACACAGTGGTGAAGTGCTGTGTGCTTTACTTTGCCTGTGCTGTCTTACATCAGGGAAGCTGCCCTATCCACACACAGAGCTTTCTGGGACATGAGTAGAGAAAAGGAGTGGTCTATTAAAAAGATTTAAGCTGAGGCTCCTTTAAGCAGAAGTGAGAGCATCTGTTGGGATAATAGAGTACAATTTTGAAGTCTATAATTTTAAAGTCTCTTTAAACTTTAATTTTAAAGTTTTGCACCGAAAGCTTTAGTTTATATGAAGTAGTTTTCTTGAGAGGTATCAACAACAGGTTCTGTGAGTTATGCTTTTTTCAGGTGGTTTAGCTGGGGCATGTGATTGGCAGCACAGATAGGGATGACAGTTCTTGATGATACCAGCTTTATGTACATAGCTGGCTTTATGCAATATTAGAGAAACCTTAAAAGTGTAACAGACAACATGTGCAGTACAAATAATGATAAAATTTTCAGGTGCTCTTACTAACACTTCAAGGATTAAAGTGTAATAATGAAGTCAGATCTTAATAGAAATTAGTAAAATCTTAATGTGTCTGCACTGCATAGTCACGTTTCCATTCAAAAATAGTCTTGGCTTACTTTTTTACAATGCAGATAACTATCTTACCAGAGTCTCATAGTTGGTGGAAGGGGATCATTCTGAACTTTATACATTGTTCTTCAACACAACAGCAAAGGCTCTCCCAGTGTGGAAGACTACAGATTGTTGAACCTCTGTATCTGTTGAAAAGGCAAAGGATGTGGGGTTTCTGCTGGAGGGACAGTTTACATCACCGACATCTAGACATTTCCCTTCAGAAGATCAGTCTTTGGGTGTTCAATTAAGTGGTTTTTTTTAAAGCCTGCCCTAAATCACCTGAGCAGAAGAACATGCAGGAATCCTTTTGCCTCTAGTCTTAGTCAGAAATGTTTCATGTCAGGACCTGTGGGCAGGAACAGTCTCACAGGCTCTATCCTTGGGCGTAAGTAAGAAACCTGACATAAAGAAGGTACAAGTTTGAATCCAGCCACAGATTGTCACAGCATTTTCCCTTCTCCCCTTTCCCTCTGCAGTCCTTGTGAGTAGTTTAGGAGCATTGACCTGATGGTGATGCTTTCTAAGAGTAGAAGGACATCGTATGCCTGTAGCTTTGCCTAGGACTAAGGAAATGTGCATGTGTGTACTTTTACTTGTATACACATGAGTTGTTTTGCCTGAGAGGGCAATAGAGGCAATCACAGAGGGAGGAAGTCTCATAAACCACGAGTCCCCATTTTCTTTGACACGGGCAACAAGAATCTCAGTCCATGAGGCTGTGAGGGGATCCAGGTAGAGGGATTTTTTGCATGTTCTAAACATCAAGTTTCTTCCGAGCTATGTGGATTGTTCCCTTCCCTTCTGTAGATGCTGTTGTTAAGAGAACTACAGTGCTTTTGAAATTTATGATACTACTGTCACCTTTGAGATGAAAATCTTAAGTGACCCTTTAAAATCTCATCAGGAGATCCAAAAGACACTTTATATTTACTTTAGTGTTCTGTTAATGACATGTTATTAGTATTCTGTGCTCATTTTGTGCTCGCAGACTTTCATGAACAGAAAACTTAAAGAAAAACATAGTAAGCTTGATTTTTCTGAAACGGCTGACTTAACCTTTATGTGGCGAATGCTTTACAGAGCTTTCTGATTTTTCTACGGAGATGCATCTGCTTTAAATTTTATGAAAACATGTTTGTTGTATCTCTTGAATATCTCCACTTAGAATTATCTTAGTGGTAGTGTTTACCTTCCTACATTCAACAGGAGTTAGTGAACTAGCTAGTAGCAGTAGCTAGTTAGTGGTGATAGGTTGAAAATCATTAGAGAAAGTAAAAAAAAAAAAAATCTTGTGAAATGGTATAATCATGATTTCTGTGTTCATGTGCATCTGCCAGCAGCTAAAGTTACATCAGGTGAAGAAAGCTGATAAAGGGAGTGGCTGTCCCTGTTTTCAAGGCAGTATTACCCCATTCAGTAACATGTTAATGAATAGCACCAAAAGATGGATTTTTCTACTGTGGAGAGAGATTTGTTATCTGGAAAAAAGTATTGAGACTAGAATGACTGTTTCTTTAAGGAAAGTTCAGTGAGAAAAGGCTGTTGACACCAGTGGTTGTAAAATATATTTTTTAAGGTATCTTTGACACCAAACAGTTTTTTCTTGCACAGAATGGTTTCACTTGCACAGGTAGGGCTGTTTTCCTTTTCCACAGGGATTATTCGTATTATAGCCTATTTTAGTTCTTTTTTCTAAAGAAAATACAAAGGGAAAAAGAGTATATAATGACTAGTATTTTAAATTTTAAAAAAATAATATTTACGTGCTTAAATTCAACACTTGTTGAAGGCCATCAATCTTGTATTACATAATAATACATTTCCTAAATTTCAAACGTGCAAAAATGTCAGTGTTACTGATGGTCTGCATTATATTGTAGTGAAATCTAATATTATAAAATAAATCCATCCAGAAGAGCCTTGAATTATTTTGTTCTGTCACTGGATGCTGCAGATCATTATGTCAGTTCAGCTTTGAGTGCTGCAGATCAGACATAATGTTAAATAAACTCCACACTCAATGTTTTACAATGTCAAAGTTACAGGGTCTCCATTAAGCACAGTGTTTTAAAGAGTTATTTTTTTTTATTTTGAAGATAGAATCTACTGTATTCTACTGCTTTACTACTAAATGTGAGTGCTTGACATAAATGTCACTTTTGCTAGTGCATGTTGACTTGCTCTGGGAAACTCCCTTGTCCCTCAGAAAGTTTTTAGGTGTATTCTGAGGTGATTCTCTGACCTTACCCTCATGGTTTTGATCCAATAAAGTAATTCTCTACCTTTCAGTAATTTTTCAATTTTGAGATCATCATCTTATCTGTATAACCTAATTGTACTACGATGAATCATTAGAAACAAGTGCCCTGTAAATAAGACGTGGATGTTCCCACATGTGGTTATGTATCCATTACCATCAGGGTTTAGAAGTTCTGGAAGACTATTTAGTGGGACCACACAAGCAGGCTCCTGCCGCAGCACATTTTCAGAAGTAGGTTCAAGACTAAGCAGTTATCAATGGAATGTGTTCTTCTGGCTAAGCATAGGGGCCTTCACTATATGGCACCATTTCTCAGTTTTACCCAGAACTTGTTTCCTATGATGTATTTACTAATAGGGCTTATTAGCCAAATTCCAGTACCATCACTGCTGGTCCAGAAAGTTGCAGGGGAGCAGCCCTTAATCAGTGCTTTTACACTCCTTTACAAAGTCAGAGGCTGATAATTCAGCCTCAAGGAATCCTGTTCCTCTAATCATATGGAACGCAACAGGTGTGTTTGGAAACTAATTATTGTGTTTCTGTAGTGTAGGTTGTTTAACTTTGGTTAAAACAAATGAATTTAATGAATATAGCTTTAGACAAAACCTCACTTTCTGGGAAAGTGAATCTGAGGAAAAGAACAATGGATGATGGTAGCAGGAGAAAAAGGTTATAGTGATTTCCTTTATGTCATAGCTCTCTAAGTTGCGGACCTGTAGCAGGTCTGTAGAAGCAATTGTGGTGGTCCTTGATCTTTAAAAAAATATCAAATATCAAAAGCCCCTTGGAAAAAGTTCTTCTTTTATGTAATATCTGCTTAATCACTGATTATCATTTAGGAGTATTTGATGACTGTCAAAGAAAACCATCTGTTCTCAAATATCACAGAACACTAGTTCGGTTAAAACAGGGTGTTTTTCCCAGTAAGTTCTTCGAGTCATTTGTAGCTGTTGTAGCTTTATTGTAGCTTTATACAATGCTGTGTTCAATCTAGAAATACTTAATATCTGACTTCTGCTCTTCTAAATGTTGTCAACTCTTCCTCAGCCTCTAACTCCCTGTTTTGTTGTTCAGCTTTTGAGTTAGATGTGTTGTTGACTTAGGCAGCTTATGAAAAATAACATGAGGACCTTTTCTGTTGTTAGTGCCAGAGTGACGTAAACAGTATTTTGGAGAAGACTGGGGGTTTTTTTTCATATCCTGGTAAATCATCACTCATAATTAAAAGTATAAAAAAGTTAATATTTTCTGAGGCAGATGTAGGTGAGGAGTAGCAATTATCATTAATAATCAGCTTCAAAGCTCTGCTACGTTAGAAGGAAATAACTTTTTTTTTGTTAGTTTGAATTAGTCTATTAAATGTTTCTTTACCTGATGGTTTTCTTCCAAAGGGATCACCCAGGACATCTACTCCATTTGGTACAGCGCATGGCAGAGAGAAAAGAGTGTCTAATGATGTGGAAAACTATTACAGACCTTCAATGCTTGAGGACCCATGGGCTGGCCTAGAGCCAGTTTCTGTTACAGACATAAACCAACAATACAGCAGTGAGCAAACAACATATACTGGTAAAAAAGGGAGGTATTTCAGCTAACACTTTTAAAGGCCAAATAACTCCATCTTGTCAGGAAAACTTTGGGACAAAATCTTTACACTTACACAAGATGAACAATAATCAAGACCTTAGATAATGCTTTTATTTGATCATATGTCCACCCTTTTATCCTACTTTTTTTTTTATTGCATTGGATATTTTTATGTATGGGAGGGAAAAGGAGTGGTAGGAAAACCTATATTTCTGGCTATGTGGAAGTGCCTACCAGCTTTGAAGAACAAAGTGTTCTTTAATCACCAGCGACTGATTTGTGACTGTTAAAACAGGTTTCCATATATTTACCTCTTCCATGCCAGATTGTTAGCCTTTTATTGTAAACTCCTTTAGTAAATGGTATTTTTTTATGTTTCAACATTTTTAGAAAAAAGTAACTTGGAAATAAAATAAAGTTTTGTAAATCCTTGTTTTGTAATGTATAAAGATTATTTTAGGACTTTTGTTAAGGTGTACACATTAACACAAAGAGTACTAGTGAAATTAGGTGACTTCTGTAAATGTGCTTGTATGCTGTAGTTAACCTCTGATTTTGTGCATAGCATTTTTGTTAATTGTAGTGTAACATGAAGTTGAAACGTGACTTTTAGACATCTCAGGAAACAAATGTGTTGTCTTTGGAAAGTTTAATTTGTTGAACCAGCTTTTGAGTCACAAACAATTCTGCGATCATTTGTTTTTGTATTTAAAAAAAAATCTTATTTGGAACAAAATTAGACATTTTTGGATTATAGTAACGAGTCTGTTCAGTGGCAATTTAAGTCTAAGGAGCACATAAAACATCAAGATTAAATAAATATAAATGTACTGTCTGGAACCACCTGTCAGAATAGCATAGAACGGATGAAAGTTTGTTACACAGTTGACATGAGTACATGCATAGCATCTTCTTTTTATCTGTACAAAATTTTTCAATTTTTAAAATTATTTTTTATTTTCACCTATGGCAGGCATCTTTGCCTAGAGAAGTCTTGTTTTGTGTGTGTATGTGCTATATTTTTATACTGAAGAGGAAAACAATGAGGTTTTTTAGAGCTTGTCTATACGTGGAAGATCCATTCTTAAATCCAGTAGTGAATATTGTAATCTAGAAGAAATATGAAATAGTTCCAGCTGCAGGCATGCTCCTAACATGCCATGTTAAGCCTGCAGTAGATATCTAAATTTTTGTTGAATGTACCATTATTTGTTTGTTGATCTTGGCTTTTGAGCAGTAGTTAGAGGGTGAAAACTTAAGTTAAAAATAAATAAAAGCATTAGTTCAGTTTTCAAAACATATGTTTTGTTTTAAACTTCTTACACACTTCACAGAAAACATACATATTTTTGTAGTCCTGGAGCATGGTTAGGTAGAAAAGCACAGGGATTCACATCAGACCGTTCTTAGTAACTTGCCTTTTGCTGAGGTAGAATAGTACTATATACTTCTTTATCTGTTTCAGCATAAAATGTCTTGGCTTATTACCGCCTTCAGGAATGACTTCAAACTGGAAAGGGGGGTAACATGTTGAAATGTGCTAGCTGAGTCTGTTGCACTTTTATGACCATAATCTAAAGTTTGTCACTGTGTCTTACCCCAAGAAGATAGCAAGAACGGCTAAATCTTCATCCCAGAATCAAAACTGTGCCTTAAATGGCAGCTATCAGTATCATCTGTAACATCTACCAGCAAAACTGAGATGATACAACAAGTTGTATATAGTCTTTAGAATTTATAAATCAATTAATCAATGTCATTGTGAAAAGTAAAGTATAAAGTTTTCTTCCATTTTTTTTAACCTTGTCAGGTGCTGTAAAGCTCACAAAAAAGTTAGAGGGTACTTAACCGAGTCATCTCTTCTGTTACTATTTCCTTTGTAATTCAGTGCAGTTTACTTTTTGCAATGTTTGGTGATCTTGGGGAAACAGATACAATGTTATTTAAGAGCCTAAAGCTGTGACCTGTTCCCGGTTAGACATGAGAAGAAACTGGGTTTGGAGAGGAGAAAGGAGAGGAAAAGGATTCATGACAGAAGAGAGACTGTTAGAGGTGGGACTGCCTATACAGTAGCCCCTATCAGCTGCTCTTGCACATTGCAAAGATGCACTTTTCCACTTTGGCTTTGCAGTTGACCCAGGGATCAAAGCCAACCTCTTCTGGTAAATGACTTAACTCCTGGAACCGGGTGTCAGACATCAATGAAGGTAAATATCCCAGAAAGAGAATTGAGGAAATAATCTTGAAGCATTGTTTAATCAATACAGGCCGTCCACAATGCCATCTGATAAGCTGCTGCTCCAGTGCACTTCAGGACATGACCCAACAATTATAAGTACATCATACTGCTAAAGACTCCAATAATTTGGTCAAGAATCAGCAAGGAATTAAAATGTAGATGTACTAAACTTACTAACTTCATCATACTGCACCAAAAACTTAAAAATTATTCACCTTTCTGGCTTCTAGGAGAAATTCTGCAATTACAGTAAAATTTTAAAATGTCATTGGTGAAGAGCTGTAAAATGCATGAACACGTGTTCAGAACTATAAATACAATGTACTTAAAGCCAATTTAAGCTTTGCTTTTTTGCTATGATATTCAGGAAGCTTAAACACTTACTTCCTCACTGATTTTTCTCTTTTTCCCCATATGGCAAACAGTCTTTTTCCCCACATGTTTCTAATGGGATAGGATATTTCACTTCCTCATTTGTTAATGAAGCCACTTCATAGTAACAGTATGGCTCTGGAAATAGCATTTGATGATAAAATGTACAGCAGAAATACATCCTTTCTTCATGAGCCCGTGAAATAAAATAGTGTCTGTGCCTTGTTAACGAAGGGATTCTTCTGTAATGAACACACTAAGAATATGGGCATTGTTCTTTCTTCAACAGACTACTTAGACTTTAAGGTAAGTCATTTAGCTCCTTTTTCAAAAGTTTGGACTGATGTACTTTTCTATTCTGTTTTGTTTGTATTGTGTTGGTGCGTCAAGTCTGTCAGACTTTCCGTTCAGTTGTTGTAAAGGAGTTGTATAACTCATGACTAACTCTCTTCTTTCAAAAACTTAATTTCATTTGTTGCTGTTTGCTACTGTGTTTAACAGGGAGCTGCAATCCTGCTACATTGTGCTCGTATCACAGTAAGATAACTCAAATCAGCCAAGTACAATTCTGTGTAACGTGGCAACATGCTGGGTGGGGAGTCGTATTCTGTAATGCTTCAAAGATAGTTCAGGTTTAGGTTTTTGCTGTGACTTTATAATACAGAATATTCATTCTTCTCTGGCACTTGGACATACTGTTTTACATTGAAGTTGTAAAACAACTTAGAATGTTAAAAGTTCAATTAAAACAGGATTTTAAAAATTCATATCAAGCCACTTTAGAATTGGCAATAAGGCATTGAGATGTAGCATTTTTCTACGTCAAAACTGGGAACACTTTGCAGGGGAAATGCTTCTGGTCAACAGAATGAGTAACTACTTTTGCAGTCAGGTGGTTCTTTTCCTGGTAAGGATATCTTTATGTGCTCTTCACTTTATATAAATGTGTTAATTAGACATCTGAGCGGGAGCATTTGAAACATGCATTATATGGAAAGTCTACAAGCAGCTATTCAGCTCTCTTCTAAAGAAAAGTTTTTATAGTCTGTTTGGGTTTCAAGTTGTGCTTGTGAGTAATCTCACTGATGTCAGAGGATTTACTAATGCAACAAAGAGACGTAAGTATCTAACATTACAGTTTGAAAATTGTATCATCCATTTGTCTGTCAGTGCTTTTTACCAACTCTGCAATAAAATGCTCTGTTTAGCAATTGCTCTGAATTCAAACTCATGCATGTGCTTTTATACATGAGCCAAGACTGTATTGCAATGAATTAAACTTGTTTTTACAACATTTTCCTAAATTCTCAAGAGTAAAGACTTTGTTCTCCTTTCCCCAAATCTTGGCACTTACCTTCCTCCCATCTTCCTTGTACTAGGGGAGAAAAGGGAGGATTGCCTACACTGATTGGTGAAGAATTGCGTAATGATTTTTATGTCTCAGGCTTTCAGAAGCTTGTGTACTGATTGACATAGGTAACTAGATAAACTTTTTTATCATCTGAGATGGCTCAGAAAACTTCTTACACCACAAGAAAGGAAAGAAATCACTAAGTTGTGTTTACACTTAACAGTAGTATAGTTCCAGCATTCAGTCATTAGTTCACAATCAATTTTTTTACCTACAGTAACTTTTCATGTGAATGTCTCACTAGGCACAACTTGAATCAGTTTCATTTCCTACTATTTTCACTAAAATATGTGCTTTGCTGGCTTAGAGTTTAAGAACACTTTCTCAACCTGGACCTCTGAATTTACCTTTACAAAATTACTAGCTCTTGAGTGTTAGACCTCAAATCTAGGCCTTCACTTTAAAGCATTTTAGATCTGGCTAAAAGAGTTTTATCTCATCCTTATTACTTCCTTGATGACACTTCCTTTGAGTACTGGGCAAGAAACAGTTGGGGAGATGCTCACTGCCAGAACAGGGTCATCAAACTACCTGTCCTCTCCTAGAGGTTACCCCTGGTTTCTTGTCATTCCTGTGCAGTGGGGCCCAGGAGGTGTTCTGAGCCAAATAGTCATTCATTTTGTTCCACCAGCTCTATGTGGGTTGTAGTGTTCTAAACCACATCAGTGGTTTGCTTAGTGCGCATCATCTGGATTTTAAATTTCACCAGCATTATAAACTCTAAGTTGTAGCTTAACTCCTAAAACTGCTGCACGTTCTCTTCTGCAATAAAATCACAGGTGAATTCCACTGTCCCTTGCTCACTGATCTGTGGCTGTTGCACATTCCTTTTCTGAACTATAAATGTAAACATTTGTATACAAGAAAGTAACTTCTGTGGCTAAGAGGGGTCATACCAGTACAGCTTCAGAGTGCAATTTTTAATACTGCTGACACTACTGCTGTTAAAAGCTTCTCTGTCCCCCTTTAATGGGACAAAAAAATGAAACAATTTTAAGCAGTTGAGAAGCTGAGCTGGAAACTAGTTAGAAACCAAGATTGTGCAGTGCAAGATGGACTACATGTGTAGGGACGTCATTACAATTCAGCATTACCTATATTAGCCCGTTTCCAGATTGCAGGTAGAATGGGTTTTTAACAAAGAGCTGAAAAAATAACATCCCACTCCCTAGCAAGACAGGAAAAGGTATTTCTCAAAAATTACCTTACAAAAGAAGAATTCTTACACAGTCTTACAAACTATGAGACCTGCCCTGTCCTTATTTTTCTTCTGGAGGAGCACTGAGTTGTTACCAATAACTTCAAGGCTTCGCATGACACGAACTTCAGTTAAAGCCATCAAATTGCTCTCTGACAAAAGTGAAAAGTCTGGTTTACATAGACTATTGGACATACTCCATTCCACAGAACCGTAGGCTGTACTATTCACTGGATGTGGAAAGCTTCTGACACTAGATTAGCATGTATTTCTTAAATCTTTAAAGTATTCCTGCATTTTGATTTCAAATGTCAGTATTTTTTTGGCAGTAAAAAGGTTATACCTTCAGGTTCTACCAGGGAAATAATTTTCAAATATTAAAATTACTTCCCAAAATTGCTTAATTCTGAGTACTCATTTTTTCCAGGTAACAGCAACAGGATTGTGGAGGATGTATTGAATTTATACCTTTTTTTTTCCTCCTTACAAAAGAAAGAAAATAAGTTTAATTAATTTCATTCAAATGTCTATCTTAATTTGAGTAGTGGTGGTGGTTTTATAGTATAACTCAAAAGAATCTGAGGCTCCTTCCTTTCTTGCCTGAAAGAGCTTACATTTTCCAGAACTGGCCAACACAGTTTACCCAGGCCTGCTGGGTCAGAGCTTATGCAGTTGAGATGCTGGGATGGAAATCGTGGTCTGCACAGCTCCAGATGGACAACATGAGTAGGGACATCATTGCAATTCAGTGTAACCTGTATCAGCCCATTTCCAGAGTGCAGGTAAATGGAATTTTAACAAGGACAAAAGAAGACCGCTTCCTCCCTCACCCCCCACCCGCCCCCCACAGACACCCACCCCCCCCACCTCAAGGGATTTTTTCATTTTCTAAGCCTACAGTGAGCCACTATGTTACTGGGGTCAAGGATAAGAGAATTTAAATTGTTCTTTAATTTATTCATTAGTGACAGCATCTTAGGAGGCAAAGAATTTGACATGTCAAGCTGAAATTTTTAACACAATTATTTTAAAATGGGCTGCACCAAAATCTGTGTGTACTACCCTGCTTTTATGGGCAGCAATAATCATGCTGCTTGATGCTATATTAAAATACATTTCAAACTTCTGGTATCCATATGTATTTTGCCACAATCTAATTGCTCTGTAGTCAAGATAAGTTAAAAGCTGTTGGTGTAGAGTCAACAAGTGTTTGCTTTGGGTTTAAATCTTTGTAGTTTGCATGAAGAAATTCCTGAAAGTCCACACTGCTGAACATAATGGTGATGCAGCTATTAGTATAAATACTAATAAATGGAAGAACAAAACCTCTTTCATGCTGATGCAAATCACTCCCTTTTCAAGCACCACACAAGCTAATGCTGAAGCAAGGGAAGAGGAATCAAGCTAATTGACAACTCCTGTGGATGACAATGCAGCATAAACCACAAATAACAGAGCAAACATAGGCTTTAAAGAACACTGAGTGCCAACTGAGGAGTGGTATCAACAGTAATTGCATTGTAAGTAGTCATTGCACAGCACTTTTAAAATCAAACCACTACCTCCTGTGGCTTAATGAACATTTTTAAGTTAATGTAAAATAAGGCTTTGGGCTGTATTCCCTTAACAGTTGTTGGGGATTAACATGTTACTGTTCCTGCAGTCAAGTTTGCAGAAGAGAATAAGTATCTTTACCATGTGTCTGTGAAGTCCAGCATCTTTGCATAAGTCTCATTTCATCAATTTTTTTTTTAAACTAAGATAAAACTTTGCATTTGAAAATCTTAGGGACTCATCAAAAAGGTGAAAGGGAGAATAAACACCTGCAAATGGTCCAAGTGTACAACTTGGGCTGGTAACACTAAGAAGGGTCCATCTCTTGCTTGCTTGCCATTCCGCTCTCCTAAAGCTATTTCCCTTGTCTGTAGATTTTTAATAGCCTCCTGGTTGCTATCACAATTAAATTACACCAAGGAAAATGATTTGGTTGTTCATTTCCAGATGTTAAAAAAAAACTGTATGTGCACCGTGGACAACAGGCTGAGAAACTGTGATAACTTTTCAAATGAATGAACTGCCAAACTGCATCCCTGGTGAAACTGAAGACAGCTTACACTACCAGCAGTGTTCCTGTACTTAGAATAGCTTCTAAAATAAAGTTCCAAGTATGTAGAAAGCTTGCGCAAAGAACCTTTAAATCCCTGTTTTCAGGGTCTCTATTGCATCTGGTTGCATTTTTCTGATGCTATTTAATTTCCTCTCGGAATAATTGCTGGATGTTTTATACATTGACTCTGCTGTAGCCTATCATCCTCACTGCTGTGAGTTGAAGAGGAAATAATCTATGCTTTGTGAATATACAACTGGTAATAGCCCAGTTTAATTTCTCTTTGCTATTAGATGGCCCCAGCAAGCAGGCGACAGAACTCTCTTTTCATTAACCAAATCTCTATCATTTATCTTCTTACAGCTTGAAAATGGTAGATTCTAATACATTTGATAAACACCTCCACAATGCTTTGTGTACTTTTTATTTCAGGCAGCAGTTTGAAGGGAACTACCAAAAGCAGGTTGCTTTTCTTTACCCCCACTTAACTCCATCCAGAGAAGATAACTTCCATAGTCTTACCATAATTTTTCCTCTCCGGTGAGTCTTCTGTTGTCTGTTTTTCCCCTCTGTTTTTTTTCTCAGAACTGTCTGTACGCCTGCTATATGTTAAGGCTTTTCTGTATAGGTTTTCCATGGAAATAAACCTGCCTTTCATGCCCCTTCCATTGGAACCGGCATGATCCACCCTGAAGGGCTCTGCTACCAATAATTGTCTGCTGGACGGTTTGGTGGAATCGGTGCCACCATACCCAGTCCACTGAACGTCCTGTTGGTTTACATTGCTGGAGGTGCTGGAACTATGTCAACAAGTAAAGCGCACACAAATCCTCCCGACTCATCTAAATGAGCCTGTGTTGGTTGAGTGGTGGACTTCATCATCAGTTGTGCAGGGAGACCTGTACGAGGCAGACATGCCTCTGCTGTAGTGGCCACTCTTTTCTCTCTAGATTAGGAAAAAGTTCTCTTCTGAACATGCAGACAAGCAATGCTCAAATCTGTGCTAAACATTGCAAAGACACTCTGAGAAGACAATAGAAAAAGTGTGTAAGAAAAGGGCGTGGAAAAACTGTGTCATCTTGATCCCAGTTCTTCCTGGTAGCTTCCCAACACAACTATCTCTTAAATACTCATATTTCCACTCAGCGTATCCTTGTTGGTAGTGCACCGAGTTGGAGGGAGGAAAACTACCTCATGAAAGCATAAAATCAGGCATTGTGCCTTCGGCAGCCACAGAACGTATTACTGTTTTTCAATCTGTGAATGAAAGGAAAGCAGATGCATGTTTCATAGAGAAGTGAGATTAATGAGCTGCAAAAATAAAAAGTCTGTGTGCGTACGGACCCTTCCTCTTCAGTATATTTAATCATTAACTGTCAGTTAAAAAAGGATAGTTCCGTTTCAGTCCAGTCAGTTACTTCAGTGCTAAATTCTACTTCAGAAGCTTTTAAACAGCCAGAAGATCTGCTACAGAGCAACTATCCTCAGTCTTGTAATCTTTCCAGTGAGCAGAAGGAAAAAGCAAGTTTTTGGTTTCATTCTAACTGTATTGAGGTATTGGAGAGAAAAAGAGCAGAAACAGTCTAAATAAAGTATACGCCTTTACCAGCGAGTAGTCTATTGCTATGTAAGCGTCCCAAAAAAAATAATCCAATTCTTGGTGTTACTTTTATTACTTATGGAGCTGGGGAGGATCATCAGTTCCTCCTCTGGCACCTCCTGGCAAGGAGACTCTCTAGCAAAAGGGTCTACACCTTCAAAAGCACACCGTTTCCCTTGCATGAGCCATTTTCAGTTGTTTGCAGTATCACAAAGCATCAGCACAGAACATGGGCAGGAGTCCAGAAAGCGTTACAAGTCTCCCCATAAGTGACACGGAAGAGTAGAAAGCTCAAGAAAGATAGTAAGACCTGCATTCATTTCTTCTGTTTCTTCATGGGCTCCACAACATTCTTTGTGGCCAAGTCTTGCCTTTGCTCTGGACTCCCTTTCCACCAACTATTCCATATTCTTTCTTTGGCTGACGCTCCATTTGAACCAGACATTTTTGTCTTGAAACATTTCCACTTTTTTTGTTATTTAAGTCATCCATAAATCATCTTCTTCAGAGCTATCTGTACCACAAAAAGATTTTTCCATCCTGAACTGACTACCACTGTTCCCCTAGTTCTCCTGACAGAGCAGATATTGCAAGTGCTTTCAAATCCAACACATTAGAGCTTGGATAGTTTAAAATGTGTTTCAAACTAAACTTGCTGATGTCTGAAACAAGAAAGCTAACTAACTCAAGTGAACTTTTCTAACAATGACTCTCAGGACAGAAGCTGTCAGTGACCTCCCTAATAGTAATACTATTGCTTTGCAACATCAACTGCAAAGGGATCTGCAAAGGTACCTCCATCTCTAACCTATCTGCATCTTCCTCCTTTTTTTTCTTCCTGCAAATTCTTTTCAGGCTCCTGCTTCATTACCATTGTCCTGTTGGATTTTTTATTTTATTATTTCTTTTTATTAATTCCACATTTTAAGCATCTCTCAAAGAGGTAAAGAAAAATAGTTTTTAAAGTTCCAAGCAAAATCTGTACATACTGAGTCCCAAAGAGTGGGTGAAATGAATAGCTTCAGTGTTGCTGGTTTGTTAAGAGGTATGGGATACAGACCTTTTCAGTAAAATGTGGATTCCATGAACTAAAGCAGGATGTGAAATTTTTTTCCTGATAAACCGTACATAGGTTTTGTCAAATCCCAAATCTCACTGTCCACCAGTCAGTGCTAGAAAGAAGTATTTATCCCAATATGCTGCACAATGTTAGGTCTAAATCTCACCTGGCAACTCCCCCATCAAACCAACAACTTCATTTAAACCAGAACATAGATATCCAATATTTAAATATTTCAGATGGCACATTTGCCAACATCTGTCAATTGACGTTGATCCCAAGCCTAACCACTGTCACTTAAAAAGCTGCTTTCTGTCTAGGCTGGCTTTATCTAGCATTAGCTTCCATCAACAGATTACATTTTTATAGTCTATTAAAGAGTCATGTATCAAATTTCTATTCAAGGTAGGTGATCAAATAACATTTGAACATTCTGTGCAATGGTTAATTACAGCCACTAAAGTCACATTAGGACATTTTTTTTCTAGGACTGGATTGTTTCTGTTTTCTGAAGCTTTTCTAATAAGTTTTAAAGAAATGGTTTACTTTAAAATCATTAAAATTATATACAAAAGTCCTACTGATTAACATTCCACTGCTTATGTATCGTATTAGCCCTTATGTTCAGCATCACACTGGAAGGCAGCAGTCCTTTTCACTGTCATCTCATTCCAACCTCTTGTGTCTTATAAATGTGACCAATTTAATTGATCTTTATGTGCGATCTTTCATTTCACTACATTAAAATATTAAGGTACATGCTCAATGTTCCTCTCTGTTCCTTCATCTCTTAGTGCAATAGTTAAAACAGCACCTAAAATAAAAACAACTGGAATACCTGAAACACAAACAACATAACGCTCCACATACTAACCCTCCTAAATTTTAATCATTAGCTACTGCATCTTTGGTGCCTTCGTTACGTTTAGGCTTTGAAAAGCAGCATTTGCATTCATTGTCTCACAGGCAGAAAGAGTTAAACCAATTCACAGATTTTTCTTGGAATTTCCCTCTCCTCTCCAGAGAGGACTGCCCTGGAGTCCCGTATACACAGACATCTGCTTGCTGTCACTTTGTACACCCTTCTTTTAAATTCGTAAGAATAAAAAGCATCCCACTGGGGGGTCCAGGCCACTTTCTGCTGGGCCTTCATGCTCCCAAGCATCCAGAGTCGGGTGAGGGATGCTGGGGCACATATGTCTGTCTAGTCTTTATTAAAACTCTTTTCTGGACCTACTGACTCTAAGTTTGTATAACCCTTCTTTGAGGCTAATGGTAAAACTCCTTCTTTTAGAAAATAGTACCAAACCCAATTTGCTTCTCTTATTAAAAAATGAGCAAAATATTGTCCAACTTTTATATACCTAAATGAGCTATGTAAGAGAAATTGTAAAACACAATAAACTTTCATGGTATGAAGACCAGCTACAGTTGCTGGTTGAAAAAAATGTGATTTCAAGGCAAAGTGTGGTATTTCAGCCGAAGTCTGCAGCTCTCCATCTCTTGTGTTTCTGTTCGGAGGGGCAAACAACCCCTTTCTATGTGATTTAGAAATCGGGGCACATCTCAATTATTTTGCCTCCCTGTTACTCCAGACAGGCTAGTGTGAAATATCTGTGCAAATAGGAGACAAATAATGCACAGTTCTAGAAATAGCTTTAATCCCTTTATCCCTCTAAACAGAAGTTCACCTTACAGATATAAACATTGCTTCTAATATGAAGTTAAACCAGTGCATTAATTACATTTCATTAAGCATCACATCAGCCTTTAGAGAGGATAATGCTATTATTTTGTCATTTACAAATGGGAGAATTAAACAGTAGCAAGAGAGGGTGTCTTGGTTAAGCCTTATTACTATTTAATGGCAGAAGAGAACCTAGTGTTTACAGCACTCCCTATTGCATTCCCTAAAGCTGATTAATGGATAAAGTTTTCAGAGCAAGTTTCAAATGCATCACCTTCCTGGGAGGAGGAATGCCAACAGAACGGCAGCTGTGCTTTCCAACACGTACTAACAATAAATGGTAGCTGTTTAATTCTGTGAACGTCTCTCTCTGTGCTATAACTATTCATTAAATGCTCCAGATCCTGATACAAGTCTGCAAACCCACTTTCATTTTCCTGAGCACCTTTCAAATTTGCTGTAAAGAATACAAATAGACTCAGAAACATTGCTCTTAATAAAATAAATCCTTTTCTTATGTTATTAGTGTGCAAGGACTTGGAACAACTGAGAATCTCCATGATTTCTTCATTAATCCACACATATGTGTGGTTCACAGCTCTCAAGGAGAGCTGCATTTCAAGTCTTCTGTGGCCAAAATAAGTATGCCAAATTATACATATTTTTTTTTTTTAAATGGAAGGTAATCTTATTAAAAAAAAAAAAAAGCAAAATTCTATTCAAGAGGGAAATTCTGTCACTGGAGAGTTAAATGGAAATCCCTGCTGAAGTTAGCAGGGGTTTGGATTTCATCCTTTATCTGACATAAAATCTGCAATGATAGCAGGAACAATTTCAAACTAAGATAACATTCTAAGTTGTCACACACAACACTATAGCAGTTGGAGGTCACAGTCTCCTAAGAAATAGAGGGGGATACTTGTACTATATAATTTCACCGCATATGGAAATTATTTATGCTGGAATCAAAGGTGTAGCCCTTCCCAGTGGAAGATTCTCAAGCAATTATCATGGAGTAAACCAGTCTTTAGCTCTACTGACCAATAATTTAATAAGGCTTTTTTTTTTTTTTAATGACCA
This sequence comes from Morus bassanus, assembly GCA_031468815.1. Classification (NCBI taxonomy): domain Eukaryota; kingdom Metazoa; phylum Chordata; class Aves; order Suliformes; family Sulidae; genus Morus; species Morus bassanus. The sequence continues at coordinate 56,958,315 of CM062567.1, read as the reverse complement.
TTATCTTCATAACTGACAGATGCCTCATTGGCAAAGCACCTGCTCACTCGTCTCCTGGAGACAAAATGTGGTTCAGCTTTTCAGATTAATGAAGCAGAAAGCAAAATGCGACAGTATTCTAAAATGTATTGTTATAAACAATATGTGCTTCAAAACAGAAAAATAATCCACAAACTCACTTCCAGAGCTGAGGTTTCAGGTCTTCAAGTTTTTTTGGTGGGGGATTTTTTTATTTTTTTTTTTTTTAGCTTTAAGTGGCATAATCTCTTTCTAGAGCATAAAACTGTCACCGTAATAACTACAAGTCATTTCATGGATCTTATTTTTAAAAAGCTACAGAAAATCAAGCCTAAAAATGTTAATGCATCGCTAGTAGTAGTCAAGCTGTGGAAGTGCTGAATTTAATATTCCAACTATATGCAATATATTGCATATATTGCAGATGATGTTTCGCAAAACCCAGGGTGTGTAATACAAGTGTTACAAACCTGATTTCTTGCTTTTTCTAACTACAGAGTGTTTAATGTCAACCTGAGCAGCTTTTTCATTCCCACTTACGAACAGCTTTAGAGCTGCTCTGAAGAACAGTAGGAGCTGCCAGCTTCCCCAGCACACTTTGGAGCACCCACTTTACAAAAATCCTACCGATAAAGAAATCTAATCCAATTTGTTGGGTCTGTTTATGTGTTTATGAATTTAATAATGCTGCTGTTGATGCGTTTTCTCCCGTGTCCTGTGAAATCCTCCCATGGCATTACACAACTTGTCCAAGTGTTGTGCAACCAAATAATACTGTCTCTGTTGGAAGAGAAGTCGAACCAGTGTCCTATTAAACAGTTTGTGCAGCAAAGCACATGCTTGTATGTTGTTCATGGTGATTTTGTCTTGTCAAATTGTTGTCTCTGCATTCTGGAGAAAGTTGGTCGGTTATCCCCTTTTCCTACCCCAGAAGCTGTTTTGAATATCGATTGCTCACAACTAGAAATAGATTCCCTCAAATTGAGTGTCATTGAAGCATCTGCATTTGATGTTCTTTCTATTCTGCGTATGAAATCCTGACCTTTTCTGCAGCCTTTTTTGTTGTCAGGAGAAGGTTTTAGAAATTTTTATTTTTAATTAGTCAGTATAACTGATCCCTCTCATTCTCATTACATTTTTCTTCCCAATTCTATAGAGGCAATTGATGATCTCACCTAATATTTAAGCTACCAACTTTCTTATTTTGTTACAGACTGCAGTGACTATATTTAATTCTGTTGGATGCTGTTTACTCTCCTTCTGGCTCTTGCCTCCACAAACACGTCATACGGATGAAATATTTAGACAGAAACATATTTTAACCCAGTCAGGAAGATGCCTCATGTTGGGCCTGTATCTCAAGTAATCAGATATTTTTTAGAACTTGATGGAAATACATATTCAAGAAAAAAAGACCATGTAGGTAGTCATGCCAGTTTCACCAAAAGATTTCAGTGAAAATTACGGTTTCTTTAAAAAGTTGACATTTTCTCAATTAAACATTTTTTTATTCATCACTTCAGAGAATAACAGATGTTTTTAAACAAATATTACTTCAAAAAAGTAATTGAAAAGAATCATTTATTTACTTCCCAGCCTACGAACGACATACTGTGACAGGGTCCTACTACAATATGTCTCCTTTTTATTTTTACATATAAATTTCATGCATACAAATCCATATTTAAATAAATTGTATGAAATTATGATTTCATATAAATTGCATACCTGTGTCCCCATACTCTGAGCATACTAAAATAATAAGAGATACAGTTAAAATTAATTTCCTGTCACAGACTCCATATTAGCATATCCTTTCTGCATGTCACATTTATCCTTTCTGCAAAGTCAAGAGCACCTTATTTTCATCCCATTGTATCTAGACATACATCTACATTTTAAATAAACCCAGAAAGCACTGGATTTCAGATGCAAAGTGATGCTTTGATTTACTGCTTCCCATAATGAAGGGCATAATGTAATTGTTTTGAACAAAGCAAGTAGAAGGTTTGTTCTTACAGTTAAGACTTAAATGTTGTACTTAAAGCAAAAAAAAAAAAAAAAAAAAAACAAAAAACAAAAAACAGAACCAAAACCAAATTAAAAAAAAAAAAAAAAAAAAAAACCAAAACCTCCCAGGAGATCAGTTGAAAGAGGCGGCCATCTCTGGTTTATCTGATGCTAGAAGCTGAAATAGGGTTGAATTTCTGACAGAACAGGTCTGCAAAAGTCTGTTGGATTTGGGTTTTTTGGTCATTGTTCCCAAAAGGCAATATTGTAATTGCAAGTACAGTTTGCAAATAAAAAATATTACTACTACCTGCATGTCTTCTTTCACTATCTTGCATAATTGTATGTGCTTGCTTGGAAGTCTCAGAGCAGGATCTGCAACCCGTAACGAGAAGCAATCTGGGGAGAAAAATGCGCATAGTTTCTAATAAAGTCTGCCATGTTTAGGGTAATACTTTCCTGATGTGGAATCACCAGACCATCTGCAGATAAGTTTCTAACTATTATTTACTACCTCCCTTCTCATATACATCATTAATAGATTTCTGTTCATTTCCCATGTCTTCTGTAGTTCTTAGTCTATTTTTTCCCCCACAATAAACAATTTTCATAAAAAAGGTATTAAAATAAGTGGTCACAATTAATCTTTGTTCTGCAGTAACAGGGTAGAAAGCAGGAAGGTACCTGTGCAGTCAGACAGCCCACTGCCTTCTTTGTCTTGAGGGCAAGGACTCCAGGTTGGGGACGACAGGAGCTTTCAAGGGTATTTGTGCGGTGGGGAAGGTTACAGGACTGCACGCGGGTAACTTTGGCAGCTGGTTCTGTGCATTGCACAGAGCATCGTTTGTTTCCAAGTATGGAGATATATTTTCATTTTAAACTCTGGCACAGGAAGGCACGGGGTGGCCTGCTCCTCTTCTGTAACTTCTGCATATTTTTTGCCATTAGGTCAGTTGCAAAGCACAAGTCCTGATCTCTCAATCATACATTGCTTTGCAGGGGTGTAGATTAGAAGGTTGTTAAGTGAAGGAAGAAGTTCAGCATTTTTCTAGTCATCTTTAAGGCTTACTAGCATTTTTGAAACTCAGGCAATGCTTCTATTCTGATGTTGGTCCTGAGGGATAGCGTACACCTATTTCTTTGTATTTTATGGACAAGCAACAAGGCACAAAGAGGCTAAGCAACTTGTCCAGGACAGAACAAGAAACAACCTCATCTCACCTAAGCTTTGGTGCTCTATCTTGTATTTTTGAAATCAACACCTGTTGGCTTGGTGGAGGGAACTGGGGAATAGCAAATGCTAGAGCATCCAAAAAACATTTTTCCAGAAGGAATAAGAAAAGCAACATACAAAAGGTAACATTGGTAACACTGCCTTTAAAGATGGTACACAGCAATATTTGGGTTTTTTACACTGTAATCTAAACATCATTCCGTGACAATAGCAGTATCATTGGAAAAGCATTTTGGACCTTCCTCTGATTTTTCAGAGCAGAGGACCTCCAGTTTACCTTGTCTTGGAGCTCACAATTTAGAGACAAATATTGGTGCGGCATTGCAAAGCATGGACCACCTGCGTGCTCGTCTCTGCACTCGCTGTTGTAAATTGAGGCAAAACAAACAAGAGACACCCATATTTGGCTCCTTACCTTGCTGTAGGCATCCTGCATGACCTCAGACGAGCCCCTTTCTCCCCTATTCCCATAGGAAAAATAACAGCATTTTTCTAAACCCCCTCCCCTCCAAGGTGATGAGAAAAGAAGCATCATGGTCTGCTTACCAACGGTGCTGATGGGAGGCAAGTATTCCCTTCTTATGGAGGGGGTGAAGAACGATATACTCCAGTGGATGCTGTGTGGTTACATACCCCAGATGACCAGCAGGTTGCTGAACATGATCTTCTCACTGAAGTAGTGACACTATTTCAACTATTCCAGGAGGCAAACAATACTTCCAACTGGAACGAACAGATGCACACCTGGGGCTTGGATCCAAGCACTCCAGATGCTCCATGAAGGAAGCTCGGATCAAAACCAACCTCTTTGCAAGGCAGCAGGACGCCACAGTGCAACCACGCCTGTGAGGACTTCCAGGCCCCTACTGCAGCAGGGCATCACCTCCTTACTGTACCCTGCCTTTCCGACCTCCTCCTCCTCGGAGTACAAACAGCATCAGCCCTGCATGAACCCCCCATGAGCCAGAAGGGCACAGAGTCGTCCTGCTGAGAGCAGGGCTGCCACGCACAGCCGCAGGGTGAAACTGAGGGAGATGAACAAAACTGCTATGCTCTGGTTGGGTTTTGTCATTTTATGGTTTGGTGTCCAGCCCCCATAAAAACCCACTAGAGAGACTTAACAGCATTTATGTGCCACATAGTGTGTACTGCTAGGTCACAGCCCACAGCAGGCACTGCCTGTAGAGAGTGAGTTACTGGGGATGGCAGCAGGCATGGAGGGTTTCTGTACCCTCCCCTTGCCCTTCCTGCAGCAAGGTGGAAGCAGCACCGCTAATGGAAACATGAAGACAACATTTTGTAGCCCAGGAAAACCCCATTTCCAGTTTGTTTCAAGTTCTCATCTACTGATTTTCTCATATCGAAATACAAGATTTATTCTCCCTACAAGGAGGAATTTTTAAAGCAGGTTAAGGCTCCGTTTGGCAAGAACAGTGAAAAAAAGTGAGAGAGGTTGTTATTGGATGAAATCCCAGACATGGTGCTTTGTCTGTGTAGAGGCTGAAGTGGGTCACAGTGAAAACTGTGTAGAAAAAATTCTGATAAATTATTCTGGCCTTATTCAGGTAAAAGCACGGGGAATCTTTGGCTTCACAACTGTGGGAGGAAGGTGCTTCCCTTGCATTTTACCGGAAAGACACTCTGAGCTTCCCAGTGTTAAGTACAATTTATATTCCCCAGCTAGAAATAAAAGCGGATCCCGCCAATGAGCACATTGCCCAGCAAAGCCAAGTTCAGCAAGGCAGGTGAGGTTGTTTCCTTCTCCCATTCTCACTCCACAAGATCTTTGTCAGGGAGTGGATCAAAGGAGAGAGGTTGCGTATGGCTCTACAACCTGTTGTATATACTTTCTGCCCCATATCCTGGTGTATCAAAGAATATAAAACAATACCTAGGAAAAAAAAGCCTGGAGTATTTCTAGAGTATCAACCCAGCTACTCACATATCTCAGTGAAACAGAAGCCCAGGACACAGCTGTGTCAATGTGATCCACAGTGTTTGAAGCCTTGTCTCCTCTTTAAATAAAAAAAATAGGACCTGTATAAGAGGCGTTTTCCTGCCACTACTAGTCCTTGAGGTTGGAAGTTGTAACATAAGCTACTGGAGTTCAGCTTTGAGAGATGAGGGAAACATCCTGTCCCAGCCCCTGAAAGCTGCCCTACATTTTGCCCACATGAGAGTGAGAGAGTGAAGAGCGCAGATGGGCTGTGCCATCGAGTCCAGGAGGAGCAACAGTCAGTGGTTCAGCAGACATGGGGACGTCTTATGGTGGTTTCTAACATCCAAAAGCTCCCTGAATGATAATACTGGTAAGGAAAAACAAACAAATAAAAAAAAAAGAAAACAAAACCAGTTCCTGCTTTGAAACCATCCCCATAGATCCTTTTTGCCATCAGTGAGGATGGAGGAGAATGAACGTAAAAGCATCCTTGTGAGACACATAAGTAATGATCTCTCCCTTGCTCTTGTTCAGGGCAAATCCCCTCCTAAGTCAGGCTTCTGCCCACTTCTCTGTATAGCCCATTCCTTGCTCAGGGCGACCCCAACACATAGCAATGAGGAAAAACGGCATCAGCTCTCATGGCACTGATGCTCAGAGAGACCCCCACAGCAGGGCACGCTGCTCTCCTTCAAGCAGATGTCAGTACTTGCCTACCACTGCCACCCGGGCAAAATCAAGATGCTCAGAAAGCATCTGGAAGGCAGGAGAAATAGTGTTCTTCCCCCACGTCAGAACCTGCTAACATATTTTACACATTTGTAAAAAAGGTCTAAAAAGAACATGCAGGAGGAAAGAAAAAAGGCACCTTTCTGTGCTAAACACTCGCTTCCAACTATGTCCTCTAGCAACTATTACCATACCCTACATGTAGGAGGGAGTATAGCAGAGACACACATCTGCACAAGTCAAATACTAACCGCAGAAACCAATTAATCCCCCCGAGTTACCTTAAGGGCAGCGCACAGCTGTCAGGTCTGCTTGCGAGTACCAGAAGCTCCTGGGCTGGTTTCTATAAAGCTTACACTCAAGTATTCCCTTTTCTACCCAGTTATGTCTCTTCTATGCTATATTTTTTCTAATACTGAAGAAAACCTCCACAAAGCCTCTTTGCAAGAAGTCCTATTAAAGACACTTTCATCATGTTATGAGAACTTGCCGTATCAATAGTACGTCCAAAGTACCCACAGAGGAATCATTGAAGTGGAATCGAAGCCATGCTGTGAAAACTGATCCGAGTATTGCCTATTAGCAAGGGCTGCTATACCTGAAGAAAAAGCAAACATTACCATAGGCTCAGACTCAAAGTTCCTCCTGAGTTAAATCACACTGACTGCAAGTTTTCTCCACGGGCAATAAAAAAAAGCCCCAAACAAGCGGCCATAATGAGCAAGTGGCTTTAAAAGCAAAAACCTCAAGCTCCATAGAAGCAAACGCAGTTGACTGGGAAAAGAAACAGTTCCCCTCATTTGTCAAACAAAGGTCTCTCTTCCCTTGTTTGTTGTTGCTGCCAAGAGCTCTGACTTGCATTTTCTTCCACATGATGGGGGAGTTTGGTGGCTGTAATCCCCTTCATCCGGATGGCCTGTCAGAGTTTATAGGCATTCCTTAAAAATAGAAGCAACCTAATCCCAGCTCAGCTAGTTTAACAGAAGTTTCTGCAAAATTGCATGGTTCTTTCAAAGCTAACAGGCCATAAATTCATGGCTGACACAAAATGGTTTGCTTCCTTTCTTGCCACTGATTTCACAGATGCATTCCTTGCTGTGTATTGATACAGGCTGTTGTTCAGCAGTTATTTGCATCTCTCTTCTTTCACTTGATGCTGTTTTATTTGCAGCTGAGGACGCTGATTCACATGCAGGTCCCACTGGCATTATCACTGGTACCCTTTTGCACAGCTTGGTGGCTGTATGGCACTAACAGCTGAATGAATGGGGTGCAGCGCCATTCTCAAACCGTTACAGGTTCATACCCCAACATAAACCAGAGCCAACTTCAAGGTCACATTACTAGTTGCAATAGCAGCTTTCATGAGAAAAATGGAGCAGGCAACTAGAAACTGTTTCACGCATCTGCCCAATCTGCTATGTGCAAGTCCACATCCTACGTAATACAGCCTGAACAGGTCATGCGAAGAAAAATCCAGGCTTTCATTGTAGCTACCACCCAACTATTGTCTCCAAAGTAAGAAGATGCTTTGGGCCACAGCTATGCATTTTGCCAGCCAAATGGCAAAGGACACCTATGTAACTGGTGCTGGCCCACATACCTTCCTATTGCCCCTTCACTGCCCATCTTCTGACTTTATCAATGGCAAGTTATTGAAGCGATGACAGCAGCAGTCTGTCCGACTGGGATTTTAAGAGTACTGAAGATATGGCAAGTGGCTTATTTTTGGATGGAAATACAGCATTTCTTGAAAGATGCAAACATTTTCGTTAGATTAGCTGATGGAGTAAGAAAAAAGCAGAGAAGCCTCAGGCATTCAAAGCGCAGTTGCTGAAGCCACACTTGATTTACAGTGCTGCACCACCAGTGTACGCATGTAGCCAGACACTGAAAATACCTGGCTCTTTGGCTTTGATTTCCCATTACTTCTAACGCGCCCACCCTCCTCTTTAAAGAGGAGGCAGTGGTGGTGAATATTAATTGCACCTCTGCTTGGACAGCGCCAAGGAAAAATGTCACATTATACATAACCCATCATCCTGAAAAGCTCGTGCAACGAGGTGCTGGGAACAGCAGCACCTCCTCACCCCCGGAGGTGCCTGGTTCCCCCCACCGCACCCCAGCAGACCACCCGCTTTCGCCGCGCCACCAGCGCTCATGGGTACACCACGCTGCACCTCGGCTCCTGCGTTAACCAGGAGCCCTGCTCTAGCAACAAGCACTCCTACTGCCAGTCACTGCAGTCTTCCTTTGAAAAAGTACTGGAACAGTAAATATTTGTTTAATAACTTGCAGAATTTTAACACACTGAAAATTATATTCATTTGGATACTAAAAAACCACCTCATTTTAACCCAAGTTTCTTTTGAAATGCTGTTTTATAACCAGAGAGAGAAAAAAATGAAAGGCTTCAGGTTTTCATGTATTTTATTTACAGGCTGCACAATACATTTTATATACAAATGGCTTAAAATAACAAAGAGTAAGCAAGCTGAAGCGTAACAGTTTGATTATTTTAAATTAGGTTGTCTTGAAATAACTCCTGCAATAAAGTATTCTTCACCCTGATAAGCAAAAGTTAGTTCAATTTTAAACCCAAGGTCATTTCGTTTTAAAATACAGAATTCAAATAAGTTTTCTGGCGATTCCTTAATTTCATGACACACTTCTGTGTATATGGAACATCCCAAAACTATCAAGACAGGAAATAGCCAAAATTTCCCCATTGAGAAAACAGTGCAACAGAATAGACTGGAGAAATGTTGTATGTAGAACACTTGTGTGTTTTATTAACGAAAAGAAGAATGCAAGAAATACATCTGAGGTTTTTCTCTCTTGGAAGCAGAATTAATGGTCTGAGATCCAATTTGCCTGCAGACAAGAGGTATCCTATGTTACTTCAGTATTTCAGTTTTTACTGCACAATTATCTATTAAACTCACCCAACTGTAAACTTCACCAAAACTGAAACTTCCTCCTGCACCAAGGAAAAGGAGAAGAGCACCCAGAACCGTAAGAACTTACATTACAGCACTTATCGCCTCTGCTTCCAGAAAGCACCTTACACTACCGTGGTATGGAGAAAATTTAACACAGACCACGTCTTATGGAAACATAAGAAAATACAGAAGTTTGCCACTTTAAAATTATTTTTCCAAGAAATTATATTAACATTTAAGGATACATGTATTTTTACACCTCTTCCCTAACACTGCTCCTTCTGTTCAGGATAACAGCTAGCGATCCCCATGATAAAAGCTGCTTCCTTTTCCTTTGGCTGATTTTAATTATTATAATAGTTTAAGCGTTTAAGTCATGGTCATAGCATCCAGTCGTGCTTGCTTTCTTCCTCTTGGTATGGCTAAAGACTGCTTAATATAAATAATGGAGTACTTGCTACTTGATAGTCCATGGTTACAGTATTTTGCTACGTTTACTTAGAAATACAAACACACAACACTTACTTTTCGATGTAGTGTCCAGGTCTCTGTAGCACACTTTGGAATTGCAGCACAGAAAATGTAAACCCAAAGGAATGCGGGGGGAAGTAACAAAAGCCACGGCTCCACAGAAAAATAATGCTGTTATCAGAATGTCTACCACTGCATCAAAAACGCACATGATGTAAAATGCCAAACTAGTACAGACTCTCTCTGCCGAGTGAAATTTGTTCAAAAGGGTGAAATTCTGAACTGACATAAGCACCTTGTCACGTGCTTTAATTCAAAGGAAATTTGGATAGGTAATACACAGGTCCAGTACAAATGAATGTGGACCTACAGTCCTTAGATCTGGCCAGTTCCCTGGATGCTAACCTGCCCAGACCCAACTCTGGGGCCAGGGGAGTGCGGCTGCGGGGAGAAATCCTCCTGCCTCGCACCCCAAGGGCTGCCCTGCAGAGGGAGGGCAGAGCTCCTTGCCCACACGCAGCCTCTACCTGCCCCGGAGGAAAGGCTGCCAGCGAAAGAACCAAGAAGATCTCCCGGGTTGCAGAGAAGGTAATCTCTTCAGAGTTATCATATATGGAAATACGTTAACTTTCCCTCCAAATTATCCCAACGCTGTTGTCCCAGGCAAATACAGTATTCAAAGTCACAGACTAGTAATCCTTAAACCGAATCTGGGGAAAAGTCATTGTGCAGTACGCATCTGCCACAGCGTGCCAGAGTTTTGAGTTTTGTTTCTGATTCATCTGGAAGTCAACTGTCTATTGCACCTCCTTCTCTCTCCTCATAGTCAGGATTACTCATGCTGGTTTTTGTTTTGGTTTTTTTTTTTTTTTTTTTTTCATGGCTGAAGACTGAAATCCATTTCAGTGAAACGATGCAACCTCAGAGTACTGCCAGCCCGTAAGGAAACTGCACTGTCGTTTACACATGCAGAGGGGACTGACTTCTCTGCATTAAATGAGATGAACTAAATGACTTGAAAATTTACCTCCAAAGAGAAGCAGTAGGAGACACATCATCTTCCTTGTGTTTTTGTATTGGAAGTCAAATCATTTAGTCCTCTGAGATCTACCTTCCATTTGAACTTACCTGCTTTTTAGCCAACTATTACCTGCAGTTACATTTGAAGCAAGTGCAGGAGAGTAACACCAGACTGCACATTTTTAGCGAAAGCAACTACAAGCTTTGAAAGTCTTTTGCTTGATTCTGAAGAACAAAGCAATCTGTGTGTATCACTGTGGGATTGTTTTTTCTAAGATTAGTAAATAAAAAGCCTTAGCTGACACTGTCCATATCTAAATGACACTAATGATTTTTGCCTTTAAAATTTTACTAGCAGAAAAATGCTACGAGGGTGTCCTTACTTAAGAAAAACTATCCAATGCACTGTCACTCATACATGAAGCTTTTGTTTTTCTTAAGCACAGGCTATTCAGGTCATAAGTATTTGTTTCTGACCAGGCCACTTTTATTTGCAGATCGCAGGATTTTCTACTGTGTCTTAGCGAAGGCAACTGCCAGACTTAGAAGGACATCGTACGACTCTCTCTCCATTTCTCATTTGCCAGATCCTCAAATACTACGTAGTTAGCGAAGTGAGATTCTCCATGCTCTACAGTGTGGTAGTTAGCCATATATGAACCAGGATTTTCAACTAAAACAAAACAAAATACCAAGAACTTTGCCTTCTATTCTGAAAATCCAAAAAGTCACTGACAAGACTACGTTTGTAATAGTGTAAGTAGAAATTTTACTTTTTAAAAAGTAATAATTAAACACTTAGTTACATAAGGTACCGATTTGTCAACTGGATAATCAGTTGGAAAATTGTTTCCAATATGGGCTTTAAAACATTATTTTACGTACATGCAAAATATAACCATACCTCGTCTCTGCAGGAGAGAGACCACTTGTTGTCAAAGGGAAAAAAAACATGCTGGAAGTTGTAATTAATATGAGGAGTGGCTCTTGGTAAGAGTTTTAACTACAGTCATTTTATCTGTTGTTCAGAGAGACTTGACTCCAATATTAAAATGTTCTGTGGAATAGCAGATATAAAATCAATTAATTGGCACAATCACAAGTTTACAGAGGATTAGAACTAGTGTCAAATGTTTTACTGTTGCTTTAAATACTGGTCATTTTTCCTTTGGTTACTTCCTAGCAGTATTTGTGGTAAAAGGCGACAGTGTCAGCTTTTCACACAAAGTAAAGTAATTACTGCTGTTGACATTTAAGAGAAAAAATTATTTCATCACTTGGTAAGGACATATAAAGTATAGTTTATTTGGCAGAGGAACTAATACACTTACTACAACTCCAAGAGGGAGCTGAGGAAAAACTATACTCTTCATTCTTCTCCTCACTTTCAACGTTTCTCATGAAGTTCAATTTGGAAATCGTAAAATCATCAAGATCAGATCAGGTCTCTAAAATAACTGGCCCACCTGAAGTAAACAGCACAAGGTTATGACCTATTTGAGTTGCCTATTATTATCTGAATTTTCTTGTTAACTACCTAGGTTTAGGTATTATTTCCATATCCATCTATAAAGTACTTCCAAATTTTTGCAGACCTTAAGCTTACATGTTAAGGCACTTACCATTCAAGTAAAACAGTTTTTATATAAACAAGCCTGGGAGATGGAGAGAACATTTTACCAGAACATCCATTCTTTTTTTTTTCTTGAAAGAAAAAAAATAACATTGACCAAATATTTATAAAATTTTGCATCAAGAGAAAGGTTGTGTTTTATTATCTGAAATGAGCACAAAGTACACCTTCCACAATAACACTGAAAGCAGTGCAAAGACTGACAGTGACCTTTGACTAAAGGTAGTTCTGTAAAAAGAAAAATACCAAATAAATCAGTGCCCTGCTTTGATTGTTGTAAAATTTTTTTTTTTACATAAAAGTTGGTCCAAACTTACAAAAAAAGCACAAATGTGCATAGTTCAGAAGATCTCAAAGAGTGCCATAAAAAGCTGATGTCCCTAAATTTAGCATCCACTTAAAACTGCCAAAATACAAAATAAAATTCAGAACTAGAGTTTGTGAACATGTACAATCAATTTATCTAGTTTTCAGACAGCATGAGTTTTAAGCATTTTTAATTTTTCCTACTGTATGCAAGACCCTTTTCCACATAAAAATAAAGCTGTTGAATTAACATTATTCAAGTCTGTTGAATTGCTGCTTTAAACTGCAGCTAGGAAAAAAAAAGTTTTTCCAGATAAAAATGATGTGCCTGAGGAAAAACAGATACTCAATATGGTAATCCTCTGCCTCGCCCTCTCACTGCAGATGTGCTAATGTGTCCCCTGTATCCTTGGGAATAGCCAGGTCCTTGGGCAGGAGAAGTCCAAGTCTGTCCATGCATGTGGCTGATGCCACTGGGATTTTCCTGTAAATTACTTCCGTAGCTATAGTTGTGCATCTTTGTGGGCAAAGAGTGCGTGCTCTCTGGCCCTGCAGAAGCGTCACCGCTGCTCCCCAGCACCGGGATCGGGCCGTGGCTGTATTCAAACCTATGGTCTTTATCTCCACTAAATAGCATGGGGCCAGTGTTGAGGTAAATGTCTCCATAACCAGTTACTGAGCTGGGAAAGGATTCTGAAAAGGCCAGTGGAGGAGGGGCACCACCAGAGTGAGATGAAGCAGTACTGTAGTTATCCAAAGACTGAATATCCGAGTTTCCAAGGAAGCTCCTCCTTTCTAATGCTCCTGATGATGCACTTCCTATTCCATCGCTACTGCCATAATGGGCGGATGAGAAGGAAGATGATCCAAAGTTATCCTTGTAGTCTGGGCCTGTTACGTAGGAGTCTCTAGCCTGATAATCCACACTTGTTTGTACTGGCTCCTCCGTTGTCGCCTGAGCTTGATGCTGAGCAAGCAGCTGCAGAAGAGCTGCTTTCACTCCTGCGTGAGGATCTGTTCCTGAAGAGTTAGTTATAGGCAAATGCTGGTTCTCTGTCCGATAATCAAGGTCTTCATCAGTGAGAGGCGGAGGCTCCGGTGGCTCTGGGGGACGCTGGTCTGGAGGCAAGATCCGAGGGCGTTCTTGTTCGGGTGTTCGGTTTAGAAGCCTCATCTCGGATGGCCTAACCATATCCTCCTGACCTAAGCAGACAAAAAAAAAGAGCTTTGGAATAAAAATACGCAGTAACAATACCAGAAAGGAAAGGGCTCTTTCCTGGAACAACACAGAGGTTTGTTACTTCAATTCTCATTAACTTATTAGTTAAATTTATTGGTAGTTGGACAGATTATTCTGGAGAAGGCAACAGCTTGTTTGCCTCAGGAGCGTGATGCAAGTTTCTCCTCAAAGCAAGATTAACAGGCAAGCAGTTAAACAAAAACCATACAAGTTCCTTAAAACAAAACAAAACCTAACCAAAACTCAATCAACACAAAGACTAGAAAATTCAAAGAGGGATCAGAAAAGATTTTCAAATAGGGACAAAAGTCTTGAGGGACAAAAAGCCACCCTATCAAGGAACAGCAAAACTTAAGGTTAAAAAAGAACAGGAACAAAAAAACCACCACCCAAAAAAAAACCCCAAGCCACTCCCCCAAACCACTTCAGAATACTTCTTTCAACAACTGCAAACATCACAGAGCAATACATAAACCACCATATAATAAAACTGAAATAGCAATCCAAAAAGATCAACAACAGAGCTCTAATCTTTTAGAATACTAAGGAAGCTACTATTAGATCCCAACAGAAACCTTCAACCATGTGTGCTAGTGGCAGTTATGGGTAACCACTTACAGAATTTGACACTAAGAAATTGCTCTAGTCAGCACTGGAAACAAAAATAAAATACCCTCTCTCCAAAATAAGCTTTACCTAAACAGTCAAAATTGGCAAATTCCACCTATGAATTTGCTAGAGAAGATTGTTTTCACTACAAACACCATTAAAAAAATCCCAAACTGCCAGAATAATGATCAATGTAACTGTTTCATAAGTACTACCAGCACTTGTGTACCTCAGAGTGGGGATCATCTTTTGCTCTGTCTGCATGGCACCTGTTACAGTAAGACACAAATTCTATGATCCACATGTAAAACATGACAAAATCAATTTAATTATCTCTCCTATACTCACACAGACTCACACGGTTAACATGTTAACTCTTTATCCCCAAACTATTACATCTCCACTGCTGAGGGTATCTGCTGGTTAGCAATAAAGACCTTCAGTACCTGCAGACGTATATAATGACTTGATCAGATGGGGGTAGCCAGGTGCTGGAGATTCCACATCATCCCGGCTGACGGGCAGAGGAGTGGTGGGCTCTGGAGGCTGCCTGAGTTGTAATGACATTTCATTTCCTGATCCGTTTTCCTTCTCCTCCAACACAAAATCTTTTTGTTTTGTTTGCTGAGCCTTTATTAACTGAGACAACAGAACAGCAAACGCACTCTGAACAGCTGCCTGGGCAGCATCAGTCTCAACTTTAGGCTGACTCAGCTGAGCAGGTGGTACAGGAGGCTGCGTGACGGTCGGCTGTTTTAGAGGCTCCTGTTCCAGCGGTGGTGGCGGAGGCGGCGGCGGCTGCTGCTGCTGTTCTGACTGTTTTTCACCTGCTGACAAAATTCCAGCAGGAAGATTTATTTTATTTAGTTGCTGCTGAGTCTCTGGGTTTACCTTAATATTCAACACTTGGGCAAACTGTGCCAAACTAACACTTGTTTTAGACTGTAGCAGGTTTAGCAGGATTGCCACTTCATTCTGGTTTAACTGCTGTCCAGTGCTTGTTTTTGCTAAAGACAAAAAAGGTGTTTTTAAGTATTATTTAGAACTGGCATATTTCAGAAACTCAAAAGTAAAACTAATCTAACATGGCTGACACAACTGGCAAAGCATGGGTTTGGACAACATCGAAATGGAATGCTTTTACATATTAACTGCCTTTGGGGGAGTATCTATAGGAAATGGGATAGTAAGATCCAATATAAAGCAAGTGGCTTCCAAGGAGTGCATACATGCACGTGGACAGATGAGAAACATCAAGCTGGAGCTCAATTTTCCACAATACAACTAAGCTGGGGCTTAAGGCCACCTGCTCCAGGCAGCTGTAAGATTTCCAGTCCCTGCAAAATGTCCTATCTTTGACATATCACAACCCCCTGTTAAAAAGTGGCTATCTGCAAAATGCATTTCCAGTCATACTCTGGCCCGTTCTAATTCAGCATCTGGGTTCTAACATCTGCTCAAGTGACCAGGCTCTAGGTGACCCAGAAGCTAGCGGTATAAATGCAAAAGCAAAGCGCTGAGTTTGAAGGACAAGAAGTCAATCACCGAGTAGCAGAAAAATGCAGGTTTGTGATTATATACAACTTCTTCAATGAAATGGAGTTTGCCACAAATAAAAGGAGATTATAATGATGCGGGGGAATATGAACAAGGAAGTCAGAATATCAAAGTAGTTTCTTAGTTTCAAACACCCATTGCGGTAGTTTATTTTGAAAGGAGAAATGGAGCAGCATGGATTTCAACATGCCCTATGAGTAGATGACTTAGAGAAGAAAGCAGATAAAAACTACAAAATGAGCACGTGTGTCTGTGCTGGCAGAGCCCTGAATTTTTTTAACCCAGATCAACAAGAACACATTCTGTCCTCTTCTGTCCCTGCCATTCCGCTAATTCACCAATACATTAATTCATAGCAGATTCAAAGCCATGCCTGAAACAATGGTCATACACACAAAAATATTAAGTATTTGCCTTGCAAGACTAAGAGCAGCATAGCTGCAAAGTGCTGCAAAACCCACAACCCACTACCCTACTTGTGGATGTGCACCAGGATAACAAGCACTTGGAACCTCCTCAGGCAGGATCTAGGGACTTCCAACAATTTCATATATTTACATATAAATATATAAAACTAAAACTACCTTTTATTTGGCAATACAGAAAAAACCCCCATCATTTCTAATGCGTTGTACAGCTGGCTTTCAATCCGATGTCATGCTTAACGGTTGATTTTGTAACATCTGAGGATGGTATGCTCTATGCTCAAACCTTTCTCAGACTCTCAGTGAAAATTCAGCAGAAAAATGCCAGACAGGGGAACTAATCTACCTATTCCACACTCTTTGGTTAGTTTCAAGTCCATTCCAAGAGCAAACTGTATTCTGGGAAATCTGGCAGTTTCTTCCAGAACAGAATTATTGAGCTCTACATAGCTCCTGTTAAATTGTAAGATGCTATAACCAGGGGTCCCATTCACGAATCAGAACATTAGCAATTGATCCAAGGTGTTTTAACCTCTTCTTTTGGGGTGCTCAGAAACAAATGCAACAGTTTTTGTTGAAAGCATGCATTTGTACATGGAGTTCTTTAGTGTGCCTTATTGATGGTATTATCTAAGGTGCATTATGGCTTCCAGAAGTGTTTTGCTTAATACAGAAAACACCTCTGTGCTGAACTGTCTAAGCTCCACTGAAAATTAAATTGTCTTCTTTTCTACCTAGATATATTTTTCTATGTACATATGAGCAAACATCAATATAGGTCTGAATGATTTCTTCTCTATTTGTTTAGTTTTATTTGGCACTGTTAGTATTAATGACTAATAAACACAGTAGTTTCTCATCAGGCTACTTGTTATAAAAGCACAAAGAAAATAACTACTATCCTTTGGACTCTTTAAACTTCTACACAGTTTTCATTTGCGGGGGGAAAAAAATTTCAGGGCTACAGAAAGTCATGCTTGAAAATGCTGCCAAAACTTCAGCCTAAACATACGGAGTAGCAGAAGCTCACAGCTGGCTTACAGCGAGAAACAGGATGAACAGGAGGAAGTGGCAATAAATTGCAATACAATATGATCAAAAGAACTATTTTCTATATAACTTTGCATAGAGTATTTGGAGCCCTGCTGTACTGTTAAATGAAGAGTTAATTCAAGATGGTTAGTATTAAAGAATTTTCAGGCCCTGTGAATGCATTTACTGTTTTAATTCAGCTGAACTCCTGTATCGGTGCCATAGGATTTATAGTCACTTTGCACAATCAAAAAAGGTCTAAATTAAACTTATCAGATATCCATTTGTTATTGTTACTCCGCGTATTTCTATGTATAATGAGGGAACTATCACCGAACTGCTGAGTATCTCAAATGGTGTGCACATAGGAAACCATTACTCTTTACATTATATTCATAAAATTGGTCTCCAAGGAAGATACTTCAGTTAAGTTTCAGAATTAATGTCGGTGCAATCTACAGAGGTAGCTACTTCTTGTTACACCAGACTTTGGGGGTTTTTTTGGTGTTTGGTTTTTTTTACAACTTGGTTCAGCCCCAACAACTTGTAAAGCTGAAAACTAACATAACATGCAGAGGGAATCTGTTTCATTTGAAATGATGCTTGTTCTAAAATCTGCCTTCTGATCAGTTTATCGAGACCAATAAAGCCTGTGCAACCTATGGAGGTTGTGAGGAACTTAGAGCAGCAGCTGGCTTGTGGGTTTACAGAAGAATTATAGATGAGCAAGAAATAAAATCCCCTCAAAATACAGAGCAAGGTAGTTGCTCTGACCAGATTGAAAAATTAAGTAAAACCTAAAAGGAACACCTAGCTTCCAAAAGCAAAGGTAAATCTTTTGTAACAAAGATTTAACTTACAATACTGTTCCTCCCTCAAGAATCCAGGAGACGTCAGTACTCTGAAAATAACATCTAAAATTTCTAGAGGTGCAATCCAAGTAGAAGGTAATTATAAGAACCGAAAATATTACTGACCAAGTGCTACACTAGAGTTGCCCTGAGTTTTGAGTTGGGAAGAAGTTTGCATGCCTTGTGGGGTGTTGGTTCTGCTCTCATCCATGCCAAGAGACAGATCCTTCCTAGGGACTTTAGCTGCTGTTGAGTCATCAGTCATGCCCATCTGCTTCTGTCTTCTACGTTTCTTACTCCACAGCTCATGGCAATCCTGCCACAAAGGAAGGCTGCAAAGAATGATTAGAGATAATCAGTTTTACCCCAGAATTTATTTTTTTAATCTTTTTTTAAGCCACAGTGATAAAATAAATGCTTAAATTATACGTAATATAACTCTTGAAAGATGAACCTACTGGAACTCAGAAATACATCAAAAAACACCCAAAGCCAGCAAAATCTCAGATCTGCTTTTTCTGGCCAAAATCTCTTCATTGCTTTCCTACTGCAGAAGGACAGGTCCCTCTGGCAGAAAAGGGGAACATTTATCTCAAAATTAGAATCAATGTTACTTTCTTGCATTCACATTTACGAAAAGCCTAATTATTTGTGTAATTCAAGACTTCAAAATCAATGCTGCACACTTGCTATAAAATAGGAAAGTGTTTTTTTCAGGGTCCGGCTGACCAATTCCTTTTGTCCACTTGTAAAAGTACTACTGCCTGATGAGTTTGTCCACAGTAAAAGATGTGGCTATCTAGTATTTATAGGTGTACAGCACAGACAACCAAGACAGGGGAAGAAAAAAAAAGAAAGAAAAAGTTGCAGGAATAAACAGCGCTTGACAGTAGCAAAGTTAGGATACTAGGAAGAACAAGGGCTATCCCAATCCTTTAAGAGAGATAAAAGCAGAGGCAAAAGTCTCCTAAGGAAGTCATCTGCCACCAATACTGTCCTTCAATTACTGTTCCCTGCAGGCATCCCAATTCTGATTTCCTAAGGAACACAGAGACCCATCCCATAGACAATGGACATACTGAGATATGCGGTAAAAATAGTGCCTTCTGTTTTCCTATTACATATTAATAACTGTCTGAACAGTTCCCCCACCCAGGAACATGGAAAAATTAGGTGACAGATGACAAGAGCCACTGGAAAGGCAATTATGACAACTGCTTGCTTCTCTTGTTCTCTCTCTCTGCATACCAGGTCAAAGACCTGCCAAGTATTTAGTCAGCAACAACTGGAAGCAAGCAAGAACTCGTTGTGAGAAGTATTCTACAGTCCTTGCAATCAGCACTGTCACTTTCTTTGAATGAACAGCTGTTTCTTCCCAAAGCAGAACTTTAGTCTTTCAAGGGAACAGTCAGCACTTTCCTGTGCATGCTCTGTCAGAAGTGAGTGTGGTTCCCCTTCATTTTTAAAAGGACACCAACGACTAGTTTGTTTTGAGTTTCCATGTATCAGCTTCTAGAATGGATGCACTACCAAGCCCCTGAAAAAAACCAAGTTTCTTACCATTCACTTACTTTAAAATGCATATAAGCAACATGCTGTACAAGTGGTTCTGAAATTTTCAGTGAAGAGCCTAAGATTTCTGATTACTGATATTCAGACAGACGCACATATAGTCATATTCAGGCAATGAAACCTCTTAGCCTCATGTATCAAGAGCATTAGTAACAACCATGTGTACGTAACAGGTAAGTTTCAAAAGATTTTTAATAAAATTCTTACATAAAACAAACGTTTTTCCCAGTTGGTAACTAATCAAAAAAAAGTCAGTACAGGCTGCCTTGCAGGTACAATTTACTCAAACAATATTAAACGTTCTATGTTCTGACAGCTATCTTGAGGGAAGAATGAAACCTGCAGATTCTGTAATGCTTTTTCACTGTTTTCCTCAGGGCCTGTTCCAATATGATTTGTACTGATTAAAATGACAATTAAGTCATTGCAAATACCCTACCAGACACTGCAATAGATTTCCTCTCAGAGAAACCAACAGGAAAAAACCCTGCACAAAGTATTTCACTTCTCCTGCCTGTAAAACCAAGAATCTCATCTGGCACAGGAAACGATTTATGGTATTTCACTTTAACCCTCAGGTACCTTTGCAGAATTCTATACCCAGTGTCATTCTACCATCAAAGAAGGCAATTCAGATTCATGGAGGACCTCAAAACCCTTGGAAAAAGTAGACAGTGATAAACAGAGATAAAAGGGAAATTATGGTTTTTCAACATTAGAAACATTCATATAAAAGTATTTTTTTTAAAGGTACTAAAACTCAGTAACTAGCTGTAGGAATAACAAATTAAACGGTCTCAGATCCTCACAACCACTGCTATCATGGTGTAAAAGTCAGCTGCACAACCGTTTTACTGCATTAAACATTAAGCAACTGTATGCATCAACATTTTTGTTCTGCCACCCTCTACTTTAACTGAAACACAATGAGCTTTATGAAATCAGTGCATGTTCACATTTCGCAGAGGTAAGGACCATTACCAAAGTAAACTACTCACTCTGGAGGAGGCATTTTAGATGGTTCCACATCTCGCAGAAACTCACACTGAAGAGCTTGTTCGGCTGTGCAGCGCTTGCTGGGATCCAGAGCAAGCATATAATCGAATAAATCTAATGCAGCTGGTGGGATGCTACAAAAGAGCAAAGCATCAACATTTTTATTTTGAATCATACACTTCTATGCAAAATTTTAATAAACACATCCCTTCCAAAATAACTGATCATTAAGTCCTCAGATAACTTACATCCTAACAAAACCCACTCACAACTTGAGCTTGGTAGTAAGAGGCAGAGATAAACTTCACCTTTTATTACCAGTGCAAGCATATAACCCAAGCTTTCTTTGCTTTGTGTGGTTTAATTGCTTGAAACATTGTCCTTACAAAAAAAAAAACACCAAATAAACAAAAAAAACCACACACACCACAAAAACCACCAAAACGAAAGAAACAAAAAAACACAACCCCCAAAAACCCCAAAAAACAAACCCCAAACCAAACCACCTGTTTAAGCCAAGACTACATTGTTACTTTACACTTCAGAATTTAGCACCCAGAGAGTTGCAGTTTTCATTGGTCCATGGACAATAATTCTATTGCTTTAAAGATATAAGTCTCATTAGTACGAACAGGATGATACATTTCTCCTGAAACCCACAGTGACTGAAGGAGGGGAACAAACCCTTTAAAATAAGCTTACAGCTGTTTTCCATAACTTTCACGTGTGATATTTGCACAAAACTAGTCCAATGGTAGTATTTTAGAATACACAGTTCAGATAACTCCTCTGTGTTGAATGAATTTATGACCCAAAAGACTGTAATGTTAACCAGACTACATATTTAGCTATAGCCAGTTGTCCTAATAAAAAACAATTAAGTACTCTGAGCTGTTTTTTGGACAGGGACAACGAGCAGGTGTAACGATCATGGAAAACAAATGTTTCCTTAGGTGAAAGCTGACAGGTGGCTGAAATTTTAGGGCCTTCTTCCCTCTTCTTGAAGCTCCTATTAAATAAGGGTTAATACAAGCTCTGTGGGTATCATGGGACGGATAAGAACCTAAAGCCATTTTTCTTTACACTTAATCTATGTTCATTCTCCAGAAAATAGTGAAGTTCATAAAGTCTCCAGGAAAACTTAATGCTATTACAGTTGACTAAACCAGTTCTTCATCCTTACAAAGCAAACTCTTCTCTCAGTTTTCGACGATACTGCTTCTTTGGTTTCATTGTGTTGAAATAAGCTAATTTTATAACATCAGGCCACACTGCTGGACAAGGACTCCCACAAATTCGGCTGTACCAAAAAGAAGGGGAAAAAAAGTGTATGAGATCCAAAACCACAAATGAGCACAGCTGTCATTTTATTCTTGCAAGTACAGGGAATACAAAAATATTTTTTAATTTTAATGTTCAGGTTCTTTTAGCTAAAATTTCTCTACTATCTGATGCCTAACACCATTAAATAATGGTGAATTGCCTACGAAAGATAATCACCCTGCAGAGGCTAAACTTACTTTAAGAAGTCCACTGTTTCTGCCTCACCCCACCCAAGGAATCCTCCACACAAATGTTTTGAAAAACTTAACCAGCTGTGTCTGGACAGTACTCCAGGTATTTGACTTGGAGAACTGGATAGCCCAGGTTTAGAGTGCTAATTAACTTTTATGTCCTTAGCTTCCAATGCCAGTGAACAAAGATACACCAAATGGCTGAAAAAGCACTCTTCACTGAGAATTTAGTTGACACTGAAGACGTAAGGGCGGGGGGGGGGTGGGGGTGGGGGGTGGGGGTGGGGTGTGGAATCTCAGTAAGGCCTGAGGGCAGAATCAAGATCCGACCACTAGAAAACATATATATTTTTTACTTCAGTTATGAGTTTTGTCTTAAGCCTCATCTACCTCAACAAATGGAGCTGCCCATAGTTTTATTCCTCCGCCTCCATCCCCACCCATTTTGTCCAACTGAGGATGGCTAAGCACAGGTTGACCAACACCACACTTCTGAGCAGAACTAAAGAGGCATTCTACTGTACATGCAAGGTATCAAACTCTGATGCAGGCAGTCATGAAAGGACATTTTGCAAATATGCAAATACCTTTCCCTAGCTCACCCCTACCATTTATTAGATTTAAATGGTTCGTATAAGAGACCTAATGATCTATCAATTATGCCCCGAATGCTATGCAAACCAATCTGACTTCACGCTGGTTGGTGTATGTCACTTTCAGGAGGGAAAAGAAAAATAATAATTCTATCTTTTCCTATCAGAATTTACTTCAACTCTACCTTTGAACATTAAAGTTAGAAAGGACAAATGTAGAACTGTTGACTGTAACATGATTGTGGTAGAGATGATGATAAAATTGATAAATTACATTTAAACAGGCAAAAATGCATAGCATCAGTGAAGAGGAAAAATGAGCTACAACCAGGAGCTTCCAGCAGAAGGAAATAGCAAAATTTTAGTTTGCTGTACCAGAGGTACAATACAAAGAGAAAAAACTTCAGATGACTGCACTGTGATGTGCTTCAATGCCATCTAGTGCTCAAAAGCAAAAATTTCCAACTCACAAGTTTAGTTCTCCTTACACTGAAAATGACCAGTGATATGCTTCGCACCTTCCAAAAACTTCATTTTTCCAGGCCAGCTAATAACACATTACACAGAAACACGCTACCGTTTAATCTGTTTTGAAAAACATCTCAATATATAACTTTGTAATATTTTTTATTCATTTAATTTTTGAAATAATGTTGACCATTTACTGTTCAGGTTCTATAAGTTCTGTAGGACTCACCCTCTTTTCCCCTTGTTTCTAGGAAGAGGACCTCTCCTCACTTACGAGGTCAATTATGATATCAGAATCAAGAGCAATTTTTGCTTGCTGAATAAAGGGAAAAAAAAAGATGCTCTGGTTCCACTGAGTTATATACATATCATTCTATGATTTATTGAGACAAGGAAAGAAACAGAATTTTTACCTCCACAAAGTGTCTGGCAGTTTGTAAGGGAACAGAAATATTCCCACAAAAATAATAAAGCCCAGGTGTGTATGTGGAAGGCTTGAAACAAGAACTCAAGGCCAGTAGCATGCCAAGTACCTACTCCTCCCAAATCCCACTTGTCCTTATTATTGTCCATGTTTTCGTTTCAATTTGCTGCAAGGAAGTTGTAACGTCATCTTAAAAAGAAAAACGGGCATTTTGACTACCCTCTCTTTACAACTTCAGTAACAGGCAACTCCAGCTGCTCTACAAAAAACCCTCGTTATTCAACTGTACATTTCTAGGACCACAGAATATTCACAAAAAACCCTTCTCTGTGTCTGAGCAAAAGTCACGTGCTTTACATGCCCCTCAAAACCTCTAAAGTCTCATTCAGGGCAACAGTGAGTAATAAGCGAGTACTTGTAAATGTTCGCAGTGCATTATCTCCGACATTAACTCTAACAAAAGAAACCTGACAGTTTGAGATACCTACTATGCAGTAGTGCTTGCAAGTTACCTTATAAGTTCCAGTTGAGCAAGTTCTTGATTTGCTTGAAATATTGGCTTTTTTGTAAAAAGTTCACCCAGGATGCAGCTGTAAAACAGTTTTGCACAATTCCATCATTATGGGTTTCAATATAGATTGACAGAAACATATAAGACTTATTTTTGGCTTGTTTTTACGCTTGCTACACTTCTGTACCGAACTCTTACCCACAGCTCCAGACATCAATAGCTGGCGTGTATCTTTCTTCTCCAAGCAGAAGTTCAGGAGGCCGATACCATAATGTAATAACTTTGTTGGTATATGGTCGGCTGTTGGGGGGAGGAAAAAGAGAGGACTATCATTTTACTATGATCTCATTTCCAAAAAAGTGACAATTTGAGGACTTTACTTCTGTGGTGCTGTTTAAGAACAGTACAATCTTCCACTCCCTTTTCCCAATTTTAGTCCCGCAAAGCTGCAAACGCACAAAAGCAAACGCCACTGTCTGACCGAGGCTATCAAAGGACAGATTGAACATATAAATAATAATCACATAGTATCTCGATGCTAAGTGAATCCTGTATCTCAATTATTATTCGGATAGCAATCCTGTATATTTATTACATTGCAAGTCATTTCAGGAGAAGGACCTGCTTGGATAAAACCAGCAGTTTCTGGGCAACTATTGATTATTAGAATACAGAATATAGGACCTCTACAAGCATTTTGAAAAGAAGAAAAAAAAGTCACTTTCCCCTCTATAAGTAGGAGCAAAAGAGACAAAGTCTTTTTCTTGAACTATATTCTTCAACAATTTTGATTCCAAAGCCTGGAACGCTTCCAAGATCTTCCTATGTTTTACAACATCCTTAATTCTCTACAGCTCTAACCAGAAGTTTTGGTCACCAGGAATAATCCTTTCCACCCTCACACTAAAGCAAGGACTTCCACTATCTTAGACACACATTTTTTTTGCAGACAGGCCGAGATACAGCATCAACAGTTCAGAATGGAAGGCAGAAAACAGATGTTAGGTTTTGATTTTGTTTCAACCACAGTGTCTTAAAAGTGATCCCAAAATTCTTTCAGTTTTAATAATTCACTCTTACCAACGCTAGGTAACTCCAAATAGAAAGCAGAGTAGCATTAAGTGCAGAGTTTGAACAACCGTAGCATAAAGTCTAACAAGCTCTTAGAATATATTCAGTGGTACAGGTATCATTTCTGCAAAAATCACCCAAGTCTTTTTTTTTCTTTAAGAAGCTCCCCAATTCATTTTTAAAATGAAGCATATTTTTGGAAACAATTCCATCATTTATCGTATTTATCTCTGAAGCAAGCATTCCTCTATGAAATGTTTACATGGTATGGACTTTCTCTACAGATACACCACTCATATATATTAGTATACGGTGCTTTTTATTTCAACAGATGTTTTCTTACACAATCTGTCATATCTCCTACTCCAAACATATTAAATCCACCAGAAAACATTTAAAGGAGCACAACTACAACAACCAATGGGAATTTAGTTAAAATTAAATTTTTATTTCTTCCCCATTATGCTCCTACTAAATTCTGTACCCTTTTCAAAAGTATATAATTATAAACAACAGTAAACCAAATGTAAAATACATGAATTTAAAGCAGCAGCTATTATACACTTGTTGGTGTACATTAATTATGTCTGTTACTGCAAGTCATAAGCTACTCAGAAGGAAAATGAATGACAAAAGAATTGACAAAAATCTAGTAATGAGATTCTAATTATTCTCCCCAAGTTCAACTGGCAATTCTATTAGCTAGCATAATTACATTTTAATCATGGCTTCATTCATGTATAATGGCGTAATAATGTTGCTGTTTGATGTATAGTAAAATCTGTTATTTGCACTATAAAGACACCGAACTTTCAATCATTCAATTCTTAATGAACAGTTAGTTTTACAAGCAAAATTTACATTAATTTAAAATCAGACATTAAAAGAAAACCCATGGTAAAACAGAGGAAGAAAATTAGGTCAATTTGGTGCATGTTAAAATAAGGTAGGATGGCATCAATCCCCTTTATTATAAGTACATCCAAAACAAAAATTAATTACATAGCAGCTGCTTAAGATTATCTTACCCTGCTACTATACTCAACAGTTTTCATAACTGTACTTAAGCATATGTTACTAAAATAAAAGTTAAGAAGGCAATGAAACTAATGCTACCAGGTTCAACAACAAGCTCAGAGCTCTGTGAGAAAACAATAAACTCATAAAGCTAACATTATGGATATTATTTCCCAAATTGGGCATGCAGAAATCAAAGCAAGCTCAGGTAGCTAATGTTCTCTGTATCCAACCACCCGATGTACATATTAGTGTAATGAACATTCAGCCTGAATTTTGAAAATCCAGTTCCACATAACAAACACATGACATTACAAAATAAATACTGAAGTTCTTAATCGTAAAAACTGTGCACCTGTTTCCTGGAGTACAAGCATAACGAAGCCAAGAACAACAGAAGCACAAGTCACAAGAAGTTTCAGAATAACTTTTATTTAAACTTGTATCTCTGTTTCCAGCAGATTAAACAGCACTGACTGCCTAAAGAATACAATGAACCTCTTCAAATGTCAGGTTAAATCTTACACAAAAGTAATGCTTTTTGAAAAGAAACTGTATACTAATTTGTGTCAGCAAAAAAATTTCGCTTTCCCTAGGTATACCAACAGGAAGAATATACTTTAGGTTTACAGGAGCAGAAAATAATAGTAAAAACCTACGTATTGATGCAACCTAGTTAAGACTGCAGCTCTTCATTTCCAATCAATATATGCCCACTCTCTACAGTTATTTATCCAGAACGCTTGGAAAAGCAACACACTTGCACAAAGAGAGTTTTGTGCTTTTATGCAGTGTAAGACAACATGCACTTCTTTCCATTTCCTAAGCAATTACTTGTGTTACAGTACAATAACATCCCTCTAAACAGAAGTGTCTTGTTTCTGGCCCTCATAATACTTAGAATTATGCAAAAGAATAAACTTCTGAATGCTTTTTCACAGTATAATTATATCTTACCTTTCTTCAGAGTTGTACAGCCGAGCAAGCCCAAAATCTGCAAGCTTTATCTGCCCTCTGGTGGAAAAAGCAAAGAATTATTTAGTGGTTAATCCTGTTAGATTTCCTCCCCAAAAATCAGGTGAAGTTTGAGATTGAGACAGCTGCAACTGATCTTCACCAAACCACATCAGTAAGGAAGCAATGCCTTACAATCTATGCATCTCTTCAGGAAAAAATGCACTAACTTACTGACTAGCAAAGACAAGTAAACAAAATTAGGTATGCTCATCTAATGGCATTTACATCACCGGATGCTTGTCAAAATTTAGGTGTATACTGTGAAGTACT
Source organism: Morus bassanus (assembly GCA_031468815.1). Classification (NCBI taxonomy): domain Eukaryota; kingdom Metazoa; phylum Chordata; class Aves; order Suliformes; family Sulidae; genus Morus; species Morus bassanus. Next base: position 56,930,846 of record CM062567.1, on the reverse strand, counting down.
GAAATCAGTAACTCTGCAGGAAAAAACTGAGGGAGGAAACTGCTACTTTCTCATGCCTTACTGCTAGCATAAGCCTTTGTATAACAAACAACTATCAGAAGTCATACTTCCTTCTAGGAAACTGTCAAAGTCCTGTTCTGCTCTTGTAAAGTTTAAATCAGGGTGACCAACCAGATAAGGGCTTCTATTTTTGCCAGCAGACAACTTGCTGAATGACACAACCCCTAACCCCTTCTTGAGTCTTCCCATATATGAGGGGAAGAGTAGAAGATACAGAGCTCTTGCCTGGCAGTCTCCACAGCTAAAAGGCACTGGCTCAAAGACCAGAAGCCCCCACTGCCTGTAAAGTCTGGGAGATATAAACAGAAAGCTATCCGCAAGCTTCTCTAATACGTGAAATGAATGTTGGAACGTTACATGGGTTTTTTGTTTTTCTGTACTTATGAGCTTATAAAACTCCTGTCACTTTCAAATACATGCATATGTCACTTTCAAACAAATTTTATTTTATCAAATTAGGGCAAGACTTGCTGATGTGCGTAAGAATGACCATTTTGTGATAATAAAATATACAGGTTATAGTTTCTATTCCATTTTTCCCCTCAGATGTGTGCTTGGAATTGCTGTAACACCTGGAAGAACCCCCATAAACAAAGAAATGCTCCCCTCAAATTTACATGCTTACTCCTCAGAGAGCATATTTGTGGAAGATCAATGAATTTTTGAGCGAAGACATTTAAGTTGCATATCTAAAAGATATATAATCTATGTGTTTGGCTTCAGGCTGTAACTGGAAAAGGGATTTTAGAAACATTGGCTTAAAATTATTCAGATTAACCATCAGCTTTTTCTTCTTCCAGTGGAAACGTCTAAGGATGCTCAAAAAATATCCTAGGGGAAAAAACCCTCGGTATCCTGGGTTGGAGAGAGCACAGTACAACAGAAATCTCCACCTGTACCATAATGCACTCTTCTCCACTGTCAGGTTACACGTCAGCTTCTGGGTTCCCAAAGGTGCACAGAGACAGCACCACCACTGGAGATTAGCAGGCAAGTAAGATTAGGTGTGTGGGCACAGTGAGTGATGTGGAGGCATGTGTACATCTGTTTAAGAGTCTGTATCATAATCTGGCAAGACTGTGGTGAGATCCAGAGCTGAATAGTCTAATGTCAGTTCATTATAAGAAAAAAAAAGGAAAATAGGAAATTTAATTTGGAGAAAACTGGGACAGAACTAGGGCGCTACCAAAAGAGACCCTTGATCCATTTTGCCCAGTATTTTGTCTCCAACAGTAGCAGTAGACTTTTAGGGAGAACAAGTGAACCTGCTCAATTTGGGGCTCATCTCCCTTGTACTTAAACACCACCCACAATCACTGTGTTAAGGATGCTAAAACAGGTATTCCTGTCTATTCCCTTTAGCAGGTGTTAATGATCCTGTCCACAAACGTGTCTCATCTTTTTGAATCTCCTGACACTACCCAGAAAACCTCCCGTGACAACAAATCCCAGAAGCCAACCACCTGCTCTGTAAAGATACTCTTTTTTGCTGTTATAAACCTCATTCTTACAGTTGCTCCCTGGTTGTAGTACTGCTGGATTTGATGAACAACAGTTCTGTACTGAAGTTATCTGCTATCTTCACACAGGCTTTTTATCTGCTGCTGTTGCACACTGAACAAAAGCATGCTTACTAATATGATTTGTAATTAAAAAGTGATTAAAGAACTAAGAAACAAAATCTTCTCCCCATTTGATTATGGCTATAACAGCAAGCCAAAGCATGCTTGAACATGCCTGATGGAATATTCTTTTAAAGCATTATCCTGTCTGATGAAGACGAAGACCTCAGAATTATGTCACAAAGAACCAGCCCAGCCACACCTGATCTTGAAATGAGATGGCAAAAAGAATACGCAAACGCTTATGTCCTAAAATTCTGTTTTAATTTATTTGAACTTAGATAATTTTCCCCCATACTCTGACCTAAAAGATTCAAGTTTTAATCCTGCTGTTTTAACAAATATAAGTTTAACAAACAATTGCAGGATTCAGTGTCAAGCAGTAACGTTACTAGATTAGTATTTTACAATTGATTTTAAAGAAACTAAGCAATCTAAAAAATTGTTGTTTATTACTTAACACAGATGAACTGTGAAGATTAGAAGAAAGATGTAGAGATGTTGTTAACATACAATAGTTTTACATACTTCAAGTGATATCCATACCTATTATTTAGTAGAATATTTGAACATTTGATATCTCTGTGCAAAAAGTTCTTCTTATGACAATAGGCCAAGCCCTCCATCAGCTGTCTCATAAACGATTTAATATGATTTTCATTAAAATGAACCAAACCAGATTCGAGCAGTCCCATCAAGTCATGGTCCATATATTCAAATACCAGGTAAAATGCACCTAGGAAAAGAAAGGGAAAGGGTAGGAGAAACAGAGAGAGAGAAATTGATTTAACAGCAGTCCAAAGCATTGCTGCTCTCTACTTTTGAAGTTGGAAGTATTTTTCACACAACTGTTTACATTTTCTGCAATAATATTTATAGCTGTACCTCACCGCCAATAACAGCAATGAAATATAGTGCAGTAAAATGTTTTCATAGAATTGTTTTTCCAGGTAAACAATTATACTAGTCAAATGTTTGTGAAAACAAATACAGTGCTACCACACAGCACTTTAATCTAGATGGACACGTACTCTCCCTATGGCTCTCAATCTCCATCCATTTTATTTGAAGAAAAATTAACTGGGTTAATATTCACCATGTAAAGTTTGGGGAGAAATCTAGAAACAAAATACGCACAGCATTAGCTCATCTGTCATGATCTGGTGACTGATTTTTTTTTAAGCTTTCAGCATGGAATTGGGTCAAAAATAAGCCTGCCCCTCTCAGTCTAAAAATACCTATAAGACAAAACAAAATAGGAAAGCAGAACTAACCTACTAGCAATAGCAGCCCTGCAAAGACAGAGTTCATGTTCCAAGTTGCCACAAACATACATTAAGCATAACAGAATCTGGTCTTATCTCACATTAGCCTGTGTAATTCCACAAATAAAACTATTAAAGCCAAGGCTCTTTGATATATATATATATATATAAGTATTCTTAAGAAGGAAAAGTGCGGAGTGCTTCAGAAGCAGCGATAGCTAATCTCCAGTACAATCTACTTTTTAATACTTAATTCTTCCCCTTCTTCTTAACTCTGGGGCAGAGAAGACACTGCAGTCCCTGCAGAGCACTGGTGGCAATGCAGAAACCACATTCAAGTGGGTCTGTCTACTTTCCATTTTCAAAAGCCTCCTCCAAAGAAATTTCAAAGCCACCACTCTAAAATACAAATAGCCTCTGCCCAACAAGAACTCATTACAGGTTCTAGTTCCTAAATAGAATTTCCATTCACCATTCCATAGTGAAAGTCTTGGAGCAATAATGAGAAGTAAGCTTGCCAGAACGTACACACACACACACACACACACACACACGGCCAAATTCTAATGAACTGACTCGGTTTCTTGCCTAGTAGCTGAAAAGGGAAGAAAAGAGTGCTAAATCCATCTGCTGGTTAACAAACAGAAAAAAAGATTACCCATACAGTAAGTGTTAAACTTGTAACAACGATCAGTGTAGAGCTGCTAAACCACAGGCCATTGCATAAGACAGAGTTCGTTGGTTTTAATTTAGGTCCTTTTGTCCTGCTTTATATTACACAGAGGAAGCAAAATAGCCATCACAAAATGCCCCTGTTAGTGTGCACAGAGGAGGTGGAGCAGGGTACAACCCAATCCCACCACTTCAAAAGGAAAGAAGGGAGTATTAAGAACTGTAAAGAACCAAAAATCTGCTGTGTTACTCTTTGCATAACTGAGTTCACCAATGCAGTTCACCAGTTCAGCACAGTAAAAGCACAGAGGCTTCTCATCTTGGTCTTTTAAAACAAGATAGCTGGCAACCTGGTGTTAGGTCTACTTCACTGACAACTGCTGAAGTATGAACCACGACATATTTTAAAATGTGTTGAAACAAAACACCTGATATTAATGCTGCAGTGCCAGAATAATCTAGATATGCCCTTCAGAGGACATCAGCTCAACAAACTTGAATACAAATGATCTTGGTATCTTCTTGCTCTGGAATACAAAGGAAAGTTAACTCTGTCATTGCAGCAGGCTACACTCTGTGTACAGGACAAGGAGAAAGACTGGGAAGGGTCAGTAGGATTGCAGACCTATTTAGTAAGAACAGCTGAACGCAGTCTTGTTTATATGCAAAGTAGGCTCCATGCCTTGAGGAATTTCTTGCTCTGCCACTAGCTCCTGGATTTTTCACCGCTATTTATAACCAGCAATCACAATTGGTACCCTCATGCAAGAAGGAGAGCTGACAACAACGGAGACAATTCATAAGCAAAACAGTAGCACCTGGGAGATGACATCTGATTAATTATATTCTCTGCAACTCTAATTAAGAGACATACACTAGAACAGTATAAACGCCAAATGTTTCTTCCATATCGGAGCAAGAGCAAATGCACAGATCCATTGCACTTGTGCATTACTACCTATTTACTCCCTACATATTATACAATGTTAGAATTTGTTTTAAAAACTGTCAAAGCTGAATCTTCATTGGTTATGAGAAACTACTAAAATTAGTCTACTAGTCTTGGCAATCTAACCATTAAAACCTAATTTTCAGTATTTCTCAAACTGTACTTGGAAGTGATTGTAGCTGCAAAAGAGGTATCAAGCAAACTGAAGTGAAACTTCTGTTAGTTTATTTCTAAGCAAACGTAGTGCCCTTTTCTGATAGAGATCTACAGTTTCGGTCAACAAAACAGTTACATTATTCCACTTGATCATTTCAAATATCCACTGCTTTTCATCAGATCAGGGAATTTGATCCTTCGTAGCAGGGAAAGAAGCTATAGATAGTCAGGAAGAAGAAAACAGTCATGAAAGACTTCACAAGTGAACTATGCACAGACAGAAGTCTGCTTACTAGAGCACGGTCTGAGTTCAAGTTTACAGCATCCTTTAGTTCAATCAAAACAAATGCCACACAAATACCCATTTCTCAAAAAGGAAAACATAACAAAAAAATCATTCTTTCCTTTATGAGGCCAAGACGTTCAATAACTTGGAGGTTACATTTTAAAATGACCCTTTTGTTTCGTGTTAGCTTTGCCCAACATGCACATTTCTGGAAGCACTGTCACAAAAACACCTAAAGCTCTGTTACAGTAAAGCACATACAACTGAAGTGAACCCAGAATTACTCATTTGGCTTTAACGTTACTCATCTTACTGCTGTTATGTTAAATACCTACACTTCCCAATAAGTAAGTACCTGTGGGGTGGGAGGCAGCCTACATACAGTCCATTTCCATGTACTGCAAAGCGCTAACAGGGGGTTTGTGTCTTGGGTGCCCCATTTCCTTTGCTAATACCACACAGCTCATCTCCATTCCTTCATCTGAGATAGTAAGAAACCTTAATGTCACTGCATGTTGATGGAGCAGCAGCTGGAACAGCTGAACAGTATTAATATTGCCTACTTCTGAATATGGGATAAGAGATAGCAGCTGAATCTATTCAGGAGGTACACAATAAAGGAGACTCACATGGATTGAAACAATCCGTGCCTTACTCCTTTTATTTGCACTTAGAAAAGTTCCTGGTTTTGACCATTTTGTCAGTTAAGATTGATAAGGGTCAGAAAGGGAGATACTGGTTTAGAATAATTAAAGGATTAACACATCTCCCCCTCCTATTCATATATTTCCAGTCATGGAGCTCTAACAGTAGCAGTTTTCTTAACCAAAACACAAAATGAGCTGGGGTATAATGCCGTAAAGCTATGCATACAAAACGGGTAACTCAACAAAACATGGCACTGATGATCTCTAATAAACAAAAGATTTTCTGCAGGGCCAAAAACCCTGACAAAACATACTTTGCATTTTTGTGACACAGGCAGGCTCTGGATTTTTGTGGACTGTCATGAAACCACACAGATCCAACAAAGCAGGACATCAAGTTACACGTTTGTTCCCAAAGTAAGACACAAGTGCTTTGGGCTGGGCGGGAAGAGGGGAGGGAAGGAGCAGCAGGGGAGAATGATCCAAAAGCCTACACAGATGACAGCTTTTAAGCAAATATTTTCCAAATGAATTTCCTAGGGAAGGTGTTTGGGGTTTCTCAAAATACATGATTACATACAGATCAGAGAAATCGAGAGACCAGAGGTGCCTTACTACGTGCAAATTTTAATTCAATCCTTGTGTAACATTACAATAGTATCTTGAAATATAAAAATGCTTAAAAAAAGCCAACCCTGCCTCATTTAGTGCATGGTATGTACAATGCTGAGCTGTTGAACGGGTTTTCAACATTTTGTTCTGTACTCACTGTTCAGAATGAAACTCCATCAGATTTTCATTTCGCTAATAAGCCTCCTCAGCTTCTTCTAGGCAATAGATTTTTTTTTCCCCTTGACTGATTAAAGATAATTGGATTATATTTACTCTTCCATTTCCTTAACATTTCTCTTCCAGTACTCATGATACACTATATTCCAAGCCAGTGTTAAACAATATTTTATCAGAGTTTGAAAACTAAAGAAATTGTCCAGCAATTCCTTGAAGTTCCTTATATTTAAATTCCTTAAAGTCCCTTAAACAGACATTCTTTTCTTTCTACTCACATTTTACAAACCTATTTTCTAATTTGTGAAACACCAAATAAAAGGCATAGCCACTGAATTAATCGTCTTAAGACTAAAGAAAGCATCACTGCTATACTCATTTTTCCATTTAGATATCACAAAACTTACTGTTTAAGACAAATTTAGTCTAATAAAACCACAACTTTTCCTCTTTTTTTTCCACCCAATATTAAAGTTTTTATTTGATGACACTGCTATTCTCCCATTGCAAGTTCACCTGCATTCTCCTCTTGAAACAAATCCAACCCAAACTCCATGTACATGGAAACCTGTTCTGAAATAGGTCTACCGGCCAAGGGCATAGAGAAGCCCTGGGAGTAAATACTGTCCTTGTTTCATCCCATACCACAGGGAAATAAGAAACCGAACAAAAAACTTCAAAGCAGAGGAAAAGTAAACCAGACTTATAAAAAATCTTTGATTAGTAATCAGGGACTTTTCTCATTTCGCCATAACATATATCAAGTTGAAAAGCCACACAATTAGGTCTGCACTCATTCCAGACCAGAGTCCAGTCCAGCATACAGAAATGGGAAGCACCACTCAAGCAGTCACACTATGCCTGATAACTTAGCTGTAGCATGAAAACTACTTGGGTAAGAAGTTTCTATCAGCTATTTTGGGAGCAGCAAGGCAAGCTGTAGATCACTAGTGGTTTCTGAAGTTCAGATCAGTTTGGTTTTTACTCAACTTGCCAGGAAACCCAGATAAAGCTAGCTATGATACAAGTAGAGAAGGAACCCTGTAGTGAAGTACTCTCTGATGACTACATGATTGTTGTCACAGACTCCTTCCAAACCACAAGCTTTCAGACAGCCTAAGTACTCCTTGACAGCTGTGGGAAAGTAACCTGCTAGTCATACAACAATGTACCACAGAGTCAGTGTCCTTTTGACATGTGTACTACACTATACCAACTCAATCACACACAGGGGGGAAAGAAAAACAAAGAAACAATAAACAAAACAAAGAAAAGTTTTTATTAGAGTCTCCCATGCAAAGTTTTACATCCTCCCTCAGGTTCGCAATGAAGAATGCCTCTTCCAGTCAAAAGGAGGAAGAGATGTCAGTCAGTACACCTACTGCTTTTATATTCACAGCAACAAAAGCTAAGTCAGGCACTCTCCACATGTTTAGTAAAAAGAGATCATGGCAGTCCCATAGCTAGACTGTAGACCACTTGCAAACAGCTGATAAAGAGGCAACTGAGAACTGAATGACCATGTCAGGTGCCCAAAGGAAAAAAGAGAGAGACACGTAAAATCATATAAACGACAGACTCCCTGAGAAAACAAACCAGAACTGACAAAAGGCCAAACTAAGAAGGGCCTTTTTTCCAATGATTCACTTTGTAACTGATGAAGTGGCTCAACTAACTTAGCTTATGAGGTGTATAGATTTGAATACATGTAGGAAATAGCTCTTTGTTTTCAACTTCTGCTTTATATCCCGTTTTCTTCAATTACTGTTACACAGGAGACATCACAAACTTTCTCAGACAAAAAAAAAGCTAAGAGAAGATGCAGAGCTGCTGCAACGTACAATCCTCCAAACTCTGCTCCAAAAAGACATGACCTGAAGTTCCTGACCATGAACTCCAATTAATCTGAACTACCATCAAGCAAACAAAAAGGAAAAGTGAAGGGAAGTTTAGCTGCCAGCAGACTTTGTCGTAAGCACCAACAGTGTCAGGCTGCTCCTACTACTGTTGAAGACTGACACCCACAATTGCTCCTGCACTAGCTCACTAGAAAAAAACATTTCCAACAAAAATAACCAGAGTTCTGAGATTCTAGGAAAAAGTTGAATGGAAACTATAGCTCATCAGTGCTATTAAGTCAAATGAGGCTTTATGTCCTCAGAGAAGCAGAGGAGGTTTAAAAAACAAAAAGTCTGCTGAACATACTGTTAAGTCAGCTGTTATGCAGATACACACATAAGACAATACAAACTGTGAGTCATGTGTTCTCATCCTCAAGCTTATCTGCTCACTTATCTCCCTCTGAATGATAGGTAGGGGAGAAAAGCCTACATGAGAAACATACAAAATGGATACTCCTTCTCGCCACACCCTACGTATACGTTTTACCTGGCAGAATAGTGCCTCAGAATCAAGATGTTACATTACCAATTAGTAACCGGTAAAGCTGTTCTCCAACTTTATCAAACATGTCTCATACATAATGAAGACTGCAGAACTAAAAACTTCAGATCTTCAGTATAGCAAACCCATGTATCACCCACTCAGTTGTGTATGTGCCCAACCTCTACAAACAATTGTGCTGATGTGATGTATTTCCACTGATGGAAATACCCTTATAACATATGTGATATACACTGCTTGAGTGTGTTACATTTCTTTTTCTAGTGGTTGGTCTAGAAAGACTAAAACCAATCCTATCTATAAAAGCTGTTCCTATCATTAAACTTACACCCTAAGCTGGCCAGAATAGAACACATATACTTTTCTTCCACTTTCTTTAAAAGTAAAATGCCTTTGAAAATACTGGGACAAGTCAGACACTTGGAAGTTTGGAAGACAGGATTATGTCACTTAAAAACATGTAGCACAGCTCAAAGTATCAGGACACAAGCCAAGCCATTGCTGGTTTGCAGGCCAATGTCGCTATCTTAAAAAGCATCCCTAAAACAAGTACTGTACAAAGTGTACCCAATATTTACAGAAGTGTCAGAAAACTAAATTGGCTGCATTTTAAACTACTGAGATCCAACAAAAAACCCCCACAAACTTCAGTGAATAAGTAGATGAGTAATAGGTCAGGATATGATAGGTGTCCTGAGACACAAAATTAACTTTACTCATATTAACTAGAGGAACATGTGTTGTCAGAAATGTTCTCATTCCCTACTTTTACAAATGGGGTATCTGCAGGGTTTTTTAAGAGCTATATTTCAAAGCTAAGATAAGCACATATGACATATGTTAAGCATAAGCATGTTCATCAGAGGGCAAAACAATTCACTTCTACTGTAAGCTCAAAGACATCACTACCATTTCTATAATGATTCCTTCTTAAGCCAAGCAGCCTACTTTTGTGTTTGCAATGGTTTACTGTGAAAATGACCAAACTTCCTCCCACTTGCAGTCATTCCCTGCGTAGACTACAATTTGACCACGTCTCAGCTATAAATCCCTATCTCACAATGAACTACTCAGAGAAATACAGAATTCAGTGTCTGGAAAAAAAACAACCAACTTTCATCTTTTCACAGACAAGTCATAATAGCACAGTCTCATTATCATGCTAATGCTTTTAAGAGATATCAGAAACTAATTTTATTCTAGCATCTCCAGAGAAGCCCCTTCCCTTGCAAATTTTCTGAAAATGTAATTGTTTTAATAAGCTGTTAAATAAGAATGAGAAATTAAATTGAAAGCAGTATCAAAAGCACAAATAGAGACTCAGACACAAAAATGCATTTGAAATTAATGAGACACACAGTTTGAAGTATACAAAAAAAATTTACAATTCAGTCCTAGACATGGCACCCAACAGAAAGGGAGAAAATTCATTAATGAGTCATTAATGAGTCATTAACTATTAAGTCAAGGCTCAGTGTGGTCTCATTAGCCAAGTGGGCTAGACCTAATTAAAACTCAGTACAAGATTCACATGAAAAGCCTAAACTGGCTGCTGCAGACTGTCAGGGTTCAGAGTGGGCACTGACCACTGAACATGCACATATCTAGAGAAACTCTTTTGCAAGATGCTTCCTACTTTTAAACACAATAAAAAAGCCTGTCAGTGCTGTAGAGCCTTCAAGTTATTATACTTTCTAAAGATGTGAGGAAAAAAACGCAAACTAACTCCTGCTTAATTTTGACAGCCATCTTCTGACTAATCACAACATCACCTGGTGTTTCTGCTGGCTATGCAGTACATAAGGTGTTTTCAACCTGCAGTGGTGCCACACATGCTGTATAGAAACTCAGGGAGGGAGAGCAGGGACGAAGCACAGGTACCACATTACAAACAACCTCCTCAGCCAAACCATGTATCAAATTGCCCAGAGGACACTAAAATGCCCCAAAGGGACAGGTTTATAAGACCTGGACCTAAAAGGAAATGGTCTCCAAAGACAAAAGGACCACTCCAATATCAAAAGAATCTAGCAACAACACTGCATGAGTTCCATTGTTTGATTGATTCTCCAGGCTAAGGAAAGTGCAGTAACTCAAACAAGCCAGGCTTAACACTGAAGGAACCAAAAGCCTGCATGCCTTCTATTTGGGGAAAAACACCACCACATGACCACACAAATCTTGCTTTTCATTTTTTTCATTTACCCTTCTTCTAGCCTTCAAGACACACATGCTCAGTTATGAAAAAAGCAACTGAAGCACAATGCTAATAAAACCAAGGCCTGCAATGAAAAATATCTCTTCAGCATTGAGCCTAAAATACTCTAAATGATACGATAAAATACTACAAAGGAAATAAAAGGCTGAAAATGCTCACAATTAAGAGCTTCCTATTGTTGCTACCCTGCCCAATCTGTGAGTGTCAAGAAGTCAAATATCTGTTCTTCTCCAGCAAAACTGGAATCAATAAACTTTTTACCCCACAAAACAATCGCAAAAATGTTTCTATGAGCAAAAGGCATAGCTGAGTTACATAAAGGACTTCTATTAATAATTAAATCAAAATCAAAACCCCTTGTCAAGTGCTATGATTTGCAAACATATTTTTCAATGAAGCTTAACTTCAAGTCCAGTGCAGCAGACTACCATACTAAGGATGAGATCATAAAGAGTTACCCCTGTGTTAGCCTACATACCTTTGTCCTTCTTGAAGTCCAAAGCATCTTCCTTATCTGTCACTATTTCCTTCATGTTGATAATGCTTTGGTGATTAAGCTGTCGAAGAATCTTAATCTCCCGAATAGCTGTAATTGGAAACCCCTCCTTTTCATTATCCAGACGTACTTTCTTTAGTGCCACCATTTCCCCTAAGAGAAAATTTAAATAAAAACATTAAGATTAGCAACTAAACTATGGAATTTAGTATTGAGTTTGCTCATTTGTTTTTAAAACCCTTCCCATTTGTTATTTCTAATGGATTAAACAGTTAACATTTTGATGCTTGCACCAAACACTATGCTGAATGGAAACAGAATTAACCAGGTGGTTAACAGGTGGAGAATGAAGAAGGAATTATAATTACACTGCTCATTCTTCTGGAGATCAGAAAGAAGGAACTGAGGCTGGTATGTGATATTATGTGATTCAGTTACTGCTGAAGTAGAAAATTATCCAGCATTCAAAGCAGGCACAAATAAGCCAGAAGGGCAAGCCATCACAGAAAGAACTACTAATTGAACATAAAATGATCAAGCAACATATAGTACACTTGAAGAATCAATTTCAATGCATTATTTATTTAGAAGTAGTGACAACATTCTTAAGTATCACAGCGGTGACTGCTTGCTCATTTGAGCAATAGTTTAACATGAAATTTTAAAATTATGTCACTGTTGTAAAGTCACACTGCAAGAAAAATACCCAATATGTAACACTTCAGGGCTGAGTTGCACAGAGGCAGATTCTCTTCCTACTATCAGAGATATTAGAGGGCAGAATACCACAAATTTTACTCAATATAAAAACAAAACTGAAATATCCTGTTCACTTTAGAATTGTAAGATTACATTTACTTTTTTTGAACTTACCTGTGTCTTTATCTCTTGCTTTGTAAACTTGTCCATAAGTGCCTTCACCAATAATACCAATGATATCAAATTTATCCACACAGCGCTTTCCCCAGTCTATTTCTTTTTCTTTTGTTTCACCATGTCGTGGTCCACATATTCTAGAAAACAACAAGCATTTCTAAGAATACAGCTAATATGGCCAAGGATTGTCTTAACCTTGAAAAAAAACCTCAACACTGAATGTTTATGAGACACTATTAGATAACTGTCTTACTACCATTAAGTGGCAATAAACCATGCAATTTCATTCAAGCCTCATTAATATTAAAGAAGTCATTAAAAAGCAGAAACATTTTTAAAACAATATATTTTAAAGAAACTTATCACTTCTATTTGCTTGATAGGCTTTAGAAAAAAGTCAAACAAACATACTTTGGTCTTCTCTTGCTGTGTAACTGAACTGCTGGTTTCTTTTCTTCAGGGCTTTTGGATAACTCAGCTCCTCCAGGCAACTCAGGTGGAAGTGGCAAGTCTGCAAGCAGATGGCGAAGTTTCTTCTCTGCTTCTTTAACTGACTTCACAGAAATATTCTCTCGCAAACTATTAAAAAAGACACAATTTTGCAAATAAGTTGAACACAGTAGGATGATATTAACATACATAAAAAAATAATTCCAATAGGTTTTCCTTTAAAATACATCCTAGGCTGTCAATGCATCAACATCTGAAATATCTGCTCTTTGAATGTGCAGGACTTTGATTTATGCTTTACAAATGGCTCACAAACAACTCTCTGGAAGATGCACAGCTAACTACCTAAATTCTACAGAAACTATGACAGTAGATCTTTCTGGTGAAAGCTGAGGATAGATGACACAGCAAGCCTTACCAGGCCAGACTACTTCTGCCACACAAGTTTTTTCTCCTGCTTATGACCTAGACTATTAAGAATATTTAGAGCTCAGGTGCTGCCAGACATCGGAAGTGTAGTGGTAAAATCTGCACTCTGACTGACTTCTCATATAGAAGAGAAGATTACCCTAATCTCATTCACTATAGCATTACTCTCCAGAGATAACAAGCTTCATGGTTACAGTAACACTGCAGGGCATTAGGAGGCAGTCCACGCCACCTCATTTACAGATTCCAATCTCATACATTTGCTGAAACACTCCAGATTCAACACATTTCTAGTGATGAGCATGCAAATCAAGTTGGAAAAAAAGTCAGATGAAAAAATGACTATATGTTTTTCTGCCATGGGTTTCTGATATCTGACCATTTTTTAATCATTAACAGTAATTAGGTAAGAGATACTGACAGTCTCTGTCTGGAGAAAAATCCCCCAAACGGATGTACAGCCATGTATTCCTTTAACAATTACTATACACCACAATTCCAGAGATGCTCTTCCCATTCTAATGGGGAAATTCTGAAAACATCACACTTGCAGGAATTTTTTTTTTTAAACACACAGTTCCGTTTTACCAGAACTTCCTTTAGTTTAGCTAGATTTGTGCAGCTACTGCACATCCAGCAATTCTAAAGCCATGACCATTTCTATATAATTACGTAACTGTTTCTTCCCCCCGAGGACTCTCATGCATTATTCTCTCTTTAAATTTCAAACTTTGTCATTGCATCAAGAAAGCTTTCTGCCACGCTTTGAGTGGACATTTTTCCAAGATAGTTGTATTTGCCAAATTGCACTGTTCTACTGTCACCATCCATCTCTGGGAATCTTTTCTGGAGGTTTTTCTGCAACTTCTCATCTACTTAGTTTAACAGATAAAGCTGGAACTTCTGTAAATTGAAAGATCTTGCTATCTTCCATCAGAGAGAATGCATATTTTCTTTCTTATATTAATTGCAATCAGCAATCTTTATATAATTAAATAAAGCATCCCAGTGTCTTGCATATGTCTACACTCCCCCATGAAAACAGAACACTTGAATGTCTTCTACCACTTCTCAGGCTGCCACTGCCTGAATTTAGAGGCACCTGAAGGAAGCATACGCTGCCCTCATCACAAATATAATGGTTAGCATCCTATAAAGAATAAACCACCTTTGGACAGCGCATGTAATTATCATGGTAAAGAAAAATGCTTAAGTTAATATATTTGTATTTCTCTCTCAATTTTGCCCCCAAACTTTCAATATTAGTAAAAGTACAATACATGAGAGATTCTGAAACAGATTTTAAAAATGGTACATGAACACAGAGGCAGCCAAGAGCAGCCTTTTTTTCAGGTCTGTTAAATCACACATCATTGACCACCAGAACCGTTTTTCCTTTCAGCTAACATACACAGTGGTTTTGCAACACTGCTGTTCCTTTAGGTAGTTTATTTTGGGTTTATCAGATTTTTATTGAACTTCACAACTGGCACGACATTAGGAACCAGCCAGTTTTGCATAGCATCAAGCTTTGTTGGCACAATTTCCCCATAGTAACTGAGCCCAAGGTAAATACCTTTGCCCTCCTCCCCCCTAAATAACATTGATCGTTTTTCTTTGATGACTTAAGCTTTTTCATGACTCGTAATCACAACCATTCTGATATGAAGTTTATAACATCCTATAGGCAAAACTAAGCAAAGCATAAATGACATTCTATTACTTGTCATTAATCTTTCTAATGCAGCTGTTTGCAAGCATTAGGCTTTTTTTCCTCTTTTTGAAAGGAGAACAAGCCCAGTGCTGATATAACCATTTAATTGTAGCTTAACTCCTCTGTGCAGTTTAGCTATACTTAAAACAGGTATTACATTAAAAAATACTAATAATGAGAAGCAACTAGTCAGCTTCAAGATGAAATCTCATTTCATATTATTGAATCAACACTGCAAAGCCAGTCATATATCTACTTAAACTAGTCAGCCTAGTTTTTAGTTAAAACATTAGATCTCACTCTCAAATAACAGTGTCAGAAATCCCGTTTACCTAGAGAGGATGGCTTTGTCATAATTTTAAATGCAACCATACATTCACCACACAGATATGATTCTGAACAACTGGAATGACATTTGCTAGACTGGTGAAGGGCAAGAGACAAGATTTCTCTTATTACTAAAAAAAACCAACAAAAAAACCCAAACAAACAAAAAAAAACCCCAACCCTGTCTAATACCTTGTTAGGTTGTATTTATTTACAAAAGCCTCCTGTGCATTCTAGTGCTTAACACAGCATTAAATTACTAGCAAACACAAGAGAAACATTTACACCTCTAGTTATAACTACTTTTGCTAATCAAAGAAACACTACACACTTCTCAAAGAACAAGAGAAGACAGGCTAGTTTCACAGATATGGAATACAAATAAAAGTACTTCATAAGGTTTTGAATTCTTCTTTTACAGTTTGATTTTTTAAAAAGATATATTACACTTAAATTAGTTATTACTTCAATGCTAAGAAATTTTGTTTTACTTGTTGTG
Organism: Morus bassanus; assembly: GCA_031468815.1. Taxonomy (NCBI): domain Eukaryota; kingdom Metazoa; phylum Chordata; class Aves; order Suliformes; family Sulidae; genus Morus; species Morus bassanus. The sequence continues at coordinate 56,914,991 of CM062567.1, read as the reverse complement.
GAAAAGTTGATTTCTCATATACATGAGAGGCACGTAACACCATGAGTAAAAGCAAAAGTAACTCTTCTCAACTTCACCTCCAAAACCAAAAGAAAAATAGTAAATTACCACTCAACAGCACAATTTTCCAATACAAATCACAGCACGTATTCCCTTTTAGGACTATGAAGAGACTTAACGTAGTCTAAACTCAGATGACACTTGGAATACAGACATGAATTTCTTCACTACAGACCAATTTTTACGGTTCAAAAGTTAACACAAATGACAAGACATGGACCTCACTTCCGTTCCACTATCAGTATCAAAATAATACTGATCTCTGAGATAAATTATACCAAAATATACCTATAAAAACAACTGCCTTCCAAAGGGAAGAGAATCTTTACCTCAAACCCCAATTTAAGAATTTTCACATATTGCTACTGAATTCATCTTTTCCCCAGAAGTATGTACATGTTTATACCGAACTTGAAATCTTGAATCCTTGAATGCATCCTTGCATTAGTCCCAAAGCTATTATATACCAGCAATTTTCAATCACCTCTTTAGTGTACTTTTTATTGAAAGATTCCTCCTAGACTAAATCCTTCTCTTTTCAAGAACCAGTTACATTATTTTTATTTTAAGCATAAAATTCCTTAAGTTCACTAATAATCACCATGTTAAACACCTGAAGAGCAAGAATAAACTATCTAATGCATCAGCCTGATCTAGCAAATAGGATCACACCTGTTTTTCAAAGGAAATAATAAAAATAAAAAAAAAGAACAGACAATAACAACAATAATGATGACAAAAAGGAACAGACAATGCCAAAAAGCAAATCTATGTCAACTCACCTATCAGTTTCTTTATCTTCAGGCAGCGTGGGAGGCAAAGGCAAGGGTGGCAGTGTGGAGGTTGGTAGTGCAACAATTCGATCCTTCTCCTTGGTTACTACACTTGGTGTACTTGGTTTGCTTTTCTCTTTTACAGTGACTGGTGGCTGTTTTACAGCAGTTAATTTATTCTCTTTTACTGCTGCAGGTTTCTGTTTACTAATTTTGTCTGCAATTAAATTATTTTCCCCTTTTGTTTCAGAAAGTGACACCTTTGCTTTTGCCTTGTCGTTTTTCAAATTTGCGCTGCCTGTAGGAGAAGGTGTATGCTCAGTTTTTAATTTCTTCAGGTCCTTTACATTGTTCACTTGAGGTGCACTTACAGCAGCATCAGTGTTTCCCTTAGTAGGTGTTGAAGTATTGGAAGCTTTTGCACTGGCTTTGGCTGCCTCAGCAGCTCTTGCTTTTTTGTTTTTGTTCAGCTCAGCAGCCAGGCTACTCTTCAGAGTCAATGTACTAGGAGAAATACTTGAATGACGACTTCTGGATCTAGACAATCTGTGTCTGCTACGAGACCTCGAGTGCCTTGATGAATACGGACTTCTGCTTCGAGATTTTGCTGACCTCCTGTTTCAAAAAAGTAAAAATTTGCCCAGTTAAATTTTAAGTCTAGCAGCTTTCTCAGTGTATCTGCTTTTTTGACAAACTACTTTTTTTAAACCATTATCACCATGCTTATAGAATAAACAAATTCTATGAAATAGGAAAGATCGTGCACAAAAAACCCCACCCCCTACAGAGTTCATAAATCAAGATTCTACATCTAAACAGATTGTTAGAAAATGTTCAAGCTTTCTTAGATGTAGTTTCTCCCATTAAAGAACTAAAAAATACAAGCATACCTACAAGACAGGCATGTTCCTTTTTCCTCACTACTTATCAGGTCTATTCTTCTCCTTTAAAGAAAATCTGATCCTATGCAACTTGTGCAGACACCTTTAGCATATGCAGTATTTGAGAAAAATTCAGCTGGCTACATAACCAGAATTCAACAAAATGAAATTAGTGTTACAATATGACAAGAAAAAACACAACACTGAAGCAGTAATTGCAGCAACATCTTAAATTTCACTTTCACAACTGTCATTAAAATAAGTTAGTTGAAAAAAAAATACTGAATACTAAAGGCTGCAACGTAACCAACTGAAAGACAGCAATGAACCTTAGCTTTCCTTTTTCAAAATGTAACTGCATACTTCTTCCCCAAGAAACCGAAAGTACTCAATACTTCTTACAGCTACTGATAAGCAAACATAATCCACAAGTAGGCCTATGCTATGCCTGCATCAGAATAAAAAGACTAATAGAAAAAAAAAAATCTAAGCAATCTACAAAATGAAATCAGGAAAACAACCTAGAATGAGCACCGGAGGGGGGGGGGAATGATCTTAACAGACAAGCAAACTATTACTGTGCAAAAATACCATTTAATATGAATTATTTTTCATTCAATTTTTCACAGGTATATCCTAATTTGCGTGGTAGTTTTGATTCAGTTCTTTATTAAAAAACAAAAGGGAAAAATACTTAATTGAGGTGAAGGGCATGAGGACAAGTAAAGTAGCCTAATCCAGTCCTACCACACAGAAACATTATGAAATAAATAAAATTAAATGTAGGAGTTTTAATTCATTTTACCATACCAAGAATAGCAAGGGTATTCACCAGACTTACAAGTATTTTCTTGATTAAAGTTTGATAAAAATCTATTTTTCTTGAGTATATCACTCGAAGGGGAAGAAAAAGTATCATCAGGATTAAAAAATGCATTCATCAGCTGGACAAAGAAAAAAGTATCAAGCAATAGGAAAAATAAGACTTCTTGGAGATACAAGAACTTCAGAGCTCAAAAGAGCACCAGTGTATGGAGGCTGCCAAAACTTCAAAGAAAAAAAGAAAAAACCCAACTACAATCAGTATGGTCAGGACTATCCACCCCTATGTCAAACTTAATTTTAATAACAAATAAATTAATTCAGTTTTAATTAGCAACACAAGAAATTACATTTCAATGCTTCAACTGAACAGATGTTTAGTATAGTACGATGTTTCTATTTTGTGTGCGATATTGACTGATTTCCAAATTTACAGTTTTCCTGCATTATGTCTCCTTTCTAAAGCAACATAAAAATTCATTGAGATAAGTCAAGATTATGCAGGAATGACTCAAAACAATGTGTAGGTGCGCACGCTGTACACTATAGCACAAGCTTTAAAATTCTACAAGTAAAACTGAAATTGATGCAAACTCCACACAAGCATAAGTCTTGGAAACTAACACAGTTCAATTCTATGCCAGGAAGCAGAATTTACAGAATTTTCTGACATGGCAGGACAACAAAGAAAAATAATAATAATAATAATAATAATAATAATAATAATTATATAATGTTTTTTACACTTTAATTTAAAAGAAAGCTGCACCCTGTTCAGCTGTTTCCTGAATTTTCAACAAAAATCTAAGCTTTTAGGTCACTTCAGTAAAGAGATATTAATGTCCATTAAAAATCAAATAATAACATAATATTGGTCAGAAAAACTCCCTTGAAAAGTCACTTCTGCTCCATTATGAAAGATGTTGCTGAAGTTATTTTTCTCATTATTACTTTGGCAATCTAAGTACTAAATCCCACAGAAAATTTTCAGAGGCTTGGCCAAACTGGAGTAAAAGTAAAAAATGTACAAAGTTCCATAATATAGAGTTATGATGGGATAGAAGGAAGAAAAAGGAGGGCTGAGACTATCCAGACAATACATACACTTCAAATTCTAGGCCAGAGCTCTACTCACACTGTTATCTCACCTTCTTGGAGGAATTATTATCTCAAGCAGAGGTATACTGCTACAGATCCGCACTGGCTATAGAATCAGTATAATTACATTTCTCCAGCACCAAGCACAAGCTAATAAGCCCCATTAGTCCTCAACTGACTTCTATAAATGATGCATCACTTGTGAGGATGTCACTGACCTGTCTTGGAAAACATTTGCTTGCACGTCTTGTTCATACATCAGCTATTTTAAACTGACAATCACTCCAGTTACCTGTAGAACACAGCCTCCATCCCAAGGACCTCACTGCAACCTGCCTTACCTGTATTATTTTTGTAAAACTTAAAACATGCCCTAAAGATCTCAAAATCAGTTATACTTCTTTCATAAGTATAATTTCTGGGGGATTTTTCATTGAGTTTTGTGTTTTGGTTGTTGGTTTTGGTTTTTTGGGGTTTGGTGGTTTGTTTTTTCTGTTTTTTGAAAGGTGCCTAATATAGAGTAATCTATGCCACAAAAAGAAATACAGACATAATTCCACATGCACTAGAAAAGAGCAGCATCAGCTTAAAACGCTGCAGTTGCTGAGATGCCATGCCTGACCGTAAATCTCTTTCCATTCCACTTTGGTTCAAAATAGAATAGGTTCATTTAAATCACTAAGGATGAAATGAGAAAATTGGCTCAAAGTAGTGACTGCAAATGCTCACCTCATCAGCTACCACAACTTGGTGGAGAACAGTTTTGAAAACCTGGGTCAGAAATAACTTAAATTTTTATCCCTTCAAGAAAAAACACGTAAGGAAGCCAAGCATTGACAGTGGTTTGATGTACGTATTTTACCAACATTAATCAAGAGTCTGAGATGTGACCATGGAGTTATGCAAGCTCGGCAACACCCCACCATTCTCCACCCCAGGTTTCAGACCCCAAATGACAACAGCATAACTTTCTCATGTCAGAACTGCATCCATGTGGGAGACAGCAAGTACAGATGCACACAAATATTTACGTTTCAGTTCCAGTACAAACTACAGCCCTTAACAGCAGATCAAAATGATAGTAGTCTAGCTATGAAATATGTTGACTAAGTATAATCGCTGCACTGGTTTAATTTTTCCAAAAGTTTTTCATTATTTAATTTCATGTCAGCAAAAAAATGTATATTGCATTACATAGAGCATGTCTGTGCTAATAATAAGCTAGAACTTCCTTTGGCATCCCAAAGACCTTTGCAAGAATCCCTTGCTGTACCTTGTCCACTGGCCTAGACCCAAGACAGTTAAAGCAAAAACATTAACACTTTCAATTAAACAGACAAATGCTGAATCTTAAGTAAAAGGCAGCTTTGTCAAAGTGCTAGTTATTCAAGTTACAATGATGAAATCTGGTGGTTTCATAAGCTTAATGATCTTTTCAAATATTCAACTATCACTTTCTTTCATCAGCGTTAGTTCAAAAGTCCCAAGAGAACCTTCCACACTAGACAAAACTTATGTACAAGTTTCCATCTATAAAAATGGCACAAAACCAAAACTATGGACATTTACAGGCTTTCCCTCAGAAGCATACACAGAACTCAGAGTGAAGCAATACTGCCTTATACATAATAAAATCCACCAAATCACTCTGTTCAGAGCTAATGCTTGTTTGACATAAAAGATGAAGTCACAGCAGCACAGAAACAGGCTCACACAATAGCCAGTGTCTGCCATTTAACAGGACTCTACTGGGATGCTGAAAATACACCAGGAGAGACATCTGAAATATACAGTACTCTCTAAATCCTCCAACAGATTTCTGTTAAATGTTTGTGCGTGCACGCATTCACACTTATATAAAATGCCTTATCTGATATTAATTTGCCACCATTTAATCTTTAATTAGGAGTTTGTTTTTTAACACAGTAAACAGGAACAAAAGAATGGTGTCTACAACTGCACAGAACTGCACTGCAAATGGCAAACAAGCCCAACAAAACAATCCAAACTTTTTTTCCCCCCCCATGCCTGGAGATCGGAAAATGTACTAAACCTAAGGGCCACGTCCAAACCTCCCAAACCAAAAGCACCAGCACATGCTGGTAGCACACAGAGAGAGAGACTATTAAGAAGGCCCTGTTTCAGGCAAGTTTCTTCCAGTGCTTCTTCCTATTTGCACCCAGAAGTTCTGCCTCATTCACAAGTACCTTTGCCACACTTAGCCATTAACAGTCTTCCACAAGCATCTTGAATTCACTTCCCACAGATCTATAACCCTACAGAGAGGATAACTGCCAGAGTTCACAACATTCGTAAAATCACTTCTGAACCATATACAGATTTCAGTATGTTTTTATATATGGAGAGGGGAAAAAAAAGAAAAACTTATTTGCCTAAAAACTCTAAGTATCAGTAGGACTAGCCTGTATTTGAACTAAGAAGTTCTTTGCAGAAAGCTGCTTTTTTTCTTCCCCAGAGACAGCAACAAAGGAAACTACAAGCACAACTATATTAGCTGCAAAGGGAAATTGAAGTAATTACATAATATTATGTGTAGCTATAAAATAAAACCAGAAAAAATAGTTCAAGACATTATCTACAAAACACGTATGAGAAGAGGCAGATTTAAAGAAACTGATAAGAGGAAGAAAACATTAGCAAGGAAGTCACCCTGAAACCAGAACTCAGCACTGCTTTCCTCCATTTTTCAGAACAACAAAAAGAATGCTTCCCGCCCAAGAAATAATATTGAAAAAAAAGTTGGTCTAGGTATCACAGGTTTTTTTTCTTCTTAATATTTTTTGCCTAGCACCCTAGATTTCATAAAACAAGCCAGTATTGTTTTTTTCTCTGCTTAATTAATACAATGTACTTATTCACAGTATCAAAACCTACTTAAGATACCTAACTTATTAGGTACAGGTTTCAAAACTGTTACAAAGTTCCTCCTCACAAGGTAACATTCTATTGCACTTCACTGGTTAACTGACCAATTATCAAACAGTAGATTTATCAATGAATTTAATGAAAAAGTCTACTGATGTATAATATCACTTACATTCTCAAGCATAGCATGAAAGAATTCCAAATAGTAACTTAAAATGTAAAGTGCTGTATTCTACTATCTTCATATTTGAAAGTGCAGAGGAGAGAAAAATAAGCATTAGACATGTCAGATTTCCAGGAAACAGGTCTCACTCAGCTTACGTGTTTTTTCTTGCCATGCTACTTTTCTAGGCTCTTCTTTATTTCCCATTCCAAACCTCCCTTTATTTTAATACAAAGCAGCATTACATTTTATTGACAAATCAGAACAGTCATGCGTTACCTTCTCATGTTCGTAAACCTGAAAACCTCTTTTCTTCTTAACCACTTTAAGAGCAAGCTAAATCCAACATGCTAGTAGCCAGCTACGTATGTTACCTAAGTGCAAACAATATTATACTCAGACTATATCAGGGTCTACAGAGTTGAACAAGGGAACTGATTTTGTCAGTAGCTTTTTTTGACAAGACATAACACAAACGGATTCATAAGAACAAGAGTGGAAAAACAAGAAACCAAAACAAAAGGGGTTCAAAGACCCACTGTAGCCCAGCTCTTTCATTAACTACCAGTGAATGCTGCACTACTGACTAAGCACTGCCATCTTCCCCTGCACAGTAAAGTCAGAGCATATTTGAAAAGGGAGACCTAAATTTAATCAATTGGCTTCACCGCAGATCTTCCAAGACATTTATAATCACTCAGTAACATAAACCACCCTGACAAAACATTCTAGTTCATAGTACAGCTTTTCCATGTTGCACTAGCAGGCAAATGTATTATTCATTTCTTTAAGTCGTAACAGTAATAGTACTCTCTCACTTGATACCTTATTAATTTATTTGTTTTCTCTAGCCCCTAGTTCAAGGTTATATTCTAAGCAGCTCTGCAACCAACCACCTACTCCACTGCTTTGTGTGTCAAGACTACATAACTTGCCTTACTGATTCAAACAGTAAATCTTTGAAAAGGTCTCCGATATGTACAGCATAGGAACGCTGAAAAATTATGAACATTAATTTTATTAGTTTCTTGAATCTGCTTTACAGTCCTATGTTCTCAGATGAGAACTCTGCCTACAGAGAAATCAACCAGCAAAAAGTCAAGTCAATTCAAACGCCATGTTCTAAACACTGTCAATTTTTTCAAACGAAGTCCTTTCCCGCAATAACGAAAGAAGGAGCGCAACGAGAAAAAGGAAAGGCACATCAACATGGCTGGGCAAAAGGCAAAGTGCACTGCCAAGCATCAAAACAAATCTTAATAAATTCAGATTTCGTTCTCCAGCAAGAGTCTCAATACGCACTGGAAAAATTAACTATTCCAAACAGCGAAAACCTAGTTTCACATTTTAAATTCTGCAAAACCCAGTTTTTCTAAACAAGATTAGAGAGCTTTATGTAAAAAAAAAAAAATCTATTTTCACCAAAAAAGGGGAAAAAAGTCTGAAAATCTCTCCTACCCCTGTAAGTCCAAAAGTAGCAGAATTACTAGATTCAAAGTTATTTTTATATCAGTGTATGAAACCATGTCTTCCCCATGAAGCAGGCATTTACTAGCTGAATGTGTGTTTCACCATTTTCCCCATGCTTGTTTTGGTTTTGCACATAAATGATCCATATTTTGCAGGGCCTTACTACTACATACTAGCTACCACTAGAGAATAAGATGGCTCCATAGTACCAACAGGAAAAGCAATCTTGTATTTTTCCTATGTGCAACCTCCACACACACAGTAGTACTATGCTAGTCGTGCCCCACCCACTTACTTTTATCTAGGCAGATGGGTAGGTGTATCCAAATTTGGAAAAATGTGATTACTCATCTATACAGCTAACTGAATTAAACGTGTGATCACATAGCATATGACCTGACTGAAGTTATGAAAAATAGCTTTTCTCTTCCTACAATTTCGTCCTAAACTAGTTTCCACACAGAGACCGTGTCTGCTTCTTTTGTCAAGCATGGGGTTTTCTTCTCCTCCCCGCACCTTGTTCTTGTGAATTTTTAAAAAAAATCCAGTAAAAAATATCAGTAGAGAAACAAATACCTCATACTTTTGGTATTATGGAAGAATTTCCATTCTGAAAATGTGCATGTGCTACTTTAGAACAGCTGCGTTACAATCCATGAGAAAATACAGTAATGCAAATTCACCAGCAGCAAGTAAAGAAGTTTTGTCCAACATGTGGAAATGGCTCAAACAATCAGTTTGCCCAAAACACAGGCATTTGCTGCTACTGTAATGGAAAAGGCAATTAGTCTACCATTCAAAGAGACTTTTCCAATTTTCCATGGAACATGTATCTAGAGCCTTTGCTTCTCTTCAGAACCCACCTGCAGGCAACAATCACCAAAAGACAGTAGTCAGAGTCACTACTGCAATTCAAAACTCTCAACTCACAGCAATTGCACTGTTGCTACAGCTTGAGGAAATCAGGGATTCAAACGAGCGAAGCTGACTTCACTTGTTTCTCTTCAATTGTTTACTAGAAGTTTCTCCCTAAGCAGCTCAGAGACCTAGATGAAAAATTCAGCACTCTAGACGCACGAGCTTTCCAAGCATGCTAGAACCACTTCATTCTCGTTTTTTAGATACCAAAATAACTAGACAATTTATATCACATTACGGAAGACACTTGAGATATAGAATGAAAGGAGCAAAGACTTGCAGCCTGGAATGCTCAGTCACATACAAAGTTCTTACTGTCTTGACACCATTATAGCTGGATACAAGCCCGGAATTAAGTCTTTAAATCATCCAGTTGAAGACGACAGGTGCTGTAAGAAGCTGTTGTCTCCACAAAAGCGTAATATGCTATCAAGTCTAAGGCCACTATACCATCATCTAAACAGCACAGCAAAAAAAACTTTCAGCATTTTGGGCGCAGTACCACAGAGTCAAGCAAAAAAAGCGATCACGACACAGTTCTGAATGGCTAAAACAATCGTATAAATTACCTTCCATCTTTATTTCCCCACCGCCATTGCAATACACATAACACATAATAGCTGTATGGGAGCAAAGAAACACTAGCTTGCATTTCTCCACACCAGGCAAACATTATGAACAACTGAGCTTATCTTCACACTTTTGGTTTCTTTCCTTTTCTGTGAAAATGACATTTTTACAGTGAACGCCACATCAGGACAGACCGACCTTGCTTTCTACATATAACAACCTCTTCTTTTCACTAGGCCATTCCAATCCCTCTCCAGTAAACCTGATAAATCTGCGTTTCTTAAAGTAATTTATCCGTATGCAGTTAAAGATGGGATTCAAATTACAGTTTAACTGGAGGCAGGAAGGCATGAAATCACAAAGCTAACTCCTGGAAACAGACCTGCAGCTCAAGGAGGATTTACACACTTACCACGGAGACAACACAAAAATCAGGAGATTTAAACTCTCACGCTTCAAATCACACGCCCACTACCAACATGAAAAAAGAAACACAACACTCCAAACTTTGTTCTGTAACTGTCCCCTATACAAGATCTCCTGTACCTTCTGCCCTATCAGCCAGTGCATAAGACAAATCCTAAACTAACTGTACTGTCAACCTAATACAGCTATTCTTAAGTGCAAACTTAGCATATATAATTTTGCTTATCATTATTGGCTTTCTTATTCCAGGATATAAGCATCTACAGAATATAATCTGACACCTCGAGTGTGTAAGTCAACCTATGCTCATAACATTCCCGCTATTCTATGATTCAAATAATCTTGAAAGAGTACCCTTAACCACTTGTAACAGGCTCTCAGGGAATGACGACATACTGTTTTTCACAGCATTCTCTGCTTGAAACACCCTATTGTTCACAAAATTATTCCATACAAGTGTACCTTAAAACAATAACTTTTTTTCCAAAGGCACCTTTGTTCTATCCCTCTGGACAAAGCAGGACACAGTTTTGTTGCTTCGCTCTTTAAAAAGCATTCGATGCACACCCAGGATGGCGGGCCTTACCAACAGCCACCGAAACACAGGAATGGCTTCGGCATCCTCACTGGATACGCACAGTGGGACACCCCAAAGGGTAACCAACGCAAAGTGCTCTGTGCAAACACCAGAGAACAGTTCTCAGACAAGCCACCAGGTAACGCCCTGAAAACAGAATTCTTGCCAGTGGAACAGCAAATCACCTGATGCATTTAGAACTGAAGTCCAGACGTGAATTTAAGTAAGCCTACAAACAATGAGGCAACGGTAAGATTCTGATACGGGAAATAAAAATCTTCAGTTCTAAATACATCCTAAGCAAAGCCTTTACGTTCCCAGCAGTTTTGCTGCAAGTTTAAGTATTTTGAAGAGCTTTAATTATGCTTCTGTTTGTATCTGATTAGATATACAGCCCACATTTCCTCACCATATAAAATTCAAAGTCGTAGCAATGCTGACCTTCACACTCTGAGTTCCCACTAACTAACAGTAAGAAAATGATCTGCAAGCACACGCCAAATATATGCACGTATGTCAGCTTACTGGGAAAAGAGCTTACGTATGTTTTCATAGGCTGTGTAAAGCACGAAAGACAATCTAACAAAACTTGACACCGGCTCCTTTTCCTAGCAAAACAGGAAGTCTAAATCTTTCTGTAGACCTCTAAAAAGAATAAGAAACACTTGTAACAGAAATTGCCCATCAGCTTGTTTGCTCTTTAGATTAGCGGGAATCAAACCAAACACAAATACGTTTAACACGTATCCTTTTATACAGGGAAACAGGATGCACAAAAAGGTACCTGAGGATCCTTCTACTTCGTAAGCAGAGATTTAAAAATAAAAATCAGTCCTTCAGAAAACCTGTCCTCTGAGAAGCATCTTCATTCAATCACTCTCATCTGAAAACATTCTCATGCCCTTTAACATTTAAAAAGCCTTTTTCCAGCTAGGTGGTCTCCCAGAGAGAGGAACTAGCTGCAGGAGTGTTGCTGGCACCCGTGTCTCCCTTTCTCCCAGAGACAGGACAGGAAGATCTTTGTACGTGTCCCACTCCCCTTCCCCCCACCCCAGCTTTCTGGCAGCAAGAGAGCAAGAGGGAGGGCTTTTGTTGCTAGCTGCGAGCCTCTCCGGCCTGCCCTCTGCCCCAGCTGTGACTCCACACGCCAAGCCCTGTCCCCGTCCCTCCTCCCCGCTCCCTCTGCCCACCCACCCCCCGGGCCCGGACTCACCGGATAACGGGGCTGTAGGGGCTCCGCGACCGGCGCCAACTGCTGTAGGGGCTGGGCGACACATCCCCGCCGCGCTCGTAGGAGCTGTGCCGGCTGTAGCTGGGGGAGCGGCGGCGGCTGTAGGGGCTGAGCGGGGAGCGGCCGCCCACCGGGCTGAGCGACTTGCGGCTCCGCTGGCCCTGTGAGGAGCGGTGCAGCGGGGGGCTGTCGTCCCGGCTGGGGCTGGGGGACGAGCGCTGCCGCCGGTAAGCCTTAGGCTCGGGCTTATCGTCTCGGTAGGCCTTCGGCGGGTCCTTGTAAGCCGACGGCGGCTCCTTGGCCGCTTTAGTCCGGCTCCTGTGAGCTTTGCTCTCCCGCTCTTTCCTGCCGCTGCCGGGCGAGGCGAGGGAGCCCTTCCTGCGGCCATCACTGCTGCCGCCGCTGCTGCTCTTGAGTCCCTCCCGGTCCTGGCCGCCGCTGTGATTGTGGCGGCTGCGGGACTTGGAGGAGGAGGCCTCGGGTCCCCCGCGGCCCGCCGACGCCCCCTCCTGCTGCGCCTTCTCCTCCCCCCGCCGGCGGTGCTCCCGGTGCCGTTCCTTGGAGCGGCCGCTGCTGCTGCGGTGCTCCCGGCGGGACCGGCCGCTCCGCTCCGCCTCACTCCTCTGCCGCTGTGTCCCGCCGCCGCCGGAGGAGGAGGCCGGGCTCCCCCCGCCGCTGCCCGCCCCACCGCCGCCGGCCGCCCCGCCGGCGCCCACCAGCCCTTCGGACTGGGAGCTCACGTCGTCGTACTCCTCCACCAGCGTGCTCAGCCCCCCGCTACCGCGCCGCTTCTCCGCCTCCTGGGTCCCGCCGCCGCCGCCTCCGCCGCCCCCGCGGCCCCGCCGCCGCTTGTGCCGGGAGCCCGAGCGCCGCTTGCCCCGCGGCCGCTTCCGCTCCCCGCCCTCCCCGCAGCAGGAGGAGGCGCCGGTGGCCGCCAGAAAGAGCAGGGACTGCGGCGGCAGCGGCGGCTGCAGGAGCGGGGGCTGCAGGAGGGGCGGCTGCAGGAGCGGGAAGAGCAGCGGGTGAGGGGCCGGCGGCGGGGGGGGGGGAGGCTGCGGCTGGGCCGCGAAGCGCTTCCGTCTCCGGTGATGCAGCCGCTTCTTGTCGGCCGCCGCCTCCACCGCCGAGCTGCTGCCGCCACCGCCGCTCCCCCAGCCCCGGCTTCCCCCGCTCCCGCCGGCCGCCGCGTCCGAGGTGCTCGGCATCGAGCTCACTCACGGCCGAGGACGAGGACGCGGCCTAGGGAATCCGCCGCCGCCGCCGCCCTCCTCCTCCTCAGGGCGCTGCCGGCGCCATGGAGACCCGGCGCCGCGCAGAGACACGGGGACACCCGCCGGCCGGCCGGCACCGGCGCCTCGCCTCGCTCCCCGCCCGGCCGCGCCGCCTCACATAGAGGGGCCGGGCCGCGCCGCCCACCTCGGGGCCGGGGTCGGGGCCGGGCGCTGGCCGGAGCGGCGGGAGCCTCCCGCGGGCCCGGCGCGGCCTCCCGCAACGCGGAAGTATCTGCTGGCGGTGGCGGCCTCCTCCTCCCTCACTCCATCCCGGGCCGCGGCCGCCTCCTCCGGCGCCGGGCGGCGCTGCGCGGGGGGTGCGGAGGCCGGGCGCGGGCGGCGGGGCCGCCGCCTCCTCCCTTCACCCGCTCCCCGGCGGGGCGGCGGGGTCAGGCCGTGCCGGGGCCGGGGCCGCCTCCGGGCGGGGTGTCCCGGGCGGCGCGCCGCCCTGCGCTGGCCCCGAGCCCGCTTACCCTGCCCGGTGGTGGCGGCGGGGGCTCCCAGGTGCCCGGTCCCCAGTCGGCGGCGGCCGGGAGCGCTGGCGCGGCCTCCGCGCTGCGGGCGGGTGACACACGCATACACACGCACCGGGGACACGGCCCGGCGGCGCGCGGCGCATGCGCGGGGCCGGCGGCGGGGGGGGGGCGCGGCGCCCCGCCAATCGCGCGCCGGGCTGCCGCCCTCACCCGCATGCCCGGAGCCGGGAGAGCCGCCCCGCTCTCGCGAGATCTGCCCCCCCCGCCCCGCTCCCCGCTGGCTCTCGCGAGATCTGACCCCCCCTTCCCCTCCGTTCCCGGGCGGCTCTCGCGAGATGGCGCCGCTCGCGAGGTGGCGGCGCCGCGCTCGCCCCGCCGGTGGAGGGACCGGGCGCTTCCGGCCGCGGGGTGGGGCGGGGGTCAAAGAGCGCTTCCGGTAAGCGCTGAGGAGAGCCGGGGCTGCCCCCCGGACTGGGGCGCGCCGGGCGGCCCGGGCTGCGAGCGGTGTAGGCGCTCGGGGAGGCCGCCTTTGTCGGTCTGTCAGGCCGCTGGCGGATGGGGCGGAGGAGGGCGACGGGCGACGGGCGGCGGGCGAGGCGTCCCGGCAGAAGGCGGGCTCTCTCCCCTCAGGGATCGCGGATCTTGGGGCGCGGGGTCCGTGGCAGAGGGGCCTCGGCAGCCCGGCCGCTGGCCAGTGCTACCCGGGAGCTCTGGCTGAAGTTCAGGTTATTTACATATATATATATACACACACACACACTTAAGCCAAAAAAAATACTTTATTGTGGCCCCGCGCCTGCCCCATTCAGGTCTTACGTGTGAGCAGCGCAGCAGGAATTTCATTCTGCCTTACCATACAACATGTGTTCATGTTTTAGTGGCTTTCAATTAAAAATGCTATAGCAGAATGTAAATAGCCTGCAGAAACTATAAGCATTATTATATTTCCTTATATATATGCTTATGTGTATATACATAAGCATGTATAACAAGCTTTCCACCTTCCCCCAGTTTGCAGTGTTATTGTCTGAAGAGCTTTCTGTGGTTCAAATCAGCATTAAAAGCATGAAAGCCTATGAAGCTCAAGAATCAGCACTCTTGGGGGAAACCTATGAATAAAATGCTGTGGCAGACACAATAGCAAGTTTGCGGGGAGATTTATTCATTATACGAATAAGTGAGAACAACCATGGTTTTAAACGTTTTTTTTACAAAACAGGCTGTTCAAGAGTTTTGTTTATATTGTTACATTGAAAGATGTAAGGCAGGTCACCTGAGGAGACAAAATTCAGCAGAGGAGAGGTATGGAAATGTCCTTTAAAGTGAATTGTATTAAGAATGATTTTTTTCAGCTGCAAATGTGTAGAAAGGCTTCCACCACAGCTGACAAGAAGTAGCTCTAAACTCTCCACTAGCTAGCTAAAGCATAAATTCCTGTCCAATTAGTAATTTTCATATGAAGGATGCAATTTAATAACAAAAGTTTTAATTCCAGTTGGTAGCAAGTCTGTTTACTCAAGTACAACACAAGCAAATGTCCAACTCGTGCCCGCCCGGCCTTACATGTCACCGCAGGGTGATCGCAGGAAGGGTGCGTCCCTCTGAGGCCTCAGATGAAATCCGGGGCCAGAGCAGAACTGCGGCGAGCAGAAACGCACCCCATCTTGGGATCTGCAACTTGGGAAGTGATGGATGAAGACATTCCAAAGAAAGAGCCAAAGTATTCACCCGCAGGGTTGTGTAAGCATAATGAGACCACTAAAATGTCATTTATAAATTTCTCCCTTAAGTGAACTTGACTGAAAATTTAGTATTTACAATATTCTAATAAAAGTAAGGCAACTTGGGCAATACATTTGTAATTTTCCGTCGAGCCGAGTCACGTACAGGCTGTTAGCTCACCAGAATTTACAGCATGGTGAAGTAAGATGAGAGAACAATTACACATTTCATTTTCAGGCCCCTCTCAAACGTTTGGAGTCTGAAAGAGAAGTGAAAAAGCCCACAAACTCACAGGTGACGGGCAGAATTGTTTTTTCTCTTAGATAAAGGCAGTGGGTTAAGTGCAAGGTTTAGTGGTGCATGCAAGAAGATGTAAACAGACTGCAAAGAAAGGTTTCCTTCCTGCTAACAAACTGCTTGGTCATTGCTATTGTTTGTGATCCACAGAGCTGCGAAAGAGGTATTAAAAAATGAACGTGTGTTGGAGTATGTTGTTCTCTCAGGGATTCGGTTAAGAGCAGCAATAAGAGAAGACCTAGTAAAATACGAAGTTTGCTAAAGTTGCCTTGTGTCCGACTTTTTTGTAATGCTTGCTCTCTGTGTGGAAGTCTGCTTTGGTGGGAACTGCTACACACATTTCTAGGCCACGGACACAGGACTGGGGTCGACTCCATGAGATCCTCTCTGCTAAAGCTCTCCTGACAACTCTTCTCTCTTTTTCCAGAGGGGAAAGAAAAAAATGCCTTTACTCAGTCTGAGGAACTGATTCAAGGGATTGCAGGAATACAGGACTGGGGGGAAGAAAAGATCACTGCAGTTCCTTTCATATGAATTTCCGTCCAAGGTTATGAGCAGGGTGGTTGAATGTTAAATCCTGTACTAGTTGCTGATAAAGCATGTGGTAACCCACTCTTATTTTTCCCCACAGAAACCAGTGCACTACTGTCACGCAACCCTGCCATTTAGTCTAAGTGAATTTAAGCGCTGGTGCGTGGTATTACTAAAGCAATTCAGACAGAGTTCATCTTCAGTCTGGCTGCTACTAACGGTGAGAGGCATAAGGCAGATTTAGATTACCATCTATCTCTATATCCTTTGTATTACTCCAGAAGTCAATAATGCAGAGAATCTCTTGTGAGCAGGTCTCCTCTCTGTGGTGCTTTGTTCCACAGAGCAACACCAGTAATTTCTTCACAAAATTAAGAATTTGCATAATTTCAAAGCAGTAAAACCAAACAGTATCCTACACATAGTATAACAGAGAGTTTTTTGCCTTAGCAAGATTGTTGGAGTTACACATTTTGTTCATTCACAGTATTCATATGAAGTGAATATGATGCCCATCGCCCTTCCCAGTTTACCCAGTGTGCTAGCTACTATTAGTTCCCAATCGCCAAAGCAAATCCAGTGAATATATCATAAGCAGCATTTAAACTGTTTTCAGAAGCGAGTACTGAACTAAAGGCTGATTTCTATATGGTGAAATCTTATTTCTAGATGAGCAATGTTCTTCTCCAGTCTGACAGTGGAACCAGGAACAGGATAAAATCGGTTTCTCTGTCCAATCAATATTGGCTGAAACGCCCAGGATATTCCACAGTAATAAAGTGATTCCTTCCTGAAACAGCCCATAGACTAGGAGAGATGCCGGAGAGTTAATTCAACCCTTAGCACTGATCCTAAGGAACAGCCTTAACGTGGATCTTAGTTTGTTTCCTCTTTCTAAATCCCGTGAAGCAGAGCGGTACCCTGGCCTCACCTAGCTTCAGGGCGGGGCTATATGGCACTTTGCCCACCTTGCCGTGGTTCTTTGACTGCTTGGCATCAGCTGTGAGACCAGAGAATGGCTGTGCAAGGCAATAAGGGTTCAGTCAGACATATTACGTCTCCTATAATAATGAATGCATGCTACATTTTTCTTATGTTTAATATTACTCAGGAGAGTTTTGCAAGGTAAATGATTGTTCACCTGTTATTTTGACTTGCTCTAGTCAAAACAGTCACTGGATGAAAAAAAAATGCACAATGCAACCAAGGAGCGATAGCTGGGCAAGCTTGAAAGGGGGCTCCAGAAGGCAGTGTAGCAAAGCCTACGGCCAGGTGATGTTTTTCCTGGTTTTATTTTGTGTAGGTCCTGATTATTAACCTGGGGGTGTAAAAGTGTGTGCTGAACTAGCACCTGGGAGGAAATCACTCCTATTAAAAGGCATGCTTAACTCTGAACAGTAAAGCAATTTCGTTGCTTCCTGAAAAATAAATATTTTTTGCTGTCTTACACTACTGAAACTAATTTCAATTTAGGGTATTTCAGGTTTCCTTCCAAACTTCTTGACTTCTGATTTCAGACCCTAATGAAGTCTCAAGCTCTTTCTTCCCTTTTTCTGCCCTCTCTACCTTTTGCTTTTTCGTGATTTTATTGAATTTCATGACTGGAGCTGCCACTCTGCTGCCTATACTTCAACTCAGATTCTCGAGCCGATTTTGTTTCATTAGGTATATCTGCCATTCTATCTTGAACATCATCCTAAGTGCTTTAAAAGGAGAATTTATTGTCTTTCCTTAGGGATTTAGTAGTCTTCTGGCTACCATGCTATCTAATTATGTAGTTAGCTTACATACATACTAGTTATGTTTCTATGGAAAACATGATTTAAAAATAAAACCAAAAAAACCCACTTCTTTTCCACTGTTGTATTTCAACTCCTTGAATCCCTCCAATGGTTTCCTCTCTTTTTCTAAACCCAAGCAAAAGTATTCCTCCTGTCCAGGTCCCATACATCATCCACTTCCAGCAAGCCTCCTTTTACAAGTGTGTTATTCTACTCCACCCTTCATCTTTCTGTTCCAACCCACATTTCTTACAACCACTGTCATCAAAGCATTCATTATGTATTTCTCTAGTTATGCACACACACACACATATGCTCTTCCCTTCAGGTTTTTCCTCTTAAGATGCATGCCACGTGGAGAACAACTGCATTAGTTTTTTTCTTCTTTAACAACGTCCCATAGGATGGTGAAGAAAAGAGCCTGGTATGCTGGCGTACCTGCCATTTCAGGAGAGAAGGCCTCTGTCCAAGAAGGATTACTCTGACCTAGACGACGATTAATTTATACTTTGTCAAACTGTATTTATTTATGAACGTGCTGGGTATCATGAAATTTCTGCGCAACTTAGGGGTCAGTAGCAGCATACCTCAAATCACCCCTACTGTGTTAAGTGCCATAGTTCCCAGACTTTGTCTGTAGCTATTGTGGAATAGATTATCTTTCCATAGTGGCCTGGAGGCTGTTCTCAGCTTTGCTGATAACCTTTGCTGCTCATTGCGTACGTGAATATTCAGCAACTATGAAGAGGTTCTCCAGTGTGCGTTCTGGCACACAGAGAAGCACGTTCAAGCAAAACAAGTACACCAGCAGGCTCTGGCACATTAAAAAACCAAAAACAAAACCCAGAAAGCCAACAACCCTACATCAGAGAGGCAGTTGTAGAGTCCGTGGATAATTACACAGGACAGATCTGGACAATCCAACACAAGCTGCAATTTCCAATTTACTCCCAAGCATTCACTAGCATTTCTGGAGCAAGAATATATTATTTGGAAGAGTTGTGTGATTAGCAGTAGAGCGCTGGCATTTTTGCATGTGGAGTGAGCCTCGTGACTTGTCAGAGAAGCTTCTTAACTAGAAGCTAAGCTGCTAATGACAGCGAGTTTGCTCTGCCTGGAAATTGGCTACACCAGGTTGTAGAAAGATTTGCCAACAGCAGTCATGTCAGTGTTGGCAGCTCTCAACTGTCAGGAGGTGGCGGCTCAGGATTCAACAGTGAAAACATATAGAAATCCGTAGGTTCCTGACATAACAAAGCAGACCTGAAACAGATTCCTTTCAGAGAATTAAATCCTTCAGAAGCGTTGAAGACATTAATGGCATGGTGCAGTTGTTGGCTTCCCGAACAGCCAGAAAATTTAAGATACATTATACCTTGTTTCCGCAAGGCTTAGTGGGGAAGAGTGCATAGGAGGGAAAGGAGCGCCAGATTAGGTTAGAAGATATGTTTTGGCTGTGGCACCTGCGGTGGTGTGAGAACCAGTGCTCTGAAAAGGTCAGGTCTTGGTTGTTCCACAACATGCTGAAACCTTATGCCATAGGAATGGTGTTTGCAGGTATCTCTTATCTTACAAGGTATTATCATATGGTCAGCACATGAAAACAGAGGTAAGCACTGGAGAAAAACACACTTGAAAAGGTGCAGCCAAAATACAATCAGCTCCAAAAGTATTTGGATGCCAGGTCTGGAAAATGAGCCCTTAGAAAAGGACTTCCCTAGCAGCCATCCTATGGAGGGAACTTGGGCTAACGCTTCGGTAATTTTAAATTTTTTTTAAAACCTCAACTCACATTCTGTCTTTTACTCAAATACTTTGTTGGATCTGCAAAAGCACATTAAGGATCCCAAGAGTCTCTTCTGAGTGACTGTCCACCATCTTTAATGTGGTACAGTTGATACAAATAGATGTTGAGCTGGTCATGCACTAGGGAGGAGGCTGTGCTACTTGCTTCATGGGCAATGTTACCACTTCTTTTTTTGTTAAGGTTTTTGTTGTACTTTCTTCATTCCTTTTTTAAAGTTTCTGCATCCTGTCTTTGTCACCATGATATTTAAAGTTCTTAGCAACATCCTTCTGGTACAGGACAAACTGTCAATCCATCAAGCTAAAGAGAGATAGGAAGAGTTTTCAGTAGTTTGAGGATCTTTATTTTTCAGCAGAATTCCTCAGGGCTTGTTTCTTGACCTGGTAGGGATTTTTCCTTTGGGCTGTTTTTTTTTGTTTGGTTGGTTATTGTGGGGGCTGGCAGTGGGGAAAGGTGTCTGTTTTTCTCCTGAGCAGTAATAATTATCTAGCATTCTCTGAAGTTTTGTTTCCAGTCTTCCAGTATCAACCTGCTTTTTCTCTTACAAAAACAATATCATTCCTCCAAGCACACAGACAGCCAGAAATTAAAAATTCTGTGGTGTCTCTAATACCTGGCCGGAATTTAATTATATCATTATCCTAGGGGGCTTGGGCTTTTTTGGTTAAGCATGGAAGTCTTAGAAGACATCTTGTTTTTACTCTCTGAAGTACTGTATGCATTCACATGTCTTCTAACCATTTTATAAAAATAGTCTGAGGTCTAAATATACTGTCTTCTGTTTAGTTTGGGGATTTTTTGTTACCATGTCTGCCATTTCTTGACTGCAGTTGTATTTGTATCTTGCCCTAAGGTTGTCCAGTGACTGAAGTGCAATAATCCATGTTTCCCAAGGCACTGTGGAAAAGCTGGCTGGATTAGATATGCCAGTATTTTTTCTTCCCAACCAGAAGAATGTTTCTATGAACTGGGAACTCAGCTGTTGGAAAAAACAGAGAAGGATAAAGACCTGTGTATTGATTGATCAGGAGACAAGTGGATTTACCAGTGAAATGGCTAATGCAACCCATACACTAGAAAAGAGTTGAGAGAGATTAATGCTGTCTTTAAGTCACTGCTAGATCATTGAGTCTGTGTCTGTTCTGGTCATTCTTATTCAGAGAAAGATGAATTCACAACAGAAGCAGAAAAGCTATGAAGATTTTTCAGTGAAACTAAGATCTTAATTTCAGGGGAGAATAGCAGAGCATGGTTAATCTAGCATAACAAAGACAAGGAGGAAATCACACTGTTCTGTAAATTTAGCTTGAGGGTAGGAAAGGAGATAAATACCTGGAAAGAAAAACTGTTTGCACTAAGAGACGGAGTTAGTGCAGGCAGCTATAAACAAACTGTCAATAAACACAGCCTGGAAATGTATGGGGTTTATTCATAAAAAGAATGGGGATTTGGAGTCATCTGCTAGTAGGAGAAGCCACACTGAAATCCAGAAAGGGATGATGTTTGACCAGTTTATGAAAGGGATTTCATTGTTTATGAAAGTGATGTAGTTGCCTGTGATGGTAGGAGCCTGAACTTAGTGAAAAATAAGAACCTTTTCCATCCTGTACCTTCATAGCTAATTAATTACTGTTAGGTTTTTGGCTTTTATAATAGTCTACTGTATGAAACTTTCCACACTGGGATGGTGTTCGGATCTTCTGCTTGAGCTAAAAACTGAGGTAGGAGCCTGAAGCAACTCCCTAAGAGAAAAAAATTCACTGCTCTACAATGGTCATCATTAGCCAATATGACTCACCTTCACCCTTTTCCAACTATAAGAAAAGTGTTCCTAGTCCGCAACTGTCAGCAAGTTTTCCCTGTTTGGATATCACCAGAAAAAGAAGCAAGATCTCCCGAGGCTTTTCCTATGGAATATGCATGTCTCTCTTAACATCTCTTCTTCTCCTTTAAGTGGTCCTTTCAAAACAAGCAAACAAAAATTCTCTTCCGTGTCTTTAGTCTTCCATTTCCTGTCTTTGGGCTTCTTTGCTAAGTATCATCAAACCGAGCTGAGCTTTCTGGCTTTCCAGCCCATGAAACATCCCTTCTGAAACAGGCTTATTGCCTGCTAATGGGAGACACTTGCAGTCACCACTCTCCCCAGCTCCTTTGGGAAAGCAATCTATTCATTCTTCCCAAAGCTGTCAGGCTAGAACTTAATTGGTTAATACTAACTTCATCCAATGCTGAAGCAGCCTTAGCAATGG
Source organism: Morus bassanus (assembly GCA_031468815.1). NCBI lineage: Eukaryota > Metazoa > Chordata > Aves > Suliformes > Sulidae > Morus > Morus bassanus. The sequence goes on along the minus strand of CM062567.1, from coordinate 56,892,982 downwards.
ATGAAAAGGTACATGCTGGCCTTCACAAACTCAGAGTGCAGAATCCTTTTCAAATTTTTAACTTCCCAGTTCACAAATATTCAGAACAATCACCCCTCTTAACTTAGGATGCTTTTTCTCTGCTGACTGACCCTTGCACAGAGGTACCAAGACCATGACTCGCTCAAGCGTGCTGGAACCAGCTGAGGGAGCACACAAACAGCTTGCAGCTGCATGCGAAGGCCTGCTTTGGATTTGACACCAAATGCCTGGTCCCTAAAATAAGAAGGGCAGTGACTGGTTTGAAGCTACAGTAACTCCCTATGCAAATGCTCTGGCAAACCGTTTTGCAGAAACATTTCCCTAGAGGTCAGCATAGTAAAGAACATGAAACCAGAGACTGAATACACTCCAGCACTTCTGCAAGAAACCTGTCATCCTCCAAGTGCACTCATAGGCATTGCTTCTGAGTTGCTGCTCCTGGGAGACCTCCTAATTCTAAAAGTAAACTAAAATCGTTCATGCTGTTCCCTGCTCAAACTTAGGGGTGAAAGCTAACGTTTTTAACAACTTGGTACTGCCTGGGAAGGTGATACAATGATCCTACACCTAAAGTAGAGAATTCTGCCTCAGAAGGTATGGGGGTTAATTTTTCAGAGGTGCGAAACATTTAGCTATATAAATGAAAGTGAAGAGAACCATAAAACTCTTTCTAGTTTTGCAGCAGACATCCTGTATAATGGACAACAGGCTGTCTCACTGCTTTATCTCAGTTTTTCCAACAGTAAATGTGGAAAACAGCCTACTCTTTCACATGAGCAAAACCCATTTAAAAAAAAAAACACCCTTTTCCCTTTCCTTCCCTTCCTTCTTTTTCTATTCCCTTCTTCTTCCTACCTCCTCCTTTCCCTACCAGTACACACTGAGGAAATCGCTGATGACATTTCTCCTCAGCCCTGCACTAGCAGAAGGCATTGAATGGGCAGTCGAGTCCCATCCTAGGAGTTGGCTCCGTCACGTTGTGGGAAGGAGGCATGTACCTTCTGATGGGGCTGAGAGCTGTGGATCATCTCGAGATCATTTCTTTGACCATCTGAACCTATTTGCAAAAAGCAGGTGTGAAGTGCAGTTTTTGAAAGTCATCTGTGTCCATCCAGTTTAGCTGGATTCCCACAGGATGGCAAAATCCCACATCTCTGACACTAGCGAGGCTCAGAGATCAAGCACTCAGGCTGAAGCAGGACGAGCTCCTCAGCTAAAGGGTTGCAAATCTTTCTGAGGTGAGCAATACCTGTTCATTTCCCGTGGATTGCTTTTCACTCCTTGTACTCATTTTTAGAAATGCCTGAGCTGTTTCCTGTGGAAATATATGCTACACCAAAAGAGTCTGAGAACAACAGTACTCTGTCAGAGAGAAGGTCCCTCTGGCCCAAGACTCTTGTCTCCAAAGTGGCCAAGCATAAACACCTAAAGGAGAGCATGTGAGCAGTGCAAGTGTACTTGTGCCGGGGCCCTGGGGGTGCTCATAGGCCTCCGTGGCTGGGACCGGCCTCCCCTGGGGCCCCCACCCCCAGCATCTCCTGCCAAGGGCCCAGGGGACATGTCTCAGCTCCGCCTGGGGCCTTCAGTCCCTGCCTGAGCGATGCTGTAGGTGTGCCCATCTCTGCCCCTGTCTCCTGGATGGGCCTGGCTCCTGCACTGCAGAGACCTGCCCTCCTGGATGGAGCCCTCTGCCCTAGGTCAGAGCTTGTCATGCAGAAATTGAGGCATAACATAGCAGACCTATTCCTTTCTATTCTATTCCTTTCTATTCTATTCCTTTCTATTCTATTCCTTTCTATTCTATTCCTTTCCTTATGCTCACCACGAGTCAAATAAGAATGAGACTGTTATTTGCCTGAAATGCCCGTGGTTTTTCAGCTCCAAAAACACTTTCAAGGACACATAACTCAAAGGTTACAAGTGGAAACAGGAGATTATTTTTATTTGTATTTTTCTGAATCTGTTTCAGAGCCAGTGCTCACAAGCATTAACACAACGTGCATGCGTAGCCTGGAGCAGGCTGATGTGTTCCTCAGTTCAGGTTCAAAAAACATCCCTTGCAGTCTGGCAAAGGCAAGTCACAGAGCTGCAGAAAGTCGCAGCAGGGATACAGGCCAAGCAGTCCCTGTTTCCTGAAGAGTGAGAACGTGAAGAATGAGGATCAGGACCAACCACGCACAAAAGAAGAAGAAGAAGAAGAAGAAGGTGTGTGGCACCGTGGGGTATTTTCCAAAGTATGACAAGTAGCAATGACAAGCATGCTTTTTGCCTTCCAAAACTTGCTTCGCTGCTGTCCTTCTTGGCCCGTGATGCATGAAAAGCGCTCTCGTGCCTGCCCTGCGCTTGTGTTGCACGCAGGGAGAGCTGGAAAGTGGCAGCTCCTGGTGGTGCAGCAAGCCTGGAGCCCTTCCAAGCACAGGCTGTTTTGCACAAGCAAGAAGCCCTGGGGAAATGGAGCCAAGGGAAGAGCAGAGCTTGCTTCCGATCCAAACTTGCAATGGGCAAGAGAGCTAGAGAGAGCCAGGGCATGAGGGGTGCCTTGGAGGTGCAAGGGCAGCAGGCAAGACCCAGGCAAAAAGGGCCCAGAGAAGCCCTGACAAGGGGCTGTGCTCAATGCTGCAGAGGAAGGCAAAAACCCCCAGGGATGCTTGCTAGCTTACTGTGGGGGAAAAAAAGCCTTCCTCCCCGCAGCTGCAGGGCACGAGAGGCCATCTCCGTGGTGCATGAGCAGCAGGCAGTGACCCAGCTAAAAGGGACCAGAGGAGCCCTGACAAGTGGTCGTGCTCCGTGCTGCAGAGGAAGGCAAAAAACCCCCAGGGACCAGTGCCAATCTGCCCTGGGGAAAAATTCCTTCCTGACCCCAGTGCTGTCGATAGGCTATTCCCTGAGCAAGATCTGCCTCCTTGTCCCACAGGCTGGTCATGCCTCCCAGGAGATGCCCAAGCCCTGTTCTCCCTCCAGCTGGAGCCACCTCGGGGGTTTCTGAGAGTGGCCACATGCCCCCGGCCTGATCAACCCTGGGGGCAAGAATCCTTCCCACATCTGGCGGGACACCAGTGGGTGCTCCAAAGCACTGGGACCCCTTGCAACATCTCTACATCCCATTTCTTACGGCTGCTGCCCCTGGCTCCACAGGGGATGAGGATGGCGAGCTCTGCAGTGCTCCTCAAGAAAGCATTGCCTTGGTCTTGCACTGCTATCCAGCTGAAAAGGCCTGACAGCCTCGGGCACCTCCAGGGGTTGGTGGTTCTTCTCATCTCCTGAGGGCCTTGTGTCTGCTCCCTGAGGGCTGAAGCAGGATTTCCATCCATCAGGTGTGCTTTGAACGTGGCCCCACCGGGAGCTGGCCTTGCAGCAGAGAACCTCCAGCATCCTCATCCAGCATCCGGTCTTCCTCCCTCAGCCCCCTCCAAGTAATACCACCGGCTCCTCAAGGACTTCCTCTTGGATGTCTTCAGGCTGCCCCCAGGTCAGCCCCGGCAGCGGGCCATGGGACGCTGCTGCTTTTTATGCTGTCCCGGGGCATTGTGTCTGCTGCGTTGCCGGGTGGTGGCCCTGTGCCGTGGGGATGACGGGGCCCTCCCTGCGCAGCCCCAGCCGCCAGCCCTCTGCCCAGCATCCTTTGGAGGAAGGCTTTTGGGGTGCTGGCCCTGAGGCAGTACCTGTGCCCAGGAGGCCCAGGGGGCTGTCCCTGCCCTTGGTGGCCATGCACTGGGCACAGCTGCTGGGTGTCATCTTGGCTGGGTACCCTCAATGATATCTGCTTTGTTCTCCATCCCCCTAATCCTCACCCAGATGCTGTCAACCACATAATTCCTAACTGTAAGGGCTGGACAGTCAAACCTCTCCCTTATATGTGCAACTCCTTACAGTGCAACTCCTCCACCTCACATGCCCTGCATAGCCCTCCTGAACAGCCTATAGCCCTCCATCCCATTTGCCTACCTTACTTTGTGGGAAGATATTCAGATATTGCCCAAAACCCTGGCAAATCTCCTTTTCCTTTAGGATTTAGTATCTGCAGTACTGAAAGTATAAGGAAGGTACTATTCTTGTCATTTTGTATGTTGGTGCCAAATTTGGTATGTACCTTCAGACTATGTAAATAAGGGCATTTATACCCTAGACATTCATTCGGTTGTGGTGATGTCAGAGGTGAAAGAAAGGGCTTTGGTTCCCTCAGCATGAACTTTGCAGAGATGTAGAGAGTATGCAGGATTTCCTCATCATTCCTTACCAGTGCACCAAGGGACATCTGCCACTACACTGTTTATGGTGAGGTCGTCTTGGGAAGAGGTCCTGAATTGTTTTGTGTTCCTTACCATATTTTTCCTTACACTTCAGTATTGCTTTTCCTTCTTCAGCCTTCATCCTTGATACCTTTCTTGAAAGTGATGGCAGCCCTCTCAGCCTTTGTCTTGCTCCTTCCAGTCATCATCGCCTACTCTAGGCCCTCCGTGCCTCTAATCAACCACTTAGTCTTTGTATGCCTTTGTCCCAGATGGAATTTGTCTTTCTTGAACCCAAGGAGTGAGAAATGGCCATAGTGTTACAGGTTCTCACCAGGCTTTTGCACAGTGCTTGCCTTCCTTGCCTGACACACAAGAATGCATTTGCCTGTATCACATTTGTGGCTCACAGTCACCCTGTGATCGGCTCATGCTGCCAAGAACATTTGCCTACTCCGATGTTTCCAAACTGGAGGAGAAACTCATGGCGCTCCATGTGACATTGTGTCACCTATTTCTACCCTGCAGTTCTTCATGCAGGGTTTATTGATGTAGGGGATGTCTCTTCTGTCAGAACTTCAGCTGGTAGGGAGGATGGGGGCCATAGGACCATATCATGAGACAGAGCTTTTTCTGCTTCATGGGTGGCATGAAATCCAGAATATGGTGTGGACAAGGAAACCTACATTTCTTGAATGATGTTTTTCTGCAAATATAAATTCAAAAGACCTGACCATGAACTTCACTGTTTCATACATTTGATGGCAGCAAAGCATGAAGGGTGGAGCCTGAGAGATATGTTAAAGGGGACGTTCACCCCTCAGCAGCCTGCGGGAGTCCAGCTCCACACAGTCACGACCAGCAGATCCAGCCCTCCACTGGCCGGCTGGGCAACGAAGGGGCTGTGTGGGTGGGCTCTGAGCATGGAGCTGGTGGTGTCAGTCCAGTCACTTTCAAAATGGGTGTCTGCCTCCTAGGCAAGAAAATATCCACAGCTGGCATTAACTGAGCTTCTGTTTTGGAAGTTTCATGGGAGAAGGGGCCACATCAGCCCAGACACTGAAAAAGCTACAAGAGACAAAATACTGGTGGGTCAGTGTGACACAGTTGGTGGCACTGCTGTCTGTGGGGATACGCTTTACTCTCCAGGAGTGTGAATAAAGGTTGCTGATGATTTTTTGAATGAATTCTGCAGGCAACTAGTGAAGAGGAAGGCTGTTGCTGGTGGTATGGGTAAGGAGGTGGCTGGCCAGGTGGCCATCTGACACTAAAAGGCAACGGCCTCTCTTTAAAAGCTCCTGTGTGCCTGGAAGGTAGCTGCAAAGAAGGACTGAACATTTTGCTTTTCATATGCCCACCTGAAACCACCTGAGAATGTCAGCGTGATGAAATTACTGATGATGTCATTCAGATACATAGGAGTTTCTTTTTTTTTAATTAATGAAACTACATAAACTGATCTTCTAGCACACACATGGTAATGAGTTTGCAAAACTGGTGCAATGAGTGCAGAAAGCTGCCAGACGATGTCTGTTCACTTAAAGACTCTCTACATTTTGATGCAAGCCCCGTGTGATGAGACAGGCCCTTGCATGTGTCCAAACATGGATCTGATGGATTAGCAGGCAGAGCAAGGCTAGAGATTAATTCCCTTGCCACAAGGGCCCCCAGTCCAGAGGGTTTTGAGGAAAAAGGCAGTCTAAGTAGCAGGGATTTCAAACGATATGGGATTTATGAGCTAAAACCTATGCTTAGAGTTACACTTGAAAACTAACTGGTAGCCAGTGCATTTTAAAACCAACTGAACTCAACTCTTCTCTTCCTTGTAAATAACTCAGAAATATTAAAGTCACAAATGAGCTCTGAAAGTTTTACCCCGTGGCTGAAGTGTGTTTTGTATCTTGTATAAACACAGGCAATGGGTCTGTTAATAGAGGAGCTGTGCAGCTTGGTTTCAGTGGGAAAATGGGACATGACAGCAATAACAGCAATGGGCTATTTTTACAGTTTGGAAGAGTCATTGTTTGCCTGGCTGTGCTTTGGATCCAAATGTTCTAGGTATGAAACTGATCAACCTTTCTACCACACCAGTGCCACCTATGCTCACTTGTTTTTCAAAGCCTGTCTTATTTCCACGGTGGTCTGTTGACACCCACCATCCTAATCTATGGTCTGGTTACTTTGGCTTTCCGCCAGGCTGCGGCTGCCAAAATCATCCCCCCTAGAAAAGGGATTGTGTCTAGCCAGATCAAGTCCTCCTCAATCCAGGGCCTCCAGACATTAGTTGTGGCACACACAGGGACGGCTAATAAGGGTGGTCTCCGGGCCGGAGGGTTGGTTTCTGCCGTGGCCTGGGAGAACAGTAAGAGCATTGGTTTTGTTCTTGGGAGCTGAGTTGCAGAGGAGGCATCAGGGACACCCAGCAGCTGTGCCCAGTGCATGGCCACCAAGGGCAGGGACAGCCCCCTGGGCCTCCTGGGCACAGGTACTGCCTCAGGGCCAGCACCCCAAAAGCCTTCCTCCAAAGGATGCTGGGCAGAGGGCTGGCGGCTGGGGCTGCGCAGGGAGGGCCCCGTCATCCCCACGGCACAGGGCCACCACCCGGCAACGCAGCAGACACAATGCCCCGGGACAGCATAAAAAGCAGCAGCGTCCCATGGCCCGCTGCCGGGGCTGACCTGGGGGCAGCCTGAAGACATCCAAGAGGAAGTCCTTGAGGAGCCGGTGGTATTACTTGGAGGGGGCTGAGGGAGGAAGACCGGATGCTGGATGAGGATGCTGGAGGTTCTCTGCTGCAAGGCCAGCTCCCGGTGGGGCCACGTTCAAAGCACACCTGATGGATGGAAATCCTGCTTCAGCCCTCAGGGAGCAGACACAAGGCCCTCAGGAGATGAGAAGAACCACCAACCCCTGGAGGTGCCCGAGGCTGTCAGGCCTTTTCAGCTGGATAGCAGTGCAAGACCAAGGCAATGCTTTCTTGAGGAGCACTGCAGAGCTCGCCATCCTCATCCCCTGTGGAGCCAGGGGCAGCAGCCGTAAGAAATGGGATGTAGAGATGTTGCAAGGGGTCCCAGTGCTTTGGAGCACCCACTGGTGTCCCGCCAGATGTGGGAAGGATTCTTGCCCCCAGGGTTGATCAGGCCGGGGGCATGTGGCCACTCTCAGAAACCCCCGAGGTGGCTCCAGCTGGAGGGAGAACAGGGCTTGGGCATCTCCTGGGAGGCATGACCAGCCTGTGGGACAAGGAGGCAGATCTTGCTCAGGGAATAGCCTATCGACAGCACTGGGGTCAGGAAGGAATTTTTCCCCAGGGCAGATTGGCACTGGTCCCTGGGGGTTTTTTGCCTTCCTCTGCAGCACGGAGCACGACCACTTGTCAGGGCTCCTCTGGTCCCTTTTAGCTGGGTCACTGCCTGCTGCTCATGCACCACGGAGATGGCCTCTCGTGCCCTGCAGCTGCGGGGAGGAAGGCTTTTTTTCCCCCACAGTAAGCTAGCAAGCATCCCTGGGGGTTTTTGCCTTCCTCTGCAGCATTGAGCACAGCCCCTTGTCAGGGCTTCTCTGGGCCCTTTTTGCCTGGGTCTTGCCTGCTGCCCTTGCACCTCCAAGGCACCCCTCATGCCCTGGCTCTCTCTAGCTCTCTTGCCCATTGCAAGTTTGGATCGGAAGCAAGCTCTGCTCTTCCCTTGGCTCCATTTCCCCAGGGCTTCTTGCTTGTGCAAAACAGCCTGTGCTTGGAAGGGCTCCAGGCTTGCTGCACCACCAGGAGCTGCCACTTTCCAGCTCTCCCTGCGTGCAACACAAGCGCAGGGCAGGCACGAGAGCGCTTTTCATGCATCACGGGCCAAGAAGGACAGCAGCGAAGCAAGTTTTGGAAGGCAAAAAGCATGCTTGTCATTGCTACTTGTCATACTTTGGAAAATACCCCACGGTGCCACACACCTTCTTCTTCTTCTTCTTCTTCTTTTGTGCGTGGTTGGTCCTGATCCTCATTCTTCACGTTCTCACTCTTCAGGAAACAGGGACTGCTTGGCCTGTATCCCTGCTGCGACTTTCTGCAGCTCTGTGACTTGCCTTTGCCAGACTGCAAGGGATGTTTTTTGAACCTGAACTGAGGAACACATCAGCCTGCTCCAGGCTACGCATGCACGTTGTGTTAATGCTTGTGAGCACTGGCTCTGAAACAGATTCAGAAAAATACAAATAAAAATAATCTCCTGTTTCCACTTGTAACCTTTGAGTTATGTGTCCTTGAAAGTGTTTTTGGAGCTGAAAAACCACGGGCATTTCAGGCAAATAACAGTCTCATTCTTATTTGACTCGTGGTGAGCATAAGGAAAGGAATAGAATAGAAAGGAATAGAATAGAAAGGAATAGAATAGAAAGGAATAGAATAGAAAGGAATAGAATAGAAAGGAATAGAATAGAAAGGAATAGAATAGAAAGGAATAGAATAGAAAGGAATAGAATAGAAAGGAATAGAATAGAAAGGAATAGAATAGAAAGGAATAGAATAGAAAGGAATAGAATAGAAAGGAATAGAATAGAAAGGAATAGAATAGAAAGGAATAGAATAGAAAGGAATAGAATAGAAAGGAATAGAATAGAAAGGAATAGAATAGAAAGGAATAGAATAGAAAGGAATAGAATAGAAAGGAATAGAATAGAAAGGAATAGAATAGAAAGGAATAGAATAGAAAGGAATAGAATAGAAAGGAATAGAATAGAAAGGAATAGAATAGAAAGGAATAGAATAGAAAGGAATAGAATAGAAAGGAATAGAATAGAAAGGAATAGAATAGAAAGGAATAGAATAGAAAGGAATAGAATAGAAAGGAATAGAATAGAAAGGAATAGAATAGAAAGGAATAGAATAGAAAGGAATAGGTCTGCTATGTTATGCCTCAATTTCTGCATGACAAGCTCTGACCTAGGGCAGAGGGCTCCATCCAGGAGGGCAGGTCTCTGCAGTGCAGGTGCCAGGCCCATCCAGGAGACAGGGGCAGAGATGGGCACACCTACAGCATCGCTCAGGCAGGGACTGAAGGCCCCAGGCGGAGCTGAGACATGTCCCCTGGGCCCTTGGCAGGAGATGCTGGGGGTGGGGGCCCCAGGGGAGGCCGGTCCCAGCCACGGAGGCCTATGAGCACCCCCAGGGCCCCGGCACAAGTACACTTGCACTGCTCACATGCTCTCCTTTAGGTGTTTATGCTTGGCCACTTTGGAGACAAGAGTCTTGGGCCAGAGGGACCTTCTCTCTGACAGAGTACTGTTGTTCTCAGACTCTTTTGGTGTAGCATATATTTCCACAGGAAACAGCTCAGGCATTTCTAAAAATGAGTACAAGGAGTGAAAAGCAATCCACGGGAAATGAACAGGTATTGCTCACCTCAGAAAGATTTGCAACCCTTTAGCTGAGGAGCTCGTCCTGCTTCAGCCTGAGTGCTTGATCTCTGAGCCTCGCTAGTGTCAGAGATGTGGGATTTTGCCATCCTGTGGGAATCCAGCTAAACTGGATGGACACAGACGACTTTCAAAAACTGCACTTCACACCTGCTTTTTGCAAATAAGTTCAGATGGTCAAAGAAATGAATAACAAAAGCAACTGGCAGAAACAACTATCCTTGTGATGTCTTATCGCCGCTTCTTTTCTGATTTTGCTTTAAAAATAATAATCACCAACTGTGATAAGCATTTCTGAGTGCAGTATGGATAATCTGGTTGTATTATAAAAGGTTTAAATACTTGTGTCTTTAATCACCCTTTCCACACAAAGGGATCATGATCTTAACATTAAAATGAAATATAAGGTAAACAAAAAAACATTCCCACATTTTCTTCCGCACTCCATATTCATAAGGTTACTCATGTGACTAGAGGATTACAAATAATAAACCAAACCGTATAGCAAGGAATTTGCTCTATGGCCATGGTTTCTTCTTCCTTCTGATACTGTAGCATAAAGAAGCATTTTATGGACCAACTGCATTGTCCCATTTAGGTTTGTGCATTGCCCTAGTGCCAACCACAGCTATTTTTGAGGTAGGATGCCATATGTCTGGACCTCTTTTTGATGCAACAAAGGGAACCAGTATCAGAAGAGCAGCTCCACAGTAGTCTCTAAGGACTGCTGCCCTCCATGTAGGCCCGTGTGGGCTTGCTCGTGAACACTCTAGGCCCCTTATCTATGGATACTGGATACAGATATTTATCATTTATGAAGTTTTTGGGAAGTTGATGAAAAACATCCATGTTGTATTGCAGATTTAAATAACGCTCCAAAACCAGAAGCAGTGGCACACTCTTATTATCTACTTTGTTTTGTGAATGGAAAAAACTACTCCTCATCTAACAGCACAGGGGCAGCCAAATTCTCCAAGCTTCCCTCGTGTTAGATGCAGCCTAAGTCTGTCACAAGCAGCTAAGCATCTAGCACCTACCTCCTCAAGTATGTTCTGACACACACACGAGTTACAACCACCCACAGCAAACTGCTATCCGTAGACACGGTACATTATTTTTAAATGCTCTTTTGACACTTCCCCAGGCTATTTCAGTAGGCATTTTAGCAGTTATCAGATAAAACAGAAGTATTACTGTTTCACGCTCATTCTTTAAAGATGACTAATATTTAACACATTAGTCTGGCAGCATTTCAGCCAACAGGTCTCCTATTTTGTTGCACTGAAAAAAAAATCCACCCCTATCTCACAAGTTTTTCTTCACAAAACAAGCAGAAAGCAAAAATAACTATAACAGAAGCATACCAGGTGTGATGAACTCAGTTGAAGGCAAACACCAATTCATTACTTTCAGAACAGCAGCCAGTGTCTAAAATATAACACTCAAACTACTGGTTATCATCACGTCCCTACTCTTAGCCAGGACATCCATGAGGCACAAGCTCCATCTTACCAGGAGATCCCCTCCTTCATGCCTGGGATACTGACAACCAACAAGCCATCATAGCATCAATCAAGAACAAGAAAGTGGAAAATGGACAACTGCCAGCCTCCTCCATTCATAAGAAGGATGGGCAGAAGAAAAACTCTGTGCTACCTTGAGATCCCAGATCCTCCTCCAGAGCTCCAGCAGAAAAAGAATACATGACTGCTCCCATGGCTGCTGTGCTCTGCAGAGGAGGCTTCTCCCAACCTGCCTCTAGCCTCTTTTTACTTTGTGCTTACAGCACAAGCACAGGAGACAGCATTAACAACATGAATGGCTCACAGGCTGTGATAATTTATTGCCCACCACCTTTCAGGGAGGAATGAGAGCAAGCTCTGTAAAGAGAAAGGCAGAGGAGTGGAGAAAAACGGATCCAACACTACTGCAGGTGCTACCTCACCTGTAACTTAGACAGTAAGGAAATATCTGAAAAATCAATACTGATGTTGCCAGGAAGAGGAAACAAAGAGATGGTGTGTACCTGGTTTGCAGCTCAGCACTGTCAGCCCCGGGGGCCTCACTGGCTGTTTGTCCCACCTTGCTTTTGACGGCAGGAGCGTGCCAGTGCTTTGTTCCCATCCCTGGTGTGCACAGTTTTGGTTCCTGCTCCTCATCTTGCCTCCCAAAGCATTGCAAAGACCCCCTGAGCTTTCACCTGGGTTCTGGCCACTTCCTGATTTCTCCCTTTGCCCACCATGTGCTTTGTCAGCTGCCCATGAATGATGGCTGCTTCCCATCAGGTGGTGCAGAAATCAGCTTCCCCCATAAATATGATCAAATCTAAATAGAAATGGACAAGGAGAAAAATGTGATTGCTACCCAGCTCAGTAAGTAAAGATATGTATTTCTAAATCCATATCCTAGTATGTCTTCCTCCCCCGTGCCCCCCCCCCCCCATTTCCAGCGTAACAAAGTGGTTCCTAAAGAATCCATAATTAACCTCCAAACACTTGCTTGAAGTCATGTATCCACAGGCACCTAGGCATGCCATCCGTGATCACCCCAGTAGATGGATGTAGTTCTGCATACTCCCCTGCAGCTGCAGCCACCTTCCTAACAGACCTGACACAGCAGAGGCAGCCTCACCACTTCACTTCGTTAGCAAACAAGAGGTTTTGTTCCCAGACCTGGCAAGCCCCATGCCATTTCCCTGGCTCACCTACCTCGTAAATGTTGACATGGGTGGCTATCCTCTGAATGTGCTTTGAAACGAGCACTGTATTGTCAGGTTATTAGGAGAAATGACCAAGTTTTTCTTAAAATGTCAGGGATTAAGGAAAATTAAGCCTGCAATTAACACTGAACCACTTATGAACTGAGTCTTCTGAAACTACAATTTCCAGCATGAGGCATACAAAAATGACTGAAGCTATAATCTTAACAGACTATCTGCTACAGGCTTGTTTTTTCCAAGAAAATTTCCAAAGTGGTTCCCATAGAAAAAACTTCAGTGGAATGTTATTAAACATGTATCCTCCTCCTTGCCTCTGTTTAGCTAAGTGCAAAGGAAACAACAAAGCGATGAAATATTTCCCAGTATTTTGACACTTTTAAGAGCATTCTCGAGTCTGCTTACCTTTAGCACATAGTTTTAGGTTGGAAACTATCCTTCCCCCCATTCCTTATTTTGCAACACCATGTCATATTAATATAAGCATAAAATGGAAAAAACCCAGAATATTCTCCTGAATATTATAGGACAACGTTACATGAACTGGAGCACAGACTCAAACAAGCACTATTGCTGCAGAACTACAGTTCATGGCTATGGGTCCGAGATGCCACCAACACCACTTCTTGCATTCTTCTTTTAGATTTGTATTGCATTATTCAACTCCCAAGGGCTTTCACAATTGTGAATTGTTCCAGAAATTATCTTTGTTTTATGTGCAGGAATTATGCCTGCATATACAGGAGCCCATAGCCACGTGCAGGTACACAGCTGCTCGATGGCAACAACAAAACCAGCAACTTCCATCAAGTAGGAAAATCCAGAATCATGGTAGAACACCCAATCTTGCTTTGAATAGGAGAGTGGGAACTAACAGGCTGAAGCAACTGTAGAAAGCAGGAAAACAAGAAATTCTGTAAAGAACAGCATAACACAATTATCCCCTTTCAGCGTCATGTGTTTCCATGCTATTGGGGTACAGACAGAACCTCAGTTTTTAACACTTCAACATAGAGTCCATTGGTCGGGGATGTCCTCACGGAAGTTGAAAAGCATAATCGGATGCCATGGTTTGGAGCCTAATCACACAGGTTTTCAGATAGTCCCATCTTGACTGCTTTACAGTACATGTACAGATTCATACACAGTCTTAGCAGATCAATAAGGAAAGTCAGCAATTAATTGCCTTGCATTGAGGAAGAATGAGGCATCAGAGTAAACCAGGAGTGCTAAGCCTGCTAACACTGTTGCTGGCCCCCTGAGTCAGCTGGCTAAATTCTGCTGCTGTTGTGTCCATCCATAACACAGAAGAGTCTGGCAAAACTGGAACTGTCCCACTGAAATCCACAGACAACAGGTATCACATTGCTCTGGGAGTATTAAATACTACTGAGTGCAATATTAATCAAGCAGATGGTGGAGGCAAATCAATTTTCCCAACTACTTAAGCTTTGGTATTTTTCCATTCTGCGTGGAAAAAAAAAGGTGGAAGAAAAAAAAAAGACCCCAGCACACACAAACCAAGTTGTATCTTCTGAATATTTTCCCAAAATGGATTGTACCAGTTAGATGGCCAGTTAGATCCAGCCAGGATCTCTTTGAAAATGAGAAGAGTCTTGGCATCTGTCTGATCCTGGCAGATCTCAAGTGGTATGCATCTCAGCATTCCTTTGAGAATGAAGCTTCAACCAAAAATACTCCAGTCTGGTCAACGTATTTAGATCAAAGATTAGCTTATGCTCTGGTATTAGTAACATTGGCACCTTTCCTACCATTCAATTTTAGAGACAAGCTGAAGCTCTCACAAAAATATGCAAGGATAGGTTTCTTTCCTGCATCATCTCTTAAAAACATACCCAGTCATTTATTTAAGTTAAAATCACAGCTAAAAATTGCAAAAGCAAAGCTGAGAGAGACACATGACTATGCATCCACGTGGCTAGAAGAGCCAACATGTCCGACAGTAATGGGAGAAAGTTTAGCAATTAAAGCACTATTAGCTGTCCCTATTAGATTCTCAGTTGTTGTAGGCTCAATCCTACCTTCTGATCCAGCTCTGGTACAGCTAAACGTATTATACATAATACTAGCTGTGTCTCTGCTGCTCTGCATTTTGCATTATACTATAGTCACATAGAGGCCATCTACCCTCTCAGACTCCAAAACCACAGAATCATTGCAAAGCTTGGTGTCCCAAAAAGGAAACCAAGATTTTCAGTAAGCCCATTTCACGTATTAATAGATAAAATACTTGGCTCCTGCATATAGTGAGCATAAGGCACAGATACGGAGTGTATTTTACTGCATTATGATTGCCACTGGAGTTGCCAGAGGGGTCATTCCGCTTGCTACTCTGTGAATGGGAAAGCACTTCCTGCACACCGTGATGCTGCTTCAAAATAGTCAAAGAAAGCTGCTGGACCCTAGCATTGTTAAGCTATTGTATGCTACCAAAACTACCAAAGAGACAACAGATTTCTTAGCCAACATTTTGGAAAGTCAACTGAGTTTTTAGAGCTACAAAGAGCTATAGAACAAAAAATGGAGTTAGCATAAGAATTCAATATTAGTTTCATACATAATGGAAGACTGAACTTTATAGCTTGTAACAAGTTAAGGCATCTCTCTCTGGTCTGCAGGTTTACAATGCAATGCATTTCACAAAAGGTAACACCAGTACTGCCAGCATGTTAGGCTAACTTGGAAGGAAACACCACGGAAGGCTTTGATCCTGCCAACGCAAAAAAGTATCTTCAACTCCTTGGAGGAGAAATAGGGGAAGAAAAGTGCTCTCGGGCACAGAAGCACTCCAAGCAGATAGAGCTAGGAATTTCAGACACAGAAGTAGGCTAAAGTAAACACTCCTCTGTGACACGAATGGACCACTCAGTTTGGATGACTCTCTCAAGACATACCCAAATCCCATAGACACAATTTGAGCTATATTCCCCACCCTTATGTTCTCCCCGAGTGGGCTAAAAGAAAATGACTTAGAATTCACTTTTATTTTATTATTACTTAAACCTTAGGTAGGTAGGTAGTTTGTTTTTTAAATCTCACTTTCCATTCTTATGGAAAAACATTTCTGGAACAAGCTTACCTCAGTTTGTTTGCCTGTTTTCTGATGTTCTTTGTTACAGCAAGCAGGGATAAATTAGCTCTGGATAAAAGGTAGCACATGCATAGTCTCAGCTTTTACAAAGTGGCTTTTTATCAGACTAATTGGGTTTAATCTACAGTTTTGTTCACACACACACACGGAAAAGGCTTCTGGATTATTTAGGTTTAACTGCTTGACAAATGGCATCAGCTATAGTGAAGTTTATCAATAATATAGTTATCAATTAACACTGCACAAGTATTTAAAAAAATGGAAGTTTATTCATCTTTCAATGGCTCAAATAGCAAATAAAAGGACAGGATAAGGCATCAGCCAAGACAAGTTTCATGTGTCCAGTGGCTTCATAACGCCTCAGTTCCCAGTATACAGGTTCCAAAGCAAAGTCACAATGTTAGTGGTTAGACTCCCTGGCTAAATAGACCCAAGTAAGTACACAGTAAGATGAAGACTGGCTTATTTGCCAGTTACATGAGTAACTTCAATTCTGCACTTGGCAGTCTACTAAATGCACATACAAAATTCCTATTGATAAATATTTAACATGACAAATATAACTTCTAAGACTTGAGTCCCTAAAATGTCTGTTAGCATGAAAGTTAAATATTTGTTACCTAGTTTGCTTGAGCACATTTTAAACTGTCAGTTATAGGCTTACGCATGTATAAAAAGTCTAACAGTTTGTAGAATTGACCTAGCCTGTCTTACCCCAGAGGAGTCAAAAATCCTCGAATATTCTGGTATATTTTTAGTTAAGATGCAGCATACTAACAGTGTGCTAGTACTCTTGCTGTTCTGAAGCAACTGAGGCAGTATGTTTTGTTTGGGGATTCTGGATGCACATGGTAAATGTTTCTGTATTGTGAAGCATGTTTGATTGTTTAATATCAACATTAACTAGAAAAAGTAGCTACAATGTTCCCCATTTGAAAATCAACATAAACTAAACAGTACAAAACCTGCAAAAAGCTTCAGCATAACACACCGTGTTCCCGTAGCTGAGTATTAGGAACACAAAAGAAAGTAACTGATGACACCAGAATTTCCCACACAACATCTTAACTTAAAACACATTAGCGCTACTCAGCTCCACTCCACCCACCTCCAGGGAGTTAAAACCCAAGGGACATCTAGACAAAAATCTACTCGCAAAAGGGAAGTTTCAAGGTATCAGCACATTAAGTTTTAAACAACCATTCCAGTCTTAGATGTGCCACAGGCTCATGATTTCAGTCTTATATGTATTCTGACCTTTTTGTTTTAAGATACTGCATTATTTACCAAGTTACAGATGACAGAGTATGTCTGTGTTATTCACAATACCAGAGTATGGCACACATTTAAAGAACAGACACTGCTAGCAGACAGCTAGTTAGCGAAATCATCCACATAACTGCACTCCACAGAGAGGGCAGTCTCGCACCGATGCGCAGGAACGGTCTCCATGCAACAAAGTTGAAAACACACCCTTGACTAAGCAACCTGTTATGTTTAGGTTTTAAAATTAAGGCATATTCAAATGTTTCAATGTAAAAGATCACATGACTTCTAGGTTAATCAGGTAATGCAGAACCACATATAATTTTCCCCAACATAACTGTTCTCATATACATTATTCTTTTCTAATTTGCGTAACTCCATGGCAAAACAACTGCATACCGCTTTGTTAGGTATCACGTTCACAATTGTAATTTTCAAGGCAACAAAAGACAAGATGAATTGACAGTTACCAGTGATAAAAAAAGTATGCTTTACAAGAACCCACAAAGTAATACTTCCCCTCTCTGTTCACTATTAAAGAAAAGACTGCCTACGAAACACTACATTCAGAAGAAATGTGAGAAGGTAGGCAATTATGAAATGGACTGAACTTTGCTTCTCTTGAAGCCACATAATTTTTTTCAGTGAATTTGACTTTCAGTGCAGCTCCAATTCATGCTTTTAGTGGTACATTACAATTTCCAACATGTTAAGAGTAATTTCAGTCACTTGAGCCTTCAATGGCATGCTTATAAATTATGGGGTTTATTAGTATGGTCAGGGTAGGAAAGGAATTCAGGGTTTTGATTATAAAATGCAACATCTTTCTCTGATCCTCTTAGCTAGGCTTTTTCTTTTCTTCTTCCCATTCTTTTCTTTGCTGTCTTCCATTTTTCTGGCTCTAATTTCTCTCATTAAATCGAAAAACACCTAGAAAAGATGTAATAACGTAAATGCAAAAAGTCACAGACATGAGTTAATTTACTCTTTCACTGATATAATTCATTTCAGTTGGTTAAAATAAAGTCAGTTATATGCATCCAGTTTGAGCAAACATAATAATCCAACAAATCTTTCACTGGTTTTGAAGGCCAAGTTGATATAATAAAATCCTGCATCTTACATGGTACCATGGTACCCCTGTCTTCTGATATTTGCTTATGAATCCTGTCAGTTTTCCACAAGGACTGAAAGAAGAGTCTCATCACCAGCCAAGATTTTTTAAACATACTATCTATATCTTACTGAGGAGACTCAAGGAAATCAGTTTGTTTTGAGTATTTTCAGTGATGAGCTGTAAAGGCTGAAAAATTGCAGCATCCAATTCTATAAACATATTAACGGAGCAGTACCATACACTGAACATTTCATGGTCAGCATGCTCCATGATGCAAATCTAAACACAAAGTGACTGAGGGGGGACGCATTGTGTGATCAGCAGTGCTTTAAAGGAAAAAGTTATCAATCATATCTACATAAACAATTTTTTAGATCAGGTAATCCCAACGGCCATAGTACAATCTCAAAGTACATATGAACTTCATTTTCATCAAATGGTTAGTAGGAAGAAAAATGACAAAAGGTGGAGATACACCAACAACTTGTTTAAGAGAGGCCCTACTGTCAGTTAGGGCTTTATGATTGGACTACTTAAAGCTACTTTATTAATTTGAAAAGCAGATCTTGACTCAATTTGCAGGAGGCTACAGCAAATAGTCACTTCATCTTTATAGTTTTATTGTAGCAAATCAGTTGAGCATTTCTAAGAGTTTTCTCTCTCAGGATATGTTCTCCAGGTGTATGTCAGAGGACTTGATCCATTTCTGTGAAACATGCACAGTGCAGGGCCCTCTACAGAGCTCAGTAGGTTTTTATTTGCAATGATGGTAATCTCTTATTGACTGCAGCAAAAACCATCAACCCTTATTACACAGGATTTGAGGAAAATCAATGTAACTAAACATTTCCATCAAGAAATAAGATTGCCTTTAGATTTCTAAATATGCACTAAGTTACTTGCTTGTACTTAAATCTGTGCAAATGGTATGATGCAACTGTCAACTTGGTTAAGCACTGATACTGTACTACAGTATTTAGCTGCCTGGGGTACATAACTTTCTGAGAAGGTGCTTACTGGGTCACCTATATCAAAGTGAATGGAAGCCAGCTGTGTTTCCCCCAACTGAGCAAACCCACTATTCTGGAATTCGGACAAATAGAATAGTAACTTAAGTTCACATAACAAACCTCCTAACTTCAGATGCTCTACATAACCAAAAATACCTGGTATTTAACTAGTGCCAACAAAGCCTCATTTGTGGACCAAACCTTAGTTCTATGATACATGCTAATCTAGATCCATAATGCCACCAGCTCCAAAAAGAAACCTGGAGTTCTGTAGTAGCCTATCATGTGTGTGCAAAAGCTCTCAATTAGAGAGCTATTAGAATATATATATCCACACACACACTTTTTTTTCCAGCTGCTAAAGGATGGTGAGGCAGATTCTCAAGAGCTAGAAATTCCTACATTTACTGTAACAGATGGGTGTTGACTGCAATCATGCACCAAAACTAAAAGATGTACTAGTTTTTATAATTAAAAAAACAAAGCTGTATTCAACAAGACTGAGTTCTGCTGCATTTAATGGACTTAATTTTCTCTACAGAACAGCATAAAGTTCGTACTGTAGTACTGAACAACTAATTTATTTCTTCAGGAAGACAACTGACAGGAGACAACAGTCGAGTTTAAGTTATTGCAAAACAGAACTCGCATTACAGCTGTCATGCTGCAACTGACAGCTCATACGTAAGGATTTACATTAGAGCATTTTTCAATGTGTCATCAAGTCTCTCAATAGCTCTGAAAGGAAAGGTTGGCACATTGAACTAAACTATTTCTTTTGCCACGCATCTGTTACTCTCAGAGTCTACAAGGCTGAGAGTTATTCTGAATTCTGTATTCCAAGAAGTCCCATCTTTTAAAGTTATAGCTGAAATACTTAGAACTAATCAATAATTTATCTTCTGGGAGACAAAGATTCTCTGTCTCTTATCTCATGACCTTCTGAACCAGGTTTTATCCCTGAAAACTCATGAGGCACTTTTAGGCTGTTCAAAGCTTAAAAGGGTTCAACCATTCTTCATCAAAAGCATCATACAAACAGGCAGCTGGTTAGATGAGGGTTAGAGAGGGCTCCAATCCCTCCCTTACCTACTTTGTAAGCTGTTTTATTCTGGCTGAGGATCAGACAGCATTCCTCACTGTTCAGCAGCAAATTGTCTTCTAGTTATGGAAAACACAGTAAGAAGTCTAGGTCAAAATCGCTGCCTTGAGAAATTTTTAATGAAATAAGGTCTTGTATAATGTCTCCTTGCAGTTTAGGATGGGATAAACTTGTTATGCCTAACATTTTCACTGTTCTGCATGAAGTCACCTAGTCACGCACTCATCACAAGTTAAGGGAGAAGAATATTCCATTCAAATTTCACAAAAAAATGCTAAAATAATGAACATACAGAGTATGACCCACAGAAAAGAGATATTACCTTGTCAACATTAGCTCGTGTTTTTGCAGAAGTTTCCACATAGTTAACATTCCACTGATCAGCTCTGTTTTTTGCTTCTTCTACAGAAACTTGCCTTTTATCTTCCAAATCTGATTTGTTACCAACTAGCAAAAAAGGAACGTTCTCATCTTCTTTTACTCTTAATATCTGCTCCCTGGAGGAGAAAAAAAAAAAGGAAAAGAAGAATTAAGCATTGCATGGAGTACTATCCTTAGAACACAAAAAGAACTAGGACTAAATACTCTTCCATCTTACAGCAAAAACCCACTTATTCCTTTTATGAAGCTTATGTAACAGTAAAATCTTAAACCTCATTATGACATTATACAGAATGAAGAGAGGCAGCCAACTAGTCCCCCAGGAAGGAAGAAGGTGAGTCACTAAGAAATTAAAAAAGTAGAACAGGATTGGTTTAGGTGAGAATTTATATCAATAAGTCATTCCTTTTACTAAAGGTGTTGAGAGCATTTACCATTGCTTTTATATTAGTATTTGTGATTGCCATTTTTAAGCTACACAAACTTCAGTTTTACACTTGATTTTTTCCTTAATAAAGTGCATGTGCCATTTTTGAAGCTGATTAAATGGTCTACAGTATACCAAGAGAAAAATCTCTTCCTTTCAGGAATCTTTCTGCAGTCAATTATATTCAGTCTCTGCAGAGATCTTCATTCAGTTATAAGCCAGTGTACAGATACAAGTTGTACATGCATCAGATTTTTAAGGACAGACCCTTCTACTGCTTGAACTACTAGGATGAAGGGTTTAAAGTTGTAAATAAAACTCAGTACTACAAATAGTTTGGTACATAGGTCTTCAACACTGAAAAAAATAAGAGTTTTCTTCTAATTGGAAATGCATTAAAAGTACCAGGAAGAACATTTTTTCCCAGAAGAGGCATATTCTCTGTCTCAGAAAGAAGTATAAAATTAGTAGTGAAATGTAGCCCTTTATTGTGGAGCGATTTCTGAAAGATTGACAAAAAGCACGGAGAAACAAATTCCTTTTGCTGGTTGAGGTGAAACCTACTGCCAGACTTAAAGCTGAATGGAGAGACACTGAAGAGAGTTAATTAACTGATATTCTAAAACACCTTGATTTGGCATACAGCAGAATCCTCCTGCTGTTATAAAAAGCTCTGAATAGCATGCAGTCTTGTGGAGGAAGTCTACTCACAGGGCTGAGAAACTGCAGATAGCCCATAAACTTTTTTTAAACCAACAAACATGTATTTGAGGCACCTTGTAAGACCACATTAATCTCTAAGGTGTAATTAAAGCAACATTCCTCCTCTCCCTCCCTAATATCACTGCAATTGTTTTAACAGGGTCTGTTAAAATCCTAAGTAATCCAAAAGTAGTTTGAATAGTCAGTGGATTAGGAATGGTGGCCAGAAGAAAACTCAGTGTGTCACTGCAGTATCTGTGCAAATAAGACTTTTGCTAAAAACTAGTAGCTTTCAACACTAATTGTTCAGGCAACGCTGATTTCACCATGCAAAGAGTTACTCTAACAGCAATCCAGATGACTATATTCTCCTTTGAGCCCTCTCTGAAGACTGGTATCTCCTAAACAAGGAATATCTAATTAATGATACACTAGCTTGAAATCTAGAACTTAAAAAAATCATTAGGGCCAGACTAATTCTACCTGAAGCAAGATCCTATTTTATCGAACTGCCTTTCAAATACTTAAAAGTTTAGTCATTGCAGGTCTGCTTTCTATTAAAAAAAATTACTTGGAGCAATGGCATTTCAGAGCACACCAGGACCCCCATCGAAGACATCAGATAGCAGCAAACAGCTCTCCTGTTGGAGTTCTGCCATTCCAGCAGAGCAAAATTCCATGGAAACAAACATCCAAATTCTTCTTGTCATTTTCTTTCATATCTGTCTCTTAAGTAGTATTCCTTCAGGCTGCTCAACAATGCCAAAGGTATTTTAACTGTACCTTCAAGAGATACAGGTTACTCGTACGAGAGCAGAAAGAATGTATTTTTCCTGAGTTATATTTTAGCATTTAGGCTTCTATAGTTTCAAAGGCAACTTGAAAGGCACTTTCAGATTGGAATTGGGGAGAGTTTTGATCTCTTCATTGAAGGGATTTTTTCTTCCATTTTTGCTGTTTCGGCATGCATATTTTCAACACTCACCTTTGTTGGAAAAGTAGGACTTCCTCTAGAACCCCAGAAGATCATGTACTTTGAAGCATTAACAGGATTTTAAACAGATTTGAATAGGTCATTTTGCACTCTAGAGAAGCTCAACTATACTAAATAGTCCTCCAGGATTGACAATACCTAGCATAAGCCTGCAAACCAATCAAGGCCTGCCCCTCCCTCCCTCTCACATATATACACACAAATAAAAAATAAATAATAAAAAAACCAAACACCAGAAGATGAAAAAACTCACTTTTTCCCCTCTCCATACATCTTCCTACTCCCTCAGATATTAAACATACTCTGATACTTAGTGCTAATTAAGTTGAACTGTGACAGCATCATTGGAGAAGCCTTATTTCAGTGGGATGCAGAGAGTCTGTTTTTATATTTGTTTCCTTACATTTATCTCAAAGATTCTCTCTTGTTTCGCTACACTTTGAACAAGTAAAAATTTTTTTCTGGTCTCTCATCTTTTTTTTAATACAGCAATGAGTGATTTAAATAGGCTTTATCTCTCAACCAAAATTAAACACCTGTAATATACTGCTGCCTGTTTAATAGTCTCTTACCATTATAAAGATTTTAATACACTGCATGCCTGAAAAACATCTTAAAAAAACCCTATCCTGTTAAATCTTTACTATACCAGAAAGATCCAGTCCCAAATTTTGTTTTTACCATGTTGCTCCCTATTAAGTAAAATACTGACTTTGATGGGAAGGGTGAATGCTATGCAGAACTCTATGCAGAACTTTTGTCTTGTAAATTAAAGAAAATTACATCAGTATCTTTGACAGAGAAAAACTCCATTCAAGCAAAAGATGATTTTATGAATCCCTTCAGTTTAAGAGGTAGAAAGATTTGTTGTTGATACTATGCATTTCACTCTCCCAGAATACACTGCGCATACTTCACATCGCCTAAGACTCTGCAGACAGACATCACCAGAGGTGGTTCTTCTGTGCAGTTTTCAACCAGAATCAGGTCACATCATCTTTAATACTATGAAGTATTCTAGCATAAAACAGCTGGACATGCTACAGCTGCCCTTTTGTTCCAGGTGGTGTTTCACAGGTTGAGAAAGACAACATAATCCTCTATATGAAGCAAGAACTAAAAAAAAAGACAACTCTGGGGAATGTGCAGTATACATTACATGCAATCATACAGTATATAAGCAATTTTTCTCAGATCCATTACTTTGGATAGCAGTATGCCTACTCACAAATACTGCTTCTTAGCACAAGTGCCAAGCAACACTGATTTACAAAGGGCAGAAGCCTTCTGAACATTGCTATGTATCTGGTCTGTGACAATAGCCTTTGTGGTATTCCGAAAAACAGCAGCAAAGATATCTGAAGTGGTACAGATAGCAAAGGCATGGCTAGGCATCTGTTCAACACATTATGTGACTACACTAAGAGCTGTCGTCTAATCTAGACTATCATAAGGAAATTACAAAACAAAAAATATCACTTGTAATTATCTCACTGTAATTAGAATAATTATCTTGCCTTGTAACTTACCTGAAGTCTGCAGTCGCTGCAAAGGATTCCAGCTCTGTAATAGAGAAGACGCAAAGAAAGCCTTCTCCACTTCGAAAGTAGTTGTCTCTAATTGCAGCATAGTCCTCCTGCCCTGCTGTGTCCAATATATCAATTTGAACTTCTTCCCCATCCAGAACCACCTTTTTCCTGTAGCTGTCTGCTTTGGTGGGCTCATAATCTTCAACAAACTAGGAAAAAAAAACTTCATAGTATAAAATCATGCCTGTACAAAGTAAATGCTTCTATTTGCATATAAGGATATAACAAACATCTTATATGGTTACAGTAACTAATAAGTAAGCAAGCATATGTATTTAGGCTATGTGAAGTACTCAAATGATTCATAGTTAAAGCAGGTTCTCCATCAGCCCAAACGTTGATAGGTTTTTGCTTTCTTTGGCCATTACAAGAAAATTTTAGAGGTCACTGCAAAACATCAATGTCTGTGCACTACCCAAGTCTCTGCTTCTGGTCAAGCACAACATCTGGCTATGTTCCATTATGCTATCAGGCAGTCCTGACTTTGAATATATTTAGCACCAATTTTTAAAGAAGCCATGACTTCTGCCTTTTAATTAAAATAATGACTTTCACTGGAAAAAAGGAAACAAGAAACAGAATTGGTCATGATTTCAGGCATCATGCGACTCACCTAAGTAAAGAAGCTTTGAGCTATAACACCTAAATAAGTTCTAGTGAACAATGACAAAATATACTGGTAATACGACAGAGCATCTAATTGCTTGGAAGTCTGAAAAAAAAAACGTGAATTATACGTTCACAGTTATCTCTCAAGGTTAAATCACTAATTCTCAAAAAATATTTTTGTTCAATTCGATCGCTGACTTTCATACCACATCATATACATTTAGATCCTTTCAGAAGATAACTGTACTAATGAATGCTTAAACAACACTATGTAGCAGACATCTCCTGAGATAATTTTTAGTGCAGATTCTTACCTCATCATACATAAACTGTAGTGTTAAAGCAGATTTTCCTACACCACCGCTTCCCACCATGATGACTTTGTGTAAAGCCAATGAATTCTGTCCTTTAGGCTTATTTGCTGCCATCTTTGGATTGTGGAAAATTCACAGGTGTAAAATGAAAAAATCTAGAAGAAAAATATTGCTTCATTAGTTTTCTTTTCCTTCTCCCATATGCACCGTTTAAAGTGGATTTGGTTTAAATCCCTACATAGCAGTACTGAAATTAAGTCCTTAGATATCTTCACTGAAAGCTATCTGCTTTTTTACTGGACGCCATTCCACAAATTATACTGAACTCATCTTTTTTGTAGCATGAGCAAAGAAAGCCTTCACCATTTGGAAAGGGCACAAGTGAGTTCCAAGAGCATCCATCCAAGATGCAATTAAGGGAAAAGGTTTCTATTCTGGTATGTAGCACTTTCTTTTAGATACACAGTATTTGTCAAGAATTCTTGTTAGTTTATAAGCAAGAACTGAAAAAGGAAGCCACAGTGAGTCAACATCATACAAGAAAACATGAGATATGACAGCTGCACAGGAAAGAAAACAGACATTTGAAGGAATTTCCAGCCTAAATAGCAAGCACCAAGACACAGCAGCAGCAAGGACTAGCTAGTGTACTTTTTCAAAGAAAAGCAAGCAAATATGTCACTTAAAACCTAAAAATACCCTGCTTCAGTAAGTCAGTCAGGAACTGAAAGAATAATCTGGTTTACAGAGAGTGGAAAGATTCAACTTGCTTTCCTAGGCTACAAATGCTGTTAGCCTGTATATTTAATAGTTGTCTCAGTCCCACAGCTGCTTGCTCAAACACAAATCTCTGCACCTCGCCAGTACCAAAGGGCTCTATGACAGTTAATTCACATACAGTATAATGTGCATGTGCACACCTAGAAAAAGTAATCCCACTAGATTTTCTTTTTAAAAATCGTGTTATAGTTTTAGCAGATCTCCAACTACTATCTTCCCAAAACTTCATTTCATTCCCTGCCTATCCCAACAGTAATATTACAGTATTTGTGTTATATGAAGACAGAATATTTTGTCTGCTTGTGCAGTTCTTAAGACATGGGAAAGTCACTGCTTAGTGACAGAACATAGCCTCCTCCAGAGATTTAAGGTCAAAACAAGCTCTGATGTCCAAAAAACACAATGACATTTACATTACAGAAGATATAAACACAGGAGGCATCTGCAGTAGCAACCAAGAACCAAATGTAATTTAGATTTTGTTAATCAGAAAGCTCAAAAAGAGTACATTCACATGACAGTGGTTTAGTTATATACAGAACTATCAGATAGTTCTGCATATATCAGAATTCGCAGAATAGATCTGCGAATATCAGCATAGTACCAAGACACCATTACCCATCATGATCATTTGACAATCTCACACTAACATTATATTTTCCTCCATAATGAATCACCTTTGTGCGCAGCTTAATCACAATGACAATGACTGTCAAAGCATGACAGTTTTAGTAAAACTTACATCAAAATCCGTAGCTGAGGACATGCACTAAGGTTTTGTTAGCAGTGAGGCAGTTAAGTGTAAAAGCATGCTGACTGATGCTTCATTACAGATTTAGCCAATCCTTCCTGGAATTCAAAAATAGATAAATAAAAAGGTGCAGTGGTTTTGGGTGGGATAGAGTTAATTTTCTTCAGAGTAGCTCATATAGTGCCATGTTTTGGATTTGTGATGAAAACAGTGACGATAACACACAGATGTTGTAGCTATTGCTGAACAGCGCTCACACAGTGTCAAGGCCTTTTCTGGTTCTCACACTGCCCTGCCAGCGAGTAAGCTGGGGGTGGGCAAGCAGGCAGGAGGGACATTGTTGGGACAGTCGACTAGAGGGTTATCCCATCCCATAGCTTAGCAATGAAAGCTGGCAGAGAAGTTTGCTGGGGCTGCCGTTGCTCAGAGGACTGGCTGGGCATTGGTCGGCTAGTGGCAAGGAATTCCTCCCCCAATTTGTTTCTCTTGGTTTTTCTTTTTTTTAAACTTATTAAATTGTCATTATCTCAACCGATGAGTTTTCTTACTTTTTTTAAGGCTATCTAAATGATAGATTAGATTTTTTTTTTTTTAGATTATCTAAATGATATAAGCACAAGTACGCTGCTTTACTCATTACAGAGATATAGCAGGGAAATATAACTAACATTATGTTACAAGTTATTTTAAAAAGAAGATGGATGAGAACAAAAACACATTTCAGTTTTGGCTATCATGGCTTAAAAAGAACCACTGCTTTCCTTTTACTCAAGAGGGAGTACAAGAACATGAAAATAGCTCCAAGACATGTGTACATTTTCAACCTACTACGTTGCATTTTGAACTACTCCACATTGTTTTGTCTTTGCACTTCTCTCTTAAAAGGAAAAAAATGTATCCTGAAAGTCATGCTTACTTGTTTTTAGCATGTATTTCAGACAAGTAATATAAAGAAAATGCCTCTGAATTCCAGTCATCAGCTGACAACAGCTCAGTTTGCCAAGTTTAGATTACAATACATGCTCTCAGAAGTGCAGAAATTGAAGCACTAGTGTACCTGGGTATGGCCTATACTAACCTTACTAAGCAACAGAACAAGTCTATTCTTCCATAAGCACTTCAATACTGAAGAATTCCAAACGAATTCAGCAGGACACCTGACAAGCGAGTTTGTGCAAAATCAATACTACAATCCATGAAAAAAATTCAAACACACAACAGTAATGTTTCATGGTAATATTTGTTGTAAATTAACCTACAGTCTTTAAGTAGATTGAGCAATGTGAAAAAATCATGTTTTACTAGAAGTTGCAATTCAACAAGTAGCATCCCAGTGTGACAAAGAGAAGCTGCCATTTTTTGTACTTTGTGCAACAGTTGATACATACTTGAAAAGCCAAAACAACAATGTCCAACCAATAAGATCCTTATAAATAATCATGTTAGTGACAATGTTCCTTTTCACTAAAAGTTCTTTAACCAGAAAGATTTTATGGCAGCCAGACATTTTCAGAAGCCTTGATAATCTCTTATGCTTCTTTGAAAGGATTTTGAGTCAAAGAATGAAACCTGGAATTAAAAAAACCTGACCCAACCAGTCAAAGCAGTATCCTGAGTCATCATGTCATCAATAACTGTCAGTGAACATTCCAGTAAGATACTGAAGACAGCAAAACTTCACGCTACCGCAGACTTAAAATCTTAAAGATAAGCTTGTCATAAATACTCTGCCACCTTTTGTAGTGGGAGGCGGCTCAGGGAGGTCAGGTTGGCTGGCAAAATTCAGGCCTGCTGAATGGCAGACAATGTGAAAAGAGAGAGAAATAAGTTACAAATGAAGCAAGTAGAGTCTGACACTGGGCAAACACCACTCAATCCAGAGAGACTGCTTCAGAACAAGTATTCTGCCAGAGAGGAGAAAGACCTTGAAATGATAAGTGTTGAGCTACTACCATGTACCTCTACCTGTTTCACTCTGCTTTCAAAAGCAATGAGGAACATAGATTCCAATTTTAACAGTAAAGCAAAACACCTGAGATGAGGTTTCATGCAAAGTAAATTTCTCTACCCTTAATTTATGTAGCCTGACTTATTTTCACAAGTAGTATTAATTTGGGTCATATCTAGTTTCTGACTTGTCCTACTTTATAATTACAATAAAACTGACAGAGACTGTGGCAAGAACCCTGTTGTATGAAGCTCAAAAAAGCATACTTTCATATTATGGGTACTGTGATTATTTTTTTTTTTAATCTTCACAGTGCAAAATTGTTTGGGGGTCAGAAGATAAACATGGGCTTATCCTGCAGCAGAATCCTATGTCACCCTACAGCAGAGAGAGGTTCATACAGAGCCAAGCAGGGTGTTGTCAATAGCTGTATTATCCATTCATACAGGTCAGCTTTTTACCACACTCATTGGTAATCCCCATTGCAGCAATACAGCTGATGACTTATACCAAAGTTTATTTTTGAACAGTTCTTTGTGTAGTCCAACAAGTTGGAAGGGAAGTGAAAGCTTAACTGGCCCAACAATGTACCGCCATACCTCCACTCAGAAGGGTGGGAGCATTGTCTAACCACCGTGCTATGGATCACTCCTCACCTCCGCTGCAGATAAACTCCTAAGAAACTGCCCTTTTTCAACATGCTTGAGCAGATAAGGGCACAAATAAATGAATCTCAGTGGCTGCTCTGCCAAAATAAGCAGTTCTCAAAGCTCCTACAGCTGCTTATTGCCTGCTTGCAGATAACCAGCCCCACGATTCTGTGCTTCATTTAACAGCAAGCTTCTAGTTGGAGCCAGGACCATTTTTGTAGAGCCAGGTTAGGGAATGATTAGATTAAGTCAGAACTGCAGGAAGTAGGAATTGTAATTCGTGTTAGCATCAGCAATGGCATCTTGTCTGACAGTCTTGAAATCCAGTCAGGAGAAGAGTAGGTAGCTAAATAACTTTTAAGATCATCCTACATGATTAAGATCATGTAGCAACATGAACTCCTAGCTGGAGCTGTAAAACTGTTGCCTGTCTTCAGTGACTGGTATCAATACTAACTTCTCCCGAGTTTCACACCTTACATAAGGAGGTCCTCTGTGTAAGACAGACAATGTTATCTCTAGTCCTCCATGGATTTAAACGCAACATTCAGCTCCACCCAGCGGAGGAGCCAGCCAGAGAGTTCCTGTAACTGGACTTGGAGAAGGTAAGCATCATGTTAACTTCTGCATAAAGTGTTGGAATACAGAGTGGTTATCTAGATCCACAAGAGTAGGTAAGATGATCAGGTGCCAGCAATAAAAGGTTTTCATCTCCAGGGACAATGTTTTCAGGGAAGATAACTTTTCAAATACATGGTAAGGAGGAATAAAAGGAAATAAAAAAAGAAGTAGGAATCCTTGACCTCCCTACTACATTAGTCTTTATTTTGTCCTCCAATCTACTTCTTCAGCCCAATAAATTGAGACCTAAAAATATGCTTATGGTGAAAAAAACTTATGCTTTTTATCCCCTCACTCATCTCGCTTATCTGATCAAATTCAGAAGGTTCCTCTTAAGTTGTCCTACTTCTCAGATTACTTTGTCTTACAGAATAATTTGTTCCAAAATAATTAATTGAAGCATACTTCCTTACATATCTGTGCTATTTGTCCTCTACAAGCCTCCTCAATGCAATAATCCCAAAGTTCATACACTTAAAGGAAGCAAAGAAGCAGCCAACAGAGTAGCTGTGTACCAGCCCAAACAGGGCAACAGACATCCAGCTCAGATCACTTCCTTTCCTTCACAGGGAGCACTGGTACAGATTTCTCCCTCTTTACCCAGCAGCACATATTCAGGACACTTACAGGAACAATCATATCCAAGACATATAAACCTCTGTCAAAATGTACCCAAAACTGGCCAATAGGCCAAAAATTAACAAAGAACAAAGCATATGATCAGACTCATTTTCTTAGAGAATGTGACTAAAAGAGGCCAAGAAGCTACTCTGTCCATTTTGATCCCCTGGAGTCTAGTAAATGCAATGTCAGTGAGAGCAGACCGGGAAAGAAGCAGCATTACACCGAAGTCGCATCATTACAGGCACAAATTCAGCTGGCATCTTCTGCAGTGCTATACATAAAGCTGAATGCAGGCTTTATGAAAGTGCAGTTGTCCTTAACAGGAGGACTTTGATTTGCTGCAGGCATTTGTTTGAAGGGGACTAGTTAAACACAGCTTTGTGTTTAGAGATAGTTGGTACAGTTAGTATAGCAGGTTCTAGTTAATAAACAGAGATAGTGGTGCCTCTCTTCAATTCCAAAACAATTTCCTAATATTGCTATTTTAAGCCTTCATAAAACTCTGACATCAGAACTTAATTCCAGTCCTTTTGTTTCCTTTAAGAGAAGATTACATAAAGATTTGCAAGACTGTCACATTAACCTCATTACCCACTCACTTTTATGATGAGTAACTTTCTTCCCTGAAGACTGTTTTATATAATGAGCATCAATTACAACCAGTAGCTCATACATCACAGCACCTGCTTTTACTCTGTTTTTTAACTGAGTTAGCATTTGATATATTTGAAGGAACAGGAGTAATTTAATTGAAACCTGTGAGCTACCTGCACAATACTAAGAACTACAGTTAGTATGCTTTGACCAGAATACTTCCAGAAAGGCAAAATATTTTATCAGTCACTTATTGCACAATTAAAGAAAATTTAGTAAAGGTGACTCATGTTCTTCTAAACAAATAACTCAATCTTTTTTTAATTGAAGAAACTAATACGTGCACTACTCTGTACTTTACACTTAATATAATCTATCACCTCCAGAAACATTAGCTACAACTTTATCTCATTCTGAAGTGAAAATTTATGGTAATCATTTGACAGTAACGCCACCTTCTAAAGTGAGTTTGAATATTCTCCAAAGTTTCTCAATTCCCAAAGTGATTCACAACTCTGTTGCCTCGCATGACCTAGAAATTACAAGTTCAGCTTTCTGAGAAAAAGCACAGGATGAAGAATTTTAAAAAGCATCAACATATTTCGCGTCCCCAGGGACCATCAACCAATATAGTCTTCTCTGTTATTAAAAGATCACAATTTCATCCAGTTACTTCACTGTTTATTGAGTCCAGTAGTTTCGGTTTGGTTAACAACAGCAAAATTATGCTTGAGAATGCACTGCTTGAAAATGATCAGCACAGACTAGCATACTAGATGCAAAATATCTGGAAGATACCTCAGAATGACTCAGATATTCCTGCAACAAAAATGTTCCTGGAAATGGAGGGAGGCAACTCCAGGCAAGCAGAGCCTAACCCTCCCAACAGCTGCTTCCAATTACAATATTCAAACTAGATCAGGAGAAACACCCCATGACCCAGGAATAGATAGGATGCATGAGGACATAGGATGAGATACATGATGCCAGCTGTTTTAAGAACTGGAGAGAGTAAGGAAGTTTTATAGGTTAGATCAGCATTATTGTAATAAGCATCATTCCATGTCTTGAGTTTGACTGATATTTTTATTACAGTTTAAACATGCAACATCTGTCAAGCTCTGCACAAAGTAACATCAGTAGTTTATTAAGGTAGAACAAATATTTCAAAAATTAAATATTCACTATAAATTCTAGAGTAGTAGCCGAAAGAGGAAACTGAATGCAAATTTTCAAACTTATCTTAGAAATGACTAGTCTCATTAAACAATGAAACAGACTGCCTGAACCTCAACCTCAGAACAAGTTAGAAATGCTTTCACAATAAGTTCTTTCCTTTCTCCTGAAAATAATCCTTTGACATAAACCTGTTTAACTGGGAATTAAGATTCACAGCTTCCCATGACTTTAACAAGCCATTAAGCCACATTCAAGGTTTGGTAAGAATCCTTCTTTCCAAAGCTTTCTAGTGCACACCATAAAAGGTGCTTATCTCTCCCACACCCACAAAACAAGTTTACTAAGGTGACTACCATCTACTAAGAGATGTAAATGGTAGAAAACTGACTTCAGTTCTATCCCTCAGCAGCAGCAAATCTCCTCAGGCAAAAGACCTACATTTCTCAGCTTCTTGAGATCAGTACTTCGAACTGTAACCATATCTAGGCACTGAAACTGGAAGAGTAAACCAAGTAACTGAGGCCCCACCCATCCTAAAAATTACATCATGCTGCTATAAAGAACAGTGGCCCCCACATGCCCACAGCTCTGTCCTCCTAAGACATCATCACAAGAATTGATATCCCTCCAACAAGAAGTCGATAAAGCACTAGCAAACAGTAAACAAGTTCACAGCCTTCCAAGCAGTCCCCCGAGGCTCCACAGGGCCTTAGTGCCAGCTTCTGGGCATAGCCCTGAACTACGCAGAAGCTTCTGATTTGAGAATAGATATGTGTTCCATACGTTTTGAGTCATCATTTCAGCATTTTGTTACCAAAAAGTCTCTTTGGCATCCTGCAAGATGACTTCTGGGGAGTCACTTCCATAAAGAAATTACTTGAAACCCATATGGAGCAGCACAAGAAAACCCTGACAAACTGAACGGCAGAAATAGCCTGGAACAAAATCAAGGTCTTAGGATTTTAAACCTTACAATGTACTGAAAAGAAAATGAAGCAGCTACATTATTGTCCACATAAAGAGCTGACAAAACCACAACACTTGAGCCCAACTGTGTGTGTCTGCAAGGCTGATACAATGACAGATACTCCCATATCCTCCCTTCCAATAGGCACTGGTGTTGGCAACATCCAGGTGGCAAAGCAGTTCAGAAGTTGCTCGAGACAGAAGCTAACCTATACTGGTTTTCAGACAGATTAGCTACCTAAACAAGCCTGCTGGCACAAAAGACAGACCAGAAAAACACATACCTGAGCTGAACTGCAGCACCTGCAGTCTATAAACACTGTGGAAAACCAATGCACATGTTGTAAGGCTCCTGAACTGCAATTTTGCGCCTGTTGAAGATTCCTCACTTTTTATAGGTTATGTGATGGCTATCATGGAACTTTTGGAAGAATTCTAGATACTTGCAATGGCTTATCTCGACTGATCCAGAGATCAGTGGGAAAATAAGCAAACTCAAGCACAGCACCTAGGTTCTAAGACCAGCAGCAAGCTTGTTTTCATAGTTCAGTTGACTAAAGTTGCACTGTGAAGTAATTTTGGTAATATACACATTTACATGAGAGTCCAGAATACTGTTTCTGTTTCCTCAAGTTCACTATGTGGCTGGTGCCCTATCTCAGTCTATTCTAACCACCGAGAGAACTTCGCTTTCTGAGGTTGACAATGTTATAGTGTTGCTTTAACACAAAGTGCCAGGGTCAGGTCTTCTCTTAGATTAAATTTCTAAACATGGAGGTCTGTAAACTAGAATATTAACAGAAGGCATTCATTTTGTGTTGATTTAACATTATATACCATGAAGAGAGAATAAACAGTAACAGCAGTCATGGTAGAAGAATGAACAATTACATGTCACTAGCCTATCAAAGCTATCCCCGCTAGAGACTTGCATGGATTCACAGGCAAGACAAACAGGTACTACATGTACATAGTACCAAACTATGATACTACAGCTGATTTTCTAGCACAAGCAAAACTAAGGAGGAATGAAAGGCTGAAACAGAAGAGGGTGACATCTGCAGAAAAGGCTCCCATACCAAATACCCATAATCAAGTCTCCTGACAAAAGTCAAGTTACATTCATGGGAGATGCTATGTAAAGCAGCTGCTACTACTGAATTGTATACAGCGTTTGATATACAAGACTTTTTTCTCCCACTTCATAAAACGTAAGAGGCAAGGCACAGCCTACAACAATGAATTTTAGTAACAGAATCAACTAGGGGTCTTAAGTTAGTGCTATTCAACTAAAGACTGAGGGAAGCACTTCAAAGACACATTTAAGCTTGTGTCACCTAAGACATACTAGCTACAGCCATTTTCACCCTGTGTTTCAAGTGCAAGAAAGCACAGTTGGATGTTAACTCTTGACTGATAAGTCAGGCGTCACTCACACTTGCACAGAGCTGCTGCTTCCAGCTATTCTGGAAAGCAAACAGAAATGGAGTTCCCTCGAAGGCACTATGCCAGAGCTTGCAGCATAAGCCTCAGCAGTTCACTTCTTTTAAAAGCAGTTCAAGAGCTCTACATTCAAAAAGTTGCTCACAGCGTATTCAGTATCATAAAACCAGCTTTTTTTGTCAACCATACTTCAAAAGAAATCTCAACCACATCACTGTGTCCTTTTTGCCCCTGTACACTTGCACTTCAACATTCACTAAAGAAATTTACGGAAGACTTAAATGTAAGCATTTTGACTTGGCCTGAAGTAAATTCTTTATTTAAAGTCTGAAGAAGGCTTCCAAAAGACATACTTGAGAAATGTAGGTTTGCCAGAACAAGTCCATAAATCAGGTTTTCCTCTAACACAAGTACCTCATTAATTGTTAACAACCCTATACTCTTCCTTTAGTTAGAAGTTCAGAATGTCAGAAGTGCATTTTCTAGAAAAAGCAAATATCCATATGGTCATTTTTACAGCCAGAAAGGATGACTTAAGACCCACGCTCACTAAACCCAAAACTCTACCCAAATAGTTTCACTGCTCTATAGGCAGGAAAGTTAGTTTGTGACAGAGAAATCCAGAAACAAATGGTATCTGCAAAGCAAAAACAAGCTCCCACTAGGCTCATGGCAGGCTGCACTCAATACTTAAGGAACCTATAAGGAGGGATGCCATCCACATATTCTGGTTGGCAGAAGCAGCCTTGTTGTGTTGCAGGCATCTCTCTCCACAGTGAGACAAGTTCTGGTGTTGATAGCTCAGGGAGTTTATCCTGCCCAAAACAACTTATTTTGCCTCATTAGCCAGTCATATACTATTATGGTAAAAACTCACAAGAACACCCTTAAATTCTTTCAAGGTATTAGCACAGACAGAATGAACACAGAAGCCTTGTTTGAATAACGTTCCAATGAAATTCTTGACATAGAAAAAGTTTAAGCTTTCAAATAAAGCATTTGAGGCAGGCACTGCCTTCTTCCATCTGGTCAGTGCCTAGCTGGATGAAGTTTCAACAAAAGCAGAGCAGCAATAATAAAATACACTATCCTTCACATTTTATTAATTGGCTTCTTGCAATGAAGGATGCAGGGAACAAGTGCTCCAGCAGGTACAAGCATATTTCTATCAAAGGCCGCAGCACAAATGATGCAAACACACAGGACTGAACCCAGGTCATTAGCAAGAGACATCAAGAAGCAGGTACCACCAAATTCTCCATCTCCTTTTCACAAATACAGGAAAGCTCCCCCACAGGCAGACTGCATCAATGCACCAGCCAAAAAGAACCTAATAAAATAGGAGCATGTTGGATTTTGCAGTCCAAAAAATTCCTTTTATTCCTCTAAGGAATCATCCAGCTGTAGCAAAAAAATTTCATTAGTGAAATCTGACTTGGCAAAGTACATTACTTCATTCATTTTATGACTTTGCCATCTGTTTTGCCACCCAATTACAAATGTGTGGGTACTCTTTTGTAGTATTATTTTAAGAGCAGTACTTTTGTAGCTATATTTTGTTGCAGTAACTTCTCCTCCTGTTTACCTTCTATGCAGTGCAAATTGCCCCTCCTAAAATCCTAATCATTCTTTTGTTTTATTCAGGGGAAATGAATTTCATATGTGTGACTCACTGAATGAGACTGGTTTGCAAATACAGAAAGACTTGTAATTAACCTTTTGAGTAGGTGATTCAAGGACACAAGTGGTTACAGACCTGATATGTTGCGTGGTAATACAACATTCATGAAGTTGAAACACTGTTAGTCTGATTCCTCCCCATTTTTAGATCCTGTTTATTCTAAAACTATTAGACTTACAATTTAAAAAATTGGTGGAGTCAATCTAGTAGTCCTAAAAGACCCAATCAGGCAATTGTCTTTTAGATCAATATATGCTTGCCAATCATATGATACATGGTAGAGTTTCATGGCTATTTCACATATTATGGGCATAAAACATGCAGTGGTTAGAAACAGATGGCATTCAGTTCATGAACTTAGTATGAAATTATTAATATTCAGGTAAATTTATCAATCTCCATATTAAGTGCCAGTGCAAGGTGGTTTTGATCTTGCCCTGCTTAAAATACTGATCAGACTTTTCTTATAGTACCACAGAAGACACTTTAAAGTTAAATATTCTCAAGTTGGAAAGTATTAACATT
The DNA here is from genome assembly GCA_031468815.1 of Morus bassanus. Classification (NCBI taxonomy): domain Eukaryota; kingdom Metazoa; phylum Chordata; class Aves; order Suliformes; family Sulidae; genus Morus; species Morus bassanus. The sequence goes on along the minus strand of CM062567.1, from coordinate 56,856,228 downwards.
TAAAAATTGCTTTTTGTTCCTGTTTGAATTCTTATAGCTCTTATCACGCAAGTAATAATTCAGAACATTGCAGAACTGTTAAATGACTTACAAGAATGTAAGTGTGTAAGTTCTAAGTCTTAGAAGAACAAGCTATCTAAAAATGTTATTTACACAGCAATGTTTGAAAATCATGGATCAATTTCTGAACACAGAAGCAAGCATAATGTTCATTTTAGACTATCTGGCTAACCAAGTGAGACAGCTATCAAAAACTTCTGATAAACAACCTAAAAATTAGTTTTATAATCACACTCCAAAGGCAAGGGAGTCTTGGAAAAGGCACCGTTACGGATGGTATACTACTGCACATCACTAGGTGGGTCTCAAGCACGTGTCTCTTCCTATGACCAGATGCGCAATGCAAAAGCTAAAGGCTTTTCAGCGGTGGACACAGACCAAATCTGGTTTATTTTAAAGGTCAGTCTCCCCAGGGAAGAACTACTATAGAAGTCCATCTATGGTGAAATCCGATATCTTTATCAACATTTAATTGATTTAATTCTACAAATATTGCAACACTAAACACTACCAAGTGTGAGCTGTATTCTTTTCTGTACACATGAACTTTTAATTTCCAGTAAGAAGTACGTGACCTAATACCTTTTCAATGCTGCATGGTGTAATATAGGATTTCCCCTGGCCTACAAAACCTTCACTACTGCTGAGTTATGAAAACATTTTATGTCCAGCTGGTCACCTGCATACTTTCGATTCAGCTGCAGTACTTCTAATAGCATCAGCTCTCCACAGAGTCAGAAGCTAATTTTACACATTTTTTCCTTGAGGGGTTTATTTCTTTTATCTTAATACACACACAGTCCGAGTCCCGCACGAAGTCTGGAAAAGTCAGCGTTGTTAAAACCCATTCCTGTTGTTCACAGATAATGGTCAGCATGAAAGATCTTAGCCTGTTGAGAAACAGAAATTATGCTCCTGAAAATCTCCCTTCAAATTACTGTTAACCCAAGAATAACTATGCTATCCTAACTGCCCATTATGCCCATTTCAGTATTTTATAATATTGTATTTCAATTTTTGTTGTTGTTGCTGGTTTGGTTTTTGTTTGTTTTTTTTTTTTTTTTTTTTTTTTTTAAAATATCCTAGTATTTGGCTACAAGACTGTTCCTGCTTCCGTTTCTCCTCCCAGAATTACTTTTTCCCCGTATCTGTAAAAAGTCTTACCTCCTAAAACTGTAGTAAAACCTATTAGAAAGATTACAGTATAAAACTTTGTTGCTCAAGCAATGAATGATTTTCTTCAAATTTTCCAAACTACACTTGAGATCACTAGAACTAATTTGCTTTTGCAATGCTCTTCAAACTACTCCAGCCTGAAGAAACTCAAACTATGCATATTATACACATGGTTTCAGTTCTAACTCATACACCTTGCAGAAAAGAATGCTTTTGTTAGATTATTTCATTCCTCTATCCATTTTGACTGCAAGAGCTCTAAAGCTCAACCTTTGCAAGACAAAAAATACAACAGATACAGGTTAACCTTCACTTAAAATTAAGAAAATCAGATGCTCTTCTACTAGAAAAGTTCAACACGTGCCAAACCAAGTTATCTAAAAAGATCAACTTTCCCAGTAAGATCCAATGAAAAACTTTAAAAGAGACAGTATAGTAAAGAAGTTTCTCAGAATAAAAATCAGGACCTTCTAAGGTTTTTGAATGATTCCAAACCCAAACATTTCATATCTCACTCTGGTTTTTGGGCAAAGAGAAGTTGAGAAATTCTAGCATTTTGGTGAGCAGCTGCACTACAAAAATATTCCTTTTAAGTGTAATTGTAACTGTAAGCCCATCAGTAAAACTAGTAACTAACTACATGCCCAAAGTCAGTGATTGACAGGGAGCTAGTTGCATGGGAGTATGCATACAGGCTTTCCTAGAATATTTTGTGGATCAGCTACTGGCCTCTTGAACACCATCAATCTCCAAATTATAACCGCCCTAGCTCTGAACACAGGAAACACCAGTGGGTAATGCCTGCAATGGGATTCCTTAACAAAGCACGGAGGCATTAAAGATGTGCAATATATATCGGTATTTTCCCCTAGGAGCAGTAGCAGAAGGGTAAAAAGTTGAGATTGTGACTTAAGATCCAAGTTATTATCAAAACAAGATGTAAGAAAGAGGACTGAGACATAGCTTGGATTAAGATTTAGAATTTAACTCCTCTAAGTCCAAAAGGCAGCAACAGCTCCTGCTCAACTGTTCTTACACAAACACACCTGAGACAAGTTCTTCCCAGAAAGAACGCTGCACTTGGAAAAACCACTTGGTTAATTTCATCCTTTTTAATATTTCTGAAACAAATGCACCTATTTTTTTAAATTAATTGTTAAAAACAGTCCTTTATGTTACACTATACACTAAACCAAAATGAGTACTGATGCAAATCAAATTAATAATTCAGACTAGCAGCTTTCTTATTGTTCTTTATCACAGTCTTCATTAAACAGGGAAAAACAATCAAGTACTAACATTTTATGCATTTCAAGTTACAGTGGGTATCTTCCTACTGGGGTACTCCAACATGTTGCAGGCCACACAATTCCAGGACAAAAGTTACCTGTAGCCATCTTTTCTACCTTGCAAACACTAACCATTTAATAACATTTTAGAGGGTGAACTTGCTTAAAAGAAGCAGTTTCAGACATTTAGCCTAATGCATCTGCTCTTTAAATTCTGAATGACAATACTGGACTTTACAGAGGAGTCCAGTGTAATGTTTTCTTTCTAGGTTAAGTTCCCCTGTTTTCTTATATACCTTACTTCCAGTGCATATGAATGAACTGGAATCTCAAAGCCATCATGCCTGATCAGCAGCAGAGAAAAAATACACAACCTGGAGCATGAAGGAGAGATGCGTTAAGAAATCATACTCATACAGACCAGTGCTGTGTCACTGACTTCACAATGTGAACTATACCAATGCAAAACAAATTTCATATTCATTTTCAAATCAGTGACAACTTCAAAAATGTAAACGTATAAGAAGTCAGAGAATTCAAGTTGCAATAAGGCGTACCGAGCTATGAGTCATGAGTCCATACTGGACCAGTCACTGAAGCATTGCAATGAGCTCGTAATTTGGATATTGTTAAATATAAATTTTGACCTCACAGAAACCAGCTGTTAAAAGTGTGTCCTTTAAAGTGTTATTTCTTAAAATACAAGAGTTCTGAGGATTGGAATGAAGCTTTATTTGCGTGTTACACCTCAAAGGTGGGATTTATTTAGGTGGTTAAATGTGTAAAAACTTTATAATTCAGTGGTGTCATACCAAAATAGCTCTTCCACACAATAGCCAGTTGAATTCAGTATCTGATTCTGCTTACTTTGATCTCCATGGGTAACAGTGACAGATGGCTAAGGATGAGCTTCTACCGGCCTTGCTTTGAGCAGGGCCTTCAGGTCCACCTACTCAAACATCTTCCATGGCATGACCTCACCAGCTGAGGGTGGATTTTATGACTGACACAGAACACCTGCAGAAGTCTGTCCCATTAACCTTGTTTTCCTGTCCATATGGTTTATTTTGCTTTGAGGTCTGAAATAAATCCCACTGGACAAAGTGTTGCTGGAATTAACTACTTCCATACTAAAAGCCCTTGCAGGAAACAGCACAGCTATACCAACAGGACTACACTGGTACAGCCTTGAAATGGCAGATGAGTGTCACTCTACACTGTCTGATGGGCTTCAGTAGGAGTACTAGCAAAGTGAAGGACTATACCACACATAGCTGGCTTTTAACATTCCTCAGAGAAGTTCCATGTCTGGAAGACTTCCATGTTTACTGCACTCTGTTTAATGTTGATGGAAACATTTCTGCCTGCCTATACGTGGGTGTTATATATAAGCATTCTCACACTGCTGGAGACAAGGATCGGAGTTAAAGATCAAGACTAAGAGTGGCACAGCAGGGTATTAAGTTAGCATTTCAGAGAGTAAAGTGAAACAGGTACCAAGGCCTGAATGCATGGTTGATCCCTGCTATCTACCTACTAAGCACAGGTGCCAAGCTCCTTTGCAAAATCACATTTTCCATAATTTGCAGAAATACTTGTTTGGTCATACAGTGTATTTACATGCCATTTTTTAATGAAACCTTGTGGGCCACCGCACCAGACGTTCCCACACTCTTGCATCAAATGATGTAGTAAACCTACTGTTATAGAGAAAAATACAATACATTAAATGAACTGTACTGGTAGGAATTCAATGTATACTGTAATTGCTTGAACTAAGGAGCCAATATCACAAAATAAGCATCATCAATTCCACTTAAGTAACGATTGCAGAGTTACTACGCAACCAACTCTCTTTGCATGTCTTGTTTGTGCTACCTTCTTTGCATTCTTGGCTCCTCTCCATATTACCATTATAAACTGATTACAGCATAGCTTATTTTGAATTCTCTATAGTAACTGTCTTTTTCATTACATTTCCTCTCTTTATGTTGTCTAACCTCGCCTACACATCTCTTTTTTCATTATTCCCCTCTATGCACAGCTGGGAGACTTCAGTGTTACCAATCTATTGCCCCAAAGGTACTGGGAATTTTGATAGACACACAAAACTAATCCTCAACAGAACATTAGTAGTAAAGACTAAGCCACGCTCTAGGCAAAGGCAATCAATTCTGTCATCCTAAGGCAGTGTTACTTAGCTTATACTACATTTCCTTCCAACTTGCTCCCAATCCTAAATCCAGCACTGTTTTTTCTGCAGAATTTCAGATTTTTTTGCTGCTGTGTAGAGCTCCTTAGACTCAGCAGTCTAAACCTAATCTGATGGCTGTGGGTTGCACATCTACCAAAGAGATTCAACCAGCAGCTGTGCCCACTGACAAATCCTTGGTTGGTAGGTGCTTACTCTGACTCAGAAGAGTTAAGAAGACATGGCAAGAAGCAAAACAGGATTTAATAACTCCCTGGTCTGTCTGCAAGGCACATTTGCTATAGTTAAAGTGACTCTCAGTTCTTTACATCCACAAAGACTAGAAATAATTTCAGATTCTGCAGACAGTAAGACTTACCAATAACATTCCAGAACTGATTTAGAGCTGATTTTAAGTACTGCAACAGACTAATAACATATAACCATTTCTTCCTTACTTAGTAATTTATAAAATTTAAAACATTTTGCAGAACGTTCAGCAGATGTACAGTAATTATACCAACTGTTCTATTTTCTTGGTTCCTCACATCAGTTCTTCAGAAGGTAGGAAAGAGACTTAAAACAGTTGTCCCATAATTGCGTGTGTGATGTGGGCAGGCCATAATATGTTCACAAGAATGCTGTCACTAGCCTACCAAACTACCTTGTTCACTCAAAATAGATTTCAATTTAGATGCAAAGTAATTTCAATAGCTTGGAGCCACTAGAAGTTTACTGGAAGCTGGCTGTAAGCACTCTCAAGGGGGCGGGGAGTTCCCAGAACACACCAGGCATGGGATCAGCAACTTGTTCCCAGGACCACTGTATCCTATAGCACTTGCTAGGCTGGCAAAATAAACAAATCTAATCACAACATTCCAAGATTTTTCTCCTACAGTAATTTCTTCTTCAATTGTGAAACTTCATGGAAAATAATGCTGTTGGCAATCATCCAAAATGCAGCTGCCTAAACAACTTTTTACGTAATGAGACACCTTACCTACAACATTATTCTTTGATACCGGAGGCTGCCATACATCAGTTTCCAAGACAGCACCATCCTTTGCCTCAGCAATTATTTTCTTCCAAGTCAGATGCACTTGAAATTTAACAGGAGTAAAAGCTCATCTTAGAACACCGCTGTTTCAGGGTAATCCCTTAGAAAAAGCGTATGCAGGGATGTCAGTGCATGACTTAACTAAGGTTAAGAACACAACTGTTCTTACGGAAGTCAGTGTGAATACAGAAGACACATGGACCACTGCAAGGTCTCCAACAATACTTATTTAACAGTCTTGCATTCCTTCTTGGTTGCTTTTAGCCAGCACTGCCTTATCCTCACAGCTATACCTCTCCCTGCCACTCTCCCCCACTTTATTCACCCCCCCACCCCAAATGCCTGCTATTTGTAGGGATTATTTATGTAAACAGTACATGTCCACAGGTGACACAGATAACAAATACACAGCTAGCAAACATTCTAGCTCTTTCATGGATAAAGATCCTCTCTTTAAAGTCTAACAAAAAAAAATTACATTATTTCACCAATGCCAAAGAGTGTGCAACTCAAAACACTGACTTCACCTTAAAATGGTTATATTTTTCCCCTTCCTCAAATTCAGAAGAACATAAAGCAAAGACTGAGATCAAGGAATTAGCAACAGTAAAGGCGTACATTCACTATGTGGTATCACAGCTTATTTAACCCCACAGCTGACCTCTCACGCAGCAGACTGAAGGCTTTTCCTGATCTTTTCGTGCACCAGTGTGTCACATTTTCCCATTTTTACAGAAAAGAAAAGAAAGGGTAAACATCAGTAGCACTGGCAATCCCTATAACTTCTACCATTTGGAGGCTTCTGCAAAAAGTGTTTGACAAGCTGCCTCACAAACACAGACTAACAGGTTTAAACCTATATCAGAGATTTACACATCACATACTCGTTCTTCATTCTATTAAGAATGCTTACAATTTCCCAAGATGTAAATGTTGAGGTACGTGCTATTAGATGCGTAAGTCGGCTGAAAAGAAGAAATAGGATTTTTACAGTTATAATCACCATTAATTCTACTGATAACTAAGAGTGTGCCAGTATCTTCTCCCAGTCCACGCAACCCCTCTGCCAGGAGCTCCTCTCTTTTCAGTTTAACATTCATTAGAAAAGACTAAGAGCAACCGACGGCTTTTCGTGCGGACCTCTCCACGACCTATCTCCAGACATCGAAGTGCCAGCAGAGGTATGCGTTGCTTCCACTCTGGAAGTGTAATCGTTTGCACTGCAGAACGCAAAGTCTCTTTCCAACGAGAACTGGAAATGCAAGCTTGAAACGAGACATTAGGGTCATTTTGAGTCTGAAAATAAACACTTGGGCAGTCTCTCTGCCAGGACAATTCAGTGATGCTACAAAGCAGACACACAGATCACACACTGAAACCTCTCGCCAGGTGACTCTTGGGATACGTGTGGCCCACTTACCATCTTCATTTATAAAGAGACTCAATTAAGGGGAAGGAGCTGAAGCTGTCAGCTTCCACGTAAGAGAAACCCAAAAGTAAAGACCAAATTATCTACCCAACCAAATATGCGAGCGCTGAAAGGCTCTTTTATTTAGGGAACTTAATAGGCATACTTTGTACCTCTTCCTTTTGTTGCAGGCAAGCACAAGCTATAGTTAGCAGCAACGCCTTTTAACGTGTACCACTAGAGAAAAGCACCGCGCAAGAAAGGGAGCAGCAATTAAACGTTACAGAAACGCTGCTCTTACTCATCCTGGGGCTGCAACACGCACACGGGCGCGGAGGCTCCGGCTCCCGCCCGCTGCCACGGCAGGAGCCGCCGCCGCTCCGCGCAGAGCCCGGCCCGGGCAGGCTCGGCCGGGGGCTGCGAGCCTCAGCCCCTTCCCCGCCGCCCCGCGGCGCGGCCCCTTTGTGCGGGGCGAGGGCGCCGCCGCGCTCCGCCCGCCGCAGGTGCGGCGCTCGCCGCCGTCACCCCGCGCCCGGAGGACGGGGACGCCCGCACCTGCCTCACGACGCCGCAACAGGAGGCGGCCGCACCCCGCCGCCGCCCACGCCGGGGGCTCGGCCGCCCCCTCCCCGCTCCCCTCAGCGGCCGGGCGGGCGGGCGGCCCCCAAGGTGGGCGGCCGTAACCTTCAGGGAGCGGCCGGCCGCCGGGCCCCCGCAGGAGGCTCCGGGCCCCGCCCGCCGCCGCCGCGCCCGCCTCTCCCCACACCCCAGGCCGTGGCCGGCAGCCACAAACCGCCCGCTGGGCCCGGCGGGGCAGCAGCCGCCAGCCAGCACCGCGCCCCGGGCGGGGGGGGGGCCGCGGGAAGCCCCCTCCCTCCCGCCAGCGCCCCCCGCGCCGGAGCGCTCCCCCGGCGGCGGGCGGGGCGGGGTCCACCGCGCTCTCCCCCTCCCCAGCCGCGGCGGCGGCTCCTCCCGTCCCGTCCCCCCGCGCTGCCCCCGGCTCACCTGCAGCGGCGGTGGCGGCGGGTGTCGCGGCGCTGCCCGCTGGAGGAGCGAGCGGGGCGGGGCGGGGCGGAGAGGAGAGGAGCGAAGCGGGGTGGGGCGGGCGAGGGGAGCCCTGGTGCCGCCTGGCACCGCCCCCGCGCGCGCGGCCCGCGGCGGAGGGCGGGGCCGGCGGCCGCCGCAGAGGCAGGAGCGTCACCATGCGCGGCCCCGCCCCCCTCCCCGCGCGCGCGCGGGGTGATGGTGGTGGCGGCGGGGAGGAGGAGGAGGAGGAGGGAGTCAGGCGCCGCAAGGCGCACGCGCCGTGCGGGGTAGGTTGGGCGGGGCGGGGCGGGGCGGGGGAAGCGGGCACGCGCAGCGCGGCAGGGGCACGGCTGCCGGTGCGCGGGGGCGGAACCCGCTTCCGGCAGGAGGCAGCCGCTTCCGGCAGGGCGCGCGCGGCCCCACCCAGGCGGGGCGGTGGCGGGTAACGGCCGGGGCGGAGAGCCGCCCTCCCCCCTCCGAGTCAGCCCCCGGCAGCAGCTCGGGGCCCGCTCCCGGCAGCAGCCGGTCCCCCAAGGCGGGAGGGGCCCACGCCGTGGGCAGCCCGGTTTGGGGGCCGTGCCCCGCCCGTGCCAGCGGCCCGTTAACCCGGGAGCCGAACGGTGGCGGCGCGCCCGCTTCTCCGCCTTTGGTTCAGCCGAATGTTTTAAGCGAGACAGTGAGACAACCATCGTAGCTGCAGGTCCGCTCCTTCCCCCCCCCCCAGCTAATCCCCGATCTGGCGAATAGATGAGGCATGCTCTGCCGTGGCAAGGAGATAAGTTCCTGACATCTGTCCCTAGATTTATAAACACAATTATTTTTAGTTGTGAAAGCATAACAGGAGCTTTCCTCAGGGGACAAGTACAAGCTGAGGAAACGTTTAATATACTGAGTTTAAGAAGAATTATCACTGGCAGAAGGGAACATGAAGCACTGAAATTGTCAGGGGATTTTTTTATTTTTTTTTTAGAGAGCTATGGACCACTCCATGCATGAAGGGTTTTATAGATGCCAAACAAAATGGGGAGATAGGGGAGGAGAGCTTCCATGTTAACAGCAATAACTCAAATAATAATGACGCCTTAATAACTGTATCTTTCACTGTTAAATCATTGACTTAAATGGGAGCTTTGTGTAAACACAGCATGATTTAAACTCATAATGGAAGTGATGTAGTGGAACCTAAGCATAATAGAGAAATTTACTGCTCACTATGAGTTTCTGTTTTGTCAGGCTGTAACCATTAGGACACAGGTTGTTTTGACCCCTCCCCTCCTCCCCACAACCCCTTGGCTGAAGGTAGTTTCTAAGTTTGGAAATTCCAGTTTTTATCACCTCAGCTGGAAATCTTCGCATCATGCAGCTATTGCACTCTATTTGCAAAGCAGGCACGCTTTAAGATCTTTGTTGTTCTCTGTGCTTGGTTTTGTGCAGTTTCTGACATCTTGGACATTTGGCCAGTGTTTAGTCCATCTCCCTTCAGGATTTAGTTCCGCTGGCCTCACATTTTGGTGTGAGCTAATTTTTGCATATTCCACAGAGTCTGAGAAACTGATAGCAATAAAGGAGCAATCCAGGTGCAGCTCATTCTGATTAAAATACCAAAATGTGTTCATTTACACAAAGAAATACTGGAGTCTGTTAAATGGAGGGGGGGAACAAAGCGGGTGCAGGGAATGAAAGATGGTAATACTGAGCCAACAGAACAGCCAAAATAAGACAGAAAATATTTTGGATATTTCATGGGAAAAATTTGCATGCTAGCTATGATTAGCCTTTCATGAGACCACTACTGTGTCGGAAGAGTCTTAGCATGGCCCTGTACACATAGTGATTCAGGGGTCTTCAAGAAATCCTGGCCCGACTTCTGCAGCCCTTTGAGTATCTATTTAGTGTATTGCTTCTTAATATGTATTCCAGAACCCTTCCGTTGGACAAGTGGCTGAGTCATAGTTCAGGTACCATTAATACTGTGATGTGCAGCCATTCAATATTTCCTAGTGCACAGAGAAGCCAAGAATAGGATGTTAATTTTGCCTCCACTGATTATTCCCTCTCTTCAACACCTGCATTCGATCATGTCCTGAAATCACACAGTTTGAAAGATCTTTAGTTGCAGAAAAGGCATTACTGGTGGCTGACAATGCACATGCAGTCATTCCTATTCTCCCTTTCTTGTTTCCCTTCATCTTTTCTTGACCAGTAATCGTAACCCTCCCCTTCACATGGTGTGGAAGGGAAGCTCCGTTGCTGAAGTTAACCAAGTCTTTGTATTGATTTAACAACGTTTTGAATCATGCCTAAAAAGTATCAAATACATTCTTTTTGTCATTAGTGTTACAGTTCAGATCAGGAGCGCACCTCTGAAACTAAGCTCTCCGATTGTCCTGATTTGCATTGTAGAGTGGCCTTGGAACATGCAAACTGGATTTGTGTAGGGTGGGACACTGAGATGCGCTGCAGGAGCGCGCCTCAGGCGCTTCCACTGCTAACGGGCATTCTGCCCGGGACCAGACTAGAGCTAGTCCAAAATAACCTCCCCCTTGTAATACCTCCAGTGTGGGTGCCAGGATCTTGACACCAACTGTTTCACTCTATGGAAATGCCCCTTTTGCACTGTGCTGCTTCTTAATGGACATGGCCTTTGTCCTTTTGACCTCCGTTTAGAGCTATCTCATTTATGACAACAAATGCAATTTTATTTTGAATTTTTGTCTCGTAGCCCAAGCTGCATATCATAATGCAATAAAAACCAGTTTACAGTATACCCTTCATCCTCTGTTTGTGAAGTGTCCCCTGGCACCTTGCCTAAACCAGGTGGAAAAATGAACTCTTTAGCCCCAAGCTAACAGAAATATTTCCATGAAAATGCATGACATTAATAATTGCTCTTCAATTGCTAGCAAGCGACAACAGTGAGAGCATCTCTGAGGCACCCGTGATGTTTTAGGGGATGACTCTGGCTCCTCAGTGTAAGAGTGCAACCCGTCAGAGGAGAGGAGGTGTTGCAACTATCCCACTCCACTGACTGCATAGGAACTTTGGGTTGGGCAGCCCAAGGTAGCAGCAAGTTCGAGTTGCTCACGGCTCTCTGGTGTTTCAGTGCTACAGCGGGCACCTAAAACCATATAGACAGTGTAGTAGATATTTGCAATGTGGCCCTAAGGATGCATGTAGTGATTGTCCTTTGTTATGTATTAGCATATGTGCCAGTACATCTCTGCATGTAAAATACCTGCAGAGAAAAATTGTACAAACTGTAATTAAGCAGAGATGTAATTAATTGTGTGCTAGTAGTATTTGGATTATGTACCCTAATACAACTGAGAAATCAACTGATACTGACAAGAATTTGATTTATTTTAAAAGCTAAAGATAGGGTGGATGTGTCGGACAAAACATGTCTGAATCTTTGGGAAAAACGTTGATGTGCAACTTCCTTTCTCAGGGAACAAAAAATACCTGTTCCCTTTACTTTAGCACACATTTTATAGCACACAATATATATCTAAAGTATGCATAATTTAACACTGTAATTTCATTTTAGATTTCTGTTTACATGAATGAATGAACCATGTTCTTTGGAAAAACACCTTAACATGCACAAAACATCCCTTCTTCCTTCAAGATTTCAATAAATCTTCCAGGGTGAGAGAGACTTCATTTTTCTAAGGGACAAAATAGAAAGGGAACACAACCACTTACTGGTTTTTGAGGACACCCTCCTATTTCAGCCCAGGATCAATTAGCCTGGCATCTGCTGGATCTATGGGAATATAGGCCTTTGTGTTGTAAAGTATTGTTGAACTGAAATCAATACAGGGAGGTAGGATTTCCTGGTGTTACAGGTAATTTCTCCTCTTATGCTGGCAGCACAACTGTATTAGAATTTATTAGACGACGTTTTATTACCAATGCATAAGGACGCATGAAATATATTTCTGATTTAATGGGGTTTCTAAGTAGCAGGACTGAAGGAAAGAAACCACCCAGCTCAAATCCACCATGTATTCTGGGGAGAATCACCCCCCAACAAAAGGAAAGAGCTAGAAGCTTTCACCTGCTTCCAGTTTGTACCAGTTGTGAGAAATCATAAGTAAAAATGAGTGAAGAATATGGTAAACTATGGCTTGGCTAATTATGAACATACTCATACTTCCCAAGTTTGTTAACTCTGTGTGCTTTTGTGCATGTTTGTGGAAGGGATAGTCAGGTTTTAGGGACGTGCTATGCTTGAGGTATATAACTCGCATGCCCAAGTGCAGACTTGGTACGTAGCTCCCGCTTCACACAACAGAAAGCGGTGGTTGCCTTGAGAGGGTGGTGCATGTATTGGGGGGTTGAATCTCCCTCTGAGTGCACCTGTTTCTCTCAAAAAAACTAGCAGGAGAATATGATGTGACAGCTTAATTTGGTGCCTGCTGTTAGGCAGTACAACTCCAGGTCTTAGGGGACAGCCTGCTGGACTGGGATTCAGGTAATCTTCATTCTGCTCTGTGCTGGTTTTGGCTGGGGCAGAGTTAATTTTCTTCATAGTAGCTGTTATGGGGCTATGTTTTGGATTTGTGGTGAAAACAGTGCTGATAACAGAGGGATGTTTTAGTTACTGCTGAGCAGCGCTTACACAGCGTCAAGGCCTTTCCTGCTTCTCACGCCACCCCACCAGCGAGCAGGCTGGGGGTGCACAAGAAGCTGGGAGGGGACACAGCCGGGACAGCTGACCCCAGCTGACCAAAGGGATATTCCATACCGTATGATGTCATGCTCAGCATATAAAGCTGGGGGAAGAAGGAGGAAGTGGGGGACATTTGGAGTGATGGCATTTGTCTTCCCAAGTAACCATTACGTGTGATGGAGCCCTGCTTTCCTGGAGATGGCTGAACACCTGCCTGCCGGTGGGAAGTAGTGAATGAATTCCTTGTTTTGCTTTGCTTGCATGCGTGGCTTTTGCTTTACCTATTAAACTGTCTTTATCTCAACCCACGAGCTTTCTCACTTCTACTCTTCTGATTCTCTCCCCCATCCCACCCGGGGGGAGTGAGCAAGCAGCTGCGTGGCGCGTAGTTGCCGGCTGGGGCTAAACCACAACATACTCTCACAGTGTCACTAATCTACTCTGATCTTGGCCAGTCCACTCTCTGTCTGTTTTCTATCCCAGCCTTCACCTGCCTGTTATATTTAGAGGTTAAGCTCTACAAGGTAGGAATAGTCTTTCTTTCTCTATGCTTTTGCAGCACATACAACCCAGGGAATATTTTTGTGATGTGCACAGATAAACATCAGCTATTCTCAAAATGAAGCAATCCAGTCCAGATTCTGAACACAACAAATCAACACACACACAAAGGTTGTGTGGGCAGCTGCTGCTACTACTCTTGCTCCATGCAAGGACATCTTAATCTGTCAGCTGACAGAGGAACTTCCCATCATCTGTGACTGCCTCCAAACCTGTCACACATGTCCCCCTACACTTGCAAACAGATACATACTCTCTAAAAACAAGACAGTAGGATTACTGTAGTAAACTGTTGGGTTATGAGATACTTGCATTTGCTTAGCATTATTAGCTGTCCAAATTACATTATTCTCAGTACTCCATCTGAGCTAGTCATGGTGCTTAGCACTCGTAGCTTTCTTACCATTTGGAAAAGATAATCCATCCCCGAATGCTTTGTGCCTATGGAGAAAGTGCAGTGAAGTGACTTGAGTAACAATGGATCCAAGAGTAATGATGAGTTTGCAGTCATTCATCTTGTCATTCAACAGAGCTAGGAGAAATGAAATCATTCTAGTAGGTGGCTAGGAATCTGGAAATCTGAGCTTTGAGGGTTACAGCGCAGTTGGTTTATGAGATATTTGAATAGAAAAAACATTATTAGGAGCATAGTTATGGAATTACCAAATGTCTAAAAATATACGGGCACTAAAACGTATAATACAATGATTATTGCATGTATTTATAACAAGTCTTCATAGTTTAATTAGTTTTGTTTTTAAAACATAAGCTATGAAAAGCAGTATCAAATTGCTTAACCGATATAGATGATGTAAAATATGTAGTTTGTATGGAGTACCTGTCTACGTGGCACTGGTGTAACATCTTTAACTGGCATTTGTTGGGATTGAGCTCCTTTATGGTATTGTCTTCCCTGAAAAATGCGTCCTTCCCACATGCTATTTTACTGCAATCGGTATTTGCCACTGAGTGCTGTTTCTTTTTTAGTCTTCATGTTATATAACCCATATCCTGATATATATTCAATCAGAACAGTTAAGCCTAACAATCGACTCCAAACCAATATTGGTTTAAAGTAGCTCAAAGTAGACCTAAAGTAATTTCACTTTTCTGTCATGAAAATAACACAGAAAATACTGTAAAAATAGTTTTTCTAATCTTAGAGTTGTATAGAGTTGTCTATACAATTATTTCTCTCATCTTTTCCTTTTTATATCTTTTCTGCTTTCCATATCTTTCCTTTTCTATTGTTCTTGTTTTTCATACATTACATGGTTTCATACTTACTCCCTGGTTTTTACATGTCTTTACAGCCTTTCCTCTTGTGTTTCTTTAGCAACTTTCCCCATCTCTTTCCTTCTTTCTTTGAAGGTTTCCTTCTTACTTCTGATGGAAATGTGCTATAGTGGAGTCAGGTACACTGCAGTTTGGCTTCTAGTTCTGAGGCTGTGGCCAGCTTCAGGAGTCACTTCCTCTTCCCATCTCTCTGTTTGCCAGTCTGGAAAAACAAGGTAATTAAGCTGGCCTCCTGTGTGGTTAGCATTGAGACATAGTGGTAGGAAGCTCCTTTGAACACAATTATTCTCTTTCTCTATTTCACCTCTTCTCTACCTCAGTTACCTCCTCATGCTCTTTATAATTTTCAGCCACTCAACTATCTCTTAGCTCCCGTTCTTCTCCCTTCCCCCCTCCAACAGCAACATTTTCAATGTGGACATTGAACATATCATGGTTATTACTTATTCTGCAGGTTATGTGCCCACTGCATTTGCTTTATCTCTACCTTGAAGGAGAGCTGTTGCAGCTCTTAAGTGATGGGTTCCATTGATTTCAGCTGACTGATGTCTGCAAAGAACATGAATGATGGTGCAACACCTGAATTTAGTTATAAAAATGATCAGAGATGTGGGATAAGCAACAAATGTTCAGTTATGAACACCAGTTATGGTGTCCTATGAAACCTTTTAAAGGGAAAATGTGCACGTGAAGCCAGCCTTTTCATGTTAATTCATGAAGTTACTTAAATTGCGGTTGCTTGTCCCTAGAACCTTTGGAAAAAGACTCAGACAATAAGTACTTGGAGACTATAATGCTAAATGTCAAGCAGAAATCAAATGTTAGCCATATCTTGACTATGCTCCGAGGAAAAGATATGCCCTGTCAGTGTCAATGCATTTCTACATCTATGACCATTTGCTACGAACCTATTTTTTTGATGTCCATCTATACAGCCTTTGGCATTGGAGGATCTTAATTGCTTTCAGTGTAGGAGTAGGAAACAGTCAAAGCTTGCCAGTGTTAAATGCCTCAGACTACAGTGCCAGAAGGGCTATTCAGTAAGTTGTGAAGTTGTAAAGTTAAAGAAGTTGTTAAGAAAGTTGTAAGAAAGTTAAGACGTTGTAAAGCTGGTTCAGTCTATATGGCTGTAATGAAATAAAATGCAGACACCAACATTCTGATGTTACTCTCAGGGACAAAATATTTACACTCCATAACTGTGGAGATGATGTAGAAAGTAAAGGAAAGATGACAAAACATATTGTATTATTTATGGGTTATAAAGCTATAAACTATAGACTGCATCAGACTAGGCTATGGTTCATAAAATCTAAGCAGCACTGGGTTCAGCCTACCTTAGATGAAAGAGCAGCTAGGATAGATAAAGGAATTGTTTCAGTGCTCACCATTTTTGATAAACACTGATTTGCTTTCCAGTTACACACCCATTTTACAGCTGTATCACTGCTGATCACTCTAAAATCCCATGGCACTTTGTGAAAGAACACAAGATTACCTCTGATCTCCTGACCTGGTATCAATTCAGATAATCACAGCAACACCTCTTACACATCCTGCAGTTCTAACTGGAATCACTGGTTTTCACTGACCACCCCAGGCCCCAATTCTGTGTTTAGACTTACTGTGGGCTGTTACGTAGCTGCTGTTTTTTCTGATCAACAGTTCAACTGAGGACTTCTGGAAAGATGTAATTCCAAGAAAGTGCTGGAAACAGGCCAGTGAAGATATTGCTGGTGATTTATTTTGATTTTTATTCTTTAAATGAAAAAAATAAAAAAATCAAGACTGGATGTAAGATTAATAGAAAAAGGTAACTGCCAGCCCCCCAAAAGAAAGCAGAAACAAAAAAATACACCACTGTTGCACTGAATATGGAATTCCTGGAATCTTTTCCAAACTGCTATCATTAAAATGTATCAACAGTATGCAAAGTTTTCCCTTGTTCTGTATTAAGTCTAGAGTATCTTCACTGGAACAAATAGTTTACTTGAATTCATGCAAGAATATGAATCGCAAATACGTTGATCCTTTCTCAGAAAAACAAAGTACCATTCCATGAAATGGAAAAATCATCAGAAATGGAAAAACTATGAAATTACAAAAATGTTATTTTCATATGAATCACAGTGTTCCCAGGGCATGCATTGTGAAACATATTACAGAGTCAGGAATTTAGCAAGATGCAGAAAACCATGACAAAAATAAACAAAGTAGCAATAATAATGAATTTCTCAAAAGGTCCCTAAAGAAGCATACCAGTTTCAATCCTTTAAAAGGGGATAAGATAACCTCCAATTATTTGAGAGTAAGAGAAGATTTTCTCTGGGGACAACTTATTTTGTAAATGTGCACACGAAAGTTTCTTTCAGCAGCAGTTTTTGCTGAACGCACACAGAGAGACTAATATAGAGCAGGTGGGCATGCAGGATTTATGCAGTAATTCCTATTATCTTTTATACCGACAATAATGCTTGGCCAGTTGCCTTTTTTTTTTTCATTAACTGACCCAGTTAAACATTTGTTTATCTGTCTATCTAATAGGCCTGAGATGCTATAATTAGAACATTTTTAATTATTCAACACTCTTAACTCTTCTCTTGAGTGTGGTAATTTGATAGGACAGTTCTGAATACTGGAACAACACCTTGATCTGAGGAGCTTTCTGACAATGCTTAAGCTGCTGTTTCTCATGTATGATCTTAGCCACTGTTAAGATTTTATGTAGGTATTAAGGCTACTATTTGTCTTGGAATATTTGTCTTGTTATAAAAATCTGGCACTATCCCTATCCTGGAAAAATTATGCAAGTTCATCTACCTAAATACATACATTTGAGCACAATAGAAAATGTTATTTGTGTTTCAAAATTAAAGTGAATTTTAGGCTTATCAGACATGCTGGACTGTGACTACTTAAACTTCAAGTCCTCTGTTTATTTGCAGAACAGCTATTGTGCAGACAAGATTAGCAGTGGCATGTTTCCCTCCATTATTTTGGAAGTGTTCTCTTCAAGAGGGTCAGCAAATAATTTTACTTTTCTGCTTATTCAGGACATGAAGAAACCACAGGAGACAGTATCAAGATCACAGAGACTCCAGTGAGCTCTGGATCAGGGCAAACATTTACGAAAATTACCACAAAAATATTAAACACTACTGAGTTGTGGTATGTCGTGTGTGCACACACCCATTCACATGATCTGGACTGAGGCAACCTACTTATTTTATATGGGCCATAGTATACATTCTTGCCCAGCAGAAAACATTTCAATACATTGTTCAAGCAAACCTAAGCTAAAATGCCTCTCTAGAAATGCTGAAAACATGTTTTTAAATGAATGCACCAAGTCACAGGTAAAGCTCATGATTTTACCTATAGTCACTTCTAATGTCAGTTTTAAAATAAATGAATCTTTAATAGAATAAGCCAAGCTAATAATTTTAGGGAATTGTGATCTACCACAAGTGTGGAATTACATCATCAGTTTACTCGATCACTTTTCACCTCCTTTGTAAAAGCTGAAATGCAAACATATTTAACTCTTTCAGCTGCATTGACTTTCCCTAAGTAATATGCTTGACACCTGTCTGTTTGGAGACAAACACTGCTTTTTGACACATACCTTATATATCTCCTGGGATTCCTAGGTCCGTATGTAGTTTTCTCTGTGATCTTGGTGAGGCCACCAGACTATTTACTTTCTACTCGGGTACCTACATACAAGTCCAAAATCATCTCCTTTAGGTGTTACGAGACTATTTCAGGCACTGCAGTGTGACTGATAACAGCTGAAAACAGAAAGTATGTTGCAAGGCATCCTGAAACACTGCCACACAGGGTTTATGTAGGAGTTATGCTTTTCTTGCTGTAGACCTGGCATTCCCTGGTGGCCAAGTTTCAAGCTAGTGCCTATACAAAGATCCAGGATTAAACCTTGGACCTCCTGCTGCCATTGTGCACTGAGTCCTATGTACAAGGAGACTAGCAACAGGCAGTGGCCACAAAAAGATGCACAAATACAGTGCAAACATTGTAGATAGCTATAGTCTCTTGTTTTCTTTCCCTTCTACCCCTGAGCTAGGCTAAAAGCTCTCTTGTGGAGTGCTTCCCTGTTTTGCTGAGTGATTGTTGCTATCTTTCATACCTCCCCCTGCCTTTCTCCCCCGGTTAAATTCAGTCTTTTCCTGAGAGTGCTACATCTTCTGAAAAGATGGGGATAGACATGCCTTCTTTTTAGGACTGAAATGTGGAAGAGCATGACTGACAGGATGCCTTACTCCTAAATGTTAGCAGAGTTGAGCAGTGATACCATCATGCTTATCAAGCTCCTCAAGTTCAAACACTAACCCCTGAGCACCAGTTTTATGAGGGAGCAAGCCTTCTGCCTCACACATCACCTGTGAGTGCTGTGGTGCAGGTGCTACAAGTAGGAGCCCTGGTTTCTTGTGGTGTGGGTGGGTGGCAGCTCTCTTGTAGGCATCAAGGCATGGGTGAGTAGGAACATTAGTAGGGGCATGTTCCTCAGTAGGAGTGCTTGCAAGAGCTGATTGGGGTCTACTGCTTCCCCTTTCTCCAGCTGGTTGAGGTGGTTTGCTTTATAGGGGGCTGTGGTTTCTGCTCTTTCATCCCCTCAGCAGGAGGAAGATGTTGCCAATCACCATCCCTGCTTCGTGTATGCAAAGGGTATAGAGGTCCTTCTCCTAGTCTGTCTCCTTCCCTCCCTGCAGTGCTGCTAGCTCAAAGGGAATAATTTTTGGTGGCTTTTATGCTAAGTCAAAGAAGCACTTTGCAATGTTTATTCTGGTGCTAAGGGGCAGAGCAGAGTGGGTGGCATGTTGAAGGGACTCAGTTTCCTCTTACTAATCAGTCTGGAGTCTTCCTGCCTGTCCCAGGCTGATGTATTAGGAAATTCACTCCAGGTTTATTCCTGATGGAATTAGTGGTTATGGATGCACCATGTCTCAGTAAAAAACTTTCTTTGAGCCTCTGGATTCTGTGTAAGGCCAGAAAGAATATTTATAAGATGACTGATGATGGGCTGAAAATGTTCCTTCTCCTGGCCCCATTCTCCTTGTCATTCCAATGCGGGGGGGGAGTTACAACTCTGCATTGAGATTATCCCTTTGCAAAATCCCAGAATCACAGAATGGTTTAGGTTGGAAGGGACCTTTAAAGGTCATCTAGTCCAACCCCCCTGCAGTGAGCAGGGACATCTTCAACTAGATCAGGTTGCTCAGAGCCCTGTCCAACCTGACCTTGAATGTTTCCAGGAATGGGGCACCTACCACCTCTCTGGGCAATCTGTTCCAGTGTTTCACCACTATCATCATAAAAATTAACTCTAATTTTTTATCTCTAATCAAAATTAAATTTAATGAGCTCTAGGTGGGTGTAGAAATCTGGATGCCTGAAACCCATGGCAAGGCCTTAGTATTTATTAAGAATACACATATGAGATTGTGCATAGGTAAGGAATGCCTAATTGTTTAACAAGCTGAAGATTGGGCTGCATCTCTGTATTTAATATTGAGAATACTTGCCTATACAAAATCTCCACCCACCCTTTTTCTGTCAGTCTTACAAAAATTAGATATTTGTATGCAAAATTAAACTAAAACAATTTTTTGTGCCCCTTCTTTTGAAGCATAACACCTATGACCTTAGCAAGTCTTTATATTTATTCCTTCTCCAACTTTTCTGGTTGCTGATTTAATTACATGCCATTATATTTAGAACATTTTGATGTGTCTTTCAGGTGCCATGACAGCTATTTCAACAAATGCTTTAATGGAACAGTTGCGTTTAAAATACCGACAAAAAACATGGACTGAAACTCTGAAGCTTGTCCATTTTTGCATGGTAAGAATCACAGATTAGGTAAGAGAAGGATATGTGGTGTAAAAGCAGGTTGCCAAGATGGTTCATAACCGTCTTAACTTTAAAAAAAAAAAAACAAACCCCAAACACAAACAAAAAGAAAACCCCAAACCCAAAAAACCCCAAAATCTGGTGCCTATTATAGCTTGGCTCCTACTTTTCTTACAACAGTGGATAAAAAAAAGTTTCCTGCATTATTTTAACAGTTTAGAGTTTGTTTCTTGCATTATTTGAACTCTTCAGGGGTTAGCTCTGATTGTCTAATACTTTAGGTTATTTTCCATTCATTATCATTAGCACATTCATAGTATGTAAAGACAATTTTTTGCCCATAGGATTGGGAGAAAAGACTGTTTTTCAGAAACTGGCCTGAAACCTGCTGTCTAGACTCTATCCTTCTGTGATATACCTTCAGTTGTTCCATGCTTCCCACCCTTCCAGTAGCTAATTATATTTAAGAATCACCTTTATAAAAAGCAGATTAGCACAATTGCTATGAGTTTGGTGTAAAAAGTCCCATTTGTTTCCATGCTTCTTTTTATTAATGCTTAACTAAAGCCATACTCTGAAAACCATGTCCTGAGTTTGAAAATAGTGAAAACTTTTCAGCAGTGAAATTCCTTTGTAAATTGAAGTGTGAAATACAAGAATTTTTCATACAAGAGCCAAAAGAGAAGCGGGGAGAGTTTGCTTGCTACTTAAGTTAATATCTTCAGCTGGAACTTGCACCCTGAGTCTGACGAAGTACACCTGTGGCACTTACTGATCTCTCCTTTTCACTCAGGCAGATTCCTCCTAAGATAAAAACCTAGTGTATTTTCTTAGTTGATCTCTACATCACGGTGAAATTAGCTGACATAACTTGTGTTCAGCTCAAGAAAAGCAAATGGAAAGACGCTCCCTGCTCCGAAGGCCTCTGATACATAATTTCTGCGCAATAGGGTCTTCACGAATCCATTCAGTGCTGCCACTTCAGAGATAGCTATAATAATAGGTCACTTCTATGTTCGACAAAAAGAAATAAGTAGTGTTTTGTTGTACTGGGCATCAGTGTTGTGTCTCGCATGCCGTGATATTCCTCTTTGGCTAGTAATTTAAGGAGTCTTTCTCTGTCTTTTGTTTTCACAAATGTGCTAGGATAAGCCACTTCAACGGCTTGATGGTAATGCTCTAGGTGGTCCATTGCTCTCTTGCATGGAGAAGATACGGAGGACATTAAATGGTAATGAGCTGTCAGATAACTCAAAGCGTATTTTTTTAATATTCTGTGGAAACTACCCATCCTTCTCTATTGGTGATGTTCTGCACAAAGGGGTCAAATGTACAAACACAGAGGTGGATATGACACTAGAGACTTGTGACTCATCTTTGGGCTAAGCCTTCAGGCTATAGCTGTTCTCAGATTCTGAGAATGTGCTCTACCCAGCACAACGCTCGTTAATCATAGGGTAATAGTTGTCATTAATAACAAGAAGTCATGCAAGAGATACTATTTTCACATTTCCTAAAGCATAGCCTTTAAAGCAGGATTCTACTTCTGTATCATTGCAGCCTGATTAAATAACATTTCTGTTTTTTGCAGCTAAATCTTTGTTTTCTGTGATGAACAGATTGGAATCTTTATCCAAACAAAAAGGGTAAGTTTGTTTATGAAGAAACACAAATGAGCAAGCATGGCCCCCAGTCCAGTAAGGAATACCATCTGGATGGCTTGTCAACAATATACTTTTAGCTCGGTGTTCTAATGGAGTGTATTACTTGGAATGGGCATAACTGCCTATTTTGATTATCCCTTTGTGGAGGAGGTTGCTGGGTGAAGAGAGGGCATGCCTGCCTAGGTCCCAAAGCTACAGGCTGAGGTAAATAGTTTTCAGCAAATCAACATGATAATGCAAAGAGCAGAGCACAAATACATTGCCTGGTTGGATAGTTTTCAGAAGCTGAGCCAAGGAAGAGTTATTTTTGAAGCATCCCTGGTGTCTCTTCCCATGACCAAGTAAACTATACTCATTTCCTTTCTTCATGTGACAGAATTTTTAGATATACAAGCCCTTTTTTTTTTCTTTTTGTTTTTCCCCTCGCCTCAGGCTTAATGCTCATGTTAGCCCCAGTGGGACTGCCTGCTACATAACATCAAACATGTTTTATATAGAAGTTCAGCTGGAGAAGAATGGAAATGTGATGGATGTAAAGTTGGCTCACCTTGGAGAAGCTCCTGTGGTAAAGTTAATTATCTCTGTCTCTCACCTCCCTGTAGTCTCCCACCTGGCCTCCAGCTGCCATGTCAGAAAGTCTTTGGCTTCCTTTTGGTCTTGTCACACCTGGCAGCTGGTGCATGACACTAGCTACCTGTTTAGGCATCTGAATCTCTCACCTAAGCTTACAATTCGGTTACAGATATTAACTGTAGCACTAAATATTAAAAGTAAAACTCAGCTGACATGCCCACCTTCCAAGAATTTTGTAGTACCCTGCATAAATATTTGTATTCTTATACTTTGATGTTATCAACATACAGTAAATAACAGGGTCTTAAAATATTTTCCTACCAAGGTGTAATGCAATATATATATTCTCAATGGATGTCTTGGAGGTGTTACCAGAGATTCTGTTTTTCCTTCTGCCTTCTTTAGGAGTATGTGCGTTCCTAGTAATGGGGATGTTTCTCTTGCAAAATTTCTCATTAAAATGTTGGCAAAATATCACTCTGCAGTTCACATACCATGTTCTGCAGTTGTTCGGTGTTACAGGCAATCCTTCAGATCAAAGACATAACAACAGCCTGTTGCGGGAGGGGTGGGGAGCATAAACTTTGATTTTCATCAGTAAGTATCCAAATTGTTACATTAATTTGGAGTTAATTTAGCCCCTTTTTTTCAGTTGCAGTCAGCCCAGGAATTTCAAGTTGTTCTGCTTAACCAGCACAGGGTTCTTAATCAGTGAGTGCTGGACAATATTATTAGGATGGAAATGCATATCCAGAGAATTTTAGCACAGTAATTGACAATAAAAGAAAAACCGGCAAAGATGCAATTTTTTTTTCTGGAAAGAATTTATCAACAAACTATTTCAGTTAATTTTATCCTCTTCCACAGAGCCTTTGTTCTTCTAATTATTATATTAATATTATGTTTTAACTATTGTAATGTTAGTCTAGATTTTGTTGGTTGGGTTTTTTTTTTTTAAACTAACCATTCAGCTAGTTAAAAGTAATGGGGAGCAATCTTATTGTTACCAATGAAATGCTTTTAAGAGATGTTTCACAAAGGATAGTAAGAAATATAAAACTCCTCTCTCTCATTCCTGTAGGTTTGTGATGACTTGGTACAGCACTTAAGGTAAAGAATCATGTGCAGAGTTTCTTGTTGAATGGAAAGGAATTCCTGAGTCTTGTGTTTATCTTAATATCGTGGAGAAGCCAAGGCTAGAGTGGTTTCAGTGTACGAACTGAAGAAAAAAAAAATGAAGAAAAAAGCAAGAATCAGGAAACAATAATATGAATCCAGAAAACAACAGAAGAACTGACACCTTCTTGGATTTTATTTTATGTGGGAAGTTGGTTCCAGTGCTCCATATTGGAGGTTGGTGGTTGTTGTAATTACAGGTTGTTACCTGCTTCCAATTTGTAAATTCAAGGCTAAAACTGCAGCAAATATAATTTTGAAAAGATACTCCAGGCATTACTTATTTCTCAAGTCATTAAATTGAAAACAGGTAAAGTGCATCTACTTCAGTGGAGCGAGGGGAAAGAGTAATCCCCAATACATTGGCTTTAGCTGCCAGTTGAACACAGCCTTTGAATACTTGCATTTGTGTTGATTGCAAGAATTATAGAACTACTTAGACCCATAATTTTGGAAATGGAGTGATGATGACAATTCAGAACTGGCATATTTACAGATCCAAGCCAGATATTACTTTTCACCTTCTCTTTCCATCAAACACTAAATAGCCTTTGTATTGCCCTTATGCAAATGTCTTAACTACATGTCCTTCAGGCTTCTGTCACAGCAATGAAAACAAGGTGATATCACATGGCCTGTTTTTCTTTGCAAATGCATAGGAGGAGATGTTACTTTAATTTTCTCATGTAGCAGTAAAGCGTTTTATATATATATACACACACATATAGATATCTATATCTTTTTTTTTTATTACCATATTTTGTTTTGCCTGAATAGTTGCTGTTCCAGGTCAGGCCACCACCTTAAAAGTCCATTTAGAAGTCGTCCAGCCAATATGATCAAGGCTCCAGGTTTTACTAATAATTAGTACATTTAAGGAATTGGATTCTTTTTAAATACCTTGGCAGAACAGTTGAAAGGGGAAGGTAAAGAGACAAAGAATAGTCATTGACCTTGCACATTTCATCTCTCGTACCTGTAATACATCATCAGTTGTTTCCAGCCCTCTCTTTCCTCACAAATTAAGTTATATTAGCTTTACAGGTATAAGCAGCTATGTCTTAAAGCTTTAACTTGCATTTTCTTAGGTTTTTGACTCCCAGTGATGTTAACTGCCAGCAGTTTGGCATATAGTTACCATTGGCACTGTGGGTACTACTTGTCTGCCTTCCATTTTTTGTTAGGATTTGGCACAAAATGCAAGTATCCCTTTTCACCTCTTGGTGTAGTATTTTATTAGGTCATAAGGCAGTTTGTTATATGTGTAAAGTTTCCTGTGAGTCCCAAAGTAACTATAAAATCACGACGAACCAGGCAGCTAGTGCATAGGC
Organism: Morus bassanus; assembly: GCA_031468815.1. Lineage (NCBI taxonomy): Eukaryota > Metazoa > Chordata > Aves > Suliformes > Sulidae > Morus > Morus bassanus. Next base: position 56,830,874 of record CM062567.1, on the reverse strand, counting down.
TGGTGCTGTGCCTGTGCCTGTACCTGCATGCCTGCTTCCCCGCCTTTTCCCTGCTTCCCCACTAGTCCAGTTGGAAAGACTCATGGAAGAGCTGAGCGGCTTGCTTAGGTTTCTGTTTGGAAAGGAGTTGTCCCAGTGTGAAAGTCCAGGCAGGCTTATTTGGTCTCTCTGCTGATCCACATTGCAGCCACCTCTGCGTAGAAAGGGAAGGTGTGTCTTCCTGAGTACAGTGCGCTCTGACTGCAGCACTAGAGAGTTTAGTAAGGCTTGTAAAAACCACTTAAAATCCACTTAAGCAGGTGAGTAAATACCTGGTGGATTAGTCCAAGCAGGCTGTGACAGCTAGTCAGAATCTGCAGGAATTCTGGGTTTTTAGCAGTCTGAAGAAACTTATGTAAGCCACTTGTTCCCTGTTCTTTTTTTGACTGATGTATCTATCAATTGTATTTAAGATCTGTCTCTCTCCCAGGGTGCTGTGAAGTGCAGTATTAATACAATCCTTGATATTTAGATGAAAAGAACAATGTCCAAGTACATTGTACTAGGGAAGTGTTACTACATGACTAGCTTTATTGGAACATCAGGAAAAGTGCTTTGCAGCTGATGAGCTGTCAAATTTGTATATCGTGCACATCTATTGCTTTCAGTAGTGCATATTTAACCAGTGTCAGCTATAATTACATTGGTTTTTGCAACAGAGCCAAAGATTTCCTGGTATCTTCTAAGAAAATTTAAAAGCAGTACTGCTACTTGCCAGATCTGATAAGGAGGGGGTCTATGTCACTCTGAAATGGTGCTTTTTCTAGCAAGTTAGATATAAAGGATTTATTATCCATCTCATTTAGTAGCATGATAGCAATTGTTTCTTTTTGGTAGGATGAAGAACTATGATGCCTTTGGAAAGATTCTAGAAGACCTGTCAAATCTGTATCAAATTCCAGGAAACAGGTTGCAACTAGTTTTCACTTGAAAAACTTAAAATCCATAGCTTAGCTTTTGTTTACATACAAAAATAATAAATTGTCTTCTCTCTCTCCCAGTGAAATGAAAGCTAAGGGATACCTTGCTTTGCAGGCCCTTGAAAAAGATCTTTATTCAATGTCTCTTCTAGACAGGTAACTTGAAGTCTACCTCTTTCTCCCTTTCCCTCCACCCCTTCATTTCACTAAAAACCAAGTTAACTGATCTAATTATAGAGCAGGATGTGGAAGGCTAATGAGTTTTCTCCCACTGGAAAGCATGAAGCCTTTCTGCAGTTTGCCAACCCTAGGCAGGCCAAACAAGACGATCTACTGAACTCCTGTGCTTTATCTAAGAGACTTGCTGGGAAACTGGTTGGTTGCAGAGCTTGGGTGTGTGTGTGTGCATGTGATCACTCACTAGGAGCAAATGGCACCTGAAAGTCAGCAGTCATGTTTAGATCTCCCAGTGGCAGAAGTAAAATAGACCTTTTGGGGTCCTGCTGTTTGCGTATCTCATTTTGTGCTCAGGTTTTAGATGAGGAGTAGTGGATGCTAGCGTTCCTCCTATCCTTCCTTTTCTCATTTCTCCTTTCAAAGAGTAGGATTACAGATAGATGGGGAACAGATTTTCCTAAACCCTCTGGTAATTGTACAATAATTTTCATTCTTTTCAGAAAATCAGAGTTCAGGGTGGTGCTTTCCTTCTGGATTTTTGAAGCATCTTTTCTGATATCTTGCCTATTAAGTACTCTCGGCAAGCATGGCCTTCTGTAACTTGAAACACACTCTTGGCTTATTTTTGTACAGTGTTCCCTTATGAAGCATACTAACTCCATGAACAAATATACTATATCCTTGCTGATCACTGATATCTCAGTAAATATTATTTATGAGTTCAATAGATTATTTGTCCCATCTATGATGTAAGTTAATGCACTACTGAGTTTTAATACACAGCCACATAGTTGTATAGCTGTATGTATTCAGCTGTAAGATCACATTTGAGGTTAGAGACTGGTTCTGTTTGAGTTAGTTTATCCAGCTTATTTCCTCACTCTTGGCTCAACCTGCCACTCCGATATGTTTTTCCCCCTTCATTTCTGGTAAATAGCACATCAAATTACAACATGAAACAGCTCAGATACAGAATTGAAACTGGAAGCCCAAGTCCTAGGACTAATGCATGAGTGGAATGATGGTGTTTTGGAAGCTGTCATAACAAATGGAGGCACAATCTACTTCCAAGACAGCATTGTCTCCCTTTGATTAAGGGTGCAAATTATCCTTTACATTAGCCTAGCTAGCACTGCAACTCAGGAAACACTAACCAAGATATGTTTTGAACTAGAACACAGGATGTAAACAGAGTTACTGAAGTACTTCATGGAAAAGTAGGACACCTGGTGCCAAGAACCGGAGGTGATTTTTTTTTTTTTCTTCATGGATTCAAAGAATTGTAATAAAAAAGCCTACCGAGTTGATCTTTGTTTACAGTAAATATCCTCTATTACAAATAAAACATGCTGTAGGGACTTACTGCATCTGTATTCTCAGATAGCGTACAGACATACAGAAGGAGAAAATACAGACAGGCCAGGTAGTTTATCAGCTACTGCAATGTTGACTTTGCAGCAGCCTAAAAGCAAAGCCAGCGATACTCTGAGGTTATGTGGGAAACCACAGTTTGGGAGTAATCGTGAGATGACAGCGGTAGTAGCTGAGATAATATTCACGTTGCCTAAAAGGCAAATACAGTCAGTTGAAGTTTTTTGGCTCATCTACACTGTCAGAAGGTGAGCTTTAACTGTTAATGTGTTTGTAAAAGTAATACATGCTACCGCTATTCTGTTGCACAGCTTGATGTGAGTGTCCCTTATGCAAGTATTGCAACTTTCCCTTCTATTTTCGACTAGTCACTGAAAGCCAGCAGTTCAGCTAGTATTTTTAAGGCTGAACAACAGGTTATTGTGCAAGAGATAGAAACTTTATCTAATCTTTTCAAAGATGTCTGATGACTGAGAAAATGCTGCGATTTGAACGTACACTGTGATTAGAGATGTACTCTTATGAGGAATCCCCTTCTGCCTTTCTACACTGCTCTTAGTTTTTCCCCCCTTTGTGTCAAGATGCCTAACATATTTCCTCTACTGATGTGTGTAGTAACCTTTTTTTTTTTTTCCTCAGGAACTCCTATGAACATTGAATTTTACATTTCTCCCTATCAAGTTTTGGAAGCAGAACTAAGTCCTGGTAAAGCTAGAAAAGAAGAAATAACTAATGTGATAACTTTTTCAGCATTACCTGTTTCATTAAGCAAAGTTCATTAATGAAACTCAGAAATATGATTTAAAATTCTAGTGTAGCAGAATGATTTGTGTGATGCACTTTAGCACAATTATAACATACATCAGGAAACTACTTTCCCATTTCTTGGCTGCTGACCCAAATTGAAATGAAAGTGATATCAAACAAAATAACTGCCTAGCCAGCATGATGATGACTGGCAGTTGCTTGATCTGTTTCATGGCATGTCCCAAAAGCAGCTATTGTTGCTATCACCATTGGGCAACTTTGGCATTTCGAGTGTGGTCTGTGCAGGCCTCTCCTTGCTGCCCAAGCCATTGTGGCTGACAGTTGGACCTGACTTTTAAAAGACCTCACCATTCCATGTTTTGTGTGCAAAGGATTAACCTACACTGACATGAGGAAAATAATGCAGTTCTCTTTCTCCCTCAGGTTCCCAGGTATGTGGAACAAAAACAGTTGTAACTCTTGAAGGCATAGATACGCTCCACAAACTTCCTCTTTCTCCACTGCTTGTAGACGCTCAAGCTGGAGAGGTCGGGTGAGGCTCTGGACACCTCTCAGTACAGAAATGGATTTACAAGTCATTGGCACTAACCTCAGCAAAACTTACATTTAGCCTCTGCTAAAACAGGAAGCTCTGTTTTATTGATGGCATTATGCTCCATAGCTACACCCTGTATAACCTGTGGCTTTTACAATTTTCCCAAATGGACTTTAAAGTTACTGTGTTCGTATTTAACTGTGTCAATTCTGTTGAATTATGGATTTATTCATAGATTTGAAGCCAGAAGGAGCCACTGGAACAGTGTTACTTAACTTCCTAGTATTCATCAAGCAACTCCTGCATAGTTTCAGAATAAATAAAGCATATATCAAGGCATATTACGCCTTAACTATACAAAATAGTTTGTCATCCCACCATGGATACTGACATCTCATCTCTCTCTACTTCAATGCTGGGCCGGAGGGAAAGTCTGAAGTCATTCTCCACAATAAATCACTATAGAATGATTTAGAGCAGACACCCTTGTGCACTGTTCCTCAGTTTCTGGTGGCTCACTTTTCCTTTCTGCCAGTCTTCACATTAACCTTGTTTTAAAACATTAAAGGCTATAGTTGCGTTTATATAGCAAAACTTTTCTCAAGACAGAAGTATGGAACGTATTAAACTGCTCAGGACCTGATAGAGGCCTTGCACTAAGAGTCCTTGTTATGTCGATTTCTGTAACAAGCTTTCATTCTGACTTTTTTTTTTTCCCCAGCAACCCTGTTTTTTTGCCACTGACTGATGAACTCAGCATGGATTTGCCAGCTTTTTTTGTGTTGAAGTTTCACCAGCCTATTCCTATGTCCTCATCCAGTATTGAAGAGATACAGAGGCTCACAGGCATGTTATAATTGTTTTTAAGACTAAGTACTTCTGTGACTTTGCATTGCTTATTTGCTTTTCATTTCCCTGTGTTCATGCTGTAAGAGGAATAACTGGTTTCTGGGGCAGAACATGTTCTGTTCTATCAGCCCAAGTGTAACATTTTAGCAACCAGTGCAAAACACAAAAGTTCTAAGAAAGATATGACAATTACAGGCAAAGCTGTTAAACACTCTGCCTCAAATTCCCATTAGCAAAAAAGGGAATAAGAAAGGAGATTAATGGTTTTGTCTTTTCAAAACATTGGTTTTATTTTTAATATTAGCTTTCGTGTACAGTCATAACCTAAATGCTAATAAAAAAAAATGATCTGGTTTCAGGAATTCAGATTACTGGCTTGAAACTAGCTCCTCTATATGAGCTGATTGTTCAGTCTACCCTTAAAGAAAAATGCAGTGAAGACTTGTCTACACATAAATCCTGTTTCTTTGTGGTGAGTATAGCGTGCATTTGACACACACACTCTGCTTTTGTGCAAGTTATATACTGAATTTTATTTCCTCATAAGCAAGCAATGCAGACTTCCCAGAATCCCAACAGTATTTAAATGTTCTTTAGGAAATAGTTCAAGTTATTTACGAAACAGTATTCGACCCTTCCAAGTAAGTGAGCTTCTCATCCTTATTAATGAAACACTGTGTGCATGGCTGCTGAAGGCATACTAATTTGTGTGCAACTCAAATATTTACTCTTCTGAAAATTGGTCAGAACTTTACTATTAATGCCTTAAAAAGAAGGAAACTTATTGGCTGGTGTGAGGAGCAAGTCCCAAGATGGTACTTACCTAGATTTTTGAAGGTCTTTATCATGCTGCATGTCACGCTGCATATCACGCTGTTTTAACAAAAAAGATTTCTTGATTAGATAACACTGAGAATACCAATTCCTTTTAAAGGGACTGGGAGAAAGAAAAGTGTAAACTGTTACAACAGCAATGACAATTACTATCTAGAGCCATGGCTGCTTAAGTGTAGATGGCTTCCCTTTTAATAACTGTTTTATTAAAAAAAATACTTAATTTAGGCTGCATTAGATGCAGAGGAAAAGTTTTAGAATAGAAAATGGTGGCTAAGATGCTTTCTGCCAGACTTACATACAAGGCAACTACATGACCAACTTGATAGGAAACATTAATTTTGCAATTCATGGCAACAAAAGAAGAGGACGCTTTTTTCTCTTCTACTAGCAGTGTTAGCAGAGCCCATTGCCTACATAGTTCTTGGACTTTGAGGTGGTGGTACAGAAGTAGTAGTAAGTTTACACCATGCTAAAATAAGATTTAGCAAAGCTCTCCACTATAAAACACATAAGATGGGATAAATTTTTCATTTCCATTAGATACACACAAAAGGCTCAGTAACTCTTCAGCAATTTCCTAAAATATTAGTACTTGCTGGGAGATTGTTTTGCTTCTGAGTTTAAAGATTTTATATCTAGAAATAAATTACTAAATTGAATACTAACCTTGAAAGGAATGTAGGGGGAAACCCTTTTGCTCCATGAACACATGTGGAAAAGCTCTTTTATTCTGCTCTTCAGCTTTTTGTAATATAGACCCTGCTAATTAACTGCCCTGCCCTGTTCTTAAGGTGACAGTTCCCATTTGGCATCCTGAAGTAGGTAACACCCTATTGCACTTCTAATTTTGTCACAGAATCACTGTCAACATGGGCAGGTGGCAAATTTTTCTTACTATCTCCTCTTCTCCTCTTCAAATGAATCATTGGGAGATATTCTAGCCAAACATGCTTCTCCAAAGAAAGCAGTAGTGACGGAGGGAAGAACAACATATGATGCCCCAAAGAGATTTCAGGCAAAACTGTTATCCTATTTGTACACCTGTCAAGCAGCACTACTATGACATTTTTCTGAGATAAGATCTTGGTTGTTAACAGTTCTACAGCCTACAGGGCTCTTAAGAGTAGTAGGAAGAATTGGTGGCACTTGAACTCCTGACCACTTGGCTCTGGGTATATTCACCTAATCTGCGTGCATTTGGGATGGAGAGTGGATCTCATTTAGCTTCCTCTAATGATTATACTGCTACTGAAATGCAGAGAGACATGAAGGACATGCTGCAAATGTATCTTCCAAAATTATTTTTGCTGTCAGATTGTGCAGTTGCCTGACAACATCAAGCTTTACTTTCTTGTTTTCAGTGCTTGAAATATCACCATATTTGTTGTTCAGTCTCTTCCAGATTGCCCAAAGCACTGTTACTTCATAAACAAGGGCTCAGAAAAATCAGATTTAGCAGGAGCCTTGGTCAGTAAAATCCCATTTAGCCATTCGAAGTGTGTGCCTGGCGTAATAGAGATTCTTCGACATCAAGTGGCATATAACAGTCTTATTAGCAGCTGTGTCTCTGAGAAGCATACAAATGAAGGTAAATTGTGTGGTTGAAAGTAACGGCAGAGTATCAGAGAGAAACTAGCTTCTAAGCTGGGTGTTAACACATTTACTGCTCCCTTGCCAAAGCTGTCATTATTTGTGGAGTATTTTAAATGATAAAAAATTCTTAATTCTGGTACTAGAGTCTGTTGAATATTTTTTTTTAAAAAATCTCCTAGGCCTGATACTTTTATAAGCATAAACTAAGTTGCCAAAGTAATGAATAATTAGATTCTACTGTATCTAATCTACAGTATTTTTTAAAATTCTAGTATGTGATTCAGCCAAAAAGAGTCCAGGTTCATTGGGTGGATATCACTAAATAGTAATTTTATTTCTAGATGATTCAGAACTGCTTTACTTTGAAGTGGTACCACACAAGAACACCAGCTTTTCTGTCTTTTTCCTTCATCCTGTGAAAGAGAATTTAGCCTGTGGTACGTGTGGAATAATTGATACTGTCCTCTTTATTGGGCTGACAGGGACTTGGTTCTATCTAGGCTCTTGCACTATGCTTCTTGGTTACAAATACACTCTAAGGGCTGCTCTCAATGGTGTGCAACCCATGAAAAAAACCAAAGTAGCACTTGCGTATAAATTGCTTACTAAAGAGTGTTCTGTATTCAGCATAAACCAGAAAGTAAATGCAAATATTTAAGTCCTGTTCTGTCTCAGCCTGCACTTAATTAATAAATCATAACTTTGACTGTTTCTGATTTAAGTATATTAGGAAAAAAGTGAGTCTTATGCAAGAGCATTTTTGCAAGCCCCTTCCCATTGACTTCAGTCTTACCACTTGAAGCATCAGAATGAAAGGACAGTTTTCAATGTTTATAAAAAATGTTTATTTTGAAATACTTATATTCTGTTCCTTAGTGATAATTGATGTTATAACCTCCAGAGAAGTCCAGTGCCACCTTCATTTAAATCTTCAAGATCCAACTCTAAATTCTAGTGATGACTTTATAGCAAGAGCTCTGAAGCGGTAAGTAGTTTTATTTTATTTCATAACAGCTGGAATGAACCTCAGAAGTCTATTTAATGGAAATATCATGTGCATTCACAATGCCATAAACTCGTCAACAAGAAAACTTCACTCTAGTAAAAAGTTATAATATCATAGTGAGAATAAGTTAGTGTCTTAAGTATCTCTTTCAAAAATTTTAAACATTAGTAGTGATGGAAAGTGTTTCTTTCTAGTAGAAAGCATGTGAGGCAAGGAAACACTTTTGAATGAAGGGAGTTTTACCTTTTATAAAGATGTAAACACCCTTTTCTGAAGACTCTATCTGATGACAGTCTTATGACTAGTATGGCTTAGAATAGCATGGAAAGGACTTTTTCCACATCCACCTAATACCAATCAGTGCTTCTTTTCAGAAAGTGAGGTGTATATGACATGTTTACAACACTATCTCTGACTTGTTTTCTGAAACAAATTCCACAAGAGGCAAGTTGCTGTGATATATGAACATACACTAGAGAAAGGACTGAGAGCACTAATTCATTTGGCATAAGCTAGTATACAACTATTATCTGTTTGATGACAGCAAGGTCAATGCAGGCTGGATTTTGAACATGTTTAAGTAGCCTGCCCTGTCATAAGTCACAGAATACTAGTTACTATTCCCGGAACCAGGTAACTCTATCGTTAGAGTGGGGAAAAAACTCCTCTGGCGTAGACAGTTTTAGAGAAGGTACGCTCTGTACCTGTCTTATACATAACATGAAAGTTACAATTATAAAACTCAGCAAGAATGAATATATTTCAATATTATTAGTTTAGGTTTTCATTAAAAGCACCCCTATGACTTGTTTTGTTTTTGTGTTTGTTTTTTTTTAACCAAACCCTGCCCCTCTTTTGCACCGCTAAGCTCAAAGATCCAGCACTTCATTTCATTGCATCAACATTATGTTTCTGGTATAGCACATGAAGGTATACTGTAGTTAGTGTAACACCTATTAGGTTGTACAAGGCAGAAAGATGCAAGGAGGTAGTGCTGTTTTTCACCACACGTATCATTCAGGTGTCAGCCACAGTTTAAAAAACAGAAGTAGGCTGAAGAATGGATGAAGCCTGTAGCAGTGACTAATGTTTCATTTCCCCTTTCAGTTGCATGTCGGTCCCAGTTGTCATGAGAGCCATTTTCAGGAACGCTGCCAAGGTGAAAGCTGATAGTGAAACACAAGACATGGAAGTAGATGCGAAACAAAAACCTGAACCACCATGTGAGCAAATTACGGATTCTAACAGCCTTGAAAAAAGTCTTTCTGTGGCTGGTCAGCAAGATTGGGTAGTGACAGATAAGCCAAGTACTACAGATAGCCCAAAAGAAAATCTCTCCACAGCCAAACTGGAAACTCCGGGCGATAACATGGAAAAAAGTAACCGCACAGTAAGCACAGAAACTTTGTGCAGAATGGAGGAAAGTAATTCCAGAGCTAGTACAGAAGCTGTTATGATAGATAAGTAAAACACACAATCTATTATTTGATAATCAAACAAACAAGAACTATTTTTCCTGGCATAGATTGCTTTTGCAGAAGTAGTTAGAGAGAACTTGGCAAGCTTACTGTCTACTTAGTAATTTGTGAATGGAGCTTCCTCTTTGCACACTATTAAATACATATAAGCAACACTCTCGAATTTGCATTTTTAAACTTCCAAATTTGGAAAGTCTAATGCTGCTCTACTAACCTTTATTTTTGTCTGCACCATATTCTACCACAGTATGGAAGATACTTCTGTTTAACATATGCGATACAGGTTGTAACATAACACATGCACTTGTAGAAAAGTAATGTTCATCCATGTCAGCATTATGCTAAATAAAATGAGAAAAAGAAAGCTGTTTGAACAATTTTGTACATAAGTAATTAATGCAGACAGCCCTATTTGTGCACTATTTCAGAAACAGGTTCAATAAGAAACTCTTAATTGCAGTTCTATTTTCCCCTAATGTAGTAGTGGTACTGAATGGCAGCCAAACTTACAGTCTTAAAGTCATAAACTCAGTCTCTGAAAATCAAGCAATTTTTACCTTACTTTTCTGGCCTCAAAGCAGAAAACCGTTCTGTGATTTAATTTTTTTTTTAAAAAAGTATAGTTAAGTTGGCAGTTCAAAATTTCACTGTCTCTGTCTAGTCCTGCTTTTTCTGAGACATGAAGGAAAGTTACAAGCAACTTAAACCAAGTAAACTCCTAACTTACTGTAAATCAGTTTAATTAGTGTAAAACAGGGATAGGAATTCACAAAGACTTCCTGACCAGAGCAATTTGCAGCTACAGTTAAGGCAAGCAACAGGAAGGGGAGTCAAATATAGAATGTTGGCACAGAAATACAAAGTTGTCAGAAATTTGCATGTGTGGCTGACAACATGTTTGTTTCTGTGAGAAGGTGAATAAGCCTAGCTTCCTTGAAGAGTTTGGAAGAACACTATGGGAATGAGGGAAAGAGAGTTCAGGCTAGAAGGACTGTCAAAATAAATACAAAAGTAACACAAGGAAGTTCATTAGACTGGAAACATGTTCAGTGTGGTCTAACAGGGTAAGAGTAGATGACCTAACAGTAAAACAACTGATTTGTCAGTAATTCTGCATTTGAAGAGAATAGTGTGTTTTCAGCAAAAGTAAAATAGAACTGCATGAGGAAGAAAAAATAATAGTTTTTAAGTGTGAAAGTGCACTGCACAGTGGTTATAAAAGGTAAGAGGAAGAATTTGACAAAAGGTGAAAAATTCCTGTATTTTATATAGTGACTAGAGAGAGTCACAGCACTCTAGAACTCAGCAGCAAATCCTGTCCTATTTTCCACAGAGTTAACATATCATCAACAGCAGCTTATTCTGCAAGAATAGCTTGTCCATAGCATTGGGTGTTTATTTTTTAGATACTAGAGGGGACCTATTTAGAGGGGCTATTTAAGGGACCTGCTCCATTTTCAAACTGCTGCCAAAAGAGAAAGTGAGGGTGAAATGACAGCTTCTGACACAGAACAGAAACATGTTTAGTAATCTTTGTAGAGCTTTAAAAGTCATTTCTCCTTTCTGTGAAAGTTATGTTTAAGATTGAAAGCAAGGTGTTTTTTTGACAGGAGCCAAAGCATGGTGAAGACCGACAAAAATTACCTCTACTGGGAAGCATCAAAATCAGATTTACCTAAAACAAAGTGATGCATCAGCCTGTACATGGTTCACAAACTGAGAATCAAATCCAGCTGAGATAATTTTAAATACCATGAGACAGAAAAACTAATGTTCCAGTTGCTGGACATGATGGAGTATATCCAATGATAAGCCTAGTTGCTCTACTAGCCAAATAGTCTGCTTTTTAACCCAAGCAAGGGTTGACCTTTCAGGATCTGTGCAGAGTTTTGCCTTGCTGCACTCAGGCTGCAAGGAACCAACCTCACCATTATTTCTACAAATCTTTTCACCAGAGCTGCCAATGTCTTCATGTCTTCCAGCTTTAACTTCACTGTACTCTGTCCCAGCTGGAGCTGTGTGATTAAGGTCCATGTCCTGAACAGAATCTAAAATGTGTCCGAGATGTGGCTGTTGTTCAATAGAATTCAGATACTTAAGCACATCTTCTTCATGCTTTCCAACAACATCAAGAAGATTATTTATCTTACTTAAAGCAGAATCATGTCCATTAAAATGACACCAGGATAAGAGAGCACTGAAAAGTGAAGAACAACAAAAAAAAAAGTGATTACATGTACCCCCACAGACCTCCAGTTGTTGAAAGGAGATAGCAATGTGACAAGATATCTATACTATATAAATGTATATACATTTTATTCACATTTTCTGGGAAGTTCAAGCAGTAGGACTGAATATTAAGCTTAAATATGTAGATTCAGATAATTTTGGAAGAGCAACTGAAGGAGGATTTTTAAGAATGATCACTCTACACCCAGGTAAGCAAATCCCTGTATTCAAGACCTGAGAATTCTCAGGTTGCTCACGTTACACAGATTTACAATGCACTTTTTTTTTTTTTAATTTAAACAATGAGCTGCATGCATGCTCCCTTCATACACACCCTCCACATGCACACTACCTTAAGGAGTTTGTAACCTACTTCAGGGTTCCTCTGAACTGGCCACATGTAACCATCAACTCAGCACCGTGTCTGTAACCTTGATTAAAGCCTTCCTGGAGTGCAAGTTCTTTCCCAGCCTCAATTCCATCCCTATAGCCTTCCTATAATAAGAGTAGTGAAACAGGTTGTTCACAAGATGAAAAACTGGACCTATGACAATTTCATGACAATAAAAAAGTTTAAACAAGTATTCAGTCTCTTAAATTACAGCTTCTAGATTTGAACGTCCCTCCCAGCTACACCCCCACTGCCAAACCAAGACATGTTTTTTGCACTGCATTATGATTTACTGATTGGTAAGATCCAGTTCTTTTCTAAAAGGATCCCCAGAAGGTCAGAAAATAAGGAAAGTATTTTTAGAAACATCAAAAAAAAAAGACAAATCTGCAGGAAAGCATGCTTGCTTTTATGATGACCAACTCCTTTATGAAAAATTCCTTAAAGAATACCACATACAGATTTCTAGCCATCTAAGAATACATAGGCTGCAAAGCATCCCCTTTAGCAGAGGTACTCTCCCATCTGTAATCCATCTACCTGTTTTCACAAAACTAATTATTGAGCCTTGCTTCTCTATTTGCCGGATCTCACTCAATTCAAGAGTTATATTGGAGAAAAGATGGTGATGGAGTGAGTCACATATAAATACATTGTGATTGCTTTCTGTAAGAAATAGCTAATGATTGTAATGCAAATTAATTTATTTATATTCTAATCACATTACCATATAATGTAGAACTTTTTTCACACCAAATTGCAAGTTGTAACAGTGAAAACTTCTGTTTGCTCGTGAGAGAAGAAAACTGGTGGCCTTGCTAGAGAAATAGCCAGGAACAAGAATGTTTCTTTATTTTGCCCAACATACAGCTCTAACATCAATAACATCTTACGATTTTGCAGTATCTCATAAAATAACAGAGGGATTTGTGGAAGAACACTGAACAGCCCCTTAAGAAAACCAGTCTTTTCAAGGGACTCAGATGCAGGAAACTTTTCCTTGGAGAATAATACAACAGCTCTGTTGTAACACCCTTCCTCATCAACAGCCTACACAACAGCTTCCATTCATGTTCTTCAGCCAAATGCTGTTCACCCATGAGCAGACAAGCCCTACTTGCCCCACTCTGAATGATAATATATCTGTTGAAGTAACCTGGGTTTATGTACTTGTTTTGTTCCCTGTAGAATTCCAGGGAGGGAAGGGCTGCAGAAACCTACTTTCATGAAATATATTTTTCAATAGGAGAATAAATAAGCCCTAGAACTACCCAGACTGCAACGTCCAATTGTGGTTCCACATGGAGTCACACATCTTAAATCTGACTGATGAAGAACTCTACTTAAAAACCCAAACATCTCATATTTCTTTATTAGCATTGTTTAGCTGTGTTGCCATATGTTTACTAGTGGCATACCTACAAGTATGAAGCAAATAGCTCGCATCAGAATTTAGCACTGCTTTTTACAAATGCACGTGGTTGTACAGAGGGAGCCAGTGTCTTTCCGTAAAACAGTATTTTGCTCTGATAAATCCCTGCTAAATTTTCCTGACATTCAGAAGAAACTAAGCCACTATAACTTTTAAGCAGCCACTCTCAGTTTGCCCTTTAAATCAGCCATATGAATATCAAAGTATGCATCAGTAAATGTAAAACGGTTAAAAAGACCATTAAATCATTGTTATAGAAATACCTTCAATCTTTTTTTCATGGTGCTGTTCCATTCTTTCTGTAGTAGATACATCTCATCTGCATCTTCATCAAATATATCCTCACTGGATCGGCTGACTGCAACTTGTACCCAGGACATTACTGCAGTGATGACTGACCTCTGTTTATGTGGTAAAAAAAATACTGCAAAACTCTCAAAAGTCCCTCTGGCTAAGTGTCAGATTAGAAGTATAGGCAAAAAATGTGAGTTCTGAAGAGAAGTCGTGTATGGAGCTGATCATTCAACCTGTACATTCGTTTCCACATGAAAAATGGATGCTGATTACCATCAGGGTGCAGCTGTCAAGAGAAGACAGATCATCACTGGTAAAGCAGCTTCTGTAATTTACGAGGACAACTTCAGACAGTAGTTTCTTCCCTTCTTATGGCAGTGACACACATATGCACATCAAACGAGCATTTCTAAAAGTTGCTAGTACACGAACACCAGGCAGAAACAACCTTATGACTTGATTCTGACAGCAGCTGATGAATAGCCCCATATAGCTTCCATGCGGTGCATTACACATAGGTAATCGCCTGTAGAGTTAATAACTGGCAACAACTTCCACCTTTGATTTTCAGTTTCTTGGTTATGCCAAATACATTACCGTCTTAGAGATCTTGAGTAGAAATACTCCTTTACATTGTGAATAAAGAATTAGCTAGTTGTACTGTAGAGGGACAAAGACATAATTGGATTATTTCATCTTCTCCACTGAAGAAAACCTTAAGAGGCCGCTCACAACTAATTCATTGCATCGGTGGAAATTCTTACAACCCGCAAACGCTGTTTCTCGCAGAGGCACCAGCGGCTCCTGGGGGACTGCGGGCCATACGAGCCCTCTCCGCGCCGGGCCAGGCCGCTTCTCCCGGGACACGCCTGGCTGGAGTCCGGCAGCCTGCCGGCGCCCTCCCCGCGGCGGGCCAGAGGCGCACCCCGCCATCCTGCTGGCCTTTCCAGCCAGCAGATCGCAAAACCGTGCCTCAAGGCGCCAGCGCCGCCCTGCCCAAACCTCGGCCGAGCCCACAGGCTCCCCGCCGCGCTACCGGCACCGGCCCCGGCCAGGCCGCGACCCGCCATTTCACGGCCGACTGCCCAACCAGGAGGGCACCCAGGCTCCCACAAGCTGCCGCCCTGGGGGGAGCCTTCCTTCTCCCCTACCTGGCGGCAGGCGCAGCCTCGCCTCCCCTCCCCTCCCCTCACCTCTCCCGGCTGCTCCCTCAGCCCCGCGCTCCATCCCCTCACTACAACCGCCGCTTCACAACACCCCACCACTCCCTAGCGGCCGCCATCTTGGCTGAGGGCAAACTGGCTTCACTACCGTCGGAAGCAATAGGGTGGCGGCAGCCATGTTGGCTGAGGGCAAACTGCGAGGAGGCTACAGTTAAACAGCCGCCATCTTAACCAGCAGCCCCGTGGCTTCAAAGCCCGTCTGAGGCACGGGAGGCGGGCGGCCATCTTGAGTGCGGGCGCAGCCTCGCGTCCTCCTCAAGGAGGCGGGACGGGGTGGCCGGGACGCGGGGTCCTCCTGCCCGCCGAAGGGTGAGAGGCGGTGGAGGAGGCCGGGCGTTGGCGGGGGAGGGGGGAGAACAGCCGCTACTGTGAACCCTTCACCCGGCTCTCCAGAGCGAGGAGCATGTGGCTGCCCCAGGCCTTCCACAGTGCCCTCAGGCCAACCCCGGGGGTAGCGTGTTCCCCGGGGCACGGAGGTTTTTTTCCTCTTTTCAGTCATACATTGTGAAATTTAAAAAAAAAATCTGCCTTCTTTGCTTCTGAATCCTCAAGGTCCTTCTGTGTCAAGTGTGCCCTTAAGCCGCCCTCTACAAGATTTAGGCATCACAATAATAAATCCTCTTTAATAGGAAGGGTGCCAGCGGGAGACAAGTGTTTCATTGTTTGCTTCCATTAGAGAAAACAGTAACATCCTTTTGACATGAATACAGCAGACTAACGTGTTTTTCTTGGTGCATGCTGCATTTAGCATGTGAGCATAAGTTTAAAGTTGGTTAATCTTCATAAACATACTCTATGTCAACCTTGAATTCAAGGTGTGTGTTTCTCCAAATTGCCAACTCCTGTTACAGGACGTGCCCTCATGTACTGAGTGCTTCCACAGGTCCCTGGGAGGGAGCATGTTTGCTCCTGGTCTGGAGAGGCTGATTCCCTGTTTACCAGTCTGGCCATGGTGCCACACTCACCCCGCAGCCACTGCCAGGTGTCCCACCTCCTGTCTCACAGATGGCTGGTGAGATTCATTACAGCAGGGCTAGGACACCACCGCGGATGACAGCAGAGCCTGTCCTCACACTGCAGGTACCGAGTGAGAGACGAATGATAGCGTGCTTCGACTCACACAGCCACAACACTCTCAGTCCTCTTGTCCCTTTTGTTTTGCAGAGACAGCCTGTCCTCCTGCTCGTGGCCCTTCTCGGACACTCACTGCTGGTTGCGTGCTGAGGTATGAGTGGCCAAGTAATCCAAATCTGTCTAGAAACTGGTGTGTCAGGGGATGAAATGACACTGGTGCTTCTAGATGGCCAGAACTGTGCCTATCTGTTCCTCAGAAGTTAATATACATGTCCCTGACTGCTGATTTCCTAGCTCAGTTTTATCACTTCCACCTCCTGTCTGGTAGAGGCTTATTTAACTAGCTCAGCCATTTTTTTTTAAACAGGCAACAATGCTGAAGATAGCCCACATGCACAAATGCACAGTCACAGAATGGCTCGTGACCCCCTCATGACCGGTCATAATGGCACTACTAAACCTGGGTTAACCCTTTGCTTATCATCTTGCCCTCTGTCCCCTCAGCCTCTTGCTCTTCTGGAAAAGATACACAGGTCATGCCTCAGGGTCACTGTGGGTTTCCCAATTCAAACTACCTCTGTTTAAACGTCTTACATTTACCAAAGGTGATCATTCCACACAGATGTTTGTAAGACAAATCCTTATAACCATGAGAAACAATGAAGAAACCTCATATTCCCACCCCTTTCTATTAGTAGTTGTGGGTGGATAATTTGGTGGATCATATTATATACTTAGAGCAGCATTGTTGCATTGTGAAGTGCAGTTGCAACTTGAAGACAAATGCATTGTATGCTGATGGCCTCGACAGGGCTGCAGGCAGGGCTTGAGGGTGAGGTGTAGTGCCTCAGGGTGTGGATGTTTTCCACACCTATGTGTGTTCTAAATAAAGCAGTGTCTGCATATTATGGTGACACTTTGTAATGACACATGCCAAAGGATCAAAAGACGAGAACAATATTTCACAGGCTACAAAAGAGTTCTGGCATTTTTGCAGAATAAAGAAAAATTACCTGAAAATGTGAAAAACAAAGAAGTTGTTGATTTGTGACCCATTGTAAAATTTGTCACTGCCATATCTAAGATAAAAAACTGGCTAATTTTATGCTTACGGTATCTGTTATACCGAAGGTACCTCTGAGCCATGAATATGCTCAGCTCAGCAGTTACTTCCTGCGCACCTGGAGTACTGGGGAGAGGTTCCAGAGGGGCCAGTACACAGTCATGCAGAGCTTAGGGCTACCAAGGGGTTGCGGGAGATCATTACAAAGGATTTCTGTCAGCTTCATCTTAGTGGTAAGGTTTGCCATTAAGCAGTCAGTCACAAGTGATCACCAAAAGTAAAATACATGAACATAGTGGCATAGGCTGCTCCTTTAGACCTTTATTACTGTACATAATGCCTCAGATAAAGCATTGCTCCCATTCAGATCATTATTACACACTCTTGTCTTTCAGTCATCAGTGCCTCAAACCCAAACTGGTAGGAGCAGCCAATGGATTTCATCATAATGCACAAAGACCCCTCAAGATTTCAAGCTTTTTTGAAGGGCGGTTGGTTACCATAGCCAGGACTTTTGCTGTGTTTGGGCTACTCTGTGGGGCAGGATGATCACATTCTCACTAGGGCAGTTTCTATTGCTGTGCACTGCTGTCTCTAGCAGAGTTGAGCTAAGGCTTGTGAAAGGCCCACGGTAGAGGGCTATTTAGACCATAAGTTATTCTCCAATCATACAATGCTTATTGTCATGGACCAACAGAACTACATTTCATTGGCTTTGATTTTGGGAGTAATAAAATCCTTTTAAGAAATCTTAGCTCTTAAATAGTATTTGGATGAATTTCAAGAACACTTAAATCATTGTTCACTTGTTCTCTGTAGTAGACAAGACTGAAACATAATGGGAAAGAGTAAGCTATTGAAATGTGAGGAGAATGAAAACCATCAGTATTTAATAAAGATGGTATATGCATTGTCACCAAACATTGCACAAAGTTTCTGAAGAGCCTTAAACCATAAGTCCCTCCCAAAATGCATATTCTGCCTATGGTCAGGTCTGTAGTCTTTTCCAGGTATCTGGCTTTACTGACTTGTCGGATCTAGGCTGTTTTCCCTGAATATGATGAATAACAGGGCATTGGTAGGACTGCCTACAACAGCAGCAAGAAAGACATACTCATGCTCACATGCAGCCTACATCTCTGTCCTGATCTTGGCTCTCTGTGCGTTTTTCCTTCATGCAAGGGGTGGTGGGGTTGTGTACAGCTGGCTGGATGTTGCAATAATAATACAGTGACCTCCAGTGCTTAAATCCTTTGCTTCCAGACCTACCACAGAGAAGGAAACAGTGAGCTAACAAGTTAACTGCAAGGTCATAGGCTTAATGACGTTTTAAATATTGCAGCTCACAACACAGGAGATTGTAATGACCCGAAATTAAACAGGAGGGTTAAAATAAACCTCTAAGATCAATGATTATTACCAGGGCATGGTAATAAACACACATATCTGTGTTTTCCTATAACATCTCTCATTGAGGATATTAAGGCAATTTACCAGTAAAGACCTATCACCCTCTTGTGATGAAGGTAAGTAACACATAGGAATCACCTCACTGTTTTTGTGAAATCACTTCTCTCTTCTTTAATAACACAAAATAATATTACACAACTCTTTGGGTCAAAATGTCTCATTTAATGTCACAAAAAATGGAAGAATATGGAAAAGCACTAGAAATTTATGAATATATCAAGGGTAAATGTCTAACATTCACTTCAAAGCACCACAGGAATATTAATAACTATTTTACAATTATTTCTCACACAAGTGTTTTCAAGGGAGAGGACATTTCTGCCTCTTCCTTCCCCTCTGTTACCAAAGCACAGAACTTTGATAGTTAAATGCTACAACAGGGCCATTCTCCTACTTGCAGAATCATTATCATTTCAGATCCTGGCAAAAAAAGAAACCTTTCCTGAATATTCCATGGACTGCTGGCAATTTGGCTTGTACTGAATTATAAGTGGAAGTGGTTAAGCAAAGGAATAATTTTTTTTTCCCCCTGCTTTTCCTAGGCATGCTTTGAATGTCCCCAGGGAAGCCAGGCTTGCAGTCTGAAAAACTGTACTCTGAACTGTTGCGTACTAAACAGAGCAGCAGGTAGTTTATTAACACCAATGCAGTTCCCTTCCACCTTCATTTTCCTTGGTTTGCTCCTCAAATGAGTGAAATTTGTTGTCCCCAGATGTAGTCCATATTTTCATTCTGGAACTTCAATAACAACTCTACCATTGCAAAAAAGGTGGTATGGCTGAGATCAAAATGAGCTATATTTAGATTCCAGCTCAAGATTAATGCTGCCAGAACAGAGTGTAATATGGGACTACACTACCCTTTTTAGAATATACAATAGAGAAGCAAGGAAGAAATATTCCTAATTGTCTTCAATCTGTTGACAGTGAGCTTTTTATAGTGTGAAATTCCACACAAACAGAAAAAGGTTGTGTCAATAAGGACAAGAAAATATAATAAATTCTACATTTTAGTTGTATAACTGAATCATGTGTCTACTGCAATTGTAATATCAGTGATTGGTCTGACTGGGTTTGTATCATCAATAAATCAGGACCCCGTAGCTCTTTGACTCAGATATCCTTCAGTAAGATTTTTCTACCTTACGGGTTACATTTCTTGAAGCAGAGCTGCCTTTTTTGTTTGTATAATAATTGATCATAAGATGCAAATAATTACTGTAAATGTAATTGCTCCAAGGAAAATGCTGTATTCTACTTATGAATTTCCCCAGTGAATTGCATCTTTAGTCAAATCACACAGACTTTTTGTCACACTTGCATTGCTTCAACAGGAGAGAAATGCCAGCTCTTTTCCTTTGGCTAAGAGACAAATTGCCCTCTCTGTTTTATCCCTTGTATCAACTCAGGCAAATGATGAAAAACTGCAGGAATAGCAGTTGTACAATGCTGATCCAATTGTCTGAAGTGAATGGAACTGTTAGAAGGCATAAAACTTGTGGTGCGCACTGTTTTCTTTGGCACCTGAAACCGTGGGAAAACAATTGTTTCAGTGACAATGCGCAGTTTCTGAAAGGTTGAGGTTATGACAAGGGTGGTTAAATGGTGGCTTTTGAATTGCATGTGGATTGTGAACAATTCCAGTACAGCATGTATGTCATATCTGCAGCATATAATTGGTTGTTTGGCTGTGCTAGCACAAAGGCTGCTGGGCAATTCATATCCTCAGCTGTGGAAGAAAGTGAGTTGGCATCGCTGGGCCTCTTGGGACCAGCTGTACTCTGGGGCTGGCTCCCTCCCACAGGGAGCTACAGCCCCCTGCGGAGCCATGGCCACGTGTAAACTGCTACTGGAGCTCTCCGAGGAGGGCCCTGCTGGGTGAGACAAAGCATTTGCTCAGGACAGCATATTGCTGGGCATGGCAAAATATTTATGCCCCTTTTGCCTGTTTTTACCTTACAACTGCTGCTGCAGCCAGGTGGGGTGTTAGATGTTACTGCACCACTCCTGGCAGTGCAGTTGGGCGGTGACTTTCCCTTCTCCTAGCTCCTCTCTTTCTCCCATTCTTAGTCCTAACCTTTTAATCAATGCTGGAAGAGCAAGTACCACTTTGCTTACAGCTTTGGCTCTGAGTTATGCTCAGCCACCTGGAGACGATGGCATGTAGCTAAATACTCAGAAATTTATTCTCCTCCCTCCGCTTGGATATGATCTTACCACTTTCCTGGGTTGCTTTCTCAGACCTGCAAGTACAGATATGCTCATCTTTTCGCAATTATCATCGGTGTCAGTGGAAGGTGCTACCTTCAATAGCAACTGCAGCTGTTATGCAGCTAACAGAACAGGGAATCTGACATTTAAACAGGACCAACCATTGCACGTGGCATGTCTTGAATATTACTCGCCAGTCTGGAAAATACTGAGCATGGTTACTCATAGTTTCTCCAAATTTATTTCACAGGACTTAACTATATACATTCACATGCGGTTACCTGCCTATACTTTGCCATTGTATTTTGCTCAGGAACCAACAAATGCAATTCATCTGACCCAACAATAAACCACCGTCTAAACAAGTAACATTAGGTACTTTTTTTCATTGAATTATTATGGTCAGTATCTGTCACCCTGATTTATGCTGAGAAGCACATTGCTATTCAGGCCATTATTGATTTCTCTGGATTTGCACTCAGGGTAATGCTGTTCTCAGCATGCAGGATCACAGAGAAGGTGAACTTTCTCATCAAATTTTCAGCAGCAGCAGAGTTGCTAGCTCTTTAAGAAAACTGAAACAACAGTGGTCATGTTACAAGCTCAAGCCCTGACTTTAGAGAAATCATATGATACAGTCAAAGCCTGAAGCCACTTTTCTTTGCTCATCCAAAAGCTGCAATGAGTAGAGTGGCTCAGTGGGATATATCAGGCAGGCTTGGCTCATATTTTAAATAGCAATAAAGAGCTTCAAAGTTCTTCAAAGAACTAGAAAAAAGAGCCACAAACCATCCTTCCATTTTGTGAAATAAATGAGGTCACACCTTCAGCAAAACTATGTATTGTATTTTGCCACTGACTCAATGCATGGGCTGACTAATTGTGACTAAACAATTTTACAAGTAATGCAGCAATTACACAGAAAAATCAGAATGAATTCAGTACCACCTGAAGGCTGGGAATCAAATTCCATGTCAATATGACAGGTGCTCTAAGTTACAGGAGATGAAATGTAAGGGAAGCTGATTTGAGGCAATTTGTGCAGAGACGGCAAAAAGCTCTTTATAGAAATGGTCTACTTCATTTTATTTCCTCCTAAACCTGGATTCCACTCATTTATCTTTCTAACTCCCATATAGATATCAATTCCTCTGAGAAACATATCTCACAGCAATAGCTTTGTTTGGATAGTTCAACTGACATGAAAAATACATCTCAAAATAGGAACTGTGCTATCATTTTAATTGCAATTGTGAACTGATCACATTGTATATTGTAAGGTTTTAGAGTATCACCAGTCTGTGGAATATTACTATCAGGGTCTATTCCTGTTATTTATAAACATGGTATAAACCGAAATTAACTGTCAGTTCTGTTCCCAGAACTTCACAAAATTTTCACATATTAGGGTCTTTTTCTGAATGATGTAACTAATTAAATTTTTCTTTTTGTGAACTATTGTATTCTATTGATGACCCCTCTTTACCACAGTGTTTGGCAAAGGCATTTCCAGTTCATTAAAGAGACTGTGATTTAATAATTTGGCCAAAGAAAATCTGCAGGTCCTTTGAAAATCATCTTAGCACATGTGGAATAGGTCCCTTTTTTTCTAGCAAGGAAGAAAGTAGTGTGTAAACATTTTACTAATGTGCTGGGGACTACTTTTTATCCTCATGCAATATTAGCTTCTCAAAGAAATTCTCAGAATACATTAAGGCATAAAATGGTGTAGTCTGTGATTACCTGAAAATGTGAAACCTTGTTTTGTCTGTCACTCCTACCCCCACATTCCTGTGCAACGGCTGTTTTCTCTTTTCAGAAGCTAAAGCAACACAGACAAACCTTGTTTCCTGAATGACTGATGGGGTAATGAAAATTAATAGTAGCCCCTAAAAACACCACTGATTTTTATAAAATCTCAAAGACTGACACCTTATGTTTGTATTTGAAACAAGCGTATATCTCTCTGTTGTAATAAATGTAGGTATGCATGTATACTCTGATACCTATGAGCATTGTCTGCAGACTCTGAGGAGCTCAGGGGCATATTTCAAATTCACTTCAACAAGGGCACCAGGCTGTGTTATAAGGGTTTTGTAAAAATCTATCCCTTAGAATCTTGTAAGTAATCTTTGGATATCCTACAGGCTTTCTTTCATAAACCTTTCAACACAGAGCTGAGTGGGCTGCGCATGTGTGTGTGAAGTTGCCTTGATTGAAATGCCAATATTTGCTCGCTCTCTCTGTGCTCTGAAATTTACTGTTGCAATAAAACGGAAGCATTCCCTTGCATACCAAACTGAAGTGGCTACGAAGAACAACCACTGAAACCCCTCCTTAATTTCATGGTTTCAGTTTAATTGACATCAACGTTCCAGCCTTCCTACGGGCCTATTCATTGTCTCCCTCTCCTGGAGATTCAGTCTGGATTCAGTGTACAGCGAATTCATTACTGAACTGCAGCACCCTCCCTCTCAGAAAGGAAGGGGAAAGAAAGAAATCACACTGTAGTAAGAATCACAAGCATCTAATCTTAGTATTTTTCTTTTAGCTACATTTTTTTTTTTTAAACTTTTAGGTATTTCCCACAACACCCACAGCAAGCAACCCACACCACCTCCACCATCTCCCAGTCTGAATCTCTGTTGAGGGAGAATATGTTAAAAGGATATTTATCTATCTCCCTGACTCCAAACCACCAGTGCCCGAGACAGCATAATACAAATATTTCTGAATAATTCATGAAATGATTGATGGGCAAAAAATATTGCAAACAATGTATTTTAGGCATATTATTTAATCAGCAGCAATAAAGCTACTTATTTTGTAAGGAACATGAATAATTTATTTTAATACTAAAGGATGAGAATTCCTGTGATGCACGATTTGTAAGAATGACCCAACCAGCTCTAATCAGAGACTGGGGAGCATGTGCATGAGTAGCATGCAGTGTGCAAATACGTAGGCAATGATGAGAGGAAAAATAAGTTGCTCGGAATGGTGAAGGGTCACTGGTACCCACCAGTCCTTCCGCAAGAATGGGGCCCCAAAAGTGTTTGAAATTAGCATAGAAGAACTGGCGTGGTATGAAATAAAAAGAGCAAGGATGCAGCTTTGGTGAAATCTTGCCTCACTTGGGAAAATAAAAACAAATATTACCTGTAAAGACTAGGAAGAATCATATGGGGGGGGGAACAGTACATGGAGTGTAACCTCCACATTAATGCAGTTTCTTGGGGGAAGGATGAGGTAACACATTAGGGAGTACTGTGCTATAGAAGATATTTTTTATACTGAATACGCAATGATTCTAATGCTCTTGTTAGCATAATGCAGACTGTGTGGGAAAAAGAAGATCCCCCAAAACCTGGCTTTCTGGTAGCTCTCTCCTCTTCATGGGGCAAATCCTCTTTTAGAGCTCTCTCTGACATTTGTATGACAGTGGTTGTTACCTGTGGGGACCGCGTAGCCTTAGAGCTCAGCTGTGGTAGGGATAGTATTGTGGAATAAGTTGGTTATGGACTCTAGGATAACCACTAAGAAACTGTTAATTTTTTCTGCACTTACAGCTCACCCCATTTCTAAAATCTGTCAAAAGCATGGTAAGAGTTAGGGGCATCTGCTAGTGGGATTTCACATCAGATGCCGCATCAATGTTATGCAGCATACCAGCATGGGAACTTAACTTCTGGTGAGAGCAGAGCCGTTCATCAGATGGAGTAAGTTTATTGTGTCTTCTGTAGCTGGGAACTTGGAAAAGGTCCTAACACTTCACATTACATGTGGCTAGGTGGAAGGACAGTCTCAACTTCTACTGTGGGCTTAGGTTCCGCATTGGTACCTGGTTAGGAGTCAGTAGATTCAAAGTAGCTGAACCCAATCAAAGAGTGAGGTAGATGGTAGATGCTCTCTCCATTCAGTGGGCATTTCCGAAGTATTTAGTCCTTAAAAAAAAAAAAAAAAAAGTAGAGGTAGTGTGAAAAATACCTACAGAATCTAAAGTCCTTCAAAAGAGCACTCTGCTACTAAATAATGTAATAGTGTGTATCACTCATTCATTAAATATCAATAAATAATTTAAAATGATCTGTCATTTGAAATGCTCCTGAAATTATATCCATTCTCTGGTTTGTTCTGTATACACTTGTAAGGGGAGTTTCATGGGCTTTCTTTGGTTTAAATTTTGAAATTTAAATTTTGAAATTTTAAAATACTTCTTTGCAGTCTTAGCATTAAGAGAAAATGGAAGAACAGTGGATAAATTATTATTTATTTGAGATGACTGTCAGGAATGGTAAAAGAAAGATTCCTTGAAGGGAGAATAAACCCTTTCTTTGGCAGATTAGCTGCTGCCTTCTAAATCTTCCTCCTAGGAGGAGAGTACACAGGAGGTAACAGGATATTATCTCTTTTCCTTCAACTAGCTGTTAGCAGATTCGCAAGAAGTCCAGGTCATACCTTCAGTAGCTCTCAAGCCCTGTTTTCGGGCAGCAGGGTGTGATAGCAAGGCATGGACCTTGGGTGAAACTTTGGTTTTGCTGATGTTGATTCAACAATTCATTGACTCATTAGGCAGGATTTCAACCCATGTGCACCAGCCAAGTGCAGGGCACAGACTAGCCCTCAATGTTTAATTATAAGGTGTGGGTTGTTCAGCAGCATTTTATGTCTGTAACAAAAAGAACCTTCAGTCAAATCTTTGTGGGTAATTGATGTGTTACTCCTCCTTTGCTGGATCAGAAGTAGTGGCCTGACCTTAATCATGTCACTGTCTTCCTGTTGTATGCATTCTCCCCATCTGTAACAGACAGCAAGGAACTTTACAGATTCTGAAGCTAAAATAACAAGAATTTGTGTATGCATATAAAACACGTTTCCCAGTACAGTGCCATAGATAAAAATCATAACAAATGTACTTTAGAGTAAATGAATGAATGAAATTTAAGACTGATACTGCAAAATAAATTTGGACTGGCTTTTTTTTGGTGGGGGGAACTCATTAGACTGTGAAAATTAATCACACTGTGCAGACTATCCCACTGGCAAGACATTATTCACCGCAAAATAATTCTGTTGTTTTGGGACTTTGCTTGTATAGATTGATGGTGATTCAGTGTTTATTGAGATTTTTGGTTCGCATCTCATTTATGTTTATGCCTACCAGATAGCCTTTATTTGTCATAGTATTTCTTAGGAATTTTTTTTTATCTCAGATTTGAGTGTCTGCATGATGAAGATGCTCTATAAGTGAAAGAAGAAATTGAGCAATATTAAACATCACAGAAGACAAGTGATTGCTAAGGGTAAAGAAAGCAGATGATGATTACAAATAATAGTTTAAGAGAAAAGCCTGAACTGATCTGGATTTTGGTTCTAGGGATAACATCTTCAACCAAAATGCTTACCTTGCTCTGTTCCTAGTCTTGAATTTGGGGATTTAAAGTTAGGAAAAAAGCTAAAGAAAGTCAGTTTCTAAGAAAACTTTTTTAGTAGCAAGACTTCTTTTCTTCTAAACAAATCATTAAAATCTCATTGCCCGAGACATTTACGCGGAGAAGCCCAGAGTGCCTAACAGTGTATTATAAATGCAATATAGGAGCAGTATAAGAAGCAACATCTGCCTAACCATTTCAATCCCTCCTCCTCAGAATAGTATACTCGTTCATGTTAGATCCACTGGGCTGAGGTTCAGTCCACACTGTTGAGTGTTGCTGAGATCAATGTTACAAGTTGGCCCCTGGTTTCCAGGGAGGGACACTGACATTATGGTATTGTTTGTTTGGGTGCTATTGATCTTGCCCCCCACCCCCCCCCGCCTTGAATCCCTTCCTGGAATAGGAAAGGCACACAAAGATTTTGGAACCCATGAGAAATCTTTCATCATTTCAGATAACAGAACAGTATTTTCAGTCTTTAATGACTGAAACTTTATGAACAGGAGTTAGGTCATACATCCTCAAGGAAGAGTTTTCCCACAGTAGATACCAGAAAAGCTTTTGACAAATTTCCAGCAAAAGGACATCTTGCTATAAGGTACCCTGATAATCCTTCCATGTACAGATATAGAAACTGGCACGAAAAACTCCTGGATCTGTTAATGTTACAAAATTCAGCTAATAATCAGATATGCTTTTCATGCAAAGTCAAATGTAAACATAACTAATACAGCTCCATAAATATATACAGAGAGAACAGAAACAAAGAATAGCCTTAGATAAACCCAGGAGGCAAAAATACAAACTCCAGAAGTCCTGTTTCTGTCATGATGCTAACTGAATTATTTTCCTTCAACTGTGAATCGGTAAGTCTTGAGGCATGATGCTGAAGGAAAACTAAAATAGAGTTTGGGACCATAGACCATTGTCTCAAAAAGAGACAATGCAAACAAGAATTAGTTACATCACAGCACTTTGTTAAAGTTTAACAGTGAAAATAGGAGGCAGTGGTACCAATTGCTTGGTATAGCCTATGAGAGGAAAACGGTTTCCTGGTAAACTGAATGAAATCAAGAGTGACCAGAGGAGATGGTAGATGGAGTTGGTAGCGAAAGATATTGAATAACTTCTAAATCTGTCTCCTCAAGTCACGTCGTAATGGCAATATTAACGGCAATCATGGTTAGAAGTCTTTCACTAAAATAAATAGAGCTTTGGCTGAAATCTCTACTTCTTTCACAGAGTAGGTTAAAATAAACTTCCTATTTTCTCACCCAGGATATGGTTCTTCCCACTGGGAAGTACTCAGGGGTACCCAGAAAGAATCAGAAACCGTTCTATGAAAGGAAGAAGGGGGGACAAAGCAAGCAAATATTGGAGATTTGGAAACCCTGAAAACAGACACCAGCTATTTTGCCATGCATAGCAAAACGTGCAAAAGTGTTGGTGTATCTGAAGTATGGACAGCAGCTCTGTTGGCTGATTAAGACTGTGTTATGTCTATACAGTACATTATTAAGAGCTGAAAAGGAGACAGTGTTTGATGTTAATTCAAGTTGATCTTTTCTATTCTAACTTTTACAGGTACTGTATTATTGAAGTAGTTTCCCCGGTAATGTGACACATGTTTAACGGACTCACAGGAAAAGACAACTGTGACATTCCTGAAAAGATGTATCTGGCCTTCAGCAGGTAAAAATTTTACTATGCTTTTTCTATTTCTTGATCCTGTATTGACACCTTTCCTCCGTCCCCATGTGTTCACGTTCTCCTGAACAAGTTTTCATTTCATAGAGTCACTACTGAAGCTGTAATCACAGCTGGTTGGGCACCATGTCTCACCAGCCCAAAGCAACTCAAATTCATTGTTTTCGAGGGATCCAGTGGCAAACAGAAATTACAACCCTGTTGCAAACACTCCTTTTCTCCTGACCTCTTTCAATTTGAGGAAAATAAAAACTGTCACAATTGTCTTCAGGCAGTAATTTTTCAATAGCCATTGGTGAAAAGCACTATATTTTAATATCTGTGCATTCTTAAATGGAACAATGTAGCTATTCAGAGTGAACAGAGTTTTCAGGAATTACACAATCCTTTTGTAAAGTTCTTTCTCATTAATCTACAGCTATGCCTTTAAAGATATCCTTGGAGAGATTTAGGAAAGCAGTTGTTTGCTCCACTTTTAATTAAAAGAAAAACAGAAAAGCATAGGAATTCAGTACTGTTATTAGCTCAGTAACGCAAGTGGTATATGCCTCATCATAAATATCTTTCCTTGTGATGGAGTGGGCAAGAAATTTTTTTGTCCACCTAAAAATAATCTTCACTCTTTTGCACAGCTCTCCTCTGGCCTGTAGGTGTCATAGTCAGAATATGGATGAAATAGATAAATATTAGTCTACTTACATGAAATAACTTTCTGAAAAGCAGTGCTCTTGGTAAGTAAGTACTGTTATTTATTGAAGCTTTGGAAATGGAGAAACTACTCTAGTGTATAGACAAGCATACAATATAAAGGATTTCATTGCACATTCTCTACCTCCAAAGGGGAAGTTTCTCAGGTTTCTCAGCTAAAAACCCCTTTTTCTCAGAAGTCTTATCCCAAGGCCTCCAAATCTGAACTTGCCTGTCTTGATCCCACACTTTGTCCGTTCTCCCTCTCACTCTTGCTTTTTCTTCATATATCTCTAACTCAGGTAAGGCCCAGAGAAGTGACTGAAAAGCTTGAAAGAGCAGCATGTTCCTCCACCCCTTGAGAGAGTAGAGTGGTGGGCTGTAGGTGTAATAAGGCCACAGGATGAAGTTGCAGTGACTACTAGGGAGACATCTAAGGAACCTAGTAATATCAAATACCAATTCTATACTCTGTTGCCTGCTAAGTAGTTAAGGACACCAAAGCTTACACTTACCCAGGCTAACTTAAAGCTCTTTCCTGAACACCTAAATTAAAAACCTTGTCACACTGTATAATCAACGCAATGTTTGCCAGGAGAACGCTGGTCTACCTAAGATGTCAGGTTCTTTCCAGCTGCAGTGGAAGCTAACAATGAACTCCAAACATGACATCCAAGGTAAATATACAAAGTCACATGGGGTAAAATTAGGCCAGTTTCACATTAATGATAAGATATAGTAGGATCTGTTAACACATTAATGGGCTGATTACATAAATGTTATTTAATCTACCATTGCTATGCAAACAACTTTGTACATAAGAGTACAGCAGCTATTCTGCTTGGCCAGTGCTCAACTACTACGATTTGTAGAAAGAGCATTATTTCCTCCAGTGGAAGTTTCATTGGGAATTCTAGTTCATCAAGGACAGAGGTGTTGGAGCCTTGGACATTTGTAAAATATGTAAAAAAGTGAACACTTAGGAACAATTTGGCAAATGCCAGTTTAAAGCTTTCCCTTTTCCCTTTCCTTTAATAACTACCTGAAAAATGGGACTAGAAAAAGAAAGTTCTATATCCTATGGGTAAATGTGCAGTGCAAAGAAGATTTAGCCATGTGATTGATTAGAATTGGTACCTTCCTGTCTTGAGCTTTTTTTTCTCCTCAAAGGCAAGGAGAAATGGTAAACAATTATTTGATGTAATTTGAAAAATATCTGACTTTTGATGTAGGGCCCAAGGTGGTGAGAATAGAATCCTTGGTTAGAACCATGAACCCCTCTTCTGGTTTACTATGTAACTCAGTAAAAGATTTCCATGCTTATTGCTATAGACATTCATTTATAGAAAGACTTAAGATAATTCAAGGATTTCTAATTATTGCAGCATGGAACCAGGCTTTAGTAATTCTGAATAAGAAAGACCTATCAAATATATACTGAGGACCCTAGACCTTGGCATTTCTGTGACGTGGGTCTATATATTAATTTACTCATGTATTTCCAGATAATGATACAATCTTGTGCAAGAATTTTAGGATGTAACTAAAGATCACACTCAGTTGTTCTTGGAGCTGTATGGCTTCTGTAGCTTATCATTTATCCCTAAATACCTGGAATAAAGTATTTAACATTTCCCTAGCTAAAGGAGCTAAAAGTTGCCTTTGGAAGCCCTAATGGATGTTGACAGTAGATTTTCAAATCCAGTTTAAATACCTGGATATTTCGGTTCTGATCTAAATATTTTAAAATTTTCTTAAAGTAGTCTATTTAGACTGCTTTGAAGTTCATGCTCTATAAGAATATCTTAATGTTGATCACATTACGTAGTGAAACTTCACCATGCGTTTGATCCAGACTGTTAGCCCTTAGTCAGCTGTAACACACAAAGCATCATGTGCTAGGAGATGATGATAGTTTTGACCATTTTCTAAGACACCCCCCTCTCAGATACTAGTGTATGTCTGCCAGACATTATGTGCTATTAGAAGAAAATGGGGAGGGTTAGCCTTGTGGTCTCTTATTTCAATCTGTTGGTGGGTAGTCTGGTAAGAAAGTGGTGCCTGAAACTTAATGTGCCTTGCAGTTGGCACCATGTCTGAATTGCTGCTAAAGACAAGGGGACTAAACGTGCTCAGAACCAGCTCTTTCATTCTAAAAGGTCAAGACATGCAGACACTATCCAGAAATTCCAATAGAAGGCAAATTAGTTTAAGGTTTGAAGACCTGGAGTCATTTCTGGGTGCACCCACAAAGTTGTCTAGCCATTCTGATATACAGAAATCTGAGATTTGTAGAGAGTCTTATTCTTCATGCTACTCAGACTAGTACTGACTGAATGAAGAGGTCCTGCCCATCCATCTGCTGCAGAAGTGTGTTTGACTTTGTTATGCAAAGTTTTGCTCTGGCTAAACTAGAAGTGTGAGTGACACTAGGAATCATACTGTGCTCTGCCTGTGTTTGAAGGCTGAGTCTAAAGCACGGTTTTTGGTCTGTCCTTTGGAAGATCTCCATGTCTTTCAGAATGACAGGGACATGATATGACTCACTTCACACAACTTTATGTTTCTTCTGTATAGATATTTACACATCTGAAGAAGTCATCCTTGGCTCCCCTTATAGATATTAGGTAGAAACAGACAATATAAAAGCATGATTTTTGACACAGCTAATTGTTGCCTAGAAGTGTCCGTTTTTCCTCTATTGACTCTAAAGGTACTCAAGACTATTAGCTCAGAGGTAACCTTGCATTTGCTCACATACACCAAACAAAAAAGCCTGATCTCATACAATGAAATAAATAGGAAGATTTCCAGTTACTTCAGGGAAGTCTGAATGCATAAAATAATAAACTGGAAGGTTGGATGATGTGAATCTTATTGGACGTTTCTGTACCTAAAAGTATAGCTGAATTCTGCATGAGTTACAACAGCCTAGTTAGAGTAGGCCACACAATGGATTAAATTGCAGTAAGAGCAACCAAGATCACAGATTGTTTAAAAAACTGAACAAAATCAATCAGTTATATCAAGATGAATAAAACCATCCCCCATCATCTAATCTGATGCCACTAGGTAGGGTCTAGGGCAACACTTCTTCAAGATTGAGATGTTACTGATGAAAAGGGAAGGCTTTCTACATAGGCTGCTGGGAGAACAAGTGGAATGAGAAGAGTTTGGAAATGGAAAAAGTTCATAGAAAATAAAGACTGAATCTTCTTCAGAAACCTTGAATATTTTGTTTCTTCCTTTCTGTACCTAGGGATTTCTCGTGCCCTTGCAGCTATTTTAGTTTACCGTTTTTTATAGCTAGTCAGCACACAAGCCACTTTTTCTTTTGCAGGCTCTAAAACTTACTGTTGCAACTGAAGAGATGCAACAAAGACTTCCTGACAGAGACAAAGGGGTTTTCCCCGCAACGGGTAGCTTATTAAAGCAATAGCATCAGTGTTTAGAAAAACTCACAACTTTTTCTTCCTTTTATAAAGGAAAAGGAAAACAATAAACAAAAAAGTAAACAAGAAAAACCTTTTCCAAACCTGTAAGAGGCCTGTATCAGAAGACTTTCATGATCTTCATCAGAAAAACCAGTGTATCAGTAACTGAGTTCAACAGCCTTACTCAGTAAAGCAACCTTACCCGTACAGGCAAAAAATATTAATGCATGTAAATTACATTGGTGACAGGAATATTCTCATGAGCACAACTGCACTGATTCCTCGTGTTTTCTTTTGCAAAAAGAGAAGTAATCCCTCAATATATCTCAATAATAGTGGAATGTCTGTGGTTCAAAGGCACCTGTCACTTGGGAGACTTACCTAGCCCCATCACTTTTAAACTCAGATAACTAATTAGCATCTGATTTATGAATGCTTCATATCAGGAAAGAAACCTGAAGTTATTGGAAAGGGTCCTTGTCAGAAAGTTGTCCTCAAGGAAAACTTTACAAGGTTTCTTTGCAACCAGCATTATTTCTTATTCTATGAAGAGCGAAAAAAGTCCTGTAGAGCTCTTTTAAGTCCCAGATAACTTTAGAATGAGGGGCTTTTTTTTTTTTTTTTTTCTGTTCTGTTTTAATGTTTCCTGGAGGAAGAATTGTTAGGTGCAGCACATCTCAATCATACTTTGACTCAATATATTTTTGTATAACATTCTGGCAAGCAGTGAGAACTCTGTTTTTTTGTCAAATTATTATTTATTTAAGGTTTTTCTATGACTTAATGATGCTCCCATTCTTCTAGGGAACCTTATAACAAATAATTTCAGAACCTGCTGTTCCAATGCGTATGCCAGAGCCTTTGCTCTCAAGAACATAATGTTGAAATGTTAACTAAGTAAAAATAATAAGCTGTTTTGAAGGAACTGCTGCAGGCTGGCTATTGTGTGTGCTCCTTAGTATAAACACGGCTATAAAAAAATTTGGATCCTGACTGAGCTGCAGCAATAAGAATGGACATGAATTATATTTTTTAAATTATTTACAACTTCACAGTGTCTGTGGCTTTAAATTATTGATGCTAGTGATAGCAACTGTCAATGAGACAAAGCTTCCATTGAAACAGCAGCAGCATGCTATGGTGCTGGGGACTGGTTTGGCTCAGCCCTTCCAGTCCTTCTTATTAAGGAAAAACGTCACTTCTCTCACATTAGGAGAACAGAAAAAAGGAAGATCATTATTAAAGAAGTTTCCTGCAATAGTCTTTGATTACAGTGTGTCTCTCGGAACTCTTGGGATAACAAAAATGTTCTGAGCATGAAAGAGGTCGATCTTAGCAGTAAGTGACTGCATAATGTTGCTATAACACTTTTTTTTTACATGTAGTGTTACAGCAGCAAAAAGGTCCCTGCTGCACCACAAAGGATAAGGAAGTGCTGTGTGTCAGAGAAACTTTAGGGGGCACATTTGTCCCCACCTATGCCCCACAGTGCATTGTCTAGGGCGGTGTAACTCCACATTCAGGCAATACCTCCAGGACAAAGGTATTAGCCTCTCCAGATGTGGTAGAAGCACTTGCACCTCTGCTGGTATAGCAGTGACAGTCAGAAGTACCACAGATAATCTGTCTTCTTTATTACTGCTGCTCCCTCCCGCTGACCTATGCGGCTGTAATCTCCTGAATCTGTCTGTCTATATCTGACAGCTTCCTAATAAAGTTCTGTTGCTTTAGGTGCAAAAGGACACACCTGTTTTAAGTATGGTGGTGTAGGGCTCTGTTTTTCCTACTGGTTTATTCAAGTTCAAAGCAACAACACACTAGGTGAAATTCAGGAAGAGAAAAGGAGTACCTTTTGTTATTTGAATC
The DNA here is from genome assembly GCA_031468815.1 of Morus bassanus. Lineage (NCBI taxonomy): Eukaryota > Metazoa > Chordata > Aves > Suliformes > Sulidae > Morus > Morus bassanus. The sequence goes on along the minus strand of CM062567.1, from coordinate 56,796,786 downwards.
TGGGAATTCAGTTGGACCCATTACTGCTGAAAGGAGAGAAGATGCCTGGTGTGAAAACACCACTGAGCCGTGTGTGTGCATGCGTGCGTGTGTGTGTGTGTGTGTGTGTGTGTTGCATATGTACTTGCAGAGTGGAAGAGAGCTGTGTGGAATACGAAATTGCATCCTGTACTGCTGGGGATCAGGTGCTGAATTGTACAAAGACGAGTGCTGTATTAAGAGTGGGGAAATGACTGAAGAGTGATTCTCTGTAGAGAATGATTTTCAGTGGAGGAGGAGAATCATGCCTCTTTTGTGTCCTCTTATGTGCACAGATGGAAGGAAAGAATCAAAAGTCTTCTGCTGCCATTTAGGAAACAAAGATCATCTTAATGACTTACAAGAATAGTAATAGGCACATGGACACATGCTGAGGAGCTCGTGAAGCTGCAAGAAATGAAGTGTGCTTTTATGGTTCAGATTAAATCCCACTAAAATGGACTTGGATTAATATTGAGGCAATGGCTGCCCTCTGGTTGCAGGTCACCAAAATGGCGGGAGTTCTGCCACCCCAGGGGATCTAAATGGGGCTCATCTGTGGAGCCTAGAGGGACCTCCAATGCTGCAGCTTTACATTGCTCAGAGTACTGGCCTCAGGGGGCTATCTCTGGCCCAACAGCCATGCACAGGAGAGTGGCCTGAACACGCATTGCTCAAGGGGCTAGTCCCTTTTTGCAGCAGAACAGCCACAATACATAGTGTTTGACCTGAGCCCCAAAATAAGATCCATAAGATAATGAAAAAAAAAGAAATTTCCTTTTTTCCCCACCCCTTCAAAATACCTAAGTAATGACAGCACTGCGTTGTAAAAATGTAATGCAAGTGCACTAAGGATAATCAAGAAACAAGGACTCAGGACAATGACAGAGAGCTGAGCTATTTGGCAATGCAAGTGTACTGTAAAAGACTCAGAGACCCACGAAAAGATTTGCATAATTGTATTTGGGTGGTTGTGACTGCAGTATTAAGGTGAGAATTTAAAGGGTCAGCAAAAAACCCCAGCAATAGGATCTGGTAAATTGGCCCTAAGAAAAAGCAATGTGAAGAAGCTTTTCAGGTGAATCCCCTTCAACTAAAGACATAGTCTTGTTTGATTCCTTCAGTGTTTAGGGAAGCAGAACACTGCTTCAGAAATACAGAAGACTGCGAAGATAACTAAGATGCTTGATTCCATCATTGGTTTCTCTTCTTTCTACTAACACCCCACAGGGGCCTGACGTTTGGTTGCTTAGGTCAACTGTCTTGGTCAAATCAGTAATGCAGTGAACAGAAGGTGGTGCTGTAAGACCTGGGATTAAGCACTCTCCTGACTCCAGCTCTCTACAGTTGTCACTGAAGAGTGAGAAAAACATGCTGAATTTTTCCCCTTATCTGTGTAAGAGAGGCCTATAATTAGAGATTATGCAGATACCATGACTAAGACGGTTGCACGCAGAAACAAAAATAAATATTAAGATGTTTTATACCAGTTATTTATGTGGCTACTTAATATCCTGGAAAATGTGGTAACAGGGTCAGCCTAATTCAGAGAAGACCCCTTTGTTCCCCACTTTTGGGCGTCTGTTAAAACTTATCTGGGAGATATTCTAGGGCTGGTAGGAACCTCAGTCTCAAGGTTAATTTTTGCCTGCAAAGAACAAACATACAAACAAAACCCACTGAATTTTACTTAGGAAATGGAAGGTTAAAGAAGTGGACAAGAAGTAGAGGATTCTTGCCTTGAAATCAGTGGAAAATAAATGGGAATTTTTATTTCTACCTCCCCTGCCCTAACTCTTACATTCTCTTTCTGTTTATATCCATGGTAGACAGGAGAATAACAAATCCATCATAAAAAAATTTTCAGTTTCACCACTATTAGCACAGTGCTTATTTGCTGTCTCTTCCAGGCACCTGATCCCCAGTGTAATATAAAATGGAGTTTTACACTTCACTCAGTATGATAAAACAATGAAAAGGTTTTGTTTTTAATTTGTGCCACCACATTAAAAATCAAGTTTTAACTAGCTCCTCAGAGGAGCCTATGTCAAGCTCCCCACCAAGTTCCCATGGAATGAAGCTGGCCCTCAGCCTTTACACAGGGTGGAATAATGTTGTGTTAAATTTTGAGGCTTGTGCCTTTTGCACAGATTATTTCTGTGGACTACAATGTAGGAAAACCTCAGTAAGAAGAAATGCGGATTTCAGTAACTGCTATCGAAGATCTAATGCCATGTAGACATACATAAAAATAGCTTTATGTACCAAAATTATTGTATCTATATCCAAAGAATTAGGATGAGAATCTTTAAAAAGACAAGGGCTGGAGGGGGGTGGGGGAGAAACCACCCAATCTGCTAACGTCATTCCATAGTAATTTACAATACATAAAATTCAATTTAGTTTTCCTGTTTTGTTATTAGTACCCAACAGATCCTATAGCAATCTTGACATAGGAACTGACAAGGAAGGGCACGAAAACTTGGGTTTAAGTTTAATAACTCAGAAATATTCATGCATTCAGTTAGGACAACAGTTATACTACTTTAATGTTAATACATGACAGTTATTTTAATATTGTAGACTTCAGGAACAGTAATTCACAGGGTTTTTTAGTGTTGGGTTTGGTTTTTCTTTTTTTTTTTTATTTTTTCTTTTCCAATACAGAAGTACAGTGACATTTTCACTGTTTTGCTCAAGGACAGAACTGTTTATAATTCTGTTCTTAAACAAAATCACTCAAATTTAAATGTCTATTTTTAGAAACTCAGAATTAAAAATTTCTTCCAGATGAGAATTAATTTAGAGAGGAAGCAGAAAAGTTTGAATTTCACATACTTTTCAGTCTGAGAACAGGCACACAGGGAAATCTCACAAATAAAAATTACCAGTATCACTCTTTCCTTACAAGTTCCATTACTTAGAATGAAAGGCTGAATCAACAAATGCTTTGGAAAAATATCAGCAGGTGTTATCATCAGATGGAAATTCCAGTGTCCAATTTAATGCAACAATACTATACAAAATCAGTCAAATACATTCCTACATTAGAAACAAACTGGAAAGTTTTCATTAATTCCTTTGGCAGTCATCAAAGTGTTTCACATGGCTTCAGAGTAAACCTCATGTAAAAATTTCCTTAACGGGAATAGCAGCCTATCTGGCTGACTGCCTTTAATTACATGTCAGAGGAAACTTCTAGACCCCTATTAGCAGAAAACTATGTGTTTAAATGCAGGACTCTACTGCTACTATGTGTGCTGTTATTTCTGGTAGCTCTGTAACTGAATGTTCAGATGTGATATTTGAAATGAGAAGTATGTTTTCCTTCCTGTCTCGGATGGCTGTTTAACTGCTTGTGACTTCTCCCTGCTGGGCAAACACCCATCCCAGCAGGAGCCTCATTTAGGACTCTATTATATGTGAAGTCTGTAGACTGCAACATCATTCCCAACTACATTTAGAAAAACCTGTTGCATATTATGTGCCTTTCCTCTCAACTATTCTCAGCTGTTAGTATAGCTTCTCCAGATGCTGTTACATTAAGGACAGCAGCTTGCTTTCTTCCCTTCCTTTCTGTGCTTGTGGAGTGAGACTTGACAGTCTTCCCTGGGGACTTTGGACTGAAGTTTTGCATTTGAGAAAGTTGTCATGGAACTTCTCCTGCCTTCCCAATTCCCTCAGCTAGTTTTAATCTTGTTATATCTCAGCTCAACACATGTCAGCGGGGAAGTGTTTGAGCTGAACGTGTTTAGGCCATATTCCCCTCTGATATATGGGTGGGAAAGTACAGACCAGCCAATATGACTCTGGGTCATCTAATGTGGCAAGTGTAAGTCTTTTCATTGAAAAAAGCGCAGATGAAAATTTGCATTTTATGGCCCCTGAATAGATCCAGGGTAAGTAAAGGTCACATAACAGGAGATCAGACTCCTTGCATTGACTTACCTATACAGCTTACATCTGTCTTTTATCAGGAGCTGCCATAGTGTAAGGTTGCTCTTCTCTTCAGGGAGAAAAGATGTAGCTGTTGGGAAGCAGTGTGAGCAGGGCTACACCATGCCGAGGGCCAAGCCAGGAGCCACAGCTGACCCCAGAGCAGGCCAGCCCTGCCCCTCACTGACAGCATACCATCCCACAGGGCCCAAGGTGGGTGAGCAGAGCTGGAGGTTTGAGATGGGATCCATCAACAGCCTCTGACATGGTGAGGAAATAAGCCATGTCCAGGGTCTGGCCAGAGATAGGGCTGGAAACAAAGCTGCACTGTGGGTCACAAGTCCATCCAGAAGGCAGGACTGGAGACCAGCTACCTACAACACACATCCCAGCTCTACCCAGGAAACAAGGTCAGACTCAAGAGTAGAGACAGACACTCCTGTGACTCAACCCAGGCAAGAAGTGGGTGTGCTGGGCTGAGCTGAGATGGGGCTCCTGGGCTAACAGGCAGAGGGTGTGGTGAGGCTCCAGCTGAGGCTGGTCAGGGCTATTAGAGCCTACAAAGCCCTGATGATAGCAGCTGAATGCCTGGCTCTTTTGTGATTGACAAGAACATGAGCTGCAAAGCACGTTTCTTCAGCTAAGAAATGAGCTGATGTAAATGAACAACAGGCACCAAGGCCTGCATGCTTTACTTGATTTGAGGGCATGTGTCTAAGCCAGGGGCTGATCACCTATACTCTCCATCACCCACTAGGAGCTGCCATTCTCTACCTGCTTCCTTTCAGAGCTCCCAGTGACTTTTGTAACCTCTTCCTTCATGCCAGCAGTTGTGTGTTCCTTCCTAGCATATGGCAAGAGTCCTTGCTGCTTTGCTCCCTCTGACTGTGCACAAAGCAGCTGGCAAAAACAATCAAATAAAGCAGAACTCCAGTGGGAATGGTAAGCTCTGAATGATTGGTGATCACCTCCTGGTCTTTGTAAAATGGAACAAGGAAAGGGTTGGAGTGAGTAGAAGAATGGAGCAACTAAAAGCTCCATTGGAGCCAAAACTCTCTGGAGATTTGGAAAACTCACAGGAAGTTTTAAATAGCATGTCACACTGTGCTTGCAAGCATCTGTATTAGAATGCCAGCAACAGAGGAAAACAGAAGGTTGCCCTATTTCTAGACTAGCTGTCTTTAATGTGCCTAATAATTTCTGTGTAACTCAGACAAAAGAAAAGCAATGCTACGACTGTTTTAAGGAAATTTGAAGAGTATGGCACCACACAACTGCAAACAATGAAAAATACAAACTGAAGGTGAAACCAGAGAACAGTCTGTGACAGAACTGCGGCTGAAGAACAATTTTTAAGGGCTACATATGTTCCCAGCAGGAGATGAGTCTGTGAGCAGAATCAAAAAATTCTAGGGGCTACTACAGAAAAAATCAGAATTAACCCCTCATGAAACATTTTGACCAGGCAAAGAAAATCAACCAGTCCACAGTAATACTATGGAGGATGGTCAGTGCTCTGAACTTGAAGACATTTGAAAATCCAAACCACTATGAGCCACCTGAGGCAGAAAATCATGCAGAGCTCAAAGTTTCAGTCTGGCAAAAACGGCAAGTGAAACTGGTATGTATTCAGCTCCCAGGGTGTATTACGGGGAAAATCATCAATATTTTGATGGGATGGTAGGCATGAAGGTTTAATGGAATGACGTTTTGATCTGGGAAAAAAACCACTAGCTGACTGTGTCTGGAGAGAACCAGAAATAAACTAAAGAAAACTTAAATCCTGTATAATGGAAGTAACATATCTGGAAGAGATATACATGTAGATCACAATAAAGCTGAAGGTATCACTAACATAGCTCTGATAAATAAAAAGGTACAAAGATTCCTTGAAATGCTGAATTATGGAGGGAGAATTGCCTCTAATCTGCAAGATACACATAGAGCCCTAATTAGGGGTTGGGAAATGAAGTCAGCAGGAGCTCAGAAATAGATCATGCAAGATGAGATTATGACTTTCAGCATGGAGCAGCCATGTGAGTACAATCCCAACCCAGTTTGCTAATCAGAGAAGAGCTCTCAGTCTACTTGTGTAACATCTGCAGTCAACATCTAGGCTCTCTAATACAGCTCTGACATCTTTTTGACAGTTGTCATCATGTTGGAGGCAGACTGAAGAACATTTAAGATGTATATGGCTATCATGTAACTATATAAACAGAAACAATAGAGGAGAAGGTAGAAAAATGGCAAGGGACCAGACCAGCTCCAGGATGATTTTTGCCAACCTCCATTTTAAACCATAAACATACAGGTCAGTCCTGAGCTGCCAAATAGTCTCTGCCTGCTATGTTTACCACATAATCATTTTCTTTGATCAGCTGGAAGGAGGCTGACCTGGAAAAACCATCCATTGGTATTATTTTAGTTTCTGATGGTCTTTAGGTCCAAATCTCTGCTGAAGGTATTGCTTAAGGAACTATAACGTTCAGTTGTGGGAATGCCAGGAAATCTTGAAGAGTTCAGTAATAACAGTAAATATTTTTTTAAAAGGGTTTAAATGGGCATGCTTTCAAATCCCCTTTCATCTGACAGCCTGACAGAAAGATCTGAGAATTTGGAAAGCCATGTGTCATGGTTTAACCCCAGCTGGCAACTAAGCACCACACAGCCACTGGCTCACTCCCCCTGGTAGGATCGGGGAGAGAATTGGAAGGGTAAAAGTGAGAAAACTCATGGGTTGAGATAAAGACAGTTTAATAGGTAAAGCAAAAGCCGTGCACACAAGCAAAGCAAAACGAGGAATTAATTCATGTCTTCCCATCAGCAGGCAGGTGTTCAGCCATCTCCAGGAAAACAGGGCTCCATCCTGCATAAAGGTTAATTGGGAAAATAAATGCTATCTTCCCCCAGCTTTATGTGCTGAGCATGACATCATATGGTGTAGGATATCCCTTTGATCAGTTGGGGTCAGCTGTCCTGGCTGTGTTCCCTCCCAGCTTCTTGTGCACCCTCAGCCCACTCGTTGGTGGGGTGGGGTGAGGAGCAGGAAAGGTCTTGACCCTGTGTAAGCACTGCTCAGCAATAATAAAAACATTCCTGTATTATTGACACTGTTTCCAGACAAATCCAAAACATAGCCCCATAACAGCTACTGTGAAGAAAATTTACCCTATCCCAGCCCAAACAGCACACCATTGCACTTCTATATATATGATTCATTCCTAGCTCAATACAGAAATGCTTCATGATCTTTCAGTAGCTCTTGATAGGCTACTGGGGAGGGAGAAACTGCCAGGGTATAGACAGCATTAAGATACGTCTTTTCTCTTGACATGGTAGAAACTGTAAAGCCATGGAGTTAGAAAGTCTTACATGTATGGAAAAAATTATCAGATCATGATATTATCAGTCAAATTATCACATTATCACAAACATTATCAGTCAAATTATCACAAATTATCAGCCATGGCCAAGGATCGGTTGGCTTTTGTTTTCTTTGTCAATTTTCTTTGTACTGATAGAAAACTGCATTGGAAGGAACTAGAATCTGTCAAGGCCTTTCATGGCTACCAAATGAGCAATCAGAAATCCAGCTCTGCCTTACTCATGACAAGAACTTTGTAGGAAAATTTGCATGACACAACTGTATATCTTATTAGACATGATGAGAATTTACATATTATGCTGTACATTCATTTCAATATCAAATTTAAAAGGAAAATAAAGGTATGCTTGTATTGTCTTACTGTTCTGAATTCTAACTCTGATTGCCATTTTTCTGCCCACATTGCCTTATTGATGCATTTTCAAACAACTCTGCTCTATCTACAACAAATTTAAACTTCTGCATGCTGCCCCTAAAACCTCTTTGCCCTCCAGCTTTGAGTTTTAGAACATTTACATGGTAGCTGAACTTGCTGATTGTCTAAAGAAATTTAAAAGTGAAAATGCTAACTTTTGTGATGTGGCCAGGAAAGACTGATAAGTGATAAATTCTTCTAATAACACTCTTCTACGTTTTCCCAGACTTTGTACCGAAACAAGGCAAGACTTATCCTGGAAATATCTATACTGATGTCATTGTAGTTATACCACAAATGGATGTAGCCCATCAACTGCACTAGAGTTACATTAGACATGAATCAATTTTTATACATATTGATCAGCATTAGGTCATGATCTTTCCATGAATATAGACTCAAGAACTCAAGGATAAAGTTGAAGTATAGAATCAGCCAAACTATGACAATTTTACCTGACATTAGCAGTGATCATGTTTAGTTCAAAAGGATAGCTGCAATATAGTTTTATTTTTCTGTTTTTCCCAAAAATTTCACCACATCTTGTGGGAAGTGTACTAAGAGTGTTCCTTTTTAATATCTAGGTTCATGACATGTACATTAGTCTATTCATCTTCTATTTCAGTGAGGTCTTTTTTTGTGAAAGGTGAAAGGGGGAATTTTTAGTTGTATCCTACTGAGATAGCCTATGTTTACATTCATGGGAAGAGGTGGAAACATCCATTTATATGCAGTGATAGTAGTCCATCTTTAACTATAGATAACAGGGCATTGAGAGTAGCAAGCACAGACCCTTCTACCCCTATGTATTACATCCATAAAAATGGCCCTTGCAACTTTCCCCATCAACAGATTCTGCAAAGAACAAGTATTGATCAAACAGATGCCACCTTCCAATGCTCCAAAGCATAGGCAGAACAAACCCTATCTGATGCTATCCAGTGTGTTGCTTATTACTGCTTAATCTGCCCAGATACATGGTATGATAATTCAACTGAGGTCATGTTAATATTCTTGTCATACCAGATATCAGTGGATGGCAAAACTGACAGTTAGACCCTCTAATTGGGACAGTACCAGTCATTTTCCTTTTTTTCATGAGCCAATGGTGCATTATTCTACATGGAGAACTGCAAAAATTCTGTGGGTGGTGGGTGATTTTGAAACCAGAATTGCCAAAGTCCATTGAGGTCTTTGTGTAGACTAGAACAGCTAGGGTACTTACTTACTCACTTAATCCTGAGTTGTTTAAATTCTCCTCTGGTAATCACAGTCCCCTCCTGTTATAATGCAGGTGTACTGCTGTGACTCTATTAGTTGTTCTCCCTGGAATTTCACTACAAATGATTACTGGAACAAGGAGCATCAGTGGATGGGGGGCAAAGATTTATATTGTAACAAGATGATGTACTCTGTATGGCTTCTAATGCTACCAGTGTCTGTTTGGAAATTAGGTGTGCTATTTCTCCTTTTCATGGCCAAACACAAATTCAGCTGTGGTATTCACAGAAGCTCATTTGCAAAATATATGATACAGTGTATATTATACATACATATTTTAAATGATCCTTAGAAGTTTTTTGTTCCCTTGTCATTTAGCATCTGCCTTAACTAGTGGTTCCTACTCAGTTCCTGTCCTGCTAGCTATACTTTCACTAAGCCATGGAAGCTAGAGCTGGAAAATAGGACAGCTAGCAACTATCTCACAAATGCATATTTTTACCTTCCTAAGTGTATACAATATTTTTGTGAGCCTTGTTCAGACAACCCTTCCTCTGTAGCTAGTCACTTAACTCCTTGATAGTTTTCCTGTTTTCCATCTGACCTATGTCTTTTTAATTGTGAACCCAGTGCTTGGTAGGAGTTTGCCCTTGCTAAAGGTCACTCAAGTCTTCCTCCTGGGCAAATCCCAAAACTTCTTGTCTATTTTTTCTTCTTTAATCTTCTGGCTGCTTTTGGCACTACTGGTCTCCCCCATCTCGTAATCTGTTTCCTTTCTGGTCTCTCTTGATTTTCCTCTAGCTATTTCCACCATATTTGTAAGGTATTCACTGTCTGCTACATCCCTCTCTTATCTGTCACAAGTGTCCCTGAAGGCTTTGCCACTGGTTTCATCTCTCCCTGGATCTAGTCACAAGAACTTCTGAGAGATTCCAACCTTCTGTTCTGAAATAACTTCACTGCAATTAACAGACTGCATGCTTATATTCCCAAAACGTTAGAGACTTAATTTTTCTAACTTGTTTATTTTCATTTTTGGGGGTGAGATAATGAATGTGGTGAGGGAAACAAGGAGTGACAATATAGTAATTATAATTGGACCCACAGCCCATGCATTGTAACGGCTGAAACCACCACTTATCCAGGAAACCTTAGGACAGAGAAAGTCAGAGAAAACCAAACAAAACTAGACATGGTTATGATATAGAAAATATGTGCTAGAATCATAAAAGTGTCCTTTCACAGTCACCATAATGACAACAGCCTTAGATTTTCCTTTTTCACTTTATTCTTTTTTTTACTACTGAAGTCAGGAGGATGGAAACAAAAAGAGTACAAGAGAGTGTAATAATAAATTACAGACAAAAATGATTCCCCCAAATGTATGTACTTTTAAAAATGTCACCAACCAGCTGTATACTTTGCTTCTTAAAGTTTGAAGCTGTCCCTGCTTTGAGGGTGTTCAGGCTGGCTGAACCAGATGACCTCCTTCCAAAATGATGCTATTGTTCTAAAAAGCCAAAAGAAAAGTATTTTTAAAAAATTCTTTTCACTTGCATTTTCATTTAAAGCCTTTTAAAGGGTTTTACTAGCTTCTTAAATGATTTATTGGAAGGAGATAATTGTTATTTAGCACATGCTTTTCCTCCTTATTCAATCCAGTGTCCCGAGCAAGGCCTCCTTGCAGATCCCCTGCTTCCCAGGCTGACAATGATCTGTCACTTGTGATTTCCACTGGCTATAGGTATGAGAGATGAAATTTACACCTCAGCTGGACCTACCCTGTGAAAACTGGTCTAAAGCAGACATGACTATGGTTTAATCTCTTCAGTTTAACTTCCCTTAGCAATTTTCATGCATGCACATAAAAGTAAAATCTATATGCTACCCATGTTTCTTTCCAACAAGAAACACATCTAAGGGAATGGTTATAGTTATTTCTGTTTTTAAACTTACTTGGTTCTCAGTTGTTATAGTGAATAAGACAAATATTGCCTATATCTTTGAGAGAGGTAGGTTAGTCACAGACAGCTGTATAATGTAGCGGATGCTTTTTGCAGTGACTAACACCAAGTATTTTATTTATCGTATGATGTTTTCTTTAAGAACACAGTCATATTGGAATCATTCATTCTTGGCTTTTGTCCAGCTTTTTTGTTGCTAAAGGTGGATACATAACATATGTAGATGACAAGGGCAAAGTTGTGTTGTTAATGTGGATGAATGTTCTCATGGATTCAGCTTTAGCTGCTCAAATCAGGTTATTGCCTGAGATTCTTAGAAATGTATTTTAGCTTTAAAAAGAAAGCTAATTTCTTACTTTTGGAACAAAAAACTCTGTAAGTGTGAAAGGTAATACCTCCCCTCCAGGAGGATCTCATAAATCCCTGCAAATTCAGTACTTTAAAACTCTAATTTTTATATCCTTTTTTCTCCCCAGGACCCATATTGGCAAAACAAACAAACAAAAGCAAACACTCCCCCCAAACCCAATCCCAAATCAAATTGGATTCCCTATTACAACCACAGGATTTTTGACAGAACTACAGCAAGGATGGCTTTTGAACCATTACATGAAAACATGCCTTATTAATAAGGTAGAGCCTTTTCTTAAAAAAAGCTTTAAAAGCGGATGAAAAATTACTTTTGTCTCTGCTTAGATTTCTAAATATTACTAATAACTTCTGACTACTTTCTGAGAGTGTTTTATGATACTGAGTTGCTATTAGCGGTCTACTAAAGCTAAACTCTGCTGTGACAAATGTTAGCACTTTAATTAGCCTATTTGGAAAACACAAACATAAGAAATATTGACTCTGTCCTATACCTGTGAACCTGTAGAATCACTACAAATTTTCTTTCTCCAGCCTACAAGGCAGAGACCACAATGTCTTATTGAAACATGGACACTTAGTTCTTCCCAGACACCAGCCAGAGGTGGAACATATGAAAGCTCTGGAAATTGCTGTCTCAGAGATGCCCTGGCAGCTTTCACTGCCTCCAACATTCTGCTGCAAATTCTCAATTTTCATCTTAAAATAATGCTTTTATATTTTTGCAGTGGCAATTACAGGCATCACAGATCACAGGAAAAACAGATGTGCTACTGACCAGTTAACTTAGTCTTGCAGAAAACTGTCTACAGCCAAACAGCAGCAGATGGCAACTTACTCCTGTTCCACTTCATTACCTCAGTAAGGTGTGAATGGCAAGGTTTGCAATTTGTACCACTTAGATATTAACGTTTTTAAGCATAGGGAGTTTCTTTCTTTTTAAAAAACAAACTGACAGCTAACACAGACCTTCACTTTTGTGACAGTTGGTCAGAACAGCTAAAGCCATGAACAGAAATACAGATATCTGAGCTTTCAACAGCAGAGCCTCTTAGGTTACGTGGGTTTCATACAGTATGTAGGGCAAGACCTTGAGCTCTGTGACATGGGTAGAAAAGTAATTTTGTTACTGTGGAATTAAAATCAACTGCATTACACTGGAAAAAAAATCTGTTGAAACTGAGAATAGGAAGGAACTGGGTTCTTGCTCTATTCCTTTCTCTCCCACACTCTGAGCAAGTACTAATTCTCTGAATTCCCTATTGGTGTCTCTGCAGAGTAGATAACCAGCTGTTTTGAGAGATTGCTTAGAAATAATCACTTGGACAAATAATTAGTGTACACAATCAAGATCCTCAAAGGTACTTTGGTGCCAAGTTTTAGGGAGCAAGTTGCCTAAAGGTTCTTGCAGTGTTTGAGCTTGGAGCTAAAGACTTGAAATCTTTAGCTGTAACATTAACCTCTCATCTACTGACCAGCTACTAGTAAAACAGATTCATTGACCAGGAAAAAAAATGATTCTGCATGTACAAAACAAAGAGAAACAGAAGATATGGAATAATGAGAAAGAAAATGAATAATCTGCAAGGGAATCGTTCAATTACATTTTGTAATTATTTGTTCTTGGAGCCCATATAATAAATACTTCAGCAACATCTGTTTCCCTGGCGAAAAAAATGTAGACTTACTGGAAATCATCAATTAAATTATAGAGATCTTGGTTAAAGTGCTCATAGGATCTACTCCAGTTCTAGTGCTAGAGGTTTTTGCAAAAATAAGTGAGGGCAAACTATCAAATATTCTTCCAACATAACTGCTGAGCCTTCTACTGCTGAGCAACTCTGCCTAGCTCATCTACGTAAGTCTTTTCACTGAAATGCCTAGAATCACCCTTGATGCAAGTGGACAATGGCATACAATTCTCCTGGCTCTGTTTGCTCAGAATGCACAGTCACCCAAAATAATCCTCAAACAAAGGAGATTGTTATCCCTCAGTATTGTGGCTGGGACACAGCTGAATTCAGCTAAATGTTGTATTCTTCCTTCCGGAAAGAAGAATCCCACATGTATAACTGTCACTTCCACATCAGACATCGCTTCATAATAGAATTCCTGCTTTGGTTTTCTGATAATATGGAACTTACATTTCCAGGTTACAGGTGTTTTTAATGCATTTTGATATCAGTATTTCAGTGTCTTTTTCTGAAGAAGGCAACTGCATGAAACTATGGGCATGCTTTTCTTATAAAGATTTTTAAGGGTATATTTTGCTGCATTATTTCAAACTGTCTTTTTCAAGCTGCTTGTAAAACTGTATTCATAGTTCTTTTAAATTGTTGACATCTTTCCTTGAAATTCTAATTTTTGCATTGTATTCATAGAAATAGAGACATAAACTTAATACATTACAAGATGGGGCCTGAAAATGTATACCCCTGCCTATGTGAATTCTTTCCCCAAATATCTACTTTTTCATGAATCCTCTGCATGATTCCCTCTCTATTTTTGTAAGAGAAGGTGGTTAATTATTGAAAATAAGAAGGTTGAAGTATCAAGCTGTGCAGTTTCCTACCCTGGTAAGAACTGCCATGAAAATAATTTAAAAATATAATCACTAATGCAAGGAAAAGTTTTAAAAACTGTCAGCTGATAGTATGTTCCTCAAGGCATCCCTAGAATTAAGTATTTTTGTCAATTATTTAGTAAGTGCCTAATTTGCTACTACTGGGGAAGAAAATTACATGGTTGCTTCTAAATTATTAAACAATATTTTGATGGCATTGACAGAGCAAATAGCAAGATATTGACCAGAGTCATCATGCTATAGACAAATTCTCACAGTTTTCCTTTTTATATTTTTATGTGAAATTGAAGAGAAGAAAAATGTCATTAACTGTTATGAACTATATGTGCAAACTGTGATTGGAAGCAATGCCAAGAGTTCAACTTCCTTTAGATTTTCTTGTAGAGTCACTAATTTATAGGGATTTTTCTAAGAAAGCATTTAGAACTTCACAAAGAAACTTGATTGTACTGTACAGTCAATTTTCTGGCTTTACAGGATTTTTACTCTTCTGCTAATCATTGGCTTCAAGGTCTATTTTCAGTCTTTTGAAAGAAATGTCTGCATCTTTAATAGCATTTTAATAAAATGATACCTAGACTTCAGGCTCACTCCAGCTTTACCTCCTTTTTTTAGGCATATTCATCAGGAAAGTTTTGGGTTTTTTTTCCCTAAATTTCCAGTGTCGAGCAGATTACTGTAAGTGTGGCATATTCAAATGTAGATGTCCAGAGAGCTGAAGAGTTCATGATCAGGCACAAGGCAGACATATAGCCTGTGATTATGGATGGAGGAAGAGGGAAGGGCTGCTTATAGTGTCTGGTGGAGATGAGATTGGGTTTCAGACTCATTAGTCTCAAATTAGGGTTTTTTTCACTGAGAAATATTTCAATATAACTTGAAACTGTTTAGGCAAAGCCCCTCATTCCTACAATCTTTTATTCACATAATAGCTCATGAACACTAGTTTGTTATCAGCCTGTAGCAGTGGTCCTTAGAGTCGAGACTAGATGCACAAAGGGTCCAAAATATAAAATGGGAGAGAAGCTCAAGCAATATAGATGAGAGAACTGAGAGATTGAAATGGGTGAGAAAGAAGAAGTAGCCTTAGAGAAAAGGAAAGCAGAGTAATTAAGAGCCTGGAGTATAAAGTCAGTGATAAGCAGATGTCCGGAAATGTGCATCCACAATGTAGTTGCAGCCCAAAAGTACCTTTATAACATCTGATGGCTTGTGCTACTGAAACTTGGAAACCTCTTGCACACCTTTTATGCTGCACATCTTCTGCACTGATAAATCTGTAGATGAACCACCCCCCCCACCCCCACCCCACCCCCCCCCAAAATGAGGGAGAGAGAGTATCAAAACTGCTACAGAATTATAAAAATTAAGTTCCTGTTTGGAAATGGAATCATATGCATTTAAATCATTCTTCATTGCTTAGGTAGGCTCTTAAGCACATCTGTCCACCTGCCTTGCCCTAAGAAAGCTTTTTTTCCTTAATATCTAATCTAACCTGTTTTACTGCAGGTTAAGCCTGTTGCTTCTCCTTCTATCAAAACTAAATTGCTTCCAAGGCATTTTTAACCTGCATCACATTTAGCATCCACTGGGCTCAAAACACTTCATGGATTGCTCCTGTTTCCATTGAAATCAGTGAGAGTTTTGCCACTGAGGACAGCATACTGGCTTTAATTAGGGAACCTTCTTAGTGCCTCTGAGAGATGGTCATTTTTATATTTCTTCTGCAGGGGTGTGGATGTGGGCATGAAGAATGGGATTAATTTTATCTAATGTTAGCACTTTGGCATCCAGTCTAAGTTAATCTTGTAAGATCCCTCTTGAAGTTAATAGGAAGAGGAAGGGAACTTTGGAGGACAGTTTACCTTTCCTATCTTAGTGTGGGATGACTCCCTCTCTGTGAGGTTACTCTCTCTCCAAGACAAGGAAACATGACATCCTGCTTTTAGATGAGAAAATGGCAGAAGAGACAAATTCTATTCCAAGTTATTATTTCTTCAAATGAAGTAGTGACTGCACTGGCTTTTGGATTAAAGATAAGACTGTTAATGTGGTTGG
Organism: Morus bassanus; assembly: GCA_031468815.1. Classification (NCBI taxonomy): domain Eukaryota; kingdom Metazoa; phylum Chordata; class Aves; order Suliformes; family Sulidae; genus Morus; species Morus bassanus. The sequence goes on along the minus strand of CM062567.1, from coordinate 56,780,833 downwards.
CATATGGACTCTGGGGGGAACAATTGGTCCTACTCTATAATATTAACACAGGACATTACTCTCTTTTGCTATTTTGATGGTTTTACTTCTCCAGGGTTCCCACCAAGTAGAAAGAACTATTAATTCTATGTAACATGCCTGACAAGATCCTCTGTGCTTGACCAGAAGGTAACAATATTAGTCTGGTGCACATTTATAATGGAAATATTGCAGTGGGTTGTCAGTGAGGATCACTATAATCTGGGGAAAGAAATGGCTCCTGCTGGTTTTAAGCTCAGTGTTCTAATTCCAAATGGTTTTCTTGGAAGATGCTTAGTCCATGAAATCATCAGAGAAACAAAGATTATTTGGGCATTCCAGTACCACCATCACAAGCAACTCCTGTGGTACTGCTAGGAAACAGCTTTTTCCCCCCATAGGTATTGATGACTGTGTTGAAAAGCTTAGCTTGACCTGATGTAGAAGAATTAATCCACCAATACACTAACACTCCAGGCTGGGTAATCACACATGGATCATCACCTTCAATGACTTACTCTACACAATATGTTACTTTCAAAATATGAATGAATGAATCACTAGCACTGGACATTAAAATTACAACTTTTTGCAAGTAAGTTCAACCTTTATTGTGGGATCTTCATGAGAAAGCCAACAGATACTGTATCACAATTAAAATGGAAGATAATAACTGCAGAATTTAAAATCCAAAATTCTCCAAAGTTACTTTAGAGCCATTGTTGGAGGGGGATTACAGCCAAAGGAGGGTCCAAGTTTTAGAGAATCAGTCCCTGATATGTCAGTGCTTAGTAGTTTGATGGATTAGGCTGCTATTGAGTATTCAGTCAGTGCCAACATACGTTTTGGTGATTTTGTTTGTTGCTTCTATTCTGGTTGTGCACGCATTTTCTCTCAATAAATGGTTTTCCTGGAGTTTTTAAAGCAAAGCTCCAAATCGCTTGAATCCTTGTATGGTGTTCTTCAGAGAGGTTACAAAAAGAAAACTCTGATGGTGACTTCTTTCTGAAAGAGTGAAGTCTACATAGCAATTTTGCATTCATTAATATATATGGGAGCAACCTCTCCCATCTCAGTACACTCTAGTCAGGTCACTGTGAGTGACACAGAGCCTCCCCACTCTCCAGATACAAGGTCTAACACTGCCGCCCTTAACTCGTCTCTCTACTGGAAAAGTCTATCTACCAAGAGGTTAGATTCACCTTGGCAATTCCACACCAGATAAATAAATACAAATATCTCATGTCACGACCTTTCTGGTCCACATATTCAGCATGTTTCAACAGTATAAGCAGACATAGTTCAGGCCCAGAATATATAAACAGAAAGATTAAAATGCCCTTTTGTCCTAGAGTTTGGCACCTTGCAAGGCAGGGAAGCGCACTGGCTGCACAGTGCTAGGAAGCCAGCCTGGAGGCTGCTTGCACAGCTCATGGCTGGCTGCTGTGATTGCCATGGGGACTGTTCAGAGAGGCCGAAACACAGACCAGCCAGTGCAGCTCAAGTGCTGGGTTTGTCTTGTGAAAGTTTTTTGCAGAAGAAACTGGTGAGCAAAGGGAGGGGGTGGAATGTTACTTTATATATGGCAAACAAATTACATTGTCATTAATATTGCAAGCCTTTTTTGCAGAAGAAAAAAAATCCCTGCTTTATTTTAAGATTTTTAGTATGGTTTATTCTGAGATTTAGAAAACACAAGAGAGTCAGGCCTTCCAGACAAATGCATTTACCTTGATGGAATGCATTTGCAATAGCTTTACAACAATGGCCTAGAGAATACTTGCAATTCACATTGGACTTTTTTTTTTCTTTTTTTTTTTTACTGCTTGGAAAATGGACCTGGTTTTTAGGCCTAATTCACAGCTACCATACCTACTCTCTCTGCCCAGAGAGTGAAGAGAATGAATAGGTCAATCACCTGACATATTTCCATCCAATTTCAAGGGTAGAATGTGTTCATTTTCTGACTAATGGCATGTCATTTTGCAGAAGCCTTTGGTCGCGAATTAATCCTGGAATCAAAACAGATTTTCCGGGGAGCAATCTTCCATCAAGTATTGATTTTTTTACACTCATGGAGTCTGTACTCCCTAATTTAACCTGACAATGATTCTGCACAATGGGCTGGGAGCACCTTGGCAACTCACAGAAGGAACTTTTAGTGTCTTTTCTTTCTGCAAAGTAGTGGGGGGGGTGGGGAGTGGGGGGAAGAAAAGACCCAAACAACACAGTTAGTCACTGGGGGAGTGTTTACTGTCTGATGTTTTATTTCTGATTATTTGGAATGGAGAAATAATGCTAACTTTAGAAGTAAAGTAAGCTGGAGATGTCTCTGAAAGACCCATGACTCTGTGAAATCCTGTTTATGGCAACAGTCCCCTGCTGCTCCTGCACCTTTTCCTCACCCCCAGCACTCTTGGATGCTAATAATACAAAACCTGTAATAGCATCTCTGGTTGCAGCTGATGCTTTTATGAGATGACATTTCACTCTACAATAAATATATAAATAAATGCTTACACACATAGAAGCATAAAAATGCATCCTTTCCCCAAAAGATGTTTTTTTACTCTGGCCTCAGAAGTCCAGCTACCAAAAGCTACACTTTGCTTTTGGACTCTCCTACAAGATAAAATCCTTTGTATCTGCTTCTCTACATGGTCTGTACTAAACATCTGTTCTAGCTGTTTGTTCTATTTATTTGACTACTTACGCCAATGAGAAGAGATGAAAAATCTATTGTTATGAAACAATAAAACACAACAGAATGAAAAGCTAGAAATCATTTAGAGACAGGAAGATTGATGGGACAAGATGTGAAGAAGAAGCCATCAGAATCTGGCTTTTAATAGAAAACTAAGATGGGGCATTTTTGGTTTTGAAGATACCACTGCAGAAGTAAAATAATGCAGTGTAATCATTATTCCCAGGTTAAAACTCCTTTCTTAGAGATGAGAAACAATACATATATTTAAGAGATAGTGGGTAAGGTGCCCATCCTTTTGCCTTATTCTGAAACTGAAATGGAAGAGGTTTTAAGCATCTTGCACAAAGGTCTTTGCAGAAAAGTAACAACATCTCTGCTGATGATTTCTCCATTAAAAACGCCACATTACTGGAAACATTGCTATATGACCTGAAGTTCTTTTTGCTCTGCCATTTTAGGGACACTCACAATTTGAGAGGTATTTTGTTGGAAATTATTTTTTTTCTCCTTTATGAAACAGTCTTTCAGCTTTACTTGGAATAGAAGAAATATAAAGGTCTTTCTTGGCCTAACAGGAAAAGGTTTGTAGAAAAACACACCCATTCTTCCTTCAACTTGGCCACCACAAACCTAACACAATAGTTAATTTTTTAGGCATATCATACCAGGTAGTTATAAGTTATAGATCTGACTGTGCAAATTTCTGAGTGATGGAACTCTGTCACTGTCAGTGCTAAATTCAAGAGAGGACAAGAAGAAGTGTAGAAGAGGAAAATGGCTTCATAAAAGACTTAAACCCATCCTCCGCCTGGCTGAATCAGGACCTAAATTCCTCAAAACTGCAATTCCAGAGCATGATACAGGAAATACTTGCTGAAAAAAAGTAAACTGAGATACAGAGAAGTAAGAGGTCCACATGCAGTTTCAATAATGATATTAAGTAATAAATCAGTAATAGTTACTCCAGAACACTAACAATATCATATCATGTTTCCATTGTACTGTTTTAGGAATACCTTGGAAACTGCAAGATAAGTGTTTTCTGGCCTCTTCAAAAAGGTTAGGGTGAAGAGCCCTTGTGTGAAAGGTTTTGAGTGATAGAATATGTTTAAATTGTTACAAATGTTTATAAAAGTGCTTCTAGGCATAAAGATGATGACTGAAATCATACATGGGAACAGTTGAAGACAGCTCTCTTATTGTTAAAGAACTCTTTTCTTGTAAGTTTTTTTCTACTTTCATCTCATTTTCCAGAGACAGTTTGAAAGAGGACTGCTTCTTTTCTTCCTTGTTTTATGAAAGTGCCTTTGTACATTAGCAAAGTGCTTTAATAACACGCACTTTGTAAAAGTCAAAAGTGCTCTATTACCCGTAAGTATAGAAGTAAATAGCACTTGTTTTAATTGAAAACATCAAACTTTTGTAGCTCTAAACACATCAAAGACACATCCATTTGTGCATCTGTTCCAAAAGGTGAATTCCACTGCTTTTAGGCAGACTGCAAAAGAATCAAGCTTATTAGAGCTATGAGAAATTTTCACATTGAAATGCCTTTCAACCTTCAAGTGGCTAAAATATGGAAATGGTTAATGCACTTAGCATGTGAAGCCACTTTGAAGTAGTGAGTGGTTTAACCGATTATCCTCATCAGCTGAGATGTGCCAACTGACCACAGACACTGTCTCAGGTCAGTCTGACTTCAAGGTAACACATAGTGGCTTACATTTTAATGAAACAGGTTAATCTGTAGGTTAACTAGTAAAGAGAGATTTAAGCTGCAGTGTTTTACTTTACAGAAGTGTGCACTCAGCCTGTTGCTGTGGCTTGATTGAAGGACAATATGATTTTGAACCACTGTAACTTGACATTTCTTCAAGTGTACTTAAACTTTATATACACAGAAAAATGTAGTGATTTACTTAGTGTCAGTGTAACAAAACTACTTCTAAACTCATTTATCTTCCAGCCTTTGAGACAAAACTTAAATGGCTTAAGGAGTGTCTTATATTTAGTTGGTCAGTTATTAACTTAACCTGAAATAAGATAATGCCTCACAGTAGGGGTAAAACAGTGGCTGGAGTGATTTCTGAGCCAAATTGAGTTACATTAATAAAGCTTTTGAGACCAGATGAGGGCTACTGGCTCTGGCACAGAGTATGGCCAAATGATGAGCACAATCACAAAACCATGGCTTAACAAGTTACCATCTGTCACTCTAGTAACTGACTGTTATTAGATTTCATTTTGATTAAAAAGCTAATGGAAAGGGGACAAATAAAACCAAAAATCAATCCCATCCCCAAACATCAAAATACTAATAACGTTTTAAATATTTGTACAGGACTTGACCTCCTGATTTCTACAGGCTACTTGTCCCTCAAAGGATGAGTCTTCTTTTTCAGAAGCTGGCTGTCCACTACTATTTATTTGTATTACCCTTTGCCTAGAGGCTTGTGTCAGGACTCCAGCCACGTGGTACCAGCATACACAAGTTATTTTCTTTCTCTGCCTTACAAGGGTGACAATAGTGCTTGGAGTCTCTACAGAGTAACATGTTTATATGAGCCACTGATGTAACTTCCACGCTAGTGCTGTACTACAGCCTTAATGGTGTATGATGTGTCCATGTGGATGAACTCTCCTTCACATATACTCAGGAGCAACTGTACAAGGCTTTATGTCCCTGACAGAGAAGGGATGCTGCAACTACAGGCAGAGCCGATATCAGAATCGAAGTCTCCTGATTCTCAGGGGTACACTGGTAATAATTCCTTGTCCTCCATACCATCGATAGCCTAGAAAGTCATAAAAAAATTTTCTCTCACTCTTTAAAGTCAAGCTTAGCAGGAAAAATTCATTTCTTGTTCAAACGGAATCACTAGCTCTGTAAATTCCTTAGCCGCCTGCTGCTGCACTTTGCAGCGTGTGGGCAGGAGGAGGTATTACATGAAGATTTCTTACGCATATTTCAAATCTAAAAGTAGAAATGTATCCATGGAGAGTATAGACATTTTGGACAAAATTCTGATACCCCAGAATCAGTAGTCAAAGTTTTCATTACTTCAAGCAGGCACATGTTTATTCAAGATGTTGCACACAGCACCTAGAATGTTCAGCTGCCATCAATCTTTATGATAAGGGGAGCAAGATGTTGTTAAAAAAATTAAATCACATTTAGGACCCCTACTTTCAGCTCATTTTAAAATTGTGTTGAGTCTCCGCCAGCCCCTTTTGAAATGAAAAGTGAAGGAACAGGTGTTTTTCACTGTCAGATAGAAGTCACAGTTAGAGGTCTGCATTTTGTCTGCAGAGCTTCACTTCAGATGCTGTCTTTGAGAAAATATATTATTAGTTTATTATTAATCATCCCTACACAAGGATGCACAAAGCATAAGATATATTGTGTGGCATATCCCATATGCTTTTTTGTACATATCCTTCCAATTTTTTTTTTTCTCGCTTTATATTACACCAAAGGCAGGTTGTTTAATTAGAAGACTATCTGTTTAATCAGTTTAGGTCAGGAGTAGCTGCTTGCAACTAAGAGGCAGTCTTGAATTGCACTGTGGAGTTTTAGTATTGCTGAATAAGCGTGACAGGGGGACATGCCTAGAAAGAAATTGTCTCAATGGAATAACTGATGACTTAATGAACACAAAGCAAATATGTGTGGAAAGGTGAAGTGGTCATGGCCAGTCAGGTAAAGGTCTGGTCTGGGAAATGTCTACAATTACCTTACAATTTATCCTAACTCCTACAGATGCTAGTAATTCAAGGTATCTTATTAGTAACTCTGGTTGCTAATTATTATTACTAACATGTAAGTTAAGTCCTCATAGTGTAACCAAAATGAAGAGTTTCAAAAAAAGAGGCTGCCAAATAGCTGTAAATGTTTACCCTCCCTCCTCCCCTCCCCTCCCCTCCCCTCCCCCCCCCCCCCCCCGCTATTCTCTTTCTACTTCACATTTCATTCTTTTATTTACCCAGTCTATTCTTGTCCCCTTGTTTTGAGGACTCCTGTCTGCAGCGCAAGAACTGTGTTTCTGATGACTCAATACTCCACAGCTGTGGGCTCAGGAATGCAGGTACCAAGTCCTGTATGTCGTCGGTACTGCTGACCTGGTGCTAGCATTTAGTTAGTAGCAAAGGTGGAATAAAATGCACTAGCTTCATCCTAGCATAGTCAGAGTACACCAAAATTTGGTGAAGCTAATTGAGGCATTTTAATAGTTGATTGCCCCCAGCTGCCTATTTTCCTCCACCTATGTTGGAGGCTTTTACAAGTCTATAATATGAACTTACAACTCAGTCATATCAGTGGTAGGTCTGGCACCTTTATGTGCGGTTGGACAATTTACAGAAACTTATCTAGCAGTTTGCTACTACAAAAAGAGAGCAGTCCCATTCCCCTTGTCCTTCATTTTGGCTGTGATGCTTCTCTGATAGCATGGTAAGCCAAATTCAGCTTACTTATTCAGTGGAAAAATAACTTAGGTAGCCCTTGACCCATTGAGTTTTCTCATGGATTAATAAGCTGGGTGAGTTTACCTTGCAGTTAGATGAGCATCAGAGCTGGTAGGAGAGAGAGTGAAGGACTGAACAGCCAGAAAGAAGTACTGGAGGCAGGAGCAATCCCCTTTTGGAACCTGAAAACTCTTAGAGGCATTCAGCTCTATTGCCTCACCATGCACTTAAACCCACAGTGATAGACTGTTTGAAACTAGGTTGCTGAAACACTTTTTTGGGGGGAAGAGGGGATGCAATGCAAAAGAGAAAGCAAGCAAAAAGGTGATACCAATCAGCTCTTGGGCAATCAAGATCTTAAGCTGCTGCAGCTGTTTCTGCTGTGGGTCTGCCCCTGACCTCAAAGGCTGTGCTAATAAGTTTGACTTCATGTTTGCCATAGACTGGGGCTATGCTTTCCAAGGTTACTGTTCTGCCAGTGTGTAGTGCCTCATTAAGCCTTCTTGCTCAGTCCTGACTCTAGGTCTAATGATACATGTATTTCTGATGTAGACAGTCAGGACAAGCCTGGGGAAGCAAAGGTTTCTTGGTCTAACTGTAGAACAAGCACCTCTGAGCGTTCAGGTGGCTCCAGACTCCAAGATGATCCAGGTGAAACATTTGTAGACTGCTCCTCTCCAAGGGAGCCTTTCTCCCAAAGTGAAGCTAACATTGCATAGTACCTGCCAGGGAGCAGCCAGAGCAGCAGCTCCTTAAGGTACTGGAAGGAGGATGATCCAGCCAGCAGGACATGCCTGCCAGGAACTGGTCCCACCATCCCTGGAGAGGTAAGCAGGGCAGGCTTAGGGAGAGCGGGAAGCTGGGCTCAGCTCAGGTTGTCAGGCAAGTCTGTGGTGATGAGGCTGATTTGAGGCCACGCCAGGACGTTAGCCAGCAGATTGGGCTGGCTCGGTGGGGTGAAGTGCTAGGGCAGGGTTGTGGGGACCTGGAGGTCAGCACTCCTGTGGCAGAGAGCGATGGCCCTGGGATGGGCTGAAATGGGGTCCTGGGCCATGGGCAGGGGTGGGGAGAGCACCAGGCTGGGCAGGAACTATTAGGTCTATTAAGTGCCCTTAGGACCCTGACAGTACCAGTCTTCACGCAAGTTCACATCCTTGAGAAAATAAACCCTAAATCAAACTGACGAAGTCTGAAAGTGCAGTCAGAATTTTTGCCCCTTGAAAAGAAAAGGGCCAGTGACTCCTGAAATCTACCTGCCATCTTGCCAGCCCTATAGGTCTTCTCCAGGATGGTCCATCCTTGCTCCACCTCTGCCTTCTGAGACAGCTACTGGTTTTTCACAACTCCCTCTTTTGCTACTCAGAAATTGCAGGGGAGTGCCTTTAAAATTGCCTCTTCAGTTTTGCATGCATTTGCTAATACACACATACACATTATCTACCAAGACAAATGCTGAATGTTAGAAATCAGAATAATTGTCAGCAGTGTGGAAGTTTATTTTCAAATATGCAGACATCTATGTTAGTTGCAAGTATTAGAGTTGGTGTGCTTTAAATGTCAACACCATTTTAACATCTATAGAAGTCTGTAGAATTAGTGATGAGAGAGATTCTTACTGTAAATTTATTGGAAATGGCAGCATTCAGTTACCTGTAAATGTTAAAACATTGTCTACTAAAAGCTGACAAAGACAATCAGTAGATGCATGTTTTAGTTTGTCAGATGTTCTGCCCCCGAAGACCTGTTCCAGCTCACTTTGTGTTCATCTGAATGTTGTGTTCATGGTGCCAAGAGAAGCAGTCTGGCTCCCGGTTATAGTGACTTCTGCCCTTGGGAAAGAGAGATGGGAAACCGTAAATGCCTTGAGATGATCTGAGGGGGCTGCAGTCACTGGTGGTGGTTGCTGCACGAGTGCTGCAGCGGTGTACTCTGTACTTGCCTGTGTGGGGAGGTGCCAAGGAAACTACTGTAAAGGCTTTCAGAGAAAGATTACAGGCCAGTCCGCCCTTCTGGGAAGCAAAGGGGGAGCAGAGTCCGTAGGGCTCTTCTCCAGGGGTGTCCTGCCAAAATGCATACACAAAGAGTTTTAATGCTTTAGAGGCTGCAGATACAACTGTACAACCTTCCAAGTGGTTATTCAGATAGAAAATGTCAGTGTTCCTCGAGGTAAATAAAGTAATTCATGTACTTACATGTAAATAGCTCTATTACTTTAGATTGCATTGGGTAGTGGAAAATAACCAGCAGCCTGTATTATTCAATACCAGTGCAGATTGCTTCAAGTAATTTCCAGTAGTGACAGGCTATCTTGACAGGATAATTTATGTTTGAATTTCATCCATTTCACAACATAACTTGCTGTTCACCACTGAACTGGACTCTTCCACCATATCTGAAAGGAAACCAGACCCCTCCTGAATCTGAAGTCAGAGTATGCAGCTGGCTTCTTTTACACCCCAGAGAGATGCTTTCGCTAATTATCATAGTGGTGCTTTATGTAACATCTCTCAAAGTAGCTGGTGCATCTGCCACTTGAAACTTAGTGTAAGTGGTTATTTGAGTTTTAGACTTGGACAATAAAGAAGGCATTGCAGTTCAAACTCCCAAATGTCTTCAGAAAGCAAACACTGAAAGATCACTAATCAAAATTCACCAATGAGTTTAAACACACATGCAGAGAAATATTTTTTTTACAGTTTTCATTCAAGTCTCATTTGTTGTTTACTACCATTGATACCGCTTATGGTCTAATCTTACAGCATGCAAATTCTCTCCTGCTCACTCCCTTCCTTGTAGCTGCTCATAAGAAGTTTTATTATTTTAAAACTGTTCTGAATCTAGGCAGGTGTATAAATATCCTATCCTCCCTCCTTTTGCAGCATCCCACACAACCCCAACAACAAACCTCTGTGAATTTTCTTCCAGGAGGATGTGTAAAAAAACACTTTGAAAAAAGTTGCTAGACTTTTATGTGGTTATTTTATGTGTGCATTTCACTTTGCTGCAGGCAATGGCAGAGGAAAAAAAAAATCCATATTTGTGTGGAATGAAAAGATGAAAAGAAAAAAAAACCTTCCAAAATAATTAGCTGTGTGGTGTAAGGAATGAAATCATCAAAAATACTTGACCTGTTCCCCTGCTGCTGCTGCTGTTGCGCCCTTAAAATACACAAGCACATTAAGAAAAATTGTTAGCAAGGTTTATTTCAGGGAACAGGCTGCTCTTGTTCTGGAAACTAGTGAATGCTAGCCTTTTTCTGAAGCCTGGAACCTCCCCAGTTCTAATTTAGGGGTGAGTGCTTTAAAATGCAACTGAAGCCAAAAATAATATAGCAAGGCGTTTCTCTAGCAAAAGGTTAAGTGGGTCAGCCATTCATTTAGCAGTGGATTCAAATGTGGCTACAATGGCTACAATGAAAAGTTTTATGTATCTATATCTGCATCTATGGCATGTTTGTGTGTATATATATAAAAATACACAAAGTCATATTCATATAAACATGTATATGCTCATTTGCGTTTGTGTGAATGTATATTCACATATACATACATGGTAAATCTGGTTAATCTTGCATCTCTTCCAAAAGGCTGAATGCTCCTTTTAAGTCTCTGCAAGACGCAGGAAGGAAATGTAGTTGCAATTGGTTTGGCTGGAAGATACTTGAAAAATAGTTTATTTAAAAATGGGAGGGCCTCTGAATGGCTTAAACATACAGCCTTACCACAACAGTGCATTAACAGTGGCCAACTCCAGCAGGAAAGATTAATAGTACTTATAAAAAGCCTGGTGTAGAATGTTTGTTGTACTGCCAGCAACACTGTATAGGAAGTGATTTTTTTGGTCCCTGGCAATGATTTTTGCACAACGTACTGAGTAATCATTGTCTACAATGCACTTTTTTCCACTATAAAACCTGTAGAAGGAATAATATGGCCCTCATTTTTCCTCTAGCTTCTAAGAAGAACTCTAAAATATATACCTCATGCCAGTAGTCCATAAACTCTGGTTGTGCTCAGGCACTATGCAACCTGAGGCTACCAAGATCGATAAAATTATTGAACCCACAAATATTTCTACAGCTAGACTTTTGTGGAAAATTTAGAGAAGCATATATATCTGTATGTAGGAAAAATAGACAAAGAGACTGTTGTTGGTAGGAGGAGCAAAGTCTGCTGAATTTAGACTGCAAGACAGTGAACATCAGAAATGTGATGTTCATGGTTTGATACCAGAGCAGTATAAATTCAAGAGATGCAACACATTCAGGAAATGGATTTAAGGAGGATGGATGACTGGCTCTGGCAATTGCTAATAAGACGCAGAATGTTTCCTGCCAAGGTCACTGGTTTTACTCCATTTCATTATCAATTATTAAATATCTCTTCCTTTTTTTTATTAGTTTACAAGTTGTTTTCACATGAGGGACACCATTTGGTGTCCTATGTGAGGTGAATTGTTGATGACAAACCAGGCTCAAAGCAGAGCAGTATCTGTAACAGGAAAATTGTTACATTGGTAGTAGCTTGCACTCTGTCAGGAGTCTGAAATGGAAGGACAAGGTCTATGTAGGGGTATAGAGCTTGATTATTGGTTTTTTTTTTTTTTCCCTCTCTTGTATGTGCTATACTGCATCAATGAGAAAGACAGGTCTTGATTTTTCTACCAGTCTTATAATTCACATATGCAATAAACCTCCTCCCAGCATGGTAGCAGGGAGTGTACTAGGTGGTCAACAGCTGGCTTTCTACTCAGACATGCTCATGTCTAGGGCCACCTTACCTTATGAAATAAAAATAATGAATTTTAATTTTTCTTCTTCACTAGAATGGCAGCTTAAATGAGAATTTATGAGATTGAGAGGCAAAGAAGGGATTTGGTCATGTCATAATGGTAAAAAATTAATAAAGAAAAAGGGCAAACTGCTTCAATATTGATTTGAAAAAGAAGAGCACATTTCAGTTCTTTTTTTTTTTTTCAGAATTCCTTGTTTAGAGGAAAGTTTCTGAGGTTCATTAACAAAAATACAGGTGTTTCTGGCAAGTCAGTCCTCAAACAAATAATTCTCCTTCTTCAGAACACATGGCATATTCGCCATGTTGCCAAAAGGAAAAAAAAAGATTAAATATTGCTGAGAGGATGTAAGAGAGCAGAAAATTCAAAGCACAATCATAGGTGGTGTGAATCTCCCTAAAGGACATGCTGAACTCTGAGGCAGTCAATAGTTAGCTGCTTTTGGGGGGGAGTGGGGCCAGTTGGGGTGAGGTTTTGGATCCACCTGTGCTCGTGGATGACATTTCTATTCTCAGCCTTTTCCTCATTCCTTTCTTTTTGCACCTTTGCCATTCAAGTGGCTTGTGTGTTTGCTCTTCCACCTGTTTCAGCCATAGAGAAGCCAGTTAGCTTAAAAAATTGAATTATTAAGCGCTTGTTGAGGCTGTCCCAACTGAAATGAGTTGGTGGATAAGAAGAGAGTATCTGCTGGAAGATCTGAAGAGTCAGTTATCTTTGGCAGTTGGGGATAGAGATGAGAAAGGGGCATAGCAGCCAATGCTACTGTTGCAGGTATTTGCAGAGCACATCTGCCTACGCCAAGAGAAAATTATGGATCATCATCTTCTGAAACTTGTTGCCTCGTTGATCAGGGTGCTGGGGAAGACTGTAAATTGCATCTGCCAGCTATATTCATAGTCTTTGACTCTGTTCAGGTTGTGCTGTAAATGACAAAGGCAAAGGAGAGCAGTGGCTGAAATGCTGCTTCCTTATTCGTATCTCCCATACTGGCATATTGAAGTATCCTTACGCTTCAAGAGCTGGGCACCATGTGCTCCAGGTGGCTGCATTTCGGGGGTTCCTGTTCCAGCCACAGGGTTTATTACTAGACAGCTCATGAAGATGCACCCCCAGTACAGAGAGGTGCCTGTTGCGTTGGTGCGGGCTTATTTTAGCCTTGCAGTACATTTGGCTTGCACAGTGCTCCATGGTAGGTGCTCCTTTTTGGATGGGGGGGTTCAGGAGAGAGCAATAAGCCTCACTGCCAAGCATGATCAACCTTTATTCTCATAAACTGAACTGGATATGGACTTTGCTGGCCTCCTCTAACCCATTTTACTGCACAGGTGCTGAAGACAGTGAGCTTCAGAGCTTCTTTGAAAGCAGATATGAACATTAGAAGAAGAAGAAAGATTGAAAAGAAATGTCCAAGTCCTGTTGGACAGTCAACACTCAAGCAGCTAAGCAACAAAGCTACTTAAGGTAAACCTATGATCTCGTACTCTTGAAAATCTCCCCCCAGTTTAAATAGGCTGCTTCCAGTGTGCAAAATCTTGCTGGCAGTAGCGAACAAAAATGGCCTCAAAGCTGCTGCAGATTTTGTTAAATTAATGAATGAAATTTTGTGTTTATTTCTCTCCTGTGTTCACAAGTAACCTATTTTTCTGATTTAAACCCTGAGCCAGAAAAATAGACTTTCTAATACAATACCTCATAAACTGTTTCTATTTTCCTCTCCCCCTTCCTTTTAATCTCCTTCCCAGTGCAATAGGAATGGAATGGTTTTTTTTTTCAGCTAGAGATTTTTTTCATCCTAAATTACAATATAACTGCTCTATTGGAAATGGAAGTGACAGACTGCTTTCTTTTAAAGATGGTACCTCTCCACAGTAAGGGACAGTTTTAAAGGAAGCCAAGGCCTACCTGTTGTGTTGGGAAAAGAGTGGTGCCCATTTACTGTAATTTAAATGCACCCCTACACGATTTACTTCTCTGAAGAAGTTAGCAGTGGGCTTTGTGAAAGGAAGGATGAGAGACCAGACAGCCCGCTGGTCCTTGCTGGTATGTCTGTTCTGAGGTAGCGGTGGCTGGGCTTTTAAATCACATGAAAAATAGAAAAAACTGTGAGCACCAGGACTAATGAAATCTAGTTTCCTAGGATGTGTTCTCCGGGTGGCTTGTGAGCTCAGTGTGATATTTTTTTCCTACAGCTGGGGATTGTAGAAGGACTTTCTTTCTCCTTGTCCCATGTTGATTCTCTGGTGTTGAGTAAGGGTTGAGCTTACTGCAGCCTTTTTGTCACCTGGGACTCTAATTTGCCTCTTTCTTCTCTAGGCTATTTTCATTAAACCTGTAGACACTTCTCTCACATCTGGCATGACACATTTCTCACACCTCACACATCCGTGAGGTTTCTTCCTTTCTGTCAGGTTGGTTTGAAACTGGCCAATGTTTTAAAGCATCGAGGTTAAAGTTGTATGAAATCTAAGTAGATAAGGAAAGCAAGCATGCAATGCATTGTTTCTTTATGATACCAAGCTAACATGGCTACATAAACATTTAAATACTCGCAGAACTGATTGCTTACCTGAGACATGATTGGACTAGACTGGTGATGCTGGCTTTGTAGATAGGCACATTCACATTTAAATATTACAGATTTACAGTAAGTTGATGTAATTAAAATAGAAAAAAATCAAGCTGTGCACAAGCAAAAAATAAATAACTATGCCATGTGATTCTTTGAAAATGGACATTAATTTCCTGCCCTCTAAAAACCACAAATGATTACATATCAAAGAGGATTTAGATCAGTTTTAGGAAAATTATTTCTGTTATTCCAGTAAAATAGACTTAGGCTTGACATTTATCTTTTAAAAAATGTTAACTCATTTAGAACAGTCAGATTTCAATTTTAGTGTGAAATTCAAGCCATTTCCAGACATAAATGTAACTTGTCATATTCTCATCTTCAGTTGATGTCTGGGGCCACAGGACCTGCTTTTGATATCACACCTTTAACCACAGCAGAAGAAAGTACGTTATAAATAATACAGACTCCTCACAAGCTTGATGTACAGTGAGTGTATGCTCAGTTGATACCAAGCAATTGATAGGCTTTTATTGCCATGTATGGCTGTTCTAACACATCTTAGGAAGAAACGTATTCTGTCAGTTGTGCCTTTTTTCTTTTTTTTTAACAAATGACTGAGAGTTTTTTCTTTTCCTTTCTCAGATGTGGTCTTTATTAACGTATTACCTGTTGAGTAATTTCTCTGAAGATATCACGACCTGTAAAGTGCATATGCCAGTGTGGATTTTTGATCCCTGCTCTTTGTGTTCCTCACTCTGGATGTATAGACCACCTGGTGAGTTTTGATCCCCAGACTAGCTGATAAGTCTTAGAGTCGGGTTGCTGATGCACATGCTTGGGATTAGGTATACTGCAGGCACAAAATGGTGCTGCTTTAAGTTCTCCTTATTAGTGGTCTCCATGTGAGTTTGTTAGGGCACCTTCAGAAGGAAGGATCTTAAATGCAGTGGAACAATAGAGAGTATTTTAAAAATATTTAATGGCTCATGCTCTTTCATTATCCTGTTTCTCCCAATGTTCCCCCCCAAGATTATCTTCAGCAGCAAGTGTTTCTGGCAGCCATCTGCCAAGCCAGAAACAATAGCTGTATTGACTTTAGAAGGAATATGCACATACCTTTCTTGTTGAGATACAGTCCCCTCTGAGTTGTTTGTGTTTCAAAAATAATAAAGGACATATCGAGATTTACTGATGGATGAGCTAGAAAAAGTGATAAATCTGACTATCGATTTACAAATGCCTGGGGTAGGTCCAATCCTGTGAAGACTTACACATGTCACTAAATGTATCTATGAAGGTAGCATCAAAACATCAATAACACTAGTTGGGCAAATAAAGTTATCTACATTATGCACTTGCAAGATCAGTCCCTTTTAGTTTCCACAACTAGTAACTGAAAACATCTGTTGCTATTCAAGAAATAACTGCTTCTCTTCAGATAGCTTAACCTGGATGAATTATGGGGTAATTCTGGGGATAGTTTCATGCTCCTCTGTTTAAGAACACATAATTGAACTGAAAATGTCAAAAAGATGGAGGCAAGATGGTAAAAACACAAAAGTGCCTCCTTGGCAAAAAGAAATTAAAGGATCTTCATAGCTTTGTAATCTTTTCATTTCAGTTGGTAGGCATAAAAGACAAGTTTATATGTTTTAGAGAAAAGGTATCAACAGTTCATGAGAACATGAGATTTTTAAAATTAATAGCATTAAAAACTAGCAGGAATGACTGAATGTCAGCACAAGTTCTTCAATGAATTTAAAAAAAAAAAGGGTGGGTGTGCAGAGCTTACACATTGGCTCCCACAGGATCAATTGCAAATTGCCACACAATTCATATGTGTGCAGTGTCACCATCTTACGCACTATCCTCTAAGACCTTCAGCATCCTGGGACCATTTGAGGGACTATTCTGGGACCATCACTGAGAGAGAACATAAAAGGTGGGAGATCTTCCTGTTGATGGGTAGACTGGATGGGGCATGGATTTTTTGTGTGAATTGAAAGTCAGGAGCTCATTAGATGAACACCAGCAGTATGTGGTGTCCGGAAAGAAGGAAGCGAGTTCAGACCTACCAAGCTTGTTGGTGCTGTGCTGATGGAGGCCATGCCACAATTTTTAGCTGCTGCTCCACAAAACCAGAATCTCTCATTTCTTTTAGGACTAGCCCACTCGGGTAGTCCCTAGCACAGTTTAGTACTGCCAAAGCCATTTTTTGCTGCCCCTTGAGCTTGTGTGTTTGTGGCCTGAACCAAGACCTACCCACACTGACTGTGCATGCAGCTCTTGGGCTGAGAAGTCAACTGGTGTTTTGACATGAGGCTGGTGATCATGCAATGATACAAGAAGTTCAGTGTTCTTATGAAACAATAAAATGAAAGACTTATTATTACATTAGCTGCTACATGCCTTCCCTGCAGCTTCTGTGGTAGATTAGACAAGGCTGCTGCTGGCATTTCAGAAATCAGAGCAATTGGGGTCTGGGTTAAAAGACATGGTCATTGCTGTTGAGCCACCTGGTGGTGACTCTCTGCTCAGTCCTGACCACCGTTGTGCATAATGTGGCAAAATGCAACAGTAAAGGACTGTGAACAAGTAAGAAAAACAAACTTCCTAGTCTATGGAGCAAAGGGAGAGAGAAAGAAAAAAACAAACAAACCCCAAACCCCAACACCTTCCAACTCTTTAATTCTCAATTATTTTCAAGAACATCACGATCTCATATGGGAGTGATTCATATTAAATCTGAATTCTCAGATTAAGAAAGAAACCCCAAGAGAACCTTCCCTCTTGATAAGTGTTTTTTGCTTCCTGAGTGCTTGTTTAATTGAAGTTTAAGTCAGTAGAAGAGAATCTTTGCTTACGAAAGCCCTGCTAATACTCCAGGTTTTTCTCCCAGCTAAAGATTTAGACTGTGACTGGTCATAAAGCAGTTGCACAGGGGAATAGGCCATATAAAACCATGTCTTCCCTGTGTAGTTCTCTGATCTTAGTACCAGCTTTCCTTCCATTACACTTGTCTTAAGGGAGGGGCAGGGCACAGAGTTTATAATTTATCAGGAATATTACAGATATGATCTTTTTTGCAAGAAGCACAAAAGAGAGGCCATGGAAAGAATTGTGCTTCTAAAGGTCTTTGTCCTTAATGTTGCTTTTAGGGAGCTTTGAAGTACTGTCATAGCCAAGCTCTAGAAATTTGATTTTTTTTTAAGCAGTCAGTAAGGGGTGTGAAGTCTTATAGTCAGCTTTCAGTGGCTTGAAGGTAGGATCTATTTTGAGCTTTCTGTGATCAATGGGAACATAATAGATTCAATTTGCAAAGTCACCATTTCTTGTGACAAAATAGATCTATGTTATTTAAGTAATGGCTAGGTAGGGCCACGTGCCTATAAGGCAGCTAAAATACCTATAGTGTAGGTGATCCAAAGAGAAAAGTTTGCATTTTTATACAGGGCAGGGGGGAAAAAGCCTCTAACCGATGTCTGCTTGTTGCTTTATCACTATTGAATGAAAAGTTATGTGGTCAGATTTTAGTAGCTGATATGAAAGCACAAAGGGTTATTCTCCACATCCTTATGTCAGTAGATGAATTATGTGGATTTGAAGTATGGCTGTTAGACCATGGTGTGGAGACATGATGCCTAGAGGAGCTGGTGTAATTTTGGTACTCCCAGGGGTCTGTAGTATGCTAGGCTATCCTTACCTGTACCATAAGAGGTATGCTATGGAGCAGGTATTTACCAGTGGGTAGTGGTAAAGACTACTCTGTCCCAAGACATCTGTCTTGGGGATTAATGGTGTTGGCACTCCCTGTATGTAGGTGGTGTGTGGAAACCTGTAGTGACCACTTTTGAAATGAAGCAGGCACATGATAGTTTACCCTATGATACAAAGAAATGGCAGTGTAGGTAATACTAAGATATGACTCCAAATCATTGTGGTACCCCAGTGTCTTATTCCTCTTTGTTCTCAGCTTCTGTTTACCTTTGGATTCAGATGCTTTTGTTTCAGACCAGAGGAGGATTTGGGCACTTAAAAGCTTATCTACTTTGTCCACATATACTAGCTGGTCTAACAAAAGGCTATTCCTCTATCATCTTTGCCCTGCTTATGGTGTCTGGATCATCATGTCTACAAGAAACTTAGCTTTTACCTTTATCTTTCCTATGTATCCCCCGAAATGCAGTAAAGGAAAAGGGAAATTCCAATTTGGAGAAATTCAGGATAAGTAAATATCCCAGGTATTCCCTGTATTTTCTGTGCAAATAAATATTTTGTTTTCATTTTTGATTATTTAACAGGTGGCATTGGAATTGTAAAAAAATATTTAACAAAATCAAAGGAAAAAGTCTCAAAAACAATGTTCTATTATTGTCAGAGCTTGTTTTCCTAGGCTGTTTTTTCCAAAACAACTTTACAATACAATTAATTCATTTCTCAAAATGTGTGATTTTTCACAGTCATGTATTTAGACAGAACTCAATATGACTCAATGGAAATGGTCTGAAAAACAGATATTTCTGCTACCTAATATTATAATCACAGGAAGAAATGAGGGATGAACCTCATGAGCTCTGCAAAAATGCAAGAGAAATTATTTGAAAGGCTGAGCCAAGCTTACTACCACACTCCCCTTCTGTCACTTACCGGGCTTTGTTCTGGGAGCTATGGAAGCACTGGGACATTCACCACTTCTGGCCTTCATGTCCATCTGTGCTTTGTTCCACTTGGCCTGGGGGATAATACGCACTCACCTGAGTGATTCCATGATATTCTTTAGGCAGATCCTCTACTCTGCATATCTGTAGAGAAAATGAGACATCACCAATGTACATGCCCACTCTGGGTACAGAAATGGCATTTAGTGTTGCAGGTAAAGTAATGCTCCACAGTGCAAATGGATTTTCTTTCTTCCTTTCTTTTGAGCATTTAACTGTTTTTGTATTGAACTGATGTGAAATTACATGAGCGCTGATCATGTGAATAATGTATGAGATTTAAGACAAACACATGAAAAGAGCTTATTTTTCATGTCAAACAATTCTTTATTTTTTATGGTACAAATTAAAAGTGACAGATCTGAAGCTGTTAAGAAATACACAAAGTGCAGCTTTACTGACCGTACAGATATTGCTCTAGATTAAGTACAGTTTTTGTAAGTTTTTTTTATTTTTTTTTTTTTCATGTTAAGCAACCTGTGCAGATAAATCGGCTTTGGTTTCAAAGTCAGAGTAGTAAGGAGCTTTTAAATATCCAGTTTGGTTTCTTGGTCACAAGTCCACCACATCAACTCCTTTTGTAATTATTTGTATTTTTTTAACAACTCAATACAGTCCATTTTGTACTGCCATCTTTCCCGCTGCATGCTCCATGCATGGAAAAACAGATCTCTTTGCAGTGCTTCATAAGTGACCCTGGTGACCATTCTGTTGATTATAGCACATAGGACAAAAATAATAATAATAACAATAATAATAATAGTAATAATAATTAATAATATCACTTTTTAACAATAAATAAACAAATGTGCCCCACATAATCTCAAGTTGGAAACAAGCAAATCACATGACAAAAAGCTCATTACAGAATGTTTTCCAAACAGATTTTACAGTCAAACATTGACATGGAAATCAATTTCCTCTTTTATCTTCTTATTTGAATGTTGGTCAATAACTGGGTACAAGTAGAGTGCTGAGGTAAAACACTGATGAACAGTTTTATTTTTGTATTTCTTTTTTTTTTTAAATAGTAACAGTTTAGTATTGCAAGATTGTCAGCAACATTTAGCCATATCTATACAATGTGCATATACCTACATACATTGAGCTTTGGTCCAGCATTGAGAAGACGAGCAAAGGCATTTTACATATTTCTTTTTGGTTATAGCTTGAGTTCTTTGATACGCCTCTACTTGTTCCTTCCTAGCTCCTTTTTGCTTTCTTGTTCCTTGTTCTCTCTTTTTTCTTTTTTTAACTCCCACCCCACCCCCACCCCCCGCCCCCACCGGTAATAACATAAAGAAACTGGAACCGTTTGAATGCATTTGATTTCTTCAACTGTCCAAAATAGCATTTTAGTGAAAAACATAAAAAGACAAAATCAGAACAGTAAGTGAACCCTTGGTTCATTATTCAAATAATAGTTTTAAATATATATATATTCAAAAAAATTCAGGGATCAATAAATTGCAAAACCATTAAACCTTCACATATGACCGAAGAGATTTTTGTTTCATTTGCTGGTAGCAATCTATCTTTTAGTCACATGCAAAATTAAAAGGTATTCAAATGTAATCAATACATGAAAATTTTTTACAAATGGAAACCAGAAATGTTGCTAGTAACAAAATAAAACAAAATATTTATGGCCCCCCCAAAGATGTATGACTTGCACGTCATTTATCTTCCTAAGAATCTGTTCAGGCACCATTTATGCCTCATAGCAAAAATTTGTTTATAAAAAAATTAATATAAGAAGCATTACAACACTTTATAAATAATTTACAAAACATAATACAAAATTAGAAAACTGTAAAAAAAATCACCGCACATTAATGGTTTTAAGACTGTGGGATGAACATAATTTTTTCTTCCAAGCTGGCGATTTATATTTATTTTACATTTTCCCTGTCCTAGTTATACCCTTCCAATATGTACTCTGGAACAGTAAAGGGCTTATATAACTGCTGCCAGCATATTTTTAAACATTTAGTATCTTTCATACACTGTTTAGTTAACTTTTCTTCTTGGGGGATTTTTTTTCATCACAAAATTTAGAGCAGTCCCTGGGAGAATTGGAAATTTATTTTTTAGGCAAAGAATGGTTGATGGTTTTGTTCCCAGGCTGTTGATGATGGGGGTGGAGGGGGGTACGGTCTCAAGGGTGGCTGAACAGGTAATCGTGTATGTGGTATTAATGACTGGACAATTAGCAGCATACTGGAGACACGGGTAGGAGTTTAGGAGTGTCTGCTTCCAAATATGATCTGTTCTTCCCTGCTTCCCTGTTGGCTTCTGGGTGGTCTCCTGATTGTTATGTAAACTGAATTGTGGCCACAAATTTAGGGCTGTTCGGTATAGATGACATAGATGTATCTGTGGATATAGGCGTCTGTGGATAGAGAGGGAAAAAAGAAAACCCAGAGGGGCAGATGTTGCTGTGAGGGTCTTTTTACTTCATAGGCTCAGCTTGGGTAAAGCATCTTTTTTGTCCCTCACAATTTGCCTTGGTTACTGAGGTGTTTTTTCCCACGGCAGATATTTATATATCAACAGTCGGAAAAGAGTCAATAACAATTCTCACTCTCCTCCTCATAAAAGCAATACTGAAAATATCCTTAAACATACCCTGCTGAAGCTTAAAGCCAAAATGCATTTGCTGGATGTGAGCCCAGCATGGAGTACTGGATCTTCAGTGCTCTCCAATTCTGACCTTTGAGAGGGCTTACGTTTAGAGGCAGTTTCTGGCACAGATGATAGTCTCTGAAGCCTTGAAACTCCACCAACCATGCAGCAAATACCCCATTCTACAAGGCAAATCCTATTAATAAAATAGCAAAGGCCAGATTCAAAGTCCAGTGAAATCAATGGAAGTCCCTTTCTTTCACCAAGTTTTGGATATAGCCTTGAGTTCTTGAAAACTCTGTGAGAGAGGTGTTATTTGAAGACTCTGGCACTTCGGGAACCTCCTTCAACATCCCGGGTAGACCAGCAAAAATCCAGCACCACCATCCTGAGGTCAGTGAACACAATCAGGAGTTTTACCAGCAGAATTTTACTCTACCAGCTCTACAGAGAGCTGAACCAAATCCCTGATGTTATCTTTTGGAAAGTCCTGACTGAGATGCAGCTTCTACCCTAATAAAGGGCTGAACCCCAAAGGCTGGAGCAGAACTCAGCAGAAGATGAAAATCGCAGGTGACCTTCACGGTTCAGCCCACACCCCATCGAGAACCTGCAATACCTTTCTCTCCCTCTGAGCCTTGGTATACTTGTAGGTCCAGTGACCACAGTATTTTACAAGATGCTTGTCCAATCAAAACAGAAGCCACAGAGATAAGTTGTCTTTAAAGGAAAATCAATTCACCTGAAACATGGAGCAGGTGATCCACCTTACTATTCCCAAAGGATATTCAATGGGTTTTCCTATATCGTGATTGCTTAGTCTAGCCAGTGGTCACAATGAACACCTGCAGAAAGACATCCTCCTACTGAAGAGGTCAACAGGGCAAACATCAATATTGGGATGACATAAAAAACAGGCAGAACAAACAAAGCACTACCACTGAAACAGTCCATAGTGATGTAACGACCAAAACATCCTCATCATTTCTCAGCCTGTCCATTTGTTCTCATCAGAATTTCAAGAAATTTCTTTGGCTAGCAGACTTTGGAGAGAAATTGCTTCGAAGAGAACCATAATATAGATGCAGTACTGAACCAAGTGTGCAGTTTATATTTATACTACAAAATGAGTTTTGATAACCTCTCCAGGTTCATGACCAAAGGACAGAGAAATCCCAAGCTACACAGTCGACAATAAGCAGAATGTTCAGCGTGGGCTGACAGTTCATCAGACAGAATCCTAATCCTTCTTTGTCCTCTATTGCATTTCTGCATATCAATATAAAAGTGTTCAGCTTTCACTTTTCTTTTTAAAAATCTTCACACAGTACTGGGTTATGTGCATTTGGGGAAGGGGTGGAGAATGAGCTGGAAGGGAGGAGGCAGCAAAGAGAATCAGAAAGAAAATAAAAAATAGAAATGCAAACCAAGACATACATCCTTAGAAGAGAAATACCAAACCCCACAAATCACAATAAAAATAAATTATTTTTGGCACCCAAACACTTGGAGATTGCAAAACTGTTGACTAAAAGAAATGGAAAGAAAAGAAAAGGAGGTGACCACTATGGAATGGCTTTAACACCTGTTTGTACACACCTGCAGGGGTGTGAACAGGGATGAGAGAAATTAATCCTGTTATTTTCCTCTTTGCAAAATACAAATGTAAAAATTCATAACACAATTTCACACTCATAAAAGAGTAGACTAACAATCTAGTTTGCAATGCCATGTTTCTGACTTTGGTTAATAGTTTTCATAGTGAATCAGCACTTGATACCTGGATACTCCTCCAGGTGGCAGGCTTCTATTCTCTTTTAAACAGATAAAAGTTATTTTCTTTTTTTTTCTTTTTTTTTTTTTTTTTTTGTTGTTTGTTTTTTTTTTTCCTTAAAATGTGTTCACATTTTCATAATATACAGAAAAAAAGTAAGCAGTTATTTGGTTTACTTTAAGTCCATTTAAAAAAACTGGCTTTTTCTTTTTTTTTGGGAACTAATTCTACGACACACATACACACTAAGTGTTGTGTATTTTTTTTGTTTTGTTTTGTTTTGTTTTTTTTTAAATAGGAAAACCCACGGGCATTTACAAACTGTTCTGTCCTTCTTGTAGTTTTCTCAGTCTTTTACTTACAAGGGTGATGAACAGGTATTTTCACAGAGTTCGAATGGTTACGTTTCTGTTGGTGCGGGTTTTTTTGTGTGTGGTTTTGTTTTGTTTTGTTTTTAAGAGTTTTCTTCCAGAGAGTCTGTTAAAGGCTCCATAGGAACTGCTGTCGCAGGCTCGTGTTGTTTCAAACGTTTAATTGTGTTCTTCAGTGCTTGCCTCTTATTGCAGAACCAAACTCTAACTACTTCCCGGTCATAGTTCAGTTTCTCTGCAATCTCTGTCATTTCTTGCCCAGAGGGGTGCGTGTTCTTCTCAAAGTGGGCATTCAAGATCTCAAGGGCTTGTGGCGTGAATGAGGTACGCCTCTTGCGCTTTTTGGATGGTTCGCTTCCGATAAACTCGGTAAGGTTCTGCATACCTGCTCGATGGCGGGCCTCAGCCTCAGCCATCCACCGCTCAAGCACCGGCTTTATCTTCTGGGCACTTTTAGGGGTGATGTCCAGCTTTTCAAACCTGGCAGGATACAAAAGGCCAGGATTCAGTTTGGCTGTCAGACTGCTAGCTATAGTGTTCTCTTGGGCTTCCTGTGGTAGGAAAAAGTGGCTTCTCAGGATGGTGTGTCTGAGGGAAAATTGAGAAAGAAGAGTCTTACACTGATGCTCTGCCAGGGTGGGACTTCCTGCCTGCCTGACTAATTGACTGGCAGAGGTAATTTACAATGGATTACGAAAACTGTCAGATAGGTATATCTATAAATATATATATAGCTAGATATTTAAGCTAACACAAAATGAGCACTACAACAAGATACTATGTACATTAAATAATACAGGTTATGAGTCACGTTTTCATATTTCTGATGATCTTCAAAACCCTTAAGGAAAAGTGTAATTACAGGAAATGACATCAAAGGCAATTGCTCTTTATCATCTCGTCTTTGTGATTAATCCTTTTGTTTCCCCTCCCACCCCATGTTGTCCAAACACCACAGCTTTAATAACACAAACTGGTGGCAGTTACTAGTCTCTGAATATCAGGTTTCCTTTCCTTTCATTTTTCAGCAATTTTCACTGTTTGCAAGTGAACACTATATCCCTTTTCTGGGTCGGAAAAAGATTCCCATAGCTATGGTGAGTGTTTGGCTGAAACAGCTGGACACTTTGCAATTATCTTGACTGCCCCCACAATGTGCAAAGACAGACTCATGTTTTCCAGATGAAACCCAACATAATAGTCTACTAATATGCTGTGGCACCAAGCTGGGTTTATTGTGGGATTTCTGCAAACTGTACCAGAATGATATCATTTCCTGTAAATGAGGTCTTCTATATATCATTTTGCCATCAAAAGTCTTTTGCCAAACCAGATTTTACAAGTATTATAAAACATCTGGAAAAGCAGCCACACAAAGCTTTAATCCTTTCAAAAACAAACAGAAGAGCTGAGTTCACATTTCAAGTCTTATATTATAAGTACTTGTTTCTTTCATTTACCGAGTTCATCCTCTCTTGCTACACATTAAAAAAGTCTTAACCCGACTCCTCTGATGCCACCCTTTCATATTTCCCCACTTAGCCTAAGTCCAACCCACGCATTGCGGTATTTAACCTGTGGAAAGGCAACAATTATTGCATGGTGCTGCTGCACTCTCCAGCCTGCCCGGTGCTGAAGCACCGCTGCCGCCACTAATCATGACGTGCTCTGGAGATGAGACCGACCAAATCAATGCCTTCGTGCAAAGCAACTCAGTGCCTGGAGTTGGCAATTTTTAGTGTCTCTATTCAGCATGTGGCGGCTGCAGAAAATATTCCAGCAAGAAGCAAAGCATTTCTCACAAACAAAAAATAAGACAAGTAATAATTTCAGATAATAACACTCCAAAGAATTTGTAACCAGTGCCTGGAATCCTAGTGTGGTATTAACTGCAAGGTGTCCTTCCTTGGTGTCCAGTGATATTTCAGGCTGAAGTGGATGTTTCAGAATGCACTGTCTCAAGTTAAGAAAATGCCATTATTTGCATGCAGAACATATCAGCAAGGTGGTATGTTGCTGATATGACCTGCACAGGCCACCAGGAGACTCAACTTCTATCTCCGAGTTGGTCATTCAACTTTCTTACCTTGCTGCCCCTTCCATTACCCTGGAGTTTGTACTGCAACTCCTTTGTTACCATTAAAAGAAAAGTTAACCCTATTATTTCTGATGAACAGCATACTGCCACTGAAGCAGCTTGTCTTGGTGCTTAACAAGAAATGTACCATCATAACAGGTTATTACACCCCGAAGTGATATCCACCTTGGGGGGGGGTGGGGTGTCAAAGGAAATTAAAAAAAGCTATAAACTTGAAGTATTTGGGAACAGCTTCTGCACCTGGTCCTCATGTTCTGAGCAATTTGCCCTTCTAAAGAGCCCTCTTTAAAAGGTCTCCACATTCTGGGCTTTTGTTAGCCACGTCTGCGCTCCGACTTCATCTTTATTGCAGTTTTCATGATAATTGGTTAGTCGGGAACCCTTTCTCTTAGTAAAATTCAGACCATCCCCAGTGGTTCTCAGATGTGAGGTAGATGGAGGAAATGAGAAGACAGCAAACTAGACAAAAGCAAAGGAAACTGCAATTTATCACTTTATAGTATGTTAAACAGCAACTCAAAGCTACAACAGATGGGCAATTGC
The DNA here is from genome assembly GCA_031468815.1 of Morus bassanus. Taxonomy (NCBI): domain Eukaryota; kingdom Metazoa; phylum Chordata; class Aves; order Suliformes; family Sulidae; genus Morus; species Morus bassanus. The sequence continues at coordinate 56,754,152 of CM062567.1, read as the reverse complement.
TAAAAACTCCACCCATTTTAGGCATTCTTTACCAACTGACCACAGGGAACTAAAAAATAATAAAATTAATGCTTGGCAAGAGGGAATAATAGCATTCATATCATTGGCATTGCTTGTTAGTGTTAATACTGCAGTACATGTTGTTTGGTATAATGATATACAAGTCTTGAAACAAATTTCCCAGCAGTAGTATCCTTGTATAGACTGAATAAAGGTTATTTTCTACAGGGAGGTATCTTATAAGAAAAAACAGTAGGGGAGACTATAGAAGTGAGAGGATCCTATGGAGCTTTTTGTATTTAACAACAATCAATGGGTTTTATGGAAAATCATTGAGCAAAATGTGAGCTGCAAGCTCACTACCCCATACTGATGTTATTTATAACCTTAGTCTTAAACTGCAGGAAAAGTACACTTCCGTTCTATGGGGAATACATTAAAAGTATAAAGAGCAGATAAAAAGACAGAGCATTTCATGGATCACCAAGAACAAAATCCACTTAAATGAGCTTAGAGTTGGTTTCTTGGCTTTCACTGATGGAGAAGGACTATAAGGCATTGCCCAAGAGGAAAAAGCTGTTACCTAAGTGGGTTTGTTACCTCATGCATAAACATGGGATTACTGTAACACACATATATGCATGTTTGCTTCTAACTACTTTAACTCTGTCAAGACTGTATTAACATTTCCTATGATTAGGGCAGATTTCTACTTCTGCTTTGCATACATAGGTTGTCTTTGTTTTTGTAGTAAACATTTGGGTGATAAAAGATGAATAGCTGCTGGTTTGTGAGATAGCAGGAAGGATAATTTTTCCCCTTCTGTGTTGCCTAGGTAAATCATCATTAACATCCTATATGTGAAGTGCTAACCACAGTAATATAGGTTTTAACTTAGCAGGGATGCAGCCATGAAATATTTGTTCAGTAACCCTATCTGTAGAAAATGGCACAGTATGAAGAGGGTCAGCTGGTGCTTATCCAGCATCAGCAGGGTCTCCAGCTTGTCTACTGAATTAAGTCTCAATGCCAGGAACATTGTTTCTTACTTGTTTAAAAAAGAAGGAGGGAAGAAAAAGACTAAAGTTACTTTAGGGGTACACGATAAGAACATTTTAGCTGCCAGATACCAACATAATTGGCTAATTTAAGTCCCAGATTAAATAATACATTCTAAAGACATGAGACTTAAACACAAGCATGCTCCTCGCAATAAGCTGAATAATTAAGAACGAAGAGAGGAGAGGAGAGTTTATGATGTAACTTGTTACCTGCAGATGGCAGACTGGCTATAGGCTGGGCCTTCGGTGGCGCTTAGGGCTTGGCCAACTTGAGTCTGTGTCAGGCCAAGGGACAGGCGCCGGATTTTAAAAGCTTTGGCAAATTCTCGGATTTCTTCCAGATTCACCCCATCCACCTCTCCAGTGGCTGTTTGAGGATCTGTTGAAATATTTTTTTAATCATGTCAGTTCTTCATGTCACATATGAGTGGGCTAGACTTACACCAGCTTTCATTGTCAGATGCTTATGTTCATTTTTTTAAATACTTATCCCTTTCTCCCCCAAACAGAGACAGGCTTGCCTTGTCAGGTGTGTTACAAAGCATGTTCAGATTGCTAAAATGCTAACTAGACTGCAGTGTTTCCAGGTGCTGGTGAAGGATTTTCAAAGACATATTTTGTTGCTGAACTCCTGAAAACAGCCAACTCACATACAAGTGAGGCGGTGCCTGGGCTCCTCACTGCCATTTGTGCCTTGCAAAATCTCCCCCAGGTTGACATGTTCCCTGTTTTCCCTTCTTATCACATACAGAAAGAAGGCTGGTGTCAATATATTTATTTGCAGTCTGTGGGGAGGGCTAAATATACACATGAACTGCTTGGGTTTTTAATTTAAAATCAAGACTTCATGCTAAAACTAATGCCAGATAAGGAGATTCACAAACCTTCCTTTCCTTTTGTACAATACTTAACCCAAACCACCAGCCAAACGTCCAAAATAGTACAGCAAATTAACAAGCCCAAACAAAATGCTGACTTTAAAAACTCTTTAATTTAAAAATCATCCTTTAAAATATGCCCTTCTGAGAAGCAGCCTTTCAAGCTTTTCATTCTGCCTCCCATCAGGTTGATAATCAAGGAGCAGCAACATCAGCCATTAGGTGTCGGATGGTAATGCTGCACAATTTTTTACTTTTATATTAGCCCCTCAGAAGATAATGCTTATGATGCTGTGAGAATAAATCTGTCCTTCCTCTCCATAGCAGTTTACTGACACAGAAGCCTTTGTCCCTGAAAGGGCACATAATAAAGCATGTCTACCACAGGAAAGCTCCTTTGGTGCTGGATAACTCGGTCAATTTAGGACTTATGAAGGGAAATGACACAACAGCTGGAGAATGGAACTTCCCCCCCCCCAAGCTACTGATATTTGGCTAAATAAAAGCGTTTGCCAGGTCAGAGACAGCATGGGACTGGGATGGTGGAAGATTTCAAAGTGTTGTGCAATCCTGCGTGTAGCGAAGCCATTCTCCCAGTGAGACATCTCTATTGTTCTTCACCTCATTCCTCAGACTTCTTAGGTGAAAAGTTTGCAGCACAATAACCCATCAGTTTCTGTAAGTGCAAGCAGTTGTCCAAGGATGGTGCTAGATTACATTACTATTCTGAACCCTATATGAGAATGGCTCCTGCTAGTACTGCTATAGCTAAGGGCTTGTCAGCATTACAGTAACAAAGCTTTTATTTTCAGGGGTTTATAAACCTGATGTAAAATTCCCTTATGATGGAAATGTCCTATAAAAAATCTTTTAGTCCAATAATAGACAGAGGGAAGAGGTTTTTCTGCTGTATAAATTGAGCCTATATCGATTCGCAACTTGAGTGTAAGAAGCACACATAGCAAGAGTATTTTAAAAATACTCGTGGATGCCAACCAGGGACCACATGACCTATGCATACAGGTAAACACGCACAAAGGCTGAATCTAGTTTTGACAATGCTCCACATTCAGAATTGTTGCTCCTGTTGTCAGTGCTGTGCTTGAGCTCACCTGTGCACACATGCATGCACTCATACAGTATAAAGCTAGGGCACGTATTGTTTGATTTTAAGTCATTGGTGCTATGACAGGGGCCACTCAGGTTTGTAAAGTAATTGCCTTTAGAGGTGTGAAATTTTCCTATTTACCCCATACACAGTCTATCTAGCATTCCAGTTCTGATTCTCAGAGACACAGAAAGGAGCTGGATGCTTATTTACCCTTTGTGTCTCTGCAGAGCAACTGATAAATGTACAAAATATTATAAATGATAATGGCCTCAAAGATTCCCTTGGGTAAAGTGTACTAAGATGACCTTCCTCACCTCTTTCCTTCCTTCACTTTAAGGCCTCTGACTAAGGCTATTAGGGATTTGACAAAGGACAATTCAGGTGTTCCCAGAGAACTTTCAAAGCAGCAAACGCTATGGCAACTGGCACCTGTAAACCTCCCCAACTCCTGTTAGGAATAAAAAGGGAGGTAAGAAAGCTAAGGGGTTATTTGCACATGATTATAGAGAAATTCTGCCAAGTTCTGCTGGTTCCTTCTGGTATGGCACTGTTGCAACAGTGAATATCATGGAAAGTCCTTTCCTGCTCCAGAGGCTTGGACGAGGGAACAGTTAGGCTGTGCTCTCCTTGAGATGAGGAAAAAAAAGCCTGTTATGCACATCAGGAATATGGGCATAGATGGTAATATATGGCAGAGTATCTGTTTAGAAAAAGGCTTCATTCTTACGTAGCGTCTTTGGGAGGAGGAAAGTACTAACAGAGGTGGACAAAAACACTGAAGCCTTTTATCCCTGAACTGTAGGAAATATAACATTTGTATCAAATCAGAACCAATTCTATTTCAGGTGTGATTCAAAGCCCCTTGAAATCCATAGAATCAGTCCTTTGATTTCTATCAGCTCCGTAAAACTCAAATAGTGCTATGAAGACCACTCTGTTGGCATCATCATATAACAGCACTGGTCTGTTTTACTCTATTGCCATTAAAATGCCATAAATACATAATCTTGGACTCTGTGGACTAATACATACACATACATAAATATATATACAAATAGATAATGGACTTCGTTTTAATAAGTTCTGAGCTCTCAGAACAGTTAAGTGTATAGTGCACTTCACATTTTAGGAAGAGTAGCTTATTGAAGAATGTAAATAAACCAGTGCTTTTTGAACTTAAGTGGATATCATAGAGAAGGCAGCACAGTGCCAATGGGAAAACAAAGAATACCAATCTCATTGAGTGGTTGGGATCTACAGTAACAGCATTTAAAGATTCGCAATGTACATTATGGCTTGACAAAACAGTGGCTGTTATGTCTAGGAAACTACTAGATGCTGGAGAAAGGTGAGAGTTGTCTGGGACCATTTTAGGGGATATGTGTATATATCCCCTAACAAAAAGGAAGCCAGATAAAATTCCCCTACGTGTCCTGGTGGATGCTGAAGGTGGGTGAGCAGAGTGGAAGAAATAAAATCCGTAGGCTGTCCTGCATTGAAACCCCTTTTTTTCCTACTGAAGGGAATACTATTCCACTTTTGAATTCTTCTGAAAATCCTGCACGAGTTTGTTGGTTAGTGCAAATTTGCTATGGTTTTAATAGTTAGGGGAAAGAGTTGCTAAAGAAATCAGTGCATCCTGAAGGAGAAAGCAAGTTTCTGTTGTGCAGAGTTCTACCATGGGAGGGATTACAGGGGATGATTTCCCCAGTCAGACAGGAGGAGAAATAGCTGGCAGAGGAAGTCCAATGGAAAGTAAATTGGATGAGAGAGGCAGGACAAAACACCATTAATGGAAAATGGACTGGTGCTCAGGGGAAAGAAAGAAGAATAATTTGTTTGTGGGAGGCATTTTAATTTTATAGTAACAGATGACAGTAAAATGAATTTGGAAGGAAGAAAAGAACTTCATGGAGACACAAGTCTCAGAGCATGTGGGGAAACAAGTGATTTCCACAAAGAGAACATATAGTGGAAAATTTAAAGAAATGAGAAGAGGGATGCATCTGAGAAAAGGAAAATGAAATGGAAAAAAAGGAGGAACAATGATGTAGAATTGAATGAAGAGAAAACAAAGAAGAGAAAAGAGAACAGAGATAGGATGAGACAATATGAAGAAATCATACAGAAGGGTCAGGAAGAGCAGAGATGAACCTTGCAGTCTTTGCTTAGGCAGAGCTTCTTTTTAAATGTCCTTTGGAAACAACCATAATTTTTTGTCTTTAGAAGAACTAGCACTTGTTGGTGGTGAGGGATGAAGCGGTGAGGATGAGATAAAAGGGAGAGGCTATAAAGAACACAACAGTCCAGGGAGGGGAAAAGGACAGGAAATAAAAAAATAAAGAGAAATTAAAAAAAAAAAAAAAGAAGAAAATGCACCTTTTTTTAAAATTAGGAAACATAAAATAAAAAGATGTAAAATAATAATAAAAATATGACTGGAGAAGTAAAAGGAATAAAAACAAGGAACAAGGAACACTGAAGTCAGTAAAGCCCATTTCTGACCCCTTTCTCATAGTACTTTAGTAATTTCACTGATGTGAGGCGGCCTCTTGTAAAAAGAGTTACTCTACAGTAAGTCTGTAGAACCTTGCCCCAAATAATTATCTATTTACTGAAGTTACATTGCTCTAAGCAATTTGATTAACAGAATAAGGTAGATGAATATGCCTAGTTTTACATGAACTTTACTATGTTTGCAACAGTTTCTGGAATATGGTAAATCTCTACCAAGGTACTCAACTCCAGGGCCTCTGCTGGAGGACTGGAGTGCAGCTTTGGAACAAATGAGGAAAAGGGAACAACAATATTCCTGCCTCAGGAGAGGTAGAGCAATCAAAGAGATGTTCATGAGGCCACAAGTTGTTTCTTGCTGCCCTTATGCCTATGGATTTCTTCCAGAACCACTGACCCATTGCAGGCCTCATCCCACTAAAAGACTCTGAATGGACTTCGGCAGACACTAGATTTCAATTGTAGGCCTGTTATACAAAGCTCTGCTAGCCAGTGTGGGAGCTGGAAGACTAAGAAGGTTTTGTTCAGTTATGGGCCATAGGCTTGACAAAGCAGTGCTCCTGCCCTTCAGGGATCTGCACCCAGAAACTGAATGGATTCTGCAAAGGAATGACTTGCTGTCTGTTTATTTCCTGTGTGTGGGCACAGTTGTATGCAAATGGGTTTTTAGTCACATGAAACAATTTTAAAATTCGTGAAGATCAATTAAGACTGTTTGTCTAAAAGGGTGGTATTATCAAGGACAACAAAAAGCTGTAAAGGATCCTGTCTGCCTTTTCATGTTTCATTACACAGGTGTTTTGATCTTTCCCTACTGAACTGACCATATTGTCTTATTTCTTGTAGGCTCTTTCTACATTACTAGAAACCAGTAAGTAGCTCTCTTGTGTCCTGGAACATTGTCACTTACGTGCCAGCTAAAACAGGCTTATACATGCAGTGTTAGGTCCAGTTTGTGGATGGCTAGATGCTCTCAAGAATATGCTGGACAACCATCAGGGATCATTGAGATGACTGTTTTACTTCTCACTGTGTGATAACGCTATGTAAATGGCAGAAATGAGTCAATCTGGCCCTCACACTACTCACTCTGTTGGTCTTGTTGATTTAATCAAGCTTTCTTCTGTTTTGAGCAACGGAGAAGCACTCCAACTATCTTCTTTGTGCCATTCATTATCACAGGTAAGGTATTGACTTAGCTTTGACTGGCATTTGCCATTATAAGACAAATTTCAGGTGAACCACTTCTGAGAATGAGGCTAATAGAACATGTTGCTCTGCCCAGGATAAAAGAATTGTAATAACCTCTTTTCTTTAAGAAGCTTCTGTTTCCCTAAAACTTGAAACATGGCCTTGATAGGTGTCAGGGAGATAGCCGTTATGTCAGTAAAGGACTTCTTGCACCCCATGTAAAAATCTGTCTCAAACAAGTCCAAGCAGGTGAGCTTCCAAAGTTGCATATCTACTCAGTAGAGATTTGCTAGACCTTTGTGTGGAAATTTCTTTAAGATTTTCTTCAAGATTTTCTTCGTGCTGAGGATGCTTGAGCCTAAGGCTGAAGTAGATGGAGAACCACCCCCCGCCCCTATGGTTGTGGCTCTGGCCTGCTTTGGGCCAAGACAGCAGTAAAGACAGAGAGATTGACTCGCCTCTCTTCTTGGTGATCATTTTTCACACTCCTCTGGTGGCTTCCAGGGAGGGTGGGAGTGGCATCTACATGATGCGGATGCAGAGGGGGCAAAAATTAAGACTCAAGTCTGAAGAAAAAGACGTGATGGAATGGGAAAAATCCTGAAGACTACTAAGGAGATAGGATTTGAGTTTGGAGTGGAGAGAGAGAGAGAGGGCCTGACCATGCAGAGAGTACTAATCACTGTGGTAGAGGAAAGAAAACATGGAAAAAGAGGTGGCACTAGTGACAAAACAAGGTAGAGGAGGACAGAAACTACCTAATAAAAAGGCTTATAAAAGGGACACAGACATGGTCTGGGGACAGAGGCTGACTGGGAGTTGGAGGGGGACTGAAATGGGAAGAGGAGTTGAGGAATGATGGACTGCAGGGAAAGGACTGCAGGGAGAAGGCAAGAGGAAAAAAAGCATGGAGGGAAAGGGAGCATAGATTGTGTGGAGACAGCATGAGGAAGTAATCAGACTGGAAAAGGACAAGTGGTGGAAGGAGTCAAGCCTGAGAGGAACAAGTAGAAAGTCTATGTTTGTTAGTGTATCTCCCCCTCTTCCCCAAACTGATATTCCTGTGCCTCATACTCCTCTGCTGTCAGCCAAATCCATGAGCACAGCATGTGTCTTACTCCTTTTAGAGCAGGACCAACAAGATGGTAACACAACATATCAGCCTCTCCATCCATTCAACTGACAGAAGATCTCACATTTCCAACTATGAATATAAGCATTATCTCACCATATGACTGACTTACATTACTATTCTGTTTTTGTAACAACCTTGAAATTTATCCAAGCAAAAAATGAAGCTAAAAGAACATCCTTAGTGTTGCACAAATAAACACTCAGAAGCTACAAAATGCTGGAGTTACAGTAGCCCACAATGCACAGTAGCAGTCTTTGAGCCCCGGATTACCAGTTCTTTTTCCCCAGACCCCTGCCTCATCCAGTGCAGAGGACAAACTGTGCTTCATTATGGAGGAACCGATTGATATATTGCCTTTTTACTTGTTCAGTGTGTGGCCCCAGACTTCTACTAAAGATCTTCACCAAAGACACAGTTATTCATTTCCTCTTGAGTTCTTCTGTTCTTTTAAATCTTAATTTATTTTCTTGTGTTTCTACAAGATGAGGGTCTTCCCCTTCTCATTCACAGAGAAGTGGACAGATATTACAGGAAAAAGCATTTTTGGGTACCCAGTCTAGGTCAAGTAGGAGATGATTTTTTTAGACTGTGTCTTTAAATGGTTCTTTATACAGTTCCACAGTGAAAGTGCACTTAAAATTGTAACTGTGAGTACCAGGTTCTTCTGTAAATTAAAGTCCAGAGTCTCAAGCTGGATATTGAGGGAGCACTTGTGAAAAATCTGTTTTAAGTGACTTGCCTGCCATTCTACTGGAATTACATGGCAGACAGAAATCTTCAACTCCTCAGCCCTCTAGCGCCTGAAGCAAGACCATCCTTCACCCTTCTACAGCTCCCTACCTCAAATGTTATGCAAACTGGGGAACAGTTTAGTGAATCAGGTAGGGAACAAACTCTGGGGCGACAGCCTGCCTGTTGCATTAGTAATACCGATGTATCCCTAGAACAATTCCATTGGGAAAGCACTGAAAGAAGGATGAGAAAAAAAATAATGACTGTGTGATTTTAATCACAATGTATATCATTATCATAAAACACATGTTCTAAGAGGAATTGCATACAGTTGAACAAGCAACTATTTTTCTAGCGTCTCCCAACTTTTGATGGATCTAGCCTGTAAACTTAAAAGGGGCTTTTTCCATGTTGCTTTTATCGTGTAGTGCACTTATCCACATGGGGAAATTGACTGGAATAGCTATTGTGGGGTAGAGTACCTCTCAATAGTTATTCTAGGATATTTTTTTAATAAGAATGTCCACAAGGGAGGCTATCCTGGACTAGCCATTGAAAAGTAACATTTTGTACTACCTATTTTAGTCCGTATTCCCACATAGACAAGGGGTAACCTTATGTATTTTTTAACATGAAGTTTCTTATTTGTCTTCTTCATACAAGCTTGTCTACATGAGGAAATTTACTGACAGAGCAAGAGCAGTATATTTATATCACTATAATTATATCTATATATTTTATGTACTTACAGCTACCAATGTGGATATTTTTATCCCAGAATAAAAGTATTCACACTGGGAGTTATACCAGCATAATTTTACCACTATAGCTCTGCTAGTAATTTCCCCATGTAAACAATCTCTGAAATAACCTAAACAAGATTTTTTCACATCTTCCTTTGCGTGACAGTTTCTCCAAGCCCTTCATAAGCTTGTATCAGTCATATATTTTACATCACCAATATGGCAAGAGCTATAGTGTTTGTTTACTTGAAATACGTACTTGGAGTATCTTTGAACAAGGTCATCCAATACACTCAGATTTTTGCAGATGTGCAAAAACTGTTAATGCTTCTTATGTATACTTTTAACATGTTTTTTTTTGCTATGTAAAGACCAAAGTTAATGCTGATAAGGTAACAGTGAAGACTCTGAACTGTGTGTGAAGAAAGGGCTGTTCAGGAGGTCAGCTGTTACCAAAACAGTTATTTCACTGCAGCGTGCTTCTATCTCCTCTACCACAGGTTACAGTTCGTTCTTGTTTAAATTGTGCAAGCTTTTCCTGGCAACAAAGGTCTCTCGCTCTAGATTTGTGTAGTGCTAGGTTTTGTAAAATGGTTTGCTACTCTAACTAAGCAAACAAATGGTAACGAACAAGCAGCCTAACCAAAAGAAGGAGGATCTGTCTGCACATCAAATTCTGAGCAAAGTAATTAATTGTATTGACTGATTCAAAAATTTCTCATTTCCAAAGAACATAAGCTACATTTTAGTTAAAAGAATTGCCCTCATAAGTCAATTAACGGCTAGTACCATTTTTATGACCATTTTTAGCATTGATTACAATTTCTCAAGGCATGTTTACCTTAAGCCCCATCCATGAGAGCACTTAGCAGTTGTTACTGGTAAGAGTCACTCTACTTAGCGATATACATTCTACTATATGGAGAAAAAAAATGGAGGGAAAGCAGATCAGGAAACTCAGCAGTGAGGAGGACAAACAGAGGGGATAATTAAGGAGATGCAGGGAGCAATACTTACTGCTGACTAACTGGCCAACACTCAAAGCTGAAGAGGAGGAGGATGAGGAGGAAGAAGAGGAAGCCTGACGCACTGGGCTTTGAGACATAGATGCTTGACTGTGAGCCAAATGCAGGAGATTGGGTTGTGAGGCTGCTTGTCCCACTTGCGTCTGGGAGGGCTGATGAAGCTATACGTTAAAATGTAAAAATAGGTATTTAGAAAATGAAGCAGTAATAGGAAACTTTCAATGCACCATCTCACCCATCTACTTCTGGGGAACAAATCCCACAGGAGCATTAAATGCCATGGACTTAGTTCAGGTAACTGTTACAGCAGGAGCAATCTGAGCTCCTTTGAATTCTGACTTCCCATTTTTTCTCAGTTTAATCGGCTATTTAATCTAATTAGAAGCTAAATACTTGTTTGAAATGGTATGAAGAGAGCTATGACATTCCCAGCAGCATTCTGATTTAATACATGTCCTTACCTGTTTTCTGACTCATGGGGTCAGACTTTTATTCCCTACATGGATTCTCATATAAATCAACATTGTTTCAGAGAGGTCCTTTCATACTGCAGGACCAGGGCCAAGAAGAGTGGGAATGGGGGAGAGAAGATAAATTGGGGGAAAATCCCTTTCCTAGAAAAAGAAATAATTTATCTTATGACATTAGATCTAGCAAGCAAACCAAAATGTTTAAACCTTATTTCTCAATCAATAAATTGTCCTTGCCTAAAACACACAGTGAAACTTCTGAGCCCCATTCACATCAGGACTGTGTCAAGTAAGACATACCTAAAAGGTGTAGAGAGTACAGTAGATGCAAATGATACACTGTGATACGTGAATCTGGCTTTACACTTTTTTTTTTTTACAAATTTTACAACAGTGTAGTCTTTGGTTGTTCATTAGGGGAAAGGAAAGAACCATTAATCCTTTCTGCCTATAATAAGCTTTCACGTGGGATTGAAAACTAGGAACATTCTCTAGTACTGATTTTTACATAAAACTCCCAGCAAATTCAAAGGGCAGTCTCTCTACAGAATGAAGGTACACAATGGACCTTAGTTTTGAATTGGCTTCTGGTAGTCCAGTACAGCCTTTTCAGAGCCTAATAATACAGTAATATAGTCCTGATACATTCAGGTGACTGCTACTTATTATACCTTTATTTTATGTTGATTCTTGATATTGATCAAAAAAGATTGCAAAAATGTACTAAAAGGCTTGACTTTTAAGTGATAGCTGCTATCTGCATTCTCAGAAAGGGGGGAAGATAAAGGCCTATTTGGCCTTGCTTGAAATCAGTAATTTAAATTTATTTCTTGAATTTTAAGGAGCATGAGTTTTTTTCTTTTGATATTTAACTGAACAAATGACTTCAGAAAAGGAGCTGAATTCATTAGTAATACTCAAATTATATATAATGTGCTCCCAGAACACATAGAAAGTACTGATGTTAATTAGGCAACAAATTGTATGGCATAGTAGATAAAGGTATCTGATCACATTCAAGATGACACTTTTCTGTGGAAAACATATGAACAATTTTAATGACATTATTCTTGTTATGGGTCTGTTTAGGAATGGAAAAAAATTACAACTCCTTTTTCTATCTCCCACATGGAATGATATAACAAAATGAAGCAAGAAACTTTGAGTTACCCTTTAATAATAATGAAAATTATTTATCTGGCCAGTTTTAGCTTATTCTGACTTCCCTAGGGTTCAATAAACAAAAACCATTTTATTATCTCAATGATTTTTTTTAATCAAGCACATTTTAAAAAAGAAAACTGGCACTGTATCAAAGAGATAATAGTTATGATGCTGATTGAAAGGCTTCCAGATTTCAGACTCATGCAAGCACTGGGCAGCTTTAAAAAAATTTGTTAAGGGCTGGATTTTTATCTATAGAGAGCTCCCAACCCAGAACATCTACTTTTATAATATCTTCTCCTAGGGAAAAAGTCCACTAGGAGGGCTGGCCTCCTCTGAACATTGCAGAAATGGACTGCCTATCCATTACATCCACATCACTCCAGAGTGCAGCTTTTAGAAACAGTCAGGTGTTTGGGCTCTGGGTCTGTTGTCCGAGTGAATCTCTGGGGAAACTAAAGATTTCAGCCTAAGTGAGGGAAGAAAAGTATTGTATTTAGATGAGCTACCTGCTTTCCCACTATCTGGAACAGTCTTAAAGATGTTAGTGCTTATCTGTGAGGAATGGAGGAGCAAATGTAGTGGCTATCTTTAAAAAGAAAGATCTGCAAAATTATAGTCCAGTCAACTAAACTTCAACCCGTGGAAAAGTACTGAAGAAAATAATCAAACGATTTGTAAGCACCCGCAAGAAAGCAAGGTAGCAACAAACAACATAGATTGTTAGGAACAAACTGTGTCAAACCAATCTGATCTCCCTCTAAGACAGGGTAATTGGCCTTGTGGACAGGGAAAAAGCAGTAGGTGGTTTGACTTTACAAGTATCTCGACACTCCCTCGTGTGACATTCTTTATAACCTAGGGAAACACAGTTTAGATGAAATTGCTGCAGAATGAATGCAAAAGTAGTTAGAAAACAAAACTGAAAGGATAGATATCTATCTGTGGCAACAGAAGTGTGCATGGGTGGTGCTTCACAGAAGTCTGTCCTCATTCTGCTCTACTTAATAATTTCCTAATGACCTGGATGATGGAGAAGAGAATATACTCATTAAATTTGCATGCTGATAACATGCTGGGAGGGAGTTTTGATATGTTGGAATACAGGATTAGGATTCAAAATGATCCTGTCAGTTTGAACATGGCACCAGCAATGCTGGGGTGTTGCAAAAGTGAAAAAAAAGGCAACTCCCATACCGAGCTGTGTGAGTGGGAGTGATGTCTGCAGTGCATGTGAAGAATCTTCTCTTCTATTAAGCATGGGTAAGACCTCTTCAGGGGGGGCAGTGTGTCCACAGCTAAATGCCACACTTCAGAAAAAATCTGAACCAACTGGAGTAAAATAATTAGAGTGGCTGAAGGCCTGGGAGTTACCTGAGGCTTATGAAGACACCTGGAATGAACTGGTCATGTTTAATCTAAAGAAGGGAAAACTGAGTGGGATATGATGCCTGCCTCAAATACAGACAGAACTAATGAAAAGAAGAGAGAATGAGTCTATCTTACATTTTATAGTGATGTATTTTTTATTTTATTCTAAATAATACTCAATAAGTAATGAGGCACAATAACCTGGAAGATTCAAATTAGCTGGGAAAAGCTGTCTAATGTGGTAGTAAAGCACTGGCATAAATTGCTGGGGGAACCTGTGGAGTTCCTATGAGAGTGCTTAGGAGCAAGTTAGACAAATACTGGAATAGCTACCAAGAACAACAGAGTGGACTGGATAATCTCTTGAACCTTGACCTTCCAGCCTTATTTTTTTATGATTTTATGCTATTTCCCATCAGTATTTTTCAGGGAGAAATACATCATCATGTAAGACACAGATGGCAAATCTAACATTTTCCAGCCATGCTACACATATAGTTGCTGAACAGTTCAACTGCTGAGCTGATGAACACAATAAATTTGAAGTGTCCAGGAAGCACCAGAATGAGAACATATTTTGTATTCTCCAGTTGTGGATGCAAAGCATGCACACAGCCACAACCACTATATAGCATATGCATAGTGTGCTGGTTAAGTCTAGGAAATGTTTGATTCTTTGCACATGTATTGCACAATGCATTTGCAAATGTATTTTTGAAATAACTGGGATACCCAGAAGCTTGGCAGTTTTCTTGTCAGACATCCAGAAATCTTTGGACAAATGTAAGAATTCTCAAGATTTAGCTGGGCAAAAAGGGATATGGCTAGTGAAGTCTGGATGCACAGTGACCTTAGGTGTAACAGCAATATATAAGGGATATTTGCAGATTGTTGGTTTCTAACTCACTGCTTGTGAGGGAAAAGGGAGCAATGGGGCTGGAGAAGCTGAAGTCACCTTAAGGCCTGACCAGGGACTGAGGGAGGATTCCATCTTTAACTCCCTACATAATTTCCAGCATACCCCTTGTTTTACAGACATGTTGGTTAAGCTGTAAATGTCCTGCTTAAAGAACAATGATAGTTATCTATGTCATGAAATTGCATTAAAATACTCTCTCTCTTTTCATTCACTATAATTTCCACTCCAGAAATGGCCTTAAGGAGAGGCGATGATTAGATTATGAATTAGATTCTAGATGACAGAATCAATTCGAACTTGCAGTAGCTGACTTTTCCCAATTTTGGACACGTACATATGATATGAATTATATTTATGACTGTTGTGCATTTTCCATCCAAAGACAGAAGGAGGCACAGAAATTACAGAAGCAGTTGCTGTAAGTGCCATTCTGTGTAGGTGGATATAGTAGACACGCAGAGAATGATGACTGTATGCAACACTGATCAGTATCTGGCAGGAATATATGTATGCACACTACAGCTAGAGGAATAAGATAAATATGAGAAGCATGAAGTGCAGCATAATACTTTATAAGAATAAACTGAAAAATGCAAAGGGCCTGATTCTTATTTCTTTTACATCAGTTTTACATGCTACTGTCAACAGTGAAGGTAGTATTGATCGATAACTGCAGAGGTGAAGAATGAATTAGGTCTGTAAGACTAAACTTTGTTCTTAAATTATGTATGTAGGCTATTCCTGCACCTGGGATGGTTGACTGGAGTACTGTATGAAGGTCTTCTTATGAGATCAGGGATGTTGTTCCCTGCATCCAGAAAGTTACATGATAGTGATAGAGCAACAAGGTATTTTGCATAAGCTAAGGAAAGAGAAAGAAACTAAGTGGAAATAAAGAACAAACTTTTGAGAGAGTATTGCCCAGTATCATAACAGAACTGCTACTGGTTTTACAGACAGTCTGGACAAACAGCAAGGGCAAAATATGGCCCTAATGGAAGGGAGAAGAAAGTAATGGGCTTAAATTGCAGTAAGGGAGGCTAGGGTCAGGCATCAGGAAGACCTTTCTAATGCTAAAGAGAGTGGCCTAGGTTGCCTAGGGATGTCAGGGAACTTCCATCACTGAAGGTTTTTAAGAACAGGTTAGACAAACATCTGTCAAGAATGATATAGGAACAGTTGATCCTGCCTAGGGGGAGGGGATGGGCTGCATGACCTCTTCAGGTCCTTTCCAGTCCTATTTTTCTATGATTCAGTGAAAACAAAATCTGAGAGACGAGGAAACACAAAAAATTAGAGAAGACAGAGGTGAAAAAGACAAGTATAACAAAAAGGGCAGAAGAGATGAAATGAAGAGGAGTGGCACAAAGAGCAAGAAATACATTTTAAACAATCCCCTTTATGATACATATAAAGATTTTCAATTTTTTCTGATGTCAGCTAGTTCTTCCTGGGAAATACGGACATTAGCTCTAGTAAAAACTAAAGTCCATGGAAGGTGCTGAAAAATAAATGCCTTGACATAAAAAGACATTCCCAAACACTTTGAAATGCCACAATAATGCCTTGCAGAAGTAGTAGTTTAAGTGTTTCATGCTTCCATTTTTCCTGTAAATGGAGTTCTCTTCTCTGTCTATGTTTGCTGAAATGTGCCATACATTTGTTTTTGTGAAAGAGTGGTGGTGTACTGTGGCCACTGCATGATTTGAGAGCACCATGGAAGAGGAAGTCTGTCTTCAAACCTACTCATACTGCATGACCAGGCATGGGCTTCAAAAACATTTTCTTAAATCTTCTAGCAAATGGACAGAATAAGTTATTATGCATATCCACATGCTTCATGCCAAATCACTTTCACAGTCAATTCTGCCAGAATGTTTCCACTGTAGCGCAAATGCTGTACCCCATCACTGTAATGTAGCTTACTCAACTAAATTCAATTAAGTCAATATGTGAATCTGAATATGAAGGCTATTTAATGCTTAATAAGTATCTTCTCTCATAGTATAATATAGTATAATATATGTAGTATAAAGGGCCTCTGTATACACTGCTTAGACTGACAGAATAGGTACATTTAGAAACTAGCACAAAAAAGGTCTTTGGGGGTTAACACAAGCTGTGCACATACTCAGCTCAAAATGAAGACTACAGTAAAGCAGTGCTGGTGTGCTGTGGACATAACTGGGCTAGGACTTTGACAGCATCTACTGAAGTTCTTTCAAAGCTTTTCTCTGGGATCAGAACTATGTTCAAAGTATATACTGTAATTGAAGGTCTCTGGGCTCACTAAATAAGGTTGAGGACACAGCTGGGCTTCTGTAGAAGATATAATTTTATATGCATATCAGGTGCATCAGTCATCTTTCTGACCCCCATCAGAAATTATATAATGTCAGTATTACAGTAACAGACTTAAATGTGTAGGTAAGTGCATAATTCAAAGGTAAGAGTGAACAGTGCTTTACTCTCTCTATGACTCAGTTCCTTAGAATGACAGGTAGTGTAGTGATATCTTCCTATTCCCAATGGTGTGGTGCAGATATATTGACTTTTTTGAGATATCCTATTCCTACAAGTGCAGATGCCACAAAGAAAACTGGTCAGGAAGAGACGTAAGTTACAAGTCAAGTGTTTATGCTGTGTCAAGGAAAATCTGATGTGGTCACTATACTAGTTAATAGTCTGGTAATCTTGGCTTTCACAAATCTAGTACTTTTATCCATGGATAAAATGGAATTATGCAATGCTGATGGCAAAGGAAAAGAGAAAGAAGTGAGAAAAATTGTCACCCTCATCACTGAAAGTCATATGAAAAGCAAAAGAAAAACAGAGTTGGATTGAGACAAGAGTTTATTGGCTATATTCAAACAGAGAGAAAGAAGAGTGCATTTCTCATAGAACAAGACAGCATCAAAGCAATAAGAGCATCGCAGGAAGGAAATGATTGAGAGCTGGTTAGATTTTAACGGGAGAGGAAAACAAGGGATTGCATGTAGTTGTGACAATGAGATGGTAGGGTATATGTGGTAGGCTGAGACTGCAGAAAGAAAACGTCTGCCATGAAATTTGGAAAGCAGATGTACAAGAATGACCACAGACTCATCTGAGAGCTGTCTATGTCTTTTCAACTGTTTATCTGGAGCATGATAGCCAATGTCAATGAAGATGGGAAACTGACTATGTAAGAAAATGCTGCCTCGTAGCTCGTTTTATTGTGTTAGAGTTGGCAGAAGCCCAAAGCTGGTAGTGCTATAAGACACGATGAAATATGAAAAGTTCTGGCTGGCAGTGTAGATAAAACAAGACTGAGGACAACTAGGACTACAGGCCTGATTTAATGAATCTAATATGTAGAAGGAAAGAGCCAGACAACAGCAAGAAGGGAACCTGATGATGAGTTACACTGGAGAACAATATAATGTGTAGAAGTTGCTTCTGTGTGCTGTGGGCAAGCAAATAGTTATGAAAACACCAATTATTAGGAAAGCTGTTTAAGGAACTCATAAACAAGTATGTGTTTTGAACCCCAGTGATCACTGGCAGCTGCATTCTTCTTACCTAATTTCACTCATTTAAGAATTAATTGTCTATTCTAAAATAGCTACCCTAGCTCCCTTTCACGTCAATGGAGGCTATAGGTACCTTAAGATACCTACTAGAGATTCAACCTATCTGAAAATTATTCTGTTTTGACATCTTGAGTTGCCACTTGAACATGCATATGTCTCCTTGTCTATGTCTCTCTGTCTTTATGGGAAATCTAGTTAACTAGCTTCTACCAGATACCTAACTCCTCTATGACTAAGTTAAGCAATGTGAATCCTTTCCTAAATTTCTTAAGACTCCAATTCATGGTTCAAGTTCTTCTGTCAGTTGTGTTGGTGTTGACAAGTGTTAAAGATATGAAACAACACCTTAAAACAAAGTTTTCAAATCTGATAGCAAATGGCAATGCTAACAAGTTGTTACAACAAGCTCATCTGTTCTTGAAAAAAAAAAAAAGTGCATTTAGCCATACAACCTGGATTTTGACAAAATCCCTCCTGAGAGGCATGGAGGAAGTGCAGAAGTTAAGGTTACAAGGTACTTTTCTCTTATGAGATATAAACAGCTTAAAAAAGCAAGAAACATAAAATTAGGGAATAAACTGTCTTTTTTCAAGAAAGGAGACTACAAATAGAGATTAAAGGATTTATACCAAATTTTTTGAATGGTTTTAGCAAGCAGCAAGAAAAGATGGTGAACAATGGTTAAATCATCAGGTTGGAACATGTGAATTTCTTAAGTTAGTAGAGAATACTATGAACAACTTATGGATCCTGTTTATAACATGCTGGGGGAACATTATGACAGGTGAAATACAGAGCAGAGAGATGCAAAGTGATTCACGTTAAAAGGAACTATATTAGTGACTCACATGGTAACAAACAGGGATGCAAAGATGTATCATGGTGGATACACCTGCTTATTGAAAAACCTGCTCAATGAGTGGAGATAGTTAGAAAAAAAGCAGGATGTTAGGCTGTATTGAGATAAAGACAGAAAATAATGCTATAATGAAAATTTTATAATGTTGTTATGTAAACCAGTGATGCATCCTCACTGTGATCATGGCATTCAGTTCTGATCACAAAATCTGAAAGACAATAGTGTGGAAATTGAAATGGTTAGGAGATGGACAGTAAAAATTACTAAAGGCAAAGAAAAACTTGTTTATGAACAGAGATGAAAAGGACATAGTCTACAACAAGAGTGGAAACAGCTGCCCGCTTTAGAAAGCCATTACAATGTCTAGGAGAATTCTTGGTATTTGCATAGATGCTGCTGCTTAGATTAGCAGAATCTTGGAAAACAGTGAAAACACTGAAGCTTTAACTACTCAGTGTAATTTAAAGATGAAAAAATCCCTACTGCAGGTAGTTTAAAGAACATAAATCAGAAATATCTATTTATTCTTAAACACAAAAGGAATAGGATTACAGTGGAATTGCTTGTGTACATTAAAAAACAACCTATTTACATCACAGAAAAAACATGGTTTTACACTACGTGTAAGTAATCTATGAACTCATTTCCACGAGGAGACATTGAGGTTTTAGTTTGTCAAATTTGAAAAAGTTGTATGAATAACGCATGCAGTCTACCTAAATAAAGCTGACTAAAAACAATATCTGAGGCATTTAAGTCTTCAGTCAAAAAGTAAGCACTAGCATGCATTACTTAGCAACTGAAACAGGCTACACAGGTTCAATTATTGTGACTCAGCTAACAAGCAGCAGCTTACTATCATCGCTTGCAATCACCTCTCTCTCCTGCAGTACTTCGTTTCCAAGGAAGTGACAAGTTGAAAGTTAAGCTAGAATTATCTGCAACTGGAACATTTTACTACATTATTTATTTCCTCATTTATTTCTCTATGACATTCTCAAAACTTTTCCCAAACGTCTTGTACTCTTCTTTCCCCCTTCTGAAGCTTCTTTCATCAAGTTAAGAGACACCAAATGCTGTGTGACACCATTTTAAAAAATATTTTGAATTCCTGCTGAGCCCTCTGAGTTTGAGCACTCACTTCTTCTGAAAACAAGGTTTTAAACTTATGACTAAATATGCTATCATTAGCCAAACACTACAGTTTGGCTAAGTCTTTACCCAGGCAATAAGATAAATTCAGAATCTCCTTATACTTTTTGTAATTCTAGTTACTTTTCAAATGATATGGCAGTTTGTATAGTATCAGCTCAATTGCTTTTTGTATAGTACTAGCTCAATTGCTTTTGATTGTCCATCAGCATTATTCCTTTGAGGAATCTCGCTCTCATGCCTCTTTTCTGCTCTCACTGAAATCAAAGGCAAAATTTTCTGTGACTTTCTTCAGTGAAAGCATAAGAGCCAGTAGAGGGAGCACAAATACATAGAAATAATTTTCTGTGGTTCCTATAAAAATGAAAACGTGTACTATTTTTTCATATAGTATTTGTACTACTTCGCCACCAATCAAAAATACTGTCTTGATCAGGCTCCAACAGATGTAGGTAAGGAGGCCCTGTGTTGTTTGGTGGCCCTTCCTGCAATTCCTGGGATCTCAGGACTCTGTGAGAGGCACAGCCTGGACCCTCAGAAACTGATCTTGGCAAAATAATGTCTTCTACCTACACAGCACTGCTGGGCAGACCAGCACAGTATGGGGCACGTCTTTGCTCTTGGACATAACCAGAGCTCTGCTGACTGATGATCTCTGCCAGCTGAGTGTTGCACATGAGCACACAGGTTGGGGGAACTGGTACAATACAGCACGATATGGCTCAACAGTGACTTTCTACCTTGAACCCCTGCTTATTCAGCAAGCTGCAGCCTTCAGCAGTAGTTTGTCCCTTTATGTGAGCCCAGTGCCACTAGCTGTGCAGAGAAAGGTCACACCTCTGTCCCCTCTCTGCCCACTGATTCTACTGGCAGACGTTGCCTGGAAGAGGTTGCTTTGCTGCAGGACTCAGAATATGTTTTGCTTTCAGGTGAGAAGGTCTCAGGGAATAATACAGGACCCCTATCCTCCTCTTTACTTCTAAATTTCATGAGTTTCGAATGGGATCTCAGGGTTGCTATGCTTTTTGAGAGCTTCTCCCATAAAGGAGGGAAAGACCTAATCTCTTCAGGGGACTGACTCAAAAAGAAACATCCCCCCCCGCCCCCCGAAACCAAATGTAAGCCGTCGAGTTTCTTATTCCTTTGTCAGGCTTTCCCATGCTGGAAAACACAGAGTCCACCCTTGCACCCATCCCGCTTTGTTTGAAACCATGTACCTGCAACAATTGCAAAAGCACTTGCCAGTAGTATAAGTCTGCTCCCATTAAAGAAAATAGTTAGATAAATGACAAGTGCTTTGGAAAATGCCTCTGCTGGATACCACAGGATATGATGGAAAAAAGAGTATGTAACCCCTTTGATGTGAAATATTTTCAAAACAAACAAAAAAGTCACCTTAGAGATCCATTGGCTCTCTACTTCTATATTTGGGGAAAAAAAAATCATCACTTTGGAGTTCAGGGAGCCCTGAGATACTTGGAAACATACAAAAGGCTACTCCCTGCAACTGGAGATGTAGGCAGGACTAGCAAACCAAGCAATACCAGCAATAGGAATGCTAAGCTGCACATTTAAGTGACGCTTTTATAAGTACCTTTTTGGTAATCACATTTGATGTCTTTTCCATCCTCAGTTTCCTCTCTTTCAGAGAAAATGGTGGCACTACAATTCTTTGCTTTACAGATATAGACAAAACTAATGAATTTTACTTTAAAGGACAATAAAAGAACTACAGAAATGTTTTTGGACCTTGGTGAAGTTGCTCACCCATCCTGCAGTCTGTGAACTACCTGGTGCCTTACACTGAATAATAATTTCTCTAAAAATACTTTGTATCTATGCAGATATGGACAATTATATCTGATTTTCCAGTGAAGATGACTAATAAGTTTTTATATTTTTATTTTTCTTTGTTTTCTCTGCATGTTCTAAAACATTTCAAACACCAGTCTACTGTGTGACCACTAACCAAGGAACTGAACTTTATAGGCCAGATGGGCCCCTCCTGTCTCATATTCCTACTGCACTTTCACTGCAGAAAATTTCTCAGTTGGCCCTATATTGACCTTTAAAAGAAAAAAAAGAATAACTGGATAACCCTTGAATGTATAAATAAATTATATAATATGACATTTTATTATAACTACATATATAGTATGTGCTAATATACCATGTATGATAGAATTCATCTTTTGTTGTTAAAAAGAATAAAGAAGTAGGAGTTTTTAGAAAGGCCATAGGAGACTCTGTGAGGAGTATAAGATTTCTGCGCATCTGTTTTGATAATCTTTCAGGCTACAGACACTTTACCTGCTGGCCTGGTTTGAGCGGTGATAGTGTTATTCCCTGGGTATTGATCACTGGGAGTATCTGGTTGCCAATGACGGTAGCGATGATCTGACCCTGGGCGTTGGTCAATAACTGTGGAGTTATTGGCTGCACCTGAAGTCCCTGAGCTCCACCTGCTGCCTGGCTGGAGGGGACTGGATTAGGCATCAGTGGGATTGTTCCGATAATCTGGAGAAAACAACATAGAAATGGAAAATGTACACATGCCGCATATACTTGCCACATATAGTTACTTGTTTTATGCATGTTAAATCAAACTTAGGTGAAATAAGCATAGAGTGACAGATATGACAGGCTGAGGGTAGGAAATAACCATTCTTTTACTGAGGTGATGAGGACTTTCAAACTCATTTGTCGCATCATATATCACCTGTATGTTTTACCACCGTCCACTGTCATGCCCAACAAACCTGCTGTGGCTGAGAGTGTATGAAAAAAATGCTGGGCCACGCTCTGGTCCCTGGATGATGCTTTGTTCCCACCTCTCATTTGAACACAGGGTGAAATAGATGCAAATATTGGTCTGTTTGTCTTGCCTTCTACAACTCAGCTGTACCATGTTATTAACTGTGAACGGAGGTGCTTATGTAATTTTCCTTGATTTACTGATACCTAGTACTCTAGATGACCCCCTATTACTCCCATGCGATCTCAGGGAGGAACAAAAATACTGGTGCCTTTCAGGACATGGCTTATTAAGATACATTCATAAAAATGCAGCTGCTTTTGGATGACAACTAAGTAGTACAACACAACGGGACGGCTGCTGTTAGATAAAACATTTTAGCTAACATTTCTGGGGCAAGTACTTGCAGAATGTCACATCTCAGATTTGAGAAGACAGTGATTTCCTAAAATGTGAACGTGCCTGTAAAACTAATATTCGATGAGATGTCAAACAGATACTGTAAGAAAACTTGTCAGTCAATAAGCCGCTAGGTTGAAGAAAGTTACGCTGTTGGAAGACTCTGTTTACAAGTATTAGAGCATCTGAAACAAACTTCTGAGTAAACTTGTGAATAAAATCAAACTTCTTTTTTTTTTTTTTTTTTTGCAAACTACAACAATTGAAGACAGAGTCATAGGATTAATGCAACAGGATAAGTAAAAAAAAAAAACCAAAACATTAGACATATCTATTTCTCTATTTCCTTCACCATGTTTCCTCTGGCTTTCTCTATCACAGCCCCGCAGAAAACTTCTATCCCATTGTAAGGCTTCCACTCTTCCCTCTCCAGAAGCTTTGCTTCCTCCTCTTTATCCTCAACACCCACCACACTGCATGTCCCTGTGGTCTCCCACCAGTATGATCCCAGTTACCCTATGTCCATTAGCACATAAATTGACTAGTGTAGACCCACTTGGTTGCTGAGAAACAGGTTGGATTATGGCTGAGTTTTCCCTCTTCTTCCTCAGTGGAGATAGTAACAGGGCAGCTTTCCTCAGCCTATCTGCTGATTCTCATTCCATTTAGGAGCTTAATAATCTTTTTAGATCTCTTTATTTTGGATAATTTTTCTTGAAATTGGTCAGCGGTTTCAAAACCATTAGGTAGGTATGGAGAGATGGATGGATGGAAAGAGGGAGAGAAGGATAGACAACACTAGTCATAAGACTAGTTTCCTCATGAAACAGGCTAAAATGTTTCTAATGAAACTTAAAGGCAAATTTGTCTCTAAAACAAACATATAAAGTTCCTACTGATTTCAACAATTTATATTCTATCAATGGGAACTGTACAATACAGTGTAAAATTATCTCTAAGATAACTGTTTAGTAAAAACATCAGTGACTTTGTGGCCAGACCAGTAAGTTACTTTCTGGGAGTGCAGAACTAGAGGAAGAACTCTGAATCTCTTGCTAAAGATATAAAAAGGATATATGTATGAACTGTGTTGTGAAGAACAGAGGATCTGCAAAGACCTCTGCATATTTAAATCATCAGAGGTGATACACAACAACCCCAGAAAATCCATCTTCAAGAAAGTATAATGCAATGATATCCAACTAACTCAGGCATAGCTGGACAGGCGTGAGGCTCTAATCAGAGGATCACCCTCTTCCTTCATTAGGTTAAGATATGACTCAATCAAGTGACAGAGTCCTAATGAGTGACTGCTCCTTCAGCAGTCACAGCCCAATGGTGTGCCTCTAGGTAGGCTCAACTGTGAAGCACAATGTGACAATTAAACCAACTCCTTGAGTGAAAAGGGTGCACTTGGTTAGCTATGACAGCTCAGCTAACAAGTGGTAAGTGCTGAAGTCATCATCAATCTATGAAACTTGCCCAGTTAGAAGTTTGGATGGGCAGACCAGAGAACCATAAAGAAAAGCAGGACAGTTCTCCTGTGGGAGGACCTGGTAAAAAGACAAGCCCACCTCCTAAGCTGTATTGTAAAGGCTGAATATATCAAAACTGTTCAAAACACTGTAAAGATATCATTTAAGTTCTCCTTAATGCATTCCTAAAAGGTAGACAGATCAATAAAGATTACTACCTCCATTTTACAGAGCATGAAAGTGAAGCATGAAGGAGCATATTCAGACAGAGGTTGTGATATGGAGGGTTAGCCTTCTAAGCTGGAATTGCCTGCAAGTTTCTCTCTGCAGATCACAGTACTTTTATTTTTTTTTAAGGTGTCCCTAGCTGAACTGCAGCTGCTTTACTGTTCATGTGAGAAGATGGATGTTCACCAAGGAGGGAGGCATTTATTTACATCATTATCAGATTTCAGAATGTTTTCTAAAATTTGACTTTCAGTATGAATTAAGTACAACTTTCATGCAGTGCAACATGTAAATTTTGCCCAGTTTTTGGCAACCTAAAGTATTTATGGGTCACAAATATATTCTTTCACTTTTAATGTATCTCACAAAACACAAGAAATAATCCTTCTTAATTTTATCACCAAAAACATAGCAAAGGCTTCTCATTCCTTTGCCATGTCAGTAAAGAACACGACCTTGGAGTGTCATTACTCCAATGTAACTTTAACTATCAAGGTCCTAATCCCAGCAAAGCAAAAAATGCTGCGCTGGTGTTATCAGTGATAGAAAAGTTTGCATTCACATTTAAAATGCATTTCTTGGACTGCAGTTGGACATTTTATAGAATGACAGTGCTGAAGTGGACAGTTTGTAAGGTCAGAAGCAGAAGGCTATCTATATGTATTAATGTGTGTCGCACACCATTCTGTACATGGCGTGCTGTACATGAACACAGCCAGAAATGGAGCAGGGAAAACATACAGCTGGGAGAGGTGTTCCAGAAGGAGAAATGAACAAATGCCCTCAGGGGTGTTACCATAGGACCCAAGGGTAAATCAGAATGCGAAACGGTTTTCCCACTTTCTGAAACTTACTGAGATTTGAAGATTTTTTTTTTTCCATTTTATTCCAAAATAAAGTAAAATCTTACCGGTTACAAACACTTGTACACTTGTTTCTAGTTAGCCAATAGGGCTACTGTTTATGGCATGCATCTTTGATATGGCTAAACACAGATTCAGGTTTTCCCTTTCAAGTTCTCCCTTCTTCAAGTACCCTTTCCCAAATATCCTAACAGCTCTCTGGTTCACACTGCATGGCTTTGTATGAATACGTAAAATATTCACTAGGGAGGAATACTGAAACTGGATCCCCTCCTCAAACCTTGTGTGACTGTCCTGATGCTGGGCCAGATTCCTCTTCCTCTAATTTTGGTGAGAAAGCCCACCCTGGGTCCTACTAATCTGTCCCGTTAAAGTATCATAACAGCTAGCACTTTATGAAGACAATTTAAATTTTATGAAGAAACAAAACAAGACCATGCCACGGGCTTGAGACACTGGCATGCTACAGTACAGACTATTTAACTGCCAGTGATTTCCTTAGTGGGGAGGCATTGCTCCTTTCTAGCAACTGCTGTTATTTCAGATTATACTCAAGAACAGTTCAGGAATAGTATGTGACAGGAACTTATCCCACAATATACTTATAGAATCACACAGTCACAGAATGGTTTGGCTTGGAAGGGACCTTTTAAAGATCATCTAACCCCCTCCACCATGGGCAGGGACATCTTTTGCTAGATCAGGTTGCTTAAAGCCCTGTCCAACCTGACCTTGAACACTTCCAGGGATGGGGCATCCACAACTTCTCTGAGACATAGCAGAGGAGGCTTCTTACTCTGTCAGTGTTTGGACTCAAATTCATAAACAATGCCACCTGTCAAACACATTCTTGAGAAAACAAACACATCCCTAAAAGTCCTCATGCTACAAAAATATAATTTAAGACATTTTGGGTTTTTTTTACACTCTGCACGTGACTTCCATGATTCCTTTTATACCTCATACAACTGAAAGCAAGCACTAAGCATTCACAGACAAGTTGCAAAACAGGTGTCGTATGCAAAACAAAGAAGAGTTCTGAAAGTCCAAGAGTTAACCCAAGGGATTCCCTTGTCAATGCTCCATAACCTCTAAGGGAGTCAGGCACAGTAATCTGCAGAACGCTGTTGATTAAAATAAATTACACCTGGTTGTATCTGTCTAAGATACAGTATATAGGCACAAAATGTAGTGCAGATGTGACATTGGAAATCCTACCAAGATATTTAATGTAAACTCAGATCTCAGCTTTTTTACAGAGCCAACGCTTTGGGCCACCTCTAATTAAAACAACAAGACTGTAATTCTGGCCCTGTTCAAGTGACAGAGTTTTGCCAGATGCCTTGGTGGAGCCAGATCTTCACTGCAAATATCCAGTAAGATTCTTTCATTTTTGTTTATGGATAAATAGATACAGCAATTGTATCTTGAGATGCTCAGAGAGCAGGTTTTACTGATGTTAACTTAGTTTTTTAAGCTTCCCAATGTTAATTACATTTTAAGAATCAATTATTTGTTTCTAACTGCAAAGGCAATTCAGGGTGATCTTTAGGAGCATCTGAATATTCTCCACTGATTAATCTGTTAGTGTAATTTTAGCATCCTAGGATTTCAAGATATCTGAGATCAGGCCTCTCAAATCTTACCACATGAATCTTCCATTGTGAAAACAACTTCCATGATTAAGTGTTATTCATATGAAATAAAGTTGTAAGGCTTGGCTTACATCTGAAGTTAATTTGTTGATCTGCTCCTACATACCATCTGGGGCTCAGCAGTCTTTGTCTACATGGTCCTGCAAACTGTAAATTCAACTGCACTGGAAGAATAAGCACCCAATTAAAGTGAAGGTAAAATCCCAAGGAATGGAGCTGACCATGGAGGGAAAAAATCCCAAACCCTAGGTATACCAACAGATATTTGGGAGTGTTACCCCCAATGGCAGGGTAATGTCCTAGCACTGATACAGTGAAGTGCTAGTCACTATTGTGCCGTTAAACAGATTTTGGTCCCTTGCCTTGATCAGTAAAGGTTTCTTCTTGAATGAAATTTTCTTGAAATGAAATAAAAACATCTGATCCCTTAAAAGTGATCCCTTAAACAACTGATCCTTAAGAAAGAATAACATAAAAAAAAATCCATTCTTATCCTTTCTTGACTGACAGCACATCTTCGTGTTTAATTGCCTTTGTGAATTACTTGTCTGTAAGTCACAGGCTAAAACTGCGGTCAGAAGCTGAGCGACTGCTCAGAACTTCTGGGGATGAATGTCTAACTGTAGTTCCATTTGCACTGCAAACATAAAACCAGATTTTGCATAACTGTATGAAGGACTTATTGCTGATTTCCCAGCAGTGGGTCTTTCCTTGTGGCTCCTAATAAACCAATTGTGTTTTGACATTAGGAGAAGTTACTATAATACTCTAAAATGAAGCATACAACTGTTTTTTATTAAGTTCTTCTCCCTTTCCCCTCATTGGCAGCAGGGATGCTGCCTTGGTTCTCTGTTTTCCTAGCACAATCAAAGGAATATTACAAACTGTAGCCAAATGGATTGTTCAACAACTGCCTTTGTTTCTGCTGTGAAAAGGCTAAGTGAAATCAAAGACTGACTATACTAGGTTGTTTCTACTGTCAGCCAGGGCTAACATAAAGAAATAGTGCCAGTTCATCTGCAAAATATCTTTAACTATGAAAAGGAAATGTTAAGTTTTTTCAGTAGTATCATCAAAATGAACGTCTCTCTGATTTTATCGATGTTACAACCCTTTAAATATTGAAGGTTAATTACTCAGTTTTGAACAACAGAAGAACAATATAAAAATAAAACAGAAAAATGGGGAAAGAGTAAAAGGTGCAACTGAAAAATTGTTCAGTAAAATGAGGCAAACCACCATATACACATAAGCTAATTTAGCATCTCAAACTGTGAACAGAATGCATGAAAGTCTTACTGTTATGTAGTAAGCCCAAAAAAAAAATCACTATTTGAATGAATGTTTGCTAATTTAAATATGCTTCACTCATCTTCATTTTCTAGTCCTCAAAATATAATCTGAAATGAAAGCTCACTTTGGCTTCTGTTGTACGATGCTGGTATGTTTAAACTCATTTTTTCTAGTTTTACAGAGCCAAAAGCTAATTTAACCCCAGAAGTCATACCACCTGCAGTACATAGGACAGTGTGTATGGTTTGGTTCATTTTCTACAGTTTTGCAAATTTGCCTTCAGAAGCTGCCTCTGCTCACAGGTACGTTCCTTCTTGTATGGTCACTGTATCAGCATGAGTTACTTTAAGGAGATGATCTAAGGAGAAAATGAGTGAGGGAGGGACAGAATAATGAGAATCTGCACAGGATTCTTTAGCCTCTGTGCATCTGTCCCTTTCTTAATCCCACATATAGGTACTACCTATATAAACACAGAGACACACACTTTTATTTTTTATATATATTTATGATTTATTACATACCAATATCAATAAACCCAGCTATTTATCTACACTATACTATATATACTACCAACCTACACACTGAAAAACTGGAAGCATGAATACAAGCTCCATTTGCAGACCACTTCTGAAATAAATGCTACTCCGTCTAGTTCTTTGGAGTAATGACAATATGATTCTTGAACCTCAAGACAGGATGAGGCTAAGGCTGCCTGTGCCTTTTGAAGAAAAAGCATTATTAATTTATGCAAAACTTGCAAATTTCCTTTGCTGCATTATACTTCCTGATGAGAACTCAAAAAAATGGCACAACAAAATGCTATTATGAGAACAAGGCATCAAATAGTGATACTAGAAAGAGGCAGCTATGAAACTGTACTTCTCAGTCATCATTTCATGTAAGGAATTATAATTTTCAAGGTTAAGTATTGTTCATATATCATAAAATATATTGGATGGTATATTGCTTGTAAGCATCATAATGGAACATTGAGTTTGACATTCTGCCTGACTTTCTCAGTGCTTTATTTTTCAGAAAATAATGTTTATCTAGTAACATCAAACTATACAGGACTTTATTTGTCATCACTGTAGGAATTATGTGGTAAAATTTTTCTCAAGCAAATACTGTTATGTTCTGTTAGCAGGGGCATGTATACAGTCAGAAAAAGAAAGAATGTCTCTTATCAAACATCTCAAATAACACAACATAATATTTCCTCATTGCAAAAATCTGATGATATATAATTACCAAATTAAAGATTAAAAATTATGTTCAGTGTCTGCTGAACTCTTCTTTCTAATCAATCTACTTATCAGACTTAGCTTCCTTTCAGAATCAAAAATTAAGTCAGGCATATTCTCTGAGTTGAGCAAAGTACCTGTTGATTTTAATTAGATTTACACATCCCGAGGATTTCTGAAAATCAGCTACCTAGATTCTTATGAAAGTGTTCATTATTTAAAATTTTTTGATGGATGACTTGTATAAAATATTTTAGCAATATTTTTGTTTGTTATGTCAAGACAGCCATAATTTCATGTTATGACAAAACAGCCAGTACTGTCATAACAAAATTGTTATGACAAACCAGCTATACTTTCTAATGTTTGATGATCACAAAGAGAAGTCACAACTTACTGGTTTTAGCATTTGACTGCTCGTCTCCCAAACCACAAACAACTTTCCTGATTGCTGTGCAGATCCTTGTAGAGTGTATACATGCAAATACACTTTTGTATGTGTGGTTTTGCTGTCTTTTTTTCTGTAAATACTTTTGAGAACAAAAAGTAATGGTATTCATTTTCTCAGGAAGTAAATACAAAGTGACTGAGCCACAAGCATGAATTTCTAGATTTAATTATAATGATAATATTTTGGTAAATATTTGTTCACCTCTACTTTCTTTTCATACAGGCTGAGATTTTCATAGTAGCCTACAGGAGTATCATTGCTACTTTGGCGTCTGTGACAATTTCAATCTCAACTAAGTATCAAGCATCTCAGAGGCAAGAAATCCCTGCTCTGAAATAAAATTTCTCAACCTTTGCAAGCTTTGTATTGCTGTGGTGAAGGAAGAATATCCGCTGCGTCTGCAAACACTACCATTATTTTGTGTCTTTAGATTGCAAACCATTTGGGACAAGGATTGTCTCTTTTTGGCATTAACTTAATATAAATATTTACTACTACTTCTCCCTCATAGCATAATGAGTGGACTTGCTTACAGCTGTATCAGAATCTAACATAAAGCAGAAGAAAATGTAGGCATCTCTACACTTTGCAATACATGCCATTCTGAGTTATTCAAGGCTAGCTTGGGAAAAAAATTTCCCTTTCTCAGCAAGCCTAATTAGGCCAAGCACAATGTGGGCCAATGTGATTAAGTTGCTTCCATGCTATGGTGCCATTATCAGCTTGTTCGGAACTAGTTTTGATACTTGGTGTTGTATTGCAATGTACCAGTCTACTATAGAGATACTATCTAGAAGTCAAGAGCCAGAATGAGTCAGGATTTAGTAATTGTTCTTTGATCCTGTGGTTTTTAAATAAGAGTTGCTATTGAGACATAATCTTACGTAGATATGAGCAAGACAATGTTCTCTACTGCTGCAGTAGTTCTTACTGAAGTAGTGCTGTTTTAATTTTTCGAGTTGTAGTATTAACCTTTTAAAAAAGAGATCTTATGCACTATTGTCAATGTCTGTGCCTGGGCAAGCAGAATAATTTTTGGTGCTCTATTTTTGTTTCTTTCTCTACTTACTCCTTTCAACTTGTTTTGCAAAGGCAAGAAGCTAGATTAAGTAGATGGCATGCTCTTAACTTCCTTCAGCAGGCAGGCACTGCTGTCTCTGCTTTATCTTGTGTTGCCATTCTTGAGAAAGTTACTCGACCACAAGTATTATGGTCTTGCACATATATGTTAAATTTGGAAACCTCAAAGAGGTTTTCACTGATGAAATTTCCTGAGGAAACAGGAGTGTATTTTGGCCAAATGACTTGGAAGGCTTAATGATGGTTTATTCTAGCCTTGACTTGTCTGTTTGAAATGCCAATGTGTATTTTCTTGGACACTTCTCCATGATAAACTGGACTGAAATAATTAACCATCAAACAATCTTCAGATGCAATCTTTAGGACCACAGCTGATTAATTAGATTACAGGTGAAAGAATTTCTAGGCCATCAATATATTCGTGAATAATCTACTCTTATCTTCTCACTATTAAGTTACATAAAGTACATAAAATATTTATCAGAGATCATCAGATTTCTCAGTCTGTAACTCTTAAAGGTGAAATTAGTTAGGCATGCAATCATTTCAGATTTAGCCAAAATTCACTACAAGAAGGCTAATAGATATTGCAATCGATCAGTAGCAATGATACTCAACATTGTTGTTATACAATCATATTTCTCCAAATACTGTTACAAATCTTGAGCTTGCTGCCCAGATACAATGACACAGTAGTTGTCTGTCAACCCATCACTTCAAAATTGCAGCTGTGCAACAAGACATTCTTTTTAAATACAAAGTCATGCCCTATGTTTCTATGATTTTAGATGATCTGGTCTTTAGTTAAGTAAAAGATAAAACTGTTGGTCTTATTAATTAATGAATTGTAATTTTTAACATGACAGTCTACAAAAGCTCAAGACAAGGCTGAGGTGAATAACTGTGGAAACCTTTGCACCTGGGCAGACAAATGTACTACTGAAACACTTTAAATTTTACCATGCATGCATTTCTTCAACAAGCAATTTTCAGGCTACGGAGAATAAACCACAACACTAATCACCAGTATGCCTATGGTGGAACAAACCATTCTGGATTACCTCCCTACTGTGGATCATCACTATGGAAACCAATATTCCAGCCTATAAGTGGAATTTCGTTGTAATGCAGCACAATTACGTGGATGTTTAGGACAAGAAGGAAAAATCCATTTCACTGAAAGGAGGTGGGAAAATTTAGACGGGGCATATGCAAGTTCTTAGATGGAAAATGGTTATGACTCCAAGTTTCTAGATCTGAATCTCTAGGAAAAAAATTCTTCCTGAGATCAAATATAACTTCCCTTTGTCACACAATCATCAGAAAGAGCGTTGATTGTTCATTCCAGTACCAATGCCTCCTTGAAAATTTGCCAACCAAATATAAGCCAGACTTAGTCCTTCTTACCTCATGAAATTTGGTATGGCTTCTGGTTCAGTGTGCTGCTCTGCCGATCAGTTCACCTTTGGAAAGTCACTAAAATTCCAGTCCTCCATTCAATCTTCTGTAATATATTCTTATAAATACTATTTATCTCCCTGCCAGTACTCCTATGAGCCTTAACTAATTTTTGTAAGGCTACCTTAGAGTTATCAAGAAAAGATACCATATAAAGATAGTGGGTTTTTAGGTCAAATGTGGCTATCTCACTGAAAATACCCTCAACTGGTTCTTTTCTTGAATATTAGTAGTGGGAGTGTATGCTTCACTGCTTGAAAGCGCAATGGCTAAACTATCTCACATTATCAAATGCATCATTAACCCATTTCACCTGAGCTGACAGATAGAAGGGAAAGAAAGGTGTTCTGCTCACATCTTAACAGCTTGACTTAAATTTCCACTCTGGTCACCACCCAATACAAATCACAGTTATAATAAATTCTGTAATACAGATACTGAGTATATTTGATGGTATCTACCACAAATGACTCGTCCTAGCATCTCTCTCAGGACAAAATATTCTCCTGATGCAATGGCACTTAACTCAGGAGGTAGCTGTCTGTGGATCTGGAAATGAATATCCAGCATTCAGTCACTGCCCCATTTCCATTGGCCAGAATACATTTGTTTGTGGTAGTTTCTATACAGATATGGGACCCTCTCAGGGCTATCAATTTATTTTTGTATACTCAAGATGTTCCTAAACAAACAAATACTCCAAAAATGACAGTTAAATCAAACTAAATTATTCTCAAATTTGGGGAAGACATAGCAAGAGACTGCGTTTTGTCAACCTGTGAGGAGAATATGCAGCTTAATTATCAGTTTCATTCAGGGCTGGTCCATAAATTTGCTTAAGGAAGAGTTAAATACCTGTGATTTTCTTATAAAAAGCAACAGTGGACCTGAGGTAATCCCATCTCTAGCACCTACATTGCTACTGTACTGAAGGAACATGCTCCTGATACAGGCATTCTGAAATTTCTCTCTATGTATGTTGATATGAATTCAACTACTTAATCTTTCTCTTCTGCTGGCAGCAAAGCCCATATCCTTGAGGCCATTTCTGTGGAAGGTGGAGAATCACAGACACTTTGAACATTTTCTAACCTTGCATGTTGTCACTGTATCAGTCCTAAAAAGATTTCCTTTTGATTTCGATGGTGACCTGCAGAAGACCAAAGGTGAGGGGCTTCTTTACCTTCTTGGCTCTAGAAGAGGGGGAGGATAAAGGCAGAAATCAGCTGTTTCCAGGATCCGTTCTCCATCTGTATATTTGTCACTTGTCTTACATTTTAAGTTGTTTTGGGCAGGCTATTTTTTTTCTATGTTAGAACCAGGCCTTAGCACAGTATTCTGGCCATGATTATGGTGATGCTGTAGACAATAAATAGCAACAGTTCTATTTGTCATTAAAAAAAATGCTATATTATGTAATATTCTCATATTTCCTCTTAGTTAAGATAACTGAAGACTGTGATGCACTCTACCAAGACTGGTATAATACTGGGATAATACTGCTGCATTTTCTGGTAAAATTTACTGGGATTACAGGTTCCTGAGGGAAGAACTAAGGGGGTGCTACTTTACCTTCATCAACACTAAAGCACTCCCAATACAAAAAGGAAAATACATTAAGGTAATTTTTACACACTGTGGAGAATGTTTAAGAACATGGCTACAGGCTTGGGAAAAAAATGAAATGATAATGCTAAAAGAGCCCTTATGCTTACAGTTTATTTTAAATATTTCCCTAGAGCTATTGTTTTGCACAACTTACTCTTGCAACTGTTGCAGCTGAGGTGTCAGTGGACCTCAATGAATTGCTCTGAATAAACAGATCCTTCCCAAGTTCAGAGGACATCATTCACAGTTACAGCTACAGCCCTTCTCTTCTTTCATTACCCCAGATGTTCCTCTCCATAAACATCCAGAGCACTTCCACAGCTTGGCTTTGCCAATTCACACTTGGTCAGATTCCGTCTCTCTCTCTTCTGGTATGTAATGTCTTAATGTGGAAATTATCGAAATGAAGTGAAAAGGCTCCTTATGGAGTGATGTACTCTACTCACTGACTGAAGGAACCAGAGAACCTTAACCACAGGTATCTTCAGTATATGAGAACTTAAATTATTATAAGGACAGTCAGATGGTGCTTTCTTCATTCAGGCTTTGCCTTACTTTGAGTAGCTTCCCTGATATCAACCCATGGAGCAAGATACTAGTTAATAAGACTAAAAATGGTTGAAATTTGTTGTGGTTTAACCCGGCAGGCAGTTAAACACCACACAGCTCACAGTGGGATGGGGGAGAGAATTGGGGATGGGGGGGAAAAGTAGTAAAATTCGTGAGTTGAGATAAAGATGGTTTAATAGGACAGAAAGGAAGGGAAAAATAATAATGGAAAAATAATAATGATAAAATAATAATGAGAAAAAAATATACAAAGTAGTGATGCACAATGCAATTGCTCACCACCTGCCAAACGATGCCCAGCCTCTTCCTGAGCAATTGTCCCTCCCCCCAGCCAACTCCCCTCAGCTTATATACTGAGCATGATGTCATATGGTATGGAATACCTCTTTGGCCAGTTTGGGAGAGCTGTCCTGGCTGTGCTCCCTCCCAGCTTCTTGTGCACCCAGCAGAGCATGGGAAGCTGCAAAAGTCCTTGACTAGGGTAAGCACTGCTCAGCATCAACTAAAACAGTGTGTCATCAACATTATCCTCATATTAATCAAAAACACAGCACTATACGAGCTGCTAGCAATAAAATTAACTCTATCCCAGCTGAAACCAGGACGTGCCTTCTATAAGGAGAACAAAGCTGGTATGAAAGAGGGAAACAGGAACTGCAAAATTTAATTTAAAGTATTGTCAAAATGCATATTGTACTTATAAAGGTCCTTGCAATACATTTTTTACAAAACAATGGTCTCAATAATATGAACCCTCTGTAAAGCACTTCTTATTAAATCTTGGAGCAATAGTGGAGCAGATTCCCTGGTGTATGTGAAATGCAGCAGAAGAGGATGAGTGATGTGCAAACGCCCAGTATAATTTGTATATGGAACATTTTAATTGTGGGTAATGGCAGATTTTCAATTTTATAAGTCAAGGAATTGTGCTCATTTCTGAGACAGAACTGAATATATTAACTGGCCTTGAAACAC
Source organism: Morus bassanus (assembly GCA_031468815.1). Lineage (NCBI taxonomy): Eukaryota > Metazoa > Chordata > Aves > Suliformes > Sulidae > Morus > Morus bassanus. The sequence continues at coordinate 56,718,198 of CM062567.1, read as the reverse complement.
TACTAATATTTCTTCCTGTGCAGAGCACAACACAGTAAGATGCGTTAAAAGATTAAAACTCTTTGATCCTTTTGAATGCTTAAAGATACCGGAACAGTGCCAATAAGTTTTGAGGAAGAGGCTAGACAGAAAAGAAATATTAATTGTCAAGATAGCACAATATCCCAAAATAATGAAACTGAGTGTACTAAAGACCACAAAAATATTTACTGTTCGTACTTCTACCCCACTGAGTCTCTCAGGCCACAATGGGTTCCTTTTTTCCCCCCTCTTCACTCAGGTGAAGTCATTAGTATGCAAACATATTTGATCCTGACTTACGCAATAGCTGTATCTTTTTAGCCCTCAGTATTAGAGAGAGAGAATTGTCCTGGATTATATCACAGTGTAGATCTTATGAATCAGGAGCAGACTGAATAACTGGAATCCCAGAACTCATTTACAAGAGCTGTTGAGCTTCGCTCAATGGTTCACTGGTTCTGCTGCACTCGATGGTCTGCTATGGTTCTGCTGCCAATTGCCAGGCAATATTTTCTAGGAAGATTTCATCTCTGGGCTTCTCTTTTATTGATAATAATGCCAATTCTGGACTCCATCTTAGTTTGGAGTGCTTGCATAATATTATCAAGCCTTGCTCTGATTTGACTTCTACTAACAAAAAACAGAAGTAAATCTACTGACCTGAATGCCATGGCCCCTACGACTTGAACAAGGCACAGGCTGATGTTTGGGTGTAGCTGCAGCTACTCATAGTTCTTTTTAAATTATGAATAGTCTCAGGCTAACTTGTACCCTGCACAGCCAAGGTCTGGTTTTGTCAGGTTATCTCAGGCTTTGGTTTCAGCTGAAGCTAGAAAAATGTAGGGATTTTTTCTCTTTTCCCCTGCTCATACAGAACCCATTCCACCCAATGGAGCAGCCCCATGCAAACTACTCATGAGTAGTTTTGGAAAGAAAATAGGAAATTATGTTATTTCATTTTTGATTTCACTTCAAAATGGAACTTAAATTTAAGATGAAATAAAAATCTGAAAAAACTGTTCTGGGTAGATTGAGCCATTCTGATCAAAACTGAAATATTTCATATTCCTTTTAACCTTTCTAAACTTGAAAAAACCCCCACTAAATTTTCAAAAAGAACATGTAAAAATGAGACACTTAAATCTTAACCAGACACTGTACTTTAAATTTTTACTGAACAAAATTTGTCAAAATGACACATTTTATATTTAGATTAAATGCCATTTTTTTCATCAGAAGACAGCAGTGAAAAAAATGTCATTCAGTTCTCTCACAATGCTGCAGGAATTTATACTAGAAGATTGATAAATGAGGTAGTAAAATGTAATTATACTTCAGTCTTTAACATAGATTCAAATGCAACACTAGAATCCTGAGGGGTGCTTCTGGATACATAATAGATTGCCTTCTCTGGAGCCCACTGCATTCATTGCTGATAAGGTCTCCAAGAGCACTGACACTAGGGCAGGATCCAAGAGCTCAACCAAGGACTAGAATCCTGGTATGCTGGATACTGGAGAAAGAAAGAGTTGAGGTAATATCTATTTTGAAAAGGGAGGGGAAGCTCTCACGTTGTCAGGATGGGTAGTATGCTGGCATGCTCCAATGGCACACATTAAAGTCCTTCTGCTTCCCCAGTGAATCTGTGCCTGAAAAATGCAAAAGAAGAGGATGCTCCTTTCTTTACCTCTTTCCCCCAAAGCTATATGCATTTGTTGAGAGCCTAAAACTTCCATTTACTCTATAGCTTTTAACAGGGAGCCTTTTTTTAACCTCTTGGGACATGGACAACCTGGCCCCTAGTTTGAGAGTTGCTGCTGAGTGGGGAAAAATGTAAAAGACAGTGCTCTGTCTACCGTTATTCTTCCTCTAGTTCCCGCACTCTGAAAAATACTTGCATGTATTTCTCATCCATCACCCTATCCTAAATGATGCTCAGAAAACTCGGTGATGTCTAACATGACAGTTAAGAGTCTGTTCATCTGCCAGCCTCTCCTTCCTTCCCTCATCTTCCCCCTCAACCCTCCCCCAAAAGAAAAGGAACCCATTTCTCAGATTAAAAAGAAAGTTCATCCAGGCTCAACGTGCATAAGATTTGTCACCCAGGCTGCTTCACTCAGAAATGAAAACATAAAGATGTGTAAACAACAAATAACCTCAAAAAAGAAATGAGCATCTCAAAAAAAAAAAAAAAAAAAGAGTTATCAAATATGCATTTGTTTATCACAGTCATGTTTTATGATTCAAACCTGATTCATATATATTTTATGAAGAGAATATCCATTGTGGTGGCAAAATTAAATGTATTTTGAAACTTGTATGTGACATTTATCTATCTGCTCTATCAGAAAAAAACTTGTCATATTCATTCAGACATATATTACTTTTTCAATTTCCTGTCAGTAATGTTTTTTTAATGTTCTTTAGGGTAAGACCACAGGATTTCTCATTTCTCACAACAAAGACCATAACTCATTAGAATTATGTTGATGAGTTTATACCTAAAAAAGTTGCATCACTTTTTTTTTTTTTTTGAGATGAACAATTTGCACCATTAGCCATGACAACCATTGCTTTTTTTCCTTTGTGTGTGTTTGTTTTTTTTTTTTTTTTTTTTTTTTTTGTTTGGTTTTTTTTTTTTTTAAAGATAGAGTCAGGTAGAGAATTGTCAGCTCCTTTTTTTCCTTTTTCTACAGATGTTCATCATATAAAACACAAACTTATGGTGCAATTTTATGATGATTCAGGTTCTATTGTGATCCACAAGAGATAACAAAGATAGCACAAGTATTGAAACTCCTTACCACATATCTTCCCTTCCAAAGGGATGATTTTGATAGAAAGTTTATATAAACCCAGTGCTCAAGAATAATCAGCGCTGTGCGGCAGGCAAGGCCAAAGGGTCATAGTCAGAGAAGAAACAGAAACCAATTAAAGTGAGTTAATTGACAAGAAGCTACAGCTCCCATGCAGAAGACTGGCTGAAGAGGTGCAAGGTAGAGATGGCAGCTTCTTTCTTTGAGTCGCTATTAAAGTGACACTGTAATAGGAACCTTATCTTGTGTCCCATACGCTCAGTGCAAGTCCTCCGATGGATGTTGAGGTGCAGTGGGTCAAGCCCTGGGTAGAAAGGCTGTTTGATTCTCATGGGGCTTTTTGATAGGATAGTAATGACACCATCCACAATACAGACTAAAGTATGCTCTTTGTTGGTAAAAAATGAGGAGAGTTCCATGAGCAACATTCAAGTTTCATTTCTGAACAAAAGCAGAATATTTGGAATCAAAATAGAGGATGTGCCTCCCTTTCTAAGCATACATTATACTTAAGAATAAATATAAATTTAAATAATATTTGGTAATAAATACAAATTTAAATAATGTTTGGTAAAGCTGGCAATAATCAAAAGGCTGTTGATCACTTTGGCTGAGATACGTACCTAAAATTATTTAAACACTGGCAACTTAGGCTATTTATAAAGACAGAAATTCTTGTGTGATAAGACTCCCTCAGGACATTTGTGGCATCTGTTGGCTGGAGCTGTGCTGGAAATACTTTTATGCTGGCCTGTGGTCTGATGATTTAGTGCATCCCTTTTCTGTCCTAACCAAAACAGCACGGTAAACGCCCAGAGAAATGTAAAAAGTAATCTGTCAAAGGGAGAGACTTCTTCCTCACTACTACAGGCTTAAAGTTTTTTTTTTAACCAAAAGAACCTCAGAGTTGCAAAGTCTTCATTTATGCACAACTGATTTTTAAATAACAACATCCTACAGATGGAATACTTAATCTTACTTGAAAGAAAAGGTACTCAACAGAAAGACCCTCCCTTCACATTGCTATCCATCATTTAGTTGAAGTATCAGTAAAGTTAAGTACATTTTAAATAATTCAAACAGATACCATTACCTTGGTCCCTGGGATGCTACTCCTTTATTTATTTGGGAAACATAAATAAGCAAGCAAGCAAAACAGGAGTACAATTTTCACAAAAATTGCAGAGTGCCTCTAGACTCATCCCAAAAATAAGACAGGTCAGCCAGTGCTGAGTTCTGCGTGGCCATCATCAGCTGTTACCAGGATCTGAGTTAAAACATCTGTGACTGTCATGGGGAGCTTAAGGATAACATTATCAAAAGGACTCATGTCCCATTAAAAATAACTGGTGTGTGGTATTCTAAGGATGGAATTTATGTCATTTAATGTTAGCCACTTAACATTAGAAGTCCAGTTGTAGACCGCCATTCAAGCTCTCTCTAGTCAATGCAGAGAGTGAGGAATCTTTGCAAGGTGATTCATCTCAGCCAAAAAATGCATGCCTGAGATCAGTGAGATGTTATACTCTTCAAGACTGCCTATTTCTTTCAGTGATGACAGAGAACACTAAGCAACTAGCTTAGATTTAATGCAGCCTAAGCTAAGTTTCATGTGGTTAAAATTAGGGAAAATGAATTCAAAGTCAGGAGTCTAACGAGATGTAGTATGCTGCCAAGGACTAAAGTCAATTCTAACATTGACCTGCAGCCTCTAAGTCATTTGGAAAACAGTTGCCTTTTTATTGACCATCTGAATATCTCAGCTGTACAAAAAAGGAGGATAAAATAATTTAAAAGAAACCCCAAAACATCACAGAGGCTTTTTCCACAGAAGAGGCTCAACCTTTCTTTTTTTTTTTTCCTCCCTTTGAGAGTTACTATTAAAATGAGACAAGGCTTTGAGAAGACCTCACTGGTTGAAAAGCTGTTCAACACATGCACAAAATGAAATCTATTTGACCATCCCTGTCTATCACAAACATAAACATGGAGACAGAGATGATTCACTTAAATTACTTCAACTTGACTGGTAATATCTTGACACATTTCACTGGGGAGGGTATAACTTACACAGCTTTTAAAAAGTAAGTTTAAAAAAAGGGACACAGCAATGACTGTGGACTGAAGATTTATTAGAAAGATTCCCTAACCATCTCTTGGAAGTCAAATTTCCATGTTCTGTGCAAATTCAGTGAGAAATTGCATTCTTGACATGATGTTCATTTATCTCCTCTCAGTTTGTGTTCTTTGAGAGCTCCTTTTGCATCATTTGTTGGATAGTATGAGGCCGATTTAAACATTCCTACATTTCTGCTGTTGCCAGAGACCATAGTGATTTAGTGAATCAGGCATGCATCATTCATGTTTGTTCCCTCTTTTCACTGCATATGACTTTAAGGAGAAATAAAAGGCAAGAGGGAGACAAGGGTACAACTTGCCTCAATAAATGCTTTTTAGGAGGGGTCCTTTCCATTGATGGATCAGATTATGAGAATTTGAGCTTGACACAGTAATATTTAACATAAATATTTTTATTTGTATTCAGAAAAAAAGGCTTTTGTTGTAGCATTCTTATTTGTGACATTTTATTCTCAAAATACAGGATATAACAGATTTTTGGTTAAGGACTTAAATGTAACAAGGCTCTAACTATTCACTGCTGTATAGAACAGAAGCATTAAATTATTTGAACAGGCAAATGCTTCCGTATATTACTAACAGTATTTCTAGGTCAGTAGTCTAACATTGAGATTTTAAATAATTACCCTAACTGAGAAGATGGCAAAAAGCTTGTCTAGATTTTGTCCTGTACTCCCTTCCAACACCCCATTATACTCTGATAAAAACATCAGTTTTGATTGCAATTTCAGAACATTTTCAGTCAGCTCTTAGACTTCAGAAATAAGAATAGTATCAGGGCTTCCTTTGCCTTTTGTATCTGGTGAGCTGAACATCAGGTAGTTTTGTTCTCTACAGGCCTTTGTGGAGAAAACTTAAAAATTGAAATTTTAACTTTTCTAAGCAGTCATTAAATATTTAATCACAGTCTTCAGGCAGGTTTTTGTCTTGGCTGTTGTGGCAAAAATTTTCTGACTTGATAGAGAAGAACGTAGCATTCTTTGCCAATGCCAGTTACATAATATTCTCATTCAAAGGTGGGGACCTCATGATTTATCTACTCCCTGTGCTCATAGATTCTTAAACTTTCTGCTTTAGCTAAAGAAGTATCTTTCAACAATGCCCATAAACAACTTCTGTTTTCAAATTCATATAGCTACTTGAGAGCAAAGGTAGGTTACTGTCTCCTACATGTGTCTCTACCTGAACAGTAGATGTGATGGCTGGGACATTTCAGTGTATCAGAGTTATGAGAGACATACTCCTGGGTATAAATATAGACCATCCAGAAGAACAACATATAGGTTTAAACATATAGAGTGGTGCACTGTAGGTGCTAATAATAATAGTGAGAGACTGCACATATAAACCTCATACATCAGTATCTGTACAATTAAAATTATCAGTTCTATAGTGCAGATCACAGAAGATGTGATTTAAACACCTAAAAATGGAAGTCACCTCCCAGCCCTTTGGAGGGGGTGTGGAGATGACGTTCATCAACATGCGAGACATGTCAAAAAACAGGTGGATTGTGCCATCCTGTGGGCAGGGGTTGGGAAATTTTTTCCATGCAGTTCTGCTAACAAACCTCAATTTTCTTGACCTTTTAAATAGGTCACTCTGGCCTCTTGTGCAGAGCTGCCAATAGTACCAGTCTACATGGTACCTCCTAGTAGTGAAAGGATAGAGTGTTAACACGCAGCATCCTTTGACTCCTACTTTGCAGTCATTTGCTAATACTTATAACTTGGTGATAAACTGAACACTTAGAAAAATACAGGCCTAGTTAATAGATTGCAGAGAATTATGACCTGTGTACAATCATGATTACACACTTCTAACATTACACTAGAGACAGATTTGAGGTAAAAGAGAGTAGCATGGCATCTCCCATGCCAAGATGAGAAGGTTCAGTATATTTTCATTTGTCACCAGAATAAAGGTTCAACAGATCCCAGAGACAGAAGTGTGACTCAAGAAGGTAATTAAAATATTTGTAATTTGGGTTCCCTGTGGGTACTTGTATCTTTCCTGAAGAGATGAGCACAAAGGTCCAGGTAAGCATATGTTCAGCTGTGTACATGTATACGTACACACACGCATGTGTTGTCCTGCACCTGGGGAGGAACAACCCCATGTACCGGTACATGTTGGGGGTTGACCTGCTGGAAAGTGGCTCTGCTGAGAAGGACCTGGGAGTGCTGGTGGACAGCAAGTTGACCATGAGCCAGCACTGTGCCCTTGTGGCCAAGAAGGCCAACGGAATCCTGGCGTGCATAAAAAGGAGTGTGGCCAACAAGTCGAGGGAGATTATCCTCCCCCTCTACTCCACCCTAGTGAGGCCACATCTGGAGTACTGTGTCCAGTTCTGGGCCCCCCAGTTTAAGAAGTACAGGGAACTGCTCGAGCAAGTCCAGCGGAGAGCTACAAAGATGATCAGGAGACTGGCACATCTCCCTTATGAGGAAAGGCTGAGAAACCTGGGCTTGTTCAGCCTGGAGAAGAGAAGACTGAGGGGGGATCTCATCAACACTTACAAATATCTGAAGAGCGGGTGTCAAGAGGATGGGAATGGACTCTTTTCGGAGGTGCCCAATGACAGAACAAGGGGCAATTGGCACAAGTTGGAACACAGGAAGTTCCACCTAAACATGCGAAAAACACTTCTTTACTGTGAGGGTGACAGAGCCTGGAACAGGCTGCCCAGAGAGGTTGTGGAGTCTCCTTCCCTGGAGACATTCAAAACCCGCCTGGATGCAGTCCTGTGCATCCTGCTCTAGGTGCACCTGCTCAAGCAGGGTGGTTGGATGAGATGATCTCCAGAGGTCCCTTCCAACCCCTACCATTCTGTGTTCACATAAGTGGGTGGCAATTCAGTCAAAAAAATGTAAACATCTACTCTACTTGAAATATTTTAGGATTTTGTCAGGATAAGGCAATAAGACTTGGAGGGAACAGCATTTTTTCTGGATTGGCCACAGGAGGCCTAATGGTACAATATCTAAAATGGGACTAAAGACCTAGGTTTAACTAACTGAATCCCAGATGCAGCATGTGGCAAAGAGCTGTTGTCAGGAAATGAAAATTGTAGAGATAGGGGAAGTAGAATAGGAACGAGGGAATTGGATACCTTAGGATGTCTGGGGATCTGTTCATCTGTACTCTTGTTTCCACATGGCTTTATGCTTCCACTTATGGAAGGAACCAAAAGAGCAAAACCAGGACAGGTGACAACAAGCTAAGGCTAATAAAAAGAATTGAGAAGGAAAGAAGAGGGAAAGTTTAGCATGGCAAATGGTGTCAATTCCCCCTCAAAGCTAGTGCACTGCATGAGCCTGATATCAACTTTTCACTTTGAGGCTGTCTGTCTATCTGTGCTATCAAATAAGACATATCTCAGCTTAATCCACAGCCTGCAACGAAGGGAGTGGGTTAGGCCTCTGGAGATGATGACTAACAAGTTAAAATTAAACTTTTTTTCAGTTGGGCTGCAATGACCTATTTATACAATTTCTTTCTTACTAGCTAGCTTTTTTTAACATTACAAGATGTACCTGGCCTCTCTCATCTCTCTCTAAACTGTCTCCCTGATGTCCTGATCACTCTCTGATCTATTTCTCTATCTGCTGGGTGGATGCTAATGTGACATATCCAACCTCTAAAACAAACCATTTATTTTGAAACTTGGCTATGTCAGAGTATCTGATGCATCAAACATTAAAATGAATGTATATTTGGATATTGGGTACATCATGTCTTGATATTAAATTATCTCCTGAAAGGTGGATTGATTTTTAAACTGTCAGGATATATGTATTGCTTCCTTGAATCTCTAGCATGAAGCTAGACATGAGGGGAGACTAGGAAAGGTTCTCTATGAAGCAGAGACAGAATTGCTCAAGGGCTATGAGTGTTTTCTTTATATTAATAAATTCTTTTTTGTGCTTAAGGAAAGAGATTCTGTCATTCTCTTCCATTATTATGTGACAATAATACATTAATCTTCTATGAGAGATACTTATCCTAGAGATAATATTTAATTAATGTGCAAAGAAGGAAGTTTAAGTGAAAAAGGTACTTTAAAAATCATATATATTTAATAACATTGGCATAGATATTTCAAAGTCCTTTTTTTCTTTTTGATATCTGGGCCATTTGCATACATACATGCTGAAGCCTAACACTGTCAGTATCTGAAGAAAAATGACAAACTGAGATATACTTTTAGAAAGATAGATTGAGTGTCCATTCATGGTTAGGACAGTGATTTTTTTTCTGCTTGAACTTCCCCTGCCACCGTTCACAGATGCAACATGTAGGAAAAGACATCGCACAATTCTTTGCGATACTCTAGATTCAAACCAGAAGACAGAAAATCCTTATTCTTACAGGACAACTCCTGTTCAGTGTGCTACCTGGAAGCTTGTGGGTCTGCATGTAGAAACCTATGGGTCTGCATCTGGCTGGTTATCACTATGAACACCACATGAATACAACTCAGTTGTTGGCTTACTATCAAATGAGTTAGTCAAGTGCTTCTGCAATTTTCTCCTCTTCATATGAAGACTGCTTGGGGAAGACATCTTTTCATCTTCAAAATCTTCACAAGACATTACTAAAATATCTGGACTTCTCCTCCTTTCAGATTTTGAAACAAATACTAGCTGCACTGCAAACAGGGTAGTCCCAAATTTCCTCTCCTCACCTGTATCTCTAAGACATTGACACGGATGTCAAGAGTGCAGCCCAACAAGAAAGCCAATGGCCTTCATTTGTGCCTGAAGACTTATGACTTCTAAGAAATTCCAAACCTTCCCAAAACAACAGCAGTGCTTTACCAGTGAGTCAAGGACCTTAAATATTTATCATTTTACATTAACTTCCACTTTTGACAGAGTAATCTGGCTTTTTTCCCCTTTGCCCAAATAGCCCTTCTTGGTTTTCTTTTTTCTGATATCAATGCCAGTTGAGCAGAAAGTAAAAATCTGACACTGGAAAAAAACATTTGATATATATAGGACAGATTAGATAAAATCTGAATAAAACTCAGCACAATGTTACACAAAGAACTATAATCTGCTTTTTTGTTTTGTTTTGTTCCCCCCCCCCCCCCCCGAAATGATGAGGCACATCTGGAAAGATAACTCAAACTCTCAGGTTTGGTCCACTATTTCCTCTGCTTACCTACAGCCATCCTATACTCCAGTGTGCCTAGCATTCCCTCATAAGGAGCTCTGGACAATCTAGAGGAGAAATCCCAAATTAAGAATAGTGTTGGATTCCACTCTAATGTGAATTTCTCATGCAGCAGGATTTTCATCATCTCTGGTTGGATGATGAAGTGGCCTCAAATTGTTCCCAACTTTGTCAACTGAAGGCATGCAGTGATGCAATATTCCTGAGCATGACACTTACTCTGCTTGGAAAACATCAGTAATATAGAAAGCACATTTCTTGGCACCATTTACACACATCAACTCTGTCTACCACTGTTCACATCATCGTAAAGAATTTTCAGTGAACTTAGAAGAACTTTTAGGCCTTTGCTTTCAAGTTCTGTGGTTTGGTTCCCAGGAATCGAAATGGCCACCTAATGCTCCTGGATGAAAGCTAAAATTTCCAAATTCAGTCTTCCAGGATAATAATGGTCAAACCTTCTCTGTGTACAGCAGAGTTTGTTTTCAGGGGAAGATCAAGGATTTGGAACAAATTCCAGCAGTAGCTGAGGAACATTCCTGGGTTTATCACCTCTGGCTTCACCACATTCTCCTGCAAAAGCTAACTACATTTCTGTTATCTGTCTTTTTCTAATGCAAATATAAGCAATATGTATCTCTAAGAAAACCCTTCACAAAGATTTTTAAATCCAGATGAAAACAAAAACTTAAAAGGAAAGGGGAAGAAACAAGAAAATTCTTAACAAAGACAGACAAAACCCAATACCCTTATCAAACATGTGACTCTATTCTATGAGTTTCTCCTGGGAGGAAGACCAAATTGTGACAGTCACTAGTCATGTTTCTTAATGCATTAATGGAAGGTGATAAGATATGATGATAAGGAGAGCAGTGTAAGAACCTTCATAGAGCAGAAAGATTTCATTGACTGTGATGTGTGTCACTGGTGATAACAATGAAAATTTGCCATGCTTATAAAAGCCTCACAATACTAAGATGAGCAGATTATAGGAGTGGTAGGTGCTTCTTTTAGTTACTAGTTAGCTTTCATGAAAATAGTAGGTAAACTGAACTAGTAGTTAGTTTGGCTTTCTCCTCCATGCAAAAGCAATTAAGAAGGCAATGGCAAATGGACAGGTATGTCCTGTATTTCTGACTTGAAATAATTAATTTAGATTAGTGAATAACATTTTCAAAAGTACCTAAATGCTTCAGGCTTTTGAGGCTCTCTTCAAAGTATATTTACTCCACGTAATACAGCGTGCTTCCAAGACCCCAGAGCTAGTAACTAGTGAGCTAGATCCTATGTCACCTTGTTGAAAAGCAGAATTAATTAGTACAGCCATAACACCATACTACCAAGGTTTTTGGCTTCTGGGATCTGTGCTAGTATGGCACTGTCTGAGGCATATAAATGTACCGTCTTGGAGTTTGCTTGCAATGCTCCATTACATTGCATAGACATGCCTTCAAGCACCAAGGCTTGTAACACTGAAGGAAACTCAGGCTCTTACAGGTACATAAGTTACTTTTGAAAGTAAGACTTACAGTACCTTGACTACAAATCTGAAGTGTGAAGCTCAAAGTAAGATTTGTTGTAAGCTAGATGAAATAAATATTGCACACCTTTCTGGATAGCTGTTCATCATTTTCAGGCTGAAAGAGATTTCAGTATACAATTATACTTTCCTTGGTATCTGATTGGAGACTTCAGTTGTGATCCTGTATGGCTCCAGTATGTGTTTTGCAGTAAGGAAAATTTCCACACTTTTCTCAAATAACAGTGTTCCCCTTGCAGTTCCTATTTGCAACAAATATTATTTAACATATCTGCTCTTGTTCTGGTAGGTTTTTTTGGAATATTAGTCTCCTCTACTAGAGGTTTGACTTCAGTTCATCAGCTAGTCTTGAACTACTCCTTCCTACTACCCATTTTCCTGGAGCTTTGGAGGAAAGTGGTAGCACTTCTACTTTAAAGCCAGCCTCTTTGTACAAGCAGGTTGTGAGTTGGTCATACTGCATTTTTGCAACACTTTTGCAATGGTTGGTTTTTTTGATAATTACTTTCTGAATCTTTTTTACCCTGCCCTTTTTTTTATCCTGTGAGAAAGTTAGATTCTCTCCCTTAAATATGGTGGCACCACAGTGGTTCTGAACTTCTTGTTGTTAAGGGGCTAATTGAATATCACTTTTCCATGTTGCAGATGCTAACTGTTTTAAATTTCACCATTTTAAAAAAATATGTGGATATGGATTTCACAGTTGTGGATATCCAAAATTTATCAGTGATCACTGCCTAAAATATACAGAACAGACTAGCTGGGTCTTGTTTTGATATAATTAGCCTCACTCTCTGCCCCTGTCCATATCAATGAAACTACCAATTTGCATGACCTAAGAGTTTGATCCATACAGTTTTACATTTATGCCACTGTGGCTAAAATTGAGGTTAGATAAATAGTACAGTAAAATAAAGACACAGTCAGCAAAAGTATGTTAAAAGAATTATTTGTCTTTTGATTCAAATTCACATGGGAGGTAATTAAACAAATAGCTTCCTCAATGCTTAGCTGTGGGGAGAGGAAACCAACGGAAAAAAATCTTCCGTTAAAACTGACCTTTTCTCATAATATGTGCCCTTTTCTTCCCGCAAACAGCAGAAATATATGTTTTCACCCCAGTGAAACTTTGAGGGGGGAATAAAGAGTCAGACTCCACCCAGCAGAAATTCAATATATTAATATGAAGGTCTGTCAAAACAGATGCTCCTGGCAAAGGGTTTTCCAAGGAATGTTCTTAAATGCTGGTATTATTTGATTGTTACAATCCCTCCCTCTAGCCTCTCCATCCAAACGTGCCTCTCTTATTATCTCAGGCTTGTGATGAAATTTCTTTAATATATACTATTCTGATACCACCAACTCAGATTTCTGTCAATCCTAGCCCTGAGAAGACATTGTTAGTAGTCACTGTTTAAACAATTATTGTTTAGATTTTTGTGAACACTGTTAGATGTTGTGAGGGCTAAAACATTAGTAGTTAACATATATTAGAGCTGCATAGCTGAAACAGATGTAGCGATGATCTGAGTTCATTGCTCTCAACCAAGGTCTGAGTGAAGCAAAGAGAAAAGGCTAACAGACATCACACACCTGGAGAACAGTATGAATTGCACATATTCAGAAGGACTTTGAGGAGCGTTACACACTACATGGCTTTGGGCTTCCTACAACTTCTGGAGGAGTTTAAAAAAACCCAAAAACCCCAACAAACAACCAATATCCTCATTTTAAATCCTATGAGGAGGCCCACCTTGCATTCACATTGATAGCTGCCAATTTTATTGGTTAGTGTAAAAAAAACAAGTTACATGCTGGTCTCTACATATCTTCTCGGAGATGTCTACTAATTTGACAACACTAACTTTGTACTTTGACCTGTAGCTGTCAAGAGATTCTTGCATCTGTGGTTCAAGAGAACTGAAAGAGAACTGCATATTCATACTCATTTGCTCATCATAGCACACTCTACCAGCAAGAAAAAGGAGCAACAATTGTGGAGTTGAACAAGATGGTAAAAAAAAGCAATGTATTAGTCCCTTTGGTTGTATCTGTACACAAAATTATACTATTGTCACTGAATACGTACTTCAGCGATTTAACAGGAACAGTGTAAATGCCTGTAAAGGTATACATTTCAATATTAGAATATCTTATTTCTATTTAGCTGAAACCTGCTCATAATGAGCTGAAATGAAATTGAAACAAAAATATAATAAATAAATAAATACTAAAATTGGGCTCTCCAGTCATATTTTTCTCACTTGTTTAACTAAACTGCATTAAAGTCTACCTTAGACTTAAAAAGTGAATTTTTCTCTTGGAGGGGAGATACCCCCAACTGATTAACATCAGAATAGAAAGAAAATGCTATAATCACCTTTTTCCACACCATTTTGTAATTAGCTCACCCTCCAAAAGAAGGCAATGGCCTTGTCTATGGGATGGAGTGGTTCTAGCAGAGTGGCCTACCATATATTTTCCAGACTGTGGCCTCAGCCACTTTAACTAAGATGAGACAGCTGCTACACTTAAAATTACAAACGCAGTTTGCAAGTAGTTCTTACCAAGCCAGAAAAGACTAGTTATAGAAAATGGTGAAAATAATAGTACCTCCATGTACATACGTAATAGTTGGGAGGACAGAAATTCCCTTCTGAATGAAAGATACTTCAGCACTTTCCAAACCAGTCCACAAGGAGGACAATGCTATTTTTTAAAATCCTATTCCCTGTTTTTATTGCACATGACATATTACATTGTACTCTACAGTGTGTGGTGATGAGAAATTCCCTGCTTATTTAATTGTGATCCTTCAATGAATTTGAAAGGGAGCGCTTTATTTCCATTTCTTTAATTTACTAGTTCTTTAGCTGATGATTTTATTAACCCTTGTATTTGAGAACTGATGCTTAACAAAAAAGAGGACAAAAAAAAGCCTTTGGCAGTATTGTGAAGGCCTGGAACTGAATAATGCACTTTAATAATGAGGGATAGAGCTACGGCTTTTGCTGATGGCTGTGACCGGCTCTGTGACCTGATTATGTCGCAGAGTGTCAGCAGCTGAGACACTACAAAAGGGAGCGCATCCCATCAAATCTATCTCCATTGTAATCACTCGCACTGCTGAGAGGCTTGTTAGGAGCAGGGAATCCATCAGACCTCATTAGCACCATTTACCATCAAGAAGCTTAAAGAGCAAACGTGTACCCTCTCATCAGAATAATGAGAACCAAAGTACTCCTATTATCTAATTGGATCAACAATGCCTCTCTCTCTATTTAGTTTCCTGAGCTACTTGTGGACTACAGCTCAAAAATTAGTTATTTTTTTGTTAATTGCCAGGGTGGAGCTGTGCTCAAGGTGTTTCATATACAGAAGGTTTTCACATCTAAAGAGCAAGGCATGGGCACAATGAAGCCTGAGTTCCTCCAAGGGCATTCTTAGATTATACCAATGCCATCCCAATTAAATTCACTGTTCAGTTACAGTATGTACTGTACAATTACACCATACTTAGGTTTTCCTATTAACCTACCAGGAAATAGAATGTATTGCCCTCTTTAACCACAAGACAGTTAATAATGCTTATCATGCTACTTTTTTACTCTTTATGGTAAAGTGTTATTTTGCAATTGCTGAATTAGGATGTATTTTTTTTCCTATTAGACAACTCCCATCTTTCCAAAAAAGAAACTAAACTTACTCAGCACCCATATTTAAAATGTATTTGATCCTGTTGAAGTCAAGGGACTTATACAAATGCAACTGATGACAATTAAGCACTATGTTTTAGCCAAGTAGGAAGCTGGCTTGCAGGTAGCACTTATGGAAACCAGAAGCATCAACCTTGCTTCCGTATTTCTGTGGTTCATCTCCTTACAAAGATTAAGAAAACAGCCAAAATACACATTTCATATACTTAATAGACATAGTAAAACCCACTCAAGAGTCCTAATATTTTTTTCATTTGCAATTACAGAGTGAAAAAGAGAAACATCTGGTTGTTACATCTCTGAAGAATCCAAGTGCACTAATGGCGCTAGGATCCTACTATAAGGGCAGGCTGAAGCTGAGCGGGTAGACAGCTTCTCTTTGAAGTCAGTGAATCCACTGGCAGGGTGGAATCTAGCAATTCTTCTACACTGGCCTTTAAATTTCAGATATGAAAGCCCAGTCCTGTAAACACCTCCTAGAAAGTGCTGAGGACAAACAGAATGTAAGCAGTGTTACAGGCGCTCTTCAAAATATGCCTCTGAAAATGAAAATTTGATTTAGAGTCCTCTACCTGCACTATATCAAATTAATCAGGTGATCTAATCATATAATTCCAATGGATTAGATCTCTTTGCTACAGTGGTCTTGGGGAGCTCTGGTATTACAGTTCATATTGCCATCCAAAGCAAAAAAAAAAAAAAAAATTCATGCCATAATTGTGAATTCAATAATTAATAACAAATACACTATGTAAATGATTGTTAATATATATAATTTTGTTACTGTGATTGTAAGAACTCCTAGACTATTGGGAATTAAGGCCATGCCATATGTCATTTAAAAGACCATTTCCCTAAATTTGCCATAGGATCTTGGATTTGACCTATAGCTTAATGTCTCCAGGGAGTACCGATCACCATATATTTAGCTAGACAGATGGACATTTACAAGCCCTGAATTTCTATAACAGAAGCAGCATATAATTACAAAGATTGCACATACAAACAGTCTGGTAAGTCATCCAGCCTTGTATTTGCAGGAGGGAGTGTTGGGTGTCACACTTGTGATTCTTTGAAAGGGGCAATTTTCGATGGGCAGATTCTTAACATATGATGGAAATCTGTTTCCTTAACAAGTCCAGGCAGATAAATCAGAAATAGAGTATCCCAAATTACTATTCATTTACTCTCCCAGTTTGGAAGAAACATACCTTTCAGTTCTTGTTTAGTTGCTATAATTTTACTAATTTGCAGGGAATGTAATTTAATTTCTGGAATGGAGTTTAATTCACTGAATAGTTCTGTTTTGTAGACAGATAGCTTCAGAAGTGTGCTCTAAGCAATATGGGTTTATGCTGAATATTATAAAAATGGGTGTTATATTACACACTTATCAATATTTATCTATATTGTGGTGAGGTCTGCAGTACTGATTATAAACCAAGGAACATTTGTAAAAACAAGTAATAAAAAGACAGCCCTTATTTAAAAGAGCTAGGCAAACAGACAGATTCTGTAATTTTATCCAGCAATAGGGAAGATTCTTCCTTTCTGTTTTTTTTCTCTGCAACCTGTGGAATTATTGGACTTTACATTATGTGTGGAATAAACAAAACTCAGCCTGAGGGAATCTATAGTTTCATTCAGTGATATCTTCACAGGAATACTTTTTTTAAACATACAATGAATGGCCACACTGCTTACATTTTCTGTGGAGAACACGTAAAGGGAAAGCCATTGAAAAACTAGTCTGGGTTTATATCTTCAGCTCTTGCAATGAACATCTTTGGTGCCAAGTGCTTCATGTGAGTGGTGATTGTGACCCATTTCTGGAGCATAGATAGAAACAAGCAGACTTCTAGGTTGGAGCTGATCTGACTATGAGTTATAGGTATTATAACCAACTTTTCTTCCAAACCAATACCCCATCCCTCCAGAAATCTTAATAGGCTTTTGAGAGCCTCCATTTAAAGCTGGCTGCATAAAATGATCCTTTGATGAAAAGGGATTGAAACAAGGGTTAAAGTAGACATTGAAAGGTTATTGTAGAGGGCACATTGTTCATACAATCCTCCTTTAATATGTGTGGTGTGCACCTGCGATAAGATGATTCATTAGATAAGGCCTCACTTTGACAAGCTCCATCGTTCAACCCTCGGGGTAGTGATGGAACAATTCTGCACCCACCCAGTAAATATAACAAGGTCAGCATTTTTTTTTGGTGTGGTGTATGGTGATAGTGAAGCTCAGGATGCATCTTTGTTTATGTGTTATGTAAAAAAAAAAAAGGAGGGGGGGTTGGCGTTCCTATAAAGGGTTGCCTGTCATTTTTTAATGGGCCAAAATAAAAAAAGTCACCCCTGTTCCAATTAAATAACATGACTGTAGAAAATTATCAGGAAAAACCCTGCTCTTCATGGTTTTTTTCTCCCCATAGTAAACAGTAAAAGTAGAAGCTAAACTTTAGATTCACATATCATCCAAGCTGCATCATTTCAATAAATGTTTACCAGGGCTTAACATTCACATAAGCACGTGGATATCACCATATGCCCAATTTGTAGCATTTAGAATAATGACATTCAAATTACTCAGTTACCAGGTCCAGTCATAAGTCATATTGACAGATTTGTTGCAGTGACTTTATGTGAAACAAGTAGGTGTGTTAATTTTAGTCCTAGTAAATGCAATAAAGAATGACATTGGCCACAATCTGAAAGCTACTTAAGCATGCTGCATCAATGGAATTATTTATATATATATCTTGTTTCAGATACATATCTTTCTGCATCATATTAAAACTGAAACAGTTTGCAACAAATAAACAGCTCCTAAATGCAGATAATGCACAATATCCCTCTTAGACACACCATAAACATTGCTCAACTGTCTGTTTAGAAAAATTTCTTCAAAGCAAAAGTTTCTCCCAGATTTGCATTACAGACCAGCAGATTCATTGCAAATTGCTTAACTTGGTTAATCAGCAAATGAGTAAGCCACCCAGTTAAATGCATCCCAAATACATGATTACAAATTAAGTTGTGTTCCTTTACTTAAAACATTTAACACCTTTTTAGAAATGAAGTAATACAGAAATGCTACAATTTGTAAAAAAGTATAATCTTAATAGTACAGTAGCACTTTAACATAGTTGTCTATTATTAGGCATATATAAGTGGAAGAAGACAGCTAGTATGTTTGTTAAAAATCACAGGGTTGCTAGACTTTTAAAATATCATATCATTGCACTATTGTGATCTTTTCAAAAGGTTGAATTAAAATAAAACAAACCCTAATCCTTTTCTGGCTTGAAAACACTTTCTAACAGCTCCTAACTTTGTCCCAGTTCTCAGACTTTCCATTTCTTACCTTGTCTAGCAAATCAATATTTATTTATCTTCAGTATGTGCACTTTCAAATTGCTGTCATACAAACGGAACTCATTTTTGTCCCAAGATCAGCCTGCCATCAGAATTCACTGTTTTCTCCATCTTCTACTCACCTGTCCTTGTGCATTAGTGACGAGTTGACCTGTGACCCCCTGAAGACTGGAGAGGGCATTGCCAAAGGCCTGAGAGCTTGCTATTGAGCCCATGGCTGCTGCTGCTGCAGCTGCTGCTGCTTGACTTGCTAGCGGATTATTAACCAGCTGAAAAAAGAAAGAAAAGATAATAGTAAAACCCCCAACAAACACAGAGTGCTAACTGGGTAACATAAAAGTGATCATGCCAATGTGGGTAAAAAACTGTCTATTCCAAGAGCTTGAGTACTTTTGAGAGGCTCTTATTTCTGAGGCTTTGGTGTCTTTGACAATGAATGGTTTTAAAAAAGCCAGAGAAAATTCCATGTCAATATTGAAGAATAAAACTCTCTTTTTTTAATCTTTTATTGTCTTGATGTGTTTCTTTAGGTTCAATGTGCTAATGCCACAGGTGTAGCAGCCTAGTCCTGCTGTAAACAGCAATCAGTGGAAGATTAGCATTTGATCTGAATGGGAATGGGATATTTACTTGGGGATATTCAGAACAGAGACTATTTTACTAATGACCCCAGAGATGAGAAAAACCTGCAGATCTTTTTAATTTATATCATTAAGGAATTGGTCTCAACATCTAGATAAATCACAGCAGAGGACTTAACCCTGTGATTGAGTTCAGTAGAAATTTACTAAAAATTCAAAATTCATTTGCAAAATATGATTCTAAGCAACTTATTGCTTCTCAACTGCAAATGATTAATTGCAGGACTCACAAATTTTCAGGCCGTGGGTTGTACTGCCCACTTCAGTCAGTTCTACCTGGGTGCTCCACATAAAGCATACAACATAGTCATGGCTTTCACCTTAGGAGACTATGGGAATCCCACAGAGCAACACTCCTTTGGGTTTATCAAAAAAACCACATGTGTGTTCCTCTGTCAGAATTAAATGTCCTCTGGGAGGTGGCTTGTTCACTGTGTTATTGTGAAGTTCATATTTTCTCATCCTTTTCTGAGAATGGACAAACTTTGAACTGAACACACAGGGATGACAGTAAAAAAACAAAAGAAATGCTGGCAACCATCATCACTGGGACAGCTGTCTGGAGAACAATCACACAAACTGAGTTCAACAGGCTGAAAATGTATTTTAGAGTGGGTTTGCCCCCTAAGAATCACTGCATTTTAGCAAAGCTTGTAAAATGCACATGAGCAGGATAAAGTAGCCAGAAGTTTGAGAGACAGCTGTCTGGAGACAGCAAAGATGTTTTTTCTTAAGCTGAGGTGAAAATGCTGAAGCTAACTGAGAAAAGCTTAGTGTTTGAGCTGAAATTAGTAGGAGTTCTAAGTCCTTAGATGATAAGTAAATTATCAATCCTCTAGAAATGGAGAGTCACAGATACCAGTAAGGGATGTACTCCACAGACAGGCTCTGCTTCAAAATAGGTTATAAAAAATTAATCAGTGATTAGTAGATGTTTTAAGTGTGTTACAGATATGAGTAGTGTGTATGTTATAGATGTTCAGAAGCCCATCGGTAGAAGATGTCAGATATGGTTATAATCTATGCTTATAAGAAACCTACTTGTCTGTTGGACGTTGTGAAATCTACAACAATTGATTGGTCATACATTAAAACATCTATTAATCATTCATTAGCCCTTCATGAAGTATTTATAAATGGAACCTTAATATAAAGTCTTGCCTAAACGGGTGCCTTGGGCACATCTGATCCCTCTAGAAATGTAAAGTAAATAACTAAATAAATATTAGTAGCAATGCTGGACAGAAAAAGATGACATTGTTGGAGCAAATACTTTGATTTTGAAAAAATTGTTGTATGAATCTCCAAAACCAGTCTGCGGCATCCCATGGCAAGAAAACCAAGCAGGAATAAAACACAAAGGGGGAAACGACAATGACTGCTTGATTAGCAGTCTTGATGAGCTGTGAAAAGAGCTGAGAAGGGCATAATGACCAAGGCAAAGCTCAGTCCCTGAATGCAGAGTGTAAGCAATTCCACTGACTGCACAAGGTGTGAGCTCAAAGCTAGTTTCATGCACTCCTCAGCGACTTGGGTGGTGGTGCCTGGGCACAGCAGTATAATGCCAGATAACAGAATAGATAAACTTGTCAGTTTTCTGCTGAAAATAGTGACATTTCTTTATTGTCCAGATCAGAAGCTGGTAAACCCTGCCTTCCTCCTGAGCACTTCATGGGCAGCAATGGGACTTGGAGTAATTCCCTTGTAGCTGTAAATACTTGGAGAAGAAAGGGGCAGTAGCAGAAGTGTCAGACTTTCAGAAAAGGCCTTCTACGATCTTATTAGGCACCCACAAGTTACTGCACCTATGATCCTACAGCATCTGACTGCAGGTGTAAATGATGATCTTTGCATGGTTACCTGACATCAGCTAATATACTACACTAGTTGCTATAGTTCATGGCTTCAGTTACATATAGGAACAGCTACTTGGGGAGCATAAGTAAGCTTGTGACTCTGGAAACTATAAAGGGTTAAAACCTTCTAAAAATCAGTCTATCACCTCCAAGAATCTCCTTTCCATTTTTCTTGCTCCAGTTTTCAAAAACTGTACATTTTCAAATACAACAATAAAATTTCATTACAAGAAACCCTGGAGACACTCAGGATTGCTTTTAGTTGCATCACAGAGATAAGCTGCTTATTAAAAATGATGGCAGAGGCTATGATATGCATAGGTACCCTGGGTAGTACCATGTTCCAGGAAAAATCACAGTGAATGGGCCAACTCACAGAGTAAGAGGCTTCTAAGTGCATATAAAAACATCCCTATCTATTCATAAGTCTGATTAAAAATTAGAAGATGCATTTTTCTCTGAGTGCTTTTGGAAGCTGTTGACTGCAAGTTACACTGTTAAACTGACCCCTTTATATCATGTGCAAACTGGGGATGGAGAAATACACCTCATTTCATTATGTCTGGACACCAAGGTAACCTCTAACACATCATATCTTGTTTTTATTTTAAAAATAAAATCTCTGACTTGAGAGGTTTATGCCAATTCTCAGTGCAGGTTGGATCCTTGACAACACTTATTGGAAATATTAGAAATATATTATGAAAGATCCCACAAAAGGTTCTTCCCATTTTGTTTCTGCATTTAAATAATGATTTAATTTGGAAAGCTGAGACCTTTGGAGCTGTCAATTCCAGCGCCCAGATTTGTGCTCCCACTCAAAACACCAGCCATAACAGCAGGAAATAATGATCTTAGTTTAAAGGGACAGGCCAGCCCTCTCAAGGGCACCTCTGTTAATTACATGAATATATGGGGAAGCAAACTTTATGAGGAAGAATCTTGTAATAGCTGAGTAGCTTCAGTACATTCTTCCGACTTCCCAAAGCTGAACTTTTAAAGGAAAAGCATATGAAAGTTGTTCTGCTCTAACTCAGTGTAAAGCAGAAGTCATTCCACTGCAGCAAACAGAACTCACACAAATAAAACTAACCTGTAAAATGATGGAGAATGAAAGAGGCACCACTTACAAGATCCTAAAACTGACATGTGAAGTGAAAGTTTCTAGGGTTACGAAATAGTCTTCAAAAAGCACAGTTTCAAGAAAAGTGTGGTAGAATCAATGCTGGAAGGAGCTTTCTTGAGAGCTACAAATAATTTTTTCTTCTGGAAGAATACCCTCTTCCTCTCTTTTTTTCCAAATCTAACTTAGTATCTCAGTGAACTTGCTGTGAGAAACTGATCAAGCATTCATGTATTGTTGAATACAAGATTGGATTTGATAGCCTACACAGTAATTTTACTTTTCTCTATAAAAGGCATATCCCACTGAACTTTCATTCCCTTGGTCTGGAAATCAAAAAGCCAGTTTTACTCATTACAATGTCACTCATTCAACAAATATAAGGAAAAAACCCAAATGGTTTGATGGATGAAATGAAAAGCCAAGACATTTCAGGATGCCGGAGTATCATATGAAAAAACGGGCCTGTAACCTGAAAGGTAGTGTCGCTTTATGTAGTGCCAGTATAAGAATAAAGTTAGATCTTGTGTGTTTTCTAAAGGACTTGTGGGAGAGGCTAAGAGTGAAGGTATGCTATCTGGATGCAGCAATGGAGAATGGAGGGGCATATTGTGGAGTAACAGCAGGCACAACTTCACTTTACAAAATAGTATCAGTGTTTTTCAGGAAGGCTGTTTAAAAAAAAATCACATTTCTGGATATCTCCTAGAGATTAAATTGGTGTAGAAAAGCAATATATTTGATTAGGGCCTGACAGATCCTCAGCCTTTTGTGTTCTCAAACAATCCTTTCTTTAGGCTACATCACACTACTAGATCACCTGCTGATCAGCTACTGAGAATACTTGCCTAAACCAATGCTTTTCAAGGGAAAACAGAAAAATCCTTTGATTTAAATAACTCTAAAAGTTGAGAAGAATTCAGCAATGGCTGTCAATCAGAAACACATGACATTTTTCTTTTCTGTCCAGACTATTTGAAAAATGATCATAGCAATTAAATTTTTATTAGCATGGCATTTGCTTTTGCAGAAATTTTTAACTGAGAATCTCTGTGAATTTTATCTGTGTTTAGATTATGAGAGAATGACACATTAAAATCTAGTGGGTTTTATTCCCATTTTTTCACAGTGGCTTGTGAGACAGATTCTGTGCAGTAGTCACTTGGCCTTAAGGGAAAAAGATTGTTCCAAACTGAGCACAGGCTTCTGAGGATATTCTGGTACCTTTTTGTTACTGTGACCAGCATTATCATCTGTATTGGGTGTAGATGGCCAGGTTTTGGTAGCGGGGGAGCTGCAGAGAAGGAGGGGGGAAAAAAAGAGTGAAAATACAGAGGGAACACCAAGGACAGAGGAAGGAGGAGGAGGTACTCCACAGCAGAGCAGGTATCCCCACTGTAGCCTGTGGAGGACCCCACACTGGAGCAGACGGATATTTCCTGATGAGAACTGTGATCCGTGGAGAGCCCACGCAACAGCAGGGAAAAAGTGTGAAGAGGATGGAACAGAGAGGAACTGTTCTGGACTGACCATAGCCTTCCCATGTGCCCTGCACCACGGGGGGTGGGTAGAGAAGTCAGGCCTGAAGGAGTGAAGTTGAGTCTGGGAGAGGGGGGAGGAAAGATGTTGTTTTAATGTTTGTCTTTTTGTTTCTCACTACCTGAATCTATTTTAATTGGCAATAAATTAAAGTTAATTATCCTGAAGTTGAGTCCGTTTTGCCCACGACAGTGATTGGCAAGCAGTCTCTCGATCTTGACCCGTGAACTTTCTCATTCCTCTGAGGCAATGAGTGAGCAGCTGGGTGGGCATTTGGCTGTTAGCCAAAGCTAAGCCACTACACCATCCCATTCCACTAACTGCAGGCTATATCTAACAACAACAACAATATGAAAATGTTTTCAATACCTTGAAGACATAGAAGCAGAGAACTCCAACCCAGATACCCATATGCTTGGTTTCTAAACAGAAACAAATTGACGCAGAAGTACAGTTTCCCTGGAAGTCCCTAGTGGCTCTTCTGGCAAATTCTTTACAGAGTATTAATGCTTATATTCCTAATTATCTTCAGTATGCATATATACCTTGTAGCAGTTGATAGCTCCCTTGGACCAATATCAAACCTCAAAATCCCTGAAGGAATTTTAAAAAAGACACTGGAAGGATTGCTTCAGCTTAATCCTGGGAAAGCACCTATATACCACAAGGATGAATGCCAAATAAATGTTTTCAATAATCAACAATAAGAAGACCACTTAGCATTTATATAGAATTTTGCAGCCAAATTTTTCAACTATGGCTGCCTGAGCTCTGTCAGTTTAATATATTTTTTAGGGTCTTAAGCAAAAATAAGTCAAATTTTCAAGAAACCTGTGAACATGCAGAACCCAAGAAAGCCAAGAGAGAATACATAGGTAACATAAAACAAAAGAAGCTCATTTTATCCAAAAAGATACTATGATCAAACATTTTGGAAACCCTGTATGTTTTAGATATGTTAGAGACATTTTTTTTTATTTCGACCCTCCCCTCCCTGCTTTTTAGTCTATGTAATGGGATAATTACAACATTTAACTTTTATAAATGAACAACAGGGTAAATTGTCTAATAAAATGGCTGTCACAGAGCCTAATCATGCATAACTCTTTGAAAACATGCCCCAGCAGGCAAATGTTTGAAGCAAATACCAAATTATGGAAAAAAAAATCTGTCAACATTTGTTATTTATGCGATACTGGGATATGACCAACCAATAAACTCTACAATGTAGTTACAATATCCAGGCCCATCCAATAATATCTGGTCATTTCAAAACTGCACAGGTCTATAATTGCAAATGGTTGTGGATGGTAAGAGTTCCAAACAGGCTGCTTGGACAGACATTTATTATAGGCACATATATCAAATATTTATGTGCAGAATACGATGTAGAGACAAGGACTTTGGAGTATCTGAAAGCACTGACTTGCCAGAGATACTTAAAATATCTGGTTCTCACAGATCCTTAATCTGCTCATTATATACATTTATTGTGGCTGAACTATTTGCTGTCTAAATCTATGCTGAATTTTCTATCAAGAATAAGTACTGATAGTAGTATCACTGATGCAACATGACTTGATTCAATGCAAAGTGACGCGACCTGAGGTGATGGGAAGCACGCAGTGCTCATGTACACCTTGATATGACATGGATACGGGAGGATGCACAAAATTTCTCACAATATCTTTGTAAACAAGGTACTGCTGTCAAATTGGAACCAGTCTAAAAAACTACAATAATAATTTACAAGATAAAAAAAGCATATTTTTAATAGAGCCATGGCAAAGCAGATAAAGAGCAGACATCGTTCCCAGAACTCTAGGACCAAACTACTGGTCCTAGACATGAATAATGAAGAACACATTAGGGCACAGGCAAGGAGTGAGTGGAAACCACCCTAGCCATTTTCATTTCTGCTCTATTAATGACAGATAGAAAAGACAGGAAACGAAACTAGAGGAAAGGGATCCCTGTTTGGGTCTAAACCTACAAGACAAACTAAATCGAAGGTGTCAGCATATCTGAGGCTGAGTCTTATATGTTTACCAAAAATAAGAGCTAATATATTTAAATATATTTAATATATTTAAATGTAAATAACTACAATGAGTAACTCACTGACTCCTTTAGCAGCAGGTCAGTACTTATAGACTACCCACAGACTCTAGTCCTGTAGGTTCCCGGCTGCCCACATTTATAACTTACAAGTATGAAATGTTCCAGATCTGTATAAGCTGGCACACACTGTTCCAGATTTTAATTAAACAGAGACATATTGGTTTAGTCTGGTTAGTTACCTTTATGTTTATGCAGTCTTTATAATATCTGCAACTGTTTATTTTATGCATGATGTAAACATACTGTAAACAAACTACCTCGTCTGACGATGAAATTTTGCATTGCTACTAATCATAAATTGTATTGGTGCTCATAAAAGAGGAAAGAGTACTGAAAAAATTATCTGAATTCTCTAATTTTCTGAAGTAGTTCCCATGTGTGGCAAGAATGAAAGCAAAGAACATCTCCTAAACTTTCTAAAAGGGGCTGCAACTCAGCTCATTTCAGGTTGATTAGTTCCTTGGTTCTTGTGTTTGTCTATTTTAGAATGATTTATTTTGCTTCTGAAAGATGCTTTCCCCACAAGAAAAATGGTTACTTCAGGGCTCCCTTGCTGCTAAAAAAATGAACTCTTATCAAAAGGAAATTGCCATCTGTCTTCTCGGATAAGAGCCCAGCACTTGGGTCTCAGTGATCTAGCCTCTGCAGAAATTGTGTCAACCGTGAGACAGACCAAATTAATCTCCTTAATCTAAAACATTTATTTGCCTTTAATTTGAACGTGTGAATGGCACGTGCACATGTAAATATGACCATTAGCATATATAAATGTTAAAAATGCAACACGAGGTCACACCATGATAATTTGATACTTCATGTTGGGTATTTGAGAAAAGATTTCTGAAAGAGTCCTGTTTTACAGTACAATATGCAATCTTAGTATATATGCCTGGAACTGTTTATCTGAATATTCATATTAAAAATCAGACTTTCAGGTACAGACTTTCTCTTTTGCCCTTTGAAGAATAAATCCCACTTGATACTTAGGGACACATTGCTGACCGAGAACATATATAAGGCTTCTTCAAAAATTCTAAGCCAGCTGGTCTGCAAAAATCCTCATTTTCAAAGCTGGAAATATATCTGGATACTTTCATTTATTTGTAATGTAACAGCATCACCAAATAGGTCTGCTTCCATGTAAGCTAGTTGAAGTCTTATTGACTTGAATGTGAACAAGATCAGATCTAAAACTGGAACTATGTGGAATATTTTTCATTTCACTGCTTTCAGCACCAGACTTGACCTTACTAGATGCACCTATCTGATACAAAGTTGAAGAGCGATACAGATGTCTCCTGAGTGCAGTGGCAAGATTGCTGGCAAAGATACAGATCAGTCCAAAATCTAAGTCAGGTTCTGAATCCAGGTATCTAGAAAGCTGGAAGGATTCAGTCCTCTGCAGTTATGTCAGTTCGCCCAAAAGTCAAAATGACACAAACATCGTCATTGATACCATGAGTTTGTGAAGTTCTCTCTATTTTCCAGGTTTTATGGAGAATATATGAGATACCGAATCAGTTGAGACACTGATTTTTAATTAGACATTTGAGTTTTGCTGAAATCTCAGTATACAAATTGAGATTTGAGAAGTGTGAACAAAGTTGAAGGAAGCATTTAGTTTGAAAGCCTTGAAGTCAAACCCACGTTTCTAATAAAATAAATATAAGGGGTGAGTGATAGCCACTAAAACAAGAAACCTGAGTGAAAGTCTGTGTGTGGGGAGAGGGCATGCAAAAAAGGATGCTGGGGGTCCCTAAGCAGAATACTGTTAATATTTTCCTTGGGGCACTATTTTATTACTTCAGTACCGTTCTGAGTGCCCAGTGATGGACTGGGAATGTAACTTCGTTCAACTGTTTGCTGTCTGTGTGTCAATGGGGAGTTTACTGCTGCTACTCCTTTTCTAAAGATAGAGCAATGAACACTTAGGAGCCTGTGCTCCCCCTCCTTGCATCAGCAGTACATGAGCATATTGCATCTCATATGGTAACAACCTCTTGCCACATTCACTTTGGAAGGCTTAATTTGACTGTAAATATATAAGAAGCTGCTAGCTAACACAGGACTGACTACAGGACTTTAAAGCCACTGCTTATACATATATACACACACTATTCTTTTTTTCACCAGCAGCCCTGCTCTGTACGTAAAGCTACACATACATTTTGTCTGTATTTAACATGCCAAAAATTGTGCCCTCAATGCAGCTCCTAGAAGAGGAAAGGCAGAAGGGTTAATAGTGTAATGCAGCCACATATGAAACATTCCCACAGAGAACCTTCTCTCCTCCTAGGCACTTCCATCTCATTGGGTGTCAGCAAGAAACCTGCTCCTAAAAATTAGCTGCAAATCCTGCCCCAGAAGCAGCACTGCCAGAGCATGCCTACACATGCTGCGTGGGGCTGGGCTGTGTTCAGCATCAACTAGGTGATTCCAGGTTTAATTTTGTTAATGTTTTTCTGAGAGGTATATAGAACATTTACCAGTTATTTTAGATTTATTGATTGCCTCGAAAGCATTTGTTTCCCACCATGATAATCCAGCCATGTCCCACCTTTCCTGTGAATTCTCCTTGGGTTTTTTTTGGGGGTGGGTATAATTTTTTTTGCCATGATAGACTCCTTCTGCTTTTACCTTTTCGATTCCTTTTCTCTGATCTCTTGTCTCCAGTCTCAGCCACTTTGCTCATGTCACTCTGGTTCTGGTCACAATAGGTTTTCCATACGGGAGTTCCCACAGAGCCGCAAAAGCAGCAGTAAATATACTGTGTCTGTAATGCTGCCATATTAATTTCTAATCAATTTCAAAGCTGTATTTGAAACTCATATATTTCACCTCAGCAAAATCAAAATAACGTCAAATTGCCAACAGCAAATGAAACTTGGAAATATAATTAAAAACATATAGGCTAGGAATGTATTGTTTCTGAGGTCTTTGCAATTGCCACTGTGCTAGTCACTATAAATTGATGGCAAGAGGCTATATGAAACTGAGATCCTCTTATAACAAAAGCATAGCTCCATATTGCTTGAGGTAACAGAAGAACTGCTGTTAGCTGAATGTGAGTGATGACTGCAAGTATAAACTGAAGAATTTTTTTTGCTGCAAGGATCAATTCCAAATTGATTAAAATCTGAGGCTGAAATCCTGCAAAGACTGCTTAAAGTTAGCCTGCATGCAAGTCCTAATGCAGTCCTGGGTAAACTCAAGAGAGTATGTGTTAGTATGTTCTTGTGACTGTGATTTTTCTACTTCACAGATAAAAATGGGGTGTGACTTATACTCCACGTTATACATGTCATTGCATAAAATCACATGCAAATATTAATTTACCCCATGCTGATATTACTGTATTTTAAACAAAAGTCATGGCAAGGTTTAACTCCTATCATCCTCTTTTTTTTTGTGTGGAGGCAGAACATCAGAAATAATGCCTATGTTATTATTCAGTATCTGCTACTGGCTGAATGCATAGCCCGGGGAAAGTCTAATTATAATTTACAATAAATAATTTCCTCCATATTTATTATCAATGGTAATCTACTCATAGACATTCAGCCAAGGAATTCTGCTATATGGGCAAAAATATGTACTATCTTTTTCAACAGCAGCTCAGCTTACAACCTGAATGTCTGTAGCTTTTTCATTAAATTCATTATTGCCTTATTGTACCTAGACTCTTGTTCTTCCATAAGGCACTGTCAATAGACAGACAGATGAATTTCTTCATGTTCTAAGTATTTTCTACTTTTATCTGTTGACCAGAATCACAAAATATTTATGGGCCCTGTAGCAATTCTTGTGCTCTACAAAACAAGGGATTTTTGTGCTAAAAATAATGTAAGTTCCAAGTGCTTGGTCTGATTCTGATTTCTATCTTCCAGGATATACATCTGGTGTAATTTTAATGAGGTCAGGCGAGTTGCAATTGGTTAAAACAGAGGCAACTACTGTCAGAATCAGCCCCATCAATTTCTTATAAGCTTCAAATCTGCAATAAGGAGGGAATGATACTTTCATTTGAAATACCAGAATTAGCTAATTACACTGATATTTTATTTAAATCAAATATTCTTACCGAAGGCCTGATTTTTTTCTTTTTTTTTTTTTTTTCCATTTATGCCACTTTAAACTAAGGAAGCTATCCATTGAAGTCAGAAGTCAAAACATTTACACCTACAGCTGTGAAACTAATGGATTTTTCTGTTTGCAGACTGAAAAATTCCCTCAAAACACCCTGCTCACCCCCTCAACCCCCCTCTCCCCCCTAAACAATAACAAAATACAGTTCAGGCAGACCTGGAGTGACAAAAAATGGAAAAGAAATAAATTTTAGGTCACATGAAACATTTAGTTCAGACCAAAATGATTTCTTGAAAGGAAATGTAAAATGGATCACCCTCACAGATGGTTGTTTTATAAATTGAGTGAAAATATTTCATTTCAAAGAAATCATTCTTATGTGCCTTTTTTCCTAATCTCACCCTTTTTGGGGCAGGAGGAACATATATATGTTCCTAACTATTTGCCAAAATATACCTTTGGAAAGGGTGCAGTCTGCAGACCTCTTTGCAGCCACTGGTACTAGTGGGTGCTACTGGTAATTCTGTCTGTAAAAAGGGTAAACCAAGGGTCAAAACTGTTTTTGCAGGCAACCCAGTAAGACAATGCTGTTGTTCTAATGCACCTCTAACAAACTGTGATGAACCCAGCCCAAGTGCAATCAAGACAGGGCTCTTTCTCTACACCAATCACATTCATATTACTTGTGCATGCAGTAAAACAAATACTCCCTATAAAATATGAGGTATGTGCTGTTTGCTTTCCAAACTTAAAGCTGAATATATTCCCTTGAAAGGAGAAATTTCACAGAGGGCACTGGCAGGGCTTCTTACCATGCCAGGAGAAAACAGATGAACAGAAAAGGGGTTGCCTAGTTTTAAGTAAGTATTAACTGAACACAAAATGAGGGTGCAGTCATTCTGCATTGTTTCCTCTTTCAACAACGGCAATCATCAGGCAGGTAACAATCCTCTTAGTTTCACCTCAAAGAGACAGACAACAACTCTGACTTGCAGAAGACCTGGTGAACATCAGTCAGCTAGAAGAGGCAACCAGGATCAACAGCCTAAACTAAACCAGAAGTTGTTACTTTTGCATGGGTCCAGGAGCCAGTTTTTTAGTTGTAGCTGCAAGAGAGAAATGGGAGTGTGCTGTGGGGGAAGTTCCCTTCTCTCTCCTGAAGACCATGAGCCAGCTGAGCATTGCAGGTTGCTAAGGTATCTGAACCTGCATGGTTCAGGCATCTGAATCTGCAGGGAGCATGGAACAGGGTGCAAGTTCACTATAACTCAAGGGTTCCCTGGTATTTCCACTGGTGAATCCCAAACTGGGTGATATCAGAAGGCTTCTTCTCCCCACTGGTCTGACAGAGACCTAATTTAAAGCAGATTTACCTGATATACTGTTAGAAGTTCAAAATATTTCCTTTGATTTAAGGAAAATTATGCTGCTTATTTAAATCAATGTCAGTGAAATCAGACCTCTCTCTTTGTTCCTAACTGATATTAATCTAAAAATACTGTGCTTCTTAAGAGCCACCGATGTATGAGGTCAGCTTAGAGCAAGGCAGAATTTAGCTTATTGATGCTGGCTTGTGAAAAATAAATCAGAAACTTTATGGATATTAAAAACAGTGTTAAAACAGGGTGGTTTATACAGTAATTATAAGGTTATTTCTCAGTAATTCAATCTACCAAGGGTGAAAATATCTTTTTTTATTGTTGCTTATGATGGTAATAATTCTCCCTGGCATCTGTAAAAGCAACAATAGCTTTTCATTGATTTTGCTTAAAAGGAAAGTTCAGGGTTAGAAAATTAGTATTTCATGTGGAAACATGAGAAACTTTCCAAAGTATACGCAATGGAAATAATAATAATTATGTTTGAAGAGGAAGGAAGTCTTGTGATTAGGGTCCCTGGGTAGAGATCTGGAAATCTCACTAGGGGTCCAATTCTTCCATATATTTCTATTTCTTTATTTCCTGTCTGAAAAATGAGAATAATAAAACTACCTTTCTTTCATCCTGTTTGTTTGTTTGTTTGTTTTCTCTTTAGATAATACACCTGAAAGTCCATTAGGACTGGATTACATATGCACATGCACCAAAATAAGGCAAGATCCAAATTAAAACCAGTTTTCTTATTTCAGTGTAGATCTGCCTGTGGAATATTTCTTCCTGTTTGCGGCACAGTACCTAGTGCTTTAAGTATTTATGTAAGTAAGTTGGGCACTTAAGCAACTGCCATAATATATATACAGGTAATATTAATGGAGGCCAAAAAATTCCTCTGAGGTACAGAAATTAATGAATATCTAAGTGACTAGCAAAGCTGCTCAAAAAATGTAGGTCTTTAACTGAGAAGCATGTAAATGGTAAAAATAACTACAAGGGGCTATTTCAAAGGGAAGGCTGACTTTACAAAAGGAAATGGTAGATTCAGGAGAGCATAGTATATATGTCTGGATCTGTTGCTGTTTATAAATTAACCAGTTCAACTTTGTTGGGTTACATTATCAGAACACTCTGCATAAATGAAAGCCTTGTCTCCTTTCTGAAGTTGTAATGTGACAATATATATATTCTTTAGAAAATACTAATTTTACCGTTAATGCTCTGGACACTTTTCATAAGACAAATCAACTACTCAACTTGCCACTGCAGTGGTGGGGAAATCCCTGATGCATCCTACCATTTCTTCTGGCTTTCTGTTTATTCACACTCTTGTAGTAAATGTCAGATATGACACCTTGTTTTTATCAAGTCCTATTTTAAAATGAATTACAGTAACTCATATAATGCTTACTTGTGCTCTAGACCTATCACTCTATCTTATTATGCAGAAAAGATGACTCACTTGTAAAAATGACCCTCATCATATAGCTGTTAAAGATAATAAAATCAGGGGGAAAAATTGTATGTCAAGCCACAAGAGCTGTACTACAGGCACCTTATTTATGGTTGGCACTAACTGGCCTCCAGGTTGGTGGACAGAGATGAGTAGCCATGGATGCAAGACCTCATCCACTCATCCGTACGAGTGGCTGTTGTGGAAAAGAAGGGTTGATGATACGGTGGGCAGCACTAGGGAGCTCTTGTTCTGCCTCTTATCTGTCACTGCTGTGACATGGATGGTTTTGCCTCCAGTTGCAGCTGCCCCGGTGGCAGCCAGCTCCCCACCTGACCGGCAGTGTCTTGGGGACAGCTCCAGTCCCAGGAAGGACACCTCTAATTGGCCTAGTTTGTTTCCTTGTTTGGGGTTTGTTTTGGTTTTTTGGGTTTTTTTTGGTGTGACTGCTGGCAGATATTTTTTCAAATGTTAGCAATCCCACCCCCCTTCAGGGTATTCTTACTACCCAAGATCTACTTTTGCTTCCTTGCCACTACCTCTTCATTGCTGGGGGAAAGAAGCTGGAGAGTCAGTAGAGACCATATGCTACTGCATGCTGTCCCATGGAGCAGACTGCGTACAGGGTGCCTTTGAATCTTCAAAATACATTAATTAGCCAGAACCAAAAGTGGAGGTTGTGCTTTACTCAGGGGAACTCAACAGATGATGTTGTAAAGGCATCTCGAGTTAAGATTCTTCTCGCACAGCTGAGATTTATGTCTAGTGCTTATAGCTATTCTTTATAAATGTCCTGGATTAGATATGTAGTAATAAAGGCAGTGGGAAAAATGTGTGTAATCAAATTATTCTTGGGCTACCCTTTACCTCCAAAAGGGGGTAAAAGTTTGGAAAATTCTAGTACAGCTGGGGGCCTGCTCTTTGCTTACACCAGTGTAAGTAAGGTAAGAGTTAAGCCCTAACACTATAAATCCAGAAACTTAAAAATTAAAACAGATGAACAAATAATCAAATTACAGTATTACAGAACAAACATGCAGCAATAAAAAGAAAAGAACTCCACAGCAATGTTGTACATGGAACATATTTGCCAAACCTGTATGAAAAATGTCCTTGAAGCCAAATTACAAGACAACAGGCATTAAAGGAAAACTGAGAAAAAAGAATATAAGAAACAAAAGAACAATCACAGCTGAATTGGTTGCCTTTAGGACTGAGCCCTGGAAGTCCATGACAATGAGTGTGTGGGCACTTGTGTTTGTATATAAGAAATGCGCAAGAGAAAATACATGAAATGCAGGATTGCTCCATAAACTTTAACGTAGAAGTAACAGCCTAATATAGGCTACCATCTAATATAGGTGATATGCTATATCAAAGAAAAACCAAGAAATATGTCATATATACATTTCAGAATGTTCCCATTACCCAAGCAGAACATAAGTGAAAAAATGTATATAGAGATTAATCTCACCAAGGATAAAGAAAATTACAGGTCTTGAATTATATTTCAGAAGCAGAGCACTGCTGAGCTGATAAAATAAATAACTAATTCTACCCTATCAACACAAGAGTGCTGAAACATAAAAAAGTGCAATCACAGAATGACTACCAAAATAATTATTTTAAATCAAACATGTGACATATAACACATCATAAAACTACTAAATCCTAGATTAGGAATACAAGAGAGAAGACTATAGGTAAATCAAGACACTTATGTATTTCTGTCATCTTTCTGCATCTCATGAAGCTATACACAAGTCCTGCTGTGCAGACGACCTAGGAGAAGAGATGGTAGGCATACGTAAGTCATTGTATAAGAGATGAGCCTTTAATCTACATGTTATGATCTTAGAAACATTCAGTCTTTTTGACTAGTGTTCTTTTTAGTTTTATAAAATAGTGTCACAACTATTCTGATACACCTTACATTATTACAGGAGAAAAAAACTTTCAGTAATGCTCCTCTCAAGCCCATATTCTGTCACAAAGGTATAAACATGCATGGACTGTGTGGGAATACAGTTAGCCCACGCTGCAGTCACACTTTTGTCTTCTTTCTAGCTGTTTGGGGAACGCTCCCAACACCTACTTTCAGACACTAAAGTTACAAAGTCAGTCACCCTTCCTTGTCTCTATGGTTGGTAAAGGGAAACAGATGCTCTAGGCGGTAGTTCAGAGCTTACAAGAGAAGGTCCTTTTCTGAGCTGTCTTTTGGAGAGAACTCTTTTTCCCTTCACCATGGGGGCAACTGAGCATATATTTAAGTGGCTTAGTTGGATGGCATGTACCAAAGGCACATACCAAAGGCATGTACCTTGCACCAGGACCCATTGCAAATGGAGTTTTGCAGTTTTCCCAGTTTTTGGCCACACTGCACACCAAGTCCCATTGCCTGACTTCGGGCATGTCTATGTGTTACTTAGCAATTTAGATTTGAACTGAGAGACGTGAGAACCTGCACGAAGGGCCTACCTCGGAGCCCTAACTATATAGGACTGCCTGAAAAAACACTGACGGTGACTGCGCACAAAGCTGAACACACCAGAAAAAATAAAATAAAAATTAAAATTTAAATTAAAGAGTCTAACTCCCAAATGACACATTTAAGTCAAGTGATCATTAAGTTAAATGACAGTGTGACTGTCTCTTCATCTAAAGCAGAATGATAGATTCAGGGCCTTGCAGCTCTTCTCTTTGGGAACCTGCCACCAGTCTCTGACTTCTTATAATGAAAGCAAACTGTAAAGAGCAGCAATGCAGAAATGCTTGCCCAGTCCACAAAAAACCATTGACTGTGCTAACATGATAGTCCCCTTGTTCCTGCTTTTCATTCAGCCTAGTTATCCTGGGTACAGCGTTAATGAAGACAGACCTCGGCAGCAGCTTCAGTACTGCCGCACAGTTCTGTATTGCACTGGGCAAGCCCAAGACCCTTAGGCCATGGTACAGAAAATCTGCTGCTGTGCTTAAATTATGTTTCCCTTTAACCACATGTTCATTTCCCGTGGACAATAAAGGTGCAGTCCTGAACATTCTCTGTGTTATAAGGAAAGTGTTAGTAATTTTGCCTCTGTTTTTAACAAATAGGTACATAACCCCCTGACAAAATAATTAAAAATTAATCCTCAGATTATTCCTTAGTGGTTGTTCTTCACTGAGTATCCCTGGTTGGTTGTGATCCTGTTTTCTGCAGCTGTTGTACACTGCAATATTACACTGGAAGGGAACTCGCAGAAAATCCTGACTCCCCCCACCCCACCATATCTTTGCTTTTAAGCTCTACTTATGCCTATAAAAGAGTAATGAAAATATTTCATCTCCTAAAAAGAACAGCTGAATTTATGCCCATTATGGTCATTATTACTAACAATAGGACTACTATGGGTATAACTTCTCATCACAAACTTTTTAAGCAGGGGTCAATAATCTCTCTGGGAGTTCATAAAAGGCTCAAAAGCAAAACAACAAAATTACTCCGTATAAATCAGCCTGATGCAGATGAAATCACATTCCATTTCAGAGAGAATACAAAACAATCCTACAATCTTCTGAATGTTGCTTTAATGTAGACTTCTTTCAAGAACTTTAGAAACTAGCATTCAAACAATAATAGCCCATAGAACATTGTAAACAGGTTATTTTAGATAGAAATCACATCACTTCTAAAATAGGGTTCATGTACTGACCGGCAATCAAATAGGGTGAACCAACTGAGTAACACTGTGGAAGTTTTCCCCTCTGGTTTCAGCTTTTCTTAGAGGATTAAGCTCTGGAAACTCAATTTGTTCTACTATTATATTACCTATAAAGGGTGGTCTCTTGCTAGTTGGCTCTCCATCGTGCCAAATCCTAGCACTTTAAAATACATCTATTTGATATCTAGAAGTTACCGACCGAAAAAAAGAGAAAACAAAATCTACCTGGAATTAATCAAAGAAAAGTTTTTTTCCCCCATCATTACTTTCTGAAAAAAATGATTCAAATACTCTGTATTATAAAAGGAACTTGCTTTATTGTTGTGTTGTGAAGAATCCATTAATCAAACTGAAAGGTAAAGAAATTGTATTTTTACTTTTGTAACGTTTTAATATGAGATTCTTTTATTAAGAAACATAGCTTAGGACAGTATTTCTTACAGATTGATCCTTCCTTAGGAACTCAGAAAACTAGGTCCTAGTCCTGTGCCTGTCAGGCTCCCAGAATGACCTTGGACAAGCTAGTTAATATCTTACTGACTCATTTCTCCATCTGTAAAGTGGAGATAATCGTAATTCCTTTGTTTCGCTTGTCGGCAAAGACAGGAACATCTTTGGGAGCAGGAAATGTTACAGACTATGTACTTGCACTTTGGCCATCCAGCCCAGTGGCCTGTGATCTTACCCTGTTCTTCTAGATACTTTCTTAACACCCACTCCTACTCTGCATCTTCTTTATCACTATCATCTTTGTTTTGCAGGAGCAGATGGAGCTGTGAACTGCTCTAAGATGGCAACAGCGAAGAGCCAGTAAGACTGCTGATCACTGTGATTTGGTTCTGACACTCCAGTAAGGCACAGTGGGATGGAGGTTAGGCATAATTACTATGCTAAAATACAGACTTACTAAGGCGTAAGAAAAGTTTAGATAAGGAAATATCTTTGAAAAACATAGCTTTAAAAGCTGTTTTTTCCTTAGTCATTTTATAAGTAATACTTTAAAGCGTACTCATCTTAGGAGAGTTGGGGCAATAATTCATGCTAAATAGATTTATTTAATGTATTTTTGCTTTCAGTGTTGTCTAGATTGCTGAAAAGGGACTACCTGTATATTAAAAATGCTACTTTAATGACAGAATGGAAAAGTCAGCAAATGATAATGCCTCCTAGCCAGCTAGAAGTGAAGGAAGTGTTAACAGCATCATTAGAGCTTCAGAAATCTCAGAGTGCTGCAACAAGATGAGTGTGAGGCTGAGAGTGAGACTGGCTGTCGATGAACAGAGGCAGGTAATGCTACCCCATGCTTTACACATTACTCTTTTCCTTCCGACCTATAATCCTCCATTTCAGCTGACTGGTAGCCTGCTGATTTCTGGAAAGACTGTCCTTTTGCTGCCCAGACCTGATGGGTGCACACTCCTAGGCTCTCTGGAAGGAATTTGGTGAAGAAAAAACAAGGAGAATTACTGGTATGGTAGCAAGGGCCAGTATGAGAATCCAGAGGGGATGTGTTCAAGTGGAGGAAATGGGCTGAGAAGGGGACACTCCTCTTAACAAAAAGATGCGGGGTGGGGTTTAGATCCACAACGGCACTCTGCTTATGAAATTATGGTGGGGTGAGGTGCAAGCTGGCACTGTACATTTATGGCACACAGTCTTGGACACTTCTAGGCAGCGCTTCCTTGTTCTGCTGCTGTGCCATTAATTCTGTCTGGCAGTAGGAGGGAGAGAAAAACCTTAAAATAATTGCTATGAACATCATTTGCATTTAGGAGATCACACACTAAAGGTTATGCTGAGGTTCCCTGTAGAGATGTAGAGCAGACAGCGGTAGTGTCCTGGCCCTCCACAGTTTTCAGCATCACTCAGCTGCTTCCTCCAGGCCAGAGCCAGGAACAAACACCATTTCCAATATTTATACACTGCTTTTATTTCTCCTATAATTAGATGCTGGCTTTATTTTCCCTGGTTGTTCCTGCAACATCCACAAGTTTTTGGAATTTGAGTGAATTCCTAACAACCACAGGGAGTGTGAGGACTCAACCTGTGGGGCCTGACAGGATCCAGGATACAATACTCCTCATCCTCAGTTTGTCAGCAGGGTGAGACTCAGCTTCTGCCACTTGCCAGAGGT
Organism: Morus bassanus; assembly: GCA_031468815.1. Lineage (NCBI taxonomy): Eukaryota > Metazoa > Chordata > Aves > Suliformes > Sulidae > Morus > Morus bassanus. The sequence goes on along the minus strand of CM062567.1, from coordinate 56,679,381 downwards.
AGACAGGACAGCCACAGCCCCTTTGTGGCATTCATGTATTTGGGACCCTATATACATACATCTCATGTTCCTCCTCATTACAACAGCCCACCTGTAAGCTTTTCTCAATTTGAAGATGATGGCCCCAAGTTGGTGGTGACATTGATACTTAATGTAGCCTAGCAGCTGTGAGCAACTTCTCCACACATCTTAGACACTTTTGTCCCTTTCTTAACAAGCATAATTAAATCTTAGCCCACTGCTTTGAGACTGGCTGATCAGCTTTCACACATTACTCTGTAACATGCAGAAGTAACTATGTTCCTTCATACTACAGTGCACACCAGGGAGAGAGATCAGGAGGTAGAACACCTTTCATTTCTACTGGTGTATGTTCTTAAACCAGTGATTTGTCACTGCTACCTAGGAGAGAAAAACAAACACAAAACTGTCCAGTGTATAATCCAAGTCCCAAAGCACTTGATGTGGAGACATTGTTGTTATTTTTAAAGTTGGAGTATATCTTGTCTTGCATGCCAAATTTAATACAGTGTACGGTTTCCCACTCCAGTCAAATAAGAGTTGCTTGAGGGATTGCCTCTCTCACTAAGGGCTGCCAGTACCAGATGCTGATTTACCAGCCCTGGAACCAGCGTAATGCTTTTTTGTTTCCAGGATCAGATCCTGCCTTGCTGCGTGAAGGACTTCTTAATGTCACCAGGCAGATAAAGCTCTGAACGTGGTGCTGTGCAGAGACCTCTACCGATGTTTCTCACATGCACAGATTTTAAAAGAAACTCAAGGATGAAGGCAAGTCACAGTCATAAAGTTTTAGTTCTGCCATGAAGACAAAAATCCCAAAATTCACAGCCACTACGATCAATCTTGCTTACACTGCTTTCATACTGATGTATCACACTTGACCTTCTGCACAGTTGGTCCTGATTTACACTGGCATCAAATCAGTATTAGGCTCAGGGTTTGATTCAGGACTAGACAAAAAATCTGACTAATGCTGTCAATAGAAAAAGGAAGATCACGTGTTTGCAATTGCTTTGCAATGAATATTGATCAATATTGAACATCTTTGAATTAATGTGCTGTCCTTTTATGAAGTCTTCATAAAAGTTAGCTATAGATGGAAGTATAAATTGAACATCAGGACACTGCAAATAGTGAACAAAGCAGGGGCATTGCTAATTATAATAAAAAGAAAGAAGGCATTTCAGATTATCAACCTATTTTCTGTAACTAATTTAGGCAAAGGCATTGTCTGAGCTCTGTTTTGTCAAGCAGTGTTTGAGATTGCCGCTTTTCTCTATCACAATGCTGTATAACATTCTCCCATATTATAACTTTCCTAGGATCTGACAGATTTGGCCAGTCTTATATGAAGACTGAGAATGAGGGTTTCCTGAAACAGATTAAATCCCAATGTGAGGGCAGTCTTCACTGTTCTTTGCTCCTTCCTCCTCTGTGTTCTCCTTTCCTGGAAGAAAAGAGCCAGCAGATCTGTCTTGATCCACTCAGATTTTGCTTTAGTTTATTTCCATTTTAGTGGCCACATGAATCCAGTCTTCTTTGCTCATGATAATCATGTATGGAACAAATGGAATACAGAGATAAAGCAGCACTGGCTAAGAAATAGACTGTTGGAGGGCTTCAAGAAACATCAGCCTTAAAAGATCAAAAATGAAAGGCAAGGATGAGTACCAAATAGTTTAATATAAAATTAGAAAAAATGGCATCTAAATTAAGCCTCCTGTAATGCTCTATAACAATACAAAGGAAATGTTCCCTGCAATTTCAAGCGTTTTCCCCCCTATTGACCTTGTTCATAATCGATGAGCCACAGACATACAGATATTTCTGACTGAAAGAACAAATCAGAAAAAAGTCACCTGTCAGTATTATAGCATGCCCCTAATGTTGGAGGCTTAGCAAAATTCAAGTGAAGGCTCCAGCGGGCCCACTAATTGCAGTTAATGAAATATCACACTCTAGGGGTTACAGCATGATCATGGAATTTAATATTCCTTGACTTTGCTCCCCATATTGTGGGCTATTAACATGGAATTAAAGCAATGTCCTAACATCATGGCTATAACATGGAAATATTAACTAGGAAAATGTAACTTCAACTTAATGGAATACCTTCACCACTTCAGGCCTTTCAGATATAGTAAAAGTAGAGGAGTACAGTTAAACTGTTGAAAGTTTACAGGGTATTATGCAACCTTCTACAAATACTGTGAGACCTTCTATTCCTCCACAGTGAAAAGAGGTGAAAACCTGCCTCCTCCATGATATTTTGACATTTCCATAGCCTGTCCTAGCTATGACAAAGCAAAAATTAAAGGAAAACACATGAAACTTATGAGTTCCTTGAAACTACCACTCAGCTTTCATATCTGAGTGACCTGCAGCCAGATATTTGATCCAATTTGTCTTCTGTTTGAAATGTTTTGACCTGTGCCCATTTCCAGGAACTTCTGGGTATTTTACTAGCACAGATGCCAAGTGGCAGATAGGTCTACACTGTAATCAGGAGCAGGTGGAGTCCTACCTGAACCCATCTAGTTCATGCCAATGCCACAACGAATGTGCAGCAGTACGGACTTCAGCATGGGTTGCGTAAGTATGCCTGGGATCCTGCATGTTTGCTTGCGTGGCTCATTGCATTTAATGCGTTGTCATAGTGCCTTCATTCCTCCTGGCACTGAATCTTGCTTCACGAATCCTAGCTTGGGTATGTTAACACTTCTGCAATGCTACTTCTGCATTGGCAGGGCAGACCTAGCCTGGACCACCATGTGTTGCTAGAGGCCTCAGATTCCACAGGGGAAGAGGTTTATTCTGAAACACCTGGAAAGAACAAGTAAACAACTCATATTTCTAGCTAGATGTGCTGAGAAAGACTCTTTAGACATAGCACTTATTTGTTTTGCAGATAACTGCAAGATAAGATAAGAATTTTCTTATCCTGTCCCCCAAGAGATGATCAGCACTGTAGTACTATAGCACCAGCCTCACAAGGAATGCTCTGCACATGTATGTCCATCTTGAGGCTCCCCCATCTGCCTGGCCTCTAACGAATCTTAAATTTTCTCAAGATCATTGCTCATTACATGAACAAGTACTGAAGAGTAAATGAAAATAGCCATCCCATGAAAAAAAAATAATTTAATGGCTGAAATAAAATGCCATCACTGCTGTGATAACAAAAGGTTTAAAGTGCATTACTGTTGCTTCTCTGTACACTTGAGGGCTGGCTACTGGGTCAGATGGTGCAGCAGTCCATGTAATCTTCTGAATGGAAAAAAATTAGGCTCAAAGTGCCAAATAGACGCCCACAACATAATATCAGGTAAAACAAACACATTCCTCCTATCCCCCCTCCCCAAATGTTAGAGAAATAGAGAGAAATTCCAGTCATTTCTCATTACTGTGAAGGTCAGCCTAGCTGGGAAAATTGTTTCTGCTTTACAATTCCCCAAACTGTAGAAAGCAGTTAGAGTTCTGGACAAAAACTAATGTTGCATTCAAAGGGAAAAGAGGCTGATATGGCATTGCTGCAGTAATAAGAGAATTTTTTACTCTTTCCACTTCCCTGTGAACCTAATCAACTGTGACATGAGAAAATATACTGGGCTCACCCAGCCAGAATCTGACTGCCACCTGAAAACGTCCTCAATATTCCACTGTTTGGGACTTTACAATGATCCTTCCGACATCAATTTTGTACATGTACATCAAAATGCCATTAGAAATGCTTACAAACACCTCCTGCTCACAGGCCTGCACTCAGACTCCAATCGAAGCCAGGCTGTAAAGACTCCCCAGTGGTTGACTAAAGGTTTCTTTCGATTACTCATATGAAAGCATTTGGTTATGGAAAGGCATCTTGGGGGAGCCTGGGAGATCTCAAGATCTCCCCCCTGACCTCCCTTGTAAACGCACTCGAATGTCATTAAGAGCAATATATATTGAAGGTACTTTAAAACCTGCCTTTAACATTTAATTAATATCTGTTGACTTATTAAGTTTCCTCATTCTCCTTGAGATTCAACAAATAAGCCATACTTTTCCAGGGTTGCAAATATGTGGCAGGGAGTGGGAAGAGGTACTGAAAGGAGAGAATGAGGACACGTGGTGTTTGTGTATCTATATCTATATCTATATCTATATCTATATCTATATCTATATCATCTATATCTATATCATTTATCTCCTACCACTTTCAGTTACATGGATGGGTATGTTCTTGCCTTCATATGTATGAACTAATGCACACATACACAACATATATGATGCAGCTGTAAATTAATATAGCCTTGATAAATGCTTGGCATATTTAATGCATTTCTTGCTGACACTTTTATTATTTCTCAGTGATGAAAAGCTGAATAAATCTAACGCAACTGAACACAATGATATTATCACCCTCTTCTTTTGTTCTAATATTTACAGGAAATATTACAAGTGTTTGACATATAAATTGAGCATTTGACTGACTTTAATAACCATGTGATCAATAAGAAGTGATATTTTTACAGTCCAAGTTCAATATTGAAAGGGCCAGGGGTCATGGATCTTTATCAAAGCATTAAGGTTAAAACTTTATTTTCAGAACCTGTAATTCCTCTTTTTTTTTAAAGTCTGTATTGTTCTAATATCATTAAAAGTGAAATTTTGCTCATAAAGTCTCAATCCTATTGGAGCTAGCATTTAGATATTTAGGGATTTATTTTAACTGTACTTTCTAGAAGCATTACAACACTTCCCTATATTAAAATTAGTGTTGAGTGATAGGAAGTCACTCAATATCTACATTAAAGATTATTCTTTATCCTCAAAAGATACCAATTATTTTTTTAAAATCTGATCAATATTCATCATACATATGCTCCCTATGTTTCTTATACTCATCTTTCTGTACCAATCATCTTTTAAAAATTTTCCCCTTAAAGTAGCTTAGGAAATATCCTTTAATTTTGCATGACTGCAAAATGAAAATCAACCAGACACAATCCAAACACCAGCCAGCCCTCCCAGGAAAAGAAGTGCTCATGCTATGCTAAAGTGGCAGCTCTCCCATCCAAACAACTGATAGAATATCATGTAACCTATACATTCAGCCTCTCTTCTCCCCAGAGAGAACAAAGCCAAATCAGTCCTAGCTTACATCTGGAATATTTACAGAGCTCCTTGTGCTCTTGTCTAACACTTACAGAAATTGTTCATTAAAATTTCCAGCAGACAATTTTTGAACAGAGAAGACATACATACTTATACATAATAAGTTACAGGCTCATGACCTTTCTCCACTGTTATTTAGAACTGTTTCCTTTGTAAAAGTTACCATGTGCAGTGGGACAAGTAGGGGGATAAGTTCTCTTTCTGGCATGATGAACAGTCAACTATTTATATTCCAAGGTGGAAAAGTAAAAGCCCTCAAGCATCCATTATCCTGCCAAATCAGGGCATTCATCAGTGTGCGGAGACCTGGGTTCAGGCCTCACATCTGAATCAGGTGCAATGAAAGGCTTGAACCTGAGGCTAAGATACTGTCTCACGAGATGATTTCACTTGCTTTTCAGTGAATCTAGAGTTTTCAACAAAAAATAAGCCTTGAGTTGTCCAACTGTTTAAAAGAAAGTTGTTAGGCATTTTGCAAAGGAACAGGTTGTAGGAAATGAGGGTGGTTATAGCCCTGATCGTTACAAACCTCAGTTCTTGAGGTAAAGCTCCTTTGCTCAGTGCTGGACCATTTCACTGGCATGGCTGACTTTATTTCATGGAGTAAAGAGTGGTCTGTCAGCTGTCAGAAGTGGGAAGTGTACTGATCTTTTCTCTCTACTTTGTGAGGATTCTCCTCCTCAGATCATTACCCCTGTTGCTTTGATGTGCCTAATCACCCCCTGGGAAATTTAAAAACAGCAACCTAATGTTAAGAGCACATTCAATAGTGTGCAACTTTTCAGTTTACTGGAAAAATGTCACATTTAGCTTTTGTAAGCACCAGGTAGTATTTCTGAAGCCCATGGTGATTTCCAGGGTAAGGATTAACTTAAAATATTTTGTTACAATCTTTCGTTTTGCAAATAGGTTTTAAAATTTTGATGGAAAAATTTATTACACTACTATTATTTCCACTGGAATTGAAACTTTTTGAAAACTGGTAGGCATTTTGATTGTGTTTAGGAAGTCTGTCCCTCCACAAGCTCCCAAAGAAAGTGTTTTGGTAGTACTCAAATTCCCCGGTTTTGGGCTCTTCATTTTGAATTCAGTTTCTCAAATGGCTTAGGGGTGCACATGCATATGGTAAAGTAAAAAGGATGAAATCAGACTTCACAGTTTTATTTCATCTATGTGAAACTTTGTCAGCTACCCTGTTTTTTTCTGGTTTATTTTTCTGGTTTGGAGTCAAATATTTGTTGAGATCATGGAATATCCTTGGGTCTGATTTTTGCCTAATCCTAGCAGTAAGACTTTCTCCTGTGAAGAAATTGCAAAACCAAATGCAGCATGTCCAGAAAAAAATCTGCAAATTTCAGTATCTGTTGCTCAGATGAGGGGCAAATCTTATCTGACAACAAGACAACTTTTTTGGACAGTCCTGGAAAACAGAGCAGCATCTTGCTGGCCTTCAAACTTTCAAGTGAGGCTATAATCAGGACTGTGATCTTACTTTTTATGATTTGGAGTGAAGGATATTGTTAACCTAGAGAATCAGATGAAGACTTTCAAAACCACACAATGAAGATGAGGCTTGCATGTCCTTATTGATTCACAAAGGTAAATGGAGATGATGTATACAAGTGTTGAGCATTTTAAGGTCCTGTTCAGGTTGATGCTTGTCGAAGAGTATAAAGCCAGAGAGCTGGGAGATGTTTCTACATTTCACTAGGTGGTTTGAGGTTTCTTTGTAGGTTTTCCGTATAAATGAACGCTATGCAAGCCATGGTTACCATGAAATAAGTACATGGTATCCACTGCAAAATGGCAGTAATGACTTTTTTCATAAGTAATGGTCCCACCAAAGGCATCCGAGATGCATATGCTGACACTTCTAACCGCTATCCTCATTTTTATTTTGTGAATAATTGCTCTTCCTGTATATGACTGCTTCTTTTTCTGCTGACTCCATTCCCCTTTTGACCTGCAGACCTCTCAGATAAATATCCCAGGCATATCCTTGTTGTGTTTCAAGACATAGGGTAGTTTAATGACTTGTGAAAACGTCTGTTTCAGCCTTTAAATAATTTACATGTTACCATGTTTTCCTCAGTAAACTGTGGTAATCCCCCTTCTAGAAATCATAGATAAACCCTTCTTGTAACTTACATTTTATAGACACTACAGTTAAAAAACAAAAAAGGAATAACCACCTGCTTGACAGGATCAGTAATCTCTGGGAGGCACATCTCTGTAGAAGAAAAGAATTAAGGTCTCTTGGTAACAGGCAACCTAAAACCTATTACTATGCTTCACTCAAGTGTGTGTGAAAAACAAACAAACAAATAAATATCAAAAGGCACACTTCTCACCTGCCCAGTTCTCTTAGCTAATTGGTCTGCTCTGGGGGCTCACAAGCAACAGCACTTCCCAGGGCAAAGCGTATGTTCCGTTGCCTTCATAAGCCTTCTATTTTTCTTTCATTTACTCATTTGGGGTCTGGACAGAAAGTTCCTATGGGTTGGAGCTGGCTCACGGACCATCAGTTGCATAGCTTTGTTCTAAATGTGCTTTACTGCCTCTTCTAGTTTGCTTCTTGCTTGACCACTGACTCATGGTCTACACACAAGGTTTTATACTTTTCCTACTATTTTCCTTAGTGTGTTTTTACCAATGTAATCCTTAGTATCATTGAACTATTGTAAATATTAATTGCTTAGAGGACTTATAAAGTACTTATTAATATGCCTATCCATGAAGTTGTACATTTAAGAGCCCAGTAACAGATAAACAGAGGTATGAACCTGGCTGGCTTGGTCTGAATTTTGGCATTTGCAAATTGTCAGTTTCCTGTGATATAACCTATAGACACGAGCGAGATTTTTCTAAGAAATCCAGGGGCTGAAAACCATGCTTTTGCTCCTTTGAGGGCTAAGTAATAATTTCTACAGTTCACATCAATGGGAGTGACTCAACCCTTCTGAAAATTAGATCAATGCTTATTCAAGAGACTAGCATTAGACTTTTGCACAGTATTATTTAATTTTAACTTGTCTACACTCCCTTTGTCCAAAGGCTAATAGAATATAATTACACTAGGCTAGGAAATATTTGATAATGTTGTAGGCAGCCTTACATTCAAAAATCCCTATTGTCACTTTCCCCCAATAACTCTGTCAGTGACATGCTATTGTATCTCTCAGTCATAATCAAGTGAGATGAAAATTATTCTGAAGAGTAAATATATGAGGAAACAACAGGAGGTACACATCAACACAAAGGATGCAATGGCCCACAGTGCACGTACTAAAGCAAAGGTCTTCATTGCCTTACCATCGTATCCATTGGGTTTAAGCCTCCTTTCACAGATGTCAAAGGATGTTTTAAATTAGCTTCAACTATTGCATGACCAGGCTTGATTAAGAGATGGTTTCTGCTGGACCTCAGCATGCTGAGTAGTGCCAACTCTAGGAACAGTGTAATGGAAAGAAAATGGATGGGAATGGGAACACATTTGGTACTTCATTTCTAGTATTTCCTCATTCTTCTCAACTCTTGATGTAGCCAAATGTCTTTATATCCACTTCTGAAGAAGATTTAGGCTACAGTAACATAACACAAAGGTATATGATGAGCATATTTAACCAGCAAAATACTTTTACACAAATTCAAAAGTACTGCCCCAACAAGATACAAATCTTTAACTAAATAGTCCTCTACAACAACATGGAGGTTACATTTGGATAATTTCTGTATATACAAATGCCCTCCATAAATACTTTACTATGCCTTTGTTTCATGGCACGGATTTAAGTTTGAGAAGCTTCTCTCTCTTTTTGAAAAATGAATGTGAACATTTTGGAAAAAAGAAAAAGAAAAGAAAACACACATAAATACCTTTAAAATTCTGACTCTACAGCCCAAGGAGCTGACCTTATACATTTGTAGTTAAGTATGTTAGCAAGTCTCAACTGTTTTCCATTGCCTACAGATTACTGTAGGTTAAGATTGAGTTCTAAAGTTCTTTCTCTTACTAGTGAGTGCTTACTTTTCAACATTTTAAAGTGAAGATGTGAACAAACCTTTGAAAAGTGACTGAATATTTCAATGCCAATATATTTTGCATGTAAAATATAAAAATCTGTGTGTTGCATTTGAAATCTGATAAATATTTATTATCAATGCTGTTTGCTTTTAATCTGTTCAGGATATCATTTCTCCAGCTCTTTAGTACTTAAACAAAAATGGCATTTACATTACAATATTGCTTGCCAACAATCTCATTTTCTGGTTTAGTCAGCAGCCTTCATGCTTGATTAGTCTTTAATTATACAAATACCTACATATTAAAAAAGTTTTCTTTTTTCCATACTTTGAGCATGTAATTACTTTCTCTTGCATGCAATAACCTTTAATTTTAGGATTAAGCAACTGATTCTTTTTAGTATGGATGGATTTTTTCAAGTGTTAAAGCAAATTTGGTTATTGTATTATGAGTAGGAAAATTAACTTTAGGAAAACCTTTCATTATTGCATTTGACAGCACGCTGAGCATCTGACAGAAACTTCAAAATATTCAATATACTTGAAAACAAACTGGATACCAATTCTGTGTCCTCTGAAATCAACAGCAATACTACTCTGAATTCAGCAAGCGAGTGACTGGGGCTATGTGATTCCTCTTTTGAATACTCCTTGCATTCATAGTATTAGTGTTACAGCAGTACCTAGAAGCCCAATCCAAGATCAAGGCCTCATTGCATTATACCAAAAAACTGTAAAAGTTTAAAGTCTAAAGAGATCAAACAATGGTGGGAGATCAACAAAAGAACAGAAAGATAAAGTGACATGCCAGACAATGACAGAGCTGGGACTGCAGTCTGGTGCTCCTGACTTCAACAACCCATTTACTAGAGCACTTTGCTTCCTGATGCAAATTATTTTTCAAAAGTGAATTCAGTAAGCAAAGGCATAACTTGATAATGAGATTAGAACTAAATATGCAGATTTTATGTTGCAGTAAAAGCACTCCCTCCCCTCCCTGCAGTTTTCACTCATGAGAGCACGGACAGCCAAGTTTGGGTCTACAGGACTGACATATGTTATCTCTATATCTGCCTGTACATTTGAAGTACCAGTGATTTCCCCCTAGACATACTCTTTGAATGTCTATGGGGAAAACATCAAGGATTTTTAGAATGGCTTGGTTTTCTCAAGTTTTGTTTATTTTTATATTTGTTTTACATGAACTGAAAATTCAGTCAGACACATTTTGATTGCATGGAGAACATGTTTCATAGTCAGAAGACAGTTAAAAAAGTAGGAAGCTGTAATTCTATAAAGTTGGGGAGGGAGAAGAGGGGGAAACCTTCCTAATGGCATATTGAGTTTGCTCCTGTCTCATTTGAGAGCTATGAGAAACCTCCTGCCAACTTTCCTAGGACAGTGTTAGGTCTCATTTTAGAGTGAAGTTGCAGACAGAGGTAGGATGGAAATGCACACAGCATCTTATACCAGAGTGATGATCAATGACAAAATTTCAGCCTTTCACAATGCCAGTTCTTCTGCCCTTTTTTGTCTCTCTCCCATTCGAAAAGGTCAGTAGAATAAAGTCACTGTGAATAACAAAGATATTGTTTTTCTCCCCTCTCCTCCCCCCAACATTTTCCTTTTCCTCCCTAAAATCAGGCCCTGTCTCTGAGGAATTCTACACTGCACCCCCAGATGAATCCCGGACCTTGATCCCAGTACAGCCCTAGCCCTCATCATCTGCCTCCACACCCCATAGCCCATGGAACATCCACATTGGCAGCTCTGCTTCACACTCTGCAAGGTGTCCCCCACCTCCTGGGGAAAGGTCAAGAGAAGATCAGCCCTCTACCACCTTCTGTCCTGTTCCACCTGGAACCACCAGTCTACAAGGACAGCACTGCCAAAACTGGGAGGAGAGCAAGAAGAGAGAGTGCTCCACCTGGGTTTGGCTATCCAGCAGGTGGAAAATGGGATTATAAGGTTACTGTGGTGAAAAGCATAAGAGCATTAGCAAATAACAACTTTTATATCACTTGTTATCATATTCATTCAGAATCATCTCCTGATATCAATTTATTGACCATCACTACTATGGACTATTGCTCTGTACTGTGACTGAGCCCATATTTTAGGCTTTTCTTTATAGCATCTGTATTTTTGCTAAGTGCCTAGGATCCTCCCAGGTCTGACTGCTTCCCTGAGGCTTTTTACAAGCATGTAAGTATCTCTTAACAGGTATACAAAGATATTACAGAAGTGTTTGCTGCTTTAAAGAATCTCAGCTCCTTTAAGAACCAAAATGCACCATCATAATTCCTCTAGTAAATGGTTAATCCTAGCAATATATGAGGTGCTATTTTGATACATCAGTTTTTCTCTTCTGGAAACTCAGCTTCACCTTCCAATCTCTTTCACAAACTTAACATAGCTTGGTTCTCCATCTGGAATCCTCACAGGATACTTGATCATGTCTAAGCTATCAGATATAAGTCAAATTCCTGTCATGCAGGAAATTCTGCCGAGTTAAGATGTAATTTCTGATGCAAATGCAGATAAAAGATGGAATATCGAAATGTTTCAGCAAACAAAACTTACATTTGAAAATGATCAAGTATTTCAGCAGATTTCAGATCATCACCATGAATTAAAATGTTTACAATTTCTTTTGTTAAATCACTATTTTTAGGCAATTCAATGTAATAAATTGTTTATATACAACTTAAGCTATTTTAAACAAAAGTTATCCTCAGTTCTTTCCATTTCCCAGGTTTAAAATAGAAAATTAAAATAAAATTTTGGGCAGGGGAGAAACCAACTTGGTGGAATTACATCACTGTTGGAAAAGAAAAATCACTTAGGAAATTCCTGATCACTTGAAGTTACTACAGTATCAAAATAAACAATTGGGTGTATTTCAAAGGTAAGACTTTTTTTTTTTTTTTCTGAAACTCACAGAGTTCATCTAGTTTCTTTTTCTCTTTCCTTTACTTCATTACTGTCGTGGTTTAGCCCCAGTCAGCAACTAAGCACCACACAGCCGCTCGCTCACTCACTCCCCCCACCCCAGTGGGATGGGGGAGAGAATCGGAAGAGCAAAAGCAAGAAAACTTGTGGGTTGAGATAAAAACAGTTTAATAATTAAAATAAAATAGTAATAATGGTTATGATAATAATAATGATTATGATAACAATAATATAATGAAAAGGAAAATAATGAGAAAGAGAAATGAAACCCACGGGAAGAGAAAAAAAAACCACAAGTGATGCAACCCCTCGCTAACTAATGCTGCCAGTCCCCAAACCGCGATCGTTGCCTCCTCCAGCCAGCTCCCCACAGTTCACATACTGGGCATGATGTCATATGATATGCAATATCCCTTTGGCCAGTTTGGATCAGTTGTCTTGGCTGTGTACCCTCCCCTCCCAGCTTCTTGTGCACCTGGCAGAGCATGGGAAGCTGGAAAACTCCTTGACTACTCTAAGTACTACTTAGCAACAACTAAAACATCAGTGTGTTATCAACATTATTTTCATACTAAGTCCAAAACAGAACACTATACCAGCTACAGTGAAGAAAATTAACTCTATCCCAGCCAAAACCATGACAATTACCTTTCTCGGCTGGTGGCAAATATCTTAATTTTGTGACTTTGTCCTGGACCAGCAGCAAAAACTACAGTGATGCTACAAGACAGGTTGTCTTGTCCTAAAACCCTTTCAAACCTTGCTGGTAGAACAAATACTAGGAAACTTGGAGAAGGCTTCTTTTCCAGATGAAAATTTTATCGTGGGGCCCCTTAAGACCCACAACCTATCTCCTTCTAACATGGATTCATCCAGTAATTTGTACATTAAAAAAAAAAAAAAAAGAGTTATAGTAGAATGTAGTATATTAAAGTACATAATTTAAAAATAAATTTTAGGATCATCACATCTGTAAGATATCAAATCTGATTGTTGATTTCCTACCTGTTAGGGCATGCCTTCTGATGTGCTGCTATATACCCATTTGCTTAAATGATCCTAATTTCCTCATATCCTAACCCAGTAGGAGCTTTTAGAAATACACATTTTCTGACTTGTGCCTGAGGTCGTAACCTCTGACCTTTTAATTTTCCAGTTTCCACACAATTAATTGTTGGTTACTTCAAACAAAAGTAGAAGGTTGGTGGAGAAAGTGGAAAAATGAAACAAGAAGGAATTGGAAAGCTCATGTTTCCAGTGCGACCCCTTGGATAAAAGGATATTTTTTTTTCTTTTGCCTAATTTGTTTCTAGTTGCAGCACTAAGGTCAGAATAAGCCAAGAGAATGAATGGAATAAACGTCCTGATGGGCTGCCCGAAGCTGCCTGGTGTTACGGATCAGCGTAAAACCAGCTCTCTTTCCTCTGCCTGGGCCGATGTAACTCACTGGAGTGGCAAATTACATCAGACCTACAGCTGTAACCCGACATTATGATTAATTTGATCAGTAATTTCTCCTGTTTTTCATTTTAATCGGTGTGACTATTCTGCTGTGGCAGGTCTTTCAGATCTAATTAAGATAAATTTCAGAGTAAAAGACTTGGCAGAATTTTCGAGTCAAATCCGAGCGTCAAGTGTGAAGACCTGCAGCACCAGTCAATCAATTTCCAGTAAAGACGGCAGGCTGTAACTCAGCAATCAACCCATTAACACTTAAGCAAATTTCATAATCTCCAGGCCTGTGCTTAGTCACTCTCTCAAAACATTCTGGCTACCAATAAAAAAGAGAAAGTATTATTATTTCTTTAAACACCTGCTCTAAACTGCATCTGCTAAAACCACCAACAGAATCCACAAGTGGACACTCGATATATCTCAGCAATATTGTTGAAAAAGGCTTAATTTTAAACTTTAAAATACAGTCTAGAGTGGATTTTTTTTTTTTTTTTTTTTTTTTTTTTAGGCAGTACCTAGAAGCTGAGCAACCTCTTTTAGGTGCTTACTTGTACAAGCAGCCCTGAATGATATAATATCAGGGCTATACCACTTACAGAATATTGCTCCTCAATCAGATTCAACAAGTCCACTAGGTTCTCTGTGTTCACTTGGTCCACTTGTTTCCAAGCAGAAAAATGTTTTTTCTCACAGAACTAGAAACCTGTGGTTACTTGCATTTTTTTCTTTTTTTCTTTTGCTTTATTACAAAGAGGTGACAGGTATGAAAAATAGGGGAAAATAAAATAATGCTTTGGCATATATTCTACTTTCCTGAAAACTGGAAATATGAGTGAAAAGAGAAATTAAGATAAATGAATGCTAGCAAAACGGATCCACTGGATTTAAAAGAGTATCTGAGGGGCTGCACCGATTTTTTCTGTCCCTAAGATGCCCAAGAAACCTCCTCTCTGCCTAGAGAGGCTTTGGAAATAGAAGACCTTATAGGATATGGATCCTTTCCCAAATTTGTCCTGGTAGGATATTATTTATTTATTTCCCCATTTATTAAATATTTCAGTTGCTTTAGGGAGTTTATTAAATGCTCCCATTTCAGAAGCCAGAGCTTGCTGGACAAACAGCTCCACTTTCCTCTCCTTCAGAGAATTCTCTAGCAAATGTTTTCCTATATTAGCCTCAGCTTCTGCCCCTTGGGTGCTAATAATGCCAGTTGTTTTGCTCAAAGATTAACTTCCTTTGCTTTAAATGTGAGTCAGACAGCAGTACTCCTTGTGCTTCTGAAAATAGCAACACCTGCAGAGTATATTTGGATGGACCAGGCAGACAGTGCTCCAACTGAGGTTTCCTCAGGGAATGAAGAGACTTGCTTATAAAGTCTCTTTGAGAACCCTTAAACATCTCTGCTCTGTTTAAATGCAGTATTCAACAGCTTTACAGTGTGAAGTCCCAATGCCTCAAAGACCAAAAAAAGCAGTGAGCTTCTGGGAGAAGGAAGACAGCTGAGGAGAAGATCTGAAACCCTACTCAATCTTGTGGATGGATGCAGTCTTACATGTAACTAAAACTAGCCTTTCTGTGGAAATGACACCCATGCATCTCCAGGTAGACAGGAAGACTAGGAGCCCTCAAACAAGCTAGCTGTGCCAGGAAACTGGCTTGCATGTCTCTGCACTGTGCACCGGGGCCACGGAGCATGGTACAGCACAGTGCAGTGACACCTGAGTGTCCAGCTAGGACAAACTGCCATGTTGCCATATTGGAGTGGCCTAGCTAGTGGCAGACCCAGAGGGAATGAGAAGGATCATGGAAGTGCCCAGAAGAGATGAGAGTAGAAGAAAGGAGGCCCTGGATGCACTGAAACTCAGAGCCAACAATTTCTCAAACACGAATGAAGTTTGTGAACAGTAGTGTCTGTGTGGTTCACAGAACTACTGCAGTGGTGAAAGGAAGAGCATAAAAACAGAAGGAGGGGGGCGGAATCACAACAGCATTTGCAATGGGTAATAAGCATGTGTGTGTGGTACATTAGTATGACCACGACTTTCTAGCTAGTGGAAATTTTTACACAAGTACTTGCCTCTTCCACTCATGAAATCACTTTTATCAAACCGCCAAAACCATTAAAATACTGTAAGAATAGTCAGAAATCCAAAACTGTCAGTAGAACAGATGTTTAAATCTTTCTGGACCTGTCTGAATTGAGCAGGGGATGAAATATGCAAAATATTCTCAACAGTTCACCAAACTCAACTCAATTTAGCTGACTGCAGGGGAGTTTCCATGCTATTAGTTTAGAGCGGAGATCTAGGTCTTGCCAATACCTCCTGGAAATCCACTTACGATCAGCACTTCAACAGGCTCGCTCTAAGCAGGTGGTGGGCATGAGCCTTCCTGAATAAACATCCACTGTACATGTCTGTACCACCTGTTGCCTTGTGATGTGCAATATGTCACTCCTTATAGATACCAAAAATCAGGAAATTTTGGAAAGTGGATTCAAAGCATTGCATTTGCTCACCATTTATAAAATATTTGTTTGTCAAACTGATTACCAAGTAACTTGGGAACAGATTCAGACACTCATACATGTGAGTATGCACTGCACATATGCACTGCATCGTATGCAGGAAGAAGGCTAGATAATTTTAGCAAAACAAGAAAAACCCTCAGTGGTATTAGTGGTGTCATAATCTTGGTCAAGTTTTCTTGATCTCAGGATTCAATAAGCATGAGAAAAACACCGCAGGTCTTAGATGTGAACACAGACTTAAAGACAGCCCATGACCATAGTCCTTGCAAACTTATCCCAGCTGCCTTCCTCAAACCAACAGAGGCTTGGTTGTTTCTTCTGTATCTTAAATATATGTAAATTTAAGTGTTACTAAACTAAATTTAAGTGTCACTAAACACTGAGATTTCTTTAAAGTAGATTTTTCCTTAATGAGAAGCTAACCAGTGAGTGAGGCTGGGGAGAGGGGAAGGGGTGGTTTGGGTTTTGTGACTGTTGGAACCTCAGGCATCTGTGTACACATCCTCCCTCATTTACAGCTGAGTGTTTCAGCCTATCTGCTTTTCTTTTCTCCTTTGTTATAAAAGTGTTGAGGTTCCAAATACATTATTTAAGATTAGTATGAAAATTTAATCTGAAGGAGGTTCTGGTTTTGCTATCCTAGAGTTTGCTATTACTTGGAAGAATTTTCTGCTGTTGTCATCTCCTCACTTCCCTTCTTCCTTCCTTTTATTATTATTTCTTCCTCACTCATCATCTTCCGTCAGCTCCAGTTATTGTAGGTAGGCTTCTATGACAACAAGGTGCTTTAGGAAAGAGTTCTGAAAACGGTCAGAATAATTTTACAGTGGGGCAATCCCTGGGGGATTTCCTGTTTATCTGTTTCTATTCACACATGAACAGAGCAGTAGAAATCATCGGGAATTCTTCTATTACTATAGTGCAGTTCTCCCTTTGTAGATCTCTCTGCAGGTACGTTCATCTTATCCATACCGCTAAAACATAGAGTGAGTGTCAGCACCAGAAGATAACCCCCATTTGGAGCCAGTTAAATATATGTTGCTGATACAAAGCGCCTTTTCCTGGTAGTCAAGCAGAATAATTGGCTACTTAGTACTTGGCTCATCTGATTTTATACAGCATATAATCAAGATCTCATGGCTCCAGAAATTTAATTGAATGGAAACTCTGCAAGAATTGCTAACTATGCTTTGAAGTTGCAACATGCTGACCATTCAAGAACCCATATAGTTTGCCATGTAATAACATTAAACATTCACAGGAGAAGCATATTTGGAGAAGTGTATTTTCCCAGAAGTAAAGGTTTCGAAGTCCCCAGTTTACAACATGAGCTAGGTTGTCTTTCACCTCTGGATTCCTTTGTCTCAATCAATTGACACAATGAAAGTAAAAAATTAGACTGATTATCTTTATGAGGAATTTCACCATTTTAAAATGAAGGGATGAAAGTCTTCCATCATCTACCTGACCCACCATCTCCTGAAATACAGAGCTGCTTTGGAAAATTCTCCTCTGGTTTGTTGTCTTTTGCAAATCAGCAATGACTCTGGTTCTGCAGTGTTTTGCTTTTACCAGTGTAAATCCAGAGCATCATCACTTATGTCAACACAGAATCCAGGCCCTGGAACCTAAAATGAGGTTTTTCATCTTTCTACAAATCATTAAAAGACTTCCTAAAAATAATAGTTTTGTAACTACAGTCCAGCCCACTGAACTGAGTAAAGAATAGTGATAAAATTAGAGCAGAGTATTACAGAACAATCTGACAAGAATTGTTCTGAGACTTTTAGCTGGTGTACACTGCACTGGTATTTTTAATTTCTGATCAGCTATGAAAAGTACCTCACCCAGGTATACCTAAGCAAGTCACTTTCATTTAATTTGCTTTCTGAAGGACATGACAGCATCTGTACATTTTGAGATGTAATTGCTGTTATCCTTCAGAGTTTTTTGAAACAAACACAATCATCCTCCTGAATTACTGACTTTCTATGACAATTTTTTGAGGTTGCATTGTTCTAAACTAATATCTTTCAGACAGATCCTGAATAATGTAAGAGGATAAAGCCCACATGAAAAAATCAAGAATTCAGAAATGAAATTTAAGCTGTCAAACTTTAACTTAGTTGATCTTTATTCCCTTAATATTCTTCAAACAAAACCCATTTCTTTCTAGTTCATAAAGAACATTACCTTAGAGGCCATAATATCTCTGAATTTTGTTCTAGGTCGATTTTTAAGTTAAAGCATTAGACATTAAAAAATCCACATTCTAAGCAGCTATTATGAACTGGATATATGAACTGCTGCCAAATGTGTGCTCCCTTCTTTTTTTTTTTTTTTTTTATGTTTGTGCAGAAGAAAACAATTTCAGATACAGTCCTCCAGCTAGATGTATGGGGGCAAAAAGGCTTTTCTCTGCAGGCTTTAGAATGCAAAGACAAATTTCATGGAGGAGATCTCACCGCTGCTCTGCTTTAGAAAAGTACACGAACACATCTTTCAACCATATATAAAGTGCAATAGCAGTTCCTTTGGAAATATTTCTGAGTGTCACTTGTTTGCATATTAAAGAGTCTCACCATTCTCAGCAATATGACAGAGCACGTTTCAACCTCTTAAGCATTTCTTAGGGAAGCTTGAGAAGTATTACGCTTGCTGTAGAAATGCTGTAGAAATTGCTAGAAGGCGAAACTAATGGCCCTACACACATCACTAAGGTAAGGCCTGAAGTACTGTGCCAAATTCCGGCTTCTCTTCTGGATGTCAGCACACGGTGTATTTGTATCTGTGAACACACTTTGGGTTTTCATCGCTATTTAAATGGTGGGGATCAGAGAGGAAAGAACATTAAAAATATTTATCCCCCAAATTATTAGTAACTCTTTAATGCTGAGCCAGAGCTGACAGCTAATGACTTGAATTCCTTGACTGTTCTGAAAATGTCCCAGTCACGCAGCTGGCTTAGCGGTACTGGCTGAGCTCAGCCCAGTGGTAATGCTAGACCTCTTGTGCTGGTGTCTTTCATTAACTCTAATCCCAGTTCCTAAAGGGTTTAGGGGACAGTGTTTGAACTAAAACCACCTCAGAGTACTTGGTTCCCTCCTTCCACTCCTGTTGAATCTGCCACATCCAGACTGCTCTCAGAAGGGTAGTTGTGGGGATATGCATGCTAAAGAGTGGTGTGTTCCAAGGTATCTCCATGAAGACATTGACATTGGCACCTCCCATATAAGGAATTATTGGGTTTACTTACTTTCATTGTACTTCTGCAAGTGAGATGTGACCCTGGAGATCTAACAGTAGAAAGTGCTTCTACTGGCCTGTACCTGTAGGTCTCAGATGAGACTGGAAGCACTCAGATTCAGTTGAGATTTAGATTGGGACCAAAGGCTATACGAGAGCTAAGACTTCAGATTCAGTGTTAGTAAAACCCTCTTGAGATATGTTCACTGAGATAATCCCACTTCCTCCCTACCCCAACTATAATTTATGTGTGCATTTGTTTGTTTGGAAAACTGAGTGCCTTTTGAAGCAAAATAATTAGCAGGCAGTTTTAGCAACATATAGCGTATACAGTTAGTGTGCATATATTACAGCTGCACCAAGACAATAAAATGTAACAGAAGTTTCTCTGGAAATATTCCTGTCTCTGTTTGTCAATAATCTGCATACTAAAGAGTCCCAAAGCACTCACTAGAATGATAGACTTGGCATTAAGTGGTGCTTAAGTAGCCCCTAAGACAATACACAGAAGAAGCTCTAGAAACATTATGCTCTACTATAACAAAAAGCTCAGGAAGCAAGGACACATCTCTTGTGGATTTTTAAGTCTATTATCTAAAGCATTAAAAAATCAGATTTGATGCAATTTAGTTGAAGCTCAGATTAATGCAGGTTTAACTGGCCACATGGCAAACACAGCTTCTTGTAAACGAATTCCCTTAATTGTTTGAAAAAGGATTTTTTAATTATTAAGCTAATGCAGTTTAATTTTTGCAGGAAATGGAGCTGAATCCATCAGTGTGGATAAAACCTTTAAAGTGGGGTCTCAAAATTTAGAGAATAAAGTGAATAGAGACTTTGCTGATTTCTAAGTGCAGTTCCACTGCCCAGTGAAAGAGATTCTGCTCACTTCACAGACTACCCTGGTGTTTATTTAGAATCATACCTG
This sequence comes from Morus bassanus, assembly GCA_031468815.1. Taxonomy (NCBI): domain Eukaryota; kingdom Metazoa; phylum Chordata; class Aves; order Suliformes; family Sulidae; genus Morus; species Morus bassanus. Next base: position 56,659,069 of record CM062567.1, on the reverse strand, counting down.
TGGATACAGTCAAAGCTGTTCTTGCAGGACGTGAATATAGCATGACACATGCAGTGCGAGAACACCCAACTATAAGAAATTAGGACCTTTGGATCAGACATCTCCTGTTTCTGCCCAGGGATTCCAGGACAGGCAGAGTCCAGCATCAGTGTGGGTGCCATAGCTATTGGTCTATTAAAAAACACCCGTGTCATTGGAGTGAGCATCTAGGAAAGGCATTAACTGGCATTCTTATCTTTGGAGTCTATATTGAGACTCTTAATAGAAGTATTTGATTCTTAGCAGGATAAACGTTAGGATTGTGATTTCAAGAGGAAGGATAACCCATCCATCCCCTGCACATATCCACCAGAAGAAGCTCTATTTCTTTTAGGGACAATGAGGATCATCTGCTAACAAACAGCTAACTCTGTTGTCCTCATAAGTTACCATAAAGGGTGACTGCTGGGCAAATGCCATTTGTGAAGGTCACATGCTGAATCCATGGAAAAAATTAGATATTTTTCTATAGGTTTTATGATACAGATTTTAAGAGCAAAAGATATTTACTCTTCAGAAAGAAACAGACTTGGACCATCATTGGTTATGCTTTTCTGGCTTATCAGGCCTTTTAGCTGTTCTAAGCTGCATGCCTGTAAGGATTAATTAATACAAGGTGTAATTTCTTTGCCTGTATGATCAGAAGGTGTAACCTTCCTTTGATTTCCCCTTGCAGTGGGAGAGTATGCCCTTTCTGTTGTTAGACTGTTAGAGATTTGTACTTAACATCCTACCTGCAATGGATTTGGTGAAGTAAGAGGAGATGGAAGGCCATGTCCTGGTGACTGGCTGGGTTTATGAGGGGAGCTGGAGGACTGTGGGGCCGGAGGTGGTTGGCTCTGGCTCTGGGACTGTGTTTGGTTCTGCTGCGGTGGCGCTGACGGCTGTGGCTGTGGCTGCTGGGTCTGCTGGGGTGGCTGTGGAGTCTGCGTCTGCTGACCTTGCTGCTGCTGCTGGCTTTGCTGCTGCTGTTGCTGCTGCTGACCTTGCTGCTGCTGCTGCTGTTGATGCTGGAGCTGCTGAAGATGCTGAAGCTGTTGAAGCTGGGAGTTCAGGGATGAGGTAGCTGTGAATTGAAGAGAGGGAAAGGAGTTATGTAGGTTTCAGTAATACCTACTGTGTTAAAGATATTCTGGATTAAATTCTGGTTCTGTTACATTGTGGGGCACGCTGCCCACTGAGGTCAGCTGGCCTCAGGCTGCAGGTTGTGACAGGAAATTAATGAACACATTCCCATCAATAATAGCCTGTGGTTCTGCCAGTGCAGTTCTATGGTAAGAGTTGGACTTTGCTGGAGGCAATGAAAGCAAAGCTTCAGAAGGGCTATGGCTCTGCTCGCAGGATGGGCCTCAGAGCTGATCAGCAGCTTTGTTCAGACAAGCTTACCTGTGAAACCAAAGGGAATTTTGCCTGCCTAGAGAAGAGGCCAACAGGATGTCACTGTACATGCCACAGCAAGAGCTTATAACATGAACTGGTGCTGTTATACAGAGGAGGAGAAAACCATAGCTGTAAAAAAAAGAGTGCTCTGAAAAGACCTTTGTCACATCTTTATATAGCAGGTGTCAGGAAAAAAAACATTCAGCTGTGAAATTTCTTGTGGAATGCATAAGTAGCAAAACCACCCAATATAATGTGTGTGTCTCTGAAATTAGAACTGCTTCTTATCACTCACATCTAAACCCCACAAAATTCCTCTTGTGAAATAGGGTGGGTGTTCTGTGCACTTGCACTGCTCACTTGCTCCTGGTAGTAAAAGTCTGTCATGTTTTGCTAGCATGTGCTCCAAACATGATACTTGGAAACTGGTGGCTCACATCAACCTGCTGGCACAGAGGAGCAAACTATCTCCCAGAGACACTTTCAAATTGACTAGGGCATTCATTAAATTCAGGAAGGCAAGAAGTGTGCCACAGGGTTGTCACTAAAGAAGAACAGTTTTAACCAGCAGCTAGAACATCACAGGAGCCTGATGCTTTCTAGGGTTATGCCCTGAATAAGTCCCCTGGGTCTCTGGCCTTACCTACTCTAATCAACATCTTAGGGTTTGTGTTAGATGGCTATGAGAAACCAAGAGGAACAGCTTACAAGATCATTGCACTACTTTGCCCTCTGTACTGCTTTGCCAACACCATTCTGTATTATAATTTCCATCGGCAAAATCCAAAGTAAACTGGGTGTGAATCAAATTTGTTATTTCTAAAATGGCATTCAGATTTCATGGCCAGAAACTCTGTTCACCAAGTTATTTGTGGATTGGCAGATAAAGTCAAGTCATCTCCACTTTCTTTTCATGTCGACATCCTTATTTCAGCTTTCCAGATGTCTATGCCCTGGGGACGAACCTGAGGTCTTGGTACGACTTATGAAATCAATGAGCCATAAATTGGAATAAGCAAAAGAAAAAAGAAAAAGGAGAAAGATGGGGCAGAACAGGTAAGCCAGAAAAGGCTGTATGACGGAAAAGTAAAAGGCTTGGTAGGAAAAGCTGTTGGTCATCCTTTCCTATACTCATAGCTGCCCTAAATTTTCTTTCACTAGTGGTGGGAATCGAACTACAAATATGCCTTTACAAGAATTATAGTCATGTGTATGTGACTTCAACAAAGAACCTGAATAATGCAGAGAAGGAGGACTGGTAACACCAATATATTTCCATTAGGAAAGTTTCTGATGGAAGTTTTGTGTTTCAACATAAAGCAGAGTGACCATCAGATTAAAAACACGCATGGTATCGCATGCACAAGAAATCAGCCTGGAGAAGTAAGGGTACACTCCCATCAATTCCACGATCAGAACTTGTACCTAAATGCCCCAAAGCCAAGACAGTGGTAAGTGGAAATATAATCTAAGGCATATGAGAACAAAGAATGGAGAAAAGGTGTACACAAGAAAGCAACTGCATAGACAAATATTAACCATAGCATGAAGCACCTAGGCTGGCAATTAATACCATTCTCTAATTCTATCTGTAGGTATGTACACAGAGGTGGAAAGACTCTTTCCATTCCCATGAGGAAAAAACTAATTTAGACCAGCTCTATCTTGTGTGGGCCATTTCCTCACCTGTGATAGCTTAGCAGTTCGGACAAACCATTGATAACCAGAACCAAGACTTCAAACACAACACGCCCTTACTGCTTCCACAGACTCTAATACAGAAATGAACGCAATGACACCCCACAGAAGCATAACTTGTAATACACATGACTCATAGAGAAGAACGAGGGGTCGTTTTATATCCTATGTGTAAAACTGGACAGAATGAGACAAAACTTTCTCTACAGCAAACTAGATACAGTGGGGTTTTTTTGTACTGCAATGGTCCCCAAATCCTTTAGTTCCCACAGGGCACTCTTGAAGGCCATAGCTTAGAACAATGGATTTGTCAGAATGCCATATGTTGTATGTAGTGCATAGTCATGTAGTAGGGAACAGACAAAAGCATTCGTGGTGGAGGGAAAGCCATCTGCTGAAATATTTTTTAAGCACAGAATGTGTTTGGCTCCTTGAGGTACGCCTGCCAGCTAGAATTTGGAAACTATAGCCCATAATTAAAAGAATGCTGGAAGTATCAATCTGAGATAACATGAGGTAACATAGGATGGAGAGATCACTGTGATTCTGATAACATAACAGTGCAAAAACAGGGCAGCGCTAAAGTTTTGCCAACGATCTTATGATTGAACTTATGGTATGCAAAAAATATCTGTTGATATAATATTAAAGATAAAAGCATCACTGCATGGACTTCTTAAAATGGCAACATACAAGACCTGAGTGTAAAACAAATGGAGGGTTGACTACATTACATTGCAAAAAGTTTATTATTTTGTGTATTTGCATGTAGCTCAGAGCAATCAGAAGACTTATATTTAATAATTACTAGTATTAGTGTTCACCACAAAGCATATGATTTCCTTTCAGGATGTTTTCATTGAAATGTTGCCAAACAGTGATATAAGTAGGCTTGCAAAATTACAGACTCTAAAGCACAGATACAGATATACAGAAATAGTACTGATGTGTTTGTTTACCATTGGACAAAAATCCACACTTATTGAAATGTGGTTTTACTAGACGTATGAATCTGCATAAGAAAGAAAGATTGTATTGTTGCACATGTTGGCATTTACTTGCTAGAACAGTCATCCTAATGTTGTAGGCCTCAGTTTCATTGACGAGTCTTGCCTCTGATCAGCTGTTGAATTACATTCTTAAAAATTAAGTCTGCATTAAATTTCTGTTCTCCACAAGACCAATAATTTGTTTAATGGACATTTTGATTTGCACATTCTTTCTTCTGCCAATACATAAAACAAGGGACAGAATCCAGAGGGAAGAAAATGGGGAAAAAATGCCTCAAGAGCTTTTTTTTTTTTTAACATAAAAGTTTGCAGGTTCAGGTCCTACTGAGCTGCTAATGTAACTGATGTTGAATGGCCATCACCAACAACCTTCTGTGCATTGACAATGTGAGCAGGTGCACTCACTCAGGCACTGACTTTCTGATGAACGAAGAGGGTCTGAAGCTGACTTAGAAAACATCAAGTTAGTAAATTCTGTGGGCATGCCCAGCACTCTCAGATGATGGCTTGATAGGGAGATTTTTTCATTCCCCATCTAGGAGTAGAAAAGCTTGCATTCAGTACTGCTCTATACTTGAATGTTGGCCGATGCAGGAATACCAGTATCTCTACTGTTCACTTTTGTACTGGAAGTGCACTCATTCTTTCTGGGGTGGAATGTGGTCCCTCAGGGAAAATTTTGTTGATGGAGAAAAGTTACTTCATGGAAAAGTTTCCAAGTTCATTGCCAGCAACTGCACAAAATTATTCAAATAACTTCTTGTCTTTGCATATAATTCCTTTAAAAAGCCTCTCCAAAGCCTGCTATCATGCTGGGCTATAAATTGCATTGAAGTGGCTTAGTGAGGTATGGTTGTTTAACATGCTGTTGCTAAACAAACAGACAAGGAATTGGAAGAAGGACTGTTAGATTGGACAAGGCTTTCCCAAAGCTACACAGTAGGTGCACTGTAAAGGTGGATTTACGGCTCCGGATCATGCCTGCAGACCAGTGTTCATGCTGCCTGATTGCACTGCCTCTCACAATGTGTGTACTATCCACAGCAGGGGTTGTGTCATATTATTGTCTGTAATCAAATCCAATCCAACTCCCAGAGCTTGCTTGCATACCTCATCCATTATAAATCGTATACCTGTCTAGCATTTGTCACTTTCTGCAGAGCTTGGAGCCTGATGGAATTTCAGGTGGTACAACAGTGCTATGTCTGCATGTATAAAAGATAACATGCACTGCCTACCTCACAGGAATCTTTTTATGACTTAGTGGCTAACAGCTGGGTAAAACTTTGACATATTTAAGTGAGAAATGCCTACTTTCTTTCAGAATTGCATTCAAGAATTAAAAAAGCTTGCAAAAAATTGCAAAAAAGTTCTTTCTATGGTTAAAAAAGACAACATAAAGTACATCACTTTAAAAGGGAGATAATTAACTAAAAAATGCATGCAAGCTATGAAAAACTGTGAGGAAAATCCACAAACTCTGTGTGACATTTCAATTTTCCTCGTACAACAAAAATACATGTTGAATATATACCAGGAATTCAAGAAGCTGGTAAGAAGAACTTACACCTACAAGGAAACAATGGCATGAGAGGTTTTCAAACTTAAATTTTAACTGTAATTTCTTGGTTGCTGCAGTGCCATGGCAGACTTCCCCAGGGATCGCCCTATGTTTTATGATCCTACTTTTAGCAGATTATGCTTAGCCACAGGATCAAATAACTTACATTAGAATAAGAGATATGGAGTTAAGTGGTGCAAATGGATGGTCAAGAGGCAGCTTAATCAAACTTTCTGATCTCCCAGGTCATGTACTTCTATACTTGTCACAGACCTCAGACTACTTTAAGGACTTAAAGAAAGTTATGATCTAAGGAACACACTCCTTGACTTCCTTTGGGGAATACCTTGGGCACAACGCTGCCACGCATTTACAATATTTACATAAAATGTTGTCTTTTCATGTTTTCCTTGTGTCTTCTTTTCCTCTGCTGGTTATCTACGCAGGAAACTGAAATGAAACTAAAATGTCCCTCCTGATGCAACCATGCTGAAAGCAGCAGTCTGATCCATGAAAGGGAGAATGAGTGAATCATTTTCTTAGTGGGAAAACTGAAAAGGCTGTCTTCAAAACCCAATCCTGGTTGCATTCACTCAGAGTAATATCAACTACCTGCTGCCTCTGACTAACATATTATTGCATAAGTACGGGAATGGCTTTGGTTATATTTTAAATAAAAATATAAATTTGAAAGTTTAATCACATTTCTCCAAAAGCAAGGAACATACATAAGCCCACAAATGTTTATATAAAGAAAACAATGTAAAAATTATAACTCTTTTTCACTCTTATTCACAATATACACTCAGATTCTTAAGACCTCTACAGCACTTGGAGAAGATCAAATTAATGTTCAGGGATTCAATTTGTATCTAGAATCTGCTCTTGTGGATAAGCTTCACATAATGTCTGATTTATTTTATTAATGTTTTGTGCATGTTTGTTTCTGTGTAAAGAGGAAGAAGGGGTAGGAGGAATAAGACACAATTTTAGCCTACAAACTATTGTGCTGCTCTATCCTCTAGCCTCCTATTTACATAATTGCATAGATGTTCTTCAGTGCCTTGATACAATGGACTAAAAAGGAGAAAATCATACATTAAACCTTTTCCTATTTGACTGAGCACAGAACTTGGCTCTTGCCATTTCAAGGGCCTAATGCCTTTTTCCACTTCCCCAGTAACGGAGAATGGATTTGCATTGCCTTAAACTGAGAAGTGTAACTAACTTAAGTATCTGGGCTTGCGTTTGAATTGACATGGCCTGTTTTTTTTTCCACCCTGTTGTTTCTCTTCTAATGAGGTATATGCCTTTCTTTTCTTTGAAACAGATTTCTAAAGATTGAATGCACACGCTGAGCAGTCTAATGCAAGCCTGTGTTTACACTCTCTCCCTCCTGGGTAATGAGGGATAGGTTAGCCAAATACCCAACGTGTTTTTGCATGTGCTTGAATTTTCCTTTTAAGAGCAAAATGTGAGTTATTTTAAATATGTTAGCATCCTCTTTGTGGAAAAAAAGTAAGGGTTGGGCTTGTGGCTGAAGAGGTTAGTAATGGGATACAGAGCACATTATTTCTAAATCACCGGTTCAAATCCAGTCTAGGTCAAGACAGGGAGCAAAAGTCATTGCACTTTAGTGGTGCTTTTGAGTGTTTTCTACCTTATAGAAGATGTATTAGATGTATAGAAGATGTATGCACATACAGATACCCACAGAGAGCCTGCACTGGAGACAGTCTGCCACAGAGTCAAGGTAATAAACTGATGGTCTCCCAATACCTATTAGGAAGATCATAAAGACTACGGCCTTGAATGGCATCAATTGACATCTTTATTTGCACTTCCAGCACAGAGGCTAAGGATAGAAAGAGTAAGGAGACCAAGTCATCTTCTCCTTCCTGAAGGTGATCCCTCAAGGTTACGGCTGCAGAACACAGATGGGGTTATGGGGAGAAACTTGCATTGCCAATGCTCCTCTGTACCAATTCTGCAGATAAACAGAGGGTTTCACTTTCTGCTGTTGTCATATCCAGCATCTTTCATGAGCACTAAATTACTTTAAAGAATATAGGCAATAAAAAGGAAGTATTAAGAAGAAAACCGTCATAATTTATATGGTGCCTGTGGTGTCTCCACATTTTGATGAATACTGGAACTTCCCTGAAAAATGATCCACTGCATTAAATAAATCTGACATTTTTTTTCCTTACCAAACCTCAAAATGTACAATAATCCACTAAAATCTTCAGAAAAAAAAAAAAAAAGAAGAGTTGTTGTTCTAAGTAGAGAGCTTGACTAAGTATCAGGGCAAGTATATTTGGAATAATTCCCATTCTAAGATAATCTAGGGGCTATTTTCCTCTAGTTTATGACAATACACTGTGAGTAAAGTTCCCTGAGTGTATTGTAAAAATTGCATTAACCTATTTAAAATGCCCAAAGGCAAGAACAAGCTGGAGAAATTAGACTTTAATAAGCCATTTGCTTCCTCAGCTCAAATGGGACCTTAGGCCTCATATTGTACAGATGGCTGAAACATTAACCGGAGTCAGGGTATCATCAAGACACAGGGGATCAATCAGGGAGTCATCTTGGGACTCTCATGCAAAGACAGGCAATTAAAAACCCACCATAACATAGTCTGAGGGCAATGTAAGTGTTTGAATGCTAAAGGCTGGGTGTCAAGCAAGCAACATCTAGATCTGGTAAACTCCTAATTTTACCAGGCTGGGTTGTTTTTTTTTTTCTGTGAAAACCTGACTCTCTCAGAGATCAGGGGCAGGTGTCTTAACATCAAGTCCTTACACCAGATAAAAGCAGTTTTCTAGTTACAGAGAGCAGGACTGGTCCCAAATTGTCTGAGAACAGAATAACATTGGAATGGAAAATCAATCTGAGTGGCATGGTATTCCTACAGATTGGATTTCCAGACCATATTGAGGCCATAAGAACGTTCCTATGGACAGAATTTAAGATAACCTTCCATTTCTTGGGGAAAAAATCTGCAGGACTCCTCTGAAAGAAACTAATTGACAGAGAAAAAAATGATCATCTAAAGGCCAACAGAGCCCAATATAAGATTTCACAGCCGAAGGGTTGTGACAGGGAACAGACGAATGACACAAAGAAATTAAGTTTGAAACAACAGTTTGCTGACTCAGAGAACAATGACCATGACTCATAATGGACATCGGACAAAGGCTGGGCACTCTCTGCACACACAACCTTTAATAACGGGAACTGCAGCTTATTTTTTTCCCTCCTTGTCTCTTTCAAATGCTGTAATATTGTTGGGAACCATAATTTCCATGACACTTATGCAGACTATGTGTTTGAAGTGCCTCAAACTACCAATGCCTGTAGAAAAAGCAGCACAACAACATACGGTCCCAGGAGCTTTGGAAGAGATTGTGCAGAATCCTGTCCTGCAGTTCAGAGAGCCACAGATCTCCAGTCCACTGGGTGCCCTGCCATTTCTGCTGGCAAGGTGGCTATGTGAGACTTTGGGGCAAAGTCTTGTCAAGAGGAACTGGTTGAACTGCCCAGTGGCTTCAAAGGGTGATTTTGCATTCTTTCAGATAATAGATCTGCAGTCATGTCTTCTATAATTGTTTATGGCAAATGGATCTTCAGACAAAGAAATATTTATCTAGATATAACTTCAGCAATGCTTCTTTGAAGATCAGGATTTATTAGAAATCTCTTCAAAGAGTCTTTGAAGTGAGTCATGTTTCCCTAACTAAAAGTGAAGTTACTGTAAGTGAAATGTACTGGGTTTTTTGTGCATGTGTGTGTTTGGGGTTTTTTTTTAAACAATACAATCAAATAGCAGATCAAAGCATTTGTGGTTTAAAAGGTTGGCCTTGATCCTGAGTTTGTGGAAGTGTCCTGAGAATGACAAAGGACAATGTCGCTTTCCCCCAGCCTCAACCGAGGGAAGTAGCAGAGGGTACCATGCCCACTAGGTGACTTGGTATGACTGGTTGCTTTCATCTCTCAGACTCTCATTATAGCCGTGTTTCTATCATTTTCCACTTCCAGTCTATTCTGAAAGCTGGTAGACCTGAGACATCTCTGTTTTCTATTAAGAACTCCAAGATTCAAGCAGCTGCAAATTCTGTTACCAGTGTCCAAATTCCAGCTAGAGAAGTCAGCTGAACAGCAGTGAAAACAGGCCATGGAACAACTCGGAAAACAGCAATATGTACTCTATAAGGAGAAAGGGAAAAAATGCAGCCCAGCCCAGTCCTTTCCTTTACAATCAATAAAACTACAACAGCAAGTATGAGAATCAGGTGCAAAAGCAGCAGTTCTACCTTGCTGCAAGGTGGTGCACACAAATGTTCTGCTGGAGCAGTGACTTAGGCTTCAACCTTGTTAACAAGAAGACCAGCCTGGCTGAACAGAGAACTTTGGCTGGAACTCAGAAAAAAAAATAGAGTTTATGATCTTTGGAAGAAGGGACAGGCAACTCAGAAGGACTACAAGGATGTCGTGAGGTTATGCAGGGACAAGACTAGAAGGGCCAAAGCCCAAATAGAACTTAATCTGGCTACTGCTATAAAAGACAAAAAAAGGAATGTTTCTATAAATACATTAGCAACAAAAGGAGGGCTAAGGAGAATCTCCATCCTTTATTGGATGCGGGGGGAAACACAGTGACAAAAGATGAGGAAAAGGCTGAGGTACTTAATGTGCCTTTGCCTCAGTCTTTAACAGTAAGACCAGTTGTTCTCAGGGTACCCAGCCCCTCAGCTGGAAGAGAGGGATGGGGAGCAGAATGAAGCCCCCATAATCCAAGGGGAAATGGTTACTGACCTGCTACACCACTTAGGCACACACAAATCTATGGGGCTGAAGGAAATCCACCCAAGGGTACTGAGAGAGCTGGCAGAAGTGCTCACCAAGCCACTTTCAATCACTTATCAGCTGTTCTGGCTAACCGGGGAGGTCCCAGGTGACTGGAGGTTAGCAAAACCTGAGACTTATCTACTAGAAGGGCCTCAAGAAGGTTCTGGGGAACAACAGGCCTCTCAGTCTAACCTCGGTGCTGGGGAAGGTCACGGAGCAGATCATCCTGAGTGCCATCATGTGGCACGTACAGGGCAACCAAGTGATAAGGCCCAGTCGGCATAGGCTTATGAAAGGCAGGTCCTGCTTGACTGACCTTCTTCTATGACAAGGTGACCTGCATAGGGGACGAGGGAAAGGCTGTGGATGTTGTTTACCTGGACTTTAGTAAAGCCTTTGACACAGTTTCCCACAGCATTCTCCTGGAGAAAATGGCTGCTCAGGGCTGGGACGGGTGTACTCTTTGCTGTGTAAAAAACTGGCTGGATGGCCGGGCCCAAAGAGTTGTGGTGAATGGAGTTAAATCCAGTTGGTGGCTGGTCACAAGTGGTGTTCCCCAGGGCTCAGTATTGGGGCCAGTTCTCGCTGATATCTTTATCAATGACCTGGATGAGGGGATCAAGTGCACCCTCAGTAAGTTTGCAGACACCACCAAGTTGGGTGGGAGCGTTGATCTGCTGGAGGGTAGGAAGGCTCTACAGAGGGATCTGGGCAGGCTGGATCCATGGGCCAAGGCCAGTTTTATGAGGTTCAACAAGGCTGAGTGCTGTCTCCTGCACTTGGGTCACAACAACCCCATGCAACACTACAGCCTTGGGGAAGAGTGTCTGGAAAGCTGCCTGGCAGAGAAGGACCTGGAGATGTTGGTCGACAGCTGGCTGAATATGAGCCAGCAGTGTGCCCAGGTGGCCAAGAAGGCCAACAGCATCCTGGCTTGTATCAGAAATAGTGTGGCCAGCAGGAGTAGGGAAGTGATCGTGCCCCTGTACTCAGCACTGGTGAGGCCGCACCTCAAATGCTGTGTTTAGTTTTGGGTCCCTCACTACAAGAAACACACTGAGGTGCTGGAGTGTGTGCAAAGAAGGGCAACGAAGCTGGTGAAGGGTCTGGAGAACAAGTCCTATGAGGAGCGGCTGGGGGAACTGGGGTTGTTTAGCCTGGAGAAGAGGAGACTGAGGAGAGACCTTATCGCTTTCTACAACTGCCTGAAAGGAGGTTGTAGCGAGGTGGGTGTTGGTCTCTTCTCTGAAGTAACAAGTGATAGGATGAGAGGAAATGGCCTTAAGTTGCACCAAGGGAGGTTTCGATTGGATATTGGGAAAAATTTCTTCACTGAAAGGGTTATCAAGCATTGGAACGGACTGCCAGGGAAATGGTTGAGTCACCATGCCTGGAGGTTTTTAAAAGACATGTTGGCATGGTGCTTAGGGACATGGTTTAGTGGTGGACTTGGGCATGTTAGGTTTACAGTTGGACTCGATGATCTTAAAGGTCTTTTCCATCCTAAATGATTCTATGATTCTGTGATTCTAAAACCAGGCCCTGTTATCCTCATTATAGCCTTGAACTTCTGTTTTTACCAAGACATGAAAAATTAAAAATATTAACAACAGGGTGAAAAAGGTGAGGAAGAGAACAAAACAAAACATGTGGCCTGCTCTTGCAAGGACTGTAATGCTTTCAGTCCCTATGCAGCTCCCAGGGACTGAAAGCCATTCCGCACCAGCTGGGACACACATGCAGTACCATGTTGAACATGGCATTCTTCATCAGTCATTGCAGAATAAAAATGGACTAAAAACCTTTTTCTAAGTGACTCAAGATATTGCTTAACAGCTGTGGTACAGGAGCAATCTCGAGCATAGGTCACTGGGTTGGTGAGGAGTTCTGTGCTAGGTGCTGTAACCTCAATATGTGAGCAGAAGATGGAGGTGTTCTTTCTTCAGATATGGAATCCAACTCCCTCCACATGAGAAATTGTAGAAGATCTGGGAAGTGAACTCCAGTTTGGTAATCTGTCACACCACAAGCCATTCCTGAACGTATGTACCACTAGCAAGGTACTTTATGTTTGCCTGCTGTTGACTCACAGTGGTTCTATTTTGCTGTCTTTAAGAATCTTCCATGATTTTTGTTATTTGCTGTGCATAGATAAGAACAGCTATATTCATTTGTGTGCATTTCAAAACATACCACAGTATTAGTAGCTGTTTTATTTTTGTAAGCTTTAAACTAACTCCAGGTCAGTTTAAGGCAATCTGCCTATATTCCTCTTTCTAGTTTGTTTGTTTTATTTGCAGAGACATTAAAAACAAGGTTAAACAGTAGGTGAGCAGCAGTTCTGGACTCTGCAGCTGGTCATCTGCTGCGGATGGACTGACTGCTCGTTTTAATTTGCAGTAACATGAGGGAGGCTGAATATCAGATTCCTCTCCTGTCTCTGTAGCTCATCAGCCAAACATGTTGCTGCTTCAGGTGTTAATCCTAGCTCGGCTGTGCTTGGCACCTATCACCTTCGCACAGCAACAGTGAATTAGCTGCTCTTTGAGTGCTCATGTTCTTCCACCTACCTATATTTCCTGCTCACTGTTGAAATAAACAACCTGGTTATTCACATAGATAAACTGCTCATCAGGAGAAAATTGGGGTGGGAGACTTAGGGAGAAGATTTTATAGGCACTTCTCATTCATGGGCTGTAAAGTCAGTCACACTTCTGTGTTAGGATGAAGCTCCATTCACAGCTGAACAGAAGGGCTGGGGAGTCCAGAAAAGAGCTGCATTGCTCTGCCCAGTCAATGCACTATCCACTTCATGGCTTTCAAAAGCACATCAGGAACCTCTGTGCTTAAGCTGCTTCTTCAAGGTTAATTGTTTTTAATTTGAAAGGGATACCCAGCAATTAATATATGAACTTCCACTTAAATAATTTATTTACATTGAGCAGGAGTCACCAGTTATAGAAAGCGAACAAAATCCAAAGGATGAATTTACAACTGGCCAAAAAATCTACTTAAAATCATTCACTATTTCTGTCCACATATTCAGTCAGAACAGAGTGTTGTTGCCCTTTTGATGCAGTAACTCGTACTTTATTACCCTTATCAATGGAAATACTTGCTTTTCCAGACCAGATAATGGAAGAAAAGCAGAATTTACTTGCTAACCAGTAATTCTCAAAAAAAACTCACAGGAAGCTAGTCTTTGCTTTCCCTAAGGCAAAGTTCCCTCAATTTTTTTAATATTCAGGATAATGAAATATCTTTTTAAATAAGGGTTTAAGACTCATTAGCTGCATGAGTTTAGCTATACCAAACCTGAACAATGCTACAAAACATTGTTTGTCATCTTCAGGTTCCTCAGTCTTTTAAACAAAATCAGCAATGTGCTAATGCACCAAAAAAAACCAAAACAAAACAACTTTACCAATACACTAAGGCTGTTACAAATATTAAATACACCTGCTGTTAATGTTATCTTTTTGAGAATTGTAATAGAATCCTGCAGAAATTTCTCTAAAAATACAGAAAATTCAAAAGAGAATGTATCCTAATAGGTATATTTTATTAATCCTATAGAAACATACTGCAGTGATCTAACTAGATTGTGTGAAGTTGCCATAGAACAATTTTAATTTTCTCTTAAATTTTTCTTCTGTTATATGTAATCTTTTCATAAAATAATGCAAAAGTAACTTTTAACCGTAAAGGATTAAGAAAATTTTGAAGATAATGAAAACATTGGTCATCATGTTAAAATGGTTGCTGATGTATAGCCATAGACAATATTTGGCTGGGAGCGGGAGGGCAAGGGGAGAGAATTTACTGTTCACAAATTTCCTTACTTATGAAATGGATTTCTCATCCTCCAGAGGAAGTCCAGAGAGGCATAGGTGAAAACTATCGTATAAATACTGGGCAAACACCGTTACTAGATTTACTATGGTAACTCCAATGTCAATTAAATGGAGATGAACCTGCTCCAAAATAGTGTATTTAAATGAAAAGCCTAGACCATTCAACAGTACAAAATAGAGAAACACATGTCAGTGCTAATACAAGATCTAGCTTTTTGCTTAAATTGACTTCTGATTAAAAAAGTTAGAGGAAAAAATGCTTCTCAAGTGGGATGAACTATTTATCATGGCAACCCTGAGAACAAAAGTTGGCACAGTTATTGCACATGGAAATCTGAAACCACTACTTTAGATTCATTTTGCCAAGTTTTAACTAAGTAGATGCAAAAAACTGTTCCTTTCATTTTCAGTGCCTGGTATTTTGTCTTTACTCTGTTGATTTTAATAGCTCGCTCAGAAGCTTGGAAATGAATGTTTCTTCCATCATCAATTTAAAACCTTTCCATCTGCCAACTATGGATGTTCTTTCTACTGTGTGTTTTCAATGAAGTTGAAATTAATATGGTTCCCTTTGATTTTCCATCCAGCACCAGGGAGCATGGGGCAAGCTATGCTTTCATCTCCATCCTTGAGACAGAGCCAGGTCCAGCATCACATGACCACAACAACACTCTTTTCTTTCCTTCTCTCTCAGAATCTGGCAAAAAAGGCAATTTTTGGACTCAGGTTTGTCTAAAGACTACCTGGAAAGACCAGCTCTACAGGGGTCCTCCAGCATTCTGCAGGGGAGGGCAATTCCTACAGCCATCATCTCCAGTAGTTCAACTGCTGTTCTTCCAATACAGAGCCCCCTCTTGGAGCAGATATGTCCCCAACAGCCTCTTTTTCCTGCCAGCTGTAGACATTTACTTCTTTATAGCTTATGGAACTATGATGACAGTCCAGCAATCCTCATCTTTGAACAGGGGACTGAAGCAAATGCAAATTTGGCTAAACATTGTCACAAAGCCTTATTCACGTGACTGTGGGCAAAAGCAGTTGTGTAAATTCCTGCCTTTATTTTTTCAGGAATGTTTAGGAATTTTTTTTTGCCAGGAGCTACCCAATCATTACAGCTGATAAGAACTGCATCAGAAAAACACCTACAAAGATAAGACCCATAAGTGAATGCAAGTGTTCTTTAAGCAATCATCCAGTGCAACACTTTTCATTAGGAGGTTTGCAGCATACATTGCTGGCCATTTCATATATTTGGATTATGGATCTCATGGATTTCCAATTCATAAACTAATGTCAGGAAAGTATCTTATGCTTTAATGTTTTGCACTGGGAAATTAAGAGGGGAAGCCAAGAACACAAGACCTCTGATGTCTGTGAATCAACACTGGTCCAAGGACCAGTACAGACAAAATCAGAAGTAATTTCCATCTCATTTTTTTTAAAACAGCAGTATTCTTAAATAAATTAATTCTAATAGCCCTTAATTATTTTGCACAATGAAATGATGTCTAACTTCTTGCAATCATAGTACTAGAAGCATTGCTGATTTAACTGGTGCTGCAGTGATTTTCAGATTTGATCACAGTATACCCACAAAATGGATAAGCTTTAGATCCCTGCACAGTTCTGTTACTTCTTTCAGCTGCAACTGGGAGAGACCTTTTTGTCAGGTACTGTCTGATGGTTGTCTTGCAGATCTGCATCTCGCTTGGTTGAGAGGGCTTGGTCTGCCCCCTGCCATAAGAGCACTCTAAAGAAATAGACCTCAGAAGACAATGGGGAAAATGTGCAAGCCACTGCCTGCGTCCTGTGCCATCGTGGTTATGAATACAGAGCACATGCCATAGAGTAGCTCTCTCTGCTGAGATTCAGAAGAGTGCCCTTGGCTTACGTACTGATCTGAAACTTCAATCTCCCCGTGGAACACTTTAATCAGAAACCATTTTCATAATTTGTAAACACTGCCAAATGCTTGATTTCAGGCTGTTTAAGTGATCAAACCTTCTGGTGGAAAATAAAATAAATAACAGTCAAACCATCAGACAAAGAAAATAGTTATAAATAATTAAATATGCTGTACTGACAAATACTATTCCCACCTGGATGCTGTGCTTCCAAGAGGTAAAGCACAGTTTTTCTAATTAGAAAAAAAAACCCCAAAACATCCTGTATGCCAGAACAAGTCAGATCAGAAACAGAGTTAGGACTGATTGTCTTATGGTTGAAGATCAGCGACTGAGAATCCACTTCCTCTTCCTGAACCTACCGTACCTGCACCACCTTGGGCATGGCAGTTTATCTCCCTGTCTCACTTTCCTGTTCTATAAAAGAAAAGAAGGGATAATAAACTTCACTTCCCTCACCACAGGAAGCTAAATCAGTGAAGTACAGCAATGTGTGCTAAGATCATCAAAATGAAGGAGTCAAAGACACACAAAGTTTTACTTCCACATGGGAAAGACTGTTATGGAGCTACCCCCTACACTGTGTTAATGAGACATATATGGTTTAAAAGCACCCATTTATTTTCTTTTTTCCCTACGTTTTGATAATGTCTGGGTAATGCTTTTATTCCCAGCAGCTCATAGGACTTTTTGAGATCTCTAGTAATAAGGATGTCTTTTAAGATGAACTCTCAGCTCAGGCACGTTTTAGGCACTTGTCTCACACTGAGTTTAAAGGATACCTCAGAATGAAAAACAATCCCAGATTTTCTGGAAGACTAGTATTTAGAGTTCATTGCACACCACTGTAAGCACCTCCATCATCAGAGACACACTGATGGAGCCAGCTAAACCAAACTAGCTAATGATAATAACAATAAAAAAATTCCACAAGAATATTTCACCAACAAGACATCACAGATAATAATAAAGTGGTTCCTCCAGTGCAGTAAGCTAGGCCAAAGAAACAGGAAGATGACAAAAGAAAATGAAGAAAGGAAAACAAATTCAAGGGAGATAACTATAGGACCCCAGTGGGCTTGTTATGTGAATAGACTGCAGGTAACCACATCCTGCCGCCGTGATGCTTCATAAATTCTGTCATCTTGTTAAGAGGCTGAAGACTACTGACCTCACTTCCTCTGCTAATAAGACTGTGCTGCTTTGTGTCCAGACTTTTATTATGCTTATGAAATTTGAACCATCATGTGAGCCTTATTCCTTCCTGCACCAGTGATTACTGCCTCCCAAATTAGAGAAGAACAAATGGGAACTGGAAATTCCTCTCCCTCTCTTGTTCAACAGTCCCTTCTTTCCCTCTTCCTAACACCTTGCAAAATAATTCTCAGGCTCTCAGGACCAGCGATGTTAAGGTTTGCTTGGTTTTGTTTCTGAATATATTACAAGGAAAAATAGTAATAAACCAAGAAATCTGAGTAGATTCCATGTGTGACATTTATACATGCAAGACAGACCTTCATGCATTATAAAGCCTATGCAGGCAACATTCAGCCATTTTGTCCACTGAGAATACATAGGGAGGGTCAGAGAGCCGAAGAGAGAGCAGTTACGTGAGGTGTTTTGGAGGTACTCTCCAAGCACAAAACCTACACCAGCTGTATACTCAACAGCGCTCCATATTGCAGCTCAAAATAGGAGAAAACAGTTACTCCTCTTGGCACTTACTTCTGAAGAGCAAAATATACAAAAGCAGCTAAGGCCAGGTCCAGTCCAGCTGGCTATGGACACTCATGATCATGAAAATTCAAGAGAAAGGCAGGCCTGTGACTTGTCCTGTCTGTATTTTGTATCCTTTTCTTCCCAAACTAAAAAGACACAAGATGAATCGAGGCAGAGTCATCCCTTCCTTACACATGACAGGGCAAAATTGTGTTCACACCATAAAAACCACAGAAGGCTTGTACGTCAGCTGCTACAGTTTTGAATGTTCACACATGTAAGTGAGTACCAAGGATGTACCTTTAAAATTTTGCAATATGCAACTTAAAAAAAGGACCAATCATTATTTCACTTGTCTATGAGACTAGTACCTTCACAGTGATCACTGGCACTGGGAAAAAACAAAAAAGCCCTCATAGACCATAGACCCCTCCTTTTCCCTCAGACAGCCTCCTGTCCTTAAAAGCTAAAAAACTCCCAGTGGTCACCTCTTGCAGCTAGTGAACTACATTACAGATGCACTTGCTGACTCGCCTTACCTTTAGTACCTCAAAGCAAAAATGCTGCAAATAAAAATATAAACATCAACATGGCTGATGAAGACAGTAGAACAAACTCTTCTCTGAGTTTCACAGAGCAATGAGAGCAGTGTGAGTGAATTTACACTTCTGAAACGAAGAGGAAAATGTGGCCTTTATTTACTTAGTTCTAAGAGCTTTTTGTCTTGCTGATCTGATTTTCTCTTTGTTTCAGTTGCGGCACTAACACTGTGCTTGGTACTTGCTTTGCCACCCTTAATAGATAACACAGCAGACGTCTGCTGTCTAGACTTACTGTCCTTTCTAATAATGAGGGTATGCAAAGTCTTAATAGTGTACACAGCAATAAAATTTGAAATAAAACAGTGAAAACAAAAAAAAAATACCATAAAAAGTCTGAAAATCCTGATTTCTTGCTGATTTTCTCATAGCTCCCGCATGGGATCATATTTCACCTTTACTGTGTTGTTGCTCTTATTAAGCAAAGGCAGCTTATATTTAAAAATTCTATTATTTTCTTTTCTACATTACATAAGACCACATTAGGAGCCTGCTGTGTGTTTTCAGGCAGACCCAATCTGTTCTGCCTTGCACAGCCCAGGCATTACCTTCCAAAATGGCCCTGCTGAGCCTTAGGCACCACCAGCAGCTGCTCCGCATGGCTCTTTGTGCCAGGGACACTGCACTGCGCACAGGGCACTTAGGAGAAGGATGCCAAGCTGCTGTTTATTTATGTCACCCTCTAAAGCCCCAAAGATATCACAGGCATTTATGAATTGCATGTATAAGCTGTTTTATCACTGTACTTCTTTTAACCCCATCCTGCCCTGGTTGTCCATTTCCTCCATCCTTTTCCTCTCTTTTTCTCTTTTTCAAGACTATCCTCTGTTTTGTGTGGTCTTGCATGCAACGTGCATATTTATTCTTCTTGGACTACATATTCAAAAAAAGGAAGGAAGAAAGAAGGAAAGAAAGAAGGAAAAGAAAGAAAGAGAAAGAAAGAGAGAAAGAAAGAAAGAAAGAAAAAGAAAGAAAGAAAGAGAAAGAAAGAAAGAAGGAAGGAAGGAAGAAAGTAACAGAGAATAGTAAAGATCCAGAGTCAAATGTGAGTGGCACAGCTATAACTCTTTATGAAGCAGCAGGTAAGATTGATTGTCAAGGGTCAAAAGGCTAGGTCAAACTCTGCTCATTCGTCAGCTGAATGTCATTTTTGTTTTCCCTGTCACCAGATAGCTTTAAAAAAAATTGCAACTCCTTCCTCATTATCAGAGACTTGGCTCCTTTCCTGCCATCCAGTATTAATGAAACTGTGCTTCAAGCCTGGCCTTCATCTTTGAGGTTCTTCTTCATGTACTTCCCTTTCTTAAGCACTACAGAGTGAGGACAATTTTAAAGATCTTTTTCTTGCACAGGGAAGTTGGAAAATTGCTGCTACGGTGAGAATGATTTGAAAACATACATGCAGTATAAACGTCTGAATGAACAAAAATGTAATTAAATCATAGCAGGTCCAAAGCCCACACAGCGATGTAATTGAATCATGGTTAAATCCATGCACCTCATATGGAATCCTGAAAAAAACCAACACGATACAATATTTTGAAATCATTTATGAGGAAAAAAAAACCCCTTTTTTTATAATTACAAGCTGTGCACCACTGGAATAATGCTAATACTGAAATTATCCATCGATTTACTGTGAATATGATTTATATATGCCTGATTCAGATAAAAATATAGCCATTAATTCCCTTAAAAAGAACTAAACATCTAAATTAATTGAAGTTAAATTACACCTATGTGGTGAAGTTTCAGCTGGCCTGAAATTGAATGCCATTTCAAGCCAGCAGTTGGTGACCCAAAGGATGCTTCCTCAAATAAAACCATTTTGTGTCAAAGGTAAGTTTAGGTGCAATTATCCTCTTGTGCATTTATATAAAGGCTATACTCTTGTGTTTATTGAGTGCTTTTCACAAAGGGATCTCAGGGTAAATTACACAAATAATTAAACCTCATTTAAAGCCTATCCATATGAGGACTGCCTCTGTGTTTAGAGGAACAAAATCAGGAACCCTTCGGTGACAGAATGAGAGGATTTACTAAATTAGTTTTCATTAAACACATTGTTGCACAGGGTGATTTAAGTATGTTGACTAATTGACTCATTTTAGCTAGAAAAATGACCTTTTAAAATATTTATAATCACTCTTGAGCAAAAATTTCCTGAAATCCTGTGCTAAATCTGTATGGAATAACATTTCACACTAATTTCCCTGCACAAGCAAACATGGTGACTTCAGTGAAACTATCTGCATGAATGGCATCTCAGACAGGAAATTAAAAATACTTTGCAAAAACAAATCCGTTTTAACTGTGACGAGAAATCAAAATAAACAACAATTCAAAACAAAAAGAAAAGGTTCTGATTTTAAAATACTTAATGGACTATCCACCTACAACTTGGGAGAGCTATTTCAAGGCCTGGCTGCTGCAGGAACACAAGCTAGTCTCTGTTTACTTCCAACCGCAGGTGGAAGACAATACCCATTAAAAATGTACAGAATTCATCTCATAGAGTAGTGGATTGCAGAATTATTTAAAATAGAGACAAGAGGTTCACAAGTCATCAGCAATTAGTTAATCTGAAACTTCAGAGTACCTGGCTCTCTTGTGATATTTGACAGCAATGGTGGAGTTTAAAAGAGACCAATTTTGGGAACTACTAATAATTTTTGACCTGGCTCGGTTTTCAGGGCATAAAAAATATGATGTGCTTCCAAAATGTTAACCAAAAAGGCTCAGTTTTGACTGACTCTCAAAGAAGATAAAATTAAAGGAAATTTCAAGAACAGAAAAGAAGCAAAGTGAAGTGAAGAGAAAAACCATTCTTATTGCAAAACTAAGTTTTCCTTCAGGATGCTTTTTTTTGTTCCAAATTTCCAGTGGCAACAAAATTTGAATTTTCAACTTTGAGATCAGATGAGGATGGCAACAATTAAAATTTGAATAGAGGGCTTGTCATTAAAATAATTCTGCTTGTAGCACTGTGTTTGACTGTATGCTGCTTTTCTAACCACATTACAGTGCGGACATCCTTCTGCATGTGTGCTGCAGTTATCAGTTTAAAACCTGCAGTAACTCTGCATCACTAATGTGGGAAGCAGCACTGTGGGATCAGGCCAAGTGCATGGTTAAAAGTAATCGGAAAACAGAGTTGGGCGCTGTCTAGGAGAGCCTCTTTTTGTTACATAAAATGACTGATTATGAGATCCCAGCTGGGTTTTGCATAGGGCCTTGTTCACTAAAATATTAATAGATGACATTTAGCTAAACAGTACAACAGAACCATGATACTGTGCTGAGAACTGCCACCATAAACACATTTTACTTCCTTGAATGAATACTGATTCATAGCAGGCTGGTGCCAAACTGCCACACTTTCTCCTTTCTTTACTACCCACAGCTCTTAGGAATTACACAGCTTGTTTTTTTGGTCACATCTAGCATAGAAATTAGCTTAGAAGGCAGTGAGTCCTTCTCTGTGGCTCAGGTGGGAGCGGGGAGCACTCGGAAGCCCCCGTGGATGTAACACAGGCAGCTTTCTTCAATAGTCTGGAAGTGATGCAGATTATCAAGCACTACTTCCAGGTGTGGTGAAACCCAAAGTTTCAGCTTCATAAGTGCCACTCAGCATTGCTCCCCTCAATTAGCTGAGGAACATTTGCTAATTACATGGAACCCAATAACAAATGCTAAATTTTTAGTGGAGAGAAGATGGTATGTGAGCCTTCATGCCTGCTGAAAGTCAGTTAGTTCACCCATAATAAACTTTGCTCCATTCTTCTTACTCTGAACCATCCCCTTTGCTCCCTTCTTTCTCAAAAAAATTATCTTTTTCATTTCCTTTTTGTTTACCCTGTTTTTTTCCTCTGTTTCCTTTCATTCTGTGACTCCTCAGTGTTCCCTGTATGGATTCACTGTAGACCATCAGATGGCATCTTTACAACATTCATTGCATGAAACTGAACCATATGAGTGAAAAGCAGTTGAATTCCTCTCAATTTTGGCAACAGCAGTTTGAAAGCTGCCCACTGAGACGAATTTTTGAAAAATTTCTATGCTATTTTCCGTGTTACTGAGGGCTTCAGTTTTACAGGGAGACAATGAGCTAAATTTTACTCTCATCTGCCTGAGGACTCTTCCATGATTTTTGACCTTTCAGTTGTGGTATAATTAATACAAAAGAAGAAAACTGTAGTAAGCTGCTCTATCATTTAATAGGATATTAGTTGCACTTTGTTCTCACCACTGCTTTAATCAGACACTAATGATGTTTTTACTGCAGGCTGACCCTACCTGCCTGGTTCTTCCATGTTATTTTTAACACTTATGTTCATGTTACTTAAAACCATTTCTAAGCAGACTTTTCCTCACAGAACTTTGCCCTCTCACCTCTCATTTCTTTCTTTTGCTGTTTTCTGCAGTATTATGATCAGTTGCTAACAGCCTTGTTATTGCGACATGAACAACACTTCTCTGATTGACTTCATTCTTCTACTTAGCTGTGTGTCACCTCTACACATTTTGCAGATGCACATAATACAAAATATCATCCCTTTTCTCTGCGATCAGAGTCTTACGCTGAGCATGTTTTCATGAGTACATTTTCACCCTGTCTGCATAGGGCATCCCATTTTATGCCCAACCCCTCTTCCTAACTCACATCTGATGTGGTTTTCTGCTTTCAGAATTTTCTGAGGTTTTGAACCTTAATGCACTGACGCTTCTATTCCTTCCTGACTCCATATTCAATTCTTTAAGGTTTACATTTTCTTAATGAAATTTACATAAACCTGTCACTCCAGCATTTTTACAGCTCTCTCCAGTCATTACTCGGGCTTGATACTATCTATAAAGATATCTTCTGTCTAATCTCCCATGATGACCCCCAGGTTTATGGCAAAACAGCATAAAATGACATATATGTTCTGATCATGCTGATTTATCTCTTTCAATACCTTACTTCCTTCTGTGGTTGTGCTTTAGGAGTCCTCAAGACAGTCCTAAAATTCTACATCATGAATTCTGCAAATGAATCCAGAACTGGAGTTTTCTAAAAAATCAAGGAAACAACAAGCATGGACTTTGCAAGACAGAAGGGCAGGCTGTAGAAAGCTATAGTGAGAGCCATCAAAATAAACCTGTGTTGTGAGCAGCAAGCAATATAGGTCTATTATTCATTTGGTATCAAAAGAGGCCAGAAGTATGCAAACCCAACAAAATGAGCTTTGATAGCAATATGGTCCCTGAAAACAAGGGGTTTAACAGCCTCCCTCTAAGCTTAGCTTTGTTGAAAGCTCTGTGCATATAGCTAACAGCTGGCAAACTCAGAGCTCTTCAGCCTCACAGCAAAGAACAGTATACAAAAATTAAAAGATCAAAAAGGCAAACAAGGGTTCTTCCTGCTTCAACTTATTGCTGCTCCTAAGATTTTCCTGTCAGAAAACGACTTCTACCTATGTGTAGAAGCTCTTTCTTGCAGCTGCAGGATGTGGGAAAGTGAACAATAGGGCAGAGGACTATAGATATCACTTCATCGCATCCTAACATCATTTTATGGCATGGAATTGAAAGATCTCTAAATACTCAAACTGTGAGCCAGATGATGCAATTATCACTTGAGCATAATTCCTATTCACTGAAGGAAATTTGCCTGAGTAAGAACTGTAAGAACTTATAAGCTTCCCTTGTTACAAGATTATTTTTTATGCCTCGCATGTATCATGAGTAGCTGGGGCAGACAACTACATAAAAAATCATTTAAAGAAAGATCATGGACAGAAATGATTTCTTAGAATTGGGGTGTAAGGCTTTATAAGAACTTTAATGCAGGAAGCTGTGAATTGTGTGAATTTGTCGCTTTCATTTTAACATTAAATGGAGATTTAATATGACTACTTTCATTTGTCACAAATGCACATAAGCAAGGCTGAAGGACTATTACACAGAGACCTGAAATAGATTTCTTCAACAGGAAGGTTTGCATTTCTGCAGGCATAGCAATAGCACTATTTTAAGAAATGAGGATCAAATTAAATGTTTACCGCTGTAACACAGTGTTGCCAACAGTGACAGTAAATTTATGAACAGTTTATAATTTTAACTGTCTTCCAGACAGTGGGTCATATGTGCATTAAAGTAGTCATAATAACCTGTCAGTAAAAATTTCCTGTAGCACATTGATAGCAAAAAATATTTGCAAGTTGAGCAGCTGGCTTATGCATTGGCAGAACAGTTTCTCCTATGAAGTGGTACAGCCAACCCCTCCGAAAAATAATTTGAGTTTGATATGATGTGCTATCTGGGATTTTAAGATTTTTTTTTTTTAAATTTCTAGAATTCCTTTCCAATATTCACCAAATAGCACTTTTAACACACAGTCATTGTCTAGAAAATTGCTTGCTCTTGCCCCTAGATCTTGCCCCTAGAGAAATAAACAACTGTCCATACTTATGAGTTATTATTTATTATCTATACTGGGTAGTGTGCAGAAAGCATAAGAGGCTTTCCAAACTCTTTGGGAGGCAGCATTCAACAACCTGAAGCCTGCCAGCCAGTGCGTTGTCATTGCGGCAGCAGCTTCCTCAGGATTTGTACGCCCTCATGTTCTCTTCCCCTGTTTGGAACTGCTCTCGCTCCCCCTGCAATAAACTCCTTTTGGTGGGATCAGGCCCACCACGATGCTCTCGCTGTTTAATCTCAGCAAGCAGAATGGTTTCCGGGCCTGCATCCACCCATGATGTCACCTTGCAGAGTACTGAAATCTCAAATATTATCCATCAGTCATTCCTAGTGCCACTTGTCCCTCCTGGGGGGTCATGGCACCAGCAAGGTCAGCAGCAATCTAAAGTGCAATGCTGCAATGCTTACTCACTAAACCAGAGCCGGGTAATCATCTTGTTTCCCCTCTTACTAGCTTAAGAAACACAGAAAATGTCTGAACATTTCTGCAGTGAGATGTCACTTGCTGGGATATTATGAGAGAATACCTCTCTCACACACATGTATATTGGCTAATGTGTGAGATTTGTGTGTACCTTTGAGAGGAAGAATTGCCTCAGTTTACTCAGACCATTACACAAAGTGGACTAAAACAGTCACACAGTGGGTCTGCTGATGCCTTATTTCAGAAGGCAGCATTCATCCTATGGTCAAGGGGACCCCAAAGAAGGTGGCCCCAGTATCCCTGCTAATGAGCATCCCCTCTCATATTAATAAACTAAAGGTTACAAGCTTCCATTTCAAGAAAAATGAGGTAAACTTACTTTTGCCTGTGCAGTGACCCTCTGCAAGAGACAGTCAACATGTAAAGCATTTAAATTCAGCATTTAGAAGTTACAGGCTGAGTGCCTTCCTTTCTATGCCTTGCTTTAAAAATCCCAAACAAATCCAACCTGAAATAGCCACTGATAGAGGCCCTTCGAAGACAGTTAGAAAACTAGCTAAATGTGCATGAACAGTTACATAAAGTCATGTTAAGGTGAGGGTATTTCTCTCTAACTCCAAATGGAAGTTTATTATGTTGGAAAAAAAATTAACATCCTTGATTCCAGTCCAGTAGCTAATACCTCCACGATTCAGACCTATGTTTGCTCAGGACACCAGAAATTCAATCCACAGAGCCAAGTACAAATTTGGTAACTTTGCCTCTAATTTACTAAGGTTATTGGTAAAGTTATTAAGCACATATCCTGGATATAAGAACATACAAAGAAAACACCTCCTCACTGAGTTTAAACAGACTATTTCTAGATTTATATACATGTTAAGTAACATGCTGGATGGATACTTAAAGACTACAATTATGGAAAAATGTGGCCTTTGTTTCTACTGAAGCCAAACTTCATTCTCAATGTGTTACATATAAATTCCTACTCCTTTTGTTAAATGGCTGTTTTTTCATTCCTATGTTTTCGGTTGCACTGTGCATTAAATGCATATTCTTTGAGCTACCTGAAGTGATTTGTAAATGTTTTCATGTTACATTTAATTTAGAATATTTTATCCTTTGTATGCAGTTTAGAGTTTTATATCTTAAGTTTATTATCTGTATTTAACTATATTGAATTTATCCTTTGGTGTACTGCCCAGTTATACAGATCTGGTAGCAGAGATGAGGCAAGGAGAAGGAAAAATATCCCCTTGGAATAACGACCTGCTATGAGTGCACGCTAAATGCAAAGCTCTGAAATATAGATGTTATTATCACTTTCACAATTACATAAATGTAAACTTCTTAGCATATTCAGTAAGAGACAGAAGAAAAGCACTTAACTAAACCTTGCAAAAAAATGGGAAGTTTAAATACAATGGTCTACACAACTTTTAATATTCAAGTTTAGGTTCATTGTTCCTTACAGCACTGAACTAATTCAATATAAAACTTTTAATTAAGAGTGTTCTCCAACTGGATATTGTTGGCACACAGATTTCTGTACAGCATGTACCTGTTGATCAGAACGATACCCATATGCAGCAAGATAGTTATCAGAACAATAATGGACAGGCCACAGCAAGAGACAGTGGAATAAGATGTTTCTATAATTAAAAAAAGAAGTATCAATAGTTCCTCTATATTCTGAACAAAGTAGGGGAACAGAACCATGTTAATAATTATTCTGGGAGGCTACTTGGTATTGATGAGCTTTCTGGCCTTGTCATGTTATACTATTCACTGTATTGCATATCTCATGTGTTATCCAAACCATAAACTCCTCTACCCTGCTCCTGCTACTCTAGATAGAATGGCAGGCATCAAGCCTTCCTAAAACAATTGCTTCCTATTGCTTTTTAATATTTTGTTCTTCTTGGAGCAGCCGCTGGGATAGATTAAATGGAAAGTTGACATATCTAAACTTAATGAAAAGGACTGTCCTTTCCTGTTGCAGTTGGTGCTGGGGAGGGGGCTACAGTCTACAAAACAGCTTAAACAGATGTTGCAAATTTCTGCAAAGCAGCTGATGCTTCTATTCAAACACCAACCTAGGGCCTACTTGGAGAATCTGATATTGCTGTCTGCACATGGAAGCAACAGACTTGTATATATCAGCTGTTTATTTCTTCCTCCCTCCTGTTGTCCTTCTTGGTCTCTTCTCTGTACCCTCATCCAAACAGCTGGATCTGCTATGAAACCTATTCCTGATTCTGCCTCTGCACTCTTCCTCCCCTGTTGCATGCTTTGGGTTGTAGACGTACATCAGAAACACTAATAAATCACTAATAAATATACATCTCCAAGTAAAACCTGTCCACTCATGACAATGAGACATCCTTGAGCAGCTCCACCCTTCTTCTCTGTTACATCCATCTGCACAGCTTCATCCATTTGTACATCCTGTGTTTAGGGCCTTATCCTGCAGTCAATTCTTACATGAAAAATTTATCAGTGAGATTACTGTCAGACATAATTTTCTGAAGGAGGTCAATGCTGGAGACTGGACGTTAAGGTAGATGGATTCCTGGCCCAATGCAGTATGGCAATTTCTGTATCCTTAGACTCACAAAAAGATTCACTTTTCAGCTGGAATGGTGCTTTACTGCCATGGCAGTCTGCCAGGCTGAACTTATGGAAGTTGTTGTCTTATTGCATGTGACTGAAAATGCTTTAGTAGACTGCATACCTAACACTCTTTGGTGTGCAGTTAACAGGAGAACTATGGTAGGTCTGTTCCCTGTTTCATCAGCTCTTGGTTGCTGATATAAAGGGTACAGCCAGGAAGCTGTCCTAAATTTCCTTCTTTCTTTTCCCTCCCAGAATTTACCCTATGGCTCTGACCATTCAAATAATAGGAATGATAGAGATCATATATAGGCACTATTGTTATAGTACATTGACTTGGTCAGCTGCATAATCATGAGATGGCTTTATGACTCCCTTTTCAGGTATAGAACAACTTCAGGTTAAGGAGTGATCTGTGTAGTTATTCTTTTTCAGCTTAAAAGTGACAGTACATTTCTAGCATATCAAAGAATAGTTATATTCCAAGAAAAGCCCAGTTACACACAGTGAGTAAATAGCTGAATCCCTTCCTTCTATTATTGCTGAAAATTACTCCCTGGGAAAATTATTCCCAATGTGAATACTTCCTAGTGCAGTATTGTTCTCACTGAGAACATGGATATCATATTGACAGGAATGCTGTGAGAGGCTTCTCCAGCAAGAATAACGAAAGACCACAGCAATCTTGCAGCTGTGATAATTCAGAGCCACCTCTGGAGCTGCACCTGCAGCATCCCCTTTGCTGGGAGAATATTAAGAACCAGTGCTTTTCATATAATTTCATGGCTATGAAATAATTCTCTGATTATAGGAAAATATTCAGGGCAACAGCTGATCTCAAAGCAAATGATCCTAGCTCTTCAACCCAAGCGGGCGAACTCCCTCTGATCTGTCTGTACAGACTAGCATAAATGATGCATCACCCAGCTGGTGCTGAGACACATTAGGTGCTTGGCAGGTGGAAGATGGCATGTTGTTTTGCATGGTGTGTTGGAATTGACCCTTCAAAGACTGAAACTATTTGTTGTTTCATTTACAACCCAACCTAGTAATGAAGTAGCGACTTGTGGTAGCACTTGCTACATTAATCATATTTTTGTGTGGTAACAGCAGATGCTGGATGCCTGATCACTGCTGTATCACGGCTCACGCTGGTATTAAAGTAAAAGCTCAGGGATCTGGATCTACTGCACCTGCTTGACATAGCTGATCATTTTCTCTTTTACCACACAACGTTCCTTGGCTTTCCATCACTTTCTGCTTCCAGCCTCCTTCCTAGGGCAGAAGTCAGTGTCGTGGTTGGGGACCTATGTTCATTACCCAGATGGATAAGACTGCCAACTTATTCCTGCATTGTGGTGTAGAGATATCACCTTAATTACTTGCTTCTTTTCATACACTAGTATTTTTTTTCTTTCTTGCTCCTAACAAATTTTCATGGGTTTTACCCAGCCTTTTTGGGTTGTTTGCATTCACTGTTACACCTTCAGCTATAGTCTCTAAGCCCATGATTCCTGAAGAGGGTATTTTTCCCCCCACTGTCACTTTCTATTCAATCTCCCCCATCTCCCCTCTTTTTGGGAGCCTGTTTGCTATTACAGGCTTACTATCTGCAGAACATATGATTGATTCAGAGTCATAAACATGCATGATGTTTTGCAGAGAAATAAAAAAGACAGATTCCTGCCATGACGAATTCATATTGTAAAAATTACTTTATTCTCTTCCCTAATTCTCTTTTTCTGTCAAGATTGACATCACCACCACCATCCCTTCTCCTCAGGCCTCCAATGTAATCTCTAATTGTTCTTTTGACCCAGCAAGAAGATTTTGTTTATGACTGACCTTCATAGTTTGGTTTCATCCTCACTGGACAAAAGCACCTTTCTCATCTCTGCCTTTCTGACTACTCATAACTATTTGCTGGACCACTTCATCCTGAGTCTTTTCCCTACATTTCCCAAAATAAGCTGCTGTTACTGTCCCCTCTCATGAATCATCTCACTTCACATCTCTACTTCCATACCAAGTTCATGTCTCTCTTTACTATTTTCAAATCTCTCCTTGTGCTTGACTATAATGTTAAACTTATTTTTCTCCAACATCCTCTATTCAATTCTTGCCATCTAGCAATCTTTTTAGCCTTTTGCCCTCCTAGTTCTGGCTTCTCACCTTCTAGTCACCTACCCTGCTGTTGGATAAGTTACCTAGTGATTGTTGTCCACCAAGTTTCCTGCTCTCAGTCTGGAAACTCCTAAATACTCCTCACTCCATGAAGCTACAAATGAGAAGGTCCACACCTCAGTCCAAGTCCTTCCTTCTTTAATCCTCCACAAAGGTCAACCACTTACTGTAACTACCATATGAACTGTACTGTACATGACTGTGTTTTTTTCTGAATCTGCTAAAGTTGATATGATTTCAAAACAGTTAGGATGCCTCTTCCTTTAAGTTTATAGAATCACAATCCCTGCTCTTTTTTTGGTGCAGTGCAAAGGTTGTAAAGTGCTTTACAAAACAATGCAGCATTGCACAAATAACTAATAATGACAAGCAAAAGATAAGCAATAGAGAATATACATGTACTTGGGCAAAATACACCGTGGAAGCTTCATATTTAACTAATATTAGTCTTCATCGTAGTTGTGATGTCATTAGAGAAACACAAAATTAAATCCCTAAGTTAAGTGGTACTGGAGCCTGAAACACAACCAAACATCAGCAAGTGCTGAATTACATCAAATGATGTAACTTATACAGTAAAACATTTTAGAAAGTGCTTAACCTCAGTTACAATTGCCTTACACCTTTAATTTCCATGCAGTGTGGATCATTTTTCTCATTAGAAAAGCCCTCACAGGAGTCTATTATAAACCAACAAGTCATGGCAGGATGCTTTTGCCAGATGTATTTGTCTTTAATATATAAAGGGAGGGTGGGAATGAATGGAAGAAGTGGCAAGTTATGGGATAAATTTCTATAGTCACTTAGTGAAAAAAACCTAAAAACCAACAAACAATCATAGTTTCTGAAACAGGCAGACAATTTGAAACAAAATATATTGCATCTGAAGAGCAGTAACCCCAATTTGGACCTCCTAATGACTGGTGTAGATGAATTAACAGCTGGACATCATGCTGGTGAGTGATGAAGGATGAGAGATCACGATCCGATTAGGTTCACCAGGCTCCTAATGTCATATAGAGGACTGAACTCTTGCTAACATTTATAGCCAAGGATTCAAAAAAGAAATTACTGAAAGCTGAAAGAATGTGAATAAAACCTGACCAAGAGAGACAGGTATAGAGGAAAAATATGATGAAAAGCACTATTTCATAGCAAACAGGCATAATTAAGAAAAGATTATAGTTTTGACTAAAATCCTGTCCCTGTTTAATAGCAAACCAAAGAGAGGAATAAGAAAAAAACCCAAACATGTAGGGAATAGCAAAAATAAAAGGAAGCAATTGGTCTAAAATAAAAGCTTATCTTGTACAGATTCAGTGTGATAAATTAAAATAGCCAGGAAAAATTATGACAGGTCGAAAAGCAGCAATGACATGAATTTTAAGGTATATTAGGAGAAGAAGTAATCCCAGTAATATGCCAGACCCATTAATAGGCAAAAGTAGTTAACATTGTTAAAATTAAGCAGAAAAACCCAGAAGTTTTCTCTAAATAAGAAAGATGCTATCCTGTCTTCAGTCCTGGGAAAAATAATGAAAAAGATGGTATTGGATTCACTTAATTAAGAAACAGCAATATAAATAGCGCCAATCAATGTGGCTTTATGAAAAACAAGCTTAGCTGAACAAGCCTGAGTACAGTCTTCAAGAGAGCTACTAGTTTTTTGGACAAAAAAATTGTTATGACATGAAATCCTTAGACTTCCTTTTTAGAAAATTAAGTGTATACCATAACAATATAGTACATGTCAAATGGATTAAGAACTAGCTAACTGACATTTTGACACTTGGGCATATTTCTCTGCAAGGGGTATTTTTAACAGTCTCTGCATGGACCAAAAGTAGACAAAGAAGGATACAACCACTGCAAGGCCCAAAGGGGTTTATGTTCTCTCTCATAACATTAATATTTTTATCCAACAAATAAATACATAATCACTACAGCAAAATGGCAAATATTGGGTGAAATTGGGAAGTCACAAAAAGTAACCTGACAGTCCTGGTAAGCTGGGTCCAAATCCATATTAACACAGTACAAAATGTACAATGATATACCAATGGACAAGGTAAGAGGGCATATGTCCAAATGGAGAACTGCCTCTTGTAAGCTAACGCTGCTTATTTTAATGCATTACAGAGCTTCCAGGGCACAGCTGCATCCCAAAGAACTCCTGGAATCAGAAATATCATGTGCAAGAGGACAAAAGTAATGTTATTGCTGTGTCAAAGCCACTGGTGGGAAAGGTACTGGAGCACTGTATTAAGTTCCGGTGACCAAAAAAAGAAGTTCTTCAAAAGTTCTTGAAAAATAGAAGAGGTGTGGAAAAGAGCTCTTAAATTGTTAGAGAAAGTACACTACTGTGACAGACTGGAAGAGCTGGACTTTAATTCATCTGAAACAAAACCAAGCAAATAGTGAGCGAGGTCATTTGATTTGACTAAAAGATTTCTTGAGATAGGCATTAGAAGCTGAATTCTAGATATATACAAAAAAGAAATAAAAGCACCTTGGAAGTAATGAAGACCACTGCAAAAAAGATCTCTGGAAAACAGTAGATTTCTCTGGTGTCCTGAATTCAAATTCATGATTTGATGCCTTTCTGGAAGAAATATGTCAGCTTAACTCCAAGTCTGCTGGGTGAAAAATAAGACTATTTTGGACAAACACATGACTCCCTTAGTTCTAAACACGTGAAATTATAAAACAAACTGTACTGTAAAGTATACTTGCTGGATAAGAAAATGTACGTTATGTGTGCCCAATGACAAAATGCAATACAAGCAACATTTTACAGCAGAAAACTGAGTCTCTGCAAAATCTAATGTTGGGGATTTTCTGTTTGCTATATAGATTTGGTAGAACAACTTGAATACAGAGAGAATAATATTGACAGCAGTCTTCAGAAATCAGGGCGTTGAGGCTGTTTTGCAGTTCTCCTTGCTGAATCACTGTATTCACTTCATAAGAAAGAGGTTTTTCAATTGATTTCAGAGTAACCATCATGTTATCATATGCCTAATTTGCCATGATTATAAAGTGCTTTGAAAATCGCTAAAACGTAGCACATCAATTCTTTTTCTCTAAACTCATTCTGGAGCTTCAGTTATGGGATGAGGCGGACAGGACTGGCTGACTTGCCTGTTCCGGCATGTGCAGATATATCATCTGCTTAATTACGTTTATTGCTTCATCTTACTCCTACTGTAAATGCTGTCTAACAGTTGAGGAAGTGATTAGCACCTTCCCTTCTTAGTGAATGTATCCTTTTCACTGTAGGCCCCCAGTAATTATCTGTTGTTTAGCCTTCCTTGCTCTCCTGCTTGACAGCCTCCCCATTACCCTCCTAATGTACTGTAAAGTTGAATGCATTGCAGGATTTTATTGTTACAGTTCTGTGGGAAAAAACAAGAACTGAATAGTCGCTGAATATAAAAGCAAGCTGCATACTCTTTAAAGCCTTGAGTAATTCAAAAGCATGGAGAGAGAATGAATTTAAA
This sequence comes from Morus bassanus, assembly GCA_031468815.1. NCBI lineage: Eukaryota > Metazoa > Chordata > Aves > Suliformes > Sulidae > Morus > Morus bassanus. Next base: position 56,625,271 of record CM062567.1, on the reverse strand, counting down.
TCTGCAACAGCCAGTTGCCATTACAGGCTGCTAATGTGGTTCATAGGCTGAAGGCATGCCTTTATGCTCCCTGGTGCAAATATGTGTGTATTTCTGCAAAGAAAGATGTCTCTTTCCAGTTGTACGTCTGCTCAGTCTCTGTAGAGAAACTTCAGAGAAGTTTGCCATGGGGTTGGATGCCAGGGGATATCCCATATTAGTGTGCCATGGCCGACTGTGGTGGCACATTGGGTTGGTCTGTCCCTCACAAAGGGTGTTGACTTTACAGCTTTTTAAAATTAAGTGCTTGCTGTACTGGGCAGGGGTATAAGAAGTGAAAGTTCAAGGAGTTTGTCTCTGAGAAGATGAAAGTTTAGACCAATGCCCATATACACTTCTTCTGAGATGGCCAATTACTATCAGTTATGACTTGGATTTTTCATAACCTGGATATCTATTTTCTCAGAACTGGATTAGTTCATTTCACATAGACCAGTATGCCTTCCTGGCCTCTTAACTGCATCAGCACAGTTTTGCTTTAAACCAATGGTTGTATCTTCTTATTTTTCTAATTAATTAATTAAGTAATCACACTTTCTTTGACACTATAAGATCAAATAAAATTGTCCAGAGAATAATAGTAATAATAATAATGATTTGAGCAAAAATTCAGAGGGACATTGGTAGCTGAATTTTGTATGTCTATCCAAAATTGGAACCTATCATCCCAATGTTTTCTATATTAGCATGTAGAGAAAATGCCATACAGTGACTTTGTTATAATCTTAGCATGATATTAACATTAATATTTGATATAAATTCCTCAACTAAACAAAGAGCTGAAAGAAATACAAAATTACTTAGCCCTGTTTTTTTAATTGAAAATTGAAATTTGCAATAAAATTCAGCACCATGACTTCTCACAGTGGTCACACGCCACCTGAGAAATACCAGGCTGCCTAACTCTATTGCTTTACCAGCAATTACTTAAAAATGACTTGTAGAAAATCTCTATTTGGTACCTGAAGAGTTAATCAAACCTTAGCTGATCCGGGGGCATTCTTCCCTGCAGGTCCTCAGAGACAGTTGTAATTAATTTGATCTTCTCCAGTCATTAACTCAGATTCATAGTGAGCTCTCCACACACTGCTCTATTAATTCACTGGAGATCAGTTCTCAGGATTCATTTAGTTAAGCAGCACTGCTGGATTACATTTTAAAACCCTTTAAACTGGTTGTAATTGATGTCTGTTTATAGAAGCTTACTTTAATGGAGTCAACGTGAGACAAAACTCTACCATACTAGTCTAAGATAGTGCCTTGCTGTTTAAAGCCTGTCTCCAGAGGCATCCAGTTAAATAAGAGACACTGCAAAATAAAATAAATTCCTCATTAATCATCTACCTACTCTTGGCATTTTTAAAATAGTTTTTGGTCCTCCTGACTGCTGGTACCTTGGAAACGAATCTGAAGTAGATCTTCACTGTGCAATAACATACACATTTGTTAGGTATTAAAACTTGATCCTGAACCCAGCCAACAAAGCTCCTGTTGGCTTCAATGTAAAGTCAACAAGGGTGAATGTAAAGAGCAACATTGTCTTCCATTAAAATCTCAATACAGCCAGCACAATGGCTGTACATTGTCAGACAGCAACATACTTGCAAGAAGCTCTTCCCAAAGTCCTGGAGCAGCAAGACATGGACATTAGCACTCTGAAGACTGAATTCTGCTGTTGCTGTTCAGCAATTAAAGCGTGGGTCAGATAATGGTATTACTGCTGCCTAAATAGCTTGACTTCAATCTCTGTCTTCTGTGTAGCAGCAGATAGTTACAGTAATGATATTTAAAACAGAAAGTCTGAAAAGAGTCTGGTCAAAAATACACAGCTTTGAGCCACCTTTGAAGCAATATAATATTTATTATATTTCAGGCAGAAGACTGGAAATTCAACCGATCCTCTGTGGACCATTAGCTTTATGCATTCCACTCCCACACTTGGACTATCTCATACCTGGCCATCTCAAAGCAAAGACAGAGGAGCTTAGGCCTATCTGCATCTGTGTGGCTAGACATAACCTGTATAACACTAGACAAAGTACCTCAGGTACTGTTTTCTGAAGTAGCTCATTGACCACAGAGTCCCTGTTTATGTGAAACTAATTTGAGACCACACACATTTGATTTTCTTTCCTAGCACTCAGAATTTTAGCTGAAATGAGGAACAATTTCAGGTGTTCATTTTCTCTGAAAATGAAACCCATGCTCTCTTAGTTTGCCACCCAAAAAACCACAAGCATCACAAACTAATATTCATCCAGAAAATAAAACAGGGCTTTGTGTTGGTCTCTGTGACCACAGAAGAAAGATAAACCTATTATTAAGTTATCTACTATTACATCTACTGTTATCTACTGTTCATTTGTAACTTCTTTACAGGGCTGTTGTGAGGCTAAATTAATAGCTTTAAAAACTTGCAAGATCTTGTGTGGAAGATGTTATTTAAATGCAAAATCAAACCATTGCATGACATGGAGAAGAGATTCCTATCTTGTAGCACCCTTTTCTAGAATAATGTCTTTCAGACATCCCTGCTTTGTGCACAAAATGCAAAGAAAAATGAGAGTTTTAGTAGGTTAGTTTAGTAATGACAGTCTTAATATTCACGGGGACAGATTCTCTTTTGTTTTTTAGGCAGCAGTTTTGTGCTGTTCCGCAGGTAAACCAGGACAGAAAATGGTCCTCAATATGACAAATTTTTCCAGGGTATTTTATCTGCTAAGTTTTGTGTGCACAGGGGAAAGATCATGTATACCTTTTATATATGAATGGTAAAGGGATGGAAAATAGTGGATACACATTTTCTCAAGCCCTAATTGCAGCAACATATTTACTCAGCATTCTTTAGGTCCACTCAATCACTCATACTTAAAGTATGGCTTGAGTGCATAGGGACAGTATGTGCTTTCACAACAAGATGAGACAAATTGCAACAATCTTCTTTAATGTGATCTCATACCAGATGAGCTGAACAATACTAGAGGAAGCCAATGGCAAACTTGACTGTTTTCTGCCAAATAAAAGTGAGGTGGAAATGGAGGTCGGTGATTTTCTTGGTGATAGTGTTCTTCTTGTCAGAAGTGAAAAGGAACTGGGTGCTGTTCACAGCAAATGCAGTGGGTAATTTTGTTAAGTGTATGTTATTCACTGCAGCTTATAATATATATATATAAAAAAAAAATAGTGTTGTTTGATTCTCCAAGATGGGAAAGAATCTACAAATAAGGCACAAGCGTGAAGTTACAAAATATAAGGAGGGGGTGGCTTGCACTTTTCTGTATTTACCTTTTCTATTTTTGAGAGATACGCCACCATATCATCTCAGCATCACAGAGCTGTTAATGACTTAATTCTCTTAACAGGTAGGGGATGATGCATCCCATTTTACTGACAGAGAAACTGATGCACAGGATGCGTCTGTGACTGGCTCAGCGGTGCACAGTATGTCTGCAACTTGCTGGAAAAGAGAAAACAAACATCTAACATTCATACCAGAGACTTGATCAAAATCCATCTTTTTCACCTACTGTCTTGAAATGAAAATTCCCTGAAAGGTGAAACAGGTGCCTAAACAACTGCTTAATGATCATTTCATCTGCTTTTTTTTTTTTTTTTTTTTAATTTGGTGTGATTACTCACTATGCAACACTGGAGATGACACAACTTGTGTCACCTCTATATTTACTGCATAGAGGTCTTACTGCCATCAGTGGGCTTCTTTTCCATTGAAGTGGAATTATTTTAAGGATGCAAGAATACATTGATTATCTAAAGAAATTTGTACTCCAAAAAGAGAGATGTTTTTAGTGGTACGAGGCACCAAGTCCCAGCAGGCAGGGAGGTGATTGGCTCAGTTCCCCTGCAGTGGTTCCCTGTACTCAATTCCCCTGTACTGTGAGCGATGCAAACGTGGTTCCCACACTGAGTTATGCCGTGGGACCAGGGGCAGCGTGCGAGCTGCTGGGAAATCCAAGCCTCTGAGGAAGAAGCTTTTGAGCACAGCACCAACAGATGGCAGATGGACCTTAGCCCACCTTGCAGTGGGACCCCTGAGGGAGCACTGACATCTCCTGTTTATGAACTACTCCAGGAGCTCCACATTCACCTGGTCATTGATCAGCTCCTGTGGTCACAAACATTGGCCAGCAGGACTGCACCAAAGTACAGTCTGAGGCTGAAGGCTTTCAAAACCTTTCAGGCCCTCGGTAATCAATACATTACTACCTTCATTTATTGCACACATGCTTCCCTCAAAGGACTGTTAATGGAAGCATTCCAGATACAAACATTCACATTAAGGATCAAAAATCTAGTTCTCTGCACAGAAGACCATTAACCAACTGTGTCTAGTTTGTGTCTACACTGGACGTTTGCACCTCAAGTCTGAGAGCCCTGAATGTCTGGCATGGGAAAAAAAGCCCACATTAGCTATGTAAAATCCCTGCTTGTCATGCTCAGGAGACTTGACCAGCATGGTTCACCTCCAGATAAACTGCTAACCTGAGTGAATTCATCTGCATGCCTTTTAGGGAGTCTTTTTAGTCTCTATTCTACTCCTACTCTATTGCTGTGTTTATACACATTCATCTGTCACATTGGGAAGGAGCATTAGATTTTTCTATTAGGAATCAGTGACTTTCACTCCCATGCAAAAAAAATTGCCTTTTTTTTCACATGAACATCAGCTCTGTAAGTAAGTTTGGGTATAAACTAACTTTCTGTGTTAGATCTAATGTGCTGTTTCCATGGGGGACAGGGAGAACCGGGAAAGACATTTCACATATCTGCATGTAAATATCTGCACTATTCTTCCTATGCAAGGAAATGTGAAGAGCAAGTGCCTTCCTCAGCTGGAGCACTGGTGCTGGCAAACATACTGAGGCCTCACACACAGAGCAATGAATGGGAGGAAAAACTCATTTTTGCCTGCTTTGTCGTGATGGAAGAGAAGCCCCTCTCAAACGTGCCTCCTGAAGAGCCAATTCAGTGAAGCAAAATTGGAAATTGAAGGGATATTTCTTGAGAGATTTAAAATGCTGACAGTTACACTAAAGGTGGGAGAGAAGAGGAGCGAAATCAGGTTTCTGATACAATACAAGCTCCAGTCATAACTACAGAGAGGCCACCACATTACTGAAATAAGTGCAAAATAACTTTGCTTTTTATTTCAGAAGAGAACAAGAGGAGTTATGGACTGCTAGAGACTTTCCCTTTTCAGAAGATGTAATGCAGTGAAGTGAATATATCTTTCAAGTTTCAAATGTGGAAAGCAGTGCCATTTACTGCCCACAAGCCATAGAGCTCAGTGTGTAAAAACAAATAGTTCTGTCTTCATCAATCCACACTGTTCTCAACAATCCTGCCCAAAGATGCTTCTGGGTGATCATCAGAGTTTGATAAAGTGATTACTAGATAATGCTATCAAATAACTATCATGATTAAACAAGTTACATGAGTCTTGAAGCACTGGAGCAATTTACGTGAGGAATGAGTTTCTTCTTCAAAGAGCATAATAAAAATGTATTAAATAAAATGGGTTTTGAACAGCATGTTGGAAGTAGGTCAAGAAGAATTAAGTTTGCATTTTCTGAATAGCTACAAATAGTACAAACTACTTTCCTATGAATAATACAATTACTTTAAGTAGCAGGATTGTTTTCCAATCCCTTTTCTTTGGTATGTTGTTTCACTCTGTGTGTGAAATCTGTAGCAAGGTTGTTACACCTGTCACTGTGGCTTTCTGCATACCTTATGACATTACAGATTTCCTCTTCTCTACCCAAAGTACAGACACACAAATCACCCAGAAAACAATTTGCAGCTATTCATGATTTTTACATCCAAAGTGTCAAAAGCTGTTAAACATAATTTGAGCTCAGAGTCTCCATGTAATCCTGAGGTTGAGAAGAAAGAATTAACAATCAGAGTGCTACTGATTCATATTATATGGGAAATTGGATCTACCTGCGATATAAAATATTTCCAGCAGCTGAAATGACCACCAAATAAATTGATGGCAGTGTTTAATATGTATATTCATAAACAGAAGGCAAAAGATTTACCGTAGTACAAACATGATTATCCTGAAGACATGAAGGACTTGGAATAAAGTCAGATAACAGAGATTCTAGGTCATCAAGAAAATAATAAATATAAATATTTGATGGCTATCCGCCCTGCAACTGTCCTCTTGATGCCATTCATATACAGGCTGTTTAAGATCTTTTGGTACAACTTCCTCTGTAAAACAGACTAAAAATCAGTAATCTTCTAACAGGAGACTTGCTCTTGCCTTCTCCTCTCTGCTGAATTCAGTAATTTGTGGTTCTCATGCTCGCCTCAAGTTTAAGCAACGCCTCCTTCATTTCCAGGTTCTGTATAACTGTTCACCACACCGCAGTTCACATCTTATCACGTGTGCCTATCACCCTATGGCACTCTATGTCCCTCTCATGCCCTCCTCTAACTTCTGCTCCCTAACTTCCCACATCTTGTCCCTGGCATGTCAACTGTTGTTCAAGCCCCGGTTACCTCCTCTTCATCCCAGCCCATTCCCCAGACTCATGCTCTTGGACTCAAGAACCAACAGATTCCTGAAACAATAATGCATTATTTCTGAACAAACAACCAGTACTGTATACCCAAGCTATTACTCCTCTCTGCCTTCCACACAGTAATTCTTACAGGGCATGGACTCCATTTATATTTATGTCTTGTACAGCCCCAAGCACACTTAAGCATTTAATGCATAAAATAAATAACAAGAGACATGCAGCTCTGCTGGAGACAAGGGGGAGCACTGAAGAAGCCAGATTCAGCTAATCAAACTTGTATTGTGTGAGATGGGGTTTCAACTTACAAAACAGTCAGAAAAGATAACTGGGGCATGGAGGAAGAGACAGACAACTCTTAATATTGAGCCAGCAAAGATTCTGGCATGTCTTTAAATTAAAGACCTTAAATAACCCTTCTGAGCAGAAAGGCACTACCCATACATAAATGACAGGAGTTTTGATGCTCCTCTGAGTAGCACAACTTCTGAGTAGCACAAAATAACCTTTTGGGTATTAGAATATTGTTTTAAGGACTTCAGGGACAGAGAAATATACCACAGTCCTGATTATTCAATGGTTAATTACCACGGCTTTTATCAAAATGTGTCTTTTCACCATGTAACTTCAGCTTCCTGTCAACCGAAGCTATAGCTCTGTCTGTTAGACTGATTTACTGTTAGTCTTTTACTGTAAGCACAAAAGCTTCCCTCATTTAGGCACTTGTAGACTGTGATTAATTTTCTCTTTTTACAGCTAGAGACATCAGACTTTTTACGTTTCCAGATGTAAAGCAAACTTTCCAGCCCTCCAGCCATGTTTTTTTCCTTTATCTTTGCCAATGCAACCATTTCTGATGGATGTCTATCAAGTGTGCAACTGTTTTTGTGAGGATCCAGTAGTGCTATAAACAGTGAAGCAAACTCCCCTCTCTTGTCTGCACACAGAAATAGCTCCACTCACCAGTTTTAAGGCAGTTAAAATAGTGTACATTGATTTAGTACTTCCCAATAAGCTTTTACTTCCCATTTCATCATTCAGTGTGACATATGCTCCGCCCTGACCTTGGGCAGTATTAATCACTTAAACAATAATGTTGCATGATGCAAAATTAACTGCCTCAATGCAGATGTGAGACTGTCATTTTGTGCTTGCTTTTTGTATGTGTACTTTCTGTTTGTTTGTTTGTTTTACTGTTAGAGCATTAATATGCGTTAGCTATCATACCTTTGTGCAGACATGGGAAGACAGGCTTTATCGTGCTGACGGCAAGTCAACCCAGTACTCCCCAACCAGGTATGACCTGGTTTAGGGAGGTGACATAACATGCAGAGCCTGGTGTCCACTAGGACATTACAGACTAGCAGCCACTGCGTCTTTGTGGTCTCACTGAAGAAAATGCACCTTTTCCAGCAGGGCGTCAAAACCACGCCTATTCTATCGACAAATTCTTTCTGTTGATTAAAGTTCATCGAAATACCAGAGATCTATCTTCTACAAAAACACCACCAGTTAGGAAAAATTTAATTCCCATGCTTTAGTTGTTTACAGTATTAGCTTTCTAATATTTTATCCATGATTCCATCTTGATGGATAAATAGGATAGTACAGTAAGCAGCCCCAGGCTCTGAAGTTGTTCCAAACACATAGATTATTATGTCTTAAAATCCAAACAAATAAAAAAAAAATCCCAAACTAAAACAACCCCCAATCCAATACTTCTGTTTATTCAGGTGTGCATCTTATTTTCCACAAAGTTACCATGAACGCAAATAAGAGGCATGGGGGTTATTAATCAAAAAGTCCTTGCTTGGATCCATTTTGACACCTTTCCCATTTGAGTGATGTGGCTCAGCATTTTTTTATTATTATTATTTATACATCACCACAGGTGAACTTGATGCTTTACAGAGAACTAGAATGACAAGACCCTGCCCTGAGGTGCTTACAGTCTAAATTAGATGTACACAGTGAAAGATGACAACAAACAACAAAAAGAGGTGTGGATTAAGAGTGTTACAACAGGGAAGGAACAATACATGTTGCCTCATATTTATAATAGGTGTTAGTTTGTTTGTTTTCTTCAATTCTTTGATTTATATTTCAGATTATTATATAAGACAAATACACTTAAAGACTAGGAATTAGAGGAGATGTCTGAAAAAGAATAGGGAAAAAATATGACTTATTAAGGCCCAACACAATAAGGGAACTCTTCTCGCCCATTTTGGGTTTTGTGCCAGGTCCTACAAACTGAATTATGATGGGAAGAGAGTTAAGGGAGGAAACCACAGTGACTTGTCTACAGAAAGGTTTTACCACTCACTGACAACACTACAGCACATGAAAGGCCTGTTTAGTTTATAGTCTTTTCCAGACAGATGGAACCGTTTCGGAAACCATTTACACTTTGGGAGAAATGCCAGCATTTCAGAAACAGAAACAAACTATTTTTTCCTATGAAATTAAAATTAGAAGAAAAGAAAAAAAAAATCACATGAAAAAGATGGGATCCTCAAAACACTGCGCTTGAATAGTTTTGCAATTTCTTTGCCAGGGCAAGGAATCTCTCTTACTAAGTGTTTTCACAATGTCCTTATTCTTGAGTGGGATCTCTGGATGCTATAGTAAATCATAACAATAGGGAGGAAAACCACATAGTTATATCTTAGAAATCCATCTGAGGCATAATGTGCAAAAGCACGTATTTATATCGTTATTGCTGATACAAATTTCCCTCTCTAAAGTGTGACGCAGCATCTGGGTCCCTCAGGACATTCATATAAGAAATAAGCCATGTGTGGATGGGAGTCAGGGAAAAGGAGTCAGGGTCTTTGTTTCACAAAAGCGTTAAGATTTACCATATGGTGTCAGACCTTTTAACATGGTATACAGTCTCCAACCATGGCTGTTGGCAGACTTTTACAATGTTTAAGGGCACTGTTAGAATGATCCTTCCCTTGGCGCATCATCCCAGGACCCAGAAATCAGCAGTCAGGGGACTTCTGCACCCTGAGGTCACATCTAAACCACTGAATTTAATTACTATGAAAAACCACCAAGCCAATCCTTCGTTAATTTATCTAGTCCCGTTTTGAACTCATTTATACTTTTTGCTTCCACAGCTCCCTGTGACTACAAGTTCCACAATTAAATTACACACTGCGAGAAAAAGTGTGCCCTTTTTTCTTATTTTGAAGCTATTCTCTGGCAATTTCAAGGTGCAGCCCATGCTGAATAACTCTTCCCTATTCAGTTGTTCATGCGATTCATGACTTACAAACTTCTATACCCTACCCTCTTTTAAAAGCGAAGACGACTGATCTACTTAGTTTACCCTTGTCCAAAGCCAGGCATTCACTTCTGAACATCTTGGTCAGCCTTTTCTGGTCCTTCCTAGTTCTGTTATGTCCTGTGTCTGGGCTCAGCAACCAAAACTGGGTAAGATACCCAACATGTGGGCAAACTATGTATCTGAAAAGTAGCATCATGATGCTTTTTGCTTTTGCTCTCTCAATTTCTTTCTAATAATTGCTATCATTTTAATGGTCCTTCCTAACAAACTGATTCTGATGTCCCACCTCACAGCAAAACTCATCATGGCCCTCACAAATCTTTTCTACTTATTTAATTTCCACATACTCTGGGATGTGGTGAGATGGAGGACTAGTTGAGCCATCAAGGTAATTTAGGGTGCCTTTGCTATTACATCAAAAGGCATCTTCACAAATGTTATTATCAGTCAAACAGGGCTCTTACTCAGGGCTAAAACTTATAAATCCCTCTTCTGGATTTCTTCTTGCTCCTCACTTGATAGTGGCTTCATGATGGAGAACTAAAGTTGCAAAGTAGGGAAACAATAAAGTGAGGATCATGTTTGCAGCTGGTTTGCTTTTGTTTACTTTTCTCTGCTAGTCCTACAGCAGCATAATATGATTTCTTTTTTTTTTTTTTTACCAACAAAGATAAGTCACATCATGACACCAGATCCAGATTCAGAACCAAATATGAACTGTTGTTCAGTTCTAAATACTGTCTTTATCTGATGAGCTGAATCTTTATTGTCACACACATAAGATGGGTAATTCAGAGCTGTATTCAAGTAATAACTTCTCCAAAGCTTACTTTTAATAGATTAAGTTCTGTCATGCTTACTAAGGTTATGCAGTTCTTTATCCTGAAAACACTTCATTGATAGGAATGAGAATATTTAAGAAGAAAGGAATTTTGCAAGATAGGTAGCTACGGGAGAAACAAACTTTGAGTCTTTAAATTGAATCCACTTTACAATTAGATCATTCTTCCTTAGAATTTTCTCCATTTTAAAACCTGAATTAAAAAGAATCAACCACCTACTTTTTTGAGAACGAAGGTGTAAGAACTGTTTAGCAAGCCCACACACATTCAATTATTTTAATCTTCAGTCATAAGTCAATACTTGCAGCACTTTAATAATTTTTGATTCTCTTCCTTGAACTCCCTTCAATTTATCAATGCCTTTTTAAATACAGATTCTGTAAGATGTAGTGGAGTCATTTTTTATGAAGAAATGAGCGGTCATTAGCAATCTGCTCAAGTGAAAATAAATGTTAAAGATGAAATATACTTTTGAATAAAGGGTAACTAGTATTTCATGTTGTTGAAAATCAGCTTTCCCCCTTTCCTGAAAACCAAATAAATCTTTCATTAGAATTCCATTCACTGGACTTATTGAGGCATTCATATGGATGTGAGATTGGGCTTTTGTTCATGTGTATGTGACTGGGTGTATTTTAATCTCAGAGAGCTGGTTAGTGTTAATGTGAAACAGATGGAGTCTTCACAGTACTCAGTGTCAATAGAAGCCAGAAGGAACAGGTCAAAATACTCCTGATCAGCAGATATATAAGCTTGGTCAGATATGAATTGCACTACAACTCTGCCGAAGAGTCAAGCAAATCCTAGTTGTGACAGACTTCAGGATTCTGTACCATTTTCTGCATTATTTACAAGCTGGCTGGAGATCAAATCAAGTTTGGGGAATTAAAAAAGTGGAAACAGTCAAGCAAATTAGTATGTCCTACTTGTGCGTACTGGTCTATGCGCATTAAGGCAGTTCTTTACTGTTCCTTGCCTGCTTAGGGATATCTTGTTTCTGCAGTGTGTGAAACTATTAAGTTGTTCCTCTCAAAGAAGACACGCTGGACAACATTAGCTCATGGGAACTGCTGTGAAGCAGCAGGTGGGTGAGGTAAGCAGGAGACAAAAATCAGTATCAGCAAACACAAACAAACAACTCTGCATCCTCTTCCAAAGTGACACTGATGGAAACCAAGTTGCAGTTAAGATCTGAGAAGGCAGCTCACTGCCTTTGCCAACTAGACATAGGCTCAGCACATGTGGTGTTACAGGACCAAATACAACAACTTCCAATTCCTTGAAAAATCAGACCACGGTGGTGAAATTACCCCAGCTACATTACTGCTTATGGGACAACTATTCTATAGGACTTCCAAGCACCCAGAATGATATATCTGGAAACACATACATACTTTACTTGTGTACTCCTCCCTGCTGTTTACTTAAAACAGAACAGAAAAATAACCCATTGGAAGAAGCACCAGTGGTTCCAGATTAGAGCACAGAATTTGGATGTGAGCTTACACTCTCAACTTAATTGCTAGTACATCTATGACCACAGATAGTTTAGATGTACTTGCCATTTGAGGCATATCTCAGGCTGGTCGCCTAAAAATTGAGCTATTTGGAGTGTGTGGCTTTCACTTCACTGTGCTTATTTTCCTATATCCAAAGAGCTCTGAGAGTTTTTGGAGGAAAACATTTTGCGTGAAAGGAATAGCTACCTTTGTATTCAGTAAAAATATTTCTAAAATAGATGTTGACACTTGAGGCCAAATTCACCCATCTAAATCTGTGCACCTCAATTCATCTTAGACGCCATTGGTAGTGAGTGGAAAATTACAGTCACTTCTCGCAAGTGACTCGCACGTCAGTCAGCTTATTCAGTTTCTGCACGTGCCTCTCTGTGTGCATTAACTCCAGATGGTACTTAGGGGGATCACGTTTCCAAAATACATGCCTCAGGTAGAGTCAGGTGGGAAGAACTGAGGCATCTGTATCCTGTAAACTGACTTGGAAATTTCAGCTCTCTTTAAACAGACAGTGTAAGTCTGCTGGACTTTTCAACCTAGGAAATAGCTGCAGCAACACCACCTTTGGGATTATGAACCTTTCTGGAGGAACCATCTCCAGACAACCTGAGTTGAGGTTTTACTAGAGGCTAAATGTGACGCTCACCTCCTATTTCAGTTCTGGTGCTCCCCTGTCCTTCTGAGTGCTCCTAGCGAAGGAGAAAAACACCTTGTGAATTCACTCCTGCACCTCAGTCAGGTATTCCCTCTAATGTGAGGTGGGAAGATGAATTTTAAACCTGACACAAGGGGAAGAGGGTCTGTCTAAGCATATGTCTACTTACCCAGATATTGCTAAAGCCAGTCAGGCTTCCTGGAAAAGACTTATTTCTTTGAAGGTGGACTATGCTGATCTTAAATTGGACATGTCTATATTACTTCCTGCAAAACTGCGTATCCTTTCTGAGGGGCATAAATTTCTTTTTTATGACTACAATGATGCAAAGCAATTTTAAATGCCCAGAGGAGAGAACTAGAAAAGACGACAGAAAAGGAATTGAATGATTCATTAGACTCTGAAGAAGATTTGATGAGGAATTCTATAATTCTGGACTTTTAACTTAATTGTGTCTCTCTTTATTACTTTTTCCCCCTCTTTACCTTCATGGAGCTTCATAAAAATATAATTTTTAAGAGCTCCTTATCTTCCAGAACATAGTAAGAGATATAACACTGTTTATTCTGTTTGAACGGTACATTTGGGTTTTGAGGTTGGTGATTTATCAGTCTTCTCAGGTACTAACTATACCTGTATACTTGGAATGTCCTGATTCCTGTTTCAGTAAAATTATGCCTTTGACATAAATTTCTTACTATTTTTGAACTTTATAGCATTTTCTATAGGTAGGAGATGAGTGCTGTGACCTCTCTGCTTATTTGCTCAGGTATTGGCTAAAATCTCTCCTCACTCACATCGCCCCAAGGCACAGGAGTGCTGCTGAAATCAATGGAGCTGTTTTGGATTTACACTGACTTGTGAGCACAATCTCACCGGTGTTTGTATCTAAGTATTCTTGAGGATATTGTTATGGTTTGGATGAAACTATGAACTTCATAATATAATAATTAATCTATATTTTGGAGGTCTGAGATTTTTCTTGATACTCTGCATGCCAGGCTCCCAGTTGTTACAAAGAAAACTCTACAAATTTGTATGAGATGAGGTTCCAGCCTCCTAATCACAAATCTGATTTAATTCCTCTATGTTTCAATAGGCTTTGGTTCAGTCTTACCGCATTCCTCTAAGCTACCTTTCGTGAAATCTGTTCTCTTTGCTCTTGCTTCAAAGATTTGATTGATTTCTGTGTTCACCACTATTCTGGGCAAAAGATCACTTGCAAACCTGCTACTCAAACAGAAGTAGCCAAATGCTAAGACGCTTTCTTAACATTGGACAAAGTAACAGAAAATAAATTAAGTATCTTAATTTCATGTTTATAAACTGTAAACAGTTGAGCAGAAGTATGACTTATTCACATGTGCAGACACTATGTGCATAAATTATTCCAAAGCACTCTGCCAGATCCTGCCAGCACCTCAGAGGATCAAAATGAGAAAGATCTTTCTTTCCTGAGTGAAATGCAGAGTAAGAAAAAGGTATATAGGTGCACGTCCCCTTGAATTACCTTCTATAAAGTGAGTTTTGCTACTCCATGATGAATTTCTACAAGAGGTAACAACTCTCTCTTCTCTCCTCCTCATTGCTTTCTCACCCCTGTAAAATTTTCCTGCATTTTCCAAGCAGCTTTTCATCTTGTACAGAATATTTCCCTGAGCAACTTTATTATTAAAAATCTTGATTTTTTCCACAAGTCCTAACACCTACATTTTCAGAGAACCCATGCCTTGTCCTACCTTCTCAGCAGAACAATTTTACACATTCTTTTTTTTTTTTTCCTTTTTACAAGTAGTATGGCCAACATTTGATTTCAAAGAATCATCTCCTTTGAGGGCTGCACTCTACTTCCAATACACCAAAATGCAAAGTTTATCGAAATGAATAGTGCTTAGCAACACACTGCACAGCTAAAGTTCCTGTAAATTCAGTAATATTTTCAAATCAACTAAGAGAAAACAAGGAACAAATAGTTACAGTACTTCAACAGTGACCCTTTTTTCCTGAAACAGTCCATTTTTTGACTATTTTAATGTCAAACACTGAAATGTAATTTCCCCCCCTCCCCTTAACTGTGCTTGGGTAATTCAGAAAACCAGTTACTTGGCAATTTCCTATATACATGTTTTCTCAGCATGACTCCATAGAACCGCCGCTCTCCTTAATATTAGGTACTTATGTAAGTGTTTACATGATTAAGAACGTGTGAGTATATCTATCCCTATATAGAGAGACATATCTTTTTAGGTACAGGTATAGAAGTAGGTATAGCTCTAGATGTTGTTAAATAGGTATAGCTATAGATGTTGTTAAATCAATCAAATATTTGTGCGAAAGGAACCTAGGATGTAGCTCTGGGACTTACCTCTTTTAACTACTGATTAATGTCACAAATTAAAAAATATATATGCCGTTGTTTATTATTTTACAACGGATGAACTACTGCTCTTATATGCCTCCCAAACATCAATAAATCTGCGAGAAACCTCTGCTGGTATAAAGAACAGCACCAGATTCCTGAAAGTCACCTTTCACTCAGTCAACCAAGAGGCAATTTAATAATTAGACTACTTAAAGTTCACTTAGATCACTGAAAAGTTCCTCTCTGATGGCAATCACTATTATTCTGCAACACCGTGAAAAAGCTCAGCTCTGTCTAAACAGGGGCACAGACAGGGAAATGCCACAACATACAGAGGCAAAATATATGGTTATCTAAACAGGATCATAGGAAGTAGCCATCTGGATCTTAGGATTTCAGCTGGATTCAGAGAGGATCCAAACCTAATCTTACGTTTGCTAATGCATCTGTATTTTCTTTGTTTTCACCTGAACTGTGCTCATTGGTACAAGGGCCATGAAGTGCAAGCTGTTCACCTGGTCATACACCTTAATGATTTGAAAATAGCTACAGTCTCTCTACACACCTCCTCTGCTTCTGCCTCTACCAATCTCACAGACAGTCTATGGACAGTCATAACCCAGAGTCCTTGCTCCCTCCAGGAGCAGCAGTGAAGTGCAACACGCAGGAAGCCTGCATTTTGCTCTTGGAAATCCAGTGTTTATGAAAGGACCCAGATTTTCCACCATTCAGAACTGAAGCTGGCTAGAGCTATGACATTATGGAGGGTCACAGTGTTCAGGTGGTAACCTGCTGGGCTAGTGTAACTAAAACATATTTTAAAGGATAGTTAACCCTTCTGAATGTGCCACCAAATGCTTCTCAAATAATGGGACCTGTTGCCTACATTGGATTTAGACTGGTAGTTTATGAGCGAAAAGATACAAAACTCATTCCAGAGCTGCAGAACTAAGCAGATAGTCTTTTTATTCAAATTTTGTCTTTTATATTACTTAGCTTTTTACACAGCCTTCCTACAGCAAACACAGGGACACATTCTAACTCTTTTCAGCTTTTTGCTTAGCCAATCAGCCAAGATTCTTAAAAAATGCCGCTTCTTCTTTTCTAAATCTGTATATTTGTGTTTAAAAGCCAGGTTCAAAAATGCTCAGGGCCATGGCTTCCAACATGGAAATACAAATATCTTTGCGTAGGGCCCTTTTAAAAAATGGTCATGAATTCAGATGCCTAAAGATTTATTTAAAAGCCAAACATTAGCCCCATTGGAGAATTATTTCTCTCTCTATTACCATCCTGCAATTCTCTGTTAAATCTGGCAGGTTGTGTTACTTTTTTCAGTACTTTTAATGCTTTTCTCATCTAACCAGAATTTTTCAGTGTGAACTATAGTATATAGATATATTTGCATCTGAAGGCACTTGTGAATCTGCTGCTGACTCCTAGGACTACTCAAAATCCCAAACACACCCTTGTCCTAGACCCATATTTCTTGTATTCCCAGTCTCATTAACAGCCCTCTGTAGTGAAGTTCATGTATGCAAGTGTCATTATGCTCATTGTCCTTCTGGCAAAAAGCTCATTTCAGAGAAAACAGTTCACTGGAATAGTGTAATTCATTTGGTTAAAAACCAAAACAGAAAAAAAGCACAAGCACCACCATCCTCCCCTTCTGAGATATCCTCAACTTGCTATGAAAGTAATAGTCATTTCACAACTCTACCTGTTAGGGAAAGGTAGAACTTACACAGTCACTCTATTCAGATCAGTATGTTATTGTAACCACAAGAGAGGAGGCAGGCAGAGTTGGGTGAGGAGGAAGAAAACAAATCTAAAATACTCCCTCTGACCAGGGAGGTCAAAGCTTTTTTTGCCCTGGCAGAGCATTTTCAAAGGAAAATATATGACTCTCTTCTTTTAATGCTCTAAACACCAATCTGCCTATACTACGGACTAACTCCTACTATTTAAACATTAAACATTTATCTGGATTCTTTTTCTAACATCTGTCATTGCTGGAATAATCATGTTGCTGTGCAATGATTATGTTGGGATCCTTTTACAAAATGAAAACAGCATTCATTCGCAATTATTCATTACAGTAGGGCCTGCTCTCCTCCTGTGATTGTTATTTAAGATGAAACAGCTCTCTCGTTTTCACTGACTAAAACTGGCTTATCAGTGAGCTTTTTCCTTACAGATAAATTTTCCTCTGGGTCAGTTCAACTTAATTTTAAGAGGTTGCATTGCATTATATTATAAATTAATTACATCAACTGCCTGAAGTTTAATGCACTTTAACAAATAGTTAATGCACTGCTGCAGTTCTTAGTGAGAAATTACTCCTCGTACTGTTATTTCAGACTCATGCTGGTTAGGATTACTCCTCTGTCTCATTCCATTGACATGATCCCATAACAGGATGAATGTATTTTGCACTAAACATTTAAACAATAAAAGAGGAGAGAGAGAGAGAGAGAAAGAGTGACTGTGGGAATATTAATGAGCAGGGGAATTTCAGCAGGGCAGCAATGAGATGAAAGCAACGTTGCTATTAAGGAATGTTTTCACTCCTGCCTGTCTATCAGAAGGCCGAATCTTTAGATAAGGGGTTTTCAGCATGATACAAGATGTTATCAAATGCTGTTGTACAATATTTAGTCTCAAGGGCTGTCTTAAAAGAAATGGCATCAACTATAAAACAAAACAACACACCACCACCAAAGAAAAGTGGAAGGCAAGTACAGCAAAGGGTTCAAGTTTGATGCACAGTTATTATCACAGCTTTGCTTTTCCATAGAGCTGATTTTTATCTGGACTGGTTATCAGTGATAAGTATACTTTATGTCTATATGTGTTTGTGTGTGTGCGTGTGTGCATTTCCTCTCTAAAAGGGGAACGTGAAAGTGTAGAGAGGGAGAGAGAGAGTATAAAATTGAATGCAGGCTGCCAAGATGGAAATGATATTTGTTTTCTATCGCACCAGAGATGCACCATTCCAGCTTTTGTCCTTCAAAGCTGTGAGAGACCACGCTTTAATGCCTGCAGGTTGACCATGCATTGTTATTATACAGTCTTCATGTTCACATCATGTGTCATCTGACCAAAGGAGAGTCTACAAAGTGAAAGCCTCATGCAAAATTTATGCTTATATGGCTGTTTCAGTCAGTGGAAAAATCAATACTGCAGGCTTGATGCACAGAAATGACTGAGTGCTCTCTGACTGACACTAAAAGCACTGGGAGATTGAGGGGCTGCATTTGCCGTTCAAGGAATTGAGTGTATTAGAGCTCTTATAATAGTCTGCTCACCTTATATTAGCCTTTCCTTGGGATTATTTTTTGATAACAATTATGATTGTGGGGTTTAAGGCAATTACACTATTACAAAGAAAAAGCTGCTTTTTATGTCCTGTAAAGCTGTCATATATTTCACACCACAACTGCCTTCCAATTATTTTGCTACAATGCACTTTGGAAGCAAAATGTCCTAACTGATATATATTAGTCCTTTATGTTTTATAAATAAAAATCAAAGCTGTAATGTAATCCTTCAAAAGAAGCTTCTCGGTTTCCCAGATGTTATTTTAAAAAGAGTAAAATGCAGCGTATGTTGTAAGTCTTCAAAAAAGACATACACAGTATCTGTTTTTATATGGGAGGACAACACAAGCCAGGGATGTTGCACAGATTGTGCAGGCTGTTGTAGCTCAAAATGCTAATACTGCCCATTAAACATGGACAGATGTGGTCCACAAAAATGGAGTTTAACAAAAAGAAAAAAAAAAGAAAAAGAGGGAGAGAGAGAAATAAAACACCAACTAAACAAAATCTAACTCTTCAAAGGTTTTTTAGAAAATAGGTTTCAAGATGTAGTTTAATATTAGGGTGAATATCCTGCAAGAATTTTTGAAGACTCAATGAATACTTCTTTGTTAAACATAGAGGAGGGTGTCAGAAAATGGATGGGGAAAATTCATGTTTGAAATAAGACACAAACTCTTGTAATCTACTTTAAGAAAATTACATATATTTCCTCCATCAAAAAATACCTCTGGTCAGAACAGGAATGCATTTGCACTGCATTTTTGTCACTGTAAATACACAGAAATATTTTATTAGATGATATTACAAGATTTTCATCAGTCTTCTACTTTTATTATAACTCATACGTAATGAGTAAAATGATTAATACAGATTATAAGAAAGGATTAAGAAATGCATTGCTAGTTGGCTTAGAAATCCCTGAATTCCACAGCAACTGTCATTATATTATTACAAAATATACTTCACTCCCATATTCAGCTTTTTGACATCTATGCACCTATTTAGCTGTGGCTCGCACTTTTAAGACATTCAGTAATGCTGATTAATTAGAACAGGTCAAGTGGGTGGCTTTATTTCACATTCAAACCATCAAATGTGAGGTGGGTAAAAAATATGGCCCTTTCTATACATAAACCAAACAAAAACTGATGAAAACGAAACACACAAATTACCTTACAAAACACTGGTGTTTGCATGCTCTAGAAGTATAATGAATACTACCTAGCTGAATTCTCACAAATTAAAAATTACTACCTCTGGAGCTCCTGCAGCAGAGCCACAGCCACTTGCGAGCAGCTGAGTACAGTGTACTTCCCCAAAAAAGTTTCACGAAGGAGTTGTGTCTAATAGATAAATAGGGCTAGCTGGAACATACTTCCAAGTATCCTGGTTACACTATTTTAACCCTCTTCTAAAGCAAAAATCTCTGCAAATAAGGTTTGTCAATTTAGAATAAGTTTGCCATCAAGTTTCTGTATTATTGTGTGTGTAGTGGGCATGTATGACCCTTTTGAACTCGGAACCACCAGGAAGCAACTGCCATCCACAGAAGCTGGACTGGCACAGCTGTAAACCAACTCTGAAGCCCAATTCGATATGCTTCATCCAGGTGCCACTTCCAAGAGATGAGAGCATCTGCTTGGAATGACTTCATTAAAAACGCTGAAGTGGCCGACCTTCCTCAGATCAAGGTCCCCAATTCTGTTTTCTTGTTATGTTAATCCTCTGCCTGAAATCAGTAGAAAGTTTGTCTGTGGAATGACTGCATCCGTTTGGGCCCTCCTGGGGCACAGAAGTCCCACCACAGAGACTGGGCTGCTCATGTAACTGTATGAAACTTCACATGGGCAGTGGGAAGGAGATTCAGTGAATTCTATTTGGAGAGAGACTGAATTTTCATCTGCTTGTTGTGAGGAGCAGAAAGGAAGAGGGAAGGCACCTGCTGACTCAGAGGGTAGATATCTGATTGATGCCTGATAGGAACTAGTCAATGTAGAGACACATTGTAGCTCTATGGGAGGTGTCTGTCAAACCTTGACTACAGTGTCTCTGTACAAATGCTGAAACCGACTTTTTCCTGCTGATTGGAAAAAACCCCAACAACAGGGAATACAGACACTGGCAATATGCCTTAGACTATGGGTGCTGTCACATAAATCCCTAGCTTGTCGTTGTGCTTTCCACCACCATGGGGTGAGTCTATATACACACCTAGCAAGGCAGTGGAGTAAGTGGGGCAATGCACGTTTCTACCTACGGAAGTCGTAACCAACAGCACAGAAAAAGGCCTCAAAGAGTTTGAGGGTCTCTTCTAATAAACTAGGATTCTGTGTTTTAATACTCTTCCCTCATTTTTTTTGCTGGGTAGTGATACAGATCTCCAGCAGATCATTTAAAAGAAGAAACGAAACAAAGGAGAAGGATCACAGACAGTTTCCATGATAAAATATACTGATGCTTTTGATATCTGTTTTCTCTTAGCCTAAATGATTAACAGTGTGAATAGGTAATATTCATAAAGCACCACAACAGCAGTGAAAACAGCCTGTTTCTAGTGCTGAGTGGAGGCATGTGAGGCCTGAGAAAGAAGACTGATTTCAGGGTCACAGATGACTTGCTTGAAGGAATCAACACCATCCTATTTACAAACTAGCGTACTCAACTTTGTTAGCTTTCATACCTCATCAGGCATGCCAGATTAAAGAACAAAGTCTGTGTAACAGAATATTCTCATAAGTTGAAGGTGTCCCACCATCAGATATATGCTGAGCTGAAGACCAATATCTCTCTTCTCAACCCTTTCCTACAGCAACTACTCCTCTGGCTCCAGTGGGTTCTTCACCAACTTATGTGATTTGGCTTAAGGAAGATGACAAAACCAAACTGACAAAATGTCCCCCTGAAGGGAGTCCAGACTTCTGGGTCCAAGATAACTGAGGAGAAGACATGGCTGGTTGTTTCTACAGTGTGGCCATTTCTTCCTTCATGCCATATTGAAGAACCATTCACTATGCCCATGAAAGAAATAGCTACCATTTTCTCCACTCAGAAACAGATGTTCTCTCTCTCCCATTCTTTCTCTCCCCAAAACAAACAAACTAACAAAAATGCCACATTAAAGCCATATTAGAAGCAACATTTTAACACTCAAACACTGAAAAGTAACAGCAACTAAGGTGAAGGTTACTTGCTAAGCACTAATGTATACAATACTATACAAGATACACAGGTTTTGCTTCAAGAATCTTACAGTTTAGTGAGAAAGTATCTTCTCACCCATAGACATGGAAGAACTGTACTGAAGGAGTCACACGCCTATTCCATTGTCACCACATTTATAAAGCTTTACTAGAAAACTTTGGTCAGGTAGATGGTGAACTGAGTAGTTGGCTTAATACACAGCAGCTTGCTTTTCTTCCATTGTGTGCTGCTCTCATGCAGTGTATCTGATCATAGCTGGAACTGGGAGCTGCCCAAGAAAATAACTGACAAGAATAATTGCATTAATGTGCATTTGTGAAGTTTCTAGCATGTGAGGTCTTTGATCAGTGTCTCAAAGTGCTGCTGGAGTACAAATAACTAAACTAAAACCTAACTCGACCAGCTCTACTCAAACAGCTAAACATTACCCAATGTGAAAGGTACTATAAAAATAGAAAGAAACATATAAAGCCTTTAAACTGTGAAAGGGCAAAACTATAGCAGGCAGAAAGGATAGAAGGAAAACAGGAAATTGCAAATGTGGTTTACTTCAGGCTGTTAAATGAAAAATCCTGACAACTTTTTGAAAATATTTAAATGCATGCTTATACACACAGTGAAATTTAGAGGTAGCTGAGGTTAATCTGCATCCCTGCCACTATGAATAATCATTGCTAATATGTCCCTGGAACGGATATGAGTAAGTAGGTGCCCTGAGAACAAAGGCAAGAATAGCACATCCATGCACATGTGACAGCTAATTCAGAAGATGCTTGATACTTTTTACAGAGGTATTTTTAGGCTATGTCAGCAGATTGACAAAAAGAAGGAAGGAAATGTAAGTAAAATTACAGGGAATGAGCAGAACCTTAATGATGTGGAACACAAACATTGACAACAGATTGATAGAAGTGCAAGGCTTCCCAAGAGATCAGACTGAAAAGTTTAGATCCTAGTGGCTGAGCTTGGAAAGGACATGGAGCTTTAACAGCGTTTATTAGGAAAGGGAGAGTGAAAAAGATCAAAGTAAGAAAGAAGATACAAAAAAGTTTTGTTAATGGTAGAGAGCAACTGTTAGAACTATTTGGAAACATTAGCATGGCAAGTTTTAGGGAAGGCTTGGATACGCAGGGGAAGAAATAGGGAAGTCAAAGACAGGCTAAATGACAGACTAATGGAGGGGATGTTGTCAGAAGTGACAGAGAGACATGAACGTTGAGGCATCTCTGGAAAAACAAAACATCAGAGAGAGAAACCAAGACAGGTTTAGGGAAGTCAGGAGCAGATGGATACACCCATCAGTCACCACTGTGAAGACTCTAGGTGAAGATACTTTGAGGGATGATAAATTGGCATAGCTTTCAACTAAATCCAATAAAAAAAACTTTTAATAATTTAATAATTAAGGAGTATTTCATGTTATCTATGTAAGAACAATAGTTTCACTACCTCAAAGCAGCATAACTTGTGTGTTGACTTTTTTCCCTTAACAATGTAGTAAATTTATTGTTTAAAACACCAGGTTTGATGGAAATTCAATGAGAAACAGTTGAACAGGTTTTGTCACTACTAGTACAAATATATTTTGTACAGTTACAAATGGCAGGGTGACTAGTCAGAGATGTGAAAGAAGGCTCCTCTAACTTCCTCAGCTGCTTACCTTCTTGCTGCCCTATAATTCTATTTTTAGTAAGTGAATGCAACCACCTTATTATTCTGCATGAGCTTAACCATTGGCTTACTTTGTCTTGTTCTCCTGCTTAAGAACTTAATTGAAAAAATGTTTACTTGCCAATAACCACTGACAAAGTACTCAGCTGGAAAACACATCTTCCAGCTTTGCTCCCTCAAGAAAATTTGTTGTGTGGAGTCCTTTTAGACTATTGTTTAGCTTTTTCAGCTTTTCCATAGTAACATATTAATTTAAATGTATTTTCTTTCAAATTAAGAAAGTACACATTGGAGTACAAAAGACCTGAAACTGCCAACCTCAATTATGCTGAGTAGTTCCACAGAGAAATCAGTGGGATAATGATATTATACATTAAAGTACAACTCAACTTAGTAAAGACAATGATTCTAGAACAGGAATACTCAACAGAAGGCATAAAAAGCCTCCCCCACCTCCTTAACACCTGTGAAACTAATATGTACTTTATAATATAATCTGTTTCAAGATTAACCAAGAAAGAATGGGAAAAACATACTGTTATAAAAACAAGAATCTTGCAGCTGGAGGACAAGCTGGATTCCACCCCTAATCTTAGATCATCACCCTCTGAATGATGTACCCATGATTCTGAATTCATAGCTGGATGTACACTGAACTACCAGTATTTTTTAAGTCGAATACGTAATTCTAAAATGTAATACCCATACTTCCAGGGAAGTATGTTTGTAGATCTAATGGATTGAGCAAGAACAAGTTGAAACAAGGTTGTATGGTTAGCTGGCTATACAATAAAATGCACACATAATTAGTTGACTCAAGATTTTAAAGAAGTCAACAGATGTGGAAAGTCATTATCCACTTCACTTCCACTGCTCTTTTAGTTGGAAAGGGACAGGGACAGCAGAGATGAGCTGCTATGACACCCCTAAAAAGCCTTTTGCTTCTGAAAATCAATATATTTCAACAAGTTTGAAAGTGGTTGCTCCCAGAGATAAGTTACAAGTAAGAGGAAAGCAGCAAAAAACTGGAACTATTAATTTTTTTCCAGATTTGCATTCAACAGTTGAGGAATTCTTTAATTTAATGCTGAGAATTTCTTCAGAGACAGAATTTTAAGTACTAATTTTCAGAGAGGAAATTAAAGCAATTACATTACTCTCTTTGCCTTCCCTTTTCAACTGTTTCTGGAATATACAGTGCATTTCTGAGGTGATGAGAAGAATTTGTTGGCAGTTGGATGCCACTGCTCTGCTGCTGCTGCTGCTTTGAGAACCATCCCATGTGGAAGCCTCTCTTATCCCAGCACTGCCTGACCTGAATTAGCTTGTGAGCAGAATAAGATGCTTTTCCCATTCTGTAGTTTCTACTTCAAAACACAGCACCATTCTTTTCCTCGTGCTTTTCCTTTCAACAATCCTGCATCTAAGTCTTCTCTCCCTTCTACTGTATAGTTGATGTCTCATATCAACCCAAATGCTTCTTCATGAGCAAACCACCAGCTTCCTCTTCATATTCTGCTTTCTTCACTCCTCTTCCCACATAGTATTGCTCTGATGTCTTCCAAAGGGAAGCTGACAAAATACAACTTTCTCTCTCTTTCTCCAACCATCAGTTTCTTCCTGGTCCCACTAACTAGGTCCTCTCTCCTCACTGGAGATACACTCATTGCCTTTTGTTCATCACCTTTCATGCCCTGCTGGCTCTCCCTTTTCAATATACTAATTTGCTTTAATTTTAGAAAAATAAATATAAATATAAAAATATCAGCCTTGGCCTCATCTTTGACCTCATCCAACACTACAACTACTGCTCCAGCTGCCTTCTTCTGTTAATTAATAATTAAACATATACTCACAATCACAGCCTAAAGTTGTTTACCAATTTCACCATATACCTCTACAACCTGTCTCCCATCACTTACACTCAACTAAACCTGTTCACATCTCACATTTCTAATTGCTTCATTGGCATGCTTTGCAGAAGAACCTTCTAATCCCTCATTCAAGCTTTCTGTAACAGTTTCTTCAGATCCTGTTCCTGGTACTCCTAATAATTTATCTGAATATTCTCAAACATACAAATTCAATTCTGTCTATATGCTAAGAGCAAACAAATCTGCCTGTCAACTCCTAAATTGTACAGTTTCTTTACACACATCCTATTTTAAGGTTCTCCCTATCTACTTGCACAACCAAAACTCTTGTCGAAACTCTTATGACAACATTTTTTTTTCTCACAAGAAAAGAAATTTACCCATTTAAAGTGCTGCTGGTTCTCCAAGGCTACTATTTGAGATGTCTCCTCACATCGTTTAGTTAGTTTTCCCTTTTCTCATCACATTAAATACAAGCTGCTTGTTTTCATTTTCAAGGATCTGTATTGCCCACCTCTGCCCTTCCTCTTTCCCCATTATCTCTCATTTACTCTTCAAGGACAGACAGTGTATGTTAAGACCATACCGACCACTACTGCTTTACTGTTTCTTCATATTCCCTCTCTGCCCATACTAATCTGTGGTCTCCTGTCTTACATGCAGCTTTGGGAACCCTTCTAGTTCTGTATTTTTTAAGTGCACAGCATGGTGGGATCCCCTTCTGTTCTTTAGGCACCAATATAAAACAAATTATAAACAAAGCAACCAAACAAAAATAATCATAATTTTTTTGCAGAGATACCTCTACCTAGGAAGTCTACCTAGAGCAAGAACAACTTGAGGGCATGCTCTGCTCCACCGCTCTGTGGAAATAGAATAATAAAGAGATGTTGCAAACTTCTGGGTATTTAATAGCTACCTTCAGTATTCAAAGGGAAATCTTGCACCCTAAACTAAAACCAACAACCTTGAGAAAAATTGCCGTCAAGTGTATTGAACCATATGAAGTTAGGACTCTCAGTGGACCGTGCTTCTTTCCCTCTGTCCTCTCAGCCTCCCAGGAAAGCACAAGGGAGCATAACTGCCTCTAACTGAGGGTGGTTCTCCCCCTGAATGCTTCTGTTAGGACTACATCCTATTGCTCTGCTTTTGCCAAGGAGCTCTGCAGTGAGAGTATAACACAGCCTTCTCTGTCCTCCTCCTTGTTCAGAACTTGTGTCTGAGCTTGAAGTAGTGCAAATCTAGGGTATCAACACAAAACATTTGTCTCCAGAAACATAAATCAAGGGGACAACAACCAAAATCAAGGTGTTGCTGAGGAATACATAACAGGGAATGAGAGGTCTAAGTTTTCTTTAATGAAAGTTTCTTTTTCTAAAAGAAACAACTCTTAATCCTGGAGCCTCCATTCTTTCCAGGACTGCTTCCTTTCTGCAGGTGTTTTTAGACTCTCAGCATGGAAGGGAAGAAAATACTGCATAGAAAGGAAGGGGATCACTGCATAGGAAAAGGTTTGGAGGCAGATCTTGGGTTCTACTGCTCCCTGACTTCTCAGCATCTTAATTCCCTCAGCAATGAAATTGATATAACATTACTTAATATAGATATTATGAAATCTCAATTAATGGTTGTAGAGCACATTTAGATGGCAAGATGATACAAATCATGGGCATGTACACCATTATTTCTACACAATAAACCCATAGTTGCCTGCCTTTTTTTTTCTTTTTTTTTTTTTTTTTTTTTTTTTTAATGTAGCTATGCACAAATTTTCTTCAAAGGCTATCTTTAAATCTACAAACCCACCACAATAAAATCAACTGTTCTACTAACCAGCCTTGGTTATCTTTCAGGAGAACAAATGAGAACACCATTGACTAAAGTATCTCGACAATCTTTCCTCCATAACACATAGGAGTTTTTTCCTGTCTTCTATACTCATATTAAAAACGCTGTGTTTTATCAGCAGCTTGAAAAAAGCAAAGTGAATGAGCATCTTTTACCACTTTAACAGCATATGAAAGAAGCTGGTAAGGCAAGCAAGGTGAGGCATGTTCAACATGAGAAGAAATTATTTCCATTCTAGGTTGATCCCTTAGTGTGCTGAACCCCTGTCTGTTTTACAGGGGCAAAAGACATGGTTGTTTACATTTCAAACCATTCTAAAGCAGGACACATGTCCTCCACTCGAGTTGGTTCTGGCAAACCAAATGCATAACATGAACTTTTTTATTGATCACCTTGCATCACATTGTTTTCTGAAAACTAAATGCAGCAAATATTTGCCTCCTTGCACTGGCCTGAAGTACCCAGTCATGAAGAAACCCAACTGATATTTTTTAATTGTGAAACTATGTGTTCTTGTGCAAAATTCTTGTATAAAATGGATCCTGCCTCCAAATTAAAACACTAGAGAAGTACATTAAATACAGAATGAAAAAATTTTAATCATAAACACCAGCTAACATAGTAAATGTAATCTCCTGCTTATAGAGATAATCATAAACTACGCAAACCTAAAAGGAGTCCTTGATTTCAGCAATTGTGTTGAAGCTCAACAAGTCATCCAGCTCTATACCAGAAACTTCTGAGTGTCTGCCTCTGCAGTCTCCTGCCAACTGTAAATGAATCTACATTTAAAATTCTGGAGGGGAGTTTGTAAGTCCCAAACCTGACTTGAGTTTCAACCTCTTTATCACCAAGTTTTAAATGGGAAAAAATACCGTTATTTTTTTTAAATAAACCTTGCAAACTTCTTTGTCTAATAAGCCAATCACAGCTATCAGTTTCAAATTTAGTGCTGATAGGTCATACTGAAATTGTGACCTCTTTGTTCCTATGAAGAGATATAGATGTGAATGATGGTACAAATCTCCTTGATGTGAAGTTTTAGACTAGATATACCATTTTGTACAGCCCCGATTCTAATTTCTTCCTTCCCTTCCCATCCATTGTTTATGATATATGGTGATTACACGAGGAAGTTACTTGGCTTCAGATCTTTCCATTCTCTTCATCTGGGCAAATTTTAACTGCAACTCAACAACAGTTTTCATATTCAGATCACTTACATACCAACATTTTGTATTTCATAGGCCAAGCATGATCAGTTCTGATGGGGACTCTGGTGTAAAACCTCTCAGCTGAAGGAAACCTGTTTTGGAGATCCTATTCTATCACCTTACCTGGCATCTTTTCTAAAGCCAATGATTTCAAAAAGTACAAAAAATGCCTGTATGCAGGTTCCTTCTCCCTCCCCAATGAGACACATGACATCTGGGCTAGTTTTGCTTTATCATTCTTCTCTCCTTCCCTCCTCTATTCTCCCCAGACATATCTGTATCAGCTCTGGTAACCTATTGAAATTACAGCTCAGGTAATTAAACTCTGTTTAACAAATCCTTCTTCAATTCTAGTTCACAGCCAGAATGCAATGTCACTGTGAGTCATTAAATGCTTTTACTTCTTCCTAGAAATGGATATATATGAGAGAGAGTCGAAGTGACTCTTTTATGTGCAGTTTTTAAAGGATGCAGGATGAAGGGTGCTATATAAGTGTAAGATATACTTTTTCATAGTCCAATATCTTAGTGGAAGGTTGCAATTAGTGTAAACACTGCTTAACATAAGTCAGAGCTTTGCATTCAACATTTCAAATGCAACATGTTGACAAGATGTAGATTATTTTATATTGGACATAAAAAGCAGCTTGTAGTAAAATACTGTAATGACGGTCTGAAGAAGCTTTGAAATCAATAGATGACAAATTACTGAAATTAGGGAGGCCTGACCTGCTCTGCTAGGACATCAGACAGTCTTGGTTTTATTTGACCTTAAATTTCTTGCAATTATTTTATTTCTGGTGAGTTCTAAATTCCTTAAATGTTAAAGGATTTTGTTGGCATTGCTGTTCTGGTTGCTTTTTGAATCTAATTTTGTTTTATACAAGATATGGTGAATGTTTAAACTAGAGAGAAATGCTAGGAAAGCAGAATGATCTTAGCACTGCTGGATATTTCAAGCCTGTGATTTATTTGCAATGTAATTCAATTATTAAAAGTAGACAGTATTTTTATATCTTTCAATTCTGCTATACACCAAATCACAAAAGCCAGATATTTTCTATTAGTGTTTGATAGCATGTGGTTACTGAGGCTGTAAAAAAAAATAAAGGGCACTTACAGTTTTAGTATAAACTATGATTAATTTTTATTAGGATGATACATTTATATATTATAAACTGACAATTTATTTGTAGATTTTTTCCTGCAAGTTTAGTAGTTTCCCTTGGTGCAGAATGCAGAATTGTATATGAGATATTTGAGTGTCTAAAACGATGTATGATAAATGAAGTAGCATGCTACTTATACGCTTATCATGTTCCCTGACTAGCAACAGGTTCAGCAAAGGGCACAGCCAGTAAATGAAATTTTCCACCAGGACAATATATCATCACAAGAAATGTATGCGTTGGAAACTTACAAGCTTGCTCGAGATGCGGACAAGGTGTGAAATGGTAAAAAATGAAAAGCAGAAACAGCATATAGTAAATTTCAAATTCAGCTGTATTTCCATATTGGCTGAGCCTGGTGCTTTAACTGTTTGAAGTCAGGTAGTTTAGGAAATAATAAACACGTATACACAAATTACGCTCCATTTTAATGCTAGGATAAACTTCCTTCATTAGACATCCTATAACTTCTTTTGAGAAAAGAAACTGTAAACTATCTAGTAAGAATATTTTTTTAAATCCCCTTCAGAGTCAAAATATAAAGCAACATCTTTAAATGTATATTTCTTCCTCAGAGTTACAGGTTGAAAATCTGCTCCAGGAAATGTTTATCATAACTTTCAACACTCTGTGGAGAGCACTAATTAAAAATAATAATAAAAAAACCAGAAAAAAAGGGAATGGTAACTGTATATTTCCCAGTAGAATTTAGTTTGTTTATAAAAAAATTTCATAGTTAAAATTTCTGACATATAACCATGGAATCCTAGCACACTATAAATACTCCTGTTTTCTTGCAGAAAGGTACAGCAAATACCAAGGAGAAACTTCTTGGCATTCTGGTGATAGGTGGAATCGTGGCTAAAAATACATTTAGACTGTCTGTTTTTATGGCTACCAGCTGTACAGCCTCACTGAAGAGAGATGAGCATTGGAAAAGCTGGCCAAATTCTGGAATTCTATCTGAAAGAAGCTTCTGTAACTTCTTGAAATTTAACCGCTACACTGCAAGAAATCTAGCATAATGACATTGGTTTGTGTCTATGCATTATGGTAGTGGCTATATTTAAATGCTTGAATAATTTTATAAACTGAGTAGCAAATCCTGCTCTTTTCTTACATCCCTACTGGATAAAACACACCTCTGGAGAGATTTGGCTGATTTAGTTTTACTGTGCACAGTAATTTTAAAACCAGCAGAACATAATTTGGGCCATAATGTCTTCCCATTGCTTTTTCTTTTTTTTTTTTGTTTTTAACCAGAAAAGTCTCCCTTTCCTATCTTTCTCCATCTCACTTCCAATTAGCAACCCTTATTCCACAGCCCACTCAAAACAGAAGCAAAATACGTTTACAGTCACACTAAAATATTTATTTCATAAATGTTCAATTCCCTGCCAACATATGTTGTGATGGACATCTTGTTTCCATGGGCTGAATTATTGCCATCTTATAAGAAAGATGTTAGTGACAAAGAGTCACAGGGACAAGCTCAAAGGAGTAATATTTCTTTAACGAACCAGAAGTAGCCCCTCGTCTGGATGTAGACTTGCCCTGTTCACTCTCTAAGCTATATGGCCTTTCCTAATGGCAGTGCTGATGCAATTTGCATTTTGAATGGAGAGCAAGAGAGACTCTCTGATGCCTCCAGAGAGAATCTGTCTCACATTCTTAGGCTGGCTCTCCCAAGTGCTTAATTTTTCATCCCCTGTGTTTAGACTTCCTGTTTTTCCCCCACAATCACAAAATCTTGACCTGACTGAAATCAAAGGAAATTCTGCTATTCCGTAAAATGGGGCCAGGACTTCTCTTCATGTTTTTGCTTAATTCCAGGCTTTCCTGATTTACGTTGTTTGGCTTTATGTTTAACATTTTTGTGTCTCACCATCTATTTGGATTTACTGTTTCTCTGTCCATCTCAAATCCAGACTTAATTTTCATTTTGTGATTTTCTCTAGCCTTTTATCCATATAATACTAATTCAGAACCAAACTTTTGCTGCTTAGACAGACTGCTGTCTTTTGAAGCACAGTGAATCAAAGTCCAAAAACAAACAAACAAAAAAAAAAAGCAATGAGAGCTCTTTGGGGTTTAAATGGACAGAATTCATTAAAGTCCATGCTCTTTCCTGAACATGTGGCTAGACCCTGTCTAGTCATAGTCCTCTCGAAATTTAGCTCTGAATTCCAAGTTTTAGCAACAGCCGTCTAAGAACTAACTCTCTAAGGGAAGTTAATTAATTTTGCAGAGGAAAATGAGACCACTCACTGCAAGCCTCCAATTTGTGTCCTTTGCTCTCTCACAGAAGTCTCATGATCTTTGCTATGTCTGGAACAAAAGACCTAATCTGGTTGGTTGATGTCAAATGTCAAGGGTTTATGCACTGTCTGGTTAACTTTGTCACTGAGCAATGACTGTTGCCTTCCAGGGGCAGGCTCACTCCCAGTACTGTTAGGAGACCTCATGGGCTCTGTTACCATTTTCAGAGTGTTGGTATCTCTTGTGCTAGCTCTTTGCACCACTCTCTGAGTCCAAACACCCAGGCACCACTCTGTAGTTCCAAAAGCCAAGCCCTCTTATTCATTTACAAAGTAGTTTCTTTACTACTATTACTCTATTCCTTTCTTTCTGTATATCATATCCACCTTTTTGGACAATTGGCATATTTTCAGTGCCATTTGTTTTATCCTGCCTTGTTGGAGGGGTTACAACTTCCATGAGCACTATCTTCCACCCAGTTTCTGTTCTTTCCCCCAAAGTGTTCTGTTATTCAGGATTGTTTTCTTGTTCCATAGCATTTTGGTATCCTTTTCTTCAATGTATCAAATTGACATTAGCATCCTTGAAACATTCTGTATAACTACACAAATATATAGACCTTGTTCACTTTCTTCTTTTTTTACAGAGGATAAGCAGACCTGCAGTTAACCCTGATAATCATCTTTTTATTCGCCACCCTTCTCAGGGGTGTAAATGAAGATAAGGACAATTGATCTTCATCGCTGCTGCCATGGCATAATGCAACATGAACTACCTAAAATATTTAAAATTTTTTAACATATTGTCAGAGATAAAATCTTTTGGAAGGACTGTAAGAACTAATTATTTTATTTGGCAAAGGAATATGTTTCTTTAATTGTTTTGTACCTTTTTCCTCTGTTACTTCAATACCTTTCTAATAGTTTGTTCCTTCTGAGCTAAATAATATACTTACCATTATAAAACATACTATTCCATAAATTGCCATGTGGGGAATCACAGGATCTTAAGGGAGAGAGCAATGATTTAACTTGTATATCTAGTTTCAAAAGCCTGGGGACATTTTCCTCTCAGTCTACATGACACTGTGGTCTCTAAAGGAGCCATTTAGTACCTATGTGGCTCCTAAAATTAATTCTTCTTTCTTCCTTAAAAACTTCAGCATTCTTATCTTACTTTGGCACAATATACACTTGCCTTTATGGGCATGATTAGAAAACAAACCAAATCAAAGAAAAAATACCACAAGCCTATGAGAAATAGGTGCTGTAAGAAAGAAAATGTTTACAAAATAAATTCTTTACTGCAGACTGTAGAAAATGAATGAGCTGTCCATACAAGTGCCATGTTTATTCTTGCTTCAAAGTGCTGTACAGATACAAGGTTTATATTCTAGGTTCTACATTCAAAGCAACATTTAAGCACTGATTTTTCCAATTCTTTGAAGCTTCCATAGATTTTTCTATAAGCAGTTCTCCTTTTCTGCCTAACTAAAGATGGCTGAGACCTTTGTCAACTACCAGCTTTACAGCTCAGACCAGGATAGCTCTCATTGGCCTTAAGGAGCTCTCTTGTCCGTTTGGAGGGCCACAGGAAACCATCAGAAGCAGCAAACGCAGTTAAGAGAAGATCTATATTTATGATCTCGTCTAACTCCCTGAAGACAACATGAGGAATCATCAGCTAGTAGAGTATTAGTGTAAGTAACCTGGATTTATGATTTTACAACATTACCTTGTTGTTTGTTTGTTTAGACAAAAAAATGCTCCAACATGTGGCAGCACTCAGTCTTTTATCGTTCCATTGATCAAAGGCTATGGACTAACATTCCAAAGTATATTAATAATCCTTTCCCTCACAGACTGCAAGACCAAGAGAAATACAGCTCTCCTTACATTTTCCTTTGTGCTTGATGAACATAATCTTGATTTTACTGGAATTCTTCTGTTGCCATTTTGACACCGGTCAACCATTGATTTTAATGATACAATATTATCCCTGATATTCACCCTTAGAATACAACTAGATTATATGCCCTGAGTTTATGGATGCTACAGGATTCACATACTTATTTATTGGGGGGTGGGAGGGATGAAAGAGAGACAGATAAAGAGAACAGAATAAGCAAAGGAATTAGATGCACTCTTCTATGTAAAATGAACTTCCCAGTCTTTAAAAGCCTAAAAAATTAAACAATGTAATAAAGATTTGGTAGCATTTTAAATTAATTCCAGTAGAAATAGAGTCCACTTAACCAGGGTCAGGAGGAAATACAATAGAAAAAATTGGCTTCTGTGGTTCATTTAAAACACAGCCTCAAAAGTAAAACCTGCTGATTGCAAGTGCTGTGAATCTGAGGTTACATGAACTTAATATTAACTTTACAAATCAAGAGTTTTATGACGAAATGGATATCTCTTCATTAGAAAATCCCCAACTACTTTGTGGTCTGTGGAGACGTTATCTGATCATTCAGTGATGTACTTGTGGTTAGTAAAAATGGGGACCCTAAAGATCATCAGAGCCAAAGTCTCTTCCCTGGGGCCTTTTTACTCTGCTGACACTTACTGAAAATCTACCAGCAATATACTCTCCAGAGCAGCAATCATTAACTCATTCAAAGTCACAGGCACAAGGGTCTGGGGTTAGCAACTATTAATTAGTGTAATTATTCCCAGGATGACAATTACCAGCTGCAGGATCCACTTAACATCTATTCTCAAATCTTGTCTTTCTGCAATGCTAATGTTTCTAATAGGTTCATTTACCACCATTTACTGGTTACATTCACTATGGTATATTGTTTCAGATGGACAGGACGGAAAGCCAATACTTAATATTGACCTTTACAGTATCCTGTGATTAGGAAGGCTGCTCCTACCATCATTAGCCGCATCATTCTGTTGAAAAACATATATACTGTTTGTGATAGATTTGTGATATTTCTCCTCTTTCAAATATGCTTACAAAATTAATTTGCTGGAGAAATAACATGGCATGTTTCAAACTATATTCTTCAATAATGAACTTGTTCGAACTAATACATTGCATATATTAGTTATACAATTTGACATTTAAGACTATTTCAGCTAACGGTGATATGCACATGGTATAATTTCAAACCTGATTCTCCAGTCTTCATTAGAAAGAAAAAACAATGAGAAGAGGTACAAGTCTACAGTGTGTGTTTGCTCGGCAGTGTCCAAATACTGCATGGTGCTGAGCCATGTTGAAACCCTGTGAAGTTCAAAGAAACTAGAACGCTTAGCATGCATTTAAATCAGACCTATATATTTCCTAAAGGAACAGAGAAAAAGAAATAGCATAAATGTAGTTTCATCTGCTTAGGGAATCTAACACACATCTTCTGTGAACAGGGAGATAAGATGTCCACAACAAACAAGACTTTGATAGGACATAAAGTTAATTTATTTAATAACAGCAGGAAGCAAGCATTTGATGGGAAGATTTTTCTCTAGATTTTGAAAACTGGAAGTATTCTAAAACCACGATGGGACTAATTTTGCCAAATGCTTTAATAGATCCTACTGATTCCAAAGAATATTAATCTTCTGCCAAATCAGAGCCCTCATTCAAAGTGCATAAACTATGATAAATCAGAAGTTGTCGTAAATGGAGACTACAGAAGGAGGAAGATTATCTGTTAGAAGGCAGTACAAGAGTTCCTCTTTCCAGTACCAATAAAGTCTGGATTATTGAAACAGGAGAAAGATTTTCTAGTACAAAAGCAGGAGAAGAGTGTAGGGAGTCTGGCACCATGTTATTCTGACATGTTTCTCTTTCTTCATTCTCCAAGAAGCTGACAGCAAGAGCAATCAGGGATGTCATACACTGAATATCAGAGTTCAAAAGGGACAGAGGAACAGAAGTATGGTAGTATGTTTTCTGAGAAGCTTTAATTCTTTACTCTTACTATGCTGATCAGTCACAAATCAAAAGAGAACATATTTTTAAAACTGTATTAATAAACTGTGTTTCAGAGTGGTAACATGCTATTTTAGCATATATTTTAAAGGGTCTCCTGGACAGTGCCTCAACTGTGCAGGAGTAGGTGGAAGCAGCAGTGTTGCTTTTAAACGTGCTGCTAGATTGTATTTGTGAGCATTTGATGTTCTTTAATAACCTCAAGTAAAAGGCTGAATGAATTCAACAACAGTAGCTGAAAAAAGTGCAGTGAGTCATATTATAGGAAAATGGAGAAAAGGATACAGGACTCTCCACTGAACACAATCCTATATTGTAGGCAATCTGTGATAACACCCTTTTCATTTCAGTTCAGTCCCATAAAATTACCACTAACATTACTACTCATGCAGAACACAGATAAATGTAAAAATGTCACAGAATTCTTCCAGATGGGACTTTTAGTTCCACTAGATCACCATCTACTTTTTTACTTGTCTAATATTTCATTACAACCTTCCATAAGTTAATTTTCTTTCCACTGACCATGTAAATCACAAATCAATTTTCATTTAAAATGCCTGACTACAGATTGCTCCTGAAAGCTCAAAGCATATGCTTCAGTGAGCTCTCCAACATTCTTAATGCACATTAGAAAAATGTTGTGTTTTTTTAAAAATCTTTTTAAAGGAATTAATTTTACATTAAAGTCTGGCATGAGACCCAAGTAGTGGTACTCCTCCCTTCCCTCTCCTCCCCCCACCTCTAAAAAGCAAGTACATTTTTGAAATGTAACCATATGTAGAGCTAAAAGTCTTTCATGACAATGAGATTTGTTCCTAAACCAAAAATTCAGGCAAAAATATAAACTGTTTTAGATTTGCAGAAAGCAGACATGATTACTTAATGCCAAACCCCTCTGCAGTCATGTACTTCTCTAGGGGAAAGAAGACAGATAAGGAAGAAAAGGAGGAAAACCATTCACAGTTCAGCAATTGGCTGTGTTTTATTCAAACAATTCTTTTTCTCATATTCTAACAGAACCTTTGTGTGGGCTGAAATATAAGACTAAATATTACTAACTTTACTTAGATAAGCAGCCACCCTAAAACCAATGGGATATGCCTGTGAGACAATCAGGATTCAGCCTTTAAAACAATCTATAAGAAATGTTTCATAGGAATGCTCTGAAACTGTATTCTCTGAAATGTTCTTTTCTTATATTAATTTAAATATAGTGCTCTCCCCCTACAAATTTGCAACATACATTTGGCAGACTGGACTTGCGAAACATGGTTTCTATGGCTGGCTTTGCTACTGTCCTGCTGAGAAACACAGGGCAGTTACTTCATTACTCTGTGCCTTAGTTTCCCCATTAGTAAACACTGGATCATTAAAATGACCCTTTTTCATATTAAGCAGGACCACTTAAATGACTGAGCTGACATATGCATAAGCATTTGCTGAATCAGTAAAAGGCAGGAGTGATCATGTGGTCATTTAACTCTTTTTATTGTTAGACTATATTTCCTCACACCAGGAATTTCCGTGCTGTTTAATTTCAAATTGTTTTCACATGTTCTTGGTACTTGAGAACCTCAGCACCAAACCTTGAAGGACAATACTCCAACAGAGCAACCTGTTGTGGTGGGAGAGGGAAGGGTTGTATTTTCTCTTGGAATACAAAGGAATTGTAACCCTTTCTAATGGCATGACCCCATACCACTGAAGTCTAATGAATTGATTAAGTGCAAGGGAATAAAGAAGTGTGGATCCTCCAAGACTCTCTCCTGACCTGAACCCACATGCAGGCCTTCTCTTCACTCTCTTTTCCTCTGCTTACCTGGCATATCCATATTTACCATGTCTTCCTCCACCTTTGGGATTGTCCTTCCATCTCTGAAGTTCATTTCCGTGCTCTTTTGCACCACTCTATCACAGCTTTTAGCAAGACAGTACAGCTTTGAATCCCAAGCTCTTGAAGCACTCTGACATTGGGATTCTAGCTTGGGGGTGATGGAGAGGGTGTCAGTTTAAATAAGGCTGAGAGCTCATGACAATTGAAAGTAGTTCTGCGTTAAGTGGGGCTCTTTCTTATAATGCAATGTGTCAGTGCTGACCACTGAAATGGGGGAGGGGAAAGGCTCTTGAGCAGCCTCTGTAAATAGGGTCTTGCCAAACCATTTGCAGGTTATAGTCAGCCAAACCTTGAGGGTCTTCACATAGGGTTTTTTAAAACCCAAACTCCCAAATGTCAACAGGGCCTCAAGCATCACATCTAATGTGAATCTGCCTCACTAAAACTGAGAGTTGAGGGCCTCCGGATTTGGCTCTGTGCTGGCATATCACAATCACCACTTAGAGCTGACCACTTGTAACAATGATGTGGAATTACTTCAGATATGAAGACATGTGGGGAAAAATGTTTACTTTGCTTCCTGATTTAGAGAAAACCCATCATCTAAGAAGGGAGCTATTCAAAACAGTGAAGTGTCCAAAACACGGCTATTAATAGTCACTGGAATCTTTATGGAGTAGGGATTACTATGAAGACAACTTGTCTTGTCCTCTACCAAGACTTTTAAAGCTAACTACTTTATCTTTAGCTAAATAAACAAGTAGTGGGTTGGGTTAACTGACCAATCAGTAAAAGGCCCACAAAAACATTGAATGTGGGAGACAACTATGAGTTGGTTCAATTGGATGGCTAGCTTACTTTTTTTCTCTTTTCCATTTGCCTGGCCAGCTAAAAGCCAGAAGGCTGTGCTTTTTGGGTTTTACTTCACTTTTCATTTTTCTCCTCATATTTCTTTTAGTGGCTTTTTGTTCAGTCAGCAACGGATTGGCAAATGCCTCTAATGATTAAGAGGTGAGCAACCAAAGAGAAATCCCACTTAAGGTGGCCAGAAAGCACACTAGACACTTGAGCGTCTTTCCATTAACTAGATTCTCTACATCTTTACATTACTTTGTGAAATTCTTCTCAGAAGGAGTTTCTATTCCACAGCCTACTGGCTAGAGGCTCCTGGATGAGGGTCTAGCTGAAGCTCAAAAGGGGCAGTAGAAGTATGTGCACATGCTCATAGGTACAAGCAGGGATGTGAAAAAGAAAAAAATTTGAGGGCATATTAGAAAGAAAGTGAAAACAAAGACTTCCCATGAAACTATGCACTCTCCTGAGAGTCTTTTCAACCACCCATATTTTCATGAATTCTGAGTACTTCTTGACAAGGAGACTAACATCTGTACAGAAAATATGACACTTGGGAAGCCTATGTGTCCACTGTGAATCACAGACTAGCAAATGCAGATCAGAACTTCAGATTTAGATGTCTGTGTGCCCATTTCAGTGCCTATCAATAGATTTATACACAAACAACATTCAGGCATTCCATTTTCAGCATTTTGCCTACAATTACGAAACAGATCATTACAGCTGCTGGTGGCTAAAATCAGATCTGTCAAGTTAAATTTAACTCTGCAGGTGCTGATGGCAGAGTCTTATTTATTACATAACCACAGAACCCTGCAACCTGGTCACTCAGTGCTCTAACAGAAGCCTCTACCTAAATAACATTGCTCTGAATCATCAGCAATGTAGAATTTGTTTTCATTGCATGTACACCAATCACTTCTCCTGAAGCACTAAATACAGGTTTAAGGCTATGCTAACATTAGCAATGATTTGCTGCAGTATGAGAGGATCAGTAGATGGAGGTGGTTGGCTCTGAGTCGTCCCTTTCTTTTCCTCTACTTGCCATTCAGGGTTTTTACTTTGGACTGTATTTACTCTGCTTTCTTGCACTGAATGTATGGATCTTGAAGCTGTCCAAAGGGCCAACCATTGGTTTGTGACTTTGTTTGGTTTGTGCCTTTGTTTCTCCACTTTGCTCTGGAATGCAGTTGGCATGCACCTGGAGTAGAGCTTCCAGTTTAGTTTCCTGCAAAAGAAGGCTGGTCTACGCACGTCAAACTAACATGAGGCAAATGGTGAAACCAGAGGGATTAATTTCAAGTCTGCTCTACTTCTCTAAATCAAAATACTTCAGTAGATGCAGCCTGTTATACAGTAAGATTTATTTTACAAACAATGGCTTACCTCCTGTCTTCCTACACCACTTCAATGAAAACCTTTCCTTTATTGATACCAGTAAGTTTAGGTTTCTCAGCCCTGGTTTCTAATCTCCACCATGCCATTTATGAAATTATCAGATCAGAAGACAAAGAGAATCAAGTGGAATGTGACTGTATAAATTGTTCTGTATTGGAAATCTCATCCCATTCTGTTATTTACTTTTCTCCAATAAAATAATTATATTTGTATAGTTATAGGTATAGATATAGATTAGATGTTACATTACAAAGCCACAAGAGTTCATGATCTTGTTAACATGATGGTTGTCATAGTTTGTTTTGTTTTGCATGAGCAAGAGCTCATTACTGAGAACCCTTGTCATTCACATCGACTTGTGTCTTCTTCATGGAGCATTTCTGAAATGAATGGCAGAACATATACATTTCAATTCAAATTGTACCTTGGAGTCTTGCTCCCACTGAAGTCAATGGGGCTTCAGGACAAAGGAAGCTTTATACCTTGTCTTTTTACAGGCACACCCTCTTCTCTTGTTCATTGTGCTTTTAAGGAAGACCAATAGAGATTTTCAAATGATTTTGCTTTCAGGCATTATTTCAAGCGGGTCTATCTGGCTACCTTCTGTACTAGGTTACTTGCACACTTACACTCCCCTAGGTTCAAAAGATGTTATAGTTCTTTGTATTCCTTGCAGTGCAGTAGGATGCCGTGATGCAAATACACAAGCCTTACCCTGTCTCAGTTAGCCAGAATGGGTATAGTTTGCTGTGCAGAAGAGGTGAACTAAAAACAAGTCTCACTGCTGGGGAGGGTAATAGCAGCACTGCTTTTGCATCAATCCCCTGCCAGGCAATCCATAGACTGACACTGATGGTTGCTCTGGAGGGAGTCACTTACCCGCCAAGCTAGAGGTAAGATGCCAGATAAGCAGTAGCCTGTAAAAAGGGATTAAAAGAAGAGAGAAAACCAGGGGGAAAGATTAAGATAATTTACCCTTGTATACCGTATCCATCATAAATCCCATTGTCAGTATCTATTGTTCAAGTACCTGACAAACTTCTGTTTCTATCCTCTCCATAAAAGCCTCCATCATATGGAAAGTTGCGTATCTTTCATGGTTTTATAATAAACTGGAAGTGAGTAACAGTGCGATATCAAAGGAAATAAAACTCCAGTTGCTATTGCTGCTGGGGTTGCCTTCAGAATGTGGCTTATACAATATTTCATCTGTGCTGACACCTTTCACTCTCAATTATTTGGCTGCTGTCAAAACAAATCAATCATATTATAGCACTGTGTCTTCATGTTACCATTCCACTGCAAGTTAGCTGCATTAGCTTTGAAATATATGGAAGTATAAAATTTATCTCTATTATTTATTTAATACAACTTTCTCCCTTGTGAGTTATCTCACAAATATAGCAAACTCAAATTATCTGATGTCAAACATTGAATATATATAAATACCACTTAGAAATTTTAAAATAATGGCACTCATGGGAACATAAATGCATAAAGATACACTTGATAAGACTTACACTTACAACCAATTATATTCTTCTGACAAATGAAACAACTAGTATATGTTTTTAATTTTGGTTGCAACTGGCCAAGTTGCTCATATTAGATAAATGTAATTTCATAAGATATAACTTCAAACTACCACTCCTGCTAAAGCAGAGTAAGAACTGATTTTGTTACCAGTAAAATGAATGGGGGAAAAAAAAGGCTGGGACTTTTTTTAAAGATATTTTCTAAAGATGCTACAGTGCTGGGAGGGGAACATGGTCTTCCTTTACAGTTCACAAGTATTGATTTGGGAAAGGAAAAGCTAAAATTTTGAAGAGAGAATCTGAAAGTGATTGCTCTGTTCAGATTGCTAGACTTACAGTTTTCAGAGAACATGTACAAAATTTGTTCTTGAGAGGTTTTATCCTTTTAAAAAGAAGCAAAATAAAAGAAACAACTTTCAGGTTGCCAATAAGTGAATTTCCTGAAAATTTATCCCTATCATTTCCTTGCTTTTTAGACAGGATTCATGTCCTGTTACAACTGCATCTTCTAAAATACAGAGGCCCAATATACTGGGAAAACTACAACAGGTTTATCACCTCCAGGCGTTTACCTCTTCTTCATTTATTACTGCTGATGTAATGGGAAATTAGCTGCACAGTACAAAATACATTCAGGAATATTTGGGTTGTGAGTAAGTTTTAAAAAAAAACAAGCTGAAATACAAAGGATGGACAGAAACAAAGAGCACTGGATGAGAAAAGGGACAAGAGACTGGAATGGGATCTGAGAAACAGAAAGGGAAAGATATCCAAGGATTAGATTATGTAAATCCAAGGCATCAGCATTGACTTGAATAGAATTAATCATGGAAGTGAGATGAGAAACTTGTCTTTATGCTGAAGATTTCTTTTTAACATCACGTAATTTATCACAACAAAACACAACCAAGTGAAAGAATAGTCTGCAAGATATGTCCAATCTACAGTTGATTAAGTTTAAAAGCAATAGTCATGTTAAAATAAATAAGCAAAAAACCCTACAGCAGGCAATAGTCTAAGAATCCATATTGGATTGGATCTTACTAACCTTGGTGGAAACTTCCAATCCTTCTATGGGCTGGAAAAAGTCACTATAGGTCCCAAATAAGGAAAATTCACCTTATTATTGCAGCTACTGAAAAAGAGTCTAGCCTCTTTTAGGTCTACAAACCAGGACAAAAGTTAAGAATTTAGTACATTTAGCAAAGATCTAGCTGTGTCTGAGGAGCTCGAGCCATCTAACAGTAGTGACTTAAGCCACTTTGTAGGAAAGCATAGCACTAACTATCCACACATTCATTTACAGGTGGGAAGAGAGTTGCAGAAAACACGTGTGAATTGTCTGCCATCACATGGGATGTCTGGGGCAGAGCACAGAGCAGGACACAGGTCTCGCATCTGTGCGCTCTGCTATATCTGTCAGAGCAATAGGCTTGTAAAGAGAAAATGTTCAAGGGATGAAAGCAGCTTCAGCTATCGGTAGCAAAATGAGACCAAGGCCTGAAGATCTCCACGAGTACAGAATTCTACCCAAGGACATAAAATCACATAGAGGTCTGGGGATGATAAAACATAAGGAGTTTCACTTTCATCGTTCTAGACCAATCTCAGTGGTAGACAGAATTTTCTTCCTCAAAAAAAGGAAAAAAAAAGATGCTGTAATGTTTCAAGATGCATAAACTTTAAGATTTTAATAAGAAAGTCATAAGACATCTTCAGAACTTTCCAAGAAAAGAAAAGAAAAGAAAAGAAAAGAAAAGAAAAGAAAAGAAAAGAAAAGAAAAGAAAAGAAAAGAAAAGAAAAGAAAAGAAAAGAAAAGAAAAGAAAAGAAAAGAAAAGAAAAGAAAAAGAAAAAGAGGAGGTATCCAAAAAAAGAGGAGGTTTGTGCTTCTGTGGTACAGAACCACATAGACTTTAAAGAAATTTAATTTAAAAAATTGGTTCCCAAGTGGTTAACTTGCATGTTCCATGCATTCAAAATTCACACTATTAAAAATGCCTGTAAACTCAGCTGGTCAATAAAGATGTTGTTGTTTTTATGAGTCCCTAAATATATATGTGCTGGATTAGAATCTCACTGGTCTATCAGGAACACAAGTTTGTATCCAGGGAGTTTTTAAAACATGAATCATAGGGATTTTATTAATACAAACACCATGGAAAAACAAAGGAAATTAAACCACAAAGACTATAAATGTCTGACTTAAATCCACTAAGGCAAGGAAATTCAGAGTGAAGGCTGCAAATCCATCCTGGTAATCCTTCTATAACTCACTCTATTGCAGTAAGGAGTCTTGGATCAGCATATGAGTCATGTAGGCATACACCATATAGATCTACCTATCTATGTGCACGTGATCTACCAGTGCATGTAGCATGTATGCTACTATGCGGAGGTGAGGAATGGAGTGACAACCACTAGCTAGGATTTTCACTGGCATTTGAAATTTCTTGGCTTTTGTAAGATTACAGTGAGTTAAGTGCTTAACATTATTGGAATGAGTTTTCTCTACATTAATTTAAATTGTCATGGTCTAAATTCAAGAAGAAGATTAAAGGCTCCTGGAAACAGGTGCAAAGATATACTTTAAAAGCAGCATTAAAATGCATCCATGTTCTGGTTGACAGAAATTTCATTTATAATCCTGCACACAGAATATTCCTGCCAGGAGCAGTATCAGTCTGAGTCAGGGGTGAATAAAGGGGTACATTCCCAGAAATGCCGAGGTCTTGCATGCCAGTCACGCCACAACTCCTAGCCTAGTGATCATGTCTGCTAGAGGGTAGTTGACCAATAGGTTTTTGGTGGAAATTCTGGAGAGGAGCAGACTACTTCTGTCTTTCCCATCTGCTTCTTGGCTTAGAAGTCTGGAAACTTAGACTCTGCCAAAACTTGGCCCACAAAATTTAAGTAGGTGGGAACACTTTGATTTCAGAATTAATTTGATCTGCATCACATCATCACTTCTCACTGATGTCTTTCCATAACCATCAGTAGTAAAAAAATACGCATGTCTGGGATCTATTTGGGTGGAAGTCAACAACAGAGCACACAAGCATTAAGACTACTGCAT
Organism: Morus bassanus; assembly: GCA_031468815.1. NCBI lineage: Eukaryota > Metazoa > Chordata > Aves > Suliformes > Sulidae > Morus > Morus bassanus. Next base: position 56,580,809 of record CM062567.1, on the reverse strand, counting down.
TTTAATGTCTCTGACAGTAGGCCTTTAACTTATGGGGCAGAAAATCCAAACAACAAATAGCTAACACACTGGGAGTAATCAATAAACAACTAGTAACTAATAAAGCCCTGAACCTTTCACTTTCCCTCTGTGAAGGCAGCAATTTGCCACTGAACAAGATGAGCAATTAACATGGGGCCACAGCATTCCCACAGGAGAAGCTTTGTACGATGGGGAAAAAACAAACAAACAAAAACCCAGCCCAGTAAGGTTCTTTCTGTACTACCTTCAGAAAAGCAGTTTTTGCCCTTTCTCCCAGAAGCAAATGTTACTGTTTCCAAACAGTACATTTCCTGGGAGACCAGATGGAGACACAAAACCTTCTCCCCACCCCATCTTTAAGGATCTCCACCTATTACATCAGTTCCCCTACAACGCAGTTTGGATGGGATACAGCTCAGCCTGTGGAAACCTGCTGTAGTGGCTGCTAATCCATAGGTGCTCCATGCATGCCACAGTGTGCTTAAGGATGCACAAATTTCACCTATTTTGTTCCATGTAGTAAGGTAAGGAGGTTAGTCTTAGGGGGTGGCTAACCCCTTCTTTGTGTAAGTAAGCCCTTCACAGTGACTGCATTATGTGCAACAGTTATACAGTGATAGCGGAGGTGTATTTGGTTTGAGGGCTTCACAGAAATTGCTAGTGAGTGCAGCTCCTTTTCTTGGTTCTTGTCATTCGTGTTCTGGTTATGTTAGTACACTGCAGAAGTACCTGGGAATAAACTATTCCTCTAAGTGAAACATCATTTTGATTATTACTGACATTGGTGCTCATTAAAATACATAAGTGAAACACTGCCTTTCTGTAGACTCTGAAAGCTATTTCATGTTACTTGAAGGGGAATACAAATGAATACGGACTGCATCACTTTAGTTAAAAGGGGAAAATGTTCTAAAATACTGGAATTTGGACTCTAGATCAGTAAGCAACTGAGGTTTGTAGTTGACTTCTTTTCTGTCTCTTTTTTGTTTTTCATCTCTCTCTGATTTCTGATTTTTAAGGTGTGTGTACACGGGGGAATGGAGACAGAGCATGTTTACTTTATCTGTTGCACAATTAATGATACAAATCTATGTTCAGATGAAACAAGATCTAACAAATTTAAACAATAGTTTTTTTCCTTTTTGTTAACATTGTCTTTACCCAACATTCATTTTGACCTATCTCCAGATACAAAAAAGCCTCTTTAATTTTTTTTTACCATCATCTGTGTCTATTGTTACCCATATCAGTGCATTTTAATGGCTGTCTCCAAGCTCTCAAGATGTTTAATACATTTCCCTTTCCATTGTATTGCAGCTAAAATATGACCTGCTGCTGTTTAAATAATGTAATTTAATGATTTCACATTTTCAGCCACGCAAGGCTTCCTTTCAGTAGTGAAGCCTTTCACTAATGATTTGGAGAGATAGTTTGCTCTCATTTCTTTCAGAACTCAAGATTGAGAAACTCTGGCTTGGAAATAAATTATTGACATCCACTTTAGGAACAGTACAATGTGTAGTGGAAATAAAATACATAAAGTTTCAGTGCCATGAGGCTAGAATCTCCAACTTGTTGATTTCTTTCAAGGTTCAAATGTCATTCAAACTCTATATTGGTGGAGATATCTAAAACACTGTTGTGCCATTGCTATGTGATGCAATATATTTGGGCCAACCCTTTGCAGAGAGACTACCAAATTGTTATCCATGGTACATGAATGGCCAGCAGTGAGTTGGTAGGCAACATCATTTTGAACATGTATCCCATACTAGAAGGATAGCTAAAATACATTAACTTTGTAGCTAAAACTGCTTTGGCTGTCATGAAAAAGTGAACGAAATGAGAAGACAGCCTTTAGCAACTTACAGGAGTTGGACTCAATGATCCTTGCGGGTCCATTCCAACTCAGGACTTTCTATGATTCTACGATTCTATGAACTCCTCAGCACTGGAATACCTTCCCATTTCTCAGAGATTTCAACATGAAATCAACAGCGTTAAAAATTATATTAAGAAAACAAGACAGAACACACTCATCCCCCCAAAAAAGGTATCCTTCTGTTCAGATGTACAGAAATATTACACTGAGACATAAAAATCAGATGGGTTTAAGGAGAGAACGTCTTTCCATGAATATCAGCTCCCAAGCATTACTGAATACTCTGAGATTAAACAACTACTAGTCTCTTGGAGAGGCTCTTGAGAAGGATAACTAAAATAAAAAAAAAAAAAAAAAGAACATACTCTCCCCAAAACCTAGAGAACTCTGACCTGGCAAAGGAGATGCAGAAACTGAAACTGTTGGTCCAGAGAAAAGTTTCCCAAAGACAGAAAGTTGAATACTGATGAACACCAGTTTGGACGATAAAAGGAAAACTGGCAGAGTGTTTTCTGCATTGTCAATAAGGACAGGCCAAGAAGCAATGGGCTGAAAGCAACAGACAGGCAACACACTGTCTTGTAGGGTATCTGCATCACGTTTTCCCTTCTCACAACCTCTCCATTGCTATTATGACACCTCCAAAATTTTTGCTAGTTAGGAAAGCATGGCTGTGTTCCAGCTGTAATTCTAAGAAACAGTGAGGGGAAAACAGGTGTGTAAATTTCTTGGGACAACAGCTTTCTTGGATGGTTTTTAAACTCTTATCTTCAGTGCTCTTAGTGGATTACAGTAAAAAGTTATGATTGTTGATTTTATTGTTTTCTTCAAAGAACTGTTGGTGGAAAGCCAAAGTTCCATAGGTGAATCTGTGTTATGTTCAGGGATTTCTGTTTACTCTAAAGCAGACGGCTCTGTCCTGTCACCAACCCTCTGGCATCGCCGTAAATTGTATTCTTTGCATGTTCCTTGTGCATATGAAATTTGCTTAATAGGAGCCAGGGAACACATATTTTTGTAAGTTTCACAGCAAGAATTTACACATTCATTTTCCTTCCTTCTGTTCACACACATTTGACTTATTTGCTTAGGGAACAGATATGGTATAGCAGTGTGTATGGCAAATGACATAGTGTAATGAACAGAAAATAATCAGGTATGTATCAAGAAAAGTATTTTTGAAAGAGGCTTAGTCTAAACCTCTTTTCACTTACAGCAACAAAATTCCTATTGACTTAGTGGTGGATCAGGACCCCATGGCAACTGAACAATTTAACACAAATACATTTGGAAAAAAAAATCTTATTTATAAGTAACTGACAACTGAAGAATAGGCAATTTCACTGAATAAGTTATACTGTGTGAGTAATTTCCATATCATTAATCGCTCCATTTTACCAATGTCTTGAATTTTTAAAGAAACTCTTCTTTTCTCATTTTAAATACTTAGCATATCTCCTCTATGATTCCTATCACTGAATGCTCTTTTCCCTTTCCACAAGCAAGGGTTTCCATTGTTTTATCCAGTCACCCTGAGGTCTCATACTTACCACCGTGAACCACAACCTGAAAGTCCCTGAGAAGAAAGTCAGTTAAACATATAAGTGGATCACACACAATGTAGTGGGATTACTCCCTCGATCAACATTTAATACGAATTCAAGTACTCTGTTAGATCAGAACGTTTCTGAATTCACACATTATTCAAAAAACCTTAAGGGTGTCTTTTGAGTTACCTAGCTGGGGTAGTTTTTGATAAAGACGTTTAGAAGTTTACTGATGAGAGAAGAAAAAGAAGACAGGAGACTTGACTGTGCTGGAAATTCAGGGACAGCAGACGTGACAACAACAGGAGTAATAAGACAGGTCAGAAAACAGCATGAAAACATGTCCCCCCATCGTCTAGGCTGACCATGCCACAGTGAGGTTTAAGTGAGATGGAAGTTGATGAATATAGTCTGATTTCACCCAAAGGGCAGGAATTACCAAAACTGTGTTGAAGCATGGGCTTCTCTGAGTATACCTGTAAAAGTGCTAGCTACAAAACAGAGCACACGTTCTATGACCATCTTTCAAATAACCACAAAAAACAGGGACCAGAAGTCAATCAGGTTCAATGGAACTGATGATACCACACAGCTAAAGATGTTCTCTAGAAACACAGTGCTCTCACCTGACTCCTACTTTCATTCATGCATGCATCAGGTAGTGGGCTATATAGGAAGCAACAGAAGCTTACAACTGTGATTTGGGGCTCTTAAGAGCTATCTTGACCAAGTTACTTTGTTTCCTTGTGTATCAGTTTCACTTCCAAATAATAAGGGCAGTGGCACTTGCTTAGATGATCGGGAGGGAAGGGTAGAGAAGACAACAAACAGCAACACAGCTAAGTGAATTCATGGGTTCTGTTTCTTTCAGCTACTTTATGGAAGGTGTGATTGCGTCCATAGGCAGGGAACTGCACCTGATGCTCCAGCAAGTCCCTATTTGATCCCGTGCTTCTATCTACCAGTAAAGATTATGGAGGAAACCTTTTCACCTGGTAAGGTCGTTGCTTGCAAAATTTATTTGGCAGCACAGTTATACCTTTTAGCTAGCAATTAGACACCCATGGCTAAACTAAAGAGCAAGGGTTGCCTGGCTTAATCCCTACCCTCCAGCTTTGCAACACAGGGTGAATAAATGACGTAAGAACTGCACGAGTTTCTATTTATTTATAATACTACGTACCCAGCAACTATAACCTGGAGCAGTCCAGAGTGGAAGGATACATTTTTATAATGCCTGTTTCTTCATTAAGATTTCATCATCCACCTACGCTAAAAAGCCACTTCCCCTTCACTTTGTTATATCTGCTTTTACCCGCTCCTGTTCCTGCATTATTTTTTTAATCTCCAGTTCCCTACTTTACATGCACTCTCAAATTTTAAACAAGCAAAATTTGTGCATTAGTGTGTCCTTTTCATGTATGATTTATGAATGACAGGTTCTTCAGTGCAGCTTAATGGTATGAGAGAGACATTATTTTAAACATTAAAGTGAAAACCATTTACAACTATGATAAGAGAGGTCTGTTGACATTAAACTTTAAAACATGCACAAGGTAAAGGCAAGTAGCTGCTCCAACAGGTGAGAGTACTATGCATGCAGTTTGTAAGGGAGTTTGTTCAACACATGAGCTGTCTCTTCCTTTTCTCTGTTTCACAACCTGTAGGATTTGGTGCTTCAAACAATTCATCTGGTAATCAGCAGTCACCAGAGTTTAACAACTAAAAAATACTTAGGGCACTGTGCAGAGCATTCATTTAAAAAAAAATGACCATTCCGTTTGAGGAAAACTTTTCTTACCATTTATATCAGCAAGAAATACAAATAAGTAAATAAATAAATAAACAGAAGGAGCTAAAGCTTTATTTTGATACTTCCTGCTCACACCTTTATCACTTTCACACTGGACAATCACTTCCTTACCATCCTCCTCCAATAAAGCTGTAAAATTCAATTGTAAGTTATTGGCTAATACTTATCTTGCTATACTTGGTTCAGTTCTGTTCAGCAGCAACTGCTTTCGGAGAAGCAATCAACATAATTAGGAGTAGTAAATAAATACATCTATACTTTATATCATGTGTGTTTGGATTGAGTACTGTTTCTAACAGTGTTAGACACATTGACTGAACAGCAGAGAATATTAGGGAAGAACAGGGATCTTACAGAACTGCTTTTCAGTCTGATTTTAGACCACAGGGAGAATGCAGCAGATACCTTAGAGCAGAACTGTTGCAAACATGGTACAGCTCAGACAATGGGGAGGATACATACAGAGATGAACTTTCTGCTTGTGACTTCGGAGTCATGAATCTCCCTCAACAGCTTGGATGAGGATGGCAGAACCTTATTGATAAAGCAGACCTCCCGCAGCAAGAATGAGAACGCACATCTGGGGCACTGATAACAGCTGAGAAAACCCTGATTTTATAATAAAAGGTTTTTTTAAAAAACCTTTTTTCTTGCAATACTGTGTTTTTAGTGGCCTCTACTCATTCAGCTACCCTAATCATCAGTGGTGAAACAGAATACTTATCTTCATTCTGCCATTTGAAATTTTAAAGTGAACTGTGAGTAGGGAACATTGATCACTGATGACAGAAAAGCCTAATGAATCATTCAAGTACTTTACATTACTGACCCCTAGACTCTAAGGCCCAACCTCCAATCTGTTTTTATAAAAATGCAAATATCCTTCAAGTATCTCTCAAGTATTCAAAAAACAATCCACATATTAACTTTCAATATGCATCAAGAGCAGCATTTTATTGGAAAAAGAGATCACTCAGTTTAAAAGAGAGAGATAAAGTGAAATAAACAGGCAAAAGAACCTATTAGAAAAATGCTAAAGATTACTTACCTTGTAGATTTTGCAATGGCAAAGTCATGATGCCTCCTGCTGCAGCTGCTGCTACCAGCCCTTGGATGTTGGTGAGATTCGCTGTAGGTAGAGTTAGGACAAGTCCTTGTTGGCCCCCCAGCTGCCCAGCCATGTTGAAAGGAATAAGGATTGGCTGATTCAGAGCTGGAGTGCCTCCTGGCATCACCCCTGCTACTGCTGAGGCTAACTGTTGGGCTGTCAGTAACGGCTGTAACAAAACACAGACAGCAAGCCTATTTTACTGTGCATAGTTCAGTATTACACACTTAAAACTCCTCTGGCTTGGGATCCTTTCGTGTTCCATTATAGAGATGCACTGCTTCCAATATCTTAAAGCATACATTTTCACCAACACAGAAAGTTTTGACAAACTTGACAGGCTGAAGCTGCAAGCCTTACAGTCATGTAGCATGGTAGCAATCCCAGTTCAATCTAGACTGGAAAATTCATTACACGTGGATCAAAGATAATTTATGAACACAAGAAGGCCTAACTCAAGTCAGCCTACAAGTACCTAAATAATTTCCCAAATTTTCCCGGTTGTATACTGATTGGTAAAAGGTGAAAACACTACAGTAACAATTACCAGAAGCTGTGTGGACCAAGACTGCCTTGGGAAGTGGAAGAACACTGAGTTTCTTCTTAGGAGTATGGCTGAACTTCGATAAAACTGTGAAGGGATATGGGAAATCTTCTAAAGTGTTATACAGTGCCATACCATTATGCCTACATTTTGCTCTAAAGAAAATAAATACCTGGCGTAAAAGATAATGAAATGCCTTTACTAATGCAGGAGCTGCGTGTGACAGGCAGAACTGTCAGAGCCAATAAGGTTGCATTAAAATTGCACAAGCTTTTTAAAATTAAATTATGGCATGTATTTCAAAAATAACTTATATAAGACATTCAAATATTTTAACCTCCTAAATATGCAAAACTGCTTAGGTTTTATTTTAGAAAAACATACAAAAAGCTAACCTTCCAAAACAAATAACTTTTAAAACATATATGTGATACATACATGCTCTCTTTTTGTAACACTAAATGCAGCCAAACAGAATTACATTTTCTGCATTACACAGATCAAAGATGATCAATTGCAGTTGTTTACTTTTCAGCAAATTGCACATCTCGATTAGTTGAAAGGAAAGATACTGACCTGAGGCCCAACAGGGAACGCAGGATGGGACTGACTGGGTTGGTGCTGGTCTGCTGGGCTCGTGTCAGGCAGCACTGTGTTTCCTCTGGCCTCTGAAATCCAAAGAGCAGAATGACTTTAATATCAAGCCTGGGGACTGGCACATTACCTTCTACTCTGATGTCACATAACATCAAGCTGAAAATGATATGTTAAAGTGCTTTATCAATAACTCAAGCACTCAAATCACTTATCAGCTGCATAAATTATGCTAACATTCATTCAGACCAGCCAACTCATTCAAAGAGCTACAAAAATCTGACAGCAGTGAAACTGAAGCTATCATCAACCCAGCTAATGTGGGTTGCATTATACATCAATTTACATACAGTACATGAGCACTCTGCGTGTGTGGGAACTGCATTTTTTACGCTTAGGTGAGCATCAGCCATTCTAATTTCTGAAAGCAAAAATTATCTGAAAAACAATCAAGTAACATCTACTTTGTATCTTAATAAAGTACTTCCTTTTGTCAGTTACTGAGGCAGCAAAGGCTGTACTATGCGCAATAAAAAGGCGCTATGAAAACTGAAAACAGGTCTGCTTCCAAATGACAGCTTGTTTTCTAAATTGCATGTGGGGGGCAAGAAAAATTCTGTGAAACCAAGGATTTCCAGCATTTATTGAGATAATCAATATCCAGCAATCGAACTATATGCTGGGCACTAATGACTTGCTAAGCACAGAACACAGTGCAGCCCTACTGAATTTCGCCAAAGTCTGCAATATAGATTTGAAAAGGAAAAAGAGAAAGAAAAAATGTCCTATCAGTTGAAAGAAAGTACCAAGATGTTTTCAAAACTATGTCCTAATCCTCCATTTCCTCTGGGTGAAGGACTCACATTGATTCACAAAGTTTTTCAGCGCTGATGGCACGATCGGGCCCACATTTATCTTTGAAGCTGCAAGAATGACAGCAAGTATCAAAAGTAGCTGCAAGAGTACTGTGGTCTCTTGAAAAGAAAACCCTGGCAACTGCATCAGGTTTCCTGGTTGGTACGGTAGCTCCTGTTCTGTTAGTTTTTTCTGATGAGTGGTTGAAATTCCGTTCTAAGTAAACCTTAGCAAGATGCTCTTTTCCAGTGTTTGTCCCATGAATAGCAAGTGCAAGATAATTCAGAACCAGTTTATTGGCACACCCTGGCATGGTAAGGAAAAAAGATACGATTCTGTCATACTTATAAATTTTAAAGAGGGTATTATCAGCTCATTTAAAACAAATTCTTCTATATATTCTCCAAGGGGACAGACTTATAAATAATGGAAATGTGAAAAAAAATACTTCAGCACATTAAGGTACAAATAAAATTGACTGCTACATATTATTCAATTGAATTCTATCTCTACAGCAAGGTGTCAATCATAACAGCATTTTAGAATAGGATTAAACAATAAATGTGCACAGTTATTATGCAGAAATCTGAAAATCTGATTAATTTGTAATATTTTTGTGTGGTCTCAAAAAGCCAGAAATGGACGTTGTTTTGGGAATACTTACAAACAGCCTATTGAAATATCTGATTTGGAACTAATAAAAACATACAGACTTGCTGACATTTTATAAAGTGAATTCAATAAAAATATGTTTGGCATTTTAATGACCACTGTCATTTAATAATGAGAATAAGCTGACCTACTATAATCGGTGAGGACTCCAACAATTGCCTAATAACATGCAAAAAGAGACTCAGTCACTAAATTTTTTATATACAATTTACTCATACGAGTTACTTGAAAAGAAAGAAATATAACTAGATATGTGAGATTCAGTGAAAACTGTTTCTTTCGAATGCATTACAATCCTAGTGCTACTGCCATCCCTAAGACGAATGATAGGTTTTCTTCAGTATGGGTTCCTCCTATACAAAATAAAGTGCTATGTTACTAAACACAGTTTTACCTTTGGTAATTTCCACTTATTGTTATGGGGTTTTTTAAATCTTCTCATCACAGCTGTATGTATAAAGTGATATTAGATCAAAGGCTCAATACCAATGAATATATCACTCCCCATCAAGATCAAATCTTATAAATCAATTTTGTTTATGCAATTTTAAGGGCTGAGAATTTTGTCTTTCTGTGTGATTTAATTAATATTAAAACAAGCTCTTGGTAATCTATCACGTCATTAAATTGTCCTATGAAAGCTTTGGGAGCAGAACAAAACTGCAGTCAAATATTCACTATAATTAGATTTTATTGCAATTACTATAGCTTGAACTCTCAGCAAATAAGTAAGAACTTCTGAAGAAATATGCCTGCGCTTGCGCATTTTTTTCCATGGTGCAGCTATCCTTAGAACCACTGTTTTCTGTTATCTGTATCCTAAGGATTTTGCAATATTTCAGCTCACAAGCTGTATGTAGCACCAGTGGGTTATACAGGACCATAAAGACAAAATTAATTATGCTCCTTTTCTTTTGCATTGTACTAATTGGAATCACTTAAGATTACATTCTTTTCATATGGTCACTCATCACAGTTGATGTATCTTTTCATTTCAGTGCTCAAATGCTCTGCCTGCTGCTTCTAGCTTGCTGTCCATACAATGCAGGCATCCCAGCCAAATAGCACACACTTTCACCTGCATGAATGTGGTCTTACATGGCACCCTATATGAAACTATGCATGCCGTATTCTCTGACCGAAATTCTCATATGTCCTCTCATGCCCCTTCTAATTTACCTGCTATAACAGCAACTCAAGTCAAGATTTTTGTCAAAACGTGCAGGAGAATATGCCTGCTGGGCTGGCAGTAAATAACAGCAAAGCAAGGGTTTCAGGGTTAAGTTCTGTTGCATCACACACAGTGACAGCATTTGTTCGTTACTGTACACTATCTTTAGTGAGACACATTGGTCAAAGCTCCCAGGAAGGCGAAGCAGAGCACAAAACACTGGTAGAAGGCTACTTTTCCTTTTCTGCCTTATAATGTTGACCAGGTGGATTCCTCTGACTTCAGAGGATCTGAGGAGTCAGGAGAGCTCTGTGTCACAGCTACTATTTCTGATTCACAGACTCATTGCTTCTAACTTGGAAAAATACCTTCATTGAGACCATTGCTCTAAACTGGCAGCGCACAATCCCCTGCATTGTTTTTCCCCTCTGTTTTACCACCTTTATTTAGAAGTTCATTAGTTCCATATGCTGGAATGTCCGCTTCAGGTAAATTATTCCCCTGTCCAAATTCCAGTCCTCACTAATAAAAATGGCCTGTCAAAATCTAGCTTAGATTTTCCACCTGTCCAGATCCAGGCCATTACCTCCTGTTAGGCTATCCTCCAACACTGCTCAGCTTTCTATCAGCGAGAGGTATGGCAGCAAGGAACTAGGACTCATAGCAGTCCCTATGGGCTTGGGGAGATACCAGCAGCACCTTCTCTGTTCTCAACTACACTTTGGAGAGATTGTACTCTCATTACACCTCTGATTGCTGGTGCACAAGGGGCAGGGAGAAGATAGTAACAGGGCACCTACCCTGGAAAGAGAAGGAATTCTCCCTAACACCATTTGCCTACACAGGGAGCTAAGACTTCTCGTATAACTGAGCACTGCCATCACAGCCTAAGTCAATGAGTTTGCTCAGTAGTACTGTATGAACAGACAGGAGTGCTACTGCCATGGTACGGCCCTGACTGTAGACAAGGCTTTAATATTTAATAAGCAGTATTCATCATATGTGATTCATCATAAATTAATTATACATTATATAATACATACACTCACCTCTCATCCCACCAAGGGGCTGGAAGGGCATGACACAAGAAAAAATTGAAGTGCACTGTAAACATTGTAAAATAACCCTCTTAAAATAAAATATTATTTAAAATAAAGCTAAGTGAAACAAAAGCGACCTTCTTCTCCCCTTATCAAAAAGAGAAAAAAAATAAAATCCCCAAAACCAAGTGAAAAACTATGTTGAACAATACCTGGTTTAACAATGAGGAAACCACAAGAGAAACATCAGAAGGAAAAAAAATTCCACATCCCAAGGCCTCCAAGCTTCTTACAAAATTACAACTGTAAACACACTAGTTCTAAACAGGCTTTCCAAAGTCTGCTTCCTTTTTGTTTTTTACACATCTTGAGCAACACAACAGGTAATTCAGTTCTAAATGTCTTTAACTCCCAGTGTCCCATGAAGGAGGGAATGCTCTAATCCCCACTTTACAAATGAGCAACTAATGGACAGAGGGACTCGGATTCGGATTCTCAAATCAGCATCATTTAGGCACCTAGATCTCCTCAGCCATAGTTACACTGTTGAGGAAAGCATGGGTTAAAACACAAAGCTGCTCTGTGACTCCTTGTCTGCTCCAGGACTACCAGCAACTCTGGCAAGATGAACCTGTACGTGGTCCCCAGCACTCTGCACTCAGATGCACTGCCTGTCCCAGCGGCCCTTGTCTCGCATGATGTCCAATGCTAGCAGGGAACCTGCAGCTGACTGGCAACTGTGACTATACCGAAGAGCACTACAGGATATATGATGGAGTGCATTAAACATGTAGATCCAGCTCTGTCCTGGACCTCCTGGTTCATCTGCAGACGTGTGCTTGTGCTCAAAGACACAACGCACACTGGCGTCTCCTCTCAAACTCTGCACCAATGCTCACTCAAAGCCAATGTTCAAACCACAGCATAGGACTAGCCTCAGCAGATGATCTGGACATAAATAACTTCCTCGTGGTCTTCAGGAATGAATTCAATGTGTCTGACATTTGTATCAGAGCCAGGGAGATGCTGGGCCACCCCTCTTTAGTAGTCAGTGCTTTGAAAAATAAGCAGGATCAAATTTAGATCAAATACAAGATTTTCAGTAATCAGAAGAATGCATAAATCCTGCTGAGATACCCATTTAAGAAAATATTTTAAATGAATCAACATTAATGAAAGAACACAGCATTCAAGCAACTGTTCATATTAAAATCCTTAGACAGAGTTCCACAATGTGACATTAAATTACTTGTATTTATCTCCCAGTAACTGTAACAATAAGAAATCAAGAGTAGACTTTTTTCTTACTCATTGAGCCAACTCACATTAAAGATACAGCTTTAAGAATGAAATCATTAAAGTGAAAATATTACCTGTGAGAAAAAATAGTCTTTGTGATTTTTAAAACTAATAAACTCACAGTCTGTGCATGTTATATACCTGCATTTAGATCATAAGCCATATTATCAGGACAAAAAAAGGTAACTTTTTTAAAGAAATTAAATAGAACAACTGATAATATTCAAATTATCAGGTATGGTGTGTGAAAGTCCATAATCTCTGATTAAAGTAATTCAGCTCTTCATTAAATGAACCTTTAATTGTTAGCAATTATACCAGGAGCAATCTTGCTGAACAAAATTTAATAGCTGAAAGAAACTGATGCAGCTGATAATGAAAAAATGTAACATTCCCTCCAAACAATCCTCATTCTGCCACGAAGCACCATATTGGGGCTCTTAATTTCACTATTTTCAATTTCCTGCTGCCCCAGACGTTGGATATGTAGGTAGGAAGCCTTTCCAAGTCACCTCATCGTAAAACCTTAGTAATCAGATTGCCACACAGAATTTCACAAACACATCTAAATTTTACAATACTTGCAGGAGAGAAAATTGAGATTTTATGCTGAATCCATCTTACATCAGTATTATCCTATGGCTATCAGAGGACGTATTCCTGTTACCTCAGCAAAGAAAAGCAAGCTCAGAAATTAAATGAGAATGAATCACCCACTGAAAGGTATGAATTTAGGCTTGGACTTCTCATATTTAATTTAAGTAGTCAGATAGTTGTCTTATTCTAGTGCATGACCAAGATGCGCCATACAATTCACTCATCTGGACTGTATAAAACTTAGACTCTAAGTATCAGGTTATCCCACAGTTCGTTAAGCAATTCACCTTTTCCTGCTGACCTCTACTTCAGATTCTAAGACGTTATTTTTAGGCAGCAATTTCAGCTTTACAAAGAAAACCAAACAAGTAGAGATCTGTGTGTGTGCAGAATTACCACCAGCCAGAACCTGTTAACTCTGAAACCTAACAATGTTGCAATGTCAATATTATTATTTTACTGTTCAATCATTTTAGCACAACATACAAGTACTGTGCTTATCTTCCACAATGTCAGATTGACTCAGCTTACATAACTCTCACTCTTAATTTTCCCCTACCTATGTACAAAAACCTTCTAGTTTACCTTTGAAAATGTTTGTGGTGTGATAAGGAAATGCCATATTGATCTACCATATTGACATATATGTCAATGCAATATCCTGTACAGAAAAGCTAAAAATCCTGCATACAAAATGGATTGAATTAGACAGCAGAATGAATAGAGCAGATTTGCTTTACTGAGTGTATCATTCAGTACTTAAGTAAGTAAACCCCCACAGTTTTATACTTATCTGAAACTGCCATGCAGTTGCTACTGTAAAGCTACCAAAATCACTGCAGAGCTCAAAATCATTCTGCCAGCAGAGCACAAAACCTGGCCTTTACCTGGTCCCTGGGGATATTTTCTCCTACAGGATCTCCTCCCACAAGACACGTAAGGTAGCTGAAATCACTGTGCTCATTACCCGTATGCACAGAGCTTGGCTTGTATTTACGCACTTGCATCTTTCTGGATCAGGAATGAAAACATTAAAACTCTGTGACTGTTTATAATTAAAATCAGGCTACTGAAGTGATTCATGTTACAGAGAACTTCTCCTGGGCAACCATCAGTTATATTTACCACCAAACAAAAAAACCTACCATACCAAGGCACAAAAATCACAGATAATGCAAACCCCAGCTCTCCCAACTGCCTTAAATTTTCTTCTTTCCTATCTTTATTTTTGCTCCTCTTTCATTGTCTTATCTTTTCTTCTTTCTCTTTTCTCCAAGTGAAATTTTTTTCTTATTGGTGCCTATATGAATATTCTTCAACTTCAGATACTTCACGTGAGAAAAGAAGCATAGCTACTGCAGAAAAGGTGAAGGGATATAATTGCAAAAGTATGTTCTTTATTCAAAATAGACTCATTCTACTTTTCTTAACCCCCTAAGTACAGTGCATAAAAATCCCTTGTTAATGGTACATACATTTTTTATGAATTGGACTCTTCATATTGAGAGTTCTAGTTTCTTTTATACTGTATGCATTAGCACAAATATAATCACATTAAGGTCACAAAGACCCTATCAGTTTTCCCTGAATTCATACAACATTTCATACTCACTGTTTGCTGTTAGTGCTAGTGAATGCAATGATGATAAAGGTTACTTACCAGAAGATGGACAGTTGAATGCATTATTATTTCATGTTGGGCAGCTGATCCCTAGCTAAGAAGGGCAGAAGGCTTCTCTAAATTAAACTTTCCTTTCTTTCCATCCCTGGAAGCTTACTAAATGCCAAAGAGTGAGCACATTAAAGAACACCTATTTTGAAACAACTGCTACAGTTTACCATCTTTATAGCTAACTAAGATTTCTTTATGATTTTTACAGCATTTATCTATGCATGTGTTTTTATTTCCAATAGGGAAGAGGGCAAGCTTTCCACCAAAAGCCCAACTTCCTGACACTTACTGTCCCCATCTGACTCCTGTACGCTCCCCAAAATAAGGTAGACTATGCTGATATCTTATAAAGATATACATTGGTGTTTGCCTGGGAAACCTTGCACAATTTACACATTATGGGCTTGGCCGCTGGCACTACAGCCTACTGAAAGCCAGGCAATACCGGTGGACATCCTCTGGTGCCCAGCAATTCAGGTTTCTGGGTGGAAGAAAAGGGTAGCATGTCTGACATCTTTTGCTTTTTACAAGTTACATTGTTAGACTTATTTACAAAGGATAGGGCACAGGTAGGTGTCTGATGACAGAAATTTAACTCGCAGCTTTGACACCTTCCAGGGACTGGAAAGAAAAAACTGTAAGGTGGGGAGGGGATGAACCCAGTGGCCTAACAGTCCTGTGAGAGTCTGTTAGAAATTAAAATCATCTGGTTTGGTGAGTGGGGAGTATCCAGTTAAGGGAGGAATTGTTCAGTTAAATCCGGTAAAAGCACCTGGCACTTACATCTTCAGTAGAGCCAGCATTCAGCAAAATGCACTCCACAATATACGTAAACTCCTACTGGAGCGTCCTGACCAGCAAGTATGGTCAAGCGACAGTGGTTTATCACTCTTGCTACTGAGTTCACTGTCTGGTTTCATCCCTGTGGTGTCTTTAACAATTTCACACTCTCTGCTGTGGTCTTTACAAAGCCCTGTGGGGCAGCTCCATCAAGTGTCTCATTACAGGTTGTTCAGCTGTTCAGACTTTATTGAGACTCTTGAAAGAGCCATCCCACAGAGCAGCATACTGTAGGAGTCCAGTCGAGATCCAGGAGGAAACCTTAACAGTGGCAGCAACTCTGTATGCAGGGGACCACGCTCCTAGATCAGACTAAATCGCAAAACTGGTGAGGCTACATTATAAACCTATTTAGCTGCACATGTACCTTCAGAAATTCCTAGCTACAAAAATTCAACTGCCCTCCCCCTTCAAAAGCAGCCTGTGCTGTTTGATATCTGCAGCAAGTTCTCATGATATGGCTCAGCAGGGTGAGCCATTATTTCAAATGAAATTGTTGGTTGGGAGCTGCAGAAACTCATGGTATGCATGCCTCCAGATCTTGTAAATCCTGAACTGAATTAAATTCTGTCTCTTTATTATTGTCTGAAATCAACTGTAGTGACTATTTACAAGGAGCTTTTACCAGGAGTTCCCAAACACTTTATCTGTTTTTAAAGAGCATTCAGTCTGCTGGCCAGGTCTTGCAAGCTATGTCAAGCCTGGCCAACGCTAAACCAAGTTTAAAATACACAGCAAGGACTTTGGGTCCCCCCCCGCCCCACTTCAATTGCCTCACTCCTCTGTAGACCAAAAACTAAAAATATAAAAAAGACCTAAAGAACTAGTAGCCAGCATTATCATTCTGTCTGTCTCCTGAATTTGAACAGCTATTTACCAGACAATGATAGTGAAACACTCTGCAGCAACCACTAAGATGGTCTTTCACACACTGAAAATACCCTAAAACAGATCTGCAGGGAAATAACCAAGTGGTTTACAAAAATTTGGATACTGATCCTGTAATATGTTGATCTTGCCTTTATGTGAGTCAAATGCCTGCCGGATTTCACATGTGTTGGATTAGTTCTCTAGGAAAGGTTTAAGAATACAGCACAGGTTAAAAAAGCTTTACACATAACAGGCATATATTCCAGGACAGTCATACTGCATGAAGGATATCCTGGTTGGTAACGCCTTGTCATGGCAAGACCTCTTGGTAACAACATGCCATGCAGGAAGGAAAAAAGCAAAAAGAAGCCACACAACTTAGCTTTGCCAAAATACCAAGTGGCAGGCAACTTGCTTCAAAGAGTGAGAGGGGGCACTGTGATACATCCTAACAGGATTAAATTAAATGAAACATACAAACTGTTCCTAATCTGTGAGAATGCTCGTGTTCATATATACTTATGCCTCTATATAGATACATATTTAAAAAAAAAATTAGTTTCCTACATCCCTTTCACTTTTATATTATTGTTCTGTTTATTTTTTCAGCATTACAGTAATTGAAAAATATCTACTGGTAAAAGATGCTATTAATTTAAGTGCATTCATAGTGTATTATGTCACTAATAGACTTAGGTAACATTATTCTTTTATCCTTTTTACAAAGCATTATTTTATTGTCCTCTCATTTCTAAGATTTTACTTCCACTTAAAGTCAAGTAGAGTGAGGGCTTTGCAGAATTCTATTATATTATTGTCCTGTCATTATTCTAACTCCATTACACAACAACACAAAACCAGCATCAGCTTCCATTTGTCATATTATTTATTTTGAGGATTATGTCAGATCTCAGACTATATGTACGTGCCTACTAAATGTAATTTGGAGTTGGGCAAAAAGTAATCACTGATTTCTTCTAAAAATGCTTTTAAAGAAAATATTTTTTAACTATTCTATATTTCTGTAAGAGCTCTGTCATCTGATTTTGACCCATGCAACGCTTTAGAAGAATCTAGCTATATTGACAAAAAATAAGACAACGTCTAGAGGTACATATAGACAACAAGATTTGAACTTCTTTGTCCATACTCTCAGCTGAGCTGGCAGAAGCTAATCCTGCTGTGGAAGCCACACAGCTATGCTCACGTGGTGCTCTATACATGCACACTGTGTGCCACTCTAACACAGCTGTGTTGCTTCTAGGCATGAGCTGTCTTGTGTCTGGGCACAGTGGAGCACAGAGGACCTGGAGACAAAAGGACCCTGGGCCCACCTTTCCTACAAGTAAGATCCCTCAGCAGCCAACAAATGGCTCAGCACACCTGATGTGCTTTCCAGAAGTGGAAAGGTGCCTTCTTAATACCTTCTTTTAGCATCCCTGGCTTTGAGGATATGCAAAAATGGCCAGGGTTGGTTTGAAATAGCCAACACTTCCACCATCCATTCCTTATAGCTGTCATAAAGGAAAGAAAGATCAGGAGCAAAAGCTCTGGCAAAAGCAAGATTTAGGCTCCATGCCCAACCATCACAGAATCCCTGCGAGACCTTCACCAGCTCTTTTTATCTCACATGCAGAGGGCATTGTTAGGCCCTCAGAGCTTAAAGAAGTCTTGGACGAAAGGAGCATGTCAATTAGAGTGGTTGCATCAGCAGGTATTGTTGGTATGCGGCTTCCTCCAGTCACAGACTTCTTATCATCTGCCACTACTCTATCTTTAGGGCAAATACCTATGTTGGGCATGGTGCAATGCCTGCACAATTGGGCTCTAGAATTGCCTTTCCTCCATGTTGAAGGAATCTGCACTCAACTCTCGGGGATAACTTCATGTTGTCTTTGAGACAAAGCCACTGCGTGCCTTCTTTGCATCCTCGTATCAGCACAAAAAGCTCCTACTCTCTTCACCTTGCCTCTCCTTAACTCTCTCCATGTGCTGGCTACTGAAGGACTGCTGGAGTAAATAATATTTGCTCACTGCCAGCTATATAGTCCCAAGTGAGATTCTGGTCACAATCAGTCATTCTATTAACTATCACCCAGATTGCTCCCCTTGTTATTCTGTACGACCCGTTGATTATATAGGTAACAATGCACTAAGTAGATTTAACTCAGCAAGAAATGTCTGGGTTCAAAACTCAATCTACATTAAAAACATACTAAAATGAAACAAAAAATACTCATATCCATACTTACTGTCTTCTCAGTTAAAAAGGTATTTAAAGAACTCCCAGGGAAAATCCATCTCTTTACCATAATATGTATGACTGACATTCATAAGATAGTTATATACAGAAAACAGGATGCAGTAGGTTTTATTTCAGTCACTGTGAAGCAAACCACTTGTATGTGTCAGTGTACTTTGTACTTAAGTACACTACGTGTACTTACACATACTTTGCACGTGTATTGTTATAATAGCATTGCTTTCACTTAATGTTATTCTAATGACTTTCCTCTGAAGAGCATTTGTGGACACCACAACTCCCTAAATGGTAACAATGGATAAATATCAGCTTGAGAAATGCAGGTCTATATTATTTACGAAGCTGCAATTCTCCTGTAAATAACCCAGTTGTTAAAATGATATGTATCTATGTAATTGAGTCTTCTGTATACAAATAAATAAGGCTTTATTGCAATGTCAGAAGTTAACAGACCAGTCAATAAAATCAATAACTCACTTTTTCTTGCTTATATATCTAACTTTTCTCCACCTTTCCTACGTCCTCTGTTTGTTCTGGTTACATATTAACACTCCAAAGGATATATAGCTCTTATGATATTGTTTTGCAAATGGTGGTCTGAAGAAAATTCTGAAGAAAGACCACCTCAGCAATTTAATACTCCGCCTATTTATTGTGTACTTTAACATATACCTGTCTGGTATAAATCAGGGAGAAAGAAACTGTCTTGATTTACACATCAGAGTGCTAGACATTTTTAATGTGAATGAATACATGAAGGTCTAAGTAAATTAGGTTCATATTGATACATTTACCTAAAAGTGCTCCAGGCCTGGATTACATTATTGTATAACCACTGTCAGAACAGCACTGCCAGATTATAACATTATCCTGCTTATGCCTCTATGGTTAAAGTTTTGTCAGCATTTCTATTATGCTCCCCATTTTTCAAATATTTATAACTTGGCTGTAAAATTTGCTTTGGCCTGAAACTTGGTGAACCAGAAGCCAGATCCTACAAATATTTACTCAAGCAAGTTGACCATTTTATTTCAGTGGGAGTGTTTCCATTAGCTGGGTCCTGGCAGATTACAATCCAAGGTCAAAGTTTATGAGCCTGGTTGTTTTATTTCATAATGAAGAGAGAATTTGGGTACCTTTAAAAATATTCTTTAAGAAAAAAAAATATGGAAGTACTGGAAAATAATACTTGATTCTGTGATGTGATTAGGTCCCTAACTTGATAATCTCTTGTTTTCAGTACTTCGAAGAAGAAAAATTAACAGCAAAGCTGCTGCAATGTAAAAACTAGCTGTGGGGCATATGCACTAAATTCTGTTCCACTAATTACATTTTCTTGTGGGTTTTCATCTGGGATCTAGCACACCTCCTAAACAGTGTAAAATTGGGATGGCTCCAAATGAGCCATTCTCATCTATCAGGAATACAAACATGCTCACAAAAGCTATCTTATTATGTATGCTCCATACAGGCTCTTCATTCAAAAATATTTTAACAGATGTCATGCTGGATAAATATAATGGCTCATCTGAGGCTTAGAAACACTTTACTCACAGTAGAAACAAATTTGGGCAGCATTTTTCAAATTGAGTTAAGTCCTTAATACACACCCACAGGCTTACTTAGACTTATAGATACAATATCTTTTTCTTTCGTCCTCCTTAGCCAGCTGAACACATGACCTGTTATCAATGAAAATTTTCCTGTTCTGATGCTGCTATATGTCCTAACTCTGCATTTGGCTTTTGGATAAGATTACTGTAGAGCATTGGTCAGGGGACAAATGCAAGGCCCTTCTGCACAGCTTCAGCAGCCTACAGGTTATCTGCAGAGAAGCGCAGGAGGTGCATTTTGTACAACAGCATCCTCTGAATCTTTTCTTTTCAAAAACTCACCACAGACAGCAGAGGGTAGTGAGACATTCCTACACTTTGTTAACCTAAGCCAAAGAACCCAATAACAGGAAATGCTTTTAAAATAGATACAGAGTATAAATCCAGTTGATGAGCAACAGAAGGCTACGCAGTTCGGGATTTCCTTTGGAGTTTCATTTGAAGGAGACTTGCACTTCTACCTTCACTGCCCCTGGTGCAGAAAAGCGTGTTGCAGTAAGCTGTATTGGGCTCAGTACTGTAAAGGTCTCAGTACACAACTTCACTATTGTGGGCAGGCTCATTGAAATAACACGAGCATGAGGCACTGGTGATGCTTCTTTCTGCTCCTGGGGTAAGACCCCTCTGGGCACATTGTGAGTGTGTGGTGCTACCCTCAGGTCTTAGACAGGATGCAAGGCTTTGCAAGGCATCATAGGAATTTAAATATTTTCTTTTAGTTTACACAGTTTTGTTTGGCATTGAAGAACCAGGCTGTCAGCTGCACAGATGCAAGTAAACAATTAATACAAAGCGATATCTATTGTGAACAGCATGAAAATTCCTTGCATGGAAGTTACTTTCTTCCCCATAAGTTTCATTTCATCTCATATAATAACACTGAGACAAATTGTGGCAGTAAGCTACAGGCTTGCTGTTTTGTAATAAAGTAGAATGTTTCTTTAAAGTACCTCTGACTTATGCAAAGTTTGAGATCTAAACACTGGGTTACACAACAGTTCATGCACCTGACGTACCAACTTGCAGGATGGCATGATAGTTTTGTTGTGTCATGTGCTGGGGCTGGAGGTTATCCCAGTGGGTTGCAAACAGGGATGCTGTACTTTCTCAGGGGACCCTGCACTGTGACTGGGGTCTCTATGTACAGTCCTCACCTGCAGCACTTCCACACTGGGACCCCTCAGCAGTCCTGGCAGCCCAGCTGCTCTGAAATACCAGTGGGCTAAGCAGGAGAGGGCTGCGGTGCTGCTCTGCAGCACACACAGTGCCAGCCGAGGGGCCGAGCAGCACGAATATCAGTTCTCCTAAGCCACGAGCAGCAGACTTAGGGGCTGATGGGGAGCAACATGGTGGAAGGGAGTTCATCTAGCCGCATGCCTGCTGGTGCTCACTGTTTTTAGTCAGGGTTGATCTTTCTGAGACAGCTCCATGAAATATTAGGCCAACCTCATCAAGTAAGGCAAAGCCAATGCTAAGACTTGGTCAATTCTTTGAGCATCCTATACAGTGTACACCTCAGGAGCGGGGCTTACCCTTTGGTGAGCAAAGGCATGGCAGCACTGGCTGCTGTCTACCTACAGCTTTGGGCAGCATGTTGAGCGTGCCTCTGTGCCTGAGCTCCAGGCATTGAAATATTTTCATATCAGAACTTCAGGCTGACCTGCTACAGGGGACACAGCTCAGGGGACAGAAAAACAGTGATTTAGTCACTGCGAGGAATAGCAACAACATTTATGTCTCATATATAGGTAAAATGGGTGCTCTCTTAAGCTTCATTCACTTCCTTTTGAAGATCATGGTTTTAAAGGGGGAAGCAAGAATATGCAAACCTTTACTTTTTTACAATAAAGTGGTCATAAGACTATAAAAATAAGGGTATGGGGTGCAAATCTATAATTCTGAGCTCTTTTTCTCCCACTCTGTTGATCTGTGATAAATTTCACAGAGCAAATCATGCCATCCCTTCTTATACAGAAAGACCTTGATGGTCAACGGTTTCTTAATCACCTAATCTCAAAGATATACTGTAATCCTTAGAAAAATTCTGCGGATACTGGGGGACAAAAGCAATCCTACAGTGATCCCTACATTTTTCTCCAGGGCTTTTCACTGGGGCTGCAGTCTCATAACATACATGCACTTCAGGACTGACACCTATCATACCTCTCCTAAGAAAGAAATGGTTTCAGGCTACAGCTGCTTTCCTTGGCTCCCCTTTCCTGCTCAGCTTCCCCTTTTTCTGTGCTGTTTTCCTCCTCTTTTATGACGATTCTTGGACAAAAACCGTGAAACAGTGACTTCAAAAATATTAAAAACATGGGGTTAATTGCTTATGTTTTAAAGGCAGGGTGGCTCTTGAAAAAAAATAATCTCAAATGCAGTATATAAGGCACCTTTTAAACCCTCTGTTTTCTGAGAATAACTTTCTACTTGGAATAAAAAAATATTTTGTATTACAATGGGAACACTAGAGGAAGTCAGAGTAGATGGGTGACAGATCCTGCCACTAACATAAGGGTTTAAAATGTATCAGGGTATCCTTGAGGCTGGAGGCCTGACAGACTTCACCCTCTCGTGCTGGAACAGAAAGTAGAATTTTCCCATTAGGAGCAGCTCATCTTCCAAGGATACTTTCCTCCTCCGCTAAGACAAATATTTTCAAACAGAGTATCATATTCACACTCTTCTCCTGTACTTACCAAAGACATAAATATCTTAATATTTCAAAACTATAATATAATGCAATAAGATTCAGCATAATAACATCCATCAGAAAGGACAACTTAAAAGAAAAGCATTGCATTTTCTGTATGAAACGATATATAATGACCATTGCCTAGAAATGGATCAATCTGGCTCCAGTGGAGCAGCTGCATAAGCATTCAAAACAGCAATAACTACAAGCTCTGGTGAGGTACTTTTCTTCCCAGTGTCATCTCATTTTATCCCCCTTGAGCAAGACTGAAAGTCATGCTGAAAAAACATCCAAAGATAGCTTTCTCTCCCTGCCCCCATTCCTGAAATTCTCGATTTTATTAATAATTCTCAACTGGCTAGCAATTTTCAGTTGTAACACATTGTACTGAGTCCAATTACAACCACCACAAATCCTATTTTTTATGGGTTTACAGCATTTGGGGCATAAAAACACACTCTGGGGCAAAAAGACACATAAAGAATTTGTACTTCAAAAGAAAAGGGTTTTGTTTTAAAATGTCTTTGCCGTTTAAATTTTATACAATTTATGGGAATAATGCAGGTAATTAGAAGTGTCATTGTTATCGTTCTCCTCTTTTAATATACTTTTAAACAATTTCAATGGAACAGAAGAACCAAGATTGAGTTTTCCAATTTGGAGGCCAGATCTCACTGAATTGCACTCCACAAAGAACCAAATAGAGTTTTCCACTGCATTTCTACCTTATGCTTTGACAGACAACTTGATTCCAAACCAATATTTGAATTTAAATAACCCTTAGCTTCTCTAATATGCATCAGTTTGTGGTTATTCACAAGGGGTATGCTTGAAAGTTGCAAAAGGTCATAAAAGGAAAACCATATACAAAGACAAATGCCAGAGCTGTGCTTAGTGAGGTCTCAGTCCCTGTGTACCATAGGGTTTCAGTTTCTGAACCCCCAAACCTTTTCCAGAGCAGGTATGGAGTCATTCATACAATCTCAATCTAAGTACAATAGCTTGTTTTTCATGGGTCCCCAAGTGCACAAACCAGAGGCTAAAAGACCTTTCCTACCTCCTCTAGGAAATGCACAGGTCCTGGGTCCATTCATTTTCCAGAACTCATTAAATAGCTTTTACTGATTTTGCAACACAAAACTACAGGGCATTCCTACTGTAATGCCAGTGAAGATCAAGGAATTATCACTCATTTTTAATAAATGACAAGAAATACTAATGATGTGGTAATGGCAGTTGACAGCATTATTAGCATGAAAATTTTTTTCTGCTCAGTTTTCCTTGGGGCCAACTTCCTAGAGCTAACAGAGGCCAGGAGGAGTGGATTCACATCCCAAACCAAGCAGTCAAACGCAACCCACAGACAGGAGTTTTGAAATGGACTCACTTATCTGACATACCTGTACAGTCTTCTCCCCTCCATGTGCTGAATGCATTGGAAGTGACAGCCCTCATCTGTCCAACTAACAAGGACTGTTTTAAACAGTCCAAATCCACAGCCAATTTTGTATCAAACTCCCATCCTCTATGGATCAGACAACAGCAGCAAACACTGAGCAGGGGGATGCACCAGAACAACCCTTTTGGCAAGGATTTTCCATAGCCCGCCTCCTCATCCAGCAGGATTGCAGCAATGCTCCCAGGTGGATGTTGGAGCTTCTTAGATCCCATCATCACCATAGTAAGTACACTTCAATAGTGCAAAACACTTAGGCCTCATTACCATCACCTAGCTTCAAAAATTTTCACAACCACTTTGCCTCCAATTTCCCCCAAGTCCATTTCTTTGGCATTCCCTACCATTTATATAGACTTATGAGTATTTCAGCTAGTCCCACTGTGTCACCAGGTAACCCTCTACCCGAAAGCTCATCACTCTGTCAAGCTGTTGGGCCCATTTGCACAGAAGACCCAAGATGGTTTGTGTGGGAACGCATTGCCTTGCTACCTTCTGAGACATTGGTCTGAATTATTTTCTGTCCAATAAACCATAAATAAAAATGACAAAACCCAACCTTTATTAGAACTAGGATGATTAGCCAAGTATTAACTTTTATCCCTGTCTGTCATTTCAGCAGCAATGATGGTGTCCCATGAAGACTTTCCAGTCATTTACTTCCTACAGTTTAGATTCTTCCAAGGACTTCATGTAGCTGCTTCATGTGTAAACAGTACATAATTATTACCACACTATGCTAACCTGCATTACAGAATAGGCAAACCCCCCTGCAACTGTTTTTCCTCTCGTAGAAGTTCTCAGCAAATATTTGTTTTTCCTGGAAAAGCCAAGTCCAGGGGTGGTAGACTTCTTCCCAAATTTACATCCAGTTGGCCAAATTCTGCTCTCTGACATTTAACCAGTTCAGCTGAACACAGGAGAGTTCCAATGGATTGGTCAAAAAGATGAACCCTGTGAAGGTCTAACTGTCCTCCAGCTGTGCTGGGAGTTTATAGATCTGGTCCTGACATGTGTTAGATTAGGCAGGCATGCATCAACATCTTTTACTGTTCAATTTTAAGCCTACAGATTTCTGTTTAATTTCAGTATAACTAGTCACAGGTCAACACGTACAGCCATGGGGATTAAGTGACAGCTAAACAAAACCCCTTCTGCATGCATATTTTTATGCTTAAACATCATGTCCTCTGCAAAGAACATGAAGGTGCAATGGCATATATTTCTGTGCCTAGTACATGTGTTTATGCATCTGCTACAATATGATGTGTTGGCATCCCTTTTCAAGCACCTGTGTGGTGACCCAGCTGGGGGAAATTATATATTGGCTGGATTGGGGAGAACACAAGAAAAATATTCATTGATCCTTGATCTGGTTCACCACATGGGTTCAGTGGAAAGGGCAGAGCAGGGTCAAGGTGGAGTGAGAAAGCTTAAACAGCGGTACTGCTGAAGGTGTTAATGGCTACTTCTGCAGAAAGGATTCATCTTTGGGCATCTACTGATGTGAACAGTTCAAACACACACAGGGACTTACACTGACAGTATATTGGACAGGTAATTTTTATGATCATTACCACAAAACCCAATCCTGTGAGATTCTGCTCTGGTAGACAGAACTGGAAACAACTTCAAGCAGCAAACCAGACTGAAGACCTTGCTTTCAAATTTTCGGACAGGCACATCATGTTGAAACACCTTTGTACGATACTCTATCTGCTTTGGATTCTCATATGGTCACTCAGGAGGGTAGGAAAGCTTGACAATGTAAGATTTATTCAAAAATTCCTCTACTCATGGAACATTGCTCGCCTCCAAATAGCACAGCAGAGCGGTGCAGAGGGGTTGTCTGCCTTCTCACAGAGAGGACAGACAGCATTACACCAACAGCAAGCAGAGCTGGTGTGTCCAGATGTACAAAGGCATAGATTACTCAGGATGGCAGTGTGAACATTGAGCTTGGAAATGAACCTGGCAGCAGGCCAGGAGATAAGATCCAGAGTAGCTTTTTGTATTCTAATACACGTGTCTGAATCAATGCTCAAACCAATAGACTTCCAAGGCGTCTGCAGTCTTCCCTGACACTCTGTTGACATGTTGCTCAACTCCATGTTGGCCAACACATACACTGCTCTCAGGGGGGGTTCCCAGGAAGCTTGTCCTGGTTCTGAGTGCTCAATAGTTTTTAGACTTTTCAAGCTCTCCTCCACTGATTAAAAAAAACCCAAACAACAAAAACCAAGAGGATCTAGATGATTTCACACATGCCCATTTGGTCAAATTGTGTTTTGATTCTGAAGTAAAAACACCTGCTCTGCAAAGGGAGCTTGTGCTCTCTAAGAGATTTGCTGCATCCTGGTGGCCAGGGATGTTCTACATGGGCAGTGAACTTTTGCAGGGCATGACACAAACTTAACTGATTTGAATACAAAAGACATTCATTGACTTCCATGGGTTTGACTCAGCTTGTCAACATCAAGCCATCTTCTAATAAAGACCAAGATGAGCACATGGGAACAGTGCCATTTGTCAAGGTCCCAGCAAGTGCTGAACCACTCCCTTTGTGCCCCACAGGAGGGATCTGCATTCCACCCACTTCTAACTAAACATTTCTTTAGACATGTTCTTATCATCCCTGGAATCTGGAAATTCCCTTTTATCATAAATTTATCATGTATTTAAAAGTGTCTTGATTTTCAGATCTGTAGCAGACACTAGCAGACAATTCAAATAAGGCAGAGAAACCACTACTGTTTAAAATCAGCCTAACATGAAGAAGATAATGTACTTCCCCATCACTGTTAGCCACAGTGAGAATTACTCAGCAAAGCAACTCATGTGACTGGCATTAACAAACTGTGTACAGATCCCTTTGCCACCCTGTTGTATGTACAACAGTGTTGTGCACCATTCTGTTTAGAAATTTTGTTGTTATTTCTGTTTCATGGCTGAGCTGGTGGGAATTGGTCCCTGTGTCCTGTGAAGGTGACAATCTATGGCTGCTTTTTTCTCTTTTATGCTTTCTTCCCGAAGTGTCCCTCAGCTATCTCCCTGTCTTGCTAACAGGAAACTGAATTTATTATTTCTGAAGTTTTCAGGGACACTTAATCACACAAATCTAGCTAATCACTGAAAACCCATTTCCTGAATGGCAGAAGTCCTCCTGCTGAATAGTAACGGTCCAATTCTAACCATGCTCAGGGAAAGAAAAGGACACAAAAGCTTATTTCTCTTTGGTTATTCAAGATCTGTGGAAATTCCCTATAGATCTCTGGTGGCCCTCAGATTAAGACTCATCCATTTGTCTTAGTCCCAAGAGAAGCCAGGCAGAGCTTGAACAGGAAAAAAATAAGCATGCATGGCAGAACTATTTTGTCTCTTTACTATGTGTCTCCCACCTGTAATCTACACAGAAAAAAAACCCAAAATAAAAAAAGAAAAAAAGGACTTCATAAAAATTTGGGAATTCTAGAAGCTTTGCAGTCAGCCACAGCAAGATACGGTTCACATTCAACCTACTGTCTGAGGGCTTAGCTCTAGTAACCTGAAACAACAGAAAAGTTCAGCTCTCTCCTGCATCTATTTGTTTAGACCAGTAAAAAAAGAGAATAGATAAGATGTCCCCCCACCTATTTCATTGATGGAGAAACTTAGGCACAGGGAGTAGATTGACCGTGATCTTGCCCAAGGTGATGCAAAAAATCCATGTCAGAATTGGAACTGACCTTTCCTCTGGAGCTGTTTTGTGCCTAGACCTGAGCTCAAATGAAAGCAAAAATAAAACACAAAACAACAATAAATGTTATTGGCAGCTGGAAAAGTAGAAAACCGACTCATGGGGACAAAAAGTTGCACATGAGATAAATGCAAGCATTCTTCCCAAAAAACCTAAAGAAAATCAAGCCATAGAAACTCAAAATATTCCACACAAATTGATGAGGAGCAGCAAACCAGATATTTTTAGGTTTTTCAAAATAGGTGATACTAGATGCTGTCTCCCAAAAGGGCCAAGTGTAGCCTGTAGTAAGATACAGCAACCTTTTCTAAGTTTCTGAATCCTCCGTGTTGCCCCTCAGAAGATGTGAGATGCCTCTCTTCTTGAGCCATAGAGCATTGATTGGATTCAGACTCTTTCCACTTCATCCTCTCTCTCCCACCCAGTGAAGTGCATGCAGCACTGATCAGTGGACAAGATCATTCTATAGTCATCCAAGGTATGTGTCAAGGGGCTGTATTTAAATATGCATTGTTTGCAACAAAGGAATAAAGCTATGAAAGGTTATTAGAAAATTAAATGCAGCTACAAATTAATTTCTGTAATCACTATTCATTAATATTTAATATATTTATATAAAGGATAAATCTCCTCAATTCCCAAGGCATCCTGCATTTAATAATGTGAAAACAGCTTATCTCCTTCCTGTTGCTGAGACTGGATTTGTAATAACTAGTAATGTTAAATGTATTTTTTTTAAATCAATAATAAATAAATACATAAACACTTCCCCCCAGAATGCTCTTGATGTTATTTACAAAATTAAAAAAAACAACTACGGCATGCCAAGGGACTTCATAACCATTTCATTACTACCCTCCTAATTGTATGTGGTGGAACTGCATGATCAGTTTATTGAAATTGAAATCTTTGGAACTGATTCTCCCTACAGACATTAACAATAAGCATCCTGTGCAATAACACAGTACTTAATGTAATATAAACATTATATGCACCAAGCTTTAAACATCCCTTGGCTTTGCCTGTTGGAATTGGACATTTTTAACACTCTTGTGTTCTGCCACTGCATTGAATCAAATATCTAATTTACAGACTGCAAAATACAATATTCCCATATTACAATAAATAAAGGAAGATACATTCAGAAAACACACACATACACACAATTGGTATGAGGAAAAGCAAGACTACATTTAATAAAGTGGAAGTAAAGCAGACTCTTCTAGGAAATCTGAATGGATTTTGATGCAAAACACAAAAGAAATTGCTTCTGCTTCCCACTGTGTCCCTGCAAATAACTAGGCTGATACTACACAGTTTGGATCCAACTTACTTCACTTAGCAAGGGGACTTTACTCTTGTGAGTAGCTCCATTCACACAAGCAAAAGCATTTTTACTGAAGTGTGTACTCAGATATCAATAGGATTGCTCTCTAAAGAAAGAGGTCCATATTTTAGTTTTCAGGATTTAACATGGTAGCAAGTAACAATAAGACTAAGAAACATTCACCTGCACATTCTCAAGTCAACATTGCCAACACAAAGAACTCAAAACCATGAAAAATTTAGTACTTTTATCTGCTTTCATTTTCAACAGCAAATAAAGAAAAACTGATATTTTCTTATTATTTTATTATTATTACTATTACGATTGCAAAGGTTTTTGTCCTTTTTAAAGATCAGGAAAAGATTTTTTGTGGGGAAAAACTGACTGAAGAGTTTTGATATATTTTTTTTCAGGTGCTACAAAGAGTGTCTTTACCAAACAAGAGTTCCATATTTCAATCAAAGAGGACTAGCTGGTTCCACTAATATTTCCAACAATTAAAAAAAAAGTAATAACAGAAAAAAGTCCTAAAATAACTTTTAACATCATAAAAGGAATGGAGAAAGTTGTTTCTTCTTCTCTATAGCTCTGTCATCATGTGCCAGCAATGGCATGTGGACCTCTTAAAATCTCCATCTCAGTCACCTCATCTTCGTAAAGTTTTATAAGACACTGAAAAGATAATTACGAGGAGGGCTATTAGATCTTGGGACTGTTGAGTTCTCCTGTAGCCTTCCCCTAGATTCAACACTAATGGTGCATAATAAGGTGGTATTACAACCAGTATGGGACTTCACAAGCAGAGCCAGCCAGCAGAAGTACCAGCTCTGCTTTGGGACAGGGGACTCCAGAGTTGAGCACAGCATTTTGCAACATTATTGTATATTTTTTAAGAACATAACATACAGTTTTGCAGAGCTGTGCAAGGCACCAAACAGAGCATTTGGAGCCACCTCCATGCTCGAGCAAGGCCTCACAACAGACTTACTCTTACCACAGGGCTGGACATCGCATCACAGGCAAAGAAGACAGCTAGTTAGTGTCCTAAGAACTGCAATGATAAATAAATGGAAGTTAATTTTAAACATAGAGGGTCCAATCCAATATCACTTAATATTGTCTGGTGCCAGCACAAGCTGTGAGACATAGCATTGTCATTTTGGAAGGAATGGGAGGAAACATTCTTCCACAGACTTGACAAGAGTGCAAATTACTGCAGAGGGCATGAGACAACACAACACCTTGCCCATAGCGTGCTACTTTGATTACTTAAACCTCAGTCTGGCAAAACACTTGAAACACATAAGCCTCCCAACGACAGAAGGGCTTGGCAAGGCCAGTGGAAAGACTCCCATTGATTTGAAAGATGATTGTTGGACAAGGACCATTTGGCTATATGTGAAGTACTGGTTTATAACAGAAAGATTTGCCTGCTGCCTTTAAAACATTAGCATGCTAAAAAAGAATTAGAAACAGAAAGAGAAGAGGAAACTGCAGTCAACCGAATTTCACTGAACTTCCTCCTCAATGGGTCCATCCTCAGTTAAAACATCAAACAGGAGGGAAGCACTGTACATTCACACCAGCTAAAAGCCCACAGAAAACAATCTAAGAAAGAAGCAAACCAAAATGAATATGACAATCAAAATATAACAAGCAAAACAACATTAATACAAGCTTAATGCAAAAGGGATGCAATTTATTTTGTTGCTCATACTGGCTTTTCTGAATATGGAACAAACAGTTGGAAGTAGGCTGGGTGATTTTAACAAGTTTTATTCAAATAAAGGTTTT
Organism: Morus bassanus; assembly: GCA_031468815.1. NCBI lineage: Eukaryota > Metazoa > Chordata > Aves > Suliformes > Sulidae > Morus > Morus bassanus. The sequence continues at coordinate 56,549,400 of CM062567.1, read as the reverse complement.
ATTTATTCAATAAGTTTTGGAAATAACCTGTTTGTTGTAATATGCATACTTGTGTGTGTATATATATATATCTCCCACTCCCTCTCTCCTTTTTGAGTAAAACTATCCTCAGATCACCTCATACACAAAAATGCAAGCAGTCTGACTCCTACACAAGTAGAACTACAATTTCTCTCCTTCCTCCCTTAGTGTTAGTTTATGCTTCAGCATAATTCTGAAGGATAAAGAACTACAACAGAAATATTCCTCTAAAAGTCAGTCCCCTCCACTCTCTCATCTTTAAGCAAAATCTTGCATCAGCAGTTTGCAGTAGTTGCATGTACCTAGTTGTAAAGGTGAGTTAAAGTACTCAAACTACATCAATAGTTTGTTTTTAAACACCTATTTACATTCTGTAAATCATTCACCTCAAGAACCTGAAGCATTTGCAGGGTCAAAGCAAATTCAAGAAATTAATTGATGGGGGAGTTGCAGTTTTGTGACTTGAATTTTTTTCTACCATCTAAGAAAACAGGAAAAGGCCTGAGTTGCAACTCACTCTCCTTTTATTTTGGTATGTCCAGCATTTCCCACCCAATCTCTTAAAATCTGATGCTAAAATATATCTGTAGATGGGATGGGAAGAGAAAAAATTTTCAGAACTGCATCACAAATCAATGCATTTTCAATCTACATGTTCTGGATAGATGAGATGCAGAGAAAGAGTATTTAGGATCAGGAGGATCACATCTATCACTGGCATAAAGAGGTGAAATCTTGCCATGGCATGGAAAGCCTGTAAAGAAACAAAACTTCTATCAAAGAGTACTGCATTCTCCACTGAACATTTGCCATTGAAAAGTTAGCATTTAGTATTACACGCAGCTTTCGGGAGAGCATCTGCAATGTCCTTCTGCACTTAAGCAATACACCCTGCTAGTGAACATGGACTCCCTGAGCTGGGAGAAAGAGCCAGCAAGAAGGCAGCTAGCCCTGGATTAGGGGCATGATGAATTGTGTATTCAGCTGCAGACTGGAAGTGCACAAACCTAAGCCTGAAAAGGAAGGTCTTTGACCTATTTGCTATGAAACCAACAGGCCATTGGCCTAGACTGTAAGCTAACTCCTTTTGAGGAGTGCCAGCTTGTCATGGAGGCAGCCACAGGGGTGAGTCACCCCCAAAGGAGTATCTGATCACCTGATGGGAGTAAATCAGATCAGTACCCAACAAAGAAAGGCAAAAGCGCTTCTCCTCTTCAGCTCCTCTTGTCCCAGGAGAACACTGAGGCAGGCAGAAATACTTCCTGACTCACGACAAATTCAGTAAAGGGGACTCCCAAGGGAAGCTTGAACTAGATTGGGTTTGGAGCTTGGCAGCAGAGCTGCTAAATAGAAACAACAGCATGCTTTAAATAAAAGCAGTGGTGTGTTAAAAATCCCTGTGCAAAGCCTGTTTACCTGTCTGATTTCTTCATGTTTCTTTCTCTCTCACTTCTCCCCCACCCTCCAAATAAAAAAAAAGTAGATTTGAAGGTAGAAGGCAAAACTGAGACTCTGCCAGACTCCAAAAGCTCATAAAACATGGAAGAGCTCAAAGGCTACTCCTCTGGACTGCAATATGGTAACTTTCTAACAGGGCTTGGCCAAGTCACATGCTAGCACAGAACTGGGTCTTCAGTGATGAATTTGTATCTGAAAATGGTAGCTGGGGGGGAAAGCATGTTGTTATTAGAGTATTCGTAAGGCCCTAAGAATATTTTAAATGAGAATATAAAATCAAACAGGTCCTTCCCACTACTCACATGCTTGAACTCATTTCCAAGAAGGCCAGTGAGAGAAGCTCCAACAACAGATGTCAATAGGAACCCACATCTTATAAACTCAGAAGCATGCTTTACTTCAGAAGCACTTTCTTGACACAAATGTAGTCAGGAGATGACAAGGAAAACTATGCCTTTTTAAAGCTGTAAAGAAAAGCTGGTTAATAAAAATGTTTTCCTCGGGAAGACAGTGATCTAAATTTCTTTAAGTACGGTACACTCTGTATTTCCTTTGTACCAGCTCAGTTCTCCTTTCTATCCTTCTTAGTCAGCATGCCCAAATTGTCAGGAAGACTGGCAGTACTTCGACAGGAAAGGCCACTAAAGCTGCTTACTATTATCTATTGTCATGATGTGCAGCTACGTGACTTGTTTTTCCTACTTTCCCTCTCTCCTACAAAAAGCACAGGGGAGGAGGGAGGAAACTGGGACCAGGACCTGATACCTGGAAAAACTCCATTTTCCTAAGGAGCTGATTCCTTTTACTGTTATTTCCATTACTGTTTTCAATAAGATACATCACCAGAGGACACTCTCACATTCCTGAGATGCAGAGACACACGGCAAGCTCTGGAGGGGAAGGCACATTATTTAGCAGAGAGATGGAGGACACAAGGCTGCCTCTGCCAGGAGGAGGCATAAGGCCTCTGGGGATGCTGGAGGGAGCCGCCTGCAAGCAGTAGCACCTAGCCCCATTCTGCAGAGCAGACACTGGTTCCAGAAACAGGCACTATCTCCTGTGACATGCTTGTGCAGTGTCTGACACAACACTTAGCTTGGGCCTCTGGCTGCCACAATGATACAAATACTAAAAAGCAAAAAAATGCAACAGTGTGAAAGGGACCAGAATAACAGGCAGCACCTTTTCTGCACATATGATATTTTAAAATCACTTAAATTGTCCAGAAGATACTTGACATCAGACCTGTAAGACAGGCAAGTATGAAGTATCTCTCTGGTCACAATAACAAGTAAGGAAAGCAAGAAAAGAAAGTCAGGAGTGTTTTGTCCAGCTTATGATTAGGGATTTCTTGACTACCAGTCCCCATGCTCCAATCACTAATCCTTGTATCCAATAGCTAAGGAAGCTCCATGCATGTAACACTAATCTTGTCTTGATTCTAGAAGAAAAACAGATCAATACAGTATTCATAAACTGATGTATGACTACAGTATTGATGCATTTTTTCTCATGTGTATCAATGCCTTGCTATTTCTATTCCTCTTACTTCTCTATGTATGCAAAATACATGCTGTATTTCTAGTTGTTGTATGCTCTGCTCTTTTCCATCCTCTAAGAACAAATAAAATGAAGAAAAGGCTTTAACAAAACTCCTGCTCATCAGTATCAGGGTTGCTTCAGCATTGTAGGGTTCAGTCCCTCCAGACACTGAGCCATACTGTAGTTTATGAAAATTGGGAACATGTTGGCACATATTGGAATTAATTAGTGCCTAGTAGGAACAGCACCCAAAATTCTTTACCATTCATTTCCACTATCTAATTTAATGTTCCCAGCACCATTAAGTTTTCCTTATTTTTCCAAAATGCTGTAATTTCTGGGGATAGTTCCATCTTTTTGTCCTGTATTTATGCAGCACCTAGCACCATGAAATCTCTTGTACAAAGAGTGGGTTTACAAAGAGCTAATACAATATTCAACCTTCCTGAATTTGATGAAAAGAAGTGGGCTAAAAATATGCAACCATTTTTCTATTAAAAAAATAGTGTAATTCTTTTACGTCATTTAGTTCCCAAATCTCCATAAACTAATCAAAATACATTACCAAAATTTTTTTTTTAAGACACCAAATTTTGCAAATTTATTTTTCCCTGCTTGATGATAAGGACTGCTATAAAGCCTGCATTCAATGTTTCTGACATGGGATTAATTTGACCTGTAGACCCAGGTAGAAAATTTCTGATTCTATGCTATTTTATTTTTATTGGAAAATGCCAAAGTAGCTGAAACCAGTTAACTGAATTTCGCCAAAACTCCATTGCAGAAGGGAAAGGGCACCCTCAATGTATAGCAGAACACTCATTTCTTACATCCAGAATGAAATTTCAGACCGAAACCAGAACTGGATGGGGAAAGAAATGGACCAGGCTTCTTAGGAACAGCCAGCACCCCAGCAGTTTCCACACTTGACTGAGTCTGGGAGCACTAATATCTGATTCAGGACACAAAACTGAGTCTTTCATTTCCGAAGCTACCGCCCCATGACACCATACCCTTGCATTCTCTAAGGTACACATTCCTCTCCAATTTGTTTTACTGAAATAGCTCCATTTATTTTCCACAATGGGAAGAAAGCTGGCACAAACCCTTGGTGTTTTAGTGAAGTGGGACTGGTGTGTCTGGGTCAGCCCCAGCAGCCTTCAGTCTTCCCTCAGCCCAGCACCAGCACATACAGCATTACCCTACATGTGCTTCAGCATCTTGAACACAGTGTCAGTGCACAACATGTGCAGTGCAGAACTCAGAAATCCAGGCCCAGCTACCAGTTACAGTGGAAGGAAGCTGCTTGCAATGGTCCTGGTCTCACACAAGGCTAGATGTGGTTCGCTTGCAGATGAAACAGGAGGGCCAGGAGGACCCTCCCATATTGCTTCTACTAACAAAAAAACCACCCAGGTCAACAAAAAAATCAGCATTTAATTGTGAAAATTAACTGGTATTAATTTTACTCAGAATTGCAAGAATTTGAGAAGTGTGTAAGTTTTCAGCACTGGTAATACTGTCAAACAACTACATGCTAGTACTTTAAAACCTACCAATCTCACACCATGCATATAAATAAATATGAATAGGTATACATGTATTTTTATGAAATATTAATTTTACATAATGAAATTTCTTTAATCATTGGTTACTTATTCCTGTGAAATGTTTATTCCGATAAAGAGATCTTTGCCACACCTTCAGCAGAAGGAAACCAAATTTTTTCTCCGCTGCCTCCCATGCTCTGCAGAGATGATTGCCCAGGGTCCCTGCAGGGATGAATGATCATGTGGGATGCTGGAGGTCCTCTTGGGCTGACCCAGTGCATTGTCCCTGTTCTTAAAACTGGACATAAGTGCCCTGCTGGGTCACAGCCAGAGGACACTGTACTGTGCGGGGCTGTGAACATCTTTCTGGAGGAACAGCATACTGCGGTTACTCACTTGGTTAAACCTTGCAACTTTAGCCACAGTTCCTCTCTATGTCAGCAACATTAATAATCTGATGCTGAAGCTACTGGTTGCTTTCCCCTCCAGAAGGGTTTCAATCAAAAGGGAAGAATAGCACTGGGCAAACTGGCTCCTGGGCATACACCAAAATATCTTTATGCAGGACATGAATTCTCTCTTTAATGCCGCATGTGCAGACATAGCTGCTGCCATTCCTATATGAAGTGTCACAAGTGTCCCACAGATACATCATACAATACACAACATGTCACCAGCCAACAAACTTTTCTCTGAGTTTGCTTCCATTTCTCTTTGCTTGGATTAATTATAGTCATCATATATATTCTTCACTTTCCCGACCAGCTTTCCAATAGTTATAAACACACTGTAAAATAATATGCAACCCTTCTCGGGTTTTTAGAAAACACTGCAATACAAATAATACGGAACTATAAAATCTAGGTGCATGATTTATCCATATGATATTGCAAGTCATGGCATACATCTGGCATTCAGATCTTGCTGTGTCACATACAAACATTTCATTAATGCATCTCACATGGATTTTTTTTAACCTTTAATCCCCTGATTAGCTGACTAATTCAATGGGTAATTATTTGATTCCAGCCTCTCTGCCACAGCAACATGTTCTCCTTTGTCACTCTCCAAAAACTTGAAACTTCTATCAAAAGGTAAATTAGCTCAGGATATAGGAATAGAATATCTTGTTCTAATGGTAGGTTTAAGGTGGAAGCCTTTCACAACACTTTTACAGAAAAAATTAAGAACGTTACCCTAAAAGGGAGATTCTTGGCTTCCCGAAGCAATACATTTTCTACACTAGAAAGTCTCCACTGAAAACACTTCAACATCATTACAATTTTATGTAGAGAAAAGATATTTTAAGATTTTTTTTTCCCCAGAAGATTTTATAGGTCCCTCCGAGCCTTGTTCAGTTCAGCTCGATCCAAATACAACTGAGAATAAAAAAAACAACTGCAGTAAAATGAACGCTGGGTAGCTACCAGCTCTGATTCTGCAGGCACGTTTGCATGTGTTTTCTTTTACCCTGGAACTGATACAGTCAATACAGACATTGCGGGGTGATAAGGGGGCGGCAGCTTCCAATTAAGTATTGCTTCCACCTCACATGATGCAAGTGGCAGCAAAATCTCTCTTTGCTGCCCACTCTGCACCTGCACGGCCATGCACTGGGGAGGGGGAATTCTGCTTCCATCGGTGGAATTACTCACATCAGTAACGTTATGGACACACAGAAATATTTATGAAACCAAGAACCCATGGTATTCACTGCAAGAGAATTGTGGTACACAGATAATTAAAAGTTCACCTGTCCTATCAGCCCATCCATATTTCACCACGTCAATAGACTTAAAGATCCATTGGAGGAGGAACAATACGAGTGAGAAATATAGCTGAGGCCATTAAGCACAAAATTTCTAAAATAGTCTTGGCAGATCATCTTGACTTTATGTTATACACTCTGTCATGCCAAGTTTCTCAGGCTTTCACTTGAAGGATTAAGACTTTCTCTTGAGACATGTCAGGCCAGGCTCCCATGAATTCCAATTGCAGTGCTAGGGACTGCATGGGACTTGGGATAATTTATTATTATGAAACTGGCTTCACAGGTCTTTGATAATTTATTACAGATCTCTCAACCCCACTTAAAAAGCTGTCCTTGATCAGCCAATTGTCTAAGTTAAGGGAAAAAAACTTCAATCCTAGGCTGCATAAGTAAGCTGTAATAACAACTAAACACTTCATGGACACAAAGAGATAAAGATGGCATAGAAACCTCACTCAGCTGGCTGCACTGTTTAAAATGCCTCCAGTGACCACAATACATCACTGCAAGTCTATCGAGGATATTTAGCTTTAAATCTGTTAGAGTGTTACACAATAATGAAAGGGATGAAATAATGTTAATATGAAGGTTACATGTAGTTATTTAACTAGCTCCTCATTTAAAATTAAGTACTGCTATTCTAGCGAATAGGAACAAATTCAGGACAGACTTTGCCATTTTTCCTGCATCCTATAAAGTCTAGAAAAAGTTAATTGACACAAATTTTGAGGAGCTGTTAGGCAGAACTGCTATTTGCTGATGATTAAAAAATTCAAAGGGCAACACTGCAAACATAGGCTTGCAGTTCTAAGGACTAGATTTGGGGATTTTGTCAAAAATCTCTGGTGCTTTGGAACTTAGAAGCTAAAAGGTAAGTCCTTAACTTTTATCTTCTGAAAGGTAAAGGTGCGTCAAGTAAACACAAAAAGCTTTTTTTTTAATCCATATTATTTGCAATGAGTGATGAAATAAGACAAGCATTTCTGAGTTTTCTCCGATAATACAGCATGAAAATGATACTGAGATATATCCGTGTAGTCTACTTACCTTAAACTGAGTTGTCTTTTAATTTCTTTTGGTGAGAAAATGCCATTACAGGTAAGGCCCTTACTAAAAAAATGCAACCTTATGTCTTATCAAAACACCTTGAACTCCCTATTTTCTAAAACTGCAGGCACTATTCAGATGTGGACCCAGTCTGAAATATCTGAAATTCATTTCACATCATTTATTCTTGCTTCAACAGATTTTGCAGGTGCTATGAGCATTCAAACCACCCAAGCACAATTGCTGAAGAACTTTCATAAAAGTTACTCCAACCACTGTGTGGAAAGGCGAGAGAAAGAAAGCCTTTGTGTGCGCACTCTTTCTGTTGCCATCATACTGCAGTATGACGTTTGGTATTCACATGTTTTTTACGTTCTTCATCAGGGCATTTCATGAAACCATCACCAAGTTGTGGGACTTTTAGATCACTTCAGGAAAAGAGAAGGGGTACAACTGAAAGAGGAGGGGTGAACACAGCATTTGTACGAAGGAAGGCCATATCGCGTTGCTGCCTTCTTGGCGGGGTGATCTTTCCTGATAGAGTTCAAAGGCCTGGCCACAGCTATTTCTTTGAAGATGCAGTAGCTCTGTCCTATTCTTTTCCCAAGCTGTACAGGTTACCAATTGTGTTGTGCAATTATGTCTCCCTCCTGACATCCCATCTGTCAGTAGGGTTCTTTAACCCCTGGAATGAGCTTTTAGTGTTCACACTGAGACTTCAGACATATGAGTCTACTGGGAATTGTCATGATGGGCAATTAGCTTTCGACTTCAGCATAGGGTAATAGTTTCCAAGCATTTCACACTTCCAGTTCAGATGTGTATACCATCGATGAACTGGTGTTTCATGACAAGGGTGTAGAGAAGGTGGATTAGCACCATCACCATGTCCCACAGAGCTTCAGACTGTGAGAACGCAATTACTGTGCACAGGTATCTTTGCTCCTTTCCTACTGGGGGAATGTCTTTCTAACTAATAATCTTGGAAAAACTCATATTCCACTCAGAAGAAACCTGTCTGCTTCTGTAATGTTGCCAGAAGTGCAAGTAAGCAGCATAAGTCTTGTCTGACTCTCTCTCCTCTGCGACTAGGTTACTGTGTACATTAAAGTTTTTTCTCCCTTCCTCCCTCCCTCCCTCCATCTTCACAAGGCTTGTGAATTAAAGGAAGGAGCCGTGGAGGTGTGATAACTTGCCTCAGAGTCCCTAGGCTGCATACAGCACAGCAAATCTTGCCATTGCGGCTGCCACAGGCAACAACAATCCACCAGCAATATCTACACTGAACTTGGGTGGAAAGCTTTTATTATACAACTGTAACATTGGAAAAAAGTAAACAAAAAACCCACAAACACAGCTCCTCCTTGCTCCCCCCCAAAACTGAGGTGTGTGGCAGCCTTTTGCTGCTGATCACCCTGGGGTGCTCGGGCTGCCCAGGAGAACCACACGCCGTCTCAGCATGTGCAGGAGCACAGCCTGCCAGCGCCAGCGCCAGTGATGCCCATGCTCGGTAGCCAGCAGATAAACAAAGAAGCAGCACCCACAATCAAAGTGTCAAATATCTATAACCTCTAACACAACATAAAGATTACAGCAAACAAAATAGAAGTCTAAGAGGCAAAGAGCTGTAGGAGCGGAGAAAAGTGATTGTGAGCGGAGAGCAGGTGAGAATGCCTTTGCTGACACTGCGAATGGTGCAGAAATGCAGGGCTGACATGTTGTGACTACGAGTTACCAGTAAGATATGCTTTTTACAAACCCAGGCTCCTTCCTTTTATAGTACTTTAGAAAACATTATCAGGTTTGTAATCAGCCTAAAAGCAAAGCGTGACTTGTAGGTCAGATCAGAGAACTCAGCAGCATTAAGAACAAGTCTCCCCTGCAAATATTCTGGAGCAATTTGCTCAGATGTTTCAGGTGCTCATTAGGTGTTTGTTTCCAGCATGCATGGCAATTATTCCAGCTAGCTGAAGGTTTTATAATGTAAAATCTTTTGGATTCTGACACACCAACAAAAGGCCAACAGCTAAACTACAGATGCAAAGCTGGAACTCAGTAAAAATGATTCCTGAAGTGCAGACTATTTTCAAGTGATATTAGTAGACAACTTCTTAATTGCTATCTTTATTGGTATTTTTACCCTCTGAAATGCAGCCACTACATGACAACAGGATATACCCTGCACAAGCCAGATATGTTGTGCCTCAGAAGGCATGGGCCTAATTCTGCTTTCCTGATATGTTCCCTGTTTCAAAGTTGGTAATGCTCTGCATTCCACCATTTGGGATTGCCTGCTGGCAAAACTCCCTGCAGCTGATTTGGATGACCATGCCGCTGTGCTGACTGGTCTCCTCCACTCCCAGCTCAGGGAAGCTTCCCAGTACTTGGAGTAACTTTCGTAAACATTCCCCTGTGCACACACTGTGAGAGAGACCCGACACCCTGAACCAAGAGAGAATTTGCACGGGGCGGGGGCGGGGAGGGGGCTGCTGCACGCTCGCAGGTTTCTGACAACGAAGAGGTTAAAGTTCTGCAAGTGTTTTCTAGAGTGAAGAGTATTGTCAGCAAAAATAAAAAAAATTACGTTAGAAGCAGATGGAGCGAATAATTTCCCAACCTTTGCTACATAAACACAGAGTCTAAAGGCTTCGGGCGACTTTTACCCTGGACTCTGTTTTTGTCAGATCAATGACAAGTCACGTTAACAGCGGTGTTTAATTCTATCAATATGTGACCAATTGTGTTAGATTGTTTGGCCATTGATTTCACTTAGTGCTACAGTTGAGCTCTGAAAGGAACTGCTTTCCCCTGCATTACCACACACGGTGACAAATGCCCAGCGCTGACTTTCAGTCCGGCATGCACAGAAGCTCTATTTTAAAAAAAAGCCAGACTGCTTACATGCCAGGGGAATACAGCATGATAGTCATATTTGTGTTATTCTTTATTTATTTTCCGAATCATCAGGCCATCCCATGCAATTCTATTTAGGTTTGAAAGAGGATGTTCACAGAAACAGCTGAGTAGACAGTAAGACAGAGAACAATCTGGCCACATGAAAATGATAAGGAAGACCTTGGAAGCTGCATGGTGAGGAAACAAAACCGAAAAGGCTGATTCCTTTCATATTTACTGTGAATGGGCCACATCTTGAAGTGCCCACCTCAGTTTCTAGCACCACTTGCTAAGGCAAACTCACCTTGTGCATGGGAGTTTTGACCAGCAATGACTTAATGGCAGAGGTCTTCAGTGAATCATATTTGCCATGGAAACCCCCTGCTCCAAATTCCTAATAAGGATTTATATGGGGCTTGTACATCTGCCACAATACATAAAGCTCTCAGCCTGAGGCTTAAAGAAGAAATTCAGGGTTTGACTACCCTTTCTCCTGTACAATGAAGAAGTTTTTTATAAAATACTTAGTTTTGAGTTTATTTGCAAAAAATAGTGAAACCACTGAAAATCATGTAAATACCATATTTTTAAGCAATATTCTTCCTCCTGGAATTCTCTGAAACTACAAAGATTTTAAATGACACAAAATAGCCCAGAAATCCTTAGGACCTCACTAGCAACAGGGTAAACCACTACACGTAAGTGATAAGGCAGATTTTAACTAAAGCTACTTCTGATAAACTGCTACTCTTTAAAGCAAATGACATAATAGAAAGATAATATTCCACATGATTGGGGTTTAGGCTTCTTAAAGAAATATTGCACCTTTCAAGAAAAATGATGTTGCCTCCAGGTACCAGGCTTATAATTTCATGGGTACCTACCCAAATCTGCTCTCACAGTCAGCATACCTGTAAGAGGGAGCCATGTTATGGAAAGCCTGCCTCTTCATAGAATCTTAGTGACAATGCCTAATTTTAAATAATCCCACTGTATCTCTCTCCTGAATTGTCTTTGTGAATAATAAAACTGTCTCGATCTCTTAAACCTTAATGCATACATTTTTGTCTTCTGAAAGTTTTTCTTTTTCATGTAGAGATGAAATAACTTAAATGGTTCTTGTAGATTCCATGTGCCCATTCACCATCTCCAGAGGTATTCCTGAGACACAAATGATGGGACGTGCTGAGGCCCAATGGGGAACTCACAGGGCTTTGTCTAGGTGTGCAGCTGCTATGTAACTCCACTGCTAACGCTGTCTTGATAGTGTTTCTACATGCCACTAGTCTGGGTCATGCTTGCAAGTGCAAGTACATGATACACAAATCCATTAATTGTTCTCCCAATTTACAGCTTCGCAGTTTTATGGCACATCAGGGTTGCCACCAAGACTGTCAAATCAGATGTTCCCAAAAATTAGGCTGGAAGTCTTGAGGAGATAACCAACCAAACAGTTTCTAAGGAAATACTAAGTAACCAATTCTTTTCTTTTTCAGATCATTTAGACACTGTTTTCTGGTATTTCTCTCCAGAAATAGAAATATATTTTAATATTCCTTACAATATTTTTCTGTGCATCTAAGGAATATTGCTACATAGCAGAAACCAAACCAAAGCAAAACCCAGATAAGGTTTGCAATAATGTGACTCTTATTTAACTCCAATTCTTGCCTCTTGCTCTGCCCAAAACTATGCTTCACAAGATTTCCATGGCATTTACTGGCCACCTTGAGGAAGAAGTAGTTGCCTAGATAACAGTAACATTGCACCAGAAAAACAAACACGACAGAAATTCTCTGGAGCCCTCATCCACACCCTTTATATGGCCTCAATCAATACCTGACTTCTTGAGTCAGAAAGACATTACAGAAATCAACTAAGATGATGAAATTGAATGAATTTTACCTGTCTTCTTAGAGGAAGGAGGCTTGTTTATTCTCTCTTGCTGAATTATCAAGCAAGGATCTGTCAAAGAGCCATGTTGGATGAAGATAAGTATAAGGCTTCGCAGCAAGGAAAGCTTCAGTGGGACCTGTTATTTGAACAGTCTTGTCTTTTGGCAAATAAGTTATTTTGGTTTACTTTATACAGGATCCTTACAAGCATATTATAAAACTTTCGTTGATTCACTTGTGGTAAGATTATTCTTTAATCTATTTAGGTATGAAATATTTACCAAAAAAAGAGGAAAATAAATGTGTACCACTAGCTAATTTAAAACCGAAGAACAAACTGAAAATATTTTTTCCAGTACACCCCCACCTCAAGAAACCCTGCTAAAAGCTACAAATAACTATTTGGTGCAATCCTGCTCCAAATAAGATACATGCCAAACACTCTAAAAGCTGAAGTTGAAGAAAGAGTGGATTTATAAACTACAGAAGTCTCACAGGAAGGCTTTCCACTTATCTCAGAAGTCCAGGATCAACCCCAAAGCAAAGGCATGCATTTGAAACACAGTGCAGCCACCTTAATTGAAAAAAATATACAAATACAAACATTCCCGAAAGGTCTAAACTCTGCTCTCTCATTGACTTGCATGCCATTATTAAAGGTGGGGAAAACAGCTCTTCAACCTGACCTGCATCCAGCTCCACTGAGTTGGCAGGGAAAATCTCCATTGATTTCAACTCTGTCTAACAAGCTTCTGATCTAACAGTGTTCATTTCTAAATCTAAAAGGGAGGAAAAGTGCACTTATTCACATCCGTTGCACCACTGCCATGAGACAGATACAGCAGAGAGTTTAATTCGAGTGTACTTCCCATCCTCTCCCTCCTCCTGAGCTGCGCTCTGTTTAAGGAAGCTGGAGGACAGCACCCACAGGCCACTCTTAATTAAGATGGTCAGGGCGTGAGTGCATATTAAAACAGCACAGTCAGTGGGCTGTTGTATGCAGCTTTCTAAAGCCTTTAGCCCTTGTGCGCCTTTACAGCACTCAGCTTATCAATTTACTTGCAAATGGCTCCCTGAAGTATTAACCCAGGTTAATTATTCGTCAAATATGATTATGCAGTGGTAATGTAAAAAATCGGAAATGCGGGATGGAATTTTTCACTCCAGCGGTTTGGCAATTGTGGCAGCTGGTGGAGAAGCTGGAGTAATTACCAGCCCATTCCAGCTGGTGGATCAGCACTCTGGTTCAGGGCGGGTGGGGGGGAAGAAAAAGCAATAAAGAACCAGAGGAGCGGGAATATGAGCCGTGCCAATCGACGTGGGGAAAATTTCACAGCTGCTGGTGGTGATAAATGAGAGACGGTGGCCCTACTTCTAATCAATACATGTAAATGCTACTCATTACAGCTTTTATACACACTTCTCAATTAGCCTTTCCTCCCACTGGTAACAAGGAATGTCATGCTTTCTGGACTGTGAAAGTGGTTCAGCAGTAAGTTCACCTGCATCGGTGAGACGCGGGAACAACGCTCGCAGCTCAGCCTGGCAGCAGGTGGTAGCAGTGGAAGTCTAAATTCCTCCTGTAATGTGAACTAAATGAAATCCCAAGTGTTGTCATTTAATTAAATGTTTTTTTAAATAACATTTCCTCTTTCTTGCAGCTAGAATAACCCAGTCCCAGACACACTCCTTTGTCTCCCCCAAGTCCTTCAAATGGGGAGAGGGCAGAGGGGGAAACCAACTAAGCTAAACATTTAGACGTGTAAGACCATCTAAGTTGCCCTGTACAAAATAAACACATAAAAAGAGACTGAACATTAGTCCTGCACCTTAATAAAGAAAGTATCTTTTTGCAGAGTTAAAAGTTTCCCTGTTTCATTTCTTTCTTGTCAAAAAGGTTATTTGCCCCCATTCCTCATTGTCGCCCCCCACCCCCGCTATTTGAAAGGAGAAAGTAAGTGGGAAGACCCCATGCAACAGCACCTCCTTTATTTGCAGAGGGAAAAGTCATCATCACCCACTGTTTTCTGGGAGTTCAGCCCAGCAGAGGAGCAGGCACTGCACAGGCTCACCACAGCTGTCCTCATGCAGTTCCTGGTGCCAGGCTAAGCAGCTCCCCAGAGCTCACCTTGCATCTGTAGTGGCTGTCTCTTGACACGGGACAGCAGAGAACTGAACTTGAAATGGAAATACATCACTATGTCCCATCCCAGGATACATCTTTTATCACAAGACTTAACACTTTTTGAAGAGTCACAAAGTCTGCTTGCTTCTTTATTAATCCTGAAAGCTACAGCCCCATTAACAGGAAAGGAATCAAGACATCTGCTAATTTTTCACAGGATCCTCAGTCTAGTGCCCACATGTAGCCTTGACAGTCACCTTACTTCACTGAGACTTCTGGTATTTGATGCTTTTCTGAAGGTCCTGTTGTGGGAGTCAAGTGAATTCAGAAGATGAGTTTTCTCTCTTCCCCCTCCCTTCCCCCACCAAAAAAAGAAAACATCTCAGCTTTGCATGGTTTTAGAGAATAGAAATGTGAATACAAGAACCAGAGGGCCTGAAAACTCAAGAAGAAATAAATTGCTATTTAAAAAAAAACCAAACCCTATGACTTTTATATTCATGATTTTAGGAGTTGGTGTTCCCAAAGTTATTCTGCTGTTAACACATCCTGCTCATGTGAACCAATACAGAGTACTTATTTTAGGAACATTTTCTTCAGGGTACATAGCCACTATATATTTCTGAAAACATGGCCACACATGTTCTCCTTCAACTTAAAGAGTAAAATACCCCAATTTCACCACCTAAGGCCTGATTCATCTATCATCATCAACTGGATTCTTCATGCACATCCAAGAGCAGCATCTGACCCTGCAATTTAACTCACACATGTGACCTTTCCACTTGAAAAACTACCATTGGGGGAACAATGTGCAAAAAAGGCTACAGGACAGGATCTTCAATAGGTCCTTAGTACTTAGCTAATTTTTTCACCTTACAGAGAAGTCAGAGGTGAAAATAAAATTTTCTAAGCACTATTAAGTATTCATAATATTAATTAATTTTGAGACATCTGCTTTGTAGACTTCTTCTGAGTGTCACAGACAACATAACATGCTGTTTAGAGCTTCAGTACCCAGGCTGCTTATGCATTCAGCCAGAGACATAAGACACGTGGCTGGGTGTTTTCTTGCCTTACTCAGAGCACAACATATTGTAGAAACACCATGCAGTTGTGTAAAAACTGAATTTTTCCAACCAAACAGAAAAAAAGTGCGATTTGAGGTATATTACCAGGCACAGTGCTGGTCTCCTACAGCTAGAGATGTGCCTGACTGAACCAGCATGGGATGGTTTTGGAGTATATGTGATACTAACTGTATTTAAAAAGTCTGCCTGCTTACAGATGTAATTCCAACTTCTTTAATCATAACTCACTGAACTGGCTTATTTAAAATAATTTCAAATTTTTCTCCTTTGCTCATAGGTGGATATAACCAAATAAGGATGAATCATTGCCACACAAAGGGTTAATTTGACCCCTTGCACTAGTTTAGCCACAGAGACTTTTCAAAGCTGCGCTAGAAGTGGGACATGCACAATCCCACACTCAGACAAGCCCTGAGGCACCCCGCGATTAGGAGGCAGCAGCTCCCTGGCAAGAGGTTAGAGCCCGCAAGAAGGACACTTCCTCAAAGCACAGAGTCTTGCCAAGGCATTGGTATCAAGTTGTTGTCTAGAGAAGACACTGGCTACTCTGGAGCTCCATAAATCAGTTGCCTCAGCTAATGCTGAGCCACTCTCCTTCTTGTCTTATTGCTGTCCTTGGAGAGATCTTTATGTTTAGTACAATCATTTTTGTAAGCCCAAAATATTAATTCTTTGTGGCAAAACTTAATCCAAGTCTATGTACTTGCACTAGCAGCTTGCCACCTTTAGGAACACAAGCTTTTACTAAGATACAGCCCCTCAGTGTTTGGATTAATGAGGATCCACTGTACCTTCTGTCCATTGGAGGCATCAATATTTACTTACTACTTTTCCATCTTAACACAACATATTTCTGAAACACACATTTGACACAATATGTTTTAAAAACTCACTGTTACTGATACTGTAGTTTATACATAGCCAAAAAACATCTTTTCTGTGTGCATCGTGTGAACATATTTATAATTATACATAATCTTATTTGTTTCACTAAGCATATTATCATGGACGTATATCTAATTTTGTTTTAGAAACTGAGCTGTGCTTCCACTATTTATTAAATGTGTATGTGTGTATTCTTTTTACATGTTGACAAGTTTCATACTGATAGAAAAATGAATGAGGAACAAGAGGTGTCAAAGGAACACTGCAGATAGAAACAACAGGTTATGAGCTGTAGCAAGGTGTTTGACATAATATTTTACATATTTTTTAAATATAGCTTTACTTGTAAAAATATGTTGTTGATATTGACAATATATCTGCTCTTTTTATTGGACACTAAAATGTACATTTGCCATCCTGAATAGGTGACTACCCACACATCAGTACTTCCTCAGTGATCCCATTCTGTATTGTCCTAAAACCACAAGATTCTGGGTTTGTGACTCTGCCTGCTACAAGTCCTGTAGGATATTAGAGACCATCACTACTTCTTGTCACTACAAGTCACCTTGCTCTATGCTGCTAATTTTCAATGGCATTGTTTCAACTCATCTACTTTACAGGCCCATGATTTGCACTTTTCTCATCTTCCACATTAAAAAGAGAAAAAAAGAATAAAAACATTCTTCAGAATGGAAGCTTCCACCTTAAAATAATTGTGCAACATCTTACAGCTTTTCATTAAGTCATGCATGTAGACTGCAAACTCTAAATGTAACTACATCACAGTTTTTCTCGTGATCTTACCCATATCTGATGCTATTTATTTCATGCACTAATCTAAACTTCTCATGGCAATTAGACTTCAATCAGTCCCACAAACAGTCAGAAAGAAGACTAGGGAAACAACTTAAATGACAGCTACTTGCAGCATAGCTGCCTTTACTCAGCAAGGCACACCCCAAGCTTCATCTCTCAGGTTTTGCATCTTTCAGAATCAGGACTTTACACCTAAGGGTGACCTGTTTCCCATTGGACTTTCCAAACCTCTCATTATGTGACTCTAAATGCCACCTTCAGCAAATGCCCACAGAATATTTTATACTCTCAGTTCTGAGACTGCCTCTTCGTTACAACCACTGAAGATGTTTAATACCTTCAGTTTCACAGAGCTGAAGAAGGGTTGATAAAAACCTGTACCATTAAAAACTGCTCAGCAATGTCCTCTGAGTCTACTGTAACCATATACTTTTGTTCCAGACTTTGAACCTACTCTGATATGCTCAGATCCAAGATGCTGATATGGAAGCACCACAGATACATTCCCACAAACTCAACACAGAACAAATATCAACATAGCTTCTGATGTGGGACACCCTTCCAGGGTTCATCAGTTACGTTAGGATTACTAGACCACAGCTGGACAGTTCTTGCCCCACTCAAAGAGTTGAAGGATGAGAAACACCAGCATGCTCTGGACCTATTCTACTATTCTTCTATTCAACACAAATGGTTCTCCTGGAAATGGAAAATCCAGGCTTTTCTTTCCTTGCTTTCAGCAGATTTGTTTTTCTAACAAAAATTATTTAAAAAAAATAAACGAAATTTGCTTTCAGGACTGCTAACCCAGCCAATACAATTTTCCCTATATACACATATGCTCGAAAAATAAACACTCCTGTTTAAATTAAAGCAAGACCTTTCTACTGGTTTTGAAGATACCAGAGCTGACTACAATTTCCTAGTGCTTACAAAAATACACAAACACAAGCCCAACCTAACACAACAAAAGTTATTCTAGTTTTGTTGCTGGTGCTTGACAGACATAACTATGTCCTGTTATTCCACGTGCCTTAGAGAATTTGAGAAATTTCCCTTGATTTTCCAATTATTTTCTTGAATTGTTTCCTTTTTCCTCTTCCCCTGTCAACTATCCTGACACTTCCTAAATTTCCTGGAAAGCTTTCTTTGTTATGTGCTCCCTGCTTTTCAACACATTATCGCTGGTCTTTCACCAAGCAAATAAATCTCTGAGTTTTCTCAAGTTATTCTAAAGTGTGGACATGAATCGTTCTGCCCCAAGATAAGTTTAAATATACTGTCTGTTTTCCCCAGGTATTTAAGACACTGCATTTATTATGCCTGCAACTATGTTATTTTATAACTTATCCAAAGGCAGAATTCTAGCTTGCACAAACACGGATCACGGGACTATAGCATACGTGAAGACATGGTGCATGCTGGCTTTTTCAAAAGCTGTTAATGAGCTGTACTGAAATGGTAGCTGTCACTTTGCATTGGATCAGAGCAATCTGTGCAATGTAAGGAAATTAAAAGCTCCCAGTGGGAATGGATCCTGTTTCAGTCATTAGCTGCTAGGTAGTGATAGAGACCATTCAGAGGACTAGCCCCCTGTGAGGTTCTTTGGTCCTCAGGGGATTCACCGCTAATGCTGTTTTATGCCCCACTTCTTTGTGATGCAGAGTGAGCACAAATGAATTGCTATTTAATTTATTTATTTAGGTGCCGCTAACATTGCAGGGGAAACAAAAAAAACCCAAACCACTGTGGGGGGGGAACCCACAAAACATGAATGCGTTAATCTAACAATCAAGATGGCCACACAAGCCATTTGGTGAATGCCTATAAAATACGTACATGTATGTGGGTGAGGTAGATATATTATAATACAATGAATACCAAATATATACTTCCCAGTCCTTTGCTGTTTTCCTTTGAAGCAGGTCCACTGAGACTGAATTAGAAAAGCAAAACCTCCATTAAGTCTTATTTCAGTGTAAGACATATGGGAAAAATATATATCTATCTATATTTTAACAGAGAGTCTGAGAATATTTGCTTCAATCTTTGTGTTTCAAAAGAGAACGAATCAGGCAGAAGGACAGAAGGTTACAGATTAGTCCTGGTCATTGCTCAAAGAGTGTGGGTTATAAATAATAAAGGAGAAAAGGGTGAAGGACACTAAAATATAACTTGGGGCCCACAATGGAATAATCAAAGCAATGAATCTAATTTCAGCTTAAAAATACCAAGCAACTTTGGATTGCATGTCTCTATGCTGCTCTCTTCTGAAATATAGGAACTGATACACTAACACAGATTTTTAACAAGTTCCATAAGGAGAACAAACTAAAACATCTTGCTTTTTAATGCACCATAGATGACAGGAATATTTGTGCGTGTGCATGTGTATCTATGTATACGCATATGCTTATATATATTTATAGTCCATATACATTCTTTAAAGGTTCCACACTATGCAGAAAACAGTAAACTGTCTTGCTATCTAATGTACAGTAGATGACAGTCGGTCTATACATACCTGGTGTGTGTGTGCATGTACCTATGCACACATTACATATACACACCTACACATACATGCACAATTTTTCTGTCATTGTTAGAGAACTGTTTTTAAAGGGCAATAGGTGGGGCTAATCCTGCAAACCTGCTGCATGACAGTTACAGATCTGACATACTTGCAAGACGAGGCATATTAGGTGAAAAGCTGCAAGGTGCTGAGAGGCAAATATCTTCAATACACAACCCTTCTCCCTTGTGGTGAGAGGGCTCTGTGCTGCTAAAGAAGCGGTCGCCCTCTGGCAGGATCAGCTTCGAAAGGGTCTTTTGCAAGATTGGTTTTTAGCCAGATAACTCAGTGACAAAATGAGGCAAGGAAGAAGAGAATCAGTCAGTGAGCACCTTTAAAATTACGAAAGGGTCTGAAAGATAATTTTCTCCAGCCTCGTGGTTCAGAAGCTTCTCGGCCTGACCCTGGTGTCTATTGCTGTAATGGAAAATCCCACTATTCCAGCAGAAGCAGGACCAGGCTGTCTCTTTACCCAAAGTATAAGCTTTCCTAAAGATGACCACTGACTACAGGAGATGAAATTTACAGACAACCCTGGGGCTAAGGCGATTTTCCTCCTTCATACATCTCATGAAATATGCTTAGTGTTTCATGTGCTCAAGCAAAGTGAAGAGCCACAACCTCACTCAGATCACTGGGTCAAAAGAAAAATGAGATTGTAATCAAGCATGTAAAAACAGAGAAGTACTAATATTAAGTTTAGCTGGGCCTTAGGGGTGGCATCTCATTACCCTGAAGTGATCAACGGTGGGATTTTAATGTCCTAACAGAAAAAAGCAAACTGAGGCAGTGGAGAGGGGATCACACAGCACAGCCCTGGCTCCAAAAAGGGCCCGCAGTGGGACTGGGACTTCTTGGTTCCACATGCAGGTCAAGTGAGAAGGCAGCAGGGATCCTCTGGGCAGCCTAGTCACTAGCATGTGGGTAAGATGAATTTTTCTAGGGGATTTTGACAGTTTCTGAACTGTAGGAAGAAGTAATTTTCTTCAGTTGCTATTGGCTGGCCTCTTCTGTATCCATTTTCTCTGTTTTTATCTCCCGCTAACTATCCCTCACTAAACCTGCTCTCTAGACACAGTGCTTCATGCCAGAGCAGCCACAGAATCACAGACAAGCAATGGCAGAAGTCCTGCTCAGTTTCTGTACACCTGAGATGAATCACACTGGTGGATGCAAGCTAGACTCCTCCAGTAATTTAGCTGTCAGTAACTAACAATGCTGAGTGTGAAAAAGGTGATTTCTCAATAATGATAGAAGAGCCAAATTTGGGCAGATTCTAAAGGAGGCATTGATTGGACATCACCCTGCCAAATTTTGTTCCGGTATATGAGAGATGAACCACAAATAAATTAACAATACTGGGCAATACATATTTCCCTGCTCTTAGTTCAGGAAATGGCTGAATCATCGTTGTTGCAGGCAAAAGTAACCCTCAGGCAATAATATGACATAGAAAATTTTAGTCTGAAGTTTAAAAACAAGACTGGAGCTTAATAAAGTCATAAATTTCTGAAAACATGCTCTTATAGTGAAAAATATTAGGCAAACTTTGCTATACGAGTTTCTTCCAGTTCTTATGACATAAAAAAAGTTTCAGAACCATTCTTAGCTAAATTTGTTACTCAGATCAAACACATGCGCACCTGTACACTCATTACTATTACAAGAGTGAGCCTTGTACCTTTGCTGCAAGTTCTAATTGCCTGCCAGAGTAGTTAACTGAAGGCTAATCTCATACATGCACACACACACAATTTAAAACAAAGTCTGAAAGAGAAAATTGCCAGACTTCTGTCTTTGACAAATGTGAAATTGTACAAATGTCAGTATATGTAACTGTAAATAAAATAGAGAAGACAAAAGCTCAAAATAAAGGTCAGTGAAAGCTGAAATTCTCCCTCCTAGACATAATACAGTATATAAAGTTATTACCAGGCCTTCCAGGCCTTGCGCAACTTTGCCCCTTTCTACATCTCATCTCTAGTTCCTCGTGACCTCTGCTTTGCCAGTTCAACTTACCTTTCCACTATCTAAGGTGTTTATATAGCCCCCATTAGTGTAGTACTGGAAAAAATCTCACAATCTTTTAACGTTTTTATCACTGTGAGACAGGGACAAGCTATTATCCCTACTTTATACCCAGGGAACCTAGGTAAAGCAAGGATAAGACATATTTTTAAAGTGCTTAGACCCTTGAATTAAGCTAAAGTGCTTGGAAACTCTTAGGAGAAAGTCCATATAGACACATCAAACTGCCTTAATTTATGTCCCTTCACTTCCTTCTTCTGTTTGATCCTCCTCAACTATTTTGAGGGTCCCCCATTCCATATCCATTTTCAAAAGTGACTACCACAGACAGTGCCTAAAACTCAGTGAAAATCAATGGAAGTTAACTTCTTAAAATCTCATGCACCAGATTTTTAAAGGTGTTTAAATACCTAGCTCTCACACTTGAATAATCTGGACCTAAGTCACTCCAGAAAAAGGAGCTGAGATCTTGCTATGCCTGCAAGGGCAATGTTTTAACACCTGTAAAATTTGGGCTGTGCCCACCGGTGTCATGAGAAGTGCAAAAAGTGTGAAGAAACTGCGACTTGAACCCTGGATTCTTGAATCCTTCAGGAAGACCTTCTCTGAGGCACCATCTTTTCTCTCTGTTATCTGTTGCAAATTAATTCTGTTCACCAAAGCAATTGCCCAAATCTGGGAGCTCACTCATTCATTCCTCTGCCAAAGCCCATCTTTATACTAATTTCTGGCTAGCCAACTGCTACCGACTGTCTCTGAAACTTTACTTTGAGTTCAAGTGAAATAATGTCATTTTACACACTAAAAATCAGAGGATGCATACTAAATACTAGCTTTTATCTTGTCTATATAAAGAGCTTCCCATTCTACCTTCGATAACACAGCTTCCTCCCTGGCTAAGTCTGCCTGTTCCAAGCTCTGTAGCAGGAGTCTGAATTCTGCTGTACTCCCAAGGAAGTGCCAGAAATCTTCAGGCAGTTCAGCTCAATTTTAAAAATAGCTGAATGAAATATGAATATAAATGATAAATCTTTTTTCTCCCCTCTTCATTTAATTCATTTTAAGCTTCCACTAAATTTTTAGCAGTGTACTACAGACTTTTTTTTTTCCCTTGACATGGATCAGAGCCACAAGTTTTGACAGAGCAACACTGATGTTTTAACTGCAGGGCACAAAACATGGGGAACATTTAGTAAGCAAGAAGGTGGTGACAAAAAACCAAAAATACACTTGCTGCTTCCATTGAAAAAACTGGTAATAGCAAAAAAACCCAAAAAAACCAACCAACCAAACAAAAAAAAAAAGCAAAAAGTAATTTCCAGCATCATCATAAAGATTCAAAGATTCATCTCAAAGTGAGCCAATTCTACATCCCGTAGCTGAGGCTAAGCAGATTCACAGACCTCAGGTAGATGTCAGTGCACTGCTTTACATCTGTTCAGATTAGAGGTTTGCTTTATGACTGGGAGAGGTTAAGATCTTTCACTTTTTAGTATTTTATAGAAGCTCAGACCTGGTATTCACTATGAGAAAAACGCTAATAGAAGGCCAAATCCTCCCTAAAGACATGGCAGTTTTACTAGTAAGTGTTAATAGGCAACAAACCCCCCTAAGCTCTTCCTCAGTGCTTACCACAGTATTTTCAAATGTAAAACTGCAGAATTTTACCATGTAGCATTTCCATTAGTTTCTTAACATAGGGAAGAAAAGATACTTTTCTTTCTAATGACAGAGCAAGGAAATGTGATAAGCAAAGTCACCCCCCTATTTATGCTGTCAAGTAAAATCCTCTTCCACTTTTAACTAAATATGATGTTCTTCAGTCCCTGTCCTGAACTACTTTCTAAAATTGTGACCTACTGAGCATAGTGAGAGCTGCAGATGCAAATCACACAAGACAAGTGTGCAGCCTACATGAAAATTTATAACAATTGTACTTTTGGTAAAAAAAATTCTATGTCTGTAAAATATCACTGACACATTTTCCTAAGAAATGCTAAATTAAGATCTCACTTTATGCTATCACAGCTAGCAAATTTCAAGGTAAACCATTCTGTACACAAATAATGAATTAATGAAAATTGGGACGAAATGAAGAGGCAACAACAAAAGGAATATAGAAATGATTGCCTTTAAGATTGCCTCCTAGAACACTGGCTCAACAATTATCAAAGTGCCTTCCTGTTAGCCTGTTATGGATTTCTACTTCCCCAAAAAGGTTTTAAATGAAATATTTCCATTAATCTACTCTCTATGAAAGTCCACATCATCCCTAACTTGTGGGGATGTTATGTCTGAAACACGACTTATTAGGCAATGTAGCCTGCTACTCAGTTTATTTTTTTAAAAAAGAGACATGAAATACTAGTACAGTACGTTGTGTGTAAAGAGGCTTTATTAGAATAATCTCTCCCTAAAGATGCTTTAAGACTAACCCATCCACTGACCCATGAAGGGTAAATGCTAAATTCTTACAGTCAAATATTCACTGTAACTCTTTGAAAAAGATGGATGAGCTGTGGCTCCTCTTTAAATTACTGTGAGATGGATAAGTAGGTACTCTCATCTGGAAGGTGATCACCATCACTAGAAGCATCACCTCCCAGCTGTTAGAGATGACTGAATTCTGACAAAGGAGGTTTGTTTACACAGCCATAAACCTGCTATAGTATCTCACTCGCTCTCTCTCACTGTATGTATTTATAACACCACTCTCATGAGAAGGTAAATTTCAGATGTTGCAAAGGCAGCTAGAGAGTAGACTTTTATTAAACCATCTGTTTTTTTATAAAGGAACATAAGCTAGTAATTAATTTACAAACAGCCAAATCTTTAATCTTAAATCAAGAAAGAATTTATTAAAACAGTAACCATGCATACTTTGGAGCATGAGGCTTTCTGAAGACCAGCTGAAGGCTAAAGAGAGTGAGTTTCCTTAAGCTGAGCCAGTAACAACAGTTCTGTAGCATATTGTGTCAGGGCTTGGCCCCAGCAGCACGTGGCTGAATACCTGTAGGTATCAGGGAAGACTGGTGGGAGTTTTGGTCTCAGGATCCAGCCCAGCGACTTGAACTCCATAAACTGAGAGTCCTCAAAACACTGGGAGCTTCATTTGAACTTGAAGGAGCTCAGAGCCTTACCCTTAGCGTATTGCAACTTTGCCATAGAAGTCATCAGTGTATAGGGTACAGAACCCACCAGAACAGAGAACCACAGGGTCCAGTTCTACTACATTCATGCTGAGTGGGGAGCTGGGAGCCAAAAGCCACTACCTCTCAGAGGCACAAGATCTTGGGCAAAATTAAGTGTTAGCCTCTGGCTCCCTCTACCATCTGAGCTCTAGACAGAGGCCAGATGCTGCCACTGAAATTTGGCTGGAACCAGGAACCACAGATCAGCATGGTCTCCACTACTCTGAAATAATAAAAATACAAAGAAACCCACCACCTCCCCACCACTGCCACTGCCTTGTAAGAAGCTCAGAATAGTGCAGAGCTACTTGATGGTTTTTTACCAAGTTTGTGGGTTACAGCTTATGAGCTGTGCTGGTGTGGCCCGTCACTGCATTCAGCCTTTAAGACTGAGAACTGTAGATGCTCCCTGGACCAACGACAGCACTAGGTACAAAGGATCTTCCTCAGACATGGGAGAAGTATCCCACATGATGCACATCTAAACAAAACCTACTCTCAGTCCTGAAGCTGGTCTAAGTCTGTCATTTCAGTAGGGTTAGTACCATGGAGTGCAGGATTCATACAACTCTCCCCCTCTCGCTGCTTTGAATACTAGGTGGCTTTTAGAGGTTAACAATCCCAAATTTCTAACTCCTGTTACCACTGCTTCAACAGGCAGTCCTGATGCCACTGACCACATTTGCCTAGTGAGGTATCTTACATACTGAAAAACCTGAAAACAATTTTGCTTTTGATTTGGAGGGGGATGTGAGGGGTGGTTTTTTATTTTGTTTTGGGCTTGTTTGTTTGGGGTTTTTTTTAAGGTTTTGATTCAGATTTAAACCATACAACTACAGTACTTAAGCCTCAGAATTACAAGTTGATACCTTATTAGAACTATAGGCCAAATTGTGTTTCTACTGCAGTACACAAAAAACTATCAACTACTTTAATGATAGAGAATTGCCTTTAAATGATGAGCGCGTGTGGTCATAGGTGCTAGAACCAGAATGAAAACCATGGCTGTTTGATAAACCCATGACTGCTCCTGGTACGTATCCCCAAAGCACCAAGTTCATTAACAGCATAAAGAAATAAGTAACCATAATCTACTGAACCACAGCAGTCAACTCCCAGTCACATCACTTCTCAAGTACTGCCTGCTCTCTGGGATGCTTGCAGAGTCATCTAAAGTGGTTTAACTCTAGTTTAATTAGAGAGTGCCCCTAATACTAGGGGAATTGTTTGTAAAGTATTATACTGATAAAAAGAGTAATTAAATCTGATGTTAATTTAACATACACAAGCAGCAGGTGAAAGCTTTTTCCTAATTTTCTTGGTCTTCAAGGCCTATGTGTCTAACTATATAAAGTAAAATGATACTCAATGATATTCTGAAGCTTAATTTTTTTTAAGAAAGCTTCAAAATTTAGAAATAGAATGTGTTATAAATGGGAGAAGGATCCCATTATTAAAATCTAAAATACTGGTAGAAGTCCAGAGTGACTTGGAATGAGTGTAGTACCAAGTAAATGCAAACAAAATTCAAGAAGAATAAATGAACTGTTTTAAAATTGTAAATACTTGTGTTTCATAGCATAACCTCAGCTAGTAAGTTTACAGCTGCACTTTCAACCACAAGGCTGCTTTCCCTGTTACCGTCTTCTGAGTACCTGGATTTGACCTCCAAGCTGTATAACACTTTTTAAAAAAAAAAAAATAATAATAGGAAACCTAGAGTAGAGTGCTTTACCCTTACCATCTCATTTTGTTCTCTCTTCCATATGACCCTTGGGTGTATAGTTTATAATAACTCTGTTTCAACTCCTATTACAGTTAGTGCAGCCATGGGAATCTAACAGTCAACATCCACGATATCAATAACTACCGCATTCTTAATCAGGAGGAACAAGCCAAAGGAGTTAAGTAGTTGAGGAGATTAGAAGACTTAACTGTCTCCATCTTAATAAATAAAGGCAACTTTTCTTTCTCATCACGAAGTCTGAGGAGCCATGTAAACACATGCACAAGGAAAACAGTGCACTCTTCTTTAAAACACAAGCATTTGAGTTTGAAGCTAGTTTTTGCGCATGTCCTCAGAGATCAAATTTAACTTCACCCCTGGAAAATGTAATGATTTCCCTTATTCTTCTGTAAATATTGCATGATGGTTACAGTTTAATAAATTTCACTCATCAGTTTATACCACAGATCTTATTGATTCACAATTGATTAAAATGGGAAGTGTTTCACAAGTAGTAAAAGGGAAACAACTCCTAAAGATATATCACTGCTTTAGTTTACATTTCCCACAGCACAGCTCACCAGGTCTATAATGTATTTTTCACTCTCTAGTGTTTGCTCAAAGACTCTCAAACACAATATAAATTCCTCTGTCAAACCACACAATTATTTTTACTAATCCATTGAGAATGGCAGAAGCTGAAGCATTTGAACTGAGGCAGCCCAGTACAATAGTCTAACAGTTCGTTCAAGCAGGTGCAAGAAGTGTTATGTAAATTTCAACTAACTTTTTTTCTTATGCGTGAGCACCTCACATTAGTATTCCTCAGGCATAAAATTCATTCCTTTGACAGTCACCACTAACTCACCGTAGCCAGTTATCACCAGAGTGGTATCAACCCCTACGTGCTATAAATGGAACATGTTTTCCTAACTACTTTAATTAAAAGGACAATAGCCGTAAAAATGACCCGGGTTTAATGCACAGAAGAAATAATCAGAAGTAGCAGCATGGTGTTCCACAGCCACCACCAGCAGAGATCCTTGGATAGCTGGTCCTGTATTTAAAAGCTGTATATTGAAAATTTTCTTCTGAGATAAGCTTGAAGGGCCTTACACAAAACCACCAAAAATCAGGAGAACTCAGAGAGTACGAAGATCATCATTAAATTCTGGGAGTGAAAGTTTTTCCTATCCACAGTTCATGCTTACTTTAATTGAAAATAAGCATTAGAAAGTTTTGCCAGGGTAAAAACCTGTTAATTACAGAAGACAGGAAATATTCACTTACACCTGTAAGACCTATTTGTTATACAAGGTCCTAACACAAACAGTGCAATCAGTCTTCACAGGCTCATAAGGCTGAGTAAGGAGGATCTGAGAAGGCGTCTCTCCCCACTGCTTGAGGTTGTGGGGGAAAAAAGCCTTTCCACACATCAAACTTCATAGAACCAACCAGTATGGAGAAGTTCACAGAACATCTTGCCTTAAATCTGGGCCACATAGGTTGTGAAAGTAGCATCATCCCCTCGCTGGAATAACCTTCCTGTACACTACTGCTGAGCACCACTGGTCTAAGTAGAGCAACAAAACCTGCCCCTCTGGTGTCTTACCTGCCTGTACCAGATACATTTCATTACATGGGTCCTGTGAAGTTGCTATTGCACAGTTATAAAGACACTTCAAAATTCAGCTCTAGCTGCCAGTGAGAAAACGGTGCTGTCAGGGCCATGAGCGCACCAACAGGTCTTAATGTCCCCAACCAGCATGACCTGGGGCCTTCCCCTACATGCCTGGCCCCATGGGTTGGGGACTCCTGAGCATTCAACCCTTGCTTAAGTTGTGTTTTAGTTGTACCAGCCTCCAGTCCTGTCTCTGGCCCTACATCCTGGATAAGCTTTGGATCTACACTGTAGGTAGCTTGTTTCCTGATCCAAACTCTCGTACCTATGTTGTGGCTTGTCTCTAGTCCTGTCTTTGGCCCCATTTCCATTTGTTCCTGTCTGAGCTCTCTGCGTATGCCTTGGACTTGGTTTCAGACCCCATTGGAGCCACCCCATCAGTGCAGGTCACCCTCCACTTCTGGCTCACCTTCTCCTAGGGAACAGCCAGCCTCACTGCTCCCTGACAGAACAAACACTGAGGACAGTCCTGAAAAAGATCTCTAATGCTCCCAAATCATTCTTACTACCCTGTCTGCAGCAGAAGATTCCAGCAGGAAGCCTAAAACTTGTTTCAGTACTGTATTAACAGCTGTACCCCACTGTTGTACTCCAACCCACCTTCACAGTCGTCACATGCCATTACTCCTTTACAGACGCTTCCCTTCACCAACACGGTTCCAAGCATGAGACCATTCATCCATAGCAGAGGCTCTTCTCATCCAACAGAGACCCAACAATTTGGTAGAGAGAACCTTTCATTGATATCTGCACTGGATTGACCATCACCAGCAGAGTCACACCATTGTCTGGTGTGACACTCACAATGCCCGCAAAGTCCAACATCTAGGGTCTAAATTGCCACCTTGCTCTCCAAAGACAACAAACAAGTAGAATAACTGTGTCTACTGCACTCAGTACTTCACCAAGCAGCCTCCACCACCCTAGACTCCAATGCAGCTCCTAAAGACCAAGCTACTGTCCCAACCTATGCTTTTTACCTCTTAGTTATGGGAAAATGTAACTGGCACTGCCTGAGGCATACAAGTTAAATCCAAACTCAGAAATGTGTGCTTTAAAAGGGAACATTGAAGATGAATCAGAGAAAATGTCCTGTGTTGAGTAGGATGTAACATAAAAGTATATTTTGTGAGCAAATATCAGTGTTTATTTTTAAGATACTTTGAACAATTTTTAATTATCTAAACCATAGTTTTTGTTTCAGCCATGAATGTAATGTACTGTATTAAACTTAACAGTAGCAAGAGCAAAGGTTTATTAGCTAGTTTACAAAATCTCGCAAAACAGGTCAATAAAGAGTGGGGAATGTCAGCTAAAACTGTGACTTACAGCAATACGTGATTATAAAAAATAAATGGGTTTATGGGTTTTATATTGCTGTGCTGCATTTGAGATAAAAACATAATCCCAAAGTAGAAAAGTCTTTCCTGCATTGCACCATGGGTAGATCTGTGTTAAGTAGGCATAACACTTTCCCGGCCTGCCAAGATAGCATTTTACATGTACTGAGTTTGGGTGTAAAAGACCTTAATGAGGTTAGGTAGAAATTAGCTCTTGTGTCATAGGAATACACGCCAGATACACATGATCTTTATTAAATTAATATAAATAAATATTCCTTCTAGCAATAGGAGCTAATTTTATCCTGTATAGGTAGATGAGTAAACAGGGAAGAAGAATATCACCACACAGGTTTTCACTGGAATCCTCCCCAAGTCCCAATCCTCCCCAAGGAGAGAAGGATCACATCCCAAAAACCAGGATGGCTTTAAAGGTTGTAAATACTTCTTCACCTGTACAACCATTGTGCTTTACTAGACACACAGTCTCCAGATACACCAAATCCTTGTGTGGGTTTCATTCAGCTACCTTGCATCTCTTGCTCTCTCATCCCAGCATCTGAAGGCGCTGCTTGGTGCCCAGATCAGGGTCTGATAGGATGATCACAACACTTCTGGAGTTATTACTTATTGCCACTGTCCTAGGCAAGCCTCCCTTAACTTCCCTTGACAGTTCACCATATCCTTACAGCAAAACTCCTCTCAGTCAACTTACAGGCCATGTGTCCCCATCACACAGCCTGGAATAGGAGTTTCCATGAACTGGAACTAAGCAAATGAGAGGAGAGTTTAAGCATTTCATGTTAGTGAGTTTGATTTTATTGCTTAAGATCCTATTTAAAAATTTTAAGCAATGCAGCATGGTATTATTACAACAATTAAGTTGAGATATTTTGATGGTGTTTTTTGGTCTCTGCTTTGTCTAAAATGCATGAATATTATTTCAGCTAAAATTACATTATAGAAAAATAAAGCATAGTAAACACAGTTCATGTAAACCACCATGCTTCTTGTAGCTAAATTATGCAACACTGGCAGCAGCTAATGTGCATCACAGAAGTCCCCTCTTTGGACAGTAGCAGTCCAGCAAAATAACCTACAAAAAATCATTCCTAAATGACTATTGATTGTTTCAGAAGCACTACATTTATAAG
Organism: Morus bassanus; assembly: GCA_031468815.1. Classification (NCBI taxonomy): domain Eukaryota; kingdom Metazoa; phylum Chordata; class Aves; order Suliformes; family Sulidae; genus Morus; species Morus bassanus. The sequence continues at coordinate 56,518,609 of CM062567.1, read as the reverse complement.
TTGTATTTTCCAGCAGGAAGACACATTTATATACATTCTATCTGAATTCACTGTCATTTGTCACCTCTCATTAAACAAGCATATTTGGCTCTTACCTGCACTTACATGACAATTTTCTCTAAGAAAAGGCAGGTTGGACTGGAAAGATTGGAGAGTTATTTCAGACCCAATATCACAGCATGTGAATAAGAAAGGCCACTGTGCATGTTCCCAGTGTTGTAACAGATCTCCCCATTCATTCGATGTATTTTATGACATGCTAAGTAGTTAAACCAAATTGTCTTTCTGGAAGACTGACAAATATCCAGTCTTTGTTGCTTCTGCCTCTATACACAGTCCTTTGCAATTAAAGGAATAAAACAGCACAGTACTAAAAACCCCTCCTCCCTACAGCTGACTTGAGAAATGCCTACATTCAAAAATGCCCCAAATTCCATTATCCCATTATTTTATACCAGTACCTGAGCTTCACTGCAGGTGAGAGACACCCAGTCTCTAGGTATTCTTGTGCCTCCCTCTAATTCATGTTGGAACCAAAAAGACCTTCTAATCAAAAAACAATCAAAGAAATATTTGTAACTGTATTAAAGAGGCTTCGTTTTGTCTGACCTATTCTATCTGCTACCTCTTAAGCCTATACTTCCCATAGACTGACTTTTTAAAGCCGTACACAATGTCACTTGTTTTTATTGAATTTTAACTGACTTTGTTGTAACATATTCTGAATAATTTCAGGAGGTAGGCTGAGGGTGTGTGTGTGCTTTCTGAAGTCTCTCCTGGGTTGGATTACACACTTGAAACCTGCGGACTCTATCACATCAAACACATTCAACATGGGCTGGCCACCTCCAAAAAAGCACCTTTCCCATCTTCTAGAAACTGTGGTATGTCTTCCCACACACAAAAAAGTACAGCAGAAATGTAATATTGCCAAGTAATTCCAGCACTCACTGAAATTATTCACAACCTTCAACGCCTGCTATTGTACCTGACTAATATCAGCACATGGTTTTTCCTATGTTCAGAGTTGTTAAGATTCCTCAGTGAAACTAAACAGTTCTGTACCTGTGCTTTTCAGGGATGTATGGCTTAAATTCTGGTGTCAGACCCTGGCTTTTAGGCACCAAAGGAGGCAATGACAGAGGGATTTGCAAAACTAGCTCCTGTTGCTTTTTTTACAGATTGCCTCTGTGTGTTCTTCCTGCCTCTGAGGGAAGAGCTGGTGAAAATTTTTTCAGGGGAGAGAGTGAGATATGCTTAAGAAATATGGTAATGATTTTAAAAATGCAAAAATTTTATTTCATAGCCACAGGTTTCATTATTTATTTAGTAGCTAGTTCAATAATTTCAATAATTCTACTAGGCCTGAACAACAGCTCCACTTCAAAAGAAAACCCACAAAAGCATTGACAAAACTGGGTAAGTGCAACTTTTTGTGTGTGTGCATGTGCTTGTCAGGGGCTGATATCTTGTGTTATCCAGTGTTTGTTTAGCTGAATCTTATCAATGATTTAATGAGCTGTTTGTTGGGCAAGAATTTTCTAAGAGGAGATGCCACAGTCAGAGAGACAGTTCAAAAAGAAAAACAGTTGAATGGTAATACAAAAACGTTGAATTGTATCTTCAGAAACACATTTATGCATGCTTATTCACTTCCACTTACCCATGAAAACAATGCACAGTCAACTCATGTAAACACTATCCCAGAAGCATACAGAATCACTCAAAGTGTCATTGTGCAAGAGCTTAAATAGGCACTTACTTTACATAAGTGCATGCTCCTCCCAACCTCTTTGCATATTAGTGCAGCCTTTGGGGGAAAGATGCCTTCGTGTACATTGAAAATGCATAACTAATGTCAAATTTGCCATTCCAGCTTTTTCAGGCTGATTTTTAAACTAACAAACTGCTTAGTTTTTAATATTTATGCTTTAGAAACACTATACTCATGCACACCAACAGCAGTCCTCCTTCTCACAACTTTACATGTGGACTGTCTATCACATGATGCTCCCTCTAAAGCACCAGGTAATTCTTGCCAGAACAGCTTAGAGAGTGGTTCAGAAAGCAGCTGGGTGCGTAGCACAGAGCAAATCAATATAATTACTTTAGTAAAAACTACTACCTATCCCTGCTACTTGTAGGAGGATAGGTAGAAAGATAAAGCACATCCATAATGCCTTAAACATAGTGGCTCCTCTATCTTAATTTATGGGAATAAATCCTGCTGTGAATGCTTCCAAGGGACTGCACAATAGCTCCAGTTTAAATACTTTTTAAACAGACCGTTGTAGCTCAGTGTGGGGACACTTGGTTTGTTTGCTGGTACTGAGCATCTGCATTAGCTTCCCTGCATGTATCCCTGCAAATTCCACTGTTTGGGGTCTGAGAGCAGATTTACAGTTCTTTAACAAGTACTTGTTACTAGCGCTTGTTTTCTGCACATTCATGCTTAAGAAGAGGGCTGTGAGGACAACATGCCCATGCACAGGGGAAGAAGCCTCCTAGAGCGCCAAGGAAGGGACTGAGTAAGGAAGATATACAAGCAAGCTAGAACAGAATCAAGCATAGCTGAATTTATACTGCAGGTCCTGTAACTTTGCAGTCACTCTTCTCTCCCCTCCCCATGCACTACAGCATTTCAGGATCTGATCTTTAATGAATATAAATACTGGGAAGCAACTTCACCAAGATAGCGATACACACATAGCAACAAGAGTCAATATGAGCCCATATGCTTCTACTGAAAGACATGATAATGAAACAGGCCTGAGTTGGCCCCACAAACCTGGTAAAAATTTAGCAAGTAAATTCTGTCCTGTTGGAAACCAAATTCTGTTCAGAATACAAGCCTGTCAGAGACACCACTTGCACTCTCCGGTGGTACTATGGATCTTGCACAACCACATTCATGCTGCCTTTTGGTCATATTTGCCCTTCAATATTTGCCACTCCTTAATGTTTTGACAATGAGCATCCTGCACAGGAAGCATCTCCCTGCCTCCCCACTCAGTCTCAGGGGATGGTGGTTTTCCAGTGGACAGCGTGGAGCAGAGCAGAAGTGGATGCACAGAGAATGACGCTGATGTGGAAACAGCCATAAGTTCTCCTCTAGAATAATTCAGCAGAAAGGAGCCAAATTTCTGAATATAGATAGGCCTTATGAATAAAGCAGGAAAGCCTTTTCTGTAAGAGCAAAAAATGCTGTTTATTCTGAACATAACAGTCTGGCAGTTTAAACATCTGCAGCTGTTTAAATGCACACTCACTTCTCCTTATAGGTTTCCTAGAAATACTGCACACTACATTGATATATTATATACACAAAGGCATTTACATGTGTAGGAGAGCAAATTCCTTTGAGAAGTCACTCTGCACTGCAGCATAAATACCGTACCACTGAGGTGGAAGTCGTTAACGTATCTTACCAGTAGGTCAGTCAGCGATTCCATCTGTCTTTTTGACAATTTGTTCACAGCTTCCTAATTCCCTTGCGGTTTCTAGTCCAGTGAAAACCCTTGGAATGCACCATGATTGCAGGTTACCTTTTCTTCAGTGTTGTGCAAAGGCAAGCCATAGAGCAGAGGGTTTTTTTTCCATGAGGCCAAATGCACATTCTTTCACAGTTTCTTCCTATCACAGCTGATAAATTCTTGATTTAAAATTCAGAGCAGCTCCAGCCGAGTCCCTCAGCAGTGTCTCCTTTTTAAGAGGGGTTAAACAGCCTCACATCCCATTGGTTTCAATGGGAGATGAAGACACCTGTCCCCCCGTGTTACATGGTCCATGTATGGTTTGTATACTGGAGCCTGTTTCAGGCACAAGTTATCAGATATACTGATAGCGCAATCCAGTCTTTTTATTTTTGTTGCTTAAATAAAAGAAGTCAGAAATGAGGAAAACAGTTTTACTCCATCCCGCTTTTCTGTGCCTCTCCCTGTCAGCTCCTCATATCCCCTGTTAGCAAAAAGAGCTGTGTAATGCCAAGACAAGAGGTGGCAAGATCCAGATGACATGAAAATAATACATACCACAAAATAAATCCTCAGAAAAGTTTCATTCATGACATCCAATAGAGATGCCAAAAGAAGCTTGCTAAAGCACCAGTCTTATTTTCTTTCCTGAAAAGCTAGGAGCCTGTACAAACAAAGTGACTGCACATTTTAAACAGATTCAATATCTTACTCAGGATTCCACTTTACTTAGGCAGTTGGAATTGCAAAGAGCTAAATTCTGCCCTCACTCATCTTTGGGGGACCCACACTGAATTCAGTAAGACAGCAGATATGAAAATAAATACAGCTTTTGGCCCACCCATTTCAGTGAGGATTTTGAGCACAGCATGCCTAGACAGACAGGCAGTTTACTTATTTTCACTTCAGTTCTTGGTCCTCTGCAGCAGTGTACTCCAGTGAGGGGTGTGTGTACCCCAAGGATTGTCCAAGACTATCCATTGAGGTGCAGGAAGAATTTTTTTTGTACCCCAATAAAATTGAAAGATATATTTTTAAATTATGTTTATTTCATCTTTATCTCATCCTTTTTTTATATCTATTTTTGTGTACACTTTATGATGTACATATTCCTACAGTAGTACATATATATAGTTTATAAATAAATACACGTATATTGGGCACGCATGCTCAAAAGCTTATGATTGGGGTTTACAATCAAAAAAGTTTGGTGAGCACTGATTTATGGGTGTTACTATGGTTTACTTGAGAACACTGTCGCACCAAAATATTTTGCTAGGATTAATAAAATTGCTTTTCAAATGCTGTCTCTAGTAATTAGCACTTTCATCATTAACCTAAGCCCTATGAAAACAACAACCAAAAAACTGCTTCTGTAGACATGTCCCCTTCCTTCCTTTATGAATCTTCAAACCACAGAACAAACACCCCTCAATTCACTGAAAAAGTTATCAGGAATATTACACATAATGTCATATTATAAGCTTGCAGAATGAAAAGAGGAAGGACGAGACTGGAAATATGTCCTCAGGCAGCACACATTATCACAACTCTCATTTCCAGAAGAACATGGTCCACAACAGCTGCCCACACAAAATTGAATGGGATACAAACAGGGCACAAAACACCCATGTGCCAAATGAAAGGTCTCATGTGATATAATTTAAATATCATCTCTAGGTAAACCTACTGGTGTTGTACTATTTTAGTCTGTACTTAACTATGCGTACACAAGCTGATAAAATTATTCTCCTTATATTGGTATTATGTTGAATTCAGCCTCCTAAATCCTTACCCAAACAAAACTTCCAAGGATGAAATCACCAGTGAGTGAAATTCTAACGAGTCCTAGCAGGCTCCCAAATATCAAGATTTCACCCCTGGAGCTCTGGAACATCCCACTCTCAAAGGGGAAAGGGGAAATAAATGCATTTTAAGGTTATATTAAAATAATATCATTTAGAATCACTGTTCAAAATATTTGCTAAATAATAGTGTGTGTGTTGTTTTAAGCAAACTTCTTTTTTTTCTTTAAAAAACATTTTTAATTCTTTGCCAGTGTATTACTAAATAAACTGACAAAACATCTCAGAACTAACATAAACGTGCAATTTTAATGCCTTCTAATCACACAAATCAGCACAAGATTTTTGTACTTGTGCATGACCTTCTTCAAATTATCCCTCCATTTTGGCTGAATTGGAATGAGCGTGGGCTATTTGATAAAAAACACTAAGTGTGTGAAATGAGGGGCCCTCATCGCTTCTGCCAGACTCCTCTTGACAGAATGATGATAGAAGCACCACATCCCTGGGAGAGTAAATGCAAACTGACAAGAGATGAGCCTTTAGATGTTGAATATAATCTTGAATTGTGCTTGAAGTGTCTTATTATCTTGTCTTTTGATGTCTGAAGGGGTGGCTCATTGTTAGAAAAAGGAAAGCCCTTGCACATCTTTGCCATCTTTAAAAATTGTTTGGCCTTTAACAACTGCTTTTCCAACTAATGTCCATTTCTCCTGACAATAAATATGGCAGGTCGTCAGCAAGTGACAAACAATTTACTTTACATGCCAAGCTTTTATGGTTTTTGAGAGCTCATGTGGAAGCATATTTTAAAAAGCAGTAGGAAATTAGTACCATTACAAATGTTAAGATGGCTGTGTGTGTGTAGTTCACTGTGTGGTTATTCATTACTGCTGTGTTTCTGTTTTAAAGTCCTGTCTTTCCTGGATTCAGACTGCTGTTAAAGTTCTTTATTTATCATTGACTAAAAATACTCAATGAAAAATAAAGAGCAAGAAGCAATTTTCTTTTGCTCTAAAAAAAGCACTATTATAGATACAGTACATGGGTAATGCATAAAATCATATTTATTAATCATAAAAAAATCAATATCAGTAGTGGTATGGCACAGTTTACCTGTATTGCAGACCCTCACAATCACATCACTGTTTTTTCCACCTTCAACCAGCTCGACTTTTTTTTTTTCCCCCAAACTTAAAAGTTTAATGACGAATCAGATCAATATGATTCCTTAGCAACTAAATCACAGGCGCACTAGTTTTTCCTGTCACAGTACCAGTTTTGCGAAAGCAGTCAAGTTCTTTTTTCAGGTCTCCGTCACTCTGAGAATCCATAAGAATTCTCAAATGGATCATAAACTGTTACAGGGTTCAGGTTATTGAATCATTATAAAAACGTATTGATACAGTACAGATGACAAGACATGCAGCTCTTGTGCTAGTCTATTACAACCATCTGAATACCGTAAGAAATATCAGATATAAACAAAATAAAACAGTCAGCAGTAAGCTGTCTTTTAGGGAACCCATTCTTTTTTTTTTTTTTTTTTTTAACTGTTTTAACCTGGTTTGAAATACAGCAGTTATATGAACCCACAGAAAAGAGAATACAAAACCAGAAGAATGGGTTATTAAAAACAAATAACCAAAAACCTGACCAGACCCTAGAGATTTAATTTTTTTTTTAAACCATTGCAAAAAGGCCCTGATTCTGCTCCTTCTGATAAGCATGAATGTTTTGCTTCTGAGTTTTCAGACAGAGTATAAAACAAAACCCTCCCTCCACCCCTCCATCTCCCTTCCAGTACAGCCCCATACAGCCCCACTGCCACTGCCAGGAGGATGCATCATGTGTTGTAACACTCCAAAAGCACACCAGCCTTTACACCGGATGGGGGGCTGCTGCCACATGCAAGCTTGAAACATGTAAAGTGCTATTCAAAATACACTAGCCGTCATTGTACACAAATGAGATAATGGCAATGTGAGAAAGGCTCAGCCCCCAAACTCAATCCCTTTGAGGTCCAGGGTCACAAGATGGAGTCCCGCAAATCCAAAGTTGCTCATTGACTAGGACATCTCATCTGAGTAAACCTTTGCATCATCTGGTCCGTCTTTTATTCATTGCCTCATAAAAGCAAAGAGATGTGGGGGCTGGGGGAGGGTAAGCAGGACCAGCTGATTGAAAGATTTTTTTTTTTTTGTCAGCAACTGTTATGAGAAGGTTCGCTATGCTGTATCCATGCAGTTAAAATAAGGAGACTCTGCAAGCAATGCATCAAATCCCAGCAACAGAGCCACACAAGAGTTTCCTTCACACTCTTCATACCAGGGGAAAAAAACACAACTCCTCAAATGACTTATGCAGATGCTTTTCTTGCTGGATATTATCATAAAATTTACTGTGCTTATGAGAGTAACGTATATTCAACTAGTAGAAAAATATTTAAAAAATAATTTCATTTTCTGCTTTCTTCCAGTTGTAAATTTCATATTTCCTTCAGAGAGATTTGTGACTTGCAGTCCCAAATATTTATGATTTCAGGCAAGGAAGCATAAGAAAGGAGGAGAAATATCAAGCCTGTACATTTACAATCACGTTTGAGCTCATATATATATCTGTCCAATTTCCACTTCCTCATCTCAATCACTGCTGATTTTTCTAGTCATGCTTTTGTTTCAGTAATAACTATCATTTATGGTCCTTAATTATTTTTGAATGCCCAATTATGATGATCCACTCTACCTGTCCCATAAACATCCTCTAAAAACTTCTCCAGCTTTGTGGAAGCTTTACATAGGTTCCAACACTGACACACCATCTCTGCCCTGCAGCAGGTCAGATGCCGTTCCTGCCACAGCTACTGCCTGTTTCCCCACGGCAAAACAGTGGAGGTGGAGTTGCAGAGCCGTTGCAATATGTACGCATACATGCACACAGCGTAATAGAAACTCACAGTAACCCTTGGACTGGTTCAATAATTCATTTTTTGTTAAATATGAAGGCAGCATAATTATAGAGTGGTTGCTCCTTCCTGTCAGCATGTTTGCTTAGCTGATTTTAGCTCCAGAACATGCGAAGCTGTAGAGCAGTGACCACATTAGAGAGATGGAGGCCACAGACTGGCATGCAAGCACTGGTAGGACGAATACCCCATTGAAATCTGTGGTCTTCCTGCGTACATGATGGATGGTCACCTGAGACCTGTCAGAATCTGGCCTCATGTTTATTCAAATCACTGAGCAAACATGACATCTCTACACCGTGTGAATAAATCCTAATTCTATGCAAAAGAAAATACAAAAACTGCCCCATATTGTATTTGCTCAAGAGATTAGACTGAATTCAAATGATCTTTCTTCCTTTCCAGTTAATACTGTGCTATCTCAAGAAATAATTACACATATTTAATAGTACAGTATGTTAAAGTATGCCTTAAGGTATGTTTACCAAAAAGCAATTCTGGCTTCTTGATTAAACACAGGTTTTAGATCATCCTCTTCAAGGAACAAACCCCTCCAAACGCTAAGCTTCAAACAAAGCACAGAAACCTAAAGCAGACCTCGACAGCACGGAGACAAAATGCACTTGAGTAGACCTGAGCAACAACTGCCCATGCACAGCTGTATATGCTTCCAGCCGTGTGCACACACCAAAGAGCAGAAGATGAGAGGGGAATGGCTCCCAACCTGGCTGTAAGGAAGGAGAGGGGCAGGCAGGAAAGGTGGCACTGTTGTTTTTACTGACCCTCTACTTTACAAGCCTTGGCATTTGTGGTGAGAATAACAGGCTAGGCTGTGTGTCCAGTGCAGTCTGGGAGAGAATTTCCTTATCTTCTGCTGGAAGGCAATTGACTGCTAATAATTCTTTATTCAACAACTTAAAAACAAGATTTTAAAAAGCAGGACTATGTTAGATAGGAGACCGAGCTAGAAAATGAAAATGACTTAATAGAATCTCTAATGGTCATCAAACCATACAACCACCATCTGAACTGAAAAGCACAAAGATGTTTTTCAAAGCTAATATTAATGGGCTTCTATAAACTCCATGCTAGTTTTCAAAGAAATAATCTAATAACAGATTGCTGTAGCGAATACTGTTCTTAATATAGGAAAATCTTTATTTCTTATTTGTGTAACATTCGATGCTCCAGAGTAACATGGAATTGTTTTAGGACTCTGATTTTTTTTTTAATTGCATTAAAATAATTTACATCATATTCCAGTCACACTGGCTGATAATTTTTTTATATATATGTATTAAAAATATATATATATTTAACTTTTGTAATCGCTTTCTAGTAGTGCGATTCCTCTGTTTTCTGAAACATAACATTTTCCTTAAGACAACATTAAACTGTCCAGCAATTAAAAAGATGGTTTACCTTTCTGAAAAGAAAGGACATCTGATAAGAAAAACAAAACTCCCACTCTCTCAACAACTCCTCTTGTATATTCTAAAATAAAAACAGAAATCCAAATAACTTTTAGGAATAGACAAGCAGTAGTTTAGTGTTACACAAACGTGAGTGGCAGGGGCGTGGACTGTGATTTGGTAGATGTAGATATCCCTGGAATATCTAGAGAATGAACCCAATTTCAGTCTTTCCAAAAACCGCAGGTTTTATTTAGCCAGACAGGATGAAGTACTATTCTTCTCTAGATGACCTCTGCTTTCAAAGTAAAAGGGCTTAGTCCTGCTTCTGAGAGCATCAAAACAGTATCACAACATAAAGCAGGACATGTCGCAATACAAATACTCCTTTGTTTCAAACTGATATGGATTTTGATTTTTACATGGTGGAAAAAGATTAAAATGACACTTTACGCTAATAAATATTAAACCATTTCCATGACAAAATAATACTCCTGTTGAAACCCGCAAACTATGACACATTTAATTTTATTCTGCTTTTGCCCCTGTTCAGCATTTATTTTCTCATTTAGTTGTCATTTTAATGTAACTTCTACCACTGAGCTCATCAGAAATGATTTTGTAACTAGCAAAATAACATTAGTTTGGTAGTACTAATGGTAGTACTAGTGGTAGTCACATGAAAAGTCAGAAAATAAACTGTTAATGGAGGAAACATTAATATACTGAATATGCAATTAAATCAAAGTGTAAAAAGCCATAAAGCTCATCTTCCCATCCTCTGACCATCTCTCCACAAAAAAAGGGACCACAGGTGATGGACGCAACAGAAGAAACAGCTTAGCAAGGACAAAGAATTAAAACAGAGAAGAACCAAAAAATGTCATGAAGAACAAACCCTAGGAAGACAACACAACAAGGAAAACCAAGCACTACATAGGATATTAAAGAGAAAAATGATCCACAGGAGAATGGCAACTGTTACTATGAGCTTCCTACAGCTACCTCTGCCTTTGGATATTTTTAAAAAATTTATTAACCTGACAGCAGGAAACTTTATACAGATTGCCCCCTGACAGGGTGCCAGCTTGGTATAAGCACTTGCCATCTCTTTGTTTAGCATAAGGAAATCAAGAGAGGTGTTAAGTGGTGCCATGTGCACATTTGGGCAAATCTAACTTCACCTCCGTCTGCCTCACCCGCACATTTCCATGGAGAACTTGCTTAATCATGCGAAGTCCAATAGAAACATCCATTTCTCCTTCCTTCTCTTTTTTACGTTTGCTTCCTTTTTAATGTGCAAGTGTCTGATCTATTATTAATCTCAAAACACAAACCAGCAAGGATTTCAATCAAAGAAAGTAACAGTTCTTTCACAAATTACCTGTTTACTGCCTAGTAGCCAGTAAGTCCCCTTTGAAACAGCCAGCCATTTATGTTGTTTTTAAACAAGTTTGTTTGTTGTTATTTTTACAACTTCAAAGAGAGGGAAAAGAAAGATTAACTAATTAAAAACAAACTATTTGTCATTCAGTCATACCAATTACATACTAGGACTTCATTCTTTTTTTTTGTTCCCTTGCTAATATTAGTTATTCTGTATATAAATACAGAAAGTCAGATTTTAAGCTTTGTTCAAGAAACACATAACATCCACTTAGGTCAAAAATATTTAGCAAAAAAGTAATTAGAAATTCATGAGAACAAACAGAATTGTCATTAAAAAAAAACACAATTAACTTTCTCCATACTCAAAATAGCTTTTGGTTTTTGTTTGCTTTTTTAAAATAGGCTGTCTCTATCAAAATTCAGGCACGGCAAGAAGAGACTGATTTCTTTGCGTACAAGCAAGGGAATTTATAAGTGGAACTGCAATATTTGCCCTTCATCAGTCCAATATTGCCTTCATCGAAAGTTAAAGGAGTCAGATTCCAGTGTCCTCAGAGTTGGAATGTAAGTGCTAGCATCAGTACCACCACTGCCTGAGCTACCTGCAATACCTAGGCACAGCAGGAATGCTGAGTTAAGGATGGTTTTTCTATCTTACCATTGAATCATGCTTTGTGTTTTAATAGTCATAACATCTTTTTTAGGCTTTAACTGGTATTTAATCCCCATTCACAAGTGCATACCCCACTGACTTCAGCAAGAACTCTGCCAAGGAATCAGAAAATAACATTATTCAGAGTAGTTATTCAAGTCCCTAACTGTTTGCAAACACCTATTTTAAAATGCTCGTGTCAAATATATCCTTCAGAAATAACATTCACGTAGCCAGATCTTCAGCTTCTTTGAAAACTTATTCATTAATTGAGCAACACACCACTACATTTTACAAAATGGATTTACAAGCCTGTATAATGACCGGGTTCTGTAAATATGTCACCCATTAACGTTCCTCATTGAGACAGTCTTTGTAATGGAATAGTGCTCCTAATCCACAGATTGCTTGCTTTAATAAAAGTATCACACATTCACGCACTGGCAGGATCGGTCCTATGGCCCTTACAGATTACATGGACAACCGATAGTGTCTCAGAACAAAGCATGCACAACGGGGAAATTACTGAATAAAATTATGTGAAAAGACAGGAATCTTTATATGCAGATCTAACATATTTTAAATGTTTGCTGCATCTAAAAGAAGGCTCTGGTTTTAATATTGAGACCATTTGGGCCATGAACTTCCCTATCAGAACAGAAACATTCACTAGAGCTTTAAAAAGCAGCAAGAGCAACAAACGCACATTGCTTTCTTTCACTGAAATTACCAAACCTTATCAAAGTGTTCCTGGTGGGCAGAGACCTTACAGGCCTTTAAAATTTGAGGATATAACCAAAACACTGAGAATCATCCTTAAATACACTGATGAAAGGAAAGCTCTTAGTCTGAAGGCCTTTTTCCCCCACAGGCTAGATATGCTGTTAATGACGATAATGTGAGCTTTCTCACAGCAACCTGGCAATGACCTCTGCTCTGACCTGCAGCGACCACTGTCTCAAGAGGTAAAAGACAATTTAGTCCTTTATCCTTTGTAACTGAAATGACTCCAGTGCCATAAATTCTAATTAAGGCAACTCCAGTGTAAAAAAAAAAAAAAAAAAAAAAAAAAAACCACAAAAAAAACCACCAAACAAACAAAAAAAATTGGATAATGTATGTTTCCTTAAAGAGCAATACAAGGGATCTACTAGCAAAACACAATCAGCTAGAAACAACTTCAACCCTGTTCCGCTACAACATATACGTGTATGCTTATATAGAAAGATGCATGCAGTTCTGAAACACAGGTAACAATACAGGAAAGGAAAACAAAATCCCAAAGTCAATGCAGGGGTTTGAAAATAAACCCTTGTTTATGGAAATGTGTAGAGATTCACTGAACTCACATATCCCCTCTCTGTATTTCAAGCATACACAACACTGTGAAAAAAGCAAAAAACTTGTAGTGAACCAAATGAAACCACAGTCTTCGGATACAGCACAGGAAACCTAAGATTTAATTTCACTGGAACAAAACCTTGCCAGAAAAAAAAAAAAAAAAAAAAGGTTAGCAGTCAATTTTTTTGCTGTCCTGCAGTTATTAAATAGGAAACACTTGTGCTCCCCAATTATAGGCTTGGTCTTGCACTCACTACATACTTACAGCTTTATTTATTTCAATAAGTTTCATGTGTAGAACTACAGGCTGGATCTCAAAGAGCAACTTTTTGTAATACAAAAAAATTACGTTAACATGCAAGTGCATTCCCAGCTTTTTTTTTTTACTATCATCTAATTATGTCACAAATTACCTTCAATTAAGGATGAATTAAGGGCTGGATCTAACTCCAGGAAAGCCAGCCTCATTCCACAGGGGCTTTTGGTGCTTAGACTAGCTACTTGTTTCCTGGGATTTTTACTGTACAGAGAATTTTATGCATGACATATCCCTGGTGTCTACACCAACTTTTGAATCTCAACAGTTATAATATTACACAGCTAAACATGAAGGGGGTTTTTCTCCTCCTAAGATTTTTTGAGACCAATACTTCATAACTTATTCTAAACTTGTTTAAAGATATTGCATAAAATGGCAACTAGGATTAATTAACTTAGGATCAAATCCCAATGTGTTTATTCGAGTGAAGTTACTACTTAGCATTAACAAAAGCTTTCTCTAGTAAGAACTGTGGCATTTGGCCTGGATTACTATTGTGAAGCATATTGCAGAGTAAGAGAAGTTGATCTGAAAATGACACACCAGGAATGTCAACAGCCAGATTCAGTTTCTCTGTTTCTTAATTACATCACATGATTAAAATAGGAGATACTGCTTCACAAATATTTTAAAGAGTAGATAGTACACCACAAGATCTCTTGCAAAGCAAGTTTGCCACATACTGCTCAGCAAAACTGGGATTTCCGTAACTGAAACACTGTAGCTGTGCTAACTCCACACTTCAAAACCGTACTACCAGCTAATGTGTTTCAGGATAGAGTCCTTTAGCAACATTTTGCACCTCAGAAAGTTCACCATGTTTTTTACTCCTTTGTTGTTTCACATTATTTCAGTATCAAAAGTCTTTTGCATGCAGATACGCAGATTCCAAGAAGTCCACTGATATAACCCTACAAGCAGAGGATTACAGATGCAAACCCCCAGACTACAGGACAGCCTTTTCTTTCAAATAAAAAGAAAACCCCAAAACTGAAAAAAAACCCAGCCACCACCACAATCCCTCTAATCACAGCTGCTCCTCTCATCACTCACAGGTAACAACGGCACCGCAGTGACAAAACGCATCTTCCCAGACACCTGTGCACCAGTTTCAGGTGGAGGCTATTTCAGATCACCAGAAACGTATCCTAGTTTGCGCTGGTATTTCTGAGACTCAAGGAGCTACAGCATTCATCTGCTTTGTCACTGATAGCAAAGCACCCATAAAAGAAACAAAAGTTTACTGCATATCTTCCTAAGTCAAAAGTAAGTATAATTTATTGTACTCCTGTCCTTTCCTCACCTGCAGCAGGGATTGTTGTTGAAGAGGTGCTATTTTTATGATTAATTGTGCTATCTGCTACCAAAACAAAAAATAAATACCTACTGTTTATGTGGTATGCTGTGAAATGCCAAAACAAGGAAGTTTGAGAAAAAGGAGGTGGATTTTAGGAAAAAGGTACAGGTGAGCAATGCAGACCCTTGCAGAAATAAACCAATCGATCAAAAGAAGCTAAGCAGAATGTGTCCGGTGAGAAAGAAAGCACTTCATGTCTAATCATTCAACTCTGTTCATCTATGTGAAAATAAGAGTTGTAAAATATTGCTAACATCAACAAGACACTCAAATGCTGGTCATTCATTCCAACTAAATCAGTACATGATTTTCACAAATCTTTCAAAAAATGTGAAAGCAGCAGTGTAGAAAAACTTTGCTCTCTATGGACCTGTCTCCTCCCCATGACTTTCTAAAACACTCCTCCCTCTCCTGCTTAACAGATTTTGGGCAAATTTTCACACAGCATGTATTAAATGTTATATTATAAAAATAAAATTATTATCTCTGATTATACGAAAGTAAGTTGGAGGAGAAAATTGTCAATCTCTATGCCATCACATGTCAATAAATCCACAAATAATCAAATTTCAGAGACTGCAAAGAAAGGCCCAAAGTATGCATTCCTAACATGCTGTTCATAACATTAAACAAAGAGAAACAGCTATAGAATAACGCTCCATATTGATGTATCAAAGCTTTAAACAAAACTACACTTAATTATTTTAAATGTTTACTGCAAATCTGTCTTAAGGGATGCATTTGTGACATAAAGGCTAATCATCTTTATTTTAAATTTGCTCAGTTTGATCCTCAAATATATCAAAATAGCCCTATTGTCCTTTCTTTTATGTTCTCAAAGTTACTAAAATTAACTGACAAGGGCTGCTGCTAAAAGATCTGTAGCGTCTGTCATAATTGTAACAGAACCTCAATAAATGGTACATAAGTTTATACTGACACACTTGAACTATTTCACTTACTTTTGTTTACTTGGGAACATCTTTTTAGCAGTATAAGAATCAGGCTAGCAAACATCTTAGACTTCACCAATAGAAACAGCACAATATATTAATTTGTAGCTTTTTCATTAGTGCTTTTAGGGACATAAATTATATTTGCAGTTCAGAAGGAGACAAGATATTGTCACACATCATTTCTATATCCCACACGGCAACTCTAATGAAAGTGTCTGTATATATTTCACTATCACTGTAGAGCATCCAAATGACAATAGCTCAAAAAATATCCTGCCTTTTATTACAAGACTTGCCTGATCTAAAACCAAGCAAACAGACATTCACTACCCTCAAATTAAAAGTCCATTTTTTTTTTGTATATGCCTTACTATATTTAATAGATGCACCCTAAACATTTGAGCATATAAAATACATAAACACAGCTGAAGATATTTATACTATTCTAGACAACTAATAGCCCTCTGAATTTTAGGCATTACAATTCTTTCCTGGATGAAATGGACTAAAACAATTATTATATGCTTTCTGAACATTCAAACTGCTAATGGAAATTATGCTTTCCATGGAAACAAAGATTACTAAGAGGGTGCTTAAAAATGGATGTGATATTCAGTAATGATCATTACTGTAATCCAAAAATTAAATTTTAGGATTTTTTTAATTATTATTATTTTCCCATATCTATAGTGAAGTTGTTTAGTAAAACATTTTGTGCTATATCTTTTAGTAAGGGGTAAGGAATATTTTAAAAGAAAATTGCATGTATTCTTTTGTTTAAAGAAATCTTGCAGCTCTTACTGTAGCTGGAATACTGAAATCTGAACACTGCTACAGATTTCCTTACAGATTATGAAATCAAAACTTGAATCTTAGAAAATGGGCTCTCACCCTCTCTCCCTTAAAGCTGCATTCCCTTTAAACAAGATCTTTTTCCCTTCAACTTCCACCTATAGGATCATGTAAAATAAGGAAATGTTCTGTTTCTATTAAGGTTTGTCTCAAGTCACAAATGGAAATAATTAAAAGGAACTCCTTCACGAGGGCAGTCCCTCTAAACCCAAAATGTCACTATGTACCATACAGTGCTGCTCCAGCTCAGACATCTATCAAC
Source organism: Morus bassanus (assembly GCA_031468815.1). Lineage (NCBI taxonomy): Eukaryota > Metazoa > Chordata > Aves > Suliformes > Sulidae > Morus > Morus bassanus. The sequence continues at coordinate 56,501,826 of CM062567.1, read as the reverse complement.
ATCTATCACTCAAGCAGGCGCCTCAACAACTCTGCTCCCTTTTCTGATTAGAGATCAGAGTTGCTTGAGTTGGCTTACAGGGTGTCATCTGTTTGAATGACAGATGTCTGTGTTGGAGTGCCACTCTTGCTGCTTTTGTTTTGATTGTGAAAGGTTACACTTATCTGGCACAATTTAGACTATTTAAAAATAAATAAATATTCAAAAGGTGATTCCTCTTTGCACAGGCTTTAGAAGAAATATTTAATTTCTAATTTAAATTCTAAAAATATTAGCTCTATGTGCAGTACCCCAGATAGCCTTTGTTTACTCAGTACAGAGTGTTTTCTATGGGAATGTTTCAGCTCTGTTCAGCCACCTTTATCTTTATCATATAAAATGATAACTTTTCAGTTTAATCCAGCCTTAGAAAAAGCTGGTAGCATGTGAGACACATCAGCACCTAACACAATAGATGTTAATGAACTACGCCAAGAAAATGCTTCCCCCTTTATTTTTTTTACGTTAGAGACCATGGATCAAAAGAAAACATAAAATGTCTGCAACTTGCATAAAATAAGTTCATTGTTGACAAAAGTTTTCAGGACTGACGCTGTCATTCTGGTAACCAGTTGCAAAGGGAGCAGAGGGCTGTACACCAGCATGTTCCAAGCTACTCCTTCATACTTACAAGAAAATTGAGCGAACAACAACAAAAAAAAAAAAAAAAAAAAAGAACGGGGGGAGATTGCTCTTCCGGACAACATGGTAGCAGTGAAATGAAATACCTAGACAGACTTACCGAAGAGCTTGCTGGGAGTGTCCTCGCTGTCATTTGATTCCACAGGCGCAAGCAGGGGCTCATTCAGCTCGTTGTCTGAAGTAGCTGCCTTGTCCTCACCTCTCAACTCTGCATTCATTTCACTCCGCAGTGACAGCAAGGGCTTACTGACTTGTCCAGCTATCATTGGATCCTAGGATGGGGGGGGAAAAAGAGTAAGGGGAAAAAAAAAGTGGCAGCTTTGGTGTGCGTATACTCTCTCTTCCACTCCCTCTCTCTCTCTCACACACACATACATACACTCTCTCTCTCTCTCTCTCTTATCTCTGGCTGCTCCTGCTGTTATTGCTGGCTGCAGTCAAGTGAAGAGCTATTACAGATCCAATGAGTTTTCCATTACTCCCCACCCTATTAAAGCTCAACTAGCATGTGAGAGATTCAGGATGCTTTGGAGAAAAACTTCTATGAAAGCAACACAACCAACACAGCTTTAATTGTGGGATGTGCTTTTTTTTGTGTGTGTATGTTTTTACACCTCACCCTGTCCTTAACGTAGTAAGAAAAAGAAATTCCTGTATGCTCCAATGCCACGGAAGAGGAGCTCCCTGTGAGCGCTCCATAGTGATTTAAAGAGGCATCCTCAGCTGTGCAACATTAACAAAATCAAATACACAGTTTCTAGCATTCCAACGTGTCTATAAAAAGACAGGGCAACAAATAGCCATTTCATTACATGCATTCAACAGAGATACAGATTTCTTCTAATTATTCCTGTCTTTTGAATACTATGCTCCAAAAGTCCATAAACACACACAAACACATACTTTTCTTTTGAAAATAGAAAACACAGAAACCATTTTTAAAAGATAAAATTAGGGAAGATACTTACACAAACAGTTTGCAATTATTCTTGTGTTTGCGACATTATATCCCCCATAAAATATTACACATATATATACATTGAAATTTTTTCTTGATGATTAGGATCTGTTTTATCTTCTGCTCATTGAGGACATTTGGGGGTCAGGCATTATTTCCAAGCACACTCTATTATTCCGTTTGCAAACTAATAGGCATAATATCATGACAGCACGGAAACCGGAGTAAAAAAAAACTAAAAAAAAAGGAAAGGAACAAGTGACCTTGTTGCGCTCTCTGGCAGCTATTTATTGCAAAGTTCATGCCTAAATGGTTCTTATGCAGGGAACAGGTGACCAGCGAGCAAGTAGGTTGGTTAGCATGTTCCCTCTGTCCCGTCCTCACATTGGTCGATGTTTGCCTATGGGTTTTTTAATGTATTCATGTCTGAAAAGTGAATTTGATATGACACATGATAATCTATGAAAATGTTAATCAATACAAATAGTTTAAGCTGTCATCAAATGCACTTCTTTAGTCAATACTCATATTGCTGAAAACAATGTCACTGTCATCAGGGCTTAATTTGCACAGCACTTAAATATTGGACTCTGTGCATCAATGCACTCCTCTTCAAATACTGTAGGTAAACACATTTTCTCCCTATTTAAGGCTGAAGCACTCAGCACGCATTTAGCTGAGCCGAATCCTCCCTTTTGAATACCTTGATAGGTCCACTGGAGGGCAAAATTAATACTTAATTGAATCTCACAGTCATCAAAATAATCAATACTTTTTTATTATTTATTCTTTACAGTCTGTTGACTGTTTCAAACCTCTGAGGGAATGGTGGAAAGGATTCATGGCTTTGAAACACTGTCATTTAACAAGGTAATTTTCAGTGGGGCATTAGGGGTTGTGAAACATATAATAAAACAAAAATGGTGGCTTATAATAGGAAGAAAGAAAAGAATTATATTTCTGCCATCTAACAAAACAGGATAAATAAAAAAGCAAGTGCGAGAGGGAGAAGGAGAAAGGAGGGGGGAGAGGGAGAGAGAGACTGGCTTTTGAAGGGTTTTATCATATCAAGAGCAGAGCTGAGCTTTCATAATGCTGACATTTCTCATCCTGACAATCCTAAACAAGTGGAAAGGATGAGATCGCAGATATCATCTTTCATCACATTCCCCAGCTTAAGAACCAACATGACAGCTTCTCTCCCCTTTACACTGTTAATTACTAAATAAAATACTGCTTTCTGTCAGCATTAGATTATTGCAGATAGCAACCACAAACATTACTCCATTGTTTTGTTTTGCCCTTTTTTTTAAAAAAAAACCAGTGATACCTACCTTGAACTCTTCAGAAAATAAATTAGGCTTGTGTCTACATATTGTAAATATATGAAACATAATCAATTTAATCAATGTGGTCAATCCATGTTATTGTCAGGCAAAATTGCTGGTGATTTATTAACATTTCATTTACTGTATTTATTAGCCAGCAAGAATCTGAACGTTTCTTAGATGTTTCTGGGGAGGAAACAGAAGTTAACGGACTTCTTTTGCAGATGCTGTAAAAAAAACTCTTGTCTTGTTTTGCCTGATAGTCATACTGCATTATGGACAGTCATTTACTGAGGCAAAAATTTTGTTTGTTTGCTTTCATATACTAAATAATGTATTTTAGCAGGTTTTGCAGCTAAAGGACACTGTGAACACAAACAGCATTATTTCAAAATCTGGGTTGCTGCCCTCAGTTTCAGCTCTTCAAAACTAACATCAAGAACGGTTCCATAACAAATATGAGTTAGGACAAATTTTGACCCTTTTCATCAAAGTATTTTGCGGAGGGAACTAATCCTCTCCACAGAACTACACTGCTAACTGAGGTCTAACATTAATTTAATTGAGGATGCTGAATCAGTAGGACTCTAGATTAAAGTCTCAGCTGCCAAATTTTGAAGTTGAATATATGAAAAATGGGAGGAAGAATAATGTAGGAAATGTGACAGCACTGGGAGGAATACCTCAGCCCTTAAATCTTAGTGAATTCCCAGCAACTTCAACAGGGCCAGGATTTTACCTGTTATATACATCAAAAATTCGGCTCATCTGGAATACTTTGTTCATTTCTGGTTAGCCCATCTAAGAAATATACATCAGAAAGAGATGTGCAGTAAGAATGATAAAGAGATCGAAAGGATTGGGAATGTTTACAGAAAAAAGTGAATAAGAATGAGCATGATCAAAGTATACAAAATAATAAATGACAGGGAGAAAACGTAGATCAGGAACTATTCACCCTACCTCATCTGAGGAGAAAAGAGGCCTCCACTGAAATGGAAAAGTCATAACTCTAATAATACTAAAAGATAATTTTCCAAACAGTAAGCGGTGAAAACCTGTGGAACTCATTGCTGCAAGATATCACTGAGACCTGCAGCACAGTAAGCATCAACATAGTTGATCGCATGGCTGGGCAGGCTCCTAGCAGTGAATTTAAAACAGCTTTGCAAACACAGAGCCAAGGACTGTAAAACCTGAAATAATATAAACTGCTGCCCCTTCCCTCAGGTGGTACCAGAACCCCCAGGATAGCTCTCTCTGTCAGGTGGTAAATGAATGACAACTTTCTCTATAAGCAGATGGATTAGATACTGTCTAAAATTCTAGTCTACATGAAGACTAAATAAATCACGTAAATGATGGGTTGAGGGAAGGTTTGTTTCCTTCAAAAACATATTTTTAAAAAATGGACATTTTTTAAGTTCAGGTTGTCTCCAGGCCTTCAATTGCTTTCCATACTTAAGAATGTGTCTCCTGCAGTGGATTATGTGTGATTAAAAACTATTATTTTTACAAAAAGCTTAACAAATTCTAATTCTAGTGCACAGCAAGTGGCCTAGTCTGCAAAACCCCTTGGGGACCAGAGGGGTTGTTCCTATATTTCCCAATGGCCTCCTTAAAAAAAAGAAAACCAAACCTGGAGTAGTTGCTATGCCAGCTGCAGGCCCAGCAGTCTGCTGCTCCTCTTCTGCTCACCTACAAAATCCAGTCCAGAGAGGACCCATGGCACTGGGGAGGATGCATCGAGGCAAGGAATTGTGTGCACATCTTCTGCAAATAGTGCTGTCAGGATCTGTTCTCATCCCTGCCCAGGATGTCTGTGGGCTTGATGCTCACCATTTGATTTTTGGGAAGGTGTTAAAGGTCAGGTTACACTTTGCAGTGTAACACAGGATCTTCTATTGACTGACAGCTACAAGGAAGTTTTAGCTTTTCATATACAAAATTGAAAAGACTAAGAATGCATAAAAACCAGCAAGATGAACTTTGTAAAAAGGGTTTATATGCTTTAAGTAAGAAGCGAGGATTCATAAAAGGGATATAATGCTTCATAATTTCAGATGACATTTTAACCATAAGAGCAAAGTTCTAGTTATGTAAGAACTAAGGAATTACAATTCCCTTATTCAAAATACGCCTGTATATACCACCCATGTAGTGACAAATTTTACACGCATCTCTTGCGGATACTCATAGGAATTGTCATCTATTTCTTGTCCAACTAGCACTAGTATTTCCAGACTTGCCTGTTTTCTATGAGATTTTGCTGACAGTTTTTTGCAGTGAGTGGTCCTCCCTGCTGTGTGTCTCCCTTAAAGGTGGCTTATAGCTCCTGTAATTCAGCTGCAATACCTGCTACATCGCTGTTCAGCTCTACCACTCCCCGACAACTTAAACAAGCTGTTGGGCTTAATTTAACAGTAAAAATCATGTGGATTTGTAAATGCAAATTACAGTTCTGGTTACACACCCTCTTTTAAAAGCCAAAACCTTTACCTTCTTCTTAACTGCAGCACTGTGCGAAGTACAGGAGAACGTTTATCGCTGTGTTAAAAGCTTTGCCTCTGCACTTTAAGGGTAAAGATGCAGTTTCTAAGCAAAACTATTTAGTAATCAAAGACAGCTTTTAAAGGAAACTATATGGTTTTTGTATGAAACATGCCTTAGGCAGAAGTCTAAAACTGGGAGAACAATACTTTTATCCTTAATGTAGGACTTGGGTGGTAATAGGGCTTTATAAAGGCTTCATGCACTGGTTTAGCCACTGGTCTAAATTTTGTACTTTCTGCACCATAAACATTGTTGGTCTGAATTTAACTACTTTAATTAGGAGAAAAAGTAAGACCCTTTGTTTTGCTTTTTATTTTGCCCTTAGTTTGAAATTAGTTTGCACAGACTTTATTTCTCTGGCTTAGAAGTACTTGAAATTAATTTTCTGATTTTTTTTTTTTTAAATATGAAATAAATCATGCCTCCCCTCTAGGATTCTGATCTTGCACAGTCTTCTGTTTGAGACGTACACAGTGCATATATTTGAGCAAACACTCCAATTATACTACCAATAAACATAACATTTACGCTGTTCATACATTATTCTAATGATTAAACCAGATTTTTAAAATCTTTAACCAAGACAGAGCACCATCATAACCTTAGATAAAGCTATTCTAAGATGTAACTTAGCTTATACTTTTTGAGTGAGGAATACATTAGAAAGACTCTCCTGCAGGAAAGGATTTTATTTATTTTGTGTCAAGTACCAGTGAAATTTAGGATTACGTTCCTCTTCGGAACTAGTCCTTCTTCCTTCCTCTTATTGTTTCTAGAGGTATTCAATTTTTTTCTATAACTAATTATTTCTCATGGACCACCTTCTTTGATTCTTTCTTCTTTAAACATTGTTTTATCTGCTGTCACTAATGCGCTGATATTTCCACCCCAATCTATCCACAGTCTGTTTTATCCAAACTACCTTGAATCAATGTTTTGTCCCCTGCTTGCCTCTGAACATAGATACCTGCTGGCTGTCACTTCCCCAGAAAAGTTACAGAGAAAAATCTTCTCATTTTCTTCACAGCCACCTGTAACACCATCCTTAGATGGATGTTTCTATAAGCAAAATAAACAAGACTGATGATATATGATCATTGATCTCCTTTTGCTACTTTGATCTTGTACTTCTATTTACTGCATTACATATTTATTTATATTACTTTTATATTACTCATATTTAACTTACTAAAATCTTCAGTATTGCCTCTCCTTCCTCTTAGAGCAAAAAGCTGTTATATCCCCAGCTCTTCTCACTCAATATGAATATTATCACCCAAAACAATCTCCACTTTTCTTCAGCTAGAACAGTATTTATTCTCCTCCTGAAAATCTCTCTGTAGCGAAAAGATAGTTCGTTCTTCTGCCTTTTCTCAATACTAGTGTGACTTTGGACATTGTATTTTTCCAGTGATACTTATCTTCACATCTAGTGCCCAGGTTGCAGTTAAAAAGGAGCATTTTCTAGTTAAAAATAAGGTAGCTAACTAACTAACCAGTGCCTAATTATACTCATGTTATTAATAGAACTGAACTTTAATTAACAATTTAATTTGGAAAGTTAGAGAGACTATCACTGCCCATGGTGCTTTCTTTCATATGAATATTGTTCTCAGGTTAGGCAGTAATGCTAGGATGGTCTCCTTCATTTATTTACTTAAAATTAAGTCCTCTGGAAATGGAAATGATTAGTGCTGGTTAGTGTAACATAGCTTCTGAGAGAAAAAGAGTTTTTCAGAAACTCATGGAGGTTTTAATTGTAACTTAAGGAATCTTAAAGTTGAATGAAACTATTTTTTTAAACTAATTTTATGTGACAATGTCCCTTGAATTCCTGTGTCTTGAGATTGAGATACTACGTGTTTTCAAATCATATAAAAAAACCCTCACTAAACACATTTTTTCCCCCTTACTGAAGTATTTTCCCTAATGAAAATGTTTCACATATTTCTTACACTCATTTAGAGCAAGCTGAAAGGTTCACAAGAGAAGTCCTAGTCAATTTGCTAGTCAGGTTGCTCTGCAACATGCTGACTAGAGGCTGCAGGATGGGAATATGCACACAGCAGCTGCACAGTAGTAAATAGCTAGTCACCATGTATTTTAAAATCAACTTGGGTTTAAATGTACCCCAGCAGTGATGCTGCGTGCTTCAAACAGGAAAGAAAGGCAAAGGTTGTTGATTTCATCACAGAAAAAGTGGGGAACAACCATATCATTGTAGAAGACTGCTGCATCTCTGGTCCAGAAAAGCCATTTATGGAACTGGCTGGGAAAGAAAGACTCACATGACTTTGTGTTTTCCCTGACCCATATGACACTGAGGAATCACTAATGCCAGAGTACACAGCATAGAAGCTTTACTCTAAACATTGCTTTAAACTTTTGGAGTTGACCTTAATGCTTCTGATCCAATTATTAATCTGATTTAAGAAACATTCTGCTCTTCTTGTTGCAAACCATTTCATCTTTAATTTTCTACCATGTAGAGGGTGAAGCTATATAAAACTTTCCTCTATTAATTAGGATAACAAGAGTTGTAAACTTGGCCTTGGCCAGATTATAATGATTACCCATTTAAATGACATTCTGTATTACTGGAAAGGAACTTGTTCATCTGTGGACATGAAACAGAAGTTTGTATGCATACAGAGGTCAAGAGCCGGAGAAGCTACTATTCTGGGAAGATATCACTCATCCAATCTCCATGGAAGATTCATGGTAGATAATAGCGTACCAGGAGAAATAACAAGTCTTGAGAACAGTGAGAGAAAGCAGCCTTCTTCTAGATAAAGATTCTTGCAGCCACACAAAAGCCAACCCTATTTTTGAGAAACCAGAAGATCAGGACCTACAGATCATGACAGGACAAAGGTGGAACAGGCCGGAACATTTTTGACCAGGGCCAACATAGGGGAATAAGCCTTTGAGAGACTTTTCCATGCATTTCATAGAATCATTTAGGTTGGAAAAGACCTTTAAGGTCATTGAATCGAGACATATCCTACTCTTCTACCATCTGGCCCCCCAAAAGAAGATGATGTAGGAGAGAAATTAAATCTGAAATTAGAAGATGGTTCCTATCAGGAGTAAGACTTTGACACATTTTCTTCACAGGAGTAGTGCTATGTCAGTTTTATTCTGCAGGGAGCCATGTCAAACATAAGAAAACATCCAGAAAATTATAAGCCTGTAAGAATAACTAGCATTTTCTAAAACTTGTGTACTGTGGGGCGAACTTCCCAGAAGACTTGAAAAATTTTCCATTATGAAGAGGAAGACATTGTCTTCCATTAAAAAAAAAATCTATAAACGTATTCATCACTCTTAAGGAAAAAAAATGCCATTCTATCCTAATGTAATAAACACATATTTTACCTGTCTAAAGGTTCTTTGCTATCAAAACAAAAACTTCTCTCTCACCCTGAAAATGATTTCACATTGGGTTGTTTTAGTCTCCACATTGACCACCTAAAGGAGACATGATATTGCTTCCAAAATCATTGTACTAACTTCATATGAGTGCTCTTTCACAAGCCTGCCAGTTCCATAACTTGCCTTTTCTTTTTTTTTAATATTTGCTCAATTTCTATTTTGGCCTTAGGCACAAGGCTTCCTTTCCAGATCATCTTGCTACATATGTTAAAAGATCCTTCTAGAACCTACAGCATCCCCATATCAACATAATCCTTCTGCTCTCCGTGAGGAAGAACAGGCCATAAGTGGCCTTTTTGGAACTAAGAAATGCAATAAAATAGTCCATGGGACACTTGAGTTAGTCTTTCCGAGGTGAAAGATTGCTTATCAGGATTTCCAGCACAAAGCATTCAAATAATATTAATTTGGATTTATCAGAATTTAAATACGGTATTATATACAGTTTCTCTATATTTTCATTTGTCAGGCTTTGTCTACCATGCATGCACCAGAAACGACTTTGGGGGAAGAAATATCAAAGCCAGAATTCAGTTAGAATTGCTTTCTTTTAAAAATCAGCACATCCAGAAACACACGAAAACCAAACTTATAATAACTTTTGAATGTTGATCATGTATGAGAGAGAAGGAACTCACAGCAACTGAGACCCCTTCTCTTAGTTAAACAAAAACTTGATTTAACATATAATGTCAGGATTTACAAGTTGTAAAACAAAAAAACCATTAACTAGAATTTTTGAAAATCAGAGCATGGGTTAAACAGTAACCTAGCTCAGAAGTTAATTCAATTACTTGCATTTGATCTAGGAAAACCCAGATCAAGATCTGTCTCTAGCTGGCCATGCACTTGGCCATATCAGAAAAGTAACTTTCTGTTTCAGGATGGGTATTCCCTGGCTCTCACCAGAAATTCCATCAAAGACACACAAAGTAACACCTTCAAAAGCAGATTAGTTGAACTGGGGATATATCAGTTTTACTGTAATGAAGCGATCTTTTCTAGCGAAAACTTTTTTTGCTGAAGATTTTTTAAACTATTCTAATCTAATTCCAGTTTCATCCAACTCTTCATTTGAATGCCACTTTTAAAAACAGTTACAATCTATAATACAATACACAGTCACAACCTAGACCAGTTTGTAAATTTGGTATATATTTTCTGTGAACCTTTCAAAATCCTTTATTTATAAAGTGTTAAAAACCACACCAGGCAAGTCAGGATTTCAGCAGAATATCACAACTAAAAATTGCTAGAAAATCTTCATTTCAGTATCACGTTGTTCTTTGTCAGCTTGAAGCAAGTGAGGTCTGCCTTGAATTCTCCTTCCTAAACAAGACTGAAGGCTTCCAAAATCTGAATCCAAACTTAGAACAGCTCAGCCTTGATTTTATATATTATGTGATTAACAAGGTAGTCTGCTCTTATGGGTGATCTTCATGGTGCTTGCCTTAATACAGCATACTTGAATTCTAGTGGCAAGTATGGGAAATTACTTCTCTAACAGCATTTCTACCAATACCATACCTTCTAGGGGTGGACCCTCAGATTTCCTTTTATCTACTCTATACATAGAATAAAATAGCAATAATGCCCATCTATTAAAGAAACTAAAAGCTTCACCTGAACTGAGCCTCATAGACTGAAATATTCTTTTCTTTTTTCAGATACTAGAAGATGCAACGCCATAAAATGTGCAGCACCCAGTTTAAGATTAAGAATCCCAAATAGTTTTCCTATGGTTGAGAGTATGTTGAGCTCATCTGACAGCAAAACCTACTGTTATAACTGCTAAACATACTTAATAATGCCACAAGTACTGCAGATCAATAATGTTATGCTTTTTATATTTTCCAGTCTTTCCCATTGATAAATGAGTGCAATTTTTTTTTAATCATTACAGAGGATCTTCAGGGTTACTTTTCTTCATACCAGGTCTTCATCAACACCTGGGTACCACATCTTTCTTTTCACATTGTAGATCACAACGTATTCATTTCTAATTAAATGTCTTTCAAACTCAGCATGCCTTTAACTATCACACAGCTTCACACTTCTAATGCAGTTTGCATAAGGACTTGGTTTTCTCTGAGAACTTGAAGCCCAAAGGGTGCTTCGCCTTTTTGTCAATGGCCTTAATCCGCTGGAAGCTGCAGGTATACTTAACAAACTCCCAATGTTTCATTCATTATGCTAGGGTAGGATATGTCACACACCACACACAGTAACAGTATTATGTGTTGGACATATAGGAGGATCACTTCAATTCAGAGCAGCGTAACAGCAGCTTTTCTGTTTAAGGCCTTACAATAGGAAAACAGCGTAACACTTACTGATCATTTTAGCAGCAATTACAGTAACTGGATTATCAATAAACAATGAATGAAGCATTTCTCAGACCTGCCAGTATTTTCCTACATGGACAATTCTATTCTTTATTAGATAGTGCTTGGTTTGGGTTGTGTTTTGGCTTGGGGTTTTGGGGGGGTTTTTTGTCTGGTTGGTTTTTGTTTTTTTTTAACAAAAGTGTTGCTATGCAATGATTTGCCATTGGCTCCCTATTGTTTCTTAAGGGAACTCCTTCTAAACAAACAGTATTTTAACGCAGAAAACCTGATCAGAGAGTAAAAAAAAAAAAAGGCAACTACAGCAACACTTTGTTGCTTGCACCTGTTATTTGTAAACTGTCCAACATCACTGCGCTGCTCAGTCTCACCCTTAAAGAATAGCTATCACGGCTCTGAGCACAGTCACAAGTGCTGTTGATTCCCTTCTGAATCAGAAAAATCATTCCAAAGATCCTGCTACTGTTTATCACTTACATGTATAACGTAGGTACATATATGTGTGTGTATATATATTACATATATAAAAAAGTTTTTATCAGTCCTGTTTCTTTTCCCAGTGAAGCCATTTGGATTGCTGCCATCTACTTCAACAGTGACAAACACATACTCAATTTTCTGCATGAAAAATCACTGAGATCTATGCAAAGGCCCTGATCTTCTTGTCACTGAAATCTATAAAAAAACTTCAATAGGTAACGCTGAATGTAGTGTAGTTGTTTCAAAAAAGTGTAGGTCAACATAAACAATCTCATAATATTATTGGTCTCAAATTACTTTTCAACCTGATACAAACTTTATGTTATTTTTAAGAAACAATTAATAAATGTAGGTTTTGAACATAAGAGCTTCTTTCAAATGATTAATATTAGAGACATGCATGATTTCCAGATTTTTTTTGCAATACGTAGGATTAGACAAAGTATGCACAACCCATGCACAAATACACATACCATTACAAACTGAATTTTAAAATAGCCATTAATAACTTTAGAGTGATAAAAAAATTACAAAAATAAAGCAATAAAATGCAGAATATAAGAGTTTTGATCACAATCTCACATTATTTGTTCATTAGAAGTTATTTTCATGCACCATTCTAAATGGAAATAAATGTGTTTGGCATATATATATTTGAAAAAAGCATCTTTGCTTTTTACTTTTAAGAAAAAGTTAATTCCTATGTTCATATTTATCATTAGTTTTATGAACCTAGAAGCTATGTGTATTTACAGTTTCTATATGCAAAGGCAAAGAGCCACTTGGGTTTCCTGCAGCAAGTTTGTGTATACTAGTACAGCTGTGAGAGCATACCAGTATTCAAACCACCTTTGCCCTCCCAGTTAGTCCTCTTTTAATGAAAAATAGCCTTTTCTTTCTGGGAGAGAAAGTTTGCCACCAGGTGGTTAGAATAGGAGGGCTGACACCTTTTAAGTTTTGCCACTGGACCTCTATGCATTGCTGGACAAATCAATCTCTGTAGCCTGTTTAACTGATTTGCAAAAGAAAGATCAGGGCAAAGGTATCTACTTTGATTTTTAAGTGTTCCTCTGAAAATGTGCAAAGTAATCTACCCTATTCCCACAGATTCTCTACTGAACTCTTTCTTGATCTATGTTTTTCTAGGGTTTAATAATCTCTAACCTAAGGTTTCATAAAAAACCACTTTCCTCAAACAATACTTATCAAATTTTAATTATATTTACTGTTAGGACAAGTTCCACTGTATTTAAGTGGCCCGTTCTTAATTTTATCCCATTACTTCCATTTATTCCTTTTGTTAACCTACTCCTTTGATGACTTACCTGCTTCCGATATCCGTAGATATCAATTTTCTCATGTGTTGAGCAAATAATCAAGCTTTGCATACTTAACCAATTTAATCCTTACATCAGCAAAAATCTGTCTCTCCCATTTCTTAATGTGGTGGCACTTCTGATCCATTTCTCAGAGCTGCTGCAGGTCTTGGTTGTGCCTGGGAAACCCAACACTGGGGTAATTTCAAAGGGTCTTCTAGGAGCAAAAGATGCTTTTTCCTTGCTCTCTTGCTACTCACTGGTACAATGCATGCCCTCCATCCTCCCAGCCTGAAGATTTCAAGAAGAATTAGGAAAGCAGATCTTCATTACAGAGAAGGAAGACAGGAAAGGAAAGCCCTGTAAAACAGGAGTGGAGCAGAGCTCATCTCTGCTGCTATCAGGCCCTATCCTTGTTCCTTTTCCTTTTTGTCCATAGCCTGAGATAGCACTGCTGTTTCCTCACTAATTCCCTTTCCAAGCAGTTATTAATGTGACATTCCAAACAACTCTCCTTAAAATTTGAGTAGATGGTTCTTAGTCCTTAACCTACTGAGATTTTCTTCCACCACATTTATTCCTGGTTTAAGTGGCTACAGCAGTTGTTCCCTCCCAAAGATTTGCACTGTTGTGGTAAGTTGATCCCAGCTAGCAGCCAAGCACCCACACAGCTGCTCGCTCGCTCCCCTCTCCCATGGGATGGGGAGAAAACAGAAGGAGAGAAGACTTGTGGATCAATGTAAAGACAGCTTGATAGGGGAAGCGTAAGATGCATGTGCAAGCAAAACAAAATAAGGAATTTTTTCCACCACTTCCTATTGACAGGCAGATGTCCAGCCAATTCCAGGGCAGTAGGGCCTTGGTATGCATAACAGCTACATGGGAAGACAAACACCATAACCACAAATGTCCCCATTTCCTCCTTCTTTCCTCACTTTTTAACACTGAACGTTACATCATATGGTATGGAATATCCCTTTGGTCAGTTGGGATCACCCGTCCCGGCTGTGTCCTCTCCCAAGTTCTTGCCTACCTCTAGTACAGACACTGTACAAGCACTGCTCCTTGATAACCAAAACACTGGTGTGTTATCAGCACAGTTTTAGTCACAAATCCAGAACACAGCACCATACGGGCTGCTATGAAGCAAATTACCTCCAGCCAGCCAGGACCAGTACAATAATTCAGATCTACAATTTAGGAAAATGAGTGGAGCACCCACATGTCTGTGACATTCCTTGAGCTCCCTTTTTGCACAGCCAGGCAGATCTGCTCAGCTTGCAGGCCTGACGGTCCCAGCTCATGTGCTTCCCCTGGAGCCAAACACGGGCTCCTTTCTATCACCTGACTCCAACCTAACACACTAGCCTGTAGAGTGCTGAACAGAAATCTTGGTGTAATGAAAGCATAAGCAAAGAGACTTAGACAAATACCAAATAAGCAAAAATGGCTACCTTTGTGGTGAGTAAAACCAATGACTTAAACCATCCCTTTTTTTACTTGTTTGCATTTCAGACCAAATTATTATTCATAGATTTAAATTAATTTTCCTATTTACTTTTACTCACATTTACTTCATCCATTTAGTTCTTGGGTTATTTAAGTATCGCTCAGCAGTACAGCATCTGAATGTTTAATTGCATCCTTTGATCTCTGTGTTTCCATGCAGGCTAGAGTGTCCTCAGAATTCGTGTGGATATTAAAACGTTCTCTTTGGCCATAAAATCAAGCTGGTGGGCAATTACTTCAATGTGACATCTTATATAAACTTACCATCATGCCTTCACTTTACACATTGTAAGTCAATGAAATTATATTGTAGCCATTGACAACACAAACAATTTTGCCTGTTTGATATCCCATTACTACAATAGCAGCCACAATGGTTTTGGAAAAAGCTCTTTTTCCGTAAAAACGTGCTACCATTTTTGTGCTTACAAGTAGGTAATATTCGTAGGGAGCACAATAACGCCACTGAAGTGACTATCACAAAGTATTTGCTTGTTTCCAAGAGAATGTGAAGTAATACACCCACATGCCTATATACAGAATTATTAGTAAAATATGACCACCAGCTCCAACACAGAATCAAATCAGTCGCACAACTAATTCACCTGTGCAGTCAAAATAGCAAAAACATTAAATATTCTCAGATTAGACACTTAGCTAGGACATGGGATCAGTTGTGTAGCATCAGCATATGCACACTGATCTTCCCTATAAACTATGCAAAACTCTAGCAGAAAAGAGAAACTGTAACCTCTACGTAAGTAATACTATTTGTACAGTTCTACCAGTAGTTCCCAAACGTAATCTCTTCTGCTCATCTTTCAGCTTCAAATCGTAACATACACAACCAAATTTCTGTTGGACTTAAAACTACCTCTTCATGTGGGAAGCCTAGAAACTCACAGGCCTTGAACACTGAAGGGAATACACTTCAAGGAAAAAAAAAAAAGAAAGAAAAGAAAAAAGAGTAATGCCAGATTTAGAGGTCTATGAGGATTAAGCACAGAATATCACTTTCATTATATTCTAAGGCCAAGTGTTGCATGGAACAGAAGTTAATAAAATAAGCAGAAAATCTAAATCCACAATGATCAAAAAAAGCTGGACTGCTTTTCAGTTTTCTAGGATCACATATTAAATGCGAAGGAACATTGAATTCTGTTCTATGTATCAGTTAAAGAAAAGCTACTGAGGGGCTATGCTATAACCCGCTTTTAGATTAATCAGTAACTCAGCAGGGATCGGGGTGCATTAACATGAATTGCATGCTTAAGTAGCAATTCCCTGGACTTTATCACATCAAAATCTGCCTTATCTAGTAGTTTAAAGCCTTCTTGATCTTAAAAGTCTCACATGGCCACATGCAGAAACCTTTACTCAGAGAACTGTTCCCAACCCTACATGACTCCCCAGTCTGATTCCAGCACAGCAACAGGAGAAGGACAGGCGATCTAACAGTACAAACAGTTGATCAAATTACTGGGCTTGTTTTCTGAAGAAGACTTCTAGCTGCAGACTTCCACTATTTTTTATTCTGTTTTTACAGACATCAGGAATGAAGAAAAAGTGAATGAATGTGCGCTTACGATGAGAAATTGTTAAATGAAAATTCTCTAATTTCCACCTCTCTCCCTTACAACAACTAACACAGGTAAGGTAATGCTTTCAAAAGTACCTAGACACAGAGTTCCCATGATATCAAAGTGATTTGGAAGACCACAAACAAAGAAGATGCATGACACTGAGAAGTGACAACACAAATGAACACTTACACTGGGCTTCAAACTCCAGTTTTTAGGGATCTCATCATGTTACTCGCCTGTGCAGTCACTCCATCTATAGGATTTCTTTCTCCTAGATGACCTAGTGTCTCTACATACCTTTAAGGGTCTTTAATGAAAAGATGACAACATACTGAAAAGCACTACAGGAAGCCCAACCAGGTATGTTAAATTTATTGTGACAGAGGAACTGAACTGCTCTGATGAAAACAAAGCCATGTTTATGCTGTGGTTAAATTACGGCTTTAAGATATGATAGTCATTTATCTATATCTGAAAGGTATAAACTGGTCCTTCGAGCATGTAACCCTGAACTAAATATAAATACTGGAATCAATGGGACCACTTGTATGATCAGATTTTGTGAGGCTGGAGCGCAGCAGTGGGGGCAAATTGCTCAAAGGTAACCACAGAGCTAAGTAGGAGGAAAAGGATGAAAATGACATCAAAACGCATATAATGGGCATTATGAGTGGGGAAGAAAGAAAACCTGAAAAGCAAATGCTTAGACTACAACTTTGTCCTGAAAAAACAAGTAGAAAAAGGTCTTCTGTTTGTGATATTTGAAGTTCTACTGGACAGAGAAATGCATAACACAGGAGTGCACAACCATGCACCGTTATAGTGTTGTATGTATAGATCACCAAAGGTCTTTCACCTCAAACTTGCTGCGAGTCAAAGAAATACTTTTTGCACTATTATCCATTGAAAAATTTTAAAACACTGCACGGAAAATGAAAGTAAAAATGAGAGAACATATGGGTTTGCATTTATTTTCTCTCCAAAAACTATTCCCAAGTTCTCTGGGTTTCCCTCTTAAATGCTGTCTCTACACACTCAGCCTAGGATCTCACCATCAAAGTGGGTTCCCTCCTGCCTCGTGTATCATATTAACATCATTAATAAGTTATGACCTTGGTAACACCTATTCTAATCCTATTGCCTTCACTAGGGTTCTGCAAGCATAATTTAGCACTTCATTTAAGGCATTGAAATGGCAAAGGCAGTCTACAAAGTGAAGCACAGTTTATAACATTGCTGATGACAATGCACAGCAGAGTCCCTTTTAGTCTCCCAGTTGGTCACAGATACAACGGTAGTAAAATCTGATTTTGCTTAGCATGCCTGCTCCACATACATGTTTACACTGATATGATACTTTTAACAAAGAACTATAATGTGCATAGATGCTATTTAGAAAACAATCTCACTTTAACTATGAGCATGACGATTATATAATTTCACGGCAAAGTCCTATTTTTAGCTCCCTGTACTGCTTCAAATCCCATTGCTTTGGCTTGCAACATTTATTTGCAGGGGAAAAAAAAAAAGCAGCTAGATACATTCCAAAGACCAAAGAGAAAAACTTACACTAAACTTGGGGAAAATTTGTCAGATAATTCCTGTTTGCAGCTCATGGGGGCAGGAGGGGAAAGTATATGCTCTGAAATTTTTCACTTATGACTAATGTGCCTCCAGTTTCCTCATAGCTCAAGAAAACTTATTACCAATCCTGCATATCTTTATATAATGTGAAAATATTTAAAATATTAAAGCTTAAGTGTACTGAAAGAAATAAGCTGTAAGTAAATCACATTATAACTGAATATAGCTAGTCTGTGTGAGAGAAGTTCCTTTGAACTTTCTGAACAATTTTTGGAGAGCATTCAGATCAGGTACTGTAGTAACACCCAATTTAAAAAAAAAACCAAACAGTTCCTCAAAATGCTGAGCAGCTGTAACTGATGATTCAGTTGGAGGAAGGGACACAAAACCTTGAAAACAATGCAGCTCAAAAGGAAGTTTTCTGTAGGTCTCCATCTGTGCATGGAGACTCCAGCCTTGAGGCTTCACTTCTTGTGCCAGATTTTGAGAGCCCAAGGTAAAGGCAAACCATACCAGGGGTGTGGATGAAGATTAGACAAATTTACCAGGCATGTTCTTCCTAAGAGAAAGCTGGAGGAGTTCTGACCCGTTCACAGTGACCGTACTGCCATCCAGAGGTAGGCTGCAGTGCAAGAGCAAGCACAGTCATCTTCAATTGGCACGGAGCAAAGACCTCCCTTCACCCCACATGGCAGACTCCAGTTTTCAGGAAGCATACAACTGATGGGACAGTTTCGTTCTGCAAGGGTATGAGGTTTATCTACCGTTCATGCCATTGCCAAGCATGGATCTGTTGCAGAATAGCCTCCAAGCAGGTTTTTCTACTATAGTACCAGCAGTC
This sequence comes from Morus bassanus, assembly GCA_031468815.1. Classification (NCBI taxonomy): domain Eukaryota; kingdom Metazoa; phylum Chordata; class Aves; order Suliformes; family Sulidae; genus Morus; species Morus bassanus. The sequence continues at coordinate 56,483,213 of CM062567.1, read as the reverse complement.
TCATTTTGCAGCACAATTAAATGCATGCACACAAAGCTTTGTGGGTGCAAAGTACTGTTGGTCTAAAACAAACAAAAAAACCCCAAACACCCCAACAACAACAGCATGGAATTAAGGGGAAAGGCTTTTATAAAAATGTTCAAGACAGTCTGAGATTTATTTTTGGACAGTAACCTGAAGAGACATGGTGGTCTTACTGAGTCTAACCAAGAGATCTGGTCGATTGAGAACTCCCTAGGAAGTAGTACTGGCAGTCATACATTTCCCTTCCAGGCTTCTGTGGTGAACATTTCAGTTTATAGAGGGAAGGCAAAAGGTAGAGGACAGATTCCCTGTCTTTTTACTTCATTCAACAAGTTGAAGGAACTCAGGGATAAAATATGAGATCATTTAGACCATAGGAGGAGGTAGGAAAAAGGCAGGATAAGGGAAGTGAGCTGCTTATCAGTTGGTGATTGTGATCCAAATCCTGACCTGTAAAATACATTCCATGGTTGCACCTAGCACCAGTAAGTAGAGCGGTAGTTCAGTAGCTTGTTTATCTAAATGAGTACAAGCGCATTCTTACCTCTTGACCTAGACAGAGGATGAACTGTTATTGCAATAAACATTTAGTGTTGAAATATGCAGTAAGGTATCTTACAGTTTAATATTAACAATCAAAAAAGGCAAAGTTATTTAAGTATTTTCCTACCTTCTTAATATAGAATTTTTCATGCTCGGAATTGTTAAAACTGAAACATTGATTTTAGGTTTAATTTAAAAGGTAAAAGGGGAAGAAGATTTGTCTGATGAAACTAACAGCACAAGTAACAAAAGACATTCCCGCTCCATGTGGTGCATTAAGTTGTAATCATGTTATTCTGTAGAATGGAGACTTGGCATAAGATATTTATACTACTACCAATAGTTTATAGACTCTTAGCATGAGGTGTATCAAATTGCTTGGATAAATATAGCAAAGGGCATTGAAATAATTACTTGGAATCCAAACATGATTACACACATTACAATTACATCCTTTCCGCAGAAAGAAATCTTTTGTCTCCATGCTATCCGCAGCCAATGCCACTGAAGACTCTGGAGAGATGGGGAAAGAACTCACTCTGGATGAGGACAATCAATCAAAATCTTCTCTGGAACTAGAACTGCTGTTATAACAGATCAATAAATGCTACCTGTTGATCTACAACAGCAGAATCATGAAGGCATCTACTCAAAATGATACGTATATGCGTATTAACCACTGCACGTATGTATGTGTTTATTTAAATATTAATTCTCAATAAACTTTAGAGGTTTGTTTTTATTAATGCATGCAGGTACATAAGCTGACATTGACCAAGAGCCTCTTACTGCTCTATCAGGCTGAAATTCTGCAAGAGGAAGAAACAGGGAAGTCAAATATTAATGGAAAGTGGGATTTTCCTTGCAATAGCCTCAATAAATATGTCGGTCGCAGGAAAAAAATAGGTCAAAAATAGAAAGCTTATATCTCTGATATCAAAGAAAAGAATGTTTGTGTCAAATCTATTGGAGAAATTGCCATGAATGGCTCATCTGTGTGAAAATATGATCCTTGTAATGCTGCTAAGATCAGCGAGACCTAGGATGATATGTTGAATAAGAGCTGGTTGCAGAAGTTAAAAATGTCCATGGGAAGCTTTAATTTACATGTCTGTTTTCCCAGTATTTTAAAATGAGTAGGAGAGGAAAGTGTAAAAAAATTGCTTTTCAGGATGGTTCATTAATTAGTATAAAAAGGAATGCATATTAAGTGTGAATATTAAGGTGAAGTCCTCATAAAAACATTCAACATTTTCACAGTGTGCAAAATTTTTCATTTGAGCTCATCTGTTTCCTCAGTTTTGGATCATTTGTACTTCTTTTCCCTGTGGCCCATACGGTCCTGCTGTTGTACACACAGTTCATCTTTCACCCTTTCCTAAAACACTCAGAAAGGTAAAGTACAATGAAATATACAGTACCTTTAAACCAGAGAATCAGAAAAACAGCTTTTTATTAGCCTCATATGCGAGGTCTGCTCAGGGAAGTGTGCACTAATTCAGCACCAAATTCTGCAGCGATCCTCGCACAGAAACCTAGTTGCCTCTGCTCTGGATTCTGCAAGCAGATATTTCACCATAAATCTCAAAAAACTTTTTCATGAGTGGAGACTTGGGAACTTGTCCCTGTTGGGGTTGGCTGTAACAACCAGCAGATCTCCCTGGGGAGGCCAAAAGAGGTTGCATGCGCTGAACTCAAAGAAAGTACCTTAAAGGGCAGCAGTCATTGCGTCTACAGCAAAACACGTAGTTTAACCCTCAGTGACTCTTCAGCGAGAATCATGCCGGGCCTGCTGTCCCCAAAAGACAGACACCTCAATATTGGCTAAAAAAAAAAGTTAGTTGTGCTACAAATGGACAACAATTGAATTTGTATGTGCCATGGTTTATCACCTTCCTATGTTTGCAAAGAGAAGGAAAGAGAAATACTGATAATCAAGGTGTGTCCAGAGAAAAATGTTACACAAGTTGCGGTATTTTCTCCCCCCCCGCCCCCCCTTTCTGTATCACCTTCTGATTTATTTTAGGTTTCACAGAGAATCTGGTGTCTTATTGTGCTATTGTTTGAGTTTTATATAATCTACCTGCAATTGCTTACTCTTTCCATTATCTGCCAGAGACCTGTTTTACAATGGAATGTGGTTACCGCAATGGGCTTTTATTGCCAGTATCTTCATACACAAAATTCAACTAATACGTTTCCTTCTATGCTTTATCAAAAGGGCTTAGCTGGAAAATGTTTAACACATCCTAAGAATGCAACACTAAGGACCATTAAGAGAGGATGTTGAGGTGGAGTATGTTTTTCTTTTTTCTTTTTAATAAGAATAATATAAACTGAAGTGTTCTTACTTAGGGCATACATGAAAACACAAATAAATCATTTCAGGTGAGCATAAATTCTGCTTGAATTGTAAATGACCCTGCTAACAGAAATTAGATTGAGGCAGAAGCTTAAGTTCTCTTCTGTACACCTACTCTTCTCTGGGGCATTTTTCAGATTCTGGCAAACAAATTTAGACTTGAGCTGCAGAAAATCTATGATTTCTAATGCTTTTCTCACAAATCTTCAATTACTCTATTTTTAAGATGTGTAAATGAAAAAGACTCTTACAGCCTTGGCTTGTTTCTTTGTTTTGGGACTGTTTTGTTTAGGGAATAATTCAATTTTATTTACTGTCATCAAAAAGGCCATTTTTAATAATAAACTGAAAAATACAGGGGGCTGGGTTTGCTGCTTCCCTTTTCCTCCCTCATAGCCTCTGGTGGACATTTATTTATGCAGTGACGTAGGATAAACAGTCCTTCAGACTGAATACTTAAATTTGTGAAATTGAAGCTCAGAAAACAGAGGATGTAATCTACCAAAGAGGATTGTTGGGGAGGGAGGGTGTTAGCTCTTTTCTTTTTACTTTTTAAAAATGACCAATCAGATCATTTAAATCCCAGATCTAAGTGTCTTTCTCATTCACACAGTACAGTCCAATAGCTGACTTGCTTTGAAATTGAAAACGGTGTCAAGACCTATGCCTGTAAGGGCACTGTAAATTTGGAACAACTCCATCGACTGCAATGCCATTATAATCATATATACCCGTGATTAGAAATTAGCCTATAACATGCTTTAATTTCTTAACCATTTCACAACAGAGATAAATCTCCTCCATATCAGTCAATTATTTGCTGTTGCCAGTGTTACAGCTATGTCAGACTCACTGATCACATTCTTCCTGATTGCTTCCCTCATCCTAGAGAGATAACTGTACACAATAAAGGTAAAACAACAGATCTTTCAGCTGCCTGAAAACTTTAAGGAGAAAATTATCACAGCAATTCTGTCCCAAGTATCCACTTGCTACTCAAGAGAATGAAGCTTCTTAACCAAAGGCACTAAGAATGTTTTAATCCGTGGAAATGTGAATCGTTTCCAAAGAAATTAAGAAATTGGCTATAATGAGTATAGGGGACTAAGAAATTAATAGTAGAAAGTATATTTTATAGAACAGCTAAATCCCACATGATTTTTAACCAAATGATTCAGTAATTCTCTAACCATATTTTATGTGTTATCTAAACGCCAGGCAATTACTACTCTACAGAGACAGAATAAAAACTCAGTGTAATTAACATTCAAAATAGCTGCTGTTTTGACCATTTATTTGCAGCTTGTACAACTTCGTAATAGAGTTTGCCAGACTAACCTGTTTAGATATACACCCCTTGTGCCAGCAGAGTTATTAAAACAAACAATACATTTACAGTGCATCTTTCTCTCAATCTGCTAAAGCTGAGCAAAACCACATTTGAAGCTCCGAGACTCGCACCCAGCAGTGTCCACTTTAAATAGAAAAATCTCATTGATTGCATGAAACTCAGGTCTCATTTTTGTCCATCGATTCCCCTGGTGACCTTCTGCAGCATCAAAGCCCAGAGCGAACCCAATCTGACCCCGACTTTATGTGCATTATTATATTGAGAGACAGGAGCTACTTACAGTCCATGCCATTGTCTCCGTAGATATGTAATAAAGTATTCTAGAACTGCTCCGGCAGAGAACACTTCATGCACTCGGCATTTCCTTTTCTCTGTCTGTCTCTCTCTCTCCCCTCCAATCTTAAAATTCTTCTCTTTCCTGTGCTGAATGCTTTTTTCCCCCCCCTCCAACAGTGGACAGCTCAAATGAGCAACTTCAGACTTTGACTAATACTCACATAACTCTCAGTAAACAACATCCTTCACACAGATCTATAACTAATAATAATGCTCTTTATTAAGCTCTCCTGTGAAACAATATGTCTAATAAAAGCTCCTCTCCATGCCATTTTAATTATAATAAATCACCTTCATTATGATGCATACTTCAATATAACATGCCTAATGCTTAGCTACCTAGGATACTACAATAATGAGGACAGAGAGTATACACATCTTGAAGAAAGTTATTTACACACACTGAAAAATTCTACAGTACCCTACTGCTTTGCAACATGAATTTCAACAACTTTTATCTTACCTTACTGTTCATAACATCACAGCTGAGAGGAAAAAACCCCCCTGAAAAATGCTGTTTACACAAATAACAGGACCCTGAATACATCCACTAGCATGGAAAAATAAGTCCTTGCAGTGCAATCATTTCTCTATAAATGTATAAAAGTATTTTACCACCCTGTGCAACAAATCAGTGATGAGACTATAGGCTGTTGTGTGCCGGTACCTAGGGATTTCATGTCAAAGTCAACTTCCTTGGCAATCCCTAGGGAACTGCGCTGTGCACATTCTCATGAAAGGTGTGAAAATCTGATTTTCTAAAATGGATCAGTAATTCTCTATGAAGGGGAAAAGGATCGATAAATCTTTGCTAAGTAGATTGTAAAGGAAAAATTATTCTTTCAGTGACAGTACATTAGGATCCTCCAAACAATCTCAATAAACTAAAGACATAGCATTTCTCCACCAGCTACTTTTGACTTCTGATATATTTTTGTAATCTCAGATCATTCTGCAATGCACATACATTTATATTTGCTAAGCAATGTTCCATGTTGATGTTGATTTATGAGTATATGCCATTATAATGCTTGGCTGTGAGTAGAAAAGGAAAATTATTAGCTGCTTGTAACCTGATAGATGTGATACGAGGAAATGTCATTACACCCATGCACACATATATGTTTGTTACTATATCACTCTCTCTGTACCTACACAAATATTCTGTACTCTCTCTCTCTCCAGACACAAATATTTACTACACAGTGTGTATTTATATGATTTTTTTTTACCTGCACATACATAGCTCCATTTCAGGCACTGAGAGTTAATTATAACATACATAGCAACTGTAACTCTACTAGGTGCTTCACAGACTTGAAAGGTGTTCAGCCAGTTACTGAAGTAGCACACGCCATCTGGCATTTACACTTTCAAATCAGATAGCCACATTGTACTTAAACGTGATTTTTACACACAAGCAAAAGCAGCATCTGCCTGAAGACAGCATGATAATACGGCCTACAGCGAGCAGTCCAAATGTATTGCCAAGTCAGAAGTGGGCTATGCACGCAAGCAGAGGAATTCATTTGTCCTTTTTACACGATCTCTTTCTCCTGCTGCAGAGAGTAAGAGGATCCTGCCAGAAACGTCTGTAGTGTTGTTTCTGCGGCGGTGATAATATACACAGTGTGGGCACTTAAATGTCCATTCCAATTCTAAATGCCAACACCGGTATAAAACTCAACATGCTGGGTCGCATTTCTATTCCTGGTGCTCCCAGCACAGAAGTATTCTGGGTGGTAATCTTTGAGGGGATGCATACTGAGGAAAGGAAAAAAGAGCTTCGTCCCTCTCCCTGATGCTGAGAAGCCGGAGAGGAGAGAAGGCAGCCTCCACTGCCCAGAGAAATCTACAGTCTGGAGACCAGGTTCTCTCCTGCAAGTAGGTTTTGGAACGAACACAGAAAATCAAGTCTAAGGAAGTCCACAATAACATGAGAAACCAAATATGACGGGAGGAAAAATTTTGAGTTCAGCACTCTAAAACTGCTTCATGTTTGACTGACCACCCCAAAAGAGATGGGGTTTGAACTCTGTGGTGCAGTTCTGAATATTTTAAGATGCAGAACTGTAATGGAGCTAGTGACATCCTGAAAACTAAATTGAATGAGTTTCTCTGGCATTTTCCAGATGGTGGAATGATGGTAGAAGCCATTATTATTTACACTCAGTAGATCCAATGCCTTGTATACTTCCACAGTTCAAGGAACCTGCTTGTACAATTTCCTTATTTTTTTCAGCTTGTCTTTTGTTGGTTTGGGGGTGGGTGTGTGTGGGGGGGTGCGTGTGTTTGTTTTGTTTTTATAAACACAGCAATACTAACGAGTGCTTGAGAACAGATGCTGCCCTATGTCCTGGTTGAGCAGAGGTTATCAGAATGTACCTGAACAGGCTAGGCCACTGCACTGTTTCATGCTTGAGGGAGCACGTAGTTAAAGTAGTTTTAACTTTTTTTCCCCTATTATCTCTACCATTCCCATGTCCACCAGAACAAATGAGACTGGAATAAGTGGACAAAAATATATAAAGGAGTAAAAATGTGGCATATCAATCCCTGATAAAGTCAATTCATATCATTGTCATGACGGACAAAAGGATAAAATTAAGTTCTCTTGGACTGACAAATCTCATTTTTACCCAAGGACACCACAGTAAGGGATCCTCAGGAGCCTGCTGCAGCTTCTCCTCAGACCTATGTATTTTGAACCCTTTCAGTGGAGCTTCTCAAAGCACTTCACACATTTCGGATAATGAAACTTCACCACACCTCTTCAAGGTATGGCAGGGAACAGAAATAAGGCCCACACATGCACATATACATGTGCACACACACTGGGGTACCACAGGGAGGCAAGGTCAACATTTTAAAGCGGGATGCTTAATCTACTCTAGTCTGAAATTTTGACCTAGGTGACTAGGAGAAACCCACACAGGAAACCAATGCCAAACTAGTCCTTCCCTCTTATCCTGAACACATGGAAACACACTTGAAAACCATAAAGATGTAGCTAGTCAGTTGCAGTCCATGGCCAGTACCCATCAAAGGGGAGCTCTGGCCCATACAGATACAATAATATACACACAAAATAATATACATGCTCTCATCCATCACAGATACCCCAAACAAATTTTGGATATCTCAGAGAAATATGAAATTGTCTTCTTTTACCATAGGCTTTGGAAAAGGATATCTTCATTGAAACCAAGCCATTGAAGCATTCAATCTCCCTGCAGCATCACAAATCCGAAACAAAAAATGGAAAGGGCCGAATACTACTTGCAAAGCAGCACATTGGTGCCCATCTGTTAAAGAAGAACACCCCTTGCTAAGGTAGGAGTTCATGATCCACCACACCAGCAGAGTATAACAGTTGTATTTTGGGCTCTATGTTATCCTGAATAAATCCCATTCCCTCTTATATCAGTATGTATCTTGCACTATGCTTCTGAGGATACCCCCCTTCTGAAGTCAAAGTTCAGACCCATGTCCAGCGTTCCAGCTGTGACCAACTGACCCAGAGCAGCATGAATCACCTGTTTTAGTCTGTAAGCATTTATTCAGACCGTTCTCTAACCCACACAGCCAGCACCTCTAGGTGTTTGGTTTCCTCTGATCTTCACAGTAAGGTTGGGGTTTTTTGTTTTGTTCAGTGACATGATTTTCCTGGAATATTACCTGATAGCAGGTAATATTGTTTGCTTAGAAAAACAAATAAAACCCCAACTTCTCATTCTTTCTTCATTCTTTCTAATCTATCACAGTTTAGGAGAACAGTGAATATAAGATTAAATACTTCTCCTATATCTGAAACTTGGTAATAGTGTCCTAGTCTCCTCACAGAGGGAACACTTACAGCTCCCTGTCTGCCTACCCAAGATGGGCCTGTTGCTACTGGACAAGAGCTATTTGGGTCAGGAAAAGGATGAACAATTTTTATTTATTTATTTAGTTCCTTAGTTTTTCATCTCCTTTAGTATTCTCATATTCAGACATGATGTATATTTTGAATTAACTGTTCAGTCCTGTTCTAACAAAACTTTTTTCATTTACCCATTTTTGCTTTTGATACTATGCCCTTTCACAAACCATACAATGGAGGTGGATTCAGAATGCCTGTGTCTGCTCCTGGAATAATATGCAGTGGAGGCCAATCCCAATTGTAGGACACTGCCTAGCAGGAAGTGCTTGCATGATTACAGCCGAGACAAATCATGGGTGTCTATACTCCCTCCTTTGAGACTACCTATCCTCATCTGCACTAAGAAAATCAGATACTAAGTATGGATCGCTGTTTAGAGATACTGGCTAAAATGCCTGAACACCAAAGGACACACACACCTTCAAAGATTAATGGTTGTAACTTGCACAAAGGACCAAATCCTGCATCCACCAAATAAAAAATTCCCATTGCTTTCAAAGAGCAGAGACTCCATCCAAGAAATCCAGATGGGCGTTCATCCAAGGGAGGCCCATGGAAACATTTCATCTGAGGGCCAGGCTCTTTTTATGTCATCAAATGTCCACAACAAATTACACCAGTGGTGCAATACAACAAAATTAACCTTACACTAGGCACCCTAAGATATGTTTTCCAGAATATTAAAAAGTTTATTCCAACTACATGTTAAAGCAATATTTTTTACTCATTGCTCCAAACAAATTATGTTAAAGAGATTAATTAACCGAAGTATATTCTCCGAACCCTTATGTGAATGTTATGTAGGTTATCACATATACATGTGCAAAAATCCAGGATATAATTCTGTAATAAACACATAGAAAGCTTCAGAAAGGAGCTCTTCTATATCACAAACTAAAAACTGCATTTGTATTCAAAGCCATGTTACACTCATGCTAATACAACTAGACAATGTGTATTTTCAAATTAAATTACGGAGCAACCCTGTAGTAAAGGCTGAAACTTACTTCCCCTCTTAATGCCATAAAATTCCACCTGATTTCTCAAAGACACCCAATTCAAAAACTTGTACACCATAGCTCATCACAGAGTAGAGCTTCTTCTGAGAAGTTTAAGAAACATAATAAAAAGGAGGTTTTGGATTTTGAAAATTACCTATTCTAACCTGTTTTATCTGCCCTGTAGAAGAACAGTTATCTGGAGGGACATTGTCAGGCTGAGGAAATGGGCTGAGAGGGAACTCCTGAAATTTAACAAGAAGGGCAAAGTCCTGCAGCTGGGGAGTAACAACCCTGTGCACCAGTACATGCTGGTGGTCCATCATCTGGAAAGTAGCTTGGCAGAAAAGGACCTAGGGTTCTGATGGACACCAAATTGAACATGAGCCAGTGACGGGCCCTTGCAGCAAAGATAATGAATGGTACCCTGGGGTGCATTAGACAAAGTATTGCCAGCAGGTCAAGAGAGGTGATCCTTCGCCTCTACTCAACACTGGTGAGGCCACACTCGGAGTACTGTGTCCAGTTCTGGGCTCCCCAGCACAAGGCAGAGGTGGCCATACTGGAAAGAGTCCAACAAAGGATGACTAAGATGGATAAGGGACTGGAGCACATTACGTATGAGGAAGGGTTGAGAGAGCTGGGACTGTGCAGCCTGGAGAAGAGAAGGCTCAGGGGAATCTCATCACTGTATAAAAATACCTGAAGGGGGGGCTGCAAAGAAGACGGAGCCAGGTTCTTTTCAGTGGTGCCCAGTGACAGGACCAGAGGAAATGTGCACAAACTGAAACACAGGAGGTGCCATCTGAACATCAGGAAACATTTTTTCACTGTGAAAGTGACCAAGCACTGGCACAGGCTGCCCAGGGAGGTTGTGGAGTCTCCTTCCTTGGAGATACTCAAAAGCCATCTGGACATGGTCCTGGGCAACCAGCTCTAGGCAGCCCTGCTTGAGCAGGAGCTATGGACTAGATGACCTCCAGAGGTCCCTTCCAAACTCAAGCACTCTGATTCTGTGAATTTTTAGTATTTTTCTTCCCCACTGGACAGAAGAAAGGGAAGGAAACAACAGTAAAAAGAATCACCTTTAACTATATGAAGACTAATAAGGAAAATTCACCATGTTTTGTTCGCCTTCATGATTTCCTATGTCTTATCTAATACAAGAGGGAACTAAAAATGCTGCATGGGCAATGAAAAAGGGAGACAGATGGGGAAAATAAGCCCCACATAGAGAAGCTGAGTTTGGGAGGGCACAGGAGAAACAGCAGACGAAAACAGAGGACCTGGAATGACATCCTGCCTTGAAGTGAAATAATTTCAGCTGTGAGCAGAGTGAAACAGAGTAAGGAATTGAGGAATGTCATTTCCATGTTCTTCCATTATACATTTTGCAAATGGACACCTTGGAATCTGAAGTACGCCTACTTTGAATGGCCTGGTAAGCCTGCCACTCTTTCATTCATAATAAAGAAAAAAAATTAAAATTACCAGAGGGGTTGAGTTCAAACATCTTTTCAGTGCAGTGCTACTGTCACCCCAAAACACAGCAGTAATTTCTGTAAATTTTTAAAGAACAACTGTAGGGTGAAGAGTCTGGGAAAGAGACTTAAGGGTTTCCATCAGTTTCTGGCAATTCTGCACTGGTAACTGTTACTATCACTTGTTTATATAATCCACCTTCTGTAGTCACCCTCAGGTCTGGCTAACTAACTGCTAACACGCTAACCCAGTAAACATACCAAGAAAATGTACTAATTACTGAAGCCTATGTATACTTTCAGAACTGTATACCTAGGCCAATTTTAAGTGGACGCTCTTGACCCAACTCTCAGTTGCTTACACAAATGATCTGGTTTAGAAATACAAGAAATTTAAAAATTTAAGAAATAGCATAGCAGGCAGGTCCTCTGGAAAACACCTTTAAAAATCCCTGGGGACTACATATTGTAGAGCAGGCCACAGAACTGTAAAGCACATATGCTATTCATGTTAACTTCAGTAGACTTCTGCATGAACATGCTTAGATCTGTTGAGGACTGATTAATGCAGATGAACATCTAAGACCTGATCTGGGTCACTGACATCAGTAGAATCAGGTTTACTGTACTCTGTGTGCAGATTTGGGCAGCATTCTTAGGATTTCACAAGCAGTAACATTCTTATTTTAATTAAAATACTGTCAGAACTTCCAAAATACTTCACGATGAGCAAACTCACTAGCCACAGTTGTGACAGGCATAAATGATGGTAAATGAATGCCATGTTCAAAAGCATTTGAGACTGGAAGTAACCATCTTTGTCTTGTTCAGTTGATCATCAAAATTATCTTCAAACTACAGAGAGTTACTTAGGCCCTTATTTCCCCACCTCCATTCCTTTCTTCCCTAACCTTCTAGCATTATAACCAAAGTCTTCAGGAATTGTTTGCAGTTATGTCATCAGCTCTACCCTCCCTGCTGAAAAGCCACCTAAGACCTCCTTCATGGGCACAAGCAGTCATTCCCAGGTAACGAAGAAGAATTTCAAGAGTCATGACTGAGGAAGAGCAGGAGGTTGTGCAGAGAAAGTCTTTCTGGAAAGATAAAGAAACCAGCTTTGCAGCTGGCTCTCTGAGCAGAAACTTTGGCCCTGCTGAGGCCATCCATAACAATTTGGTAGCCCTACAGAGCTGCAGCCCTAGTTCTAACAAAATAAGCAGAGTGTGCATTTGAAATAGAAAAGGGGCTGGTGGTGAACTTTTATTTATGTTACCAAAACCAACTTTCCTTAGCTACCTAGCATACCACCACTGTGTTAGAGCAAGGTACAACTTGAGAACAAGCAGAGAATCAAAGTAGGTAATGTGAAAGATTAGGCATTTTTTTCAAACACTAAAAAGCACGGACAGGCCATTGAAAATGGCTTCTCTGTTAAGCTTTCTCTCTCTCCTCCTTTTCCTCCATAAACTAGCGGCATGAAAAAAATCAGAAAACAAGACTGTTTATAAATGAATCTGAAACAGCTCAAGTCTATTTTATTGACCAAGCAAAGCAGGCAGATGCAAAAAGGGAACAGTATGTTTTTAAATACTTTTAGAAGGGGAAAAAGTTAAGTAATGCTGTTGCTAGCAGCCATGCAGTTCATGCAAGGAATGTCTTTAAAAGGCCGGGGATGTGTAAGGAGAACGGCCTTTGCAGAGCAAAGCAGCATCACAACACACCTCCAGATTACTTCATGCACAAGGTTGACAAGTCTTTTAAATATTAAGGGCTGTGTTCTATTCTAATTCCACACATGGGACTCCCATTAATGTCAGTGGGTGTTTCACACAAAGCACAAGAATAGAAAACAGCCCTTGGCATCTTTTAGTATTAAAGAAAAAAGATTTCAATAAGTTTACTTAATCCATCAAACTGGCAGACTCTAGCATTAGCTCCTGTGATAGTGCTGTCAATGCTTGGTCAAGCCTAAAAAACCTTCAAGCTTAAGCGAGTCTTGACACAGCAGAGAAGCAGAAGCTCAAGATGGCCAACTGTAGGAAGCAAATAAACTTTTAAAAGCAAAGAGAATAAAGGATTAAAGGATAAAGAAAATTATTTTTCCCCTTTATATCAACTTTTTCCAGAGCAGAAATATACGTTTCTGAAAAAGAAACCCTGAGCCTGGCAGGCTGCGCAGAAAAAGAGAAGCAGAGACAAGTCTGGTGGGTTGGGGGAGTGGGAAATAGAGTGTAGCTACTAATCCTGCTAAGGGAGTTTTGCATTGGCTTTAGCCTATTGGGGGCATACAAACTTTTTGACCATCCACTAGCTAGTTCCCTTGATAGCCCGGAGTAACTAGAGTTAAAGGTCTCAATATATATCTTAAGTCCATGGGAAGAGTGGATTTTGTGCCTGAGAGAGTATTTTGCTGTCAGATGCACAAGTCAGAGCTTTATCAAATGGTGTCTACAAGGGGGGCAACCAAAAAGCAGCTCCGCTAATGCCTTCCCCCCATTGCTGTCCTAGCCCCACATTCCCAATAGGAACAGTCTCTTGACCACCAGTCCCTGTTGCATTTTTCATTTTAATTTTTTGTTTAGATATCACAGAGGCCCCATGCACTTCTTAGCCTAGGTTTTTGTTGGCTTGGTGGCTACCATTTTGTGTGGAGCATCCTTGGCTCTGGGACACTAGCCCTCACGATAACTGCAAGTGACCTAGTTACTTTGAAAGATGGTAGAGCCAAATCTGAAAAATTAGGTCCTACTGTCATTGCCATATTTAGTATCCGTCTGGTTCAATTATCACTCAGGGCTGCACTGTGGGATTTCAGTAGCAGAGAAACTGACATAGGTATAGAGTCTGGCTGATGATTTAGCTAGACAAGCCTGTTGAAATTGTGTAAAACTTACAGGATACATGACATTAGTAGTCTGACCTTGGTACATAAAAGATTTGAGGCAATTTAAACTGTATTACGATCATGCAAAGGAGACAACTCAAAAAAAGCAACAGGGTAGAGGTACAGGTAGTTGTTGGACAGTGTTATGCAGGCTTTTTCTCTCCCCCTGGATATATTGATATGCTTTTACTGCTGTAAATAAAGTATCTGAGCACAAACAGCATTTGAAGACAAAGTTAAAAATACTACAGAATGACAAGCCCTACAGCCAACCATACTAACAAGTCTGTTCTGCCTTTATTTCTTTCTTCTAATTCAGTATATGGATGACTTATTTGCACCCATGAGTTTAGCACATGAGCAGTAACAAAGCATAGCAGTCGTCATGTTCTACTCCCTCCTTGTTCAGTTGCTCCTTGGGATGAACTCCCTCTTACTCACCACCGCCTGTCTTCCCTGTGTAGTTACATCAATCTCTCCTTGGATTGCTATTGAGGAAAAGTAATTGTCCAGAAGTGGAAGTTACATGTAGCTCTGACTGGGGCAGCTTCCCAGTGTTCATTATAATCAATGGAGTCTCTTTCATTGACTTCTGTAAGAGATGGATCAAAGCAAGACCCTTTCTTTAAGGTCCTTCTGAACAAATTTCACCTGAAAATGCCAAGATGCTTCCTGCCAGGAAATCTGCAGAGAATTCAGGCAGAACCGTGTTTTCAGTTTCACAACAGACTCAGATTAAATGAATTGCCTTCTCTGGTTTTCCAGTGTCAATTCCAATTATGGCTAATGCTGTGTAAACCCTAGACTCAAAAAACTACATCAAGAAAAGTAGGGTGAAGGTCAGCATGCATATGGGAAGCACCATGATTTTGGTTTAAATTCCTTTTGGGGTAGCGATTTTCAAACCTACTTCTTTTACAATTCATGGAAGGTGGAAAGGTTACACTGGAAGTGGTTTGAAGAAGTCTTTGTAAGAGAAAGAGGCAGAAGCACAGCAGAATATATGAAATCATTCTAATGATATGCACAGAAAATAAAGTCACCCTTGACTACTTCCTCAGTAGTCTGCCAAAAAGACTAACACAAGCACATGCTAATTCATGTCCTCTGAATTTGATGGAGGAACTGAGCACTTCAGCATCAGTAGCCTCTGCTTGAACAGGCCTTATATTTGCAGACACTGTTACAGATTCCCAACCAGTTCCAATACTATGTGAACCACTGCAACTTAAGTATATAAATCCACACTAGCAGAAAGTAACTCATTTGGACCACTGAGGACTCACTACTAAAACAACCCTCCTCCCTTCCCTGCCTTCATATATATAGTTCCATTGAATCTAATAGGACAATTCCCATGAGAGCGTATTTTTGGAAAGAAAGTTTTCATCATTGCTCAACAGCCATACTACATCATGGCAGAAGTGGTTGATCTAGCTAAATTCCTGCCAGGCATAAGCTTCTTAAACAACGTTGCAGTTTCTCCTTCTCTAGACCCTACACACTGCTCTGGGGAGAAAAAAAAAAGAAAAAAAATCAAGTATCTAAGTAAACCATCGGCTTTAGTATATAGATTAAGTATATACATTCTTTATAAACAGGACTCCTAATAGTACATTTAGATTATAACTTGCACTTTTGCAGCATCCCCATGGAGTTAATTTTTAAAATGAATGAATGAAATAATGCCACTAAAACTACAGAATTTCTCACACACACCCCTACACTGGCTTATCTAGTTTTAATATCTAGGACTTACACAGTTGCAAACTACAGCTGCTTAAACGACAACTATTGTTCACTGCATGATATTTGGTGAAATAAATGCTGAAGTATGAAATCCATTAGTGCCACATATACCATACACTACATTTGCAAAGGCTTAGTTCAGGGGGGAGGGAAATTCCTCTCCCCAGATAAATACAGCTTTTAAAGTTTTATTATTATTATTATTATTTTCTTCCAACAAAATATCTATTTTTTGGAACATCTCTATCTGCTGGTATCCTGAAACTCAGTGAAATACCTCAAGGCAAGTATTTGTTCGCTATTTCCTGTTGGAACAGTGCAAGAACGTTCTTTGTGTTATTTGAAGCAAGCAGCAAAGATGGCAACAACACATGGGTGACTTCACTTCCTTGGGGGAGAAATTCCAACATATATTTATATGCTGTATAATTAAAAAGGTAACCCAAAGAGAAAAACAGGCACTGATAAGCACTTGTTATTGAAAAGGGCACATGAAACAAGAGGAGTATGCACCAAAGTACAGTGGAGCAGAATCAGAGGTGAGGTCGTACTGATCAGCTCCCAGAGACCACTGAACAGTCAGCTCCAAACTAGGAGAGCAGTCCTGCGGTTTTTGCCCAGTTTAGCTTCCTATAGGCTCTAGTGACTGCAGAACATGCGCTAACCAAACCAAACAGTAAGAGAAACTATATCAAATTCTGTTTCTCTGTGGTCTTTTCCAAGCAGTTCGGAAACCAATTGTGCTACCACCTGCCATAGAAAAATGTTGTCCTGGGTTGCTGCCACTCCTGGAAACTGAATATACGCTAATTTGGATGAGGATAGCTTCCTTTTGCAATGCTTCATTTGCTCTGTGATCCCAAGCTGAGAGAGAATCAGGCCAATTATACTGAGTGCAAACACATTACAAAGAAGCATCATGTGCTTTAAAGAAAATAAAATATTCTTTGTGTATTTATGAATGATCTAGCCTGCCTTTGAATGAAAATTCAAATACAGGGAACAAAAGCAGTTTAAGTAAAGCTATACTCTTATTCACACTCAGTAAAACTGTGATTACCTCTTCTTCCCTTCATGAAATAAACTACTACTCCTCTAAAGTCAATTTGCAAGAGCCTCAGCTTATAAAAAAAAACAACCAACAAAAAACCCCAAGCCAACTCCCTCTCCCATAAATACATTCAAAACAAACCTATCTAGACAAAAGGCCCAGTTTCCCTGCTGCTTTGTGCTAGGGTGGAAAAAAACAGTTGTCTGCTACATTAGTGAGAAATAACAACTTCAGAGAGTCAGACACATGCTGAAATGTTTCAGTTGAAATCAAACTCTGAGAAATTTTTTAAATGTTTTCAACACATCAGCATGAAGCATCGACCTAGTTGGAATCACTTAGATCTAAAGCAAATGCACTGATTGTTTTCACAGCATGCTTTTCTTCTTCAAGCTGCAACAGCCAGACTGGCAACTGCTGTTCGGAAAGGTTTTCAGCCCCCTGCCTTGGTCTACTGTAGCCTATGACACGATCAATACCAGGGTTAGAAGGCAGAGGAAGCTAAGGAAAGATTATGAAGATGAGGTGAGTGACAGAATTGCCTTACAGGATTTGTTCTCTCTCTCTCTCTCACCTTGAGTCCTTTCTGCTGCAAACAAAGATGAAGAACCATCCCAATTTTTTCTCTGAAAGGGGGCAGAGATGGTGGGGAGACCACATGGCGTGAGCACAGACAGTGCTTAGTGCACTTAGGAACATTCTGCTCAACAGATATGACAAGACAGACCCTCCAGCAGATGTCTTTCTTTGTCAGGGTGGGATGGAGGTACTGCTAAAGAAAGCTTTTCTCTCATTAATCAGTATAATTAGCATGCACGGTGAGAACAAGTTCACAGTGAAATAAAACTCGAGCCTTCTCCTTTAATCATTTCACCTCAACCCAGCCTGTGCTACCTGCAGGCATCTCTGCTCCAGCCCATCCAATAGGGACCATGTCTTTCAAACAACCCTCCTCCCTTTGCACTGGTGCATAACGGAAGAGTGCTTCAGACACCAGTTCTGCTTAACATGGCACTGCACAGGACACTTTCGCTGCCGCGTTATAAAGATCTTAACAGCTTTCAGTTGTTCAGGTACCACATTATTAAAGAATTTTTACAGTAACCCTAACAATTTTAATACAGTGTAGTTCTCGTTAGAGTCTTCATGATTGAAAATGTGATTTTTAAGCCCCTTACTGGAGATACCGTGCTGTTCTGCTACACTATTCTGCCACCAGTTTATGGAGATAGGTGACTTAGCTTGAACTTACTGCAGTAATGTAAGAAGGGGTGGAAAGAAACAGTTCTTCAGGGGTGAATTAGAGAGAGAAGGCCCAGTTTACACCACTCTGTTCTTTTCAGTTAAGCGTACAGAAGAATCCCAGGAGAAAAGCATATTTGGACACTAACAGTGTGCAGCAGCCAGAATATTGTTGGGATTCAGTCAATCCACATTTATATTTTAATATGATAAAAGATAGGAAATGGAACAGAGAACAGAAAAACCCAGCCTTTCCCCTGCCCCCCGCCTTTAGTGACATGAATTTTATATAGTTAAAGTGCTCTACAGCATAAGCAAACTATTTACTGTAGATTATGTAGACCCAAGTTCAGTACATCACTCCAGCCAGGACAGTGCTCCTTAGATCCATGGCATAGGCTTGTGTATGCACCACTCCATAGAGATAATGGAATTAACCCCACTGCAGACCTTTTTTTTTGTAAATGGTTACAGCACCATTATTTGTGCTGCACCTACAAGTATGGTGTTTGTGCAATTTTTTATGCCCAAAGAGATAGAAAACACTCCCAGTTCAGACAGAGGTAAACACAAGCTAGCAGACAATAAAGGACAAGCCCTCCAATATGCATCAACGTGTTTTAGTCTGTCATCTTGAACTTGAGATTAGCAGCAGCTACAAAAGTTGGACAGTTTGCTCTCCTAGAGAGCAGCACAGTGGAAACAAACAGCAGAATAGGTTGGGGAGGGGGTTTATTCTTTTGTTTAAAACCTTTAGTAAAGTGACAGTAGGAAAGATGGCAGCAAGGAGCCCACCAGCATGGGGAGGTGCAGACCCAGGGTGTGCACAGTGAGCACCCTGCCGGCACCAAAGCCGGCTGGGATGGGTGTTGAGGGTGAGCACATGCCAGCCCAGCACAGCACAGCTGAGCACAGGGCCTCCTGCAGCAGCCACACAACTACAGCAAGGGCTGGCAGAACTCCCTGTCCTGTAGCAATCACTCCTATCCCTCCTTTTCTTCTGCAATGACAAAGCAAACATCATTTTGCCTTCCCCAACAGCCTAGCAGTACCTCTTGGATCCACTTCCCGATAGATTGGCTTGACAAAACATACCCAAGTGACCCCCTTCTCCCACCTGACCACCATCTCTTGGTCTGCTTCCACTCTCTGGGGCCCCAACAGCCCCAGCCCCCAGGGCCAGCTCAGGAGGACACCCCAGGTCCCTACTACAAGGTGCTATGTGGGTTGCCAGTTCACAAAATGAGTTAGGGGAAAACACACCCAAAGTTTGCTTTGCTTTTTGTTTTGTATTTAGAAAAAAAACATCATCTGTCTGCAAGAGGCCTGTTGTCAAGTTGCCATCCACACTTCAAGAGGTTCCTGACAGGAGACATAAGAAAAAAAAAAAATTTCAGCCCTGTGAATTTGAGGACTTTTCTTTTGGAGAAGGAGTTCCCTACAGACAAGTCACTTGACAGTATTGTTCATGATCAGGCAATATGTTTGGTAATTGTGTCATACTGACACCTGAGGTTTCAATTAATCCCATCCCAGAGTAAGAGAGAGGCTTCACATGTCACAGCATTTCCTCTCTTACATTGCACTGAGTTGCTTGGGGTGGAGGGGGTCGCCCTTAAACCTATAAAGAGGAACACAAAACAAAAGATGATTGCTGTTATGTAACAGATGAACAGAACATCTTGGCTGGATGGATTTTTCTGAAGGTTTGAAGATCTTTGGGAACCAATACACAGGGTTCATACTGAAGAAGAAAAAAAAAAATCACTCAAAGAACAGGTAATCACTGTCATATGACAATTAAACGTGCGTGTATTTACTTCAACTTTATCCTGCTAAGTACCAGACTCAGAACACATCCCCCACTAAAAGCCATGGAATTTAAGTTGGTCTTATGTGAAGGACAGCTACAAAGTCTACCTGTGACTGGGGTCTCCCACTTACCTCTCAAAGTGACACATAGTTAATTAATTCAAAGGCGTTTCTGCACTGAAATTTATTTCAACCTCAAAAACCAAACCCACCAATTTTCAGTTACAATTCAGCTCCTTCCTACCAGATGTAAGCCAGACCCTAAATTTTGCTTGCAGCTGCACAATCAGGAGCAACATGACAGAGGATCTACAAAAGCCACATTTTTTGTCATTTATTGAAAACTCCCACTACATGCTGAGGAGATAGACAGCAGAGACCTACACCAAAAAGTAGCATCAGTGCTAGCAGCATTGGGAAGGGTTGAATGAAGGGAGGAAGAAGATGGCAAAGCATCTTGGTCTGCACTACAGAAACACCATCTGGTCCTATGGGACCTGGGTCAGAGGCATGCTTCCATGTGGTGTCACTTACACAGGCACAACCTTGATGTGTGTCTCATGGTGATGGTGGGACAACCACTTAGAGGCTCATCTGGAGACACCTTGGTTCTCCTAACAGCTTTCATCTCTAACTCCCCTGGCATAGCACCAGCACCACGTTGGTTCTCTTTGAAACTCACAGCTTCTCTAGAAATTTCATGTGCAGCACTGGACAGCCAGAGGAGAGCAAGGAGGCTATCTTTAAGTGATCAGGGCTGCCTACAAGCATATCAACACTTCCAGGCCTTTTTTCACCCAGTAAATTTTGCTCGGACAATGTCTGGAAATGTAAAGAACAACAAACAGAGAACAAACTTTTTACTGCGAAGAAATTTAGCAAACAAACTATTGCCTACAAAAAGCTGTTTAAGGTTGTTCATTTTTACCTTACACTTTTTTTTTTTACATTTGATACTTGTTATTACTATATCATTTTGTTATTACTACATCATTACACACCCTAACAAGCTGAGCATCAGAAAAATCAACACCTTCAATTTCACACTATAACTTTGCTTAAAAGAACAGTAAAACATGTTACAACAGCCATTGCTGATAGCTGATAAACACTAACCAACAAGCCTACTCCAGATATCACCATGCGTACCTACTAAAGAACTTCTTGCTCTGAAGAACTACACAACCAGAACTTAAGACAGACCAGTAATTCTCAATTCACGAGAGTCCAGTTCCAGGTTCTACAAAGGGACATGATTTTTGAACACGGTGCACTTGGCAAGTTCTGAAAATAATCGTCAAAAGGAGGTTCAGTTAACAGGGCCAAACCAGAGGCCTCCATCCACTAATAATTTCTTCACATTGTCCAGCACTAATCAGTAGTGATTGAAGGGAAAAAGCTCTTTATAAGAGTGGAACTTTTTTGCAAGATGCTTTTCCCTTCCCAACTCCTGTTCAACTCGCATAAAAGTTACGTGGCAGTCAATACTTGTTCTGTGAAAAATTCTGATTTCATAGTATTTTTAAAAACTTGTCTGGAGGGAAACATATATCCTCACATACCAGATGATTCAGAAAAAAAAATCAAGGTAATACTTCATAGGAGAAAAAATATCTTTTTACTATTTAGTATAAATTAACTGCACTACAAAACACACCTACTCCTCCAACAGAGGAGATTTGGGGCACTTCCAGACCTCAACTCTGGCACATTGCTTAGGACATTCTTCTTACCAAGTCAAAATTGCAGGCTTTGGAAATTCGTTTGCAAAAATTAACCTACCAGCTAGAATTTAAAAAATAAATTTTTAAGCAATTATTTGTCTATAACTGCTATATAATGAAAAGCACAGTTCATATCTCCTAACTTAAGAGTTACTTAGAAGAGTTCAGTAAGACTTTCAGTGTAGCTCACAGTCCTTGTCTTCCCTTATAATACTTAGAGAAAAAACATGCTTTAGAATGACTGGCTCAGACTTCGATGTATAATTTCTAAGATGCCTACATCAGAGCAGATGAATGCCATTTGAGAAATTAAGCATCAGAAGACATACAGACACATATTAAAAAAGTCTAACCATAATTATAGGTTGGAAGAGGACACTTACTGACTATTGCAAGATTCATAAAACATGTAAGTACATCTGGAAAATTGGAAATTCTTTAACAGTTTCTCTAAATTATGTAGATGGAGGTGTGCCAGGCAATTCTTCCATTAAAATATATAATTGTACAAAGTGCAACATCCCTCCAGTTACCATAAACATGCTACAGTTTTATGTTGGTCTCCAAATCTAAGAATTTAACAATTAATTAAGTCTCTCATTTAGGAGATACTTGTAATGATTCAAATTTAGGAAATACTTGTAATGATTTAAAATCCTTTCAGATAACATTAACTCTACACTAACTTCTAAAAATTGGAATAAGTGCTAATTTCCATTTGTGCAGCAACAACCTTTTTATTAGATGAAAATTACAAAGTTCTGAGGGGAAAGAAAAAAATACCAAAATGTGTTTAAATCTGATCTTGAAAAGAAGTAGCTTTCTCTTCAGAGGAACTTAATCAACTTATGAAGGGCCAGTTACACTATAATTAGGCAACGATTATAAGCATCCTGAAGTCTGTGTGTCTGTCTGGAGGCTCATATACAGCCAGCATCTTATACGAATACACATCTTTTAGTTTGCATAGTTTGTATAACAGGAACAGAAGTAAACCTCTCAGATGCTCTGTAGAAATGAGTGTACCACTCATGCATATTCCTATATGACATCTCTGTTTGAGCTAATCAGATGACATTTGGACAACTCAACATTGATCCCAAAGGTATATTCAAGTTGATAAGGGCAATTACATACCTATAGCCCAGGGAGCAGGAAGAGAAGACTACTACATGAAGCCTACTGTGGAGATTCCCCAACTGACCTCATTTACCCATTCAGAGGTTAGGCTGTACTCCTGCAAAGGACTGCAGCATACCCTGAACTTCAAGGGCATGAGGAGCATCACTGATTTCAGCAGGGCTTCTCCCATACAAGCAGGGCTCAGAAATATTGCGACTAGAACAACATTATGGAAGCAGGTCCATTTGAGCCATTTGAAGTTTGCTGCCATAGTAACTTTTAAGTATCATAGGGTCCTAACGTACATATTCCAAGAAAATGTGTGTGTTAATACTAAAATATGTCATAAAACATTAAAATGCTGTATTGAATATTGTCATAAATGGGGTATTTAATTAACAGGGATCTTGTGTTGAATGTTCTTGTTGCTCCTGAAGCAGTGAATGGTTACAGTAAAACATAAATACTGCCACAAAGCAGAAGGGAGCAATAAAAAAAAATTTAATCCTTGGAAGATGGGGTTCTTCAGACCACTGAGAATGAACATAGCTTCAGGTTTTGGAGCAGTTATTTTTGAACTTCCCTCATGGTACACTGGGTATTAGTCAATACACAGCTTTTGGAAGGTAGAAATTTCTCCATAATCACAGTTCATCAAGATCCTTCAGAGCAGATTTCGAATTGTTTTGTCCCCAGCACAGACTTTCTGTACGCGTACCTCCTACAAATTCTCCAGGCTATATCAGTTAATGAATAAATCCCTGTTGACTTCAGTGAAGCCAGGATTTTCACCCTTTTTCCACAGACTTTTGTAAACAAGCTTAACAGAGTTTGTAGCTTTACGATACAGTAGAGTTGGATAAATGCCCTGTGTTTTATTTATACAAGTAAGTTTCCATTATGGCATTCTTTAGGCAGCAAGGTAGTGTTTGCTGCTGCTGTTCTCTGCAGACAGTTCATACTTGTTAAGAGCTTACACATTATTTCTAGCAAGGTAAAAACAGGAGAGCTTTGAAACATGGGAGGACTCAGGTAAACAAAATTGTCCCTCATTAGCAAGGTAATTTTCTCAACTGCAGAGGCAGAACCCTGCTAAAATAGTGATTAATTCTTTACCATGGGACATGTCCAAAGCACATTGAATCTTGCCACAAACTTCAATACATTTTTGGATTAGGCCCTAATTAGTATTTACACTTGGTCTGATTGTGCTCCTGATAAAGGTCTGTTTAACAATATTGATAACAGCATATTTAGCAACAGCATCAGAACGATGTCCATGAGTGCAGCCTGTGTTTTGAACAAGGTTCTATATTAAAAAAAGTCAACAGGAGTAAATTTGCGTGTCATTCTATATTCTAGCTCTGTTTCCTTTGGTACAGGAATGGAGTGGGCTATTTTATCAGGTTTTGCTAGGAACCAGCAAATACAAAATTAATGAACGCCTGTTGTGAACTACAGAAAGAAGGGATATGAAGTAAACCCAGTACACCTGTGCTCCATCTACTGATGCTGTTACCCACCCAAAGTGGAGCTGCAATACTGGGAAATCACCTGAAGGAGGACAATCCCCTAGACTGTAAAGAGCACCTGGTAGAAACACAGAAGGAGAATAGGTGCTTCAGAAGCCAAACACTACCCCGTGTTTCTAAGCACACATTAACATCTGTCATCTAACCTCTAAATGAGAAATATGGTTAAAAAGCAGCCTATGCAAGTGCAGCTGCAGAGCTACCTTTTTTTCCCCCTTTTGGCCTATCAGAGGGCAACAGAAATTTTCTCCTGCCCCGCGCAAGGATATCAGAGCACTGCTGATATCCTGCCCAGGCTCCACACTGGAATTGGTGCACTTCTTTAAATCCCACTAGTAACACGTTCTCTACTTCCATACGCACACTGCCATGTAAAATCACTATGCTCAGCTACATATTTTTCCATTTCATCTTACAGGTAGCTGGAGGGCTCGGAAGCAGGAGAATGTTGCATTTGTAAAACACTTTGGAATATTTAAGTACACTAAAGAGAGATTCTTTAAGAAAGATGCAGACGCACTGACATAACATTATCCAAGAATAACCCCCTTTGATGTAGAAGTCCTCTACAAGTAGAGAACAAAAAAGCAGTCATAGTGAATTCTAATTGTTGTAAGCCCAACTTCTGTGGAGAAGAAAGCTTGTTAGCAGTACTGTAATGCAATGCTTGATGCAGCACAGCAAAGGACAGATTCTCAACATAATTCTTGCCTGACTGTGATTCTGTTTAGCCTAACAGGAATTTTGCAAGTGGTAGTATGAGAGTTGAGGTAAAAGGATGCATCTGTAAGCCTTGGCTTTCTCATCTTTGCTGCTTAAATGTCAAAATCTTGATCAGGCTGTTAGGAAAAAGAACCCAATATAAAAAAAAAATGAAACCCATACCTGGTGGAATAATTATTTCTTTGTTCCTCCTTTTAAAGATAGCTTTCAAAGCTCTCTATTAATGTTCTACTTTTTCATCTGTGATACATCTTTCCTTTTTGAAGAGAAGATTTCCGCCTATCAAAGAATTCAGTCTTGAAACTGTTTTGGTTTTGGGTTTTTTTCTTCTTTTTGGCTTTTTTCCCCAGCCTTTAAACAATAATCCATGGGAAAGTCAGACACTATCAAAATAAAGAACAATAAACCAAACAATTTTTCCAAACTTGAACTACAAGCTGGAGAACAGGCTACATCTTTATCATGGACCTCTGATCTGTATTTCATAACTCTGATTTAGGAAGCAACTCAAAAAGAAATTATAACCCTTTAACAATTGTTGCCCAAATATTTCCTGACCAACAACCTTTTGCAACAGTCTGCAGCTGTTCATAGAGTGCCTACACTCCACACGGAGTCAGCTTCCCCCAGAGTAACACAGATGAATTCAGCTATCACATTTTCTCCAGCATTTCCCATGCAGCTAATACAGAGAACCTCATCTGCAAAATTAAAACTCAGTAATGTTGTGATCATGCTTAATCCACTTTTACTGCCTTTCAACTCTGAAGAATTCCAATCATTTTACCTCACATTTGAGGCCAGCGAAAGGCTTCATTGCAGCTAGCAAACAAATACACTAAACTGAGTACAACACATCATAAAGTAACTATGGAGTTTCGTAAAGCTTGGCCAAAGAAGTTTTCTCCTTCTTATTGTTATTTGTATTTTGCTATGACAGTCTCTAGGTAAGCAGATCCCTGAACCCACCTGAGCCTATTCCTGCACCATTTTAAGACCTGGACCTTAGCACAGGGGCAGTTATGACAAGATGGAAGCTCCCAGCTGAAATTCAGCAGCATCCCTTTCATTGTACTTACACAGTTTTTAAGTTACTCCAACACAAGATTTCCAATGAAAATATAGGGCAAATCCTTAACCTATTACAATTCTTTGCTAGTTATTTCACATGTACTAGGAGATACTCCACAATCCAACAATATCAGGGTTACATAAACAGCACCTTTCACCACAGCTACAATGATACTTAGGTGAGTTGTAAATCACTGGGAGCAGCAGGAGCCCAGAGCACCCTCAAGACATAACATTAAAACCAAGCCTGCATTTGTGTGCCTGTAGATCCCATCAAGCTGCATGGCCAGCAGCCTCAGCGCCCTCTTGGCTGGGCCCGGCATCACCTTGCTGGCCTGGCACCAGCCACCCAGCAGCAGCAGGAGGACAAGGACTAGAGACTATGCTCTGCCCCTCCTAAAAGCAATCGCACACAGAGAACACTTATGCACCTCCTCTGCTCCCTCAGCATACTTTCCTTCACACCATGTAGACTTCCACCCACCCCCACGCCCCCCCCCAAAAAAAAATAATTTGGTTTTAAATCCAGGCTCCACATGAATCAGGATTTTGGGTTTAAAAGACCCAGAGGCACAGCATGTCTCTTTCTTTATAGAGCAGAACCATAGCCCAGAGGCCAGCCTGGTATCCAGCTGCTCATAGCTTCCTCCCAGGGAAACACCAGGCCTTACCTGCCCCAAGCAGCCACACCTGGGGCCTCCCCTACCCTGCCCTTAGCCCCATTTAGCCCAGCAATGAGACAGCTGTGCTGGCCTCCTGCTCCCCACAGCCATGCCAAGGGTCCCATGTGCCAGCATGGCTTTTTATCTGACTGCTGCCTTGCATGATGGCCTGGGCTCGGCCACCCCTGGCTGCCATCCCAGGCCTGCCCCGCTCAGGTGCTGTACAAACAAGCCCCTGGCTGCTAAGACCTGGCCCTGCTCCCCAAACTGTAGGGGCGGTGGCTCCCTCACACCTCCCTGTGCACAGGTGCTGCTTGATTTCCACCACAGCTGATATAAATAAATGTCCCTGGGTAATTAAGATCCAGCTGGTGTCCTCTATACCTTTCCTATTTTCTATGTAAATTTAAAAGGACTATATATGTAACTAAGCTTACTCATGACTAAGAATTTGTAGGGAAAATACTACAGCTAAAACTCTGGACCTAAAATTTTACAATGTAAGAATTAAAGAAGCTGATGTCACTGCACAGACTGGCAAAACTGGAAGTCATGGAAAAAAAAAACCTTCACTAGAAAATTTGCTGTATATTTCATGGTTTGTTCCCCAAGGTATTGCATGATACTACTGCAATTACACATCTTACATATGCCACTCTTGAGCTATAGAACCAAATTTTGAGTCTCCCTACCTGGCATTTGCTGCCTCTGATGCCAGTAGCAGCCGTCCCTGGGCACTGGGGCACCGATGTGGGACTACAGCATAAAGTGATTCAGTGATGTAAATACATGCCCTGGATACCAATGTGAGCTTGCATATGAAGCCCATTCTTATCAGATCATTTGTGAAGAAAAAAAAGATATAATAATGTATTATTTTAGTAAATCTTAATCAAATAATAGTTCTCCTCTTTCTCTAGCCTGAGGGGGAGACATTTACCAGATGAAAGCATGAAAGGGGGGCTAAAATATATACTTTATCCTACTAGCCTTACTCATGCTTGAGACAGCTGCAGATGCAGTGAGTGTCCAAGGTGGCATTTACCAAGCAGAAGGTGATCCAAAGTAGAAGGATACTGACCAAGAAACAAAGTGTCTTTTAGAAAAGCAATTTCAAAGGAATCATTAAATCACATTGAGGGAGGGATTGGTACCACAGCCAGCAACGCCTCTGCTAACAGAACAGCTCTGGATGTAAGTCACTTTTAAGGACAGCTTCGTAGACTTGTTCTTGGTTTTGTAACCTTTATCTGAAACATTGTAGGCCCCAATTTGCCACCAGACAATTCCTATGCCAATCTACCTTCAGTTAAGGCATAAAAATGGAATTTAAGAGATTAATATTAATGTTGGTAAGAGCTAAAAGTTTTGCAAAGTATCAATAAAGAACAGGAAGGTGACGGGATTGAGCCCTGGTTTTACACCTGTCTCAGTTGTTACTGCACCACAACCACAAGCATGCTTTGCCGACGCTTGGTAAGATGGGTCCCTGAACTTGCATCTGAGCAGGTGATGAATGGATAAAGGTGAAAAGAAAGGATATAACACGGATGTAATTTTATTATCCTCAGTCTTTCTGTTCACCACTGTCTCATACAGCTCTCTGCCACAGCCTAATCCTGGCTACTAGTCTTAATCTTTCAACCTTTGTGAGTCCTTATTACCACTAGTTCAATACATAAAACTGTAACAAACCTACTAAAAAATAACTCTGAAATTTTCAGCCTTACGAAAACACCTTTTCTCTAGCTGCCATGCCCTCCTTCCACCCTGCAACTCCCCCTTTCTTCTAGTCCTGCCTTTTTCACACTCTCCTGTTGGCAATTACTCCTTTCCCTTTGCACATCACTCCGCCCCACATAAGTGGTTTGTACTAGCTACTTATTCCCAGTTCTCCTTCAGTATGATGGCACGCTCTTACTAAATCATACATTAGATTATAGTTGCAATTGTAAATAGTGCTGAAGAAAAGCTAAATAAGTTTCAGAAAATTATCCCCTCCCATCAGAGATAAAATTTGTGTAGTATAAGAATTAAAGTGACTTCAAGCTGCTGAAAGTAGCAATTATATCTGTTCAAATGATAATCCAGTACTGTTTCTCTGTAGTAACCTGAAGCTTTTACTTTGCAGTAAAGGAACTGTATTAGACACTTGAAGTGAAAAAGCACTTGGCTTTGCAATGCTTCCATTTTTAACATTGTAAATAACTAATTGAGGCTGTGGAGAATTAAGAGCCAAGTATCACCTGTTATATGGGTTTCATGTGTCTACTTTGTACAAATACCAGTGTCTATGTATATCCGAAAACCTAGATGTGAGTCACTGTTCTAGCAAAACTACTGGAGAAGTTGATAGGTTTTGTCTGTTGGAAATAGTAATGGCAAGATCTCTGGGAAATTTTGATTCAAAATGAAAATTCAGCTATGCTGGAACCTTTAATCCTACCATTCATATGAAAAAGAGAGAAAAAAAGTACATGTTTCAGTTTGGCATTTTGTTAGCAGAACAGTTTGAGTGCTTAATTCAAAGTTACCTTTTCTTTAAAAATTCTCTTTCCTTACTCTTTTAAAATTATGCAAATCCAACCCCCCCAAACATTTAAAATCAAATAAGATTTTTCTTCAACTTGGCCCAGAATATACATATACACACACATGTATCTATATGTGTGTATATGTATACATACATACATAAATTTTCTGCAACTTCTAGGAAGCCAAAAAACATTATGTATCAAATATAATATTCAGAAAGTAGTATAACAAAATATTATCTATATTGTCAAATACTATTATGGAAACATAAGTGGAGGTATGGAAGTATAGAGGTCACACTAAAGGAACCTAATCTGTGTAGCATATGTAGTTGTTTACACAATTAAAGGGTCTATCATTATACACATTTACAAGGAAAACAAATTATGACTGTACAAGTACTTCATTTGAATTATGTGGCTTAACAACACAAATAATGTTTTTCATATTTTGCATGTGTAGCTTCATATTTTTTAAAGCAAAACTGAGATACTTTGCCAGCTGCATTTGCCAGCAGAAATTTCTGAGCAGTGAGGGAACCTGCCCCACAGGTTTTCTGTTTCTGTCTTTATCCCTAGCCAGGTCCAGTCCCCTCTCCATTGCTCCTCTCACCTCAGTTTGCCCACAGACGGGGCAAGTCCTCTTCCCTACTGTCCCTCACAGTTCCCAACCTCTCTTAGAGCCATTCTTCCCTCAAGCTCCTCCTTTTCCTCTCCATCCCTCACCACTCTCTAGTCCCAGCTTACTATTTGTGCACTCATTTGAATCTATATCTATATCTTCCCTGGCTCTTGTCCTGTCTTCATTTGAATCACCCCTCCTCCTCCTCCATCTCCCCCAGAGGGTGGTCACTGAGTACATAGAAGAGTGAGGGTCCCCAGTGCTACCTCTGCCATTTCCTAAGATGGGCCAAGTCAGAAGCTAGGCTTTCAAGGAGGGGCAGAAATTATCTGGTATCCCTAAAACAGGGAAGAAGATATGGACTTACTTGGAGCAAGAAGGATTCTTTTTGCTGCAAGGAAAACTTTCTAACAGTGCACTAAGGCAGGGATAGTTAAACTCAATGAATAGCGCAAGGATACTATGGAATTGGTGCTGCTGGAGTTCTTCAGGAAGCACTTAGACAAATACCTGTCAGACATGACTCAGATAAGCTGATCCTGTCTATGTGCAGATGACTTTCTGAGGTTCCTTTCACACCTTTATCTTCTGCGAATCTTTAGGGGATGTAGCTGTTTAGAGTTGCCAAGTAAACATGTGCCAACTACATTTCTCAAAGGCTTGGAACATAATCAAACATGGGTGGATTGTCACAGGATACCAGAAGAGACATCTCAGACACAATGCTCCTACTCCTCACCAAGATCAGAGTTTTGTTCTTAAAGGTGGGGTGCCTTTAAAATGGGCAAAATCATCCCATATTTCCCCATTCTCCTTGGGAACTGCTGAAGTATTTTAGCTGAAATTGTCTTAAAGAATATTCAGGAAAAGGTAGCCAACCAGGTGGAAACACAAACAGCAGCAACAGCAAAGGTCTTAAGACAGGAAATACTGGGCTACTTCAATTATAGAAGGTTCTACAAGCCCTGCCAATATTTTTCCCTTGGGCTCTCACAAAATGGGGAAGCAAAGAGAGAAATATCTCACAACCTTCACACAATCCCTTAAGCCTCCTATGTGCCTGTTTAAAAGGGATTATGAAATAAAACAGAGTAGGAAGCTTCTCAAACTCTCAAAGAAAACTCTTTCATCAACCCCCAAATTGTTACTTTAATATTTTTTCCCATGTCTGACTAAATATTAAGATGTTTCCCATTAGCATAACTGTCATTCTTTCTTTTGCTGCTTCTCTCTTTGTTTGCTGTTTTTATTCACCCTTTGACTTGGAGTTGAAGAATTCATCTGACAATATAAAGTATAGAAAGAGGGCATTTAACTGACATTAATTCCTATGAATTTCATTTGTTTTCTTTTTCACTAATCCAGGTGTACTAATTGAATAATGCTCTGGAAACATAGATCTTTGTCAAATGTTGCAGTGAGCAACACTGCAGCCTATGCGGGGGGAAAAAAAAAAAAAAGAAAAAGAAAAAAGAAAAAATATAAATAGATTAAGCCTTTTGTTTTAAGTATACTCATTTTAAAACTATAATGCACTTGACTGATTGAGGAAGCAGCCTTTATCTTGTTTTGGTTGTGTTGTTAGGTACTAACTACTATGGTTAGACTGGTGCTCACTTCCCTCCCTTTCATGTTTTCATGTTTTCATTTGCCAGCAAAGGTATGAATGGTGGCTGGTAAAACAGGATTTGGCCCTTCCACCTTGTCTGTTTTTCAATTCAGAATGGATGTTAATGAATGCCTATTTGTAGCTAAATAAGGCTTAGTCCTTCCTCTCTTCCCCAGTCTGATTTCTGCCTATACCTTTTTCATTTCCATGTGAAAAAATGGAAATTCCAGTCCATCTATTTGGGCCTGATTCCCGTATACACTGTGGTGGTTTTCTACCATTCTGGAAATATAAAAGAACTTCGAAGTACACATAAACAAATTACTCTTACACCCACTTTACAGCTGGTTTGTACTGCCAGATGGTATAAAGAGGTCTCAGTATAAAGTAGAATCAGGCTACTATCTCCAGGGGCTAAGCTGCTCAAAAAAGAATAATAACCAAACACAAGCATTAAAAAATGAAACAATAATAGCTATTTTTAATAAGATTTCTCTTTTCAGGTGCCAATTTCAGTCTTGGTTTCTCCAGACTTAAGGGCAATTACATGAGAATTTTTACAGTTTGCCTTGCAGGACAGATTGGGGGAAAAAAAAAAGAGAGAGACTTGCTTGAATACAGTATAATTAATATCAGTCAGGGCATGGAGCACACAGGGCTCAATTTTAGTGTCCTCTTTTGCTTTCTGTGCCTTCTTGCTGCTTAGCTTGGGAGTCGCATCACACAGGTCATAATTAATCAAGCATTTTAGATTACACTGGTAAATTTGCTCATGTAAGGGCTTCTGAATCTGATGGAACAAGCTTAAAAGCTGCTGGTGACATTGTTTACCCAAATTTATCTCTGTTTACCTCCCCAGAGTTACTTGTGATGCACCCTGGTACACATCAGATCAAAAAGAGGCCCCAGGAATACATCCTGGACACACTCATTTTTAACATCTGTTTGATGTTTAGTGTGCTTTTATTTTCTTAGGAAAATACGAGGCTACTTTGCATTTTTTTTAATTTAGAAAGTATCTGAAATTCACCTACATACCCTAATAAATGCCTGTTGTATCAGAAATGAATGACACCATGATACTAATGAGGTAGAAAAATTTCTTAACACACTGGCCAGATTAAAAGCATAGATCCTTGTGCAGTTCATAATTCAATAAATGCTGTGGTGCTTCATGGTCAGAAGGAAATACTCCTTCGGCAGCATGTGTTTCTACTGTGTCCTTCATGAAAGAGTCAAAGGGTACTTTACAATCCAATCCAATGCTGGATATAACCTTTTAAATAAATAAACTGTGGTTTAAGGATTTAGAAAGCACTAGATCAAAGAATGTAATCTTTGAGATCTAATAACTACGGTGATGGGTCTAGCATAAGGACATGAGCAGAATGGAACAAAGGTTTCCTGAATATCCACAATGCCTCTTGGGTTAAAATTCATTACAGAATCCTACAGAATCCATGCTAGGGATACTAAATCCCTAATTAGGGGGCAACCCTCAATTTATCGTCCTGCTAAAATTCCAGCATGAACTTAAAAAATAAACAGAAACCAATATATTCAGGGGAAGAAACTCCAGTCTTCAGCCCTTTTTTTTTTGTTGTTTGACTATTCAAAATCCAGGTCTTACTTTCCGAACACCTGCCAATGAGTTCATTGCTCACCCCTTCAAGATTTCAGACGCATCCTCCAGGTTTTTGCCTACACCACCACCACCTCACACAAATATACAGTTTCCTACTCTCCAGGATTAACTGAGTGGAGTTGGAGAACTGGCTTATTTTTTTCAGCTGTACACATCCATATCCTGCCAAGACTTTAGCGTCACATAGTCTAATGCACAATACAGTGCTCATGTGAGCTTTCCCAATAAGTCTGTAGGGATACTTGTGGATGTGCTTAAATGGTATCGTGATCACCCTTCAAATATGCAACAGCACTAAAACAAACAAACAAAGAGATAACTGTGTTTAAAGCCATTGCAAACCCTCACGTGCCGTTTTAGAGCACTCTTGTTTCTCTTCTGTCAGGCTTTGAGATTGTGAGCTTTGCTCACCAACTCGCACATACAGGTTTTCTTGCCTACTTTGGTGAGAAGCTGAAGCAGGTGGTGAATACTGCATCCAAACTTCTGGAAAAATCTTCTTCTCTTTATTTCCCACCATGGGCATTACAACACACAGACCATCACTTCTGCCTACTGTTCAACCAGCATCCTGTCAAATCTGGCTGCAAGATTAAGCTTCCCCAATTCTGAATTCAATATTGCAACCCTAAGGATATAAGAACCAAGCCAGAACATTCTGTTTTTTGGGGTTGTTTTTTTCCTCTTAATGGACAAAATTGTTTCAGCTCCGAGATCACAGTTTGCCCTGACTATAATGATAAATCATCATGAATGACACTAAGGGAAATGAGTTTGATGTTCTCTGCTTTATTCTTCCACATTAGAAGCCACTTTTACATTTGCCACAATTTTCAACCTTTCCTCCAAAAGACTGAGAGCTTCTTGTTTGCACATATTATTTCTGCTTTGTATAATCCATTTGAAGAATGTGAAGCACGTTTTGTACACAGAAAGGGATGGGCACAGTGAAGGGAGGTAAGACTTAGGGCCAGGAATCCTGCGATAGCTGTTTGTTTCTTAGAGCAGCATAATTCTCCTTTATTCCAGATTATTTTATTTCACTTTAAACAGAACAATTTTCACAGGAAACCTTTCAATTTTTCCTTCATTAACAATGTCTGAGCAGGAAAAAAAATCAAATGAAAAATTTCCCCTCGTGTGCTTCAGGGCCTAATCCTGCCTTCAAAGAAGACTGGAAACATTCAGGCCTTGCTAGAAGAGAGTCCTGCCTAACAGAGACGGTGGGAAGTCCAGGACTCTGGAAGCATTCAGCACTTGGCAGCATTTGGTTTCAGTACCAACAGCTATAGCCATCACGACATTATCTCAGAACTGCCAGACTTAAAGAGTATCAGAGTTATTTGCTTCTTTAGTCCTTTTCTATTTTAAAATCTGCATTTGGTAACAATCAGGCACAGTTCTCTGTTGTTATAAATTAAAAAAAGTAATAATCACAGCCTTTAGTGTGTTATACTGTGAATAAATGGAAGCTGATGCTAGTTTATCATTGATGGGAGACAACTGGATTTTAAGTCATAAGCTTGAGATAAGGATATAAAATGTTTTAGTCATGAATTTTGTTGCTTCAGTCTCAGTTTGCTTCAGTCTTAGTCTATGCTGCAAATTTTTTTTTTTTTAACTATTTTTTTTTTACCCTCCCCCCCCCTCCCCCCCAAAAAAAAATGACTTCCAGAAATGGGCTAAAGCCTCCAGCTTTTAAAAAAATCAAACTTTTTGTTCTGGTAAAACTCCTCCATACTTCACTGCACCTGAAACATGAGCAAAGCTCAAGTAAAAGCTGAGTTAGAGCTTCACAAGTTGGCTCAGTAAGTGGAAAAGCAGTTAGAGATGTAAACAGTTTAGTGAAAAGGACAACATTCTGATACAGAATTATCTCTTGTAATACGTCTAACAGCAGCTGTTCTATAATACTATTAACATGACTTTCACTAATCTGCCTGTAGAAACCTCATGCTCTGTTATTTTCTATTGCTTGAAACTTATTTCCATAGCAGGGGGTGACTAAAAAAACACTTTTTTCTTTTACTGTTGCCCTTATAATATTTCCTTTTTGGAAGTGCCATTACACAGCTGGATTGTGTCTTCTAAACGCACCTGAGTTTGAGATCCTTGAAAATGCTAGAAACTTGTAAAATAAAAATTACTTGATGGAATCAGTGATTGAAGTAGCATGAAGTTCCTTTCTAATATTTTTTTTCTTTTGCTTAAGGACCCGTTTCTCTTTACAATGCCCTTCCCCATCTGT
The DNA here is from genome assembly GCA_031468815.1 of Morus bassanus. Taxonomy (NCBI): domain Eukaryota; kingdom Metazoa; phylum Chordata; class Aves; order Suliformes; family Sulidae; genus Morus; species Morus bassanus. Next base: position 56,447,966 of record CM062567.1, on the reverse strand, counting down.
GGGTTCAAAGCCCCATCCTGGAAAGAGTTACCCATGGGAATAGATCATATTTAGCAAGTATTTTAGGTAACACTCACTGGAAATATCACAGGATCAAAAATTACTCTTGCAAGTAAGATTTTGCAGCACTGCTATTGGATTTCTTTTACAGTAAGCTAGTGCAGGAAAGCCCATCAAGACAAGACCCATCTGTTTTGACAAGAATGGCTATCAATGTCCTACCATGTAAATCCTCATTCACATGAGGAGAGGGCATAGGACAGCTGTGCAACTACACCAGAGAGCAAGATCTGTTTCCGAGGCTCTCATCTCTGAAACACATTTCCTCAACTTTAAGTATATGCACCAGTGTTAATGACATCAATTGCTATTACTCATGTGAGTAAGAGGAAGACTATGCATAAAAGTTTGTTGGACCTACTTTTGCTATAATATAATATGGTATATACAAATTGCACCACTCAGAAAAAACAGGCTTATTAGTAACTACAAAATATAATCTAAACAGCTTAATAAAATTTAATTTATATCATTCACCATGTAAGGATGGTGTGGAATAAATATTTTTGGGTCCCCTCTCCTGTTGTCCCCCCCCCTTTTTTTTTTTTACAAAAAACTTTCTCCCACTACTGCTTTTAAAAATGTCTAGAAATTTAGAACAGTCTCTTGATCTTCAAAATTTTCTTTTGATCTAACAGTTAGATAAAGCTCTCCTATGGAGCAGCACTACCAGTCAACAGAGAATCAGCAGCAAATATCAACAACTAATCTTTCTCTTTTGAAGAAATAGTCCTACATATCACAGAGGTTTCAAAGTCAATGATAAAACAAAACCCCCGAAGCTATAGTCCATTTACCTGTAGCCCTGACATCCTTGAAAAATAGAAGTGTTCAGGAACCTTGAGTTACTATCTTTAATCCTAATAGTCAGTTCTAATTATAAAAGAGTTTGCACTGCAATTATTTAGCTAGCATTTAAACCAGGCTTTGTTATATTTATTAGCAATGACAGTTACTCAATAGGCAAGTTGGACCAGATCCTGCAATGTGAGGAGTCCCATTGAGTTCAGTATTGTACTGTGCACCTGAAGATTTAGCAGCTGCAGACTTCTTATACAGGCTTAAGTGATTTGCTGACCAACTTTTAAGAACACATTTAAGTCCTGTTAAGTTTAATGAGAGATAAGCACGCATATATTCAGAACTGACTGATCTGAGGTTCTTCCTGCCATTTTTACAATTTCAGAATAAGAAGCAGCATTACAAGCAAATGACACTGAGATGTAAATCACAGGCAAAAAGAATATTTTACCATGTCCTCATCTAACGTTGAAAATGCTATATACAATTTGTCTTCGATTGTCCTTTTATTTTCTTCCATTTGAGTTGCAGTTCAGATCAGAGAAGAAAAATAAAAGTCTTGTTACAGCTATAGGTCAGTGTAAGATAGGAGGCCCAGCACAGTCACTTCTATGTACTGTACATACAAAAGTGGCCCAGATTGGTATTTAGTTTATCAGTCTAGAATCTGGGAAACACAGCAGAGGTACTTGAATGTAAATGCATTGCCTAAAGATAAAAATCTACATTGCTGGACGAGTGCCGCTTGCCCAGCAATTTAAAGGTCATCTGACATACTTTATTTTTCTTACAATTAGAGCAATAGTGAATATACGCACATTGTAAATCACAGCTTTTTAAAGATTTGACCTCTTAATTGGCCTGACCCACAAACTAACACATGAGACAGCAGAGTAGCACAGAGTGGAAAAGAATAAAGAAATTCAATAAGAAAAAATGACTGAAGATGTTTTTAGAGGACTGATTTCAATTAAAACCTGATTTTGTTGTGAAAACAAGAAAAATCTTTTTAGGCATGAATGAAAATCATAAAAAACATCTTTTCTGCTGTAAAAAGAAAAGTCAACAGAGAAATGCATTCTTTTGCTGGAATCCAGGCCTAGGACCAAAGAATTTACATATATTAAATTAACGATATCCAAACTCCTCTACAACAAATATTTATACTGTAAAATATTACAGCCACATTCCTGCATCTCCTTACAATAATAATTCTTAAGGACACTGTATACTAGAGAGCGTATAAAACAGTGGGTTTCTGCAGAGATGGAATGCTTCATTATCAGAGTACCAGCTTGTTCATAAATATTAAAAAATGTGTTTTTGAAGTTTTTCAAATATGATTCTTATTGTTTACATTGACTCTCTACTACTGAAAACAACAATCTGTGTGTACCTTTCCATAAGTCTCCCTCTCACTGTCTCAAGCTGCAGAAAACAACTGCTGGTGACTGTAAAGGACAACAATGTCTGTGCTGGACATACACTAAGCAGACAAGGGGACAAGTAGTCTGACCTCACTTATGCAAGTAGTCATGCTTACAGTGATGGGTCTAATTTTTGCTGGAGAGAACAGGATTTGTCTCAAACTGTAGACAAAATGGCCAATTCCTTGCTATATTATAAAAGCAGGTCTTAAACTTATGTGTAAGATGGTTCTTTTCTGTTTGTGTATGTTATAGGCACTTCCGTATATTAGATTAGAGATGGAAATGGGTATCCCAAGAGAAAAAGACCTTACCTACTACTACAAGAAGAATCACTTAGAGATTGGTCAGGACAAACTGGCATCACAGATCTGATCTTCATTTGGTAAAAATTAAACTCCTGGATATGTACTGATCTGCATTACAAAACAACACTGACAACAGATCAAACTTCTGAAAAGTGACTCATAAGTTATGGAAATGAATGGCTTCCCTGAAACATCTATCCCCCTGCTCTATTGTTGTTAATCATGAGGAAAAAAACAAAACAAAATAAAAAAATCAACAAGCTAAAACACACAACAGGAAGACCCACCTTGGCTGCAGCAATGTATCAGTCTCATAAATTGGGCTTCAGAGCAGAACTCTCTATGGGAAAAGAGTGCATGTTTACCCTTGCATAAATAGCTTTTACTAGATGATGAGATCACATGGAGAATAGAAAATAAACACAGTTAACATGTAGAAATAGAACTCAAACATAGCAATAATAACTGCAAGTGCCTGCTTATTTGAAGAAGAATGTTACCTAATTTACTTCCTCTCAGTTTACAGAAATCTAATTTAAGCTACCCCCCCTCCTCTTCCCGTTTTAGTATATTTGCAAGAACCAGTGAACACAGAAATGTGCAGCCAGCCCAGGCCCTCAGGCCGGTGGATCAAGATGGCAGGCTGGCCTGGGCTCCCCTGGGGACAGCAGAGCCAGAAGGGTGATTGGTCACAGTGACCTGTCTGCATGAGATGAGACAAAAACAGGAGGGCTGTAATGCTGATGAACTAACCTGTCACTCACAAGCTCAGGTCTGGAAAAAAAAAAAAAAGGAAAAAAAAAAAAAGAAAAGATGGGGAAAAAAGAAAAGCAAGAAGAAGAGAAAGGTACAGGACAGATTTTAGAAAGCATACAAGGTAGAGAAAATACAGCATAATTGGAATAATTAGATGACGCATTTAATTACCTGTTCATTTAGATGGGCTCAGGATGTATAAGGAATATGGCATAAAAATCCATCTAATAGTTTCTATAAGAGCAAAACACATTTGAAGAAATAACTAGTATTATGGTTCAACGTGCAAGGAAGGATGCTACAGACTATTGCTGACAGGGATTGGGGCTTCATTCCAAACACTCCAGTTATGAATCAAAATCACAGTGAGCAATGAGCTTCTAGATCTTGACACGCTAGGCAAGGAGGTTGTTCTTCAGAATACTTGGCTGTTTAATTGCTTGCTTGGGGGATGAAAAATCCAGAGGGAAGGTATGCAAGCAATTGCGCTTTTTGGAGCTAGTACACCCAGGTGCTAGGTAATGGTCAGGATTGTAGCACCCTGCCTACCATTGCCATCACCAGTGGGAGCCACTGTGGACACTGGTGCCTGGAGACAGATGAAATCAAGAATATTAGAAAAAAAAAAAGGGTGGAAAATGCATTTAATGATGAACAAGTACTTGGTGTTGAAAATGCCTTTAAATCAGCATGCTCCTGCTATTACTTTTGTGTCATACGCAGACTAGTGTTTGAACTACAAATAACTGCTAGTGTTTCTGATCTCCATTGGAGCAGAGATATACATGTATAGTTTGGATTTTTAATTAGGCAAGTTCACACTCCATTAGCAGCAAACAAGACTGAATTTAAAGCTACATCTGCAGGATTAGTCAAAACAAAATTTACTTCTCACAGCTGGAGAAAAATACAGTTCTGAAATAAAAAGGCCAAATGATAAACATTTATTTAAAGTTTTTGCTTTTGGAGGTTTGAAAGTTAACAAGGACTCTTAAGAACTTTTTCTAAAACAATAGCGTCAGGACATGAATGTCTCTTCTAAAATTATACACATACTGAATACGCAAATTTTTATTATTTCTCAAAACTAAATATAGGCTTACAGTGTGGAAAGATTTTATGGCATAGGGTTTGTCTTTTGATAGTTATTGTCTCTTGTCAGCTGAGTAGTAGAGTCCATAGAGAAAGTCTATCTCTATTTTCAGCAACATATGGTAATTATACTGATTGCTCTGTGCTTCCCAACTTTTAAGTAACTCTTTTATTATACGACTAGAAAAGACATCATTTTTATCTGAAAAAAATAAACATTTTGTTCTATCTTCACATGTAGCTAATAACAACAAAACACTGGACGATTAATCAAAACAAAAACACACTTGAACATACTGTGGATTTATGAACACATTAGGATGTGCACACTTACACATATGATATATAAATACACACACATAAAGATCTAAAAAATATGTTTGAAACCCCTAACATATTAAGTTGCACAGTAATAATATCCATAAATTCTGACATAAAAAACCCAAAGAAGTTAGTCACCTAAAATAGTGAAATGTATTATTCTTTGAAGTGCATGCCCTTGTTACTGATTTTTAGGAAATGAAATACATTAACACATGATATAAACATTTTTCCAGCCGTTCACTGAACTTTTTTTTAATTGATGAAATATGTAATGTTACACACAGAAAAAAACCCATGTTCCTACCCTTTCCAGCCTCAAAACCACTTTCCGAGAGCTAGCAAGCTTTAAACATAAAATAGCTAACTTACACTTTCTTACATGCCAAAGCAAAAGTTACATTAAAGAGATATTACAAGCTTTGAGATTTATCAAGGTTTCAGGATACATTCTCTGTCAAGTGTACTTGCTCAAAACCTTGCCATTGTATCTGCCTTAGAATTATTAAATACATTTCTTTAAGACTGAACAAGTTTACACAAAAAGGTAATTAACCCGCTCTAAAATACATATTTTCACATAATGTAATACTGGCAAACATACCCCACTTTTTAGGTATAAGTCAGCCTAATAGAAAGCTGTTGATGTTTGGGGGATTTTTAATAAAAAATGTATCTTCTATTTTTAAAATATTTAGAGCAATAAAAGTCTGTGGTAAACATGGTATTACATATTTGACATTTTCCGCCCAGAAATGCATTACTGCGTACGATGGTATTAATAAACCATGTGCTTTGAGGGACTTCTGTGCTTTGCCATAATTTAGTTGAAAACAGTGTGTAGGATGCGTATTTTTCCACCATTGTATCAACATATAGGAAACACAAATACTATGTCATCACCTCAGCAGCATGCGTTCACTACACTGGAAACATATGCAAAAAACCACAAACTTTTGAGAGTTCAAAAAATACCCTTTGCCAGAGACTGATTTACAAGTCAGTGGTTAATGAGAAAGTGTTGAGCACTTAAAATTTTGTTAGAAAAAGAAAAACAGACACCCTCATCCGACTCCGGCTGCATTCATAGGAATACAGCCCTGCCTGTACAACAGGACAAAATAATTTAATTTCTTTCCCCACTTCAGGTTATTATTTGAAGCAAATGAAAAGACAATGATTCTTCTCTCCTCTGGCTAAAGCTAGAAACAGCATGGTTAAAACACACACATAAAAACTACAGACTTATCAGAAATCACAAAACAGAAAGAGAAGGACTCACTGACCCATTTGGAAGACAAAGACGACAAAACGGAAAAGCTCTAAAAATCAGCTTGTGAGGCCTTTGAGAGATATTCTTCTGGCATTTCATCACAGCAGCCCCAGACCAGTTCACTTCCCTGGATACAGGGAGGGAGAACTAAATAGAGCTGTTTATTAAAGCTGTTGTGCTGGATTGCATTAGGAAGCACGAGCAGACCACCTGGACCTTTCAGATTGTGGCAGTGTTTAATTTGCAGGCTGCCCCTCTGCAGCAGCAAAGACTACTACATTTACCAAGCTCAATCACACATTATCTGGGTTAGGAGAAAAAGAAGAAAAAAGAAAAAGGAAAAAAAAAATCCACAGCCTGTAGTACAGGAATACAGTCAATATAGAAATAATGAACAGCATTAGAAATAGAAAGCAACTCCCCAGCAAATGTAACACTTTCACTCCTCAGTTCTTCTACTTCAGCACATTTAAACAAAATACAATGGTAAATAATAAATAGATTGATCTGGCAAAGCTCAGACTAAATTATAAACTGGGTTTATTAGAAGAAAAGCATGGTATTTTAGGTTTAACTAGTGATTCCCTGGCCAGATTATTGTGGTTCTTTTGCCTTTCTCACTTTCAGTACTACACTCACTGGTAGCTGAAGATACAGATAGAAAGATGGTACTGTAAATATGAATTATGTGAATCATATGGTTAGACCCTTGTGGAAAAAAAAAAAATAAAAGGGGAGTTGAGAAATGGCTGACTCCATACCTGACCAATTACAGCTTGCATGGTCCCTGTGTCCTGCTGAGCTGAAAGATCGCAATCCATCATATGTAGTCTTTGAAAAGGAGAATGGGGGTTTCTGGCATGCATCTGTCAATCAACTTCTGCACTCACAACCATCACCAAAAGCAAGGGAAAAAAAGTCAAGCTGCTCCACCAAATAGGATGAAACAGTCATGTGACCTTCAGCACACTCACACACATACATACTTCCATAAAACGTATGAATTTTCTGCAGATATGAAATGACATTGACAAATACCCAATACCAAGTAAATAAAGTGAGACAAACAGCTACTCACCAAAGACAAAACACTTGCTGTAATCTTCAGCCCAAAGATTTAATAAACCTAAAAGGTATTTTAAAGCGAGGTTTTTCTTTTGAGCCTAAACTTTTCAGATAAGGTGATATATATGCAGACAGTGGTCAGACCTTTAACCCCTCGTGTCCTCTCACAGCCTCTATTTTTTATTCCCTGCTTTGTACTTCTACTTTATGGCTGTTTGAGTTCCTGATTATTTTTTTTCTTTAAGTTTCTTTTGTGTCAAAGTGAAGAGGCTTGCATTGCCTTCTTTGGGCATGCACAAATTATGAGAACTCGATAGAAGAAAATTGCTAACAGGAAAAAAAGGAGCAGGGGCTGAGAAACCTGTGTCTGTACTCACAAGCCAAAATGTGTCTCACTGCTTTACTCTGCCAGAAGTCAAATGTTTTCTTTATGGGAAATATATATTTAAGTATTAGTTTATGCGAGCTGTGATGAACACTCAAAATATAAAATATTCAGACTATGTAAATCCTACTTACGGAATCCTTTCCATTTTGAAGGTTAGCAGAGTTTTGGTTCATTCACTGCTCTACTGAACTGACATAAAATGTTGTTACTTATGAAGGCAAACATTACCATTTTTTCTAATGGAAGCAGTTTGTTTCATATATCTTCCCCTCTGAGTTAAGATTTGCAAGAATTTCCAAGAATATTTTTTCTTCTTGTCAAAATATATCAGCCACTTGTCTCCAAAAACTGAGTGTCGTGAACAACACGCTGCAGCATTGATTGCTGATATGTTATTGGCCAGTGATTGCTGAAGGGTGACATTAATGTAACCCGGTAGCACTTTAACCCTTCGAAGATCAATACAGTCCTCTGGCAATATAGTAGAAAAACAGCCCATATAATTTTTGCTGTATTACAGCTTCATGTAAATATTAGTGCATCTTTCTGCCCTCCTAAAATTGCATTTCTGTTACTAGCGCAAAAAACCTGTTTTTCTAAGACTGTCAGAAGCAAAAATGCAGAAAAAAGCAGTCTAGTCTCTAAGCTTAATATAATGTGCCCTTTCTATTTGAAGTAAGTTTCTGGCAATATTTTGAAGTTGTTATCTCATTTTTGAAGGTATTGACAATATTGATCTTAGCATGTGATAGCCAAAGAAACGTGAGAGTATCAACAATATTCCAATTGTAGGCACAGCACTTGCCAGTCTAGTATTTCCTACAATATAATTTTAAGATCCAACATCCAGGAGTGTTTGGTATGTGATGGACCTCATGTGTATGCGTATGTGTATGTGTATACGTATGTGTATATGCATGCATGTATAGCAGAGAGAGAATATGTGTTGAAGGGAGGGAGATGGGCAGGGAATATCAAGTTTACTTTGCATTCTTTGGGTTTTTATAATACTTTTATTTTAATTGCTAAGAAAAAGGTTAAGAAAGGAAGCTTTGGTACATATTTCAAAAATCAGAAACAAGAAAAGAATTCACATGTAGATGCAGAGGGACCCAGAAGTGCTCCTAGAACAACAAGATATTTTAGCTTAAAAAGTTTTTCAAATCAAGCATTTTTAGAGAGATATACAATATTAACACTGAAATGCTGCCTCAAGGATCAGGAAAGAGTACTCGAAATGGTGCTTCCAACATCTGCTCTGCATTTCACTTATAAACATAATTAAAATGCACCATTTGTGCTGAAATCTTATCTGCTTCTTACTCATGAAAGAAAATACACTGAACTAATACCTTGGGCTGCCTTTTGTCAACTGAGAATTTGCTGCGGTCTCATCCCTCAGGATGGTTCTATGGAAAAACCGGGCGGTGTTGTGAAGGCCATAATCAACATCCATATCATCGTAAGCAATCCAAAATACAACTGGTAAATGGGGCAGTGAGTAGAGGAGATTGCCTCAGCTGTCTCCAGGAAAGCAGACATGCTGAAGGCAAATACTGTATATGAATTTGAAAGGAAAGTTAAGGATGTTTATTTTATAGTTTCTCTTCAGGAGGAGCCGTTTTGCAGTGGATATGCACAAACACCTTTCAAATTCTCTTAACTTATCTAAGCAACTAAACTTGACAATTACTACTGCAGGGGTTTTATTAGCAAAGACACTGACCTAGACATATGTTGCAGCACACAAATAAGCACAGTGCTGTATGCACACAAATCTGCTGCACCCTTACACACCAACAAACCAACCAGATGCTCACGTACGCTCAGGCAGAGTTGCAAGAGCTCCTTCCTCCCAAAATGAGATATATGCTGCCTCTCTTTTTAACATGATTAACCTACTCTTCCAGGAAATGCCAATCTACTCTGTAGAATGTAAAACAATGTCCCTGCAGTTAATGCCTCTGCATAAGTCACGGCATCACTGTTGACACTAACAGCTGTAAAAGCCTCTTCTGCTACCCCTGGAACTGCCCTTACCTCTGTGGAGCTGGAGACCTTTTCCCTTAGACAAATCTACCTGGTCCTGTAGGGGCTGCACAGCTGGTCCCTGGGCACCCTCCCAGCTTCACTGCTCATCCTTTGGGCCTTCCACCAGCCATGCTCCAAGGGGTGTCAGTCCAATATTTATTTTTAGTTACTGTGAGGAATTGTCTCCCTCCCCCCCCCCCCCAACACCTCCTTGCTTTGCTGCTTGATAGGTGATTTAACTCTCCCATCAGCAGTCAAAAAGGTGTGGGAGCACGGTAGCTCCTAATCTGCCACAGGGCAGTCTCGGGTGGAAAGCAGGGTGCAAAGGGGAACTCGGCAGGCCAGGTTTGCTCTAACATTGCCAACTTGAGGAAAATTGTTGAAGGACAGAATGACAAATATTGCTTCCCAGCCAGCTGTGCTGTATACCTAGCAGAGACCTTCTGGTCTCCTTTGAAATTTTCTATCCGTGGCTCTCCCTCAGCATACCCGAGAAAAAAATGGTTATGGTGCCACAGCAATTTATGGCAGCTATGCCTTCCTACATGCCACTACAGCACCCAGCACAAAGGGCCAGGTTTGCATTGTTGTACCTGAAATTACTGAGGCAATGATCAAGGCTTACACATGGAGGAGGCTCCGTTATCACTTAATCCATGAGAGTGCAAATTCAAAGCGGTACAAAACCTGTCTTTTGAGCAGCACACTGGATCTCTGGCATCCAGGAAAAGTGGTAGTCCCCAGTGACACTAAATACTTTCTCCCTTTCAGACTCTACTTTTTCTGTGATCAGTTATCTGCAGTATACTTACCCTGTTTAATTGAAACAATAAAAATTAAAGCGGTACCTTTGAATAGAATAATGTGCTTGAATTTACTTCTCAGCTACAAAGCTAAGAACTTGTGAAAATAGTATTACTGTATATGATACTTTCTCTTCTTTCTTCCAGGAGAATATATATTTCATGGGTGAATGGGTGAAAAGAGCAAGATTTAGAATTATATAGCAATGCAATATATAGCAATTACTTCATAGTTAAAATGTGTTAAAATACACACTTATTTTTTAATGCTCATTATTTATGATTGTTTATGGTTCCTTGCCTCAAAAACTACAAGCCTTGTGATCAACAGAGCCCAGGATTTAACAATACCTTTACGCAGTTGTTCACATGCCATGCAGAACTTGCAGCAGATTTAGTGAATTGAGAGATCCTCCTGCTTCTTACAGCACTGGTACACTAGGGGGACTATTTTTCCTCTTTACTGGAGTGATGGATGCACAGCACTGTCAGAGCGAGCTGTTCTACCTCACACTACAGGCCCTTTACTCACCAGTGCTGAACAGGTTAAACACACAAGGCTCAGTCTTGAAATCTTCGAAGATAAACAAGCCTAATTCTAAGCTGTCAATGGCTCTTCCTCCCTCTCTCCCTCTCTCTATCCATCTCTGCCAACCAGACACTATATTGCATTTTGCATCTTGATTTTCATGGATATGTGAGTGGGTTTTCCGTATGAGCAAAGTCTGCTCTCATCTATGTTAATTCCAAAACAATTGTTTTGTATTAAGAGGCACTAATGGATTACAATCTCTCTCTATGCAAGTCCATTCTGGTCAATTATTTTTCTTTTTCAAAGGGAATTTTGCTACTAAAAAAACTCCTGCTGCTTCTAATTTCTGCTCTTCCATAGTTTATTAATGCATAATTTCTGGGTCCTTTCCACTCCCCCAGAGCTTCATTTTTGAAAAGTGAACTACTAGGACATACTCACTCACTTCAAGGACTGCACTTCCTTCCCTTCATAAATGCTTGGCTATGTCATGGAAAAGAAATTCGGGAAAAGAAGATGGTTCTGTGCCTAAATTGCTGGAACAAGGCCTAAGCATAATCTACATTTTACTCATTCCTGTACAGCCAGTGGGACAGCTCCCCTTCCCACAGCACTATCCTGCACTGTCTAAAGAAAATTTCTGCAAAAGAACTTTCTTTCTCTTTGTTATTTTAGAGAAAAGAGGCTTGCTGTCATGTTTTGTATCTTTGGGAAGGTGGGAATAAATTCTCCCCCTTTTCTGCTAGATCTAACAAGCTGGATTGGTTGAAAACTTAATTTTGTGTCTCATGGAGGATAATTGTTCAATAGGTATCCCAGGTTCCTGATTAAACTAGAATTTATATAAGACTCCCTAAAAAAAAAACTAGGAAATGGGACTGTGGTTCCTCCTATCTACATAGTGAAGAGACAGCACTTTCCTCTTCTACTTTTATGTAAAGTGATGGGAGGTGATTAAAGCAGTGATGCTGGAACCTAGTTACTCAGATGACAAGCTAATGATACACCTCTCCCAGGTAAAACAGAAATGTGGAGGAAAAACATGCCAAGAGGCAAGATGGATTAACAAGAAAGGATGATATGCAGTAATGCTCTTACCAAATCAACAGGGAAAAGCAGGTAGTTTCACAGTGTGTGTGATGATGATTAACTTCTTAGTCAATGATATCTTTGGTTTCATTTATTTGAGCTGTAAATGGCTCATCTTGCATAGCTGCTACTCACACATCAACACAACAAAGTGGAGTGACAGCATCATTGGAGGCAAAAAAAAGAGTGGATGTGGATGTGGATGTGGATGTGGCAGGAGGGGTGGGTAGTGCCAGTGAAAGAACACATTTCCTACACATTACATATCCTTTAGATCCCCAGCTCCTAAGTAGATGCCTCTCTCCCATGAAGGAAAAAAAAAGCCCAAGTAAAATGATGTACCCGTATACCTGTCCTTCTTTTGCTCCAAGCACTTAAGATGATGTTTGAATATTTCATGTGTCAAACAAAGGTATGGTATATACAGAGAGGTACTTCTTGGCATTACATTAGGACACCTTGCAGTGAGAAATGTTTGATCTTCTGACAGTCAGTTCACATCGTTTGGTTACACACTTTATATCCTGCTGTGTATTGCACAGGATCAGGAGTGAAAACGTGATAGGTTTGAGCTACTGAAAGAGCTGCCATGTACTAATTGTTCCTGGGTTTGTTTCATCTATCATTAAACTGTGTTAATTGCTTATGTACATGGGAAAGTCATTAAATGATGACAATTATGATAAATGCAGTTAAGAGCAAAACCTATATTTAAGTTTGTCTAATATTTCCTTGCTTTAATATGTTTATGACTCTTTGCCAGCCTTTAATGCTCAGACAGCTGCTGAGGATCAGTTTCTGTCTACAGTTTGGCCTTACACAAACCAGAAGCTTACAAGGTGAGACAGGATAGGTTCATGGAAGGCAATCCACTGATGGGATGCTGAATTCTTTGACACCCTCTGGCTTAGGAAGTGCCTGAGCTGCAAAATGTTGGAGGATGAGGCTAAGCATGAAGGTTGTCAGGGAGACAAGCTATGACCTAGATCTGAGGGGTCCATCCAGGAGAGCAACTCTCTACAGCTCTCTGTCAAGATTTTGAGATTCTTTAAATGAACAGACATAGTCTGGCAGCTTTCTGCACTCACTGCAGCAGATCTGCAAATTCAATACCAGGCATGTTCTAGAATATTGTTTTTCATAGTTTCTTTCATTAATTAAAAAAAAAAGTTCCTTTGTATTTAAATGATGTCATCAGTAATTTCATCACACCAACATTCTCAGGTGGTTTCAGGTGGGCATATAAAAAGCAAAATCTTCAGTCCTTCTTTGCAGCTATCTTTCAGGAACACAGGAGCTTTTAAAGGGAGGCTGTTGCCTTTTAGTGTCGGATGGCCACCTGGCCAGCCACCTCCTTATCCATACCAGCATTACCAGCAACAGCCTTCCTCTTCACTAGTTGCCTGCAGAATTCATTCAAAAAATCATCAGCAACCTTTATTCACACTCCTGGAGAGTAAAGCGTATCCCCACAGACAGCAGTGCCACCAACTGCGTCACACTGACCCACCAGTGTTTTGTCTCTTGTAGCTTTTTCAGTGTCTGGGCTGATGTGGCACCTTCTCCCATGACAATTCCAAAATGGAAGCTCAGTTAATGCCAGCTGTGGATATTTTCTTGCCTAGGAGGCAGACACCCATTTTGAAAGTGACTGGACTGACACCACCAGCTCCATGCTCAGAGCCCACCCACACAGCCCCTTCGTTGCCCAGCCGGCCAGTGGAAGGCTGGATCTGCTGGTCGTGGCTGTGTGTGGAGCTGGGCTCCCGCAGGCTGCTGAGGGGTGAAAGCCCCTTTAACACATCTCTCAGGCTCCACCCTTCATGCTTTGCTCCCATCAAATGTATGAAACAGTGAAGTTCATGGTCAGGTCTTTTGAATTTAGATTTGCAGAAAAGCAGCAAGAAAAGTTCAAGAAATGTAGGTTTCCTTGTCCACACCATATTCTGGATTTCATGCCACCCATGAAGCAGAAAAAGCTCTATCTCATGGTACGGTCCTATGGCCCCCATCCTCCCTACCAGCTGAAGCTCTGACAGAAGAGGCATCCTCTTCATAATAAACCCTGCATGAAGAACTGCAGGGTAGAAATAGGTGACACAACGTCACATGGAGCGCCATGAGTTTCTCCTCCAGTTTGGAAACATCAGAGTAGGCAAATGCTCCTGGCGGCATGAGCAGATCACAGGGTGACTGTGAGCCACGAATGTGATACAGGCAAATGCATTCTTGTGTGTCAGGCAAGGAAGGCACGTGTTGTGAGAACTTGCCTGTACCACTATGGCCACTTCTCACTCCTTGGGTTCAAGGAAGACTAATTCCATCTGGGATGATGGCAAACAAAGACTAAGTGGTTGATTAGTGGCATGGAGGGCCTATAGAAGAAGACAACGACTGGCTAGAGCAAGACAAAGGCTGAGAGGGCTGCCATCACTTTCAAGAAAGGTATCAAGGATGAAGGCTGAAGAAGGAAAAGCACTATTGAAACGTGAAGAAAAATATGGTAAAGAACACAAAACAATTACGGACATCTTTCCAAGAAGACCTCACCATAAACAGTGCAGTAGCAAATATCACTTGATGTCCCTTGGTGCTTTGGTAAGGAACAGTGAAGAAATCATGCATGCCCCCTACGTCTCTGCAGAGTTCACGCTGAGGGAACCAAACCCCTGTCTTTCACCTCTGACATCAACACAACCAAATGAATGTCTGTCATGGTTTAGCCCCAGCCAGAAACCAAGCACCAAGCAGCAGCTCGCTCACTCCCCCCTGGTGGGATGGGGGAGAGAATCAGAAGAGTAAAAGTGAGGAAACTCCTGGGTTGAGATAAAGACCATTTAATAGGGAAAGCAAAAGCTGCACGTACAAGCAAAGCAAAACAAGGAATTCATTCACTACTTCCCATCGGCAGGCACATGTTAAGCCATCTCCAGGAAAGCAGGGCTCCATCAAGCATAACGGTTACTTGGGAAGACAAACGCCATCACTCTGAACGTCCCCCACTTCTTTCTTTTTCCCCCAGCTTTATATACTGAGCATGATGTCATATGGTATGGAATATCCCTTTGGTCAGTTGGGGTCAGTTGTCCTGGCTGTGTCCCGTCCCAGCTTCTTGTGCACCCAGCAGAGCATGGAGAGCTCAAAAAGTCCTTGACTAGTGTATGCACTACTTAGCAATAACTAAAACATCTCCGCATTATCAACACTGTTTTCGGCACAAATCCAAAACGTAGCCCCATACTACCTACTATGAAGAAAATTAACTCTAACCCAGCTGAAACCAGGACAACGTCAATTGTATAAATGCCCTTATTTACATAGTTTGAATGCACAGATGAATTTACAGGAATGCCTGGTAGCTGTGCCCAGTGCATGGCCACCAAGGGCAGGGACAGCCCCCTGGGCCTCCTGGGCACAGGTACTGCCTCAGGGTCAGCACCCCAAAAGCCTTCCTCCAAAGGATGCTGGGCAGAGGGCTGGCGACTGGGGCTGCACAGGGAGGGCCCCGTCATCCCCATGGCACAGGGCCACCACATGGCAACGCAGCAGTCACAATGCCCCAGGACAGCATAAAAGGGAGCAGCATCCCGTGGCCTGCTGCCAGGGCTGGTCTGGGGGCAGCCTGAAGACATCCAAGAGGAAGTCCTTGAGGAACCGGTGGAATTACTTGGAGGGGGCTGAGGGAGGAAGACCGGAGGCTGGACGAGGACGCTGGAGGTTCTCTGCTGCAAGGTCAGCTCCCGGTAGAGCCACGTTCAAAGCACATCTGATGGATGGAAATCCTGCTTCAGCCTTCAGGGAGTAGAAACAAGCCCCTCGGGAGATGAGAAGAACCACCAACCCCTGGAGGTGCCCGAGGCTGTCAGGCCTTTTCAGCTGGATAGCAGTGCAAGACCAAGGCAATGCCTTCTTGAGAAGCACTGCAGAGCTCGCCATCTCATCCCCTGTGGAGCCAGGAGCAGCAGCAGCAAGGAAAGGGATGCAGAGATGTTGCAAGGGAGTCCCAGTGCTTTGGAGCACCCACTGGTATCCCACCAGGTGCAGGAAGGATTCTTGCCCCCAGGGTTGATCAGGCCAGGAGTATGTGGCCACTCTCAGAAGCCCCTGAGATGGCTCCAGTCGGAGGGAGAACAGGGCTTGGGCGTCTCCTGGGAGGCATGGCCAGCCTGTGGGACAAGGAGACAGGTCTTGCTCACATGCTCAGGGAATAGCTGATCACCAGCGCTGGGGTCAGGAAGGAATTTTCCCCCAGGGCAGATTGGCACTGGTCCCTGGGGGTTTTTTGCCTTCCTCTGCAGCACGGAGCATGACCACTTGTCAGGGCTCCTCTGGTCCCTTTTAGATGGGTCACTGCCTGCTGCTCATGCACCATGGAGATGGCCTTCTTGTGCCCTGCAGCTACAGAGGGGAGGAAGGCTTTTTTCCCCCCACGGTGGGCTAGACAGTGTCACCAGGGTTTTTTTGCCTTCTTCTACAGCATTGAGCACAGCCCCTTGCCAGGGCTCCTTTGGGCCATTTTGGCCAGGTGCCTGCTGCTCATGCTCCACCAAGGTGGCCCTCGTGCCCCACGTCCGGGAGTAGGAAGCTTTCTCGACTCCCAGGGTGGGCACTCAGGGTGGCCCCTTGGGGTTGCTTCTTGTCCTCTGTAGCACTGAGCACAGCCCCTTGTCAGGGCTCCTCTGGGCCCTTTTCGCCCGGGTCTTGCCTGCTGCTCTTGCACCTCCAAGGCACCACTTGTGCCCTGGCTCTCTCTGGCTCTCTTGCCTGTTTGTTGCAAGTTTGGAGCGGAAGCGAGCTCTGCTCTTCCCTTGGCTCCATTTCCCCAGGGCTTCTTGCTTGTGCAAAACAGCCTGGGCTTGGAAGGGCTCCAGGCTTGCTGCACCACCAGGAGCTGCCACTTTCCAGCTCTCCCTGCGTGCAACACAAGCGCAGGACAGGCACAAGAGCATTTTTCATGCAACACTGGCCAAGAAGCGCAGCAGAGCAGGTTTTAGAAGGCAAAAAGTGTGCTTGTCATCGCTATGTCATATGTCAGAAAATATCCCATGGTGCCACACACCTTCTTCTTCTTCTTCTTCTTTTGTGTGTGGTTGGTCCTGATCCTCATTCTTCATGTTCTCACTCTTCAGGAAACAGGGACTGCTTGGCCTGTATTCCTGCTGCGACTTTCTGCAGCTCTGTGACTTGCCTTTGCCAGACTGCAAGGGATGTTTTTTTAAGCTGAACTGAAGAACACATCAGCCTGCTCCTGGCTACACATGCATGTTTTGTTAATGCTTGTGAGCACCAGCTTTGAAACAGATTCAGAGAAATAAAATAATATCCTGTTTCCACTTGTAACCTTTGTGTTATATGTCCTTGAAAGTGTTTTTGGAGCTGAAAAAACCCTGGCATTTCAGGCAAATAACAGTCCCATCGTTATTTGACTCATGGTGAGTGCAGAGAATAGGAATAGAATGGAATAGACTAGACTAGACTAGGCTAGACTAGACTAGACTAGACTAGACTAGACTAGACTAGACTAGACTAGAATAGAATAGAATAGAATAGAATAGAATAGTTCTGCTATGTTATGCCTAGATTTCTGCATGACAAGCTCTGACCTAGGGCAGAGGGCTCCATCCAGGAGGGCAGGTCTCTGCAGTGCAGGAGCCAGGCCCATCCAGGAGACAGGGGCAGAGACGGGCACACCTACAGCATCGCTCAGGCAGGGACTGAAGGCCCCAGGCTGAGCTGAGACACGTCCCCTGGGCTCTTGGCAGGAGACGCTGGGGGTGGGGGTCCCAGGGGAGGCCGGTCCCAGCCACGGAGGCCTATGAGCACCCCCAGGGCCCTGGCACAAGTACACTTGCACTGCTCACATGCTCTCCTTTAGGTGTTTATGCTTGGCCACTTTGGAGACAAGAGTCTTGGGCCAGAGGGACCTTTGCTCTGAGGGAGTCCTCCGTTGTTCTCAGGCTCTTGTGTTTTTGCATGTTTTTCCAAGGGAAACGCCTCACTCAGGAATTTCTAAAAATGACTACAAGGAGGAAAAAAATATCCATGGGGAAATGAACAGGTATTGCCTACCTCAGAAAGATTTGCAACCCTTTAGTTGAGGAGCACGTCCTGCTTCAGACTAAGGGCTTGATCTTTGACCTCGCTAGGCTCAGAGCTGTGGGGTTTTGCCATCCTGCAGAAACCCAGCCAAACTGGATGGACACAGGAAACATTAAAAAACCACACTTCACACTCACTTTTTGCCAATTTGTGCAGATCGTCCAGTTATCTCGAGACAATCCACAGCTGTCAGCCCCATTGGAAGATACATGCTTCCTTCCTACAAGATGACAGAGCCAATGCCCAGGATGGGACATGACTGCCCATTCAATGCCTTCTGCTAGTGCAGGGCTTGGGAGAGATGTCATCAGAGATTTCCTTGGCATGTACTGCTTGGGAAAGGAGAGCAGGTAGGAAGAAGAACTGTTGTGGTTTAGCCCCGGTCAGCAACTAAGCACCACACAGCCGCTCGCTCACTCCCCCACCCTTGTGGGATGGGGGAGAGAATCGGAAGGGCCAAAGTAAGAAAACTCGTGGGTTGAGATAAGAACAGTTTAATAATTAGAATAAAACAGCAATAATATTAATATAATGAAAAGGAAAATAATGAGCGAGAGAGAGATGAAACACTGGAAGAAGAGGGGAAAAAAAAAAAGGAAAAAAAACCAAACCAAAACTAAACAACAAGTGCTGCAACCGCTCACCACCCGCCGACTGATGCTGCTGGTCCCCAAGCCGCGATCGCTGCCTCCCCCAGCCAATTCCTCCCAGTTAATATACTGGGCATGATGTCACGTGATATGGAATACCCTTTGGCCAATTTGAATCAGCTCTCCTGGTTGTATCCCCTCCCCTCCCGGCTTCTTGTGCACCTGGCAGAGCATGGGAAGCTAGAAAGTCCTTGACTAGTGTAAACACTACCCAGCAACAACTAAAACACCAGGGTGTTATCAACATTATTTACATACCAAGTCTAAAACACAGCACTACACTAGCTACAGTGAAGAAAATCAACTATCCCAGCTAAAACCATGACAAGAATACAATAGAATAGCATAGTTCAGCTGGAAGAAATCTACAATCTAGTCCAACTGCCTGACCACTTCAGGGGTAACTAAAAGTCCAAGTATGGTGTGAAGGACATTGTCCAAATGGCTCTTAAACACTGACAGGCTTGGGGCATCGACCGCCTCCCCAGGAAGCCTGTTCCAGGGTTTGACCACCCTCTCAGTAAAGAAATGTTTCCTCATGTCAAGTCCAAACCTCCCCTGACGGACACAGCTTTGAGCCATTCCCACGCGTCCTGGCACTGGGTACCAGGGAGAAGAGCTCAGCACCTCCCTCTCCACTTCCCCTCCTCAGGAAGCTGTAGAGAGCAGCGAGGTCGCCCCTGAGCCTCCTTCTCACCAAACTAGACAAGCCCCATGTCCTCAGCCGCTCCTCAGAGGACATGCCTTCCAGCCCTTTCACCAGCTTTGGTGCCCTCCTCCATACGCATTCAAGGACCTTAATATCCTTTTTAAATGGTGGGGCCCAGAATCACACACAGTACTCAAGGTGAGGCTGCACCAATGCTGAATACAGTGGGATAATCACCTCTTTTGACCAGATGGTTATGCTGTGTTTGACGCACCCCAGGATGTGGTTTGCCCTCTTGGCTGCCAGGGCACACTGCTGACTGCTGTTGAGCCTCCTGTCAGCCAGCACCCGCAGACCCCTTTCTGCAGGGCTGCTCTCCAGCCATTCCTCTCCCAATTTAGACTTGTGTCCAGTGTTACTCCATCCCAGGTGCAGCATCCGGCTTTTTGACTTGTTCAGTTTCATGCCACTGATGATTGCCCAGTGCTCTAATCTATCCAGATCCCTCTGCAAGGCCTCTTGTCCCTCAAAAGAGTCAACAGCACCTCCCAGTTTGGTATCATCAGCAAACTTACTGAGGGTGCATTCAACTCCTGCATCCAGATCATTGATATTGAACAGAACTGGCCCTAGAATTGAGCCCTGAGGAACACCGCCAGTTCTTCACCCAGCACACCATGTACCTGCACATCCTACAGCTGAACAACAAGTCCAGAAGGATGCTGTTAGGGACAGTATCAAAAGCCTTATTAAAATCCAGAAAAACTACATCTACTGCCTTCCCTTCATCCACTAGGCAGGTGACCTTATTGTAGAAGGATATCAAATTAGTTCATCAGGACTTTCCCTTTGTGAATCCATGTTGACTGTGCCTGATGATTGCCTTGTCCTTTAAATGCCTTTCAATAGCACCCAGTATGATCTTCTCTCTAATTTTTCCAGAAACCGAGGTTAGATGAACAGGTCTGTAGTTTCCTGGGTCTTCCCTCACGCCCTTCTTGTAAATTGGAATAACGTTGGCTAGCTTCCAGTCAGCAGGAACCTCCCCAGACTTCCAAAATCTTTTGTAGATGATTGAGAGGGGTCCTGCTGTAACATCTGCTAGCTCCTCAGTATTCTGGAATTATTCCTACTAGGCTCCATGGACTTGACATCAGGAAATGTTTTTTTACTGAGAGGGTGGTCAAACCCTGGAACAGGCTTCCTGGAGAGGCAGTCGATGCCCCAAGCCTGCCAGCATTTAATAGGCATTTGGACAATGTCCTTCATACCATGCTGAACTTTTGTTCAGCCCTGAAGTGGTCAGGCAGGTGGACTAGATGATCATTGTAGGTCTCTTCCAGCCAAACTATTCTGTTTTGTTCTATTCTATTCTCTTCTCTTCTATTCTATTCTATTCTATTCTGTTCTGAAGATTCAAGTGATAGAACTTGTCCCTTACAATTTCAGTGTCCACAAATGGAAAATCACTGTTCCCGTAGTCATGGTCCTTCAACTCAGAAGAATGGGCAGCCCAACTAATACAAGAAATGCTGAATAAAAAAACAGGAGCTAGAAAGAGGGTGAAGAGTGGGAACAGTGTTGGTAGCAACTGAAAAGAATAGAGACAGGTGCAGGTTCTGGGAAAAGCACATGGGAGGAGACTTGGGGGACAGTAGAACAATAAAGTTGTGTTTCTGCTGTAGACGTCTCCCATGGAGGACTGACCCGGAAATGTCACAAACCTGAGGAGTGAGAGGCAGGTGAATGACAGGGCCCCTATGGAGGAAAGCCCTTGGGAGTCTTTGTCCCAAGGAAGCTATTCCTAGTTTCGAATTTCCAAAACTGTTATCTGAAATGACAACTATTTTTAATTGATTATGACATGCTCAAAGCATACTTAATAGGATGTGAATAATCAGGACAGCTGCTTTGGTTACACAAAATGCAGAGAAACCATTTTGATCCTATTTCACAGAATGTGTTTTGTGTCACTTCCACAGCAAGACTGCAGTGATCCAGGCGGCTTTCTTGGGATATCTTTGGGTTTTAATTACGCTGTCAATTAGAGTTAGAGGTATTAATGTGGCAGTGAAATGATACAGATTGCTCATGGGTTCTGTTCTCTACTTGTTGGCATTCATCAGTCTTGAAAGAGGAGGACTTTACACATTGTCTTGACATGGATGCTAATAAGCCTACAATGAGAGATACAGTGCATCAAATAAATAGGTGCCAGCAGCCATGAAGAGAACAAGCTGAGATAATGGCACAATGCAGTCCAGTAATGAAGAGGTGGAGACTATAGGCTCCTGGCTAGGGCAGAATGCTGTTATTTTTCAAGGATGAATGGATTTAGTCAGTGAATGGGTAAAAGCATTTAAGAAGAGGGGACTGATGACAAAATGAGCCACATCTGCAGACAGTGGAGCAAGACAAAAGTGCATTGTATCAACATATGCTCTATGAAGCTATAGAAATCATTTAAAACTGAGTGTTGAGTAAACGGAACTAATTTCCAGCTGAATCCTGAAACAGCATAAATCAGAGAAGCATTCTTGAAGTATATAAAGCTACGTTGACTTACATCTCCTGAGAATAAAAAGAACCAGACTAAGTCCCATGTTCATGTGCAAAGCATTTTGGATCAACTTTTTTAGTTTTAAATGATCTGGATTAAGCTGCACAGAGTGAAAAAATGAGAAGTATTATTAATATTGTATGCCACAAGCTATATCAACTTGTATCAAATGTACATGGTTTTGTGCAGGCTAGTCCTTGCTTAGTGCTTTCATCATCTTCAGTGGAGCAAATGCCTGTGGTGTCCCAGGTGTTTAAACTACATTGGCTTTCAAGGTAAAGTAAAACATGCATAAAGTCCATACACTTCTAGATTATTTCTTTGTATGACTTGTAGAAGTCATATCATGCTGTGATTTTAATGAGTTCTGTCTTCACATGTCCTTACTCCTGATAGACCTCTATGGCCTTTCTCTGTAAACTTATTCCCTCAAGCATTTTTATACACAAAATAGAACTATTTCTGAGAAATGAAGTTCTAAGATCTCAATGGATATGTTTGGGTGGAGACAAAAAAGTATAAGAGTTGATTTTGCTAGCCACATCAATAATAAAATGAGAGAATCCTACAATTCAGAGTAGTTCTCATTCTTTTTGCTTTTAGTTTATAAACTATTATTTTTCAGATTGGGCAAAAACCACACTACTCTCTTATTTTCAGTTTCTTGTACCAATTTTAATGCACAATGTTTCAGTTCTTGGACTGAAAACACTGAAAGGAGAATGATAAGAATTCACACCATGTAATTACCGTTACATAAAATCATTAGGTTTTATAATCATTGTAAAAAAATACATTCATTCCCTCTCCAAAAGTTTAGGACCTAAACTACCTCTCAGCAGTCCCTTTAAGAACTGCAATTTTCCTAATGGCCCATAATATCAGTACAAGTTCCCTCACAGATCAAGGGCAGCAGATCAGTTTAAGAGCATAGATTCTCTGAGCTAAGGTTAACAGCCCTCTGTGTTTATTTCAGGAAGACCTTCCTGATTGTTAGAGATGCTTCTCTGGGCCATGGTAAAAACATTATAAGCCTTCAGAGGGAAGGCCATTTGGGACAGTTGCAGACACTGACTGAATACATATTAAGCTAGTATTTATTGTGGATGCGACAACTTGAGCCTAAGACTAGATTTTACACCCTCATAGTTAAAATTGTACAAACTGATTTGTCAAAATTCCTTGCAGATTGTTTCTTGGATGTCTTTTCCCCATTCCCCTTCCCCTCCTCACATTAGAAGTATCCAGCATAGTGTCTTTGCTTCCCTAGTTTCTGCTGGATGACTCTTTGGAGAGCTGGAAAAGAGGCCGCAAGCTCCAGCCTCCAGGAATCCCTCTAGATGGGATAAAGTGCTCTGCTCTCAGGTTTCACAGACCCATCTCCTGTGCCACACTTCAGCATCGCAAGGCTGCCATCTCACTCATTTACAGGGCTGGTCCCTTAGCAGGACCCCGTGCTAAAGACCCAGAGCCTTGCTCTCCACCAGCACCTGCCCTCCCTCAGCTCCTTCCTGTTCAGCTCATATGGCCCAAGCATCATGAAGCCTGGTAGAACAAAAAAAAAAAAAAAAAAAAAAAGGAGGGATTTACCTTGGTACCTTTCCAGTTCCTGCAGTGGACCACAACAAAGGACAATCTGCTTGTTTAGAATAAGACCTGGAAAAATCAAAAGTATAGTACATTGCTCTTTTATTGATCTGCTGGGCTATTGTTATTCTCTGTTTCATGCGGTGTAGAAGTAAGAAGCAGCTGGAAAGAGTCTAGAAATGCAGCATCCATTAGGATTCATCACTACCAAGCTCTGTGCCATCAGTGTGCTAGGCTTTCGGCTACCACATTTTTCTGCATCTAGCCATACCAAACTAGCAATGATCCATATCATTAGCCTGTTTCACAATAATCAATAAGAAAACACAGAGCCACCAGATGTTGTGATGTGCAACAGGTTGATGGGAGCTGAGAGACTGTGATGAGACGTCCCTGTTTTCCTTCACAGTCTCCTGCCTCCAGCCATTCTCACCTTGTCAGAGGACAAGAACTTTTCCCTTTGAGACAGCAATTCATGGAAGACCTGCATGACAGGGGGGCATTAAAGGCCTTTATGCTGTCTACCCCATGTGTTTAAAGGTACAGCTCCTTTTACCCAGTACAGTCGCTCTCTTTCAACTGCTTTCCCAAGGTAATCCACTTAGTGAAAGAAACTGTCTCTCACTACCTTTAGTCATGTAAGCTAAAGGACCTCTCTACTCCTCAAGGCTACTCCTTTCTGGGACTCATAGATCTTCTTCGCTCTCACAGATATAGCAACTCTGCTGTGCTCCAAGTTGGGGTTTTTTTTACCATAATGGAAAATATGCAGGTGGTAGCAAGAAGAAAAGGACTGTGGTCTGTATCTAGGTCCTCTCCTTTCCTCTTGCTAAAATGGAGAACCCCTTTTGGTATCCTCATCCCTGCTCTAGGGAGGGGAAGGAGGTAGCCTGGACCAAGTCAAAGGCCATGACTCTGACGGGAAGCACAGAAAAGGGCCTGGGTGCCAAAGCAAGTGTAGAGCACATCCATTTAATCTAGCATATATTTTGAATCTTTCGTGGTATTGGAATATCACTCTTGTGTAATCTTCTGTCTATTCCCAAAGCCTCACCCACCCACCTGCCTGTGCCTTTATTTCTCTTTTACTGCAGTTCAATAAGCACCTGCTATCAAGATACCTAAGAAAACAATAGCAACTGAATAATGTTAGCATTTGATGTTATAGAAATAAAATAAAATATCTGAAGCAGAATAAAGCCACAAAATAAATGTCTTCAGAGTCAGAAAAAAGAATGTCATGGCTTTAACCTGTTTACATGAAAGTATTTTCTCTGGTGGGATAATCAAAGTTTCAAAGATCTTGTCCTATATAATATCAAATCCTATTACTATTCAGCAAGGGAAAAGCTATTCCCTTAAAATCAAGGTCCTCTTTAAGAGCTTCCAGCAGGAAAAAGCTTGTATTGTGTGCACAAGCACACACAGAAGGCATCTCAAAGGGAAATGTTAGCCTCAAATTAATTTCTGTCAGATTTGATTGAAAAACTCACACATATCTGTCCATTGGAGGTTTGTGACCTGACTCTGCCTGACTGGGATTTGGTAATCAAATAGAGACTCCTACAATACATTTATCAGTTTTGCTGTAGTCAAGAAATATAGCTGTAAAAAAGTGCATAACAACAGTAAAATTAGAACAAGGAGATTTTTTAAATTACCACTGTGCAGCTTCGTTCTTCATTGACTAAAAGAGTGCCCAGAATTAGAAAAAAGCAAAATACAAATAAAAATAATTTTAAAATGTTATGCTAATATTATTGCACCACTTCTGAACCAAGTTGTATTGTTATAGTGTAATGCACTTGAATGGATTTTTCCTACCAAGCCAAGGTCAGATCCTTAATTTATTGTGCACTTGTTGTTGCTGGCCACTATTGCAGCTACTCTAAAAATAGGCAAGACCTCAATCCTTTCTCATGTGGCAAGTTCTGAAAAACTGTACCATTAATCCTTCTCTCAAATTCTCAGACAACTGCTCAACTTTCTCTTATTTTCTCTCAATTTCTTACTTCTAGAACTTTAATATCTAAAGAAGACAAAATAAAAAAATAAAATAAATCCCTTGAGAAAAGGTTCCATTTTTCACCTACACCTAATAAAAATGAGGTACCCGAATGCAAAGGCAGCAGTTACAGAAGTGTAACTGCATTGCCACATAGCTGACATTACACTGGATCCAGCCAAACCCCTAGCTGTGCTGGAAACCCCACCCAGAACTGCAGAAGCATAGTTTTCTGACACAATAAAACCATATTTATTCTGACATAAGAAAACCATACAGAAGCCACATCCGCTGTCAGCCATTGAAAACAAGAATCTTGACTTTCATGGTCATTTATATCAGGACTGCACACTATTTTGAACTTTGGCCTCATTATATCACTTACTTCATTATGAGACACAACTTCTGAGACACAGCTTCTGATCTAAATTGCTCACTATTTAAAGAAATGGTGGAAAAAAAAGACATTCACTCAAATTAAACTGACTGAGGCAGCTGTGAGAATATCCTATTAGTTGGATCTATCTTCAAAAATTTTATTTAGTTTATATCATATCTCCTTTGAACTTTTTTTAATGGATCTTTAAACAAAGGACTTTGGGAAGTAAGGTAAGCGGGGAATAGGAAACTGAGAGGAGGGAGAATAAAAAATGAAACAAACTTTGGCAGAATGGAGGGTAAGAAGCAAGAAGGCAAAGAAACTGGACATGGCCAACCGAACGATTGAGGGAATGGGACTTGTAAGAAAAGGGGCAACAGCAGTCACTGGCAATAGAAGGTGAAAGACTGGAGGCTGGGAGGGAACGTGGACTCCAAGTTTCAGACCTAAGATTATGATGATCATATCAAGAAGATTCTCTGGTTTCTTCCAGAGCTTCTGAATAGAGGGAAATGAATCTGCTAGGTCTTATGTCTGTGTAGCTCCAGCTTGGGCAAGAGGATTTGAGAGGAATAAAAAGGCCTGACTCTTGAAAACTGAATGGTAGTGTGGTGGGTTGGCCCTGGCTGGATGCCAGGTGCCATCAAGCCGCTCTATCACTCCCCTCCACTACTGGACAGGGGAGAGAAAATATAATGAAAGGCTTGTGGGTCGAGATAAGGGCAGAGAAAGACCACTCACCAATTACTGTCATGGGCAAGACAGACTCAACTTGGGGAAATTAAATTAATTTATTACCAATCAAAATCAGAGTAGGATAATGAGAAATAACTGAATCTTAAAACACCTTCCCCCCACCTCTCCCTTCTTCCCAGGCTTAACTTTACTCCTGATTTTCTCTATCTCCTCCCCCCGAGTGGCACAGCGGGACAGGAAATGGGGGTTGTGGTGAGTTCATCACAAGTTGTCTCTGCTGCGCCTTCCTCCTCAGGGGGAGGACTCCTCACACTCTTCCCCTGCTCCAGCATAGGGTCCCTCCCATGGGAGACAGTATCCATGAACTGCTCCAGCATGGGTCCTTTCCACGGGGTGCAGTCCTTCAGGAACAGACTGCTCCAGCGTGGGTCCCCCATAGGGTCACACATCCTGCCAGCAAACCTGCTCCAGCGTGGGCTCCTCTCTCCATGAGTCAACAGGTCTTGGCAGAAGCCTGCTCCAGCGCAGGCTTCCCACGGGGTCACAGTCTCTTTTGGGCATCCACCTGCTCTGGTGTGGGGTCCTCCATGGGCTGCAGGTGGATATCTGCTCCACCATTAACCTCCATGGGCTGCAGGGGGACAGCCTGCCTCACCATGGTCTTCAGCACGGGCTGCAGGGGAATCTTTGCTCCAGTGCCTGGAGCACCTCCTCCCCTTCCTTCTTCACTGACCTTGGTGTCTGCAGGGCTGTTTCTCTCACATATTCTCACTCCTCTCTCTGTTTGCAGGTTGTTGTGCAGGCTTTTTTTCTTAAATATGTTAACCAAAAGGTGCTACCACCGTCGCTGATGGGCTCAGCCTTGGCCAGCAGCAGGTCCGTCTTGGAGCCAGCTGGCATTGGCTCTATCAGACATGGGGGAAGCTTCTAGCAGCTTCTCACAGAAGCCACCCTTGTAGCCACCTCGCTACCAAAACCCTGCCACACAAACCCAATACAGGTAGGTATTTGGGACGGGAATGGAGCTAATTTCCCTTATATTTGTTCCTCTGAATAATACTTCAAGCTTTTGGGAACTGATGAGGAGAAAACAGGTTTGATTACACTCTGGTGACCATGACTAGTACAACAAAAACATCACCTCCCTGCTATCCCTGCCTCCATAATGTAGATTTCCATAAAAATGGCATGTTAAAAACTAGCAGAATTAGCTGCTTCTTTCCTCTATTTTTGTATGATTTTCTCAGTTCAACAAAGGAGGTGAATGAGGGGAAGAGCACCATCATAAGTTCACTTGTACACTGAATTAAAACAGAAAAAATTTGCAAGAACTGAGACAGTAGCACTACAACCAAACATCCAAGTCTCTAGCTGCTCGGGGCTTGCTGAAAATTTTGGGTTTCATTCCCTATTGCCTCAGTTCATGTGTATTCATTTACTCTGAGGCATTGTAGAATGTCACCATTTTCATTTGTTGTAATATTTTCCATTGTACATTCTTTTTTTATCTTCTTTATCTACCAACCAGATAACAGTGTATTTTTAACAGGCATCTCCATTAGGGTATTGACTAAGTGACTCCCAAGTCCTCTGTCACCAGTCACTGAAACAATGAGATAGGTAAAGTAGTTATTGATGTTTTCTACTGCCTTGGTAGCTGACACTATTCCCAGCTATTTCTGGAGGAGGAGGAAAAGAGGGAGTATAAAAATAACAGAATAGGGTCACTTCAGAATCTATCTGCGGTCAACTGCAGCCACTTTCTGGTCCCCAAAAATTACTATGGTGCACAAATGCAGTTTCCTGGCTATCATACCTTCGCAACTCATCACGTTCTTTACAAAGGATTGAAGTTGCAATGCCTGTGCCTTTGGGGTGAGAGATTTTTGAGGAATTATGGTGGATACAACTGAGTACCAATAAACATTAATGCTTTCATGGAGTGAGGTGTCTTAAGGATCAGACTACAGAGATGTGAGTTAAAGCAGGAGCTAGGCCAGCCAAGACTAAGGGACAGAACAGGAGAAGGGAAGATCAAAACCACGCATAATGGGGACAAATTGAACACAGAGTGGTTGGTCACTGTTGCTTGCAATACAAGAGCTCAAGAAAACAAGTGACATTATCAAATAACATAGTTCAAACACACAGAGCTACTTTAAAAAAGAGCATGTAATTAAATTATGGAAGTCATTACCACAGGATTTTATGAAAGACAAAAGTACAAGATAATGGGTATGGAACACAGTGGTCTGGTTGCAAACCCTAGCCAAGCTCTTCATTGTAGGAAGTCAGGAGGATCACTGTATATGTACCTTATTTTTATACTATTTTGCTAAACACCTAGGAGCAACCACTGTTGAAAACACCTGCGGTGTGAACTAACGTGCCACTTATGTTCCTCAGGAAGGCAAGATGGCCCACAGACAAATGTAATTGCTAAGTCTTTCAATCATTTGTTTTCATTAAAATTCCAGTTCCAGGAGTCTTTGTTGCATTGGAATCTCGTATTTCATCTAAAAACTTAAACTTCTAATACTGTATGTGTAGAGAAAGCTTGAAAATATGACCTCACTGTGCTATATAGCCTGAAAAAATGAGAGAAAATAATCATATGTACATTTCATTTTGGTAAATTAAGTCAGTCTTACAGTCCTGGCTCATGATTTTGGAACACTATGGGGACCTGCAGTTTTGTTTATGCTTCATGCTTATCAGTACAGTAAATATTAGGTAGAACATTATCAGAAAAAAATAAGAAACATATTTCCAGCAACTGGTTATATAAAACACTGTGTTTTTTCTTTCAGAACTTCAAACAAATGCTGTCAAATTCACTGAGCACTCACAACTTCTATGGGAGTCTGCTCTAGGATCCCTTCCTGAAGAGCCTTGTGTATAGTCATCCTCAGTTTTACTGTGTATCTTGAATACCAACAATCTTATAACAGGCCAAGAAACACATAGATATTCAGGGTTTGAGCAGAAGCACAGAACTGTTCATTTAGAACTTGTAATGGTCTGATGGACTCACGGGCAGGCTGAGGGGCAGGGAGAGGAACTCTGCCCTTATTTCCTTAACAGGATCTGTAACCTGTGTTGACAGCACTGCTAATATTAGTCATCTGAACGATGGGCTGCTAATGACTGATTTTTAAACACTGCAGCTTTGTAAGTCTACTGGAGTAGAAATGAACTCTGCTTGGGTTCAGAAAAAATGCTGAAGGGGGTAAGCTGGGGTTTTTTTTGTTTGTGTTATTTAATGCTTTGGAAGACAAAGAAGAAGACAGCATTGGCATCACTTGAGCAACAACAAGCTGTGGCCCACCTTCTAACTATTTTACAGGTGATTTTAAATGTATCCCAACATTTCATATTGTAGTAAATAAAGAAGGAGACTGCACAGATGATCTTGTCTATAATTTCTGTTCCAGTACTGTCCTCAGCAAAGGGTTAAAAGAAATTGCAGTTATGCAGTCTAGTTACTGTCCAAGACACCTGAACTGAAAGGCGGTATTTGTGGCCATAATCAGTGTTGAACCAGTTAAAAGCTTTGAATATAATCATGCCAGTTTCTTGGGAAAGATCTCACTAATACAGAAGCACAACAGAACAAGGACAGTAAAATAATATGTCTCCTGACTTTATATTGCTGCCTTGGCTGCAGTATTTAAGCATTAGCACAAAGTCAGCTAAAGTAACAATTCAAAACCCAAAAGCATTACTGAAAATAAAATTGCAAAACTCTTACAGTAAAAACATCAGGACTTCTGTTTTCTAATTCTTACCAGCATGAGTGAAATATATTCACTTTCAATTGCAGGATTTTAACTTTACTGAATGTAAAATCTATTTTAATTTGTTCATTTGTTTGTACTTTTTTTTTTACTTTTCAGTGATTTTTTTCATGAACTTTAAGTGAACAAGTTTCTATGCTTGCAAGATAAAGTAATTATTTTTATCAAGGAAAGAGGTAAATGGCAGACGAAAAATTTAAATACTCTCTTTCTAAAGGCAGAACAACTATCTCATATAATTGCTTCTTGTCTCTGTCACAGTTTAACAGCAAGATTCAGAATTATTTCAATTTTTTTCACATTCTAGAATTTGGTTAGAGGTTGCAGAAAACACCTTTATTGGCACTGCACCGGTTCTGCATTTAGTGCAGAGTATTCCAAGGGAAAAGAGGATTATAAAATGGATGTCTGAAGTCAAATTGTGAATGGTTAAAAAGTTTCTATTGCCACTTCAGAAAAAGAATCATGATCTTTTTTGTCCTGTGGACAACACCCATTTTTTAGCTCTAAAAGAGTCTTAGTTTTAACGACTACCCAGGCTGCTTCCATAACATAATAGTGAATTTCATTTTGTCACTTCTCACTTTCAGAATCAGAATTTTGGCTTTTCTGCTTCTGCTCCTGTGTTTGTTTAGCACATACAAACTACAGTGTCATCAATGACATCCCCCAATAAAGCTGTGTTTACAGATATAGAGGCTTAAGAGCTTCCCTTGTTTCAAACATGGCCTTTAATTCTCACAGCAGTGCAAGTCCAGAGATCTTGTACCTGGCACCAGGCTACTAAAGCTAATATTTCAGCATTTTTCAGAGATTTTGAGTGTACCACCACGTAAGCATCTAGACAGATATAGCCTAAAGCTGAAGTCAGTAGTTCAACATCTCATGGTAGCTCAGATCTATGTGCCCAGTAAGCCACCCAACCCACCAGTGTAATCTTTTCACTCAGACGTGGTGGTCTCCTCAACTCCTATATTTCATGAAGCTTGTTGAGTAATGATCAGGGAAAGAATATGGATCTCCTGCTCTTCTGAAAAGGAGAGAAAGCATTTCTCTGGCTTATGGGAACAATACTTTCCCCAAAGTGCTTCTGCTTCTTGATCAGTGTGGTAAGAGCTTATGCTCCTGCAAAGCATGCTTCATTCAACATATGATACTACTGTCTCACCTGCTGACAAAAGCCAGCAGGGCTGGCTTGATGTAGAGCACAACAGATGGAGCACAGACTGCTGCCTACAGTTGCCAGGACTGTGCTCTGATTTTGTTGCGACTGAAAGACAAAACAGACTCCTCAGTTTAAAAACCTATCTATAAATTGCTGAGATCTATGGGTAAAGAGTTCTGTAGAAGTGCCTCTAGATTAATAATGGTGTTATTTTTAATTCAGCTGCCATTAGCCACCATCTGTTTTCATAATTCATCTGCACTGCAATGTTACTCTATGTGAGACTCTCTGCTAGTCAGTATTGCCGCAGAGCTGTTCCTTCTCTCCAGTCTAAAATATCAAAGGGCCAAAGTACTACAGCACCAGAAAAGGTACTTAAAATAAATTAACAAATTAAGCATGCATTTTAAAAGTGTCTTTCTGTAAACTGTAGCACTTCGAAGCATGAAAGCTTAAATTGCATTTTGCAATGGTGGAAAAAAGAATGAAATTTTAAAAATTATGTCTCTATCTACCTCATCCCATTGCACTGGGAATTTTTGAGTGGGAGAAGAGCAGAAGGGAGTCACACAAAGACAGAAATTCAATGCATAATTAATTGTTTTCAGGGTTTATTTTACTTAGGTTAAAAACCTAATAAGTTAAAACATTAGTCAGAGTGGAACTGGCTAGGAGTTATTTCTATGGACTTCAATGGACTTCAGATCAGACCCAAAGAAATAACCCATCTTGCTAGTCTTACTTGACTAACAAGTAGAAAAAAGAATACTACAGCATGATATAGAAGTAGGGCAGAGATTCTGGTCGTTGATCTGCAAAAGCACAAACCTTCCCAGACTTTCACATCTGACCTTCTCTATGCTCAAGCGTACACATTTGGATTACATTACTCTGGAACATAGTCCTCCCTACACTTATCAGACCTTGGTTGGAAGCTGGCGGAGGGACAGGGTCCAAAGTGTCAGAAGCAGCTCAGCACTCAGGTGGGAAGGAGGAAGACTGAATGCTCCAGGAGATGGGGGAAATTTCTGCTTTCAGCCCTGAGCAAGGCAAAGAGAAATAACTGTGGAAGCTCTACTAACCTGTGGATTTGTCTACATTTTCTGTGTATGTTTAAACCAGAACATAAACACTGAAAGATTTTGGCTATAGCACAAAGTTTTTCTTGGGCTAGTGAGTTCCCCCATCCCCTCTCCTCAACCTCCTATGCATACACAATCTTCTTCTGGGAAAAAGAGATATTGATAGCTTTTTAGAATAGCTATTCCATAACATATATTTCAGAAAATACCTAAGTTTAGAAAAGCCATAGGGATGTCTTCCTCTGAGGCCCAACTCTGTGAGGTGCCAATGTGCCTTAACTGCTCAGCATGTCGGAAGGAGGCTCTTCATATGCATCTGCATTGCTCAGTCTCTGTTTAATGTACCACCAAGACACAGAAACAGCCTATAATTCCTGAGAAGCTGAAACAACAGCAGTTTCCTGTGGTCCTGTATTAACGCTTCAGAGGGAAAAGCTGCAGGTGGATGTTCACTCATTGCAGAATCTCATTCTCCAGCATGTGCCTGTACCAGTTATCCTATACACCTCTGTCGGCTGGAGATTTCCTGCTATTGAACTTGACCTTGGAAGGTACTTTGTACATTGTTTTGCTTGGAAGAAAGGTCTTAGAAGAAAACATAGATGCTAATCTCAGTAAGCTTGCGTCTTAGGTATTCAATCACTAGCAGACGTGATTTCATGATTTAGAAGAAAACTTCCAAAGGATATAGTGGTGTTTATTACGCATTACTGTGATCAGTTTGATTCTAGAAGTAGTAATCTTTATGTGAGCAGAAATAAAGCAAGGAGGATGCAGCAGGAAAACAGGAAAAAAAAAGATCATCATTAGGTTATCTGTTAATCATTATGACTATAATGGAACCTGTGCCCACCTGCCTAACATAAGCATGTGTTTGCAGCAGATGCAATACAAATGGAAGGGTAAGTAGCATATAAGAAAAAAACAGGGCTTGGTAGAGTAGTGCTGCACTGTGCCCTGGGAGCCTTCAGTATTGCAGAGAAGCAAATCTGGCATGGAACCTGTGCCCACCTGCCTAACATAAGCATGTGTTTGCAGCAGATGCAATACAAATGGAAGGGTAAGTAGCATATAAGAAAAAAACAGGGCTTGGTAGGGTAGTGCTGCACTGTGCCCTGGGAGCCTTCAGTATTGCAGAGAAGCAAATCTGGCATGTGACACAAAAAGCATGGCAAGAAGGATTCTGGAATTATCATTTTTTTGTAAATTTTAGGAGCATGACGTTCACAAACATATCTGTTGATATCTATACAAAATGTTTTCTCATCCATTTACTTGCCTGGGAGAACCTATTCCACTGCAGATTTAATTATATATTTAGAAAACAAGGTCTGTCATTACCAGTTTTCCTTTGCTCAATCCAATGATATGTTCAACAAACCATAAACAAGAACGATACTGTACATTTTGCTAATGAAGCTCTTCTGCTCCTGACATTAACATTAGAGATACTTTCTTCCTCCCTGATGATTTATTCAAGCTCTAAAAAATTAAGTAACATTAAGGACCTGTAGAGTAAAAAATGAATCCACTGAGTATTTTATTATCTTTTGTTTTGATGCAACATCAGTTGAAATTGATGGGAATGTTTCTAGTACTTTTAACAGCATTGGATCATATTCTTAAACATAAGAAAAAGTGCCAAAATCTTACATAAAAACATTTCTGAAATGAGAATTTGAAGTAGAGAGGGTTGCCCCTAGTCTGAACAGCCTCAACTTGTAGAAGAGTTTGGATATAAAGTTGGAATGTCACATTCTTCCCTGCAGTGCCAGTGACTTCCCCCTGTACTCCTGTCAGCTCAGATCTCACAAAAAGAAATGTACCCTTATATCATTTATGTTTATATTTTAAAGCAAGATTGTCCACTTTGGAAAAGTCTCCAAAGTCATGAAATTTAAAAAAAAATTAAACAGGAGAAAAAGAAAAAAACCCCTCATGTTTACATAGCAGATACACTAGGAAAGGATGTCTAGGATCAAGTCCAGTCTCTTGATATCACATACTACTACATCATGTATTCCCACTTATATATTCATCTTTGTTCCACTGCAATCAGTTTTCTGGACTTAGCTTGATTAGTAATTAAAAGTGGGTCCAGTGCAGTTAAGGACATGACTAATATAAAAGTTTTTATGAGTGAGGTGAGAATTGGGCTTCTATCTACTTTTACATGAGCGATGAAGTTTGTGATATAGGCTCAATTAAAATTGTGCACCCAAACTCATGTGGGTTAGAGACTGTAGCTTGTAAGAGGATTGGTGAGGTGGAGAAGAGTGCACAGAGAACTTTGATAACATGGGAGCAGGATGGGAGACAACACTGAAATTTTACACGCATACTGGAATTGAAGTTTCTCCAGATAAGATAGGTGACAGACATAGAAAAGAAAGTGATCATGATTTGCCATTTATTATAAAATCTTGCTTTCAGCTTGGTAATCAAGTACAAAAGATAGCAAGAGATATTTTATTGCAGAGTTTTTCAATAGCATCAGCAGTTTCAAACACAGTGTTCATCATCCTGTTCTGGCCAGAGCTCAAGAAATAATAAAACATCTAAAGCTCTATTTTGATGTATGGTCTACATCTGGTTAGAGGGTATACATTCAAACCCGTTGACTAGTATTAGATCTGGAAGAAGGGCTCCAGAAGAAATAGCGTTGGGCTAACTCCAACAGTTCTCAAACAGTCAAAGTCCGGATGGAATTAAAGCGGAGTTTTGTACTTCTGAGAATTTAAGCTGCTTTGCAATGCCAAGTAATGACCTGGCAGGAGAAGAGCAAAGGCTTCTGGAGAATGACTAGCTGGCATAATGGTTTTTAGGTGTAAATCACTTCTTATACTCTTTGCATATTTTCTATTCTAAAAGTGAAGAAAAATGAGAAAATTGAAGAGTTAAATTATTTTTCATCGCAGGAAGTTTAATGAAAATTAATGTAGAAGTTTCCATTAATGACCAGGCTTCTGAAGTGGTCAAGAAAGATACATAAATGTCCCTATGGTATTAATCCCATTTAACAGATACCTGAGCTGAAGCAGAAAGAAGCTAAGTGGCATATACAAGATGCAGGGAATATGTGGCATAGCAAGAACAGAATGTGTATTTCCTGGATCTTTGACTTTAACCAGCATGTGGATATTTCTGCTTTGCCAACAGCTAATTCTTTCCGCTCCCAATTATATATATACACACACATACATCCCAAGAACGTGATACGTTACAGAAAAATGTGCTGGAGACAAGTAATGCCCTATCACAGTTAATAACCTTTGAAAGCTTTAATGTGAACAATAGCATATGTCTGTTCTGCAGATTTTTCATTAAAGTACATAGACCAATCTTGAGGAAAAAAATTAAAAAGAGATTTGAGGAAGTAATAACCCAGAGGTTAAAAAAATATTGATTAGGAAAAATATTTTCTTCATAAAGGTAATATTTCTCTTTTAGCAAAAAGAAGCTGCTTAGTCTCCAGAAAAAGAAAACAAAGTATGTTCTGAAGGCACCCATTTCATTTGTTGTGAGCTTTGTTGAATAATGAGCAAAACTGTCATTCGTCTTACAACCTTCTCTCACCTTACCTATCACACTGAAAGATTTAAAATTCTTCTGGAAAGTCTGTGCCACTTCATTTATTATATGGAAAAAAATTAAACACCAACTTTTAAATACTTTTAGTGGTTTTTTGCAACCTAACTACATGCCCTTAGGTGCCTAATATCTTCTTAGAAGATACGACCTGGTAAATTTAGTATGGATTACCACAGACTGCATTTACTTCTAATGAGACATAGTTTCTCCTGATCTTTTTCATCTATCTTCAGAGAAGAAAGAAAAAAAAAAAAAAGCTTGTTTCTGTCAGAGTTCGTTCTTTGGTGTCAGGGAAACATGCTGGGTTTTTTCCTTCTCCATCTTCTAAGTTTTCACCTTGATCTTGTAAAATATTACAAATAATCCAAATGCATAAATTGCACTGCTGTTTTGTAAATTCAAACTGAATAGTCAAATAGTCGAAGATAATGATAATGATTACTTGAGAATATATTTTTCCATCTTTGTGAAATGCATTGGGTGGTACATTTCCAAATTTCAGGAGACTGGTGGGTGACTTGCAGACTAAGGCAAATGCAAATTAAGATAGCTGAATCAAGGGCCTTCTGAGGACTTCAAAGGGCTTTGGATCGAGCCTCAAGTTCTTAGGACTTTTCATCTCTAGATATCAAAATACTTCACAACAATCAGTACACTTCATTACTTCTATTTCATTGATGGGGAAACTGAGGTATAGAACAGTGAAACAATTCTCCCCCTATCATTTACTGAGTCTGTGGCACATCACAGGATAGCAGTCAGTTCCCATGACTTTCTCTTTCTGCTATCTCTATCAAGTTTTCTCACAAAGATTGCCTTAGGAAAGAACAGTTAGGCTTGTTACTCCAGTAATTTTGCCCCCCTTCTGACTAAACTCTGAAGTAACAGATGCTGTGTATCACTTGACAGAGGAGATCTGTATACTGCTCCCTCAGGACTAGTGCTAGATGTATTAGTAGACCTTCAAAATCTCAGTGTGCAGTGCCTGCCACCACCAGCTCTCATCATGGCAGTTCACTTGCATCTTTTCCTATAACCCTTTGATCCTCCCCATCTCTTACTAATCCCAGCTACTTCAAGGGATTAGACAGAATTCAAATGAGATCCTGTGTTGATTTAGAAGTCTGTTCTTTCAGACAGAAATTATATCCTCTCATCTATGTTCAAAAATATGTAGCATGCTATCGTCACCACCACAATACAAATGGCTAATTATTACAAGGAGCCTGATGCTCATAAAATAAATAACAAGATCTTTGAATGCCCCTGTCCTGTTTCTTCTAAATTGTATCATCTGTTTTATATGTTAGGGGCTGGACTATCTGCATGATGTTAAATAGTTAATGGGTAAGCCTGGCACTTTGTCATGGAGGAGCATTCTTAATAGCTGCTGTTTAACACATACCATAGAAAAAAAAGGTTGTTAGTGCCCATTGGATGAGCAACACCAGTTAACTAATAAATACTATTCCCAAGTGATTCACAAACAATGAAGTAACCAAAAAGAGCCATGTTTATTTCTATTCTGTTTTCATGCAGGAGAACAAAATCAATATTTGCTTAATGGAAAAAGGCAATACTCGAGGCAGGCCATCAAGGGCAGAAGGGCTGTCCTGTAGCCAAAGCATAAGGCTGGGAATCAGGAGATGGAGATTTTCCTTTTAAATTGCTTAAAATGAGTTAGTATTGCTCTTTGCCTCACTTTCCCTACTTGAAAAATGGGAAATTGTTGCTCCTGGATGCTGCATGAAGCAAACAGATGATAACAGTTTTCAAGCACTATGGGTATTTTCTGGCCTGGCAGTGAACACTGTGGAGAAGTGCTGCTGGTGACCTGTCACTATCAATGCTGACAGCAATCCAGGCACAGATAAAACTGAGGCTGCTTCTCAGCACCGTACTAATAAACTACTTAAATGAAGCGAGAAGGTGAGGACTAGCATTCTGCTGCTGCTATGCACACTTAGCATGCAATGGGTAGAGCCCCTCAATATCCGACCCAACAGCTCATAAAAGTGTTATTATCTGCAAAATACCTTCTTGGGGGCTAAAGAATGAGAACAATGGAAAAAATTTATTTAAAATTCAAAAAATTGCTTTTTGGGAGGATATCATCCTATTATTGCCTTGTGGCAGCTGTATTTATCCACATCCATTGTCCAGAGCGATCATCTCACTAACATTTTTATATTATTACCACATGCTGTAGGAAAGCCATGTAGGAATGCTATGTATAAAAGCTGGGTGGCCTTTTTTTCTATGAAATACTCATATCTTTTAATAAAACCTTTGAAGGTGAATCACTTTCTTAGTAGGGACCATTGACTTCGGCAGGACTGTTAACATTTCATTAGTTTTGTTTCTGTGTCAGAGGTTGGTGGATTGTACAGTGTTTTTTAAATCCGCAGCCTTTGGATAACATAACATCAACAGCCTTACATTTGAATTTGCTGAAATCTGCTGGTACATTACCAGAGCTAGGTATGTTTCCCACATCAAAATAAAACTCACTGAAAATGTATTTGACTAAAAAGGTAGTCCATTCCAAGGTGGAGGGAGGTAAGAGGAGATACTTAAATAGTCTGTATATTACCTCAGGCACCACTCACAGGCACTACCCTGCACCCCAGGGACCTGGATTTTGACTCTGACATTGCTTCATAATCAAGGTTTGTCCCAGGGTGAACTGTCAGACTTCAGCTGTGTGGTCGAGGGTCAAATCCTGAGGGGATGTAAGAGGATGGGAAGAGATGGCAAGGAAAACATAGCTGTGCAAAGAAGCGGGTTGATACACACAACTAAAGATGTAATGAAAGAAAGAACTGGTTTTAAGAGTTTTTTTTCTAAGCTAGGTTATGATAAGGGCATCAGAAAACAGAACACACAGTGAGGATTGTGCTTTCAGTAAATGGAGAGGTTGTCTCATAGGTACAGGAATTTGTGATTAAAAGGCCCAATGGCAATAAGTTGATGGCCTGCTCCTCAGTTAGATTGAGGCCTTTTTTTTTGTTTCCTGTGAGTGTAAAAAGGGTATGAAACATAAATGATTATTTGTGTGAATGTCATATACAACTGGAAAGAAGGGAGAGGTCATTGAAACAATCAAGGGCTTATTCTGCTGGCCAGAATCCATTCTGCACCTCTGCTCAAACAGTGTAGCATCTTGGTATGGTGGTAGCATCAGTTAGAGGGGCTGTACAGGCTTGTGACACATTTAATTTAAAGTTTTGGGCTGCAGAAAAGTTAATTGGATATCTCTCATGAATGAAATTGCAGGATCTGTACCTAAATTAATATGGTTCAGTTATGCTGTAATAACTGGGAATGAAGGCAACCTTATATCATCAGAAAATACATGGACATTTTTTTTTTCTGTTGTAACCAGCTATGTGCCTGTAATTTCATGTGTTCATACCTATTGATGTGTCAATCCTTCGTTTAACAGGGAATATGAAATATTTGGGTGAAGTCTTAACCCCTTTTTGATGAACAGCAAAACCCTTACTCAATTTAGTGGAACTAGGATTTTGTCACATCTGTCAAATGGCAGTATCAGTAGCTATCTGCTTGGCAGAAGTCTAATCGTGGCTTAATTTATTTTGTTGCTTCTCCTCCCTTTCAATATTTTTAGTTCTTTCCTTCCTTCCACTCCCCAGATCTCAGTTAAGCAGTATTACAAAATGAATACACAAAGATGGCAAAGTTGAAAATTCACTTCAGAATGTTAGCGTAATATGCTCTATGGGTATAAGAAGAATATTATGCATGGAAAACATACAGTATTCCTGAGGTAGGAACTCTGATAACCTCATCAATCATTTCCTGTACATTATGTACACTATTTAAGTAAGTGGAAAGCTAAGTATTTTTCCTTGAGGTTAAGTGTATGTCAAGAAGAAGAAGAAGAAGAAGAAGAAGAAGAAGAAGAAGAAGAAGAAGAAGAAGAAGAAGAAGAAAAATGTTTTTCACTGTAAATACAAAATAGATTTTCCAATGATCTATTTAACATTGACTCCATTAAAAACCTTCAGTAACAAAGCAGAGCAGAAGGAGTGAGGGAAAATAATTACCCGAAATAACACTTGTGAAGTAAGGGAGTAGGACAGAGCTTTACCAGGCTTTGGTGATTTGACTCCTGAGAGTCAAAGGCAAGATAAAACACAGCTGTAAAGAAAACAGAATTTTCTGTATCCATATGCCAATATTTTAGATATTTATTTCTTCTATATTAATTATTTGAAGAATAATGGTTGATATTTTCAAAAGCATAAAATGTTGGTCTAAATCTTTTCCTACTGAAATCAATAATAAAACTCCTATCAACTTCACTGACAGCTGGGATAAGCAGCTGCTTCTGAAAATATTACTTTATAAGGGCTTATTTTTGGTGTGTGGAGGGAGAGAGTTGTTTTGAAAATACATGTAATCTATAGTTTTTTCACCTTGAAATCATACCAAATATGACAACTTCAAAAAGAATACAACTTTTGTTTCAGGTGGAAAAGACTTCCAAAAGAACTCCAAATCTTTAACAGTTAGAAGATGTGGCATAAACAAACTGATCTACTGTGTCTTCACAACACAGCAAGTGAGGCAGCCCAAGCCAAATATAGAGAAGCTTCATACTCCTGTGACAACTCATCTATCCACTATGTATATAAATATACCATGTTACATTTTCTTCCAGATTGTATCTGATGAAAATGTGACTAGGTAGTAATCTGTTCCTTCACTGTTTTTGGAAAATTCTTCTCTAAGGTACTTGAACAAATGTTGCTACCACTGATCCTTTTAATGAATGCCTCTTAACTAACAATGGAAGAACCCTCATCAGGCATGAAATATAAGATTAAAAGAAGAATGGCTTATGTTCTGTTAATTTTGTTCTATTGTATCCTGAAACTTCCTTTTTCTTTAGATTAAAATACAAGTAGACTAATTATATCCAAGATATGTTTGTGTACCACTGTAATACAGAAGATACTGTAATATAGAAGAATGTCACTGAGTAAGATTTTGAAAAGAGAGATTTTTGTGATGTGTCAGTTTAGGTAAGCCATTTGGAAAGAAGCTTTTCAAATAGGTGGTCTTCTTTAAAAGGAAACACACTGCACAGAGCTGTTGGGAAACTTACTACTACATCATCTTCTGGTTACCCATGATCAATATCTGGAAGCAGCTGTGGCAGGTATGAGTGAAAGCAGCAGTATATTACTGAGATTCATGCAGATTTGTAACAGCCTAAGGAAAATAATAGCAAAATACTTGGGTAATATCACCTGTATATAGAAAGACCACAGGAGCACAAAATTATTCTGTGTATGAGTCCATATGGCCCTCTTTATCTCCAGTACCCCATTGCCCCGATCACCAAAATGGTGCACGTGGCTCTTCACATCCAGGCTCCCCTCCATAGTGAGGAAACTAGCGTCCTCTATGACACTTTGCTCCAGGGTCTGTTATAGACTGCTAATACCACAGCAAACCCCATCAAGTGTGGCTCCTTCGTCTTGAGAAAGTCCTCCAGCACCAGCCCAGAAGGCTTTGTGACTTTGCATGTTCCTTTGTGTCTCCTTCCTGGACATGAAAAATCTCAGCATAATGCAAGACACCCACCTGACAGACAGAAACACTATCTTCAAATCATTTCAGGTACTTAAAATTGGAAACTCGCAAGAAAGCAATGCCTCAAGCCAGTCTGCACCAATCACCTTGGGAACCAGGACTCTCTTGCTGGTGCAACCTGTAACAAGAATATAGACAGAAGTGTCACAATAATTCAGTAATGAAAAGGACTTCATTATGCCAGTAATGTACATGATAAACAGTTGATCATAATGAACCTTCTAAACAGTTCTGTTAAAGTCCCATTGTAAGGCAGATGGTTTGTAAAAATTATCTTAACCTAGACTGAAGTTTTAGAAATTGGGATCCTGGATTTTCAATTTCAAATTCCAGAAATGTTAGTAAAACTATAAAATCTAGAGTCAAGATTTGGGGTCCTACCTAAATATATATTTTCTTTTAAGAATTGGTCTCCCTTATATAGACAGCAACTCTCAATACATAGGAAGGAAGTTCAATTGCTAAAAGATAACAAAACCTAAATATGAACATGGGGATTAAATTTAAGCTTGTTCTTGAGACTCTTGGACCAAACAGTATCTTAAAACTGTTCTAACCATTATGCATTAATTTTAAATTAGATCAAATTTGAGTGTTTTCTTTGATGAAAATACTTATTACTCAAATTACATTTATGTTTGACAATGGAGTATGGCTCTTATTAGAAACAAACACTGCTTTAAAAAGGTGAAACTAATGAATAAACAGCTAGGAGGAACATATAAATGGGAAGTGGGAACTCTTAAAAGAATAGTGAGGACTCTATGACAAGACAACAGAACACAAAATATCCTTGAGGAAGATATGAAAGCATCCATTACAAGTTTGTATCTATAGACTTTCATTTTAATATTTTTTTTTCAAAGAGAAAAAAATGAGTGGCAGTAACTGTAAATTAAAACCTAGGAATTGTAAAAATGCATATTATAGGAAACAGGAAAAAAAGAAGTCAATATTAGAAGAATTAAAGACAAGGAGTGTTCTAATTCTATTAGGAAGGAGAAGGAATCCTAAAAACAGAATGACAGCTGGAAATGGTAGAGTTATTCACAGTAATAAAATAAATGCAAGAGGGGTGAGTATCTTGCATTGGTTTAACATCAATAGTCATGTCCCACCAGGCACAAATTAAGAAAGATAGTAACAGTTTGGAGGTATAGCAAACAACACTCACAAAAATTATTTGTAGGATGTAAACCACCTTTTGTGAAAGAATCAGTAGCATCTCTATTTAACTTAACAAATAACTTAGAAGTGATTTCATGTTAGGCTACAAGTACTCACATGGGGAACAAAAATCTTTTAATACAGAACTTTCAAATTGGTGACAAGCAATGCCATAGTGGACATAATGGAGTAGTTCAAAGCTGAAGTAAGACAAATTTAAATTTGCCATAGGGAGAAGGCAAACCATTACATACCAAGTTCTGCAATATTAGAACTAAGGGGCGCCTATCAAAACTGGTAGGAGAGCCATAGCAGAGCAGTTTAAAACAGGAGAAAAAGAACGAACTTGTTTAAGCAGCAGGCAAAGTACTTCTGGGCTTCATTGCCTCAGGAGAGTGTGGCAGCAAGCAACATCAGCAGGTCCAACAGAGGCACATTCATCAACAGTAGGTTCATTTACAGATAGTAGATGGACCACTGTTCTGACCTGGTAAGACATTTCTTTTGCATTCTTTATTTTTCTAGCAGTGAGTATAACTGCACTTGAAATGACTTATCAGAAGTGCAGGGAGTCCTGTGTAATTGGAAATGTTATGTCAAGGTATGTTTTCTTTAAAAAAAAAAAGTACAAAGAGGAATTAATTCAGGTAAATCTCATGGCCCATGTTGGGGAGAAGTTCAGATTAAATCACAGTGCTATTCCCATCTGGCTTCATAATCTATAGATCCATGAAATTTGCTCATAGTATAATAATTTTTCAATTTCAGACTTGCTTCTTCTTTACCAGGTCCTTAATGTTTTTAACTATAAGGTTTTTAAGAGGGTCCCATATGACCTCTCCCTTTATATATAGCCTTTGTTTATCTTTAATAAATGGATAATTGTACTGGCTTTATGTTGTTTATTGTTCTTCACATTTTTTCATCTTCTCTGTGTGCTCTACCTAGCACAAGAAGGTATCTTTCAATAAAGATTGCCTGAGAGTGGAGATGAAGAAAGGGAGCAGAAGAAACACAGACAGGGAGTGAGGATCAGAGGAAGAAAAAGGACTAAGGGAAATGTTATTCCTGAAGGATTTGAAAATAATTCACTATAATTTGGAAAAGTCTTTAAATGTCAGGGAACGCAGATCAACTATTTTAAATAATTTGTAATAATCTTTCTGATATCATTACCACTCTTATTTTTATAAAAATAGCTGATAAATTAAATTTAATTTAAATATGCTGCAGTGGTGGGACATAGTGGTAATGTGTACTTCCATTTCTTACCTTGCCTTTTTGGTGATATGGCAAATTACGTAGGGGTAATCTTTAGCTCCAGTTAAAGAAGGCAGTTACTTGACACTTATATGATACTACTATGGTTAACAAAAAAAAAAAAAATCTTTAACCTTGTTAATGACTTTGCTATGAAGATTTGCATCTGAGCTTAGCTTTATGAGCATGGTTTGTCTAGCTTCAAGTCGTTAAAGTGTATGTATGTATTTATTTATTTATTTATAATTGAAATT
Organism: Morus bassanus; assembly: GCA_031468815.1. NCBI lineage: Eukaryota > Metazoa > Chordata > Aves > Suliformes > Sulidae > Morus > Morus bassanus. Next base: position 56,403,454 of record CM062567.1, on the reverse strand, counting down.
GTTTTTATAGTTATTGTTCTGCTACTTATTTCAGGAAGAAAAGTGATAAATAAATGTTAGAGGTGGATTAAGAAGAAAAAAGTAAACAACGGCAAAATAATATAATGCTAGCAGGGGAAATAGGATCTTTTTTAAAGTACAAAGTTCCTGAACATATACAAGATTATATTTATGGAAGTTATGGTACAAGCTGAAAGTAACTTCACAGAAATAATTCTCTGATAGCAAGGGAAAAAAAAAGAAAAGCCTTTGCAAGTTTCTTTCTACAAACAAACAAAAAGAGGAAAGCCTTTGAACTTCTTTGTTCTGACAACAATATTAGCTATGTTTTATCCAGCATAGTGTTTTTAAATGCTATTAACTTACAGACAACATTGCTTTTTTTTTTTTTTTACTGAATAAGTGGTGGTGAGAGTGGTGAGACATAACCCAGCTGAATATTTTGTTAGATGAATCAGTCCTACTTGAAAGCAACTGAGAGCTCTTGGAGACTGAAATACAATAATCTCTATCATGGATACTTGCTACTTGTTATGTTTCACAGTAGTCAGGGAGAAAGTGTGTTAAAGCAAGAGATAAAAATTCTAGCAGTATTTGGAATCTGAATGTTTGTCAAGGTCCAAGTTTCAATGATAATTCTGACTTCTGTGGCAAAAGATAAATCAGAAACTCCTTACAGACTTGAATTTTAGAAAGCTGGATGGGGGTTTCAGCAACCTGTTAGAAGTGTCCTGCAGAATTCCCATCAACTGGAAGCTCTGCATTAAAGTAGGCTAGGAACATCAAAAGCATCATGGTATGGTTAAAACCTTTACTTAAAAAGACTTATGAAGAGTGCTACTTTTGGTGAATCAAGTTAAAACTAAACGATAAGTTAGGGCCAGCCTATCACTTGAGATGGATCTGAGCCAAAATGCTTTACCTAAATGTCAAAGCATTCATAATCTCACCAGGGATCCCAAACCTCTCCCACTGCTACAACTGACTTAACCCAAACTTCAGATCTACGTGCTGGCAGACAGTGAGACAGAATAGTTTTTAATGTTAGGACAGAACATTTACTTCCCTTAGGCAACGCTATATTTTCCACTTATGCTGAGCTATGCTTAAGCTTTTTATCTCCAAAGGTTGACTGGGATGTTCTCAGGCCCAAGTGCATAGGATGTTGAGTGCTTTGCAGGAGGTGCTGAAAGATTTTAAAACCCATTGACGTCATTGCTTCTTGATGGCTTTCAGCACTTCTGGAGGGTGGGTGTGGGAGGGGTGGCAGAATCAGATGCCAACATATTAAATTTTCCTGACACAATAAAAACCTATAATCATGGCAGACTGAATTCATACCTTAAGTCTAAACAAGAAAAAAATGTTTTGCACGTTTCTGCCAGAAATAAGTAGCACACTGTAAGTAAATCACATTATTTATACCACTTATTCTATGTGCAGTGAAAACAAGAACAGCTGTTCCTTGACTGCTCTGTTTGTAACAAATGTGCCCTGTTAGCTGTTACGATAGCAAAGTTTACAAGACCTGCCATCCTTTCCCTTACACCCTGTTTTTCTTGGCATTTATAAAGTCAGTTATTAATGTTCATTCCAGTTTAAAAAGTGCCACAAAATGTCTCTGTTGGGGGGGGGGGGTGGGGCGGAGAAAAAGAAAACCAACCTTGAAACCCAAAACCACTACACAGGTAGTCAGGCAAAGTTTTCTTTCACTAGATCTACACAATCTTCAAGTACCAGATAAGATAGGTTGTGCATTACATATTACAGGACAAATCCTGGCTCCATTGATAGCAACAATATTTTTCTCATTGATTTGAACAGGGCTAAATTTCAAGAAGGTCAGAATGGGACAGGAATGAGTTTTCTGGGTAAGCAACACAGCTGTTAGCAAACTTCTCTTACAGTCTCTTATATAAGTTTATTAAGTCTCATCTCGAAATTGGTTAAATTTCTTGCCAGCAAGGTTCTTCTGAGGACCACACATGTCTGACACATGGGAATCTACTTCTCATTTCCAGCCTAAATGCACTGAAAATAGCTGATACCTATTTGATCTCATACCGTTCATTCTGATAGCTCTGTTTCCTCTTTAGCTCTTTTTTATTTTCAGACTGAAGAGGCCAAGCCTTTTTTTTTTTTTTTTCCCAGTCTTCTCCAATAGAACAGACCTTAAATTTCTGTGATCCTTTTAGTGGTCCTTTGCCCCCTTCAGTTTGAATTCATCTTTTTTGCAACAAAGGTGACTGGAAATATACTGTCATTTCCAGGTGAGGTCTCAACAATATTTTGTAGCATGGCAGCCAAGCATCTCTTTCTCTGTAGCTATCCCTTGGCTTATATGGTCAGGGTAACATTTACACACTCCTTCGCCATGGTACCCTAACAGTCTATAGACATCTGGTAACAGACCAAAAAGGGAGATTTTCTTATATTATGTCATTTGCAAATTAAATGTATTCATGACAGTCGTATTTATATGTTCCTGTGCTGACACTGTTAACTTTGATAGCGCTCTCTCACCTCAGTGTCACCCTCTCAGCGTGATTTTAAAGGACAGTTGTATCTCCTCTCAGTCAAAATTCTGGCTATTAGTTTCTAAAGGTATGTAATGATATACATGATTTTCATATCCAAGATAAAACTCTCTGCAAATAACTTTCATTGTAAGGCCTTATGGTGACCCAGCTCCAGTATAGTATTCTAAGGTTTCTCTTTTATTGCCAAAGCTGACCTGCACAGTTTTAAATTCTCGTCTTTGATCCCAAGGGTAGCGACTGTAGCTCCACCTTAGATTTGGAATAGCTCCACTGACAAAACCTGAGTGATAAAAAGGACTGCCTACTGCTTTTTAGCTTTAGTTACATTTTTAATGTATAAAGAAAGTAATCTGGGTTGAGGCAAGGCACTCAGGTCATGTTTTAAAAGAGAAAATGCAGCAGCTCCTAGAATTGTAGAAAGATATTTAGACTTTCTAAGATCCTTCTCCTGACACTAAACTATATATGAGCGATATCAATATTGACAAATTAAGTAAAAAGTACAGAGAGGACAAAGGCTGCTACACGCCTCACCGGAGGATCTAATGGAAACAAACCGGAGATGTGCTCGGCCAAGCACTGCTCACATGGGCACCAGTCAATGGGCCTTGTCCTGGAGAACTAGCAGTCCAGCGCACAACATGGCAGCGGGCATGGATACGCTGCAAGGGGCTCTCAGCTTCAACTACACCCAAACCCCCGCTAACCAGAGGCTATCTCATCGTTCACCATGGTGGCTGCCTTCAGTCTCATCACAGATAGGGGTACAATGGTCTCTGTGAGGGAGTCAAAGGAATTCAGCTTAAAAAAGCATTTTGCTTGCAGCTAAGAAGGGCTGAGGGTACAGCGGACTGGGACACGTTGTTGCTGTTGGGTCCAGCCTTGCCCTTGGTGTAGGTTGTAAGGCAGCGCCACCACACCCACAGCTGGGCAAGAGCCACTCCACCCCCCCAAAATAACCAGTCACAACAACAACCATAAAGAAGGAAAAGGAAAAAAAAAAAAGAAAGAAAAAAAAAAAAAAAAGGAAAACACACCCTCCTCCGAAACTACATTTCCCAGGGTGCCTCCGCACCCGCCGGCTTCCTTTCCCTCACATGACGGCTCGCCGGCCGCGCCATGGCGGAAGCCGAGGAGAAGGTAGAGGCGGTGAAGGCACTGCCCGGTCCGAGGGGACGAGGAGGGCGGCGGCGGCGGGAGCGCCGGCCCGGGCCGGCCCTTGGGAGCTGAGGGGCGAAGGGACGGGGCGTGTGTGAGGGGGGAAAGGACGCCAGACGGTCCTGTGGGGGGTGCCGGGGCCGGCTGCGGGGCGGGAGCGGCGGCCGGAGCCTGAGCCTCGCTGCGGAGGAGAGGAGATGGAGGCGGCGGGGTGAAGCCTCCTCTTCCCCCGCCGCGCTGCGCGGACGGGGCTGCCCGGAGCTGTGTCTAAAAAACCTGAGGGACAGCTGGGGGGGGGGGGGGGCGGCGCGAGTCGCGGAGGGCTCCGCTTTTTAGGTAACACCCGGTGCAGGAACCTAGGGGCTGGGCGGGAGGGAGGGGTTTGGAAGTGCAGCTGGCACCGCTGTAGAGCCACGGTGAAATAGCTGAAGGGTCCGTCTGAAATGGTTGAGAAGCTGTCGTTTACTAAGTGGCGCAGAAGACGTGAACAAGTTCATCTCAACAGCAGAGTTTTCACCTGAGGCAAAATTTGAGGAGTTTATTGGTTCTTTACAGTGGGTGTCCTCCTAAATCTTCCCCCTGCCCGGACCACTCCTTCCTGAAGAAGAGATAAAATAAAAGGAAGAAGTGAAGTTCCCAGTCCTTTCAGATACTTTCTCAGTGTCTCTTTACTGAGCCAGGACTTTGTCTGGGTGACGCTTGTCTTGAATGCCTAAACGTGGGGGAGCCTTAGAATTATCTCAAGGGAATTGGCCTTAATTGAAGACTGGCATCTGGTTCCCACATTCCCAGCTGCTGGGAGGGGTTTTGTTGGGAGGGGTCTGGCTTCTTTGGGGGAGGCTTCATCCCCTGGTTTGGTGAGTTTTTAACTGTGGCAGGATGTGAAAGGGTTCTCAGGATAAAACCACCTCTGACAAGGCTTCTTATCTTCTCTAATAATATAAGAGACTAAAACAGACTGTGTTTTGCTCTCTTTGGACTATGATAGGAAAGTTACCTCATTTTTTTCTATTTATTTCCTGTGGGGAGCATGCACACCCCTACTGAAAGGGATGTGTGTGTTGTGCGCGTAGGTGAGTGGTGGCAGATTCTTTGAAACCCAAGTTTCATGGTTTTCCCCTCCCAGCAGCTGGGAATGTGGAAACCAGATGGCAGTTTCCAATTAAGGCCAATTCCTTTGAGGTGACTGTAAGGTTCTCCCATGTTTAGGCATTCAAGACAAGCATCACTCAGTCAAAGTCCTGGCTCAGTAAAGAGGCACTGAGAAAGTATCTGAAAGGACTGGGAACTTCACTTCTTGCTTTTATTTTATCTCTTCTTCAGGAAGGAGTGGTCCGGGCAGGGGGAGATTTAGGAGGGGGCCTATAGTGGATAGCATCTCATGTTTGTAAAGGCAGGGCAGGGAAAACCCTATACCATCATATTGGAAAGCCAGTTTAAGACTTTATTGAGAAGTTATGTTGGATCTGCTAAGGGAGAGATTTTAATGGTGAGAGATTACTTCACATTTCTGTGGCTTCCTCATCCATGTTCCCTTTCTCTGTTCTAAGGCTGCTTGAGCAATGGCATTTGCCAGCTGGCTGAAGTGTACTGCTGATTTTCCCCTAGAGTCTGAGACCTACCAATGACAGCTATTCCTACAGGATTTGGGATCCTGGTTGTCTACAAATCCCTGTTGAAGGATTTCCTTTTCATAGTTGTGAGGCTATTAAAAAGTAGAAGTGGGGGATAATCCTCTCAGTTCATGTGTTTGGAGGGAGGGGAGAGGAGCCTAACAAAACCCCAGGGCAGTTGTAACTGCAGTTTGCTCTTCCAGTTAGCCTATGTGAGTGGGAGAGCTTAGGCAAAAAGCTTTTCATAGTAACTTGCTAGCAAGGTGAGTTGGTAGCTAAGTGTCAATTCTAAGCACCTTCAGCTAAGTTCTTGTCAGGGAACAAATACAGTTTCTGCATTTCTTTTCTAAGCCAAGACTCTCTCTGAATTTTTGCATGTTGTTTTCTGCAGTAAAACATAAAGGCTGTGAAGCATTTGCTCGAATTTCTGTGCTGTTTATGAAATTTAGTAGCTGCAGTTGCAGTGGCTTGGGAATACAGTAGGGATACCAGGGTACATGTCCCAAATCAAAACAGATCCTCATCACTGGCTTTCCCTACATGTGTGTTCCCCTGAATAGCCAAAGGAATTAGAACCATGGGGGGGGTGTGTGTGTGTGAATGTAACTGCTGTAGGTGTGCTAGAAAGACTCATGTGTACCAGCAAAAAAGTCATTTGCTGTAATTGCTTATTTTATTTGGGAGAACAGATTTTTTTTTTAAACAAATCCTCCTGTTCATAGTTTCTATGTAAATTGTATCAAAATACCAAAATGGTAGTGCTAATAGTTTTGATTTATAAAGGAGTTGAATAGGCAACTCTTGGTGTTCAGGAGAGAAAGGCAGGTTTTTTTTCTTAGGAATCTGGTGATATTTTGCATTGGAGTTCCTGTGTTGCTCTAGCTTGTCCAATAGGCTGACAGTGTCACACCACAAAATTTTAGTTCTGTTGTCGTTTTATTATTGTTAAGTAGAATTTAAGATGCACAAAGATTATAGGTAACAAAGCCATTATTTCGTGAAAGCTAACTACATCATGTGAGTAGAGCCCATGAGACTGACAGACAAACAGTTGTACTTGTAAAGTCAAACCTCAGCTTGAAATGATGCCAGGATTTTACTCCCTCATCATCTTTCCTTGACTCCCATGTTCCTTCTGCTTGCAATTTCCTAACTTGTGTCATGGATATAGATGACACAGATAACCCTTCCATGGGATGCGTGTTCTAGAGGTGAGCTTGGCTGAAGTAAGTAAAATGGAGGAAACAGGTGGCAGTAATCATGGTAACACCTTGCACTGAGTTTCAAGTAGCAAGTGGAAATGCTGCTTTTCTTCTCCCCCATCTGTATCTCTAGTCTGTTGTGATGGTTGCTAAAGGTGAACCTCCCCTAATGCAAAGGAGGCATTTGCTTTTTGCCTAGAGGTCACAATCAGTGCATTTTATAAACACGGAAAATAAATACATGTACAAACTAAAAATGACACTGGTTGTCAGTGCATTAAATTTTCTTCTTTCCATTTCTCTTTAAGCTGTAGGTAACTGCCTCTTTTTCTTTTTTTTTCTCCCTTCTCTGGTGAAATTCTGTGCCTATTTATCTTACTGTCCAAATACTACTTCATAAGATTTGAAATGCTGCCTTCTCTCTTGCTTGTTCTTTGTTTATATCATATTTTGTTGTTAAAATGCTTACATTCACTGTCAGCATATTAGTTGTAACCTTTTATTGCTATTGATAACGATAAATACGTTAAGTAAATCTTCATTTTGCTGACCTCTTTGAGGAGGCATCGCATCAGCAGATTTTCTCAGTGGACAGGTGAGAGATTAGCAGGAGTTGACTTACAAAATTTTTTTTGTAGGACAGTAAGAGTCATTGTCTTGCCAGAGAGAGATGTTTTAAAGATACAGTTGCTTCAAAGACAAGAGAAAGCCATGTGGCTTGCATTGATACAAGATGGGAACGACGAAGTAATCAAATGCTGGATTTCTATGGAAAATGGTTTGGAATTATTTAAGTTTAAAATAAGCCTATATTAACAGCTGAATAGTTGAACACCAAAGTTAGTTTGTGAATATCTTGAGAATGCTATTCTGCCTTGCAAGTCAAGACATGGGCAGCTGCTTTGCAAAACTTTCTACCACTTCTGGAAGGAGGGAAACTTTCACAGGGACAAATTCACAGATGATCCAATCACTCTCTCTTCTAGGGTAACTGACAATAGTATCCCAGTCAGCTGGTGCCACTGAGTGTCATTGTGGCCCTAGACTGCAAGTGCAAGCACAAGTTGGGTATGAATGGAAAGGATGGAAACTCTGAACTTTGAGTCGCTTCCACTTTGTCTTCTGTCTCTTAATAAAGCTTAAAAAAGTACTTTGAAAGGGGAAATACTGCTCAGTTATGTACGTGCTTAGCTAATTTTCCCTTTGTTCTTTGTGTCATTTTCAGGAAACTAGGTCTAATGAGGAATCAACAGATGAATCTGAGGTAAGCCTGCTTAAAATGCTTCATACTTGAATCTGTGTCATTGCTAGTTCTTTGTCAGTGTGGAGGGGAAAATGCTACCTCATTGATTGTTTTGAGAAGCTTTGCTGGCATTATGTAGCAAGGAATGTTAAGCTGCGCTTAAATTACTAAAAAGGAGCTGTGATTTGCTATTAGAAGCTTCTTTATATATTAAAAAAGCCACAATCACCCCATTATAGTGAAATGAATTATGTTGAGAGACAAATTCAAGTGCATGCACTTCTGTTTTGATCAAATGAAAATTTAATTGTCAGTATAATTACATATGCAGTAATACTACATTCAGGTAATTACTGTGTTATTTTAGTAACTTCATGGTCTCGATTTAATAATGTTCTGTAGAGTCTCTGGTCTTGAGATGACACCTTGTCATAAATTGTCTCATGTTCTGGAGAGTTCTGCCTACCCTGCTGTAGGTGCTGGAAAAAGACGTCCAATGCTAAGGAGACAAAGGGAGCTGCAGAGGGTTCAAGAATTTGTCCCTGAACAGTCATGTACTAACTCCAAACCTGCCATTGTTGAACCGTAAGAGATCTAGAAAGAGATACTTGACTTTAGCGTGGTCTAGGATGGCTACAGGAAGGAAGAAATAAGGGTGGTTGAGCAGCCTCAGTTGTGGTCACCAGCAAGGACAGATGTTACAGAGCAGGCTATTACCGTGACAAAGTGTTTTCACCCATTATGTATTTAAATGAAAGTGGCTCCTAGACTTCCAGAACTTTAGTGGACTTGCTGTTAGGAAGATTTTCTGTTCTTTACATAGGGACAAATCTTCATGCTTGGGATCTGGGTTTAAGCAGTAAGCACGCAGAAATCCCAGTGTCCAAGACAGTGGCTACTGCAGAGACTCCAGTGGTTGATTTTGAAAAAAATCTTTTTGCAGAGGATAGTGGCTTTGTTTCTTGTGGGATAATTTTTTCCCTCTGCCTTTTCATGAGTGGCTGTCTGCAGTGGCACCATAGGGCATTCCTGCTGAGAAGCAGGGATTTCTTTGGCCCTTTAACGTTGCTGTGTGGAACAGCTACTGGACCAGACTTTTTTGCCCAGTGTGAAATGGTTTCATTCTGGATGTTGCTTTGTGATGTGAAGCTCACGTAGACAATGACTGGGTGACGACTCAGTATTTATTAGAATAGTAATCCTCTCAAGGGTTGACATTCACAGCATAGTGAACACAAATATTTACCTGCCCAGGCATTTTTTTTTTCCTTTAAAGCTTATTGCAAGTGAGAGCTTGTTTTAGTGGCCTTTTTAATGGCCTTTCAACATTTCAGCCCATAGTAAATAAGTATTTACAGCAGAATTAATCATAAATGGATTGCCAGGTTTTTGGGGTTTTGCTTGTTTTTACCTTAAGTAAAAATAGGCATCATGCAGCTTTCACAAAATCGAAAGTCATACAATTTCAACAAGACCTTTTTTAAAGTTGATGTCTATTTTTAATGTTAATTTCACATGCGTAAAGAAGTGAAAAGGAAGCTTTCATATTGAGAATGTAGATGTTGGATCTAAAGAACAGTCCCATTGTCATTCTAATGCCTGTGAAAATGCTTTTCATGAGTTGTGTTTGAATAATAAGTCCAGTCTGTAGTGTCTTGACACTGCGGAGGTAGCTGATGAAATGAAACTTTGAAACCATGTTTAGAAAGTACTTAAAGGAAGTAGTGAACAATTTTCACAATCTTAGTGATTACATCACTCATTAGACTATTTCTAATGATCATTCAGATAGAAACCAAAAATAGTGGTAGAATCACAAAGTCTGTATTTGTCAGTACTTGCTTATATTGTTTGAAGTATAGTCAGAGATAAGATTGAACTGGTGGCTTCACTCTTAACTCTTGTGATCATAGAATTGTACAATTTCTTTTGGGTGGCTCATAGTTTGAATAATCAGGGATGGATATTATGGTGGCAGTACTAGAATCTGAGACTTTAATCCTTGAAGCCTGCGTCCTGTTTTACCCATTAAGAAAACATAATATTTATCGTGTGGACTTTGTAGAAATCTTATCATCATAGTAATAAAGAGTTTTGCATATACATTTGGTCTTGCGCTTAATTTAAATTCTTCCCATACAATTGAAAATTATTACTATTGGTTTCAGAGGGCATGTGACACATCCAAGTTATACTATAGGAGTCTTTTCTGTTATGGAGGAAGGTAATTTTTAAATTCCTGTTTTTGTGTAAATGATGTCCCTGTCTGAACTGGATGTGTAAAGAAAATATGGATTTTTTTTTTTCCCCGCATTTTTTACACTGCTGTGCCATTATCTTAGTAAAGAATCAAACATACAGTGATTCCCTTTTATAGAGCAACTCTTTCAGTATCATTCCTTTAGTAGCTCCTAGTATTGAAGAGGTTAATTCTAACTTGCTACCTGCTTGGTTTAACAAATGCCAGGATGCTTGTTTGCACAGACTTGGTGGTAGAGCTTTATAATGAGGCCTCAAATGTGGGAGTCTGCAAAAATGGATTGTCTTGAATGTACATCAGCTAAGAGCTCTTCATTGTAAGTTTGGTTCCAACTATTGCTTCCCAGGAAATTGAGTTTCTAAGGCTGCTTAAGCGTTTAATGCTTTTGAGCTGTTTAAATCAGAATGTGTAAAATTCAAAGGTGTTAATTAGCAGAGATGGTGCATATGTTCAGATGTCAAGCAGACATTTCAGCGTGGAGATAGTGGTAGTTGTATCAGCACTTGCAGAAATGTAATAAATCTTCCCTGGTAACTACAGTACAACTTCCACTTTTATTTCATATCCTTGTATATGATATGGGGTATTATAAGCTTTTTCTTTTCCTATAGACAGAATGCTATGTATTATACCATTTTATGATGAGGAACAGAGTCTTTTAATTCTCAAGAGAAAAGCCTACTTGGTTTGCAAAGTAATTCTACTGCAGTCTTGAAGCACAATTATTTTATTTTTGTATCTTCTGGTTTTGGTTGTTTTGGTTGTTTTTTTTAATTGTGGTCATGAATTATATTTGCTTTACTTCTCCCAACCCTGTGTAATCATCAAATATGCTGCATTTGGGGCTGAGCCTGAGCAACTTTGTTTCGCTGAAAAGTCCTAGTACAGTGTGGTTTCATTGGCTTATTTAATTTTATTTTATAGCACCTGGAGCTACATGTTTGGACTATCGCATTTGATGACATCTTAAAAAACAGACAACAAAGTAATCTGACTTTTGGCCGTTTGTAAACCGTGGAGGAAAAAAGTCTGGATAAATTATGTACAGTCTGAATGTGAATTTCTGTTTTCAAATTAATTACCTTCCTTGCAATGTGTCTGTTTCTGTAAAATCTTACTTTTCTCAGTTGAGCAGTTTTCTGTCAGGCAGATAGTTATATTTTGCCAGCTAATTAGCAAAAGATGACACTAGTAAATGTGTAAGTAAATAGTTAAGCTTTCTTCAGTAGCAATGCAACATGGTGGTACAGTGAGATGCACAATGGTATTTTTCTTGCATTTAAGTTGATGCTGCTGCTCAGCTTGTAATTTTGTCTTTGAAAGTTTTGTTTTTAATGAGAGAATCCTGTGATATTACGTAATGGACTCTTACGGAGTGGATCGTGTAGAAATTCTTGGTTAACCCAGTGCTCAGACATTTTATGGTGGTTTAGAAATATCCCTCACCGATACACTCAGCACTGAAATTGATAGTGGTTTTGTCCTTTAAGGTTTTGCAAACAAATCAGAGCAGGAACGCAGTTAGGAAACATGTAAGCATTGAAAAGAGGCAACTAAAAAGCCTTGCTATTTTCTTTTCAGTGCACTCCAGATCTTAGTCTTGTAGGTTGGGTCTGGATTAGGTCAAGGCAATTAAATCATTTCAAGTAAATAAAGCATCTGGTAAAAAAGGCTCCTTGTCATACTCTGTTTACATCAAAATGTTCTCTTAACGTGGAGTGTGGAGCATTGGGCTGGAAGAGGTGAGCTCTTCTCTGGCTAGTAGCTTTTGAAGGGGCATCACCATTGCAACAAAAAATGGATGGTTGAAAAGTAGATTTGGCTAGGTGTACCTCAGTCCCACTTGCCTTTTTTTTGGTCTCCTGTCTGACCTTTGGCAAAGTATTTCTTTTCATCATGCCTCTTTTCCTTATTATTGAATAGCTCTACACTAGGTTGCCATTCTTCTCTTCCAGTTGCTTTAAAAACATAAAATGGGAGAAAAATGCTTCAAAAGCATATTCTGTTTCATATACCTGAGCAATCTGAAGAGAGATTGCTTCCCCTTCCGTGGCTTTAAGTGAAATTGGCCTTTTAAATGGGGAGAATGGAAGGAAAAGATATATAAATTCCAAATAGAAAGTTCTTCTCCTTATTAATGAGAAGACGTATCATGCAAATAATTTATCAATTTGAGTCAGTAGGATGAGCATAGTAAATTATTTATTGAAGTTTAAATGGAATCTTTTCATACATTAATTTGAAAAACAAGTTTGCAGTGACTAGTAACTAACATTATGATACACATCGTTAGAGGATTGACTTGCAGGAAAAATGGATTATTGCTACATTCTTTTAATATCTTCTGGTTTTGAGTGAAAATTAGATACTTCATTTAATGAGCTATTAATATTAACCAGAAGTGCCTGTTCTATCTGCGTGTTGTAGAATACATAAAAAGTAAAAATGCTTCTGTGCATGCTACATAAATTAAATGCAATTGCAAAGCTAGTGTGTCAGAGTATGCAGATGTGGCTTTTCCAAAATACTAAATGTATTCATCTGGGTGGAATAACACTCTGGGCTGTAAAAAGGAAAGTAGCAGGGAAATTCATCTATTTACCATCTAGCTCTTCCACTGTGGTGAGTAGGTGAACTTTAAAAACTACTGTTCCCAAAACTGCACTGTAGGGTTTTCACATGCACTACATCACGAGGTGGCAACTGGGCTGCTTGAGTAGTGTTTGCAGGGGAAAAAAATGTTTTCCCAAGTTCCTTACTCAGCAAAAGGAAAATACAAGTAGAAATGTGTGGTTTCATTGAGATTTGAACTGCGTTTGGATTTTTCGGTGTTGGAATTGGATTTGGAAGTGGAAGATAAAACAGCCTATCCTGTGCTGCCTCTGTGTGGTGCACTTGATGTGGATGGACTGATCCTGTGCTTTTGAGCACTGAAGTGGATTTGAAAGTGTTCAGGTGTTCTTTGCATGCACAAAACTACCAGTAAAGTAAAACAAATTGATGGGAGTTGAAGTGAAACCAAGTTGTACTATATGGACTTTTTACTACTTTTTTTTTCTCTTTTAAACATGCCATTTATGATGATTGCTCCTGTGCAGTATGTCATCTGTGTGTTACTTCTGCTTCACAACTTGGCTGGTGCCCAGCTCCTTCAAACCTGTAGGAGTGAATCTTCAATTGGTGTTCTGCAAATATAGTGTGACATTCTGTATACCAGAACAGTTTTGCGAAGAAATAAAATGCTCTCTGCCTTGCCTTTCATCTGTGTGTCATTTCATACTGTGAATGCAGCCCATTTTGATACATATTCACAGGCAGCCACATCATCTTAATTCCTTGCTCCTGGTGCATATCTGCATTTTCCCAAAGAGGTCAAGGTATTAAATAAATCCCTGTGGAAAATGCATGGGGAGAACAGAAAACTGCTGTGTGAAATTTTACCATCCTAATCCATATTTGCCAATTTTACAGTCAGATACTGGGAAAGTATTGGTGGTTTGCCTTATGAGGAATCATAAAGGAACTGGACGGGAGGTTATTCACTTAACTTCCCTCACTGAGCTAACATTACTATATTTTCACCACAGAATTAGGGAAAAGTATTTTTAGCAGCATAAGTCACAAATGTGTTTTCATGCTTTAGAAATTTCAGTCTTCATGCCTTTTGTTGTCTTGTGTAGCAATAGTTGCAGAACATAAACTAATTCTCATATAGGTTGGAAACTTGAATAGGTTTTTAGTATTTATTCTAAATGATTGTAACATTTATTCCAAACTACATTAATTCTTACAAAACATCTGTTTATATAGGGTTCAAAATACAGCAGCCTGTGTTCTTTTGCACTGTCCTGCAAGTGTTCTATAAAACTTGAGTAAATAATCAGGTCTTTTACAAAGATAATGCTATGTCTTCCATGCCTCCCTCAGGAATTTGCATCTTTGTTGAAGTTACTACCCAGGTTGTCACTTGAGATCAGGAATTTTATAATATGGTTCTCTTTTTATAGGAAATTTTGGGGGGATTCTCCCCCCCCCCCATTTTGGCTAAGCAGGCTAATAAACAAGACCATGGATGTTTCTAGCTTTTATTCACTATTGCTCTACCTGATTTTGAACCAGTGACTTCAGGATGAAATGCTCTTTGCTATTCTCATTCTTAGACCAACTAATTTATTTTTTCTGCTTTGTTAAAATTTTCTTGTAGGAACAAACTTTTTAATATGAAAGTAATGGAGGAAAAGAAGTTTATGTTCTCTCAGTAAGTTTTATTCTCCAGAGGGTCTAGTAAAGTGCTCAATATTTAAATTCAGGACAGTAAATAAAACAACAACTTGCAGTAATATTGTATTCCAATTTGTGTGCTACCTAGCAAACTGGCCTTCTGAAGGTTAAAGGCCTTAGTCTGAGTTTTTCTTGGCATCCCTTTAGTGTTAGAGATTTGATTGCATTGAGAAAAATTGAGTCCTGAATTGAGTCCTGAAAATAGCATAGGCAGTCCCTTTATCATTGGAACAGGAACGCAAGTCTGGAAACTGTATCCTAGGGATGGAGATACAGTAATAATGAAGCTGCACTTTGCAATAGTTATGTATTCTTCTACTGTAGTTCTCCTTGTTTGCTCTGTGTCACTTGTTTCTTCAGCGCAAGTGGATATATGTGCCAAAACTGCAGAGGACAAAGTGCTTTCTTCTGGTTTACTTCTGGATTTGTTTTTTCTTTTAAAAGAAGGCAGCGTAAGACCTAGAAGTGGGCAGCAGGGAAGGTGTGGTGCTTGCATGATTTTAGAACACAGGAATGATTTTAAAAAGCAAATATGGCCAGATCTACTTGAAGATCTTCAATACATGACTTCGAGGTGTTACCTTTTTAAGGGCTGAATGGGCTTTTAAATTGCACTTTATGTGTTTTTGATTTTTCAAAGTAACAATCCACTACTGTTTTTGCAATAATGAAAACATAAATTTCTGTAAATCTTTTGTTGTGAATTTCCAGCTATTTTTATCAGAAATAATGATTCTTGAAATTATTTTTCAAAACCAGTGTTTAGGTTCCACTTGTTGTGAGAAGAAACCTGTGTTCAGCTAGGGGATTTTCTGACTCCCATGTCAGAATGGTAGGCAGTAGGTTGTCCTGTGGGTGGTTTCCTTCAAAAATGGCAGCATCAGAGGCAAACACTGAAGAAGTCAGATGTTACAATGGAAGAAATTTGAGTAAATAACTGCATCTTTTACAAAGATGGTGATATGTCCTCTTTGCCTGCCTCAGTAGTTTGCATCTTTTGATAAATTGGACTTCTAAAACTTTCCAAAGGCAAACCTCCCTCCTCCCACTGTTTCTGACCAGAACTGGTCATCATCTTCAAGTAAGGTGAGCTTTCCAAATGGTGCTGAGGAAGAGTAAGACACTGCTGGCATGCATGCTCAATGCAGCATGTGTTAATAGTAGGTCAGGTTACTTGAAGTTGCTGTAAGAAAACAAAAAGCATGTTTGCTTTTGGGGAAGAAGGAAGTGGACGAATGTCCAAAAATATTCTTGGATCCTTTCTTATATCAAATAGATGATATACCAATTCCAATTTAATATATAGGGTTCAAAACTTTTACCTCTCATCTTTAAAGTACAAGTGATAATCTGATGCCTGTAATCATAAGGCAAGAGTAGGATTTATGAAGACCAAGTGGTTTGTGACTATTAGATGGGGGTATAACAAGGAAGAGGGGGAGAAGGCCGATTTACCCCATCACAGGTATGACCAAGATGTTGTTATACTTAAAATTATCATGCTTAAAATTATGAGCATGGTAAGGCATTTAGTAGATAAAGATTAGGAGTTTTTCTTCATTTGTGTCTTCTCAAAAAAACAAAACAAAAGACCCTTTCAGTGTAATTACCAAATAATACAGGGACTTTAAAACATGATCTGGGATGGAAGTTGAAGGGATCTCCAAACTATGTTGTGACATTATAGAATCACAGAATCATAGAATCATTAAGGTTGGAAAAGACCTCTAGGATCATCAAGTCCAACTGCCAACCCAGCACTACCATGTCCGCTAAACCATGCCCTGAAGTGCCACATCTACACGTTTTTTGAACTCCTCCAGGGATGGTGACTCCACCACCACTCTGGGCAGCCTCTTCCAGTGCCTGACCACCCTTTCAGTGAAGAAATATTTCCTAATACCCAATCTAAACCTCCCTGGCGCAACTTAAGGCTGTTTCCTCTTATCCTATCGCTTGTTACTTGGGAGAAGAGACTGATGCCCACCTCGCTACAACCTCCTTTCAGGTAGTTGCAGAGAGTGATAAGGTCTCCCCTGAGCCTCCTCTTCTCCGGACTAAACAACCCCAGTGCCCTCAACTGCTCCTCATAAGGCTTGTTCTCCAGACCCTTCACCAGCTTCGTTGCCCTTCGCTGGACACGCTCCAGCACCTCAATGTCCTTCTTGTACTGAGGGGCCCAAAATCGCACACATAATGATGTTACTTCCTTAAATTCATCAACACACATTAGCAATTTGTTACAACATGTGTTGCTTCTGTGTGATGTTTTCACTTGTAGCAGATTTTTTGCTTAATTTTTTAATTCACTAGTCATATTCCCATGTATTGCAATACATGTGGGCAGTGTGTTCACTTGCATATGTGAAACCTGAATGAGTAAATTAAAACTGCTTTTTCCTTCCATGTATTTGAAGAACATCTATGCTGTTAAGGCATGGGCAGAGGACATGGAAATACAGGACAGTAATTGTCTGCATTTCCAAATCCTCTTGCTCAGTCTTGATCTCTGGTGAGTTGGAATGGATGTGCTGCTGGGATGGGAGCTGCATCCTGCTTTTCCTTAGATACAAATTTAGTGTATTTGCTGAGCTCTTCATGTTGGTTCTGGTGTCTTGTGAAGAGCTGTTTCATGCCAGGCTGTAAGCAGTCGTTAAAAGCCCGGTGTAGGAAAGCTGCTCTGCCATGAGGGTTGCCTGGCAGGAAGTGAGCTTCCAACTGAGGATGTGGCGGCTTTGAAGAGTAAGAAAATGGGTGTCCTGGCAGGCACATTGGAAGGTGTTGAAATTAGCATGGGAGTCCAGGCTGGAAGGTTTGGTGAAATGTTTGAGGGGAGTTAGGTTATCATCTGAGTGTTGCCAGGGGACAAAGCAGAGCAGGTTTGGAAGGGGGAGGCTAGGGCTAGGTTATATTTCCTCTTGCTTGTGAGGGTTCAGGACTCTGCAGTCTTAAAAGTGGAGATCAAGTGTTATACTGGGAGCCAGCACCCTTAATCTCTTGGCTTTGGATAGTTGGATCGTAGCTGGGATTGGCTCGTGCTTTGAAGTCAGGCCACCCCCTTCAACCTCCATCTGATGTAGCATTGTGGCAAGCAGAGTCACTTGTTTCCTTTTCCATTGGCATCCCAAAATCCAGAGTAGCTCAGTGAGCAGACCCAGCTCTGCAGAGCTGCAGTAATGAATTTCTGTGCCTGCATCTTGCCCTCCAGACCAGGCTGAAGAAACTGCTCATTGTCCTAGCTGAGCAAGGGTGTCTAAGCTGAAGCATTATTTCCAGGGTGGAGAAATGATACAGTGACTGTGTCAAGCCTAATTACTGCCTTTAAGTACAAAAAATATGGGAAGTCTCAGTGTTTTAGCATACAACTATTAGAAAAAGTAAATATCTTTGTTGAAATGCAGTAAAGCAGGAAGAGAGAAATGATGGCCATGGATATTTCTGGGGTGGTACTGGGAATATGGAGACTTGTGTCTGGTCATCTGGATTACCAGATTATCTGGGCTACATTTAGCCTAAATACGATCTGGGTAGAGAGAACTAGAGATGACAGTTTAATGAAATAGTGAACCTGCTTGTCTGAGGGACTCAGTGTTAGGTGAGTATCTTCTCTGAAGAATTTGGGGTTCGTTTATAAATCAGTACTTCAGTATCTCTTAACCCTGAATGAAGCCAGATAGTCAGGTCCTAACAGAGGTCTGGAATCTGAACTGGAGAGGATAAAGACTGACAATAATCATCATTTCTTTACCAGGCTGAGGAGACATTATGCCCCATGTGGTACAGTTCCCAGGTGTGGTAATGAGGTGAAGGTTAAACAAAAAATTTTAGCTGTATCTTTTGTTGGGTAGTACCTGCTTCCTCGTGGAAAACTTGCAACAGTTATCCTGAACTTTATAAGGTGCTTGTTGGGCCCCCTTGTCCAAAGTGAAGTTTACACAGCCTCCCTGGTGCAGTCCTGCCCTCCCAGGCAATGCTGGTAATAGGAAGGGTTAGCGGATGGCTTGGGGGTCTGGCTGTGGTGTAAATCCCCACTGATGATGCATCTTTCATAGCCGTGTGGTTAGAAGTCACCCATTCTGCTTCTCAGCAGGATACCAGCCACTCGGGTAAGTACCTATTGCTCCCATATCAATTAGGAGATTTGTAGAGGAAAGATCCTTCCCAGTCCACCATCCCGCAGGTCCTCAAAAGCAAAACTGAGACAACCAGTCCAGCCCCCTGATTAAGACAATATTTCTGTAAAAAAATTAACAGTTGGAGGTGGTTATGCTTTGGATCAAGTCAAGATGTTAGGACCAAAAAGGTAATACATGATCTTGGCAGCTGAGTTCTGCTGGGTATTTTGCTACACTTTCTGTACATATAGAAGTAAGTAATTCTCCCTGGAGACTGTATTCTGGGGCTTGAGGTCTTTTTATGGGTTTTTTATATTTGTTGTTGAATTTCTGTAATAGGTGAAGCTGCCACCAGCAGAGCACTAAGGAGTATTTATTCATTTTTGCATAACTGAGGATGTTCTGTGAACCTTTATTTTAACTCAAAAATAAATGGGCTTGGTTTCTTTGATTCTACTGGAGATTTTCACATAGTTTGTAAACTAATAATTCTGGAACTCTAACTACTTAGTTTAATTTTTTCTTCTGCGTGATAGTGATGACTGTTTAAATAAATAAAAATGCTGATTTCTTAGTAGGTTTTACGTGGGTTTCCAAAGATCTGGCCCGTATTAAATGTCATGAAAAGTTACTCTCACAAATTGCTAAGTAGCCTCTTCTCACTTTTTATCAGTAATGTTGGGTTTGCACTTTGGCAGCAGAGTGTTTTTTTTTCTTTTTTTTAATGAGATTTTAGAATGTGTTGTAAACATTAACTATTCAGATACACAGAGGCAGAGCACTTCTAATGGCCTTCAAGCTAGGATGAAATCGAGCTAATTTAACATTTTTCGTATAATCGCTGAAATCAACTCGAACTTGAAAGAAAGCATGAAAAAAATGAAAATTAGCTATAGTTTTTATGTTTGTTTTGTCTTTTTTTTCCAAGACATGGCCTTTTCGGAAGGCCTGTGACACCGGGGCCTTGTTGCGATAGGGTGTCAGTGTAGCTCCTGTGAAATTGCTTGAGTGATGGACCTCAGGTATCTTTGTATTTGAGTTTAAATGCTTTGCAGGGTGAAAACTTGCAGGTGTAAACAAGGCTGGAATGGCCACCTATAGTAATTGGAATTCTAGCTGGGACCGGACAGAAGATGTGCAGCAAAGAGGAAGGGCACTTGCCTTATAATGCATGCACCATTTATTTCCATACAGGCTTTGAAAAACTTTGAGGGCAAATCGTGCGGGAAGGATGACACTTTGCTGTCAGTGCCCGTAACATAATTAGAGTATCCGCAATCAGTAGAGCATGTAGTTCATGTGACAGACTGTCCTGTGGGCAGATCCTCTTCTGCAGGAGCAAATGTGGGCTAATGGAATAACTCCGGGAGCTGCCCACAGGTTCCTTCTGGAAATTTTCTTTGTGAGGACTCATTTAAGATTTTTTTTTTTTTCCTACTCGTGATTCCACTGCAGTTGTTCCTGTAGGCAAAGCTGGGAAAGGCGGGGCAGAATATCTGAAGAAGGTTGGGAACCTGCATTCAGAAAGGCACATGAGCATCCCTTGCTGTGGCACTGGCCTTTTGAGAGCTTATTGCACATTTGCAGCTCTCCTCAGTTTTTTAAGTCTGCAGCAGAAGAGTTGGTAGCGAGTTTCAGACCTACTAGGTGTTAGGTGCGGGAAGAGGAATTTGCTTTCAGTTCCGGAGTTCAGCAGTGACAAATGGAAGAGCTCTTAGTAGGAAGGGATTTGTATTAGTCTTATTGGTTAATTTAGACTATTTCATTCAATTGGAAATGTGCTTTCAATGGGAAATGTTTATGGATACCTGTTCTTTACAGTGTATTTTTAGCAATTTGACTGCTAGCTTCAGCGGTAAAAGGCAAGTAGAAAACTAAACGGAATATGAGTTTCAAATTAGCATTCCTGTGGTTGAAAAATGTTCATTATTTATTTTACAACTCCACGAAGGTAGCTTCCTCCTGTCAGCTCCATGGGTCTCTCTCTGTCCTTTTCAGAATTTGTCTGCCGTGTGTGGAGTGCTTTACACATTTTGTGCAGTATGTATTTCTTTTAATATATTTGAGGAGGATTTCAAAATTCAGTGTTCTTAAGCTTGTTTTGCTTTGGGTTTTTTTTAGGCAGAAAATATAGAAGTGTGAAGTGGTGGTACGAGAAGCAGTGCTATAAAATTTCTTTTCAAATGTTTATAGTCCTCTAGGATGATTTAAAGGACTTCTCTTTAATTAAAAGTGCCATACACTTAGTAAAATCCATGTTAGTTGAGAAATTGATCCCCCTCCCCTTAAAAAAGGAAAGCTGTGAGTTTTCTTGTATGGGGTAAATGTCAGTGTTTATCTCTTAGCTTTGCTGCAAGTCAGGACTTGTACTATTCGTCTAGGTTGTCATAGAAACGCAGCTAACTGTCATTTCAACTCAGGCTGCTGATGGTTTTATTTGTGGGTTTTAAGGATTATTAAAATTTAACAAAAATTATTGATTTGCTTTTTATTAACACTGGCTTGTGTTTACTTTAGAAGTTGAGACTGCATAAAAGCTTTTCCTGATAGAAAAATACCTTTAAAACGATTAAACTCTGATACTCTGAATAAGAGACCATCAAATGCATTTAATATATGAAGTAAGAATCTGAAGCAGTAGAGAAATCTTGCATTTTTGCAAATTACCTTTTTCATTTCATTTTGTTTACAGCAAGGTCCCCCCACCCCATTTCAATTCACCTTTTAGCTTGACTTTTACTTAACTTAAAAGATACCTGTCAAGAAAGCATGAAATGGGTACAACATCGTGCCTAATATTGGAAGTTTTCATTTTATTTACTTTTTTTGAAGCCTGACAGAATGCTTTGGTGCACTGACTTTTGAAAGTATGTATTTTTTGTATATGCATGTGCAGGAAAAATTACTTAATTTTCATTCATAAATAAGACAGGCAAAACTTATTTACAGTAACTTTATCTAATGGTCCATGGATGAATGCTTTTATGCAAACTTCTTGAGAGACTAGAATTAACTTTTTCACATTGGTGCACGCTTGATGTCCAGACTCCAGCAACATACAGGATCTTACAAAAACTAGATGACTGGAGATCAATTTTTACTTTTACGAATTTTTTTCACTGATAAACCATGCATTTCAAGTGTAATCTTTGTAAGCAATTTATAAAATGCAGTAATGTATTAATTGCTGTAAAATGGATGCATACCTCCTTACGCCCTCCTTCCATCACATGTATGCTTTTTGCTCTGACTTCACCTCCTCCCTCTACCCTGTAGTCATTTATTAAGGATCTCTAGGCACAAGGAATTTGGGTGATTTATGTACAGTCCTGTAATTTGACATTGTCATTCCGTCTAGTAACAACTTTGTTCAGTGTTAGATTTACTGAATAAAATTGTTTCTTAGTGGACATTTTGACACCTCGCTTCAGACTGCTACGTCATGGATTGCTGACATCCCTATATTAATCTCTTTTGTATTCTGTCATAAAACTCTCAAATAACATTTTAAAAGGGCCTCTCTTTGCAGCATATTTATGTAAGCATGGGGCTAAATGTTGAATGTTTCCACAGGTCCGTATGGCTTTTATGAGTTTTGTATGAGGGTATGTACATATTACCATGTGTGATGGTAGCACGCAGGGTAAATGGACATAACATTTAACTTGGCAAAGGCTGGCTTAGTACTCCAAACACAGTTCAAACAAAATATGGTTTGTGAACTTATTAACATGTCTCTTCTCCAAATTTATTTTTCACATCATTACCTACAAGAAAATGTTGCACAAATATCGTTCTTCTGCCATAGGCTGACGTGCATTTTGATTTTCTAGTCTAGGGATTGGAAAGCGGCAGTTAGTGGGAAGTAAAGGTGCTCCTTTACTACAGCACTGCACTGGTATATTCTGTTTGCTTAGGAATGAAAGACGTTTTATGTGGGAAACGCACTCAACATTGATGTGTTCAGTAGAACTAATAGTGAGTGTAGGAGACTATTATTGCAGGTATACCGTTTCCCAGTGAGGACTAAGGGATAGATATGGGTTTGTATATGTCTATGCATGTGTAGTATTAACTGAGCCTTACCGAAGCTTATGCCATCTCTCTCTGGCATTGTACTTCAGTAGACCATCTGTTACAGATGCCTATGATCAGAGAACTATTTTGCACCTTGGATTTTCTTTCCCTAAGAGAGAAACGTGTTGGGTGTTCTTTTATCAATGAATTTGCTGCTTGTGTTTTTGGCTAGGTCTCCTTTCTCATCACCCTGTGCCAACTGATGCATCATCTTTTTTTGCATCTAAATTGTGATTGGGTGATAATACCTAACATACTTGAAAAGAAAAAGAGAGAAAAGCTTCGGTATTTACCAGAAAACATTCCTGACATGCAGATGATATAGGTGATCCATAGGAATATGTTGTGTCTGGATGCTTTTCGCAGGCAGTTTTGCAACAACATTCTCTTTTTTTTTTTTTAAAACGTAAACCTTGGTGCATTTTATACAATTAACTTATTCCTAGTGGATTCTTTTTATTTTTGTTTACAGCATTTTGCCTCTATCCTTCCTACAGAAGTGCAGCATCTTGTAAAGGTCTTGAAGTTTCTTGTAACCTGCATGCTTCAGCTTAGAGTTAATTGTGGCTACAGTGGCAGACTTTATTTTACCATCATCTGTTTTTCCATATCCATCCCATTTTTATTTTTCTTCTAAATTGGGGATTACTAACTTTATGTAACTAAGTACAGATGTACATTTTTTTCCTGCTTTTTAGATATCAACTAAGTGCCTCTTAGAGCTGAACTGTTATGCTGCTATATAGTCTTTGTTTGCATCCAGAACTTTGGAGTAAAAAGAGAAATTAATAACAGAAAAGCACAACCCAAGCCCCCTCCAATGATAAAATTGTGAAAGTTTGGCTTTTGATTGTAATGGCTGTTTTTAAGAGATAATAGTGATCCATCTTCGCTTGTTGCTGTGTGATAATTTTGGGATATTTTTAAATTTGTTTTTATTTAAAATAAACTTCTAAATGTTTGGGTTTTTTCTTGTTCCCTTTTCCTTACATTCTTAAAAATTTAGGAAGATGAGAGTGAAGAAGAACCTAAGCTGAAGTATGAACGGCTTTCTAATGGAGTGACTGAAATTCTCCAGAAGGATGCAGCCAGCTGCATGACGGTGCATGAAAAGGTATTATGTGACTTTGTGGCAGAGATAGAACCACTTCTTGGTTTTATGTATTTATCTGTGCTTATAATGCATCAGTATATTTCTGTGTAGAACTGCTGCCAAATCTAGAGGAGCAGTGCAAGCCAACAACGATATAAACAAAATTCATGGTAAACTTCTGTTGAACAGTGCACACTTTCTCAGTGAGAAAATGAGGTGAGAATTGAAGGTGCAGTGAATTGAACATTGAGGGATGTTTTCATAAACTGCTGGGAAAATGGCTACTCAATTTTAATTATGGACAGTATTATGAACTAGAATTGGGATACAGTCCTAACGTTTCTTTATTCAGAAAGGAAATTGGCATATACTGTGCTTATTTGTACAGCCTGAATCACTGAAGACAGACTTGGTCATGCTAGGAGCCATCTTAGCATATATTCAGCTGTGAAAGACAGCCCAGTTTCTGTTAATACAGTGTAGAAGAAAGTAATTACAATATTTGTTTTTAATTTGGTTGGGTTTTTTTGGGGGGTCTCATACTAACACTTCCCTGTTCCCCTTCCCTGATTCAATGTGTTAAAAACAAGAAGAGGGAATGTACATGCTCTAATACTGGTAAGGTTTGAGACCTACAAGAGAATGAGAGGGAGAAAGTGATGGACAATGCAAAGTAAAGAATTTTTACAAAGAATCATGCCTTTGTTCTTAGAGGGAAGGAACTTTATATGGGTTTTTTAGTGATTTAAACAATTGCTTTCTAATTTTCTGAATTTTCTCCTCTTCTATAAATACTGAACAACATTTTACAATATTGAGGAATTCTGAAGAGCATCTGAAAGTATGAGTTAATGATTTGTCAAGTAACTATTAGTATGTAAAACAGAATAGCTGTTTTCTGAATGTATAATTTTTCACAGACAGTAATAGCTCCTTAACAGTTACTGTTGAGGGTTCTATCTCTATTACTTGGCTATATTTTTAGATTGACTTGTGCTGTGTTTCTTTGCTCAAAGGACTGTTGCCATGGCTCAAGAGGCTCTTAAGATGAAGCTTGTATTTTAACTGTGCGAATGAAAACAATAAGTCTTTTTAAAATGTTTTTGACAACTTAGAATTACACAGATATTTGGAAAATTGTCAAGCATTTCCTCCTGGTCAGTGGCCTGTTTGTGTTACCTTTTTTCCTGAGCCTCAGGTAAATTTTGAAAACCAAGAGATGAACAGGATTTTTCTATAAGGGTGTGCACAGATACAGCTTTAAGTATAGTGTCACAAAGAGTGACAGTACAGGAAAGCTGTTTAAGCATCCCAGCACTCTTAGTTTTCCAGCAAACTAGATACACTATTTATGAGAAGGATCAACATTGTTAGAAGCCAGGTACTGGAGTCTTTTAGGAATAGGTCTCTTAGAACAGAGAGCTTAAAAATGGAGCTGGGTTATAGGTTTTGCAAGGGTGTTTTCTGTTTTCTTCTGGGTTTGTTTTGTTGTTTTTTGTGTGTGTGTCTGTCCCCCCCCCGCAGCAGCAGGGAAACCCCTGCTAAAGAGTCATCATTAGCAAAATTATACAGTACTATGTAAACTATGCCTCCGATTAAAGCAGTTTAACTTTGCTGGGAATCCTGAAAATCTGGCTTCTGTATTCAGACTAATTTCCCCCCAGAATTTTTTTTTCTTTTCACTGCTAAAGCATCATATTTTCACCAGGCTTGCTGTCTGCACTGGATGACTAATCGTCATGGCACCTGGTGCATTCAAGCAGGCCTGTGCAGTGGAATAGTCATACCTAGTTATGTCTGCACACCTGATGTTTTATTAACCAGTATTGATTTTTTTACCCGGGGGACTTTTTTCTTCCTGAAAAAAGGCAACCTTGCAGGAGTGAAAGGCATTGCAGGGGATGAATTTCTAATGAACCCCTTCTTTCCCTTTTTTGACTCCTTTTAATGTACCTTCATATTTTAAGTGCCTGAACTGAAATTTCATTTTAAGCAATTCCATTTTGATAAATCCTTTTAAACCTTGACTTTCTGTAAGGTTATTTTTTAAAGATTGTGCTGCCTGACTGACACGCTTAGCAGTGCCTGTAAATTTGAGCATTTCATTATAGGTTGCAATGAAGCATGCTCACATGCAGTGAAATACAGAGAATTGAGGAACCTAGACTATTTGAGTAATGCTGAAAGGAGGGGGGGAATAAAAGAAACCTCTGTCATAAATCAAGTAGTACCGAAGTTCTTCCTTTTCTCTTTAGGTGTACTTCACATGGCTCAATTAACAGCAGATCTCTCAGAATCAATTCCCTCTTGTTTGTAGCAAAATAAGTTTGTGATAGCATGCATTTGTGTGGAGATTTCTTTATTTTACTACTATTTTTTAGAAGCATACTCCTGAGATTTCCAAGGAAAACTGTATTTGTCTTGAGAGTGTTCAATGTAGGAGTGTTACTGTGTGAAGGAAAACAAATGCAGTGGTTATCTGTGTGCTTAAATGCACTGTCAGAGACCTTCCATAATTCAGCAGTATTTTACCAGTGGCTTACTGGTGGCCTTTTGCTATGTTTGAATGTTTTCGTTTTATGTTAACAATGAAGGACAATTAAAAGTAAAGCCTAAAGGAAACCGTTATGATTGAAACAAAGCTGCAGAAAGGATCTAGGAACTATTTCAGGACTGTGTTGGTCATTGCTTTCACGCTGCATTTTTAATTTGCTGCCACAGTCCATCAGGCAGTGTGTACAGACTGCAGACACACCGTTAGTTGTCAGTGGATGAGGGTCCTCATGACTCATTCTGACAGCTAACTTGCCCTATCACAGTAATATGGGCTTGAAGCCCTGTTTTATTCTTTAGGTGCAGTTAAAATAAGCTTTGTCTATAGAAGGTGGCGGGTTTTTTTTCCCTGGTGCTGCTAATCATTAATCTGCTAAACATCCTGGAGTTCATTTAGCATTGCTGTAGCTGGTTGCAGTGTCTTTCTGTTTATGTAATCATTCTCTTTCTTTTACAGTTTTTGGCACTGGGAACACATTATGGCAAAGTTTATTTACTTGATGTCCAGGGGAACATCACACAGAAGTTTGATGTTGTAAGTATGGCGTTATTCAGAACACATCTACTAGGATGTAAAAATGCTGCAATGTACTAAGTAATAAATAAGTTAATGCTCTTACTACACCTGAAATTTTACTAATGCATTTCATGAACTCCCTTCCCATAACATAAGAGGCAGCGTATGTAACTTCTTGCAAAAAGAAGTTACACTGGATGGTTTTGTGATGAGCACATCTCAGTATACATTATAATAAACTTTCTTTTTGAAGACAGAAGAGGAAATACATATTTATGATTGTAAATGGCTATTATTAATTATGTAACCCAGAGGCTCGTGACTTCCATAAGGCATGAGCCTGCTCATTAGGTGACTATTGTCAGCTGTTGGTGTGTGCACTATCATCTTATCTAGTTGCCGCAAGTAATTGAAAATTGATTGATTGCCTTGCTGGTTCAGTTTATCTACTGCAAATATATAATGCTAATATTTTATGTGAATGTTTTGAAGCTTGGACTCTTAAGGGATTGTATCGATTGAAGGAGAAGAAGCAGACTTTTTCCTTATTGTGGTTCCTGATATTAGAGGGTGAATGAAATGCTAAATTTAAAGTTCTGTTCTAGAGTATTAAATGTTCCTTTCAATCGTGAATATTTGTTGGTTATTATTTGTTTTGCTTTTTAATATGTCATTTTCAAATTCCCTGTCTCCCACAGGAGGTGGGAGGAAGAGAATTAGCAATTTTTTTTTCTCCTGGCATTGTCACAAAATCTAGTAGCCAAGCATTGGTTTTTCATAGCAGTGTCAGCACTTGTCAGAGTATCCATCACAAGATGTTGGCATGTTTGCAAAGAGAACGTATGTTCTAAAGCTGACGCAGCTAGCTGCATGGGAGGGGTGAAAGGTTTTGTTTATATTTTTGAAAAATCTAATTATGCAGTTGTGCAAGGTTGGGGGTGGGGTGCAAGTCACAGCCAAAACCTAGACTCCTAGGCACAACCTTTGGAGGAAATTTTATATGTAGCATTGGTCAGATTGACAGTGACCTTACTAGGTATTAATGAAAGTCAAGCTAATTATGTTCTTCTATGTATTTTAACTTTGTTTGTTAATCAGCCCCACAGAGGAGATGCTGGCTGCATTTCAAAAGAGGGAAGGCTTTTGGTGTCTCCCTTACAGTTTTGATTCCTTTACATGTATGCTACTTGCTAAAGATACAGTTTCTTTCTCTCTGAAGTAACCCATTTGGGGCAGACCAGATTAAAGTATACCTGAATTCTTCTCTTCCATCTCTGCAGTAAAAGACTGACTCAAAGACTCACTCACATAAAGTGGAGGTTTTCTATTGAGTCAGGCATTAAATGTATTACACTTGTATTCGCCCCACTCTGTGTCATGTACTTGGAAGAGTTCATT
The DNA here is from genome assembly GCA_031468815.1 of Morus bassanus. NCBI lineage: Eukaryota > Metazoa > Chordata > Aves > Suliformes > Sulidae > Morus > Morus bassanus. The sequence goes on along the minus strand of CM062567.1, from coordinate 56,375,404 downwards.
TGGAGAACTGCCATTTTTTTTTTCTTAAGTGCATCACCAACGCCCTGTTCTCCCACGCTGATTCTGAAAGGTTAAATCCTCCTCTTTCTGTAAAGACTTAAGGCACTGCCTAGGTTTACAGCAAGCAACAAGGGGACCTGTTGTCTACTGAAGTCTATAAAACAAAATCCCTGCATCCTCTTTATACCCACCCACCCAAACCTGCTATTCTTTTCTTTGCTTTTCCGTAATGAAAACTCCTACCAGTGCCTCCTGGGAGGGTGGTTTCTTATGATGAAGTTAAGGTTGGGCTATATAAGCCACTTTCTGCTCTACAGTGCTTACCTGGTTATCCCTTTTCCAAATTTGACCTGCTTCAGGATGAAGATTTTTGTGCCGTGTCTTCTTATAGAGATGGCAATGATTTCTTTTTAAACTATCGCTTGAGTACAAACTGCTTTTTGAGATGGAGAATAGGAAAAAGAAATGTTTCTTGGATTCTATTCTGATGTTTCTGTCTCTTTTTGTAACGTACGTGTCTCTGGTGCAACAGATAAATTATATCATGGATCAGGTGGAAAGGGTGCTTCTTTTTTTTTCTTTTTTATGGATTGAAGAAAAATTATTTTGATCTAGGACCGCTTGTCTTTAAAAGAAAAGTTTTCCAAGGAACCAGTAAGTGTTGTAGAACAGAATGGGCTGCCTACCTGAGAAAAAAAAGCAGCTCTGTGACATCCTTGGCTGCTTTAACAGGGAAGTTTTCTGAATGAATGTTGTTGGCTGTTGAACTCACAGACAGTTTGTTCTGAACTGGCTGCTGTATGTCAGAATATTTTCCTTCTAACCTGAACTTTTCAAGATCTTGGACTGCAGACTAGAGACATCACTATCAAAACATTTGGTGGGGTCTTCCTTCTGTTTTCTCCTACCAGCGTCTCTTTACTGTCTCTCATCCTGGGGGATTTGCGTTAGAGCAAATGTTGTAAATCCCAAATAAAATCTAACCCTTTCTTGAGAAGAAAGTGAGTCACTTCCTGAAGTCCTATAGATGGAAAGCATTCCTTGTAAATGTGCTGGGACGAAGAGTATTTTCTCTAGTGGTATTTTCTCGGGTTCTTTGTTGGGTCCAAAGTGAGCAAATTCCTTCTGAGAAGCGTTTCCAGTGGTGGAATGGCAGATGTGGTTTTACCTTGAGGTCATAAATATGAGAAGTATCTGTTGTTACTACTTTCTGGAAATTAGCAGTGTATAAAAATTGTTCTGAGTAAATAAAATAATCTCTCATTAAAGAGCAAGCAATATTAGCACTGAAATCTTGTCACTGTTTGGAGTAAAACAGGGTACCTGGGGAGTGACTTTCACATATTTTTCTTTTTGAAAGAATCTTTTCAGCAGATGTTTTCTGTCTTATGAGATGGCAGAAATGAATAGTAAGTATAGCAACATGAAGCCCTTTGTCCAAAAGAAATCAGTTATGTAATTCAAGGAATTATTCTGCATTTGAGTCTTTATCTGTATTTTTCAGGGGTTTGTTTTTTTTTTTTTTTTAAAGCCTTGTTGGGGAACAAAAAAATTAATTACTTTTCTGTACAGCTAAGTCTGTTAAATGTGTAAATAGAAAAAAACAAATCATACACAGGAAACTTTAAAAGTCACTAGATCTGAAATACTATTAGTATGTGAAACAAGCCAGAATGGAGAGAGGGGTTTTTATTTTAACCTTCTTTAAAGTTTATTTTAATGGCAAGTTCATATTAAGTCTATGTAGAAAATACCATTACTGTTACTATAGTCCTCTTGATTTTCGTATTTCTTTCCAAATCTTAGGTAACCATGTTCAATAATATAAATGGGCTTGGAAATTGAAGAAATAAGAATTTTGTTTTTATAATAAATCATTTATTTCCCATATCGACTCACATGTGGATTTGAGCCAAATTGTAAAACAGAAATAGACACTGATCTCAGAGGTTTTCCGGCATAATTACTTTATGATGTCTGTAGCTCCTGTGAACTTTGAGAAAACTCACAGGTATGTTGCATAATCTCAAAAATGGCCAATTTTTGAATGACGGCCCTCCGGTTGAAGGCTGAATGCATTTAGCATTTTAAATTGCTAAAAACAGATGTTAGAAACATGAAAATGTACAGCCTGGCATCCCTAGAAGTTCTGCTATTGTAGCATGCTTTTTTGTTTGTTGTTTAAAAAAAACCTTAGGACTTCACTGTGTAATATCCATAGCATCAAAACAATGTGGGTATCCTGAATTGCAAATACTGTCCCTAGTGCTGCACAGACTTCATCATGTGCTCTACTTTGACCCATAAATATTCACAGAGGCTTCTGTGAAACTAACATAGACAACTAAAAGGTCTTTTCAGAAGAGAGTCTTGCTCTCATCCTGCTCTTAAAATATCTGATGCTGGATCCTGTGCCAGGTGGACGACTAGTCTTTTCAGATTGGCCACTCCTCTTGTCAACAGCAGTGGAAATGTGTGCTTTGAAACTAGTGTGGGAGGCTTTTGGTTTGGGGACAACTGAGAGAAAGGAGTTTGGGGGCTTTGGCCTTGGATGGTGCTGGTATCTCAGCAGCCACACTTGTGCTCTCGCATGATCCACCTTTCCTCCCTGCCTAACATGTTTTTTAGCTCTTCACAGTGTGGCTGTCTTTGATAGTGTCAGCCACCTAAGATTAACTGATATGCATCCTCAAATAACGTATGTTTGACAAACTGGTGTTCTCTTGTATTAGGGTTCAGTGCATTGAGTGAGATGAAATGTGTCAAATGCACTGAAAATTATTACTAAAAGGCAACAAGAAGGGGGGAAAAAAAGCCTGCTAATGCCACTGACAAAGGATGATGCAGGACTGATTCACAACATGTTAATTCCAAGTGCCTCTCCATCTTTCTTTTCTTCTTAGACTGTCTACAATTTATTAATATAATTATTGCCTCAACTGACATCTTGTGGATTAAGGACTTGTAGATATGAAGAAAGCTGTACAAACATGTTTAGTTAAGTAACAAATCAAAAACCTTTCAAAGGGCAAGAAAACCTGCCCCCATTCTGGTCTTCTAATAAACATCAAGCTTAAAGCAAAAATAGTAAGAAGTCTTGGCTCGTGCCAGTGATATTCTGTGAGAAGGGGAAACATCACCTATTTTTACAAGTAGGCTGGATATAAATGTTTAATGCATAAAAGGTGTTTCAGAGGTGATGCATGAGCCTAGAAAACAATGTAAATAGTGTTTTAAAGCTTCTATTAGTGCATAGAAATTGAAGTCCTTTTAGCATGCAACATTTGCAAGCTATTCAAGACTGCTGGAATTTCAGAAAGAATGAAACTTTAAGTAGAGGCCCCTCCTCGCAGCATTTCTTTTTACCACGTATTTCTTTCCTGGCCTCACCATTTTTTTCTAATTGTCTCACATTGAGTAGCATTAAACATTTCTTTATGTTTTTTTAATCGGAGTGGCAGAAATCCAAAATCACTAGGTCATCTCTGCTACCTTGAAAAATTAAAGGGGAGTTCTTCTGTGGTGGTATCCTTGCCCTTGGGTGTAGTAAAGTTACAGCACTCGCCAGCCTCTGGAGCAAGTGTGTTGCTTGCTTGAAGGTCAGTCAGTGGCCTGTTGGTTTTGCTGATAACTCAGCAGGCTGCAAACAATGTCAGAGGTTTCTGTTGACTTGACGTGCTTTTGAAAGAGTTTAATTGCTAACAAGAAAAGCGTATTTCTAATGAAGAAACAGCTGTTGTTAAGCGCTAAATGCTGTTGCTGGAAATGATGCGGAGCCCAGTAACTGCTGTGAGAGATAATGCAGCGTCTTTCAATGGGGAAGGTAACTTTTAGCATTTGATTGTATAATGAAGAAGTTACTTTGAATGGAACTTTACATGAGAGTTTAAGACTGAGACGATATAAATGTCACTTATTTTGACAGGCTACTTAAAATTCCCTGTTTATTACTTTAACTACATCATTTTAGTTGTCACTGTCAGACTATGAAAGAAGACTTAGTTGGGAAATGAAATGAAGCAACAGAATTTAGAGTAAAGATCTGGGTAGCTGTGTGTTAGTATTTGCAGGGTGTCACTGCACCTGTTAAATTTGAAGCTGAAATCCTGTGTTTTGTACAAAACCAAGTGGGCTGTTATAAACGTAGGCTCCAAAAACCAAAGTAAAAATTAAGGTTTTGATAGGAGTGTCTATGCAGGGGACAGGTTTCCTTCCCCTCCATGGGACCTCCGACCCAAATGGGTGGTGCAGTCCTATGGCTTAAATGCTTAAAATTAACCCCTAGCTCTGCCCAATGGAAAAACTGGAGAAAAATGACATCCTTCAGGATTTTGCTCTAAGACTTGGATGTCTACACCTAATTTAATAGCCCTTCTTCTGCCTCTGTCTACCTGTCTTTTAATTTTAACTGCAGATGATTTGGAAATCCAGAGGTTTTTACAGTAGTTGTGGGAGTAACTCAGATGGCCTTTTGAGTCTGGCTTTTTGGATGTTATGAAGGCTTGGAAAGTATGTCTTAAGATGTTTGTTCTGGTACTGTGCTTATTAGGTTGTTTGTGACCTGGAGTGTTTCCAATGGGAACTGTGGAGCTATTGAAGATTAGGACCCTTCCTTGGCAGGAATCATGGTGTACTTTGGTCTCTCTGTCACTGGATGGGAAGTGACGTAGCTTGCCTAGACTGGCAAAAATTGTGGTATCAGGACTGTTATTCCATAGGTCTAGAAAAGTTTCTTGTCTGACACGACTGAAACCAAAAAACCTCTCATGGATGTTTTGCACATCATCCTTGTATCCACTGTATATAACTTTGCTTTGAAGGGAGTGTTGCTTAAATTTTTACTAAAACAAAGAGATCAGGTGGATATGGAAGGCATTCGTTATTACTAGAGACATTGCTTGGAGTATGGATGAAATATGGAAGTTTTAAACAATTGTAGTATCATGCATGATTAATTTTTATAAGCCCCAAGCTGAGCAAAGCGTGACCATTTCATTCGGTTATTCTTTCAAGCTTGTAGCTTGCAATAACTCTGTAGCTTAGTGCAGAATAATGTAAAAAGTTTATTTGGGAGTATGGGTTCAGCTACAGAAGGTCTTGTATGGTCCAGTCATTTATTTCTTGAATGCCATTAGCTCATACAAATCAAACACATACTTGTGCAATCACAAACAGTAACATGTATGCTGTCGATTAAATTAATTTCATTTAAAGTATGAAGCCTAAGTACTCTATCAGCTGTTTCTGGGACTGCATTTGCTTCTTCTCTTTTGAACTTTTCACTAGCAGCTCTGTTGTCCATGTACCTTCTTTTGAGAAGGATGTCAGCCCCATCCTAGACTGAATGATCTTTCTACAACTTCATTACTCTCCAAATGGATATCATTTTTCCTCTTGTTTTTTTGACACAGAAGCATAGGAAGAAGTTTCCTTCTTGTTCTCCAGTATCAATCACTTTTCTACAGAGGGAGTATCCTGTTGTCTGTCAGTTGCGTTCCATGACCAATTCTAAAGGCATATGTTTAAGGTGCCTTAGCAGCCCTCTTTAATGTCACTGGTTTTAGTAAGAGCTTGTTAATGTCACCTCTTAATGAGGTGAAGGGCTGTGACTGAATACTGTTTTGTCACAATCATGTAGACATAGCAGATAGTTCAGTTTCTCTTGACTTGGTAGGATCCTATCATATTCTGTGTTTTCTGAAAAAAAATTGAAATCTGGAAAATTGTAGGGGAAAAATATCTCATTATGGGAAAATGCTAAACATGAAGGACATTACTGCTATAGTATTTAATACAGCATTGTTGGTCAATGAAAGAGCAAAGTTTCCAATGTATTTTTTTTTTCCTCAGACCTTGTAGGAACTCTGAGTCTATTTTTGTGAAAGATCAAGTAGAGGACCTTACTGTAATTCTGCTAAGTGAATTTACATGTGGCATTTTCAAACATTTTTGAACAGAATTATTTGTGACATTGTGCAGAAACATCAAAATAATCAAAACAATTCTTTTTTTTTTCTTTTCTTCTAACTCTTTCACCATCCAGGTTTGGTAATATTTGCTGTCTGAATACATACTACATCTTGTGATTATTTAGAAAATGTAGTTTGTGGTTGCAACTATTACTGATTTTTTTTCTCTAAAAAATTGCCCTATGCACCATAATTTGACAACAATATTAGGCAACAGAGTTTATTTGCTTTTAAGAAAAAACACAGAAACATAGTTTCTAATTTCCAAGGCATATTAAACAACCATGCACAATAATATTTTTTTCTCTTTTAAGCAAAAGATTTCTAGAGTGTAATTTGTTCTCAAAAGAAAGCCTCAAAAGATGCCCAACAAATTTCAAACAACTGTTAAATAAGGAACATACTTTTCTGTGCCTTCCAGTCCCTGACAAGAAAGACTAGATGTTGCTAGGTTGTACTGTCTTTTACTACTTGTTGGTATTCGAAGAACCACAGATTCTCACTATCAGGGATGTCCCTGCCCTACTGGAAACTCTCTGGTTTGATGAGGTGATGTTGACTGGCACGAGACATATGTTCAGTGGCTCACTGCTTCCTTTTTCCAGTCATCTCAGAAGCATATCGTGCCACATCTGTCTCACACCCTCCCTAAATGCTCTTTGCTGGATCACTGGGTCAAGTTGCTCTAGAGTTTTTATTGGCAGCAATGAAGCAGCTAGTTTCAGGTAGCACTGATGAATTCTTTTCATAAAAGACTGATAACACAGACGTGCATTTTCTAAACCCTAACAACCTTTAAAAGCATAGGGAGGATTTGGAAAGGTTTGATTCCTAAGAAGCTAGTATACTGCTGATTCCTAGAGCTGTTTTCCTTTCAAATGGCATATTATACCTGGATGGCATTTTCCTCTGTATGGAAGGTAGGCATTTGTGTGCACATATACAAAATAATAGCAGTTTGCTTGTCAGAATTATTCAGAGTTCTGGCATTAATAAAATATTATTTGCATTAGAAAATGTTTTCCTAGTTAGAAAGTCCAAAGCAACTGAGTTCTGGAGGACAATGTTTTATGCAAGTTGACATTAATGATAGAGCTACAGCCCTTTGTTTCCATTAACAATAAAAATGCAGCACTATTAAGAACACAGAATGACATAACGGGTGTAATATGATGAACGAAACATGAAGGCAACCCTAAGTATTTTTTCCCATAGAGGTTAAGATATTATTGATAATAAACTTTGTAAATCTAATAAAGATTCCTTTCTGAAGGAAGAAACTTATTTGGTTTAAAAGACATGACAGTGTGTATAGCAGTTGTTTATTGCACGTCTGATGGAATGCTAAACATGGACAGTCCAGTTTTGACCAGTCTTGAGTGTTAATACCCTCAGAGTGGCTGCTGACAAAACTAGCTACTTTCAGGCTGGCCGTCTCCACTGTGATGCTGCTGAGGAAGCTAGTTCTACTCAGTGTTCCGTGACACAGAGAAATAAAAGTGTAAGAAATTTCAGAAATCACTATTTTGGTGTTGGAAGGGTCACCACTGCAACCCTAAACGGGCTGCTAATTGAAGTCTGTAGTTGCTGCAGGTCTCAGCAGTTTTGAAGATAAGAGCTGTGAAATGTGAGTAGTGTAAAAATGGAGGAATGAATTAATCTGTTTGTTTGCTTTTTGATCTACTTTATTTAAAGTTTGTTATAAGCAATCATGTCTACACTTCACTGGTATTGAAATAGAGCCTCTTTGTATGTAAATGCATTGAGGAAGTTGCACAGGATCAATTCATCTTCACATTTAGCTTTCCCTATCTTACTATCACAGGGAGGATATGGCATGCAATATGCTGCTTACAGTAAGTTACAGTGCACTTCATGATCCATAGTTTCTACTTGTGTGAGTAGTCTCCTCCCTTTCCCCCCCATCTTTTTGATTTACAGATGTTTTTAGGATCCTATCAAGAAACAGACACCCAATGTTGATCATTGTTGCGTGTCTCTGATGGGTTTGTGAGACTTTCCCAGATGATATAATTGCAAATAAAGGAAATTCCAGAGTTGGTGTCTGTGCTTGTTTTGGCTGGGATGGAGATAATTTTCTTTATAGTAGCTAGTATGGGGCTATGTTTTGGATTTGTGCTGAAAATAGTGTTGATAACACAGGGATGTTTTCATTATTGCTGAGCAGTGCTTACACAGAGTCAAGGCCTTTCCTGCTCCTCACCCCACCCCACCAGTGGGGAGGCTGGGGGTACAGAAGAAGCTGGGAGGGGACACAGCAGGGACAGCTGACCCCAGCTGACCAAAAGGATATCCCATACCGTATGACGTCATGCTCAGCATATAAACCTGGGGGAAAAAGGAGGAAGGGGGGGACATGTTCGGAGTGATGGCGTTTGTCTTCCCAAGTAACCATTACGTGTGATGGAGCCCTGCTTTCCTGGAGATGGCTGAACACCTGCCTGCCGACGGGAATCAGTGAATGAATTCCTTGTTTTGCTTTGCTTGCGTGTGTGGCTTTTGCTTTACCTATTAAACCGTCTATCTCAACCTACGAATTTTCTCACTTTTACTCTTCTGATTTCCTCCCCCATTCCACCAAGGGGGAGTGAGTGCGTGGCTATGGTGCTTAGTTGCCGGTGGGGGTTAAACCACGACAGTGTCCAAAGAGATTACAAGGCTTTCATAAGCAGGAAATGCATTTATTATTGCATATAGCTCTGACTTATGCCAATCTGTACCAGTGTTGATAACTGAATGTTTACGTGGAAAATGGCACTTCAGCTCTAGCTATTGGCTGAACTTCAGCACTGATCACCGAGTGTAATATTTAACTAAGCAAGGAATAGTTACATAATTTTCAGCCAGGAAAGGGAATTCCTTCCCTTATAATATTCCTGCTTCTGTCTGATTCCATCACTGAGAGATCTTTTCACTGATTTCAGTAGCCAACATGTTGGGATCGTTGTCTGTAGTGGAATGGTTGACAGGCTAAAATAACTGGAAAAAATACTTAGTGCAGTTTTTCATTGCAGGAGCTGATAGAAGGAAGAAAACTATGTAGTTGTGGAGAAGATAATGGCTATGTAATGGAATGTATGGAGAAGCAGGGATGCTAGGCTCCATGTGGTCATGTCTGTCCTGTGTTACGTCAGGGAGGGGGATGAGCATCACAGCTGTTGTGAAAACCTTCCTGGAAATGATGTTGGCACAACAATGCATGACCCCTGAGAAGAATAATAAAGAGCCTCTTTGCTTCTTTAAAAGTTGTTTGGTCAAAGCACCAATGAAATAATCTCTCAAAAGAAAACCTGTCCTGACAAGAACTTGCACTGTATGACCTTTCATCAATCATGTGTCTGAAATGTGGCTTATCAAGAAATGGAGAAAAAAAATCTCATACTTTCTACTTCAGGGTGTAGAATTCTACAAAATCCTGTTAAATACATTAATGATAGTGGTGGTGGTATTCTGTTAGAAACAAGCTGTGAACGCGCCCCAGTAAATTTCATCCTCGGAGGTTTAGATATGTTTTTTTGGATTGTTCTTCAAAGCCCAATTTATAATTCAGTAATGTGTGGAAAGTATTCAAAGTAATTCAGTGATGAATTCTTGAAGTTCATTGTTCTTGGGGAGCTGTTCTAAAAAGAAAGCAGTTAGAGAAATTAGGGAGGTGAACCTCCCTATTGCCTGGTGTAGTCTTCTCCCATGCTGTGGTCTTCTGAGGAAGGTGTAGGTAGGCATCGCCTGCAGCCCTTCCTCAGCTCCCCATTTTTACTTTAGCCCTTCTCATGGGTGTGTGATGGGGAATATTGCTTCGTATTCTCACACAACTTTAATACACAGATAGCAACAGAGACGTAGAGGCAGACTTGAGACATACCATCGTTGAAGCCCTACAGTTATACAGCGGATGGCAAAGGGGACCTGGGGAGAGGAGGAAGCAGGAGAGTAATTTGTTTACTTTTGCACAGAGCTCCTGGGAAGATATCTCCTTACACACCAGTGTTTTAATAGAAGAGAGATTCTCCTTTGGATCCATCAGGATTAGCTAACGGTTAAACTCTGCTAGGAAGCAGTGTAGGCTTTCAATATAGATTTGTTTTCAGTAATAGTTCCATCATTCCTAGACAAGCATTCTGATTATCCAGCAAGTACTACAGATTTAGGGAGATCCCTTGTTGATTTTTTTTTTTGTTGGATGTGTTTTGTTTTGTTTTGTTTTTTTCTTAGTGCCTGTACTTGACAAACAAGATTAAGGGATTCACTGATGTGGAAAATATTGAAATCACTCTAGGCTTTTTGGTCTTTCTCACTTTCTCAGATCATATATGAGATATTCCTTGTCCTCATATTCCCTTAGTTTTAGACAAGCTTTTGAGATCTTTCTTTTTCGTAGGCAAGGTCTGCCTTCCTGCAGACAAAATAAAAGTTAATGTTGTTATTGTTCTGTGTCCCAGACCTTGTCACTCTCCGCAGCTTTCCCCCCTCCCTTTTCTTCTAACCAATATAATCTCCCATTTTTCATTCGGAGAGTGACAGATTCAGGAGTGTTATAGGAAAAGCACTGGAGCAGGAATCCTCACTTATGAGAATTTGGCTGCTAGTGTTGTTGAGCAAAACCTCTTTGGTGTGCATATTAGTGAATTTTCATCAGGTGAAAATTTAAATGTTGTCAATTCAGAGTATATTAACTCTATTGCAGGAGGTGGTGAACAGCTTATTCTGTAACTTTTAAAGCTGCCTGTTCAATTTAAACCTTTGGGTTACTACATTATGTTTCTCAGTTGTGTATAAACACGTAGGTATGTGTGTACTTTTACCTTGTTATAGATAAACCATGATACAGCATCAGAATTTGCTTTTCTGAGTTGATTTTCCCTCTATTGTATCATTAAAACTCAACACATATACGAAATATGCATAAGTCAGTGCAGCACTGCAGCATGTGGGGCAAGAAAAGTGCGTGGGTTCCATTTCTTCCTTTTAAAAGTAGTTCCTCAGTACAGGAGATCTCTGGGCATCAGTGTTCTGAAGTCAAAATAGATGGGACAAACAACATGTCATACACTTGTGCTTAGTTCTTCTTCTTCTTCTTTCTTTCAGTGAAGACTCTCTCACTACGTGGTTTATTTGCTGTCACCTCCTATCACTTCCCCAAATGAAAAGGCCCTGAAAAGTAGAACTGCTTTTTTTTGACAAGTTAAGTAAATTAGGCTTTCTTCTAGGTGGGCTGAGTTTATCATTTCGGATTGCAAAGGCACTGTTGGAGAAAGAGAATATTTAGTACTTGCCTACGTTTTGTTTGGTTTTTTTTTCCAATAGTCTTAAAGGCATTGTCTGTTTCTCATAATCCATTGGTGTTGATGTGTATAGAACATATAATTTACAGATGTAAAAGCTGAAGAGTTGGGGCTCCATTCAGAGCAAGTTCCTCATTGTACCTAGAGCAAGGCATGTATTATTAGAGGATCTTAGCTTAGTCATGACAATAACTGAGGCAATTTCTGTTTACAAATCAGTATTTTGCACTTCGATACCTCCACCATGGTGGAAATAATACAAGCATAAAAGTGGTAGTCCTTATTTCAGTGGGCTAACAATTTAAGCAGTGGGTTGATTGGTCGTCTTGCTGTACATTGGAGTTTTACGTGCTTGTTTATGTGAAAGTCATGCAGATGGGAACACATGAATAAACGAAAAACAGGCACTTGTAGGAGACGATTTTTAAAATTACTTTTATTACAGTATAAACTCTGTATACATACAATTTCCCTTAGTACAGAGAACAGCTACACGGTGGTTATGTAGATCCAGACTGATATTAATGTATCAGAAAACACCTATGGATGTTTTTCTTCTTTGGGTATGTATATAAGTGTTTGTATAGATAGATAAATAAAAATGTTTGGGTTAATTTAGGAAAAGTTTCTGAAAATTCTTCTTATAGAATTGATGAAAATGCTGCTGAAGTGGGTTGTATTTGCGATGAGAACCTCTTGAAGTAAAATGAGCTTTTCTGTAAGTATGATCGAACACTGCTTTGCTTTTCACACTCCTAATGTGTGTGTTGCTTGCCTGCTAACCGTGGCTAAAAGGCATGAAGTCACAGGCAACTATTAAAACGTTTAGATTCCTAGCTTGTAAATACTGCATTTCTCACAGAATTGGACTGAAATCCAGTCTTATGTTTCGTGTTCATCCACTTCATATCCATTGGGATGCAGCGTTTGTGAAAGAATCAATTATCCATTTGTTAGTCAGAGAAGCTTTACAAATTATACATTAACAGATTTATTTCTCAGGTTCACCATTGGGGGACTGATAGTATAAGGTGGGTTGATGATGAGTGTTAGGGGAGAAGGAGTTGCCACAAAGAACACAATCAAAAGAAGCTTTCTGAGTGGCTGTGAATTTACTCCTAATTGAAGAGCTGACATAATCCATAGTAAGTGCGTTTATTTCGAGGATTTTACATTAGGTAATTGATTATCACATGAGGTACATTTGTTGGTAAATACTTGCTTTTCCTTTCCTTTAAATTCAGGATTTTGCAAAAGCCTGCATTTAGATCTTTATGTGCAAGGTGCCTGCTAGCTTTTTCTCCCTCTCCCTAAACTTTTCTTTCTTCCATTAAGGTAACATTTTTTTGTTCTATAGCATCAGCTTGACATTATTGATTTTGAACAGTCAAACTTACTTATGTTGTCCAGAATTCCAAACATGTCTCCATCAGAAAGAAAACTGCAGCTAATGGAAATTCAGCTGAAGGCGTTTCTTCCTTCTTTCCCAGAACTTCCACACTTTATGAAATTCTGAAGTTGTTCCCAGGTTAACAATTTCAGTGTATTTCCCGTCATAACTAACAGGATCCTCCTTTTTGCCAGATTTGAATTATGTTGCTTTAGAAATAGTATGTGTGTTACTATTATTTATACAGTACTGGAAGTACCATTGTGACCACAAAGAAGTTGTGTGTTTTTACTTGTTTGGCCTAAAGCTAGGGGTCCCGATTAGGTTGAAAAAAGATTACCCAATGTAGTGCTAATTAAATAATTATTTTTAATTTCCTCAACATGCGGCTGCCTGTGGTTTTATGGCATGGGGTTTAAGATTAGATCATCTCTTAATTGAGTAATATTTAGGTGGATGATGTGTTCGTAATTTTTAGATTGACACTTTGACCTCAGTGTTGTAATTCTTAATTTTAATTTTTTTAAAATATGATGCCTGTAAATTTGGACAGGTTTTTTCCCCATCCATTTAAAATACCTTTAAAACTGTCAACTGACCAAACCCCAGAGCATATCCTGGTTCTGACTGTATCAAATGATCAGTCCATCAGATTGTGATGAGTTAGTGACTACCTGTGTCCTCTCTAACCTTGAGTGATTCTTCATCTTTTGATGACCTGTAAAGGTGGATGTTGCAGGAAGGGCATTTATACTCTGTACTGTAAAAATCAAAACCTGTTTTCTTTTGCCAGGCAAATTAAACTTTTCAGTGGGTTAGCTGGAATAAGGTCTAAAAAAACCACAAGGGAAAGACAGTTGTAACTCCATGGCTGAGTTGATAATGTTTTATTAAAAAAAAATATAAATAAAAGCAGGGTGAGGGAGGGTAACCCACAAAATTATCTGTGCTCCTCTTTTCTGAGTTAAAATATCAAAATTACCCACAGGGTGTTGGCAGGGTATAAATGCAACTAAATTTGAAATGGTAAGTAACTTTGCTGACTGGCTCAGCAGTACATTTATAAAAATAATTTATATGAAAAGATGAATTGGAGCTGATTCTAGAAGAAACACTTTGGTTTAGATAACACATGTACCAATTTTATCTGTGGTCTTTTTTTTCTGATTTCCTGGATAGTTTTAGATACAAATCTTAAACAGCTTTTCAGTGGAATGTAGTTCTTGGAAATGTTACTCAGCTCTGAACAAGATGATCCTGGCATTAGCTGTTCTTGCTGTAACTTTATTTTAAAATGCATTTAATATTCAGCCTTGACTGTTTTTAAGTTCATGGTCTATCATCACTTTCTGAGCTCCATAGAAAGTTCTGACTGGTAAAGTCAGTGAACAGGCTAGTAGCCAACAGTGCCAATTCAACTTGAGTGCTGAAAAAAAAGTTAGTCTGTGTTTGCTTTGCCTTGTGTACATCATCTAGAATAGCGTGTCCTGTTAGAGCTTAGCTGGAGTTTTCTGGAAGTGAGCAGGTCTGCTTGTAGTTGAATTTATTTGTCTTCCCTGATTGTCAGCTGTGTATAGTGCAGACAACAGGAAAAAAAAGAATTGGAGAAAGGAAGAGTTAAATGCAACTGATAGATGTGTTGAGCATGCAGAAGGCTTGCAACAAGTTTTCAGTTATATCTGGTGTTACGAAATACCATATCATAAAATTTCTCCTTAAGAAAGAGTTCTGAAGTATTGTGTGCAATTTTGAATGTGGGAAAAATGCAGATACTGTGGAATCACCTTTTGCCCCACCGACAACATGCTGTGTGTATATAAGGAGAGGTTTGGCTTTGCTAGGCACTGTTTGGTTACCTGAGTGCAATCACATTTAATCTGCAAAGTATGCCACGTGGCTTTCAGTTGCAGCATGACAGATAAATTCCATCCTCCTCCTTCTTATCTTCAACTTTTATGTGAAGATAACTTACATAGTCTACCTTGCCTACTTCCTGCACTTCATTCTTTCAGTATCAAACTTTATCAAAACCATTTGACAGCAAAATGGGAACAATGTGGACTGTAGGATTGAGCTGTTGACTCTTCTGGTGCATCCTGTTTTGTTTCTTTTTGTCTTGGGCTTTGTTGCAGTAGAGTGTCTCCAAGAAGGCCCATCACACAGGAGTGCTGCTAGGTCTGCTGTTGCTGTCATGTCAGCCCTGATGGTAGATGTAGCTGCTGATGAGAAGAACATGGCCAATTTAACACTGTAACTTAGCATATGATCCTGTGTCAAGGTGGGGCTAATCAAGATGGATTTTTTTCCTTTCCAATTGCAGAGTAATAAAAGAAGAGAACCACCTTTGCGAGAAAGTTGTGGTAATGGTAACTTAGATGCAGCCTAGAACAAAAAAACCATGCCACTTCCATGATTAACGCAGTTGAACTTTCTGTGCTTGTCCTTTCAGAGGGCCAGAGGTGTTTCTCATTGTAGAGGGAATGGTGAAGACATGCTGGCATTTCTTTTTTTTCCCCCCATGACAGAGACAAAATATTCTCTTGCACCTTGATGAGCAAAACAGAAGTTTAGAAAGGCATTTTCAAGGTAAGGCAGGAATAAAAGTGCATGCTAGCAATTTTTATGAAGCTTCTAGAAAGTGAGACTGACAACTGACATTTCTTGCCTTACTCAGCATCCTCCAGCCATGGAATTAGCAAACTGTGTGTGTAGCATCTAAGAATCAGAGCTTTCACAAGGATGTTGGCCACACCAGCAGGCTGATGGGCTTGAGCTGTGTTCCTCAGCTGCCACCTCCCAAATGTGTCGGGAGAAACGCAGCAGGGGAATATGCACCATCTGCCTGCACTGCCAGTGATGTGCTTGCTTCTGATTTGAAACAAAACAAGTCAGCATAACTGGTCTGTGGTGAATGAAAATACTTCTGAAGCCCATAAATCAAGGAAAGTTAGTTTGACTTCTTCCTTGTCAGTGCACTTTTTGGCCAACAACGCACAGCGGAAAGACCACTTTGTGATAAGCAGTTATTGCGATATTCCCATGTAGCATTTTGCAGTGACACAAAGTGAGACCAAGAGTGGTGTCTCCTGCCTGCAAGGAAACTGGAAAGCAAAAGGGCTGGCAGCATCCTTCTCCCAACTCATCAGGCAGCTGTTGAAGTGCAGGGCTCAGTTCTTCAGCCTTGATTAGAAAAAAACTTCTAGAAAATGAAATGTAATTTTGGCATATATTAGTTTCAAGGTAGAAGAGAGGAAAAATTCATTTTGCTGAGTTGGAATTTTTTTGTGCATGAAAGATTATGGGGAAAAGCTTTCCAAAGGCTGTGAGAAGACCTCAGTTTATCTCCTGTAGATAGTCCATCTAGACAGTGTGTTTTTATATAACTTTTTATGATGTACTTTTTATGTAATTCCAACTGCCGTAGCGTATATAATGACCTGTGATATTTTAGACACAGTTGTGCAACATCTAATGTGACCCCACAACTCAGCACTGTTCAGTGACGCTTTCTTTTCACACGAACGTATGATGGATTTCTTTCTTATTATGCTCAGAACCACAGAAGTGATCTGTTTTGTGGTTCAATCCATTCAAAATTTTATGAGAGTAAGAAAAGTTGTTCTTAAATATGTAAGAGAGACTTACTTGGGTGAAGATCCTTCAGTGATGCTTGAAATGATGAGATATTTGTTACAGAGGGTGAAATCGGGGTCATGGTACATAAGAAGGTTCTTGGTACTTGAATATAATTGGATGGGGTTTTGTATGCAAGGGGGTATGCATTGCGTTACCCAAATGATGTTATAAGTTAGTCCTCGGTACTTAAGGTAAGGATAAATGTTTAAGCTAAAGAAAACAGTAACAGATGCTGTATAACCCTGTAGATTGGAACCAAAAGTATATCTGGATAGGGAAAGGAAAATTTATTAGATTGGGGTAGTCTTCAGGATTTTCTCAGTATTTGTCTAAGAATGAGTACACCTATGTTGCACTTGAATACCTTCTAATAGTCGCTTCTGAGAACACTATTAGAGGCAAAAATGAAAGCAAGAGAAGGGATTTGAAGGAAGAAATAATTACCAGTATAGCCATCAGACCAAACCAGAAGAATTTTCAGTTGCCTTGATGCCTGTGTGGTCAGCATGTTTTATGCTGAGTTTTGATAGCAGAAGAGGTTCTTAATGAACAGCTGTGGTGCGCAGGCACAGATGCTCAAGGTCTGGGAGCCTGGTGCTTCATGAGAGCTCCAGAGTGCTGAGGCAGGTACCTCCAAAAAATGTCAAATTTCTGGGTTAGGCAAAAGGCTGGAAAGAAGGCTGTCTTTTGACATTGTCATAGAAATACATGTTCTGTGGGGTTTTTTTGATTCATGCAGCTAAACATTACACAACTGTTAACACATAAATCTCAGGAAGTGTGGGGGGTGTTAAGGTATGTGATTGGTGATTTAACTTTAAAGTCAACATTAAAAGTCTTTTTCCTTTCGTTTCTTTCCCTAGAGCCCGGTGAAGATAAATCAGATCAGCCTGGATGAAAGTGGAGAACACATGGGTGTTTGCTCGGAAGATGGCAAGGTACAACAAACCCATTTCTGTATTTAATGAGGTAGCAGGTAATCCTCAGTATTACACTTGAGATAATTGTGATACTTGTGGAGTTAATTCCCGCATTTAGCACCACCACTTTGACCATCCATTTTGAGAACTGAGCTCACCTTTGAATACTCAAAATTAAAGTCAAATATATTTTGCACAAAAGTGCCGTAGGAAAAGTAATTACAAGAATGTCAATAATATAACTGATATTAAGCTGATTAACAGCTGTGGCAGGAGGACATGTCACCTTAATCATTACTGCTGTGCCAGTTATACTTCAGCGACTACTCTACAGTTCCTGCAAGACAGTGGTTTAATGCCTTTCTGCTATAAATCCACAAAATTGGATTTTGTGGGCATGATTTCTGTGGGCTGGTGGTTTTCATTTTCACACACGTTATGAATGTTTCTCTTGAATTATAGAATCTTTTGATAAGCAATCATAGTTTATCAGAAGAATAAAGTGTCTTACAACAGCCACATTAAATAAATGTAAAATCAATATATGTACAGTTTCCTAAAAAACTGGCACCTACTTCCTTGACTGAGGACATATATCATTTGTGCAGTGTATAACTAACAATTATCAGTGCTTCTCTGGAATGTTGAGCTGTGACATTTAGTGGTTTTGGTGATTGATTTTCCACTTATAAGAATGTCTTTTTTGTTTTTAAGTCGATGGCAGTCTTTTCTAATGTGGGTTTGCAATGATGAAATTCTAATGCACAGGGTGTATTTAAGCTTCTTTTTTAATATAATGCTCATATACAAACGCAGTGCATTAAAAATCATTTCTCAATATCCATCTGACTTAAGGAGAAAATTTCTACAGAGTAGACTTGGGGGGAGGAGGAATGTCGGTGATCCTAATGGATGTATCCCATTCAGTAGAAGTTCTATAAATTAAAAATAAAATTGGATTTTGCAATAGGCAAAAAGGGGCTACAACCCCTTTAGACTGTATGCACTTGGTTTTTTTCCTTCCAAATAGGTGGGTTTTTTCCTCAACAGGCAGGCAGCCAGTTTATGTATCGAAGCCTTTTGTTTCTCAGAGATATCTTGATGTCAGTATCTTGACACAGTAATTGGGATACTAGTGCCTATCAAAGTGGGCTGTAGAATTTTACAGCCTGTAAGAAACACAGCAAGAGTGTCCTAATTGTCTAAGCAAGATAAAGAAAGGGTCAGTAATTGTACAAGGTAATAAAAATGTTGAGCTAGCTTGTTGATTTGGGTGTTTTGAATGGTGGGAGGAAGCAAGCACCTGCTTGTAAGGGCTCCTCAGATGTGACTGCAGATTACTGACTCGAAATATGTATGTTGCAGTGAGACTACAAGCCACACACATTTTTCATATATTAAATTAATATTAAAAATACGTATTTGATTTTGGAATTGTTCAAAAATCCATAATCCCTACTCTGGTGTGGCTGTATATGAAAAGACTCCAATACTTTAAATGGTGAATCTGTCTTGATTTAGTGAAATAGCTATTGTGGATTCAGTAGGTGACATTACATGCTATACAAGGCAGTCTAAACTATGGTCCCCAAGCCAGGGCTAATTCTGGTAATATTTTTGACGCAGGACTGGAGTATCACAAGTACACTATTCATCATATTTGCATTCATAGAGCCCAGGGACATTGATGCTTCACCATATTCTACACTGAAAAGCTAATCTGGAGATTTGAAAGATCTGGGTGTGTTAGAAGGTACTTTCCACTTGACCCGGAGAGGTATGTTTCTATGAAAGAATCCACCCCTAAAATGGGTGAAAACAATACTTAATGTTGTGCTACTGTATAAGAAAATGGCAGAAATTCCTGGCCAGATAATGTAGCACTTCCAGGCTCTGGGTCTAAAGTTACACTTTTGTTATAACTCCTTATAGCTCTTTCCTTACTACAGTGGGCGTGTCCATATTGTAAGAAGGTAAACACTTGTACAAGTGTTTGCTAAGTTGTCATTAACTCAGATGAAGAAGGAAAAAAAGTGAAATCCATTTTTTAAAAAAGAAAAAAAGAAAAAGTGAAACAGCTTAGTTTTCTTAAATCAGTTTTAAACAAAAAAGGGGTATAATAAAAAGACCTGTGAATTTTGAGCCAGCTGGGTTGATGCAGGTATTTTCTACCAATTAATAAAGATACGTCTGGTAGACCACTGCAAAAGATTTTTGCAATAGGCAGGGAGTGCATTTTCCCATATCAAAGTGGATCCAATACGAGGGATATGGAAACCATTTGTCTTCTTGAAGGAAGGCCTTATGATGAGAACCCCCTCCTCATATCTGTTCTGCTGTCTGATGTATTTTGTTTTACTACTTTTTTCTTTCTTTTCCCACTCTCAAACTAGATTTGGACTAGCTACGTTGACGGGGAGGGAGGCATAGCAGCACAGTGCAATTCTCTAACGCTGTTCTTGTTGGGCAGCATCCAGACCTAATGTCAAAACCTGGCACTGGTATGTCATATGTGGCCAACAGGTGCTTTGGGAGCCACTTGCAGCTTTTCTGTACTGCATGTTTGGTTCTTTGAAAATCTTCCTTGCCAATGGATTCAACTGCAGGTGGTCACCAGTGGCATGGAAAGGAACAGAAATTGAAACCACCACCACTCTAGTTTGGCCACTGGCTGGGGAAAATGGCTGGGTGTTGAAGTATTAGAGTATAAGAGGAGAATTTTGATGTTGGAATAAGTAGAAGGGGAAGCAGCCTTGCAGCTTCAGAATTGTGGAGTATTTTTGCATTAGTTTTTTGCCTACTTATATGCTGTCTTGAAAAATCTGGATCTGACTCCCAATTTTGCTAAAGCTTTCTTATGCCATTACATAACAGCAATATATTTTGCACCCTTATTGGCTTGTAATTTTTTTTATACAAAGAAATATAACTTATATTGAAACCCCATGTGCTTATATGTTTTAGCGTCATGTTGAATGCCTGTAACAGCATTTTTGTTAAGAATATACTTGAAGTATTACATTGATCATTTTTCAATAGATGTGGCTTGTAGATAAAATGCGTTTGTTTTCCTGCCTTTTGACCACTGAAGATTGGCTGCTTCATCCACATGTGGAAGCAAAGAAAAGTCTGGATGCACTGGAGTGGTGGGTTCTGGATATTTAAAATTGGACAGGACTGGCAAAATGTAGCAGACTTTCATCATGAATTCCAGCTACCCAAAAACATCATGAGCTGAGTGGGGATAGAAAGTAGAAATAGATAAATCCAATATAGGTTTGTAATATCAAAAGAATCACTTTCTCTCTGAAGAATAAAAGACATTAAGAAGCAATAAACTGTTATGTGGTGTCCCTAGAGTAAACATGATAACATGTATTTTATGCTGAGTTGTTTTTTCCTCTTTAGTTAACTGGCTCCATTTTGTTTTCATACTCTTAAAGGAATATCATATTGCCATGTTCAATGCAGTATTATGAAAATGTTGAAGGCACTGTTGCTAATGTTCACTTTGATGAATTAGTTTTCATTTGAGAGGGGTGTTTTGTTGTTTTTGAGGATTCTGCTTCCGTGGAATTTGCAGTGTTATGTTTTAACCACATCTATTCTTTTTCTTCCTCCTTTCTCCTCTCTGTCTTATTTTCTCTTTCCTCTGTTCCTTATTCTGTTTAGTCTGTTGCATTGGATATGCTGTGCCAGCTGCTGAAAACAAAACCCCAGAAAACAAAATCCTCTAGACATCAGCCCGAAGGTTTTCTAGGCTTACAGCCAGGCCCAACTCAAATAAAACCCTTTCGTTGGCTTACATAATCACAGCTTTGCGATACATCTCACTGTCTCCAAATATTGATTTTCCAATCCTTTGGAGCAGTAGCTCAGCCCTACACAGTGCATGCAGCAGTATTTTTAAAGTGTGTTGTTAGAGGCAGTATATTCACTAATGAGTAATGGACAGAGCTGATAATGCTGCTTAGGAGATGTATCCAGGAGACAAGCTTGAAAAGGAGAAGAGGTGGTTTGAGACATTTTTAACTTCACTGAGACTGCTGAACTTTGAGCCACTTTGAGGATGGCTTAGTTCCTTGCTGATGGCTTAGTTCCTCTTGTAGTTTGCCTGAAGTCTAATTTTTTTACTCTGTCTTCTTGACTCTGCAGGAATTTTGGAGGTTCTTGTCCTCTGAACTGATCTTTTTAGAGCCACTAAGCCTCAGTTTCTGTGGCCTATTACTGGTATTTACTGGCTTTGTTCTGCAGATCTTTGTCTAGAGGGTTTTATATTTTTTGTTACCATTATTTTTTTGTCTTCCACCTGAAGGAATCACGATGGGGATGGGGATGCAGAGAGAGAAAAAAATAAGGTTAAAAGATCTCTTAGATCTTTGAGTCCAACTTGTTGAACATGCAAAGCAGAGTTACTGAAGGGATCACCTTTTCCAGAAAATACAGATGAATGACTAAACCTGTCTGAGAACCTTCTAAAGTAGATTTGCTGTCAGATACAGTTTTCCACTGATTGCTCCATGGGATGCTCTTTTCTCTCCCTTCTCCCACCAGCAGTGTCCATCCCTGCTGGGTGATTTTGTTCCAACAGCCTCTGGCAGTGGGTGGAAACCTCTTAAAATCATAATGAAAAAGCAAACCAGTTATTATTCTTCATGGAAATCATAATTAGTAAATCAGTTACTAATTCCTGGCCGTAAGTCTTCAACCCTATTTTACTCTTAATTTCTGCAGAAACTGAGTTGTCAACTGTCTCATATGAGAATTGGGGAAGAGAATGTTGCATGCTGGATGAAGAGACATAAGCCCCAAAGAGGGTTGTACTTACAAAAAGCTTGAGAAACCCTATTCTGTAGTCATAGCATCTAAGTCTAATAATATTTCTTAACACTTGATACCTCTGTACCTGTTCTGTAAGTAAAGGGAAGAAAATATTTAAAAATCTGTTAATTCTCTTGACACTTTGTTTTTGGGTTATGTTTGTTGTTCTAGTTTTTTTTTTTCAATAATGTTGAGCCTTATTCAGATGGATTAATTCTGATAGGTATTCTGCTGGCCTATGGTTACAACTTTAGTGCTGACTATTAAATGTACTGAGACATCAACATGGATGAGAAGGGAGGAATCTTCAGAGAAAGACATTTCCAGTGGTCATGGAATAAAACAAAATAGCAGTGAATGCACTTGGGAGAAGGAAAGGATGGCAAGAAACATATGGGACTTGGTTTTCAGGCTGGTTTTGCTTTATTGTCACAAATTTCTTTTTTCTTATGTAAACCCTGTATTGCTTGGAGGGGAAAAAATCCTACAGTTCTTTCTCAGAAGGGAAGAGTTTTTAATTTATTTTGCCCTGAATGTTATTATGTTGCTCTTACCTTAGATCAGTATCTGTTAAACAGATTTGATCAGCCTAAAGCAAAAGGAACTTGTAGGTGTTGCTGTGTTTGTAACAAAAAAAAAAAAAAAGAAAAAAAAAACACAAAACAAACCCAAAACCAAAAAAAAATAAAACAAAAAAAAACCTCAAACCAAAAAAAAAAAAACCAAAAGAAAAAAAAAAGATTCAAATAAGTACTTTGGCACTCCTGCAAATATTTAGAGATATGCCATAATAGAAGCCCAAGATGTCTCAATTAACTCTGAATTGTTAAATATGACTTTTTTTTCTTTAGGAAAAAAGATAACTGTTAGCATTCAAATTGATCTTCTAGTTGCTAGTGATGTACATTCACTTTTATTTGTCAGGTGGTGACTAGGTAAATATTTTTGGTTTTTTTTATATACTTCTTTAGGTGCAGGTGTTTGGATTATATTCAGCGGAAGAGTTTCATGAAACATTTGACTGTCCTATTAAAGTAAGTGCTTGTCTTAATCTTTAGTAATTGTGTTGTTTTGGCGTCTTTAATAACAGAAAGGTCACATTGAATCTAAATGAGAGAGAGGAATAGTGCTTCCTTGTAATGTTATTCAAGTCACTAGAAAATAGTTATCTATCTCAATATAAAAGCTTTTGATCTGGTTAGGCAGGAAGAAAGCCGATCTTGGTTTTGTAAGAAGTATTATTGAGTTTTTCAAATACAGAAGGCAAAGTGAAAGAGAAATTGTCCTGTTGCAGCTGTTACCTGTCTCAACATATTTCTTTCCTTGTAGATCTGTGATACAAATTCTGAGGGTTCTGCTAACTGTGAGGTCAATATTTTGCAACCAATTCATATCCATTAAACCTACCTCAGGTTAAGGCAATGGGTGGGGTTGCTGATGTACCCTGTCTGAAGGGAAAACTTCAGTTCTACTCTGCTTGAGAGATGTGTGGCTGCCTGGCTGTTGAAAAAGCACCTCCAGTAGGTGTATGGGAAGATCTAGCTTTTTTTAACAAGAAACATTTCTTGCAGGAGGAGAGGTGGTGTGGGCAAATGATTGCATTTTGCTGCTTGGGGTCTTCCATGTTGCAGCTGCTCTTGATGGGTGGGGAAAGGAATGAAGCCATTAAGTTTTCACACACATCAGGTGCAACTCACTTGCCTCCTAGGGCCCTACTGCTTTTACAGCTTGACACATAATACATAAGGCAAAGAGGTTGTTTAAGCTGTGTTGATGCCACACGGGGTTGTCCTGCAATAGGGCTGAGGTGTATGCCCTCTAGGCAGGCCCCAAAAAAGACTTAATTGGGCTAACCCTTGCTCATGGCAGTCCTGTGATGCACGGTCCTAATTCTGCTGCCTTCTGTGCAAAAAAAGTAGTTGTTTGGTGTAACGTGGCCCTCAGTGTCAGGTGTGTGACTTGTCATGTGCCATGTAATATGGAGAATTTTCTTCTTCTCTAGGAAAAACAAATAGAGATGTGTGAAACAACTACTTCAGAGAAAGAACTCAGCTGTAACACTTGATACTTGGCAAAGGGTTATCTAGTTTAAAAAGTGATGTGGTGCTCCCTGTAAACTCTTATTTAAGCCACAATCATCTCTTTCTTCCCCCCCCACCCCCAGATTGTTGCTGTTCATCCTCATTTTGTAAGATCCCACTTCAAGCAATTTGTAACAGGAGGCAAAAAGGTAAGCAGTCATAGTGTAATGAACTTAAGCTATCTTTAAACAGCTTTTAAAAATAGCTCGGAAGGCTATGTATGTGATTTTTAACACCTAGAGCAAAGAATTCTGCTTTTTCCTTCTCTTTATGCATTGTATTCCAAAACATTCTTACTTAATTAAGACTAATTCCGGGGGGAGGGGAAGTGCACTTTTTATGTTAAAAACATGTTGCAACAAGTTGAGCTTCAGAGTCGAAATACTTCTATCTACATAGTCTGAAAAAAAATCATTTGCATATCCTAGGCCAGATTTTCTCCATTCATTTTAATTTGTTGAAGTGCGAGCAGAAGTTAGACCTGAATACTGACCTTTCACAATGCATGTTGGTCTTGGTATTTGGGATTTTTCGTTTGCTTTACCTGTAGGTGATTTTTTTTTTTTGTTTTGTTGTGGGTTTTTTTGAAGTAAACAAACCCAACTATTTTCATCAGTTCTTGTTCGTGTTTGTTTTTAAAGTAATTGAGAGGAGTTCTTGGTAGAGTAGAGCTCCCACTTCTTTAAGTACTTGTATCTGTGTAGTTAAAGTCCTCTACTTGGGGCAGTTGTTATTTTCAATGTGCATTAGGTGTCTTATTGGTGTAGGGTGCAATTCTGCCTTCCAGATTACAGGAAGCCTGTTTCCAGGCCCTACAAGTATCTTGTATCACCTTGCGTATTTTCAGTCAAAATATGAGAAGTTTGATTTGGAACATTTTCTTGAATTCATGGGATTTTCCTGTTGCCTTCTCTTTCGAATTAAGGATGAACAATCCTCACTTGTAGATGCATCAAACTGAATGCCATGGCTCTCCCTTACCAGCATGTAAGAAATATAGACTTCTAGTGCTGAATACAACTTAATTTTCATTAACAGTTCAATATGTTTCAAAGAAGAGCTGTGTTTTATTTTGCTTTTTAAGTGGCGTGTATGCTTGACAGCTTTTGCTGGCTGGTCAGAGTTGGTGTTGTCCTTAAAATAATGCACAGCCAGTGTATGTCTTTGTCAGCCACCAGTTTCTGAAGATTTTTAGTGCTGATAAAAGGGGTATGGAAAGAGAGAAGCAGGGAATTAATAGAACAGGGCTCTGTCAGGTGGTAAAAGAGCTTGCATTCACCTGATGCCGAACAGAAAAAAACATCAGGGAGTTAACACATTCTCTTTGGTTATCTTTGATTACTTGACAGCTTGTTTTATATTCTGTCCTCTGGGGAATGGTATACTCATTCTTAATGCATTCATTCTTTGCTGAGGAACTTTCCTCTTCAGGAAAACTTTAATTGACATCTTAACATAAGGTATTTAGCATTGAAATAAATGTCCCTCGACACCTGTAATTTGATTTTATTGATACATAAAACCAACACATAAAACCTCTTAGCCTTGTGGTAGAAACCCTTCCCCTTTTCTCCTTTCCCCGAAAAGGAGCATATGTGCTTGTATAAAGGCAACAACAGAATGCTCTGTGAAAATTCAGAAAGTTAAATTCCACCTACTTATTTATCAAAGACTTTTTTTACTTTTTCTGAAAAGAAAAAGGCCTTGAAAAACATCCCTGCTTTTTATTTACACCTCTCCTTAAGTGTAAAGCCAAAGAGCTGTATGGGGTCAGCAGGCAATGGGAAGTTGGTCCACAAGAGCGAGGAGAAGCAGGCTGAAGCATACCACCTCAGGCTGCAGACCTCGCATCTCTCTCCCTGTGTCTGGAGGTTGTGTATTTGGGTGAGCTCCTTTGGGGAGGGGGACAGGACTTCCCAGGGCTCCAGAGGTCTCTGTGCTTTTAGCTTTTGCATGGACACAGCAACATCGTACCTGATAGCAGGCAGTGGTGAGAGGCCATGCTGTCTGTCTTCCCCCCCCGCACCAAGGCAGGGGTAGCAGTAAGGATAGAGGTAAGGCTGTCCTCATTTTGGATCAAGCTTAAGAGAAAAGCTTTGCTTAAAGACTTCATGCTATGCTCCTTGACTGAGCTGCATTCAAAAACATAGTGTGAAGTGTGTGAACTCTTTGTCCAAAGGGTTGTGGGCTCTGTCTTTGTTTTTTGTTGTTCTGGGAGATGGTGACATAATGTCTATTAGCATTTTAAATGTTGGTGTTTTTTTTTTTAAATTGCTTGCTAAGATAATATGAGAAGATAAAAGGACCCAGAAAGAAATTTGGTCACTTCCTCAAACCCCTCTAGTTGCATTACGTACATTGTTGTCTCAGAATATGAGAAGGATGCTCTTGATTTCCTACTTGAATTTCATGCTGATTTTGGTTTACAGTGAAACAAAATAAAGAATCCAAACCACACATGCACACACAAAGCAAGAAGTTACCCCCCTGACCTTAACACTCTGTTTTGTCTCATCTCAAAAAACCATTTTAAGATCTGCTTAAATTTATTAATTTTACAGCCAAGCATCAGCCTCAGTAGGATCCTTAATGAATGGGGTGGGGGAGACTATAACCATAAATTACCACCTCCTTAATTTTTTGAGAAATATACAGTTCTTCATAACAATATAAAGTGTATTAAAATACACTTTTCAGTTCAAAGACCCACTGCAGAGCATTCTGCAAATGTTCAAGGTGAGCAACAATCTTTTAAAAAAAATGTAGAGAGAGAGGGAAAAAAGCTAAGTGATGTGCTTCAGGGATGCACGGTGCAGGTCCTCGGTTCCCAACATAGGTGGATGTTTGGAACTTGGGTGAATTGTGTGATGCTGAGATTTGCCACGTCTTAGAAGGTCTGCCTGACCTAAAGCTGACTTAAGAGCAGTGCGCCCTGGGGTAACTTTAAATCATTGCAGACTGTTGGAAGCTTAACTCTGCTGTGCATATGTGTATACAGTTACTTTACTAGGCATATACTAGAGTCCTTTAAGAGTTTTTTTTTCCTCTAAATTGTATTATGAACTAATTAACGACTTTGTTTGCTTATTAAAGCACTAGTCTTTAAAAGTAAAGAACTTTCATTAAGCTTGGGATGATATCATTGCCTTCTGTTTTGGGCAGGAAAAGCTTTTTTTCACCCCCTTTTTTTCAATGAATGAATGTTATCTGTGCCTAGAAACAAGGCAGGGACTGTGGAAACATTGACATGATCGCAGTGAGAAGCAATAGGTACCATACTAAATAGAGGCGCTTCCCTGCTCCCCTCCCCCTTATCTCTGCAATTAACTACAGCACTGTTGTGATGACTTGGCAGATGATGGTAACCCTGAAATAATAATACCATATTTTGTAAATAATAGGGCATTCCTGTCCAGAGCAGACAGTAGAGCTTCAAAGCAACGGAAAAGACAAATACTGTGCTATTGAAGGCCATAACCTTCTACCTTTTAAAAAAGGGTCTAATCTTAAAAAATAACAGGGTAAAAGCCATCTAAATGAGGATGGTAAAGCTGAAAACAAGGTGTTCTTTATTTAACTGTTAGAGTGCTGATCTTTCCCAACACATCAACTAAATGAATGGTATTACAAAGTTTGAGTATCTGTTATATCCAGAGGGTTAAAGAGGCAGAACTAACAACGAGAGAAAACTGAAGGATATTTCAGTTCCAAAGTCAAGGTATCAGCTACTGCGTCTTATGTAAAGATAACTTAGGAGACCAGAACAACGTGAGGTTTGTTTCTTGGCAGAGTCATTGATGAGACTCCCTATTTCATGTTTTGACTAACATCAATAACCAGACACAAAGGTTTTTGTAGTAGAATTCCTAGGAGAGTGAATCCTCTGGAGTGATTGAGTCACTCTGCTGTACGTGGAGTAATTAAGGTTTTTTTGGGGGGTTCTCTACCCAGCATAGTAGTGGGGACCCAGAACAATTAAGCAAATGAATTCTGAAGCCAGCATGGAGTAGGATATTCAGTATCTTAAAGGATTGGGCTCCTCATTTGCCTAGAACATGCATTTCGTATAGTAAGTGTTGATTTGAGTATCCAGTCTGAAACATTTTCAGGGCTAGGGAACCAAGATAAAGCTGAAAATTTACCCTGTGACTGTCAGCAGTCATATCTTTATATCTATCTGTGTCTATATCTACATAGTATTTTTATATTATATATATATATAGTGGAAATAGATATAAAAATGCATTTTTAATGGGGTCTGTATTTCTTTTGCTGGAGAAGATACACTATAAAAACTGGTTTTCAAATGTAGATGTGTCTGAACATGTTCGTCTATTTATCCTTCCAGGATTAGCATCTGGGCGTATCGATGCCCATGCTTAAACATTAGACTCTCTTTTCTTTGTCTGTTATAAAAATGGAGAGAACTTAGTGTTACCTGGGGCAATTTTCTCATTATTAAAAAAAAAAAATCTAAAATACTATTTCAGTGTTAGAATCCTGGGCTGGACCCATGGTGTCTCCTGCCTGAGATGCGAAACGAGACGATCTAAATTCCTTTCCACTCCAGGTGGAGCAACATCATACACAGAGAAAGGATAGCGATTGCGAACAATGCACAAGCGGGAAGAGAAATAGCATTCTTGGGGATCTGCAACTGCTGTTACGGGTAGTGGGATTTGTATGTTAGAGTCAAGTCTGCCAGGGGATGTCTCAGATTTTTTTTTAATTGTCTGCTTTTTAGTGTCAGCAGATGCACTTTGCTTTGTGAGTAAGTAGATGACCTTTACCTCTGAACCCTATGATATGTGCTTCATAATAACTGGTTGGACTACTTTGACAAATTATTAAATTGTCAGGATGCTGTTTGCAGCACAGTCCATTTTTAGAAAGCAGATAGTCAGCTGTTTGGCATTATGTTGGGTATAAGAGTACCAGACAAGGAAGGCAGATTGCTTTGTAAGCTCTAAAATGTCAGTCAGTAAATACTCAAAGGTCTGGTTTAAGTGAAGAAAGAGTAAATACTATGGCAATTTCTGTCCATGCATTGGATAATTTACCATAAGTAGGAAACAAACTGTAGGAGCAAGCAAGCCACAATAATGCAGGTCTGTGATTTGCTTGCTGTGGTGTATAATGCTCGGAAGTACCCCATATTATTGAGCAGATGATACTTTGATATGTAGTGATGTGCTGCTTGCTTAATAAACAGATTATTTAGCTTACGTTTCTACTTTATTATTTTTTTGATGTGTATTTCTTCTTTATCGCAAAACTCAAAACATTTTCCTTGTGCTGTAACAAACAAATGTGGTTTGTGTAAAGAGAGAATGGATTGTAGTCCTGTGTGTGTGTAATCTAGAATTGTGTGTTTTGCAAATGCCTGCATAAAAACTTTTTTCATTGCCTGAGGTGGCAAGCAAAGAGGATCTAAATATATGAAATGTGTGAGGGGTTGTGTCTTTGCCTGCAGGGCGGCAGGACTTGCTTTCCAAGGTGTTAATTCTGTAGCTCTTTGTGAATAGGTGACAGCTGGAATCTAGCAGTTGAGTTATTAAAAGTACAGCCTAATAAAAGTCCAATGGCATTTATTTGTATTAAACATCTCAAAATTTCTAGCTTCTCTGTCCATGAACTACAGCAGCAGCTCCTGTTTCGTATCTCAGCGTTGCCATCGCTTACCTCCCAGTGCTGCTGTTGTCTGCCACTGCCTCCTTGCTTGATTTCCCTTGACTGCACCTCCTGCCCTCCCCTCCATCCACACCCCAGCTCTTTATACAAGTGTTTTGTGACCATGTTTTGAAAACTCATCTTCAGTTGAAAACTTGAGGCTTACATTATTCTCTGTCTCGTTTGAGCTCATCCAGTCCATCACTGTTCTAAACAGAAGTGATAATTTTTTATTATTGCTATATATTTTCCTAGGGATGCACGATTAAACAGTAAGTCTTCATGTGGCATGAAGTTCTGTGTTACTGTTGGATATCTGTTAGTCTTGGCTGTGCCTGTAAATGTTGTTTTTATGCTGAAAACAATAAATAAAACAAACAATAAATATCTGTAGTGATCACTTGTAACCATGGCAGTAACATTTTAGGTTTTTGTGATGTTGCCTGGCTGTGGGGAGAGTTGGTGACACAGGTGCCAAAACCCACAACAAATGCCACAGGTAGGCACATCTTCACATTCAGGCAAACAAAGAACAGGACAAGGACAGTACAGGGAGTTTCCTCCTAATTTTTATTCTGTGAAGTAAAAACTAATCCAACAGTGCTGCAATAGGGAAAGGAAGGGTGGCTCTTCAGTTACAAATTGAAGTCTTAGCCTTTTTCTTTTGTAAAACTCCTCCAGATCTTTACCGAGAAAGCGCATCAGTAAAAGCGTGTTTCCTTTGAAACTTTTCACTGTGTGAGGATAGCTTTTGTTTCGATGTTTTGAAGGTGGTATTTGGTAGTGGGATGAAACGGAATTGAATTACTTCACCGTATTGATGCTCCCAAAGCTGCAATCATTGGTCTCTTTGTTCAGAGGATTGAGAATTCCTGTACGTGGTTTAAAGACTGGGATTACATGTAATTAGTGTTAATGCTAATTGCATGATAGGCTCCATTAAATCCAAGCACTAGTCTCTTCTCTTTAGCGGATGTGCTCTAAAATTGAGTTTTGAGCTCTTTTTGGAGGAGGTTAATCTCCTGGTAGTGAAAGATACAGAGAGATGTATTCACTAATCCAAGAGAATTATATCAACTTCTTTTTAAAACTGAAGAAGTGTCCTGCACTGTTCTCTTGTCTCGTGCATTTCAGTGTGTCTTTTTTTCTTAATGATCCAGTGGACAACCAGAAGCAGTTAAGAAGACTCCCAAAATAATAAGTAGTGAACTATCAGAAGATTGCAGTGTACTATGAAGGAGTGTGGTTGGGGACCCTTGAAGTTAAAGTTCATTTTATCTTAGTGATATTATCATTTCACGGTATATGCAAGAGATGCTGGAATTTCGTTCTAAGCACTACTATATTGTAACAAAGGACTAGAAAGGTTTACCAGAGCAAATAAAAAAGGGGAAAATATAAACTGTATTGCAGAGAATGCAAGAAAGTTATTTTTGTGGCTGCTGTTGAAATATAAGTACTGTGAATGCTGACTGCCAAAATATAGGATTTATGGGAAATAAAGCCCTAAAATATTTTTCCCCTACGAAAAAGAGAGAGAGGTGGTAGGAGGAACCCCTCCAGAAACAGTGTATTTTTGTTATGTGTCTAGTTTCTTTTGAAGTTTTAAATGGCTTTCTGGTGCGATAAACATTACAAAAACAGAAAGGAAGACTAAGAAATAAATTAGGCTGCTTATTTTGAGAGCGATGCATTCAGTGGATAGCAGTTCCAAATTGTATAGCAAAATTCTGGGTTCAGTAACTCAGTTTCCAGGTGTTGTTGTCAGAAATAATAAATAAATCACATCATATATCAGTAAAATGCAGATAATTACATTGCAGATAAATTAGTAAAGCATGTTTTGAGATTATTTTTTTCTTTTTTTGAAGCCACAATGTTGTGTGTCCTTTGGTTTCAGTGTTGGACCTATTGCACTTGCTGATATGAAAAGGGGAATTATGGGTGCTGCAGTGATTCAGATTCACTTCCCATCTTTATTACAGGCAATATCAGACTGTTGTCTTCTACTGCCTTGGTCTGAGAATTTAATTAAGCATGTGTGTAGAGTTGAGCAGGATTTTTTTTTTTTCTTTCCTCCTCACCAGTTCTTTCTCAGGTCACTTATTGTCTTTGCAGCCTCTTACTTGGGTAACAAAAAAGCATGATGTTCACGAACCATGAAGAGTAATAAAATAGCTGCAAAGCATCATTCCAAGCTCACTCTGGATCTTGTGTGTAATAAATAAACTTAAATCACAATTCAGTCACAAGCAGAAAAGATCAAAGTTCAGTTAATATAATTGACATCAGCAAGTTTTAACCTTTCACATCATGCAAATAATTTTTCACAGCCTTGTCCAGTAAGTTCAGATGAAAATGCTACATATTTGCTGCTACCTTTATTGGACTGTATTGAAAGAAGCATCCGAGTGAGCTCTTTTTCCATTGAGCCTCTCCTTCAGAGTTTGTGAAGTACGAAAAAAGTAATTTTCAAGTCTGGATTAGCACAGCGCTTAGTTTTTAATGCCATGCCCAGTTTCTGGGTGGAGCTAATTAGTTTGGGCTGAGGGCTGCTCCTGTGTTTCACATCTACCTACCAGCCTGCTAAGGCATATTCCTCTGTATGGCATGGCCTTATAAGCACAGATGTTACCTCTGCTTTCAGTGTCATGCCTTGGTTGCTGTAAAATAGCATATTCTATAAGAGTTTTATTGAGCAGCCTTTTTGTAGGTGGGAAAAAATCCCTAGACTGTCTAAAAGGTGGGCCTTCATGTGAGCTATGTGAAGGACACAGAGTCATTTTGGATGGGGTTAAAAGTGGCAAGATATGCTTGAGTGAGAAGTTTGCAGTACACTTCATGCAAAAGTTTCTTGATAGACTATCCTAGCTAGTGGCCACTTTAAACTTTTGGAGAAAATACTTGTCTTCTGGTGCCATCTTGTGGCTTTAGGAGAGAGAGGCAGTCTGTGTAATTGCTGCTAAAAATCCCTTATTTTGTTAAAAGATGTTATTTTAAACAACTAATGTCTTATCATTTCACATATTTATGCAAATACGGGCAGGGGGAAACCATGTATAAAAAAGCATGTATAGCTGGACCTCAAATAGGAAATAGTAGCAACATAGGTACTCGATTTAGGTTTTAGCATGGTAAAAGTCCTTGCAGGTAGCAGTTTCACACCTCTTAATGGTCATTGTGCACTCATGAGCTCGGGTTCAGGCTGTGCATGTGTCTGTACGTGGGTGTACTCATGCAAAAGTTGGCAGGACTGGTACCTTAAGAGTATGATCTTCGTAGATACTTCAGCTTCTTACTTAGGTATCCCTCCAAGCGCTGCACTTTGCATCACTCAAAGTGATTCCATGTTATAATCCTATTAAATAACTTCCTAAAACCATACAGGAGCTGGTAAAAGAGCTGGACTGTTATGCAAGCTGTCTGCATGTAGCTGGGTTTTTCTTTGCTGCTGCAAAGCATTTCGTAACATCTCCTATGCATTTAGATATTCTAACATACCTTCCCTATTTGCAGAACCGAGGATTCCCAGTCGCACAAGTTTTACATTCAGCAGCACTTGTGGTACAGTGCAGTTTGCACGTGTGGGACTAACACACAGCATCTGTAGAGCCCTGTGGAAGGCCATGTAGTTCCACATGGGGCCAAGCAAAAGGCCAAGTCTAGGGGTCTTCGATAATATGGGATGCTTTTCCTATCTCCTGTTTTTTGGAGGGAAGAAGGAGCCCGTCACCAGATCAGTGGATAGGTGTGAGGCGGTCTGGTTTCTTGACCAGCTTTCTGAAGTGTTGTCACTAGTGTTGTAGACTTAGGTTCTCAACTGCCTTAATTTCTCTATCCTTAAAATGGAAATAATTATACTTACCATTCTCTGGAGCAACTTGATGGAAGGCGTGCTTATTAATATTATTGTTAAAGTAACTTGCATTCTTTAGGATACAAGATTCTAAATATATATGTACTATATGAAAATGTTTGATTGTATTTGCTTTTGTTTTGTGATAGGTGTGTATTTTTCATTGCCCTTGAAAATGAGGCAAAAAATACCTCCCATGTACATACAGACATACAGCACTGTGTCACAGAATATATTTCTTGTTGCGCTCCTTCATAGTTGCTGTTATATGAGAGAGGCTGGATGAATAGATGGAAGCCTTCGGTTTTACATGAAGGGGAAGGAAATATAAGAAATGTAAAATGGAGAGGACACTTAATTGCTTGGGCCAATAATATGGTAAGTATTTGTCACCTCTGTTAAATGAACAAAAATACCACTGCATTACACTATTTGAGATGTTTCAATGTTAATTGCCAAAATATTCCATTGCAAAATGGTACATTTGAAGAATCGAATATAAAAGGCATTGAAGGATAGTGTTTTAGATCCCATTTCTTTGTAGACATTTCTTCAGGCATTTCCTACTGGCTAGTTAGTGTTGTCCATATGATTGCCACTTCTGAAGAAATTAAGAAAAGTAGCTCTACATACCACTGTTGGGGGTGGTTGCTGCTGCACACTATTGTCTAGCAGAGTTTTGACCAGCGCGATGTGTTGAAGCAAACTGTCTGAGGAAGGAATGCCAATGTGACTCTTCTTTATTAAAAAAAAAAAAAAAAAAAAAAAAAAAAAAAATAGATAGAACCTCACCACCCTCCCTTACCACTTCCTTCCCTCCCCCACAAAAAACCCCAAACCTGTCTGGATTTTGTAATTTGTACTGAAGTGACATTATCATATGTGCTTATAATGTTGTAGATTATAAAAAAATGATAGTTACAATTTCTCATTTTGGTAGGCCACTAGAAAAGGCTAGACTTAGGAGAAAATAGGCCCTTTTTCCTCTAAATGTAATTCATATTTTAAAGGGAACCATTGCTTTCATGCTGAGTGTTGCATTTCACCTATCACTGTATATCTAATTGATGGGTCAAGGTCTGTGTTTTAAAGCTCAGCAGTGAGCGATATGTTTTTATGTGTGTATCATGTCTAAATTCCAAAGTCTTATTTTAAAATGTGGGAAAAGTACTTCTGAAACACTAGCTTTTTTCCTTCTGTTGTTTCGCCCTCCTGAAGGGAATCATTTATTAAAATATTTTACAGCCATTTTTCTTTTCTTCCTTTCAAAACTAGTTTGATATGAAATTGTTAGAGGTGGACTTTTGTTTATTTACTTCCCTTTAATAACAGCATTAGAATTGAAACTTCAATGAGTGTTTTTATTGTCATAACATTAGCTCTTCTGAAGGTTTTGTTCTTTTCAGAGCCATACAATTAAAATATATATTCTAGGTGAATCTGCTGGGAATAGATAGGACAGTGGAGGAGAGCTATCCCTAGAGATGATGCGCCACATCAGAACACAGAATACTAATAAAACGTTGAGAGCCATCTGTCAGAGACAAAAAGTCATGGTCAGGGCCTATCTTCCAATGAAAAATGAAATGACACTTGCCCTCCAAAAGATTAATATATTTGGTTAGTGGCCTTTCCCTTCCCCCTTTACCTTTTTAAAAATTTCTCCATCCTCTAGCAAGGTTTTGTGTTCCATTTTTTTCTTTCAAAGTCAGAGAAAATCTTTTACAGCCTTGCTTCTTACTGTCTGTATGTTGCTACCTAGTTTTTATTTTCTTATGCCTTTTTTTTTTTTTTTTTTGGCACACTGTATGTGAGCTTGTTTGACATTGGATATTCTGAGATGGGCTGCAGGTTATTTAGGCAAGGTCTAATTCTGCTTGTCAGATGCTCAGGCAACCCATGTTTGCTGCTTTGCCCTCTTCTTCCTCCATGGCCAAGAGTGTAAGTTTTACAAACTGAGACACCTGAGGATGAAATCCTTAGAGGCCTTAGGCTGCCTAACTCCCGTTTGAACAGGTTTTAGGGTCTTTCATGATGGGAAGTTGACTCTGGAAATCCTTTTGGTTCATGATGCAAATGGCATACTTTTGACTATAGAGGATCCTACACTATTGGTTTGAAAGGCACTTGAAACGTAAGCTAGTCGATCCCATATAGGATTTGCTGCCTTGTAGAAAAACAGAATGTGTGATATGGGTTGCTTTTATCTGAAAATCATCCTTGAAGACAAAGTGGTAAGATTAATAAAAGACAACTTTATTAAAATGCAGTTCAAGCAAGATTGCAAATTTTATCAGACGAGCTTAGAAAACACAAAACATAAGCTCCTTGTTTATGTTACACAGAGATCTGGGTTCTGTATGTTGCAGATGCTATGTGTAAGCTTGTTTGGCTTTTTTTTCTGAAACCTTGATGGCTGTTAACCTAAGATATGCCCATAGGAGTGTGTTGTACACTCACAGTTCTTCAGTGACAAAGATCATGGAAAAAAGACCCCCGGCCCACCCCCATACCACTTACTGTTCCTTGTGATTTTAAAAAAAAAAAAAAAAAAAAAAAAAAGGCGCCAAAATCTGGCTTAGACCGTGATGCCCATGTTTAGACTTTTTGACTTACAAACGGTTGAATCTGTGCAACTGGGGACATAGAAACTTGCAGTGGGGGAGGAACAGAAAGAGGCAGAGAAATCTTTTAAATAATTTTTCTCACTGGAAAAATCCTAACATGGGATGGCATCCTGGATGCTGACCTTTCAAGGTCCCTTCCATCCCCTTTTCTGTGATCATGAGAGTTCTTTTTTCTGCTCACTGAGCTTTAAGAAAATATTTACTAAAATACTTTAAATTATTTTGGGGACTTTTGTTTTTAAATCACTAAGAACAAGTCATTACTTAACATGAAATTAATCTCCATTTTGCTATTGGAAAGGTTATAGCTCACCTTTTCTAAATGGCATGGAAAAATCTGATTAATGGCTCTTCCCCCCCCAAATGACTTTAATCTTCCTTTCTTTAAACTTTTTGTTCTGTTAGTTTAGGAGATTTCCTGAGGAGGCAGTGAAAAATCTCAGGATACAAAACCAAGCATCATTTAAATATGCTTGCTTTTCTGTTTTAATATAAGAGTAGAAAGGCATTTCTGGAGAAGTACAGATTGGCCTCATTTATCTTAATGAGCTGTTGCTTCGCATCTTTTCTTTTTCCAAGGTGGAATTTTCTGCTTCTTTACAGGGGCTGTTGTGGAAGAGCTGGGATTTTTTCATTTCTCCAGTAGTAGCAGCAGGCCAAGAAGCTGAACTGGTTCCTGACTGGAGTTGCCAGTCTGTCACTCATTCACTTATTATATCTTTTCATTTGGCATGTGAATTTAAAATATCTAACTTACTCTAATCCCTTTGTTCCTTCTGTCACCTCTGGGGTTAGATGGGTCTTTGTATCAACAGCTTTTTCTGTTGGCGTGCTCAGCCCTACCCTGAAACTTATGCCATGAACTGCTATGGCTGCCTTAGCATACAAAGTAATATGGGATGTGGTGAGTAGGAGTTTGTCATACTTAATAAAGTTCTCTTGTATTTAAACTTTCAGGGCGTGAAGATACTTGACATGATCTCCAAGCAAAGAATTACCAATGTGCCTCGAGATGACATAAGCCTTCGCCCAGATATGTATCCCTGCAGCCTTTGCTGGAAGGATAATTTAACGCTGATTATTGGCTGGGGAAATTCAGTAAAGGTGCAATTACCTGTCTTAGTAATAAATGCTTGCTGTTATCACAGACAAACAGAGGATTATTTCTGAAAAGCAAAGGCAATCGAAAAAAATAGAATTTGGTTTGACTGGAGTGTGCAGAACTCCTGCTGCCATAGAAATGTCATTGAACTGACCCTCATGAGGGGGAGGAGTGATAGACACCCAGCGGTCAGACAGATCTCTGTGTGGGAGCATGCAGCGAATGTAATCCTCAGGGACACTTCTCTCCTCTGTGCCTTGGAGAGATTTCCTCTTCTGAAAGCTTTCAATGGGCTGTTGAATTCATGTCTTTTGATTAGCATTAAGGAAGAACAACTTACCATGAGGTATTTTTGGAGGGGATTGTTTTGGGGGCTGAGGAGGTTGTGTCTACTAAAACAGACACATAATTTTGGTCAACCATAGGAAAAAAAAAAAAGGGATGGGGTGGGGGACAGGCTGCTTGGGGTTTTGTTCCGCTTTCAGCAGGGAACTGGCATTTCGAACTTGTGCACTGCAGACTGACTATGATTTGCTCCGACCAGCACCTGACATGAGTTTGTTACAAGCCTGTTAGCTGTTTTCTAATAACAGACTGCTACATCACTGCACAGTGGGGAATTAAAAGTGCTCGGTAGGAGTAGATGGAAAGGGAGGGTAAAGTGAGGCAGATGATGTGTAAAAACCTTTTGGAGTATTAAACTTCGAGTTCTACAAATGAGGAGGTTTGTCCTAAGTTTGGCATCTGTCTTCCCCCTTGTATTGTGCGTACTTCACAACATTTGGGTATTTGCATTTCTTTATATGTACATACTCACCTTCTGTTATTTGAAGTTGCAATAGCATATTTTTAGTGAAATGGTAAGGTACTGAGATGCAAAGTCTGAGAAGATACCAAAGCCAAACACATATATGCTATTATGAAGAAATCATGGTGGGCAGATGTTTTGAGATTTCTCTCATGTGGTCCATCTTCCTTCTCCTCTCCCTGCATATTTATAAGGCAGTGGACTACAGCTACAACTTTCCTGTCCGGTTTTCTTCTTCAGTGATGCATCATCACTGTTTAACAGCCTGTGTTTTTCAAAATACAGAAGTGCATGTCCGAGAATGCCTCAGTAAGAAAAGGAATTTCTGGGAAAAGTTAGATTCATTTTAGGAATTACAGTTGTTCATCATAATGATCCAAGTCTCTGTTTCCTAGATTTGCTCAGTAAAAGAACGGCATGCCAGTGAAATGCGTGACCTTCCAAACCGCTATGTGGAAATAGGTATGATTGTATGAATGCGTTCTTTTTCAAAATGATATAAGCTTTAAAGGTCTGTTTTCACATTCTGGCCTGAAAAAGCTGTTACAGTTCAGAGGCAACATGTAGACGTAACATAAAAGTCTCCTCATTTTTAGTTGATGAGGTTGTCATAATGGCCTCCTGCATGGTCTTTTTTTCTTTTTTTGCCATCATAGAGAGTCTTAAATTCTGTGATCATCTAAAATCAGAGATCTTTGCATGAAAAGTGGATGTCTTAACTTTCTCTTCACACGGATTCCTACAGAGAACTTGGTTTTTCATCTTGGTTAAATGATGATCAGTGTAGTAGTAAGGAGAAAATAGACACTACTTTATTCGATTATGTATTGTTTGACTACACTGCTTATAACTTTTTTCTCTTTAATTTTTTTTAAAAGTCTCTTTGGTATGGTGCTAGAAAATGGATTTGAATTTCTTTTTGTTGCCTTTTTTGCTTCTGCATTCTATGTTCTCCTTTGCTTTCTTATTTGTCTGGTTTAGGTCATGTGAATATATTTCATAATTGCTGATTAATGGAAAAGGTCTTGGCAAAACGTGTGTGTTAAGGAAAAGTGTAAAGTGGAATTCAGAGGAAATTTCGAGGGTAAGAGGGGATGTAAACAAAAAGTCACAACTGGTCCCAGAAGCTTGCTCTGGGGAAAGGAAATATCTATGAAGAGGTAGTGCTGGGAAAAT
This sequence comes from Morus bassanus, assembly GCA_031468815.1. Classification (NCBI taxonomy): domain Eukaryota; kingdom Metazoa; phylum Chordata; class Aves; order Suliformes; family Sulidae; genus Morus; species Morus bassanus. The sequence continues at coordinate 56,336,045 of CM062567.1, read as the reverse complement.
AAACAGGCCCTCTGGGACTATGCAGACTGGAGTGGACAACAATGTGTAAACTTTGACATGAGATTGTAGACAAGAGTGTTCAGTGAAGATCCTGACTCATGTCAGATTAGAATGGTGCATGACATAGGTGTATACTCTGCTTTCTGATTTCAGGAAAGAATCATTTTAAAATAGCTTCTGAAAATCAACTAGGGGACTTGTTAAACTCTGTAGGAACTCTGGATACTGAGAGGCAGTGGCATGCCTGACAATTAACTGAGACCTGAAAGCTCTTTGTTGTTTAAGATTACATAGTCCCAACAGAATTATTAACTGTGGAATTCTGGGATATTTGAGATAATTTTGCCAATGAGAAGTTTAGTCTTGACTTTTAGCCTCAGATCTTTTATATAATACTTTGTGTACCTGTAAGTAGCTTTTAGAAAATAATTAAATGGGGGTTTTTACATAGTGACAAATGAACAGAGGCAACTTCTGCTTCAGCTATAATGTGTCTATGTGAAAGGAGCTAGCCTTAGGTGACTGACTACTGGAACTTCATTAAAAAAAAAATAGTTGCCATCAGACTGTTTAGGTGCAGACCTGAAGGTTAGAGATTTTTGTGGAAGTAACTTTTTCATCTTAGAATTTTTAGCCTAAAATCTTCTCTGTATTCTTGAGGACTGGCGTTTTATCTCACTTAACCTGTTAACAATGTGCTTGAGATTTTTCTTTCTAGTTTCAGGTCAAAGCACTGAAACAGCTCTGCCAAATGCTATCAGCAGCACTCATTGGAACGTGGATATTAGATTGGGAGGGAAAAGAGGGAGACATTATTTGTTCAAGTCTCAATGTAAATTACAATAGCTTTTGATGTAATCATATAGAAGGTCTTCTTGAGAGCTGTGTGTCATGCCATAGCATCTATTTCAATTTTATTTCAACTTTACTTTTCAAAGGCATAGCTGGAAGGTCTGATATTATTAATGGGCAGACCAGTAGCCAGTATCGTTTTTTTGCAAGACCATTAATATCCTAAGTGGATGCAAAAGCTGATAAACTCTTTCATAGTTTAAAGAATTTACACAAAGCAAGAATACCCTTCAGTGGCAGGGTAGCTGAATATCCTTTAGATGTTTTGGCTCATAACATCTTGGCATCATGCTTATGAAAAATGAAACCCATAACACAGTATAACTTTTGTCATGTTTAATCATTTTGTTTGTTTTTCTTTCTTTCTTTCTTTCTTCCTGCTCTTACAGTTTTTGCAAAACCGGAGGTGAAGTAGGAGACTTCATACTCTGTTCATCAGAGTAATACCTATGGAGCCTATGACAATATAGTGTTTTCTCATATCTCAGTGGTTTCAAATTTATACTCTTTCAGAGCCATTCTGAGGGCCTCAAAGTTCCACAATAATACGATAGTAAACCATGATGGCATCAGTAGATCTTAAATGTTTCTTCAGTGGTTTGCAGCTCAGTGAATAAGGAAACAGAGCATTTCCTGAATTGCAAGTTAGGTACCTAGGATCCTGTGTAACAAAGTCCTCCTCATCTTCTGATTCTGTCTTGACACATAGCCATATGTACTCTGAGGCAGGAAATAAATATGATATCTACTGTGATGCTAAACCAAATGGCCCATAATGCGGGAAAGTAACACCACTAAGCTGTTCTAGCTGTTTTATTTTAAGGAAGATAATGCCATGATTACATGTAAGAGAAATTAGATGAATTATACAGGTCTCATGGACCGAGATCTGTGTAGCGTTGCTAATTTTATTTACATCTTTCAGTATATTAATGGCACTTTTCTTCAGTAATCTTTTCCATTGTCTCTGGTTATATGTTACAGTTCATTGCCTACGTGGGTCATCGTTCAGTGTTGACGATAAACTCCAGTGAAATGTTTCTATTTAGGTTTAAATATACGTTAGCTGAGCAGATCCTATCAGTTTAGCTTTGTCAGCTACTGGTGTGAAGTAGTGTATTGATTAGAAAGTATTGGTATTGAATTACAGGCTTAACATGGACTAAATGCCATTGTGATCCTTCTTAAAGAGTGCTTGACCTCTGTGCTCACTCCTGATGGGTATACAAAAGCTGTAATGCTGGACAACTTCTGGTCTGAACAGGGGACCCTTCCTCAACGGGAGCCTGTGGGAAGGATGGTTGCTAAAGAAGCAGTTAGCACTTTGCAGTTAATATGATTCCTTTTCAAAGTGAAACAGGGCATGTAGTCTTTGATGGCCTTGTCAAGTAACTCGGGATTTTATATACTTTTATAGAGAAGTACTTTATCTCTGCCTCAGTTACTGAGGTTGTTAGTGGAAAGTAGAGATTAACACTGGAAGTTAGTACAGGACTTGAAGTCAACTAGAGACTTCCTATTATTTTAGCCCAAATTTTATCTGGGGAATCTCAGCTTAATTTCAGGTGCCAACCACCCAGCAATGCCTCTTGAGCATTTGTCTCCCCTCTGCATTCCTCCAAATTCCCCACAAAGTAGAATTCTGGTTTAAAGATTATGTTTTGTGGATATGCTTGTAACAATACATTTATATGTTTTGTGAGGGAATAGCTGTATAACTGCACGGCAAGTTACCACCAAGCATTGAGACAGCACATTTTATCTGAAAGGAAAATATAGGAGTATTTATTTTTTGGTTTGTAAAGTGAGATACTGGGATCTACCATACCAGCATTTTTCTCCTTACATAGATGGAACTTAAAGCTTAATTAATGAATGTGATGAGCAGGAAATTAAATGTGACTAAATGTCATCAGCTTTATATGCTGATTTATGTAAACATTTCTTTGGAGCAAGTCTGCTACACTCTGAAAAGCAAATTGCCAAAAAAAAAAAAAAAAAAAAAAAAAAAAAAAGGAAGAAAAAAGCCCAACCCATTTATATAGCTGGTTCCACTTTGACTTTTGCATATACTGTTTTGCCACAAGCCAAACTGACCATTTATAAATTTCTTGTTAAAATTAGTCAAAACTATCAGACTCCTGAATATTTTCCCTGTTGGTTAACAACATTTTCTCAGTTCAGTGTGTAATGGAAAAAAGAGTTTTTCAGAAAATCAACTTTGAAGCTTTGAAACTTAAGCTCCTGACTTTCCTGTTGTCGTCAAGGATTCCATGGGTTTTCCTTAATGGTTGTGTGTGTCTGTAGCTGTGGAGTTGTACAGGCAATTGCCATATTTCTAAAGATGATTTTTATTGTTGTGTGAGGTGGAGTAGGAGTAAGAAGATTTCAGCACCACGGTAACGCTTCTATTTCACACAACCTGACTGCAGGTAAAACAGCAAATTGTAACACTGCTTACAGTAGACAAAACATTTTTCTAATTTAATTGAAAGAGTAAATGTCACCAGGTGGATGATTACTGGCATGATGAGGTAATGGGCTTTTTTCCTGATGTTTCTGATTAGTGTGATACTGTAATTGAGAGAAATTGTTTTGTTTTAGTAGCAAAATTCTTGTTCGTTTCCATTCTGTGCTGGTAGCAAGTAATAAGGCAACAGCTTTCAGTGACAGAGGTTTTACAGGGTTTTGATTTTAAACCCAGGTGGCTTTTTTTGTTCAGTGGTCATATTCAATTAACAGTATCATTTTCATTGCCCTGCTTTGCTTAATGAAAATGCTCATCCTCTTTGCCATGTGGTATTTGAAGTTATATATAGAATGATTGATTAGTGGTTGCTAAATTTTCTCTAAAGCTTTTTTGGACCTTCAACATTCTAACAAAAATAAATTTGAATATGATTTTTCCAACCGTTTTGATTATAAATGAATAGCAGAGGGTGTGAATTCCAAGTTTGGAAGCATCAGTTTTTGCTAATCATTGATGTATAGGACCCGCCATTGATTTTAGTCTTACCCTACTGCTCTTCCTACTGAAATTAATGGAAATGATTGTCCATTAAAATGCCAAAATATGTACATGATTAGGTAAATAGTTGCTTGATTTCACATACAGTAGTACAGGTAGAAAATTTGCAGGGAGTTGGGAGTTCTAAGGATATTCGAGGCTTCAAGGCCAAATAAAGGACCTTCATGTGGGTTACTTCACTGCTACTCCCCAGAAGTTTTGAGTTCCTTTTGACTTACAGTTGTCATGTCTTTAACTGGGCACATCCTTGAGCTTTTTGCTCAGGCTTCTAGTCAGAGGTAGGTCCGCCCTGGAAATTTTAATATATGAAGGCTGTTGCAGAGTCTTATGGGAGATAGAAACCATTTGTAGGGAAATACTTAAATGCTGGGGCAGGTGTTCATATATGAAGATTTTTCAGAGAAAAATATGAATGTTAAAAAAATATGAGATTTTTATTTTCTTCAAGGATTATGTTGGATAGTACACCTTAAATTAAGAATAGTCTTTTATTTCAGTAGAAATATACCATGTATATATGTTTATGCTTTGTGATTTGCTTCTATTCATCTAAAGACAGCTTAAGTGATACTTATACGGGACCTTTTCTGGCCCTCTAGCTAGAACTGAATGCACATACTGTGGAAAAAATAAAAAAAAAGTCTTTTTATATTTTATATGATGCAGATGTAGCTGCATGAGCGTGATAATAGCTATTTGTATCATAGCCATTTTGTATACTATTTTTTTTTTGCATAAATAACCTAGCTCGGTAAAAGCACTGGTGGTGGAGACACCATCTTGAAAACACTTAAGGGTATGCTGTATTGTGGCCCACAGCAATGACTGCAAATTTTGCAGATGTGCCTGAAGTAGGCAGTTAAAAGGTGATTTGGGAATGCGTAGTGGCATCACCCCAGCATCTAACAGTGCACCAGAGTTCTAGGTAAGCTGGGCCAGTTCATGATGCTTTGTGGCTCCACTGCTGTTGATATACAAGTGGGCTACCAAAGAATTAGCTTGTGTGTTGGCTTTTCCATTTCTTTCATATATCATATGGAATTAAAAAAAAAATCCTTCTTTTTCTCCACACATTAAGTTTCATGTTAATTCTCTGCATGCTAGTTCAGCTTCCAGCTTACTTTCCCAAAAGACAGTGTTGAAACCTTGGCCCCATTGAAATCAATGTAACCAGAATTTCACTCTATAAATATGCACTGGAAGAGCAGGGGCTGGTTTCTGAGATTTGATTAAATGAAATAGACTTCTTTTAGTTTCAGTCCACTGCATGTGTGTGGATCTTTAAATTCCCGAGAAAGTTGCTTTATAGAGTTTTGGTAAATAATGTAGCATATATTGTTTTATTTCTGTAGTGTGGTGTATTTCATAAATTTCATTTAATGAACAATAAAAAAAGATTTACAGGTTTCTTCTTTTTGCTTCCTGGTAATTTGTTTGACAGCTGTACATAGATACTGAACATAGAGTAGATCCACTGTCAGCATTATCTTCCATCTTCTCTTATGACAGGCATAAACATGTATGACACATGGCCATACCTTGGTCATTCCCATTTACTTCAATACTATGTTTGTTTTAATTGTTTTGGTTCCTTTTCAAATTAACAGCATTTCTGCAATACCTGTATGTTGGATTTTTTTTCCCCCCTTCATCACAACAAAGTGTCCAGAGAGTAAGTCAAATTAACCTATTAGTGTTCTGTGCAGCTATTACTTCTATAATTTTTTTCAGTAAAACTTTTTTGATTAGCTGCATCAAAGGTTTTTATCAGGTCAAGAAGCACTGTATGCCAGCTATTCTTTGTTCAAGGCTGTAGCAGCAGAGCTAGAGCATTGTATTTCAACAAGGCCTCTTGAGGAGAGTGAACCGAGAGAAAGCTGAAAGTGAAACCAAGGAAACTAAACTCTCCTTAAAAACAAAACCTGAAGTGATGATTTTTGTTTATTTCTTCTGTCTTGCAGAACAGTACTACTGCTTGATCCTAAATACACCATTACGTGGATGTTACAAACTTTTTCGCTGGCAAAGGAGCTAAAGTTCCAGTGAAAGTCAGAAAAACACACATGTTTTTTTAAAACTGTCCCTGTAATCTTTATAAAGGTACCATTCACCATGCTGTTTTCCTCTCCAAATTCAAACCACAATATTTTATATACCTTTGATAGCCTTCTCTTGACACTTTTTAAAGCTGAAATGAAAGTGTCTTTGCTTGTCCTTCTAGCCAGCATTATGGATTTGACTTTGTTTTTTCTTTTCCATGTTTTTCCTCCTACCTTCCATGTTCTTTTAAAATGCCAAATACTAATTTGTAAACTGGGAATAAGATATATTATGTAGATGTTTCTGACACGGTTTGTTTAAAATCATCACTCAGAGCAACATGTGACACAGTCAAAGTAATATCAGTCTTGCAGGCTAGAACAAAGTAATTATGTATTATGTACAGGATTACAAATGTGAACCTATTCTTTCCCAGAATAGCTTGAGTGCTCTACCCTTGTGCCGTGCTTTGGTTCCCCAGTGATGTCAAAGTGTCAACAGTCATTAAGAGAAAAACAGTATTTGCTTATTCATTGAGAGACAGGTGTCAAATCTGTACTTTACTTGACAGTATTTTTTTCTCCTTTAGCAGGAGGATGATTATTTCTCCTGTTCCTTCTTATTACCTTAGCTAAAGAAAATTAGCTTTTTTTTAGTGTCATTATGCTGCATTTTCTCTTTGCTTTACTAAAATAATTAGTAACTATTTTAGTAAGCAGTGGATATTAGTAATGTAATGTGCTAAGTAGTAAGCAGGGAAACTTTTTTCCTACTTACACTTAGATTCTCCTAAAACCATGTTTTGAGAGAAAATCATGATACATCTGATATTTTTGTAAAAGCTTATAGGTACAAGTTTTTCTAATATAAGCACTTGGATGATTCCTGTTTTGGGCCCCATGAGAGAGGAGCCCACAAAAAGGGCTTCCCAGGTGTTGAATGTCTGCACTGTAAATCCAGCAGAATAAAACTAAATAGCTATTTCTGTGGCAGAGGTCTGCTTTAATGAGCCTTTTTGTAAATACAGTTCAGCTCTCTTTTTTTCTTTCTTTCTCAAAATAGTCATCACATAACTGTCTCAATTTGGGGAAATTACATTTTCAGTTTTATGAACAAGAAAAGGGACTATTTAACCATATGTTTTCTTTGTGGTGAGGGTATCTGTAAATCTTCCTGGGATGTTTAGTGTGATGATAAATAAATAATGAACTTCGTAGTTTCATTTATCATACTAATAGGTGTAGCACGTGTGATTCTCTTATAGCCACATGAACTTGCTGCGAATATGCAAACCAATGAAGATATTCTATTTATTGCCTATTTTATTGGGTTTGGTTTTGGTTTTGCTTCCTTTTTTCAGTATGATTACTGAAAATCAGGCTGACCATTCGTTTCAAATGTTTCATCTGTAGCATGTCCTGGAGCACAAACATTTCTTCTTGCAAGCTTTAATGGAATTTAATCTGTTAAACATAATTTTTCATCTTGCTGATCCAACTGGGAAGTCTGTAGGTTTGTTGTATGTATTGAGTCTTCATTTCTCTGAAGTGCTACTGCATGCTGTTGATCGCCGCTGAAAATCAGTTGAGTGTTTTTCTTGGGGAGTAGTTCATACATGTTCATTTGTTTAACAATCTGTCATCTTTCCTGCATTTCAGTTTTCCAGTTCAACACCGAATTCTATATCAGCGGACTTGCGCCTCTCTGTGACCAGCTTGTTATACTTTCATATGTAAAGGAGATTTCTGAAAAAACGGTAATTGTTTTTATGTTACAGTTTCTTCACAGCACTAAACTGCCCTGTGAGTTGGGACTTAAACTAGTCACATAGTTCTGGTGATCTGTGAAAGAATTTGTAGTCTGCTGATAGTGAACAGAAACTTCTCTGACCTATAAAATAAGGTTGGTGGAGGTGATACTGAAGACTGATGTACTTACGTTTCAGAAGTCCTGTCTGGGTTCCTTTGTTTCTTGCAGGAAGCAGAGAAGGGCTCTAGATAGTCTTTCTCTCTCCTTTTTCATGCCTTTCCCCCTGCCCCCCTTTCTCTGCTTTTATCTTTCTGCTATTTCTGCACCAGATGAAATAAAGGATCTTTTTTAGCCATAAGAGGGGCTTGCTGACACTGCATCTTAGAAGAAGTGAGAGTAGTGAAATTGGTCAACTCAAGCAATAGGAGTCACTGTGGCAGGGGTGGGATGCATGATTGCAAGCAAGTGGCATCATTGTCTCCCTTGCTTCCAAGACCTTTAGTTGTGTACACCCAGATACATCTGTAGATAGGTAGAAATTAGAATTCATGTCAGCCGTTTTTACTGCGCACAGACAAGCGCTGGGTATGTCTCCGACATTTATTTCATATTGCCAAATAAAAGGCAAGGCAGTGGAGGAAATCCTTGAAGTTGCGGTGTGAGAATGGCAGATGCTCTTGATCATCTCTTTGATAGTACGTCTGCATTAGACAACCATCACCATAGTAACCTTAAGCAACTGGGTGCACAAGTTGCTAGGCAATGAAATGCTGTAGGTTCAAACAAATGCTCAAGCCTGCTGAAATCAATAGGGTTAGCTTCTAGCTCTGCTGCAGGATGTCAGATTATAATTTCTTTATTTATATTAAGGAGAAAAATAATGTCACAGCAGTGTTTCCCAAGAGAGCCGATACAGTAGTCCTCTAGTGCGGGAGAGTCGGTGAAAGAAAAGGAGGCAAACAAATTGGATAAGGAAGGGGGAGTAAAAGGTGGGTGAAATGCTAGGAAGCAAGAAAATTGGGAAGCTGCTGTTAATGAAGTAGCAGCATGTAAAAGGAGCTAGTATAAAGGAGGTAGTGACTGATAAAGGTTAAAGTCATTCTAACTGCTTCAGGAAAGAAAGATGAAAAGAGAATTTCAGGTGATATAACAGTAATAGAACATAGGGAAGAGATTTTTTTCATGTATTTGCTTTTAATTAGCCTTCTAAACAAACTCCAAATGCTGGACTTGGATAACTTCTCAGTCCTCTGGGTAACTCTGTCAGAGAAGCTAAAGTCCTCTCCTCCCTGACACCGTGTCATGGTGTGGTGGGAACGCTGTCTTGGCTCCATGGAGCCCGAGCTGCCTGAGCTTGCAGCACAAGTGCTGCTCGCTACAAATGCTGTTGGGTTGAGTTCTTCCTATGCTTGATTTCACAGCTTTGAAATGACAGCTTCCTACTTGTTACAAATTGGATCAGAACTGAACTCATGGCTTGCTTTGATTTCCCCGCTTCCCCCCTCACCCCCCTCTTGCACTGGAACAGTTAAATTGAGAAAAGACCCAAGTGATGCTGCCAAATGGCTAGGGCTAGAGCTGTGTAAATCCACTTTATATGTCTCCTAGCTCTTTCATTCTGTATTTTGTTATCATTCACAGCCAGAAGTAGAAAATAAGGGATTGTCTTGGACCTTAATTAAAAATACAGCTAGTTGAAGACAGTGGGTTCCCTTGGATAGAAGGTGAAAATCTATGACATTGTCTTACCATAACCACCTACACTGCACATGAAAGTTCATGTTATTCTAAGATCATCAGCACAGCAAGGGTTTTAGATTATTCTCAGATTAACTTTTTCCCTGCTGCTGCTGGATGCTTAAAAGTGCAAACTTAAACACCAGCTTAAAAAAAAACAAGTTCATCTTGGTACCAAAATATCATTGATTCATAGAACTCTGTCCTTCGGGTTCTGAGTCCAGCTGAGAATGTGACTTAAATTGCTCTGTTGCTTGTTGAATGCAATGGTTGATGATCATCTGTGATAACCCTGAAAAGTTCTGTGACCAAGAGCAGAAAAATAGTGAGCAAACTCAGGGGAAGGGTTAGACCTGTGTCTTGTCTAAACCTCCTTCTCTGCGCTGGTCTGTTCAAGGGAAGCAAGCCACAGGTAGGAATAACTTACCTTTGTGTTTCAGATAAAATTACAGCTACTCTGTAGAGTGCAACTATGCAACTTGTATGGTTTGTAACTGAATACCCAGTGCAAAGTACTGGACCTTTGGGAATGTTTGCAGCTGCTGAATTTCAGCCTTGTTTGCAGATGACCGTCAGTTGACATTGCTAAGGTAAATCGTGTAGGATGCAACTAAGATGTTTGTGTTTTTCTAGGAAGTGGAGTGTTGTGCAAGGCCTAGACTGGATATTGTACAACCCCTACCTGAGTCCTGTGAAGAGATCTCTTCTGATGCACTAACAGTAAGAGGATTTCAGGAAAATGAGTGTAGAGATTATCATTTAGGTAGGTGTTCTTAATATTGTTTTGTTTTGTTTTCATAACTTGCTTAAAAAAGACTTGATTTGGGAGGACTCAGCCTCCTTTTTCATTTTTATGTCATCTTCTTGAATAATTGTCTATAACTGCCTATGACACTGAAGTATAAAGTAGAAATCCACACGAATCAGTCACATGAAAGAAAGCAAATCTGCATATTTAAACATCAGGATTTGTAGTGCCATATATTAAGTCAGACATACTGGCGAAGGCAGAAATATAGAACTCATATAATGTCCGGTATCATGGAAGGCAGTATCTTTGATGGATATGTATTCAACACCTATCTGTAGGAGCTCTGTGTCTCTTTGGACACAAAGGCCTTCAGGAATAGTGAAATGAGAGATACAATGTCTGGAAAAGCTGTTTTAGAGACAAAGATTAAATAAATATAATTTCAACAGTAAGATGCACCTGGATCAACATAAAAGGGGCACACTGATATTCAGCTTCCCTGTACTGACAAAGCTGTCGATGTATGACAGACCCCAGAATGGTAAAATGTAATGAATAGAAACTGGAGTTTGGCAAGTTCAGCGTAGAAGATAGGTTTAATTATGTAACAGGCAGGGAGATTAAGCTCTGGCACAATATATACCGGTCTTTGAAATAAGATGGGATGGTTTTCTGATATATGTGTCGTAGTTCAGAAAGATGCATGGCAAAGCTGATGCAGAATTCCTTCCTTGGTGAAGATTATATAGCCTGTGTTATACAGAAACATTCCTTCTGGCTTTTAAAATCCATGAATCTGATTTTTAAGCATCTTCTCTGGCAGCATGCTTCAAATCATAGGCTTGGCAGGCCTCTTTGTGTACAGCAGTGCCCTTAAGCCACTAGAAATATAGTATATCTCCTCCTGATCTCCAGAACATCTCTGCTGCTAGCAATAGAATTGGGATTTCTTTATACCTGTCCCTAAGCAGAATATTGATGCCCACAGTTGTACTTTTATGCTTAATGAATATTCTAGTTGATCTGACAAGTCTAAATTTTTTGGATGGCTTTAAAAGAAGCATTATTTTGTGAATTGCTTATCACTTCAGGAGTGTATTTGTATGCATGTATAGATACAGATAAAGGATGGGGGATGGTTTTCTTTCCTGTACCTACAAAATATTGATGGTGTTTCTTCACGGGTTCTGTGGAAATAATAACTATTCTGAACAGTCATCTTCTGTGTTTGATTTTACCTTTAAGTGCATTTTTACTTTGAGTTTACTCAAAAATAAAGGCTTATGGTATAAGCAAATGCATTATACATATAACCTTAACTTATAGCATTGCAAATGCATTGCTGTAATGATGTGCTGTGTCCCCAGGGGTTATGGCATCTATCATGTATGCTTTTGATGGCCTTGACCTTGATGGGGAGGATAAGTTTATTGCAGGCTATGTAGTGTAATAGTCCTCTAAAAGTATAGTAATGTGTTCTAAACCATCATAAAGTTTACACATAGTGGATGAATCAGAATTTGCAATAAGCTGTAGTGATTTTTTTTTGAAAGCTATTTTGCCATTTAAACCAGTTTTAATTTATTAGAGAATACAGCTTCCCAAACAAACATGATCTTCAGGAGTAGCCTTGCTGTCTTCCTTGCATCTCCTCTTTTTAAGTTCCCCTCAAGGGTGTACTAAAAAGCAGGGCTTTACTTAAGGAAAATATAATAATAATAAAACTGTGTATGCATTTGCAGAGTATTCGGAAGGTGAATCACTTTTTTATATCATCAGCCCAAGAGATGTGGTTGTGGCTAAAGAGCGGGACCAAGATGACCACATTGACTGGCTTCTTGAAAAGAAGAAATACGAAGTAATTTTTACAACATTCTTTCCTTCAGGCTTTCCTGGTTTGGAAATTGGGGTGGGATGGTGAACTTTGCTAGGTCATTGGACTGGATAGTTTCTGTTCCTACACTCATTGACTAAACGCTTGTAAAGGGTAGGAGATGACTATGGATCTTCCATCTCTCTGGAGGGTTAGTCTTCCTACTGAAAGAACTCATCTGAATTGCACCCAAGTGAGGTAACTGAATTAGATGCTGTGAATACTGCTCTTAGTATCAGATATGAAATGTATTCGCTGGCACTGGAAATTATTAAAGCTGGTTTTTGGTTTTAAAGCAGCAGAACAGTTAGCTAACAGTCCACTAACAGTGGATATTTTTCTAGATTTATCCCAAATAAAGGGGGAAGGGAAATGGATTTGGTGAGTGATACCAGATTTTTCCCATTCTATATCACTTCCACTATAGAACGAAAAGGTTGTGTTAGGGTACTGTGCATTGATTGCTCTGTGTGACTTACCTTCAACATTGAAGCTTTTAAAAGTAAAATAATATGGGCTCAAACTGTAGGTATTGGTGGTGAAAGTAGTGTTACTCACAAAAAAGCAGAGCCAATATTAAAAATCAAAGGTATACAGCTCCCTTGGGAAAAAAGCAGCTTGGTATTTGGTTGCATAAATATTGGTGTGTTTAAGCATGTATATCTAAACACCTAAAACAATAATAATAAATTCTTACAAACAGTATCAACATGCACCCTGTGTTCTGGATTCTGATGTCCTGCAGTTAATGACTTAGAACACTTGTTAAAATGCATAAAGTAACTTGCAAATTCCTATTTACATGTTATTTGTTGGATACCCATTATAAGGAAAAAAAAATGTGGGAAAGCCATTCAACACACATTCCTTTTGTTAATGCAGTCATGATATTCCTCATGCAGATTTGTTTAAATCCTTGTGGATGCCTTTGCATCTGAATAGCAAACTCATATGATGACTGCAGTTTTGCAGTTTATGTAAATCACAGCATTTGGTCCCTGAAGACTCCAGTAATTTGAAAGTGACAGCTGTGCGTGTGCCTTTGTGAAAGCCATTCAAGGTAGTAGATAGCTTGTGTGTTATGATGTATGTTAAAGTTTTCATTTTGTTTGTAAAAGTGGCAGCTTTGTTTCTGTATGTTTGAAAGAAGTAGAAGTATGGCAGATGACACTTAAATATAAATCAGGCTGACTGGATAACACTTTTGGGCTGGGGAGGTGAAAGGTAGCCTTCCCCCACCCCCTTTCCTGATGATTTTTTTCGCAGGTTTTGGTAGCGAAGGGTTCTCATTTGAAAATGATCCAATGCGATTGCATTGTCTGTTTCATCGTAATCTTGCGATTTGATCCTAATATAGTAACGTGGAGTGAACCCAGATGGAAACAAAAGTAGTTTCTCTTTGGTTGACTGCTTTTGTTTGAGTATGAATTCAAAGCTGTTCATCCAACCATGGCATTAAAAATTCTAGTGCTTCAAACACCCTGCTCTGAAAAATAGTTGATTTATGCAGTTCTAGAGCTTTCTGTATTGAAAGTTTTTGTATTTGGTTAGTATCTCTGTTTTCTACTTTTTGTTTTTAGGAAGCTTTGATGGCAGCTGAGATAAGTCAGAAAACCATAAAAAAGCACAAGATTTTGGTAAGTCTCAAAACTTCTTTTCAAAACAAAGTATCTGATTTCTTTTAGAATGCTGTGAGATGCTATAAATGCATTCCAGTATTTGTCTATATTGCACCAGACAATAGCTGTTAGGTGTACTCCAACTAGCATTCCATTTGCTGATTTCGGCTGCAGAACAGGAATGTTAGTGTGTGAAACATGAAAGGATCTGGATTTTATGAAGGTACTATTGACATTAAAAAGAAGAGAATTGCACTTCTCTGATTGCTGATGGAGTGTTTTTTTTTTTTGCTTTTACTTTTGTATTAAATTTGCTGTTGTTTCAAGTAACAGAAGGTATTACAATATTAGAGATTGGGGGCTGGGGGTGACACATTTTTCTTTAACTTTTACCTTGTACATGTGACAGGGTTTCAGCAGGAGTTTAAAAGGTGTGATTGGAAGACCTTTTAAATGCTATTGAAATTCAGTTGCAGTTTCACATCTAACTCTCTCATGTCACTTTGCAATTCTCATTATTTTACATAGTTAAACTGCTTTTCTCCTGTATAGTTATTTCCCTTGTTTATAGTCCCTTCACAGAGCAGCAAAGGGTATTGCTGTTTAAGACAAAAGATAAATGTAATAGCCACAAGAGCATTGCTAATTTTAGCGAGTTTTGTTTGTTTGTTTAAATTGACCACAGTGTGAATACGTTGGTATTTCATTAATACTGCTGCTTGTTTAAGTGGAAGTTTGGATTTAAGTACAACGTGTTAGAAGATATGTTTAATTTTTAGCCAGATTACTGCTATAATATGCACACTGTTTATCAGTATGTTTTAAAAATTTGTTTCTTCCTGTGTAGTCCAGAAGTTGAATCAAGACCTAATGGCATGCTGTCACCTGTCACAGAGTTTGTATGATGTAGCTGCTCTGTGACCCTTGCAAAAGATGTAAAGAATTCTTAAAGGAGGTCCTGGCAATACGGGGGTGGAGGGAGGAAGCTTTTCTCTTGGTTTGCAAAAATTTGCTCCAGTAGGATGAAACTCAGTGTGGGTATATACAAGCAGAGCTGTTGAGTGTTTGGTCTCTAATGCAAAACCCGTGGAATGTGTTGAGGGAAAAAATGTTGACACCAAGCTCTAAATGAAGGATTAGTGGTACAGGGATTTAAAACAACTCATGCTCTCACTGCCCAGCAACAATCAGAGCAATGATACCACACTCACACCACCTGACAGGTCTGGTGGTGTTGGGGATTTTTTAGGTTGCAGTAAAGATCACTGCCCCTCTGCACCTCTTGAGCAGAATGCAAGGGTCCTAAATAACCACAAATGTCCGGCTCCTTTACTTATACTGTCTTCTCTGCTCACTGAGGAGCTGACCCACAGCAGAAGACGACTGCGACAAATCTTCATGCTTGAGAATAGTGAAGTTGAAAGTGCAATGGTGGTTTCCATAACAGAATGAAGTCCTAAAATCTGGTGTCATGTGCATGATTTTTTTTTTTAACTTTGTAGTAGATTGAACAACTGAAATTGTTAGGCACCTCAGTTCATATTCTGCTCCACTCAGTACAGTCCTTGATTTTGATTAAAAATTTTATGTTGTACCTCAGAAGACCCAAATAAGGTTTTTTGTAAGAAACAATGACTTTTTTTTTAATCGTACAACCTCTTTTTTTCTGGAAACAATGTGCTTTTAGTGATATGATTCTTAAATTATGCAGTGGGGACACTGGGTTGCATTGACCTTGACACCAGTGTCGGGATTACAGCAGAAGGCATGATTGTTTCACCAAAATTTTTATATATTAAATGTCTACCAAAATAATTTTAGAGCTGACCTGTGTGATAAACTCTTGAGAGGGGAATTTAGTATGTAATAATATGTAATAATCTTGCTAAATTCTTGGTAATTCCTTTACCTTATGGAGCAGCACTAGGATTTATATTCTCAATCGGTGTTTTTCCCTTCTGCAAACTTTGTGTTGACAAAGAAGGTGTCTCATACAGTGGCTGGTGGTTTTATTTTTGAGGTAACTAATGCAGGCACTGACTGATCAGCTATGTGTTTTGAAAAATCCCTAATATGTAGAGGTGGCACAGTCTTCCCAGTGTCGATGTCATTATGAGAATTATTTTAATGAGCATCTTAATTTGAACCTGTGAGTGGTCTATGCAAGTATTTTGTATTGACTGGTCTGTGGGCCCTGCATCTAAAGGAGAACTGGGGGTATCCACTTAGGGCCTGGTACTTGATGTAACAACAGTGCATACAGCTGGAATGATGGTTATTGTGGCAGTCAAGTATTTGACTTCCAAACTTTGATAACTAATTCCTTATTTTTGTTCCCTTTAGGACATTGGCTTAGCCTATATAAATCACCTAGTGGAGAAAGGAGAGTATGACCTGGCTGCTCGGTAACATATTATTTTCTTTGCTGGCTAAAGTTTATGTGTGAGGAAAAAGCAAAAGCAAATTATTGATTCTGAAGTATTTTGTGATGTTGAGTTTTCTGTGTATTCTGAAGTTTCTGAAGATTCAAAACATACGATGTGTTACTGCACCCTATATTTTCTTGCCTTTAGTGACCCAAAATTTACTGTAATCTTTCTAAAGTTTAATTAGAATTGAGACATATATATTTTTGAAAGTAAGCCTTTATTTTTTTTCAGTCACATTAGATTTTCAGAATTGACATTTTCTTTGGATGTTGATAATCTTAAGTTTCCTAGTGTGTCATTATATGTGAGACCATCAGAAAAATAGTTTGTGGTTACATGGGTGTAAACAAAAGTGTCAAATTTGGGTATCTAAAGTAAGGATCAGAAATTACCTAAGATTTGTGTTTTCATGTATATGTATGTGTAAGCATATCTTTTTAACTGCTCAATTCTACTCGGCAGAGATTTAAAAATTTCACTCATAAAGCTAATATGGCCCTAATCAATAAGGGTGAATGCACAGTGAGCAGTCAAGTCCCATTGGATGCAAAGAAATTGTAAGATCTGAAAGGAGTACCTGGCATACTCTGCTTGAAGCAATGGTTGCCAAAATGAGTGACCTTTGAAAGCATCTTGATAGGGAGAAGAAAGGAGAAAGGAATCCTTGCAGTAATGCTGTCACATTTGTATTATTCTGTGTACCTACTTTTGTTTTCTCCCCTTTCATCTTCCTTCCAGAAAGTGCCAGAAAATTCTTGGCAAAAACACAGAACTCTGGGAATTTGAAGTGTACAAGTTTAAAGAAATAGGTCAGCTTAAGGTAAATTAATTTGTATCTCTGAACTCAAGTAATTGGCATGCTATATTTCCTGCATGTTTTGACCAAGTATCTAAAGGATCACATTTAATGGTACTAGTGTGGTAGCAGGATATAACACTGCCCTCGAAATTCCTGCCCCGGATCTCTACTTGTGCAGTTGACATTCAGATTGATGTGTATATGTTAACAAGCCCCAAAACAGCGTTGGAGGCAAAGCATATCCAGGTACTTGGCTACCTATTTTTAAATTGTTGACAGCCTGCAAGTAGAAAACCCACCCCCAAGGCCCTTACTTTCAAAGATGCTCACAGTTAAATGCATCTTTTCCATTTGCTTTTCACTCCCTTCCAGTATGTCCTGAAAAATCCTACCCCAACTCTTAAGGAAAACAGCCCCTGTGGGTACCAGCCTTTCCTGAAAATCCAAGACCCTTGCAACAGAGCCACAGCTTTAAGTGTCAAAGAATAGTTAAATTGCAAAGCAACAGGGAAAACCTATACTGTGTGCTAGAAATGGTGGCGAGAAAGAGGAGCAGTCTGCCCTGTCTTGTGTTTTCCCTGGTCGCAAGCCAGCTACCATAACGGTACATGTTTAATGTGGGATCCTCAGTTAATAAATTGCCCAGGACATAAGGCTATAGTGCTGTCACTGCCAAACCAGTAGAAAACGTTATGTACACTCCCTTTGGTAACGCGTGTACGTTTATTTCTGAATTTTATGTCTTCCTATTCAAACTCAATGAGCCAAAAAGGACATATTATTAAGATCTCACAGCATGCAGTCGCTTGCTGGTTTTGAGCTGTTTAATTCTGTTTGAAGAGCGAAAGTGTTCCTGCATTACAGTTTTCAGAAGTATCTGGCTTTTGTTTTAGAGCCACACCAGTGTGAGAACAGTTTTGCCTTTTGTATGAGTTCTTAGTATTTTGGTGCACTCTTTGCCACCTTGGAAGATGAAATCTCATGTTTCTGTCTCTTTATTTCAATCCAATAAAGGACCTGAGTGCAGGTACAGGTGAAATTTTGATACACTGCTTCTTAATCCTTTTGGTTCATTTTGTTTTTTGGATGCAAGTGTCTGGAATGGGTGTTTTTCTTGTCTCCACTTATGTCATCCAGCAGACTGTAAAATATAAAAATATTTGCAGGTTTGCTGCAAAAACATCTCTGCTAAATTACTGCCTTTCTAAACAGTTGGTTGTTTTCAGCCCCTTAAAAGCGGACTTAGAAAAACATAAGATACAGTCCGTTACATTATTCAGCTTCAAGCTGCAGTTCTAGAAGATTCCTTTCTTATTTTACTGTTTTAATCGCATGTAACTTTTCCCAAGTTCCTAAAAATACCTTAATATCATAAAGGATGAACTAAGTTAAGCCAGATCTAAATGAAGCAGTTTTTTAAATGGTTGGGATCACTTGTGTGCTATTTTTACCTATTTGTCCAACCAGCAAGTGTTAAACATGATAGTGTAACTGGGCTATAACAGCTTTAAGCCCTGATGAGGAGACTCTATTTGAGATCTGGAGACAGTGTATTTCGAAAGGGAATTTTCTTAAAGAATTTGCACTGCATATAAGTGGTTGCCTGAAACCTGATGTTTCCAATATAATGTGATTTGCCAATAACTAACGTGGCAGTAAAACTAAAGGTTTAAACTTCCCTTCCTGCAGAGGGACTAATTAGTGATACCCCAGTGTCAAAGCCTGTGGGATGTGTGTTGTTTGTTTGCTTCTGGGTTTAGGGGGGTTTTGAGTGTTCTGTACTAAAAGGTTCTGTTTAGCTACCAGAGGCTGCATTTTGGTACCTTGATGTCTCTTCTGTCTTCGGTGAATGTCCTCCAGCAAACCTTGTTATGGCAGTTTCAAGATTTTAGACCTTTGCAAGAATCTGCTTCTCTCCTCCTCCAGCAGCAGTGGCTTGATGGGATTACATGCTTGTGCTCAAGTTACTTCAGTGTAAAATCCAATGTCTCAGTTCAAACAACTGAGGAAGATGCCAAACTCTCTGAGAGCTGGCCGTTGTGGCATGAGGGATATGATCCATTCTGTTGACTCTGCTGTGACAGCAGTGACTTGCAGCAGGGGTGCAGGATGATCAGCTAGCAGCAGCAATGCTTTAATGACCAAATGTTGGCTAGAGGACACATGAAAGACTTCACCTGACTGTGGTGGGCATAGTGTAGAGCAGCATTATCCAGACAGCCTCTTTCATCTCATAGGTATCCTCTGAAGAATAAATAATTGTGGTTTGGGCTTATTGGTGAGATGTTTTAGGCTATCTCATGTTAACTTCTATATGGACTTTCTTGTGTATACCCCGCCCTTATACCTATTGATCAAAAGTCTGAAAGCAGGTCTTACAAAGAAACAAAGGAAGAAAATATTTCTGTGTATAGTATCCTCTTTTTATTTAAAGTCACTTTCACCATGTGATTCAGGAATTGATACAAAGGCATCCTGATTCTGGAGCTTTTCATTTGACCTCACTCCTTAACTACTGCTTAAAAATGAAATAGGAAAAGTTTGTAACCTCCAGGACACGTCTTAGTTCACCTTTACACCTAGGCTTAAAAATAACTCAGATGCTTCTCAGTCTTTGCTGAGCACAGGGGCCAACCTGCAGGAGGTAGTTGCGCTTCTCCTTCAAAGCAGTGGGACTTGGGGCAGGAGAGATTTCCTTCCTGAGGCAGCTTGGCCCTCACACAACAAGGCAGCTGCACTGCTCTGCAGCTCGCTGAGAGGCAGAACTGCAGCCAAGAGTTGCAGCAAAGCTTGTCAGGCAAGGCTGTTCATTTAGGAAGTGGCAGGAAGGTAGAAAGTGGGTACAAAAACAGTCATTGGAGAATGTCGTCTGCCTTCAAGTCTCCAGCTGATGTCCAGCTTGCTTTCTTTATGGTCAGAAGTGGCTTTTTTGAGGTGGTTAGGAATATGATTCCCCAGGGCAGCTAGCAAGACCATGCCCTGAGTTAGCTATTAAATTCTGTGACAGACGGTGGGAACTGATGTTGGCAGTGCACTACATTTCAAAAACTGACCAAGCTCAAACAGCATGGAGAGAGAAGAGGTCTCCTGTGAGCAATGAACTTTTAATTTTTGCACAGTCATTAACAATGCTTTTTTATTAGTCTTCTATTTTTACCTCCTTTTTCACCTACAGATGGAAGACTTTACTGAAATATGTAACTTAGGCAATTGTTTTGATTTAAGTACTAGGAGAATTTGTTGTGAATAGTCATTGCTGACTGTAAAACAGCAAAAAAAATGAGGTAGCGAGATGTTATTTCTCCTGCTTCGTTCATGTGACTTCAGTAACAAAATGCTACTGCACCATGTGCCGTTAGTGGGCAACAGGCAACATCTGAGTGTTTGGAGGAATTTCATCAGTGTTGGGCCTTTAGCTATAAACCCCAAAATCCCAACACAGCTGGCAGCAGTAGGGTTTATTTTGGCAGGCGGTAATAACCTTGGCCTCTAGTTGCATGGAATAATAGTGCTAATAAGATGCTGTGCTGAAATTCCAGGGTATGAGCTGATTCATTCTGGCAGGTTCTAATCTCCTGCCTGCCAGAATGCAGTTCCTTAACACCTCCTATAGACCAAAATATCAAACGCCTTCAACCTTTCCATGGAGAGATGTGTTTTCAAATTAATTTTCATTTGGGTATGTAAAAATAGCTGGCAAAACAGAACTCTTCATGAAATGTAGTGACCTCACAGTAAGTCATAAATCAAAAGCACGCTTTTTTCAGCTAATGAATGCTTATATCTTTTTACAAGATGTAAGACCAAAGCTGGACAAAATGGATTTTGAAAACTTTCTTCTTCTAAGGGAACTTTTGTGTGTTTTATTTTCTAAATGACTTAACAGTAAATATTCAGACTTCTCTAAGTGCAATGGCTGATATTCCCATTCTAACTAGTATCTTACCTCTCTCTTTCTAATGAAAATTCTTTCAGATAGGTAATACAATTCCAATGTGTGCAATCCTAAAGTAAATAACTACTTACAAATATGAATATACAACACTTCCAGTGTTTACCAAGAGCCATGTTTTGCACGTAGCTTTGTTTTGTTGGGGTTTTTTTGTTTGTTTTTCGGGTTTTTGTTTCACAACAATTCCTTTTTCTGTCATCAGTGAACCAGGATGTTATATATCATTCCCCTTCTGACGCTTTGTTCTCTTTGTTCCTATAGGCAATTAGTCGTTACTTGCCCAGACGGGATCCAGTTTTGAAACCTCTGATCTATGAAATGGTCCTGCATGAGTTTTTGGAGAGTGACTACGAGGTACTGCAGCCTGACGTGTCCACATGTAATATCCATTGCCAGAAAAACACCCTCAGCAATGTGGAATTCTGATAGCAAATTCTCTGTTGTATTCAAACGGATTTTCAATGGACAATTTAACAATAATGAAAAGATTAAAAAGATTAATTTTGGTTTACATTTTAAAAGAATAGGTAGAATGCTCTTCAGAGCATGCAAATACTGTGAGATTGGTTACTTATTATAAATACTATTATTTTTAGGTTTTTTAATGTAGCACAAGTGGTCGAGGTGCTGCACAAAGCATACAGCACCTGAAAGAGACCGAGCTTCATGAATCTTAATAACGTTGCCCTAAGAAGGAAAATCTGTGTTCTGCACTATGCATGTCTGTGGGCACGTAAAAGTGGCTCAGAGGTGAAGCACAGCAGGTATCATCTCAGAGGCTTAGCCAAAGCTTTGATGTTTTGAAATGTTCCTTAGGCAGTTCTTTCTGTTTCTGTTACAATCTCTTACACTTTTAGGGGTTTGCAACCCTGATAAAAGAGTGGCCTGGAGATCTCTACAACAACACAATCATAGTTCAAGCTGTAGTGGATCATCTGAAGAAAGATCCACAGAACAGGACTTTGCTGCAAACACTTGCAGAACTGTGAGTACCATTTTAAACTTCTATTACAAAAAGTAAGCTTGAAATAGTACACTGTAGTTTATAAATATTTGCCTAACTCCCTTAACAGAAATACCTGCTTTGCAGCAGTCTACAGAGTATTGGCTTTCTCTACTCTCCGCTCTGCTGATTGCACAGCTTAGCAGTTCTCTTCCCTTCCTTATAAAGTGTATGCTGAGTATGAAAGCAAAGAGTTTAGTATAAGATTGGATTTGCTACTCCTCTCTCCAGAGCAAATAGCTAGCATTCCTCTTTATGCTGTCAGAGGAAGCCTCTTTTGTGAAGTAAAGCATTTCAGAATTACCCACAGGAAAATAAAACAGTGTTTTTTCCCCACTATTTCAAAAGTAGTATATTTAGGTTTACTGTGTGGCTGGAAACACGTGACTGGAGAATGTGCCAAATCTGACCTGGTTCTAGGCTATGTTGTACAGGGATAAAGGTCTTCGGTTTTCTCAGCCTGATTCTTACGTTAAGTTCTTTTCATACTGCTTCTTTGAAGAAAGCAGAGCTACTGTCTGTTGCTGTTGTGTATTGCTCTGTTACAGTCTGTCCCAAAGTTTTAAGATAATTATGTTTTTTAGCTCTGAAGAAAGTTCCAATTAGTTTCCAAAAATAGAAAAGCTAGTGTTTTATGTGGCTTCCCCTGTGGTTTGAAAACAGGAAAACGAAAATGCAGAGAACCACAGGTCAGAACACAAATGCGGTGGCTGATATGAACAGAGTTTAAATTAATGTTGTCCAGTGTTTTATTTCCTTCTAACAAAATTGAATCACGGCAACTATTTAGATATTCATCAAGTATAGAATCATAGAAATATTAAGGTTGGAAAAGACCTCTAGGATCAAGTCCAACCGTCAGCCCAACATTACCATGCCTCCTAAACCATGCCCTGAAGTGCCACATCTACATGTTTTTTTAACTCCTGCAGGGATGGTGACTCCACCACCTCTCTGGGCAGCCTGTTCCAATGCTTGACCACTCTTTCAGTGAAGAAATTTTTCCTAATATCTAATCATCACATCCCCTGATGCAGCTTGAGGCCATTTCTAGTAGCATCCTAACAAGCTTTACATCCTAGAGTATATTTATATTTTCCCTCATAGGTAATTTTCCTACACTTAGATATGTAAGATGACGTGTATTATAATATTGTTTTTTATCAGGTATACTTATGACCAGCGCTATGGCAGAGCCCTAGAAATTTACCTAACTCTGAGGCATAAGGATGTCTTCCAGTTGATCCACAAACACAATCTTTTCAGTTCTATCAGAGACAAAATTGTTCTGCTGATGGATTTTGATTCAGAGGTATGGTGAATTCAATGATTTTTATATTCACTTTCCACTAGAGATATTTTAACAGAGTAAAAATAAATCAGCTAAAGATAGTGTTGAGGCAGAGTGTGTGTTTGTTGTGTCTGGATACATTCTGAGGTAAGGAAGAAGTTGTTTGCCTAGACTGCAAAATAATAGACCCAAGGATGATTTTTTTTCTTTGTGTTTCCACTTGAGTATCACTCAGAGTAGAACGAGTGCCAGATTTGAGATCATTGTTGTGATTTTCAAGTCGACTTTCACCATGATATTCTTTCTACATTTCTAATCAAATAATGCTCTTAATAAGCCAAAGAAAGGAGGCAGTGAATTTATTGTGAGACATATGTTAAATATATTTGCCACTTTTCTTTCAATGCAGTCAATTAATGGAGTAGAATAGACGATTTTAGTTTGAAGGGACCTACAACGATCATCTAGTCCAACTGCCTGATCACTTCAGGGCTGACCAAGTTGAAACATGTTGTTAAGGGCATTGTCCAAATGCCTCTTAAACACTGACAGGCTTGGGGCATTGACTGCCTCCCCAGGAAGCCTGTTCCAGGGTTTGACCATCCCCTCAGTCAAGAAATGTTTCCTCATGTCAAGTCCAAACCTCCCCTGACGGACACAGCTTTGAGCCATTCCCACGTGTCCTGGCACTGGGTACCAGGCAGAAGAGCTCAGCACCTCCCTCTCCACTTCCCCTCCTCAGGAAGCTGTAGAGAGCAGCGAGGTCGCCCCTGAGCCGCCTCCTCACCAAACTAGACAAGCCCCATGTCCTCAGCCGCTCCTCAGTGAACATGCCTTCCAGCCCCTAGGAAGGCACTAGCTTTGGTGCCTTCCTCCATATGCATTCAAGGACCTTAATATCCTTTTTAAATGGTGGGGCCCAGAATCACACACAGTACTCAAGGTGAGGCTGCACCAATGCTGAATACAGTGGGATAATCACCTCTTTTGACCAGCTGGTTATGCTGTGTTTGATGCACCCCAGGATGCGGTTTGCCCTCTTGGCTGCCAGGGCACACTGCTGACTGCTGTTGAGCCTCCTGTCAGCCAGCACCCGCAGACCCCTTTCTGCAGGGCTGCTGGGCCATTCCTCTCCCAATTTAGACTTGTGTCCAGTGTTACTCCATCCCAGGTGCAGCATCCGGCTTTTTGACTTGTTCAGTTTCACACCACTGATGATTGCCCAGTGCTCCAATCTATCCAGATCCCTCTGCAAGGCCTCTTGTCGCTCGAAAGAGTCAACAGCACCTCCCAGTTTGGTATCATCAGCAAAGTTTCTGAGGGTGCATTCAATTCAACTCCTGCATCCAGATCGTTGATAAAAATATTGAACAGAACTTGCCCTAGAATTGAGCCCTGAGGAACATCGCTGGTGACTGGTCACCAGGCAGCTGTAGCCCATTCACAGCAACCCTTTGAGCCTGCTGTTCAGCCAGTTCTTCACCCAGTGCACCGTGTACCTGTACATCCTACAGCTGGACAACTAGTCTGGAAGGATGCTGTGAGGGACAGTATCAAAAGCCTTACTAAAATCCACACTAAAATCCACCTCAGCAAATGAGTTTCGGTATGATCCTTGGGGGGAAACCAAGTAGATCTGCTCTTTCTGTGCAGTCGTCTTTTAAGCACTGGAGCTAAAATATGGAGCTGTCTGTATCAAAGATGATAATCTTTGGTGTGCCCATTCTAAACTACATGGGGAAAAAAAGGTATAATTCTTTTTTATTAAATAGAGTAAATCATATCAGGAGCCTGTGGGTTTGTATTTTTTGAGTGTGAAGCAAAGTTTGCTCTTCTAAGAGGATGCAGAACCAGAATTCTGGTGGCCACTCTGCTTGCATGAGCTTGTCTGCTTTACAGTATCGGTGTGCAGATAGTGTGGAGGAATCCAATTGTAAGGGAAGTTGAGTCATGTGTTTCGTATGCAGCCATCACTGTGCAGTTCCCTTTTGCAATGGGACAAATTTCTACATCATTTGACAGTGGCCTTCTGTGACCCATGATTTGATGGGCATACTTCACCTGCAATATAAGTGCACAGTATTGATTGCTATTAGTGTGCAAACTTAGGAGAAGTATTCTGGAAGAATACATGATGTGTTCTCCTGTAATGCGGCGCTGTCGGAGAATGCTGATGTTATGCAAACTGCTTTCTGAATTACTGTTGCTGAAAAGAGTAGGTCTGCTGCAATATCCATCTGATACCCATTAGTGAACAAGCATAATACTATACAGGGTGTGAGAAAATGTGTGGACCTATTTCTTAACTGGGTTCTCTTTCTTTACTTTAGAAAGCAGTAGACATGCTTTTGGATAACGAAGATAAAATTTCCGTGAGTATAGCAAGGTCATGGCCTGGCAGTCCAATGCTTGCTTGTATTACCCATCCTTCTTTCAGTTCTCTAAATGTGCTGTTCATCACAGGTTTGCTAATCTATTTGGTTTTATTTGTTTTCTTTCAGATTGACAGAGTCGTTGAAGAATTAGAAAACAGGCCTGAACTACAGCATGTGGTAAATATTTCTATATTCCATTGGTTTCAAGTTGAGCTGAATAAACTCTTTGCTGGGCACATCTTTTACAGATGTGGTTATCCTGTCAAAGTGCATGTGACACTAATATGTCATATATCATCGGAGCCAAAGTGGCTACTTTTGCTAATCCATTTTTTAACATGGCCAAGGCATTTTTACAATAGTAAAATAATTTTAAAATGTGTACCTGTGAGAACTTGATAACATACTGCTTACTTGTTAACATACCATGAGGTACTCTTTATGGCATTGCAGACACTTGTCTCCTCTGGTCAATTACTTCCTCTTTCCCTAGACAAAAATGGGATTGGGTGTTGGGTGCAACTCTGAAACACGTTTTGCTGATCCACAGAGACAGCGAACTGCTTGTCTTTCTAGAGCTGTAACCTCCATACACTGCAGGATTGTTCTTGTTTGTGCAGAATTACAATATCACTGTAAGGCTGTGGCTCCACATTGCTATTCCAAAAGCACCTCTTCGGTTTGAATGTGCTGTCAGTGGAATACATAACATGTAACCATGGGCTTGGGCTGTATTAGGGAGGGAAGTTTAACGTGCAGCTGTGTACAGGTGGGGCTCAGGGCATCAATCTGGTGGAGAGCAGGATTGTGTGTTAGAGATCTGATTATAGAAAGCAGCTCTATGTAGTGTGCAGCCTGCAGCCCAAGAGCTTTGCAAAGACAACTGACTGACTGTCAGTTTATGGAAGGGATGCATCAGTTTCAAAGTGTGAAGCCTGCTTCCCTTTGTGTAAAAGCAACTCTCCACATGATTCTCAAGGCTTTTCTGAGCTCATGTAGAGAGAAGAAGCTTTGCTCCAGTATCTGTAGTTTGAGATACTTTGGTTAAAACATTTCATGTGGTAAAAATTTGACCTATGATTATCTGTAATTGTCAAGTATATCTAGATAACCAAAATGCTTCATTTGACATATTTGTCCAAAGTTTTCTGTAAAATTCAAAATCCAGTAGTTTCATTGAAGGTTAAAGGACAGTTTCTTAACTGTTGCTGAAAACCTGCTTTAAAGAGCTGTTTTTGGAGATTGCTGTGATGAGGGTACTTCAGAAAAATGTAAAATTAGTCTTTTGAATCAGGAGTTAATCTCTGTGCCTTTTAGTATGTATTAGCACATCCCTGAGGAGATTAGGAGTTTTTTATTAGCAGAGAACAAATAATATTGCCTAAGTGATTTGAGTTCTGATTCTCTCTTTTGATTCCTAGTATTTGCACAAGCTTTTCAAGAGAGACCACCATAAAGGCCAGCGATATCATGAGAAACAGATCAGCCTTTACGCTGAATATGATCGTCCAAATTTACTACCATTTCTCAGAGACAGCACGCACTGTCCACTAGAGAAGGTAAGGCCCCAAAATCTGAACACAGGTCCTTGATTTTGATGTGTGTATCTTGTAGTGTTATAAATGTGTAACTGTGGCTGGTACTGCCCTCTACCGCCAAAAGGAGGAGATCCTTTGAATTTGTGACCATCACCTTTAGAAGTTTGGTTTGCAGAGCTGCCTGACAGCTGAGACCTTCCTCTAATGGCTCACAGGGCAGGAATCGGTGGGAATTTTTAGTGCAGAAGTTTTGAATTCAAACTTGATGCGTACCTACAGCATATCTACGTATCAGTGCCTGGTCTGACTGGACAGCAGATTGTGGTTGCAAGAAATCAACAATCGTTTTCCCAAATCTAGGACTAGTCAGTGTTAGATCTTAAAAAATGAGTAGCTGTAACTGGAGGTTTTATAGCTTTGTATTCTAAGGTCCTAAGTTGTTTTCAAATAATATACACAATATAACAGTCACTGAACTAGCAGAGCTAAAAGTATTTTGTCTTTGTACTTCCACTAGTACACTTGGGGTTTAACAGAGTACCGTGTTTCCACCTTCTTTAACGTTTTTATGTTTTCCTTCCCTGCTGTTTCTTGTCAAATTAAAAAATAAATAAAGTTAAGGGCAGTCTTGTTTTTTCCCCCCTCCTTGAATTAAGGTGAATCGAATGGAAATTTAAGTTTTCTTCTTTAGTTGGGTCAGTATTTTATTACTTGCATTTGTTGCTGTTAATGGCCGAGCAGAGCAGACTTTGTGAAAGGATGCCTATCTGTATGCAGCTATAATGATGACACCAGTGGAGGAGTTTTAAATGTAATGTTGAATATTGCATTTTACATGGTTGATGTTCTAAAGAGTACTAGTACTGTTCTTGGCCCCTCTCTTGTTTTGCATGCTTTTGTCTACTTCACTGTGCAAGAGCAGGAAACACTGGAAAATACTTTGTTAGGGTTGCAGGCTTGGTCTTTGTTGAAACTGTTGCATGAAACTAGGTTGTCTCGGTAATCTTTTTAGGCAATGAGCCTGAGAAGTTTCCAGCCAGATACTTTTGTCTACAGTGTTGGCTTATTTGTTTTTAACTCTCTGATTCTCTCTTAGTTTTTGCCTTATGTATTATTTGTGTGATCATGGTTTTATGTATAACACCTTACCTGCACTTCTTTTTTTCTTTTGGTGCAAATTAGTTTTAGTTATTGCAGATCTAGCCACCTGTCTTCAGTGATGGGTGGTGCAGACAAGTGCCGTGTGTAAACGATGCAAGCACATTGCTGGCACTGCTTTGCTGAAGTTATAGGCTGTGAGCAAGAATATGTCAGAGACCCGTGAACCTTTGGAAGGTGTGGTGCAAGAATCACCAAAGGATGTTAGAAAAAGTGTCATTCTACCCTTAAGTTAAAATGTAACTATGTTTCAATAAGAAGCTAAGGAAGAGAGGAAAGATACCAACTGCTAATTCTGTAATTATACTTCTTCCCATACATATCATATAGTAACACTTTTTGCCACATACAAATCTTTGTTCTAAGGAAATAAAAAGGGGACCAAGAATTTCCCAGTTACCGATATTTTCAGTATATAAATTGCAAAAACCCATGATATTTGAACAAATTCACACTTGTTATTGCTTTAAAGAAATTATAAAACTGGCAGGAAGAAATAATTCTTGTTCTTTAGAAGTAAGCTACTTTTATTCAAGTGCAGTTTAGTAAATGTTTTATAAAATGAACTGGAAGAGAGGTATGAATGTTCCCTGTGTTCCTCTAGAGGGAGCATGACAGTCAATAAATGTGCAGCATCCAGAAATACCAAACATCTGGTACTTTGTAGTGTAACTTCTAAGCGGAGGGAAAAAAAAGGTGTCAGCTGTGTTTATAACTTATTAGTATTATTCATACCTTCATTCTCCTGAAGTATCTGGTTGGTAATTCACTTACCTCTACCCTGAAATTCATTGTCCATATCTCTATTCTTCATAGTAACCCATCTGTAATAATTTGAGAATGGAAGGAAACGTTAATTTCTATCTACATCTTTAGCTGTACCTGTATCTTATATATTTATAGTTTTGATTTCCAAGTATGAAAGTCTTTATTGGTGAACAGTTGTCTTCACAGGAATGCCGTGAATCTCGAGTTTGCTTTCTGCTTCCAAATTGGAAACAGACATGGCATCGTTTATGGCATACCAGCCCTGCCAGTCTTCTAGTACTAAAAACTTATCGGTAATCAGTTTGGTAATTTTGGTAATTGTGTTCAGTGTTTGTCAACTACACACAGATTCAGTAACTGCTCATGGTATTTAGCCCTCAAGTCTTTAAACCAAATTTTCAAGAAATGCTTCCTCCTTATTCTTTCATACCTGGGTTGGATTATATTTGTCTTGTCTTCTTGGAGGGCACTCTCTACCTCCTAGAACCATTCTGGTTACCCTGAGGAGATCTACAGGCTTGTATTATGAATGAATGTCAAGTAGACCTCCATCACTAGAGGCTTCATAAGTCCACCCACAGGAAGCAAGTCTTGACAGCAGATAACCTTAATGCTTTTGGATTAATCAACTTCTGGAAGTAGAAGAAAAAAGTTTCCAGTAGGTTTAAAGGTAGAGATTGGCATAACCCAGACTGAAATACCTGTCCTGTCCCCACATTTATCTAATCCTGTAGAAAAAATAAAAAAAATGCCATGGAGTTTCTCCTCTTAATTAATGCCAGAGGACCTGACAGTGCATATTAAGGGAGCTGTATTCCTGTCAAAATGAGTAATGCAACTTCTGGAAAGTATCTTTAAACCTCTTGCAGTATTTGTGATCAATAAAATATTATGTTACATGGTTCCCTGTATTCTCTTTCCCTCCTCCCTTCCCTTAAATTCAAGGCTCTTGAGATCTGCCAACAGAGGAACTTTGTCGAAGAGACAGTCTATCTTCTGAGTAAGTAACACTCAGTGTGATAAATTACAACATGCTTTTAATCTTGTCAAAGTTTATGCTGCAAAAATGTACAATACATCGTTTAACAGGCTTTCCCAGAGACAAAATTGGTACACAGTCAGTAGGACCAAATAACATGATTTAGAAAATAAAACAAAGCACTGGAGTATTCATATGGTGTCTGAACTCCATATTGTGTTATTGTGATTCTGATTTGATTTTTTTCTGTGGTTTTGGAGGTGTTGGGGCGCTATGGGGAACAGGTTGGGGTGGGGGTGGGGATATTTTTGAGACAATATCCAAGAGAAGAGTAATACTCTCAGTTTGAAGAGAGGGGAGGAATAAAACAAATGTTTTATTCTGAATACATCTCAGAAGCTTAATATAATTTTTTGCTGAGGTGGAAGATTTGCTTATGTTGCCTCTGGGTTTTTTTTTTTCTTTTTTTAATAAAATTAATTGTAAATTAACCCCCCCAGCAACGAATTTACCTCTGAACGGGAGGCATTGTAAGACTAAGATTTTTATGTATGTTTTTCTATTAGTCATGAACAAAATGGAAAGCATTTTTTAATCAATCTTTGTTTTAGTAAGAAAAATGTTTTGTGGACCATTTGAGAGCAGAGTAGGATTTACTCATAGGTTTGCTTAAAGAATAGTTCAGTGTTTCTACTGTTTCTTCCTCTTCCCCTAATTTTCCATGGGTATAAACTGCACTATACTTACTGCAAATTAAGGGTGTCCATGCAGGCTCTTAAAGGGGTTATTTCATGTCATAATTTACATGCATACACATACACACACTCCTCCTTACATTAGATGTTGCTGCAGTTCAGAACACCTAATATGATCCAACACATCCTTAAGAAAGGCTCCAGCTCCCAGTCCAGCAAAGTGCTCCAGGCACTTGCTCGGGTTATACCAATTGCTCTGGGATTTGCATTCCTACATCAGATTAGATTAGATGTAGTCTTGGTTGAATTAGTGTGAGGCAACTTTACACTTATAAAATTCATATTGAAAGAGCTTCTTAAAGCACTGAGCATTGATAAGCATTTAGGAGTTATAATCTCTTTACTTATTTTTTCTTTTTAGGCAGAATGGGTAATAGCCGCAGTGCCTTGAAGATGATAATGGAAGAACTGCAAGATGTAGATAAAGCTATTGAATTTGCCAAAGAACAAGATGACGGAGAACTTTGGGAAGACCTCATTTTATATTCTATTGACAAACCACGTAAGCAGGATAGTTTCTCAGAAGCCTTTCATGTGTATTTTTTTGTGAAATGCTATTGCAATTAAAGGATTGAATTATCCACGTGCGTATTAGAGAAAGTGTTTGTGGATCGCCAGGGAGGCGTTCTGGTTTGTGGAGCACAACATAGCTGTCCTATTGTGCATAAAAACTTCCAGTAAGGCAGCATGTGGGCATGCTACAGGATGAGTGCTTAGGGATTTAACATTTGACTAAGCTCTGCATAGTTATGTCCTTACGACAAGTTAAGGGGAGAACGGTGCTTTTAATTTGGCAGAATGAGGCTTTATTTTTAGGCAGCCTCAAAACACAGTCTGCAGGCTTGATGAGGATGTTGCGTAGTGTGTTAGTTGCAGCTGCTTCCCTTTGAAATTCTGAAAATGAAGAACCTACACCTTTGTGCCCCTCAGTAGAATAACCATTTTGTTTTTATTTCTGTGGCACAAAGGTAAGATCTGTAATAATGAGTGCATTTTGCCTTTCATCCATTATATGAATAGCTACTCAAGTTTAAAGTTTAGATATAGAATCAGCAACTGTCAGAGTCTTCATAAGCAACAACAGTTTTGTTCAGGAGGCAGGTTCAGAGGAGTTCATATGACTGAGAAAATAGAGAATTATTTTAACTATATACTCCATTAGTTTTGCAACCTCTTCCAGGAATTTAAATCAAGGCTTTAAAGTCTCTCTTGGGAACTCTTTTCCAAAGGATGCAACGTCTTGTAGAATTAGTGTCAGAATACCTATCTTTTCATCTCTTGACTGCTAATTCTAACAGGAAAAAGCAACCAAAAATCTGTTACTCCTTTAGAAGAATGGCATTCTCAAGGTACCCATACTTAGATGCAAGTTCATCTCTAAAAGTGATCCTACAATCAGTGACATCTTTAGAGCAAAAGGGATTCAAAGCATATAGAATTCTCTCAGTTCCATCTGCCCGTATGCAGAGCAACTCCAGTGATATTCCTCAGTTTTGGAGGTTGAAGAAAAAGCACAGCCTTGATGTTCCTCATTCTAGTGTTTCGTTTAGCCAGGTGCAATTCAAAAAGCAAAAGACTTCTTTTCTGTCACTCTCACCAATGTTTAGAAACACGTTCGAGTTAAGTGCTTGAAAATTTGTTTTTAAGCCCTGGAACTGGGAATGGAATAGTCACATCATGTAGTTAATTTTCTGGCTCTGTTTTCTTTAGTGCCCTTTTTATTGAAGTGTTTTATTTACTTGTGGCTTTGTGCTGGATACTCTGTTACCCCTTTTCTGCATACCCTAGAAGTTCTGTGAATTGCCAGACTGTATCGTCCTGTCTTACCCAAAGGCCTGTATTTGAGTAAATACAGCTGCAAGAAGCACGAAGGCTATATAAAAGAGGTTTAGTGTCATCTCTTAGTAGGGAACTGTCATAGAATCAGCCAAAGCCTGTAGCTTGTCACCAAAGCATCCTTTAATTGGGTATTTTGCTGGATTTTTTTCTTAATTTCTTTGCCTCTTGGTTTTCACAGCTTTTATTACTGGTTTGCTGAACAATATTGGAACCCATGTGGATCCCATTCTTTTGATCCACCGCATTAAGGAAGGCATGGAGATTCCTAATCTGAGGGACTCACTAGTGAAAATTCTTCAGGACTACAACTTGCAGGTAAATGTTACATTCTTCCCATGGTACTCGTTTTCAGAGAGACAGCAAAACTGCTTTGCTACTGAACAGGACGAGAAATGGCTATCATGAAGATTTGTTCATTTTGTTCAGACATCTGTCATTGATGCTGTGGGTTGGTACAAGACTATGACCTAGAAATTAGGTCATAGTAGAAATTTGCCAAGATGAATGGTCTCTTCTCTTGATGGCTTCTAGCACTTCTAAATCTCTCCCATGCTGTCATAAGCATGGTGGGTAAGTAGAACTGGAAGGATCTTGGATGATTCAGACTATTTCATACTGCCTGACTGTCCGATATTGGAAAGTCTCCTGACCAGTACTTTTCATTCAGGCAGAACACAACATGCACTTACTAAAAAATTCACCAGGTGTTAGAGCCATATGTGAAGTGTCATAGTAACTAAAGGAAGATGAACTTTTAAAATCAAATTCATGTCTGTTGTGCAGAATGTGTTGATGTCTATGCATTTAAAAAAAAAAGGACTGCTCGTTGGATTATGAGTGTTCTTACCCCAGCATAATTATACAGGTAGGTGCAGTTCCCTACATGACTGGTTTCTGATGCGTGTTTGTAAGAACATTCAAGAAGCGTACACTTCAATGTTCCTGAAAGTAACAACAGAGAGAGTTGCAATGCCTACTTTAAATCTCCGTGCTACCAAAGGAGGCCCAAACTTGAGTTCTTTGTGATGCTGCTCTGCACCTTTCTATTGAGAGATGTGAGGATATAGAACAGTTTGAATGCCTCTGGTGTGACTATGCTGAGTTCAAGAAAATGTAGTCCAGTAAGCAGCTGAAACACGAATTTTCTGATCTTCATTTCTGTTCTGAACAAACATTTTTTTCCCATCTGCTATTAGTCTTTGGACATCTCTAGCAAATAGATGGGCTTGACAGTTTTCAGTAAGGTCACGGTTAGTCTCTTACCAGGCCAGATAAAGCCTCTATCTGTTAGAGCCTTCAATGATGTCAGAAGGCCTTTTAAAAAGGCAGGGTTTAAGGCTTTCCAAGGCTCTTCCATTATTGTATTATCGTAAGGGCTTTAGATAATGACTTCCAGTATTTCAAAGAAGCATTTTACGTGTCTTGTTCTCCTGACACTCGTTACGTGCAAGGAGCTACCCCAGATAAACAGATACATGTTTGCACATAATGCATGTTGTAACATTACTTCCAGTTTTTAATTGACTTCATGAGATACTGATATCCTTCCAAAATGATACTAGCTAAATAGCATGCTGCATTTAAACAGTTGCATGTTAATCTTGCTGCTGTCAGTACCCTGCTGATCCTCCTGTTCCTGCATTCTGTTGAAATAAAAATGTAATTTTTGGTATGTCTGCAGACAGACTGAGAAAGTGCTGTGTGTGTAGCTGCAGCTTTACACATATGCAGAGTATATTGTGTGGCTTCAGACAAAGCTGATGACATCGTTTGATCATGCTTCGGGGAGAGAAGAATCATTTTGTCTTCAAATACCTTTTAACAAAATTAGTTTGGGATTAAAAGGATGTATTTAACCTTCAGAGTGATATCTAAAATTATTTGCTGTTAGCATTGAAATGCTTCATTGATTTCAAATTAATTCATTTTGAAGTAGATTTGGATAGCTCTAGGGCTAAAATTGAGATCTCATAGGAAAAATAGAAGTTACGAAAGCTTAATGTAATTTGCACTTGGCTTGCTTGTACAATGGCAAAACAATATAGTAAAAAAAAATGGGGACTCTTTTCTTTAGAGAAATGAAAGCTATAGCTTAAAATGAGGCTGTTCCTGAAGTGTTACAGGCAATGTAAAGTGTACTGTTTATGAACAGATGGTGTGTCTGCACTGAAATTTAGAGATGTGATCACAGCTCTTGCACACTCACCTAAGTAGTCTTAGATTGGCAAGCTCAATTTTTTGTAGCAGGACTGTTTTTGCATTCAGTGTGTGCTTCAGGACGTGTCTGGGACTTCAGGTAAATGTCTAAGCAGCCTCTCATTGCTGAGGTATATTCTGCCCTAGCTTCATCATTACTGCTGCCTCATTAGCTGTTTTAAAGCTAGCTTGGGTGTGTTTGTACGATGCCTGGTTACACCTTGACATCATATTGTGTAGATTCATGGTGAGAAGTCCATGTCCTCTATTCTGGCCTGGCACAACAATTTGGATTTTGGTAAAAACTTCCTGATTTGTATCACCTAATGTACCAGACGTTTTGAACGCATACAGAAATTCAAATTTCATTGGCTAGGAATTTCTGTAATTTCGTCTCTTCAGATCTTGAGTCCTGTATGCACTTAAGTTTTATTGTTCCCATCTTCAAAGACAAAAAAGGAACTTTTGTGCCAAGATCCACAAAGGAGATGTGCAGGTGAATTTAGAACCTGTTGCTTGGCTTGCAAGTCACTGCCTACGACAAAAACTGTGATCTTTTCATAACATTGGCTCCCCAAAAGGTATTACAGCTGTGCCGTTATATTATTTAATTGTGGCCTCCTTTTGCAAGCCCTGATAAGATTGTTTTATGCTTATGTAAGCATGGGGATGCAAATTTCCTGTTATGCTCCTAAATTTCCTTAGCAGTAAACTTTACAATAGATGTGATTTGAAATATGGGTAGGAGCTAAAAGCAGTGCATTTGACAGACTTTGTCTTTTTGAAAAGAATTCTTTACATCCTAGCAAAACCAAGTGAATCAAATTGAGTGGCTGCCAAAGCATGCCATATGTGGCTTACAGTGTGCATTAGAGAATCCAACAAGGAAGTCTACTAATGCAAAAAAATTTGTTGTAGTTTTTTTTTAATCTGGGATCTTCCCTGAATAATATAAGTTTTTATTAACGTTGGCATATTTTGCAGTCTGATTGCTTCACTTTAACAAATTATCACCCATTAGATGAACCACTGCAACTGTTCTATGTTCTACTCTAAGCTCACCTCAGCTTTGAAGTAATGTGGTTAACTTATACCTTTGAAAAGGAGTTAATATCTGTTTGCTACCAACCAACCAGGTGTGGCACTAAGATAGGATTAGGTATTCTATTGGGTAAAAATAAAATGTAGATCACATGAGACTTTGTTCTTAGGCTACAACTTCAATTAAGTACTTCTAATTTACTTCTGCTTTGGTGTTACAGCTCTGCTTGACAAGTAGGGATGTATTAAGCTGCCTTACTATTCTTCAGGAATATCCATTTTTATTTTCCAACCAGGAAATGCAATTCTTCCACAAACTTAAAGCTACACACACCCTTAAGTATTTTCCTAAACAGGAAAATATTTAGGTACTTGTTTAAGTACTTAAACTCCAAGTGATTAATTTTGTTTGTTTGTTTTTTCCCTCCTGAGGATCATTTATTACAATGTTTTCTCTTAGTCGTCATCCGAGTTAATATATTAAAACCATAGTACATAATCGGGTGACACTGATTTATTGTAGAGATGAAAGTTTATTTACTGCTGAAATAATACTGATTTTAGTGTTTATAATACAGTAACATTCATAGGCAACAAAGTTATGAAGACATAGGCAACAAAGACGAAGTTACAGTTGTCTGAATTTTAACAGGAGTATTTATCAAGTAAAGTGTAGTCTAAAACTTTTTAATTACATCTTATGTCTAACTCCTGAAGTCTGGTTCTTTGGTGCCATAAATATATAGATAAAATACACCACAGACTACTTCCTTTGAATTTATAAACTCGTGAAGATGTGTTGTCTTAAGGAGAAACCTGCTTATTTATTAGACATGACACATTCCTAGCACATCTTTTATTTAATGGCAAATAAATTGCCATTCTTCCGTCAACATTTTCAACATAACTAAATACCATTCAAATCTATGGCAGACTAACCAAATTGAGTCAAGTCATATTGTTTCCCTGACAAAAGTTTAATAATTTTCATCTTTACTGCTTGCATTTAAAAGTGTTTTCAAAGACACAGAATCAAAACTCAATTTTATCTCCATACAATGGAAAAGTTGTTGTCATTGTAACTTTAATTCAGTTTCCATACACAGACATTGCTTCTCTGAGACTTATACAGAACCTCTGCTCCTGTTAGGAGTTTACCAGTGCAATTATTTTTAAAAGCTCCCTTAGGCAACACAATTAGGGCAGTAATGCTGTTATTTGAAAATTGTAGCAAAATCAGCATTTACTAGTATTGCTATGCAAAATAGAAATTCAAACTATTATTTTTTTTAGTGAAACCAGTGCTGCTGCTGATGTTTTTATGCAACTTCTTTGGGCTGAAACTCATCAGTCGTACAACGGTTTGATCTTAACAAAGACTTCCTTTCTCTAATGTACCCTTGAACTATGTATTTGCTTTTTATATTCAGTTCCCTGGAAATTAAATTGAAAAAGATTGTGAAATGATTCACACGTGTTTAAGTCTCTGGTATCTGATTACACAGTCGTGTTAACTTACGAATGAGGAATACAGGAGCCTTTCTTAAAATAAGTCATGTAATCATGCTCCAGGTTTCTGAAGCACTGTATCACACTTAAATCTCAGAGAAGGCTGGTAGAAAAATCCCCCTATTTGCGCACTTCTGAGTTTGTTATAAGCCTGTTACATTTTCCAGATGTATAAAGTAGGTGTCTTTTCAGCTTTGGTCCATACCCGAGTGAAATTTCAGAAATGCTTGTGTAGTTGGAAAAGATTTAAATACCCCCCCTCATTTCAGAAAGAAATGCCTAATTTCTCACCTTTTGTATGACAATTGTTAGAATAAGACTTCAAAAGATGTTGGTATTCTAAGATTTGTTTTCCCTGGTTTTAAAATATAAAAGCAACTTCTTTAGATACACTACATCTAGGTTTTGTGGATTAGCCATTTTACTCAAAAGTTGACTTACTAGTGTAAACTTCGATTGAACCTGCAGTAACTCTGATGGATAACAGAGGATCATCCATTCATAGCATTCATGTCCATGCATTCACAACAGAGGTTATAAACTAACAGACCCCAACGATAACCTGAAGAATGCTGCTTGAAACAGCATCTGGAAAAATTGTGGGGTTTTGCTCCTAAACATGAATAAGCTGCTGTTCAGACACCTTGGAGGCACTAGGGGGCAGGTGGCAGCTTGCACAGAGGGATAGCTGCCTTTCCATTGTAAAGACTAAAACTAATGTGCTTTTAACTGTGATGCTGACACAGTTTGGAAGCCTTTGGTTAATTGGCCTTGAGAAACTTGGACTTGTTTGAGTGCTAAGCTGAATCCAGTCCTGAATTTATTCCCAGTGCTTTGAGTATACCCTTCAAATTAACTGCATACTGCAGTGTTTTCCCTTAAAGATGATGTTAGGCATTTGTAAATCAGGACTTTTTTAATTAAATAGAAGTTCTTATGGCTTCTGATTTTAATTACACAGTAGCATCTTCCCTAATACAGACAGAAAATTAACTAGGATTCTTTTTTGCAATAAATGTTTTGGTTTCAGCAGTTTTCATTAATTTGGTAAAAAGTATTATCTTTTAAAGGGTAAAAAAAGTTCAGTTTCACCCCATCTGAATCCTATTTCTTCTCCTCGGAAGGTGGTTTCATTACAGATTTATGCCTGATTTCAGTTTTAACTAGGTAAGCCTAATCTTAGGATGCACAGTTATATACTTCTCCTTCCTTTAAACGTAAAGAAATTAAATTAAACATTCTTTCTTGCTGTGTCTCACCTCCAGATTCCCTCTCCTGCTTCTCTTTCTTTAACTCTTAAATTATCCATCTCATGTTTGAGCCCTTCGAATCTGTTTCTGCAAAAGTGTTGAGATTTATTGCCTTGAGATTTGACATTTGACAGTCTTCATTGTGACTTCTCCTTTTATATAACAGCAGCTGGCTACTGTATTCCATTTCTAGCAAAATAAGGTCAGACAAACAGTCACTGAATGTGGTATGGAAAAATCTTAGTGGAATTTAGAAAATGGGGGAAAGATGGTGCATGTGTCTTACAAGATATGTGATAAGATATTTCTGTTACTTCTATTTTTAAGGCATCAAACAGTGTTGAGGTTTTCCAGTGACCTAATGATGTCTACTATTTCTCTCTTTATTTTTTTAAATGAAGTTTTTCTATTGGCACACTGCATTTTAAGTAGAAAATAGTAAATCATGCTCCCTTCTTCCCGTTGTATCTCTGTTCTGCCCCTCTCATTAAACATGCTTGCTTTGCTCCTTTTATTTAAACATGGGATTTTCCATCTGCTTATGCTGAGTGCAGCTAGAAAAACTCCAGTATATAACCAAGACTTCATCTGCTGTAAGTTATTTACCTGTCTTTGGGATATAATTTATAATAATCGAGAATAATCGAGAATATTTTGAATCAGGCAAACAGTCATTCCAAAATGTAGTCTCATTCAGTTGTCCGTTCAAAAAGTTTCTATATTTAAAGCAGAATTTACCATTCCCTGTTGCCCTTGGATAAAGTAGGAAGGGGAAGGACATACTCAGATAGTTCCTGAGATTATCACAGATAAAAATGATTAATTTTCTAAGTGTTTGTTTGTCTTGTAGAGCTGCATTCAGTTTCTGGTGCTCTGAAAAGCTTTATAGCTCAAGGTGTCTAATACTGGAGAATGTCATTTACCCACTGACATGTCCAGTTTGAAATGCTTAAAGTCTTACTCAATTTTAATTTTTTTAATGTGTTTCAGATTTGCAGTCTTAACTGCATATCAATGTTGGCAGTGCATCCTTATTACTTCAAAATGTGTATGTGAGAAGATAGGGCTTTGGACAGTGTTCACCTGACTGTAAAATCTATTATTATACTTCTTTTTAGGTATTTGCATTAGCTGTATATTGGACTATTTTAGAATGCTTGATGTCTCCCGTAATGCAAATAATCAGGAGAAAGGAATGGGCATTACCTTTTTATACCACCTTTTGGTAGGCTTGTTCAGCATAAAATTGGCTGTGGGCCTCTTTTGAAAGCACTTTTCAGAGGAATTATTGTCTTGGAAAACACTTTTCCAAACGTCAACTCGGGAGGAGGAAGAAAAATTCCACAAGACTTATTTGGGTTTGTCATATTTTCATACTTGCTTCATTAAGTATTGTGAAGTAAGGCTCTGTATAATTTTGACACCCTTGATTCCTTTTTCTCTTTCACAACATTGTCAGGCAATGACATGTCAATCTAATGAAAAATATTAAGTAAGTAGAAAGGGGGCTGAGGCATTTGCTAAGGAGGAACAAACTCTGGACCTTTGGTTAGTTGAATGGCCATTTAATACTGCTTACTAAATGACACCTCAGCAGGAAATATGTTTGAACAAAATAAATTTTGAATTGCTGTGTTTACGAAGGTTTTATGATTATCAAATACCTTTCCTAAAGAAGATGGGAAAGATATGGGTAGAAGAAGTTTTGAAATGGTTTGGAAATCAATTGTGAGGGGTGCTGTAAAAATCCCTCTCCATTGTATTTTGTTAAGACAAGCTTATCGGAAGAAGATCATAATTTATGACAGTAGTATATTTGTAAAGGATTTAACTTTTTTGAGGTTTTTGGGGTTTTTTTTAATATTCTTGTTTTTTCATTTAGGTAGAGGTGGTGGTAACAGGAGCTTCGTCCTTTCCCTCCTTTATAATAGTTTGAAATGTCTTAAATATTCCTTGTGCTCTCTGTGGCAGCAGAAACCCAGTGGAGACTTGCCAAGATAGTTGATATGCCCATCCATTCAACAAGCACTGTATTTTGTGTTCTTTGCACAACAGATCTTATTGCGGGAAGGTTGCAAGAAGATACTTGTTGCCGATTCTCTTTCTTTATTGAAGAAAATGCATCGAACTCAGATGAAGGGTGTTCTAGTAGATGGTGGGTACAGAGGAAATGTGGTAACTTTCAAGATTTTGAAGTCTTTTACTTGGTTTATAGACCCAAGCCGCATTATAGTCCACTTTGGAAGCTGCCCAAAAGCCTGAATGTTGTACCTTATTTGTAGAGTGTAGTAGGATGCTAGGTGCTTTCCCCTTTGAAAAGGAACTACTCATATCTCAAAAACTGTAAGACCCAGCATGCAGCTTTTTCTCTGGATCAATATCTGCATAGCCAGTAATGTATTGTGTCCTGCAGTTTGTCTGTAAAGGTCAAAAATGCTGTTCAGTGCCAGTACGGATAGTCAGACTATAATAATCTGCAACCAAAGCAAAAGCTACAAGATAGTTGAAAATATTTTGCAGGGTGCTAATGATGCATGTGAGCAGCGCTGTAATTCACACCAGCTGAGTGTTAATACCGAGAGGCAAAAGCTGGCGGAAGGACAGATCAGAGCTTCTGCTACAAAATGCTGCAGAGAAATCAGGCACCCATCCTGTGTGCCTTTTTTTCAGTGTGCCTTGTGCCTATACAACACTGATCCTAGAGAGCCTCACTCCTGCAGTTCTGCCATCATCATAATCAGAAGATGTAAATATTTCTCATGCTGCTTCAGTATTGCTCTTCAATTTTTAATAGACTCCGTTAGGCATCTTAAGTAAATACTTTAAGACCAAGCTCCATTTCTGTAATAGCAGTGTGTTCATGCCTGCTTTATAAAAAAAGTAAACGTAGAGTTTGTTAATAAAGCTGTTACAA
This sequence comes from Morus bassanus, assembly GCA_031468815.1. NCBI lineage: Eukaryota > Metazoa > Chordata > Aves > Suliformes > Sulidae > Morus > Morus bassanus. The sequence continues at coordinate 56,294,600 of CM062567.1, read as the reverse complement.
GTTTGTTTTGTTTTGTTTACCCAGAGGAGAATATCTGCGAATCATGTCTGTCTCCAATACTTCCTTCAGGTAGGATGCTTTTCTAGAAGAGAAAGAGGTGGTCTTTTTTTTTTTTTATTTTTAGAGGAGCTACTGTTCACTTTTATTCATAGAAATGTGTAGTAGTCTCCCTTGGCAATCGCTGTATAAATTTCAGTCTCCTGTGCAAAGCGTGCTTTTGAATTCTGATGTGGGAGTGGACTCCAATTTAAGCTTTTTTTGTTGCATTAATCCCAGATTTTCTTTCTTATTCTTTCTTTCTTATCTTTGACTTTCTTATTTTCTGTTTTGAATTACATGGACTGGAAGGCAACTTTTAATTCCATCAACATACGTATTCTCAAAGAATATTAGAACTAGGCTGTTGCCACCAAATCTTGTCCAACTCTGTTGAACAATTTAGACTGAATTTGTAGATTAGAAAGTTTTATGGAATATACTTTTTGTCTGAGTGGTGGAAAACTCTTGGCTTCAGTCACTGCTGTCATATCTGAAATAACTTACAACAGACTGTAATTTTAAAACATCTTCCAAAGTTAGTCTTGAAACTAGAAATTCAGGACATTATTTTGAAGATGTACATTCTCCAAGGCAACCGTAGTTCAGAAATACCAATATAGTTGTTGGGCATCTTAAGAAGAAATCGTTTTACCAGTAGAATATCTGTCATGGCATCTTTGAACAAGAATACATAAGACAAAGTATATGAATGGTCCTATTTTTTTTGTTTGCTGAGTGTGCATAGCCCAGTAGAATCACTTACAGTTTTTTAATCTGGTTTCTGCCATTTTTCACTTAAATAAATAAATACAAACAACTGTACTATGATCACATGCACCAGCATAGAGACCAGAGCAGTCACATGGTGATAGAAAACCTGGCAGAACTGAGTGTGCTAGTGCCTTGAGGTATGTGTGTAGAGGGAATGGGAGCCAAGGAATCGAATGCAGATGATGCTGATGAGTGAGGTGGCTATTCTTTGAACATGTGGGTATTTTATGTACGCTTCTAATTGGGCTAAATATTCATGTGGGAATCAGAAGGCACATTGTGCACTTAGGCAGCTTCTTGCCAGATTTCAAGATTGTGGCGTGCAGTGTAGGCGCTAGAACTCCTTAATGTTCTGGTTCTCCCTGCACTAGCACAAGAATTTTTTTGCTAACATTTCTTTGAAATGGCTGAATTATTTGGTGGTAGTTTACTCTTCTCCTTCCCCAGATTTAGCACATGTTGACATGAAAAATTTCTGGTGAAAAGGTAAACAGCATTTAAGCCACAGAATAAAATTGCCTTGTAATTCCATCACTGGGACACATTACCTGAAACCATCACTCTGCATGATTTTTATGAATGAGGCAGAATAATTTGGAAATTAATTTGATAGATGTTACGTGATGTTTCTATGTATATAATAGAATGCAGGCATATACTGCTGTAGCCACTGAATCATTTGTTTCATTGCCCTGTTGTAATGAATTTACTTTTCTCTTTCCCAGATGCATCCAAGTCCTTCAACGTGGTAGTGTTCCACTGCAGGCATATGTTTCACAAAGAGTGCCTCCCGGTATCCAACACAGTAAGAACTAGCTTAATCTCTCTGACACCTTTGCCAAAGCTAAAAGGACACATTATTTCCTTTTGTTAACTGTGGAGAAGGGCATGAGTCTATCAGGAATTATAATATGATTACAGTATTTATTTGTGGTGATACCCCATAGCAGTGGGTGACTAGGGAAAGGGTGTTCAGGGCAATTGTAACTAAAGCACATCCAATTTAGAAAGAAATTGCTGCTGTTTGAGAAATATTTTATCACTTTCTGCAATCTGAATGTGCAGTGCAGCTTTAAGACATACAGGGAATACAACCTGTTTGGTTTTTTTTTTTAATTCTTTTCTGTTGCAGCTTTCACTTTAAGTATGTTTAATTACAGACAAGAATAAAGATATTTTCTCAAGTGAACCATATTAAATGATTGTGACCTGGAAGAAAAAAACCCCACTCATTTCAGCGTGAATATTTAAATATCTTTGTAATCATCTTTATTCTCAGAATATGTTTTTCTTCATCAGGGAAACTTTTTTTTTTCCCTCCAACGAAAACAATCCAAAAAAGTAACTTCTAGATATAATCAGTTTTGAATTTAGGAATGAAAGCATCAGAATGGTAACAAAATTGCAAATCTGTATCTGTCTCTGAAAATGAACATCTAGTGAAAAAATAACTTTGGTGAATCACTTGATCTGCAAGTAACCAAGCAAAGTGCTTATAGCCATATGGTACAGCATGTATACTTAAATGTGTTATGAAAATCTTAATGAATTAGATCATTTGCGAAAGAAGGCCCAACAACTAGTAAATATTTATTCAAACAATATTTACCACAAATTTTATTATTTGAGAAATAATCTAGAATTTATCTAGCATTCTCAATTTGCTGGGACAGTGGTGGGACTGGGTAACGTGTCAGATGGGATTTTTATATGTGGCATGGATATTACATGATACATGTTCTATAGTATGGATGAATACACAGGTATCTGCATATATCTGAGCCAGATTCTTCACTGCTATAGTATTTCTTGGCCTTAGAAAATCAGTTGTGTTACTGGTGGCATACTGAAAGGAAAGTAATGCATGCATAAAGCATCGCACATGTTTGATATCAGATGGGCAGTATTCAGGATGGATTCTCAACTGTTGGAAATCTGTGGAACAATATCCAAAGACAGAACTGCAAGAAAGACATCCAGTGGTCAGTGGAGGTGACCAAGTGACTTACTCTCTTCTTTATCTATGAAGATAATCAGTGACATTTTTTTACTCTGTTTTTCATTTTTGTTTGGAGGAAATTTGATCTTACTCTCCTGGAGGGTGGTGGTAATACACTTGGAGTGAATGGTGAGGTGTGTTGCACTCTGACTCCAGACTCCAAAATAGCCTGTTTTATTGTGTTCCACTATATTACCTTCCTGCACCTGGCCATGAAGGTGTCTGTCCTGGTTTCAGCTGCGATAGAGTTAATTTTGTTCCTAGTAGCTGGTATAGTGCTGTGTTTTGGATCTAGGATGAGAATAATGTTGATAACACACTGATATTTTAGTTGCTGCTGAGCAGTGCTTACACAGAGTCAAGGACTTCTCATCTTCTCATACTGCCCTGCCAGCAGGAAGGCTGGAAGTGCACAAGAAGCTGGGAGGGGGCACAGCCGGGACAGCTGACCCAAATTAGCCGAAGGGATATTCCATACCATATGATGTCATGCTGAACAAAAAACTGGGGGCAGTTGGCCAGGGGTGTGTGTCTGCTGCTTAGGAGCTGGCTGGGCGTCGGTCAGTGGGTGGTGAGCATCACTTGTTTTGTATATTCTTTTATCATCATTATTATTTTTGCTTCCTTTTCTGTCCTGTTAAATTGTCCTTATCTAAACCCACAAGTTTTACCTTTTTTTCCGATTTTCTCTCCCATCCCACTGCGGGGGAGTGAGCAAACAGCTGGGTGGTGTTTAGCTGCCTGCCAGGTTAAACCACAACAGTGTCTGTAAGGAACAGCCTGACAGTGAATAGTAACATTGAGAAAGGCATTTTTCATTCATCTTGCCACATTCTAATGTGGCTGCATCTCTCTAAGAGATTCTTGTTTTCTTTTTAATTTCTAGGTATCTCCTGTCCAGTTCTGCAACATATGCAGTGCCAAACACCGAGGGCCAGGAAGCGCAATCCTGGAAATGAAGAAATAGCAGTCTCCTAGTTCTCCATGCCAGTCTGTGACACCAGCTCTGTTGGGACCATGCAGAGCCACTGTAGTTTCTGTTAGTCATTGTTTCTGTATATGATTCTGATTGTGGTTTAAAACTGGTTTCTATAAGTTATCCAGCTTATTGAACAGTTTTTGGAAAGAGAAAATGTGAAAATCTTTCCCTAGTAAGTCTTTGTTATACAATCCATATGTCATTGTTCCTTTGCTCAGCTTGTTACTTAACTCTGGAATTGAAAAGAGAAATAAAACAGGAAGAAAAAAAAAAAAACAGTTTGGAGATTTGTGCTTGCTATCAGTTAATGTGCTTTACAATTTGGAGCCATATCAGGCTTATGCTTAGATACTGTAAAGAAAGAGGAATTGCTGTGAATTCAGCTCACCAAACTACTTCAGTCCTGATTTAGTCTACTGATGAACTGTTTAACTTGAGACCCATAGGAGACTGACTGCTTTCAGTGGAACTGCTTCAGGACTTGAAGCTGGCTGTGTGCTGACTCATACATTAAATTAATAAACTCGTTAACAGTTAATTCCACACATTGGCAGTTTACCTTGGTTGTATGGTTACACATTCATAGTTTGTTATAAACTGGTTATTTTCTCAATTGATCTTCAGACTGCAGTAGTTTAAGGTGGGCTTTTCTCATGTTAAACTCATCCAGAAACTTTATTTTTAAATGTGAACAGTAAGTCTTTACTCTTATAGGTGTGTTTGTAGTATGATTTCATTTAAGTACAGGGGAAAGAAACGCAAAACATCTGATCTTTCAAGGATAAGATCTCTAGGAGTTTCTTTTGGCCTTAGCAATTTAATAGCTAAGTTAAATAAGTCTGTTTGGATGTTAACAAAAAACATATTTCATTTCAACAGTGTTGTTTTGTTGATCCAAAGGAGGTGATCTTTCAGAATGTCTTCACAGTAATGTAATCTCTTTATAGTGTTATCTGATGAAATTAAATATAAGCTTCTTTTCCCTAAGAAAAGTAATTTTTCAGAACTTCCAAGATATTTTTCTTGTTTTTAATAACTGGAGTTTGAAAGTAAAAATACATTGTTCTACCGTCAAATTGTGAGGTTTAAACAAGTAGTTACCATTGTTTCAGAACTTAGGATGTTATAGTGATACTTCAATGTATCTGTAATACTAGAAAATGTAACAGCTTTAAGTTCTTCTGTGCCTTACTCCCATGTAGGTACACCTTAAAATTATTTATATTGTAGAAACCTGGATTTCTAGTTTATGTAAATCCATTATACTCTTGATATCCTCCAGGCGGTTGGTTGAGCTGGTCTAGCAATCTGAAGAGTGATTTTTGTTGTCCACTCTGCAGATCTGTATAATACTGGAATAAAACTTTAAGTGTATTAGAAATGCTAGGATTTACTCTGCATGGTTACAGAGACAAAATTATCATTAAAAGTATAGACCTCTCAAAAACACAGCAATCATATTCTATTGTGATAATACAGACAGCTGAGGAAAAAATAAACCAAGGTGCAGATTATTTATGGGCATGCAGTAGATGAAACAATAGAAGGCTAGGAGCTTTGTAGTGCAGAGCATAGTCTGTATACGTCAAGCTTCACCCATAAGAATTACTGCCTGGCTCTGCAGCAGTTCATTTTCAGTGGCTAGTACATATTCTCAGGTATATTGTTCATTTATCCATTCTTTACTACATTGATCAGGAAAGCTGCTTTGATTCCTGGTAAACAAAATGCTCCAGTGAGCTCAAGGGCTGTTTCACCATGATACTTGAGCTATTGCACGCCTGTAGACAAGTTTAGAAACTTTTAAAAAAAACTCGTCCTCAGTAGCTCTAAGCAGCTTTTCTATATTATACCCTAAGAATGCACTGTGCAATGCCATAAGCTGTCGGCTTGTGGGAGGAAAAAGTCAAATTACTCCTATACAGTTATGCCACAAAGTGCTCTGTAGCTCAGAGTTATATGATAATTTAAAGCAGGTATATTATTTACTTCAGCTTGGCCTTAAATTCCCTAAAGCATTTGAGTGTTCAGTGACTCAGTTTGCTAGCCTGCTATCACTGGCAATCATATTGCATTATACCCTGGCATATTCTTTGCATTATGTGAGTAATTTAAAATCACTGTATGTAAATCTAATCAAAATCTTCTCTAAATCCAAAGCTTCTTTCATTTGGGCTTCAGGGACTACCCTTCTCATGTTCCTGAATTCTAAATTTGGTCATTAAGATTCAGCAAGAAATGTACAGTCCTGACTTTGATTCACTTTTCTTCCTAAGAAACCTTCACATCATAGAAAATGTCTGAGGTTAGAGTCTAAAATATTCAGCTACCCAAGAGCTTTTCTTCTGGAGAACAGTTCTGCCTAAGAAGTAGCCTTAAAGTTGCATAACCCTTCAGAAAAGTACAGCGTAGCACTTACCCACTTTCACCAGAGCTTATTTAAGAAGTCAGTCCATTTATCAAAGTGCTTGTGCTTCTAACTAAGGCAAACTTAAGGTAAATTTAACAAAGGAAATATTATTTTTTCACTGATGCATCCAGTTCTATGTGATTTCTTCAATAGGGACCAATAAATCTAACTGAAAGGATATGTGATGGATCAAGTAAGAATGTATTGGTTTGCCATATCAAAGACACAAAAGTATTTTGGTTGTAAGAAGTCTTTGGATGATTTTTCCCATCTGTCTTTGTTTTATTATTTTGAGACTCACAATGCTGTGTGAGAGGTTTGGTGGCAATGTTGGGCTACACTGAAGATTTTGGTGGGTCCAAAAGAGTGAGAAGCTAGTGCTTGGTGAGCATGAGGCCATTTAATCCTGCTGAGAGCTCAGTTAAAAGTGACTGCATCAGGATAAAGGTTGCCTTCTGCAAAAGGGAGGAGTTAATCTGTTCCTACCAGACTTCTGAGGACTGGGAGGGACCTGCCAGGAGTAAAGCTCTAGCGAGCCATTTGTGGGACGAGTAAGAGGTGCCTGTTGCTCTTGTAATAAATTAATTATTTATTGGGTGATCTTTTTATGGCTGATAGACAATGTCTGAAAGGAACTGGGACAGGCTTTGCAGATCTTTTGAGTCTCATTAAAGTTGAGAGGTGCATTGACTGGCTTTTGCAGTCTCCTGCTACGGCTGAATCTTGCGTGTTTACCAGCTAGCAGCTGTGTCTCAGTGGGCTTGAGGCAGCTCCTCTACCAGATCAGTGATGTATTGAATCAGCTGTGTTTGGTGCTTGGGCAAGTTTGGTGCTTGCAACTGCCCAGCATTACATGAATCAGTGGCTCAGTTAATACTTCAAGGAGTCATTCTATATACAAGGTATGTCCTCTAGCTGTAGCTGCATCTGACAGCTGCTCACCTCTGGGAAACCTTGAACACAGGGGGGTTTGTGTATTGGAACAGGAATAAGTCATTCAGTGTCTGAAACTGATCTTGTGTTACAGAGCCAGAGCAAAGACAAAATGAGTTGTTTGTCCATTTTTAGATCCACATCATATTCCTATTTGAAATAAGTGTTTTCATGGAGAGTTGCTGCCAAGGACTTGACTGCAGGTTTGTCAAGGACTGCTGTAAAGCAAAAAACAAGAAATATCCAGTTGTCTGCTGTGTTTTGTAATGTATTTTTAATAGGAGACTGCTGCAACATAATTTTCTAAATTTTGGCTGATAGCTGATATAGAGGCTGTCAATATTCTGTATAGACTGCGCAGGTTGGCTTATTAAGTTTTCATCTTAGGAAATTTAATCACTTTCTACCTTAGAGTTGATGGTTATTCAGCTAGAGTCTTTTAAGCAGGCACCATTTTACTCTTTGTTGTTGTGTACATTATCGCAGTGGTTTTCTGCTTGGTGAATAGAGCTCCTGACTGTAATTCAAGGGAACTGGAATTGCAAATAACCTTTTAAATGAAAAACACATGTTGGATTTCCTATTTCTGAAATGTTGTGATTTAATATTCAAGTGTTGTATGTCTGAGTCACCTCAGAAAATACAGTGTCATCTCTGCAAGTTGGTTGGGCTGGTTGGTTGGACTGTCATTTGATAGCAGTTTGAAAAAATACTTGCAGGAAAATTCTTACCTATTGCTGAACAAGGACCATTATCTGAATGAGGAAAATCTCTCTGAGAAGCCCATTTTCCCTCTCTCCTGTTCTGTTGTACGCTTCTGACTTCATATCTATGCAGCATAACTTCTACCCGTGTTTACAAATGCTAGACACAACATCAGGGTCCCTTCCTCTCTAGAAGAGCTTCCCGCTCGAGCAGATCTTTCCAGATACTAGCTCTAAATCAATTGCTGTACTCTCAAAACAATTCAAACAAGACTTGTAAGAAACAAAGTACCACATTTAGAAAATTACTTTTTAATTATATACGTTGGGGACTGCCTTCTTACTCCACTGTGCCATGAAAGATTAATTTTCTCTTGGCATTAGAGGAATCCCTAGATGATGTTTTTTCTGTTCTTCAGGACAATGTGTGCTTTCTTTTACTATCATCAAATATTAAATTATGCAAAAACCAGGACAACTGAAGTGTCTGAGGCATCAAACACACAAGAGGACAGGATGTGTGAGAAGTTCTAAGAGAAATCAATGAGTCATAGTGGGAACAAACTAAATTTAGTGTTAAAAGTCTTCAGTAAATGGCGATCATAATAAGCTTTAACAATAGAGCAGGTCTTAGAGGCTCTGACGTGTTTCGGCTGTGACATTCCCCCAGGAGTCTGCAATCTGAACAGACAAGGCTGCCAGTGACTTCTCCAGCTGGGTTTTTCTTATGAGCAGTTGTGGTGCTGCAGCAGCAGGAGTCAGAAACCTGCTGAGTGGAGGCTGGTATCCCTCCAGCCTGGAGGAACTGCCGGAGCTGGAGGTGTAGTAGAGTAATTAAGGGCTAGAAAGTGGCAGGAGCTGCAGAGGGCAGTTGAACTGTTGGTTGGGGCTTTTTTCCCCTTACTTTTAGTCTGATCCCAGTAAGATTTAAGTCCAATTACATTGACAAGGTAGTGGTATCTTGGTGTCTGATGGCTGTAAAATAGCATTTAGCAAGATGTCAGCTGGATAATGTGTTCCAAATAGTGTTCACATAGGATGCAGATTTGTCTGTCTCTGGTGGCAGTGAGGGACAAGAGCCACAATAAACAGTTGCGGATTTTTTTTTTTTTTAAAAATCAGATTAAGGGAAATGTTTTTACAAATGAGCAACACTTAATATATTACCATGTCTCGCACTGGAAGGTGCAGGTGGAAATAGTGTTTTTACTCTGTAGGACCCATTCAGTAGCAGCTATTTTTGCACATGCTGGCACAACAGTCACTGAAGCACTTTTTAGTGTGTCCAATGCCAGCTATTAAGAGTCTTCATCTGGAATTTCTGCAAAGTAATGGAGATCTTTAGTTAAACAAAACCAAATTTGGGAAGCATTTTCTCTGTGCAAAGCTGAGCCAAGAATATATTTCTGGCATAACTCAGTTGTATGCTGGGCAGACTTTCATTCTCTCTGCAGTATCCAAAAACTTTCTGATGATGCTCTAAGGGGACTATGTTCTGTTTACGTTATCCCATATTAATTCTCTCTTTCTCCTTCTCCCTTCCTCTCTCCACCCCCGCAAAGTACATGCATTGGAGTGAGTGCCTTGTTTTGAATTGAGTAGTGATTTTCCATCAGTATCTGCAAACACAGATACTGTGCTGTGTATGTGTTAAGGTGGCCAAGATCAAAAGTACATGCATTGTATGTTATGTGGAAGGTAGCCAGATCTTTGTTCATCCTTAGTTCCTGGGGGAGTTCATTTCCCAGTGTCAAAAAAAGGAAAACATTTTTCTTCAGAGGTGAACTTTCCAGAATAACAGTAATTTTTAGTGGTGCCAAAAGAATCGCTGAGGTAGGAAGAAACCTCTCAAGATCATCTAGTCCAGTCCCCCTGCTCCAGCACTGGTTGCTCCATCACCTTCCGAGGGATTGAGATGAGGCTGACGAGCCTGTGGTTCCCCAGATCCTACTTCTTGCCCTTCTTAAAGATGATGATATCCCAGAGGATCAGTTAAAACAAGGACTACAGCCATGAAGAGTGACACTAGCTTTCTTCTGGTCTTCAGGAAGCTCTTCTGATTGACACGGCCTTTCAAAGATAATCCAGAAATTTTTCGTCATGCTGAAGGCTTTGTGCATGGCTATTTTATAATGCTGCAGCCCAGTCCAGAGATGAAGCCAGTATAAATTACTGTAGGGTTAGATCATGGTCCCCAACAAAAGGGCAGATGTTCCTAAGCGCCTGGCTTGGCAGAAGCGTTATTCAGTATTTACAGTCATTCACAGAAACAACGCCGACTTCCTTAGCAGTGGTAAAAATGCAGTTATATTTAAGCACATTTCTGGCACTTGAATTTTCCTTTGCTGCCTCCTTTCTTTCACAGGTAACTGCTGCTTGTCTTGCTCACTTGCATAACCAACAACTGCCCTTGCGGCTCTCGCTGCCTGGGAATTGCAGTGGAAATCCTCTGTTCTTCCATTGTCTGTACCAGGAGCTATGTCAGGCTGCTTTGAAGCTTAATCTTGCATCAGCTCAACAAGCAGATGTAATACCTTGTCGTTACTGATGAATGAAGGATGAAGCTGGACACTTGTCTCTAAGTACCAAGGAGGAATGAATGAAAATACATTGCATGTGGTAGGAAGAGGAAAAAATGGCAGGCCCTTTTTTGGGGAAGGGTGGGAGAAATTTTATTTCTTTAAGCAGAATCACTATAGAGGATTAGGTACTGATATCATTTTTAAAAACAACCAGATTTTTTGGTAAACTATATGTAAAGCAGGCCATGCTGCCTATGCTAGATGGCAGAAATCAGAGGTGATGGACTCAAGTCAAGCATCAGCATATACAAAATCTTCTCAGCTATTTTAGAGCTTAATGTTAGTTCTGCTTTTATAGGGTGCATTGTATTCACCGCTGTTCCCTCTGGTTTACTTCTCATGATAGGAATCACTCACCTTTAGCAGTCTGAAAAGCAGGTAGCCTGGATGTGCATCTCCTCCATGCTCAACAGCCACGCTTCATACCTATAGATCCAGGCAGCTCGGCAGTCACAGGCTCCAAGGCTGAAAACTGATGTCAGGAGGACCTTCAACTGCTGAAGTCTGTGTTGGAGCTTTGGAAACATGAGGCAGGTTTTGTTCCTGCTGAAACTGATGACAAATTTCCTTCAACTTAAATGTGGACAGCATCTGACCCTCCTTAGATAGCAGTTTGCATTATGAGTAAATACTATTCAATCAATTAGATCAGGAACTTTTCCTTTTGAGCTGGCTGTGATAGTTTGTAACTGCCTAGATGCATGTAGTACAAAATGACTTTAATAGAGTGGAGCTTGGTGGTCATCCATAGGATTCACCGCCAAAGAGGTTTATAACTGTCATTTATCATTCTAGGAAACAGTGAAAACCATTTTAATTAATAACGTGTACTTCCAAAACTGTATTAAAACAGAATTATAAGGTAATTTAAAGAGAGAATACCTTGTGCTGTTCCTGTGAAATATGAGTGTGTTGATAGTTGTAGTTGGTTTTGAATGCTTATTCCCATATACTGCATTGCAGTGTTATACTGGAAAGGCTGATGGTGTTGGATCTGAAGAATGAAAATCTAGTTGTGTTGCACAATGAGATCAGGTAAAGAAATTAAATTATCAGGCTTTCTTAAACAGATTTTTCTAGATATTGAATCATTCCTCTCTCCTCTTCTGCCCAACCTGTTCTTTTGTGACTGCAACCAGCCTTTACACTGAATTGAATCAAGCCGTGTTACTGAATTAATGTACTATTCATTCAGTTACTATCTTACAATTTATGCAGTGGCAGGTGACGAGATGATTTTGTATATTTTGTTGGGGATGAATCCCAGCAAATGAAATCTAAAACTGGTCGCTTATTTCTGGTGTCATGTCATGCTTATCATTTGATTCTGGTCTGCTGCAAATTTTTGTATAGCTTTTTGGGAAAAAGAAAGTCAACCAACCAAAGAAAAAAACCCTTCCTATTTCCCTTTTTGTCCATTGTGATGGTGGCTGTATTGTCTCAAAGATTATTCATACTAACTGTGGCCAGCACATGATCATGTACAAGAAATAACCTAAAATAGGTTAAGAATATAAAACGCTTAGATCTGTTAAAATCCTCATGGTAGCACTTCTGAAATATTCCCAGTAGCTGAAACATGAAAAGTAGAAAGGCAGAGTCCCAAAATATACTTGAGAAAATAGCACGGTGAAATGGGATTTAAGATTGTAAGGAAGTGGGTTCCACCTAAGCTGGTATGCAATTAAGTTTCTGGCACTGAAATAAGTTAGAGATGTTTTAAACCAAAGACTAACAAGGAATTTTGTTAGTCTTCACCCAGAAGACTCTAAGGGTGAAGTTACAAAAACTCTGTAAAGCAAAGACAGATTTTAATATATTTCAGGTAGGGAACAGTAAAAAAAAAAAAAAAAAAAAAACCAACAACAAAAAAAAGAATTTTATAAAAAGAAACCCTAAAACCTGTAATTGGGTAACATAAAATTCAGAGCAAGATGTAATGTATATCATAGAAGTGCTGTTTGGAAGGGATCTCTGGAGGTCGTCTAGTCCAGGCTTGAGGTTTTGCTGAGAAGAAGCTATCACTATGGTAGCATGACACCAACATTGACTTATGTAGAAGTATCAGAGAAAACCTTGTGAGTGAAAGGCAGGCACTGTACATTTAGGGGAAATTAGAATCAAAGGAGGTAAATAAATTAATACTATCAACAGGTAATAGAGAATGAGAAGTGACCTGAAATATTATGCCTTCATTTAAAGCAGAATAATAGTAGGGATATATTGTCAGCCACTCAACCAATATGGTAGCACAGAGCGCAAGGAGTCGAGGACAGAAAGAGCAGTAACACTGGCAGACTTCAGCCATGACAGTGTAAGTCACGATGAGGCATCATGAGAAAACTACATTTTGAGTGCTACCAATGACAGCCCCTCGAAGCACCTCATCAGAGAGCATAAAAGGAGAAGCGTCCTTGATTTTTGCCCTGGGAACTGCACAGAACCTGAACACTACAATTGAAAGGTACTTATTGAGTCCTGCGATCATATTCAATGTCCTTGTAAGATGTAGAAGCAAGAAAGTAATCTGTCACAGTAAAGCTTAACTGTTCAAAAGAAAAAAACTAAATAAAAGAACTATATAAAAATGAGGGAGCAAATTAAAAGCTGTTAAGTGTTTATAAGTGGTTTGAAAAATACTAAATTCACGATAGTGGACTTTTAAAAGCATCTCCCCTTTCCAAAGCAAGCCATGAGAGATGGCAAAGTAAAGAGAGTGGTTAGAAGTAAACAGATCTTCAAAAAATGCTCACTGTGTCTAGAGAAGGAAAACAGAAAAGAACATTACATTCTGGCAAGTTAATGTCATGCCACAATAAAGTAGGCCAAGAGACTCAATGAGAAGCAATATGCTAAAACTGGCAAAGCTAACAATAAAAACCCCATCAGCAAGCTGTATACAAGGCCACCTGTGGACAATGGAAGCAAAAAAGGATTTCAACAAAGAGAGACCCAACCAGGGTTCTTTGAAGTAAGTATTGAATAAGTATTTATTATGAAAGTTTTCAGGGAAAAGCCTAGAGTGGAGCCTTTTTTAACATGGAATCTTCTGAAATTAAACTGTTTGTAGAAAACATAGGAAAAAATCAATAAACAGTGTCAAACCACATGCATCAGTAGGTATTCACTTAAAAACTCTGGTGCATCTCAAACCAGGATATTGCTATATGATTAACTGTGATGTGTAAATTGTCTTTAAGTCCTAATACTAGAAGAACAGAAAGTAGTAAATATGACACTAATATTTTCTGAAAGGCTCCATGACAAATCCATAGAAATACAGACCAGTAATTCTTACTTCTTTACTGGCTAAATCAATAGAAGTGCTATTTTAAAAAAAAAAAAGACACATGGATATATCTATTTTGTATCTTATATTGGGGAGAAGTGAACATGGACTATGGACATGGAAATTATGCTTTCCATTTATGTGAGTATCTAGAACGACTTGATGAACCTGTCAATAACTGATTCAGATGGTATAGTGGTTCTACACTTGAAAAAAAACAGAAAAGCTCATGTTAAAATACTTCAACAGGATTTAAAAAAAAAAAATTGCCTTGAAACAGGAAGTAAAGGGTTTCTAATAGATTTAAATCTCTTTAAAATAGACAACGTACTATCAGCTTTCACAAGGAAGGAGTGATTGCTGGTAAAGTTCCGCAGGGATAACCGTTGGGGCTCAGGGTGTTCAGCAAAATCGCATCATCTGGAAAAGGGCTGGATAGCAAAATGAAAAGCATTTGCTTAACACTATAAAAGTAGCCAAAGTTAAAACTGCAGGCTCACTGAGAACTTTTTTTTATCACTGATCTGGATGCAGGAGTTGAATTGAAGGCACCCTCAGAAACTTTGCTGATGATACCAAACTGGGAGGTGCTGTTGACTCTTTCGAGCGACAAGAGGCCTTGCAGAGGGATCTGGATAGATTGGAGCACTGGGCAATCATCAGTGGTGTGAAATTGAACAAGTCAAAATGCCGGATGCTGCACCTGGGATGGAGTAACACTGGACACAAGTCTAAATTGGGAGAGGAATGGCCCAGCAGCCCTGCAGAAAGGGGTCTGCGGGTGCTGGCTGACAGGAGGCTCAACAGCAGTCAGCAGTGTGCCCTGGCAGCCAAGAGGGCAAACCGCATCCTGGGGTGCATCAAACACAGCATAACCATCTGGTCAAAAGAGGTGATTATCCCACTGTATTCAGCATTGGTGCAGCCTCACCTTGAGTACTGTGTGTGACTCTGGACCACAGCCCTCTCAGCCTTTGTCTTGCTCCTTTCAGTTGTCGTCTTCTTGTGTAGGCCCTCCATGCCACTGATCAACCACTTAGTCTTTGTTTGCCATCATCCCAGATGGAATTAGTCTTCCTTGAACCCAAGGAGTGAGAAGTGGCCATAGTGGTACAGGCAAGTTCTCACAACACGTGCCTTCCTTGCCTGACACACAAGAATGCATTTGCCTGTATCACATTCATGGCTCACAGTCACCCTGTGATTTGCTCATGCCACCAGGAACATTTGCCTACTCTGATGTTTCCAAACTGGAGGAGAAACTCATGGCGCTCCATGTGACGTTGTGTCACCTATTTCTACCCTGCAGTTCTTCATGCAGGGTTTATTATGAAGAGGATGCCTCTTCTGTCAGAGCTTCAGCTGGTAGGGAGGATGGGGGCCATAGGACCGTACCATGAGATAGAGCTTTTTCTGCTTCATGGGTGGCATGAAATCCAGAATATGGTGTGGACAAGGAAACCTACATTTCTTGAACTTTTCTTGCTGCTTTTCTGCAAATCTAAATTCAAAAGACCTGACCATGAACTTCACTGTTTCATACATTTGATGGGAGCAAAGCATGAAGGGTGGAGCCTGAGAGATGTGTTAAAGGGGCTTTCACCCCTCAGCAGCCTGCGGGAGCCCAGCTCCACACACAGCCACGACCAGCAGATCCAGCCTTCCACTGGCCGGCTGGGCAACGAAGGGGCTGTGTGGGTGGGCTCTGAGCATGGAGCTGGTGGTGTCAGTCCAGTCACTTTCAAAATGGGTGTCTGCCTCCTAGGCAAGAAAATATCCACAGCTGGCATTAACTGAGCTTCCATTTTGGAATTGTCATGGGAGAAGGTGCCACATCAGCCCAGACACTGAAAAAGCTACAAGAGACAAAACACTGGTGGGTCAGTGTGACGCAGTTGGTGGCACTGCTGTCTGTGGGGATACGCTTTACTCTCCAGGAGTGTGAATAAAGGTTGCTGATGATTTTTTGAATGAATTCTGCAGGCAACTAGTGAAGAGGAAGGCTGTTGCTGGTAATGCTGGTATGGATAAGGAGGTGGCTGGCCAGGTGGCCATCCGACACTAAAAGGCAACAGCCTCCCTTTAAAAGCTCCTGTGTTCCTGAAAGATAGCTGCAAAGAAGGACTGAAGATTTTGCTTTTTATATGCCCACCTGAAACCACCTGAGAATGTTGGTGTGATGAAATTACTGATGATGTCATTCAGATGCAAAGGAACTTCTTTTATTTTTTTATTAATGAAACTACAAAAACCAATCTTCTAGCACACACATGGTAATGAGTTTGCAAAACTGGTGCAATGAGTGCAGAAAGCTGCCATACTATGTCTGTTCAGTTAAAGAATCTCTATATTTTCATGCAAGCCCCATGTGATGAGACAGGCCCTTGCATGTGTCCAAACATGGATCTGAGAGATCAGCAGGCACAGCAAGGCTAGAGCCGAATTCCCTTGCCACGAGAGCCCCCTGTCCAGAGGGTTTTGAGGAAAAAGAGAGCCTTTAAGTAGCAGGGATTTCAAATGATATGGGATTTATGAGCTAAAACCTATGCTTTGAGTTATGCTCAAAAACAAACTGGTAGCCAGTGCATTTTAAGACCATGATTTCTTCTCTGCAATGGGCCGTGCAAGGCAAATGAATGCTGCCACAGCACATCCTGAAATACCTAGCTAAAGCCGTACTAATTGCATTCCCATGCTGTGGGGGATGGAATCCTGTAAATTGGCCCCCACCATTTAAAAAGGATGTTAACGTACTTGAGTGTGTCCAGAGCAGGGCACCAAAGCTGGTGAAGGGGCTGGAAGGCATGTCCTCTGAGGAGCGGCTGAGGACATGGGGCTTGTCTAGTTTGGTGAGAAGGAGGCTCAGGGGCAACCTCACTGCTCTCTGCAGCTTCCTGAGGAGGGGAAGTGGAGAGGGAGGTGCTGAGCTCTTCTCCCTGGTACCCAGTGCCAGGACGCGTGGGAATGGCTCAAAGCTGTGTCCGTCAGGGGAGGTTTGGACTTGGCATGAGGAAACATTTCTTGACTGAGAGGGTGGTCAAACCCTGGAACAGGCTTCCTGGGGAGGCAGTCGATGCCCCAAGCCTGTCAGTGTTTAAGAGGCATTTGGACAACGTCCTTCATACCATGCTTTAACTTTTGGTTACCCCTGAAATGGTCAGGCAGGTGGACCAGATGAGCATTGTAAGACCCCTCCAAATGAACTCTCCTCTCCTCTCTTCTCCTCTCCTCCCCTCATAAAGGATCTTGTCTTGTGACTGGGAAATATTTTATTGAATTCTCACCTAATTTCATTAATAAAAGAGGAAGAAAATAAAAACTAAATCAGCAGCTTAAAGACAATGATAGATTTCAAATTAGATATTTAAGGATAGAGACTTGGGAGTAACTATATGCAGTTCTAAAAAAATGTCTCCATAACAGCCAGTGACAGCCAAAGAGCATGCCAATTGGGGAAATTATTAGGAAGAGCAGAGTGAACACACCACAAAATATTGCTCTACTGCACATTTCCTTGGTGTCTGCACTTGTGGAGTTCCATATGAAATCTCAGTTTTCATCTCCTCCGTCTCAAAAGGCCATAGTAAATTCTAACAAGGTTTTGTGGACCTGCTCTGCTGTGGTAAGTCTTGGTGTCTTATATTAAAGTGTGTGTTAGAAAGGAAAGGGAATCAAAAGACAGGATTTTGGGAAAATACAAACCAGTAATTGAAGGGTAGATTGTAATACGGACAATACTTTTGGGAAAGTAGATAATAACTTCCATACTCCAGGGAAAGTCTTCTCTATTTTTAATACCATTTTGTCAGATGTGAGAAGCGTCTTTCCAAAAATACTTTGTCTGTGGCCAAAATGTTTTCTTACCAAAAAGTTATAGTAGCCTAGAGATGAAGAAACATTAAGCCACTTAATCCGACCTCCTGTCACTTAAGAGTTGTCCCTACAGGACTAGCATGTTGTCTGGAGGTACAGAATCTGTTTTAGATATTTCCAAGCAATACCAGATCCTACATGTCCCTTGAAGGTCTATAAGTAAGGTCTAATAGATCATACCATTTAAAACTTACACTGAGCATGTGAGTTTCTTTTAACTTCTGCTTCTCACCTGATACAAAGACTTTTGTTCCAGAAAAAGTTGAGCTGTGCAGCTGAAATTGCTGTGGACATGAGACAGCTACAGCATTTGCTTCCTCTTTTTTGTGCTAGTGCTCCTCTCCACTGCTTCTTCACACAAAAAATCTTCATCTGTCTTTAATACAAGTTTCACAAACAAAGGAGAAATGATGGGATTATAATGGCTCCATGCAAAGGTTCATTCAGTCCTTGATGAATCTCCTCTTCTGATGTGCGTTCATCGGGTACACAGCCAGTTTTCCCATGATCCCTGCAATGAGAGAAAGAGGTTTCCAGGTTAATGAACCAGAGTAAACATTTTTCTATTCAAATCTGTTCTAAGGCAGCAAATCTATTTTGAAGCTGATTTCAAGCCAGTTAAAACATTTTGAGGAAGCAGGAGGGAGCTTTGAAAAAAACATTCTGTTGAACCTCAGCAATTTCTGGCATGGAGGTAAGTGTCCTCTGTCCAGGCATGGAGCCCGCAGGGTACTGTCTGGGGCAGCAACAGGTGGCAGGTCTGTGTGTCAGCAGAAAACCTGTGTTTGTGCGTGTCTCTGGCAGGTTCTGCATGAGCGCACTGCAACAGGCTTCTCTTCCCACCCCCGATGTCAGATGCTGCCCCATCTACCATGGTGGCAGCTCACTTAAGGGAGATGTGCCAGCCTTTGCTGTGCGTGAGGTCACCTACCCTAGGCCATTTGGTCTCCTTCGTCTGGCACAAGCTGCACTGGGATGCTACGCTCTCTCTGGTGAAAGAGCCAGTAAAAGCAATTTATCATTCCTACCCTAAGCATAAAGAAATGAAACAGGATCCCTCATTTCATTTGCTCAATGTAGAAAATTTGGATCCTTCTTTCTCTCAAACCGGGACTTGTCCCAGGGTTTGTCTCTTTTCTCCCCTTCCACTGCATGTCAATGTAGCAGGCTTCTGGCTGGCTGCTGCTTGAGATTTGGCATGGGGAATGGAGGAGATGTACTAGAAGAGAGCATTACAGTCCTTTTGAGGTGGCTGTTATTGCTCTGCTGTTATTAATTTCTCTTAAAAGGGTCACTGGCATGAAAGCAAATAGAATCAATAATTTCACTGAGCCAAAATTTGTCATTGAAAATGTCACACTGCAACACTTTCAGCTTCTCAGGCTACTGGGCGGTACAACAGAAGCCCGTACCCAAGGTAGTGGCAATCCTGAGAATGCAACAGTTCAAGTCCTGCTTCACTTCAAGTAGCCAATAAATCTCACTGAATGACAGATGGTTAGGTTTCAGAAGGATGATGAAGGAGAAAATTCATAGCTAGTGCTATTCTAAGAACCCTGGGCACCACAATGACTGCATAAGGTCATTTACAAGATGAGATAGCTCACTGTTTGGGTTAAAATAAACAAATACATAAAAAGGTGCACAGGGTCCAGCCAGTGCATAGGCTTCCTCTATGTCCTCTTCATGTGGTTTTCACAAAGAAATGAAAATAACTCTTTGCAACTTTTTTTTAATTTATGTATTGTGAATCTTTCTATCATGTGATTGAACTCTAAAAATAAAACCAGAAAAAACTCAGAAAAAAAACCAAGAGAAAAAAAAGACGGGCAAAAGTACCTAACACAAAACCTTCCTGTGATGAAAGCAAAATCTCTGTCTCGCACTCTGACCTTGGTGCAACCTTACCAGAGTGAGGTGGCACAAATCCATATTCTGGAGCGATTTCTTGGTACTGAAAAACAGAGAAAAGTGATCTCTGGCTATGTTGGCATCAGCAAGCAGTGTGGTGTGAGAGGAATTGATCTGTGGAGCAAAGCAACTAGTGCTGAGGATTCAGTGTCTGCGTTGCAGATGCTTTACCTGCCTTGCTTCAGAATCAGTCTCGTTTGGTTCTGTGGGCTGTGCACCCACAAGCAACTGGAACAAACAAGATCAACTCTGGTAGCACACTTTCTGGTTTATTTTCATCCAAAAGGAATATGGTTTGCATGTTGTGACTGCTCTGGGGTGTAAAACGAAGCACAGTGAGCGGGGATTGCTCAAGGATGGCCTGAGCCACAAGACCAACATGGATGAGTGACAGTCTGTCGTCGTGATCTCCACCTATGAGAACAGGATAATGAAACTTAGCCACAATGGCATGGAAACTTGTTTTGGCAAATTTTTAGTGGTGCTTATGAACAAAAAGGTAATGGTAGATTTATATTTTATGTGATAACATAGTTAATTTGGTTTTTACAGACGCTATCCCTCAGATGTATTCAGTTTTATGTCTGCAATTTTTTGTTATTCTGGACTCCATTTGGATCAACTGTGTAAAGCAAGAATTATGAAAGCAGAACCTCAGCACAATGATAGCTAAAATCACTTCAGTAATTTTAATTATACTCAAGCATTCATCCTTCTTTTCAATACAACATTTAAGCCTAATTTAACTATGAAAAGCAACAGAAACAATGGTGCTATCTTATTCAACATATATTCTGGTTGTTTGCTCTCAGTTGTGTATTTTAAGAAGCGAGAGGGTGGTGCGTAACCAGCTACAGAACCTCCTTTGATGTTGCGTTAATCTGTTTATAGGATTGCTTCTTTGTGTCTGCAATAGACTTATGCCTCAAGCTGCTGCTAGGTATTCTGCCAGGGTGCAGAAATAGCCCTACTTTGCAAACTGAATCAGTTTCACTTGAATATTTTAGAGAGCACCTTGGAGAAAAAAAAAGGGGGGGGGAGTAAAAATGTTCTGGTTAGGCAACTTTCATATGCTATATTTTGATTTCCACATAAATACATTTTTCATTTAATCACTTTTTAACTTCATAAATAAAAGGAGAAATGGATGAGAAAAATTTTATAGTACAGGCATGATCTTTGTTTCCAGAGTTTTAATTTTATTTTATATTTCTCAGTGCTCAGTAAAATTGAACACTGAGAGTGCTCAAGAATTGAGTTGAAACCAAATGTCCAAACCTGGAGATCCTCCCTGAAATGATACTTCCAACTTCTGCAGTTTTAGCTACTAGCACTAATGAATACATAAAGTGCTCTTTTTAGAGCAAATGGTTTGTTCCAAGGTGGACCTGTTTTCTCTAGCTTATCCTGTCATTAGCAGTCCATCCTCTGTTACCTGCTGATGAGTGCTACAATGCACTAAATATATTCCCATCACTAGCTCTTATCAGCACATGCCCTGTGTCCTCATCTGCACATTACTCAAAAAACTCACTGGATTATAGGCTTTGACACATAGCTCATACAAGACAGTTGAAAGAGTCTCATTGTCCTCAATAAACCTTAGACCAAATTCACACAAGTCTGGCTAGCTAATAAAACCTTTCTGATCATCCAACTTTTCAATTTCTCCATAGGCAGATGATTTAGCAAAGACTGGTAAGAAGATTTTCCTAATGAAGTTAATTATGCACTTGAGAAAGATCTCTGTAGGTGTAGGAAGAAACCAGTGGTGTTCTGCTTGCTGCCATTTGTTGTCTTGTCTATTTTGAAATTATGTCAGCTCGCGGGCAGCTGCCTTTCCTTGGTCTGTGGTGAGTTCTGCACAGCATCTATTAGAATTCATAAATGGCTGTTCCTAATATGTTCCTCTCATGACAAATGTTCCAGTACAGTTGTAAAGTGGATGACCTGATTTATTAAGATATTGCAGTAAAATATTGGGACTTCTTCTATAAATACTTTGCAAGGGATGTACATCTGAAGTTTATAAATGCAGTGGTGTGACTGTCATGTACACGATGGATCACCAATGTAAATATTATAGCATCAAAATGATGTTGTGATCCCGGGACAGTGAAAAATATTTTAAAAATTTAAAACTTCTGAACTGATGGTCTTGAGCAATGTTTGTATGGTTTCATGTTGACACCAGCATTACTTCTGCTTCCATTACAATTCACCTGCCACATCTCTTTAAATATTCATCGTGACCATCTGCCTGAACCATGCTGGCTGAACTAGATACCACAGCATCATTTGATATGCATCCCAAGCTCTTCTCCTTCTCCCCTTTCCAGCCTCTGGCCTTTCAGGCACTAAGCAGCATCTACCTGGCTAGACTTTTACTTCAATCTTCTCTGTGGCTTTTCTTGGTGATGACTTTGATTCATCAGTCCAAATTTTATCCATTTAAAAATGTTAGCTTTAAAGTTCACAGCATGTGGGCCATAGGCAACTGCTGTCATTTGCCTTAGGACAAGAGTGATTCCATCCATTTGTCTAAATAGAGCCTATATTCTATTCAGAGGTCTAACCTGTAGAGGGCTGCAGGGAGGGGAGATGAAACCCACCCTCAACAATTACTGTAAAGGCTTACGAAGGAATTTGATTTCCTCAACAATCTTAAACACTGGCCTTGTGCTTTAATTTTGTTCCCTCTAGAATGTGATACAATTAGAGGGATTAGGCTTGGAGTTTTTCCATTTCAAAAGGAGCATTTTTTCACTTTCACCTAATGACACTGGCTCACTAAGAAAAATGTGTGCCTTGAAACTCACATTAAAAACAAATTAAATGTAACAGCTCCACTGAAAATTCAAAGCATAACTGTTCGTTGACTTTGCATAGGCAACTGCACGTTAAAGTTGGGTAGTACCAAAGCCTACATTACAATTAAAGTTGGTTTCTGTTGCACAGAGCCAAAACACATGGATAGGTGCATCCTCTGCCTCAGAGTATGAAATCCTAGGCCAAAGCTTATTCAAGTCAAACAGAAGTTTTTATTGACTTTGATAGTAGCTGGGACAGGCCTCGAAGCCCCAGAACTTCAAAGGAGATTTGTAGTTCTCTATGACTATAATTAAAAATCCATTAAAAATGTAAGTAATTCCACCTGGTCCTCTACCAAGGGCTGTTTCTTGATTGCATCAGATTACAAGGGAGACCAACATTAATTGAGTACCGATCTATCTGTGGGAACCGGGCAATAGGTTTGACACTGTCGCACTCATTTGTATGGTACTTTACCTGTCACTCCCCATACAGACCGAAAGCTTTTGTCCAAGTTATTTTTCCCTCTTCTTGCTTATTCTAAAACCATTTTCATAGTGTACCTAAGTTAAATGAGTTCTCAGTTATAAAGATGATAATCAATATGGAAAGCAGATTCTGTTCATTTGCATTGTGATATGCTTCAGTATGAGCATAGACAACTTCTCCCTCTCTCTTGCTGAGTTCTGTTTATCTTTTCCAAATTCTTTATATAGGGGAGTTTTTCAAAGTAATTAATGTTGCAAAAGATTATGTCAACAGAGGTATCTTGTTGGTTCGTGCTGTTGAATGATCCCATTTTACTGCCCTTCTGACATCTGCAGGCTAATTTTGGAGTCCAGGATTTGGCAGCACTGCTCTTCTGGATCAAGGTTTTGAGTTATATCTCAAAGCATGTGGAAATGTGTCATGTAAACTCTACATGTTAAGCAATATTTTGATGAGTCATGCAATATAAAGCATGACTTAAAATATCTTTTCACATCTACACTACAACACTCTGGTTCAGTCTGGTTTTACTCATCTTTATCACATCCTATTGCTCCCTGCTCACCCCTACATCTCCATATGTCACCATCGCCTTTCGTCTCCTACCTAGGTCGTTAGGCCCAGATGCAAATAAAAACCTCAGCAGCTTAGTCCTGCAAAGCCTACATTACATTGCAAGGTTGGGTCTAGAGGGGCTAAGACAGTTTCCAAAGTTTCCTGAGCTCTGAGGAGTGGGAGAGGGAGAAAAGACTCATTAACTTTGCAACCCAGACTCCCTCAGTCACTTTGTTCAGGCAACTTTTACTATGAGCAGATGGAAACTAATAGCAGGGTTTACATAGTATATCCCACATACACAGGACTTAAAACTGCAAAGCAGTTTGCTGTTGTCTAATAGCTAAGACTGGTGAGGTGCTGAGCTAATATGTCACCACCCCAGCAAGGCACTGGATGAGTCTTGGCAGGCCAAGGGCAGGCCTCCACCCTTCCTTGCAACAGGGCTGAACCTTCACGTTGCTCTTCCAAGTCCTGTTTTTTCCCTTATATTTTAATACCGTATCAGGTCACAGTTTTTCCTGAGAAACTTCCTCAATTTGCTGCCTATCTCAGTCTCAACAAATTTGTCTCTGCCTGCTGTTTTATTTTCCATGCTTTGCACATCTTCAGCCAACGTGTTTTCTCACAGTGTCTCCTCACATCTCAGCTGTTATCTCAGGAGCCTAAGCCCTAGTTGTGCAGCTGGGCTGTATCAAAACCAGTCTTTGGCTCATGCACAGCTGCAGCCTGGGGAGGAGGATCGCAAACAGGCTCCTTTGAGCAACTCCGACTGTGGGCACACTTCTGCCAGTTGCTATGAAATGCCGAAGACAGGGATGTCTTTCTCACGTGAACGTAGGTGTAGCTAGGCATCTTTGTGAAATTGCAACTCAGTGCCTGATGCCTTAAATCATGATTTTTCTTCTCTATGTGGGAAGGGTAGGAGGTGAGATTGTTACCACCCACTTGTCTCGTAATAGTCTGGCATTTGGAGCATCTAGTCTGCAAAGGGAGACGTGAGGTTTGGGCCTCACTTAAAGCCTCATCTCTCAAATCCCATGTGAGTGCTGTGACCACCAGGCTAGAGGGCAGTTAGTCTGTGGTCAGTGGCAGCAGCCATTCCTGGCTTTGCAGCAGGCACCTGCCCACATGGGGCTGCCCCAGCAGAGCTTGGGAATGGCTTTGCAGCAGCCCACACCCCAGCATGGCTTCTGCAGGGCTACCATGGAGTCTATGAGAGAGTCTCCTGGCATTAGGTGGAACTTACTTACCTGCAGTCCCAGTGAAATCCTGCAAATAGACCAAAAATGTGCAGCCAGGCTGGAATCTCTCGAGTATTACAGTTTGCCTCAGAAATCAGGGTCTGTTGGCACCCTAGTCTTCTTGACAAGGGATGGAGGGATCATGTGAGGGAAAACTTGGTATGAATGGTTAATAGGTCTGGTCCTCATGAAGCAAACTAGTATCCCTAGACTCCCCATGAACTCTTGAGACATCACATCATCTCCTCCGGGTTCTTCATCTCATTCCTGGCCTGGAGGTTAAACTAAAGGGGCAGAAGTCGCATGCCTGCTCATGCTGTGGGTCTGCTCCCACAAGCACCTCCAACATGGGTGTCATGGCAGGGTCAGGCACAGAGCTGGACTTCAACCTGTCAGGTGGAGCCCCAGACATCTCACCTCAGCTCTCCCTCCTGCCAGCAGGTGAAGTGAGACGAAGTCAACTTCACCTCAAGTCTGAGGTGGTATAACGAGAAAAAAAAGACTTTCCAGGAAGACTCCTCTTCTTCCTTTCCAAAAATGCCTATATCTTTTAATCTTGTTTTTGGATTTTAGAAGCATTTTATCAGATACTGGCTAACAGGAAAAATGAGGTTTTGGCAGACATGAAGAGAACTATCAGAAGAAACTTGTTTCATGTTTGACATACAGAAGCAGTGGAGGCTTCAAAGATTTGTTCACGGGTTGATACCAGCTATACTGAAATAATTAGCTTTGTGTGTATCACTGCTCTGACCCATGCCTCCACACTACTGCTCAGCAGCCCCCTTGAGCTCCTTCTCAAGGTGCACACCAGCTGGTGCACATCAGCTCTGGCATAGTGAAACTATTGACATCTGCACTTAGGTTACTAACACGCTTAAATTTATTTCATGCTCATCTACTAGTCTATCAACCTTGATTAGAAATTCTTCCCTTGATATCGAAGGGGAGATCACTGGATCTTTTACTTTAAAAGAAAAGTAGGAGGATACCTGAAAATAGTGGTTTTGAACAATGCGATGCTGGGGCAAAGAGAAATCAGTGCACAGTGAAAAATATTCACCAGCAGGTTCTATTCATGTCTTTTCTGCAAATCCTTGCCCCATCCACTGAAAATCTTTATTCTAGTACAGCACCAAGGGGCCCGAGCCTTCGGTCTGCTCTCTGACTCTGTTCCTCATTTTCCTTAGTATGACCAATTTTATTTTATCTCCCTGTTTTGCAGGTGTTCAGGGAATACAGAGAGTCTATGAAGTTCATGACCTCTCTCCACGGAGCAATGCATTCATTATTGATTATACAAGATATATTCATCTAAAGGCTTTTGCAGGTTTTTTAAATTTAATTGATATGAAATTGATATGTAATAGTCATTAATTCATTGGTGATTAAGATTTACTAGAGGTTTACCTTCTAAAAGAACTGTTTTTAAGAGACATACTGGTAGAAGATATCATTACTCTGTAGTTAGCTCTCTCATCTTGCTGCGTGCCGTTTCTGAGATACAACAGGGGGAAGAGTAGCAATGTGTGAACATTTCTCAATACTGTTTTGAAGAGGGGAAAGGGAAGGGAGAAGGTGTTAGAATTTAATTTGGATGATGTATAACTTTAACTTTTACCAAGGCTGCCTCTGATAAAAGATGCAAAAAGCTGCTTCTAAAATAAGACTAGCATAACATTATTAGCTAAAGACATTTTTTTCCCCCACAGTGTGAGAAAAATCAGTCTCACATGCCAAGGATGAGGAAGCTTGCAACAGTTATAGAGTTTGGTTCCTATAGTGACTGTTATAGCAACTGTTAGTATCCAAAGTGTCTTTTCATCTAATGATTGAAGTAGTTCAGAAAAATCTCCTTGCAGAGACAGATGCTGGGTGAGTGGAGTATTTATTATCATGCATACATCTATAATAAGGTGATACAGATCAGACATGGAGTCTGGGAAAGAACCAAAGAAAGTTTTGCTGGGATCTGGATGCAATGGCTATCTTGCCTCCAAACCCTGCTGTTTGCTTATTGGTCTTTCAAATGCTGCAGAGATCGGTTTCTGGAAAAAAAATAAATAAACAAACTTGGAACACAACTTTTCAAATATGCTGAAGAATACACCAGCCACAGCTAAATAACAATCTCTTAAGCCAGTCTGGCCATTTAGAGGTAGGACTGTTTTAATTGACTTCAGGGACTGCTTCCCCCTGCATCTATCAGGGACATCTTTGGGATGAATAACAATATAACAGGAGCCATTGTAAATGAAAGACACTCTTCCTGCAAGTAGAAATGTATGTTGCAACTTTTCAGTGTGCTGTTCTTACTAATTTTGATGAGAGAAGTGCTGGCATCCCCAAAGCTGTGATGCAGAGCACAGGCATGAGATTCAGTTTGGGATTCCTTGGAACAATTTAGGGATTATGGTAAGAGAAGTCAGGACCAATCTAGCTCAATTAAGAACAAACCATGTATTAAGAAAGAAGAGCAGAGAGATTTGAATAAGGATCCCTGATAATGAAAACTAGGGGTATCTTCAGAGAGTCCATAGGTTTAAAACCTGACTTTTGACTCCACAATTTAAAGCAGAGGCAGATATAAAGGGCAGATATTTCTGGTTCTGGCCTGTGACCTTCTGACTGAGAAGATTAAATGTGTCAAGCACATATATGCCCAGATTTTTCAAAAGCTATTTTCAATGACCTCTGAATGCTGACCTGAGATAGACTAAGGGAGCCTGAATTTTGGCTAAGAGTGGTTGGTACTTTTCAGAAGAACTGTATGCTTCTAAAGAGTCTTAGTTTGGGAGCCTCTTTTTTTTTTTTTTTTTTTAGTGTTTTGGGATTTCTTCCTACTTAGGCGGGTAAAGCTCATATGGTGGGAAAGCTCATATGTTTTCAGCATGATTCTCCAAAATTCATCTTCTGTACAATTCCCTGTGTTTTTATTTTAAAACCTGACACATCAGGATGAGGCCAACCAGAGCATAAGTATCCTATTCAGCATTCATTGCTAATGCTGGAATCGGTACTGTATACACAGCCTATCAAGATACTGTTGCTGCCTAAATGATACAACTTAAAGACAATTTCTTTGTGCAGCCCCTTTTGCAACAGGTCCAGGTCGGCAGTTATCCTCACCGGGGGAGGGAGCTGTGGATCCCTGCAGCTCTGGCCATGCAGAAACTCATTCTTGGATCTCAAGAAAGCTTGTCCTTCTCATCACCCTAGTCTTTTCCTCAAGTTTGTATTTTATTGACACTTCAACTGAGTAAAAAGTAAAAATGCCTGGTATTAACTAAGTGATACTTAATTATTCACTCCTACCCCCATCTGCTAACCCTAACAGATTTTGGAACTCGTCATGTCTTCTTATCTACTTGTGCAGCCTCAAACCTGGAAAGATTCACCCAAAGGCAGCGGTAATTCCAAGTATTCTCTCTCCAGCAATTTTTTTTTCTCTCTTTGAAGCTTATTTCTCTAACTCCTTCTTTTTCAGGGAAGAGGACTTGGAGGAGGGAAGGAACACACCTACACCTTGCAGAGGTCCAGCAGAGACATCCATGTCCCATGGGTGCTACTCAGGAGCGAATTTCATACAGAGGCATCACTGGTGCTTGTTCAGTGAACAAGCTCTGCAGGCTCCTCATTAGTGCCACTTTCCCACCTAGTGCTTGTTTTGGGGGGTTTCAGAGCTTGGGGTGCCAACCCAGCTGTTTGCTGATTGAAGTCAGTGACAGGTCAGACCTTCAGGGGAACAAAGCATGGCCAGTCAGTGCCAAGCACTGCCTACCTGTGTGTAGCTCTGTGAAGCCAGATAGTTTCGAATAATAAAGATGAAATCAAGGGCACCTTTCAGATAAAATAATTCCCAGTGATGGGACTTGTATTCTGTGCCAGAATGTAAGTACAGGTTCAACATGTCAGCCTGTCAATGACTGAGACAGAGGTGTTAATCTGAAGTTATGGCAGTGAAGGAAAATGTAAGGAAAAAAAAAATCTATATTTGACTTTAATAATAAGAATTTTAATTAAAAATAAATGCCTATGTCTTTAAATATAGAACATATATTGTTTTTAATTTCAGATGTTTATTAAAAATTTCCTCTGGACTGGATTTTTACAGGGTTGGGAACCACATTTATTTTATGAAAACATCTTTTCTTTTGATGTGTATTTTCCACCATATTCCTTTCTTTCCTTGTCTTGTGATTCTGACAGGCAGCTCTCCTCTCTGTGACCCACATGCAAACAGCAGCGCATCCCGGAAACTGCCCTGAAAATTTAGCGAGTCTTCTACTGCCCATTATGTGCTGACCTAAACTGCAAGTATAGTACCAAGCTGTCGGTTGTAAAAGGAGATGTAAAATTCAGGTCCTGTACACCTGAAATCATTTAACTTGTCATGTTGTGTTCCCATGATTGCTAATCTGTTTGTCTCGACTGGCATTGATTTTGGGTCCATATATTCTGCCTCCCAAAATCCACAGTTACAGCACGATTTCAACTCCTGGGCTGTCCTGCAGCTTCATCTGAATAATCTTCATTTCCCACTCCAATTTGCCACTGCCGTGGCTATCAAAGTGGTGTGGTTGTGACAGGGATGTATCTGCCGTGTCTGGGGGTGTGAGTTGTGAGCCTCCGTACGCTGCCGTTTGTAGAGCTCTGGGAGTTGAAAGTTGCTGTGTTACTCCGAAGCAGTTGATATCTATATTGTAATAATCATTGCAGTGAAGACAGCTGCAAGACACCTGCCAATTTTTTTCTTTTATCCATATTAGACCTGTGTCTTCTAATTTTATTGCTCTGCATGAATGAAGAGCGCTCAGAAAAGCAGAAATGAGTGATGAGAAACCATGCTGTTGATGAGTCAGAAGAGGTGCAGATTTCTTCTTTTTCTGACTAACATTTTGGGTGAACGGGTTCGTCGCCTGGCAAAAGCGGTGACATAGCAGTAGTGGTAATACTTACCTTCTCCCTTCCCCTTACAGGTTTTACGTTCAAAAATCACCACTCCATTAGGAGTATTTTTTATGAATGATTGATCATCTCTGCTATTCAAGAGTGAAACTGAAGTGAAATCTCATTTTAAAATAACACCAAATAAGCAATAACACCACAAATATAAGGAGGAAATAAGCAGGGTAAATTGTAGTAAATGATTCTTCATTTTAAACATCATCTGTTTCAGACCAAGGTATCAGCAACACAGAGAAAGAAATTGGCTTTAAAACACATCTTAATGGGGAAGTTTTATCTTGAGAGAGATTAACAATAAATGTTGTATGTGACAGACAGGGAGTATAGGGAGATCAGCCTGATTGTTTGCTGATAATTACTTTCCAGAACCTTGCTGATGGAAAGTAACATGTGCATTGATAAGCCAGCCAGTGAAAAAGCCATTTCTGGCTGTTGTCCAAGGCCATTAAATGGCAAAAAGCCAGCACAGGTCGACTGACTGAGGAGGAAGAGAGCGGCTGTATGACTGAGTACAGCCCACACATCTTCATGTGCCTCATCCACCGGCATGAAAAAGCATTTTTGGGCTTGGCAGTGAGGGATCTACTAGCGTTATATCGGACAACTTGGGACGAAAAGGCATGGGAGGGTGTCTTCCCTCCCCCTAACAGCCCAAATGCAATAACGTACTCTGCTGGTGATACACGCTACCTTGGTTATCCTTTGGTAAAGAAAATGCACCAGTAATCAAAGTTAAGAATACCTCTTTTCATGATTTTTTTATTATTAGTGTGATCCCTTTGGAATCAGATGCCAAACTGGCCAGAAAGAAAAACTCTGAAGAAGATGTGAAAAATTACTTCAAAGAATTTGGGAGCCCTGTGCACACTGGGATTTTGTTTTGATCTTTCACCAGCCTAACAAGAGACTGCCTGCGATCTTTCAGATAAAATAGTTTACTTGGTTGCTATGATGTGTTTTCTTTGGTTTTCTGCTTTTGTTTTGTATTTTTCTTCTTTTTAAAAGACACTGATGTGAGAATTAAGTAAGCACCTACCTTTATATAGGTCAAAATTTCATAATAAACCTTGTTACTGCTGCAGTAACTAGTTTTAGTTCTAGTAGTAACTAGATTTAGTGTGCTAAATCTGCTTCCTGATGTTACAGGAAAATGTGTCATGCAGGTCTGGGACTGGACAGGTGTCAGAAATACAAGGTCTCTGGAAAACATAGCTGGACTTATGGGGTATATGAGACATTTTGTTTTGGCAGGTACAAGACCTTCTGGCTTGTGTTTAGTACCAATCTGAAAGATCAGTGAAAAGTATTGCAAACACAGAACAGCTCCCTATAGAAGAATACAGGCGCAGGCTCAGAGCCTGGAGTTTCAGAGTTTTGCTTTGTATCGCTTTGCTGTGTTTGCCACTGGGTTTCCACTCTCCAGATCAGGGAACTCCGTGCTTGGCCAAACAGCAGAAATAAATGCCAGAAGTTAATTTGGGGCCACGGTGTCTAGGAACGCTGACTTTGCTAACCTTGAGTGACTGGTGCCGAGTGATTCTCTATTTGAAAGATTTTGGGGTGCTTGAGAGCCAAGGGAGGATGGAGAGTTTTGTTGCGACTGCCTTCTAGTTTTGACTGCAGGTTGTAATTTCAGGAATGAGATCAAAAACCCAAAACCAATCTGGAGCCAGTTTATTGCTGTTAGCTGCTACACCGAGACAGGAGCGAGCGATGGACAGGAGGAGGATGCCGAGAGCTGCGCAACGGCAAGTCACCACTTATCGCTTGCATCTGGCACTGTCGGCACTGTGAGCCCGACACGGCTGCCAGCCATGCCAGCAAGCCCCGCTTGGGCCCAGCTAGGGGTGCAGGACCCCCCAGCTATTTTGCTGGAGGCCTGCAATGCTGCATCCCCGAAACCAGAGTGAAAGGCGTCAGAGGAGCTTGGAAACGGGGAACGACTCTGACTCGGTGGAAATTTCTCGGGAAATAAGCGGGTGCCCGGCACTCCCCGGCTGTACGATGCGGGCTTGTGGCGGTAGTGGACACGGCCATCAGCCGCTGCAGAGCTCGCGGCTTCTGGAAGCCTTCACCCGCGTTCTCTCGCTTGATGCTTTGTATTGTCTGGAGGAATCGCCTCATCCCCGGCAGACAGCGCTGCCCGCCCTGCGGGGGCCCAAGGGCCGCCTCCCCGGGGGCCGGGGGCGGGACGCGCCTCACCTGGGGCGGCGGCGGCCCCGCCTCTCCCCGCTGTGGCTTTAAGGCCCTCCTCCTCCTCCTCACCCTCCTCCTCCTCCCTCCATCCCTGCCTTACTGCCGCTCGCCGCTGCCGGGCTCTGCCTTGCCCGTCTTTCCCCCCCGCCCCCCAACCCTCCCCATCCCCGCCGCCAGCCATGGCCGACATGAAGA
Source organism: Morus bassanus (assembly GCA_031468815.1). Lineage (NCBI taxonomy): Eukaryota > Metazoa > Chordata > Aves > Suliformes > Sulidae > Morus > Morus bassanus. Next base: position 56,262,652 of record CM062567.1, on the reverse strand, counting down.
CCGGCATCTTTGCTAAAAACGTCCAGAAACGCCTCAACCGCGCCCAGGAGAAGGTGTGCGGCGGGAAGGGGAAGCTGTGGGGCGGGCTGTGGGGTGTGGGTGTACCGTTACGTAACGGGCCCGTTTAACGGCGGCCGCCGGGTTCGCTCCCCGGCGGGACGCGGCGGGGCGGGCGGTGCCGGTGCCCTCCTGCCGCAGGCCCGGGCGAGGCGCCGCTCCCGCGCCCTTCGCCCGGAGCGGGGCTCCCCGCGGGAGATGGGGGTTCGCCTCGCCCCGCCGCCAGCCCTCCTAAGAGGATTGCGTTGCCTTTAATACCCGCGCCGGCTCATCCCCGGCTGAGGCGATCCGCGGCGGGGTGACAAAACCGCCTTTCGTGTGACAGGCAGCCCGCAGGGGGCCGGAGCCGGGAGTGCTGGCGGAGGCCAGCGCCTTCCTTAGCAGCTGCTTCAGTTTTGGGGAGCTGCTCGGAGCGCCGTGAGGCTGGTCCAGATGTTGTGCGGCTGATGTGGTTTATCGCTTGGAGAACTGGGTGCTGATTCTTGCGTTGCCGGTTGTTCGTTTCCAGCAGGCTACGGCAAAGTCGGGGAGAATTTGCAGGAGTTTCTGATACAAGATGAGGGCCTTGCTGGCCATTATTGTGCTGTTTTGGTTTTTGGTTGTTGTTTTGGGGGTTTTTTTTTGGTTTTGTTTTGTTTTGTTTTGTTTTTTTAGCTTCACTAATGAAAGCCGATGGGTATAAATCTTCCAAGCAAATAACTCCTGTTTAGCTGTTGGGTATCTCGGAACAGGACCATAGATACAGACGTTAAACCAAGCAGAAAAAAGCATTTGTGTATGCCTATATATAGCATCCGTATCGGCTATTAGTATGGTTTGTTATAAAGCTGTCCTCGGCATGAATTTGGGAGGCACAGCTGTCGGCAAGCATTGCGAGCCCTCTCCTTTGAGGGCTAACAAAAGCTTTATACACCTCTAGCATGTATCCTGTGTTGTTATATGCTCTATGTAATAGGGCTCTGGAGAATTAAAAGAGATTATTTTATGACCGCTATTTCTCATACTTCACTGCCTATAAATCCCCACTTCCTTTTTGCCACACAATGAACTCTGTGGAGCTCTAAGGGAATAAAAATTGCAACAATTAATATGTAGAAATATCTCATATGTAATCATGTCATTATTTAAGAATCTAATGGTTGAGGCTGTCACAGGCAAGTGGTCGTGGATTTTCCCTTTCAAATACTCCTATCTAGCTCACAAGGTCAGAAAGTACTATACTTCTCAATACCAAAGCCATGATGCATTTCCATTCTTGGAGGTTTGGACTGTGACTGTTTTTGAGTAAAACACATAACATACTGTCTAATAGTTTGAAGAAATCTAATGACTTCATGATGTGAGTTGAGCTGGGTTGGTAGTTGGAGTAGAAGCCTAAAAATACTTTTCATTTCCTTGTGTCTTTAGTGGTGGTGTTACAATTAACTGTCTGGTGAAGCATTGGTGTAATGATTAAAAATCAGATGTACTGCTTCCAGCTGTCTGTTCAAACATGGAAGGTCTTGTTTGCAGAAACCTATGGGCATACCAGAGCACACCTCAATCTGAGTACCTGAGGTCCTGGTGTCATGGCAAAGATGGCTCATGCACCAGGCCCGAGGTGGCTGTGTCGAGGTCATCAGGCTCCTTCAGTGCAAACCGGGGATGCTGGTGGGCTCTGATGAATGGGCTGCTCAGCCTTTGCTTTGGTGATCAGCCCCACTATCAAGGGGAAAATTTGTCTGGTTTGATCTGCATGCATTGCAATCCGGCGTCTGGCAATTCTGGCCTCATTATGGCATCTGTGGGGGCTGTTTCTTATGTCAGTAGGTCTAAACATTGCTTATTTATAGGGAATAAAAGTTCTTAAGGGCCTGACACAGAGTGGGTCACAGTACCATGTAGCTCTGTATCCTTGCTTCCCTTCTCATGGCATGCATGTGTAGTTATTGCATGAGCTGTGTGCATCTGTTCTCTCGTGCCTACGCTTCTGGTTAGCTTTGGGTTCCTTTATGGTTATACAACGTAAAATCCTTCATTATTTTCGCTAAAACTTTACTTAAAAAAAAAAAAAAGGCCCCCAAATGGGAATGATACAGAAGATTGTGGTTTTTTTGTTTTCTTTGGGTACTTGAAGACAACAAGTAAATTGTATCTAGGATTTAAGTCTGATTAGTCTGATTTCTGATGGTGTGAATAAGATGGCATTGTGACAGGTGTGTAATATCACAGTAGCTTAAAGAGATTTGAAATATATCCCAAGTTGTTTTATCCTGTTGCTTATACTGGATTTAGGCACCTTCAGTTTACTTAATGTGTCCTTATAGCCAATTGCTTTTATAAAGCATTTATACATAGCTTTCTATTAGGTGTTATAGATGTAACATATGTATTAAAAACATGGAGTGGCTGTAAAACACAAATCTTCATCTATGGAAACCATTTTTCTAAAGACGCTATCATTATCTTCAGTGCCCTGCAGTCTAGGAGGAATTTTAGTTGCATGATATTGGTAGTGCATGTGCCCATATACATGTGTGTCTAGTCACTATTTATATGACAAAAGCTAAATAACTGATGTTAAAACAACTCGTATTGTGCAAACCTTTCTGTCTTGCATTGGAAGTGTTATATCTGAGTTACATGAACGCATCCTTTGCTATTTTCCTAGTTTAAACAAAAGCAATCATCTATCTGTGAGAGAGCAGGCTATTGATAACATCAATAATGTTTTTTCTCGTAAGATCCCAGAAATATTTAGATTACTCCGCACTGTGGAAATGGGTTAGGTAAATGTGTCAATGGCTTGACATGGCAAATGACGTTTAAAAAAAATAGTGTCAGGCTAAAGACAGTAAGAAATCATGCACTTATGCATGAACTGAAGTGCTAATGAGGGGAAGAAGGCAATTTTCCAAAATGGGCTGTACCAGGCTCGTATTAAAAATGAAATGCAATTTTAAACAACCAGAAATAATTGGTCACTCCATTTTTCATGTCTTGGAGAAGATGGTTCTTTTGGTGATAGCACAGATGCCCTGTCACCGTGATTTTGAATCAATAAGTGTCCCATTTACTAAATGACCCTGCTTTTCACTGCATTTCTTCAATGACTTTTACCCCCACAAAATTCAGGACACAGGGATGTGCTGAGTTTGCAGCATCTGCTGGAAGTTGCCAACAGTCAGCTGAAGAATCTGGATTAAAGTTTTAAAAGCATCAGAGCAATTTAGGAGCCTACATCCCAGTCATAAAAGTAAATGAAACACTGACGTGCTGAAATGTCTGTTTCTACTGAAACCCGAACAGATGTATTGGTAACCGAGGCTGCCTGAATCAGTTCTGAGGACAAGATTACTTGGATGAAAAGGCTGAGTTTGTATCCCTAGGTTCCTCTGGAAACTTTAATTAAAGCTGCTAACACAATTTATAACACTAGTTATCTCCTTGTCCTCCTCTTTGTAATCCAACACCTCTAAGTGAAAAAAATAGAATATTTCAGCTGGAAGGGACCTACAGTGCTCATCTGGTCCACCTGCCTGACCATTTCAGGGGTAACCAAAAGTTAAAGCATGGTATGAAGGACGTTGTCCAAATGCCTCTTAAACACTGACAGGCTTGGGGCATTGACTGCCTCCCCAGGAAGCCTGTTCCAGGGTTTGACCATCCCCTCAGTCAAGAAATGTTTCCTCATGTCAAGTCCAAACCTCCCCTGACGGACACAGCTTTGAGCCATTCCCACGTGTCCTGGCACTGGGTACCAGGCAGAAGAGCTCAGCACCTCCCTCTCCACTTCCCCTCCTCAGGAAGCTGTAGAGAGCAGTGAGGTTGCCCCTGAGCCTCCTTCTCACCAAACTAGACAAGCCCCATGTCCTCAGCAGCTCCTCAGAGGACATGCCTTCCAGCCCCTTCACTAGCTTTGGTGCCTTCCTCCATATGCATTCAAGGACCTTAATATCCTTTTTAAATGGTGGGGCCCAGAATCACACACAGTACTCAAGGTGAGGCTGCACCAATGCTGAATACAGTGGGATAATCACCTCTTTTGACCAGCTGGTTATGCTGTGTTTGATGCACCCCAGGATGCGGTTTGCCCTCTTGGCTGCCAGGGCACACTGCTGACTGCTGTTGAGCCTCCTGTCAGCCAGCACCCGCAGACCCCTTTCTGCAGGGCTGCTGGGCCATTCCTCTCCCAATTTAGACTTGTGTCCAGTGTTACTCCATCCCAGGTGCAGCATCCGGCTTTTTGACTTGTTCAGTTTCACACCACTGATGATTGCCCAGTGCTCCAATCTATCCAGATCCCTCTGCAAGGCCTCTTGTCGCTCGAAAGAGTCAACAGCACCTCCCAGTTTGGTATCATCAGCAAAGTTTCTGAGGGTGCATTCAATTCAACTCCTGCATCCAGATCGTTGATAAAAATATTGAACAGAACTTGCCCTAGAATTGAGCCCTGAGGAACACCGCTGGTGACTGGTCACCAGGCAGCTGTAGCCCATTCACAGCAACCCTTTGAGCCTGCTGTTCAGCCAGTTCTTCACCCAGTGCACCGTGTACCTGTACATCCTACAGCTGGACAACTAGTCTGGAAGGATGCTGTGAGGGACAGTATCAAAAGCCTTATTAAAATCCAGAAAAACTGCATCTACTGCCTTCCCTTCATCCACTAGGTGGGTGACCTTATCACAGAAGAGTATTAAATTAGTTCATCAGGACTTTCCCTTTGTGAATCCATGTTGACTGTGCCTGATGATTGCCTTGTCCTTTAAATGCCTTTCAATGCCAGTATGATCTTCTAATTTTTCCAGAAACCGAGGTTAGATGAATAGGTCTGTAGTTTCCTGGGTCTTCCCTCATGCCCTTCTTGTAAATTGGAATGACATTGGCTAGCTTCCAGTCAGGAGGAACCTCCGCAGAATTCCAAGATCTTTTGTAGATGATTGAGAGGGGTCCTGCTGTAACATCTGCTAGCTCCTTCAGTAGTCTGGAATGAATCTCATCAGGCCCCATGGACTTGTGACCATTCAGCTGATACAGCTGGTCCCTTACAATTTCAATGTCCACAAATGTAAAGTTATTCCTGCAGTTGTAGTCCTCCAACTTGGAGGACTGGGCAGCCCAAGGTAGCCTCATGGATGTTAGCTCTGGCACAGAGAGAGGACAGCTAATAGGGGTGGTCTCTGGGCTGCAGGGTTGGTTTCTGCTGTGGTCTGAGAGAAGAGTGACAGCACTAGGTTTTCCATGGAGCCGAGTGGCAGAGGACATGTCAGGGACACCCAGCAGCTGAGCCCAGTGCATGGCCATCGAGGGCAGGGACAGCCCCCTGGGCCTCCTGGGCACAGGTACTGCCTCAGGGTCAGCACCCCAAAAGCCTTCCTCCAAAGGATGCTGGGCAGAGGGCTGGCGGCTGGGGCTGCGCAGGGAGGGCTGCGTCATCCCCACGTCACAGGGCCGCCACCTGGCAACGCAGCAGTCACAATGCTCCAGGACAGCATAAAAGGCAGTAGCGTCCCATGGCCCACTGCCAGGGCTGGTCTGGGGGCAGCCTGAAGACATCCAAGAGGAAGTCCTTGAGGAACCGGTGGAATTACTTGGAGGGGGCTGAGGGAGGAAGACCGGAGGCTGGACGAGGACGCTGGAGGTTCTCTGCTGCAAGGTCAGCTCCCAGTGGGGCCACGTTCAAAGCACACCTGATGGATGGAAATCCTGCTTCAGCCCTCAGGGAGCGGACACAAGCCCCTCGGGAGATGAGAAGAACCACCAACCCCTGGAGGTGCCCGAGGCTGTCAGGCCTTTTCAGCTGGATAGCAGTGCAAGACCAAGGCAATGATTTCTTGAGGAGCACTGCAGAGCTCGCCATCTCATCCCCTGTGGAGTTAGGAGCAGCAGCAGCAAGGAAAGGGATGCAGAGATGTTGCAAGGGAGTCCCAGTGCTTTGGAGCACCCACTGGTATCCCACCAGGTGCAGGAAGGATTCTTGCCCCCAGGGTTGATCAGGCCAGGAGTATGTGGCCACTCTCAGAAGCCCCTGAGATGGCTCCAGTCGGAGGGAGAACAGGGCTTGGGCATCTCCTGGGAGGCATGGCCAGCCTGTGGGACAAGGAGACAGGTCTTGCTCACATGCTCAGGGAATAGCTGATCACCAGCGCTGGGGTCAGGAAGGAATTTTCCCCCAGGGCAGATTGGCACTGGTCCCTGGGGGTTTTTTGCCTTCCTCTGCAGCACGGAGCATGACCACTTGTCAGGGCTCCTCTGGTCCCTTTTAGATGGGTCACTGCCTGCTGCTCATGCACCATGGAGATGGCCTTCTTGTGCCCTGCAGCTACAGAGGGGAGGAAGGCTTTTTTCCCCCCATGGTGGGCTAGACAGTGTCACCAGGGTTTTTTTGCCTTCTTCTACAGCATTGAGCACAGCCCCTTGCCAGGGCTCCTTTGGGCCATTTTGGCCAGGTGCCTGCTGCTCATGCTCCACCAAGGTGGCCCTCGTGCCCCACGTCCGGGAGTAGGAAGCTTTCTCGACTCCCAGGGTGGGCACTCAGGGTGGCCCCTTGGGGTTGCTTCTTGTCCTCTGTAGCACTGAGCACAGCCCCTTGTCAGGGCTTCTCTGGGCCCTTTTCGCCCGGGTCTTGCCTGCTGCTCTTGCACCTCCAAGGCACCACTTGTGCCCTGGCTCTCTCTGGCTCTCTTGCCTGTTTGTTGCAAGTTTGGAGCGGAAGCGAGCTCTGCTCTTCCCTTGGCTCCATTTCCCCAGGGCTTCTTGCTTGTGCAAAACAGCCTGGGCTTGGAAGGGCTCCAGGCTTGCTGCACCACCAGGAGCTGCCACTTTCCAGCTCTCCCTGCGTGCAACACAAGCGCAGGACAGGCACAAGAGCATTTTTCATGCAACACTGGCCAAGAAGCGCAGCAGAGCAGGTTTTAGAAGGCAAAAAGTGTGCTTGTCATCGCTATGTCATATGTCAGAAAATACCTCATGGTGCCACACACCTCTTCTTTTGTGTGTGGTTGGTCCTGATCCTCGTTCTTCATGTTCTCACTCTTCAGGAAACAGGGACTGCTTGGCCTGTATTCCTGCTGCGACTTTCTGCAGCTCTGTGACTTGCCTTTGCCAGACTGCAAGGGATGTTTTTTTAAGCTGAACTGAAGAACACATCAGCCTGCTCCTGGCTACACATGCATGTTTTGTTAACGCTTGTGAGCACTGGCTCTGAAACAGATTCAGAAAAATACAAATAAAAATAATATCCTGTTTCTACTTGTAACCTTTGTGTTATGTGTCCTTGAAATTGGCATTTCAGGTAAATAAAAGTGTCATTTTTCAACTTGAGAGTGCAGGGAAGAGTGGAGCGATGTTTTGTTATGCCTCGATTTCTGCATGACACGCTCTGACCTAAGGCAGAGGGCTCCATCCAGGAGGGCAGGTCTCTGCAGTGCAGGTGCCAGGCCCATCCAGGAGACAAGGGCAGAGACAGGCACACCTACAGCATTGCTCAGGCAGGGACTGAAGGCCCCAGGTGGAGCTGAGACATGTCCCCTGGGCCCTTGGCAGGAGACGCTGGGGGTGGGGGTCCCAGGGGAGGCCGGTCCCAGCCACGGAGGCCTATGAGCACCCCCAGGGCCCCGGCACAAGTACACTTGCACTGCTCGTATGCTCTCCTGTAGATGTTTATGCTTGGCCACTTTGGAGACAAGAGTCTTGGGCCAGAGGGACCTTTGCTCTGAGGGAGTCCTCAGTTGTTTTCAGGCTCTTGTGTTTTTGCATGTTTTTCCAAGGGAAACGCCTCACTCAGGAATTTCTGAAAATGACTACAAGGAGGAAAAAAAAAATCCATGGGGAAATGAACAGGTATTGCCTACCTCAGAAAGATTTGCAACCCTTTAGCTGAGGAGCTTGTCCTGCTTCAGCCTGAGGGCTTCACCTTTGACCTCGCTAGGCTCAGAGCTGTGGGGTTTTGCCATCCTGCGGAAACCCAGCTAAACTGGATGGACACAGAAGACTTTCAAAAATGCACTTCCCGCTCACTTTTTGCAACTGTGTTCAGATGGTGAAATGATCTCGAGATGCTCCACAGCTGTCAGCCCCATCAGAAGGTACATGCCTCCTTCCCACAAGGTGATGGAGCCAACACCTAGGATGGGACACGACTGCCCATTCAATGACTTCTGCTAGTGCAGGGCTGGGTCAGAGATTTCCTTGGCATGTACTGCTGGGGAAAGGAGGAGGTAGGAAGAAGAACACAATAGAATAGCATAGTTCAGCTGGAAGAGACCTACAGTGCTCATCTGGTCCAACTACCTGACCACTTCAGGGCTGACCAAAAGTTCAAGCATGGTGTGAAGGATGTTGACCAAATGCCTCTTCAGTACTGACAGGCTTGGGCATTGACTGCCTCTCCAGGAAGCCTGTTCCAGGGTTTGACCACCCTCTGATAGTAAACACATTTGGTGCCATCACAACACTTCGGAAACTCAGGTTCTGTAAGGCTTGTTCCTGAGCGTTTCCTGAGCAGCTCTTGAAATTCTAACTCATGGTTTTTTTTGACGTTGAGCCTGTAGTCAGTAGGATATTCAGTTTCATGCAAAAGTTAAAGCAGTTAATACTCCAATTTATGAGAACTTTTGGAAGCATAAGTAGTGTTTAAAGTGTTGTAAAGGTGGAGATTTCATAAAGGAAAACGATACTCCCCTCCGTAGGCAGGGAATTTGATGATTCTGTACACATCATGTATTCTGTTACTGATGACATCAGCTCTGAGGCAGGAGATGGGTATCTGCATGAAGGATATATCTGTGAAAGGTATGTTACATATATTGTACCTGTGCTGACCTGTCTGCAATGTGATGATACGGTTCTAGCAACCTCAGGTTTATAAAAGAAAATCATTGTCTAATGATTTAAAACATTGGCCCCACAGATGTTGTAAAATCTAGTACTCTGAAGTCATTACATTATCATGACAGAACTCAACAGTTAGGGCCCTGCTGGCACAAGCACATGCAGTGAAGAAGGAATGTCATCTCTGAAAAGCTAATCGTTAATCTCTGAGTTTACAAACAAAACAAATTGGAAGTCAATAATTTGTCATGTGAACGGTATGGTCTAAATTATGCAGCTCAGGTTCTTCTAGCTTCAGGTTCCAGTACAATAAAAACTTGAATTTCCCCTTTTTTAACTTCTTTTTTCATAGAAATTGTAGAAAAGAGGGAGTGCAAGTGGTCATGTGGCCCATTCTTCTAAACTAAAGCAGAATCAGCTGTACTTAAAATTATTCCTTAGGTGTGATTTTCTTGCCAGCTTTTTTAAGCATGTAATGATGGAGATTTTGCAGCTTCCCAAAAACGATAAACGATCTACACCATTGCTTAGGCACCTCCAGTCAGACAGTTCTCACTTAGTATAAATGTCCTTTTTTGCAGTTCAAGCCCTTTATTCCCTGTTCTAGCTTTCCTTGATGTAGAGGAGTGTGTTCTTTCTTCTTGCCTCAAAATTTACAAGTGGTTTTCCTCTCTTGTCAGCATTCTCTATGGTTTAACTGGAGTTATTGTATGACCCTCCCAACCAGGCCAAATAGTAGCTGTTATTGAAGTATTGATTGCTTGCAATTGTTATAGTTTCTAATGTGCAGGTTAAAAGGTGGAGGTAGATTCTGGTAGTCAGCGTGAGTTTAGGAGAAAATGAAAACAAAGAGTGAAAGATGCCTTTCAACACTTTTTTGCAGTAGCCTACATGAAGAGGACCATAGCTACCTGAACTTGACTAGAGATTTCCAGGGTGTGAAAGTGGGATTTTTTTCACCTGTCTGAAATATGCACAGTGGGATTCACCCCCACCAAAACCCCTGATCAGGCAGCAGTCACTGCTTGCTATGCCAGTCTTCCCACTCACCTCGGGGGCTGCGGAGTCTGGGGAGAAAGGGTAGCAGAAAGTTTTGCTGCTTCAACACAGGGACCATTTTCCCTTGGGAAATGTTGTTTCGTTTAGTTCATTGGGCTCTGCTGCAAACTCAGCTGCTTGGAGCCTCCAATTCAAAGTGTTTCAAATGCTGGGTTGCTCTTACCTAAATGTTCTGCAGCATCAGTGCTGTGCATCACTGAACCTTTGCTGTTCTTGAATACAGGATAATTTGTCCCTGACCTAATGAGTAGCTAGATAGTCAATAGTTGCCAGAATCATAAGCCAATGATCAACTTGGAAAAGCAGTTGTGCTGTTTTTTCATGTTGAGTCTCCGCTTTTATTAATTTGTTTAAGAGGTTAAGGTAAAACATAGGCCTGCAGTAAAGACACATAGAACACATTCCTGAAGTGTCCATTTGTGCTATGAGAAAGCTAATGCAGTAAATAACCTGTTCCTCTTCCTGGCTGCTCTACCTTTCTTTCTGTTTTCTCAGTAATTATTCTTCATTACCCATAGGACAGGAGCATCTGTGAGACTCTGCAGAGTTGGAGGCAGGTGTGGACAAGCACTTAGTTGGTAAAATTCTGTTTAGATATTTTCTAAGAAGGTTGAGGGGGCAATGGGAGAGGAGGTCAGCATCCTTTCTCTGAGAGGGGACACAAAGAAGTCAAGGGCTGGACCACACTTCAGATCTTTGGTGTCTGACTCCCAGCACCCTGCTGCTACTACTCAGTTGTTTCTGTTTTTCCTTCTTTTTCTTACCACCTCTTTTCTGACAAAAAGCTCCTGCTTTTAGTCCCAGATAAGATCCTCTGCTTCGTTATCCCTGTCTCTGTAGCAGATTAATTCCTTTGCTGTCTTGAAGTCTCAGCTTGGAGTCACTTTTACCCCACTTTTTTGTACCCACAGGATTGATAAATCTGTGCTTTGTAGTGATACAGAGGCCACAGTGCTACAGTCCGTGAACTGCAATCAATCCTCTCTATCTGTGATACAAAAGAGTAGAGGAAGGCCTGCCAGAGTCTTGGGCTGTCACTAAAACAGCCATTTGAAAAACCATTTCTAGTCTAGATTAGCAAACCAACCCCTATTATTTTTTCCAGAAACATTTCACAAAATGCTGTCTTTATAGTGTGTACACATGTGCCTGCACATGCCTACAAGAGACTGTCAATCCTACCTTTCCCAGGTTTCAATTGGAAAAACACTGTAAGAATAGACTGATGTCTTATTTTTAAAAAATAGGGGTTTGAGAAAATAAAAATTGCCCAGGGAACACAGAGAATCTGGATTTCCTTTCTAGACTGTGATCATAGGTAAGTATTTGCTTGTGTCCTTACAGAAGTATGAGCTAGTGGTATGTAGCTGAGGTAGGCGATGGTCTGCAGTGCCATGGGAACACAGTTCTTTCTACTGATGATTCACACTTTACGTCTCAGCAAAGCCCAGTAAAGTGACCCACATGCATGAGCGTTAATACACATTAGGCACAAAGTAGAGGCAGATGAAATGCTGCATACAGAGAAGAAGCTTGACTGAATAAAGGTGATCCATTTTCTGTGGAGAATAACCAGTCTTTGAGATCTGAGAAATGACATTGATTTTTCACATAAAATGCATATATTAGGTTTAGATTCAGGAGGTTGTTTGAAGACTTATTTGCATGTAGGTCATGTCGAGGAATAAACAAAAATGCGATACTGTTATTAAACCTGTACAGATCTGTGTGTGGATGCTGTTTATATTTAAACTAGGCTTCCAGCTGTTCAACTTGCCATTATCACCTAAATCCTTGTTTGTTTATGTGCGTGTTATTTTTTCACACTGGTGTAGCCCCTCCATGCAGTTTGGATGAACTTTTTAGTATTTAAAAGGCATGCTGCTTAAATGGATCTGCCAAGAGCACAAAATAATTTTTTCAAAATAGAATTGTCAGTAATTTTAAGTACAGAACAAATTTTAGTCCTGTAAAAATCGTAAGGAATGGTTCATGAGTTTAATTAGAGAAGAAAGAATTTAATTGGTTGCCTCATGTTTTTCAGATCTGTTACTAACCACATTCTTATCACAGGGGAAGCGGAAGTGCTGGGATCAAAGGCAGAACAAAGGAAAAGAAAAATTCATGGATGTACCGAGGCCTCAAGCAAGGCAGGAGCATGGCTCAGTTGAGAGGCAGTTTGGTCTGGTGCAGTCTTAGGGCAGATGTCCCCATGGCTGACCTTGCTCAGGGAAGAAATACATAGGGAGAAAAGTGCTCAGTAGTAACCAAAGGGACCCCAGGCAGGCATGGGATTGCTAGCTGCTGCAACCACAGCATGGTCACTGCAGGACCACGTTCAGGAAGCAGTAAAGGAGCGGATTCATTATATGTGAAGTGGCAAGTGGAAAACAACCACAACAGAATGAGGTTGATGACCAGGTGAGAAGATGGCTGGCTGAGCTCCAAAAACATGCTGGACATTTGGAGATGAGATATGAATTTGAAATATGGAAGTTGGATTTCAAGAAATGTGGCAAGTATAACAGTGCAGGGAAATTTCTTTGATTTTATTAAATGGTACAGCACTCCCTCTATATTCTCAAATAGCTTCTGGATTAATTAAAAAAGAAATGAATATATTCCTTATGATGTGACACTCTTGCAAACTGCCAAAATGTAACTTTCCTGATAGCACATCTCTAAATGTTGTCCTGCTTAATTCTTAGCAAAAATGGGTGTGCAGAGTTAGTATCAGGACAGTTGTATCTTGCTTCATGTTTTTCATCTCCCCTCTTCCTTCTTTGTTCCTCTCTTCTCCTTCATCCTTTCCTTGCTGCTTTCTCTTTCCCTTCCTCTCTTCTTCTACATCTAACCAAACAAGTTGTTGCAGACTTAACCACCAAAGCCATTTAGAAAATGATCTGACTTCTGTTGCACCATCTGGTTATTTGATAGGTGAGCACAGCTGCACACTTCAGAGACGATTGTGCATTTAAAAATCAGTACCGAGCCTCTGAACATTGCAGGCTTTCAAAGAGTACTGAATGTTCATTTTGTTTTATTTGCCTCCTGTTGTGCATGAGAGGAGGGACAGATGGTACTGCTGGAACAGGGCTATTCCCTCAGGGTCTGCAGGGCTGACCAAGGTCCTCCCCGTGTGCTGGGGAGCTGGGGATAAAGTGACAGCACCCCGCATAGGCAGTGCTGAGTACCTGGGGAAATGCTGAAAGACAAAGAAGGTGAAATGGAGAGCAAAGTTGCCTAGTAATTAAGACAGCAGTGCATGAAGTGCAAATGTGCAAGCTGAAGGAGTCCACAGTGGGCTCCATTCACAAGCTTTGTTTTTATTGGGAGCTCCAGATGAGTCCACAGGAACTCCACCCAACTGGTCGCCTTAGGGTTAGCCCAGCAATGCTGTCACTCCAAATTCAGTGAAGTCAAGGTGCTATGTGTACCCCAGGGCTTTTGAACTTACTTCTGCCCTCTGTTCTTGTACTAAAAAAACCCTCCTTTGAAATCTGTACTTCCAGGGTCTGAAAAGCATGTTTCCCTTGCTGACGATTAGCAGAACTGACGAGGGTTTTGTTCTTAACACCGCCCTGGCATCATGTTTTCCTGTAGCACTAATCTAAGATCATATTTGTTGCAAGCATAGTGCCAACATCTTTTGTGCAAGGTTTCCTATTAGGGTAAAAATAAATGGTAATTTAGAAGTTGGCCTAGAATTTGGGTTGATTTGACAGCCAAACTGAGAAACAAATCAGGAAGGAATTTTGGCAACCATTGGCTGACAAACACATGTGCCATTATGGCATCTTAACTCCTTAAGGAGTCACATCTCCAAGTGTCATGCCATAGCAGTGTGGCAGGACAGGGATGAACAAGCTCTGACTGAAAAATATCTTGGATCAAGAACATGTGTTTACAGACTGCAGGATGAATGCAAGTTTGAGTATGGTGTCTTTTCCTCAGTGTTTCAACTGGGATTGTGCTGTTCGCTTCTGGTTTCTATAGTGAGGGCTGTTTTCTATATGCAGTGTTTATCTGGAAAAGAATTTTAAAAAAATGTATCCCATTAAAAAGTGTATTTTGAAGAAGACACTGTGCAGTATCAAGGTTGCTAAGTCGCTTCTCTGAAGGATCTATTTCTGTGAGCAATAAATCATTTTTTCCCCCTTCTAGTATCCAATTTCCAGTTTGACTCAAGCACTTATACCAATGTCTGTTTGCTAATGCCCATCAGTGGCCCATCCTCCCAAACGCTTACCATGAAGTACCCTGTTTAATAGTGGTGCTGGATTGCTCAGTAGTATCTGTTATTAGAAGTGTTTGCAGGATTGAAGTAGTAATATAAACATGGCACAGACTTTTCCCTATTCTGGCTCAAAGAAGAATATTTTTTTACCCTCCATTATACAGAAAGATTCCTTACTTGCATGAAAGCAGTCGCCAATCAAGCAAATTTTATTACATGTTAATGCATCTTGGAATATTTGCACAGGGATCTGAAAAAAAAAAAAGACAGTGAAAAGTCAGTCTCAAATGCAAAGCACTTGTTATTCCTCCTCTCTCTCTGAAGCTCAGGGTATTTTCTGTTCTGCTTCAGGGAAGGTGTTATCATTAAGTGTTGACAAAAAACCACCTCTGGTGGATTGTGATGGATTTCTGTCTTTTTTATTAAGTCTTATAAAACAAAATAAAAAATTGGAAATAGCAGAAAGGTGGGGTAGGGCTTTCTAAAAAGAGTCAGAAATTCCTTTCCACTCTAAGATATGTACACCAACAGGTTATGTCTACATCTAAACCAGCTTTAGCTATACCAGTAGTGAGCAGGTGGTTTCCTATCAGGCCAAAATGACCTGCTGTACTGCTGAAAAGCATGAAATATTCTATATTTCATCCAAGGTTTTTAACTCTAGGACTTTCAAAAGGACTCAGTTCCCACTGACCTTCCCCATTTAATTTAGGATTGTTTATAACTCAGTTCCTTATTCCTGAACACACGTTTCTGTGCTGCTAGCACCTGCTTAAGCGTTGTACAGAGGTTTTCCACCTTGCACTCCTCAGTTGTCTAGAAATGGTGACTCTGGGGAGATGCAGTGAGTACAGTTTTAGGTTACTCTGTGAAAGCATGGTGCGTTGTCTGTATCCTCATGTCCACCCAGTGTCTCCCCTAGCAAAACTGGAGTTTTCCAAGCCTTCATTTGGTGTGGCATGAGGCAAGGTCTCACCTGAAGGTGTAAAGTCCCATGCCTGGGCAGGAGGGTATGTATCTCTGTGCATTGCAGGAGAGAGGGATTGTATTCGTGTTCAGCCAGGAAAAAAATTGGGTCTGTGTCCTAAAGCAGGTAACTGAACACTGGCCTGCTATGAGATGTTGGTTGCAATGGGAACCTGGTAGACAACCAATGTTTGGTCAAGATAAAAATTTGCTAGCTAGGTTCCCCTGCTTTATCACATTTGCTGTAAGGGTCTGTCTGTCCTGAGTGGGATACACGTAGATTTTCTTTGTAGATCTTGTTCCACAACAAAATGCAACTCCTATACAAAGTTTTAGGAAAGCATCGTACCTTCTCTACAATGTCCTCTTCCATGTTACTTAGGAACTAAAATAAAAACTTGTCTTTCACATATGCAGAATTTTGTCATAACTTTATGTGGATATGGAGAGCAAGCACTCATGTTAATATAAATTGAACCTAAACTGATGGCTGGATAACTTTTATATAATGTATGATGCTATGATAATTAAAGAACTCAGCCTTAAAGCATTTATAGTTTAGTAAATAATGAAGGTGCGCCTGATACCACAAGATAATGCTGATATATGACTAAAGAGCCACAGTAGTTAACAAAGGCCAGCACCTCCTGGTGAGAATTTAAGTTTTAGTGGAGCGACCTATTTAAAGGGAAAATTGGTAACTTCTTACTATTTTTCCACATACTAAAAAATAAGAAAAGAGAGGGGTTCAAATATGGACAAAAATCAACACTGGTGTGTCTGGCATAAAATGTTTTATAGCTGTATTAGAAAAAATACAACAAATTGTTAAGATTTACAATTAATATCTCATATTTTCCAGAAGAGTGTATGTGTTGTAGAATATAAAATCCAGTTACTCTTTGTGTTATGTAAACCTGAGCTATAGTAAAGAGCATAATAATTTCAAAACAACGGGTTGTTTTCTAATCCTGGATGTGTGGGCATGTATTGTTGCTTGGTCCATAAAATCTGCAGTAGCTAATTTTACCAGAGACATGAGAAAATGCCTGCACTCCTATCTGGGATCTGACTGGTCCTTAGGTCTCTGAGTGTAGGAGTGATAAGAGCTCTTCCTTCCTCACCCCCCTCAAAAGAAAAGGCAGCAGTTGATTTGTATGGGATAAATCAGGGGAATGGCCCTTCATTGACATGAACGTGTCTGCGATTCATACTCATACCAAGAGGTATTTTACTCTTATCAGTAGTCTTACGGAAATGTAATGAACTATGCAGATTACTCCCATGTACATATAGCAGGAAGAAATGTGCAAAAACACAGTGTCAACCAGCTTTCCACCTAGGCTTCATTTATTCCCTTTGTCTTTCTTCAGTGTTTTGATTTATTTTAGTACAAAACCTGATCTTGAATTGAATTGTGTGGGAGTTTAGTCTGAATAAAAGAATTCAGATCAGAGCCACGCATTAAGAAACACCGATTACATCCATTATAGTATTTAGGCTTTATGCTTATTACAAATTGTGATGAACCTGATATCAAATCCCTGTAGTAGCTATCCTTTAAAGATTTGATTCTGCTCATGCCAATTTTATTTGCAGCAGGATGAGGCTCTGTGGGTTAAATATAATCCAGTTCACTGTGCTAGCACAAGATTTAATGCTACATGTACTCTCTATACTGGCTCTGCATGGGACTGGATTTAAGTTGTAGCTGGTTGCATGGCTTTCTGCAAATCACATCTGTGCTTATAGGTGTAGTAGCGTGTATACATATATTCTGAGGTAAGAGGAATTTTTACTTTGAGGATCCCTTCAATATCAGAAGCCACGTTGTGAAGTCTTAAGCAGTTATAAGCTGGGGTTTCTCCTTGCTCTGAGGGAGTTTGCCTGGCTACGCCAGCAGCAAATCTGTCCTGGGATCATAAAATCCTGGTTGACCCACCCATGGCCCTGCATAAATCAATACTTCTAATTTGCTGACACCGTGAGTTTTGCAGCTAATTATAACTGTTTCAGCAAATTTGAGTAAACCTGCACAGCTACTACATCCAGCTGGGGGCAAATGCCTGGCACTGACTTTGTGCTAGTGTTTTGCAAGGGTACATGCAGGTACACTTGCGCAAGCCTTTTGCTTTCTCCCCTTGGAATGAATGCCTATGCACAAATACAGAGGGCTTAATAGATCAGTCTGGGGCTGTTTGTCACTGTTTTAATGTTGCTAATATTTCCTTGCCTGTTTGTACCAATCAGTTGATGATACTTGGAACATGTGTGCAGTTTGATTGCTCCCTTTTCTTTTTATGCACGTCTACAACTTATTTTACTTTTCACTTCACTTGAGGCCTGGCTGAAGGTGTGCAATGTGTAGGCTTAACCCAAAGAATTACCAACCTAAAATACAGTTGTTCTTCCCCTCCTTTGACTTTTGCAGAATAAATACAAACTGTTTATGTTGATTTGTTTAATAAAAAACCCCCCAAAACCACAAAAATACCCCAGCATTGTCATAAGAAACAAGAAAGGACAGTGTACTAGGCTGTTTTCTTCACATTTTCGAAAAAGGATAGGGTTGGATTTTTTTATCTTATAAAAGAAAAAGACCCTACATGGGTTTACTAAAAATGGGAGCAAATGTTTTCCCCTTCTGTCCCTTTGATTAGCATTTCTCAGTGCATTTCTCAATCACATACACAGCCCTCACAGTCCCCATTCCCATCCCTTCCTCTTCCTCTCTCTTTCAGTCAGACCAGCAACTGATCCTTCATTTAAATTTGGATTTAGAATTGTAGATTAATGTAGGTTGGCAGAGACCTGTAGATGCTGACTCGTCCACCTCCAGCTCAGAGCAGGGACAACTGCAAAGCCAGGTCAGGTTGCTCAGGACTGTGTCCAGTTGTGTCTTGAATATCTCCAAGGTTGGAGATTGCCCAACCTCTCTGAGCAGCTTGTTGTAGCACTTCACCATCTCATGGTGATTTCTTTTGTCCCTCATATCTGCTCAGAATTTCCTTTGTTGTAGTTTGTGACTATTCCTCTATCCCTTTGTCTCTGAGCCTCTGAGTAGGTCTTCGCTTGGTCTTCTCTGTAATGGCTAGTTAGGTATCTGGAAATAGAAAACAGGTTTCCTTCCATTAGCTTTGTCTTTTCCTGGCTGAACAAGCCCAGCTCCCTTCTTATGTCCAGTGCTCCAGCCTGCTGAGCATCTCAGTGGTCCTCCACTGGCCTCGTTCTAGTTTTCCCACATCTTTCTTTCACTGGGTAGCCCAGAAGTGGATGTGGCAGCACTGCCGGTGCAGCCTCCTGAACTTCTAACAGTGAGGAAGAATCATTGCCCTTGACCTGTGTCTGCCCTACAGTCCTGGCCTTCATCCCTGCGAGGGAGCACATGGCTCTCAGGGCACAGATCCTCAGCGGTGGAGATCAGCAGCAGTTTTCTTTCATTGGAAGAACTGAGACTTATGGACAGAGGAACAGGGAGGAGGGAAAAAAACTACTGGATACCTCAGTGGAGGGACTATATGGAGTGGGTTAGTAAATACAAGAACCCTACTTGGCACACTGACTAGGAAAACTTAGGAATTACTTCAACATGTTTAGCTTCAGCCTATCTATGTGATGTGCTCAGAGTGCCATTCTGTCACTGTAAAATGCTTTTGTTTACAGCAGCAGCCAGAATGTCATAATTATTAAATTGCAAAACCTATCAACTTTCTGGTGTCTGTGCTCTGCTATTAACTTGCTCTCATAATGTTCCTGGAGAGTCCAATAACAAGTAATAACATCCTTGCGCATATGATATACTAGGTAGAAATGGTTTTTTTTCCCATAGCGGGGAGGAAAGTCTCTCCCCAGACACCTTCCTTTTCCACACAGACATCCTTTATGTAGAGAGCTGGAGATTTTTTACATTTTATTTGACACTTCCTGAATGCATTTACTGTGTGGGAGTAGTTTCAGGCTAGACTTTTTTCCTCCTGTGCTGTACGGTTGATTGATAAGTGTATGCTGTATTGATGTATTCAACACAGGAGCACATACCTTCCTGTCTGGGAACCCTGGACCTGGGAAGATTAAGAATATTTCTTCACATCTTATCCTTACCTGCTGTGATGCCAGGTTTACGATACGGAAACTTCTCCTGTGTATGATATACATCAAAATTACGAATTTGAAGGTAACATGGTATAACCTGAAGTGGAAATACAGGAATATATTCTCAGGTGCTGAAGGCTCACATCAGCCTGCTGCCTTCACTGGCTTTATGTTGATTATCTTACACCAAGTGAAAAGCTGGCCAACTGCTGGTGACTCTACCTATGTTAAATGTAACATTCTTGCTGCGGCAGCTTCCGTGCCATAGGAGAGTCCCACGTACATGCAGAGAGCCTTGTTGAAAACGTATTTAAGGATCACACATGCAAATATAGGAATTATCATCATACATATGACAGATCTTGCCTGCTTGCTGAAGATTATGCTGCCCTGAGAGGTGGACAAAGATGTGCAGTTAGTCAAGGCAAGTGCTGTCTGTGATTCTGAAAGCACTGGGGGGAAAAAGGGAAATGCAAAAAGTAGGTGTCAAAACTAGATTTTTAATTGCTGTTTCAGTATCATTCCAGCTCTCAGGGCCCTGAGGGGCCATTACTGTCGTGCCCAGCCTCTGCCGACGCCTGCCCGTGGGCCCAGAACCTCATTTCAGTCTCCCAGCTCAGCCCCTTCATGGTGTGGCCCTGCTTGCCCTGCACCCTGATACCAGCAAACTCCCTCTAAACAGAAGCGCTGCCTGAGCAGGAACAAAGTAAAATCTGAATAAAGGCTTTGAAAATGTTTTTATCCATGAGTGGCTACTGCTTTTTGCATTATTTTTGTCTTACCTGTGTGGACTTTGGGCCATCTCTGCATTTGCTGCTTTGTTGCTGAGAGATTTACACTATTTAATGCAGTTACAGTGGTACTTGATACTTGGCTGATTGTGCTTTACAATATGGCATTAGATTGCAAGCAACTTGAGCCATCTAAGCAGGGAGTGTTAGCTGAAATTGTCATGGTCTGTACAGAGGATTGTAGTTGCTATTGATACATCTGTAGCCTATTACTACCTTTGGAGAAGTCTTCTCTGGAGGCTGCTGATCCTTGGAAGGGCTCCAGACCATTATCGAGGATGAATCTGAGGCAGCAACTGCTAACCAAATAGTCATATTCCTCTGGTTTCTTATATGGGTCCTGAGCATAGCCTTAGTAAGATGTGCTTTGCTTCATCTCCACTTCGGGATAATACACCAAAAAACTAAAAGAATAATGAACAATTAATCTGGGCTCACATCTGATTAGTTTAAAGCTAAGCACAAACTGAAGGGTTTGTCTGAACCAAGACCTTATGGCTCACAATACGTGTGTCTTTCAGAGGATCTCACTGCCTGAGCAAACATATGCTGAGGGCAGTAGAAGGCTTGTACTTCCCCTTCCACCATTCCCCTTTGCCAGAAAGTATAGCTTCATGTTTAATAGACCTTGACAGATGTTTTACTATGTATATGCTTAGATTTTTAATATATTCATGCTTTTGCAGCATATTTTGCTCTCAATTCTGTTACATTCCTTTATTTTATTTTTTTTCCTGACAGAACAGATACTCTGAAGCACAGGATAGACCACATATATTCTTTACCTAATATTTTTTACTGACTGATTTTTCAGGCAGTGTGTATTTTGCAGTTTTTGGTCTGTGTTTAATATGCAGTTAACATAGTGAATGCCGAAGTGCAGACCAACTGTAAATCCACTGGTAACGCTCTGTTCTGCTGCAGGCTAGAGATCTAGAGATCTGCATTAAGTAGTTTGTAACACCTTTCACCTTTACTTTGTTTACAAATAAAAATGTCTATACGTGTCTCTGAAACTGTTGCAAAGATTTGTGAACTACTGGTGTATTTTGCAATATTAAGTGCATGCAATACATGTTTTTGTCCCTTCGATCAAAGCACAAACCAGAACGTAGCATTTCTTTTCTTTTTCCTGGATATGTCATATTTATCTTCTATTTTTTCTCCACCCCCAAAGTATATGGGGATGGGAAAGAGTGGGCACAAGACCCTTAAGGCCTAGGGCAGCTCAGAAAACAGTGTTTCAAACCTTTTTTATCTCTTCTCTTGAGTGATGACATCATTCCTTCTCTGAAGTTTCATATGAAGAGCTCAGGTTGAGTCCAGTGACAGTCAAAAAATACCTCTGATATTGTGTGCTTGCATGCATTTTTCATTAGGGGTCATTGGTTTTCTCTATGGACAGAACAAAAGAGGCAACAGAAAGCTGTTAACCTTACACGGCCCAGATGATAAAAAGCTAGTGTCAGCAATTCTGCCGTTACAGTGGACGGATGTCAGGAAATCTTTAGATCTCACCAACTTTAAAGACACTTTCATCTTTATCACTTCTTTAATTTTTCTAGCACTGAGCTTTATTTTTGTAGCATCCTGGAGGTCATTTTTTGGGACATGAGAAAGTTTTGTGTTATTTTTTAATTGCATTGACAAATCACACCGCAATGACTAAGTAATCTGAATATTCAACAAGTGATTCCTCTGGTATAAATTGTGAGGAGCACAAATACAATTATTATGGGTGGTAGAAATTTTCCCATTGAAACTCTTTTTTAAGTTGAACATAATGAAGGTTCGACTGGAAAGTACCCCTTAGTGTATAAAATGTTGAGTATAATTTGTTTGTCAATTACTTTCATCCTGTCCTGAAATTATTTCCATTATACTTTTAATTCACAGCAAAATCAACAAAACTAATTTTACTTCTTGCCATTCCATGAGCCCCTTATTTACAAAGTCAGAGTCTCCAGCATAAAGTCAGGGCATCTCATTTTTTTAACTTTTATTAAGTATTTCTACTGGAAGTTCATTTTCCAATTAACTTCTATGAATTAAACAAAATACTTTGGCAGCCTAATTGACATAAAACCAGAATAACATCTATTTTCAAAACTAACAAAAATATTATTTTCCCCTATTAAGTCAGAATGTTTTGGGGAAAAGCTTCTGAGTTTTTTCAAATAAGATACATTTTTAGGTAAGTGGTGGAAGCTCAACAAATGACTACTTCAAAATATAAGTAACGCTGTCTTCTTTGCTATCTTATGTGATAGTGTGAAACAAGGTCTGCCATTCTGCCCGTATTGATTATTTTTCTTACATTTTTTAAAAACAAAATTTCCATGTTTCTTTTGTGATTTTGTCAGCTTTTCGGTCTTTACTGTTGTGTGACACTTCCAATGAAATGTTGGATTGCTTGGCTCAGGAGATTGTTTTCAGTAGTGTTCGGACAGGATACTTGCTCATCAGAGCTGCCCTATAGAGGAATCCAGCTATAGTCTCACGGGAAGTTCATAAAAGGTGTAGATATGTGAGGGAGTTCCAAGCAGAAAAAAAGATTAACCAAATGGTGAGCTGCATCACTGTGAATCAAACAAATGTCTTAATGGATGCTAGACTGAATGGCATATAGCTTAGATGAGGTATCTTGGGCAAATACACATGCTGCTTCTAGAGCACTTTTGCTGTGAATGCTCAGAAGATGACTTTAAATTGCTTCAGTTTATGAGTTACAGGGGACAGGTGGGGTAGTGGAGGGGAACAGAGCCTGAATAGTCACTCCAGTATCTCTGAAATCCACCTATGTATAGAAGTGTTGAAAATATTTCAGAACAACTGACCAAGAAGTTGGGTTTGTGTAAATACAACAGCTCATTGAGAGAAACAAACAACATTTCGATCTCCTACCTATGAAAAGGAGTCCTAAAAGGACAGATGAAAGCATGATGGTTACTGAATGGTAGAGAAGACATCAAGCATGTTACAGGGAGGAGGGTAGATCCAGGGATATCAGAAAGTCCTGTTTTTAGTGGGAAGAGAGTGGACAGAATCAAGGAGGACATCTGAATAAAGAGAGGATTGTTTGGTGCAAACATTATCACTTCTGATAAGAAGCAGGTAGAGAAGACAGACTCTGGCTAACATCTCCAACATCACGCTAACTTGGCCCTGCAGCTATCATTGCTGGATGGAATAGACAATGTGTTTGACCGACTTCAGAGCAGTGCAGGTTTTCCAATGCAGAATGGAGGATGGGATGATAATCCAAAGTAATCTGGCAAACAGAACCAACAAGCTGAAATGCAGTAAAAGCAAACCAAAGCCAACAGTACAAGGCCAGTCCAAGGAAGGAGAACTTCACTTTGGCGAAGATCAGAGCTAGTGGAGAAGTGTTTATGAAAATGCAGAAGGTAAATTACTCAAGTGAGAGATGTTAAGATCCCAGCTGGAGTCCTTTGTATAGCTTTGGGCAACAATTTCTTGAAAAATACATAGAAGATGTACACAGAGGTTCAGGGAGAAAAATGACACATAATAAGGGATTGAGGAAATTTAGTTTTCTTGGTCTAGAACAGAAAACATTAAGTGCAGATATGATAAATCTTCTCATGTGTGAAACTGCTTGCTTTTGCTTACCTTTAAAGACGATGGTGATCAACTGCCTTCTCTGTTGACTGGCTGTAGGACAAGGTGCAAACAGCTTAATGTGAAGAAAGAAAGGTTTGGGCTGCTTATTAGGAAAAATGTTGTCTTTAAGGATAATGAAGAACTGAAATTGGCTACCAAGTCATGGTATCTGTTATGCTGTATATTATTTACTTGTGTTTTATAGAACAGGTCTGACCAACATGTGTCAGAGTTTACGTTTGTATGTGTACCCTGTTTCAGTGCTGGCATATGGAAAAATGATGTCCTGAGGTCTATTACTCTGTACAATTCTGAGGTATAAATTAACCTTCATTTAACTGGTGGGAGAAGTCAAAAGGCAGTAAGGGTAATTTAAGCATAAGTTGCTTCACAGCTTTATACTATTTAATTTAGAGGAGCAAACCTTTCTTATGGCCTGTTAAGATGGATCAAAATCCCGTATAGGAAGGCAGATCAGAACCTCTTTCAAGGTGAGTCTCACTAAAGGCTTGAACCCACTAAATAGTGTCAAGGATAAAACAATATATTAGCAGTAAAATCTGATACTTGATACTTCCCAAGGGTAAGCAAATCAGGCTAGTGTGCAGTACTTACATGAGGGATGGCAGGTGTCCTTGGATGCTCTGCCTCAACTCAGAAAAAGATTTGGGAAGTGGGTCAAAGTCTTTGAATTCTGTATGTGATTGTATGTTTTACTTCAAGAGAAAAATTTTTAGCTTTAAGTGTTTTTCTTGCTGTCTTATATTGATCTTGTTCTTTACTTCAAATACAGTGTTGTTCACTGTTGGGAAAGCAGCTGTGGGGCCAAGTCATACTTTAGGACAAATGTGCTCTGGCAGCCTGCTATCTGATTTTCTTCAAAGCACCATACCTGCAAACTCTGAGCCATGTAGATGACATGAAACAAAAGTGAGCTATGTATTACTGGGTATGATGTATGAAAATTTCATTAAAACATAGATAGTTTTCTCTGGGAAGGGAAAATTGTCTGAAAACACTGCATTTGGCAAAGCAGGAAGAAAAGCAAAATAATATCAGTAGGGTAAAACTAACCATTTAGGGGTTTTCAGTCACAGGTGCGTTCTGTCATAATCCCACAGATGGTGGCCTTGCACCAGTGGCTCCTCAGCTCTGCACATACATCAGATGTTTACACATATATATTTGTGTATAGACAGAGGAGAAAAAACAAATTATGAATTAATTATTACCTAATAATGTATGACATGGTAACAACGAAGCCTGAAGAAGTGCATGTTCCTCATGTAGGTGGGATCAAAGCTGCATAGTGAGGTTCTAATGCATGTGGAAACTTAGCATTTTCACAATGAAGTTATTGGACATGTAGGGTCTCACGATCACCAGAAATACTGAAGCCTGGTTTCCAATGGGTTTGTCTCTCTTGTTCCAGTTGATTGGTCTGTGTTGTGATTCAGAGATGAATTATGTCAAAGTTCAGCCTGCAAGAAAACCTTAAATTGCACCACTTAGGACTCCAGAGAGTCCACACGTGGAAAATCTCATGACTGAGAAAGGAATTACTCTATTGTCTGAAGTAAGATTCACAGTTAGGGCACTGGTAACAATCTTTTTTAGATAAATGTTGATTCTCTGCTGTCTGTTTCTAAGAAGCACTCTTGCACGTGCTCTTTACTTCATTAGGAGCGCTCTAAGGTTTGTGTCCTGTCTAGTGGAAGAATCATAATCTAATATTGAGTTTGGAAATACTTTCATTTTATAAGTAGCGTTTCTGGTGATTGTGCTTTCTCAGAAGTTTTCTGGTTTTCTTCTGGAAGCAATTTTTAAACTGGAATAGAAATTACAGACCTATGCTCCCCAAAGTTTGGCATTTTGACTGTACACTTTTTATAGGCTTAATTGGGATCGTTGAAGAGAGCTCGGTGTCCATTCAATTAATGGGAAATCTTTTCTAGATTATAATTTATTTGAGAGCATATATGTAAAATTTAATCACCACACAACTTCAAAATTTTGGTCCATAAGTTGTGGCTTGACTTGAAGGGTGCCTATAGAAGGACTGTGAATGCATTAAGATGGTTTTAAATGGGAAGGAATTAAATCTCACCAATATGAGACTGAAGTAAGATTGGAGTTCATCCCAAAATACACACAGTTGTGTGTATTTGATGTATTTAAAATGCAAAATAGAGCAACTCCTATGTTAACGGAACGGGAATTACTGTATCTTCTGGAGCTTTGCACTCTTCTTTCACTAAACTGCTGTCATGGTTTGCTAATGAAGGTCTGTGCTAGAACATGACAAGTTGCAAAAGCCAGTCTATAAATATTTATCTTGCACAGTCTTGAATCTGAATGCTGGCATGAACTTGTTTATGAACGAGATTAATTTTTTGCTGCTTTTAGGTAAAATATGAGCCATTGGAATCATTAATGCCTGCAGGGAAACCTTATCAATTATTTTTTAAGTTCTTTAACTTTTGCTGAGCTGACAGGCTTTCCTTCTTTGGTGGGAATGCTCTTTGCTGCTAGATGAGATTTGTGAGCATCCGCAGGGAGACCCTGCTACTGTGGATGGAAAAGGGATAAAACAATAACATAAAATACCCTGTCACTTAGGATATCCCTGCCATTTAGAGACAGACTGTAATAATACTTTTTTCTCCCCAAATTTAACAATATTAATGTCTCACTACTTGTCACCATGCAAAGCGAGAGAATATGTCACAGAAGTTGATCTGTTGTGACATGGCATAATAATGACGTCAAGATTTGACTTTTGGGATCTCTTTAGGGCACTGGGAGAATCCAGATGGAAATATCCAACCTTAAGCTGTCATATGCTAGAAGTGCTATCTTCAGTTACGAACTGGCCTGAGTAGTCTGCAGGTAGCATACACTTTGTTTCCTTTTCACAGAGCAGTGTGGCACTGCTAAGGGCAGGCTGTTTGCAGGATCTGGACTGAGAGTGAGGTTCTATCTTACAGATCAATTACAAGGAGAAAAGGACTTCTTCAAGCCTGGTATCATCTTGCCCTGTTCTGATAGTCCTTTGGAGGCTGCAGAAGGCACCAGGCTTGCTGGTATATCTGTGAGCTACTCCCAGGATAGGGCTCTACCTCAAAGGCACAATACAGCCCTTAATTATTTATTTTTGAGCATGAATTATTTCTTGACTTGAACACTATTGTCTTCTGCCAAGGCTAGAACGATTTAATGTGCTGATTGCTCACAGCTTTGCTCTCAAGCCTTGATTGTGTGTCTGAATCCAGGGAACATATTTTAATTTTGATGAATGTGTAACTCCCAGAGAGCAGTGTGTAGGCATCAGGAACAGGATGCACCTAAATGCATAAGTTATAGACACAGCCAGCTGAGTGAGACGTTTATTGAGCAAATACTCCCTTTGTTGTAAAGACCATGAAACAAGCTGAGAAAAAATTGTGTGATGGATTACTAAATACATGTCTGTAATGAGTCTTGCATTGCTCTGATGTACCTATACCACTTCACTAAACTACAGTGGGGTGACATGCTTACAGGGGGCCAGCCTAGCAAGGTGATGACCCCATGTTGAAATTTGCTAAATGGCTGCGAGCTGCACTAGCAAAAGTGCTCCAGACATTGAACTAACGTGTTTTCCCAGTACTAGCTTGCTGAAGGACTAGGCATGCTTGCTTGCTGACCCCAGTATGGTCTTGCTAACTCATGCCCCCTACAAAAGACGTTAATTTCCTAGATCCCTGTCACTCGTAAGATACTTCTAGCCTTCCTGCAATCCTGTTGACCTCTTCCTGCATGGGAGAAGAGATTGAATAAAAATGCCATGATAGAAATCAGGTGGAGATAGTAAACATAACTGGAACAGTTATGTGTGGAGCAATGGTTTGTGTAGAAACACTGTGAGTCATTAAATTACTGTGGGGTGAAATATAATCAGAAGTGTTAATTTACACAGCAGATTACAGTACTTGTTGCTTTCTCCCCCCCTTCTTTTTAACATCAAAGGGAAGCGAGTCAAACTGAAAGAGCTCATCTGAATAAATATAATCTTGCAACAACTATCTCTACGGATATTTTAAAATGAAGATACACTTGCCAGTAATTTGGAGAATATTGTATGCCTCTCTTCATATGTCCAGGTCTTTGTTGATTTGGTTCATCTGAGCTTTCTTTCTATTTGTAATGAAAAATATTAAGATTTCAATAGAAAATAAGCAGGAATAACAGGTCATTGGCAGGATGCATTTTAAGGTACAGACACGTAGTCTTGTGTCAGCACTGAGTCTCCAGTGAGTGCTGACTGGGGTGTCTGGCTCTACCTGGGGTACTGTGGCTGAAATCAGAGGTGTAAAACACCAAGACCAGAGCTGGTGTCTGTGGAGATAAACGGAAGAGGAGAGTGTCACCTTCTACGCTCTCTTCATGTCATGCACTCCCTCTCCACCTGGCATCGCAAAGTTGAAATATCTGGCACCTTGCCATCAGTATTTTTCCAGGAGCTTAAAAACATCCAAGGTTCTACATATGTCTAAGTATCTCTGGTAGGTTTATGGCTGGAAATACAACTTTCAAAACTGTCTGCGGATGATTTCATGGCAGTCTTTGTTCAACATCCTCGTGCTTGCTAGGTTCCTCAACGGGTGGTCCAAGGTGGCCCCTGGTGATATGTGTGTACCAAACATTGGAGTCCAAGCATGGTATTTCAGGAGTGCCCTCCTAATACCTGCTTGGGATTGCATTTCAGTTTGTTTGTTTGTTTTTCTTAAGGCCTTTGACACACTGTCCGGTGAGTTTTAGTCCAAAGCAGTGATTTTAGCTCAAGGTTTCTGCTGAGGAAGCATCTGCACTGGGCCATTTGGGTGTACCCGCTCTGCACTGTGCAGCATTGCACAATGGTATCCAGCTCCCTGAGCAAGTGTCTGGGCACCTGCAGCGCTGTGGGGATGAGACCCTGTGCTTCTGGTCTCTAGGTTTGCTAAAATACTTCTGCATGGCTCTGCATCATGCTTGGTAGGTGTACCCTTTCTGACACAGAGGAAGCATGCTGTTAGGCAAATAAGAAAACTCAAACTGAAACTCATCTTTTTCAGCAATTCTTACAATTCATGGCTGAACAGATCAGAGTGGAGTTACACAGCTGCTGGTATTTTCTGGTTAGTATAATCCTGCACTGCTGAGAAAATGCTTAAATTTTTACAGTATTGGCTCACACCCTCTATAAATTCCCAGAGACCAAAAGTATTATCTGAAAGTATATAAATTTGAGTCATGGGTCTGAATGTCTTCCCTACTGTTTCCTCCAAACTGCCTCAAAGCTTCAGACTCCGAAGTGCACTGCCCTGTGAGACACAGTCATCTTGCTGTGATCCTGTGGAATAGCTTTTTTGTTAAATTTTGGCTTACATGAAGGAAGAAAACATGTGAAGGAACCATATATGCATTTCTCAGAAAAGATTGATCACTTATACTGTAAATGTAATTATATGTAAAATGTTTATAAAAATATAGTATCTGAAAGGCTAAATCATAGATGAACTAGTCACATTACCAGCAAACAGCAGTATTTTTATATTCTATTTTAAATAGGTTCAGATAATCTTCTGTGTTTACTTTAGATTGCAGTTATGTTTAAAGAAATAAATACTTTTTGAGGAGCAATTTAGACTATTTAATGGTGAGATAGTAAAATAAACAAGTAAAGTAAACAAGGAGAATTGAGTTAATTGGAGCATTTTTTATTTATTACAAGTTACTTTTTCCAAGCTACTGACTGATTTGTACACTGCTAATAAGCATTTCATGTGATTAACTAGCGATTAGTGCTTCATAAGTTGTTAATGAAGAGTAGAAGCTGTATGTTGCTACCAAGGGTTTGAAAGCGTGATGAACAGCCAGCCTTGATCATTCTGACATCTGCTAAGTTCAAATAAAGAGCCTCAAGCCTTGAATTTATTTAGTCATAGCCCCATCTTCAGACAAGGAAGAAAATGGAATGGTGCAGAAATAAAAAATAATGCAAATCAGTTATTTGATTAAAGTTTTCACCACTGTTTGTAATGCAATTTCCAGTTCAGGCAGTTGTTACTATTATTTGCTGCTATTAGGAATAACAACAATATTGTGTACTGATTGTTGGTTGAGTGGGATGGACACTGAAGCCATTTTCTTTTATAGTTGTCTTCATGGTACTATCCAAAAATCTGTTGGTTGGTTGACCATATGGCAAGAGATGCACAGCAAGAAAAGCACTAAACCAGGATCTTCCTCCTGAAAGTTAACCAGATCAAACAGTAGCAGGCTATTCCTGCAAAAATACAAGCCTCCTGTGACTTATTCCCAGGAGAGGCCTTACGAATATGAAACTGTTTACCTCTGTTGCATAAATATGGGAGTGATTCCCAGTCCTAAGAGGCTGGCTAGTGCTGCTGTGACTGCACAGGGAGGCCTCTGGGTAGCTGGAGATGACGACACCAAAGCACGATCAGGTGTCCAGTTACAGCTGTAGGAATTATTCATGTGGAAATAATACATATTTCTGAATTTAATCTGATTTTCTTCTCTTATGTTTTTGAACAGATTGCAGTTTCTTAAAGTTAGTTAATGCTCTAGTGCAGTTTTTGAATAGCTCTTCAATTATTTTTCCTTTGGGTTTTCTAACCTCCAAACTGAATTTCTCTTAACTGCTGTGTTCCGTGGTCACTCACTGCCTTGTCTATATATAGGCTGTATTTTTTTAAGAACAGAAAAAAAAAAATAGTTGAACTAGTCATGCAGATATTTTTTATCATGTAGTTTACAGAAATTATTAGTACAAAACAAAAATATATTTGATTTAAACTGGAAAGAGAAGCTCATCGAGGAGCATGTGTAACTAAGAGCTAAAAAATTACTTGTCTGGTCATGAGTGAAGCTTCTGTTTAATTGAGGCAATGGATCCTAGAGGCAGTGCCACAGTGGATTGTGTGGTGAGGTTTTTAGTTGGAGGTGAAGAGCACCTATCCTAAAAGAAAATGTGATCACAGTGATGGTGAGAGGAAAATGAGTTGAGGAGAAAACATCTTGAGAGAGAAAGGAATGAGAGTTGCACTAAAGACAAAGCAAGAAACCAGAGATCTCAGAGATGCTGGTACAGAATAAAAGGGGAAAAAAAAATAGAAAACAAAAAGGGAACATTTGAAAGGATATGGGCCGTGATAGTGGAGCTGCAGTTGGAGAGAAAGCGGCAGAGAGCAGAGCTGCGCATCACGGATTAATGTCTGTATGCGTGTTTAATTTAGGAGAGTAGCAGTTGTTTTCTCTTAGAAATGCTGACTAGTTTTCTTGTTTTCTTGCATGATGTACCTTGGGGGCTTGAGAAACCTTGGGGGCTCGATGCAGTGTTTCACTCTTGCACAGGAGTATTTATAAGAGGACAGAAAATCCTTATGTAACTTTGTACGCTGTTTGTAATTGATGGGATTTTTAACACATGAAGCCGTGATTCACAGAAGCAATTTGGCTGTGTGCTGTACTGTTAAGGGTCCTCCGAAAGATGATTTTCTAAGTTAGCAAAGGTTACTTAGCTAAAACCCCAGTCATCATTATTTCCTTAAACCTGTTACAACACAGAAAGCCATGGTAAATTTCCCCAGATTTTTTGTATCTGGGTAAGGTTGCCCCTATTTTTATGGCTGCCAGTCTTTTCTTCGTTCATAGAATTAATCTTCTATTGCTAACATTCAACCAAATTTATAACCAAGTGCCTATGAGGTAAAAGAAAAGACAGTGCAGTGCTACCAAAGCTATGCCTCTAAGAGCTGTACAACCATGTTAATGGGCCCACCAGAGCTGAAGAAGGGGTTTCATGAGCCAAGATGGAGCTGCTACTCTAGCAAAGCCATGCAAACCCACCCAAGCCTAGTGTCTCTGCACCACCCCTACACTTATGCTTTTCAATAAGCCATCTGGTATTCATTTAGCTATCGTATTTGCCCCCTTCCTTTGCTGTAACAGCTTCCAAATACTTTAAGTCTAACAACAACTTTAGATATTTGACAGCAGGATAATTAAAATATCAAATTATAAGAAATAAAAAAAAAATGAGATCCTTTTTGGATTGTAATTTTCTGCAGCAATCTGGCCTTTCCAATAGCAGAAATTAGTTTTTGGGATTTTTTTTAATAAGAGAGCCAAGGGCTCAGTTAATGGGCGAGTATAAACTAAATACTGCATATTGCTAACATTACAGCCAGTACATTTTCTCAGGAAGAAAATACTCCATGTTCTTGCCAAAAGTCAATGTAAATATTCCAGCCCGTGGGTCACTGGTATGCCTGTGTGCATAAAGGCTCTGAATATATGTCTGTCTTGGTGCTCTGCTGTGCTATATTAAATAAAACTAAAAGCCGGTAACCTTCAGTGAGGGCTTCCAGCTAAGCTCAGCTGCTCAGAAGTTTTCTTTTTGGCAGTATCCTCCTTCCCACAGCTTCCTCAAGTGGTGACAGTGAGTGTGTATTTCCATTCCCATGCTCAGCCTTTTCCTGAGCTGGCAGCGACAGGACTCACCTTGCCCAGGGACGCGGTGAGTCAGCAGAACAGGTCAGTGCAGAGGAGCTCAACCAGAGCAGCAGACCCTGGCTGAGCATGGTTGTGAAAAATGTTTGTTTACAGAAAGCCCATTTCTTTTTCAAGAAGGAAAAACAACTGAACAGATGCCGTAGTCCCACAAAATTTCTTTTCCAAGGGTACATTTTTCTTACAGAAGTTACAGCATCTTCCTCTCAGAGACTATATTATCATCTGGGAAGCATTTATCTGATCTCTAAGAAAAAGATAAAGAAAATGAAGATACACTGTTATGATACCAGCTCAACCACTACAGAAATACCAGAGCATCTTTCTAATCTGATGACTGCAAACAAGGTCACGTAAATTACCCAATAAATGTTAAGAACACATAATAGAGGTTATATTGTATACCCAGATGTGCTTTCAGTTTTTTCAGTAATATTCTTCCATATCTATTTTTTACCGTCTACATGTGAAAAACTAAATTTAGAATAGTCTGGAGAAGAAAGATATTCTAGAAATGGCACAGTTGTTCACCATACTTCTCAAGGGTAAAGTGTCTCAATTTACAATTTAAAAAAAAAACCAAACAACAAACCCAAAACCAAAAAACAAACCCAAACCTTTCCTAGTCTGATATCTTGGCATACACAACCCAAAATGTAGGAATTCAATAAAGTTCTTGCCTTCATACTCATTGATGATAAAATAGAGTTTTCAACCAAAATTTCTTTCTCAAAGTCTGTGGGTGAATTTAATGTAAAATACAATCCAGTTCTCTATTGGCACAGCAATTCTAACAAAATGAGGTATAATAATTGTACTTTAAAGGCCAACATTAGACATGCTTCTTGAAAGGCATTGGAAATTGTTCTGCTAAGTAAGGAGGTATTTTTATATAATGGGTTTTAATCACACAGGAGCTGCACTTCTTGAATAGAAGGTCAATGTAAGCAGAAGTGGACTTCAAAAGGGTAAGCCTTATAGATAGACAAGAAAAAATAATTTCTGGCTTTGAATAGGGGAATTCTGATTCTCCTTAGTTATGGACTCCTGCTCAGTTTCTTGCATAGATTGCTAAACTGTATGAAAGCGGTTGACTGAGCAGATTAGCTGTTCTCAAAAGAAATTCATCCCTGAATTGCTCAGCTCTCACCTCAAATTCCCGTTAAAATTTGGAGATGTCAATGTAATGGCCTCTTTGTGCATTGTACAAAGATCAGACTCTCTGGATCCCACAGAAGACAACTAAAACCCACAGCAATGAAGCAGTGTGGGTTGGGACTGCAGGGCAGCACCGTGTCCATCATGTCTCTTTCACTTTATGTAAATTGTTCCATCCTTGTGTTTTAGAGACAGAGAAAGCTTTTTGCTTTGCCTGTGATTTGCTTGGTATGTGACAGCAATTTTATATTTCATCTATGGTATGTTGTAGTACTTCAGAAAAAGAGAAAGGAGGAATTCTGGCAGCAAAAGGAGATCTAGGACCTGCAAGCTGGGGAGAAATCTCAGCACCATCAGTATACAAGGGGCAAGCTAGAGGTTCTGCTGCCCTGTCCCTTGCTACACATATTATATAACACTTTTTTCCAACATCTACTGTCTTGAGGAATATATATTTCCTTTAAGTTAGGCCAGGTACAAAGTGGCAACTCCGAAGAGTTGAATACTCATTACCTTTCAAATCACAGCTATTGCTAAGGCTCTTCAGCTATTTGAAAGCTGTATATCAGTTTCCAGATTTGTGATTTGGAATGATATGGTGCAGAGGGAAGTTTCTCAAATAGTAGGTTTTTGAAGAAAGTGTCTAGAATGGCCCTGTTGGGTTCAGATCAACCCTTGTTAAAAATCTGCACTCACAGACTATTAATTTTTCTCATGCCTGGTTATCTACATTAAGTCTTCTGCAGTATGTTCTGAATTGAAACTGGTAGAAAAATCCTTCTGAGGGTAATTTACCTCATGACATAGGAAACTGGCAAAAGATGTTATAGCTTTTGGACAGGCTATAAAGGGTCCCAGCTTATCCAAAGATGAGGTTTTTCTGTCCATAACTAGACATTGAGGTACCTTGCAATTTAATTCCTAAATATTTTTTACTGCAGCTCAACTTTAGGATCATTGAACTGTGGCCATATGAACGTCTAATTATCTTTCAGTCCTCATCTATTTCTGTTGGTATCTTTACTCTATTGGCATCTTTTTGGAATGTAAAATCTGCTCAGAGGAGAAATAATTGCATTGATATTAACTGGCAGTGATTGCATGGTTGTTTGGGCAGAAATTAGATTTCTTAGGTTTATAAGTAAAATGCTGTAAAGTTAAAGCCTTACATTTTATGGCATGTTATGGAAAACACATTACATTCCTCATTTACTTGTGTAGTAATGCAATACTTCCTGGGCTTTCTGTCCTGTACAAGGTGACAGGGTAAATTCCCTTGTGGCTACTTCAGATTATTCTCTAAATTATCCTGGCAGCAGAGTTGGGTGTTGCATTCTTATTCTTAATGTCTTTGATTACTTGATTGATTCCCTTCTGATGTCCCTTCAGTTTAATAGCAATGGCTTTCCAAGTAGTCCTGACTTGGAGGTGAAGTTTTGCAGGGTCCCCTCTATGCTAAAAATAGGTTTGCTGGTTTTTTGTGTTTTCTTTTAAGTTAAACAAAATATCCCTTTGAGATTTTTTCCCCCTTTTTCGTTCTTTAATAGAATTGACAGACTCACTACTGTGAAAAAACAAATATTCTTAATTTTTTTTTTCCATCAGAAAGGTTATATCAAGAAGAGAAGGACTTCTAGGCGTAGAATAGTGTTGAACATGCACTGCGTACTGGGAAAAGGAGATGTGGGAGTGATGGGAAAATCCACTTTGACCAGAGACTAGCAGATATCCTGGGGGTTATTCAGCATATTCATGAATATGCCCAGCACTTTCCAACTGTTCCTGATCAGCTGCGAGGTAGGACAGCACAAGAGCTGATTCTCTCCAGAAAGAGCCCCTCTGGGGGACCAGGCTCAGGCTGAGCATGAGACATGTAATTGCGGGAGTAACTGTGATTCTCTTAAGACAGGATCATGGTTACTAACTGGGCATAGCTGCAGAGGTCACACCTTCTCATGGTCCCGCTGGATACCCTTCGGGGTAACTAAGATGACCTCTGCCCTAATGTGAGGGAGTTATAGTTCCTTCCTCTCTGTTGACTGGCTTCACTCGCTGCTTGATAGTATCTATAAAAGTGAAACAAATTCCGGCATCAGGTGTGTATCATTGCCCAGAGCCTGTGCCCACAGGTATAGTTGGGCCCACTCTGACAGCCTTGGAGGGTGGTCCTGTCTGGCTTTAGCTCACCCTCGCATTAAATTGGCAAAATGGGTCGGATGATGCGGGTTACATTTTGTCGGTGGCCACACAAACATGTCCTATGGACTTGTGTGTTAACGTGGTCACTAAAAACATCAAAGACCACGAGAAATTGGTGGAAGAAATTAAATTTATATGGAAGGGAGTTCGTTAACTCAAAGATTGATGGATTAGAATGGTATCATCCTCCCACCTGGACTGATAGTTTGGCTATGTTTCCAGAAGTGTATGAGGTAACATATATTTGCTAGTCAAGCAAGGACTATTTTAAGATCTTAATGAATTAATTAATTGTAATTGTATTAATTAATGAATTGTAAATAAACTGATTCTTTCTATCTGTCTATCTAAGGTGGGAGCTGGACCCCCAGGCGTACCAAGGGTGAAAGGCAGAAGGGCAAGCATGACAAAAGCTTTTTAGGGGGTATTGATAGTATGTAGGGACATTAATGGGCTCAGAGTCATGACATGTCATGTCTCCTGCCAAAAGACATTAATTAGTGGTCTTTACCTAGGTGGACAGGCCACCTTTACTTAACCTGGAAAAGGAACATGTATAATTTTATATATGTTCGATAAATTGTCTAGGTGCTCTGGATGTTGAGTGTACTTTGTAACCCAAATACAATACTAAGACCAGGATCTATCTTTTTTTTTATTAACATTTTTGCATTGATCATATGTATTGCATTTGAAGTGCAAATTTTTGTGGTATTGCAAAATGTTACTGTGACTCGTTGTATGTTTGAGGCTGCTTAATTCTATCTAGGATGTAGGGTTCTGCATTCTGCAATAATTTGTTCTCATCTCCATGCTTCTTTCCTCCCTCTGTTTATCAATGAATGTGATTTACTTGCAGTGATTTTTATGCAGCTGCACAGTCATGAGTTCTTCATCTGTCTAAGAGTTCTGCATTAAAGAAAAGAAAAAGAAGGAAAAAAAAGAAAAAAGAAAGGAAACTAAAAAAAATAAAAAAGGAAAAAAACCCGAAATAAAAAGGCAGCAGCTCTTGGGATCTCTTTTATGTTTCTGATCTGTTCCACTGATTCTTTCTATTGTTTTGGGCTATTAATACTTGAGTGTGGGTGCTGTGATGTGGCAGTCCTGCTCAGCATGGTGAGGAGGAATGGATAGCAATGGGAAGGTCGCTGGATGCTGTTACGTAAGGCTGTGAGCCCGCAGCTATTTGTGTGCGGCAAAGCTGACTCTGACTTATGCCATGTGAACAAGGAGCCCAGGGTGGTGCCTGGTGTTGCCTGCAGCAGCAGCATAACATTTTAGTGAACTGTCAGTGTTCTCCCACTGTGTGGACAGCCTGGTGGATGTAGGGAGGTGGTCATAAGAAAAAAATAGCTTTTTGGGTGATCAAGCTTGACTCCTCTTAAGGATAACTGGTTTTTAGAAGGATACTGCTTTGAGCAGTATATGTCTATTTACTTGATTTCTGAACACCCAAGCTGGATTTTTCCCTGTCTTTCTCCAGGGGTTGAGAAATTCTTTGTCTGGTCTGTGAATTTTTAATAGATTTCATATACTTTCAAATACTACTTTCATACCTGATAGTGAAAAACCTTCCTTGTCCATATTCATGTATCACTGTGGTAAAACTATCTATTTTTTCTTACCCAAACATGACCATGAAATCTCTGAAACATTTATATTTAGACCAGTGTTGCAATCCATGCACAGTGATTTCCCCAGGAATCTGCCAGTGTGACACAGAGATTTTCAGGCATTCAGAGATGTGTATTTATTCTGAAACAAAATAGTAAGTAGCTGAAGGTTAGAACGAGAAATGCTGTACCAACATGGTACTCTGAATCTGAAACCCTTGCTTTAAATAATGTCATCCTAATTTCAGAGCAGATTTAGAATCAATTAAGTTAATTATGGAAAGAGAAAGCAGAGAACTCATATGTTGTAGCTCTGCTAATCACACTGACTTGCACTTAATCACACAGTCTTACATTAATCACACAGTGTTGCATTTATATTGCTTTATCATCCATGAGGACCACAGTATTTTATGCAGAAACCATTTCAGGCACTACTGAAATGCAGTTTCCTTTTGAAGGATGTGGCAAATGTCTCACAGTCCATAGCAGTGCTGACAACAGCTGAGGGCAGGAAGAGGAGAACAGGAGAGAGGAGAAAGTTGGGAAAGATAGAACATAACAGCTTGAATGGTTTTATTCTCACTGCTGTGAAAAATATGCTGTGATCAATACCTGGGAATAATAAGATTTAGCTTTGCTACTTTTATGAAAATGTAGCGTCTCTGATGGCCTCCTAGCAACCTGCTGAGGTGCTGAGATTAATTTAAATTTGAGGAAGCAATGGTATCTACTGAATAACTAATATGATTTCTTGCAGCATCCAGGATTTCCATTGTGGTAATCAATCTTAGTAGATATCTAGTGAATAAAATTCATCTCCCAAAGGAAAAAAAAATTATAAAAGTTATAAACAGGCACAAAACTAAGAATAATAACTCTGTCCTGTTATTACTTTGCATATTACAAGCTTTTGGTATAGAGCACTGTGTCTTTGTAAAGAGGAGCGTGTGGCTAACTTGGCAAGAACTACCTTCAGAGGAAGAGTAACGTCATTATTCAGGCAACCTTCCCTTTAGGTTGCATCTTGTCAGCTTTCATTGCCTTAACACTGTCTCAGTTTAGGAATACCTCACATAATCACCTGCCCTTATTTTCATCAATTTACCTGCAGGCCTACAGGAATCATAGCAGTCAAGAGCATTGCATGGATTAAATTAGCGTGAGTCACATTGAAATGACAATGGAGGGGGCATAAATAGACCAGGAGTGCTGATATAAAAGTTTTATCACTCAGCATGACATGAAGTCTAAAAGAGGCATTAGATTTCAATGTGTGTTTGTAGTTCAGATGGCAGCAGGATAGGTCATAAGTCAATTTCAGGTTTCTGTTTCCTAGCTCTGGGATCGTTATGAAGAATTAGGAAATTACCTCTGTAAAATTACACTCACTAACAGCTGATTCCTTGAGTTTATAATGTGTATTAAATAAAGCTTTTCCTGCTTTATTTTCCCACAGCATTCTAATTTATTAATGGAGTCAGAAGACGTTTGTGTGCGATATTTGATGATGTTACCTTTCCTTAATGTCGTGGTTCAGATTTCGGTACAAGTGGAGTTCCTTGAATTGTACAAGCCTGATAGACATGACAGATATAGACAGATTTTAAAAAAAACAGTTTTGCTCAATTTAGTGTATTGAATTGCACCTTATGTATATATTAGTGGATTTTTTTTAGAAATTATGTATTTCAAGGAGACTTGAAAATAGTTTTAAGATTTCAATTATTTTGCAATTATGCAATTTTAATATTTATATTTTTATTTAAACTATTTCATATTGATTGTAACATAAAGGATGAGTAAAAAAATAGTCTTCTACAGAATCTAGGAAAATGGGCGAACAGCAGAATTATGGTTATATGATCCATACTCATTTGTGATTTCTTAATGTTTTTTAAAAAAAAAAAAACACCAAAACTCCAAAATTGGACAATTCTGGATTACATGAGACCTGAATAGGCTATACCATCTACTTGTAGTAGAGGTGCTATATAAACTGGTATTAAGTTATGCCACACCACCCAGATGTACCCACCTGAAAGAGAGATCGGCCCAGAGACTCTCCCATACAGGATAAAATGGCACACAGTGCAATTGGTTTTGTCTTTATCAGTTCCCTGGAGGCCAGGACACATGGGCTGTGTCTACATTAGGATTGTGAACTGATGATGGTCTATCTCTAGATCAAAACAGTAGGTGTTGAGGACCTGGTGCTCTACACATTTCTAGTTTTTTTTTAATTTAGATTAATTCTAGTACCATGGATTGAATGCTTTCTTGAGGGTGGAGTGTACTGGAGAGGTTATATACAGGTATGGGGGGGGGTGTGTGTGTATGCATAGATATAGATATATATGTGTGACTATATACATGTGCCGCTGGACAAACATGCACACACATATACCCACAGATGCCTCGTTTCCTGCAGTCCTTGAAGGCTTATAGGGTTGCGGTTGCATTGGGCATCCCATATTACCGGGTCAGAACAGTGGTGATAGTAGTAGCTTGGCCCAGAATAAGTGTTTGCAGTAAAGTACAAGTTGACTGTTTAATGTTAAACTGCTCCTGTGACAGGAAATCAGTGCAATGGCCCCATTCTAAAGTTTGCAAACATATATATATCTCCATATATATCTAAAGTACCTATTGTTTTGCTGAGGAGAAAAGATAGTCTCTGCTTAAACACAGCAAATGCTGCTTATTTAGGAGGAAACTGGGTGCCAGAGTACTGCTGCAATAGCTGCATTTCGTGGACAAGGCAGGGATTAGTTAATTTGGGAAAGTCCAGTCTAACAACAACACTGACGACTTGGTACCTTTTCCCTCATGGGGAAAAAGCTGGCCTGACAGCTTTTTAAAATCTCTAGTCCATAGTCTAAGGATGTAAACTGCCTGCAGAGTAAGCAACTTGATCACTGCAAATACCTGGAGGGACTTTTTTCCCCATAAACAGGTTTGGACAAAGGGTATGCCATGATCCTGTTGATTGATGGATTGGGGTGGCCTTTAAAGACTTTTGTTTTTAAAAATTCATAGATGTGGGTACCATTCTTCTTTTTTTTTCCTCCTGTAGTCCCCATGGAGAACTGCAGTTATTTTAGCTCTTATCAGCAATCTCACTGTCTTTGCAGAGATAAGCATTGGGCAAAACTTAATAGACTGCATCTTATAGTGTGTATTCTAATACTCAGAGATGGGACTTTTTGCTGTGGAATGCATTAAATCTTTCTATTAGAGTATTTTGTTACTGTTGTAGTAGATAGATGATTATTTTCAGAATCCTCTTATTTCCCTGGAAACCATAGTCTTTCTGGGAGCTGCCGCTGTCAAGTACCATCCTAATCACCTTGTAAGAAAGGAGCGGGAGGTGGAATTCGGCAACAGGTAGGTGCTGGGACTCAGACTGAAGCAGAAGTAGAAGTTCTTACTAGGTATGTTGGATCAAGAGGGGGTCTATAATACTCCTCTCCTGTATTATAATAATATGGAATAATGTGCAGAAGAATGATTTGCACACCATGGAGCAGGGTACATCTCATTCCTTTCCAGCCTTTTTGTAGCCATCCCTTCTGCATACCTCAGCAGCCAGCTATCAATACCTTCTACCACTGAGCAGAAAGCTGGCTTTCTAGGGATTGATCTGATGATCAAGTATGGTGTATATACTTTGCCCTAAGTTAGGTATCATATAGATATTTCAGATAAAAATGAGACTGACTTGGTAGCAGTCTTCACCTTGAGATTTAAAAAACATTTTATCAAACTTCTCACAAATCGTCTTGATACTATGTTTTATAGTATCTGGTTAACAGAGTAAAATACTAGATAAAGACAGCAATTAGTTTTGGTTATAAAGGGTGATGCTTCCATCCAAGCTGAAGGGGACCTCTAGAGATCAGGGAGTCCAAACACATTTCAGGGTGCAAACTGGAGAGCTTTCTGTACCATACAGGCAGGTGAAACAGAGACAGCCACAAGTGTGGATCACTTCCATCTGGTTTCAGTCTATATCTTGCAGGTTTTAGAAGGAAAATTCCTTCCTTTTGTACAGAGTTGTTGTTTGAGTACTGCAATGAAAATGGATCTAAAGTCCTAGATGTTGTTTTCCTGTTATCTTGCAACAGCATAAGGCATCAAGTAATCAGAATATTCATCCTAAGTGTAAATGCTAGGAAGTCTTTGGTGTCAGGCTGGATTTTCCAGAAGCTCTCCAACGAAACTGATGGGCTTTGATTCTGCAACACATGGGCCAAGGCCTAAACACCACAGTATAGTTCCCCCTACGTGATTAATCCCATTGGCTTTGAAGAGATTTACATCATTAAAGCTGCGATCTTGCTCAGTCAAGGCAATCCTGAAGATACTTGAGACAAACATCCCGGGACAGACAATTTATCCCTGCAACTTCAGTTACTCCATTAACCAAGCTTCTGTGCTCTTACAGTGCATGGAGCAATCTTTGTTAGTCGGGAACAATGTCTCGATATATTTAAATAATTTTTTTAAAGTATTTTTAAAGTGTTTTAGAGTATTTTTTTTAAAGACACCTAAGAACATCATGCGTTTCCTAAAGTACTACTGTCTAACATTCTTCAGTACCTGTGGGTGACAAATACTTCTGTATTCCTAGAAAAACTCCTTCAAATTCCTATAAATGAACAAGATGCTATGACTGTGGTGCATTTCTAATCTGTTAGTAGCTGCCAGAGGTTAAATTTATGTTTATAAATGCCCACAGTTCTGCTTTCCTTTTAAAGCCATTATGGTTCATTATGTGAAAAGCATCCTTTATGAAAGCATATAATCAAAATCACTTAAAAAATGTCTCTGTTAAGAAATTACTTGCTGCAGAAGCTATTTTACACAGCTGAAAATTTCAGGGACTGCATCTGATACAAAGGAAGAAAATCAAATCAGGCTTTACACTTACAGAAGTATTCTCAGTAAGCTTTGATTCATTATTTTTGCACCAGTATCTTTATCTTTTAACTTTTTTGCTACAAGAAATATGACAGCTTGAGTAGGTATGATAGACAATATTAAGTAATCATTGCCATATGTATCACTTTATTTTTGGGAATGATAGAGAAACTAATGCTGCTTGTCTTTCTCACACATTCAGATCCACAAATCTAATTACCTGAGTGAAATAATTGAGATTTGGACCTTTTTATTTACTTGTACTCTGTTATATGTGCTTTTTTAGTTCTTTGTGTTGCTCAATAGTTTTTGAGAGAGGATTGTATAGGCATGGTGTTGATGCACAACATCTACATGTTCAGTTTAAAGCTCTCCTTTTGTCATATTGTGTGATTAATTACAGGCTGGCACAGCTGCTTAATCAATTCCTGTGCCTCAGTTTCCTTCCCCTAGACATGGAGGTGTTATAATCCAATCCCAGAGTGCTTGTAAGAGGTGCTTGGAAGGTATTGATCTTGGTGGATAGCCGTATTTAGACTGACTGTACATTTGAGTTCCAAATGTAGTGAGACACTGAGGAATGGATATCTTTCTGATGAGAGATGTGCAAGGTGGTTTATTCATAGGATTTAGCCCTGAATATCAGATTGTTGTAGTGTAATCTCCTTTGCTGCTTTTTCATGTCCAACGTCATTTTCAGATCTGTTTTCACATGTAAGCTGATTTTGAGTGCTTAACACATTGCTTTCTACCAATGATTTTAAAATAGAGTGTTTTTTCTAATTATTTTCCTACATATAACTAATTTTCAAAGCCTCTGAAAAGATGGCAAAGTCAAAGGGAATACAAGTACCTGGAGTAATTTAAGGAAACTCTAACTTAGATATATTATTGCTAGAGAGGAAAGTTACCTACAGGCTGGAGAGTGTCTAGAGAAAAGCCAAGAGAATAGTTGAACACTAGAAAACTTGACCACAAGGGAAGGTTGAAGGAATGGTATTTGCTCAACGTAGAAAAGAGTAGACTGAAGGAATGATATAAGTCTTCCAAATTATTTAAATAAATATTTTTTTTTTAAGTTATTTTAAGGAGAATGGTGATCATTATTTCCCTCTTTGCCACTGGATGTAGGACACCAAGACAGCTGATCTTCAAAAGAAAGACTAGAGTTGTTTGCCACCACCCTGTGCTGTTCCCTGACATGGTGTGAAAGACCATAAACTTAGTGTCCTTTTCCCTCCAGTTGTACCAGCTGAATTCAGCTATGTACCGTATTCCCAGTGATTTTCATTAGTAGCTAGCCTGTGCCTGTTTCCTGTGGAAGAAGTTCCTTCCATCTTACGTGCGATGATGAAGATTTCTGTTGAGCTGTTCACTGATGGATGGCTTTGGCCTCAGTGCAATCTGTTTGCTTCTGAAGATGTTGAGAGGCCTCACAGCATAGGACTTGCTGATGAAGGTCACTCCAGCTTATCTTTGCTGCTGCTGTTTCTCCAGCATGCCTTGGTGACTACGCTAACAGGTCATATGGCCACAGCATTGCACTGTTATTTTATTTTGTCTCAATTCTGGAAGTGTTATTTTCT
This sequence comes from Morus bassanus, assembly GCA_031468815.1. Lineage (NCBI taxonomy): Eukaryota > Metazoa > Chordata > Aves > Suliformes > Sulidae > Morus > Morus bassanus. Next base: position 56,218,980 of record CM062567.1, on the reverse strand, counting down.
AAATTTCCTTACACTTACAGAGTTTGTGATATTTTTTCTTACCTGTCTTAAACCTCTCTCTGTATTGAAAATGTCCTTTGTCCAGAACCTGAATTCTCTCTCCTTGTTAATTGTGCTCTCACTCTGGTGCATTCCTCTGACTTGGTGTTTGTCTAAGTAAGGACCATTTGGAAAGCATCAGAATGTGATTCTGACTCCAGATGAGCAGCGACCCCAGAAGAACATGGCATCTCTCGCATTAAAGCAGTGCTTGCGTGCCAGTTTTTTTCCAGCATCAGCAGATAGGCTCCTTTTCCGGGTACCTTTTTGCCCGGAAACTGTGACTGTTAGAGAGCTCTTAAATGTGTTGTTTTTGTAGAAGCACATTGAGTAGAACAGGACTGCTGTTTGCTTGGCAAAGAAGGGACATCCCTGATAAGCGGGCCCTATCTGTGCTCTGCATGCTGCTGATCTGGGCAACCCCACATCTGTTTTCTGTGTTCAGCAGCTCTGAGCTGTGTCCAGGAAGGGCTAACTGTGGAGTCTCATCCCCAGGCCCTATGGAAGAGGATGAAGCACGGTTTGCCTACAGCATCTCATGCAAAACTCTAGGTATCAAAGGTGGAGCATTGACACTAGCACTGCTGTAGTCCTTGCTGACTTCAGCTTCAGTCCAGAACCCTTTTTCCTTTTATCTATCATCCTGAAGTCCTGTTTCATTTGTGTTGTTCCCACCAGCTCAGGGGTCTGCATGAATGTGGTTGGTTTTTCCTTGCTTTTGAAATAACTTCTAAATAATTTCTTCAATAACTAAAGGGCCATGACCTGGGTTAAGCGTGAAGAAATGATGCATATAAACTCCTGAGAACAGGCAAGCTTATCCTTAGCAGCAATTAATGAGAAAAATAGAAATATGCTATGTTAGCTGAGCAGCTTAGAATACTTTAATGTTGTAAGGTACTGTTTGACCTTCAGTAACACAAAAATGCTGAATAATTCTAAAAAGCAATGAGAAGGAAAACTGGTAACTTTCTTGAGAAATATCTGACTAGCACATAATGCTAGCCATATTATACTGGTTTAATTCCTTTATTTATTCCTTTATAGAGCTGGTCTTGGGGAATTTGTAATTGTAACAAGATTATGCCTCCACAAATACTTCCAATAAGTCAGAAATTAATCTATTTTGGATCAGTACATTTTTAAAAAAGCTATTTTTAAAAAAGACAGACAGACCTGGTCAGCTTCAAAGATTTCCTGAGTTGTTAAATTAGTTGAATCAAGTGTATATGCTCTGTCTAATTTTTTCATACTGTTGGGAGATAATTTCCTCAATATTTGGAAACAAACTTATTTATCATTCCTTCTAGAGAGGACTGAATTCACCTGGAAGTGTTATGTCAGTGTCACAGTGTTCCTCTGGATGAGAAGAGAGGAGACAGGTCTAGAGCACCTCAAAGGTGCAGAGTAGCTCATCAGCCAGTGTTACCATGTCAGGCACATCACTGATATTTAACGTGCAATATATTCTTGATCTATGAAGAAACAGTAAATCCCCTCACAGATGAACATCAATCTGGAATATGTTTTGCAAGGTACTAGATAAAGTTATCTTCGTGTTCTGCATTGCTATGTGTGGCATGACATGAGACTGTCTTAACAGGTGGTGAAATATTCTGTTGGCAAGCCACCAAACCATGCTGGAAACTTTTGGGTTTGTTTCCCCAGGACTCCACTATCAGTCCTGTAATGAAGATTGCCCTGAGTCTGCAGAGAGAAATCCTGTCCTTGCTGGACGTGAAGGAGCCTCAGGGTGGGCAGCAACCACACCTCAGTGTGTGCTGGACCAAATGTGGGCACCTCTTCGTAGCCTCAACCAACACCTTTCTCAAGAATTAAAACTATCTGTGGAAATGTCACAGCTCAGACTGGAGGAGGCAGTCAAGATTAGGCATCTGTATTGCTACTTTGAGCATATGGATTAATTTAGAAGCCAAACTGATAAGACACAAAAACACTAGTAGCTTGTAGATGTAATGGTGAAGTAGAAGGAAAGTAAATTCACCTGTTAACTCTTTGAGGCCATGCAATGAGAAATGTGTGAGCTCTGTTAATTACTCTTGTCAGGAATGGCTGAACTCTTGTCTCTATCATCATCTCTGCACAGTTACTGATGTAACTGTAATTTTGGGTCTAAATGTAGATTATAATCTCACAGGCAACCATTAGAAAAACATATTATATCAAATCAAAATATCTCTTTTAAATCAGAATTTTTTTTTTCCCCAGCATTTCTTTTTTTAATTTTTTAATTTTTTTTTTTTTTTAATTTTACCTGGTTCTTCCTCCAGGTTGAAGAAATTACTTTCATTTGTAGATTACCTTTTGTCTGCCTTTTGTGATGAGAAGTAACCTGGAGATACCTATAATGCTATCAAATGAGACTTATCAACTTCATATCATTCTACTGTGGGGACATTATATTTTACCACTAACACTCTTTATCTACTTTGTGCAAAAATCCATTTCTTTTATTATAAATTGGTTCAGTCTGAGTTTAATCAAGACCAGTAGGAAATACTGTTACTGGATCTTGGAACTGAGTACAGAAAATCATGTCCCACAATGTGAATATAAGGGGAAATAGCCTGAAAAGCATCACTACTTGAAGTGAAAGCCTGGTTTTCTTAAGTTCTTTGATCCACTGAGAACATATCACCAGAGCTAAATAAAGTAAACAAGAGTTCGCTATACATATCCTGTGGAACTAGACAGTAGGAGAATGCATGTGCATTTTAAATTCAAGGTCTGTTATATTGAATGTGACCTTTATTTTGGCCTTGTGACTAAAAAGCTTTTTGCTTGATTATTTCTTACTTGACTCCCAACAGACAGGAAGAACATCACGTGCTTCATGTGATAAATCCAGAGAGACAGTCTGTAAAGAACAAAGTTGTCTTTTTACAGGTAGAATTTAAATGTTTAATTAAGAAAACAAAACTGTGGTAGCCATAGATAAATCATAGTTTTGTATTTGATATCTGTCATCTTGGCCCAGGAAAAACTTGATTAATTTAGAGATAACAGATTGCCTGTCAGGTAGCACTGCTGAGGACTTTGGTAGGATAAATTATATTAGGTTCCTTGTGTAAGGATGAGCTTTAGTGGCCCTTCTGTTCAGGAGACAGATTTGTTTATTGCATTGTGGCTGCTTCCAGCTTGAAAGATTTTTGTGCTAAATGTCTTTGTAGTTGATTTTAATGTTCTAATTACAAGATCTCAGAAGTTAGTTTTGAAAAAGTTCTATATAGGCAATCTACTCCATTGTTTTATAATTATCCAAATCTAATTTGAATAATTAAAGTTTTGTGAATGGTAATTATGTCACAGTTCTATGCAACTTTTTATGCATTGAAAACATGGTGAAAAAAGTTTTTCAAATGGCTGCTTTAGCCTTTTTTTTTCTACTTTGTCAGGACTGGGAGTATTAAGTAAATAGGCAGCAAAAGAACTAGCTGATCACCCGGTGAATGTAAACATCGGAAGAGAAATTATTATTAATTGTGGCTTTTTGGTAGCTGTATCAAACAAATTGAGATGATGGTCCCCTTTTCTTTGGTGCTGTACCTGGGTAAAGGATCAGATGGTCTCTCCTTTGAAAAGCTGGCAGCCCAAATAGGGCTGAAAGTGAATAGAAGATCAGGCAAATGAAGTTGTCATATGAACAGAGTAAAACTTTATCAGGGCGGTAAATAACAGATTTCTTCCACTGTTGTTATTTTTTGGACAGAGCAGTATTAAGGAAAGTGTCTGCTCAAAAGAAGGTGTAGAGGACAAACCAAAGGGGAGTAGAAAATTGGAGGAACTGGTAAAAAAGAGGAAAATGAAGTGATGAGGAGAGTGTAAGTGAGCCTGGATGCACAGCCAGTTTCTACAAGTTTGAGATGCTCTGGTCACTACGACAGAAAGATATCCAGGTACTTTTCAGCTAGATGAGTAAGTTAAGTATAGGCAGAAGCAGCAGCAACTGATGGGATTTTTGATTAATTCAGAAGAGTAGTTTTTTCATTTGTTTGGGGTACAGTAAAGGACACAGAAATTCAGCCAAGGATATTATTGCTAATTGTGCAGGGAGTTAAATTTAGCTCTTGTTCAACCAAAAGAAGTGATCAATCTTTTCCAGAAGTGTGAGAGCAACAATAGCCAGAGAAGGGCAAACAGATTGTCTTTCCAGTTCTTTAAGATGCCTTTTTGTTCACTCTTCCTCTTCTGTGTAGCTGTGATGCGGATAATCTGCCCACAGCAAATTTCTGTACTATGAATCTCCTTTTCACAGGAGGATAGCCCAGAGGTTAAGGCACTAGTCTAGAATAATCAGATTTGGCACCCTGCTTGTGATTAACTTCCTCTGGACTTGATGTGGAAGTTACTTGCCTTTCCTGTGCCTTGTTTCCCCAATGGTAAAGTGAGCAAGGAAGGAGCTATTGTTGCATTAAGAGATTTTGTGGGGAAAAAGAATACTCAAAAGTTTGAGGATTGTAGATGTTGCTATGATATTAATAGCTCAATTCAGCTGCCCACACATAGACTGCTTGAGTTGTATCCTGCCTTGCCTCAAGCTGCTATACCAGAAGACACTTCCACAGGTCTTGAGTCATGTTTGCCACCTGCACAGAGATGTTTGAGACATCCTGTGCCATCTGAGATGCCTATGGGAAGGCAAATGAGTCAAACCCACATTTTCTCAGAGTTGATTCTTTGCTTTTAGCTTGGTCCCTATTCTCTCTTAATGGTTTTTCTCCATCTTAAATATTTCTTTGATTTCTCACTCTTTTTTTTTCCCTCTACATCTAAGCTTGGTCTATGTTATTTCTCGTTTCTTTCCATTTTGTTTTCCTACATCCCATGATTAGCTACATCCCATGAAAATCACCTGCCATGCTCCATTCCAACATCTCTACCTGGATGCCATTCTCTGTTATACAGGCTAGTTATGCAGACCAGGCTGGGGAAAGCTCATCTAACAGCTTGCTTCTCTGTAGTTTAGTACGTGGCTGTTCTTTAAAGCTGTGCCAGGCTTTCACATCCACTGGGGATAAGCATCTTTCAGATTACATGCAGAGTGTCTGATGAGCCACCTTACCATGTGGGAGAGCCCCATAGCATTAAACCCTGTGAAGCTCCCCAGAGACAAGCAGGAGAAGTCCCTAGCAGTACATTGTCAGAGCTGTTAGTATCCCTTCACTTCTCACCAGCAAAGCAAGGCCTTGCGAACTCCAAAGCTCATCCTTCAGTTTCCCTAAATTCCTACTGCCCACCTAAGCTTTACTGCTGGACCTCTTAGGATCTCATGCAGAACAATAGCCAGCTACTATGATGTTAAATTTTGCAAGGGTGCCTACTTCCAGTAGACCAAATTTGCTGGATGTTACCAAGGAAAGGGTGAGGAATGGTCTATGCATTGTAGTGCCCTGCGATGTGCAAGTCAGTGCTCTCTGTAAAGTACTTTCTGGTTTTAACCAAATGACCAAGGACTCATGTAGGAATCTGTAGCTTCATTCTGAGAGGAATCATAGTCTTGTTTATTTTGTGGATCTCTGTAGAGCATTTTTACATCATCTGGGCGATGATGTACAATTAGATTCTGTAATTTGCAGAAAGGTTATTATAATTATCTCCATTGCATAATGCTCACATTTGTCATTTAGACTGTGTAGAAAGACCACATTTCCCTCTTTCAATTTTGATTAAGGGAACATATCTTATCATAGTATTTTATGCTTGTCTGGATACTATTCAGTATTCTTCTCATTTGTTAGCAAACTTCCCAGGCATCATGGTATTTTACAATACTCAAAGCACCAGCAAGCAAAAGCTGACAAAAAATTAACAAAAGAAAAGCAGCCATGAGAAAAGTGAACCTACCTGCTTCTTGAAACAGCAAATACCTTACCAGAGCTTCACAAGCAGCAGGACAATCCATCAATAAGAAAAATCCATCAGGGCTATAAAATATAAAGAGACCACATCAGGAATTCATTGAAATGCAGTTTGTTAGGGATTGGGAGAGGGTTCTGCAGGAGCGTCACTGCACACTTGTCATGTACCTTCCCTAGGCATCTTCTTTGGAAGAGGGTGGAGAGAGGTTGGTAGATTATATGGACAATTAGTCTGACCTGTAGAGTCATTTTTATGGTCTTCCATACCAGAGAGTGCCTGGTACCTAGCAGCCACCCTCTTCCATTGTTTGGGCCATATTTCATGCATTAATGCAGTTGAAAATATGAATTCTCATTTGCTTTGTAACTGTGTACAGCAGAAATTGCCTCTGTCATACATTAGGATAGCAGTTCTGGAGTTGCACTCCTCCACTAAATGGTACATTCCCAAATTGCAGTTTACTGTGATGGCCTTTCTCCTAGTATATGATCCAGTGTGTCAAACTTCAGCAAACTTCAGCTGTAAATGGTGGGCAAATGAGGATTATTTTGCCCAGTTTAAAAGGAGACCTAAATGGGAGGCTGGGGAACAAATACCAGTACAATAATGGAGATATAAGACATATTACGTGACAATGAAGGTTGGCTGTGATTTAGTGAATCCCCAGGAGTTCTCTGTATCATTAACACTGCAAGTGTGCACAGATAAAAGGGGTGGTAACCACAGATCACCTAACGTTAATCTGGAAATCTGAGCTAAGTTTAGTCATTTCTTAAGATCACTAGCGGAAACAATCTGGACTGCAGATTCTGCTGAAGATGAGGAAGAAGAGAGAGTGGTCAGAGGAGGGTGAGAGCATAGATGTTTCTTGCAAGTCTTCTGTCTCCTTCTGTGTCTGATTGAGCTTTTGTAAATTTGTTGGCCATCTCCACAGCAATTACTTCTTTTAAAAAAGTGTTTTGTGTTCTGGGTTGGAGCATCATTGTTTGCTCCTTAATGATTTAAAGCATGTTTTCTTAAATTGTCATCTCTGTGTTTTATGCACCAGTGGATCTTCTTGAGACTTCAAAAACAGGCCACAGCATCACCCTTCTTGATTCAGCTCCTGTCTCTGCCTGGTGTGCAGCTGCAGTCCTCAGGATGCCTGGAGCAGTTCTGCAATAAACCAGCACCACACAAAGCAATTGCTTTATCAGTGAAGACCTTTATTGTAGTGTCTTTCTGCATTTTCTATAGCCTTCTTAATAAAATGCCCAGTGTGCTGTTTTAAACACGTTTTCAGGCTTTTGAGAGTCTGTCAATGATAAAGGGATTTTTTTCCACGACCCTCCCGCAGGTATTAGTGAGAATGGAGGCTTGGGCAAACATTCGTCACTGTCAGCTGTTGTTTCTGCAGGAACGCAATGGTGGTAATAGCAGCAGCAGCAGCAGTACAAAGGCAAGCTGAAGTTCTTGGAAAGTGTATAGGCTGTATAGTGTGGAAAGTCAGCCTCTTGGAAAAGCGAAGTGATCAAACCTGTTGCATTGGAACTATGTTGGGATCAAAATATTTGTAGCAGAATTGAAACAGCAGTACACTGCTATTTCAGACATGTGTATCTTAACTCTGTGATAAAATGGTAATTAATACTTACTGGGTATGTTCTGGTTGCTGATCTACTTACTTTACAAAATCCTAATAATGTTAAGTATGATATGGTTTCTGGCTAGGCCAAAAAACTGAGCTTGTTTGGAAAGCCAAGGCTTTCACCCTAAAAAGAAAGTGTTAAATACTGGGGGTTTTCTCCCTAAAGTGCTCAACTGCCTAACTTATTAGCATGAAAGCCAAAGAATGTTGATCTTTTGCTCTGTTTAGTCAAACTTACTCCAGCACTCTCAAATGAAAAATCTTGGAGCAAACCCCCCCCCAAAACTCCCAAACAAATCCCATCTTATTTACCCCATGACTCACTTTCCCCACCTATAATAAAAATTGCTTTGCACACATAGCCTAAGACTTTAAGTCATATTCTATATAAATTAATTTCTGCAGAATTTAATACAATACCAGAAGTTCTTGGACTTCATATTTTTAAAAAGCCTATTGCTTATATACAATTATAACTTTGCTCAGAAAAAAAAAAACAACAAAAACCAAAACCCAAAAAACTAAGAGAAAACAACAGCACTGGACAAAAATTTATCAAGTTTTAAAAGAATCTTTTATTTATTATTTTTCTAATTAGGAAATTCCATCTGTTTTTTATGAAATACGTTGCACATATTTTTATCCTGCCATGTAACAATATTGAAAAAATTCCTCTCTGCCCATCTTCTTTTTCTGACCATACTTTGAGATTTCAGTGTTAGAGTGAAATGGAGGCAGGATAAGACTGTAGACTTTGACATCATGGTAAAAAAAGTTTTGTTTTTAAATACCACCCAAGTAGATCTTGAGTAGATAGGTATGAATGTTCCCTCTTTGGAGAGGAGTCTTTTTATTAGGTGGGCTAAACATGTAGGTCTGTAAGCTTTACACTTGCATATCTGTAATCCAATTCACTGTCTCCTCCTGCCCATCTTTGCAGGGGAATGACTGAGTAGCATCCTTGTAATGATTCTCCCTCTGGTTTCACTTCAGCTACCCATGTGCTAATGGTGAGGAGGTGGGAATCTTATGTGGCTTCAGTGAGTCTTGAATTTTTGTTCTATTTCTTGTGTTTAGCACCCTGCTCTAACGCTTGAGTGAGAGTCAGTAGATATGTTTTGGAATTATTTCTGTTGCCGACTTCATACTTCAATGTGTTGTCTTCCAAGCCAGCTTTTATTTCTGGAACAAACAGGGTTTCTTAAACTTTGTTCCTACACTTCTGAAATACCAGCTGGGTATCATGGATCCTGCGTAGCTTTTTCTAATGGGACACTTTTTTATTGTTTTGTGGCATTGGATGCTTTGTATAGCATTCCATCACATGAAAAATTTTGTCTTTTTAGACTTGGAGGTGCCTGTGTGGGTTTTTTTTTTGGGGGGGGAGAGGGTTGGGTTTTGTGGGAGTAGGGCTTTTTTTGTCTGTCTGGAATTACTGTCAGGCTGTGGTAAGCTTGGGGTCATTATATGTTTGCCGTATGAGTTGTCATATATTATTTTGTAGTTGGGTAAGTTGAAATACAGTTATGTTTACTTCAAACTTATTGTATTGTGTTTCTTTTTTTCACCTCAGATAAGTGTTCTTCTTGTGCAACGTAAGCTTCTTTCAAAGCTTCTGCTTTATATTGAGCAAATACTTCTTTCAGTTTTGTGAGCATTTGCTGAAATCCATATAATGTTTTGCACATAGTTAACTCTAAAATGCTTTCTCCTGAATGGTCTGCTTTCATTTTAACCAATTTCTGCCCAGAAGTACCATATGGAAACTCCTTTGGAAATCTGCATGTTTCTCATGCAGCCCTGTCCTGGTTTTGGCTGGGAAAGTTAATTTTCTTCCTAGTAGCTGGTATAGTGCTGTGATTTGGATTTAGCATGGGAATAATGTGATAACACACTCATGTTTTAGTTGTTGCTAAGCAGTGCTTACACTAAGCCAAGGACTTTTCAGCTTCCCATACTCTGCCAGGTGCAGAAGAAGCTGGGAGGGGGCATAACTAGGACAGCTGACCCAAATTGGCCAAGAGGATATTCAATACCATGTGACATCATGCTCAGTACGTAAGCGGGGGGATTTTGCTGCAGGTCAGGGTTTGGTGCTCAGGGACTGGCTGGGCGTTCGTCGGCGGGTGGTGAGCAGTTGCAAAACTTGTTTTTCCCGAGTTTTATTTCTCTCTCTTAATTACAATTTTGTTGTTATTATTATTATTATTAAATTATTAAACTGTTCTTATCTCAACCTATGAGTTTTCTCACTTTTGTTCTTCCAATTCTCTCCCTCAACCCACTGCAGGGGGAGGGTGAGCGAGCAAGCTGTGTGGGGCTTGGTTGCCAACTGGGGTTAAATCACGACAAGCCCTAGTATTTCTTTTACAGGTTGAAGAAGCGTATGGTATTAGAAAAAAAGTGTTGTGGAACAGTGTTGTAGGTGCATGAGTTTGCATCTGTTGAGATCTGGAGCACTTTGCTATTTCAAAAGATTTTGGGCAGTGAGTCCATGACAATGGTTTTGGACTCTCACAAGTGTTTGTCTTGCTTTTCATACTGGGGTTATTCTGTAATATCCTTAAATAGTGCTACTTATGGCAAGTTAGATTAGATTAGCTCTTTCAGTGTTTTAATAGTTCTGGGAGTTTCTGATAAAGTCTTGTTCTGGGTTGTCCTGTCTGATCCATCATGTCTTCCTGCCCGGAGTGACTTTGAACATGTAGGTTGTTCTTTAGGAATACTGATGCATAACTGAGGATGACACATGTTGGGATGTCTGATGAGGTTACTGTCAACTCCTGTCCACCCTGCTGCTGCTGCTGTGCAGGGAGCTGAGCTGCTCTTGAGGCAACTCCTGGGTGGCCACAGTTTACATCAGAGAATCGGTTTCTTCAGTTTCTTTTTTTTCTGTTTTTTTCTTTCTTCCTTGAATTGTCATGGTCTTGGAAACTTTTTTAGAGGAGGATGGGTAGGCCTGTCAGGGTGGTAGTCTCAGCAGCTATTATAACACTGTCTTCCTTGCCACAAGACATGAGTTTTCAATATAATCAAGATTACTCAAGCTCATCAGTAATTTTTTCTATTATATTCCGTTCCTTCCTTTGACATGTTGCAGACGTTTAACAACATTCACTTCACAGTCATTGTACAACTGATCATTTTAGTTCAAGATCAGCAAATTATTGACTTTTTCTTCCTAACACTTCAGATCCTTATAGAACTTAAATGTATTATTTGGTAAGTGAAGGTACTTAGATGACTTTAAAGGGGAACTGTTTAGTCTTATGTCTTCCAAAAGGGTTACTGAAGATACAACATCACCAAATGGAAATATTCTTGCATTTTGTGTCTAGACATGTACTCTTGATGACATTTATGAATGATATCAGACATGCTTGATGTCCTTATCAAATTGTATGTGTTTCTCTAGAATCTGCCATTTATTTATCTCAGTACCACATTGCCAGGCAATTCGTCTATACATGTATTCACTCAACAACATCTAGGTTTACCATCAGATCAAATTTAGCTTTTACTGTATTCTCAATGCTGATTGGACTTAATTATTTTGTTCATATATTCTTAGTGACATGCTGGGTCAACAGTGATATTCATTTTAGATCCTGAACATAATTCAGTGCCTTAAGGAAATTGTATGCTATCATGCTTGGAGACCACGGTTAAGTCAAGAAAAAAAAATAAAGCAGCTGTTTCAAATTCTTGTCTATTTTTTTTTTTTTTGGTCTTTTTATGACATTTTAAGAGAAGACTTACTGATAGTTGATTCAGTCTCATTGTATAAAATAGGATAGATTTTTGCCTATTTCTTTTTTGAATGGGATGATCATGTTCAATTATTTTATACAGTCTTCAGAAGACTACAGAGTACTTGACTGTAGAATATTTCTTGAGATTTATTTCATGTCTGTTTTTTTAATTTTTAAAAAATTATTTCATTTTTAAATGGTACTGGCTGTTCATACAGATTGATAGATGTTCCTAAAGCTAACCCCAACACCAAATATTATTTCTCTGTGTGGGCATGCTAAGAAGAAAGAAAGAAAAAAAAAATGTTAGCCACCTGCCTTATCTGAGTCCAGGCCTCATTATAGCCCTATGGGCCACTGAATGTTCAGCAACAGCTTTGGTTCCTCTGCTCTTTCTCTTTCTAATGCCTGAATTCAAATACACAACATAGATCCATGTGGTAGTTAACCTAAAATAAAATATTAGCCACTTATCCATCCAAATCTCCTGTCTTTGGGACATTGTAGAGCACTCCAAGGCTGTTGTAAAACACTGTCCATTTACCCTTCTCCTGTCCTCAGGGGGCACCAATAAACTGAGCTATTCCTGTTACTAAATCTAATCCTTACCTAGAAGTGTGGTTGAACTGAGGTTTAAGGGGGAGGTTAGGCACCTGCTGCTCCTGAGCGCAGCCTTCATTTTAACTTTAAGGGCCATCAGAGGCTTTCCAGTAACCTAGGCATTTTAAGTCTACTTTCTCGTGACCAGTATTTAAATCTAATGCTAGTAGGCTGTCTACTTTCCTTTTCCTAACCCTAGCCCTAAGCCAGACCCTGACTCTAATCTTGACCCAGGTACTCTATATAACAAGATGAACAATGTGTCTAAAATTTATTTCAGCCTGTCCACAAGAGAGGTTGGAGTTAGAGGAACCCATGTGTAGCGTAGACAAGCCGCCTTCATCTGGCCTTAAGCCTATCCCAAAGACATCCCATAGGTAGGAACCAAACTGAGCAAAAACAAACTATGGAATTCTGTTGACAAGAGACTTCCACTGTGAGACAGAAGTGCACAAATAAGTGCTTGTCATGGTTTTAGCTGGGATAGTTGATTTTCTTCACTGTAGCTAGCATAGTGCTGTGTTTTAGACTTGGTATGTAAATAATGTTGATAACACCCTGGTGTTTTAGTTGTTGCTGGGTAGTGTTTACACTAGTCAAGGACTTTCTAGCTTCCCATGCTCTGCCAGGTGCACAAGAAGCCGGGAGGGGAGGGGATACAACCAGGAGAGCTGATTCGAATTGGCCAAAGGGTATTCCATATCATGTGACGTCATGCCCAGTATATTAACCGGGGGAAATTGGCTGGGGGAGGCAGTGATCGCGGCTCGGGGACCGGCAGCGCCGGTCGGCGGGTGGTGAGCGGTTGCAGCACTTGTTGTTTAGTTTTGGGTTGGTTTTTTTTTTGTTTTTTTTTTCCCTCTTCTTCCAGTGTTTCATCTCTCTCTCGCTCGTTATTTTCCTTTTCATTATATTAGTATTATTGCTGTTTTATTCTAATTATTAAACTGTTCTTATCTCAACCCACGAGTTTTCTTACTTTGGCCCTTCCGATTCTCTCCCCCATCCCACAAGGGTGGGGGAGTGAGCGAGCGGCTGTGTGGTGCTTAGTTGCTGACCGGGGCCAAACCACAACAGTCCTTTTTGGCGCCCAACGTGGGGCACGAAGGGTTTGAGATAATAACAGTTGCTGGTCACAGCATTGATTCATCTGTTCTCGATATTAGTTAGTCAGGCCTACACCATGCTGATTTTGAAGTACATGTTAAAGATTGGCATTGGGTTTTGTAGTTTGCTGTGCTCTGCAGTGGTTAGAGATGTTTTGCCTAGGAGATTTGTTATTAAAACACTGGCCTTGAGTTTTATCGGTTATTTGGGTCTTGCATGGAAGCCGTTACTGTACTTCGGGTACCACCTCATGGAGACAATTAGCAATTATACCTCCTCTTCTGAAAGGTTCTTTATGGAGGAAATACAGAATGGCACCTTAGCTACCTTCTTCTATGATGTCTCCTCCTTCATTACAACAACTTTTCAGTATCTTGAACATCCTTGGGTAGTTAAGATACAGCTGTTGATATTCCTATGGCAGATTGTTTCGGTTTTGTCTAAGGTTAATAAGCAATTCAAGAATATCATCCAGAGATCTGCTCCAAGGCTCGATAATTATGGGTGGCAGGGTATGTGGGATAGTATGGGCAAATGCCTGAGACGGTGGGCACCTCCAGTGTTTTGGGACTTCACCCCTGAACAAGTGCAGAATCCTGAAAAATTAGTAGAATATTTGGAGGAAGTATGTTGTCACCCTAGCAATTCCAGAGAGATACAAATCATTGCAATGTGTTGGGGCCTGGCCCATGCCTACCGAGCCCTGTTCAACAGTATTCAGTACCACCAAGGGAAAACGACAGGCCCTGCAGCTACTCCAAGCCCGACGACAGGCACTGTGGCCCCTCAAACCCCCACAACAGGCGCTGCAGCAGCTCCAAGCCCAACGACAGGCACTGTGGCCCCTCAAACCCCCACAACAGGCACTGCAGCTGCTCCAAGCCCGATGACAGGCACTGTGACCACTCAAACACCCATGACGGACACTGAAGCTGAATCGGAGAATCAACCCGTGCCAGTATCAGTTGCCCCTATACAAAAGAAGAAATCTTTAAAGAGAAAGTCAACTCGTATAGAAAAGGATGATGGAGAAGTAGGACCATCACGGGGAGAGGAGAAGGAAGAGGAAGAACTCGTACAAGAGATGGAAACTACCCGATCCCTATCCTTAAGTGAGCTGCGAGATATACGAAAAGATTTCGGCCGTCATGTAGGTGAGCATGTTGTCACCTGGTTGCTCCGATGCTGGGATAACGGGGCCAGTAGCCTGGAATTAGAGGGTAAGGAAGCCAAACAACTGGGATCCCTTTCTAGGGATGGGGGCATTGACAAAGCAATTGGAAAAGGGACACAAGGCCTCAGCCTCTGGAGGCGACTCCTGTCTGCTCTGAAAGAAAGGTATCCCTTCAAGGAAGATGTTCTATATCGCCCTGGAAAATGGACCACCATGGAGAAAGGTATCCAGTACTTGAGAGAATTAGCTGTGCTTGAGGTGATTTATGGTGACCTGGGTAGTGAACAGTCATCCAAAGATCCAGATGAAGCCCAGTGCACACGACCCATGTGGCGGAAGTTTGTACGGAGCGCACCATCATCCCATGTAAACTCCCTGGCAGTAATGTCCTGGAAAGATGAAGAGGCACCAACGGTAGGGGATGTGATTGATAAACTCCAGGATTATGAAGCACATGTCTCTTCCTCCCTCATCTCAGCTGTGGAGAAATTGTTGTCCCGGGAGTTCCAGCAATTCAAAGAAGATATGTCCTACTCCCTACCTGTACGGACCAGTATCTCGGCCATTAGGAGTAAGCGTCCTTCTGCTCAAGAGAGAAGATACACACCACGGGGCACCCTATGGTTTTACCTGCGTGACCATGGAGAGGACATGAGGAAGTGGGATGGAAAACCTACCTCGACCCTGGAGGCACGGGTACGTGAGTTGCAAGGAAAAACAACCACTCAAGGGGGGACCTCCAGGAGAGTTGCTGCTCCAGTTTCCAGTAGGCAGTTCCCCAGACAGAGGAGTAGAAGCGCTGATTCTATCTGTGATCTTAATAGAGAGACTTCTGATTCCCGTTCACAAGATCTGGAGTGGGAAACCCGCAATTGGAATTAGAGGGGCCCTGCCTCCAGCCAGGTGGAGGAAAGGGACAACGGGGTTTACTGGACTGTGTGGATCCAATGGCCTGGCACATCTGACCCACAGGAGTATAAGGCTCTAGTGGACACCGGTGCACAGTGCACCCTAATGCCATCAAACTATGTAGGGGCAGAACCCATCTGTATTGCTGGAGTGACAGGGGGATCCCAAGAGCTAACTGTATTGGAGGCTGAAGTGAGCCTAACTGGGAATGAGTGGCAAAAGCACCCCATTGTGACTGGCCCAGAGGCTCCGTGCATCCTTGGCATAGACTACCTCAGGAGAGGGTATTTCAAGGACCCAAAAGGGTACAGGTGGGCTTTTGGTATAGCTGCCTTGGAGACAGAGGAAATTAAACAGCTGTCTACTTTGCCCGGTCTTTCGAAGGACCCTTCTGTTGTGGGGTTGCTGAAGGTCAAAGAACAACAGGTGCCAATTGCCACCACAACAGTGCACCGGCGGCAATACCGCACGAACCGAGACTCCCTGATTCCCATCCGTGAGCTCATGCGTTGACTGGAGAGCCAAGGAGTGATCAGTAAGACCCGTTCACCCTTTAACAGTCCCATATGGCCAGTGCGGAAGTCTAATGGAGAGTGGAGACTAACAGTAGACTATCGTGGCCTGAATGAAGTCACTCCGCCACTGAGTGCTGCCGTGCCGGACATGCTAGAACTTCAGTACGAACTGGAGTCAAAGGCAGCCAAGTGGTATGCCACAACTGATATCGCTAATGCATTCTTCTCAATCCCTTTGGCAGCAGAGTGCAGGCCACAGTTTGCTTTCACTTGGAGGGGTGTCCAGTACACCTGGAATCGACTGCCCCAGGGGTGGAAACACAGCCCTACCATTTGCCATGGACTGATCCATACTGCACTGGAACAGGGTGGAGCTCCGGAACACCTTCAGTACATTGATGACATCATCGTGTGGGGCAACACAGCAGAAGATGTTTTCGAGAAAGGGAAGAGAATAGTCCAAATCCTTCTGAAGGCTGGTTTTGCCATAAAACAAAGTAAAGTGAAGGGACCTGCACAGGAGATTCAGTTTTTGGGAATAAAATGGCAAGATGGACGTCGGCAGATCCCAATGGATGTGATCAACAAAATAACCGCCATGTCTCCACCAACTAGCAAAAAGGAAACACAAGCTTTTTTAGGCGTTGTGGGTTTTTGGAGAATGCATATTCCAAATTACAGTCTGATTGTAAGCCCTCTCTATCAAGTGACCCGGAAGAAGAATGATTTCAAATGGGGCCCTGAGCAACGACAGGCCTTTGAACAGATAAAGCAGGAGATAGTTCATGCAGTAGCCCTTGGGCCAGTCCGGGCAGGACAAGATGTAAAAAACGTGCTCTACACCGCAGCCGGGGAGAATGGCCCTACCTGGAGCCTCTGGCAGAAAGCACCAGGGGAGACCCGAGGTCGGCCCCTAGGGTTCTGGAGTCGGGGATACAGAGGGTCCGAAGCACGCTACACTCCAACTGAAAAAGAGATATTGGCAGCATATGAAGGGGTTCGAGCTGCTTCAGAAGTGATCGGTACTGAAGCACAGCTCCTCCTGGCACCTCGACTGCCGGTGCTGGGCTGGATGTTCAAAGGGAGGGTCCCCTCTACACATCACGCAACTGATGCTACATGGAGTAAGTGGGTCGCACTGATCACCCAACGGGCTCGAATAGGAAACCCCAGCCGCCCAGGAATCTTGGAAGTGATCATGGACTGGCCAGAAGGCAAAGATTTTGGAATGTCACCAGAGGAGGAGGTGACACGTGCTGAAGAGGCCCCACTGTATAATAAACTGCCAGAAAATGAGAAGCAATATGCCCTGTTCACTGATGGGTCTTGTCGTCTGGTGGGAAAGCATCGGAGATGAAAGGCTGCTGTATGGAGTCCTATACGGCAAGTCGCAGAAACTGCTGAAGGAGAAGGTGAATCAAGTCAGTTTGCAGAAGTAAAAGCCATCCAGCTGGCTTTAGACATTGCTGAACGAGAAAAATGGCCAGTGCTCTATCTTTATACTGACTCATGGATGGTGGCAAATGCCCTGTGGGGGTGGTTACAGCAGTGGAAGCAGAACAACTGGCAGCGCAGAGGCAAACCCATCTGGGCTGCTGCATTGTGGCAAGATATTGCTGCCCGGGTGGAGAACCTGGTTGTGAAGGTACGTCATGTGGATGCTCATGTCCCCAAGAGTCGGGCCACTGAAGAACATCAGAACAACCAACAGGTGGATCAGGCTGCTAAGATTGAAGTGGCTCAAGTAGATCTAGACTGGCAACATAAAGGTGAACTATTTATAGCTCGGTGGGCCCACGACACCTCAGGCCATCAAGGAAGAGATGCAACATACAGATGGGCTCGCGACCGAGGGGTGGACTTGACCATGGACACTATTGCACAGGTCATCCATGAATGTGAAACATGCGCTGCAATCAAGCAAGCCAAGCGGATAAAACCTCTGTGGTATGGAGGGCGATGGCTGAAGTATAAATATGGGGAGGCCTGGCAGATTGATTATATCACACTGCCACAAACCCGCCAAGGCAAACGCCATGTGCTTACAATGGTGGAAGCAACCACCGGATGGCTGGAAACATATCCCGTGCCCCATGCCACCGCCCGGAACACTATCCTGGGCCTTGAAAAACAAGTTTTATGGCGACATGGCACCCCAGAAAGAATTGAGTCAGACAACGGGACTCATTTCCGAAATAACCCCATAGACACCTGGGCCAAAGAGCATGGCATTGAGTGGGTGTATCACATCCCCTATCATGCACCAGCCTCTGGGAAAATTGAACGATACAATGGACTGTTAAAGACTACACTGAGAGCAATGGGGGGTGGGACATTCAAACACTGGGATACACATTTAGCAAAAGCCACCTGGTTAGTCAACACTAGGGGATCTGCCAATCGAG
The DNA here is from genome assembly GCA_031468815.1 of Morus bassanus. Taxonomy (NCBI): domain Eukaryota; kingdom Metazoa; phylum Chordata; class Aves; order Suliformes; family Sulidae; genus Morus; species Morus bassanus. The sequence goes on along the minus strand of CM062567.1, from coordinate 56,200,972 downwards.
CTGGGCCTGCCCAGTCAGGACTCTTACGTACTGTGGAAGGGGATAAAGTCCCTGTAGTGCATGTAAAAAATATGCTGGGGAAAACCGTCTGGGTTATTCCTGTCTCAGGCAAAGGCAAACCCATTCGTGGGATTGCTTTTGCTCGAGGACCTGGGTGCACTTGGTGGGTAATGCGGGAGGATGGAAGAGTTCGATGTGTGCCTCAAGGGGATTTGATTTTGGGTGAAAATAGCCAATGAACTGAACGGTATGCTGTTAATTGCTATATGATATTGTATGTCATCACTCCTATGGTTGCTATATGCTGTATCAATGGTATCATAGTAAGAATTTCCAAAATTGATGAAGAATGAACTTTGATTGAACCAAGCAACGTGTAGCGGTGGTGGAACAAAGACTGGCTTCAGCATGCAACAATCCAACACCACGCAGACCATCTCTCCAGCCTTGAAAGACTGTTACGATAGGTGGAGCCCAAAGTTATGGACTGAATGAACTCAATGGACATGTGTGGACCCTCTACAGATGTTCTACAGGGATGGTCCATAGACTACGGGAATGATAAATGATATCTACGTATGTCATCAAAGGATGGGGAGGCGGGTGGTGGTTATTGAGGTCATATTGGATAGTATGAGACCTGAGCATGATGTAAATGGTATGGAATAAGGGGTGGATACTGTCATGGTTTTAGCTGGGATAGTTGATTTTCTTCACTGTAGCTAGCATAGTGCTGTGTTTTAGACTTGGTATGTAAATAATGTTGATAACACCCTGGTGTTTTAGTTGTTGCTGGGTAGTGTTTACACTAGTCAAGGACTTTCTAGCTTCCCATGCTCTGCCAGGTGCACAAGAAGCCGGGAGGGGAGGGGATACAACCAGGAGAGCTGATTCGAATTGGCCAAAGGGTATTCCATATCATGTGACGTCATGCCCAGTATATTAACCGGGGGAAATTGGCTGGGGGAGGCAGCGATCGCGGCTCGGGGACCGGCAGCGCCGGTCGGCGGGTGGTGAGCGGTTGCAGCACTTGTTGTTTAGTTTTGGGTTGGTTTTTTTTTTGTTTTTTTTCCCTCTTATTCCAGTGTTTCATCTCTCTCTCGCTCATTATTTTCCTTTTCATTATATTAGTATTATTGCTGTTTTATTCTAATTATTAAACTGTTCTTATCTCAACCCACGAGTTTTCTTACTTTGGCCCTTCCGATTCTCTCCCCCATCCCACAAGGGTGGGGGAGTGAGCGAGCGGCTGTGTGGTGCTTAGTTGCTGACCGGGGCTAAACCACAACAGTGCTGAAAGGTAGATCAGTTTCTAAGACTTACCCTGTCTAGTTACCTCTCTATTTAGACTTTCAGCGGTAAAGTTATGCTTACAATTAGGAAAAGGTTGGTTGTGAAAGGCTGTGCTACACATTGAGTGGTCCATGGGGCTATATGGATGGGATTGAAAGGGGCCTGTGAAGAATAGTTTATTCTAGCCCCCGACTGCTCAGCTGTCTCTATATAGGCTTGTGGGGTTAGGGTTAGGATTAGGATTGCATTTGGAAAAGAGTGAGTGAACCCCAGTTATCTGTGTGTGTTGCATGGGCTGCAGGACTTCCATGACGGTGAGTATCATTAGCTGATGCCAAGCCTCTGGCTTGGAACTTACAGTTCCAAACACATGGCACATCTGTAGTGAATATTTACATTCTGGTTTGGGTTAGGATTAGGAAAATTGGGGAAGCTATGATATTAATGGTTATTTAATGTAACCCTGGATTAAGATCAGGGTTGGTGTTTGCAGAGGCCAAGTTCTAACACTGCATTTTAGTCTCAGTTCAGCTGAATACCTGTAGAGAAATTGACAGTTGGAGATAGGATTAAAAAACCAAACCATAGGAGGTAAGTGCTGTGAGAGGTAGGTTGTTCCCCTCTGTGCCTTGTGCTATTGGACCTGAGTGCACATCTGGAGACATGGATATGTGCCATTAATATTTTGGGAAAGAGAAAAAAGTTTATCATGACAACCTTTCTTGCCGTGGCTTGTTACCTATGTTATGAGTTGCTCAGACTCCAATTAACTCTTGGAGTTATTGCCTGCTACTTGTTTCTGTGAACATGGCATTAATGTTTTGCTGTGGTCAGGAGGCTTACCTGGTAGCCACCTCTTTGAAAAGGAAATGCTGGATTTTCAGAGAGCCGCCTGGTGTTGATCAAAGTTGTGCCGCAGCTGGGGTCAGACCGTTTGGCTTGTTCGTGACAGGGAGCAATGTGAAGGCCTGTGATGAGTCGAAATGTTAAATTAAATGATTCCTCTGTAAAACCATCTGTGATACTTTTTAATATTTTATGAAGAGATTGGTGGTGAGGGCGTATGAGGTCTTTGGGAGTCGTCAGCAGGCTTAAAAGCAACCCAAAATGCCCGAATGAGCCAGGGGAATGAAAAGCTAAAACACAGCTATACGCAGCAAAAGGCTAATCTTTGTCTTTTTTTCCTCTCTGATGTCATTCTTTCTGTCTTTCTGCTGTAAATATGTCAAAACTTCCTTGAAGTTCCACATGCCAGTCCCACAGGTAGCATTGCGTCACCTTTATGATCCTCTTGAGCCCCGGTTTCCACTGTGGCAACGCTCGCCGCACCTCTGTGCAGCCTGGTTTTACAGTGTGGGGCTGGCCGGGGTTGGGAGAGGCAGGTGGTTGGAGAGAGAACATGCCAGGACTGTTTTGAGAAGAATAGGAGGGGATGTTTGCATGTTTATTCATAGTATCAGCTAATTGCTACTGTTTCAATTATTTTTTTGTTTTGTTTTGTTTTGTTTTTTCCTGTGAGAATAGAAACTTTGGGCGCTTTGTCATGGGAGAGCAATCCTAACGTTACTGTGTGAGATGGTTCATCCCACATACAGTACTCTGTAAAGATTTAGGTGTTGCTTGACAAGAAGGCTGAAGCCTATCTGCAGCTACACATAAGTCTTCACCATTAAAATGAACGGATAGTGCCGGGATTTAATAATAGAATGCATTTATTGTAGTTAAATACAGTGTAAAATGTAGTTGTGTCAAATTACTTTTGAGATTGCTATCACATGAATAGCCCTTATTGCTGACATATTGCAGCATATTTATTATCTAGTGGATGACAATCCACTGCTGAATTAATAAGGGGAGCAAATACGAACCCAATAGAAGTTTTAAATAAGCATCAGCTGTAGCCATTTCTCATGCAGCCCCACAGTTCTTTATTCTCACTGTATGACTTGATGTTGAAAATCATGCAGATAAGGATAATGTTAATACCATTTGATATAATGAGCCATAAACAGAAGAAAAAGCTAATGAAATTTGAATTTTTTTTTTCTTTCTTTCTCTGTCTGAACGGGAGGACAACTTGCAGTGCCAGCAAATTTCTCTCATTCTTCCTTGCTTTGAAACTCTCAGATTCTCTGCTGAAAGAAAAGTTGTTTCATTAAAGAAACCACATACCCCCCAAGGACTCCATACTTTGAAGTGTATTTCCACACACGCATATACACACCATACTTCTGCTTTTATCCTTTTTTATTTTGACAAAATGGTTTCCCGTGTGAACTTCGGAAACAGTAGTGCATGCAATACCCACAAAAACAAAATGCTATTTAAGCCTAACTGCAAGAACAGAAGTGTTAAAAGTAGCAGCATTTTTGTTTTGTGACATAAATATTAAGTTATTCCTTTTTCTTTTTATTTTCAATATAGGTACTTCAAAAACTAGGAAAAGCAGATGAAACAAAAGATGAACAGTTTGAAGAATACGTTCAAAATTTCAAACGGCAAGAGGTCAGTTATTTTTCCAGTTTCTTTAATTGTGTCTTAAGAAGAATGCAGTGTATTTGAACTCCGATTTTGAAGAAGATGTTACAGGGTAACAGGTAAAAAGACTTTTTTGGCGGGCTATAAGATTTTGTTTCTGCTATTTTTAAATGGAAAGAACAGTTGAATTTGTGCATGCAGAGGGCTAAGAAATGTGATTGTAATAAAAAGATATATTGTAATTGTATATACCACCATCATGCTTGAACCGCTTGGAATCAGTGGAAAGACGGCACATTTTCAACACATAATGGAGAGCAAAACCTAACCCTGACTAAATACAGCTTTTTAGTTGCCTTCTGACAAAGAAGAGAAGTATTTCCTTCGTTTCATTTTGTGGATTGTTTTCATCAGTGGTATATAATAATACCAGTTTTATACAAAGTGAATAGATTAATAGTTTGATTGCTCTGTGTTACGCTCCCTGGCGGTGCAGGGGGCTGTGGTGGAAGTGCTGAGGAAGCACTACTGGGGAGCAGCACTCAGTTGCTCTTAGTGTTGTAAACACAAGACATGAAAACGAAGGTGCCCTGAAGAGTTTCTAACCTACTCCCAATGCAATCCTAAATTCTAACCTCAATTACTCCTTGCTTTGTGGACAGACTTTTTGGCTCTGAGGTGATTAATTTTGATTAATTATATTGTAGCTTTCCAGTACAAATTAATGCCTACCATGAGCTGCATTAATGCCACCAAGAAAATAGTCTTGTTATGTAAGTATGAACTGAGGTATCTGTCGTCTTTGGGAGCTATCATTTAGAGCTCATGTAGAAAGGCACTGGAGGGTGAGAGAACTACTCCCACGTATTTTACACAATGTAAAAATTGACTCATGTCAGTGTTTGCAATTTCTGCCCTGAATCAGTCCTATCAGCCACATGTACTTCTGTCTTTTCCATGTAAACACAAACCCTACATCCTGACTGCTGGGTGCTTATTAACTCTTTTGCATCTTATGGTAACTTAGCCTTTATTTTCCTCTCAGTGCAGAAGAGAGGGAGGTTTCAGGAGCTACTGGCCTGTTGTGTAGATCTTTGCTCTTCCCCAAAGATGACAATGATGGGAAGTAAGAGAACCTGTTTCTCTGAGGAGGGTGGTTCCTCCCTCATATTTCTTGAAGTCAGGAAGATGGTGGGATTTAATAGGCCTGGAGAAGCACTCAGAAGCTTTGAAACTCTGCAGAGATATTATATTTTTCCCTTTTCTTCCCCTTCCTCTTTTCCAAGTATGCTGGGATATCAATGGAGCATTTCTTTCTTCTTGATTGTCCTTATGTTGCTGCTTGTCCTTGCTGTCAATATCTCAGCTGTTTACACAGCTAGTAACTGTGTTACTAGAAATAAGGTGCATCTGTAAGGTTCTCATTGGGTGCGGAAGGAGCAGCTGGAGCATCCCCATGATGAAACAGAATTTTGTGGGGTAGTTTTTTAGCTAAAAATTCTGAGTGAAATTAAAAAAGAGAGATGAAAGAGCAAAAAACTTCTTTTTAAGCAAATTTATGGCTCAAGTGTTTTTCTATTTTTTTTCTGTCCTTTACCAAGAATTTTCCGTAATGGTGATTTTCAGCTGAAAGTCTTGCTAAGGGCTAAGGAGGATCTTAGCATTTCTTCCTTTTTATTTCCTCCTCCTTTGATGTACAGAGAGGCAGTAATAAGCAGTCAAGGACTTTGCAGGAACTGCATGATGCTAAATCCAGATGCAAATGTGACTTGGGGCCAGGGGAAGAATTAGGTAGGGAGGAGTGAGTGCAGAGGGAACTACTACAACTCCTTTGAGGGGCACATGCAGATTAGGCTAGGTCCACTGGCACACCAAATGAGAGAGACTGTGTATTTATTAAACTAATCACATGTGATTACCATGCTCTGCTGAGCTCACTCTGAGTTCTGTTGTGCTCAGTTCTTCAAGTACAAGGGGAAAAAATGCTGCAAAAGCACTGTTTCTGCCATGTTCACCAATAAGAAGCATATAAATTGCTTAATTTTTCTTAGTTTTGTCCATGCTTTGATCTACAACTTACTAGTAATGCAAAGCATTACAATGTACATTTGAATTATCACTCTTCCTGATTAATACCTTGCAGAACTGCTGTCTTCTGTGAACTCAGGCAGCCATCTCTTCTTGGTTTACATTCAGTCCTGCTTTCAACATTATCTCTGCAACTCTAGAGCTTTTAAAAAAAGAAAAACCAAATTCTAGGTATTAAAGAATAAAAGGCTGTCTAGGTGATTGATCCTTGTGCTGAGGTCCACTGAACTGTTGATGTGGGCCCTTCAGGTGGCTTGCAAGCAGAACCATCACTGCTAGAGGCTGCCCCATCTTTTGCAGGTTCCCTCCAGGATTATTTGTCTCCATGGTGGTTGCTGACCTAACTGGGCCTTTCTATGGCAGAGGCAGTTTGAGACAAGGTCCAAACTTTACTTTGTTTCTTGCAGTCTCATTTAGCAGTGATTTGGCTCTTTCCTGGCTATCTCATCTACCTCCATTTGGTTTTGAGAAAGGCTGTCACTTCAACTCTGTGTCTCTTTCAGTTGTTTGTAGCAGCTGGTGCCATGTGGGCTCTGGGAATCCTGCTAAGCTGAAAGCTGTGAAAATGGTCTGTTTTTCTTGTTTCCCTACCTTATTGAGCCTGCAACACTTGGGAGGTCAACTGGTCTTATGGATAGAATGATATTTTTATTAATATTCTCCAAAGATAATAAATGAGGACTCCCAGTTCAGCTCAGGGAAAGGAAGGAGCATAGTGCTCATTACCCAGGAAACAGATAATTGAAAAACTGAAATCTTAACATGCTATTCCTTGCCTGAATAGCAGATTGGATGGTGGGTATGTACCAAACCCAGCAGAAAGCTCTGTGTAAGGGTATGTCCAGCAGACCTATCTGCAGGAAAAGCTCATTTAGGCTCCCCAGTGATCTGTTTCCATCTCTTTCTGAATACAGCTGTATAGGAGCCCCTTCTGGACTTGACAACCCAGAGTTGAATTACCCAGATGAATCACCATGGAGAAACTGAGTCATCCCATGTCTGGAGAGAATAGAGCACAGTGGCTTTGCAGAGCCTCAGGACTTTCCCTTTCAGAAGCAGTAAGCTGCTGCAGCTGAAACCAAGAGGAAAAACATTTTGATTTTTAACAGTGAATACAGCTGTTATTCACCTTCCACTTAAGTTGTAAACTGGAAATTGCCACTCTAAATCAAAACTTGTGGAACAAATACAACATATATAAACTCATATATGACACAGATATTCAGTGTATTGCAAGAAATTTCTTGAGGCTTAGACATTTCTCTTGACTTAGCACAGCTAATTGTGGATGTGCTCAGCCTCTGAATCGACTCTGAAGTTCAGAGAGGGGGAAAAAAGAGGCAATTCCTGCATGTATCTCTCCACTGTGAAAATATCATCAAGTCCATTGGGGTTTTACCTGAAATTTCATCTCTATTCTGTTGTTCAAGCAACTGTATCTTACACTTTCTTTTTTTGACAGGAAGTAAAATAGCAATTCCCTTATCCTCAAGTATTTTTTAATGACTCACAGTGCTTGCTTCATTATTGTAAGAGATCAATATTATGTTTTGTGTCTATGCATATTTACATCTCATTATTTTTCCATATGTAGTTATGAGACTTATTTTACAGACTACAGTTAAAATATATTTTAATGTTTAAAACAATTATGTATTGTATATGTACACACAGATATACCAGTTGCTACTACAAAAGCAGCTGCCCATGATGTTGTCAGAATAAAGTAAAATGTCAAGTGCTGTTGTTGCTAGTTTATAGAATTAGGTGAAAATGAAGAGCCTTTTTTTTGCTGTTATTGGGTGACCAGAACCTGCTTCTGTGGACTGCTTTACTTAATGTGTGCCTCGCAGTAAGAGCTGCTTATTGGGTGTAATTGTTAGGGGTCCTGAAAAGTTTCAGCCTGGCTAGGTCTTCATTTCACACAAACATGCTTAGCTGCCTTACGACTGTAGCATGACATTGTCTTAAAGTTGTTCTGTGGGACAATTAACATTCATTGAAGTGCTCTTTTTGCATCAGACATGCCACTGGTTCCTTACAATTAATTAATGACTGAAGACACCAAAGATGAGATTCACCACCTACACATAGGCACCAGATGAGCCTTGCGATGTCTCACCTGGCCCCCAGTGATTTCTCCAAACAGAGCCACATGGCTCTGCCTGTACTCCTTTGTCATACCTGCTGGCTCCCTGGTCCTCTAAAGCACCACATAGCATCTTCAGTGGCAGCAGACACATGTCTTGGAAGCTGAACCCTGCCTCTGGAGGGGTCATCCAGTTCCAGATTGCGACACCGGAATGTGGGTGTCTGTGTTTCAGTTGGGTCTTTCCAGATGCTTGTGCTGAATTGGGCAGTGTGGTCTGGAGGGCCAAGACAGAACCCCATCAGTCACTTGGGGGCATCTGTGGGCCTTAATGGCTCTGATGAGCCCCATCTGGGACTCCTAACTCTGCACATGGGCCTAGGAGACCCATTTTAGCTCAGTCCTGGGCACACAGCTCCTCCCTGAGCCATGTCATAGGTGTGCAGGTCCACTCGCCTAGGGGACCCATGCTTCAGCTGCATCTCCTGCTGCTCCCATCTGGATCTCCCAGGCAGACCCTGGACCTGGTTCAAACCCTCGCCAGGTTGGGGGTTGTCAGTGAAGCCTCTTAAACAGCCCCTGGCTCTGCCCACCTGGCCCAGATCCTGCAGGATGGCACCCATCAGTGAGGGCATGGCTTGTGCTGGGGTCACTCGTGGCTCCTGGCACAGCCTCTCCAAGTTGAGCAGCTGTCGTGAGGGTTGTGAGTCAGTTGTCTAAATGTTGACATCTCTTGCCACTTTTGAGGCCCCAGTGTGTCCTTCCTGGCTTCCAAATGCCATTCGACAAAGCTGGCAGGCCCCGTAGGACAGGTTGTGTCTGCCATTTGTGGATGTCTTGCAAGGCATCACAAAAGGCACTAGACAGCTATGCTGAGTGAATGGTTTTGTCTTTAGAGTTTTCTTAATTGCCTTCCTGACTCCACAGGTTGCACTGAAGAGATCTACATTGGCTCTAAGAGGAGGAGAGGCACCCAACTCATGTAGACAGTCATAGGTATCTTAATCTGCAGCTGAATGAAGGACATGATGAAGAAGGGGAGCTTCAATATGTGTTGTAATCCTGTGAAATTCAATGTATTCTGCAACACCTTCTTTCCTCTGGGAATTATTAGGCATCCCACATATCTATTTGACCATCTTTAAACCTACCTTATGTCCTCCCCTTAGACCCCTTATTTTACTGATCTTGTGCACTGGCTTGAGATGGAGAAAAGAATCCAGGCAATAAAAAATGCAAGCATTAAAATTACTCTGAGTGGGAGACACTGTTTTCCCTTAGCTGATACCCAGATTTCCTTGGTTGTCTGTGGAATCCCATACTAAACTGTAGGGGATTCTTGATACTTGTGAGACTCCTTTGGTAAATGAAGTTGATGCCAAATGCTGTCCCTGATACTCTGAAGTAAGCCAGACACAGGAAAGCACAATCTATACTAGTGGGAGGGAGCTTCTTTTCTGCACGCCAAGAACTAGTTGCAAAGTGCGTTCAGAGGGACTGCATCTGACAGGCTGTCTTTTCAGGGGCATGCTTCAGATACTGGATGACCACTAAGCCAAATACAAGCAATACAATGTACAAAGTATTTTAGGGGCTATGGAAGGGGGTTCTCTGCTGATTACTATTTCATCCTGAAATATATGTTTAATAATTATCTTATGTCTGCAGGTACATTTTTCTCAGGATTAGAAGAGACATAGCGTGCTGTTAAATCTCATCTCAACCTCACTAATTTCCAGTCAGGCAAGATACTCAGGAAGATGAGGTCCTCTGTTACATGCTACAAAATTATCTCTGCAGGAACAGCCCAGATCCATTCCAACTAATTCCTCTACTTCAAAGGAGAGAGAACTGATCCGACATTTTGCTTTTTTGATTCTACCTATTGATTGCTCCAAATATAAAGTTTAAACTGTTGTCACACTGGGCTAGTTTTGATTGCCCTTTGGATATAAACTATTATGCCTCTGCAGTTTTAGTAACGGTGCTAATCGTTTTCTCCTGGGCAGTGTTGTTGAATGATCAAGTTATTTCTGACTATTTTTAAAGCAGACTGGTATATGTTTCTTTAGGAGCTCTTTGGGATAACCAGCCCTGGGCATAACTGACATAGCCCAGCTCTGGGATTTAACACACGGACTGAACATGATCCAGTTCACAACAAACAGTTCTGGACAGATTTCTACCAGACCTGTTAATACATAAGTTATATATGTTGTTTAAGAATATAGTTATGGATATACAGCTAGAGGCATAAACAGAGGCCAAGCACATGTTCAGAAAGTCTAGCTCGACATTTAGTATGTATAGATTACATTTAGCCATAGACTTGTAGACTGCACTTGCTGGCTTTGCACACCCCCAATTTTCATTAAAACCGTTAGTCTGGGCTCTACTTTGAGGACATGAATGCTTGTAGGAAGATGTAATAGATAATGAAGATAGGATTCTAGCTTGGAGAGGGAGAGGTTTAGTTGTGAGGCAAGAAGGTTGGGATTTCATTTAAGGAGGGTGCCAACTATTTTCTGTTCAGTCCTCATCTGAAACAGAGACCATTGGTTCAGTAAAAGGGTTAGTTAGTTACACATCACTGCAGGCACAGAGCTTTCTCACCTGACTACTGGGAGTCACTACTAATATGGGGCAGAGCTTGCTGGTCTTACCTTTAGAGTTCATACTTTTTGGATTTGTCCAAATTGTCTGAGAAGGCTGTTTGATTTGATGCGGTTTACTTCAACTCATCACGTTACTTAATAACCAGAATGATGATATTCTCACTCTTGCACCTTCTTAGTGGCTGGACCACAAATTTGGTGTTGTCCTGGTAGGTCCTGGGATGCCAAAAGCCTCTGTTTCCAGAGAATGTTGCAAACCCAAGTGATACACTAGACAAATAATTCAAAACCCAAGTCTTTTACAGGTTGTAGAAAGAGAAAAGAAGAGATGTATTTCTTTAAGAAAAAGATTCCAAAATTTGGGAGACAGTTCTAGGAACGATAAAGAGACTGAGATATGATAAAATAGGGTACTCTTCTATGCAGATATATTTCATACTGAATTATAGGTTTGTCCCAATAGGCTCTTATTTTGTTAAGCTTCACTTAATGCAATACTCCTTTGCATTCATACTTCTGAGTTCCCTAAAAGACCTACCAGTAAATACTACCGAAAGTGTTTGCAAACAGGCAGTGCTGCTTTACATTGTAGCTAAGAACTGCACATTACAACAAAGGATGTCTTCCAGGTGATACAGAAAATGGTTTATTTTGAGCTATTTCCCTGATGTCTTAGTGATGGAATGACAAAATTAGACTTAGAGCTGCATTAATAATTATCTGGTTTGCATTTCTGTGGGGCAGATTATTAATTAACCTATGCTCAGGGTTCAGCATTGACAGTGCTTTTGACTCTCGCTTAAGTGGAGTGATTTATTTGTTTTTGGTAACAAGCACATACTGTGCTGACCTTTCCTGTAAAGATGTATTGTGTTTACATCCTGTATGTGACATGATAGAAAAATCAAACTCTTCTGTTCTCCTTTGAAAGCTGTGAATAAATGATGCCTGGCAAATAGGTCATCCAGTTTCAGCTTTTGTGGAGGCAAGGTGGCCTTTAATTTCTGAGTGGAGGCAACGATTTTTCTAATGCATCAGGAAGCAAAAGCTGGTAAGACACAAACCATGCTTTTTATGGTTTTAGTCATTAAGTTTTTGTAGGTCTCGTCAGTCTTCCAGCCAACTGTGCTGTGACTCTCTTTGTCTTAATTCCAGTGCCAAGAAATGCTTAAATACTATTCTTTAAAAAGAAAACCAGAAGTAACCATACACAAGAATCAGTGATACTGAAAAAGGTTAATGCTGCTGTAAAGGTGTGTAAGACCTGTGGCTGTAGATGACAGGATCCTGAAACACTGAGCCTCCTTATCTCACTGGGTGCACATGTCTTTACTGGCTACATAACACTGACCAGGTAATAAGACTAGAGAGCAGAAGAGGGGAGCTGACAGCAGCACTGACTGTATGCTACAGTGTTCAGAGTAACCAGCTGGTTTTTGGGACATCACTGTAGAGAGCTGTGTCAATTTTCCTAGTGAAGGATGTTGTTTTGGGTTGTTAGCATGCCTCCCTTGCTCTTACGTGCAGTTTAACAGGATTGCCTTACAGATTTCTGGAAATTTGTATGTTGAGTTTGACCAGGTTAGCTAAGAGTAGTGATTTCTGGTGCTGGAGTCCACTGAGAATGTGTCCGCTGTTATCAAACAACCTGATTGTGAGAAGCTTGCTATTAAGAATGCTATTGAGATAGCGTACTCTCTGGAGTTTTCTTGCATATTATGAAACTCTGATTCATTTTGCTGCCTCATGTAGAACAAATAAAAGAAATTATGAAAAGATAAAGGAAGCATCAGTGCTCTCTTGGGAAATCCCATTTCAGAGGAGCACAACATCTGCAAAATGACACCTACTTTTCATTCTTCTTCAAGAAGCTGCATCTCAACTAACAAAATTGATGGCCTTAATGACAATGCTTGGAGCAGTGGTTTCGGAGCCACCAGATGCTTTCATATGATAGACCAGAAAGGAGAAAAGGTGTATCAGTAAGCATCAAGAAGGGGGAATATTAAATATATGGCAGTCTTAAAAACAGTGCTTTTTAAAAACACTATGGTTTACCAGGGTTTGCAAGGTGTGCAGAGCTAGCAATGCAGCATTTTCATCCTGTGAATATTAATTAGTCTGTTAGGTGAAAAAAGTGTATCTGCCTTCACTAATAGCGAGTTTACTATAGCAAAATGTGTAGACCAGAGGCACATTTTGCATAATTCACAGGGCTGAGGACTTCTGATGCAAATTTTTATTTCTGGTATTTTATAGAAAGGTCTAATTCTGTTACCATTGAAACTGAGAGATTTGCTCTCAAATTCAGTGGGAGCTGGCCCTTGCCCATGGGTGCTTTAATGTCATGTGTCATACAGCGTTTGCTAATGAGGGAAAATTCATATGGCTCTATGCTGCTTAGGTATTTCAGTGGCTTGTGACCTGTTAATAACCTAGTCTGAGGGAGATTCATGCTAAAATTATTCTTTTGAATGAATTGTCAGAATTCATAACAGCACATATGGCAAAATATTTGCATCATGATTTACTGCTTTGACGACTTCTACGTTTTCCTAAGCAGTGGTTGCTGATGACGCACACGCTAACCAGCTACAATAGATCTCATGGTGGTTTAGGGTACCAATCACAAAACTACACAACAGTACGGTTATAAACAAGGTATTTGATAAATGCCTGTCCCTGACATGCCATTCGTGGTGTGCTAGTTAGTGACAAAATGGCACATGTATGAGTAAATATATGCCTTTTACTGGACATGAGAACAGCTAACAGGGTTCTGAGCCTTCTAGCTGCATTTTGCTGCTTCTGAAACATTAGAAATTCTTCAATAACTAAAAATGATTATTGCATGGGCAGCTGTTCGGCTGGACCATGATGAAGAATTGAGTTGCTGTGACTATCTACTTCCCATTTTCACCACAAGCTAAGAGGTTATGGAATCATAGAATGTCCTGAGTTGGAAGGGATCCACAAGGATTATCAAGTCCAACTCATTTCCCTGCACTGGACAACCCCAAATTCACACCATATGTCTGAGGGCGTTGTCCAAGTGCTTCTTGAATATTGTCGGGCTTGGTGCCTATGACAACTATACTAGTGGTCAGACCAATAATTTTTATACCTTCATGTGGCTTCTCAGAGTACAAAGCATCCTCCCAGGAGGAGACTGGTATGCATAAAAGGGGAACTTCCCACCTCTTTCTGCTGCATGTTTACTGATACTCCTTTTCAGATCCTAGAGTGAGAAATTCTGCCCCGGGTTCAATCTCTTTTCGTCTGTGGCAGTGTTGTTCACTTAATGCCTTGCTCTGTGGAAAGCTGACAACTTCTGTCATCTCTCTACCTCCCATTCTAGCACAGAAAGAAGGATTAAAAAAATCAGCTTCTGAAGTGTGTGAGGATGCTACCATGCTATGCAGGACGATAAAATTTGTTGTTATGATGCATTAGGGTGGTACTTTTTAGTAAACAGTATGAAGATGGACATGTATATATTTTCTTCAGGGACACAACATCAAGCTACCACTACTTTCAGAACTTTCTATTGTGTTGTAACTAATTAAGCCTGAGGTTTAATCCACTGATTACTCAACCCATACCTGTCTGGCTCCTGCTCTGATATGTAACTTTGATCCTGAACCAAGGGAAAGATTTGCTTGTCCTTGGAGCGTCAAATATGGTCCCAAGCCAGAGACAGATTGGTGGTCTGAGTGCTGCTATGCTCTTGCTGTTATTCAGCAGCTTCTCAGATATCACCCTGGTGGGTCTACTCCTGTGCTCAGAATTTCATTGATTAATGGATTTAAGTTCAAAAAAGCATTTTTCTTCAGATCAAATTAGTGCAAAAGCAACCTTCTGTTTGTTGAATCCATAAAGTGAATTCAGTCTGCCCACTCGGGCATTTTTACCTTCTAAATTCGTAATATTTCCAGTATCTTAAAACGGTTGTTCTCTTCTTATGATGCATTGCGGTTTGGGGGCTTTTGATCCCATTCTAAAAGCCTCCAGTTCCCTGCCGGGAGCTGGGAGAGGCAAGTGAGTTTGGTGGATGTAATCTGCAAATGTGTGTGCTGGGGAGGCAAGTGAGTATTTTTTGAGAACCACTGTTTGGATTTAATATGGCTGCAGGTAGATGGGATTTGAAGCTCCAGATGGTCCCTTTCAACCTGAATTTCTTATGATCCTCTGTGTCTGAACGCTCTGAACATCACTGCTGCTGATGGCAAATCCTTTACTGACATCAGAAGTCATTTGACTTAAGCAGAGTCACAACAGCTTATAGCAGTTGAGCCTCTGCCTTCTAAAGTATTCACACATGCAGCCTTTTGGGGTCTGGCTTTCACACAAAAAAATGAGAAAAACTCCAAAGCAGTCAGCCATATTTTGCAGCTGATTTTTCCATATGGTGTAGCTGTATGTGAGAAAATGTGACTTCAAGCTGATATTCCTATAGTTTCCAACTGCTTAAATAAAAAATTTGAAGGATATTGGGAACCGATAAATGTGGAGTGTTTCCAAAATCTTCAGGCTATTGAAGGTGACCTAGACAACAGCTTTTTAGCAATAAAGTATGTGATATAGTGTAGCACAGATTTTATTGCAAATCCTAGGAGCTGTGAAGTCCAACTTGTGATACAGTCAGAGATAAAGTAAGGCAACCTGTTTTGTTTTTTCTATTCTGAGTTTTTCAAAGGCTGTTGGTATAAGATAAAGAAAGATCATTTTGATGCTTTTGCCAAAGAAACAGTTGAGATTTCACAGCAGACTGCAAGATACACTAGCCAGGCTAAACAAAATAACTAATGCTATTGGTTTTTAGTAGTTATGTGGTTGCAAAATATTAAAATGTTAAAATACTTGGAAAAATGTTTGCAAAAGTAGTAAGCCATTTATGTAAGGGCATGGATTTTCTGTAAGTCTAGACTGTCCTCATTTGAGAGATTTCAAGTGGACGTGATTATATTTCTTTGTGTTTCAGGTTAGGGCATTGGCCAGGCCATAAAATAAACCTGTCTTTCTTTGGCTGGAATTCTTCCCTGTGCAGATGACTGATAAAATAAAACCAGAAATTTTAATCTAGAGAGTACACTATGCATAACATTTTGGCCAAGTCACCTTTTCTGTATGAACCTATGCATGTTTGCAACGTGTGACATTATTCATCAGATAGCTCCTGAAATTGCTTTTTGTTGTGTTTGACTTACTGCATGCATGTTTCAAGGCATAAAATATAACTGAAATGTGTTTTCACTTCCTTGCCTTTTTTTTTTTTTCATTTCTAGGCAGAGGGTTCCAGGCTCCAGAGAGAACTGAGGGGATATTTAGCAGCCATCAAAGGTGATTTTTAAGTTTTACATCATGTTTTTATAAAGCAAGCTTTTTTTATAAATTGAGACAAGTAGACTTGTTTAAAGTATGCAAAGACAAATATAAGTAATATTGCTTTTGTTATTAGTAGTCCACATTTCTGCTTTGGATCTGGCATAAGCTTTTTAGCCTGTTGCTGGGGATTCTGCACCTTTGATATCAACTCATGTATGTACAGTCTTGCATGCACAGCTCATCCTTGGCTGTCCTTTGTGTGCAGGACTGCTACCCAGATTCTCACGTTGCATGCATTTTGAACACCCACAAAATCTACACATCTTGTTACTTGTCTTTGCCAATGCTAGAATATGAAACACCCCATGCAAGGCAAGGGGTTGCTTGACCTCCACAACTGTAACATTTCCTGGTATTGCTAGTTGGATGATTATCTTCTCCCTCCAAAACGATGCTCCCTGTAATGATGTGATTTCTCATGTATTTCTGCCTGCTTAATCATTTTTTTAGGTTTAAAAATCAAATGTGATCTCTTTCAATACTACATTGAAAATCCAAGTAGCAGAAGCTCACTGGTTAGTGCTTAAATATCAGAGATTAAGTAAACAGCTATTTAAATCCTACTGGACATTTGTAAATTAAGCACACTCAACTTAGCACCATACACAGAGCGTTCTCTTTCTCATGCCGCCTCTCTCTGGAGGAGTTGGAGGCCAGGTGCTAAAGGGAAGGCAGTAAGAGTCGGTGACTGACAGAGAGACAGTAATGGCTTCTTGAGATAAATATATATATGTATATATGTATGTGATAAATATATATATGTCTGTATATATATTTGCATATATTTTTAACTTGGCGCCAGTCCAGTAGGGCAAATGTTACAAACCAGTATTAACATCCCTGGAAATCACTGTTTCACAATAAAGCTTCAGCAGCTGTTGACAGGCAGGGAAGGAACTTCTTTTTTGATGGGAATTATAAAATGGGGGGCAAAGCAGTAGCTTAATGTCTTTGACCATCTATTTGCTGGGTGAGCTGGGCATCAAAAATCCTGTACCAGATGAAGTATTTTGCCTTTTAGGGATTTGAACAATGTCTTTTCTTCTTAGAGGAAATTTCAGCATTGGTCATTTATTTGGGACCCATTGGATGCTGGTTTTACATTTTTATTTTTCAGTCATCCCTTCTCCACACCCATTATCAGATGGATACTAAGAAGCAGCGTGATGAGGTGGTTTGTTGGCCAGATGGCTTTTCTGTCACGTAGGCTGACTGTTTAGACGCTGCTTTGATTTCCGTGTTGGTGACAACAATCCTCCTCTCTATGTTTCGTTTTCTTTCTCTCTCTTTCTCTCTCTTCTTTTCCTAATACTTTGTGCATTCGTGGTCCTTTTGCTGGTTTACTGTCTAGTGGGCTACTCTTTGCACTGAGTTTTGTTTTTAACTTGGCATGAAATTTTTCATTGTGCAACTTTTGCCTTTTTAGCCATGCTTTTCTGTTCAGCGTCTTTTCCTTGTTGCAGCCTGTAAGTCCATATTTAAAAATAATTTGGACTGACTTACTTACTGAGAATGAAAAGTGTTTGCTAACACCTCAGTATCTTCATGCCTTAAAAAAGACCCAGTCATAAGCAGCTTGCAAAAGCCTTAAAAACGTTATTCTCCAAAGCCAACAAGCCACCAGTGGGCATCCTTGGCACATGTGTTGGCACACCTTCATGCTGTGGAGTGGGAGGACAGCCCAAGACAGTAGTCCACAAACACAGCTCTGGCTGGGGCTTCCCCAAAGCTGACTAGCTCAGCAGTGGCAAAGCCTTTTCCAGATTTTGAATGGCAGAAGCAAATCCAGCAACTGCTACAGCCTCTTCGTTGCTATTCTTTAAAAGACTGCCATCATTAAAACATTTTGGGGTGGCTCTGCACAAAAGCATGGGAACCCCTGAATTTAGGCACCGGAGTGGGATTTCTGCACCTATGGCATCTGAGCCTTGGAGGCATGCTGTCATCAGGGGCTCATTTTGCAGGGAAAAAGGTTGGTCATATCACTGGAAAATGCACTTGACATCCTTGTACTCTTACAGGTGTGAGTAAAGAAGTTCATCTTAAAGGGTTTCAGGAATTGGCAAGATAGCTGACTTTAAAAGCATTTTATGAAGCTGGTGTGTTGTGAACTCTAGGAATAAGTTTCATTTTTCTGCATGACTTTTGAGTGACTGGATATTGGAAGTTGGAGGTACAAAATCTGGGCACAATTTAAGCAAGGAATGGTCAGTTGAGCATTCCTATAGCCCTCTATCCCTTCATTTTAATATACTTAAAAGTTTGAGGTTTAGTATCATACATTCTTAAAAGAATTTTTGCTGTGTTCAGACTCCTTCTCTCACTCATGGATGCTTCTTAGTCTTAGCTGGATCTTGATCTTTACTGCTGGTTACTCAAGGACTTGGAGGAACCATGTCATAAAGCTGTTGAACCTGTGAATGGCTTTTATGTGCTGTTTTATTTCACCTGCATGATAGTTTAATGTCTGCTGTGTATCAGTGGTGTTTCTACTGATGAGACTGTGTACTATTCCCCATAGCTGTAATCATCTCATGCCTCAGTCTTCTGTCTCTTCCAGTCTCCTTGGTAACGTGTATCTGGGTTCTCTGCTTGATGATTTATTTTTTTAAGCTTTTGAGAGCTGTTGGTGTCTTGAATAGTTTTATGGGCCAATTGCTAAAGAAACCCTAAATTAGCCTCCTGATCTCTACCCTGAGCTCTTTACAAGTACCAGTAGAGATGGGGAGATACAGACCTGGATCTGCACACAGATGGCAAGGTGGCAGAGGTAAAAAGGAATCCTGCATCATGAAAAAGAACCATCATACTTTTCAGGTGGCTTAATGTAGTGAGAAATAAATAACCAGTCTAGAGGAAGGGAAGGGGAGGTTTTGGAGGTCTGTAAGCAGTTTTGCTGCCTAGTTGTCAGTCTGTGACTGACAGAACTGCACATATCCTCCAGATACACAAAACTTAAAATCAGTCATGCAATTTCTTCAAAGCAGTAAAACAATTCATCATCTTTCTGTAAAATTTAGTAATGACTTATGAAATGGTTGAATTCTTCCAGTAGAAACTCTAATGGATAACTAGCAATATCAGATACAACCCTTATAGCAGATAGGTCATTTCTCTGGAGAATCTCACATGAGGTTCTCACGTGAGAACGTCAGGGGCAAGGGAACAGAAGAGAGCTGGCAGATCTCTAAGGACGCGTTCCATACAGCGTAAGAGCTCTCAGTTCCCAGGTGTAAGAAGTCAGGCAAGGAAGGGAAGAGACCAGCATCGCTGAGTCGAGACATGCTGGTCAAACTAAAGAGCAAGAGGGAACTGCACAGGCAGTGGAAGCAGGGACAGGTATCCTGGGAAGAGTATAGGGACGCTGCCCGGTTGTGTAGGGATGGGGTTAGGAGAGCTAAGGCACAGCTGGAGCTGAATTTGGCAAGGGATGCAAAGAATAACAAGAAAGGCTTCTACAGGTACATCATCCAGAAAAGGAAAGTCAAAGAAAGCATACCCTCCCTGATGAACAAAAATGGTGACCTAGTATCAACAGACAAGGAGAAGGCTGAGGTATTCAACAACTTTTTTGCCTCAGTCTTCACCCGTAACCTCTCTCCTCACTTCTCCCAAGCCGATGGACCGCAGGAAGAAGACCAGGGGGATAAAGCCCCTCCCACTCTAAGGGAAAATCAGGTTTGTGACCGCCTGAGGAACCTGTATATACACAAGTCTATGGGACCTGATGAGATGCATCTCAGAGTTCTGAGGGAATTGGCTGATGTAGTTGCCAAGCCACTCTCCATGATATTTGAAAAGTTATGGCAGTCAGGTGAAGTCCCTGGGGACTGGAAGAAGGGAAACATTGTGCCCATCTTTAAAAAGGGTAGAAAGGAAGACCTGGGGAACTACCGTTCTGTCAGCCTCACCTCTGTGCCTGGGAAGATCATGGAAGAGATGCTCCTAGAAGCTATGCTAAGGCACATGGAGGACAGGGAGGTGATTTGAGGCAGACAGCATGGCTTCAACAAGGGCAAATCCTGCCTGACCAACCTAGTGGCCTTCTATGACGGAGTGACTACATCAGTGGACAAGGGAAGAGCCATGGATGTCATCTATCTGGACTTCTGTAAGGCCTTTGACACAGTCCCCCACAGCATCCTTCTCTCTAAACTGGGGAGATACGGATTTAATGGGTGGACTGTTCGGTGGGTAAGGAATTGGTTCGATGGTTGCATCCAGAAGGTAGTGGTCAATGGCTCAATGTCCAGATGGAGACTGGTGATGAGTGGCATCCCTCAAGGGTCCGTACTGGGACCAGTACTGTTTAATATCTTCATCAATGACATAGACAGGGGGATTGAGTGCACCCTCAGCAAGTTTGCAGATGACACCAAGCTGAGCAGTGCAGTTGACATGCCAGAAGGGTGGGATGTCATCCAGAGAGACCTAGACAAGCTGGAGAGGTGGGTCTGTGAGAACCTCATGAGGTTCAACAAGGCCAAGTGCAAGGTCCTGCACCTGGGTCGGGGCAACCCCTGATATCAATACGGGCTGGGTGATGAAGAGATTGAGAACAGCTCTGTGGAGAAGGATTTGGGGGTACTGGTGGACGAAAAGCTGGACATGAGCCAACAATGTGCGCTTGCAGCCCAGAAGGCCAGCTGTATCCTGGGCTGCATCAAAAGAAGCATGGCCAGCAGGTTGAGGGAGGTGATTCTGCCCCTCTACTCTGCTCTGGTGAGACCCCACCTGGAGCACTGCATCCAGCTCTGGAGCCCTCAACACAGGAAGGATATGGACCTGTTGGAGTGGGTCCAGAGGAGGGCCACAAAAACGATCCGAGGGCTGGAGCACCTCTCCTATGAGGACAGGCTGAGAAAGTTGGGGTTGTTCAGCCTGGAGAAGAGAAGGCTGTGGGGAGACCTTATTGCAGCCTTTCAGTACTTAAAGGGGGACTATAGGAAAGATGGGAACAATCTCTTTAGCAAGGCCTATTGTGACAGGACGAGGGGTAGTGGTTTTAAACTAAAGGAGGGTAGATTTAGACTGGATATAAGGAAAATATTTTTTACAATGAGGGTGGTGATACACTGGAACAGGTTGCCAAGAGCGGTTGTGGAGGCCCCATCCCTAGAAACATTCAAGGTCAGGTTGGACGGGGCTCTGAGCAACCTGATCTAGTTGGGGGTGTCCCTTCTCACTGCAGGGGTCTTGGACTAGATGACCTCTAAAGGTCCCTTCCAACCTAAACCATTCTATGATTCTATGATTCATTCACGAAGCTCTCTTCCCCACTCAAATAATTAAATATCAAAAGCCAGACCTAGGTGCTTCGCTCCATCAGGAAAATGGAATTTTCTCCATGATTTAGTCTAGATTTCCCTGCCGGGGAGTGAAGAAACCCCACAGTATATAGGTCCTACAGCCGACATGGAGTCCCAGGCTAGTCTCAATCTCCATGGGAGCTTGAGTACATTGGAATTGTGATGGCAAAGTCACCTACACTCTGCCATCTCTAGGGCATTGTAATGGGAACGTCTCTGCACTGCCACCCCCAGGATCCTTACCACATGTGGGCCTCTAGGAGTCCTTCAGGGTTCCAGGGACAGGGGCTCTTTCCCACAGAAAGAGGGTTGATTTCATGCAAGAGCCTCAGACTTCAGTAACTGGATTATTTATCATCGTTTTTCCTAAGCAATTCAATTATTTTGGCATTTGTAGTTATTTAATAAGTGACCCAATTATCAAGAAGAAGCAGTACTAAATGAAACAATTCATATTAAATATACATTTCTAACTGTTCATCAGCAGTAAAAATTCTTTTCACATTTCTTAGTACTTTAATGACTTGCTTTAAACAATTAATCTTTCTCAGTGATAGCAGTTAAAACAGTAGAGAGAGACAGCCTGCAGTCTATGGCTGACACTAATCCTCTCTAGTGCTGAATAATGCATAAAAGGTATCAGTGCATAAGAAATAATTCTATGTGAAAACCAGACAAATAAAAAAATCATTGGACATTGTAAGTTTATGCCCACAGGCATGAAAAAGAATGGGAAACCACCAGATTGGTATTTACCTATGCACTTACGTGGGGTATTGCAGTAAAGCTAGTATAAATGCAGCGTTAGAGGAGTAGGACAGATGATCTTGGTCTGTGGAAATTTCAGATTGAAGCCCCTGATGGGGGAAGCCAAGTACTGTAATGTTCACTTGCCTCATGCTGCAGCTGGATTTGATTGATGTTTTTTACAGGAATCTGGTAGAACAAAGGATTGCCAGATTGTCAGAACTGAAAAAAGTGTAAAAGTTGGTGCAACTTTGATGTGACTCAAGTGTGGGTTATTGTGTCTTTTACTTACTCTCTTAAGCAGATGTATGCCTGAGTCCTGTAGTATTTAAAAAAGAAAGTCTGCATAAGAAAAGGTGCTCTACCCAAGCCTAGTCTGTGACTGAGCTGAATGCAAGCTGCAGGAGGGATTAGCGAGCAGCTGTGCTAGCGTGCCTGCCATGGGAAGTACGAGAGAGGTTTAGCACGTGGCATGCTTAAGGGCAAAAGTTCAGGTATTAGAAAGGATCAAGCATGAGCAGGGATGTGCAAACCTTCCTGGTCTGTGCATTCACCCTGAGTGGACAGAAGCAACCTCCTTAAGCACAGCAATACTGTCCTGGTTTTGCCTTACCTCCTGAGTTGACTTATTTGCAGTGGCATTAAAGATTTGAAATGAGTCCTGCCTAGAAAAATATGTGAAGATTGTCTGGTTTTTACTGTAATCTGGCATATTCTAGGCAAAAAAGGCCCTTCATTCAGGAACCCTTTCTTAGCTAATGATACCTCATCCTAAGCATTAACCACAAAGGAGAAATGGAAAAATGCGTCTTAAGTTCTTGTGCTATACCAATTCTCTGAGCTGAGCTTTGTCATTAAAAAGCACCCCCAAGACAATCCCTGAAGAGATAAATTCTTCTGTTTTGGCACAGCACCTTTGGATTTAAGGGTGGAAGGTGGTACTCTCTGAACACCAGGGTTTCCTTTGTACTTGTTCTCCCCCTTTCCCATGCCATTCTCTCCCTTGAACCCAAGGTCTGAGAACAGCCTCTACTTTCAGCTTTTTCAGTATCCATTTTCGTGTCCTACCCATTCCATAGGCCACCATTTTTGTATTAGGAATTATTACATTTATATTCCTGTCATATCTCAAGCGTATGTTTTGGAGTGCATGGTGGAATAGCTACCGACTAGGTCAAGTCTGCTCTTCTAGACATTAAAGTTTCAAGTGAATTCTCCTCTTCCACTCCTAAACACTTCTTTGTACAGAAGACAGAAATATTGAAGTTATTCCTAAATTCAGCCACTGAGCAGTTAAATCTGAAGATCACACTAGAGATATTTTCAAGACAGCACAGATGTGCTGCAGCAAACAGACTTTGGCTGGAGAAAAAATGTGTTTTTTAAAAAAAGAGTTAATGCTAGGTAAAAAAATTAGCAGTGTTGTTCAGATTTTGCAAAGAAGTTGAAATACAGTTGTTGTTTTAAAATTACTGATTCTGAACTGACTCTCAGCACATTAGGTGAGATCAGTTTTGTTTCACTGGATTAGGAATCATATTCAACATCTAATGTATTTGTGCTCCATCAAAATGGAAAGGCAAACTCCAGTGCCTTCACTGAGGGCAGTAATTTATTCACTGGGGTCAAACTGATCTCACTGAAGATAGATTTAGGCTCTTTCTTGTGATATCATTGAAGCTAATTTACATTTAAGCCAGCTCCTCTGTGTATTACAGAGTGATAACCATCAATAGTCCCTGTTCTTGTTTCACCTTTGGTAGCAAGAGCTCTGAAGGTGACTGATGCAGTTTGGCTCAGTGCAATTCTCTGTAGACACCACCCTGCTGCGAATGTAAATCAGCGCTGGGCTCCACATATTCTAAACCTAGTGAGTGAACATACAAGATAATCATTCTTCATAAAACCAGGTCCATTAGGGCACTCTCCCCAGGTTCGAGCATCTCTTCTCCCTAGACTGGTGGACACTGCCTCAGCTCTTGCCAGTCCTTTGCTTCGTTATTTGCATACCTTTAGGTCACCATCTTTATTGTGGGCGCAAGAGTAACAAGCTTCTTTTTCCTAACCGCTTACATGTGAAAGCTCCTGAGACTTAAATATCTTCAAAAACAAGGAAACAGAGATATCCTGAGATACGTTCTGCCTATGTGTGACCTCCCCCATTCTGGGGAGCACTTTTGGTTAGCACAGACGCCTCCTAGCTTTTCTCCTAAGTCCATTTTTATAGCCAGCAATTCCCATAAATCTCTGCCATTTTAACCGTACCACCCTGGAGATGCCTCCTCTTCTACACAGGGGGATATGGTACTCATTACGGACAAGGTAGGAAACTGTTCTGTAGGGTGGATGAGCTGAGACTAACCAAAGGCAGGTTTCCATTTGATTGCCTTCTCAGTGATAGTCTTTCAGTTAGGTATTAAATGTCTTTAGGGGACAGGACTACCCTCCGAGTTGTTATTCATGTTCAGATATGTTTAGTTCAGAATAGAAAATGGAATCCCTAATCTGGTAGAAACTTTTTTCCTGCATATAAATATGGGTTAATCCTTCTGTGAGGGACATTTCTTGTTAACCTGGGTGAGCTGGGTGAAAATAAAGGTTTTGTTTCAACTCTTGAAAACAATATTCTAAACATGCCAGAGGGAATAGTAAAGTAGGTACATGTAGGTCTAAATAAAGATATTTAGCAACTGTTTCTTGTAGTTTGCAGTTATATGTTCCTCATTCTGTCTAATCACAGGGATGCAAGATGCCTCAAAGAAGCTTACAGAGTCTCTTCATGAAGTGTACGAGCCAGATTGGTATGGACGAGAAGACGTGAAAATGATTGGAGAGGTAAGATGTGTGGAAAGAGGAAAAACTATTTTGGCTGCAAATGGATTAATCTGAGCTGTTGAGGAGACGTGTACATCCAAAATTTCCCTTAATTCTTCGTTGCATGTTAAATCCTGTTTTCTGAGCATAGAAATTATTGGTCTTGTGAAATACACCTCCTGCTGACCAGATGCCTCATTTGCAATGTCTATTTTATGACTAGCTGATGTAAGCACCCACTGAGGTCAACAACACTGTGAGCAGAATTGGTCCTGATAGCAACTGATTGGCAAGTTTGTACAAGGTACCTTGCATGCAGTATTACAGTTGGGATTCTCAATTCAGTTGAATGTCAAAAATTATCAAATCTTCTTATCCTTGTGTGCTATGTAACAACTGTTGAGCCAATGGCGCTAAACAGGATATCTGATGGGACACTCGCCTCTCTCCAACAAGAATCTGGAATTTAGGGGCAAATTAGGCTGCAGGGCACTATTCATTTTAGGTTTTTTACCTTCCTCCAGTGATTAGAGAAGAACAGGCTTTTCTAGAGGACACTGCAGGAATTTGACTTGCGGTGCTCTGAATTGCCTTCTTAAACAGCATTAATTCTGGGGGAAGTCTGTCAGCAAATGTGCTGGTGGCAACAAGAAAGTGCAAACTGTTATCAGTGCAGCTTTTACCTGCGTTCAGTTTGCAAGGCCTCCTGGACAATGTGATTAACAAGAAACTGGAAGACAGAGCAGTCTTCCCAAATCTGCATAATGATTGCTTTTCTTCTCTGTGGCTGCCTTCCTCTATCCTTCCCTGCTGCTGAAGGCATAACACATTTTTGATTTTAAAAGCACACAGCTTCCAAACTGTATAAGTTTAGACACCATACCCTTTATATTGTTTTAGCATAAACAGCTGGAAGATCTCCTGCTGCATCTTGTTGTAGCACCTCATCTTGTATCTGTAGACTATTAGATTTTACACTCGGAAATTTGAAATTGTGTGTGAAAGGGCCAAAATTTGGCTCTTAATCTCTATTAGATATAGGGATAAATGTTAGATGTTTCTTCTTAATAAGAGACTCATGTAAGCAATATTACAAAATCTCTGCTCCTGATTTTTTTTCCCTATAGACTCACAAATGTAGATTTATGCATCCCTCAACATCAAGTAAAAAAAAAATGATATATTTGTGCAGTCCAGGATATAAATGATCATTCCAAAAGGGATCCACCTGAATGACCTTATTCTGTATGGTAGGAAAGATGGTGGCTTAAAGGACTCTTCAGCAATGTTTTTTGAGCCCATTATCTTTCAGAAAACCTCCATGATTTCAATTTGTCCAAGATATGTATCACCAAGATACAAAGGCAAATGCACAAGTCTGGCAGTTGCTTGCTATGATCTAATGTTGTGCTGCTCTGTAGACCTCTGTGATTAAATATTGTGTTAATAAATGAGGTATTTCTTTTAAGCATGATTAATAGGTTGTAATATTTCATTAGGGACTTTGTTAAGGTAGGAAATGAATGAACTGAATGCTGGCATCACACAGCATTTATAATAAGCCCTATAGTAGCTCATGATAAAACAAATGCTTTCCAGACTTGCCGGTGGGGATAACAGCCCTGCAAACAATGCTCGCCCCCTTTAGCCTCCCTCCCATCAAAGAAGGGAGTTCAGCGATTTTTGAAATGTGCAAAGAAAAGGGGGATCAGGATGTTTAACACATGCTAATGACTTGTTCAACTGAGAACCCCGGGACCTCGAGCACTATGTCTCTATGTAACAGGATTTGCTCCTGGCAAGGAATCTCACCGTGCTCCCCACGCAGTCCTTGTCACATCAGCTGTATAAACATGTTCTTAAAAAACAGAAAACTACAAGGGGTGTCTCTTGGTGACTACCCCAGAGCTGCAAAGGAGACTGGGGAAAAGCACTGTAGCTTCTGGGGGGTGGATTTTGTTTATTTGCCTACTGATGTTGGCATGTTTCATATCTGGCATCCCAGTTCTCTAGCAGTGTGAGGTAGAGTTCTTTGTGCATCAGCCATTTCATCAGATGTACCTTAATGGCACAAAAAGTGTAGGATGGAAAGACCTTTCTTAGGGTGGGTCTCCACAGCTTTTATTTTAAAAATGACCAAGCAACGCTAAGCTTACAAATCCATGTAATTGATGGGAACCCACTTTATTTTTTCCTTTATTTCATTTGCTCTTCTATTTTTAGTTGTACTTCTTTTCTCTGTAAGGAAGGTTCATCATCAGTGAACATACTTAGGCGTAAGAACTAGGGCAGCTTCTGATTCTGTGTTGTTGTCCCTCAGGGACCTGAAACCCTGGGGAAGATTATGAATCTGTTATATCCTTATTTTCACATAGCACTTACTATTTGAAAGAATGAAAACACAAACTAAGCCAAATCTTCTTTAGTTGTGAATTAAAACTTGCTATGTCAAGGTATTCCTTTTTATTTGCCTTATAAATGCACTCTGATTTATTGCCATAAAGAACATTTTAAAACTTCAGAAAGATTAATCTTTACCAATTACATTTGTATTTCTCCTAGGTTTGGAGTGGAATTAAACTACTAAGCGCATTTTTCTCTTTTTTACCTTTACAGAAATGTGATGAACTTTGGGAAGACTTCCATCAAAAACTGGTGGATGGGTCATTGTTGACCTTGGATACATATCTAGGACAATTTCCTGATATCAAAGTACAGTAATGATTTCCTGTGAAGAACAATTTGTGAAATTACTGTTGAGTCATAAAATAAATAGAAAATGAGATTACAAGCAAAGAAAAATAAAAAAGGGGGTGGAGGTGGAAGTCATTCTCTTCTGCAATGTAAAAGATGATGTTCTGTAAGCAAATCCCTGACATTAGGCTGCACTGATTTTCCAAGTGAACAAAAATATTTTTCAAGCAGTAGTACTTGGAAGTAAATTAGCCTTTGTAGATAAAACTTCTATGTGTTTTCCTGCTCCTAGTTATTTGGTATGAGATAGTTGTCGCTAAATTCAGCTGGGACACATTAAGCTCTTCAACTGTTAAAATGCCAGACAAACTACAACACAAAAAGCAGGCCTGTTGTTATTGGCTAGATGCACCTGTGGGTATCTAAATATCTTTCTCTTAACTAAGCCATGGTTCCTGTCTTTTAATTAGTTATAAAAAGATTTTGTAATACACATCAGGAGAGACTGTTATGCAGATTCTAGCCTCTCCCAGATGCCTGTCTGGTGGACAGTCCAGGGAGATGGTTGCTAAATGAAATGTGTGGGGATAAAGAATCATTACAGGTGAAAGGTAGATACTTTTATATTTGAATGTGACTGTATGGACATAGCTGGAAATTCTTTGTGATTGTTTATAATCGAGTAGGTATCACCCAGTCATCCCCTTTCTCATTTATATCAGGGACTAAAGAAAAAATAATTAAAAAATCCCAACAATACTGATGTTCAGTGTCAAACTTGCTTGTAAATCAAACTATGCTTATGTCCTCTCAGCATGTGGAATTTATGTATAATATATAGCTTTGTAAAGTCAGTATGTATCAAAGGACTTCTGCTTAGTTTTAAAAGAATTATAGCAGGTAAATTAGAATTCCTTTTGTATGTTGAACTCCATTTATCTTAGTTATGTGTCAGAGCAACTATACTGAGAAGTATATTTTAAACATTTTTCCAACTGTAGAAAAATGTTAATTTTTTATTAACTTTGCACACTATATGTAACGGAAAAAGATGGTGTTACCATGAGTTTAACAGGTCCACTTATTCTGGAGAATGAGACAAGACCTGCATAAAATTGATATCTCACTTCTAAGGCCTGTAAGCCCTACACCCACAAAAAAACCTTTCCAAACCATCTATAAATGGATTCCTTATGTAAAATAAGGTGATTAGTTTGTCTCTTTTACCACGTCCATGTTCCTGCATGATATAGTAATTCAGATATGAATAGCAGATAAGGGAAAATAAAAATATATCAAAAAAATATATGACAACATAGGTAAAATAGCTTTTAAAAAAGTGCTATTTGTGCTGACTTTCAGCTCTATCCCTGTACAGACTCGCATTGCAAAACGAAGCAGAAAGCTGGTGGACTATGACAGTGCAAGGCATCATCTAGAAGCCCTGCAGAGCTCAAAAAGAAAAGACGAAGGCAGAATTACCAAGGTAGCACAATCGGAAGGATGCTGGCAGAAGACTTAGGGAGCGCGGGTGGCATTTGTTTCTGTGAAGAGACAGAATACAGTTTCTCTTCTTTTTCCTCTCTCAGAAATGGAAATAATGGTATCCTTAAGTATAAAGGTGTATTGAGTATTTTAGTGCATGTGGAGGGAACACCTAGCCTCTTTCAGGAATGAGTCCCATTTGAGCCCTGACTTCTGTCTTGATGAGACTGAGGGGACAGCAATTCCTGTCTTGGCCTGCATGGTGTGGGACTGAGTCACATCCTTTGTTAATAAAAATCGTAAAAGACCCACCAAAAAAATGCACGAAACCAATTTTGGCAGGTTTTGCTATGTCATAGAGATTGCAGAAGTCACCCTGTTTCATTTTGGTTTAGGCAGAAGAAGAATTTCAAAAGGCACAGAAAGTGTTCGAAGAGTTTAACACTGATTTACAAGAAGAGTTGCCATCTCTGTGGTCACGGTAAGCCTAGGCAGATATTGTCTGGAAGGCCTAAAGGGGGAGTAAGGAAAGGGAACCAGGGGATTTTAATGAGCTGATGGAAAATGGTTTGATGGCTCCTTGAAGATCCAATCCATTATCTTTTTGAAATAATAAAAGGGAAAATGCCTGCAAAAGATCTAAATTACAGTTACTATAAGTGTATTTCTGCTTATTTCTTTCAGTGTATCTTGGCACTTAAGACTCCTTATCTTATCTTCATTCTGAGGTGCAAAAAGGTCTCCACTTTGTGTGTAAAGAACTGTGTCAGAGCACAGAATGGCAGATCATGACTACAACCCACTGCTTCCATAACCTTTCTCAGACACCTTAGTGGTGGATACCTGATCCTTTCAAGAAAAACAAAGCCACTTGTTAATAAGAAGGATCAAATGTTTCCACTGTCAAAAGTAACCATACAGAGCAGCCACATGCTTTTCTAGATTTGCAATGGGTCTTCTTATAGGTCATTTTTTTATGTAAAAGGTATTGAAACAAAGAACCTTACAAAGGTATAAAGATTTTATGGCAATTGTTTCCAAGTTCCTATAAGGTACTACCAAAATGGTAGAAGAAGGGAAAAAGAACATTATAACTACATCAGAATACACATTTTATAGTTTTGCTCTGCTATGTCTGCGATGTAAAAACATTTGATGGTATAGATCATTCATTCAAGATGTTTAGTCATGAATTGTGTTTATACAGAAAATGCAGACGAAATGAACAGGAGAACAAAAGCAATAGAAAAAATAAGCATCTCATTAGCGTGCTGTGTTCTTTAACATATGACAGTCTGGAGTGGAAATGTGTTGTGAGTCACTGAAGTATCCTTTGTCTTCTCTGCCTTCTAAATTAATTCCTGTTACATTTCAGATCAATACAGGGTTTTCCTGCTGTGTTTCTGCCTATTTCAGTTGAAAAGCTTCTTAGCACTTCAAGATATTTATTTATGGGCTTCCTGAAAGTAAAGCTGCATATGAATGATTTAGAGTAATGGCCCTTTAATATGTGTGTTGCCCACTAACTAGTCTCAGGAAAAGGTAGAACTTAATTTGAGCAATAGCCATAATTTAGAAAGCAATTGCTTTCAGAGTCCTTTTTTTTCAGTTATTACAATTCTTCAGGAAGAAAATAATCCATTAAGTTGACATTTTGCAGGCTTATTCTTATGCCAAAGATGTTTTTTGTCAATAAAAGTTTGGAGCAATTACACATGAAAGTTTTAAATAGGAAAAAGAATAATTCAAAACCTAAGAAAACACCTTCCACTTTTGAAGTGTACAAGAGGTATGTAATCACTCACCCCAAGCAAGCAGATTTTTGACTGCATGTGCAAAAATGTCTAGTCTATATTAGAAATTATTTTCTCTTACATACGTATGCATGTATTTCAGGGCTGATTTCTTTAAGGAGGGCTGAGCATGGGACACCCACCCACAGGCTGTATGGAGCTGTATACCTTAAAGCTGCCTCCAGACGCACCTGCATCACCTAGGTGCTGCAACAGCATCTAGGGCGCAGGCACTCGCAGTGCCGGAGTGGTACCTCTCTCCTTTTAGTCAATGGTTGCCTGCTGTCCTGTGGGAGATGGGGTGCCCAGAGCACCTTGCCTTCCGTGTACTTGTGCTGCACTTGTGCCAATCCTTTTCCAGTCTTCTCCTTCTCTAAAGCAAGCTGTAGTCCCCTGCTATGGAGTAGTCTCAATTTGTTTCACTCTGTGCGGTGTGAAATGTGATGGTTCTTAACACAAGCAGAAATAATCATGAATGGACTAGTCTGAAATTTTGATATTTGATCTAATTATTTGCTTTGCTGACAATAATAGTCAAGAATATTGCTTGTAGTCTGGAAAAAAATGAATTAATTTGCCTTTGTGGCCCTCCCACCCCTATCTTTTATTCTCTTTTTCCTTTCTTTGTGCCATCCTTCATAGACGAGTTGGCTTCTATGTGAACACCTTCAAAAACGTATCCAGCCTTGAAGCCAAGTTTCACAAGGAAATAGCTTTAGTGAGTAAAAATTAATATCTCATGTATAATGGATTATGTGATATGCATAACAGCAAGCAAATGTCTTGTAATGCAGCAGTAAAAATCTAGCAGAGGCACACATGAGAATTTGCCCTAGATCCAGATTTGTAGTGTAACCTTTGTGTTGGTTTCTACTTGCTGTTTTTGTACTCTCTTTAAGGAAAGGGCAGCCCATACAATTTTGGATTACAGTGCATTATCAGTTGTAGCACTAAATTCACTTTCTATTTTGACAGCTTCTCCATTCTTTTTAGCATACTGGTGCCTTCAGTATTTTTTCTGTGTCCAATTGCTAAGCATCTCACTGCTTTAATCAGTACAAGAAAAACATGTCAAGCATTCCCTTCAAGACTGCTATATACATTGTCAGCAATGCAACATTATATCTGTGACTGTTAGGCAAATCAAGCAGTTACAGTGAGGATGTTTTGAATGTACCTTGCTAAGTGCTAAGGTGCTAAGTAACCTACCAAGAGGAGCCAAAATTGTTTGGAAAAGTCACGTGATTGAACTCCCACAAAACTTTGGATTAGACTTTTGAGGGGAAAACATGAATCTTCTCAGCTACCCATGTTGCTTTAAACTCTAGGTGACCTCCTTCATCAGAGATCAGGCATCAGTCAGTCACATGTATAAACTTATTCTCTGAAAACCAGCTTATGTTTTTGAAGAACTGCTGTTGTCTTTGATTCTGTGGATTTTGATAGGTTTCCATTTAGGCTTTTGTATACATGGCACTGAGTATTCTTGGAAGGATCTATATGCCATTTTAAAGTTATCAGATTATATATTATCTGGTTATCACTTATCAGACCAGATTTATCACCTGTGTTTTTATCATGACTATAGGGCTTCATAGAAACTCAGGCAAGTGTTTTGTTTTCTCAGCTATGTCACAAACTATATGAAGTGATGACGAAGCTGGGAGATCAGCATGCAGACAAGGCCTTCACCATTCAAGGGGCACCAAGGTGAATTTGCTGCTTTTTTTAATGAATTACATTGCAGTAGGCTTTGTGGGTTTCAGCACATATAGTAATCACCTACACCGCGTGTAGCGATTGCTGCACAACACGGTCACTGGGTCTGTTCATTCAGGATAGTAGATGAAGGTACCTTGGATCAAGTTCTTCTCAACATGAGTAAGCGTGCAAAAATTCCTTCATCACCCACTTATTTTTCCTTTCAAAAAAAGAATAAAGGCCAGATTCTCAGCTGGCCTAGTTCATTGTAGACTGTTACACCAATTTGCACCAGCTAAGTATATAGCTCATTTATTCTTAGATGGTTAGTTTACAACATTGTTGCTAACTCTTATAATTTTTTTTAAAGCCTTGAAATATTTAGATGTTTTTTTAGCTCCTAAAGGCATATGATTAGGTTGGAATCCCAACCTTTTTAAGTCAGCTTTTATCTCTTCTGCTCCTGGGGAAAAGTAAAAAATCTGATTGGAGAGTGCATCATAGAAAAGCTGAAAAGCTAAAGCAAAAAGAATGTCACAAAATACTATATTTTAATGACTTTCAAGAGAAAACTTGTCTTAAAATAAAAACAAAAGAAGTTTAAAATCAGATGGTGCTTTCTTAAGGTCAGTGAATGCCAGTGCAGTATTTTTGGTTTTTTGCTTGCAACAAGTGTAGCCTTTCTGCCATAATTTGATCTCTTGGTACTGTAATAGTGATAGACAGAAGAGGTTAAAATTAAGTGAGACTTATCAAAACACAATGATATTTAGAGTGAAAACATAAATCCTGAATTTCCAGCCAATCCCAGTTTATCAGAACAATGTTATAGCTACTGTTAATTTGCTCTCAAGATGGACTCAGATTATCAACAATTAAGACTAACCAAACAACATAACATCTGCTTCAAACATAGGGCTGATATTTCTATTTGTTTTGATCTCACTTTGGAAGAACAAAGAATGAAATACTGAACCTTCTGACCTAATGCAAAATTCAGAGCTACTTTATTAAGAATGTGTCCAACGTTGTTTTGGATTAGTTCAGTGTTAATCCATGCTCATATATACTTAGACGCTGCCTCCAGAGTTGTTAGCTCATGCATTACCACTTCCAGCCCATTTAGGATGGACTCATGAGCTGGGCTATATTTCCATAAAGGATTTGTAAAATACTTTTATGGGATGAAAAATAATGCAGTGTTGGAAAACTTCATGCAGTTTTTGTAACAAACAGATATTTTGTCCCCCTGTGTCTCCTAGACCGTGTCCAGCATGCACATGCTCGTTGCCACTGAATTACTTGTTCCATCAATGAGGGAAAAAAAATAATTATTGCTGCAAATGAGTAGACATAAGTTAATGCAGTGTGATCTTCTTAACTTATTTTAAAAATGCTTTTTAAAAATACATTTTTTTTTTAGTTAGAATGTTACTCTCTTTTACTGCACTCTTCACAGAGCATTGTGTGAAAATCTGGATAGATTTTGACCTCCATTATTAGTTATGATGCTCTAAAACACTCTTCAGGAGTGGGTCTTTGTAAGATAAAACAGCTTTCATTTTTAGATGCATGTGAAGTAGATACTAGACAAGTACAGTACCTAATCTTTCCTTTAAAGAACTATATAAAAAGAAACATCTTAAAAACTTGTACACTACTGAATACTTTATCCTGAAGGCAAATATTGTACCTGGGAAAGAAATTACTTAATAACTGCTTATTTTTTTCTTTTTTAATATTTCCACAGAAAGAGGTGGTGAGTGTGAGCTAAGTCTGGCCTTTCCAAAGAATGAATTTTTCTTGTGTTAGCATTAGGAACATGTTTATGGTGTGGTCTCCTCAATCAGGTAGCGCTTCTGTTCTCCCTGAAGATGTGTAGGAGTTGCTCTTCAAGTACTGTGGTTGTTGAGTGCTGTAGTTTATAGCCTGCCTGAGCTGTAAGCTTTCAGCATTTCTAGGTAGCTGAATAAGTCTCAGTGTTTGCACCAGGTCCTTTCATGGGAAAGGCAGATCCTTTCTCAGGACTTCATCAGATCTTAGTATCAGCAGAGCTCTGTTGAAGTCACTTGACTACTGCTTGTTTATAGTTGTGGTGAGTAGTCCCTCTAAATAGTGATATCCTTATAATAACCTTATTTTATTGGAACCTTTCTGAAGTTGCTGAGCTTCTAAAATTATTTGCATTATTCATTGTTATGCCTTCCCCTGGGATTTTTATCTTTAGAGCGTTCTATTCTGAGAACTGTGTGAAATGAAGACAATAATTCCATCTCACATTTTATGATAGTTACAAACCTATATATGAAACATTATTTCAAATACATAATCTGAAAAAAATGCAGGTACTCTGTTTCCCTCAAGTTATAATGATCAGGTAAACAGATGTTCCAAAAATCAAGATCACTCAAAATTAAAACTTTCTTTGACACTGTATGTCACTGAATTTTAATTGACTTTAATTTCAGTTTTAGTCATTATATAATGGCTCAGTTAATCTCCAGTGTGTACTCCATTTTGTGGTCACTGGCATTACATCAGGGATGCAGTTCAATTATTGCATCAAACTGTCAAGGTAATAAGTCAGCATGATATGTAGGTCCTCACCCTTGCTTTGTTTCTGTCTAGTGATTCAGGTCCACTCCGCATTGCAAAAACACCATCACCACCAGAGGAGGTCTCTCCCCTACCTAGCCCTACTGCTAGTCCCAATCATATGCTGGCACCAGCATCTCCGGCACCAGCCCGACCTAAGTCACCCACACAGGTAAGTGGAAACCTAACAGGAGAAACTGGCCCGTTGTGCAGTAAAAGATAGCTGAGTAGATTTTTCATCTAGACTGTGACTGGGAAATGACAGGGACGCCACTGACTCTGTTGCACTCTGTTCTGTTCATTGGTTGTTCATCCCTGTGTCACGAGCATGTGTGGAAAGTGGTTTTTGTATAAGGGAGAATGAAGAAAATTTAAGGTGCCCAGTGAACTGGCGGTACTTGTGGTGACAAAGCAAAACGCTTCTTAAAAAGTTGCATAGTCTCTAAGGACCCATATCCCAGTAGTGATAGTTTGAAAAACCTATTTCTAAAACCTCCTCATGAATTTTGTTTCATTATATATTTCTGCTCTTCATTCATCTTCAAATTTAGGGTTACTCTGGAAAAAAATTAGCCAGTGAGTATCACTGGTCTGGCCAACCTCTAAAACAGTAAATAATAGAGCTAGCTTAAATACTGCTGTGATAATTACTGATAACTAAAGGCTTATTGGTTGTTATTAACAGTGGATTGAGAAGTTTGACAATGTTGGAGTCACTGGAGTAATTTCTGTTCTCACCAGTATGGTGAAATAAGAATCAGTTTCATGCATCAGTTTCATCTGTAGCATAAGAGTTGTATGTGATACTTTGTGAACATATCAAAGACTTGTGTTAATGTTACTGATGTTTTCAGAATTGGGATAGCTTCTGTACTGATTGCTGTTTCTGTGGTGGGAGAATATCAGAAGAAATTTAATTTTGCTTTTAGTTACATGTGAGCACTCTTGTTTTCTCTGGTCTTCCAAAATGTGACACCTCATGCCTGAATATTCATCTGGTAGGACTCAGTTTAGTCTTACTGGTGCCAATGGTGTTATGTCACTATGCCACCTGAGGATTTTTTGTGGATTTTTTTTCTTGGTATTTTGACAGATTTTAAAATTATCCAATAGTATTTGGTATTATTCCAAGCAATTAGTTTGTCATAGTTATGTGAATCTCTGGAGAGCAGGGGGAATTAGTAACCTAAGCATCTTTGAGGTGCTGTGGTTCCCAGCGGTTATATTGGTCATAGTATTAAGTAGGCTTTAAAGGTAGTGACAGGTGGGCAGGGACAAAATCCCAAAGCTAAGCAGGAATGAACTTGAGAAGCCAAAAAGCTGCAGAAGCCTGGTTCTGTGCAGCATCGCCGTTCCAACTATGTGCTGCATAGGAGAAGTGTCTTGCACTGTGAGCCCATCACAGCATAAAAAAATCAGCCAAGAAATGCTTTTGTATGCAATCTTAAACCTTGAATTGGAATGAGTTTGAGACATAGAGTTGTTTTGCTTTTTCCACAATGTTTATTTGAAGGCATTTGGTGGTGAACAGCCAAACAGTTCCTTTCAACCCACAGCTTATTGCCACATTTGAGGTGAAGCAGCAGAGAGAAAAACCTAACACAAATTGTTTAGGCCATGCTTAAAGCTCTTTCTTTTATGCCTGAACTAGTCTGTGACATTTTTGCTGTCTGCCTAGCTGAGGAAAGGTCCACCAGTCCCACCATTGCCTAAGCTCACACCCACGAAGGAGTTGCAACAGGAGAGCATCATTAACTTCTTTGATGACAACTTTGTCCCAGAAATCAACGTGACGACCCCATCACAGGTAAGCTTCAGAGGATGGTGTATGGGTCCAACCTGGCAATCACCCTGAGTTCTCCAAGATAGTGGCCTTGGGGCTGATCTCCATGGGGAGCGAGGAGGCAGGTGCAGGTAGAAGGCAGAGGCACAATTACCATTTTATGTTATCTTGAAAGGGTCACACATATGGTGTTTTACCTTTGAATAGATCATCATAATCACTCAAAAGGGCTAACAGTGCTAACATATTGAAAAAAAATGAGAGATTCCCTGAGAGGCCTGACTAAAAATACTGTGAAGCAGCCATGTTTGAGATTTAACTGCATCCAGGTTGCATTACAAGCTGAGAATTCATCTAAGGTGATTTTTTTCTAATCCTAAGAACCTCAAGTGGCACTTCACAGTTATCATTCATTATTTCTGTTTCTTCCATCAAAATCATAAAAAGTATTCCTTTTTTGTTTTGAGTGATTTAAACAAAATGGAACTTGGCTGTTTTAATCAAGTTCTCGCAGGTATAAAAGGCTGCTCCAGCTAGATTATTCATTCACTTGATTTTCACTCACAGAAACATCAGTTACACAGCTTAGAAGTGATCAAAATTACTTTTATCTCATTATTATTAAATTATGAAATTTTTAAAAATTGCATATGACAAACAGAAAAGCCAGAGTTGTATAAAGTAAATCTGTATAATTTGTATTCAGTTATTCAGCTTTTATGCAGTTGTGGTAACTGCTGGTTGTTCAATAATGGACCCTTTCTATTATGATAATTACAACTCTGAAATCTGAGCCTGTGTCTGATAGACTGGGGAGAAATATGCAGATCTGAAGCTTATGCAGAATGTTTATGAATTTTTGTTTTCATGTCAATTATTGGTTTTGTACTAATTAATTTGACAACACAGGAGGATGTAGGCACAGCAATGAAAAACAAAATTATTTTGGAGAATTTGAACATGTGATGTTTTGTTTTCTTGTGGAGGGGAGAAAAAGACAGTGCCATCCATAGGGATCTATTTGGAAGAGAAAAGAGTTATTTATGGTTAAGTCCCCATGCAATTGAAGAATTAATGGCAGCTCCCAGTATGCAGCTGCTGCCGGGCCATTCTGCTGAAGGGAGATTGCAGTTCTGTTGCATCATTGTACCCTGATTCATGAAAGTTATCACTCTGGCAGTGTGAGCCTTGACATCAGCGGTAAGAGTCGGTGTAACCTGTGCTAGATGTGCCCCCCTGCATTAAATGCTGTATCCACCTAACTTTCACCTGTCAGGCCAGCCAAGGAAGCAGAAATGGAACCGGTTTGCTTTTCCATTAAAAGCTGACACTGGAATGGGGCTTTAAGTGAGTGTAAGTCACATTTCCAGAATCTTTGCATCCTTTCTATGAGAGATTGGTATAAAAATGGAATGGCATAATAAAGGTGGGGTGTGCTTCTGAGAACTGAAATCTTTCCTTTGTCTCTCAAGGAGAAATTGATCTCCCTTCAGTAGGTGATTTATGTCCCTCCCTCCTCTACAGTCAATGACCTGGGAATGACCTAAGCTATTCCTTGGCCACCTTCTCATGAATCACCTGTACTTCTCCCTCCACAAAACCCACCTCTGTGACTAAAGGATCCTCACTGTATCTGAGATCTCTGAGTATGTACAGGCATACCCAAATGGTGTGATGTATACATTTTATATCCTTCTGTAAGAGAACCAGTTATTGAAAATATGTTACATGAAATCCACAGGAAACATAGACTTATTTCTCTTGGTGCTTATGGCATCTCCAGTACTCCCAGAGCACTTGTTGGGCAGTATGGAAGAAGCTATTGAGCCTACAGAGCCCTCTAATGGTGCAGGACTTCCCAAAGGACCACCAGTGGTGTCCCCGGCACTGTGCTCATGCAGAGGCACAAAACCAACAGGCTGATGAATAGAGCTTTGCTACTTTAATCCCATGTTTCAGAGAGGATTATGAGCAGGCCAAACACTTTTCTCCTCTGGAACACAAATAGCCTGTAATTGTTGGTCTTCATCTTTCTTTACCAAGCAGTACTAGTGCATTCAGTGTTGTGCAAGATGCTGAAAGACAGTTCTGCTTGATGCTGTTGAATGTTTTGGTCCTGAATCAACGAAGCAGCTCACACTTCCACTTTATTCATTGTCAAGAATGGATTTAATTACTGCTAAGAAAAAGAAAAAGGTGAGAAGATGTGATATCTGGGTGACCAGATGAAAGGATCATTTAGAAATGAGTGTTCCTTGCTTTATTTCTTGTTTTCTTCACATCATATTGCTCCCCACTGTCCAGTTACTAGCTTGGACATTGTAGGCCTTTGTAATATGCCCCCTCCAGGTACTTAATGTGTCTGAGTGTGTCTGACAGCTCTGAAGTGAACAACCCATATCTGCTAGGGCTATTTTAAGTCTTGTACAGACTGCGTGCAGAGAGGGGATGGCAGTTCTGGTGGTCATTGCAGCGTTTCTTGTGCCTTCTCCGTCCCTTGTTGCATACATGTCCTCTGAGAGGTACAGCTTCTTCTACCACAGCCACCTCTTTCAAATGTGGCATTTATTCATGCTTCATCATGCTATGGTAGAATTAACACAGGATGATTGGCAGGCCTTCCTGTCACAACTTTGTCCCTTATCAAGGGATTTTCTGAGGTTTCTGTTTCTCCTAAATCTCCATCTAATGTGACATCTCAGTTACCCTATCTGTTTATTTGGGCCTTTGTTCCTAAAATTATGACAAGTGTTCTCTTCATTTCAGTCTGAGGGTAATGGTAATTTTTGCAGTCAGTGACCGGTACTCTGTCAGTACAGATACCTTAGCTGTTATCACCCATGGCCTAAGCAAGACTCCTATTCATTTGATTCAGTCCTCATAAATAACAACTTCATTCTCAAACCTCACTGAAAAATAATTAACTTTTCCATTCCATTCATTTCTGATATGCTAGCTAATGTTTCATCAAGCTGTATGACCATATGAGTACTAGTGCCTCAAGGGCACATGTGATGAAATCTGAATAGATTGGATGAAACTCGTGGCAGAATGAATGTAATGCTGGTTACTGGTGGGAGGGCTGCTTTGGTTTTGATTTCTTGAAGTGTGAGAACGTAACACTGGCTTCAGTGTGTCAGTCCAGTTATCTGTCTTCACCAGTGGCCAAAAGCAGAGGCCAAGGGAAGAATATAAAACAAGGCAAGCAAAGTTGGTGCTCCTTACACACCCTTCTCCTATAGTCTCCTAGCCTCCAGCCATTTGCAGCTCAGGGGCTTCCTCAACATAATTTCTACATATTTAGTAATCCTCAAGAGACTACTTTGCCACAAGTTTGTTCAGTCTTTTGGCACGTGTACATTTTTCGCATTCAAGCTACCCGATGGCAATGAGGTCCCTAGCTGAACTCTGTGCCACATGGGCCACCACCACCTTTTCTTTATTCCACATTTGCCCCATCAACTTCACTGCCACCTGCTTTGGGGCAGTCATGGAGCAGCCATGAAGATCCCGCTTACATCACCCCTAGCATTCCTCTTCCAGACTGAAGAGTTCCAGGTCACTCTGTCATTCCTAGCATGGGATCTGAGGAGCTATTTTGATCATGTTTTCAGGTGACACAGAGAGCTCAGATGTCCTATGGCATATGGAAGCCATTAATTACCTACATTTGAACATCTGTTTACCAATAATAACACTAATTTGGAAAGTTTACACTCTTAGCTGTTTTAATAATAGAAAGGCTTATTTGTTTATTTTATTATCATTATCATCATCATTTTTATTATTATTATTATTATCTCCTAGTTTTGCTGTTCTTATGACTGCACTGTTGTAGTAGACTTCCCCTGGTGTACACTTTGGATACAGTCAGGAACAGGACATTGGGCTATGTGGTCTGACCCTGTGTTACCATTCTTACATAAGATTATTTGTGAATTTATGTGTACAAATAGTTTCCTATGGTATCGTTTCTAAGCTGGACACTTTTCAAGATAGTATTCTAATGAATACTTTACTATCTATATATTCTGTACATCAAAAGACAAGCTTCTCTCACTATTTAATAAACACTGAACAACTAGCAGTAGGCAGTACTAGTCTTGTTACCAAAACCAAGATGCTTGCCTAGAATATTCATCATTAGCGATGAATAAATCTGAGCTGTAGTTTCACTGTAACATTGAAGCACACTAATTTGTTCATGTTACTTTACAGAGGGAAAGACCGGTAGCTCTTTGAACCAATCTATATATTTCTAATGATTTTGGAGGCCTTGGCTAATTCATTAATTGCAAACAATAAAGAGTCTACCATGTAATCCAGTTTGGTAAGAGCAGATCAGTGTGGCAAGATTTAGTTAGCGTTATGTAAGATGTTTCCTAAAGTTTAGAGCTAAGGACAGCATCAAATGTTAATTGGTAATCATGTTCAGAATTGAAATTTAATTCAAATGCATTTATGTCCTTCTATATTGGCTTTTTACTAATGTTTGTGTTTAGGGAGAGATTCACTTATTACAATGTATGGACATTGGGTGCCATTTATGTAGTTTTTAATTTTGGTGTCTGACTCAAAGTGCTTTAAAAGAGCCTTCACAGTCAGATGGTGAACACTCAGCACTTTTTCGAAAGGGCTGTGATTTGTTTAGCCTGAAAAGGCAAAGCTGCGCTACACAGAAAACAAGCGCATCATAAGAGTGAAGCTCATAAAAATAAAATTAAAAGTTACACTAAAGCTCAGGAAACTCTTCAGAGCTTCCTCCCCTCCTGGCTTGCACTGTAGCCAGAAAGTCTATGATGTTTGTTTGGTTGTTTTTTCTTGGGCCTCTTAACGTTTTGCTGCCGAGGGCAGCTTTTGAAAGATGAGTTTTTCAAGAATTATGTTTCTCTTCTAACAGAATGAAGTTCCTGAAGCTAAGAAAGAGGAATCTTTGCTAGATTTGGACTTCGACCCTTTCAAGCCAGAAGTTGTATCAACAGGAGTTACTCATTCACCCATGTCTCAGGTATCTCTTTGCCTTGACGTGGGAGAAGCATATAAATGGAGTGTGCTGTTTGATATCAAAGGTTTGCCTTGTGTACTAATGAGCAGTGAATCCGCAGTGTCTGAAAAACTTGATC
The DNA here is from genome assembly GCA_031468815.1 of Morus bassanus. Classification (NCBI taxonomy): domain Eukaryota; kingdom Metazoa; phylum Chordata; class Aves; order Suliformes; family Sulidae; genus Morus; species Morus bassanus. The sequence continues at coordinate 56,158,980 of CM062567.1, read as the reverse complement.
TTCCTGAGCAGCTCTTGTTAGCCTTCTACCTTTCCCCTTCAGTAACCCTGTAGCTGATGATGTACTGGAAGGAGAGGAAATTGTCAAGTGGTAAAATGAGATGTCCGCCAATGAGAATGGTTGCTGGTACCTTTGCCTTGACTTCAGCGTGCCGTTATTTTCCATCTTTAGAATAACTCTTAGTGCCAACATTATAATTCTCCAGTGCCTGTTTTTCTGGCAATTTTTCTGGCCTGGCTGTGGCTCTTCGTGTCTGGAAAGATGCCTCAGGGGACCTAGGTCTCATGGAGTTGGCATGCGGTTGCTTTGCTGTGATGGAGTTCCTGTACCAAAGAGGGGATATGATCTGAGTGGTTTTGCTTTTTAAATCTATTTTAGATCTACCTCAAGGAAAATGAGAGGATGGAGTAGAGTGTTTCCTTTCAGGATGTTGTGTTAAAGAAATTCTGCATTCTATGGTAATATTTTCCATGGTAGTTTCTTGCAGAGATATGAAAAAAAGGAGGAAAGAAAAAAAAAAAAGGTTGATATATCAAGTTTCTGATTTTCATTGGTTACCCCATAGGGAACCTGCTATTTTAAGATCCAGAACTTGGTCTCACTGCCAGTAGGGCTGATAGTACAGTAGGGAAGTTCTCCTGAACAGCAGAGTTGGAGCTCTGTGTTGTACGCCGAGGAAGAAACACTGTTAGTAAAATCTTTTATTCCTGTGGCTATCACTAGCCTGGTTTGTACTGTGAGACATGAGAGGACTAATCAGCTCCTCAGAAATGCAACATCAGGAAAGGAGTGAGAAGACAAGAAGCTTTAAGGCTGAGATAGTCCTGGTTCTCTGCTGTTCTCTTCCTCAGTTAATTAATTTCTTATTTGGTGTGCAGTCCTAGTTACATAATGAGATCTGTAGTGATCTCTGATGGGCTATGCACTGTCAGATAAACTGTGTACTGTCAGCACTCTGTACGTTGGCTGAAATTTCTCATTGTGGTTTGCTAGGAGGAATGTTTAATTATAGCAGAGGCTTTATGCATCTTTCTTGTTATTTTTCTTGCTCCCGCTAAACAGGGAAGGGGAAGGAAATTCCTTTACATTCAGTATGAGAGAAAACTCTAGCTGTGACTTTGCTAACTCTACACTTTCAGCTTGTCTTGTAATAACACTGATTAGAGCAGCAGGATCATTAAACCAAAGATATTTAACTTTTGTGACAGAGCATGTTTTTCCTGACATTATATTATAGAGACTGTAGGAGGGTTTATTACTTTAGTGGAAAAGAGTTAGTTTAGATTTAGCTGTACCATGAAATGCAGAATATAATTCATTGTAGAAAAGTACATTGTATTTTTTCATCTAGGTGCATAGTGCCTTCAGTCTCTCCTCTCCTTTCACCTTTCCTCCCAACAAATATGTATGAGAAAGGATGGTCCACATCCACAAGAGCGTGTGGATGAGCAGAGCACCATGTTTTTAGAAGAAGGGAAGATAGCCCTGCAGTCTGGGTCTCGGTCTCACTGGATGTGGCAGGGTCATTGCTGTGGCAGCAGAGAGAATAAAGTCACTGGTCGCAGTATTTGTAGAGCCCTGTGCTACTTTGCAGGGAGATTAAGAGGGCCTTAAGTGGTCTTTCTATATGCGTATAGTTTTTGCCTCAGTCATGGATATTTTCCCTTCAGCAAATTGTGCTGAAGTTGTGATGTGAAAACAGTAGACATCTGTGCTATGATGCCTCGGGAGGCCTGGCGTGACTTCCCTATTAATCATTTAATGAATTACCTCCCTCTACTGCTTTGCCAGTGTGATCAGATCACAGTAAGTGAGCCCCAGTCTGCCCTTCTTCACTTGCTTTTCTGTTCCTATGACTGCTTCAGAAAGGCCTTTCTAAACATGCCTGGCCCTCACCTCTGTTTGCTAGCCATAGTCTGTCTCGCCATTCCCTCAGTATGTTCCTTCCCCTGCATGCTCAAAGCCTCATCAGCAGTGAAAGGAAAATGAAAAAATGAAAAATGAGCAATCTCTCCTTCCATCGAAGTCTGTAGGGGACAGCTAGAGTCTGCACCAGTTAGCTCTATAAGAAGAGACCTATCATTTTTCCTTAAAGCTTGAATGTTCAGCTAATAGTGTTACAGTGGAGAAGGCAGGTACACTTGTGAATTACATCCACTGAAGAAGCACATACCTGGATTTAAACAAAATTAAACTGATCGAGAAATAGCTGTTGATGTTAATTTGCTATAAATCTGAGTAGCGACTTATTACTGTGTCTTTTGTTTGTGAAAGCAGAAGTTGTTCAGAGAGCCATTCTATCCCTATAAAATAAGAAGCAGGCAAGAAGCTAAATGCAGCAATCCTTTCTCTTAGTCAAATGTTAGATGTCGCATTTAACATTTGCAAATATTTCAGGAACAATTTTACATTTTACTTTATGAACATCTTTAGTTTTTGTTTTTCATAGACTAACCTAGGTGTGAATATAGTAGATATGTTTTAAGGCATCTCAGACAGCTTTTGAGACCAACCAACAGAGTTCCTTCTCATGCGGGGTATACTTAATATTTGGCATGAAGTCTGCTGCTTTTCTTTCATCTGTCCATTCAGCTCTTCTGCTGAGAGGTCACTAACATTTATTACTTAACAGGCTGAATGAAAAAATGAAAACATTCATATACTCTCTTGTTTTCTTTCCCCAAAAGAATGCCATTTTCCTTCCTAGTGTCAGAGTTATGAGAAAACCCACTTGTTGTCAGTGGATAGGTGGACCATTTATTATCTGGCTAAAAACCTGACCCATGTAAGCTCTTTAAAGCTTACACTTTGCAGAGACTCCTGTACCTGTTAAAAGTCATTCAGTCATCAGCTCAGAATCTGGCTGTTACTCAAGCACGGGGTGGTATGAGTTTGCTGGAAAGCAACAACTGCTTTGAAGTGGGAAATACCACAATCCAATGCATATTGCCCATCCCATTTGACCAAAAAGTGTATTATGCAGATATGTATACACACACATGTGCTAATATATAAAATATTTATGTATTGTAAATATGTATATAAATAATTTCTCTCTTTATGGTTAATGCACACAGTCATGTAACATGTTGAACTTACAGTATATGAACAGTATTTTTCTAAAGCCTCTTTTTTCTGCTCCTTTTTTCAGACATTGCCATGGGATCTATGGACGGTAAGCCTGGCATTTATCATTGTGAATTGCGATATTTCTGTGCCTCTGATTTTGTTACACTCTAAACTCAGATTTATAATGTTTTTACCAAAAGCCAAGATAAAGAATTTATGGGCCGTCACACTTTCAAGTTTATGAAGCCACTGGGGATCTTTTAAAACACACACCAACAAAAAATAATCTCTGTTGCTTGGCCTATGAAACCAAAATGATGTCAGAAGGCTAGGCTAATAAGATTCACAATCATTATAGCTAAGCATGTGTTGCTTTTATTCTCATGCCTGAATTACGGCTATTGAAGGGTAGGAATGGAGACAGTCACCCGTTTTAATTATCTGAAGGTGTAGTTCCTCAGGACTTTAACCCAATGGACAACCATTTTCTCAAAATTCAGGAGTGAAAAGAGAATTTAACTTCCCTTTGTGGGCATGCAGTGAACTGGAGTTATTCACAAAATAAGCTGCTACTTTAGGAAACTGAAGAATCCTTCCTTCTTCCTCCTGGTGCCAACTCAGATACAATGATCTGCAGGAAGAAAACAACTCATTTTTGTGAGCTTTCTTTTGACTTTATGTCATGGACATAGCTGGGTTGACTTATCATGGAGCTGATATGCTCATTTTTGACCTTTTACAGCTTCAGCCAGCACAGAAGTCTGTGGATGCTTCTCATGCATTCAGATTTGCAGTGCTGTTCTGTGAACACATGGCATATGTGATGTATATTAAATGCTCATCTCTTTCTATTGGAAAGGTTAAATAAAGGCTGAAAAAACAGTCACATGTAGGCTAGCCAAAATTTCAAGCCTGCCAATATCTAGACTAGCTAAAATAACCCGGACATGTTTTGAATTTATTGCTCTAAACTTATATTAGACAGCTTTATCAGTGTCTTCCTTTCACACAGTTTTTTTTTATACTGTGTTAATATTATATATGTATTTTGTATTATCATTATTTTCCTCTTTGCTCTAGTTTAAAAAAAAAAGTAAGTAGTGAGCTTCACAGCTAAATGTTTGAAATTAGGAGTACTCAACATTTTACTGAGTTTATCTTAAAAAGTTGAGCGCAGAGTAGCTGTTAATCTTCCTTTGTATCAGCATTGGTATCTGTTCAAAGTGGCAGTGTAGGCAGCAGGCTTTGTGACTTGATGCCTTACTCTGTGTGGATGTAAATACCTCTGCATGGCACAGGGTGATGGAGAATCACAGCTGGACACTTGAGGCCCTCTGCACTGCCAGAGTGATGCACCAATGCCTTAGTGTAAATACAAGTAAGCTCTGCTGCCACTTGGCTTGCTTCCTTCCTTGTTCACCATCTCACAGAACAACCCCAATTTTCAACAAAGATGTGATATGGTACCTGCAATAAAAATGTCAGTGGCTCACAGAGGAAAGCAAGGTGTGATCAATATTCAGTGTACATGTAGAACTTCTTTTATAATGTAATCCAGAGGCTGGAAGTGTGGCTTAAATTTAGGGGCGTGTGATTAGTCTTCAGTGGAGTGGCAGGAGAGGAGCTACTGCCTCTTCTCTGTGCCAATTTGGTAACTGCTGCTGGTTAGAGAACTGCTAATTAAAGAATTGCTGCTGTAACAAAGTACATCATGTTCTTATTTTCTCTGTTTTATATGTGTGATTTTCTTCTATACAGACAAGCAGCGAGTTGGTGCAGCCGGTAAGCAAACCTCTCCCCAAAATCACAACCACTCTAGAGACATGCTTTAATCAGTGTGGTGTAATATATAGTTTTCTGGTTTTGTCTATCAGTGCTGCTCTTTTACATTGCAATCTACTGCCTCCAAATGTTGCAAACCACATAATTTTTCCTTAAATGGCTTAATGTAGTCACTTTCATTCTTTAAATTAAAAATGCTCTAGTAAAATATAAATTTTTTGTTTTCTCATCAAGTCCACCTTTATCTTTTTCATCTTGTGTTTTTTCTTTGCTTTTCTGTCTGCTAAAGCCTGATTCTTCAAAAAGTCTTTCCCTGTGTAACCTGGTCATGGAGGAAACCCCAAACAGTGGGTCATCAGAAGATATTAACAGATCTCAAACTAATCTAGGTTCACTCAACTGGGGCCTAGATGTTAGCACACCCAGTGTCAGCCAGGAAATTACTGCAGGCAGTTCTTTGCTTTTCCATGGGGCAGAGCAAACCTCAAGCAAATCCACGGGTAGTCTGCCTGCTAGTGTTTGGCCTGCTGTGGGTGAGCAGGAGAATGCTGCATCAGGGTCAGCTTCTGTAAATGAAAACCAGAGGACTTCACTGGAGGACCAGTTGGATGCCAAAAATGTTCCATGGGAAGATGATGTGACCAATCAGCCTTTAAAGAACGTAACCAGTTTTGAGACACCCATCCTGGGAACCGATGGCTTGTTGGATGAACCCCTCCCATGTGATGCACAAGAGGCAGAGACAGAGCGGGAAGAAGAAGAGTGGGCAGGTGTCAAACCAAGTGACAAGGTAGAGACCAGAGCTGTTAACTACAAGGAGGTAGAAGGTGCAGAGGAACTGGAAGAGCAAGGTTGCAAAACCAAAGGAAACAGTGAGGCAGAACTTCACAAGGGTTTAGCAAAATCTGATCTTGAAATTTTAGTCAGCACAGAGGTAGAAAATTTATGTGAGTTGGAAGATAATGATGGGGATGCTGGGAGAGCTAGTGGTGCTACCCTAGAAAACCCAAGGGAAGAAGAACTCAAAGGGGTCAATGTCATTGAGGAGGCAGATGGAGAAATACCATTGTTGAGCACAGGGCTGGAAGGTGGGGACGAAATAATAGTGGATAGCTGTAAAACTATAGAAGACACTGGTGCTGAACCTGAGAGAGTCTTTGGTATCTGGGATCGGGACTGTGAAAGGACATTTGAGGATGGCTTAGAGCAAACTGACAGTGGTACTGGAGAGAGTACATCCATGGAGTGTATAAACGTGACGGCATGTGTTGACATAGAGGTAATTGACCACACAGAAAAGGACCCTACATATACTGGAAATGTTCTGTGTGATGCTGAATTATTCAGTGCAGAAGAGTCTGGTAATGGAACTGAAGGCAGTAGCATCAGCCTCCTCCCAAATGGTAGTGCTGCCGATGAAGATCAAGCTGGTGCTGAAAAGGAGTGGCCATTGCTGCCCAAGACAGCTGATGCTGCTAGCACAAGCTGCAGTAATCCTTGCCTAGATAATGCAGAAGACCAAGTGACAGGTAGGGTGGCAGCAGCAGCCGCTGAAGAGCATCCTGGTAGCAGTGGTGTTCCTGAAGCCTTGGAAACAGACCCCTGGCTGGCAAACTGGGATCCAACAGTTAGTAATGATTCATGGGGGTTTTCTAGTCTATCAGATGGCCAAGCCAATGGACTGGATAATTGGCCCTTTTTCCCCAAGCAGCAAGACTCAGAGGAAGGTAACATGGAAAATGTTTGGTTAGGCATTAGTAGTAAATGGTCTACACAAGACCTGGGAGGGACCGATAACAGCTGGGGAGAAATAGGTGTGAGCACGAGCAATAAAAGTCAGGAGGCACCAGTAAAACAAGGTTTGCCTGGGGAGCAGGCAGGCATTAGCAATCCTGGACCGAGCAAGGAGATAGCTAGGCCCTTGGCTCTGTTTCAAATGGGAAATTCCAGAAATGCTAGCACCGAGAGTTCAACTAGTCCTAAAGACAATGAGACCAACAACTCAGATTTATCTGAAGATGAAATTGCTAACCGGAGATATGGATTGTTGTACCAGGAAATTGAGGCTGATAAAGAAGAGGTACCTACCCCAGTGTGTAGCCTAGTCTAGACAAAGAGTTCCTTAGGCCATGCATAACCTTGTTTAAAAACAATCCATTTGTGTGTTTCCCACTGCCCCTCCTAAGCCTGTGCTATTCTTTTTTTGAAAAATTGCCATGTAACTGATCATAGTGTGGTGCCCTTCAGCCGTGTAATGAAGCAGGCTGACAAAAATGCATTTCAAAATGGTGTATGAAGCTTTGAACTGTGAAGGCACATTGTGTCTCACAGTTTTTGTGTTTTATATGTATAACTTTAAATGCACCTAGGTTTTTTTTATTATTATTATTTTATAAAAATACTTAAGTTACTCTGCTTTTTGGTTTTGTTGTTTTCTTTAAGCCTGTGACATCTGTTACTAAATAGCACTGTTGTCAAATTTCTTGCTGCCTTACCCTTAATTTTTTATTTTGTTTTCTTTTTTTTTATAATGTCTGGTCTACATTTTTATTTTGCAAATAAAAATGTTTTTTACTCATGTTCTGATTTAGTAAACAAATTATAATTTCTTCTAATCTTCACTTCTACTTAGGCATCCAGTGCAGCATTTAATGGATTTGCACAGGTAAGAAATAAACATGTTTTGAGATTTTTTTTTTTTCTGTGCTGTTATGAAGGGATTAGTATTGGCAGGAAATCTGTTGTGCAGGTGAGCTGCAGAGCAATGTCACACTGACTCAAGTCCAAACCTTATCTGTTCTCAGGAATTATTCCTAGATGTTACTAGAATGATGCTGATACCCTTGGTACTCTTGGCCTGACCAAATTTAATAGCCAAAATCCAACTACCTTAGTGGGACTGATTTTTTTCCTCCGAAAAGGACTGGTTTAGCTTTTTTATTGTGCTCTTTTGTGGATTTTTCTCACAGTCCCAAAATCCTGTAAAATGTGGTTTCCTCAGTTTCACATACTTTCAGTGACTCTGTGTGTGTATATATGAAATGAGTTTTATTTGTTTCTGCATCTTTATTTTCATTTAAGATATATTTTAATCTGAAAGTTAAACCTAAATTATTTGCTTGCTGCTGTGCTGATGGCTAGACTCTGTGCTAGGCATCACAGAGATACAGTGCATGAAGATACCATGTTTTGCTATCAAATTCCAGAGTTGTGCCAAGATCTGAAGTTTCAGGTGGATAACCTGGGGCCTCATTAATTTCCAGCATCCTTTTAGAGGCTGGCTTAGCCACAGCACACCCTGTACACCATTTTTTTTAAAACCACCCAAAAAGGCTGAGCTTATACAAGGATGGAAATGAGTCTTGCAGTGCTTAACCATTCTGCTGCAGGATGTTTAAATTAGTAAAGGATCCATGGCTATGACCTCTAATAATTAAGGCAAAATGTTTGCCCTGAGGAAATCAAACTTTGATGCCCCCACTGCAGTAGGAAAAGGATTTGGGCCATGAATTTTTTGTAGATTAATTGGTTCTGAATGAGTAAGATGTTGGAAAACATCTCCATTTTCGCACCTTCTTAATGCAGGTAAAATTTTGTGTCAGTGGTTCCTATAGTTGCCATTCAAATAAAAGCCCAGAATCAAGAGGATGTGAAAGTAGCTTAGAGCTAGTGTACTCCCCAGGCATGGGCATGTGTAGTCTGCAAAAAAGATTCTGAGTTTCACAACTTAGAAGTAAGTGCACTGTGCCTGAAACAAAGTCCCTGCAATTCACATGTATTTAATGAAGGGTTTTTCACTGCCTTTAATAACGTTGCATGGTTTAGAAGCATAGGATATATAATTGAAAAAGGAATGTCTTTAATATTAATAGTGCTTAACTAATAATTATTATTAATACCTATTTAGATTATCTATTTGTCATCTTATTCTATGTGAATTTACTTTTACTTTACCTGAATAAACCATTAAAAAATCAGGTCTTTAATAGATACCTGCAAACATCCCATCTCGAATATCTTTGCATCATTTTTTTTTCATTTCTATATCTAGGATACCTCTGCATTTACAGTACAATCTAATGAGAATGTGACAGAGCCTTTGGTAAGTGGTGGCTTTTGCTTCCTTTTTAAATGCCTTGTAAAAAATAGCACCATTTTTCCTTTGTGCAAAGATACTTTCTCATTTTTGGTGTTTTCCATCCTCTAAATCACAAAATCTTAACTTGGAAGAGTTGGTGGGTGATATCATTGTAGTTGTAAATCTTTACTCACTGAATCAGTTGTCAGCACAGTGAAAAAGAAAAGAAAACCAGGATGTTCTAAGATATGTTTACTTTTCAAAGGTGTAGTCAAACAGTTTGTTCATTTATCACATTTAAGAAATGACAAGAATGAGTACTATGGTCCAGTGTATAGCAAGCAGGTGTACATGATGGTACGTGATGGCTGTTTAAATATTTCCAATATTGCTGTAGTTTTATCCACTCTCCACATATTAATAGTAGGCATAGTCTACTTCTAAGGTGTGGAGAATCTTTTTGGAAGTGATCGTACTTCGGCAGTTTCTTAGTTTCTCTTACAGTCTTTGCTTAGCCTGGAGAAAGGATATGGAATAGCAGCAATGCTGGGTGAGTGCTATAGCTACTTAATAGCAGCAGAGTGTTACTCAATATTATTTAATGTGGCTTTTGTATAATTCCCCTGGTGGTGCTCATGTTCGTAATGGTTACTGAATACAGTGAGAATATTTTCACTTGTAGCTGAAATGTGGTAACTAGTCTGAAGACTGCTTGTCCGCAAGTGTCTTGGAGCACTTCAATGCAATCTGCATTATGACATGTTACCTGTGATTTTAAGCCTGAAAGTTTCTTCTAGCATTAAACCTCAGGAAACCCATTAGTCATCTTACCTGGGATAAATCTACTTTGTGTTTCTCATTTCAGTCCTATTTCTTCTTTGGAAATTCCCTAGAGCTGGCATTAAGGCACTACACAGAGAGATTTCTGCACAGCATGGTATAATATAATGAATGTTTGCTCATGCTATGCTAAATCCTGAAGGTCTTGCTTAGGCAGACTTCTCTGTACCTCATTAAAAATCAGTCTGCTTAAGGAATATGTGAGAAAAGAAGTAAGAGGCTGTGGGTTTTTTCCTGAAAAATACCATGGAGAAGATTTTAGTACCTTTAAGAATTTCATGGAAGCTGTCTCTTCATCACAGGAGACCTTCTAGCCAGCTGTCTGTTATCAACTGCAAAGCAGCTAAATAGCTTTTGAGCTTCATATTATGCTGAGCAATTTGTTCATGGCAAATTAATCTACTGGTGTTATTTTATCTGGTTGAGTCAGCCATCTTTATAAATGGAATATGCTGAGCACAGCTTGCAGCTCTCCCCTTGTATGCAAGTGTATTTGCAAAGGGATGTCTCCATTGGAGATCGCACTTCTGCTGTGAGCTATTTTACTGCAGGACTGAACGTGTTGCAGGGCTGGCGATATTTGCTAGATCCTCTTGCTAAAAAACAAGCTTAGGCCAGAATTTAAATGGGTGGAAATCCCGGTAGTGGGTTGACAAATGGATGCCTTGTAGGTGATTGAAATCTCAAGAGGGAATGCATTTTAATAAGAACCCAGGGATGTTTTTCACACTGCCAGAATTTAAGCAGTCAGTGGTTGCCCTTGTGCATATAAAAACTGTTTGAGTCTCTGCTAATTGCTTCTTACCTTCACTGGGGAAGGAACTATATTGTCTAAGAACAGACAGAGCTAGAGAAGAAGGGATAATTTTAAAAATTCATATTTGAAGCCCATGGTTGGTACGTACAGGTGCCAGTTTCAACTCCTGGCCTTGCCATCAGTTTCTGGAGCATTTCTGAGCAAACTGAGTGTCTTCTCCCACTTCTGTTGCCCCTTGCTGTAATTCAGGAAGCTGATGCTTTCTTTCCTTGTGAGGGAGGGATATAGGACTGGCTCAGTTCAGGTATAGAACACTGAGGATGAAAATGCCCTTTATATGCTGTAAGGCCAAGCACTGCCGTCCTCTCCCCGGCAAAGCCTGGCAAGATTGAGCCTGAAGCAGCACTGCACCAGGCACAGTTCCCATTCCCCTTCTCCCTCCCTACTATCATGTGCTCCTCAACAATTTTTCCACTGTCTACTTAAAAATCAATAAAACAAAAGACTGAGGCCGAAGAAGCTCCACCTGGGGAACCCAAGGTCGAGGAAACCCCTGCTGCTGCTCTTGTGGAAAAGGAGGCCATCCCTGCTGAGCCTGGCCAACCAGCAGAGCAGGCTGTGGTGAGTGACCTGTCCCCCATACCACCTCCCGGGCCTCATCCGAGCCACCTTTCGTCATGGTGAATGTGCCTGCTGCATTTCAGCCATCCTTTCCATTCTTCACTGTCTGTCCATGGCTGGTTTCCCCAGCACCCAGCTGTGTCACGGCATGCCTCTCCAGCACGTGTCCTCCTTTCAGCCCTAAAATGTCATTCCTCTTATGTTTGGCATTTTAGACTGAAGTTCAGCTGAGTGATTGTGGTTTCACAGATTGTTTGATTCTAGTTGAACTTCAGAAGGGGAAAAAATTGAAGCCATTTTTAAATGACCTTATTACCAGTTTTCTCATTTCATTTCAAGCTGAGCTGTAAGCACTAAGCCAATGTACATCTTGTATGGTCCTTGCTAGAGCATGAAGATACCAGAAAAAAGTGATTGTAATGTAAATGTCTACAAGGTTCATGGTTTTAAAAGCCAGACATGAGCTGAAGAGGCAACTCCAAGTGCCAGTTTGGAGATTTTTACATGTCAGCATTCAGGAAACAGTGGGAGGAGAAGAAAGGACAGCTCTGCAAGAACAAAGCAGGGCACCCAATATCAGTACAAATTAAAAGGTGGTCTGAGGTGGCAGGCATGGGGTTTTTCTGCTGACTAGCATCCCTTTTTATAACAGGTGGCCTAGTGAATATCCTTTTTATCCAACTGAAGTTCCTCTTCTACATACTGCTCTCAGAAGGTCTTGGAGGTGGGTGATACCCGCAGGCAAGGAAACCCTGGAGGAAAAATGCATCTGGTTTTGTAGGCTGACAGTTTTCATGCTTTCCTCAAAACAATAACATGTTCAAAGTCTCTAATGAGTGTTTGTCACTGTTAGAATATGCAGATTACTACTGAAAAACTGGACAGAAAAAGCAGAAGTTTTGTGGGTCAGTTCCTCTGCCACAGAAGCCAGTGGAAGCTGTAGAGCTGTGCTTTTTGACCATCAGGCATAGTTTGGTGCTGTAAGTGTTCCCAGAAGAACAAGGTTCAGCTTGCTGAACTCTTCTTGGCTTTGGGTGAGTCCCTGTGTATCTTCATCTGTTAAGTAGGGATGATGATACCCAGCTCATCATAAAATTAGACGGTTTTCGGTAAGCATTTGATACACTGCCATGTGGGAAGCAATATTAAGTAGGCTGATGTAGATACAAATTAGCTGAAGAAAGTGGAAGTAGCTGGTACCTATAGATGTGGCAGGGCAGAGCATGGACAGAAGACTTACCAGATATGCAGCTACCGTAGCGTCTCATGGATCTGTCTCTGGAGCTGGTCTTGTTTAACATTTTTATTAATGGCAATGGCTCAGACTTTACAAGCCTGATGGTGACATTTATCAGTGACTCCAGGTTGGGTAGTGTCATTAATTTAGAAGGATAGCATTAGGCCCACTATCTCTACCCCCAAGGACAGGCTGGTTATCTGATGGCGGTGTTAGACCCGTGCAAAAGCCACAGGTGATACTAAGCAAACTGCTTTCAGCAGAAAGAAGTAAGTACTAGTGTTGGTGTGCAAGGCTCTGGAGTACAAATGTAGTTTAAAGACCTTCTTAAAGACAGATTGATGTGTTTGCCTGGGTGGTTCCAGCTGTCTGTGCCATGGGATTAAAAAATGGTATCCGGCACGGATGATACAAAGAGGCAAGTTGAGCTTTAGCTGTAACACCTGCCTAGTTATCATTCCTTCCTTACTCCCATCTTCCTAAGAGAGGAAATAAAATTTAATGTGGAAGAAAAGGAGGGCAGTGCTGGGTGGGCTGTTCTGGAAGGCTTTGGGGGAAAGGGAAGATAATCCCTCTCTCTGTCCAACCCTTTCTGTTCTCCATAGGGTCTTAGCAGCATCACAGCTATGGAGGGAAGCAGTCTTGGTGTGTTCCCCAGAACTATGTTTAGGGTTTGATTCTTATTACACTTGTATGAATTTTTACTAGTTATTTCATTTTTTTTTTAAATTCACTTTTTGTTTGGTTTCACGGTACACACTGGAGCAAGTAACTTCAGGATCATCCCCTTACAATAGCAAAACCAAACTAAGAAAGCCCCACAGTCTGTAGAGACCAGGCTCTTCCCCTCCTGTGTTTCCTTTTCAGTTGATATAAATCACAGTAATAACTTGTCAACTCTATAGTAAGGCAAACAACGAAATTGCCTGTCTGAGGCACATTGTTTTGTCAAACTCTTGTCCAGAAAGCTTCATGTCTAGTCAGAGTAAATTTGATAGTTTGGAATAAAGGAGGAGGGAGGTAGGGTGGAGAGAGGAGGGATGGAAAATCAGTCATTGTTCTGGAGCTCTCCTCTTCCCGTGACTGAATGGCAGGGAATAATGTAGAAGAACAGATATTAATGAAGCTGAAAAGGTTGTTTCTAGATGGTTTTATCTGGATTATCTCTAAGGATTTAATGAAGAAAAAAATTCCAAAATAAGTTTGCCAGTTTTCTAAAAGGAAGCCAGCTCCTCTTTGCCTCTTAGACAAAAAGTGCTCTGAAACCTGTTGCACGTCTTAAGTGCTAATTAAATGACAGGCTGTGGCTGCAGCACCATGCATCTGCTTGTCGGCTGGCATGACCTTTTCAGATGATCCGTTTTGCTGCCTGACTGTTCATGAGGAGTTCTTGGTCCATGGTCTGTCAGCTGCTGCTCTAGCCAAGGCACAGGACTGCAGAGCTGGTGTGAGAGAGGCAGAGAGAAACACGGTGCAAGAGCCAGGCAATTTAAGAGCAGTCCAGGAGGAAGACCATAGGCATTAAATAGAAGTTAAACAGTTTTGATTAGGTTTGTGCCTGTTTTTTTGTTGCTTTTTGAATATGAAGTTGTCCTTGCTAACTTGGGAAAATAAGCTCAAAGTGTTGATCTTAAAAAAATGTCCGAATTGGAGTCATTCTGCATTTGGCTCTGAGGGGCTGTTATTTCAGGAAGGGCTTTCCAGGACTTGCAAAGAGTTTTGAAGATTAGGATTAATGACAAATATGATCAAAGCTAAGGAAAAGTACACTGAGCTGCAAAAGGTGAAAACATGTCATTTCTCGACAGCGGTTCTGCATTCATTTGCTTTATGAGTGCCAGTTTACTCTAAAAGTGGAGTTGTAAAATATTGATAGATACTTTCTTATTGGCAATCTTTTATTGAGTTTAGTAACTTCCAGTTTGGAGTGACAGCCACTGATCAGTTTAATTTTTCTGTGGTAAGTTTCCTGTCACATCCCATCAATCCAGAAAATTTATGGCATGCATTCTTCATTGTAGGAGCTTCACAGTAAATTTTCTGGTAGGGTTTTCATTTAAATTAGGGAGAGAATGGTCATGGGGATAGGGTACCACTTGCCACTCAGGGAGTTGTGGATTCAGTTACTTGCTGTTTCATATAATCTTTGTAGATTTGGAAATCTGCAACAAGATTGCCAAGACTTCGTTACAAGAGCTCATCAGAATTGCTGCCTGGGATCTCATTACATATTTTTATCTTGGTCCTTCAGGTCTCAAATGCCATAGAATAAATACAATTTTTATTAGTAGCTGTCAACAGTTGATCCTTTTGGGGAGGGGATAAAATGTTTGGTAATTAAAGGCAGAGAATGACCATGTGCACCAACAGAATTGAAGTTAACCATGCTAAAAAGTCCTTGCATGGACTTCTGCACATCGAAACAGTTGTTTTACTACCTTCATAGCATCCCCAAAGGCAGCTATAAAATCCAGAGGATACAGTCTACAGGATGTAATGCATTAACCACTGATTTATTTCTTTTTCAAATAGTACTACTCCTCTCACCACATCATTTTGTCACATTCAAACAAAGATGACATGAAGACATTATAATAAAGTGAAAGCTTATGAAATCTTGTTATTTCCCTTTCTTCTCCTACATGTGAGACATAGTGCTTGGAGTTGAGAGCACTGCTCAGAGATCAGCTTTTGTACTTCCATTACACTCATTAGTTTGGAAACAGCCTTTCAGTGCTTTGAGTCTGATGCCTGCCTGGACTCTGATGTTCTCCCGTTAAAGCAGTCAGATACTCAGTAAATACGGTGATTTTCAAAGCTGTGTATAAGCATATATGAAACTACCTCCTGATAAGCTCTTTGCAAACACTGAGCAAGTACAGCAGAGGCCAGAAAACAGCCTGCAGCTTTGAGGGTATCTGATTATGGTTGAATCCCACTGTAGGTACAATTCATGGTGCCCAAATGGTGGAGCATGTCATTTGGGAGAGCAATACAGTGGTTAGATACAGAAGAGCAGTCAACTGTGTCCAAATTCTGAGTGTGCAGCCAAGTGCAGGTGCAAAGTTGGAGCATGAGGCCATTAAAAATATATGGCTCTCATATACGGGAGAGAACTGATATAGAAGAGTACCATTCTGTTGAAGTCTGCAGAAGCAGATTTTTCTCTGTTTATGGAACCAGGCTGTTACTTTACTCAAATGTTATTTCAGTCATCTTTTTTACTAGGCTTTCATGCCCTAAAAATGGTACAGTTCATGCTACCTGCCTCTCTTCTCAAACCCCACCATCCACAAAATCCCAACTTCCATCTAATCAAAAAAAGCAAAAGCAAAATGCTACTAATTTGACTAGTGCACAATAGCCAAATTAACTTTGGGAAGTCCCAAGCTTTGGGAAGCAAGGGGAGCTCTCTTTACGTGCCCCCTTCCCACCAAAACTGTGCTTTCACACAGTCTGGGAAACAGTTCTCATTTTAAAATATGTGTATGTATATGTATATATGAGATTCTTCTGCAAAGAGACCGAAAGCTGTGCTGATGGGATTCTTACCAGACAATATTGCCAGGGTATTATTAAAAGAAGGGCAGAGGCTGGCACATTCCTGACTATAAAGTGCAGGATGATGCTCATTTCTGAAGGGAAATTGACTTGTAAATATAGCTGATGGCAGAAATTTGGCACTTTTTAGTAGTAAAAGAAGGGAAGGCATCTACCTACCAACTTGCAGTTGGACATAAAGCTTTTATGGCAATAGAAACATTTGTGTACATCTCTTCTGTAAAAAAAAATAAAAAGAAGTGAGACTGCTGTGGGTGGCTGTGGGCATGTGTGCATCACTAGAGTAAGAAACGATTACATTTTGCTGTTGATATTTGTTTTTTCTATTTAGGACCCTCTACAATCTCCTCAAACTTACTAAAAAAATCAAGGACTCCATGGCAAAGGCTTGCTTGGCAGCTTCAGGAAAAAAAAAAAAAAAAAGAATTAATCACTTTAAAAAAAAAGGTTATATAACACTGTGATTTTAACAGGATAAAGCTGTGAGAGGTTTCTATGGTAACGCCACTGTCAGCAGCTGCCTTGCCCTGGCATCTGGACATGTTTGGGGCTTATGAGGTGACTGCAGGCAATACCAGAAGATTAGGTTAGAAAAAACATGAGGGATATAAAGTTTGGATATAACTCAGCATTCTTTTATTAAAAAAGAAACATGCAGCCATTTCAGCTGAAACTTGTATAAATATTGGAGTGACTGTTTTGGGCATGTGAAGGCAGTTAGCTGGAGCCTGAGTACTGAGTCCTAATTTCTGATTGCTAAAGTGGACGGTCCAATCTATCATGCCCTCACATAGGTTTGCATAACTTGTCTTCACCCTTAGAGCCCTTTTGAGAAATCTGACCTAGCTGTGTTTGCAAAGCAGCTTCAAAATTTATTAGCAAAGTGGATTTCCATAACGGGGCTTTGATTTGCTATTCCTCAGCAGATCGTCTTTAGAAATAGTCTGTGTCCGCATCAAACCTGAACAGAAAAAAAGCACTTCCAACCGTTCTAAACCAGGCCTGAATTTTAGCAATTTTGGCTGTTGACCTTCTGTAGAAAAGGATCAAGTGTTAAATGGCATCTGTGCTGTAAAAAGTACTCTTTGGGGGGAGCCCATTACCGTTCGGTGCAATCGATCCCTTGAACACCTAAATGGGTGTCACGTTTGGAAAACCACTGACACATGTCTAATTTTTTAAATGTCAGGCACCTGCTGCATGTACCACTGAATATGGACCTAGAGAAACTTGATTCTGCAAAAAAATCATGAACTTTGTGACCCACCTCTTTTGAACAGCCCCTTTAAATGAGTTGCAGTCCAACATGAGTGGAAGAAGTAAGTGTTTTAGAAAGTTTACCTTGAAACTGGTGAGTTGCAGGGGCAGCAGCAGGTTGTAATGGGAACAGTTTGAGTCTTGGGTGGGAGAAATTTGAGCTTGCTGGAAACTGCAAGGTCAGCAGTGTGGTGGGTTGTTGCTTACTAAAAAATTCTTCAAAGCTGGTGGTATTATGAGAATACAGATAATAAAAGTAAATAAAATTGTCCTTAGCACTTACAGTGTGATGATGATGACATATGTAAAAGGTTTTATTTGTTAGGTTTTAGCCTATAACTACTTTTATTTCAGATTATATGTGGCAGCAAGACTCTTTCTGCCTGCTATATACTATCCCGTTTAGTTCCAGCCATTCATTTCATTGCATCCCATACATGCCGTGCTTCCATTAAGCTTGATTAATACCGATTTCTCTGCAGCCATTGCCTCAGCATCAGTAAGGTGATGACCGTATTTCCTCTTTATACAGGACAGTGTCGAGGCAGGGGATAAGGAGACAACTGGAGTTGCTGAGAAAGAAAGCGAGGTACATGGGAACAGCCTCAAGAGCATGGTTGTGCTTTAATATCTTCAAGAGAATCGTGGCAAAAAATATATTTGTTTTTTGCATGTCATCAATATGCAGGCCGATACGATGCAACTGTGGCCTAGCTGCAGTATCTATTCTAATGCTGCACAGATATATCTATATCTGCGGTATATATTCTAACACCAGAGCACCTCTCATTCAATGCAGGCCCTGCCTTAGAAACTGCCTGTTGCAGCGGTATAGAGTGATAAATATCTCAGGGCAGCAAACAAAGCAGTTCCATGGTAGAAGGATGTATAATGCTGTTTCTGTTGACATTTGGAAATATGTTCCATAGATTCCCAGTAGCTTTTACACTTTCCAAAAATTTGTTTGCCCAGCCTTCCTGCAAATATCTTTATAAAAAGAAAAAAAACTTTGATTATTTATTTTTCCAAGCACAATATGCCCTGAACTAAAACAGGTATTTAAAAATAATCATGTTACGAGTTTGTTTGCTAAAGCACAAGTCTGGCATCAAGTTAGATACAGTTAAAATCAAATTAAAAAGCAACTGAAAAGCCCAGTGACATACTTTAAGCTGTGCATGTGTGGGCTCGAATGATTGTATTTTGCTTATATTTCTTCAGAGATGAGAAAACTACTTACCCTGAATCCTTCTATACTAAAGTTAAACTATATTGTGTTGAAACACGCACAGAGAGCAGCACAAGAGGAATGGCTACATATTAATTGCAGGGATAGAGGTAGGGACTGAGAAAGAGATCGTAACTCCTAGTTATTAATCACTCAGGATTGGTATCTCAAGGTGCCAACAACCTACTTTTTTGTTGTTACTCATTTTGGTCCCACAATGTATACAAAAAGATCATGAACTGGTCTCCATTCACTTTGGTTTCAGAACATGGTGAGTCCAGCTGTCCAAGCTTGGATTTGTTACCCTGCTGTAAAACAGCATTAGCCCTATTAGAGTTGAGGATATATCTGTGGCTCCAGGGTATCCCAGTATCACTGGGAAGTGAGTTTGGGACTCACTGGTGCCGTACTCCTCACCAGCGCTGGCACATCTGGATGGAAATCAGTGGAATTACACTAGCAAGAAAGTACAGGATGGGAGTGGTAGATCAAGCCCAGCCTGGTGTTGACACAGTGCAAGAGAGTGTTGCATTGCTCCTCTAGCATTGGCTTCTCACTCCCAACAAGTTTGGTCCAAGAAGAAACATGCAAGAAATTCCTCACTGTCCTGTGAGCACCAAGGCTAATTCTTTGAAATCTTTCTGTTTTTTTTCTAATACCACTTGTCCTTATAAAGTTGAGGTCTTTTATCTGGTGAGTTAGACCCGGTGTTCTGTTTAAAATAGCAGTATTATTGTATGCAGAAGAGCTGCCATAAGAGATCAAACTATTTGCTAAGCTGATATCTGGCCTCCTGTGGAGGGTGATCCCTTTGATACTGTAATTTGCATAACAAATTCTTCAGAACTACCCCAAAAGTCTTTCAAGACTTTGCAAGCAATTCATGTATTCCCTAAGGCATGATGATTAGTTCCTCTTGATGTTGTATTAGCTAGCTTAGCTGCAATTATAACCATCATAAAAATTACCCAGTCCCTTTCTAAATCCAGCCATGGGGCAAGGTCTTCGGCTCTGGAAAATGGGCATAGCTCAGGGAGCCCCTCTGGCAGACCCCTAGTGGCAGGCTCAGTATCCCTCCTCCTCCTCTCCTTGGACTCATTCTTGCTGCTGCTGCATCTGTGCCATTGTGTTGAGCTGACAGCGATGTTAATGAGAGGAAAGTGCAGCCCTGTGAATCGGCTGCATCCTAGGTAAAGCAGCATTCACTTCTGCTGCAACTGAGACAGTCAAGTGGTTCTTCTATCACAGCCCTCATTATACTGGATGACCCTTCCTTTGTCCCCTGTGTGGTTGGTATAATGGGGCAAATGTCCAAATTTCAATAATACTGCTAGAGATAGCTAATTTGAAATACTATTGGTCTAATATTATTGATGACCTACAGAAAAGAGGTTTATAGGATTTGTTTTCAATATGAAATAAGGTAATGCAGGTAATTATATTTGCAAGTATGTGGTTCACCATAGCTGGGTATGAATTCAGTGGGATGAGCCTCCCTCTTTTTTTTTTCTTTTTTGTACATTTGGTTTTTGTACATTTATTTTTTGTATATTTGTATTAAATATATTTGAGATTGATAGTGAGGTTCATTCTGTGCTACCTCACATGCATTTTTGTAAAAGTTTTTTTTTAATCATCTAGCTTGCATTGGCTTTGTACTGTTAAGACACAAGAACAAATGATTATGCAAATGTGAGCTGTGGTATACTTCAGTGACTCATGGCTACAGGCTGTGAGAGCATCACCCTTTCAGTGCAGGATACTTGAGAGCTGATTCATGTAAATTAGTATTCTCCTCCTTAGTGAAATAAAATGGGCTATGCAAATCCAATAAATAGAAAAGAACTGTTGATCCTAATCACAACAGACAGCAAGATCAATTTCTGCAGCATGCTGTTAGAAGCACAGAGTATAAAATCAATCTGATATGCACTCTGTTCCCCCTCTTTCCTACTGGCCTCTTCCAGGGCTTTTACACTCAACATTTATTTGAACACCTTCTTGGGTCAAGGCTGCTAAAATTGGCAATTCTATGAGTGGCAGGCTTGCATGCCTTACAAGTCACAGGAAAAGATATGAACATCTGCCCATGTCTTCTGATGTTACTTCTTTTTACAATAGGGCATCCTTCGTCAGCAGCATTTTCAATTTAAACTAAAGCTTCTCCAGTGATTTCTGCAAAACCCTAGAGTATTTTCTGCCTTCAAGGATTCCAGAAGAATTTCTTTATCACATCAGTTAACAGCAGTGAATAGGAGTAGTGCTGAATGTTAGATATTGCTAAAAAACAATGCCTGAAGAGTGCCCATGAACAATTGCAGGTAGTTCAAGTTGAGTTCAGGTAGCTGAGAGAGCCTGATCCGTGGAAGGAGGATCAAACTGAGGAAACAGTGTCGGCTGTTAACTGGAGATCAGAGATATTTCTGCTAACTGTAGCTTGACATTGGTACCTAGAAAACAATTTTTCTTCAGTGTTTTTACTTTATCCTGGTGCTATCAGCCATATGTTAAAAATTCCACGTTGAAGTCCATTGGATTAACAGAATGAGTTTTGTCATTTACCTTCCACCTTCCACCCTTAAGATTGATCCACTGTAAGTATATATCTAATATGCTACTGTAAGCGCATATCAGTATATACCAATACAAATATTAGGGTGATACTTAGATTACAGCAACAGAAGAAGGATTCAACATTGATCTATAGGAAGGTAGTCTTCTATCTACCTTTCAAGAACTGGAACAAAACACACATAAAATTTTCAACATGGACTAATCACAAATGGTTTAGTCATATCCAGACTGAATGGGCTTTTATGTATGTTTCTTTTTTTTTATACTGACCTAGATATAGATCTTTAAGGTTATATTTTTTTCTCATACCTGATGGAATCTGAAGATTTCTGATCTTTATCCAGCTGTAGAATATATTTGCTCACTGATATAGCCTGATTTGCAAGTCTCTCTATTAGAGAGGAGTGTGTAATTAAGGCAATATTTTTGAAGCCAGCCCAGGTCTAGAGGTAGGTGATAGTAGCTGGAGAAGGCTTGGAGTCTCCTCCCAAGGGCAGACTCCACTAGCCGGGTCCTGTGGACACCTGGGCAGCTTGCAAGCTCCTTTTCCTCAGCAGAAACCTGTGGTGAATTTCTTCCACAATACAGCTTGAAGGCAAGAGAAGGAAAAAATACTAGAGTCTTGACAAACTATTAGTTACTCCACCAGTAACATCTGAGGAGTCTGCTAAATGTGCCTAGCAAGGTTTCATAAATGTCTCTCTCACACCTGTTAATCATCTCCACTGTGCAAGCTTATCCCTACGCTCCCCATGTGGTGCATTGGGCCAGGAGGGCAGCCCCTGGAGCTGCTCTCCCTCACAAATCAGGAGAAACCCCAATGAAACCAAGGCTATGGGTTGGCACCACCCAGGGAAGTCGCAGAGCAGAGGCTGGTCCATGGTCTCTCCAGCAGATATCCAGAACTCTTATCCTGAAAGGTCCCTCCCTCCTGTTGTTTGTAGGGGGTACCTGCCACCGAGGGGGCTGCAGCAGCAGAATACAGTGCGACTGTGGCAGCAGGAGCTGGTGACGGCGCTGCTACCACTGAGCAGGAGGGTGTTGCTGAAGGTGACAAAGCTCAGGGAGAAGAAAAGGAGGCTGATGTGTCTCAGGTAACTCATCATGTCGGTGCATGGCAGAGTGTGTTAGGGGAATCGGGACAGATCCAGCAGCCCAAGAGAGGCAAGGCTGCTGCAGCTCCGTGCCCCCAGCTCCAACCTGTAGTGAGGGTGAGGTTCTCCTGGGATAGCCCTGGGAGGGGCCCACACAGCGTGTCCCTTCTTCTGAGTCCTTAATTTGGGTTGTGCCTGCCTCCGTGCCCCTGTGTTCCTCTGGGCTTGAGATGGGACTTGACGGGCTGATGGCTCCTGTGATGGGCATGGGAGCAGCATAGGTATGGTATTGTTTGGGCTTCTCCTTCTGCTGTTGTCTCTCTGTGCTCCTCTGTGGACACAACCTTTATCACGTAACCTATCAGGGCTTTCTGGAGAAATAGGCAGAGAAAGTAATGGATTTTTCTTGTCTCCTAGCACCATGTCCTATCAATAGCATTACTTCGTTTTATGTAAATCATGGTGGTCAAGCTATGTACCTGCATCTGGCCTAGTGCCTTTTCTTCTGCGACCTCTGAGGAGCCAGGGAACAGCTCCTAGAGCAGACCCTGTAGCTGGGCAGCCAGTTGCCACCTCCTGTTGCACGTTGTATTTCTTCTGTGCACCAGAACAGGATGGTCTGGCAGAGGATTGGTGAACATGTTCTTTTCAGGTTGGATGCTCCAACAAGTTTCATTAAATGCTTTTTGTCTTAGGCTTCATTATTGGTCAGATGGTACCTACTTAGCCTTTTTGCTTTCTCTGCTCCCAGTTACATTGCTGTACATCAGCAGAAATCTTGTCAGTCAGTCAAAGAAATAGGTCATGTTTCCTTCTTTCATCACCTATATATCATTATCATCCTGCTGACTTGAATTCCCAAAGAACTATAGGACAGTGACTCCTGGAACATGTGGCTTTACCCAAACCCACCCACAGTTAAGAGCAGGGTGGTGGAAGAGAAAGGTCTGTTAATTTCTATGCACATTGAAAATGAAACCCAAACTACCTGCAGAGCATTTTTATTATTTACTGCAATAATGTGTGGTAAAGTAGAAAGGAGACTTAAGAGGACTAAGGGGAACAGTGAAAACAGGGAAGTGATTACTCCTTTACATTCTTGCACAAGTACTGTTTTCTGTCTTAATGTAAGAATCCATTGTGGGGAAGAAAGAAATCCCCATTCCTGTATTTGCCCTGTGCAATAAACAAACAATTGTGTTTTCCTGCTTGAAATAAAGTACTAAATAGTCTTATGGTGCTTTTGTGGTTTGTTTTCTTTTCCCCAGGAAAAAGTCAGCAGCATCCCTTCAGTAGTAATAGAGCCAGCATCAAACAATGAGGGGGAGGGAGAAGAACACGAAGTCGTCATGAACGAGTCCAAAGATGCCGCAGCAGAGATGGGCACTCAGGGCACTGACACTTCTCCCAGTGTAACTTCCCAAGTTGGAAGTGAGCAGAAACCCATTGAAGAAATGCAGGCTGCACCTTCTCAAGATCAGCCTATTCTAGCAGAAGACGCAGCTTCTGCGATGCCACCCGGCTTTCTCTTTAAGGTCTGCTTCTTCAATCTTCTTTTAGACATCCCTTCAGATCTAGCTTCTGTGGACGTGTCTGTCTGCACAAGCAGCATGGTGATTTCTTGAGGCCAAAGAATGCTTAGTTTAACAGCCAGACACATGCACACACCAATACACACAAACACAACTTTAACATTGTGTTGTTGCTTCATATGTGAAGTCTGAGAAGATACATTTTCTGCACACCGTTGTTGCTGTGCATATTCTTATGTAGCTGTAAGACCCACTGAAGTACAAGAAGCCTTTCATCTCACCGAATTACTACTGACAGTTAATATATTGAGTAAAACTGCACTGCCACAGAGTTAGTCAGCAATATTGTATGACGTATGCTAACAGTATATCTGATACACTAACGATATATTTGATCTTTAAAGTCCCTTCCAACCAAAACCATTCTATGATTCTATGAATATTTAAAAATGGCATTTTTCTGGCCCGAAAATCTATAGGGGAAGTTTTGGTTCTATTGAAACCCATGGGACTTCTACAATTCATGGTAATCAAGCTAAAATGTCATTCTGTGACTTTAGTAATATTATAGTTATAAACTGTTAGGGCAATCAGAAAAGTTTAATGAGCTGTAAGAGAAATTCTCTCCTTGGCTGGCAAGACCCTTAGGGTTTCCTGGTTCACAAGGTTCTTTGATAACGCTTCTCACTTCAGAATCACTAAGCAGCAGCAAAGCTCCTTGAGGATGGATGAACTTTACATGCTTCCTATTATAATCTGCATAGTTCAGACTAATTAGTCCCACAGCACTCCATAAGTAATTCTTGGTCTATTCTCACCGCTCAATATTTTCAGCAAACTTTGAGAATAACATTAAGGTGAGGGTGAACAGTATCGTGCAACTCTGACTCAGACATGCTGACATAGTTCATCTTTTGTTTTTCATCACACTCTCTTGGGTCAGACGTAAATAAGGAGAAGCAGAATATATGCCTGCCATCTGGTTCTTGATGCCATTTTCTTTCATTATTGCAGAGTTGCCACGGAACTGGCTGTGCTTTGAGAAAATTAGAATAGCATATCTCTTAAGGAGGTAGAACCATTTAGTTAAAATGGTCTGTTCACAACAGCATGCTCATTCTGCCAATGTTCTAATAATCACCCCTTTGAAAGACAGATTTTTCTTTTTTTTTCATGCCCATCTGCCAGTAAATGGGACCTCTTTCCAGGGCAAACATAAAGCAAGGTTACCATTACCCACCCCACCTCTTTGATCACCTATTGAAATTGGTGCTGTACGTCCCAGTCAAGTTTCCATGGATGTTTACTGCAATAATATCCAGTGGTCACAACAAGAGAATGAGTGAGAGTCTGCAATATCAGTTCCTGGGAGTCTTTCCCAAGTTTATTTACAAAATCCTGCCATCCCTCTCTCAGATCTAGTAATGATAGTTGAAAGCAAATTCCTTACACAGAAGAAATAAGGGTGGCAGGACTTGTCTGAGAAGCAGGACTTGTGGGATGTTGCAGTATCATCTGTCCTTGAGATCCTGTGACCTTGGGAAAGGATCTTAGGTTTCCTTCAGTAGTTTCAGGAAGGCTTACTTAAGCTGCCCCTGCTTCCAAGGATATGAACAGAAAATTTTGACATGAATCAATGTCAACATTAATGATTTGAATGTACCTACCTATAACCGTATATTTGCATAAAGAAGGCACTTTTTTTTTTTTTTTTTTGCAGTAAAGATTTAACAGAAATTTTTTTTGAGAAAATGTCTCCATTTAGATCATGTCTATATGTTTGGTGTTATTTTCTTCAGGTTGAAGTTCTACATGATTTCGAGGCAGCTAACAGTGATGAGCTTAATTTAAAACGAGGAGATATTGTACTAGTAATTCCTTCTGAGACCACAGCTGATCAGGTAAAAACGTAGTTCGTTCTTTGTTGTCATTTTTCTTTGTTTCATTTTATTTCTCACAGGTTACAGTTAATGGAAAATGTGTATTCAAAATGTCATTACTGTTAGAAAACACGAAGATTCTAATTTTGTCTTTGTACTCGGTTCCATTTGAGACTAAATGGCACAGTTTGCTACAGCTAAAGTCCCAGATATATGCTACTAAGAGGATCTGGTCTCAGCATATTTTCGGGCTTTTTTTGTGCTACTTCATAGTGGATTTTATACAGGTACACATGCACACAAAGACTTAATATGGAAGATGAATTACAGATTGTGCATTATGTTGCTATATATCATCTTGTCTTAACATTGCAGCAGAACTGATTACGTGGTCCCTAGCTGTTCAGAGCTTTTACATGTGGATTTGGAGAAATAATACAAATTCACCCACAGAGAGCACTGAGACTGGACACAAATTGTGGTGTCCTATAGTGAAAATGTACGGAGATGCTGCTATGTGTGCTCCATGCCTCTAAAACTAACTCTGCCCTCTGGAAGACTGAACCTGAATTAAACAGCATAATTTTATTTAAGACATCTAATTTTGTTTTACTGATGCATTTTAGGTGAATTTTTAAACAATTTTATTCCATGAGTTAAACAGTATTACAGTGAAGTGAATTGATTTTTGGCCACTGCTTTGAAAGAGAAGACCATACTGTACACTGTTAGCACTAGCCGCTTCGTGCGCATCTGTTAGTGCCATTAGTCTTGGTGAAAAGTCTCCCGTTGATTTAAGGGGACTGTAAGAGGTGGGGGCCTGGATCCTGCCTAGTGAGGTAGCCAAAAACACTGCTCTGAATGAAGAATATTTCTTAAAATAGGTCTAAATACTAATGCCCTAAGCACATATGAGTGCTGGGGACTGGATTTGAAATTGTTTTGATGATTGATGCTGTCCAAAGGTAGGTAATAACCAGTGTTCATCATCTCAGCTGAACTTTCTTTTCATAAAAGAGACAAGTAATTGGTTTTTGTGTTTGGGTTTTTTTTTTTTATTGTTTCAGAATAAAGATTTTTCTTTCAGCAGAGCACTTTGCTCTTGTTATAGGCATCGATTCTGTTATCCATACTCAAATTATGCTGCATCTTACATCATGGGCAGTTCAACTGGTTTTGTTATCAGTATTTGCACAATAGGGCACTGCTATAAGGATAGCAAAATCTGCTCTCTGTCTTCAGTCTATTTTTCTTAGGTTGCTATGTATTAAATACACTTAATCTTCACTTGGTGAATCCACAAAGTATATTCTTCTTTTGCGGTGTGCATCAAAATTCCGTTAGCATTAATTGGAGTAAATTGAATGCAATGATGGAGAAAATAAACCTTTATGTATTCATGTTTCTGAAACCATTCTGGTCATATCTTTATTACTCAGTACATATCTGCCCTTCATGTTTAACATCACCATAAAGCCTTTTTGTGTTTTGCCAGGTACTTTGTTGATTTATATAGAGTCTTTTTATCTTTGTTATTCTTTATTCTCCTTCAAAATTGACCTGTCTAAAACCATAATTCTAATATAGCTGGTAACAGGAGCCTGTGTTCCCCATTTGAAGCAAACCAGTCCCACCCTGCAGCTCCAATTTTTCCATTAGTCTTGAGCGGAAGTTATACTCCTGTTTACTGGTTAAGTAAAACTGTTAATTCCTTTGTACAATCTACTCTGCCTCTGCTAGAATGCTGTAGTTTCTCTCTCATTTCTCTCAGATATTCCACACGCTTGAAAAATGTGTCCTCAGTTACATGTACCCAGCCAATGCCATACATAAGCTGTATCCGCTTTAATGATGCTTATTTTGGGGCAGAGAGCCAGTACACCACCACATGCAGCCACTGAGCCATCATGACTTGGTGTTGTACACGAAGATCTGTTCATATTACTCTATCTCCTTGTGTACTCTCTGTGCAATAATAATATGGCAGCATTAGAAATTCCCAGTTCCTCATGGCTTTGCTCTGGCTCCTGTTCTTAAAAGCAACAAAGCACTGAGTTAGTGAGATAAGAACAGGTTGATCATTTAAAAAAAAATTCTGAATTGATTTTATTCCAGGTAGAATTGATAACACTTAAGAGAACCCAGCACTTTCCAGTAAGAAATCCCTCTTTCGATTGCTTGGGCTGCAGGTTTGGTTTGCAATTTTGCATGTCAAATTCTGGTTTAGGTTTCCAGTAATTTTTGGAAAAATAGTTGAATATCAGCTAAATTCAAATTTCTAGAGAGAGTAACTCCAGAGAATGCAAGAACTGTTATTTCTTCTGGTTGCCAATACATGAATGAGACAAAGGAACTCTCAGGGGAAAAAAGTAAAATTGAAAACTAATTTCTTTCCCCCAACTATGGTATTGTGTAATGTTTCTGGCCCACTGCTATGCTCTTACTGCACAAGTGCACCAATATTATTGTGGGAGCTTTGAAAAAGTTTCAACAGATATTTGCACAAATGCAGTTCTGGTGTAATATTGGATGACCTGGAAGACTGACTATCCAGTTTTGGGTTCAGCTAGGGGTTGGATGGGCTAAAGGCCGTACAACATGCTCACACTCAGTCTCACAAAACTGTGGTCTGGCAGAACAAAGAAAACAGTCTGTGCAAAATCAGAGGCTGCTTTTTAACCAAAGCACCAAGTCTTTTAGCCATGTGTCTCTGAAATGTCTTCAGGTCTGAAGCTTGTAGCGAGGAAGGGGGGAGTCCTGAAGTTTAAGAGACTCTGTCTTTTTCCTTGCAGGAGGCTGGCTGGTTGACAGGCATTAAGGAATCCGAGTGGCTTCAGTACAGAGATGCAAATAGTTATAAAGGACTTTTCCCAGAGAACTTCACACACCGTCTGGATTAGTTCTCCACTCAGGCAGACGAATGTGGTATGAAGCTCAGTCAGTAGGTTTTTAACCTCTTTGAAACACAGGAGCCCACCTTTTTGTAGTTTAAGTTGTTAATGGTTTACAGACTGGTGCCAGACAAAGCTTGTGGAAACATATCAAAATGAGCATGAATGCAAACAGTTAAGCTAGCAATTTCTGAAGCAGTACATGAAAAAAAAAATCAAATAAAAAAGAAATGTCCTTATTTGTTCACATGTACGTGGCAAGAGGTTTGTTTGTGCTTTGTCAGAGCTATGGTGATCCTGTATTTGGTCCTTTCCCATGAAATCTGAAATTAGCCTCCTCAATACCAAAACCTTAACTTCTCTGCACTAAGTGTATTGTATTGAGTTGCACTGCAGAAGATTTAATTAGTTATCCTGTAGTAATGAGGTCAAACTATTATAAGTTTCATGTGTTTAAAAAAAGAATTAACTGCTGCAATGTTTTTCAATGTTATTTTTGGACATGCATAATATATATACACACAAGAACTTATATGTGTATATATAAGTGCATATGGATATATATGCATTCTCTCAACTTCATCGTAGTTCTTTGACTGTGTAGTATCATCAGTACATGCATTGCTCTTTCACTGTCTGGCATTACAGGAAATGGTTTTGTTCCAAAGCAAAACTAGCTGCTCCATTGCCAAAACATGATTCAGTATCTGTGTTTGTAATGTGAAATTTTCATTCTGAGATGATGAATAACATCATGTTCAAAGCTGCTAAACCTTTGAGAAGGCATGGCTCGGTTTCCCCTTCCAGCTGCAGTAGTTACAATGAGATAATCTGGAGGGGGAGCTGTTATGATGCTAATCTATACTTTTTTATTTAATTGGCTGAATAAATAATAAAAAAAGAAACAGAACTAATCTCTGAGAAGAAATAAACACAATATATTTTCACTATATGTATTTATGCAGCGTATCTTCACAGATCCTTTTAAAATAAGATATATAATGTATCCTGTATCAGAAAGTCATCTGTAACTTATGTTTTCCAGTGCTGTGTCATTAAAAATAAACCTTTGATCCAGAGAAGCTGTTTCACCTGTGCTGCTTTTGAAGTTTTGTAACACTGAAGTTCGTGTAGTTTATATGTTGTATTAGAGAATCCAATCTTAATTTAATACCTCTTTTTCCAAAGAAACATGGCGTAACAGGTGCACCATCTAAATTCTTGCTTTCAACCCTAGTCGTGGCCAGAGCTCCAAAAGGTCTGAACCCCAGCTCGGCACATCTCCTAGCTGCTCCTCCTGTTCCAGACTCTGACTGCCAGCTAATATCTGTCTGCAAGTACCGAGTGAGCTTGTCTGTGCTTGACCATCACTCAACTGAAGATTGCTACCTCTTAGTAGTTTTTCGCTTGTCCATTTATTTTGTGTGGAAAGAAATATCTCCATGAATCTACTCTATTGTGTTTGCTGACGCATGGAAGCTGTAAATATTTAGGAACATCTATATTTTCCTAGCAATTCAGTTACTTTTCATAATATTTTGGTTGGGGGCTCGTTTTGTGTGCAAACAGTATCTGTTTCCACTCTATTTCTAATTTGTCAGATATCAGTTGAAGAAGCATATTTTTTTGTTGCTCTGGAAGAGGATGAAAGTTAGTTTCTCTCTGTTTTTCAGAATACAGTAGCTTTCAAAAGCAAGTCTAATGATAGCTGTGTTTTGTGAAGGGGCTGAATGGCTCAACTGTGATAGCTGGAGTTTTGGCTTTGAAATGTCACAATGAGTAATCAGAGTCTAAGGAGGTTGCAGGAAAGCTCTTCAGTTTTCTGTTCATTCCTTTAACAGGTTTCGTGGTCAGTAGTGATCCAGGGCCAAGAATCTCACCAGGGAAACAACTTTCTTTTGGTTTTGATGTGTTACAATAAATTCTAGACTCCAGTGCACCACTTTGAGGTGGTCATAATAACATATTACACCTGATTTATGGTGAGACTTTGATGACCTCCAGGTGAGTTTGCTGCTTAACTACGTCTCAACACTTGTATTTCAGTAATAGCTGCTCTACAGATCACTGCTACAGACCAGCACTGGACTCAAGCAAGACTGTCATGTGTGACAGCTATAACCCTAAGGAAGCAGAGGATGCTATGATCAGCCCAAAGCATGTCTTTACCCAGTGCTGATTGTGTGCAGTTACCATTATGCCCTCTTGGTGCTAGAAGTACCTAAGTCAAAGTCAACACTCTTGGCCTTGATTCTTCTAATGTCCTCGGTACGGGTCAATGTGCCAAATCCACTGGTAAGGGGTTTACAGCACACTTGAGGTTGTATATAGATAGTAAAGCTCTTTGGTCTACTGCAAAAAGCTTTCATGGTTTCTTCTGACGTGCTCTTCAGAAATACTGCTGGACTCTAACTCTTATGGCATCCCGATACAGCATGCCCACAGGGATGATTATGTTTCTGGGAGGTTGTGCCCATGGGCAGAGGCTGGCAGCTTCAGGTGTTGCTTAACAGGTGGGAACTGTGATGAGACCTTGCAAGGTGATCAGATGAGTGAACTGTCGCTGGCCTGCAGGGCGGGTTACAGCATCTCTGTTTTAAGTAACAGTCCCTGAATTGCATGGTGCTAGTCATCCCTGAGGGAGAGGGTTTTGTCTCCTTGTAGGCCAGCTGGACAATCCCTGTGACTTCCAAATTCTCTCCGTGGTTGTCCTTTCCTCCTTCCTGTTACATCCGTAAAGTCATCTGGGAGTTGGACTTGATGATCCCTATGGGTCCCTTCCAACTTGAGATATTCTATGATCTCTATGATCATTTCTTAATTCCATCTCAGTATAAAGACAAATATAATTGCAAAAACCATCAGATGTCCATATCTCCCTGCAAGGACTGTCATTATTTGCTGGCAGTAAGATGATGCACTGATAATGTCCCAAAAGCCATGCTATTGTGATGCCTATGTCATTTAAGTGCTGCAGGTTACTGTGGATGCGGCATACCGTTCTGACATTAAGTATTTCTTCGTATCTCACACATGCACCCCAGAGCCACAAAGCAAATAGATGTCTTGCAGGAAGGGTGAGGAGAATTATTAATGTTATATCTTTAAAATTCCTTGCAAAATTTCATATACTAAGATGACAGATACTAAAGGAAGGACACTGATAGATTAGCCAGAATGATAATTTTCCTAATTTTCCCATCTAACAGGAGTTATTGAATAGAAACATATATATCATTTTAGGTTAACTGTTTCTCATATTTGATATCTTCTTACTCTAGTTTCATTAAACAGTCAGACTTACCTCTCAGATGCTTTTATGTCTGCAGCTCCTGAGATTACCAGTATAAAATAAGTGTATTTCTCTGTGATCTATAGAAGCTTATTCTAGGGCAAGCAAGGGAAATTCTTTCCAGTATGTACTGCTGTTACATACCAGTGTATGTACTCTCCCCTCTGGAGTTATATTAGCCCAGAATTATTTCCCCCTTTTCTTGGATTTTTCTGATTAACACACTATATTGGACTTGGCGAATTACTGAATTTCATGCTTTCAGCGTGATTGTAAAGCAATAATACATCATATCTTGGTTTCTCTTAAGACTTATTTATGCCTAAGACAGCACACACTACTAACCTTGTACAGCAGCTATAATTTCTAATTCTACATCAAATAAAACCTTAAAAGATTTAGGGACCCAATCTGCTGATTTCACAGGCTGATTATGCACAGTGTGGCCTTGGAAGTAAGACAAAATAACTGAAGATGGAGGAACATTTCATGTGAATGAACTAATAAGTTGTGTATTTGCAGCTCATCTATCTGGTTTACAACATTTCATGAATAATGAAAAATGCATAAGCTGAATGCCACTTCTGCCCCTTTTCTCCTCCTCTTCCTCCTCTCCCCACCTCGCTGCACCTCTTCCAGACCTCACAGCTGCGTGCATCTGTCCCTGCCACAAGAAGAGGGAGGGAAGGCTGCAGGAAAATGGTCCTACTCAGATTGCATGGCATTTGATTCCAGGATGCTCTGATGCCCTAATGCCAGAAAGACGTGAAGTAAATCATAGAATCATTAAGCTCGTGCTTAAAGAAAGTCACCATGATGGGTTGGTTAGATGGATGGGATTGGGAAAGAGCAGTCACTGGCTGTAGGAACAGTTTACAAGGCTGTCCCCTCTTGCACACCCATGTGCAGGCAGAGCATGAGCATGTATTACAGCTGTAGCAGCCAGAAGTACCATAGTAGCCTCCAGAACACCAGAGTTTGCTGTTTGAAGGACAAAATCAGATTTTATTGTTAGTTTTTAAAGCAGATTTAAAAGATCTGTCTTTTTGTATTTGAAACACTAAGGTGACAGTTGATGACACATGACCTGATAAGCCAATCCCCAGCTACAGAAAGTAGTTAGTTCAATTAATTAAGCAAGGTCACATTTCTGAAAGCAGCTCAAAAGACCGTGGAGGTGTTTTCCAGCCAGCTGTAATCAGCAGTGTCACTGTTAGCTCTGATGTGCTCTCTGGTGGCAAGACATTTGCTGCAGACGAGAGGACTGCAATGGACTTGGTGCAAGAGAGTCAGTGACATTACATGGCAGCCACTTTGCTTCTGTTTTAAACCTCAGCTTTTTCTGGAGTAAAGAAATCCTGTTTAATTAGGAAGAGGAATTTTAGGAAACGGCATGTTCTCAGACCAGGTTCAGAATTAGAGAATAGTGGGCTGTGTTTTTGGACTCAGCATCTCTCTAAATGTATAGATGTATAGATTTATGATGAGATAGTAACTTTTCAAAGATTCCTCTCTTAGCTCTTCACCCATGTGATTTCAGCCCTGATGCTATCTTTGTGTGTATTGTGTCTCCAGCAGCATCTCAAATATGTCTGTGTTTCTCTTGCATGGACCTCTTCAGTCTGACCTGTTTAATCGGCGCAGAAGCATCATATGGGGAAAACCACAGTGCTTTCTGAATGGTGTCCCTCATAACCAACAGGGAGACCTCGAAATTAACATTAGTTTGACAAAGCTGAAATCATCCCAAAGGAAATTGTGCAGCATATTCAGACACTTAATAGCAGTTAAAGGAAAATTTAGTGAAAGAAAATATCTAGACAGTAGTTAAAAGTAGCACTCCATGTGTATACAGGATTGCTGTCCAGTCACAGGCACTAAATGCAACGTAAAGAACAACAAAGCAGCATCAGAAATAGAGTCTCCAGGAGTCACTGAGACCCACATCTGCTGAAGAGGGTCAACAAATGCAAAAGTCCTGTATGGCCTCAACCTGGCTTCAGAGGAAGAAACAGGCTGGGCTCTCTTTTGGTGCTACAGGAACATAGGCTTTGGTGCAAGCCAGGCTAATCCCAGGTGACTAATCATGCCTCTGTATTTGCCTAGACAGAGGGCTTGTAGTACAAGGTAAAACTGGACTAAGAACATCAAAACACTGTAAAGGTAAATCATTATAAACTTAAATTATGATGTTTCCAGGTTACATGCTACAAAGGAGAAGATGAATGTACTCCAGGCTTCCTATATTTCACATACTTCAGGTAATTATTCCAAAGAAGGTCAAATTCTAAGTAAAAGTTTTTTAGTTTAAACACATTGAGCTTCAGTGGAAGGAAGAATCTGTCTGTGTGTCAGTGAATGAAAAAAACATGTAATCTTGAGGAATAAGCTGGGCAGGTTAAGACAAAATTGCCAAATGAGAAGGTTATACAAAATTCTCTCTCTCAGTGCCCAAAATCTGACAGACCCCGTACCTGGCATGGTGCTGTCACTCCCAAAGTTTTGTAGAGATATAAACAAAAGTGGAAATTGTCCATAGTCTTTTGCAGGGATTGAGAACACTGTATTTTAAGCCTATAATGTATATGTTTTACAGAAGCTTTATAAATGCTGAGGATCTTCCTGTATCTCCTAGCCCAAGAAAGAACATCATACTGCTGTCTATTTAAAAAGTGGATATGAAAATAAAAGTGACCGATGCACAACTGTTTTGCTTAAAAATTTCAGAGTATTACAGGAATTCTCAGTGCCTGTCCATGCCTATGGATGCTGTATAGCATCCACACAGCTGCTCAAAAAGGGCTTCTGAGGGTTTTACTCCTTCATACCCAGCAGAGAGTGGTAGATACTAGAATGTGCGTTTGCCAAATTGTCATTTGGATCAATCTTCAGCTATGAGTTTGTTTCATTAATATCTCTCATTATCTGAATGTGGCTCATACCTGCAGACACACAGGGCAAATTCAGTGCAATAACAAAAGCAAAACCAGTTTTATGTACACAATAACTGGCTACTCCAACCTGCAGGCAAATGAAGACTGAAAAGTACATTATAAAGCTGCACCATAAG
The DNA here is from genome assembly GCA_031468815.1 of Morus bassanus. Lineage (NCBI taxonomy): Eukaryota > Metazoa > Chordata > Aves > Suliformes > Sulidae > Morus > Morus bassanus. The sequence continues at coordinate 56,124,217 of CM062567.1, read as the reverse complement.
TCATTACAGAACATATCCTTGCATCTCATACATATTAAAACTAATGGTAAATCTGCACCAAATAACAAGTTACTCACCTGATTCAATTCAAAAAGTCAATGTTGGTTTAAGAGGAAAAAATTTTACCTCTGCTTAAAATAATTTTAAAGTCTACCTGTGTTTAAATAAAAAGCTAAATTATTAACTATGGGAAAACATTTTAAACAAAAAATGTCTTCATTTTCTAGCTTCTTCACACTACTTTGACCTTGTAAAGCCAGTTTCCCTCATAATTTTTTCACGTGTCCTGTCTCTGTCTCTCTCTGTTCAACCTACCCATGGTTTGTCCTGGTTTCACTGGGGTGACTGAAAGCCCTGCTCAACTTGTGGTTGTTAGACATTAGGGCTGCAGTATTTGACTTCCAGCCAAAACAGCGCTGATAAATGAATGTTTGCCATCTTGTAACATTGGAGTGCTCAAAACCAGCAAGCCAGTCAGTCCTCAGTTGCCTGACACTGCCTCTTGAGACTACAGAAATACTGCACTAAACTGCCTCTCCCCTAATGGCACCTTGAAACAGTAAAGGAGGTAGAGAGAGACTTGTAGGGATAACACCAGTAAGTAAAATATTCCACCATTTTTCCATACTGCCTGCTCGATTTAGGTCTGCAAAACAGGATACAAATTCATAGTATTCCTACCCTTTGTTTTTGCCCTTTTCTGAGAGGTCTAGGTACTGCCAGGAAATGTGAGGTGAGGGTTTCTAGGTAGATCTGATTGATGCAGGGTCTCTGGCTGAATGGCACTGCCTATCCCATGATTACTTCCCCCACCGCAACTTTTTCCTGAAATAAGGAACAGCCCACACATGGTTCTCATCATTCTCATAGGGTTTCCTCTCCGAGATGTAGGTGAGTTAAAGCTGGGAATGGATGTCAGCAGGAGGCAATGCAGAAGTCCAATAGTGCAGTGTTGGGGGTCAGAAGTGAATTAAATGCAGTGGTCTCTTTGCATGCTTCTTGTCTGCCTTTCAAGGAAATGCAATGCACAGTCTTTATGCTCTGAAGAGTCTTTATGCTCTGAAGACTGTTTTACTCTTCCGATTTACCAAATGGGAACTAATCTGATGTTTTGTCTAGGGTTATTTGCCCTCTCTCAAATACCAAACACTTTGTAGAGCTCCCTTTCAGTGGAAAGAGGCACCCCGCACCTTCACAGGCTTTCAAACCATGATGATGTGACCACACATCCCCTCTCAGCCCTGGCGTGTTTCCATGTCCCCTTTCACTGTCAAAGCCTGAAACTTTCCAATAGCGTTGAAACAACAGCAGCTGGTGAGTCTCCTTATTTTCTTATGAGAGGGTTTAGGACTGTCTTTCAACTTGCTCTTTCAGCCCTGGAATACTCCTTGCCTGGGAGTGCACAATGCTGCTGGCCCTTGAACAGCAGTGGGGTATGGAATCCTGGAAGCCTCCTCAGCTTGCCTCTTTCCCTGTAATTACACATTTCTTTCCATGTTTTTTAATGTTTTTAAAGGTCCTGGTCCTTGTTTATATAAGATCATGTGTCTGATGTCCTGCAAGGTAACATTATATTCCAGAGAGCAAAAATAGCTCTAATGTGCAGAAACCAGGGAACGAAGAGAAAATTTCAGTCCACAGGTCATCAGATAAGTATGGATGCACAGCAAGCTCATGCACTGATTCTCCAAGGCTGCAGCATAGCTAGGTATTCCTCAGTGAGTGTAAGATGTCAGTGTGAGACTTCTCTCCTCTGTACCATCAGCGATGTGCATTGCCCCAGAGACAGATTCACCTCCTGTGAACCACAACTGCAGAGATGCAGCTTAGGGGTGGACATTGCTGCCCCAGGTAGGGGCCTATTTCTCACTATGGCCTCATTGCTGCTTTCTTTTCACTTTTCAGATGTGCTGTGGGCTGTTAGCTAGGAGCAGGACCCTGTCATAAACCAGGCAAACAAGGACAGCAATGCTGAATTCTCTTGCAATATGATGGCCAGGTCAGAGGCGACCTACATCCATTGGCACTGAGTCCCCCCAAGGAAGGCCCCAGAGAAGCAGCTCCACCTCCATCTCTCAGGCTCTGACCTCGCTGGTGGAACAACCATCTCCATAGGGAAAAATCTCAGTCTCTGCATGAGAAGACATCTTTGTCCTGCTAGGATTCAAGTGGGAGGAGGAAGGCAGCAAGTGCTGCTCCTGTGCCGTGTGGGAGCAGGCACTAAGGCGCAAGCCTCTTCCACTCTGCAAACCCTACCTGCCAGGGATGGCTTGTGGGGCATCTTCCACCAGTTTTCCTTCCCCTCAGCCTTGGCCATTAGACTAGCCACAGGAACCAATGCAGAGATCGAGCAGGAGGAATATAATTTCAAGATGGTGTTGTGGTTTAGCCCCAGTCAGCAACTAAGCACCACACAGCCGCTCGCTCACTCCCCCACCCTTGTGGGGGGGGGAGAGAATCGGAAGGGCCAAAGTAAGAAAACTCGTGGGTTGAGATAAGAACAGTTTAATAATTAGAATAAAACAGCAATAATACTAATATAATGAAAAGGAAAATAATGAGCGAGAGAGAGATGAAACACTGGAAGAAGAGAGAAAAAAAAACAAAACCAAAACTAAACAACAAGTGCTGCAACCGCTCACCACCCGCCGACCGACGCTGCCGGTCCCCGAGCCGCGATCGCTGCCTCCCCCGGCCAATTCCTCCCAGTTAATATACTGGGCATGACGTCACATGATATGGAATACCCTTTGGCCAATTCGAATCAGCTCTCCTGGTTGTATCCCCTCCCCTCCCGGCTTCTTGTGCACCTGGCAGAGCATGGGAAGCTAGAAAGTCCTTGACTAGTGTAAACACTACCCAGCAACAACTAAAACACCAGGGTGTTATCAACATTATTTACATACCAAGTCTAAAACACAGCACTGTACTAGCTACAGTGAAGAAAATCAACTATCCCAACTAAAACCATGACAGATGGAGAAATAAATGATAAATGTTGGCATGTCCCTATAACAAAACAGTATGTCCTCAGACAGAAGGTCACTGCAGCTATCTGTGAGATGAAATTTAATGGCAGCATATAGGAATAGAGGAGAAGAAATGAAGAAAATGTACAGTATCTAACCAAAACTGAAGTGAATATAGGTAACTAAAATAGCTAGACAATATGGAATGGTGAAGGACATATGGATATTAATGAATGTTAAATGCCTGGACACACTCAGGCTCTGTGAATATAATCAAGAGTGAGGCACCAAATTATCCTTTAGGATCTGTGTGACAGGCCTTGCCTCTGCAAAAGGTTCCATAAATAATTAAATATACTAAAATACCCAAGGCCTGCATTGCTCTGCGTTTTATACGAAGGAAAGAAAGAGCAAGAGGTGACACGAGAGACAGCAGACACTACCCCAAACATACCCGCAGAGGCTGGTTCCCAAAGGGATGCTTCTCTGGCCACCTGCGCATGTCTTCTCCTGCTCAGCAAAGCCCATCATCACCCTTAGCCTTACTATGGCAGCCCTGGGGCTATATCCCCCCCTTTCCCTCCCAAGTCTCAACCTCCATGCTGGGACCGGAGGGAGGGATCAGCGCTGCCATTCTGACAGCCATCCTGGCCTTTCCAGGCCAGGGAAAGCTGTGGTGCTGGGACTGGTAGGAGGACAGGAGACTAAAAACAGATTTACAGCCAGCATCTCGTCACCACTACACCCTATGCCGTTTGCCTCCAGACCTGCTGTGGGCCCTCTGCATGGATCAGCAGCTGACTTTTATTGGCTGGCAGCCACAGCAGAGCAGCATCGGCCAAGGGGCTGATGGCTTGAGCTCCAGCTACCTCCACTGGTACCAATCCCTGGGCAATGGGCCACCACTCTACCTCTCCTCAAACCCAGGTCCCTCCCATGAAGGTCACAGCCTATTTCCCATGCAGGGACATCTGCCTACCGAGAAAATGTAGAGTGGGAAGCTACTGGAATGCAAGCCTGGCTCCAATCCAGTTGCAATTCTGTAGTATAAATACATTTCTACCTACAACACAGGAGGCTCCTGTTAGCTCCAGAGCCTTCTGGCTCCCCTTAGGGGTGTCAGGCTCCTAGGTGTGGCCTGGCATCCGTCCTCTTTGCTCTGCATGATCGCTGGGAATGTTGGTAGACATCGGGCAGAAAGTTTTATCAGTACAGGAGAGGATGCTCTGGTGAAGTAACTTGGTTTGCAGAGATAAAAGCTCTTGACAGAGCTTAGCAGGTTTAGTGGTTTGTGACACAGTCCCTTTTTTTTACAGATTTCAAACTCTTCCTAATAAAGAAAGGAAGGGAAATGAGTTCAAAGTTTTAATCTAATTATGTTCGCATCATGAATGAGCAGTTGAACAGCAATATCTGTTTTATGTAACATTACTTCTCTATTCAAAGATAGAATAGATAGAATTTCTTATAGAAATGACCTTCTTTTGAGCAAACCCTCATGCCCTGTGGAAGTACAGAATGGTTTATTTGTGTGCTTTATTTCAGTTGCTTTGAGTCTATCACCAGATGGCCACCAAATACAATGACTCTAGAGGTAGATTCAAGGGGTAACACCTTAGGGAATGTTGTGGTAGATTCTCATTAACATGACAGATTTCCAGATTGATTATTTCCTTTCACCCAGTTTGAATGCTTGAATGCTGCAGAGGTTTGCACTCACTTTGAAGAGGGCAGAGTTAAATATTTTTGCTTTCAGCACTGATGGAGAAGCTGGCAGTTGGATGAAGTTGTAGTCCTGATTGCCCATGGCTATTAACGAGCCCAGATTAGCACAGGATGCCACCATCTTTCCTTCCAACTTTGAATGTGACTGGAAATAAGTGCCTAAGATTTTGGTACATGCTTTTGCATGCCTTAAGGTGTAATGATATTTTTTTTCCTATATCAAAGTGAGTAGCACCTGTACTGATCAGACTTTTTGCTTTAGACCTGAAAATCTCCAAACTTTCCTCTTCTAAACATTTTTTTTCAATCAATGAAAATGTTTCCTTTATGTTCAATCTGACCCTTTCTCATCTGCCTACTAGATACAATGTGATTACCAATACTCCAGGCAGGAACCAGGCTGCTCTTCCTCTCTGAACAAAACTCGGGATCACTCTCTTAATCAAGATTCCCCCAGGTAGTAAAGTGAACATTTAGCAGGAAATTAATTCAGTTATCATGATTGCTGTCATGGTTATATGGTTTGTGATTGACCCGTTGCTGTGTTAGGTACTTCAGAAGAATGCCCTGTGAAACCATCCGTACCCGTGGGGAGTTATCCTCTCAATCAATAAGCAAAACAGATGAAGACTAGGGAAAGGGTGAAGAATTATTCTTTGTTGTTTTTCCAGTCAAGCACTTCAGCACAGGGAGGTTTCTGGCAGGGTATCACCAAGCATTTATGTGTCTGGCTGAGCTCGCTGCAAGAGTGGGCATTCTCCACCACTGCAAGCCCAAGCTTTTGCAGCTGGCCTGAGACCAGGCAGAGAGGGAGAGGGGGCTGAGGTCAGGCTCCAGCACTGCCCTTTCACCAGGCTGCTCACAGACATGACTGTGCCAGCAGATCTGAAGTGGCCAGAGTGTGAAGCCATTCCTCAGGAAGAGGAAGATGACTGGAGAAGCAGCCCAAAACAGCGCGTGCAGTGGTGAAACCACAGTTACACAGTGTGTGTGATCCCCCCCCCCACACACACACACACCCTTTTTTTACTGGAAACTAAGCCTGCACTGCACAGTAAAAACTGCCAATGTCTTCACTGGTTGATGTCCCAGACACTGGATGGTGCAGGAGTTTTACTGGAGTGGGGGGAAGCCCTACCTACTGATTGTACTGTGCTTTACATGGCAAGACAGGAGGAGTATTAGCCACCTGGAGCTGTGTCCTCCCTGCCCATGATGAGAGGCAGGGCAGTATGCACAGGAAGAGGTGAAATGGTTTTGTGGAAAAAGAGATGATCTTGGGCACAAAACATATCTTACAGGGTATAAGGACATTGTTCCTATTTTTATGTTTTCCTAATCAAGTTCAGCTATGCTGAATGTCATCACTGTTATGTTGTCACACTCAATTTCAGACTGACCTGCAAGTGTGTTAAGTATGTTAGAAAATGCCCAGGCTAGCTGTCTCTCTGTCTGAGCACTCACAAACTCAGGCAGCACAACGAGTAAAGGCTGGAGGAAAGGGAAGAGGATGGTGCTCATACACAGGTGAGTGTAGCCAGCTTTGGTTTGGGGGCTGGGTGCCAGGAGAACAGAGCACAACTCTGCCTGATAAGACCTGCATGGGTGCTTCCCAGCTCTCAAAAACCTGTCCCTTGGTCACTTGTCTGTGATTATCCAGGGAAGTTGTGAGGGGGCTCAGTATTAGCCGCACAGAAGGGCAGAACAGAGAAAGATGCTGGTGCCTGCCAGGCAGGGCAACATCGCGGTGACCTGGTCTGATTAGAGACTTGTAGGCACAGGCAGCACTTGCCAATGGCATCACCAACTTTTTGCATTGACACACACCTCTCTGCCTGTTTTTTCACAGGAAATTAAGCCAACACTATTAAAAAAAAAAAAAAAAATCACTTGTCTCTTCACCAATTCATTTCGGTTTTTTGGAGGAGCAAGGTATCAGTATATATATTTTTTCAATTGCTTTGTCTCACTAGGGTTGAACTATCGCAGCATGTCTGAACTTCCTTTTCTGAGGAGCTGTGGCAGAACTAGAAAAAATTATGGGCTTCTTGAAAATCCTCCAAGCTTATCTCTTGACTTTTAAGTTGTATATGTTAGTTATTCTTAATGGTGCCAGAATATGTTTCTTCTTGGTTTTATATCACACTTCCATTTGTCCCCCAGCCTAATTATGCAGTTTAGCATCTGCAGTGTCCTATTACCCAAGTCCCAAGCTCAAATGACACTTTGCAGATAACTTCTGGACAAATGGCTTGATTCACCTGTGTGATGGCTGACAAATGTGGGCAGTACGACCCACAGGCTGGACAAAAGGTTTTGCATTTCTCCCCCTCCTCACATGGTGCAGCACTATGTGCCTTTGCCAGCAGAAGCAGGTAGTAAAGCTCAGTCGCTTTTCCTCATGGATGGGGTGCCTGTGGTTTGAGGATACCCCCATGACCCCAGGGATGAGGATTTCTTGCTGTAGCTTCATCCCTGCTGTGTCCTCTCCCTCCAGGTATGTTCTGGGCCCTCCACCTGGACCAAGAGCCAGGCTCCATCACAGTCCAGCCTTTCCCAGAGGACATTGTCAAATTTACCTGCAAAGTAACAGGAGGGTCACAGTTCACCTGCATCCACTGATACCAAATGTCACCTAGGACCCACTCCCCACCCAGAGAGACTGGTCTCTATCACTCTTTCTGGGTCTGATATAAAGTGGGACACAGGTTTCCCCCCCAAAATGTATCTTGTCTACACACACAAAGACACCTGCATGCTGCTGGGGCACAAGCTGAACAACCAAGTCAGGTGGTACCACTGCGTCCATGGGGCTACACCCATAGCCATTCCCTTAACCTTCTGCCATTTACTATGGCAGTCATGTGTTTGCAGAGGAAACATCCCCACAATGCCATGAGCTTTGTGTATCTAGACATTCCAGCTTATTTGTCTAGACATGGGAGAATAGCAGTCAAAAACGTCAGGAAGTGTTTGATAGGGGACTGGGGGCGTCCAAGAGGGAGAGAATGAGGAAGGGAGAAGTGCTATCGTAAATGAGTAGAGAACAGGAGGGTATTTTGGATTAAATTGCCGAGTTTGCATGTCCTGTGGCAGTTTTCAAGTTTTACCCCAGTTAAGGAACTTTATGGATACGAAATCTAGAGGGATGAAGAAGCAGAATGCTTTCCAGATGTAAATAGGGAAGGGCACAGTAAATGCTGGGGAATTCTTACTGAAAAAAACCGCCTCCATCTTAGAGTCCTTTTCAAACTCTCTTCAGCTGAAGACCTGGGCAGGAGGGACTGCATAGTGCCTGTGATTTCCAAGGGGCCACCCTAGAAGCAATGTAACACTGTCTGCTGCAGCTCCCTCTTGCTACTCCAGAGCAATTAAATATAAGTGCAGTCTTTGGGAGAGTCAGTGAGAAGTATCCTACTTTGCATGATGCTGAGCATCTGGTCATTCCTTCCTAGGTTGTTGTCTCTTCCTTCCTGGGCTGATGAGTGATGTGAGGTAAGCCACACAGCTGATAAGCAGCTGGGAGGTGCTGCTAACCTACAGTTTATTTTTCAGATAAAAGTCAAGCACAAACAAGAGCTATTCAGCTATTCACAGAAATATGGTACTTAAATATACACTCTCAGCAGTCTTTATGAGGTTGTATTAAAGGTTTCTAGAACTAGAATTGAAATTTGAAGATACTTGTCAGATCCTGCAGTCCATCTTGTTATCCACATAGGATTATTTCTTATACTGTTTCTATGATAATCTAGTTTTAGCAGTCCCCAAAATGGAGTTGCCATCCTCTCCAAGGGGAAATGATGGGCTACAGCCTGGTTTATCTCAAGATCAGGACATTGTTTTGACTGACAGCCTGAATTTGCTGTACCAGCAAGGGCTACTAACTTTGAATTAACTTACTCTTCTAGGTCACAGAAGAAAAGGTTTACCATTTTTTTTTCTTGCAGCAGCTAAAGAATGCTAAGCACTCTGGGCGATTCACAAGAAAGGGGTCCTTGTCTGAAAATTATTTTTAACTAACACTAATGAGAGACAGAGAAAGCCAGTGCTTCTGAAGTTGCTGGGGCTCTATAGATTTAAGTTTTCTGAACAAAGCATTCAGTATTTTATTGAATATTTTTTTTATAAAGCAAAGATTTAAGGAAAAAAAAAATCATTATTTGAGTCAGATGCTGAATTGCAAAGAACTCCATTCCCACGTTGACCCTGTGTTTGTCTACACCTTCCAGCAAGAGCCGAAGGGTAGACCAGGATCTGTATTGGAGCAGTCCATCTCTGTGCGTAGGTTGTCTCCAGTTATTTGAGTGTGTTCAAAATCCCAGTGATATGAGTGGAAAGACTCCCTGTGGCTTTGGATGAGAAACTCCAGTTCACAGACAATATACTACCATCACAGGGATGCACCGATCTTGAGCTTGGAGGAAGTGGTACTTGAATGTTGACCAGCTCTCTTGGACCCCCCTGCCTTCCAGAGCCCTAGCCCATGGGATTCCTCCAAGCAGGTCTTTGAAAAGGTGAAATTTAGCTCTCCTGAAGTCCAGGGCTGTAATCCTACTTGTCACCCTGCTTCTACCACACAGGATCCCGAACTCCACTACCTCATGGTCACTCCAGCCAAGGCTACCCCCAACCCTCACATCCTCAACCAGCCCTTCCTTGTTCTTTAGTATAAGGTCCTGCAGCACATCTCGCCTTGTTGGCTCCTCCACCACCTGTGTCAAAAAGTTGTCCTCGATGCTCTGCAGAAACCTCCTAGACCGTGCATGCCTCGCTGTGTTGCTTTTCCAGCAAATATCAGGGCAGTTGAAGTCCCCCATGAGAACCACGGCCTGCGATTGTGAGGCTACTTCCAGCTGTCTGTAGAAGGTTTCATCAACTACCTTTTCCTGATAAGGTGGCCTGTAGCAAATGCCCACAACAGTGTCACCCATATTTGCCTGCCCCTTAATTTTTACCCATAAGCTCTTGACTCCTTCTTCCTCCACCCCCAGGCAGAGCTCAATACATTCCAGTTGCTCTCTCACATAAAGAGCAATTCCCCCCACCTCACCTTGCTCGCCTGTCTTTCCTAAAAAGAACGTAGCTGTCCATGACAGCATTCCAGTCATGCGAGCTATCCCACCATGTCTCTGTAATTGCAATCAGATTGTGGCCCTGCGACCACACACAGATCTCTAGTTCCTCCTGTTTATTCCCCATGCTGCATGCACTGGTGTACAGGCATTTCAGAGAGGTAACTGAGCAGGCAGGTTTCCCTGGAGGGGTGCACGAGGACCCACTATAGCCATGCACACCCTTGAAGTTGTTGGTCTTCTGATTGTCATCTCGTGAGGCAGCTAAGGCACCTTTGTTGCTGCTCTGGTTGGCCTGGCTTATTCCCCCGTTGCATGTGATGGCATTATCATTGCCACTTTGGACCCCGCCCACCAAGCCCTTCAGTTTAAAGCCTGCCTCACCAAGTTGGCCAGCCTGCTGCCAAAGATTCCCTTGGCCCTTCTAGACAGGTGGATTCCATCCCTCCCTAACAAGCTATGGTTCCTGGGCAATGTCCCATTGTCATAAAAGACAAAACCCTTGCAATAGCACCAGCCACGTAGCCAAGAGTAGGTTTCCACTATTCATCTGTTATTGCCTAGTCCATTTTTCTCCAGCTGGTAAAATAGAATGAGGCTGATCTCTGTCCAGTATGATATGTGGGGAATAAACCTCAGGGAACAGGGCTCTCACCACAACAAGCAAAAATATATCCAGGCAGAAATGAAGCAAGGGGAACTCAGGTTACAAATAAGGGATAAATCTGTAAGAGTGGGCAAATGAACTGCTGAAGCAACTTGTTTTCTGACTCTGGTATCCACATATCCATCACAAAAACAACAGAAAAATATGAAGTTTCTGTACTAGTTCTGAGATGAGATTTAGTTGTGTCTACTGCTATTGAGAAAGACCTAAAAAATAGCCGGAGTCGCTGATCTCTTTTGGGTCAGAAAATGAGAAATCATTCTCAGGGAAGAGAGTACTGTGTGGTGGCTGCTGCCCCAGTGACCGTTTGCCATGCAGTCTTTGCAGGGCACCTTTGCAGGGCTCTGAAATGAGGGAAAGTACAAGAAACAACAGAGGGCAGAAAACAGCTGCCTGGGAGACATGCATGCCTCACCCCGGCTTCACTTTGCCTTGTCTGGGGTAGGTGGATAAGGGGACCAGGTGGTCTGGAGCTGTTTTAACTAAGAGTAAGAGGTGACAGTTCACTATGACTTATCCCATTCGTGCTACCAAAGCAGGCAGTATGTTCTAGGAAAGGCTGCTGAAACGTGCTTCTGGGACAGCTTTGGGGTGTCTGAGGACAGGAGAACGTCCTTGGGAAGGGCCAGACTGAACAACTTGACCTTTTATGTGTGAGCTCAGCACGTAAGTCTGAGAGGAATGTAGCAGATCGGTAGCGCAAGAAAAATTACTTCAGACTGAGTATTTTAGGTCCTTTCTACACTGCTGCTGATGTGGTTTAGCTCGTCAGTAAATTTAACACCCCTCCATGGCAGCACGTTGAAGAACAATCATTGGACGTGCCAAATGAGTCATTTCCTCCTCCCAGTTGTTCGATCTTTTCCCCACCTGAAGGGCTTTATAACGGTTTGGTCTCTATCTCATTTCCAGGTTTAACCCACACGGGCAGCATGTTGCTGCTTCCAGTCCTTCTTGCAACTTCACTGTGGTCCCGTAAGCCCTTTTTCCTCTCCCCTCTCCTTCCCCTGTGCCGAGAACCCAGTCGTGGCTCCACACTCCAGCGGTTTCTTCCCCTCACACAATTTCTCTGCTTTCTCTTCCAGGTGGAGACACGCAGGCAGTGCCTGTGCAAACCCCAAAGCTCCGGAGGCAGGTGAAGGGCAGCTCTGCCAGCATGGAGTGCCAAATGAGTGCTGAAGCCACTGTGCACTGGTACAAGCAGCTTCCCGGAGAGCCACCAAAGAGAATACTGTACATGTCGGGACAGTCACCTGTTTTTGATGACAGCGCTGATGAAAGGAGATTTCAAGTTCGGAAGCATTCTACAAAGCCCATCTATAGTCTTTGGATACATTATTTAACCCCCAGGGATTCTGGCACTTACTACTGTGCATACTGGTTTTATCAAGGCATCACAGCATTAGAAGGGCAAAGATAAGCCATACAAAAAGGTGTTTTACACTCTGAACCGCAAGATCTGAACTCAGCCAAAATGCAGATACTTCCTTATTCCACCTCCCTCTCCTGATTTTCTGCAACAGCGTAAGAAGAACAGCAATTTGTTCATGACAACTGCTAAATATATGACGTTAATAACCAGGATATCATTTCAATACTCACACCTATCTGTAACATCCAGAAACTGGAGAGTCACAGGCACTTCAGTGTAAAGATATTGAGCTTTGCTCTTAAGATGAAGGCTTGGTTGTACTGAAAGCACTCCCCTGACAGTGAACACGGCCTGTCTGTGTGAACAAATGTAAGCTGCTAATCTCTCTTCTCTGTTAGAATCCTTGGAGCAAGCAGAGAAACATATCTCCATCCCCTGAGTGTTTTCTCTTGAAACAAAGACATGAATAGAAAAGGAGAGAAGACCAGATCATCTTGCACACCCTCCTTCATACATTTATTTTGCCTTCCATTGCATTTCAGGCTCTACAAATTTCTACAACAGCCCAGAAAGCCCAATGTTATGGTCACAGTTTCTTACTTGATGTGTCCAGGACAGAAGTGAAATCCTCAGCCATGGGCGATGCCCCTGGCAAGCAGAGACTCTCAGGCTCTTTGGGTTAAGTGTACTGAGTTTTACAAATCAGGTTCTTCGATCAAAGACTGGTTCTAGGAAAGCTGCCATCTGCCTGACAGCTAAGTCAGAAAACTGACACAGTTTTTTGCCTCTGAGTTCCTGAGTTAGGACCGAGTGCACATGCTCAGTATCCTGTGAGATACTCCTTTAATGTGTCTGAGCCTTCACAAATGAGCACAAATACCTCCATAGTGGGTTTTTTTCCAGTTCCACAAGTTCTGAACATCGTTTTTGCTGGACTTTTGGAAAGATCTGACTATGTAACACTTTACTATAGATGTTTCTGGCCTCCTTAACCGTGTGACAAGTAGGCTGTAGAGCATGTGACCTCAGATGTTACCTACAGTCAGCTTGCCTTGTGTCTTCACATTGCGGGATGTGAGGATTCCTCACAACCAGTCTTAGGAGGTTTCTGGAGTGAGCCGACGGCAACTTCCGAACACAGGTGACTGAGCAGCCAACAAGGAAGGGTGGTCTGCTGGACCTCCACCTCACAAACAAGGGAGAACTTGTTGGGGATGTGAAGACTGGGGGCAGCCTTGGCTGCAGTGACCATGGGCTGGTGGAGTTCAGGCTCCCGAGAGAAGGGAGCAGGGCAAAAATCACAACCCTGGGTTTCAGGAGCGCAGACTTCAACGTCTTCAAGATCTGCTTGGAAGAATCCCAACAGATACAGCCCTGGAGAGACAAGGTGTCCAGGAGAGCTGGTTGATATTCAGTCATCTCCCCTCCAAGCTCAAGAGAGGTCCATCCTGACAAGTAGGAAATCAAGCAGAGGCAGTAGGAGGCCTTCAGCAAGAGCAAAGAGCTCCTCCCTGAACTCAGGCATAAACATGAAGTGTAGAAGAGGTGGAAGAAGGGGCAGGTGGCCCAGCAGGCATATGGAGCTGTTGTTTGATCATGCAGGGATGGGCTTAGGAAAGCAATAGCCCAGCTGGAGTTGAATTTGGCAAAGGATGTGAAGGGGAACGAGAAAGAATTCTCCAAGTACATCAGCAGCAAAAGAGAGACCAGGGAAAGCTGCTCAGTAGGGCAGGGAAAATGGTAACAACTGACATGGAAAAGGCCAAGGTCTGTTAAAGGGTGAGCGGGTCTTACTGATCACTCCTTGGCTCTCCAGTCAACGCATGAGCTCATGGATGGGAATCGGGGAGTCTCGGTTGGTGCGGTATTGCCGCCGGTGCACTGTTGTGGTGGTGATTGGCACCTGTTGTTCTTTGACCTTCAGCAACCCCACAACAGAAGGGTCCTTCAAGAGACCAGGCAAGGTAGACAACTGTTTATTTCCCTTCGTCTCCAAGGCAGCTATACCAAAAGCCCACCGGTACTCTTTTGGGTCCTTGAAATACCCTCTCCTGAGGTAGTCTATGCCAAGGACGCACAGAGCCTCTGGGCCAGTCACAGTGGGCTGCTTTTGCCACCCATTCCCGGTTAGGCTCACTTCGGCCTCCAATACAGTTAGCTCTTGGGATCCCCCTGTCACTCCAGCAATACAAATGGGTTCTGCCCCTATATAGCTTGATGGCATTAGGGTGCACTCTGCACTGGTGTCCACTTACGCCTTATACTCCTGTGGGGCTGATGTGCCAGGCCATTGGTTCCACACAGTCCAGTAAACCTGGTTGCCCCTTTCCTCCACCTGGCTGGAGGCAGGGCCCCTCTAGTCCTCATCATAGCATTCTCAACTCACTTCTCGTAAATGTGAACCAAAAGTCTCTCTTTTAAGATCAGAAATAAAATCAGCGCTTCTACTCCTCTGTCTGGGGAACTGCTTACTGGAAGCTGGAGCAGCAACTTTCCTGGAAGAACCCCCATGAGTGATTGTTTTGCCTTGCAACTCACGTACCCGTGCCTCTAGGGTCGAGGTAGATTTTCCACCCCACTTCCTCATGTCCTCTCCATCGTCACGCAGCTAAAACCATAGAGTGGCCCGTGGTGTGTATCCTCTCTCTTGAGCAAAAGGGCGCTTACTCCTAATGGCTGAGATCCTGGTCCGTATGGGTGGGGAGTAGGATATATCCTCTTCAAGTTGCTGAACCTTCCAGGACAGTTTCTCCACAGCCAAGATGAGGGAGGAAGTGGTATTTGCTTCATAATCCCGGAGTCTCTCAATCACATCCCCCACCACTGGTGCCTCATCATCCTTCCAGGCCATTACTGACAATGAGTTTGCACATGATGATGGCGTGCTCCGCACAAACTTCCGCCACATGGGTCGTGTGCACTGGGCTTCATCTGGATCTTTGGGTGACTGTTCATTGTCCAGGTCACCATAAATCACCTCAAGCACAGCTAATTCCCTCAAGTACTGGATACCTTTCTCCATGGTGGTCCATTTTCCTGGGCGATATATAAGAGCTTCCTTGAAGGGATACCTTTCTTTCACACCGGACAGGAGTCACCTCCAGAGGCTGAGGGCTTGTGTCCCTTTTCCAATCGCTTTGTCAATGCCCCCTTCCCTGGGAAGGGATCCCAGTTGTTTGGCTTCCTTACCCTCTAATTCCAGGCTACTGGCACCATTATCCCAGCATCAGAGCAGCCAGGTGACAATGTGCTCACCTAGACGACGGCTGAAATCTTTTTGCATATCTCGCAGCTCACTCAAGGATAGGGATTGGATGGTTTCCGTCTCGTATACGAGTCCTTCCTCTTCTTCCTCCCCTCCTTGTGACGGCCCTGCTCTTCCATCATCTCTTTCTAAACAAGTTGACTTTCTCTTCCAAGATTTCTTCTTGTGTATAGGGGCAACTGGTACTGGCACGGGTTGATTCTCTGATTCAGCTGCAGTGCCTGTGGTGGGGCTTTGAGTGGCCACAGCACCTGTTGCTTTCTTTTTCTTTGTCTTTTTAGATCCAAAGGCCTTCTCTTCCCCTTGGGGGTACTGAATACTGTTGAACAGGGCTTGGTATGCATAGCCCAGGCCCCAGCATGTTGCAGTGAACGGTGTCTCTCTGGAGTTGCCAGGGTGACAACATACTTTCTCCAAATACTCCACCAGATTTTCAGGATTCTGCACTTGTTCAGGGGTAAAGTTCCAAAACACTGGAGGTGCCCACCGTCCTAGGTATTTGCCCATACTATCCCACGGTGCCTGCCACTCATAACTATTAAGCCTTGGGGCAGATCTCTGGATGATATTCTTTAATCACTTACTAACCTTAGATAAAACCAAAACAATATTCCCAAGCAATACCAATAGAAGTATCTTAACTACCCAAGGATGTTCAAGATGCTGAAACGTTGTTGTAAGGAAGGAGGAGACATCATAGAAGAAGGTAGCTAAGGTGCCATTCTGTATTTCCTCCATAAAAAAACCTCTCAGATGAGGAGGAATAATTGCGAATTGTCTCCATGAGGTGGTACATGAAGTACAGTAACGGCTTTAATGCAAACCTCAAATGCCACATAAAGCTCAAGGCTAGTGTCCTAATAACAAATCTCCCAGGCAAAACATTGCTAATTGCTGCAGAGCACAGTGAACTACAGAAACCAACAGCAATCTTTAACATGTACAGCAAAAAGAAGAGCATGGTACAGATCAGATAAATTAATATTGAGAACAGATGAGTCAATGCTGAGACTAGCAACTGTTATCTCAAACCCTTTGTGCTCCACGCTGGGCGCCAAAAAGGACTGCTGTGGTTTAGCCCCAGTCAGCAACTAAGCACCGCACAGCTGCTTGCTCACTCCCCCCACCCCAGTGGGATGGAGGAGAGAATCAGAAGAGCAAAAAGAGAGAAAACACATGGGTTGAGATCAGAACAGTTTAATAATTAAAATAAAATAGTGATAGTAATAATGGTAATTATAATAATAATGATTATGATAATAATAAAAACAATAATAATACTAATAATGATAATACAATGAAAAGGAAAATAACGAGAGAGAGAAATGAAACCTGGGAAAAAAAAAAACAGGTGATGCAACTACTCACCATCCACCGACTGACGCTGACAGTCCCCGAGCCGCGATTGCTGCATCCCCCGGCCAACTCCCTACAGTTCGTATACTGGGCATGATGTCATATGATATGCAATATCCCTTTGGCCGGTTTGGATCAGCTCTCTTGGCTGTGCACCCTCCCTTCCCGACTTCTTGTGCACCTGGCCGAGCAAGGGAAGCTGGAAAAGTCCTTGACTACTGTAAGTACTACTTAGCAATAACTAAAATATCAGTGTGTTATCAACATTATTTTCATACTAATCCAAAATGCAGCACTATACCAGCTACAGTGAAGAAAATTAACTATATCCCAGCTAAAAACATGACAATTCCTTACCCACGACACATCCTCGGTAAGTACATGATAGCATGCTGAATTAATACTATGAAGCATTACTAATCCATGTAACTGCTCAATATTATTATAAACATTGTAGGGATAATTCCATTGGACGTAAACCGTTGACCAACTCTGAGGCTAAGAATGCACCCAGCCGCACCTCGAGGTGCACCAAAAAGGAAAGCAAGGGCAGCCACTCTGGACCTCACGACTCAATGGGAGGGTGTCTCTGACGCTCTCTGTGAATCATTCTAACTCAAGTCTAACTGCAGTGAAATTTCGCTTATCTGACAATGGTATCCCCTACCCCATGTCCATGTAACTATTTCATGCAACACAAGAACATCACTTCCTCTCCTCAGTGCCAGTCCATCCCCCATCTGAGGTTCATTACCTAAGTTCCTACAGGCCCATATGATTTTTTTTTGTTCATATTTCATTATAGATGACAGGACCTGGCACAAATCCACCTTTCTATCACAAGGCCAACAGAACAGACAGAAAGAAAGAAACAGCAGAGGGCAGAAAACAGCTGCCTGGGAGACATGCATGCCTCACCCCGGCTTCACTTTGCCTTGTCTGGGGTAGGTGGATAAGGGGACCAGGTGGTCTGGAGCTGTTTTAACTAAGAGTAAGAGGTGACAGTTCACTATGACTTATCCCATTCGTGCTACCAAAGCAGGCAGTATGTTCTAGGAAAGGCTGCTGAAACGTGCTTCTGGGACAGCTTTGGGGTGTCTGAGGACAGGAGAACGTCCTTGGGAAGGGCCAGACTGAACAACTTGACCTTTTATGTGTGAGCTCAGCACGTAAGTCTGAGAGGAATGTAGCAGATCGGTAGCGCAAGAAAAATTACTTCAGACTGAGTATTTTAGGTCCTTTCTACACTGCTGCTGATGTGGTTTAGCTCGTCAGTAAATTTAACACCCCTCCATGGCAGCACGTTGAAGAACAATCATTGGACGTGCCAAATGAGTCATTTCCTCCTCCCAGTTGTTCGATCTTTTCCCCACCTGAAGGGCTTTATAACGGTTTGGTCTCTATCTCATTTCCAGGTTTAACCCACACGGGCAGCATGTTGCTGCTTCCAGTCCTTCTTGCAACTTCACTGTGGTCCCGTAAGCCCTTTTTCCTCTCCCCTCTCCTTCCCCTGTGCCGAGAACCCAGTCGTGGCTCCACACTCCAGCGGTTTCTTCCCCTCACACAATTTCTCTGCTTTCTCTTCCAGGTGGAGACACGCAGGCAGTGCCCGTGCAAACCCCTCCAGTGCTCTGGAGGCAGGCGAAGGGCAGCTCTGCCATCATGGCATGCCAAATGAGCTCCGAAGCCATTGTACACTGGTACAAGCAGCTTCCCGGAGAGCCACCAAAGAGAATACTGTACATGTCGGGACAGTCACCTGTTTTTGATGACAGCGCTGATGAAAGGAGATTTCAAGTTCGGAAGCATTCTGCAGAGCACCTCTATAGTCTTAGGATAGATTATTTAACCCCCAGGGATTCTGGCACTTACTACTGTGCATACTGGCCTGCTCAAGGCATCACAGCATTAGAAGGGCAAAGATAAGCCACACAAAAAGGTGTTTTACACTCTGAACCGCAAGATCTGAACTCTGCCAAAATGCAGATACTTCCCTATTCCACCCCCCTCTCATGAATTTCTGCAACAGCATGAGAAAAACAGCTCTAGATAATGAAGCTCTCTGCAAAGTGGATGTTGGCCATTTCATCAGTGACAAGTCGATTTGGTCATAATTTGAACCTGAAAAGGTGTATTGTTGAAGAAGGCTCCGGCCACTGCATGTGTGTGTCCTCTTGGCACAGACACCATCCAGTCTGATCTGTAATTATTTCTACTGGGAGACTTGCTCTGTTAGAAAGCTGCAGCACTAAACCTACACAGTGTCTGCAATTTAGACATTTAATTGTGTGAGACCTGGTCACTACCATATGCCTTTCTTCTTAATCCAGAATCAGGTGCCTGACATTTCTGCTCTGTGATCAGAAGAAGAACAAGGTACTGCTACTGTTTTATACATGTCCTGGTAGGTTTTGGCAAGAGGGGCTTGATTTCAGGTCCTCAACATAGAATTGCCAACACAGTTTTCACTCTGATTAACTAGAGTTGCCCACACAGGAGACTGTCATGGGATGCTGCTGGGATGAGGGACCTTTTCCTTGCACCTCCCTCCCTTCACCTTAAAGTCTCTTTCATATTTCTCTCTTCCTCGTCACTTTGTTGGGCTTGCCAGTCCTTAAGTCGTTTCTTCTTCTCCTCATCCTCCTGAGGGAGGCCGGACAAAATTAAGCACTTGCCCACGGTTCTTTATTGGGAAGAGAGGGACCCTTTCCATTGCCACCACACAGAGGCAGGTGTCTCTCCTTGCCTGCCTCTCCCTGGAGCCCTGCGCTCACGGGCACCTTTCCAAGCCAGTTAGCAACACACGCTTACCGCCGGCTTGCTGCATGTGGCCAACTGCCAGCGGGAGGGAGGCCGAAGCCGCTCACCTCCCTCGCACCTGGTGAACTGCAGCCCAGGCTCACCGGTCACAGGGGAGCGCCCCACGGCATCAGCCCCGCTCATCGAGATGCCCCACTGCGATGACTGTTGACAGCAGCCCTCACCAGGCTCGCTTTTGTTTGCCAGTCTTCCTTTCCAAGAAGTGTTGGCATCTCATCTGAGCTTCACAACCAAACTCCTGTGGCTGTGCATTCCCTCCCGCACGCAAAACCAAAGCTGAGGTGCGTTCCCGTGGTGCGGCTGCCCCGGTCACTGCAAGCTGATGGCCTCCAGCTGCTTCGGTGGAGGGCAGCACCAGCACAGGGGCACCCTGGGCACTTCAGCATGCCGCAGCTGGGTGACTAAGCTGAAAGAGCACAAGGAGGTCCTTAGCAGGATGGGAGAATGCCTCCCGCCTGCTCAGGTGCTGTGCACCTCTCCGCACCCGTCTGGGTGACGGCACGCACTCACCGCCCACCAGTGCGACCTCCGGGCTGAAACCTTCACGCCCCGATACACAGCTGGAGCTGCTCTCACTCACAGCCCTTCCTCAGTGGCTCTGGCTCAACTTTTCAAGGGCCACAGTCCCAGGACTGTGGTACAGTCTCTGTTGCAGGTCACGAGCCAGTTCCCTTAAAGAAAAGCTGTAGATGCTCACACAGGCCTTAGTTCTGGGAGCTGCTGTGGGTGGTGGTATCCACTTGCAGGGAACCACCCCTTGCAGGAACTGTCATACAGAGACAGAGGAGGTCTCTTATGGCCCCAAAAAGCTCAAGGCATTTAGAGGAGCTGCCACTGGGTGATGGACACCCGAGTCACTCGTTTCTCCTCCATAGGTGCCTGCTCCCTCCTGCCGCGGACAGACTCTGCTCCTGGCTGGTTCAGGGAGGCAGGCTTAGCACTGCACGATGCAGGTGCTGCTGCTGTGGGTGCTTCTGGCTGCATCAGCCCTTTGCTGGAGATGTAAGTCACAGGGGTTTGGGAGAGTCCCAATCTCTGAGCCCCGGGGGCTGGTCGCTGCTGTCACGACAGTGCTGTTTCTCTGCTTTCCTTGTAGGTGGAGCTGCGCAAGGCCTCAGGCAGCCAAAACCTTCCACCAGCAGAGCCGTGCAAATGACTGTGAGGACTAGCTGCCATTTCTCTGGGTCACACTTTCGGAATACCTTCATCCACTGGTACCAACACGAACCCGGAGACGCACCAAAGCACGTTCCGGACATGCAATCAGGGCATCCTTATTTTTATGGCAAACCTTACAGAGACATTTTTTGTGCTGAGGAGGTGAGGGCAGGGTCCACGCGTACTCTGGCAAGACATAAAATCACAAAGCAGCAAGAGGCTACCTATTATTGCACTTACTGGGACCTCGCATCCTTAGAAAACCATCAGGCAGCTCACGCAAAACTTCCTCTGTGCTCCCAAGGGCTGGAAACTTCACCGGACTCCAGGGTCCTGCCTGTCAGGCTCAGCACACCTGCAAGAATTCACTAGGGTGACAAGTTGTGAGAAAATAGCATCCAAGTGCTGCTTGGCTGCGTTAGGTGACTAACCTGGAAGGAAAGGCAGAAGGCAGTTGCACCACCAGTGTGAGGTAGAGGCAAAGTCTAACCCTACGTCCCTCCTTGGCAGGTGCAGGGTGCAGCCCAGCGCTCTGCCTCCAGCAGCAGGCAACAGTAGGTGCCTAGAGGAGCCTGTATGAACAAACCTACAGCAGCAATTTCCCAGAAGTACTTCCTGGTCTCACTGGTTTAGGGCAGCAATTTTGCCTGCTTTTGAGGGGCATCTCTTCTCTTCCGGCCTCTGATAGCCGACGTACCTTAAAAATCTGGATATGAAGAACTGACTTTAAAAGCTAGAGCACATAAATCTTATGTTGAGAAAAAAAGAAAAAAAAAAAACAAAAACAAACCCCAAAACATGACTCTTTACTCATCATCTAAGCAAATTCCTTGGAGGAAAAAAGGAGAAAAAACAAATGTTTGCCTCAGTAGTGAGCTCTCTTCTTAAAAGGGTGTTTTTTTCAGGGTTGCTTTTTTAATTTTTGCCTTCTGTTTAAGTGTCAATCAAAGGAAATGGCTTGTGCACAATTATTTAACACACCCACAGCTGGCGCAGTCTCACTGGGTGTTTCACTGCCTCTCAGACCTGCTTTGCCACTACTTGAGTCCGGCCCTGACCCTGTCCCCGAAAGGAAGCCATAAGGAGGGCAGTGACAATGTGGCTGCTGAGTGCTTTCCTCCTGGCATCTGGTTTTTCTTGTGCGTGCCCTGCTCACCCCTATGCCTGCATGTCCACCAATGGCAAAGGGGACACCCTCTTACCTCAGCTTCACGGTTTTAATTTTTCCTCTTTCTTTCACACAGGCGGCTCTGCACAAGTCTTGCAGCAAACCCCAAGATCCATCACCAAGCCCGAAAGCAAAACAGTGCTAATCAACTGCCATGTCCCCGATCCTGATTTTAACAACCTTTTCATTCACTGGTACCGGAAGAGGCCCAACGCAGCGCCCGAGCGCATTGCCTACATGTCCTCCAGGCTGTTCCTTGAAAACAAGTCCGATGAGAGGAAATTTAGTCTTGAGAAGGACTCTGACAAATCTGTCTGCACCCTGACAGTGAGCAAAGTAACTCTGCAAGACGCGGCTACCTACTACTGTGCGAGGTGGGAGGCACAGCAGTGGAAAGCCACAGGGGACCTGCACAAAGACGTGCTCTGCTTTCTGAACCAGAGCCTGAAGTGTTTGACCACACGCAGGAACATCCCCACCCTACTTTCCCCATCAGCCTTGAACCAGACGCACCGTACGGGCAGCCAGATCCAGAAGACACTGCTGAGCTAGCGCGAGCTTGGTAGGCACACACTGCAGTCAGCACCAGCAGAGCTGTGATTTCACTTTACCAACAAAAAGGTGGCATTTTCATAGGTCTGGCTGGATTGCCTCTGGCTGGGTTTACAGGACGGCAGGGTGGGCTACCTAAAGAAGGAAAAATCATTCTAGTCCCACTACCCTTCAAGCTACCTCTTTGGAATAAGTCCCCAGTTACACCATTTGTGTGGCAGAACAGAAGGATACAAGTGAAAATAAACTTGAAGCACCACACAGGACTGCAGATCTCGTATACCCATTTTTTTACTTCTCTGCAGGTAGAGAACCTTGGCTTAGTTTCTCTTTGTTTTCCATCTGGAGCTGATCAAACCTTCATTTAAGCTAATAATCAAGTCTCTTAACTGACTTCAGCAGGGCTTCTCATCCAACATGGCAGCTAGCCTGCAAAACAAACAGCAACTATACAACAGATACTCATACTGGCGTTGTGCAAACAGAAAGACAGTTTAAGTTATTATTTCACCCCTTTTCTGTTTACAGCCAAACAACCAATTGTTAGAATCACAGGACCACTGTGTTCTGATCCCAAAGCACCCAGTATTCCCAGCCTCTGCTACAAGGTACATCTGGAGATGCTGCTCTGGGGTGTATCCTCTCACCTTACCTGTGACAAGAAGCAGTCACAAGCGCAGCAATCCTCCTCCTGAGCTCCCAAATGGTTGCAGTGCATTCTCATGGCCTTTGGCATTCAACTTGTGTGATGGGCAGTAATTTGAGAGCCTTCAAATTCATTAAGCGTCAGGTTCTTACTTTTTCTTCCTTTTATCGGTAGTGGACCTGAGGAAAAGTGTCTGACCCCAGGCATTGTTTAGCAGCCTTCAACTACTCTAAAAGCAGCGGTAAACTTGCTTCAGACTACACAATTACTTTGTAAATGAGGTAAAGTAATTTTGGGTGTGCGTGCATGAGAGAGAGCAAGCAAGAGCAGGTGAGTTTGTGCTGCTTGTGTAAAAGCTCTAATCAGGCTGTTAACATTTAGCAGGGTTCAGCCACACTGCTTTTTGTCAACATCGGCTGCCTGCTGCCAAGGGAGCCTCTCCGGATGATGCCCAAGTGAGTCATTTCCTTTCCTCAGCCACAGCTCTCCGTCCCTGCCAGGAGATCTTTTGCCTTCCTCCCAGAGGCAGACGCCGGCAAGAGCCCTCAGGATGCTGCTGCTCCTGCTCCTGGCCCTGGCTGCAGCCTGGTCTCGTAGGTTCCCCTTGTCACCACAGCATGGCATGGGGCAGCGGCAGGAGGCACCCCGTATTTATGAGTGTGAATGAAGCAGGCAACATGAGTTCATTGTGTTTTCTCTCCTTCTTTCTAGATGGACAAGTGCAAGTGCTTCTGAAGCAGAGACAAGTATCCACTACCAGAGGGCAAGGTAGAACTGCACGGATTGAGTGTATAGCCGAGGGCATATCTGACTTCCGGAATGCGTATATACATTGGTACCGACATATACCCTCCAAAGCTCCCGAACAGATTCTGTATATTGGATCAGATCAAGCTGTTTATGATGACAATTCCTATAGGAGCAAGTACGACTCTTTGAAGAGAGACCCAAATATCTGTACTTTCTCTGTCAAGGACGTCAACTCCAATGACGAAGGTACCTACTACTGTGCCTACTGGCAGTCCCACAGAACCAGCAGAGCACAGGCAGCCCGTACAGAAAGCTGCCTGTACCCTGAGCGGCAGGCTCTCTGTCAAATGCAGAGAACCACGGTTGCACCTTCCTGCCCCTAGAACATCCCAACAGCTTTATGCTGAGTATGTGAGTATAAATAAAGGACAGAGAGAAAAGCAAAGAAAAGCAGCCTTCTCCAACTCAGCTGGTATAATGTGCTGTGCTGGGGAAAAGCAGCATTCCCGTGCGTGATGGTACTACAGCTGAATTTAGACAGTGACACAGATTTGTCTTTCAAGAATACAGATACTTCCCCAAATACAGTCTGAGCTGGCAAAAATGAAGCAAATGGCAGGGAGGCAGCACAGGAGGGGGACATTTGCACTGAAGAGCTAGCCTGGGAGACTTCAAACCCAGGTCACGATGGAGATACTGGTGATACTCCTCAATGGTCAGTCCCATCTTAATGTTTCATTGATGATGATACCTCCGTGATCATGAGGACTGCTTATAACACCGATACCCCTTAGGACCCCTTGTTATAGGCAAGGATCGGAAAGGGCGGCCCCGAGAAAGCATTGTGAAGACCATTTGCAAGAGAAAGCTGCAAACTACAGCAGTCCAAAGTTGATTACCTCCTTTGGGTCAGAAAATGAGAAATCATTCTCAGGGAAGAGAGTACTGTGTGGTGGCTGCTGCCCCAGTGACCGTTTGCCATGCAGTCTTTGCAGGGCACCTTTGCAGGGCTCTGAAATGAGGGAAAGTACAAGAAACAACAGAGGGCAGAAAACAGCTGCCTGGGAGACATGCATGCCTCACCCCGGCTTCACTTTGCCTTGTCTGGGGTAGGTGGATAAGGGGACCAGGTGGTCTGGAGCTGTTTTAACTAAGAGTAAGAGGTGACAGTTCACTATGACTTATCCCATTCGTGCTACCAAAGCAGGCAGTATGTTCTAGGAAAGGCTGCTGAAACGTGCTTCTGGGACAGCTTTGGGGTGTCTGAGGACAGGAGAACGTCCTTGGGAAGGGCCAGACTGAACAACTTGACCTTTTATGTGTGAGCTCAGCACGTAAGTCTGAGAGGAATGTAGCAGATCGGTAGCGCAAGAAAAATTACTTCAGACTGAGTATTTTAGGTCCTTTCTACACTGCTGCTGATGTGGTTTAGCTCGTCAGTAAATTTAACACCCCTCCATGGCAGCACGTTGAAGAACAATCATTGGACGTGCCAAATGAGTCATTTCCTCCTCCCAGTTGTTCGATCTTTTCCCCACCTGAAGGGCTTTATAACGGTTTGGTCTCTATCTCATTTCCAGGTTTAACCCACACGGGCAGCATGTTGCTGCTTCCAGTCCTTCTTGCAACTTCACTGTGGTCCCGTAAGCCCTTTTTCCTCTCCCCTCTCCTTCCCCTGTGCCGAGAACCCAGTCGTGGCTCCACACTCCAGCGGTTTCTTCCCCTCACACAATTTCTCTGCTTTCTCTTCCAGGTGGAGACACGCAGGCAGTGCCCGTGCAAACCCCTCCAGTGCTCTGGAGGCAGGCGAAGGGCAGCTCTGCCATCATGGCATGCCAAATGAGCTCCGAAGCCATTGTACACTGGTACAAGCAGCTTCCCGGAGAGCCACCAAAGAGAATACTGTACATGTCGGGACAGTCACCTGTTTTTGATGACAGCGCTGATGAAAGGAGATTTCAAGTTCGGAAGCATTCTGCAGAGCACCTCTATAGTCTTAGGATAGATTATTTAACCCCCAGGGATTCTGGCACTTACTACTGTGCATACTGGTCTGCTCAAGGCATCACAGCATTAGAAGGGCAAAGATAAGCCACACAAAAAGGTGTTTTACACTCTGAACCGCAAGATCTGAACTCTGCCAAAATGCAGATACTTCCCTATTCCACCCCCCTCTCATGAATTTCTGCAACAGCATGAGAAAAACAGCTCTAGATAATGAAGCTCTCTGCAAAGTGGATGTTGGCCATTTCATCAGTGACAAGTCGATTTGGTCATAATTTGAACCTGAAAAGGTGTATTGTTGAAGAAGGCTCCGGCCACTGCATGTGTGTGTCCTCTTGGCACAGACACCATCCAGTCTGATCTGTAATTATTTCTACTGGGAGACTTGCTCTGTTAGAAAGCTGCAGCACTAAACCTACACAGTGTCTGCAATTTAGACATTTAATTGTGTGAGACCTGGTCACTACCATATGCCTTTCTTCTTAATCCAGAATCAGGTGCCTGACATTTCTGCTCTGTGATCAGAAGAAGAACAAGGTACTGCTACTGTTTTATACATGTCCTGGTAGGTTTTGGCAAGAGGGGCTTGATTTCAGGTCCTCAACATAGAATTGCCAACACAGTTTTCACTCTGATTAACTAGAGTTGCCCACACAGGAGACTGTCATGGGATGCTGCTGGGATGAGGGACCTTTTCCTTGCACCTCCCTCCCTTCACCTTAAAGTCTCTTTCATATTTCTCTCTTCCTCGTCACTTTGTTGGGCTTGCCAGTCCTTAAGTCGTTTCTTCTTCTCCTCATCCTCCTGAGGGAGGCCGGACAAAATTAAGCACTTGCCCACGGTTCTTTATTGGGAAGAGAGGGACCCTTTCCATTGCCACCACACAGAGGCAGGTGTCTCTCCTTGCCTGCCTCTCCCTGGAGCCCTGCGCTCACGGGCACCTTTCCAAGCCAGTTAGCAACACACGCTTACCGCCGGCTTGCTGCATGTGGCCAACTGCCAGCGGGAGGGAGGCCGAAGCCGCTCACCTCCCTCGCACCTGGTGAACTGCAGCCCAGGCTCACCGGTCACAGGGGAGCGCCCCACGGCATCAGCCCCGCTCATCGAGATGCCCCACTGCGATGACTGTTGACAGCAGCCCTCACCAGGCTCGCTTTTGTTTGCCAGTCTTCCTTTCCAAGAAGTGTTGGCATCTCATCTGAGCTTCACAACCAAACTCCTGTGGCTGTGCATTCCCTCCCGCACGCAAAACCAAAGCTGAGGTGCGTTCCCGTGGTGCGGCTGCCCCGGTCACTGCAAGCTGATGGCCTCCAGCTGCTTCGGTGGAGGGCAGCACCAGCACAGGGGCACCCTGGGCACTTCAGCATGCCGCAGCTGGGTGACTAAGCTGAAAGAGCACAAGGAGGTCCTTAGCAGAATGGGAGAATGCCTCCCGCCTGCTCAGGTGCTGTGCACCTCTCCGCACCCGTCTGGGTGACGGCACGCACTCACCACCCACCAGTGCGACCTCCGGGCTGAAACCTTCACGCCCCGATACACAGCTGGAGCTGCTCTCACTCACAGCCCTTCCTCAGTGGCTCTGGCTCATCTTTTCAAGGGCCACAATCCTAGGATTTACCAATGTTTCTCATCTTTATGGGAGAGCAGACGGGACTACAACCTTCTAATCAATTTTAGCATTTGCTATCCTGGAGCAGGTTTTCTGCAAATGTAGCCCTATCTGCTTCTGCAGAGAAGGCCCGTCGCTGAATACTGCTCAAGAGAGTCACCTCCTTTTCCCACACAGCACTGTCCGCATCGGGGGGCCCTTTCACCATTCTCTGAGTCTCAACAACAGCAGAGCGTGACAAGCAAACATGCTGCTCCTGGCAGCACTTGTGGCCACAGCCGCTTGGTCTTGTAAGTCCTTCCTTTTTTCTTACCTTTCCTCATAGGCACCATGGCTGTGCTAACAGGCATCTTCCCAAATCCCTGAATTCCAGCTAATGTCATCATTTCTCCTTTTTTTTCCCTAGATGGATTTGCACAAGAAATTCCCGTGCAGAGACCTGTATCTGTCACCAAGTCTAAAGGAAGCGTGCGCCTGGAATGTCACTTTAAAGACATCTCTGAAAATTTTGATGGCACCACCATACACTGGTATCAACAGAAGGCAAATAAAGGTCTAGAGAGGATTCTCTACTTCTCAGGGTCAAAAGCAGTAGATGAAGGCTTCCAAGCGAATAAGTACACACCTGAAAAAAATTCTAGGCAGAAAGTGTTTTTTCTTACAATAAATGATGTCATTCCAGACGACACTGCTACCTACTATTGTGCCTACTGGCATAATCACCACGGTAGAAACTCAGAGATCACCGAGACAAATACTCCCTCAGTGTCTCAACCACAAACAACTTGAACGATCACAACTCACTTCCCCTGGCGTGGATGAGCCACCTGGCCTCAGGCGTAGGCTCTGAAGAAGCAGGACATGCTCGGTGCTGACTGACTGCTTGGAACCATCAGCTGCCAAAAGCTAGAGATTTTGACTGAGCAAGTGCATAGTGCAAAGGGGATGGTGAAGGTCCAATATCTAACCCATTCTCTCCATTCCAGCCTCTCTTCCTTTTCGCTCAAGCATGTCAGTGATCTGTTTGTAAGGATTTATTTAATGGAAAGGGGCATGTTTCCATATTGTTTTTCCTGGAAATAGGTCAGCATGTTGTACTGGAGCTCATCAAAGCATTTGGCTTGACAAAGAAAACTGAAATAGAGAGCTTTATCCTGAAGGTTCGTAAAATTTTAAGCAAAGGAAAAGGAGTGTTATTTTCACTTAAAAGTTAGTAGCTCTTGGAGGAGGAAGATTTTCTATTTATTTCTCCCAACATCTGGACGTGGGAATATTTGTTCACTTTTTTTGGAGCTGTATCTGCCCCTTTCCCCCTCCTTCTTGCTTATCAATGTGTTTCACTGCTGTTCATCATAGTAGTGATACATCTGAATCACTCAAAATGTTGGAGACAGAGTTATCAAAGCTAGCACCAAAGAAAAGAGCTTTCCATAGTTAAGAACAACCGTCCATATTTATATCTCATACACAATGCATCCCTCCTAGCTACTGCCTCAAGGTGCATGCTGACCTTCATGCCTGAGGAATTAATCCACAAAGGTTTTTCTCCACCATCAAGCCTCTCCTTAATATTTTCCTTTACTGTGGTACCCTGATACTCTCCTTACTTGGTTCATTGAAGTGTAACTCATGAAAGAATATTAGTCTGATAGGATGAAAAAGTGACACAACAATTTCAAGTGTGTATTAAGTCTCCAAATCACTATAGTTCAGTTTTGTCCTACTCATATTTGCAAGCCCAGGTCATACAGGGGAGTTAGACATGCTGTCTGCAATATGCAATGTTTCACTTTGTTTCCTCTAATGAGTCCTCCCAGCTACTCACTGTCAGGACCATAACTCAACAGTCCCAGCAACTGCAGATGAGAAGGTGGTGGCCTCCTTCGCTGTGTGTCTAAGGACATGGCAGGAACAGCACTGGTTGGCACCATTCTCTGTCTACATCACTCTTGCCATTGCTTTGTGGTTGAGATTACGATGTTCCTGCCCAGGAGCCTTCAGAGTAGACAATTGCTTTTGTTACACCTACTTCAACTGAAACAGCTTCACACTCAGTCTAGTTCCTCCGTCTAGCCACAAATCATAATTTCTTAACGTTGTTTTGCAGTCGGTATGCCATGCGAGATCCCAGAAGCACTCAAACTCAGTTTCTTTTAAATGGCGAACTAAGCATGGAGGCTGTTTGATTGACAGTAGTGGTGACTCCTCTGATGTTATCTTGGGTTGTTTTGTAAGAAACCCATGTGCAAATGAAAAGCCTCCTTCTCCCACCAGCTAGTATATGAAACCCTCAACGAATTCTTAGGTGTTAAGTGGAGGAGCTATCTAACAAATTTGCAACACTTTAGGAAAGAGATGTGCTCCAAAGGGCATTAGATATCAGCTGAACAAACAGGTGCAAGTCTGACATTCCTGACACCCTCCCAGTAGCCATGGGCCAAGCCTTCACTCAGTCTCCCAGGGCTGCTTGGGAAAAAAAAAATGGGATTTTCTTCAGCAATGGTATAGCAAGAGAGGATGTTAGCTTATTGCAAAGCCAAAACATAGTGTGGAACACGTGGATCAAATACTTTGGCACAGGAACCAGGCTAATTATCTCTGGTAAGTACCATTATTATTGATCTGATTTTCACAGAGTCATTCAGGCTCTCAGATAATTAAGAATGAAAGACTGTAGGAAAATTAATTTCTGCCTGATAAATCATGTTTTGTCTGTGAGTGGTGCCCCAGCTGGGTGGGTTGATGGTCAATAAATATATTGACCTTGTGAACAGAGAGATCACCTCTCAAACAATTACTGAATATTTATTAAGGATGGGAGAATGGAAAAATGAGAAGTAAAAATTTAAATATTGGGATGGATTCGTTCCTGTTCTGGGAAAGAAAAGTGAACTGCTTGAAAGTTCACTCTCAGAACAGCAAGTAAGAGATGCAAAAAGTTTCTTATTGATAGAGGTGGTTCAGTCTAAGTTGATTGGGAAGGAAAGTTGCCTAGAATGTAATAAATTTCTAGCTCCTGGCCCTACTGAAAGTAACTGGTCTACTTTTGCATTTATATTATTCTTAACTGTGGTGAATCTATGCAATCAATAGGATCAATGTTGTTTTCAGTACAAAGCATACAGCAATGCCTACAATATGTTGCTCAGAAAATACATGATATTATCAAGATGACTATAACTAAGTCAAATCGTAAAAAGCAGAGGAGAGTTACAGAGAAATTTAAAATGTTATCCATGCCTCTGACCAAAAATGTTCTCAGCTGCAATTTGCAATTAAACTGTGCCTGTGTAGAGGCAGCTGCTCTTGCCTAAAAGACGATAGCATAACCACTTACCAAAGGCATGAACTTAGTTATGGGGGTCAGTAAGTTTTGTTTAGAACATGGACTTTGCATTTAAAATATGGGCTTCAAAATATGAGTTTGATGAAACTTTAGTTAAGGTACTTTCACACAATAAGTAATTCGCCAGATAGGTCATTTAAGAAAAAAAAACTTCTTTACCTGTATATTTAAATCAACAAATAACTAGTAAACTTTCTCAATTTCCTTTGGGAATCATAATGTAACCGCATTTCTTCTTAAAGTAGCAAAAAGAGAAAACCTAGCAGACCAGAGGCCACAGATATGTTAGAGAAATCCCAGAGCTAAAAGGATTAGAACATGGTTATAAAAGTACAGCACTGCTTTCTTCTCAGAAAATGCTGGGTTTAAAAACGTGAACTTTTTACTCACTACAAACATAGAAGTATTTCTAAAAGTGTCACTCTAGTCAATATTGAAAATTCAGCTATTGCACTGGGACAGATTTATCACCAACCTCTAAATTAGAGAGACTTTTTCTGTAGCCTATGCAAGAAAAGTGCAGTGCAGGAGATATTACTAAGCATTATCAGACTGTGGTATGCTGGTGTCAAACTATTTGGAAGTGGAACTAAGCTTATTGTTTCAAGTAAGTACAAAATGTAAAACTTAACTCCTTCTGAAATGCTTTTCAATACAGTTAGATACTGGCTGCGTGAAGTGGTCTGCTATTTTAACTCCTGCTAGTTTTAACCCAACTTAATGCTTTGCAGGATTTTCCTCTTAAACAGCATTTTCATAAGGAGAACACAACATAATTGTTTTGTATTTATGCATGAAATGGGGTAAACACAACAGCTACTGCAGCACAGATGTATAACTAAGCCCACTAGCATTTTCTTTTTAAAAACAAAATTAAATATGGCAAAGATAGCATTCAGAGAACTGGAAGATGTTTTTGTCTTTAAATATACCTATCCAACCTTTGTGATATTTATAATTCATTGTGAAAGAAAAGTGTCAAACCCTTGGGTTACTCAAATTCTTGGAAAAGCAAAACGTTTTCCTTTAGGACTATGTCTGACTATACCAAATGAAAGGAGTTATCTGGGGTATTCCCAGAGCTGTCTGAAGATATGTATAGTTGAAAGGCTCTCTCTCTTCCTAGCTTTTGCAGAAACTGCTTATTATCAGTTATTACTATTATTAAAGAAGAATGCCAAACTCAAAATTCTTTGACATGTTTATCAAAATTATTTTGCTTCAAGTAAACTTCAGGTGCTTTGATACGTGCCTGTGATTTGGCTCAGCTAAGCACCTAAGATGAAAACAGTTTGCCTAATTTTAACCATCTGAAAATGGTGTATCTGGTTAGTGGGAGGTTCGATTCCAATCCATGCAGGGTTTTGCTTCATGCTACTGACAACAAAAATATTGGTGGGGGTCTTGTGCTGCTCAGATCTCAGCATAATGTTCACCAATTCTAGGTCTGATTTTATGGGTGTGTATAAGGAGCAAATTACTTGGCCAATACCTGATCAAATAGATCCTCTGCTGGGCTGCCTCTCTCCAGAAAGCAGAGACAGAGCCAAGGTGCTCAATATGCACCACTGTCTAAACTTCCAGAAGACTAAAAGTAGTTGAGATGAATCCTGTCCATTTAACAGCATACATGCCCTCAAAAACCTCCACACTTTTTTTTTTTTTTTTTTAGTTTGGTTTAGGCAACTGGTCCTTTTTTACTTTATAGGGTCTAAAAATTGATCATACAGCAAATCTGCTTTTCTTTAAAGAATACTATTTACCCATATAAAAATAACAGAGCTGCACTGTTATTGCAAAGACTTTATTCACTGTGATTATGACAAGGTGTTTGGCTCCGGTACAAAACTCATTGTGTCAGGTAAGTTGCATGTTATTTTCCATACACTAAGCTATAGGAGCTTGGGGTGGTCATATAGATGAGTGTTATGGTGTCCCAGAGGGCACTCAGCCCACTTAGAGCCTCAGTTGGCACCATCCTTGTGTAGGATTCCCCTTCCCAGCTGGTCATTCCTACAGCAAGCCTTGTTGTGTTTGTAATGCAGTGGTTTAGGATCATCAAAATTTCTGAAAAGGAGCTCTTCTGAGCCGCTTTTGATCATACTCCTCCTTGGAAATGTGGTGGAAAATGGCCTATAGTAGTTTCCAGAGCCCTCATTCTTTCCTCCAGCTGTACTGAAGGAATAAGCAGGGAATCAAGCAGCTGTGAATTAAGCATAAAAAAAGAAAACCTCTTCCCAATACATATACAAAGAGCAATATGCAATGGCCATTGCCAAAATCTTGTTTTAATTAGACTAGTAATAATAATAACTTGTCCGTAATTATTTTTGACATGTACACAGCACTTTGGCTGTAGAAATAAATTAGTACCTCCAAATGCTCTTCTTATTGCTAAACACGCATATGAAGAAATGATCCATTTTTTTGCCTTTCCTGCAGAGACATTTATTTTAATGGAAAATGGAGGACAAAAATCTTTTTCCCATTAAACGTGCTTTAAATGCCATAATCCTGGAGTAAGCAACTACACAAACACAAGGGAGGGGAACTACTGCTACCAAATATTTTAAGCCTTGTTAAATACATAAACTTATATTAGCACATCAAGCAAAGATTGTTTTTAATGATTTATGTCAGAACGACTAAGTAAATCCATAATTCAATAGAAATATCCATGTCAGTATAGGCGTGTTGTTTTTAGTGAAAATCCTTACCTTGTTAATCAGGTAGTTGCCATGTTTTTAGCATCTACAGTTTAAAATAAATTATTTTCAAGCATCATACTAATTCTGTAGGATTTTGCCTTTACGTAGTCAAGGCTTCTGGCTGATAATAGAGTAAAAGGGCTGTAGTGACCTCATGCTTAAGATCAGGCATTTCATCACAGCTTGTCTTTTCAGAGGTGACTATCCAACATCAGCTCAGTAAGTTACTCCTAATGGAAAGAAATGGAGTAAACCAGGACTTAGGATAAGCGACCTTAATTCAATTGAATCATCAGGGTTTGAGCTTGAGCAGAATCTTTTCCCATATCTATACTGAAAGAGTCAAATATATAGAGAGCCAAACTCCAATCAACCTGTAATGAATTTGATTTTGTTCTTCTTGGCCTCTTTTAATTTGTTCTGACCAAAAGAAAGTTGCTCACGACCTAAAATAATGCAGGTAACAGAAGGGCTGGGATTTGAGAGACTGGTTTGGCATTTGCATTTGGTGGAATAGATGAGTTTTTAGAAGCTCACAGCAGAATGGGAATATTAATCCAACATAAACTAGCAATATAGGATTCTTCTGTAAGTATCTTTCCAGGGGATTTAGGCATTCACAAGGTTGCAACAGGGAAGCCGAGACTGAACCGAAGACTGAACCAGCCTCTCCAAATCCAGTTTTTTTCCTTCACCACAGAAGCAGAGGGACTTGCTCAGCCAGCGTGGGGCTGGTTTCCCTCTGCCATCTCTTCTGCTACAGCTGCAGCGGGGTCTTCCTGGAAACTCACAAGCATATTGCTCACTTATTTTGAAGTGATAGAAAGAACAATCTACTAACATTTCTAGGAAATAATTTCATAGCAGAAATTATGGCAGCAATATTTGATTTCTTTAAATGCTATCTCCTAAATATTACTGAAGTATCTACCTTGATTTTATCAAATGCATTGAAGTTCAGATTTCAAAAAGCTACAATTATTTTTTGTAATTATATATTATAAAATATATGTTGCCTAAAGATAGATTATACTTAACTTTATTTATACATTACCTGAAGTTCGATTTCTGCCTGTTTAAATCAAAATGGTGAAGTCTAATGTATGCATTAATTTGCATTAGTATTTTTTTTTTTAACAGGGAAAAACATGAAGCCCTGAATCAAAACTCAGTACACCCAAAAGTCCAAACAAGTGTTAGGGCAGAAGGATGGAGGTGTAAGACATAAATAAGGGAAGATGTGGCCACTCAAAAGAAATCTGTGGAGTAAAAGCCTCTTACCATGACTAGTATTAATATTAATAGGAATATTTGCCAACGGCTTTAAAATATCAAGGATTTCATGGGCATGAAGATGAATTCAGTCTCCAACTCTTTTAAGGCAATGTCCTAAAACAGGTTTCAGTGTGAATATTCCCCTGTTCATAGTGGTCTCTTATCCTAAAGCCATAGCCCAAAAAGATCAGCTTGAATTGGTGATAGCATGCAGTGCTAGGTTCTTGTTGTATGATATATATTCATACACAGATGTACATGCACATATATTTAAATGCATTATTTCCCATGTTGTCAAGGTGATAACCTTTACTGCTCCTTATGTTTTCCATAGAAACTTCAGGGGATGTTGAAGGACTATCAGTCTACAAAGTTACAAATCTCAGGTGCCCGGGATCTGCTTAAATATTTCCATGATTTTAAATGCCCACTGTTAAATTAGGGCTCCATCCTCCATTTTGTCAGCATTCCAAATCCTTACTTTTGTGTACATGCAAGCTTATTGATTCAAACCTGGAAGACTAACATAAGTGAAATCTGTTGTATGAGCAAACACAGGTTCATCCATACACCATTTTGTAAGGAAAGTTTTAATTATAGAAATCAGAGTGTCAAAAGAAACAGGTGCATTTCTAATAAGAAAATGAGGCTAGGCTGGGACACAACATGAGATTTTAAAAACATTGAGACTAGGTGGGCTTTTGCAAAGCACTTGTATACACTGAATATAACCAAGTATTTGGAACTGGCCCAAAGCTTATTGCTTCTGCTTAAGTTATCTAGTGTCTAAGAAAATATGCCTTATTCTGATAATCCAAAATGTAGAGGTGAGGGAATGTGATATGCTATTTTAAAATTATAATACAGGTTCAAATACAGATTTAAAAGTATAATACAGAAAAGTGATGTAGACTTCGCAATAGCAGAATTCATTTCTTTAGCACCCAAATGCCTGTACAAGAGAGGTCAGGGTAAACTATAGGACTTCACATAAATCATAAATTGCTGAAATACAACTTCTTTTGGATACTTAGGGCTACATCAGGTCATTACCTTGTGCAAAACTTACTGCCCAGAGCAGCAGGGTCAAGGCAACTCAGAAACACGGCTGTAGATCAACCCTTGGCCTCAGAGCAGGGGGAATAGAGGTGCTATACAGGAAAACATTGTGAGAGTCAACAGATCCCCTAAACCATGGCTGAAGCTCTGCATCTCTGTTTCATCAAGGGGAAGGTCTTTCCCCATGGATTTGTCCTAACAAAGCTGATTTATTCCAGCCAAAAGGAACTGAGCTCTCTTGGATACACCACAGCACCAGTTAGCTGCAGGCAGACAATAAATAATCAGAAGATTAAAATGTGGGGGGAAACCCTGCACCTTTGGAAATGTTGCCATTGGTTTCAGCATTGGCAGGATTTCATGTGAGGTGCACGTGGCCTTCCCTTGGGAGAAACCAGAGGGCCCTGGGGAAGGATGTGCACAGGAATGATGGAAGTTGATGCTTCTCTACAGCATCCATAGATGCACGTGTGATGTTTCCTTTTGGTACTGACTACCTGCAATAGTACTGCATAGGCAAGCACAGCAGGATTTGAGGGTGAACAGTCCCGATCCCACATCCATTTACGTAGATTACAGTAACTTCAACATGCAGAGGATTAGGCCCACAATGAGTAAATGCTCCTCCACTGGGCTTGAGAGGAATCATGGCTGTTCAGGACTGCCTTTCATTAATTCAGTTAAACAATGGTCTAGCATGCGTGTATTTTTAAATTGTGTAGTCAAAAACACTCACCATCCTGGAAAAAAAATAATTTTTCTAGAAAAAAATATCTAGAGGAAATATGGTAGCTCAATCAATGCCCCAGATAACAACAGTTTTGGCTTGTTTTGATATTTTTTTAAACAAGTGATGGCAAAGATTAGCTTGAAACTGAATTTAAAGTATATATCACTAAAGGCTCTTTGGGAATAGCAGCATTAGCTGAGACTGAATTCAAATTTTCTACATTCATGTAGCCAAATGAATACACTGTTATAGTTCATATGGTAGTGGTTAAATCTGGTCCTTGTCTGGCCAAAATGTCCCAAGCAGTTTCTGCAAAGGAATGTACTAGTGGGGGCTCTACAAGGTATTTGGTTCTGGCACAAAACTCATCATCTCCAGTAAGTGTTTTCAAAGACTTATTTTTTTAAGTTTAGTAATGGGAAAGCTTTGGAGTGAAGGTTGACAGATCTTTAAGGTATCCGGGGAGGCTCACAGTAGGTCAGGACTATACTGTGTTATTATCAATGATAATACCTGAAGTCACTGGCAAGCAGGATAAGAATGTTGTTTATGAGCTGAGTGTGCTGAGTGCTCTCAGCTCCCACTGGCTTGAAGGGGAACTGAGGAGCTCTGAGTATCAGACAAAACTACTCTATTTTGTGGGATCATCCAAGTAAATGAGAATTAAATTTTCAGCTTAAGAATGCATTGACCTTATTTATAAATCTTATTTATAGATACTTATACGGAAACTGTAGGGGAGTTTTGTTAAGAAAACTTCTGACAGTTAATCTGTAAAAACATATATTTTGAACCCAAATTCATTAATAGCTCATTGATTATGAGCCTAATTCCAGAATTTTATTTGCACAATGTTTTGCAGGCTCACTGCATCATTACAAGAGAGGAAAGACAGATTTTAGCTTAAGAAATATCTGCCCATGCTTATATGTTATTTTAAAATAAGACCTATGTACCTCTTAGAACCTGCCTTAGAAAACTGTTTTACAAAGTAAAGAGCAAAATTTTTGAAAGTTTAACTAAAACAAAAAAGACAGTGGAGTGGAAGTTCATGACTGAAATTTTTCAGAAAGGATCAGATCATTTGCCCAGAAAAGCCAGTGTAAACCGTCTTGTTGACTTCAATGACTTAACAGACCAGCCTGAAAATACATCAAAATCTAGAGCCAATTCCATAAGTTTTCATCCTTTTTTCCATAAACACACCTACAGTTTATGGAGATATATTTTTTCCCACATGCAAACATAAACATACGTGTATATATGCAAAACTTAATTTGTTCAGTTCTCCACTGTCATCCATTTACCTATATGTGTACATGAGACTCTCCCATTCATACACACAGTTGCAGTTATTCAAGCAATATGTTCCCTCAGTATTGTGATATGATTAGGTGTTTCATTTAAGCTAAGCCCCTAGGGTCTTCTCACAGTAAATGGAAAGACATTGGCAATTCCAGAGGTGAAATTATTCCATCTTAATGGAAGACTCTAAAATGGGCAGGATGAACTAGCAGTTAGAAGCATCTCTCTTTCCTTCTCTATTTATATTTGATAATCCAAGAGAATAACATCAAAACAGACAATTAAATTTTACCCTCCTGAAATTAGTCAGGGTAACTTACTAAGCTTTGAAAATCTAAAAGAAACAGCTAAAATAGTCATGAGGCTTTGCAGAGTGCAGTGTCACCGGGACAGGAGCTACATCATGGTCTTCTGAAGATATACTACTCTGGAACAAATAAAATCATTTTAGAAATTATTTTAATCTTGCATCCCTGGGAGGACTGATGCATAAAGAACATAAAATTAACACCTAAATTAATGTTAAAGAACCATAAAATTGTTAGCAATTTTGTTTCTGGTACAACAGAACTCAGTCCACACCTTCATTTCAATGACAAATCTCCAAAATGAAGGAAATTCATAATAGAAGGGTTATTTTTTTGAAGGTAGACAGCCTTATGCTTTGGTCATCTTTGTTTTTAAACACCGAGTATGAAATACTTCAAAGACTCACTAAGTTATTTTAGGGGGGATGCAACTTAGATTGCTCTAGAATAGCCAGATCATTTAAAGAAAGGTGGAAGATTTTTGATGAAAATACATGTTTACATTAATGTGTTTTCTCACAATGCATAAAAACTGCACCAATTAGCCAGACCACACTTTAAACCCTGTGCATCTGGCTGCTCAAATTCAGGGGTGGAGATTCACATCGGAATCTAAAGAGAAAGAGTGGTATAAGGAGATGAACACATGAAATCTCTCTGCTGCGTTAAGAAAAATAGTCTTAAGCAGTACCTCCTATATAACAGAAGTCAATTTTGAAAACTGTATCTAGTCTTCACTTGCAGTTAAGCATAGACAAAAACGATTGCCCATGAGCACTGCCTATACACACACTGCAGAAGTTCACATTTCACTACAACAGACCCTTAAATTTACTATCCATTTTTATATAAAAATGTCTTCTCCGTATGGACAAAATCTGGATGATTTGGACTCCTCCTAATAACATAAGGTTTAATCCAGAGAGGCAAATGAAATGGAGATTACCTACAGTTAGCTTGTAGAAACAGCTCACTTTTCCTTTAAAATATATTCACGTATGTTCATACTGGGCATGTTTCACAAAGCACATCACATATGACAACCCTGGTATGGATAGATATGCTATTTGGATATAGAAATGTTATCTAGATATAGCATGTTCTTCTACTTTAGTTTAGTTTTGGTTTTTCCTTTTCAGATATATTACATCAAACATTTAAACAAATCTACTATTAAAGGAACAGCATCACCAACCTTTGGGGTCCAAAGCATTTTGTGATTCCATTTTCCTGTCTTGTATCAAGTTCTTCACCTGGCAAATACACAGAATGTATTCAAAAAGATGGCAACAGTAACTTTTTGTTGCCCCCCCCCCAAAAAAAAAAAATCACAAAATTAATATCAGCTTTCAGAAAATTAATTAGATATAGCAGATGTTCATTAATT
Organism: Morus bassanus; assembly: GCA_031468815.1. Classification (NCBI taxonomy): domain Eukaryota; kingdom Metazoa; phylum Chordata; class Aves; order Suliformes; family Sulidae; genus Morus; species Morus bassanus. The sequence continues at coordinate 56,084,963 of CM062567.1, read as the reverse complement.
AGCACTGGGGACTTATACTGGGGACATAAAACTGCAAAGATTTGAAAGGTAGGTGGTCTACCTTTAAAATTCTGCAGACAATTTTCAGGTAGTTGTTCTTGCATAAACATTATAAAGCAATGTTAAATACCTTCTATCAAATAAATGAACAAATCTCTTTCAGGAACTGTTATTATTATTTAATAATTGTCAAAACTTGTGCAGACAAATACACTTTCTGACAGCAGTACTACTTAGATGGCTCTGGAATATAGGCTCTCACGTAGTCACCTGAAGTTTTCTAACTCAGTTTCAAGGGAGATTATTAGTGTCTTCAACAACATTTGTTTCTTAACATTTCTCAAAAATAATTTTTCAAACATTTATGAGTAGGTTTCTAAGGTTTGAAATAACCAGACATAATTTATTTTTCTAATAAAATATTCAAGAAATCTTTTGTGAGATACTTTTTAATCTACTCTAGTGTTAGAGTATTAAACAATAGACCTAGTCTGATCTTCCTCTATCAGATGTGCTGCTTGACGAGAAGCATGAATGAAGCAGTCTAGATGTTTGCATTCACCAAACAATTTAGGACTTAATGTTTCTCCCTGCACATGGCACAGTATCAAACCTTAGATCAAACATTCTCTGGACTCTGGAAGATTCTATATTGTCTAAACAAAAATAGTTTAGAATATTTGAATTGAGTATTGTCTTCTGATTTTGAGCTTGATCTTCTGTACCATACTCATAAAAGCCTCTATTAATTTTAGTTCTCTGTAAAAGAACACATTTAAAAATAAGGTTAAAATTCATATTTTCTATTTCCAATTATTCTAAGTAGTATTGTAACTGGTTTTGACTGGAAATTAAAACTTGCCATTTGGATCCATTGAAATAATATTTAATGTAAAGTGTGTTTGAATGCCAGGTTTGTCCGGCTCACCAAAAACTTACTTTTACATCAAGGATGAAAACAGCTGTGATTCATCCATCCTACTAAAAATTCCTTTCATACATAAGACATTTCCATTTCCATCCTAAGTATTTCATAACAAATCAGAGAGCTAAAACATTTGCTAATAAGACATCTAGGTTGTTGCTCTTCAGAATTCGTATTTTGTGGCTGCATATTTATTTGCTGTACACTATTGATCTTCCAACTCTATTTTGTTAATTTTTTTCCTCCAACAACCAATCTAGACAAAGAAAGTTCTCCACCAGCAAACTCTGAAATCCTGCAGAAGAAACATAAAGATCAGACAATATATGTTTGCCTTATTGAGAAATTCTACCCAGAAGTTATTCAGGTGACATGGCTTGATGAAAAAAATACGGAGGTAACAGAAAAGGTAGTAAAAGGAGACCCTTGGAAGCCCACAGGAAGGGATGAATACTCAATCAGCAGCTGGTTAACTGTAAAAGCGGAGAACGAAGACAAGAACTATTACTGCAAATATAATCATGAAAGAAAATCGGAAACACTGCCGACACAAGGTATATACTACATGTTAAAAATTTCATTCTACATATTTTTATAGACATCACTTTTTCTTTGCAGTAAAATTATAGAAATAATGCTTTCTACTACTGTTCCTGAAAGCATCTGTGCTCCTTGGCACAGCAATAGCTAAAATACACATCTGGAGAAACTACTGAAGTTTTCCCAGGAAAAGCAACCCAGCCTGTGCTATTCTCCCCAAGTGAATGTCCCTTTGTGACAGGAAAAGAGCAGTTGTTGAACCTCATCGGGTGTAAATTAGTATAGCTCCAAAAGGTCTGCACTGAGCCATGTTAGTTACTTTCCACTCTACAGAAGTTTCTGAAAAGAGTATTACCTCTCTGTTACCCACGGCTTACAGGTGTAAGACCCTCTGACACCCCCTGACATTAGTCACAGCTATTAAAAACTAAGGAGTTAAAAACAAGGTTGCTGGGGATGTAGAGCAAAGTTTAAATATATTACTCATAGTCCAGCAATAGTGAGGTAATAACCATGTTTAAAAATAAGATATCTCATTCAATTATGGAAAGATTGATTATGCAAAGCAAAATCTGATAGACAATTTCTTTTTAAAGAAAAAAGTAATCTATAATCAATGCAAATTGTTTAAATCATGGTAATAGCTTTAAGAAAAGTTGCCTATATTGGTTGAGATTAATCTTTTCTCAGTACCTACCTCTCTGTTCAACTTACTAAAAAATTAATATAACTTCAGTGAGTGAGAGCATGGCCATAAATAACCATTAAATTTCAACCTTCAAAATATATTCTGACAAAAATATGCTTTAAGTTTATTTAGACGCAGGATGTATTTAGGGATGCAATACGGATGTCTTTAAGCCCATGTATCAATGCATACAAACACCATAACCAAGAACAAACACAAATTTGCTGCTTCAAGTACAAAAAGGGTTTCTTTTAGAGAACAACCACCACTAAAATAGCAAATTCCCAATAGGGGGTCCTTAGATCATACTCTCCTCAAGCTTATTCTTTTCTGTTGTGCAACCATTAAGTAACAAACTAATTGAGGTCCCTTCCGATGTAAATTATTCTGCATTTCTAATAACAGTATGTTGTGAAGGCAAACACTCCAGCTACTTCAGTGACAAGATCAGGTGGTCAGATCGACTGCAGTTCCAAATAAAAGAGACTCTGCCAAGGAACAGCCTAATGGACACATTCCTAAAAGGGCAAAGGCAACTCTCCCACTTAGGGCAACAAATACCCAGTCACTTCTCTACGAGGATTTCCCCCCTTTAAATTCTCTCTGCAAATGGATCCTACTTGTGAACATCTGCTCTGCACACAGATCTTAATAATCTTTTTTTTGTTGTTTAATACTAACTTCCATTTCACTGTTGCTGCACTGCGTCTTTTTTTCCCTATTTCCCAATTCATGTTTGTTAAAATTGAAGAAAAGCCTAACTGGGCATTTAAACTCTCTTTCCATTAGATTCTGCAAAGCCTGCTCCTCAGGACTGCATCACATATCGTGGAAACGGCACAGTTTTCAACAGAGGTACTTAAAATGTATTAAAATGTGGGAAAGCGATGCATGTCACGCAACAGTTAGATATTGCTACATTTGCTCAGAACATCATGGAAATGATCTAAATAGTGTACAGGAAATCTTTTAAGTTTGGGGTCTGTAACTTAAACACACTTCAATGCTACTCTGAATTAACTTCTGTTCTGGATTATAAGAAGGGGCTCTCCTACCTTTATTAGGTAGCTTTATCAGGAGCTTTATCAGGTACTACAGATGCTATTCAGTCTACTAGATTATTAGCCTGCATTTAGTGCCACTTTTTTAAATACCTGAAGTATTTAAACGCTCAATGCTTCAGCTGATGCTCCATCAGCCTAGCAATTGCCCAGTACTTCAGACAAAGAAATTTTCTTTTAGTTTGAACAGGGATTTAGGAAGAATCATGAGCACTTACATTCAAAAAATCCAACATAACAGGATTCAAGCAAACATGGTGCTACCGGTAATCTGTGCTGGAAGCACTAGAATTATGTTCTTGCCTTTGCAGAGAATAATAACCCAGCGGCATTGAGAGGCAGTCTAGTGCTAAGAAATCCGCTCGATCTAGAACTTATTAGCAGCACAACCCCACTCAAAGGACAGTCAAACATCGTATGTGTTTATACACTGTCCACTCGAATCAATGTAATTGCAGCAGTAAACAGACTACACAGTCCCAGTTCTACCAGTCTTTTAGGAAATTGTACAATATCGACATTAAACAAGACTTTTCTATCTTATGTTTGTTACAGATCACTTAACGCACAGGACAGCATATTTAGTGTACATCGTCCTTCTTCTGAAGAGCTCCATGTACTATCTTATTGTACTCTTCTTCATCTACAGAACATGGGCTCCAACGAAGCACCAAGGAAAGAAAGCATAAATGCTGGTTTAGGAAAGGCTTACAAAATAGTCTTCAATTTGCTTTGCTATATAATTATCCATATAGACTCCCCTGCTCTCAGTGTTAGACCACAAAAAAACCAAATCCCAAAATAATTTTCTGGCATTAGTGCATGGGGCTTGTTTTGCTTTACTGTTACTGTTTTTGTATCAGTCTGGCTTTCCTAATTTTTCTGAGTATTGAACTGAGGCGAGCAGTAAGAGTAAGGTTACATACCTTGGATTTTAATCAAAAGTCCATAGTGCAAACTGAGGAAGGTGTTCATGTTAAAAGTAGTTATGCATGTAGAAGTTTAGAGGTGTAATGGGGCTTTTGACATATAAAGCACAGATGCATTTTGTCATTGCGCTTAAGGCTTAATTAGGAGAATTCCTGTGCTGTAAATTCACAGGTACTTGTTCATTTATACTTTCAATAATTTATTGCAACTCTCATGTATCCACCAAATCAGGACTTAAATATTCTGAAATGATGTGTGCTTTAAGAGTTAACTAAATACAATTTTAAAAAATGAACATAATATTTTGGAATTAAGAAGTTAGAAGAGTATAAAAGAAGTTCTAAGGTGCACACGTAGAGAAACGGAATAAATCCACCAGGTCCCACACCAGCACTGTGACACAGAATGAAAACTTGCACGTTCTATTTTTAAAGCAAGAAAACAATTATGATGATCACAAACATCTTCTTGTTTAGAGATACCTTTTTAAGTTGAGCAAAACCATAAATCTGAAGCTTTGGTAAAGTGTTTTCACAATAGAGGAAAAATTCTCAGGTGTTGGACTTCAAACGCTTCATCTCCAAGTTCCACTAATCAGTTCCTTCCAAATTTCCATGGAGATATCAGAAGTAGACATATTGGGGTAAGGTATTTGCTCAGTTTGGGGCAAAACACTGCCATAAGTTTGGAGATAAGTGCCTGCAGCATTTACACTCACTGTATCTGTAATGATGTAGAGGGCAATAAAAGCTTTCCTCCAGATGCATTTGTGAGGCCTGTGTTTGTTCTCCAGCATTTCCACAGCATGTGCCAAGATGGCTAGAAAACCCAATTCATTTCTCTGTTAGTATAAATTCCTCAGGAAATCAAAGATCCTTAAAACCATTGGTTTTCTGCTTTTCAATGTATTAAACAGGCACACTTTTACACAGAACAATAAAAGCTAGCTCGTTACATCTTTTCTGTTGAAGAGCTAAGCCAAGCCAGGAGGAAATGCAGTGCTGTTACAAAAGGACTGCTTTCTAGGGCTTACACCATTGCAACGGAAGGAGAACAAAAGTCAGGCTCAGTTCTAACATCCAGAGCTATTTTACTAACAGCGTATCTTACAAGCTATTTTACAATCTGCATATTGAAGCCAATGCAACTAATTACTACCTTCAATGTCATGTTACTCTTCAATGAGAAGAAAGATGTGATGTCTAGTCTTTAGTCACTCTCTTTGAGAAACAGCTGATATCCCATGCTATTATTTGTTAAGGCTCAGTTCCAATCAAAGTGAAATAAAATATCTACAAAGGTATTTCTGGAATCCAGTAACTTTAGATTTCAGTAGCATCACTGATATTACTGTCCCGGTCTGCCCTACCTTTCTTTCCGCTAGAGAAATACTTGATTGCATTCATGAATCAAGATCTCTTTCACTAAAATGATCCCCAAATCCACTTTTTGTGTGATACATGAAACTGAAAGGAGCTATCTACGCAGTGCAGAAAAACAGAGAGAAAACACAGCTTTTTAAGATTTTTGCACAAAAAAACCCTGCCTACATGCAACCCCAAACCACGCTGAGCATAGCTATCACCTCACAGTTTCTGGGGTTTCTCAAGTACACGGTTTTGCACATTTTACATCTGCAACAGCTCACATGGCACTGAAGTGTATTTATACAGACAAATGCTGTTCATACTAAGTTTTTAATTTTTATTTACTTAGCCCAAATAAGAGGACAAGTGGATTTTTAAGACTTCTGGGTGCTGGGGTGTTTGTTTGCAGGAAGGTTTGGTTATTTAGTGGAAAAACCCTGTCAACTGAACCAGTCATAACTGGTTCAGAGGAGGTGGGCTGCGATGAGAACGGATGATAAGCTGAGGACAGTTAGACCACAGCCGTCCTGCCTTTTACCACAGTATACTTCTAAACCATTTCCTTCTAATGGAAATACAAAGTGATAAAAACCACATGCCTAAGTTACATGTAAATAACACAGTGAAACTCACTGTTTGCTACACATGTTGGTCTGACTGCATGCTTGTGATATGTACGTGGAGGGGCTATTGCTACCACAAAAATATGGGTGCTGCAGGACTTGCAGTCTTAGTTATCAAGAGTGCATGCCAGAGATAGATGTTATCTATGAAGTGTAAACTTCTGTAGTCAGGACTGTTGATGAAAGACATGTCTTCTCAAGTACATATCTTACCACAACTGATTTTCAGTGATTTCAAGCTCCTACAAGCATGAGCATCACAGCTGCTCTACTCCTGTTACAGAGCTGCAGCATTAATGTAAATACTACAGAAATGGTTACAGGCCATCTGGCGCTTCAAACAAAAAGAAGACAGAATGGGATCAACTTTTGCCACGAAAGCACAAAGGAGTAATCAGCACAAATTAATTTATTTGTGGGAAAGGGTGTGCAATGTATTCTTTATCTTGCTAGAATAATTTTGTGTCCTATACTGTACAACAACTTACATGCTTGAGAATATTGAATTCTCAACTATCAAAATAACCTACAACAGGTGATATGGAAAACTACTCGTGGATTCCTCTCATGTAGTTGTAAATGAGAAAGATCTGCATAAGGACTACAGCAGTCTGCCAACAGCTAACTTCTGTTGATACTAGGTACCAACACTAATACATTTTAAGAGATATTCAAATAGTGGACTATTCAGTTTGAGATTTTTGAAATGCTGGGGCACCAGCACACATTTAGAAAGTGCTGAGGAAATAAAAAATCTGAGAGGAATAGTTTGAGAATTCATTCCTCTGCACCTATAGATATTTACAGGGAAATAGATCTAAAAACAATTAACAACTAATTGACAAGTTTTACCTAGTGAGTCCGAAGAGTCATTAAATATAGTTCCACCATAGATAAGTTTTACTTCATTGCATTACCAGTCTTTCCATAAAGTACACAAGGCAACACTTTCCAGTAATTACCTAGTCCTTGGAAGATTAATCTCAGGAACTACTGAATACATCTTGAAAAATTATTTTCATGTTACCTGGAAGGCAATCTAATACACATATGTCAAGAAGATACATCTTTGTGAGATATTACAGCACATGGGAACCATTCTTTGTTTTCTAATTAATAAACTCTCCTGTCAGCAGCTCCACCAGCAAGTCAGCCACAGACTCTGTTGCCACAGTTTCCAAATCCCAACAACTTCCCCCAGAGAATTTCTTTTACAGAAGTCAAGATGAATGAAGATGAGAGTCAAGTCAACAGATATTGAAAACGGGAGGCTCAAAAGAAAAGGCCACCCACTGTTCCCAATGAGCCCTAGACGATTCCAAATCTTCAGCTTCTTAAGATTTCATTCCTCCCCTAGCTGGACCTTTGCCATTTGTGGCAAAGTGAATGCATGAGGCAAGATAAACCTGAAAATAAATTGTCATTCCCAAATGAGGAAATCATCTCTCATATTCAACCAAAGCGCACTACAAAAAGATACAGGTCTCTGCTGTGACAGAGTGCCTCCAAAAGAAAGCTTAGGCGGTCACAGGGCTATGTGCCCAGAGACCACTCCTGCGGAAGGCACTGCTTTGCAGGAAGGTGGCTTGATGGATTAGTCCCTTCAGGGAGACTTTTCCTTTCCTTTCCTGGAATAGCAGAACTGCCAATCATTTTGAGGCTCAAATTGTAAAATAACAGTAGGAATAAACTGTTCCCAGGCTGATTTTGTACATGTCACTAGCAGAATGATTACTCAGCAACCAAGACTTCATACCTAGTCCCTTCACCTTTAATATGAAGTCTCTATCCATTTTCACATAATTCAATGTAATTTCATTTCTCACACCCATAAAGAGTGCTTGAAACAACACTATTTGCTTGACAGCTGGGGCAGACTAGCAGAAAGAAAGTGCACAAGCTATTACTGAGGCTCAAGAGGCAGCTCGCTGAGCTCAAAGCAATGCCAGTCACAGGCCCCTCACCACCGTTTGCAATATGAGGCTGAATGCACATGAAGCATTAACCTGGCTAAACTGCAATGGACAACACATTAGCTCATTCAACTCATGCATATGGGCAGCAAGGAAGAGAAGGAATGGAAGGAGGGGGGGTCAGAAACATCAGCCATTTCTATCTTCAAGGTCACAAATACAGGAACAAAAGGAGGTCATTTCCAGAGTGAGCATACAGTCTTTCAAAACTTTCTGAATCTTCAAGTTTGACTGTTATACCCACAGCAAAGGGCCGGACCTCCTCTTAAAAATATTAACAGTTTATGTTCTGCAGTTTCAATCTGCTTTTTTGGACCTTGTTTCCACCAACATTCCTCAATCCACCAGCAACAAAACCAGATCACTGAGCCTCTGTTATGTTTAACTAAAATACATTTTCCTTTTGAGCCTTTGGTGTGGTTTTTAGTCCATAGTACTCCCAGGGATCATGCCACTGCATAAGGTTTCAAGAATCTCCATGCAGGAAAGACTGACTGTACCTGGAGCCCCAGCAGCCTGCACAGAAAGCAGGGTATTTCACTCCTGATCTGTATTCCTGTAACCCAAGATTTCCCCCTTCTAACCATCTCCTGTGTCAAAACCAGACCTTAATTTGCAGTGCACTGGTAGAGCACAGCATTATACTCTTCGTTGTGCTGATGCTTCAACACCCCTAGATGGAGCTGTAAGTCACTTCTTATGCCAAGACACTGCAAGGTTTTTTACTGTTTTATCGAGTTCTAACTCCTCTTGAGAAAGGTTTTAACACCTGTCTTAACATACTCCAATTCCTAGTAGGTACAGAGCATACCTGCTCACCTTCATATAAGCTTGGAAAACAAATGCTGGCAAACTCCTTAGTGCAAGTTAAAATGCACAGAATGTGCACACAGGCTTACAAAGGGCATGAAAGGTTATGAATACTTTCACCCCAGAGCTGGCTATCCTGCTTCTGCTGCCCTCTACTTCTTGTGGAAAGAATCCTCTTCCTTCAGAAAGCTTTGGGAATGGCCGACGGCTGAGCTCTGACACACTCCTTTAGACAAGCTCAAGTGCAGAGTACCAGCCAGCCAGTACTTCCACTCTGAAGATGCTTTCTGAAAAGAGGTCTGGCAGGAGCAAAACTTCCTTCTTCAGCAAAGGGTCTTCCAGCCTAGCTCATCATAGTGAAATGCCAGGTCAGAAAGCAACGGGCTGCCGAGTTTCAGAAGCCAGGCAACCAGCATCTCCAACACTGTAGCAAGAGAGGCAGCTCAGACTCCTGGTAGATTAGCTCTCCACAGGACACAGGGCCAATAGTTCTGTTTTTCTTCCCATTAAGAGTGGGAAGAACCCTTGGTGAACCATCAAGGTGAACATCATTAAGGCATGAGACAGTGCTGTCAAAAAAATCCCTCAGAAACTGTGAAGGAGGCAATTAAGCTGTGAAAAATATCACCAACATTTATAACTTTATAATACAAGATGGCAAAGGATACCTTTAGTATTATGGTGGTTGCTCCGAAGATGAGAGAGCGCAGCATTCCTGAGTGCCACTCACCAGTCACTCCCACCCAAAGGAGGGAAATTTGATAACATATAATCACCTCCAACTAAGGACAGGACCATATAGGACATGCAATATGAGACCAATAGCTGCTGCAGGTTTGAAAGGTGCCACCTTTCATTTGTCATGGCCACAAGCACAAGGCCAGCTCCCCCCCCTCTCACTGCACATTTCCCTTTGTACTGCGTCCACACCAGTCATTTCTGTTACAAACCTCTACAATACTTCACTGAAAGCTGTTCAAGGCATGTGTGCGCCAAACACAGAAGTGTTAAGTCCAGCTGCACCTTCCTGCAATATGAGCTTTGCTTCAATTTACCCCACAGGAGATTCCAGGACTGTTCCTGCCATGGAGCTCTGGGGTAAATATTATCTAGTTACCCTAACACACCACGTCCCCACGAGCTTGGTGAGGATTACTCTGGGTTAATCTGTGGATTATTCAACACACAGAAATCAGAAATTTTAAAGCCCACAAATGCAGAAACAAAGCAGAGCCTTGGAGCATGCCTAAGAGCAACTCAGCTGAACATTTCCACCAAAGGGAGGTCAGGGCACGGTCAAGCCCCCACCTCTGCTCTGTAGATTGCTCTTCTGGTACAATATTTACTATTTATTTTGAGCGTGACCAGGGGAAGCAAAGGGCCTGCACAGGCCCTGGATACCCAGGTTAGGTGCTGTCCTATGTACTCCTGACTACTTCCTGACACTCTTTCCAACATTGATGGCTGGTTGTTTTCCTTTCTGACAAGCCCAGTGGTTACAGCCCTCCCCACATTTCTCATCTATGAGGAGAGCGCTCTCTGCTGAGAGACGAGGAGGTTGCAAACCCTGCCGCAGCCAAGGTATATTGGGTGTAGGTGTCAAGGCTTTGCTAGCGGAGAGCTGTAAGGGACCTGCTGTGAGGAGAGGCTGGGGCATTCTCCATTGCTCATTGCCCTTGACCCTCTGATCTCTTAGCTTCTCCAGGACCTGCTGTAGAATACATTTTCTTCTCCTTTTGTAGAGGAAGCTATTAAGTACCTGCAGTCTGTCCTGTATTTCACTGGATATAGGAACAACTCCACCAAAATGAGCGACCTTTAGGTTCACATGCTGCCATTTTCTTTCTCTGCCTTGTGGGTGCAAAGGCTTTTGTTTCTGTGGCCCATTCATATCTTCAGCTCATTTTTTTCCATTTGTGTATTTGAAAACAGAAATACTTTTCTCCTTAATCTCAGTAGTTAGACTGACTCATGTTAACCATCTGAATAAATGGTTCAGCAAGTAACGGTTCCACCTCGAAGGATAAGAACCTGTACCTAAGTACTGCTACACAGTTATAAAAATTTGACCTTTCCATCTCTAAGTATCTTTTTTACAGTTTTTATGCTAATATTTTTTAAAGCACTGTAGCTAAACAAGTCCTTTAAAAACCCAATTTGAAATCTATGAATTCTTGTAAATGCTTCTGCAAAGTTGTAGAGCTCACTATCTGCAGGTACCACAGCTGGCGACTTCAGTCTTAGTAAATACTGATAGAACATGCAAGATGAGCTTACAGTACTCTACGGGGTTTTCTAATAAGGCTAAAGCTGCAAAATAGTAAAAATGGTCTGAAACCAATACAGATAACCTTAGGTGCAAAGAGGTCTGGAAAGTTTTGAATATAGGTCATAGTCTCCTTGTGCATACCAAACTGCACATCATCTCATGATAGCTTTTGTTCTAATATTTGTCACTCTACAATCAATTTTTAGGAAGAATCTTCTCAGCCTCAAGAAAATTTTCACAGATGTTAGAGGAGTGCTGCAACACAAACAACAGACGTAAGGGATAAACTGGGACACCCTGGATTCCACAGAATAAAGGTTCTTAATACCAAAACAGTATGAACCTGTTCTATTTTGATACATTGTGGAGGGTACCAAAAATAGACTTCATGTATGATCACAAGTTAGAACTCCTAATTCCATATTGAAAAAAGACTCTAGATATGGCTCCCTTACCAAGGGGGTAAACACCCTCTGTTTTGCACCAGTTGGTGCTAGCCCATTACAATCCAGTAAGAGAGGCACTCAGGCTCTGTAAACTATCATTTAATATGTTATTTACTAGAGCTAACACTCTAAGGAGAGAATACAACAGATAATTTTACATCCCTTGAGATGGTGGGAACGCTGGGTGCTGTAGTTTCGAACAGGCCTCCGATCTACATGCAGCATGCTGGACAGACCCTGTCAATAGGAAAGGTTCTTCCATTTTGCTCATTTGAGCTAGTTTATAATTTTCTTATAAGAAAACAACTCTATTCATAAAGGATGTTCACAGGAGAACTTCTTGCTGTATTTTTAGATAAAAGCAAAGCCATGCAGGTGGCATAACCACTGCTACCATGTGGGAGCTGTCTGGAGGCTTCTCTGTTAGAATGAGCGGGCTGACTTGATCCTGCAGCCAAGGAATCTGTGCAGCACACAGAGCCTGAAGGCCACTTTGTATGTGCAGCACAGCACAGGCCTGCTCATGTTGTTACGTGGATCACTAACTCCACAATGTACATCGGTCTCTGGTCAGGATCATTACATTCCACCCCTTGATCCACATGCACCTTTCCCAAAGATACCAGAGACTGTCTTACGAACATAACGGGCATCTCAAGCCTTAAGTACGAGGCACAACAGAGCAGACAAGGTCTGTTCAAGATCACTAGCTCCTCAAATACAGCATCTTCTGCCAGGTTCCCAATACACACTCCCAAACCACCAGTGACCTCCTGACATAGCAAAAAACCTGCAGCTATACCATTAATAAGCCCTTCATGAGATGTACATACACAGGCCAGCCAAGTTAAGGTTGCTCAGGCCATATTTGATCCAGCAGCACCTAATGCTCACGTGCTACAAGTGACAGCCTCTGTTGGCATACACTGAAACAAAAAGATATTCATTATCCACAACTCTCTTGCCCCAAAGACCTCAGACTATTCTCAGAAAAAAAACCCAAAACAATGGGAGTTAAAAAGGTTTGTTAAAAACAAAGCCTGAGGTTGGGGAAATATGACAAACTTTAAAAGGAGCTACTCAGGAGTATAATTGTTTTCAAAATCATGTAAACAGCTCATGGTGTAAGAGATTAATTCATCCCTCAAGAGCTATCCTGGAAGGACTAAGCAGCCCTCACTGCTGTTAATTTCAAGCATCTGAGTTAGAATGGTTTTTTCCCAAATCACCTAGGAGGGTTGCAGGGAAATTCAGTGCTTTATGTGGATTTTATTGCTTTCCCTTAGGAGGCCAGCTAGCTCACAATTTAGCAGGACATTCCCAGTACCTCACACCCAGGACAGCCAAGAACATTGCCACCATGCTGGCCAATAAAACACCTATGGAAACCATGAAACAACACCCTCATTTAGATTTTCCCTCTGCACCTCCAGATGCAGAGCAGCCCTTGAAGGCCCAGGTCTTCCTTCTCTTCTCAAGCTTTACAAAAGCACTAGAGAAAAGAGAAACAAAAAGCAACGTATAAACACAGAAAATGTGAAAGACCTCCTTTGCCAACAGGTAAGGGACTGAAGTAGACAGTGACAGGAGAGAGAAGCTGATCGCTACCTAGACTCTTTCGTACGAATATCAGCACTTTTTGAAAAAGTGAGAGCTCGTTGCCAATATTCCCCCAATACACACACCAGACACTGAAGGAACACACATGGTGCCCCATTAGATGAAACAAAGACACCTACCCTTCAATACATGGCTCTTCAGAGCTCAAAGGAAGAGGACTGGTCTGCCCACCTTCACTTGTTGCTCCTTCATCTCCCAAGTTTACTCGGGGAGCTGAGTAAACCCTCATGGAAACATCCCAGAGAGAGCCACCAGATGGCTCCCTTGTTCAGAGAGCTTTAATGCTCGCTAGATCATTCACTGGACATGATTCAAGCAAGCATGGTTCTTTAAAAGACGATGTTTACAATTGGGCTGGGCATGAACCCACTCCCAGCTGCACCTTTTGCCATACATCTTACATTCAAGAAAATTTAAGTAAGTATTGAATTTGATCCTCCTTATGGTTTAATTAGCAATTAAAACAACAAAAAAAGCAACCATTCCCTGGCACAGAGAAGTGCTATTTATTCCACTTCTCTCAAATTGTATCTCTTGCCTTTCCCTTATCCGCACATCCTGAAACACATTCTCAACACAGCATTAGTTCATTTTTAAGCAACTGTAGCTATTATGTGTCTCAAATTATTCATAGCATTTTTTCAGTAACTTTTCACAATCTACACTGAGAATAAATTCTACAAATGTGCCAATGTAATGGAGAATTTATTCTATACATAACTTAAACAAGTGTGATTGACAAGTAAGGCTGCCTCTCTTGCAACTGATGTGCCTCTTTTACAGCTAGGGATGCAGTTCTCTTTCTCACAAGTTAGTGTTTCAAGGAAACTTCCCTGTTAAATCACTAGCACTCCTTCAGCTTTGCAAACATTACACTGAAGATACAGAAATTCTATTTTATTAAAATGATGCCTTATATTGTACTTGATGTCTGAAGATTTTTTTCATGACCAGTTACAGTGTCCATGTAAAGTTTTATTAGCTACAGTGCAAAATCCCTCAGAATATGGTAAACTGCACATTTGGAAATATGAAGACTATTCAGGCAGTTCAGCTAATGAAGTATCAGGCGAAAAAGCTTCCTCCCTCCCCAATTCTATTTTAGTAGAAAATGGTACAATGATATGAGGGGCTGAAGAGTTTAAACTTTGAGGTTTAAACTTTTTTAATGCAGAGTTTTTGAAGAAATTCTCAGGTGAGGGAAGAGAAACAACTTCCGAAAAAAACAATTTCACGGATCTTCTATCAAGTCCTAACCCAATGTAAGTAAAACTTGCCTTACTTAGGAGCCTGACAAACATTCCACATGAAAATTGCAGTCTCATAACCAGTATATGAAGAAAAGTGTCTGGTTAGATACTTCATGCTACATTGATCTGGTTTATAAGGGCAAGACATAAGAACCCAAAATATCTTTGAGAATGTCTTCAGCCTGTTAGAATTGTACTTAAGTGGCTTCAACAGGATAAGGCTTTGAGGTACTTCCTGATATGCCTCATATCCTACTCTTCACTGACACATGCTTTAACTCTCCCAGGACGACTACTGTATAAAACATCATACAGCATGAAATTGAATACACATACACAAATATTCCTGCTTCCATGACATTCCAGACATAACTTTAACTCTACAGAGATGAATGTGGGCCAAAAAAATCTCATCATTTGATATTTTCTAGTTAAAATTCATAAACTGCTCTCATGAAGACTAAAACATGCATTTCATTCTTAGTGGCTGATACTTGCAGATGCTCCACAGGTAAAGTTTAGGAGGTACCAGGCTAAAAAAGCCAGCTGGCTGGATGCACCTGTTTAGCTTCAGAGCCTGTGAAAGTTGCTAATCTTAAAAAAGCATGCTGAGTGTCTCCCTTTTCAGTTTCAAAGAGATGCACTGTTTCCCCAATTTTAAAATTGGAAGTTTTTGAGATACCATACAATGAAGTCACAGTAGCATATGTGATTTAGCAAATGCTTCAACAGCTGACCGTTCCATATTTGTCAAATCAATATTTTATACTGGTACAGAAGAGGTTTAACTTAAGTATGACTAAACCTGAATTACTTTGGACTTCTAGTTCGCTAGGTCTACCTTCAGCATGTAGTTCACAGAATCACAGAATGGTTTGGGTTGGAAGGGACCTTCAAAGGTCATCTAGTCCCACCCCCCTGCAGTGAGCAGGGACATCTTCAGCTAGATTAGGTTGCTCAGAGCCCTGTCCAACCTGACCTTGAATGTTTCCAGGGATGGGGCATCTACCACCTCTCTGGGCAGAGAGGTTGTGCTGCTACATCACAACTGAGCACAGAATCTGCAAGAGGTCAGCTACTTCCCCTTCCAGTGGCCCCAAGAACTATTCAGAAAGCCTACAAACTCACTGGGATAGGTCCACTGAGCCGAAGCAGAGCCCAGCCAGCAAGACTACTGGAAGAGCAGGGAAGACCCACATAACATTCATACGTTGTCACAAAGTGTACTAACCCCTGGCAACCTTAAGACCTCAAGCAACTTGGATTTATCTGCTCAGAGGTCTTGAGTTCTCCTCTGAAAATACATGCTCTTTGCTAGGTGCGTATTTTGCCCACTAAATACCCCTTTGTAACAGTACACAATGAATAGAAGCAATATCCTCTCCCTTTGGAGTTTGAACATAGCTGCCATCATTTATTGGTATGCAATTTACTTCTGGCACACTGGAAGAAAACCCTCTAAAGGGTAGGGCTGCATCTGCCCAGTGTTAGAGAGGCACTCCAAAAAACAGAGAAGGATGAGCTGTTATTCATTGAGCAAGACTTAGTCTGGGGATCCATCACCTAAGGCAGAAAAAGTGTATGATAAATACACTTACTTTTCCTAGAGGTCATCCGGCAGTTTCCAGAGAAAACCCAGCCTTGCTTTCTTGACAGCCCTAGGCACGTCGATACAGAAGTGAGAAGCAGCAACACACTCAGTTTCAGGCAGGCTTCATACAAAGCTAGCCTTCTAGCCACAGAAAACAGTCACTGCAGGCTGCAGGGGTGCTAAGGTGACACAAAGCGCCAGGACTGAAGAGCTCACCCTGCTTACATCCTTCTGAGACAAAGAAGGGGACAACAACATCAAGTTTACACTCCACACTGGAATTACTGACTGCCATGGCAAGCCTGTATGCTTTAGGTCAACAGCCACAACACTGTATTATGGCAGAACACTAGAAAACATTCAGCAGGCACTGCCTTCATCTGAACTGCTGAGACCATCATGGACAAAGCAAGCATAAGAGTGACTGCTGTTTCCAAACTAGAGAAGAGAAGTCTTGTGCCTCTTCACATGGGACAGGTGAGACTGGGAATGTCTCTAATAGAGACAGAAGCTGTACACTTGTCCTCTGCCACCATAAACCTGGGGTGCACTTGCCTTCTTCATGTCCTCACAACAAAAGCAGCCACTTCAGAAAGTGGCAGATAGGCAAAGAAAAAACGGCCGGTGCTACACAGCCTTAAAATGGTTTAACAGTTTTCAGAGGTTCCTTTAACACACCACTTACTGCAGTACTGAGAGCGTCAGTTCACAAATGGAGGGCTCTCCCTTGGTGGTTTGAGATTATGTTCTATCAGGGACAAATGCATCAAGTCCATGAGAACAAAGCAGGGAAGCGCTCTGCTACCAATAGCTCTCTCTACCCTCACAATATCCCCCTTCCCCTGCCCCAAAGCAGAGAACCTCTCACAGTCTTCACAGCAAGCCAGACAGGCACCAAACTAAGGCAGAACCCGGATTCTATTTCTCAAGCCATATTTGTAGGTGTGCCAATTGATTTGGATGGTTTTCAGCTCCAGCTGGGCAGTCAAACCAGAGCTGACAGACTGGCTAACACAGGTGCTTATACAGATACAACAGGGGAGGAAAAGAGTGCACTGGCTGGCACTGTGCCCAGACCAGACTCTAGTACCTGGCAGAGGACACTTAAAGCAACCCCTGAAGCCATGCAAGAGATGCCAACCAGTTCCCAGATCTCCACTGTACTTCCTAATGCATTTACTACAAGCATCAATATAAAACACAAACCCTGGCATGAACTAGACCTGAAGAGACACAAACATTCAGAATCAAGTGATCCTAGGGGATCCACCCACATCAACCGAAGTCCTACTGATACAACTGATAGGAGAGTCAACATCTAACGTTCAACCATCATTGTATGGGACATTTATAAAATGAGAAATAACAAATTTCTCCCAGAAGAGTTTGAATAGAACCACCTCTGTTATAAAGTCACCTTATGCCTTACACACAAAAGACAACTCCTTAAAAGGAAGTCACTCCTTGGACTAAAGGAAACAAGAGAACCTCTTGCCTGTGTCCCTAGTATCAGATACCCAGATATGACTCTATTTGTAGGAGAGGTTCTCATGCATCATGAACTACCTAGGTGTTAAGAATGACAGGAAAACTCAGGGATAACTAAAACATTTCTCCTTTATTTCAAGAGATTTTTCTTTTTTTTCTGCTGGAAAATTGGAGCTGTTAGAAAATATTCATCTGCAAATGCATCTCCTCTAAGATTCCTGCAAAAATAATGCAGCAAAACTAAGTATGGATTCTATTTCATCTCTCACTCCCTCCTCTATTTACAACAGTTCAACTTGCAACTACTACATTAGATCCTGCTTTGAACTGTTCTGTACTACTAATAACAGACCCTTCTTCAAAGGCCATCCTGGAACTTTCTGCCCAAAATAACCCCCACCATACCCTGCCTTTTAAGAGAGGCCACAATGCTTCACTGCATTAAACTAAGAAGTAGGACACATACACAATTCCTGGGATCACGTTGCCTGCGTTTCAGAGGTGGTGGCCTCTCGCATGCTGGGTGAACAACGGTTATCCCAGTGCTACGTCGGGAGCATGCCATGCTGGTAACATTCTGAAGCCATTGACGAGAAGGCTCAAAAGATTCCCCTGTTCAAAGAGTTTCAAGGCACGTTAGTTCATTTTACACCCAATATTTCAAGAAAACACAGATCTTAAGGCACAATATATACAAATGAACTAGTAGACATTAAGCAGCTGCCAGCTGTACCTACGACATTCATCTCTCCATTCAAGAAAGAGTAAGAAATACTTACGCTGATCCTCTTCAAGCCCTGATCTGCCATTAAAAAAAGAATATCCCGCTTTCTCTGGCAACATGCTCTTTATTACTAGCTCTGATTTCCTGATTCCCTTTGTCCTTAAAACATTGTGAAACACAAACAACACAGTATAGTTTGGTTTTAAGCAGTTTTTCAAACAGTATCCAGCTTCATTTACCTCTTTGCTGACAAAACAAGCAGTTGGATAAATGACACTGTCATATTAGGTTTCCAGCACCATTCCATGTGCATTTGTAAGAGAAGCTAGCTTGAAACGGTCTACTTCCCTAAAACAACAGTCTAGGAAGTACAGAAATCGATCAGGACACAACCCTTTCCAAACTCCCCTTACCGACTAGCTTTGCCCTTGGTGTAGGATACTCCACCTCTCTTTCATTCTGGAGTTCCTGCTCAGTCTCTGTCAGACTCCTCTCAGGTCCAGGTCTTGCATGCTCTTCCCCACGCACCTGTTCTGGCCACTGAGTTGCTCTTGCTGGGCAATTTATGGTGATGAGGGATGTGGAGGCCATCATCTGAATCCTCATCAACACTGCCCAACTTGTGGCCAGGACTCAGATACACCTTCTGTGTCAGCCCCGCTGGTAGCTGGGTCAGTCACATTCTTCCACCAAAAAGCTATCACCTGATGACGATTCTGAGAAATGTGGCCCTTACCATGACAGAACTCAGCCAGCACCTCTGGATTTCCTTGGCAAGTCTTCACTTGTGCTAGGCTTGGTCTGGAGGCTTCTCCAGTACCTTCCAGCTTTCTCACCATTCCCTCCTTACTCAAGAGCCTTCTACATACAGCTTCCCTCAGGTCAGGCACATTCTCTGAATTCAGTTGAGCACCTGCAGAATCTACCTGCCTCAACACCAGCTCCAGTTCTCCCATGCTCTCATTTCATTGAGAAATAGTGGGATTTGTATTTTCAGCATTATGTTCTTGTAGGCTTTCCCCAAGTCTAACTTCCTCCTGTTTGGAAAAGGCGCTTGTTCAATGAGTTGTCTCTGGAAGGGCAAAACCCTAAGGACACAGTGCACAAGTCCTTATCTCTGAATAGCACTGCCTGGTGGACATACTTTTGTGGAACACATTGCCAGACTGTCCACACTCTCCATTTGAAGAGACAGTCTCCAGCTCTGGCACTATGTTAACAAGGAAATAAATAAAAAAAAATTTCAACTCAGAATAGAGAGTCCTACTGAAATACAGATTAACAACCCAGAGAAGATTTGCTTACTCTCTAAATCCATCAGTCAGACCAACTGCAGAGTTTTCTAAGAAGATTTGCAAGACCCAATGTGTGGTCACCAAGATAAGCTTGGGTGAATATAGTCTCCAGAAAGCATCCTGAAATAGGCTCCAGTTTGGGTATTTTCCTCACAGAAAACGAGTTCTAACAGCAGGACTCCAGGAGATTTGAGCTGCAGCTCATAACTATTCTCCAATCAGCCTTTTCAATCATTGGGCTTTTGAAAAAATAGCTCATCATAAACAGGCTACAGAAAAGGAGATTTCTCTAGTCAGCTGTTCAGGTCACTAGGAGGCAGGGATAAAGAGTCAAACCTTTCAAATTTGTTCCCCATTCTGCCAGGCATCTTCACTCAAAACCTTTAGCCTTTGCTGATATTCAAGTCTGCTCCTCACCACAGCTAGTACAATCACAGTTACCCCTACACACAATTTATAGGCACACAGTCTTCCTCCTTACTTCAGGAGGAAGGAATGCCCAATAGATTTCCTTACCACAGTCTGGGTCTACTTCCTTTATGGCATCAACACTGAGAGATTCACAGTGGTCTTCTGAAATGCAGCCAGCTGGCTTATTGTCATCTGCTGTGGCCTTCGTCTCACTCTCAGGGATTTCTTCACGTTCCACAATATGTTGTGGAGCTCCCCTAGGGAGGGGAAAAATACATCGCTTTTAGGACAAGGAATTATTTCTGTTGCATTACACCCGCTTCCCTCCCCCTTCACTCTAAGAAAACTGGAAGAGAAGTGACAAGACAAATGAATAAGAGCTACCTACGCACAATGCTCTTGTCCAGTGACAACAGGAATCGTTACAGGCACTGAAGGAAATGTTCCCGCATTCTGCCAACAAAAAAGGTTTCACTGTGATTAAGCAGCTGAAACAAGACTGATAGTCCCCAGGAGAGCAAGGCTTCAATGACTATCAGCAGCAGAGAAGAGAAACCCAAATTCTGCCACTCTTGGAGCCAGCCCTCTCCTTCGCCTCCACAGGCAAATTGTATGGATGTCTGCAGGAAGAAAGCAATGGAGATACTTGGAGGGGAAAACTCAGAAAAGAGAAGCTTCCCTGGCAGACAGAAGTAAAGGTGCATACCAAAGATGGGAAGGTGGTATGCCACCACATCACAAACCCCCGGACCTTTCTGACTGCAGTAATTTCCAAGCAGCTTCTGAAGACAGGAGTCCAAACAAGGCTGACCACCTGTCTAATGGAGGAACAGTGCAAACCATGTTGGTGCAGTTATTTTCAGCTCCACATATATGCATCTCACAATCACGTTATGAGAAAACTGAACTGTATGTAAATCAAGTGTCACAGACTGTCCATTAAAAGGAGAGCACTGACTCTCCTTACAGGAGGAGAAGCAACAAATAAGAAGAATTAATGACTAGAACCAGGGGGAAACCCGACAAGACCTATCCTGTGTAGCTAACTGACTTGTCAGGAGTCACTAAAGTTCAGAAAGAGACCTCAGGCTTATCTGGAGCTAATTCTGACACCCCCCATTACTGCCAGATGAAGACGGTGTTCAAAATACCTCAGCAGGTGCCTGTACTTGCTGTGATTGGAGCAGTGTTTGTAAATAAATGATCTCAAACTTCAGGCACTGATTCTCTCCCTTTAAACACAGAACAGCATCTCGGGCTTCTCTCACTTTAAGCTTCTCCTCCTGCAAAGCCAGAGCCAGAGCTCTGTTGTTGGCTTGGATGCTCCTCAGTCGCACAGGGCTGCTGGCTGCAAGAAAACCATCTGTCATTACACATCGGAAATTAAGAACAAGCACGGGACAAATTGTGACACAGGCAACCAAAGCACCTTACTTGTTCCGTTGGCACTTGGAGACAAGGGCTCGTAAGCTTTCCCCAGCCTTGTCCATTTCTTGTTTCTCTCTTTTATTCGTTCTTTCAAGTTGGCCTGACTCCGACTCCTTCTGAATGGCTTCCGCAAGGATTTGGCCATCTCCTATCTTCACAAATAACAGAGGCAAAGAAGTCACCTGCGAATGGCCACGGCAGGGAACGGCAGAGCAGCAGATAGGGCTGCGAAGGTGTCAGGAACCGCAGGGAGGCAGGGGCGGCCTGGCAGCCCCTCACGGCCCTGCCGAGCACCCCAGCGACGGCGGGGCCTACCCCCGCCCTGCGGCAGGCAGCTGCAACCGCCCGCAACAGCCTGCAACCACCCGCAACCGCCCTGCCTGGGCCCGGAGTCTCTGCCACAGGCCTCCTCAGCCCTCCTGCGAGACTGTGTGAGGGTGGGCATCAGATTGTTGGCGTTTCTGCTACTCGACCTGACTGGCCTCACCTGGGTAGCTTTTATGTGGGGGTAAAATCAACAGCTTGCAGTTAACGGACTCCTGGTTTTCAGTGGGAAGCATGGGGTGAAGATCTCCTCCTGAGACTGTGGAGATTCATGGTCTCAGTGGAGTTTGGTAGAAAAAGCCGTGAGCGCATTAGGCACCCCAGAGGCTGCTTTTTGGCATGTGATGTCCCACAAACGACAAATCAGGAAAATCTAGTTCCTCTTCACCTTTTTGGTGCTGCTGTCCGTCCCTAACAAAACACTCACCAAATCTTTCCACCCGGTCCCAACAACCCCCCATGGACCAAAGAAAACCCCCACAAGCTTGAGGGAAGAACAAACTGTGCTGGGTGTTAAAAATCATGCCCTCAATAAAAATACAGGTATCATGCCACTTTACAATTATCCTTACACCCGCTTTCTACTAACTTTGCACCTTTTTGTGGGCAGTAATCAGGCCTAACCCTGCATGTAAGAGGCACTAACAACCTTCTCTGTCCCCTTGCAAGCATCTCTAAAATTATCTGATTAATACAATTAAACTCAACTTAGGTGTTTTTTGTTTTCCTCAACCAAACCCCAGTTGGTCTGACCAAAAAAAATAACTTTCCCTATAAGTTTTCTGTAATTATAGCTACCACATGTTTTTCATTCCGCCGACAAGCAATTTATGGTCTTCAGCAATGCTGGTAAGGTCATGTAGCCCCTATTCACTTGCCTGTCACAGATACACTGGTTCTGATTAAATGAACTGTGCTTGCTATCCACGTCAGTCATTAGTACTTAAAATCTTTTTTCTTGACTGTACTTGTATCAAGACAAAATAACCTCATCTTTTTTTGTTTGTTACTGCTTTTCACAGTACCTGCCAGGTCATCTCAACAGTCCCAGAACACCTTCAGATACTTCTCTAGGTATTTTTTTGTTTGTAATTGTCTAAATTCCAGTCCGTGCTGATTCCTGAGAGCAGAAATTGAATGCTTTTCTCCAGCCAGTGAACAACCCATAAGTACAGGCCCCACTGAATGGACGACAGAGGATAACGCAGGACTCCAGAGGGTGCAGTCAGGCCACAGGGTACTGAAATGGAAGGTGACAGTGGTCTGGTTGAAATGGCTGATGTTCAGGGGGACACAGTGATGCCTGGGGGGGCTAAGTGAGAGCGGACATGTTTCCTGAGATGGTGCCTCCTTGGCAAGTCTCATCTTCCCTGAGGTCACACAATGCTGCCTATTTATTTCACAGCACGGCCCTGAAATTGAAGGCTTTTCTGACCTTTTTGGGCTTTGGTTTGGTGAGATCATGCTGGGGTGTCTCTATTTGGACCGTATTTTCTGACAAATTATGCCTAGAAAGTGAAAACAGAACTTTCTTCCTGGGAAACATTCTGCATTTTCACCGTTAATGTAAAGCATGTGAATTGAGCATCCCATCTGCTGCGCGTTTTGCTTAAGTGATAGAAGAACAGAACATACTTTGATTTTGTGTCCATACTGCAGAAAGAGGCCATGGGACGACACTGACATAGAAATGGAGAATGATGACACCAGAAAGGGAATGACTGGTGCCTGCACCTCTAGAAGAATAATTGACTTGACCAGTGTATTGACTCTTCAGAAGGAAATTAGTCATCAAGCACATGCAAGTAAACAAGCATTTTGCTTCTCAAGATTTTGTTATTCCACCAACTAAATGATTGCTTAGACTGCTGAGGAGGGGAAAAAATTGTTAAAAAGGTGGCCACTGTGCTGTTAAGTGAACTTCTTTAGAATTTTGTTAAATGTCAAGGGCCAAATTTGAAGAGTCAGCTACTAAGCAGCACAATCCATACTGGAGGACTGTTTTTAAAACTTTAGTATACCGTGTTAGTAGACAGACCTTTTATACATTCTAGGTAGTTTGCAACATTAACTTGCATTATAACTTTTAGCACCATAAAATCACAGCTTGAAAAACAAACTCATTATGTAATTTTCAAACAAATGTCAGATATGACATGGTCTTTACAAAAATTTTGTTGAGTTGCATGATTCTGAAATAGTTTTATAAAGGAAAACTTAATAATGGGCCCGGCTTGATAATAATGTTGGTTTTATTTACTGCTTTTGCTTTTCATTTTTATTTGGATCTCTCCCACTTACATCAAAGGAGTTCACAAGAATCTTGTAAAACATCACTTTTACTTCTGGTAAGAGTTGTTTTGGAAAAATGCAAAAGGTTTGCAATTAATACTTCCTCGGGCTGTTCCCTCTTAGCTCTTT
Source organism: Morus bassanus (assembly GCA_031468815.1). NCBI lineage: Eukaryota > Metazoa > Chordata > Aves > Suliformes > Sulidae > Morus > Morus bassanus. Next base: position 56,060,779 of record CM062567.1, on the reverse strand, counting down.
CAGTTGCCTTAAAAGTCATATTGGCTCACATAACCCAGTATTATTCAGTTAGTCTAGATGTTGGGAATCTCATGTTCTGGGTATTTTGTTGAATTTGTTTTGATTTTCTGGTAGCAAGAATTGGGGAAGCTCTACAAAGGAAATGGCTACACTAACAGAACTCTAATACACAACTTCTAAATTAAAAAACTACTAAAAGTCTTAATCCTGAGGAAAGATATATTGATGCGTTACCTGTGCTCCAGAAAAAGTTTTGCAGTAGGCTGGTAACTCTGAGTTAGTAACTCCTTATCTGACTGTCATGTTTTAATACTGAAATCACAGTTTTCCCTGTGCCATAGGATGTACAGCTTCAATGGGGTGGTTTAGAGGAAGTGAATGGAGGAGGTGCACTCCCCACCATAAGCCAAATAAGTTTTTAGCAGAGTTTTGTATATGTGAATGCTCTCAAAACCCCCAAAGGATCCCCTTTATCTTCAGAATACACACCATTAAGAGCAAGTAATCAAGACCCCGATAGTTTCTTCTGAACAAGTACACAACGGAATGCAAAGAGCTGAACAGCACAATGATCCATGTGATCACTAAATTACAATCGTCCCCTATTTCATGAGTATGCCTAGGGAGATCCGCTACTTACAAGGAGGTTTCTCAACAGGGAAGGCAATTTCTTTTCCAAGTCCAAGAGGCATCCAAACCAAAGAGACAGAAAGCTTCAGTTCTGCACTGTCAAGATGGCTGTTCTTTGGAAAGCAGCTCTGGTACAAGCAGAAGTACTAACCCTCTGGATTGCAAAGGTCCCAAAACCTGCCTTGCTTCGGGAAATACTCCTGAAGGGTAGCAATTTGCAACAGGAAAGCATTTGATGAGTCCAAATAATGATTCCTCTCATATCAAATGTTGGGCTCCTGCTGGCCTCAAGCAAAATCCAACACAAGGGTAGTGCCACTTCAAATACTTCAGAATTGCCACTGCAGGTGCTGCTCATTTCCCACTTGTGATATGCCAGCTTGAAAAGAGTGGAAGTTCTTAATAGCATTCACTATCCACAGAGAGTAGGCTACAGCCAAACCCCACACCCTTCTAGAAAGCACCTTCTTCCTTGTACTGCCCCCCTCCTCCATGGCAGTACTGTCAAAGAGTAGCAGACCAGAAGAACAAAAAAAAAAAATTCAAACCCACTATTTCAAAGCCAAGAAAACACCTTTCAAGAATATGGAAGTCAGAATTTACTATTCTACAGACTTTGCTCTGTCCTGCTGGTATCTCAGTATTTAAAAGAAAACACAAACCATCTAATTTTGGTCAGTAAAGTGTCCATTTAATAAACTCCTTAGCCACATTTCCCACCCCTTCCTCCCACCCTAAAATTTCAATTCACACTTAAGCAGCAGATGACATACAATTTGATGGTGTACAACAGAAGTTTATAAATCTGCACTCTCAGTACTAAGAGTATCAGAGGCCCGTATTTGACAAAATTACCTAGAACTCAGATGTGCCCATGCAAAAAAAGCAGATTTATATACAGTCCCTATTTTTCTTATAAATTTAAATATTTTACAAAAATGTATTTTCAAAATGTATAAAGTTTAGTGAATACCCCAAATGTATCTTAAAATAAAACGTTATCTGCTTTCAAAGGTTATTTCAACAATGAAGTCTAAATTGCACCAGATAAAAGGCACTTGTGCTGTGTGATGTCTTGAGCAAATATATGTTAGTTTATAATACAGTAATACAGTGTCTTCTTGAATTCATGCAGTTGTCTCCAAGCATCAAGCATCATTAAAGCAGCCAAAAGAGATCGTGAGTAAACTTGATTCCACAGTTGTAAAAACATCTTTTATCGCTAAGTCGAACATACAGCATTGTGCTCCAGCTCTGACTCCAGAATCAAACGCTACAGAAAAATTGCTGTCGTTCAACACGGGAATTCAAACTACATTTCATTCTCTCATAAGTTACAAAAAGAAGTATGCCATTTAATTTTGAAACTAAAACACCAATGAACAGCTCAGTGTTCAAACAGTTTGTGCCAATGAAAGTCTGTATTTAAAAACACGCTAGGGGCTAGTTATTCAAGGAGCAGTGCATCATATTTTCAATTTCCACTTCACTGTTGAGATAAAAGCGCAGTCCTATTTGCCTTCATCTTCTCCAGCCTTTTCATTAAGTGGCTATTGGTCATCTCCATCTCTTCTATCTTATCCATTGCTGTTCTTAACTATAAAATGAAAGCAAAAGTTAGGATGACTAAGTTTACTTGGACTTTCTGCTGTTCCTAAGCTTTGACAGAGGAAATCAGATCAGGAATACAAGTATTATATGCTTTATAGGAGTGCCACGTAAGTTAAGACACAACACTTTCATTAATGCAGTCAGATGAGCCGGAATTCAACTGTTAAAAAAAATAATTGGGAAGCAATTGAAACATGAAACGTGCTCATTCTGAAAGAACTAGGTGCCTGCAACTACCTTTAAATAGCACGTAATAGGAAAAGTCTTCACCACTGTTACTTGCTGATGGATATATTGCCACGGGTAGCAGGCATCATGCTAGTCATGCAGCAGCTCTTAAGCGAGCATGATCAACAGCTCAGTTAAATACAGCTTCTTCCCAGCTCCCTGTGAGGTGCATGCTAGAAACTTCCCTGGCTGGCACTTGACACAGGGAGCATTTGACTCCCCAGTAATTTTTATGGAAGGGTTAGTTTAAAATAGTACAAGTTATCACATTTAGAAGAAAATACAATTTGAGATCCTTCCTTTCAAGGAAGTACTGCACTGAATTTTAATTAGTATTACTTTCATGTGCTACAGTTATCTTCTCAATGCAACACAGACTCGGAAGCCTCCTCAAAAAAAACCACTTAAAAGCTGTAACCAAAGGTTAACAAAAAACAGAGCTTGGAGGCAAAGACAGAGCAGCTCAGGAAAGGTGCATACAGCTGAAAAGGAAATCAAGTGAATTACCTCTCGCTGAAGCTTCCTCTTTTCAGCTTTGAGCTCATCTTCTACTTTTTCTGCATTTTCTGCTGCATTTTTATACCTTGCAACCTGCCCCTCAAGCCGTCCAATCTGCAAACCCAAACAAGAAAAAAGGAACGATTACTCAGGTGTTCCACCCTTAGCTCACCTGCCAACCGCTGTGCTTCCCTTTCTGAAAAGCCACCATAACACAAGGCATCCTATGAATTACCCATAGTATCTCCCTCTGGAAAGAGGAGATTTAACTGTGTTAGCAGCAGCCATAATTGCAAAGAGAGTGTTTAAAAGAACTAATAACAGTAAAAGAAATCGTAGACAGAAATTTGGAATACCCTTCACTGCCTGGCCCTCCCTGGCAAGGGTCACAGGAAACAGTAGAGAATGGAACATAGTATAGGATACTGCAGCAGAGAAGATACAGAAGGTTAAAGAACTAAGCAGAGAGAGAGAAAAGTTGTAAAAGACAAAAAAATAAATCAAGAATTGGGGAACACATGGGATTAAAAACAAAAGCTGGAAAGCTGAAAAGCAGAGACCGTATGAAAAGGTGCCAAGTAGAAAGGAGACTGTAACTGTTACCAGGACATGACGCAAGAGGTCTTGAGCTCAAGCAGAGTTCAGCAGTAAAGAGGGGGCTTGAGACAAATCCTGGTTGCAATCTGCAGGTGTTAAAGCCCACTTGCTGGACTGTTATATTTATAGCTCCCTGCTACCCCCAAATCCATAGGACGGGCTAGCAGCCTGTTGCTATGCAAGAGAGACCAACTACGCATCCCTGATTCAAATTATAATCTTATGTGATTTTTTAGGTGATCTACAGAGATGCTGAACTATAATACCATGTTACTGACTTACAATCACAAAGTGTGCGTAAATCCGTGTGAGAGATACATCTCTCTCTATAAAAACAAATGCTTCAATTTCAGAAAGTAAATATTGTACCTTCCATAGCCTATACAACTTATACGTAATTAAGCTACATAAACTGATTTTCTTGAACTAGTAGCTTCAGTTCCTCTTTATATTCTGCCGTACATTCACACCTCAGTAAATTAAGTCCAGATTATTTTCTCTTATGGTTAGACTATGCACAGGTATTGAATTGCATCAAATATGAAAAAATACAAATGTAGTGCCATTCCATGCAAGCTAAAGAGCAAACAGTAAATCAAACGATGAAATAGTTTTTCATAGCTTCTGTTGAAAAAGAATATTGTAAAAATGTGCAGAGCAAGCGTAAGGATAACAATAAACACAAAGAAACACACTTACATTTTGTTCCAAAGTAGTTATATCTTGTTCAGCTTTTGAAAGCTTAAATTTGTATTCACTAATTTGTCTGTTGGCATCTCCTAAACAAAAATTGACATGAATATATTACTCAAAGCAACTCTCTAAACTGGCAGTTTCCCTTTTAATTAGAATTCATTAAAAAGACCATTTTATTGAGAAGCCTGTATACAGGATTAAAGTGGTAAATGCTCTTTCAGAAGTCTTTTTTGAGTGTATGAAAAGGAAATAATTTTCCTGTTATTAAGAGAACACAATTACTGTCTTTGTAAGACTGTGCATTAAATCTCAGATGTATAAATGAGACGAACACCTTTTAAAACACACCTATTTAGATCAGCAAGCTCATCTCTCAGAAAAGAGAATCAACACAATAACCAACATGCACTGCAAAATGGGTCAATTCACAATAGACATAATATCAGCATCATTTAGTGTAGACACCTGTAATAACATTTGAATGATAAGGAGCACAAGCCTTGAACCTGCCCGACGAACTCCAAGGATCTTTGCAAATTATTTTGGTGTTATACTTTAGCCCTGTCATTGCCAGTGCTCTGTTCGTTTTCATTGCCACAAGTATATTAAAAGACAATCTGTCAAACAGAGTTTTCAGCTGAAGAAATAGCTTGCCTGAAAATGGAAAGTAGCTTAGTGCTTCTATGAAGCAATACTGGTATTATGTTAAACTTCAATATTTTTTCATGTTTTGCTTCTGAGAATAATAGTCTTTTAGATTAAGTTTCTGTATCAAAGATGCAATAAAAAATCATGTAGAATATATTAACAAAATATCTCAGCTGAAATTCTATCATGTAAAATTGAAATTGTTCAAGTAGTAGCACCCATTCCAGGGAAGGTCATCAACTGAAAAATAACTTCCCAGAACGTTGTTATTCAGCACGGAAAGAGGCAGACCTTTAAGCTATTCTGCAGTGAGAAATTTTCCGCAAGGAGATACACCAACAGAAAACTAGCTGCTCAATGATATATTCGTCCACAATACTACTACTGCGCAACAATATAGGAAAAGAAGTTGGAAGAGTGTGTCCTCTCCCCAGTAAGAGTACTTTTGAACAGTAACCGTATACTTACTCTGCATTTCAATTAGCTGCAAGTCAGAACCGTTCTCTAAGCCTATGATATCTGTATTCATGCCATCGCTTCTAGAATATTTCTGTCGTTCTTCTTCCAACTGCATCTTCAGTTTTCTAACCTGAAAAAGAAGTGTTCTTTTGTGCAAGAGAGACTCCCAGAAGTTCAGGTTGTGTATCTAAACGTTCAATGGGAAAAAGGCAAAGCAGCCCTGAGATGCCACTGGCTGAGACAGTTCTATAAGCAGGAGTAGCAGAGCCATGAGGAGGGGGCAGGGAAGCCAGTCCCTGAGGCCTGTGGCTGCAGTCCCCCATCCCCATTGCTGGGCGAGCGCCCTCTGCACGTCAATGCACAATCCAAACCCACCAGTTTGGTCAGTGCCGCAGGGATCTCTGTGCAATGCAGGGCACCCAGTAACTCTGACAGAGCTGCCTTTCCAGAGGAGGAGGTGGCATTAAACTCTGTTTATGCATGTCTTTACAGTATACCTTTTACACTCTAAACACTTTTGAAAATAATGAACAATATCCTGGTGAGTTTACAGAAAGAATAATCCACAGCTTTTTTTGGGTCCTCTCTTTTACTCCACCTGGAAGCAATGGTCCTAGGCAAGTGTGTAGTACACATTAGTCTTAAACAGTTCCGTTTTATGCTGAATCTCTGCATTTTTCCAGTAGTCAGGGAACATAGATTCCTCAGCTATGTCCTCTGTGTCTGGAGTTTACAAAAGAAGCGGGAGCTACTTTTTTGACTCTCTTATCAAAACACTGCCCTACAGATTAGTGGTATGGGAGTTATGCTTGCAAAACTCCCATTCATGATATAAATAAAACATTTTACCAGTGATTTTTACAATCATACAGTGATAAATACTTATTTATATTTAATAGCCTTGATTCAATACTAGAATTTATTGGCATTCTAAACCACGTATCTATGCTAAAATTAAGGTACCTTCTCAGCAAAAACAAAAGCTGATAACACCACTTTAAATTTGTAACATGTTCAAGTAGAAGCACAAAAACTATGGGATTCTTAAACATTGTTCAATGGCTATGTTTTCTTGGGTCCTTTCTTCTCAATACTGAACTGTATTAAAATACAACTACTTTGATAATATTAATTTTCTATTTCAGTAACTGAAATGATCAAAGAAATAGTACCCCTTTGCAATCTGGAAGAAAGTGCCACTTGAACTTAAGAGAATGTCATTTCACCGACCTTAGTATTTCCACATAAGACAAAAGAAAAGAACAACTTTAAGTACGTGCACTAATAGCAGAGTCAGCAGCAAGTTAGATTTCAGTTAACCAGTTAGTGAAATGAGGGGTCTTTACCAACCAAGATCAAAGTCACATGGATAAGTAATCTAGTGAGAGGAAATGATAATTCTTGGTAACCAGCCAGGTAAGAAGTTGAGTATTTTATTTTGCTTTAGTGCTCAAGTATTTGATTAAGCACCTTTGGTGCTTAAATATTTGTTCATTGCTAATATATTAATAGTCTGCAAAAGGAAACACAAAGTTCTATTTCTGAAAAGAATAGTTTGGTTTACCTGGGACAATAATTCCTCCTTTTCTCCAGCCAGTTTTCTTAGCCGGACATCTAAAACCAAATTCAAAAACAGAGAAATCTGTAGCTAAGAACATATTTTTCATAACTTTGTTCATTTTCAAATAAATGCTCTTCAAACTTAAAGCTAATAGCACTGGGAGCATAAAACTTTGATATCTCACTAATAACAACATACCAGCCTTCAGTTAATAGCAGAAAAAAGGGAAAAATATTTCATTCACACTGTTTATTAGTATAATAATTTTAAAAGCAAGATCTCTGAGTTTAGTAATTCTTCAAAGTAAATTAACAACTAAGGATTTTTTTTTTTTTAAATAATAAAACACAGCTTTGTCCCAGTATCTAGAACAGCCATTTCCAACAACATTTTCTTCTGATTGTATACTGTTTTCCCCGTCTTATTCTTAAAGATTGTTATCTCTTCAGGGAAGGCACTAAGCTGCCCCACTCTTTAGAAGGTGTTCTCAAACCACAAAAAAAAGTACTTGGGAAAGGACCCACAGGAACATTGCAATATCTCTAATCAGTCAGAAGATCAGTAATGGCTACCAAGCAGTCTGTCAAGCAACACCATGCTAAGATTAGAGCAGCTCCCTTGGAAACTGTAACTTCGGCAGTAACAAGGCATAAAGACATCTGTATTTCACCATGATGGAGCCACAGCAGAAACATGTATCAATCAAGTCTAATATCTACCAAAACAAAAGTACTTAACTATTATAATGTTATGCACAAATCTACTGCAAGTGTATAGAATGTTTCTTTGCATGTTAACTAACAGAGCTCTGTAGTGGGTTGACTATGCATACAATAACTTGTTAAACCAAAGGATAAAAGCAAGTTAAAATAAGGCCCCCAAAACCTGTATCTTTCTGTTGCCTGTGTCATTTTTTGAACATTTTTAAAGCTTCCAATTTTTTTTTTTTCCTAATGAATGTGATGAAAGACTGCACATACTTCACACTAATAAAGGCAGAAGTATTTCAAGGAAGGGGGAAGAATATATTGTTTTCTTTAACGGAAATTCTTTCATTGATTATACTCACTTCTAAAGAATTTTTTTCCATGAAACAACGGGAAACATACTAATCCAAAAGACTACACTTGTAGGCAAGATATTTTCTGACAGTAATAAAACATAAACTGGACCAAGAGATCTAATCAGTTATAAACATCCAGGCACTTTTTTTTTTTTTTTTTGAAAAAACTCAAAAGATACAAATGTATTTTTACTCAGCATTTAAAAAAAAAATAAATCACAATCTTGAAAGTTGTGGAAGCATGTATTCCAGAAGCATCCCAGGTATCTTCTTGTGGCTGTAAAATCACAACCCACTATGAAAAGGAGAGAAACAAAAGGCTTCAAACACTCTCTAAAGTATGTTAGGATATTTTTACCTAGTGGTCCTTCTCCTGCAGATTCCAAGACTTGAGCAGCTTCCTGTGATACAACTGTTATTGCACCAACCACTGATTCATGGTTTACATCACCATTTGGTGTGCCATCTGGAATTATAACTAATCCATGTTTCTAAAAATACAAAAGAAAAAACCTACTCATACAAGAGCAGTGCTAAAATATAATTGGACAGAAGTTTTTAAAAAGCTTTTCAAGTTGATCGAAACAGTTACAATGAAATGCGCCATTTGTCCTACCCTAAGGTCAGGTTTTGAGACTGCACAAGAATAGTAACCATTATTCCTCTTTTTCATTGACCTTGATTTCATGCCCCATTCCTGGATTTCTGTTACTGTAAAGCAACTACTGCCAACATACCTCTCCTCTCTTCATTGTTTCCTTCAGGTCAGCCAACTCCTCTCTGAGCTCATCTCGCTCATTCTTAATGCAGTCAAAGTAATCTTTCTGTCTTTCTAGGGCCTGTGTTCAGGCAGATAGCAAGAAAAAGAATGGCACAGAGAAAAAGCGTATGACAGATAGCAGAGAGATTTTTCTACAAGTAAATACAAAGAGCTCAATAAAAGTAAAGAAATTAAAAGGGGTATTTAATATATAAACATACATCTCTGATAACTACCTTTTACAAGTCACACAACTAGCCTCATTGCTGCATGCTTGTCATGACATAATTTTTTCCCAGGTGAGTCTTAGTAAATTCTGTAATAGATTTTTATTTAGTGGATTCTATTTTTGGTAATTTTGATACACTAAATTGAATACCAAAAGAGCAAGTGATTCTTTTAATACTGGCACTCTGCGGCCAGAAGTAAAATTTGCTGGAACTCAATTGGCAAAGATGCTAAAACATTACATTCCTTGAACTAATTTCTCTACCTTTTGTAAGATATAGAAGTAGAAATATTACCTCATTAAAGACCTTGGATATATCAGCCTGTCATCCACTTACAAATACTATTTACTACTTGCTTAAGTATTACAACCACCCTTCACTGAAACCAAAACAATCAGTTTTAAGGGGGGGAAGCAGGAAACACTAGCAGCACTACTTTAGCACAAGAATTGCAGCTAAAAGCGCAATATGGACGTAGATGGGTTTGCCTACCTATGCTGGAGCTGTGTTACATGGCAATTAATCAGACATTTTCACTTGACTGGGCAGCATCCCAGTATTCAATTCAAATTCAATACTGCATGCATTACAAATAATCCTGACCATACAGCAACTGCAAAGGTGTACACACATCTTACCAAGGAAATTATCTGACTAAACCTTGTGTCATGCATGAATGTTTAGGAATGGACTGATACGAAGAAAGAAATGAAGGTGTATACCCTTTGTATTGTAACTGCTCCACATAACAGTTGTAGTATGCTGAATTTTAATAATTATCTAGAATCTGTATACTCGAGCAATGTTTTAAAGCATTAATCTTAATTTCAACAGAAAAATTTAAGTGCTGTTGCACTTGATTTATTAATATGTAAATATAGCATTTAAAATATAGGTAATTCAACATGTGTGAAAGTATTAGCTGTCACATCATAGTTTAAGAATTCATAACATGTCCTTTTATTTCCTAACACATACTAGATCTCTGTAACTACAGTATAAACAGTGTTAAGAACCTTAATCATTACATCATTTTTGTCTTCCACTTGAAGATAACATATGCTTTTTCCATTTTCGAAGAACAGCGGCAGACACAGAAAGGGAAGTAAGCTCAGCTACTTGGACACAAAGGCCCAGAATCACACTGCACATGCAGATCCTCCATGTGCTTGGCAGTGCCCTGCGATGCTGCTGACCTTCCCAAAACATCCTTTCTATCCTCACTCCCTATGCACAAGTGTTAGAAATCAAAATTTTGATGAGGAAGGAAGTAAAACTGATGTAACCATATCTCTCTACCTATAGAGAGATTAGTAATCATTATTCAATGTTTAAAAACTTCAGTAAAACTGCTAGTGTTTGTATGCTCAGGGGATATGATACATGACATGGATTTTGTACTAAATCTACACCTGCAATTCTTCTATTGTGGGATGCTAAGGGAATAAAAATCAGGACAACTAAGCTCTGCAGGCATGTTTTAACATATCAGTATGATTAAAATCTGATCACTTGGCAGAAAGTAGATTTGTCTGGGGTCCTAAGTTTTAATTATTCCAAAAACCTTCACAAAATCTATATTAAACTCAGACATGCCATTGCCAATTTCAAATTGGCAATGCATGTACAATTTGGAGGCACCAAAGAGTAAAATAGCTGTATATTTTAGGAATATAACCTGGAAGTTATAGTTCAATGTCCCCAGATTGATCTAATTTAAGACTAAATACAACTGCAAATTTCAATCACTTTGTAGAAACAGGACAATATAAGAAGGCAGGTGTAAAACAGACTCATGCTATCTCTGTTCTGCTTGCCTCCCTTTCTTCCTCTGAGGCAGCATCAGTTGCATACATTGTAAAACTAGGTTACAATTCTAATTATGAACTACTCCTCTGTGAAGCTTCTCGGAGACCTCTGAGGATGGAATATGTAAAAACTAGCAAAACTACTCAGTACTGGGGAGAAAGACTCAAAAACTGTGAGCTAAGAATAATATGTAAATGTTTTTAGACAACGGAAGTGAGAAAGAAAAGACAGCAGCGTTTGCTACATTTTAAGAACTAAGAAATTTCAATTCCAATATGGTAAAAAAAGTAAAAACTGGAAAAAGATCCAGTTATGGTGTTTACAAGAAGACAGAAACTGGCAGGAACATTCTGGGTAAAGGAAAAAATATCTTTCTTGTCAGTCTGGCTGGTAGCTAGTTTTTTTGAACATTACATAGATGATATGCTCTGTACTAACTCTAGCAATGTATTTGAAAAAAAAGTGCTTGTACAAAAACTCCACAAATTGGGACGGTCCAGTACACAACCGTAAAGAGTAAGTATGGAAAGAATATGATTAAAGATAAAAAAACCTTTAAGAAGAATGTTCAGAACAAAAACTTAAAAATGTTGAAATATTATTTTATGATGGAAGAAAGAATTGCAATATGGATTGAAAGACTGAAACATGAAATAAATACAGACTAAAAAAGACAATAAAAAAGGGCTTTTTTTGACTGGGTACCATCAGTTAAAAGATAACTTTTCAAAGTGACTTGAACTCCAGCGAATACAGCAATTTTCTAAGAAATCTGCATGTGCCAAAATCTGGTGTAAAATTCACTTAGCATTACTAAAAGGCAGATGATTCCTTTCTAAAGACTATCCAGCTAACTCCCTCTCACCACCAATGTACTTGCGGCCCAGAACAGCCACAGGTTCAGAGTCTACTTATCACCAAGGATCAGGTTGACTCCGAGACAAACTTCTGTGCTGCCCAGAAACAGAACTGACAGACTCTGCCTGACCTACATTAGCTGTATAGTGCATATCAACTCAGTTCTTCTTGTACCACCTTCTTTTCTATGCAGAAGCCCTACAGATGCTCCTCAAAAGGTCCCATGCAACCACTGTTTCGATTCCAACTCTCAATTTTAATAGTTGGTAACTCTGATATTTTGTTTGTGGCATCACAAGATCATCTTGGTTCGGTGCTGCATCCAAGCTAACGAGCCCTAGGAGGATCAGAAGTGCAATACAGGAACGTGCAAGTGGCTGCACAAGTCAATTCAAGATCGTATTTTTTAGCACTAGGTATGCCAAATGCAAGCACAATCTACAAATAGTCATTGAGGCTTCTCTGCATTTTGACCCTTAGCTCCTGTAGCTCCCTAGGTTTTCCATTATTTGAGGTATTTTGTCCCTTATCCCAGGTAGTGGAAAGCAGACCATTTTAAAATCCACTAATTGTTCTGCAAATTGTTAAGATGACAACAGAGGCAGGAGCCAAATGGTGAGCAAGATTTAAACTGTTCAGGTTTTTAAAATTCCATTTGCCTCTAAGGAGATTAAACGCTTTAAAAATACTTTCAAATCTGTATAAAATTATATTATTGCTATGTCACTATGAATCAATGTACAGACCCAGGCAATTTTTACATTTGTTAAGAATAAGGAAATGATTACTTTTTCAAGCCCTTATTATAGGTAAAAATATTTTGTAAAAAATTATAAAATTGTATGCATAACAGTTTATTATATTATAGATTTAATTAGTATTATTCATCATTATGCAAGTGAAGATGAAGTGGGGCTCATCTTCTAAATAAGAGAAAGACTGCAAAACGTGTTAAATATTTAAATTGGGAGTGGCCTTCATTTCTTTGGAGTACACAGCATTCCTTGAGGGGTGGGGGGCATCCATCTACTTCTAAAAATGAAAAAATACCTTTCCCCCCATATTTGTTTCATACCCCTATTTTTTTATCTTTCCAATTAATTGTCTCCTGGAGATCAAACACCTCTTTGGTTATGGAGTCTATATTCTGCTGCATACGTTGATTCTCCTGTAGTAAATAGGACGAGGGAAGAACAAAAGACGAAAGAGAAGTAAGGAAATGAAACAAAAAACATTCAAACAGATAAAGGAAATTAAATAGTAAAAGCCAACCAAAGAGTTTATGAGCATGAAGTTAAAGAAAAAGGGTGCTTCTAAGTGTAACATAATATTTCCCTTATGAATTCATGCAAAAGAATGGCAAGTAATTTTATTCAATCACTTAATGTTGATGGGAGAATTTAGCGCAACCAGAGCTACTTTTCTTGAGTAACAGCCTGGGGATAACGTCCTTTCTTTAGGAAAAAAATTACCGTGTGGTAATTTCCAGATACCTTCAAGTCCTGCTTGGAAATGAACACTTATGTTAACAAGTGGTTTTATTAATATTTTATGAAAGAGAAAACCTTCTTGAAAGTATAAAGAAGGAAGGTTGAACCAAGCATCCAGGAAGTGAAATACAGCTGCTGACTGCTTTCCGATACTATATTAATACATATCAAGTGTGATCCTACTTTTTCCATCCAACAATGCATTTTACTGTTTGCCCTGCAAATATAACTAAAATTCTTTGCTACACTCATAATTATGTATGAAAATCATGTAAGAATTTTTAGGGCTAGAGATAATTTTTTGCCATCTTAATGGGTGAACTTGATTTTACAATATGGGAATGGAAGACAATTTATTTCTGCAAAATGGTTTCAGCTAGACTATCTTTTAGTGTTAATAGCTGGAGAAGTTACCCAAATAAATGGTAAATATGGGGCAAACTGTCTTTATCTTTGAAGGGACTTCATACATTCAGCGAATATTCAACACACACATGCTACATTCTACCAAAGCAAATGCTCCCGACAAGCCTACTGTATATTCTTGATTCACATACTTTTAAAAACAAAAAACCAACCAAAGAAAGTGCTTTTGTCATTCACAGTGAAGTCAAAGAGAATCCAGAGCAAGTGACAACCAGAGCAAGCTACAGCCAGAATTTGCTAAGTGTTTGCTTGTCAGCATTAATCTACAAAATGCTGCTGCTTAGGCTAACCTTACTCCTTTTCTTCTGCTAGTAAGTCATATCTACTCCACTTCACAAAGCATATTTTTTTCTCAGTAACCATAACAGACATGGGACTTTCCAGAAGTCTTTTGGAGTTACTATACTACTGCCTGGAGAGCACAAGAACTTAATGGGGAAAGAAATCAATCAATAAAATGCAATATTATATAGCTTTTGAAAATTAGGTAGTGGAAACTTTGGCCCATGCACTTAAAATCATCAATTTTTTTTACAGAAACCAAGAGACAGTGGGAAAATTATGCACTAATTGAACTACAACTTACAGGGCTAGAACCAAGGTCACTGGGAAATGGACACCTGCATATTGTTGACAATATATATCTTTGTGGACCATTTTAAAATTAACACTGATAATAGCTCTGGAATTTTAAGGCACACTTCTTGTGGAAACAAATCAAAGCAGGGAGAGGGGAAAAGAAGAGAGGGGAGAGGAGAAAAGAAAATAACACACCACACACCCATCAACACGGTTATGACCCAAAAACACACTGACCAGTGTTGCTATATTTATGCTTGACTGGTAAGCAAACAAACATTTGCTACTGCAAACTTCAGTGGTTGATGCTCACAAAAATCTGAAATAACTGAAAAGGAAACTCTTGTGAAAGGCAAAGAATACTATTTGGTATTATCCATGCATCAGCACTCCTGGCTGTGCAAAACGATTTTGGCCTTACAAACATTAGTTCTGCCCTCACAAGGAAGGAAAGATACAAGGAACATTTATGAGAACCACTATTCTTACAGGAATTAAGGATTTTACACATCAGAGACATTTTCAACTTTATAAATTAAGAGAGATTGATAGGTTAAATTCTACCCACTAAAACAAGAAAAATTCTTTCTTAAATAAATGAGATAATATTAATCTCATTTTGTGTATGATGGCTGTTCCCATTCAAATCTTACACCATATTTATTTGCACAAGTTCTATCATACACTATCTCATATGAACATACCTCTATCAATTCATCTCTCTGTCGAAGGCCCTCTTTAAGTTCCTCCAGCTTATGCTGTAGAACACTGCACGCGTGTTTCTGTCTTTCCAATTCCTATATTAAATAAATTCATGATTTATTTTTATTTTGGGTGTGACACTCATTTTCAATATAAAGTTTAAAAAAATTAGTAATAACACTTAACATTATGTAAGAAATTACTGCAACAATTTGAGAAATTCTACCTACCAAGTAGCTAAAAGTCACAGAATCAGTGTTTTAGGAATGTTCTCCAGATACTTACTATACAGAAGATTTTATTTAATAAAATTTAGAGTGGAGAGAAAAGATGCCAAGAAGGTTTAAGAACAATAGTAATGAGAAAGGCTCAGATACCGAATTTATCTATAACTGCTGGAAAAAGCTGCCATACAGATCTTCCCTTTCCAAGAAAGTGGGACTGAACATGTTTTATTTGATTCAAATGCATATTTTATCATTAGTGTATTGCATTAATTAAATGCAATTAATTTGTATTTAATTGGGGTGGTGGGATGGTATGTGGGGGTTGGGATGTGTTTTGGTGTGTGTTTGGTTTTTTTTGGGGGGGGCTCGTTGGTTTGGATTTCTTGGGGGGGGGGGTGGTGGTGGTTTTTTAGAAACCAAAACACAATACTCAAAACACATTTGGCCACTGAGACCGACAGACTTTTCTACTAATCCAGCTTTTCAACTGTTCTTACCAAGTAGTCCAGGCCTCTATGGTTTATCTTTACAATTAGAAAAAAAAAGTCTTAAAAATCACTACCTTTGATTTTTCTTCATTCTCCCTATAGAACTCTGCTATCTGTTCTTCTTTCTCCTCAATGACATCCTTTAGAGTATCCACTTGGTAAACCAAGTTGTTTTTCTCATTGTCTAGTTGAGCATTGGAAACCATAGCTTTCTTGTACTTCTCTTCAACTTCAGCTAGTGAATCCTATAGACAGTAGAATGGCTTAGATTAGTTTAACTTTTTGATGCATTGTTATAATGTTAAAATACCACCATAATACTGAAGAGTGCTATCTGTTATACAGTAAAATTACTCAACCATTTTTGTTTCTGAATTATCATGTCTTCTCTTTAGAAATACCAGGCCACAGTTCAATTTCCATTATTCAGGTTGTCATACACAGCAATGAAAAGTTATCATTAGAAAAGTATGAAAATTACAAGACAATATTCCGCTTGCATTTTCTACTCTATCTTCACAACTTAACTCACAGGGATAAAGTAGTAATATCACAAGCTTTATTGTATTTTCAGTGCATGCACAAGAAAAAAAACTTCAGAATGAGGCAACGAATCTGACAGAGAACTCAGACAGTTAAATGACTAGAAAAGATCAGAGAAATATCCCTAAGAGTAGCTTAAACTTAATGCTCATTATTTAAGTAGTGCTCTATACCTCAGATCCAAAGTTTTAAGGTAGTCACACTTTAAGTAATAATGACTGTTAAAGCAAACATTTTGTCTTTATTTCTTACTAAGATTTAAAAAAAGCATGTAAAGATTCACATGCTTGATTCTCTACCTGAAGGCGCACATAGACCTTGCTATTACCCTCTTATGCAATTCTCTCATGTTTACCAAAATGACTTCATCATATTATTTCTCAGTACTGTAACAAACATCAACTATTCAAATACTAGAACAACTATCACTCCAGTCACTTTTAAACATGCAATGATTTCAATGTGCATGCTTTTAAAAATACAAAAATTGAGCTTCACAGACTCCTAATTTTAGAATTGAAGAAGAACTATTAAGCCACTCCCTTTCCGAAGCAGATCTGTGCCCTACTACAAATCCCCTAGTATTTCACATACTCTCTTCTTTGAAGACATAGGTAGCATAACCTCCAGATTTAATTATTTGTATTATTCCAGTAGAAGTACTATCACAGGAAGGGCACCAGGCTTGGGTTTTCCAGAAAACAGAACAGTAGGACTAAGGACTAAGATATTAGTGGAAAGGGTGGTAACAATCTAAGTTTCCTGAGAAAACCTAAAAAACCCAACTCCCAAACCCTACTCCATGTTATAAATCACCAGTTTGAGAAAGCTGTCCTTAAACTACATATTTTAACTTCTATAATTTTATCATAGTCACATGTATTTATCTCTGTTCCATTCACTAAATTCTGGAATTTTGTGCTGGAGAAAACCAGTATTTTAGAACCCCCAGAAAAAAATAATTTAGGACATACCCTGATAGACTACAGATCAGAAGACACAAGACAGTATAAGTAGTGAAAAGATAAGAAAGGTACCATTATCATCTGGGAAGCAGTAAATAGCAAACAAAGAAGATTCATGATAAGATAGAAGAAAATGAAAAAATAAAGAACACGTGTAAGCGCATTCAAGTTTTAGATTAAAACCACAGAAAACATTTGTGATGGTGTAGACATGACAAATCTTGTAAAGACTGGTAAAACAAAATGTCAGAGACAGTAAAGCTTCCAAAGACTTTCAAAGAATAATTCAATTTAAAGGAGAAAAGGAAAATAATAGGATTAAAATGAATGCTATAGTCCTTTTATGGGGAGATGCAAAATTTCATGAAAAGTACAACTAGGAATGATTCAACTATGAATTCTGTGAGTGTGGTGAGTAGAGTCATGTAGTAATTTAGGTTGGCAGAGATCTCTGGATGCCATCTGGTCCAATCTCCTAATTAAACAGGGCCAACCAAGATCAGGCTGCTCACAGCTTATCTCCAGTTCATTTTAAGTATCTCCAGGGATGTAGCCTGCAGAACCTGGCTGGACAACCTGCTCCAGTGTTTGACTGCCTTCCATGTGGAAAGTCTTTTTCTTGAGGTCTAATTAGAATTCCTGCCCTTACAATGCAACTTTTGTCTGGTGCATCTTGCCCTGTCACTGTGCACCTCTGAAAGGAGTCTGCCCTGTCTTCTCTACAGCCTCCTACTAGGCAACTGAAAACAGCAGTGACACTGCCATCCACCCCGCCAAGACTTAGCAAATCCAGTTGTCTCAGCCTCTTATTGTACACCATGTGCTCCAGGACTCCAGCCTTAAAACGAAGATTAGGTTGGGGCTTAAAAAATTGGATTAAGATGTCATTAATCAACAAGTTAATGAGGGAAAAAAATCTGCAGTTATGGAAGAGGAATAAATTGATTTTGAGACAGAAGAGTGAGAATTGCTTCCCAGAAACTAAGCTATGCCTAAAAGTCTTCAATCAGTTAAAAAAAAAATGGAACATTGCTAAGGCTTCTTTGGAACTGTTCCTTCTTTTCGAGTAAGTGTATTACACATGTTCCCTATGGTTCAAGAATTCCATGTAGTTTCAGTAATCTTCCATTTTGGTGAGAAATAATATGGATTTGGAAGAATTTCTGAAACACTTGAATGAGGCACTGGGATGCCTAAGGATGAAACAGTGGGAAGAGGCTGGAATGAAAATGGATAATAAGGCTCTGCACATAACCTAAAGCTATGAGGAAATACCACCCACAATTCTATCAGTAAAGCCAAAGGGCTATGTAAATTAGCCTGCTTGGCTAGAACAGGATGATTAAACCCAGCACACATCAAGACAGTGCTCTGTTAACTGCACAAAAGAAAAATTTTGAGGAAAGAAAAAGAATTCCTTTCTAGTTGATGCAAGGGAATATAGAAAGAAGCAACAACACTGAATCAGAGACATGAAGATTTAAGGCCTAAGTGAATCAGAACTAACCACACGAGAGTTTATTCTGCTGACACCCAGCAGATTTGTAGCCAGGTAAAAACAACACTCTTAGCAGCACAAGGGATGGGCAACCACAGAGATACAAAGATAGTGTGATTACAAATCACTGTTACTCAACCACTGGAAAAAAAAAATACTTAAAAGAAGTGTAAAAGCAGGTATCATAGTAACTCTTCTAATGTACACAAGACAAAACTGCTAAAGCAGAAGTTGAGAAAAAGGCAATACCTTCCTAATTAGAAAGAAAGGTTCCTGAAAAAATCTCTATGGAAGGAAAATTAATTTATGAATATATTATTCAGTATTAACAAGAGCATAAAATGCAATTCAATTTCATAAGCCCAGCACAGGTCAAGATCTTACTGTCTACTGCACACCTATGCTCTTTGGTAACTGTAATGCATTACAATAAATAATAGTGCATTAGTAATGATTCAGAACAGTACTCATGAGATGCTGGCAAACATGCAAAAGTGTGATAGATAGATCCATTCTGAAAATATGAAGCAATCTCACATTTTGTTCATATTTAGTACAATCATAGCTATGTCTAATAATCTTGTAATCTACTGCTCTCTGAAGTCCTTTTAATATTCATATAGCAATATGATTAAAACAAGACGTACTTCATCTGAGCATACACCTTTCAGATTCAAAGTTACTTATCCTCTAAAGAGGAAATAATTTTTGCTACACTGAACAGTTCAAATTACATATTTTCTCTTTATTATATCATCTGATACATTGTTTAATCAAGGAAACTCAAGGAAGCTGTTAAATACATTACTGTTACATGCTCTAGTACAAGCAGCATTCATTAAATTCAGTCTCTATATGGATATAAAACAAATATGGAAAGATCTCTTCACTTTTACATGGAACCATTCACAATTAGGTAACAGGAAAGAGAACAGAAAAAATATCCCGAAAAAGATTTGTAAGCCACATCATTTGGTGTATTCAATTTCCCTTCAACACAGAAGAGGGGAAAATAATCATACTTTAACTGCAAACTGTTAATTTTGTGAAAACTTACAAAAGAAAAGCTTACGTACTAATTTAAACAAGTCAAAATAGAGACAAATCTCATTAACTTAATACTGAAAATACCAACCTATAATTTAGACAAAGATAATGGGAATGTAAACCATAAGCATAGAAAAATCTTTCACAATGGCAAAGGATTAAAACAAAATTAATCTTCTGCAAGCCATATGCCTGTCCAGATTCATTTCAGCACATCTTTCAAAATTATTACTTTGGTTTTGCTTTATAAGATGTAGTATTTGCTGAAACTTGGAAGACTTAATTCTTAGTTTCTTAAATTCTTTGTCATAACTACATCTCATTTCTTTCTTCCCCATTCAATACCTAGTAATTATTTTGAATATCCATTTATTTGCTAACAAAACTCTGAAAGATATAAAACTGAATGTCTCATTATCTTACCAGAAAACACCTGCTAAAAATATGAAAGTTTAATGCCATTTTAACATAAACCAAATAATGAACATATACTATCTCATGTACATTTAAATCATATCTTAATAATTTACTCACATGACAAATATAAGCTGATGCTCTCTATGGATTAAAAGTTAGATACATGCTTTAAAGAAATTTAAAAACTTGTTAGTAAAGCCTTATATAGTTAGTGGAACCAGTGGTATCTCCATTACCCAAAAACACCCATATAGAATGCATGCTTGGGAGGAGCCCTGATACCTTTAGTTCTTTAAGTCCCTGCATGTATCTCCCTTCTACATCGTGTATCTGGTCCTTAAGATCATAGATATCCTGCAGGACATAGGAATGAACCATTGCATAAGAAGTATGGGGAAATAATTTATAGGCGAAAAAGCATTAAAAGGTTTACATGCATTTCTGTCAAATGCCAAAGCCTGCAATAATTCACAGAAATAATAATTAATTCACAATAACTTGATGGAAATTAAAATTTTGTTTATATCCCTGAACCCAAGCCATCTCAAATAGGACAGAATTGTTTAGAATTTGACATAAACGAAGTCGTATTTTAATATAAGCTGAACTGTTAGCAGCATAAATATTAATGAATACAACAAATACAATTACCAAGATAAACAGAGAAATCTCTTGTGATTAAAAATTACATCCTCATAACTTTTTCTTCCTGTTAGGAAACGAGAAGTTCTGTAGGAAAAAAAAATTCCTCCTAACCAGAAATACAGTTTTAGACTAGCTCCAAATTCTCTGAAAATGCAGTTTACCCGTAATTCACTGAGGGAGGCATCGGGATCCACCAAACTGCTCGTGTCTCCACTTCCTCTCCTAGATGAGTTTCCACTCAGAGGAGTTGCAGTTATTGAATTGCGAGATGATGGCTTAAAAAGGGAAAAACACTGAATCAGGAATTATACTGTCATTTCTGGTATACTTGACATCACTCTCTATAAATTGCTTCACAGTCATAGAACACCTTCCTTTCTTGTTTTTACTGTTTCCTAATATTAGCTTATAGACAATATTTTCCATTCATTATTTTCCACCACTTATGTTTCTTCTTGGTGAGATGTTGGTTTCTCTTTGATGACTTACCAGTTATCACAACATTACAGTTCTGAGTCCTCCGTTTGGAAGACTTTTGTAAGGAGGCTGTTAGTGCTGAAAAACTGTAGAAGTTTAAAATATTTCTAAAAATCATCATTTCTGCCACCCAGGACTCGGAAGAAAGTTTCCAGTGGAATCTAGCATATGAATTTTTATAGCCCTAGCCTCTTAAAATTCAACCTTTCCTGCTAAGTATTTCTCACACAGAAAATAAATTCTCTACGAAACCAATACTTGCTAAAAGTAAACTAAAGAATAAAATTCTTTCCTTGGGAAATAAAAGGCACAAAGCATAAATTCTGTAGAAAAAAATATGTCTAAAAGTATCTCTTTGCAAGCTCTTAAAAATGACTACAATGCAAATGCACTCTACTAAAAAACACACAGCATTGATACTTTTGGAACTATTTTAATACTTGTAAATTTATGGCTGAACACTGACTTTCAATAGTTTTTAAATTAAAAACTCTTACCCTTGAAAATATTTCTGAATGTGATTTTTCACTCTTTTCTTCCAGCTGAAAGAGAAAAGTGAAAGTGATCACAATACACCTTTTGCAATAAGGGACCACTGAATCACCATCTTCTGTTCAAATATACTAAGAAATATTTAAGAACGAAAAATGAAACAAAAAAAAATTCCAGAAGTTAGCATAGATCAAGACAGGAAAAAATATTCAGCCTGAAAAAGTAATTTTTACCTCATTTGCAAAATAAATGAATGCTTGTAAAGAAAGAGCCAGAAACTTTTAAAAAATTTTTTAAAAAGTCATTACCAATACTACAAAGTACTGATCAACAAAACATGTTTCACTATTTTAAGTTTCAACAGCGTAGTGACTACAACACTTGGTGGCATAACAAACACGAAGCTTCATGCAAGTGCACTTCAGACAAACCAGTGACACCAGTGTGAATGTCCTAGTTACTAGATAACACATTTGTTTCTTCAATCTCTTTGGTGAAGTCTGCAATTACATCAGGACAAAAACAGTTCAGGTAAAAGCCCATAACTCAAGTGTACTAATTAATAGCAACCTACAACATAATTTCAATTCATATTTTATGTATTGAAGCCTAAGCAAAAAAACTACCACACACACACCCTTCTTATTTAAGAAACTCTGATATTGCAAACTTAACATTGTAGATTCCCATATTTTCTATATTTCTATGCATCAAAATAGGTGGAATTAAATGAAGAGATTAACATGTGGCCATATTTCCTAAAACAAGTATGATACATCGAGTATGGTATCTCAGATATCTGGCTTCCCTGAAAGCACCTGTCTTTCTCCCAGCCCAGGCACAAGAGTTTTGGAAGTCTGCTATAATCACAGTAGAAACAAATGTTACTTTATGAGATCTTTCTTTTTCCTTCTATTGTGGTTCCTACAGAAGCAATGTTGCATTTCCACGGCAAATTCACCATCTCCAATGACATACTGAAATTGTAAACTGCAAATATTTGTCACCATTGTGACTGTAAAATGACGTTAAAAATCCAATTGATCTGAAGTATCCATTTAGAACAATTTAAATAAAAATATGATTTTGGAATCTAATAATACGTAATAATGAAGATAATAATAAAAACAACTGAGAAAGTAGGTAGCGTAATTGCCAGTCTCAGCCTCCACATCATCTTTTAGCAGAGCATTAATTTCAGAAAAGCAGGTTTATCAGAGGAAAAAAAGGCTAAAATTTAAACTCGAAAAATAATTCGTCTATGCCATGCTTTGAGCATGTACAGATGATAAATACCGTGCATTATCACAATACAAGTTACATCGCACTATAAGATTATTAAATAATCTAAATGCTGAATCACAGAAACAGTGGTTGTAACGGTACTGTAGCAGTCACCTAGTCCAGCCTCCCTTCCAAAGCAGAACTGCTGCCAACAGCCCAGTTTAGCTGTGGCTTTATCTAGCCATGTCTCACCAGCTCCTGAGGATGGAGGTTCTCCAGCCTTGAGTAACCTGTCAGAGTGCAACACTAACCTCCTTCTGAAGCTTCTTGCACTGGCTCGCCTGAACCTCCTAAGCTGCAGCGTGAGGCTGCTGCCCCTTGTTGCACTGCTTAGTGTGGGTATGAAGAGTTTGGCTCTTACCTAATCAAGCAGTTCCAGGCTGCTGATCACTGTGTAGCATCCCCGTTGCCCAACTAAATAAGCCCGGTCCTCTCAGCCTCTCCTCCTACTGCACGTGCTAACACTCACTGTTATTTCAAAGACATGCCTAAGAACAGAAATTTCCCTATATTTTTTCCACTATTAAACACAAAAGTTTTGACTGCAAGTAACAAGAGCTTCTAGAACTTATAGCAGCAATAAAGAGAAGGCAGCTAGGTTTGTTGTAAACAATGTTCAGACTAAAGGGATGCACAAGAAAACCATCGTAATTTTCCTGAAACATGCAGTACAGACTTGGGATTCAGTGCAAGAGCATAACCAGTAATGAGTGCTCCTGGAATGGATCTTGACAAAATCTCATCCTGGATGAATGAAAACTGTAACGCAGTAACAAGGGCACAGTTTTAAGTATTTGTTTTTGTCACTACACCAAGTAATTGTATTCCAAAAATACATAAAAGACCTAGACATTGTTAATTTCCACAAGAAAAAACCCCAACATTTTACATTTAAGAGATGCTTAAGCTTATCACACACACAAAATGTGAAGTGTTAACACTTGTCACATGCTTCTAGCAACAGGCAGAAAACACCTTAAAATAAAGTAGCATGCTTTTTAAAAATTCAGACCAGACATTTTTATGCAAAAGACAGTCCCAACCTCAACAAATCTATTTGTC
Source organism: Morus bassanus (assembly GCA_031468815.1). Taxonomy (NCBI): domain Eukaryota; kingdom Metazoa; phylum Chordata; class Aves; order Suliformes; family Sulidae; genus Morus; species Morus bassanus. Next base: position 56,036,789 of record CM062567.1, on the reverse strand, counting down.
ATTAAATAACTCTGAACACTTCTACAGTATTTACTCTTTCAGAGCATGAAAAGAAAATCCATGGTTAGTAAGTTTGCTGTATTCACCACAATATAACAACAAGAATTGCACTCACACTATTCAAACCTTGGACATCATCTGCATCAGAAACAATGCTTCCCCTGCGGTTGGAACGACTAAAATAGTCAGCAGCAGTTTCACTTTGATCAGAAAAATCAGAGTACTTCAAAAGATAAGGAGAAGGGTAAAAGAGAACTGAAGATGATACCACAGAACAGAACAGAAGTTTATTTAAAAAGAACAAACAGGAAATCTTAACTTAAATCTCCATTATTGCAATTTATTCTAGCTTTTCTAATAGTTTAACAGTTGTAAAATCTTAATCACTCTTTTAGATTTTTGCTATTTTAAATGTCTACATGAACAGAACGTGTGCCACGCTGATATGAATACTTGCCAGCATATACATGGTTTTTAAACACTCTCTTCTCATGTTTATTATCCCTATACTTTACAGTATCTAAAACTAAAAGCAATGAACATTTATTATTGACTCATTTTCCTCATTTGGAGCAATATAAAAAATACAATCAGAGATACAAAAGGGTTTAATGCTAATATGATGCCAAATACAAGCAACAAAAATTACCTTTTAAACAAAGGTTTGTAGATGATAAAAGCAGATTATATAAGCACAAGTTGATAAATAAAAGACATTATTTTCCTCTACAAATGTTGTCTTTTCTTCAAATCAACACAACCCCAACACTACTAATTATTAATATGATCTGGGCTTCCTCTCACTCATAATTTTAAGTGGCCTTACAATAGAAGACAAGCTTACTCCCCAAAAGCTGTATGTCAGACAGGCACCTAAAAAGGTGAGGAAAACACGCTAATGCTACACACTACTGGTAAAAAAGGCAAGATATTTCTAACAACATTACAGTCATTACAATGCCAAGGGAATTCAAGTGAAATACTTAGTTGAGAAAACACTATGCATGTTAAACATAGGATTTAATGAGAAGAGTAGGTTTATCAGAAGTGTTGTATTATAAAATTCTACTTCAAAAGGTAGAAAGTTACTGTAAACATTATATTTAGTTTTAGAAGTGATCATATAAAATAAAATTCTTTAAATGAACAGTCTGAAAACATATCATGCTTATCTCATTTTAATAATTTTAAAAAACAATTCTTAATTTCTTTGTACTTGAGGTACGAGTGATGTAGCCTCATTTTATTCCGATTAAAAGATAGTGAGTTGTTTTTCATGCAAATGTGAGCAGTTACACATAAAACAGTTTGCTGATCAACACCTGTCTCAGACTATGTGTGTTTAGGATTACGAATTTGTATCTTTTGTCACTGCTTGGTTATGTTCTATTTCTGTGAGAGAATTTTCCAGCTATAACTATATCTACATTTTAAATAATATTTGGGTTTTTTTTTAAATAACAAAGTAAATAAATTCTCACAGTCAGAAAGTTGGCTAAACTTTTATTTCACTTGCATTTCACAAAGTATAAAGAAGCTGAACAGAATTCTGCTTATATGAATTATGGTTACAGCAGAAGAACAAAGAACTCAAGGGCTACAAACATAATCTACGACAACACTGTGCTCCTTTTTATTCACAACCAACTTATATTTGCTGTTGAAAAGTCCATATGTCTGATAAACCTTACTGTTCCTCCTTCTATACCTTTTGCATTTCTAATATCTTTCTCAACAGGTTTATCAAAACCAATACAGTTTAAGATGGAGATGCACCATACAGTTTTCCAGCAGTATTTTCTATCCATCTTCTCTCCTACTTTCTCTTTCAATTCCCAGTGAGCACTGACCTGACTTCCAATGCACTACCCAGAGTGAAACCAAAATATTAACTTTCACTTTCTACTGTTTCTATGGTTGAGTTATGAATAAGATTTTTACTTTATCTGCTGAATATCCTTTTCAGAATTATTAAACAAATACTTTAACATTAATAACAAATACTAAAACATTAAACATTCACTACTGTGAGTGAATGGTACCTTGGCATTATTGGTATCACATACACATACTGAGATCTGATATATATTCCTATATATGTATAAAGTATATACTTTTAAGAAATGAATGTTAATGTTAAGAGAAACTAAGGAGACAAGTAGTATTTTCACAGCTCAAGAGACTTTACAGGTGGGTGTTAATATCCCTTAGGTTTTGGAACTTCATAAAGCAACAGCAAAATTCCTTTTTTCCTACACTCTGAAAAATTCACTCTGACATCTTTTGTAGCTAAAAACATCCAGTCTCTGATAAATCTGTTTTTATTTGGTCTCTATAACATCAAGAATATGAGAAGAATGAAAACAGAACAGAACATTTCAATTTAACCTATACCAGAACACTGATCTACTTTTTTTGTGTAGCATGATAAGTGATCAGCTGTACCAATGAAACTAAGACAGTTGTTCTGCGGCAAAACCAGGGTAGAACTACTTAAAATCACTTCTGCAGCACAAAAAGCCATCTTTGGAATGACCCTTTTAACATAATACAGATCCAGGAACAAATTTCTCTCAGTTTTGAATACTGGTCACCATAAAAATGAGCTAGCTACTTCTTACTGCATGATGTAACAAAGATTGCATTAGTCCTCTTCCTGAAAAGAAAGACTTTTTCACATGTATTGTAGTAGCAGTTTTGTGTGCCTGCCCAGCTATGACATAAGGTGGTAACTCCAACAATGTACTATACTCCAGTTTCCAATTGCTTCCAATTATATACATCGCAAACATTTAAAAGACATTTAGAAAAGCAAATTCCTTATTGCTTCTACACTTTACTGTCTTCCTGCTAAAGCTTTACATCTTGCTAAAAATCACATCTCTGACAAATCATATTTTTTGATGCAGAACTGAAAAATCGAGTCTGTGTGTTGGTCAGTAAAATGATCCCCCATGTAAATACTCATAATCATTGTGCGTTAGTATCAAAGCATTCAGCAAATCATGCAAGAGGAACGCTCACCACTGGACTACTTCGAACTGAGCTTGCTCTTGAAGAATAACTATATTCAGATGGCTAAAGAAAAGTTATGAAGGAAATTTTCACAATTTTTATACATTTTTGTCTCCAGAAAACAAAGACAGTTAAAGAAACAACCAAAAGCCTATTACACTTACAGTGCGAGAACTATATGAGCTATGTAATCCATCACCACACAAAGACGCCTGAGAAAGAGGGAATAAAATACCGTTTATGTTCAGTCTCAGAAATAATTATGCCACAGTCTTATACACTTCAATTCTTACACACTATAATGTATTCTGTCTTATCCCATCTATGCATTTTTCCAGTTAACATTATACTTTTTGAAGGAACGAACAATTTTTTAAAATTGCCAGCAGCATTTCCTCCTACTATTAGGGATGTCTATTTCTAAATATAAATCTAAAAATTTCCTTGAAAAATAGCCTTTTTTTTTTTTTTTTTAAGAAAAATCAAGCCTTAACTATTTTCAGAAGAAAATGAAATTAAATATTTAAATGATAATTTGGTTTTCACTGTTCCTAACCCTGCAGAAGTTTTAATCCACCCTGGGAACTGAAGCTATATTGTATACTTATCCATTTTACTTTGTTTTCACCCATGCATGTTTTCCTGAAGGAGAATGTGTTACAGTTGGACTCAATCTCAAAAGTCTTTTCCAATCTGAATGATTCTATGATTCTAAGGTACAAAGTTGAAATCTATTTATGCAGTGGATAATAAAAGCAGCTCTGGGCAACACCATTAGAAACAAAAAAATTAACAGTCGCATGCTGCTTTCCCCCTACCTATGAAGGGATGTCTAGTAGAAGTTAGAATTATATGTATTTTAGAATTATATGTAATAGCAGTCATTACGGTCTCGTTCTCTCATTGGATCTTCTGATGTTTTTTCGAGAATATGTACAAAGCCAAAAAAGCAAATGATCTCTATTTGCAATCCAAGTGCAGAACAAGACCTCATTAACTACATAAAAATATTACATAAGAATACTTGATGATTTTCTACATAGGTTTAGCATGTCTCTAAATGGCAGTATAAGTTGATTTTGAACTGTTGTAGCAGCAAAAGGCATAAAGTTTCAGGCATGCATGTCACTTTTTAAAGATGACAACTTTTTGCAGAGCTATCTTAGCCATTCGTATGGCACTTCTAGCTACTTTTTATTTTGTAAAGATGCAGACTAGGTTTTCATCCTATTATATTTTTATGATTATTAAATTTAAATATGGCATCTTATTTGAAAATATTTAAAGTGTATTTACCACAAACTTCTGTAATCTTTTCCTGTTCAAACAACTGTTAGCTTAGCTTCTTTAAATACTTTCTAGTATTATACATGCAGTTATTTAGTATGCTTGGATTAACTTGTTCCAACCCCAGTGTTGTTTTATTCATAAACTTTATGCTTGTCTGTAAAAGGACCAGTAAATCAGCAACTACTAAAATACTTTAAGAAAGCAAGTTAACAATGTTAAAAACATTACAACTAAATGCCTCCACAAAATGACACACACAAGCTGCAGCTTTATTTTAAAATATAAAGACTTGCACATGTAATACTGCTAAGCCTCATGGCCATACAATATAAATTTAAGGCAACCATGCAAATGGTGCTTACGAACCAAACTGATACTTCTTATCAAACCAGTGTTTACAGAAGGAGACACCTATGAAGAAAAGTGTAATTTTATATTTCTGAGGGCCATTCAAACATCTAGAGATAAACAAGATATTATTTTACATTGTACTAACCCTGTAACTCCTAGTTGTTGCCATTGGATCACTGTATAGAGAAGATGACTGTCATGTAAAGAACAGAAAAAGTCAGAAACACTTTTTCTGTGTACATTAAGTTTTTTTATCTATTGCTCTATATTCCCCAAAAGTTCTAAAAGACTGAAATACTAAACTTTATATCTACAACAGACAGGAACTTTAAGAAAAGTGTGGATAAACATTCCAGGAAAACCCATTATCTTTGACATCATAATCTAAAACAATAAAGCAATCTAGCATTTTTATCAGAAGATTTGTAGAAGAGAATGATAAGAAATAAAGTAGTTTTCAAGAGACATGTCAATTTCCTCTAGCTACTTATTTAAACCTGACCATGACAGTAGCTGCAGGTACTACCCATCTCATGACAGATCATTGATTTATCATCTATATTACTGTAGAAGAAAGCAGTACATGGGTGCTAAACTTCAAACTTCTTGTTGTTGCTGTTTTTTGGAAACAGGACTTTGAAAAAGCAAGTGTCACAGCTGCTAGTTGTTTTCTTTATATCATACAGCAAACATGAAACAGAAGCTATTTTAAATTTAAAACCCCACATAGGCAGAACACTGAGAAACTTGCATGTTATCCATTCATTTTATAAAATGCAACCCTTAAAAGCAAGAAATAAAATTGTAACTACTATTAGCTGTAATAATTTGCACTGTTATAGAAGGAAAGAGAAGTTTGCTTCTTATAGCATAAGTAAGCAAAAACATATATATGTATTTTATACACATTAAAAAAAGAATATAGGAAGACAAGACAGACCCGAGTATGGTAGGAAGGAACTGGTTTACTATATCTAAGGCTGCTATAATTTCTCTGATCATAGTAAATTCCACTCTGTGGGGGGAAAAAAGAAAAGAAAAAACAAAGGTTGCATCTGTAGATCTTGTAAACAAAAGTTCCATCTCAACATTACCCAAATGTTCCCAAGCTCAGAACTTGTACAGACTGTTGTAAAAATTCTCCCTACGGTTAATGCAAAACCATGTAAATTTCTGAAGCAAGTAAAGCACAGAAAACCCCAAACCTACTTATGTTCTCTGTATATCAGTATGATCTGTATTTTAATGTCCTGCCCAACCAAAGGGGTAGGTAGTTTTGGGTTTTCTCCCTAATAAATAAGAAAACCCTGAAAAGTTTATCTAAACCCCGACAAATGCAGCATGAAATACATGAAAAACATATTTGACAAAACTCTCTAATAATTAGTACAATGATTTGCTTGACCTTTTTTTCCCCATTAGATACCATCCTGAATCAGAGCATTTAGGGAGAGAAGAGGACACAAATTCCCAAGATTTTAAGAGGGGATGGATGTTTATGTGATCACCATTAGTCTGTACCTTACCACTGTTCTTTACACCAAGGATGCACACTTCAGCTTATTTCTGGTTTTTGACGCTTCCTACACAGATTGCATATATATGCATATGTGAGGAAAAATTTAATATACACATATAAAGAAGGAAAAACAGAGATGACAATGTGGCAGAAAGTAGTGCTTTCTATCTCAACAGGCCACAGGAGGCAGAAAGATTCATATTACTCATTTATTTTAGAACTGAGGGAACAGGAAAATTGCACCTCAAAAGTGTACAGAGAAATGCTGTAATAAAAATAAGTAAATCTAAAAATTATTTCAGCCTTGTCTCAACACAGGCGTCCACTGCTCCTCTAACTCCCCCAACCCTTGATGCAACTGCTATTTGATCAGTGCCAAAACCCTCTGAAAAATTACATCAAAAATACTTAATTCTTGGCAATGTATTCACATAAGTTACACACTGAACTTTCTAGAGTGGTTTTTGGAAGATCACAATAATCCACATGCTTTCTCAACAGTTCACCAGGTTAATGTCAAGGTTTATGGTAAATTCAATCTGCTTTACATCTACATTTAAAATATATTTAACTGATGGGGACAAAGTGTAAATAATAGAACACATATCTCCATCCTGACTGAATAAACTTTAATGCAGAGAAGTGCCACTTTTAAATATTTGCAAGAGCCTTCCACAGGCCTCCAACAGAACATGATTTGTATTCAGCTGATTCCATTCATGGAATACCATCCACTGCCATGAGCAGTTTCAAATACTCAACTTCAGGTCAGAATTTGGTCAATACTAGAGTGTTTTTCTCCTGAAAACATCTATGCATATGTTAGCAAGCTAATAAATGTATCCATAACTGCATTTGTATGTAACTCTACACAGTTAGTATATTTATTATAAATATTATAGTAGAAAACTAACCAATAAATCTTTATGGGAATAAGCAGCTTTCTTCTTTGAACTATGAGATTCACTGTAAGCATGACTCTAAGAATAAAATTTAGAAAATTAATGCCACTAAATAACAGCATATTCAATCTTAAAATATAAAGAAGTCAAACATAAGGATTTAAGATATGCATCACCTACCATGGAAACACCACAGAAAATTCTAACTACATGATTAGAATAATAGACCATACTTCTATGGCTGTGTAAAAAAGAACTGATAAGCGAAACTATAATGAACCTTATCTCTGATTAACACAGACTTGGCTTAAGCCAGTGTTCACATTTCACAAATAATGTAAAACCAATAAACTAAAAAAGCTTAACATCACAGACCATTTTAAGCACTATTGTCTTTACCTATCTGTAGCTAATTCAGATAACACTGCTGTTAAAACAAATTCAGCTTTTTAAGCTTCTTGTATATTCCTTTTAGTGGTACTTGGTGCTTTTCTTTGCTTAAGGAGACACACAAAATCTTACTTGGTGTAATACCAATGAGAATGTGATGCACTCTACTATCACTTCATAATGATAAGATGGAATTTTAAGAAAAGGTATACAAACCACCTGCTTTTTCTCAGGACTAAAATAGTTTTCCATTAGATTAAAGTTTCTATATGAAAATGGAGAATACAAATATACACATACACACTCTTCTTAGAGTTTAGAAATAACACATAAATACTAAAAAGTGCTTACTGTAAGATACCTATCTTTAATGTGACCTCATTAGATTTTCTCCCAGAGAAAGTTTACTCATGCATTCTATGGAAAAGTGTTAGAATCATACTGCTATTCTAGGTCTGAAAGCGTGATAGAACAAATTTACGTTTTTTTAAAATCAATAATTTAGAAGTAGCAAGTTAGTGTCATTACACCTTAAAAACAAAGCACAAAAGCAGTCTTCACTCAAAGACGTGCAAAGTATTAACATACAGGGACCAAGTATCTTGCAGATCTATCCTTAGCACTGTCATACTGAAGTAAAAGAAAATGAAATTAAAATCATGAAGTTAAAAAAAAAAGACATAAAAATCAGCTTTTTTCCCCCCCAAAGAATGACTAAAAAGACTTAAAAGGAAATTACAAGAGAACATACTAATTATGAAAATTTATACATGAAGGAATGCCATTTATCCAATCCAAAGGGCATTCTGAGGCTGGAACACATTTTAATAAAAGCTGGGGTTTTTTTCTTCCCCAACAGCATCCCAATTTCTGAAAAGTGAGATAATTTTGGACAGCAGTAGGTTATGTGAAATATTTCATGTGGTTTTGGTAACAGAATTTTAAATAATTAAGCAGTCTCATACGGTAGATTATATTAAACTGAAACAGTATTTGTTACATTATGTGATAAAATGGTCATCTCCACACAGGCAAAAGAGCCCAAGGGACTATCAGTCAGCCCCGCCGTCGAGGTGTGAAACCCATCACGTTGTCGGGGCTCTCCAGGGCGCCTTACAAACTGAGGGACATTACTGCCTACAGGGCATGGAAGACATTACAGGATGCAGGAGAACAGCATCTTGGGATCAGGAAAGGAATCCAAGGTGGGGAAAGGGAGGGATAAATGTGTTTTCAGAAGGACCAAGTATGTGAAAAAGGAAGAATAGCGAGATGAAAGGGCCACCTGTCTGTAAAGGGACTGCTGGTCTACCAGATTCGGCAACTCTTAACCATACTTATGAAAACAGCTTTGTAATAATAGCTTAGCCAGTGTCCCCATGTTTCTTCTCACTCAACAATGGCAAAATTTGTGGAGTTTAAAAATATATACATATTTAACATACAAATCTTAAACTTTCAAAGCAAGCTTGTTTCTTCCAGTTCATTTAAAATTTCAGTTATAACTTAGCTATTCTGACTGTAGGTAATGCACAATCCAAAATGTTACTTAATATTACCCTAAGATTTCTCAAAAAAAAAAAAACCAACCAAAAAAACCCACAACAAAAACCAAAACAAACAAAATAAAAAACCCAAACCAAACCACACCAAAACAGAAATTCAGGGTAGTTTCAGAACATTACATGACATACTAATAGCATGCTAGAATATTACCCAGCGTAATTTTCAACATGAGAACTACTGAGATGATTACAAGAAAATAATTTCTTCTTGTCTATTGATATGTCTGAAAATTCCTTCTAAAGATCAAACTAACACCAAAAGTTTCCTAGGTTTAGATTTTGTATTTGTTTATAAAAATAATATAGGCCAGGTTTAATTCATATTATTTCATATTGTTTTCATATTATCTCTAATTCAATATACCTCATATTCATACTATATTAAATAATAATTTAATATTATTAATGTAATTTACAGACTATGATACCTTTTTGTGTTGCTAAAAGTATTACCATACAGGACCCGTAGGACACTGTACCAATTTTAACCAACCTTACCACTTATTTTTTATAAAACAGTTTTTATCTTTAATTGTTACCTACCAATAAGCAACCTTGCTATCAGAGAATGGAGATAGATCACTCGGATAATCATTATCATCACAACACTTAACTTATACCTGAACTATTAACACCTTAACAGTCTACTAACAAATATTTAAACTGCCTCAACTAGGAATACCACAAAATTTACAGAAATACCAATTTCTGAAAAAGTAAAATTTCTGTTTGTATTCCAGCCTTGACTGTAGGACTAACTTTGCAACATAATTGAGAAAAAAGGTTTCCTGCCATAACTTTTAGCAACATCTTTGTACCTATCAAGGTTGATGCACAACCTTTGCCACTTGATTTTACTTCTCTTGTGGGGCATTAGAAGAGAGAGACTGAAGAGACTAATTCTCTTCAAACTTGAAATTATTTAAGACAGAACATGTAACACTTTCTTTAAGCCTTCAAACCTGCTATCACAAAGTGTTTGATTACACCAATCATTGCAGCAGTCCAATTAATAACATTTTCTATAAAGAAACATGCTTTCACCAAACTACTGCTTTGGTAAGTAGACACAGAAAACATTATAATGTGAACACATCAAAGCATGCTCATTCCAGGCTACACACCACCAGATCTTTCCTTCTGGAGGTACTTGCTCTGCTCCTGTGAGACCCACTGACATCCAAAGAACTCTTACGAATAAAATTGTAAAATAATATCAATATATAAAATAATTTTTAAAAGCTCTAATGATAACTGTTAATCTTCACTGAAAGGTACAAAATAACCAAGGCAGTCAAACAAATTCTGGGTGAGCCCCTCCCCCCCCCAAATGAACTCTTATAGCTGAGTTCAAGCCCTATTCTTTAGTCAAGAGTAAATTACTTGATGTACATCTCAGCATATTTGGTGTGTTAATGAAAGCAAGAGCAGATCTGAACAAACCTGTACCAGCTCACAAGTTTATAAGCATTGCCACCTAGCCTATTCTACATGCTTTTTCTGTAAACCATTTACTGTTTGCAAAGTAGTCTGCACTACCTGATTTAAACAGTTTGGTAAAAAATATCTGTGTAATAAATTGCAGAAACAATTACTTAACACAAGGACTTGCAAGACATTACACAAGATTCAGTTAATCGAAGATTACATTTAATTGCTGAAACCCCTTAGTAAGTGACAATCACTTTTTTTTTTTTTTGAAGTCACAAAGAAAGAGTTTATTCCACCTTCCAAAATAAACAAAACCAACCCTTTTATTTTAGTAATTTGTCTCTCTCCTGGCCTATATATGCAGATCAATGACAAGCTGATTTCTACTCAGATCTACTAAAAACAGGAAAATGCTTACAAACCGTCAATAACACCATTCTTTAGCACCATATATGACCTAAAGAGGATATAAGAGAGCCTACACAATACAATAAACACTTCTATTAGCAGTCTTTGGGACACCTTGCATCATTCAGCTAAGTCTTTGCCACTAACGAATAATACATTCCCACATTCTCCAAGAAATAAAACCCTGCCATCATACCAAAAACTCTTCTTCAAACTGTATCTTAAGGTACTACTACTTTTTCTTGCACATATATTATAGAAACACAGTAATACTTAAAGTGCAAGAAAAGACAACAGCAAGCAGACAACTATCAGCATCAGTTTGGAATGAAAACCCCAGTTACAAATCAGTATTACTCATCTCAGTAAGTGGCACTGATTCAGGATGACTCGAGTCAGCAGTAGTATTTATTTATTAAAAATCTGACTGTTTGCAGAATTTCTGAGACAGATGGGGAAAAATGGGAAAGAACTTTTTTTCCCCATTAGACTTATCTAAACTAGACCAATGTTTGATCATTAATAACACCTTCACATCTGACCATGAGATTTGACGTGCAGTAGTAATCATAAGACAACTGACAACTTAGGTAGGAATCTTAATACTCTACCATTTCAAGATAAGCCAATTAATTCTTACTAGTTGGCAATATCTGAAGCCTAAGTGAATATAATCACTCAGCTTTTTAAAAAAAGAAAGAAATCATATTAGACTGGAATAATACTAAAAGATGACACTTAAAACTTGTCAAATATATGTTATTCCAAATAATTGATTGTTGAACTACATATATTTCCAGTTTCCAAATGCCTACTCAATTATTTTCAGCAACAAAAATATACTTTAAACAAACATATGTAGAAGAGGAAAAAAAGCACAAGGTATTTATAGTAAAAATATAGTCAAAGAATTAAAATGTGACAATTCAGATTCTTTTTAAATGCAAAGATTAAAATACATAAGCTTCCTTGTTGACATTGATAGAAATAAAATACCAGATGAACTTTAACATTATATGTGACTTAAAATACTGACTCTAAAAATGCTAATATTTGGAAGACTTAAAGCATCATCCACTCCCTAAGAAAATGAAACCAAAACCCAAACTTTTTTTTTTTAAAAAAAGCCATGATGCAAAAGGAAAAGTATACAGTTTGAACACAAACCAAATATGAATGTCGACTGGACCGGTGAGAATACCTGGCCCTCTCTGAATCTTCCTGAGAAAGAAATGCATAGTTATTTCATAGGAAGGGAAGGAAAAAAAAAGAAGATAACGAAGTACAAGCAAGCAAAGGTGCTGTTAGCACTTTTAATGCTGTGTATTGTTTTGAATAATCCATTGTGGCAAGTGAACTCATTCAAGTAAGAACAACTGTAATTTCACCTGATTTGGATATGTATGCCAACACACTCTATTAGGAGGTGTAAATAAGGAGGGTTAATATAAGTAATAATTAGTATTCAGTAGTCAATCTTTCTCCTGATTACTCTATTCACACAGAAAAAAGTACAAGACTTTAATTAAACAATTAAAGTAAAAAAAGCTTTACAAAATTACAAGTACATTAGTAAGAAATTTACTACATAATTACTAGAGTCATATTTTACACAGTATTTTAGCCCTAATAGAGGTGATCATTCTCAGTCTCCTCATACATATTTCAGATTTTCTCCTCTTTTATAGGCACAAAGCTTAAGCAAATTGATCAGTATTCTATAGGTAGTTCTGCTCTACAACAACAGTGAAAATAATAAACCCAAGCTATAAAACTTGGGGGAAGACAGCTCGCTAAGGCACCTTAATATCTTTTGTCCTGTTGAAAGATCAGGGAATGTTCATTTTGGCTCACACAAGGAATATGTGAGAAGCAGGACAAAAATACAACTAATATAAAATTAAAGTACTTCACATGCCAGAAGCTTCTCAAATTTTTAGTTACAGTAGGTAAGCATGTTAAGATTAAGCTTAAACTATCCTATTTGAAGGCTACAAGAGGAGTCTAAAACTAGGAATCCTTCCTTAAATTACTCACTTCTTACAGTTTTTCAATATGTCAAACTATTCTAAAGATTGTAAATCAGTTATCTTTAGAGTTAAAAGCTCAGCCTCCAGATCATAGATGGATATCTAAAGTCTAAAGCTGGCTTTCATATTGCTTATGGTCACGTGGATATTTTCTGCATTATCACTGGATACATTAACTTGTGTAATATTATTTTGTGACTATTCAAGACACCTAGTTAATACTCTGCAAGAAAATAGCTTCCCGGGGGGGGGAAGTGTCATGAAATGTCATTTAATAATAACATTTTAGTCTTTGTCTCTATAGTGTCTACTCTGAGGTTTAAAATGAGCATTTACGCTATGTAACTTCAACACATAATAGTAAGATCACTGCCAATTTTAAATATACTTTTTGCCTGTGATCTAAATGGACAAATACCCGTTAATAACATTTGCTGCTTGCAAGCAGACAGCTTGTTATATATACAAGATTCCTCTTTATTGCTGGTATAACACTCCAGCTAATAATATGCTCCTATAATGCTTCAGCTTCTGATAAAATTTTCTGCACATTTCTGTAGGTAATTTACTTAGGGTAACAAGACTCTTCCTGACATACAATCAGAAAATAGAAAGCCAGCGTTAAGTGTTCAGCATATTCAGGTCAAAGGATGAAGTAATACATTACATATTGCAAACAGATAACTGCTGCTGGCAGCTATCAAGCTTGATTTCTAAGAATTTAAGTTTAAAATATGCCCTTCATCTAAGACAGAGGTTAGATCTCCCGATCCAGGAAAGGAGTGCACATCTGCTCAGAAACCTCCTGCAGCAGATGTGCCTCTACGAGTGCAAAAAGAAGGTGGCATCCAAATGAGTGGCATTAATTTCGAAGTGAGATTGCTCACAAATGCCATCTGTGTTCCACAGTTTGGAAACCCTTGCTCTCCAGCAAAAAAAAAAAAAAAAACGTTCAAATGTGTATCCCACGATAACAGAAACCTATGTTGTCCTTTACCAGTGACATGAGAACTAATATACACACAAACGTCAGCTAGGCAAAGAGACTATATTAAGTCAGCACAACTTCTGCAAATAAAATTCTAATGACAGTTCTAGGATTTCTCAACAGAAGTGCTGATTAACTGTCATGGTAGTTTTAACTATTTGCAATTATGCTTAGTCTCGGCATGTATTGCTTAAATCTTCCTGATTCAAAACATTCACACAGTGAACACTTCCCTAAAAACATAAAAAGAAACTCACATCTCCCATGTGCCTTTTTAAGAGGCACATGAAATTTGTGAAAGGAACTCTCCAAAGAAACGTCGCACTAAATTAGTAGAACCTGAACAGCAGCTTTCTCAGATTGTAACTCAACTATCTCTACTCCTTCGTACTTAGTGGATTTAATCTAAATAAATGGAAGTCACATTTTATCATTATTAATTGAAAGCAAGGGGTAAAAGAATGCAAGTGATGCATGGTGTGATTTTTTGGGGGGGTTGGGGTTTTTTTTCTGGTTTTTTTTTTTTTTTTTTTTTTTATATCTTTTACAGTTAGTTTTTCTAAGTCATAGAAGTGACTTAATCATCAGTGAAAAGACAAGCATTTGCCACGTTACTCAAAAAGGAAACAAATAATTGAAAGTCTACTAAGAAAAAAAAAAAGCCACAACCCCCAGAAATTGACAGAAATAAAAACATTTACTATTGAAAAAGATGTTTACCTAGATTGAAACTAATGTCACTTCACTTAAAATAGATTCATGACTAAGCCAGCACATGGTAGACACAAAAGACATTTCATATTAAGAAAAGTTCTCATTTCACAGTTTGTCTTTTGCTGCCATAAAGCACCCTTATATCCACATCCATATGTAGTTTATATGTAATTGTTTTCAGTAATAAAACACTTAAATGACACACAGCAAACCATTAGTAAATTACTTCCTCCAAATCCTGTTAGTTCTGAGTGGCAAAAACATGCACAACAGGCGGTTTTATCCTACCATCCATTTCTGGATATGAGCCCATTTTCTATCATATGAATGCTGAGAAAACTACAGAATGTAAAAACAAAAACAGACAGACCATTTACAATATAGATTAGCCACCACACAAGACTGGATTCCTAAAGCAAAAATTTGGAAAAACCTGAGTTAATTGCCACGTAATCTTCAGTGTAATATCAGATAACTACAGTAGTTAGAAAACAAAGTACGCAAAATAGTAAGAACCATAGAAAACTGAGGCAAAAAAAGTGTTTTGTAAATTGTACTTATTACCACAGAAAAAAACCCCAAATATCAGCATTTACATGGATTTGAATGTAATCATGATAAATAATAAATTCTCAATCTTTTGCATGCTATGTCAAAACCTGAATCAAATGCGACAACCATGGAAAACAGACTGCTGAAAATCTAGCTCCTAGGTAGTTTCTCCTCAAGAAATGCAAACTTTTTTTTTTTAGGAGGAATGTGTGGAGCAACACACAGATGTATGTGTAAATATTATCCCAATTCTATTTTTTTTTTTTTAAATAAAGATCCTGACAATAGGTATTTATTGTGAACACTTTTGGTATAATCCGTATGGGAAGAAATTGACTGAAAACTGAATATCCAAAGTCACATATCCAAATTATCCAGTTACTAAGTATATTATAAATACATTAAAAACAGAGCAAAATAATTCTCTCTACTTTTTCATAGTTGTTTATCATATACATTAGGCAGTGTGCATTTTGGGTACAGTCATGTTTACTATTTATGCTGTACTGCCAATTATCCATATTTACATGGATCTTTTGCACAGCAACAACAAGCAAAGAAACTGCCACATGTGTTAAGTAACTGTTCTTATAGAAGCACAGAAGTCACCAGCTGACTCAGCCACAAGTCTAGTAATCCAAATCCAGACAATATCAAACTTCACATTAGAAGTTGAAAACTGTTCCTCTCTATGCAAAATTATTTATGCAAGCCTGAGTTCTGGACATCGTCATTATGTTCTCTCCTCTGCTCATTTAAAATCAAATAAGCAGTAATAGGAAACCCTCAGCCCTTTAAATATCTGAAGATAAACATTTAATCTTTGTCCAATTTTGATTGCTAGCATGGAATTTACTGCATTTGTTAAAGGTGAAACATCCAAGCATCTGATTTTGCCTGTAAAGCTAGTTTTTAAAAAAAATCACATTAAAAATGTTTCGTTTTTCATTTGAAAGCAAGAGTGCTAACAGCTTATTTTGTATAGCAGATTTTTTCCACAATATGAGCGTAACTATTAATGAAGTTCAAAATGAATGTTCAGATTAATATTTTGTGAGGTGCTATCCACAGGTAAATACAAAGCAAGTAATCCTTTGAGATACATAACCTAAGGGGAAAGAGAAGGGTATGGGGGGAGAGAGAGAAGCTAACAGTTGTCTGATGCTGAAAACAGTAGCACACAGCTGATATACACCAAAGGACAAAATCTGATACAAGTACAGAAAAAAAAAATACATTAAGAATTTTAGTAAAGGTTTGCAATAATTCCTGATGAAATACTACCTCTTTTTGCTGTCGCTCCAGCTCTCTCATACGTATATCTCTTGCTTCTGCTCGAGCTGCCCGTTTGGCTGCAAGCCTGGCTTCTGCCTACAAGCAAATTGAAAATACTGGAAGTTAAAACAGATTTTTTGTATAATGGCCTGAGTACTGAATTTAATAATCTCTTTACAAAAACATATTAAGATTCTAACATCACACTACATAAGTAGTAAAGAAATCAGAGTTCTCAGAATTAAATTTCAGAAATATCATTACTAGTCAGAAGAATTACATGTTGATGAAAGAAATGAGTTCAGAAATATTACTGTCACTAACTCTAAAAGTCCATGTCTTGCGGGCTTTAACAGGACTTTGCCTATGCATACTATTTAAACAGGCATGTATGCAGCTGCAGAATCTTTGGCCGCAGAAAGACATTAAAACACAAAAGAAAGAATCAAAACAAAGATATTAAACTACTACTGTTCATGACATATTTAAAGGCTCTGCTATCATTTGGAATTATTTCAAAAAGCAAACATCACTTAGAGGTTGAATTACTTCAAACAGCAATCATAAAACCAAATCAATTATTGGGCAAAAAAGTAAGAAAGAAATTTAAGCTTACAGTTCCTCAAGAACTAACTTAAACATTCACCATCACCAAAAAGGGACTTCCCTACCTTTCCATTCAAGCCCTTATACTCCCAACACCTTCCCTGGACACAGCTCCAAGCACTCAGAATCTGCTGTAAGCCAATTTAACTAACTACCATAGCAAAAAAGTTAACAACAAAAAGTAGATTTCTGAGTTTTCTGCTGCGTTAGTGAAATGAATTGGCTTGTACAAGGATCTTATGAACACCAGACCCAGCAAAAGGGACAGGCAGGACAAACAGCAGTGAGACCTCCCCCTTTTCAGTGGCAAAAAGCTGTTACATCTCCTGCACTTCTTGTGAAACCTGGTTATTGGCAGACGCAACTATATATATATTTTCTCCACTTTCTATCCAGCCTCAACCAAGAAGAAACATATTGTCTTTCAGACCCTAAATGCTACCTCAAATTTCATTATTTAATTACATGAGGCAATAATTTTTTTACATAAAGCTAATAGTTGAGGAAAACAAAAGCTCATTTTTTTCATGTTTGAATAATGAATTGATGAAAATTCTCTTAAATTCTTGAAATATTAAACCACTGAAGACAGGTTTTCCACCAAAAATTCCAGTTGTCTATCTAATGTTAAAAACTTATAAGAAGCACCAGCAGCCAAAAATTCAGAACTCCTAACATCCAAAACGTTTAATTTTATAGAACTTTTTAAAAATGTAAAAATCAATGGGATTTTGCCTTTGCTTAAGGAGAGGGTTGGTTTTTTTTTTGCTTTTGCCTCTATCACAACATAGCTTTATGTAAAACATTAGAAACCTCTAAAATTCATGACAATTGGAAATAACTACCTTTTACTATGCTTCAGGAAAAAAGGGGTATTTAACTCAGAGTTTAACTTTAAATTATGATTAAACTACAGGTACAATAATATCTATCAAATAATCACAAGAAAGAAGGCAAACACATAGCTTTATTACTTAAAATAGTTTGTCTTAACTTCAAATGACTCTCATTAAGACTGTTTTTCTATATTTTGCATACTCAGATGAAATGATTCAAAGTCCAAGCACTCTTGACTGCCACAATGTAATCCTTTCTCAGAGCAGCATAAAGCTACTCTTTTTCCTACCTGATGACAGCACAGAAGAAAAGCAAGGGAATTGCCATGCAAGAGGAAGTCTTTTCTCACTTGCAGCCCAACTCTGCAATTGTCTGTAATCATAGCTCTATCCCATATAAACTTTCACACAGACATGTATCCAGCACAGAGAAAGGACCCAAACAGCTGATATGTCTGGGTTTAGTTCTGTCTATAGTTCAGCAGACATACACAGCTAGCCTTTAGACTCTGGCAAGGCTTTATTGTTAAACACAGAAAGTTCATTTGTTTACTGAATCACACTAAAAATCAATTCACATTTCACCACTCTCTCCTAGTCCTACAGCCAGATACCTAACTTTCACATTCCTACAGTGGAGAGGAAACTCCATTTCTTCCAATTTACTAAACCCTTGACAAAATACAGGAGAACTCTACAGACATTTGTCATAAAATGGGTGCCTGAAACTGAAGAAAAAACATCTTTTTAGAGAACATTTTTTGCTAAAAATAGTTTGGTACTACATTAATTATTAATCTGAGCTACTAAATTCCTCTAAGAAGTACACAATTTCAAAAAGACAAAGGAATTGGCAAGTTAACTGAAAGCACAGTTCTCTGGCTTCCTTCACCGAAGCTTAGAGCAAGAAACAAATCACATCACCATTTCATAGGCCATCATACCAAATAATTCTTTGTTCTCAGCAGAGTTGTTAGAGAGCAGACCTCATGTTATTAATAGAGCACTCATCCAAATCGTGATAACTATGTAACTGAAATTCAAAGTTAACATTAATAAAGAAATAACCATAATTCAAAAGGACATAGTTTTCTTCCTTGGTGCTGCTGTTCACTCTGTTGTGTTACTGTAGAAAGCCCATAAAAGTTGTGAAACAGTTTTCCACCAACATTCTTCACAAATTAAATTCTTTAGCTACGTTAAAATAAAGTCTTTACATATCTGCTAAGGAAAATACAGTGCCATAACAGCTTTGGACAGACAGCAGAGTTGAAAAGATGAAGCTGTTTGGACTATTGAAGCAGCACAGAAAGGAAATCTAGACTACTTTTTTTAAGGAAAAAAAAACCCCAAACAACAAAAGGACATGCAGTTATATTATAATGCTTTTCCAATTAAACTAGTATTTGAATTAAAGACCATCCTAAATACATTATTATTCCTTGCTCATAGGAGCTTGTATGTCAGTACAGGTTGCATTAAACAAATTCCAGACTTAGAAAACTATAGGCTGGCCAGTACAATCTTGATTTCAGTTCCATTGGTCATTATATTCTATACAGTCTTTAGACCAGTCACACATAAATAAAATATTATTTATGATAAAGATATATTATCATCTAGTTGAAGTACAGCTTGTTAAAAAGTGATATAACATATCAAATTCCTGTTTTCCTGGTAAAAATTAAACTGTGGACTGTCCAAGATCTAGCAAACGCAAAACTTTAGAAGTTTCTAACAGGGACTTCCAACTGTTTTTTTAGTGATTATGTGATGTGATTATGAAATGTGATAGCTGAATTTCCTTAAACACTTCAACTGTAGATAAGAGATGAGATATCCAAACCTGTTAGAGTCATACAGTTACACTGGTGGCTAAAATGAAAATAAATTGCTTGGTTATATATTCTGGAGGGGAAATAGGAGCCATGAGGTATAGATACAACAATTTTGCATGGAATTTATTCAGAGAAGTGATCAAGAAAGGAAATAGAGGACTACAGAGAAGATCTTTGTAACAAAAGAGATTGGGGAGGAAAAAAGCCGCAAGAATTGTCCTTCAAGACTTTGTTTGCATAAGAAAAAAAGAATTAATAACTACATCTGTAAATTTTTTTTTAATATATAAGTACACTCATACTACTCCTTATCTTTTACCTCCTACCCTAAGGACAAATACATGATTTTAAACCAAGTACCACATCTGCATTTCTTTGGGTATTAGCTCTGCTCTGAATAACAAAACAAAGCCGTCTGTTAACTGCTGAGATCTGGAATTCTTCATTTCAAAATAGGTACCAAAAAGCACTACATGCAAAAAGAAAAGTAATGCTTCCTTGCACCTGCATAAACAGCATTTCATTCTAGAAGAATATGATGATTCTGGCTGTTTTCAAGCAGTTAAGCTACCACCTTGAAGCAGTACTCACTTTGATTAGGTGACTTTATTGCATATGTTTAGTAAACATAGGGGTAGCAAGAGAATGTTCTCCTTCCATTACAGGCAACATGGTCAGTTTCCTCATTTTCACCTAAAAAACAATTACTAACAACTTCTTACAGTCATTTAGAAAACCATCTCTCCTTATTCCATTTTCTTTTTTTTTTTTAATACACACTCTGCCACAATCTTTTGAAAACCTTTCAAACTATTTTATCTCAACTTCCAATGACAACATTTAGTTCTTCAGTTACATCCAAGATATTTTTGGCAAGAAAGAAAGGAGAAAGGGAAAAAGACCAGATTTTAATTTGAATGCCTTTGTAAAGATTGAGTCTGGAGTCTCTCCTTTCTGATGTGTTTTTTCTTAGTGTCTTCACAGCAATGATCAAGTTCTTCATCAAGATAAGCAGCATACTAGTACATAGAATTGATATGGTAGAAGCTTCCCCCTGTGTTGAGTAAGGAGAAGTATAGCATCTGTCTCCGTAGTGTAGACAGGAATCTTTGTCCTATCCCTTGCCTGCAAGAAGCAATTCACTAGAAAGCAACAGTAGTTTTATTTTAATTTTCATACTGTAGAGAAGGTGGTTCATTAATTAGCTCAGATTCAGCATAAAAGCTTCATAAGGATAAAATATACCCTATACTAAAATGTTATTCACCTCTGAAAAATATTAATGCTTTTCATTGAAAAATTAGAATTGTTTTGTCATCATGGGCTACAATATGTATAACTCATTTCTCTCTCTGTCAAGGGATACACAGTGTTTACAATCCTGCATTTTCCAATGCAGGAGGCCCAGGCAAGGAAGGTTTTCCTTCTTCCAACAAATGGCAGCAGTGAGGGCACCAGCTACCTGGCTCCGTTTCTGCCACAGGGCATTTCACAGAACACCAGGACATTCTGCCAGCTTTGGCAAAGCATCAGGGTGAGAGCATTTTAAAACATTCACTGTATTTCTTAATACACTATTACACACTGCAATATAAAGTTTATTTCATCATTTCTTATTAAGTGAACATGCATTATTTCTCTCTTCTGTTGCTCGTTTCTGTATTTTCATTGCCACACTTTTTACCTTCCTCATCTCCTTACTGTCTCATGGACCCAAGACAACACCATTACTCATGTGCCAAATGTATTTCATATGCCTCCTCAGAAATACCTTCCTTCCACTTATTTCTCATGTGCCTACTCTTTCTCCAGTTGCCTACAAAGCAAAGACTATAAAGAACAAAACCTTAAGGTTTACATGACTTAACAGTTTAGGATTCTTTATTTCTGATGTCTCATTCTTTTTCCATTTATTATACAGATCCATATATAGATTAGCAAATCTCTAGACTACCTTATCTCCTATAAAATATCCTTAGCCACTATTAAAATTAAGAGCAAACAAACTTTTGAATTAATACTGAAGTAGAAACAGCCGATTTAAAAATATTTTAAGTGATCTCTTATTAAAACATAAATTCAAAGATCTCCTAGCATCTACAAAGACAATCTCTATGAGGGTGGGGTTCTTCGGGGTTTTGTTTGTTTTCTTAAGAAAAGCTGAAGCTGTATGCAGAGAGAAACACATACTGAACTTTGAATAGATTCAATATGACAAAGACCATGTTGTTAATTGTTTTTAAATTCATGATATAGCCTTCAAAGATTTTAAAATATTGAACTCTTGGCTTTTTCTACCGTAGCAATTAAGTATCATGACATTTTTACCAAAGTAAGAACAACTGCATGCTACCCAGAGCTTGAGCAACTACAGAGGGAAGTTTAAACCCAAACAATTCTTTATTCTCTCCCATGAGAAAACACCTCTTAAGAGTTTCCAGGCTCCTGCTATACAATGAAAAGAGTCATGAGAATAGTTCCTGAGAAAACACAGAAAAGATGCTACAAGGAAAGTGAACAGTGATGGAATTGTTCTCCACGAGCTCTAGTTCTTTGTCATCTAGAGTTATTCAGCCTTGAAGAATGGAAGGGTTGCTGAAGCAAGCATGGAAAGAAAGGATAGAAAAAGTAAATGCTGGTTGTCCCCTCAAACTGCTGCTTATCGGGTTGAGGCTGGTGAGATGACAAGAGTCAGATTCTTCTCACTTTCTGGCATGATGTTGATTTTATCCGAGCTTGAACTGGAGTCAATATAAGAACACAGAAGTGATTGAAACCTCCACTCTTGCATGTAAGGCTGGTCTTGGAGAAAAAGGTCTCAAATAATCATACGAGATGCCTGGTAACAACAGGCTATGCTGAATATTTAAAATGAACACAACAACTTGTCTGTAAATTACAAGTGAAGCAGTGATGCAGATGTCAGCTGAAGATACTCATCCACATAACAGCTTTATAAGCAAAGAATCTCCACAACAAAATCATAGGGAAAACAGAGCTTGAGATCTTATCAGCTGTATCCAGTGTAGTCTGAATATAACCTTGAGAATATGAACCTCAATTTTTATTTATTTATTTGTTAAACAGAAAGGATTCCTGCATCAGAACCTAACATAAGAACCTAATCTGGACAGGAGCCTGAAGTCACACAAGACAATCCCAATCTGTTATTTGGAAAGGCAGAACTTTCCACGAGACAGAAGAAACTGTCTTCCACACCAGCTGGCTTATATCCTTTGTCAATCTGAGAAAGCTAACAGCTTCAGAATGCATTTCAACAGCTAGAGAAGGAACCAGAAGGTGGTGTAAAGGAACTCTTCATATCTTCAGGAGATTGGCATTTTTTAATTTTTTGTTTGTTAAATAAGAGATTAGCTGACTTCAGATTAACCTTGCTATAATCAGAAGACACTGGCCAATACTCCACTTTAATGTAGCTGGGCATTTTTGCCCAGCATTTGTTCAGCCTAGAGAAAAGAAGACTGAGGGGGGATCTTATCAATACTTATAAATATCTAAAGGGTGGGTGTCAAGAGGATTGGGTCCAGACTCTTTTCACTGGTGCCTGATGACAGGACAAGGGGCAATGGGCACAAGTTGGAACATAGGAAGTTCCACCTAAACATAAGAAAAAACTTCTTTACTGTGAGGGTGACAGAGCACTGGAACAGGCTGCCCAGGGAGGTTGTGCAGTCTCCTTCCCTGGAGACATTCAAAACCCGCCTGGACGCAGTCCTGTGCATCCTGCTCTAGGTGTTCCTGCTCAAGCAGGGGGGTTGGAAGAGATGATCTCCAGAGGTCCCTTCCAACCCCTATCGTTCTGTGATTTACACTCATAGTTCCTTTTTTCCTTGCAGGAAACACCAGGACAATAACCTACCACCTGTTTCTACAGCTTTTGAAACGAACACAATAAAACTGGTAATCCTCCCTCTTGTACCAAGTTAAGACTTCCAAACTGATCAACTGCAACCAATCTCACTTAAGACACTGAACAATATGGAGAGTGCATTGCTTCCAAATAAGGATGCATAGATCCCTGTCCCTGGATATGTACATCACCTTTACTCTTCCTCAGTTTCAGTGAGCACCAGGAATTCAATGCCAGGAAGGATATCACACAACAGAACACAAAGTAGGTCCCAACGGAAGAGATCTGGTAACTCAGAAGTTCTTGGAATAAGGCAGTAGTTCACTCCAGTGTTGATGTATGATAGCATACTTCTCTGCCCTGTTTAGTGCAGAGGCTTTGCAGAAGAGCTTGTCTCAATGCAAACTCCCACAGCAAGGAAGAGATACAAAACAACTCCTCATGTAACAGTGCTAGTGCTACAAGAAGGGAAGGGGAGGAGACACAACCAACAGAGGAAGATGGAGAAAATGAAAGAAATCTCACAAGGAAGAAGCAGTTTGACCACGCCCCTCAGATCCTATGATAGTGCCCTTGTCTTCCATTAAATATTTTCATTTAAGATGACACATCAGATTCAACCAGTGTAGAAAAATGACTGTATAGAAATGAATTTATTGGATCAGTACCAAAGAATTCTTTACATTCTTTACACAAAATTTCCTAGAAAGCAGATGTTTGTTGGTACCAAAAGGAAGATATCACTTTTTTTTGACACGTCCCATAGAACAAGGAAATCTCAATTTTGTCTTATTAGGGTGGTGAGAAAGAATAAGATAAGTGCTTTCTGAAATCTAAACTTTTGGAGGAAAAACCCCTGAAATTCCATACACTACACCAGAAGTCTTTGCCAGCATTACAAACCCTGATAATTCCTACTGCCATTTTGTGACTGCTCTGAATCTCAGAGCACTTCTACACAGTTTTTCCATGCAGATCATACTGAGCGCCAGCCTTTTGTTTCAGCATATTCTGTTACCATCTCTTGATACCTAGAACACCTTTCCAGAACATTTTACTCAAGACATCTGACTTCTGGATTACAGGACTCAATTCAACTGTTGCAAGTAACATCTGCTAAAAAGGTAATTTCAGAAAAGAAAGTTGAAGAACAAAACACCCTTTGACAATAAAAAGCAAGCCATGTTGCTGACATAATGACCTCAGAATGATAAAGTACATCTACTCTATATATTCATGCACTCAGAATTAGCATGCCCTATGTCAGCATGGTAACTGAAAACTTCTCCCCAGCCTCCAGTGATAAGGCATATGTATGGCACAGTAAAATCAGATGTTATTTAAAGACAGAACTTAGTTTTGTTAACTGGCCTCTGCTGTTATATCCTACGAAATGCATTCTGTTCCTTTAAAGTAAGTTTTCTTCAGAATAAGTTGGCTAATACCATGAACTACAGCTACCAGTTCAATGACAACAGCTGCTGTCTGACATAGGATCTAAGGGCCAGCTTGTACTACACAGACCTCTAGCTGCAAGACTTAGTTTAATTTAGCATTAAGGGGGGTGGGGAATCCTTCATTTTTGTTTAATTTACACTCATGCTCAAATTTTAATTGAGGGAGTTAGCAACGTAAGAGAACAAAGCCCAACAGTAATTTTAAGTAAGATAATACTTATTACACCTTGCTATTGAGACCTTTCTTTCTAGGCTAAGTTGCAAGCTGATATTCTGTACTGCAACCACACAGAGAATACTCAAAAGAAATTTAAAGCCAGGTTCCTTCTCCTTCATTAACTGTTTTCCCCAAAAATGGGAGATGGAACTTGATGAGTGAGACTGTACATGACCCAAAGGCCCACACAGAACATATCTGGTAGGGCGAGAACTTCCATTAGATTTGGTGTGAACCTAACTTTCTGGAAAGTTACCAACTAAATGAAAATGATTTTTTGCTGACAGAGCATTTCCTTTGCCTACAGCCTACGATAGCTACATTTGAAAATTCATAAAGAAGCTGTGTTTTCAAAGACCTATCACCCAACTATTTTGTCTTACATACATGTATATGTATATATACTTCTATGTATATATAGACTATACACACACAGAAGCAACAGCTTACATTACAAGGCCAATTAGAGTCTGCATTTTGCACTCATTTATGTCAACTAGGGTGAGCAGCTTTGTTGGCAGTGTAGCTCAAAGCTTCCGTATCCACTTGTATACAAACGGTACTAAGGCTTTTGTTTCCAAGGCACAGTGTTTCCTCCCAGAAAAACTCAAGTTCAAGTAGACGTCGTCTGTAAGACTCTAAATTGCAGCTGCCTCCTTCCTATATCCGGTGGGACAAAATTCCCCTTTGTATACAAAATTCCCCTTTGTATCAACTTCTTGCTAATTGCATTTTAGGCTGTTATCTCCAGCTCTCTATTTTTCAGGTGTTGACTCTGTTAAAGCCCTGGTACAGTGTACATGCTAGGCTTATTTTGACAGAAATGTGACTTTTCACATTTGAAATAGAATATATTACAAATACCTTTTAATAATGACTATTACTCATTCAACACTAATACACTCTAGTTACCATCTTAAGAATACTACACACTGCAATGGGATAAATGTGGATTGGTTTTTTTATTCTTTTTTTTTAGTTTTAGACTTGAGATAGCAACTTTGCTTTCTGATTTCTAATTTATTTTTAGCTAAGCATATAACTATCTGTAGAAATATCTGCTAAGCTAAGTGTGATCCTGTGAAGTTACATTAATCATACAATTAATATATCACTGTGACATTTTAGTAAATGTGATCTCTTTGATCAAAAATACTCTTAGTTCCTAATAATGGTCATATTTTTGTCTATTTACACTTTCTAATGCACAGCTTAAGAAAAATTTAACTTTTTCTGGATAATGAGATTGCTTCCATCCCTACTTCTGAATTTAAGACAATTTAAAATTAACAAACCTCTCTGGCAATGTTACTCAGAGCTTCATCTTCTGCAGAAAACCTGTCTTTCACTGGAGTTCTCTTCCGTCCCGATCCAGGAGTTCCCATTTTTATTCTCTGGTTCTGTATTTGCAAAAACAGACAGGAAAAAGCTCAGTTTTCAGATCTGGAATTAAAAACAAACAAACAATCCACACCCCAAAATGTAACAAATTTTCCAATTCTTTAGCAACATAATATTCAAGAAACCTACATGCCATTGCCACAAATTTATCCAGCAGTTGTATTTCTGGGAAAACATTATCACAAAGTCTTGTTGCAGCTTTATAGAACACCACTGCATCCTACAAAGTGCGCGCACAGCATTTTTCTACTGAACAGAACCCATCATATTCAAAGTCATGCACAACTCTCAAACACTCCCAGCTCAATGACAATACCTGTGCACCCTGTCACTTTTCACAACTCCTAAAAACGGACATGAAGAAAACCTATAGGCAACGTGTTCAAGAATTAAACTTACATGATCACTAGAGCTCTCTCCAAAAGAGAAAAGATAGATTCAACAGACAAACTTTTGAAAGCATCCAAGCCAGTAGATGGGGCTTATTTACATTTTAACACAGCTGTTCTGTTCCAGCTGCAACTGAATGAGAACTGCAGCCTTCTACTAAGGTTGAAGTTTTACTATAGTAGAAGTAAAGACATTTCTAGACAAACAAACATAATTTTGCCTAACAAGATTCCTAATTTGGGAAATGAAAAGAGAAACATATTGCAAGAACATAAAAATCACTACCAAACCAAAACATAGCACATACAGCCACAAACAGCAAAACACTACTCAAAAAAAACCCCAACTAAATTAGTTTTTCCAAATATCCTAAAGAAACCCTACTTCCAGACATCGAGGTCCTTCCGAAGCGAGATCAGAATTTGGTGGTAGTCCAGCTATTTGATATAGAAGAGATAACTGCCCCACACAGGGCTTGGGAAAACACCTTATTTAGAACAAAATTTCTTCATGCAAATACAAAAGGTCTAGAAGGGAACTACTATTGGCTATCCTTTTGAAACTGAACTCATGCAAGAACCATCTTTCACACTGGGTCTCACCAGCAAACATTCAAGAATTCTTTACAGTTTAATCAAAGAGGGGGCAGAAGACGGATATTTTTGTGCAAACAGGTTTTACTTCATTATTTCTATACAGCAATCACAAAGCCAAAACATACTGGGGTACTTTCTGGTACTCAAAGATTTCAAGTAGCATCACAGCTTTTTTTTTTTTTTTTGTATTTTAGCTTCTACACTTCTCCCTCCTCCAATAACTTTATGCCACCAGTCCTCTTTTCCTTGCAAGCAGGGAATCTTTTATTGTGCTTCAAATTCTGCAGGTATTTTACTGTTGTTTATATTTGCTGAATATTTGCTGATGAGAGAAAAGACAACAAAGACTTGAAACCATTTGTAAAAGCTCCTGCATAGGACAAATACAACAATTATGCAATAATCTTATTCATTTCCAGTTGCTATTCTAAACATACTCAATACTGCAGGTGCACAACTACTCCACTGTGTAAAAACCTTGAAAGAGAGCTTGCAGTGTTTGCAGATGTGTAGTACAGGAATAAAACCACAGTATCTGAAGGGGCCAGAGAAGATGCAGTTCTGTCGTCCAGTAATGAACACACTCCTGATGGGGAAGAGTGGACATAAGTATCTCCCTGGATTCCATCCATTCCTCCACAGGCTGCTCACTCATTTTGCAGTGGAGAGTGTTTGGATAAAATACAGGCATTTGGACCAGCAAACAGGACTCATCTGCCAGGGACTGTTTTTACCATCTGCCTGTGGTTCGTGGTTCAATTTATTTGTTACTCTCCCGCAACATGATTTTTTTGTTGTTTGTTTTGGCTTTAATTCTGGTGTTAGGTAGCAGCACACTTTCAGGAAGAAATACAAGATTCCAGCCTCACTATTATCAGACATTGGGATGGGTCTTGGAAGTAGGACAGCAGAGCTCAAACTCAGGGTGAAGGGAGACTCTGAGATAAGGCCTGGGACAAGTATTGCCACTGTTAATCCATTCGGTAAGAGTCTGTCTTTTTAGTCTTAAAAACAAGCAAGCAAACATGTTTTGTACTCAGATGAATTTAAATATATACACACAGAAAGCAATTTGGAGATCTCTGTGGCAAAGATTTAAGCTCAGAGCTACAGGTTGCTGCCCACATTTGGAAGAAATGTCTCAGAAAATCTGCACCTTTTTTCAGTAATTCTTATTGTCTGACTTCAAATAAGAAAAGCAGATAGGGCCCATAGTAGAAGTTGCACCAACACATAAAATAATACTCCCCTAATACAGAAGGTTTTCACAAGGTTATACGTTAGTCAAAAAAGAGAAAAAGAAAAATCAAGAATTTATTAAAATAGTTCGCATAAGCAACAGAATTCAAACCTATCTACTAAAAAAGGTCACTAAACATGAAATTAAATTCTTTTAATTTTTGTGTTAAGGGTTGTATTTCTTAACTATTTACCACATCATAAGTAAAAACTGCAGAATAACTGCACATACTATAGGCTTGAACTGCATTTGTGGACATCCTTTAAACAACATACCGCTTCAACTAACTTTGGTTTGTTAATTCACTGAGGTTCTCTTAGCTGGCAGATTGATTTGGGGAACTGAATGTAATAGATTAGATATCTATTTTTAACATAGCTATGCTCAGACTAACAATAAATACTAATAGATATACATGGAGTAGTGAATTTAAAAAAATTAGATGCTGATGCTTTAAATGAGCAAAAAGCCCTTGATCTCAGTCTTGCTGTAGCGTAATTGTGCCAAAGTCACTGTGACGGAAGGCAAGCGTGGCATCCCTTCCGGCCATCTGCCACACTCCTCACCTAGGATAAGCACAGAACTCCTGACTGCACCCAAACCCAAAAAGGGAAGCAGGGATAGATTACCTAGAAGGGATGCAGAAATGCTGCCCTTTGCATACAAGGAGGAGTTAGGAAAGCCAAAGCTCAGCTGAAGTCAAAACTAGCAAAGGCTGATAAGGACAGAAAGAAAGGCTACTATTATAAGGACACTGGGAGTGAAAGAAAGACTAAGAAAACTGTAGAGCCATTGCTTAGTGACACAGGGGACAGTGGGGGTGCTTGCAAGGCCCACCCTTGGCAAAAGGGCCTGGATAATAACAAACGTGACAATAAGAATGTGTGTGTGTGTTTAGCAAAAATGCAAGATTGTCTGACAGAGTACTTGCCCAAAACTGGTCACGTTGAAGAGCAAGAGGATCATCAGTTAGATTAAACAGTAACTAGAGAATGATGAAGAAATATTTGAAATAAATGAGTCCTCTTGAAAAGAGGTATAAAAAAATATGAAAAGCTGTACCTGTGGGAAAGGCCTTGGAGAAGAAGCAGCAGCAGTCAAAACCTGGTTTGATGCTGACAGAAGTCACCCCGCTAACTTCATTATGGTATCTGTCCAGGCCAGACAGTGCAGCACCCCTCCTGGAGGATGCAAGGTGCTGCACCCCAGCTAGCAGGTGGTCACTACAGGGTGCAGCAAGGGAGGAGAACCCACACCTTTAGTGCATGTGGAGCTTGTGAGGTGCACTCTCACTGGCACATGCATTAGGGCACTGCAGGGAACAGCAGAGGTACCGCAAATCTAGAGCGCCCACATCTCCAAGAGGAATCTTGTGCAAACAGGGGACCTGGAGCTGAAGAACAGAGGGTAGTTAAACATTGGCCTAGAGAGGCTGTGAAAAGTCCAGTCCTGAAGATATTCAAAACTTGACTGGACAGGGCTCTGAAAAACCTGCTGTAATTGACCATACTTTGGGCAAGGGGTGACATCCAGAGGTACCTTCCAAAATAAAAGATTATATGATTCTATAGTTATTATTGCTGTCAGCTTTGAAATTAAACCTCAATATAAGCTTTCTTGAAGGAATACTAAAACATTTGATTAAAGGGTTGTGTCACAATTCCTTCCATTCCATGTAACTTTTAATTGAGCTGATGTACATCAGAGTATTTAATGTCTTGTTATACAGTTCAGTACTAAAGAGATCTAGTTCTATTGCCAATAGACTAGTCTAATACTAAATGTATCATGACATTACTTGTCAGAAAAATATAAGGTGCCAGTTATTTCACATGCATACAGAAATATTTCTTGGGTGGTTCACTTCTGTAACTTGCTAATTACAGGAAAAATTATTTTGCTGCATGTTATAAAGAACTTAATACATGCTGTAATATTAGAATTTTCACAGAAAATAACTAAGAGCACCACCAAAACAGAACACAACCACACACAAAGAACAGTTTGTTACACTGGCCTTCCTAAACTGTAAAAAAAAATAAAATGAAAGTACATATTATAATATCTCCTGCATTTACAGTTCAGAATTCCTGAGTCACACATATTACAGGCTTATTTCTTACTGCAGGCTGGGTTACATGTTGTATTACACAACTGATAAAGTGACATCCTCTTGTATTTCATTCCAAGAACTTGAAGTGTCTGAAGTCCCCAAACAAACCAGAAGACCTGTGAGGAAATCCCTCAAGTTCCCTCTCTCGTTGTCTTCATTTCAGGCCTATATACATTTTACCTCTTCCCCGAGACTTTGCTATCTACTCTTCTACCTATTACCTTCTGACTAAAGGTTCTGTTTCTTTTTCACTTTCTAGAAAAAAGTGTGACCCATCTTACATAAAACAGAAGCTACACTACAGTTTAAGGCCCTATCACTCACCACCTTCAGTGGCACCACCTGTTCTGATGCCTGGGTCTATGCCAGTGTATTCGGCATCACATACACGCAAGGCATTCAGATACTACAGTGTGAACAGACTATAAATAAACAGACTGAAACTCTCCTTTTCTCTTTCAAGTAAGACCAGAAGATAATTAAAATTCACCTGTGTAGAAACAATCTTTGTATATTTGATCTGACAACAGAAAAGAGCAGCCCTGCTCTAGAACCCCTGGCTGTTAGAATCAGCCTCAGCTTCCTAATTAACACTGGAATATAAGCCAGCAGCCCCTGCATTTCAAGTCCAAAGCCACAAACACAGCAGTTTATATCTTTAAAGAAGTAAATTCTTTTAATCCTCAGAAGGAGTTTCACCTTTTGTCCCTAATATCCAGGCAGTTTCTTGCCATTTCAGTTGTCCACTTGCAAAGTTCATGTTTTTATCTGTTGCAGACAGATTTGAACATGTGAATTGAGTGGACCATAGAGGAGGTTATACAGAGTATGCAACAGTGCTAACTGCCCCTGCTGTGGAAATTGATACCTTTGACATGTGATAGGACAGTTAAACACTACTGGGAAGTTGTTGATTATAAAATACCACCTGAATGTAATTCCACAATATTAGAATACATAAATACCTACGTTTGTTACAGAATTTTATCTGTCTCTTAACAAACAAGACATAGCACTAAGCATTTTCGCAACAAAACCCAAAGACCTTACAGAATACACAGTAATAGTCTGCGTGATCTATTTCAATTATAAGTCGATCCAGTTTAAATCAGCGGCTAAATTCTTTGATTTCATAAGTACAAAAAGGCAATGAAGCCAGTGGGAGAAGGGAACATTAACACAGGGGAAGGATGGAATTCCTTGAAATCAAACAGTGTAAAAACCTAAAAGAAAGAATCTGAATGAAGGTGACTTGGACAAATAATTTTAGAAACACATTACTAAATAAGGAGGATGAATGTAAGAAGCAGGAGAAAAAAAAATTCCTCACCAGCAAACCAATCACAGGTCACTGATAAAGCACAAACAGTAGTAACTCATTTTGACTTTTGACAGTTCCACAAATGTTAAATTTACTAAAAAATATACTTGTGAAATATACTAAAAAGAGCAAAAGCTTTTTTCAAATACCTAACCAAAAAGAAGGACCTAAGAAGCAGGAGTGCTATGCAATGATGAGAGAGTTGAAATTAAAGAATCTAAATATACTTCGTAAGATAACTGAACACTTGCTCTTTACTTCAACATATGAATACTGCTGATGAGTGAAAGTATGGAAGCTACCATAACCGCAATTAAAGCAAAGTTCTAAAAGTTAACATGCTCAGAAGAACAGTAGAAAACCCAACCCAGCAATTTTAAAGAACTGTCTCTTGAGACTGCAGCTCTAGCAACACAAAGCTACAAATAAGCCAGAGGTATTATTACTGCAAAACAGCAGAAGTAGCATTCATATTTGAGAAGGAGCAGGAAGAATCATATTGGAAATCTTATTTGCTTAACTTTCAGTGCTTTGTCAAAGCAAACTCTAAAGAAGACAGGCAAATAAATGGACATAGAATGAAAATACATGACTTTACTCAAGTTAAAGTTATGCAAGACTAGCATAAGAGTCTTCCCCAGAAGAATGCCCCTATACAAGGGTACGCTCTTTGGGATTAGTATGCCTGTCCATGGGCCCAAAATCACCTGAGAAAGAAAAAGAGCTGCACGATCACAGGGTGACCATGACCCAACAAAGGAGCATGTGAAGAGTAAGAGAGGGAAATAAACAGGGTTTTAATGCAATAGTTTTTAAGGACTCATTTAGAATTTTCATTCAGAATAACCTTGTTCAGAAAAAGATTAACTGAAACTAGAGCTATGGCAAAAAAAGAGCTGCTAATATGAGTAAATGAGCCTAACATTCAAGGGAAAAAGCAAAGACTGGGAAAAGCATGTAATTACTGTCTGCCAAAAGATTACAGTGCTTACCACTATGATGGAGGCAGTTATTCCAGTTCATGAATAGTGTTTCCACTTTAGAAAAAAAATATTCATCTCTAATCATGGCCCACTTCTGAAACCGTTGGCACAAAATTTCTGCTCTGAGCAGAGAAACTCCTGTCAGCTTCTTCAGGGAAAAAAGTTACTCTTTGGATAGTTGACAGTTAATCCAGTACAAGCTCACAACTGCACAATCTACCCCTTTATTGCAGCATATTTGCAGTTGATTTGCCATTTTAAAATCTGAGAAATACAACTTCTTCTGAGTTCATGATATTTAGCAATAGAATGACAATTCCTTTGAAGGGGTTGAAATCCCTCAGTTTGTTGGCATTATGAAGGTATAGATGAACACAAGGTCACCAGTTAAGACAATAAAAAAGCCATTACGCAGTCTGCAAGAGCGTTGCCTCCTGATGAAACCATAAAGTGTAACTGTGCCTGGTTTAGTGTTGGTAAACTTAAAGCAATGCAAGACAGTAACTGTACCAATGTATCCTACAGCCCTGTAGAACCTCCAGGCATCTCTAAGACTCACCAAGCTATCTTTGGTGACCTTTCTCAGTCTTTGTAAATTACCAAAATTCCACGACAACATCATGCAGTGATGCAACTTCAAGCAGTGGCGCTTATTTTATGAAGTATGAGTTCCCTGCCAGTCAGTTGCTAAAACTATACTTGGAGAGCCCATTACTCCACAATGTCCTGTATGTAATGCTTTATTTTATCATCAGTGACAAGAAGCATCTGCAAAGCTCTTATAATGGTCACTCACCAGAGGATCTCTCAGGGCACAAAGTAAAGCATATGAAGGTTTCAGAGAAGCAATGCAATAGAGTTGGACTTTTCTAGAATCAGTGTTACCATCAACTAAGAAATCAACAAACTGAGAAATCAAACGTGATTTTAAAATATGAGGAAATGACAGTACTATGATGAGCACCATGAAAAATGACAGAAATGCCTAATAAAAAACAAAGTCACAAGAATCTTCCATAAGTGTTTATTCTAAAATGGAACAACCATCATTTTTACACAGTCAGCTCTTTCAAAGTGAGTATCCTTTCTGTCGTTTTGCAAAAGAATGATTGAAAAAACCCAAAACAAAACACTGGTACTATATTGAGGCTCCATTTTTTTAATGAAACAAACAGAGCGCCCCATGGTAACAACCCACATTCAGTAACAAGCTGCAACTATTTAAGATATTTTTCCATTACCAATTTAATACACTCCTACACTCTTTTCTACTACTGCTACAGTTACAGTACAACTAAGAAAAGCTACTGAAGCAAGCAGGACAAATTCTCCTGGGTACCCCTTAGAGCTTTCTCCACCTGCTGCTTCCTCGATCAGCCAGCATCCCTCCTGCTGACTAGCCCTCTGCTGTGGTAGCAAGCTGGTAGGCTCAGAAACACTTGTTCCCCCACGGCCCTTTGGGAGATGCCCCTCACCTCTTCCCTTGGAGCAGCTCTAACTCTGCATACCTAATACAAAAACTTATGAACTTTATCATCTTCACAAGCAGACAGCGCTATTTACATAAACTATTTTCAAGGACAGGTAATGCATAAACACAAACTGTCCATTATGTACACTTATGTTACCTAGTTTCCAGATATTCAAGATAATAAATTTGGATTACTTTCTCAGAAAGCATCTCTAATCATTTTTTATAACACTACTGGACTGTACTGACCCACAAGTATCACCACACACCTTCACATCAGGATCTTACAAACACAAACAACAACATATTTGATACTATGTTATTGGTTTCTAATCCTCTGCTGGCATGGTATACCAGAGGTATTCAATTACATATGATACCAATCCAGGGTTTTTGGGTATATGCACATGACAACCTGTGCACTATGTCAAAGTCTAGCCTTAACATGTTCTACAGATCCCCACTACTTGGAGTCCAATTTAAACAGCACTTTTAAAAGTTCAGATATGTTAAAGTACTATGCCATCTTCTGAGACACAGACAGTCATTAAAAAAAGAGAAAGTAAGCTCCTCTGGAGTCAGTTCACAAGAAGTACTGACACATTTCACACAACTGTCTTCTATTCACAAGTTCTCAGGTACAGCCAGGAATTCACTTCAGGTGAGACTGACTTTACACTCTAAGGTAAACATCTCCAAACCCACGTAACACAAAACAATGGAAAAAGCATGTCATGTACGTCAAACTATTTTGTACTGCTAGAGCACCTTTCATCTGTTCTTACATCATCACTAAGCAATTACATTAACCAAGGAAGCAGATGTGTATTAAGAAGATAACTGTTTCTAGGCCCCATCACTTAACAGTCAAGACACAATGAACATTTAAATCAACGCTTGTCTGGTGAGTTCTTTAATCTCACAGGAAATTTGTAACAAAAAACCCCACACATCTCCAAAGATGTTCAATGCTAACACTGATACTTCAAAGGGATAAAACCAATCCTAGACCTTCCTCATTTCAAGCCAAAAATGTCTGTAAGTCTCCCTAAAATAAGGGAGTCACTGACCAGATCATACAAATTCAACGTAGTACTGCTGCCTCTACAGAACGTTTTTATTACCAGTGAAATACATAACACTGCCCTTCAAAGCATCATGCTAGGATTCAAACTGGTGTTCACTTAGAACACACAGAGCAGATCTCTGACTGCTCAGGGCTGTTTTCGGGCTCCTTCCAAAGTCATGGTTGTGCCCATCTCTCTTATCATCATCAGCAGCCTATTTGCAGTTATAGCAGCAGGGCATACTGAGAATAAATAAATAAACACGATCTGAAATAAATAAAAACAAAAAAGCCTGACTAAGCACCAGAAAGGCTGACTGAACCCCACCATAGCTCTCCACTGAGGGGGCACGCCCTGCTGCCCCGGGGAACAGCGAAGCTATGCTCCGATGCAGCGCGAAAGAGAAAGGCACTGAAATACACACGGCTGTGGTTTCAGGACATCTTCCATTCTCTCCCTCTTTCCTCTTCCTCCCCCTCACGCCGCCGTTCCCACTCAGGACCGAGGCGTGACCGCCGCCTTCCCGCAGGCCCGCGGGGCGGGCGCGGGAGGCCGGCCTCCGGCAGCCGCCCGCCGGAAGGGCTCGGCCGGCCCCGGCTTCCCCCCGCCCGCCCGCATCGGGTCTGACAGCGGCCGCCGAGAAGGGAGCCGCCGCCCGTGTTGTTCCCCTTTCCCTTCACCCACCTGACGAGGCAGCCCCGGCGGAGCCGCCGGGCCCTCCCCGCTTCTCTAAACCCGCAGAACCGGGTTCCCGCCCCGCCCGGGTTCGCATGTAAATGCCACCCTCCCCCCCCCCGCCCCGCCCCGCGCCCTCTCCCTGCCCGGGCCCCGAGCAGCCTTACCTGCGGGCCAGCCCGCCGCAGCACCGCCACGCCGCGACACAGGCAGGGAGGGGGGCTGCTGCACTCTCCCCTACCCACCTCCCACGGGTGCGAGGGGCTCGCGGGGCCCGGGATCGCCTCAGGCTCCTTCCTTCCCTCACGCCCCACGCCCGGAGCCCATAGAGGAGAGGCAGAACTCGCCCCAGGGCGACCGCAGGTGCCCCCCGGCACGGACCGCGGAAAGGCTACCTCACCTCACCCTTCCCCCCCCCTCGCGCCTTCCCCGTGAGAGGCCGCAGGAACCGGAGCTTTCGGCAAAGGCGAGGCGAGCCGCGCCGCGCCGCTCCGGGCCGCCCTCGCCGCCGCCCTCCTCCTCCTCCTCCTCCTCCTCCTCCTCCCCGCCCCGCGCTCTCGCCTCCTCCCCTTAGCGCCAGACGGTTACAGCCACACCGAGAACCCGGCTGGGAAACAGCGGTTAATTTCAAACCGCCCGCAGCATCCTGCGGAAGGAGGAAGAGAAGAAGGAGGAGGAAGGGGCCGGCAGCCGCTGCGGGAGCGGCATACCACCCGCGCCGCCGCCCAGACCGCACGGCCCGCGCCGCCCCAGCCCCCCGCACAGGCTCGGCGAGGCGCACCGCGCAGGCGCCGCGGAGCAAGGGGCGAGCGGCCTGCGCGCACGCATGCGCGGGGCGGCCGGGCGCTGCGTCGGCGGGCGCATCTTCCCCCCACCCCGCCCCTCCCGCCGCTGGCGGCGGGCGCCTGTGTCCCGGTGCCCCCCCTTCAGCTCAGGGGCGGCAAGGCAGCAGTCAGCCCCCGGCGTTAATTGCGTTGCCGGAGGAGAAGCGCCCTCCTCTCCCCGCCCCGGTTCTCTTTTCCTCAGTAGGCAGCGAAGGGGGGGGGGGGGGGGGGGGGGGGGGTCGTGCCCCGAGGTGAGGCGGGCTGCGGCGCCCGCCTTCCCCCGTTATCACCGGGCAGGCCGGCTGACTCGCGGCTGAGGCGGGGAGAGGTAGGTCTGCGACCTTCCCCTTTGCGTTTGCTTCTTGGTTTTAGCTGGTGCTTAGTTTTTATGGAGTGGTGTTCCCCCGGGAAGGGAAGGCCGCAGCCGCCTCTGGAGAACGGCAGGGCCCGAAGGCACCGCCCGCTCCCTTCGCGCCCCGCCGAGGTGCGCCCCCTGCGCCCACCGTTTTCACCTGGCACGCCACGCGAGTGTTTCGGGAGATCTACGTGGATGGGTGCCAGGCAGGGCTTATGGGTAAAAATCCTGTGCAAACGTTTACACCTTATCTTAGACCGCAGCAAACGCAGGCGGACTTCTGAACCGTCAAAATTTTAATCTAAGCAGGGATCAGAGTCCCTAAGGATGACGTATAGAAAAGAAAGAAATGACTATACCGTTAAAGATACACCGATTTATACACCAAGAGCCAACTAATGTTCATGAAAGTACTGATGAGGCTCTGCTGTGAAATAGACTTGGGATCAGATCTGCACTCGCTTTTCAAGACCTGTGTTGGTAAGTGCAGGGTGTCTATAAGAACATGGAGATGAGCAGAGGTCTGGAAGAGATGGCATTTCATACGTTAGAAATCACATGGAAGTGAAAAAGCACTGTTAAAATGACAAGCCTAGGGGCAGGGCTCAGGAACATTCAACAGAGCCCTTGGCAGAGGTCAAATGTCTTACTAAAATAAGCTCAAGTGGATGTGCACGAAGGAAAGAAAAAGGGACATGCCAGTGAGTTAAATCTATTAGAGTACACATAAAACAACTTCCTTGAGTTTCATTAGTATTTTATAACTTTCTGTCTGAGAAACCCTGTATCGTCTCAATCTCTTTCTTCACTTGATCATACAGTATAGCCTCACCATGCTTATTTTTAACGTCATGTTAATTTCAGTAGTAATAGATGATGATCTCACTGCAGGGAGATGAAGTAGAAAGTTTCTCTTGGAACATCAGTAGGAAAGACCAAAAAAAAGTACTGGCTTAAAAGCTACATTTTCATTTTATTTTTATTCTTACAGAAGGACTCACCTGATTTTCTGGCCTTTATGGAGAGTCTTCATTAAAAACATCTCGGCTCATTTTGGTTTGGTCTAGCTGGTGGGAGAAGTCTTTCGTTCCCTCTTGATTGGAGAGTTTGTGTGGAATCTTCTGAAATGTGGGATGTCCCAGGTCTGGGCAGGATGATTCTCTGAAAATATATTCCTATATAAAGGGGGAAAATGTTTCCAATTGTTTGTACATTTTTCTCCGGTTAAGTGTTGGTATTAGCATACGTTTAGTCTTTTGATATCATAGGCTGCACATTTTTCTTCAATGATGCAGCAAAACGCATGTCTCCTTGAGAGCAGACATGCATTTTTGTGGCTTGAAAGAGCAATTGTTTACTTGCCTGAAAAGCGGTGCACAGTGCAGTGTATACACAGTGCAGTTACTACAGGCAGTGGTACAGGATGTCACAGTAGCAATTATGAGTTCAGCATCATTAATGAGTAGTTAAACAGTCAAGTTACATACAGTTTCATTATAAACCTTTAATTAGAAGAAAATGAAAGTTATATTTGAACTTTTGCTATGAAATGGCTGCAGTTACAAAATATACAATTATTTATGAATTTGCCTTGAACAAATTCTTACTGAAGCTACTATAAAGCTTGCTCTGTTAATAATGAGTTTCTGCTACAAATAAATAAATGAAGGAATGAAGTATCACTGGATCTGCCTTTGAATATATTTTTGTCTTCAGTGTTGTCTTTTTATACGGGGGGTTAGTATAGATTCCTCGTCATACGTAATTGAACCTGCTGATTTACTCTCTCCTTTCCCTTTTCTCTGGAAATCTCTCTCTAAAACTGTTTTGCCCAACTGAGGCATTCCATCGGTGAAATCTTAGTTCTTTTTAGAGCGATGGTCACCTAAGAAAGTATATCTAGAATGACTCGGTAAGTCAGTTGTATGGAACGCTTCCAACAACATCTACTTCCTGCAATAATTTGTATACAGTTTTAAAGACGTTTTGTCACTGAAACAACTTCAATGAGAGAAGAATGTGTTTTCCTGTGTAATGTTTGCTATTTTTGCAGTTTTGAATATCTTCTTTTTTTGTTGCTTGCTTTAGCATTTCTAATCTTCCCGTTGAAGCTTTTGTTTCATGATGATTGCAGCTACTGGTAAAGAATGTAATAGTGGTGGCTGCACATGTAGGACTGTAGTCTAACTTGATCCCTGATGTCATTGCATGTATTTTTCCTTCCGTGTCCTCCCTATTCTTCTCAATCTCTCTTTCTCTTACAGCCACCTCTTATCGCTTTATGGAAAGAATAACTTCCAGCTATTAGTTTAACTGGTAGATTCGTTTACTGATGGAGACCGATTGGTTTAACGTAGCATTTTAAGAAGTTCTGACCACCTCCATCAACTTATTTCTCTCCTTCCCATTTTGTCCCCTTCCTTTCTTGTAGATGCCATCTCCTCAGTTCAGACACCGTCACTCAACAATTCATTTGGCACAACTGAACACACATTTTTTTCCAGCTGTAGTAGATCCTCCTTTGGAGATTCCCAGTGTTGTTAGTAACTGCTTGTTCCCCCCCTCCCCAAAAAAAGGGTGTTCTACTACTCCCTTGTGACAAGTGGAAAATCAACATTGCGTGGCTATACTGTAAAATAAGTGTAAACCCCTTTTGTAATGCAGGGAGCAACTTTTGCTTGTTTGTTTTGTTTTTCAAAACAGTTATTGGATGTGCTTACTGGAGGCTTCTGCCATGCCCTTTCACTCCTGTCCTCCCCCACCTTTTGTTAAGAGTTTAACTTCTGCTGAAGATGCATTTCTGTCATCAGATACGGAGACACTAATATATATTAAATAAATGTTTTCAATCTCAGTGTTTATGTGTTTTGTAAAAATTCAAGAGGAAAATAAAAAAAAAAAAGATGCATTGCCTTCCTTGGATGACCTTTTGCATGTGGTCTTCTCTACACCAATTTTTTAACTCGGAAATTATTAGGACCCAGAATATATTTACAAAACATTAGGTCTGGGGAACCATAGCAATCAGACAGTTTCTACTGGAAGTTAAATGTAAAAGTTACATAAACAGGCACTGGGCAATTTATAATTCAGTTACTAGACTAGTAAAATATATTTTTAGTTACTGGAAAACTAAATAGATAGAGCAAAAGAGTGAGTAATCCTGTTGCACAGTCAAAAGATCTTTAAAAAGATCCAGTACCAGCTCTGTTGAAGCACTTGTTATTCAGAGTAAGGCTGATTTTCAGTTACATTCAAAGCAATAAGCAAAAGGGTTGCATGACTTCAATGTAAATGGTGGGAAACGGTAAGACTTCGAAGACAATATTTGAAATAGTTATAAGGCAGAATGCATGCAGACTGCTGAACATAATCACAAAATTCTTTATTTAAATCTTTTGTAGAATTCATTGGAGTACTGAGGGTCTATTATCCAGCTTCCTCTGTAAGGTTTTTGCATACATATGACATTTACCAAGTAGTGGAAAAAAGCAAGGATTCAAAATTCCTGGGCGTTTTATTGTGGGGATATGCACATTTCACAGCTGTTCTTGTAGGGTTAATAGACTAGAAGGTTTCTGGTAGTGCTAGGTAACTGCAGAATCAGTGAGACTTAGTTTTTCCCTTTACCTCATTTACTTTCAACAGTGCAAAAATCTGCAGAGCACAGTAGGAATTATGCACACATGATGCATTTTGATGGGGATTAGCACCCACAAATCTTTTCGGTGCACTCTAGCAGTAGAATTGCATGAGTTCTGGTTCAGATCCATTGCATCCTCAGCAGGGAAAGGGTTAGACCGTCTGTTGAATAGCTGTGGGTAGGGCTAACTGAAAAATTTGTATTCCAATGTTTTCCTAGAAATCTACATTTCCAAGTAAATGCAATCTTTTGTAGAAAACATCTGTTTTAACACAGATTTGTTAATTGACCAAACAATTGAAAACAGAATGCTCCCCACTTTCTAGATATTTATTGTCACTGTTTTGGTCGGGTTTGTTTGTTTAAGTCTTTTAGAAATAAGGTAAGCACTAGAATATTGTGCTTTATGTTTAGTATGTGTTTATAGGAAGATTTTTGTAATTGCTACAGATTAGTATCCATTTTTATACAGCAAAATTTTAAGCACTAGAGTGCTCTGAACAGTGTCCAAAGATCAGCTTGTTAAATAAGAAGTAAGGGGAAGACACTGACATTATTTCGATCAATCCCATTTAGATGTGGAGAAATTATGAAGTAACAAGGTTTTTGGACTGAGATTTTGCGAGAAACCTTTTTTTTTTAAGAAAGTGAAGGTATACGTGAAAAAAGACTCGAAAAATTAAACTTTTACTTTAAAATTTGAAGGTTTTCATATTATACATAGCAGTATATTTAATTTTGATATAGAGCTTTTCATTATTATTCCATGGTAAAAACAAGTAGAGATCCAAGTATCATAGTCCTTACAGACCTGATAGATGTACTTCTAAATGTCTTTATGTTCTGTTTGATATATATAGAAATACTGATGATTTCCTGTGCTAAACATCATTCTTGAAAACTCAATCTGAAGTCATGCCCTATTCTTTGTGTATTATATATCCCCCAAAAGAGACTGTGTAAATACTAGTTGCTTTTACTGATGACATACAAGCCACATAGAGGAAACCACCTCACTCTTACACAATTGTGTTGAGTTTGCAAAACCAACGAGCAGTGTCTATATTAAGCATAAGTGAGTAAACACGTGGCTTTTTTTAGTATGTACTCATATGTTTTTCTTAGTTGCTTTTCTGACACCTGTTATATTTTTTATGTAGAAACATCATTAGAATGTAAAATTTAAATATGACTTTTCAATACATTTGGATTTTATAACACACTGAAATTGAATGGGCATTTATTGGAACTCTCCTATGCCTGATATCCCCACAACCCAAATTATCTTCACCTACTACGGCGTTCCCACCAGGTATGCTGAGGTGAACAAATTATTAATATTACTAAGACATATCTCCTATGACTTTTTTGTCTTCTATAGAAAATATAATGAAAATTAAAATACTCCTTTATTTTGCTTCCTACCTGAAGAAACCACTCTTACAATTCTCTTCAAAATCTCAAGTGCACAGATTCTCCATGTAATAAAAATAGCTTTCACCGAGTCTGCATCTCATTTTCTCCAGCAACAAAGCTGACCCTCTGTCTAATGCATTTAAAAACCAACCAAATGGAATAACTGAAATCCAAATTGAGAGGGATGCTTCTTTTCCATTAGTATGGAGCCTGTACACAGCATGC
Organism: Morus bassanus; assembly: GCA_031468815.1. Classification (NCBI taxonomy): domain Eukaryota; kingdom Metazoa; phylum Chordata; class Aves; order Suliformes; family Sulidae; genus Morus; species Morus bassanus. Next base: position 55,993,814 of record CM062567.1, on the reverse strand, counting down.
TGCTGCTTGCTGCTTCAGTGCACTTCTTCTCTCGGTGTACGTCTGACATTAATTTGCATAATTATTTGAAGGTGAAGGTGGATGGTTCCTTCATACAAGTACTGTTAAATTGGAGAAGCAAGAGGACACTGAAATATAAATTTTAAATGTCAGGCTCTGTACTGCACTTTACTTTAGAGGTTGTCAAATCTGTGTATTGTTCATCGCAGCCAGTCAATTGTAACTTTGTATCTTCTTCCTAGACTTAATCACCATCACTTTTGTCCAGTTTTTTTACAACTCCTGAGCAGACACTGCCGCCACAGTCAGTGGCAGCTATGGATGCTCAGCACTCCTGAGAGAAACAGACCATTCAAATTAAGCAGATTGGGTTTAATAATTCCATTTACTGAATTCAAAATCAACATATGTACAAGCCTTGGAAGACTGGGAATTAAGTAATATTTGTCTATGAGGTACATGGACCCAAGCAAAAACAGCTTTGCCAAGTCATGACTAGAGCTGATAGTAGCTCCAGTGCTTGAAATTTTAGGACTATCATACTACACAAATTAAACAAAAGGTAAGTAAAAGGTAAGTTCACAGAAAGGCTATTCTAATGGAATTCAAACACAAACAATGAAGAAGAAAAATGTGAAAAATTCACAGAAATGTTCATAATAATTCATTTAAATTAAATACAGTTTAAACCATGTCTTACTTGTATGTAAAGTCTAACCTATTGACATTTGTCTTTAATCTTTTACCTTATACAGGATTGTAATATAGCATATCCCTCTTCATTCTTTCTTATGACAATATGTGGATCTTCTATTCAGCTAGAGAGCGAAGCTGGTACAAGACTCCAAATGTCTAGTTGTAACATTAGAACTGGCCAAACTGAAAAGTGGATATAAAATTTGAAAATATTTAAACAAATTAATTAAACTAAATTAAATTGATAATATTCCTTTAAATGTACATTGCATTTTACAGCTTGAACATAGGATTACTTAGATTTTGTAGCAAATTGATCTCTGTGTATACTTCATGTTGAATCTTCCGAGGGTTATGGCAGCTCAACCTTTGTGACCTAGGAGGAGTAAAAAGCAAGTGTTTATGTTTTTGTATGTAATGTGCAGTTCTGATCTAATAAAACTTTAACATTGTAGAATTCTGTATTTGATACATGAACAAGAAAAGATTATTTCCAAGGTTTTGTTTTGCCTTTTCAGGGGTTTTAAAGACAATCATGCAAATGATCATGCCTGTTAAGGGATGTCCTAAATTATGCCTATGCATATGCATACCTCTGCAACTCTGTGAGACTTCTTGAATTATATTAGCAGTCAAACCGATTGAAACAGAGTAAACAAAGCTATAGATGATGCAAGAGAAAGAATCTGTCGTCTATTGTTTCTAGGCTGAGCAAATGTAAAAGCAGTATAAAAGCAAGCAGATGTCACTCCAGATATATACTGGGCAATTCTACTTCCAGGCATGATTTAATTCTGAAGAGTGACACGACAGTCTTGCTTAACATTTCTGTAGCATTCGAAAGGAGATCCAGTAACTTTTGTGATTATTCATGTCTGAATATTTTGTATGCTTATTAACTATTCCAACCAACTCAGCTAAAAAAGAAAAAGCGAGCACATACAAACTAGATTATAGTTTCTTGTGCGGACTTGTTTATTAGCATCCAGTTAACAGAGCCAGGTGGTTACTTACGCAACCTCAGCTCAGCTTGCACAGGTGTCACCAAGGGCATCACTTTTAAAAAACGGGATTACACAACTGTAATGAGGACATTGTTTGGCAGGGAGAACTTTTGTTACAGGAAATGAGACATGAGCAAGAAATAACGCTGGGTGACTACACGAGCCAAGGTTGGGTTTGTGGGCCTGGCAATTGGTGGGGGGGGAGGCAAACAAAAAAATCCGCCCCAATAAACCCAAACTCTACATGACTACAAAAAGCACATCTGGTGTCAGAACCAAGGCACAACATAGATGAATATTTTTTATACTGTTCTTACAGTAATTTTTCAGAGCAAAGCTATACTTTGAACCACACCTTAAGCTTTTATGCAACAACTTAGTTTTGCTACTTCGTTATAGACATCACATTCTTTAATTACTTAAGGCTGAAAACAAATACTTTAAGGATTTATTCATGAAAATAGAATGGGTCAATCCACCAATTTAAGAATCCTTCAAATCACCAACAGAAACTGCAATTTTTGTTCATATAAAATACACCTACATGCAATATATATATGTATGTATAAAACAGAACATCAAGTACTAATAAATTAAATATTAAAACTAGGCTAAATGGAATCTCAAACAGGTTGCAGTGTCTAATGAGAAGCAATTATTTAAATAACCATTTCATGCTGTTAGGTTACTCCTTCACCAAAGATGTCACAGTATTCTCTTAACTCTCCATGTCTGCTTTACTTCAAAACCTCTGAGAAGAAATTTAAATAGTCACCAGACCAGCATAAGTAAGATGTATGCTGACTTTTCAAGCTTTGCCTGTTTCCTGAGGGAAATACCACAGTTCTCAATTCCTGGTAAGCAAGACAGCCGCGTTCATTTTTAGAACAACCAGTTCTGCATCTGCATTTATCTGCTTTTGTGCGTTATGGAGAGGATGTTTGACTGGGTTGCTTGTAAAAGATGATACTGAACATAACCAGTGGGATGGTAACTGGAATCTAAACATAAAGATCTAGGTCGATCCAACTAAAATTTAGTTACTTGAAACTACACATTTGTTGTGTTCCTTATAATCTGTTGTCCATAAGTGCAGAAATAAAGTCTGGAATATAACCTAGAGCAGGAAAAAAGTAGCTTGTTAACTATAATATGTTGTTACTTTTAAAACACGCACACCTTTTCCTCACAAAACAAAACCAAAAAACAGACACCACCACCAACCAAAAAACCCAGGGGAAAAAAAAAAAAGAAACTTTCATGCTGGATGAGGAAAAGCAGTAAAAACTACCTAATTTCAAATTAGCTATTTGAGGGCTGTACTTGTCCATCTTTGTCAGATTTAAAGGAGGGACATTCAGAAAGGCTATTAAGAGATATTTTGTAAAACGTTACCCCTGAAATTATTTGGATCAAGAAAAAAGTTGTAAGGAAGACATTGTTTGTAGCCTACTAGTGTATCACAAACAGTAACCAAAACGTTTATCAGTACATATAGAGAAACTGAAATTGATCTAAGCTTTTCTTAGATACAATTATTTTACTTGCTGGCTCTACTTTTGCCAAGTTAGTGTAAGATTAAAGGTCAAACCAAACAAAACTATTTTACATCTGCCCTTGACCATGCTAGGTTAAGATGAGAAATGTGAGAGTTTCCCTCGGAGATGTTGTAAAAAATCCAGAGGCTTTTAATTTGAAATCATTCCCTTGATAATGACAAATAAAAGTTTAGAGCCTGACACACAGCCTGGAAAGTAACACCGGTGGCTCACCCAGCCGCTCTGACGCCAGCCCGTGACTGGCACGGTGCTAAGCCTGTACAAGGTCAGCAGTTGGCTGGAGGCACCCTGGGCTGCCAGGTGCCCCGGCGGTGACCGCCAGGCTACAACCCAGCCGTTGCTGGCTGGCCACCTGGGAAGCTGCTGCTCTCCACCCTAAGCCAGGCAGCTGGCCGAAACCCAGGGCTGAGAACTCTTCAAGTTTAGCACAGAGAAGCCAAAGGAGCACGGGTATAGTAAAGGTAAAAAGAGAGGGAAGTAGGTGCAGAAGTATAAGCTGTGATCCCTGATCAGCCGATGGAAGCTGCCGTTGTTTGCAGCCTCTCGCTGGCAGGGAGTGGACTCTCACTGCAGGTTGCTATAATAAAAGCGCTCGGAAGGTCAGGATCACAAAGGTGTGAAGGTTATTACACTGGAGTACTGAAGAGCTGATACTTGTATCTTTAACATTAGGCAGTATCACTGCTCTCATTTCTCAGTACTGTGCTGTTATCTCCACAGCGATGCCATTTTCTCATCCTTTGTCTCTTCTGTGTTTGCACTGTGGGGTCTGATTTTGAGTCCCATGTTTCAAATTCTGTTAATAGTTTATATTTTCAGTATTTATACTTTCCCCTATTTCCAAATATGTCAACAAATGAAAATACACTTAAGTATTCAACATATAACAGTCAGTAAGATGAAGTTAAAAAGCAAACAATTCTTGGTTTTGATTTAAAAACTAGAAATATTTTCTGTGTTGACTAATGTACCTGATATGTTTCTCATTCTTAAAGAATGCATTCCATTTCAGTCAGCAAGCCTTTTAAGTGTACGCAGTATTTACATTTTTCTTCCTCTCCTAAAAATTGTCATCTCTGGAAACATTGGAGGCAAACCTCAGTTTTCTCTGCTTTCAGTATTTCTGTCTTTGAGCAGCCTTCATCTTTGAGCAGTCTTAGTGTTAGACTAAATTAACAGAACAACACATTTCTTCCACTGCTGCAAAAACGAAATTAGTTTCACTAACTAGAAGTAAAATTACTAGTTGTCATTAATGGATTTTATTTCTTAGGAGTTAAATTTCTTGTCTGTAGTGGTAATCTCAAATAAGCATAAGGGAAGTCTCTCCCTCTTCATTATTTCCTTTGCACCATATAACAAAGCTTTTGCCTTGATCCTTTCTGCTTTTGTCTTCTTAGGGTGTCTCTGCATGAATGATGCAACTGGATTTATCTGTATGTGAATCAGTGCTAAAAAAAGGCAAAACTGCATTCAAAAAGTGCAAATCTTTGAACCTGAAATTCAGAAATTTTATTCATTTTTGAACAAAGAGTGTTTTGAAGACTGTTCACATACCCGTCTCTCTGCTCTGGATTGTGTTTGCAGTCTACCACCTATCTGTTTTCTTCGCTCTGAGGCTTGTGTTAAGCAACTACTCTGTTTACCTGTACAACGTCTGCTCTTCCAGTTTTGCTTTTGGAGACTAGGTATTCTCCCGAAGCAGCAATTTCTCCTTTGAACTCCAGAGAAGTACCACCTTGATTCTGAAGGATTTCAGGCTGCTTAGGTAAGAGAAGTCACTTCCAAAACTGCTGGATAGCTTCATGGCTGTTTTGTAGGGTGTACGGTGATGGCAACAAGAGACTTTTATAACTACGCACTGTGTACTTGAGATTACTGACACCACAGAAGCTAAAGCAGCCTCAGTCATGGTGGTTTGTTATTTCATAATAGTCCACAGTTACCTCCCTATACCTAATCGTCCTGCATGGCTCCTGCTTGAGCACTTGCTAAATGGACTTCACCAGAAGACCGCAGGCCCCACATGGCTTGTGGGCAGTATACTATCCAACAAGACTTTCCGACATTGTCCATAGCTATAAGAAATTAAAAGGTTGTAACAGAGGTTAGCAAGAACAAAATCTGAGCTTACCTGCAGTATGTTACTTGCTTAGTATTGTCCCTAACGGATTAGCAAAAGTTTGGACCACTAGACTATAAAGAATTAAATATCTAGCAAAATATTTTGAATAATAAAATTAATTAATGTATGAACCTTCATGTTGTGCTTAATTAGATTAAACTTAAAGAAAGCAGTTTTTAGTACGTGGAGGAAGAAGAGAAAATACTGCATGAAACATTTTCAGTGCAAACTGTTAGAGTGCGCTTTGAACAAGAATTATATAATAGCATGATGATGGTTAATGCATTATGACAGCAAGTGATGAGTTCTCTTTCTTACAGTATCTGAACAAAGCCAAAAGGAAGTTACGCCTTCCTTCTAAGTATTTGTGTGCATATTTATAGTATAATTATGAAATGTTAACTGTTTGCCACACTTTTCTAACCATAATGGATTTTTCTCTTCTCTCAGTGTCCCACTTGCAAAATCATCTTGATACTTTGGATTGTGGCACTTTATATTGAAGAATGAGTTGAACAGATGTACAGGGAGCAACATAATGTAGAAATAACATTTCTTGCTATTCTGGATAGTTATAGGGATGAACTGAATAAGGTGGGATAATAGAAGAACAATACAAGACACTTTACACTTGGAAATCAAAGACTAAATAACATATCTCTATTCTAGTCATCACCGGTAAGAGACAGAATTACATCTCAGTGTTTCCATGAGTTCTGTGTGTTCTGACCCAAGTATCCACAGCAGGCCCCCCTGCCTGAGTGCAAGGTTTGGCCTTCATCTCTGGCAAATGATTCAGTGTAGCATTTCTGTGAATAAGTATTATCACATGCATTTAATAGAAAAGATTCACAGAGTAAAAATCATAAACTGTTTAGTAAACTGTGACTTGCATCATAACTCAATTTCTTTCGTCGCGTGCAAATTGCTGCTTAATTAGAACAAGAAGCTCACAATATGGCTCCTGGTTTCATAAGAAGGAACTGGCAGTGTTGGAAATAAAAACCAAATTGCCTGAAATCCTCTAACTTAGCCAGACAGAGTAATGAATGACACAGTTGTTTTGCTCTTTTTATGCCAAGCTAGCTTGCTTTATGTTGTAGTACCAAACAAACTTGTAAAATTGCTAGTATCTTTCTAGAGCTGAACTTTCAGATTATGACCTCTGCCTGACTCAAAGACACTGAATGCAGTTTAATACTGAGGCAGTCACCATCAGCTCAGCATCTCTGTTGTCTTATCTCCCACAGGTGTTATTCCAAATGAAGTTTCAGGGGCTGGAGGACAAGTTGAGGTCAGCTTAATTTTTCTTGATATAATAGTTCTAGTTCACATTGCATTTACTCTAAACTGAACTGCATAAGTGCAACCCCTAGGTTAACACCCCCTCCCCTTTCAGAGCCACAGGGAGGTCCAGGTGGTTTGAAGCAAATTACCAGAGGAAATACTTGTGTGAAGACTTGTCACTATTTTGTGCAAATGGGGTTTTTTAAAGCATTTCTTTTTCTTTTGTAAATATAACAATGTAATACTTCAATTACAGGCATCAGAGTTTACTTTGGATAGTTGGAAAATGGGTATTTTGCCATTTAGAAGGTAAGTGATCCATTTTAATAGATGCATTCATCAGTAAGGAATGTTTTATATGAAAAATTCAATACAGAATATTGTATATTAATAATTAAAGATAACTATGCTGTGAGCTGTACCTGGTATTTGTCAAGCCAAACCCAATGTCTCTGGCCTTTTCCAAATAAGCAGGGAAAAACTTCATGTGTATGAGAGAGGAGTGTGGAATCAAAGTGGCAAAATAAGCTGAGCAAAGTCTGAGAGAGAACAATTAGAATGATTAGAATTTGAGTTTAATTTGAAATAGTGCATGTTAACAGATGAAGTTGCAAAATCACATAGTTGGAGCATTCTGAGCAGTTTGGTAATCACTTCCTTTTAAATAATAGTTTTCTTAAGTCAAAGAAGTGCTTCACATCTCAAGAGTCTGCATTGGCAGTATTTCTTTGCAGACGAGGAGGGATAACAAAAAGGAAGCATGCCAGCATGTCATCCTTACACACAGGTGAGCTCCTAGAGACAATGAAATAACACAAAAATACAAGGGGAGCATCTCTTTTCATTATGTGTGCACGCAATTAAGTAAGAAAGTCTTCTAGACCACAGTGTTAAAAATATTTTAAATTATAAATCTGGGAACAGTATCAAATGGTTCATGTTTCAATCCCATATCCACCGCTAAGTTGCTGCACAGTATCTTGAGTTTTCCAGAACTCATTTTACTCACCTGTAAAATGACTTGTGTTTATTTTATGGGCGTACATACCATCAGACCTACCAAGCATTTGTTTCTAAAGCACCTCAAGAAAGCCAGACGTCATGTATGCAAATCAATACTGAATAATAACTCTGCTCCCATAGTAGTTCAGCAGAGGCGATGAAGAATTCACTATTTTCAACTGAACTGTAGGTTACTCTTCCTTATGTAGAAGTGCCCTATGGGCCTGTCATTGAGAAGTAGGCCAGACATAAAAGGAATTTCAGGCCTAAAGCCCTCGGGTCTCTTCAACCAGATATTCCACCCTACTCAGTGGGTGGCAAAGCTTGTAGTAAATCCTGGGAGCTAGAAAAAGGAGTTAAGGAAGGTGAGAAGCACTTCCCTCCAAAACTTTTGAAAAGTAAGAGTAGTAGGGAATTTAGAGTACAACAGGACTCAAGCAACAGTGTAGCAGTATCAGGATATCATCTGAAATGCTGACAAATTCCTAATCTGAGATTGGTTGTGTGTTCTTAGAGATCTGTTACATTCCTAGCCTTCACATGTCCTGAATTCAAGCACTGATTGATAGGTCTAGCTACATAAAACTATTGTCTTTGTGCTTTTATATGTAATGACTTTGTGTAATTACAGAACAAAAATGTGTATTCGTTCTGTTTTGTAGTTTCTAGAAACTGTAATGCAGGGAAGTAGTGTAATTATTCCTAAATCACTGTTTTCTCTATTCTGCCTCCATCAGTTTCATAAATTTGATACTGCACAAGGAAAGTAAGTGTTTTCCTTAATGATCTATCAAATTAAACAGTATTGTAATTGGGAAGAATACTTCCTGATTCTCCTTGAAATAGCTGCTCACCTTGATAGTTGCAAATGTTATTCAGTACACCTCTTTAAGAATCTGTCATGCTATGACTCAGTGACTTTCCTCAAAAGTGAATTCTGCTGGGTGTAGCATCTCCAGTGATGTGGTTTCAGATGTTCCACACTTTAGCTAAAGGGATCACAGAAACTGAATTAGGTTTTTTAGGTCCTCCCAACTGAATAGCCTCAGTGTCTCAAGATCTTTGCATGTAGTCTTAGCCCTGCTGACTAGAAATGATGAAGCAAAATCATTTGCTGTTTCTTAACAGCAGTGCTTAAGGGCAAAATATTATCACCGAATTGGAAAAATCCCAGCACAGAGATAATTTTGTCTTATGAATGTGTATCTCACCCATTCTTAAAAAGCATCTAAATAAGCAGTCATTCCTTTGACCTTGCTATCAGCAGGTGGGCAAGGAAAGAGGAAAACTAACTATGTGTTTGCAGGAATTTGGGTAGCATCACTGTTCTTGATTAAAATACCAGTAGAAGCACCGAGATGCAAAACAGCTTGCCCAAGGTGGGTGAGCACGGCCCTCGGGGAGCTGGGAATAGAACCCAGGTCTCCTCGAAACCAGCCCACTCTTCTGCTGCAAAGAAGGCCTGCCTCCAGGAGCAAGTTCTTTTCTCTTTTTAGATATAAGGCCTCTCTGCCCATGTAGTTTTGGTTTTGGGGGTTTCTTTAATACTGTGATTACAGAAAAAAGAACAAAAGTACTTAAGTGAGAGTCTGCTGCCAGCTAATTTAAAATCAAACCTGTGACTAGCATCACTGTTGATATAAAGGATCTGCTGTTTTATAGCATCATTGGCTCTCTTTTCATGGTATCCAGAGCTTTTAAAGGAAGTACAACAATTAAAGTGAAATGGAAGTTAAGAGAAGGGTTTTGACGCTCTAAACAAAGCAGAAAGGAAATGCTGCTTAACAAGGTAGTGATAAGATGAAGATTCTTGTTTTAGCAAAGTGAGACTCTTGCAGGATCTGAATGTTTTTAAACTCTCATCCCATTGTTGGTACAGTTTTACATTTATAATACTGACAATGACTCTGTAGAGGCACAGTCATAATCTTCTAGAACACTGCCATCTGGTGGTGGTTGTAAGTCACAACATTTAGATAAAATATTAAAAAAAATGGCAATCAAATCAGGCTAGGCAAATGTTCTGGTTATCCATTAAGTCCAGCTTTCATATTAAAACTGGTAAGGTTCTAATCACAGCACTATAAAGGATTTACCTTGCACAACTATTTCTCCTCATTCTGTAGGCTGCAGGTACAATGAGTTGTCACCATTTTCACTGCACTATCAGATAATGTGCTGTTATTTGTAACCTTTGTGCTGAAGTAATGATCAAAATACTTCCTAGCAAACTGCTTACCGGTGCACCTATCTATGGTATGCTTTATGACTGCTTTAACATCAACATTAGTACTTTGAATTTTATGAGTAGGAGTAAAAACTGCAGTTATTATGAAATGCAACATTCCATAAGCTGTCTGTAAAGAACAGTGGTATGTACATAAGCTCTGGACAGTAACTCCTGTAACACGATTAGTGCTCCCTTCTGCTTACGTTTGTTTACTCTAATACCAGTTCATGTTCATTTATTTTTAAAGTAACTCCCTCGATGTCAAATATTATCCAGTAGGAATAATAGGAATATTTTATATTAGGCATTATGTTAACAGCATGATGATATAAAGAAAAATTCAAACATAGCAAAACCTCCTTTCCAAATAAAATATGAACCAACATAAAAAAGTTATCAGAAATGCTACATATGTTAGGTTGCTTTATGTCTTTTCATATTTGTGATGGATGACTGGATTGAAAGAACCAGCTGCTAGCAAATTCATACATTTTTCATAAAGTAATTGGAATTGTAGGTGTGGACAAGAGTATTGAAAGCCATACTCATAATTTATGCCCAGGGCTTTTTTGTGGCTTCCAGAAAGCTGCAGTGACTTAAAGACAGCATTTTAAAAATCAGATTAGACTGATGGGAGGCCATATGCATGAATGCTTCAATCATTAACAACTAAGATAGTTACTGGCTGAGATAGTGTCAAATTCTTTCAGTAACAGAGTTGCTTGTTAGCTGGACTTGAAGTAGCACTTAGTGGGATTACTTCAGTTTAAAGTTAAGCAAATTGTTCAGCAAATGCTGTATGTTCCTGAGCAATCTGAAGTAACCCTGGCAATGTAAAGCTATCCAGCTCCTGCCTGCCTCTGTCCCTCTCACAGCAACCCCTGTACTCAGGGGACTCAGCACAGTAAGTCAGCAGAAAATTATCTGCTCTTTTGCCAGGTTAGTCTTCTGCAGACTCAACACACAGAAATGACTAAGGGAAAGGTCTGACAAGCACTAGAGCTAGCGCAAGGCAAGGAATGGGGCTGCAGGGATGTGTGGGCCACTGTCACTGACAATTAGAGAAGTCTAGACTGCTGTGAAAACACAGTCTTTTACATTTATGCTCTATTCCCTTTCCCACGGAAATACATTAATGACTGCTATGTATTTAATTGGAAACAGACCCTTATTCTTAATTTTCCACCATAACCAGTGCTGTTTGCAGAAATACATTTAGCTTTCACGGGCAGTACAATCATGTCATATTTCTCTTGTTTAGCCTGCTAACTGGTGTACTTAAGGAAGCTAAAAAAGGAGGGGCAAATCTTCACTTTCAGCTACTACTTTTACCTTCACAAAGAAATCACATCAGACCGACCCTCTAGAAACAAGGTACTATTCAGTTAAGGATGGGACTTTGACACTATGTATGAGAATATGGTTCCAGGCATTTCTCCCAGGACTTCTGTGGGGTTTAGAGTAAATGCTTTGTATATTGCAATACATTTTAATCACACTTGCCCAGGTGCTAAAACATTTAATGCCCTTTTAGAAGACTTACGATAGTATTTTGCCAAGTTATCATATATATCTTCAGAATTTGTATTCTACCACTTAATGTGGGATACCACTTTGTATTTTCTACGCCACCCTAGACATATAGCCATGTATCACAAAATATCAGTTTTATACCAATTTAAAAGCACAGAAATTCACATTGTCCTTGATTTTTTAAATGCCACCAATCTGTATATGATCAAATGATACATACAAGTATTACTTCAGTTCTTCCTAAAACCCAGGTTAGGCACCTAAGAAGAGCAGAACAGGAGGTGATTATGTACATTGAAATTTACACAACAAAAGACCTTGCTGTAGTAAAAAAATCCCCTGGAAAATATCTAACTGCCATATGATTACCATATTGGGTTAGTATTATTGCAACTCATTAATAGACTTCCAATTAATTAATCACCTTACCATTTTCTGTAGCAACAAAGACTTCAGTGTAGGGAAAAAAAATGCTTATCTTTTATCATAGTTTCTGGTCTCGTTCTCTTCCACATAGCTTTAAGTCCTATCGAAACATCTGTACTATGAGAAACAGTCAGAACATACTATCTTAAGCTTTACATTTTCCAAGGAAATAATACAGATCTCTCTTTTGTGCTGGATACATTTTATGGAAGAATTAACAAAGCTCTGTTTTTCTACTTGATAGCTGTAGGAGCTAGTGTCCTTTCAATTATGTATCTATCCATCAAATTCACATACTACATTTAGTGACTTAGGTCTAAAAGGAGAGTGTAATCTGTAGATGCTGAAGAGGAGAATGTGAAACAGAGCACATAGGTGTGAGAGAACCGCAGATTTATTAGGAGACTGAAGGTTGTTAAGAGGGGTTTCCCAAAGCATCCATCAAGCAATGCCCCTCTTGCTTGCTAACCTCTGAACTGTACAGCCGTGCTGCTGCATGTCATATTTAGAGGGAACAGAGGCTACCTGATTGAAGTAGAGAATTTTTGCTTTTTATGGCTGCAGTAAACTTAATTGCCCATTTTATCTCGTTTCCTCATGGACTGCTATTGAGGCGGTTTTGCCCCAGTAGTCCTGGAGACTTTTCCCTATGCCTGTTTCAAGTCCACCTATGGAAAAGAGAACATAATAATCTTCAAAATACTTATCTGACTATGATGGCTTGTAGGTTCAGACTAGCTTTTTTTGAAGGTGTTAGAAATCAACAGTTGCTCTCACTAGAAATCAGTAGAGTGTGCAAATCACTGGTGCCATCTCATGTATGCACAGTAGCCTTAATGGGAACACAAAGAAAATGATCGCTACCAGCTTCTCAGTTTATCTACAACTAAGTAGACTGCTGAAAATTACTTTTTATTTTAACATAGCAAAAAATTAGGAAAAACTAACAGCAGTTTGTTCGCTGTGGATGTAACTTAGTTATTTCTTTTAGTCTGTACAGCAAACTATTTATTTCCCATCCATGTATGACTTAAAGATGACAGGAACGTATTCCAGCAAAAACATTTCTGGATGTTTGTGATTACCGCATAGAGTCTTTGTCATATGGTGCTATACAAAAGACCTCATGGTTCAGCATTTCATGCAAACAGCATAATGTATTTCTAGCCTTCATACAACATCACTGTCAATACAGCAAGTTTCAAAATAGTCCCCTTGTTGGGGAATGAATGCCAGCTACTGCTGGCAGCTCTCTGCACCTACACTGGCAGGACCGACCACAGACACACATGCACAAAAGGCGGCCCACAAACAAAGTGGCCAAGAACATTTCCCCGCCAGTTTTCAAGAGATAATAACAGAGGTGGCAAACACTGCCTTTCCACTTTAATGGTAGTCTATATGTAAACAGTATACCTCAGGTTTACAAAGAGAAGAGCACTCAAAAGGTTTCAGGATGGACTAAAACGATGTGACTTTCTTATCAGCAGATAGCTTTTCACGCAGTTTCAGAAAGCAACTTTTGAGCATTTTTTAGTTAGAAGCTTTCACAAGCCCAAGAACTGAGCACCCTACTAGCACCTTGTAACTACCTGGTGATAACAAGGTGCCTGATTCTTGGGCTTGTGGAAGCCTGTGCATGAGTCTATCACCAACCGACACGGTGGGGGGCTGCGTCATGCAAGGGCGTAGAGACCCCTGTTACCGCATTCTGGCAAATAGAGTCTTGGCACTGACTGGCCATACCCCTGCTAAGATGAAAAAGGTTTACTTTTAGTTACTTGGCCAGCCACCCAGAGCAGTCACTATGGAAGCAAAGAACAGAAAACACAGGAGGCCAGAGCCGAACTGCCTCCCGCTCCCCTGCCGTGGGCTGAGCCCGTCGCCCCTAAGGGTGCCACGGAGGGAAGGCCGGGGGGGGGTGCCTTCTCCCCTCGAGGGATGGCACCCCGGGGGGGGGGGGGGGGGGGGCGCCTTCTCCCCTCGAGGGATGGCAGGCCGGGGGCGGGGGGGTGCCTTCTCCCCTCGAGGGATGGCAGGCCGGGGGGGGGGTGCCTTCTCCCCTCGAGGGATGGCACCCCGGGGGGGGGGGGGGGGGGGCGCCTTCTCCCCTCGAGGGATGGCAGGCGGGGGGGGTCGCCTTCTCCCTTCGTGGCTTCGTGGGGCGCAGGAGCCGGGGGCTGCGGGACGGCCCGGCTGCCGCCGCCCCTGCGGCCTGATTCCCTCCGCTCCGGGGAGGAGCTAGCGCCCCGGTGGCGGCGAGGTTTAAGGCATCGGATCAGCCGCTTTCCGGTGGCCCCGACAGCGGCGGGCAGGCGCGGCGGGGCGGCTGTTACCGCTCTCTTTCCCTCCCTCCTGACAGAAGAGCGACGACTCGGCCGCGGGCGGGCGCTGCCTGTTCCCAGCACGGCGCCGCCTCCCCTCCCGCCCCGCGGCCGCCAGGAGGGAAGCGAAGGGAGGCGTCACCGCTCCGCTCCGCCCCGCCCCGCCCCGCCGCGGTCCCGGCGGCCAGACCCGCCCGGGCGGCACGCCGCCATCGCCCGCCCCCGCTGCTGGGTGGCGGGATGGCGCAGGGAATTCCGCGGGGAAGTTTGCGCCTCGCCGCGCCCCGTACCGTGCCGTGCCGAGCGCTGGGCTCCACGTTGGCCGCGCAGGCGCATTGCGCGCCGCGCTCACCTGCTCCGCGGCGGGGGGGACCCAGGACAGAGCGGCGGCGGCGGCGGCGGCGGCTTCGCGGGTCCGGGGCGGGCGGAGCTCGGTCCCTCCGCCGCCACCCTCCCCTCCGGCGCCCATCGCCCGCTGCGCGGGACCGCGATCCCCTCTCTCCGCCACCATGTTCAAGAAACTGAAGCAGAAGATCAGCGAAGAACAGGCGCCGCCGCGCGGGGCGGGGGGACGGGCGGCCGCCCTCCCGCCGCAGGTACCGCGGGCGCGGGGTCCGTCGGGCGGCGGGGGGGTAGCAGCGATGAACGTTTGGAAAGGGTTTTCCTTGTGTATGGTGAGGGCCGGAAGTGGCCTTCTTTAAATCGCTGGCCTGAGGTTAGGGAGCAGGAATAAGGGAAGGGGAGTAGGCTGTTGGCATGACCAGGTCGTTGGTTTTCAAACCCTATGAATGCTTTTGGCGTGAAGTTTTTCAGAGGGACAGAGAGTTTTCATGGCGAATGATTTTTTGGTACCGGGTGAGGTGTTTGACTTTTGCGTGGTATTTTCAGGTAGGAACATGGGGTCCACTTGGTCAGTCCTGTAATTATGACTGATTTTGGAATAATCTTGTCTTTTGTAATTGATTAGTACCCAAATTTTACAAAACCTATAGGTTTAGGCTGTAAAGTGAGTGTAAATCTCAGAAAAGCTGTCTTTTTCGGTAATGTCTTTTCAGTGGTCTGATACTCTATCATGTTTTAGAACATACAACTCTGTCTTGTGAGACAGGCATTTTGCAAGGCAGAATTTAAGTATGCAACCTGAAGGATGGTTCTGCAACAAAGTACTAAATGGATTTGTGGTAGTTATGGGGCTTTTTTGGTTTGTGTTTTGGGGCTTTTTTTGGTTTTTTTGTTTGTTTAGTTGGTTTGGTTTGGTTTTGGGGGGGGTCTGCAGCACTTTGTTCGTTCTGGTTATACTGTAGAATATACCTAATGAGAGATCTTGCTAATTAGTTTCTTTGTACATAAAAGCTTGTTGATGTTTTAATGTCATTACATTTATACTGAAATTTTACGTTTGACTTTTGAAGTATGAGGCTGGCAGGCTACGTTTGGGTTGGGTTGGCATGGCTTGTTGCAGTCTTACTCAGCATGAAGTTGTGAAATTTCTTCAAATAGATCTTCAGTGCTGACAGGAACAAGAAGTTCATAGTGACTTCATAAAATGTGTTATTTTCTTCTGCCCTTTTTCTTTGTTTAGATTCAGTTTTGTAAGTGGGTATTTTTTGTCAGGTGTTTTTGGCTTTGGTTTTTTCTCTTTTTTTGTTGTTTTCTTAAAGGAATTGGATGGTGTTCTATATGTAAATGCTTGAATCCCTGAGAGATTACAAAACTTTTAAACCTGAAGCATCTGTACCGTGTCACTGAAGTTTTGAGTTTCAAATGTAGTCTAAGAGGACCATGGTCAGAAATAATCAAAATAACTGATTTTATTGCATGGTCTCATGGTTGATTCATGACATATTCTGCTCTGGAGTCTTTGTAGTAAGGTAGAACTTGTCACAGACAATACGTGGAACTGGTGATTTTGTTTAAAAGGAAGATCTAAACCAGACTTTACTGACATGTTATAGTTAGTAGTTGTTGAAAACAATTATGATATGGAATAATTAGTTTTGGACCTAATAGTATTACTTATTTATATACATGATCTCTGTGTAGGTCCCTTCCAAATCCCCTCCACCAGCTGGCAACAGAAGCAGGACATCTTCGTTTACAGATCAGAATGATGAAGGCACTTTAACACCAGACAAAGAGGTCAGTTGAGAACTGCTTTTCTGTATTTTTCAACTTTAACTTTAAAAAAAAATAATCTAACTTTGTGTCCTTAATTAACTTTGGTTTTTATTTCTCAATCTCACTATTTTCGGTGTGTTTATAGATGTGAATCGTCTAATTTTTAGGTTAAATACTGAAGTGTTTAATATTAGTAAAACAGACCTTTAAGCTCTAGTGGTTAACCCCCAGATTGGGAAACCTTTTAAGTCCTTCTTCAGGTCTTAAAAATTTTACCCCTGAACTGAACTCAGTGAGGTAGCAGGACAGAAGTTACATGCAGAGAGACTAACTTTTTCGATTGAAAGAGGCATAAAAAACAAAGTTGGGAGAATCCAGTTCACTGCACAGGTAACTTGAGGTGGAGGAGCCTAAAGGCTTAAACTGAGCCCTTGTGAATGTTTCTAACCACGTCAGTAATAATTATAAAATTTACACCACCACCAGCCCCCCCAAAAAAAAAGAAAAACCAAAACAAAAAACAAAAGCCCAAACAACAAACCAAACCGAGTCTAAATTATCAATCATTAAAATCACTATCAGGATGATAGGTAACCATGAATTGCATCATAAAGCAAACAGAGGAGATAATCCACACTCATCTTTTTTCATATTGAGTACTATGGCTTTTTTGAAGTGGATTGATTAAAAAAAGAAAACAAACAAAAAACCTCCTGACTTAGTGGGCATGAAAATAGGATGGTGGAGTAAAGCAGGGGAACTTCTGTGATTCTGTGAACTTTATCACAGGAAATGTTGAATTCCTAGCCAGAAAATTCAGTTGCTGGGTTTTGCTATAAAGAAGATACGTTTTCTTGCAGTGGGACAATCCACTTTAACACCATGTTTTCTTCAGGAGATGATCAGCTACAAGTGATTACAGCTTGGCAGTTTGCTTCCTGCAATGATAATAGAAATGAAAGGAAGAGTACCTCATGATTTTGTTTTGTATTTTGGAAACGCAGTATTGAGTTTTCTAATAAATGCTTGTTTTCTCTACTGTTACATATGTACTTATATATGTATGTAATGACTTCCCTCTGACCCTGGAGAGAGGTTTTCTGTTAATTGATACTCAACATCTCAGCAAGCAATGTCACCCAAGATAAATTATTAAGTGTTTCAGTAAGGAGAGTTTGCTGTTTTTTTTTTTTGTTTTCAGGAAAAACAACCTGCATTTCTATTCTTAGAGTAAAGAAGTGGCATATTGCTGCATGAGAACTACCACTGTGGCCTAGAAGGAATGAGTTGATGCCAAGAGTTGGTGTCATCAGTGACCAGTGCAAACATTAAGATTCCCTTTTTGGTTTTTTTTGTTGTTGTTTTTTTTTTTTAATTTTATGATGAGTATCCATTGTAGAATGTGCTAGAGGTTAAAGGTCCGTTTTGGCCAAGGTTTTCAGACTTTTTAAGCAGCAAAAGCTCAGTGGAATATGAAATACTGAAGCCGTGAGACACAATGATGTTCCTCTGTGGGACTGATTCACTGCTTTTTGTCTTGTTATTAAGTTGGTGGTGCCTACACAAAAGGAAGAAATATTCCCCTCTCTTGTCAATGGGAAATAAAGGGAAAGATTAAATTATAACACTCCTCATCTCTTTTGTTATACAAGTACTAACTGCTTTTCTGCTCAAATAGTGTAACTCAAACACTGAGTGAAAGGCAGAATACTTTTCCTTAACTTGTATTTATTTTTGAGGATGTCTGCTTTTATTTCAGATCTGAAAAAGGTTTGTGAGCCTGAAGGCTTATCTTCTTTTACAGTTTAATCAATTGATTTAGTAAAAAATACTATCTCTCTTTACAATTTGGCTAACATTTAAAAAATAAGTACATTTCCAAATGTTGTTGGGTGCTACTGATGTCACCTGTATGTTATCAATGCTTTCTGTAGTGTTCATCATTTCTACAGAGAACTACATTTTGTCTTGTATTGCTTCATTAGATATATGTTGCCCCCCAGCAGACTGTTTTTTCAGACTGCTTTTCCAGACAAACAGGAGAAGCAAAGAATTCCCCACAGGACATGCCAAGTTATGTTGGAAGAACATTATGCTCTAAATACAGTGGTTACACTGGAATGATCAGAGAGGCAGAAGGAGAAATAAGATTAAGAATGGAAACGGAGTGCTAAAGTGACCTCAGATTTACAGTTATCCTTGGGTTTAGGGAGCTGCTAAGAGAATTTTACTTGTGAAACATATCCTGTAATTAGAAATTCAGACCGTAGTGAAGCTGCTAAGGGAATGAAAATCTCTTCTTTTCTTTTAAGGAGTGGTTTTAAGTCAAATTGCAAGTTTTATTGAAATAAAGATAAATTTAAGTGATCAAGGCATGAAATCTCCTTTCTCCAGCTATTTCTCATAAATGTTAAGAGAACGATTAAAAGCAAATCATCTTTGTAATTTTTTTGTTGGATTGGATTTTCATAAAATTCAGTTCAGCGGCAGTATTTCTGTGCTTAAAGAAGATACATATATTACATACTATCTCTGAAAACATATGCCCTGATTATATGGGTGTGTTATGTCTTTTGGGAGGCGTTTTTTACAGTATTCTCATTTGATCAGGCAGATGTTTTATGTACAGGTGTCAGTGGCAATGGCATTACAATGAACTACAGTTGGACAACATTTAATACACTGATAATATTTGATTTTTGAAGAGTATCATATGCTAAAACATACTTGCAGTACCTGAATAATTGCTACCCCTTTTGGTACTGAAAGCTAAGCAAAATTACAGTGTTTCATAGTTCTCTTGTGTGTTCTCTATCCTCCCTCTGGGCTAGTATGTTTTAGTATGTCTTTAATAGATCATGGTTTTTGATTTTTAGTGCTGTAATGTCAAAGTTGCAAGTATTGCATGTGACAGCTTTGATTTAAACTCAGAATATTTTTAGAATAAAAACAATTTCAGAGTGAATTACAGTTGTAAATGAGAGCAGTAGTCTGATCAAAGAATTACAGTAAAACGTACAGGCAAACATTCTTGCTTTATATTCTGCAATGATAAGATTTCTTTTATTTTTCAAAATTCCAAAACATTCTCTGTTGAAGAAAAAAAAACTTGTATGCTTCATTCATGGAATACTAGGTAAGTTTCTTTTTCGTCCCCACTTTCTTCTTCAGCTTCTATGTTAGTGGAGCTGTGGATCTCCAGAGGCAGTATTCCGGAGGAGCTCATAATTTTTTCATGTATGAGGAAAAAGCAGAAGTCTGTCTAGTTCTGTATTCTGTTCTTGCAAGTAGCCCATAAAATATGGCTACAGTGCAAGGTAAAAGCATATATTGGTACTTCCATAGATCTTTTTCAGACAATTTGCATATCACATGCTTTCTGAGTTGATTTTGGTGCCATTTGAAGCAGTCCTGGATGATTAAAAAGTGCTTACTTAGTGCTTCCAGTCTTTTCTAGGGAAGAATAGTGTTTGGTTTTCAAACTGTTACTGCATTGACTCTTGAACAGAATTTGAGGTGAAATACATCAGTTGTATTCAGTATAGTTCCTAGAAGTTCAAAACTTTCTTTCTTTTCTATAACATACTTACAAGTCAGGCTCACCTGCAGAAGATAACAAAGCTAGTTCAGAGCCATGAACTGAGAGCAAACAGCTGATAGCTTGCTGTAGATGACCTACCAGTCATGCAGATCCAAATATCACTCACATCCTCATGAGTGTTATGGAAGTGACAGCAGAGCACAATATATATAGCTCTTCTCAGAGCTAAAGATAAACTAGCTAAGGTACTTTTCGGTCTTACTTTAGTGCTATATCATGACTGTGTTTTTTAGATTAATTGAAATGTTTTCTAGCATGGGCTATTAATAAAGCAGGACAAGTAAAGCTGAAATAATATTCTTTCAGCACCTTTGTTAATGCTGCATCTTTCCTGTATTCATATACTTCATTTGAAGTACTTCTAAATAGAGGTTGCCATGCAAAGATGGTAGTGGTTCAGATATGTCTATATTTTTTTTCCTTTCTGACACGCAAATTTAAAAGTAAATTTTGGAGGCTGCATAACCTGGTTTGTATCTAAAGCCTGGATTTTACAATTCCTGATGCATACACCAGCATGTTTAGATTGCTCATCAGAATGGAAAGCAAACCAGAAAAGAGTTGTCTTTGATTTCTGTACCACTTCCTTCTGAAAATGTAGTTCTGCACTCTTAGATTCTGGGGCTTTTTTAATTGCAGAGAGAAACCTTGAACTTTCAGCTCTTCAGTTTTTCCTATTCCCTGTTCACAGTAAGGATGAGGCATAAAAAGTGATGTTGCAAATTGCACAAACCTTTTATAAATAAATATTTGTTTAAATCAGCAAATTACTGAATTATTCACAACTTTTTTTCTGGCATTCTCCAACTTGGCCAAATAACCAAATTTATGTATTTATTTTACTGTGGGGAATGAGTTACTTGTCAGTAAGAGTTGAAACTCTAAACCTTTAGCCTGATAGCTGGCAACTCCCAGCTCCTTGAACTAGATGAGCGAGTACTGGCTTGTCTCTTAGACAAGCTTATAGTCTGGTCCCTTTCCCTCTGTCTTACTGTGCTTGTATACCACATAGCAAAACTGTCCATATACAATTGTAGAAGCTCTTAAGCATTAACATACCACAAATGCACATATACCATAATGCTCTTTGCTAACAAAATGTATGGATTTGCTTGATAACAGGTTAATCTGAAATTTGGAACCACTAATTCTCTTCTCTTTTTTTCTGGAACGGAAAAATGACTGCCTTTGGCAATTAAACATGTATTATATGTATGTAACATGCATTGATTCAACTACTGCCATCTCCAGAGCGATAAGACCCTATTAAATTCTAGGTTTTGTTGCACAGGGTGTTAAGGAAACCCTTTGATCTAGGGATCACATGCACTGTGGCCTTAGCACCCCACTCATCAGAATTTTAGCAGAGGAAGATTTGAGTGTGGTAATTATTCAGAGGGAAGAGGAATAGCAAGAACAATATGAATGCAGTTGGTTCTGGAGTTCAGAAAGTCAATAAAGAGCAATTAAGGCCACTTAACTTAGGCCAAACTTGAGGGCTACAGAAACTGTTCAGAATTTTGGAAATATAAAGGTTATTTAAAAAATAACTTATATATATGGTTCTTTGCTAATACCGAAGGAGACATAGCATCATGTGGTGTCTGGCTTCATCACCTAATTTGCCTCATTTTTAACTTTCCAAGATAGAAATGTTTGGTAAGTAAGATTTTACTTACCAAAAAAAAAGAACAGAAGTTAAATATTGTGACAAAAGATCAGCAATATCATAGCCTTGATTTGGTGCCTGAGGTTTAGGTTGGTATGGGGCAGGGAGTTTATTTACCGTGGAGTATGTTTGAAACAGGACGTTGGAAGATCTTAGTAGGATTTCTATAGCAAGCTTCAGGTATGATTTAATGGCATTCAGAGGATTAGAGGAGGTTAGTTAAAGGTTTATTTACATCTTTCCACATTCTGTCTGTTTCCAGTATGCTTCAGCCCAGTTGGCTTCCTTGCTTGTCTGGTTCTATTGATTGCATTACTGGCATAGCGCTAATGTGGTGCTAGTGATACATTAGACAGTATAGCACCAGATATGTTTAATGTTTCTGAAGCTACTAAGATAATTCAGAGTGGGTTTTAGGCCAGATCGTGAAGTGCAAGATTCCATTGTGGAAATATTTATATCTGTTTAATTTTGGCAGACTAGCAGGTTGTTTCTTGCCTTTTTTCCAGGCATAGGTGAATAATTCTTAGTGACTTTTAATACCCCCTCCCCTTGCCCCCCAAGTTCACTAGACAGCTAGTTTTAAATACATACTGAATAGTTGATGAAAAAAATTTAAAAGTGCAGATAAAACCACATGTATGTATTGGAAAGCATTAGGTAGTGTAATTATAGGACTCATTAGACAGCTTTGCCTATAATTTAGCTGTAAAAACTTAGCAGGTAATGAGCTGCTGGAGTAACAAAAATACTGTGAGCAACTACTTAAATATTTTCATTGTTGGGCACCCAACATGTGAGGATGGAGGTTGAACTCACTAATGAGAAGATGCAGCCAGTTCTAAATGTGCTAGGAAATACATCTCTTGACCATGACTGAGTACAGTCTGTCTCTGGTAGCTATTTGAAGTGCAAAATTCTTGTCTTGGCTGCTGGGGAGGAAATGTTTTGCAATTTCGTTTTGATACAGTGATTACTGTTCTGCCTCAGTATTGTCGTCTTCTGCCCTTCTTTATTTGTAGGTTTGGCTCCTTCCCTTTTGCGCTTGCCTTCACTCAAGCAACAGTAGGGTGAAGCTGAGATGTTTTAGTGATGTTCTTGCATCAGGGTTCTGACTAACATCTGTGAAACTCAACAATTGTTAATTGCATTCTACTGTTTGTGTAAGCTCTTAGTTATGATAAAGACTGTCGAGTTCTATGTCTGCAAGCTCAAGCAGCACTGCATCAGTTTATATCGATAAGCTTTTTTTCTTTCTTTTTCTCAAAACCATAACAGTTAGTAATGTAGATTGGCATATTTTAGGCTGTGGATAGCTTGGATCTTCTGATCTTGCTAAAAAGGAGTTACATACACTCTCTATCACTTGCCTACCACGTAGTTTGAGTGAATTTTTAAAATTACTTTCCATTGTTTAAAGCTCTTTGTCATCTTACCGATAAGTTTTGGGCTTTGTAATTAAAGTTTAGTGAAAGACTTACTGTCTAAGCCTCCTTTTAGAACTTGGCTGCACTGACATGGTCATGGACTTCAGGCGATGATTGAAAATATAACGATGTACGCTGAACATACTGACAGTCCTATTTTTTTTTTATTTCGGGTGAAGAATAATAACTTGTTAGAGATTAAATAGGAATTATTTTTAATGCAAGTTGCTTGGTGTACTGTTTAATGGAATTAGGATTAAGCAAAATAATGCTATGGTGAAATGTCACAACTTAATATTTTGAGAAGCAAACATTAGCATACTGTTACTATGAAGAGATAATTTGAACTATCTGTGATTCCTGAAATTCTTGACAGTCATGTTTTTAAAAGTGACATAACTAAGCTGAAGATAGTATACGTTACGAGTTAAAAATGTTCATAATCCTTTGGTTAATAATATTGTGTAATCCATTTATGAGTGCTTTGCAAACTCTGTTTCATCTTCGTAACTGGTCTTCTGTAAACATACAAAGTGATTTTTATCTTAAAGGTTTCATGATTTTATTTGTGGTTGAGAATTTGCATGCTTCTAATTCACAAGGCCATCAGGCTTGCTTGTAGTACTGCTGCTGTATGTTTGTACACTTGTGTGTGCATAATATGTGCCTTTTTTTTTTCTGGTATATACCCTTACAAGAGGTACATACACAAAATGCACAGCATGGCCAAGGCCATGAGTTTCTACAACCATCACCACTTAACGAAGATTTTCTGGAATTATTAACGCTTGTCAGCTTCCTTATTTTTGTTTTGCCTAAAAACTCAGATGAGGAAAGAAACTTACGTGGGTTTTACACACTTGAATAAATATATAGCAGGAGCTTTAACACAGCTTACTCTTAGGAATTATACTTTTAACAGGCAGAGAGAGAGGGACTGGTGACCAGTCTGACCAAACTCAGCACGTGGCTGCAACCACAGTGGATGCACTGGGCAAGTGTGTCCAGGCCGGGGGGAAGAATATTGGGAGCAAGAGAAATGGGACTGTCTCTTTTGTTAGCAGCTCATGTTTTTGTAGTAGCTTAAAAGTGAGAAGTTTCACCTGAGTTTCTCGGACCTAGCTAGTTGTTGGCAAATCAAGTAAACTATTGGAGCAGTTGTGCCATGCCAGCTTTGGGAATGCCATGAAAAGGGCAGCTGAATAATAGAAGTCAGAATTAATTGTCAGTGTACCTACCAGTTTGAGAAGTAAAAGTTGGGCATACATTTTAGAACTAGTGCTCTGCAGATACCGTCTGTGAAGACAGTTCACAATTTTGTAGTGGGTTTTTTGTTTTTTTTTTTCTGACCATGAACCAAAGCTTCTTTCCTTTTGTAGCTCTAGAAGGTCTTCTGATATAACTAGCAGGATTCTCCAGCAATGGACTAGGGGGGTGTCTGTATGTGCGTGTATATATATATACGTATGTGTGTATATAGTATAGTGGATCAAATAGGAGTCAATAAAAGCACATTGTTTAGGTTTTTATTTTGCTTTGTTTTCTGCAGGATTGCTAATTTAGGTCTCTGTTACTCAGGTTTTTCAGTAATTATTTGCTTTGTAAGGAATTTTTTTTTAATGTAGTTAGAATTCTAGTGTATAAGAGCACTAGAAGATAAATAGTCAAAAGCATGCTATTTATATTGTTTGTAACTAAATACTGATAGAATTTTTAGAATAATGAGTTTTTCATGCATAACTGAGAGCAAAGAAGGCTCAGTGGTATCTGAAGATAAGTCACCCACAGAAGTTTAAAAAAACCTATAATATCAGTGCCTGAAACATTGTCTTTATCTTTGGCTAAACAAGGATCTTTCTTTTCAGTTGTGTATTTCTGTACTTCTAAATGATCAAAACTGTATTTTGGCTGTTCTGAAATAATCTAATGCGTATTTTCTGGTTATGTCCTGCCTTTATCAATTTCTGTTGTCTCATAAGTTGCTGTATTGTTTCACAAGGTTTTTAATAGTGTGGAAAGATTGAGTAAAATCGTGCAACGTTCTTTACCTTATTACTTGATTTATTTTCATTTTCCTACTTTTTGCATTGAATGACAGCTGCTAGCCGGGATGATAGCAGAACCTGCTTTTCTCTCTGAGTATACTATCTTTGCTTTGGATCCCACCAAACAACCTAAGCCACAGAGTGATGGTGTGGTGAGTCCTCCCACCCCTCTTAGTGATGCCTTTAGCAGGGGGCGGAGAGTACTGTACTAGAAGGCAAACCTAGTGTTGCTTGTGGCTTGTTCTCACAAAGGCATCTTAACTACCCTGTCGCTAACCCTGCACTAAATTTCACGGAGGTAGTACCTGATAGCTCCTGGCTGGTTTGCTGTGTGATGTGAATTTATTGTAACATAAAAAAATTAACACTTTTTCTGTTACACAGGTAACCATACTCTACACAACTTTTAAATAATTGTTGCACAAGTTTGTATGTTTGCTTGGAATTCATTAATGCCATTGAAAGTCTTCCTCTTCATTCTTATGTATGTCTGTAGGTATTTCAAGATAAATGGATATGATAGACAAAAACAATCTCAGTGTTTAAAAATTACATGCTTTTTGTTGTGTACAGTGAAAGCCTCTCAATGTCGTTCACTACTAATGGTAGCAGGAAATAATTATCTCACACAGAGACTGAAATTCAGCTACTTCTAGTTGGTAACCTGGTAGCTATTACTGTGAGGATAAGTAGTCTTTTTAATAATTAGATTTTATTTTGAATATATATTTCTTTGCCTGGAAATGTTGTTCTCATAGTATACAAGTGGAGAAGCTCAGAGAGAAGAGAACAAGGAGTGGAGAAAAAGGAGGAGACATAGGGCGGAAAGCAGCCTTCTACTTTCTAACATGCAGCACATACAAAGCTGTATTCTTCTTGTTATTGTCACAGGACTAGTATGGCATCTTTCACATGCTTCAGAGGCATGACAATCCTGAGTCCCTAGAGATTCAAAACTGTTTTTTAACAGTCCCAGCTCATTGTCATACTTCATGATTACTTTGCTTTTCCAGTTTAGCAAGTGCTTTTTTGCTGCTTATGCAGAGGCTGAAAATGAGAATTCACTGAAAGCTGTAATAGGATAGAAATTTGATAAGGAGATGGACCATGTTGTGTTGGACTTGTCTGTCTCAAGCTAAGCATATTGGACTGAAAGAGTGGTTAAAAAGGTGGTCTGTGGAAAGTCTTCATTTGTTGTAAAGGGTTACTTGTTCAGAGCATGCCCTTAGAGCACAGATTCATTACTAGCTCAGTCATGGTGTTCTCAGGATTGAGCTTTTTGATGGGGAGCGAAGAGGACATTCAGACTGTGCTGAAATCTGTAGTTTTGAAATAGTTACTAGGTTATTTTTTTTTTTTTTCAGTTCTAGGTATTTTGACCATATTCCACGTCCAGTGATCACTACTTAAAGTTTCACTGCAAATTTAAGCTTTTCTACACTTCCAGCAATAAGTTGTGTGCTGTTGTGGGCTGTTTTTCACTACACTACAGAATGTTGCTAGTACAGTTGCATTTAGAAAAACATATTTCTGTGAATGCTCAAATGTTTTTATATTATCTTTTAGTGTATACTTCAGTGGCAGGAATCACTGACTTGTATATTTATATACAAGACTGCATACATAGCAAATAATTATAATGTAAAAATTATTGTTAATGTGTTACCAATGTGTGTATTAATAATACATTACCTGCAAAACTAATTTTGTTTTCTGAACTTTTTGAAAGCTCTAGAGCTGTACTCTCACAGTAAGAATTGAGGGGGAGAAAACAATGATATACAAGTTTATAGGGAAGAGGAGGGGCGATTATATACAAACATAAAAAAATTATATACATCTGGGAAACCTAGGTAAACTAAAGATGCAGGAGAGGGAAAGTTTCATCAACGTACACAAATGCGTATTAATTGTGCTAAAACAGACCAGTATTTTAACTGTGTGCATGCAAGTGATACGTGATCCAAGAGAGTGAGCATCATAGGAGGGTGACTGTAATTGTGGATTTTTTGGCATAGATGAAGTTAGTATAAACTCTTTACCAACTGAGCTGCATGGGTTTTGTTGCATGAAGAAAGTTCAAACATTCCTGGACAGAGAGGGTTTTTTAAAGAAAAATGAAAGGAGAATGAGGGAATAAAGTATGTGCTGAGCTCTCCTTCCTTCCTCCATAATTTACTTAATTTTGGAATACCTGAGAAGGAGGGAAAATAGTAAAATATTTTTAAATGCTGACACTTAAGCTTTCACTCTTTAGGCTTATGACTCTATTTATACCTTTGAGAAATAAATAAGATTAATTAGTTTGCATTTCAGAAATAGAGAAGGAAGGAAGCACAAGTGTCACTAGAACGCCCTAATGTGCTCCAGTTAAAACTGAGCTCTGTTTTATACAGCTTAATTACAAAAAGCAACCTTTTTATTAGAGTTTATAAGTATAGCTGTCTTTGGATAGAGTTATAGTTGTGTATGTTCTATGGGTTTATGGAGGAAAGACTTAGGTTGGTCTCCAGAAACCCTGACATAACTGCTGGTTTTAAGACTTTAAAAGTGCCAGCCTGTGTTCTGTGATTCTAGTTTTGCTGAAACATCTCTTAAGGCTTATGAAAGGCTAGGGCTTTTAAGCTCTTCAAAGCCTCTTGAATCTGTACTTATATATAGGAACTTCCATTCATGCTTACCTTTCACTGTGCGGACACCAGACTATGACCCTTTGCCCTAGAGCACAGTGACTTAGAATTGTAGCAGCTAGATGCCTGTGGTGGTCCAGTTTTTACATAAGAGATTACCAGTGTATCCCTTTTATGATTTATGCCAATAGAAAGTCTAATCCCAAATATAGGTTCTACTTTTGTTCACACATATTGAATACAAAGATGTCAGCACAATTAATAGGAAAATTTTAAATGTGGCGACATTAGTTTTAGTTTTGAAATGGCATTTTTTAAGGTTCTTCATAGATCCTTAAATGGCAGCTTTTTAAGGATCTTCACAGAAAAGCATCCGTGGTTTTTATAAACACCTTATTAGATGTAATAAATCTACTTAATCTTGTGTTTTTAAAATAGATCTTAAATACTATTAAATTATTCTTATGAATTAGACGTACAAACCCTCCATAGTTTCCTTTAATTCTTTTTACAGGTATCAGAATATATGGTTTTTGAAAGAAGTGTTTGTAGTTAGTTTGTAATTCTTGGTAGTGTATTTGTCTTCCTCTGTTGTCAGTCCAGTACTAGCACGGTAGGTGCTTTGTAAATTATAAAGCAGAAGTTAAATTTTTATTTGTATTACCCTTATTAACTTTCCAGTTAGGAAATGAAAAAGAACAGTTAATGGAGCCGAGAATAAAATGTAGGGGTGCTTTAGTTTAAAACCCAGAAAGAGCTCTTAATCTACTAGGAATAAATCCACTGCAACGGGATAGTGCTCTGAAGCAGAATACAGATTTTGTTCAAGCCAGGTGAAGCGCAATTTCCAAATCCAAACAGTCTTCTTGTATGGTTGGTTATTGCTTGTTTCACTTTGTCTGAATCTGGGTGACAGCCTGTTTCCCTGGCTTCCTAAACTGTCTGGATTTCTGGTCTGTGGTATTTTTGTTACTTCCTTAAGTTTGCTTCGTGTCAAACCTTTCTGAAACCCTGGTACACTGAATCATGCCTCTTCTACATTTAAGTATGCTTATCCACATATCCACACAGAGTAGAAGCTGTGGGTGTAATGTAGCAGATACGTGGATGATTATGTTTGATATTTTAGTTGTGTATATACACCTTAGTTATATGCAAGCTGTAAAATCTATCAGCGTACATCTTGATTAAAAGTTATACTGCATTTTAGCTGAATTCCTCATACTTTCATCGTAATATTCTCATAATATTCATCATACTTCAATAAGTCTCAGTGCTTTGCTTCTCTTGGAAAAAATTCATATCCGAGATGGTTTCTAGCATTTTTTGCTGCTTCAGTTTGACCTGGTTTAAACACCAGAAAACCATCTGGATTTGTACAGGTTAGAAAACACCTGAACACAGGACATAGGAAAAGCAGGGTAGACACACTAGGAAAAGAAATGTCTGAACTCTGTAAAAAACAAAATAAAAACCCCAAAATCCCAAACTATTGTTTTCTGTTGTGTTGGTTTGGGGTTTTTTTTGGGTGGGGTTTGGGGTTGTTTTTTGTTTTGGGAGTGCAGCAAAATGTATGCACTAAGTTTTGCACAGGAGTTTTTTTCTGAAAGTCTAATTTTCTTCCTGTGCTTGTTTGGAGTCTTAAACAGCCTGTTACCCCCTCAACCCCAAAAATGTACTTAAGGACAGTGTGACTCCAGTGTTACTCTTGTTGGCTGTAAACAACACTGGTCATCAATTAGATTTTTTCCTGCTATCATTTTGTCTTTTTGGTGTGTCTTTAATTTGTGCATAAATATTACATAAATAATCATTATGAATAATTTAATTGGAGATATCAGCATTTGCAGATGTCTCATACTAATCCATGCACACATAGCTGCTTTGTAGTTCTGTAAATTTCAGCAATCCGTTTTGAATTTAACAAACTAGCTTGTTTGCATGAAGACATCTTAATAAACATTCAAAAGAAAGTACTAAAAACACAGGCAAGGGAAAAACACAGGTGCTATTTCTAGGCATCAGTGAATTACGGTGCTTGTAGTCTATTCCTTCTAACAGTTGTTTTTCCTCCTGTAGAACTTAACTAAACAACTACTTCCCAGATCCACAGAAAACAGTGGAAGTGGACCAGCCTCTCCGCAGGTATGGGGAGGATATGGGGGGATTGTTTCCTTCTTCACGGCTGTGTTGTCTTTGTTTTATGTTGGTTTAAGTGCCTTGTATATACCTTCATGCTGGAGTAGGGATGACAAGTACTTGCCTGCCAGGATGCTAGGGTGTTTTGTTTGTGCATAATCCCATTAGCTGTATTGAGTGTTGTCACGGATGTGTGGAGCTTTTATTGTAGGGACAGGTTAGCAGTATCTGGCAGCGTGCTGCAGGCTGCCTCCATTGAGGTGCATCTCATTGCTCACAGACACAGCCAGCACGGGATATGGAATGTTAACTTTGCTTTCAAGAGCAGAGGGCATATGGCGTGGCTAGAAAGCTAATTTCTAGCTGAAGGAAAAGAACTGATAGGCTTAAAAAAATTGTGATATCACTCGTGATAAAAGCGGAGGTCATTCTTTAAAATGTCTCAGAAAAAGTTTAGCTTGCTGGAATGGTATTAGCATTGGCTCCTAACACGTGTGACCCAGTATGTGTTTGTGGGGGCAACACTGTGCGATAATGCTTTCAGATCACTTCTGTAGCATCAGCAGTATACACTACCATAGCACAGAACCTTTTGGCATAAGTACTTTAGCTGCATAAATCAATAATTGCATTTTATATAAAAATCATAAAGCCATTTAAAATAAAAATGGGACTGTTTAAGACAGCATGCGAGAACTATTTTACAAGGACTTTTACAATAAATTTGTTCTCTTAATCATAGGAAAATATCTTTGTGTCTTTGAGATAAATACAGCCTTCTGTTTAATACATCAAGAAGTGAGTCACACTTTTTTTTTTCCACATTTGGGACAACAGTAAATGCAACTATCAATTTTAGTTATATATTCTTCACTTTTTAAAGGGGTTACACAGAAATACATTCTTTTAGAAATTTGAATCAGAGCTGTAGTTGATTGGATTTAGTTGCTGTCTGAAATTGCCCACATCTGGTAGTTGCATGCTTGATTTTTCTGCACAAGGAGATGATTCTTCTAAGGAAGTGGTAGCTATTTGGTGTCATGCATGTGTCAGGCAACAGTCGTTCCTTTGCCCAGGTCAGGTCTCTGTTTCCTGGGCTTTAGTGTGCCTGTCTAAAAGCAGTGCAGAAGTAATTACTTGCTTTGAATTTTTGCAGCTAAGTGACACTCAGTCTTTTGCCCAGAGGCTTCAGCTCCGAGTTCCCTCCATGGAGTCTTTGTTTCGAAGCCCAGTAAAAGAGTCCCTGTTCCACTCTTCTTCTAAGGAGTCCCTGGTACGAACTTCTTCAAGAGACTCATTGAATCGTCTAGACTTGGACGCAGCTGGTCCCACCTTTGATCCGCCTTCTGACATTGAAAGTGAAACAGAAGAACCTCCAGGAAATGTGGACAGCCTCAGCAAGGAGCAGTTGCTGCAGCGACTGCGCAGAATGGAGCGCAGTTTGGGCAACTATAGGGGAAAATACTCAGAGGTAGGCAATGCTGTTACTGTCTTGCCTGGGCAGAGAGGGGAAAAGGTTGAGGCTAACAGATACTGCAGTAGTGGGTAATCTTTTTGTTTTCCTGTTTGGAGCAAATGGATCAACCTACAGCTAACGTGGAAGTTAAATTATTGTTATAAGTCTAGTTATTTTTGGCCTAGATAGGCCAAATGGTTTTTTTGGTAATAAAATGTGGAAATCCTTTTCTTCTCTTGTTTGTAAATAATTTTATGTTGTCAGCAACAGAGATTAATGAGTAGTTACTCACACAAAGTAGGCCTATGACAGTTTCTGCTGAAAGCCCGTAGCAAGGGATAGAGTTCAGTACAGAGGTGGGCATGGCTTGTACTCACAAATTTACTTTTCTTCTGACACTTATTCTTGAAATACACAACGTCCCTGTATGTGCGATGGGCAAGCGTTTTGTTTTCAATAAACAAGTTATACTCCCCATAATTTCCAGGTATTCCCTGGAAGGAATTCATTCAAGGACTATTTCTTTTGCTATTTTAGTGAAAACCAATGATATAAGTAGTTTTGCTACTCATTTTCCAAACTATTGTGAAAAGTAAAGCTTTCCAAGTGGTGGTGTTGAATTTTTTAAGTGTGTGTGTGTGTTTTGCATTTAAAACTGGCCATTTGCACTGTTTTTTACAGTTCTTTAAATGTCTGCTGCCCTCAAATACAAAAATTCCCATGCAGACTTTTGGTTATTACTGTCAAAATCCCTGGAATCTAAAATATGTATATGGCAATTACAGCATTCAGCATATGCCTGAAAAAACAGTTGTCTTCTACGAATTTAGGAATTGTTGTCTCCTGTTAATTTTTTGTTCTTTTTCAGCTAGTGTAATAATATATATTTTTTTAAAAGTTTATGTAAACAGTGTTGCCAAAATGAAAATTCTTCAATTTGTAGGATTGTTTTGTTTTGGTGTTTTGTGGTTTTTTGTGTTGTTTGTTTTTGTTTTTTTTTTTCTTTAGTGTAGTCTGTCCAGCAAGTCTTAATTTTCTCCATCAAAAAGGTGTGGGTTTTTTCTGTTTTTTTGAGTTTCCATAGTTCAGTTAGAAAAAATTGTTTTGCTGGAGCTTGGAAGAAAGTAGTTTCAATATATAATGCAAATTTAAGAGGTAAAATTTTTTCTCATTTAAAGTAGGATACTCAAAATACTTAGGATACTTAGCATCTCAAAAAATATGGTAAGGGAAGCCATCCATAGTAGTTTTAGTTTTCTTTTAAGTGCAAAATAAGTATGACTCTGAAATTAGAAGTAATTTTGAATTCTGAAAAATTTTAATTGATTTTAAATATGAATTTGAAGTTGTCTTTTGACTTAAGAGAGTTCTGGTTTTGGTGTTTTGGACTTGTTTTCCTTTAATTTTTCAGCAATTTGATAACGGAATATTCTGCTTCCAAGTGCCATTATGCAACTTCAGCTTTGGACAGCTTAGGCAATTGTGATCAAATTTTTAATTACACTAAATTGTGCAGTTACTCATGAAGTCCTTTTGTCAGCTTACAATGAGAAATATTGTCCACTTCCAGTCTTTCTTTGTCTGTTGGGTATATGCAAAGCACATGGGATGAGAACATTCAGTATTACACAGACCTTTTTTGCTAGACTTGTAAGTGTATTTTTTTAATGCGTGCTCATTGTAAAATTAATTTTAGTTAAGCTCTCTGGAACTTGTACCCTTACAAATGTACATCCCTGTGGGGTAGCTGTCTGGGATGTAACTTTCTGATACAGTTGGGTTTTTTGACTGCCTGTATTGAAGCATGGCTGTTCCTAGAGGTCTTTTTAGTGAAGGGAAAACTGTGCATGAATGCTGAGTAACCTCGTTTTGTATGTAGGCTTTATTTTTTTAACACATCGGAGATATTTTATAAATGGAAAAAGGAAACATTGAGAAAATTTAAGTATGTTTCTGTCAGAAGAGCTTTCTCAACTGAAGTGTTTGAAAATGCAGATAGTGATACAACTGAGGAAGTTATTGTGATGGCTATAAGTGCATGCATTATCATTATACCTGATTTCTGTATTTTAGCTAGTGTCTGCTTATCAAGTTATCCAGCGGGAGAAGAAGAAGCTACAGGTAGGCATTACTTTTTATCCTCTCTTACCTGAATACTTTTCTGAATCTTAAAATGTGGAGTGCAAATACAGATTTAATTTTCAGTGCATTGTGTGTGTGTGTTTTTACACAATACATTGTGTATATATATATGTGTGTGTGTATAACAAAAGACTCTTTCTTAGCTGGGATTTCTAAGGAAGCCAAGCTAATATTGGTTTGTTTTTTATTGCATCAGCTGAATTCAGGTGATAGACTGCCAACCCGCAGTTGGCAGTTTATGATAAAACTTGCGCATCAAGTTTGACTTGAAAGAGATACAAATCATTAATTCGTCTGCTTCAATACAATTCTGTCAATTTTTTTATACTTACATATAAGTTACATTTAATACACCTGATGTTTATTCTTCCTTTTTTTAAGGGCATTCTGAGTCAAAGTCAGGATAAAGCACTTCGCAGAATTGGAGAACTGAGAGAGGTAATTTCCTTTATTGATTGAACATTTACTTTATACCACACATACATAGGATCTTTCTCTGCCTAGCTTTTGATTTTTTTGTTCACTTTACAAAATACTTTCTATCCCACAGCAGGATTTTTTTCATTTGTTTGTATGGGGTTATTTCTCTGGTTTGTTTCCCATTCAGCAGCTTATTGTCATACTCTAAGACAGAGCAGTTCACTGTACTGACTGAACTGCTTTTCTGTTCATCATGAAATAGGTAGAGATGCATGTAATTCCTGCGGTATCGTTGGGCCCAGCAGTAGATGTCCTGTGCAATTTGTTGCTCTTCTAGTATTGAGAAATACTAATGTTAAGCAAATACAAGTAATAGGCACTTTTAAATAAAGATTTTAATGACTATCAATAAAAAAATTTAGGATCAAATTTTTAAAAATACTCATGTTGATGTCAATTATAATACTTATATTGTTTTTATGGATTTGCAGTATAGTTTGATTTCAATCATACAATCAGGTAGATTGTGTTATGATAATTGTCTCCTTAGGTTATAGTGAAATTAAAAGGAGAAGCTATAATGTATTTGATATTGATAGTAAACTCGTTGGGCTTAATTAAAAGACATACAAATTATTGGCCAGAGCAAATTAAAAGGGCACGTTCACAAAAGCCATATTGTCAAACCCTGGTGAAGCAAAATGTGAAGCTGATGCCTTTTTACTGCCCCAAGGGCCAGTGTAGCATCAGATTTGGAGGTGGGTGTGTGAGGGCCTCTCTGTCCATGCTCTTACCTTGCTTGGGAGCTGGGTACTAGCTTGCTCAAAACCACAAGCTTTCTCTGTGGCTGCACTCCTCCTTTTGGTGTGCGCTGTGCGGAGTGGAGGTTGCGAGAGCCATCAGACCACTGCGAGGTCCCACCTTTGCCTGCAGGCAGACTAGTTCCAGGCAGTTGGGCGTCTGGCCCACAGACAGGGGCCAGGGCCGGTCCCTTGAGGGTGAGGCACAGCGACTGTGAGCATCTGGATGTGCATGTACCCAAGGCGCATGCTCACCCACAAGGGGCTGCCTCTGTTCAACCAGTTGGGCAGCCAGTCGTTTCAGAGGAGGTCACTGGCAAATTGCAGGGCGGCCTTCTTCAGCAATGCGGAGCGTAATCCAGGTTAGCAGGCTGTGAATTTTGTGTGCCGCAAGGGTAGCATTTTAGTTCAGATCTGTGCTGCTTCTGCCCCAGCAGCTGAGAACAGTGGGCCAGAGTGCTGGGTGTGCTGTCCTCGTCTGAGCCGGAGCCTGTGCCTGGGCTGTTGCTCTGTCCTAAGCTAAACTGTCAGCCCGTAGGAGGGGAAAACCCACAGCATTACTGACAGAAGTGGCTTGCCAATGTTGTTTGTTTTTTTCTTCCCAGTTCACTACAAGGTCAAACGAAAGAAGCACATTCTGTGTTAAGTCTATACAGACATGCTCCAGTAAACTTAGTTTTCCAGCTTATTGGTTCTTGGTAAAGTTTGGAAGGTGTATGTATATACTGCAGTTAAAGCTTTTGATTATGAAAAAGGGTTGCATGTGTGCATACTTATTTTTCACTTCCTCGGTCATAGTTTTTCTGATTCAGTTATATATATTTATATTTCTGATTTATATATATATATAAACTTGTATATATTTTTGGTGTAAAATTTAAGTTCGTTCTTATAAATCTTGTTGATTTAAAGGTTCTTCCAAATCTAACACTGAAATTCTTTTTTATTAATTGAAAAACTTCAAAAAGTAGATTTTTGGTCTTTTGGAAGCCCAAGTGTTATAACAATAGGTAAAACAGACTTAAAAGAAAAATTACAAACAAAATGGTATGTTTCCCGTGTGGAAGCTAAAATGGTACAAAATAGATCCTTCATTGATGTAATATTTTGTTATCAGAAATTAATTTTAAAAACCCTTTTCTTCATCATACAGTCCATTTTCCCTATAAATATATTGAATCAGACAAGTTTCTTGTAAGAGGGCCATGTAAGAATAAACTAAGTGTCCTTTGAGGCCAAGTTGACAGTGTGAAATAGTTCCTGGAAATCAATGTGTCTTTTGCTTGCCTTAGTTTTTTCCTGTTAAGAGTAATTTCTCAACAGCCAACTTCAAGCAGTCTTCAGTCTTCTCCTTCTGAGACAGGGATCAGAAGGGACTTCAGAATCCAAAGAAGACTATTTTTTTGTTGGTTTCAGTAAATCTCTTTGGCACTTGCTCTTGCACTGAGCTGCTTTGCTTTGCTTGGAAGGAATTGCTTCTAAAGCTCAAAAGCACAAGGCAGAAGTGTGATCAGTAGCTGTTGAGAACCTGAGGCAATGCAGTGTTAAAAAGTAGATGTAGTTACTTGGGAAGAGAGAGGAATAGTTTTCCCAATGATGCCTTCCAGCACTGTCCTGCCTGTGCGTGGCTGGGCAGGCTCAGCTCACACCACTGTGGTTCTGAAAGCTTGGTAACAGGCCTAGTTATGGCAGCCGGGATTCACTGTTGGAGTTAAAGGATACGCAGCAAGAGAGCATAAAAGCAAGATTCAGAGTTGGAGGAAAGCAACGCAGGAAGCATGCAGTGCCCTGTGTTTTGTCTCTTGCTTTTTTTATCCTTTCTTTCTGTCGTCCTCTATTTTTGCCTGACTAACAGAACCCACGTTCATGGGTGATGATTGCTTTTATACATGCGATCTTTGCAGAATAATGGTCATACAGAAGCATTAGTTTCCTGGGGTAAATCACTGGGAATATACATATGGATGAAGTAAATATATAAATAAAAAAACCCTAAAATAACAGTTTGGGAAATTATTTACAGTGTATGTATGGAATGTGTATGATTCTGATTGTCTCTGTAAGCAGATGTGAATTAATTTAACTTTAAATACATTTATTTTCTGTTAGAACAATAATTAAAGAAGTTTAAATACTTTAACTTTAAAAGTGTAGGAAGTGAATAAAAGAAACCTCCCTAAGGCAGTACTTTATAAGATTATGTAGATTCTACTAATGCGTTTAGGCAACATCTACAAGTTTCTAAACGTGTTCAGCCAAATGAATGGAAGTAAGTAGCAAGTAAAGCCACATACAAGGAGGGGCTGGTTGGGGATGTGAGAGTTGGGGGTAGCCTTGGCTGCAGTGACCATGAGATGGTGGAGTTCAGGATCCTTCGTGGCAGAAGCAGGGTGACAAGTAGGATTACAGCCTTGGACTTCAGGAGAGCCAACTTTGGCCTCTTCAAAGACCTGCTTGGAGGAATCCCGTGGGCTAGGCTCTAGAAGGCAGGAGGGTCCAAGAGAGCTGGTCAACATTCAAGTACCACTTCCTCCAAGCTCAAGATCAGTGCATCCCTGTGAGGAAGAAGTCAAGCAAAGGAGCCATGAGACCTGCATGGATGACCAGAGAGCTTCTAGAGAAACTCAAATGGAAGAGGGAAGTTCACAGTATGTGGAAAAAGGGACTGGCCACTTTGGAGGAATATAGAAATGTTGTCAGGGTATGCAGACATGCAATGAGGAAGGCCAAAGCCCACTTGGAACTAAATCTGGCAAGGGATGTCAAGGATACCAAGAAGGGCTTCTTCAAATACATCAGCAGTAAAAGGAAGACTGGGGATACAGTGGGCCCGCTGTTGAATGAGGTAGGGACCCTGGTGACGCAGGATGCAGATAAGGCAGAGTTACTGAATGCCTTCTTTTCTTCAGTTGCTACTGCTAAGGCTGGCCCTCAGGCATCCCAGCCCCCCGAGGAGAGAGAGAAAATCTGGAGAAAGGAAGACTTCCCCTTTGTTGAGGAGGACTGGGTCAGAGATCACCTAGGCAAACAGGATCCTCTCAAATCCGTGAGCCCTGATGGGATGCACCTGCAAGTGCTGAAGGAGCTGGCAGATGTTCTTGCCAATCCACTCGCCATCATCTTTGAAAGGTCATGGAGGACAGGAGAGGTGCCCGAGGACTGGAGGGTAGCCAATGTCACTCCAATCTTCAAAAAGTGCAAGAAGGAGGACCTGGGAAACTATAGGCCAGTCAGCCTCGCCTCCATCCCTGGAAAGGTGATGGAGCAGTTCATCCTGGAGGTCATCTCCAGGCATGTAGAGGAAAAGGTTATCAGAAGTAGTCAATATGGATTCGCCAAGGGGAGATCATGCTTGACCAACCTGACAGCCTTCTATGATGGCATGACTGGCTGGGTTGATGAAGGGAGAGCAGTGGACGTTGTTTATCTTGACTTCAGTAAGGCATTTGACACTGTCTCCGATAACATCCTCATGGACAAGCTAAGGAAGTGTGGGTTAGATGAGAGGTCAGTGAGGTGGATTGGGAACTGGCTGAACAAGAGAGCTCAGAGTCATGATCAGTGGGGTCAGAGTCTGGTTGGAGGCCTGTAACTAGTGGTGTTCCCCAGGGGTCTGTGCTGGGTCTAGTCCTGTTCAACATATTCATCAATGACCTGGATGAAAGGCTAGAGTGTAACCTCAGCAAGTTTGCTGACGATACCAAGCTGGGAGGAGTGGCCGATATGCCAGAAGGCTGTGCTGCCATCCAGCGAGACCTGGACAGGCTGGAGAGCTGGGCCAAGGGGAACCTAATGAGATTGAACAAAAGCAAGTGTAAGGTCCTGCACCTGGGGAGGAACAACCCCATGCACTGTTACATGTTGGGGGTTGACCTGCTGGAAAGCAGCTCTGCTGAGAAGGACCTGGGAGTGCTGGTGGACAACAGGCTGATCGTGAGGCAGCACTGTGCCCTTGTGGCCAAGAAGGCCAGCGATACCCTGGGGTGCATTAGAAGGTGTGGCCAGCAGGTCGAGTGTGGTTATCCTCCTCCTCTACTCTGCCCTAGTGAGACCACATTTGGAGTACTGCGTCCAGTTCTGGGCCCCCCAATTTAAGGACAGGGAACTGCTTGAGCAAGTCCAGCAGAGAGCTACAAAGATGATCAGGGGACTGGAACATCTCTCTTATGAGGAAAGGCTGAGAGACCTGGGTTTGTTCAGCCTGGAGAAGAGAAGACTGAGGGGGGATCTTATCAATGCTTATAAATATCTAAAGGGTGGTGTCAAGAGGACGGGGCCAGACTCTTTTCAGTGGTGCCCAATGACAGGACAAGGGGCAATGGGCACAAGTTGGAACACAGGAAGTTCCACCTAAACATAAGAAAAAACTTCTTTACTGTGAGGGTGACAGAGCACTGGAACAGGCTGCCCAGGGAGGTTGTGCAGTCTCCTTCCCTGGAGACATTCAAAACCCGCCTGGACGCAGTCCTGTGCACCCTGCTCTAGGTGTCCCTGCTCAAGTAGGGGAGTTGGACAAGATGATCTCCAGAGGTCCCTTCCAACCCCTACCGTTCTGTGATTCCATGATACATAAGTTCTTTGGCATTCTCCGTCTTTCTCATTTGAGATACGTTTGAGGATTAAAAAAGCTAACTTTCTGCTCTTGTAAATGGCATTTGTCAGATTGGAATGGTAGCGTATTGATTGAGCATGAGAAATTTACATTTCTGCTGTTTATATTGACTTAATCTGGTGGTTAAATGAAAAATCTGGTTTACCAGAGTGCAGTCTTCAACCTCCAGGAGAAATGTGCGCATGGAAAACAGTTTTCAGGAGCAGGCTTGAAGTGATCCCTACACAAGCTTATTTTAAGGAAGAAAGAATCGTTCATTATTTTGCATCAAATCTAGACTCTTGTTGCTTTAATGCTGGTATTATAATGGGATGTTCTCGTTACGTTGTGTGGACTATTGTATAGTAAAAGAAATATCCACTTTATGGTTGTATTCTGGGGTCACAACTGCAAAGAGGTATTTTTAATATTATTTCATAATATTTTGATAAGCCTTTTGAATTCATATTTCATTTGTCATTTGAGACGCATTTATTTATGATTCTCAGGAGCTTCAGATGGATCAACAAGCTAAGAAACATCTCCAAGAGGAATTTGATGCTTCCTTAGAAGAAAAAGATCAACTTATTAGTGTCCTGCAAACTCAGGTAAGATACCTTACCCAACAGATGTTCTTTAAAACTGCTCTTCGTATTTTTTTTTAATTATGTATTTCCTATAATGCATGTCTATGTTTCATTATAATTGCTGCAGTGTTGCAAAGTTTCTTGAGAATTTATGATTATCTAGGAATTAAGTGCATCTTTGTGGTAAAGGTTACCTTTGTAAAATCTTACTTATGTTAAATGATTGTTTGATCTGTGCTTAAATACTTTTGTAATGTGTTTGTTATCAAGAACATAACATTAGCAAATGTTTGTGCTAAAATTGTTTTGGCAAAATTTAGGTGTTTTGCTTAATTGGTCTTTGTTTCTCCACTCATAATGATACTGTTTTTGTTAATTGGAAACATAATTCTGATTTTAAAAAATTAGTAAAAAAATTTAGACAGATTTTTCATTTCTCTACTTGCTGATATCAGTTTTATTTATCTCTCTCTAGTTTTGAAGATGAAAACATAATCTACTTAGAATCCTTGGGGTTTTTTTTAACAAAATAATGTTTTGTTTAGGTATCGTTGCTGAAACAGAGGTTACAGAATGGTCAGATAGGCACTGAATTGCCTGATCCAAATATCCAATCTGAACCACAAGTTCAAAGTCCAACAAAAGAAATCAGTACAGAAAATACTGTGGAACCAGGAAGCGATGGTAGGTATTGCGGCTTTTTCAAGAGACCTTGAATTTTTGGGAATAAGCCTGGTGTTATTTATAATGGAATAACAATACTTAGGGCTGAACATATCATAGTAAGTATATAATTTCTAGAAGAAGACAGTTGTTTTGAAAACTGGAAGCTAGAGGACAGGATAACCCTTCTAAGATACTAAATCTTCATAAGAATTCAAATCCTGATACATCTTGCCTTTTGTCAATAATGATGATAGTGGTGTAATTATTGCTTCTGTTGGTAGGGGTTGTTACTATCCCCACTTAATATGATTAAGAGATTTTGAGTTACGGAACTCCCAGTATTGTGTATATTTGATTACTGAGCAAGGGACATCATTATAATGATGATACATAATGAAAGTGTCATTCACTGGTATCCTTCATAAAAGGTAGGGTTCGGACAGAGGTGAACATGCATCTTGAAATTATCTTTGTTTAGCATCTGCCATGATTTTTGTATGTTAGGATGATATGAAGGGTTAGATCAGAGATTTTCTTATCCAGCATCATGTCTTTTGTAGTGCGTAGGAAATAATGTAAGTATCCAGTACCTAAGAATCAGGGTTCAAGATGCTTCCTGTGCTGGAGTCTGCTTCTGGACTACAGTGTGTAACACTTATGGTTGTGAACTGAACCTCTGAATTTGTCTGATTCTGTTTTCATGCCAAGTACTCTTACAGCCTTCAGACCATCAGAGCAGAATGCACAGTAAAATACTACCCAGTGTGTTAGTTATACAGAAAGGAGTACAGCTCGGAAAGACGTGAAACGCCTTTATCTTGCTGAATGTGGTATTGCCAAACTGGGTATTTTAGAATGAATGTCATACGCAGCCCTGCGAAGGCAGGAATCTGTGCTTGGCACTTGAGAGATGTGATTTGCTTTGCTTTGCATTTTTTCATGCTTGTGAACATTCTGTTAGTAGTAGCAGGCAGGTTTATAAATCATGATGAGTTTTTAATTGCATAGAAAACCTTGTTGAATAGTAGTTTGTTTTTGAAGCTTGTATAGTAACTGGAATTTTTAAATTAATTTGGGGTGAAAGACTTTATTTACTATTCTGTGTATGTGTAGTGTGTTTCTGGCAGTTATAGTAGTCACTAGGAAGTTTTTCAGACTTTGAGCAACTTTCTGTCGAGGCCTGTGAGTTCCCCGCAATGTGAATGATGAATGTAGATCTACGTTTTGGAAACGGTGTGCATATGATGATGTTGGTATGTTGTCTTGTAGAGGGTAGTGAAGATTCTGTTAAAACACTGGAAGCTCTTAACCAGAGGGTGAAGCGCCAGGAGAACTTGCTGCAACGTTGTAAGGAGATGATTCGGTCACATAAGGAGTGCTGCGCCCAATTAACCAACGAGAAAGAGGCACTTCAAGAACAGTTAGACGAGAGGCTTCAGGAACTGGAGAAAATGAAGGTATGGAAAATGCTCTTAATTTTATGGGTAGCTACTAAAACACAGTAAGAACTCCAGTATTTCCAAAATTTATTAATAGGGCAGATCATTAAACAAACTGTCCCTGTACTTTTTTGCAGTTAAAGGTGCAAAACCTACCTGGAATGAACACATTGAGCAGTTACTCAAAAAGTTGTAAAGAAGGTTATGAAACCTTACTGTATGAATAACCATCAAAATGGTGTCAGAAATAAAGTAGCTGTGTGAAGCTGGGCTGAGGAAAAGACTGTCCTAGCACAGAAGACAGGAGGTGAAGTGAGAAAAGTGTGGAGCAGAGCTAAACTTTTAAGACATAGTGGAAGAGGCAGCAGTTATGTAAATGAGCAGAAAACACAGAGAGTCAGGACTGTGGAGAGCACAATATAGTGAAGATAAGTGCAATCCCAAAACTAAACTATTACTTTGCTCAGTTTTCCTTTTAAGGCTATTAATGCCGAGTGTGGAGTAAAATTAAGGTGGCTGATAGTAATGGAAACATAAAAATGTGGTAAGTATAGCTATATTCAGCTTCAGTTCTGGAGATGAGATTCTCTTCTCTGTCTTGGACTCTGAGTACTAGCCCAGTTTGAAAGAGCTCTGAAACACTCGAGTATTTTAAGGACCTTTTCCAGAACAAGGCCAGTAATGAGCAATTATGTTTCATTGCTGAGATCCTTTTGTAAGCTGAGATCAGGTAATAGAGCAGGTGCCTTAGGCGTGTTTCTTGCCCATTTTGCTGCAGCAGCTCTGACATCCATGAGAGAACTGTGGAGATTCTAACAAAGCCTTCCGATATCTGAATTATTATGGAAGCCATGAGGCAGCCTCGCATTGGGAGATTTAAAAGTAGTTTAAAGCTGCCTACTTTAATTTCCCTGGATTCTATTCTGTGCTCTTACTCCAAGGCATAGTGCAGGGTAAGAGCCAAACCTAAGCTGTTTGTCAGAAGAAGGTATTTTCTTACAGATGGCAGTGCTTTAAACTTGTGGTTGGGGTCTTTTTTTTTTTTTTTAGGACCTTCACATGGCTGAGAAGACTAAACTGATTACGCAGCTGCGTGATGCAAAGAATTTGATTGAGCAGTTAGAACAAGACAAGGTAGACAAAATTTTCTTTGAACTGTGTAGTTTTTGAAAAAGATTGTTTAAAACTCAAAATATTGGGCTTCTTGGTATTAGAAGCTGTTCTCAGTTGTCTGATGTAGTTTCGTTTATGATCTAGGGAGCAAATAATTTAAGCTACCTGAGAATTTTATTGTATAGATACTTCAGGGTATTTGTCTGTTAGGTTATACTTAATACTGCAAGATGATGTTATTTAGGAGGGAGCAATTATGCTGAATACACTCCTCAATGCCAGCTTTTAAAAAAAAAAAAAAAAAAAAATCCCCAAACACTAATGAAGATGGGATACAATGTAAATGAATTAAAAAATGACCAGTGAAGGAAAAGTAACTAGTTTCTTAAGAATATGAAGAGTTTCTCAGTTTTTTATTCCTTAAAGGTTTTTTTTATCGCAGTCTTGGTACTTGAAGTAACTTCTGGTGGTGTAATAAGCAACATGACTATCACTCATTATATGTGCATGTTCCCTAAGGAGAAGCACGCACACTAGAATGCTTTTAGTTCTGGTTTGTTTACAGAATGCATATTTCAAAGAGAAGTATCTGTACCAAAAGGAGGAAGTTTTCTGATGGTCCTTAGTTGCTGGAGGTGTTCTTTTCACTACTAGATAAATTTTGGCTACTCTTCAGAATAATCCCTATTCTTATCTTCTTTTTGTTAGCGTTTTCTGTTTTCTGACATAGAAAAACACCATGATCTCTGGTCGTGTAGTAACAGAGTAAAGTTTATTCCTGTCAAGGATTGTGTCCTGGCTTGAAGTTGTTTTAGCTATATGTTTTATTTATTTGCTAGCTTTTTATCACAAGGACCTTTTCCATAGGGCATGGTAATTGCAGAGACAAAGCGACAAATGCATGAAACTTTGGAAATGAAGGAGGAGGAGATAGCCCAACTGCGTGCTCGGATCAAACAAATAACTACAAAAGGCGAGGAATTAAAAGAACAGAAAGAAAAATCTGAAAGAGCTGGTAAGAAATTCTGGAGATTATTAGCTTTCACATTTAAACATGAGAAAGCTTCAGCGTGGTCTTCTTACACTCTTTCATCAGTTGCTGTTTGCAATGGATATCAAAAGATGCTCTTTTTCCTAATGTTCTATGTATCACTCCTGCAGGCATCATTACTAACTTCATTTCTGGTCAGCAGTGTTCAGGAATGTTTTTGACTGGTTTGTCTCGTTATCAATTTAACTAGAGTTAGGAGGGAAACTGCTGAAGGGCAGCACTACTTTCCCGTTTATAGGAAAAAAGATTGATAGAGTTTTGTGCTAGTATAACTTCATGACGGAAACTTGCAACTATCTATAAATTACTATTTTAATGCCACCAGTATTTTACATAGAAAACATAGCAGTGAGTGTATAAGAGCTTGGGAACAAGTAGAAACAAGAGGATGTGTTACAACCATAATAAGAATTTTCTTTCAATAATCGTAGCGGAAGCATTTCTCATTTCTTCTTAGTGAAACAGCAGTGATGATTCCTTTTGCTTCAGGCTTGGAAC
Source organism: Morus bassanus (assembly GCA_031468815.1). Lineage (NCBI taxonomy): Eukaryota > Metazoa > Chordata > Aves > Suliformes > Sulidae > Morus > Morus bassanus. The sequence continues at coordinate 55,949,236 of CM062567.1, read as the reverse complement.
CTAGTGGTTATGTAACTATTACACGCTGTAGTTTGCTTTTGATGGAATTGAGGGAACATTAATTATGTGTCCTTGCAGTTCTCCTTTTGCTTGAAACTAAGTTAAAAGGTCAATCCGGCCCACCTTTGCTTTTTAAACAGTGAAATTGTTTTGCACTATATGTATCAAAATTTTTTTAGAATAATTCAGTTTGCTCTCCTAGGCATCTAAAGGAGTTCACTTTTTTGGCAGAAGATCAGATGTGGTTAGTTTGTATAAAACATGCATATTTTCTTTCTCTAAAAAGCATTGAGACAATTCAAACAATATTATTGTTGACAATATTATTAACAATATTATTCAGACAATATTCGAACAATACATTTCATAGGGGTTTATTGTAAATCTACATAGATTTAGATCAGAACTTTCAATTTTAAAGATTAGTTTGGGTAGAACATTCTGCTGTAATACAGAAAAGCAGCTTTAACATCCATCTTGTGAAAGTAACAAACATTTTGATTAGGGGCCCTCACGTTGCATGTGTCTTTTTAGCTCTGGAAATTAATATTTCAGAAGTAAGTCAGTCCTGCTAAAGCTGGATTTTGTTCAGTTCTTGGAGACTAGGAAGATTTTCTTCATGATTAAAAAAAAAAAAAAGCTGAAGAATATTTTAATGCTTCAGTAGATGCAAAGTTATTGCCATAGTTGTTTGAAACAGCATTTTTTGAAGCAGTAGAACCTCTTAATTATGAACTAATATCTAAACACTGGTTAATACAGTAATCTCCTCAGGTTTGCATAGCCAGAAGCTGAAAATTGGTTAGAGATGATGCTCTGGTTACCTGGAAAACTTAACTGTTGCAGTGAGAAGTAATTTTACTTACAAATAATGTGTTGAGTACACTGCATTTTTCTAGGGGGAGATTTGTTTGTTAAATATGCTCTCTTTTAAATAAAATTTTAAAGTACTTTTGGTAACTTTTGTGGTGCATATTGGGAGAGCCTGAAATTACTTCTAGGTCACAACCTTTGAGTTACCAGTTTTAAGAATTTGGCAGTTTCCTGTATTTGAGGTCAACATGTTTAAAGTTCTGTTTCTTGGATAGTTAATGTGAGATGACTTTAAATTCTAGACTTCTCTTTTTCTATATTATGACTTAGTGAAGAATTGACTTCATGGAATATTGTATTTGTAGAAATGTTAGTTTCATTTATGGCAAAGTAAGGATAAGCATATTATACTTTCATAGTGCTTTATTGTAGGCTAAAAAGTGGTATATTTTTCTAATTCATGGTTTTAATTTGCCTAGAGTTACATGTCTGGCTTTTTTCTTTGTAATTCAGTGACTTCGGTGAAATGCTGCAGTGTTTGATTTAATGTTAATCATTTTTGTGTACTGAAATAGTGAAAAGATACGTATGCTTATTTTGTGCGTGTTGTCTAAACTGTAACTTGGTCTCCACAGTTGAAGTTCATTTTTTTTTGTAGTTAGAGGTACATTATGTTAAAATCTCACAGAGCATCTTGTTTTTGTGCATCCACACATGCCAATAAGTGAATCATGGTGCCTTTCCCAAGCCTTGTATGAACAGGACTGGGGTAAGGGCTCTTTTTTCTTACATCACGCATTGGGTGCTTGAACTGGGCTCTAAAAAGTAAATTCTGTGCTTCTCAGGCACTTTTAGGCATAAGTCCTTTCTGACTTCTCCGGATGCAGCTTATTGACTTATTTATATTATGTACAGTAATAAAAAAAAAGTCTTCAGAAAGCAAATTCATTTTGCTTTGCCATTCTTACTAGGCAACATTTCTTTTGCGAGCTTAATTAACATATGCTTTGCACCTTTCTACAGAGAAAGAAAAAGTTTGGACTGTGTATTTAAAATCCTGCCTAGATGCACAAATCAACTATAGGAAATTAATTCAGCCTTTGACTCTCAAACTTTTGACAAGATGCCTGCTCTCAGCCTTCAGTAAGAAAACATGTGAATCCCTCATTTTGCCATCCTGTTAGTGCTTTCATCACAATTTTCAGCAGTAGATGGCACTGTAGTTGATGATAACCTGCATGCAGCACCGGGAGAGTAAGCAAGTCTGCAATATGGACTGGTGTTACACTGGGTAGGAGAGACAAGGCAAAGGGAACTGAGACTGATGCTTTGGAGTAGTGTATGTAAAGCAGTCAGCTCTCTTGCACACGTTTAATATAAATCAGTTTTGCAACCTTGCACTTCTTAGACTCTGCTCCGGCTCTTTTTGTCGAGTTTATATACTGCACAGGAAGGTTTCTGGTTTGTCTGGCTTGGTCACAGGAATGGAATTTTGCAAGACTCACCTGAGATTGTTGGTGTGCTTGTTATTGTTTCTGATTTGCCACTGTGCCTTTGTGAGACTTCACTTAACCAGTACCTTGGTTAAAAGATCTTCCCTCAACAGTAGCTCTGCTGGTTGGGGAAGAACTCAGGCAGTGCCTTTACTCTTTGCATTCAGAATAGATGTATTTGGATAAAACCACGGACTTTTATTCCAGGCTTTTATCCACAGTAGAATTAAAATCTCCCATAGATTAAAAATAATAATAATGTAGACCATGTTCTGTCTGCTTGATGATAGTTTAGCCCTCTGCTGGTTTGAAAATCTGTTGTGTCATGCTACGCTAGAATTAAGCACTTTGAATAAAAATGCTCTGTTTTGCTTAAGTGCTAAAAGTGCCTGAGATGCATACAATGTAACTTTTAGAGAGCTAAGTATGTTTCTGTGAAGTGTTGCTTCTTTGTGCTCTCATACCCCCTTGGTGTTTTACCCATCAGCTTTTGTCTAGCTTTTGTATTAGCATCCTGCTTGTGATTACAGTGATGCAGCTGTCGTACTGCATGTTGCTCAGCTATTACATTATCAGTAGTCAGTCCTAGTGTGAACCTGGATCTTCTCTTTGGCAGATTTGTGGGCTATGCAAATGCATTCTTTTTCCATTTGCAGAAGTTACAGGTTTCTCAAATGAAAATAAAGTATATGTTACTCAGAAAAAGATAAGAAAACATGTATGGAAAAGTGAAATAACTTAAGTTTTACTTGCAGGCTTTATTTTCAAGCTATACTTTGTAAAGGTCTGTAGGTTGGTTGTTGTTGGTTTTTTTTTTTTTTGTTTGTCTGTTGGTTTTTTAAAGCTGCTTATAATGCTGTAATACTGAAGGACTTCGCCAATTTTGCTGGCTGTGCATGCTTTTGTTAGGGCTGAGTGGAACATCAGGGAAGGTTGGTGCCATTCTCCAAATGGACTTGTGCAGGCTGTGTTCATAACCGAGTTGTGCGCGGGGTGGCGAGGCGGGAGGACTCGAGTCCTGTGGGTCTCAGGCAGCAAATGCCTTGATGAGGACTGTGAAGAACTGTGCTTGAAAAGGAAGGAGCTATAAGCCTCGTGCATGCTTGCATTATGTTTTAGACTGTTTTGCTGTTTGAAATAATCTCTAGTGCTCTTAATTTTTTGTAATGAGTTTTAGTACTTACTATTTAAGTAGATCCGGGAGTAAAAAAGTGAATACAATTATATGCTTTAGTATTGCCAGGGTCAGTAACAACCCTGTTTTGCCCTAAAACATGATTGTTGCTGTGAGTAGTCAGAGAAAGGCTTCCTCAGAAAACAGAAGAAAATTCTGGAGAAGGTCAGAATTTGGGTGAATGCAATTTTATAGAATTAAGTTACTTGAAAACATATTTGCAGCATTGCCTCAAAAATATAGATTGTGGTTAAAAGGTTCAGTTTTGAATGTTATTAGAAGATGTGGAATGGAAATTATTATTCACTTCTCAAACTCATGCCTGAATGTTATTAAAGATAGTTTCAAAAAACCAAGGATAACAAGAATTGCTGTGAATGCCTACTAAGTAATGGTGAATCAAGGGAACTAGAGATGTGTGTCATTATTATGATATTCTTTTTGGGATAGAACTAAGTGGAAGAAAGCTTAGCATACTAAATAACACTTTAAAAATTACTTTGTTCTGTCTGCTCCCAGAATAGTATCCAAGTAGTCCAGCGTATAGTAGAATAATATACTTTCAGGTTTTTTTGTGCTCAGATAAATTAGTCTTGATATTGGCCCTGTGATTTTGAATTTTACAGAGGTGTTTTGCCAAACTTCTTTCATGCAAAAAATTAACCATACAGTAAACTGTTCTGAGGCTGGATTTTCCTTTGACATGCAGCAGGGGTTTTCCACATTCATGATCCATTCAGGAAAAGAGATTTCCCTAAGAGTGATCGAATTCTAGTCTTGTGTAATTCTATATAGGTTCTGCCATCAGTTTCAGTGAGGAACTCAGATACTGGTATTTAATAATTAAAATTCCCAGCTCACAGAAATTCATTTGCTTTCTTTTTGTACCTAAATGATCATCTATGAAGTGAATGAAGTATGTAAGAATACTTCTCCTTAGCATGGGAAGAAACTGTGGAATTATTGCTTCTGATTTCTAAATTAAAATGTGTTTCAGCAGACTTGTGCATCTTATGCAAATGTAAATCAATTTCATCACTGCAGCTTGGGTGTTCTTTTGAAACATCTTAAAAGTATTCGAGTTTTCTGGGAGTAAATCTTAATATTTTTTTTCTTATATTTTATTTGTGAAGTTTAGAAGCACAGGATGGTCTTCATAACACACAAGTGTTTTTCCAGTGTCTCTGAATTGCATTAGTAGTACTTGACATTAAAAGTAAAGAGTGAAATAATGAAATTAGCAAAGCCCTCTGTATGGACTCAACCAAACCCACAGTTTAAAGAGAATATTATCTAGGTTGTATAGTTTGAAATGAACAACTCTTAGGTAAATAAAGTGCCTGGTATTATTCCTCAGTGTTCTATTCAGAAAGAAGTCTTTCATGATTCAGTAAAAAGTGACTTGCATAGCAGTCATTCCTGGTTTATGTGTCCGTCTGCTTGTTTTAGTGGAGGAGCAACTTGTGAATTGCCTTTTCTTCATGCAGCTTGTTTTTTCTTCTTCAAAGTTATTCAGCACATATAGCCAGAAGAGGAGCCATAGTTTGTTTATATGGTTTATGTATAGAATAGTGATTTTAGGGGAAGAATTAGAAGCTACAGAGTATATTGGAAGACAGTCACAGCTATTTGTCTGTCATCCTTTCTAGATAATAAACCCATGTGAATTCTTGATGGATTCCTAAGGTCATTCCTCTGTTACTTACGTAATTTACTGTTATAGAGAACTCTTTTCTTCTATCGAGGGACCTAGATATTTCTCAACTATCATATACCTTTTTTTCGTTGCAGCTTTTGAAGAGCTTGAGAGGGCTCTGAGTATTGCCCAAAAGACAGAGGAAGCCCGGAAAAAATTGCAGGCAGAAATGGATGAAAAAATCAAAGCAGTAGAAAAGGCAAGTGAGGAAGAGAGGGTAAATCTTCAACGGGAGTTAACCAGAGTGAAACAAGAGGTGGTTGAGATTATGAAGGTAAAAGCTGAAACTCACCCTGTATTATTGGTTTTTAATCTAATCATTCAATTACAGTTAAACTATAGTTGTAAAATACATTAGTATATCAGAACTTCGCTATAAGATTTTTGCTATTTAATAAATTCTATAAAAATTAATTTCTGGGAATAAAGATTTACTTAAAATAGAAAACTGCCCGTATAGATTTTTTTTTTTCTCTAACAATTTAAAATCAGTATGTTAGGGGCATGTAAAAATGAACATTATTACTCTTTGTTTCACAGTATTTAATAAAATTATTTACTAGAAGTACACGTGAGACTTCAAAGGGAGTCAGGAAGAAGAAATTAATGGCAATCAGCTCACACATCTCCACCAGGATTTTGGGTTTTAATACTAAGTTCTTTTAACGATTATCCTAGCCCAGTATGTGCAAGCATTTAAGAACTCGTTGCCAAACTGTTTGCTAGTCAAGAATTGCTAAAATTTGCTTCTGGCGCATTCAGGTAGGAATTGCAGGAGTACTGCATGTGTCTTGCAAAGCTGTAAATTTGAACACCTTTAAATTGCAGTTCTTGTGTTGACATTTGTTATGTTATTAATTTTTCTAAGAGAATACACTGATGCTTTAGGGGGATGACTGACTTGCATTACATTATTCTTAAATAAAACATGTATGTAGGCTGTAGATAGCTGTCTACATAGAGTATCACCACCTGACTCTCTGGCTCATGAAATAACAAGAATACAAGGAAAGCTACGGACAGAAGTTCTTTTTCCAATTTATTATCACATTTGAAGTGAAACTGAAAACACTAAGTTCACCTTGGTAGAAGAGTCTTTAGAGAATGTGGTGTTTCTTTTAGTAGAACTGTGAAAGACTTGAGAAGGAAGATGGGTAGCTTCAAGCTTCAAAATAAGAACTGTCAGGGCTTAATATTAAGCGCTCCACGTGATTGTTACTTATTCAAAGGGAGCAAAGAGATGGTTCTGGTTTCCTCTCTCTGTTGCACTGCTTTTCTTATTAAGAAATAGTACAAAGTGTTTTGTTGTTTAATATTTTGAAACTAGTGTTTTCTGACTTTGATTCACAGAAGTCTTCAGAGGAGCGTGTAGCTGAACTAGAAAAATTCCATAAAAAAGAAATGGCTACTAAAGATCAGGAGCTACATGAGAGATTACAGGCCCAAGAAAAGGTGTTCCAGGAGAAGATGAAGGCAGCTCTTGTAAGTATCCCTAAAATGTGTAGAAAGACATTTCTCTAAGTCTGAGGTGGGACTAGAAGTCTTAATCTGACCCTGTTCTGCAGTGAGAGTCCTTCTGTGCTCAAAGATATGAGTGTTCTCCAAAAGTCAAAGAGCTCAGAGACTTCAGCAACATGAAAGCAATGCAGGTGCAATGATGCAAACTGAATAATGACAATTAATCACTATCACTGCTCACTGACAGCTGCACCTGTGGGAAGGACTTCTTTTTTTGAGAACTTCTTTTGTTAGACTTGGTTTTTTTTAATTTCTTCCTCTAGATCATTGGTGATTAGCCACAGCAACTAGAGTAAAAGAGGTACGAAGAATGAAGCTGTTACTTGAGAAGTGTTGGTATCATTATGTCTGGTTTTGTTTTGTTATGTGAACAGGGTTAACTATTCATAGTGTTTGACCGCAGAAAAGAATTTTCTTCTAGGTCAGGCTGGGAGGAATCATTGGGATTCTTTGCTCTTTTTCACAAGCTGTAATCCACTTTAGATGATCAAGTAATTTTACCTAACAAATAGTAGATTCTCCTTTGTGCTCCTCCATGATTGTTGGTGACTAGGACTGAGAGACTTTGACAGTCCCTTCCCGACTATATTTTTCTACCTGTTTCCCAGGTTATTTTTTTAATTATAAGGAATAGAAGCTTAAAAATACATTAGCAGTGGAATCAAGTGAGGGCAGACCTTTATTCCTCTAAGACGTTACTCTCAATTAATCATGGTAAACAAACCAAAATGAAAGGCTGGATTGCATTAGGTTTTTCGTACAAAGAGAAATAGAAGACAAATGGTTCCCAAGAAGAGAAAATGGAAGTGATTTATAACAATTTTGTTTTCACAGATGAAGTACAAACTCTGTGTGTGTGTGTGTAGGGAAAACACGTGATTAGTGTATGACTTCTATTAACTGGTTTGTAAATATCCTATTATACTGTTTTTGAAGGTGTGATGACTATATATGTAGTTTATTGTTTTAATAATAATTTTTGATACAGGAAAAAAATCAGAGTGAGTGTTTAAAAACCCTTCAAGAACAGGAGCAGCAAGAATCCCTAGCCTTAGAAGAATTAGAGCTGCAGAAGAAAGCAATACAGCTAGAGTGTGACAAGAAAGTTCAGGAGATGCATCAAGAAGTAGAGACTTTTAGAACTGTGAGTAAAGATTCCGAAAGGCTAAACATTTACAAGAATTCCTTTCAGTGTATGTATTTAACTGTGACAGGTTTACAAATACTGTGGATTTATTGTGATTGGGTTGTTTTATAATCTCACAATGCTTCTTGTAGTGACAGAAATTTAATGTATTGCCGTGGTATGCTGCAGCCCCTAGTTTTTTACAAGATCAGGTGACAAAATATAGAAATACATTTGTATCATGGCATGGGATGTGAATTTGTATCCATCTACATATTTTTTATGTATGTTATACAGGAGAGCTAAACTTTAAACTGTTTAACTTCTGGGTACTGCTACCATACAAACACTTACAAGGATACTTGAATAAGTAAAAGACTTGCTTACGTTTTTGAAGTGTCCTTTGTTTTATGTAATGGGTAAGATTGTATTATCTGCTAATGCAAGTTTGTACATTATTCCATCACTCCCAAATATTAGTTCGGAAGTTTTGCCTATAGAAGCGTTTTAACTTTACAGCAGTGATTCCATGAGAGGTGGAATTAAGATAAATCAGTAGATATGTACGAAGCTCCATAATACTCATGTAGACTCCCGATATCGTTCATCCTATATATTGGTACTTCAGCTTAATATGAAAATGTGAACATAGCTCTCATAAATACCTTGTAAATTATTTTATTTGAATTAGTTAAATTCTTTCCAAGTTTTTATTGTATCTATTTTCACTGCAGTGAAATAGAAGGATTTTTATTAAATAACTAACTTACCATAATGGAAGCAAAGTTGAGAACAAACTAGATGAATGAAAGGCTTATGTAAAAAGTTGATATTCGCTAAAAATGGTGGAATAAGTGACTTGCAGTTAGGTGAACCTGGTGACATTTTTAAAAATTTAATCAACTTGTTACCTTTTGAATATTCATATTCTTTTAAAATGTTGTTCTCTAACAGAGGATTCTTGAACTGGAAAGCTCTCTTGCAAAGTTTTCACAAGATGACAGGACGCAATCAGAGGAATTAAGTACTCTGATGGAGTCTGAAAAAAAGCAGCACAATAAGGAAATCAGTGATATAGTTGAAAAACACAAGAAAGAATTGGAGAACATGAAACAGCAGCAGGAAAAGCTTTGGTCAGAAAAACTTCAAATTTTAAAGCAACAACAAGTAACTGAAATAGAAAAAATGAGAGAGAAACAAGAACAAGAGATAAATAAAATTTTGAAAGAGAAAGAAACAGTTTTCCGTGCGCACATAGAAGAGATGAATGAAAAAACGTTAGAAAAACTTGATGTGAAACAAACAGAATTAGAAGCACTGTCTTCTGAGCTATCAGAAGCACTAAAAATACGTCATGATTTAGAAAAAGAGCTCTCAGAATTGAATAGTAAAGTGTGTGAAACAAAGCAAGAACTGGAAGGAAAGTTGGAAGAAGAGAGGAAACGGCACAACAAAGAGGTTGAAATGATGTTAAAAGAGCACGAAATGTCTATTCAAGGTGTTGAGAAGGTACTCAAAGAGGAACTCAACAAACTCAAGCAATCATTGGAGGAGAAGGACAGACGTCTGGAGGAACTAAAAGCACATGAACAGAAACTAAAGGAATCTGCGGAAAGATCTGAAGCTGAACTTGTCCAGGTGTCTGCAAAGCTAGAGGAGCTTTCAGAGTCTCATCGGAGTACTTCTAATGAGCAGGGAAAGATTTATGAGGAGGAATTATCAAAGCTGCAGCAAAAGCTGACAGATCTTGAAGGTGAAAAGTTGCAACTTAGTGAGCAGCTAGAAAGAACTGAATCCCAGCTGAATGAAGTCAAGAATGAGTTAGAGGCATATGTCTCTCAGGTACATGACCTGAAGCAGCATTTGCAAGAGCAAAACAATGAAAATACACAAAAAGTAATCTCTCTAACACAACAATATGAATGTCAACTGAAGGATCTACAAAGAGAGGCTGATGAGACAAAGAGAAGTCTAACTGAGAAGGAAAATGAAATTGAACACCTGAATAAATTACGGAACAAGCAAGTGGAAGAGCTTAAACAGAAACTGTTCACCACAGAGGAGAGAATTAGTGCTTTACAAGGAGAATATGAAAGTAAACTGAAACGTCAGGAGAACAAAATGGAGAAAATGAAACAGAAATCAAAGGATATGCAGGAAACTTTCAAAAAGAAACTTGCTGAGCAGGAAGCTAAACTTAAAAAAGAACTTGAAAACAAGCAGTTGGAGTTCAATCAGAAAGAGAGTGAATTCAATGCTAAAATGTTGGAAATGGCACATGCCAGCTCAGCCGGAATCAATGAAGCTGTCTCAAAACTGGAATCTAATCAGAAGGAGCAACTAGAGAGTCTTGCTGAGGCTCACAGGAGGGAGTTGGAAAAAATTACCCAAAGTTGGGAAAAAAAACTCAATCAGCAGGTTGAAGAGCTCCAGGAAAAACATGAAATGGAACTGCAAGAGAAAGAGCAGGAAGTTGGAGACCTGAAACAGAAACTTGCCACCTTCCGTGCTGAGAAGGAGGGCTCCAGAACAGAAATAACCCGACTGAAAGAGGAACAGGTGAAAAGGGAGGAGTCCCTGAAGGAATTGCAAGAACAACTAAGGCAGTCAGTGGCTAAGGTGAATGCTTTGTCAGATAAGGAAAGTGACCTGAAAACACAGTTGAAAAAATTGGAATGCGATCTTAATCAGTCCCTGAAAGAGCAGTCAGGACTTCAGGAACAGCTCAGTAAACAGAAAGCAGTTGAGGAGAGGGACAAAGCCAAAATTACTGAGCTGGCTGTTACACTGAAAACACTTGAAGAGAAACTCCAAACCGTGCAGTCTGCTCAGTATAAAGATCATGAAAATTATGAGAAAAAAATAGAGGCAATTCAGCTAAAAGAAACTGAATTTAAAAGGCAGTCAGGAGAACTTGCAGCCCAGTTAGATGCCTATTGGAAGAATGCTGCAGCTTTATTGCAGACAAAAAGCAGTGAATTAATTGAAAAATGTAATGAAAAAATTGGCATAGTAACATGCAAAATTGCAGATTGCGAGCGCCGAACCGCAAAAGTTAAAGAAGCAGTATTAATTAAAATGAGTAAGATTCCTGAACTAGAAGCTCAGCTTAGAGAAGTAACAGAGCATCATTCTGCTGCAAGTACTTCTTTGCAAAAGTCAATGCAACAGCTACAAGAGAAGGACAACTTAATTACGACCATGAGAGCTGACATTGAAGGACTTGTAACAGAAAAGGAACAGTTGCAAAAAGAGGAAGGGCATCAGCAGCAAGCAGCCTCAGAAAAAGAAACTTGTATAACACAGCTGAGGAAAGAGTTATCTGAAAATATCAATGCAGTCACCTCAATGAGGGAGGAACTCCAGGAAAAAGAATCCGAGATCTTTGCTCTCAACAAAACAATTAATGACCTTAATGTGAGACTTGAAAGCACAATAAGTTTAACAGAGAAGGAAGCAGCCATGTCCCTGTTAAGCAAGCAACATGAAGAGGATCGGTTGCAGTTGTTAAACCAGGTACAGGAGTTATCATCCAGAGTTGAAACGCTGAGTCAAGAAAAAGTATCGGCTCTTGAGCAGGTAGATCATTGCACGGCCAAGCTGTCAGAGTGGAAGATGAAAGCACAAACCAGGTTTACACAAAATCATGATACTATTAAAGATTTGCAGAGCAAACTTGAATTAAGCAATACTGAAGGCAATAAAAAAGATGAAGAGCTAAACAAAATGAAGGAGCAGCTGGCTAAACAAAGCAAGAATATCGATAGTTTAAAAAGTGAATTGGAGCAAAAGCAAAACAGGAGGGAAAAGCAAGAAAGTGAGTTAACTGCAAAGTTAAAAACCCAAGCAGCAAGAATTGCTGAACTAGAAGAGCACATTGCTCAGAAAACTTCAGAAAATGATTCCTTGATGGAGGAACTTAAAAAGTATAATGAACAAAAAGACACTGAGCAAAAAGAGATAGCTTGGCAACTCCAGCAGGCAGAGAAGGTGGCTTTTGAAAAGGACAATAGATTTAAGGAGGCTGAAGAAAAAGTGCTTAATCTTGAGAAGCAAATAGGTTCACTGACAGCTGAATTTGAAGCAAAGGAGAGGGAATTTAATCAAATGAAGTCAGCGATACTTAAAAGCAAAGAGGAAGAACTGAAAGAATTAGAAGAGAGACTGAATGCAGAAAACAGCACTAAGCTGGCAGATCTGAAAAAGAAGGCAGAGCAAAAAATCGGTTCTATTAAAAAGCAATTGATGTCTCAGATGGAAGAAAAGGAACAGCAATTTCAGCAAGACAGAGAAAATCAGTTAAGAGACTTGGAACAAAAAGTGCAGGAGAGAGAGGCCAAAATTGAGTCCTTGGAAGAAAAAATTAAGTCAACAAGAGATTCCACAGAATTAGAGAAAGAAATGCTGCAAAAAGTAGAGAGTGTAAAAGCTGCTGTAGAACAAGAAAAAAATAACATGCTTGAGAGTGTCCAACAGACATACGAAGAGAAAATGCATGTGTTGCAGAAGGGCTTAACTGAAAAGGATGAATTGTTGCAGAAGTATGAAAAGGAACAACAAGAGAGTAATGACTCTCGTCTAGAACTGCAAAACAAACAGGAAGAACTCCTAAAAAAACTAGAATGTGTTGAGAAGAGCCGTCAGGAGGAGCAGAGTAGGACTGAAAGCCTCAGGAAAGAACTTGAGGAGCAAACAAAAAAATACTCATTGTTAGCGGATGAGCATGCTCGTTGTGGTGGTGATTTAGCAAGCAGTGGGGAAGAATTAAAAGCTAAACAACAAAAACATCTTGAAATGGAGAATGTAATTGGAGATTTCCATAAAAAATTGCAGGAGAAGGAGGCAGTCAGTCAGTCTTTAGAACAGAAGATAAAAGAGTTGGAGAATAATCTAGTCAAGGAAAATGAAGTGCATAAGACTGAGATGGAAGATACGAGTTTGAGATACGAAGAAAAGCTAAAAAGTTTACAGCAGCAGTTGGATGAAAAAAATGACAGTCTGAAAGCTTTTAAGGAAAATGCTGAAGAAAAGGCTAAATCTGATTTGGAGCTGCAGAAGTTACTAGGTGATATGCAGAACCAGCAGAAGGATTTGCAGACTAAACTGGAAGAGACTGAAAGGGAGAAACAGAAACTACGCAAAGAAGTGAATAATCTACAAAAAGACTTACGTACTCTGCGAAAAGAACATCAGCAGGAACTTGAGATAGTAAAGAAGGAGTCCTTAGAAGAAATGGAGCAGAAAATCAGGTAAATTCGTTGTTCCTGGTGTTGCTACCATTTCTTTGTTTTATCTTTAACCATTAAAATCTCAAGAATACTTTTTTAAAGCTCAATTTGTAACAATGAAATAATGACTGGTATTTTTCTCTCATTATGCTAAATAGACTTTGAGAAACAGCAAGAAAAGGGCTACTTGAAAGTAGCGCTTCGTGAACATGTAAAACACCATTTGAGTCATCAGTTTAAAAAGTGGTTTGTCTTTTGGCAAAGCAATATGGCTTTTGGTTTGTTTTAGCAATAGTCATTTTCAGCATTGCCAGAACATAAAATATAGTTCTATTTTCCGCAAACAGGATTTATTAAAACTTAGTACTGAGAGCTTCGTGTTCAAATGATATCAAGAATTGTTCTTATGTATTGCACAAAAATGTGGTATACTGCTCAGCACTCTAACGGTTTCTCAAGCAAAGAATTCCCAAAAAATTCTGCTTTTATGCGGCACATTCTTTACTTCCAGTTCTTCATCTTCATCAGGAAAAACTCCATATTTTTTGGAAGGGTTCAGTTCTGGGTTATTTTTTAAATGAAACACCTATGCCTTCCAGGTGAAGTCAATAGGAGGGGAACAAAAAGCCTCCCCAAATCCCGCAGAATTCATATACTTCCAAACCATCCCATTCTAAAATAGTTTTGGAGAAATTCCCAGATCTCCTATCTTGCTAAACTGTTCTTGCACTCTCTTCTAACATTTTATTTCCTTACTGTATTTTTTTGACATTTTTGTACAGATGTGAACAAGAAGACATTGAGCTAAAGCACAACTCCACCTTAAAGCAGTTAATGAGAGAGTTCAATACTCAGCTGGCTCAAAAAGAAAGAGAACTGGAAACAGCAGTAAAAGAGGCAATCAGTAAGTGAAATACTAATATAACTGTAATCAGTAAAATAGCCAGAAAACCAAATCTTCAGAGGTTTTGGGGAAGGGCTTTTACCTGGGACTCTGATAAAGTCAACATGTGTTTTTATAACTGCCTAGAGAACTCAGGGAAAGAACATCTCTTGCTCAGGAAATAGCATATAAATGTTAATTGTAGCACAGTTAGGAAAATGCATATGTAGCTGTTCTTCCTTACCCTGCAGGATGGATCTTTGATCTACCACTCTCTCTGCATCTGTCATGGCAAGAGTTACCCATGATAGCCATAGGTACCTACCTTTTTATCGTATGTACAAAAGAAAAAAAAGGAGAGTAAGGTTTTAGAGGTGAAAGCACATTGGTAAGTTTTCATTGTAATACTACTTTGGCTTCAGCAGTACAAACCTTTAACGCTCCATTGTTGAATATATGGCACTGAAGGGTGCCTTTTAGAGAAACTTAGATCCAACTGGGAATCAGAATTGCATTTTCTGAGCTTCGTCTTGCAGACTTCATTCACTGTAACCACTAACGGGTACCAACTGGATATGATGTCTGATAGCTATACCATGTGGATATAACTAGAGTACAGCATATTTCAGCTTCTCTCCTCTGTCCATCTTTTGCCACCATAGTGTTAGTTGGAGGTTGGAGAAGTGAGCAGAAACTGTCTTTTGACTCCACAGTTACTGGAAGTACCCCTGCAAGTGAGGAATTTCTTAAGATTTGCAGATGTTTCAGTCACTTCTCTAGATAGAGTAGGAGATAGAACTAGTTGATAGATGTTGGTTGTGATATTAAGAGAAAAGTTCCAGCATCAGGTAGAAAAAACTGCTCTGGATACCAAACTGCAGGCAACAAACTTCATACATATTAGGATCAAGTGACATAATTATCACTGACAGTGTGGAAAATGAATTTTCTTGACAAGTTTTCCTTAGAGATGCCTTCCACAGTTGTCTTTAAGCTTTTTTTTAATACTGTTGTGACATAATTTAACAAAATAAATATGCTTTTTTTTATATTGTTTGACTTTTTTTTTTTTTTAATAGGTAAAGCCCAGGAGGTAGAAACTGAATTGGTAGAAAATCATCACATAGAGACAACAGAGTTGCATAAAAAAATTGCTGAAAAAGATGATGATCTAGAAAGAACTGTGAAAAAATATGAGGAAATCCTTGAGGTATCTTTCTGAAAAGTGATATGCGTACATACATTTCAAAATAACTCCTTCCCTTTTTTTCATTGCACAGCTAGACAGAAAAACTGTAATTCTTTCTAGTAAAGGTCTTACTGCTTGAATTACACTTGATATGTGTGGTGACCTAGCTTGCATTTAAAATGTTGGTTTCTGTGTTTTATGAACATGAAAGAGAACACCAGAAATTAAGCCCCGGTTCTGATAATTCAGTACAAATTACACGGTTAGGTCCTTATGTCCTTGAGCAGTTTGTGATCCAGATTGAAATGAGGAAAGCGGGTGAGTTAAATTTAAGCTTTACTAGAGTTGTGATGGTGGTGGTATGTTGTTTCTTTTAAGGATTTAAATACAGTGTTTATGGGTCAGCCTTGCTGTCTAGCTCCTTTCTCTGATGCTCTGTCCAGATTGCACTGTAGCCCTTAAAGTAAGGTTCTGTTCTATGCAGGGTGCAGTCTGTTTGCATAGTTTTCATGCTAGTATAGCTTTCATTTTCACTTGTAAGTGAGCAGTTTGTCTGCATGGTATTTGCCGATAGACATAATTTTGCTCCAGTACATTTCAGCCAGAAGTTAGCAGCCAACTTCAGTCTAAAGATGCTTTATCTCCCAAGGATGCCTCCTATTTTAGCCAAGTAAATTGTCCCTACCCCACATGTATGGCAACAAAAGATTAAACGGTTTTCAGTGCTAGACCATACATCTTACTGGGATGCAGCCTTCAGTTTTGCTAATCTTAGTCCTGTTTGCACAAATAACTTAATAAAAAAGAATGTCCCTTGAATAGAGCCAGTAGTAATAAATGTAAGTGAATTTCTGTTTGTTTGTGCTCAGTTACCAGCCCAAAGAGCTATGTACTGAGCATGACTGAGTGTTTAATACTAAAAATTTCAGTCTTGTAGGTAGGTTGGTATATTCCACTCTGATTTTGAACTTCTAGCAAGTTGGATGGTGGCAGGGTTTTAAATTTAGAGTTTCCTTTTTTTGTTTCCTAATTTAGAAAAATTGCATGATATAAAACAACTGAGTGTTTTTTGGGTTGTTCTGTGTATTTTTGCTGGGGTTTTTTGGTTGGTTGGTTGGGGTTTTGTACCATAGGTCTAAATTCTGCATTTCTGGAGGATTTATTTTATTATATTTTTTATATATATTATATAAATTATATATATTATATAAAATATCTTTTAAAAATATATTTATTTTATTATATCTTACCTGAATGTGCAGTGTGTTGCCATTCAGGTCCTTACTTTACAGGCCCAAATAGGTCTGTGATTTGAAGTCATGCAGGTGTAATTCCTCTTTGTTTTCTGATGCATTCAGTCTGTACATATGTCAGAAACACGTATGCTGTACTCAATGTATGATCTTGAAGGTTTAAGCTAATTTGACTTCTGTGCAATTGGAAGACATGAACACTTATTTTTTTGCCTCTCATTGATGACGGCAATGACAGTTGCCTGGAACTGCAATAAGCTGCAGTTTGATATTTTAAATTTCAGAGTATGTGTTTCTTTTTTAGGTAATGGTATATGTGTGAGTGTTTTGTTTCTGTTATTCTGGGGAAGGAAAAAAAAATTAGACAATTTGTTATCCTTTTTCCTGAAAAAGTATTGCAAGCATCTCAAAAGTTAAGAAATATTTATGTTAAATTTGAGTGTATGTCATATTCATTGAGACCTCTGATAGAAATACGAATATATGCATCAGCGGTTGTATAGGTTTTCTCAATTTAGCCTAAAGTTACCAGTTATTACCCCATTTATACCTGCCTTGGCTCATGATAGGTTTGAGAAATTTCGCCTCAAGACATTTATGCAGAGAGATTTGTCTCTGTCATGAATGGTAAGAAGACGAAGCAAAAATAATGCCAATTGCAAGAATGAATTTTGCTCATATAACTTTGTAGCTCTTTGTTGCATTTTAAACATGGTTAATGATGCTAAAAATTTGTCTAACTTAATTTGGGTATATATCCTTAAGGACGAGCAGGAATCATTAGGTCTGTTAAACTTAATATGATTTATTTGTGAAGTGCTCCCCTGGTACTTCTCTTGCTTTATCTGGTGTTTTCTTATCTTTCATAAAAACTTCTATCATACAGTATTTCATGAAAGACTCCCTAATCAAAGGACTTGTAAATCAGCATAGCCTGTAATTTGAGGCCTAAGTCTTTTTTCTTCAACTAAAGTATATAATCAGAGAAAAATTCAATGTTGTGCTCCAGCTAGCCTATTTTAAGCCTGTCTATGAGCTAAAAATAAAATATCTAACTTCAGATGTGTATCCTTTCATTTGTCGTAAGGCTTCCTATGTGTATACAGGATAGGTCTTGTGGTTAAGATTTGGGAAATTATGACTCTATTGAAGTCTTAGTCTATAACTGTAATTAAATCCAAATAGCATGCAGTTTATTTTCAGAGTATGCCAGATACTGTATAGAACAATAAGTTCTTATTGTAAATACAGATTCTGTAGGATATTTGAACCTCACGTGTTCTCTAATTATTTCAAATTTTAAATTACAATCTCTGTTCAGGGTTTTATAAAAATAATGGCTCACAGGTAGGTCCCTTTTACAGAAGTGTCATTCATCATTTTGAGTTGAATTTCTTTTCTGCATTTTAGCTACCTTCTATGACTTCAAGAATGATGTGCATGCAATTTTGATTTATTTCAGTGACCAGTAGTCTAGAAATTGTAAGATTTGAGATTCTTGATGTTTAAAAAAAAAAAAAACAAAACAAAAAAAAAAATCAAAAACAAAAACCCAAAACAACAACCACCCCACACCCCCAAAAAAACCCAGACAAGGGAAAATAAAAGCAACTGGATATGCCAGGTATTGAGGGTTTTTAACTAGAAGACTATAACCATTTATTAAAAAAAAAAAAAAAAAAATCTTAGAAAAGGTTAATTGTTGATGTATTTTTGAGGGCATGGAAAAAGTCATGTGAATGAATGAAAAATGGCAGTCATGATGTTTGAGGAAGGTTTTTATTGAAGATGGATATTCTTAAAACTTCTAGGCCATAAAACTTGCTTGGGTACTGTGACTTCCCATTAACTAAGTTTTGGGCAGGGGTTGCTTTGTTTCTTTTTGGTGATGGTTTTTGGGCCAAGGGGATGCACGAGGAGGGTGTCTTAGTCTTAAGTAGAGTGCAAGGAACACATTAAAAAGTGGTCTTACAGGGAAATAATTTTTTTACTTACAGCATACCCTAATTCTATTAAGCCTGGAGCAGCTTTCTAGTTCTGTGCTTACTTTTCCAGTGAACATTCTGTATCGCTATATTTGTACTCCTGAGATTTTGAATGGAACAAAATTTTGATCAGCAGCTCTGTTCTTGATAACAGTTGATTAATTGTACTAATTTGATCTGAAGTACTACTGCATAGCAGAGTGGACAACTCACTGCCCTGAGTGGTTAGCATGAGTGAAACTAGAGTTTTAGTTTAGTTCAGCAATGGAGACGTGCACTTTGAATCCGAGTGCCTTTTTGTAAGCTCCCTAACGTGTTATCTTGCAAAAAGGCCAGTGGGGACACAATTTTAAAAAATACTTTTTTGCAAAGTGCCATATAGGTGGATTAACTTGCTAGGATTTAGGCCATCATATTTTTCTCCTATAAATCTTCACACTGTCATAAAACATACAGGAAAAGTTCATTTCCTCCCTACCATTCTTGCCACTGCTTCTTTTCTCCATGCTGCACAGTGCTCTCCAAACCCTTGTGAACAAGAAATCATTGTTTCTGAAAATGTACTTAAAACTGCTTTAGGAACATCTTTGTGAGAGTGAATGAGGAAAGGATTTATGTCATCGTCACTTCCAGAGTAGAGGAAGTAACTGTATCATCATGCGTCCCTTTCATGAAGGTCATACAAGCAAGCACAATCTCTCCAATAATACACTTACTGGATTATACTTGAATGCTGTTTTAGTGCCCAATAGAAATAGCTCTTTTTTTGTAGTTTTAAAAAAAAAAAAACTAACTGTAATCCTAACTATGTAATCTTAATTGTCAAAGGCCTGCAAAATCTTGTTAAGCTCCTATGTTTCTTTCTTGCTCTTTTCTGTAGTCCTGTAGTGTAACTAGCCTTTATCCTGAATTTCAAGCATATTCTTTCTGTGTATAGCATAACTCCTTTGTTCGTTGCTTTCTGTCCACGGGAGTTAAGGTTTTGAGTGGTTAGATGATTAATAGCATAAATAACTTTTTTCCCTGTATTTTGAAGGCTCGTGAAGAAGAGATGACAACAAAAGTTCATGAGTTGCAGGCACAGCTAGAAGACTTGCAAAAGGAATACAAAAAAAGGGTGGCGGAAGAGGAACGTTGGAACACTGAAAAAGTGAGCTGGCGCTAACATTTATTTTTACATCTTTAGGTGTGAAATGCTTTGTCTTTATAAAATTCTGTATTTTGCTATTAGTTGGATTTTATTTATATCTCTGGCCTTCGCTTTCCCACACAGTTTCTATTCTTTTAGATGTTAACTTCAGAAGTGAAACTCTTTAGAATCTACAGTATTTGATACTACCTTTTTTAATGGTATGTTAAAAAGTCCAGTTGTGTGGTGATTATTAAGGTGGGGGGTTTTGCCCTCTGCATGTGTTTTTTTTTATGTTGATTTTACTGGAAGCCCTTTAGAAGGAAAGGAAATTGCATTGGGTCATTTTTAGTGTGATTTTTTTTAAAAATCCAAGTTCCAAAGGGCTCTGAAATAGTGCCTTCAGTATGTCAATTATGGACAGAGACGTCTTCATTGAAAGATGACTCAGTGCATGCTTTTGTCTTTCTGAAACCGCATATTAGTTTGAGGAATTCTTTGAGAATATTACTAGTTATTATTACATTGAGAAGAGGAAAAGTATGTGAGGTGTTGAGTCATTGATGATAATTCATATTAACCTTATTTTTAAATTTTTCATTTTGAGAACAGGCAGCAATGGGGATATTAAATGTATTTATTTGGCACTACAAACTTAGAGTATAAATTAGCTCACTGTCCTAATGTTTGTCCCTTCTGCCTTACCCTTGCTTACAACACCCTTTATATTACTTTTATTAATTATTCCATGACATGAGTGTTGTTTTCATAACAGGAAAGGCAGGAATATTTGTATCAGACTGCCTTGTATTCTTTATCAACCCTTGTCCACCCACTGATGATCATCTTACATAATCTTATTATCTGAAAGAAGCATGATTCTGAAAAGTATGAAGTGTACTTTTTCTTTAGGACTTCTTCATTAACTGTTTCACTACTTCGTTATAGAATTCTGCTATAAATACAGACAGTCATTTAGCATCTTCAGGATTACATACTCACTGATAGGACATGAAGGTTATATCAAATCTATATATCAGCAATGGTATTTCATATATTTCTCAATTCTTCCCAGAAATGCATCGCACAGATTTTGAATGGTAGCAAAAGCTGTAAAATATTTGAATATTGCAAATATTACATCTCTATGTAAAGATGAATCTGCTTACAATAAAAAAAAACAAACAGCTGATTTTGCCTGTCTTTGGAATCTTGTCCACAGTTCTCCGCTCCTTGGAGTTTCCGTGGCACACTTTGGGGAAACTCAAAGGAGTTGTGCCATCTGTGGTGGGTATAAATCAGTTGAGAGAACTCCATTGCTGGTGAATAGCTTTATTTTAAAGGACAGATGATGTCTCGTTGGGAGGGGAGGAAAACCAGGTTGTGTGGTAGTGCATGTACTTAAGTACAGTTAAAGCATCCAGGTTCCAATTGCTTGCAGAATAAGAATGGGATTTTTTTGGTTAGTGTAAGGCAGTTAAATATCCATGATTTTGCTGGCATACAGGCATCAAGCTTTATTGAGTAATTTTGAGAATTCCAACTAAATTCAAATTTAGCAAACTGTTCACAAGCTTTCTTTTGCATAGCTCTGATTTAACTGAATGTCAGTTTCATATTTCGTACTATTCGCAATGGTGACTTCATCTCAAACAACATAACTATTCTAATAGTCAGATCATGCTATTGAATGTGCACATAGCTCCTGGTACATCTTTTGGTCCAGTCAAAACTCAAGTATTTAGACTACTGTGAGTAAGTGGGCTTCCAGTTCTTGTTTTATCAGTATTTCAGGATTGGATTCTCGCTCTTCGACACAGTCTGTTCTGGTGTTAGGAGGTAGTTTTGATTTTTTCCTTCTTAGAAATTAAGAGCTCTTGTTGTTCTTAATTCTTGCCTGTCTTAATTTGTCCATTGCCAGTCCTCAATATGACTGTAGTAAACTAATTTTGCTATTACCTGGTAAAATAGCATATATTTGCAACTGATGCAATAGCATATATATGCAACATTACAGAGCTAGATGAGAAACTTGGATGGGGCCTGTGGACCTTGTCCACATAACTGAGCAGAAGTGTAGAAATCCACATCTGGATTTTACATGTGCATTCAAGTGAATTCTGTCATCTTATATTTGCCATGGTGTCTTTTTTCTTTTATCTTGTTATCTTATTTTGTTTTATCTTTTGTCTTATTTCATTTTTATTTTCTTCCTTTGTAACATTTTTCTCTTTTTGTTTTAGATTTGGGTTTGGTGTTCTTTTTTTTTTTTTTTTTTTTTTTCCTTCAGCACTAGTAGTAAAACAGCTCAGAAGTCTTCTGTTGACTGGAAACAGCTTTTTGTGGGCAGTTGATACATTTGTTGTCTAAAGTTGGAGTCTCCCAAATCACAGAAGTTTGTCTTGTAAAACCTCCTGCGCTGCTTGTTGACAGCCTAGGCCAAACATCACCCATAACATATCCACTTTGACACTAAGTGTAGCTAATCATTTGAACAATATTTGTCTGACTGTGATAAACAGTTGGCAAAAAGTAACATCCTTAAGTGTTAGCGTTGGGATGTAAAAATATCAGAAACTGTCTCTCTTTGTGAGAAAATAAATGTCTGGTCAGATGATTGAGCTTTTCAGAAGCAAGAATTGCACTTGCAGATTTGAGATCCATAGATGAATGATTTTCCCCTATATTGTGTTTGCGGAGTGTAGGAAAACCCACAGGTTTTATGAACCTACAGAGATGGGGAATAGCTTTCCTTTTTGACACAATTCTGAAAAGGCTCAGGAAGAAACAAGTAGTAGGTACCACTTCTGTGTTAAGGTTTAGGTTACCTAAAAAAAAAAAAGAAATTTCACACACAAATTATTTGATGTTAAAATGCTTTTACAGCGTTGAGTTATACCCATGACTACTAGAGCATTATTTTCCTTAGAGTTGGAACACTGAAATATAGAAAATTCAGCTTAGAATTGTCTCTGTACTTCATAAACATTGCTATAAGTTGTAGAGCTCATGACTCTTTTAAGCTGAAGCTATTTTCAGATAAATGTTCACACTTCCAAATGCAACTTGGAGAATTAAGGAAAAAAAAATACAATATTGTGAATAGTATTAATAGTAGTTAGGGTTTTCTGGCATGTGCTTCATACTCATTCAATTATCATTCATATCCAATATGCATTTTGTAAAGATTTGGAAACACTAGGTTCTTGAAGATATATTTATGATAATTGTCTTACAGAATCAAATGAGAGAATTTAAATATAAGCTTTATGTACTGTCAATACAAGCAAGTTAAACTCTATTTATGGGACTATTTATTTTTATAAGTATATGTGTGATTTGGTCATTCCAATTTTTATCATCCTCTGTTAACACACTGTATCAGAACTAGGTGATTGATATTTCTTTCTTTTTTTTACCTATGCCCAGTGCTTGATATAATCAGTATTTTTCATACATTTTTATCTAAATTTTTTTTGTTGTTGTTCTAGGTCATGATAACAGAACTTCAGGTAAGTCTTAAATTTTATTGATTTCGCTCTCTAGATAATTCTGTTTCACAGCAGTTTGAAAGCAGAAATACTGCTTATAAGTTTCTGTGTGCTAAAAGGAGAAAGAGGTTTATTGAAAAGGTACCCATGAGATATCTTCAGCAGTTTCTTGATGATTTCCATATGTGGCTGTTCTTTCAGGCACAGCTTGCACAGAGGACAACACTAGTCAATGATTCAAAACTGAAAGAGCAGGAGTTGAAAGAGCAGGTGAGGGTGCTGTTTGAACAAGTGAAAAGTATTCTTGTTTTGATACTTTGTGTTTGCAGTATTAAAAGGTTTATCCTTTTCAACTGATGATGAAGCACATCTCCACACAGGTACCACAGAAATAATATGCATGTAAAATAATTTTGACTCATACTTGCTCTCAGAAGATCTGTGCTTTTTTCAAAGTACTCCTCTATCCCCTGAGAATGAAAATACCACATGCTTGTGATACAGGTTAGCAAAACATTTGTGCAGTGAAAAATGGAACAATGCACTTCATGAAATTATGAATCCTTTCTTTTTCTAAACTAAACCTTTTCTGATGTTAAGTATAATTTTTGTCATGTTTTCTTTTTTATATATGCTTATATGTATAAAAGACACATGTATATATGTATATAAATACATACATATGCATAACATTTGCTATAGATATGTGTATATACATTTTCTTAAGTAGTCTAGGGGCAGTTTTTAATAACACAATTTTTAATCTTTACCTTCCTTAAAAAGCAAATGTATTTAGCTTTCATAGAAGGAGATAATGTTTAGCTGAAAACTGTTTCGATTATGCTTATTTTAGCTGCTTGTGAACATCATTTATTATTTTGACTGTCCTCTATTTAGATTCATGTACTGGAAGACCGGCTGAAAAATTATGAGAAGAATATGTATGTCACATCAGTTGGAACACCGTGCAGAGGTAAGTACATGGTTTTCATCACAAATAAGTTTTTCGTTGGTTTGAAAGATAAGCTTTGGTTTAGACAATTTATTAAAATATCAGTCTCTTTAAAACACTCGTATAATATTTTTATGGTATCTTATCCTCGTTTTGTCTTGTCTGCTATAATGAAGCTGGTGTGTGATTTCAGATGAGTAAATCACACAGATTTTGTTTGATGTTTGTTTTTATGTCGTATAGTTAAAAGAGCTCTATATCAGAGTTCTTAAGCTTTCTGTATCCCCAGGGGGAGTGATATAGGCAGTGGCACTCAAAAGTGGGTGGGGAGGAATTATCCATTTGTCTTGGCTAATTAAATATATGTTTTATGACTCTTTAAAATTCTTAACAATGCAAATACTAGATTTTTACAGATCTTCTATATTTTATTTTATTTACTACTTTGCAAGATCTCCCACTCTGACACAGTAGTAAAGAAAATAAAATAAAATCCTGTTTCCACTTGTAACCTTTGTGTTATGTGTCCTTGAAAGTGTTTTTGGAGCTGAAAAACCCCTGGCATTTCAGGCAAATAACAGTCTCATTGTTATTCAACTCATGGTGAGCGTGGGAAGAGAAATAGAATAGAATAGAATAGAATAGAATAGCTCTGCTGTGTTATGCCTTGATTTCTGCATGACACGCTCTGACCTAGGACAGAGGGCTCCATCCAGGAGGGCAGGTCTCTGCAGTGCAGGAGCCAGGCCCATCCAGGAGACGGGGGCAGAGATGGGCACACCTACAGCATCGCTCAGGCAGGGACTGAAGGCCCCAGGCTGAGCTGAGACACGTCCCCTGGGCCCTTGGCAGGAGACGCTGGGGGCCCCAGGGGAGGCCGGTCCCAGCCACGGAGGCCTATGAGCATCCCCAGGGCCCTGGCACAAGTACACTTGCACTGCTCGTATGCTCTCCTGTAGATGTTTATGCTTGGCCACTTTGGAGACAAGAGTCTTGGGCCAGAGGGACCTTTGCTCTGAGGGAGTCCTCCGTTGTTCTCAGGCTCTTGTGTTTTTGCTTGTTTTTCCAAGGGAAACGCCTCACTCGGGCATTTCTAAATATGACTACAAGGAGGAAAAAAATATCCATGGGGAAATGAACAGGTATTTCTCACCTCAGAAAGATTTGTAACCCTTTAGTTGAGGAGCACATCCTGTTTAAGCCTGAGGGCTTCATGTTTGACCTCACTAGGCTCAGAGCTGTGGCGTTTTGCCATCCTGTGGAAACCCAGCTAAACTGGATGGACACAGAAGACTTGCAAAAACCACACTTCACACCTGCTTTTTGCAACTGTGTTCAGATGGTGAAATGATCTCGAGATGCTCCACAGCTGTCAGCCCCATCAGAAGGTACATGCCTCCTTCCCACAAGGTGATGGAGCCAATGCCTAGGATGGGACATGGTTATGGGTACTCAATGCCTTCTGCTAGCACAGGGCTGGGAAGAAGTGTCATCAGAGATTTCCTCAGCACGTACTGCTAGGGAAAGGAGAGGAGGTAGGAGGAAGCATAGCATAGCATAGCATAGTTCAGCTGAAAGAGACCTACAATGCTCATCTAGTCCAACTGCCTGTCCACTTCAGGGCTGAACAAAAGTTAAAGCGTGGTATGAAGGACGTTGACCAAAGGCCTCTTAAACACTGACAGGCTTGGGGCATCGACCGCCTCCCCAGGAAGCCTGTTCCAGGGTTTGACCACCCTCTCAGTCAAGAAATGTTTCCTCATGTCAAGTCCAAACCTCCCCTGACGGATGCAGCTTTGAGCCATTCCCACGCGTCCTGGCAGTGGGTACCAGGGAGAAGAGCTCAGCACCTCCCTCTCCACTTCCCCTCCTCAGGAAGCTGTAGAGAGCAGTGAGGTCGCCCCTCAGCCTCCTTCTCGCCAAACTAGACAAGCCCCATGTCCTCAGCCGCTCCTCAGTGAACATGCCTTCCAGCCCCTTCACCAGCTTTGGTGCCCTCCTTGGGACACGTTCTTAGTACCCTACCATCCTTTTTAAATGGTGGGGCCCAGAACCACACACAGTACTCAAGGTGAGGCCACACCAGATCTAAATACAGCAGGATAATCACCTCTTTTGACCAGCTGGTTATGCTGTGTTTGATGCACCCCAGGATGCGGCTTGCCCTCTTGGCTGCCAGGGCACACTGCTGACTCCTGTCGAGCCTTCTGCCTTCAGCCAGCATCCCCAGACCCCTTTCTGTGTCTGCTGTTAACTCTGTCCCAGGTGCAGAATGTGGCATTTGTTGTTGTTCAGTTTCATGCAATTGGTGAAGCTTAGATTCATATGACTGACTCTCAGTATAAATATTCTCTTATTTTTGTTTACACAGATGGAAGCCTTCACCATACTGATGTTTCCCTCTTTGGGGAGCCTACTGAGTTTGAATACTTGAGGAAAGTGCTCTTTGAATATATGATGGGTCGTGAGACAAAGGTATGGAAAGTTGTATGTTGTGACAAGTGATTCAGGTTAGACTACAGTTTTAACATCCTTGCTGTACAGGTTTGAAGTACCATGTGTTTGTGATTCGTTACATGCTGTTGATTACTGACACAGGATTTGATAGGCTTTCGCAGTTTGGGGCTTTTGTGGTTTTGTTCCCCCCGCGCCCCCCCCCCCCCCCCCCCCCCCCCCCCCCCCCCCGCACAGAGGCATGGTCCATAGCTTAAAAACTTTGTCAGTGTGCCAAGATGACTGACAGGGGAAGGGGTTTGTCACATCTCTCACCAATGTACCTATGAAGACAAAAACCTTTATATGTATGTATGGTTTTACTAGCAAAAGACCTGTTGTCAGTCAAGCTTAATGCAGAGTGAAAGCTGGTATGCACAATATTAGCAACAGTGCTCTTTTGATGTCATCTTGACACACACATGATAAGTAACAGTTGGATTAAATAATAGTTTGTTACTAGCTCTGAAGATGGTGAAATATCTCTTTAATAGTTGCTTAAAGATGTTTTATAGGGCTCCCAAATCTGTGTACCTTCTCTAGATAGTATTAATTTACTCTTAAAATTAGTGAAAAACTGCCCGGTAAGCTTCTTGTCATATGCTGCACACTTGAGAAATCATTCCTAAGTTGGAATTTTACTAGCCTGTAACAACACTGATGCTTAGAGATTGACCAGATTCAAAAGAGGTATGGCATAACACAGACGTTTTTCTTGGATGATAAATGCTTTGTGGATGAATTTTTTCTGTTTGTGTTTTTTTTTCTTTCTTCTCCCTGGAGTTCTTCCATTCTTTGTTGCCCTGCTTTCAACTTGGACTACTATTAAGCAAAAAGGTTTTATGTAGGTTTCTATGTTAATTAGCTTTGTTCTCATTGTGCTCTGTACAGAATAAAACTTGGTCTGGGCAGGACATCTTGTCCTTATGGGATACCTCTTTCTCACTCTTTTTATCCTATTTTTCACTTTGATATTAATTCCTTTTTTATTAAAAATACAAATCCCTGATCCAAACCCCCTAGAATCACTAGCTACCTTCTGTTCACAAGCCTGTGGCTCGTTGGACGGCTCTCCTACTTTAATAACAAACAACTGAAATCATTAAAGAAAGATACGTACGTTACTGGACTTTATGATTTTGAATTGTGAGGGACTTAGACAAGCGAAAATGCTAAAAAAAAACATGTGGCCATGCTTCAGCTTCAAACAAGTCTTGAGACAGCTGCAGATGACTATTGCAGATAGCTGATGCACATAGCAAATTTGCATTCAAGAAAACCTAATTTGAAAACTCTTTTCACTCATTAAGGCTATTTCTTACTGATCTTCAAAACGTTATGATACATGCCTCAAAACTTTGGATTATAGAGTTGTGAGAGTTTTTTCCTTTTTAACAGTGACACACTAAAATTTGCAGTTGTTTTCTTCAATAACAGCAACAAAGAACAATCAGTGCTAAAGTAAATTGACTTCAGGTCTCTCATGTCTTTCAGTTGCTTTGATTAAAAGCTATATGAATAAATATATGTATGTATGCATTTGTAGACATATATATGTATTTATTTGCCCTGGAGTTTATATTGTATTTAACCAGAAGATGCCACTACAACATTGCCTGCACACTGGCTCCTAAAAAAAAGATGAATTTTGGAAAGAGAAAAAATAAATCAGAAAAGATAGACATCTGGTTCTTACAAGAACTTGAGAAGGCGTTGCTTGAAAGTTGATATGATTGAAAGGGGAAGTATATTAAAACAAACAACCGGCAGAAATAATTTTTCAAAGCATTGCAATTTTTAGCTTTGGGAAGTTAGATGTAGATAGGTAAGGGTGAATGACAGAGTTCTTAAAACTGAACGTGATTGATGTATTCCTCTCTATTGTGTGTTCGTACTAGATTACATCTTAGCAATTTTTGATTGAGGGTAAATGTTCTAATGTATTGCAAGAAGGGAAGAATTTCACGTATTGTTTAGTCCTCTATTATTAGCTTATCAAGATTGTAGCTCTACTGGCATTTATTAATGGAAAATTAAAATGGAATGAAGGCTAGCATTTTTACTAATTTAAATATGAAGATAGTTTGGTCTCTTCACTTTTGCTTCAAAAAGTTCTTTCAAGCTGATTGCATCTGCTGGTTTTCTTTCAACCATTAGATATGTTGCTGGAAGACACTGAGCTTGGTGTCTGCTCTCATAGGGATTGTATCATATAATCTTAAATTTACTGAACTGTGTCTTGAAAACTGGTTTCATCTGGCTACACGGACTGGAAAACCATGAGCAATGGCAATGTGATTGATAAAATCTTTTCATACACAGTCTAAGTGTGTTAGTAAAGTATTAATGTGGCTTTTTTCCCCAACACAGTCTTTGAGTTAAAAGATCTGTATTGAGATTTACTTCCTTGGTACAGACTTACTTTTCTCTCAGCTTTTGTTTTTCTGGACCAGATGACGCAATTTTTTTCTAATTTTCTCTTGTAAAATCGTTCTGGTGGCCTTTCTCTGTGCAGGGTCTCCTTGTATGGTGCAAATATGTATGCCGTGTTTCAAAGGTAGTTCAGCCGTGGAATTGGTGATCTCTGTAGACATTATTTGCTCTATATTGAAAGGAGTTCAAGATAATCTGTGCAAACTATCTAGGATGGATTGCCATTTATGCAGCCTGGTAAACGATCTTGGAATAGTATTAAGTAGAGACGTTAATGAATGCATCAGTTGTGTTATTGTGCTGGAGACATAAGAGAAACGTTGAGGGTTGGTAGTGGTTCAGTATCTAAGAGTCAGGAATTATGGTCATAACATGTAACCTATCACATTCTTTGTAAACTGCACATGTCTTTGGAGGATTTTACTGTCTTGCCTTCCAGTCCAGCTTTATTTTTTGCCTCATCCTTGGCAGGGTGTATGAAATGAGATTGCAGTTTTTTCTAAGCATGCATCTTGTTCAGAATATCTGAACCTGGAAATACATGGCATATACCACTAGGTCAAAGAAAATAATATTTTCTACAGACATGTGAACATGTTGCACTGTCCAGCTGTACTGCAGACTAAATCTTTTAAGTCTTGCACAAATCCTACGTGCTGTACTTGTAACTTCATTATGCTGTTTGGAGTCTGTTCTGAGGCCAGAAAATCAGTCCAAGGGTTGCATGTCTATAATAAATGTTTGTGTTGATATTGACTTAGGTATATGGAAGAATATAATGCAATATATATGTGTCAGAGATAGTAAATTTATGCAGATATTTTTCTGGCACGTCAACATGCTTTTGTGCATTGCAGAAAAGCAAGGGGTATTTCTGTGAAACTTTGATTTTAAAGGTTCTGCCTTTGACCAGCAGCTCTTGAATTAGAGAGGTCACTGATTGGTATCATTATAAAAGTATTATTTTCAGAGATGACATATCTGAATATGTCAGCCTCATAGAAAGAAATGGGAATGGAAACTGTCATGTCTTACAGCAGAACTAGCTATTACGCTTGAGAAAGCTCAGGGCCTTTCTATAGGTAGGTGTAGAGATGCACACATAGGAACATATGTGTGTGTAATTAGGGTTTTTTTAATAGTAGAATAGACTATTAGAGCAATAAAGTAAGGCAGTATTAAACATACTATCCTAAGTTCTGCAATTCTTGTAACTTTGTTTCATAACTATGTAACTGTGAATAGCATTGAATAATTCTGCTTCAAAATCTCCCTAGTGACCTCAAAAACTTGGAAATGATTTCAAGTCACTGCTAGTGATAAATTACAAAATGCACATTTTCAGGAAGGAAGGTTTTAGATAGCCCCTATTTAATTTGGCACATAAGTATCTATGCTTTCATGGAGTATTTGCAGCGTTTATAGATTTTTCTTTAATATTTGTATGCCATTGTGTCCTTTAGAAAATGGTTAGGAGAGGACTTTCTCGATAGCTTTGTTACAAAGAGTTTGAATAGATTGTAAGCTCAACACTTTCTAATCTGTTAGTCCCTAAGTAATTGTGATGAGGATTTTGGCAAAAGAAATTAGAAAAGTGTTGCGTTAGTTTGTGGCACTGAGCATACTCCTTTGTGTATCTGGGAACTGCAGCAGAGGTACTTAATTCTTAATGATGGGAACTATTAATATGTTAAAATTAAGCTTTTTGAGCTGAAAGGATTCAACAGGGCTTGCTTTGTTTTGCTTTCTTTTCATTTTTATCCCTAGTTAAGTTATATACTGAAACAGTTGTTGCAAATTAAGGCTTTACCTCTCACTTTTAGCTGCAGTCATTCTTGTCCCGCAACTGCTTTGTCACTACGGCCTCCCTCTTCATTCCACATGTGAGACTGGTAAAAAACAGTAGACATTCAGAGCAGCAATCTTATCTCATCCACGTTCTTTAAGAGCAGCAGTTACTGCTTTTGTAGCAATCACCTTCTGTTTGAGCTGCACTGCAGCTCTTACTTTGACCTTTCTTGTGAAAGTGACCTGAACCTTGTTTTGTGCCTTTTGGAGTTTTTTCTTCCCACTCATCTGTTTATAAAATGGAAATAATCATTGCCTGTTTTGCACAAAGCTTTGCTATTACTACATCTTCCGTCTGAGGATGTCTAAATGATTTGCTATTTAAATATGGGGTTACTGTATACCTGCTAAAAATATTTACACAACTGGAGTTCCACATCTAACATTTGGATCTGCTTTCTCAGTGTTTTATTTCTTTACAAAATATTTCTATGATGCATCACATAGTTGAATCCGTAAGGACTCTCTCGGATGCCATGTGCCTGAAATGTGCTTTTCAGAAAGGCTGCATTAAGGTCAAATGTACTAGGAGCAGTATTTGTAACTACACTGTCTTAATAATGGACTTCAGGTATTTAAGCATATGTACCACAGAGCTTACATTGTATTACAGTATCTGCAGTTTGTGACAACGTGAAATGAAGATTGTTCATGGTTTTCATGTAATTCACATAACACATCATGCATATATGATGTGAAACAAGTAGTTATATCTTACTCGTTTCACTATGTTTTCCACTGATATTACTAAAAATAGCAAGCATCCAGTGTTCTTAAATGAAATGCATTTTAAAATATCACGAAGCATTTTAGTGCATATGAAATTACTTATAGATGACCTATTTCTTTTTAGACAATGGCCAAGGTTATAACAACAGTGCTGAAGTTCCCAGCAGATCAGACTCAGAAGATACTAGAACGAGAAGATGCTCGACCATTGGTAAGTTGTATAAGTAAACCAAGTTTATGCAAGAGATTAGGTTGCAAGAATAAGGAATTAGAAACCTTTTTTTAAGTCTCCTTTTTCCCTGTGTCCGTGTTCAAGAAAACTCCTTTTCTCCCACCTTCCCTCTTCTTCAGTAGAATGTCAAATTCCAGCTATAGGTTTGAGTTTATAGCAAAAGTGAGGAAAAAAAACCCAAGCATATTTTCTTAACTAGTATTTCTCATCATTGGTTAATCCGTATTTCTGATAGCTATGGGTACAACAGAACAAAGAAGGTTCAGTCATCACTACTATTCTGCAGATGAATTTTCTAATCAAAAAAGTAATCTGACAGAAAATTTATGTTTCTTAAATTCAGAAGTTTCTGTGGAGTCACACAAGTTTTCATGAAAAATATGTCAGGAGAGATTTTTTTCAGCCCTGGGATAAAATTTCTGGCAAAACCAAAAGCCATTTTGCTTGTAGAATAGAAACCTGATTAAGCTCATTCACCTGGGATACATGTGTTTGAAGCAGGATATGCACATTTTTATCTTAAGTGTGAGTATCCTAACAAGACAGGGGTTTTTGGTTTTTTTTGCTTTTTAGTTTGTGGTTTGTTTTGTTTCTGTTTTTTTTTTTTAAAGCCTGTTTTATTTTGACGCTTTTTCAGTACAAAAATATGTCAGGTTCACTCTGGGTCAGGACAGGTCAAAAATAAGAGTCTTAAACACTTTACTTTGGTTTTGTTTGATTGGGTTTTTTTCCCAGTTTCAATACACTTCTTGTTAAGTTACAGTTGCTTAGTATTTACCAGTTAATCTATTTACCAGAAAGGTAAATTTGGGTTTGAGAAGCAGACCCAAAAGAGAAGACTATATGAGCATAAACATTTCTTCGGTATTACTGTTACTATTTTTTGTATTGGAGCTATTTTTTATTAAGATGAAAACTGCAGTAATAGTTTTCTCAACATTGTTTCTCGAATCAACACTGTGATCTCTCTCTTTGTGGGTCAGCTTAGTAAAATATTTAGGAATTAAAGTGAGAGGAAGAATTGTGCTCTGTTGCTGTCACTGGCCTTGCATATATATTTATTAAGCACTTGCAGAAACAGAATAAGATAAAAATTTTAACATTTTTACATTTCAGTTGAAGTAGTTACGTTAAAATCCTGTTGATCCATTGAAAAATATAAAAAAAAAAAAATTTCTACCATTTCATCTGCTTGAAGTATCAAATCTGAGGAAAGTGTTAAATACTTCAGCATTTTCCTGTACACTTAGTATGTTTGAGAGTGTCTTGCAATCTTAAATATTTAAAATAGAATTATATAAATGCTGATAATACTGCAGCTCCAATAAGTATCATGCATCCCAAACATGATTTTCTCTTAATGCTCTCTTTCTGTGACCTCCAGGTAGAAAGCTGGTGGGGGTTTTTTGTTTGTTATGGCAAGCTAGAGTAATATTTGGGAAACATTTTGTGTTCTCTGGCCAAAAGAGAGGTTACAGAGAGGGACCTTACTTTGCAGTCCCTTCAACTTTTTGATACTTGAAACCTGGTCTTCCTAAAACAGATATGTACGACTTCTGATACTAAATAAAACTGTAACTTGAATTCATCCAACAAGTTTTGGTCCTTGGTATTAAATTTTGGCTAGAACACACAGTGAGTTTTTTTGTAGGCTGCAAGTGCTTTGATTGTTAAGGATATCATCATTCAAAGAGCTTCATGTCCTGATCAAAAAATTCTTGGGTTTCACATAGCAATCCTTTCTCAGGTCAGATCTAGCCTATGAATTTTCTCCTTTCCAAGTCCACAGAGATTAAATTAGACATCTGATGGAAACTCAAATATTAGGACATATTATGGAGGATGCAGTAATTTTTTTCTTCACTTTCAAAGTTACTAAGCTTGTTTACTGAAGCACAAATTATTTTTTGGGGTGAGTCTTTTGTAATTCTGTTTAGGACTAAAAAGTTGGAGGGGCCTTCATAAATTATTTTGTCAAGAAATATGCTTGGTTTTTTGTATTTGATTTATTGACATTTACTAACATGGCAGTAGTGTTTCTCCACACTTAATATTGGAGTGATGCTGATATTTGAAAATATCTAATATTTAGATCTCATGAGCAATAAAGTTCTCAACTACAACATAAATGTGTGTTTTTAACATAAAGCTTGGTTGTTTTTGTATGTTAGTTTATGGCCAAAACATCTGTAACTAATTTTAATGTGTAAATTGTTAATTAACTGTGCTACTGGAAAAGAATAAGTGTGTGTAGTACTAAGTATCTGTGAGTAATTATTTACCCTCTTAGTGGGCATATATTTAACAGGTTTCTGAAAACTTTTGACAAATTCCTAGGTCAATAAACATATGCTAGATCAGTGTATCTCCTTCACTAATCTAGCTTTTACCACATAGTTATTGTGATCCAACTGCAGCAATCTCATTTGTGAGCAGTAGATGTCCACAAAGTTCTTATCTACACTTTTAACAAAGTAGTCCAATAAGCTGTTTTCTTCCTGGCTTTGTAGTTTGCCTCACCTCGCAGTGGTATCTTCTGAATATCCCATCAGTCTGTGCTTAGTTAGCATGTGGGTGAGTGAAGCCTAATACATACTTGTTGTATTTAAATATGAAACCTGTAGTATGACATTAATCGTTCTTCAGTTTTTCTTTCCTACTTTTGTTTGTTAAAAAAAAATCACATTTTTTATTCTATATGTGTATGATAAACTTTGTTCTACTCTTCATCATGTTTTGCCTTACAAACCCAAGTTTGAAAATGGTAAATATTGATTCAAAATTAATCTTTATGAGTTACAAGCATAACTTGAAATGTTGATTGAGCTACAGAAATCTCAGTTGTGGAAAAAACAAATCAGATTTTAAATCAGTTTGTAATACTAAATCTTATTGCACTTGGCTTTGTTTTTTGTCTTTATTTACTTTCTAAGCTCCTTTTTGAATAGGCAAGTAAGATTTATGGGAGATGAATACTGTACTGCTTGAAATGAATTATTACATCTTATGTGAATGGATTATTTTAAAAGATTGATGAAATATCCTCTGTAGAGGAATTAGGATATGACTGCATTTAAACATCAGTACCTTTCTGAATCAGAGCTTTAGCTTGATATCAAGAGAAGCTAGAGCAGAGGCAGAACAATTTGGGGAGCTTGATGCTCTCAGTTTATTGTGCCTTTTTTCACGTTTTATTAAGCTACTTTCATTATGAATCTGCAACACTAATTGTAGTGTTACAGAAAAGCAACAACTGATTTAGGCCTAGAGATGCAGGTTGCATCAGACTAGCCAAGCTAAACAAGCAACACACAAGCAATAGTGGTTGAGAGAGGAGTAGGATATGGAAGTATACAGGTAAAACTTTCTGCACTGCTGCTAAGATTACAATTTGAGTCATTAGTGGTGTATGATAGTTAATAAACTCTTCAGATGAATTCTGTAGGATACGGTCAGCCCAACTTTCCTTTTCCTCTTTTGCAACTGAAAAGCTTTGCACAGTTGCCAGGAATTGATTCATTGCATGTGAAGCAATTGCTGTCAGTGGGCTGAAATGCAGTGGTTGGCCTGCACCACCACCGTAGCAAAATGGATTAACTTAGGCTGGTTCCATTGCCAGTTATCACAATGCAGTTGACAGGCAGTCATGCAAACACAGCCTTCAATACAAAATATTATCTGTTTCAAAGGAAAAAAATCTGTTCGTCTTAGCAAACAGTCATAGTTTCTACTTTATTTTGTGTTCTTTTAAACCTTTGAATACAATAGCGGATGCATTTTATTGCACTTAAAACGCAGTAGAGTTTGGACCGTTTGCCTCCTAGCCTTGATCACTTCTTGACAAAATCAGCAACTGTTTCTTCTAGCCCTCTGTTGAAAATGATTGAATTGTTGATAATGATAGGACAAAGCTATTTCCAACACTACTGCAGAAAGCATGTTTGAAATGTAAATTCTCGTCATGCTGTCTGTAATGCTGGTGTAAAAAGTTCAGGCGTTCTCAGCTGCATTTGAAGCATATCACAGAAGGTCTTGATTTTTGACCTTAATGTCAGCAATTAGCTGTTGTACTTTCCTAACGTAAGCTAATATGTATGGAAACTGTTCAGACCTCATTATTGGATTGTAGTTTCTTACTTTATCTCAAGTATTTTTGTGACTTACATCAGTAGATAGCCAGCAAATGGGATAATATTCTTGCACGTATAAAACTTAGAAATTAAGATGATGTTGACTTCATTGCGAAAGCAATAACTATTTTCCTGGTAGAAGAGGCTTTTTGCTAGCCCCAAAATTTTACTTCATCATTTCAGTTTTGATGGTAGGCCTTATGCAGAGAGGACAACTTTGTTTTTCATTGGATTAAGGTGCAGCAATGAGGTAGACTATCTATTTCCATTGAGACTCCTGGCTGTTCTGCTACAGGTTATTTTGTTTTCATCACAGTTTCTGAACTGCTTTCAGATACTGGAATGGAATTACTTGCTCGAAATCAGTTAATAATTTGGCAATTGGACTTACCTGAAATTCTTCGATCTCCTATTCCTATCAATAAACAACAATGCCATTATTATTCTAATATTAAGTGCTTCTAAGTTGCTCTCCATAATGTAACATTTGTTCATTTGTTCTAACTTTTCATTCTTCTAGTCATGGCTACGACCATCTTGAAGAAATTGTGATGAGAATGTCTCATGACACTGCTGCTTAGAAATATGTTCATGTCTCTGTTGTTGTCCCTTCTCAAGGGACACGAAGAAAAGCTATTATTCAAGGTCACAAATGGAACAGCAAGAACCAAAACTCAGCACCACCTTTGGACCATGAATATAATTAAAACTGCCTTGACAAGAAACGCTAATCAGGGGTTATCCGGTGATGAGTCTTTTTTCTCTTCTATTGAACACTGTCTTCTATTTTGTGTTAAAGGTTATTTTTTTAAAGGAGAGAAAAGACTTTATCCTAGGAAGGAATTGCCCACTACTGTATCTCTATACAGGCTTTACTGGGTGTTTTTTAAGAGTTGAAATAAATGGTTTGTTTCTTCTATTTATTTTTTTATTTTTGAATGAATTGTGCAATACATTTTTGGATGGGTAGAGGTTGAGGTGATTTTCCTGATGAACTAGGCACTCTTGATGACTACTCTCTCCCGATTTGATCTTATGGTTGTTTGCTAAAGGTCACTTCTATATGCTTTTGCCTACAATAAATCCAAATTGCAGTACCTCATTTGTTTACTCCTAGCTTTTGTACTTATATTTTCTGGAGAAAAAGTACGTTACTGTAAATTGTAAATAGTTAATACATAACTGTATCATATGCTGATCTATGACTGTTGACAGCACTAATCTGACAAGAGCTGAGATGAAATAAAGTTTATTTACTGTATAATTTTGGAACTTCTTTGGTAAGATTTTTCTTTTGAAAGGATCCACCAGTTTTGTTCTTATTCCCGCTCAAGACATCCTTAGCTGAGACATTTCCAGGCTGAAATCCCTCTCATAAGAAGCACTGTTCAAGTACATTGAACTATAAGAAGTCAGTGGGGACATTCAGATTTTCAAGGGATCACAACCTGTGAGACAAACACATGGTGAGCTGAAAAGCTGGCATGAGAATATACCAAATAGGGAAGTTTGCTTTGTAAAAGTTTTATATTATGTATTTTTGTTCTTTTAAGTAATGCGTCTCTGGTCATTTTGGCATGTAAGTTGTGATCTTCTGAAGCAATATACAAGTATGGATAAATTTAACTTGTGCTCCAGCTACTTTTATACTCTACCATATCAGTAACCGTCATCTGTACTGTGTATGCTAGTTTGCCAACATGGTTCAAGGTGATCAGTCCTCCATGAATATAACTTCTAACCAGTGTTTATAGGAGCTGCAGTCCTCTGAATAGCTCATCTCTGATAGATTTGATTTGTTGTCCTGCTCCAGCTGTCATGCCCAAGCACGCTACCCAAAATGTTGTATTTCTCATGCTGTTACCTAGATAATCTCAGCTTCATACGGTATTAGAGTTGCAATTACCTCGGCATTGTTGGCATTTCAAGACTCTGCATCCCCAGTATTTGCCTCTGATTATCTATGAAGTTCAGCCTTTTCTCGCATAACTCCCCCATAACCACCTGTGAGATCCAGCCATTCCTCACAACACTATCCCTTTTGTCAGCTTCTCATACTGCCACTTGTCAAGTTCAGCCGTTTCTCTTGCATCCAGTGTTTTTTCATGTCTTGTTCAGTTAGCTTACCTTCAGGCCAGGGCACAGATAGCAGCTGAATATTTGTGCATGGCTCCAAAAAATTATGAGCCAATGACATGTAGGATGTTTGAGACACATGGGGTTTGTCTTGGGTTTGGTTGTTTGTTTTGTTTTTGTTTTTGTTTTTTTTTGCACCAATACACTGGGATTCACCTTTTTTGTCATCTGCGGGAAAAGAAGTGAAGAAGCTGAATTTATTTGCACAGTTTTGTATCCTAACGGAACTGGGAGAAGTGCAACAATTTGAGTGCTCCGAGGTCTGTTGTGGCCACCAGCTGTCTAAAGAATACATCTGGCTTTAAATTATTATTTACGGTCTCAAGGGATATGGCTTGCCTTTGATAGTTAAGGACACAGAGTTCCATCTTTTATTTCCTACTACCTTGTCTCTGGCAAAATCTCTTCATTTTCATAGTGCTTTATTATTTATAGCTTCTTTTTTTTTTCTTTGTTTTTTTACTTTTATCAAATGTAACAAATTTTGTTTAAAAAAAATTCTTTGTAATGGTT
Organism: Morus bassanus; assembly: GCA_031468815.1. Classification (NCBI taxonomy): domain Eukaryota; kingdom Metazoa; phylum Chordata; class Aves; order Suliformes; family Sulidae; genus Morus; species Morus bassanus. The sequence continues at coordinate 55,910,792 of CM062567.1, read as the reverse complement.
TCAGTTATAAGATCTTCTCTTTGCTTCTGTTGCATAGCAGAACGGCATCCTCCAGCACATTGCCTGACACAGCAGCAGCCTGGACCAGACTTGACATGGGTACGTTTGGCTGTGAAACGTGTTCCTCTCATAGCTGGCTGAGGATTTGTAGGATTTAGCTATTGCTATCATTACAGCAAGCTAAAATGTAGATTTTGAATTTCAGGTTTCCATGTAAGGTATATGTTGTCTTAGGCTTTGGGAAATAAAATGCAGGGATCTGTTTCTTTGACAGTGAGTATCACTATGATCACTTACAGTTCTCTTGTCCTCACAAATAGGCTATTTTTCACGTTTCTCTTTTTGTTCTTTTCTCTTTCCATGAAAGATACTAGTTATAGACTGTATTTTGTCAAGCATGACCTAAGTGCAGTAGAGCAAATTGAAATAGTCTGTATAATATTCATACAACATTGGATGGAGTAAATATTTCTTTTTCCCCTTAAGTGCCCTAATTAAAGAACACAAAGGAGATTACAGAGTTCTCTTTGATTTTTTTTTTTAAAACTAAAATCAGAGAACCACTCCCCAAATTCACATTTTGAAAAAGTTAAATGATAAGCAATCACATAACTATTCCATAATATAATGGGAAAGTGTGTTAAGTACGAGTTTTGTCAGACTGAAGTTTTAACTGCTTTTAGATCTTTTTTTAAAGAGAATATGTAAATAAAGCATTGCTTTAGAGTTTAAATAAAGGAAATGAGTTAGGTTCAAAGCATGAAAACGAGAGCTTCACTTTGAGTAGTGTTTTTTTGTTGTTGGAGGGTCATAAAATACTGCTATTAGTGCCAATGTGACTATAAACTAATATACTCCAGGCCACAAATACTTCTGATTATAAAATATCCTTGTTTAGACACACATAGCTAAAAGCCAAAAACCATGTCAAAGTTTTGGCTGCCTTTTTAGCAAAGGTTAGAGGATCCCAAGCTTGTTCAGACTGGATTGTTAAAAGATGCTGCTGCAAGAGAACATATTTGGATTGTCTTATGTTGAACTTTCCCCCAGTTTTACATGCAATATGCATAGTATTTATAATTTTATGGATCCATACACATGTGCATAGAAAAAAAAAAGTGTAGATCTATTTATAAAGGTAAGACTTAAAGTGTTTATCAAGTATCCTGTGTGTCCTAAGGATTAACCGTTGTTAATTTAGATGAAAAATGCCAGGTTTTTTATTCCTGTATCATTTCAGTGCCTAGGCAACATACTATTTCAAACTTCTTATAAAACATTATATATAAATCCATCCAACTTCCAGTTCTGCCATTTATAGTCCTTCTTTCTGTGAGCTGTACTAAAATTTATTTTCTTTCCTAGATAGTACGTGGTATCTGGTTCTCCTCTCTAAAATGAGGATTCTAAACTCTCTGAAAACTAGGATGAATACTGAGAAGATTGGTTTCATTTTGTAATGCATACTTCTTGCATACAATCTTATTGTCCATCCATATGTGCTACAGAAAATATTTTTTTTCCTCTAAATTGTAAAATTGAGAAACTTACTTTTCATTTGCTTTTTCAAGAAAAGCTGGTGCTTTCACAATGCCATTACTGAGTCATTATGGATATCAAGATGAGCAGAAACTGGCAGCCTCTCCCCTATGTGTGGGATATCCAGACCCAGCTATATATGAATACTCTTGGTTGTTCCTAGACCCTGTTCCTCGGAAGCATTGCTAGCATGGGATTTTGAAACTCTGCTTGGTGGTGTATATTCATAATGTTGCAAATTAGAGATGCTAGAACAGAAGTAAGCAGCAAGTTGCATATTATTCTACATTGCATTTATGTCTAGGAGTTGCCACCTCTAATTTTCTCTTCTCTTGCAGGCTCTCATTTACACTGACTCTAGTCTTCCCCTTTTAACATTGAGTTAGTTTCCTGTATGTATTAGAGTGGTTTTAAAGGCACATTGACTCAAAGTAAGCATGTCTCTAGAGATTTCTTTCGTTGTAGAACAGTGACAGCGATTATTTCCTACAGCTGCCACTTAATACCATGCAACATTTCAGAGAAGCGGTAATTAAGCCCATGGTAATTATGTGTTACCTTACAGCTGTGCTAGCATATCGTGGTACAGCAATGGATGATGATGGAGTTAAGTGTGGTGCGGACATCTGCTGTGCCACATGACTTGCTCCCCTTGGTTGCAGCTTCTAGAGCAGCCCAGGTCATGTCATTACCTGGTGGCCATTGGGCAAATGAATGAGGCAGTTGTTTTCTAATTAGGCGTGTTGCCATAACCAAAGCCACTCGGATTTGGCAGGTAGCTTTTCCAAACGGAGACCAAGGCGTGTGTGGCCCTGGGGGCTGACCAGGTTCAGAGTCTGGAGGGCACCCAGGGGGCTGATGCCAAAACAGGTCAGCACACCTGCAGCAGAGACGCCTTTGCCTGCTGAGCTGTAGCAGCCTCTCTTTGTGGCTGGACACTTGAATCTCCAGCATTTCTGTAAGCGTTTAACTTCACTGAAAGGAAAAGGGATGAATAACAGAGTGTATGTTGTAATCTTTGCCACTGTTTATATTTTGGAAACTTTAGTGGTCCAAGACGGTATTTAGCCTTCTTATTTAGATCTATGATTCCTACTTGTTACAGTGCTGATGTCTGCAAGAAAAATAGCAGTCGCATTTAGTGGCGTTATGCATCGTCCAGTTTTAGTGGAGTAAGGGAAGCACTTAAAAGTTTCCTAATTTGGATGAGGCAGTAGTATATCTTTTGCAAATGAATCAAAATGATCAAACAAACAGTATGTACAAATTTAGAACAGGCATCTCTCTGTGCGGCCAACATGACATATGCTCTGTGGTTCCTTAACTGTAAGCTGCTGCTTCTGCTGAGCCTTGCCAGTCTTTCTCACTCAAGCCACAAGGCCTGGAGAAACAGCTGCAATGGAAAACTAAGGGAATGAGTATCTGAATGAGGAAGAGAGAAGAGAAGTAGGTACAGAGTAAAGTTATTTGGGATGTAAGATTCATCATGGAAGATCAGATGAGAAGTATTAAATATATTACTGGTTTTGTGTAGAATTTTTGAGTTTGCCACGTTTGCCAGGTCTCTGACCAACACTCCAGCTGTCGTGGAGGGGGTAGAAGTAATCAGTTATGAGCAGGCACAAGCTGTCTAGAAGTAGGCCTCCCCGTTGCCCATGAGATTTTGTGCCCCAACACATGAGAATTGCTGGAATGGGAATATCCTGTGTTTAACTATATATCTTTGTGGATACTACCAAATTATCATCCTTGCTGATGCAACAAATTATTCCTGAAATGAACTGCGGGATTGAAAATAATAGACTTTCCTTTATCCCTTAACAAAATGGGCAGTACTTCCCTATGCCTAGAGGTGGAAAAGCCCACTGGACATGGTTTATAAGCTTGAAACAACTAAATTGCAAACTATACAAAAAGAAGATGCGTCCAGTCCAACAATTCTTATTGGTGTATGTGACTATAGTGGCTGTCTATGGCTTACAATATAACAGAGTAGTATGCCTTAAAAATAATGGGGATTATTTCCCCTCCTCACAGCCTAGGCTAGGACCAGAGTTACGTGGCCCTTTTAGAATGGTGATTAAATAAGTGGGGAAAAAAAAAAAAAAGAGGGATGAGGTGAAATACTAGAGTCTTCCTTTACAGTGATGAAAATAATAAGTAGCCTGAGCTATCTTCAGAGAGCGAATGTTTTGCTTTCCCACACTGAATTCTAGCTTTGACTTCCCTGAAAAGTGTTTCCACATAGAAAGGAACTGTTCTCACCTTGAAGCCCTGCAGCCATGGCGAGTGTTATCTGCATGTTATTTAAAGCACAGCATGCTTCAGCCCCGAGATTCCAGTGCTGTTACTCACTGAATTAAAATCTGATCCAACCATAAATTCAGTACAGGAGGTGGCTAGCTTAGTTGTGGATTCCCCCCCCCCCATCAGGTAGCACATTCAGGACATGATGATTTTCAGGGTATTAAACTCTGTAAGATGACACACAGTTTTTGTGTATTTTATGTAGGTTCTGCCATGGTGGGACCTCGTTTCTAGGATGGACCAATAGAAATGTTGCTATTTCTATTCTAGGGTTAGCAGGAGAGATCCAGGTTGCCTGTATTTTTCCTCAAGATGAGGATATGCTACCTAAAAACACTATGGAAGCTGTGCTGGTCTTACAGCGCTCTCCTTATTCAGCCAGTGAATAAACACAGAACTGCCATGCCAGTCCCTGGGAATCAGGGTGCGCCTTTATCCATGGGCCTGTCTGACCTATATCTGTGGGGGTTTTTAATGTTTTCTTTTTACGTAACTTGCTTAGTACAATAATACAGGAAGAGGGGAGAATGCACCGGTGTCAATGGCCAGCATGAATAAGGTCTTACAAGGGGATGTGTGGTTGCTCTGTAGTGCTGCACACGGCCATGCGTAGGACCTGCTATGTTTAGGCTTTTAAGCATAGGCAGATATACTGCCTTAGTTACTTGTAGTGGTATGAAACCTTGTTTTAAAAAAAAGTTTAGTGATTAGAGACAGCCTTTCTGCTTGGAGAGCTAGACTTGACCTCGCGCCTTCTAGATGGGCGCATGTCGAGACCTCGATGAACCAGCAGGGCAAGCCAGAAGTTTTGGCAGAGCCAGCAGCTTCCTCTAGGCAAGGACACTGCAGGCCAGAGAGCTGCTGGACGACAGCCAGCATTGCGCTGTACAGGTGGTCTCTTCAGCTCCTCTTTTATGTGCTGGTTATGTGCAATTATTCACTGAACGCTTTTTGTTAAACACTTTATTACATTTGTCTTTGCTGACCCTTTCCGGGGCTTGTGCATGATTGTCTCCCTGGCAGTAAGTTTTTAAACAGGCAGAAGGTGAGGGTGACTTTCAGTGAGCTGCTGGACAGCATGGATCCGCTGCTTGTTTTATATAGTGCGGGGAGACTGAGCAAAGAGGCAAATGCATGAAGTCACCGGCTTATTTTTAGGTTGAGAATAAGAGTGTGTATTTCTGGGAGGGATGCTGACTATAGGGAAATGGGAATTAACTTTACTTTAGATAAGCTCTAATACTGACTAAAAATATAAGTCTAATTATGTATTGTTACAGACATCCTTCAGCAGGATCCTGATGGTTTTCAGAAAGCTCTTTGTGGCTGCAGTAATGGCATACTGTAGTTAGGGAATCAAATAAACTCAGTGGACAAGAGGGGGTAAAAATAACTTCAGTTCATGCCCTTTTGACAAGGTGACAATTAAACTTTGCTTATATCTCATGTCACTGCTGCTGTCAACTAATTTTGAGCATAGTTTGTTTAATGTATCGCACTGGGATGCCTGGACTAATTTGTCATGTGTCAGGGAAGGCGAGGTAATTGAACATCTCACCTGATTTCACGCGCACTGTGACCAGCCCAACCTGTCTGGTCCCAGTTTTGTTGGTGATGTTGCTGAGGACAGAAGCATGGCTTGCCTTCACCTGGGGCATGCAGGTCTGTAAGCACTCACAAGGAGGATGGGGAAGCATCACGTACTCTTAACTTTTTCCAAAGGTTCTGCTTTTCTCTGAAATTGGAGATGAGGCTGAGCTTGGACTATTTATTTTGTATGGAGGAGCCTCTCCCAAAACCCCAGTCTCACAGCTTGGGCATGACAGTCGCCGTCTCCATTTTGGAAGACATCCCAAGCCTTTTCTAACATTGCTAGTGCCGCCTGGTCAGTCCTCATCAACTGAGCAAAAGGGCTGGCAGTATGCAACTCTGTTTTAATAGAGTGGTGCTAGAAGAGACTCAGTAGAAATCAGCAGGTGAACCACGGAACTCTCACATCGACCTCCAAATTTGTCTTATTTTCTTGCTGGTCTATGGGATGACAGAGTTGTTACTGCCAAATTCCTCCCAAAACCTCTCTTATACCAGGGGCAGTCACTGAGGTGTGTGAATAATGTCGCTCATAAACAAGAGAGCCTGTTGTGTTATCACAACTGCTGTGCTTCTCTCTTCACATTATTTGTAGTGAATATTACTCTGGGGATTGCAAATCCTTTGCTTTAATTCTACTGATTTAAATTGAGTTATACCTGCAAAAAATTTTGTCCTAGAGGGTGGGGGACTTGAGGGGCTTGTTTTGTTTTGGGTTTTGTTTGTTTGTTTGTTTTTCTTGTTGTTTTTTTTTTTTTTTTTTTTAAATCCCTGGCATCAACACAGCATCCTTCTTGCTATCCAGGTTCTCAGATCCAGTGTTTTCCACATTATTAAGCTGGATAACTATGCCGCTTCTGGCATATCTCATGCCAATAACAAGTCCTATGGAGTCCCACAGTTTACTTTTCTGAACTACTTTGTAGGTGCAACACACACCAAATTAAGCCGTAGTATAGTAGACTATTTAGGAATAACTGGGTCACAGAAGGGTCCTGTGTATCCTAAATTATTTGGCTAAGGGCTCAAGCTTTGAGTGCCCATGCACAACAACTGCAAAAAGTCTTTTCTGTGTGGAGGGAACAGGTTTGGATCTCTCAAAGATGATAAATAGGTTATTGTTCACCTGAACTTTTCACACAAGGAGTGTATGATAGTTAACATGTGGAATAATAAACACTGAGTGGCCGGCTAATGCAAAGCAGATGTGCCAAGAATGCCAAGCAAAATGTTTGAAAGCTGCAGTGTAAACTGGACCTTTCGACAAGTGGCCAAAGCTCGTGTGACCACCAGGGTCTCAGGCTAATAGATTTAGAAATGGAGGCTAAAAAGGAAAGTAGAGACACCAATTCAATGTATAAATCAGTAAGATTTAATAGCCGGTAGAAAAATGGTGGATCACAGGATCCATCATGTGGCCAGTATTTTGTGACTTTCTCGTATCTAGTGCACGTCTCCCACTTGTGATTTTTGTTTTGATGTAGTGAAATGAGATAAATGAGACAAAAACCACTTGTATTTGGCTTAAAAAATTCTAAACAGTCCAGTTCCATTAAAGCCTCTTGGAACCCTTCCCTGGGTTTCTGTGGGTTAGGTCCTGGCTGTTGAAAAGGACGTCTATTACTGGAGGTTCACTAAAAAGTGAAAATCGAAGGAGACAATCAACAGTCTCTTTATAATTATATACCTAATATCTTTGTCTTAAGCTGTGGTTTTATAGAAAACTAAGCCACACAAATTTAATGGCATGTAAGTTGGTATAATCTTTAAGTCTAGTCAATTCCATTTACGTTTAAAACTCTACTTCTGGTAATAGGATAGGTCCTGGTTTCTATTACTGTATTTGTTTTGTAGGTCTTGTCACCAGCTAGTCCTCTGAGTATGGCCACAGCGCAGCTAGTAGGAAGGGTTAGCTGTCCGTAAAGCAGCGGTTCCATAAGCTGCTGTGACAGCATTGCTGAGATACAGACTGCAACATGGCTCTCCCCACCTTGGGGAACAGTAGACTGCAGCTGGGCTTAGCACTTGGAATGTGCAGGCTGAAATCAGTGGGATTTTTTCATGGGAGGTGATGCTTGCAGAATTTCATTTACAATTTATCCTTTTTGCTGCAGCATGTTGGTTCTCATAAGATTGCCCCATTGTCCTGGGGATCCTCTAAGGAGAAGGGGGAAGAGCTGTCGATGGTTTGCAACTCAGATACTGACTGGGGATAGGGCTAAGCTACTCAAGAAATCTGTGATAAGGATCCATTGTGTCTCTCTGTCTCAGATACCCAAATTCTTGTCAGCCTGAGGTTGATGTAGAAACTGCAGTTTTTGTGGCAGGTCTAATCTCTTCCTGATGCTGGACAAAGAATGGTAATCAGTAGGGAGATTTGATTTATCATTTCGCTTTGATGTATTTCTCCAGGCAACCTGCCACTCTTCCCAGAAGTCCCAGGGCTAGCAGGAAAGAGGTAGTCTTCTGGGAAGAAGAGCTCTTCTGTGAAAAGTCACAATTTCAGCATTCACTTCCTTTACTTATAATCCCCATTAGGTTATTAAGATGATTATGGTGAAAAACTATAGGCTGGGGCAATGCCTTTTGAAAGCTAGTGACACGTTTTTCTCCAACTTGTGTGATACATTTAACAGCCTCATGTAGTCTGAGTTTAAAATGCAGCCATGGGTGAGAGCTTGCTAGTTAGCCAAGAAACATTGTTAGATGAGATTGAGACAATGCTAGCGAACGAGTTCAATTAAGACCATATCAACCTTCTTAAGTATGGGGATATTCATGAGTTATGTTTTAGGGCTGTCATATTTTTGGTTGTGTTTCAGTCATTGTTTAGGAGGTACTGACAACAGCTAGCTTTGGTGTAGTGAGGTTAGTATTTCTGGAGTTTCTCTGTAGTCATGGCTGAGAGAGGGGTTTTGTCTCTTGACCATTTTTGAAAGCCCAGGTTCGGGTGCTGTGAATTGTCCACTGGTGGAGCTTCACTTTTCCTTAACCATAGCTCTCATACCTTGATAACCTGTCCCCTTCCTCACAGTGGTCCTGATGGGCATCCGTCAGTGGAGATGAAGGAAACAGAATTTCTTGTTTCCCTTAAGGGAGGCCCTATGGGGCTGGCGCAGTTGTTTTAGGGGTAACTACCTGAGTCACATTGCATGTGTTTTTAGAATATATTGCCACGTGGCTTAGTTTTGGATTTATGCATTTTTATTCACAGGTCCTCCTTATAGCTGCTCTAACATATATACATCAAAAGAAATAGCACACAGAGGATCTGATTACAGTATATCGCCAAATAAAAGTGTGTCTCTTTTCATTAACATGATAAAAGCTTTTTGATCAGTTGATCCCTGGGCTGTGGTAATGAGGTTCAGTCAGCTCTGAGTGACTGAGCACACGATCTCACTCATGTCAGTGTGAAATAAAAATGCGTAGTGATAGGTCTGCTAGCGAGACCAACGCTAGTGAACAAAGAGCAATTCAAAAGCAGCCTCTGTGTGTTTGGTTTGCAACGTGTGTGTGTGTGTACATTTTTAAATGCATACTATATGAATACATACAACAGGGTTGTTAATTCTAACCACATGCAAACAAACATACAACGGCTGTCAGAAAATATGAGAGGTGCAAAACTTGACTACTTGCTATTAGCAGTGAGCCGGAGTCCTGGTTCATCCTAAGCACATGCTTAGTTTCAGGTCTGCCATTCAGTTCCCCATAATTCCTCATATTTTAAGCATGTACTTAATGAAGCACATAGCATAGCTGAATAGAGACTCCTGAGCAGAGGTCTGTTACTTGAGTATGAAAATGCAGAGATCTGGATGTACTGACAAAAGGAAAAAAACCCCTTTATCAAATGGGAAAGATTGACTTGATGGATTTTTTTTTTTAATTTTACTTGGCTCATATTAATTCCTTCAGTTAATGGTATACAGCATATGATAAATGTTTTAGAGATATGTTTTACGTTATGTGATGCATTTTCCTTTGGGCACAAATTGACCATAAATCAGGCTGAAATATGCCCTGATATTGAAAGCCAGGGCAAGTGTTTAAGTTCAACATTAATGCATAGTTTTCAAGGGGATAGAAAAATGGTGAGGTTGGATCACTAAATAAACTGGATTGCTGCTGAAGCAGTACAGTTTAAGAAAACCCTTAAATACTTAAAAAAGGGCAACTGATTTTTGCATAAAAGGGTCTGAAAATTCTGGCTTTCCACTCCATTCTTTTAGCTATTGTTATGAGAAGATTATTTTTGATTAAATCATCGGCTTTTGTATCACCAAAGATTTGCATTGGCTCTGTCTTCCACCCAGATAAAAGTTTTTGGATTTTCAGTCTGTTTGGAAAACTCTAGTAAAGCTCTACGAGAAAGGTAAGAGATAGTGGTTGAGGAGCTAACAGCAGCAAATAACAGTACCAGCAAGAGAATAATTTTCCTTCCTCCCTCTTTACTCCAGCTGGAGAACTAGCTACAGCCAAATGGAAGAATAGACCAGTAGGAATTAAATGCATATATTATGCGAGGAGACCAGTGTAGGCACCTCATTCAGCTTACCAGTGGGAACTCAGCTTGAACATGTACCTATCAAAAGTAGTTCCTCTTGCATTTGATGCAAAAATTGAGGGTGACATCTCCTTAATTCAGTAGGAATAATGTAGGAAGATACAGTTTGTACCATGTGCTGATAAGTCTAGATGCTGCAAATGATTTGATGTCTGGCAGGCTGAAATAGTATGAGTTTCATAGAACCATAGACTGGTTTAGGTTGGAAGGGACCTTCAAAGGTCATCTAGTCCAACCCCCCTGCAGTGAGAAGGGACATCTTCAGCTAGGTCAGGTTGCTCAGAGCCCCGTCCAACCTTACCATGAATGCCTCTAGTGATGGGGCCTCCACAACCTCTCTTGGCAACCTGTTCCAGTCTTTCACCACCCTCACTGTAAAAATTTTTTTCCTTATATCCAGTCTAAATCTATACTCCTTTAGTTTAAAACCATTACCCCTTGTCCTGTCACAACAGGCTTTGCTAAAGAGATTGTCCCCATCTTTCCTATGTAAATTGTATATTGTCAGTTGTATGTTTACACGTAGGAAGCTCCTCTCAGTGTGACTGTAGTCATTTTGGAAACAGAGCTCCATCCCTTCAATCCCGCCGTTTCCTACCTCGTTCTCTGGTAGGCAAGCAAACATGGGGAGTTCCCTCTTTATCCAAAATACGTGATAGTTATCCTATCTTATGTGTATATTTTTGTTCTTTTGTAGTTAGTCGTTTTATGTATTTGATACAAAGCAACACCCTTCTCTCTGACAGCTTCAGCAGTGGTGAGGGCTTGAAAAGAAAGGAGGAAGGAGGAGAAATCCTTTCCATTTTCCTTACAGTGCAATGAAAGGTGACAGTGCTCTTCTCTCTCCTTCAATGGGGGAGGCAACCATGATCAGTCTTTTGCACAAAGCCACAGTGGAAGAGGAATTGAAGAGGATGCTCTTCACCTGGTATGCACGAAGAGCTACAAAAAATGTCTATGAAACATCTCCACTTGAAGACTAAAGAAGTTTGGTCTCCTGAGCTTTTTGCAGCTGAGTCTGAAGGTGAATTAGATCACACAGCTGTAGGAACTGACTAAAAATAAACTGCAGTATTATCACTAAGAGCTGGTTTACAAACATAGTTACCGATCTCCTTGTATGGAGCACTTGCCAGAGAAATATGGAGAATGCATGCGAAGAATCAGCAAGTCTCACAGCCACGATGGGAAATCATTAACACAAGATCACTTAAAACCCCTTTGTTAAGCACGTGCTGACATAAATGTATGAATAAGGGTGGAGAGAGGCAGCAGCCTTTCCATTAACGAGTTTATAGGATGCCTTCCCATCGTTAGCGCATCCCTGCTGATGGACGCCGGGGCGGGAGAAGGGGACATAGCTCTGTCCCCGTGCGGGAGCACAGCATCTCCCCAGCTGAAGCTGAGAGCGAGCGGGAGGGAGATGGGGACAGGTTAGAGAAATCCATACCTGAACAGGTGGGGCTCAAACCAGATGATCGAACTTAAAGCAACTGTAGTCCTAAGTCATGGGTGCCTGCGGGAAGTCAGTGGAAATGCAGAGTTACTTGTGGACATAGAGTGGCTTAAAACAGGCGGTAAAACCTCAACCACAATAATACCACGGGAATGCCACAGCACCACTTTGATACAAATGCAAGGAAAGGAAAATGATTAGCATACCAAAAAGAGTCTTAAAATTAAGTAAGGTATTGGTCAAAATAAGGAAACGATTTTGAGTTCAGTATGTGCAGCACAGGAGCAAAATTACGTATATATTTAAAAAAAAAAAATCCTGTGCAAAGCAGCATTGTGGGAGAAGCCTTCTGGAGGGAAACTGTTAACACTCAGTCTTGATGAACCAGCTCTGCACACAGCTGAATCTGTAAGCAATGCAGACACAGGGCATTAGTTTTCTTTCTCTTTCCACAGACAGAACATTATTGTGGTGGTGGTTTTGTTTTGTTTTTTTTTTTTCCTGAGCTCTACAATTCAAGTTATTAATTAAAAAGTATTGTCAAGGGTGCTGTTTCACCGATGGTCTTCAGTTTACAGATAACTTTTCTAATTTAAAACCTAATCTGGAGGCTGAGCCCTGCCAAAATACAGCATGTTAAATTCCAGTTAAGTACTTAATTAATATAGGTGGGAGGAAACTACAAATTAGCCCTGTGGTGCAGGTATGGAGCCTCCCTAGGTGATGCAAACATCAAGGTTCAAGCAGCAAGAGCAGGGATATAGAAATGCAGATATAGCTACTCCTAGTTTGAATAGTTCCTTCACAAAGGGTTGGCATGTGATTTAACGTATTATGCCTTGTTCTCAGCCCTTACTTTTACCATCTTATTCATTTAACAGTACATTACTATCATGCTTGTCGCTGCAGTTGGATGCTTCCCATTGCTTTCGTAAATGGCGTGCTGGGATTTTATCAGCTAAACCTACACCATCGAGACAGGCAGTTTCTGTTTCTGCTCGGACTGACAAAATTCCCGTTGGATTAAGTGTTGTGGGATGACTTCAGTATTTGGATGCATAGTAAAAGAAAGAAATGGATGGAAGCGCGGTGTTCCTGGCCTTTCTCTGGATAGTCTTCCTTGCCAAGAATGGGGAGCTAAAATTTTTTATGGACTGACGCAGTTCCGTATTGTATCACTTCTAGGTGAAATAAGTCCTCCCGAGAGCGCTCTACAACGGGAAAGACAAGTGTTTCATTCACCTCATCTAGCTGGTTTGCTTCCCTCCTCCCTCTGGAGGTGGATGAACCCGTCGCTCCCTCCAGCGTGTCAGCTCACGTTTCCTTTAACTTTGTCAGAGAGCTGTCTGAGCATCGTTCAGTGCCCGGCTAATTAATTGAAAAGCCCCATCACTTTCTTGCTTCAAAAGGCAGAGGATTCAGCTTGGTAGTGCTAATGGGATTGCAAGTCATTTGTGGAATTTGCTTAATCACAGCAAATTGACTTTCTGCCTAAATCAGCTCACTTTTAAGCATATTGATTGCATGGTTATAAACGCCCCGTGAAAATCTTTTCATTAAATGTTATAAATATGCCTGCTAACATGATGTAAATGCCCTGTTGTTTTCACTTGGTGCTCTAATGAGCAAAGCAGTTCTTTCAGTTTGATCATACACTAAGGGCTGAAGTCGTTGCTATGTGATTTTCTTTTTTATTTGATATTGAGCACTGTGCCACTTAGATTTAAGACTGGAGAATGTTCACTTCTCTATAACCCTGGACATACTTACATGAAGAAGAGAAGACTCGCACTACCCCAACTTTTTTACAAGCCACCTTGAACAGGAGCTCTAAATAATCATACCACTAGGCTTTACACAGCAAATATGAAATATCTTGGTGACTAGAAACCTCTCTTCCTCCATTGATTCCCCCCCCCCCCCCCCCCCCCCCCCCCAAAATTCTGTAGCTATTACTTCTCTGTTAAACTTGTCCCTGGAATATTTCTATGCTAGCATTCACTTTCTGACATCGCGGTCAATGTCAAAAATGGCAGTTGCTAAACAGCAACCCTTGCTCTGAGGGTGATGCTCAAGGGCCACGCTTATGAACAATCTGTTTACCTGACGAGGATGCTCCCCTGCAGAAATAGGCTATATTCTTGAAAGAGCCACATGGATATCATGAAACAGCTTACCATAAAATTCCCTACTCGCCAAACATGCAGCCTGATGGCCATGGCCAGCACGAACCCTTTGCAGAAGGCAGTTAAACTTTTGCCGAGAGCTTCTTGTACTGAAAGGCGATCCGACCTGCAGCAGTGTTGTCCCATGCCAGCTTTCAAGCAGCCCCACCATCCAGCGCTCTTCCCTGGAGCCCGCTGTCATCGTCAGAAGGCAATTCCCCATGAACCACCAGGCGCCAAACACACCCAGAATGTGCCTATGCAAGAAGGACTGGGCCTGGCCTCTCTCCAGCTGCCTGCCAGACGAAGCAGTTCCCGCCATATCGGAGTTCCTGGCTCCTCTGCTCTGGTGTTTCCCAGGATCTGCTCTGCTTCTCCCAGCGCACCTCCTTATGGATGAGGGGAGCACATGGAATTAAATAGCCAAGGCAAAGGCTGACAGCAACAAATGAAACTCCCAACTACCTCTGAGGGAGCATTTCTTCTCCGAGATCGTGGTCTTCATCCTCAAGAGGGATCTAAACATGATTTCTCATGAATCCTGAGCACTAAAATTTATCGCTTTTTACTGAGTAATAAAAGGATGAGCTCTGTGGGCCCAGGGGTGTTCTAGCACATAACTCCCCCCTGCTTTTCCTGCAGGGTGATGTGTCACCCTTGTCTTCCCCACTGGAGGAGACTACCTTCTTGCCTTTGTTCTTGCTCATCTTTGATTATTTTCGCTCTCAGCTAGTCTAACTAGTAAAATATTAGAGCCGTTATGTTCAGCTTTTACTTAGCCACGAAGGTTGCCACTTCTTTTTTTCACACCTGAAGGACTTATGCTGGAAAACCGGGGTCTGATTTTTTTTTTTTCCCAAAGTATTTTCATTCCTGTTGCCCTGATAAAAGATGCTGCTTCTCCTCACGGCTTCCCTTTTCCCAGGAAGAGCTCCCGTTCATTTCAGCATGATGCGAATCAGGCCCTTCTTCTGTCACCCTGGACACGAAGCGTTCCCCTCCACGTGCCAAATTCAAGCGGGGCAGATGGCCCCAGGCGAACGACGGGAGGCAGGACCGATTCCTCCACCGTCTCTTTCTGGCCCTGGGCCGTGTGACTTCCCTCTCGTCCCTCCAGCCCCTCGACGGCATCGCTCCAGCGGTGCGGGTGAGGGCGGAACTGGAGGGACACACGGGGACGGGGACGGGGAGGCGGAAAAACGAGGTTAAGCCACAGCCGAGGGGCTGTTTCGTGGCAGAGGGGGATGCTGAGGGGTGGCGGCGGGACACCCGCGGGCGCCGCGGCGGGAGGGAGCCCGTGGCGTCCCCCGGCGGGGCCGCCTTTACCGGCGGGGGGTGGCTGCGGGGCGCTGCGCGCTCCCGCGGCGGGGCCGCGCGCGGCCGCCAGGGGGCGCCGGGCGGGGCGGGGCCGCGCAGTCCCCGCGGGGCGCGGCGCGGGGCGCAGCGGAGCCGCGGCGGGGCCGGGCCGGGCCGGGCCGGGCCGCGCCTAGGCCGAGCCTACGGGGCGGGCACAAAAGCGCCGCGCCCGGCGGCGCCGCCTGGGAGTAGCGGCGGGGCTCAGCGCTGAGCGGCGCCGGGACGGGCGGGCAGCCCCGGGGCTCGCAGGATGCCGCCGGCGGGGCGGCGGCGCGGGGCGCGGGCGCTGCTGTGGGTGCTGCTGTGGGTGGCCCTGGCGCGCTGCTACAACGTGGACGTGGGTCGCCCCGTGGTTTTCCAGGGTCCCAACGGCTCCTTCTTCGGGTACTCGGTGCTGCAGCACTACCACGACAGCACGCGGTGGTGAGTAGCGCGGAGCCTGCGCCCCCCACGGCCGCGGGTGGGGGAGTGCGGGGGGCTGGCGGCCTCCGCCCGCCCCGCGGCAGCCGCCTCTCCCGCCGCCGGGGAGCGGGACCCGAGCCCCCCTCGCACGGGCGGGCAGCGAAGGGGCGCCGCCGCCCCGCGGCGGGGGCTCTTCCCGCGCTCTTCCCGCCCCGCCGCGGCTCCGCGCCCCGTGCACCGGTGTGTGTGTGCGGGGGGGGGGTGTCCCCCGATGTAAAACCGGGTTCCCCCTCGTCGGGCGGTGTTTTAACGCGGGGCTGTCCTTGCCGGGCTGGCGCCCGGCATCGTGACCTCGCTGTCCTCCCCCAGCCGTCCCTCGCCCGGTGGGTCGGCGCTTTGCGCGGTCCCGTTTCCTTGCGGGAAACCTTTAGCGGCTCATCTCCTTGACAGAAAATGCGGGGGGTGGGAAACGTGAGAGGTCGTGCCGCGTTAAACGGGAAGAATTTTGGGTAGCGGCTTGGTTAGCGCTGGCCGAGCTGATCCCCGCCCTGCCCGCCGGGCGGGGAGAAAATCCCCCCGAGGCTGGGGAGACCTTTCCTAATCAGGAGGCGTTCACCTCGTCTGTGTGCCCGCTCTTGGCGTGAGGGACCGTAGAGGAAATGACTGTGTAACTTTTTTTTTTCTTTTTTCAAGAAAAAAAAAAGATGATAGAAAGTTTATCTACATCTCAAAAAATTATGCAAACTGGCAAGCTTCTTGTTTTTCCCATTGAGTGAAAAGAGCTTTGGAGCATAGTCTGTTTCTCTCTTGTCTGGGTCAGAGGCTCTTTGTTAGAATTAAAACTGATTTCTCTTAATTGGACCTAGCTGATGTCATCTGGTGCGCTTCTAATGTGAGTAGGAGCCACTGCTTCCAATAAACGTCCACAAAGCTTGGCTTTATCTTTTACACTTAGATATGGCCCGATTACTCAGCTGTTGATGTTGGAACTGTGGTGCACTGTGATATAAATAAATGCATTCATGCCGGCGTCCAGTTCTTTAAAAATGAATTTCTTTCACACCCTTTACTTTACAAAGTAGTTGTGTGCTCTGCCTTTCTGCATAGTGGCTTTCAGGAAGCATTCATTTTTAAGGACTTATCAGAAGACTTCATACAGGAAAAGTGCTCTGGGAGAAGAAAAGCTCTCAGTTTAAAGCAGTGCTTAACTTGAGGCAGGAACCAACA
Source organism: Morus bassanus (assembly GCA_031468815.1). Lineage (NCBI taxonomy): Eukaryota > Metazoa > Chordata > Aves > Suliformes > Sulidae > Morus > Morus bassanus. The sequence goes on along the minus strand of CM062567.1, from coordinate 55,894,180 downwards.
AAGAATGCAAAGACTGAAAGTGACTTGTGTTCAGCACAAACTGCTGGGGATTCACAGCGGTGTGAATGAAATGCTGATCTAGTGGGGTATGGTGGGATGAAAATCATAATTCATTGCTCCTTGTTGTAGGTATCTATCATTCTGATTGATAACACGAATTATCTTCATATAGCACCTGCTGGTGTGATTTTTTTTTTTTTTTTTGAAGGTAGGGTGGACTGGGGAGAGAGTCTTCCTGATATCCCACTTTGTTTGGAAATGATGTTGGACTAGCAGTGTTGGGCATCCGTCTGAAGGCAGGCATCTTGAAGAAGTCTGGTGCTCAAAAGTAAAAACTCCAGTTATGCAAACTCCAGTTTTCTGAAAGTGGAGCTCCTTCATGGAGCCTTGGCTATGGCATCCAGAAAAAAAAAAAAAAAGTATCTCAGATCACAAAGTACTTTCAAATTACTAGCCCTAACACGCAGAAGGGTTAACAGCAGCTTAATATGGTCAGCGTCAGTGCTGTCAAAAATCATGAGGGTGGGATTGTCACCACTGACGGGAAAGCTCCTCTTTTCCTTGTGGAATCGGGGATTTTGTTTTCACGGGTGCTTCAAAATCCTGTGCCCAACAGAGGCTGAGATAATAAGTTTGGGAGATACAGTTTTTTTACGTTCTCCTCAATTCTAGTTTGCTATGTGCATTTGTGCTCTTAATGTGTGCGTGCATCCTGAAGGTCAAGGGACAGTGATGAATGTCTCTGCTCTTAAAAGTATATGCAGCCTTCTTCCAGTTTTCTGAAGATGCCATCCCCTGGACTGGATGGACATATTCTGAGTGCAAGCTTGTTTTTTTGCGTATTGCAACATAACATCAGTTTTAAGCTTTTAACATTTATTTTGGAAAGCTTAAAAGGTCTGGCCAATCTTCCTTGACATTCAGACCATCAAAGGGCTGAACCCTCGTCAGTGCCTTTAGCTATGCTCACTTCAACTGGGCATAAAGACTTCCAGCATTATACAGTACTATTTCAAAACTGTATTTATACTGTACGGAATCTTATACAACCCTTTGGAGCATAAAATCTCTGATTTCAAGTTTAAACTGATTACCAGTTGCAGGTTATTGAAATACAAGATACAGTCCCAATTTACTGGATGAGTGCAGAGGGAAACACTTAGTACAACTCATGCCGTTTTTCAGACTTGTCAGGTTTTTGTGTCTGAAGCTTTTGTGTGCAAAGCCATAGAGCTATTTTCTTAACTGGTGTGTAGAGTTACTGGGTGATTTTTAATTTTTTTTTCCCATTTTCTTTCAAATGTGATATTCTACAGAAAGTCTGAAGTCTTTTATAGGGAATATGTAGTAAAAATGTTTTCTGTTCATCCCACTGTAGCATATAGCTCCTCTTAATAGCCACAGGGTTATTGTTTTGAGTTTTGTGTGTCAGTTTTCATCCTACCTTTGTAGCTTTTATATACCCAAAGAAGAGTTATGATTTCAATTTTCTCATGTCTGTTTGGCCTGTACGCTACAGTGGGCAGTAGTTAAGCTAAGTTAACTTTAGACAGTGGTATTTTGGGCATTTGTGCCTTGCCTGGTGAGCTGTGCACTATGTGAGCCCACAACAATGCGATTGATCATATTTGAGGCTGATAGGGCTCCTGCCTATCTAAAATCATTTTATGTGTTAATATGCTCCCAAGCATTTGAGAGTGTTGTCATGATAGTTCAAGGGCTTCTTGCTCTTTATTGCCTGAGAGCCTGATATTCACCTAATGTACTTCTGATCCTGAGAGCTTCTTAGATAAGTGTGTTATTCTCAGTAGCCTGTCCATGTGCTGCTGTGTGTGTGTATATATATCTGTATCTGTGTTTGTATATATATAGGCACTGATTTATATTAAAATGGTATTTGTAACGGCCAGGTCTTCAGTGTTACAGCTGTTTGTTTTCCAACACCACAAAGGCACCCATCTACATTATCTACCATAGCCCTGGAAGTTTCCAGTAAACCAATTCAAGGTTTGGTGATTCTTGAGGATTTATATAAACCAAATATTCTTGCAGGAGAAAAGAAAGGGGGGATATTTGGTTTGAAATATTACATCAGATAAATGTGAATAGTCAGGCTGCTACACAGTCCTTGAGACAGAAGAGATAGTGGAATATGGGTATTCAGCCTCTACTCCAATAGTGGAGTAAGTCCGTTCTTTTGACCTGTCTGAAATAGTTAATTGTAAGGATGTTTCCGTTTAGGAATTGGTTTTGCACATTTTTCGTCTCAAAAAAGGTTTGTCATTGCAGATGTGCTGAGGTTATTGTATTTTTGACAATGTCTCCTTTTCCTTCCTTAAGCGGGTTTTATGGCTATAAATCTTGAAAGGTTTACCCAGTTCCCCATCATTGCCATTTTCAGCTGAGTAAGGGACCAGGTGGCTGCCTGCATTTGGAGCAGAGACAAGCTGAAGTGCTTCTGTTCTCTGGATATAATTTTGAAGCTTGGAGTGAAGACTCAAAATTAACGACCAAGAACGTTGTTTTCTATGCTTTCCTTCAGACAGTTTAAAAAGAAACAAATGTCAATTTTTGCCCCAATAAAAAGTGTTAGTAATGTAACATGTCTGATTGTTCTTTTTTTAAATAAGATGTTACTTTATCTCTCTCCTTTCCCCTTCCCGTGCCCCCTTCTTGCTGACACCCCCAAATCCCTCAGCAAGTCCCGAGTAACAACTTTATTCTTTCTGGCAACGTGACCTGGCACGAAAAAGTAATGGAGTCAGTTTGTTGCATGGTGTCCTGCTGTGAGTTTTACAATAGGGAATGAGTCTGGTTTCTGCACTGTTGCTTCATTCCTTCAGCCCTGCTCTTCACCGGTTTGCACTGCCACTGAAATAATGAAGGCTGTTCTGTATCTCAGGCCGATGGATACGTGTTGTTAGTGCGTGATGTACTTGTGCGCAACCAGAAGGAAGATGGAGAAGCAGACTGACCCTGTGGAGGCTGAGTGTTGTGTTAATGATGCCGTGTTCCATAAATGATGGAGTGATGCTATAGGTGCTGCTGTGGTGTTTTGGGGAACCTGGGCTCGCTGTTGTTGGTCATAGGTCATCCATCTGCCACCTAAATAACAGCCCTCCTGCTTCTTGCTCTGCATGTAATAGATGAACCACTGTTTGGGTTTTTTGTTTTTTTTTTTTTTTATTCTGAGGGCTTAGCAAGTGACAGACCTTTCTAATCAGAAGAAACTCAGCTGGGGTATGCTGGTGGCGCACCCTCCTCTGGTGGTGCTTTTGAAATCAGCTGTGGTATGCAAGCATATTTAAATACTTTTTTTTCCTCTGCCACTTAACATTGCAGAGAGGTGAGGTACCTACACTCCCCAGTCCTTGAGCTGTGATTGCCCAACTGCTTCTGGCAAGCTGTAGGCTGATGCTTAATGTGCTTGGCATCTCTCCATGCCATCGGTCAGCTCGACACTTTCGTTCACTGTTCCTTCTGCTAAATGCAGCACTTAATTTCCAAATCTATATGTCCTGAGGGTCAATCACCAGCAAAGTGATAGTTACTGTTCTGCAGGAAGTAATTTTAAGGAGGTGTGGATTTCCCTGTGGCCAAGAAAGCTTCTTGTCATCCATTACTATTAGCTGCTACGGCGCCTGCAATATGATGATTTCTGGCCACGCAGCTGCGTAGTTGTCTCCATACAGGTGATGATGTTAGTCCTTGATAGTGTGAGTATGAATGCAAGAAGGTTAAATGGCCTCTCCACCTACTGCTCCTCATGTTGGTTTAGAACCCAATACTTTGTTCACAGAGCCAGTGGGATGCGGCTGATTCTTACAGACTTCTGTGCACATCAAGCAAAAGTGACCCTAAAATGGTCCCAAACCCCACTCCTACTGCCCTCAGTTCTCTTCCATAAAAAGTTGTCTCTTTCTGTTGATGGGATTTCCCCTTCAAGGTGTCTTCACATAGCTACTCACAAATATCTTAGGGGCTTCCTGTAGATTATTATGGTTGTGATGAGAACCAGCACTCATCAATAACCTCTGCAAGGAGTGCTGCCCACATCATAAGCCTTCTGGCAAAAGGCTGGAGAACTGCTGGTGCTTATTTGCTGACAACCCAAGTAGTCCTATAGTAGCACTGGAAAACGGTACCACAAAATTAGGCTATTTTAAATGAGAGCTGGTTCAACTAGTTGAAATATGTTGGAAGGTGGTCTGATAATAGCAAGAGGACAGGGTTGTACTTCTGCTGGCTGTTTATGTATCTTATGTGTTTACGCCAGGCAAGACTCCACAGCACTGAAATGCCAGATGACTGTATTAGACTCTAAAGCTTTGTTTTGAAGTGTATTTATGTTTCAATATGGTACCAGAGAAAAACACCTTCTCTGGTTGCAGTGTTATTTCACAGAAATTGCAAATTATTTCAAAGGTGGTTTAATTCATAGGGGAGATACAAAACAGGCGTTTGTTTTGCTTGATGAGCCCCAAAATATTTGGATCTAGGCCTGCTGAAAAGTCTCCTGGTAGTTAAATAGGTGACTTTCTTCCAACAGTTAAGCTGTTAGATACAGAAACTAATGAAAGAGTAGAGGATTCTTTTCTTGACAAAGGAAATATTCCAGTCTTAAACCTTTGAATAAAACTGAAGTGGTATGTGGCAAATACCAACTTGACCAACCAAAAAGCATGTGAACCAACAGAAAGCTTCCCATTTCCCTGAAGGTAGCCGCCTCAGGGCATGGGTGAGCATGGGTTATGCCAGACAGAACAGGAGATCTGCAGAGGTTTTACCTGTTGGGGTCTAAGTGCAAGAGTGAAAGAGGGAGACAAGATCCTAAGATGACATAGTGTGTGAAGTAGGTGAAATATCAAAATTGAATGTGTGGACATTCAGGACAATCCAAATAGATTTGCTTTTGGCACACGTCACAAATTGCCTTTACTGGTTGCTTCCTTCTGCTCAGTCCACATGAAGAAACGGCAACAGACATTTTCTTTTTGAATGGTATATTTGCTCAAGACAGTGATATTATCTGTGCCAGTAGCCTGCTCAAATCATTAATTATAAATTTTTCCTATTCAGCTTTTTAAAGAGAGCTGAAGAGTCTTTGTGGTTTAGGCCCCTTCATCTCCATCTTGCATTCTGCAACCCAAGGTATATTGTGCACTAATTGCTGAATCATATTTACTTTTCTTAGGTTAGAGCAAAGCTGCTTTTAAACTGGAGGTCAATGTGGCCTCCATTACATATTGTTATAACAGGTCATAGAAACAGTTTCTTGCCATTTGCAATTTGAACCCGTAACTCTTTAAGCTAGTAATATCCCCTCTTATTTATTTTTGTTAGACCTCATGAATGTCAATAAGTGAATGACATGCATTCATCGCCTGTGTAAATGAAATGATTGGCATTTGATTTTCTGCCTGATGCCTGCCTAGTGGGATTTCCATTTGGAGCTATTATTTCAGGCTCCTTTGCACTCGCTTCCCAATGTGTGCAGGCTTTCTAAGTTTTAGCAACTTAAGTATTTCGGACATTAATTCTTCTCACTTGTGAAAACATGATGTGTGTTGTAAAGTGCAGCCCCATCAAACTTCTCCAAATGATTCAGCTTAGCTCACGAAACGTGGGAGAAAATGATCACTTAATGTAGGGGATTCTCTTCTTTTTGTAAACTTCTTTCCAAATGCCATGGGATGGTTTTGTTGCATCCAGGGAAGTGTGTCACAGCAGGAGTGGAGATGTGCTGCTGTTTGGTATAGACCAGGCTCTGATGGCAGGAGCAGCTCTTCCAGGTGGCTCAGGTTGACCCTGGACATAAACACGCCTTGTGCCTTGGGTCTCCCCCTGTGTTTGCTGGGACGGTGATGATGGGTAGTGATTGGGGATGAAACTTCAAATTAGAGGATGAAGGAGAAGCTATTTAAAACAGGGAATGCTTGCATTTTGGGTCTGGTGCTGAGCTGTCCATCTGTGCTGTGGGTGGGCTGTGTATGTGGACTGAATTGGCATGAGTAGCTCCTTATCCCTTTAGTGGGTAAACCAAGAGCAGTGCCTCCTTGGTCAGCTGCTGCCCAAGTAGCAGGCTGGATCTGTGCATGCGAGTGCTGGAGGCTCAGACTTTTAGACATGGATGCCCTTAGTTCCAGCCTTGGGCTTAACTTCAGCAAGGATTTTGTTACATGCATAAACACTGCCCTGCCTCACAGTGCAAGGGTATCGGCAGAACTGATACTAAACTACCTGGTGCTGCCCACCACCCTCTCTGGAGCTGCCTTCCTCCTGGTTAACCTCCCTCCTCACCCTCATGCGCCCACATCTGGCCTCACAACCAGGTGAAAAAGATTGTCCCTTTAATGAGGAGGCAGTAAAAGGGCTCCCTTAATACTTGTGCTTCTCCTGTAATCTTCCTCACAAAGCTTATCTTAGGGCATGAGCAGCTGCCAGCTTGTTAAATGGTTAACTGGATTGTAACACAAGTGATGAAAAAGTGCGCATCGTCTTCCAAGGGTATGTTAAGTAACCGTATGGTCAGAGCTTGTGCATTGGTGCTTCCCAGAGACGCTAGCTCTCGTGTGGGATAAATAGCCCAGGTATAGTCTTCACGGCCTTAGTGATAAACATTGGTTGATAGCAGCGCATTGTGGAAGAGATTTGCTCCTGTGTTGCTGGTTGGGTGTTTTTGTTGTTTTTTTAAAGCTGTAGTTACATAGTGTTCTAAGAATGGGGTGCCTCAACTTTCTAAACAAGCTTATTAATCTTTGGCTGGCTGGCAAGCATGCAGGTTCAGATTTCATCCTCTCATGGGTGTGCGTATTAGCTCTTGTGGATTGATTGGATCTTGGTTCTTGGATTGATAGGGATGTAGTTAAAACTGAGGAAAAATGGATGCAGCTGCTGTTGTCTGTCCTAATACTTTCCTAAATGCTTTTGGGGGGAGGTGAGGTGGGGTGGTGCTTTAAATGTGTTACAATCCTAATGGATTAACTTGTTAAAGTATTTCTGGCTTCACTGGGGAAAAATGCCTTTATTGTGTGTAGTGTTTTCAGTTTGTGAGTCAATGTCATCGGTTTACAAGGCTGCTGGAGAAAAGTCCTTTTGCTGAGGAAGCTCTGGCAGTGTGAACCTTGCTGTTGTTTGTTTGTTTGTTTTTTCTTTTATCCTGAAATTAATCACTTGTTCCTTTGCTTTTCATTTCCAGGGTCTTGGTTGGTGCTCCCAAGGCAGACTCTAAATACAGCACCTCTGTTCAGTCCCCAGGAGCAGTGTTTAAATGTCGAGTCCATACCAATCCTGACAGAAGGTGCACAGAACTGGATATGGGTCGAGGTAGGTAGTTATGATGCTTAGTGGGGAGAAGGGGGGAGCCAAAAAAATAAACCATACCCCAAATGGCTAGCAGTCCTCCTGACAGCTTCAAAGTGGCCCCAAGACACTGAGAGGGATTTGTCAGCCTCCGCTCATGGATTTTGAGCACTGGTAGCAAAGGCGTCATATTCTCTTCAGCATTACGAAATAGCATCCAACCTGCTGCTGGTGTCCTCCCAGTGCCCCTGCTCGCTCTCTCCAGAGAGTACCCAGGCAAAGGCGGGTTTTTCCCTGCTTACCCAAAGCTGCTGTCTTTTCTCCACCTGCTTCAGTGTGACTTTGCAGCATGTCAGTGGGTATCTGAGCGGTTGAGCGCGCTGCTGCCTTCTCCAGGCAGTGCTGAAATAAGGGTGCGTGGGATGACCCCAGGCATTGTGGTGGTGGGCCTGTGATGTGTGGTGTTATTAGCAATGTAGCGATTTGTGGGTTCCATTGTAATGCAGCACATTGTTCCTTGGGTTTGCTTCTTGTGCTAAAGAAAATAAGTTTCTCTGTGAGAGCCATGCTTGGATGCTATTGCATGTGATCAGGATCAACTTTGGTTTCTCTGACGTACTGTCTGAATTGGGGTAAAGTGGAGTCCTGAAGTAAGGCTCTGATCTAACACCTCGTGATGGATTCTGATGGAGAAAATTGAAGCCTTTTAAGATTTTGTTTTTCTTGGTGACATGCATGTTATTGCTTTCTCTGCCTATAAAAAAGGCATGTTAGTATTGTTCATCTTTTCACGACTGAATCAAGTAGAATTTATTTTTATGAAGCTTACATGTGTTAAAACAGTGTTTTGGCCAAGTTTGATTTGTCCTGCTTCTGTAATGTAAACTGTCTCTCATGGATTCGTGCATACTGCCTGGCAGGACTAAAGATCCAGGCCTCATTTTTTTTTGAAGTGCCCCAGATCTCATTTTCAAGAATAATTTTTGCTTTGATCGCATTCTGTAAGCAATCTTGCATCTCCCCCACTGACTTCAGTTGGATGGTTTATTCAAGTAGAGCTGTGGACATGCTGTAATAGCTGCTGGCTGTTTGGGACAGGGTCTGTCCTCTACTATGTATTTGTATGATGCCTAGTAAGAGTGAGAGCATCGCCCTGATTAATGCATACAAGACCTAATAATCGGGATGAAAGGAAAAAAAAAGCACTGTCAGGCAGATGTTTGATTGGCAATCTCTTTTCTTGTAGGGATTCTTTGGTGGGTATTTAAAACTTGTGTCTCCTTGGCTTGCTGCCTTCCTCTCTTTCTGCAGGCAATTCTCGGGGCAAGCTCTGTGGAAAGACCTGCAAAGAAGACAGAGATGATGAATGGATGGGCGTGAGCCTGGCTAGACAGCCGAAGGCTGGTGGAAGTGTGCTGGTAAGTCCACTTTTTTCTTTGATCTCATTAAAACCGTTGCTGCTGTCTGACTCTAATGCTAAACACGTCAGGATTAATGTGTTTGGTAGTGACTGACAGAGTCCAGCTTTATGGGCAGCAGGTTCTGTAGTCCCTTCCTTCAAGCGGAAGCAAAAGTGAGTCCTAGCCAGAAAGCTTTATTTATAGAGGGAGGACTTCAAAGCCATCACACCTGACTTGTGTCACCCAAGGGCTTCCTCCTAAATCTGAGGGATTAAATCTTTGAACAGAATAAATAGAACTTTGTCTGGGAGGTACCTGCTAGTTTGTTCTTTTTGTGGTTTGCCTGTATTTATGTAGGGAATGTGTATGCACCCATTTTCCCTGAGCGTACATATTGCGTGTCAGAACTTACCATGAAAAATGTAAGATGAGTCTTTGTGGCGATACTTTATGTATATTAATTTTCCTTTAACAAGGCAGACAAGTTGAGAGTAGAAATGACTTAGTTGTGTGTGGGTGGCCTTGTTGTCTTTGATATGGTTACCATGCAAATAGACAGGTCAAGGAGAGCAGCTGTTATCTTTAGGATGCGAAATTTATCTTTGCAAAACAACACTTCCTGTGTTGGGGGGGAGGGGAAATCATGAAGAGAGCTGGGCAAAAACCTTTCTGAAATACATGGGTATATTATGATCAATAATTGTCTGGGTTTACATCTGTGGTTGGGTTCTGACTGTCTACCTGAGTGAGTCTGTCTGCAGGAATGTTAACTGAAACAAAAAAAAAATTGCAATAAAATGTTGCGCATGGCAGGCAAATTTCAAGCTTGTATCAGAGTAACCCTGACAAAATCTAATTCTAAACACCGTTGTTTGGGAGTTGGAAACTTGCAGTATGACTCTGTCTTTCCAATGAGACAGGGGATTGCCCTGGTACAGGGCAGCAAACTGTCACAAAGCTGCTAGTGAGAAAGATCTCGTACAATGATTACTGTGCCAACCACCTATGGACAAAGCTGCTTCACTCAAAGGCGTTTTTCTTAATATGCACTTAGAGACCGAATGCTTATGACCCAAGTCCTTGTGCACCAACTTCCCCAAGGAGGGGCAGGTGGTTTTTATACCTTTCTGCGATAGTACTGTGGTATTTTATCTGATTGTCTCTTTTGGTGTACAGCTTGCTGGTGCTACAGAGGCTGGCTGATGCTCTGCTTTTCTTGGATATTTTAGATTTGTTCATCACTAGAGGAGGAGGGGAAAAAGAGGGGCATAAATAAAATACACTGTAAGCATGTATAGTAGAGCACAAAACTAAGGCATTCATGCTAGTCTAAGCAATTAATGTTTTCAAGGGATATTCTGTTCTATATGTGTGCTAAGAGTCCTGTGTGACAACTGAGAAGTAGCTTGCGCTGATCAGGATAACACTATCTCGAGGCACAGCATCCTCTCCATTTTCCAGTCATCGGTCTGAACTAGACAAATTCTTGTCCCATTTTCAAACACTAGCGCATACCGTTTTTTAGGCAATGCTGAGACATTTTTGTAAAAAATGTGTTAAGATATTTTAAGAATAATGGTTTCGTGTATTTTGGTTCAAAGGGGAATAGGTTGCAGCTCATGCTTAGGTGTCATCTCCTTCAGCAGAACTAGCAAAGGAAGGAAAGATGGTGGGGGAAAAAAGCTGGGCAACTACCAAGGCTGGGGCTGACTGCTCACTGGCTGAGGGGAGGCTAGAAAGGTGAGAGATGTGGGCAGGCTGTGAGGGCTTAGATTGGGGCTGAGGGGATAGAAATTTCAGACATAAAGCAGATTAAAAGCAAAATGCAGCTAAAGTAAAATGCACATCTGGTGGTGGGCTTATTCTGGTGCAGTTTAAGCTGGTAAAATATCTCCACAAGTTATGCTGATTTAATGAAGTCCTAAACCAGCCCTCTGACAAGATTATACTGCCCTCATCAAGTAGATAGTGTCTGGATACTTGAGGATGTTTAAATGTCTAATTCTCACTGATTTCAGTGAGATATTTATCACCAAAGTGCTCTGTCTCAAACTACTAATTAAATATCTGTGCACATCTGTGTGTAGACAGTCTGGAATGAAGGCATACGGATTCCTTTGTGGATGGAAAATGCCTGGCTGTTTCAGGGCATTGTTACTCTGTTTTGAGATACCTTTTAAATGAAAAAGATTTGTGACTTTCCCTTAAGCAGATGGTATGTAATTTGTGTGCTCTTCTAGTTTTAAAGATCAGGATTTCTTTAAAATGCAGTTGTCTTTGAAGCACCTGTGAGAAACTGGTGTTCTGAGAAGATGTGTCTGAATGTGTGTCTGGAGCCGCATCTGCAGATTTTAGCTTTTTAACAAAATTACTAGCTAACTCTGAGCGATGTCCAGTAGTTATGAGTATGTACAGTCTGTATTGTCAGGCATTTCCGCTCTATTTACTGCATCTCTTCCAGGGATTCCTTTAAGTCGGAGTGGTGTCTTTGTGGTCAATAGCCCTGGATGGATTTTTCTTTTGCATAAATACGGGTAGTCGCTTTTTAAACCTGTGTGAACTATTCACGCTCTTGACATCCTGTATTAGAAGAATTAGTCCCACATTTTAACTGGATTGTACAAAAAAGTTCTTGCTTTTGCTTTGAAACTGCTTAGTGGCTTAAATTTCTGTGTTATCAGCCTTCCCCAATTGCCTGATAAGAGTACCAGCTTCAGTGGAAAGGGGCAGTAGGGAACGTGAGGAGTGTGCAGGGGGACTTTAGCTGATGTTTGGTAAAGTGGATTGTGTTTGAGCCCATATTGCGCCAGGACGTTACTGAACCAGAGTTTAAGTTTGTGTGACAGACTAAATAGAAAAGCATCAAACAATGAGGGTTTAAACAAATGAAGTCAGATTAGCTAAAAAAGCTCCGAGTTTGCAGTTCAGTGGCTTCCTGTCCTCAGCTATGCTATCAGTCAATATTTGCATTAATCTAAGTGCTGCAATAATACAGCTGAGATTACCAGCCACTTTTTTCAGACTGAAACAGGAAAAGTCCTCCTTTTACTTTTGTTGGGAGAGGAACTGGGGACAGTGCGTTATGATTTGGAGATAAGCCACATCCTTTGGTCTTGCTCTTCCTAAATACCTGCCACGTCTGTCATTACTTTGGTTTTTATCAAGTGTTACTATTTTTCATTTTAAGTAGTTGACTTACTGGCACATTTAGTGATTCTGTGTGTGTGTGTGTTAAAAAAAAAAAAACCAAAAAACAAAAAAAAACCCAAGCAAACAAAAAACCCCCAAAACCAAACAAAAAAAAAAAAAAACAAACCCATCACTGCAGCAAAGCCAAAGTCCTCCTAGGGAAAAGCCAACCAGAAGTGGTCTGAAAGTGGCATGTTCAAAGTCCCTTATTTGGACTCTGACTTTAGGAGTCAGCAGAGGGCTCTATAAGGACCGTGCGTTCAGGTGGGGCACTTGGCCTCTGAAGTGAAGCCTGGGTCTCTTCTGTGGCTTTTCCTATGGTGCAAAGCCCATGGCTAGTGTTCAATACGCAAAAGGGCAAAGTGGCTGCAGTTTGAAATGGCCTATTCATTATATTGCGGTAATGCAGTGTCTGCATCAATAGAGACCTCTGTGTGCTTTGCCCAGAAGTGTTTTATTTTGCTTCAAGGGTTTGCATCCTTTCTTCCCTGTTCTATGGTAGAGCTGTAGCCTGTGCTCCGGCAGCAGCTGCTGAGCACCAAAGTGTGCTGATGGCTTCCTCATTGCACCGGGGGCCGCCTATAGCTTGCATCTAAAAAAGGGTGTCAGTTGTTTGCAATCAACTTAGGGGAAAAAAAAAAACCAAACCAAAACCCAACCGCAGAAAAACCCTCTCCTCATCATCAAATTCAGGTGACTCATCTCTGTTCCCAAGTCCTCTTCGGAAATGTGCCATCAAAGAAGGAAGGCTGTAGCCACCTTTGGTAGCACATCACCTTGCCTCAGCAACGTTGAATAATGCAGGGACCGCGTACTGTAATCCAACTAAATATTTTTGGGAAGGCAGGAGAATCAAAACCAGCTGTGGATGAGCTTTGCCATGGCAGGGAGACAAATGTGCTGGTTGCCTGGCTGCAGAGAAATGAGTTTCAGGGAGGAAGAGGAGCTGTTGAACTCCTGTCCATTGGGAAAATGTCAAATTCTGCAGCTGTGGTGTGGGGGAGTCTGGGGAAGCCCCCGCTGAGATAACTGAGGTGGAGCTCATCTCTTGGAGCTACAGTTACAAGCTGTCCGCAGACTCAGGCAGTCAGTGGTAAACTGTAGTGTGCCTGATTGCACAGCATGCTGAAGGTATGGAAAAGTGATCATTAAAACCAAAATCCAAACCCTGACTGAGTAGGTAAGTGTGCCCAGAATTGGTAAACTGAGCCCATAGCCTCCAGCTGATTTTGAACCTACTTCTTATGCAGCAGATCCATTTTTTCTCCTTTTATTGTTCTTTCTTGGCCTCTGCACCTCACTCCTAAGCAAAACTCTCCTGCTTGTGATGAAATGCTGCTGCTCTCCCTGACTCTGTCATTTGTGGTCCTCTGGGAGAGATTGGTAGGTTAATTTATGTAAGTCCCTTGCAGTTTCAGAGATATAAAATGTCAAGGAATTTACAATATCACAATCCTTTATTTATCTTTCCGTAATTTTAAAAAATACTTGTCTGTTTCTGTTTGAGTTTATATCTGGAGTTGGGGTTGACTTGACTGTTGCTTTAATGGTATATCTTTATGGTACTGTCTTTAAAAGGGCTGTGCATGTGTGTATTTGTGCTCCCAGCATAGGTCCGTCAGGACAGAAACTATTTCCTGGTTACTCTGAAAACGAGCATTTCATGTGCTGGTTTTTCTTGCTGTTGAATTTTGAATGAGTGGTGCATGGGGATTAAAATCATAACTGAGCTTCCTTGAAGCACGTAAGGGAGTCCCCAAAGCTCTTTGCAGGACTCCTCACATGCATTTGGCTGCCGAGCAGATGCCATCAGAAGGATCCTTTGTGTCATAGGTGGCAGCCTGCGCCACACAGGGCGGTGCAGAGCTTTCCACGGCCCCCAGAGTCCCTTGTCATCCCTCTGCGATAGCCATCTTCAGGAGATATATGCTTCTCCTTGAGTACTAGAAGTTAGGAAAGCAATAAATATCAAACTCCAAATGCAGCACTGCTAACAGCAAAGCAGGCTTTTGCACAACTGGTTTTGCTCTGTTTCAGTTAAAAAAGTGAGAGTAGTATTACCCTTTTATGTCTTTCTGAGGTTAAGTATATGGGAAGGGGCATGTGTTGATGGCTGGATTGAATTTTGAGCTTCCCAGCGGTTGATACACTTCCCAGTGGTTGATACCCTTGACTGGATAGGTGACACAACTGTGCCTTAGGGATGTATATTTTGATGATGATGAGATGCTCCATGGGCAGCTCTGAGGTGCTGAGGCAGAAACATGGGGTGGCACAAAGGGAAGAAGACAGAGAGAGTCTCATCTGGGGAGGATAGGGTCAAATGTGGGGATCTGAAAGGGAGCAGATGCAAAGTTTCCAGGAAAAGTTGAAAGTATGTGGAGATGATTTGTAGCATAGAGGCTGGTCTGTTTGCATGGGACCAAGCCTTAAATGGTATAAATTGACACATCTACGCTGTCTTGAGTGACTTAAACCAGCTGGAGATATGGCCCAGCATGTGCTCAAGTTCAAAGCCCTTGCTGTTTCACATTTCATTTCCTTTTATTCCAAGTAAACCCTGAGCATCAGGCAACTTGTGGTTTGTCTGGCAGCAATACAGTGTTAATTTTTGGAGCAAATGGGTTCTGGGAAGGTGTGAACTAGGCTCTACGTTGCTTGTATATGTGCCTGTGTGTGGCAGTTGTACTGAGCAAGTGTCCTGGTGAGACTGGTTTAGCTCTGGTTTTGTGGGGTGATCTTATCCTTCACTACAAAGGGAAAGGCACCTTGATCTCTGCAGCTCATCTGCACCTTGACTGATGGTGCCACTCTGTTGCCATGAAATCTCTGGCATTTTCACTTAAATTCATTACCACTAAGCAAGGCCCAGCTCCTCTGTCACCAGAAACAAAGCTGCCTTTCCCAGCAAGACAAACATTTGACTCACATGCATCCTCTGGTGGGATAACCTTCTAATATTGTCTTAGTAACCTTCTGAGTCTTATCATCCATTCTGATCCTTTTATGTGTATTCTCAATGTCTTTATTCCCGTGTTTCCCCCTTTTCTGGCTTGGCTGGGTTCTGTTAGTGCATCTTCAGTTAGAAAAGCTTCACTGGCTGTGAGAGTTCATACACAGTGAGAGATCTTGAAACCTCCAACATGGGCTCTGTCTTGCTTTGAGACCTGCTCTTTTCCTAGTCATGCACACGTGAAGGCTGAGATCTGAGCTGCCAGGTCAGGCAGTGTCAGCTGCAGAAGACTGCAGAGAGAAGATACTTTACCTAGAAAGAGTAGGATGTAAGGAGAGGACAATGGGGTTGTGAGGAGAAGGCTTAGAGGTCCTGTTCACGCATGGTGCTCTGCCTTGATCGGAGGGCTCTCCTGTGACTGTGGGTGAATAACGCATGTGATATGATCTGTTTAGGCATGCGCGCACCGCTGGAAAAACATCTACTACGAGACAGAGTACATCCTGCCGCATGGCTTCTGCAACATCATTCCCCCCAACCTGCAGCCCAACGGGAGGAAGCTCTTGCCCTGCTACGAAGGTAAGGAGTGTGGGGGCTGGGAGCGAGGCTCCCCTCCCTTGCATGCTCTCATTTTACAGCTGCTGTGTTTTCCCTTTATTTCCAAAACCACCCATAGTAACCCTCACTACTGATATTTTTCTTTTTCTTATTTTTTTTCTTTTTTTGGTAACATACAGCTGTTTTGCAGCACAGATGGGGTGGCGGTTGGGTTTTGGATGAAGTTGGGAGAGTAGCACAATGACTGAACGGGTCTTGCGACTTACTGTGCATGGTTGCACTTTACTAGAGGAATAATATGTGTCTGAACTGTGTTTTTGAGACAGCAGCTCTCTTCCCTTGTGTGAATAATCAGTAGATATTTATCTGAGCTTGGCCTCTCATGCTTCGCTGTGGCACAGACTAAAAAATGTTGAATTACATTGCAATCGGGAACCAATTTTCCCATCTTGTGGAAACACCTTCGTTTTTGTGCTGTGCTTATCGGACTGTGAGAGGTGGAAAAAGGGCTGCTTAACACTTTGCTGACTTGGATGGAACTTCTGCAGCAGTTAATATTAACCTGCTGCTGTGTTTCAAGTGCCATAAGGTGTCTTGGTCCCTGTTTGGATCCTCCGAAGGTCTGGGTTTGGGGTTCATGGAGAGGGAGGGCTCCAGCTATGACCAGTGGGTGGCTGCACCTGTTGGTTCTGCTCCAAATCCCAAGTGTCAATGTTTTAATTTTCCAGCTCTCTGATGCATGTGAGACTCTTGTATCATGTTTCCTTTCCTAAAGACTTCAGAAGACAGTGTCTCCTCGGCCAAAAGCAATTAACTAAACCAGAGGCATTAGTGTGTTGTTAGGAAGAAGATAGGGTATCTCCTAAGATTTCTTGGCCTTCAGAGAAACATTTTGGGGAAAGCACCTTCTTGGTTTCTCCTGTCTGTCCTGTGCATTGTCTTTCCCCTCTCGCCTGTAAGAACCTGAGAAAGCATGGGAGTTCGGAGGCCAGGACACAGTAGGGTTTGTTGTGGGCAAGACCTCTGATTTTATTTATTTACTTTTATTAATTTCCCCCCATCCAAAGTTGGCAGCAGCCACCAGCAGGCTCGCTGCTGACATTAGTAAGTGTGAGAGGGATAAAGCGGTGGATGTCCTGGCAAGTTTCTCTGCTGCTGGCGAGTGGCCGTGTCCCAGATCGGCGGCCCGTGAAGCCAGCTGTGTGACAGAATTGGGTCCGCTCCATGCCCGCTCTTTCTCCTGAGGCGGCTCCTTACCTCCCTCTGGGCTTTGCTCGGGCAACTGCCACCGCAAACCCATGCACCTCCTGGACACGGCACACACTTGTGCATTGAGCATTTCCCAGCACTGAAATTGGTAATTATTTGAAATGTGAGGGGTTTTGAGGCTCTTGACCCAGCCATGCCAGCTGCTCTGCAGCAGAATACAAGTAAACTATGTAAGCCTTCCTGTCATGAGCACCATCCTATTGTTTTTGTCCTTTTTTTTTTTTTTTCTTTCCCCCTTGTTCCTGTCAGCAAAATCAGGATAAGGCCTCACACTGAGGTAGTGCGCTGCAAATCATCCGATTATAACTTTATGGTCAACACGCACGCGTGGGGACACTGCTGGGGATCCCTTTGAGCCTGTGTCACTGCTCCTGTGCTGCCTTAAAAGCAGCTTGCCTGAAGCTCTGGTGGGGAGGTAGTTTCTGGAAGAGACAAACCGCTTGTGTTTTTCTGTGCGTCATGTCTTCGGAGTAAAACTGCTGCTAATCTGACAGGATATTTGCCAGGAATTGCTAGAAAATAGAAATGTGTGGGCCTAGTACTCGCAAAGCAGCCAGTGGAAAGTTGGCACGGCTGGTGCAGTACGATTTTGGCTTAATTTCACTCCATGCTAGAGTGAAAATTGGAGGTTTGGGACTGATTTTCTCCCCCCACATCAGACATGAAATCACAAAGTATCACGAGCGATGGCTGCATTTGTTTACTCCTGGATCTTCTAGGTTTCAGTAAAGCAAGCTCAAAGAGAGAGATAGCCATGGTATGTCATGCAGAGGGATTCGTTGTTTGAGGTTTGCTGTGAAATAAGATTGCAGTCATCTTGTAACTCTTTGCCTTCACTTTCTGGAAGCAGAAGAATAAATTCTCGGCCACTGACAGTGAGGAACAGCCCAAAGGGGAGAAGCGGTGAGTCTGATAGGGATAATAAACGCGGTGTGTAATGCAGCTGAAGTGCCGCTACACCGAGAGCCTCTGTGGCTGTTGCTGGGAGGCTGCCAGAGCTGCGGCTGCAAATCCTGCACCAAGGAGTGCGCCTTTGCCTGCCGAGGTTCTGGTGTCTTGGCCTTCTCCAGGACTTGCCATGTACAAATGGGTGCAAGCAGTCGCGTGCTCGTTTCCAGAAGCCCCATTGTCAGTGCAGCTAAGGCGATAAGTCTCGTAAGAGGCTGATGTGTCTGCATGGTCCACAACCAGAGCTGGCTCTTGCCCAACTGGCAAAGGGTGCAGGCCAGTTGAGTGCACATTAGTCTCCATGCATCCCTCTGTGTGTGTGTGCACCTTGAAACGCATTATTAGCTTTTATAACAAAAGTCTTGCGCCAGAAAGGGAGAGGAGTCTGACCTTGGGACAGATGTACTTAATGCATACGGTATGTTTTCTCTCGACATAAAGCAGGCTTAATAATTAAAGACAAAGGAGGAAATGGATATTTCCTGACTGGATAGTAGTGGTGCAACAACATAGTAGCCTCTATCCATCTTACTCTTGTCCGGCTTCCCTGAAGGGGCTGACAGAAGTCTGGAAGTGATTGAGAGCTAATGAGAACAGCAGCAAGCCTAATAGTTCAATGCGATCTTTCTGAGTAGGAACTAATCTGGTTTATGAGCTGAATGTCCTTTGTGGTATAGCTGGCGTATGGAGCCACAGTCTTCCAGGCCGTGCTTTCACTTGTTTATTTTCCTGTAGTTTTAATGGCCTTCCAAAAAAAAAAAAAAAGAAAAAGGAAGCTGCCTCTTCATGCCCACCCCAATGCTTTCAGTTTGCAAAGAAGGGTGGCCATGTCTACTGTGAGAAGCAGCTCAGCTTACAGGGAGAGTTGGGATGGCTTCCTACTCCTCTGCGGTAGGAGTTGGTGGTGGAGGTGGGGAAGATTGATGGACTCTTTGGTTAGTAAATAAGGGGAACAGCACATACTCACGTGCCTTGCCTCCAAAGGGATAAGCAAATTTTCTCACAGGGTTCAGACCACATTTGGTTTTCTGGGAGCCATCAAAACATCCCTTCTTTGTGGTGCAAACCCAATACCACAATGCTAGGTCAGAAAGATTACTACTGTTTTCCTAGTGTAGTTAAACATTGTCCAATAGGAAGGAAGAGGCTTCCCATGCAAATGATAGTTTACTGTAACTGTCCAGTTTGCTTCCATCTGTGAAGATGGTAGATACAGGATTTTATTGCACTGTGGAGCTTGTGCTATGTTATGGCATTGAGGTTTGCTTAGAGACTTTTAGAGAGGTTTGCTCAGAGAAGAGGTTGAGGAGCATTTGGTTTCAGAATCGTCACACATCACAGATTATCCTGTTTTTTTGTATATCTAATTGTTTTATCTAGTTACTACTTCCTCAGCTGTACTTCTCTTATAACCTGAGATCTTCATGGCTACAAACCAATACCATCTTCTTGTCTTTTTTGCTTTATGTATTTATTCATGGCACATCTTCAAAGCTGCAGAAGCAGCCACCTCTTCCAGACTCAGCCTCATCTTACTGCTTTGCTATCAGCTGTTACTGCAGCAGTTAGTTTAGTGGCTTGTGGTCTGTGTAATTAGGGGAGCACAGCAGTCTGCGGGCAGATGAGAAAGAACAATAAAGAAGTGTAAAAACAAAGGATCTGTTCATGACAGGAGTTACTGCCTTGGAGCTATGTGGAAACTACCGAATCCACTGTATGACATATCTAAACCTCATGCAAATGTTGCTATTCAGGTGTGCAAAAGCTGTGAGCTGACACAGTAACTGCATAGTTTCCTGCTGGTTGATCGTTTCACTGCATTAATGGGTGAATGGATGGATGGCAGTGTTGTACGAGTGTCACTGCTGTGCACCGAAGTGGAGGGGAGGTGGAAGCAATCTTGGTTTTCATGCCTTTTGGGCTTATCCACTGCTTAGCAGAGGCAGACCTGCTCTATAGGGAGGAGGCAGAAGTCTCTGGGGCTGGGAAGTGACAATGGCTGGCCTGTGACCATGGGTGTGTAGGCAGGAGGAGACCTATTCAGCCTGTGGGAAAGGATGGAGGGAGCTGCAGGCAGGTGGGAGTTAGGTGGGCTGATGAGGAGGGGTGGTTTTGTGCTGAAAGGGTTATGCTGGAGACCAGGAGCTCAGTGTCTATCTGGGCTGGGCTGCTGGCTCCCTGGGGAGGACTGCCTCTGTCTGAATCCCCCCAAAACACGGTGCTGATTTCTGCCCTCTGTCAGTGGAGGTTTAAATGCTCAAATAGTCTCAAAACCTGGGATGTCTGGGCATTTGCTCTTCCATTTCCTCTTCCAAAATGTCACTAAAGCTGTTTTCTCTCTCAGAGGCGTTAAGAAAAGAGGTTAATTGGTATGTGTGACATGCTCAGACCCCATAATGATAAGGTTGAATCTTGATACATGTAGGGAGGAAGGATGGTCATTGCTTTGCATCATTGTTGTATGTCATGCTGCGCTACTGTAATGAATCTATTTATTCTTTTTCTGTAAGCTGTGTTTTTTCTTGAGAAGTATTGTCAGGTATTTTTTCAAGTCAAAATGTTTTGATGTCTTTTCTTCAGTTCACAGAAGCACTGGTTATATCCAAACTCTGAATTTAATTGAAATGCTGCAATCCCATCTATTCACTGTTACAGCCACAACGTAACTAGTTATTTAAGTGAAACATAGGGTCATTAGTTCGAGCAGACAGTATTGCCAATAGAATTGACTTAAACGCTGAACATCACAGAAAGCCATGAACGGTGTCGGTGAAAATATGACCTTCAGTGGATAT
Source organism: Morus bassanus (assembly GCA_031468815.1). Classification (NCBI taxonomy): domain Eukaryota; kingdom Metazoa; phylum Chordata; class Aves; order Suliformes; family Sulidae; genus Morus; species Morus bassanus. The sequence goes on along the minus strand of CM062567.1, from coordinate 55,873,766 downwards.
ACCAACTCAGTTTATTACACAGCCATTTAAACCACCAAATCTTTCCCATTTCTTATGCACTGCAGTTAATAATAATTTGGTTCATTTACAGAACAATTGATTTTTCATTGCCTGACAATGAAAACAATGTATGTGTGTCTGTTCCTTTTCTAATATGTATATTGCTGATGAAAATCAGCTGTGTTGTGTTCTCTGATGTTGGGGCTTTTGTTTCAAGTTACTCCCTGATCTGAATTTGGTGTCTTTTTTTTTTAAAGTAGGTAAAACTATATTATAAGAAAACAATGCTGTGAATTCAACAAGTTTTAGAAGTTATTGGAAAAAAGGCTTAATTTTTGTGCATATGTTGTTTTATCAGAAGAAAATCCTCTGTTTACTCTAAGAAATGAAGTAATTTTGCATGTTTGTTAAACACAGCCATGTGAAGCTATGGATCTATCTACCACCCTTGAATAGCTGTCTTGTTCCATTGCTAAAGCTCCTACCATTCCTTCTGCCATCCTCCTATGGTTTTGCATGCCTTTGGTTTTAATTTGCAGCTGAATTCAGGGGACAGCTTGTGCGAGCTGGGTCACTTGCACCTGCAGGCATGTGTGGATGGGGCTCCTCAGGTGGCTGGAGTTATGTGGGACCATGGTTTGGAGATTCAAGCCTCACCCAAGTCTATGGCAAAGCTCTGGTGGCTGGGGAAGCCGCCATTTTGTTTGAGGCTTTTATGTGTTGCTGAATCATGAAAAAAAAAAAGTGCTGGAAAGGCTGTTTATAAAAGAAGAGAAGAAGAAACTTGAAAATCCAAAATAAAAACCAAGTTTTATTTGCCCCCCCTCCCACACTGGGGCATTCCTCACGGTTATGTCGTTATTCGCCTGACCTACACCTTTCACTGTGCAAATTAAATATCCTATGGAAATTTTCCTCTTTTATTTTAAAACAAATTGAGCCCTGTGTTTTTTGAAGGGGAGACACTTAAAGAAAGCGTGAGCCAAACATAATACAATTTTATAGGGAAATACAACATTTTAAATCCATGAAATTGTCAGCGGGGCGTACTTACAGCGGTTGGTTATGGGCCTGACACAGAGAGCCATCAACACTTGCTCTCAGATGAAATATATGCATAAGAAGTCTTCTCTTCTGCAGTCCCAGATGAGGGGCCCATTTGGCTTTTAAGAAGCTGTGCCCTGGCCTTGGTCACGAGTAAGATCTAGCAGGGACCGTGGCCCCTAGTGCCTGAAGGAATGGTGGGTGCTGTGGTCTCGGGGCCTGGCTGGCCGTGGCTGTGTGTGGCCCTGGGCTGGCTTTTTAGGCAGGGCATGGTGCTCGCTTGTGCTGCCTGAGCATCAGCCTGAGCCCTTCTAGCCTTCCATCCAAAAAAAAATAATAAAAAAAAAAATTCTGTAAAGTGGGATTTAAGAAGGCAGGCTCAAGTCTTGAGCTTTACAAAAGCCTTCTGTCAAGTTTATCAAGTAAGGCCAAAGGATACTTCCAGCCCTCCAGGGCCACAGTGGCTAGTGGTGTTTTGTTTCGAATTACAGTAGGTCGAGTGCAAAATTGGGAAGAGGCAAGGTCTGTTCATACTTCAGTACATCATATAAAGGGAAAACCTTGGCTGGAAGTGAAAGCATCTGAACGGGACAGATGTGGAACTTGCTGCATTTCATCCTATGCAAGGGTAGGAATCCAGCCATAGCGAAGGCAGGGCCTCTAGGACATGCAACAGCATTATTTTTCAGGAAATGCCAGAGGGAGAAACCTTATTTCCTTGGCTCTCTGAATAAAAAAATTTCATATCAATAACTTTTTTTTTTTCCTCCAGTCAACGAGTGCCTGGCTCTGTGAAAGACTGTATGTGAAGAGCTAGTGATTCAGAGCCCCAGCACATTCTCAATAGCCATGAGTGAACATGGGCTTTATTTCTCAGTGGCATTGTTATTGTGCATTCCTATGAGGAAACTCAAGTGTGCTTCTGGCCCTCCTGGTCTGCTGGGACACACATCGGCTTTGGCGGGACCCTGCCTTGGCCAAGGGCATTAGGCATTTGGGCTGTAATTTGTGGATCAAGTCACTGTTCTGCATGGCCTCTCCAATTAAACCTCTTCCTGGGCAACTGGTATGACATCAGCAAATTCCTTAACATCTTAAAGATGCTTAGATGTTAGGAAGAGACTATATATAATATGTAAAGGCGGAATGGTGTGTGTCTGTGTGCGTATATATATATATACACATACAATGTTTTGAAAAAATTCTGTGAGAAGGCAGCAGTTTATAATTAATTCCTTTTGATCCTCAATAAGATAATATGCAACTCAAAAGGAACTTGCTTGGTTCCAAAGAGGCAATTTTCTCATTGATTTCATTAAAATTTTTATCATTTAGGAATGAGTTAATGGTGCTTACTTAAAAAAAAAAAAAAAAAAAAAAAAGTCACAATTACCAGGCTATATGGTAAATGGTTTTGGAGCCTGAATTACTGTAATATAGAGGAAGTGGCAATAGGCTGAAGCTGGGCCCTCATTAGTATGGTAAATATTTAAAAATAATGCTCTAGAAAAAACCTGCAAAGGTTCTGATCCAGCTCTAAGTTTCAAATGCTCCTAAACTGAAAATATTTGGACTAAGGCAGGGTAGAAAGTGATTTTCCTTTTTTTTTTTCTTTTTTCTTCTTCTCCTCCGCCCCAAACTGAATGTATTTCTAAAAATATTTTTGCCCTCTTCTGCAAAAAGATAAAGTGAAAATTCCTCCATTTGATAGGAGAAATAATTGCTACATAAAATACGGAAACAAAACCTGTAGTGATGCTGGTTGGATCACCTGTGAACTGGGAGCTCTGAGCAGGTGGCCATGAAAAGCAGCAGACCTAAGTATCCTTCAAATGAGACTATTGTCTGATCATTTAGAACTGCAGAGCCGTCTCCTCACTCACCAACTCCCTCCTGGGGCCAGTGTCCCGAAGCATCCCTTCACCAGAAATGTTTACAGGGGCTTTGGTGACTGTCATTGTAGGGCAGAATTTCTCTGAGGCAGTGACAAGCCTGGGGATTAAACCTCCTGGTGCAGGGTCGGTGACATGCAGGCACGGGCATTGCCTTTTGCTCCCCTCCTTCTCAGCTGTGTGGATGTAGCTGCCAGAGGAGGGGGCGTCTGCCAATGCACCTTTACCAGCATGATGCTGCTGCTGGTATCATCAAGTTACTGAGATACTGCTTGTTTAGTGGCTCCCTACACAGCATGCTGGATGTCCCTCCTCCAGATTTCAGGCCCCTCACTTTCCCCACCATGTGGGTGAGAATGCTGCCATGGTGCACATTGGTGCCAGATCCATCAGTAAAACCTGGGAGCTCTGTGTGCTCGTGTCCCTTGAGGCTGCGCATGCAGCAATGCAGATGGCTCAGGTGGAGAGCGTGTGCCATGCCAGGGATGACCACAATTTGTTTTGTTCCCTTCTCCCATTCAGAGTACAAGAAGAAGTATGGGGAGGAGCACGGATCATGCCAGGCAGGGATTGCGGGCTTCTTCACCGAGGTGAGCAGGGGCACACGCATGGAAGGGATGGGGTTGGTGAGCAGCTCTCCTGTCGCATGACCTAGGAGGGGAGCCCCGAGCATGGCTTGGACAGCAGGCTGAGCACTGAGCATGGTCCCTGCCTGCCGGCAAACGCCTTCCTGCCTCATCTGGCCTCCTGGGTGCCGGCATCTTGAACAACGCCTGCCCAGCAGTTCATACGTACGTGCATGTGTCTCTCAAGGTCTGTGGATGAGAGTGAATGAATTGACTCTGGGAAATGTCCTCAGGAAGTACTTCTATTGTGTACATCCTAAAACTTGCATAGAGATATTTCTGTATCTAACGTTAACTCTTTACTTTAAGTGATGATGTAAAACAATTCTCCCTAAACAGTTTTGTTTATGTATGTGTACATGTGGATATATGTATTTATGTGAATATACATATGTGCATACATATACATACATAAGATAATTTTTTTTCAGTTCTGCTTGAGTTCTTTATTTTAAAAAGACGGAGAAAAAATAGCATGGTAAAATATATGCGCTAGAGCTGTTCTAAATACCAGACCATATTCTTTCCTGGACAGAAGTCTATCAGCCATGTTTTAGTTATGTCAAGGATGAATTTGTTCCCTTGTGTATGTATTGATATTTTTTTGTAATGTTTCAGGGTTGGGGTTTTGTTTGTTTGTTTGTTTGTGGTTTGGGCTTGTTTGGTGTTTTTTTTTTTTGTTACTGTCATGTCAAGTATATACTCACTCCTAATTATATATGCACTGATCTGTAGAATTTATTGTCTAGGCTGATATAAGCAGAATAAAGGTGTCCTCTCTGAAATGGCAGAAGGTGATTTCCAAGTAAACTGGGATGGCAGGCGACGTTGCCATAGTGGCACTGTCTGATAACTGGATGTTCAGCCAGCAGCAGCTGTTTCCTGGCTTGTCTGCTCTCTCCAGTCTGTTTCTGTTCCCATGCTTTAAATCCTCCTTTGCTACTCTAGTTCATAATATATCTCTGAACTTTCATTGCTTCAGCCCAATGGCAGCTCACTGAGCAGGAAATGCAGATAAATGGCTTTTTGGGTCAAAGAGGCAAGCCCCTACCGTATATTCAGCACTGCTAATGGTAGTCATTCCTGCCGGTAAATGATCCCTTGACCTCAAGGGCACGGCCCCTCCCAAGGAAAAAAGCTGTTGCCAAGTACATCCTGCTCTGTGGTTGAGTTTGTAGTCCTGTCTCTGTGTTCTTATTAGGAAAATCCCTTGTTTAACATATCCCCCCGATTGGAACTGGTCACCTGAAGGGATCCCAGGCGTGGGAGCATTTTCCCACAAGGATGGAGTTCACCCATGGTCTTACACTGAATGGAGATGTGAGGCAAAGCAGCTGTCCTTGTGTCTTCTTCAGGGATGGAGAAATTACCTAGGTTTTATGTTTCCCAGGCTTAATTTGGGCCCTTGCTGGAGGTATTTAAAACCACATCCCAGAACTAAGGTTTCCCCGCAAGGATGCTCAATGCTTTGGGGCAACGTTTTTGCAATCTCTCTTGCATGTGAATGTACCTTTGATTTTGATTCAAAAGCATTATCCATGATTATCCATGCTTTGGATGATGGATCAAACTTTGCCTGATTTCTAGTCTTTTAAAATCCTGAATCTTACTGGGTGTCTGTAACGAACTATAGCCAGGTTGTCTCTTGAAGAGCAGAGTGTATCTGAGGACAGAGCAAGGCAAAATGTTACAACCATGACATAACACACACCCCGCTTGTTGAGTGCATAGCAACTCTTTAGCTTCATGGTTGTAAAATCAAAATCCTTTGTGCTGTATCCTTCATGACTGGTTGCTATCGCATGTTAGCCAGCATTGAGGCACAGTCTGTAGCTGAGTGGTGGGTCTGCGTGAGCTGGGGCGCTTCTGTCACTTGGCGGAGATCTTCAGGTCTTCTGGAAGGTGTTTGGGAAAGGCAGCAGGCAGAGAGAGATTTTTGGGAGGACTGTGTTAGCAGAGGTAAGTTTGATGGTTAGTAAGGCTGAGGAAGGTCTTTTATTGAAGCGGCAGAATAGTTGAGCAGAAGTGGGCCATAAAAAGGGAGACTGTGTCTCTAGGGTGTGTGCAGTGACCTCCATGTTTGGGAAGAAGGATATTCTCTCCATGCACGTGGAATGGAGATTGTTATTGATGGGCTTATAATCGGTGTTTTAAGTTGATACCCTATCTCTTCTCTATTACTGTGTAAAGCATGAACTTTTGTCCAGTTTTGATTTTTATTTAATTTTGTCCCCATCCTTTCACCCACACCCTTCTGTTTTTTCTGTGGTAGGAGCTGGTCATCATGGGAGCACCGGGATCTTATTATTGGACAGGAACTGTCAAAGTACTGAATCTCACTGACAACACATACTACAAGCTGAATGATGATGCTGTGATAGCCAGACGGTACACGTACCTTGGTAAGCAGCTCTCTGGTGCTCACTGTGAGAATGGATTAATCCAACAACATATTTTAAGGCTTTGATGCTATAAAGTTGATACTGGTTTTTTTTGGTGGTGTAGAGTATTTTTTTGAAAAGTGTGAGAGGAAGAATGTCTGAATTTAAAGGGTTACATAACTGTAAAGAAAGAGAAGCAAAGAAGCAGCCAGAATATTCCATTTTTGTTTGCTTGTTTTAAAAAAACTTTGCTGTGATTTTTTTTGACTAATATAGAAAATGCATTTTGACTGAAAAGCAGGTTGGGTGGTAGTGGGCCTCCTACATTCCTGCTTTTGCCCTGTGATGGACAGATTTTTTGTCATTGGTTAGGCTGCGTGTCTGCTTACACCTGTCTTTAAAATGGGTACAACACATAATTGCAGAACGTATATTGCAGATACAAATTTATTTCAACAAAAATAGCACCATGTAAGCAAGTCATTGGCAACAAAAGGAGGTTGTGAAAGGATTTGCTATAGGTTTGAGTACATCTTTAACTCAGTTGGTTTTACTTGCTCTAAAACCAGCTAATATTCCAAATAAACTTAATTTAAAGGCTTCCACCTAATGCCCAGTGCCTAAGACTGTTGAGACCTAGAAGGCATTTCAAACAGTCAGTAGTTCGGTATTGTTTGACTAAAGACTCGCCCTGATCTCTCTTTTTCCCTTTAACCTGTAGTCTTTAGAAGAATACCACTTGGAAGATACTGCTTGGCGATAGCTAAATGAGGAGTGTATATATACATATTTAAGGACATAAATAGGTTCTGCCACTGATAGACCTGAATTATAGTGTTTACCATGTAGACAAGAGTCTCATAATTTACAGTAGAAGAGCAAGGCAAATACAAGACAGCCTTACAAGGAAAGCACTCTACTCTTCTTTAGTTATTATATATCATTTTAATATATCAAATATATCTGAATCTTTGATCTCCCTCTTTCAAATACACTCTTTCTTTCTTTGATCTATCTTCCCTTTTTTTTTCTTGCCTAAACAAAAATCTTTTTAAGCCATTAACTTCTCTGACCTCTTTGCCTACTGTCCTCCGCTTTCCCCGCCCCCCACCCCACCCCCACCCCACCCCCAACCAAAAAGGCACATAATTTTCCAAGGCTTCCTGAGCAGTGATTTTAGCCAAAGGAGGATACTTCTGTCTGGTCGATGCGATACTTTCTTTGCAATGATGTGGCTTCTTTGCTCTGTTTGCGTGTGCCTGTTCTTGTTTTACCGCTTCCCTTTCTGGAATTGCCGTTACTGAACCTCTGCTATTACCATACACTCCCCATACCTGCTTCGTGTGTCCCTCACCAAGCTCCACACACACTTTTCTTCTCTCAGCTTTTGGAAGAGTATTGGAGGGCATACTGTTGTTTCCCACCTCTGTGTGCTCTTGAGCTGAATATTGGCACATCCTGGGTAGAAGGGTTGCTGAGTACTAACAATGCGTAGCCCATGGGAGCAGTGAAACCCAATGAACATGATTCAGCTGGCTGACCCTGTTTCTCAAGCTTTTTCCTTTCGTGATGCTTTATTTATGTATTTATTTATTTATTTTCTCTCTCCTCTCCCACCCCACCCCATCTACTGCTCAGGATATGCAGTGACAGCAGGTCATTTCTCTCAGCCGACTACCACGGACATTGTAGGAGGAGCTCCCCAGGATGGAGGCATCGGAAAGGTGTGGCTTTTTGTCAAACAATAATGTGGTCAGATGCAAAAGGGCAAAAAGACTAATATCAATGCAGTTCCCACGTGGTTGAGAAGCCAAGAGATTTTTGCCTACAGGGTAGTTTTGGAGCACTGTGCAGGGGAGAGGTGAGGTATTTTGAAGTCTTCAAATTTTCTCCATGTCTTCCTCCTGGTGCCTCACATCCCTCCTCCCTCACTTTCCTCTGTCTTCCACCGAATACTTAAAAGAGTTATTTTAACAAGATACCAGCAACATTTATGTCACACCGCTTCTGTTTAGGATTTGTAACGGATAGCTATCACTTAAACCTTGCCTGGAAATGAAAAAAACTTGGAAAAGAGAGTTTGTCTTCTGCTTTTTTTCTTCATACATTTGGCAATGCTTCATATGTGGACTGTTTCAGTATTTACTTCAGAGTAGTATCTCTAATAGCATGAAATGCCATTTACTAGGTCATTTGATGTCTCTTAAAACTTCATAATCTGCTCATGTTTAGTGGATTAGAATCTGGGTTTCTGCCAGCTGTACTTAAAAATCTTGGTGATAGGCTCTTGAGAAGCAAAAAAGAAAAAAAAATGGTTTTCCTGTAGGCATACATATGTTTGATGTCCTAAAGATGTAACAACTGTCCTAAAGAAGTGAACAACTAAATGGAGATGGCTGGTGTTAGGTGTGCCTGCTTATTCCCATGTGGAGTTCCCAGCTGCTATCAGAAGCAGGGTGAGGGTGAGTGCTGTGACCCCTATTTGCTTCTGAACCAAAGGTGAAGAAGGGGAGTGGGGAGAGGGAGGGAAGAGATGTAAAGGATCTGCTTTTGCCCCTCTTTATTCACAATCTGGTCCTTTTGGGGCCTGCTGCCACCATGTGCTTGAGCAGAGATGTCCTGCAGCCCCCTTCCATCTTCCTCCCTCTGGCTGTCCTGCTACAGCATCAGTTGTAGCTGAGTTGTAACAATAAGGAGCGAGAGGTCTACATTACCAGCAACACTATCCCTTCGTTTATGCAGATAGATTATTTCTGGCAGTACCAAGTGTCCCAGGGGGTAGCAGTGCAAACGGGGAAAATGGAATAAAAGTAGAGGATGAACTTGGTACATGTACCTGATCTTGCACAACTAGGACATATGCAATATAGTAGCAGCGCAGTTGCTACTGAGAAGGCATATATGGGAAAGACATAGTTTCCTTATCCCAGGTACTCTGTTACGGCTGCTCCAATGCACCTTCATTCCAACCTGTTTTCTCCATGGAGCAGATATAATTTCTGTACAAGGAGGGGGGAAAACCAGCTGCTAACATGAGATCCACGTGAAAGCAGCTGGCCCTGTAGTTTGAAGACTCTCGCTCTAGTTGCAAAAGCTCCTGTTATTCTCCCTTGGCATGGGATGTAGGTAGCAGGAACGCATGGCAAAGGGGTGGTAAGAGGTGCTGAGTACAGGACGTGCTGAGCAGTCCTGTTACGATTTTCATACTCTCTAATAAGTTAATCCTTTCCACTTCTCTGATAGAAAGTGATTAGCATTGTTGCACTCTTTTCACTGAAGGTAAAGCCAAGACACTTAATGAGACTGAGTCATTTCTCCGAAGTTGCCAGGAATGTCATCAGTAGGACGGGGTTTGGAGTCATGACACCTGGCAATGTGCTCTCACTGCTAAACGTGCCACTGCAAGACCTGGGGAGTCCTTTTTATCTAGAGCAATTCTCCACAGTAAATCTGTGCTGTGTTCTCGGCTGAAAACAGCTTTGAACTCTGTCTCACCACCTATTAATAACTCGCCACATATTCAGCTATGTCAAGTGCTTGTCTCCGCCACGTGGCCTTGGAAGTAAGGGATCCTCTGTCCTGCAAACTGTGTGAGCACCTGCTAGGAGGGAGCCTGACAAACGCTGGAGGAGTCACAAACGAACACTGACTGAGCCAGCCTTTCTGTTGAAGAGAGTCTCTTTCTGCAAGCCAAGTGATTTAGGTCTTAAATTAACAAGATCTGTTACTGAACTTGAATCGATACTATTAGCTCCGAGAGTTCTTGGTAAAACAGTTTCTCCTGTGGAAACGAGCAATGACTGGTCTATGTTTTAATAGTTTTCTGATTTACAGATTGTTTCAGACAGAGGCAGTGCAAATGCCTTGGGTGGTCTGACTGGGATTTCTACTCTGACCTTTGCTAAAGCATCATGAAGTTTGCAGTGCAGTACGTGCAGGCACATGTCCCTGAGAAGGGAAGGCTGGATAAGGGAAGGAGAGCAGGGTTATGCTTTCTCAGCATTTTGCCCTGCTCATTTCCAGGCAGTCTCCAGATGCCACTTGTTCAAGAGTTGGAGAGTTCCTTTACCCGGTGCTTTTAAGTACTCACATGTGCACATACACACATGCGTACCAAAAAAGTTGGCGACAAGACACTATTCAAGCATTGCTCATGATAAGAGGCCTGTAATTCATCAGAAAAATGGCGAACTCTGTTTTGTCTTTTAAAAGAAGACTGAGCAATAAAATGGTCTTGAAATTGGATCTTGGCAGTAGCCGTGGCCATGATCATGATTTAGATATACCAAGAGAGCACCAATGCTGTACCATTATGTGCTTCAAAGTTAGTGTTGGTTAACTTTTTTTCTTTTTTCACTTTTCAGGTTTATATTTTCAGAACAGACAGACGATCAGGCTCTCTAATAAAGATTTTTCAGGCTTCAGGAAAAAAGGTGAGCTTTTATGTATGTGTTTTCTTTTGAGGGGTAGAGAAGGGGGAAGTAATGGCAGGGTCATCTCAGGGGATCATTTTCATTCCACTGCTTCATGAGTTGTCAAGCAAATTCTGTTTCTTCTCATCCTCCCAGAAGAGCTAAACCTATTGTAGAGACCAGCCATATGCCCATTCTCCAATAGCGGTCATGACTGCAATGTCTGCTCAATGCCACGTGACTGAAATTAAAGGTCTTGCTGAAAATTGTACCAGTGGTTCTCTTTAGCCTTACACAAGTGTAACAGCAGCTTCTGCTGTTGCCTTCTGAGATGTGGGAAATGGAGTGCCAGGTGAGCCTAGACACAGAGATTTCCTCTTAATAGATGTTACTGGGAGATGTGGGTAGCCTGGAGCTTAGTTTAATACACAAAGCCCCAGTCTGTTTTTCTGTGTCCTGCTGTGACAGGGGGAATATTTGAGTTATGCTGTTTTGTGGAGGAGCAGCTTCATTGCCTCAAGAGATGATGATTTCCCCCTTCATGCCATGAATCAGTCCTGCATTTTGCTCTTAGGACTGCTGTGTTAGTGCTGACACTGTGCCCCACCCCCCAGCCCCCCCGCCATGAAATTTAGTGAATGCTAGTGAGATCCAGCTCCCTCCGTGCGATGTTATATTTGAGTGGGGAACAGCTTGTGTCCTTGACTGGGGGCTTGCTGGAGATTTGTCACAGGGGAAACAAAATGGATGGTATGTCTAACTACGGGTAACATCAACAAGAAGTCTTATTTGGAAATAATGCAGCGAGGAAACAATACCCCTTACCTGGGGTTGCCAGTTTTCTTCTGGAAGGAGAGGAAATACAGAAGAAAAAGGTTACTCGTGGCTTCTGGCTCTAGGAAGACCTGCCGCCCTCAGAAGGATCTAAAGTGTTTGACTGTATTGTCAAGTTGGGAGTGTTAAGCATGTTTTGTTATTTTTTTCCCAACAAAACACAATTGCAGTCTTTAAAAACATGCCTGGAATAGGGGAAAATTGCAAGGATGTGTAGGTGGATGGTGTGACTTGTAATAGGGCCTCTCCAAAATTTGCCGTTCTCTGCACTAGCAGAGACGTCTTGAAAGGAAAGACCTCCCAGTTCATCCAGGGCATCTCCTGTGTTTGATTGCTTCCTGTTCATTTCTTTCCCTGTTGACTTTTAAATGTCCCTAAGGATGTGCTCCTGGAGAACTATTCCTCAGCCTAATAAACACAGCTATCAGGAATTTTCCAGGTCTCAGCCAGAAACTTTCCTTTTTCAATTTAATTGTGTTATTCTTATATGTAACTTAACTAATCAAGTATTTGCACCCTTCAAGTACTTCCAGGCTGTCATCTCCTCCTTACCTATTAGCATCTGTCTTCTACAAATTCATTAAAATCCAAATGAGAATTTTATTTTAAAGAGAAGACTGTCCTAAATCACCCTTTCTTTGTTTTGCGATTGAAATATAACCAGACGTGCTCAGCAATGAGCACTGCTTGGAAATGAGCTCTCACAAAATGCTGCGTCCTTCCCAGTGGTGTGAAAGTTCATTGCTCTGACATTCTCGTTAGACAGATGTTAAAAGCAGGCCAGTTTCTTCCTTCCCTTTTTTATTGCTGGAGGCTGAACTAGGAAATCAAATGCAGACAAGAAAAAAGAAAATGCAATGCCTTGTTACAAATGTTAAGTGCACAAACTTCAGGTTCTCACAGCACCGTGAGCTCACCCACGCTGCAGACGTACCATGTTGCAGTTAAGTAAATAATAGCCTTTCCCTGAAAACTGCCTGAATACACAGTGAAATGCTTTTCATAACTTTCACTCCTTACCCATGAGAAATTTGTTTTAAAACCTTAGTGGATTAAAAAAAATAAACAAATAAAAAATCCACAAGGGAATTTAAGCTACAAAATAACTGGAATCAAATGATGTTTGAGGTCTGACCTTAAACCCACACGAACACAAAAATCTGAGTTACAAACTGAAACTCTATCCTTAACTCACCCCACTATATATATTTAGCAGCTTTTAAATCTTACGAACTGCATAGAACAGAGTTGCCGCTGCCCATCTCGTAGCATGCCCAGTAGCTCTGGCTCGTGCATCTAAACTTATCAGGTGTGGAAGGCAGTGGGTCAGAGATCTACGATGAGGAATGTAAAAGCATGCAAGAAATGTGATTCATTCTTTTTAACCTAAATAATTATTTCTGTAACCTCAGTTTTTCCTACTATATAAACAGCTCTCAATTTCAAATAAGAAGTGGTATCTTTCCAGTTTTCATTTGGAAGTTGCTTTTAATTTTGAGACTATGGTTTGTAGTTGGTCTCAAAAAGTATGCCTTGTGGTACCTTAGGAGAAGTGGATGAAGTAAGGGTGGAATATTGTTCTTGCTTTTGGTTTCCTTTTTGCGTTTAAATGTGTTTTGAAATTCGTATTGTGGGTGCCGGCTGGGAGATTGTTAGCGTTTAATGTTAACCCATATCAAAAATTATGTAATGAAATTAATGTATTTCTTAAATTTAAGCAGTTAAGTTTTATCAAGCAGTAATAACTGGAGATTGAAAGTGGCTTAGGTTTTTTATGTATCAACTGAAAAGCTTTTATTGAAAGTATTCTTTCTGTGTCAACTTGCCTGCCTGTACATGAGAGGAAAAGCTATGATCAAAACCCACAACCAGTTTTGCTATTTGAAGGTGACTGATACAAATAGATACAAATAGAACAGGGGAAGATAGTCCACAATCAAGAGGTAATCTTAGATGCCTCTTTTCATGGAGACCCTACTCCTTGCCTATTTTTCTTTTCTTTACTTCTTTAAGGTATCCCCAGAAGATCTGCGGTACCCAATTCAAAGTCTCTTTAGGAAGTCTGGCACTGGGCATGAATAATCACTAGCCAGGTCTTGGTTTGGGAAACTTATTTCACCTGTTTCTGGTTTTAAGCATTTGACAAGTGAAACTTAGTCTAAGAAAGCTCTTTAAGTGTCTCACTGAAGCATGTCCCAGGGTATAAATTTTATTCTGTTGGTAAAACATCCACACTGATGCACCGTTACAGTAAAGTGTTTAATTCCTGCCAGAATTATCCCCTAAGCTTTCTCTGTAGGAGTGCTTGTGAGTGATAAAGCAGCAAGTTATCATTTGAAATTAAAAAACAAACAAACAAAAAAAAAAAAAAAAAAAACAAACACAAAAAAACCACGCCTAAATGATTTCCTCCTGTGTGTGGGCAGATACTGAATGCTTTGTTGTGACTCGGCTTGGTTACAGATGGGCTCTTACTTTGGCTCCTCCTTATGTGCAGTTGATCTGAACTCTGACGGGTTGTCAGACCTGCTGGTCGGAGCACCTATGTTTTCCGAGATCAGAGATGAGGGTCAAGTCACAGTCTATATCAACAGAGGAAACGTGAGTATGTATAGGAGGTGACTTGGTAAGGGATGAGGGCACGGGTCCGGGCAGGGTAACGCTAATGTCCTTCCGGCACTGCATGGTGAAACTCCATGTCTCGAATAGTGGGCCTCTGGATGACTCTAGCAGAGCATGAAGTCACGGAAAACTCATCTGGTATCATGGTTTCCCAGACACCAGCCCACATTCATCACAGAGCTGTGAATCTTTCAAGGAGGTCTGGGAAAGTTTCTGGTTTTATGTTGAAACTTGGTGGTATTTGTGGCTTTACATGGATTTGATGCCAAAACCAAGTAAGAGTCAGCAGCTTTGAGTTTCCTTTGTGTTTTGGGTGGTCACCAGAACCTACAAATCAGAACACAAATGTCTGGGGATTTAGGAGACTTGTGAAGAGAAACCAGAGGTTGAATTCATGATATTTTTACATTATGCCCCATATAGAGACTTTAGGGGAAGCTCTTATCAGCTGATACTGTTGGATTTCACGTGACCCAACAACAGTCTTGGAAAAGTCTGAACTTTCTTGCATTGGCAAAACAAGATCATTCTTATGTTGTATTTATCGGAGAACAATGGTTATTATGTATTATTAGATATTTAATATTCAGGTCCCAAACCTGCTGTCTCAAAGTAGGAGTTGTTACGGATTAAAATGAAATTGCTTTGCTTCATCAGTATTTTGTGAACTTTAATGTATGGAGTTTGTTTATGCTAGACTTAACATCCATCACAAGTCCTATAGGCAGAATTTGGGAGACTTCAGAATTGCTTTTGGTGTAATTTTATTTTCCATTATCACTCCTCCTTTAAATGAGGGTCCAGAATGCCAAGTAAATAATAGCCAACATCTCCTGCTCACAGTGAAAGCGTGCATGAGTTATCTTTTATAAAAGAAAAAGAAGCTAGTAGGAGCAATAGCTTGCAGGATTGTGGGTTTTATTTTGGAGCTTGGACATTTTATATTCTGTTTCATTCTGCAAGCACCATTGCGTAAGAGGTCATTGCAGCAGATCAAAGAAAATTGCATTATAATACAAGCACAGTGATGCTAGATTTAATACGTTTATATTTTGCCCTTTCCTGTGAGGACTGCAAAGAAATGAGTCGCACATATAGGCCTGTCTGTCTCCTCTCTGTTGTGTTTCAATTTCATTATGTGGGATTTTCCTAAAGTCAGCAACTCCCTGCAGCCAAGAAAAAGATTTTATTACATGTTCCAGAGAGCAGTTTACTCTCATTCACAAAGGAAGCAAAAACAAAACAAAACAACCCTTGAGGTGGGTACAGAGTTGGATTGCGTAACTAAATTTTGTTTTCTTGTGGAAATGTTCCTTTCCCCTTGAGGGAAGACTGCAAGAAACTAAAGCCTATGTATCTGACCAGAAAGTGGGTGGGCAAGAAATACCAGATCCATACAAGGCTTCTCATGGCATAGGAGTACAAAGCTACTTTATTCTGAACTTTCCTCTGCCTCTTTATTGCATTAAGTCCCTTTCCTTATTCTTCATTTCAGAAGGCTTTTTGGGGACTTTGCTTTAATCCTTCTGTCCAATACTTAAAAAGTTTTCAAATCCAATTGCCCAAATGTCCTTTGCTTGGGGAATAATTCTCCTTAACTTGCTGGGGTTTAGCTGAATAGCCTGGACTGAAGATTTCTCTCCTCGGACGTAATCTGCCAGTAGAGCAAGCTCTGGGCTGTTACATTTTAGGCATCTGGAAACCTTCATGAGCTCACCAAGCCCTGTGCCTGCATTTAGTTACATCACTGAGTTACCGTTTAGTTAATTTAGCATTTTATTTATATCACTCGTGCTCCTTTTTTTCCCCCTTAAAACTAACGCAAATTAGATTTTTGGTACCCAAGTGATCCGCGTACAGTGAGGGTGAGAGTCAGACTGCAGCCCTGCCCCAGGTGCTTCTTGCAGTGCACGGGCAGCTCCCACAGGGAGGGCTTGCTTTGTCCAGGGCTCGCACCGTTTCCCTGACCCTGTTTTACTTCCTGCTTGCTAGGGAGTGCTGGAAGAGCAGCTCGTCCTGGACGGTGACGGCGCCTACAACGCGCACTTCGGGGAGAGCATGGCCACCCTCGGCGACATCGATGACGATGGCTTCCCAGGTTGGTACAATTTCCTCCTGGGCCATTTCTCTGGTAATGCCAGCGGGACTGGTGGCACTGCTGGTCCCCTCCCATGGCCGGGTGCTGCATCACTCCTTCCAGACCCGACTGGCGCTTGGGCTCATGCTAAGGACAAACGTGCTTGCATAGGATTTGTCTGCTAAAGCCTTTTGTAGCTGATTGTCCTTGATGTGAGTTTAGTCCATGTCCATGAAACTCGCATCCCGATCTCATTAACATTGCTTTGCTTTCCTTGCTGTTGCATTTTCTTTTTCCCTGTATGGTTATAAAAGGCTTTAGATACCCATGCCCTGAACAAAACAGAAACCTGTTTCTGACTTCTTTCTTCTTTCACATTTCCTTATGCCTTCAAGCCTTTCCAGTTTTGTTGGCATAATCACATTTCTTATCATGAAGTGTAATTAAGAACTAGCTTCTCACTTCTGATAGCGTGTACTCTATTAATAATTTCTCTCCTTTGCTTTATTCTACCCCTGCTCCTTTCACAGGCCACTCAATGTGAGGCCCCGTGCTGTGATAGCAATAGGCAAGAGCAAAGTGTTGATGCTGGCACCTTTTCTGCCCTGATTTCTGGCAGCAGAGATTAAGGACTTCCGAACAAAGGCCAACGTACTCTGTGTGTGCCTGGATTTATTTCTTCCAGGCCACTCAGGGGCGCGGTATCCCATTAAGCCTAACCCAACCTGCAGGTTGCCCTCACAAAAGCTGGGCACGCTCTTCCTGTATGCTTAAACATGCATTTTTGTGTTCTTGCTGCTGCTTGTGGGTCGGGTGTGGTGATGGAGGGGCTGCAGAGTAAGTTGGATCAGTCTGTGGGTGTGAAGCCATCAGGAAGAGTTTAATTTTAGCAGTTGTGTAATCGCTAGATCCAACTAGGAGAGGAGAATTGGGAGACAGGATCACACTTTCTGCAGGAGTTTGCAGTTAAATTGGATCAAATGTAATTTAAAAGTGCACCCTCAGCAGCCTTTTTTTCTCCCTGCCTATCCATTTAATATACACAGCCTCATTTTGGAGCCTTGGATTTTCAAGCAAACTTAATGTAGTGCTACAATAAATGTTTTGCCAATGCTGTCTTGGTTCACAAAGCTGATGTTCCCCTGGATTGGAGATTATGATATGAAAGGACTCTAAATTAACTTTTTAGGCATGGTTGCTGGTTAATAAATACCCATTTTTGTACCAAGCACATGTTTCTAATTAGGCACAACATAGTCACATGCGTGTACAAATTCATATACATTTGTGTATTTTTTTAAGTTTATCTTAACATGAGCTCTTCATTAAATCAGACAAGTTCCTTCTAGCCAGGTTCACATGAGCTGCTGATCATCTTCGTCATGGGGAGCTATTTTCCTATGCATAGCTGGCTTCTAAAATTGGGAAAAAGTTGGATTAATGTAATGGATTGTGAAATGTTTATAATCTGTACTGTTTTACAGATGTTGCCATTGGAGCGCCTAAGGAGGATAACTACATAGGAGCAGTGTACATTTACCATGGGGACGCCAGTGGTATTGTACCTCAGTATTCCATGGTGTGTGACACTATGGTTTACGATACCCATCTGAAGTAATGTTCCCAGGGCCTGCAGAAATAAATGATACTTAGGGTCTGTTTATAGGCAGCCTCATCATAGTTCTACATCTTTTTCTCAGTCCTGGTTTGAAGGTGGCTTCTCCCAAAGTTTGTCTATACCTATGCTGTAGGGTAAAATTATGTTAGTCAGGAAATATTTTTCACTGTCTTTTGTTATGGTTATCAGCTATAGCTTCCTTCTTGAAGCAAACGAAGTCTTAGCGTTTGAATGTCAGTTTTTAGGGATATTACTGCTGCAGAGGAGAAATGAAAACCCTGGAGAGGTTGAGCATACAAATTATGGAGGGGCCAGCGGGGAGTTGGGAGGTTGCACTTTCTTCCTGCAGAAGCAGGCTTAGTGAGAAGGCAGAGGTACTAAGTTTTCTTTTGTGCCCTGCAGAAGCCTCTTTACCCATCTTGTCGGCCCTCTCCTTGCAATGTGTCAGTATCTCACAAGACTGGTCTTGGGTGCCATTCCTCTGACCATTATTTTAAAATAAAATCTCAGCTGGGATATGCTATAGCTTCTTGTGCAGAGATGACACAGTGCAATTTAGCTACTGTAGCCAGGCAGTAGAGAAGATAAATTTGTGCTCATGCTGCCCAACATGTGTCCCCTAGTCTCTGTCTAGCACATTTCTTTTTTCAGAGAGCCTGAATCTTCCCTCCCTCTGTGTGTTTGAAGTTCTGGTTGTTTTGTTTTGTTGCTGGGTGGGATCCTTCACAGTAAATAATTTTAAACAGAATTAAAGAGTTTGGTGGTTATATTGGAGACTCTTCTAACAGACCATAGTAGTTTAGTCCTTCTTCCTTTTACCATGTATATGCCATGTGTTGCATTTTAGAAAAAAGGAGGTTAAATGACTCTTTACAGATACTTCTAAAATGCACTAGTGTGTGGCATGTGGAGGATTCTGTCCGTTTCTTGCTGAGAGCCACTGGTTGGGAGGTTCTTCCCTGGCTGTTGAAAAGCTTGGAGCTTTCCAGCTCTTGCTGAAAAGGATCCGATTTTTTTTTTTTTTTTTTTGTCATCATGGGAAAATTTAAAATTTTTGAAAGAGGCCAGATTAGCAGGGTGGGAAACGAAATATCCTGCTTGCAATCTCTCCCTCCCTGTCAGAGCAAGGTCAGCAGACATGGCACACGCCTCTCTGCTTAGTCAGCAGGACAAAGCCCAGCTCAAGGGGGTGGCAGGGTACCATGGTCATTGACACTTGATACCATGCCTAGCATTGTCCGGTGTCCTGAGGCAGCTGAGGTGGGCACCGCTTACAGGCAGTGCCTCTGTGCCATTTCCCAGTGTCTGCTGCAGGGCACCAGGCACATCACCAGTTCAACTCCCATATGAGACCAAAAACATTGTGTAACAGCTTCAGCTGTTTACCTACCTGCCCTGGATTTGAACCCAGAGGTGAAAGACTTTTTGTATCTTACTACTATACCCCTGAGCAATCTTAATGCCCTGGATTTCCTTTTTTAAATAAGCTGAGAGAGGTGGAGGGGAGGCCTGCAGGGTATATGTTTTCACCCTTTTCATTTTGTTAGCTTTTTTCACCCCCTTTTCTTCATTTAAATTGCCGATCAATGTCCATTTCCTCACATCCCTTCAGCAGCTGTAGTGGTGGCTATTAGCAGAAGCAGCTTAATTGGCTTTGTGGCCTGCTGTTTTCATTCATGGCACTTAAAAGCAGAGCAGCATTATACCTCTGCCTTCTAGGCTGTAATAGTCTGCTGATGTCTGCTGGGATGTTTGCAGGTGGGATTTACCACCCTGACTGGGACCCCCCAAAAATGTGATGCAAGTGTAATGTGGGGAGGAAGTTATTTCCAGTTGTCTTAATCTTATCTGCCCATGAGTAGGAAAAGGAGATCTGTACACAGTGGAGCACAGGTTTCCCATTAAACTGGCTGTCAGGACTGCAGGATATCTTTCTTCCCCTCAACTTGTCTTTTTTTCCATGAATTTCCTGTCTGACCTTTTGTCCAATATTATGTCCTTTTATGGGAGGGCCAGGAAAAGCTGGTCACATGTCACAAGCTGTGAAGCACCACCAACAGCCTTGAAATTACTTCGTGGGATAGGTTTCCTCTGTCTGTAACTTCTGTAGTCAGATGTTGGTTTGAGTTCAGGTCTTGCGTTGGTGGCCCAGCATAATGAATGAGAGCTGGGAGACATCTGATTGCCTCAGAAAATGAGATTTTGATATATTAATTTGCTTAAGACAAAGGCATTTACAATTCAAACTGTTCAGAGGAAGTTTTTGTGTTAGTAATTAAAAAAAAAAGCTATGTTAGAAGTTAATTAATCTTTGCGTTGGGGAGACGGAAATGAGGTACAGCTTCCAAACTGACACAAAATACTGCATAATAGCTGATGGAAACCAGAATTTCCAAGTGGGATGAAAATTAATCATTTTGACTTGGAGTATGCTGGCAAACTTTGTGAAAAGGAATAATTGTGCAGGATTTTCTGTTTCAATTAATCATTAATTTTGCTAAGATGCTGCTTAAAACTTTTATTTACAGAAATAAAAGTAACGCAAAAAGAAAAAGAGAGAAAATCTCTAGGGTGCAGTTAAATCTGCCCCCCCTCTCCTGAAATCTGTTTGATGTGTTCTTTATTTTTCTTGGGTCTGCATGAAGGTTGTAACGCAGGTGTGTTTTTTAATGCAAGTCAACACTGGCCTCCTCCTAGCCCAGAGCAGAAGGGCTTCCTGCAGTCGGCAGCCTTCCTGCTCAGGGCTGTGTGGGTGAAGTGCAAGCCTGCAGATGTGCGGCACTCCCAGCCCATGGAAGAGAGCCTCGGTGACCAGGAAAATCAGGCTTGAAGGTTTTTTTCAGGTTTTGTTTTTTTTTTTTTTAAGGGGATTCTTTGTGTTACTGACTGATTTCACTTGTGTGTTTTCCGCTGCAGAAGCTGTCTGGGCAAACAATAAACCCAATGCTGCGGATGTTCGGCCAGTCTATATCAGGGGGAGTCGATATGGATGGCAATGGTTATCCAGGTATGTCCACTACTCTGGCAGTGAGAGCACTGGGGAAATGCAGCAGCAGGCTGAGAAAACAGCAGAGCTGGTTGTTCCCAGGTTGCTGGTTCCTGTGATTGTGGAAGGCTGATGAAGCTAAGCATTTTCTTCCCTTTTCCTTTCATTATTCGAAGCTCCTGATAAGAATTTGTGCCAATTGCTTGATTCAGGTAATGATGAAGGATTGAGATATTAAAGCAGAGGATTTCAGTATCTGGCCAAGGTTGTAAGTTGCCTGGAAGCTGCCCTGTCATGATGATCTCAAAAAAAAAAAAAAAAAGTACACAATAACGTAATAGTAATAATAAAACCCAAACAGTGATGTAGAAGTGAAGTAATGTCACAGACATAATCCTCCAGTTAAAATACTTATGACATAATGATATTTGAAGGGACCAGCTGGCTGATTTAAGTCAGAAAAATGCTTTTTTATATATATACTTTGTAATTTACCAACTGACTTGAGAGAACTGAATTCTGTGCCTCCTTTGTAACTATCACAATGTTACAAAAATTTCAGATATGACTGTTGGAGCCTTCCTGTCAGACAATGTGGTTCTTCTGAGGTGAGATCAATGTCTTTTTCATCATCAATGTCTTCTTTTTGTGTCTGTTTTCCGTTTATATCTTATGTGGTCTAAGTCCTCTACTGCTCTGATTTTCTCCCTAGTTTACTGTGGTCAGAAGAAGCAAGCTGGATTACTTTTTAAGCAGACCCTGAGACATAGTGTCAAAGAATGCACAATCCAATTTAAACAGTGTAGTGAGGGATGACAATATGTAGCAATGCCAGGCCTACAAACAAAACAAAGGGTTAGAGTTGGAAGGAGATGTGTTGTGTCCTAGTGCCTTTTTAGAAAGGTTGCTCTGAATTTGTGAGAAGGCTTCTTTATTGTTACATTTGCAAAAAGTGAATAAATTATGATTTAAGGGAACCCGGTTGAGCAAAAAGCCAGCTGCATATAATGCCAGGATGTAATTTTACAAGTTCTAATGGGACGCAGAATGAAATAAGAATCTTCAGGGAAATGAAATACGGAGGCGTTTGCAATGCACACAGGATTTGGGCCGCTGTTTCGAGTGTATGAATTAAGTGCGATTGCTTCTTTCATCTGATGGAGAGAGGCGTGACAGCTTGGTCCACCAACTTATGCTGGTGGAGAGTTAGAGTAGGAGGAGGCTTGAGATGCACAGACCTGGGGAAGAGAATGGGAACTTTGAATTTTGCCAGTAGCTCCATTGTTACCCTTGTTAATATTTAATAGCAAAATCCTGTCAATACCTAGATGTCATTAGAAATAGTCACTAGGGACTCCTGCGTCTTAATGGAAGATATAGGGATGTGGTGAGACTGTCAAGACAAATGGTGGAGCTGCGGAGTGGATTCCCTAGCCTGCTTCCTGTTCAAGGCAGGAAAACTTGACTCTGTTTCCATTTGAATCAGTTAAACAAAACAAAAAGAAAAAGGAGAGGGGCTAAGAAATGCTCTTGATCATCAGTGTGGCAGGTAGTCAAGTCTTCTGAAGAGTTTTCTGTTCCTTCATCATGCATGCAGAGGAAGCCAATTGCTGCTTCTGTGAAAAGGTGTGCCATGCCCCAGATGGGATCTCGCAGCCCTGCAACTCCAAAACCGCTAGAAAGAAAACTGTGCATTTTTCTCCTGCATTGTTGTTACTTGCAGGGTGGGGAAGAGCAATCTGAAAGGCTTGCTGTCATGTTTAAAACAACATACATCACAACAGGATGGTGACCTCTGTCCGTGCGTTCAGTCGCCGCCTGTGTGTTTCGGGGGAGATTAGCGCATTGCTGGCTGGCTTTGTGGGCAGCCTGATTAATTGCTGCTACTGCCTTTTACAGCATGTCCCTCTTGCTGTTTAGATTCAGATTAGGATAAAGAAATCAACTTTTTTCCCCACCCCCCACGCCTTCAGAAGCCTTTGTGAAGTCCTTTGGCCAAAACCAACAAAAGTTTTGCCAAATGATATTAAAGGCTTTGGTGGAAGCCGCAGTGACTTGGGGCAGATCGTCATTGCTGTATTGCTCGCGTGTGTGTATGGCTGTTTGACAGATGCATTGGGATTTTTTCTTTTTTCCTTTTTCCAGTGAATAACCAAGTGAGCTAACGTTAAGGAAAAATCACACAGTGCATCATGGCTGGAGAAATATTTTTTTCTAGGAGAAATATTTTTCTGGATCAATCATAGCATTTACTTTTTTATGTTTCCTCAAGCATTTGGAAAGAGTTTTTTTCCAAGGTGTGAAATGATCCTAGGAAGCTCACTCTTTTTCCTCCTCTTTCCTTCCCCCCTGCCATTACTCTGTATATTTCTAGGGTTAGCATTTGTCTTCATCCTCCATCTCAAAAGGTGAACTTGCACTGTTATTTCAGGCTGTGGTAAAAGAGTCTGAGCAGCTGTCTCAGAGATTGATGTGAAACTTGTTCCAGTTGATATGAATTAAGTGTAACCACAACCCCTGCTCTCTTCTCCCCCCTCTCCGCCACCTCTAAATTAAGTGGCTTGTGGAGTGAGAGTCCTGAAGTGGTTTGCTTATGTGGTCTGGCCTTGCACGGCTGCTGGGACTACCTTAGAAGTGAATCTGCTGGTTGCTGCACTTTTTTTTTTTTTTTTTTTTACTACTAGAGTTGGTTTTGGAAGAACATGTTAATGTTGAACATGTACAGAATTGAAACCATGAAGAATAACACTCAGTGAATTTTTGGGCTGAAGTCCTGTGCTGGGGACGGCTCAGGAGAGCCTGGGCTTCGGGCTGCTTTTCCCAACCAAGCTGGCAGGGCTTCTGTGTTGTGTGAGAGAGGAGACCCACCTGGGCCCTGATGGCATTTGGCTTGCTCTGCAATTCTGGCCGCCGTCTTCTTCAGCCAGGAACAGTTGTAGTAATAACCCAGTGCCGGAGTTGCAAGGGTAGAAAGCTTTCGTTCACAGTGCACTGGGTAATTCCTGAAAGAGAGTCAGCAGCATGAAAAGAGTATTCAATCCTTACCACTTGCTGGGAGGGAATTAGCCAAACGTTCCCTCCTCCAGAAAACATGAATGTGGTGTCTGTTGTTACTCTTATACTGTCAGAAGAATTATGTATGAATCCCATCTCTTACCCCTGTGCTTCCTCCTTGACTTTCAAGTCACAAATTTGACTGCAGACCATTCTCTGGAAACCTAAGGTCTCTGCCTACCCGTTCCTGACCATCCAGGCTGCCTAGCAAGCCATCTCACTTACATAAGCTTGTTGTCCTTGGTTGCTGTTGTGCTAATTTTGTTATCCTCTTCAGTCATCAGGAAAGCTTTATGCAACTTTTGCTGGAGGTGATTATTATTATATGTTATCAGTTTCCCCAGCTGCCTGCCTGCAGTCTGTATGTGAGCACTGAACTTCAAGTTGACACTATGGTTTTCATTCAGACACTAGTAGTCCTTGCCAGCTAAGTCAAGTGCTAATTTATCTTACAGTTCAAATGCACGCTCTTATTTTTCACGTCTGCTTGAAATTGTGCGGTTTACCAAATGTACTTTGTTTTCCTTTGGCTGAGAACTTCCCTCTGAATGATCACTCAATTCCACTTCTCTGTTGACCTCCAGATCCAGGCCTGTCATTACCATGGACATCTCCATTTTCCTGCCCGCATCCATCAATATCACAGCTCCTCAGTGCCATGATGGCTTGCAGCCAGTGAACTGCCTCAACGTCACAGCATGCTTTCACTTCAGTGGCAAGCGTGTTCCTGGAGAAATAGGTAAGGTACCTGCACCAGCCGTGGGCCAGGGCACGCTAGCAGGTTGACCTGGAGTCGAGGTCTCCCTTTGGAGTCAGTAACAGAGCTTTTATGTGAAATTAGTTGTTTCAAGGTGAGCTGGGCTATGCAATTGTAGGAAGTTGGAGGCTCCCTGGGAACTTTCTTGGGCATGTTTTTACCTTCCAGTGAGGCTGATGTAATACTGGGGCAGTTTCTTCCTCAGTGAAAGGAGGGAAATGTGTCCTTGGGCTTACTGCAAGGACAGAGGACACAGAAGGAATTGATGCTTTGTAAGTTCATACTCCCTGTTTACCACTTGATAACACATTTCTGAATGCATATACTCATCAATGTTATCAGAAAGCAGGTGTGATTTGCTCTGGATTAACAGTTTTTTAAAGCCTACAAGGAGCTCTTGAAACAAAGCCCTATTGAGCAAATCCTTTTCTGTGTACCATTTTCCCTGTCTGTAAAATGATTATAAGTAGCCCAGCATGTCACTGATGGCAAGAATATCTTCCAGGTTAGCTAGTCTCTATAAAACACGTGGAGTTTCTCGGGTTAATGGAATTGTGTAAGAGGTGCAATTGTGCAACCCTTTACATCTTGGCTGCATTAAAATATTACTTACGTCTTTTACATCCCAATGTTACAAGTCTTAGATATGTGTGAAGTGGTTATGGGATAGATAGAGCTTTTCTAAATACTGTAAGGTTTGGATTTGTTTGGTTCAGCCATGATGTTTTACCTTCGCCGTGCTTCAGGAATGGCAGAGAACTTGTGGTGCGCTGCTCAGGGAAGATGTCTCAGCCTCACAGCGTGCTGTGTCTCTGCAGTAGGTCTGGTGAGGAGCTGGGGGAAGCAGTGCCTCCTCCTGCTTTGTGCTCCAGCCTTTCTGAGCTGCTAGTCGAGAAGGGCGAGAGTTGCATCTGTGCATCCCAGTAGGCAGAGCCTGCTGCGGTATTTGGATTTTAAATGAGTCGAAGAAGAAAAAGGCTTCTTGCTACTTCTCCTGCCATTCACATGGAGTGAGAACTACAGGCTGCTTGTTGAAGTTCCTCTCTGCAGCTTGTCACTTTGTCACCTGAACAGTCAAAAAAGTGGAGTTACTAAATTTAAGATTCCTCCGTATTTTAACATATTGGTGCAACTGAGACTTCAGTTTCTATTTTTGCACTTTTTCCTTCCTTGTAAATGATGACTCTCAGCAGAAAAATATATGCTTTGACAAAGTATTTTTTGTAGTGCCCACCACTCTGTCAGTTATCTCCGAGTGCTCCAGGGGTGTTAATTCTTTTCTGAAAATCACTGAACAGATTTTCTGAATATGTAGGTTTTCTTATGTTCCTGGGGGTACTGTTTAAAATGTTTCCTTTGCTTTAATTTAATATCTCTGAACGTGCAGCTAAGAAGTGAGCTGCCTTTTTTTGCAATCTAAATTTCTTTTCCCCTTGTTTGCAAAAGACCTATCTTCTTGATTCTTGTCTTGTAAGAGCCAGTTGAATTTCTCTGTGTTGTCATACAGACTGTACTCCCAATGATTTATTGTGGTGAAAGCACATGTGCATCTTCTTTGGCGAGTAACATCCATCTCATTACAAGGAATTTTTTTACTATTAGGCAGATGATTATAAAACTTCCAACCATTGTCCTTTTATACAATGCTTCTAGCAAAGTGATTTGTCTTGAAAACATTGCAGCCAGAACTATCTGACTGTATAAAACCCCTTGGGGATATGATTTGGATAAAATATCTCAAATAAGCTTTCAGTTTGTAATCTAGCAGTCAGGCCATTTTAATTATGTTGCAGTTGAGGAGTATCAGTTAACAAAGGGTGGAATAGTTCATGGAAATATTGCAACGGTTCCTCTCCTGCATGGTTAAATGTGGGGAAAAAAATAGAGTATCCCTCTAAGTACGTTGTTGTCCAGTTCAGACTTTGAAAGGCATATGGAGGTGTTGAAATGCTATGTCAAAGTTTTGTGGCTAGAAACATTGGGATTGTCTCATCTTTGGATGTCTGGGGGCGGTCTGTTAAGTCAGACAATGAGAACAGTGCTGCCTGGGAACGCCGCTCCCCTAAGCCTTGTCAGCACGGATGCTTAAGACTGCTGCTTACTGGTGAAAAGCTGGGGTGTTGCTCTTTTGCTTTTGGGCAGCTGAGGTTGGTCACCTTCTACACAATGTTTAGAAAGTTGAGCAGAACATGCAGGCAGCATTCTTCCGTGGCAAACGTCTGTCTTCAGTGCTTATTTGAACGTGTAGTTATTTTGTTAACTGGCATGTGAAGGAAAGTTGTCTTCATCTAGCACTGCCTCACACTTGCATATAAACCTTCCCCACCCACCTTTTTTTTTTTTCTTTCTTCTAGTGGTAGATGCAGTACTGTTGGTCACGTATCTGAGGATCTGCATTTATTGATACTACTTGATACTGCCAATGGCAGTATAATTCCCATCCATTTTGTGGATACTATTTGCAGACTACAGTTTTCAGAAGTATGAATTTATTGCTGAAATGGTTTCATCTGAACAAAGAGCCATGCCCAAGTGAAGCATGTGCTCTGCACTGTGTGCCAGGCATTGTCTGACCCTTCGCTCTGCCTCCGCGCTTGCTGGAGAGCTGAGCGTCTGGTCGTACGCCCACCAACAGACAGCCTCTGGTACACCTTGGACGTGTGAGACATACGGCATTTTAGGTTTTCACTCTTTTACCTCGGAATCTCACTCAGGCTGTTCCTCCCTCACTTGAGGGGCTGTTGCTTTGTCTCTCCTGGGGTCTCTGTGTCTGCAGGAAAGGCAGGGATGAGAGAAAGGCCTTTCCTAGCCTGGATGAGCAGACTTCAACCTGTTCAAACCATGCGCTTCTGGGTGACCAGGACAAGAAAACAGAGGGTGCTGGCATCTCTGTTCATCAAGCACTGCTTCTGCATTCATCCCTGCAGGAGAATGGAAATAAACTCGTGCCCACAGTCTGGATAATTTCCTCTGCAACAACAGCAACAATAATAGTAATAATAGTGCCAGTGTAAGAATTAGGTTAATTTTAAATGGCTGTGAAATGAAGGGGTTTGAGCATTTGGCTAGAGTTAGGCAGATGTGTTAGAAACTTCTTCAAAGTTTCTCTCGTACTGTTGACTTCAGGTGTGCACTGCTTGTGTGTTGATACGTTTCTATGGTAGTCTTCATGTCCCAGATACTTTTGCCTGAAAGACTGGTGTGAGATTAGTGTGGGATAATGGGTTGCTTCACATTTTCGCTCTGTCTGGATAAATTTCTAGGACTGAAGAAACATGCCTGATCTAAAACCTGACGAAAGTGGACGCTCCTCTTCTTATCTGAATCTTGCTGTAGTTTGGTGCAGGCATGTTATTTCTGTCTGTCTCTCATTTTTTCAGTCTGCTTGGATGTGGGCCTAAGACAGTGCTACCCTCTGAATCCCTCAGAAGCAGGGATGCCGTAGGGATGTGTTGTTCAGTGTATGCCTGGAGCAGTGAGAATGGCTCCCTACTTGGAGCCTAGAGACAATGTTATGAGAAAGGATTTGAAACAAAGTTTTAAGTGAGGGGAAAAGGAAAGCTTTTTGGGAGAGGATGGTGGGACTGTCCTATGTATGTTGTGATTTGCTAGGGCGATTTTTTTTAATACTTCCATTACTTAAGAATTTTCGCTGCAAGCAAAGTTCATGAATCATTTTCTCCTCGTAATTACTGGTAGAGAAGGCAAAGAAACACATTCCTTTTCCAATGGCTTTTTGTTATTATTCAGTAAGTTCTTCATTTTCTCCATGTGGTGCCTCCCTGCCCGCCCCATCCCCCCAAGGAATCAATGCTATAGCTAGTAGCTTGACAAGTACTTATGGGTGTGCTTATTCCTGCTGTGCATTTTGCCACCTGCTTTTTGTGTGCTGTAGCATCATCTGAGTGGGCGACAAAGGGATGTACTGGGCGGCTCGGTGTGTGTAACCCCTCCATTAGCACAGCCAGCTGCTATTCCCATTTTAGTTCATGGGATACCACTGCCTGATTTCAATCCCTCCTCCCTCCTCTCTGCTTCAGGGCTGCCTTCAGCCCCATGAGGGATCAACTCCTGCATCATGAGTACATATGTGCCACTTAGGATGAAAATCCATTATAAAGTGCTTTCTGCCATTTACTTGGTTTGTCTGTTACTGGCTGGAGTAACTCTCCTGGTCTGCTGGCTGGTGATCCTCTCGCAGGTATGACCAAAAATTTCTCAGAGGGAGCTGTTATCAAAGCTTTTAGGCATTTAACTTTAGTTATGGAAAAGGAATAGTCATTAGAAAAATAAAGCCCTTCATCTGAGCTTATCAAATCCATGCCAGAGTTTTATTTTGATTGTGTGAAGTTGGGTGGGCAGATCCCCAGAAACATTTCTAACCAGAGGTGCTTAGAGCTGCTGGACAAATGTTTGAAGGCATCACTTGCTAGAGTTAATTTGCCAGCAAAAACTTGCCTCCTGATCTCCTACTGCAGTGAGCAGGAGGAACTTGCATCACCAGCAGTGCTAAGTTTGGCCAGTTATCTCCCCACCCTGGTTGCTTTTTGGAAGCAATGAAGCTGGGGAGGTGAAAAAAAAACCAAAACCTTACTCACGATATTTCAGTTTTTCCACTGATGTGACATCATTGGATATAACATAGAAACAAGTTGTCAAAATAAAGGAGAGATGGGGGGCGGGGGAGGAGGGGAACTGTGCTGCTTGATTGAAAACATCCACTGCTGTTTCGGAGAGACAGTAGCTGGGATCGCTTTGCTGGGAGGCCTGGGACGGGGCTCACGTTGGGATGCGTCTCCGTGCCTGCAGCGAGGAATTTTTCAGTGTCAGTAATACATTGTGCTTCCTTTGGAGAGCCTCTGAGCCTCCCCAGGCGCCCCTGCAAGCTCTGCAGCCCTGCCTTCCTTTGGTGCTCCTCCTTTGAAGAGGGCTGCATCTCCCTGCGGGGCTTTTTGCCTCTGCCTGTGCAGGGCCTGGGTTTGCTAACGGGTTTTCTTGTCTTTATTCTTGGATGCCAGTACAGATCGCAGCATGCGCGCCTGCATGTGAGGTCTTGAAAGTGGAAGGGAAACAATTGGGGATGGGTGTGGGGTGTGCGCACTTTAAAAAAGAAAAAAAAAAGTTAAGAGAAAGACTGCTGGGATTTTAAACAGGCTAAACCCTTTGTTTCTATTTAGGTGGTGCTCTTTAGTGGGACTGAGCAAATACCACTTCAGTGAGAATTTTTGGGGCTGAGCTTGACAGAGTTTGAAACACTTTCAAGGTATTATCCATCTAAGCAAGTTATTCTGCCCAAAGCAAGCAAAAAAAGTTTAGATGGAGCCCTGTGATGGTAGGCTGATTACTCAGCTGTGGCTTTTCTTACAACCTAGGGTATGTCTCTGGTTGCTTTGTATGAACTTGTAAGTGAGCTTTTCATCAGAATGCAACACACTGCAAATGGAAGTGAGGTTGGTTTGAATTATATGAATTATGAACGTTCACAGGGACTTTTGCACCAGGTTTTACAATATCATTAAATAAACTCTTCAAAGTAGTGAAATTTTGGTGCAGAAATGATTGGAAATGATAGCACTGGCAGCAATGTTAATTTAAAGAGATTAGGATTTTCATTGATTTAAACAAAAACCACCACCAGAAAACCAAATGAAAACACAACAAAATCCAGCAAAGACCCCTTGCTGAAATTTAGTATAGAAGACCTCAGTCCAGGAATGTGTTACATTTACATTGATTGTTTATAAAATTCTGGCTTAAAAAAGTTTATATTTATGGGGAGCATATTATCTGGCATCAATCATTTAGGACTTAAAACATAAATAAAAGCCAAAGCAATAATTTGGCAAGCATCCTACATATGTAATGAATCAGCACAGGAGCTGCTGCTGGCTGTCATTTATGAAGATTATCAACTAATTAAGCCATTTATAGTAAGCCAATCTCATGGTATTCCCATTATTGCCTTGATAACAGCTGAAATCAATACAGGCTGTGGTCTGTGATGAGTGAAAGGACCTCACAGCCACTGTTTCCCTTGTGTGTAGAAAGCAGCAGAAGAAATGTTCGTGCTTCTGTTGCAATTTAATAGCTCTTGTTGTTGTTGCGTTTACCAACAGTAAAGGTATAGTCAGCTTGGATTATTCAATCACTGTACAACTACTTCAGGTAACAAGTAAGGAGTTTTTTGGACACAGATACATCCAGTCACAAACCAACCGATTGTGTTAAGCTACCTATCCTGTAGAACAGCAGGAAACAGGATTTACAGAGATACAGCTCATTAGTTTCTGGGTATGTCTTCTATAAACTGCCAGGGATGTGTAACATAAGAGGGGGACACTGAGTGCAAGGCAGGGACCTCTAGTTAAGGTCTAAATGCTAAGATGACTGCAAATCAACAAAACTAATTGTTAGGAAGTGCCACATCCTGGTTGACATTTGTATGGTTTGTGCTGTTCTAGAAGGAAAACAAAGCTTGAGGCTGCTGCTGTTGTTTGTGTTTTTGCTTTTTCTGTTAGCAGTGTAGTTTAAGCATCTTTTGTTTCTTTTTAAGTGTGCATATCTAGATGTGTTTTTACACATCACTTCCTATGGGAAAGGATGGGCTCAGGAACCTAGCGACACAAAACCTGGGAGTACATTGGTAATTGGATTTGGTTTTGTGCAGCCACAGGAAACTTAGTGATTTATTGAGGGCCTGCAAGGGTTGACCTTTCTTCAAGCTCACATGCACCAGGGGTAACAGGATCCATTGATAGGTGGCTAGAAAATAACTATTGTTCACTGACATCCTTTGTTTTCTTCTCCTTCCTCTTTAAAACAGGTTTGAATTATAACTTGACTGCTGATGTGGCAAAGAAGGAAAAAAGCCAGCAACCCAGAGTTTACTTTGTGACTTCTGGAGAGACAGTGGGGCAGATCACAGAGAAGTTACAACTGTCATACATGCAGGAAAAGTGTGAACATTACCTAGCATATGTCAAGGTCAGTTCATTCCTGTCCTTACTTATGTTGGCCTTACTGCAATTCCACTCTTTTTTTTTTTTCTTTTGGGGAGGGGAGGTAGAGGGGGAGGTGGTTTTTTTCTTTTTCAAATATTCAACCAATTAAAGTGGTGGTGCTGGGTTTCAGATGTTCTTTGTTTTCCTGACAGGTGGATGAAGTTTTTTGGGTAGAAGCTCAGAACTTCTTGCTTGGCATGATTTGTCAGTCTAAGCACCATCAGGCCTTCAAGACCTGGTGCCAGGAATGTGTATTTTATTTACTTTTGAACAGATGCATTTGCGGGGGATTTCTTTCTTGTTTTGGCTTGGCTTGTTGCTACACTTTTTATACTCAAAATAAGGAGGCAAAGTTTTATTTTGGCAGGAGCAGCAGGTTTAGTGTTTAGTTTTGTGAAAGGTCTGACTGCACAAGGGGCTGGTGATGCAATCTGCATGGGAATGGCAGGATAACATGGAGTCTGTCCTGGAACAATTGGGCTCTTGGGTTTGAAGAGCACCCTGGATTTCACCTGGACTTGAAAATGACAGTATGATAACTTAATTTCACGTGTGTCATTGTCCTAGGGATACAGAGAGTGCTTTCCAGACATGCTGGGGTCTGTTCTTCCTGCGACAAACTCTTTGACCAGGGTCTGCTAGGACTGTAGTTATCTTCGATTGGCAGCTGTTGTTGAAGAAATGTCACCCAGGTGCCATTCTGTTTGTAAAGTAAGCACAATAGTTTTCTTCTCAGCTAAGAAATTTATAGAATGAATTTTAAAATGATATAGGAAGGAGATTTATCTTTTAAACCACATGTGTCTTACAAGCACTAATCTGTATCACCAGTCTAGCGGGAAGTATGGTTGTGTGGTGAGTTGCATATCCTACTTACTGAAGGACATATTCCCATAGATGAGTGTGACCTAAATTCAGTATCACTTGGCACTGTCTTGTTTTGAGAATCCAGCAGGTCCAGACATCCCGAAATGTATAAACTTTTCCAGGAAGCTTCTTTGTACCTAAAAACTGTGAGAACGGGAGATAAAATTCATCCTTTGACTTTATCAACATTTTGTGCATGGCTGTTGAGAGAAAATAGAATAAATAAAGGGACCACCAAGGAGAAAATGCTGTCCTGTTAAATTGTATGGATTTCTGGGAAGAGATATCTTCCATGTTTTTCTGTTTCTGGAACAATCTTTGTTTTCTGCTGTGGAAAAGCTCGTTAAAGAAAATGTAGACCTATGAGATTACCATGACTTAGAAAATATGGCTGTGAGTTCACTAAATCTGGTCTTTTTCAAATGAGCACATCCGGTTAGGCTTTAATGTATTGAGTTTAGATGAAAAGGAGTCATATGCCTTTCTATCTTAACCCAATGATTTCTTTCACACTAGCCCTGTTGTAGTTTTTGGGTACTACACAGAATTAATTAAAGAGCTACATATGCCCAGGAAACTATATAATTTATTGTAGCATTTCTAGCTGATGATGGGAATGCTATTTTTCTAGAAAACTCCTGGGAAATTTGATTTTTATAGGCAAGAGAAATGTTCAAGCATGTTTAAAAAATACCAACAACTTAAAGCAAAACAGCTGCTTAACAAACAAGGCTACTGGCTTTCTATATGATATAAGCAGCTATTTTTCACAGTTGGAAGAATAGCAGGAAGTGTCATTTGTTCATGTAAGGGAGAATGCAAAGTAGTGGAGAAAGATAATCCCTGTGCTTTCATGGGAAAGGTGATATGGTCCACGAGGCTACCTGACATTAGAAACATCAAAGAGAGCCCTGCAGATTCTGGAGGAGTGGAAATGGGGTCATGATCTTTCACTGCTGTCCTTAAATAACAGCTAGTAAAACAAAACCCCCGAAAACCAAAAAGACCTCCCCAAACTCCAACTGGAAATCTCCTTGATTGCATAGTTTTGTGATGGAATGGGTGATAAAAGATGTGGCCTTAAAATATATGAAGTATTTCACTTAGGCTTTCCTCTTTCCTTTTATTTACTGTATGCATGAAGAATTCGCATCCGTGGCAAATTGAGATGTTTGCAGTTGCATCCTTGATCTGTTCACTTTGTTATTGTTCATTTGAATCCCTGGTGACAAATAGGTTTATACGGTAACATGAGGATGTCAGTTCTGGACTGCCAGTGATCAAGGATAGAGAAGCTGTTTGGACTTGTGCATGACCTCATGTGCTAGCTTGACAAACCCTGCTAGGTAAACAACGCGTCCAGTCCAAATGGCACACAGCAGAACTCCATAGGTTATGATAGTTAAATGACAGCCTGTGCCAGGCCTTGCTGGATGACATTGTCTAACCAACATGTAGTTCTATCATGCTGGAGGCATAAAACAGAAGGACTGAGAAAAGTCATGAAAAAGCTAGACCTATACAAGTTTGCTGCAATTTCTTTTGACAGGTTAGATCTCAAGAGACCCCAGTGAAACTGAGCACTAGAAGAGTTGCAGTCTGCAAATAAACGGACAGGGATACTCATTAAATCATTTTGCAGTTGATAAGTGTCAATGTTTTGAGCATGACTCCTTTCCTATTTGCGGTTTCCTCTCAGGACAGGAGCTACTGTTCTTATTGCTGCTGCTGAATTTATTAAAGTCTGTCTTTCCTCATAACTGTGTGACTGAGATAAGTGGATCTCAGAAGGTGTGTAGGATGTGTGTAGCTCAGACCTTGATCTTGTATCAGGCAGGCTACCAAATTACAGCTCAGGTTGCTAGAATTATGGTATTTCATGAGAAAATGTGTTTTCCTGGTTGAGAACAGAGAATGGAATGGAAATGCTTTGGGACTTCAAAATGCTTTGAGTTTGGTTTTGTAGTGGGCATAGGGAAGTAGAGGAGAGATGCAGTTTTCTGACTTTTTTTTTTTTTTTGCCCTTCTTCATTGGAACCTGTTCGATGATTTCTAGTTAAGCAACTTTAGTTCTTTAGTATACACAGATAGTAATTCCAATATTCACAGTGCCTCAGGCGTCATCTGCAACAGCTGCATTTGTTTTAATTTAAACAACTTTTGGAGGTTAGACTGGTATGTTCAGTAGAAAATGGACAGCTGGTGCAAGTGGCTATTAATTGAGAAGTTCAGGAGCATCACCGGTTTTCTTGTGTCAGTGGGTAGCTGATCCTCACCGTCCCTCAGGGGGTGTTTTGCTGCTGGACAGTTCCTCCTCTGGCCGTCTGGGGATGATGGTGCAGCCGCTACAGACCTTCTCTCCTTCAATGGTGATAAAACTACTAACAGCAGATAAATACATTACGTGGTAACGGTCTGTCAATTTTGCTGGAGGAAAACAAAGCAAAAGTTTAAATCTGATTAGCCTTTTTTATTTTTTAAAAGGGATTTTTTTTGGTAGAAGGAATAGCAAGCATAAAAGTGAGAAAATGGAATGTGGTACTAAGAGGAGAAGAAGCAGAGGCTGCAGAAGGGGCTAGAAACAGAAGAGATGAAGTAAATAAATGGGTTTGGAGGCTTTACAAGTGTCTCCATAATCTTAATGTCTGGGCCTGCAGCTGAAATATATTTTCTCTTGGGAACTGCACTTGTTTCATGGTGCTCAGAAGACTTGAGCTGTGTGTTTAAGACATGCTGTGATCAGGGCATCCACTCTGAGGAAAGCTTGTTTCACCTTTCCAGTAACTGCCCTGGTTGTTTCCTGCTTATGTGGGCTCCCCTAATATTTAGGATAAGTTTACCTGTGGATAGGACAAGAGAATTTGATGCAGACAGGAAAGCACACTGTGTCTGCAGATTTATGTGGGGTTAAATCTCATCTTCCTTGATTTATCACAGAGGTGTAATGGTGATGATGGTGAAAGCCTCTTGTATGATTCCTGCATTTATTAAAAGAAGCACTGTCTGGTTTCTTATCCCACTGCGGGCCAGCCAGCTGGGCTGCCTGTTGCTACCAGTCACTGCTGTCTGTGTGTAGAGTGAAAGTTGTAATAGCTTCAAACACCATCAGCAGTCCTGGCACATGATTAACCCAGACACAGCATTTATATTTTCCAGAGATCTGTATCTTGGTGACTGCCTGGTTGTTTTAAGCAGTCTCATGTTGCTCATCGTATTAACTCATAATGAATCCAGCCGTACCTCATGGGGAGGATGGGGCTGAGAATCAACAGAGGAGCGGTGGTACCAAAGGCTTTTCATAAACAGGTTGTAGGTGAGGAGCTCATGCTGTGTTTGCACAGGCAGGTTTGGAATAAAATGCTGCCTTTTCAACAGAAATTGCACAGCTATGTTTTGTTCACTGCTGAATTCTCTAGCCAAAAATTTGCCTTTTTATAAGTATGTTTCTGGCCTTTGTCTGCCATGCGTCACTGTTACCACAGGTCTCTAAAGATACTCTGGGGTGCTGATCTCACACAAATTCATCTCTAGTGCTCCCCAATTTTAGTCACCATCTGTGGTTGTGATTGTTTCTTCCTCTGTAGTTGTTTGAGCTCATCTGAGGGGGATGCATGTATTAAAGTCTTTTATTCTTAATTCATAGAAATCTGCCTTTTTTCTAAAGTCTGGGTAGCAAAGCATTCAGTCTCACTGTCATGTGTGATGTAGAGATGGTATCACCTTGATCATTTGCAAGATGTTCTTTCTTCTGAAAGTTGTCTGCCTGTGAATTAACATTTCTGTGTTAAGGTTTGGCTGGTGGTGTTACAAGATAGAGACATACAGCCAGAGACACTCAAGAGCTTACTCTGAAGGTTGGTTTTTGGGGTTTTTTGGTTGGTTGGTTTGTTTGTTTGTTTTTTAAATGGGATTGGTTTCTCCCATGGTGTCAACATGGAGCCTTTTAGAAGGGGCAGTTTTCAGCAGAGCTTGGTTGCTCACTTTTAGCAAGGCCTTTCCTGGGATGCTGGCACTGTAAGCGGTCGATCGTGTGTTGGATGTGGTTGATAATCACCGCTTTGCAGAGGAAGAAGTGAAAACCAGACCCTTGGCAAGTGCAGCCCCCCTTGGTAGTGACCTGACTGGTCCTGCACACCTCTCCCTGGGAGAGAAGTCGGAGCAAGTCAGGGGATAACATGACGCAGAGACTGCTTTCGCAGCAGCAACAGCTATGAAAACTTAGTCATGATTATCTAGGATTTCACAGGGTTTGGACCACTGGGCAGACAAAGGGAGCGCTGACCTGTTCCAGCATGCAGCAGGAAGTTTATCATCGCTGGAAGATGAAAGCTGCTGTGTAGTTTTGCCAGGAATGATGACTGCAGTGAGATTCAGCGCTAAGACCAAGAGCAGAGTTGAAGTCTTTGGGTTTTTTCCTTTTTGTTGTTCTGTATAACCTTTTTTTGCCCTTTTGCTGCGCCAACTGGAGAAACTGTCAGGCTGAGCCAGATGCAGTCATAGCACATGTTCAGCCTTAACGGCTGTGGGATAGGTGGGGTGATCATGAAGCACAGGGGTTTATTTACAGAAGCATGCTTTCCGGAACAGTTATGTTTTCCAAAACTGTGCAAAGTGTGCTCATAATCTATTAGCACAGCCTGCCTCCCCTCCAGCAGAGCAAAATAAATATAATCTTAGCAAAATCAATATAGTGTTTTCTGTTGCCTTGCTCTGTAAAGTGATCAACCCTCTCCTTTACAGATACACCCTGGCCAGCACTGTAGAGAGCTGATGTCTCACCTTGAAAAATAAGCCAGGGAGAAGAAAAGCTGCATTTTTTCCTGAGTAGCTCATACGGGCAAGGGAAGAACAGTTGTTAGATGCATAACTCTGGGTTCCTTTCATTGCCTCTTAAGTAGAGGGATTTAAATGTACCAGAAGGAGTATTAGGAGTTGGTGGGAAGACTGACATCTTTGAGCTGAGCATTAACTGTATCAAGATTTAAATACTGTTAATGACCATGGAGTTGTCTTTGGCTTTTCCAAAGGTTTTTGCAAAGTTCACCGAAAGCAAATAAGATTGTCTTTCAAGGGTGAGCTTATACTCCAGTTTGAAACTGTCCTGCACAATGTGTCCAAAAGGAAGCTGCCAAATATGCCTGGCACTAGCATCCTTTCAGAGGGGACCCATGCTGCAAATAGTTAAGTGCTGTAAGATCTGCAAAGGCTGGTAGTGCAGCTTAGTGGGAGAGCAAATTGTAGCAGATACTGTGCTGTTAACTGTTTGGGGGTTTTTACTGGGCAGTGTAGTTAGTAGGGCTGTTTGGTAGCCCAAAGGGTCTTGTGTCCTGAGGCCAGTGGGAGGTTTTCAGCTGTGAGCTGAAGGCAGAGGTTTTGTCCAGATGCCTTCCCCTGCCCATCTTCCCAGGTTTTTAAACAAATGACTTTTATTTTATTTTTCTCTTTACATGGATAAATGATATAACTGGGGGGCAAATGTCTCCTCCTTTCTGGCTGGAGAGTGTCTTTGAGTGTTTTCTGCTCTGTATGAAACTTTGTCCATTATTACTTTAGTTCACTGTTGCTTTATGACTTTTGCCAGCATGTATGAAAAACGCCAAGTGTGTTGTTTATGGCCCAGGCAGAAACTTGGTTGCTCTGGTGGAGCTGCTGTCAGACAAAGTGCCTGGTTAATCACATTCATAAATTCAAGTAGAGAGATTTTATGCTCCCCAAATGAAATAAATATCATCTTGAATGAGGTTCAGTCAGTAGACTTACAGCACAGCAGCTGCTGAAATTCTGCTTTGCCTGCCTTGTATTTCTTTTTACCTGCCTTTTTTAAACTGTAGTGTTCCCTGCTAAATTCTAAAGGGATCCAAATCTTTAATCTTGAGCCCTTTGATAGAATTATCCCTTTGATATATTCTGTAATGGGAAGGAAATCTGATTTATTTTTCAAGTAGAGTCTCAAAAATATATATTTCTTAAGTTTTAACAGAGTACTTTCATTGCATGTAAAGTCTTAATGAAGTGTGACACTTCACTGGTGCTCTTAGACATTCAGTAGTAGGCATATGCCTGGCTTTACTGTCTGCCCACTGATGTGTTTCTGTCTGATACTGTAGTTCCTCGAAAAGAGATTTTATTTGCAGATTAAACCTTTTGGAGACTCAGGAGGGGCAGAATTAGGCCTGGACAGAACGGTGGCTCTTTTAGGGAGGAGGATACCAGAGCACACCTTTTGGAGAGGCTATCCATGGGGCTTTTGTCTGAGAGGAGTCATTGCATTTCCCAGTGATGGCACTTTTAGGAAGTGAAAGGCCAAACAGAGATAAAAGAGGTGCTGCACTCTGTGCTAGGAAAAGTCATTTGAAAAGGCAGGTAATGATGGATAGGGATATTTTTGCTTTCTCTGGCACCCCTGGTTAACCAAAGAGCTTGTTTTCTCAGGTGGAAAGAAGCAGCAAAGAGGGCAACGCTACCATTTTAGAAACTTTCTAAGCTTGTTTTTTGTACAGAGTGATATAAACTAAACACATGATGGCAAATTGTGCTGTAAAAGTTTATTAGTACTTCTTTGGGACAAATTTACACTTAGGGGGAATACGCTTAATGCTAGAGTATTGCTGCAGAAAATTACAATAGGGAACAGCTTGTTTGTCTTAGTGGTTTTCCTGTTTATAACACATGGAGGAATATCAGTCTGTGCGGTAATCTCAGACACACACATGTACACGGTCGGCTTATCCTGGCCAAACTGGGGAGTGCCTAAAATTATCACCCTTTCATTTTGCTGTCCTTAGGAAGGAATGAGCAGGGTACTTCATCAGGAAACATTGGAGGCAACTTCCAACAGAAAACTCCTCTCTAGGCTAAAAAGAAAACAATTAATTTCACTGGCTGTGGCTTCTGGGTGTGTTCCAAACCTATAACCTTCTCGTAGTCAGAACAGACTTCAGTCTCCTGGGAGACTCTCGCAGATGCTGTATTTGGTTTGGGTAGCAACATGTAATGCTAATCCAGTGCCCTAATTCATACCAAAAGTGCCTGACAATATGTTTGAAGAAATGTTGGAGTAATAGTTTGCAGGCAGAGAGCTTTTTTGGCAGAAATTGCCTTTTCTCCCTTTCTCCCCCATTAGGTAACTTCAGTTGTGGAACTGAATTAATCTTGAACTCCTGAGGTCCAGAAACGGTTGAGGAAAGGGGCACACCCTGTGCTGTTACCCTCACCCCCATGTGCCCACCGCCACTTCCGTATGCAGTGGGGTAGTTACAGTGGTATGGTGGTGCTGGTGATCAAAAGTTAAATCCAGTTTGTTGCATAATTTTAATTATTGATTCCCCTTGTAGAGCTCAGTGACCTCTCCTGGAGTCCTAGGTTTTTTAGGGAATGTTTAGTATTCTGTACGTGGAACCTGCATGTTGTCCTATGCTAGCTATGCTCCTCTGGAGATTTGAAATTGGTAGTTACCCGGGAGTTCAAACTGTTTTCCACTTGCCCATGATGTCTTTGACCTGGTGGCATATGCTTAAGCTTGTTTCCTGACTTTATATACAAGATGTTCTTATGAATTGGATGTGTTAGGCAAATTAGGTTGCGCTTCTCCACTTCGGTGTGTCATGATTTTACAATGGCCTTTTCTCCCATCAAATGTTTGTGGCCACTGTGCTTGCTTTGAGTGGTCATTTTTGCTTTGAAAAAAAGGATCGTCATTGAAAATAAGCGTTCTTTTGAAAGCTGTCCTCAAAGCAGTGAAGTAGTCAAATTTTAGGAATATGTTGCAATCTAATTTTGAGGGCTTGTTTCTTCCGTTGGTGTCCTCTGGCTGGCTTACAGTGTAATGTGCCATTTGTTTTCATCTGGTGTTAAAATTTGCATTGCTGCGTGTGAATTACATAGCTTTAAAAGAGCCATTTTCAGAAGGGGATATTGTAAAGGCTGCATAGAACATAATTAACTGATTGATTCTTAAGCAAAAACTCAGTGTTACTGCACCAGAGAGGTTTCTTTGATCAAATTACACCAAGAACATAATGTAGCAACTTCAGTGTTTCACAGTAAATTTCACCAGAGGATCTTCTAGTCTGCCTTTATTATCAAGTTATTGATCACTTTTTCTGCCTAAGATGCACCTATTGGTGTTCATGATTTCTCATATGTAACATGAGTAGTTCCTTGTAAATAAAGTCCTCCTTGAAATTATTTGTGAGCGTTTATCTTCTCCATGAAAAACTGAAATATACTTAATAATGAATGGCTTTTGCATGTTTTTTACACAAGTTGGTTTATTTTATTGCCATCTTGTTCTAGCTATTTTTAATCTCCACTTACGCATAGGTTTTAAGGCACTGAATATGTTTTACTCTCTGATATGTGAATGTGTCTAATGCCATAAGGCTAGGACTGGGTGGCAGCTTGACTGTAATAACAAATAATAATGAAAAAAAAGAGAATCCTGCAATAGTTTATATTGCTTTTTTTTTTGTCCTGGGAGAAGACCCAGGTCTGGTGTTAAATTCTAGACTGAAATGTGAACAGTTAGCTGTAAATCTAAGGGAATCTAATGTCAGAGTAAAGTAAATCTACTACTTCCTTCTTTGGCACACACACTGCATCACTTAAGACTTCCTTAGATGACAAAGTAAGTTAGAAATACAACTGGTTAAAGTTGTCATGACTTAGTAATTTTCATCCTATTAGCAGACACACAGCTTCTCATTTGGCAAGACTGACTGTAAGGGAACTGACATTAATGTAACTATAGTGAGAAGAAAAGAGTGTAAAAATAGAAACAACTAACCAAGAATGTAAGATAAACAGGGCATGTCTTCTATAAGTTTATACCTTCTTTCACATATTTTTGACCTGCTAGGATATAGAAAGCACCAAATGAAATGTACCATTAGCTATGAAAAAGTGGTTTTGGTGAAATCCAAGTGTATAGGGACAACAGTCTGATGGAAAGGCTTTTAAAATTCGTTCCTTTCAGGAGACTAAGCTCTGTCACTCTGCATGCAGATTTGGCTTGTGTGCCCTTGCTCCGGGAACTAGAAAGGATGCGAAAAGTGAAAAGCCAGAAACTTCATCAGGCTCCAAGGAGGTTAAAAAAAAAAAAAGTGTTGAAATATATGTAAAATTTTTACCCTTTTGCATCTCACCCCCTTTCGCTAGGGACAGGCAATGGATCATGGATGCTTTGAGAATGGACTGGATAGCTGAGGTTGTCTGTAAGATACCTCGAATGCTTTTAGGAAGTGTTGAGGTTTTCAGTCCTTAAATAATAATAAAAAAAAATGTCGCAAGTGTTCCTTTAAGTGCAGCAGCAGCATAGGACCGGCACAACCTGTAAACTTTGATTTTTTTGCTCTTCAAGCTCTGCTCTGTCTTTCAGATACAAAGTCTTTGAGACCAGAGTGAAAAATTATAAAGCAGAACCTTTTTTGTTATTGTTTTCTCATAAGGATTTTCTTTATTCAAAGAAAACAGGTGGTTTCATGCAACTGTAATAGCTATAAACTACTCATTTTAAGTCATTTAGCAGATCACTGAGTGGTTCTGAATCCCTCTCTTGGTTATATGCCACCGGGGGAAACCATTGCTTCATGCCCCAGTAAAGTACAAAAGCCTGACAAATTCACATGGTAACAAACCAGATTCTGTACGAAAAATATTACCGCTGTGAAAGTGAGGCCAGTTCCCATTTGTGGTGCATGACCCCCCACCCTAGAAACAGCTTGTCCAGGAAAGGCTGCTGATTTGCCCCTATTCAGTGAGCTCTGCAGTTCACGGTGACGAGGAGGTTTGAGTCCTCCAGCTGTGATTGGCAACCCATGAGCTCCTTGTGTCTTGGAGATGTCAGTGGGGGCTCTGGCATACGTGAGCATTCAAATCATCCACTGCTCGATTGTAGGAAGGGAGCTGGAGGAGGTGGTTTCTGTTTTCTTGTGATACCCATGTGATCGTTTCCATGAAAGCTGCCCCTGTCCACTCTCAATTTGCAGCAGCAAAAATCATGAGCTGGCTTTGAGAGGCTGAGCCCTGGAGTGCAACCAGGTTTGGGAGCCCAGTCCGCAGTCTGTGCCGAGACAACACAAGCACTGCAGCCCTGGCAATAGAAATCAATGGCAAAAACTATCCCAGGCTTCAGCAAGGGGTGAGGATCTCACCTGGAGACCAGAGCAGACCCTACTCACGTGAGACAGCATTTTCAAAGCCTTTCCTGAACCCACTATATATTTGTGGCATGGGGGAATGGGCGAATGTTTAACCTGGTTGGGACAGTGCTTCCACCTCTGGTATTTCCATTCCTGCTAAATGCACTGGGGCAGGTTGTGCTGCCTGTATCTTTGCTTGACCAATACATATGTAGTCAACTGTGGCAAAATGCATCCCTGAAATGGAGATACTGCATGAAACTGTGCTATGACACCGTAGCCATTGCAAGCAAAAAACATCCAAAGTGCTGGTTTTTATTTGTCCCTTCCAAGAACTTGGACAAATGCCAGAATTTATTTTTAAACTTTATATAAACGACTTAAATATTTGTGATGGCTCATTTTTTTTTCCTTACTATTTTGGGAACAGTCTTGATTTTGCTCTACATTGTTTCTTTTGGTCTTTTTTGACGTTGGTTCTCTCTCTCTCCCCTTCTGTGACACAATGATCTCATGTCCTGTGTTGACTGAAGGCTAGTGGGTTCAGCACAAGGTTGCTTGCTTCAGGGAACGAGCAGAATGTATTTACAGGCCTTCTGCCGTGTCCCCCTCCTACCCACCAAGACAGCTATCTAAAAATCTAACACTTCTGACTGCATAATTTGTATGTATCTTAATTTTAGTGTTAACACTGTCTTTTTCATCTTCAATACTGAGCGTGGCTCTGGAGAACTGCATGGTGGGTAACCACCTTAACACTTAATACTTATGTATTATTACTGTTTATCTCTTACTCTTGTAAGCATTTACCTTATGTCCGTCCCTAATTCTTTAATGCAGTGGTTCTTATATTGTCAGCCTTGAAAATGTTGCAGAAGCAATAAAGGTAAAGAGCTGCTTAATAAGGTTCTGTAGATCTCTTCCTATTGCTTTTCTGACTACCAGTACTGTTCGGGAGCCACTGCTACCGCCTGTGCCAGAGGCACAGAAAGCACCACGATTCCTCATTGACTTCACCCCACAAAGTCAATGGAATTATTGAAGTACAGCACAACACATCTGCCTTTCATGATGATACCTCCTAAGACCTATTGGTCTTTTTAGTGACTGGGTGCGTCAGTCCAGGATTTTGGATTGTGAGCTGTTGGGATCAGTGACTGCCTTTGGTATAGACCCTTGTATAAAAAGCAGCAGTGTTTATCATAGAATCATAGAATTGTTAAGGTTGGAAAAGACCTCTAGGATCATCAAGTCCAACTGTCAACCCAACACCACCATGTCCCCTAAACACTGTCCTGAAGTGCCACGTCTACATGTTTTTTGAACTCCTCCAGGGATGGTGACTCCACCACCTCTCTGGGCAGCCTGTTCCAATGTCTGACCACTCTTCCAGTGAAGAAATTTTTCCTAATATCCAGTCTAAACCTCCCTTGGCACAGCTTGAGGCCATTTCCTCGTGTCCTATCGCTAGTAACTTGGGAGAAGAGACCAACACACACCTCGCTACAACCTCCTTTCAGGTAGTTGCAGAGAGCGATAAGGTCTCCCCTCAGCCTCCTCTTCTCCAGACTAAACAACCCCAGCTCCCTCAGCCACTCCTCATAAGACTTGTTCTCCAGATCCTTCACCAGCTTCGTTGCCCTTCTCTGGCCATACTCCAGCACCTCAATGTCCTTCTTGTACTGAGGGGCCCAAAACTGAACACAGTATTCAAGGTGCGGCCTCACCAGTGCCGAGTACAGGGGCACCATCACTTCCTCACTTCCCTACTCTTGCTGGCCACACTATTCCTGATACAAGCCAGGAAACCGTTGGCCTTCTTGGCCACCTGGGCACACTGCTGGCTCATGTTCAGCTGGCTGTCCACCAGCACCCCCAGGTCCTTTTCCGCTGGGCAGCTTTCCAGCTACTCTTTCCCAAGCCTGTAGCGTTGCATGGGGTTGTTGTGACCCAAGTGCAAGAGCCGGCACTTGGCCTTGTTAAACCTCATACGGTTGACCTCAGCCCATCGATCCAGCCTGTCCAGATCGCTCTGCAGAGTGTTCCTACCCTCCAGCAGATCGACACTCCTGCCCGATTTGGTGTCATCTGCAAACTTATTGAGGGGCTATAAACGGCCAGGGAGCCAGTCATGGTGATGGATAAGGAACTTCCAAGGTTTGGAAGTTTGAGGGGTTGTTTTCTTAAAATAGACATCCCCGAAATAATCCAAAAGAATATATAAGTTGTCTAAATCTTTTGAGAAAGCAAAGTGTAAGCTGGAGGTCCTATGAGAGAAGGTTTTCCTCTCTTACACTTCGCCGTTCTGGCTTGTCTGTAGGTGCTTTGCAGGTGTGTTTCTGAGAACGTGCTGTCATCCTTTTAGTTCCAGTCAGAACCAGAAAGAAAAGAAAGGTCAGACATAACTACTATTTTATTAAGAAAAAGAAAAAATTCCAAAGCTTGAAAAGGCTAAAGGTGAAGCTTTGTATATGTGTTTATATTTTTGATATAGCTGCAGTCTTTGCCATCTGAACAGTGTAGTATTCTGCTGGTGGCTGAGAAGCAGGAAGTGAAATAAGTAGGTATGAAGAAGAAATGAAGAGCATAAGTGATGTATATAATTAGATATATATATCATATACTCCAT
Organism: Morus bassanus; assembly: GCA_031468815.1. Taxonomy (NCBI): domain Eukaryota; kingdom Metazoa; phylum Chordata; class Aves; order Suliformes; family Sulidae; genus Morus; species Morus bassanus. The sequence continues at coordinate 55,828,827 of CM062567.1, read as the reverse complement.
ATTTCAGTATGCAAGGACTATTTAAATGTTTTTAGGATAGGGTGTTGTGTTTCTAATTGTCATACTTCTCTTATCTTCTTCTTCAGCTTAATTTTTTTTTTTTTCCTCCTCAGATTCTCTGTGTGTAGGTTTGGAGAACTTCTTAGAAATCTGTGTTACATGTGAGGCAGAGGGAAGTATAGACAGCCAGATGAATGTTTATGCTTTGCGACGTCTTTTGCAAAGGACTCATTACAAAATATAATAGATTGATACCTGGGAATCTTCTTCACAACAAAACAGATATTGTTTTGCGTGTTCGTTTTCCTTCTACTGAATCTCTCGTTCTGCTGAACACGTTCCTCCAGTGCCAGGCCGGATGATAGGTGCAGGCCATGATACAAGCATTGTGTAGCAGTTTTCCTTTGCCAACAGCTCAGCATTATCCAAAAAGAGCTTGATTTATGATCCCTGGAGAGCATGGCATGTAGGTTAACTTAGATTGCCAAGAAGCATACTGCCAAACTTACACTCTACCTAGGAGCTCATTGGTCTATGGTGGACCTACAGCTGACTCTAGGCTTTGGCAGAGGAATTTAGCATACCTCTACTGTAAATGGCTTATTCTCTTTTAAAACCTTTTTGTCAGCTGACAACTGTCAAAACTGTGTATCTGTAACTACAGGTTGCAGTGTTTCAGATGAGTGCTAATTTCCTTAGTATGTATTTAGTTGGTAATAACATAGTTAAGGAGGGGTATGATCAGATTTTACTCATTTGTGTACCACTTGCAATTTTGAACAGATGGAATATTCTTATTCAGCTTTGTCCTCACCACTCCATCCTCAGAAAAGTTTTTCCTTTTGAGGTGTTGCAAGAAGTTATTTTTGTGGACACATACTGCTGAACCTGGGTATGAAAGATGGGACTATATCAAGCTGTGGGCTGCAAATTATTATCTTATGTATACAGTAAACACAGATGATGGAAGTCTTGACCTAAGAGATTGCTTCACTAGACAGATGGATGAAACTAACTAAAAGTATGCAAGTTTATTTCATCCGCTTAGGAAAGGCCTTTGGGTCATAAAGTGTCTATACAAACAAATCTTTATTTTATTTACTATTATTACCACTAATTTACTGATATTTTGACTAATATTTACAGCTTTTTAGTATGCATTTTCAGCTTATCCTTCGTTTTATACAGACCGTACATTTCTGAGTAATGAGCTGGAATAAACTCCAGTCATTTGCATAACTAAGACTTCTGCTCTTCCCCTTTTCTCTTACTTCAGAGCTGTCTTGCTCATATGAAGAGGGAGGGAGTGATGCTGGGTTTTGTTAATTATAATTACAGAAACCACCCCTAATCAAAATTTGTTTGAAAAAGAAAACCTATTTAGAAGGAAGCTTATAAGACATCTGTAGGAAAAGAAAAACAGTAAGGGTATATTATAGTAACATCTAAAAATTCCCAATAAGACATGAACTTTTACTGTGCTAGTCATGAACAAAAGCACATTTGGGAACAGTCCTTTACCCCTCAGATGCGATACTCTGTCACAACCCCTCTTACCCTCTTTGCTTGAGAATTGCCGCTGGGTAATCCAAGGAAGGAGAAGTCGCTGAAGGGAAGGAGAGATGGCTGCAGCTCTTGTATACGGTGTGTTATATTCTCTACTTTTCTCAGATAGTTCTCTTTCAAGCCTGGGTTTTATGAATGCAGTTGCAACAGGTAAAGGGATAAATATCCATGATTTTTACCAGCCAATAGCTGGGGGGCTGTGGTACTAAGCCATACCCCCTAGAAGTCTTTACTACTATATGCAAAAACAATGTACCAGGCCCTTTCCTATGTAGTCAGTGATGAGCAAAAAGGTGAGTGTGGCATTCGGAGTCAGCACTGCCCTTCAGCAAGAAGGCAGCTGTGGAGTTTACCACGACTTGTTGTAGCTAGATAATACACGTGGATGAATTTTGTTTAATCAGTTAAATCTATACCTACAGCTGATTGAAACTTTGTTACCTTCTGTATGTTTTTATTTGTGACTGAAAAAAAAAATGTATGGCTGTTTTAATGTTGCATTTGCAAATGCATCTTTACAGTTAACAATCTTAAGGGTTTTGTTGAAGCAGTGAAAACAAGTGCAATTTTCCTTTTTTGCATACAAGAAAGTGGTTTTTTCCTTGTAATCTCTTTCTCAAATACTGAAAAGGGAGTAAGCTATGATGCTGAGCATATTTCATTCCAGCTCAGTCATTAAAGCTTGTTACCTCATAGCACTTTAGGCCCCCTGGAAGAAATAAATGATTCTACTGCAGGGGAAGGTAGCATGACTTCAGACATTTTTGAGGAGTTTGTCTGGAACAAAATGCCAACAGTGGTCATCCGAGAGAAAAAGTGACAGCATCACTGGTGTAAATGAGGCTGACATGCATGACTGTGATACACATCTTGTCACACTTTCCATGTCTGTAGCTATTCACCTTTGGTTGCCCTTAAAATTAATGGTGAGAAATAAGCGTTTTTAGGGCACGATTCACTTGGCCCACTCCACATGTGTGTTTTAGGGCGAGACCAGTCAGACTCCATTGTCTAGGTCTCCACTGGCTCACCAGAAAGCCAAGGACAACTTGTTGGAGGTAGACATCTGTATTCCAGATGTCTACATTTAGCCAAATGAATCCCACTCAATCCAGTCCGGTGTTGTCTGACATTATTTGCAAGTTAAGAAGGAAAATTGCTCAGTTGGTAACGATGCACTGATCTGTTTCCAATATTCTATTTATTAAGTGAATCTGATTGAATTTTAGCCAAAGGACTGGAATAGAGAAGTGGTACAGTCAAAAACCCTCTTTCCACCACCCCCTGTCCCCCCCAGTCAAATAACAAGAAAAAAAATCAGGCTTTTCAGCTATAAATCTGAACTCAACGTGGGACATACAAGGTCTAGTTGAGTGAAAAGAAATGAAAGCGAGCAGAGCACAACTGCTGTCCTGTGTTCCTGTCTCTTCTGTCTGCTGGTCACGGGGTAAAAGATAAAGGAATCTTTTATACATCCAAATCCTACTAATTTTCTTTGGTTTCACTGAAATATGATGTGATGGCTGTCCATAATCAGCAAATTTTTATTCCTGTATTACAGCTGGGTATCCCACCTTGCTTTTAAAATGGCAACCAACGTGTGTGGGAGCTCGCCATTGCCTTTCTGTTCGTAGTTGTAGTAGTAGTTGGATCAGAGCCCCAGTGAACAACCCAACAGCTGTGAAAGATGTTAACTAAATGGTTTTAAATAGTTTATATTACTCTCACTGAAGAGCTTAGTGGTAGCATTGTTATGGTCTACTTCTTTTTCATGTTTGAAATGCCTGTAAAGTTACCTTGTGTTTGAATCCAGTCATATTTTACACCTCAACCTTTGAAAATTAAGGGGGCATAAGGGTAAAATCTGCTTTGTTGGAAATGAGATGTACATGAATTCAATAGTACGGCGCTTTTACGATTTTTGTCATCACTTAGGAGTTTGGAGAACAGATTGTGGAGTGTAGGAGGCAGATGGTGTGCCATGGGAATGTTAATGCAAGGGGCTAGCTGAGGTTTATGTTTGGACTCTGCCAGGATCAAGTGCCATCAGCTTTTTCTTAGCAATGTCCACAGTTGTATTAAACACTTTTGCAGACAAACCGGTAGGAGTACAGGCACAATAAATCCAGGCATTACTTCTGCTCTAAGCACGCAGAGATGCTTCCAGCTTGGTATGTAGGGGAATACATTTATTTTATTCTTCTGTGAAAGCCCTTTTCCGTCCTGGATAGGAATAAAACCTGTTGTGTTTTTTGGGGGTGTTTTGGAGGTTTTTGTGTGTGTGTGTAATGTAAGGCTTAACTAAGAGGTGAAAACATGCACAAGGTGTTTGGGATTTTAATAACTGATACATAATGTGGCTTTGAGAGGTAATGAATAGATTTATTCTTGTGTCTCCACTGCTGTGTGATTAGCCATATCTCCAGAAAGTTGCATTACACTTTCTTAGCCCCTCAAGAAATAAGGTGTTGATGAAATGTCTGTTCTCATGTTCCAGTGTTAAACATTTGAGTTGAGATTTTGTGTCAAGATTTTGCTGACTCACTTGTTTTATAGGATTTACTACTGAGATCTTTCAGATCTCTGTCTCCAGTCATGGGAAAATAGGAAAAACAGCTAAACATGTGAATGAGTATTATTAACTAAAGCCATAAGAAAATTCTTCTCTTCTCCCCCCTTGTTTTGATTTTTTTTTTTAAAGTTCTGGTTGGATCTAATTGTTTTAGATTATTTTTACTGCCTGATAATTAACTAGATTAATGACAAAATAAATCATAAAACGCACTTAATCCATCCCTGAACAGTTTACCATGTAATTTTAGGTCTGCTGTTAGAAAGAGATTAGAATAAAGAGAGCAGCAGCATCCCTCTGGCAGACTGAACTCTAACTAGTTTCAAAGAGGGGTTTCTGGAGTGGGAGAAACAGTGATAAGACCTTTATTTACTATGGTAGGAAGTGACTGTCTGTATAAAAGCATACAGTAGGGTCTTGGAGGGTGCCTAGCTGACCTGCTGTGTAGATTGAAATAAATAAATAAATAATGTTCATGAAAAATATTAGTTCCTTGTAGAAAATTTAGCAGTCAGTTTGGTGTTTTTCTTCATGGAAATCTTCTATCTTCTGTGGAAAGTAAACATTTTTGCAAAAAATCCACTTTTTTCCCTGGAAAGTTTTTACTTATCCTCTTGTCGAATCATCGTCACCTCCTTTGTTGAGCTGAAACGAGTATCTATTGAAACATCTACATAAGACCGAAGTAATATTGGTAGTACGTGTGAAAGCAAAAGAACACATGGGGCTTGTCTCTTAAAAGCTGCTGTATTGAGATTGATCCAAAGTGTACTGAAGTCAGTGGAAAGAGTTGCACTAATCTGAAAGGGCTTTTGCTGGCTACTGGGACAAAGTGGTGGTACTTGGTGCTGGGTAGGAAGGCATTGTGGGCAGTGATGAGAAATCATAATGTTTCTATAGCAAACAAAACTTTTGCTGAGAAATTGTGGTTTTGCTGCAGCAGATGTATTTCAGCCTCTTTCTCAAGTTTTGTTGCCCCATAAATGAAGGACTGGGTTGCCTTTGCCATGGGAAGAGGAAGAAAGAGAGCTGGAGGAGAGGCCTGGAGAGGAGTTGTTCTTGCTGTCAGTGGGCGAGCAAAATAATAAATAAGCTGCAGCAAGGACTTATGGTGTAGGCAAGAATGTTTCTGCAACTATGGCTACCATCCCATGTGCCCTGGTCCAAACTACAGAGCTGCAACAGCCTGGACTTTAGGTTATCAGCAATATAAGGAGGGACCAATCTGCTGCCTTGGTGGTTACCAATCTGCCGGTGATGAGCACCATCTCTGCCCACCATCTCTGAAGAGCCATGCACTTGCAGCACTGCACAGTTGTACACTCTCAAGCTCCTCTCCCCTTCCCAGGAGAAAGCATCCCCTACCTGTGGGGCCCCTGGCAGAGGGATCATGCAGTGCCCATGGATCACGGACCTGGCATTTCCATCACTGGGTAGCAGATGTGAAAATGACTCCTGGAAAGGTTCACTTGACTTTGGCTGACTTCAGTCTGTCCTGTTTGCTTAACTTCCTAAATGCACGGTAAGGAAGTTGGTAAAACACGCTCTCTGTTTCTTTCCTTCCCAACAGCGTTCATTTTAAAAGCTTTAGAAGTACAGAGAGGTAGAGATGGAGTTTCTCTTGTCCTGTGCCAGCTTCTTTCAAGGCCAGGCTGCCATGATAAAAATAAATACCTTTCTGCCGGTCAAGCACTGCTTTTGGTGGAAAATGATGGCACTTTCGATTTTTGTTTCTGTAACCCTTTGACCTTAAGTAATGAAACTTAAAGCTTTCTCCATGACTTTGGCTGCTGCTTTTGCTGAATTAGTATTGTGTTTCCTGCCTTAAACGAACAGTGAGGACAACTTCAGAGGAAACAAATGGACAGGTGAGGAACGTGTCAGCAGTCAAGAAAAGGCAAGCAAGCAGTTTTCCTGCTAGCGAAAGGACATTTTAATCTGCAGGGCCTCCACTGCAGGAATTAGGTAGTAGTGACTAAGGATGAAGCGGAGCTGGGAAGGGAACGTGCCCATTCCTCCCAGTCGCAGCTTGTGTTTAAGCTAGGCGTACTCTGTGTTCATATGGCCACCACCACATGCGTGACAGATCTAATTTGCCACCTTGTGAATGGAAAAGTTAATCTCAGTAAGGTGGTTTATTTTTAGTTAGTCTACAAAAAAGTAAAGTGAAGGAGAGGCAGAGTTGGCCTTGCAGTATGCTGGATTAAAAAGTCTAAATTTGTGTGTAGCACCACAACTTCCAGAGTTTATTTTCACTGTTTCCTTTCTTTAGCAAACACTGCTTCTTTTAATTTAAGAGCAATTCCTTCTCCTTTCTTAGCACTGAAACAATCTTTTGAGCTTTTCCTTTTGGAGATCTCTGTTTCATTTTAACTCATCAGCATGATTAAGATGTAGGATCTTGATCCCTGGATGCATTGCAAAGAGGAGATTAATTTCTTAAGGGACCCTCACTGCTTCTTCTTGGGATGCTGTTCCTGTAACACATTTCACAGGGGAGAGTTAGCTCAGGTTGTAGCGACTATTTCCTCTAAACCTGGAAAAAATACCTGTGGTTACTGGTGGGATGAACTTCAGATCAGCACCTCAATGTTAGTAAACTCAGAACTTCCTGAATTATGTGTAGTTACTCAACTTAAACTTCACCTTAGAACAACTAATGTTGCATCATCCAGGATGACTCCATTCATACTGAGGAGTTATCCTCACTGCATCCTTGCTGACATCAGCAAGGTCTTGTGGCCTCTGTCTGCAGGTGAGGGAAACTGAGACTCAGAGGTCTTTTTGCTCTGCCTGCTTACCATGTAGCCAGCTGGTGCAGCATGTAAGGCAGGGATGCGCTAGCTGAGAGGAACGAAGGTAATGTCAAGCCCAGTCAGATATTAGCAGCTTCTGACAAAGCAGGGAGCTAGCCAGCATCTCCTCGTTCCTGCCTGCAGAGCCTTCCCACCTGCTGCCTGTGGGGATGGCTCTTTGTTCCTAATGGAATTAGGAATTAGTGCCAGAATTAGCACTTCTTTTAAGTATTTACCTAGCAGCCAGGAAATGCCAGACCTGCATGTGGAGAAGTAGGGAGAAGTGGGGAAGTGAGGAGAAGCGTTTCAGGATGTTATAGATGTTCCTGCAGGCGTTGGGCTCTAATCACAACAGCAGGCTCCCTTTCTGCCTCTGGGCTTTGGCCTTATTCTGGGGTTTCAAACCGCACCTTGGAGATGTTTGGGTTTTTTTTCCCTCTTTGCTAGATTGACCAGTGCATCTCAGAATAAGATCGAATAAACTAGTTCATAGGCCATGGCATGTTGCCATGTGAATGAATGGTGGGTTTTAACAGTTTTCTTAGGAAATAAAAAGAAAATAATGGGAACTTTGTTTTTTAAAAAAACAAAACAAAACCCAGAAAACCAAACACAAACTAAATAAAACTTTATAGAGTAAGCAAGTGGCTGATGTTTCCCTGCTGGTAAAATTTTGTAGCCCTCATCTGGTCTGTAAACCAGGCATAGCAAATAATACTGCTGCAGAAAGGTGCCTTGGGGTTGTTGAGTAGAACTTGTAGGAGAGAAGGGACATTACTGAAGACACTGCTCTTCCCTACATTATTCTCCAAGATCTATTGCAGATACACCCCCTTTTTCCTGGGCTGGCTGGCACAGGGTGGCCCTCACCACATAGTTCATCCCTGCTTGCCCTAGGATGGTCTGGCCACCCTCGTTCACTGCAGTGAGGTGCTATGTGGTTGCTAGGTCAGCCAGTGTCCTGCAGGACCCATGCTTCTGCTCACCCAAATGTATCTGGCCTGCACCTCATTGCATGGTGTCCCAGGAGGTTGCCAAAGGGCTCATGCAGCTGTGGCTCTCCCACCTTCTCCTTCCTCCTCTCCTTCCAATCTGAGGGCACCCCACTGCTACGGGGTCTGGGATTCACATGCTGCCATGTAACCTCATATAGGAAAGGGTGGGGGGTGAGCTGGCAGTAGCAGGCTCAGTGGGGCAGGTTCCCAAGGCAGTCAAGACCTATGTGTGTGAAAAGCAATGACGAGAAAGCACAGCCATCTATTTCTAGGCCAGTACTCACAGGAAGAGAAGCTTAGGGAGCAGCATCCAAGTGATAAAAAACCCCAGTAGAAAATTTTGGGACAAAACTTTTTTCCCAATTTTGGGAAAAAAAACCCCAAACAATCCCCCCAAACTGTAGAATAATCCAGGCATTCTAGTTTAAGATTAAAATGTGTCAGGGAATTTGTTAATTTAAACAAATTACCTTCAGGCACTGGAGTGCTATTGTTACAATATGGTTTACTAAAATGACATGAGCTCTGCTCTTTGCTACTTTTGCACTTAACCTTGCTGAAGGGAGTGCAGCTGTATGTGCAAGTAAGGCGAGGAAACCTCCTCCCATGGCTTCTATCCAAGGAGTTCACTTTTTTGTGGGAAGATTTATAGCTGTGTAATAAACATTCCTCTGGATTAGCGTGATGATATTTTAGGTATCAGAGTTGCATCAATCAGTGTGTGAAGGAAAACTTGACAGGGCAGGAAGCCGAGAGAGAAATTCACATGCCTGCAACCATAGCACTCACAGTCACACAGCTTCATGTTCAGCTGTACTTATGGCATATGGCAGCTTGTAAAAGACAAAATTGTCCCTGAAGGTTTGTGGTGGCAGAACTGCCATTTCCCTGGCCCCTGAGGGGAAGAAAACAGACCACTTCCATATTTGTTCATAAAGCAATGTGGTGGGTTGCATTGCCTGTACCCAGCTAATTCTACCTACCAGTATCACCCAGGGTATGAAAAGGACGTTGTAGGGAGTCTGGCCTCTCTAAGATGTCCAAATAAGATCTGTATAAGATTGTATTTTGACTCTTAAGAGATAGGATAGAAGTTCGGGGATCCCTACATGTGTTAGATGCTGCTCTCCTCGCCCCAGGCTTCATCTTCCTCTGCTTTCTGTTGCAGGTCTGTTTGTCTGTCTGTGCTGGTTTCTCACAGCCCTTTTTGTTTTGTTCTCCTTTTTCTCCACGAGAGTCAGAGCAGATCTGGTCTTTGATGTTTTTATGGCATTGCTGCTTTCCCACAGTATGTGGCTGCTGTGTCTGGTCTGTCACCAATCCTCCTAGGCAGCAGCTTAGAAAATGCCTTGTTTAATGACTGAATGAACTCACACTTTGTCCTATGATTTCCCTGACATTCATTAACCATTTTATGCCACCATGTGTAATATTGCAGAACAATGGTTTTGTGTCCCGTTATCTAGGAGCGCAGTCCTGATAGTATTATCTAACAAAGACATCAGTGTAATCAGAAACACTTTTCCTTATGTCTAAGCTTTGCTTTACATGGCTTTCTGGAAATCATAGACTGCTGTTGTGCAATAATTTATGTAAAACTGTGTGAAGTCTCTTCCACTCTCATAGATTTAGCTAGAGGGTAAACTCAGGAGACTTTGCAAGTTACTTTAGCACCTTTCTTAAAGAGATGAGCACAATACTGTGTTCTGCTATTTCCAAGTACTACCCTCATCTACTTATCTTTTTTTCGTCAGTTCAATTTTATGCTTTAGGCACAGGGCCTGGCTTTCTTGTTTGTGTTAGGACAGCATCATTGTCTTCTACTATAAATGACTTTCTGTATCCTGTGGTGTTGCCCAGTTTCTGCATTGCCCAGAAAAAGAATTAGAGAGTCTTTTTTTTTTTTTTTGACATCTTTAGAAACAGTGACATGTTTACTTTTTTTAAATCTCATTTGTTCTAGGAGAATTCATAAGAGCCTAGGTAGGGTACCGAATTAAAAAGAAATAATGAGAAAGATAAGGTCAGAAAGTAGATCCATCTCCTTTTGTTCCACTGCTCCTCTCATCTGTTGTATTTCAGTTATAGTAATTAGTGTGTGGTACATTCCCATATAATACTAGCAGAGATAATTTTTAGTCAGTGCTCCAGACAAAGGTGAAAACTGTCTCAAAATTCCCTATTTGTGTTAATACATGGCGAAGAAAAATGCCACTCTCAAAAAAAGCTATCCATCACATCTGGAAAGGCAGAGGTAAAATTTTGCTTAATGATCTAATCCTGTCCATGCGTCTGTCTGTATGTATATCTCCTGAGCCACCAGTGGCAGAGAATGCAGTTGCTTTCTTGATTCTTCATTTTTATCAGAGTTCACTTCGTCAGGATCAAAAGTATTCCGAGGATTTAATTACACAGTGTGTTTTCCTGAGGATCCTATGGGCGTACTGCACATAGAGTTATATGCAACCATACTCCAACACAGTGTAAACAGTATGACTCAGGACATGAAATAACTGTGAGCCCTGGTCAGGCACCTCTTCAGCCAGTTTTTTGCTAACATAACTTTTTCAACAAAAAACTTTTTTTTTTAAGTTAGTGCAGGTCATTCCTTTTGAGGCAGGTGTCTGATTTTAATTTCGAGCTGCAGACACAGGTTCTTGTTGTTATGCTTAATGTTGGCTTTAGATTTACAGATGTCAATTTGGGGATATATTCTAGACATACCGAAAAGAGGGGGTTTTCTGCATCAGAAGATAAGGGGACACACAAGGATGCTGCAACTGCATAGCAGAAGCACAGCTATAGCTTCAGCTTCTTGTTGTTTAGAAAGAGACAATGGATGAAGAATCCATTCTAAAGAAACTACATTAGTTGTCCTACTCGATTAAGAAAAATTTCGGTCATGCTGCCGTATATGTGGGTTCTACTTGCATGAATTTCTGAAAGGGGAAGATGCACAGGAGATTTGAATGCTGAGATGTGTGGGAGAAGCAGTAAGCCAGGGGCTTAAAAGCTGAGGGAGCTGCTCAGTCAGGTCAGGGCAGGGTTGGCATGAACTGTTCAGAGGAGTTGATATAAGTGCAGGCAGCGACGTGTTGCTCAGTGTGGATCAGCCTGCATCTTTTCAGCAGAGCAGACCTGCTTCCAGATGTCAGCGATGTGTTGTGATCCTTCCCCCACCCCCGAGGATTTTTGTGGGAACCTGAACTTTGCTTGAGGTAGAAAGTCAAGTTCCAAGAAAATTTCAGGGAAGTAACCAGCCTGCTGCTTCCCCTTACAGACTTAGGCTATAATAGAAGAGTCAAAATGAGCATATACGGGGGATTCTGCATGAAAATCAATAGACAAGGTTGTGTTTCTGCTAGGGACTTATTCCAGGGTTGGTTTCTGTGGGTGGTTTTCAGTGTGATCAGGTCAAACTTAAGTGGGTCCATCTATATTACACTGTAATTTTTGTATGTGCTAGTAGTACCATGTGGATGAATACTTTCAGTATTTTTCACATCTGTAACTCAGTGGTTGTCTGTAAATGAAATAGTTTTTATCTTTCTGCAGGAGTCTTGGTTGTATATGTGTGCAGATAACATGTTGAAGACTCCAGAGTGCTCCCTTTTCTAGAAACCACTCTTGGTCCTTAATTTTCTTTTTGTGTTCCAAAAAAGCCCTTTACTTTTCCTGGGCTGCTGAGTGGGCTCTCTCAGGAGCTTGCCCATCCATTGCCTTATTTTCGAGGCATGGAATTTTTAAAAGGCTTCAAAGGCATTGATTGTGTGCAAAGAAATGTGGCAATGGTGTTTGCTCAGTGTTAGTATAGTTTTGATCAGAAACAACACAGATGATGTGTCTGAAATAATTTCTGAAATGGTGATCTATTCTTTCACCGAAAATGCCTCTTCATCAAGGAAGTTAATTTTGTCTTTTCAGAAAGGCAAGCTTTAGGACATGTGGAACTCCTAGGTTGGTTGGTTGTTTACCAAATAAGAAATACACTGAAAAGAAAAGCTGTCCAGAGCATACTAAATAACTCCTGCTTGTATCTCAAAGTGTGGTGGGGAAGAAAGACCTTCTGGGTGAAACACCCAAACTTGAATTCATTGGTTCATGTAACCCAAAGAAGCTGCACTTGCTTTTCATAAATCTTTCATTACACAGGGCTACAGTGGATGTTTACTGCAGTTTTGCAAGTCCTGAGTCAGTATATTCATACCCAGTAGCCATATTGTTGTATGGATTTATTTTTACTAGGGTTTCCAGTGGTTTCCTCAATTGATGTGATGCACAGCCCTAAAAATTAATCCTTCTGTGGCACAGACCATGAAGCTAAGGATTATTGAGGTCATAAGTTCATCATATGTAAAAATACTTTACGAAGTAGTGCAGGAAACCTTGTAAGAATTACATGAAATTAGGTCTGAACCAAAACTTCTCCTAGCATGGACATTTGAGGCAGAACTACTTTAGACCCATAATGCACTCTTCACTGGTGAAGCCTTGGCCAGCTCTTCAGCTAGAAGACCGTATTAGCCAGTTTCTAGAATGAAAATGTGGGCTCAATGAGAGATCCATTATGCACAGCAGAGCAGACTGGTTCATGTTAGATAAAAGCATCTGTGCTTTTAATATTTAACAGAATCTCAACATTGAATTCAAGTGTCTTTTTTCAGGTTGCTGCCTTGCATGCTGCAGGAGGCAGGTCTGGCTGAGCTGCCCATAGCACTAGCCACCTCTTTCTCTTGAATGGTACCCAATAACATAAATTAAATTATTTCTCTAAAGTGGCTATTACCCTACCTTTATCAAAATTAGATTTCATGTGCCCTGGCTATCTTCTCCATTTTCTGTATATTTCTGAATTTCATCATGTTCTTTTCTAGTTTTGGCTAAACTTCATAATTTGGCATCGCTTGCCACTTCAGTGCTTGCTTATTTTTCCCAATCATTTAAAATTGCATTAAACAGTGGTCTTCGCTCTTTGAATGCCAGACTGCACTCTTAACCTCTTGCTATGTCTCTTCTATTAATGGTTTAACATGATAAAAATTCTGACATGAATCATCTGGGAAAGGAAAATGTTCATGCGAAAGACAGCGCCTGGAGTGTAGACGTGAGGTTCATAGAAATGAAAGCTTTTAGAAACAGTATCACATCACTAGGAATTTGCCCTCATTAACCTTCCCTCCCCACCTCCACTCCCACCCCTCGCACCCCCCCACCCCCAAAAAAAAAACCCACAAAAACCAAAAGTAAGCCAATAAAAAGACAAGAGATGCAGGCTTAAGTTTTAAGTTGGGTTTGGTTTTTTTTTTTTTTTAACAAAGAAGTTACTTTCTTAAAAGGAAATGGTGAAATAATCACCTTTTTCTCCTCTTAAACATATTCCATACTTTATAAATTACTTTGGAAGCACTGAAATGTCATGGTTGAACATCTAAATATGGGAAGTGTATGCTTGTCTCCATGCTTTGGGTGAATTCAGGTCTGGTCTGGTTCTTTGCCTGGTCTCCCTCAGCATACAAATAGACCACAGAGCGTTTGGTGGTCCCTCCGTGGGCCCCCCATGAGACAGACAGTAATGTTCCAAACATCCCCTGTTTGACAAATGTAATACTAAACATGCCTGGGTAGTTACCATCTCCAGCAAAGAAATCCTGGCGTTTGATCTCCAAGGCATGTATCCCTACCATTTGAACTGAAGGGATCACTTTATTAGCTGCTACCATTAGCAGTCACCATCCCCTTTGTGAACCATCCAGCAACTAGCTAGTGTGTGACAAGCACTCCTGACCACCCAGTTTGTGTTTAAAGAATCCGGAGAGTTTAAAAAAATTCAGGCCCTTGCACCACCACCACCAAACTTGGCATGTCCTAGAGAGCTTTGTTTGGAGCTGTCGTTGTTTCCATTGCTGTATGTTTGAAGTCCTGGACTGGGAGTTCAGAAATCTGAGTTGAATTCTCAGCTGTAAAGCAGTGATCTGGTATGTAGCTGGGAAGGCACTTACAATTTTTCTTTTGGTTTCTGATCTTTGTGTTGCCCTCCTCTCTTGCCCTTGAGTTGTCACGCCTGTTTGCTCCACAGGCTTTTTGCACTTTGAGGACAGCCTGTAACTTGCTTTCAGTTCCTATGGTGATCATTTGTTTCACGTGTTTGTGTATTACTGGAACACTAATCCTCTGAATCAAGCTCAGAATTCAGTGAGATTCTGCCAGACAAATTAATTTGTGTTTTCATTTCTTCTTTTTCCTCTGCACTCTGTTTTTTCCACTCCCTTTGGGTGTTTTGGCAAAGGCAGACATTGCCAAACCTCACTGCCATACACTGCAGTGTGGAGAGCTTGGGTGAAATTGTGCAGATTGGTTACTCACAACTGTCAATGGTGTTGTAAGAGACGGAGTACTGCAGGGTCAGGGGCCAAGGCAATAGATCACAGAGATGCTTTTAAGTTGGAGGCATTGATTGTTTGCTTTAAAATTCTTCTCATCTTCCACGCATTTTGTGCATGTGCGCATATCTGCCAGCTGGGCTACATCAGTCTCATTCTTTAAATATGTTTTTCACAATACTTTCAATCGTGTTCTCTATTTGGGACCTTCTGTTAGGCTGTTCCACTCAAATCTATTTTAGTGCTTTGTACAGCCACAGCTTAAACCTTGTACACCCTGTTACAAATACCTGTTGATGTTTTTGAACAAAAGCAGAAGAAGCTGTTATTTGGCCTGTTGATGGCAAAGAATTGCACTGAGGGCCTCAAGTTATAACACATCAAGCTGTGACCTTGCTAGATCTCCTAGAAAAACAAGGCATAGCAAGCTGGTAAACTGTGTGGGAAAACTTGAAGACTGAAAAGCTGTAGCAAAGTAGGTGTGGGGCTTTGGGTTTTGGCCTTCCATCCTCTGACTTCATGATGAGCCAGTTGCCCAACATGATAATGCTCTGCTGTTGTAGGTGCTTTTATTTCAAATGGACCAAAAAACTTTAGGCCAAGATTATCCCTTCTGATTTAAGGCAGTTAACTGTTGTAAAGTGAGGGCCTCATTGCTGCAGTCTGGCTGTGTTACTAAACGAGGGAGACAGATACCTCCAGGAGGCAGGTGACTCTGGTCTTGGTGACCAGAGAGAGTGTGAAAGAAAGAGAAAACACCTAAGCATCCAGTCATTAGTCTCAGTTGAAGGTGTTGACCTTGGGATATCTCAAACCTACTTTTCAGGAGATATCAGTATCACAGATGTTGGTGGAGCTGGTATTTCATTTTCTCTTCCTTGCCTCCAGCAGCTGGTGCCAGCTTAGCCCCAGAGAACAACCAAGGGAGGCAGAGATGAGGTTTTGGTTAAAAGATGAGCCTGAGAGGCGTGTATCTCACAGCTTTTTCTTTGAACGACTCTTGGTGACCTGGGGGATGTGTTTTGGGAAAATCAGAGCTCCTAATTGAGTATGGCAGAAGGCAGCTGGTTGGAATTGAGTTCCTTGTGGATGCAAAAAATTTACCTGGGTTCAAAAAGTGTTCATATGAATCTGTGGCATAGTTCTTCAAAGATAAACGCAAAGATACAGCCCTGGACTCAGGGAGCCTTTATATATTGCTGGAAGCTGGGACCGTGTGTCGGGGGAGAATCGCTGTGTGCTTGGCCTTTGCTTATTCTTCTCTGATAGGGTTTGCCATTGGCCGCAGTTGGGAATGGGCACAGACTGAGACAGTCCCCTAGTCTTACCCAGTACTCTTACCCCATATTCTCATCCTCATGAATATTTTAAGTTAATTATAGTTGAAATACCAGTCACAGGAGATCCTTAAACAGGGTTTTAATGAATTTAACATGTCTACTGGTGCTTCAGTTGGCTGACAGCCTTTTTTCAGTAACTGGTTGCACAAGTAGTGTCTTCATCTAGGGCTGCACCCAAAGTATTTTACAGTGACAGATAGAAGGATACGGAAAAGCTGTGCCTATAGGCACATTACAGGCAGGATAGCCTGCAAACGGGTAGGCTCCAGTATCAGAAGGGGCAGGGTCTGAGCTGGGCAGAGAGACAGTCTGTGCTATAACCTGAGGAAGGAACAAAAGAGTTTTACAGCCCGGTAAAGTAATTGTCAGTGGGACGTGAGACTCTAAGACGAATGAGTGAAAGCTAAAGGGCTGTTTGAAAGGACATTTCTTCTTACTGTAGTTGTCCCTCCCAGTTTTCTATAAATGTCTCATTTAATAAAAAGTAGATGGTGGCAAACAGTTCTGCAATGTTCCTTTGCAGGTGTGAATTTGTTTCCAGAGGCCGTCAGGGAGGAGGGAAAGGTTCTAAATTGACCATATTGTTATTAAACAATCCTAGTTTTTATCACTGTTTACTTTTAAGAAATCAGCTTTTTGCAATGCTTCCTGTTAACATAATCAGCTGGAAGTGCTCTTATTAACTGAATAGTAAGCAAGTATTTTATTAGATTGCAAGTGACATGAAAGTGAAGCTGGCTTGAAAACCCTTCATCCTCTGCCACCTCTTGTTTAACATTTTGTTTCTTCTCCAAGTTATCATTGCAGAGGCCCAGGATGAATATCTGGGCAATTGTCAAAAGAATGAAAAAATATGTAAGCTGTGCTCTGATTTTATTTTTAGTTTTAAAAATAGTGGCTGTGTTTGTGTCTGGTCAACAGGTGCCTTGACAAGCCAAATAAAGTCTTTTCTATTGCTGGATCTAAAAGCAGTCCTGTGATTTAATAAAAGGGGAAAGAAAGGCTTCCAAAGAGAGCTTGTTTGGAAGCCTTTTGTTGTTTAGTATTTAGCATTTTAAAAATAAGGGGAAAACCTGAACTCCAGGGGGAATTACTGGGCTGGGGAAGATTGTATGATTTCAGATTATATGGTTAGGCCCTTTCAGATGCATTGTGTGATGTGTCAGGCAGCTGAGATGTCCTCTAGAAAATCCGATTTTTATATGGGATAGCAAAGAGCAGCTACGGCTGGTGGCTTTGTTCGTGTAATTCTCAGAAGGGAAGAAATGCAGTGACAGTTGGCAATGCTCAAACATCTGAGAGTGTTTGGTCTTCTCTCAGATTACGCTAAAATTATTAATGTTCTCCTTTCCTGGTATACACAGAAACACTGATGACAGTATCTTAAGGATTCAGACTGCTTTGATTGTTTTCATCTGTGGAACCCCAAGAGCTTCTGTGCAGGCTCTTTGGCCCGTGTAACTCACAATCCATTCATCTGAAATCTTGAGGTCTACCCTGGTGTAAGTCGAGGGGGGCATTTCCCCTCAACTCGGGGGCAAGTGTGCCTGACAGCAGATAAAGAACACTGGTTTGATTCTGCATGGTCGGATGAAGAGCAGGGGGTGAATGAGCAAAGAGAAGTGGTGAATCTTGCAGAGATTATTTCAAGTAGTACAGTGCCAGAGAGCAGGAAGATCATGAGCTCTGAGTAGTTTTGTACCCTGGAGTCATCATTGTTGTATACCTCTATGTCCCAGAAATTGCACCTTCCAAAATAAACAGGTGTCCTACCCAATGATGGTATCTACCATTTCTAAATGCTGCACAGGGTTTGAGTCCCAAGGGACTGTAAACTGATTATTTGTAGCCATATATGAAGTATAGGGGCTGAAACAAGGGGCTGCTCTGAAACGAGGCAGCTAACATTTAGCAGGCTTGAAGAGTGGTGGCTGGGAGCAGAAAGGATGCCAGAGCAACATGAAAAGGCAGAGATGGAGACTGGCTGGAATTTTGACAGCTCATTAGGACCAATTCAGGAGCAGAGAGGAAGTGCCCTATAGCTTTAATGGAGATTTTAGTTTTCTGATTCATTTGCAAAACCATACTTATAGCAGATGTAATTTCCTTATCTCATGAGCATTGGTTAATTAGAGGCTGAGTACTAAATGAGTTTTGGCTCAGCCCTACGCTGGAAAAAGTGGGAGGTAAAGGAGAAAGAAAACTAAAAGGGAAAACAAAGGTTGGATTGAATAGAAGTGTTCTTAACAAAACTGTCCATGGGGAAAAAAAATAACCAACCAACTCAGACATTTTCAAGCTAAATATTTGGTCCTGGTGAAAGCAGTGGTTGTTTCTTTTCCATTTTAGAAAGGGTTTTTACAGGAGGGAAGTAGTAGAAACAAAGAATTAAACTTCAAAAGCATTTACAAAACCAGTGAAAATAGAGGTAGGTGGTGGGCTGGTGGTAACAGCTGCTGACCAAGACAGTGAGTAGGATATTCATCCTGGATATGAAAGGAATATTAGCTTCCCTCTGCCTGCGGAGAGTAAGAAGCCTAGGTGAGAAACCGAAAGATCTGTAGAAGATCAGGCCCTGAAATGAGGATTCACAGATAGCAAAGCCACGGCAGAAAAATCTCAGTTAATTCTTTCCATTTAAGTTCCTTCTCAAAATGCTTAGGAGGCTTCCTACATGATCCTTTCATTACAGGAGACAAATGAGGTGAGTTGTCTCCAGCCAAAGTGGCAGTGGAAGAGGTTGTGTGACAGACTGATGCAATGATGTTTACATTTCCAGGACCAGTTGGTTTTCACCCAAAAGTTCTGAGGGAACTCAAATAGGAAATAGCGAACTATCAACTCCAGTTTATAAGCTGCCACTTAATTTGCTTTTTGGTATCATAACAATGACAAATGTGATGCACATTTAACAGACTTAATGGAGACTAAATACTGTTTGTCTTCCTTACATACCAGGGAAACTGATAGAAAGTATGAAAAGAATAGAATTATGTCATGCATAATCATATGATAGAATGAGGAAAAATCAGTGTGACTTTTCTTAGGGGGATATCCATTTCTCAGAAATCTGTTTGCGTTCATTAGAGTCAGTGAAGATACTCTTCTGGGTATTGTGTAAATGAATTTCTAAAAAGGTTTTACAAGCTCTTTCATTAGGTAGCCTTGTAGAAATGAAGCCCTCAAGAGGAAAGGTACTGTTGTGAATTAGGAGCTGATTGAAGAGTGGGAATAAATAGTCTGGTTTTGTAGTTGAAGAAGATTACTGGGGTGTCACAGAGAACTGTATTGGGCCAGACCTGTGCTTCATAAGGGATACAGAAAAGGGATGAATGGTGAGATTACAAAGTTTGCTGATGATACAGTAGTATTCAAGGTAGGAAAAAGTTGCCAATGGTATGGTAGTATTCAGGGTAGAAAAAACCAAAAGATGTTATTGCATGTTTGCAGAAAGTTTTTGCAGTGAATGGGCAATAAATGGCAGATTAAATTCCCAGTAATGTACATGGCATAAGCCAGCTGTAAATATATACACACAATTATAGAATTTAAAGTGGTTATTACAATTCAATATAGAAATGTTGAAATCATTATGGCTAGCTCTTTGAAAGCATCAGCTCAAGTGGCAGCCAAAAGGCAATCTTGATCAGAATTTATTAGGAGAGAAGCAGAGAGCCAAACTGAAAATTCAGTTGTGTTCATGATATCTGTGGTGTGTGCATATCCTGGACACTGTCATCTTTCTCTGCTTTCAGAAAAGCATATGACAAAGCTAGAAGGTATAGAGAAATAAGGATAGTTAGAGTAGCAAGATGACTTCAGAAGGTGATTGGGCAGATTCAAGGAAGAAAAGACATGAAGGGTTAATAACAAAAATTTTAGGTAAAAACTAAAGTGTCTGACCTTGGGAGTATGTGGCAGGAATAGTGGTGTTCTGTCTTCTCTCGGCTCTCGTAGTACCCCCCGGCAATGTCCTTTATTGAGTCCTGTACATGCCATACCTACTGGTTCATTTGATCCCATACAGCTAGTCTGGGCTCCTAGCTGAAGCCACGTTTCTCACTGGCCATGGGAGGACCTTCATCACAAGGCTGGCATTCTGCTGTTCTGGTCAGGGCTTTGCAGTCCAGTAATGCTGTTCCACTTCCTATCAAGTGTTGTAATCTTTGGGCAAAAAAGTAAGCTTTTGACGAAAACCTGATAGTTAAATCATGAACTTGGTGGTGTGCCCTGAATCAGGGTGAGAGTGGGTGTAAACTTGACTTGCTCAAGTTGCTCTTGTCTTGTGTCAGCAATAGGGGTACTTCATGGGAGAGGAGGATGGGGAAGCAGTTTGAGATTTCCCTTAGCTGTTTTGGCTGAAAAAAAGTATTCCTGTTGGATTCATAGCAAGATGGTGAGAGCCTTTTTCACCCTTTTTACAGTAGGTCTGTGTGCTCCTTGGCGCACAGGCTTGAGGCAAGGGTTCTGTGGTCACTGTCAGACCCCCTCATAGGCAGTTAGGAGGGCCCGTGTATTTTGTGCAACCAGAGCATTGTCACAGGAAAGGTTTAAGAAACCATGCCTCAGGACCGACTGATCCCCAGGAGGCTACAGAGCACCGCAGCGTTGATTGCTTTATAAACCTGATGGGGAGGAACAAAAAATCCTTGCAAATACTTGTGTGTGTCCCCTCTAATTTCTGTGTGTTGGAGGGTAATGGGCTACCACTCTTGATCACAGGAAAGAGATCCTACTTTGTAACTAAGACTTTATTGCTTCTCAGAGGTTTTAATACTCGTCTTGTGATGCCTGTCACAGTCCTGGCAGAACACGCCAAGGAACTCGGGGTTGTTTATGGTCTTTTAAAGAAGAGAGGGACACCCCCCCCAAAAAAAAAAAAAAAAGCCTGATAATGTGTTCTTAAAGATCTTAATTATGGATTCAAATTGAAACAGTTAGCAAAGTAAACTAACATGAAGCCATGTTTTGTTTACAAAAAAAACCGCAGTGTGCATCTGAAAGGGAAAAGTGGGTATATGAGTGAAGACCCAAGCCCTATTCCAATAGTCTGTTGACATTGCAGGCATGAAATATTGCTGTTTATACTATTTGGCAAGGGATTTCAGAGTAGATTCTTTGCTTTTATCTGCAGGGGATAGGAAGTGCTCAGGCCCTTGCTTGAGGTAGTTATAAATATTAACTTTATAAAACCAGTGTTGAAACTCCACAGGAACCTGTAGAGCCAGACAGGAGAACTCATTGATACAAACATATTTGGGAACTGGCAGAGCTGTCTACAGAAGAAAGGAAAAAGACATAGCCTGAAGACTTTGTTACTTATCCATAGTATCAATTGCAAAGCAAATGAGACTTCCAGGGCTGGGTACTGTTTCGGTCTCATGCTTTGATTCAGGCGTGCCTTGTTAGGTTACACTCCTACATCTGATCATGGCAGGAGAAAAGAATCTTAATATTGAATTAAACTCACATACGTGAGTTTTCACTGCTGTATATCAAAGTAGCTGCTTTTGTTTTTGCTAATCTCTAGAGGCATTGATTTTAGGAAAATACTATGGGAGAGTGGGAATGCAGCACAATGACAGCTGGGTTGCAAATAGACTTTGTGTGTTTCACTTCTGTATCAAGATGAACTACAGAATACAATGTCAGGATAAAGAGAACCAGATATGTGCATCATTATGAGATAACGTAATGACTATGTTTTACTGAAAGGAACAAAGTTTTAGTGGCTGAACAAATCCTCTGGCGGCAGCTTCTTTTTCCATTCCAAGAGCTTTTTCCCCCTCAAACTGTAAGGAAATCTTGCAATGCTGCCTGTAAAAAGTAACACCGGTAAGTTGACATTATTTGGGGGATGGGAGGTCACGCCAGCTGCTCTTCAGTGAGTGCAAGAGATGTTGCTTCCTAAAAAGGACGTGCTGTACTCTTTCTCCAGCATTCTGGTGTCTCCAAAATACTGTATATCAAGCGCTCCAGCTTTTGTGCAGAAGTCTTGGCATTAGGTATTTATAGTTACTCCTACACTGGATGACTCAGCCCCTCTTTTACACAAAAGAATATGGTTGGTTAAAGCCTTCCAAAAATTGTCAAGTGGGAAAACTTTACAATTGAAATGGATCATGCCCCCAGGGTTTCACCACTGTATATTTTGATTCACTAATGAAGTCCTATGGTGGTCTTGGTGCTTTGGTTCTTTTCAGTGGAAGCAAACAAAAGAAGGATGAAGATACAATCCCTTAATGACTTTGCTACTAAAAAAGCCCTAATCTGATGTGAGTATGCACTGGGTTGATTTTAGGCTGCTACTGGTTAACGTCTACTGCTTCTGATGAAATGCAGTAAGTCCACTGGGAAAGATGGTGTAAATGTAGTCAAGAAAATGTGCTCCATTTAACTTCAGTTTTGCATTTAAACTGACATTGTAGGTGGCCGGTCTCCTTGCTACCGTCCCGGGATTCCATCTGCTGTGTTCCATCATGGATTTTTATCCATTTGCTTTGATTAATGAAGTATCAACATGTTTTTTAGATGAAGGTCCATTAGTTTGGTGCTCAGTACTGATTTGGGCAGCTACCTAGCAAGGTGATGCTGGGAAATTGCAAGGCTACTGAGCAAAAAGAGCAGTCACTTCTATATTTCTACCCCTACACTTCCTCTGACATTTGGGATAGAACTTGCTCTTTGCAGTCCAGAGCAAATTACATCTAGATAATAATACTTTGATTTACTGGAAGTTAGAGATAATGGGGAGTTAGTTTCTTCTTTGTGCCAGGAATGTAAAAATGTCAATTTTTTGGTTAAAAGACCAAGTCTCAAAATGAGGGGGCAATGGAACACGCTTCTGGATGCATTCTAAAATGAAACAAGAGGGTTTTCATCTGCTAATTCTGGAGTTGATATACTTTCTTTCTTTTATCTCTCTCCCTTTCTAATTTTTTAATTTAAACAGTACTACAAGGACTATGCAATCCTATTGCAGCATTCAGTCCCTGAACTTATATGCTTGTACACTTCTTTTCCTCACACTAAGGTCAGATGCCAACTCTGCAGGATGCAGATGCAACATGAAGCCCCTTTCTCACCTGAGGCTCAGTTCAAGCACAGGTTTTGTAACTGACAAGACACTGTGAAATTAGCAAATTAAAGCGCCACAGCAAGGGTCGAGCATTACAAAACTGAATAGTCCATAGTCCCCAGTCATGTCAACCAGAGTTCACTACATGCAGTCATTTCTGTGTTTGACTATAGTAAGTTCACACAGTATATTGAGCTCATTGAATTTCATGTGACTTTAGGTTGCACCGGGACAAATCTAACTGCTGCTACTGTGCTTTTAACCATTCAACTTCCTTCTTGTTCAGATGAAATAAACTGGAGAAGTCAGTGGGAGATAGGTGACTTGTAGAATGACAAACATTTAATACAATTAAAATCATTCTTTCAGGTTTTTTTGGACAAAAAAAGGATGTAGATAGCTATCGTATTTCTTAAACCTTGCTGTTGACTAGATTCTGGTGACAGAAATTAGTCTCAAAGGCAAAAGTATCAGAGATTAGTTTCTTGGAAAACCTGTAATCTTTCCTAACTGTCTGTTTCATCTGAAATGTTTCCTGGGGTTTTTTTGTATTAAAAAAAAACAACCAACCAACCCACAACCCATTCTGTAGTTACACTGTTTCCACTCATGTTAGCAACAGTGCTGATCATCTGGTGAAAGTCACATGTTTCTTTCTGATGTAATGTCCCATAGCAACTCTAATTTTGAATTGTTTGCCTTATTTAGTAACCATTCTAGTTTTCTTGCTGCTTTTTATCTCGGTGATGTTCCTGCACTCTATAGCAACACTCAAATCTTGTGCCAACGTTGCACCATCCATTATGCAGCTGAATCTGAAAGTAGCAGCATCAGACCTTTTGGTTTCTTTTTAATGGGAGCTGCAGTGGTTCTGAAAACTCTTGGTCTGGGAAATCTTGCAAGATGAAATCCTCCAGTACCGCACAAGCTCTGGAAGTACAAGGTCTCCTTCAGTGCCCTGCTGCTCTGTCTCATCATTACACACCCTGTCTGCAGCTAGTGCGGTAACAACATTTAAGATTTGCACCTTGAACCCCAACAGCTGTAAATCAGGAATAAGTCCTAATTAACCTCCTCCCCTCCTCCGCAGGGTTGCTGTGAAATGACAACACATTGCACAGGGGGAAAAAAATACCCCATATCCTATTTCCCACCTCCTGAAACAGCCTGCACCTGGGTTTTTCAGTAAGTCAGCTGCACTGGTGACTCTGCTGTTGGTACAGAGGAGCTTGGCTTCAGCCCAAGAGCAAGACCATTTTTCTACTGGTCAGATGTTGCCTCTGAAGTGTGCAGTGCTAATATACAGTGGGGTTGTGTCTTACTCACCCGAATGCCATGTTTGTATTAGTGCAGTTTGCTCTAAGGATGTTTTTTTGGGGTTTTTTTTTTTTTTTTTTTTTCTTTTTTTGGGGTCTGGTTTGTTTTTTTTTTTTTTTGGTGATATGAGTTAAATGATGTGCAATTACCATGGAGACAATTTAGTATTTCTGTAAGCCTCACAGGAAACAATAGTCTTGTGCCTTGTTTTTAGCTCAGATGTTTTCCTCTTGTTAATAAACAGGATGACCATAGCAATTTAGGTTGAAAAATGTTTTGCTTTGCATTTGTAAAGTGTTTTTCTTCAGGATGCCTTGCAGACATTAATTAATCAGTCTCAAGATTGTTCCTTTAAGACAGGCGAATAGCATTATCTCTGTTTTACAGATGGGAAGGAGAGTTAGTGAGACAAAATAATTTGCTCAAAACCACCAAGGATGTAAGTGTCAAAATCCTGGGATTAAAATTCTGTAGCTTTGGCTCCATTTCAGGTAAGGTCCAACAGGAGCAGTAGGGCCAGGTCAGGCGCTGGACGGGGGGACCTTGGCCACATTGCGTCTTGTGCAAGCTGCACCCAAACACCGAGGTCCCCAATGGTGGGTTCATCAGAGGTAATTTGTATGAGAATCAGTTATATTTATTTACTTGAAATGTTCATTAGTTGGGTATAGCGGAATTTCTTTGTTGCAGGAGTTTTCTGTTTAGCATTTGTCCAGAACTGTACAGATGTCTTGAGGGAAGTAATTTTTGACCTTGCTTCTCAGTTTTCTTGTTCTTTACTAGACTGCTGAAGGAATCACAGTATAGGTTTTAAAGCAAAACCAGGCAAGGAGAGAACACAGTGAAATATTTCAGCCAGACTTGAAAGCTTCCTGTGGCTGCATTTCTCCCTACTGTAGGCTGCCTCCAGCGGGTAGGTTTTGATTAGAGAAAGGTATTTCTACTTCATGCGTGATACCTTTGATATTTTGAAACTTGGTTTTGTTCCAGTTTGGAATGAAAATGACAAGTGTCACTGGAGAGGGATGGTGACTACGAAGGTGTATCGTCCTTCTCGGCATCGGCTGCCTTGCAGCTCAAGGTTCCCTTCCTTGAGGTGGTTTGTGTAGCTGGAGATTGGTGTATATATATTTATGAATTTAAGCACAGGACTTATTTTTTATGGCTGTGCCCATACTACTGAATTAAGCATCACTGGGAAGCTTTACTGGCTGCTGTGATTCAGTCACCTGTGGCGCTACATTGTAGCATAGCTCCTGGCATGGGTTTGGACCAAACTAGCCTTCTCCAGTGATTCCTGGGCAGACTTTGGGAGCTGGCGTGTGCTGCACATGGCTCCCAGTGGGTCACGTGTGTGAGGCGGGGAGGGAAGAGACTTGCCAGATGTGTTTGCTTGTGGTCTTATCTGACTCCTCCTGGGGCGGGAGGGGGGCGCTCAGCCTCTGGAGTTAGAGCAGGGATGAATTTGGCCTATTAAGGAGTTTTAAAGGGATTAAAAGCTCTTCTTCTGTTATTGATTTTTCTTAAAAATAGCTCTTTCAGAGATCCAGGCTCATTCTGAAGCAACTTTTTTTTTTTTTTTTTTTTTAAAATTAGGCATCAAGTTAAAAACAAGCCTTTATACTATCTCTGCTGGTGACTTAGCCCCAGAGGAGTTTGCTGTGTCAGCCTGTGGGGCATTTCACACTGGGAACAGCATTAGCAGGCACTCTGCCATCTCCTTTTCTCTGTTAAATTCCCCCAGAATCATACCATGATTCCCCAACAGCAGCTCAGACAGCTATGAGAACCCCGGGGGATGGATTTCGTTAGTGCACCCTTGCAGTTAAAAGGAAAGAGGAGTGGGGGGGGAAGCAGAAACAGCATGTGCTCCCTGCACTCAAACCCTGATGCCACACTGGCACTGCAGCTTGCCCCACCTGGCCCCGAAGCACACGCAACTGCAGTGTGTGCCAGCCTCAGGTGTGGAGAATTTACAGAGATGCATTTATCAGTGGAGGGTTTTGGTTTGGATTTGGCAGGTCTGCAAAAGCAGGTAGCGCGGCCGGGGTGTTTTGCGAGGGTGCCCACCTGGATCCGTGTGGAGATCGGAAGGCCCATGGCATCCCACACTGATTTTCCCTCTGTCCCTTCTTCCTCCAGTGCGGGGAAACCCTCTACACCTCTCAGGGGAACCCGTTTTCCATGTCCAGCTGCATTTGGGTTCTTTATTTATAATACTGTAGCTGAGGCTGCTCATTAAAGCAGCAGTGTTTTCCTGAGGTGTGTTTTTCCATTCAGGGGAGGCTCTCTGGAGCTACTCTAGATCATATGTGAAAGCCTTTTTTCCATTTTAGTGAACCCATTTTTCCACAAGCAGTTCCACCCGGCCCTCATCCTGGCATGGAGCTGCACCCAGAAGGGAGGCACCGCATTGTCCCCAACAGAGCACCGGTGGCATCGAGCAATGGGGTCCCCTCCACATGTTGGTGTGGCACATGAAGCCCCTCTGCTTTATGGTTTCTGAAAGCCACCCCTGTCAGTGGGGCTGCACTTGGAGTTAATTTAATTAACTCCAAACTGGAGCTGGTTTAATAATCCTCAGGGGACATACAGGTAGTGGCCAGTCCCCAGAGACCTGGCAGGGATTAGGAATTAATAAAGTACAGATACCACCATTTATCCTTGGGCAGGAAATGAGTCCCTGGGAAGTTTTGGGTCTGTGCATTTTGAGGCTTTCGGGGTGAAAGAGTGCAATGACCCTTTGCTAATTTTAGAGGGGAAGGACAGTAGCAGAGAGGGTGCTGATATAAGCATGTCCAAGCTGCGCAGTGTGTCTTTCTTTGATGGGGTGGGTTTAATGAGAGAATACATGATTCTTTCCATCAGTAAATCAAGATTTCTGCATCCCTTCTAGAAGCTGTCAGTGCCCATGACTGTACCCAGGAAGATGCTTAAATAATTAAAAAAAAAAATTTGGAGGAATGTAAACATGTAAATTCCTTCGCCAGCTTTGCAGGCAGTTCTTTTCAGCTCAGAAACATCCAGAAGTCCCTCAAATTACAGAACTGCAGCTACATAGTTATCAGTAACTCAGTTCAAAGCTAGTGTAGCTACTGCTACACAGTTATACACTTGGAATGTAACACAGGCAATTAGATAATGATCTTTTCCAAATCCTGCCGATTATTCCCATTTATTTTATTCTGAATGTTCTTTGCTTTATCTGCACATGTAAGGAACTCTCTTTTCTTACTTTAAAAATGTGTCTTTTCTTGTTCATATTTTTTATTATAAGTTGTCTATATCTTCAATTGGAAACAAACTACCTTTTTTAAGATAGTTTAAGAAAATGAACAGATCAAAAGGTTTAAATCTCTTTTTTGTATTATTTCCCTCTCCTGTGGTTTTCCCTCTTATGAAATGCGATTCTTCTGAAAGGCATTACTTGGAATAGTTTGAAAGACTGTGTTGTCTTTAAAGTGTAAAGAAGGGACCACTTCTTAGGAATATCATGCCAAGGAGGGAAATGTTTCTTCGTTATTATGTTGCTCTTGAGGGTTTCATATTGTCAGGTTGAAGGGAACTTGACGGGCTGTAGCTTGTACTTCGTCACAGGGCATTTTCTTTAACATAAACAGTAATATATATTTAATGGTGACATCTGACCCTGCCCTATTAAACCCTCAGTACCCAAAACTAAAGCAATCTCTCTATGCCAACTCTAGAGGAATCCAGAAACTATCTCAAACCCAAGCCCTTTGTGTGTCCTGTCCAGCTGACAACTTTGGGAGCAGTCTTTATGTCATTTGGATTGATCAGCATTGGCTGGTTGGGTGACTTTTTGGTGGGATAACATTGTGCTTTAAACACAAACTTTGGTGGCAAGCATGGTGGCTTACAAAAAATGAAACTGGTGTCCCACTGTGGTCAGCTTGGCACAAACAAAAAACAAAAATGTGTTTTTTCTTACTCTGCTGTGTAAGACGCATTGCATGGCAGTTGTTGCTTTTGGGACAAGAATAGTCAAACATATGAAGCAGACATTCATATGGCTTAAAATAGCAGGAACTTTCTGGTAATAGTGGGATAATTTTGTGTAAATAGATTTGCATGAGGAAGAGATGTAAGAATTCTAATACTAGTTTTTGTAAAGAGAGCTTTTTTCTATAGAGACTTGGTTTGGGTAAAAATGGGCTTGGTTTGGTAGAAGAACAAGTTGCTATAATTGAAATATACGTTTTCTTATCTTTCAGACCCCTGGAAGAAGGAATTTCACGGTCTAGTAAAGTTATGTAAACTCTGAACGACTGCAAGTAAGCAGTCAGTTTTACTGCCAATAAGCGCTAATGCTTTTCCTTATGAAATTCTGCTGTGAATTTCTACAACTCCTGAAATACACTTTAAAAATGTTTATCCATTGTAACATTTATCTTTGGGTTAGAATTTTTTCTATGTTTATCAGATATGGAAGCTAAGTCCAGTCATACTCCATGTCGTGAATGGTGTTTGCAAGTGAGAGGAAAAATGTATTGTAGGAAAGTTGAGACATTATGCCTGAAAGGTACAGGGAATAAAGAGTGACTGGGGTTTCCAGGAAAGAACAAGTTATATGCAGACATTGACATGGCCTTGAGAGAAGACACTATATAGAAGAGGAAAAGATAGGCTTTTCATAAAGTTACGTAAATGCCCAGAAGTTTGAAGATCAGAAAAATACAGTTTTTCAAGCTTTGGACATTGCATACTACAACATTAGGAAGCATATTTTTTTCTGTTTGTACACTTATCTGGGAAGAGACAGTCTAGAACAAAAGGGTTGTTTTTTGGTCCTCCAACTGTGGTTGGTGGATTTTTTTCATCACCTTATGCTCAAAGTATTTTTCTATTTGGGATAGTAGTTTCCCCAGGAAAAGGTTGTGAATCATCCCCTCATTTTTATTTCCACGTTTTTTCCCCTCAAATTCAGAATTAATTTTTCTAGAGTTTATTTTTTTTTAATTTTGTAAGTCCTTTCAAACTTTTCCTTACAGAGCCACAGAGAGTTTTGAGAATTGTTTTTGTCACCAAAAGAACTCACAATTTTTCTCCTTCAGTTTAGCAGAAGATTTTCTGAACCTTGAATATAACAACTTTTATCCTTCCATCACAAAAGAAAGAGGAGCAGTCTCCAGAGTCCTGCTTATCTGTAATTACAGCCATAATCTGGAGTAACCTTTTATCCCAAAGAAAATTGGTTTAAAAAGGGAAATGAGAATCCATGGAAGCAAGGAATACAGGCTTTATATTTAAGTAGCTCACTGATAATTAAGTGGTTTGGAAGAGGTCAACCAGTTCTTTGCAGTAATATTTTAAAGTTCAAGTGACCAAAAATAACACTGTTTATTCTCTTGTAAATGTGGACAACATAATAACTTGTACTTTACTGCTTTTTCAAAATGGATGCTTGGCTGTGGTACGAAGTGATATATGGATGTTTTTACAAAGGTTTATTTGTTGGCTAAACCATCAGTTTATCTCAAATGTAGGAAAAATAAAACACATTCACTTTTTATAGAATTTTTATAGTTTGAAAAAAACCCAAAACACAAACCCTCTAACCAGCTGCAGAAGACACATGAAGAACAACTAAGGTGGTACATGTAAAAAATGTGGTTAAGTAAGTATGATCATGTTTAATGTTTCCATATGGTTGCCATTTTGACAACCAGGAATCCTCAGAGCTCATAAGCTGAGCCAGTGCTATTCAAATTTAAAATACAACCTGATCTTGCAGCAGTGCTGAATTCTGGGCAGATAGTCAATCTTGCTCACTTTAGCTGCAAGCAGAAACATGAGACGAAGCCCTTCCCTGAATTGTTTGCTTCTGCTTGAGCTGAGCATATCCCATAACCTCTGATCTTTCTCAGCATATAGTATGGGAGCTGAAACATGTCCTTTTTGAAACTGGGAAGTACAGTTGTAGATAAAATGTTTAAAGCAGAAATTTTTGCATTGCTAGTGCATCCACTCACCCTAAGAAGGACTGGAACTATGCCAAGTTATTCTCAGGATTTTTCTTTGGGCTCTATTTATTGTGCTAAAAATCAGCAATGAAATCTTAGAAAAAAAAGCGGATCAATGTAAATTCAGTAGCCAAACAAAGCAAAAACTGTTTTCCTCTCCAAAGATTTGATTTTTAGCTGGGTTGCTGGCTTTCTCTAGACCATGGTGGAGGTCTCGGAGGTCAAGTTGTTTGTATACATCCTTCAGCCTGCATTTTCAGTGAGGACATCCACTTGTAACTGTGGTTGGCTTGACTGACTTGGATGGAGTTCTTGCGACTGCTTCTTCTCTTTTGCATTAGCTTGCGACATTCTTCTGATGTACTCTATGTACATAAATTAATAGCTACTCTGTGACCATAGGAATATAAGCCATTATGGAGCCTATTACAGGATTGGCGATTACTTTTTTTTTTTTTTTTTTAAGATCATTGATTATTTAACTAGGAAGAAGGAGGATTCAATTTGGGTAATGTTCCAGATGATTTACAAATACCCTCTAATTGTGTTATGTTGCAAAAATACTGAGGAGCCTGGATCCCAGCGGAGAGCATTAATACAGCTTTCATGACCCCACCCTTCACTACTTTGATTAAACAGCAGGGAAGGAAAGAAAACCTCCCTCGTAGCTTTCCAAAACAATTGCAGAACTTTTGTTCATTTTGCTTTAGTTTGGCTTGCAAAAATTACAGCCTTGGCTTCATAGCAACTGCTATAATTACAGCTGCAAAAGGATTTCAATTATAGCACACTTTTTTGACGCTATCAGAGCTTTTTGGTGGATTGTTTTTTGGGGAATGAAATTTTCCGTGTGGCGTGGCTGTGAGAAGTAGAAGAAAAGATACTTTCTCTACTTGTCCTTGGGTTTGGGCAAGGTTGGAAAAAACACACACTTGAGCTGTTCTATTTTTTCATCTTTTTAACATCTACACAAACAGCTTGCATTCGACATGAGTAAATGCAACTGCTGAAGACAAAATAGACTTCCTCAAGGACTATATTTTAAAAGTTTGAAAAATAGAAGTGCTTGCTAGTAAGCTCAAAGTAATAAAATAAAGGTCTAAAAGGTCTTTGAGTGCCTGCAGGGGAAGGGCTTTTACAATTAGAGCCTGAAAAATGTCCTTTTTATGACCAACTATAGTTAGGGTCTGACACCACATAATGAGGACGCCCCAGGGACAGCGTGGTGGGAAGAGACAGCATGTATCTTCCTCTAAAAGCAGCAGAGAGCTGCCATCCTCTTGGGATTTGGGGAATATCTGTGAAGGTACCACACTGGGGTAAAATCCTTCAGTCTTTGAATAGCAGCTGCCCATCCTGTCTGGGGTGGGAGGAGGCAGTGAACTCTGTAGATCATAAAATACATATTTTGAAAAGAAAAGTATCTGAGAAGAAAGCAAGAGTTGACATCTGAGTGCTTAGTTCCCAGGTAAGCTGTCTGTCTGCCCCTGATGGCAGGCTGTTCTCCGAGTAGGGATATACTGTGACATGTGGAGCTCCCGTGGAGAAGCCCACTGCCCTGGTGAGGGGTGCATTGCAGCTTTGCACAGCAGTGCACCCAGGGAAATCACTTACCAAAGTTGTGTAGAGCTCCAAGGTCAAGCACACCATCCTAACTTGAGGCTGAAGCAAAGAGCCAAATAGTCAGCACTACTTCATTGGGTCTGACTGGGAGGTAGAGACAGCATACGATGATGTGCATGAGCTTTTATTTGGCCTCTGGTACATTTTTAAGGGATCTGTTTGTTTGATTTGTTTGTTTGATTTGTTTGTTTGTTTGTTTAAATCCTCATTGCCCAACTAAGATTGTGAAATCCTGGTAGTTGTTTTTTTAAGAGACTGAGGTCTGTAAACTGACTCCTAGTAAGATTGGAAATTGACTGTGAAATTAATGAAAAGGAGTACACATCTAGCTTGGACTAAAAGGTGAATCTGGAGATAGAAACCTGTTCTCCTCCAGAGTGACTTGACAGTGTCGTGACATTGTTAGGTGGTAGTAGGTGGCTAAGCAAAGTTAAGTGGTGCTCCCCAGAGCTCAGTTTTGGGGCCAGTCTTGTTTAATATCTTTATCAATGATCTGGATGAGGGGATTGAGTGCACCCTTAGTAAGTTTGCAGATGACACCAAATCGGGCAGGAGTGTCGATCTGCTGGAGGGTAGGAACACTCTGCAGAGCGATCTGGACAGGCTGGATCGATGGGCTGAGGTCAACCGTATGAGGTTTAACAAGGCCAAGTGCCGGCTCTTGCACTTGGGTCACAACAACCCCATGCAACGCTACAGGCTTGGGAAAGAGTAGCTGGAAAGCTGCCCAGCGGAAAAGGACCTGGGGGTGCTGGTGGACAGCCAGCTGAACATGAGCCAGCAGTGTGCCCAGGTGGCCAAGAAGGCCAATGGCTTCCTGGCTTGTATCAGGAATAGTGTGGCCAGCAAGAGTAGGGAAGTGAGGAAGTGATGGTGCCCCTGTACTCGGCACTGGTGAGGCCGCACCTTGAATACTGTGTTCAGTTTTGGGCCCCTCAGTACAAGAAGGACATTGAGGTGCTGGAGTATGGCCAGAGAAGGGCAACGAAGCTGGTGAAGGATCTGGAGAACAAGTCTTATGAGGAGTGGCTGAGGGCACTGGGGTTGTTTAGTCTGGAGAAGAGGAGGCTGAGGGGAGACTTTATCGCTCTCTGCAACTACCTGAAAGGAGGTTGTAGCGAGGTGTGTGTTGGTTTCTTCTCCCAAGTTACTAGCGATAGGACACGAGGAAATGGCCTCAAGCTGTGCCAAGGGAGGTTTAGACTGGATATTAGGAAAAATTTCTTCACTGGAAGAGTGGTCAGACATTGGAACAGGCTGCCCAGAGAGGTGGTGGAGTCACCATCCCTGGAGGAGTTCAAAAAACATGTAGACGTGGCACTTCAGGACAGTGTTTAGGGGACATGGTGGTGTTGGGTTGACAGTTGGACTTGATGATCCTAGAGGTCTTTTCCAACCTTAATGATTCCATGAATCCCAGTGCATGCTATATTCTCACAGCACACAGACTGAATGTGAAGGTGCTGGTTTCCTACAAGCATTACCTAGTGAATATACCCTTTCCAACTGTTTACAGCTTGGAAAGCCTACCAAAATGTTAATCTGAGCTCTTTTTGCCTGAGTTGGAGTCTTCAGGTACTACCAGGGAAGGATGGTGGAGGAGATATACTTTATAACTACAACAAAAGCAGAACAAGGCAATTATCAAGAGTGCTTCTGCTTAGCAGCAGAATCCCATTTATGTGTTTGCTTTTTCCCCACGTGCACTTACCCGTGAGGTGGAGGTGAGGTGAAGGATTCTGAAAACCTATGGCTAGATGGAAAGGATTTGATTCATTATTCATGCAGCTGGAATTAGTTGGCATAATACGCGTTCGATTTGCAGACCAGGTACCTGGGCCGTAGCCCTATTTCTGCCCATACACCATCTTATGCTGTGCCTTCTGCTATGCAGGACTGAACTAGATTGTTGAAATGACTCTGAACAGGCTGTTTAGTGAGAAGGCAGCTGAGCCCGCTCTAAAGCCTGGTTCTGCTAGAAGCCGTGCCAGTGCAGCTGGGAGAGTGGCCCTGCAGATGTAAGAGGTTACAGACAAATGTTGTGTAGTGTGGAAATACAGCTGCCATGATCGGAGGGGTGTGATCAGTCTGCACGGTGCCAGGGCAGTCGGCAGCAGTTTCACGCAGGGGGCTCTGGGGCTGCTCGTCACGTTTGTTGTGAAAACTGGCTTTACTTTTCATGCTGAGTTTTTCACACGCACTGCCTCCACTCGTCCTCTCTCCAAAAACATTTCCTTCCTCTGTTGTGCTTTGTACTTGTTTGCTATCTGGCTATGCAGATATTTGTATTGTATTAATAGAAAGAAGTGGTTTTAGGAAAGCAAGGATATACTTTACACTTACTTCAGTTCAGAGACCAGTGATCTAGTTTTAAATTGCTTTATGTCCTCCTTCTGGGGAAGAAAAAAAAAAAAAAAGGGAAGGCTGAATACATGAATTTTCCAGCAAGCAGATGGGTAGAAAGTAAGGAGGCTTAAAAACAGCACCAGGAGTTTTTAAGAATAACTTCCAAAGCGGAAATATGTAACGTCTCCCTTTTTTGGTTTAAAAGATATGCAGTGTATGTCTGAGTGCTTCCTATATAAATGACTCCTGACGGCATCGTTGTAAATGGCTGTGGAGGTGTTCCTTAGGTGGACCAAAGGCCAAGTGCTTTCATTAAGCAAGAAGTGCCACAGAAGTTTTATAAAGCAAAAATGGCATTTGTCTGCCTTTCCCACAGCTGTCTCCATGCCTCTCTCCCTTCCATGGTATACCTTGTCAACGCCTCCTGACACTCACTTCACTCCGGTGGGGTTTGCAAGATCCAAGCTGATGAACAAAGAGTGGGTTGAGGAACTATGGGATGGACCGGTCTAGCCCTCTCCCTGCTTTTAAAAGTATACATATATTCTTACCTCCCAAAAGTATATGAGGGTAGGGATGTCATTTTGCCGCCTTAAAATCTTTCGATATTGTGACTGAATTTTTATTCAAGTGGCAGTGGTGGGCATAAAGATTAGTCTCCATTACAGGTCCAGGTTATACAGGACTCTGAGCGGTGTAGTCCGAGGGTCTGGTCGTGGGCTCACAGCAGGCAGCGGTGGCAGGGAAGAGCTGGCGACTGCTGGAAGGACAGAAGTTGACTTTAAGAATAGGCTGAAAGAGCTTGTGGGCAAGCAGTGCTGTGGAGAGGAGCTTGAAAATGTTTTCTTAGTGTATGTTACTGCCGTATTCAGAGAAGTGGTACTTTGCATATACTCTTCATGTGAAAACAGAAGTTCCTGACTGCATCTTCAGTCTCAGCTCCTAACAGACATGG
Source organism: Morus bassanus (assembly GCA_031468815.1). Lineage (NCBI taxonomy): Eukaryota > Metazoa > Chordata > Aves > Suliformes > Sulidae > Morus > Morus bassanus. The sequence goes on along the minus strand of CM062567.1, from coordinate 55,793,876 downwards.
AATGGCTAGTTTGCTTTTAAGAGTATTAGTTGGAAATTTGTCCAGTCTTCACTGTCACTGACTAGGGTATTCCTTCCCTTCTCATCCTTTTCAAATGGTCTGTATTTTTAGGTTGTCATGCATTTGGGGGTTTGTTTGTTAATGTATTGTTTGTTCTCCTTGGGGATTGCCCAAAGCAATTCCTAAGTAATACCTTGTATTCAAACCATACATTATGTGTGTCTTGATAGAAAGCCAATTTTAATTGTACATGGGATCTGTGTGTGTATTTAAGAAGCTGTCCTAAAGCAAGCCTAATAGGGTGAAGCTTGAAGTTTGAACATGATTGATAATCGAGTAGAGATCTTCCAGATACTTTCAAGTGTCATGTTTTTGTAATAAATGGATAGTACGTTACAGTACAGTGTAAAACACATGGAAGAGAAGCAGAATATGTTAAAGTTTTAGAAAATGGAAAGAAAAACTGGGGCCTATTTTGAACTGTTACACTCTTTATAGCTTGTGCTGTTGGCTCAAAGCTGGACGACAGCTCATTATATTACCCAGCATTTTTCAGAGTGCAGAAATGATCAGACCAAGAGCAGATTTTGAAAAATATGGACTTGAACTCTGCATTCATGTAGGAACAAAGTAATAGCTATGTGCGTGGTCAGTTGGAAAGATAAGCATTGATTTACATGTCAAGCTGCACGTTCATGTACCCAGAGGTCCAAAGAGAATGCAAATGGGCAGGTGCAATTTAGGTAGGGATTTCCAGAGAAGGCTAATTTTGGCTAGTGCTTCGGCTCAAAGTTTAAGTGAAACAGTACTCCTTTGAAAGTTGTTGTCTGAGACATCTTGGTCTCGGGAATCATTATTTGAGGAGTTTATTAAAATTCTGTCCATCAAGTTGGAAAGTATAAGAATGTTTTCTTTGACCAAATGCTTTAAAAAATAGGTATTAAAGGTGAACAGGAGTGAAGGATGAGTAAAATACCACTTTGGAAGCGTGTAAGTTTTTGGTTTTGGCATGTCACAAATGTGTTTCAAGACTGCTCAGCTGCAGTGGGACAGTGGTGTTCACCTGCACTTCACCTCTGAGGCAATGGTTTCATCAATTAGGTGCCCAGGTTTCAACTTCTTTCTTTGCCCCTTTTTCCAGTAGGAATGATTTCTGGTCTTTTTGCATTGAGTAACCCAGATTTTGTTTGAAAAAGAATATTTTCTCCTCATTGGGTTTCCAGGGAAGGAGATTAACAAACCTTTGTAACTGTTATTCTGAATCCTAGGGTAGTCAGTGGCCTCTCCTGGGTAGCCATTTTTCATTTTAAATTCCATTTACATTAGCCAAGAAAGTAAACTGGCAAACCTTCAGTCTTTATAAAATTTCATCTTTGCTAAGCAGATAATGTTATTGTGGTTTATATAGTATACAGAGAATACCACAAATATGTCAATTATTATTTCCTAAAGCATTCAAGTTTAACAGCACTATGTGTATCTGTCTTGCCGAAGGATTTGAAGTTTTAGTAAAACGTTTCATCTATCTACAACAAGCCGGGGAATTGCTGGCGGTGAACACTTGTTACTTTAGGATCCTCAGGAGGATTTGTAATATATTTTTATGTTGTTTGGGTTTTTTTATTTATTTTTTTAAATGCCTTTTCCAAGGAAAAGATGTGGTTGTTAATTTGGTCAGCTCTAAAGGTAGACCTTTGAGATTATATGTGCTGCAGACTGGCAGTTAAAGGAGTGGAAAAGTCAGTTGAGGCTATTTCTACATAACGGAAAGGGTTTTCCTCTCAGAGGCCTTGGAAAAACTTGCTGGAGGTGGATACCTACTACCGTAACATGATCTTTATTTTTCCCTTTTTGTTTCCTTTTTAAATGTCATATGCTGAGAGAAGCCTCTTCTTTACTGATGAGTAGTGGTAAAAACAGGTTTCTGTGGGAAGAGAATTCCACCCACTTTAAATAAAAAGAAAACCTAAAAATCGTTCCATATTTTTAACCAAATAGAGCTAAGTAAGCCTTTTCTTTTCATCCTGTCACTTGTGATGTCTCATTTTATTCTTTTTTACCTGACTGAGGTCTTTTAAAAAGGAATCAGATCACTCTGAGCGGCCGTAAATAATTTCTGCCATCTAGGTTTAAACACCTACTGTGTTGCCTGGAGCTTTTTACAGGACATTTCTCCATTCTTAGTAAAAAGCGTTGCATCTATTGAGCAGCACTATACCAGTAAGTCTAGGGTATAAATTTGCTTTCATGCTGTTATTTGTGGGTGTTTTCATGATTTCAGATTATGGAGATTTCAAGCTGTCACACTTGAAATCAGTCTGGATGGTGAGGAAGCTGAGAGTAGTTGTTTGGACACGTGCATTTATCTTTACAGAGAAAAAGAAGAGGTGCAGTGCATTTTTAGAGAGGTTTATCAACTCACGTCCCTTCCTATGTTGTTCTCTAAGATGATAAAACATTTCTGACATATTGCCTGGCTACTCCATGGCATCTGTAACAGGGCCATCAGTACTTGTGGTACAGCAGCTGTACTTTGTCCCCTCAGAATTTGTGTGTGTCTGTTTTCCTCTGTGATGATAGCCTATTCAGAATAAAGTTCTGATGTATTAATGAAATAAATCCTAGCAATAATATTGGCCCATCATTTGATGATGGTAATAAAACTGTTCATACACAAAGGCAAAAGTGCTTCATTAAATACTTATGCATTTTGTAGAGGAGAAGGAGAATGCACTCATATTTCATTAAGTTTATGCTTTGCTTTTAATGCATTTGTAAATATGGATGATGTCAAATAATGTTTATCAGAAATAAACACATTAAAATGGTCTGGAGACTTAAGAGTCCCAAAGACTGGCTGAAGAGCTCTCTGGCTCCATGTTGTTAACTTTTCCTAATTCTTGTAATTAAAGGGAAATTCCAGCAAGCATTAAGGGTTTTAAAGTGTCAATATACCAAAAAAGGGTAGGAAAGCTGATCTGAAGGGCTGTAGATTGACATCATCATACAAGCAATATAATGGAAATGCAGATATGTCATGTGATTTCTCAAGAAATTAAAGGAAGAACTACAGTTTGACTAAAAAAAGGGAAAAAAAAATAAACCTGAGTAATGAAATAATGAGATTGCTCTGTGAAGGTACCTGTGAAGATGTAATAGAGGTTTAGGGGCTTGCAATTTTACTTAGCATTTTAGGCACTATGATTTACAAAATAAAAGGATTGTACAAAATCTGTATATATAAAAATTAATACTTGGACAGCAGACTGATCTAAAAAGGACGTTTCAATGTGGGATTATTAAGTGGGGTTACTTCTAGTGACATTCTTTAGGGATCAATAGAAAGTGTAAAATTAATGTAGTGATTAAAATCTGAAAATAAATACAAAATTACTTCTACATTTTGCATTTAACGCAAAAATTCTTGGTTGAAAGGGGAGGATAAGGAATTTTTTATAAAGTGCTTTGGATCAGCTACTAAGCTGAGCCACTCAAGCAAAGTTTATTTTAATTCAGCTAAGTGTGAGGTCATACATCCAGGAACAAAGAATGCAGGTCCCACCTACAGAGAGGGAAGGGGCTTGTCTCCTGGAAAGTGGGGGCCTTGACAAGGATTTCAGGGTCATAGCAGACCAACAATTTAACATGACTTCCCAACATGATGGTTGGCAAAATGGAGTAATGAGTTCCTTGGGTTAACAAACAGATAGAACGGTACCTTGGAGTGATTCTTCTCCTGTACAGATCGCTGCTTTGGCCAGGGCTAGAGTTGTATGTTTACTGATGAGGTGCTTTCTGTTTAGATGATGTTGTAAACAACTATAAAACCTATTCAAGTGTCCAAGGGAAGGCCTCACTTAGAAATCTGAACTAGTCACAGCGTTTATTTTAATGAAGGCCAAGAGGCACCTAAGAAAGTTTTTGTAATCTAGCAGAGAAAGGCACAACAAAAACCTGTGACTGAAAGGTGATGCCACGTGCATTTAAAGAAGGCAAACCCAGGACTTTTAAGTTCAGGAGGGAGTACTATAGGACCTATCTATATGTGTTTCTGGAAAATATGCTATAACTAAACAAATGATTTCATGTAGTGGAAGATTAACAAATGAAATGTAATGTCTGGGATATACAAGTAGGCAGAATAAATGATACAGTCTATTACTGCCTCTTAGGATCATTTATTTTTACAAAACCGAGAATTTCAAGGAGCAACATTAGTATCCCAGTGTTTGTTTCTAAGAGCTTCCTGTTGATAAAAGAGGGAAAAATTACAACAGAGCAATATCAGTTTCTCTGTACTGGATTTTTGCAGCAGTACCAAAGCAGATAGATAAGACAAAATCTCACAGCCAGTGAGATAAAAAAAGGGTAGGATGTGATTTGTGTCTGGGACTGAAGATACAATTTCTGAACAACTAATACAGAAATTAAGATAAAGGTAAAAGTATTACAACTTGCTAGTGCCAATGGGTATGTGTTTAATACGTTCACAGCGTAGTTCTGTGAATGTAACGTGGTGCTGGGAGTCTGATGCATGCTTCTGACCTGTGACTGTTTCGTGAAAGACTCTTTGTGTCTTGAATTTGACCACTGAAGCTACCTACACAGCCCTTTTTCCTCTGTTTTTAGTTATCGCGAAGCATTTAGAGGTGGCTGGTGGTGATTTTCAGGATTTGGTATGTGCTGCTTGTAGGATCAGAGCTTTGCCATCCTGACCTGTGGCTTTGGTTTCCTTTTCTTCTCCATCTCCCCTTTGCTGTGTCTTTCCCAAGCTATGAGTACCACACTCCTGATGCACTTGCAGCTCTCTCCAAGTACTCCCTGGCCCCCGCAGTTGCTTTTTGCACTGTCTGATGTTTTTCCTCTGACACGCTTACTGTTCTCTGATCTGCTTTTACTTCAGTGCTGCATCCCAGCCAATTTGGAAGTGAACAGACCCTGGAAAAATAAGATCCAAAAGTTCACACAGTAAGAAAATTAAAGAAAGGCTTCACCCCTTAAAATGAAACAACCTCAGCTTTGTCCTAGTTTAATAGCTAGGGTGAGCATATTTAATGCTGTTTGTGCTGTGTGCTGTCACAAAGCTGCTTCGGAGCCTGATGCCACCAAGCACGCAGCCTTTGAAAGCTGAGTTACCCAAGGACAGTGATGCTGTACTACATAGTCCCAAACTGCAGGGCATTGCAGAGCTCTTGTTCCTTTTGGAGCTGGAAATGAGGGTCAAAGTTGTACCTTTTTGGCCAGTGATGTTGAAAGCTGCCTCTTGGCAGGGGTCTGCCACGGTCAGTATCACAGCTGTTATCAGCCTCCACCATGCAGCCAGTTCCAGTTGGCTTATGCCTGAGACCTGGAAAGATGCCTTTCTCCACAGTATCGTTTCTTGGTTTTTAATGGGTTGCAATTTGTGGAGGAGGTCATTTTGTATCACAACCCTTTACAAAAAGTGTACAGTGTCCTCGGGGGACCACGCAAATGATGATGATAGGGAGGAAAGCAGTGGATGTTTCTGGGACACCCAAGGAGAGCAGCTGGGCAAAAAGAGGAATTGCAGAAGAGATGAGTTTCCTGATAATGTTACATAGTGCTCAGTGTGCCACCATGTCTTGTTGAGATTAATGTGAAGTTACTTTCTACAGCGAAAAAGTAGAATTAGTAGATGAAACCACTGAGCCTCCAACAGTTTGAATGTTGCTGAAATTGTTCCTTGGGTGCTGACGGCTGTTATCTGCACACACTTTCTGGTATTCTGTGAGCAGTTCACAAATGAATTGGTTGGGAAGTCAGACAACGTTGCTGTCTTTGGAATCAAAAGTGGTTTTTGTTGCCTGATAAAAGCAACATTTCAGCCTTTCTCCATTCTGGCATTTCTGTAGTTTTGTATCTCAGCCTGATGTGCTGAACGCACACAAAAAAATCAGCTGTTGGGGTGAGTCTAGTTGGCTTTGCCTCCATTAGGTAAGAGGAAGATGCTTCCATTCAAAAGAATAATCTGGACAGATCAAGATTATTTTACAGCTCTACAGTAAAGGATAATATCTAGTGCAGATAAATTTGTCTTTTTATGACTTTGTTATATTGTGTCTTCCTAAAAACAGAATTAAAAAAAAAAAAAAAAAGCCAATCCCCACCCCCCTTCTTCTGATACTTTCTCTCATATTACTCCACTGTTTATAATCTCTTTTAGACCTCTGCCCAAGGATTTGTGTGTATTTAGCTGGCAGAGCTTGCAGTTGGGTAGGGGCTAATTTTGCCCTTCCCCAGCTTTGCTGGCACCTCTTCCCTTGCCCCAAACCACAGCATATTCCAGTTATCCATTTAGAGTCACTGCATATCGTCTGGAGTATTCTTCTGCAAAGGCCATAAATTTCTGTTGCCACCAAAGTGTTATATGTTGTGGAAGTGAGGGCTGGGGCTTTGAAGAAGTGCTACTGTTAGGATGAGCACTCTTGTCCCTGTGGATAATGTATAAAAAAATCAAAAGTAATCAAATGCAGGCTGCAGATGTGTAAAGTGGCAATATCTGCCCTTAATCATATTTGGTTAAAACCATGTTACTGTTAATAAAGTATTGCTGTTGTAAAGGGCCATTTTTTCCATTCCCCATGAATGCACCTCCAGCTTCAGAGCAGAGCTCTCAGCTTTGATCTGGGGAACTGTATGGTTTGCACTTATTTGCGGAAACATTTGCCTTGTTTGTTTTTAAAGCCAGTGGAACTTGAAGGGAAAGTTTTCTTTTTCCTTGGTTCCCCTGAGAAACACTTGTTCATCCTGCTCCCGTCCACAGGTTTAAACAATCACCCTTTGTCATTGTACAATATCCTCCAGCCCAGCTATCTCTGAGAGGTGGGCAGCCATATCCGTTGACATGGTTGCTGAGCAGGAGGCTCTGCCTCTTCATGAATGATCAGTGAAACAAGAGGAAAAGCGTTATCCTTGCTGAAATGAATGGTGAGCTTTCCGTTCAGTCATTATTTCAGATGCAAATGGACTAAAATGACCATAAGGTTCCTGAAATGTGTCCTGATTCCTTCATCTTCTTCCCTTTGGTTTTGTGTTGGTCGTGAGCAGAGGCTGGGAGCCTGAAGAGAGGAGGGTATTAGCAAAGTGGTGTCTGGATGATTGGAGGAGAACGGGAGAAGAGGAGGAAAGTGGTGGGGAGGGAGATGGCACAGAGGCAGGGTGTTACTGAGGTGGTCGTCAGTCTGCTGATATGTCGGTATGTGCCGGATGGGAGACCTACAGGCTAATGAAATGTCCTTGGAGTTACCTGTAATGCTTGTGCAATGTAATGGATAAGTTTCCTTCAACTCTTCTCCTCAGCATTACTTGGTTAATAATATTAATTCCTATTAATTATGTTGTTACAGAAAAGTGAATGGGAATTTGTCATTCGTACAGATTTCATCTTTTCCAGAACAATATGGTTCCCTCACCCTCTTCAGATATCGTAGCTCATGTGCGTACAGAAGCCATAGCACAGGGGAGTAAAGAGCTCAAACTGTGGGTCCTGGCTTCAGAAGGTTTCTAGCAGGTACCTAGCATGTGAAATGTGAATTGGTATTAAACGTAGAAGTAGACGTCACAGAGGAGCTCTGTTCATATTTTTAAATTCATGTGGCAAAGTAGACAATCATAACACTTCTTTTTTTTTACCATTGTTGGTTTTAAATCCTGCTCTCAAGAGGATTAGACTAATAAATATTACCTCCTCTATTTAATAGTAGAAGAATAGACTTGGATCACATTATTGCAACACTCCTCCCAGGTCCCCATTGCAGAGCTATCCATTCTCCTGTGACTGAAAGAAGGATTTATATTTTTGTGTGTAAATACCTCCAGATTTCTTAAGTAAACTGTTTGCATTTCAGTAGTATGCCAAGGAAAGTTTATGAACACCATTCTTCTCATGCACTCAGCCTTTCTCTCTCAGATGCATGGATGCAGCAGGCTGAGTAGTGTGTTTCTTTCTTTGCGAGACTTCCAAGGATCATTTCTATCAGCTCTAGTCAACAGAATTAAAATACTGTCAGTAAAAATGTCAGTGATAACCTTCTTTCATCTCTATCCTCTTCTACTGAGGATGATTCTGCTTACTTTCAATCCTGACACAATGCTACTATTTTTTTTCCTTTAGCTGTTTTTTGTAGGATACTGGGCTTAAGTAGAACATTTCTTTGTTCCATACATGTGTTTCTTATAAAGCTGTATTGATGAAATGCTTTTTGTTGCAACAATGTTGAAAGGATCGTAACAGCGTATTGTCAGACTTTCAATTCTAGTCACCTTAAAATGAAGTATCCATCAAAATATTTTTTTCCACTGCTATTGTGATGTTTCATAGCCATCCAGGCTTTCTGTCATCTGCCCTGACTCTTCTAGCAGATGTTCACCCACATTGACCATTTGAGATACCAGGGTTAGAACTGAGGGGACATCTGGACATTTGCTAGTTGGTACAGACTGATGCTTTTCTCAAACAAATGCACTGCAAATCTAGGGAATGCAGCAGGATAATCTCATTCAGCCCATAGATGTTTGACCTACTGATAGTAAGGTGACCTGCTAGATATGAGGTAGACATACTTTACGACAGTGTAAGATAAAACATGCCCTAGGACCTAGATCCAGGAAGGGGTGTGGATCCTGTCTCCATTCACATACACATTTACTCCCCTTGAGAAGTGAGAGGAACCTCCAAATGGGAGCAGGCATTTAGTCAGCCACTTTGTGGGATGGTCAGTGGGAAATGCTGAGGAGAGGAGCGTGTCCTATATCTTAGCCCTACTTGTGGCTCCCATGTCCTCTACAAAGATTTTGGGAGAAGCCTTTTGATTACTTTGCTGTTGCCTCTTGGGATGCTCTTGGAAAGTTGCTTCTGCTGTTTTGTTTTTTTTTTTTTTTTCAAAAGGAGGAAGAAAACCCATCTGGAGAGCAAGGGAATGAGGGAGGGATGGCTGCTCTCTCTTACAGAGCAGCTCAGGGGTTTATTCACAGCTACATAGAAGTAGGCTGAGCTCAGGCAAAGACTGAGAGGCACAGGGCCTTGGAGCATCCCCTGATCAGCAGCCATCAGCTGCGGCACTGCACCGTGCCTCCAGTCTGAGCTGCCACACATAGCAAAAGAGGTATAGGACCGGCAAGAAGGGCTCCTGACTGCCCCTGTGGCCTGTGGTTTTGGGAAGGGGCTGGGAGGGTCAGTCCTCAACCCCAGTCCTTGGCTCTGAGAACAACTTGTGTGTGAGATTTTGCACTGGAAGTTTGTTGGATGACACATAGGCACAGCTGTTTTATCCCTAGCTAGATGTACACAGGAAGAAAGCAAGTGAGTAAGCAAGCAAATACAGTATATGAATGCTAAAGTTAACCGTGATGTTTTAACCAAACACTGCTCCCTGAGGTCCACGGACATGTCGAACTTTTAGCAGACCCGTTATCATATGCCATGACCCAGGAGCCAAAGGTCTTAAAGTCCTTCTCCTTTAACAGCTTCATACACAGACCCCTGTGTTCAGCTTCTGCATCAGGGTTGGACGGAAATACTGTATAAAGGGAAACAGGTAGTTGAATTAACTCATATTCTGGACCCAGTGCATTTTAAGACACTATTAAAGGAAATCTCTTTAAAACTTGGTTTTGATAAAGTCTTGTATCAGCAGAATATGAAATGTGGTAACTCCAGCGGAAAAAACAAGTATATGACAGGGTTACATATGTGCAGGAAGAGTCTGGATTTAATTATTGTCTCTATTCTGCATATAATTCCCTGCTGAAATAGATCATATTTTCAGAAAGAGAGTAAAATAACTACATGTTTGAATTGTTACCCCTGTTCTTCCTTCTTGGGTTCTCTTTGCTCGCCAAAGTTCAGGTCTTCATTTCACAAATACCCATCAACTCTTGGACTTTCTAACCATTTGTATTTCTGTACTGACAGTATTGCAGGTATCCAGTGATATGTTACGGAGGTTGGTTGTGTCTGGCCTGGTACCAGGAAAAAGTTGGGCATCTAAGCCCAGCAGCGCTGTTTTCTTCAGAGGGGGAGTAACCTGGTTTTAGACAGTTGAGGAATTTTCCTTATGTTTATCTAAAAAACCCCAATGAAAGACTGAAAGTGAACTATAAAGGAGAGAAAGGGAATGGGTGATAAAAACATAACTGAAAACATTAGGTCCAGTAAAAGGCCCAACATTCAAATGTATCGATAGGATGTGAAACGGTATTGTCATAATGCATTTTAGTACCGAGCTGGAAAATCAAAGTCTGAGCTCACTAATTCATACCGTATTTGAGTGACATGTGGTGACTTTTCTTACTGATTACCATGAAAGGATTATCAGTAATATATTATTGCTAAGCCTTTGTAACCTTTGACATGGAATATTTACACTATTGATCACAATCTCTCCCATGCCGACATCAGTAATACCTTTATCGCTCCACAGCTGATAGCGGGAAGCCAGATGCAGAGGGATGGTGAGCACTTATTTAAACTCAGAGTGTGACTGTACCCAGCTGGGGTTTGGACTCGCAGCTCTTCCCTCTCTGTCTCAGAGTGTTCTCTCAATGCATGCAGGCTCTTGGGCACCTGGTGTTTAATTAACACCAGATTCCTCCAGGATTTGTTTTTTTCTCTCCCACAATGTCTTTCCAGATATCAGTGTTTGCGAAGAGGGGTTGCTGACCTCATGGAAACAGTTGTGTGCTGGAGTAACACATTTAGGAAGAGGACAAAGGAAGCAGTCCTGTTCTTTCAAACACTAACCCTAAATAACACAATAACACTCGAGGGTGTGACACCCTGCAAATCCTTTGCTCTTCCCCCCGTCCCCTCCCCCCCAACCTTTGGGATTCTTCAGAAGCCTTGTAATGTTTGAAGTTCAGCAACAAAGGCTATTCGCCTACTTGTTGAACTGTAGCTGTCACAAGATCTTAAAAGAAAACAGAAGCATGTATTATTGAAACATCAGGCTCCCAATTGCCTTCATATGCTATTAATTTGACAAAAAATTCACCAATAGTGTTGTAAATGAGCTTTTACCAACCAAGTAAACTTCTAGTTCTGCCTCTTCTCTGGAAAAGAGTTTGCAGTCGGGTTTTTTCCCCCTTTAACTACAGTAAGATCTTAAAAAAAAAACCAAACACCCCCCAAAAAAAAACCAAAACAAACCTCCCCCCACTTGTCTGCAGAATGGAAACTAGATCTTTTCTAGATGATTTTGGCATGACCATGTTTTGTCTGCCTTTGCAGTGGTGAGGTACCAATGCTAAAATTGCGCCAATCTGAAATAAATTATTACAAGTCTTAAAATATCTTTATCAAAGTAAACACAGGACAGAGGAAGGTTCTCATGAGGACAGAGGTGGTTATTCTTTTGCACAGGATTAGTAGAAGGTTGAAAGTATTAACTTGTACTGGGAATTGACACCAAGGGATCTAAACTTAGACTCAGTAAGTGTTGCAAGGAACAGGGCAAGGAAGTTAAGTTGCTCCTTACTCATTTTCAGGTACAAGAATGACATGTTTGCATTCATTCATCTAAAATGAATGGTAATCTGTCTTTTTAGTTTAAAGCCAATTTGTCTGATTGATATTTTCATTGAATTGCATGGCACTTAAACTGTGCGTCCTGAATGACTCACAGTTTAGAGAGAGAGACTGAGATAATAGGAGAAGGTAATTAATTTTAAAGTCAAACACTGTCATCTTATTGATTCATAAGCCATAATGCATGTTTATTAAGACCTACAGCTGATATTTCATATTTCCAATTGTGGAAGTAGTAGCCTTTGGCTCTGAAGGCTGGTGGACATTTGAGTCATTTTTGATATCATTGAACAGGGAACTGTTTATCTTTTGGCACTGAGTTGCAGACTTATGTGGTGGTGACCTGTGAGCTGATTAAAGTGTTATGCTGGATTAGCATTAGCATGATGGCTTTTATACATTTTACAGCATTAATATGTTATCTATTAAATCAGGATTGTCAAATCTATTTTGTGTCTTTCAAGGCTGTAAAAATGCCTGCAGTCTATTATTAGTGCTTGTTTAAAACTTGAAATAAATATGTTTAGACTAAAAGTTTCAAGTCGAGTGTTTTAAAAGCCAGGTTCTTGAATTCATTCTTAGTCATCAGACTAAACAGAGCTTGATTCTCGGAAGTACTGAAAAGCTGTGCTGAATTCAGTAAAAGCTCTGGAATCTATGCATGGGTTGATGTCCTCAGGATAAAGTCAGTGAGAGTAGAAAAAAGGCCTGACATATCAGAGAACTTTCCCACAGAGGAAGAGGAGAGAAACTCCAGAAAGACATGAACACGGATGAAAGCAAGGGGCAACTGTAGAAGTCACCCTGATGGTTACATGTATTTCCTCACTCAATGCTGTTGAAAATTATTTCATATTCATTGCTTTAAAAGACCACGTTTCATCCTTTATTCCTGCAGGACTCTTGCTATAGATTGTGGGGGTTATTTACATCTCAATTTATTTCTGAGCCCATTGGCCGTAATTAAAAATGGAATTTGGCACTCTCCAGAGCCCCTGCTGGAGACTTTCACCTTGCAGAAGCAAGGGGATTAGATGTGATGATTTACTGGACTCATGTACAATCCCCTGACTGTACTGTGGCACTGAGCCGAAAGAAAGCTGAAATGATATCCAGTCCTCTCTGGCAACCACTTGTACCATGAGCAGAGTAAATCCTATCCCTTGACTAAACCCCTATCTTGTTCCATCCAAATTTGCCCAAGTTCCTGATGTGTGGGGGCTCTTGGTAGCACAAAGTTAAGGTTGGAGAAGGCAGTGGCTGCCCGCCAAAGCAGTGCGCCTTTAGGATGTTGGAATCTGTGCCCGTGTTTGTGTTGTCACGATGTGCCTTAGGCTGTGCCGGTGAAAAGTGCAGAAAATGATTTCTTACAGTCATCACGCTCCATCTTTGGGAAGGAATTGGAAATGATGTTCAGAATCACAGCTCTGATGTTTGACCGTTGCTCTGTGATTACTTTTCAGATTTTTAGGACTTTTTGGTACTAAAGCCAAACAGAAATGCAGTCATAAATCTGGCAGAAGGTTTGCTTGCTTGCTTTCTTCTCCCCTGCTAAGCCAGAAGACAAAAAGGAATAAATACATGGCTGTGCCCAGCTTCTACCACAGCACTTAAAAAATGCGTATTTCTTTGAGGTGATTGTTCTGGGAGAGGAGATGGCAAGCCTGCTCTTTGTTAGGGTGAGTTTTCGGGACCATTTTGAAACATCTCTAACTGCCTTATTGCTTTCTTAGATGCTCTTAAAAGTGTGCTCTTTCTGGACTCAGAGTTCTTCGTCTTTGCTGGATACTAGTGAGGGATCATCCTGAAATATCCTTGATAAAAACCCGGCTTGTTCATACCAAAACACCTTTTTTTCAACTCAGAGTGATGTCATGCAACATGCCTCACAGGAAAGGATAAAAGAACTCAACAAAAGGATGCAGCTGGGTAGGGCTGTTTCCATTGCAGGAAGGGATACTGGCAGAAAGGTAATTTACTGGGACTGAAGTGTATTGATTTCTGCAAAAGCCTTATTGCAAAAGTTTCTTATGTCCAGAATGAAATCTGAAAGAGAGAAGGAAAAAAACCCACCACCCTGGAGAAACTTCTTGTTAAGAACAAGAAAAGTGCATGGGATAGGTGATGGCTTGTGGGAAACCCAGCTTCAGGTCCCCAGTGTAATTCAGGCATAGTGAAAACTTGCAGCAGTTTAGTGTACAGACTGGATGTTTGTTGCTATTACTCACTGAACCCTTGTTACGTGGTTGTTTCTCTTGATAATATGAACTCCTTGGATTTGCACTTGTTTTTATGTCCTCCAGACATTTTTTCTATTAATGAAGCTGTGCTGTCCATGTGCTATGATTTGCTAGGGATGCTTTTTCATGATGCAGAAGTGTCTTTAACCTTCAACACTTCCTCAGCATAGCAGCATCATGGTGAAAAATGGTGAATACATGTAAAACCTGCTTGTGGAAATTATTTCCCTTGGCAAATCCACTTCATTAGGGCCATGTAACCGATACGAAAAGCAACACATAGAGTTTCCTTGACTTGAAGGATTTTTCAGCCTATCTCAAACCCGATTGTCATTGCATCTTTTTGACTTCCTTTTAGAAATCAGGAATCACAGAATCACAGAATGGTAGGGGTTGGAGGGGAGCTCTGGAGATCATCCTGTCCAACCACCCTGCTTGAGCAGGTACACCTAGAGCAGGGTGCACAGGACCGCGCCCAGGCAGGTTTTGAGTATTTCCAGAGAAGGAGACTCCACAACCTCTCTGGGCAGCCTGTTCCAGTGCTCTGCCACCCTCACAGTAAAGGAGTTTTTCCTCATATTCAGGTGAAACTTCCTATGTTCCAACTTGTGCCCATTGCCCCTTGTCCTGTCATCAGGCACCGCTGAAAAGAGTCTGGACCCATCCTCTTGACACCCACCCTTTAGATATTTATAAGTATTGATAAGATCCCCCCTCAGTCTTCTCTTCTCCAGGCTGAACAAACCCAGGTCTCTCAGCCTTTCCTCATAAGAGAGATGTTCCAGTCCCCTGATCATCTTTTTAGCTCTCTGCTGGACTTGCTCAAGCAGTTCCCTGTCCTTAAATTGGGGGGCCCAGAACTGGACACAGTACTCCAAATGTGGCCTCACTAGGGTGACGTAGAGGGGGAGGATAGCCTCCCTCGACCTGTTGGCCACACTCCTTTTTATGCACCCCAGGATACCCTTGGTCTTCTTGGCCACAAGGGCACAGTGCTGGCTCATTGTCAACTTGCTGTCCACCAGCACTCCCAGGTCCTTCTCAGCAGAGCTGCTTTCTTACTTAAAAGCAATCCATGGGCTGTGTCATCAGTATATGATTCAACTACTGAAAGCAGTACATTTGGGTAGACTGAAAGAAAAGAAACTGGGTGTATTTCCAACCTACAATAATACTTCTCCAGATTGGTTTTGGGCAAATATTCATTATTCTCTTTATGTGCTCACATCCCAGACGGTCTGTGGTGTACCTGCGAGGCAGAACTGTCTTGTCTCTTACTGAGGACAAATCCCACAGACTGTCGCTTTCGTGTTTGTAGGATTGTGACCAGAAGGGACTGAACATGTGGCAAAATTAATAACTGGGTAACATTCATACTTTCATCCTTAATTAAAGACAAGTGGGTATGTGAAATATATTTCCCCAGGGCTGTGGTAAGGGAATATCCACACATGTAATTAATCTAGCTGCTGGAAGTCACAATTTCACCACTAAAATGAAGCAGAAAGAGACACCAGCGAACAATGTGGGCGCACTCCACTATTCATTGAAGTCAATGGGAAACTTGTCTTTTGACTTCAAAGGGCATTGGGCTGAACCCTGAAAGATCATATTAAAACACTTAGAAGTCATTAAACACTTATTCTTGCCATACTGCAGTAATAGAGCTAGAAAAAACTGTAGGTGGATTTTAATTTAACCCACTCCCTACATTTTTAATTGTTCCGTGTTTACACAGTTGGTTGCATACAGTTGGATTAGGTGGTGATTTGACTGATGATTTATTGTGTTTGACTGTTGCTGCATGGCATGCTTTTTTATAGTCTTGTTTCTCTGTATACGTAGTCTTCTTGTATGCTGATACAGTCCTCGCTTAAGTTAATACACATGATTTCTGTGAGAGCAAAGCTAGTAGCTTCTGCGAGTTGTAGTGTTGATATTTAGTAATATCAGTACAGTACAACTCCTACCCTGAGGGTGGGACTTTGGAAGGGGCTGAAGGCATTGGTGTCTCCTCTGCCGAGGGGATTAGCAGTGCCCCAGAGCATGCCTGGTCCTTTTTATGGGATGGAGAAGAGGTCAGAAAGCTGCTGTCACCACTGCCGCTATGTCCATTGTCAATCGGTGTCCATTACCAGGAAAGCACAAATTGCTCCAAGCAATGCATGGTCTAAACTTCAGGTGCTCTGGGCTGCTGCTGAGCACGGGGCACTAGCAGACATTGGTAACAGGGGAGGGAATTCAGGGACTGGCTGGAGGCTTCAAGGTGCAGGAGGGTAAATGTCATCCAGCCTGGTCTCTGTTATTATTTAGCCAGCTAACCGATGATTTGGGAATTTGGTTAGCCACTAATCTTCGTCTGACTTCAGAGATCTGTGGCCAGTCGACGTATTAGAGCAAATAGTTGCCTTGAAACAGATCAAACAGGGTGGTCAGAAAGCCAGTTAGTGCCCAGGTTTCCCACATCTGGAAGATGCAATTTAAATTGCATTGCATCTCAATTACTTGTTGTGGTTGGCAGGCTGTGTTCAGAGAAGCCTGCTAACTGATGCAAGGCGAAGTTGAGAGTTGGCCTATTGAAGATTTGTTGTGCTTACTTATGGTATTCATTTATTGCCTCAAATCTGCGCTGAGATTTTAAGTAGCTAAAATTTAAGAGGAATGTTTGCCTATGAAAAGGTAGAGCATTTGCACTTGTGTTTTCTGGTAAATTGGATTTTGGAAGTCAGGACTGAACAGAGCACAATGAGCATTTTGTCCTCGCACAGCAAAGTGGATTTAGGTGTCGCATGTTGTGACAAATGGTATGAGTTTTGTGGCTTGGGCTCCAACAACAAGAAAAGGCAATCCTTTCGTCCCATCAGATGAATAATGTGGCACCATTTAATACATCTGGTATGAAGCCTAGAATATAGCAAATAAAGAAACTGAAGAACATTCTTCCTTTACATACTGAAAGCGTTACTGTGCTGAGGATGGGGGGGAGCTGTGAGTTTTGCTTTCAGAACCATGCTGGAAGATGGCTTTTCTTGCTCCTGCACATTTGTAATCTTGTTTTATAGCCACATTGGTATCTTTACCCATCCATTCGTTTCACTGATATTGCAAAACAACAAGGCAAGACGGAGTTTTGTTTCCTTTTAATAAGTGGAGCACACTGGAGGTGATCTCAGTTGAAGTCTAGGATTTAGAAACCCCAGGGATTTGCACTTTGATTCCATGTTGTGCAGGACTAATGGAAACACTTCTTAATTTATTTCAGTTTTTAAGAAAGTGTCTTGGGTTTATTGAAAAACACTTGATTTATAGGTGTGCCAAATATACCACTGCTTCTGTGGAACCAAGAGTAGGTCCCAAAAGAATAAGTAATTTTTATGTTGACTTTTTTTTTTTAAATCTTCTGACTTCTTTTGGTATAATGTGCTTATTCCTCTCTGGCACAGGGAAGACTAAAGGAAGTAGAGAAGCCTGCTTCCTGTCTGCAGTGTTGAATATAAAAATCTGCTTTAATTGTATGTATAATTGTTTTATATAAAAACCTGCTTGCCTATATGCATAGGTGAAATATCTATTTGTTTTCTTTTACAGAAAAGAGTCAAAGACGTCATATCTCCAATTGTATTTGAAGCTGCATATAGCCTCGGGGAACATGTGATAGAAAGAGGAAAAGAGGACAAGGAACTACCTGCTCTCAAGCCCATTCTCCGCTGGAAGAAAGGACAAAAGATAGCGCAAAGGAATCAGGTCAGATTTGGACTATGTTATTTCCCTAGAAGGCCTGTGGCTGAACTGACAGCAGAAGTGGACGTAAAAGGGGATTGCCAAGCTCTGGGTCGTTTGCACACAGTAGCCTTTTTGTACAATCCCTACCGTTGCTGATATCAGTGCTTCTCCATGACATAGTAAAGACTTCTGCAGCCAAGGTCGGGTGGCACAAGGTGAGGTCACTTTCTTGTTTCAGGGTGTTTGTGCTGGGAAGAACAAGACTAAATAAGGGAAAGGATGAGAAATGTTCTGCTCCTTCTGGTTCTTCCCTTTCTGTAGGAGGTTCTTGTGAAAGTCTTGGCCCTGGTCTTCTTTCCAGGTTGAGCCTTCGTTAGTGCCAGAGGGACAGGGCTCCTCCGGAAGGGGACACAGGAGCTTGCTGCTCTGTGTGAGGGGAGAACGGCAGACAGAAGAAAGAAAAATTTGCCTGACCCAACTGCCCTCTCTTCTTGAGGGCTCCTGATGTTCAGTCGTGTGGCAAGGGAAACCTGCTCCTGCTGTTGTTGCAGAACATGCTGTGCTAAAGTGGGATGATTTTGTTTTAGAGAAAGTGATGTGTAGGTGCAGCCATGTACTTATTAGGATTGTATTTTGCTCCACTGCAGTGCAGAAAACCCTTTTGTCTTTCATTTTGGTAAGAGCAAGAGAATTCCCTTAATTTCGAAACAATTCTCATTTAGAGAGTAGAGATCTCCCCCCTGCAAATTGTTCTCTAAGGAACTGAAGTGTATGTGATTATCCCGCCTCTCTTGTTTGTCTGCCTTGCCCTCATTAGTATCTTTGGAAAATGCTGACCAATTTTGGCAGGTTTTAGCAGGAGTGATCAAGACAGTGCTTATGAAGGTATTAAACCCCTTCAGGGTTCGTGAAGCAGGCAGTCATGTCAAGGAGAGAGACCCCATTAGTGACCTTTTGAAAGACTCCAGTTTGAGTGCAGTCCCTGTAGGAGCAGGACAGTCTGCCGAGGAAGGAGCTTGCAGGACAATTCAACCTCCCATTGTACCAGCACCAGAGCATCCAAATGTGAAGCTTGAGGTGCCAGAGGGAAATCTGACTTCTTCTGTGGCTTGCAAAACTTCTTGTGTGTCAGAATTGCAGGATAATTTAGGCTGGAAGGGACCTTTGGAAATCCAGTTCCTTGCTCAAAGCAGAGCCAACTTAAAGGTTAGATCAAGTTGCTCAGGGTTGCATCCAGGCAAGTTTATTTTCCAAAGCATGCCTATAGAGTAAGCTTACACTGGCATTTAAAAAGAAAAGAAAAAAGTGAAAAGTCTGTCTAAGGCTTTTAGCAGTGGATTGTTAGATCTGGTTTTTAACCCTGGAAAACTCATACCTATTAAGTGATGTTTGCATCATCATCATCTATAATATTACTTTCTGATGCTGCTCATAAGGATATGGTATTGTGCTGAAATTGCAGGTCCCTGAATGCTACTCAAAAAAGTAACTAGAACACTTAGAGATTTGCTTTGTCATTCATCCAGGTGTTTTGAAATGTATTTGACTATAATGCTTGTACTTAGAGAAATGAGCATTTCTTCAGGTATGCTTTATTTTTATAAATGTATGAATGAAAGATGCATCTAAGATTTGCTTATTTTTATGAAGAGGTATTGTGTGGCCGTTATGTATCTGAATGTTGTATTGGTGCAAACATTATGATGGGAATTTGTGGAGAACTTTGGAACTTGAGCAGTGTGCTGAAAACCTAAGTGTTACATGAATGAAACTGCTTGGATGCTTTACCACTGGGTTTAAACTCAAAAGGTCACGTCTTGCCCTGCAGGCAGAGTCTCGGATCAATATTAAAATACCTAAATGCTGAGATTATAGAGAAGAAACAAAAATATGTTGGGAATTTTCCTGACTTGTTTTCTTGTGTAATTTGGATGAGAGGGAGCGACTTTAACAATCCCTTTCCATTTGCTTTCCAGATGTTGTTCACTTAGCTTAGTAAGAAAAGGATTTTGACATCGGGTGTGCCTGCAAGTGTGCTTTCAGCTAAGGAAGTGGGCAGAGCTTCAGAGTTAGTGTGGCAGTCGTGGTGACAAAGCCCTGACAGAGTAGCCTCAAGGCATAGTGGCGGGGTCCTCAAAGACTGATTTCATGGGAAAATCAGGGCATAGCGTTCTCTTTCAGGATTCTCGTCATCTCACAAGTAGAAATTGTTTTTAAGGCCCAAAAGGGATAGTAGGTACCAAAGTTTATGTAATAAAGGATTTGCATCTTCAAAGAATCTAATGAGTCTGGAGGGACCTTATGATTTGGAAGTCTAATTCAAGACAGATTTAGTGGGCTCTTTTCAGTAGATACAGCATGGGTGAGGGCAGGTGGACATGCTTAGTGTTAGTGCTAGTACTGAAGTCTTTAAATATAGCTAGTTGTGTGTGGTTTTCAAAAGCCCTAGATGCTATTGAATCCAGTAAGAAGTGGCATTTTGAAATCAGAAATGTTGCATCTGTTGCTTCGAGGTGCCATTAAGATACTGTTAAGAGGTTGACACTTTGCTAAAAAGCCCAGGTGGCTGTTTTTTTGTGAATGAACGCAGGAGAAGAAGCTGGAAGTAGTGAAGAGCTGAAGAAATGGGAGGGAGCAGTGACGGGGAAGGAAAGGAGGAGACATCTGTCTTTCAGGATCCTACTGCAGGTCTGCTAGACCTACTTGAAAAGCCACACATCTTGCAAACATGGGGGCTTTATAGTCACCTAGATATGATTTTATTTAAACTGAAGTGGTATTAAAGCTGAAGTGATCACTTTCACTGGGATTTCAGTTTGTTTTTCATGAACCAGATGTTCCCTGCATGCATGTGTGACTTCCCAACAAGAGTGTACAGCCCTATGGCTCACAAACAAGGAGGTA
The DNA here is from genome assembly GCA_031468815.1 of Morus bassanus. Classification (NCBI taxonomy): domain Eukaryota; kingdom Metazoa; phylum Chordata; class Aves; order Suliformes; family Sulidae; genus Morus; species Morus bassanus. The sequence goes on along the minus strand of CM062567.1, from coordinate 55,773,464 downwards.
AGAAAGCCATCAAGTGCCTCTTGACATGAGTATTGAAGATTATACTGAGCGTATGAAGTTCTTCATGGTGCTTTGTTCTAATGCATTAAGGAGTCAGTTTGGAAATAGTGTTCATGGAAGCCCACCACCAGAAGCGACATTTCCCTAATGACATAATTACAAAAAAGGATTTTGTTGGATATTCATCCTTTAAATCAGTATTACGTTGCATGTGAGAGAACAGTCTGGTCTTGTACTAATCACTTAGACCAAAGCAGTGCTATAGTAGTAAAGGAGTGTATGGATGTGGGATATCATATTAAATGCTCTTATTTATTTTATTATTTATATTTATATAAAACAATATATATAATATCTATTTATTATATCTACTATAAATATATAGAGACATATGTCTTATATAAATATTTATATGATATATAAATTTATATAAAATATATATAAATATATGTTATATTTCTTTTATTTATTGGTCACCTTTATTTTAAAAGAACGTGACTTTTACTGTAAGGCAGTGCAAAATGCTTGTATTTAAAAACAAACCAAACAAAAACCAAACCTTTACAGTTCAGTGAAGGAGCCTGCTTCTATTCCTAAATGAACTGTGCTTGGAACAATCAAAATAGGATAAATAATTTGAATGTTTGATTGATTTAAAGAAAAGGATCTTAACTGAAATTTCCTAAGGAAAAAGCAAGCAATTTTGGGACTTCATATATTGGCCTTTTCTTTTGTAAGCATAGCGCGTCTGGTACTTCAAAATGAAGTAATAATGTAATTAAACTGGCCTGAGGGACTGTTTGGCCCAGGATACAGTAACAGCTGATTTCTCATGGACTTAATTATTTTCTTGGTTCTTGTATATGCTTACGAGAAACTATGGTTGCTATAGCTTGGTGTAATTATTTGTGGTAGCAAAAGCAAATACTTAAAGGTTATGTGTACATGTCTATTGATAGATGCCTCAGCAACTTGTACAATTGTTGGGTGGAGACTGGTTGTGTGGAGATTACAGCTTTCCAAGTTGTAAGTGGCTAGCCAGCTCAGTTTTGCTCAAAACAGAAAATCTCTGATGGGTCAAGACTGAGTGGGGGAAAAAAAAGTTTCTACATTTTGAGTGCGTATTATGAACTTTGAAACTTCCCACCCTGAGGATGACTTTCCATTAGCTTTTTTGCTGCCTCCCAAATTCAGTTGCTACCTCCATCCACTGGAAAAAACTAATAAGTCTTCTTACTTCAGGGAAATTAATGTGTATTTAGAACTTGGTTTGGCTTAGTTCATCATAAGTGGTTTGTACTCTAGCATTTATTTTTGTATACCCGCTGTATAAATACATGTCAACCAAGAAGGAGAAAGACCTCCTGCCAAATACAGTGGGGATTTGTTCCTAGTAGTATCCAGTAATGTATCTTAGAGTTCCAAATGTGGTATGCTAGAATTCTGCCTGTTCTAAATGCTGTAATAAAATCACCTGCTGTTATGTGGATGCAGACACCATTTTGTTATAGGAAAATATTCTCAGTAGATTTAATTGCGTCAGTATCTTTAGGACTTCAGGAATGGTCTGCCATAAAACTGCTTATAAGTTGTAAGAAGAGACAGAAGATGTTTGGGACGTTCTGTTCCCAGCTGTGCCACTGACTTGCACTGAGAATTTGGGTACATTGCTGCATCTCCGGGTGACTGAGGCTGCACGTCTCTGGGATAAACTTCACCTTTTTAAAGCAGAGGACTGTTTGTTGGAAACATTTGTGTTTGAAAAGCTGGTTAAGTATTTGCACATAAATTAGCTTAGTTGGCAGGTATGAGACAGTATAGGAGGATTTTTATGGAGCTGAATTATAGATATCTTCAGCAGTTTTTTGGTTCGCTGCCCAAATAATGCCATTCTCTGTTTTAAAACATGCACATGCACCCCATGCCTCATACCGAGGACAAAGCAATGACAGATCTGGACAGGCTGAAACATAAGTGTCCATACACACGGCGTGGTCCAGGTTTGTCAGTGGTGCCTTGTCAGAGAAGAGATCCCTGTGTGCCTGCTTGAGTCAGGTCATGTCTCTGCCAGCAAACTGAGCTGTGCCCAGTGCATTTCAAGGCATTGGAGTGACATGTTTATCCTGGCAAGCCACTGGAATTGCTCTTGGCACAGTTTTAGCCTGTGCCAACTACTGCAAACTGTTCCCAGGCATGGGTCAGGAGTTAGGATGCTCCTGCCTTGGAGGCCAGGGCAGTTTAATTTACTGGTACAGCTGAAGCCACAGTACCTTAGTATATATGTCAGTAGCTGGATAGGTGGAAAGTTTGAAGATTAATTGACTTATACCCAGGCACATAGGAAGTCTTTGAGAGACTGCAGGAGTCAGCCTAATTGCCATGTTCCAGATGAAATGTCTTGCCACTAAACTCTTTCCTCCTTGGGCAGGGCAAGCGCCCAAATTATTTTCTGCATTTATTCTTGCAGAGATCCATCGTGTGCCACCCTTCCTGCTTAATTGCCATTGTTTCCCCTTTGGTTGGAGTGGGATTGCTGAAAGTGATGATTTCCACTCTTCCCTCTGCCTTCCCTTTGGTGGGGTCTGTCTTTTGCTCTAGACGAGCTTGGTCAGAGTCGGTGCTGAACTGGCAGGGACTGGGTGCTGTTTGTGCCAGGAAATCTGGAAAGGACCCACCCTGAGCATGTGGATTAAGCTGAGTATTACATTTGCCTGGGTTGTTTTTTTTTTTTGTTTGGTTTTTTTGTTGGTTTTTTTTGGGTTGGTTTTTTTTTGGTTTTTTTTTTTTTTTTTTTTTTTTTTTTTTGTTGTTGTTGTTGTTGAATGGCAATAAAGAGGAAAGATTTACAAGTCTGGAAGAGATTCAGAACTGAACAAGAACAGCATGTGTCCAGATGTACCATACCTCTGAAATGTTTATAATTAGCAAACTTGCTGAAGTAAGAATGAGTGGAAATTAGTGCCTGTGATGGTATGCGTGTTTCTATATGCTCGTTCTTAAGCAATGACAGGCTTGGCCATTAATTGTCCAATTTGTTCATATTCCTGTTTAACAGTAGAGGAAAAACAACATAACTGAGAATTTGCAAGACGTGGTTTAATCCCCAGGTTTAGATCTCATGGGCTTCCTAAAGAACAATAGCCAATATCATATGCTAATATACACACGAACACACACACAGAGATATATAGAACTTCATGTCTTGGCATATGTGCTAGGGGAGGGTCAGACTACAGGGCGATCCTATCTTAAGTGGTAGGACATGACTTATCTGATGTAGTTTACAGGTTCTTCAAATAAATAGGTAGAGAAAGGAGAGATGATCACATAAGCATTCGCAAGCTGAACCCTAACTTAAAATCCTGCTGGGTAGTTTCTGCAGTTCAGTGTAACAGCATGCATTTCATTTCCAAACTACACTGTGGATGGAGAATTGTAATTGTAAGGAAGGGGGAGTTCCTGCTTATGTTTGGAGCTATAAAAGAAAATTGTAATATACTTAAAAAGCCACAGAGGCAGGTGACAGATTTCAGGAAGTCAGGCTCCATTAGCTCTGTTCATATCTTTTCAGCAGTTATATGAAGGATCAGTAGAGCTTAACTGGAATACCTAACATCTTGAGAGGAGATAATAACAATAGTATTAGTTGATTCAGTTCAGAGTACCTCAGTGCCACAAAATCCGTGTCAGTTCAGAGTAGCATTCATAAATACAAAACCACTGAAATGCAGGTGTAATATAGGAGAGGACTTTCGCATATCCTTGGGGGTCTAAATGAGCTAAAGGTAGACATAAATTGCGTATCGGATGATTTGAAGACTTTTTGCATTTCCAGCTGACAAAACAGCTGACACATCTGTTTTTCATTTGTTGTTGTTATTATGCTTTTATATTTTTAAATACACAATTGTGTGATGAGGTTTTGACTCCTGTGTTAAAATAAGTGTGAAAGCATCCTGAGTGAAAAAGAGTCATCTTACATGGTTCCAATTTTATTAGTAGAAATAAGGAGGTTTAGAGTAGAAAATGTTCTTGAATATCTTTAAAGAACCCTCCTGAGATGATATAATTGAATTATTCTGCAGTCATCCAAAATAAATGGAATACCATTTCAGACAGGAGAATATATTGAGAGATGTGCTGCAGAAATCCATTCTATAATGGTATGGGGAGATGGGACAATTAACCCGATAGGTCTTTCCCATCTATTGTTCTATGAATTTATAAGGTCTGAAGTCTTGTAAAATGAGAACACTGTTTGGATGATTTGAACTGTTAATGATTTAAAAAAGAAAAAATTGCCTCAGCCTGAAAAATGAGTGAGTCAGACTAGAAATCTAACAAAGCTCTGAAAGGCTGGGGGTTTACTTCTATTGCCACCAATTGTAATTCTTCACCCCAGGAGAATATTAGGACAAAAGATTGTGTTGTTAAATCCACTCACTGCTGTGAAGAATAACTAATACATATGTTTATTAATTTATGCTTGCCTTCAATAGCTAACAGGTTTCGTGCCTGATCTTTTCTAAACAGCTGATTTCATTTGGGAGTTCCTGTTTCTCATATTTGAGTGTCCTCTCTCCTTTTTAGCTTGGTGCTCCAGCCCAGTTTTTAACACTTACTGAAAGCAGGATGCAGCTGAAATAGGGGAGAAATTATTGCATTTGGCCGTAGATGGCTTGACAAGTGGCAATGTGCTAGTCATGAGCCATAGGCCCAGAGTCTTCCACTCAATAAAGTGGATGAATTCCCCTGTAGCTTTCCCCAGCTGGAGGAGTTCGACTTACATGGTTGCACCCTTACTAGTGTATTAAAATAATTATTACTGGCCAGTTTCTGTTTACTTATGCTAATGCACTATAAATGAGCATCTGTTTTCTTTGCATGAAGACATGCTCTGGTGAAGTCTACATGGAGCTGAGGGAGCTTGCTAGCTAACCTTGGTCCCCTGCACCATGCAGTACCAGCACAGCTCTTTGGTTTCGTAGTAGGATTCTATTGAACGCTTATCGCTCCCCTGGTATTCCTGCCTTCGTCATGCATTCGCTCTGCCACTCACTAGGGGTATTGTGGAAATCATGTGTTCTCATTTTAGCCAACACATCTGATGAAATCCTGGAAAGTTTTTCACAATATTACTTGCTTTTCTAGTGGGAATTTAAATCAGCCATTTTGCACTTGGCTCAGCAGGATATATGAATGGACCATTTCCATGAGTAGTATAGGGAAGCATAGGATGACTGGGGGGAGTCAGTCACTACTTCTTTTTCTGTGGATCTGCAGGTAATAGGTTTATTTTGCAGGCAACCTGAAAATTTAAAGACAAAATAAATAAAGGTTTAAAATCAGGCCCCTGTATCTACATTTAGGCACATTAATATCTAAGCAAATGACTTCTAAAGCTATAAACCAGGAAATAGTTCCTAGAAAAGGCAGTGAGATTTACTTACAGCTCAGTACTTTTCAAAATTGGATCACATCTCCTGGTCCCTAAATAAGGACCCAGGAGCCCAGCTTCACCAGATAACATGGTAATAGCCATATAGCATCAAAATGTAAAAAGTAAACAAGTATTAGACTAGCAAGCCCCCTGCATCCTTTAAATAGAATTGCTTTTGTGTTACTAGCATGATCTAATTGCTAATGGATCCCTGCACATACCATAAGGTATGGTGGTAATTTACAGAAAATCAGTGTAGGGATTGGAATACTGTATTCTTAACCCAGATTATTTTGCATAACCTAAGTTATCTTGCTGAAGTATGTGGCACAGTTTATGAAGTTAAAGGAATGGATCCTCAGTTACCAAAGGCCAGCTCTGCCACCTTTTAAGAGGTGCTATCTGAACCTTTTGTAGACTGATGTATGAGGAAGTAGTTAAAGGCCTGATCCAGAGTCAATCACTATTCTCTTATCCAGACCATAAATTGTCATGTTTTCAAGGGTTCTTTTGAGAATCCTGTTTCTCCACCATCTCTTCAAGCATTGTCCTTGAGCTGTCACTTTCCCTTTTCTGTGAAAGGTTGGGCACAACTCTTCCTGGAACACAGTACTGGCAATCTCTCAAAGTCTTGATTGCACATTTTGGCTACAACCTGAAATTACCATGTACTTCCCTGAATTTTGGGAGGTTAAATGTCTTGAAATACTCTCTTTTCTTTGTTTATTGGATGATTTCCAGTATTTTCTGTGGGCAGGAGTGCCATAAACACAGGTTTTTTTCAGTTTTCTGTTTCCTGTTCTCTTTCCTACTCCCTGAAACATAGATGTGTTTAATTTTAGATAGCCATTGAAAGAAAGTGAAGTAATTTAGTGAGCCAGGTTTGAAATCTCAGGTTGCCTTCCTCAGAGCAGAGAGCTCTGACCATTAGGCTAAAGCCAGACTCCTCCTTGCTTGTTTTACCTCCTAGCAGCATTCCTTAGCAGTCCACCATCAGCATGAAGGAAAAGGAGAATATTTTCACACCCAATACCCAGCAGCTTTGTGCTTAGGATGCAGGAACTAGGGATTCATCCCCTTCCTACTTCCTGAGGCAGAGGACTGTGCATTTACCCCTGGGCTTTACCACAAAATGTGGAAGTTAATCCACTACCTCTCTTCAAGAGGCAGAGCGGACACAAAGGTACTTGCTTTGCGGCCCTGATCTGAGTGCCTGTCTAGATATATCCCCTTCCTTATCAGCTGGCTCTCCTCACTGTACAGTTAATTGTGTACAGTTGTGTATATTCTCTTTTTATAATGAATATATCTTAATGTAGGCTTTTTGACTTACCTTCTGGAGGACATGGGCAACATCTGCCTCCCCTAACCTTTCAGGATGTATCTGCCACATTCCTTGACCTCCTAGGAAGCATCATCTTTTCTACCCAGAAAAGTTGCCATGCAGAATTTGAGAAAACCATGTTTGTCCGGGAAGTTTGGTGACCTGGTGGGAACCGCTATGGAGCAATTCCCCATAGCTGCTGGGTTCTGTGCAGCAGGAGAGAGCGCGGAGAGGAATCGTGGACGCTGGAAACACTGGATTTGCTCTGTGCTTTGCTGTAGGTCTGGTGATCGCAGGAAACCTGACAGACTCACTATGAATTGCACTTTACATTAGCTTTGTGTTTGTACAGTAAAGATGTGTCCTAGAAACATTGAGGTTATCTTGTCCCTGCTACTGAGCACACAAACACCTATTTCTCTCCTGGAAATGCCAGGCAAAAGTGTGGTGGCCTTGAGATAAGAGATGCATCTGTGTTTCTCATTCTGGACAATTTTTGCCCCTTCCCTGCCCCGCAACCCGCTTGAAATTTTTCTAGTATGTATTTCTTATGTAAAGAAGCTTCCTGACCATCTCTGATATACATATTCAAAGCTGTGAGGCACTTGGTACAATGTAAGTGAACTCCAGTAAGAATCAATTGGACTTCAGTAGAAGTGCTGTTCAGAATTGCTCCTCTTCATTTTGGGTAACAGTACCTGCAAAAATTATGAAGTGTTCCCACCGCGCAATGAATTTGCTTTGTCCTACTTCCCTTTGTCCAGTTTTGTATAATACGTACAGCCCATTTGTTACCTTGTTCAACACTTCTAATATGTAAAGACCTCTATAAATCCCTAAAACTGGTATTGTAGAGCTGAAACCACTTTAAAGATTGCTTAGAGTTAAAATTAGTGATTATATTGTAGTAGGGCCTGTGCATATCCCAGGAATGGACTCCTGCTCTAACAACATGCAGTGTTGAGTTAGGTACAGTTTCTGGCCCAAAGAAATCACAGCCCAAGTAGACCAAGTAAGGGCACAGTAACAGAATATATAAGCAGTGTTCACAAATGTTATGATGACTTGAAGTGTGTTTATTCCTTAATTCTTCAGGAGGGATTTGAACAGGCAGGAATTAGTCAACTGGAAAGGCAGAAAAAGCAAGAGGCTGGGGAAAGGGAGGCTCAAGATAGCAGAGAAGAAAATGGAGTAAGTAGATTGACTGTGAGAAGCTACAGAGTTGAGGTTCTAGCAGGCACACAGAAAGGGGAGGTGGACTAGAGTCATGGCAGCATTTATCCAGACCAGGGAAATAGTGGAAAATAGCAAAATAATCCATAGATGTCATTAGCCTGCATTGGAAGTGGGCTGGTGAACCAGCTGTGGCTGCATCAGTGGGTCCTAGCAGCTGGCTGGACTGGAAATCCTTTCTTCACCAAACCTGAACGTGTTCAAGATCCTCCACAGAAGCAAAGGGTAACGCCTACACAGTTATGGATCTGAGGATTCATCATCCTTATTTCTTTCTCCCATCACAGTGCTGTGTTGGAACTTGGGTTTCTATGACATAATGAAATACTCCCAATGTATTTCAAAGTAGTTTGCTGTCATGTGCGTGATATGTTGGAAGAGATACACGCTCAGTAGTTTTAGAAAATGAGGTATTTGTTCATTCTTTCTGAAGAACCACAACTATAGATTTAGTAACAAAATTCCAGGATTATTAGGTAGTTACTTAAATGTACTTACAGTACTTTATTCTTTGAAATGTGCAGGTCATATCTTTGAGCTCTCTGTTCACTTTGCCAAGGTTTCTGCAAATGCAAATAGGGAAACTGTCAGGCAAGAATATTTTTAAAGTTTATTTTTCTTTCTCCTCTGAAGGTCAAATGGTCTTTCCTATATATAGCTGCTATGGTGGTTGAGGATTAATTCTGAGGACTTTTTAGACTATACCTCTGAAACGTGCCATGTTTTGAGAGGGATACTTTGTGCCGGCTCCTGCCTCAGGGCTATTCTTGTCCTTTGGTGTGGTAGTCTTTATTAAGGAGGAATTCCTTTGTGTTTAAATCCTCAACAATTTCCACTTCTGAGATTCTGAGAAAGCAAAAGGTGGGAAAAGAAAATGAAAGGGCAAAGTAAGTAGGCCCAAATGAACTGGCCACCTCCCATCTTTCTTCTTTTTGCAGCTCAGTACAACCTACAACATAGTTTGATATCTGCTAGTCCAACACCAATTAACTTCATAAAGGTCCTTTTTTGGAGAGCTCTGACAATACAGAAAAAGGAGAGCAAGCTGCCTCCTTAGCCAAGAATCTTCCTGCAGAGACAAGGACTAGAAGTCTCTAAGCCCTCTGGGCTTAACACTCAAAGTCCTTCTACAGTCCTGATATAGTTGGGCAGAGCTCTTTAAAAAAAGTATTAACTCTGTATGTTTTTTTTATTTTTTCTTTCCCCTGAGTGTCTCCAACCTTATATCGCCATTATGTGCGTCCTGCACAGATTTGCTCTGTCTTTGCATTTATGATTGAAATATATTTCCTTTGGTAATAAAAGTCATGAGGCCAAGCCTGTAGAAAGGAACATTCATATTAGAGGAAAAGATCAATGGATTGACAGGTTTCCTAGCTGAACAGTGTTGGTGTCATGGTTTTAGCTGGGATAGTTGATTTTTCTTCACTGTAGCTAGCATAGTGCTGTGTTTTAGACTTGGTATGTAAATAATGTTGATAACACCCTGGTGTTTTAGTTGTTGCTGGGTAGTGTTTACACTAGTCAAGGACTTTCTAGCTTCCCATGCTCTGCCAGGTGCACAAGAAGCCGGGAGGGGAGGGGATACAACCAGGAGAGCTGATTCGAATTGGCCAAAGGGTATTCCATATCACGTGACGTCATGCCCAGAATATTAACCGGGGGAAATTGGCTGGGGGAGGCAGTGATCACGGCTCGGGGACCGGCAGCGTCGGTCGGCGGGTGGTGAGCGGTTGCAGCACTTGTTGTTTAGTTTTGGGGTTTTTTTTTTGGTTTTTTTTTTTCCCTCTTCTTCCAGTGTTTCATCTCTCTCTCGCTCATTATTTTCCTTTTCATTATATTAGTATTATTGCTGTTTTATTCTAATTATTAAACTGTTCTTATCTCAACCCACGAGTTTTCTTACTTTGGCCCTTCCGATTCTCTCCCCCATCCCACAAGGGTGGGGGAGTGAGCGAGCGGCTGTGTGGTGCTTAGTTGCTGACCGGGGCTAAACCACAACAGTTGGCAACCCTCTTTTTGGGTATTTGTCCTTTGAATATTTGGTAAGCTGAAGAGCATTACAACTCTGAAAGAATGAATTCTCCAGTCTGAAAAGTCTAGTCATACATTCAGAAAGGTATTGGTCTCTGTTCTCAACAGCAGGGGAAAGTAACCATGATCTTGACAGCATCTGGGTTTCTTGGACACCAGGAACATGTTCCTGTCTTCTTCTTTCACTCACTGGTGGCTGCCTTGTTTAGCCTTGACAAACTACTGTAGAGGTTTGCATAGGCTAATAGACTTCTCATGTATTCCCCTTCTTTTTGCTGCTTAAATAGCATGCTCATGTCTGGTGGTATGTTGTCCTTTCACAGTTCCTAGCTTTGTCAATCTGTTAAATTTCCTAAATGATAGTCTTTACCAGAGTTCACAAGATTGACAGTGGTTCCATTATTTGAGAGTATCACTGATACGTAACAGTCTTTGTAATTTTCTGTTGCTTGCAGGCTAGTAGAAATGTTTGCTGCCATACATAAAATCTCAAAAAAAAAAAAAAAAAAAAAAAAGTTTAATCCCTTATCTTTAGTGTAGGCTAGTGAATATTTTGGTGCATGATTTCCTTATTTGCAATTCTTAGGACTGAAAATAGTTCCATAGTTTATTTTCTGTTTCATTTTCATGCACATGTGTTGGGAAGATAAATAAGAGTGCCAAAAATACTGTGTGAGCAGTAATTCTTGTCAGATGAGAAGTGGGAATGGATTGAGGAAAACCTCTCAGAGAGTCTGGTTTTGGTGAAACAACTTCTTCGGCTAGAGGAGAATAAAAACAGTTCTGATAAAGATGAGATTTGCCTGCCCTTGTATTTCCTTAACACTCACACAGTATATTCCTGTATCACAGATTTTGGTGGGGTTTTTTATTTGATCCAAGCATGTTCCTTCTTTGAATTTTGATCTTACTCTTTTCATGCTGTAACAGTTCTTTTCTCTGTTTTTCACAGACTGTTTTTGAAAGGAACTGTCAATCTGATGACTGTGCTGCTGATTTGAAACTTCAGGGTAAATTATTGCTGTCTAGGTGAGTAGGTGAACTTTTTTTTTCTTTCTTTCTGACATGCTAGTATGAGATTCCTTTTATGGAGAATGGCATTAAAAAACCAAAATACAAACACAGACATTTTATGTCCAGACTAGGATGATGACAGTGATATCATCTTTAGTGCAAAAAGGTCTTGAGATGTACACAGAATCTGAACTCCTGGGGTGGTGGGATCTGTGCACGTACAGGGCAGGACACTTTCACCTTCCCAATGACAATAGACAAAACTGGAGGAAAAAAAATAGGGTAGCAGAGAGGGGCAGGGAAAGTAAAGATGCATGCCCAAATCAAGTACCAATATGGACCATGTAATTTTTCAGAGATGATAAAATACTGTTTATGACATGGTAGGAGTAAAGCTGCCTGCAGAAAAGCAGTTTTGTTCAGAAAAAATGTCACATGGAAGGTTAAAAAAAACCTTTAGAACATGGCAAATGATCTTCTTCAAATTATCTTTTTCTGTTTCTGAGCTTGTAGTTTTGCTAACTCTCCTGAAATACTGCTCTCCTTTGTCAGATTCTTCTTGTTAGTAACTTGGGGAGGGATGTCTGATTTCACTTTCTTCTGGGATAATAAACCTCATCAAATAGACGGGAGATGAAGTTTATGTTCTGTCCCTTGTGACTGGTGATCTTAGGAAAATGCCTATTGTTTTGCCAGGATGTAGTTACTCAATTTTGGGATAAATCAGGTTAAAGGTAAACTTTACACATCACTTCTGTTTCCTTTTTTTCAGCATTTTTAGCACATTTTTAGAGATGGAAGTGCTGATGCAAGTTATTTAATTGTGTGCCAGAGGTTTTGCTGTTTGATGGAGATGCTTTCTGTGAAATGCTTTGCTTTCAGGTCAGGAAGGAGAGGGGAAGAGACTCCCCTGCTTTAGGGAAGAAAAGGAAAAAAAAGGAAGAAATAATAGTCAGGAGATATACCCACATTTTATATAAGTCTACAGCGTGCTGTAACTGTACTTGGAGATAAAACTGAACCAGAGTCAAGTCTGAGAAGTTATGGACTTCTCCAGACACGACTGAAGTCCACAGGAATGTTTCAGGGGATTGGCTGGGAGCAGGGTTATGTCTCAGGTTGCAGAGTCCGAGCTGTGACTGCGATTAGTCTGGATTTTTGTCCTTTCGATCTTCGTGCTGAGCAGAATCTGTTGAGAGCTGGAGAGGTGTCTGTGCAGACTAGGGAAGCCAGTGAGGGATTTTGTCCTGCAGTTGAGGAATAATCAATAAAAAGCAAGAGACAAGTCCTAAAAACTTGTCGGTCAGTGTATAGTAATCACAGCAGTAATAGCTGTATCGCAATTGGAGCATTAGACTGTTTATTTTTATGGCTGTTATTTATGTTATCTTGGCAATTTAAAAGCCACAACTGTCAAAAAAGCTTAGGATATTCAAATACAGTTTCTACGTTTGTATAGCAAAATGTTGAACAAATGCTCTCAAATCTTCTTATCCAGCGACACTCTGAAGTCCTGTTTGAAATAAACAGGATGTCATCAAATCCATCAAGTCTGCACAGAATGGGTTTTCTTTAGCTGAAGGGCTGTGTAAGCTTCAGTTATTAAGAAACGTAACGCAATGGGTATCTCTAAAGAAAACAGATATTATTATTATTATTATTATTATTATTATTATTATTATTATTATTATTATTATTATTATTATTATTATGTGTAAAACTACAAAAACATGCTATGGATGATGATTTTAGAGAAGTGCCTGTCTTGAAGAATATGTTAATTTTTACAGTCCCGTGTGTTTCATGCTGAAGAATCTTATCAGCATTTTTCCACATTATTCCTGTTTATGCTAAGTCTGTGTATAAAGGGTTTTTTTTTTTTTAGAAAGAGCAAAAAAGGTGACTCATTTATTACTATCTGTGCTAAACAATTGACTTCATTGTTAGCAAGATTATGGCAATGCCTTTGTCTAAATCATGCCTGACTAAATTTGGTGGACTTATTAGAAAGAAAGCAATTAATGACACACAGATATAGTGGATTGAAATAAACAGGATGTTTATGGGAAGGCAACAGTTAGTGCTGTCTCTCAGATCTGCTGCAGCTCTTTGAAGATGTCACTGGAGACATGGATAGGGTGATCTGGTTGAGATCATCTACTTGGGCTTGCAAAGACTTTTATTAGGATTTCTCACCAAAGGTTCACAAAGAAAGTAAATTGCCCAGGTCTGAGAGGAATGGTGTCTGAGCATTACTACCTAATTAAAAGGTAGTTAACAGAATCAAGGAGTAATTTTTTTTTCCTGGTGGAGAAAACTCATCAGGGAAATAATCTGCTAAAAATTAATAGCAAGGTGATAAAGTTTGCTAATCGTACTAAACTATTCAGAGCAATGAAAAGAACAAACGAGGAGGTATGTTTTCATGAAGCATGTGATTATTCTGTGGATTTTACTGTTGGGGATGTAAATGCTGAGAGTTTACATGGTAGAGAAATAGCAAATATGAATGCTGGAAGTTGCAGAAGTATATCAGAAAAATAACTCTGTGCTTGCCTTGCTCTTCCATAGGCCTCTTGCTTTTAGACATCGTTGGATACAGGGCTGTCTGCTAGATGGACTGACTTGCTCTGGCTGTTCTTACACACTTTTCATCAATTTGTAGCGTGTTAGAGCCAAAAGCTGTGCAGAGAGCTATATATTGTAAGCTATAGTTTTGTCCATCACTATATATAATATGCTTTCAAATGTGTGCGGTTTAGAGCATATATGTGCATAGGAAGTTAGCTCAGATTACATTATCATCAAGAGAATTGCTTGCTGAGGTCACTCTCGAACTGCACAAGCTACTCTGATTTAGAGTTCACCTGGGATGTGTTTGAATCACTAGAATTACCCAGTTAAAAGATTGCACCCAGCTTTGAAGATGCCAGACCCGCATACCAAATGGCTAATAGGAAAACAGCCCATGCTGGCAAGAGCTAACCAGGTCTGCTCTGATTTTGCTTTTCTTGGGATCCTCCTTGTCTTCTGAAAACTTATTCACGTGCCCTCAAATTGGGAGCCCTGCACTTTGATAAATAACAAATAGACAGCCCAGGATGTTGACACTTGGGCTAGATAATGACTTAAAATATGGCCGTTTATCCAAAGTGCTCGAACCGAGCAAATCTGCATGTGTAAGTTAGAAGCTTCGTTGCTGTTCTGACCAGATATGATTGGGTTTGCGTCATTATTTCCTGTTGTGAAGGTGCTGCTGCATGTGGAAACGACACTGCTGGGCAAGCTGAAACCCTCCACTGTGAAGCTGGAGAAGAGGGTAGGGCAGGACTGCTTTAAAGTGGGCAATGATAAAAAACCTTAAAGCCTTCTAACTACTGGGAAGCTTTTGCAAAGATTTGGGAGGTTGGGGGTGGGATGTGGTGGTGATTCCTGTATTCTGTTTTTTTGAATACTTCTGTTATAGTGAAAGGTGTCCTTGGAGACTTGGGCTGAAGACCAGGGTAACATGCTGTACTGGAGTGAAGAAGAGTTAGAATGCATTTATTCTGGAAAGACAAAGGTTTGGTTTCAGTTAACAGATTAATTTCTTTAAGGCTTGTCCACCTTCATTAGCATCAGGTTGCATGTAAACACATCACAGCTTCCTGAAGGGATTGTGGGATGAAGGAGCCAAACTCTTCCTGCTTGTGGCAGGTGGCAAGAGGGGCAAGGGTCATGGACTGTGGCTTGACAGGTTCAGACCAGAGATTTGGAAAAACCTTCTCACATAGGCAGTTCATGCTGCATGGGAATGAGGTGTGCAAAGACGGTGTGCTCTGCCATCCTGGCTTTCAGGATTTGGCTAGATGAGGTCCCCGCTGACCTCATCTGTTGCTGGCAATAGTCCTGTGTTGAGGAGGATGAGGATGGATTGTATGACCTCTAGAAATCCCTTCCAACCAACTTTTCTGCAGTTTTCTGACTCGTCTCGAGGTAAATCCTCTCTGCAACCTGAGTAGAATTGCCTCAACAAAAAACAGCTCTTCGCCAACATGGAAACACCTGCCTAGGATGGTTATGGGTGTCTTCCTGCACTGTGGCTGGAAACATGCCTGTGGGACCCCTCACCTCTCACTGATGCCACCTCTGCCAGCGAGAACATGCAGCATCACAAGAGGGGACAGTAATATCGAAGGCTGGACCTGGCAAAGCAAACTGTGGGCATTTAACTTTCTACGGCAGACATTATGAGTTAGCATGTAGAAACAGCTATGGTGGTGTGTGCTAATATTGCTATAAATGGTCTTTTTAGTGGTTGGTTATTTGTAGGCGTATGAGTGTTGTTAGCCTAAAACTACAGATGGCAACTTAAGATTAAGGAAAAAGGAGCCATGGAGTGTGCTGGGGACTTGGTGAAGGCAGAGTTGAGAGAAACTGAAGGAGCAGAAGAGAGGCGTTTCATCTTTCCAGTCATGACTGTTTTCAAATCCATTTTTCTTGAAGGATAAATGTGAGGTTTTGTCAGCACAGAGCAGAGACACTACTCATTGCCTCCCCTTCAAAGAGTCTCCAGTGTTAAATCTTGCAGCGGTCATAGGAGATAGCAAAACCTGCAGTAATGCCCTGTGTTGGTGGTGGGGAGACTTCTAATGGAAGAGACTTAAAAGTATCTTAGTGTAAAGAAGGTATTTATGTATTGTATATGGGTAAGTTTAATGACACAACCTGAAACTGTAAGAGAAATAGGAATAGAATATTTTGCAATAAACTTTATTTTTATCACCATAGCTTTGGGACAGCAATAGGAAACCAATTTTCCTTTCCAGCAATCTAGTACTGAAAAGTAAAATGCATTTAAAGAGTGTTCTGTTAGCTATTATTTTCAAATATTGTTTAATATTAAAAATATATTTATTACATATCATGCTTGACTTCAGTGCCTCACTGTTTTCTCAGCACAGCAAATGTCTTTTCTATCAGGTTTCTGTAGCAAATAGCACATTTTTATTGAGCCTCTCCATAGCTACTTGTTTAGAAGCTGAACTGCATCTGTTTCCTCAAGATGTGCTGGGGGAAACTCTGAAGTAGGTGTTCTGTAGAAGATTAGACCTCCCCAGCCTTTAAAATCTGCTAATCCATACCCCTGGTACTTTATATGGGAGAAAAGTACTGTGGTCTTTTAAGAAAAACCTGAAAGTGCTGACGGAGCAGGGTTGACAGGAACACGCGTTTTGTCTGACACAGCAAAGCAGTTTCAGGTCCTGAGCTGATGCCCATCCGTCTGATTGGCACTCTGCAAAGGCAACAGTAATTATCAAGCCCTGCTTAGCCTTTAATGGGAACCAAGTGAAAACTGTAGAGAAGACATTTGAGTAACAGTGAGGGTGTTTGAAAAAACATACTTTCTTCCAGCTATAATAAACAAACCTGCTAAAAAGACCAGAGCAGAATGGGTGGTGGCTTCCCTGCGAGATACAGCTAGGAAGGAAATCCTGTATGGCTGTGTAAATATACTGACAGCCTGTGTGTCACAATGAATAGAGCAGCTTTACCGAAAACAAACAGTACAGGAAGAAAGATGATGTTGTGGCATGTCATGTAGCTGCTGTGTCCCAGCAAAAGCTGTGCACATGGTATGTAAATCAGGTTGTAAACACAGGACTATGAGCCCCCTTGGATAGAAGATGCTCTAATAAATACTGCTATAATAAATATTACAGCAACAGAAAATGCTGTAATAAATATTGCTATTCCTGATGATGTTCCAGGAGGAAGTCTGTCTTCCATATATTTATGTGACATGAGGTTACCCTTAATCTGTCATTAGAAACAGAATTACTCACCCATTGGAGTGCTTCTGGGTGTATGTTTGGCTGTTTGGAATAAGCAGCTTACTTTTATGTATTGGTTTAGAGCATCCTTAACGGCCACCATTTGTTAGACTCAAATTTATGTTCTTCCCCTACAGACTGGCTGGGGTTACCGTATATACTGCTGCAAATTGTTTATTCTGGAAATATGAAATTGGAAGCTGAAGTCAGAGAAAGCCAAAGGGGTGACAGGTGCATTTTGCAGAAATTTTCAAAATTTTTCAAACTGTGGGGTTTTTTTGAGTTGGAGTCAATGCTTTCAAAAGCTCTCTTGTGAAACGGGATTTTTGAGAAATGCCCTTTTCCAGCTGAAGGGTCAAGTTTGTGACTTGGGCTGTTTCTACTTCTGGTGGTCCCTCTGGCCAGAGAATGGACAAAACCCCAGGCTGTCAAAAACTTCATTGAGTTTGAAATGTTTCCATTTTAGTGAAATGGTAGTTTATGAAGAAGAAGTATTTCCATTATCTTCTGCTCAGCTCCACAGAAGGGTGGTTTTGTTTTTGTGGGTTTTTTTGGGTTTTTTTTCCAAATTCCTTCTGTGACTTACGAAAGGATTAACATGTTTTCTGCCAACACTCCTTTTGTTTCTTTGATCTCTCTCGTCTTATGCATGGTTCTGTATTTGATAAGCAGGTAAATGATTTGATGTGATGTTCTGGGATGTACTCTCAAAGTACCTAACCCAGGCCTCACTGAAAAGACAAGGGAGAGTGCCCACCATCATCCTGTGGCCCCCCTCCCCGCCCCAGCCCTTGAGCTTACAACTCTGAAGTTTATAAGCATATTATTTGTATTAGTGAAGAATTAATAATTTCACATAGGTGACTAGCTATGCAACTGCAAAACTGGTTGTTTTGCAAATGCTCTGTATAGATGCAAGGATGAATATGCTCATGGACCTATTAAAATTAGTGGAAAGACTCCCTCTGGTTCACTGGGCACATCATCAGACATTAGGCACCAGGTTTTGATGAATGAGCTCAGCAGTTTCATATTGACTTGTCAAATTATTGCAGAACCTGGGCTGAAGGAATCCAGAAATCTTAGATAAAAACATGCTTTATGACAGCTTTGTCCACTTTGCTTTTCACCAGCACAAGATGTGGCGGCACAGAGCATAGGGTAGTGCAGTAACAGTGCAGAAAGTCAGTGTCTTCTGAAGGAAAGGAGCAATAGCATAAAATTTTGATCAGAAAGTTCAAAACTTTTTGAGTGTATCTCATTAATATAGTAGTGTTTTATAAAAAGAAATTAATAAAGCTTTTCACTGATCATAGGCTTTTTCAAACCCATGGAGAAAAGCTGCAAGCCTGTGGTTTAATGTGGGAAGCAAAACTGTTTCATAAATTTGACCAGGCTCACGCCTCAGCACTTATCTTCCTTTGATCACAAAACGGGGATTTGTTTCCAGAGAGGCCTCACGTTTCATGGCATGCCCGTTGCGGTTTTATGCCCGTGAAGTGCATCTTAACAAAACAGTCGTGATGAGGAAAAACAATATCCTTTCATTTGGAGCTTAATTACATGCTCTGATAATATCTGCTTTTCCCTTCCTCTTCATTCATAGCAGATGAAGAATTTGTTTTCACTTATTTTATCTTTCATTGGACAAACACTTCTTTCAAAAATATTTTCGACATTCTGTTTACCTTAGACAGGCTACCCTAAATAGCCAAGCTGCTCAGATGGAGCTAATTTTCTGCTTTAAAAAAAAAAAAAAAAAAAAAAAAAGAAAATGAGCAAATGCTATGGTTTAGCATTTCTAGTGCTAGGAAAGTGGTCTTGAGCTTTCAGTCAAGACCTTGAGTGTATAAAGCTGTGTGTACCAACAGGGATATTCCAAACTCCCAGGACACAAATAGGGAGCCATGACTGATCCCACTGCAGTCATGTGCTGCCCACTGGTTACTTGGACATACCCCAGTGCCGTCCTAACTTGCGATCTTTTAAACTACCAAAAGAGTTATTTCCAGGGAGAAAAGAAAAACAAAACACTGGAAAAATGGATATGGGTAGATTGCTTTCTGTTTTCTCAAAAAGCCATACCAAGTTTCACACTGTGATCTAAGTGATTTCATAAATTATAGTGTACTTCAATGTTATTTCAAAGTAATTTGCTGCATTATAAAGGGTGTGATAAAAAAATGCATATATTATTTCAAGTTTATTAGTACATTTGTAATTCTGTTTGGAATTTAGTCTTTTCCTTGAATCCAGGAAGCAAAATTCTGATTTATAGTTTATATTTACTTTCATTTATGATCTTTTACCTACAGACAGTTGTTAGTATATTGAATGCTGCGTTTGTGAGGCACATGGAAAACTTTGTTGTAGCTCATCCAGGATCGGATTTGCAGTTTCCTGAAAGGGCTGCCCAGCAGAGCCTGCAATCAATCAGGTTGTAGTACAAGTTGCAGTGGGAACATCGTCTCAGGAACAAGTGAATGTTTTCTCTTGTTGAGGGTGAATGGGGATGAAGGAATCGTTTCTTGGTTTCCATCTGGTTAGTTGCACTCAGAGCTTCATAAATCTCTCCCAAAATAAATAAATAAGTCCAGTTTGATAGCAGTAGGCAGTCCTGTTCCTTTTGAACATATGATGATTGAACCCATATGGATGGTGATAGAGCCATCAAGTGATGAGTGGTAACAAACCTCAGTCGTCCACATCTCATACAAGAATACAGATTCCCAATCTCTGTTTTCTAATAACAGGTCACTGATTATCAGTCAGGGATACTGTACAAGCCAGTCTTGTCACTTCTTAAATACTGGTTTTGTTTTGTAAGAATCACTTGACCGTATCTACTGGAGTAGGATTTTTTTCTGGTTGTTTTTTAAACTAGACCCTAAAGAGATGTTCTTTCATATAATTTGAATTCATTGCTGAACTAATGTGTAACCTGGCTCTCCTGGTGAACATCCCAACATCAGTATTTTATGGACCTAAGATAATTCAAGTCACTGTATTGTTTCTTGCTGTAGCAACCAAAATATAAAGCTAACAAAACAAAAGCTTAAGCTCAGGCAGTGCTGTCATACATTAGCTGCCTCTAGAGGTGGAAGTTCTTGATACTGTACAGACCACAATGAGAAGCAGATGCACCGTTTTTTTGTATTGTATGTATATATGCATACATACACACATACTCTTCCGTGATGCAGCTGTGTGAACTTTTTCTGTAGTAGGTCCTGCAATTACAAAATCTGGTAAAGCTGAGGTTCTTCACAGGTCACCAGGTAAATCGTCCTGCTGGTTTTGCATGAGCTATGGAGCAAATGCACTGGTATGGGTATATGTTGCTTATATTTGACATTTAGACATAACTTACTCCTGATGTATAACACCTGATATTGCAAAACAAATCTCCTAAAGTAACAAACCTGTACTGTTTCTAACATTTAATCTCTGATCAACTGCCTTTTATTGACCTCTGGAAGTGATTGCTGGATAGGGCACTGGTCTTTTTTCTCCCTCATCAATGCTCAGCTGAGTATGCTTTTTAAACTATATTGCACCCCAGCATCTCAGGAATGGGACAAGCAATTGAAGCTCTCTAATAATTGGAGATCTATTTCTGAAGGCATAATTTCTATGGTAAATACATGGTTTGCGTGATGACTTTGTTAGTGATCTAATTCCTAGAAACAGTATGTTAGAAAGTGCTGCTGATTCATCCTCAAATTTCAGGGCCAGATCTATGGTCAACAATCACCTATTTTAACAGAGCTCTTCAAGTATTTTAACAAACAAGGTAAACATAGAGGGTATTTTTCATTCATGTCAGGCTGATGTGTGCAACTTTCAGCTGCATGCCTGGTACCATTTATCTTTTGCATTTCTTTCTGCCACTAGTAACTAATTTTTGTTTGTGTTCCAACCTTAGGATGCTGTCTTACACACATGTGCAGGGATAACATTGTCCCGGAGGCACAGTACCATTGATTTCAAGGATGCTGCTTGTGGTTATAAAAGATGTTTGTTTGTATGTGTATCTGCAAGGGTGAAAGATTAGATTAGAGCTTCTGTAGATGTTGTGCCTCATCTTGCTTTTATGTGACAGTTTCATAAACCAGGGTAGCTCCAATCAAACCAAAAGCGGCTCCCTGGAGTAAACACTGTGTGAAAACAGCGGCGTCTCTTTCCCCATTCAGTTCTGTTAATAAAGGGTTGTAAACATCTGGATACAATTGAAATTACTGATAATAATAAAGGGCACCAGATTTCTGTGGGGTGATAAGAAAAGGGGTATTTTTATATGGATGTTGTGCCCTGCTCTGTCCTTTTTACTTAAAAGTTTGAAGGCATAGGTGGCTGGGAGATATCTATTGTGTAGTTATGGGGGATTTAAGTGGACAAACTACATTTGAGGAAAAGAGGGCAATTTCCAGAGAAGCTTTGAATATATGGTAACTAGTTGTAACTAGAAATCACTGTTGTTTCAATACCACAACAAAGAGCAAAAAGGATTTCCTAGAGTGGTTTTTTTCCCCGTTGTTTACTGCTCAGATGCATTCATTTTTGAAGTTGAAGTGTAGGAAAGATGAAAAAGGTAATGCTCTGTGCAATATTCCTGAATTGCAATGTATATGGAACTGAAACGCTAGAGACGGCAGTTCTGCTCCAGAAGGGTACCGGCATGAGCAGTTCCATCTCGTTGGTCCTGGGCTCACCGCAGTAAGTGCTTTTTTCATACAGGACATCTGGCCCCTTCCTATGGGGAAACATAGGCACATTGTTACTCAGTCTTCATAGGGAGCAATATTGGTATGATATTACTCCCAAACTGTGCTCTGCTGACACTCGGTTGACCGCTCCTCAAATTCTCTATTATGTTTTTCCCATCACCTCGTGTTATGTGCTACTCTGAGCACACTAGAAAGTTTCCACTAGAGAAATAGAAATAGAAAGTATCATTAATGAAATGATCTGACAAGCTCAGAGCTAGTTTACCATAGTTGGCTTAGTGCATCTCTGATACACTGTGGTCATCAACTGCATGAGGTCTTTTAGTGCCTTTGCTAGCATAGGCTTCAGTGCGAGAGGGGGAAGGCAGCAACTCAGCTAATGCTGAATAATCCATGATATCCTGAGTGTTCGGCCGAGTCCTTAGTCTAGATTGGCTGTGAACTTTGCAGAGAGAATTGACTTTGAATACACATGTGATGGCAAAACCATGTAACCAAGCAGTGAATCCAGTAGCTTTGCTCCCTGTGGGGTTGTTTAAAATTTTTCTTTGGTTTGACGTGTTTATGGGGCTGCTACCTCTCAGTCTTGCACTGAGACATCCAACGAATTCCCATATCAGCTGAGGGCTTCAGCTTTTCATTGGCCCTTGAGGTTTAAGTATTTACAGAACTCCTCCCAAAGATCAACTGGCCCTGGAGCCTGTGATAAAAACCCAACAGGAAAAGGGTTAGAGTTGATGTAAAGAGACTGTGGAGGCAAAACTAATATTCAAGTATCATAGTAACTGTGAAGACCAGCTACAACACTGGTTGGTGACATCTGTTTGGATCTGTCACAGGACCAATGTTGTTGACTCAATTAGACCTTTTACTGACTTAAAAGCAAAAAGTGGGATTCTTCTTTAATTTCATCTGATGAAGACAGAGGACAGATGGGACTTTAGTTGTCTGAAGCATTTTTACCCACTTGCAGTCTAACTGACCCCAGCTGTAGCTTCCACTGTCCATTGAGCAATAGTGGTGATTTATCCATGTAGGTGCCAATTTGCTGTGAGGAGAGAAAGACTCCTAATATAAAAGGGAAAGTCGGTGACCCAGACTAACAGGGTAAGTGTGACCCTGTCACATTCCTTGCCCTCTGTATGATCTGTGCAGGCTGAGAGGAAGTGCTAAATGCTTTTTCAATTTAAAAAAAATTCTCTGTAGTGCAGGAAATAGAGAAATACGTCCCTGCGTACCTTTTGGAATGCAGATTATGTCTCCCCTGACCCATGTTAATAAAAACACCAGCATCTTGGGGGGTGGGGAAATGAAAATTGCAGATCTTTTCAGTTTGCCTTTCCCAGCTGGTCTTTCTTCCCCCACTGACCATAGTGCAATGATGCGGCGCAGGCATTAACAAATAACATGAAAGCATGCAAAAAAGATGATACTTGTTTTATCCTGGAACTTAGTTTCCTTTTCTTAATCACTTAAGAGGAAAACGTTAAATATTTCTATTTACATTTGATGTGTAGTACCATGGCCAGTGAATTCAAAACTGTGGCAGAAATTTGGAGCCTGATTTTCAGAATTGCTTGTTACCTGCAGATCTCGGCCACGTGAATGCAAGCTGCAGGTACTTAGTACTTACGAATGAGAAGCTTCTTTCCCTTTACATGCAAACATTGATAGCTTGACATCCTTCATGTGCCAGTACATATGTGTCTACAAATGTGGTTGCCTATATATAATGTCTACCCAGAACTTTTACTCAGTTCATTGTTTGTGTGTAGTACCTGATGTGATGTGGTGGTGGTTTTCTGTCCAATTAAGTGATTATATCTTGATTTTTCCCCCCCTTCTTTTCTTTCTTCTCTTTTTTTTTCCCCTTTTTTGAGTCTGTTTTTACTTTCAGCCTCTCTTCCTTGATGTGAGCAAGGTTACAAGGACCATGGTGAGGATGTTGGCGGCTTTATAGTTCTCATCCAACTAAACATAAACTGAAAGTCATTGCTTGATTAGGTTTCTTAAATTGTTTGACATACTTTGTCAAGATGAAGGGGTGGCTTTAGTTTGTTTCCTTGTTTCTGGTGGGTGACATCAGTTCTTTAGTTGACATATTTTGACTTGGCAGCTAGGCTGCTTAATGTGCGGCAGATGCTGGAGGAGGATGGCATCGGCTTGGCAGCAGAGCTGCTCCAGCACCACAGCAGGCTGTCCACGCCCCATGACGTTACTCTCTCAAGCAGCAAACAGGGCCTGGTAGCTCCCCTGTGAACAGGGAGATTCCCAATCCTCTACTCACTGCAAGTGAACCTGGTTCATTGCAGATGTACACAGATTTAATGACTTGGAAAGGTGCTCTCTTAAAATGGGACTTACAGCACAATCTCATATAGCCTTTCAGAGGATGAACTGAACTCCTCTGCCAGCCTAAAATCAGTGAGGTTTTTCAGAGTTTAGTAGTGTGTGAATTTTGTGTAGGAACAACTACAGCGTGCTCTCAGAAAGTGGGTTTTCTTTCTCTGCTGAGGAAAATGTTGTTATAAACATCATTTCGGTATGATGCACTTTTAACAGAGGAGTGATAGCTTTAGAAAGCAGTAACACAACCCAGTGGTGTTTATTTTGACATTATTTTTTGTGGGTTTAGTTTTAAATCGGGTTTCATGCTGAGTATTTTTTATTATTCAGTAGGAAGGAGAGTATTCTCAATTGTCTCTTTAAGTTAAATCTCAAAGTGCTGCTACTAGCAATTCAGAGAGGGTTCTGTAGGGTGCATTGCATTTAGTATCAGCCCTGCATAAGATAAATATCTCGTAATGTTCCTTTGCTTACTGAAGCAATAGTTCCAGATTTTGCTAATGCGTTTGACAGATGCTGATTAAGTTTTGAGTGATTGCAAGAAGTGAGATTATAAAGTTCATGAGAAATAATTCACCGTAATAAATGGTTGTTTTATTTCTTTGCTTCCAAATACGCACTTTTGATTATTAGAAAATCCCAGCAGATTGTTTAGCATCTTCATAATTTGTCTGCTTTTCAGCAGTAAACGCTGAAGTTGGGGCCAAAAGGTTAAATGCTTCCAAGTACTCTCATATAGTTGTGCCATTAATTTGGTATATAAGGAGCAACAACTCAAATGATTTGGACCTCTCAAACTAGTTTTGCAGTTGATCCTGCGCTGCATACACTTTTCCCAATGTTTATTTGCACTGATAGTTGAGTATGAGAATAAACTATAATGTTTAGAAAGCAAAGTGTCCAATTATTGGTAAGATTGGTTGCTGTCTGCTGTTGATTGTAAGCATGAGAAAGCAGGCACATTTCCTGGAGACTGATATCTGCCTCGTAAGAAGCTGTCATCGAACTCTAAGCCATAATTTTGGGCTTAATAAATGAAGATCATCATAAATGAAGTAAGTACAGGAAACAAATATGCTATAAATATTGTCTGTGTTACATGGAAAAGTTACACTCACAATCCACAGCCATCAGCTTTAAAGCCTGTGTCTAGACCATCTTCCTCCAAATTTCTCTCTCTCCAGAGCACCTGGCTGCTTCGGTACGTAACTTCAGAAACCCACATCCAGAAACTTCTGGGCAAACACAGGGAGATGGAGCCCAGTGAGCTCTGCCTTTGGAGGTGGTATGGCTGTGGTTGGCAGGAGATGCTGAAGGGTTTATAAGCACTGTGTTCTCAGAAACCCTGCTTTTATGCAGATGCTTTGGCTGTAGTACCATGAGCAAGGCTGGCAGAGGAGGACTGGCAGTGATGGAGGGACAGGCTGCCTTTAAACACAGTTCACATCCTTCACCCCAGCCATTTTCAGAGAGTTGCTGATATGCAGAGGAGCAGCATGTGCCAACATGTACGTCCCCGGCACAGCCATTCCTTCATGGAAATTGGGTGAATGAAAGGTGGCTTGTTCAGCTACGGATTTCTCTGTGCCGTTGTATGCTGCTGAGTGCACGCGTATTGTGCAACAGCATCTGGCAGGGTGGGTGGAGCAAGGGTGCATTTCCTCAGAGGTGGTTCCTTCTTACTTTTGGATTGGTAGTCCCCTAGAGGAAATAATTGAGAACATCTCCCTGCTGTGTGGCTGGAGGTCTCTGCCCTTTTCTGACCAGCTACTCAGTGTTTTCCCTGTGACATTGTCTCTGTTTCTCTGGGATGTATGAATGGTCTTAGATTCCAGTTACGATAACTGTAGCAAATTTGGTATTTTGGCTATTTTTGCTTATTTTTACATTTATACCTGCTATATTTCATATTATCTTTTACTGTAATTTTAGTTCCTAGACCTGCAGATCTGTTCATTGATATTATATTTTCTTGTGATTTATCTTTAGCCTTTATTCCTACTTGTTAGCTCATCTTCTGGACAGCCTAGTACGATTAAGTATCAAATAATAAACATGTGTGTATGAATATTTATATTTGCCTCTATGTGTGCATGTCTGTGTGTGTTTATAATCTGTGATGCCATTTTACAGTAGTGTATTGATTTATGATACATAGTGTTATTTTAATTCAACCATTCCCTTGGTATTCCACTTACTGACGATGGCTTCATCGTGTTAGGTCCAGCATAAACACCTGAAGAAAATTTAGTCACGTTCAGTGGACGTTTGTTATAATTCCCATACATTTTTCCACTTACACCAGTTTCTGGATTTTATTTGACCCTCTTTTCCATTTTTTCTATCCATAGCATAACTCTAAGAAGATTTTTCAGAAAGTTACTAGAATGTTAGAATAAGTTTGGATTATCAAGAGACAAACTGAAATAGCTTGTGTATTTGAATGTGGGCATAATATCTTGCACTTGTTGCATTTCCCCTGTCCAATTACTTTACAGTCTTCAACTATATTATTCTTACTAAAACCATATTAACAATAAGTCATGTGAAATAGTTCCACATGAGGATCATGGGGTTTTCTTACAGTCACAAAAGGCAGTGTCAGAACCAGGACTCGGGAGCTGCTCGTTCCCAGTACATCCCCCCCGCACCATGCATTGGCCATACAGCACATTCCTGAATTACCAACTGCAGAGCTTTTAAGCAGCTGAGTTGTGACACTTCCGTAGCAGGAAGAAAGAAGGACCAGAGTGTGAAAATTGCCCAGAGATAAACCGGTGTAACTGTTTCTGCCTACAGTGCTGATGACAGAACTGCCTACCTGGCCCTGGGAGCAGTGAGGAACATCTCTCTTAATATTTCCATCTCTAACGTTGGGGATGACGCCTATGACACCAATGTTTTCTTCAATTTTTCTGGGGAGCTCTTCTTCATCAAAATGTGGCAAAAGGTAAGAAAGGCCAATCTCGTTGCGACCAAGTCTCTTAACTTTATGACAATTTCATTGCAAGTTGTAGGGACAGGGGCTGGCCTGGTCCAAACTGTTGAGACGTTTGGAAGTTATTTCTAGTTATGCTGGGATTGAATTTGTTCCAGGCTCTTTACTGAGTTTTTTTCTTTTGTGGGTTTGATCTGTGTAAATTACACCCTTTGTGTTTCTATAGAAGACACAGCACTATTATTTGGGGTGCACTAATGAAAAAGAAAGACAGTTTGGTTGAGGTATTCAGGTATTAAGAGGTAGAGGGAGACTGGTTTGGAAACCGGTAGTGTACCAAATGGCACTGAAATACAAAGGGTGCCTCTAGCTGGAGTGGTGCCATGCTGTACTCAGCAGTCCTGGTCATCTCCTGAGCTGGACTCCTAGGTTTTCTCCTCGTTGAAACCATGATACAAGGCTGTTCTTTGCTCACATCCTGGTGCAAGTTTGGGTTGTAGCCAGGGCACATCACTAGATGCAAGAGCTCAAAAGTGCTTTTAATTTCACCTGCATGGAGTCAGGTGAATATTTTGAGTTTTAGTCTCTACATTTAGTTTGAAATACTCGGATGTTTCATTAGTATGAGTTCATTTAGAGATAAAGTTGTTGAAATACAAATGCTGAATCAAGCTTTTCGCAAACTGATGGCCATGAAAGCTGTCTGAATGTGAGTAATGTGAAAATAATTGTGCAAAATGGGAGCTGTACAATCATAACAACATCCTGTCTGTTTGTTCCTGGTTTTCACAGTCATTTGTCTCTCTGCTAGAGCTTTGCTTTGCTTTGTAAGCCATAAAAGCAATATTAAAAACAGTAGTACAACTGTTGTGAAGTATGGGATTAACTTGATCCATTGAACCAATGACATTTTGCCCTTATTTGTCATGTTTTATGGTAGATTTCTGTTATTATAAACCTCTTAAATTAACTCATTACATAATAAAACAAAATATGATTATTTCTTATACATGTTAATTCCCTTAGTGTTCAGTTTTAAGTTTCATACAGTTGCAAGCCTCAGAAAGTTGTCTTTGTATTATAAGCTTCATTTTCAGACATTATGTGCTGCAAGTGTGCAGTTTATCAAGAGTCAAAAAGCAGGGGATAGAACAGAAATGCCTTATGCCGATATGCAACTTCTCCTTAATGGAAGTTTTATGTGAAGACTTTCAGGGTCTGGCCCAGCTCCCACTGAAGTCAGTGGGAGGGTTTCCATTCCTTTGCACTGGAAAAGAAACAAAGCTTGATGCATGTTCTTTTAAAAGGTTGTTGTGGTTTTGTTTTGTTTTTTTTTCTTCTGTGCTTACATGTTGAATATTTTACACACACAGATTAACTAGAACACCAATTGCCTTCATTGTCCTTCTTGGCCAACACTGTGAGGGAACAAGCTGAAGATGATGTGCTATTTCCCTTGCTATTTTACCTTGAGCCTGGGTCTATAGCAGACATGAAACATCTGTGCTGAATGCTGCCTAAAAGGAGCAGTTTCTGGAAGCAGATGACATTGTTGTAGGGTTATCTCATTACTCAGTGTGTCTTCTGCTAATAGAAGTTAGCATGTCTTTTAAAAAAACAATACAGCACACATCAAGGAAGCATGTAGGCTTCCTTCTTCCTTAGGTCTTGCAAACAGGATCAGGGTATAGTCTGCTATTATTCTTGCTGGTCCACTGTTCTTGTGATTGATTTGATAGGGTTTGGGTTTTTTTCTGATAATTATTTTAGTAACAGTTTTGAAAAACCAAGTCACAGGGTTGTGTTGGGCTATTTTACTTCCTCTCAGTCAGCTTTTGCTTTAGGACAAACTAATATATTGTTGGCCTCACCATTTGTCCAGTTGGGAAACTGGATTACAACCTCATAGCCTCAGTTACATTTTCCCTAAGCTCTTTGAACAATGTTTTTTTTTGTAAAATATCACAGCCTCCACGTTTCATAACCTACTCCCATCCCTTGACATCTATGCATAATATGTACTGTGCGTGTACTTTAAATAGATTTTGTTCCTGGTTGAACATTGTCCAGGCAAAAATCCAGAACGTAAAGCCAGAATAAAAATGACGACTCCTAAAATTTCCCTCAGTGGAGCAATTTTGGAATCAAAACAGCTTCTTGTTGTGGGAAACTTTCAGCAGCAACTGCCTTTTAATGAATAACGCTAAAGTGGAAGAGAAGGGTCTCTTCCATGCAGTTGCTTGATCCTTTTTCTGCACGGTGACTCTGCGAGTGATGATCATGTGGTGGGCTTTTGTAACCTGTCTCTGGAGTCCTTTCAAGATGATGTGAGTCACCTGTGTGTTTTCCGTGTGTTGCCACTGGGGACATTTCCAGCAGATTCAGTGTGGTTTTGTTTCTTTCTATGTATTGGTTACAATGAGACCTGACAGCACAAAAGTTTAATGCTGTTTTTTTCCAATGGAGTTATTGAGACAAAATGCCACATCTTGTGTTTGAAAAGAAATGGGGTGGCCTAGCTCAGGGATGATGATGGTGGTGTTGCATGAAGGGTCTGAGTGAAGCTAGCCCCTCTTTCCTTTCTGGAGACTGAGATTTCATGAGACGTGGTGGATAGAGACACTACCTAGAAAAAAGTCAGCCATTGGAATAATCTCCCCAGGGAAGTGGCAGATTCCCCAACACTGGACACTTTTAAGATTTGACTGGACAGGGTTCTGGGCCATCTTGTCTAGATTGTGATTTTGCCAAGAAAGGCTGGACTAGATGATCCTTGAGGTCCCTTCCAACCTGGTATTCTATGATTCTGTGATACTTGACGAGGCTTTGCCGCATCTCTGTGAGGTGAAAAAGAATTCGCCGACTGATATTTAGAAGACTCCACCTATTCCACTGTCTGATTTTCCTGTTGTGCTGCAGCCAGTCCTCCCTGTCTCCATGGATGAAGCCCAGTGTTTTCTTTCCATAGCTCCTGACAGACCAACCTTCTCTTGAGAGGCACAGTGTGTGGCATGGGCTGACTTCTCATTCCTGCCAGCACTCCCTGTAGCGCTTTTAACTCTCTCACCACTACTGCCCTTTGAAGGGACTGCCTTCACCAAGGTGTCACTGTCCTGCACTCAAAGCATACCTTCACCCTTTTTAAATACAGGGAGACTTTTCTGGGGAAATGGGCATGTAACCATAAAATACCAAATTTGTTAACTGGTAAAATTCCTGAAGACTTAGGATACAGCTGTGGGTTTCGTCTCCAGTAGCTTAGTATGCACATTCTTTTCCTTTATGTTTATGTTTACTGCCTTACAGTTATGCCAGTTATTGTACCTCTTATTGGGCATAACACTTTTGTTATGAAACTTATTTTTCAACTCCTAAATTTGGTGAGGTTAAACTGTTTGAGATGATATTTTAGAAGCCAATTACAAATCACATTGCTTATTTAAAAAAAGCATTCAGGTAAAATGACAAAGTCATTTCAGGACTGGGCTGAGGCTGGGACTGTTTTTGAGGGATTGGTGAATATTGGACATTGATACAACTCCTGTGCAAAGTTTCAAGCTCTCACTCTGTGAGAGTGGGTTGTTTTACAGGTGCATGGAAGTAGTGCACCCCAGTGGATTTCAAAATGTGTCCACTAAGAAAAATGTTCCTTTTGAAATACAGAAAGATTTAATCATGTTTTCTTTAAAAAGGAAAAAAGAGAGAGAGAGAAAGACACCTCACCTGTCCGCTTAGATTTTTTTCTTTACTATGTTGACAAAGAAATTTTGGTCTCCTCTTCTGTGTAGAGGAGATTTAAAAAAAAAAAAAATTTAATCGTAAAGTTTATTGTCCCATAATCTTAATTCAGCTTCAGGAAAGCATCCTATTTCAGAGTCTGAAAAATCCACTTAACAGAGGTGATACCACTTTCCTGTAGAAGAATGCAGAGTGCTGCTGTGTGCCGAGTCTGGAAAAAGAATAAAAAGCTATTGCTACTAATCTCTACACCATTTCACATCTATTGGAATTGCCTCCTGGCTTGTGATGTTTTGCTGAAAATGCTTGTCAGCAATAGGCACTTTGCTAACCATTTGTTAGCTGCTGTTCAGCACAGAGGGGTATTTTCAGTACAGTAGCAGAAAAAGCACTGTAAGCGTGCTGGCAGTGGCAGTTAACGTGGTGTAGGGCAGAGCTATATCTTTATTAAATCAGCTCAGCTATGGCATGAGATTTTATAGCAATAGTATAAAAATAACGTATGTAACATAATAATAAAAAAACCCGAGCAATAACCCAATATATATAGCATTAATCTCTCACTGCTCTGCAAGGGCTAGCGGGAATCTATCAGCTAACCCCATGTCAGCGCTGGTTATGGAGAGAGTAGGTCAGGAAATCCCATTGCTGACTGTCATTTCCAGCCGTGGATTGTTCCTAAATTTCAGACAAGCTCCCAGCATCCAAGGCCAACTGTGTGTAACATTCCTGCTGCTTCTCACAGCAGCTTTCGCAAGCAACAGCTGAGTGAAGTTAGCGGGGCCGAGCCAGGGCAGGGTGAACAGTGAGGTTATGGTTTCCACAGTTTAGCAATTTCCAATGATTCCTTTATGAGCATGTACCTGAAACTTTGGTCTTGAGTATGAATATTGCTGATAACCAGACTCATGTTGCTTATGGGGTCTGGGCTTTTTCTTCTGACGAGTAATGTGGTACTGTCTCTTTCTGGGTTAGCAGGGAGGTCATGCAATTTGGATATGAACTTGTTCTTCCTCGCTCCCAGAGCACTTGCCAGCGTCTCTTGACTAGGATTGCCCAGAAGAGCCGCAGACGCAGGCAGAGTTTAATTTTTTCCAAGTTGGAAATTCTCTTACGCTGGTTTCCCATACTGCTCATACTTTCTAAGAGTCTTAAGGCTGGCAGGGGCACGATACTGATAGGGCACAAAAGCCAAAGACACGTGCCCTCTTTTGGATCCAGCTGTGCAACTGGAATAAATTTTAGGTCCTGGGTATTCATTATGTCTCTTTTTCCAGCAGTTACAGCCCCTTTGGATCTGCTTGCAGACAACTTAACGTGATCAGTCTCAATTCACATCCAGCTGGTTAGCAGAGACCTTTTAAATTAATGGTTTGATTTAATCCAGCTGATTTTGTGTGGAGTGAGTTAGACTTGCTCCTGTAAACTGCTCTGCCAGAGGGTCAGAGGGGAGTGATGCCAAGTAATGTGGAAGCTGTGACCCCTTGCGCTGATACAAGTGCGTCTGGAAGACTGCCCAAGCCACATATCACTTACGTGAGGGGATTTGAACCCTTTTGCCAGGAGAGCTTTTATAGCCAGCGCTTGGGAATATGAGTAGCGTGGCAGTAACCACGCCACATGCTGCCTCTCTGTTTTTGCAAATCTAATGCTTAACTTTTGCTCCAGAGTGCACCAAAATGTTTTGCATCCCTGGA
Organism: Morus bassanus; assembly: GCA_031468815.1. Lineage (NCBI taxonomy): Eukaryota > Metazoa > Chordata > Aves > Suliformes > Sulidae > Morus > Morus bassanus. The sequence continues at coordinate 55,741,160 of CM062567.1, read as the reverse complement.
GCAAAATTGTCCAATTTCTTAACTGGGAAGAAAAAATACGTGCAGTTTAAGCTATCTGACATCATTGTTTATTTTAATTTTCTTTTTCTGTGAGTGCTCAATGACAACCTCAACTTTTATGCTTCCCTAGGGATAAGTAAGGAGCAGCACCTTTTTCAGGCTAGGGGCTGTTAGAGCCATCTAATATCCCCCTGCTCTTAGCAGGTAGGAATTGAAGGCTAGACTTTTCATCCAGACTGTCCACTTGGGATTCATGTATCACTCCAACGTTCAAGGAATGGGCATTGGAGACTGGGTTTAGTTATGTAATTAGTACTGATCAGAGTCTTGTAAATTTTTCTCCTATACTCTGATTTATCATGTATATCTGAAAGAATTCTTTTTCATTTTTCCCAACAAATTAACTTGATGAATAGAATGAAAAATCCCTAAAGTCTTTTGGCAAAATCCTGATTGGAATAAATGATTCAGAAGCCATGATTTTGCAGGACATCTGCTCAGTGTTGGAAGAGCCTATGTGAATTTGTTAAATCCCATTTTCAGGAGCAGCTTAACAGTTAGAAATCTCACTGAAGGTTGATAGCATATAGGGTTCCAAAAGCCTAAATTACTCCGACCTTGCAAAACTGAATGCAGCTAACTCCAATTAGCTTTAGAAGTCCAAGTTTTTGCAATCTTAAGCTACTTGCAGGGAAACAATGAGTTGTAGTGGGGGGATCACCCCAAGCATGCCCACAGAAAGCAGCAGAAACTTCAGACTCAAGAAGACAGGACTTTTGATGTTATGCCTGTTTCTTTCGGGTGAGGTTAGGCAGAGTAAAAATTTATTTTGCAGAACAAAAATGTGGTATAAATTTTTGTGAGGATTTTGGAAGGGGGAAGTTCGTTGTTTGTTTTTAAACAGCTTGCAATTAGTAATCTATTACCAAAGCGCTCTGTTTTTAAGGACTTGACGGTCCTGGAATAACGTATGTGACCAGAAACATTGAGAAGTTTTATGCTGATCAGGTGGGGCTGTGCTCTGGGTTATGGGATGTGGAAAGTGTTTGTCCTGGAAGTAGCTCGTCGACTCTTAATTTGACTGTTTATGTATGTATACGTATATATACACAGTGGTTTTGAAGAATAGCCTGGGCTTTGGGAAAGGGATTCAGCTGCCTCAGTTGCTGAGATCCAGCCACCCCAATCTAGACTGTAATCTTGATAAACTGCATTGCTAGGAGAAAGGGAAAAACCCTTCGCAGAGGGTAGACCCCAGCATACAGCGAGCTCAAAACGTTTGATCTTGGGTGTACTTATTTAAAGGCTATGCTGTCCCTATGGAAAGATCACTAGTGATTTTCCTGTGTCACACTGTCTCTCTTCATTACCATATTTTGCTCTTAAACTCAGTGAAGAGATACTTGCCAGCATTTGAGGTGAGAAATCTATGAGTCAGGGTTTGTCTCCTGTGTTCTTAGGATGAGGCTTAAAATTGTCTGAACTTTGACATCCTCTGCAAAAGACTTAAGTAAGAATTGATTTGCACAGCATTCATTGGCTTTCATTACAGCAAGAAATGGGGGTTTGTTTTTGTTGTAACTTGAAGCTTAAAGTTTATCGAGTTTCCAGTATGAGAGGTCAATTCCGTTCTTGCAGGAATTTCTTTTGGTCACTTTTAAGACAGGCAGCCAAGATGGTGCCAGAAGATAAATGATAAGCCAAGTGGAAAATACAGTAGAATTGTAAACAAATACATATATGTTTACACTATATATAAACAAATATATATATTTACATTGTATGTATAATATACATGTATATGTGTGTGTATATATATGTATTTATGTTGCTTCGTCCTGTGGGATGTTGTAGTCACGGTGCTGTGTGGCTGAAAGTGGTGGCAATTTCTCTCTTTCACCTAGTTGTTCAGATTTCTCCTGTGATGCTGATAGGATCTATAAATAAAAAATAAACCCTCCTTAATTAATCTTATTAAGCACAAGGCAAGATCCTGCAGTCATACTTCAGGCATAGCCTCTCTGAAGTCAACACCAGTTTTGTCTGTAGAAAGGCTTAAAAAGCCCAGCTGCACAGTCAAAAAGATTAGTTGGGGTGTGAAGAGTTTTTAGCTGAAAATCCAAGGAGGGCCAGTGCTGCTCAAGAAATCACAAGCTCTCCTTTCCTTGGGTTTGACACCGGCGCCCTGGGATTTTCTGACTCTCTTGTGAACTCCCTGGTTTCTTCTGGTGTGAAAGGAAAGTCCTGGCCTTTTTTTTCCCTTCTGTTACCTCTCCCTCTTTCTTGCTTAGTCTTTGCTCTTTCCCTTCCTTTAAAAACATGGTAGAAAAGTTCTCAGGAGAGCCTTGATTTCTTCTAGGGAACTAGGTGAGGCAGGCTCCCTCCTCCTGGAGCAGCTGACAGTCAGTGACTTAACCCTGGCTTCAGCTGGCATCAGTCTGCGTTCCTATTAGCAGAAGCAGGCATGTTAATGGCCCCCGGCCCCCGCCAAAGGAGGCCTTTGGGCCCCAAATTTGCTTTTTTTTCAGAGGGAGCTTCCCATGGTGTTTCATCAAAACCAGAGGCGTTGAGCAAGGTGGGGAGGAAGAGCGAGAAGTGTTGCAGGCTCTGGGGGTGAGCAGGGGACCCCCTCTCCGGGCCATCTCAGCGGACCCCCCGCCCAGGCAGGCTGCAGGGGACGCCGAGCCAGGCGCGTTCCCAGCCAGCAGTGCTTTTGCAGCCTGACTCTGGGAGGGGGCCAAAAAACCTGCGCTTGACTTTTGGCTGTAACCATCTTCAGAATATTAACACAGTGATTTCTACTTAGCAAGGGAAAAAGGAGGTTCGCACTAAAAAGCTGCTCTATAAAGTAGAGCGGCACCTTCTAAAGTAAAGCCTTACAAGTGAACTGCTAAACTTTTGTTTTAAAAAAAGAAAATATATATATTAAAAATAACTGTTTCAGTATCCCAGTGCAGTAGGTAATGGATTATGCCTTTGCATTTCAGCAGTGTCCCTATGTTATGTAGTATTTGTCATAGTGTCTGGTCTTTCTGTGGAAAAAACCCTGATGTGCCTTGTATTTGAGCTCCTGAAAGAGGAAAACCAAAACCCCCAAACCTGTGTGTGTTTGCAAAAGGCATTTCCTGGGGTTTCACATTTGGCTTTGGTTGTTGGGGATTGTAGGTTGAGCTAAGGTTTATTAATTCCAGGAAAATACCCAGTGCCAAACTCATTATTATTGTTATTACCTTAATATTATTCTTTACACTTGAAAATTACCACCAGGGAAGAAGCAGGGGGGCTAAGGCTTGGTTTTTATTGATTGTGTTTCCTCATCCAGTTTGGTTTTAATTTTTTTTATTATTATTATTTGTGAGGTTCTCCTTTTGCTTTTGCATTGAACTCTGTGTAGTTGATGACATTTGAATTTATTTCCTGAACTCGTTATGAATTTAAGCTTTTCATTATAACACTAAGAGCGAATAGCTGTGTTGCAGTTGAATGCACCAATATTCGGTATAATTGATTCCTTACACACAGAAGGTTGTCTTACAGTACATGTGGCATATATTGTCCATGCTTTCAGAAATACCCCTAGGAAATGAATGCTGTTCATTTATTTGATTTCTGATGCTTTATTTTTTTTCTGCTTTTAATTTTAAAAGAAGCACATTTTGAAGATATGTTTTTGTTATTATGGAATAATAATTTGTATAACCCATGGGTTATCTGTAATAATTAAGAAACAATTCCTCTGTTAATGTTGCCATGCAACCATGATTTAGTAGTGTGATACATGTGTGTGTAAACACATATATACTTACATCTACATGTGTAAGTGAGATGAAGGAAAGCTTACCCCAGAGCCCTTTCTCCTCCCAGTGGTTTCCCTGTCTCTGATTTTTTTCGTGCGTTATTGGAGAGCATGGACTCATACGCATGAGGATGCACTGTTGTTATTAAGCTTATCTTAGTATCTCTGTGCACTGATCATTAGAAAATAATCCAACCCATAAAAACATATGTGCACATCCACGATTTTTTTGAAATAAAGGTGTAATCAAATGCAATGCACTGCTGACAGATTACAACAGCATATGTACATGTAATGGTATGAAGAATATAGGAACATGCAGTCTGTAATTCTGGACATGCTTTTTTTGGACTCTCAAGACCTAATTTTCTTTCCTGGGCAATCGCGTTGTGTCTGGACAGGCATTTAAGCCTAGAAATTTTCTGCAGTTTTGTAGATAAAAGCTGTTTTTAGGAATAGCACAGTGTAGATTACTGCTGAATTTAGCTGAATGTTGTGTCATAGCAATTTTTTGTGTAATAGTTTTTATGGTTGCTTTTTCAATATATCACTAGGGAGTCAGGACACCTGTTTTTCCCTTATTCTTTATTTTCCTCAGGGCTTTGCTATGTTTTTGTATGTGGAACTTGAAGGACATGGCGAGTATGTGGAAGTTACCTTAGGCTTAATAGTATATTAGTGTATGTACTAGCCAGTGTAGTGTCTTCAAAGGGTGTGTCTTCACATTTTTATGAGCAAAGGTTTTATCTTGGTTGGCAAACTGATAGTTCATTACTAAGTAGGCATCATTTTGTAACGTTTTGGTACCTGTGGATTGTGGATTTTCCCCTTTCTGCACCTAAGTCTCCATTTTTCATGAAATCTTTGCTCTTACTTGAAAAATATTGTAGCAATGCATGATTCATAAAACTGGCAGTTGTGCACCAAGTTACCTTTTGCAAGTTTCTTTTTTAGATGGGACTTGTAATCAAGGGATGCAGAAAGGAAACAAATATATGTTGTGTTCAACCTTTTTTAAGCGTCTCTTTTGCTAGGGTTGGTCTGCATTGAATTTCCTATCATGGTTGGCTCACAGTTCAGCGGTCATCTATGCATGGGCCTCTCTGGTTGCTTGGCAGAATCGTTGGACCAGGCCAAAAAAGGTACAAATTCTAAAATAAGGTGCAAGTACATGGAGGAGATGGGGTTTGGATTAGATTTAGTCTGAGTTTCCAGCTTTGTATTTGGCTGCATTAATATCTCAGGGACTGTTCCTGATGCTGTGGCACTTGCAGCCAGCACTGGGATCCCACTGGAGAGGAGCATCCAGGCCAGTGCTTGGTGGTGTTGGGTTGATGGTTGGAGTTGGTGATCTTAGAGGTCTTTTCCAACCTTAATGATTCTATGATTCTGTGAAATGCAGAGGAGGTTGCTGAGTCCGTTTTCCATTTGCTTTGCAGATGGTGGGAGTTCAGCAGGCCAGCTTGCTTCTCAGTTACTTTTGTTCCTGTTTACTCGTCATGTTGTTGGATGCAAAAGGCTGTTTCCCGCACCATGCCAGGAAATGACACTGTGTGCCTTTAGAAAGGAGAGCTCTACATCTCTTGGAATAAATGAAAAACAGTATTTCAAGTGATGGCAACAAAAGATTTGTTTTTCAAGGTGGCTACCTAAGACAGCAGCTGGGGAAGGTGTCTAGTAAATCAGCTGCTTGGACTTAGCGGGGGCAATGAATTTTTTCTGCTATCCTGCTGTCTTGTGGTAGGAAGCAAACAAAAGAAAGGGGTGCTTCACACCATGTCTGGTCAGGCTGTGGCACTACTCGCCACCGGATCAAGTGGGTGCTAAAAAAGTGTGGGAAGGGTAAGCAAGTTCATTGACAAGGAATCCACAGATGGTTAGGGAATACACAGCAACTAACTCTGGCTCAGCACATCTTTGGGTCAAAAAACGTTTGGAGGCAGGGAGAATATTTTGGGGAAAATAGCTCTGTATATTTGCCTTGCTCTCATACCCTTCCCCAGGCACTCAGTTTGGCCACTGTGGAGGCAGGTTACTGGAATGGAGTAATGATCTTCATGTCAGCCTTTCTGTGTGGCTGGTAGGATAATCATGCTTTGCCTCTGCATGTGCTGAACTGTAAGCAGTTTTTGAAAAGCCAGGAATAAATGATATAAAAAAATACAGGGATGTGCTTTTGTACTGTTACATGCCGATTTATTTAGATCCTGCTGACACTGAATTTCAGGTATTTCAGGTAGAATTTGTGTTGCAAAAAGTGGGCAGCGGGAGTGGCACCAGAATCCTGAGACCCTTGTGCAGGCTGTCTGACTCGGTTTGCTCCCATCCAGCACTCCCCTGTTGCTGGGTCTGGACACTCATGCTTGCAGTGCAGCTCCCGTGGTCTTTTCTCCTGCTCAGTGAGGGCTCTGTAGCAGAGACAGGGCTGGTCAGACAGGTCTGTCAGTCAATCAGCTCTGTTGGACCCTCAGGGGCACTAAGGAAGGGGCAGTGGGCCCGCCTCAGGCTGTGTAACCTATGACGTTGGTCCTGAAAAATAAGAATATTATATTATCTGTGTTAATAGAATTCACATTAGAAGTGATGGTTGCCATCCTTTCAGTATCAAGCTGGAAAACTCATGCAAAAGTAAATGGTGTGTATAAAAATCTACTGAAAAGACCCTGCAGTCGTAAGTATAACCTACACGTGCTTGGCTCCTCAACTATAATATCTACTGAAGGTAATAACCTCCGTGGGGTATAAAATACCTGCTGTAAAGTGGCTGTGTTCAGGTCATTTGCAGTGTGTATGTTAGTGATTTTGGCTCTAGGAAATAGTTTCTTTTGCTTGACTACAAGTACGCAGTTTCCTTTTTATTTTGCCTTGTGCCTTTGTAATGAATGGGGCAATGTATGTGTGCATGCATGTGTGAGTGTGTGTAAGAAACAGCTCAAAAACTGGTACAATGTGAATAGACAAAAAATATAAATACTTCTGACAACACTGAGTCAACTCAGGGATTCTGTATGTGCCTAATCCTTCTCCAACTAAGGCAGAGCAGTCTATTTTTTTAATCAAAAATAAGCTTTTGGTGGAATTGATGGAATAGTCAGAACTTCTGAAAGTTCAATGATTGGTGTTTCCAGTTGTGTCGGCTCTTTGATCCAAGAGGAAAAAAAAAAAAGTCTTAGCTTTATTATTACCCCCTTTGATTTTTGTCTTTTTTTTTTTTTTTTTTTTTTTTTAAAATGCAGCAGCCATAAATCTATCCATATGTATTTATAGGGCAAGGAGTATAGCAATAGGAACAACATATATTTTGGAAATATCTGCAAGGTCAGATATCTCTGAAGGTACCGGACATAGTATCATGACATCCATTACAGTCATGATGTCCTTTCTCCCATTTCTTATCTGAACTGCTTATGGAAGAGAAAATAAAAATGATTAGGTTATGGTCGTAAGTGGAGCCAATGGGTTAATCCCACTTTTGTCTGTCTGCCTCAGCTGGAAAAGTGTGAGCAGTAGACCTCAAATGAAGTTTGATGTTAGCTTTTCTTTCTTCCTTCCTCCTTCCTTTCTTTCTTTTTTCCCCAGTGACTGTACATAGTTTTGAAATGCTGCATGCAAAGAAGAGCAAGAGCAAAGGGGCCTGTTTATTGTTTTAGCCAGAGTTCCAAGCAAAAGAATTTTTTCTCTTTCTATTCCAAGCAATAGCTACATTTTCCACTGTAGAAAATACTTGTCATGTGAAAGGCACTTGTGTCTCAATACAAGTTATGAGCCTGATTCTTTAGTGAGGATTACAAAGGACAGGTGGAAGCTGGATCACTGGAATGGCTTTTGTTTGCTTTTATTAAACATGAATTCATATAGGCTTAGAAGGGTAGTAATTTCTTGGTAATGATAGACATGAATTACATTAAACTCTTCAGTAGGTAAGTGCAAAACTCTTGTATTCAAAGCTTGATGCTTCACTACTTTGCATTTTTAGTATTTTTTTAATTGTGGAGTGACAGCAACTGCCCCATCCTACAAGCAGGCAGCCCTTTTGTCCTTACTTTTCTTGGTTCTCTAAAGAGGGGAAGTGACACAACTAACAGGAAAGGCCACTCTCAAGAGACAGGTGATCATCATACAGTCTTAAATGACTTTGTCTTGTGAGAAGTACCTTGTCATTGCTTATCATCCTTTAAAGGAAGGAAGGATGAAAGAGAAGGTCAATTTGCAAGAGGGAGAAACTAGAAAGGGATCCAAGTGCAAGCAGGCGTCCTGGCACGACCTGCTCAAGGTGGGTTTTACTTAAGTACTGCAAGGGACAGAGGATTTAATCTGAATCCTTCCTGCGAAAATTAACTTTTTTGGTAGAAAGTTAATGAACTGACTTTAGGGCTGTTACTGATCTTCCTCCAACATTTCCTGGATCGTTCCTCCATGGAAGCAGGCACGTCCCATCCCAAAGCTGCCCCCAGCCCGAGACAGGTGTTAAAAGCAAGGAGGAGCACTGGCAGAAAGTGGTTGGGGAAGCTCTCAAGCCCTTGTGTGCTCCTCCAAAGCCTCAGATAGCAAAACACCCAGAAAATGGTGTGACAAGAGGCTTCCTTGGGAAGTTTCCAGTGCCTGCAGTCAAGGTGGCTGCTGGCCTCCTTCTTGCAGTCTTTCAGCTCAGGTAGTTCCTCCCCATTGTGATCTAGGAAGCATTAGAGGCTTATGGGGATGGGAGGAAAAAGACAGCCTGAGCTTTCTGGCCATGAGAAAATGTTTGGGTTTCATTGTGCTCAGGAGTTAGAGAGGCCTTCAGGAGCCTGAGGTTATCCTGACTGGACCAGCAGTCCCCTGCGCTGAGAAAAGAGGTGTGAGTGCCAAGCCTGAGCTAACGCATCTTCCCTGGGGCATGGAGGTAGCTGCAGGGGCCAGAGCCCCAGCGTGAGTTCCCAGACTGATGGTGTCAGCAATGATATAACTTCTCAGATGCTAATTGCTGCTGTGGGGGGGAAAGGTGGCCTCAGAAATGCAAGCTTGTCATTAAGAGCCAGATTCCAAAAAATACATATTGGCTCTTCTGAGAACTATTTTCCTCTGTGACTGCTTTTGTACTATTGTCTGTGGAAAGGATGTAAAGGCAAGAATAAGGCTCTCATCTCTATTCCAAACTTGTATGAGACATAATAAAGACATCACAGGGAAAGTCTGGTTTCTCCAGCTGTTACTTGCCTGGACAACTCTGCTGGGGACACTAGTCAACCACCACTGTAAAATAGGCTACCATCCTGTACATGGGAGGCGATCTATCAGTTTATCCTAAATAACAAGCTCTACATGACTTATTCATGCAGCCTACTCTGCCCAAATTTAAAGGGTATTCCTTATGTCATTAATAACACCCAGGTCATGCCCGAGGGCGCTCCAGTGGATGAGCGTTGTTGTGTGGACAGGTGGAAGTCTGACCTTTAAGCTGTTCCCACTCTGCTGGTAGAGTATGTGTAGCCATACATTAACACATATGGAAAAGGGCCATACAGTCAGGCCTGACCAAACAGTGTAGTTGAAATGTGGCGACATTGTGATGAACGAGGGACAGCTGATCAACAGTTCTATGGGGACGGTGGATCTTGGTGACGTTCCCTGGATTATTTCCTGTATCTTGAAAAAATTAAGTTCACCAGTTCTCAGCAATCGGAGAAAATAAAGATTTAGCTTGCATAGTACAGTGAAAGCCAATGTAAATCTAATTGGTCTTTTAAAAATAAGAGTTAGTGTGGCAGCAAAGGAGGTGAAACTTCTCAGGGTGACACCAAATCCCCCTTTCTCCTTATAGCTTCACCAACTGCCCTGCAGGTCCCTTAAAAGATGGGAGAAGCAAAAACACGATTGGTTTTGTTGACCAGTTCTGAAACTTGTTCTGGGGCTTAATTATTTACATGAGCTGAGTGAAAAATTTCTGCTGCTTCTTCAGCTTCTGAGATGGTGTGCTTTAAAAATCTGCTGTGCTAGCTTTTTGCCAGTTAAGGTAAACATTTACAAGAGAGAAAGAGAAAAAATAAGAGTGTTGGGAATATCCAGTAAATAGAAAAAGTTTTGTCTTTCTCTCCCTTTTTACTCAAAGATTTGCTGTGTCGGCTGGGATTGGTGAGCTCATGATCTATAAATAGGTTCCAACCAGGGAGGAGAGAGAAGAGGCGGGAGGCTTCTAATTAGTTATATAGAAATAGTTGTTTTCACAAAATAAGCATCAAATCCAAGACGTTTGAAGCCAGGCTCGCTGAGCTTGGGGGTGGGGTGTGCCTACAGCATTTACTAGTGAGATCATGGAATAGGACAGGAAATCTCTCCCTAATGCCAAAGAAAACTTTTTTTTTCCCCTAGTTCTTTTTATGAAACAACTGTTGAGGTTCACCAACCCCCTTTCAAGCTTATTTTCTGACAATGAATCAAAGGATCAATTCATTATCAGAATACAGGTCCAGATGCCCTGCTCCCCCAGATCTTTATATGGCTATGTGCATGTCGGCATACTCAGGTATGTGGTTTTGCTTGCTCATGTAAGTACTGGGATGATGAGGGTCTTCACTGGTGAAACAGCAATTTGTGGAGCTGCAGAATTTATGAGGTGCAACATTCATATTTGCTGATTCAGTTTGTTAGGGCAATACCTGTGTGTTGAAAACTAAAGGAAAACTTTTAGTCCCTGTGACACCTTTAAAACAGACCCTTTAAAACACACACAAAATCATTTTATTCCACTTTATAATTGGACTGGATATCCAATATTCTTCAATCATTGCATTCAAGAGGTAAGATAGGTGCTAGTTTCATGACAATGTCTAGCTGAGCAAGTCCATATTGAGTCTATATCTCCCCCTCTGTAATATTTTTCCTAGCAGGTAACTACTAACAGTAATTTTCACGCTGTAGTTGCTATTGCTGCTGATTTATCATTGACTTGTCCTTCATGTTATTCACATTGTTACTTGCATTCCACCTGTGTTTGGAAATTACTTATGATAGAAGAAACCTGTGAAGCTCAGGCAACAGAGCTGTTGTGTTAAAAGAGTAAAGCCATCTTAATTTCTTTCCGTCATGAACATCTTCTTCCTCCTCATGTGTGATTCTGTCACACACTTTGGCAAGTGCAGAAGTGCACACAGAAGAGTTTCTGAACGCAAGGTGTTTGCTTGAAGTTGCTGAGTAAACCATGTGTCAAAAAACTGGAATAAAACCGTAAGATTTTTGCTCTGAAAGCAGAAATTCCCTGAAATGCACACGAGAATTTTTCCTGGACCTTTGGTTGCTTTTAACGCCAATGGCCACCTGTGCTGGACCACTGCAGTCTATCTTCAAAGCTACTATCAGTAATAGGATTTTTTTTTTCCCCAGGCCATATTGCATGCTCACAGCTCACGAGAGGCCCCGTGGCCTTCCCAGGTGGCCAGGTGCCACTACTGTGTGCCACCACTACTGCCTGGGAAGCTGGCCCCAGGGAAGCAGTGCATCTGGCCACCACACACAGCTTTCCGTGTGCCTTCCTCTGGCTGACCCCCTGTTTGTGCAGTGTTGGGAGCTGGGCATTGATGGCAGTAGGTGTTTGAATGCTTTGTGCATTCATAACTCCTGAAACAGATGAGCAAAAAAAAAAAAGGAAAAGCAAACCCCAAAACTGCTGGCTCAGTTTGTGAGGTACTGAGATTTCCAAATGTGAGCAAGTTGCTGATGCCTTCAGCATTCACTGTGAGCTGAAGGAGTTGGGGATGGTCTGTGCCTGGCAGGGTCCAGCCCGGAAACACTGAGGAAATATTAACTGTCTGTTCAGCAAACAGAGAGTAGTGCTGACAAAAAGGCAAAGCAGACATTGGACTGCTAGCTGTACTAATAAAACAGAGGCCTAAAGGGCTTTCAGGGATATAATCAGAGCAACTTTTAAGAGGCGTCTGAGGTAGATCAGACCCACCATTTCAGTCATTTCAGATGATTTTTGCTTGAACGGTTGTACAGCGCCAGGAAGAGTTCCCGGTCAGTAATACCACTGATCCTCTTTGTGTTCTTGCAGTTTTAAAATACGCAGTGAAGCCTCATTTTGGAGGAAAGCGTGGTATCTGTGGAATTTTGTGTTAGAAAAACTGAGCTGTTGTATGCACAAGAAGGGGCCTCCAAGATTAAATTACTCTGAGCTGCACTTGCACACAGTCGTAGGGAAACTCAGCCTGGACCAGTCTTTTTATCTGAAAAGATCCCCAAGGTTTCAGGAGCTCAGACATCCCTAACTGCTCTTTACATGTGGGTAATTGTGACCCATTCTTTGGTGACCTCAGTTGCTGTGGAAAGAAAGTATATCAGTATTCTCAGGGGGTGGCTATTAAATGAATTGGCAAATCTTCATATCCTTGAAGCCTCAGTGAAGGCATTAAGAGGATTGTGAGGCAGGGAGAGATAAGGGTAGGATCAAAATAAAAATTATGCTCTCAAAAGCCTAGGAAAACCCACAGTGGGGGAAGTTGTTGATAGTACAACCGAAGGGCTTAGACCAAGATTATGAAGAGTGATTTGAAGAAGCCATCTCAAGCGTCATCAAAGAGGTGAGCCATTATCTTAGATTCCTGACATGGGAGGTGTTTGTGCTACCCAGCTTGGCTAGCTAAGTGCATAGGAAGCAGATTACCAGCTGTGAAAAGACGTATGGTCAGTGATATCTCCCAAAAGTAAGAAGCTCTTAAAATGCAGGTCAGGTCTAAATAATTGCCCTGTTGGGTGGAACAAAACATCCAGATGTTCATCTAAACTCTCATTTGGGAAAGTGTGCCTCTTCAACAAAAGTACAAATTGGAATTACTGAGGTATAAGTATGTTCTTTAAGTCAGGGTCCATGATGAGAATAAAAAACTGTCCAAATTTAGCAAAACTGTATTTTTCCTAGTGCCTGACGTAAGCTTCTACCTTTGGTGCAGGTCAGAGCACCTACATTTCCAAATAACTGGTGGGGAGAGTTAGTTGTAAAGTCTATATACTGGAGAGTATTTAGTAGGTAGATGCATAATATCTAACTTTTGAGACTTAGAGTGTGAAGTGGACAGTGCAAATAGCACTCCTTTGTGATATTTTCTTAGCATATTTGTTTTAGGACTTCTCGGATGAGGATACTGTTCACGGTCCCCTGTAGTGTCAAGTGTAATGGTTCACAGGCAGGCATTATAGGACAAGAAAACCAATAACAACAAGAAAAGCAATAACAAGAGTGTGCTCTGGCAACAAGTGCAGGGTTCCTCAGTATTCACTCTTGTCATTCTTCTTTTGTACCCTTTGGAAAATGTGCAGCAGCATAAAAAAACCTAACAAGTTAAATAAATCCTCAACATCTTCAAAACAGGAGTGTTCTGCCAACATATTATCTAGGCTTCCAGGACATTTTCTCCTCTGTTCCAGAGCATATGTGCTAGTAGCCAGGATTTGCAGGGGAGACTGTTTTCCATCTAAACAACAACAAAAAAGCTTTAATTTGAGCTTTAATTTAATAGCTAAGGAAAGAGAAATAGAAACTGCTGGTAAACGCATTTTCTAACAGGTTTGGGGCTTATTTCCTTCTAAAAAAAATATACAGATTATCTTAACAATTCTGCAATGAAGATATTTTCAGTGCCTTTCTTTACTGATTTTAATCCATTCAAAAATAACAGCTAACCAGAAGAGTATTTACAAGGGTGAGGTCAACTCTGGCACAGATAATCAACAGTATTCAGAGCAGTAGTGAACTTAGTGTAAGTTCAGAAATTAATATAACTTTCTGTTGACTGTCTTGGTATGATTTTATTAGAAAAATCAGAGCCATATCCGGTGCATCATTTTGCAAGTTTAGTGTTGTTCCATTGCATCTCCCTGATGCCATTTCAGATGTAGTATCTACTAGTAGCTTGTGCGCTTAGAAAAGCAGAGAGCTGGCAGGCCATAAACGAGTATTAGGATAGTTGAATTCACGCCTTCTCTGTGAGAGCACTGGTGGGTGCAAAATAACACAAGTGACCTATACTTTTATATTTGTTTGCTTTGCTGATAGTCATAATTTGGTAGAAGAGTTTTTAGATACATAAAAGCCTGGTACTGGAGATCGTTGAAGGGGAGTTAACGGGCTGGGAGAGATTATTTGAGGAGATGCTTGAGGCAAGGAGCTTGCAACCAGTCATGGGTGGGGATGAGTGGTGGGAGCAAGTTGAGGCAGTGTGCTGATGACTCTGGGTTGGGGCCAACATCAGTTCAGAGTTGTTGCTCTACCTTTGGGGAAGAAATGAATGACCCTAAGGGTGGGTAAAATAAAAACAGAATATAATTATATGAACTGCCAGATCAGGCTCAGGAAGGTTGGAGGGTTTTGGTTGGACCTAAGCAAGGCAGAAAAGGGACGGGGTGTATTGGCTGATCAATAAGTCATCACATACGAGCTATGCGAGACCCCCATGGGGAAAAACCATACGCAATCTGATTTGACAATGGTTAGTCAAGGTGAAGCTGAGGAATTTTCAATATTCTTCTTTGGGCTGTGCCATTTCATGAATGGTGGCCGGTTTTGGTCATCGGCATTCAGGAGGAGGGAGCTCAATTAGGAGCAACATGTTGTGTTGGTATGTCAACATGAAGACTCTTCCCAGAGGCACAGTCTCTGACCTTTGACTGTTTTATCCAGAGCCAGGCAACCTTTCTTCCACCAGCAGTTCTCACTGTTTTCTTAAGGCATTCACTTTTCCTTCTTCTTAAATCTTAGATTTGGCAGTTAACCAAGTTGAAAAGGACCCTTCAAAGTCAAAATAAACAATATTTAAGAAATCTTCTAAAAATGCTTGTTTCAGAAGGAGGGGAGACAAACAGCAGCTGTCTTTGAGCACGGTTTGGTTCTAATAAGGGACCTTTTTCAGGATCATACCTAAAGTAATCCGGTCTTGTGCTCCAGCTGGCACTGGTCCCACCTTTGTACCGTGAGAACATTGGGCCCATCAAATACTATTAAAGGAAGACAAGCTTTTTAAATGCCAAAATACATGCAATGAAAGACTTATTTGGTATGACCTGTTCTGGTGCTGACAAGCTATTTTCTTAGTGATAACCTTCCTTATGTGGCCTGAAAAACATGTGGTTCTCTTGCAGTTCAGTTATGATCTCTGTGATAGTAAAAGAGCAAAATCTGGGGTAGTTCCATGTGTTATATTCCCAGATAATCAGCTAGGTAAAGCCAGCAAAAGGATATTGCTTTTGAGTTATTCCAGGGTAAGATAATGATTCCATAATCCAGCATCCCATTTTTGTGGTTAAAATGCTTTACTCATGTTGAAATGCTTTCTAGACCAAGCTGAACGCATTGTTTTAAGCATTCAGTTTGATGTAGCTTGCCTACCTGTCTGAAGCAAATTACTCTAAGTCCCTTACTTCTGATTAGGTATCTGTGTTGTTTTGGGCAGTAAGGATTTGACTGCACATAGTGTATGGATTAGGGACAAGAATATGAGGAGACATTGCTCCAAGGCACATCCACATTGTCAGCCTGTAGTCAGATATACTCAGAGCTCCTACGTTCAGCACCTGCCCACTTCTGCTGAGACAGGTACAGGCCAAAGGTGCCAGTGGAGGAGACAGCTGGTGTCCCCCAGTAAAGACTGCATGGTCATGGTACACCAGGTGAATATCTGAAACAGCAGAGAGATGGGGAAGAACTAGAGAAGAACATAAGCATTGCTGAAATTTCTCTTCTCAAGTCTTAAATTTAGCAAATAGCAACATTCCTAGGTTGCTTCTTCTACAGACTATATTAATAAGATCATTACCAGCTTCCTGCACTACTTAGTCAGTTGAAACCACACATAATATTTACACTTCAAAACATTTATGTCCAAAAATAAGGCCGTTTTGTTACATCTCTGCTCATACACCCGATTACATGCCCCAGGGATTATGTTTGACAGCATTATGCTACAGAATTTAGGTTGAGTTGTTGTTTCCCTATGTGCCCCTTATAATGGAGTTAGAATTTGTCTGCTTCATTGCTCATGTTATAATTATCCAGAACTTTTCTTTCTGCAATAAAGGACTTTGAGAAACAGACTACGAGCCAGCCTGAGCTTCATGTTTCTCATACCCAGGTCTGCATTTGTTATGCAGTAATATTACAGCTATTTGGCTAATTAGCTTGCTATTTATCTGATTGACTCTCCTAAGAATACGAAATGCTGTGAAATGTTTCAAAAAGAAAACAAGGTTTTCCAGATAAAGCTTCACACTGTCTCGTTGGAAGGGAAACTTCCAACCCCTTTGGCTGTGTTTTCTAGGCAAACTAGAAACTGCTATGGAAACTCATGCAATAAGCTAGGTTCTCAGCTGGGTTATATTGTCATAGAGAAGCACTGCACACTAAAAGCATTACTTAACATCAATGAGAAGTGGCAGCCAAAATTTCTGGAAGCCCTGAGTTGCACTGTTTCCGTTCCCTATTTGTTAGATAAGACAGCATGAACCCTTCAGCATGCTGGAATACTGTGAAAATTAAATTTATTTAGTGCTTACAGGGTACCCACATGTTACATAGCTGAACACCATAGGAAACGCCATGAAGAAACAATTTTCTCTCTCTCCAAAATAGTGCACTGCAAATAAAGCCTGAAGCCAGACAGTGAGCAGTGAAAGAAAAACAAAATGTCTGCTCATTAGCTGAGCTTCTCCATCCTAATCACAGAGCAAGGCAAGGGGTCCATGGGAAAAGTTTTCTGGGTAACCTGTGTAATTTAGAAATGTGAAGAAGACTTGAACCAGTGTGGTGCAGGCAAACTTATTTCTGCTATTTCCTAGCATTGAACAGTTTGACTTTGTGGCATTAATAATGTTGTATTACTATGAAACACTGAACTGCATGATATGCTAATGAAGCCAGAAGGTCGTTCAAGTCAATCTTACTGCATCCATTAAGCTGTTGCAAGCAACAACAGCAAAACCAGCCAATCAACATATTCATCATTTCCTTAACAGGCCATTATAAAACAACTGGCATCTGCCTGCCTGCTGTCAGGGCTGCAAAGGCAGGCAGCCGCCAACATGCAAAATGAAGAAGTACTGCGCTTCTTCCATTATCAAGATGAGAGTTCTTTCTGTTATCGTGTTTTTTGACATCTCTGAAGTGATACGGCCTTGAGGAGAGGAGGCAGCCTCTTGGGTCTGTCTGGTCACTGTCACCACCAGACACCTATGTAAATAGAAACCCCTCCTGAATGAACAAAGGCTGATGAGAGTTCATAGGTTTCCACAGTTAGACAGCAAGGGACATTTGAACAACACAGAACCAGGAATGTTCCCAGAGGAGACAGCTGTGAAATTTTTCATTTGGTTATGCAGCTGCTCGGAGTTTGTGTTCACTTGATCACTCGCATAAAACTGGAGAACCTCCCAGATTGCCAAGAGGAAAAGGCAAGTGAAGGGGGAAGCACTTGCTCTGCTGTTTTGTGTTAAATTGATGACAAAAACTAACACAGCATATGAGGATGGCAGCTTTGTACAACTGAAGCCAGATATTTGATTTGGTGGGCAGGGCCATCTTTTGTATTTCTGGAAGTAGAAGCCTACTAAAGATTGCAACAAAACAAATCCATAAAGAAGCTGAACGTGGAGGCCACTGCTCTGGCATTTGAGTAGTACTGGAGTAATACTTCACCATCAGGCATCTCCAAGCATGCATGGATTTTATCCTTACGTTATTTTCTTTTCATATGAAACCAGTGAAATACTGTCTAAGTCAGATAAGAAAGGTAGCATTAGGGCTATAATTTTCTATACATGTGCCCTGATTAGAACCATGATTCTAAAGATAAAGGAGACCTTGTCTTTCAGATATCACAGGAAGCAGTTAAAAGATCAAGAATCTGAATGCTGTCTGACTCGTAATTAGAATAATAGTAACATCTGTAGAGCACTAATGCTGTGCTCGGGTCAGAATGTGAAAGGCAGAGAGGCATTTCCTGGAGATGCTTATAGCCTGAGTCTGTGGTTCAGGAGGCTACTTCCACATGTGCTTATTCCAGCTGAGAATGTAAATGTTTAATTTTAAGTGCATATTTAAAGCAGAACTTGTATTTGAAGTGATTTGGGAAATGTGCATAAGGAGACAGAGCCTGGGCTTTGCAAACTGCCGTAGATACCAAAAATAGGCCAAATGAATCATATGTCCTGTATCTAAAAGATTTTCAGCTACATG
Organism: Morus bassanus; assembly: GCA_031468815.1. Taxonomy (NCBI): domain Eukaryota; kingdom Metazoa; phylum Chordata; class Aves; order Suliformes; family Sulidae; genus Morus; species Morus bassanus. The sequence continues at coordinate 55,723,167 of CM062567.1, read as the reverse complement.
TCTAGGACAGAGTTGATTTCTAGACTCAGGTGTCTAAATTTAGGCATTCATATTGTAGCGGTATAACATCAATACCATAGCTCCAGTGATGATCTGGTCAATACTAGGGCCTAGAGAGGTATTCAGCCCAGTCTAAACTATACATCTGCATTTGGTCTGCTGAACCATTTTCTACATCCATTGACTACGATGGGAGCACTGACACCTAGATCACATAGCAATCACTTGCTGTGTAGGCACTTAAAAGTGCATATCAGATTCTGGAGCTGAATCCCAATCCTAAGGTTTAGTGAGATGAACTTATCCACAGTGACAGAGCATAAAACTGTTCCCTGATAATCTGGAGACGAGAATGTGCTAACCTGGAGCCAGACACTTATTTTCTGGAGCAATTAAACACTCCATTCAACAGTAGTATTTCTGTTGTTGCAGAGGAGTCACCAGTCAAGCAGGACAGGGCTGCTCTAACCTTTTTAATTTGTATTATTGATTATGTTCATAGTCTGTCAATGTTTAGCATGAGGAGAGAATCATGCATCTACTTTATCTTTGTCACCGTTGTACCACTAAAAATAGTTGGTATCCATACCAGTGTGGATCATCCTGTGGACCAGAGAAAGAGATCAGGGCAGTGAACGACACCAGGACCAGATTAACGTTTTCTCCAGCATCTGTGCATGGCATGGTTTGGTCACCATCACCCAACACAGTTCTTTTTTTATGATACTGGTGCCTGGAAAGACTACCTTGGGAAACCTGTATTCTGGACCATTTGAAAACTGTCTTTTAATAAACGGAGGGAACAATTGATGGTCTGAGTTATCCAAGAACTTGGGCTGATCCCCTGACTCTAATGTGTTTAGTTGTGCAGTATTTCCCCATGGTCTGTCTCTCAGAGCGATGTTCTGATGGTTGTCTTCTTCGCAGTGCTGATCTGACTGAGGTGGAGTAAGGAAGTGCAACACTGCACTTTTCCTTATTCAGTGAGTATTAGTTTTCTGGGAATAACAGTGCTATGGTGGGAAATGGTTATATTTCTACAATACTTCATCACAATGGTATTTCTTAGTAATTCCCTTTTTTTCCCCAAATCTATCATCTCACGGTCTTTTTTATTTTCTTACAGGAGGAGCTGGGCATCGCCTGTGAGTTGCTGGAGTCAGACTTCCTCAAGTGCAGCGTGGGATTTCCTTTCATGAGATCGAAATCTAGGGTAATGTTGTGGTATTTGCATTTGCAGAGTGTTCACCTCTTTGTCTCCAAAGAGTAGCTGGAAGGGCAACTGCTCAGTTAAATGTCTGTGACTGATACTTTCTGTAACCTTCTAACCCAGATACACAAGCTTTTCACAGTTACAGAGGGTATCTGTCCTCTTTCCCACCGCATAGAGCCAATGACAGTACCCTGTGCACTGCAATACAATGCTCTTGAAAAATGATGCAAGAGTTGCAGCTACGAAAAGCTTACATATTTCCTCTGCAGAAAATTAGAAAAGGACTCTCTGTCATATCTATGTTGCCTTATTCTGGTTTTATTTTTGTCTCCTCTCACATTAAAGTGCAGCTGAACTCATATGAATGACAATGAAAATTTCTTAATGACACTTCCATATTATGGTCTCCTGGTAGCTTTTAAATAGGATTTTGCTTGGTAGTAGAAGTTGAACTCTCTCATAATGTTTAGAAATCCACCTGGGTTGTTTCTGTCACTAAACCAAGCTGTACAAATGCCCAACCCTGAAAGGTGAGAAGATGAGGAATAACTTCAGGATGACCTGAACAAAATGAGTCTGAAGTTTTTCAGAAAATTTCAATTTCAAAAACTAATCCTTTCCACTTGAATTGACATATCCTTTGACCCAACATGAAATTTTTTTTTCTATATGCTTTACTGACTGTTTTGTGCTCTTTTGAAACATTTTAAAAGATTTTAAATATAATGGAAAAAATAAATACAGTAGCAAAATATTATCTGGAATGTAAGAATTTCAGTGATTTGCTTCAGAATGACATAGTTGCGTTATCTTCAGGTTTTTTCAGCAAGCCATGGAAATTAGCATGAAATTGGAAACTGTTTCACTTGGCCAAAAACTGTTTTGGAGTTAGGTAGAAAAATTGTTGCATGGAAAAGTTAATGTAGCGCTACAGTGGTCATCAAGGTAGATTCTCCTTTCGAAATTAGCACCTGATTTTATCCATTATGATGGGTGGCCTGAATGTTGCTTTAGCTTGTGCTGGTTGTTCCAAGTCTCTGTGCAGGCCTACGGGATGACCTTTATTCCCCCAAAAGATCTCTTCACCAGCAAGTAATGTACAGATTGTACATTAATGTACAGGTGCTGAGGTTGTTTCTGGGACCGATCCCCTTATACTAGAAGACTCTTCCCCTGGCAGATTGCCTCAAGAAATATCTTTGAATGGCAATTCTAGTAAAGGCCTTTTCACAGTGAAGGAAAAATCAGGACTCTCTAGTATTTAAAAGGAGACGATATTGCTGAGATTTAAAAGCTACTGTACAGTAGAGGAGGCTCTCTTACGTGTATCAAAATACACTACTTTTGTACAGCTAGGGCAGTAAAATATATGTGAAGTTCAGAATAAATACATTTTGAAACAATATATCATGTCTCTAAATACCGCTTTTTCTTTGCACAGTATGAGTTCAGTGTGATCTTCGACACAAGCCACTTGTCTGGGCAGGAAGAAACACTCACCTTCCTCGTCACTGCCCAAAGGTAAGGGAACCTTTGTATGTCTTGATGACTTGGATATTCTTTGTTGCATGAAGTGTGCATTGCATATGCTTGACAACCACGTGATAGGAGTCATAGACACATGTACGTGTAGTAAATAAGCTTAAATTATAAGGCTAAATGCATGTATTTTGATAATGGCAGTTGGACTAGATGATCATGGTAGGTCCCTTCTAACTGAAATATTTTATTCTAGTATAGAGGAACCATGTGATGCAGCTTCCTGAAAAATTATGTAGGATCATGCTTAGGCTTTCTTTGCCCAGGCAGTTGCGATTCTGAAGGAGCATTTTGTGTTCTCTCAGTTGGAAGGCCCTTGTGTTTCTGTGCCCATCCCTTTGGGCCTTGTATCAAGCTCAGCTCAGCTGTGGTTGACGATCAGCACCAGACAGACCCATTTGTTCCAGCATTTGAATGAAATAAGCATGCTTGGATGCAAACCAAAAAAGATAAATGCTTTCATCAGATGGTCATGAATCTCACTGACAGTTTCCAAAATTGCATGTCTATTTTTTCCCCCTCTGGATCTTCAGTGAGCTATGACAGTCTGCATGAAACAGCTGAATAGGGTACTTCCCCAAGGGCACTTGGAGCAGGCATTGAAATAGGGTGTGATGCCAAATATGTGTGCATAGGGATTTTATCTTGGGCAGAATAAAAGGTGTGACACGTGCTCTGTGCCTCCTAAGATGATGTACCACAAAGCAGCAGACTCCATGGGTGATTCGGTCACTGGCACTGTCCGGGTGTGTATGGGAACTGACAGTAGTACAGCTGCATTAACCTGGGCCATAAACTGCTGCTCTGAGGTGCCGGGTGTGTGACTGGTTCCCATTTCCACATACTGTGTGAGTGGGCCAACTTCATACCCTCCCATGTCAAAATCAGGATCTCCAGCCTGAATTCTCCTCCCCGATTTGATGACACCTCATCAACCGGCTGAAGATGAGAGATGAGATGTACCAGTTGCTGAGTGACTGCTCTCATAAGACATAGCTGCAGTAACAGCTGTAGGTGGGAACAAGATCCTGCAGCACATGGGACTGGTATGAAACACTGAAAGTGAGACCTCACCTCAGAGGGGCAAGACCATGTCTTGCACATTAGAGAAGTTTTATTCTTCAGATGACCCCATGATGTTTCTAGGTCAGGGAGATGCATCAGTATCTACTAGGTGAATGCCAGCTGCTGCAAAGATGGGTCAGCACTGCTTTACATTTGCCCAGCCAGTGTTTTCCAGATTGTACGTCTCATTTCCCTGCCTTGGATAGCACAGGGCTTTCCTCTGTAACCTCACTCCTCAGATTTCTATGTCCTGCCAGTGAGGAGGGTTAGTCAGTGCCTTTAGATGGAGCAAAGAAATAAATAGTAGTTTGTACACATAGTGCGAATGCTCAGAGGGGTTAAGAGAGTTTCTCATTTCAGAAGGACGGGTGGGAGGACAGTTATGTTTTGAAGGATTCAGCTGAACCTCCAAAGACAACAGTGCAGGTCCCGGTGCTGATTACCCTCATTTTCTCTGTGACTTTGGGCAAATTGCTCAATTCCTTTTCTGTCAAATAAGTGTAATAAAATCTTTCTACCACAAGAGTTTCAGGGAGCCCTGGGGCAAAGTCAGTGATAAGGAAATGGAGAGGAAGTGTCTGTGCTGTGGCCAGGCTGCAATGGGTGGGCACATTGTTTCCACACAAAACTGGAGCTAGTCTGGCATAAATGTCTGGATGCAGAGAAGCTATGCCACGTTGTCATGGGAAAGTAAGTATTGCCCTTCAGGTGGCCACTTAAGCCTGTCCCTCGAAGCTGCAAATTTGGCAGTAGCATCTGTAACGAAGAGACTGGTTCAGTAGCAGGAGAGATCAACTGGAGAAAGGACTAAATATTACATTACACTTTAAAAAAAACCAGACACCAAACCCTCTTCTGTGCTTCCTGGCAAGAACTATTTTTCTAAAGCTAGATTCACTGAGCTATATTCTCCTTTTCTGACAGTACCTTTGCTCCATGTGAAACATAAGCACATACCCATGAACCCTATATGGAATTCTACTTGCTTATTCTGCCTGCCACCATGGTGTCTTGGTATTTGTCTTGGATGAGAAAAGTCACCATTTTGGACTCTTCTTTGAGCCTATTCAGAGGAAAAGCTTTTATTAAACGTTTTTTTCCTGGGACTGAAAGTTTGTGGGTTTTCCCATCTGGGCTATAGTTTTATTAGCAGACATGACCAACGTGTCAGTTGCAGAAAGCTGAGCTATATCTATGCATGTATGTAGCCAGCAGGCTCTGTTTTTGTAATCTGAGCAACTCATCATCTGCATGGTATCACTTGGGATGTTACTGCCTGCTGTTGCCTCAGTGATACTGTCCTCAAATATCATATATTTTGTTTTGCCAGTTTGATTTGTGAGTAAATCCAATGAACTGCAAGGCAAAAGTGATTCCAGAGTCACTGCTAAAGAAATTGGAAATATATGTAACATATCTTTCAAGATTGTTCTGAGCTGTCACCCACCAAGCAGAGTCACCATCAGAAGTAGAATAATTACAAGTTTGCATGTTGGACATGCATTTCAGGAACCTTTCCCAGACTTCACACGTAAATGTTCACACTGAAATAAACTGACTCAAATGAGAGATGATTGCTCACTTTTCTCTTTCCACCTTCTGCTTTTGACCAGTTGAGGCAACTGCCTTTGAAAATGTAAAGCAGAAGTGCTTTCATTTTGGCAACTAAGTACAGGAAGAGGGGCTGGAACTGCTGGGAGGTTATGGCCAGTTCAGTACGAGGATCTCACCAAAAAAGCTGCTTGTAGTTGCACCAAATCGGTGCTGTGGTACAATGCAGGTACAATGAAAGTATAGTTTCGTTTACTGAGTCAAGACCCTCTGGGGTGTGTAAATCCCTCCCAGACTGACATACAGTCAGGCTGGGAGAAAATGAACTCTTGCACTGGAGTCTAAATGTCCTTGTTTCACTCCACTGTGTATGATGGCTGCTGTAGTTTCACACTGCTGTTTGAATTCACACCTTGGTCCAAGATAGGTTTTTTGGTGTAAGCCTGATCATGTCACAGCCACAGAGGAGCGGCCGCAAAACACATACTTTATGTGTGTGCCCTCTCCAAGGTGGAATGAACAGATGTAACTCTTAATCTTTAAGAGGCTTCTTAAGGAGGGCTGACATCACTCAAATAGAGAAGCTTGGAGTACAAGGCAGAGAGATGGTAGCTATGAAACTGTGTGATATATTGCAAAGGCTGTCGATTTACAGCATGTTTATTTTTTCTTTCTGGCACAGTGGAAACCTAGAGCGCACTGAATCTCTGCATGATAATATTCTAACCCTGTCGGTGCCCCTGGTGCATGAAGTGGACTCATCTATCAATGGGTAAGTACCAGTCACCAAATGAAAACAACAAAAATAATAATAATCCTAACAATAACATCTGAGTCTGTTCCAGTGAAAAACTGAATTCTTCTCTTTGTTTACATGTAGCCAGACTGTTGCTTTTTCCCCCTGTTTCCCAGACGCTGGAAATACAGACAACCTCATTCATTATCTGGGAATTTTATTTGTCGTGCCTTTCATTCCAACATTGTACCTCTTTCTCACTCCTTTCTAGCTAACGCTAACTAGTTATCATCACATTTATAGTAGGTATTTTAGTGATCATATTTGAATGCATGTGATTTTGTAGATAAAATGTACCTTAAAATAAAACAAAACCAGAACAAGTAAATCATGTCTTGTTTCTTAGGGCATGTCTTTAAGGAAGTGTTTGAAAATCACCAGGCCAAAGGTTAGGGTCAAATGTTATGGGATTTTAAGGAGCTTGGTGGAGTCTAGCTGTTAGCCTTTCTGTTTAATTTCACAATCAGAATTGACTTCTGCTTCTGTTCATTTTCCCACTCTCTCTGCTCCCTAGTTTGTGAGGCATCTGAATACCAACCAACGAACATCACTCACCCTTTGACTGAAATACTTGTATAACACATAGCCATTGTCCTCTCCCTGGGGCTGCCCATGTGCAAGTTCCTGCCTTTGTACTCAGAAGTCTTCCCTTCCACTTCTGCATTACAGTCTAGAATGAAAGATTTGTGGTCAGTCCCAACAGACAGACTGTCCTCTAGCATAGACAGCGCTCGAGTTGGAATTGGGGGACCTGGTCACTGGAGGTGAATTAGCATCCATGTAGCCTGAGAAAGTTGACATTCATTCCTAAACTGGGGAAGCAAAAACTCGTCAGCAGTGTACCCAAGAGGTCAGTGTCTGTCTTAGCCACTATTCATGGCAACCCATGGGGAATATGTATTGTCTAAATGACTAGTGCAGGGTGGCATCAGTGGAAGTCAAGGATTCCCTTGACCAGCGTGCTACGTGTGTAGGAACAAAGTTACCTGCACTGACATGTGATTTCACTGAAAAGCTGGCTAAACTCAAATTCATGGCCTAGTCTGGGTTTTACCACATAAAGCTGATTTCCCCTGTTGTTGCATAGAAATAAAATACCTTGATGACTGCCACAATAGTCAGAATGGCTTGAACCTGCTCAGAGGAGTGAAGAGCGCTGTCAGACCTCACAAGATGACTAGCAAGGACAAAAATCTCCTCTATATATCTCCTCTCTATATTGAGAGTACAGTCTCAGCAGTATGTTCTGGAAGTTTTTGAATGCTTTCATTGTTACAGATTGTGTGAAATTTAACTCTGTATCCCTTGCTTCTTGATGCTTTGATACAGATCAGGTTTTGTACAGCTTTACAGATACGAATTCTTTCATCTGTGTCATTAGATCTGTTTGTCACTTACAGAATACTGCATGCCAAAAAAAAACTGATAAAAATTGGGCTCTTTCTCTTCAGAATGTACTTTTTTAAAGCACAAGATCTCTGAATTTATAAGCCCCACCCAATTGACTATGTGGATTATTTTTTTTCTGTCTCGTAGACAAGACTTAGTTAATTCAAGCTCACAGAAATGTCCAGCTACCAGGAAAAAGTTGGGTTTATTGGAGAGCACAACATTCCCAGGCATGGTAGCATTAATAATACTCTTTTTCAGATGGTGTATTTTTAAAGCTTATTTTTATTAGCTATCCTGCATTTAAGTCTACAAGAGCAAACTTCATCCCTGATCATAAATATCCCGGAAGGGCTTGTACAACGTTTGGGAGGAGCTTTCTGGCACAATGTCATAAATGGGAGGAGTAAATCTGTCTCTCACTGTTTCCCCTAGCAATCTCTGGCATAGGAGGCAGGCAGGAAAAAAGGAAATGTACCTAAACAGGCTTAAAATCCTGTCTCAAAAAACTCTGACCCAAAAGGACAACCTAGAAAGGAAGTAGAGTTTTAGGCAGTCCCTCACCAAGGTTTGTCTGAAATTACACCAGGACCCTTTCCAGCCAGTGGAGCAGCCTGAGATTAGAAGGAGGCACAAAGGGTGCTTAAAGCACTCTTAGTCCCTTCTAGTCCCTTCTGCATGGTTTCCAGGTAGTGTGTTGTGCTTCCAAGTCTTTTCTGATAAAACCCTACTGCATTTTACTTTGTGATAAGATGATAAGAGTAGTTGAGGAGACTTAGCATGTGCCGCTGTAGTTGACAGCAAGTTATATCGCGCTCTACTCTTCCCTTTAACCATCTGCTAATCATAAAGGTAGTGAAGTTCAGATAATTAATGAAGTGTTTATTCCTGCAATGCTCTGTAAATGGTAGATAAAATTGAAATGTTGCTTTAGTGAATATGTAACTGAAAGTATTCCTATTTAGTAACTGTTTCTTCAGATTAACTTGGTAGTGCAATGATTTCCTGTGTTACATAAGCTATAGGACTTGCACAAATCATCCGTGGCAGGGGGCCCTGAAGGAGAGGTTTTGTGATAGGAAGGGAGAAGAAGAGATAAGATAAGTAATCAAAAGAAGTCTGCTTTAATGATGGGATGGTAACCAGGGTCAGTTGAGATGCTGCTTATATAGTCTAGTGTTGTCAAGAAGAAATCAAATCACAAATAATAGATTAATGTAAAATGGTCTGATAGAATTTCACATGACCAGAAAGCAAGGGGTACAATCCATCTTGCCATAAATATATTTAATTTTGGTGACAAAGACAGCTTACTAAATCTGTGTCTTGATCTTTCAGAGAAGTCTTCCCTACTTCATTTTTCTACGGTGATTCTGTAGATGCATCCAACTTTGTTCAGTTGGAAAACCACGAATGCCTTTTCCAGTCTCTCAACTTCACACTGCAGGTAAAACTGATCCTTATTTTGACTGCTTTCCTGCTTGACAGCATATTCTGGTTTTGTATCTCTTTTATTCGAAGTGTGATATGGGCTTTGGTGCATGTTTCAGAATCACAGTATGCTGTGCAATGCGTTCTTGATTGGATGCCATATTTACAGCACACCGGGATGGTATATTTTCTTATCTGAATATATTATAACAAGAATTGCAAATAGGGCATCTCACTTCCATAGGAATTAAGCTGCTACTCTTTGTTTCTCTTTTACCTTTCATCACATGCCAAGTAAAGAGTACTCGTTACTCAAGTGACACATCTTGGATGCAGTTGCAGGTTCAAAAGGGAGGAGTAATTCTTTTTAGTGGCATGGTCATTGAGCAGAGGAGTGGGCAGCCTTTATCCATGAGAACAAACACGTACCTGTGCAAGGGATTCAGACTTGCTAAATGTCCCCAGTAAGAAAATGTTTATAGCACTACTGATAAGAGTACAGCACAGGGAAGAGACTGTGACACTAAAAAGACAGGTGTGAGGAGATTTCATTAAATGTCTCATAGCATCTCAGTGTTATTCAAGTATTATCTATAGATTGTACTTCACATGGCAGTTAGATGGATTCCTGATGTGGCAAAACATATGGATGATTTATTATAACAAACTCTTGTGATGCGACCAAAATGAACTTGTCTCGCTGCCGTGACTGTATCTATTACAAGCACTTCAAATCCTTTTTGACCGCTAGATGGAACTAGGGAATGATAAATCATGCAGAGGTGGGGGAATCATTTATTGTGAAAAATAGTCTTTCGCCTTTTTTCCCCTTTCTGTTCTCCTAGGCATGAATGCCACTCAGCTCATAATGAATAACACATGTCTTCCTCTGTGGACAGGCTGTGGTCCAGAGCAATTAAGCCCCCACTGTCATGCAGTGCCCTTAGCTATTTAGTGAAAAGGAGTGAAAGCAGGATTTCAGGACATTAAAGCTTTTGTGAACCAGCCTATTAATTCTTGTGATTCTGATTTCATTCTTGAGGGTTTATAGGTCTTCTCCTCTCCTTCCCCCCATAGCCAGTTATTGGTTAAAAATAGATAAAGAACAGATATACTGATGCTTTAACTAGATGAATATTTTCAATAAAACAAAGTGATAACAGGTAAGGGAGAGAGAATCTATATATCAGCAGAGCCACCATTTGTCCTGCCCCATCCTCTTGTCTCTCATGCCCATACTTACAAGCTGCAATATTAATAATTTTTTTCCATATAGAAGTAGAAAATTATACTGTAACAAGTCACAGATCTGCTCTCCAGTAAAGTGGTAAACCTCATAACTGTGTGTGTCAGAAAGAAAGGGTAGAGTTTCGTAATGGGCAAAGCATGGTTTGTACCACTGTTTGCTTAATTGTTTTTAATGATTTGCTTGCCATTTATTAAACTTCTCCAGATGGAGAAAAGTAATAGTTTCTTAACCAAGAAAAAGAGATGATTTACAAAAATATGGGGCTTTATAGCAGTTTTTATACATGAAAATCTATACCATGTCCAATGTTAATAAGGAAAAAGATCTATGCATCCTCTTTTTTGGGTAACAAGATCTGTAATGAAAATGTCTTTTCCACATTAACTCTTATATCTGATCTCAGTGAGATAATCAAGTTTTTTTAAATGTCTAACATGAAACATTACGTTTGTATTTCATGCAGCATTTATCATGCTCCACTGTAGTGGGATTTCTCCCCCTTCCTGGAGCCTCAGGGGTTTTGTAAGGATTTGGCATTGTGAACTGATTTTCTTTATCAGTCAGGCATTTTTTCAAATATAAACAGTGTTTGAAGAAGGAAAACCTGTTGGTTTTAATATTTGTACTTTGCACAATTAACAACTGATTGCTACATCTTTTGATAGTACTGTCTCAGTGTGGAAAAATATTCTAATGGGCTTAATGTTTTTACTGTATGCACTTCTATATGTGTAGTTAGAAACAACCAGGAAATATTTTTCCTAATAAAAAATGTAGATACACATGAAAACTTATTTTAATTGAAATTTTTCCATGGATTGTTTCTTTTCAGCAAAAACCCACAAATTTTGGAATTTTCACTGGATACATTTCAGTGGTGGACTGGAAATTCTTTGAGTTTTTGTTGAAAATTTGTGGGGTGTTTGATAGAAAGCCAATGTTTTCCACTAAGCGTTTCATTTAACTGGAAACCCCAGAACTTGAATGGAAGTTGTTCACACGCGTTTCCTGGCAACTCACTCAGCAAACCCGCAGTCCGGTAGTCACAATCATCATTACTTTGGCTTCTGTTCCATAAGGAAAACATATGCAGAATATAATGCAGTGGTTACCGGATGGAAATGAGAATGTTAACTGAGACAGCAATATTTCTTAGTCTTCTGGATGGTGTTACAAAAACACTCAAAGAGTACTAGCAGTGTCTCTGTATATAAGGTAGAAGTCTTATGCTATTCTTATTGATGACTGGTAATTATCCTGCAAAACTGCTTCTCACTTGATATATGAGCTGTGCCTAAAGACTGTTAGATAAGCTAAACCTTTGACTTCATCCTGATACTTGCAAAAGAAGTCTTAGTCTGAAGACATTAAAAAACTTGTGTAGTATTTGAATTTTTTCAAATTTACCTATACTCCCAGCTCTGGTTCTACAGTAGTGTTCCGTTTACGAGCAGTCATACATGTAATTTTTATCTTTATGTAATGTATTTTTATTCATTTTTTTATACATTTATATGCATCTTTGTCTTATAGGTTTACAATGCTGGACCAAGCACTCTCCCTGGAGCTTTTCTTGACATTTCTTTTCCAAACCGCCTCTCTGCCACTGGAGCCGAAATATTTCACGTTCAGCAGATGATGGTGAGTATGGTATGATGTGTTCTGAGCCCAGAGAGGCACTGAGAGCTATTGATGACTGAAAAAAAAAAAAGTCCAGCAGAACTAGATGAATCAGTTGCTTTTTTAGACAATAAAAGGTTCTTTGTGTCTGTGACCAGTTCATCATAAGCAGCTGAGCCCCTCCAGCTGTTGACTGCTGTCCCTCACCTAGGGCAAGCAGCTGGTTGTGTGTTCCTGGTTTCCTGCAACGCAATGTAAAACTAGGTCAGGCTAGTCCTGAAGGAAATGTGGAGAATGCTTCTCTAAGTCACATCTCCAAAGAGGATTGAGTCTTGATCAGAGTCCTCCCAGATTAAATGGTGTATGTAATATCAGCAGGATGTGTTACCAAGCTGACTCACGTTCCCTGGGTTTTTACTGTGGTTATCTGCAAAAGTACTAGCTAGGTCTGTATACATTATCAGTATCTCTTTTTTCTGTAGTCCATGTTATAATTTGCTCTTTTTGAGTGTTCTTTTAACAAATGTAAGTAACAGAGAAATTTATTCTTTTAACACAGTGTTTTTCAAAAGATGATTTTGTGTCAGCTACAAAGAAAATCAAAAGAAACTGTGGCAAAGGAGGCACATTCTTAGATTTCATTTCTAATATTTATTTGTTATTTTCAAAGCTTTTGCTAAACCACTAAAATACCATCATTTATGCTGTGGCGGCCAAGAGAGGGAAACCTTACTACTGAGGTAAATTTATTGCTGAAATTGAGAGTAATCTGTCTTTGTGAGACCGAACCAGCTCTTTGGACACTTGAAAAGAAGTATTATACTTTCTTTGTTGTTAGCTACTTTTCCAGCCTTTTGGCTCAAAAGTATTGCCATCCCTTGTATACAGGTAACTGTGTCACTGAATCTGTTTAAATACAGATCCAATAAGACCTTGCTAAGCAGGTTTCCAAGATTTGTGCTATTAAAAGTTATGAGATAAATATATTTATGGCTTGCAGATGGGCACTAAAGACAGAATCACCGATAAACAGATTTGTATGAGGTACCAGTGTTGTATAGACTGAGTCAATTCTCCAACTAGACTGAATTAATTCTTCAGCCTATGTCTCATTTGCCGGAACATTGCATTTTAATATTTTATTTAGTCCAGCCTTATATCCAGAACATCACCTTCCCTTCAACACATTGCCTATCAAAGGATCATGACCCATTTCCTTGTCCCTTCCCTGGCCAATGTGTGCTGTGGGTGAGGGTGTGTGTCTGTGTGTTCGCAGCAGCAGCACAGAGGTGGGAGTCTCCTTAAAAAAATTTGTCTGCCCAAATGCTGGTGTCTCCTCTGAACTCAGTCGTTCTATATATTCCTATATAGCCAAGAGAGAGTAATAGAAAACTCAGTCCACCAAACATAGGGTGTGATGAATTCCTTCTAGGCATTGCTTGTTTCTCTGTGTTGACTCTTCCAGAAATCTGGACAAATTGTCTTAGGCAAGACATCTGTTTTGCATGCTTGAATTAGCTGAGGTGTACACTATCCACCACGTGGACAAAGGGCTGATTTCCAAGCATAGTTTATCATCATTTCTACACAAGACCCTAAGTTACACTTATGAGGATGGGATGGGCTATATGGTTTTGAACAGCTGTTAGAAAAACAAGGCAAAAATCTTGAATCTTGCGCCTAACTTGTTTTTCATTGTGCCTCTGATGGCTTACCTAAAGGAGGTCCAGCTGGGTGGTGTGGCCTTCGGCACTGTGCTAATAAATACTTGTAGGGTTTGCATCCCTTTTCCTCATCAACAGGTTGCATTTCCCCCAGCATTATTTGACGTCTTTTTTCTACTTTGCAGTTTGTCTTTGTAGAAATTTCAAACTGCCGTTGTGAGACCTATTTGCATGGCAGGCTGAAGAGTGGTAGTAGGCAAGTATGGTTTTATGAGAGATGTCTGCATGACACACTGGCGTACCCTGGGTCATTTCAACCACTGTTTTTGGGTGTATGGTCAGTAGGAGTCTAACGCATGACTTTTTGAGCATCTCTGACATGTTAATAAATGTTATTCAAGCAAATCCTGTCTGGGATAGTGGTTATCCCTGCTTTACAGATAAACAATTGAAACACCAAATGGTTTGCCTGAGGTCACACAGGAAATTTGTGTCAGAACCAGGCACTGAACCCATGCCTCCCAAGTCTTACTATTGTAACAGGAAAAGCATCCTATTCTCTTTCCTCCTGCCTCTCTCCCACTGAGTTTTTATTGACTGAAAAGGGAACTAAAATCATGGAGCTTTTCATATTTTTGTAGACTAAATATACTTAAACAAACAAACAAACAAAACCCTAAAAGCAGCAGATTGGCATGAACTTTGGAAAATGGGTTAGAACAGCTGTTTTTCAAGAGCATTTTTGTAAGCATAAAGATTTCAAGCTTTTGCTTAATTTGAACATCCCAGAATCTATACCACAGTAAAGGTGATAGCGGCCTTTCAGATAGTGCAGGTGTTTCTGTGTTTATACCTTTATACCTATAATCTAGCCATTCTAGGTGTCAGCATTGCCAGACCTTTCCGAATAGCTGTTGTTAATTCAGAGGATTAGGAATTGTCATTTATCTGTAACTGAAACTGTTGATACAGCATTTGGGATTTGATGACATCATAGTTTTGGTTTTTTAAAGCTAATAATTCTTTTGCCACTTATCTGATGTACAGTGCAGCAGTGAAATTTATGGGTGAAAATGCATAGTAAAAGCACTAGAGTTTGTGTCTCAAACACACATATACCACACAAGATAGTGCCAGGAGCTAATTCCTTCATATTGTACTGAGTGATCTAGACTTTCAGACACAAAAAAATAATAAAAGGAAGAGAGTCACATATGGCCCACTGGAACGGTCTGTATCTCTGGGAGGTGTTAATAGGAATTATTATCTTGCTGCTCTTAGAGGAAATGACAGCCCTCATGCTTCCTCTGTTCCTGTTGCTCTAAGCTTTTGGCTTTATTGCAGAAATTGCTTTAAGATTTTCTTCCAGAGAAATTCAGGTCACAGCGATGTTTTGACATTTGGAGTTCTGCCTTAGAGATGTTCAGACACCCTTCAAGGGGTCTTGGGAATTCCTGCAGCACTTCCCCCAGCAAAACCCCTAATATATAAAGGAAACAAGTCAACAGTAAAAGCCAGAAGTAAAAGAAAATGGATAATTGAAAGAAAACTGGAAAAAGAAACAAGTGAACTTTCTCCCTATCTGAAATTTTAAACCAAAAGGAAATGCTAGAAATTTTACAAGTCATTTTAACTAGGGAATTTCACCATTGACATTGATTTTACATAGTAGATACCCAAATCCTGCAGCAGTAAATGGTATTTTGGAAGCAGATAAGACAAATTGATACTTGTTTGGTTTTATGTAGTTTTGTATTTGCTTTCTTGCAAAGGTCTCAAGCCAGGTTAAAAACATAATAAGTAAAATACCTCAGCTTTTTGGTAAAAGTGTTGTGATAGGAACAGTATCACCGATGACACAGAAGAGCTTCATCCAAACAGGGTACAGTAGAGTTAGTGTTAACAGAAATGTATATTCTCTCTTGAATAGTTATATATACTCTTCAAGCCATTGAAGATCTAATCTTCCACAAAGGAAAACAGTGCTCATTATACTTGAGTGTGTTTTGGTTTTGAACTGCAAGATTAGTAATTTCCTTTGGGTATCCAGCTAATTTGGAGGGCAAGGGAAGCGCTATTTGACTTGCCAGCCAAGGAGCTGCTTTCCGGGGCATCCAAAAAGATTTTCACAATGGGACTTCCTACCAAATTAACCAGGGTATTTCCTGAAGCTGTTGATAAATTAGCAATGTGTCCAGGATTATTCTGATGCTGGCTTTAAGGAACTGGATCAGATTGTTGCCTTCCTATTTATTTTATTTCCAGCAAATGTAAACACAGTTATGAGGAATGAGGGACTAACGGTTGGAAACTGAGTTTGTCTGTTTGAACTGGAAGCCAACTGCAGTGCAAGCAGGTGACTCTTGTCCCTCCTCTGGAGGAACCAAGCTCTGCAGGGCTGCCAAGTTGTTTAGACTCCGGTCAGACAATTGTCACCAGAATCAAAGATGCATGGTGTTAACCCAGAGCAAGTGCCGTGTGCGCTTGTGGGTTTTTGGAAGAAGCTATTACTTCTTCTATTGCATGCATCGTGCAGGCCATCAAACATTGAATTTTTTTTTTAAGAGCCTGTTTAGGTGAATCAATACCAAGGATATAAAGAACTGTGTTGTTATTATTGCCGAGGTAAGAATCGTGTTGGAAAGTGAGATGCACATGTTGCAAGACAGTATCTTCAAGGAGTTTGCAGTCTAGGCAATGAAATAAAGGGGAATTCAGAGGAAGGAGGGAGAAGGAAAGAAATACTGTCCTCAATTTTCTGGTGAGAAACTCCCTCCCTGCATGTAACTTTTGATATCTAAGTGTAGTAATTACTGTTTTAGTAATTGCTGGTAATAGAATATTTTTAAATTACTATGTTCTCTTACTCTAGTAATTAATGGAAAGAGAGAGGCATAGAAATAACTGGAGACGCACTTGTGTCTCCGCTGACAATATAAAATCCATCTAGTCTCTCTGAGTTTCCCTAGGCATCTGAGATTAGACTTTGAGAATTATCTCCAGAGAGCATAAAATGGGTTAAACCTCAGCTTTGTGAATCCTGCTCCCATTAACCTTGAGTGTGCCAGTCAGCTCAAGCCCCTAGTTCCTGGTCAAGCGTTCCCATCACTCTTTGGTTAGGGAGCAAAATAAGAAGTCCTTCTGTTGGAAGAACAAACAGAAGTCCTCCAGTTGTCCTATTATGCTTGGCGTATTCACTTCACACTTCTCCTTTCTGCCTGAGCGGGTGAGACCTGGATTGTGCCTTTATGAAAGCTGGATATCAGTAAGATTTAAAACAAAAAAAACCTGAACTGGAGATGAATTAATGGCATGGAGAAGTTGAAGAGAATTTCTTTTCCAAGTTGCCTTTTAAGTTAGTGGCTGCCTGAGCATGGAACTGCAGAAAAGCTTGTCATGTTCAATAAGGAAAACTGTTGAAATAAACATTATTCTCTTCCTGTGAATGTCGAAAGATAAAAAGTAAAATGGAGTCAGTCCCAGAGCCACAAGTCTTTCCTGGCTGATGACAGGTTACATTTTTAAGGCCAGTTTTGTGTAGCACTCATGTCATTTTTGTTCCTGGCATTTGCACAGTGATGTCTGTAAGGAGCAGGAAGATGTTAAGGGGAAGAGTTAAAGCTTGCTGTCTTGTTCCATGAAAAGTCCCAGGCTGCTTGAGGTTTTTCTTCATTTGTATAATGAAAAAGAAATCTTTGCAACTTTAAAACCTTAAATGCAATTTCTGCTCATTATCTGTAGCATAAGAATAAGATGCTTTGGCGACTACACTGCTGTTGTTTAAAACCATAAGCAAAGGAGAACTGTCAAATCTCTCTGAAGTGCTGGTAGTGCATGAGTGTTCCTTTAAGCGTATGTTGAGGTGCTCCTTTTAAGCATATGTTGAGATTGTCAGGCTCGCTATTGCACGCTCCACATACAGAGGCAAATCTGTATATCGTTATTGTTATGTAGAAAACCCCTAGTTTGTTGGCAGCCAGTTTAAAATTGTTTTAGTTTCTGTCTTTTGAAATTTCAGGTCTTCGCTCTGAAAACATAGATACCGAGTCCCAGCATGTGAAAATATAAGGGTTTGCTGACAGTACTTGATGTAGGAAAATTTTTTTCCAGCAGCAATTTGTGCTGCTGCTGGTTGCCACCATTGATAGAAGGTTTGTATAGGAACATTTTGGACTTGCTTACAGCAAGATTTATTTTAGCCCTTTGTATTAGTAATCCCCCCTGTAGTCTCTTCATTTCAGTTATTGCTATACACACGTTCATGTACGCATACTTTGGCAACATATCTAAAGGCATAGCTAGATTGCTGGAGGAAGTTATTCATTCCAGGGAGTGTATTGTACAGAAACTTGCTGACCTTCCTGCCTCCTTTGCTTTAATTCCTTCTTTAAATGACTGTTCCAAAACATATTGCTTAGGCAGTTGGAGGCATTCCCCCCACCTCTGTGATAGCGACGGAGTCTGGCTTTGCCTGGGAGCCCTGTCACTTGCAGAAGAAACTGGTGCATCCGTCTTGTCCTGAGATGGCTGTGAGGGGAGGCAGGAGCATGCACCATGGTCCAGCATGGCACAATCACCTCTTGGCATGGGAAACAGGACCCCAAAGCAGCTCAGAAGGAGCTCTCATAAACATATTCCTAATGTCTGAAGCTCTTTCAGTGAAGAGGAACTTAGCTCTCATTTAAGATTTCATTGTTACACAGGAAAGGGTGCCTGGCCATAAAATTAAGTTCTTTCCTGAGTTAGGACCTTAAAATAAATCTAAAGTGGAAAAAAAATTCATGACATTTTTGTTTACAGGAAGCATCTGAATCACCATACAAAGCTGTGCCTTGGTTATTGTTCACTGCATTTACAGTGCTTGAAAATCTTTTCATGCATTGCTGGATATTGCCTTCAGGATACAGCAAGACTACTTAACATGGCAGAAAGTTTTCTGTGACTTCCTAGTTTGGATTTTTAAGTGAAACCATCTTTGCACAAATTTTGTGACATTTTCAATTTTTTTTTGTCCAAATCTTCTAGCAATGAGAGTGCTGTAGTATTTGCATAAGCAGTGATTTTTTTTTTTTTTTTGCAAATGCTAGATAAAGAGAATGTTCATGGAAAGCAAATTTTGAATGTTCAAAGGTAAGTGTCTTTCAAGAAAGACTGGTACTATAAAGATCAGGGCCATTGAAACATGGACAAAAATGCACTGTGATCTGCACATTAAATCAGACCATGGCACTCGTGGCCTGCTCACAATTAGCTTCTAAAGAAGTGAAATTTGTCGAATTACTTAGTTATTGAAATTTTACAACACCCTCTCCCACCACAACTGATGACCTGTCAATATAATATGGCAGTCTGATTAATATTTTGTGTTAGCTGAAAGTGTTGCTACTTTGTGAACTGCCCATAGTTCCTATTTTCTTGGCTGAATAATTGATAATGCAATTTTGAAAAAGGCAGCGGATTTGCCTTTTTGTAAAAGTGAATTTCAGATGAAGAAAGAAGTCTTATGAAGTGGATTGGGTATATACATTAGTTCTTATCAGATTCATGAAGGAAGCAGGAGGTTTGGTGGATACCACAGTAATTGGGAGTTTTGCTGAGGTATGGAAAAAAATATACAGTAGACTTTTTATAAGCTTCCCAGGCAGGGAATTCCCTGGTGAAGGAAGTACTGAGTGAGAAAAGAGAGTCTACAATTTTTTTTTATTATTATTTTTTTTTATTTTTTTTTTAATTTTTTTTTTAAGGAGTATAAGAATTACATCCTTTCACCATTTTCCCATTGGTGAAGCTGTTCCTGCCAAAAAACCATGAAGAAGGAAATTCAGGAAAGAGCTGACTGATTAATTTTTTTAACATATGCGCCTCTTTTAAATGCTGATTCATAAGCTAGCCATTTTCTTTTATAAATAACATACAAGATTTGTGGAATAAATGTAAATTTAGAAACAAGAGAGGAAGAGTTAAAAACAATGGTATCTGTGTGTATAAACTCTATCTCCCATTTGATGGAAGAAGGGTTTACCCCCGTGTTCTTGTATCAGAGTGGAAATAAGCGTCTTTTGTTGGATTTCTCTCCTGACTTTGAAAGTACATAATTCCAGTCTTGTGCAAGGTACTGGATAGTTTCAAAAGTATCAATAAACCATTCCTTGGGGGAATGAGAACTCTGAGGATGTCCTGGAAACAAAGGACATCTTCTGCCTAACTTAAAACACCCCACCAGCACTCCACCCCTAAGGAGGGTTTTTTAATGAGGATCAGTCATTTAATCTTCATATGTCTACAACAGATCAGCAAAATGATCCTCTTGGATGTCATACGTTCTCTCCACTGTCTCTAAAGAGAGCTTAGATCTTAGAGCTGATCTTAGATACCTTTCTGATACATTCAAATATCTGCTTTAGTGAAACATCCCATCTGAGTTTTTTGAGCCCCACAGGGAATGTATTTTTCTGCACAGTCTTCAGAACTTTTCATCCTAACATCAACACAGCCCCTGAGGAAAGTTCAGCAGTTAGGTAAAGAAAAACCATGGGCTTATTTGTGTTTTATGCACCAGAGGAAGGCTATAGAAGGGGATGTGCTGCAGACAGGTGCAACCTAGCTGAAGGAGCACTGAACTCCAAGTAATCTCAGGGGCTTTTTAAATAGAGACGTACTTTGAGATCTGTTTGCTGCCTCTTGTGTTAAGCATTTCACAATTCATCATAGGGAGAGGAAATGTACCTGTTAGTGACTCTCTCTGGATTTCAGCTGTTAAAGGCTGATATATAAGGAGCACATGAATGTTAGAGGTAATCTGGTTTCCATGTAAGGTGGCGTTCATTCGTTCTTAGGCCTGAACCTTCTGCAGATCTCACAGTTAAATCATAAGAGCGGTCAGTCCTTCTTCTTACTGTGTACATGTGGCAGTGCCCTCTGTCTAGGAAAGAAGCCACTGTCTTGTAAGTTAGGAACTTTAAATCAGAAGATCTTTGCTTTTCTTACTACACTGGGTAGGCAGCACTAGCTCTTGAGAGTAGTATTTCTGGGGATTGCTGCTAAGTACGTACAAAGTGGTTGCAGAGCCAAGACCAGGCAAATATTGCACGATTATGCTGATCAAACCCAGTTAACAGGTTATTTAATTAAGCTGCAGGGTTAAGTGCATCAGAAAAACATCTACAGGCGTTGCAATCAGGTTAGCACAGATTTATGCCAAACGTGCATCTGCTGTTTTCCTTTCGGCTGGAGGAGCAGGAGCCAGAGCTGCAGTGGAATACTCCTCTATCCTGATTTAATGCTTTAGCATCTCCACTTCACTGTTTAAATCTTGTCTCTCATGGCCATGTAAGTTTACCTATTGGATCTGTGGAGTACTGGTTTTGCTTAACAGCACGGCTATTTTTAGTCAAAATCTTTCAAGGGTTGTGTAAAATGGGTTAATTTTAAAAATTCTTTCCTGTTGTTTCAGTGACTCTTAAATTTATTGCCAGAATCAACAAAACTGCTCTGATTCAAACATGTTTCATTATCTGTGAATATTAAACATTTTTGGCATATGGAGCAAGTACTCAGATAACATATTTACACAACTTATTTGTCTACTGTTGAAAGTCTGACCTTGTCTGGAATTTCTTGTGGGTAGTCTTTTTTTCTCAGTGCATGTGACATGTTAGATTAACCATGCCTATCAGTTTATCTCTGTTCACCTACTATAGGGTGAATCAGTATCTTTGAATCGGGACATATGTACACATTTTTCCCCTAATATGAGGGTAAGTGCGCTATGGTTAGCAACAAAGATAAACAAAAATGGGTCTGTTATTTATTATCCAATTTGCAAACTTGAACCACTGATTAGACATGCATATGTAAATAAAACAGTAAAAAAAACTAATAAGAAAGGAGAAATATGTAAAAACTATCTGGCAGCAATTTCAAGAAGTCTATGGCCAAACTGTCCTTTGGAGCCAGCAGACCCCAGGGCTGATGAGAAAGGCATTCATTTCAGACTTGAACAATGTTAACAATTTTGTGAAACAACTGACCTGTGTTCAGACCTTGAGTGTGTTTCCTGCAGCTAAAATTTCTGTTCCAAATATCTTGTGTCTCATGACGTTTTCCCTGAGCTTGCCCCTGCACTTTTTTCGTGTTCAGACCTGGGTTTGGTTCCATCACATGCGCTCACGGCTGGATTGCACCTTCATGCTTACTTTCTGTCAGCTTAATGCTGCTGGCTTCCAGGCTTTCGCTAATAACTGGTGAATATTTAGCTCAAGAGGGGAATCAGGCTTACTGGGAGAGCATGGAAACTTCAAGTTTTAATACCATAATGAATTTCTCTGCATTAGTGGGAGTCTAGTGTTGTCTATAAGGAAAGAGCTGAAGATACACATTTGCTTGCCATTTATCTTGTAAAATGCCAATTATTAAATACAGGATTAGCACTCGGCTTCTTATATGCAGCAATGCAGCAGGGAGATTGTACTTAATGCTTCGTTGGAAGCAGCAGCTAGTTTCCTCATGTTTTTCAGTCTCATTCTTCTGAGAGACTCATATCACATGCACGTACTTAACCCCATGCCAACTGCCAATTTCCACTTCCCTGTGCTTGGTCCTCAGCTGACCTTTCGAGACCACTGTTTGGAAATTCTATTTCATTTCCCTCTCCCAGGTTGACACCTTGTGGAGGATACAAGACTCTGGAAAAAACAGAGGGTCTTGCCTCTGATGCATGTTAAATGGGTTGAGGTTAGGTCTAGAAGGGGCCACTGGCTTTCAGTCCACCTGTGAAGTTTATGTTACAGGCAGTATGGCCTGAATGCTTAAAATGTTTGCTAACAAACCCGAACAATTTCTTAAAGGCCTCAAAGGCTTGCTAGAAGTTGCCATGTTCTGAGAGTAGCTACAGATGAGCAGAAATGATGTTACAAGTACCCTGAAGATGGGCGACAGAGCTGATAGTAGAAGGGGAATGAGCTAAGGCAGCAGGTGTATTTTTTCTCCTAGAAACTCCAAACCCCCTAAACCCATGGCTGATCTGGATTAGAAATGCGAGGAGCATTTCATTGGCAGCCCTGGGTTATCCTCTGTGTTCCCAGGAGAACGCATGGTGATTGTCCCCCTTGCATTGGTACCACCTTGTGAGTGCCAAGCCCAGCCCAAGTATTCTCCCTACACGTGCAGGGAAAGTCGGGGATGCTGATGCCTGTGTGTGTAAAAAATCCAACATGCTGTTCCCATACAGCCCTGTTAAATACCCAGCAGTTTTTTAGGATGTAATGTGTGTGGAGTGTACATGATACAACTGTTTCACTCTGAAATGCCCTCCTGCCACTTTTCTTAAGGGTGGTGTAATCTGATATGGTTAATCATTGCTACTTTATGGGTTTGCCCCAGCTCCATAAGACTTTTCAAATATTCGGAGTCCACTAAAGTCATCCTGTGGGAATTTCTTCCTTGTTGCAGATACAGCGTTTTTAAAGCATGAAGTAATGCACATGCTTTCTGCAGTGGTTATGTCTTGTCTCTGAGAAGCTTAGTGGTTTGTGCTGACAAAAAGTTGGCAGAGTAACCGGTTGTATAGGCTGTCCTATTTAAACGTTTTCTCTCGAGCATGTCTATGGGCTCTTAAGGCTCCATTATTTGGACATCCATCCCTCTCTCCTTAAGGGCAACAACTTCCAGTAAATTAACAAAACTAGAGAGTAACTTGACTCTGAATGTGTGGCCAGTTATGGGTAGGGGAGGCAGCATAAGGGATATTCTGCTTTTCTGCATGATGATAGATTAGTAAGGCTATTAGCCTTTGCAGAGTTACGGTGACCTTTAGAGGCCTGTTATGCAAGGTGTCATTGTTCTGGCTTATACCTCTTCACATTTATGCATGTTGCATGTATATGCATATGTTGAATACAATAGGAGAATACACATAGGTTCATGAGTGATTTTTCAGTCCCTTAGAGTCTGGATGTCCAGCTAACCCTCTCTAAAAGATTGTCATTTTTTAAGTGTCACATGTCCACCTTCTGGAAGCAGGCCTGTTAGGTGTCTAACTGAGGCACCCAGCAATAATGTCTCGCTATTGAAAATTGTAGATGGCTATTCTGGCATGCAGCTATGTTCAAGAGGGCAGGCGAGATCTGAATGCAGGCTGTGCTGGCTTTAATCACTGTGATATCCCACGGTGGGAATATCAGAGTGACTTTTTTTTATTTCTTTTACCTTTCCTTACCTTGGGCCTAAGTAGTTTGACAAAAGTGCCTTTGAACTTGAGGTAAAAACTACAGAAAAATAATAGTCATGATGCATTGATGTTAGGTGTTCTGCAGTCTATGACAGGATGTTCCTAGAGAATGGGAACATCCCTACACACGGACAGCCTGGTAAGAAGAAAACAGTGTCAATAAAAACTTGCGTGGGAAAATTTTACTTTTGTTCTTGATGTTGGTTTGCGTCACATGAAAGTGAAGATGTTATTCAAGGTGATCAAAACATGCTTCATTCTAATTAGAACAATGACGAATCATAATAAATATATCAAGTTATGAATTCTTCATGGAAGAGTCTTTAAAAAATGTTTGGGTTTCCATCAGAAAACCTTATGAATTTTTCAGTTTAGAATTGAAAATCTGAAAATGTAATTTCTTTGCAAAAACGCAATTTTTTTTTTAATTGGAAAGGTTTTCCAGGTGATGAAGGCTAGGATCAATAGTTGGAAATATTTAGTTCTGTGTTACAAAAATCTTACCCTGTTACCCTGAAAAAGCTCATTATATATGTGGTAGTCTCAACTATGTATGAGAGTGTAGACTATTGGTCATAAAGAAGAAAAAGTAGAAAATAATTTAAGGCCTTTGAAATTATTTATATGCGATTTTTTCTGGAGTGTAAAGCTGTTCAATGAAATCTGCTAAGTCAGATTAAAAAAGTATGTGTCACTTATAGTTATGGAAGAATTTTGTATGGTCAAGACTAATTTTAGCTTTTTTAATTCCGTTTGCTTATGTAGAAATGTAACCATTCTAGTACATAACAAAGAATATAAATACCAGGAACCCTGCTTATAGGAGATAAAGTAATATCCACAGTCATGGGTGAAAAAACTGAAAACTTCTTCTTAGCAAGCTTGCATAATGCATATTTTGCGCACCTTTGGAGTCATCACCCTTTGCAGAAGTTCTGCTGGGCTGAAGACCAAAATGCACCTTAGAAGTGCTTCTTTACTAGCATCTTAATTCAGTCCAGAAGTGAGCTTTTAAAGCAAAATCCCCAGCCCTCCCCATGCAGGGAGCTGTGGTTTGTATCGCAGAGTGCACAAACTGGATTCCTTTTGGGGCAAAAGAAACAGAAAGGAACACTTGAAGAGCGCACTCATTTGTGGCTGCAGCGCATTCAGGCCACAGGACCAGACTCAGAGCAAGTTAGAAAAGTATGTAATAAGGACATCAGGTGCTGAGGGTGCCATGCAGTTAGCCTGGTTCACCTTCTTGTTTGGCCTACATTATGTGCTAATATAGACTTTGTCTACATCTGTCTGGGTACAAATTCCAGGTGCACTTCCAGTACAGGAGATTTAACTGTATTGCCAGTGCACCAGACCATAAATGATTTTATGCAAGACTTAAAATGGGTGAGTACCTTCTGGAAAACAAAATGAAATTACCTTCAGCAGAGACAGCTCTGACACGGCTCCTTGGAAATCTCTCCTTGGGAGGCTGCAGGGCTGTTCCTGCTTGGTACCTCACTTGGGACAGGGTTTTTATTTCCCAAGCTGCAGTCTTAATGTAGGGTTTAAGAGAGCTTCCCTTCTGTCCCTGTTCCCCCTGCCCCAGTTTTGTTGTTGTTTGTTTGTGTTACGACTTGGATGCTGATTTTTCTCTGTGGCTTCTGTATAGTCCTTGTACTGAGTGCAAAGGCAACGCACATCTTTCCACATCCTCTGCACTGCTCTGAAAACCCCCTTCTGCTATTTCTGTGAGATGTGAGATCCCAGGTCCTGGGAAGATCACTTTGGGGGTAGTTCTGTTCTGTTTATAGGCTGCTGAGACCACATGGAAATTTCTGAAAAGTTCTAGTATGTCCCGTACCCTGAAACTCGAAGACTTTGTCAAAGAGCCTGGCTACCTACTCCGTTTCAAAGTCTTGCACAGTTCTTGCATCTATAAATCGTAAGCGTTTGCTCATGCAAAGCTGTTAAACTTTGCCAGAAATTTTCTTCTCTGTGTACCAGATTATGAGGTTGGTCACAAGGAGAGAAACAGGTGGCTGGGGTGGCACCATGTTTGAACAAGGAGAGGCTCACACATGAGGCCAAATCCTGGTTTGTATTTCAGAGATGCAGTTCAGTCTCAGCATAATGCAGGCAGGAGCTTTGTGTTAAGATTTTGTTTAGCAGGTTGATTTCCTAGAGCTGAAGTTTTCATTGAAAACAAAGTTTAATCAAAAGTTACCATAGTTTTGTCTGGCTGTTTGACTGAACCTTCCCTTTATGCATATAAAAATTGAGGAAAATAAGAGATGGTATGAAATATAAGGGTCTGACAGTCACCCTAACAAAACAAACAAACAAACAAAAAGCCAAGATGAAACAAAAAAAACCCTGACTGTGGCCAGTCCTTTGAAAAGGCTGGATTTCCATCTACCTCAGCATGATCCACCCATTTCATAGAATCATAGAATGCTTTTCTATGGGTTAGAAGGGACCTTTAGAGGTCATCTAGTGCAACCCACCTGCAGTGAGCAGGGACATCTTTGCTCAGAGCCCCTTCAATTTTTGTTACTTTTTTCCTGGTTCTGTGGCTCTGCTGTTTCTAAGAGTGCTAAAAGAAACTGAGTGCTTCTGAGCTGCCTTGCATCCTTTCCTGCCTACCAGCTGTCAGCATGCTCTGATTCATCACAGATACACAGATTAATATGACCTAATTTCTGTCTGGTTGAATTCCCTCAAATTCTGCAGGCCAAGTAGTAGTGTCTGCCTTCTCCTTCTAGGAAGTGACATCTGCCTTTGGCTACTCAAACAGGCTGTAGGTGATCTGCTGGTCTGTTCCAGAGCAGCACAGGTGACAGGAGGTGCTCAGTCCTTGCACATGTCCTTCCTAACATGGGCAGAGACTCCGTATTTAATAGCCACCTTGTGTAGGATTGCTGCATAGTTGGCAGAGAGGAAAGGGTATTTCCAAATTCAGACTTAGTCCTCTGGAGGTGCCTTTCTCTGTTTCAGCTAAAGTGTTTTAAAAAGGATGAAATGTAGCCAAGCTTCAGTTTAAGAAAAGATAATCATTTAGAGAAGAAAGGACCAGATTTATGTTGCTTCATGCCAGATAATTCTTTTTAGCCTTGTGAGATATTTCTGCTTTGGTTTGTTCTTATACTGTATTTGTACAGGATGTAAAGCAGGACTATTTGGAGAGTATGCCAAAAGCTGGGATAGTGCAGAAGCTCATACTGTCCTTTCTGTATCTCTTGCATGAATCTAATGACATCTGTCCAAGTGTCTGGTAATTCAAACTTTCAGGAAGAAAGAGCAAGTAATGAGTAGATCTTGATTCTTTGCTGTTCTTGATTTAACATAAACCTTCTGGTTGGTCTGGATCTGATTCCCATGTGAAAGTTCAAAGAAAATAAATGCCAGCTTTGTGAATCCCTTACCTACAATAAATAATGAAAACTCATTCCAGGTGATCTGGACAAATGGAGAACATCATAGTCTTAATTTTCAGTTGATCCCAAGGAGACTGTAAACTGTGGGTAGCTACCTGTGCCTGTATTTGTTGGGAATGTAAAGACAGGTTATGAATATGTACTTCAAAGAACAGATTATGAAGACCTTGTGGGCCAGTGAAGCAGAAATGTTATATCTTACCAAGAGACATAGACATCACTTGTCTGGAAAATAGCATTTAAGATCTAGATAGAACTTTGGGGTTTCTTTTTTGGCAATACTTTGGCTAACTCAGCTATAAACTGTTTAATGCAGAATTGGACTCAAAGCATGCAGTAATTTCATATCTATAACAACTTTTTTTCTCCTTCTTTCAAGGATTTGTGATTTGAATAAGGTACAAGTTTTCATCCTCTCAGAGTAGAGCAGAGCATGAGGGGAAGTCAACAGCAGAATGTATAAGAATGTCACTTGGTGGTTTATGGGAAAATCTCCCTCTCATTCTTACAGATTTTAAGGATGGCAGCAGGAGGAATTTACTGATACTTTCTTGACATAGTTTGTATTAAATTCCAATAGATTTTCTTCAGTGAATATTCATAAGTTGCAAAAAGTGAGAAGGGTTTTCTAGTTTGAGGTTACTTGACTGAAGATCATTTTATCAGAGCTTGGTACGTTTCACTTGCTTCAAGCATGTATTTTTCTGGACAAGTGAATAACCTAATGGTACAAAAAGTTTATTCTTGTACTATTTATGCTGGAGGTAAAAGAACAGATTTAGTGTCCAGGCTTGCGCATTTACACAGAGATTTCATTTATCTCATTAATTCTGATATAAACTGTGAAACAACCAAGTTGGCTAAAGCACCAAATAATACAGTTACAAAAAAGGTAATACACAGGGTAAAACAATTGACTTTAAATGCTGTGTGGTGATTTATATCTTTTGCTGAAATTTTTCTCCTCTGTCTTCATCTCCAGACATGTAGAACACAGATGCTTACACCTGAGCTAGGTTAGATATGTTCATATCCTATCCAGTTAAGAGAGACAAGCATTTCCAGAGCCTGGTTTGCCTGGCTTACTTTAGATATTTTCTTTAGAATTATTTGACTCCTGAAGAACTTATTTCTCTCTTTTGACTGTTAATGGGAGTCCAGACATCCAGCTCAGATGTAGGTGTGTTTTTATGGACAGACTAACCCCACCTTCTTGTGTCATTTATTTTAATTCAGAATAATAATTGTAATTATAATTGTGCTTGCAGGTTGGTCAGGACAAAGGAAGCTGTTCTTTTCATAGAAACCCCAGCCCATGCATTGTTCCTCAAGAGAATGAAAATATTTTCCACACAATATTTGCTTTTTTCACAAAGTCTGGCAGAAAAGTATTGGTAAGAAAGACCACCTATGACAAACTTGAACATACGATGTATCTTACAAAAGATTTTGCATGGCTCGGCATGAAGAACTCAAGCAGATAGTTCATTATAAAGCAACTATTTGGTGCATGTAGACTAATACTGATGTTGTGCTGTGGGGATATTTAGTGATTTTAATTATGTGATTTTTAAATGGATATAGGAAGTTTCGGGAAGTGCAGTGGAGAGGGAGTTACCTGACATGGCAGCGCACACTTAGTGACCAGAGCTCTTGCTCCCGTGTTTTGTCAAAGGCACATGGGGAAATGGGGCCCTGCACTGTGCTCGGTGCCTGACCTGCGCAGAGCGCTGATGTGCAGCAGTGGCTCAGCCCCAGGCGCATATGTCTCAGCAGCTCTGCAAAGGGCTGAATTTCACCTGCCTTGCTTTCATGCAGGTCTCTGTATCTAGCTGTCTTCAGGTCTTTGAAGTTGTTGCTGTTTCAGTGCAGGAGTGCTGTATTTTAGCAGTTTACTGTGTAACTTAGTCAGCTGGCATGTTTGTTGTCATACAGCTTGTCACTGAATTTTTTCCTCCTTTGCCTAACAGCTTTTTCCATATTTCCTGTAGGACTGTGAAAGACCAGGCAGGTCCTGCTTAATTATACGCTGCAATTTAAGCTCACTAGCAAAAGCAGAGTCCTGTGATATAAGTGTCTACACGCTGCTGAATACTGAGATACTGAAGAAGGTACGTGCTTCCTTTGTAGTTTGTCTTAAATACCAATTTAAAAATACTTATGTGCATCAATGGACTCAAGAGTGGCATTCCTTCTGTGCTTTACTAGTGTGTTATAAAAAATGATGGTGTCAAAAAAAACAGATCTATTTATCAACAGTGTGTATGGAGGTGTTAATCCTAGTTCTTACCCATTACGCATTAAGGCAGAAATAAATTAAATTCAGAAATTTATACATTGAGAAACAACAAATGAGACCCCTAATTGTATGTATGGTGTTAAGGCTAGAGACTTCTGAAAGTTGAATTGATTTCCAAAAGTTTTCATTCTGAAAAATGAAAAGTAGAGTAAGTGCATGTAAACTGTGACCAACTATCTATCATTCCCTCTGTATAAACAGAGACATGGCAGTTTTTTGTAATTCTTTACTTCAAATGATTATTATTCAAAGAAGATACATCACGACCATATTAATGCTGAGCTTGACATTTGTGACAAGAAACAAATGGTTGCAAGTTAATTCCTGTCTTCTCTGAAGCCACTGAATGAGACAGCAAATCTTTTAAATTTCTAGTGATTTACTGTGTTCTGCCCTGTTTTTCTATACTTACAAAAATGCTGACTGTGTAGTTGTGGCAAGATGCTGTAAGATTATAAGGGTATAAGATAATTAGAGGAGAAAGCCAATAACGTGAGCCTACTAAAACCTGTCTTTGATAGCTGCTAGATTAAAAGCATTGGAGAGAGCCCTTATTAGAAAGCAGTTCCTAAAGCAATTGTTAGCTCTAGGCTTTTCCAGCTGAAACCAGCCAGTGTGCTAATGTTTGTTCATATTTGAAAACAGGAAATATAGGCAAGGCCAGAAGTTTCATATTCATAACAGTTCCATATTTGTTACATGCTTATAGAAATGCTGAAATATAAGCAAGTAACTGAGCGCACACAAAATGTGCTTCTGGGAAATTCAGTCCCGGGAATAGCCAGGATTCATCCCATCTGCTGGGTCCTTTCCAAGATGACTATTAGCAACACTGCTTTAAAAGACGTACAGTGCTTACACTTGTCTTTGGGTCAGTATCACTAATTACATGCTATTTCCTACTTATCACCTACACTCCCCAAGGTGAACAGCATACAAATGACTAACCTATGAGTTGAAATGGCAGCTTATTGGAATGTGCCTGTTAAAAGGCATTGTGTAAAATATAGGAGAAATATATATTAATAAGGGGAGGTGTACATTGAATATTTAAGATATTTGCAGTGCACAGATTAATATAATTAAGAAGTGTTCACCTTAGGATATACTCAAGTTTATCTCAGGTTTTGTATATCTTTTTTTCTGTTCACTTGAAAAACAAATAGGAACTTTTCTTTGATGATTAATATTGAGCCTGCCTATGTTGATTGGCAATGTTCTCTCTTTTGCTTTTGTGGTAAATGTGGGAAACATTAGCGGGCCAAATACAAATGATGTGTTTGAAGTCCAACATACCTGATTTTGTTTTAATCTGAGATAAGGTGCTTGGTTTTGTGTGTCTGTTACGAGCGTAAGGTATATTTTTTCAAAGCAGGGTTTTAACCAGGATAGTACTTAACTCTCAACCCAACCTCCACTAAGCATTGTCTAGATATGTTTATTACACTGGCAAATGTTTGATGTTTTTGTTTGGGGGTTTTTTGGTGCCTTTTTTTTTTTTTTTTTTTAACCCTCAAATCCATTTCTTCTTCTTCTTACTTCTCAGGACACTTCATCAGTCATCCAGTTCGTCACAAGGGCAAGGGTGCAGGTGGACCCTGACCTCAGAGTTGTGGAGGTGCCCAATGGGAGCCCAGAAGAAAAACCAGTAAGTAAATAAACCTGAAGAGAAAGGTTTCCAGATCCCAGTGGGCTGGAGATCATTGAGAGCTCTACACAAACTGGAATTTGTGGCTGGACTTGGGCTGGGCTAGCCCATGACAGTGCCCAGACTCTGTCTGGCTAGACTAGCAGTGCTGTGAACTGTGCTTCTGTGGTTTTGCATTCTGTGACAACCATGCCATCACAGTGAATTGTTATATGGAGCAGGAGGATCTGTGTTGTACTAGCCAAAATTGTAATACCCTTGAGGTATTTGTGCCAAATTAGGTTTAGCTTCCTGTTCTAGGGTTAATGTCTGCTTTAATCTAATTCAGATTTTCCTTGAAAACCTAGCACAGACTTGAAAGCCCAGCAAAGTCATTTCAGATGTGCCAGTATGAAATATTTAGAAGCGTTAATGATATTTTGGGAGCTGTGAAAATGGGCAAGGGAGTCTAAACTTTCAGAGATTCATTTAACAGTTCTGTTGTGCTGAGCTGGTGGAATTCATATGTCCTGATACCGCATTTTGTGTTGACCTGCGTGAGGCTGGAATTAAAGTGCAAGGTGAATTCACTGTATAGTTTTGGCTGTAAGTAAAACCGGACATGGCCATGTTTACAGTCTACTGGAGAAGGAGGTGATTGCCTTGGTTTCCTACTACCAAGTCACCTAATACCTACGCATGGAAGTTGAACAGGGGACCACACCCAAATTCAGCTTTCTTTTTGCTTGGTGTAATTTTAAAGTTTCATTTCTTATTTCTCTCTCATGTGAGGATCAGAGGTAATCTGGACTACTTTCAATTTCTCCTCTTGCTATGTATTTTTGGAACATGATCTAGATCCCATCTCTCGGTTATCCTTTTATTCCCAATGATTGTCATCACCACCAGCCCATGCAACCATTCTCTCATTGGCTCCATTTTAGTGAGTGCTATTGAATTTGGAGTGTGAAAGCATTGAGTTCAACACTTTTGGAAGACACTGACGTCCTAAATTAAAGTGCTCATTTCACAGATACTGGATTTAAAACCCTACAGGCAAAGGAAGAATTGAATCTGCATTTACTTAGTGCCTTCAGTCTGAAAGTAAAGACACCACTACAGTGACCGTCTTCTCCATCATCGTGTCTGCAACCCTAGACTTAACTTTCTATTTCATTAGAACTGTCAGAAAAAGAATTTCTTTTATGTGACAGGACACCATTTTCCCCTTCTGTTTTATTTTCTTTGTCAGGTTTCTGGACCATTCTAAAGAGCATTAAAAAATAGGCTTGGCAGCTGAAATGAAAAACAGAGTTAGCCTTTCCTGGGAATGTACCTTATAAGTGACTGCACCCCTGATTGTTAATACATTGCTTGATCTCTCTTTAGTTCTGCAGCTTGCACAGAGCAAATCTTGCAATTTTATGCAAAATTTCATTAATGACTGAAGTAACACCTGACTGTAATACCCATGCCCCAACCGAAATGGAAGAAGTCAGGATCTCTGTGCCAAATTTTTTGGTCTGTAAAGGGTTTTAGAATCTCTCAGAATGATAGGCACAATGTAAAATGTGTGGGATTACTATTATTTAATGTTCAAAATTTAGAAATGTTTTTATCTAGGAATGCAAGCTTTGCTGTATTTCATTATTATCTAATGCTCGGAGAAAAAAAGAAAACAAAAAAAAACCCATTGTCCTTTTCCTGTTCCCAGAAAGCCTTTCCTCAAGCCTTGAGTTGCAACTGTTATAAAGTGTACTGTGCGTGCTGTGAAGCTATATTAATCGTCAAACAAGAGCTCGCTCCTAGTTCGTGGGAAGCCCTAGCTGTAAAGGAGCATGCTTGACATGTTGTAGCCATGTAACATTAATTTGTAATTTCAAGTCTTTTCTAATGTGAGTGCCATTTGCTGTCTCCTTTAGGCTATTTCCATATGTCTGTTGGCTTCATCATTTCTGTATGTTTTGCATAGGGTCATGTTCAGGGAAAAATTTAAGACATGTGGTTTGGCTCAAGGTATTCATTTTTCCTCCCTCTCTTTTCTTGTGGAATGCAGGAGGGAATAGTACTTGTTGCAAGCCACAGCTATTCAGCTGGAAGTAGAGACAGGAGAGAGAAAATGTCTTTGTTCATACTCCTCCGTTCCTTCTTAAAGCCCATCCTGTATTCTTTTCATTGATCATGGATTGCTGTGCCTTATCCGTTTGGATAGCAGCTCCTTCTGAAGAGTTATTCATGGACTTCCTTGGACTCTGTTTATGAAAGTGTTCCCTAACAATGGAAAACATTTTCTTAGACACTTTATCACGGTAAATTTGAAGAGGCCTTTTTGCTTTCTACAGCTAAATGTAGACTTATTAGCTCATTTAAATGGTTCTTTAGAACCAGGTGCCCTTACTTCACTGGGCACTTTTATAATATATTGTATAATATCAGAATGCAAACTATCTGTAAAGAAGATAAAAGGAAAAGGAAGACTGATATTTGTGATGCTAGTGTAAGAAGTACCAGTGGTGGCAGGACCACCCATATAAATACCAGCTTTGTCAGAAACTCTAGTAGAGGATTTGTGAGGGAGACGCAAAAGTTTATGTAAATATCTGTAAGTTGGGAAGCAAGCTGTCTTTGAAATGAACCCATTTTTAAAGAAGGTTGCATTTATGCAATTTTCAGAAATCATTTCTCTGGATTTGGATATGGTTTTATGTGATTTGGAATGATATATTTTCTGTCTCCAGTTACAGTAGGCTGTTTTAACTCTTACATTGAACAAATCACATGAAGAAGGTGAGCAGAGTTTGGATTTGGCTCTGTGATGACAGTTGTATTAACATGAGTATATATTGGCCGAAATCGATGGTGTGGTATTTTCAGGAGGCATACTTTCTTTTCTTGAGCATATGGGTTTCCACGAAGGTTTGGCTCCCTTCTTCTCTGCATGTGAGGCAAAACCAACAATAAGCTCCATGAGACTGCGATAGTCAAATACCAGATCCAAGGACTCGCATCCTGTGCTCACTCCTCATGTGCAGGAGGAGGAGTGCTCTTATGGAGCAAAAGGACCTCCCTCTGTGTGTGCAAGTGTGGCAAGAAGAATAGGCTGGATTTCACTGTGTCAAAACCAGCCGAATGCCTCTGACTCTCCCTGTCTTGAAAGCGAGGGAATGCAAAGCTGAATAGGTGAAGGGGGAACCCCATATAAAATATATGAGCTCCTGCAACAAAGTGCCCTGTAAAGCTGAAGACTACCGTATAGCTGTCTGGTGCTGTCAGATCAGCACAGGTACATTAAGCCTTTGAATCTTTCTCTCCTTCTGGGTAGAGTTCAGTGTTCTCTCATTTTCAGCCCAATCACCCCAGGTTTAATTCAACACAGGCAAGCGGTTGCCCTACATGGATTATTTTTCTCAGGATTTAGCTATGTTTATGGTTGTGATGATAAACATATATTTGGGGGAAAACAACAACAAAAAAAGAAAAACTTAAAAAATGAAATTTATGATTGTGAAGACCTACAAGGTGTTTTTGAGAGGTCTTTATATGCATATTCAGGTGTCTAAGCTTTAGCTGTCTGTCTGTGGTGCAGAGGACTCCTGACTTTGGCCTGTTCTCCAAGTCTGTGTTGGAAGGAGCAGCATGTGGTACTCAGACAGTTCTCATAACATCCCAGCCTTTTCTAATGCACATGGGAAAACCTCTTCCACTCAGCAACCCACCACCAGCCCCTCTTGCCTTTTAGAAACCCTTAGCATTTTAAAGTGCCTGTTCTCTCCAGCTTGCCTTTGAGATGGGCACAACATCCTAGCCTGGCTGGAGCCAGATGTGTGCTTCCTCCAGCAGCTTTGCAGCCCCATTTCCAGTGGGTTACTTGCTGCCTTATTGTTTTCACCATGTTTTGTTTTTCATTTCCTTGTTTTACCTTTCCATCTGTTGCTGTAACAATCCCTTTATAGATTTTCTTGTCTTTATGGTGTGGTCTGGCAGGTAAAAACACACACTTGGGTAAAAGAACAGAACAATACACAACAGCAGTAAAATACAGTTAACTTCCCAGGGATAGACACAAGCAGGTAGCAAGGATACCTCAGGTTTGTATTTTTCAAGAACTTCCAAGGTTTTTCTTAATATATGTAAATAAATAAATGTATAAAAAAGGATGCATATACATATATGTACAGATGTGTAGGAGAATGGCATCTTTACTGCAAGTCCCATGTATAACGGCACTTGAATGGACAAGTCAGCCAGCAGGGCAGTGTGATTTGAAACACCAGAAATATTCTGGGTGATAATACAGAAATAAAATAGCATTTTTTGATAATTCCATGCCTTCCGTGGTGCTGTGGTTCATGATACAAGTGCATAAAATTCATTTAGTGCACATAAGCAAAAAGAAATGAAAATTTTGCAATCGTGTATTTCTAACCAGATTTTGCTGAAGTATGTTTCTTGTCTTTCTGAGTCCCAGTGCAGCAGTGTGTGCCTATTCTGCAGAGGGCTTCAGCACAGTATGAACTTTAAGTATTTGCAAAGTTTCTACTCAGTTAACTTCTTGCCTACACACTTTACTGAAATAGGGTGTTTTAAAAGCACAAAAAAAAAAAATTCTGATTCTTTTCAGTTTGTTCACTATCAGAATATAGCAAGTGTTTGGCACAGGTAGAAGGTGAACTGGTAGATGCCCTTGTCCATGCGGGTTCAACATTTCAGAAATCAGTGGTAGGGTGCAGATCTGTTATTTTACAGAAAGGCAGTTACGTTGTGTAAAACCTGATTGATGCGTGAGCTATGTACAGCTAAATGGCAAGCTACGCTGCCTCCTGAGCTTCCCTGCTTTCAGATCCTGCAAGTACAGGGCGAAATGCAAAAGATAAATATGAAACTAAAACTCCTCATACATCGTCAAGACAACTGTGTTTTTCATGGCCTTTCCCTGGCATTCTGTCAGAGTCTGAAAACAAGCCTGTAATCCACTCCATATTTTATGACCGTTGCATGTGCTTTCTCTGAACCAGACAGCTGCCGCCCCCCCACACGCTCTCTGGGATGCTTTCCCACCCCACTGCACCCTGGTGTTCTGCATCAGTCATTCTTAGCACTCCTGTCTTCTCTGTCGGTCGGAGGACTGCCTTGTGCTCCCCAATGTGTTTGCTGTGCTGCTGGGGCGGATAGGACAAGGAGTTCAAGGTTCACTTGAGATTGGCTTTCAGAGACTGCACGATGGCCAGTGGGTCAAGTGGCAGGCGGCAGATGGCACACTTCTCTTTAGTAACGTCACCTTCTGCCTCCAAACTCTCCCCTGGGATGACTTGCTTCCCTGGCCTCCCACCACTTGTTGTATTGGCTTCTTGCTGACGCTCCCGACGTGTGATGTACACTGACTGTCTGCTTAGTCTGATTTGATTGAGGTTTGGCTTGGGTTTTTTGTTGTTGATTGCTTCTTCACCAGACTCATTGCAGTGGCTGTATATTAATGCAGGCAGATTTTGAGAGCTTGAGAGGGATAAGGACATTAATATGCACAACATCCCTGCTCCTCTCCAAACCACAAAGCCATGAGCAGTCTTTTTTTTACGGTTGTATGTTGATTCCAGACTGCTAGAAAAAAAACGGATAGATAAGAAGCTGTTGTTGCTCTCTACCCTTATAGCTCGAGCTGTGACTGCAAAAGCTACAGCCAAGCTAGTCTAGCCAGTGTACTTCAAACCTGAAATGTGGGGCTCTTGCTGTAGAGATTATGTATGATTTGATCTCTGCAGCTATTCCTGGCTGTGTCTTTTGGCAACATGAAGGCCATACAGGTCTATTGTGCTGGAGGTTGTGTTATGTTAACATTTACTCTCTGAGTAGTGGAGAGAAGGCACCACCTCATTTTGAATCCAGGGACTGCTTGAAAGGTCTCTTCAGTAAAGTTGGCAATACTTAAAATGTTAGGAAGGGTTTTTTTCTTTTAGAGTCAGAAAATAACATTAGTGCCTTATCATCTAAAAAGTAGTCTTCTGACTTGTGTCTGCAAGAGGGATGCTAACCGTAGCCTCTGTGAGAAATGGACTGCCACATCAGATCATCTTTCCAAACTGGCTCAGAAACACGAAGAAGGCACAAGATTTGCGTTTGGTCTCTCTGTCTGGTATTTCCCTTACACTTGTCTTGGCTATGAGGGAAGCTCTGCTGCTCACGAAACTTTCTCTGTTCAGCAAGATGTCTTAAAAAGTATGACAAAGGCTTTGTCTGAAACACTAAAATTATTATTTTTCTCGGGTGAAGAAGTGGTCCATGTTCGAGAGCTATTTTGAGCATTGTGATGCTAGTTATGGGAATATGTTTGGATAATGCTATCTATGTATATCTTCGTTCCTGTCGATTTGTTATGTTTTCATATCTCATTGTCGTCAAATGCCTGATAATACCTTATCAATAGAAAAAAAACTTTGTGTAAATCAGCTGTGTTCAAATTCCTCCTCCAGAAAAGTTGTGGTCTTCATCAGTGTGAGCCTGTGAAACTGAGACAAAGGATCTTTGAATACTTCTTTATGGGAACACCGTGACAAAATATAGCCCTGCTCTCCTGCTTTCTCTCATTTATGCCTGTAATTTTTGTGGGTGTTTGCTGAGGCTGCGTATGCTTGTGGAAACAGAAATATTCATTAGTGGGATCCTGGGAGGCTGTCCTGTCCCATTTCCCACTCTAAGCAGAGCTGTTGCCCACACTGGCTCAGGATCCCCATGGCTTTGTCTGAGGCTTGGAAACCTGCAAGGATGGAGAATCCAGGGCTTCTTTGGCCCCTGTTTCAGTGCTACCATCACCTCCCTGTTGCAGCCTTCTCCTGAATGCCCACCTTCACCATCCATATGGATTGTATGGTATCGCATTCCCTTTGCTGTATCATAAATGACGCTGTTATAATGGTATCAACAGTGAGTGGAGATATTTTGTGGGTCTTCCATGGGCCTCTTAAAGATGAGTATCTTCGGGTTGCATAATTGTATCTGACTCTAACTCCCGGATTTTCAGCCACTTTTAACTACCACATTTTTTTGTTTTGTTTAAAAGATTGATTTAACAATGCTTATCTACAAAAGCGTTTTGATATTTTTGTAAGCAAAGATGATGAAAGTGGTTTATGAAGGAGGGAGGAAAACTCACTATTTTGCCTTCCAAAACAAACGAAAACAAAGCCAGGCAAAGCAAATGTATTCCCTTTAAAAAAATCCCTGCTGCCTCTCTGCATTTGCTGCATATTAAATTGCAATATTTAACATAGAAATAGCCCTCACTGAGCAGAACTGTTTTTGAGATTTCCACTGAGGTTTTGATTGAAATAAGAGACTGGAAATTCACATAGTGTATACGAGCGGTATAATTTGCTCCCATTTTCTTCTTAAGGCAGACAGTTAAGGAAAGCTCTTTGTAGGACGTATTTGCCTGCCATACATGCCATACAAAAAGAGAGAGGAGAACAGCAGGAGACTGCTCTCTGCATTTCCAGAAGAACCCATGACTGCACGTGCCCTTCCTTCTTTCACACAATATGTCTTGTGAAGCACAGCAGGGACAATTTGTATTCAATAAGGATATATGCAAGTTGTCCATTTTTTGTGGAAAAAAAAAAAGTTAACACGCTCAGCATACATGAGTGTTACATGTGAAGCATCGGAGTGTTTGGCAGGGCCGGGAACATGATGAGTAAGACAAACCATGCGAGACATCATGGCAATCCCTGCCAATCCAAGGGATGGAGTTTTTCATGCAAACCTTTGTGCACCTTTGGTGGTCCAGCACCAGAACAAGCTCAGGGTTTGGGGTGGGGGGTGGGGGGTTGGCAGGGTAAGAGTTATTTCAGAGTGGAAGCTGATATTCTTTGGATCCAACGCATGGCTACTCAAATTCCACTTGAAAGCTTTAAATCCCTTGCGAAAAATAGATGGAAAGCATGAAACTAAGGACGCATTCCATATTTGTTTGACAGATGAAATATGATCAGTGAGGCCACCACGCAATGTGTGTAATAAGATGAGTACAAGAGAAAACAATACAACTTCCAATCATAAAAGGATCTTTTTCTAATTGCTTTGTAGGTGGTCTTTGAGGCTTTGCACAATCTGGAGCCTCGTGGGTATGTTGTCGGATGGATCATTGCCATCAGTTTGCTAGTGGGAATTCTCATCTTCCTGTTGCTGGCTGTGCTCTTATGGAAGGTAAGGTAACAGATGCAACATAAACACCAAGGCTAGTCCCAAGAAAAAAAAGCTTAAATTTATCCTTGCATTTAACTTCCATTTGCTTTAGGAACTAAATAGTTGTCCTCTCCATTACAGAAGCTATCGGCCAGCAAAAATATTTTTATATCCAGGCTTTTGTGAGGGACAGGGAGAGACTCATGATATAGGGAAGTGGAAAAGTGGATTATTTTTAGGGCCTGGTTATTAAAATTTGAAACCTCTGATACCATTTCAGGGCAAAGGAGAATCTCTCTTAGAAACCTGCTGTTCTCACACTTAGATGCCTGGTACATCTCTATGGCCTTATGATGACTGAGGCTCACTGATTTCAACAGGGTTTCCTGAAAATCAGTCCAACTTTGCTTGACCAGCTAGAAGAGTGGGTGCATGCCTAGCAAAAACCAGTCAGTAGCTACTGTTTTCAAGAGGTAAATGCCTGGGGGAGAGGAATATCCAGCAATAAATTCTTCAGACGCCTCAAAGAAAGAGTTTCAGATGAGTAAAATGCATTACCAGAGCAAGAAGCACTGGGACCTGTTAAAAGCCAGCCTTCACACCATCTCTGATAAGATACAATTCTTGTACCCAGGCACTGTTACATGGTAAAACTGGGCTGAGGCTGACACTTAGCAGCAGCCATCTGGTGTGGTAAATACGAAGGGTAAGGAGCTTCAAGTGTTTTCATTCCCCAGTTCCCTCTTACCATTCCATAAACTTAAAAGGCCACAGTCAAGGTCAGGGACTGTCTTTGAGAGAAGTAAATCTCAAATGCACGCATGGGAACAAGTCCAACCTTATTTTGCTTCCTGTGGCGGAGGTACAGCAGCCTGATTCGCACTGTTAAGCAGCATGTGTGCTGCAGGCTCTGCTCACCGGCTGTGCTGGGACTGGAGGTCGCAGCCCCAATGTGCTGTGAAAGGACACATCACTGCAAGTCACGAGGCTATAAAATGGATTTACAAACCTGGGCCAAAAACTGGCCATGTAATTCTGATTATAGATTATACAGATGTGTGTATAGCGGTGTTATAGATTATACATCTACTTCATAGATTATAGAAATTTTATATGGGTTATAGATTTAAAGTATTTTGTAGTCAGTTTTGAAGATTTTTAAGCATGTACTGGCCAGGTCAAAATTGACTGTGCTTTCCATTTGGAAGACAATGTTTGACCACAGGCTAAAGTCACTTGGTTTATTCAGCCTGGAGAAGAGGAGGCTGAGGGCAGACCTCATCGCGGTCTACAGCTTCCTCACAAAAGGAAGAGGGGGGCAGGCGCTGATCTCTTCTCTCTGGTGACCAATGATAGGACCTGAGGGAATGGCAGGAAGATGTGCCAGGGGAGGTTTAGGTTGGGTATTAGGAGAAGATTCTTCCCCCAGAGGGTGGTGGAGCACTGGAACAGGCTCCCCAGGGAGGCAGTCATGGTGCCAAGCCTGACGACATTCAAGAAGCACTTGGACAATGCCCTGAGGCACACGGTGTGAATTTTGGGGTTGTCCTGTGCAGGGACAGGAGTTGGACTCGATGATCCTTGCTGGTCCCTTCCAACTCAGGACATTCTATGATTCTATGATCTCATAACTTCTGTTTTTCTGGCCTGTGGGAAATGCGTTTGCTTTCTGTGGCAGAAAGAGTGGAAAAAAAAAAAAGTCTGTGCAATTAAGATGGCAGTATAACCATAAGAATGGAAAAATGTGAGGTTGGAAGAGGCCCAGGGTTTATGTCCCAATGACACACAGTTTTGAAAAAGAAGTTATTACTGCTGATAGCTATATGATTGATTTCATATGGCTCGTTTCCTGAAGGTAAAAAGGCAGTAGACGAACTGTTTGAAAATGTGCAAGATAAGAGCAATAGCACCTTTCACTGTGAGTCTCCATGAGAATCTGACACAAGTTCAATTCTTGGTCTCTACTAGAATTAATTTGCTTCCTGGCTTAATCTTGAGACTTGACCTCTTTTAAATTTTATAGGGATCATTCAAGTACACATGAAGAAGCTGCTGTTTTGTTGCATGAAAGCCTTGAGGCTTTCCGAGTGACAGCAACAAATAATTATAACTAACACCAGGCTTATATGGCCCTTTCTGTATGCAGAGGTTAAAGTGCTGAGGCAGAGCAAGGTGAGATGCCTTGCCCAGAGTCCTGTGGCAGAGATGGCAGGAAAAGCCAGGCTTTGTCAGCTGCAGTCCAGTGCTTTGTCCACGGTGTTGCATGATTACTAAAGGAACTGATAACTTAAGGTTATGTTTTTGAGGAAAGTGATTAAAAGTTTGTAGCTGCTAGTATCAGCCACTATTTTCATTTAAGTCTTCGTTTGGAACATAAATATACATAAGTAATACTTTACATTCACTAGTTGCTATATTTATTAAAGTTATTGGCACTATTGAAGTTGTCTGAGATAAAACTGATGTGGGAAAGTTGCAGTCCTACAGAGGAATCTTAATTGTCTGATTGTAAATATTTGTTAGACAAAATTGGCCAAGTATATCCTACAGTCATTCCTAAATTTTGTGTGTAAAGAAGTCAAGAAAACCCTTATATTAGAAGTGTTTTAGTCTTGAAAGAACAGATTTGAATTAGATGGAGTTTGGGGCATCTTGGAACCACTAGTGAGAACTAGAAATGACCCAAGTTTTAGGACTAGCGTATAAACTAAATTATATTTTTATTAAGAAATTAGAGCTAAACTGTGGTCCTGGAAGGCAGCTGTTTACACAAAACAGAGCAGGAGCTGGAGCAAACTAATTATAAGGGCACTGAGCACTGGCAGCAGTGCAAGGCTTGCTGGCAGCAACTGTGTCTCAGCCCTGTGTGGAAGGCACACTCTCACTGTGTGCACAACTGCGCCATGAGTGGTGTGACACAATGGACAAATCCTTGAACACGCCAGTATTTTGCACGTGGAGTAAGCAGCTCCTTAAAGTTGCAGAAAAATATTAGAATGTATGTAAATATTTCACATTACACACTGCTAGAACTAATGGTGTTAGCAGGAGTGAGATTTCAGGGACATTACAGCCCCAAATCCTCTTTTGAATCAGAATAAGGTTACTGTGCATATAGTAAGATGAAGATGGTAATTATTTCATTATTTGTAGACCTAAAATTGCACAGTTTAGGGGGTCCAAGTTGGTGGAAGTGATGTTAAATGCCTGGTTGTTTCACTTCAAATAGAAGCTTATTTATTCAAATGCAAGACCACAGCCATGTTTATACACACATAACAAGCTTTTTAGCATGAGCTTGATGAGTTTTTGACTGGCTTTGGTTCTGTTTATTTTAGTATTTCATGTAGACACCATGTTTCCTCTGATTTAAGTGCGTACAGATTCAGAGAGGGTCAGCAGCTTTTCCCTGACTTCCATGAGATGCCATGCATAAGGCAGACTGGCAAGAGTTGCCCCATTTTTGCCTGTTTTGTTGGATGGCCCAGTTTTACCCTGACACTTGTGGCTATTCGTATCTTGTTCATCCAGTCCAGATGCCTTTGTGCAGCTATCCATGGGGACGAGCTCCCACTCTTGCTGGCTCCTCTGCAGTGCAGCTAGCTCTCCCCACTCACGCCTCGCCTGTGGTCTCCCATGTGCAAGAGGAGCAGGAGGGGCTCTCGTGCTGTTGCCCACAGCAATACATCTTGGTTTTTACTGCGGAGATTGGCCTGCACCTCTTTGGTGGCCTCCAGATGCTTGTGGAGAGTGGAGCAGGGGAGGAGGTCACTTTGCTTCAGGCCAACTACCCACATGCTAGACGAGCCCGTAGTTTCACAAGCACTGGCAACAGTTCAGGAGGGAAAGGTGGTCACGGCTGGATTATTTTGGGGAGTGCTGTCCCACACACACTTCCCTCAGCTGTCAGGACTGCAGCTATGCAGGGGGGCAAGGTCCCCTTTGGGTATAGTGGATTTATGCACACATAAACCAGGGGAGAATTGGCAGATGCCATGCAAATGAAAAACTGAACCGCGATATATTATAATGCAATAAATATTCTATTAATAATAGTAGTGCTTTACAATGCTATGGATTGAAGTTTCTACATTTGAACTGGCTTGAGTTGTGGAGTGAGTTATTTGATTCGTACTCATTTTTGATAAAGTGCACAGAAAGAAAAAAAAATGGTTTGTGCACAGAGGATATCGAAGAGCAGATGTATAAGCGAGTACCAGACTGGACATTTGGGCAGCTGAGTGATCTGTGGAGCCAGTTGTGGAAGTGATTTGCAAAACAAAGATCTTTATATTCATTGCAGTAAATTATTTTGTTTCTTTGTGGCATGTTTAACACAGGAGCTGGACTTTTATCTAAACTTATTTGTCTAGACATTAAGGTGCCTTCTGAACTGAGCTTCTCCCTGTGGTATCGAAGCTCTGACTTGTCTAAAATGAGGTTTCTAGTACTGTTTTATAGCTTTTGGATTCCTGGGGCAAAGAATTGATCTCTGGGTGTCCCTTATGTAGTAATAAGAAACTCTTCTGCTCCAAACCCTGGATTTTTTGACAGGATAGCAGAGAGGGGAAGGATAAGCAGAATAGCACTCACATATGTTGTTTTTTGATTAGCCAGGGGGTTCCTGCTCTTCAGTACATGCTAGACAGAATATTTTTGCCCTTTGTCTTAAAACGAGAGTTTGAAGACTTTTTTTTTTTTTTTTAGTTTTTAGGAATGATCTTGTGAAGCCACTTCTGTCCATTGAGCTGAGTTAGTGCAGGCTTTGAACTGGCTTTTTCCAGTGGGAAGCATGAATCCTACCAAGTGCTGGACTTGCAAAATCCTCATTTAAGCAGAGGCTGTATGCATGGATGTAGCTGTTTGCTAGCACTGCTTTAAGGGACAAACTTTGAAATATAAAGCTTTTTTTATGAAATATGAAGTTCTTTAAAAAAAAATCAGACAAACCCAAGCAGGTTTTTCAAAGGTGCATTTGGGCTTTGCACTTGACTTTTTTCTGTGACTGCACAAGTGTCTTTGAAAGAACACTTGTATTCCCATAGTTGCCATTGCCTCACATATTGTTTCAGCATTCAGAAAATATCTGAAGCTAACCAAGTCTAGAGCTAACTTGAAATTCACCTATGTTGCAAAAACCACTGTTTTCCCCTTTTTGGAAGGAGACACTTTCCCTTACTTAGGGCCTCAAACATTAAGTCTTCTTACAATGGGCCAAAACATACAGCTCACAATTTTCCAACGGCGGGGGGAATAAAAAATAAAACAAACCCTCTGCGCTTATTCTTTGCCAGTGGTTGCTCTGTATCCTGTGTTACAAGCCCAAAAGACATTTTCTCTCCCTTTTATCTACAGCTCAGGTGGCAGAGGCTAACTACCATTTCCTGGCCAGTCCTTGTACCCACCCCCTTTCCTGGTGGCAAGGTTTTGGAGTAGTAGCTCTGCAATGAAATAAAACTGCTTTTTTTCTCCCCCCCCCCTTCCCCGAGGTGCATAGGCACATACAGTTATGGCACAAAACCTCTTTGGATTTCAGCGTAGGGGAGAAGTCTGCCTTCTCTCTCTCTCCCCATCTCCCTCTCTCTCTCCCCCCACCCTCTCCCCTTCTCTCTCTCCTCTCTATATATCCATCTATAATCTATATATATCTATCTATAATCTCTTTATATGGGTACTCTTCAGAGGAAAAACCCATTTCAATTAAAAAGGTCT
This sequence comes from Morus bassanus, assembly GCA_031468815.1. Lineage (NCBI taxonomy): Eukaryota > Metazoa > Chordata > Aves > Suliformes > Sulidae > Morus > Morus bassanus. Next base: position 55,678,190 of record CM062567.1, on the reverse strand, counting down.
CCCAGGTGGGTGTAACCCACCCATTATCACAGCTGTATAGCTTCAAATGTTAGTTTTGAAACTGCAAAAGGTGTGTCTTCATTTGTGTTCTCTGAAATTCCTCTTTCTGTAGTCCTCAAATCATTGCATTCTGTAGTTTTTCTGATAAAGTTTTTACTTTGTTGCTTTTGTTACTCATTTATCTAATTGCTTAAAGTAAGTTGTTACTTGCTGTCTCATATGTAGGCTTCTCAGGGGCACTACTTTTTTGACACAGATTCTGGGTTCAGTAGGCCTAGAATTAGGCTTTTTTAATGTTATCCTGTTATAAATAATAAAAATGCAGTCAGGTGATAATTAATTTCTGTGATTCAAAACCAAACCCATATTATCTCCCAAACATGGTGTTGTGGTTTAACAACAGTCAGCAACTAAGCACCACACAGCCGCTCGCTCACTCCCCCGCTGGCGGGATGGGGGAGAGAATCAGAAGAGTAAAAACTCATGGGTTGAGATAAGAACAGTTTAATAATGAAAATAAAACAATAATAACAACAACAATAATAATAATAATGAAAAGGAAAAATAACGAGAGAGAGAGAGGCACAAAAACCCGGGAGGGAGCAGGATAAACTACAAAAACAAACAAGTGCTGCAACCGCTCAATACCCGCTGACTGACACCACCAGTCCCCGTTAATACACTGGACATGACGTCATATGATTGGAATAGTCCATTGGCCAGCTTGGGCCAGCTGACTTGGCTGTGGCCCCTCCCCTCCCGGCCTCTTGTGCAGGTGGCAGAGCATGGGAAGCTGGGGAAGTCCCGGACTAGTGTAGGCACTACTTAAGGGGACTTAGCCGCTACTTAACAACAACTAAAGCATCAATGTGCCATCAGCTCTATACCAGCTACAGCCAAGAAAATTAACTCTATCCCAGCCAAAACCAGCACACATTGATAGATCTTCATTATGTATAGCAGCTAGGAAACCTTGAGGAGGGAGTGGGGCAGTGGAAGAGGTTGGTTGTCTGTATAAATAATGACGTCTTCACCAGGTAGAAGTTAGGTGGATTATTTGAAGTCTGCTTATTTTCTTAAAGAACAGTCAAAACTGTGTTTTATTATGTTTCATTTTCCTGGACCAAAGTGAGCATCACAAAATGTTTTTGGACCCTTGGCTTCCTGAGACCAAAAGGATTTGTATTCCTGCAACAGTGACTCAAATTTTGGGTTTTCTACAGTAGATTATTTGGTGATTTGCTGTGCTTTTTGAATTCTGACCGAATGTTACAGGAAGATTGAGCTTGGGCATCTTTTATTTGTTCTTACACAAATAAATGGTTAATGGTGCTGTTGTAGCCAAAACACTGCCCTCTCCAGTGAGTTTGCTGGCTGCCATGTAATATTTGTTCACCACCCTCAAGAGCAAGGTTGGCAACATTTCAGTGGTGGTGTGTGTCCAGTACTTGTGAAATGCCTTTTTTTATCTTTCCGGATAAAATGAGCTATGTAAATGTACAGCTATAGTGTTGTGGCTGAGTGTTCTCTTGGTCTCAGTGTCCTCCAAATGGGAGCTGTGCATGCCAGGGCACTTTGAGAACATCCCAGCCATTGCAGCTATGTCGTTCTCATCCTGGCACTGTGTGAACAAATTGAATCCTCTGGTGAGAGAAAGGTCGGGTTGTGGTTCAGAACATCGTTCCGAAAAGAAGAAAGATAGCCATCATTTTCAGGAGCCCAAACCAGAAAAAGAATACGTGTGTAGACTGAAAAATTGCAAATAAGTACCTAATGTTCCAAGGTTCTCCACTGCCTGAACACAGTGTGTATTTATTGGAAGTCACTAGCATCCCTCAGACCAAAATGCCAATAGCAGAGAAAATGTGACTTGCATAGTCTGAATTCCCTCTTTAGGCTTGGTGTCACAGTGGGAGATGCTGTATTATGACTTACACCAGTCATAGCCATTTCCTCCTGGTTTGGCTAAACACATGAAAGTAACTTATTCTGATAATTATGGACATAGTACAACTTCCATTCAAATATTTTTGGCAGGTCAAATATATCAAAATATGATTGTAAAACTATTTTTTATTGATTCCAGAAATAATCTTCAATGTTTAGTCTCTGGTTTTCAAACAAAGCCAGAAATATTTCAGTAGGGTTTTGGTTTGGGTTTTTTTTGGAGAGGAAATGGAAAATATGGATTGAGATATGTCTTAAATTAATTGCACTTTACAGGAATGATATATCTAATTACTGCCCTATTCCCTGCTGAGATTTAAGAAATCAGTATATAGTAATTTGTCCAGACATATCTGCAGTAGACATTGTGTTCTTTCTAATTTTTGAGACTGATAAGCAGAGATGAACTTTGGATGTTGGCTGTGTTCATTCTATGACTTTTAAAAAATAAACTACTTAATAAAATTTTGCAATAGGAAAAAATCTTTAAACTATTTAGAAGTGTTTATAAGTTTTAATGTTGGCTAATTCTCTTTTTGATTACACTTATAAGTATACTGGTAACATCTGTCGTGCAAGTTACTGTACACAGTTACCATCCTGCAAGAAGTTCATGCTTTCATTAAATTCAAGTTACCAGAACTCAGCACTGAAAGATCTTTAAAAGTCCAGTCACTGGATTTCTCTTAATATCTAAAGTACTGCAAGTACTAACTCCTTAACAAAATATATTATGTATGCACAAATGAATCAAATGCTAGGTGAATGAGTCTTGTCTGAGGCAAACTAGATCTTACCTACACAGTAAAGATATTCCAAGGGTAGACACCAGAACTACCAGCTTTATTCACCGTATTAGCAAGTAGGTCCACAGAAGCCAACTGAACAACTCCTGGGAGAAAAGTTGCATGAGAAGTGGTTAGAGGAAACAAATTATTGATGACTGGGCTTCATGTTTAGAATGGGGTGACACTCTAGCATCATTGACAACAGCAAGGCATGTTATATTCAAAAAAAACAAAGTACTAAATTAGATTGTCTGTACCGGTGTCCATCTCTGTGTGCAGTTATCTTTCACACGCCTAAATGCATGTTTTCCATGCATGCTGTTAGTCTGAATTGTGTATCTACTTTGAGGTACCTAGCCTTAGTGACAGTTTTTTAAAAATTTGGCCTTTGAGATAGACATATAGCATTTGGTTAAATTAATAGTTTATTTAATGACTGCTTGAGCTAAGTTTATGAATAAGCTGACTGTTCTTAGCAAAAAAAGAACACTTAAAGTTTTTCTTATTATTTCACCATTACAAAGTAACTGCCTAATGAAATGTGTGTTTAAATAACTATGCTTGTTTTACTACTACAGCATGTAAAATAAATTTCCTTCTAAAATCTATGCAGGACTACAGATCTTTGGCCTAGGTACCAACAATAATATCTTAAGTCAGTTAGCCAGGCTATATGAAAGTAACTTAAAAATTAAGTGCAATTGTTTGTACATTGCTAATTCTTTTCTGCCATAGCAATGTCTATCTGTTGCAATACATTGGGATTGGATACAGATGCTAGGTATGAAATTCTTCCATAGTAGCTCAACAAAATGTTTGTAGAGAACTTATCTTTGAGCAAGCTGCTGAACTTCTCTTTGCCTCAGTTCCCCAGCTGCAAAAGTATATATAGCATTGTGTATATATACAAAGTATATATTTTATGTGCATACATACGCACACACACCAGCCACTTGTGGAATGGTGATGTTTGAAGCATATGTATTTACTTTCTTGTACATGTTTCATTGAGCAAATGAGGACCTATGTTACAGGAAAGTTAAGGAATTTGCCTCTCAAAAAGTCAATGAAAGACTGAATAATCAAAGCCAGACCACCTAAGTCCTCACAAGCTTACCTTAGCCACACTATCATCCTTCCTCCTAAATATGCAATTTCTCCTTTAACTACAGGCAGGACACGTGGCTGCTTTCCAGACATGCCTTTTCCTCACAGGTGGGACAGGGCGTGGTATTTTGCCAGTCCTCTGTGGAAAAGCTGATGCACAATATTTGTTCATGACCCCTCTGTACTGTGGCAAGGGTCCTTTAATTGGGAGGAAGGAAACAGTGCATCCTCTTGGAGCTAGTGGCTTGCCAGAATTATTCAGGGCCATGCGAACCCAAGTGCAAAGTATTTTTTTCCTGCCTTCTTGGCAGTAGTAAAGTGAGATGCACTTAATAACCAATGATCAATCTTGCATCGGGAAACTCTCTGTGCTTCCAATCTCAGCAGCACTGCTTTGCAGAGACTGGGGCTGTTGCTGCTCTGCTGACTGGTGGCATCTTGCTTGGGGTGAGATTCCTGGCCGTGCTTTGAACCATGATTAGCTGCATATTTTTCTGGCTGTGGTACTGTCGATGAGAAGGGACAAGTGCCCAAGGGACACACACCCAAAAAAGGTTAGGAGAAGAGTAAGTTAATTCTTTCTGAAAGGCCACGAGGTGAATGGCTTGGGATCTCTGCCTAGATTAAAGAGATGTGGCAGTAAAATATTCGTGATGTAAGTCCAGACTGTTCATCAGGTATGGCTGGATAGTGCTTACAGTAGATGAAGAAACTGTATAACAGAGGAAAGACAGCTTGTGATTAAGGCACTGAACCCAAACGATCTTGTCAAAGCCTAGTTCAATGGGAGATTTCTTCAGTGGTTCTTAGATTTCATTTTATTTCTTAGTTACACCTATGTCAGTATTTACTTTGCTCTCTTTTCTTTTTACTTGTTGGTTTGTACTGTGGTCAGTAACCTCCATTAGAAGACATTTGTCAGCGGACCCATACTGGTAAAAATAAATACTTTTTGTGTGCAGCTTAGTACCTCAGTATGCACTAGAGAAACTTAATTAAAAAATTGTACAAGAAGTGGCAAAAGTCTCTGATATAGTTCTGGATTCTGTTTGAACATTGTTATTCACAAACCTCTATTCCTAGCTCAGTTATAGTCTCAAAACACTACTGTAGCTCAAGACATCATGGTTTTTTTACAGCAGTGTGTAACTGTTCTTATCAATTTTTTCTTGTTTCTTAATGGATGATGTTAATGGGAAAAAGACTTTTAAAAAAGATACAAAACATAACCATTCTTCTACAATCCGTATTTTGAAGTATTTCTCTTTTTATTTAATTGGGAGAATAAGCCTCTCTGGGCACGATAAAAATGCTTTAGACGTTTATCTAACAGTGAATATAACAAAGGCAGTGATATTACTTGCCCTCCGATCAGCTTTGTTTTATCCCAACTATGGATCAAATTTTATTTTGTAATATCATCACTCTTCAAACATACTTATAATTGGTACCCTAAAGAGCCACAAAATGTTACTGCATGAAATGTTGGCTAAATGTTTATACTTTTGGAGTTTAGAAAAATATAAAGTCCAGTAAATCAGTGATCAGCCTTTGGATGTGGAGAAAATAGCAGCAGAAAAAAAGACGATAATTTATTTATTGTGACGTTGATTCAACACTTTGAAACCACTTTGACTGAAGTTTTCAGTTTGTGTGAGTGCTTGAAGAATGCAATTTTATGTGAGCTTTGTTAGATATGACTTATCTGTGATTTTTAAGGGATTTAAACCTGAGATGACAGCTAAAGGGAGTTAGTTGTGTGTGCTAGTGAAAGAGACTTTTAAATACTCAAGATTGAATAGAGGACTTGACAATGCTGTCGCATGGCAAGAAGTAACTTCACAATAACAGGTGTAATTCCCCAGCCTACAAGTCACACAGATTTTCTGTTGCTTTATTGTTCAGTTTTGCCAGGAACATGCCTTCTGCTTAGCATATACTGTAGATGGCAGTAAGGTTACGATAGAAAAGGGTACATGGGCTGGAATAACTAAATAAAAGGATATGTGTAAAACCTATGTATGGTTTCAGGTTTTGAATCTAAGTCACCTATTTATGGCAGCTCTAATACTTACTTGAAGCACCTCCAGAAAGGACTGGTTATTGTTTGTCACTTCTGGTAAAAACCAGGCCAGCATTTTCTTTCCATTTTGTTTGGTTCTGCCCGAATTCGTTTGGATTTGCAAGCAGACATCTTTGCGGTTTATCATGGCAGATGTGAAACCTGACAGTTTGTGGATTCACAGAAAATTCAGATGCTCTCTCCTTTCCCTGGCATGGGGCGTGAATCCATTGTGAGTGACACTGTTAGCCCCAGGATTTTGGGACTATCCCTGTATTTCCAAAACCTTCAATGGGCCGTCTTTCTCCTCTGTGTTTGCACACAGAAGAAATGAAGACATGATGCCCTTGGCTTGGCAGTTCCCCTCTGGTGAGGTCTGCCAGGGTTAAGAGTAAAGCATGGTGCATGCTGAGCGGTGTCCTGCTCCTGAGACCTTTCTTTCAGCCACACTGACCTGAAATGCCCATAATTCAAGAGGGCCTCCTCGGCCTTCCCAAATAATTTTCACCCAACTCTGAAATGCTGACTGTAGTTGGCTTTTCTCATTTCCTGCATTGTCTTTGGAGGCTGATGCCTCTTCTTCGATTATAACCCTTCAGCTTCCCATGGTACTCCCTCCTTGCCTCCTATAAATATGTTCTCCTGTTGCTCTTCCTCTCATGAGTGCATTCCCTAGGCAGAGGTTTACTGATCAAAATATTACCATCAATCCTTTCCTTGCATGTGGTGGTGTGAACTCACAGATTGCATGATGGGGTTACGGCTCTGTACTTGGGTATTGTATTCCTTTGCCATAAACATACATCTGTATGTGTACACACACACATTTATGTCTGTAATGTGGAAAGCAAAGTAGGGGAGAATTGAACGATATTAGAGACTCATTGCCTGTGAAACATGGGTTGGAGACCATTGGCCCACTGAAACCACCTATTCCACAAATGAGACCACAGCAGTACTGTTAAAGCTGAGGATCTCTCCTCCTCTTCCTGCTTGAAATCCAGGACTGAGTCCCATCAGTGCTGTCCTCACAGGGTTTTCTGAGTTCCCTTAAGGGCTTTGCATTAGCCACAGAAAAGAGATCTTCTGGTGTCACTTCCACCCCGGTGACAAAAGAGCCAATATATACTCAGCCCCATGTTGCATCAATTCTCCTGCTTTGGTCCAAGTGTCCTCCTCCTTATTACCCCTGTATGTCCTCACTGTATGTTAAATTCAGTTGTTCTCTCCAGCTTGCCACAGGCACTTATCAGCCCTCACCATATGGGTTAATATTGCTGTCATTTGTAATGAAATCAGTTTCTTGTGAGGAGACGGATATGTGGGTTGTGTGGTTTCTTGTGAGACAATGACTATGTTGTGATTTCTTCACAGCCGTTACCAAAAAAACCCTTTCTGGTGATGATAGGGACTCTATCATGTTAAGTGGAAATATGCGGTGTTAACACTAAGGAACAGTATCCCATAACAAAGCACATCCTTGCCTTTCAGGGATGAGAAATATATCTAATCCCTGACCACTATTTTTAAAAATGTAAAAAAATCCTTAAGGTCCAGTTTCTCTTTTTACTTGTACTTAATTTATGTCCTCTACATAGTTTTAGATTATCCACATCGTTTACAGCAAGTAAACATATATAGCTTCATAGTGGAATCACCTCTAGATGTAGGATTTCATGTTTCATTAATATTTATTACAGTCTTCAGCTCACTTTTTTCCCTTACTGGAAAGTTATACAAAAACATTCAGTAACAAAATAGTAAAATACCAGAAGTATCATAACCAACTTTTAAAGATAATTCCTGAAGCAGATGTTCACAAACAGACAATTTTTATTAAAATAACAGTGGGAAGGAGTTTGCTTTTGTTTGTTTGGCCCTCGAGGAAATTAAAAAGCCGTTCTATAATTTTGATTATAACTTCAAGAGAGGATTTTATTGTACCAAGGATGTGGTTGCATGAAGGATGGAAACCTTAAGGGTTTAAAACCTGTTTTTAAAAGCTACAAATTGAACTTCTCTTGTTAATCTTAGGAAACAGTCCTGTAGCAATTTTCTTTTCTAATGTGCAGAACATGTAGGTCTGTTATAAAAACTGGCAATACAAAAATGGCACCCACTTCTTCAACACATCTGCTCCCTGAGCATATGTAAGGAGTATCTGCAGATTCCTGTGACTAAAGTAAGTCCCTACAATTAATCGTACTGGGGCAGAACAACAGAGGGGTAGTAGGTTCTTACACTTTTTTTTTTTCATTATCAATTAAATAATTCACCTTCACTTTAGACCATTAAAATCTAGGGAAACTTTTGCTATTGGCTTCAAGTCTCCATTGAGCTGAAGTATGTTGGTGAAATTTCACTGAGATTTTATGATGGTACTGTCTTGAGGATGTCTTCTCAAAATACATCCTTTGCACTGGTATAGCTTGTAGGTACAAATACAAAAATTACTACTAATGATATTTTTCTGCTAAAGAAAGAACTTGATCTGACTTCTAGAGCAAGTTTGAAGAATAGGGAACTAGAGAAACTCTTCTTTAATTCTCTTTTTCTGAATCCTTGCATGCACTGTTCTGAAAGATGCTAGGAGGCAAGGGAGACATGGCCCTCCAAAATTCAACAGTGTCCCTTTTGTGAGGTGGTTTTTCAGAACAGAACCACCATTATCGATGCATTTGCATGTATTGGGCAGCAGATAAAGCTTTGCTTATGATAGATGGGAAAGAAGCTATGTCCATAGTCTGTGCACAAGACTATGAACAGATGACTTTTAAGGTCTAATTCCAGTTATTCATGGGGACCTCCAGAAGGTCATGGGACCTCTGTAAAATTGAGATTATAGGCATTTATGCGTATGTCTTCCTATTGTGTTTTTATAAAGTGGTTATAGGTGTGCATGTAATGTACATCTATGCACTCAGCAGGGTACACCTATCTCTAGTTTAATAGCATGCCCCAGGGCTGTGGTCCACAGTTATCCAAAAAAGGGGCCTGTTAGACCATGCTGCAGCTTCTGTGTCCTTTGCACAGAAGCCAGGCGGCAGAGAAAAGGGGTGGTGAGAGGCGTGTCTGATCTCTTGTTGCTGTGAATTCAGGATGTAGTTGGGGCACTGGCAAGGACCTGGGCTTTAGGATGCTGTGCTGGAGAAGCACCCTCGGCAGTTTGAACAAGCTGTCTTTCAGACTCCTGAGAGTTAAAATATACATGAAGAAAACTAAAGTTGCTAAAGAACTTCACTAAAAAGCCCAACTTAACAGAAACTTAGTAGTGACAAAATAGCACAAAATATTCCTACATATAGCCAATTTGGGAATAAAGAATAGCAATAACTGGTTGATAAAGGAAGACTAAATCATCATGTTTTACCCAGCAGGAGTAAGAAAACAGGTTTAGAGTGGTAGGAGTTACATAAATGTTTAATTATGATGAACAAAATATTGATTCAGTGTTCTCAATAGGGCACTGCTAAGTTTAAGGAGTTATTCTTGAATGCTTACCAAAGTCTGTTCTTAAAATCATTTTTGCTTATGTGAAAGACTTAAAAAACCAGAGATAAGAAAGGTTTTTATCCAAACTGAAAGGAAAACTGCTTGCATTTCTTTAACTAAGTACACGGTTTAGGAAAGAGAAGATATGCAAAAGTGATTATCAGCCCTGCAGCATCTTGAAAGCTTGTGGAGGAGTTGTTGATGCTCTGTGTTGTGTAGGATCAGGCTTGTATTTTGCCTTCTGAGCTGCAGGTTACACAACTGGTAGCAATGGGACAAGGGAAATCATTTAGGCAAAAGAAGAGTCTGTTGCTAGTGGTTTCCTCCAAAGCATCTTAACATAAATGATCCTTAAATAGAAAATTTGACATCTGAACATAGAGTGATTACTGGCAGGAAGAGAAGTACTGGTGGTTGCACAGCAGTGGCCTGATACTTCTGGAGACAGGTATGCCGAAATGGCAGCAGAGCTCTTCAGAACGGTGGTGGAGCACCTGTGATAGACAATAGGCAGTGCTGGCTTTTCTGAAAGAGGGTTTCTTACAAACAGGCTGATAGTTGGAATTTGGATGCTGGGAGGTGGGCGTACTGTATTCCTCTGATCTCTCTTGTTTTGTGCAGTCATGGACACTGAGAGCACTGTTCATAAAACTCTGGCAGCATTTACTCAGGACCCAAGTTCTAGCCTGGCTTTAGGTTCAGATCCAAATTTTGCATTAGTCTTTATTTGAAACCAATAAACCTGTATCTGCCTCTTCTGGTCTGTGTTTATCAGAAATATTTTATGTGCATTTTTTTTAAAATCATGTTTCATATAAGAGGACTCTTCCATCAGAGTAGTTCATCTATAAGGAGCAGAGTACTCGTGAAGATTTGGGACCAGGTTTGATCTCATTTATATTGATGTAAACAAGGAGCTACGATCCAGATCGGCATTAGGAGAAATTAGATATTAACACCTGTGCTATTTTTTTCTGCACACCATTTTCTGACAAAGTAAGTTTCAATTTAATGATACTGTTACTTACCGCTGTCATCTCTTCTTGATTTGCAGATGGGCTTCTTCCGCCGGAGGTACAAAGAAATTATTGAGGCTGAAAAGAGCAGAAAGGAGAATGAAGATAGTTGGGACTGGGTCCAGAAAAATCAGTGAACTGCCCATGAAAACTAAAGCCCAGTCATGTGACACGCGCTTGCTAGCCTATAGGTCCTGCTCTTGTATCTTCCATATGTGGAAGAAGGAATCTTCTCCAGATTTTTCGGAGACCCCATTGATGCTGTGTCTTTATCACTCCAACAAGCTAGGGAACATATCCTGAGGCAACCACTGCAGCCATGTCAGGTGACTGGAGCAATTTACACTTCATTTAAGAGCTGAACATTGAACTTTGGTAACCAAGCTGCAGTGCAGAGCAATATTTATGAATCCAACTATGTGGTATACCCTCAGGGGAAGACTGTTACCTAAAAATATTTTTTATAAATATAAGCTTTTTATATTGATTATGTCTTTATATTTGTATCAATGTTTTATAGTTTCTATTGAATAGCTATATAGTTCACTCAAGCACTGATATCTGGCTAAACCCTTGGAAATACATATATGTATATATAAATCCTATTGTACTTTTAAACTTCAATGCAAGAGAGAAAAGAGATTTGCAGATAAAAGTAGCTAAAATCCTCATATGCTTAATTCACAAGGCTTGATAATGTTGTATATAGACCATTTAATGGAAAAAGCCGGAGTCTTTTCACTATCTCTTTTTTTGAGTTGAATTTGGTGTTTGATTTATAAACTGAAGAACCTAAAGTATTACACAGATGTGATGTTCTGTGTCTGAGTCTGTCCTTTACTTGCCTGAATGGGAGAGGACGAAAATGCTTCCTCGGTGACATGTAGCAAGGCTTGTAGCTTGCTTTGGGTCGCTGAAGAAAGCATCACAGAATGTTTTCCTTTGGGAATTTTTCTCTTGCAGTCTCTAGTACTTCAGTAGTGGTCTAGGACTGTATAATTGAGATACCAGAAGGATATAATTGGGCCAACCACTATGGCATTGACAAATTCCTTGGAATTAAAAAAAAAAAAAAATGAAATAGAGCCGTATTAATGTTAAGAAGGATAGTCAAGCTACTGTTAATGATTGTGAACTGTTGCTATCAAAGCAAGTGATAAATTGCTACAAGCTATGAGTGTTATGCCTGCCTTGTGAGTTTTATACACGAATCATGAGTTTGTTTATATGATAATTTTAAGAGAGATAAGAAGATGCAAGGGTTAAAATGTTTGGATCTTTGGATCTTGAGATTCCATATCTGGGTGTTCCAAGTACTGAATGTCATCCTTCCTCAAGCATTAAGAAGGAAGTTCAGTCAAGGTGCAGACATTACTGGATCTGAGATTGCCACTTTGTTCGCTGGTAATTCCTTAGCAGATAATTTGTTGAATTAGAAGAAACTTAGTTGTAATTAATTCAACCATGTTTCTTCAAAAAGCTCTTGGATTTCTGAATGGAAATAATGGAACTCTGTAAGACTTGGTTTTAGATTCTACTTGTACTTTGCACCTTGTGTAAATAAGAAGCAAATGTTGTGTTGGTATAAAATCCATGTAAGGGAAAGAAAGGTCGAGCTCTGTGGTAGAAGGTGAAGGAGAAACAGGAATTAATGGTTGCAGGATGTCTCCTTCCATAAGGGTAAGGTAAAAGAACTGCTAGAAGTTTGGAAACTTGAATGCAGAGAACATGCAAGAAATCTGCTTGAGAACAGGTCTTATTCTTGCTCTTCCTTGCCAAATTCATTGTAGCTTCAAATTTTAAAAAATTGACTACATCCTATTCCTGTTGGCTTTCCCCCCTGCCCCGCCCCAGCATTAAGTGCCTGCTATTACTGTAGTATTGATCAGTATTTATTAACTTAACTATCTGCACCCATTAGGCAGAAGACAGTTTTTAAGTGAGTGAAGTGTATTGATTCAATGTTTGACAAGAAAAGCTATTAGCCTATTCAGTTATCTTTCTTAGAATAGTCATTGGTGATTTGACAGATTTCGTATAACAAATGATCATTTAAGCCAGAATCTGAAAAAAGCTGCTGAGGCAAAATCGTGTTATAACCACATATAGTGGACTGCAGATTTTTCATCAGAGTGCAAAAACAAAAGGCTGATGGCCTTTGACTGCACTGTTGTATTAGAGGCTATTGAATTCCTCACAGTATGATATTTCTGACATCAGTTTGTTTTGCTTGTATTTAAACCTAATATATCTATTTTTTCTGTTGTTGAAAAATACCTAAGACTGAAAGAGAGAAGTTGGACATGAGACTGATTCACAGCTATGGATTGAATAAGAAATTGCTTAAAATACTTGATGAAAAATAAGAAGTCCACTTATTTAGCTGTAAGAATTTTCGGTATCTGCTCACTCTAAAACTAAGGCCCAAAAAAATTGTTAAAAATTAAATTTGCTGAAGAAATAATTCAGGGGACAAGTGAAACTATTTGTGAATTTAACTGAATTTGAAAGTTTTCATCCAAAAAAAGGAGTAAATTCCCTTTGAAAAGTTGAAATGCCTCATTTCCACTTTTTAAACAAAATTTTACTTTCAGATCTGCCAAAAAAATGCTTCATTACAGTATTTTAAAAATCAAGATTAGTTATTCCTTTGAAGCATCTTTTTTAAGTATGTGAAGAAAAGAGTTAAAAAAGGTAAAATACCCATTTAGCATTTCATATTGTGTTGGACAATTTTTTTTTTTTGGCTCAAGGCAAAAATGTTTCTCATATTCGGTTAAAGTGAAAAACAAATAAAAGCAAATCCCATGTGATTGAGCCCACACTGGACTTTTCTGATCTGACTTGAATTGTCTACTATTGATCCAGCACAAGTCGTCACTCAGTGAAAACCTAGTTGTTGGCCAGATGAGTGACATATTCTTGAAATAATCTATAAATTCTTAGTATCATCACTGCTAGGTACTCAGTAGTTCTGTTCTCACAGATGCTTTTGTTGTTATATGTATACTCTTCATAATTTTTTTTTTCAAATTCTGTTGTGGCTCTCACTTGGTTCCAGTTAGAATAGTCAGATTTGACAATGATACGTACCAGTACTTAGTGTTAAAATCCTGTAGATGCACCTTTCCACTCCTTAAAAAGCAACCAAACAAGCCAAACAGAAAAGAAACGCCACTAATATCAGTTGGTTGCAATCAGTTTCTAACCCAAAAATCTTATGAAAACGTAATATACTTCAAGAATGTGTAGAAAATAGCTGTGCTATAGATCTGCTGTTTTTTTTAAAAAATAAGAAATCATAATAAATGTAATAGTATCAAAATCTAGAGACATGGTTACTTTAGGAAATTGCTTTGAGGGCTCTGGAAGTTCCCATCTGTCAGCTGCTTGTTAGTTCCTTTGTGCTGTACTGCTTGCGCAGCAGAACTGGGGGAAGTCATTGTGCCAGTTCTCTCCAGCTAATCCATTTCGGGACAAAGTCATCAATTGTCTTGGACAACTTCATTGAAAGGTTTGCTGAATTGGCGTTGCTTTTTTTTCTTCAGTGGGCTCACTTTGCACTGGCTCTAAGCTATGCAGGTGGAAGCTTAGAAATGGGGCAGTAACACTTTCAAATGCGTCATCTGGCACCTGAGAGATCTTTTGTTTAAGCCCTGCAGCTTGCAATGTGCAGGGTGTCTTCTTATGGATAGTACCCTTGAAGTTGCTTTTAGGGTAGGAAGAAAACAATTTTGGAAAAATATGATCCGGAAGAAAGGGGGAAATTCACTTAATGCAGAGCCCATGCTGTTGCCAACCCCATTTAATTTCCATCTTGACATCAAGCAGATCACAGTCATTTCAGAGTTTTGGTGACCCACAGCACAGGGATAAATTTCACTTCCAAGAGCTGAAAGCGTTCACCACATTTCACAGCATGTTTTGTGACAGTTTCATTTGAAACCCAAGGGTCTGCTCTTGGAGGTGAATTTCCATCAGTTCACCCCAAGCAACAGCAGGGCTAATGTACTCTGAGGCTGTCACTAGTATGGTCTGGTACTTGGCCATTGTAGCTAACAAAAATACCAGCTATGTTTTTCTGAATAAACTTAGTTTTTATTTTGCTCAATTACAATGAGGAAGTCAGCAAACTGTAGAAAATACTGGAGCAGCCTCTGAATTGAAGTCACCTCACAGATCACTTGGATTATCTGAGAGATAAATTGTGCTTGATGTGAACGCCAAGCCTGTAAACCACTTTAGCAATCCTTTCGTCTCAAAGTGGCAAAGGCTTTTGCAATGCTGAGCATACCAGTGAGGATCAACCCTCTCTGCCTTGATACATGAATGGGAAGGACCCTACATACAAGTCAGTGATGTGCAGGTAACTTGACTTGCTGAAAGCAACAGTTGTGCAAAAATTGTTTGGCAATATTTAGTATCGACTTTCTTGAATGTCTTCTGTTTATGGGCACATTTTGGAGTCTTGCACAAGTTTCAAGCGTAGTATCCATGTGGCATGGGAATATATAATATTGCTTTCACTAAAGGATTAAGGGTGTTGTGGAACTAATTTCTACCTTTGTCCAAGTTCATCCACTTGCTAGGGCTTCTTGGATATAAATGGAAGTAGGATTTGGTTCATTTAGTGTACATTGATTAAACTGGCATGAAGACTATAATTGCTTTTGGAGCATGGTTCGCATATGCAGTAGGGTGCCCACACCATTGTCACTCCTTTTTCTTTAGAATGTCACTCCTTATGTATTGTAAAACTGTATGTTTCTTTTTGTGAACTTGTGGTTGGAAGAATGTTTTCATTCTTATTGATGTCACCTGTATTTAGAAGCTCGTGTTCACCTGTATTCTAATTCACTTGCACTGTTTTGGAAATGTCAGGTTTACAAAAATACAACTTTTTGGAATAAAAAGTGGCTGCAAAATTATGCTAATGATGTAATTTTGTCACTTATTGTCTTTGTCCAGCTCAAGTATTTTTCGTTAATTGGGTGAGACATTTTCTCATGTATGTTTGAATTAAACGATATGTGCATGTGTTTCTCTGCGTGTGGATAATGGACATCTTTTATCATAATTCTATGACTTGTATAAAATCAAGCTGTTTGGAGGCTAAGAGTATAACTAGCTTGACTACAGTATTGTAAAACCATGGAAATACAATAGCAGTGGGAATTATTTATATTTCAACAGTATTGCTCTATCAACATCAAATAAAACCCCACGTGGTGGTGATACTGCCCTATGATAAGAGTGTCAAACTTGAGTTCTGTTTCAATCTGTATGAATTTGGATGAAGGTCAAATTATTCAGCTTAACGTGTTTTTTTCTGCAAGGATTTATATTCTGTGAGTAGCTAAATAATACGTGTGAAAGATTTTCTTCAACTCTGTACATCCCTGTGCTTACCTTGTCAAAGGGAGTAGAAGCTGGATAGAAGCAGCAGAAAAAGCTGGTTGATTTCTATGGCTGTGGTGTACCTCTTTGTATTTCTAATACCCATTAGAGGTTTCATGGAAGTTTTCTCATCATTTTGAGGATGGGTGAAACCTCTGTGGTAAAATATGAACTGACCTCATTCTAAATATGAACTGACTTCATTCTAAAACAAAACCAAAAAACTGAACCTGAAATTTCAGGCTCTCCCCTTCCTCGTCGTTGGCTCCGTTCTCTGTGTTTTGTGGAGACCCTCTGTGTAAGTGTTTAAATATTCTCCAGCCATATAGAAACAGTCTGCTTCCTCTGCTTTAGGCTCTCACCTAAATATCTAAGAACAGGCTGGGCAAAGTTAGGACCTAATCTGTGACTCAGAGCACGTTTGTGCTGATGGAAGACAACAGTTTTATGTACCACAAAGCCAAAGGCATTAGGAGAGCTCCATGTAGATGTGGGTCCTGGCATGTAGGTAGCACCCTTCAAAGTAAAAACAAATATTCTCAGTCAGGAAAGCTTTCTTCAGGGGAATGAAAACGTTGGGCAAAGTGGTAGGAGGATGCTGCTACCGAGAGGAATGCAATGCACAGTTTGCTTTTGGAGATTAGTGGAAGCTCTAGTGCAGCAGCTGCTAAAATAATAACCAGAAACGTGTAGATGTACTAATACCTTTTTGTTACCGTGCCAGCATGTGTGTGTGTAAGCAGGCGGTGGCTGTCCCCTCCTGGGGACGGAGGATTGATGAGCTAACACTGCCCTCTGTGGGGTTCGCTTGCCTTTTTTCTTTTTAATGAGCAGAGAACAGCAGTCTGTACATTGCAGGATTTTGTGTGTTGCCTTTCCCCTAAGTGGCTTTTAAGAACCTCTTAGGAGTTCTCTGACAAAGTGGCTTGATTTTAGAAAACAAACACAAAACTTTTTGCAGATATGTTTCTTCCAGTTTCACGAAGAAGGGAAGAACTAGATCAAAACTAGATCAAAATTCAAGAAAAGGAAGATGTTCTTTTACCACGGAAAAACCAGCTCATTTGTTAGCATGCTGCTCAGCCTGGCTCATGCGTAGGACTGGTGTCGGTCTGACATTTCGGCTTCCTACGCTGGCCATTGACCTGCTCTCAGGACTGGACATAACGCGAGCTCCTCTGCTAGATCTTTTCCATTTAGCAGTGAAATACCCCATGAGAAAGAGATAAGTGACTTTTCCCCACACCTTTTGGGTCTAGTGGGATGAATACTGACCTGAGTAGTCCTAGGTGAGAGGTTTTGATTTGATTAAAATTTTGAGTGCCTGTAACACCATAGATACTGAGTGCCAGAATGACTAAGGAGAGTGTTGCGGGCATCATTAAAGATGCAAAGCAGATGTTATGGTCCTCTGGCCCCAGTTGGCTTGCTACCAGAATTAAAATACAACAAAAGCAGCTGGTTTTTTAAAAATTCAGACAAATGGATTCAAGGTCATATGACTGCTCACTCGTGCACATCCAGGGTTTTAATATGGCTGCAAATGGAGATTTTATTTGCAAGTGGTTTTGACAGAAGTAAAGCATGGTAGTGGAGAAATGAATCATCCTAACAAAAGAACAATGGAAAATAGTTTTTCATGTCTTAGCCATGCTATAATTTCCTGTGACTGTCTGAAAGGATTAATTCATGGATTTCCAGTTCATTTCTTCTTTGCTTTTGTTGTAGTTAGTGTCATTTTAATGCCTGAACTTCTAGATGTGCAATGTTTTGGTAAGTTAACCAGCAGTTCAACAGCTGTAAAGAATCAGAAATTAATGAAGTAGTAACCCTGAGCAGAGATTTCCCTGCTGCAGACATATTCAGACATGATATATTGACTTTCATGAAATTATTCTGGATTTATACTAACACAAGTGAGAAGGGACTCAAACAGGCTCCCTTGAAGCTGAAGGACACACATCATGAGACAAGCTTTGCACTAATCTGCATAAGTGGTAATATACAGTCATTTCTGTCATTTAAACAGTATTCCTCTGGGTTTGCTATCTGAGAGCTGTGTAATTCAATCCTAATGATGCTGCTTTGTGCTATATTCAGAAAGAGAAAAGGAATAGTAAAAAAGTGATCACTTTATCCAGCAAAAGAGACGACTTCATAGAGAGGATACAGTCTGTCCTACACCAGTCTCTCAATGGAGATGGGGCACTTGAGAACTGGACACGATCTGCCCCCTTACCTTTATCTAACTTGAATAATAAGGCTGATGTCTAAAATTCCTATTATGTATTTTGCTGTGTTCTTTTTAGGAGAATGGCACAGAATAGTAAGCTAGCAATGAAGTGATTACCTAGTAAGAGATCAGAATACCAGCTCAGTATTAAATTCATGAGGTCTATTTATAGGGTTGAATAGAAGATGATACAAATGGGGTAAAATAGTTTTCCCCATTTTAATTTTCAGGGTGGGAGGTGAGAGAATGCATCTCACAGTGTAAGAAAATACAAGTTGCTTGTGAAATTGCCAAATGCCAACGTTTAGAACAAGACTGTGTCCATGATGTGGCTTTAACAAGGTGGCACATGTCACCCTACAATGACCTTGTCTCATACTCCACTGCCTGCTCAGCTGTGCTTGTCCTGCTCTCACTCCCATCCTATAGAAACTACCAACTTTTTCACCTGACCTCCTCTTGATTTTCTCCTATGCTTCATAAGTGTTACTACCCTTTTTTCTCAATTTGTCTGAATAGGAGCATGAACTTAAATTTAAGTGATTTTTCTCAACTTGCCCTTAGTTTGAAATATGTCACTTTTGTTTTAGACTCAAAGAAAGATTTGTTCTTCTGAAAACTCGGCAGTTTTCCCAACTACATCAGTAGCTCTGAGGCCTGCAGGAGGATGTCAGGCACTGTGGTCCTTTCCTCAGCTGCCTTTTCATCTAACTTATTAGCCAGGTCGAAGCATACCTTATCAAAACACTAATGAATGTGAAGCCATAGATGGGTAGGTAGATAGATATGTAATCAATAGGTAGGCACGTGTATAGGACTGAAAATTATTTTGAAAGTGGACAAATCATATAAAAAGGCCAAGGCTGCCAAAGCCTCAGCCCTTCAGAATAATGTAAACATTTTGTTTGGAAATTCTGAAACGCAATTAGGAGCATGGGATTGAAAGGTCCTCAAGTTTCATTGGCAACTGCTCCATATATTTTCTTTAATGAACTAACTGAACAAGGTCCAGTAGAACCAGTTAAATTTATTTTCATTATTATTCTTGCTAAAAGACTATTCTAGCACCTCGTTTTGATGATGCTGTTAATGGTCATTTTCATCCCAACTTGTTCTTCTGCCAACAAGGCCTTTTAATTTAAATAGCTCTCTTCCTTCCTTCCTGTGCCAAGTTGATCTTTCTTGAATATGGGTGACCGGAGGAAGACACTATTTTCCTGGTGAGGTTTCTAATTCCTTGTCCAGTGCCTTGTACATCACCTTACATAAGACTGGCTCTCCTGGCTCCGTGAAGGTTACCAGATCTCTATAAGATATCTTGAATGATGAGAGACATTGAAAACTGTAGCACAAATGACTTTTCTCAAGAGCTCTTGATATACCATTTTGCGGAGTCTGGAACGCAAGTATCATATGTGTCCCACGGAGAAGGTTATTATGAGCTGAAGGGAACCATCCCATGGCTGTGTCTGGAGCTGTAGATCTTTGGAGCATGATGCCTTCATTCCTCCATGGGAAGCTTTAGCTGTATTTTGACAGAAGTTAACTGATACATAAATGCTTAAAGTAGTTTGACTTCAATATTTTAATCAGAAAATTCCCAACTAGTGCTGACTATGTGCTAGGTGACCAAAACACCCATTGGTCTTATTTATGCTTGGAGTCTTTCTGAAGATATCATACCCTTAAAGTACCATTAATTATTGTCTAATTACTTTCAGCAATGTGGTATGGGCAGAAAAAAGTGCTTGGAGATGGGGAAGTTGTCAATTATAGTTGATAATTAAGGGGCCAGGTGCACATTTTATTTAACAAGATAAATATCTCCCCAGATGCTGAGTATCTGAAAGTTCATAACCACACAGGTATTTGGTACTTGATGTGCCAAAGTCACCTTCAGTAGGTACTCATTTAAGATGGCCCTTTTTTTTTTGTGCAGTAGGGTTTGGATTGGCATATGAGCACATTGCCCGTTGAACAATCTGCTCCTCTTTCTCTCTCTGAGTGCCAGGCTAATTTACCTTAGTATGCACTGGAAATGTTATTTTAATTGATTTATTTGGTTAATTTTCTGACTAGAATAACTGTCACGTAATTCCAAGTGCTGGCACACCATACAGAGAACACAGTCTTACAACAGGCTGATAAAATCTTAGCAGTGTTTTTAAAAATAATGATTTATTTTGGCAACAGGTAACCAAAGCTCACATATACTATGAAAGAGACACTGTTAGTTATCAAACATTTCTGTCTGGAACAATCTTTTCTTCAATAAAATGAAAAATAAAATGGCCAAAATGTAAAGCCCACATATTTTTCTAAGGAAAGAATTGTGTAGGCTGAGTGCCATGAGAGAATCTGGAGTTGTTCTTTCACTCATCAACTCTTGATGTTGTTATTCCTTGGGAGAGTAGCATTGGGTTTAGGCTAAGGCTCTTGGAAATTGCTTAAGTACTATTTACTAACTCAGTTGGACTAGATGATCATTGCAAGTTCCTTCTAACTGAACTATTCTATTCCATTCTAGTTTGATGACTTTTCAATTAACTAAGACCGATATGACTCCAGTTTAAATGCAGCTTTGCATTTATATATTTATAAAATTTATTGCTGTAAATTTTTAGAGATATTTCTGTAATGCCTTGAATAGAGAATTCCAGGTGGATTAAACTGTTTTTCTAATGGTACAGTATCCTACCGTTCTTATGAAGAAGTAATGCATGCACCTTTATACTAGCAAAACGGGTCTGCCTTCAGTGGTCAGAGTGTGTATATGTAAATTGGGACAGTTCTGGGGTATTGAGAATACACAGGAAAATATTCAGACTTCACCTCATTGATTTTGCTTTCAATGTGAAACCGACTGCCACGTAAAAGAAAAATCCACTAATGGTTATCAAAAGAAAATAGATTGCCTCTGGCTCAGGAAATCCCAGTGATTTCTGCATTGGAGGTAGGATGAGTGTACTGGGGAAATGTCAGTCCCCACTGGACCTGCTCTTTTTCCTTCATGTCTGCCCCCAGACAATGTTGGAGACTGACAGGATGCTGGGCAAGATGGACCTTAGGTCTAGTGCAGAGCAGGCATTTGTACATCCTCATGGCTTTCAACCAGCCTCCATCAGCAAGGCAGGGGCAGGAAATTCTTCAGATGAGCTATGGCACCAAAGAACTCCTCTGGCTTCCTAAGGGAGCTCTTTTGTTTTGTTTCAGTGGTTGCAATAATTAAAAAAATTTCTATCTCCATATAAGTAGAAAAAACATCCCCATTTCCATGTCAGTCAGCTGTCATCTGTTAGAAAGAACAATAGAACATAGTAACAGACAATAAGGAAGACTGAGGAGACCAGTTTGGTTTTTTTCTTAAAAAACCTTTTTTTTTTTTAAGACACCTTTTTGTCTTTCCTTTTGCAGTTGGAGAGTGGATTATTCCAACTGTTATTTTGCCTCCCCAAAAAACTACTTCTGAAGAAAATTAATATTTCAGACTAAACCTGTAAGAGGCTCCCAATATCAAATATCCCAAGTATCCAATATCAAACACTCCAAAGATCCAACTTCCCAGTAGCATTTTGAGTCATCTCCAACTTCACCAAAGTCGTACCTAAATATTCTGTTTGTTTCCATCATTTAAAGTTTTCACTCCTTCTGGCATAGCTCTTTATAATTTGTTTTACTGTCTGTCTAGCATTCTCCCATCATATAGTCGATAGCAAATACCTTCCCCCTGCCGCCTCAAACATATGTTATTCCAGCAAAATATTTCAGGTTGTTCCCAGAGGAAAATCGTCCTTCAGATGCCAATCAACAATATTAATAACAACAACAAAATAAATTCTACTTTGCTAAGCTCATCCTAAGAGCTAAAGTGCTGCTAAAGGCTAGTCAGGAACATGACTGAAAGTTAAAGGTGTCTGCCTAGAGAACATCAAAGAACTGTAATTTGAAATTGTGATTTGAGTCTCAAAATAGCAGGTGATGATTGCTTCTTCCATGACTTCGTGTTGCAACAATCACATAACATGAAGTGCTAATAAATGTTTATGCCTTGTTTCCCTGCTCTTTTTTTTTTTTTTCTAGCAGAGATGTAGAGCTTTGAGAGGTGGCAGAATGAAAGCTCTGAAGGACTAAGTCCTCTCCCTGGGGAGCAGGTTGACCCTCAAAACACCACCAATGTTGTGATGAGTGTTGCCATAAAAAGCATTTGAATACTGAAATAACAAGAGATGCTGTGAGAATGTGAAGCTGGATCCTAATTTTTACCCATGAGTAAAATTTCAATGGGACTGTTAGTAGTAATGTGGGCATGCATCTGCTGTTTAGCAGAAGAGTCTTGGTCCTTGAGCCTGTTATAGCAGACATGTCTAAGAAGAGAAGTTATGACTAAAGACATAATTAGTTTAGTGCTGGCAATTTTTTACCAGGGACTAGGCAGGCATCAAAAACTCATTTCACGTAGACCACCAACACATCACATTAAATTACCTACGGTAATTTTAAATGTGTACTTTTAAAGCTGAATAACACCAAACTCAGGTACCTGTCTCCTGAGCTCTTGTTCTTTGTATATTGATGTTACATTAGGCCCAGATGTTCCAAGGTCTAGACCCTATTCAGTGAAATAAAATAAATGCTCCAAAGCTTCTGTAGTGCTGGAGGATCCTACAGGACTTTGATCTTTATCCTACTGATTGATCTCAATGACGTAAAACTCTGCAAACCATTGAAAACTCCACTGTCAACACAAAGAGTGTGAAGGAAGACTGAAATACAACATTTTGGCTTTAGAAAAAGGGACACTGGCCCTATGATTTAAAAGCAAGTTATTCTAGAGTGATGTAGCATTCTCTTTGCTGTTCACTTCTGAACACACTTTGAACGACAGCTGCACTTCTAGAGTAGTATAAATGTTTATATCAGACAAGTTTCCAATGTAATTCATATTTACTAGTCTGACCTAAACTACTAAAAAATCAACCACCTAACTTTGCCAAACAATGAGTCTATGCCCCTGCTTAAAACTGTAGGCTGGATTAAGAAAATACGGATCGTATCCTCTAATGTAATAATCTCCTCATTTGCCCTGAATTTGAATCACTAGTGTATTCAAAGCCACCTTGGATAATTAGGATAATCTCCTTAAACTGCTTGTCTCTTATGATGCCTGCAACAATACCACAACAGCATCCTGCTGTGTCACTTACTGTAATGCCCCACGTCTTACTGTTTCATCCCACTCTGCTTTCGTTTATCCATTCATTTTATCAACCTGGTGCCTGGAACTACAGAAACTGCAGAAGTGATGGGGCAGAGATCCTTTTTTCACTATTTGGCATGTTCTCAGGTCAGTCTGTGACCTCAAAACTCTATTAGGTGTACAACAAACCTCAGACTACTTGAAACCTGGAGAGACCTTGAATCCTACACAGAAAGAAAAAAAAAAAAAAAAAAAAAAAAAAGTTAAAGCATTCAGTTGTTAAAAAAACATCTTGTTTAGTTTAGGTGCTTTCATTTCTTTATGGCAAGCACTTCCAGCACAGCCACAGCGGAGGTAATTGGAGCAGCCGAGTGAATGTAAATCTGAGGAGGATTAAGCCCACTGTCTATAAAGTTCATGTAGCTCTCGAGCAATCCAGCAGTGATCAATTCATTATCATTACAAGACGTCGGCCAAAGAAAACCTACAGGCTATTGAAGGCAAGATGACTGTAAAATTAGAGATCAGACCAACTCTAATGTTCACTAATGGACGCGAACATTAGCCTTGCAGCTTTAGCCAACTGCGCTGAAAGAGGCCCCGGTGACATTTTTGGATAAAGTACATTAGGGATTGAAGATTTTCTTTTTTTAATTTAACGTATTGATTTATTTTTTTATTGGGAGTTAAAGTGGCTGAGGAAAGAAAGAAGTTGGAAAGGATACTGGAAGTGGAAAGGAATGAAGATTGCCCACTGGCTTGTCTTAAATATTTCTTTCCTAGGTTTTTGCAATATTCAGCAATGGAATCTCTGAGTGAACATTTTCTCCCCACAAAACTTTGTTTACTTTACAGTCCAGTGCTAGCGCTGTCAAGCACTACATGCCAAATGAAACATTGGAGGTAAAACTGACACCATGCAAACTCAAAAAAAGCCAAGTTTATGTGTACAGAGAGCTACTCGCTGTTAGCAGGTCTTGAACAATAAGTAGAAAAAACAAATAATTTCTGCTGCCTTGACTGCTTTTTTGTTAAAAAGCTGTGATAACCTCTTAACGGAAGTTATGATTTTTACAGTCTTCAGGAGGCAAGTACCCTCTGCACAACAGTTATAAGAACAAGTGACTTGAAAGATACCTTGATGTGTAAGCAGTGGTCCAATTTCCTGATTAGATTTAGCATCACATCAAGAAACTTACTTACTCCTCTTTGATTAATTTTCTTGTTGCAGAAACGACACTGAAACAGAAACTTGTTGCACTCCTTTTGTTAGCTATGCTGTGTTCTTTGTTCTCACTAAACAGCTATGCTATTAGCTGTCCACAGCTACCCCCAGGATTAGTTCTGCCCTTTTTCATTCTTTTGTACACCACTCTATCATGTTAACTTGTAACAGGCTCCATTATATAAAGTAGCATGGCCACAGCACTGGAAGTTACATGTAAAAGCCTGGGCAAGACTTATGCACTGGCAGCCACTGGGATTTTGGGTTGGTTACACATTTCAGGCATTTATTGTCTTTGTGTGGACTTCAAAAAGTGCATTAAGAGAAACCCAGGGTTGATGAAAAGCTGTTCTTTTACTGAATTTTCTGAAGCCTTTAAACAGAAATTTCTGTTATTCGTGCCAGACATCTGTGTGGTCACATACTACCACAGAATATTTTGCATCTTCCACATAGCAATTCTGTGCAAGTGCTCTAGGCAGCTAAGAGGGAGCCACTGCTCCCTTGTCTGTAGCTTGCCCAGGGATGCTGCCCAAGGCGACTCCCCAGGATCATAGCCCAGCGAGCATTGGCCGTGCTGGTGTGCAAAGCCCAGGATTACAGGGTGAGATCTGAATCGGCCTCACTGGCTTCGCAGTATGCTCGTCCAAAGATATGCCTGGAAAATAAGCTGAAAATTTTGGGACTATAAGGCTCAGGCAGGGACCCAGGAGGTGCTGATTCCTATGGATTACCTAGCCTTAAGAGAGCTGCTTTAATCCGTTGGGGAGTTGAAGGCAACAGAGAGAGTTGAAGGAGGGCAGTGAGTGAGGTGTGCCTAAGGGCTGGGGGAGAGAGAAAGAAGTCAGGGAACAGCTCAGCATTATTTAGGTTGTTGGCTAAACTGGCCCCAATGCAGTTTATTTTTAAAAGAAGTGCTAGGCATGAAAATTTTCTGTGATAGTTATACGGCCCACATCTTGGAGGGGATGCAACTGAGACATACTTCTTAATGCTAAATGAATACTGCCCCGGTGCTGACTGAAGCGGAAGATATCCGAGACACTCCCCAGCTGTATGTATTGTTTTCACACTGAGACATTTCCTCCTCCTTCCCATACTCCTATTTTCTCTATATTTGGTATTCTACTTCTCTTTTTCTCAAATATTATCATAATTGCTCTAACAACAAAATCCTGAATAAAATAACAGGAAGCTAAGAAAATAAGAGGAGTGCTCACCCCTTTCCTCAAGAAATTTTGCTAGAAGCCATAAATGATTCACATAATGGAGGTGAGATGGAGTCTTGCCTGATCCCATGTCTATCCTAAGCTGCTCAGCTTTACCTAGTTATCACTGAATTGATGGATGCCCATTCTTTTAGGGGAAGGGCGTGAGGGGGAAGCACATCTTACATTTAGGGAGCAAAAAGCAGAAAATGCTTGTGTTGAAAAGCAGTTAAAAGCTGGGAAAGAGCAGCAGAAGGTCAATGCCCTATCCTTACATAGCTGCATGAATGAGAACCCAGTACTATGGTACCAAAAGTGCTTCCTGGACTTGAGTTTAAATAAGTCCCCTGTGCTCCCCCATTAGAGAGCTGCCCTTCTCCATATTTTAAGGTGAAATCCTGTCCCTTTGAGATCACCGCAATTCCTTATTGTTGATTTTGGCAGGAGCAGAGACTTAACCTAAATATTTTATGGTACCATCGCATAGCATAATGTCTTACAATTCTTGGGGGAAAAAAATCAGATATTCATTTGTGATGCCATGTGGCAAAGGATATGTCCATATGGCCATGTTCACAGCAATCAAACAGATAATGCCACTGAATTCAGTAGGCACCATCGCGGCACAGCCCCATGGAGGCTGAAAGAGGAAAAAAAAAAAATCAAACCATTGATTCAAATGAGGCCAAGATTTCACCTCATGTTTTTAGTGTAGCAAATGTTATTGCAAGCCCACACAGAGCCAGTGTGAAGTGCAAATTACCACAGGAATTTGTCATATTCATTACCATCATTAGTTTATATGAGTGTAGGCAATTAGAAGAGAGGTTTCAGTTTCTTTCTTTGAAAATGTGAATTTTATTAACAAAATGACAAGCTTTCTTTCAATGAAAACAAGTCATATGCTGCAGGAAGAGTCGTAAGTTTGAGGGAAGAGCTGACAGCCAATGTTTAACAAAGGCAGCATTGCTCCACAGACTAGAAAACGGGCAATAACTCAATTCCTCATGTACATGGGAATCCAGTAGACAAAAAGTAACTACGGTTGAGGAGATTTTGTTTGCAAAGGCAGATTTAAAGCTGCTGAAGACAGAGTAAAGACACTCAGGGGGCATCAGTGGACCTTGTTGTCAGACCCTGTACCTAGATTTGGTTATTTTCTATTGATTGCTCTTCATTTTTTGGTTATTTGGTGACCCCCCCCTGTATTTGATAACCGCTGTTATGTGAAGCAAAGCTGCACTGCTTATTGTGGGTAACAGCATTTCTCCCAGCGAATGAACATAACTGACGAAGATGCCTTCCTTTTCTCCTGTGGGAGTTAGTCACTGGCACATCGCTGTTAGGCTCAAGTCTGGTCCCATCTGATTTTTTTTTTTGGCGTAACAGTGGGAGAAGAGGAAAAATATAATAGCAGTTTTGTCCATGGATGTATAAAGATTATGTATGTTTGAAAAAGCTACATGCAGGCAAACAAACCCCAACCCAGTTTTCAATCTGGTGTAACTTTCTTGCACGGCAGGGTAGCTGTGTTTGCTGGGGTTTTGTCACCGCACAGGATTAACGGGAGCTGTCAATGCGGGTAATCCTGTTCTAGAGCGACCTCTCGTGTTATGTCGGTTAACTTCTGTTTGTATTTGTTTCTTTTGCCCCGTTTCCAGTAAGATTATGAAAATATCATCAAATGTCTTTCGATGACGGTTTTGCTCTGTGCAGCAAGCTCAGATACACTTCCCCCTGCTCATGCTTGTTGCTTAGTCAATGCACTGCATTGCACTGATTCCCTCCCTTTTTCCTGAAATCATCCCAACAGCACTAGCAAGAGTATTTCCTCCCTCTTTTAAATTAATTTTCATGTATATTCACTTCTGTTCGGAGTCTTCACCTTTCAGTGAAATGACCAGATGTCTCAGAAAGCCTGGAGCAATGCTGGCATCAGGAGACTTCGCCCCCATCCTGAGTGACTCCAGACTGAGATGTCAATATGTCCTGGTTTGTAATGGGTGATTGATTTGCAGGGCTGTTTTGCTCTGATTCTCCCTTGCTTAAAGAAGCACTGGGCTTTTTTTTTTTTTTTTTTTTTTTAATATATACCAAGCAGTATTTCCCCTGTCTACACTCTTGTGTCCAATAAATCCAATCATACTACTCTTCTAACTAGTTGCTCTTTTGTTTATGATTTTTTTTTTTTCCTCCAGAGGGGGTTCATGTTATTTTGGATCTTTAATAGCAGTAAAATTACACTGGGGGTACAACCAGAACAGTTGCCTAAATACCTTTGAATGTGTAAGGATTATCCATGGTGGAAGGAGGTGGAAGCCTGCTCTTCAGCAGCCATGTGGACACCACACTTTCTGTCTTCTCCTTGGGCCTGCTATGCACCCCCTCCTCCTCCTCTCATCTCATGCATCAGATCCACACTTTGTAAGGCTTTGTAAATTGTGTCTTCAGGCATCATGGTCATCCCTGTGGTAAGACCCTTCATCTTCTGCTAGGGTGTGAAGACGTGCAACCCCACTCCACCTGTGCTAGCATTAGAAAGTCCTACACATCCAGTGAAAACACCAGAAAATTGTTTCTCTGTGTGTAATCCCTCTCCTTATCAATGTTCATCTCTGAAATACCAGTATGGGCCAGGCCACCTCAGGGGAGAAGCCTGCAAATAGTCAGAAAGTCAGCGTTTGGACCTTAGTGGCAACTGGCATAAGACAGGAAGTGGGATTTGGAAGTTACAACCTCCAGTTTATAGTCCCCTGTCTTTTCTCTGAGAATTGGAGTATAGCTTGGCTGAACAATAGTAAAAATCACTAATTTAATCCATTCTAGTTCCCCAGAGCTTTTTAATGCATGCTACAAATTAATTACACAACTTTTACAAATAACAGGGACTGAGCTTTTAATTCCTCATGCAGCAGGGAGTGTGCTAAAACATAACCTGCCAGCACACGTTAGTCTGCCTTTCAGACCTTTTTACTGTGGTCTGGCAAGAGAAAGGAATCGGATTGGATTCTTAATGTTTTAAAGCAGAAATGGGCTCTCACAGAACAATATTCACAAATTATCTGCTTTTAGGTGCTAAGGATTGCTCTTTTATTTTTAAAAGCTTTTTTTTTCTTGCAGGACTGTGGCTGGAGTTCCTCTGGCTAGAAGTGAGTGAATGGAAGGGAGTCACCCATCACTCACTAAGGTGAGTGTGAGTTTTACCACTGCGTTTAACAGACAGAGGGTCTGACTCTTATTTAGTTTATGTTTTTTTTCTCTGAGATCATATTCTCTCTCAGTTCATTACATTAATTTGTTTTCTGAGAAGCAACATTTTTTTGGGTCAAGTTCATATTTGGAAAGACTTCTGCACAATTTCATGTATCTGGATGCATCGGCGAGCTCCTCATGGAGGATTTTTGGATGCTCCTCAGAAAAAAAATCCTTAGGAGACTCCTTTTGTGTGGAAAAAACGCTTTTCATCCGGAACCGGGGGGATCCTGCAGATGTTCAGCTTACCCCTAGAGGTCACTGCGATCCAGGGATTTCAGCGAGTCCTCCCTGGCACCGAGAGAAGTTGGTGCCCAGGTGGTGCAGGGGGAGCAATGGGGCGTCCTGCGGGCCTGGGCTGGCTGGGAGCTCTGCAGGCGGGCCATAACTCTCATGAAGGGCCTTTTCCCCCTCTCTTTTTTATCTTTTGCCATTTCCGAGTTTTGATGCTTACCACTAAGAACCAGCCAGTACAGTCAGATTTTTTTTTCCAGATGAAATTAACTTTGTTGCTTTGGGTTCCCCCACTCCCCTCCTTTTTTCTTTTGGTCTCTTCCTTTGCACTCAGAAAAATGAAGGGTAAGTATGGCCAAGTTGTTGTTAATTATTTTAAATTCAGGGGAGAGTTCACCTTCAGCAGGTGAAGAAGATGACTTCTGGGTTCTTCAGTGCAAATTCTTTGTAGGAGTGAATTTTACTGTGCTGCACAATTCAGGCTGCATCTGATTTAGCTTTCTGGCGTGATTTACCAGTATCTCCCATTTTCTAGGCATATGATTTGAGACTTTTTTTTTAGTTAACTCTCTGGTTTCAATGCAGGTTGCTAATACCTCTGAGGCTCAGTATTATGCAGACTGGCTCAAAAGCATCATGCTACTTTTGCAAGGATTTAGTACAAAGACTTCTTCACACTTTAATTTTACTTTGCCTTTCAGAACAACTTAAGATTAGTTGGAGCTATGCTTTCTAATGAACTCATAATAGCATTTCAATTTGGTGGGGGAAGAGATACCAAAATGTCCCATTTGCAGTCAATCATCTTCTTCAGTTTTTTCCAGGTCTGCTAAGAATTTTGAAACACGTGAAATACGAGCTTCTTTGTCTCAAATCTAGAAAAATAGATATATTTCAAATGTGAAAAAAAGTATAGCAAAAAATCTTTTCTGACTTTTCATGATATTGTGATCATATTCTGCCCACAGAAATTCACCTAAGTTCTACAGTAAAGCAAGTATATGTAGCCAGAATAAGTGAAAGAACAGTTGGCCAAGAATTCCTCCATAGAAAATTTTAAACATGGAAAAATATCCATGGCTAGAAATAAGTGTATCGGTGGAGCTGGGAAGGTGCTGGTCCCTTCTATATGACATCCATTATAATTGAATAGAGCAGAATTCCACCTTTGCATCATATTGCAAAATATGCAAATTTCTATGAATAATGGATTTAATCCTATTAGAAAAGAGATTAAAAGTAGTTAAACATGTCAGCCTTGATTCTGCTCTATGACTTGTTAGCAGAGGCAGAAGTATATGCTTATCCAGTTGATGAACTGTTGTGGCATCAGCAGCCACAGCCCTCTCTTGGGAACCTGCCATCTTGGCAAAACCTGGCTGTTACATTTTTCTTTATCTGAAATGACTTTTAAAATAACATCAGCTATCTAATACTATACATTCTGGTGATAATCCTATGCTCATTTGTTTTGGACTGGCCTAGTGCTTAGAGGACAAATCACAAATCCAGAAAGGATACGGTGCATTTTTTTGTGCCTGGCTTTGCTACTGACTCCTGGTAATTCAAACAAGCCATTTAAACTCTACATGTTAATGTCCTAATTTGAACAAGATTCAGCATAGCTACACTAGTAAGCATTGTGTGAGAATGACCAATTATTAACAGAAGTTTGGTAATCCTATTTGGACAGTACAGAAATTCTAGAAATTGCAGGCATTCAGTTACTGAAATAGCCACTATCTGAGCAAATAGCTGTGATAAAATATCACAGTGGTGTAAAGAAGACATATTGTGAAGTATTACATAGTTACACAGAAAAATGGAAGAAATGCCACTGCCATAATTCACTAAATAAAGATATAAATACAGAAATTGACCTTTTCTGGGTTCCCAAAATGAGTTGCATAGCCAAAATGAGTTGCATTCCCAAAAGGAGTATGCATAGCACTTAAAAGGGTGGAAGAACATGGTTAGGGGAAGAAAAAAAGAGGTGGTAATGTACAGCTCTGATTGCTTTCTGTTTCTTAAAAAAAAGGGAACGATGGGAAAAAAATGTGAGTTTTAGGGGTCAATTGAGTTGAACAGAATAGAGCCCCCTCTGATAAAGGCTTTAGAAGCAGCTCTAGCATGGAGAATGTAGTGATCTCAGTTGGCTGCAGTTGAAGTACTCAGGCTGTAAGTGCTGCAAGCACTTCAGTGTCCTTCCAAAGCAAAGCCACGAGACCCCTCTGCCACATGAGGCCACATCAGTGGGGCAACTGGAGAATTTAAAAAATGTGTGTATTCACACATAGCATGTGGGAAACTACACGTGTAGTTTGGTAATGCATGAATTTATCCCAAGAATAAAAGTTCTAAGTAGAACTTTCATCTAATCCTTATTTTTTGCATTTTCTTGATTTCAATTTATTGATTTCAATTCTAAAAAATCTTCTTTAGTTCTTGCTGCTTAAATGTTTGGCAATTGTGACCCTACAAAAGATCATTATAATCCTGCTGAAATATGGAATTTCTGGAAAGTATCTGAAAGGCTACTCAGCCTCAACCATTCAGTCTTTCCTTCAGCATGGAAAGCTTTACTTTTTGTGAGATGGGTTTTCACCATGTGACAGACCCCTGCTCTTTCTCATAGTGTTGATTTATCATCTGTCTGTGCTACTTTGCAACTCTTCTTACTCATAACTGTCATGACCATCTCATTTTTTTAAGATACAGTAGCAAAAGTCCTCCCACAGCCTACCTGGCCTTTGGCTGAGAGGTGGTACCACTCAGGAGAAAGCAATGTCCTACTTTCTGGATTTTTCCACTCTTGTTTCGTGAGAGAACAGCATGTTTTATCATTTAGCCATGACATATGATGGGGCAAGGAGATCCAGAGAGATTTCTCAGAGCTGCCAGATTTGATGCAGTTCTGTGAAGGATATTTCTTACCAGTGAGAAACCCTCCCATTTCTTCCTCCCTTCTCATCACCAAAAATGTATCTGTTCCTCTCTCTAGGTCAGCCTACTTCCTGGCAGGCTCGCAGCACTCCAGAAGAAGTAGGACATTGAAAGGGAGAAAAAAACATCAAATAGGATGGTTTCATCAGTCCTCAACTCTCTCCCACCAGAAAGGCCAGCAACAGTAGCTCCTCTGCCACAAACTGTGCTTCCTCGTGTATCATTTGGGACCCCTGGGGCTTCTGCTGCAATTATGGGCATAAAAATGATGCTCCTGCAGAAAGCGCTAAGGCAGTCCTCAGGAGCCATAGGAGAAGACGGATGGCTGCTCTGGGGGTTGTGGTCCAGTAGGACCAGGAGCAGGGGATGCTTTCAGAGGCCGAAATGATGATACAGGTGTTTTCAGCAGCTGTTGCAGTGAGTAGCAGAGAGGAAGGTGGTGACCTGGCTGCCAGCAAGACCCCGCTTCTAGTACACCACCATAGTGTCAGCCAAGGGTCTGTTTAAAATGGGGATTTTACTGCTGTGGGGCAGGGAGGAGGAATCACCGGGAAGGATGGAGAGCAAACAGGAAAAAAAAAAAACAAGCAGGGGAAAGTGAGGCACATGACCCAGCTCAGCTCCTTGCAGAGGGCAAAGAGCAGTGGAGAGCCTGAAAATGAGGAGAAGGAGCAGGGAGAAGGAAGAGCCAGGGTCTGGGGGGCTGGTCCTGCCAGTGCTGCTTATGGGCTCAGCGTTGCTTCCCTCTGATGTGGTACCTCCCCTTCCCGCCCAATGTGAGGGCACCAAACTGCCCAGAACAGACGGGAGCTACCAACTACCACCTTTCATGCCCGAGGCACAATCCAGATAAGGATTGTTTTCTTCCCAGTACGTCTGCTGTGCTAGACTTAAATTCACCTTGTCAAAGAGCAGGCACCTGCCATTTCTTGAGAAAAAAATGTGGTCCCCGCCATGGTCCCTGGAGACCGGTGGAGACAAACAGTGCAGCAGCTTGCTGGGGCGCTCGCTGTTATGGGGATAAAACAGAGCGGCGGGGGCCTATTGATGCCAGATAGAAACAATAGAAACCAACTGCTGCGGTGAGAAAGCAGCCATTTGCCGTGCCAGCTGCAGCCAGGGACGGTGGAGGGAAGGGACGGGAGAGCACGCCTGGGTCGGGATGCTGCAGCGTTACTGCCCAGCCTCCAGCCCTGCTGTGTCTTGGTATGATGTCCCTGTTTTGCCACCTTTCAGTGTTTACTAGTTGGGGAGAGAAACGAGGAAAGGAAGACAATGACTGATGTTGCCTGCCTTTGTACATGTACCCCTTGGAAGCTGTGCTGGTATCAGTTTTGCTTGCTCCAGACAAAATGTCCCGGGGAGGCATCTGGAAGCTGGTGCCCAGTGTGTGTTGTCCTGCACGTCCATTTTAGCTTCCTGTTCTGTTGCTCAATCCGCTTTCTTTCTGGAAATCTGATTTTCTCTCTAAATTTTACACTGCTGTGGACTTTCTGTTCTTTGAGAGAGCTGGTGTGGGCTTGTCAGACCAAAAGTAAGGCAGTCACTTTCTAGGCTGTAGTTCTGGCTGTGGATTATGGCTTGGTGACTCTCTGAGAGGGTCCATGTGAGCGGCTAGCAGGGCTATGGGCTGCCTGCCCTTGCCTCTGCAGCAGGCTTTGTGTATGATGCCAAACCCTCACTCTCTGTCTTGCTAAGTGGAGCTCTCAGACCTACAAAAGAAATCCCTTTCATTTTGTTTGGGACATTAGTGCCACAGGTTGTGTAGGATTGCACCTCTGTTGGAGAATGACGTCAAGTCCAGGGGCGCATGTATAGCAGAGTGCACTTTTTGGCCAGGGCTTGCAAAGCTGCCATGCAAATTCTGCTTTAGGCAGCCGTCAGTGAAATCTGCAGATCCAGGCTTTTCCCCAAAGCTTTACATCCTTAAGCTTCAAGCCTTCCTTGCGATTTGCTAACTAGATCTGTTTCTGATGAGGAGCAGCGACAGGAGCGTGTGGGCACTGCTGTTCCTCAACTGTTTAGCCACAATAATTAGGTGTTGTAAGGGATGGAGGATTGATAGGGAGCTCCATGCATCGTCACACACCACCAAACACTGCTGAGATAGTGTTACAAACTTAGAGCGAGTACTAGAAGACTGACAACCATGAAAATAAGGGAAAATTAAAGATTTGGAGGTTTGGTCCTTTCAATAGGTATTGCTATGTAAGATTCTCAGAGGACTATAAAAAGCCGGCAATGGTCCTTTCTGCTCATAGCTGTGGCCAGCCTCCATTGTGAAAGGTGAAAAAACATCCCAGAAACAATGCTATCTTCTGGCCTGTTAGGTGACCAGCAAAAGCTCTGAAGTATGGGGATAATACCCTATAACTGTTGCAGATCACTTGTAGGTGATGGTCTGCTTCCAAATACCTCTGGAGACCTCATCACATCAGGGATCTAAGGATTCAGCTCAAAAGCTCAATTCTCTCTTATACCATCCCTTCCATAAACTTGTGGGGCAAACGAAATCAGAGAAAAGGAATGTAGGTGAGAGGATGGGTTATATCAGAAGTAGCTGGGGAAAAAAAATGGCAAAAACTTTCAGACACATCAGCATTTCTCCTTATGTCTTCTCCTGTGCTGTGGTAGACAGTGTATATTGTTGGGGGAAAAAACAAAACCAGAACCACAAAACCCACAATACCAGCTCCTACAGTAGCTGTTCTTTAAGGCTTATTGCTAGATAAGAGCATTGACTGTGGAGAGAAGTCCTGCAGCCTACTCTTCAGAAGTATACGTGTGTCTGTAGAAGTATGTGAGGAAATCACAGCAAGCATGTCATCCACCTAGCTTGGTGGTAAATACCGGAAGAAAAGCAAGAAGTATAGCTGATAGGCCGGAGAAAATAATTTCTCGGTTGTACATTTGTTGCTCCATATACAGTGTTATAGGGACAAATGAGTAGACGTCAAAATGATCTTACTGATTATTTACATATTCATACACAGATTTCATACAAGAGTTTCCTATCAGGCATATTTATAAGAAATGTGAAATTGAAGTGAATATTAAGAGGAAAAATAAAATCTTTAAATGCAATCACTTACTGGCATCCTACTTCTAAGAACCACTGCAATAGGGAGACCTGAACCAAGTAACTTGTGTTCCAGTAATAACTAGTTGAATCTGCCCAAACTGACATATCAGATGGCTGTTGAAAATTGGTTATGAACCATGTTCAGTTGGGAACAAAAATGGTAGCAAAATTCCTCCAGTATTTGGAGTAACTGCAACAGAGAAGAATATCAAAAGTGGGTAGAAAATTATTAAAAAAAAAATGTAGTATTGAACAAAAGAGGAGAAAAAACTTGTGTGTCATTTTTGCCTAATTCTTTAAGAAGAACTAAAAAAAAAAAAAAGTTGCTTAGGGACAGATTGCAGACAGAAGACATCAAAATTTGTTAAAGAAATTAAGAACTGTGAAGTACTTGCTCAGCTTTATTCAATCTTCTACTGTATAAGAAGGGGGCAGGAGAATGTACCTGAATCTCCTACTAGTTTACTTCTTCAACAGATTCATTCATGTAGTGAAATCTTTCTTCTACTGGGGAATAAAGGGAGAGAGGAAGAGAAATCTCTGGCCAGTACATCAGGTTTTCCATCTGATTTGTTCCCAGTACATGGGAAAAACATAGCAGATTGCATGTTGTGTTTACTAAAGAACATACACTTGCATTTAAATCACTTACAGCTTCCTTTTTTATGGTGCAATTGTGAATTATGTTCTTTTTGCATTTGTAATTAGAGGGCAGAACAGATGCGAAAGCTTAGTTTAAAGTGATATGTCCATTAAAATAACCTAGACTGCCGAGTAATTGTTCACTGTAACGGGGGAATATGCCCATTGTAATAGTGTTTTTGTTCCAGTTCAATATATTGAAGGGACGCAAGTCCTCAGCAAATGTTGCTCAGATTAAGAAAGTTCCTGAAACAGGGTGGTACTGGACCAGTTTTTGTTTGTTTTGGAGGAAAAAAATGACGGCAACACCACCATACCTTATTCTGATACAAAGCATCAGACTGACAGTTTAAATTTGTGAGAATTTCCCTGGTTTTTCATAAGAAAGCTTTTGTTTTCCTCAGCAGACTTTTACTCACAATGGCACTTAGGCTACAAAATATTTTAAACTATTAACTGTTAGGCTTTTCATTTTGAACCAAGACTAAACAAGGACTCAGATTTTGATCAAAGACAGCTGCCCCGTAATCTGTAGTTGTGCTTGATTGAGATAGGCTCTGACAGCCAACATAACAATAGACAGACCATTCTTTAACATATTAACCCTTGTGACCTAATTAGCCATCCAAAAAATGCAAATAAGATCCTCAGCAACCTTTTTAACCATTCACTTCTCAATGACATTTGATTTTCCTTTTGCAATGTCAGTGCGCTTGTGTTAAAATTTTAAAGATGTTTAGCCTTTCCGCAGAACAGATGCACACATTAAGCCCTTGCACCGCTCTAATTGAAAACCTCTGTCTTTAGCCACCAGTGCTCACAGCAACATTTGCAAGCTCAAGGTTGAAGATCTTGGCTAAACAGAATGTTAACCATCCCAACTACATCGTTTACACATTTGCTGATGATCAGTAAATACAGTTGAAATTGTAAACAGGGGATGGGGGGTGGCGGTGAGGGAGCAGAAGGGAAAGAAGAGAGGAAGGAGAAAAGGAAAAGCTGAAATCACTGTGCCCTATTTACTTTTGCAAAGAAGTCTGTATTTCTCTGAGTCATTTCAAAAAAGCTTAGAAGGGATGATTCACATGACACAACAGAAAATACAATAATGAAAATAAATCTTTGCCAGTGAATTGTTGTTTTTTAACTGGCATTATGTTATTTGTGCATGTTAACTGTAGTATATCTTCAGCATCTGTCTTTCCCTTTTCCCCTTTGAAAACAAAGTCATAAAATCCACTGAAAGTTAACCCTGGTCTGTTCTGGTCAAGAAGATTTAGATCAATATCTGCACGGGAAGGTTTACAGTAATCCCCATGTGGTTAATTATTGCCCATAAGTTATTCTAGTCATGTGCTCATTTGCAAATGCTGTTGCGCCCCTTCCTGTTATGTTTTGTAGTGACCCACGGAGTGAAAGTACACATCGGTTTGTTCGTTGTCTATCTTTTCAGCTTTTTTCCACTTTTTTCTTTCTTTATCTCCACGTGGTGCCTCCCACTGGCACGCTGGGGTACACACAGTTCTTCCGTGAGCTGGGAAGTAAACCCTCCACCCAAACATGTCTGTTATTTCTTTATCACATAAACTTAAATATATCGTATGCCTGTTTCTTTGGACTGGGTAATGCAGTAATATCATGATGAGGAGTTGTGGGATAAGAACCTGATGTTCGCTCAGCATGTGTTAGCTTAAAATGCTCTGTCGCTGAAGTAAACATAAAAAACCCTGCAGTCTAAATTGTTGATGTAGCTGGTTTTTGGACTCTCAGAGACATGTATTTCCTGAAATTTAGAGTGTATGGAAAAGCATACATTAGTGCAAGCACAAAGCATGACAAAACTTCCACTGGTATTCACTGCAGAGACCAGCAGATTAAGTCTTGTAAGAAGTACAGAATAAATCAAAACACGATGAGCGTGCGTCCGGCCCTCCAAAAATCTCTAGAGATGCTTGTCTTTTCATCCACCTTTTGGTTTTTTGAGAAGGGAGGTGTCACTTGCTGACTTTTTTCCTGGCTAAAGATTTACTTTTTGCTTTCCTTTTAATAAACCAGAGGCTGAAATTGCTGACACAATTGCATGATTCAAAAGTCCTGGGATTTTGAGAGAAATCCCAAATATCTCATCGTTGGCAAGAAATTCACAGGAGCATCTTCAGCTGAAGACATTTGTGATTTTTGTCATGAGACTTGTGACACACTCGAGTGTGTATCTACCCAAGAGTGGCCGCTGTGATTGCAGCATACCTGGGCTGGCCTTACTCCCACTATCTGGGGATGCTCAGCAGGAGATGATCTGTCTCTTGCTGTCTGTAGGGTGGCTCTGCCTCCACATGGCTGCTGGTTTAAAACTAGCTTGGACTGTGGGCAGAACTCGACGTCTTTGTTGTGACTGTAGCGCAGACACATATTGTGTTTCTTCGCCTAGAAGAACAGAAGACAAATGGGGATTTGCAGCAATCTGCATTAAGAGGTTTATTCGCTGTAAGTGTTAATGATAACTGGAAAAAATAACGTGCCAGAGCATGGTGGCAGCTTACGCTGTCAGAGAACACATCTTATCGCACCTCTGACCAACACAGCTGTGCTGTCAGAACAGGATGGAGTTGGCCTTCGTAGGGAAAGCTAATGAGAAAAGAAGGTAGCAACCATTGGCAAACAGCACCAGAAATGCTGAGCTCTTGCCTGATCGTGACTGTGGCGGTGACAACCTGTGTCCCCCTTGCAAAGTTCTGCCCCTCTTTTGGAGGTCTGTCACAAGAACCTCTCATCCTCTGGACTGCCTGGGCATTTCTGACTGTAATCCCAAGGAGTGCTTGCACTGGACATGTGCACATTGACTTGTGCAGTTTGTGAGTTTAATACAGTTTTTCCCGCAAAGAGAAAACCACAATGAATCCTCTAGTGCACAGAATGAGAGTGGGCTACAACATTAATTTTAAGACTGTGACAGGATTAGGTATAGTTCTGTAGCTTTGCCAGTGTTAGAAGAGCCAAAACCTGCCATGACTAATTCACTGATAAGTCTATTGCCATTTCTTCCCCCCACCACCCTTTTTTTTTAAATAGCCTGAGTTGGATTTAAAAAAAAGAAAATGAATTGCTGCATTAGTGTGCTGAGTCAACTCTCCTTGTAAGTTTCTTTTGCAGTTGAAGGCTCAGACTTAGCAATGTTTTACTTCTTAAGGTTTTATCACCACTGTTGCTACCTCCATGTCATAACCACAATTAGCAGCACAGACAACAGTAGAAAAGGCAGCAGAGGAGGCAGGAGCACAAGGGTTGTGTGCGTCCTTGAGGGGAAATACCCTGAGGAAAATGGTCCCTCCGGATACATTAAGTACGTCTCTGAGGGTTGATGAAGCAAGGAACATTGCAGTGCAGCTCTAAGTCTGTAAAAGTTGAGTGCAACTTGAATGGTGCTTTTGGAGGGAGACAGGAGCAGGACAAGGCAGTAATGAGATGTAATGGGTCAACTTCTACCTAAAGTTACTGTTGGAGGTCAGTAGTACATTCAGTCAGGGCAGTAAATCACTCTCCATTCGTGATTTTAGATAGTGTAGGAAACAAATGGAAACATTCTCTGTGCTCTGGTGGCTTGTGAAAAATGTCAGGGCTCAATGTCATCTCCATCACATGGTGAAACTGCTTCTGCTGTCCATGCCCAGGAGGCATAGTCCTCCTTCAGGAGCCGGTCCAGAGCCCAAATTGCCACTGCAGCTCTGCAGAATGTACGTGTCCTGCGGGTTGGGCCAGACCTCGCACACCTGGCCATAGCTTACAGGAGAAAGAGGAGTTGCTAAAAGCCCCCTTGTGATGAGTTTGTGGGCCCTAATAACTCACCTGTGGGTGCTGCTGCTGTCAGAAGGGGAAGCGAGAGTTTGTGGGGAGCTGGCTGGTAGGTGTTGGTTTGCAGCAACAGGAAGGGCAGCAGCACAGGAGCTGCTCCTTGCGGTAGGTATGAGATGCCTTTTTACCTCTCTTCACGTTGGTGAAATCGAGCTGCGCTCTTCCCCTTTGCTGGTGTGAGCTGATGGGCAGCTGAGCCTCGGGGCCACCGGACAGCAGGGAGGCTGCTGATGCAGAGCAGCCCACGATCCCTCTGCAGAAGATGACAGATTGGCTTCCCAGCGCTGAGCATCAGGCATCTCATTGACCTCTAATTCCACTGGCTATGCCTGTGGGGAGATATGCGTTGGATTTTTCTATATAACATACTTGTAGAGGGAATTTTAACCCTTATGGGAGAGCAGTGTTCTGCTGTAATAACTCTGAATAAGTATCTATATTTAGTTTTTTCCTTTTTGTCCCTAGTTCTGTTTTTTTTTAATCTTCTTTATTTTACCTCTGCTTTGTCCTGGAACAAACATTTATCTTGATCTTCTGTTGCTCCTGGCTTGCCTAACATTGTCTATATGGCTAAATCCTTGATGCTCTTGCAGTGGAGTCATGGATTGCCAAAGAGCAGGCAGGCAGCTAATCTGGTAATGTGCTGGTGATGTCCAGGGGAGAAAGAAATATGAAGTGAGGGCACAGGAACCAAAGCTTCTCAATGGAAGGAGGCTCTCAGCTGTTAAGCAATAACACTTTCTTTTTTAAAAAAATTAATATCAGTGAGGTATCCATTGTACACCCAAATTTGCTCATTTAATAGAGTGTACAACCACAAGTATGTTTCCCTGATGAGATTACCTGAATGACTGATGCTTCCAGACTTTGGTAGTGTTTGCTCAAATTATTGTCCAGGGTCTGTCAGCTTTACACTTTATGTGTAATGGAGCCGCTAGTGAAAGATTCAGATGCTCCCAGCAACTTCAAGAGCAAGCTCAGCAAGCACCCCTTACCAGTGGGTTGTGAACTGGGATAAAAGGTGTATGTTCATGGTGCACCTACAGTGACAATTACCAGCTGTCACAAGGACATTTAGATGTAATTTTTAGGCAGTGGAAAGGAAAGCAAGCTGGTTGCTGGCGTTATACAGAGCAAGAGTCAAGCAGCTGTGTAATCCCAGGAGCAGGAGGTGTCCTTCATCTTTACAGCTGCTTCTGATATGACTTTGATTGAAGCCAAAGGTGTAGGTTTTGGATAGGGAATGTTCTTTCATTTCTCCTCTCGTCTTAACTAGAAGTACCACACTGCAAATGGCTACAGAACCAAAAAAGCAAGAGGGTAGTATGCACCTGATTTTATTAGTAAAACCTTTCTTGACAGCTACCGAAAGGAGCTGTTGCCCTATAATGCCACAGGTATTTTATAAGTCTCATTTTTTTTGAACACAGCTATATAATTGTTGCTTCCTCTTAAATTTTCTGCTTCATCGTCACTGTTTGACAGTTGCTGTTATGTTAGATATTTTCATTGACTTGACATTTCTAACAACAGCTAGAACAAAAGTGATTTGTTTAAACTGTAGGAGGTACCATGAATTAATAACTCTCTTCTATTATTGTGTTCCTGTTAAGTGGAAAGACAAGTCATCTTTTTTATGAGTAACAGTTTTACCTTGGAATATTTCAGAATGAGCAAGGACAGCCCTGGACACCTACGGTGGCTCAATCAGAGGGTGACAGACGTTGCAACAGCATACACCCTGTCTTCAGTATGCTGCTGTCAGTCACCGGTGACTGGAGCTATTCGTGGTCCATAATAATGCACAGCTGCTGTGCAGGAGAAATACCATCGCTAAACAAACATGGTGCGCTACTAATCGTTTAATTGGTTTTAGACATTCTTAAAGGTCTGATAAATTCCTTTTAAAAAAGAGAGATTATTCCCATTTCCAATACGTTAAAGTGATTTCATGGGTTGTTTGTGTAACCCTTTTCCATGCAAAACATCCTTCTCATGGACTTCTCCTGGACTATTTGCAAGAGTGAAGATACCAGCACGGTGGCTTTCCGTGCTATGATGTTTACTGTTAGCAATTTGGAAACACACCAGAAAATGATGGGGTTTAGTTTCTCACTGTCAGCTCCACTGTAAACTTCAAAAAGATGAGAGCAGGGATATGTTGTGTATTAATAACCCAGCTAAGTAAGAAGCAGTTTTTAATCAAAGTATTCACCAGTTCACTGGGCAAAGGTTACAGGTATAAAACAGTAGGGGCAATTGCTTCAGGACAGAGCTTCTGGAAATAAAAGGGCTAAACCCATTGACCAGTCTTTCCTTCCACCATCTTAAAGTCAAAAATATTGTAGAGCCCCCCCAATTACATACTGCAAATGAAGGGCTTGGTCAGAGTTCCCACTGAGGAGTTTGTATTTGATTTCAGAAGCGGGATGGGGTCTAGGTAATTAAGAAAGCAGCTATATCCCTGCTAGAAAAACATCCCAGGACTAAAGATTGTCTTCATTTGGGATGAACTCTTACCCTTTTGGAGTCCATGGTGATTTTGCCACCGTCTTCTGTATGATTGGGGTTTCACCACTAATATTGCTTAACACAGATTCCATTAAAAAAAAAAAAAAAAACAAAAAGAAAAAGCCTTTCCCTCCCCTTTTTCTTATACTCATGCAATATGCCCACTTGCACATCAAGTGTTTTTGGTAACTCTTATTTCTTGCCTTTGGGCTTGATTTCAAAATATTCAAATATATTTGGCTTTTGTAACTTTCACTAATTAAACCATCTAAAGCAGATGGAATTACAGAAATTACAGGGTTTAAAATATCATCCTAATTGGTTTACGATCTATGTGACACTACAGTGCCATTCAGACTGTGTAATGTATAAGGACTGCACAAAAGAGAAATCTTGCCAATTAATTTTCTTAAACTCCATTATCTGCAATTTTCCTTTCCTTATAATTCCTCTTCTGTTAAGCTTTTCCTGGTATCCTCCTTGCTGTAGGAAGGCAGAAAGCATCCCATGATCATATTGGAACTTTTCCTGTTTGCTGAAAAAAAAAAAAGTAATTTATTTTTCATGTGCAACAGAATAGAATAAGTGAATAATAGAATAAGTGAACTTAAGAACAACCAGCGGCTAGATGCTGTGGAGTTACAGAAAAAGCCTAATGCATATTAGAAAAGTAAAATAGTCATTGTGCACCCTGACACATTTTTAAAATTATGGGGATTTGAGAATGGATAGAGAAAGGTCCCATTTTTTTGAGAGTGTAATCATGCAAAGTTGTAACAATACCATGCTTCTCTTTCACAGAAGGAAAAAAAAAAAAAATCCTTCTGTTTCTTTAAAGTATCTCATTTTGCCATTTAGACATGATTTTTAAACTCACTATTCCCTTTTGTTGCCATGGTAACGGGTTTTGGCCCTCATGGTGACAGAAAAGTATCTCAGTTCTTGTTCCTCTTTGCACGCATATGTTTCTGTGTATAGCTGTACAGGCAGAGGGAAGGGAGGTGTGAGGAGATCGCACCTTTCAGAGCAAGGTAACTCCCTGTGCCAAACCAAGGCTGCGATTGAGGAAATAGCCTGCAGCAGGGACAGATTTATCGCTCCTGATCACTGCATGGACTCATTCAGACTCCAGCTCTAACGATGCCAGATAGGTTTGCTCCCCCCTGCCTCCACTCCCCCTGGCACCCCCTCTTTCCTAGGTGACATTTTAGGGACTTTTTATATATGAAGCAAGTATTTGAATGAAATCTGGTTTTAGGGGATTCCTATGGAGCTGGCTGCTAGCATCTTCGAGCATTGCAGGGGTCAATTAAGAGAACCAATCATCTGGTTTTAAAGCTTTAATAAAAAAAAACTGAATAGAACAGAAAAGCAAGAAGGAAGGAAGGAAAAAAGAAAAAGTGGACAAAAAGTAATGTTAAATAGCATGGAGCATGACTAATGGCACAAGCATGTTAAAATCATTGGGAAAATGTCCTTGGAAGACAAATGAATTTTCAGCAGAATAATTAACTTAATTAACAAATTTGCATGCATATTCATCAGGCTATTGAAGTCTTTCCAGCACAGCTTGATGAGCATTGGTGTAATAATTGTCTCATTTACATTCTGCAATCTACTACAATTTGGGGCATGCAAAAAAAGCCGACCTCTTCCCTTTGACTTTCTTTAGGACCCTGACCCTCTTAATAAACACGTGCAAACAACATGTAGTGTCCATTGCTTAGCCCTGCATTCTGCCCTTTATCAGAAAACCTGGTCTGACTCTGCCACGCTTTCCTTTCTTTCACTCCCCTCTTCCTTTTCTTTCTTTTTTTTCCTTTTTTTTTTTCTTTTGGCCCAGGTTCCCTGTTTTGCCTCTGCTTGCTCTCCTGGGTAAATCTTGGCACCAGTTCTGACTTCAAATCTCCTGGGCCGCCAGACTGCATCATGTAAAAATTGCCATTTTCCTCTATCTCTGCAGGGCAATCTTTAAAGGCAGTAAGGTGTGACGCTCCAGACTGGCAGCTTGGCAAGAAAGAGCCCATGGATACCAGCACACAGGAATCTGGAGGGTTCACTCTGACAGGCAGTCAGTACTGGGAACAAAAGGAATTAAAAAAAAAAAAAAGAAGCAAATATATTTTTACATATTGCAGGCATATGGCCACAAGACCAGCAGAAATATATTTAATTACTGATCTTGTGCATTAAGCAGAAATAATGTACCAACAGCAGTACCTTATTTTTTTCCCCTTAGATTAAAAAAAAATTAAATGAAGGGAGGCCTCTAGAACATAGTTGGTTAATACCGTTGCATTTCAGCTCCATTTACACTTTTTACCCCAATTTTACAATCATTTGCGAATAGAATCTGATCGCTCAATTTTAGACTAGTATGATTATTTTAGCATGATTTTCTTTTTAGATGTGGATGGGCATTTTTAAATGGAGCTAGGCCATTTATGAGCCTTTTTGTTGCCTTGTTTTAAATCAAACCCTTCATGCAGTACAGAGTCCTTACAATGCTTACAACAAATATTACGTGCAAATGCAAACTGTGTTATAACTGAGTTGACTTGTAAGTGGTGGTGTCTGAATGTTTTCTACCAAAAGACAATGTAAGTCTCGCTGTGGTACATGTGTTTCAGGCTGCATAACAACACTGTACCAGTTAC
Organism: Morus bassanus; assembly: GCA_031468815.1. NCBI lineage: Eukaryota > Metazoa > Chordata > Aves > Suliformes > Sulidae > Morus > Morus bassanus. The sequence goes on along the minus strand of CM062567.1, from coordinate 55,633,348 downwards.
TTTCCTCAGAACCTACAATCACATTAAAAATAGGTTCCCTGACTGCTGGTTAAAAGGTTCACTGGTAAAAAAAAGGGTGGCCTAAAGCAGGAAGGTAGAGACCTCTGTCCAGAGTTGCAATGCAAAACTCCCAAACCTGTTAGTCTCTGGGTGGCTCCCCGTCACTTCTGAGATGCTCACATGCCTCAAAGTGTTCTCACACCCTGCACCACACCTCCGAGCAAAGCGGTACCTATTTCCAGCTAATTTAAGGTAACAAGGATCCAGAAACCGCCCTACTCCACTATTTCAGTTTCTTCAGTGGCTTCAGCCAGAAGGTATGTTATGAATGTGCTTCAGGAATATAAAGAGGATTGGACCTTTCAGGAAATGCTGTTATGGTCATTTCCTTCTAAAATAATGCTGCTGCTGTGTTTTATGCAGCAAACCAGAGTCCTCAACCTGGGGCAACCAAATATAATTCCCTTCTCAGTCTGATGGGATTCAAACCCATCATTACCCAAGCAAGTGCTCTAACCAACTGGTTTTAGAGTTTCTGCAGGAGAAGAGGTCATCTCTGCAACTCTCCTGTTGGAGTTATTCTGGAGTTAAACACCTAAAGTATATCTATATAAAAGCAATAAAGTTATCAAGGTAAGACCTCTTTCAAGAATGTAAGCTGCATTGACTCGGTTGCTGCAAGTGAATTCCTCCATCAAAGTACAACAAGAATGGGTAAGAAAACATTTAAAATTAAGATGTCTTAATTTGCTAGGATATTTGTGGTCCATTAAAGTCCATAAAAGAGATAACACTTAGCACCAGGGAGACACTCGCCAAAAGTTACAGCTTGGTATTGTTTGGCTTATAGGGAAGAGATTAATCTCTTTTTTTACCTCTGAACAGTGCAGCATATCCTCACCAAACTTTAAGTTCTTCCTTTACAAGTATTGGATGAGTTTCCAAAGACTTTCATATAAAGCCATTAATTAACTTGCCAGTTAAAATTAGTTAAAAACTGTGTTATTTACAAAATTTAGCACTTGTGTCAGTCTTTCCTTTGTTCCAAATGATCCTAACGGCATAATAACAGTAATTTAAAACTTTTCATATAAAGCTAATTCAGATCTTGTGTTTAGGCTGTGTTTGAAGAAATTAGGCTGTAATTAAGCAAAGTTATTAACATTTATTGTTTCTAATTGTGATGATTATGATCGGCTATAGATGTGCCTTGGTCAACAGTTTTTATAACTCTTAAATAGAGTCTATATAATACAACTAATTCTGCCAAGAACCATATTTCCACTGATGTTAATTTGCTTGCATCAGCTCTGCTGATTTTGGTGGCTTCAAGGAAACTGCACGTCAAGAGACAATTGCTTGATCCATTTGTCATTGCCCTTTAGGATTACATTGCTACATGGAGATGGGCAATTTGAAGGCTCTCACAACACTACTGCTTTTGCATTTCTGCAAATTGAGGCAGTAGCACTAGAGACAACTGAGAAAGGATCAGAGTGGGAAACCTTAAAGGGCAAAGACACTGAGATATACATATCGCTCTGGATTCTTAAAGCATTGAAAAAAACCCCTTTCTCAGTCCTGTGATCAGGAAAGGAAAAATTCAATTTTTTTTTCCTTGAAGAAATAATCTGATCTGAATTGCAACAAGAAGATACCACAAATGTCATTCTGGGGCAAGGTGGGGTTATTTTTTGAGTGCTCTAACTTGAATTTTTATTTGCTAAATTAATCATGTGGATTTGTAGCATATACTTTAAGGATAAGTGGAACACTTTTAAATATTTTATTTATTAGCGATTTTACCTTCTTACACTAACTGGAAGTTTCAATGACTAGGCTGAAATAAAAACAGTGGCCAAATATTTATTTTGATACAAAATTTACCATTTTTATTTTGGGACTCTGTAACACTTCTCAAAAAAAATATATATATAAAAAGTTAGGTTACTTTGAAAATAAAATCCCAGGTAAAAGAACAATCAAAACATTTTGCACTGAAATTTTAAAGCAAGCATTTCATCTTTTCAGGAAAAAAAAACCCACTTTTGCCAGCTGAGACTGTTCATGGGCTTCAACACGACTGTGAACAGGGTTCTGTGGGGTTTTTTTATGGTTCCCAAGCTGTGGTTTTGATGTATTTTCTATTCAGAGAAACAAAATCCCCAGCTCCGATGCTAAGGCTGGCAGACCTCCCCAAAGTGAGAGGGGGAGTGAGCCCAGGGGCTGGGCTGGAGCTCAGGATTTCTCTACTCCTTGTCCCAGCAGCACAGTACAAACCCAAGACTCCAGCTTTCCTTCTCCTTTACTCGCCCAAGAGAAAAAAGAGCTGCTCATTATACACCCTGTGGGGTAAAACCCACCAACATCTACTATGGCTGAGGCCACAAAGTACAATCAACTATGAGCCCAAGTTATGGAACATTACCATCTGCCTTCTCTTAAGCAGGGCTGGCATAAGAGGTAGTTCAGGGTAAGAAGAAATGATAAGAAGAAGAGCTGCTGAGAGATGCCCCAAGCAGAGCAGAGACCTCTTTGATGCTCTGCTCCCTCTCCACATGCTGATGTCAACAGGAGAGTTTGGGGCAACAAGGGAGAAAATAGTATTGGAGTACAGACTCCCATGGATCTGAAAGAAGAGTTTTGCCCATCATCTCTTTCTATGTTAATTCCTTTGCTGCCCTATATCTACCAAAGGATTTTCCTTTTGTTTTCTGGCTTATTAAAAAATTTCACTTCATCGCTACTAATGGCTTCATCTTCCTATTCACTTAATGAAATAAACTTTTTAAGAGTTTCATTTCTCCAGTATGTCACATTTTGTAGAATAACGTTTGGGTTTTCTAAAGTATGTAGCGTAAGTTTATTAGGAAGCAAGAGAGACTAGTAGAGATCATGTCTGCTAATTTTGTGTGAGAGAAGAAAAGGGGGTGACTTTGCATTGTCTGCATGGTCAGTTGATGCTTTGTTTTGTATGCACATGATTATCCAAATTTGCTTTTGTATTGAAAAGGAGTTACTTCACAACTAACGTGTAGTTTATGATAGTGAGGAAAAGTTGGGTACTGTAAATGTGTGACTGGCCATTTGGATTTAGCCCGAGTTGCTGTCAAGTAGAGAACGCAGGTCTGTTTTCACAAATGGATCAGGTATTATCACAACTGTATCATTTGTCCTTATATTTGTGGGATGTGGTAGAGTTACTATAATGCACCTTGAAGGTGAGCAGGGCTATGAGTATTCAACATCACCATTGTTAGTGGTAATGTTTAATATTGCCCATTTTACAATTACAAGGATATAGATTTGACAATGCTAGGCAGTCTTGCTATAGGTCTTGTTATTTATCTGACTTCTACTAAAATAATCCTGACAACAACCTCTCTGGTGTGCAGCTGTGAATGGTTTGTGGCATGAATTGTGATTCCTTGTCTCTTTCTGAGCTGCTAGGATACACTGCTTACCACCAGCTATAGCGTAGTGTTTGAAAGTACACTGTAATTCATAGTTTAACTTGCTTCTTTTCACACTGCCTTTCAGTGTTTTTAGCTGGACATGTTCCGTCTACTTAATACCTGCCAGCATGGTGTTGAGTATTTTGATAGCTGAAAGAAGTTTACTCTTTTTACCATCCCCTTACTTGAGAGTGAATTTAGGTATTCAGTACCAAAATCACTCACTTGATCTAGTAAATGAGCTAAACATTTCTTGGTCTGCTTAAATATTGTTTCTAGCGTCCTGTGTGATTATTAGGAAGTTTTAATACATAATGAATAGCCACTTTTATGTCATTAGAAAGCAATTTTTAAATGTGATGGCTGCAGCCTTCATTCAGATTCTGCAGCTCAGGGCCCATTTCTCAATTGCTTTAAAGAGCATTTACCCAGGATTTGGCTGGGAAGTGTGAGTATGAGGTGGCACCATCTTGACTGTTGGCTGCTTCTTGCTGCTGCTTCTTACTGCAATTGTCTTCCCACTGCTGTCAAAAATTTCAAAGCAGGATCTTCTCACTGAGCAGGAGCATTTAAGGGTCAGCTTGGGGATTTGGGCTTTTTGCTGCAGGAAGGAGCAAGACCTGGAGTAGGGTTTGAGGGTATAATTTGGGATGGCAGGGTGGGGAGCTTGAAAAGAGGAGGGAATAGGCCTTAGACTTTACTGTAGCCTTTCATATAGGGAATAGCCCTGGCTTTCTTTGAAGCACTGACTGGGTTTTTTGCATACCTGTTGTTTTCACTGACTAACCAAGAGGTATGGAGCCTCATTCTCTGTCAAGAGTCTTTGATTAAATCTTAAGATTTGAGATTAGGTGCCACCAGCTCTTTCACATTGGCTATGTCTCTAGTAGTGACATGACTATTCCCTGGCCCCAAGGCCATCTGGCACACTGAAGCATACAGATACATTATTAATACTTTAACCATGCTGAGGAATGGTTTGAGGGGGAGCTGGTTGGCCTGGGACTGTTCTGGGAATTCCACATTCAGCTTTCAGTGGCAGGGAGGTTTCCTTTCCACTATTTAATTTAGTAGTATAGGGCAAGTAACACCTTAATTGTCTGTTTCATCCACTGAATAATGAAAATAGAAGGTGTTGGCCAGTGAAAGAATAGTAGAAGCAGAGCTTTGTTGTTGCACACAGGCAGTCAAAATCAGGATTCCTGTGCCCATGAGAAAAACACATGGAAGCCCACTAGATTAGATGGCCTACACTCTCCACTGGTAAACCAACTGACAATTTAAACTTAATTTATTGTCAGCAAGAGACCAAAATACCAAACCCCTTCCAGAGCTGCACGTTTCTATTTAGTATGAAAATAAAAGCCTCTGGCAATAGTAGAAAGAGTCTTCAGGTTACAAGAAAATGGGTGCTTTAGAAGATGCCTGACTTACTCAAGAGCAAATAGAGTAGTAGGCAGCTTCTCAAACTTCTTGGTAAGATTTTTTTTTGACACCATATTTTGTGCATTCTTGTCATGCATTGCCAACATGCCATATGCTTACAACACATGGTAAAAGCATGGGTAAGAAAATGTGATTGTGACATGTAAAGACAACTCTGGATCCGTAATACTTCTGAGCTAAAATACATTTGTACATTTGTTATATAAGTTTAGAGGATTTTTTATCAAGTGCTTTGGGTGTATATCACTGGAAAGGATAGAGTAATTCCAACTTAGCAGAATCCATACAAAGAGAACAAGGACTGTATCAAGTGTTTAGCAGCCAGGATTTCAAGGCTGTAGTCCCATGTTTGCCACTGATTCTCAGAAGTTAAGGCTTGTCACTTGAGTGTCCTGTGTCAGTTTACACCTCTGTAAAAGTAGATTTAACTAATTGTTTGTGAAGTGTTTAAAGATTACATGCACATACCAAAGAACTGAAGTGCTCTATTTATGATTTAATTTTGTAATGGCCAGCTAAGGTCTCCTGGTTTTCTGTATGTAAAGAGTGGCAGCTCCTATCTCAAGGAGTTTATACCATGAACAGATAAGATAGAAAATGAGTGGGAGAGAAAAGGAGCTAATAAGAGGTAAAAAAGATTTGCCCAAGGTCAGTCACAAAACACTCAGTGACAGATTTGGAATAAAATCCAGGCTTCCTGTGTTCCCGACCAGTTTCAGATTCATTAGACCTTACTGACTTCAGCTACCACTGTTACTTGTCTCCCTGGAGAACTGGGGAGCCTAGCAGCTGTCCTTGGGTACTGGCATATGAGGCAGGCTCCCCTTCAGAAGTTGTTGCAGAAGTTTATCTTTCCAAACAAGCCATTGATAAACCCAATTGCATTCAAGAACAGTAGGTGATAGAAGAAAATGCATGAGAAATTGCAGTTAGGGAACTTAACCTACTGACATAGTTAGGAATATGGTCTCCATACGCTCCATCAGTGATTGAGCAGAGAGAGAGGCTCTTTCATAGGGATATTCAGTGAAATAGCATAGCTGAGGTGCCTGAGTCAGACCAGTCTTACGTGTATATGTATTTATAAGTGTGGACGTTGAGGCTTGGACATTACTTGATATAGTTGATTGAAGAACATTATATTACTTATCCCCACTAAAGACTTTAGTATGAATGCAAGATTACCTGCCACCAAATGATATGTAGACTTCTCAGAAATGATGCATATGATACAGCTTTTATCATAGCCACCCAGGCAGAATACACCGCACACCCAGTGTTAGTCCATTCCTTGTCTCTCCCTTTGCCTCCCTTCTCTCAGCAGGCCACTGGGCTCTTCACAAGCTCAGAGAAGAGAGAAAGGAAGGCTACACTTCATTTATCATCCCTTCAAACTTTAAAACCCAAGTGGTCCCTCAGATCAGACACGTTTGATTTAATTCATTCATCTAACAATAGAAAACAGAGCCAAGGCTAACATACATTTTTGTTCATTTGCCATGCCCCCAGAGGGTTCATAATGGAGTTTACTGATACCTTGTTGGCAATGATGGTGAAATACTCCAGACTTTTACCTCCAGAGATTTCAGCGTTCATGCTGACAGGAGTGCAGATATAAAAAATCACAGAACTGATGTCTTCACTTCCCTATCTGCATTCCTGGGGCTTAATACATTCACTCACGTACAGTTTCAGGGCTTGCTCGAAGAGATTGTACTGAAAATATTAAATATATGAGTCTGCTGGATGATGAGAAGGAAGATTTTGAAGAACAGGTGCTGCTCACAGACAAAATACACAATGCCTTTGTCAGGAAAGGGCGCGACCCATCCTCCTTCAAAATATGGAATAATGCAACCTACACTGAAGAAACTCATTTTGGGTACATGAGTCCCAGCTCCAGGTTCTCCCCACAGGGTGCCTTCCAGAAACAGTGCAGGGTACACTTTTGTCCCATGACGACATGAGTTTCCTCCCTGCTGAATTTCCATATGCAGGTATTAGCAAAATGCAAGGCAAAATAAACTCAACAAACAGACATATACAGGTGACAGGTAAAGCCCTCAATTGCCTTTCACTACACACGGCCTTGTGTTTTCTTCTGTGGTAACCCACAACTTCAGGACAGTGCTGGCTGAAGTGATGTTTGAGAAGGTGCATGACTCATGAATGTTTGTAGAGTTTTCTTGGAAAAGTTTCACACAACTTCATTTTTCAGTATTGACTTCTAACATTTCTTTTTGGCATCTGTATGTGTTGGCCAGTCCTTACTTAAATATGTTTCTGTCACTTTTGACCGAGCACAGTGTGCATATACAATGTGGACTGGTATTCAGGAAACCACCAGCAAGATGCAACACTGGAACATATTTGAACAACAGAGGCATTGTGTGGATGCCAGATGACGCGGTGAAGAGCAAATCTATTCTCAATTCTTGACCTCTTGTATTCAGGGTGCTCAGTTGTTATCCTTTTATTTCTAAATAAATCATTTACATCTCCAGAAAGGCGATTATAGTAACAGCTCTGTGTTTAGAGCCCCTGGGAGCTCTTGCAATACTAAACCTCATTTGTGCAGAGATAACAACATGGTGGTGGTGAAAAAGTTAAGGAGAGCCTGAGAGCTCAATTAGCCCCAAAGCTGTGCAACCTGATTGAGATATTGACACACCTGATAGAACAAGAGCTGGGAGGAGAGCTGATAAGAGGTTAAAAAGAAGAGGATAAGACTTCAGGGCTTGGTGTTATCTGTTTTTGTTTTGTGGCCAGTATCCTTGATCCTGTGGTGTGCGTGTCTCCATGGACAAAGGGGTCCTGCCTCCTCTCCAGGCACCTGGGCTCTGGAGTTATAGGGGGTGTTTGCCTAAAATTTGCATAAGAGTGAGTCTCAGAAGGGTCATCTAGCATGGAAGACTAACAGAACAAGGTAAAGCTTTTTTTGTTGGTGGTGAGTTTTTTGTGGTTTTTTTTTTGTTGTTGTTGTTGTTTTATGTTTTTATAAGAAATTGAAAGTAGACTATTATGATACTAGCTAACAGGCATATTTAATGAAAAATGAGTTATTTGGGGCACTGTTATGTTAGAATAAAGTGGGTAGGAATTTGCTGATTTAATTAGAGATGGATTTACTCTAAATCTGAGATCTTAACAAAGAAATTTAGAAATTGTTTAGACCTTGAATAGAAAACACCAAAATCAATTTCCAGGCTTCAGCACTGGTGCTGAGTCTGGTCCTCTGTACACAGGTATTCTCCTAATGTTCTTCCTGGCCTCAAGTTGCAGAGGCAGGGTGTCACGAGCCGAACAGGAACGATTCCCCAAAGGTGACAGTGAGCCTCTTGGTCCTCTAGGAGAGCAGGGGCAACATGCACCCAGTTGTGATGCAGCTTTCTAGGATTAAATCCCCCAGATCACCATGGAAGTACTTACAATGAGAATTTTGCTCTTTTCATTTTGCTGTCAGATTCAAATCTGGATCCCTCCCGTTGTCAAGGTTTTTGAACCTTGAATTTTAATTTTGATGGATTTATCACCAGCCACCCTTTGCACACGGTTGTTTCCATCTATTTCTGGACATACTGGCTGTGCTGGGATAGCAAACGGTAGGAGAAGGTATTAACTTAAATGAGCTACATGAAACAGATTTCTGTCCGTGTCCCCTCGGCATTTCTTGATAACAACACTGTCAACAGATCTAAACATTGTCAAGATGTGTGAAAAGAAGCTAAGTTTATGCCTGTGACTAGAACTTTTCAGAGAATGGGCTTCAAAAACTTTTCATGTTTTTAATTTTCCAACAAGCAGGCAAAATTTCCTTAGAAAGTATATACTTGTAAAAATTTAATTTCAGTCAGAAAGCCAGTTTTTCTGTTGGAAGAGTTTTGTTGGGAAAATGTTGACAGGCTCTTCTTGGTGAGTAAGTGTTGCAACATTTCATTACATAAATTAGTGTGTCTGCTAATGGAAAAGTCTAGCTTAGAATTTTAAGAATTTTAGTGGATGGCTGTGACCACGTTTTTACCAATACTTTGTATTTCTTACAATGCTGAGGACTCAGCCCTCATCAGGTGCTCTATGCAGTAAGTACTTAGGGTAGGTCAGCAAGAGAGAACAACTTTGTATATAAGGCTAAAAGATGTTGGTTTTTTTTCCCTAATGGACAAAGTTAACTTCTGCATGGGCTTGTAATCCTTTTGCACAGATGAAGTACCATTGCAGTTTATCATCTTTGACCCTAGCTTCCCCAGCATAAATTTTCCTCAGCAGTCTGTGTATGCAAGAAAAAGCAGAAGGAAAACCCACACACAATTGTCCCCTTGGGAAGAGGAAGAAAGAACAAATGTGTGACACGTTAGCTATGTTGCTTACTGCTCTGCTGGAAGATGCTCTGATACTATAGTGATGAACACAATGCAAAAGATTGAATAGAATTACTTTTTGCTAATTTGTCAAATTCTAACTGCTCTTTTTCTGGGATTATGTCAAAATGAGATATATGGATCCCTGCATTTGGTTCTCCAAGAAAAGCTTTTACATAACTAAACAATAGATGACAATGTGTAAGTGCATTCCACTGAAATTCTTAGCTTGTCCTTTTAGATAAAGTATTCTGCCAGCATAGGAAACACAGTTATTTATGTATGTTTATATACATTCTTTATCACATTAAATACATTCCACCTTATTGTGTACATTTGGCATTTGTATACATTTGGCATTTTTATGCATTTCCTTAGTACATACATTTCTTTGTGTCTGTGGCTCAAAGAAATTTTGAGCTTTTCTGCTTGTTGACTCATTCCAAATTGTGGGCTTGATCCGATATTTAAGCAATGAACGTCAAATTTCAGGGAGCAAGTGGTTTCTCCTTACACAATTCCTTTTATGTGCAGAAACTTCCCTTCCTGCGAGTTAACTAGGGCTAACTTTGCCTGCACCTCTGCTCTTGTGTCCTAGATTTGCTGCCTGCTCAAGTGCTTCTGAGCAGCCTTGCAATGGGATGGGGGAAGAGGAGGTGCTCTTGCCTGTAAGCAAGAGAAAGGAAGGTAATTAAAGCATTTCTTTACCTTGTAGTGAGTGCAACCTATTTGATAAGAGTGGTTTTAGTGGGCCAAATAACAAATACTAGGGTACTGAATTCAGGTTGTGCTAAACTTCAGTGAAATGCCAAATGTGAGCTAGCCAAACAAAACAAAAGCTTTTATATATATATATACACACACACACACATATATATATATGTGTCTGATGATTGCATTTTACCTCCAACTCCAGAGAGAGCTTCTAGGTACTTCTCTATCAAAAATCTCAATAGTTTGTTTTCAAGAGGAAGGGTGAGTTTGAGGTCTATTTAACACAGTGAAATTTCCTAATGTATCACAATTATGAAAACACCTGTGCTAGGCAGAGTAACTTTTTTGTTGAGTCACTGGATTACACTCTAAGTTGATGTGCTTATGTTCATTTATAAATCACTTTAACAAATAAGCAGCATCCCAAATTACAATTTACTTTCTTTAGATAATTTGATAATTGCAGCATTCCTTAAGTATTTATATGAGGAGATTGGCAATTCATAAATGTTGAATTATACTGTATCTGCCTATTTGCCGATTGCATAAAATTACTGAACTAAATCTTTCAGCTATCAGAATAACACAGCTTAAGCTACAGTAAATTTGGAAATATGGTTATCCTGTGCGATGCAGCTCTAAATAAACTGATGTCAGTGCTGTGAAGAGATACTATCCATTATTCAGAATGGATACAGCCATGTCACAATCGCAGTGCACTGGGGTAATTTGCTCTGCTACTCATGGCTGTTAAGGACTTTCTAACTAAATTTTTCCAGCTGGGTTCATATTCTTAGGAAAGCTGTCTTTTGTGCTTGGTTTTGGAGAACTACCTCATCTCCATTGTTTTATAAAATATGCTCTTGTTCTTAATTATTCCCTGTGACTATCTTTTTATTTTTATTTTTACATAATTTGTTTAATTATTCAGGCTGAGTTCAAAATATCTGCTAGGGGTTTCTTTGGGTTTTTTGTTTCCTTGAATGTTTAATCAGTGAATGTATAAGAACAGCCCAGAATTGTCATCTTGCAGCAATTCCAAGTTAGGGCTTTTTTTGCCAGAGGAAAAATAAAAATATATAATTATAATACAAATCCTAATGATCAAAGTCGTGGATGGGCTGTTTTGGTATTCTCTAACAGCTTGTGTTTTTTGATGTATACTTAAGAGTAAAACTATCTTCATTTGAAAACAGAACATATATATCGTGTCTTGCTGGAGTCCAAACTACACCCCTCCTCCCCTGAAAAACAGAGGTGAAGTCTTTGTCTCACGTATTCCTTTTCACAGAATTTGCTCATGGCCCTTTCCACACCTTAGAAGCTCTAAGCTCCCTTGATAATAAAAGGAGACAGAATGGGATTTTTTTTCATTTTCAATTTGGCTTTTTTTCCTTGCTTGAATGTGGTGTCCAGATATGCCAGCGACGAGCAGCGCAGCCCAGGCTGAGGCGAGCGAGGCAGAATGTCAGCATATGGATTCCTCAAGCACCAATCTGGTGCACAACTCTGTTATTAGCCAGAGAACAAGACAGGGCACTTGATCCATCAGTGTTACTTTGCACAGAGGTTGCTCACTGGAATTGATGATCATGATAGTCTTGAGTTTCCTGCAGTGGTTACCGGCTGAGTTGGTAAGTTGCAGAAGTATTTTTTTTTACCATTGGGTCCCAGTGAGATCCTTGGCATGTAGAGCTGCTTTTGAAGGTCCTGTATTTGAACCTCATTTTATTCTTTTTTTTCTTTTGAACATAACACAAAACTTAACTTACAGTCTCATTTCTTGAATATGAGCATACAGTTAAATTCTCTGGCAGGAGTTATTAGCATTTTGCCTTTGTAGCCATTTTCTAATCATTGTGCAGATGAAGTATTTCAGGATAAGAAAGTTACTGTAGTTTTTTAGCAAGTACCTCAGGCAATTTGCTGACATATATCAGTGCACTTGTCAAGTGCTTTGACACAGATGTCTAGTTTTGGCAACCACAGAATTTGAATATCCTACCCTGTACATATCTATTCATAGAGTCAATTCAGATCCGGTGTAGGTGGGTGCAACTTCATTGACTTCAACTGTGAGGCAGCCGCCTGCACTCAAGCTGAATTTAGGCTTAGAGAAGTGTGCCCAAGAACAGCCTGGAGAGCACTCAAAATGGTCCTCCAAGACCTGTTGCTCTCTGCCTGTGAGTAGGGATGTGTTGCAGGCGTTACTGGGCCATCAGGGCCAGCCACAGCAGAAATGGATGGGCTAGCCTTGCCCTTCCCCTCCTCTGCAGGAGGGTGATTTGGATCAGAGACATCCCTGGGTGATGGGGTGGTCTTGCTTCCACTTATGCTCCAATGCCTATCCTTACCCTCTGGCTGTCACGTTGCTTCTCCAGTTGGCCCAAAGGCAACAATGGAAGTTGGAACTCTGTGTTTCCCCTTGTAGAGGGTTTTTTGGCCACTGTAAATATCCCAAACATCAAAAAGACTCTTCATTCTCCCTCCAGCCAGCTATTCTAACTTCCTGCAGCTATAAATCCCCATAATGATTAATCGTTGCTATTGCTCACTTAACTGAGCTTCTCTCTAGTTTCCCAGTAGGCATTGAGAGGGAGGGTTTCTTTTTCACCCTTGGAGGAGCAGCCACCCCAAACTGTTACGGTGATGGAGGTCTGGGCTGGTGGCACAGAGGCCCTTTGTCGCCTCAATTGGTCCCAGTCACTTTGGGTACCTGCCAGAACATACAGCTTCCCCTCTGCTGCCCCAAAACTTTTCCAGGGAGAGTTTCACATTGCAGAGAGGACAGCCAGGAAATTAATGCCAACAGGATCAGCCTTAACATACCTGCTAATATCTCATGGGTCTGTGGTGGCTGGTGCTGCCTCTGCAGCTGTCACTTCCCCACTCAGTGATCCTCCACACCATGGAATACATTAGTGTGGCTGGAGGGGAGAGGGAGGGTGCATGTCCCTTGTGTTGCTGGTAATCGCCTCTTCTGCTCCATCCCAGTCCAGAGCCATTGGGTTCCCTTCCCGTCTGTCAGGTCAGAAGGGCCCAGTGAATGCATTGCAATTTGGAGCAAAAATCCAATATTAGCATGTTAATATTCCCAGACATTGCGATTTGCTAAAGGTTTGATTTTTTTAACCATGCTATGAGAGAAGAATAAAAACATTATTGTAGATGTTTGTTTGCCAGTAGATAGAAACACAATTGCCACAGTATATTTGGGTTTGTCACTGCATATCGTGTCCAGATTTGATTTTTCTCAAGATGGTTGTGAAGTGAAACCCAGTGGATTGACACAACGTCTTTGCTTGTAAATCATTGCGCTGAGCTGCCCTACTGCTATCAGAAATAATCACAAAATACAGTGCTACATGACACAGATCATCCTTTGGTTTGAAGAACACAGTGTTAATTTTATGCTCTCCTTTCACATAAACACCCTCACTTGGACCTTAACAAGCCCCCAAACATTGGTTACCAAACGACCATATTATATCACCCCCCCCTTTTGTTCACTCGCTATAAAATTGAACAACTGGGACTGAGAGAATTTGGCCTTGATCCAAAACATGGCTAGATGCATCTGCATTTGGCTCTGTGCCCAAAGATATAATATTCAAATGTGAGTTGTCCTTAATTTTTGTTTAAATCATCCTTTTTACTTTTTTTTTTCTGGGGAGGGTACAGTGCTTGCAAGATGTTTTCCCCTCTCGTTGTCAGATTATTTTTTTAAAATGCAATTTCTATCTCTTCTTTCCCCATGGAATTCAGAAGAGATGAAACCCGGTGGGACTGTTTAGAAATTAAACGGACCCCCCTGGAAACTACTCTTTCAGAACCACTTAACATTTAATAAAGAATGGTACCATTTCTGTAGTTTCTTTTAAACATACTATGAAGTATAGTGGGGAACCTTATTTCTCTGATTATTTTTTTTTTTATAAAAAGGGTGCTTATTACCTATTCAATTCTAGGGCTTTTCTACCCCTAGAAAACAGCTTAAGCTGATACTGCTGCTGGTTAATAATTATAAATGTGCTATGGGCAGTAAGGTCTTGGTACAGATTGTTGGGGTGGACCTTCTATGACTGCAATGGGCTTTAGGTCAAACCGGAGTAGATATTGGCTTGCAAAGGGGTTGCAGGTAAATCCTTTGTGCATGAAGCTGCCTGTGACTGAAGCAGGGCAGGACTTTGAGAAGTAGCACAGGACAAAATCAGCTGCAGATTCAGTCTTGTCTTGCACTTCTCCATTTGTGCTGCCCTAAATTCAGTGACATAAAGGTGGGGGAGGAGGTCAATGGAGAGTGTGATCTTCAGCTGAGGAAATATTTGCTGTATTTTCTGTGCTTTAGTTGCTGTTATTAATACTGATAATGCTTAGCAGCAGTACCAATTAGATTGGTGTAAATAGAGATTATAATGTGGTTAGGGATAACACAATTGACGATACGTGTATTTAGTAAACAAGACTGTCAGTATGTATAAAACATCAGCAACATGTTAAAGCTTGATATTTCATAAGACAGCAGAGCATGGGGATTGCTTTGAGACAGCAAGCTGAAAAAACATTTCATTTAAAAATGAAACATGTTTTAGTGTTATAAACCCCAGCAGGCAATTCACTCATTGGGGCTAATCATTCAAAATCTGCTCTTCTTTAGTAACAAGCTGAAAAAGAGACGGAGTAGCATTTTCAAAGACATTGGAGGTTTTTCTTAGTCCTTAGGAACAAGTTTATTTTAGCTTTATGGTTTTCTCATATTTGAAAAATGCTGCCTTATCTATCTGGAGAGTAGTCCTAAAAGGATAGATTTATTAATATTTTCCAGACTTACATGAACTGCTATGTAAATAATGACAAATATGGAGACTTAAAATATACACCACATGTGGTAGAGGAATTCAGTATCTTCCTTAGCTACCTGATCCAACAACATTGAATAAGGTATTTAAAACCAGGTATGGTGAGTAATTGTAAGTCAAGTGCTTGAGTGGCTGAAACAGTTAACAAAGGAAGTTTATGCTTGTTATCAAAGTATTTCTGAGACTGAATTGCTCACTGTTGCTTCTCAGGCTGTTGTTACAGCTCTCTTACGATAGCGTGATCTGAATGGGAGATTTGCGGCTTGCTGTCAGTCAATGTGGATTACCAGCATGCTGAAGCAGAAGATGATGTTTAGGTCTTTGTAGGTGGATGTGAAAACTGGAGTCGGTGTCAGTAAATGCTGCTCTCCCAGAGGTAACCAGGTGCAAAACATTTCATATAGTTATTTGTGAGGGATCAGCTTTTACTGAAACTGACTCCGAAAAATCACCCGTCCCTGGCTTGGCATTTTCTTTCTCCTCTTTTCTCCCTATGTCCCTGCAATGGTATAAGACTTTTTTTTTTCAACTATAATTAAAAATATGATACAAATCTGGGAGACATATAGTGGCTGTGGAAATGCCATATTCAGCATTTGAAAAGAATGCAATGAAGCAAAGTCCCAAGAGAAACTATTAAAATACTTTTCTGTAAAACTCTGGTCTTGGTTACCACATGGGTTGCAATTGGCCAGCATTGGGAGGACACCCAGCAAAACCAATTAAAACATACTGGGCATAACAGCATGTTCCCTGCTCCTCTTACTAGTTTCAAAAAATGTCTCAGTACAAAATGGAGTTTTGCTTAAAGGTACCGAGAATGTGACTCTTAACTTTCTTAAGTGGTATAATGAAGGTCTCTTAGAAATTGAAAGATGTAAATGATATAACAGAGTTCTTTTGTACTGACATCACAAAAAATAAATGTTTGAAGTTGTTGATGAAGCCAGCAATGTAGCCTAATTTAAGGAAAATTACTGAACCTAGTGATGGGGGGAAGCAAAGTAGATGTACATCTGCATAGAAAAGAATAGTCATACACTTATCTCAGAAGGGGAAAACTGGGTAATTCTCCTAATCTGATGTTCTCTTTTTCCCAAGATCATCTTACTAGAAGATCTCATAGCTAGATATGTGTTCATATTAAATCTATTCCTTATACATTTTCTATCTGTCACAGTAACTTCCACAAATGAAGTATCACAAGCATGAGCCATTTCTTCATTTCAAGTAAAGATTTTTACCAGTAACTGCTACTCTCCCTTAAGCACTAGCAAGGAGGTTGCTGGAAAACAGCATCAAAATTATATCGCCTCTCTTAAAAAAAGACAGTGGAGGCAGACCTAATTTGTATATATACTGCTGTTAAATTATAGAGCAGCACCAATGAAGCATGAATCATCACCTGCTGACATTTTGTTCAACTGACGGCTGCAGAGCACAATGTCTGCACGGTTAGACACTGATGTTAGGCTCAGTGGAGATGTAGAGATACGGAAAGAATAAAGATCAGGAAAAACAGATGCTTGGTATGATTTGACCTCTTGGGTATTGTCATTTCTCCAAGGAGTGATGTTGTGTGCGTCTACATCAGGAGGCTGTAGCTGCAGATGATGGGGATAGCGTACAAGGTAGCCCTCCAGCTGCATGAAGCTTCCATTCCCACCAACTGTGGGTATCCTGTGGAAAAACACATGGCAGCTCCTCAAAACGCCAGAGTAGTGAGGGCATCATATTGGTAATTTCTATCAAAAGACCCTGAGTCTAAGCCAAAGCAGAGATGCCTGTGACAGCTGAGCCCCAGGGCAGGGAGGTAGATTGTGCACTTCTAGTTGCTGCCTCCCAGAAGTCACTTGTGGATTTGGAGGTCCGTGTGCCACTGCAACTGAATGTTTCCAGTTGAGTCAGCAGGTTGCTTACAAGCAACTGCAGACGTGCATATTGATCAATCAGTGTTATTTTTAAGTTTGACAAGGAGAAAGTTATGGGGAACTGTCCCTTGTAGGACTACCATGAGACTGTTGGACCCAGTGGCTGTGTTACACAGGGGCTCATGTTTCCCCATGCTGACCAGCTGTCACTCAGATTCAGCCTGTAAGGAGCTGCTTAGCTTCAAGTCATTTCTGAACAGCGCAAGTATCATGCAACTTCCCCTTATTCATTATCAACAAGTGCAGAGACTGAAATACTTATGATTGTGCTTCACTGTAGATGCTTCTTTTTTCTGCTTGGGCTTATCATGTGTCTCTTGCCCAGCTGCTGTCTGGGTCTTTCCCACAGCACCTTCTCCATCCCATCTCCTGTGCAGTTCCCTATGGCAATAGCTATGCCGGCTCTCCTTTCAGCTGCCTTATCTGCAACATTCAAGTTCTTGTGAAAGCAACTCAAAATCCTTCCATCAGATATTTGAGTGACTGCATTATGGACATCATGGATCACATATGCATGCCATATCACTGGATTGTGCTGTCTACCGCTAATTTTAGGTTACAGATTTTCTCAGGAACAAATGAGCTTTTCCATGGCTTGTGCAGCTCTAACTTCACCTTTGGTGCCATATAATTACTGACAGGCAGACACAGTCTTTTCAGCTGGCTACTTTGACTGCCAGTTTTTTCTGGAAATGATTTAGGTCTAGCTCATGACAAATCTTTTGCATCCATTTTTCCATATATTTGACTTTTGTTTTCTCATTAAAGCCTCTCACATGTTTAGGGAGAGGTTTTTTTTCTTCTCCATGGGAAGGAAGGACTCCTTTACTTTAACACTTCCCTTTTCTTGGTGATTTGCTTTCCCCTAAAGCTGTGGCAGCCATTTCTTTCCCTCCTTGTCCAGTGAAATCCTGAAAACCTCCATGGAGTGCAGTGAAGGCCACTTCCTATCTGAAATCCCTCAGCATTTTTAAAGGAGCCCTCCAGTCTTTTGACCCTAGCAGAAGAGGTGATGCTTGGTCCTTGCAAGATAGCTGTTCAATATTGGATTCCTATTCCAAAATTCCACTTAAAGACAAACATGAAAAGTTCATTATTTAACATAATGTAACAGCCACAAGATTAAGTTAATGTAACAGAAATTATGTGCTTTCTGAGTAGAAAAAAAAAATCTAAAATGGAAAGCCACTTACTTCTCAGTAACAGCTTTAAAAAGTAAATCCTATGTAGAAATTTTAAAATTATTTCTAAAAATCTGGTATCTGTCTTAGGAGATCCCAAAAGCCTGCTTTAAAGGCTCTTCCTGTCCAGTTTCATCCATCAACCTGTAGCAGGTTACAGAGCGATGTCTCATTTTGACCCCCAGTGTCCAGCCCTTGCTCTGTGGCTGGCACTCTCCCAGCCCACAGGCAAATGCCTTCAGTCTTCTCCATCTGAAGTTCATGGGCAGCCAAAACCTCTCTGAACAAGCCTTTGATGCAAGTATGTCTTTGCTGTTCCGATCTCAAAACACAGCTAGCTCCTGACTACCGCTAATGAGAAGATTAAGACCAATATGATGGTAATGCTTCATTTCAGTGCAAGGGCCAGTCCCATCGGCATGGCAGGGGTCATGGGGAAAACGTGATAATTTGGTGCTTTTTCACTTCGTGGGTGCTTAGTTGTCACTGAAGAGAGCACACTAGAGAAGTGATGCAGAATTACTCATCCTTGCAACTGCTGCATAGTGTAAATGCAAGTAACTCTGTGGTTTGTTATTGGGATAGGGATGCATCCAACTCTCTGAATGCAGACCATTACTTTGAACCCAGAGAGCTCTTGGGTCTTCGAAAATATCTCAAAGACAAGACCTACGTAATTTATAAAAGAAACAGGGATTCTTTTGATATTTTGGATTCCTCGAATCAGTAAAATTAAATGTATCTTTGCTATTATTTCTTTTGTGTTTTCTCCTTTTCCCGCCTCCCCACAAAAAAAGGTTTTTAATGAATAAGCAATTGATGATCACACTGTTTATCTAGATCCTCTTTGGTTGCAGGAATATTGAAAAATTAAGAGACAAAAATACTGTAAGGGTGATTTCCTACTCATTAACTTTCCTCTGTATTTCAGCTTTCCACCACCAGTAATTCCGGAGATCTGCATTCCAAAAAGGTAAATTTAATCTGGCATTTTTGCTATTCTTTCCAAAGACCCACTGGTTACAGCATATGCAGGGATAGATAGGGGTTACTCAGCTGAAGTCTATCTTAATTCTTTTTAACTATATAGGTATATTTCCTCCCTTCCCCAACACATGCCCTAGTGTGGTGAGTGAGATGTAACATATTAATCAACACAAGTTTCCTGTGGTGGTCTCAAAGAAGTATGGGAATAAAGTTGAGAGGCTGTACTATAGTTGCTAAAATACATATGAAATGCATGACTGAGGTCTCCCGCAGCATGTTGTCAGCTTTTGGGAATCTGTAACTCTTTGTCAAAATGACCCTGGGGGCGGGGGAGAGGAGGGGGAAGCAGCTAAAATCAATAAATATTCAAATTCTTATTCCTGTTAAGTGTGTAATTCTTCACAACTTTCAGTGAGTTTGGGTGCCAAGGCAGAAACGTGAACTCTGGATGATGTAGAGCTAACTGTATGGCCTCCTAAAGGAGCTTCTGACCAGCATGGAGACAGTTCCAGTCCCCACAGGAGAGGACTCTTACTCTGGTGGGAAGTTATTCTAAGCTCTCTCATCTGTATAAAATGACCGCACAGCAGTTTGTCAAAATAGTGGTGGTAAAATGCTATTTTAACATTTGCAATTGTCCAATGCTTTATTGGCTTGGCTTCTGATGAGCTAGGAACCTAGCTTGGAATGTACACCTGGACTTGGTCTTGTCATAGGGATCTTATTTTACAACTTCTGTTTGTTTTTTAACAGCTACGTAGAAACCCCTGGTCACACAAAGTTATTTATCTGTTTTGGTACCATTCTTCATATTTGCCTGTGAGCAACAGGTCAAGCACAAGAGAGTTATTTACCTCTATATGGGATCTAACCTCATTCACTTTAAAGTATTCTTCAGCTCAGAAACTTGATCATAAAAAAAGTATGTGCATGTTTCCTGCATACAGTTTTGTTCCTTGCTAGTTTCTGTATTTTGTATATTATACGAAATCTTTTTTTATAAGAAATACTCTTGTAAGCTCAGCCTGCCATCCGAGAGTCCAAATACCTTCTTCTCTAGTTGTTAACCGTCACCAGTGGTGAAAATGCAACAGGCCATATTTTGCCCTGCCACAGCTTTTCATTCAAGGTTAGACTTAACACAAAGTTAACGTTAACGCACTGCCCAGGTATTTTGAAATTTGTTGTCAATGCTGCTTCCTAAAAAGAAATAACCAAGCTCATTCTTTGCTGTTATGTCTCTGCAGGGCAAGCAAGGAGCAGAAGCAACAATAGCAACAACAAAGATTTGATGCCTAAGCAGATATAATTTAAAGGCAGTGATAAAATGTTTTCTAAATGGCTTTGGTTTTATAATTCAGTAACAGTTATTGTTTTTATTCTAAATACTTATGATATTAAAGGATTTATGCATAGTTTCTTTAACAACATGAGGTTCTGTGTTTTGCCTTCTCCAAAATAAATAACACATTCTTTCCGTTGTAAAATATGCAGTTTTCCCATAGGAAAAATAATAAAATTCCCTAATAACTTTGTTAAATTGTTTGCAGGTGTCAGTCATAAGTATAGACATGAATAAACCAAAATAATGGTTGTATAATATTAAAGAATCATAAAACAGAAATACAGCATGAATAAACTGAAACATCAAGGGGTCTTGAATGTAGTTCCAGTCTTTTGTTGCATATGGTAATCTCTGGACTGTGCATGCATCTGCCCTGTTCTAATGATATGGCAACCTGCTACAATTTCATTTTAATAGGGAGTAGATGTAGGTTTTTGGGGGAAAAAATATTCTGCTCCAAAATAGTGTCAAGAACTGTGTTCTTGATATATTACAAAAGATATTTAATAATGTGCCCTGTCATCTAACATACAGAAGTATTTTGATTCCCTAATATAAATTGTAGTAAACTTTCTTTAGCATCTATGTATATCAGTACTCTCACCACAGAAGCTTGCTAGAATTCTTGACATTTAGCTTCAAGCACAGTATTTACTGTGCACCATGTTTATTTTTTTTCTTGGTGCTGCAGTGGCTTTCTTAACAGCCAAAGAAAGAGTATTTGTTTCTATTGAAAGGTGTCTATTTCACTTTTCCATGTTGACTCATAAACAAATGTAGTTGCATGGGTTATTTTCCTTGACTTCACATACTGAAGTACTGCTGGTAAGAGAAACTGAATAAGTATGTTCCTACTGCAAAGATGTAATATAGAAAAAAATCCTTTCTGTTATTCTTCATTAGCTAATTTAATTTTTTATTTTCCACACTCAGGATTTCAAGAACAAATATTCAAAATACGAAAAAGTTATGTGTAACAGATACTGCATACTTTAAGCAAATCATCAAATATATTGTCTAGATTTCCGATGTTGTATACAGCTGTGTGTGTGTAGCAGGACACCCATCACCAAAATATTTTAGCACTTGGACAAAAATCATCGTATTACAAAGCTCTCTATAAGCATGGTGAGTGATCTGCATTTGTTCAGGCTCAGGATTCTGGTGACAGAGGAGGGTACAAGCAGCTGACATTGTGGCCCTGAAAAAATACTCTAGCCTTAGAGCAAATGAAGCCTTCTGCTGAGCAGTTTTAGAGTTTAGGAGAGGTTTTGGCTGTTTAGTAGAATTAGCTGTGGCACAGGGATGCTGCAGAGGATCCCACCACCCTTCTTTCCCCCTGCAGGCATGCCCTCTGCTCCTTAAGGGTGAGGAAGAGGTGCACAAAGCAGGTGCTTCAGCAGAACAGATCCTTACAGGAATACTTTGCCAGACCACAGAAACAAGACCGTTGCCCTTTTATGCCATTCCTATGACACCCTGACAACACCACTCTGCTAAAGAGCTAGAGGCTGTCTTGGTGTAGCAATACTATGCTTGTAATCGTAAGAGCAAGGACTGAGGCAATATCAACCTGGCCTTACCAGCGATTCTAGAAATATCTTGCAGGGGTTCTCCCAGCATTGCTGTGTGCAGAGTACTTCCATGGAAAAGGCATGGCTCTGTTTTGATGAAATGCAGAGTGCTAAGAAAGTGCCATGTGTAGATAATATTTCCCATCTATCCTGTCAGCAGCCCATTCTGTACAAATCCTGGAAACTGCTCTGCTAATAGATTGGTTCCTGGTATGGCATCTGCAGTCCTTGATCAATTATTTTTGCTCATTTTTCTGGCTCAGAACAAGGACAGCTTTCTGTAAAGTAAGTGCTGGCTTAAGCATTATCTGCTTTTTTCTATGGGTGTGTTTGCATGTGTGTGTGATGGATATATAATGATGTGATATCTCTGTATCTAGAGCCTGGTAATCTTCTCTTGCAGTCTATGTCGTATCATCAGGCATAGCTGTGTGGTGCTATGAAATAAATCTCCCTCAAAAATCAGTGTACTGGTTGTGGACTGAGCTAGGCTTAGCACCCATCTGCAAGCAACAGTCATGTTATTCTGCTGCAGTGTTATCTTGTCTCTTCCCTCCAAGACAGAACCATGAACTACGGTTTGGGGGGGCAGCATCTGCGTCATGGGGTCATATTCAGCCCAGCAGTTCATCCACAGGGCTGGAGAAAAGCCTTTACACTGGGGGTCATCTGAGCTGCTCTGGGTGCGCGGGCTTCTCTTTGATGGCAGAGGTTTCTTCAGAGTCCCACAACCACTTCACAAACATAGCTGGTTGCCCAGGTGGGGTTTTAGTTGCGCGCCTGGCTTTTGTTTGTGACAGTATGCAAATATGAGTGTCCTGCACCTCCACATAATGACAAGGAGTGGAGTTAATTTTTAAGGAGAAGCACGGCATGGTTAAAGTTCTTGATGTAAAGAAAGTCACCAATTCACAAAGGAATTTGATTACCTCTATCCATTATACACACACAGTGAGTGATCGTGCTACTAACCATCTGTCATCTATTTCATTTGCATCATCAACACCTGCCCTGTTTATCTGCTACATTCTTTTCTTTGCTGAATTCTTACACTGCTTTAATAAAATACAGAAATGTTATTGTTAAAAACCAATTAATTTACAATCCTCCATAGAGATAGTATTACTTATAATTCAATTTAGCTTCTAATGACCTGCTTTCTTGCAAAATGACTTAATTCTAGTGTCAAAGATTAGTTATTAGACATTACCCTGCTGCACCAGTCATGTACTGCTGAGACAGGCAAAGCAGCTCTAGGTGTCCCTGGTCATTAATCAGAACTCGGAGACATTTTCCCTTTAACTCATTACAGAACCTCATTTCATCTGCCATTTTAACTCTTTGCTTTACAGAGTATTTTGAAGATAGCTTTCCTTGGTTTTTTTTGCATTTTGGGCCTTCAAGGCAAAGAACAGAGCTGGAAGTCTGATTGCTTCAGAGAAAGCTGTCATTGCCCATACTTTCTGCTGACCCTCCACTGAGGAGTTCATTTTGCATCTCAATTGTTATGTGAATGGGGCCTGAAAAGCAGGACTTGCTTTTCCTTACATCAGTTTTGGGGAAATTAACACAATTGGATTTTCCATGCAATTATAGCACTGGGTGTACTTTCCTTCTTATTACAAGAAATGGTATTATAAACATACACCACAGAGGCCAACCTGCTTCCCCGTAAGTGCTTTGGCAAGGCAGCTACCACTAGCCGCCTCCTTCCTGAGCTTCGCAAAATGCGTTGTGAAGCAAGGGACCAAATCCAGGCAATTCTCACAGCATCAGCAGGGCTCATGGGCATTCAGAAGAATGGCTGGTTTTGCAGTTCACACATTGACGTTTCATATACAAAATATTATGTGCAATCTAGGACTGTGTCAAATTCTCCTTCCTTACTATATCCCAGGCAAGGGTTGGCTTTTCTTGCTCATTACTAGTATGGCTTCTTCCTCTTTCTCAAGTGGCATAGGACTTTGCTGGGAGTAACCCTATTCGTGGGGCATTTGCAGACTGTGATCTGACAGTAAGGATGGATTTGATCTTTGGAAAACACTGTTCTGTGTCTTTGGTTTTTTGTTTCTGTGACGTGTTAGAGAAATACCTGTCATTAAATTAAATCCCAAATCTTTAGAGCATTTCAGCAACAAAAGGCATAAAAATTGCATATACAAATGATGGATATGTAGAAATTAAAACTTTTAAACAATTTAAGACAACTTAAGCTTTTGAACAATTACATGCAGAGTATTTTTAAAATGCATAACAAATTTAAAACTTCAGGCTTATCAAAACCCATGCATGGAGATGGCACAACAGGTAGGGTTTAATGTGGAAAAGGTTATTTCTTCTATTCACAGCCAAGTCTATGTGCTGCGGTACTACTTCCAATAAAATCTTATTTTTAGCATTTTTAACTGGTGCAGTTTAGAGTGGGTGAAATTTTTTATTTTCCCAAAATACAGTCACTTCTGTCTTTTGAAAACTGAGAAGCTACTTAGTGTTATAAAAGGCAACTAATGTCTTATCTGACTTCTTGACAACTGCATGCCACACTGGAAGAATAAGAGATGCTCATTATTTTGCTAAAGCACAGGAATTGGCTGTACAGTGTAGGCTGACGAAACTTCAACAGCTGTCTTCTAAGAAGCAGAGTTTTTTTTCACAATAGACTATCAAGGGACATGTGAATAGTACAGCAGACTAACTCTTAAACAACAGGCATTCTTACAAATGATCAAACTCAGCTATGAGCGCCTAAGAATAACCTCCTTTGGATGGCAGGGATGGGACGTTGCTGTTCGTGTATTGCGAATGCTGAAGCCATACATAAAACATTTTGCTGGGTGAATGCTCTGTTTATATAGCTTATAATATTTGCAGACAAAAGCCATCTGAAACACTAATATCTTAAATACCGTGAGAATCAGCCCTTTGGACAATATGGTAAATCTCTTTGTATGAGCATCCTTAACAGCACTGCTTTCCAAATGATATAGACTTATTGCTTCAATCAGACTAATAAATAATTCACATTTCTAAATGGTTTCTACACATGGTGATGGAGCATTGTGGTAGGGTAGGAAACATCCAGCTAGAGCCTAAAATGTCTTCAGACATAATCCTAAAATAATCCTGTTTTCAAATGGTAAAAGTTCATGCCTCCTGCTCAGGCAGCACATCATCAGCATCCAGATCAGGAGTTATGCCAAACTAGCTGTAATCTAATATGGAAATGAGATGTTGGCCTTGATATTGTGTCATTCTTCTGAATGGGATCACCTGCACCCATATCTCCTAGGAGGAAATTTCAAACAGAGTTAGCTCCTTAAACCTTCTAATTAAAATGAGAAATCCCCAGGCTTCCATGACTCAGCCTCGGAAAAAGATTATTAGGAATTTAATAGGGAAAATATCGCATCTCAGACCATCTGTGACCCAGTGCTCTGTGAGAATTTAAAGAAAACTGGAGGGAGGAGGTGCACGCTCCAAAGCACACTCTAGGAGTACTTTGTTGGAGCTGCAATAAATCAACATAGTTAGAGTACAGCCTTTTTCAGATTTAATTACTGTTACATAATTATTAGCAAAGCAGTCTCCTCTGAAACTGTAAAACTCATTACATCAAAAATCCCCAAGCTCCTGATGGAATTTATGAACTAGTTACTTTCTTCCTAGCTCTGGGAAAATGCAATAGAATGTATTTGGTTTTATCTCCAGCAATTTTTTAGTGTGCTGAGCTATTCCATTCTACTTAGTTTCAGGGAACATTCCCTATTTGCCATTTTTTTTATTATAAAACAAGTTCATTTTCATTTGTTTGCTTTTCTGCTCCTGGCACGGAATCTAGACATAAGCACTCGGGGACAGATACCCTTTCCCCCTCGCTGAAAGGGATCCACATCTCATTTCTTCCATCACTCTAGTAGCTACTGATTGAGCTAAAGTACAGATTCCCTCATGGACATGCCAAAGAACAAAATTTTCATTGTCTTTTCCCAGAGGTTTTGCTGTGAATACACGGCTTTAAAACCTGCCAATGATCTGAACAAATTGCCACCAGGGAAGGCCATTTGGTGTCTATATCAAGAAAGCCTGAGGCCAGCCCTTCCCTGACCATTACTGCCCAGTTTGGGACCACGGACAACCGTCTCCTGACTCTCCTGTAGGACAGTGGAGAGATTGTACAATGCCCTAATGGACAGGCTGATCCTTAAATCCATGACATTGCTTCATAGATAGAAGTAATAAGAGACATCCACTCAGAGAGCTGAGAGAACAAGTGAAGAGTGACAATGGAAATGGCTTCTTTAGGGTTCCATTATTTCACAGCTGGTGGGGCTGGGCTGAGCAAGCAGCAAGGTCTCAGCCCAACCAGGTGAAAACAACTACAGCAATCTTCCCTTTCCTACTTCTTCCCACCACCAGGAAATTGCATTTCTTAGCAGACCTTTTGCTAGCATCAGCTATGGGAGGTGCTCCTAAAGCTAAGCTTGAGAGCTCAGGAGTCCCAAGTCTAGGGAAAGCATCATAGTATATTCAGGGATGATTCACAGATAATGAATGCTTTTGTGCTATAGCACAAAACTGAAATAATATTTATCTGTTGAAATTTCTATGATAGTATCATTGTCAGATGGAAGGCTAGCCTGATTTTGTTGAGCTGCTTGGTAACTTTGTGGCATCAGAGAGTAACTGCTTTTCCTGCATTTACCCACTCCAAAATATGACTTTGTGGTTGTATAAGTTGACTTGCTCTTTCATGCAAAATTGCAAATCTTATCATGGTAATTTTATAGATGCCCAGAATTTTTTGGCTCAATCCAATTATGTTTACCTGTAAACATAATAGTAAGATAACACTTGCCCCAAGGTTTAAACTACTGACTTAGAAAACTTGAGATGCTGAGCTACCCTGGGTCAGGAATGTAGGGATATTCACTCTTGCTCTGCTTTTAATATAATTTAATTATCTTTACAGATATTTCTCCTGGTAGATATTACAGGTTGCAAGATAATAAGAAATCCATGCAAGACAATAAAATATAACTTAATTTTGCATAACATTTTAATGTGATCTGAATCCTAAAATGTTTCATGGAGTTAAATGATACATTTATAATACCCCAAAAGAGAGATTAAGGAAGCAAGCAAGAATGAATAGGAGCCCTCTTTTCAAAAAGAGGGATACGGCTCAAGGATCAGGATGTGCATTTCACATGGCACATGTGAAGTTTCCTGCACTATATTTCTGGTAGACAATAGGTGAACAGATGGTTTAGAGAGGAAGAGAGAAGGATAGAGACAGTTTGGAACTGGGTTTTTAAATGAAGGAGGAGTCAGTAGAGTTTAATGAAAATAGGGTTATATGGCTGATTTTTAAAAAAAATTTTTTTTTCTCCCCTGGGAAAAAGCAGTTGCTGGAAGGGTTCTGGAGAAGTAGGTCTTGAGGAGATCATAAGGAGAAGAAATTACAGTAGTTAAGAGGAATGAATAGCGTAATCCTTGTTGATGGGCTGAAGAAGAAAACATTGTATATGAAACAGAAGATAAAGACAGGACATGAAGATAATCCTAGTACCATCCATAGAGTTTACTTGAATTGCAGAGAGCTCTGTCCGGATCTAGGCCAGGGAGAGAAGAAATAAAAGCGTCCTTGTGGGCTCTCTCCTTATTTTGAAGCATCTCACTGGAAAATTGTACTGAGCTTATTTTCTTGGGCATGTCCTTACTTTGTGAAAGATGGGCTTAGGATGTTTATTGGCATGGAGGCAGAGAGCATGATTTGGGCAGTTACGTGGGCCACTGGGTAAAGCATCAGATTGAGGTCTCAGACACTTGAGCAAGTTACCATAGCTAAATGAGTTCCTGTGTAGCAGCTGAGCTGTTACAAATGTAGGGTAGCACATGCTAATTTAAACTATTTTCACTGGGGCTCAGCTGATGCATGGCAGCCATTAAGTCAAGGTAGCTCAATCATATGTCTGAGATCTGATTTAAGGAATCTGGGCTCAGCTCAGTTTAGGAGGTAGGTCACCAGGCTTCTGCTGTGGCTTCTTTGGGCAACCATTTCATCTTGATCTTTCTCATGCATATAGCAGTACTAATGGTGCCAACTCACAGCTGTGAAGTGTTTTGGGGGAGAGGAGAGAGGGGAAAAAAAGAAAGGAGGGGAATGCTAAAAGAGCAGGATGTTTCTATTTGTTGCTGTGTAGAAGTGTGGAGTATGTTGAACTTTGGCTGAGTTTAACGCAAAGCTTTCATGCTTGTCCTCAATACCTGAGTAAATCCAATGCGTTAAAAGGGTTTTGCTGGTATAAATGAGAGCAGAATCTTGCTATAGGGACCTAGCCTTCTGACAGTGAGCATGCATAACCCCAGCTGAGATTTATCACAATTACTGGGAAGAGCAGAAGAATTGGGAAGTGTGCTTTTTGCTTACCACTTACTGTGGGTGTTTTGGAAAGTATCAGGTGCCCCTATCCTTCCAGGAAAAGTGAACAAATGTCAATTTTTTAAAATATTATATGCTTTTAAATGATTTAAAGTTGGGAGGTTTGGGCTCTCCCTTGTTTGAACTGAAGGTCTTTCCCTGTGGAAGGATTTTTATTCTGTCTCTGTGTGGTGATCATAACATGTGGAGCTCCAGACAGCTATTCTGCTCAGAGCTGAAAAACACCAAGCATTTCCTTTAATACTACCAATAAACATTTGTGTTATTTTTTCCATAAAGTGGTACTCTAAGCATCGTGCCAGTTCTCCCAGTGACAGATTCATTTGGAGGCGAAAGTATCAGTATTTACTGGTTACCATAAGTATTTCCAACCCATTTAAGAAGCACAAAGTCCTAAAATATTTATGTATGCACATCAGTTACAGTACTCTGCTACCATTTATTGGGCAGAACGACAAAATACATGTATCAGAGTTATGATTGCTGTGATAATTACTTGAGGGAATCACTCCATAATGAAAATTAAAAATAAAACCATAGTATCGTGTACAGTGATTAAATATTTGTGGAATGATTTATTCTACAGTCATGAAGGTGGTTCATATTTCAAAATATTTGATCCAGAAAATTAATGTCCTGCTGCAAAAATGGTCACCATATTCTTACAATAACACCTTTAGAAGTTGCAAAGGACAATGTTTCTTAAGTACTTGCAGTCAATTTCCTGTCTTACCCCTCCTGTTACAAAGGACTTTCAGACAATAAACTCACATACTGCTACAAAAATCATCTGATATCACTCCTGTGTGCATTTACAGTGGGTTATAATGGGGAACAGCAGAGCAAGAATCAAAGATCTTGGTTTGAGGGTCCTGCCTTGTAAGCATAGGCAGCCTCTGCCTAGTTATTTATCAGACTAAAGATTTTCAACAGAGCTGTGCTAACCCCCTCAACTACGGCTTCTGGGCTGGCAGTAGCAGCTGTCTCTTACCATTATGCCCCGAGGAAGCAATGGCATTTGCCAGCAACTCCCTTTGTGTCTAACTCATTTCCTACATTCTCTTCTTTCATTTGCATAGTCAACTGGTCCTTATGCCTCAAGAAAATCAGGAGAGCATCTGAGGAATAAGTTGTTAGAAATGGAGTTTTTAAACATCACACCAGGAGGTGCATGCACAGACCTCATTATATTCCCAACAGGTCTGCCAGCTCACGAGAACATAACACACCAGAGAGACACTCTCTGTACTAACAGTTGACAGTACTAAAATAAAGGAGGCAACTCCCCCGCTCCCTCCCATCTCAGGAAATCATTGTGTAAATGCAGTGAAATATCTCTGTGAGCCCACTTTCCGCCGCAATGCCCTTCTGGTGGACAGGACTTATTGATGTCAGGAGTGCTAGAAAGAGTAGGACTTAAGTTATAATAGGCTGCCTGCTTCTATTGTTCTTGCCGCCATCTGCCTCCCTTCATTCACAGTAATTTAGCCTGGGGTTGTCCCAAAAGCATCAGTTAGAAATTAGTCAAAATAACCTGAAATCCTAGAAGAGGTTAGATCAGAGACTTGTTTCACTGAACCTCCTCAGAATCAGGGCTTCAGCATTGTTAGTGCTTTGATTGCTGATGGTTTTTCCCATTTGTGGTTAGTTGGGCTGTAATGGCATGCTGATGCCTTTGCCGCCTGGGAGAGATCTGGAAAAGATATTTTCCAGGTGAGGGGCTGTGTTGACATCAAGGACTCCAAACAACCAACAGCTAACGATGCCTCAGAGGTGTCTCTGATAAATAACAGTTATCAAGAGACACACACACCCCCTCATTCTTTTTGACTAGCCAAGCGGATATTTGGTAAGCCTGACCTCCTAGTTCTGGATGGTGTTCATGCCTTTGTTAGGTTCTTTCAGGCTGTTTACTTGAGGTACTGTGGTCTCAGGAAGTGAAAGGCTCTTCTTTGCCCCTGCCCTATGTCCTCTTATTCTGAGTTTGGATATGACTGGGGCTCTGCTTGATGTGGTTTCCCACCTATAAGTGGAACCCAGGCACTGCTGAACAGTGCTGAACCAAACCAGCTGCTGACTTATCGAACAAGTGGCAAAGGTTCAACTGCAAGTGCTATTAATGAAAAAAAGATAATTCTGTGCCTATGATTTTGGCCTTATTCACTGTTGACCTGGTGCTGACCGCCATGCTGCAACTGATGCCAGTTGCCTGTTTGAAGCAACTGAGAAAACACACTGGGAATCTCTGACAATGCTGGTCAGAATACTTCCAACAAAGCAAAAGTGCTTTGAAATATCTTGCTTTGGTTATGAGAGAGACTTCATTGGGTGGGTTTTTTGGAGGAGAGGGAAGAGGGATAGAATGAATATTGCTCTGACCTGCATGGGCTTGCAGCCTAGTGACTAGAGCTGTGGTGTGGGATGCTGGCATTTGTGGCCTGCCCTTATTTGGAAAAGGCTCAGTTTATCGCTCCTGTTCTCAGGCAATCAATCAGACTTGAATCTAGCGGCATAAATCCACTGTAATCACTCTTTGGTGGCCTTTGTTAGGCAACAATGAGCCTCGTGTTGCTGGAGTTTGGTGTGGTCTTAGTGCTTGAAGAAGGTAAGAGAGAGACCACTTGAACAAGCACTGTCGCTCATTCAGACATGGCAAGGTTCTGCAACAAGTCTCTTGAAAATGAAATGTATGTGCAACATACTGCCTTTATTTAGTTGATGTGTTCAAACTAATCACAGTGTATGCATAACTCTGGGTACGTTATGCAGAAACTCAGCGGTACTTCACTAACAGCCTATGTGTCACTGTCAAAATTTAGGCTTTTTGGTCATTTTTAAGCTTTGTAGTCAATGCTGACATCGTATCATCTTGTTACGTTTGGTCCTGTTGGCTCCAGAAGAGATATTGGATGCTCAGTGCATTTAAAAAATATGCCTTCGTGGTCAGGAGACTGAACTGGTAACAGCAGTCTATGCCTTTTTTTATAAACACTGGTTATAGCTGTAGTTCTATGAATGCATGTAGATATTCCTCAGTCTTATGTAGGATATGATAATCCCAAATGGTGTTAGTGGTTTTGGACTTGTTTGGACTGTTGTGCCTATGTAGGAACCACCTAGAACAGCTTTTCTGCCAGTAAGCACAAGCTGACTTTACAAGCCTACAGACCATCCTGCAAATGAGCCTCTGTAGTGACCAGGGAACCTAAAATTGAAGCCATATGGAAACTTACTGTGCATATTAAATTGCATGCAGCAGTGTTAACAGCATTTTGATTTGTGGCTGCAAGTAATAAATGAATT
Source organism: Morus bassanus (assembly GCA_031468815.1). Lineage (NCBI taxonomy): Eukaryota > Metazoa > Chordata > Aves > Suliformes > Sulidae > Morus > Morus bassanus. Next base: position 55,601,753 of record CM062567.1, on the reverse strand, counting down.
ATATTAATTTTGTAGCAGCAAGCTAATTTCTCCAGAATTACATTTTAATAACCAGCATCATGTTCACTGGTAAGATTTAAATACATTTAGAAACAAATCTGAGGATTTTTTCTTAAAAAAAAGAAGCTAGATTATCATTTGAGTCTGAGTTTATTTAATAATTCTCCAGATATCTCAAAGTAAAATGTCACGTAGCAATTGAGTGACCTGGAGACCAGATTACCTATAGATGATGCAGGAGCTGGGGTAAATCACAGGTGAAGTGGGTAAACTAAGCAAAGACTCTGTATTGTCTGCTACTACCTTCACAGATACTAGCCTGCAGGAGAGAAGGGGCATCTAGGATATCTGAGCACAGAAGTTATCCCTCATTGTATGCAGTACTTCCTTGCCAAGAACTTATCCATTTTGGAGGAGGAGTTGCTTCCCAGACATCTCATTGGTGACTGTAAGAAGGCAAAGGATGATGGTGAGTGTATGTTTGCAGTCTGGGATTGCTAGAAATGTGTGTGGTCCCATAGCAAGTGTCTTCTCTTATCCTTTGGTCCATTAATAACATATTCAATATATTAATACTGATGCTGCTAGTGTCATTTTTACCCAGAAGAGTGCTGAATCTGAAGGGAGGGCGCATCCCAACACATGGATAGGAAAAAGAGTATAGCTAATATGACCATAGTAGCAGTGAGATATTGCACTCAGGCAGCTTGTAATGTTAGTCTCTCATGGAGGCCACTAGGCACAGCTTAAATGAACCACTGAAGAGCTTTTCCATAAGGCTGTGCCTGCGGTAGAGGCCATTACTCATGGCGGAGTCACCATCTTAAAGAACACGCTGACATCTGTGTGAGTACCTGAGGGTACAGGGAACCCGTGATTAAGTAACATGTGGATGTATTGTACAGCAACATATCTCCTCTAGGGCATCTTTTGCAGTCTCAGCTGTTGTGAAGTGCCTGTTAATCCAGCATGAAGGCTGGAGTAACGGTTATGGGGTAGATGACCTGCTGTGCAAAGCAACTGTGTCGTTCAAAAGGGGGATAGACAGAGTTGTAGCTGGGACATGTTTGCTGTCCAGGCAAAGCACACCCACACCCCAGCTCGTGTTTAATGTACCTTTCTCTGAAGAGGTAATTATCTGAATTTGTTGTGACCACAAAGTTGCTTTTTCCCCACAGAAGCCAAGTACTCCCTTACCTGTGTTTCCACTGGGCTCTGTGGTGCATCCTGCACTGAATTACTCTATCCAGTAGGAAAGCTGCAGTCATAATTCTGGTGGCATTTATTCACACCCTGTGACACTTATTTTGTTGGGGCTGTGTTTCTGTGGTTGCAATATTTTTCATGCTGATTTCTGGGTTTAGTTACCTTAAGCCTCCCCTAAAAAGAGAGTGTGAGATGAGGCATTGGGACAAGGTTATCCTTTTAGCTAGGCTTCTATTATTTATTGATCAAGGGAAAAACTGGGTGTGTAGAAAGAGTAAGAATACATGAAATTTAGGAGTTGAGGGAACATGGTGGTTATGACTAGTTTGAATCCATGGGCCGAAAGTCTGTGTAGCTAAACACCTGGGAACTGGTGGCTGGACATATTGACTGGTTATTCACTCACTCCTAAGTTTTGTGCCCTTTTGGCATCAAAATTAGTAAAACTGTATGCATTCAGTCAAATGATTTCCCCACTTTCCGATGGGGACCTGCAAAATCTGCATCCCAGTGGGTATAGGCGTGCCTCTGTGTGTACACTGGCGGGTGTGAAGTGAATGAAAATGGTTATTTTATCTATTGTGGGGAATACATTTACTTTTCTAAAGTAATGCCTGTTATCAAGACAAAGATGCCAAGTACAAGAACAGCTCTCTTCATAAATCCAGAGGGAAAGAGCTTTGCATCGTGACTGACATGGACTCTTCCTCAGAATTTGGGGATGGAATCTCAATTGCTTAATTATTAAAATTAGCAGGAGTCCTGCTCCTGCTGTTCTCGGTGTCTGGACAATGCTTTTCTTTCCCACATGCGCTTCTCCTGGTGCAGGGCAAATATCCACTAGTATTCATGTGGGCTTTCCCTGGATTCTGAGGAAGATCCCATCATAGTTTCTTTGTTTGCAAGCTGTCTGCCTAACAGAAATGTCATTTCAGTTGCATCTAAACATTATGCATCTGCTCATATGGCTGTAAATAAATAACATAGTGGATAAGGCTACGTTTATCTTCCCATGTGATTTAGAATCCAATCTAGTATCTGCTGAACTCCCATGGAACAACAGAAAACCCAAGCCCTCACGTTCCTGCTTTCAAGAGTACAAAATTTATGTTATAATCTCTAATTTAGCCTCAATTCTCTATCTATAAAAAGGACCTCCAATTCAGTTGATTATTTTCATTTGCATTTGCAAAGAGAATGTCCAAGCACTTCACAATTTATAACATTTTACATGTGGGTATACTTATAGACCAGGAAATTTCAACAGTTTGAAAAATGCCATTTCACATATTAATCAACTCCAATTAAAAAAAAAAAAACAAAACAAACCAAAAAAACAACAAACAAAAACCCCCAAAAAACCCAAACTGACAAACAAACAAAAAAACCCCCACAAAACCCCAAACCTGCTTAGTAATGCTCTACAGAAATGCAGAAAAAAACCCAGAATATCAGAAAGTAAAATGTTCACTAGGCTGGGGTGGGGATGGGGTTATACTGAATATCCTAGAAAAATGATAAATCAGGAAGGTTGCTTTTCCGTTCCAGTTTTATTATTTTCTTTTAACCTCCTGAAGTACTCCAGAATTTCAGCTACAGCTAGAACTGGCTTGTTTCTGTATGGTATGTTCTACATACATGCTGTCCTAGAATTAAATAGTGCAAGTAACGCAATTACAGGGATAAATGTGGAAGTCTAAGGAGCCAGTGACAAAGGAAAACAGCCAAGGGAAAACAGCCAAGAGAAAACAGTGGGTTTTGGAGGGAAGGGGGAGAAACCTCTTTAAAACCCTGTAACAACCTTGTGGTTGTTAGTTGCAGGTCAAAGCCATAGGAATTCCACACTGCAGGCATTAAAAAAAGAAACTTTTTTTTCCCCTAGAGCTTTTTTTTGCCTGTGAATTTGGCTTTCCTTTCCCTTTTCCTAGCTTGTTCTTGCACATCCTCTAGGGTAAGAGGGAAGGCTCTGCAGGAAAATAGGCCATCCTCTTGGCATTATGTGCAAGAGTTTTGTGAGACGACTCGCTCAGGTCTGATTGCGCGGTGGAGAGAGCTTGGGAGTGCGATTCTGCATGGCAGCCTCGTGTACGGTAGTTAGATTTGTATCAGTGAGACACGACAGGTCTGCCCTTGAGATTCTGTGGTGGCATGGTGCCAGCTGTTCGCCACGCTGATCTGTGTCTCTCCAGAGCAAAATCACAACCTGCTGCTATGGTTCAGCTCTGGGTCAGACCCACAGCCAGATTATTGAGGAGTGGGGATTTTTGTTTGGGTTGTTTTCTTTTTTTTGGTTGGTTTTGCTTTTCATTTGGAAATTGCTGAAATTTCATAAGGGGATATGCTTTCATGACAATTCAGCCTAAAGCAGTACCATCTCTGCTACTTGTACCTCAAAAGCTGTAGGATTTTGGTTCCAGGATTAAACCTGCTTTGACCTTGGTTATGGACCACAAAATATAACCATAGGCTCGAGTTAAGCTAGACTCACACTCTGAAAAACAAAACCATGCAGCTACTTTTTAATTTAGGCAAGTGTTATTTGCTTTTGCAAGGAAAGATTCTGTCATGTGTTTCACTGGGATTTCATTCATCTTTATTGATGGCATTTCGCTTAATTTGCTGCCATTTGAGAGCCCTACAGGCAAAGGGGAGAAGAGAAGAGTAAAGTAGGGGTAAAAATGGGAGAGGGAATTGCTAGTATAGAAAAAGCCTTCCGTCACATTTGTGCCTGTGCAATCTCCATACATTTTAAAAATCTTCGTGCAGATAGCTATGAAGTGAAAGAATGCAGACAGTCCCAAAGGGAGCACAGCCAGGATGTGTCCTAAAACAAGCGTATTCCTACTGTAATACAGAGGAGCTTTGAGATCTCCTCTGAGCTCTGGCAAAGCAGTGGTTACCCTTCCCTTTCTCTTTGTGGTTGCACTGGGATTTGTAGAACTGTGGGGCTGGGGCCACTGGTTTTAAATTTTATTCCTGATGAGGTTTTTTTTTTGAGGCAGAGTTCCCAGGTACAGGCTAGCACTACCCAGTCAATCCTACTTGGTGATTACCCGTGAGCCCAGTGTTGCAGAGAAAAGGGTGCAAACCCTGCAGTACGCTGTCATGCCTCCCACCCCTTTTCCAATTCAGGCACATCCCTGTCTTCAACAGGGCTGGCTGAAATCCTGGAACATGATATTTAGTTTCTTTTCCAGCATTCTTATTAGTAAAACAAATATTTATTTTCCTCACCCTGTTCTGACATCTTTGGACATCTTTTTTATGCCCTCATGTTGGAAACAGGATATTAGGTTAGATGGATGTTTAATCTGAACCAGTACAGCCATTCTTAAATAATTAGTGTATATCTGATACCATAAAAACATAGAGTGCTTTTTAAAAATCACACTAAAATGTTACTCTGGGAAATAATAAATGGCAAAGAGTTCCACTGTGTAACAAAACCACATCTGAAATAGCTTTTCTTCTGCCAGCTTTGGGGTTCCCACCTCTAAAACTGACAGAAGGCTTCATTACTCTTGTGCTAGAGGACAGGGGAGAATAGAAACTTCTCACCTAATTTTTCTGGAGCAGTTGCTATTTTACATATTTCTATCCTCAAGGAAGTGAAGGCAGTTAAGAGGAGAACAAGGCAGGCAGAAATGAGCAGCTTTGTTTTGCTGTACGAATGGGGTTGAAAGGAGACAAACCTTATAAAGCAGAGATTACGGGTAAAGAAACCCACTGGCTTTTATTCCTGTGAGTTTAAAGCACCAGAACTTTCTGATGCTCGGATTTGTTCCTTAAAATAAAGCAACTTCACAGGCTTTTATAAATCACGTCAGAGTTCAGAGCACCTTATGTTCTGTGACTGGCCGGCGAAGGCCAGTCTGTTTATCATGTGTGTGAAAGAAAAGGTATTCAAGAAAGCCTGCTCTCAAGGGAATCCCCTACCTCCATATCTCTAAATAATCCATACCCCCCTAGACAGGGAATGTCGGGGGTTTTTATGCTGTCTCAATATTTTTCTATGACTTGCTCCATTATTTATTCTGGACTGGCTTTCCAATTTGCAATGCCCTGAGCAAGTGTGGTGCCCTCCTTGAGCTACCAGAGGGGGAATCTGGCTGTGAATTGCCTCCCCATCTGTCATGGAGTGAGCGAAAAAGATCCGAACTGGCAGCGGTATTTTTTTTCCCCTTTCCCTTTGCTTCTGCTACTGGAAGGGCAAACTGGAACTGAGTTATTGAGTTAATATAGGGCCACAGAACTGGAGAGCCCCAGACTGCAGAGCCTGAAGTCTTAACACCCCTTGGGTGCCTGCTGAATATATTGCGTCAGGCATTTCCTTCCCCTGGTGCAGGACTTTACAGTTGCCTCCTCGCTTAGCTCTCAACTTATGCAAACGCACCCTTCCCCTGTGCAGCAACACTGCTCTGAGGTGCTCAGCTAACTTTCAGTCTCCTGGAGGAGGGTCCTCTTACAAAACTTGGTGAGATAAGTTTGCTGTTAGTGCTCAGTGGGAGGGCATCTCCCCCCTGCTTCAAAGGATCCCCTGTTTCTGGGCCCACTTGCCTCTAGCTCCTTGTGATATATTAGTATATCTCAGGGTCTCTTCATGTGAATCTGGGCCCAGGACTTCATGTTTTCTCTTCCTTGACTAGTTTGTTCCCCCTTCTGTTTTCTACTGTCACCTTTCCGTGCTTTGTTGGATATCAGCTAATTCTGAATAACAGCAAAAGCAATCTATTTTACCCTCTTCTCTTTCCCCAAACCTCTCCTATATTTGGCGCAAAACACCTGGGGATGCTTTTGAGCTGACAGTCATCATCATCACCTGAGGCAGAAAACTGCTGCCTGTACCTTCCACAGTTCCTGACCCTGATGAAAGGTGGGATAATCCTGAGCCAAACCCCCTGAACCGTGGCTCACGACTCTGCTTCAGAAGGCTCTATTTTGGGCCTGATAATTGCGTCTAGAAGAGGATGTTGGTCGAGCAAAACCCCATGTCCATCCCCCTCCCTCTGCAAGCTTGGAAGCATTTAGACCCTGATCCAAACTTTGGGATTTGTTACCCCTCTCCAGCAGTTGGGGTAGCCTGGTCTTATTTAGAAGAGATGAATGTTAGGCTGCAGTTGTCCTGAAGGAGCTGCAATGCTTGACAGAGCAGACTGTTTACAACAAGTCCCGCTTGTGAAATTAGGCAAATTATCAGGAAAAATTGGCCCATCCCCTCTTTGTGAAGCTGCATAATCAAGTGAGGGTCTGAGGTTGATGTGTCATTAACAAACTGCGACCCAGACTGTGATTCAGCCAGGGGTATCTAACTTGCAGGTGAAATTTGCACTTTTTATATAGTTTTTAAAAACATGATTCCCTGCTCGTACACAGCATAGCATTTTTGTACTTCAGGTGAATGCTTGTCAAGTAGCTGTTATTTATCCCTCAAAATCAAGAGGGCTTGCTCACTCACACATATAAAAGCTGTTGGCTTTTAGCTGAATTGTTCATTCTTTTTGTCACTCATTTAGCTTATTGAGAAATAGCTCTGAGTGGTTAGAAAATGACCGAGGCTCAGCTGAGCTCAACTCTGTAAAGGTGCGAGGGGCCCTGCAGACCACTGCTGCTGAACTAATGTGGGCTGCAGACACATCTATAGTTTACTGGTGCTCTTTATTAGCCAAGACTAAGTTTAGCAATGTTCAGGGAGTCCTTTCCTCTGCAGTTTTTATGCTTCCTGCGCTCCTGCACCCTCCACAAGCCAGAGCTGGAGGGGCAGCTAGTGGTCTGCGTGTCTGCTCAGGGCCCTTTCCTGTATGAAATTTGACATTTCGTTGAGCTATGAAGTTATCTTCTTCCTCTAACCTGTGTTTCATTTAGCATGCAGCTGTTTCTGTGATATTTTGGGTCTGCTTTTGCTATGTCGCTAATACATCCTTCTTAAAATAGCGCGAGGTTCACCCTGATAATTCAAGATTTCCATCCCCCGGCTCAAGCACTACAGGGGTGCAGGGAAGAAAGCTGTGTAGGCAAGACCAAAGGCAGCTGTATACTGTGAAATAATAAGTATCAGGCAAAATACAGTATCACAGCTAATAGATGTATTTTAAAAGTGGAAACATCTATGTTTAATCGCATTTAAAGTACGTAGTGAGAAACCACAATTATACATTGTTATAACAAAGCTTTACATCTGAAGTCAGAATAATACAAAAAAAGTGCTGATTATATATGATCAAAATAACTGAGGCAAATTTTCAACAACATCTTCTAAAATATCAGCATGTGCCCCCTGCCAGCAACACTCTAAAGGTCAGACTGAATAATCTCAGTGACAATCACTGGTTTTCCTTAGCTTATCCAAAAACAACAACCGAAAAAACTGTTTTGTTTTTTGTTTGCCTTTTTTTTGTTTTTTTGCATAGCTTTCAATATTGCTGCACTCTCACCTCTGCATATTGCAAGCCCATCTCAGTTCTGAGATAATTTCTTTAAAGTTCTGAATATTTTTAATCCAGTTCTCCTCAAATACATAATATATATTTTCTACCAATTATAAATACATCATTTTAATTAATCTGATTTCAATAACATGCATTTGTATAATTACTGTACAATCAAAATAGACATTGACTTTACACAGTGTGTATGATTTTATTTCAGCGATATTGTTCAGACACACTGCTCAACAAATCAAGCAAATAGGGAAATAAAAAGGAAAAAAAAGGAGGGGGGGGAATCTCTGGGAGAAAACAGAATCTCACAGTGTTTACAGACAAAAAAACGAAAGAAAAAATACTTATCGGAAAAAGGGTTTATTAATACATAGAAAATCCCCACAATAGTTGAAACACACTTTAGGAACTAGTAAACACGTTAAATAGAGTTGTGCCAATTACGCAGTGCCCAAGCATCTGCTTGCTCTTAATTAGATGGGGAGGTGAATGACCACTGTTTATTTTCATTTTCCTCATTAATTATGAAAAACTGCATTTAATTCATCTTGCATGGTGAGAGACTGGCTGCGCAGATGTAAGTCGTAAGGGAAGTGGCTCTCTGTAGGCAACCTGAACATAGAGCTCTGCCCAAGGGGACCCCTGGGTGGCACTGCACAGTAATGCATGCCGTAATTGTAATTTTTGCCATAGTCCAAGCTTTCTTCTTGCTTCAGGGAAAATATCCCATTATAGTTAATTGGGGGAGGACTTAAGGGACCTTCAAACTGTGGGCTGGCACACTCAGGGGAAGTGCTTTCATAGAAGGACTCATAAGCGCTGCAGTAATTGTAGGGTTTCATGGACTTGGAGTTGTCAAGAGTCCCATGCCCTGGGGGGGTGCCGAGCTCAGGGCTGTGGTAGGGAGGGTAGAAGGTGGAGTAGGGTGAGCGGGTGTGATGGGCACCTTCGCCTGCCTGGCCCATCAGGAAACTTCTGGCATTCAGCTGCAGGCATCCCGCCACCAAGTTTGTAGTTGGCTGGGACAGACCCTTGCACAAGTTTTGGACGAAGGTGAGCAGGTCGGGTCTCTTGCCAATTCGCAGGATTTCAGAAAGAGCCCAAATGTAGTTCTTGGCTAGTCTTAAAGTTTCTATTTTGGACAGTTTTTGTGTTTTAGAATAACAAGGGACCACTTTCCTTAAATTGTCCAGGGCGTCGTTAAGGCCGTGCATCCTGTTCCTCTCTCTAGCATTGGCTTCTTGTCGCCTGAATTTGATCCTTTCCATCCTTATCTTGCTTGTCTTTTTTTTCCGAAGGCCCCTTCGCCTAGGCAAGCCATTCTCATCCTCCTCTTCTCTCTCTTCCTCCTCCTCCTCTTTTTCTGTGTCTTCTCCAGGAGATCTTTTAATATTCTTTCCTCTGAGCACGATCTGCTTCGAAAAGCTTTCTGGGTTCTTCATTTGCTTTTGGTCATCACTTTCTCTGGAAAACTTTCTGCACATCTGCGATTCTGGCATTACAACAGACTCATCAAACGGTAGTGTTAACATGGTTCTATAATCTTAAGTTACCTGAAAGAATGCCAGCACAATATTTAAATATTTCCGTTTTTAAAGTTTGCTAACTTATATATCCTCATGCACTTTTCATACATCTGCGTGCACACTCTGTGTATATGAGTGTGTGTATATATAAATGCACAATCTATATTTTTTTCATAAAATGCCAGTTACAAACGCTCACTTTTTAAAAAATAAAAGATGTCCAGAATTCTAAAATCACCAAAAACAGTCAGGATCTTGCAACTAAAAAGCCACGTTTCTTACAGATAAGTATAGAGTAAATCAATATTTAAAATGTACAGTTAGCTCCCTGCTCATTTATCTTATTTTTAAACAAGCCCTTCGAACCCTCACCACTGTGGAATTCAAAGAAATGCAAAACATGATAAAGCAATACAGAAATTTCATTAATCCAAATTCCCCTGGGTGAAAAAATGAGGAGAGCAAGAGCAGTCTTAAAATTGAAAAGTACCATAACTCTATTAACTGATGGTTAAATATTTTAAAATAACTTTTTGACTTATATTTCAAAGTTGGGTTTTTTTCCCCTCCACGTTTCTTCCCTTATGAATCAAGATATTAAACTCTAGTAAGTTAGAGTGGATGAGAAAAAAAAAATTAATGGAACATCCCCCCCAGATCACTCAGCTGGTAACATAATTAAAAACGAAGAATTTTTTTTCTAAGGATCTGTATGAAAATCACATATTACTTATTTCATATTAAGACAAAAATTAGAATGATCTAACCCTGAACGGATTCAGATTAGTTAGGAAATAAAATCCCCCTACCTTTTTTTTTCCTTTTTCCCAGCAAAAATTCTAATTGATATTATCTATTTAGTTAGAATCAACTTATTTGCTTTTTCTCTTTTTCTTTCCTCCTTTTTTTTTTCTCCCCCATCAATTGTGGTGGGGGGGAGGTGAAAAATTCGCTGCACGCTATAGCAGTGTTTATGTTCTGCGAGGCTCAGACGTCTCCCTCCAGCTCGTAGCTGACAGGAGCGGTCTGTAGATTCTGACTGCAATCCTGCACATGTGCTCAGAATCCAGCCTGGAATGGGAAAATAATTTCCTTTTCCCAATTATTTTGCTTTTGTTTGCAGTTTGGGAGCAGCAAAAGCTTGGACCCCACAGTCCTCAAAGAGACAAACAAAACAAATGCAGGGACTTTTTTTAATAGAACAAAACTAAACAAAAACCCCAGTCAAAGACTAACTCTATCAGTATTGTCTACACACTTGCAATATTACATAACACCAGTGAAAGTATGCAATTGCATCAGAAGAATAAAATGTTAGGAGGAGTTATTAGACAGTAAATAGCATACATAAAATACAAGACAATGATACTGTATCTTTAAACACTTGCATGCACACCCAGCACCAACTGAAATATATCTTTATTTGTATTACCTTAGCTTTTTATTTCATTCAACAATCAGTTTTCATTTTTTGCCTTCCAAATCTTTTCAGTCTGAATGTCGCATCGTCTCCTGGAGTCTAGATCTGTGTATATCTGCACTATCTCATTGATCTCTAAAAAGTGACATTGATGCCAACTGCCAGAGCTGGTACCCATGCCATCTGCTAGTGACGTCACGGGGCAGAGAAAACCACGTGAGCCTTTCTCCTGGGACCTTCATTCTGCACTGATCATCTGGCATCCCTCTAAGTGGGTACCAGCATTCATGTATCAACACAGAAGGTTAGACTGATAGAAAAAAAAAAAAAAAAAAAACGAAAAAAATCTGCACCAGCATTTCACATACAGTAGGTGCATTTCCACTGGAGCTGCTTCTTTTTAGCAGTCTAGCTGCACGGATAGATGTGCCAACATTTGGTGCTATCCCTGCCTACAGGTACGGCTGCCCTGTGGTTGTTAATACGGTATTGTTTATATGGAAAGTGCTGTCTTGTATTGATCTGAGTCCCTCCAGTGCACCTGGTACCCAGGAAAAAAAAAAAAGGCAAGGAAAGGAAGGCAGGAATGGGGAAGTAACACTGGTGCTATGACACATAGCACGGTCACAAAAAGTAGTTTCTGTGTGATGCTGCTGGGAGAGATTTTTGGGGTGTGGGGTTTTTTTGAGTGCAGTGTGTTGCCCCAGAGCGCAGGGTAACAGAAGCAAACCTCCTGCCGGCTCTAAGAAATCCTCACCTCATGTCCCTTGGTGGGTTCTGACATTCCCAAAAAAAAGTGGCATTTGTGGGAAACTGGACGTACAACATGAGGCTTTCACACATGATGCCTTTTTTCCTAAACGCGTGGCTTGCCGTGCAGCCCCAGAGAGGTGCGCTCGCTCATCCCCATCCTGCCCCCCATGCGATGCGATGCAACTGGGGCGCAACTGCTGCCGGTGGGGCGACATGCTTGCAGGCGTAACTCGGGGTGCTCGGAGGGCTTTCCCCCCTGCCAAATTTTCTCTGCCTGCCTGGTCTTTTTGCGAACACTTCCCCAAAATGTCTTTTAAAACCGGAGTTCCTTCCTTTGGAAACAAATTCTTTCTCCTCCTAAAATCTTCCCCCTGCTCTTCCATTTGCCTCCCTGGCTGCTCCTTTCTTCATGCCCTTGTTTCTCCCGTCAGCTGCCTCTCCTGTACTCCCTGCTCTTCCTCCCTTAACCCTTTTGTCTCTTTCCACTGGCAAGAAACTGTTAAATAAAGCTGACAAAGTCTCTCGGCTCAGCCTTGCCATGGAGCTTATGGCAAACTCCACCTTGGTGTGTTTGGGGTTTGTGTTTTTTTTTTTGTTTAAGGAGTGGCATGTCACATATAAGCGATATCAAGAGAGTTACGGGGGAACAATGTGTCATCTTAGAAACATTTTTTTAAAGTTTGCATTCACTATTATCACCTATCACTGCTTTTTAGTGACTAAGTAATCCCTATTTTAAAAAAGTGAGCGACTGAGTATGCTTTTAGTATTAAAATAATCCCTGGCAGAGCTGCTATTGTTATGGGTCTGTGTCAGCGTTTCCATTATAAATCCTGTTTTTGAAGGTTTTATAACTCATCTGCTTTAATTCACATTGGGCCCAAGCTTGGCATTAATGTTCTCAGCCCTGATCCAATTATTTTGTTTTCACAAAGTTTCATTTAAATCTGTTCGGGTATTTTTTGATTAGAGAGGGGAACAAAAAATAAGGCAGCAGCAGCAGAACAATGTGTGTGTGTGGAGACAGCATGTTATGTACATCTATGTGTATGTTTTACATCTATGTGATTTTAGAGCCGTTCATTTAAAAAAAAAAAAAGCCTTCATCCCAAACTCTGTTTTTTTTTTTACAGAAGTGAGACATATCGGGTCATTCATTCTTTACGGAGCTCAGGCCTCTTTTTTTTTTCTTTTTTATTTTTTAAGGCAAATGTATTTGAAGTGACAAAGATGTTAAAACTTAAGTGGCAACTGTTCAAAAGGAGTAAGAGCTGTACTATTCATAACATTTGTTTCATTTTATCCCAAATATTACAGTCTGTGTAACAGAGGAGAGGGTAGAATCCCATTATTCTCAATAGGAATTTATGTATTAAGATTTGTATTGTGGAAGGTCCTAAGGGTTGTCAACCTTTTCAAGGATTTTGCATATTCAGAGTATTATACAATGCACAATAATCTAAATATGCAAAGTCCTGAGGAACCAAACCCTGTTTCAATGCATACTAAAAATACTACAAGAAACTGAAGGAAAGGTTGGCATTGTGGTGGCTCTGTGTTAAGGGAAGGACCATCAAAATTTCCAGTTATATCATACAGCCTCCAAAATACACTTTTATAAAAATATTTTCTCTGTCCTTTTTTATTGTTGAAGTAGGTGGGGTTTTTTTAAACTACTCAAATGTTATTGTAAAATGCATTTTTCAGTGGCTTTTATACGGCTACTAAAAACAAATAAATGAATTAGTTTGTGCTGAAGGATTCCCTCTGTAGTAATAACATTACATTTTTGCAGATTCTTAATCCATCATTTGACCTTTTTAATATTTTCAAATAAATAGTGGAGAAACAAAATAGCTGAGAAATCAAGGTTTAAAAAGCCTCTACTGTGCATGCATAATAACTTTTCATAAGGGTTTTACTACGCATTTTGTATTATGGATCCATGATATGCAAATGTGTACTGCTGTTAATATGCATTCACAGCATACCCCGTAACTGCTGCTTTGCTGTCTACTGTGAATGCATGTTAAGAATAATACACAAAACACAGTTAAATGCACTCTATAGAATGGCTGCACAGCACCAAATATGTTACTGAACATACACCACAAATTTTTTTCCTGTGCCCAGGCTGTATAGTTTTGAATTACAAGTGACTCTATTTCAAATGCAATATTATTATAATACATTTAAAACAGCCAAGCATTAATAGATTCACTGAAATAAAATATTGAGTTCAAAGGACAGTAGAACCTCCACGGTGCATCAGGGGGACTGACCCAAACTGCACTGCAATCAATGGGAGTCCTTCTTGTACCTTCAATATGCTATCATTGGATCCCCAGGGAATGTTTCCATTCTTTTCTTTTTTTCTCTCTCTTCTTTTTTCTTTTTTTAAATATTTTTCATCATGCTCTCTCAACTGGCCTGTATCTCCCAGTTTTGCTGAAACAGGAGAACTGCTTCAGAATTAAGGAACTCTAATGGTGTTTGCTCTGGACCAGTTTGGTGTGTGGTAGTCTGGGTCATTCACTGGTGACAATGGGACCTCATGGGCGGTGGGGGACTGTTCAGAAGAGGGAGATAGCTAAATCTTTTTCTTTTCTTTGTTTCCTCATCTTTCTGATATAGGCACTAAATGTTAGAGCAACTCTGCTCCTTGCACGTGTAAGTCATGGTGACAATCCTGAGATGCCAAACTCCCTCTTCCTCACTCATGATCTGGTGTGAATTTGCCTTCCTGCCACAGCAGCCACATGCACAGTCCAAACACCTGGGGAGGACCAGAAATACCCCCTCCAAAACCTCTTGCCTCAGGGCAGGCTCTGGCCTTTGGTATCTATGCCAGAACCTGTCTGTATGCCTGCAGCGGGGGTGGACTCTCAGCTTCCCTCAGCAGGTACCTCTGCTACCCTGGGAGCAAGACTGAGGGAAAATGTACATCTAGTGCATCTTAAATTGCAAAGCCAGACCACAAGGGGCAAATACATGGCTAACAGTATGAAAAACAGTGGCTCCTGGGTCTAGTCTCCTGCTGACTTCAGAGCTCAGGAGGAGGTGGGAATACCTGTTCAGGATTTTGTGTGGGGGGTGTTTGGTGTGGTTTTCTTTTTTGTTGTTTTGGTTTGGTTTGGATTTTTTGCAAAAGTAGGGCAAGAAAGGATGGTGTCTTGGGCAGGGACTCTGGTCTGCCAGCCCCAGTGAGTTTCAGACTGGTCAGAACTGGGACCCTCTGGTGAAGACTGGACTGTGTCCCTACAGAAGGAGCTGCCAGCAGAGGAACCGGACCGATGTGCAACATGCATGTTGCGTGATAACTGCCTAGCCTGTGTGCAGCTAGCACACTATGGGACTCAAGTGGTGTGCGTCCCAGTCCAGGGGTGACCCAGCACTTTTCTCCCTTTCTGCGTCCCCAGTACGTTGCTATAGACTATGGACTCTTTTGTGAAGGGAACCCGCCATTCCCATCAAGTTGGCTAAGCCCTCTCCCACAAGTGCTAAGATGATGTTCAGGGATATATGTACTTCTCCCAGGAGAGATTAAAAAAGACACTAATAAGGACCTCCAGCTTCAGAGAAATAACCCACATTAGCTCAAGAGGATTCAGTTCAGTCTGGAAATGTGATTTTAACCCATCAGCTAATGATGAAAAATATTATAAATGTGCTTTGCACTATCTAAGCCCCCTGTAATGAGGACTTACTTCTTGCTCTAATCAGACATCCTTAGTTTTATATTTTGAATAGGCTGTTAGGGACAAATACGAAAGAACTGCAGAGGGGTTAGTTACTCTATTTTAATGGGAGTTGCTTGAGTAAAACATGAACTTAGAATCTGAAAATGGTTTCTAATACTAATTTATGGTTAACCAAAAATGAGTTTGTGACCAAAAATTGCTCTAAGATTTCTGAAACACATGACTAGAATGGGTCTGATTTAGATATGACATACATTTGGCATAATCCTGTTAATTTTGAGCTACTCCTGGCTTACACTGATTTAAATTAGTTGAGAGAGGGTGGGACCAAATAATCTTAAGATGGAGAATACATTTTTTAAAAAATTAATAAAATGTGTCCTACCTAGAAAAGTAACGGCACAGTATAGCCTGAAAGTTTTATTAACAGATTAGGAGGTGATATGTACCTTGCAGCAATATGGGATTTAAGATACTTCTCTCCCTGGGGAAAAATGCTCTAGTCAGACTAGTCACGTAGCTGTGTCACTTCTTGAAACTGCAGGGGGTTAAGATCATTATATTGCTTTGTGGTGTGAAGCAACCCTATGGTACATCTGAGAAACTGGTTTTTTTTCATTCATACTTGGTTACCAGGGTTGTTACATCCTCTGCTACTCTACTTTGAGGATGCTCTGAGATCAGTAAGTTTGGCAGCCTTTAGAGGCTGCAGCAGGGGCCTTTGGCTGTAGCACACACCCTGCCGCTGCTGATCAACGTCTACTCCTTAAAAGCAATCTCTGTCAAACTGCTAGTTAGTGATGCTGCTTTTTTTCTTCCTTTCTTCTGCCAGAGCCTACAATGAATTCATAGGCATACTTCCTCCGTGTTTCCATTCTGAGAATGTCTCTGTCCCCATCAAAGTGTGTTTCTTGGGATGGGCCTTGCAGCCAGTCCCTTCCAGAAGAGGTAGTGTGGGTGTGCATGGCCCCAGAAGAGAGCTGTGCTGCTTCCCCTTCCCCAAGCAGACCCCATTGCTATGATGTATGCTTTTTCTTCCATAAACCAGGGTGCTTCTTCCTTGCAAAATCTCTGAGGCTGATGGGCTGCTTTCCTTTCCCTGCTGCAAATCTCCCCCAGCAAGAGGCACTTGATGGGATATTCTCCCTAGATTACCTGTGAGGATGTTCCCGATACTTTTTCTCCCTTCCTGCAGCCTTCTCCCTGTGAGAGGATTATCCATTGTGTGGGGAGTGACAACGCACTGAGCCCTATGTGGTGAGGCAGCACTGGGGCAAAGCCCCTCTGGGAAGTGGTGGCAGCTCTGAGCACGTGGTGATGGCGTCAACTCAGTTAGAAGAGCAGAACAGCCTTACAGAAAGCACAGGCTGAGATGAGCAGTTTGCTTAGGACTATGCAGCATGCTCTAAATTAAATGCGAGATGCAAGGAAACAGAGAAGTTCAATTAACACTAACTTGATGGAAGTGCAAAATAAGACCTAAGAATAACATCAGCTTCTGGTGGACAGTTCCCTCCCAGGACATTATGGGATGTTTTGTAAGGGGAACTTTGTGAAAGAGTCCCTTACTAAGTTTATGAGAAACTCTGACATTTCCATCATTTGCAGCAGACCTTTGAAACTCAGCAGGAAGAAAGCCCTCAGGCTAGAGAAATGACTTTTCTTTACCCGCATGAAATTTTATCCAGGTTCAGGTGAGCTGTAAGCTCCTAAGAATCATCGTTTACTTTCTTTTGCGTGCACTCCTCAGGCAAATTTTAGCAGCATGCCGAAATATTATCTGAACATCTTAGGAAGAAAAAAAAAAAAAAAAGACCTTAGAAATAACAATTCCTTTAAACCTATTTTGAAAGCACATTATTAAAGTTGAGAAGATGAGTAGCTGAGAGTAGAAAATGATGGAGCTACAGTTGCCTATGAAACCTCTATTCTCTCGTTTTATGTACAAATATGCAGGTAGTTTCTTAACAGCACAGCTCAGCTGAAGTGCTTGTTTTTATGCAATAATATTAAGTGTAGGGCAGGTGACTCAGGCTTACTGTAATGGGAATATCCGCTCCTTTTGGTTTGCCTTTTATTATCTGAATTTATAACCCTCCTTGGACAGGGCTTTTCCTAAGATACTGGTCTGATGAAGATAAGTAAATTTTCTATTCAAAAAACAAAAAAGCTGTGCAATCGGGCATCCCAAGCTGTTAATGAACTATGGCCTCCCTCACATTTCCCAGATCCCCATTACACTTTTGACTCCTCCTAGCATCTGCGATTGCCAACCAGCATCTGCAACATGTGATAATACATGTACCTAAAAACCTTACTGGAGATCCTTCCTTATCGAAAAGAAAGATAACTTTGGGTTAAAAAACCCAACCAACCAACCAAAACAAACAAACCTAAGCCAGTGTCAGAATAAATGTCTTTATAACACTCCGATGAAGCAAGGAAATGCTACTTTCCAGAAGGAAAAGGGAGGCACAAGAATCTTACATCACAGATCCTGAACTTGTTCCACTGATTTAAAATGCCTGATACAAACATTAAGAATAATTAAGAATCCGACGTCTATTTGATAAACACTCCAGAGATTATTTTTCAGAAGTAGATTAGATGAAGTGTCAAGTCACCATATCCTCTAGCCTTCATGCTTTTCCCTGTTACATGAAACTTCACTGGTTTGAAGGCAGTGGAAGATGGACAGTAATATTCTTTGGAGGATCCTGGCCACATTTTACCTCAAGACACAGAAAGTTTGTCACAGCTGAGAGTGGAAGCTAGCTCATTTGAGGTGTTTTACCCACAGGATCAATTTTCCCCTGACAGTACTGGAGATTCGGTGGCAGAATTTGACCGCAAATAGAACAGGATTTTATAAAACTGT
This sequence comes from Morus bassanus, assembly GCA_031468815.1. Lineage (NCBI taxonomy): Eukaryota > Metazoa > Chordata > Aves > Suliformes > Sulidae > Morus > Morus bassanus. The sequence continues at coordinate 55,583,832 of CM062567.1, read as the reverse complement.
TTTCTGGATTCAATCCCCAAGCTTCTGAGAAAGCGAAAGGCACAGCCAATTTCAGCTCAGCTGTAAAGTGCTGCTGAATTCAGATTGGGCTGCAATGATCTTTTTCCAAAAACATTTTGGAAAATTGATGTTTAAAGAACATTTTTTCAGTGATGAATGAACAATTCTATTACTTCTAGCTGCAGATCTACTTTTAGAGTAACTGATGTTTCTCATCTTTATAAAAATCCATTTTAATGTGTTTTTCACCAAATTTCCTGGGCAAGTGGACACACTGATGTTGTAAGCTGTAAATTTCTGAGATCCCCATTGCAAGCCTCATAATTTTCCCAGGACAGAGTAAAGAAGGAAAGATTAAGAAAAGAGAGATGGTTCCCTTCTGTTCAAGTACACTACTGAAAGAAGTAGAGCTCAAGAGAGGATCTTGCTCATACCTGCAAAGATGTTTTTGGTAAAATCTGTGGACATCCTCTAGGAAGCAGCATTGTCTAACAACAGTAAATAAAATTTGCTAAAATCAACATGAACTCATGATCTGCCATAGAGAGAGGTGCAGTTATCATATATTTAAGTATAAGCTGAAATAAGCAGTAGTTTCAGTAATTTCCATCTCTTTCTGTCTCTCATGTCTGCGTAATCTCTAAGGAGTTGTGTAAGCCCTACAGCTTGCCAGCTTCCTCAGCCACCAAGCATCATGAAGATCAATGCTTCATGCCACAGCCTTGAGCACTCAGTGTTGTTTTTGGAGGTAACCGCTCTGCAAAGTGGCCTCACCTTACAGGGTGTGCAAAAGATGTCGAGTAGTATCTTTTGGCAGCCTGGAGTTTTCCTTTCAGTCCTTGGGCTGGCTGAGGACTGGTTTGAATCCCTGAATAGTTTAAAGCAATCATGGTCAGAATGCACCTGGAAGTTTGGCAAAAAGCCCTTTTTTCTGGCCAAATTCCCTTTTCTAAGAAGGGAGCCTGAATCCTGCTTGCATTTCCCCTCTGTTGTGCTAGTTGCTATGTAAGCTGACTTTCTACCTGGCTTGCATGGCCTTACTGGGGACCTGACCCTTTACGCTCTTGAAGTAATGGGAAAAGGTCACAGAAGACATAGTCTGCAAAATGCTAAAAGAGTTAGTGGTCAGCAGATACAATACTGAATATGCATATATTTTTGCAAGTTAAGAATCCTTTTTTTTTTTTTCATTTTTTTTCGCCATGGTATTGTTCATAGTGTCAGCCAGCATGTATCTGGCCTTATTTTAATCTCGTCATGATCATCTTTAATTCAGTTGCTATTTTTGCAGAAATGCTTATTGCAGTTTGATTAATTATTACTGCAGTGTGACCAGGAGAGAAAAAATAAGTTCTTTACAAAGTATTCAAAGGTATGCATTCTGACAAATGTACTGTAATATGTTCAGGGCCTCATTCTTGTGTTCAGGAGTTTTATGCACGGTTTGGGTTGAAATTTGAAGTGCACTTTCTGGCTAGAGAGGTATGCTGGCTTCGGCATTCTGCAGTTGGACCTGTAAGGCACCTCACTGTGTAAAGCCATCTAGGTAAAATTTATCTAAAAAGGGTACTTTGCTATGAATTTTGAAGACAGCTGTGTGGAGGACATTTGCTGTCACCAGCAGATCATGACTGGAATAGCTGTCTCTCCCCATACCTCTAAGCCCTCAAAAAGTGTGAATACAGGCAGTGCAATAGCGATTTGGTGAAGTGATGGAGGACATACACTCGGCACTACAGCATGGGGCCAAATTCTGAGAGATTCAGAGCTCCTGCACTTTGCCTTGAAGCCTGGGTATTGGAAGAGTAAAATCTGTGAGGTTCAGGCTGGGGGGTTTTGGAGTAAATATTGCTTTCCATGCTTTCCATTCAGTCTGTTGTTCATTTGCTTCTTGCAGCACCAGCTAACATCAATAAGTTTTATGCAGAGACTCTGTGCAAATATTCTGACTCCCGTGGAAACAGAGATCTTGATTATGAACAAGATATTTGCAGTTTGACCTTGGAATGTAAAGTGGCAGAAAATGGAACATGTTTTCTTTCAGAAGATTTTGTATTCTTTTCGGCATAAAACTTCGTATATTAAGTGCATTATAATGAAGTTTCATTCTGAGAATAAGAAAAGTAAGGTCTTTAATTCATTTCAAAGGGATTCAAAAGGATACTTCTTTTCAAAATCACATATAATACATAAAATCAAAACCAGAGCAATTTTTTTTTTCAAAATGAGACATTTCAATTGATATGAAACAAATATTTTCAGTAAATTTTGCATTGTGCAACACCTTCTTTTTTCTTTGATTTTGTTTCATATCTGAAGGAAAGCAAATTTAGAAATGTGAGCTTTCTCCAAATAAAGGAATGACTCAGTTTGCCTACTGTACCAAAAACCCTATAGCACCTGTGCTAAATCAGTGTTTCCAAAAGGTAAACCTCTTTCAGCCATGTATTCTGGTTTTGCAGTTTTCACTTTATTAATCCATTTCTCTATCATGTGCTATATCCTATAATTTGGATAGCCTATTTGTGTTATTTAACTACCATATATAAATGTTTCTACATGCTCCCCAAATCTTTTTTTTTTTTTTTTTTAAATCATCATCAATTCTCTGAAGTAGCAGTTCAGGCTCCCCTATACCCTTAATTCCATTTTGCCAAACACAACACAAAAAAGATAGCCTTTGTTAAAAAGTTTAATGTTCTTAATTAGTAGAATTGTCAGACTAATTAGAATACCAATTAGAATTGGCAGGGCTATCGTTAATTTAGAAGTGCTGTGGTCTAGTGTTAAATGCTATTAAACCTTATAGTTTGTGGAAGAGAGGGAGCAAGGAGATGAATACATACACACGCAACCTCCCTCCCCTCCCATTTTAAATGTTAAGGGTCCATAACCATAATGATCCGTGCTGTCAATGTGTACTTAGGGACTGTTTAATCCATGGAGATGTTGATGCAAAGTTAATAACTGTTTATGCGCAAAAGCAGCATTGCGGAATAAAAACTTGCAACTTTTTTTGTATGCTACTATTAAAGCAGTGAAATCCCACCAGTGGCTGGAAAAGATACTCAAAGCACCAAGGACTTCCTAGCAGAAATGTGCAAAAGAAATCCCCTTTACTTGCTTTTACTTTTGGTACTGTGAAAGTTACTTTGCACTTCTTACAGCACATGGCAAATGAAAATCTCACAGCACCGTACAAACTGAAATTAAGCTTCAGTGCCTGCTGGTTCAGTGAGTTCATATCAGTGTTTCATAGACGGAGGAGCTATCACTCAGGTTCCCATGGTGAGTCAGATGTACAGTGGGAAATAGTGTGAGAGCTCAGCAACTTTTCGTCTCCAGATCTAACCCACACCCATGTATGCCCTTCCCATTGACCTAATTCTAACCTTTAAGTGATGAGAAGATCGTGGAGCGAAACAATTTTATTTTTCAACCTCAAAGGAAAATAAAGAAACTTCTATTCAAACTACATACTTAAAATATCTGTTCCTGACAGAAGCCATAAGGGAGAAGTTCCCAGTGGTGGATGCTGTGAATATTGCTGTGAATTCCATGTACACTGCTACCACATGCACAGAGCCCAATTTATATCTGCAAGCGATTAGGATAAAAGGGTGCTCAGACAGCTAGAGAAGCACACAAGAGCCTGTTGTGTCCAAGTCCCAAGTACAAATATAATGTTTCCTAGGTTCAAATATATTTTCCATTTTGATGTTTTCTCCAGCTGGGCCAATTGCCTTCTGAAATCTCTTACCTGTGATAGACTGAGGCAAGGTACTGATTATCGTTTATCTGAGGCAATGGTGGTGTGAGCTAGAATAGGATAGATTGAGGGCAGAGCAGAAAAAAGAAAGGTCAGTGACATTGTTGTCTATGGAGCATGCGGATGTCCTATTGGTAATGCAGCACAGTGTAAACATTTTTCTGTTCCTCTCCAGCCTGATGTAACCCAAGTATTTCTCTATTTACAGCACAGCTAGTTCACAGTCTGATAAAATCCACCCAGACCCAACTGTGCTGCCGCTTCTATTCCAGAGAAACTGAACAATTCATTTTCAAGGAAGGTAGATGTTTAAATTGCATCTTGTAAGTGTACGGTCAAGAAACCTTTGCTTTGGTCAAATGACATCTTGTACACGAATGCTTTAGTTAACCTCTGTTTATGTAAAGCTATAGCCGAATATGATACGTATGTGTGTCTTTGCTCTTGCAGAATAAAAGGTGTGAATTTACATGCTTTATATAGGAAAAGGGATTTAAGAATCAGCTACAAACTTAACCTTCATAGTGCCTATTGTGTTACGGCTCAAAGCTAAGATTTGATCCTGGATAAGTAAAATGCTAAAAAAGAAAAATAATTAGATACAGTAAAAGAAATTAACTGATAAAAAATGATTTAACTGAAAGCCAGCATTTTAATTCAGTTTTTCACTAAGTAAGCTAGGTAGCGAATGTTAAAAACTACACACAAAACCATTTTGTTCTCTGCTCTTTACATTAGAGGGTAATTCAAATGAAAAATTAAAAGAGGAACTAAAAATTAGTAATTAGCTAACAACAACAAAAAAAACCCTTTTCTCCCAAAGCAAACCTTTTTAAACATGTAATAATCCTCCCAAAACACTAGTTGACTTTTTTTTTTTTTTTAGGAATTTTTATCGATCATGAGTCCTTTTTTCTTTATTTAAATACTAGTACACTCATTTCAAGGCTTTAGTTTTGAACTGCCTAAACACTGTAGGCAATGTGGTCAAGCCAGCTTCAGACTACCAGGACATTTAAAATCCCATCAAAAGTTTATTCTAAATCTGTCAGTCCCATTTTCAGTGAGGGTTTTTCTGATTAGGAAAAAAAAGATATTCCTGTCACCTTAGGCTGATGCAACCTTTGCTCTCAGCCACATATTTCATGCCATAGCTTCAGGTCTCTGCCACTTAATATTACAGAGCCCAAAACATCATTATTTCTTTTGTGCAGGCAGATGCATGCAACCACGGTGATACTAAGGATGACAATGAAGGTAGGGGCTTTTCACTGATCTGAGCTCCAGGTGGACTTCACTCAGCACCAGTATCAGGTTAGATGGGCCATTAAAAACAACCCTGCACACACATGTGAAGCTGTGCAAGGATTCGCATACCCCCAGCTTACTGCTCAGTAGCTGCCTGAGGGAAAGGCACCTGTCTAAGCTTGCTTTTAGAGAACGGGAAGAGGAGGCACCATCTTCTCCTGGGGTATCTAAACTAAGTAAGTGCGATGAATCACCTTCCACTACTTTGCACTAATTCTGTGTGTGTGTTAGACAACCTGCTTAGGAAAGACAATTTTTTTGGTGGCTCATGTTAGATAAATCGAATTCTACTGCAAGTCTTTGCAGGATCAAGACTAGAGCTGGTTGGAAAGCCTTTGCCACAACAGTTTCCTCATGATAAAGCTGTTCTCATAAATCAGAATTTTCTTGGGCATGTTGCATTGTCAGTGAAGTCTGTTGACTCTCTGATCAGAAAGCCAAAACCAGTCCTTTGTGGGGTCAATAAATCCCAACAGGAATAATTTCTTTGTTAGGCTACCCCAAAATGTATATTTCTCTAGTCATTTAAATGTCAATGTGTCCTGTCCTAGAAGACATATTGAGTCATGGGAGCTGTGATGTGGGCCCCAGTTCTTCTTTATGGCTTTTGTTCTGTGGCCATAACATGTTTGCCAGGGTGCAGTGCAATCCTGTCTCTGAACAACCATCGCTCTGTACCACGACGTGCAGCCAGAGCAGGAAGCTAGGCTTGCAGGAGGCACTTGCTCTTGAGGAAAGCTCCTACAACACAGTGTCATCGGAGAAATAGGCATTTCTCTGTTTTAAGTGTCTGGCAATGAGTTTCCTACTTTGTACATCAAAGCTGAAGAGGTTCAGCTTCTGAAATCTAAATGTAGTTTTTCAGTTGAAAATACTGTTAGGGAGTATATCAACCAAATATTGCAACATTTCATCATGGCTGGGATTGAAAATAAACACGGAAATTTGGGGATAACTCACTAGAAGAATACTCTGATTTTGGTTTAGCTTTAACTATCTCAGGGTGCCTTGCAGCTACAACTCCATTTTAACCTGTCCTACAGCAGGCTCAGCATTTCTGTCTCAGCATAGTACAGTGAAGTATCCCGCAACAAAAGTGAGCAAAGGACTTCAAAATACAGTAAAAGAGAGTAAGCCAGACCTTTTTATCTCCAGTAGGGATGTGGTGGTTCAGTTCCACTTTTCTGACCTGAACCAGTGCAAGTCCCCAGCCCTGAAGCACTGACCTGCTTCACACCTTGATTTGCATCAGAGATGCTTGTTGCTGTTGCCTTCCTGGGCAGCTGCAACTGCAGCGTCTGAGCTCTGGGCTCCTGCTGTTGCTATATATCACTATATCCGCCCCTGCCCAGCCTCAAGTCTGGTTCCCCATGCAGCTGCCCTCTCTGAGCTATGGTGGTGGTGCTGCATTGATGTGGGAGCAGAGAGGGAGGCATCCCTCTGCTCCTCTAAGAGAGATGAACAGCAGTCACAGTTTGCTTCTCTGGATATCTTACCACTTGGGTGAGAAGGCATCCTTGTGCTTGGAGTGCCTGGAGGCAAAGAGTTGCAGTTGTGGAGCTTCAGTATAGACAAATGATTTTCCCATTTTACTGCTATTTCCCCAATCGTTATTTTTATTTTTTGCTTAGGTGGTTTGCAGTTACCATACTTATTCATTCTATTGTTTGCCTTTAGGGCTTCTCTGTGCCTTTTCTCCACCATTAGTCTGTTCTTTTTTTCCCCCAGTGATTTTATATGTAATCTTCATTTTAATCTGGCCTGATAGTTGTCCTCCTGTCCATTGTAGATGCAATTGTGTCTAAAGAGATGAACAATATTAATGAATTTGTTTGGTGCAAAAGACCTTGTATATTATGCCACCTCTTTTGCTCAAGTGATCAAGTTTTCCTTATTTTTTTTATCCCCTTTTTATTCTAACCTTATAAAGAATTAGGAAAGAGACTAAATCAACTGCCAAAAGCCATCCATTCCCACAAAAGGAAGGACCATGTAGGGATATAGTCCACAGCTGAGAACACAGGAATTTTTTCTGTTTATTTAGACCTAAGATCGGTCTCATCTCATATTTATTTTCTGGCGATAGCCATTGCCGAGGAGAGACCCCTAAAGTGTGTACATGAAGGTTAAAAAGAGATTACCCTTGTTAAGTCTCAGCCCGTTCTCTAACAGTTGCTGAATTCTGTGAGCCCTGAAGCATGACCCAAAAACGTTATTGTAATTAATTATGGTAACTCTGATATGCATATCAATTCCTTTTTGCAAACATACATTTCTGAAATCCACTTCTTGTGGCAGTGAGCTTTCTAGCCTAAGTACATATTGAGTACAGTCCATTTAGGATGCTTTATTTTGTGTTTTTCTGTTTAAAACTCTTAATGTGTATGAGCAAATAACTTCCATCTCAGATCTAGCAAAACATCGATGTATTAGCTGTCCTTTTGCCTTCTTTTCCATCACTGAGCCTTTTATTCCTCCATTTAGAGTGAACAGGACCTTGTTCAGAACCCATCACAATCCTTGATGAATTTCTGGCAACGGTTGCTGTACTGCCATAAGGTTTCCTACTTCTGTGCCCTTCCTCCAGACATCACTGAATCAGTGTGCAACTGAGGACAAGGCTGCAAATTAGCTCGGCATGGTACATGTTATGTTGCACTGGGGCCACCCATCCTTCCCTCAGCAAGGGAGGGGGGCCTTTAACCCTTTAAAAAAAGGATGCTGGAATGCAATACCCCAGTGCTATGCATATGGAAAACATTCACCGGGAAGCAGCAGAGTGACTAGGCAGGTGCCATCCTCCTCCAGAGCAGGGCAAAGGAAAGGGGCATCACTGTAGTTCTTGTTTGTGTTTTGCTCATGTTAGATTCTTCTTAAATAGGGCACTAATAAATAGTGAATAATATATATAGCAAAACGCTAACAGAATTCAATAGCAAGTACGCTGGTCTACTTGCCAACAAAAAAACAAAAGTGAAAATGTTAACATGTGAATGCTGCTCTCTGTATGAATAAGTGCCATGTTCCAAGCATAAGTGCAAACTAAAACCCCATTTGTGTGAATAGCTAATTACAAGGGTGAAAACACTGTCAATCTTAACACTCATCTAGGTTTCATCTTGGATGCCAAATGGGTCTTGCTGTCCTATATGTTAAGAAAAGTCTTAATTTCACAGCCCTGACAGGAGAATAAATATCAGCCAGAAGTAATTGAAAGGGAATAAACATAGACTATCATGATGGAATTTTTATTAGCATCACTTTTTTTCTGACTATATGTAAGAATTTTGAATCAAGACAATATTCTTCAGAAATAAGTATGGACAAAACATTCTTAGCTATTTTATGAACAAAATAAAAAAAAAAAAAAAGAAAAAAAAAGCTAATTTTGTTCACAGTGCCTGCCATGAGGAAGCTTATTGCAATTTGCAAAAGATGAATGTGCTGTTGAAGTTTTCTAATTGAAGCTAACCCATCAAAGGGTCTAGAGACTTTGTCAAATGTCTTAAGTTATATCTCATGTCCCAGTGCAATTATGATTTAAATGTAACTCTTTAAAGAACACTACAGACAACCAGAACAAAGTCCCATTACTGTCTCATACCTATTCATTATTAAAGAGTTACCTGTGGAGTTTTGTCAAAATCTTTACATATTAATCTCTGAAAATTTGTAGGGTTTAAAAAAAAAAAGAAGCTGTTTTTTAAATATCAAGCAAAACTCACAGCAGGTGGGGAGGACTGTACTCTATAGCAAACAGTTTGGATCCTATGTGACTCCAGGATCCAGCAGACCTAGAAAGATCACAAAGGTGGTTTGGTTTTAAATAAATATTTTAATTTACATGATGTTAAATGGCATAGCCATTAGTGTATATTAGTATTTCAAGCAAAGGTGGCAATTTTTAAAAAATAAATTTTATCTTTGACTGTTCCATAAACCACCAGCTCAATTTGTTTTAGTTTTTTCAGTTTCCTCTCTTTCCCAGAACCTAAGTTACAGGACTTCAGATTACCAGTTCAACAGTATTTTATTCCAGAGTTTGGATAGGAAAGATAAATAAATAAGAAAGAAGCTATCCTAGGGTTCCAAACCATAAGAAAAATAAATAGTTCAAGTTCTGGTTAAACCTAGCATGATAAAGGCTCTTGGAATTTAATTACCTGTAAACCTCATTTATTGTTTCAATTTAAACCCAATAATTTAAAGCATAAAGCAAAACATTTGCTAATGCTTTTTCGTTTGTTTTTTTTTTTTTTTCTTTTTTTATATCAGAATACTTTTTACATGTGAGATGTCTGAATCTCAGAGAAACAAGAAAAGCACTGTTGACTTTTATAACAACTTTATCTGGTTTTCAGCCTATCTCTGAGGCAGATTAACCCACTTGATCACATTCAAACTCTCAAGAAAATGCCCTGTGAACATTTCACATTTATTGAAGCGATGGTATAAAACAGTGAAAAGTAAGCAAGTGGAGGATGAAGAAACCTTCTGAGAGCTGTGGGAGATGCTGCATTTCTAGTTAGCCTTAACTTGTGTGACATAAGAGGACACACTTTACTTAATGACTTTCTAAACCTCTTAGGAAAGCCTTTGGCTCCTAGGATGCCTGTGATGAACTGTGCACCATAGCATTGCTTTGAGTTGGTGTAGCTCCATCTGGTGAGAGGACTCAGTGACTCTCTTTTCACAGCCAGGTGCTGTTGGGTTTGTTATGCTACAGGGATGTTTTTTTCCTGTCCTCCTTTTAAGGAGGAAGACATAGAATAAGCTGAGGCACCTGACACACTGACATCCACACACTGACTCGCTGTGGTACCTGAGACTCCACCAGCACGCTGCCCTGCGTGTTATTGCTGGAGTGTGAAGTCAGCATGGGGAACTCACTGCACCTTCCAGACATCACTCTGGGAAAGGAATACCACAGATCCTGTGAGGCTGGGCATACCACCAGCGAGGGGACAATGGAGTCACCCTCACTATTTCTGGGGTGTGCTGGCAAGGTGAGGGGTGCGAGGGAGCAGTGGCACTGGCTGGGAATCAAAAGTTCCCCATTGAAATGAATCAGAATCAAAGCAAAATTCAAGGCCAGAGAAGGGCTCTGCAAGCAATTTCTTCTTCAGCTACTCATCATTTTTCCTGACAACCCATTCAGATATGATCCAGTGAGGCTGCAGGACTAAAGCGTATAGAGTCATGATGGTTTTAGCAGCTCCAGCTTCCTGGAATTTGAGTGCAAGCTTTAGCAGTCCATTCAGGTAGAGCAAACCAAATGCTTTCCTCCAGATTATCTTTCATGTATGTATAAACAGCATTTGCTGCAAAATGTGTGAACTATGGAGCTCAGAGTCACAGCCTGCAGCACAGCAAACTGGCTTTTCCTGGAGCTCATAATGTGATAATTAAATTGCTAACAGGCACCTTAGTGATGGCATTTGCTGGGGATGTGAAAGCCTTCTTACAATCATACCTTTCTGTAGGGGACTCATCAGTAGAAGCAGAGCTATCAGGATAGGTTTTTTTAATATATATTTTCTTCAATGAGTACATTAAATTTTTATGTGGAGTGAAATGGGACAGGACGTATTTCCCTTCCACTGCACAATGATTTATTACCCCAAAAAGACCGCAGAACTAATTAGCAGAGTAATTAATTAATATAAATTTGCATATTTGCATTTGCAATTAGTGCAGCCGACTGATTAGTCTGAAAATGGGAAGTTTGACTCATTAGATGTTAGTGTCTGCTGGACCGGAAAGCGGCTGCCAGATGAGGCGAAAAAGCATAGAATAAGCATGAGCGTGTGCATGTGTGCGCGCGCGCAAGCTCATCATGTCTTTTGTTACAAGAACTGAGTGCAAATATGTGGTCTAAGATACTAAGACTGCTAATTTTTTTTTTTTTTTTCTTTTTAATCACCTCTTCAGCTGTTTTCCCCATTAACTTACTTCCTGCAATGAGCCACTGCAACCATGAAACCCGTCAATGCTTCTGAACAGGGAAGTCTTTAAGGGAGGGTAGCTGCTGCAGATCTCCTGATTTAGGTGCCGAAGGGGAGCTGTAAGGAGCCTCCTTGCTGTGTGATAGATGGGATAGGGATATTTCCCCTCTTCGTAGTTGCATTGTCTAACCATTTGCTAATGCAGAGAGGTCAAACTCAGTGGAGCCCATAAAAGCCCGGGATAAGTGATTAGCTTTCCAGGTTGCTGTACTGTCATCTATTCCTCCTTGGACACCCTTGTGGGTGTGCCTCTTTGTGTACATCTAAACAGCCCTTCTGCTCTGCATACCTGAACTTGGTATGTCTGGACAGCCATTGTCCCAAGTTGTAGTGAGGCTTGAGAGAACATTGAAGAGAGACGTGTCTGCCCATCAGGTAATATATCCAGATGCCATAATATCGGCAAGGTGATTACTAACGCTCCTCTCAGGGTGCTAGAGCAGTGCTGGCTTTCATGGGGGTCAGTGGAGGAAGTCCTGGTGCCTCTCAGGACACTTTACAGCTGGGAGAAATCTTCAGTCCTGCCCCAGTGAGACTGCTTGTCTCCTCTTCAAGATTAGTGTTGGAATGGGAGATGAGCAGGAGCTGGCCCCAAAACAGTCCTCTGAAAGCTCACTGGGTCCTTGTCCAAAAGCTTTCATCAGATTTTAGCTGTTGGTGCCATTTTGACCCTTGTGTGGTAGGTTGTGGAAGATTCAAATAGGCATTGCCCATCACTTGCCATCACTGTGTATTTACAGCATGGTGGAGTTCAAAACTTGTAGTAGCTTCCTCTAGGTCCTCTGCTGTATCACAGCAAGTAGCTTTATCTTTTGAAAAAATTTTTTTTTTTGCTACTAAGCTTAAAACTTTAGCTACAGCAGTTAGAGCTGTATTATAGATGCAGTTATACTTTCAATAAAGTATATTTCTATTCTGTTCAAGGAATGAGTTTAAGCCAATGTAGTACACTTTGCAGGTATAAACCCTCTCCCCTCTGGTATACCTTCATTAGTTTGTAAAATCTAAGTGCAAACTGGGCCTAAGTCAACAGGAATATCTTATAAACTTGGATCCATTAATTTTTGTGAGATTTGCAGGTGTTGATTAGCTCCCAAGGTGCTCCTGGCATATTAGATATGTGCAAGATAATTCAAAATGTAATCATCCCTGTGAAATAAGAAACCCTCTGGTTTTCCTTTATACACCTACACCCAGGTACAATAATTTATTATTATAAGGTATGTGTGGGGATTACAAGCAAAATGACTTTTTTTTTTTGCCTACCAATCAGTAAATTTTATTTCTACATTTACCACAAAAAATTAATAAATTCCATCAATATTTGAAAATAATTACAAGGTGAGCAAATATTATTTCTGAAATATTATTTGTTTCAATTACGAAATCCAGTACTAGTAAGAAAGGATTTGTGAATAAACATTTGATGAAGAAAGAACTAATATGGGTAAAGAAAGTTACTTAAAAGAATCTTTTTACCACTACAGGTGAAGATATAGGTTTTACAGCCATTCTTTTAACAAGAATATTTTTCACAAATTCTGTCATATTCAATTGCATCATAAACAATTAGGAGAAAATATGAGCAAAAATAAAATTTGTCCTTCATGAATGTCATCTCAAGTAAAAAGCAAACAATTATCTCTAGGACCAAGCAACTAACCTTACTTTAGACCAGAGTCATTTTTATGCTTGAAATGTAACCAGATTTCCAAACACACTCAGGATCTATAGGGGTAAATTGGTTCCCAGTGCTGTTTTCAGTGCCCCACTCCCATGGAGTTCTCTGTCTGCATCCTTTGGCACTCTAAAAATCTAGCCCTGTAGGCAGGTGAGAGTCATTTTGGACATGGATGCACATGTGTATATGAGGCAGCCCTGGCCTGGGAGCCATGGCACTATGTTAGGTAGGTGTTGACCCTCATGTAGGACGCACTGCCTGTTAGCAAGGCTTATTACTGGGACTCAGCACCACACACACACAGCTATCTTCCTGGTGGGTTAGGATTGCTTGGTACCCCATCAGCCTGAAGTGTGGGCAGATGCATAGCTCTACATGTCTGGAAGCTCCCAAGTCACTGAGCTGTTCTTTGTTTTAATTTACAGACAGCCGTGAATTTGCTTTTGGATCTAGACTGAAATATCATCTTCCCATATTTGCAGCTTTGTGTTCTGACATTGTCTCCAATTCTGACTGTCAAAACTGTGCTGAAAGAAAATAATGCTTTGGCCATTTAGGGAGGTCCTTTTCCCCCTTCACCCCCCCAAATGCTGACTCAACAACTGAGAAACTGTTCACCTTCTTCCTAAACTCCCCTGTGCAAAATAGCAAAACATTCTGTTTTCATGAGGTCCAAATGTTTCATTTCAGCTTTATTGAAGAGTTGCATTTTGATAAAGCTGTTTGATTCCAACCACAAAGTAAACCATTTTGCAGAAGCATGACGCATAAGCAAACAGAAAAGTACAGGGAGTACAGTGCCTGCAGTTGGAGAGCACCCTCAAAGAGACTCGAGCAGCAGCAGTGACACAGCACTCTTCTTGGCTACGGTACAGTACAAAGAGAAGGATCACAATGCGGCTAGCTTTCTAGGTCTAATTAGCTGCACAGGGCCAAAGGAAAACCTGTGACATTCAAAACCGATAACTGGTAAAAAAGTAATCTGTATTCATGAGACGGAAGATGGGCAAAAGCCAGCTTCCATTTGGACTCTAACATAGCCTTTATCAGTAGGACTAGTGAAATATGGAGGTCTTCCACCCCAAGTGTTGGAGAAATACAGACTGAATATAGATGCAAAGGAAAAGATCAGAATCTCTCTTTCTATGTGATTGACATGCTGGCAAATCAGTCCCAAGACAGAAAATGGTTCCACTTGATAAAAAACTTGATATCTGTGCAATTCATTTCATAGTGAAGGCAAGTAAAATGGGATCTTTCTGACAGCTAAGAATTTTTTGCCCACAGACATGGGCTATACCCTGGAAAATGCAAAAATAAGTCACCTCCAAAGGTCCTGGTACCAACAGCTCAGTATTTCAGCAGCCACTTCCACAAGCAAGGTGCACAAAGAGGTAAAGAAACCTCAGTGTTTGACACAAGAGTGTCATTTAAAGTAGCCAAACCTCTGAAATGAGTACAATGAGGAAGAAAATTATAGTCTGGATACATACTAATCACTGCAAAAAAAAGCAACTCAATATTTCAGGAAGGCTTTAGGCTCCCTATGCTATAGGCTATTATTTATCAGAACTCTGCAGCATATTCTGAATATAGCCTGCCCACCCTGGGTGAGGCAGGTGAGACTGGAAGAAGAGATGAGCAGACACAACATATCATAGGAAACACCTGCTGGCCTGTTATCAGCACATGAAATTTCCTGGGAAAAGGGTACATGAAGCATGAATGTTGACAGGAGGTGAAAACATACATGACAAATAAGAGGTATGCAACCAAGACAAGAGGGAATACAGCTGCTCAGCCAAAATTCGGGAAGCATAAACTAAACCTGGATGACAGCAAATGTAAATCGCTGCATAACAAATGAAGGACTTCAGGCACCAAGAATGAAGTGAATGCCGTAAACCAACCTCCTCTAAGAAACTGGAAGCCATGTGTGGGGTAACTACTTACCAAACTAAGATCAGCAGAAGTCACAGGACCTCCATAACAGCTGGGATGGGGCAGAGATCTGGAACATGAAGGATGCTGTTGCCTTGGGAAAGAAACAAAATACTTTATGAAAACAAGGGAAGTCCCACAGCAAGAAAGTGCTTAACAAGCAGCAGTTGGAACAGCACTAGCACAAGAAGAAGCTGCACAGTGTAAGGATTGAGAGCATAGATGTCAACACAGCAAAATAATATTCAGATGGAAAAACTGGATTATTGCTGTTGTCCCTGGGTATCAGGAGCTTAATCAGCACATATATAGCTGTGCTGCTACTACTGAAACAGATCACAGGCCCCCGGAGGACATTCCTGATAAACCTCTAGCATCTGTGTCGCAAAGATTTCATTGCAGCACTTTTAAGCTGTGAAGGTGCTCCTTGAAAGCACAGTGCAAGCCCAGAAGAAAAATTCCTTTAGGAGATTTTTTCCTAACTACAGTTGTGTCAGGCAGCATGTTGCAAAAGGGGAGGAAGAATTAAAGGAGCAGCCATGTGTGCTGCAGTAGCACTTACCAGGAAAGAAACAGAAAGTGACGATATAATCAGTCTTTTGAAAGAAGGGATCATCTCAAGAGGGTCTGTACAAGAATAAGTTCCTTTTTTTCCAGAGAGAAAATGCAGTGAATTGTGGAAAGTGTAGCAAGTTGAGTCCAAAGAAGCTGTGGCCAGAGCCACAAAAAATATTCCCAGCGGACACCTTCATATAGCACTATCCAAAATATGGTTTGGAGACACATCCTTCCAGTTCAACATTTGTGCACTGATAGCCCCACGCTAACACATAAAATACTGGGCTTGCTCCACGTGACAGGGCTGTTGCAGCACGGAACCTTTGAGCGCACATGTTGGACCTAAAAAAGTGAGGCAGCAGCTGGGTTCCCCTGACACAGAGGAAAAGCTATCTGATGGTGCGTGAAGACAACAGAATTTTTTTTTTAGGCAACTTCAAGAAAAGCAAGGATGATAGATACTGTATTACCGCCAAAGTAATCCCAGAAAGCAGAGAAGAAATTTTTCCTGAAGATTCTTGAAGATTTTGGAGGGTGGGTGTCTGATGCACAAACAACTAATGGTTTGCATGCCACGCTGTCCCAGGGGTGGCTAGCCCGGGTGACTGAAGAGGAGCCAGACCATTTCCTCAGACAGCCGAGTGACTTCAACATACCTGATGAGGTTTTCCCCTGACACCAGCTATGAAGGTGTTGCCCATTCCACGGCCCAGTGCTGGAAAGCTCAGCAAATTAATACAACTTCCTGGCTGTAGGAAGGAGGAGGAAATCCTCCTATGACTAAAGACTGTAATGTGGAAGAAAACCTTCTTTCTAACAGAGGAAAACCCTATTGGACAGTATTAGGCTGATGTGGTAGTCACCCAGCTGAAATGCAAAACATTCAGTTAGAAAAAGTAGTTATTGAAGTGAAGCTGCAGGCTCCAGGGAATTGCTAATATTAGTGCAACTGCTTCTGATAATGAAAACTCAGGCTGCAATGCAGAAACCATGAATGAGGTTGCTTGCAGCAATCACAAAAGCCCAGCAAGAAGAGGAAAGGGAGAACACAATTATAACCCCTGTAATCGTGATCGGTCAATGACACTGCCAGTGTGTATTCAGCCACCCAGCTTTCTGTAACTGACAAACTGTAGCCTCATCTTCCAAGATATCTACAGTCAATTAAGAAAGAGAGAAACTTTTTTAGAGGGCAGTCCTGAGCACTTGCATTAGGGTCCTGGTCTACGTCTTTCTCTGATGGTGCCCATTTCCCATTGCTGACCATGGAAAGACCTGGGGAGTTCTGTGGTGGGTGCTCTGTAGCAAGCTGCCTTGTGGTAGATGTTGCAATGACTCTTCTTACCATGTCTTTGTCTTCAGAAAGCATTACTTGCTCCAGACATTGGAGGAGATTCCAGCTCAAACTGAACTGAAGTAACAATATCTCCAAACTTCTTTGACTTCTTGATGGGGAATGCTTCATATCTATGCCCAGTGAGACTGTTGATGTCCTGCTAACAGAGGGACAGGCTCCCTGCATGTGGGTGCTTAGCTGGGTTGCAGAGAGCAAGGGGTCTGCTTGTGAAAAACCTTATTAAATGAGCCCTTCTCGTTTTCTTCTGTCTTGTGTAAAACCTTCATGGCTGGGAATAGCCTGAACCCAGGCAACGTCAGTGAGACAAAAGGGTCAAAGCTGAAATGACCTTAAATGATGGCCATGCTGCAGTATTCTGCAGAAAACCCTGTTATTGTGAAGCTGAGACAGAGCACTCTAGAGATCCTGGCAGCTCTCTTGGCCTGAGCACTTCTAAAGACATTCATCAAAATGTCTTACACAAGTAGGTGTCTTCCTCACCCCAGAGAGAAGCCTTCCAGTGGCAAGCCTTGCAGAGGGGTCAAGGGAAAGCTAATTAAAGATTAAGACTATAGGGTTCAGCCCTTGACCAGAGGAAAGGCTGCACAGAGCTCCCCAGCAACAACAGCCTTAACCAGGGGACTTCCACCGAAGGGGAAACCCCGAGAAATTTCCTTTCGACCACAGCATGAAACACTGCCGTGGTTCGTGAGAGAAGGCAGGCATCTGAATGCAAAGACAGGCTCACAGAAAAAAGCACAGGTAGTCAGGCTCATGTGTTTCGTGCAGGTCTTACACAATCAACTTCCACCTCTCATTCTCTCCTAATTAGGTCTCGTTCCCATGCATATGCAGTACAGCCTTGTGGTTTCCCTCCTGATCCATCATCTACTAACAAGACGTGGTATATGGAGACTCTGTGGGAAGGAGAGACCATGACAAAATAGGGGGATGGCAGTGTCATTTCAAGGAGCACACGCTGGAAACACACTTTCTCTCTGGGTTGCTCCAGCATGTCTTAACACACCTGCCATGGCTGAGCATGCCGGAGCTGCATCTCGCATGCATGGATGGCCTGTGCAGGGGATAAAAACCTTGAGGGGTCCAGAAATATAGGTAATGGCACAAAGAGGCTTTCTAACACAAGGTTTGCAACTTCATCCAAATTGTACTGTGAGCTTGGCAAAAAGGGTTTCAGAGAACCATCTGGTGGTGGTTTGGCATCCTGTGGGAACTGAATTCCTAGTTAGTGGAAGATTTGGCAAAACAACAAGATAATTATGGCTACCACTGGCTTTAAAGATCTTCTGCGGTTGCTTCAGCACAGATGTTTAGATCGGAATGAGAATGGAGTTGAACTGTCTTCTCCTTTTTGATGATGACTGTGGGTGGGGAAAGCTTTGTGGTGGTTTAGATGGGAAGGTATATGGAACATGAATCTCCATACAGCATTTTTGATGGTTTAGCATTTGACTTTCAACCTCCAGAACCTGCTACTCTGGCCTTTCTCATGCAAGTCAAGAGATATCAGGCCAAGTATGGTTGAACATGTATTTTCCTTCCTGCTTTGTACATATTGTTACCTATATTACACGTGATTAAAGCAACAGTTCTAGAGAGTGCAGCATTTCAAGTGATGCTGTAGGTCTTTATACAAATATCTAATTTCAATGATGACAAAAAGCAAGAGTTTGAAAGATATACAGTACATCTTTTCCTCATGCCTCTTTCTTCTAGGAGAGAAGAAGAGAAGTGCTGAGGAACCATTATATCCCACTGGTAAAATAAATTAACAAGTCTTCTGTTACTCTGCCTCTCATGTGTACCCCTGTAGTGGCTGCAAATATTCACAGTTAACAATTATTGTGCTGCAAAAGAAAAATAATTTACTTTAAAATACCGCAATTTGGAATGTAGTGCAGCTACCCTACCTGAACAGTTGCATTAGAAGGATGAACTAAGCTTCACAGACACCTCACACCATCCAAATTACAGCAGCAGTTCTGCCTGCAGTTCTGCTGCTGAAGTTTGCTATTCACATCATAATCTCTACAGTCAGAAATAGGGAACTGTTTTGCAAAAGCTTGATTTGACCTAAAACTTGACAAACCAAGTCTCAGTATGATAGCAAGAGCTAGATGGGATAAGGATATTTTTATAAAGAGGATGATATAGGTCAGAGTGGCAACAGCATTTGATTCTCTAGCTCCCATCCTCCCATGCTGGGATGTGATGGTGGTATGAGGTCTGAGGGTGGGAGAAGCCCACAGTGCTGGTCACTGATCCTACAAGGCCTTAAATAATTTAGTTTTAAATGCTACTTTATAAAATATTTATTTGCAAAATAATTTTAGGAAATTTCCTTTCTATCCTGGCTTCAGTTCTTCACTAGAGCCAGTTCTTCACTACTATTCTTTCATTTATGTGAAATAATCTTTTTTTTTTAAAGGAAATTGAAAAAAACATGGTCTTGGATATAAACACAGAAGCATTGTCACAACGGAGAGGCTGTAATCTTTGACAGGGAAGCAGTGGGAATGGGAGGTTCTGGGGAGGGTGTAGGAAACCTCTTCTTGAGCCAGGTCTGATAGAGAAGGATTCATAACATGGACTTGCACTTTCAAAATCCCAAGTCCAACTTTCAAGACCAGCAGCAATATAGGAGCTTAAGGCCCACTGGCTTTCAAGAGGGGAGAGGTTTTTTAATAAGACATGGGGTTTTTTTTTCACTATCTAGGTAGAAAATGATGCAAGACCCCTCATTAGTTTTTAAAAAATGTCTGGGGACTGTTTTGAGGTGAACTGTTATGTCCTAAATACTAGAAAGGGATAAACAATCCAGGGCATTTGCTGTTTGAAGTCGCCAGATCTGAGCTCTGTATATAGTCACTTGAGATCAGGAGCAACCATGTCTAAGCTGGCTGTCTGGAGAGGGTGGTCAGAACATGATCCTCTGCAATTAGCTGTGGTTTAAATCAGTAAAAGTCAAGAACTGAGCTGTTTCTGCAAAGTTCCATGAGATCTGCCAAATCATGCCAGAGTCACTTTTTCAATCAATGAGGTATTTTGGTAAAGTTACTAGTAGTGACTGAACCAAAGAACAGATCAAGAATGAGAAGAATAGGCAGGAGAACAACACACAAATGAGGACATAGGTGACAATTAAACAGAAGAAGGAAGATAAAATCTTCCTCCACACTTATCCTAATCATGTCTGTTTTCTTGTAGATATTCATGGTAGAGTCAGGTCTTCCGAGTTACCTGAACACAGTGAGAGTCTTAATTCAAGGGACAATCTAAAAGAAGAGTTCCATGCAGTATGTAGTATAGAAGAATTGTCAGAAATGTCTGCTTGGCAGTAAATAAAAAGCTGTCTATTTAATATGTATTGAAAGTGAATATCTCAGAACATATCTGGGGCTTTCTCTTAGTTTAGTGGCATTAGTAAATGATGTCTTCCCTTGAACAATGATCATGATTACTTTGTGCATAGTTTTTGCTCTAGAAAATAGGTGGTTCATATTGCACTTGTGAATATGTTCTTGCTACACCCATTTCTGATGACAGGGTACAAGAGAGCTACAAAATCATTCTAGTGAGTATTAATTGAAATTTATATGACTATGTTTGCATATGCAAAATATCTTCATTGTATGGCAAAAAGTACGGTGAGGAAGGCTTGGCATTCCTATGGATATTAACTATTTCAACACATTCGCAGGAAGTGAGTCTTGAATTTATAAATATTACTATAAGCTCCAGAAACCTAAGTTTCATAATTAGGTTTATTTAGACAGGAAGAAGAAATCTGAATATTGTCTAGAAAATCACTCTTGTTCTGGGTGGTATAAGAGCCTCCGCTGTAATCAGACTAGTCAAGTCTACTGTAGAAGTAGCTGTTTCCCCTCACACTTTCAGTCAAATCACATATATGTTTTGATGCAAGTTCTGTTCCTATAGACATGTTTATAATACCTATCTGAAGAGTGTCTAGGGAAGCCTTCTTATAACTACTAGAGACTTTGTCTTTATGCATGCCTCCACAAAGAAACTGTCTTGCACATGCAGTTGGACCAGACCTACTTTATAGGCACTGTAGGAAGTCTAGACTTGCTCATCATTTAAGCTGTGACACCTTTATAAATTGGGCTCATGCCTTAATACATTAGTGTGGCTGTGAGAGGCTTTCTCTTAGGGTGTATGGACAGCTTACATGCCTGATCATGCCTGATAACAAAGTCAGTCATGTTGTGGAGCCATAAATATGACATGAACAGAACAGAGGAGTCTGGGGTCTAAGTTGCTAACAGCGTTGTTTCTATGAAGTTAACTTCAAAATTTATTTACAAATCTAGTCCATTTTATTTATGGTCTTGCTTCTGAGCCTGATGTAATCATTTAAATCCTGAAACAGCTATCAGAAGCAAACATCAAATATTGTGGAACTTGCTGAAACCATGATCTTGGAGAACACCACCTTTAAGCTGGCTCTGCAGTTTTATGTTAATATACATACAATGGTTTTATACACCATTATTTAGAAAACCTACCATTAAAAAGGTATATACTGAAATTTTACCTGTTTTCTACTTTATTCTACATTTGACTTTAAAAGGGTATATTGTAATAAATGTTATCTGAAGACCAGTGTCTGAATTCCTGGCTCACACTGAAGAACACCTTGCTCCACCAGCAATTTCAGAAGAGTCAGGCTTTAGCTGGAGAAGGCCACTAAATCAGTGTGAGGGAACGAGAATTAATTGTCTACTAGGTTAATGTACTCCAGAACATGAAGACCAGTTCATGTTGCCAAAACTGAATGGTTTAATTTTTCAGTTTCTTGGCAGGGATTTGGTGATTTCCTGATGCCCAAAGCATGACTTTGAGGCCTAAAGGATTTGAGTAGATGATCCAACAGCATCAATATCAATGATGTGTGAGAGGATCCTAAATCTGTAAGGAAATAAAGGCTGCTTGTGTAGGCTTTTTCCAGTGCTAACTCCTGTGGTACCAGGATAATTTTATTCAAGTATCACAGTATGAGAAAAAAATCTGCCCTGGTAATTGAAACTTTACATCAGGCAATCATTCATTTTAATATGTCAAATGTACACATTACAAGAAACTGTTGAAAAACCCAGACTGGAAAACCCCAGGCCAAACCATATACCTCAAGATTGAAACCAATTTAAATTCCAAGAATAAGTAGCTGACAAAGATAATTTTCATAGATTAACATTTTTCACCTGGGTTTTATATATCTGGAAGAAATATACACTGCATTGGTTATGCATTGATCAAACTTTTATTGTGCCAGCTGTACTTCATAGACCTGAAAAAGTGATTCAAGCAAAACAAAAGAGAACATAAAAGCACAACTATAATGGTTTTAAATCCCAAAGAGGCAATTACAAGTTTGATTCCAGTGATGCAGCTGGACTACATTGGAAAACTAAACACTTTACACATATTAAGTAGATATGAAGGCTAGGACTAGGACTGTAAATAATAAATCCATCCTGCAGTTTTATTTGTAAAGTACAGCCCTTTTAATAAGTTGGGAAAATACAGCAATAAAATTCACACTAATTCATGTGTAAAAGGTAGTTTAACAGAGCCAAGATGTGTTAAAACAGATTTTTTTTTTTTTTTTTTTTTCAAAAAAGTAAGTTGTACAATAACTAATAATTTAAATAAAACAACTGGGAAGTGGACTAAAATAATGTTGCAATAGGAATAAATTATAATTATTTAGCCTCTGTGAGGGTGTTAGGCTGTAATATAGTCATTTATATTCAGTATATTTCTTGACCTGTTTTAATAAAGAAAAGCCTAGAAATTGCAGTACATAATATTTATCTTTGCTCTGGGGCTAAGGAGAAGAATAAAGGCAGGGCAGCGCAGCACCTAACAAACCACCCAAACAATGGCGCAAAGTTTAAAAACCTAGTGGTGCAGATGGTGACTGGCTGGTGGGAGCAGAGGGGAAGGAGACACGCAGCTGCCTCTGCATGCTGTGTTCCCAAAAGCAGCCTTTGCATACAGGGTACGTGCATGGGGTCTTTGCCTTCAGCTCAACCACACCAGCTAAATGTGACATGCCAAGTATAAACTAGTTCTGCAGGCTGCTTCAGAAGGCACTCAAGAGACATTTCCAGAGGGTAGCTCATCCTGTGGGAAACTGCTTCAGGCTGAGATGGATCATCTCTCTCTACTGAGTATTGAGAGGCCCTACATGGGTGGTTTCAACTGGATATCTCCAGTTTAGATGGTTAAAGTTGGGTGAAAGGACTCCTTCCCTCAATAGGTGCTATAAGACTGATCCATCTTTTCTCTGCTTCTTCTTGTGTGCTGGGCATACAGCTGGACAGAGCAAGCTGAGGCAGTTCCAGGGCTGTTTGGAGAAGTTTTGTATGTGTCTGGAGTAAGGTCTTGTAGTTTTCCCTGGATGGAGCAGGGTGTTAAGGGTAACATCTTTTTCTAAAGGCCAGAGTCAAACACCAGAGTTTGGGGGGTGGGGGGATGGGGTTAATATCCAATTATACTTTTATTCTCCAACATTTTGGCTTTCAGAATTAAAGCAAAATTTAAAAAAACAAAACAAAAAAAAACCCCAAAACAAAAAACTGAAGCACAAAATAAAAGACCACTGAAGGGTAAAAATTAGCAGATCACAAGAAAAAGAAATAGGACACAAAATAAAACTGATATTTTAATTTTAATTCTTTGTTTTCTCTTTTGGAAAATGTAGGTTCATTGAAACAACAATAAAGCCTGCTTGTTTGAAAGGATCAGTTTTGATTGTTCTGATCTAATCTGAAACATTTCTGGTGGAAAAAATGATTTCTTGAAATGTTCCCTTTTGATATTTTTGGGAAAACTTCCTGTTTTATAATTCAAACCAATGCTTTCATCACAGTATTTTAGTTAATTTATAGTTTAAAATGTTAAAAATTAACAAAAGATGAAAATATTATTTACATGAAATATTTTAACAATTTAATCTTAGGGATTTCTTTTTATTAGTCTTCTTGAACAACATTATTTTTCAGGTTTTTGGCTTTTTACCAAAATTCTGAAATTTATCATGTGATGAGAAAAACATTTGTGGCTTAGCTTAATGGTTAAAATCTAGAAAGGTCTGTGGCTCAAATAATACTCAATGTTGCACCGGGTGAACTTCAGTGAATTGTGTGTTGATGCAGCTTCCCATGGGAGTCTGGTGAGTTTGCTGCTTCTCTTCACGAGAAGCAGGTCTGGGAGAACAATGTTAAATACACCCTAACATTTATAAAGCCACCTTTCCTGAGAAGTGTGATTCAGACTGGTATTTGCCACCATTTGGCCTTACCGTTTGAGGACACACAGAGGACATGGATGTACGCCCAGGCAGTGGAGGTGTGTAAACTGGCAGACATGGGGAGAGTTTGTTTCTTGCTTTATAAATGCATGCTTAGTTTGTCTGAAGCTGCTTCTGAATGTATTTAAAGTATGTGATTAACACCTCTACCCACAGCAAGGGAGAAGAAATCAGACAAGAAAGCTTCGGTCAAGGTCTGCAGAAATAACAGCAAGCATGGGCTGAGATGTTGCAAACATAACTAGTGCCACCTATAGGTAGAAGAAAAGCAACCGGTGGAGCTGTGGTCTGCTTTGCTGATGAGGAGCACCAGAATAGCTTCTAGATTTTGGCGGCAGGTGTGGTTGTTTGTACTATTTGCAAAGTTTGTAAACGGGCTGTATTTCTTTATCTTTTCCAGGTTTTTCTAGTATGGACACACTACTGCTGTAGCTGGTGACTTGAAGCTGTGGAAGTAAATTGGGGGATGCAGATGACTGAAAGGAAAATATCACACAAAATGGTTTCCTTCAGGGGAAAAAAAAGAAAAAGAACACCCTTTTATTTCACATTTTTACACTGTAGCTAAAGGAAGCTACAAACATCCTGAGATGAGGGGCATGAACTTAGGTTTAGTTACTCCTTTGCAGCGGGACCAGAATAGAGCTGAGAGAAGAAGCTGAACTAGAGTTTACTAAGAAGGAAAAACAAAACCATTCTTGAAACCAGACTAGGAGCACAGTGAATTTTTAAGAAAAGTTTCAAGGGCTATTCTCTAGCTTTGCAGTCCTATTGTGATTGTTATCACTATTAAAAAAAAAAAAATTTAAAATATTTCAGACCGTATAAAATGCTGGTATAACACACTCTTTTGCAGTTAGGTAAGAATAGTTTAAGGAACCCCAGAGGCTTGACATCCAGCCCTGGGTGCTATTTCCACTTCCAAACTTTATGAGTTTCTGTAGATTTTAAATCACATTGTCTTATCCTCTTTTCTGTGAAGATGTAGGGGTGTCAAGCAGGATAACATGAAACTCAGATCATAGTAAGAGTTGGTAGAGAGGTTTCTTGCTCCCACTTCATGGGTTCCTACAAAGATTTGAGGCCAAACATATTGGCAGCTGCAGAACCAGGCTCTAGTTTCCTATTCAGGAGAAATATTGAAATTGTTGAGCTCTGAGTGTTCCCACAGGTTACATGTGGATCCAGGCAAGATCAGTGCCACTAAAAATGAGAAAAAAAGTGATGCCAGATGTAAAATTAAATTGATTTTATGTGTGGGAAACTCATTCAACAAAGAAAACATATAGAAAAATATTAATTTCACCTCCTTTTTCAATTATATTTATTATAATTGCTTAAAAATTTTGAGTGGAAATATGAGTCTGAAATTGACTTTGTGCTATCTTGCTTTTTTAACTTCTTCCAGCAGAGTTTTAAAAATTGTTTTGCAATGGTTTTTTTCCAGCAAAGCTCAGGTATGTTGTCATTTTTCTTTACAGCTTCCTTCTGTCCCTGTGTGAGGAATGTGACTACCTCCCATGAGATTTTGTGTTGCCTTTCCTTGCTTTCTGGTGCTTATCCTGGGCATGTGTCATGGCACTATTATTTGGTCTCTCTTATACTCTATGTTCTGCTTCCATTTGTTGATGTGTACACACCACACTTTGTACTATGCCTTGTATTACTAGGGCTAAAGATAAAAAGATTTTACTTTTCTAAATCTCAGGACATCCTCCCTATCTGATGCTTTGTGTGTTGTTGCTTTTTATTACCAGCGTGAAGTGTATTATTGCCTGGGGGGTAAGCCAGAGAAAAAACCAACATGGCAGGCCTTTTGTGAAGCTTCAAGCTTCCAGTGTCTTCTCTGATCATCTTCTCCCCACTCTTATCTCCAGCTGATGAAACTTTGAACATGGTTTTCCCTTTTTTTTCTATGTCTTTTAAAAACAAATTGGGCTACTGCTTTGTTGGTGAGGATAAGTAGATGTCTTCTAGCTTGCCAAATAAGAAAGAGTGATCCTCATATCTGTAGCAAGCACAAGTGATAGTTTTAGTAGAGTTGCTGTTAAATATCACTGTCTGGATTTAAATGTTTGGACAAAGATTAGCTGCTGGTACAAAATAAATAGCATGAATGTTTAATCAAGATCTATCATTCCTCCTGGTCGGACACTGCCTTTTTTGTTTAAAAGCCCAGTATAATGGAGGCACAATGCCTACTGAGAAGTCCTATGACTCTGTTAATAATTGGGCAGTTTTAAGCAAAATCCAATTCATACCTTGGTGCACCATCAGGAGTGAAAGAAAAGAGAGTTTAATCTATGGATAGATAGGTAGATGTGTAGTTTACAGCCCCTTTAAAAATTATGTCTTTAAAGTTGGGGTCACAACTTTCAAAAATACAGACATTTAGTCACTAGAGGGAGACATGATCTCATATAACCTAGAGCATGTCTAGCACCGGGAAGAGATCAGTGATAAAAATTCCCATTGCGGTGAGGCAGATGTCAACCCGGCTGGAGTGCTACTGCCCAAGTGAAAGGATGCTGATTTGTTAAGCCGTGAGGATTTGTGGGGCGTGGGGACTAGAAAGAGTGAAAGAAGCCTTCATGGACCTGCCTGATCCTCCAGGATAGCATCAGCAATGCCTTTCTGTAAAACATGTCTGATCTGGGTTCCAGTGAGAAGATCACCTCAACTGAAGTATGCAGAAAACGCTTTAACCACATCTTCAGCCAGTGCTGGTCCACGCCACATTGTTTGTCTTTCTCAAGAAACCTGCTGGGTAAGACACCATTCCTCACCCCAGAGCAACCTGGCCGGTGGAGAAGTGGAAGGTCAATGCAGAAAGCCCTGTTTCTCCTCAGGAGCTTTCCTACTGTCAGAACTGGACTGGCACACATTATTGGCTCCTGCCGCATGCTACACAATAACTGTCTATTCCCCCACTGCTGCCTTTGGACTGAGCAAAGACACTGCTTGGGGGAAGCCAGTGAGGGAAGGAGGTGTAGAGAAGCTTCTCAGACCATTTGTTGGCATTGGTGGGAGAAGACCTGTTTTTCTCTTGGTGTAAGACCCTGTAGGGGACAGTCTGTGCAACCATTTGGCTGGAGAAAGCAGTATGCAAGGCTGGATTGACAGGGTCTCACCCCACTGTTTTACTTTAAAATGAAAGCTTAGGTGCAAACATTAAAGGCAGATTTTGTGCCCACTGGAAAGTGCTTTGATCAAAGCACCAAGCCCAGTGCGAAGTCTGCACAAGTGTTATTATTCATCCAAAAAACAAACAGAGCAAGCCAAAGGCCCTGTCCACACTGGGATCAGGATTGGGCTAGCACCAACCATGTTGTTGCTGATAAAACCACAGGGAAACATCTCTACATCTGGAGCTTCTGTTCAGTGTTAATCCATACTGAGATGTTGTTTAATAATGTATTTAGCTAGAGTACTGCAAATGTGTGGCAAATGAAATTTTTTACCATTACATTAATAATAGGTGTTATTTATCCTTTATTACCCAGAAACATTTTAGGGGCTGCTGTTAATATTTCCTCGAAATAAATGTTTATGGAATCATTAACTCTGGTTTTATTTGCCATATTTCTCACAAAGCTTCTGAGTCATGCCTTCAAGTCTGCTAGGATTTGTGATCCTATTTTCTGTTTGCTTTGTACATTTTGTCTGTCTGTGTAATTTGAAGAGAGAATTGTAGAGTGTAAGATGGAGGCAAGTATTCTTTATTTTAATTAAAATGCTAACATAAGAAATTATCTTATTGAGTGATTGTGTTGTAACACAGCCACTTGCTCTGCCATACAGTAGTTAAGTGTGATTTGATGCTTCCTCTAGAATGCTTCCTATTCTCCAGGGCTTATGCTGTAGCCAAAAAAATTCCCTTTAAGCTGAAACTTGGCATGTAAAATCTCAGCTAAACTTCAGTGCTGCTTGAAACTTAAAACACAAAACTTTGCTTTCCCATGTTCAAGTTGCTTTGGGACACTACATCTGGTGGTTCCTTGTATCGTTTCTTCGTGGAGTGATTGAAGAACTCAATGTCTTTCTAATATTAAAAATTAAATGTTGCTGGCATTAATTTGTAATGGGAATTCATTACTGCTGACTGCAGGAAAAAAACTGTATCATAGGCCAGATGAGTTCTGGACAGACATACATATATCACTGCACATGAAGCAAAAATTAATTCTTTTTTTGGCAGGTTTTGCCTGTGTTGCCCTTCCTAAATGGAGGTCTCTTACCACTTGTGGAGGGGCCATGACACAGCTTCTGTGGCTGACCCTTGTCAGAGACAGGGGTGTCAGCTAGCTGGACTTATGGTCTGATCCAAGCGTGAGCTGTTGTCTCTTCTCAACAGCACAGTGAACAGGGGGATTGAAGTCTTGATACAGTGCCAACGGTGTGAGTCTAGACTCTGCTGTAGACCTTAACGAATATCTCATCTATGGTTATTTAAATGTAAATGGTTTCTGAAGTAAGCCAAGTGTGTTGCTGAGAACATTCCCTGTTCCCATGCCTCTGACTACAGAAAGCTGGTCATAATAATCTGATTGGCCAGGTAGATTTGGGTAGATTTTTAATCTTTTGATGAACAATGTATGCATACATATGGGAGAAGAGAGTCAAGCCTACTGTAACCTGAGGATACATAAAGATTGAGTCTAGCACATCTTGCTCACCTTGGACCAACAAGTACCTGTGCAGCAAGGTTACAAAGTTGGACAATATGTATCTACCTAGCCTTTCTACCAGTAAATTGTGTACCTGATTGATTTCAAGCCATTTTTGCAACATGCTTTTCCAAGACCTTTACCATAAATTTAGTAGTTTCGGATGACTGGGAAGTGTTTTCTAACAATATTTTTCTCCTGTTTTTATTTATATTCACCCTTTGAAATGTCTTTGCACATAAAACATGAAGGAGATGGTGATTATCCAACAAAAATGTTTATGTCTATGAGATGCCTATGAAAAAGGCTCCTTTTGGCAGAAATAAGGAAAAATTTTATTTCTTTCAGTATAGGAGAAAAGGAGCACTCAAAGTTTTTGCAGTTGGAGAAGTACTGACTGGTATTTGGGAACAGGGAAATAAACTCTCAGGTAGAAAATTTTGTAGTAATTTAAGCCAGTCAAGCATCAAAAGGAAATTCAGAAGGACATGACAGGACCTAACACAATGGCAGAGGAAGCTGAAAGTTGATAAATGCAAGTCGTTTATCTTGGGATAATGAAGGGAGAATTTAAAATAGCCCATCTCTTTTTGAGGTTACAACTCAGCTTCAGTACTGATACCACTCCACACAGGTCAGTCAGAACTAGTCAGTCTGTAATAGTAGCTCAAAAATAGACAAAAGTTTAGTACCTGTAAAAGTTGGACTATAAAACTATGTCAGCCAGTTACAGTTACAGAACAGTGTGAACCTGATAATGTCACTGTATGGGTCAGCAGTGTGTCATCACCTGCAACATAGGATCAGAGAAGGACCAATACAGAAGATACAGAACTATTTTTCTCTTCTTTCTGTTTGGTTTTTTTTTTCCCCCAGATAACTCTTGTGTTACATTTGTGAGAGTCCAGTGCATGTATGTCAGTACAGCTTAGGAAACCTGCTTTTGGCAGCAGAGACTCAGAAACTTATGCAGATCTTTACGGTCTACCATTTCCATGCCTGTGGATGTACAAAGTTGTATAAATCCAGAAAAAAAAGCCTGAATTACCATTTTCTACCTTTCCATGTGTCACTCGTTCCTTTTCTCTATTTTGAGACACCAAACCTCCAGTGACTGGAAGGAAGTCCATTTCCAGGCTATGTCATTGATCCTACAAGAAGTGGAGTGTTTTTCTGCCCTCTCCAGCAAAGCATCTACTTACCTGCTCGCCTTTGAGCACATCAGTGACTTGGGGGTTCCTGCAGGAACTCACATACATGTTAATCCCGGACAGGAGCTGGGCAAGCAGAAGCTCGTAGGACCTTGTGCTGGTGTGGGAAGAGTCTGTCAGAGGACAACAGGGTGAACTAGCAGGCAAGGGAGTTCACTGTTTACATGGAAGAAGAATGGCTGCTAAAAAATAAAACAATGGGGCCTGACCCTGCTTTCAGAGATTATGGGAATCACTGGCCTGGAAGAGATGGAGTGACATTTATGCAGAAGTGGCTTAAGAGGAATGAAACCCCAGTTCGCAGCCTTTATGGGGTTAGTCTTTCCACATTTCTGAGAGCAGAATCAGTGAACAAGGTGAGTTAACAGTACATAAGTAAAATTGAAGCCTACAGCAATTAAATTAAAAGCTAAAAAGATTTGGAATGGTAAAACTGAATACATTTTAATTGAACATAATTCTATTGAAGACTATTAAATTACCACAGTGCAATAGAAGCACAAAAAACCATGACAATGAGTTCCTGAATGAAAATTTTAAATGGATAAACTGAAAAATTGCAGGTACCCCGGTGTATGACATGCAGAGTGCTCACGATACGAGAACATGAATTATTTATATCTTCTTTAAATGTAGAATGTAAATTTGTTTTGAATTAATTTCTGTTGGGAAATCACTACACAGTAAACATAACTGTCTCTTAGGGCAATGTTTTTTCCTTATTATTATTATTATTATTATTATTATTATTATTATTATTATTATTATTATTTTATCATATTGTTGTTTGGAGAGGAGAAGAAAGAATGGCAAATTTTATGGTATTAAGTCATTTAAGTAATGCTTATATTGAAAAAATGCAGTGCTTTACTTTGAGATGAAATATTCTGTAAGTTAGGCAGCTGTTACAGTAACTTAGGACACACAGACTCCAATATGATGTTGCTGGGGCAAAAAGGTTAGTATCTCCCTGTTTTTCCTACAGCAGCACAGTAAGTTGGTAGACTGGTACAAGACATGAAAGGGTCCGGCTAGTGCCTTGTTACTGTTGTGGTCTGTGGGATGCAGAGGCAGGCGCCAAAGCTTATGCTAAGGCACTAATGACCATAGAAATAGTCTAAGAGTGGAGGAAAAGCTCCTGTGAGTAGGGAGAGAGTTGTTAAAGGAATGACCCATCATTATTGTTACCTTTAATTTCTTTTCTTTGTTTTTACTTGTACAGGTGTGTTCAACAGTAAGGGACTGTATCACTTTGGGGGAATTAGGACAAACAGGTTTGTTAAAACACATTTATGCTCATAGCTTGTCTGTTGGCATTGTTTTATTCAAGTGATTATTGTGTCACCTCTGCAACACTCCTGCTGAAGCAACGTGCAGGTAAGTCTGGAATAAAGTCACTGGGGAATTAGGCCTTCACAGCTGTATTTTGTACTCCTAAGTTTAAAAAATTTGAGACAGAGAGCTCCTTTTTGGTTTCAGTAGCGCCTTGTGCTTGGGGGTCACTGAATTATCTTTGTCTAAGACAGAGTTATGGGGACTGAAGCTTTTGTAACTTGGACTCATCTTTGCAACCCTTGCTGCTTATTTCTAATGACACTATCGGGCCATATCTCCCACCCCAAGGAATAATGATACTTTATGGATAAGGTTATGTTGCAAACACTAATTTTGAGTGGCAGGTGGAAGATTAAAAATATTAAATTATTTTGTTACATATAATGCACTATTTTTTCATTACTTGTATCTTTGACTTGCAACCCATCTGGATGTACAACTCCTCACTAGCTGCAAACTACGTTCTGCCCATTCTCAATCCTCTGACAATGGGAAGAAGATGAGCTAAAAATGTAAAGATTTTTGTTCTTATTATTTTGGAACAACTGCTCTCCCGTTTTCTGCTGTTTTCTTTTCATGGACCATTAGCAGCTTCCAAAGGCAATATCCTTTCACTGTCACACTGTGCCATGGGGTGCCATTTCAACAACTTCAGACGAGGGCATTAAGTACAATTCTGGATGAGAGTCAGAGCATAACCAAATAAAAATAATAAAGGAAAGCTTGTAAGAGCAATTTGGAATGCTGTCCTGTGCTGAATTCATTTGCAGCTTAGCAGAGAGCTACCAATCACGGGTGATCAGCACAATATTCCGCAGCACCTTATTTAATTGTAAAGTATTTCATACCCTAAGAAACATCACTGTTCATTTGCTTTTCCTTTTTCGGTGATCATCCTAGCTGAATGCTGAGCGGTGAATCAGTGGGAGGGGAAGAAAATTCATGTTTCTAATTCGAGGAGAATAAAAATGGACTTCTTGTTGTTCCTCTCCCTTCCCCTTTGCAATTAATCTGGAGTTACGCATTTCTTAGGATAGTTTAAAAAAAAAATCCTGGAGGGAGGGAAAAAACCCTCATAATCCTTTGGTAAATCTCTCAATACATCAGGGCCAAATTGTGGCTGACATTGCATACAGGTGCAAGCCAAAGCGTCCTCCTGGCCAGTGGTAGGACTGTGGGGCAGAAGCAATTTCCTTTAGCTCACCTCCCAGAGAGACAGAGGAAGGACTATTCTACAGGTTCTCACAGCACCCCACACTTTGTGGAGGACTCAGGCTACCTAGATTAATTGAAACAGCCACTAACTTGGCGCTGACTGACCTGGCACCGGCTTTTGCATTCAGTGCTTGAACAAATTATTCATTCTTTATAGTGGGGAAAATCTGTAAGATGCACGATGAACAGGCTGCTTGGAGCTGGAGTCAAAGCAGCCACTGACTCTGATGCTGCATTCCCTCTCTGCACCTCTTTGGTGGTAATGGTTATGCCACTTAGCAAGTACTGCTTGGAAGTGCAGTGCGGAGATCCATGTAGAGCTTGTCAGCTGGGGAGCAGATCAGTCAAGAGGCTTAAGCATAGGACTGGGAGGTAGCTGGGATGGTTGCTGTCTTGGCTATGCTGATAGATCACTTTGGGCTAGGTACTTAACATCTGTGTACTCTGCTTTCTCTTTCTATAAAAGAAGGCTAATCTCTCTCCTTGTGGATGTCAGAGTTTTCTCCGGTGCTGGCATGTGTAATAATATCTTAATGCCAACACAGAAGGTGTTGGGAGACTCTGTGAAGTCTTAGAAAGCACTATAAACTTGTGTTGGGCTAGGTGTTATGTGTTACCAATGCCTTGCTACTGGAGTGTTTGCATTTGACTTGCACTTTAGGTAAAATACAGTTTTGTACTACTCTCTGCTCTGTTGAACAATGTTGAGGCTCATGTAATTTTCTCCCTAATATAGTAACTATATTTATTGCCTTGACATGATAGGCTAGACAAGGGTGTCCAGTGCTGGAGTAAAAGGCAGAGTGGACATAAGACTGGAGATGCCAGGGCTGTAAAAAGAACGAAGGCTAGGGCAGTCATTCCCCTGTCTCATCTCCATCAAAGTCATACAGATTACTGATCCTAATGGGGCTGGTTTTTTTTTTACTTCTCTGAATTTTTCCAGTCCCTTTTGAACTCATGCAGACTCTCAGGACCTCCAACACCCCTTGACACAGAGATCTGCAGCCTAACCACATCCTGTGTGAAGAAGTATTTCTTTCAGTTAATTTTGAACCAGCCATTGCTGCCCTGCTTCATACACCAGAAAACACAACAGAAGATCATTCACAACAGAGGATCATTCCCTGTATCACAGTGGCACTCACTGTTTCTCAGATTTCTTTAGATATCCACACCATCATCCCACGCCAAGGTAGGAGTCCTAGTCTATTTAGTCATTCATCTTACAAAAAAAGTGTGTCTTACAAAAGCTGTGTCCTATTCTTGACCATCCTTGCCACCGTTCCCTTCACCTTTCCAGTTCCACCATATTCTTTTAAAGGAGGGGGGACTGGAGTAACAAACAACATGCATAGGAGCAGCACATTCTGGATATAGAAAATGCTATACATGTGTCTTTGGTTTGTCCTCTGTGACAAGTCTGTCACTCATGGGCTTGCATTGCAATTATTTCAGGTGTTGCAATAACACTGTTACAGGGGCTGGGGGTATATAAGAGTTCTAGCGCTGCATGGTAGAACAGATACTTATCGCCACTGCAAGTCTGAGCATGAGAGGAAGGAGCCATCCAGACCAGCACAGCTTCCTTTCCATTCTTCCTTGTTTGCCTTTCTGCCTGCTTTATGATGCCCCACATTTTATTCGTCACCTTGGATTGTTTTCCTCTAATTGTACATTCGCTAGAAAAGCAAAAAGCCTCTCTAAAACTGCTGGACTGAAAATGAAATATAGGATGGCTGCAGGCTATGTTTTTCTTTGCTGGGAAGCACTGCCATGATAATTGTTTCTACAAAAAGAAACTACTACTCTGGAAAAAAAAAAAAAAGAAAAAAAAGACAAACAAAAAACAAAAACCCAAACACCCTCTGTTCGCTTGAACCTACCATAAACTATTGCTAGTAATTATAGAAGCCGACTGCACAACAGCTTAATTTGACTTAATTGGCAATTTTTTAAAGCTGCAACACAATAACAATAGAAAACGAACTCAGTGCACAGGTTCGGGAGATGTTAAATTTCACTTTACGAAAAAGCTGTAAACCTGCATGCAACGTGTTGGCTTGTAATTCACTTTAGTTGGTTATGTATTTTTTTCTTTTCATTTTTTCTTCTGTTGTGATATGAAAGTGTAGAAATATGCAGCAGTGTCTGAAAGAAGTCTAAGCTTTGCCTTTTTCTCTCAGCGCTAGGTTCCAATCTGACAGAAATATTTCACAGTGAAAGATTATCAAGAGGAAGAGAGATCACCTGCTAGCCTTATTACTTTGTTAATGGCCACAGAGTTGGGGTTTTCTTTATTTATTTTAAAGTGACTAGTAATTCTAAATGGCAAATTCTTTTGTTCTCCCCAAACATTTAAGAAAATGGTGGTCTACTAGAGAAACAAATCCTTTTTGAGCTACAAATTTATCCATTGTGGGTTTAACTTTAAATAGATTAGTAGTCCCCTTTAAGTCAATTGAGCTTCAGTGGGTATTACAGAAAATTAAGCCATCTGTACACACTACCAGTGAGATGATTTAATTACACAATGTTCTGGTATGGTAAGAGAACAATTTATATTAAGTCAATGTTTATTTATTTGAATGTTAGCTGAGGATTCTATATTATAATATACTGATATTATACAAGTTGATGCGATGACAGATAGAATTGATTTATACTGTAAGTACCTAAAGGATGCAAATCTATGTACACAGTT
The DNA here is from genome assembly GCA_031468815.1 of Morus bassanus. NCBI lineage: Eukaryota > Metazoa > Chordata > Aves > Suliformes > Sulidae > Morus > Morus bassanus. Next base: position 55,548,742 of record CM062567.1, on the reverse strand, counting down.
AAAAGATCAAGAAAGGATCTGCGAAATTTAAGAGTTCAGACTTTACATCCACCACCCCATTTTACACACCCCCTGTCCCATACGAAGCACCTAGTCCCAGCTGCTTGGAGAGTGGCCCTGGCCATGGGAGTCCCTCAGAGCTCACCTAGGCCCTTCTCTGGGGAAGGTGCTGTAGATGGAGGGGACTTGGGAAGGACCTAGGTGTGCTGATTTTGGCTGGAGTAGTTAATTTTCTTCATAGTAGCTAGTATGGGACTATGTTTTGGATTTGTGCTGGAAACAATGTTGATAACACAGGGATGCTTTAGGTATTGCTGGGTAGTGCTTATACAGAGTCAAGGCCTTTCCTGCTCCTCACCCCACCCCACCAGCGAGCAGGCTGGGGGTGCACAAGGAGTTGGGAGGGGACACAGCTGGGACAGCTGACCCCAACTGACCAGAGGGATATTCCATACCATATGATGTCATGCTCAGCAATAAAACTAGGGGGAATGGCAGGGGGCTGCTGCTCAGGGACTGGCTGGACATCGGTTGGTTGATGGTAAGCAATTGTTTTCATTTGCATCACTCGTCTTTCTTGGGTTTTATTTCTCTCTCTTTGTTATTATTATTATTATTGTTATTATTGTTGTTGTTATTATTATTGTATTTCAATTATTAAACTGTTCTTATCTCAACCCACATGTTTTCTTCCCCGCTGCTGGGGAGGAGTGAGCAAGCAGCTGTGTAGTGCTTAGCTGCCAGCTGGGGTTAAACCACGACAGTCCTTTTTGGTGCCCAACATGGGGCACAAAGGGTGTGAGATAATTACAGATTGACCAGAGTGTATTAGAAGGGATTTATATTTGTTAACAGTTGCAGGTCACAATACTGATTCATCTGTTCTCAATATTAATCTGGTGTTTGGGCTCTGTACTGAAGCCATTATGTACTTCAGGTACCACCTCATGGAGACAATTAGTAATTATACCTCTTTGTCGTTTGAGAGGTTTTTTGTGGAGAAAATACAGAATGACACCTTCACTACCTTCTTCTGTGATATTTTCTACCTTGTTACAATAACTTGTCAGTTTCTTGAACATCCTTGGGTAGTTCTAATACTTCTATTGGTATTTCTTAAGAATGTTGCTTCGGTTTTGTCTAAGGTTAACAAGCAATTTAGGAATATGACCCAGGCTCTGCGAGAGTATGGTCATGGGTGGCACGGCATGTGGGAGAATATGGGCAGGTATCTAAAGAACTTCCCACCTCCAATGGTCTGGAACTTCACTCCCAAACAACTGCAGGATCCTGATGAAGTGATAGAATGCTTGAAAAAAAATGCTATGGCTATCCAAAAGAGGCACAACTTACCACACTGTGCTGGGCCCTTGCCAGCATCTACCAAACACTGCTCAATATTATGCAGCACCCTCTGGGAGAAGAGAGGGAAAACATACAAATAGACCCTATGGCTAAAGCAGAGACTATATCAGTTGCCCCTATAGCTAAAAAGAAACAATGGAAGCAGAAGTCAGTTCATTTAGTAAGAGATGAAGAAGCTTCTCCTGAGAGGGAGCAGGAGACAGAATCAGAACAGGCAGCCTGTTCTGCAGCAGAGCAGTCCCAAGAACAGGAGGCGGAAGAAACTGAAATCATAAATGAGACAGAAACCACCCAATCCTTAAGTGAGCTGCGAGATATGCAGAAAGATTTTACCTGTCAACCAGGTGAGCTAATTCTCAGCTGGTTACTCTGATGCTGGGATATTGGGACCAGTAGTCAGGAATTAGAGGGCAAGGAAGCCCAGCAGCTAGGATCCCTTGCTAAGGATAAGGCCATTGACAAAGGGATTGGGAAAAAGGCAGGAGTCCTCAGTCTCTGGTAGCAACTCCTGTCAAGCGTGAAAGGCAGGTATCCCTTCAAGGAAGAACTTGCAAATTCCCAAAGCAAATGGACCAACATTGAGGGAGATGTCCAGTATCTGAGGGAATTAACTGTGTTGGAGGTGATCTATAACAACCTGGATGACAACCAGGCTTCCAAAGATCCGGATGAAATCTAGTGCATGCAGCCCATGTGGCAAAAGTTTGTACAAAATGCACCAATATCATACACCCACACCCTGGCAATAATGAGCTAGACAGACACACCAACTAGGCTAGACAGGCTAGAGCTAGACAGAGGCACCAACTGTAGATGAACTGGCCAGACAACTCTGAGAATACAAAGATAATCTCACTTCCTCCATGGGGGCCTGTGTCTCAGCTGTGGACAGACTGAACCAAAAAATGTCAGAGCAAGCTGAGAAGGATAGGTCTTCCTCATGCTCTCCAGCCAAGGCCTCAGCTATTAAGAGTCAGCTTTTTTCTTTGCAAGCAAAAGGGTACCAGTAGCACACACCAGGTGCAAGCCTGTGGTTCTTCTTGCGTGACCAAGGGAAGGACATGAGGAAGTGGGATGGTGAACCTACCTGGAGAGTAGAAGCTCAGGTACAGGAATTGCAAGGAAAAACAACAGCCAAAAACATCCATCCAGGAAAATTACTGCTCCAGGCTCTGTTGCTCAGGGGAGACGGGCTGATTGTACTTTTGACCCTGACAAAGGGACTTCTGTCCTGCAGTTACAAAAATCAAGTCATAAAGACTCCAGTGAGGACTAAAGGGGCCCTGCCTTCAGCCAGGTGGAGGAAAGGGACAACGGGGTTTACTGGACTGTGTGGATTCAGTGGCCTGGCTCATCAGCCCCACAGGAGTATAAAGCTCTAGCGGACACTGGTGCACAGCGTACTCTAATACCATCAGATTACAAAGGGGCAGAATTCATCTGTATTTCTGGAGTGACGGGAGTATCCCGAGAACTGTCTGTGCTGGAGGCTGAAGTAAACCTAATTCTCTTCCCCCCATTCTGCCTGGGGGTGGAGTGAGAGAGTGGCTGTGCGGTGCTTAGTTGCCAGCTGGAGTTAAACCATGACACTAAGGCACATTGCAGCTAGTGGATGGTTCTTAATGGACGTTTTCCAGTTGACACAGTTTACCACAACTGCAGGCCAGGCAGAAAAATCACAGTTAATCTACTCACCCAATACTGTGAAGAATCTACTCTAGACTGCCATTAGTCCCCTGTTGGCATCAGAAATCAGACTGCACTTTGTCTAAAACAGTTCAAGTTCAAGAAAGATGAATATGTGAAGTTGACTTTAAGCTACATTTGAACTTCCTTAGTCCTAGAGTTGGTGCACATTGAAGGCTGTTTTCAGTCATCTGGCTTCATTTGAGCTAGCTGGTCACCAGTAGATAAGTTTGCTTTTCTCCTAATTCCTGTGATAGTGGCTGACAGGATCACTGGTTCCCCAGTGTAGCTTTGTAACAATGATGGTTTTACTTGGTGGCTTAAACTGATTCAACAGTTGTCAACAGAAACACAAGAATCATCCAGGTAATAAGGAAAATGAACCTTACTTACAATAAAGCATGTATAGGATGCACACTTCTGGTGGAAAATGGATATACATGCCATAGCACTTAGCCATTCCTGGAAACCAACTTTAACTACAGTCCCATTGGTGGTGTGCTCTGTGCTTATATGAAAGAGTTATACTGGATCATTAGTCCTCAGAATTTATGGGACTCTCAGTCTGGTTTCCTGCTGGAGTGTGGTTTAGTCCTGAATCGAAGAGGTACTGCAGGTAAATTCTGACATCATGTGGTGATACATACACATATATGCTATTACTCTGGGTTTTTTTTTCTTTAAAACCTATGGGACAGATTTGTCTATGTCTTTATGGCTACAGACCTTTCAATGAGAATGGTAGCATGCTGCACATTCTCCACACCGGTTAGAAAAGAAGCGGGGAGGAGAACATTTGAGACTCTGGTGCAGTATGAAGCTACAGGAAATTTCTAGTAGAAAATAGAAGGACCTGCCACGCAATCTAGCTTTTCACAGTCAGTTTTAGTTCTGTTTCATTGGGAAGAGGTTGCTAGCAACAGGAGCAGGACTAGACCTTTTAAATCATTAACACTCCTAACCTGCATATTTATTACCTGCCAACTGCAACAACAAAGTGATTCATCTGATATGTTCATTGAGCAGTGGAGAACCATGCAGCCTGATTCATAAGAGAAGAGAACATAATGGGGGACGTGCTGCTATCTACTGAAGTTTGCTGAGGGAAGTATGGGAGAAAGTAGCAAAATCCTAGCTTAAGGACTGTGAATGGAGGGGGTCCCAGTTTATGGGTACCCTTTACATTATTCCCAAGATATTTGTGCTGTTCTGATGAAAGGCAGCAGAGGATAGCATACGTGATATGGAAGTTACACGATAAAAAATTAGATTTATTGAGGTCATAAGGATACACAGTCAGTCACAGAAAACTGTGCTATCCAAAGCGCTTTCCAACATACAGTCAAGTCCTAACAACTGGGATCCCAATTTACCGGCTTAAAATGGCAAGAAAAATTTCAACACCCAGGCAGGAATTTCTTTGAGATAGTCCAAACCTGAGGCATTCACCTTACCTTCATGATAACAGCATTTTAGCCAGTAACCTGTTCTTTTTGATTTCTAAACTGGAAGTACCATGGCGGGGGGGGGGGGGGGGAAATCATTAGTATTTGCCCTTAAAGGGAGTAAAGCAGTATGTACTCACGGGTGCACAGAGAATTAAACGGTTCCATGAATTTTTTCAAGGCTCATGGAAGGCTAAATATCAATTTTGTTGAAAGTTATTGTCAGGTGTTTTTATGACCTGAGCTGGGGTATTCCAGTTGCCACACAAATGAAACACTCGAAGTTTGGATCCAGGCATGGCTTCATTTTTAGTGAAGATTAATTTACATGATGATTTGCATATGCTTCTCTTTTTTTCTCCCATTACACCTGTCTCTGAAATATTTTTTCTTAGTGTGAGTGGTTCCCCTAACCTAAATATTCATTTCTTTTCCCTGTACATTGACATTGCCTCTGGCTAAGACAACTGCATAGAGCCAATGAGTGTGTAGGGTGGAGAGAAGCAGCTTTTAGCTTTCTGGGTTTTTTCCCCCCCAGACATTAAGGTTTCATTTTCTATTTCCTATGGGAGTTGCAGGCACATGCTAAGAGAAAAGCATGACCCCAACCATGGCAAATATTCAGCCTTATTGATTTTGTTACCAGATTTCACTTAACACCTGTCCAGGAAACTGGACCAATTGACCCAGAACTGCAGCTGGACTGAGTCAGTGTTGCTCTGCTATCTTCAGGGGACCTATAGCAGCTACAGTCATTGCGCTCTGTGACTTACCACAACTGAGGATGTGGCTCCACTCTTTTATGGATAAATTACTTCAGGATGTTCAGAACTGTATTTCTGCCATGAGTCAGCACAGTGGGAAGCATCTTGGACATGGTGTATCTGTGCCTTTTCATTCATGTTATTGAAACATCTCTTGTTCCTCTGAAGGGATTGACTCTGAAGAGTGATCAGATGCAGTATGGATAGCATAGCTGTAACCCCAGGAGTTTATATAGGCGGAAATGGAGTGTAGATAGGGTAACTTTTTGACACATTCGTGTATGGTTATTTTTGCATTTCCTGGCATATTGCTCTTTTGTAACTACTTCAGGGTTAACAGTCTTTGACTCAAGAAGCTTGTTTGATTTTAACACTAAAGTTTTGGCTTTCTGCTTATACTGTCTGAAGTGTTCAGCTTTCGGGGGGAAGGTTCAACATAATGTCTAGCAATACTAAGTGCTGATCTGAATTCTCTTGGACTTAAGAAAAAGTCAATCTATTTATTATGCACATTGAGATTTTCCTCTCTTTTTAGGCTCTACATAAAGCTTGGCATGACGTGCTTAAACTAATACAACAGAAAGAATTGTTGAAAAACTCACTTGTGAGTTGTGGATCATTATTTGTTATTACCTCACTCAGAGTCCTCTAGAAAGCAAGCTGCAATTTACTGTGTGTTGTTATACTGCTGAGGTGTTGTAAAGAGCTCCATTTAAAAAAAAATTGCAGAGTAGTAGTCCACCAATAAAAAGTAGTATTACCTATTTAATACAGATAGTTATGTGCCAGAGATGTGCCCACAATGATTGGAAATGCTCTGTAGTGATTTTGTATTCCTTAATGTACCATAGGTTTCATGCCTGAATATCTTACATTTTATGACTGAATTTTCTTTTTTTTATTCTATTCTATTCTATTCTATTCTTTTCTATTCTATTCTATTCTATTCTATTCTATTCTATTCTATTCTATTCTATTCTATTCTATTCTATTCTATTCTAATTATGTGATCAGAAAAGGATACTCAGGGTCTCTTCTTAAATTTCTTAATAACCAGAAGAGATTTGGAGTTTATTCTTTGAATTTCTTATTTCATGCTATGGGTGCCATCATAACCCAATGGCTTCTGTTCACGCTCCTTCCATACACAACCCTTGTTATGAAAGACGTACCTCATGTACTCGGGAATTAACTGTAAATGAACTCTTTGACCATTAATGACAATTCATTCTCAGGGATACCATGTAAATGTGTTAATGGAGTCATGGATGTCCATTTCATAACAGACACCTCATATTCTTCACCCTCTAGGATGTCCAGAGAGCTTCCAAAGACTGAAGTGGGAAAGGATTGTCCAAATGTCAGAAGCTGCAGTGAACATGCAGGTGAGAAAGGAGTTTCTCTTTAAAGTTTTCAGGGGTATGAGAATCAGTCTCTGAGGGGAAATGACTTACCAGTGTTTTCTATGGGAAGAAATATGATTCTTTTCCCAAACTATAAGCATTAGATGTACAAGCCCGTGAATAACCAACAACAATATACATTACATTCTGGAAGTAATACTTTGGTGATGGCTTTAATGCATGCATTATAGCAAGCACTGACAAAGTGATGACCTGATGAAGTAGGTAATGGTATATGTTAGGTGGGCTTCTATCCCAGGCAGAGGAGGACATCCTGGAAGACCCTGATTTAACTCTTGGTCTGTCACAGTTCTTTTATGTGACCATGGACAGGACATTTCATCTGACAGTGACTCAGTTTTTTTAATTCTGTCAATTTATTTCTTGTTTCATTTGGATTATGAACTCTGTAAGATGGAAATGCCTTACTCTATGCTTCACAATGAAAAAGAACCTTGAAGAACAATAATGTAACATACCAAAATTTTATCATTTTAAGAGGCTGACTCAGTTCAGTGAGTAACATGATGAACTCTGAAGGGCATACACTTCATGACACTGTGTGTGGTCTGAAATCTTATGCAGAAGCAGATTGAAATCCTGATATTTTAATGAAGCTTTAGGTATGAGGAATAATACACTGTCATATTAAATGACAGTAGTGAGTTATTTTGCCAATTTGCAAGTTCCCATAACACTGTAAACAAAAATTAAAAAGCCCTACCCTTGGAAGACTTTGAAAAAGAATCAAATCACACAAAACCCCTTGTATTTGAGAATAGTCTAAATAGAAGAGTTGCAATATTATCACAATAATTTCAAAGTAAAAGGATAAAGCTAGGAAGCCAAGTATTTCATAATGAATGCAGCATATAGCTTTTAAACAGGGCTAACATATGGACCACTAATGTGAATGTGAATGCAAATTAGATACTTTTGATTGCTTGAAATAAAGTCAGCAGAATCCAAGCTTCAAAAAGCAAATTGTGTGGATTTAACTACCTGAGTGCCACAGAAAGAATACTGTTCCTACAATATTTCCATATGAAACAAGGTAATGAAGCTAATTAAGCTAATTCTAAGGCAAGCTGCCCTAGATAACTTGAAGATGAATTGTATGTTTTCTCTGGCCCTTTTTTTTTTTCCCTTTGGTTTGCCTGAGTTTCTCAACCCTGGTTTTTTTAACCTTTTAAGGCTACTCTGCTAATTTTGTCACCCAAAACTACAGGCGCAGGTATCTGTCATTTTTCAAAGTGATACAGCTTACTACAAATATCTTGATTTTGAGGTGAAACAGCTCAACTGGTGCTGGCTGGAATAAGCAGACATTGGGAACTCCTCAGTTTATAAAGTATGATACAGCAAATAGCTTCTAACAGGTTCTGGCTCAGGTAAATGAAGAGAGAAGATCAGAGGTTGCCTTAAATCTTAGAAGTGTTGCTGTAACATAGCTCAGCAGGACAAACCCTCTACCCAACCTTGCTGGTCTGTGAGCAGTGGGAAAACTGGTGAGTAATATTTATTTCCTCTGTGAGCCACTGCCCTTTATGGAAAAGCAGCAAGCTGCTTTTGGTCAGACAGAAAAAATGAGACGGCTGCCTACCACCCTGCATCTGGCATGGCTTGCCCCTATGCAGCAGCTATGTCATACCCTCACCGCAAGCAGCAGTTTGCAGGTACAGCAGGAGCTGCTGCCAGCTCTTGTGATGAATGCCGATGGGGCTGCATGGCCTGGAGGAGGAAGAGCAACCCCAGCAATTGGGAGCCTGGGAGCTGGAATACCTCCATTCCAGCTCCACATCTTGCCCGTTTTATAGCAAAATCTTAGGATCTGCCAGAAGAGTCAAGAGATTACTTTATTTACCATACCTCCTGATCCCACAACCTTCTTCTGTCAAACCATCTCTTCCTCATCTAGGGACACTAGGTTATGCTCCCACCCCTGGCCTGACCATGCTAAACATGACCACACGCGCACCCATTTACTGCTGATATTTCTGCAGCTGTGCTGGATACTCCCCTGATGCCTTTCTACCACATCTGGAGATCTCCTCAGTGCATTAGCAGCCTATGCTGTCTTCTAACATCCTTCCCATACTCGGCCAGCCATATGGGTACACTAGCCCAAACCCCTAATAGACCTGCCAGTTTTGGGCCAGTTGCATTAACTTCCCCTTATTACCATAACTTGGGGAAGGGTGTACTGATCCCAAATTGAAGTTTAAGGGAAGAGGAAAATGACTAAATGAGCTCATTTACATCTTTGCCAATCACTTCCCAATTTGCAAATATGTGAATTAGCGCATTCTGAAATTTGCATAAATTCACACATGGAGCTGTACAAGACTTGGCAGCTATGAAAAAAAATAAAAAAAATGTATTAATGGCTGTGCAAAAAGGAAAGGAAATTGGTTCCAGAATATAAATGTCTTTATAACTACATGAAGAATGGGGAAATGGCTTTTGAACTTAAGATTGCTTCTCAGATTCAAAGCTGGTAAAAACAGATGTAACTCTGTTAGTATCACTGCTACCCTTTTATAAAAGTCCTGAAACTGGTGTCATGATTCAGAGCATTGACTTGGGCCCTCTTCTTTCTTGGGAAACCATAAAAAATCATTGCAAAGACTAGGAAGAAAAATTCTTATCAGAAGTGCAGCACACAAGGCATTGGCTAGTGTTAGTGAAGTGTTTTGGGAGATTCTCTATCTCCTACACTGTGTGTTTCACACTAGTGTTACTCACCCCTGACTGCACATTGCACTCTGGAAATTATTTTTATTAAAGCAAATAATGTTTCTAATTTATGGCTGTGCTAAAATTTAAATTGAGCCTGAAAGGCTTCCTGGAGCACTGTTGCATTCATGTTCACATGTGAGGCTTAGCTACCAAGGCCACTGAGCCCAGACTGCAGCCTGACTTACAGTTTTCCTCCAGAGGGATCCCTGAGAGCAAGCAGGTGTGTGGTATTTGCAGCTAGATCACCTCAGCTGGCAATCAGTCTTATTTGGGGCCATTTCTTCCCTTGTCTTCAGAAATGTGTAGCAGCTTGAATTGGCAGCAGCCCCTTCCTCTCCACAGGGTGCTAACTCTGAAGCATGCATTTCCATCCTCACCTATTTCAGGGATGGCCTGAAATAGGTGAAATGGCAGGCAGATAAGTAATGCATAATCCTCACCGTCTGTGCCTTCCCAAGTGCTGCTGCCTCCAGCTAGTTATCTCTCAGTAAGCAAAACTGGCTGATAATGTCAGTGAATGTCAATGACTTGGGCAGTGTCAATCAGTACCACACATTTTTACTAGTAGAGGTGTAACTGCCATGGATAGGCAGGGCAAGGAGTGATTTATGGCACGTGTAGCTATATGTGGGGCAGCTGATGGTATTTTATGCTAACAGAACTGGGCTTTTGTCAGTGTATTCTACTTTACCTGTAAAGTTTGGATTAATCACTACCAAAAAAAGCACAGTTACCCTCAAAAATGAGAAGCAGTTTGCTAGTCCCAGATCCGGTTAGTGTTACGCAAGATGCTTCCTTCATCAGTGGGTCTGACCTCTGTTGTCGGCACCACAACCTTTTCCGAGTTGAAAATAAAAGGTGTAGATCTGTGTGCAATGCAGTGAGGTAGTATCAGTGTGAGGGGTCACAGAAATCTCTTTGAAAATACCTTTTCATAAGCAACTGCTTTTTGACCTGTATGAAAATGTTAAGTTTTGCTGGAGTTTTCTGAATTCTTAAAAGCAAGACAGAAAAATAAGGTAAGTCAAACTTGCTGCTATGCAGTAACTTATTTTATCTTAAAATTGCCTTGGTTTTGCAAAACTGTATTGTTTTACTGAGAGCATTTTTTTGCATTATAAAAATATAAATACTCTTCAGGGAAATTTAGGAAAGGAGAAGAGCTATTAGATACTGTAGGTTGAATTTTTAAAATTCAACTGAAAATAGCAGAGTATCTTCATTCTGAACTGCCTTGATACCACAGACTTCAGGAACCTTGCTAAAGCTCTTTGGACCATTAGATGCACAGATTTGTTTTTCCTAGATAAAAGTGCTTGCAACAAGTTAGTCCCTGGTTACCTCTGTGGCAGGGGTATGTATATTTAAAGGACTATTTATTAGGAAGAATGTGTGTGTATGATATACAGGGGAAAGATGGTATAAAAGCTAGTACTCTGTTGTACTTTCAAAATATCTGAAGAGATTTGCAGCCCTCAAAGTCTTACAGGTTCTTCCCTCCCTGATTTAAATATCATACTCCATGCTGAATATGTTTAGATACTACCATCACTGACTACCGTGTAGGCGACAGTAATTAATCTAGTAATGCTCCCCTTGGTGTGGATGACACGATTGGAAACCTGTCCAGGTAGAGACAATTATGTAAAAGTAGAGAAACATAATCCTACTGTCCCTGAAGTGACAGCGTACTTATCTGCCACTGTTCCTATGTTTCTTCTTGAGAGAGTCAGCAACTATTGCAGTTTCTCTCATTTTATTTACTTTCAAGTCATGATTAGATTAGAGAATTCTGTTGTTGCCTCCCTCCCTTAAAATCCAGGAAACCAGAGCTGAGCCGATTCACTTTTTAAAGATCATTTAATTGCCTTAATGAGTTTGCTTGATTCTTCAAATCTCCAGTGAAGTCATAGGCAGAAGTTGAAATGGTTTTATTTGCCTTGGAGAAAATATATCCACTTTGTACTAAACAAGTGGTTTATGTGCGTGACGCCAAAGCACGCACAGCCTCGTCTGCCCACAGCAATGATGAGGGGGCTCCCATACTGTCGGTAGCACCTGGCAATGTGCACAAGTAAAATCTAATTTGTAGACAGAAATGCCCCAAATTTTTAGCAATGCCAAGTATTCTGAACCTGAAGCAGAAAGAAGCTGAAGGCGTGCAATATCCTGCCAGAACAGGAACATGTTATGCAAAAGTACTCATGCAAATATTCATATTTGGGAAGGTCAGCTGTGGGCAATTTGCTCTTGTTTTTATTTCTGATCCTCTGAAAACAGATTCTCTATTCTTTAGAGAGGAAGGGAAGATGATGGGCCTGTGAAGGATGATGTGCAGAGTCTTGCTCTGTTCCAGACTTCCCAGGTGGTCTGAAGCATGTAATTTATCTTCTTTGAGACTTTGTTGTCCACCCACCTAAGAAAAATACAGTTCATAAAGATAAATCCAGTAGAGGTTTTGGGGTGCTCAGAAGCTGTTATAATGGAGGTGATGTGTATTAAAACTATTGCAGAAATAAGTGCAACTGGCCAACGGTTATGTATAATCTCCATACCGTTCAAGTAGGGAGGTTAACTTTGGATAAAGATTTCTTGTCCAATTTCTGAAGCAAATAGGTGCCAGTGGGTCTACCTATGCTTGTAGGTTTTAAGACTTCACTGACTCTCCAGGCTTTTTGAATTAAAACACAGGAGATTTGTTCTGCATTTAGGACTAGGAACTATTCTGTCTGCTAGTGTGGCACATAGCAGACATGGAGCTGCTGTGCAATCATTTAAAATACTGATACATAACAACTTTGGAAATTCCATATGTAATCTTATCTGTGAGACAAAATACAGTACCATTCTGCTAAGACACAAAATTTCCCTGTATGTAGTCGTTACCCTAGCTGAATAAGGGTGTACTGGATAACCAAGTGGATGATCAATTTGGTGGATCTAGATAAGCGTCTACCCAGCAAACATTTGGGGGCAGTTATGAAATATCATTCTGTGCTCGGGCTGCCAGCTGGTGCAGTTTTGCAAAAGACAAAAAAGGCATGGGTGATTTGTTCCTGTAGCAGGAACAAATGGCAGGGTCTGAGCAGTGTAGAAGAGTCTCCAAGCCATGTGGGGCCATGTGAGAGCATGAGAGACCAAGGGCAAAGGCTGACCCAAGGCAGGCAACCTGAGAAACCCCTTTTAGTGGGCTTCCATTCTTCCCAGAGGGTGAAACTTCCGTGAGGACAGTGACGTGACTATCATTAGCATTTTTTAGAGAGCAAGGAAGGGAAGGTACACAGGCAAGCACTGCAATGCCTGCTTTCCCTTTTTCCCTGCCTCCTAGCCTGCTGAATTATCTGGGTGTGGAAAGCAGGAGCTCCAAGCTGATGTGATGATGATCTTATCTCCTTTTACTCTGCTGTGCTAGGTTGCTGCATGAGGGATGACCAGCAGCCAGGCCTGGCACTTGGGTCTGCCAAAACCCCTTGCTGTAAGGCTTCTGTAGTACCAGGTGTGCAACGTAGGACTTAAAGCAACTCCTCTTTCTCTCTTTCTTTATTCTGTTTCATCTTGTCTGAGAAATAAAAGATTGAATTTTAAGCCCAATAAAGCACTTAAGCATGTATTTACAATAGCTTTACATATTTAATAAAGGCATTTCGTAATGTTTTTGATGCTTTAGCCTGTCACAGTGAGAACACTTCTAATAACATTTTCTTTTTTTGTATTTCAGCACTGGCCCTTCCTGTCTTGATTGCAATTAGAAAAAATAAGGGTAAGAAACAGAAAACAATCAAATAGTCTTTTACACATCTCCAAAGGTCTGTGATCTGACTGGTTTCAAGTTCAAATAAAAGTTTGTGTCATTTCTTATTTAAAAGCACTGTTTTCCCTTCTCTGAATTAATTCATCCTAGAGGCAGATTTGTCTTTGGATCTTTCTCGATTGCTTTTTTAACCCACTCATAGAACATACAATACTCTAGGGATGCACTGTTTTTTTGAACACTAGCCTGTAGTTTAGAGGACTATTGCGTTTAACCTCTTTGGTCTCTGGAACTAATGAGTGTTCACACTTTGCTTGATCTCTGTGTGTCCAGGTTGGACTAAGTGATGACAATAGTTCTGATACAAAAAATCCATTTACTTTGATATTTAAATTCCATGTCTAAACATGCAGTGAAGTGCTGAAGTGATGTGGGGCATAGAGAAAACTAATCAAACTGTGGGAACTGCATTTTATTACAAGGATAAGCCTAGCACCTTTCCTGGACAGAAATACTTGCACATGTGCTGTCTGGTAAGTGGACAGTATTTGGGGATCATCAGATATGCTGCACATATGCAGACAGTCTTTATGGTAAACACTGCATGAATCAGATGTATCCTGGAAGTGACAGATTCAGTATACCTGGACTATAAGATTTATCTATATTTGCTCATTGTTTTTCACCAGGCACATATTAGGAAAGAAATTTGTATTTCACCCAGAAGGAGAAGAGAGGTCTGAGGGACCCCAAAACCAGAGTAGCTTTATGCAAACACCAGGTGTAGGTTTTTTTTGTCTGTGGAGAATTTAACTACTTAAGGGTGACACTTGAGATTGTTTATTGAGTGAAAGTGCCTTTCCTGTCTTTGATGAAAGTAACAAAATCACCATGTGGAGACAAGTGAAAAAATGACAAGAGGCTTTGTTAGCGCTGCTCCACTCTGTGCACCTAGAAGTGTATCTGTGCAGCTTTAAATTTAAATTTAACAACTTTTTAATTCAGAACAAATGTCAAATTCAAAAACGACTGGCATCCTTACTGAAAACATAGGATGTAGCAGCCAGAAAGAGCTTCTGCAAATCTTTTGTGTAAATGGTGGCACTGCTATTGCTGGCATTGCTATATGAATTATTGAGGCACTTGCTGGTAAGTGGTAGAGATGTTTTGACTCCTCTACAGGCATTTGGTGATAAATTTTATAACTTCCATATATTACAGATTATATAGGTCTAATATACACACAATACAAGCAAGTACTGTGGTCAGCTGAAACCACAGACTTGGTAAATAAAGATACTAAGGAGTAATTACCTGTCTTGTAACCTTTGAGGTATATCTCTCCACCTCTGCAAATAGCACCTTGCATGCAAAAATGTTAATTTTACAAGTAGGATTTTAGTTTTTAAAAGCATGCCAATATGAAATGTCTGCCATAGTGTTAGGGAATCATGATCTCAAAACCTTCTCTCATAACTGTACCAGTCATTGCTTTCCTTACTGTCTGCTACCTGTTAAACCTATGTCCTAGCTATGTCATCAGAGTGGACAGAGCAAGTTCAGGCAGGTTGCACACAGCTGCGGAGTTTGAGTTCACTTGTCAGAAACTGCCTGTAATAGTGTTTGCCATCCAATGTGCTTCATTTCTTTTTTATCTAAGTTCAGTGGTTTGTGATCCATGGGCTTGCAACCAGCCTGTTGTGTGTTCCCTAAAAGCACAGCATCCTGCAAGGACCCCATGTTGATACAGCAATGCTGTAACAGGTACCTCATTTAGCACAAGATGGGAGCTTTCTTCCCCAAACCTCCTCCCAGAGGAGGACCTGTGGGTCATGCTCAGCCATGAACAAGCTCAGACTTGGCCAGGACAGGCCACTACAGTGCCATAGGAGATGTGGAGGTGTCATGGGCTGTGCTTAAAAGAGCCTTCCAGCAGGATGGGGACAGTTATCGAAGCACCTGCTTGTAAGTTGGACCTTGCAATGCAAGAAAAAAGAAATTTTCTGCTCCAGTGATCTTGTGGTTGGAGGCAAGATATTTGTCCTGAGGAGGAGGAAGCAGAAGGACCGTGTTGGCTGGTGAGACAGCTGATTGTTGCAGGCAGAGTTGGAAAGGCAGGATGAGCATTTCCAGAGTTTCCTCCCATCGATTAGAAATGCAGAGGAGAAAAATAAAGTTGTTCTCCCACTAAATTTTTTATCCCAGAAAAAAATCAGAGAATCGTACTCTCATTGCTGTACTTCAGTCCTTCAAAATGGTTTCTGCACCAAATAAGTATTTCAGGTGAAGTTACTGGTTCTGGGCAGTATTAGTCCCTTATGATTCCGGTGTGCTCTAACGTAAATATGTTGCTAGTACTTAATATCTGGGTTTGTTACATTCAATAAGTATTGGGCAGCTATGGTGGCTTTCCAAGCTCTTTAAAACCAGGTGTTCCTCTATCTGTATGAAAGCATTAGAAGCGGGATGCATCCCATCTCACTCCAGCTGTCTGGAGTGCAAATTTCTGTGCCTAAGCTAGTGAGCCTGGATCCCTTTGCAGTCAGTCATTTAGACAAATGGATCCTGTTCTAGATGTCTGAGTTTTGTGGATGTAATCTTCCTTTTAGTTTTCATGTAAGCAAGATTGGTGTTTATTATTTTTGGTATTCCGCTATTCCTGTTTTTGAACTCTATCACTAGATAAATACTCTCTCCCATCAGAAACTTGGTACTCCCTGTCGTGGTTGAGCCCCGGTCAGCAACTAAGCACCACACAGCCGCTCGCTCACTCCCCCACCCTTGTGGGATGGGGGAGAGAACCGGAAGGGCCAAAGTAAGAAAACTCGTGGGTTGAGATAAGAACAGTTTAATAATTAGAATAAAACAGCAATAATACTAATATAATGAAAAGGAAAATAATGAGCGAGAGAGAGATGAAACACTGGAAGAAGAGGGGAAAAAAAAACCCAAAACCAAAACTAAACAACAAGTGCTGCAACCGCTCACCACCCGCCGACCGACGCTGCCGGTCCCCGAGACGCGATCGCTGCCTCCCCCGGCCAATTCCCCCCAGTTAATATACTGGGCATGACGTCACATGATATGGAATACCCTTTGGCCAATTCAAATCAGCTCTCCTGGTTGTATCCCCTCCCCTCCCGGCTTCTTGTGCACCTGGCAGAGCATGGGAAGCTAGAAAGTCCTTGACTAGTGTAAACACTACCCAGCAACAACTAAAACACCAGGGTGTTATCAACATTATTTACATACCAAGTCTAAAACACAGCACTATCCTAGCTACAGTGAAGAAAATCAACTATCCCAGCTAAAACCATGACAGTATTCACCCCTTATTCCATACCATTTACGTCATGCTCAGGTCTCATACTATCCAATATGACCTCAATAACCACCACCCGCCTCCCCATCCTTTGATGACATATGCAGATATCATTTATCATTCCCGTAGTCTATGGACCATCCCTGTAGAACATCTGTAGATGGTCCACACATGTCCATTGAGTTCATTTAGTCCATAACTTTGGGCTCCATCTATCGTAACAGTCTTTCAAGGCTGGAGAGATGGTCTGCGTGGTGTTGGATTGTTGCATGCTGAAGCCAGTCTCTGTTCCACCACCGCTACACGTTGCTTGGTTCAATCAAAGTTCATTCTTCATCAATTTTGGAAATTCTTACTATGATACCATTGATATGGCATATAGCAACCATAGGAGTGATGACATACAATATCATATAACAATTAACAGCATACCGTTCAGTTCATTGGCTATTTTCACCCAAAATCAAATCCCCTTGAGGCACACATCGAACTCTTCCATCCTCCCGCATTACCCACCAAGTGCGCCCAGGTCCTCGAGCAAAAGCAATCCCACAAATGGGTTTGCCTTTGCCTGAGACAGGAATAACCCAGACGGTTTTCCCCAGCATATTTTTTATATGCACTACAGGGACTTTATCCCCTTCCACAGTACATAAGAGTTCTGACTGGGCAGGCCCAGCTCGATTGGCAGATCCCCTAGTGTTGACTAACCAGGTGGCTTTTGCTAAATGTGTATCCCAGTGTTTGAATGTCCCACCCCGCATTGCTCTCAGTGTAGTCTTTAACAGTCCATTGTATCGTTCAATTTTCCCAGAGGCTGGTGCATGATAGGGGATGTGATACACCCACTCAATGCTATGCTCTTTGGCCCAGGTGTCTATGAGGTTATTTCGGAAATGAGTCCCGTTGTCTGACTCAATTCTTTCTGGGGTGCCATGTCGCCATAAAACTTGTTTTTCAAGGCCCAGGATAGTGTTCTGGGCGGTGGCATGGGGCACGGGATATGTTTCCAGCCATCCGGTGGTTGCTTCCACCATTGTAAGCACATGGCGTTTGCCTTGGCGGGTTTGTGGCAGTGTGATATAATCAATCTGCCAGGCCTCCCCATATTTATACTTCAGCCATCGTCCTCCATACCACAGAGTTTTTATCCGCTTGGCTTGCTTGATTGCAGTGCATGTTTCACATTCATGGATGACCTGTGCAATAGTGTCCATGGTCAAGTCCACCCCTCGGTCGCGAGCCCATCTGTATGTTGCATCTCTTCCTTGATGGCCTGAGGTGTCATGGGCCCACCGAGCTATAAATAGTTCACCTTTATGTTGCCAGTCTAGATCTACTTGAGCCACTTCAATCTTAGCAGCCTGATCCACCTGTTGGTTGTTCTGATGTTCTTCAGTGGCCCGACTCTTGGGAACATGGGCATCCACATGACATACCTTCACAACCAGGTTCTCCACCCGGGCAGCAATATCTTGCCACAATGCAGCAGCCCAGATGGGTTTGCCTCTGCGCTGCCAGTTGTTCTGCTTCCATTGCTGTAACCACCCCCACAGGGCATTGGCCACCATCCATGAATCAGTATAAAGATAGAGCACTGGCCATTTTTCTCATTCAGCAATGTCTAAAGCCAGCTGGATGGCTTTTACTTCTGCAAACTGACTTGATTCACCTTCTCCTTCAGCAGTTTCTGCGACTTGCCGTGTAGGACTCCATACAGCAGCCTTCCATCTCCGATGCTTTCCCACCAGACGACAAGACCCATCAGTGAACAGGGCATATTGCTTCTCATTTTCTGGCAGTTTATTATACAGTGGGGCCTCTTCAGCACGTGTCACCTCCTCCTCTGGTGATATCCCAAAATCTTTGCCTTCTGGCCAGTCCATGATCAATTCCAAGATTCCTGGGCGACTGGGGTTTCCTATTCGAGCCCGTTGGGTGATCAGTGCGACCCACTTACTCCATGTAGCATCAGTTGCGTGATGTGTAGAGGGGACCCTCCCTTTGAACATCCAGCCCAGCACCGGCAGTCGAGGTGCCAGGAGGAGCTGTGCTTCAGTACCGATCACTTCTGAAGCAGCTCGAACCCCTTCATATGCTGCCAATATCTCTTTTTCAGTTGGAGTGTAGCGTGCTTCGGACCCTCTGTATCCCCGACTCCAGAACCCTAGGGGCCGACCTCAGGTCTCCCCTGGTGCTTTCTGCCAGAGGCTCCAGGTAGGGCCGTTCTCCCCGGCTGCGGTGTAGAGCACGTTTTTTACATCTTGTCCTGCCCGGACTGGCCCAAGGGCTACTGCATGAACTATCTCCTGTTTAATCTGTTCAAAGGCCTGTCGTTGCTCAGGGCCCCATTTGAAATCATTCTTCTTCCGGGTCACTTGATAGAGAGGGCTTACAATCAGACTGTAATTTGGAATATGCATTCTCCAAAAACCCACAACGCCTAAAAAAGCTTGTGTTTCCTTTTTGCTAGTTGGTGGAGACATGGCTGTTATTTTGTTGATCACATCCATTGGGATCTGCCGACGTCCATCTTGCCATTTTATTCCCAAAAACTGAATCTCCTGTGCAGGTCCCTTCACTTTACTTTGTTTTATGGCAAAACCAGCCTTCAGAAGGATTTGGACTATTTTCTTCCCTTTCTCAAAAACATCTTCTGCTGTGTTGCCCCACACGATGATGTCATCAATGTACTGAAGGTGTTCCGGAGCTCCACCCTGTTCCAGTGCAGTATGGATCAGTCCATGGCAAATGGTAGGGCTGTGTTTCCACCCCTGGGGCAGTCGATTCCAGGTGTACTGGACACCCCTCCAAGTGAAAGCAAACTGTGGCCTGCACTCTGCTGCCAAAGGGATTGAGAAGAATGCATTAGCGATATCAGTTGTGGCATACCACTTGGCTGCCTTTGACTCCAGTTCGTACTGAAGTTCTAGCATGTCCGGCACAGCAGCACTCAGTGGCGGAGTGACTTCCTTCAGGCCACGATAGTCTACTGTTAGTCTCCACTCCCCATTAGACTTCCGCACTGGCCATATGGGACTGTTAAAGGGTGAATGGGTCTTACTGATCACTCCTTGGCTCTCCAGTTGCCGAATGAGCTCATGGATGGGAATCAGGGAGTCTCGGTTCGTGCGGTATTGCCGCCGGTGCACTGTTGTGGTGGCAATTGGCACCTGTTGTTCTTTGACCTTCAGCAACCCCACAACAGAAGGGTCCTTCGAAAGACCGGGCAAAGTAGACAGCTGTTTAATTTCCTCTGTCTCCAAGGCAGCTATACCAAAAGCCCACCTGTACCCTTTTGGGTCCTTGAAATACCCTCTCCTGAGGTAGTCTATGCCAAGGATGCACGGAGCCTCTGGGCCAGTCACAATGGGGTGCTTTTGCCACCCATTCCTGGTTAGGCTCACTTCAGCCTCCAATACAGTTAGCTCTTGGGATCCCCCTGTCACTCCAGCAATACAAATGGGTTCTGCCCCTACATAGTTTGATGGTATTAGGGTGCACTGTGCACCGGTGTCCACTAGAGCCTTATACTCCTGTGGGTCAGATGTGCCAGGCCATCGGATCCACACAGTCCAGTAAACCCGGTTGTCCCTTTCCTCCACCTGGCTGGAGGCAGGGCCCCTCTAATTCCAATTGCGGATTTCCCAATCCACTTCTTGTGAATGGGAATCAGATCTATTAAGATCACAGATAGAATCAGCGCTTCTACTCCTCTGTCTGGGGAACTGCCTACTGGAAACTGGAGCAGCAACTCTCCTGGAGGTCCCCCCTTGAGTGGTTGTTTTTCCTTGCAACTCACGTACCCGTGCCTCCAGGGTTGAGGTAGGTTTTCCATCCCACTTCTTCATGTCCTCTCCATGGTCACGCAGGTAAAACCATAGGGTGCCCCGTGGTGTGTCTCTTGAGCAGAAGGACGCTTACTCCTAATGGCCGAGATACTGGTCCGTACAGGTAGGGAGTAGGACATATCTTCTTTGAATTGCTGGAACTCCCGGGACAATTTCTCCACAGCTGAGACGAGGGAGGAAGAGACATGTGCTTCATAATCCCGGAGTTTATCAATCACATCCTCTACCGTTGGTGCCTCTTCATCTTTCCAGGACATTACTGCCAGGGAGTTTACATGGGATGATGGTGCGCTCCGTACAAACTTCCGCCACATGGGTCGTGTGCACTGGGCTTCATCTGGATCTTTGGATGACTGTTCACTACCCAGGTCACCATAAATCACCTCAAGCACAGCTAATTCTCTCAGGTACTAGATACCTTTCTCCATGGTGGTCCATTTTCCAGGGCGATATAGAACATCTTCCTTGAAGGGATACCTTTCTTTCACAGCAGACAGGAGTCGCCTCCAGAGGCTGGGGCCTTGTGTCCCTTTTCCAATTGCTTTGTCAATGCCCCCGTCCCTAGAAAGGGATCCCAGTTGTTTGGTTTCCTTACCCTCTAATTCCAGGCTACTGGCCCCGTTATCCCAGCATCGGAGCAGCCAGGTGACAACATGCTCACCTACATGACGGCTGAAATCTTTTCGTATATCTCGCAGCTCACTTAAGGATAGGGATTGGGTAGTTTCCGTCTCTTGTACAAGTTCTTCCTCTTCCTTCTCCTCTCTTAGTAACGGCACTACTTCTCCATCATCCTTTTCTAAACGAGTTGACTCTCTCTTCGAAGATTTCTTCTTTTGTATAGGGGCAACTGATACTGGTACGGGTTGATTCTCTGATTCAGCTTCAGTGTCTGTCATGGGTGTTTGAGCGGTCACAGTGCCTGTCGTCGGGCTTGGAGCCGCTGCAGTGCCTGTTGTGGGGGTTTGAGGGGCCACAGTGCCTGTCGTTGGGCTTGGAGCTGCTGCAGCGCCTGTTGTGGGGGTTTGAGGGGCCACAGTGCTCGTCGTTGGGCTTGGAGTAGCTGCAGGGCCTGTCGTTTTCCCTTGGTGGTACTGAATACTGTTGAATAGGGCTCGGTAGGCATGGGCCAGGCCCCAACACATTGCAATGATTTGTATCTCTCTGGAATTGCTAGGGTGACAGCATACTTCCTCCAAATATTCTACTAATTTTTCAGGATTCTGCACTTGTTCAGGGGTGAAGTCCCAAAACACTGGAGGTGCCCACCGTCTCAGGCATTTGCCCATACTATCCCACATACCCTGCCACCCATAATTATCGAGCCTTGGAGCAGATCTCTGGATGATATTCTTGAATTGCTTATTAACCTTAGACAAAACCGAAACAATCTGCCATAGGAATATCAACAGATGTATCTTAACTACCCAAGGATGTTCAAGATACTGAAACGTTGTTGTAATGAAGGAGGAGACATTACAGAAGATGGTAGCTAAGGTGCCATTCTGTATTTCCTCCATAAAGAACCTTTCAGAAGAGGAGGTATAATTGCTAATTGTCTCCATGAGGTGGTAGCCGAAGTACAGTAATGGCTTCCATGCAAGACCCAAATAACCGATAAAACTCAAGGCCAGTGTCTTAATAACAAATCTCCTAGGCAAAACATCTCTAACCACTGCAGAGCACAGCAAGCTACAAAACCCAATGCCAATCTTTAACATGTACTTCAAAATCAGCATGGTGTAGGTCTGACTACTAATATCGAGAACAGATGAATCAATGCTGTGACCAGCAACTGTTATTATCTCAAACCCTTCGTGCCCCACGTTGGGCGCCAAAAAGGACTGTTGTGGTTTAGCCCCGGTCAGCAACTAAGCACCACACAGCCGCTCGCTCACTCCCCCACCCTTGTGGGATGGGGGAGAGAACCGGAAGGGCCAAAGTAAGAAAACTCGTGGGTTGAGATAAGAACAGTTTAATAATTAGAATAAAACAGCAATAATACTAATATAATGAAAAGGAAAATAATGAGCGAGAGAGAGAGATGAAACACTGGAAGAAGAGGGAAAAAAAAACCCAAAACCAAAACTAAACAACAAGTGCTGCAACCGCTCACCACCCGCCGACCGACGCTGCCGGTCCCCGAGACGCGATCGCTGCCTCCCCCGGCCAATTCCCCCCAGTTAATATACTGGGCATGACGTCACATGATATGGAATACCCTTTGGCCAATTCAAATCAGCTCTCCTGGTTGTATCCCCTCCCCTCCCGGCTTCTTGTGCACCTGGCAGAGCATGGGAAGCTAGAAAGTCCTTGACTAGTGTAAACACTACCCAGCAACAACTAAAACATCAGGATGTTATCAACATTATTTACATACCAAGTCTAAAACACAGCACTATCCTAGCTACAGTGAAGAAAATCAACTATCCCAGCTAAAACCATGACGCTCCCGTACACTGGTTTTTGCAAGAAAAGGTTTGCAGTGTTTTGATTTATAAATATACTAACAGTACTTTGTATGTACTAGCTGAAATATATTTACCGTATTTCTAATTCTTAAAGAGTTCAAATATTTCTATTGACAGATGAGTGAAATGGTGATCTTTTTTTCCCCTCTAATTCCCCACACTCTGGGGGAGAAAAGGCAAGCACTTATGCTCCTTAACTTTTGGAAGTTTTACGCCTCTACTTTCAGCAAAACCTGCAGTGTAGATGTTGTCAAGTCCTTTGCAGTTTTTGTGACAAAGGCAGTTTTTAAGGAGATGTTTGCTGGAACAAAGTGAGTGTGTAAATGTTGTTAAGTTCAAGGGAATGTACAGGAGATATTGTGATGGGATTTGTTTGCAAATGTGGCACCAGAGTGGAGGAAGATGACCTCCCATTTGAGGTGTCATCACTTTCTCTTTTTCTTGATCTTTTTCCTGTTCTCCCCAAGCATTCAGAAAACACAAGTCAAGCCTCAGAAGAACACCATGAAAAGGAATGGAAAAATACTGACTTGGCATACTTTTCATTTGTCCTTTCACAGCTGACTTTGCAAGCTTTTTTTGTAATGGGGACCTCAAACTCACTTTCTGCTCTTAATGAACAGCTTTGATTCTTAAACATTCACATGACACCAGTAGCTGGAGCTTTAGGAATAATATCGTGATACATTAATTATAATTGTGATATATTCATGGGAGCTAGCAGCTGTGAAATAGATCTGGAGCTGAAAGTGTAGGAGAAAGCTTCCACTTTCTCTAGATACTTTGGGCTAATGGAGTTGTAGCCTTCATCCCTTGGTACTTCCTTGGGTGTCTTTCCTGGGTCGGGGAGGCAGCAGTCTCCTCACCAGTCACCTGCACTGCCACTGCATCCAACCCCAGCTCTTGGTCTGAGGTTTTCCTGCAGTGTCCTCCCCGCCACTGTAAAGGATCTCTTTTCTTGGCTGTACAATCGAAAAGTCCAAGGCTTCCTCTGTGATGGAAGCTTAGGGAGCCAAGGAAGGGCAGAAGTATTGCTTCCAGTTTGAAATGTACGCACATTAAGGGGTGATCTCTGAGCAGTGGTGGGACTTGTAATCATAATTTCTTGTGTGCCACAGTGACCATTTACATTTTGTGGAAAAAGTCTCCCTACAGAATTAATTTTCAGCATTGGGGAAATATGGGCAGCTTTTTATAGTTTGATAATAATTTATCAGCCTTTCTCCTGCAGTCCTTTTCTTGCTGGCTGCTCTAAAAGCACACAATCAACAAGAGAGCAGTGAACAGAAATATTTTCAAGAGCAGATGGGATGTACCTTCAAAAACCAGGATTGTCCCAGTGAAACTGGGACATCTGGCAACCCTAAAAAAACCTAAACTAGATGAAATAAAAATTATGAGATGGAGGAGCAGAAAAATATGTCTTTGCATTGATTAGCAGGCAAAGTAATTAATCTCCTTCAACTCCCCTTTCAGTCCTTGGTGTAAAATGAGGAGAAATAGGGATATTATTGCTTTGCCAAGCATTAATTCCTGTGTAGTGATTGCCGAGCAGTGTTTTCAAACTTAGAAGGGATATTTCACACTCTTTCCTCCCTCTTTCCTGTTGCCCCCAATAACAATCTTCATGCCATTTATAAACAAAACACATCCCTCACTACCTTTGTCGCTGGGTCTAGTTCAAAGTTTTCCCATTTGTCTTTCAGGTGCTTTGGATCAAACTCAAGCCTATCTTTGCTGAGCATCTCATTGTGCAAGACACCCGCCTGCCCACAGTCTATCCTGGGACTGCTTTATAACAAGTTGGTGTATATTCACCTGAAAACACTAGACAGACAAAGTAGCATCACCTCTGCAGTTTCACATGCATCATCTAGTCCCACAGTAGGTTTTGGGGTAGAAAGTTCACTAAAATGCTGAGTGTCAAAGACAGGGACAATTGACCTGTCAGTTCAAGAAATTCATATATCGTGCTATAAAAATGTTCTAGAACTCCAAATGAACTATAAAATTATGGTCCTTGCATTGCAATGATTTAGAAACTATTTCTAGGCATTTAGAAGATAGTACTTGCTTACAGCACTTAGTGTCTAGTGCAGTGGGATCCTCACCCCTATCGGGGTACGGAAAAACTTGTGATGTTAGAAATAAGCTCTGCAGGAATGTTAAACAGTACTGGTTTTGTACTGTGTTTCTTCAGCAGATAGCACAATATCTCCATAGTGGAAACTTGTAATTTCAGTAAAGTAAAAAATTAAATATTAGAGAGGTGCTTGGCTAGCGAGCACAGGTGTTTTAATGGCAGTGAGCCAACATTAGAGGTAAATGTTATTCCAAGCATCTTGTCACCGATAAGATGTCAAGACAGCCCAAAAAATCAAAGCTCCCTGATATCCAGCATATAGGTGTGTTTTCCAGTATGATTGTATGACAATTATTTACTATCAGCTCTCCTCTCACACATGTCTACTCATTGAGAGTAACACAGTGATTCACACAATGTTCATTTTGGACAATTGCACATTTTATCAAATTTCCCATTTCCCCTTGTTTCTATTTTTAATTTGTTACAGTAGAACAGTTTAATGCTTTCTCAGGTTCATGCCATAGCTTGCCTAACAGGTGTTTCTTCATTTTTAACTTTTTTTTTTTTTAATTCCTGGTTCCCTTTCTAAATCACAGCTCTTACCTTTGCTAAAGCTAAAAATCTAAAAGGCACCCCCTTCCTAAAACTCAAATGTCAGTATGTATTAGTTCATAGTTTGATTTTCAGGTAAATGGTATGCATGTGCATGTCCTTGTGAACACAGTTTGTTTGTCAGAGATGTCCCTCAACCACAGCCATGCCACCGAGGCAGTGTATGTGGAGGTAGGATTTGGCCTTCTGGGAAGGGAGCTGCAGATGATGTTGGTAGACACAAGGAGGAAAAGGGAGAAAACAGATGGCTCCCATTTGCCCAATGCATTTTTACTGAGACTTACACGGAGCTTTAGTGTTGCATAGGCAACTTTTTCCCAGACAAAAATAATTGCTAAGGAAAAATTTTTAGGCCATCGGGGTTGCTTAAACTGACCAATCCCATATGCACAAGAAATGTGAAAGCAGGGGTTTTGTTGATATTTCACAGCACAGATTGAATTTGTTTGATCAAATGAAGAGCATTTGCTTAAGCTTTTTAACATTCTTTATATCCCACCCCAGATTACTTGCTTTGATGAAGAATACCCCGGGCATTGGGACTGTTTTTAAGATATTCCCTTACATAAAAAGACAGAGCTTTTTATGAGCTCCTTAACTCATTCTAGAGTGAAAATGACCTCTGCTGGTGGAAATTTGCATGTCTGTTCAATTAATCAAGTATTTTCCAGGTCTTTTCATAAACATTTGCGTACAAATGCTGTTGCCTTCCTTTCTCAGTGTATTTTATTGCAGCGATCTTCTAAGTGGAACTGGAATATTTCAAAGATGCTGTGTGCTAGATGATTGTCAGCTATCTTCAGTACCAGAAAGATGTAGGCTCAAGGAATGTTAGGGAGGATGTCAAATGCTGAAAATACTAAAGACAAGACAGTGACCCCAAAATATTTGCTGTTATATGAAGCATTTTGACTGTGGCACCCATTCATGCGGCATCCTCTCCTTAAAAATAATGAACAGACTCCTAGCAAGTATAAAATTAGATCACATAAGTGGTAGTAGAATAATTTTATTCCTTTCTGTATGGAAGATGGGTGTGATTTGGAAGAAGATTGTCATTCTGCACTTACTAATAGAGTCTGTCTTTCTAATCCTTCTATAGGATCCAAAAGGTTCATGATCTGAATTGTGTTTATAAAATATGTAATTTTCTGTCTCCTTCTATAAAGGGCACTTAGTGAATGATAACAACGAACAAACTTTGCACAGACAGCTGTATTAATCTGTATGTAGGCATGGAGAAATAGAAAATTATGGTCATATAGATTTCCTAGATTATAGCAGTTTTGAAAATGTTGCCTAAAGTCACAGTACCATTTTCTAGACACTAGTTTACTATTTTCTATGCCAATGTCCACACACTTTTGTTATTGATAAAGATCTGAACTAAATCAAGAGAAAAAAAAGGGGTTTTTTTACCCACTTTAAGTTGCTGAGCAATGTTTGCCAGTTGTTACTCAGTAGCAGTGGGAAGTGGGATGTGAAAACACTGGAGTGTCTTTCTAAATGTGCTTGTTCCAAAACAATTTAAAAAAACCTGCATTAAAAAAAGAATCCCAGCTTGTGAAAGCTTCATTCTCATAAGAATCTCAATTTCAGCATAACCCCATTTTTCACTGGGGAAAGAAAGTTCTTCAGAAACTTTCCAACCAGATGTCTCTAGGGAACGTGCAGTCACAGGACAGGGTGGGCCCTATCATTTATATGCTGTTTTCCCAAATTTTCTTTAGCACTCTGACTTGGAGTCTCCCACGTGACAAAAAGGGGGCAGAAAAGACTTGGCAAGAGCCCAGAATGAGCTCTTTGTGCCATGGGTTGCAAGAGAACACACATTAGTTGTTTCCCCACCCAGATTTGATCTTTGTCCTGTTTCTGGCTAACTTCACAGAGAATGCTGGAAAAATATACTTTCAGTACTTTATTCTAATTTTGTACACTCCCTGCACACCCCCATAGAAAAGCAGACACATGCACACACGCAAATAGCTCCTTATTAATGATTGTCCTGTTGAAAAATGTTCTGCTTTTTTGCCTGGTATTCTAGAAACAGCTCTGAGAGGAATAGTTTCACTTCAGTGTCACAGGTCATCAACCAGACTTCTAGATTTTATTTGTACAGAAGGCATCTGTGGCTTTATATCTCTGAAGAAGAAGCTGAGCTATTTGATTTTTTTATTACAGGAGATGGGGAAGGAAAGTTTAAAAGATTATTACAGAAAAGTTGACAGAAAATCTACTGCTGAAGGGCTGAGTCCAGCTTGCTTAATTTCAAGTGCAAATCTGTCTTTGTCAGCAAAACAGTGGAAGCTGTCCTTAATTCTAAGCACACTTTGCTGCTTCTGAGCCTAAAATCTGGCCAGAATTATAAGAAATATTATTATAAATAATATATCTTTATAGAAAATGAAAGGCTACATGGAGACAAAGATGTAAATGCACTGTGATTTCCCACCAAATGCAGAACATTCGCCTGCAAACCTGAGGAGCAACTTACCACTGCTTGGCAATCATATTCATCATATTGCGTCTCTCAGAAACTTACAACATTTGTTCCTGAAAGACAGACATGTCTTTTAACAGGACATGACTCTCCTCAAAATAATTTGAGATTAAGGGAGGAGCAGGGAAAGGAATTAGAGGTAAAGCTGGTTAGAAAATTTTTTGACGTTTTCCTAATTTAAAAATGTTGGTCTGCCAAAATGAGAACATTTTATAGAAATAGTTCATCTTGACCAGCTCTTGACCTGAAACTGTTTAGGGTAGCCTTTCTTCTGGACTTGTTCAAAATGTGCCATATAGCATTTTCATCACAAGATTTTTTTCTTTCCAGTCTGAAAGGTTTTTTTTTACATAGAAATTGAGTTTATTGAAACACTTATTTCCAAATTAAATGATCACAATAAAATTAGTTGGTTTGATATTACTAAAATAGAAATATTTAATGTGTTTGAAAGAGTTTGTAAAACTTCCATTAGTGCTTTTTGGGGAAAAAAGGGGAAAATATTAAGAATGGTGGAAAGATCAGAAATTTAAACAAAAAAAAAAAAGGATTTTTGTATACAGGGAAAGTTTAAAAAGAAAACTGAGAATGCCATATGACCCAGCAGAAACATAATGGAGGGTGAAATGTTGTCTCTGAAACCCAGTTTCTGAGTCCTGATGAAAATCATCATGAAAGGACTTTTTTGTATGTTCAATAAATTGTGTTCATGGTAACTATAAATTACATCATACTGGCTGTTGCAAAGACATTGGGAAACAGCACCTGACTTGGTTAAAAAGCTGTGGAAAAGCAGTTGGTTTATTTCTATTGGCCTCTTCGATTTGATATTTTCTCACTTCACCTCTTTAGTACAATGATCCACTGAATGCTCTGAAAATAAAGGGAGGACAAGTGCAGATAAATTGCTAATCCAGGCTAGATTAGACATTTTCCCTCTTAAAGAGGCTGGGATTTCACTAGGGAAAATTACATAATTTTGTGCGGGTGAGTTTGCTATATGAATATCATGCAACACAACTTTGTGTTTAAAGACATCCCTGCAGAGTCTGCTGGGCATCTTGCTGCATCTTGCAATATCTTGCAATAATATCAACTAGTGCTGGTAAACTTGTTTATCTCTGGTAAAATGCCATACAATAGTGCAAACTAGTTAGTGCTGTATGCCAGGAGTTTGATGGAGCTCAGTGCAGCTCTGTTGTGCTTATATTATTTCCAGTTTTGTACATCTATCCTCAAGAGTGAGCAAGAAGGGGTAGCAAATGGACTAAAGTTACACATGAAACGAATGGTTTGTGTTTTGGACTTCCTCACTGACAAGGTGGGAAGCCAAAAAGTGTAGGAGAAGGCTAGGAATAAGAAAGTGGGAAGGATTAATTACACTTAATGAAATCATGTATTAATTACATGTATTGACACATGATAAGTAGCCTCCCTCCATGAGCTCTTACAGAGATCCAGGTGGGATTCATAGGTTTTCCTTGATCTTATTTATTCTAGTCTCAGTATTGGTTTAGTTAACATGACTACAGTTTCATGATCTGCCTATTTCATGAAGCCCATCCAGTATGAACTTCGAGCTTTCAACACACATGGAGGGAGACATCACAAAGACTTTTCTGGTCAGGATTCCTGGTCAAAGGGCTGCTTGAGGGCATCCTTGCCCTCATGAGTGTTGCTTTCTGAGTTTGTAGCGTATGATTGCAGAGGAGACGTTTCATCCCCAGTGAGGACTGACTTTAGACGGCCATAGGAAATATAGAATATGAATGTGTAAAGTGGTATGCATATCTTAATATACATGTGCTAGGTTGCTAGAATCCTTATTTTACAAGGGGTGCAGTTAGAGACAGACAAGTCAAATTACTTGCACAAAATACTTAGTGGAAGTCAGAGGCTGAGCCAGGCTGAGGATATGAGATTTGTCCTAGGTGATATCCATGCTAGCTGGTCTGCTCAATACCTCTGGTGTTCTGGGCCTATTAAAAGTGTCCTTGCTCCCAGCTGAAATGGCACACCCTGCAGCAGTTGCATGTTTGGGAATATTGTGCTGCTGAGAGAAGCTTTGCAAGGTTGGATTTGTTGATTGTCAGGCTGTTTATTTATTTTTTTCAAGTCTGATGAGAGCAGCTTTGTAGGCTTTGGCTGTGTTGTTATTTTCATTAGTTTTCAAGTGCTGAGTTTGTTTTTGTTAGCTTGCCTGTTTATTCTAAGAATCTTGTTTGTTCTTGGGATTGATGTTTGAGAGTGCTTTGTGCCATTTCCATGAGTAGTGAAGGCACCAGGAATTTTTGTTGTTCTGATGAACTCTGCGGTTGCCACCATCCCCGGGTGGGACGCCCTGACTGACAATTGGGCAGGCTGGCTTCTTGCAGACGTTTGGACCTTCACACCTGTAGGAGATGGTGTGGACTGACCACGTTAAGGTAGTCCAGTTTTAGATGTCATTGGGACCTCTTCCCAGCCCATGTCTGCCTCATCCCGCAGGATTGCTCAGAGTGTTTTGCATTCACATACAGCTCTGTGCACAGAGAGGTTGGCTTGTGGCATCAACAGGGCAGCAGTGCTCACAACAGGTCTTGCTAACCCTAAAATCTGCCAACTTCCTGCACCACTTTAAGAAAAAACTCAGTGGTACAAAACTTGCTGAACACGTCTATTCTTGAAAACACTTGTGAGACAGAGTAGACAAAGTGTATTTGAAAAACAGGTTTCTTTTTGGCGTGAATGGGTGGGAATTATGAAAATATCAGCCCAGGTTAGGCAAATGTTTGTCTTCTCTCCTTTAGGAACAGGAAAGCTGCAAGAGATTTTCAGAGCTGTTGAGCTGAGATGGGAGAGCTGCCGGAGAGTCTCACCTGTCCCTCCTCTGACTTCTGAAGGAGCATTAGAACATGATCTGTGGTACCCAGATCATGGGTGCTGGCCCAGGTAAGCCTTGTTTACTTTCCCTTATTCTTTATTGAAGTTACATTTGTATTGTAAGCCTACCACAGACAAGCACTGCTGGCAGAAGGTTAATACCAATGGAAGTATCTTTGGAGGACAAAATTCCTTTTCTGTTGTTCCACTGTGTGCAAACACATCTGATAGAGAGGGAAGGTGCATCTGACTGTGTCTCATACTATATTATTCCATGTGCATGGGACAATGCCATTACCAGCAGCTAAAGCTTGAAGCTTATGTCACTGAGTAATTAAATATACAGTGTCTAATGATACCACTATCTAAGACACGGAGCCATGTAGTTTTATTGGTCTGTATAAAGTCAGATTAAGTTATTGAACTATCAACTATATTCTTCGTTTTCTCAGACATAGAGATAGGATTAGCAATTGTTTAAATGACATCTCTGTTTGACTAAGGGACATAAAATCTGGCCTACAACACAAAAGATTACATATACTTACAGTCATCATCATCCCGCCTGCCCCCGGTATGCAAAGCATACTCTTATCAACACAGAAAAGTAAAATGTTTACCCTCAGGGTTTCCTGTGCTAGTTTACAGATGGAAGAAATTAATGTTCATGATGGCTAGCAGAGTCTAGTGTGGACGAAGCCTGGACCAAATTTTCTCAGTGGGTAATTTTCAGCTGACTTTTGTAGTCTCAGAACTAGACCTGAAGTGACTGTCAGTTAAATTGGGAGTAATTTTGGGCAAAACCTGTCTACTTCCATATGAAAGAAATCTGTTGAAACTCTGTACTGAAGAGGGAAAGGAGGGAGTAATTATGGTTTAATATTTGTTAGAGCAATTCTGGTGAACATGTAGTATCTCTAATCTAAGACAGGAGGTCAGCCTCATCTGATTTCTTTCCTTATATGCTGACACATACCAAGCATGCTGGCTTCTGACAGAATTCAGCCAGGCTGCTTGTGAACTAACCTAAAGCTATCTGAATCTGTTCCAAAATCAGGTATGACTAGCTGCAAGCAAGAGAATCAGTGTTTCCTTCTCCATGTTAGGATGTACTGAAATATTAGTGAAATGCAAATCCATCTGGTAATGGCTTTTTGAAATTTTATCATCAAATAAGAAGTCTGAGCTCACATATAAGGGTGGGGTAGGGATATAAAGGTTGGTGAGAACCAAATTCCACTTGAATGGTATCGCTATAAATAGCAACAAATGTGAAAACAGTTTACACTGATGTTATACTTTGAAATAAGACCTGTAAGTATGACATTTCAAGGGCCAATACACTTAACTATTGCTGTATTCTTTATGACTTAAAAGATCCTAGTCTGGTCGAGAAGAAAAAACAAATGTTCTAAATCTCATGTCTGCAAATTTACCCTTGTCCATAAGAGTCAGGGTGAGTTATTCCTGGCTCTGACAATGCTAAAAATAAAAATAGCAGTCCATTTACCTCTTCTGGAATATCTCTCTGTAACTCCCTTGAAACCAGTGGAAATAGCCGGATATCTACCATTTATAGATTCATCATTATCATATAGAATTTGCGGTCAGGTTGATGTGAGGAGGAAGAGAATGTTGCTTTTCCCATCCCTGTTGTGGTTGTGCAGGATTAATAGAATTAAAGCAACAAAATGTTTTTTACTAAAATAAACAGAGGACTTGAACACACAGAGGGAACAGACCTATTGATCGGAGGACTGAGCCCAAACTTATTTTCAGACATTAAAGAAAACAGTGCTTTTCATAGATTACTCATTCTGAGTTATTTTGTCATTCAAGAGGCTTATCATCCTGCCTGCCTCACCACATCTTCACTGGCCAGTGTTCTAATGTTTAAAGAAATGCCAAGAAAACTTTCCTAACAAATTCTGTTGCAAAGGAAGGAAAGGATCCTACACGGCAGGAGGATGGGACTAAAAGTAAACAAAATGCTAAGTTCAGTTTTCCAGGAGACCTACGTATGGTCAGGATTTACATTCGCTTTTGTCTGACAAGACAGGCTGGCACTGGCATTTCCTACACTTTCCTGTTGCTGTTGCAGGGTGCATCTGGAAGAGCACTAAGAGCAGTCAATGGATGTCGTGTCCCCACTCTGCACCACTGCAAGGGGAGACTGAGGACTGAGAAGCCCTGGAGAGCTATGGCAGGTATTTGCTCCCATTTCAAGTCCCACCCTCCTCCCTCTCCCTTCTTGACCTGCTTCATTGCCTGGTGCAGAGAGGGAGGAGGAAAGAACAGATGCAGGGCTTTATTTCATTGCCCGGTGCTCTGTAAGGGTAGGAAAAGACTGAAGCGCATGCATATAAAGTCCAGGGGTGCTTAGACGGGCACCACGAAGCTGGAGCGGATTTCTGTGTTTAACACTTGCCCCCTTCTCTGTCCCTCGCCCCAGCAGCTCATTCACTGAAGGGCCTGGCAGATTCTGTCCCATTGGTAGTTAACTTAGCATTAGGGTTATTGGAAATGCCTGAAATAATCCTCAGGGTACAGGAAGACCTTGGTCTGGTGATGTTGCTGTGCACCTCTAAAACTGCTCTCAGGAGCACATATTACAGGGTCTGAGTGGGAGTTCAAGGGGCATGCTGAGGTGGGACAGCAGAGCAAGGAAGTAACTTAACCCTTTTGCGAACCTTCCTATTCTTTGCTCATGTTGTTTGCTCAGGGACATGATGGCACTGGGTTTGAGCTCCCTATGAGCACAGAGTTAGAAATGCATTCAGGGCTAGGTGTGGTACCAGTTGCTTGCTCTAGAAGAAAGGGAAAAGATAAACGTATCTGGGGGTGAGGCTTCTTTCACTCACAGACACAAGCAGAAAACAAAGCCACTGATGTGAGTGGTGTGTATTGGTGCAAAGGTACTATTTTGTGGACCCTTTGGTGGGCAATGGAAGGGTTGGTGGTCCTAATTATGCCTCCCTACCCAAGAAGAACGGTGGTGTAAGGACAGAGATCTGGCTGCACCTTCCTTAACAAAGGAAAGCTACTTAGATGGTGCTGGTTCCCTGTCACCAGCTGTGGGCCACTGTCCTGAAGTGGGGAGCCAAGAAGAGTATCCTGGAATGATGTAGTTACCCTGGCCCCATCGGGGATGGGCCTAGTCCTGTGCTAAAGGAGGAAACAATGTTTTTGCCAAATGTCTATCTACTGTTCTGGTTAATCCGTGCCTAAGATCCCTGGGAAAGAAAACCCTTGATTCATGGATGTGGGCTATTTGGATCCAGTTCTTTTTTCACTCAAACCGATGGCAATTTGGCTGTTTCTATCCATAGAAGCAGGGTCATACCATTTGTATTCCATGTCAGTTGAAATAAAAATGATGTGTGACTATATATCTGGCAGAGCTTAAAGCAATAGAAAAGAATTACTGACAATCTAGCAATCTAATAGACAAACAATCATCTGCAATTTGTTTTAGGGAAACAAGACAATTTCCCTCTTTGCTATTAACTGTACTGTGCTGGTTCCCACTAGGTCTGCTTAGGGGACTGTTCATCTTGCTCATTTAACTGGATTTTGTATAAAATTAAGGTACTTTATATAGTACTTCTGCAGAATGAAGAGGACACTCAGCTAGATAAAAACTGTTGCATAAAAGCCCAGCAATCATAAGACCTGGCTGCTTCCTATTCCATTCCAGTGTTTGTGGAAATCACTTATTCCAGATTACCAACATACTGATTCCCAGGGGGAAAAAGCTGGAAAGCTAAATGATCACCATACTTATCCGTTAGCTATTTCACACTAGGTAGCACAAGAAATGCCATTTTTTTCTGCAGATGTGCGTGATTCTGCCTCTTCTTTCTTAATTTGAAATGCAACATCGCTTACCCTTGTTCTCTTGGTACCAAGCGCAGACCCAAAGCTGGTGGTTTTTTTACTTGTGATCAGTCACTAGGAAGAACCTGGGACACTCTGTGGCCAGAATATCAACTTGGGTGTCCTTCACTGCTCCTGGTTGTTTGCAATGCAAATGGGAGGCTTTGTCTCACATAGTGCCATATCCATGGTAACCAAATGAAGACAAGTTTGCATTACTTCCTTAGTAAAGTGTAATCCTTCCCCTCGTGCATGTGCCAAAGAGGCATACGGAGTTAAAGGCACAGCAATATATTTCTTGGAAATGGAAGCAACCAAAGCAACTTCTGGCTTTTTTTTTGCCTTTTTTTTTTTTTTCCCTGTTTCAGTTTCCGCTGCCCTCAATCCTCCACCCTCTCTTTCCCATCCTGTCTTTTGCTAATGTTCCCATTGTTAAAAACTAGATTAGTCCTGACTTCTGCTTTCCCTTTGCCCAGAGGCTAAGCAAACAATCATCCCTCTGAACTGTCAACTTAAACACCACTTCTTGGCAAACAGCCTTTCCTTGCCCTTCCTGGTATCTTTGAAAAAAAAAAAATTAATGGGGGTGGAAAGCCAAGCCAAGAACACCAGTTCTGGTCCTCTAGTACTTCAGACTTCGGGTCTGTGGCAGAGCAGAGGCACAGATGCACCAGCCTGCAACAATGCCATCATATTAACAGCTGGATCGAGACATACAGGTTGGAGCTTATCAGATTTTTTCATTGTAGTCGTTAAAAATTTTAGAAAGCCTTTTTTTTTTTCTCTACTGGTCTGTAAGATATAATGTGAGAAATAATAATCTATTATTTTTTTATTTCTGGTTTTAATTCCAGTTAAAAGAGCTTAATTCCAGATTTAAAGAGCTTTGATTTTTTTCATAGCTTCATAGATTGTCTCTGTTGACTAGCCAGGTGATGTTTTTTAGCAAAGAGACTGGGCTCAAACTGAGTGTACCTCAGAATTATTGCTGTTGTTACTGTTTTCACTGTTGTTTTGTTTCCTTGCTTGTGACAACCTGTGCACTGAATTTATGCACTTTCCCTCATGTATCTGGGAGGCTTAAAATACAACTCTTCCTCTTCAGCACAGTCTTATGCTGTTTCAAAAGGAAACATCTTTATCTATTATTATTTAGCATTATCTGTTATGTTTCCTCTCAATTAAGACTGAGCTCACATTGTGATTAAAATGCAGCACGATGATACCATCAGCTTCCAATTCAGGTTTTCACAGTAAGCAACACTGATTGTCTCAACCAGCTCTAGGACTTCTACTTTGAAAAGAGCGGAACAAGTTGATCTCATGGCCTCTGAGCAGGAACTTTGCCAAAGGCTTCACACAAACAGAAACCTACCCAAATTTATATTTACCAACATATGAGGATGCCTGAAGCATTATTACAAGCTTTCACTACCTGGTGAATTCCAGAAAAGTTTCATTCCCTGGAGTCGCTTCACTTGTGAGTTTTCACATGGATGTTCCAGGGGTGTTTTGAATATCAAACCAAGTGTCCTTCATTTCTTTCAATGCAAATGGCAGGCATGCTGAAGAGACAAAATAAATGTGGCTAGGATTTCAGTGTGTTTAATCACTTGCAGGTTGATGGACAAGGAAAGGGGACCTCAACTTCCTTTAGCTTCCCAAAGTCAGGGACTAAAGTTGAAGACTGAAAAGGTTTTTGTCATCTCCTTTTGCTTCTAGTAAGACAGAGAGAAAACAATCAGTCTTTAAGCAGTGGTTTGTCCCAGAAAATGGCAACA
The DNA here is from genome assembly GCA_031468815.1 of Morus bassanus. Classification (NCBI taxonomy): domain Eukaryota; kingdom Metazoa; phylum Chordata; class Aves; order Suliformes; family Sulidae; genus Morus; species Morus bassanus. The sequence continues at coordinate 55,512,228 of CM062567.1, read as the reverse complement.
GAAAAGAGTGAATACTACAGACCAGAAGTTATGGTTATTCCTGCTTGAGGGCACTGTGCTAGCTGCATCTTTCTTCCTGTTTACTGAAGCAGAGATGGGTAGATTGATACCATGATCTTTCTCCCTGATAGAGTTGCCGTAAAAAGCATAGCTAAGCCAGAATGCCAAACACAACTGTGTCACATAAATGACTCCACAGTAATAGTATGAAGGATCTTCTTTATGTTTTCCTTGCATTCTTTCCTTTTTTTAATGGTTACCTAAACACAGTGATTGATTCAGAAACTATATGTGCATGAGTTCTTAGAGTTGATAATAGAAAAACTTTTAATCCTAGTTATGGGATCTGAAAAAAGCATTTTTATTCTGTATTCTGTATTGCAAAAGTATACTTAGCGTTCTGCTGTCATGCTAAAGCAGCCCGGTCACCATAAATATGCTCAAATACTTTTCTGTATGGAAATGGAATGCCTTGGGAATTTAATGTCCTTCTTAAGTCAAAGTATCTGAGATTTGCTGCTTCCTCCTAATTCATATCTGTATAACTACAAGTTCAGTTGCATGTTTCTTAATATTAAGGTTAACCATGCGCTGTCTATTCAAGTGTTGGTGCACCTGGATATGGAGATGTTTGCATTCATAAATGTCTAAAGAAAGTGGATAAATATTAACCAAGTGTGATTGAGTAATCACTTGACAAATGGAAAAGGATGAGTAATATTAACAGCTCTATCCAGTAGGTATCATACAGTGTGAAGAATATGGTGTGAAGCTGATGAAGTTCAAGATCCTGTTTCAGTGAAACAAACACACTTTACTGTAGTTGGTGGCAAGGAGAATGGTTCTGTTAAATGCTGGCAACTGAAGTGAGACAAATCTGTCTGGGAACCTGCCATAAACTGTTTATGTGGTTTCCAATTTTTAGAAACTTTTAATTTCTTGCATTCTGTAGTAGAGATCTGGTATAAATTCCTTGCTGATGCGGAGTCCTCAATTTCTACCTTGAAACCTCCTTGGAGGGAAGGAGGAGAGGAAAAAAAGAAAAACAAACAAAACAAACCAAGCCAAACCAAACCAAACCAAAACAAAACAAAAAAACAAAAAAAAAAAAAAAAGGAAAAAAGAAAACAACCAAAAAAAGGATTTCCAAGATGTTCTCAGTGTGTTATCAAATGAACAAAACACACAGAACATGGAAACCAGCCAGTCGTTCATTCCATCAACAGATTTGCAGAGCTAAATTTGCTACTGGAGAGCAGTTAGAAATTAAAACACACAGATGATGAGTGGTGCTGGCACCCAAACTGTGATCAAGAGGACACTCTTGTCTGAAAAGATGTACCCTATCAGATTAATCATTATGTGTTAATTAATTTGAAATCAAAAGGATGTCTTCTGCTGTCTATGCACAGGAAATTAATGGTGATAGCACTAATTGAATGTATTGGAAGTTACCTCTGTACTTCCCACATCTGGGGCCAAACTCTTTATTGCCCTTCATGTGTCATTTACAGTTCAGTCCCATTGTAACATCTTACCCTCATTGTGCCCTGCTGTAAATGGCTGTGCAAGTCATCAGGCAATGGAGGATCAGGCCAGTGGACTACTTAGCTGGGAAACGAGCTAATTTCAGTTAGGCTAGCTCTAAACTTTAACTTCTAACTGTCCTCTGCTGTAAGTCATCCTAACATGAAAAAATGGTCCTTCTGCCTCACTCTGCCCGCTTTACTTCCCAAAAATATTACTGTCCTTTCTTTGACCTCCTTCTGCTGCACAGGCTTTTCTCCTGGCAACTTCTCTGACAGATGTGAGGCTCCATTTCCTTGCAGTTTTTATTCTTTGACCAAATGCAGCGACAGATATTTTTTCACCATTTTTGGGTAACTGCAATGCCCCGACTGGAAGGATTTTGAGAGGCCACAGCAAGTAGACGAGACTCTGGACTCCCTCTGCCAAAGGACTTGGAAACACAGTTCATGCTGTATATGCCATCCTCTGCACAAAGAACATTGCTAGTCCATTCTTTCAGTCTTTTACTCATGGCTTTTTATGAGTCTCAAGGTCTCCTAAAAGGTAATAATAGAAAAGAAATCAGTGGGTATACCAACCCAATGACAAATGACTAACTACAACTAAAAATCTAAGTGATTTCAAAGTATGTCAAGTATCCTGGTTCATCCCAAGAACATTCGCAAAAGGGACAGAAAAGCAATTTTTTTCCACCCCAATCATTGGTAGTTGGCTTTGTAAAGTCTTTTGTCTCTGGTCTCACGTCTGGGCTGTTGTATGTGACTATGGCAGACCTACACATTGCTCCTTTGGTTTTCAAGCCAAGAGAGTTATAAAACCAATTCTCTTAGCTGCAATTCACCTTGGTGGACAGGCTTTTTGCTCAGGAAGTGGTGGCAGTGTCCCAGGCAATGGAGATCAAGTGTTTCAGCAAAGCTAAGTGGAGACGTCTTTTCAGGGGCTGCTGAGCTGTACCTTCCTTGAACCAATGCTCTCAGGGTCAGACAAAAATCCTCCCAAATTCACTAAATAAAACAGCATTTAATAGGTGTTCCCTTTCAACATCATGTCCACTGATATCGAACCACTTAAGAGCTGCTTTTGTGGGGCTTAATACATTTTTCTCTCTGAATGTCAAAGACATTCAGAGAAACAGCCTGGTTTCTATCTCTCACCATATGCACCCCTTTCTCCCCACCCCTTCTCACTATCTCAGGAACCCCACCTTGATATGATTAATAATTGCACTGATGGCTGTGAGAACATTGCCTTACTTGTTTGCTGGAGCAGTTTTCACACTCTGAGGGGTAGCAGCTGGACAGCTATGTCAGAGGCATCATACCAAGCTCACTTTTGGTTGCAAATGCATCTGAACATGTGGGAGAAGGTTAATTTCTGAAATATATTGGAATTGATAGAGAACAAGATGCCCCAGCACTAATCATTGCAGAGGACTTTAAAATTTCTGTTAAGATGGTACTGAAAAGAAGAAAAAGAACACATTATTACACTGACCAGGGTACAAGGTCCTGCTGGCCAAAAATCTTACAATTCAAATGGATACCATTGGAAAGAGGCAGTATTATTATATTTGCATTTACCACAGGAAATTGAGGCACAAAAGAAAGAGGAGACTTGCCCATTCAAGAAGGAACCCGTGTTTCCAGAGTATCAGCCCAGGGATTCAGCCTCAAAAAATAGCATCCCACCATACAATCAACAATAGAACTCCCTATTGACTGATAGGCTCTAAAACCACCGCTGATGCTTTATGATAAGTAAGGGTGAAGGATCTTTTTCTTTAGTTTTTAGACTTGCTTTGAGAGATGGCATCAGATCCAGGCCAATGGATCAGCCATAGCTTTGAGACGGACAAGGGAGGGATTCTGTTGTGCAGCAGAGCATCATGGATTTACCTATATGAAGACTCTCCACTGTTAAAAGTGGTAGACACCCCTTTTTCTATGTCACTGCTTCATAAGACTGGAAAAAGGATTCTGCAGATTGTCAGCATCCCATGGTGACTAAGGTCAATACTGGGGGTTTTTTTCTGTACTAGTGTGCTTGTACTGGTGACAAGCATTCACACTCTGCTCTTAGTCACTAACTCCATCTTCATTTTTATTCTCAATCTTTTGTTCTTGCCCACAAAGATTCCAGTGGAATCTGTGCACCTGTTAGTTTTTCCTATTGAAATGTTAAAAATGCACACATCTATTTTTTCCCCAGGCCAGTTTGTAAGTACTAGATACTTAAATTGGTACTCAGTGTAACACTTGTGGTTGCAGTTTGCTTCCTTTCTCTTTGTTGGATGGGGAAAAATCACCATGTGTTGCAAAATCTGATCTTGTTTTCATAAAAATTTCACCTTTGTTCTACTGTTCTCACTTCTGCCTGGGTCAATGTGCCACTTGTCAGGGTATGTCACCTAACACCTGGGATCATCTCACTAGCCATTTCAGAGCTCTGTGTTCAGTCCAAGGCTAGGCTGTTTCTTCCGTTGGTGGAGAAAGAGATCTCCAAACAGCTCCTTGTCTCTTCCTCCTAACGTAGGTGAACTGCTATGGAGGTGCCTTACTCTTTGTATTGACCATAAAGGGAACCTAAAAGACTGGTTTGGAGAAAACATGCTGGCTTACTGGCAGATCTTAATCTTCAGTGCACCAGTAATGAGCTTTCAGGGTTACAGCTAGGCAGAGATTGACAGTCTTAAAACAACTCTGTTGTTCTGTAATTTAACAAAAAACAAAGTAACCTTACGAATCCATATATACTGTATTCTACACGTCAAAATTAGATCTCTAAAGAGTTAAGTGTAAAGACTTCTAACTGCTGCAGTCTTTCCATGTCTTTTCACCGTGTTAATGAGAGTTGCATCATTGAATCCAGAAGGCGATAATGCAATGAAACCGCATCCCACTTTGTCCTATGTCCAATGGAGCCATGTTGCATATCAGCACTTCCCTTCCCTCTCTGTCATGGAGAGCAAGGCTGCTCCTTAAACTGATGGTCTCGGTGGCTTTGGTTGAACCTGCAGGGAAAGAAGCCTGCCTGTAACATTTTTCAGCAATGAGCTGAATACTTCTGAGACATCTTTGCCTATCTTTGGGTTGAAAAACTGAATGGAAAGGCAGGAGAGCTGGGATCTGTTCCTGGCTCTGCTGGAGGCTTCCTGCATCCTTGGTAAACAGGTGGAGGTAATTCTCCCTCCACACAAAAGTGGACTGCCTCCCCCATTTCAAGCTATTGAAGGAACTGTGCATCAGGGTGCATTCATACAGAATAAGAAAAGCTAGTTTTCCATTTTCATTAGGACTGCTAGATACTTCCAGAATATGGACGACTGACAGATAATAGAGACAAATTAATAATTCAGGATTTTATTTTGTTTTCCAAATTCAGTTAAAAAAGAATTTTTTTCTGAAAAGGAAAGAAAAGGAAAGGAAAAAAGAAAAGAAAAGAAAATTACTAGACCCTTCTCCCAGTATCTCATGCATTCCAGCATTCACCAAAAATGGAGACGTACAATAGGGTGGTTAATTGTTATAAGCTGATCTGGCAATACTTTACCTAAGAGCTCTACTTTTATTTTTAGAAAACTCTATAGAAGAAAATATTCATCACTGGTTAAATTATTGTGTGTTGTAAGTTTGCATCACATTATTACTTAATTATTTATTGCCTGATTTCTCCAATAGAAAGTATAATGTCTGCAATATTGAAGTTTCCACTAGGAAAATTGTGACCCCTGAAAATTCAGAACAAAATATTCTGCTTTGGCTGATTTCAACCAAAGAATGAGCTTTTTATTTTGTTGAACTGCATCAAAATACTCTTTCACAACTGTTCAGTCCAAAATGACATATCTTGCTTATGACTCAGTGCCTCATGAGAAATGTATCTCAGTACTCTGTTCATTTCCAGGGCATTATCTGAAGGACAGCATCTCCCATCATGTGTCTGGATAGCTTTCTGATCAAGCTATCTGCTACATCATGGGAATTTCACAAAGCTGTGTGCCCCAAGGGAGATGTAGCCTGCTGCACAAACATGATTTATGGCACAAACTGTGGTTACACATACCTACAACTCTGTGAGGCAATGTGCTATTATAGGGAAATATAGTTTAACCTTGAACTTACTTCAACTTGAATGTATTTTTTTCACCAAAATTCTGATTTTTTTAACTTTTTGTCTTTGTTCAGGATAAAAAGAAAGTCTCAAAGACTGGTGTTTGCCATGAACTTTTAAGTATGACTTCATGCACTCACTGCTTAAGCAACTGCAGCTGAAGTGTATTTGGTTAGAGGAAGGGTTGTGCCAGAGAAGAAGAAAAAAAAAAAGACACAGCCTTAGGTATGATCTTTGAAAGTATGGTAAGGAGCAGAAAAATAGCAGTAATCTTATATAACTGTTGTGGCAGTATTTTCCAGTAGCAGGATAAGGCCAAGTCAGTTAAACTCATGCATTGCAGGGCTGGCTACTATTACTGGTGTCATTAATAATTGCTATGTCACCATGCAGATATGGATCAGCTGAGAGCTATTATATAGCTGCCTCTTATGTGATGCACTGAAAAGGTTTTTCTTCCATTCTTCTCACTCCTGTCCTGGATAAGCTGATTTAATTAGATTCTTAGTAAAATTTAAGTTCAGAAGTGACAGATTTTACTCACGCAGAATGCTAAAATTTCATGGTCCTTGCCTTATGCATAAGATTTCAATCTCAACACTTAACAGAGGGGAAAGTAGGTGATTTTCACAGGCAGGAAAGATGATGAGCCTATAGCTCTGTTTTTCTATCAGCCATCCCCACTCAGCTTGTCCATGCCCTGAGTGCCCTGAGTGCCCTGTGCTGTGTCTGCACATTAGACTGCCTCCCTGACCTTGTTTCTTCTCAGGAAAGGGTTGCCATTCTTTTGGGGGATTTAATTTCTTTTTGGTTTTTTTTAATGTTTTTTTCTTACAGCCTCTCTACAAGTAGGGATAAGCTGTAAGGCCAAGAGCAGGCAGGTGAGACAGAATATCATTCGTCATTTCTAGTAAGTACTGCTTAACCATAAAATATCAAGCACCACAGACCTTGGTGGCGGCTATTGGGAAAATGTGATATTCATGGATAAGCTATATGTTTTTTCCTCCATTTGGAGTTGTAATGAGAAGATTCTGTCACGAGGTCTTCAACAGAAGACTCTTAAGCTCACCCTCTCCACTGGCATGATTTGATTTTCCTCTGCTGAAGGAGTAGAGGTTTCTAGGATGGGTTTGCACAGAAGTCTGGAAGTCAGGGTACAAAAGTGTCAGGTGACTGAAATTCTGCCTGACCTGAATGCAGAACTTCTCACTTCTTCTCACTTACTTTCCTGATCTGCTGAATGTAGTGAATTTAGAGACTATTTTTTGGGGGAAAGGGGCCAGAAGCCCAAATTACCTCACAGCTCCTCATATATTCCTGAAAATGTCCACATATTTAGTGCTTTTGGAAGCATTTGGAAGATATTATTTATCAGTGCTTCCATATCTACACTTTTTGTTTATTGGGTTCAGAAGTAGAAGATGCAGTTCAACAATATGTGATTTAATCTTGTCTCCTGTTAATCAGAGATTACTGAGGCTAAAATGCCTCATCTTCCCTCAAGTATCAGAGGCCACATTTTGCTTAGCAAAATATATTATTCATAAGGAAAGATATACTTAGATGTGCAGTAAACAGAGCACCAATTAGCACCACAGTTGGTTTACAAAGTATTTTTTTTGTTTGTTTGTTTGTTTTCATAAGGTTTTCTGACAGATTTCTAAAGGGCATTATTTCCCCCAAAGTATCTTCCAGTTTGGTAATGAAATTCAGTGTTTCTTGTGTCAGGAACAAAATACTTACACAGATCAGGAAATGTAAATACTGTACCCTCCCCATTACTATTTCTGTGACCTCTTAAATACGGAGAAAACAAACTCTAATATTTCAAAATGTCAAGCTCTCTAATGAGGAACCTCTCATGAGTCTTCTCATTAAAGAAAGAAGTGGAGACTTTAATCATGAGTGAAATGGCCTGTGTTGCACTACCTGGAGGTGCAAAGTTTGTCCAAGTTGCAAGGTAGACATGGGCTCCTGAGCAGATTACTACCACTTAACAGGTTGGATGGCTTAGCCTTGGTAGCAGTATGTTGACATGTTCTTGACCCACAGCAATACAGGACAATTCAACTTACCTCAGCCTACAAGAAAAGATAGTTAACATGCCACACCTTGTGTTTGCCCAGTTTGAGAGTACAGCCACACCAGCTACTACCTGTTACCCAACTTGTGGTAACTTATTGAGTTCTGCCATTTGATTTTTTTGGTGACGGGCTACTTCCTACACCTCCTATAAACACCAGGTTTCACATCATTAAATTATTTACTTAACATCCTGGCCAGTGTTTCACAGTGTTAGGTTTTTAATTTGGCAGCACTTGTGTTCATTCAGTCCCAACAATATGAGATATTGAGGAAATCACAGCAGCAGACGGTTTGTGGTATAATGTTCTGTTACAGAAAGGAGTTCCTACATGCTGCTAGGGAAAAATTTTATTAACTCTCACTTTCAGATCTTATTTTTCACATTCACAAGCATTTTTATAGTGAATCTACAGCTTCTGTTGGCATGTGAATAGGAAATGGTATACAACAAGTAGCTGATTCTTATTCAAATTATGCTCAGTTTGCTGCTAGAAAGTCTGGTTTATGTTACCACAGCAAATTACAGGATGTCAGTAACCTTTATGTTCTCAATTTGGATGGATAACCTTGCACTGAGTAAGCCAGAAGGAACTTATATTAGAATTTACGAGCGGAAGAATAATCCAGTAGAGAATGTGAAAGGATGTTTTCTCCTTCTTTATTGACATAATTTTGTTAAAAAGAAAAGAAAACATTCAAAATTAGACAAAAAATATTCGTCTTGTGGAATGCAGAAGGATATCTACTGCTGCTTCTAGGCAAATGTTACCCAAGCTTTCAGAGGATCAACAGGTGTGTTATTTCAGTGTTAGGAGGGGAAGTGACAATTACAGGCACTGCATATTTGCATCTGATTTATTCCCATTTCATCGTCATGAAATGATGAAATATGCACCTTACAGCTCATAGGTATAGCACACTTGGAGTCCAATAAACAACATTATCAGATCTTGGACAAATACTTTCTCCTCCAGAAACTCTTGCAAGTGTCCTGCAACTGTCTCGCTCCCCTCAAACACATTTAGAGCATGATGCAAAACCCAGAGAAATCAATATTCACAAATAGTCACAAACTTTCAGTCAATTACACTTGAAAAACAATTATACACAAAAAAGTTGTACCAGCATGTGCTCGAATGAGAATTCAAAATAATATATCTTAACTGTGTTTTTTTACTAAAAAAGCAGGGATTAAAAGTTATTGTCATCATATTTGCTCGATGTATATCTTCAATGGCTCTGCAGCAGATGGTAGAACCCAATTCATAGTGCTTACTTTTAAATAGCATGGGTTTAGAGTGTCCTGCTACTGGTTTATGAAATGTAAAGGCACCTGTTTTCCCTTTCTTATTGACATGTACTTCATTTACCTGTGACTAACATACACTGTGAGTTCAGTGTCCCACAATGTTATTGTTCTGCAACTTTGCCACTCAGGCTAAAATGTTTCCTTATATAATGCAATCAGTCTTTTGTTTTTTTCTCTAGTTTGACACGTTTCTGTTTTGAGGAGGAAAAAGGGTAAGAAAATGAATTATTTTTATTTCTTCTTGTTTGCAGTTTCCTTGACAGTGCCAGAAATGGTACAATGACTGTGCAAAGCTACAGGAGGTAGGTGTCAGACACCATAGAGATCTGTTATAAATTATTTTTTCTTCCTTTTCTTTTTGACAAAAGGAGGAATTTTAGTTTCTTTTTGTTGTTTGTTGTTTTTTTTTTTTCTCTCAAACTGGTAACAACAGTGTTAGTTCAAAAATCTACATATCTCTCTAGGCCTGTCTAAGATGTGAGCTGGTAGATAACCTGCAATGACAAAAAAAAGATCAATGCAATGTTTCCACTGTGTATAAACATTTCCTGCTGGTCTTGGTAGGTAAGTGTAGGTAAAGTTAAGTTACCTATTGAGAAAGACTACCAAGTTGCAGGATATTCCTTTTGTGGTGAGCAGGCTCTGAAAAGCAGTTATTTCTCTGCAGATCAGTAGATACGAACACAATGAAAAGCAAAGCACAGAATTGTTCTCAGGTGCCACTCCTGCTGCTGCAGCTCATTGTGCCTTGTCTATCCAAAACTTTGTTAAGAGCAATTCTTTCTCTTGAAGTAGGTGGCTAGAGAAACCATGCTCCCTAAAGGTTCCCCAAAGATTCATCATCTGTCAAAAGTGAGCCATTCTGCCACCTTTATAATTAGCATTTACTGGTACCTCACACCTACATTCTCACACCTACTATAACATACTGTTCTTGAGAATAAGCGTATTGCCACACTCTCATACCGACTCTTCTTCTAAGGCATTGCTATTATGTATCATTATAAACCAAGACAAAATGCAAATATTTACTCTAGGAAAAAATCGTAATGACATCCCAGAGGAGCACATGAGTAAACACATTTCATTGTTGCTTTTTTCCAACCAGGTCCCTGCAAGAGTTTTCAGAAAGTCCGGTTATGTCAAGATGCAAGAGTCTCAGCTCTTCCCACTCGCTCACTGGTGTACCCCAAAGGTTAGTTATTTCCATGTATTTTTAGCTGGGATTACAAGGTATTAGCTCATCTAGGGATCTACAAATGTTAGTATAATTTTGAATATGCGGTCAATGTCTTACTTTGTAAAAGGCATGTCCTCATTTATTTTAACAAGATCAAAATAACCTTCTTAATAACAGGTGTCTGATCTCAAATACATTTGTACCAGTAAAAAACCAAAACCTACCTGAAACCACAGTGGGCTTTGAATCCGCTGGAAGGTAAAAGACTGCGAGGTCTTATGGCAGCTGCAGCATGCCTTATCCATATTGTGTTTAGAGAGAAGTGAGCCTGCAGAGCTGTGAACCTACACCTTTTATTAATGTTCCTCTTGCTAAGCTATCTAGATCCAATGCCACCAAATTCCTCTGGGGGGAGGAATGTGTATTAATCTCTTAGCAATGTGACTGAAAATGACTACTTTCACTTAAACAGCAGTCTCCACAAGAGGGAAGAGGAAGGGAAGAGAATTATTTAATAAAAACAAGACCATATAATAGCTGCTGCAAAGGAAAAGTGGTACCAAGACAGTGGTGTAAATAATCCTGATGTTTTCACCACAGCATCACTGAATGGCTGGTGTTCTGGGAAAAGGATCCAGTGGAGATTCTGCTTGATTTGGGGTTTGGTACAGAAGAACCTGATGTCTGCACTAAAATCCCTCCTCGGTTCCTCAGTGGTGCTTCTGTAGCAAAAGGGATCAACATCCGAGTCTTTTTGGAAGCTCAGAAGCAGCGGATGGACATTGAGAGGCCAAACCTATATGGTAAGAAGAGACATTTTGGCAAAAGGAGAAGTTTCAGCCATAAATAGCATGAGGGCCGAGAGGGTAGTAAAGAAGAGGCTTATGAAAGAAAATTGATGAAAAAGGGACATGTATTCAGGAGACATCAAGGATCCTCATATACTCCTCTGTGGCAATGATACCTCCTAATGTGACTGAAATACTGTATATCTCTCCTCAATTGTGGCCTCCGATTTAAGTGCTGAAGCTACCAACTTGTGGCATTTTGAAACATAACTGCCCATTCCCTGTAAGACCTACCCCACCACCAGAGATCGTTGTTGGTGTTGCAGAGGCCGCAGAACTGAACGTGGGTCCATTACCTCAGCCACTTCCCCGGCAGCACATTAGTATGTACCCACCATTATTGGTGGTGTAAGCCAATACAGCAGAATTTCAATTCAACAAGGCCAGACATGGGCTTGCATTCCCTTTTCTCCTTGGTGGGCACAGGACCCCTCACAGGGAAATGTGCAGAGCAGATGCAAAGATCTTAACTTCCCATGACTACAACTGCCAGAACTTATGCATCAGACCCACAAATCCCTAACTAGAACCCAACAGTTTTGTGGTTCAAATACGCCCTAAGATGTAGATGAGGATCGTATTTTAAGTACAATAAAATTGCACCATTTAAAGCACACAGTTTTGATTTTTATTCATTTAGATGGTTTTAGTTCTCATTTTGTGTATTTTGCAGTTGAGAAATGAATACAAGGTCCTCACCCTAAAGATATATCTGCATTAAAATAACATTGTTAATTCGCTGGTATATCACCCATCTGAAAAGTCCAATTTTGACATCATTTCCCCTCATGTCTGCTGCACAGGATAGCCAGATGGCTCTTGAAATCTTCTGTTTACTTAAGATGCTCAGCGAAGCAGAATCTCTCACATAGCCCGTGCATTCCTGTTTAGAATTACACCAAGGAAGCAGTATGGATGGAATGAGAATTGAAACAGAAATGTCAGAGCAATGTGGAAAATGTGTTTTTCTCCCTCCCTCCCTCTCTCTCTCCCTCCCTCTCTCTCTTTTTATAACAAGCCCCGTGCACACATTTCAATATTTACAGCAAACTGACACATCAAACAGGTTTCTCAGCTCTCACTTTATCTCTCTGTAACTCCTCTGAGAGAGAGAGAGAGAGAGAGAGGGATCAGAGATAATCAGTATGAGTGGATGGTGGATGGAGACCTCAGGGAAGAAGGTAGAGAACTAGAAGGGAATGACAGCAGAGAAAGAGCCTCTGAGGGAAGGAGATTGCACAGCGAAAGCAGGCAGTGGTAAGCCAAGGTGTGAATTTAATGACTTCTCCTGCAGTCATCCTCAATGGGAGCACTTTTAGTACATGTTAATGGCTTATCTGTATGGGGGAGTTGCTGTGAAGTAAGATAAGATTTGAATTTCTCTTTTGGTGGGTGTGATGTCCATCAAAACATATTATCTTGGTTTTGACAGTTTGGGAGGGGGTTTTCACACCATCTGCTTAGGCCTCCTAAGTATGTGCCTGGGCTGGGAACATTTAATGAAGAGAGGTGGGATTCATCCTTCAGAGATACTTACCTCTTCTCTTTTCACTGACTATGTGTTTCCATATACACGGTGATTAACCTCAGCCTGGTTCACTGCACCAAATTATAGGCATTTAGTTGAAGCACCATCTCAAGGAGCTTAATCATCTCCACAGCAAGTGGAGAAAGTCAGGCAACTCCTGTGGGTGATCATCCAGCCACCACTGAAAACACCTCTCAGAAGCCAGTCTGTCTCAGTGACCATGTGGGTAATCTTGCACAAGTACCTTCCTGGTGTTCCAGGAGAGGACATACAGCTAAAAAGGGATGTAACAGGTTTAGCGTACAAATGCCTGAAGAATATCCTCAAATGGCATTTGTTTGCAAACCAGTTTTTTCCAATCTTGCCAACCTTAGGTAATCTAATGATTTTGCAGTGAGGTATAGCAAGAAGGAGCAGTGGCAAATTCATGTTCATTAGATTTTAAAATGGACTGTATCTCTACAGCGGGACCTAATCTATCTGTCTTCAGTACTAATACTGCACCTAAATTTTCAGGCACCTAATGAGCCAGTACTTCTAAAGCAGAAGCCTACATTCCCTGTAATGGCAATGAGGAGAAGAGGTGCTTTTGAAGGCCACCAGAAGAAGATGCAGAAAAAGACCCTTCTCTGTAAATTAAGTAGAAGGTTCAGGTCTAGAGATGTTCCATGCATTTACCACTCCGTGAACAATTTAGGGAACTCCAGAATCCTTACTGTCTGAGGACTGCTTCACCAGGGCATTGAAATGAAAGTGCCAAAATGAGGCAGACCATGTGCCACCTCTAGAGATTTCAAGACTGTATTGAACCACTGTTCCCAGAGACATGCTGGATGAATTCAGTTATTGTCATCCTGTTTGTTTTTTTATCACTGAACCATTTCAATGCAAATACAGTCTGAATCCCTCTCATTTGTCTCTAGCCATGGAAAAGGAAGAAATTGTTTAATTCTGAGTTAGTGAATGCCTAAGAGGTTATCTCATTGTTAGTTTACTTTCTCCTATTCTCTGAATCAGCAGAGAAAGTTAATTGATTTAGTACAACATGTGTTACTCTGAGAAACTGAGAGATAAGGAGAAAGATTATAGGTGCAATATGGCAGACAAGAAACCCAGAGGAAAAAAGAGGGAGAGGGAGGTGAGAGAGACCAAGGATTTCCATAGCAGAGTGGTCCTTCTCCACTTTCATATTTCATTCATTTCCTAGTGCAGTCCTCTCCTATTTCTGTCTGGCTCTTCTCTGCTTGTGATGAATATAGATTTGTAGGCTTCATTCACTGCTGATTAGACCTTTTTAAATACTTGTGGATTGTTATAGAGTTATTTATTAATTGTCCCCTCCCTTAGTGCTGTTTCCCCAGAATTATCAGAGAGAGTTTTCAAAAGGTTCAGTTCACAAAAATAAATGTGTATTTTCAAAAATGTCTGTCACTCTTTCAGTTTCTCAGCCAGATCCAAAAGAACAGCTTATCCCCATCATTTGCCAGTGGCGAAATTTTATTGAGTTAACTAGAAGTGATATTTGACTTCCTAACTGAAGCAATAAAGATACTTGCCAATCAGAAGTTATCTTAAGTGAAAAGTAATTATATTTCTGAATATGTTGATCCCCAGATTCTTTGAAAACTGCAAGTTTCTGAACACCTTAATTCAGAAATGTTGAAATGTTTCAATCTGATGATTAATAATAAAAAAACACCCACCACATTTCAGTACCACCTTTCCTTACTGCCATATCTAAATCTACCTGGGGTTTGGTGTCTTGTTTCTGAGGATTTTTCACACTTATTTCTGTCTGTCTCAGCTGCTGCAAGCCCCTCACTGGAGCTGTAGTTCAAGTCTCTCCTCTGTGAAATGAGTGTATTAAGTAGACACCATTTCCCATGATACATGGTTGTCCTGTGACCACCACAGGTCAGCTAGGAGAGAGGAGATATATGTCAGCCAGTAAATCCACCTCTGGAAGAGAAATGAAATGTAAATTGCTAAATGCATTCTCTGAAGTACAGCTTTGATTCAAGCAAAGGCAGTATTGCCAAGACCGAAGTTGAATATTAAAAAAGGAAAATATTTTAATATATGATAAAGTAGACAATGCTGAAATTTCATTTTAACTTTTCCTGAGGAAAACTGAAAAATTTTAGATGTCTTGATTTTCCCACTGAAAATTTTGGTTTATTTTTTTTTCCAAATTCCACCATTTGCTGTGGAAGAAAAGATGTTGATTGAAAATTTCTTACTTGCTCTGGAAATATTCCATGTTCTTTCATTCCACTGTGGGCCTACAGACAACTTTCCAAATCTTTCATGTAGATAATTATGTCAGCCCATGTAATACCGGAGTTAAGGAAAGAGGAACAAAACTGTGAGCTTCCCCTCCTAAATTATGAAATGGTTGATTATAAAGTCATTAGAAGCCCTATAAAAGATACAGATTCTATTGAAGATTCATTGATCTTGTTTACAGCACGGCCATTTGCCATTTCGGCTGATGTTGCTAATGAACATGAATCTACATTTATATCCTTTAGTCTCATCTGTGCTACAGTTTTAGACTATTTTGCAGCAGGCTGCAGGGACTAAAGAGATCTTATCAGCCTTATGTCTATCTGAGGTGCGATCCTTGGGGAGCACACCTAGAAACTGAAGGGATGGCTTGCCTGGAGAGAAATAGTCCATGAAGCAAGGCTGTCCCTGACATAATTTCTTCATGACCTGTGTATTACATTGCACATGAGTGAGGGGATTTTTTATGTTGTTCATTTATCATTTCTCTATTTGATTTGCTCTTTATGTGTCCCAAGCTCTTTGAAATAATTACAAAAGCTAAGCAGTGTGTAAAAACTATTTCAAAGTGCAGCAAGTCTGTTTCTGGTTCAAATCAAAAGAAGGACTGGACTGCTGTGCCACTGTCAATCAAAGGAGATTAGCACTTGGCATTTTTGTGGCCCGACGTAGTGGGAGCCAGATGAAATAATGGCTTAAAATGTGCTTTACATGGAGAGCATGTGATAGCACAATGGATATACAAAAACCTAAAATTATTTACTCTGACAGCCCAAACTTATGCAAATGGGAACTATACCACACTGTGTAATGTTTGTACTGGTAGATCAAATAACTCCTTTAAACAACACCAGGTGAAATCTTTGACCATGTCTTAAAAAGTGGCAGCAATGGCAACGTATTCCCCCAGTGTTAAAAATCAGGCAATGTCTGGGCAAAGAAAAAAAAGAAAAGGAGTATTCTTGAGATACAGTAACTATCAGGAATTATATGTCATGGTATTGGTCCCCAATGCAAAGGACCAACTCAGATCCATGTTAAATATCCTCTTGTTGTCTAATTGTCAGTGAAACAACATTACCAATAGCCTGCATGCAGACTGCATGCAGTAAATTTGGCTGCCTTCTAAGAGAAATGGCAGCCAAGAAAGTTAGCATTTTGCCATCTAGTGTCCTCAATGAATCTCTCAAGGAAGGAGGAGCCCTGGTGACATATTAATTGCCTCAGGATAGGTACAGACACAACATGTAAGCCAATGTGTTGCGTTTCTTTGTGTAAATAACTTCATAGTGTTGTAGTGATGGAAATCTCCAGGATCCCTTAGAGAATGAGTATTCACTTCTTTTTAGATGTTATGCCATGGAAAAAATGACCCAGAAATTATAGGAGGTTAGTACAATGAAAAAAGTCTGGGAACCTTTGTACGACATCAGCTATGAGTTTCTGGGGGATGTTTTGCTTTGTGCTGCTATGAAAATGAGAACATAGCTTCTGTGGTCAATTTTTTTCAGTTAATGGCTATATGCATTTTGCAGTTATCCTGGACAGCTGCCAGCTGTAAACATTTGAGATCAGATTTTAATAACTTTATTCACATGAATTTTAATAAGTCCTCAAAAATGGCATCCAAGTCTGGCCCAGCCAACCAGAGAATTTCAGGCTGGATTCTGTAACCTTTATTCACAGAGCAGTGTGCAGCTGCACTTGACCCAATGAATTCAACGTTGCATAAGTGTTTGTCTAATATAAAGAACTATGCAATGATGTCTGTATGTAGCCTGAATGGATACTCTGGAAGCAAATGGAAAAATTTAGCCATTTTTGAACGAGGTACTTAGTATGTTTCTTGGCAATGACAAGTTTGAATAATCATTGTACCTGATTATTTCAAATTATATTTTTTTAATAACCATGTTGCCTTCTGTTCTGCCAAACTTAAGAACGTTTTCGTCAGCTGGAAGTACTTGACCACGTAACCAGTGCCCTCTCGTCTTTGCTGACTGACATCAACACCCAACAGACCAAAGCACAGGACACTGATGGGGATGAGACTGGTCTCCTGGAGGCTGCAAAGAGCAGACCTGTGGTCACACAAGTGAAGAGGAGAAGAATAGGTCAGCTCCTGAAAAGGGCTTCTTGGCAAGCAACGCTGCTGAAACAGGGCTCGCTGGCACCTGGGGAAACCAACTTGCCCAGCAAGAAAGAGCAACCCTGTTCTTGTGCAGATATTGCTGAGAGCGGAACAGTCCAGGTGGGCTTTTCTGCACATGTTACATTGGGCTGTCTGACCCAGGAGCAAAATCCCAGAGACAAAGGTGCCTTGGTATATCCCACGTCCCTGTGTCCACCGACTCCATTAGGGAAAGCCTGGGCTTCATTGCACCTAGTTGCAAAACATCCCCACCTTTCTCCTGCGTGTCAGGTGCCTGCCAAAGACAGGCCAAGAAAGGAGCCATCTTTGCTTATGGTGCACACGCTCAAAAAAGTGGTCGACCTAAACTGCAAGCTGCCAGACTCCTTTGAAATGGAAGAGGTGAGGTGGATTTTTGTATATTGTGCTAGCAATGTATCTCCACCCATAATTATGGTATAAGTTTGGATTCTCTTTTTCAAGATAGAAACTAGAGTAAATTATTTCAACAAACACCATGCAACAGCTTTATGGGGAAAACAGTAATATTTACACTACTCATTGGGGTTTTGATTGTTTTAAATTGTCTTTGTGTTAGGATACTATCAAAGAAGTTGGCACTGAAGTTACTGAGGTAGGATTCATTCAACCAGTATGATAGTGTGACATGCCAATGTGTTTTATGCAGTGCTAGGTTGTTATTTTTTTATAGAAGGAAGTTGCAGGAACACTAATACATATGGTAAAGGATATTTTTACAGATCCAGTCATTAACCAAGGTTGGGTTTTTTTCCCTATCTTCCCCCCACCCCCACCCCCCCACCCAAGCTTATTTTCTGGTGTGCTTTCAGAAAGTTGCATCACAAAATTAGCCTTGGTTTTATAGCAGTGTTTGAAATATTTTATCGCTCTGTAAGCCAAGCATCCTAAAACCAGAATAACTCAGAAGAGCAGCTTGTTCTCATATCCAGTCTGCGAAGTCCATGATACTCAGCTCTCTGTATGTTTTAGCAACAATGGGTTGTCAGCGGAGGTTCAACATGAAGTAGCAGAGACCAGGATACTTGCCAGTCCCTTTCTTACATCTAGAGTTGTTTTGTGAGCAGCAGTTTTTTTTGGCCGTACTACTGCAGAAAAAGGTCTGTGGTAAGATACTCTCCAATCATACAGACTCCACTGGTATGCTGACAGAAATACTCTTCCCTTTCCAGCCATCCTTCAAGAATGAGGAAAAGGAAGGAGTCCAAAAATTAGGCTCTGCTGTAAGAATCAAAGAAAGGAGGAGAAATGGGATGGTTGGCAGCCCCCTGAAAACATATTGAGCATGGGAGGGAGGAAGGGAAGGAGGGAAGGAAGGAAGGAAGGAAGGAAGGAAGGAAGGAAGGAAGGAAGGAAGGAAGGAAGGAAGGAAGGAAGGAAGGAAGGAAGGAAGGAAGGAAGGAAGGAAGGAAGGAAGGAAGGAAGGAAGGAAGGAAGGAAGAAAAGGAGAGAGTAGCAAGTGGCTGCAAGAGGTGGGAGGCTTAAAAAAGTTTTCCAATTTTTAAAGCATTGGAAAAGGTCAGGTTAAAGTGCTGGCTTTCTTCTCGAGGAAAGGACATTTATCTTTTCAAGTCCTTCCAAAGGTGTATTTTTCTGCAAAAGGTTTGGTGCAGCCTTCATGTCAGCAGAGCTGACTCAAGAGCACGGGCCTGATATCAGCCTCAGTGGGGAAGAGGGTGTCTTTTGGAGATCTCCAGCACAGCAAATTTATAGTTCCAAAGCAGCCCATATGTCTTTGTAAAGCACTCAGCATGCTGGACTTGTAACTCTGTGACTAGAGGCTCACACAAAATTGAGGACATTGACAGAGCAGTAAATGCAGATGATCATAAACTCCCCAGTTTGGTGTCTAAGACAATTTGGTGAGTGCTGTATGCTCAAATTAGACAGGATATATAATGTTTAACTTCTGAGTATTCTCTACCACATCATTAAATTAAGGCTGTAAGAACTGTGTACTGGCTGAAACCATCAGGCTGCCTAAATTGTTAGTCTGGCAATGGCCAGTAGCTGATGTATAGGGAACAGAATGACAGGCACATATAGAGCAATCCTTCTCTTGTATTCTTCTAGCCTTTGACAATGAGGGGCTTAGAGATCTCTTGAGCTACAAACTGCATGGAGGGCAGACCCAACACGTATGTTCATGTGTTACTTGTATCTAATAGATCCCCTTTTCTTTAAGGGTTTTTTCTGAAGGAGTTTATGCAGCACTATGACATTCTGTTCCCCTTGATAATATGAAAAAGTCAAATGGGTCTTCATTCCTAGAGGAAAAAAATAATCTGACCTTATATACACTCTTTGGCAAGAATCTGCCTCCATATGGTTACATATCCTTGGGTTTCTTCTACTAAGTCATATTTTTTTTCCAGGGACATTTCTCTGAGGCTGTTCAAACAAGATTGTTAGTGTATTTACATGTTGGGAAACTTTATGTATTGATTACTTTGAGCAAGGCTTGGGCAGGTTCTGAGACTGGAGCCTGGTTTATGACAAGGACAAATATTTTAAAGAGGAGTCAACCAAAAAGGAACCGTCTGAAAGATTTTATGTTTTCACTTTGAAATGTCGAGAATTTTTTTTTGTTTTTACTCCTATTAGGTGTACACTCATAATCATTACCATCAATAAAAATTTTTCCTCCTCTCTTCCTTTCTTTTCAGATTCAGAGTTTTGAGGATGAAACTCTATGTGGAAATGCTCCTAACTCCATTTCAGGTGAGTGTTAAGAAACAGACAATTTAGCCAGTTTTGTTTTTAAAACACTGTTCCCATGTAGCTGCTTCTGAAGCTTATCCTAACAATACGTTTTCCCCCTCTGCTCCCATCACCTCTGGCATTTGGATGCATTATTCTAGGTATAGCAGTCAAGGTGATATAACTTGATAAATCATAGGGCTGTAAAATATACTGAGCTTGTCAGGGAGACACAATGAGTGCACATACAAAGGGTTCCTCACATACACAGCTTTGTGTGGGGTCCCTCTCTGATGCTTTAAGCAGACTTCTCTACTCTTCCAAGTGACATCAAAGCTTTGCTCCCACTCGGTGAATTATTTGCCAGACTCAGATGACCCCTTATCTGCCAACTTTCAGATCCCTGGGAAATAAGTCAACCAGGAGACTGGAGATAGTGGCTCTGCAGCCACTCTGTACCCAACTCAACAAGGACTGGGCAACCAGGATGTTCTTGTGGCAGCATGGCCTCTACCCCATCATCTGAGACTCCTATATCACATAGAATACCACCACATGAACTGACATAACATTGAGTCATGTGTTAGAAAATAAGTTATTTGAGGAATCTATGAAAGGATTAAAAGCAAAGCTGTTAGACCAGATGTTATGCTGTCATTTGGGGCAATCTGAGTTTGGATCCTGAGAAGCGTTTGCTGTCAGGGGCGGCGGTATTGGGGAAACAGCTGTTCAGCCTCCAGAACAGGGAACGCTTGGCCTTGCTCTCTAGGGATCCTTGCTAACCAGTGCTTAAAGCAGGACTGGCAGTTTTTTGTTTTGTTTTGTTTTGTTTTTTAAATGGGACAGAAATTTAATGTGAAAGATCTGGTAATTAGCAAGAAGCAGATAGCAAGGGACAAAGGTGAAAGTTTGGTGAGCCCTCACCTCTACATTGTATCACTTTTGGGGAGCCAGCACAAATAATTAAGCAACCCAAGTTCATACACAGGTATCTAAAAAAAAATTCAGATAGCCACTGGTGTTGGTAATTCACAGATGCCTTTGGCTGGAGTGACAGCTGGATTTATGGGAGTTAAATCATGAGCCTGTTGAAGGCAGTGGCATAAGTCCTCCTGACTTCAGCAAGGCCAGTGTTTTGATCAGTGTATGGAGTTTTCTTAGTAAATGCTAGAGCTGAGTAAAGGTGATGGAGTATAGCATGAATCCCTCAGTTCTGGAGGGTTTATTTTTGTTTTCAAATTATCTGTAAACACACATTTGCTGTTTTGCTAGGTGTTTTTTTAACTGTATAACAGATTGCATACCTATGGCATTCAGCTGTTCTTGCCGCATCTTCTGGCAGGATTGTATGTGTCCAGTCTGTCAATGCATGGCTCCAGTGACTTTTGGGGCTTAATGTCAGGTCCTTCTTGCTATTCAGACTGTATGATTTGTCACCTGAGTTACATGAGGTTACTTTGATTTTGTTTTCTGATGGATGTCTTGATCTTCATGAACAAAGACATGTTCCCGTACCAGTAGTCTTGCTTATAGCAGTAACTACACAAAGGATAACAATTCCCCAGGACTAGTGCAGTGAAAAACACCACTTGGACAAACATTCAGTGGGAAATTAAAAAAAAGAGAATATGGACATAGTCCAGTGGGGAAAAAATTCAGAACATAATAACATACCCACAAATGTTTTTTCCTTTCTTTGTCCATCTCTAAAAAATGACTGTGTTATTTAATTATGAAGGGCATTAGTTAAAGGATTTAGCAGATTGTATAGGTATATCAATCACAATGTAAGGGGAAAAAATAACTGTATGCACTGAATATGCTTTTAAGAAGAGGAATAAGCATTTATTTAGTAGTAATTTCATGACAGAAAACGCAGAAAGCATTTATCTGCTTTTAATTCTGGTAAGACTGTCATCCAGTTAAGTGATCAATCAAAATCATACAAATAAACTGAACTTAGGTAAGATTTATGCCTTTGCAAAACCACAATACTATTTTAGAGTTTTGTTTAAACACTGGAATCTCTCTCTCTCTCTCTCTCTCTGTTGTTTTAGTGTCATTGATGCTTGGCCTAAATTTAAAGTGGAGATTTCCGGCTTTTTTTTACAGGCTTTTTTCATAATCTTTCTCTTTTTCCCACTGCTTTTAAATGGCGTAGCCCTCCATACCCATGGGAGTTTTATTGTGACTTCAACTTGCTGTGCATCATGGAAACAGTCTAAAAATTGCTGATTGTGAATGTAATATTGTTAGTAGTGAATAATACCTAGCTCTTAAGGAGGTTCCTACCAAATTCAGCAGAATGTGGCTCAGACCCATAAGCAGGGGTCTGCAAAACAGCACCAAGTGGGAAACAGAGTCCATCAGCAACCTACACAAGGAAAACCTCAGCTCCCAGGAGAGCATGCCTGAATTTAGATTTGGCCTCCAAATTCCTTGGCACACAGGCTGCCTGTTTTCCAAGGCTCATGCAGTACCTGATACTATAAGGGCCCACTCTCATTTGGTTGTGGGCTCTGTAGGAAAGGGTGTGAGTAATGATGAAGATGCGAGAGCCTGACATGACCCTGCTGAAATAGGAGCTCACCTGAGTGGGAAAATGCGAGGTGCCTACTATGAGAAGAAATAGAGATAAATAGGAACAGACTGCTTTGCCTAGATGGAGCATATTAGAGACGGGTGACTTATGGAAGTACTTGTCCCAGTGGTATTGTCCCTTGGCTCTGCAGCCTGGCCTCAATTTTAGTCCAATTGCTTAATTTTCTACACTCCCCATGAAAGCCAATTCCCTGGCTGCTGTGTGTCTTCTTTATATTTCTCCATAATGTAGATTCTGGCTGTTTAACTGCAGTAGGCTTTATGATAAGGCTTTTTTTCCCTCTCTGTTGGCAGAATGCTGAGACTTAATTTTAAAAGATGCTCAAACCCCCCAAACATCCCTGAATGACTTACAGGGAAAGCAGAGTGTTTTCTAGCTCTGTTTTAAAAAATATTACAATCTTTTTTATTAGGCAATTTTATCATTGTTATAAATAAGTAATTGTACTGGGGAGAAGGGATAATCCTTATTTAATTAAATTCATCTATACTCCCAGGTTGGCAGCAACCAGACATATGTGAGACTAATACCCACAGCCTGCCTGTATGCATGTGCAATTAAAAATTCACTCTACAGTAGCACTGGCAGTTTAGTGTTGCTTTTGGCATTTACAAATTCTTTTATTTTGTGACTTTTTTTTTACCATACACATATGCTGGAGCAGATGTTGCTTATTTGTTGTTTATTCAAATCTGTAGGCTCTGGCAGCTAACTCCATTGTTCTGTAATGAAGCTTTATTCACTGTCCTGTATTAGGACCCAGCAAATGCATGACAGACAGAGTTAGCTCTCAGCAGGAACTACAGTTATTGTCCTTACTTATTGGCTGTTTATATTCTAAAGCTCACAGTTGAGAAAGCTGGCTGGGCAGGGTAAGGGGCTGGGGATGCTGTGTGCAGAGGAAAATTACTTGACTCCACTCACTGTATCTTTGCCCTGATGAGGTGCAGGCTTGCATGTAAACTCATCTGTTGCAGGGATTTCATATTCAGCACTTGAAAAATAGAGCTGTTCTCCCCCTCCACCCCCTCTTCTTCCTTGTTCTCCCCCCCACCCCTGCTGCTCCTTCCTTTTTCAATTAGCCTTTGTAAAGCACTGGATTTAACTAAAGGGTGTTTCAATGTTGCTCACCCCCATTAACTCAGCACGTGCCTGAAAATTCATTAGCAGCAACATCTATTAGGGAGGCATCAGAAGTCCATGTTATTTCAGTGCACGTTGTAGTCACCTGCTCCCCCTTGCTCCTTATTTACTTCCCTCTCCCTCTGTGGGGTGGCCATGCACCCAAAAGGCAGGAATTCCTGCATGGTGCTGACCCAAGTGGACACACTGCTCCCAGGCACTTGAGTGCCAATAGAAAGGCATTAGCCTGCTGGAAAAGCCCTTGGTAGCCCACGAGGCAATCAATCAGAGAAGTAACCACCTCCATCTGGCTCCCTGTGACATGGTAGCTCGCTAGTGAAGCGCTTGTGATTCATCTTGTCCCAATGAGTGGTGCCAGGGATCGCATACACCCAGTTTTTGCGGCAGCTGGGAATGTCCTAGCTTCCCCGCATGCTGAGCTAACACATTAGCTCCTGTGACTTATCAAGTAGCAATTCTTTCAATTATCACACCTTCACTCCTCCTACTCACCAACTCCTCTGATGGTTTGGCACCATGGGAATATTCGCAGAATGCAATTGGTATTTCTTTTAATTGACTGAGTGCCAAGAACGTGAATCCTGTTTATTATCCATTATCCATTGTAATGTCTGCCTGCAACTGAAGGAGCAACATCTTCAAAAGTGCAAGAAGAAAAAGCATGTATATTTCCTATGCTTCAAAGAGTACAGGATTTTTCATGGACCTTTGTTTAGTTTCAGTATTAAGACGTGAACAGCTATTTCATATTTCTTACTTGCTGTAGTGCCTACATGACACTGTTTTTCTTCATGTGTTACACAGTGACTTTTAGTTTTAAGTACAGATTAAAGGAAAGGGTAAGGCAAAGAGATGGCCAGAGGGAAGACTTGCTAAAGCTGCAACCAAAATCAGGACCTGAGCTTAAAATGTCCTACAACTACTCTTGTGTTGATACTACCCGACATTTATGTTAAACTTTGTCATTGGTTTTTGATCACATACAGTCTCCAAATATAAGTTCTCCCTTCATAAAACATGATGAATAATAGATCCATAATAGATAGATCCCTCTCTGCAACAGTTTTATCTTCTGCAGGTGACCTGGGACAAAGGAGACCTCTGCCTTCTTTAGCTGCTTTGGGTTGCTTCTATATGTTTTATGACGCCACAGCCCATATTTTCCTCATCTTCTGCACATGAACTATGTAAAGGCCTTCTTATTCTTTCCCATTTATTACATAGGGGACATGTAAGTGTGAATAAGAGGGAGCTGTATTATTTTAATGCATTTTGTAGCCTGAAGGAAGAAGTCTGGAGGGAAAGTCCTGTGGTCTCAGAAAGAAGCAGAGACTGAGAGAAAAGAGCAAAGTGAAAAGCAAATTTGTGAAATGGTGAGTCTTCAAACCTTCCTGCATCTTCTCCCTGTCCAGAAACATTGTGAGTTGTCTGGTTCCCTCAGAGAAGTCCTCCTGAAAAGACAATTTACTTCTGCAGCTCTTGAGAATACCCTGAGTGCTTTGCTTTGCCACAATCCTCCTTGATGTATCTCACGCACATGCATATGTCTAAGTTCAGCATGGGATATAAAGATGGAGACCCAGGAGGTGGTGATGCCATGTTCACCAGCACAGAAACTGGATAGGCAGCAATGAAAGGAAGTCTGGCAGACTTTTGAAATGGCTTCTGGGAGGTCATGCCACCCACCAGTGGTGTCAGGGCACCCTGCCTGCAGTCCTTGGGTCTAAGCAGCTGTCCCAGGAGCCTTGGGGGATTGTATGATTTTCAGTGACTACATTCCTAAAAGTCATTGCACATTTATAACATTTTGTTGCATGTATGTGTCATATTTTAGGTCCTACTGCAGCAGGCTGATTCATCCTAGTGGGAAAGGATATGCACACACCGCATACTTAAGGCAGATGGCCCAGTGAAAGTTATAAAACCTGCTGTTGTTTAAATCTTAGGGGGAAAAAATACAAAATACCTTAGGTATCCAGGAAGACCACAAAATACTTTGACAACAAAATACTTAAGAGACATTGGTTTAGATTAACAATGATAGCCTTTTAACAGAAAAACTTTTGAAATGAAATCTAGTTGTGCTGAAGTTATGCACTGAGATCTTGAAAGGTCTTTCCTAATATTTCCTCTGCCTTTTCTTCCCACAACCTCAATAGAGCATAGGAGGATCAGACTATTGCCTGTGCAGTCACGGACCTCCATGTTGCTATATTAATTGTTCCGATTGACAGCCTGACCCTTTGAACCTTGCTGCAAAATTCAAAATCCCAACCCCACATCCCGCTCAGGCTCTGAGGCAGCTTTGTGAGAACATGCATAGTTTTTCTAATGGCACCTCATTGTTTTGCCATGGCTGCTATGAGAGTGTTGATTCCCCTAACTGTCAGTGCAACCTGGGAGAAGGGAACCTTTGGTGTTATCCTGGGTGTATTTTTATGCTCTAGGGAACTCTGATTTCTTTATGGATGAGAAACATGATTCCTATTCCATAGATCTTCTACATACTTGTCAACTACTGGCTGATAGTTAGCATTTCTCTTAGGGAAAATATCACTGACAAAGAGAGGTAAGCTTACCTGATGCTCTTAGACCCCCTGAACACAGTTTAATGCCTATTACCGTGGAGATAGAGCTATTATAATTGACTGTTGATCTCTACAAAGTAAAACCTGAAAGCTAGATACCTGTTCTGGCCTCCCAATTGCTTTGGGCACTGCTGACCAGGCAGAAGTTACAGGACCTAGCAAAAACATAGGGGCTTTTCACTCATTTTTCTCAAAGGTCTCTGTAAGGGTTACTGGAAGCCATCCTCCCTTTTGTGAGGTGCTCTCAGTTGCAGAGAGCCCTACAAGGCTCCCTGCGATCACTTATTTTTTATTCATTATCTCCGTGCAGCTGCTACTGGGAGAAGCTGTGATGTAATGTGATCTACAGTGTAGGTTGATGACATTCAGCTCTACCTCTCATTTTCATCAGAAGCAGACACAACCATCACCCGTCTCTCCCGACATTTGGCAGCAGCATGAATCTGAATTAATGACAGTTGGCTGAAGCTCAGTTGAAATAAGATGGAAGTGATACTGACTCTCAAGAAAAAGTAGGAGGAGGACCTGGCAAAGTTTGAATCTGTTTCATCAGCTGAGGGAAGATAAAAGACCATTGTCAAAGTGACTGTAATTTCAGGTTTTGACTAGATTCATCACTACTCCTAACCTCCCAGACTGCAGAAATGTCATTTATCACAGAGAACTGCCTACAATGTTCTCTCTTTTCCTGTCAAATTCAGCTCTTAGATTACTCCTTTATACTTTTATCATTTCTAGGGCAGTGTGTTCTTGCGTAGGACAGGCAGGAGATGAGGGGAAGCTCTGACTCGCAGGGAAAGCAGCCGCCTTGCTCCCAAATGCGGCAGTTTGCAGGGGTGCGTCCGTCACTCTCAGCGACAGCGTGGGAGATTCACGATGTCAATCCGTATTACCAAACCTGACGTGACCTTTGTCCCCAGCTACCTTAAATACTTTCTGTAGGTTCAGCCAACCTATTAAAGGGGGTTTCCAGAGTCATGGACCAAATTGTCCCGGGGATATTCTTGAAAGGGGCAAAGGTGGAGATTTCTGGATGGTGAACCTCTGCCACCAAAGCCCACAGATGTCAGTTCTGACCCTCTCTAGAGATGCACAGGGTTGTTCACTAGTGCAGAAAATCAAATCCTTTTCAGTGATGTACAAAGTAGAGAACATGCTTCTTCCCTTGCCCATATTCATCTCTGATTTGGGTAGGGAGGAGATTAAATGAACATTCAAAAAAAAAAAAAATTTAAAAAGGTTTCATTTTTCTTTAATGAGTTGCTTAACAGAATATTATCAGCTAATTCAGTTCTTGTCCAAAGCTTCCTTCTATACATGAGCTCAGGACAACCTGTAATGCAAGAAAGTGAAAGAGAGAGCCAACCCACCCACCCACCAGCCCCAGGCATTTCACAAAGAAGTATATTTATACCTGCTGTCGCAGTGCTGACTGTAGTGCACAGCAGATGTACTGAAGCTAGTTTTAAATCAGTAAATATGTGCACCAGCTTTAAAGCATGTTAATATCTAGTGCAGGTACCAGTGGCTGTCTAGTTACAGCATTGGGAAGCTGAGAGTGCACCCTCTCACCCTGCTTTTCAGACAGGTTTTGCAACCTGGGCAGTGCTCCAGGCTGCTGTGCTCCGCCTGCTGACTGTGCTATGCCACGAGCATGCTAGACATAACCATACTATACGCTGAATCTTACACCAAAAACTTGGCTGGAACTTGGTGCAAAACTGCTTTTTTCCTCGGGTGTTTTGAAGGAAGACTGAAGCTGAATGCTCTGACGATAGATGTAGATTTGCTACCTAGCTATTTCTGTCATGCTCTGGGACAGTGCAATTTGCGTCGTTAATGCTCCATGACCTGGTTCCCTCAAGTGCTTATGGCTGATATCTGGAGAGCATCTAGGCCAATGTCCTCCCAGGGGGTTGTGGGCACCCAGAGCTCTCAGGAGAGCTGGGCCCTGGGCGAGGAATGGGAGGCTGCACAGGAGGACGTGAAGCACAGTGTGTGCACTCCCAGTGCCCCTGGAGCCATGCACGTGTCGCCTGCTAACGATGGCTGTGACAGCCAGACCCCGTAGATAACCGTGTAAACAACTGCAAAGCTGAATGTGGAGGTGAAGCAAAATATCAGTAGCTGTCACACGACATGTGTGCCTGCCACCTTTCGTCCCCCCTGGCCCCATCTCACCTCCTTGGGGTGCAGCATATGTGCACCCATGTCCCACATGAGGTCACTGCAGTCGTGAGGGCTGCAGGGCTTTCCCCTTTTGTTCACAATGAGTCTGGCTCCACCCCCACAGAAAGAAAAGTATACCTGAAGTCCTCTATATGCTAGTGGTAGCCAAAGTAGTGGGAAGAACACTGCAGACTGTGTGAGAGCTGAGGTAACTGGGTTTTGACAAGCAGAAGGAAATACCTCAGAGGAGCCAGGTTTTGTTCACCTTGTAAGCTCTTCTGAGCATAGACCATCCTGTTACCTTCATACAGCACCAACCAGCATAGTGGGACACAATTAATAATAAAAATTGCTTTATGTAGAGCTTTTTTTAATATATTTTCCACCCAGTCACACTGTGTTAGATGGTTGGCATGTAATTTCCCTTCAATTCAAAAGGAGCAAGGGATAGACAAATTTCTTAGCTACACTTGTTTTGGAATAGGAGCTTTTGCTGCATCTGGTGCATTTTGGGGTGTATTATTTGCTTTCAAGTAATATGACCATTATAATAATATAGTGTATCTAATTTCTGCTATAATGTCATTGAAAAATAAAATTTGCAGAAGAACATCGATAAAAATTCTAGTTCGCGCTGGCCTTTGGAAACACAATTTGTGGTTTATGTGCTGCTGCCATCTGGTGATTGTTTCCTGAAATGCAGCACAAAACTGAGATGCAGCTGTACAGAAAGGGGTCAGTGCTGCAGCCTGCTTCAGTGACAAACAGTTCTGGACTGACCTCTCTTACGGGCAAGTTGTAGACCTGTGTATTGCGTTTGGCTAGAAAATAAGCATCAACTAGATCTTTCTCATCTCAGTTTGCTTGTTCATCACCGTTTCTGCAACATGGAAAGTGAATCAGTGTTATAGAAGTTGTGCAGGAATATTGAAAGAAAGACTAAGAGTAGACTTTTCCTTTTGGATTTCAGTGACACTAAATGAAATATATATGTCCATAGTCAACAGTCAGTAATTGACGCAGTTGCCTACTTCTTAGGCTAAGGAAAGAGAGCACAGTATACTGGGAATGAAGCAGATTTTACAGAACATTACCATAGGATCAAGTTTTGCCACATACATAGGAACTGATATGAATAACAATGTTTCTTTTCCTGAAATGCTGAAAATCGTATAAAGTAATTTCTTTTAGTGCATGAAGGATGAGTGAGGAGCAGAAAGTCCACTGTTCTGGATAACATCACCAAAAAAAAACGTTCTTTGTGGCTTATGCAGAATATGTATTTTCAGGGGAGTTTTATTAGCTCTTAATGGCCATATAGTAGAGCGTGATACTTAAAACTGATGGTGCGTATCCTCTCTGAGTAGCAGGAGAGCAGAGTAAGTTGCAGCAGTTCTCCCATCACAGGACTGGACCATCTGTAACCGTGCCATGCAGCTGATATATTCCTCTAGCACATAGCCAGCTTGTCCTGCAACATCATTTTGTGCAATGACATAGGTAGGGCAGTGTTGTTAAGGATAACATACAGATTTACCAATTTGCAGAGCAGGGAGTGTGAAATGCCTAAATGGGAAGGCTCCAGTAACTACTCAAAATGAACCTATTTCTATTTTGAAAGTCCTTTTTTGTCATGTAGGACAGAATTTGATTTTTTTGTCTTGTGTGTTGCAAGGTTTTGGAGAATCAGAGCCTTCACACCTTCCACGCTGCCACTAGAGCTGTAATGCTGAGCAGCTTTGGTGCCTGTGTTTGAGAAGCAAAACACAAAACATGCAGAATGTAATAAAATATCTATTCAGTTCTGGCACTTCTGTTGACATGGTGTCACCATCATTCAACCCATCTTTTACTGTGTTTGACTACTGTTGAATTCAACTATTGTTGAATGGATGTGCTTCTTAAGGCCCAATCAGTGAGATACTTGTGTGTCAGTTTAACTCTGGGTGTGGGAATGTTATGCATAGACTTAAGCCTGAATCTAGTTTCCTTGCTGAATTTAGCCTGAGAGTTTAAGCTGTGATGAAGTTAATGCTTTGAGATTTTTGTGTGAGAGACTGCAAAATACCTTTGCTTATACAGTGAAGTGGAAAAGTCTTATTCTAAGTCCTTCAGGCTTCTTTTTTTTAACAAAATATCTGACTAAGCTGTGGCTTCTGTGCGTTATTTAGTCCCGTGTATGTAGCAGATAGTTTAGAAATATTTATCCACATCAATATCCAGCAACATTTAAATAGCTACAAAAGTGTCTAAAATTTGAACAGCATTGCTAGGTCGCAATTGGCCATTCTGCTTTTTCCTATGACAGGATGAGCAGTCCAGATTTTAATTTGTGAATTTGAAATTTGTATTTGCACAAATATTCTTGCATTTGAAGTTTTGTGCCTATGCTTACCCATGTATTAAAATGATGTAGAAAAACAAATATTGAAGTACATTCATCAATGTTAATGTGATTCAAAACGCATGCAAAAAATGTGTTATTATTTACAAGTAGTGCAGTAGCTCTTGTGGCATCTTTTGCAGTTTGCAGCTGGTTTTCTGTGGACTTGGCTGCAAATAACACAACCTCTTTCTAGTTTCCAGCCTGGAGAATACTTGCAAAGTCTTCAGAGGAATGCAGAACTGTACTCCAGCATTTATTTTTTTACTAATTAGGGAATATTCTTTCATTAATGGTGAACCTTGGAGCCTGATAATTTCAGAAAGTTCCTGCACTGACAGTTGCTGAAAGTGGAAGCCACTGTATCTGCATGCAAATAAGGGGAGAGAAAAAGTCTCTTAATGAAATTGGACTGATCAAGTAAAGGGCTGGAAAGCTGTGGGACCTTTGGGATTTGGAAGGCATGTACTTTCTTATACGATACAAAATGAAGCACAAATCTGATTAGTAAGTTCCTCTAACCTATTTTTATTTAAAATTCAGGCAGAACAGAAATAGGATTCAGAAGCTAAACTCTCCCAGTTCAATTAGCACAGAAAGGCAAGGAGCCAAGGTTTTCCTCTCCAAGGTCTTCAGGGGCGATTCTCAGGTTTCCTCTTTCCAGCATAGCCAGATGTATTCTCTGCACAGGGCCCAGAGTTGTAATTTTTAGTTCATAGCTGAATACTGGTCTGTGTCTCTACTTCTTCTCCAAACATACTTTATCTTTCCTTGGTGTGATGCTCTGCATGTATTTGCAGAATCTCTACAGGTTTGGGTGTCTCCACACATTAGGAGAACTGAGTAGAGCTACATGAATAATGGATATTTTGGTTCGGTGACTCAACCAAAGATCCAGGAAAAATGCAGTTTGGGTAGACTAAAAAGAAAAACATGTTTTGCTCAATGTTCAGGTGATTTAACCCATTTTTTGCACCTTCTTTTTCAAATTAAAGAAGTGTGTCTTCTTTCAGAAAAGGAAAAAAGCACATTTGAAAGAGAAAGGTGAGGACATTTTTAAAATGTCAAAATAAACCACGTAAATTTTGGCTGACTTGTATCCTTCCTAAAGACAATCTTCCAGTTGCTAAAAGACTTTAGTATGTTTAAAAATAAGGAATTGTTGCTGTGAAGAAGTGTGTCCCTAAGGTGACCTTGGCCACTGCTGAAAGGGCTTTAGATTTTAGTCCATTCTGGGACAAACCACCACCAGCATCCAGCCTGGACGTTTTCAGAAACCTGGTAGACAGAGGAATTTGTCCTAGGAGACCCAGCAAAGACCTGCTTTGGACCCCTGCAAAGAGCCAGTTTCCTAGCAGAAACTCAGGCTATGAGTATCCTTGCTGGGTATTACAGCCTGCCAAGAAAAACTGTACTGTTACCATTGACAAGCTATTAAGATTATTGAAAATTTCACAAAGAGGGAAACTCTATTCCTTCTCAGGACAGCATCAGGCATGGTCTAATTTGCAGTTTTACTTAATCCCTATTTGGGACACTAAGAAGAAATGAAGTGATAGATTGGCCCACTCTTCACCCAAAACACAGTTTCCCCAGTATGCAAATGCTACCCTCCATTATGTAAACATTACTTGGCTCTGGTATACAGACATTAAACCAAACTATTTTTACATAGGTTGAAACTGAGCTGCCTCAAATTGAAAAGGCTATCATGTTTAATCTAGCTTTGGCACAGCCCCTGCCTGCAGTGCGACTTACCTTCCCAACACAGCCCTGCTCCATGTTTCTCCCAGGAGTGTGTTATTCAGCTTGAAGTCCTTGTGGGAGCACTTTAACAGTCTCTTCATTGCTTTTTTACCTCACCTTGAATTGGATGCCTATATTCATTTTTACTAAGTCTTTTTTTAAATTTAGATTTCCACTGAAATCAAGGGAATTTTGCCTGGCTT
This sequence comes from Morus bassanus, assembly GCA_031468815.1. Taxonomy (NCBI): domain Eukaryota; kingdom Metazoa; phylum Chordata; class Aves; order Suliformes; family Sulidae; genus Morus; species Morus bassanus. Next base: position 55,479,645 of record CM062567.1, on the reverse strand, counting down.
TGAATAAAGTGTTATAGAGTCAGAAAAACATCTCATCTTTTAAAAACTCCTTATCTTCACCTGTCTACCTTCATCAGGTCCTGGCACACTGGGTAGGATCTTGCAAGTCAGTATGGGATGTAACTACTAAACTAGGCATCTGTATGTAGTTGGAAAAGAACTGCAGCTCAGACCCTCAGGGACATCGCTTTGCACTGGCTATGTGGGGAATTTAAGCATTTACTCTAGGGGTATTAGTTCATTACACATCTAATATGTAGGTAGGTGCAAATTAGATGCCTAACTCACATGAAGGTGATTACTTGGTCTGAGGACAGGAAATCACAGTAACAAGCACAGATGAACTGTGTTTAACATGGTTCTCCTTCTGCTATACTTTTCTTCTCTTTTGTAAGTTTGAGCGGCTAAAGTCATTGGTTTGTTCAGCCTGGAGAAGAGGAGATTGAGGGTAGACCTCATTGTGGTCTACAGCTTCCTCACAAAGGGAAGAGGAGGGGCAGGTGCTGATCTCTTCTCTCTGGTGACCAATGATAGGACCTAAGGGAATGGCAGGAAGATGTGCCAGGGGAGGTTTAGGTTGGGTATTAGGAGAAGTTTCTTCACCCAGAGGGTGGTGGAGCACCGGAACAGGCTCCCCAGGGAGGCAGTCACGGTGTAAAGCCTGACAATATTCAAGAAGCACTTGGACAACGCCCTCAGAGCCATGGTGTGAATTTGGGGTTGTCCTGTGCAGGGACAGGAGTTGGACTCGATGATCCTTGTGGGTCCCTTCCAAGTCAGGAAGAAAAAAAAAAAATTGTGTTTTACTAACATAAACATTTCAGAAACTGGATTAATGCTCAGAATAGGTCCTATTATATTACCATTTTAAATACATATGCAGACAGCCTTTCAGAGCAGTTTGAGCCTTGATTTATGTACACACCTTGCGTGTTTAATGAAGGAGAGCCATGACTGCAGAGCACACATCACACCTCCTTCCAGGGCAAGTCCAGGGAGACACATGGAGTTCCTTCTGTAAACTAAGTGTAACGATATTAACTTGTCTGCAGACATTTCATCCAGTCTTTAATGTCTTACCTAAAGATCAGCCCAGAGTCCACTGTCACATGTTTTGGGTAGTTCCCCAGCTAGTGCACGAATGTAAACATGGGTGGGAAGGTTGCATGGTTGTAATGCACAAACACAGTTGACTGTTGTTGGAACAGATGCATCACGTTTATCGTAATAAATGGGTCAAACTTGGCAACAGCCACCTCATTTTGACCAGGTCAGAAGATGAATTCTAACCACACTTGCTCTTCCATTAAAGGTTACAGGGTTTTTTGCTACACATAATTTCTAGTAGCACACCAGCTACTTTGGTATCCTGCAAGTCTCAGAGAAAAACAGGCACCTTAAAACACTAGGTAAGCAGATAATGTGGTCTTCTAACTCTGCAAACTTTAAAGCCTGAAGGCCAGTTTTTATGATTGTAGGATACAATTGCATATTTCAGACTCAACTAATTTGAGTCTGAAACTGGTTGGAACTACAGCAGCTGAAATATTTCATTTTTCAAAATTTTTCCTAAGCCTTTCTTTCTTCATTTTTATGTACGGAAAACTATAGGCCAGACTGACACACTAGAAGCAACAGCTGGCAAAGATGCAAAGGGTAATTGAAACAGCTTTTAAAAAAGTTTAGAGAATCTGTAGAGCAGTTTCCCTGGGGGAGAAGCTGAACCATGATGTCGTTTGTTGGAAACTGCAAGAATGAGTTTTGAGACCACCCACAAAACAGGCGATTTTCAGCAACATCACTGCAGATTTTGTAATTTATGAGATAGGAACCACATATTTCTCATCCAAAATAAGAAAGTGACTGACTGACTGACTGATGTGCTGATGGTGATACCAGGACTGACAGTGCAAGTAATTAATTTAAAAACCATACAATGATATCTGGGTTTGATTTTACAATTGCTGGCTACAAATAGATTGTGTGATTTTCATTAACTGATGCCCAAGATACATTTAGTAAAGCCCATAGTCTGTTAATGTGTGAAAATATAATTTGTAGACTTTTTTTTTTTTTTTTTGCATTTTCCAATTCACACAAATGAGAATTAATAACTCCGGTCTCAGAACTGCTAGGGGAATTGTCATATTTTCATGGATATGACCAGAAGATAAAAAGCCCTAGGATTCAACAGTGGTTATGTATGCAAGGAGCAAGAGAGGAAGTGTACCCAGAGTCTCTCAGTCTCCAACCCTTCCCTTCCCCAGCAGACTACCTCAGCCTGCGCCCGCAACTCTACCTCTTGTTTTTTGTGCCAGCTATTTGAGAATAAGGGCCTTATCTGAGGATGAAGGTTATCTGGAAGTGCAAGTTATCTAAGGGCTGAGAGGTATTGGGATGTACAGGATAAGTGAGGGTTTACTTTCAAGCATTTGTACTTTTAAAGAGGGTTGGCTTTTATTCATTAAATCAATGTAGTTAATGGTGTATAATTTATTTAATTGCAAAAGTTGGAGTAAGAATTGATTTAGCCAGATGATGTGGCTGCTAGATTGGAAACCTTCTCTGGAATAAATCTAGAATATCTTCCTCTTGCCTTTATGTCTTGCCATGCAATCTTATATCATCCCTACTTGTTACTGTGATTTCCTGTTCTCAGACCAAAGAACAACAAAGATGACACATGGTGCCTCAAAGTAGAGACAAACTGGTCTAGGGAGAGGCTAGGGCAGCTACTTTTCCCTGCAGGAGTCACCTGGTTGAAGCCACCGAAACTACGTACGTATGAATGAGACTTGGGCTGGACCAGTTCTAACAATCAAAGGTCAACATTTTTAGCAAAGGAAAACAAGCGGTTGGCTGCTTTTTAGGTTATTTACATTGTGTATGTTGTGTGAATATAGCAAAATCTGAAATGTGCAGTTGGTGATTACCCTGATGAATAAATCAATGCTTAGTAACATCAGCAGCAGCTATCCTGAGCACATTTTGTTATTTTTTCTAGTTGCAGCAATATTGCAGATTTGTGTCCAGGATCAAGAATATTTCTAGAAATGTACACTTAAAGCGCCCCTGCTCAGCTCTATGTTAATTTTGGCTGGGTACTGCATTCTGTCTTTTATTCTAATTTTTCTTAACCTTTTGTTTTCCCCAGCAGAGGTGATGGTGACAAGAACAAGCAGCTGCCAGTCAGACAGCAGTGGGTTCACGGAGGAACTGCCAGAACCTGTAGTTTTGCAAGTAAGAAATGAACAATAGTCATTGGTAGGTCTATGAAAACTCTAACCCTGGCACATGTAACATAAAAAAAATCATGAAGTTGTGAAAGCTTCATGAAAACAAATTCATTCTCCTAGAAAATCTCAGAAGGCAAGAAGCTTTCTCAGAACTTCATACAACTCTTCCACCACACTAATGCAAGATATATGCAAGGTTGCAGGCATTAGAAAAGAAATATTCAAGAATCTTTGATTATTTGGTTCATTGGGTATTTAAAGATATATTTAAAGATGTCCTGGTAGTGCCCAGGGCAAAACAGTGGTGGGCAAAACAGTGTGATAGAACAAATGTAGTATTTCAATTCCTCTTTCCCCCCCCTCCTTCAGAATGCATCTTTGTCAGGAAAGATTAATTTTATTTCTGATGTCCATGATCAAGAAAGAGCTCTGTCACGTAGGACAGTTTTTCCTATGTTAAATCAAGATTTTCAACAAAAGCCAGATGATTGTGTTGCTAAGGTCTTCATCACACCTTGCGAGAGAATTTTGACAGTACCTAGATCAACGAAAGCATGCAGTGACCAAGGAGAAGAGACTCATCTGCTGCTGACTGCAGAAAATGGCAAGTATCAGGCCTATAATGCTGAGCCACAGACTTTTGTACAAGAAATGTTATGTGACATGGACAAGAAAGAGAGTAAAACTGGAAGAAAGCAACTGGAAAAAGAGGAGTGCATAAAAGAGCATAGTCCCTGTTTTCAGGGTGATACTCAGGATGAAGGAGATCCTGGCTCCTCAAAATTTGATCATGATTTATATTTTAGTACAGAACACAAGAAGGTGAATGTAACCTTCACTGAACTGAATGATATAAACCCTGCAGCCATCAGTGAGAGCAAAATCAGAGGCAACGATGAAGGTGAGAGGTGCCTGACTGAAAAAGGCCTTGGAGTTGCATGTCATGAAAGTGCCCATCAAGGTCGTACAGAATGTGTTAAAGGACCATGGTGGGGAGTGGAAGTGGTCAGTGAAGATGGTACCCTGCTTGCAGTGAATGAGGTGATAAACAGGCAGAAGTTCTGCAAAATTGATGGTGATTCAAAAAATACAAGATGCTTCCCCAAAATGGGCCTCCCGGAAACTCCACAGCTGGGCTCAGCAGTGCAAAGTGGGAGCAGTGCCGCTTCAAGATGTTCTCTGCAAGTATCTCAGAGGCATCCCTCCTGCCTAGTGGAAGGGCCTGGATTAAATTCATCTGAAGGTCAAGAGACTAGTAGCATAGGGGAGATGTTAGGTGCCAACAAATCAGAACAGGGAGACGCTGTCCAAAACAGTGAAATGGCTTCTGCTCCTCTGAATTCTGTTACTGTTCAGATGTATTCAGGGCTGGAGTTTACTTCAAGGGTGAAGTGCACAAAGCAAAATGCTCCTGTCAGTGGGAGCCTTGCTAGGGAAGACCATGTGGACTTCTCTGACACGTTAATGCACCACTCTGAGACTCGTCCTCTCATATGGTCAGACCCAGGGTCTTTGAAGGGTGGTGTGAAGCAGACCACTGAAGCCTCCAGCCAAACTGACGTCCATGCCAGGAATCCCAGGTGGCCACCGGTGCTTGACCAACCCCATAGTCACCTGACAAGATCAGCCTCCCTTGACACCGTGTTTTGTGGCAAATACAGGTCACACTACTGGGGTGAAGCCTCTGGTGCTGGGGTTGTGCAGGGCAGTCACTGCTGTCACTGCTGCTGTTGCCGCCATGGCTGCTGTCTGTGGACCTTCCCACTGGGTGTCTCTCCCCATCCCCCTGTGGGCTGCTGCTCAAACCATGCCTCCACTGAGCTGCAACACTTGAAAACACTGATGTTCCTGCAGGACATTGCAATGTGTAATCTTGCTCCGGTGAGTAGGTTTCTTCATATACACGGACAGCTGACACACTTATGAGCTAAATGCACAAGCTTTCCTTTTCTCTCCTGCCATGCTTGCTTCCTTAGTGAGACATATCTTGGGAATGTAACTGAGAAAATGGATGTGGAAAGAAGCATTCCCTTCTGGACAAAAATGGCAAACATATCTGTGTACCTTCAATTTTGTTGGGCTGCTTCTTTTAGTAACTTATGTACATCAGTTTAGTCTTAAAATGGTCACTGCAAACTGGACGATAAAGTTTACAGGTCAAATGAAGAACTGAGAGATGAGAATGAGTTTCAGTGAGTTCCTGTGAATCAGCTGAGTTACAGTAACTGAGTAACTTACTGGACTGCAGAAAATGCAAGGTTATATGATTTAGTTTAATCCTCTTTTACTGAGAACTCATTTAGGTTATTTTACTTAGTGTTTTTTAAAGACTAAATGTGAACACCCAGATACATACCATAAGCCAAACTGCTCTAAATCAAAGTGAACTGTGACTTCTCAGAGCCTCAAGCCATTTTACCATGATAGAATAAGAAGCTTGCATTAAAGCTAAAGTCCTGCTAAGACGAATATTTGCAATAAAAATACCGATAGTAAAAAGTCACCAGATTTTTATTTCTTTGTTCAGAATTGCTGAGAGTTCCCAAAAGTTGTGAAAGATTCAGGGTGTGTTGGGGAAGAAAGCAAGGAAGGGAGTCAGGAGTGGCTTTTGCATCCTGAGAAAAATGTGTAAGGAGCAGCGTACCTCCTGCTGGTTTGCAGGTGTTTCCATTTTTCCTCTTCTCTTTGCTCTTCAAAAGGAAATGAATCTTGAACTGCTGCACAAATTGGGGAAGAAAATTATTAGATAAAAGTTCCAGAAAGTGAAGATGGTGAGTTTTATGCTGCCAGATCACTGAATATATAGATCTGCAATGTCTTGTCTTTGAACAATATATTAGAAAATACACCTTTTGTCAGCTATCCTGCTGTTGCCACAAGATGGCAGTGAATCAGTACCTTATGCTGGACTGAGAAGCCTTTTCTCATTGCTGGACTACAGTTTTATCACTCTTCTAACGGGGGCTAATGGTGATTTGTCTTCTCTAGTCTGTGGACAGGGAATGTGGGAGGAACAGACTTTGTACTGTACTGTTATCCAAGATCTGTTCTTAGGGATATGGCTCCACATCCAAGTCACTGTGCAATAAGTGAGTGAATTTACTGAATATTAGCCACTCTGCAGAGATTACAGCTATGCCTACTTTGTACTTTACATTAAACGTAAGGTAGTTTCTACATCTTTTACTGAGAGAATCTCGCTCAGGTTACATCCCATTTACTGAGGGCATGCATGGGGAATGTAACCACCACGGAGCAACTGAGCATGAGAGTAGTCCTGGAACAGTTAGTTCCTCCCTCCATGCTTGCTGAGCCTGAACGTGGAATAAATCTATGTGAAGTTGTGCTCTGCGATATGCTTGAAGAGTCAGTGCCAGGGGAGCTGCCCATACCTCATCTGTAAGGGCTGACATGACTTTTTACCAAACCTACCCACTTTGTGCTTCTTGTACCTTTTGCATGGTGCTTTCTAGATTTTTGTTAGCCTTGAGGAACCAACTAGAAATTTGTCTGTGGCCCATTGACTTCTCCATAGTGACCTGAATGACAGTAGCTCTTCAAGTTCATTTGGGCATGCTTTTTTGATGGCTAGAAGTCCTCGCTCTGCTCAGATTTGGCAGTGGGTAGAAGAAACCATGATTACAATGTGGGCAGTGCTCACTCACACCCCACACACTCCCATCTAGGAACAAGAAAACTATCTGAGGATCAAGATTAAAATTTGGGGTGGGTGACAAATAAGCAATCAGCCAACACTTAATCTGAAGGTGCTTATAACACATTTTACTGCCTCAGTGGGGTGCAATTGCTACCCTGACCCACAGCATTAAGAGTACCAGCTGAGCTCTACATGGACACTTAGGAGAGCTTCACCTCTACTGCAGTCACAGGACTGGCCCTATCAAACCACTGTTAGTCTCTAATTAGCTCTTTCTGGTGCAATTCCATGGCTGTTGGGGCTAGATTTTTTGATTTACTGCTATGGGACATTTTCTCTGTGGGTCATGCACATCAGGAATGTGCCTGACATAGTAGTTGCATTGAAATGGAGATTGAGAATGAGATTTCTCAAATGCATGGGGAGCATCTTTTGCCCTCTAGCTGAGGCTGATCCCCTAGCAAGGATTGCTTCCTCATGTTTCAGGCCTTGCTGGGACTGAGGGACACATTCAAGCACACAAACACAAAGAGATCATCAAAGGACATGATTGCAGGAATCCAAAGAGGCATTTCGGTGCTTTGCAAACACACCTCTTGTTTCCCTATCAGCCGCAGTGGTCAGCAGGGGAGTGCAGGTTTCTACACTCTCTTCCCATGGCTTACAAGAGACCAAAATCTGCCAAGATGGGAACATGCCAAACACCTTCTTGGACTCAGAGCAGTTTCAGTGTAATAGGGGAGTGTGCTTTCAGAAGGCAGACAGTATTGTCTCCAAAATCATTTGGATTATGTTTTCTTCATTACTGCCCTGAAAAAGGTGTGAAAAGTCAAGGAAGATTCTTTAATGTGGCTAGAAACTTAGATATTTCGATGTCACTAGTGGGCTGCCATTGTATTAGTCCTGAGCTACAAAGTAGTAACTTGCAAATTTTATAATTTCTGATGTACTATTCCTGCTCATTCATCTCCCCTGCCATGAGACATTCCTAGTGTATGTGGCTACATCAGGGTAAATGTAGATGATCAGTTATACTAGAGAGGTCCTCTCAGTGAAGACTAATGGTCACAGTTATGGCATAGATCCTCTGACCTATTACGGATGTCTACTTTTGGATCAGAGCATTTGCTCTGTTGCAGTACTTGCATGTACATCTTTTGCAGTAAATGTCTGCATTTGGTTAGATAAATTCAATTCTAGGTTTCTAACTGGTAATAGATGAGAAATTATCAGTGTAAACCTTACCAGAAACCATCAGAAAAGACACTTTTCCTTCTCATAGTTCTTATATATCTTCCCTGTTTCCCTCTTTCTCCTTTTCAAAACAGTTTCTAACTTCCAGTGGACAGTAATTTAACCTATCATTAACCCACAGCAACTCATTCTGCTCAAATATAATGTCTGACAACAGTGCAATAACATCAGAATTTGGCACATTGCATCAGATCTTTGATCAGAGTCCTTTTCCTCTTCAGTGACAAAAATGAAATTCTCACTGGCTCAAATAGTGCCAGCACTTAATCCTACATGCTTTAGGAGAAAAGGTGGTGACTGGGGTGCGAGTGATGCACCCAGAGCAAACTCACTTGAAGTGCCATCTGGATTTTCACAGCAGCTGCTCACAGAATCCCTGTTGTGTGGGTACAAGGAGGACCCATGCTGTTTGGGCTGTCAGCTTCAAACACACTTGACATGGAAGTGCTCAAAGAAAACTAGTAAAGTGGGGTACCTTCTTGCTTTTCTGTGTAGCGTACCCTCCATGAAATAGAAGAGATGAAGAGCTCCTGTCAGCAATTCCAGGAGAAGCTGGATGAGATTGAACAACACCTGACTGAACAGCAGGTGCTGTTTTCCAGTGTGATGCCAGATGAAGGAAGGTAATGGCAGCCCAACACACTTACTTAAATCCAAAGCTAGCATCAACAACAGCCCATGGGCACATAGAACATGTCTGGTCACTTGTGTTACCACAGCACTTCTGGTCAGTGAGGTGCAGCTGTGGGCATCCCGCAAGTGGAGAAGAAATGTATTGTGATGTGATTTTTTTACTCCAGCTTCTCTCCACACTGTTCAAGGCTCTTAAACATGAGCATTTTGAAGGAGAAGATTGCTCCATAGAGGCAGGCTAGATGCAACTACTATGTTTTAACAGCAATAGGAACACAGGAACAGATCTCAGTCAGCTGGAGCTCGGTATCCCAGGTCAGTGCTGGGTTCAGGGAAGGAGGTGGGAGCAATCTCTGACAAATCAGTCCCTTTAGGCCATGTACGTAGTGCTCATGATCAGTAGGGTGATGACATAGGAAAAATTGAACTAGCTCTTCATGGACTCAGCCCACATTCGCAGGGATTACCAAGAAGCCTCAGGTTCACAAAAAGTTACCGGGGGCTTCCAGTCTTGAGCTGCCTGAAAGTAGGGCATTTATGCAGTCTTTGTGCTGTTGATAAATCAGAAGTGATAAACCTGCCCAGACTCAAGCTGGGTCTACAACTACAATGTGTTTAGTCTTGCAACTGGGATAAACAAAGAAATGAGAGTCAAGCAGTCAAGGGCTGTTATTTATTATTTTGTAAGGTATCCTGTGATCATGGGGAAAACGAAGACCACAAAGAGGGAGATGCAGGAGTTATACTTGGGTTGAGGAAAAGGAGGGTGTTAATGCTCATTTGAGTGTTCTTTCACTGCTGTCCCTACAGGAAGGAAGGCAGACACCTGCAACTCTTACAGCAAGCAGTTCGTCAGGAAGTTGCAGAGCTGGAATTTCGGCTGAATGATCAAGCTTGCCAGGTCAGGGAGGGCATCCTTATGGTACGTAGCACAAGCCACTGCTCTGGGTCATGAGGGGAGAATTTTAAATCTGTCCTGCTATTCAGTGTTCAAAGTGTTAACTCTGAGGTACATCTGAATAAGCCTTTCAGCACCAAGAATAGAGGGAATTTCTGATAAGAGACTTACAGTTTACATAATCTGACTCTCTTTCTCTTTGACTATGCTGCTTGAGCTCAACCACCCATGAAAAGTGCCAATACTTATAGAAGTGACTGTACTCTCCTCTGCTCTATAAAGGTCCCGTGATTTCCAGAATAGGCAGTCAGCCTACAGAATTACTGATAAATGGTTACTGGTCTGGTTCTTTCCTGGAACAGCTCTCCATTTGATAAGGAAAGGTAAAGAAAACATGACCAAGGAATTAGTTACTTGTCTTTGAGTCTTCCCTGACAAACTTGGGTTAGATGGTCAAGACTGCAACGGTCACAGATTGAAGTCCATTTGGAGATTTTCCATTAGGCAATTGGATCTATCTGTTGGAATAAAATGTTCTTTAGGCCTTTGTCCTCCTTTTTATTGCAACATCTCCTTTGCCAGATATTGCATGTCTTCTTCGGACCAAGCAGAAGAAGCAGGCATGCTTCATATACTCTTGTGTATCCTGCTTGATTCCTTTTATTATATTTTTATTACTGCAATATGCTTTTCCTCCTATTTTCTCTGCAGCAGCTGGACCAATTACTAGTAGAACAATCCCATCTGTTTTCCGAGCTCGGACTCTCTGGTTGGAAGGGAGAAAGAAAAGCCCAGAATAAACAAGTGTTTCCAGATGCTGCTGACACTGCTCATCCTCAAAGTGGGCGCTCAGAAACGGTGCTCCAAAAAGCTTCTAGCAAAAATACCACAGCAACAGCCTCACTCTCTGCCCTGCAGTCGGGGGCACCCCCAGCGCAGTTTCCTACCAGGACAACACCTGAGCCGAATTCAGCTGAGTCTGACGCACAGGAGTTCTCCACTAGTAAAAAGGAAATAAAAGGACCTCCCCAAACAAAAAAGGACTTTAAGGCATTTTTACACAATGTAAGGAGATGTTTCAGCCCCATCTTCAAGGTTTTAAGGGGAAGGGAACGTTGACCTGCAATGTGGTTTTACTATTTATATCTCATTGCCACAGCCTAGGTCAGGACCCTTTCCCACTAAGCCATGTGTTCATCTGAAGGGATGGAGTGTGTGTTTCAGGGCACTTTCAGTCTGCATAGGCAACACAGGTAGAACTGGGACTGGACCTGCCTTGATATTTCTCAGTAAGCTGTGGCAATGATCTAGATGCTCCAGAGAGAAGAGCGTGTAAATATATGGATGGTATTTGCCTGGCTTGCTTGAACTTTGAATGCAACTGTTTGACTAATTAGTATATTCAACCCTGTCCCACCATGTGAAATTAGTAATTTACAGCTTCAATTTGCAGAGATCATTATCCAGTTTTACAAGGGCAGTCAAGGCAATGAACTGAAGGTTTGTTGTTTTTCTAAAGAAATTCAAAGTCAGCATTTCTGACTGATCTGATCTCACAATGTAACCATAAAAAATTGTTTGCCTGCCTTTCTGAGTATAAAATATGCCTAGAAAATCTCTTAGATAGCTATCTTATCATTTAATGGTCTCTTCCACCAAAGCATGTCCCCCAATTTTTAAATTCTCTTGAATGAACAATTAGGGTTAAATTCTGCATAAACTTCATGTAAACACCATGGGAGGGAATGGTCTTTATTGTAGTCTTATACTACTTTATTGATTTATGATGATCTTACCACCAATATTATCAAGCAGAATCAGGTTCTTTAGTACACAAATCAAAGAATAAGAACCATAGGCAAAATATCTGAGATCATGTTTTGTCATCTTTTGCACCCATTTCCTTTTAAGACTAGTCTTGATCGTACTCTCAACATACAAAGAAAATAACACTTTTTTTCCCTTTTTTTCTAGTTGCAGAAATCTTTCTGAAATTCTTTAGGTAATGATTCAGCAGAAGGAAAAGACTGACAGAGGACGGACTGATGGATTTTAGTTTTAATAATTGTAGCCTTTTTCCTGAAATACATGGTATATCACAGAAACAAATGAACATAGCATTGCATTATAGAAGGTTCTGATCACAGCGGTTTTATTTGCAATGACATGTCTGGCCAGAAAAGCAGGCATTTTTAAAGGATGTTTCAAAGAGAGACTCTATGTATTTTGCTGTTCTGTGATTGCAAAACTCACTATGCTCCTATTGGCAATCACAGGGGTTAGGGCTGTTCTTTGCAGTCATTTAAAAGGAAGAGGAAAGGGCTTATTTTTGAGAAGAAAATTAAGAACTTGCAGACAGCCCAGGGGATACCACTAGAAGGTATTCTCCTTATAGCCATTTATTTTAACACAGTCCTTCAACCAATATTGATCTTCAAGCCCAAACTACCTTGTACAGCCCTAGCCACTTTCTAGCTTTTAACTTGCTACTAGCTTGCCTCTGACTAATTTTATGAGGCTTGTATCTACTGTCAGTATCAAACCAGAAGCTTACGGGACAGTGTATAAAATGTTAAATACCTGCTATTACTGTGGATAGTCTCCTGGCTGTCCTCTTCCTTTCCTATTTGCTTCAAATAAATCCAATTAAAAACAAAATGAGATTAGAAACACAAGATTTTCTACATTAGAAACCTTGAATCAGAATCCTGGTTCAGTTTGCTGGGGAGTCTGCAGAGCCTGGATTCATCCAGAAAAAGCCATGAGAAAAGACCTCTCAGGTTTGGATAACAGCAAAGAAATTGATCTGGTTCATTTTCAAAGCAGTGCAGTTTGTACTACTGCTTTCAATTTAGCACTTCCCAGACTATGAGATGTCCTACTGGCTTGTTTGTTTAATGCTCTGGAGGGATCTTAGGTGTCGTTTAGGATTTGGTGTTGCAAATCACAGCTCTGCCAAGGTGCAAATAGAAGTAGCATTTGCACATGTTTAAGGAGAAAATGGAGTCAAACATGCTGAGCAGCCTCGAGGTTCCCTGCACCTCCACGTTGCCACAGATGTTCAGGGTAATAAAATGTTTGGGGGAGAGAAGTACATAACATAGGAACTGACAAGATCCTCCACAGCTTGCTGGGCCATGAATTTTACTGGTTGAAATTTGCCCCTTTCTTGAGACCCCCGCATGGGATTTGTACACCACTTCCACACTATCAAGTGTTTAAGAGTTTATACGTCAAGATTTGTGATGGTTACAGTATATTAAGGCAGCATGCAAACAGGACAAAACAACCTTCATGTAAATTTTGGTGGAAAAAGCAATAAATTTGGCTTAGTATTTTCTCTCTCCACTGGCTTATGCACTGCACTTGGAGATGTTGTACCTCAGTTTGTGGAGGAAGGCAAATAATGAGCATGGTGGAGGATGTACAATGATGCCAGTGCTGAAGGTCTTCTGGCAGAGAGGATGGCTAAGAAGCTTTCTTACCTCAGCTGCACCAGGACTGTGATTCCTCTCATGAACCAATATGTTTTTTGCAAATGTCACTACAGCATGATGCATAAACACTCTGTAGGTATGTGATGTTGCAACCACTGTCTGCCTGTCTTATGTGTACAGAAGACGGTATTGGCAGGTGGCAGCTCCTCTTGATTAGAAAGATCATGCGGGACCTGTGGCACTACTTGAATTCTAGCATTCCTATTCTCAACCAGGGCTGAATCCAACTCCTACTAACAAAACTTTCCTGTTTAAATAGTCTCTAGATGATTGGTATGTGCAATCATGTTCCTCATTTCAACTTAATTATAAAATAATCTTGTGCAAGCTATGGACAAGCTAGGGTTCACCCATAGGCAACACTTAGACACCCACAAATACTGTTACCTTGACCTTGTTCACATTTATAGCTAGATAACATTTCAACACCCAATGTTTTTTTAACAGTTAAGCTGTAACCTTGTAGCAATAAAAAACACACCAAGCCATGGGAAAAGGAAAAATCTTCTAACTTATTGTAGCGCACAATGAGTGATATTTCACTTTGTAACTCCTCCAAGCATGTTACAAGGATGTCTGGAGTAAGCCTCATAATGCTGCTGTTGAAGATGGTGTTATCCTGAAAAGCAGGTTTGTTCGCCTAGTGTACAAAACGCCCAACTACACACAGAGCGGAGGTATTTTATTTCATTAATTTTTACGCAAAGAGTGGTGCTAGGTGGTAACCCACAAAACTAGCACACTGAACAGAGAAACTACAAGGCATTTATACAGTTAAATGTGTCATTCATAGCTAATATTCACAAGCGTCAGCTACTAATTGGTTGATTTCTTTCTTGCTTCGATGTAAAAGGTACAGCTCATTTTAATTTACCACGCATGCTCACAGATTAAGGGACTTATGGGGGGGGGGGGAGTTCCTGGCTTATGGGCCTGATTTTTAGTATTATAATGAGGATAGTTCATCTCATGGGCACTTTGTTTTAGTTCTTATCAATATCCCAATTAGTTGTTGTCCTTGATTATATACTTTATCACCCCGTTCTCAGCCTCTTCTGAGGCAAGATGTTTCCTTTGATTAGTCTCTTAGCTCTCCTCAAGGATATAGTCGTAAAACAAGTGCTTCCCTATCTTCTCAGTTCCCAGTCTCTGGCTGTCAAATTCTGTTTTGCGAGGTTTACATAGTTCATTGTTACGGCTTAGCAGAAAATTCCAAAAATTCCATTTTCTTCAGGATATCAATGGGAGAGAAAAGAAAACACACAGTAATTTTGTGATCAGGAAAGTCCAGGGGTAGCATGGTGTGTGTGGGAGCCAGCTGTGCACCCACTTAACTCACAGTGTTACCAACGTTTTGAACTCTATCATTTATTTCCCTTTAGGGCAGTCATAAGCAAATATAGTGGGAATCTTAATGATAACTCCACAGAATTAATGAAATAATAACATATCTGATTGAGTATCATAATTGCTCTAACTAGCTAGAACCATACAGATTAGCTTGCAGGCTCACAAGGCAGCAGGTCATATCTTGGGGTGTCAGGGGGGCTATATTACTTGTGAAAAGCATTAGCACTAGGCAGTTTGCAAGTTTGAAATCTGAAGAAAATTGACCCTGTGACACTGCAGGACTTCTGACCAAAAAAAAAAAAAGGAAAAAGACTAGGTGGCTAGGTGGAGAAATGGAAGTATTTGAGCTAAAGAAGCTAAAGACTGTTTTCCTCCATATTTCACCTCTCCAAAACTGAAATAGGTAGAACAATTGTCTCTGTTTCACAGGACTGTTGAGGCCCCACAATGGTCCATGCAATATAGCTCAGACCTGCTATGGAAAAGGGTAAGATGCATGGGGTGTAAGTACGTTACAGCGGTGGTACTTCTCCCTGCTCTCCAGTGCTCTTTCAGCATCTCTTGCCTGCAGAAACCTAAAACAGTCACCTGAAATCCTTGTAACTCTCTGTTAAAGGCTCAGCACTTCCTTTGCCCTGGTCACAAATTCTGGAGCGGAAGGGCAACATGCAGCCTCACCAAAGCAGGAGGGAGGAAAGGAGGGGGGTTGCAGGTGAAGTCAGTTAAAAAATGGTTCCCTAACAAAGACAGAAAATTCAAAAACTAATGATTGCTTTTGCCCACCCTAGTTCAGTAGCAATTTGTGTCACTTGGATTTTACTTCTTTTGTCATTGCCTTTTGCCTTCACTGGTTTTCCCTAATGCCCCATAAATCTTTAAACCCTGAAGCGAAAAGAGGCTGCATTGTGCACCAGCTTGAATATTGATTTTGCTAGAGAGTATAAAATCTAGAGAGATAATAAGGAAATCCATCTAAGGTACCCTGCCAAGGGCTCCCATTAGTTGCTTTACCAGGCATCAATTCAATAAACCCTCGAGAGCAGCACATGAATAAACATCAGAGCCTCTCTGGCATGTTAATGCATCAGTTGCCTAATTGTCAATGCTGCCAACAGACTCCAAGAAAAGTACTATCTTGGGAGTTCACCCCCTTCCAACTTCAAGTCCAAAGAAGATTTGACACTGGCTTACAAGAAGGCAGGGCTCAGGAGAGGGGGTGTGACAGCTGAATAACATGGGCACGCCTGCTTTAAACGTGGTGCTGACCTCCTGCAGGATGCACAGCCCAGCTCTACGCAATCTGGGCATGCTGCCTCTGTATTGCATCCCAGTGCGTGGTGACGAGGTGCCCCAGGTCAGGCTCCAGGCCTTCCCTGGGCAGGACTGGAATTTGTGTTGGAAAAAAAAAAGAGACTCAAATCTTGACTTCAAGCAATAGGAATAAGCTGGCCCTGAGCTGCTAGGTACAAACAACTTTTTCCTCTAGGGCTACCAGCGAGCCTGGGGAGCAAGAACCTGGTGTCTTATTCCGGGCTCTGCCATGTGTTTTCCCTGTGACCAGGGCCTTTTTCTTTACCCCGTGGGGGCCCTTATTTCTGGCACAGCTTCCTTCTGTCTTATCTAATGAGGTTTTAAATTCCTCGTGGAGAAGTTATTCTCTCTTAATGTGTTCATACGGTGCCTGGCACAATAGGGGCCTAATATCAGGTGGGACCTCTACTTGCTGCTGCGAAAATAATTTTATGAGCAGCCTTTCATTAAGATCCATTGCTACTTAAGAAACAGCTGCAGTGTCACTTTGTAAGGCTGTTGAGTGTTTTAACTCCCTCTGCTCCAGAAACAAGGTTTTGATCTTCCCTATAGAAATGGATATGGGTAAAAGAGGCTGCAGCATGAACAAAAAGGCAATTTTGTTATCAAATGGGAAAATTCAGAATCGGAACATCTGAGAGTTCCAGGAATTAAAAGAATGTGAAACAACACTGTTCTCACTTCACTAGAGAGGTGCATTTGAATTCATCCATCTTCATTTCATTCTTTTCCATTGTCTTTCAATGGGTGCATCACTCACTCAATTAGCACAGATCACAGCTAGTAAGAGGGACACAGGTGTGTCCCATTGAGGCTATTCCACCTTAATACGGGAAAAATTTATTACCATGGCAAATAATGCAGAACACAGGCAGCCTTTTCCTGATTCCCCACCCCCATTAAAATACAAAAGAAGCCTGTTAGGACACTAGAGCTTATTGTTAATGATAGTCACAGAAGTAGTGAGGAGACAACAAGCAGGAGAGACCAAAAATCAGGAGCTAAGAAGTTTTGGTTTTGGGGCTTGGTTGTTTGGGGTTTTTTTTTCCCCCATCTCTTATCCTAAGGAAGTGTGAGGGTTCCCTGGGGCTTCACCTGAAGATGTTGACACATGTAACCCTTGCATGTCATAGGCAAGCTCTGGCTCTGTCACCTGTGAAAGGCTTCTGCAAATACACAGACAAGTAAAATATTCCTGCTTTTCTGTGCTCTCTGCTTAGCCAGCTGCCTCCAGGAATGGCTGCAGAAAGTATTTATTAGAAGGACTTTAGGTAAAGCAAGCATCTGCCAAGCTGGCAGGCTGCCAGGGCTCACAAAAAGGAGCAGGATGAAGGTCCTGGGTGGTGAAGAAAACTGTAGCGCTAACCTCGACATTCTCATATTCCATCCCATTTCAATTTCACTGTGCAATTTTTTGGAAAATTGCTTCAGGTCAGCTCCTAGTCTGTGAAGATACAGCAAGATACACCTTTCACAAATAGAACTTCCTTTCCAACAGACAACTCAAGTCAAGTTATTGTAGATCTACTGTGAAACAAGGTGTGGGGGGGGAGAAGAGTCTGTATTTAAGTATTATCTTGCTGCTGAATTAGTTTTTTAAAGGTTCCCTGGACTTTCCAGAGGTTTTTCTAAGCTACTAACAGGGAGAGAAATTATGGGGAGTAGGAAATAGTTATAGTCACTTAGGAGAAAAAAGAAAAACCTAATTACTTGAAAACTAGGGTCTATTGTATCAGTGACACTTCTGTAATGTCCTGCATAAGGGCTCCACTGCCCTTAATTTTTGATCTACAAGGAATAGCAATAATGAGAAAAATTTACTGTCGTTACATCAGGAGAGCTGTTCCAGATCTAGGGTTGCTCTAATCGGAGCAGAGCACGTTGGAAGCAGGGTAGCCTGGACTCCTTGCATCCTTGTCCCATTTAACAAATAGAGAAGTGGAAGCAAGGGCACCCGAGTCATCCCAAACCAGGCCAGGCAAATGTGAGAGGTGCATTTCTCAGGCTTGGTTTTCCTGCTGAGCTAACCCACAGAGGACTGAGAATGTGTATGTGTGGACAGGAGCTGGAGTGAGATGTCCAGGGAAATTTGGAGCAGCTGGTGTCAAAGAAATCTCATTCTGGGAGCTGATGCAATAGCCTCGTCATGTCAGCAGGTTGTATCCAGCTGTTGCTTAGCAAACCCATCCTCAGAAATGGACACAGGGAAGCAATTGCTGCCAAAGCATGCAGCAGCTAGGCTGACTACCACCCAGGCAGGAGGTGAACGAAGGGGCTTGTGAGCAGCACGGGGGAAATGTTCTAGCTGGGTATGGGACAGGGGAATCTGAAAACAAGGGGCAGACATAGAAAGAAATGGAGGAAGAGCAACAGTTGAGCAGGTACAACAAAAATGAGAGATCTGAAACTGTACAAAGGAAGGATGAGGCAGAAGTTCATCTATGTGTAGATTCATCTGTTTAAAGGTAGCCCAGAGGTACTTGTCCAATACATAGAGTAAGGTGGCTTAACCCTCACTTGGAAACCTGGGGAAATAAATTCACTTGTTGCTCTTTCCAAGGATGCTTATGAGCACTTCAGGATCACAGAGTAGCAAAGGGGTTACAGCCCACAGTCGTATTAAGACAAAGCACAGAAGAACAGTCAGTTTAAGGCTATCCAAGTCCCTGATATAGCACTCAGTGGTTAAGAACATAAGAAATGGGCTACAGGGCCAGACCACCTGCAAAAGGACTATATTTTTGACAAAGTAGGAAATATTTTTCAGGGAGAGACTACATTTTTGCAGGCTGCTCTCCTCATATGCCCTCAGCAGCCACGACGGTTGGATAAGGGCCATTAGAGTGTATGTGTCTGCCTGTCCCCATTAGGATCTGTTAATGTTACAGAATCGCAGGAAGACAGTTTGAGAAGGACCTCTTGAGATGGTCTAATCCAACATCCCACTCAAAGAGAGACTAGCCTGCCACCTTCTCCATTACCATGTCTAATCCTTTTTGTACCATCCTACCACAAGCTCCCACTACTTCCTGTGGAAACAAAGTCCAGAAATTTGCTACTTGCTATGTGAACTCTTGTTTTATCAGTTTTAAACTGACCTCCTACTTTTGATGAATGGCCTCTAGTTCTAGAACTGCAGGATTTGGTGCAAAAGAGGTCTGCATTCACCTTCACCACCACTTTCCTGATTCTATAACCCTGAGGAGCCTAGCATCTCCAAAATGAAGAGTCCCAGCTCCTTTAGTCTTTTCTCTCCAGGCAGTTCTTCCACTCCCTTAATCTTTTCCACCCAAATCTGGCTGGATGCCAACAAGAGTTTTCCAGATTTTCAACTTTGTACATTTCTTTCCAAAGCTGTTAGAAATTCCAGGGAGTTTTCTCCCCTGGTCCAATTTACAAAGTCAGCTTTATTATAGCTATTAATTTCTGCTGCTATTCTCCAATCTTAGTGGAAAGAGATGAGTCTGAAGCTGTTACCCTCTTCTATCAGAAATATCCTAGAAGAAAGCCAAGAGTCCTTATGAATTTTGAGCACAATCACCACAGGCCGCAAACAAATGCTCTGCCTCAAGTTCTTTGCTCTCTTCTGAGTCTTTTCTCAAAGTTCAACACTTGCCAAATCCAAGTCTTTACTCAATTATAAATATTCCCCTATTGTCACTGAAAGTGTTATGGAAAATGTATTCTTCTTATTGAAGTAAAAAGATAAATACATGGAAGAAGGAGGAGATGTAGGGTTGACAAAAGATATGGGACTAGAATGAAGACAGGAAGAGGAGAGAAGCAGTGAGAAAGAGAGGGGACTGAGGAGAAAAGCAGAAAGAGGAACACAGAGTCAAAAGTACAGGTGGCTGCAAACAGGAAGACCGGTAAGCCTGGGTCCCTGTGCTAAGGGTCATGCTTATGTGCCAGAATGGCGATCGGAAGAGGGTATTCTGTCTTTTCTGGGAACCCACAAGGAAAGCAGGGAAGGTCACAGATGTTACTTGCCCATCTGATGCAGCTCCTGGACAGTAGGCACTTATCCATGGTGAAGAAGAGTCAGGGATGGACATCAGCAAAACATCCGGTGAGAATGAGTTTGCGGATCCTGGCTAGGAGTGGCAAATGGAGAAATTATTTTTCCCATGTGCTGTATGACCGTGCAGACACTTTTCTGTTACTGCTTTCCCCTTAGTTTATAGTTTTACTCCTTTACTCTTTCATTCTTTACTTCTCTATGCAAGTTCTGCTGATTTTTTTTTTTTTTTTTTTAATATCATATCCTCTCAGATTCAGTCTTTTTTTGTGCTCTGTATTGCAGCCAATCTGTCAGGTAAAGCTTTAGAATCTGCAAAGACAAACTCAGAGAGTCTCAGTGGGAATATTTAAGCAAGAAGATGTGTTGGTCTTCTGCTAGGCAGCTAGCACTGTGAGATTGCAGCAAATTCAATACAAGAGGGATAATGTTAACACAGTTAAGCATGAATTTAGACATGTCACTGCTAATCCCTAGATTAACAAGAGGGAAGGAAATGTGTCAAAATAATAAAGTACCTATTAAAAAGGCTGTAGAGACAGACACTGATCCATAGTTAGCACCGATAGATGACAGAACATCGTCAGTGAAGCGTGAGCAGTCATCTGGCAATGCTGTTCTGCAGAAACCAGACGAGTTAGGGACTTATGTTGGACTCACTGGGGATTTCCAGACATTGAAAGAAAGAAATAAGGAAAGCAAATTTGGAAGAAAAATAAAATTTATTTTTTTTTAAAATCCTTACTTTAATTTGGGGTCTTTAGGTCTTTATGCTTTTGTTCTCTGGGTCCACAGGGGGAAAGTGATGATCCAGCAGGGCAGTCATATGAACTGTGTGAAATTGCTGTCACAGTCACTGAAGCCCTTTGGAGGAATAAATTAATTACTCTCTTTAGATCATACAAGGGAAGAGGATAAAGGTCTCAGAGGAAGACAGGTAGGAACCCCAAAAGTCTAAGACAGCTGGAGAGACTCAGAGGCTATGTGAAACACAGGGCTTCTCAGACATTAATCCCATGCTGCTGATATAGTTTATCAGCAGCACATATGTGAAACTCTGGCTAATGTTGCTTCTTAAAGTTTGTTCATGGTTATGCTTTCCAGAGGGGAAAGGAGAGTCTATAAGCTGGGTTTTAAAGATGCCCTGGGATGAGCCCACCATCCCCTCTGAGGGGGATTGTGGGAGAGCCATGCTACAGCCCAGGGCAGCAGAAGGCAGACGGTGGTTGGGGCCAGCACCTTGGCTCTGCCTGACTTCTGGTTGGCATGCTTGGCACCAGCAAAAGTGCAGAAATCATTAAATGAAAAAAAAAAGTATGTGTGTGTGGTATTTTTTTAATTGCCTTATGGTTTTGAGCCTCGTTCAGTATTTTCCCTATAAGCAGGAGGTCTAGGAACTTAGCTGGATGTGTCAGTCTATCTTATTAGGAAAGTAAGCAGCATACAGTATTATAAATGCTTGGGCAGAAGGTCCATGGTAAAATCAAAGAAGAACCTATCCATCTCTCTTTTTTATAGCTTAAGAAATATCTGCTTGCTGTCGTCTGAAGCTGTCTCTTCCTGGCATTCATTAATAGAGCATCACCTTTCAGCAAAAGAAAAGGGTTTTTTGCAATCTCCTATGAAAAGTTCTAGACGTTTTCTTACTTCTCCTTTCTGTGCATCTATGTTCAAGTCTGCCTGTACTGTGCAAAAGAAGGTTATTTGTCTATTGGTGTTTTAAGGCATAAACTCGATATCTGATTATTTTTATAGCTTGGGATCTTAATTATACCACTCCAAGAGAAACATTTCAAGGATAAAGATTAATTACTTTTAATGATGTTTCATTTTTGTTATGCTGCAGATAATGCTTGTTTTAAGTAAGTGGAAACAGGTGTGTAACAATTGATTAAATTAAATTAAACAAGCAAGTAGGGAATGAAACGCACATGGCTATTTTCAAGGAGAGATATTGTAAACACTAATTAAGCAGCTGGAAATCAATAACTACACAAAACTATTCCCTCTTCCCAATTTTATGAGACGGAGGAAGCCCTGATGTTTTCAATCATTACACTGTTATTTATACCTTGCTGAGGTATAAATAAGAGGTGCCCATAACAAGGCCAGACATGACATGGAAGCAGCCAGCTGAATTTTCTTATCTTGGCCCTTCTGAATCCCGGAGAAGCCCAAGAAGCACAATGCAGCACCACTTTCGCACTGCTCATTGATTCCCAAAAGAGAAAGTGACTTGTCTAAAGTGAATCATTTTCAGAACTAATTAGCAAAAATAATCCTCCATTCCCCTTCTGGGTAAAATCAAGTCCTTTTAGAGAAAATAAGGGGTGGTTAGTACCTTTCTGGTGCTGAATTACAATGCAAGACTACTGTAACTTTTGTGTGTATATGAATAAAGAAGACTTAGAAAAGGAAGAAACAGACTTGCAAAATTCCCCAAAGGCTTCGGTATTAAGTTCTGCCCTTAGACAGTCCCCATTAACATTGACCTTTGTAGTCAATAGATGTGCTCCCTGCAGCAGCACAGACAGGCTCTTGTGTTTTGCAACTAAAATCATTTTGATGGCTTTTTCTACTACTGCTAGCAGAAGTCAACACAGCTAAGTTAGAGCAAGAAGCTACTTTCCAGTCTGTTTTGTGCAATCCTGTGCACAGCTATTTACAAAGCTCCTAGCAGTTACCCATGTGCTGGCCTACAAGAGACAACAAAAGGCTAGTGTTGGATGCACAGAGGATCCACAGCAGACAACTTTGCCTTATGGGGTTTATCTCCCAGGTGTCCCCATGCTAGTTAAGGAAGGGGTTTCCCTGTACCAAATGGAGCAATGCCTGTGTTGGCTGAGGAGGGGGAACAGGTCCTGCTGCTCAGAATCTGGTGGCCAGCCCTGCCTGCTTAGCATTTGCATTCACAAAGCCTGGCTCTGAGGTCTATGGTAGATCATTAAAAATAATAATTTAAAAAAAAAAAAGTGTGCAGAGAAGAGAGAGATGCAGTCTTCTTTTTTTTTGTCCCTTGGGGTCCCAGGAAAGGTGAGTGAAACAGGTTCAATCTCTATCCTATGCAAACCACCTCCAGCTAATCCTGAACCAACTCTGGGTATTTTTTATGACAGCAGTATGGCGTGTCACAGGGTCTGGATGGATGCAAGCTGTCTGAATGGATGAAGCTGTTCCACTTGACATAAATAATTAGAAATTAACTGCAACACAGACTGGCCTATGCCCACCTTTCCCTCCCTGCATCTTCCTACCACCATCATCTACTGTCCCTGCTGCTCTAATAGGGAAGCCATAAAAATACTGTTCCTGAGGAGGGTGACTTGGAGGGGCAGCAGAGGGAGCAGGGAGGAGAGGAGTCCCTTCTCCTCTCTTCTGACTTTAGAGGTATGCATCTGCAGCTTTTATTGTGGGTTGTAAGTGCACCCAGAGGTTTAAGTGGAAGGCTGGATTTACTATCACCAGAGCACCTTCAGCAGGGACTTACACTGCTGCTTTCACAAGGTCTCTGTTAGGTTCTCCTTCCACATGTATAGAAGCATTTGTGACAGTGGCTGTAGAAAGTGGGCACCCTGCTATTACTCTTCCACAAAATCCTCATGGAAGTTTTCTTACAGCTGGAAACTCATGGTGTTTGTTTTAAACATGCGTCATACCTTTGGTGGATGAGAGTTTATGTAATGAAAAGAGAGTTCAGTTCAACTTGTTTTCAAAACCTACTTGCTGGAAGATCTGTCTGCCTTTTCTGTCACGTTTTATGATAATAATTTCCTGGCCCTGCTGAACAAAAATAAGTCCTCTGTGGTCTCACCGGACCATTAAAAAAAGAGAGGCAGCTCTCACCTGCCTCTGCAAAATTTCCTGATATTAGCAATTATTGTTCTGATGTTTCATCACTGATAAGTAGGAAACCTACCAAAGAATGGGCATTTAATTAAACTACAGGCAAAGAGGCACTTAATGGTTGGACACTGCTTGAATTGAAGCAGTCTTTATTAATGTAACTGAAATAGACACTGACCACTGCATATCAGCTTCATAAACATTCTGTTCTATGACATTACCCTGGCATTGTTCTCTTCATATAACCCAAATGGTCTCTTTTCACTATGATACTACTTCAGAAAAGACATTTCTCCGATGCCTTGTGGGCCGAAACAGTAGTGCTGAGAGTGACTATGTGTGTGATTGCCTTCAGGGGAAGAAAAGTTGCCCAGTTCACTCTGGTGATGTCAAAACTCTATGTGCACAACAGAAATTGTATTGCATTAGCTGATTAATCACGCATATTTTCTGTGTATCATGGCAATGCTCCTTATTCTAATGGCTGCCTCATTAGAAACATCTTTCTGACAAGGTACAAACTTTGCCTTTCTGAGACAACTGAGAGTTTAATCTCCTGAGGTCCAGACTCTATTGAAGTCACTCTTCTGGGAGAGTTTCCGGATTTTATGTTGTGTTGGGAAATTAACTTTGTGCCATCTTGGCCCCATTAAACCAGTGGGAGTTTTGCCTTGGACTGCAGTAGAATTAGGATGTTGTGCACTCCATAATAATTGAACTGGAAATTATAGGAGCACAATCTTCCTTCTGCCCTATTAATGAGCTTAACAACTTGCTAGGAGCAAGCTTCTGCAGATAAGGAATCTGTGCAAATATTTACACAAATCCCTCATGAAGCAAAGCTTATATGTCTCTAATGAATGAAATGTAATGTACCCATGCTGGGCTCACTGTTCAGCAGCTTGCTTCCAAACCTTCAGCCAGGCTCAGCTCTATTGATATTATAGAAAGAATGGTTAAAATGCTAACAACTAACACACCTTTTTGGTATTAGAATTGCAAGCTTGGAAATTTTAGATTTCGTTTCAACGGGAGCAGAGCTGCTTCTACAAATTCGACCCAGCATTTGCAGGGTGGAGGTTTTGTTTCTTTTCTCCTTTTGAAATATTTTGTGCTATCTCCTTTGTACCATCACCTGTAGTGGAAAAGCTTGTCCCAGGCAGAGGACACCATCCTGCTCTGCATAGCAGGCAGTAATCTGCTTAGCAATAGGAACCAAGCAAGGACCATCAGCACACTTCCTTCCTCCTTCCCTTCATTTTGCTGTATGGGCTGGATTGGCAATCTGAAAATTGAGGGATGTGAGATGAAGACAATGGCAAAAACTCTGCACAACTGCTGCCACTGGTGCAGCACCACTGCTATCCTCCGGGTCATCTGGGTTTTCTCAGTGTCTGCTATGGGATGCAACATCCCCTTGTTTCCCCTCAGCCCTTAGCACAGCTACATTTCTCAGGAGGCAGGGCTACAAATCAAGCAGCTGTCAGCAGGCTGCAAAAAATCCTTGTACACTGCAGAAGGCTGAGTGTTCTCACCCTGACACCTTCTCTCAGCAACACAGCACAGAAATGCTTTGTAGAGATCATTCGAGCAAGCTGTTAAGGACAGAGAGCGTGCAAATAAGATGCCCATAAGTGGGCTGGGAGGTGTTTTAATTTGCTTCATTGCCCCAACAAAATATGGGGCTCTTTAGCATCTTTATTATAGCTCCTTAATTGTGCAGGTAAAAATGTTTTCTCTAAATCCCCAGAATTACAAATTAGAATCATAGAATCACAGAATGTCCTGAGTTGGAAGGGACCCGCAAAGATCATTGAGTCCAACTCCTGTCCCTATGTAGGACAACCCTGAAATTCACACCATGTGTCTGAAGGCGTTGTCTAAGTGCTTCTTGAATATTGTTCTGAAAATATTCAAGAATATTCATGGTCTGAATTATGATATTCACAACATGTATATATATTTTGTATATAGATATATATGTAAATATATAACCACAAAAAAACTGCTTTCTTCAAAAGCATATCCTGATAAGAAAACCATAGTCCTCAGCCTGCCATCATCACATGATGGCCATGAGGGCTCTGACTGGGCCAGCCAGTTGACCACGTAAGGACTTATATTAATATTAGGCATTAGTCAATGATGACAGCCAGAATGAAGTGGCAAAGATGTGGCATGTAGAAGACTGCTTCATTGAACTCTCATGCTCTGCATTCTCTAGACAGCATCAATTAATCTGTTACAGTTGCTTATCTACAGAATTTTTTGGGAGTGTAAGAACTGAAAATTAGGTTTATTTTCCTTTCTAAGTCAAAAGAAAAAAAACCAAAACCTCAGGGTACAGAAAGATGTGTTCTTATTTCTTCCTACAGAGGGCAGGTGCTGAGAAATGCCAGAGGTGCAGCTCGTAGCTTGCCACTGACTGAGCAATGCTGGACAAGTCAGCATCTCTGCTCCCTTCATCTCAGGTCCTCCCTCGAGACCTGAGCCAGCCACAGACTGGAAGTTCATCAGCACAGCAATGCGCTCTTATTGCATGGTAGGGCAGTGACTAGCAAAGAGCTTATTGTACTGCTGTAACATGAAGAATAAAGGGTGAATAGGATTCTTCAAGATGCTTGCAACAAACTGGGAATTCTCAGGGAAGTTGAGAGGAGGCAGTATTCACCTTTCCTGAATTTCTTTGAACCTTGTCCCTGTGCAGATTGCTCTGCTCCTTGCTTCTTTATTTCATGCCTTGGTTGAAAGACTTTTGGTCTGGTTTCAATCAAGCCTAGTTTATTCCTCTTTTAATAAAATGTTTACTGGATAACACATGCT
Organism: Morus bassanus; assembly: GCA_031468815.1. NCBI lineage: Eukaryota > Metazoa > Chordata > Aves > Suliformes > Sulidae > Morus > Morus bassanus. The sequence continues at coordinate 55,453,124 of CM062567.1, read as the reverse complement.
GAAATATCCTTTGTCAGGAAAGTTCACAGACTTGTCTCAGATGTCTACATCTCTTTGCCATCCTGCTGTGAGGCACAGACAGGCCCAGGAACAGCCTGAGTTTGCTAATGAGTCTGTCTCTAGTCTGAGAGATAAGCACATGTTGTAGGCACTGGCGTTTCTCACACCCATGCATGTAATTTCCAGTCAGAGGAGTTGTTTTCTTCGCAGGTTTGCAGTCTAGTAAAACAAAGAAGCCAGCATGGAGAGTGTTAGAAAGGAGAGCAAACACAGTGGTGTTTTAGAAGCTGTTTAATATTTTAAACTATAAGTGCAGGAGGGCTGTGATGATATTTGAAAATATTATGCTCAGCTACATAGTAAGAAATGCTGTAATCTTGTCAAGTCCATAGTGTTTTAGCAAAAAGACACTGTGTGTCAATGCACAGGAAGACATGGGTTGAGCACCTGATTAACTGGAGCAAGAAGTTAGAGGGTAGGGTGAGGAACGGCAGCGGGTGCTCCAGAAAAAGGAGCAACATGACAGGTCTAATGCCATTGGAAAGGGAAGGAGAGAGGCTTCTCTCAGAGAAAAAGGGCAGCTTTCACCCCACCCCAGCTCTCACCTTGCTCCATGATGCATAAAAGTGATGCATTTAAGGAGAAGCACAAGTTACATGGGCCAGAGGTCATCTGCTACTGCTTTGTCCCAAGTCTCCCTGGAATATAGTTTTCCACTACCATCTGCCATTTGCTGGATTTTTACATCTGTCTTTCCCTAAAAGTAAACCTCTCCAAAGCACCCTGACATAAGGATCAGTAAAAAACATGGACCAGAGTCTTTAGGAGCATCAAACTTGCAAACTTTTCTCCCTCATTTAAAGCCACATCGTCTTCTTTCCTTGTTTTCTCCTGGCTCAGTGCTCTTGAAGTAAGCAGAAAGACTTGGTTATAGATGAGATACATCAGAAAATGTTGAATTAACTATCTAAATGTAAAAGCACAGGTTAATCTACAGTCATTTTCATGTCAACTTAGTGTGATACTTTTTTCCCTTGACTTTGTACAAGGAGCCTTGGCATGACAGTCTGACTCTTGACATACAAACTCCCTTTGCCACTCTAAATGGGGTTATTCTCTTCCAGCCTTTTAGGTCTCCTTTGTAATCCCCCCTAACCTTTGCAGGGGCAGCAGGAAGGACGTTTGCATGAGAGCCATCTGTCAGGGTAGCTAGAAATCCCAGACTTCTCTGGGCCTTAGAGACTGCTCCAGCCTTGAAGGCTTCACTCAGCAGTACAACAAACACAGATGGTTTCCCTTTTGGACCCAGGACAAATGTGCTGCCTTTCAGGATGTGGCAATGATTTTCCTCAAGTAAGTCTTCTGTTTGAAAAACATGAGCTATCTGTACGTTTGGGTCTGTGATAAATGCAACGTATGCCCCTATATGCATTTTATTTTATCTATAAGGGAAAATGTAAATGTTTATAATAAAATGTCTGAAAAGTTAGGCACATTGAGTGCAGGTTTCAATCTATTGCACTTTTAACCTCCACAACTTAAAGGGAAACCACCAAAGACAAGTGTTGATTGTACATCAAGCAATCTGTTTGATAAAAAAACAACACTGCACATTGATCTATTGATTGAACTGCTCTGGCTGCAAAGTAGCTTATTTAATCAATCATAGTCTGTTTTATACCTATGACAACATTTATAAAGTGACTAAATGAAAAAATTGATCCTTACAAGATACAATTCCTTAATTCTCCATGTATAAATTTAGTTTGGGTATGCACATGCAGGCAAGGGCTTAGGAGTTAGCATAAACATGGACCAAACTTTCTGTATTGTGCAGTACACTTTCACAGAGAAATAAGCAGCATAGGTTGAAGCTGGGCTTTAGCACATCAGGAAAGTGTGAGCCCTGAGTCTGATTATCTGGAGGGAGTATTATCTTGGATGTAACCATGTTACTGCATAGATAAGCTGCTTGAGGCTGGATCATTAACAGTTTTCAGATGCCTAAGACATGTTAAAATGAAATCACCCTTCACTTCCACCTTACAAGCATTTCTTATTTCATCTGAAAATAGTGCCAGGGGTTGAAAGTCAAATCTGAACAAACTGAAATGTAAGCAGCTGAATACAAAACCCCACAGAACCACAATGAAACATCTCCATATATACCTTTGATTGTATACTAGTTTTTAATGCCTTTCATGGTCTTCTGCAGTAGATATGGAATATGCGGAGGTGATGACTATGTCATCTTTAGGACAATGGGTCTCCTGGTACTGATAATCATGCTCACCCTCACCTCTTTAAAGAGAGGGTTTTGCATGGGAACATACTGTGATATGACTCACCTGATGGTCTCGTGTCTTGTTTCTCTCCTATGCAGCACAGTCTCACCTCCTTCCCAGCAGACTCATCTTTGCCTCTGCGGGCAGCATCAGCTGCTCTGCTCCACACCCAAGCCTTGTAGGCAGCCTCCTTTGCATATTTGGCATTTTTTTCCAGACCATAATGTTTATTAAAAAGACAGTGGTTTTTAAAGAGGACCAGCATAGCAATCCACCACAGTAGAACTATTTTAATGATGGTACAGAGGGGAGCAGAAAAAGAGAAAGCACAGGCATTTTAAATGCCCTATGGAGTCTGAGGTTTGCTAGCCTCAACACTCGGCCAAGCTGAGCAATCTACTTGGAGTAATTCCCCTCCCATCCCAAAAGTGGAATTTTTATTTAATGTAAGACTTCTAAACAAAAAACAACACCCCCTCCATGTATTATGAATCAAGGCATAATAATAGTCTTGTTCTACCAGGACTTCCTCAAAAACCAACCCTCAAAAACCAACCCTCCAAACCCATCACGCCAGTCCTGTTTCATTTATCACATATGATCTGGCCCAAAATGTAGGCTAACTTACACCAGAATGAGCATAGCACCAGTAATCTGTATTGAACTGAGCTTTATCTGGCTTCCCCTTCTACAAATCCAGTGTTTTAACTGTTTCAGACTGGACTGACACTGCCATGAGTGAGATCTGATTTTGGTCTTCAGTTTGGAGAGATTCAAACTGAGTTCACCGCGAGAAAAATTACAGCTGGAAAATAATCTTTAGCAGTTACCACAGTGTTGAAAAGCCAGCTGTGCTTGCATTGCAAAACCACCTGTAGACCTACTATTGACCAGCAAGCATAACTTCAAGGGGCACCATGCATCTTTCAAGAAGTCACTCTCTTATGCTCTCCTGAAAAGCTTCAGTAAGCCGATTTTTTGGTATAGAAAAGGAAAATTCTAACAGGAAAAAGTATCAAAGGAAGGCCAAATTCTCCCTGCCCCTGGGACATTTGAGAATTTGACCCCTGAATTACAAACCACGCCAGAAACAAATATAAAAATAACAAATGCATAGGTAGATAATAGTTACATGTGCATATATGTACGTGTGTATATATAAGTGTATTTGTTTGCGTATTTATCTGGTTTCTATTAGATCGCCTCCTCCTTTCCCATCTGTCAAAGCTGCATCACCTAGCTTCTAAAGCACTAGCCTGGAAACTTTTAGACATGTGCTTATCTTTAATTACATGAGTAGTCCCCCAAGTGCTGATGGGAATACTCACATTCGAGGGAAGAGGGTTAAAGTGCAGATTTATTACAGACTCAGGCTATTTTCCAGGCTGTGTCTGTGAAATAACAGAACAGGAAGGATTAGAAAGCTGGCAGGAGTCCCAACCCTCTTACAAGCAGGACAACAACTGTAAACATTTAAAAGCAGATTTGAGAGTAAATCCTCCATCACACTGGTAATGCGGCAGCCCCTCTGGAAAGACTGGGAAAAAACTTCTGCTGCAGTAAACCGCTTCGTGGCATCATGTGGTATCTGACAAATGTAAGAGGTGACTAGGACTGGATGTGTGATCTTGCTGCGTGTGACAAGCCACTTTCCCCGTGATTAAAGCTATCCTGTAATATTCCCAAAACATCCTTGGGATCTGATGGCTAGAACAGGAAATTATTTTCTCATCCTCAGGGAATTCTTGCAGTGCTATAAATGACTGACTTTTTCAATCAGGACAATGGGAATGTAAAAAGGCAATCTTCAGCTGAGTTTCAAAATATATTTCTGATTTGAACGTTTTGTTTCATGAGCCTATTTTTCAGTGATCTCATTCAGATTTTTCTGAGTTCATAGGAAAATATTAAATAACTTGTGTTTCTAAGTAAAAGGTATTTCAGTGTAAAAATAGGGGACTTTTTATTTAAAACTCACTGCAACAGAGAGGTCTTGACAATGTTGAAAGTAAAATCAAAGTTATATGGAAATGGGCAACATAAAAAAAATTTTTTTATAAGCAGTTTAGGGGGTTCTGTGGTTTGGAGCAGTTTGGGGTTGTTTTTTTTTTTTTTCTTTTCAGTTAGAAATCTTAGTCTTGCCAAAAAATGCTTAGTGTACTTTACTTGGGAGCCTATGATCCATTTTTTCAGGAGTTATTCAAGCATTTATAAGCTTGCTTTTAAAAATGGGTCTCTGAGACACCTAAACACACATGACTTTTACACTCTGTGAGGTAATGAATGTGCTTGTCTCTCCCAGACATCGATGGGGAAAGCTCACAGTGCTTCCAGGTGGTGCCTTTAGAGCATTTATTGTGCTTGACATTTTGCAGAACCGCACCTGAAACATACAGAATCCGAGGGCGCCGCACAGTTTGCAGGGCTGGGAATTAGCACATTGCCCCTTTGGGCCTTCTGTACAACATATTATTTATGAAAGAAACCCTGACTAATTTGAAGTATGCAGTGCATGCTGGTGCTGTTGAATTGCAGTCGTTGCGGGGGTGGTGGGGGAAGAGGAGATAACCGCAACTGTGAGCAGTCACAGTTTTTAAGGATGTTTTAATAAAAGGGCATAGACATAGGCATTTTTGTTGCAAATGAATACTGAGAGGGGCAGTTCACAGTCCCACCACTGAGTAGAGTGTTCCTCCAAGAGCCTTTCCAACATCAGGCATGTTTGTGTATTTTTCCCTCAGTTGAAATAACAGCTCCATCCAAAGGCATGGGCTAAAACAGGAGAGACTGGCAAACAACTGGCAGCCACAGAAGACTCCCTGCCTGGCCCTGTAAATACCACACTTGTATAACTAGTTGTGGCCAGATACATACACAAACACCGCAGTCATTGCTGAACCTCAGCACTGGAGACGGTGTCCATCACTTTTAGTGCTTACGGTGGTGCTCCTAGACACTGCCTCCTCGCTCCACTTTTATCCTCAGCTCTCCCTTGGGTCCCAGACAGCATCAGCCTCGCTCCCTCCCCTTGCCATTTTCCTTGCGCCTCTTGACTCAGCGGCTGCAGCTCGCCTTTTGGCTATCCTTGCTGAAGATTTTGCACCCTCCCCTGCTTCTCTGAGAGCAGCAGCATCTGCGGCTCTTGGTCGTCTGGCAGGAACGATGCCTTTGCCTTGAGGTGCTGCCAGTTTATCCCGTCCTGCTCCCTCTCCTTCGGCCTCAGCAACTCGCCGAATAGGAAGGAAGCACGGCTAAAACCCGCTGGTGGGGCAGGGGAGCGGTGATGCTGTTCCCCAGCACCCCGGAGGACTCCTGAGCCGGCGTTGCCATAGCGACGGCTCCCGCTGCTCCCTAGATAAGGCGGGCAGGAGCATCAGCTCCAGCCCCAGCCCAGAAAGTGCCGCTCCGGCGAGCCCCGACGCCGAATCGCAGCCTCCCCACCGCCTCGCACCGCTTCGTAAGTACTTCATCCGCACGCTTCCCTCCCGCCTGGGCGGCTTCTTGCTTTGCTCTTTTATTTTTCTTTTCTTTTTTTTTTTTTTTTTTCAGCAGCTACCACCAGCAAGGCAAATCGCCCCTGTCACCCGTGGGGACTAGCAGGAAAGCCTGGGGTCCCCACGCTGCGAGGAGCGGGCTGGGGATTGTCCTGTGCGGGGAAAGTTGGGGTGCGACTGCACTGAGGCTGCAGTGCACGGGATGGGGTCGTGGGGAGGAGAGTGCTTTAGAGACAACTGCTTCAACTAACTTTAACTGCTGGGACAGTTCACAAGTGGATAGCGTAAGCCAGCAGAGCCGGAACTGGTATCAAGACTTCTTATCCCACTACAAAGGACTGGCATGTGCAAGGGTTAGTTTGTACCTCAAGGAACTAATTAAGGAAGACTTTGTATTTTTTATTATCTCGAGAGACAAAAACTTTCTGACCCGTGCAAAAGTATCTTGCATTATTTTTCCATTTACCAAAGTGTAACTATGGGGATTTTTTTTTTTTTTTACAAGTTTATGGGAGGTAGTAGGAGTCAGTCCACAGCACAACATGGGTTTTGAACTAGCCCCTGGAAGCACACTGTCTGTGGGAGAAACTGCTCCCAGACAATTCTGGGGGATTTCTGCACCTGTGCAATTAAGAGTAGCAAAAGTTTTGCATGGAGGGAGACACCAGGATCAGGCTTTCAAATACATCAGTGTTTCCTAAGAATTTTTAAATATGCTTTAGAAAAATCAAAATCAGACTAATCCAACAGGAATACCTGGAGAGAGCAGCCTAGTGCCCAAATAACTGAAGAAGAAACTCTGTGCAGTAGCATGAGGCTGTCTTCTGTGCCCAGGAAGACATCACTCCAACAGAGTAACGTTAAACATATAGTAAAACTTGTAGTGAAAAGTTTGGAGCACAAAGCGGGAACACCCAGACTTTGGGCATCTTTTCTCTATTCTGACTGTAATAGATGGGTTGCCTTCCTTTATTCACAAGATTTGCCCAGGAAGCAGTTGTAACGGGGCTAGGATAGGACCAGGGTATGGGTGAAGGTGCATGTTTGCTGGTAAAGGAGCCAAGGCTGCCTGCTGAGTGCAGGTGGAAGGAGCCAAAGGCACCCAGGTGTGGTACGATTCCCCTTGGTCCCTGAGCTGTTTCAGATGAGCTCTGTGTTGGGAAGGTGGGTGCAAGATGACTACATCCAGATGATAGTCTCTTATTCCTTCTTTACACATTTATAAATGACTTCATGCAAATAAAGGGCGTAGTCACACTATAGGCCCCTGCAGAGGACATGTGACAGAAGGAAGGACAGGTCTGTCCTTGCCTCCCACATAGGTTTAGGGAGAGAAGAGAAGAGCAGGTAAGGAGGCTGGGAGCCTGCCTGTCACTCCTTGCTCATGTGCTCATTGCAACCAGACAGAGAGGGGCAAAGCAATTAAAAATAATTTAATAATCAAAACCTGTCAGGAGACCATAAGTGTGTGCATGGTGGGAGGAGACACACCAGTCTTAATGGGCAAACCCTGATGCCTGAGCAGCTCTTTGGGCAGGGTAGCGAAGTACTGCCCTTGGTGCAGGCTGGACTGTAGCTGTTGCAGTCCAACCTCTGCCTCATGTCTGCATGGGGCAGCACACTGCAAGATATTCTCACTTGTTCCCATTTCCAACTGTTGAGTGCCATCAGGGGCAGCAAGGCCTGGTCCTGCCAATGGGAATGTGGACAAGCACATGTGCAGGCTGTCCCACCCCAGGGCCCCAGTTGCCTCCATTTCTGCTCTTGAACTCTCCTTCGCTCAGCTCATGGGAAAAATATGTTCTTACAAAGTGCTCTGGGTCCAGAAGATAGGTACATAGTGTCATACACGCTTCTGTGGCAACCTACTAAAATAAACACTCAATAAATTCAGATTGCCTGCTGCCACCCAACAAGGATGCTGTCAAGAGTATTTTTATTTATGTAGCTTCTGTGTCAACATGCCAATGGTTTCTTTAATGATTATACATGTCCTGCAAACTAGTGAATGTTTTTTCTTGGGATTTTGTCAATTGTGGAAACAAAACATTCCCCTGAACAAAAAGACCAAAAAACCCCAAACAAACAAAAAAAGAAAAATCCACATACTTGTGGACAACACCACATGTCCTACTGAAGTCCTCAGAAGCACAGTTTGTGGAGACCTTACAAAGGGTCAGTTCAGAAATTCTAAGTATTCAACATACAAGGAAATGACATGCAGGTGTAACAAGTCATGCCCTTAATGTACAGTGGTGAGGACTATTGACATTGATGCCCGCTTAGCCCCTGTAAACTCTGATAAGAATTGCAGATCAGAAATTAATTTCTCCATCTTATAGGTAAGAATGATCACCTACTGATGACTCATTTGAGAACTGCATTGACTCTGAGACTGGATACAAATATCCATAGGTACCTAATTTCCATGTAGCTGCATAACACCTACAACCATTCAAATCCTAGGAGAAGACAAGAAATAGAGTTTTAATTTTCACCTATCCAAAGCCATTTTTGTGCTTAGTTCAGGATCAAATGAAAAAGTCCAGCTCTTTAGTTTTGTTCTCCAAGCTTTAGTTTTCCATCTTACAAGGTAGGGTTTTTTTAAAGAGATTTCATTTCAAGTTGGTTTAAATGTCACATGATCAGATGGCCTCAAAAGATTTACATCATTTTGGTATAAATATGTGAGAGTAGCTTTGCTAGTATTCCCTAAGCTCTAGCCTGATTACTTGTGACAAATATCTACATTAAACCAACTGCGCATTAAAATAGTAAACCAAAACTGGTTTCTTTGTCCATCTCTAGGCAAAATATTTTTACCTAATTGAAGCCTGGAACTGGTTGCATTGGTGGACTTTCTGATGGAGAACCACAATTTAAGCAAAGAAAGGAAGCCTATTATTTGCATGCGTGTGTGTGTTTTAAGACTATGTTTGTGAGTGGTAGGAGCTGTACATCTCCTTTCTCTGGATAGCTTTATTTGGGCACTTTATTCAAGCACATACAGCAACTGAGAATTCTGTTAAGAAAAAAAAAATAAAATGTGTGCTTTAAGCTACCTAGAAATCCAAAGCTGATATCTAGAAAGTAAAAAGTTCAGATATTTGTTGTCAGAATCACCATCTCTTACAAGTGTGTATGCCCAAAGGAGTCCTGCTGTTATATGGCAGTGACTCAGCATGAGAGCTCATCCACATGAGGCTGAAGTAGCTTTTACTCATACCTGCACTTTTCAGTCTCCCTTATCATTCCCTGCTCTTCTCTGTCTGTAAGTAGAGCCAATCCTATAGAAAGCCGAATTCTCTTACAAGGAGCAAATGCAAAACTATGCAGGTAAAGCTAGAACTTGTCTCAACCTTTAGGGAAGTATTTAAAGTGTCTCTATCAGCTCTGTCTTTTCCCAAAAGTAAGAGACTTGAGGTGACTCCTTTAGGCACTTATCTCTGCAGGGGTTTTGGTACAGCCAGTTGTACCAAAGGCTAAATGACTATTGAATCCTAATTCATATGGAAAAATCTATATGCATTTCAGGAAGTGTCTCCTGCTGAGTGTGATTTAGAGCTCCACTGTAACCATTAGAGTTGCACAAAGGATGAATGTGGATCATTATGTCAAGAGATATAACAGACTGCAAGAAAAAAAAACACCTTAGTCCATCACATAGATAGTAAGCATTACCTACCAAGGTGACTGATGGCAGCAGAGAGTGCAAACAGTGCTAGCATGAAGGCTACTAGGAAAAGAGTTGCACTTAACACACGAAAATCCGAGAATGTGCTTTCATTTGTAAAGGCGTATTAATGACTTCATACAGTCCCCATAGCAGTCTTCCTTCCCAGGCAAAACGTTACTGGGGAATCTGTTTCTTTAGTGGCAGGAATTGATTTTAGTGGTTTGGGAAAGCGCCATTACGATGCTTACATACATCACCTCTCCTTTGAACGAGAGCTCTGTGTGTAATGCACAGCGACAGGATGTAACAGCACTCACAGATTCGCACATCGTATGCAATGTACATACACCCAAGATACCAAAACTCCTGATACACTTTGGTAATCTTTCTCTTTTTATTCTTTTGTCACACAGACTGTGGAGACAGTTTTGTAAACAAGGCAATGCTGGCTGTAGGGCAAACTTTTGAAGAAGAAAGGGGGAGGGGTATCGGAAGTTAGGCTGTAAAGCCATATTTTAAAGCACTGAAGATGCCAAGGACTTGGCATCTGACTATGAAAATGTGAAGACAGAACTAAGGGCTTTATTTTAGAATACTATTTTTCAAACTCTGTGTTAAGAAAAAATAATTAAGGAAGTCTCTTATAACCTGTGTATACCAATCCTACATTAAGTCTCTTTACAAAGCTTAATTTTAATTAGCTGAAATAACTCAATGAAACAACTTAGTGAAGTCAAACAGAAGTTAATCATATTTTATGAGGCATTCACAGTCAGTATAATTTGCTACCAATTTTACATTTAAATTTTACTTCCTATCCTCAGCTTTTTTGCCTTGAAACCTGTTCAAAAAAAGTCCACAGTGTCTGAAATGGTATCCCTGATTTTACTGAAAACTTTCTAAACAGAGTACCCTTCAGAAAAGAACATTTTCCTTACAGTCATAATATTTAGCCAGCACGCCCTAATCAAATCCAATAAAATCAAATGGCATTGAAGAAAAAACATCCCTCAAATCACAAAATGCAGTCTGAGCTTCATATGGTCAGATAATAAGTTTTTGTTTTAAATAAAATTATGACTGCTTCATTTTAAGTCATAGCTATAGCTTATTTATACAGTGGATAAACAGAGCAATCCTACCATGCTAAGGTGCATTCAAAGATTTCTTTATGCAGGATCTTCCCAAGTGGAAGATTATTTTTTCTGTAAATGTAAATGAAGTCTCCAGGCAGTATAATCCTTTAGTACAGATGTGAGGCTGACTGGGACAGTTCTGCAGTGAACAGCCAGAAGTCAAATCCCTTATCCAGGCCTGATACAGTAAGGTATTTAAGAATTTGTAGAATTTTACAGCTTTTTGTGAATTCTGAATACTGAAGGGCATGGGAGTTAATCCCATACGTACATTATGAGTCAGTGTTCCTGACCTTTATTACTGTCAGCCAGTGTTGCTCCACTTACTTTGAAGTCACTGGAGTTTAGGACATGTTTTTCCGTCCCCTGAAGAATTAGCTCAGTGCATGATTATGAGTGCGACCTTTCATATTTTGTTTGGCAAATATTTATGTGACTGGATTTTGCTTGAGGATTAGTCATTCTTTATATAGATGCAAGTTTAGTCATAGAAATGAGGTTAACTCCCCTACTGTTCTGTTTCTTGTTGACAAATAACCACTGCAATTTACAGAGAAATAATATAGGTAATTTCTTTACCTCCAGCAAGATAAAAACAAACTCCCACAGTACAGTTTCCTATTTTCCCATCCTTCTTTTCACTGTTTTCCTCCAACTGCCTTTCTTTCACCTTTCTCTCTTATTTACCTTTCCTTCTCCACCTTCCCTTCCTTCCTCCTTTTTTCCCCAATTCCTCCTGTCTTTCTTCTACTATTCATGTTGTCTCCTGCTTTTTTCTCTTCCTCGTTGCCTTCCTCCTCCCTACAAGGAAGTCACAGTCTGCTCTTATTCCCTGAAAGTGGAGAACAGAGGTTGTAAGAAACTACCACAGCTATTACTGGCTGAAAAGAGATACCCAGATCACTCAGACTGCACCTTCAGGTTGAAGGTTTTTTTCCTTTAACATTGCTCTGTTGTTCTGATGGGTTTCTGCTAAGCAACCATGGAAATGATCAGGAGTAAAAATGGTATAATTTCCTTCTTCCTATGATGGCATCTGGGGTGGTCCCAGAGTGAATGAGTCCAGGATCAAATCTCAGCTTGGGGATGCTCGGGGAGCTCAGGTAGGAGCCTGGGCTCCAGGACGTCCTGCAGTTTTGAGTAAAGGGGGATAAAACAGCCAAAACAGCAATCCAGTGAGACTTACAGAGCACAGGCTTTTAAACAGTTTTGTGAAGTGAGTTCCCATGCTCTTACCAAGGTGAAGAGTAAGTCTACTTTATGGCTTTGGGGTCTGTGGGACTGGCCATCTTTCAGAGGCAGCACTCACACCTAGGTCTTCGGGCATATCCAGGTTCTTTTAGAGGAGCTGGACTTGTAAGACTAACTCAACAGCATTTGTAATTAAAGTTAGATTGTATGACAAACACCAAATATGACCTTTAACTTACAGTTGAGACAAAATTGAGAGGAATACCGGAACAAAACATCCTATTTCCTAATATTTACTTTTTGTATGTGATAGCACTTTCTGTATGATCAAAATCAGTATTATTCTGTGGAGCCAACATATTTCCCATGTTAGTGTTGCTTACAGCAAGGTAGGTGGGAAAATGGGATATTGCACGTGTAACCACAGCAGTGAATAAATGCATCTCTTAGCATGTGTGAGCAAAATCAGGGCAGCACACTGCATGACAGAGAGCAGCTGGAAGACAAGAACTGCTCATGATCTGGCTAGCAAGTGGATATATAACACCGATGTGTCTGGTTTATGTCATGATGCTGGTTTTTTTTTTTTGGTTGTTTTTTTTTTTTTTTGTGTGTGTAGTAGCTTCAAAGGGGGAGAAAAGCCTGTTTCAATGATGTCAACAGAATGTGTTCAGCCACTTGATATCCCAGAAGACAGACTGGACAAGCGAGATTCACACTGTAACCATTTAGGTAAGTGTTATTAGGTGATGTCATTGCAGTAATTAGAGAGGTGTTGTCTTCACATCATTAGGTCCTGTCCAGTGCTTGCTTTTCCCCTCCAGCAACACAACTGAGCCCTCATGAAACCTGATAGATTACACCTTCTGCTGATGCTTCTGATGCCAGATGGAAAGGCAAAGAGTGTTTTTTCTGCATATAAATACTAGCTGAAGCTCTAGAGCGAAGATAATTAAAGGAGAAAGGAGAGTCATTGTTCTTTTCCCTGGTAGAAAAAATAGAACAGTTTCTTCATTTATACCACAATAAACTGAAAGTTAGGGTATAGCTGAGCCTTCCCTGAATATATTTTCTATATGCAATTTTGGTAAAAGATTTCAAACACCCCTTTTGCCTCCACTGGTGCGGCTTTCTAAACATTTTTTCTCCTTCATCATCAATCTGTTTCCTCTCTTGAACTTATTTCATACATAACTTTTGCACTGAGAGGACCAGAGGCATCTTTGCTCCACCACACTCCTAAATACCAGACTTCATACTTGATAGATGTGCTTTTTGCATATTCATGGTCTTTGCCTCTGCTTCAAATGCTATTACTTCACTCCCACCTTGCAAAATTGTCATGAAGATTTAGCAACCCAGAAACAAAAATCTATTTGCTCGTTGTTACCCTTGTGATGAAAATAATGAAACACAAATGCAATTTCACTTGCTTGTCAAAAAAAAGTGTCTCACCACAGGCAAGCACAATTTTATAAACTGTGTTTATCTGGCCTGCAAAGAAGGTATCCTAGTTCTGCCTCTGCCACAAGGCACTTCTAGCCAAAGGCACCACTTTTACAGCTGTTGGCATACCAAATATAATTGTTCCATAAAATTACTTATTTAAATAAGTAGAGAATGTGTCCCATTCTACAGTCGGGAAACTGAGGCAGCAGGAGGTTAAATGAGCTCATTAGAACCATGCAGAAAGCCTGTGAGGGCCAGAAAAATATTCCACATCTTCCAGGGACTCCACCCAGAGGTCGTCCTTCCCATGTCTACCCGCAGGCTCACAGATGTATGGCTGCCTCCAATAGTGTGAGAGAGCCTGGAACAAAGTCATGTTGCACCCTAGTCTGCAGTCAGGGGTTGGGTGGGGGTAGGGAACCCTGCTGAAGCCAAACAAGCAACTTTTAAAAAATCAAAGCATTGGTTTGCATGATGATACTAATGACAGGCTAGATTCAATATTTTCAGCTTGCATTAGCACACAGAAATGCGGATCCTTGCAGAAAAACTGCTGACCATCTGAGTCATCTGAATCAAGGCTTGCTTTAAAAAGAAAACCAAAAATCCAGTGTAATGTTATGTGAATTTAAAGCAAATTCTGATTGTTCAGCTGCTCTGGAAATAAAGCCAACTCTTGAAGGGAACAATATACTGGCTCGGTTTAGCAATAACTCAGGCTGACCCCCCCCATAAATCATTCCTTCACAAAAGTGCCCTTGTAACTTTTGAAGACAGCCCACCCAGTTAGCACTGGGTGAAACAGGGATAGCCACGGGACCTCTGCACACGATGGTGCGGCCTTCCATCTGCCATGTAACACACAGCTGCCCACAACTCTCTCTCTCTGCTTTATGCCTACCACCTACAAAGCAGAAGGACCACCTAAGTCACTTGACTCCCATGTAGTATGGCACAGAAGCCTCCTGTACTGACTTTCTATTTAAGAGATGTTTCTCCACAGGCATTTTAATCTACTTGGATGAAAACAGTATTATTAAATCTTTTTTTTTTCCATCATCTGGTTTATTATTTCCCCTCAGTTTCAATTTTTATTCATTTTTTTCCCTGCAGAGGATCTTTCAGAGCAGCTGATTAAGAGCTGTGACCTCAAAAAGAAACCAAGAAAAGGTAAAACCACCCAGGCTTCCCAGACCACTGAACAGGAGCAAAAAAAACCAAGGAGAAAAGATACACCGGCTGTACACACCCCACCACCCCTAACAGGCGAGCATACATCTCTTTGAAATTCCAGTTCAGCTGAGGGGCCTGAATCTGGACAAAGGCCCAGAGACCCCTCATTCCCTTATGTCCCCTTGGAGGTGGGCAAGAACGCAACTCCACGACATGTGCACCTGGGAAGGCAGGCAAACAGAGAAGATGACTTTCTCAAAGGCACTCCTTATTAGACAAAGGGTTTTCTCACAGGGCCTGGGAATACCAAGGCAAGTGGGTGCATGCCCCTGAAAAAAATGCTCCCTTGGAGCTCATAGTCTTACTGCCTTTACATGATAAATTATGTGTGTTTATCTCTCCTGCTGAGCCATGCTAGATGCTCAGATTCCATCTGGTCCAAAATCAAAAAGGATCCAGTTCAGTCCCTGCACTTTCTTGTGCAACTGGTACCCAGCGCTCAAGGAGAAGCTGAACAGGAGTAAGGCTGGGGGGAGACGGGCGAGGCACATAAGCCAGCTGCGGGTTGCTCCTCCTGGAAATCGCAGGGCTCTTGTGCTTATGGGGTCTCTGGCAAAGGGCGGGTGTTTTGGGAAGCCAGAAACCACTGCAGCAACAAGGGGGCTCCTTGTGGGATGTTTCCTGCTGCTGTGCATCTACAGACCTCTGAAGTTCAAAAGCCAAATGCCACCAACCTGGGGAAGGGAAGAATGAGCAGGAGACTGCCACTGAAACCTGGCGGTCTTCCAAGATCAGCAGCGGGAATAAATGTTTGTCACTTCTCTCTGCTAACAAGCACTCCTTGTACTCTCTGGGGAGAGATCTGTGCTTTTGTACCCACTGCATTGAGTTCTTCTTCTCATGCTGTACTTACCCAGAGGAGTTATCCAGTAACTACTTGCACGGTCCCCAGCGTACTTGCAACAATCCACCAAGTCAAAAAAAAGCAGCTGGGATTTTCCAGCTCTGTTCAGCTTTCATATGTATCCGCCTCTCAGCAATTCTGTCTTAGGAAAGAGTTGGCTCAGAGGCTGGAAAGATGCATTTTGTGCCCACACTAACTTCACGAGTTAAAATAGGCTTGAACATCTGTATGATTAAACTACTTTGGTAAGACGTCTAAGCTTCTGGAATAGAAGATTGCACTCATCTTTACTATGATTTCTGATGGGCTGCAGTTTAGTCCATTAAGTACAACCAGAAACCAGGTGGCCTGATAGCATCACTGTCTATAGACTATGGGATATAACTGACTTGGAGGAAATGTATACCATTGCAAATCCTGAAGAGTTGGTACACTATGCAGAACAGATCATCCACTTGTGCAGCCTTACTTCTGAGTAATCATTGGGAAAGTTACACAGGTGCAAAATTTCTTCCATATGAACAAAGCTGAAGTGGCATTTTCTTTTATTTTTCTTGCCTGCAGGCATACTTTCAGACTTTTCTGATAATCTGCTGAAAAGATATGGTATCACAGAAAAGCCACAGAGAGAGAAAGTGAGTCCAGGCTCTCAGATCACCGAACTGGAGCAGAAAAAGCCCAGGAGAAAAGATACACCTGCAATACACATCCCACCCTTGATAATAGGTAAGAAATGTACTTAGGTAAAGGTGCTTCAAAGAGGAAGCAAAATGTGGCTACTGTCAGAGGTATGCTTGGGAGGAGGCTGGAAGCAGGTTGTTCTACCGAGTGTGCTTAGCAGTTCCTGCTGAACTAGACCTATTTGGTCAAAGTATATAATAGCAGCGGTGGCTTATGGAAAGTCTTTTCCATATTCCCTACTCATGCTTTTGGGATAGAAAGGAAGGAGAGTAAGAGAAGATATTAGGTCACTTGGTTATCTCTTGCAAACGTGATTCTACTTTTGTGAAAGGCCAACTACTGCCCTGCTTTTCAAATTAAGCGCATGCAAATTTTTAGGTCACCAGCACTAAGATAGCTCACACTGCCTCAAACAACCTGGAGCAAAGCTGTCCTGATTAACCTCCTCTTAACTCCACAGTCCCTAACACGCACTGAGGAAACCAAGCTGTGATGAACTTCAACTAACAGCACTTTAAAGACAGTTCTGTGCTTCCGGCATAATACGCAGTGCAGCAGCTAATTTGCTGGTGACCATATAAAGTCAGCCAGCCATGTTTTGGTCCTTTGTTGCATATCCCACATTTCTCTATCACAGAAGAGCCTCAATTCATCAATATTACTGACGGCCTTTGAAGATGTAAAGCACAGTGTAAATATTAATTACTAGTGCTAGCTAGGGATGCAGGAACTAGTGCAAGTTTGTATGCTATGCACTAGCACTTTCTAGATCACAGGATGGAGCAAACGAATGAACAAAAGAAACCAAAAAAACAATCTCCAAATCCAAAACTAGTGCCAAAACTGGAAAACACTGTTCCTTTAGTTACCGCTCATATAAACCGATTCTGCTGTGGGCTGGCACTGCTGAGCAGTGAGATACACTAAATGAAGAGGTCTTGAGACAGATACTTTGGCCCTGAGTGACTAAGCAACATCATGTTGTACATCATACATTGTATGTATGTATTGTACATAAGTATGTCAAGTACCTGAGCTTCAGGTACAGTTTGAATGGAATTTCCTGTACACGTAATAATTATAAGGTGTGCAAATGGCTTCATCAATCCAAATAGGCACCTGTATTTGTAGACAACTTTCTTTGTGAATCTGAGCCTTCATAACTGACTTAAACGTGTAAGATTTTTTTTTTCATTTAATCAGTATGAGGCTCTCAAAAGCAGAGAGGGGTATGACTAAGTTTGCAGGATCATGGCAGCAAGCATGGTGAATACTAGTGCCTTGCATATTGATCTGCCTAAGGAAAATACATTTTTCATTCGTTCATTGAACTCAAGCATCCCAATGGCTTGCAGCACCAGAGCTGCTGTGAGTAAGTCACCAGAAACCTGGTCCAATCATTTGATGGGGGGAATGAAATCTATCACACAACTTCTGAGCCCAACTGCAAATGCTCCACTTTGAAATATTTAATATAGAGCACTGATAATGAACTGCTTATATAATTGCTGGAGGAAATTACCCAGCAAATTACCTGGAATTCCACATGACAAATAAATTAAGTGGGAAAAAAATCGTAGTCTTTTAGAGACTGATTCAGAAACAGAAACAGAGGCAAAATTTATCAAGCTATTTGTAATAAATATTATTCCTCTGTATTATACTTGAAGCTTACCCTTCCTGTGGACCTTGGAGGAGAGATAAGACATTATTTTGGTCAGTTCAAAAACACTCCCAAGAAAAGTTGCTTTTGGCCATTTGTAGCAGCTTTGAAGATGCTGTATGTCCTTTGCACTTCAGGGTATACGCAGAGAAGGCGAACCTGAAAGCGAAACACATTTGATGGAAATCAAAGATGAAATCTGTGACAGTGAAGCTGAGCTTGACTCTTGTTTGGTTTCAATGTAATTGCTAGCTAAGAGGATGCAGCAAGGGTGAATTATTTCCTTGACCTGTCTCAACAACGCTCTGGTTGGATTAGCATCTAGTCACTTATTCATGTTTCTACCCTAGCTTTAGCTAGCTCAGGTAAGCACTTAAGAGAGAAATATCAATCATTTTAAGGGTCTTCACCTCCTGCCTCCCAAGAAGACTTCCTCTTTAACTTTTAATAATTTTCAAAGTGAAAATAAGCTAATACAAGTTATATGGTAACAGAAACATGTTATAAACCCCAAATGATTTGGTATCAAAAAACTCAAAAGGGAAGAAAAGAAAATTGCAGTAACCTCCAAATGTGTGACAAAATTAAAACTGTGTGCATTTGCTGTTGGGAAAATGACAGAAAGTAATGCATTTTTCAGTTGTTTTCAATTATACCTCCAATGACACTTTCTTGCCTACTGATGAAGCCACCTTCCAGCACTCAGCATGGATTCAGAGCAGCCCGCTAGAGGCTGCCTCTCCCTGCAGACAGCTTTTCTAGATTCTGTGTAGTCTGGGGCCATTTTCTAGCGATTGACCACCTGTGGCTGACTTGTGTTTGTATCAGGGGCAAAGTAGCCTATATGTTTGAATGCCTGAATTTCATTCCCTCCCTACTCTAAGGATGCATATTTTCCTTTCAAGATACATACCAACATACAGCATTCTGCTGGTTGAAATTCACCAGCGGTGGCTCCATGACTTGCTATGAAAAAGTGATTCATTGTGGCTGAGGGCTGGTCCAATATTTACTCTTGTTTACTTTCAGGGTTATCCCATCAGGTAGCAGACAGAGTACAAACAAACAGAGCTCTTGCGGAACTGCTGTGCAAAATAGAGCCTGAATTATAGACTCGGAGACCTGAGAAGCCCTGGCAGGGCTACGTGCACTAAATAAATATAGACAGGCCTTTCTGTCCATCTCCCTGTTATTGGCGTTGCTGCAGTAAGCAGCACACTCAGTGGCATGTGTATCCCTTGCGAGCTGCTAATGAGGATTGTCCCCGTTTCTAACATTTCCCCTTCAGATCCCTCCCAAATGCCACTTCCAGATGCCAATTCAAAAAACTCCATTTAATTGTTTGTAGTAACAGAGCTTAATTACCAGATTATCTTTATAAGCAGCTGTCCATGCAAATAGCTTTGTTGTAAATGTAGATAAAAATGGCAGCTGTGTTATCTCTCTCCATTTTGACCAGCTGGTTATGAGCATTCTAGGATGGCCAGAGAGATTTTCTATTGCAAATAAAAGCAAGTCAAACAGACCATACAAAGTGATGAAAATCCATGTGTCTACTGGATGGCATGTGATCCACATGAGAAGTAGAATCAGTTTTACACCTTGCAAACACCCAAGGGGGCTGCTAAATTAGGATCTGAACATTACTGTCTGCAGGAACCCATGGCTACCTATTGTCTGTAGAAGGAGACTAGGGAAATCAGTCCTTAGCCAGCCTAAATGTGTAAGCATGGGCATCACAAAACCCTCCCGTACAAGGGTCTGACTTCTAAATGTAGTCAACCTTCAAACTCCTACTGAAGTGGTGCAAATAACATTGTGCCATGTGTGTACAAATGAGCCATGAGCAGAGGTCTCCTCCAGTGGCCAGCTCCACTTCAGTCACGCAACACCTTGGCTTTCTGAGAGGATTAGACCAGAAGACAAAATATAGTGACAGTTCTAATGTTTTTTTTTCCTCTCACGTGATAGTAAATTATTTGAATCTGATCCAAAGCCCGTACTCAGCTCTGGGATATTCTATTGCCGTCCCCACTTAGCAATATATTCAATTAACTGAAGGATTTCTGAGAGCTCTTCAGGCCTGTGGGTTTGAGCAAGAATGTAAATACATGTGTAAATATGGGAATGCGGTTCCTGAAATATGGCTGCTTAGGGTTTCTTAATCAGATCAGAGATAACCTGTAAAACCACAGTTTCAAACCCTCATTCTCCCTCATGCCCTAGAAAACTAGTTAAGGTAGCTCCTTTAGGATAATATCAACCCCCCAGTGAAAAATCTCCAAGGGACTCAGGAGTAGTACAGCAGTTTAATGTCACCCCTTGCCCCTTTCCAGTGTAAGGGATGTGACTGGAGCACTCCAACACTCTTCCAACCCAGCTGCAGGAGTTGTCCCTAGGCAGTCACGTGGACCTGGTGCCATCTTGGTGGTTTTTTTCTGATTTACGACCCAGGAGGAGTGGTTTAGATCTAGCTGGCAAATGGTTGATGTAAGCTAACTTCTTATTCTGCCTATGGTTGAGCTTCCAAACAGAAGCTCTCATGTGTCTGTCAGCCTTTGGTGTCCTAGTCTCTAGCTAAAAACTGCAAGCAGTTGCAAGTTCTGCTGGGAAAATATGGCTGCATTTTATTTCCACGCTACTTTCTTTAGTCAGATCCCTTGCCAAATATTAACAGAACAAACTACCAGTCCTTAAGACAGATCTGCAGGGTGAGCTGTATTTCATAATACACACAGCTGGGAAAACAGAGACAGGGAGGCTAAGTGATTTACTTAAACAATAAACAGAGAAAGACTGACTTACAAATGTTCCCCAATTCCAACATCCTGCTCACTCCTTTAAACCCAGAATTTCCAAACCACATTCAGTAACACACACTTTCTCTGCAAGTGATCAGTGGCATTGTATCAAAGACAAAAATCCTTTCCCTGTGTTAAATAATTCTAGCTAAGACATCCCATTTGTATCCTCCTTCCACTGTTTTACATTAAAAGGCTGATTTTTAAAGGCACACGGTTAGTCCTTGAAGTTGCTGGTGGTCCATGGTCTGGAAAGCTAATAACCTGCAGCTCTAGGCTATGTCCTCCTCTGAGGTCTGAATCCTGAACTCTGCTGGAAACTTTTGGAGTTCATCAGTCACCATTTGTTGATAATGATGCATCATCTTGCTACTGATGGTGGTAAGCATCTGGTATGCTACTGATGTGGATCCAGCTGAGAGCTCAGGACCTCTGCTTGGCTGCTACCTTCCTGCTGTCTCTAGCATCTGCTCTAAAAAGGCTAGTTTATGTCCTGTAACCAGGCCATCAGAATTACATAAACATACTTTTCATTCATCAATTCGTAATTCAAATAAGAGAGTGGACGTGACCATAAAGCACAGCACAGCTTTATTTAGCTTACATTCCTGTTCTCTTATTCCTGAGTTTACACAAAAAATAGGTCAGCTGCCATCAAATGATCCAGTATAGGCTCACATTTTAAGTGCATTTTAGTTATGTTTCCTCATTCCTCAAATGCTCCATGAAGAAAAAAACAACAACAAAAAAACCTGACCCTCCCCTAAAAAAACCCACAGCCCAAACCCCAAAGACAACAGAAAAAAAAATTTATTTGCCTAAGTTGTCTATATGAATAGAAGTCTGGGTGGGGAACATTTACGTCCACCTCCACAAAATGGCATAATTCTTTGCAGGTAACAATGGTGGTTACTCAACTGCTGCTTGAACAGATGAAGTCCTTTGTGTTTCAACATAATATTCATTCATGCCTTTCAGTTTATTCTATGGTCCTGCTGAAACCAACTGGTTCACAAGAACTGCATATAAATGAAGCAGGAGCTACCTTAAGTGAAGGGCTGTATAGGTTAATATTTTCATTAATTCATCACCTCTTGAAAAGACTCCAAAGTTGAAGAAAATCTTCCTGTGTGGTATTGCTCTATTTTCAGAGCTCGTCAAGACTGAAAGCCTTCTCTGTGAGAGGGCTTTCAATCCAGAAAGAAGCAAAACAGGTTGGTTTAACAGAACAACTCAGCTGGTTAGCACAGACTGAGAGCAAACATCGGGAGACTGAATTAAGGAGAGATTTCATTGGTCTCGACACAATGGTAACCCTCATCCTGTTTTTAGACTATGTTAACCTCCACACCAAGGAATGCGGGCATAAAATATATCCTACAGGTCACTTGCTTTTTACTGGGAACAGGCAAAACCAACACAATCTGTTAAAATAGGGATCAAGAACATTTTCTATCTATCTAATGCATTGTCGTCTCTTCATTCAATTAATTTAATTTCTAATAAGGAGAGCAGTTGCAGTAACTGTGATATCTTGATAGTACATAAAAGCCTCAAGATCTATAAGAAGTGGTCTTACTTTTTTAAGTATGAGAGACAGAAAGAGAAAGAAACAGAGAAAGGGGGAGAGGCAGATATTTGTGGAAGGTATGGTCCACAACCTATCTATATAATAGAGAAGGACTTTGGAAGAAGGAAATACTTATATGCGGAAAGATACTTCACATAGCATACCTACAGCTGATGAAAAGGTTTCTGGAATCCCCATGGTGTGCTCAAACTGTGAAATCAAATTCCTTTCAACACCATGGCATACTTTTCTTGGGTGCTTCCATGATAGGGATGACGTTTAATTTTCCTTCTACGATGGCTGCGCTTCAAAGCTTTCTAACATTCCAAACCTCAGTAACTCATATACTGGCTCAAAGCCTTCAGTAACATACCTGAGAGTTTTAACATTGATCTTAATCTGGTTGCTTTTTCAATTTATTGATACTATATTACTTCAGTGGGGATTGCACTTGGCATGTTGGTATTCTAACATTTGTCTCTTTTGGCATCTGCATTTGCAGAATCTAAGTAATATTGCTGTATACGTATAGAAAACAAGCATACATACACATGTTCACATAAACTGACTCAGTCACAAAGATCAATCACAGTATTTATTTCATCATGCAAGTTCTTTCCCTTTTTTAGCTTCCCAAACCCTTTTCACAAAGAGGTTTCCAGATGAAACCTCAGTGTCTTTTTTCACAGGTAGCAGAAATACACTGGATTTAAGAGTGCCTGATAAATTTAGCTAAAAATGCAGTGATCTAATTCTAGTTCACTAAGTATCAGGAGACCGAAGTGCCAAAAATACATGAGGAGTAACTCCCATGATGTTGGAAAACAACATTAGGATTGAGAAGTTAGAGGACTGAAAGATTCTTCTTATCCTGATATTTTCTAAAGACGTAAAATTTTAAATCAACTCCTTTTTTCCCTTTCTCTCTCTCCTTTCTTTCTTTTTTTTTTTTTTGTGTCCTGTTTTTAAGGCACTAAGCTGCTTACAGAAGAAAAGCAAACAGTGATTATGGAAGATGAAGAAAAGGATGGAGACACAATCCCCAGTTAAGATTACAGTGATATTTCCAATAATGCGGTGTAAATAATTCTGGGTCATTCAAAGTGGCAGCACATAGAAAAAAGAGTCCTTTCATTTTTATAAATAATAATTTTCTCAAGCATGCACTTGAATTTAAATTATCTTCAAGTGCTTATCTGCATCTTATGAAATCCCAGCATGCGTCATGGGAGATAATGACAGAAATTTCACTTACACTTGGGACTGGAAGGATTCTCTTGGAAAAAGAGAAAGCAGCTTCCCAGGATTTTTGTCAATGAGGAATCGACCTCAGATCAGATCTAGCTTTGTGCAGTGTGGTGATAAGGGTTAACATAAAGGACACCACCAATCCACTGTACCTGGCAATAGATACCAGAGCGGTTGGTAGCACAGGGCCATAAAACATCAACTAATGATTCAAATGGCGTTTTTCTCCTGACACTTCACCTTGTTCATCCGGCTTTCCTCTGCTGGAGTAACATTGACCACAGTGCAAATTCCCATGTGCAGAGCTGATGGGATAGATGGAGAGAGTGGGAGGGCAGGAATCAACTCTAGAGTCCCTGAAATGCAAAGCAAACACTTCCTCTGCCTGTATCTGCTCATGACTTGTATTTGTGAGGAGAAAAAGGTAGATTTACTGTAGTACAAAAAGTTACAGCAAAGGGCTGTCAACATTAACACATCAAACAGGACAGAGGGCAGAGCTCTCAGAAGAGAAACATATGGGAAGTGCAGCACCTGCCTGTTAAACCGGAGTAGACTATTGATTTTTTTTTGCTTTCAAAGGCTTTATTCTTGGATTGGTGAAAGATAAACTAGTTGGACAGTTGATCCTTTTACTCCATATTTTTTCTTTTCACGTGTACTTTTTAAACTGAGTCCTAGATTGTCACTTAGGAGGGGCTGTAAAGATTAAAAATCACAGTGGGAGAGTAAAAATTGAGTAAAAGGAATGGCGTTAGTCAGTGGCATACACATAATGCAAGGTGGAACAGCACCATATTTTAATAGTTTACCTCATTGATTCAATCAAGAATTGTTTCACAGCCAGCTACAGCCTTCACCATTTGTACAGAGACGGGTACTTGTAGAATATTATACAAAATAGGTAGAACTGGGTAGTTTTGTGCTTACCTTAATAGCTCTGTGCGCTAGATGGAGCAGCACTGCCGGCAGTTAGAGATTATCTAGCCTGGCAGACTGAATTCAGTTATCTTTTTAAGAGGCTTAGGCAGACAGCTGAGGAGCACACTAGTTTGGACTTCATTTGCCACAGTGACTGACCCAGCATCTTTCATGAGAACGCAGTCCATTTGCAGATATTCAGCTTCAAGATGTAATCAACAAGCTTATAATAAATAATTGTGCATTAAAGTGTACAAGAGGCCAGCTATATTATTAAAGGGATGCCTGATACCTAGGAGGTGTACTTTTTTTTTATCCTGTTAATCTATCAGTGAGACAAGATAATATTTAAAATATAATTAATCAATAGTTCACATAACAGCATTCATATAAGGTACACAATAAAGTATGTCACAGCAAGTATGTTACAAAAAAATATGTGTGATTCAAGTCTAGCTTTACCAGTGAAGTTGGTGAATATTTTCAGTGCACAATACAGCAAGAGTGAGAGCGTGTGGAGTCCTGAAATGGTTCAAATGGACATCAGCAATGGATTAGCTGTGAAAATGTACATGTTTAGACTTGAGGGCCCTTAATAATACAAGGAAGGAGCACAAATAGGATGTGACTGACTTCACTGCTCTGAAGAGGATTTGTTTCCAGGCTTGGGGAATGCTGACACAGCTTAATATGAAAAAAAAAGAGCATCCTTTAAGCTTAGCACTATATGTTCTTCACCAAAGAGGAGTTATGGTCCCAGTGACATCTCTGACGGCACAGCAGCCTAATTTACCATCCCTGTATAGATCAACTTGAAGCCCAGCCATAAAAATGCCGCAACGTACATCATTTGCTGCAGTTCATTTAAAATTGCATATTCATAGCCTGGTAATTCAGCATTTACTGTTTTTCCACCCAGGAGCAGCATGAGCAACTAAAAGTAATTTTTCACTTGATCAATTAAGTAAATAGGAGTTTTTGCAACGATCCTGGGAAGCAGTGCAATGAATCGTTTCTCAAAGCTTTCACCTGCCTCATTGCACTCAGTGAAACTGTTAAATGTTACTTTATTCGGAATAAGATAGGATTTTTTTTTCAGATCACAGAAACACTGCCTCTTCCCCCAAAACAAATCCTTCAGGTGTTGCAGAATTGTGTGTGGACTGTACAACGGCATGAATGTGGTTTATTGGGTTTAGTTATCGTCCTTCAGGATCTGAACTCTCCCTTTAAGACCACATAGTGTTAAAACTGCACAAATTGCTCTCCTAGGCAAATGGCTGGATTTGGTGTGATCTGGGACAGAAATGGTTTTGTACCCAGTGTCCCCAAAAGTCCCCCATGGCCATTACAGCAAAAACTGAAGGAAACGGAAAACACAGAAACAGGCTAAGCCTTTCCATAGCACTGTTAGGACTGGGATGCTCAAGACTGAAGTCACTTACATTGTCTGCACATAGGCATTGACTACTTTAGGGTCTTAGTAGCTGGCTTGCATTCAGATATTTAGCTGGAACTGCATCTCACCGCAGAAGTCTGCACTGGGCAGAACAACGAGTCCAAGGCCTCATAGGGAATGAAGTGCCTCAGTCAGTGAATAAACGACTGACTGCAGTAAGGAGGTTGTTAATGGCTAATATTTTTGGAAGAATTCTCAGTTAACCTCTACCTAGAAACTAAGGGACAGGTCTGCATTTACAATAGAATTGGGACAAAGGGATTTAATGGTCTTGCGCTTTAGCAACTTTCAACTAAGGATTGCAGAAAGCCATCTGAAGGGGATGTGATGAACATCTTTGTAGTGCTAAACATGAGATCCATAGGTTAAGTGATTTGCCCAGCTAAGCTGCAGTAGAAACAAATCCAAAGCAACACTTATGATGCTATCACGAACTCACACTGTATTCACAGATAAAGCAGCATTTGCATGCATCGAGCTTAGCAACACTTACACTGAAATTTTGTCTGGTTGAAATTTTGTCTTACTGGTTAATAAATTGGTAACCATATAATGCTTTGACCACTTAAATTAATAGATGTGTTTAGATATCATAACAGATTATCTTCCTGCATGCCCTATGCCATTCCTACCTTCTGAGATTATATTTTGTACACATGACCTTACAGTATTCTTGTAGGCAGAGAGGATGCCCAGCAATTGCATCTACAAGCAAAAATCAAAAGTGCACATCAGTGGAGCACATTAGAAAGTTTGGCTTCTCGCTTGTATTTAGATAAGTTCATAAACACATATGATTCTGTTCCTTACATGCTCAAAAAAGCCATAGGCCTCTTAGAGTGAGGTGGCCCAAACAGAAATATCAGTATTCTGGAGATGTAGTTCTACAAATAGAAAGAGTGAACATTAAAAGCCAGTTTCTACTCTATGATACTGGCTCCTGGTCCTGCAGGAGGAACCCATGTCAGTCTGTCAGACCCAGGAGCTGTGAATGGAAGCTTAGTCCACCCTTATACCTGAAATCCTGAAGAGTCCTGAAAAGACACAGACTGGACAGATGGACAAGCAGCAGCAAAATTAGACAGCACATTCCAGAAACAAAAGAACTGCCTCTGATGGACCATTTGTGCTTATTCTTACAGGTGCGATGATCCTGTAAAATGCAAGTTGTGTATTTATAACCATGAGACACATTGCCATGAGCTTTGGGTTTTTCCAAGCTGTCAAGTCTTTTCCAGCCTTCAAAGTAGGCTTTAGGCCCCAAGGTGGTCTTAGGGTCTGAGACAAAGTTATACCTATCCCAGGTTTGTTTTTCTGTATTCTGTTTAGCCTGGAGAAGAGAAAGCTTAAAGAGATCTTATCAATGCATATAAATGTCTGATGGGAAGGAGTAAAGAAGAGGGAGCCAGGCTCTTCCCAGTGGTATCCACTGACAGGACAAGAGGCAGTAGGCACAAATTGAAATACACGAAATGCCACTTACAAGTAAGAAAACATGTTTTTACTACTGAGCACTGACACGTGCTCAGTATAGCCCAGAGAGGTTGTGGAGTCTCCACCCATGGAGATTTTCAAAACCAAACTGGATACAGCCCTCAGTAACCTGCTCCAGTGGACTTTATTTGGACTGACCAGCTCCAGAGGTGCCATCCAGCCCCAGCGATTCTGTGACTATTCCCAGGATGCACATCAAGTAATGCTTAGCAGGTCTGTGAGAGATCAGGAAAAAAGTCTGGGGTAAAGGGAGGAGTACATGCAAAAGGATAGTGAGGGATCAGCCAGAAGGACTTGTGTTGGCCAGATACCTGAGCAACAGAAGTGAACAACAGACCTCAACAACAAGGAGAATGGAGGTGGGGACATGACCGGTCCAGAACCAAATTTGCTTTATGAACCCAGCTGTCTATCTCATGACCTAAAGAATTGGAAAGGCCCATTTAAGCTGCTGAGCCACAAGTCCTCCTCCCTCCTCCTCCCCTGCTCTGGCTGCTGCAACTGCCCTTGAGGACTTTGGAGACAACCTTCCTTTCCAATCCCTGTTTGTGTAGACATAGAAACACAAAAAATATAAGGAATGAATACTCAAGAGTCTCTCTATGCTTCACTCTCTGTAGATTTCAACATTCAGATTTTTAATTCAGACTTTAATCCTTTTCTAAAAAAATAAACAACTCCCTCTCAAAAAACAGTGCACCAGACTTCCTTGCCATAGCAAGGCAATCCAGTGATTAGAGCAAAGACTCAATTCACAAATGGACTAAACAGAGAAAAGGCTAAATTTGCAAATGTTGATAGTTGCAACAAGTAATTCATAACAAGTCTAAATGGCATTATAAGTCTGAGATCATAAGACTTTCCAAGAGGGACAGATTACTCAGACTTCTTTCTATGCTGGCAGCAAGTGGTTATTGCAAAGCCAGACCACCCCCAAATAACACAGAGTTAATTTTTGAACTTCACACTTGGAAAATCTCCCTTTGGTGTACACTAGATGTCAGGGTTGGACTGAGAGGATGAGCCCAACCACTCCATCGCACAGCTCTGCGCAACAGGCTGGATGCCATCAGCACAACTAGTTTTGCTTAGGAATTATTTTTGTGAAGCACACGATATTTACAAGGAGCAGTCTGCACAAACATCCTCTCTCACTCACTTTGCAGTATTTCATTTAGGCCAAAAGCCCCAGGCACTGGAAGATGGAAGAGACATCCTGAGATATCTTTCTAATACCAATGAGTATCTGCCGGCATTTTTCACCTTCCCCAGCTTCAGGAAAAATAAAAAATAAAAACCCTGTAAACCACTTGGGTGAACAGACACTTTCTAGAGGGATTCTAATAGACTGCAACTTGGCAGAGCATGGACTTGGCTGGAGAAAAAAAGTGAGAGCAAAGAGGAACCTGATCAGAACTACATTAAATTTGTAGGAGCCATATACGCTCCCCATGACACCTCAGGTAGGTCATTTCATTTCCCTGTGCCTTGACTACACAGCAGTAAATTCAAGATGGCAACTTATCTCTGCCTTATGGCAAAGGAGAGAGTGTGGACCAGGAGAGCAAAGACAAAAATCACTCCCTTTGTGAGATGCTAGTGACACAAAAACAATAACTCCAATAAACTGCCAGTAATAATGAAAGGCAAAAAAAAAAGAGGTTCCCCTTTTAACTTCTGAAAGTGACCCAGTGCTGCCCATTTGTCCAGAGAACAGTCAGGTAGGACTCTGTTAGGTAAAGTGTTAACCAAAGGTGTCCTAAAGGGAAGGAAATGACAGAGTGTCCTGGTTTCAGCTGGGATAGAGTTAATTTTTTTTTTTCATAGTAGCTAGCGTGGGGCTATGTTTTGGATCTATGCTGAAAAGCGTGCTGATAATGTGGAGATGTTTTAGTTGTTGCTAAGTAGTGCTTACAGTAGTCAAGGACTTTTTCTGCTTCCCATGCTCTGCCGGGTGCACAGGAAGCTGGGAGAGGACACAGCCGCAACAGCTGACCCAAACTGACCAAAGGGATATTCCATACCATATGACATCACGCTCAGTATATAAAGCTGGGGGAAGAAGAAGGAAGGGGGGAACGTTTGGAGTTATGGCGTTTGTCTTCTCAAGTAACCGTTACGTGTGATGGAGCCCTGCTTTCCTGGGGATGGCTGAACACCTGCCTGCCCATGGGAAGTGGTGAATGAATTCCTTGTTTTGCTTTGCTTGTGCGTGCGGCTTTTCCTTTGCCTATTAAATGGTCTTTATCTCAATCCAGGAGTTTCCTCACTTTTACTCTTCTGATTCTCTCCCCCATCCCACCAGGGGGGAGTGAGCAAGCAGCTGCGTGGTGCTTGGTTGCTGACTGAGGTTAAACCACGACACAGAGACAGAAAATGTATTTGGAAGGATAGTATAATTTTGTATTTCTATACAGACTATTTGTGTAAAACATTTCAGGGTATTCTGCAAGTAAAATATAGTTCTCGGGGAATTCCTAGAGGTAAATCACTTTTCATAAGCAGGAGGCTTTAAAGTGCATTCCTCTTTGCATTTGGTTTAGGCAGCAGCTCAGCCCAGTTGCTGGAGTCACAAGCTCTGATGGTGGTTAAGGTCAATGCCACAAACATGAACCACAGGGTAAACCAGACAAAAAAAACTGAAACAAGGTGACATCAGAGCCCTTGGGCAGTGGAGATGTCTAGCAAAACACTGTGGAAAGGTGTCAGACCTCAGGGCGCGTGTGCCTGGAATTGCAGTGATCCTCTCTAAGGGAGCAAGGGGCATCCATAACACTGGAAAAACACCCTGGCTCTTTTTGTGCAACAACCAGCCATGATTTTAATGTATCTGTCACATAGCAGTTCTACACACACTGGCTGGTGCAGTTTTGGTGTTGAACATAGTCACAAACCTGTATAACAGAATGCAAATTCACAGTGAGTGAACTTTTAGAAAACATAAATAATAGATTTGGTAGGTAGCAGGGATACATATAACAGCAAAGGGTCAGCCTAGTTTTTACAGAAGAAATTTTGCCTCACAAATCTTTGAGACTTCCTTGGAGGAGCCAATAATAATTTGCAGTTCTCCATTTTGACAAGGTCCTGCTCCAAAGGCTGTCAAAGTTACTGAGATGTCATGGATTGAAAGAATATTGTAACATATGATCTCAAGATGGGTAAATAACTGGTTAACAACAGGAGAAAGAAAAATAAAAGGTGGGATGAAATGGTCAGCATTTATAGTAAAGGAGGATTGTCCTCTCTGCTATTCAACACGCTTATCCAGAAGATGTGATTTGGAAAAGGCGTTGATGGAAGAAGAAAACAAGCAGGGAACAGAAATGAAGGATTGATGGATGTAAGGTTAAAAAAAAAAAAAAGAAGAAGAAACAGAAGAAGCAGCAGCAGCTTACTTTAGTGTAATTGGCAAAAACACCAATTCAGTGCGGATAAGTGCAGAACAATGCATGTAGGGAGAGGCAACCTCAACTCCCCAACCCCATACATGTGCTTGGGCTATAAATTAATTAGGATTTATTATAGATAATTCTACAGAAATTACTACTCAGTGCTCAAGTAGGTTCAAAAAGGAAAGTACAACTTTAAAAACTATTCAGAAAGGCATGGAAGGTGAAACAGAAAGTGTTATTACATATTTTATAAATTTCTGGTATATCTGCATCTTGAGTACTCTGTGCAGTGCTCAGATATACAGAAGAGCAGCAAGGAAGATAAAAAGTAGAGTAGGTTTGCTTGCGAGGAGACTACAAACAGGAAAGAATTCACTGGTCTGGAAAGGGAGAACTGAGATGGTATGTAAATCACCAGGGGCCTGGAGAAAGAGGGCAGAGAGTTATTTTCCACTGTTTCTCACAGTGTAAAATCTGGGGGCAAGAGGAACTTTTTCAGAGGGGGCATATTCAGCTGTGAAACTAGGCCCATGGGACACTCTGTGCACCAAAAGAACACATGGGATCAAACTCAACTAAATTAATGCCACAAATGACAACCAGTATTATTTAATATTCATCAGAGTTCATGCAAAGAACAATTTTAACGCTGTGCTATGTCTTCTTTTTCCAATGAGTGAAGTGAAAGGACTCTTTGTACTCCAGCCTCCTATCTTCTTCCTCCTGAATACCTATCACACTAAGACAGGAGGACATTTATTCTCAGGACAGCTAAGCAAGAAAAAACTTTCCCACGCTGTCTGAAACAGGAGTTGTTGTCTTACCTGTCTTAGGCGGAAGATAACATTGAGAGCACTCTAAGGAGCCCAACAGTCTAGGGAAGTACTGGCTTCTTTAATTTGACAGGAGATAGTGGTATATAATTACTTCTTTTAAGGTAACAGCCCAATATTTTAGTCCTAAGCAGGCATATGCTGCAATAATAAGGCAGCTATTGAGAACATTTGTAACAAAATGTCCATTATATTGTTTAGCTAAATCATACACTTGCTTTTATCTAGAACTGCAACTGCTGTACAACACAGTATGGCCTGTGCAATGGTTATACAGTGTCCTCCATCCACCTGTGAGAAGTGTCATTCCAGAAGATGCCTCTTTATCTCTTCTGCTATTTCCTATTCCAGCTCTGGGAAATATGTTGGATCTTCTTCATTCTTCCCCTCTGGTCAAGCAGCTTACATCTCACAGGATGTTCCTCCAATTTCTTGTGGAAGGCTGGGAAATAATCTCCTGAGCTGGGAGTGGGCCTCCTGGGGTGACACAGATGAGGTTTGATGGCTGGTGGTGACAAAGGAAGAACAATGATGGTTACCATGCCTAGCATTCACTCACTGGTGGACAAGAAATGAATTCCTCAGAAACTGCATCCATCCCACTCAGCACAGCCTGTCTGTGCGAAGGAGGGTTTCTCAGCCTGAGAGCCAGGACTCTTTTGGGTCAATCGGTGGTTACAGAGGGTTAGGAAAAGGTTGAGGAAAAAAAATGTGAAAATATAAAACATAAATATAGATGTAAAACTCTAGAATGAAACACAGGCATCTCCAATATTGAAATTTGGGCAATTAAGCACTTTGGAATACTTGATCTTGAAATCATCGCCTTATTCAGACATCGCAGAAGACTACACCAACACAGGTGAATCCCAAGGAACATTCTCAAGGTTAGGAAACAACAGTTTAGACAGAAGATGAAAATGCCAAAAGTCTAAATGAAGAAGCAACTTCATACTTACTGATCTACATGTAGATTGCTGTCATGGTTTAACCTTAGACAGCAACTAAGCACCACACAGATGCTTGCTCACCCTCCCCTGCCCCAGTGGGAGAAAGAATTGGAAGGGCACAAGTAAGAAAACTCATGGGTTGAGATAAGAACAGTTTATAATAATAATAATAACAACAACAACAACAACAACAACAACCACCACCACCACAACCACCACCATCACCAATAATAATATTGTAGTGAAAAGGAAAACAACAAAAAAAGAGAGAGAGGAACAAAACCCAGGAAAAACAAGTGATGCAACCACTTGCCACCCGCCAACAGATGCCCAGCCCGTCCCCGAGCAGTGATCGCTGCCCCTCAGCCAACTCTCCCCAGTTTATATACTGAACGTGACATCATATGGTATGGAATATCCCTTTGGCCAGTTTGGGTTAGCTGTCCCAGCTGTGCCCCCTCCCAGCTTCTTGTGCACCTGGCCGAGCATGGGAAGCTGTAAAAAGTCCTTGACTTAGTATAAGCACTGCTCAGTAACAACTAAAACATCAGTGTATCAACGTTGTTCTCATACTAAATCCAAAACACAGCACTATACCAGCTACTAGGAAGAAAATTAACTCTATCCCAGCCAAAACCAGGCCAATAGCTAAACACCTCACTGTTTTCAAAATATCATTGAACAAGGTCTTTTTAAGGCAATAAATCTGGATTGAGATCACATTTCCCAGAATTCAGGAATAGGTGGATCTGAGAGGTTTTATATGATTTTCCAGTAAACTACAAGCCATTGTGAAAGTCACAAGAGGGCTACATATGAATCTGTCTATTTTCAACTTCTTGACTCCGTTTATTTGAATCTATGTCTTCCTTTCTTGCATCTTTACACAGGTAGAATAAAAAATTAAGCATGACTATGATCAAAATGTATTCGTCTTATGCTTAGTTATTATTTGCAAAATAACCAAGTGATAAGTCAATAATTAGCATGATAAGCACTTTAAAAGAAAAGTCAATGCTCTCAGCATGAATCCTAAGAAGCGAAAAAGATAACCCTGTGTGAGCTGAGCAGCAAATGCTAGAACAGTCACACTCTCATCTTGTTAAACTCCTTGAGTGATTAATCGCACTCTAAAATGTTATGGATTTCATAAACTTTAGAAATACACATCCAGATTTCTGCATAGTCATAGTCTTTCCTGTTCTCAGCTAGACTAGATTGACATTCATTAAAAGATTGAAAAATATCCAGGTGAGTTACTGTTCTTTGAAGCATATTCACTTTTCAGATTAATTCCATTTTCTGTGCTCAGCATGGATTCAGCCAAACTGTTATTGGATTTTCCATTGCTCAGCATGGGGGAATGTTTATTGTCAACTGGAATTTTACTGGACTTGTTGCCAGCAGAGATGACTTGGCTAATAGGTTTAAGGGGGTTTATCCAGAACACTGACAGTGCTGTTTATCATCCTCATACAGGAGTTGATAAAGGGGATCCATGACATTTAATTTCTTCAGGCTTTAGTGACTCAGAGTGATAGGGAGAAGACTCTTTCTCAGCACTCTAGAGTTCTGTTCCCAGATTTCTCATTGACTTCTTGTGTGACCTGGACTATAACATTCACTCCAGGTTTTCCACGTGTAAAATGGGAATAAAAATGAGAAACCGTACCTCACAGGGTTTTTGTGGGCTTCAGTAGGTTATGATTCTCAGGAGCTTCATGCATGGAGTGATGTAAGTATTACAAGTTTATAACCTTGACACCACTTACAGAACAGCAGCCGTGCAAACCTCAGATTTGGCTAGGACACCAACCACCCAGTATTTCCTCTTATCCTTTCTATGACACAACTCTCTTTGATTCTTGAGAGAGGTCAGGAATCCCTCTAACTGCTTGGTGTAAACACCTGCCCTATGTCAACATTATGCCTTCGTTTGCTTAAGATATAATGGTCATCACAGATGAAAGAGTGAATGCCAGAGCTTAGTAGACAAATGCAAATGAAAAATAAATGTAGACTGCTGGGAAGATGTCACCCAGCACTAGCCCTCAGGTTCTGCTTGCAGCACCACAGTTAAGGGCTGCCAACCGCATACCACCTTACGCCCTTCCAGAGGGATGCACACCTTTAACTGATGTCCGTATTTTCAAAGAGCTCTCCTAGGCAGAGGGGAGTGTAAAGCTTGTAATCTGCTTCCAAGTTTTTGGTAAAAGCCTGTAGGTTGGATCTGATGCACCTTAGGTTTAACTACAGATACTGTGTCAAAGTGGGGTAGGATTTGATGATATCTGCAAACATATTTACAGCAGACCAACTAACAGGTTTCAGAGAGCAAAGCAACTTGTACAATGCTTATATGAAGGAACAATAATTGTTCATTTCTCCATTCCTCTTGCCCCTGCCATGCATAACACAAAAGCAGGCTACTACATGCCATGCAAGTCCAATTAGATTAATAGCTTGAGGCACTACACTGGAAGCTATTATTTTGTATTAGCAGTGATGGATGCTCCTATAAGCAGACATAGCTAATGTAAGAGAGACTGAGTTGAAAGTGGAGGCACATATACAGAAGGGCAGGTGAACTAACATGCCAGATTTGCTGCAGTTTAAACCATTCATCCATGCATCTAGAAACCACAGGAGTACCAAATACTGACACAAGTTCTGTCCTTTAAACTGATCCTAAAATGTGCCACGCATCTACTGGGTGAGGTCAACAAGAGCGCCCATCAAAACCCAGGTTATTATTTTGCGGATGATCACTTGAACTAACAGTCCAGACAATGCCAAGAGCTTCAATCTCATGGATAATCTGAACAGGAGAAAAATGTTTAATGAGGAGTCTGCCCTCAGTTAATTGAGCATGATGGACATTTCACATGAGCTTGAAGCTAGGGGATGCATCACCACAGTCCACAAGAATTATTGTAAACTATAGACAAAATTTTAGCTGGAATTCTCCTGGTTCCACTGACTTCCCTAGAAATATACTGATTTGCAATAGTTTCCCCATTGCAATAAGAAGGAAATTATTGCTAATGATGCTTACTGACAAAAATACTATATAGTCATCCTGAGTATTTCAAACTACTAAAAGTTGTTAGAGTAACAACCACTCTTGTTATTATGTAGCAATTCCACTCTGAAAAAACAGAACAAGACAAGGCAAAACACAGATATCCTCTTCTTTTCAAGCATTTTAAAGCAGATAGATATAAACATTTCCATTCATTCAAAAGGCACGTCCCTTCAAAAAAAGCCATTGAAATGTCATTTTCTTTAATGTAATTGCTACGGTCACTGAGTAAATAGCACGGTTTTTAACTTACAAACACCTGTTAGGAAACAATTTGCCTCTGATGAAATTAAAAACACAGTCAACTGAGCAGACACATCTGCAAACGGGATTTGAGCGGTCACTGCTGGCACTTAGTACTGAAGGGAAAGAAAAAGGTGTCGGGGAAAGAAAACGGGAAACTGGAAGGGGGAAAACCCATACAGGCTGCTCAGCTTTCCATCTGCCCCTGAGCTGGAGGCAGTCCTCTGCTGTGCTGCTGCCACTGCTTCTGGAGAAGGACCCAGCCGTGGCTCCCCACCACCTCTGCACAGAGGGAGGTCCAGCAATGAAACATGCCTGGTTCACAGGGCAGCACCGAGGCTGGAGGAGGCCAGTTTGGCCTCAGCACTACAAGACAGTGCAGATGAGTGTGGATGAGGATGACGACTGACACATTGCTGTCTCTCCCAGCTGTCCTTGCCTTGCGAGGGGATGCTGTGGCTTTGCAGAGGCACCAGGGTGGAAATAGTGTCTGGGACACAGCTTGGTCCAGACAGAAGTACTTCTTACCCCTCTCCAGACACTCACACAAGCAACCCTGGCACGTCATGGACAAAGCATTAATGTGTTCCCTCACTGAAACATCCTGAAGACAGACCTTCTGCCACCTCTCCATGCCCCTCATCCCCCTGCAGAGCTACCACAACTTTTGCCTTCAACTGCTATGCAGGCAGGATAAAGAAAATCCTAAAAGAAGGACAACAGGAAGGATGAAAGGCTTATGTGATCAGTAAAGATTTACTGATTTAGCTAAAAAATTCAGCACTGAGGTAAGGGAACTATTTCATTGGGAATTTTTACTGGGAGATGACACAGGAAAGTTAGGGATATTGCTGTTCCTAATTCAGTATTCTGCTGTTAAATCAAGGGAGCACATCCAGGAGGGATTCTTCTTTCTCCCTTTTGCTGCCTTTGCCAACAAAGGAGGTCTTCTGCTGTAATTATCAGGAAGATCTGCAGGACAGAAGAGCAGGAGGACCAAGACTCTGTTTCATTAGAGACACTCAAAAAATGTTCTAAACTTGGGGAGAAGCAGTCTCCTAGGAGTGTTAAGAAAATCTGTGTGTTTATACAAAATTCACTGTTCTCTCCAATGAGACACCTCAAGGAGAGAGTTCAAAGACAACTACTTCTTGGTCAGTCACTGTGACATAAGCTGAGGGTTTAGTAACTAATTACATTTTTTTTTCTGCCCAGGTATGCTTTTTAATCCACTGAACGCATATTATTCTCTGCTCTATGCCCACCCAGCTCCTACATTAAACCTAGTCCTATGTGACAACCTGAACTCTGCAAGTACCTGTTCCATAACACTGCACAAGATCAAACTTTCAGGAATATGAAGATGTAACACAGCTTGTAGCAAACTGTGTTCATGGGTATCACCAGAAATATTAGAATAGGATAGGATAGGATAGAATAGAATAGAATAGAATAGAATAGAATAGAATAGAATAGAATAGAATAGAATAGTTCAGCTGGAAGGAACCTACAACGATCTTCTAGTCCAACTGCCCGACAACTTCAGGGCTGACCAAAAGTTCAAGCATGATATTAAGGGCATTGCCCAAATGCCTCTTAAATGCTGACAGGCTTGGGGCATCAACTGTCTCTCCAGGAAGCCTGTTCCAGGGTTTGACTGTCCCCTCAGTAAAGAAACGTTTCTTCATGTCAAGTCCGAACCTCCCCTGACAGTGTAGTAGCAAATGTGCCTTGGAGCACTGGTAAGGAATGGTGAGGAAATCCTGCATGCTCTCTACATCTCTGCAAAGTTCATGTTGAGGGAACCAAACCCCTGTCTTTCACCTCTGACATCACCACAACAAAGTGAATGTCTATGGTGTAAATGCCCTTATTTACATAGTCTGAACGTACATACCAGTTTTGGCACCAATGTACAAAATGACAAGAATAGTACCTCTCTCAATCTTTCAGTACTCCAAATATAAATCCAAAAGGAAAAGGAGACTTGCCAGGGTTTTAGATAAGATCCAAACCTCTTCCCACAAATCGAGGTAGGAAAATAAATCTGAGAAAGGTTAAAGTCACAAATGAGCTCTGAAAGTTCTACCCCGTGGCTGAAGCACATTTTGTATCCCATATAAACACAGCCAATGAGTGTGTTTAACAGAGGAGCCGTGCAGCTTGGTTTCAGTGGGAAAAGGGGATGTGACAGTGATAGCAGAGATGGGTTACTTTTACAGTTTGGAGGAGTCATCCTTTGCCTGGCTGTGCTTTGGGCATGGATCCAAATGTTCTAGGTCTGAAAATAACCAACCTTTCCACCACACCAGTGTCACCTCCACTCACTGGTTTTTCAAAGCCTGTGTTATTTCCCTGGCAGTTTGTTGGCACCGTCCATCCCAACCTATGTCTCTGGTTACACTTTGGCTTTTCTCCAGGCTGTGGCTGCTGAAATCAGCCCCCCTTACACTCCCGGAAGAGGGTTTGTGTCCAGCCAAATCAAGTCCCTGCTCCTCCTCACTGCGGGGCCTCATGGATGTTAGCTCTGGTGTAGAGAGGGGACGACTAATAGGGGTGGTCTCTGGGCTGCAGGGTTGGTTTCTGCTGTGGCCTGAGAGAAGAGTAACAGGTTTGTCCTTGGGAGCTGAGTGGCAGAGGACATGTCAGGGACACCCAGCAGCTGTGCCCAGTGCATGGCCACCAAGGGCAGGGACAGCACCCTGGGCCTCCTGGGCACAGGTACTGCCTCAGGGCCAGCACCCCAAAAGCCTTCCTCCAAAGGATGCTGGGCAGAGGGCTGGCGGCTGGGGCTGTGCAGGGAGGGCCCCGTCATCCCCATGGCACAGGGCCACCACCCGGCAATGCAGCAGTCACAATGCCTCAGGACAGCATAAAAGGCAGCAGCATCCCATGGCCCACTGCCACGGCTGGCTGGGGGCAGCCTGAAGACATCAGAGAGGAAGTCTCTGAGGAACCAGTGGAATTACTTGGAGGGGGCTTAGGGAGGAAGACTGGAGGCTGGATGAGGATGCTGGAGATGACAAGAACCACCAACCCCTGGAGGCGCCCAAGGCTAACAGGCCTTTTCAGCTGGATAGCAGTGCAAGACCAAGGCAATGACTTCTTGAGGAGCACTGCAGAGCTCGCTGTCCTCATCCCCCATGGAGCCAGGGGCAGCAGCCTTAAGAAATCAGATGCAGAGATGTTGGAAGGGGTCCCAGTGCTTTGGAGCACCCACTGGTGCCCTGCCAGGCATGGGTAGGAATCCTGCCCCCAGGGTCAATCAAGCCGGGGGTATCCAGCCACTCTCGGAAGCCCCAGAGATGGCTCCAGTCGGAGGGAGAACAGGGCTTGGGCGTCTCCTGGGAGGCATGACCAGCCTGTGGGACAAGGAGGCAGGTCTTGCTCACATGCTCAGGGAATAGCCGATCGCCAGCACTGGGGTCAGGAAGGAATTTTCCCCCAGGGCAGATTGGCACTGGTCCCTGGGGGTTTTTTGCCTTCCTCTGCAGCATGGAGTATGACCACTTGTCAGGGCTCCTCTAGTCCCTTTTAGCTGGGTCACTGCCTGCTGCTCATGCACCACGGAGATGGCCTCTCGTGCCCTGCAGCTGCAGCGGGGAGGAAGGCTTTTTTCCCCCCATGGTGGGCTAGACAGTGTCACCGGGGGTTTTTTTGCCTTCCTCTGCAGCATTGAGCACGGTCCCTTGCCAGGGCTCCTTTGGGCCATTTTGGCCAGGTGCCTGCTGCTCCTGCTCCACGAAGGTGGCCCTCATGCCCCGCATCCAGGGGGAGGAAGCTTTCTTGACTCCCAGGGTGGCCCCTTGGGGTTGCTTCTTGTCCTCTGTAGCA
Source organism: Morus bassanus (assembly GCA_031468815.1). NCBI lineage: Eukaryota > Metazoa > Chordata > Aves > Suliformes > Sulidae > Morus > Morus bassanus. The sequence continues at coordinate 55,413,642 of CM062567.1, read as the reverse complement.
TTGAGCACAGCCCCTTGTCAGGGCTCCTCTGGGCCCTTTTCTCCCGGGTCTTGCCTGCTGCTCTTGCACCTCCAAGGCACCACTCGTGCCCTGGCTCTCTCTGGCTCTCTTGCCTGTTGCAAGTTTGGAGCGGAAGCGAGCTCTGCTCTTCCCTTGGCTCCATTTCCCCAGGGCTTCTTGCTTGTGCAAAACAGCCTGTGCCTGGAAGGGCTCCAGGCTTGCTGCACCACCAGGAGCTGCCACTTTCCAGTTCGCCCTGCATGCAATACAAGTGCAGAGCAGACACGAGAACGCTGGCCAAGAAGCACAGTGGCGAGCAAGTTTTGGAATGCCAAAATTAAGCTTGTCATCACCACCTGTAATACTTTTGAAAATACCCCACGGTGTCACACACCTCTTCTTTTTTATGTGATCGGTCCTGATCCTCATTCTTCATGTTCTCACTCTTCAGGAAACAGGGACTGCTTGGCCTCTATTCCTGCTGCTGTTTTCTGCAGCTCTGTGACTTGCCTTTGCCAGACTGCAAGGGATGTTTTTTCAAGCTAAACTGAAGAATGCATCAGCCTGCTCCTGGCTATACATGTGCATTGTGTTAATGCTTGTGAGCACTGGCTCTCAAAGGGATTCAGAAAAATATAAATAAAAATAATATCCTGTTTCCATTTGTAACCTTTGTGTTATGTGTCCTTGAAAGTGTTTTTGGAGCTGAAAAACTCCTGGCATTTCAGGCAAATAACAGTCTCATCATTATTCGACTCATGGTAAGAGAAGAGAAGAAGAGCAGGAGGAGAGGAAAGGAGAGGAGAAAGAAGAGAAGAGAAGAGAAGAGAAGAGAAGAGAAGAGAAGAGAAGAGAAGAGAAGAGAAGAGAAGAGAAGAGAAGAGAAGAGAAGAGAAGAGAAGAGAAGAGAAGAGAAGAGAAGAGAAGAGAAGAGGAGAAGATAGAGGAGGTGATGTTATGTTATGCCTCAATTTCTGCATGACACACTCTGACCTAGGGCAGAGGGCTCCATCCAGGAGGGCAGGTCTCTGCAGTGCAGGTGCCAGGCCCATCCAGGAGACAGGGGCAGAGATGGGCACACCTACAGCATTGCTCAGGCAGGGACTGAAGGCCCCAGGCTGAGCTGAGACACATCCCCTGGGCCCTTGGCAGGAGATGCTGGGGGTGGGGGTCCCAGGGGAGGCCCGTCCCAGCCACAGAGGCCTATGAGCACCCCCAGGGCCCTGGCACAAGTAGCCTTCCCAATGTTTCCAAGCCACAATAAAAAAAATGTGGTCACTCAGTGACTGTAAATAATACTTCTGGGTACATCAATGCCCCTACTGTGCTTCCTCACCATACAAAGTGCAGTCTCTTGGAGAAATGGCTGGTTCATCCTCTTTGCACTGAGAAAAAGGAGTCATTCCACGAGCCAGCAGACGTGCCCGCAGCAGCCAGGCTCCCTGTGGCACTATGAGATGCGGCTTAGCTGCGGGGGACTCTGGTTTCACCAACGGTCAAGCCCAGGTGGGAGCACTGCCAGGGCTCTCTCCTGCATGCAGCTGCCTAACCTCAAAAAAATTCCCCAGCTTTGTGACCTCTTGGGTGTTTCTTCCTCTCACGCACTTTAAATTGACACGGCAGAGATTCAAAAGTTAGCGATGAGGAGGACTGACCACCCTGCTGGCAAAGAGACAGACAGGATCATGCACACACATGTGCCTGTTCTTGTCAGCCTCGCTCTTTCAGAAGTGATACTAAACCCAATGCAATAAAGTTTCCCGTTTTTATTCAAGACACCACATGTGATTCGCAGAAAAAGCAGCAAGACAATAACATTTTCTCAGTTAGAAAATTGTGTGCGTATTTAGAGCAGACTGTTTCTTAACTACACATTAATTAGTGGCTGCTTCTAGCAAAAGCAACCCCCCTGACACTTGATATATAAAGCATAAAGAAACAACACCATAATGGCTGTAAACAAAATGCGTCACTTGACTATATACATGGAAAATATTGCACTATTATCTACTCCCCATCACATACTGTAAATAGCTGCACGGGAAGGGCTGATTTGCAAGCTGTACCAGAGTAAACAGTTTGCTGCGTAAGCCACAGTAACAGGGCACGGGTGGGAAGGTACCAGTGTTAAACAGCCAAATAGAGAAAACCCACTGGGTCCCTAAACCGATCGGTGCCAAAACATACACTGAGGTGGGAGGTTTCTAACGAAGAGAGAGTCAAAACACAGCTAGTCATTTCTCTAAGTGCCAGACAGAAGGCACCTTCCTATAATTCAATCTGAGATCATCACAGGGAGTATCGCTACTGGAAGTAAGGCTGGACTGGTGACAAATCTACAGTGTCTTTTTGCAAAAAGGGACACTATTAGGTTAATCGCTCCCCTCTCTTAAGGTGAATCCTCCCTGTTGGTGTTTTTCTAATCATAACAGTTCACAGATCCCTAGATCAGATAGTTTTAAAGGGGAGTAAATGTTATCGTTCCCAAACAGATGAGGAAACTGGAGCACGCAAGAAGGATTTGAGCAAGGTCATTTAGCAAGTCAGCAATTGTGAAGGGACTGTACCTGGTAGCTTATGCCAAAATGCTCTCTTCTGCATTTATATTCTCTACCTTCTTATTATAATGGTGGTCTGCAGGCCCAGAACAAGGATCACACATAAGTAGGGATGTGGGATTTGTTGTTTGCAGGTACTTATTAACGGATTGATGGGTTAAAAGTGGTATAGTGTTGGAGAAATGGATGAGAAACCCTGTGTAAGCATTGCTTGTTAAAAATAAACAAGGGACCAATGCAAACATGCCAAAATGTATAAAAAGTGAGCTAGTTTTGAAATTAGATCTCTTTACATTAGATGAGAGTTATGGCTGTAGTGTGACATGAATGTTTCATTCCAGTTTTTCCTTAAAACAACACATTTTTTTCCTCCAAAAAGCAAGACCTCTCCAAAATATCTCCAAAGAGCAAGACCTCTAAACACCACCTGCAAGAAAATCCTGGGTGAAAACATTCAAAGTAGTAGCCTCGCCTATGAATATAAATATAAGAATTTAACAACTATGACCCTATAAGAAATAGGCAATATATACAGGTAATACTTATTGTCACTGCCAGTGATGAGAAACTTCAGAATTTAAGAGGATGTATTTATGATATTTCCTGTTCCATGCTTTCTATCTAAAAAAATGTCTTGGGTTAGATACCTGGGTGTCCTCATGTCAGCATGCTGCTCAGAGGTTTAAATTTTACTTTCAGTAATTGTCCATTCTCGTTCTCGAGCAGGACAGTAATAGACGGAGCACATTGTTTTACTAAGGTAATACAGTGTTATGAACTCCCTCACATTCCTGCTCGTTCTTTTCCTTACGTACACCCAAGCGGTGGTTGCAGCTGTGCCTGGGGAAACAATCTGCTAAGGTGGTGGCTGTGAAAGAACATCACACCATGAACAGCTTGGAGAACTGAAAGAGCACAGAAACACGCTACTGCACATTGGCATCTATATATGGAGCCACACCATACCTCGTGGGCTGGCACAGCAGCCATCGATGAAAATACCTGTAGTAAAACTTAAGTACTTTGCTTGAAGTTTAGGGTTTTTTTCTTGGTGATTTCTTGTTGTCTTCTTGCTGACTTACTCTTTCTTTCCTCTACTGTGAATTATACATATATGAATACCCTTGCATATGCACATGCAAGATAGTATCTTGTTCACACTAAGACATTATTTTGTGTAACTGCTTCATATTACCCTCCCTTTCTTCTGACAGCTGTGTGGGACAAAGATGAAGGGATTAAGAAAATGGTTATATGGTAAAACAGAGACAGCAGGATTTGGTAGATGGGAAGGGCACAAAAACCTGTATGCTTGGGTCCACAAAACAGCCTTATTTTACCCTTCAGTATCTATGCCCATGTGATTACGGCCCAAATTAATTTGCTAATTAAATTAAAATAGTCTGTGAAGTCTGCCCTGCAAGCCACAAAACTTAAGGTATTTTTTTAAAAAATCTGAAATGTTCTAAAGACCATTAAAAACAACAGTTCATTTGTTCAACCCCAGTGAATGGATTTAACTTTTTTAATGCGATGTGGAAAAGTCATGCCATACCTGGAGGAGAAGTCATCTCTTTATGTCCATCTCCCAAACAGTAGGTACTGTGAGTGTCTATTTCTAAAAGTGCGCATATAAGCAAATTAGAGTGAGGTGGTACTGACTGACCTGGCAATGTGAGGTGGTTCGCCGAGGACCCCGAGCCTTGGAAGTCAGCTGAACGTTGCACTGGACCTTTAGAAAGAAAGAGTAGTTTCAGCAGAGATGGATGAACGGTAGTCCCACCAGCCATGAAAATGCTTTTTGTAGTGCCGCCACCACTACGAGGTGTTTGTTGTCTTCTTTCCGCCCTTTCTTATCCATGGCTTTAGGTGGGAAAGTAGCCTCACTTCTGGGGACCTTTCCATCTAAAGGAGTCAATACCAAACATATCTTTTTTTATCACCGGGTTTGGATGGAGATACCTGAGTTACTGATTCTGGAAGTTTCACGGTCTTAAGTTTTGGACCTATGGTCAGATCTCAGACAGCTTTCCCTTCAGCTACCTCCATGTCCCCACAGAACTGGCAATTGCAAGTTTTATTGGCCGGCATGGCTCTGAAGGCAGTTACGCAGTACTTACCTTGCTTCTGTGGTGGTTCAGCAAGCGGCTGGCATCACTTTGGGAACCACCGGTTGGTAATAGCTCCAGGCATTTACGTCACTGGCTATATGCACCAGAGAAAGTACTCTGATACTGTATTTGCAAGCAGAGGTGAGTCACCCAAATCATTAGATACCTTTTCCAAACCATCTTTTCTCCCTTCTTGCTTATGTGGCAGTCAGTATTTTTGATTTGAAGGTCACAGTCAACTACATCAAAACCCTCAATATCTAACAGAAACTGGCAGCTTGGCTTCATCTGTACTTGCACTGGACTGGAGGTACATGCAGACTCAGACCAAGCCAGTAATATATGAGTACAAGCAGGTACAGTGGCAAGCACATTGCATGTTCTTCAGGAAATCAACACCAGTGGACCTCCCAGAGAGGAAAGGAGTGAATTAAAATTGGAATTTCAAGCAAAAGGGAATACACAAAGCCTTTCATGCTTGTATTGAACATCTCTGAACTTCACATCCTCCTTAGAGAGAATGGCTTGGTCTCTGTCACTCTTTATCATGACTTTTTCCTTAAGGAAAAGATCAAATGGAAAAACAGCAGCAGTAGAGGAAAATTCTGGTCTTTACTCATTGTGCATGATGACTACTGCACAGACACCGCCTGAGTCTACCTGTGGAATAAGATACTCTGTAGAAGGTGGTATGTAGAGATTCAACTGAAATGCTGTGAAAGGAGGTCTATAAGCAATACTGGAGCACAGGACACCAGCCCTGTGGGATTGATTCTCATGCTCCAAGTGACACAGAAAAAAAAAATCACACAAGCGTTTCCATGGGCATGAGTGTGGTGTGCTGTTGTTGGTTTAGATGCTCTTATGGGCTGTGATTTCAGTCAAAAGAGAAAAGGGGAAAGGTGAGGTTGGCATGTCTAATCCCCCAAAAGGTAAAGATTTACCTCAGGGTCCTTAGATAAGTATTTGAATTCTCTACCTTAATTTCCCTGTCTCTAGAAATCAGGTAATGCCACTAACACCTCCTCACAGGGGCAAGTGGTAAGAAATGACTGCTGTCTAAGCAATGTTCCCACTACGCTTAAAAAAAAAGTTGACTATTACTAAAACTCTATGGGGAGCTGGATGCTGGAAAGCAAATGGGAAGTGCCATGTCTGGATCAGATGTAGAAAGCACCAGAAAAAAATGAACGCTTCTACAACTTCAATTCAAATGGAGCAGAGACCTCATTGTTTTTATTTGGTAATAGGATGAACATACATGGACTCAGTTACAGAAAAACTGGAACGTTGAAAAATGTTTTATACATTTAGAGACCACAAGCCTCTTCTTTCAAATAAGGAACTAACAATAAATACATATTGTTTAACATTATTCTCAGAACAGTTGAGAATACTTGGCATTATATGGCATCATTCATCTCAGTTTTGCATTTTTTTTTCCTTATGAGTCATAACAAACAGATTTTTTTTTTATTACCCTACCCACCCAGTCCCAGGAGCAAACTTAGGTTGAGTTTTGCTTTCAGCATGTATTTTAACTTGTTTTCTACCCCCTGGTGCAAAATAGCGTAACAACCTGCCTCTTTCTTCCTTGAAAAATGTTAGAGAACAGGTGTCTGATGTTTATTTTAGGTCAGTTCAAGAAAGACATCTCCATTATCAGTTCTGCTAATATAAACATACTCTAAAGTTTATGTTTAACTTCATACATAGAATTCCCTGCAGAATGCCAGCTGAAAAAAGGTTATTTTACAAGACCAAGATCCTTGAATTTGGTTAATTTCCCCCTATCCTTCCTACCAATACGTTTAATGTTTCTTTATCTAGGACCTGTCACTGTAGGGTTAACCACAAGAGCAGTGAAATCTACTGTCACAGATAAGCCACAATGTCCACCCTTCCTCCCTGCTGAAGGTAGTCAGTGTGCTAGGGTATGACTTTGATTGAAGTGCCTACAAGAAATAGCATCATCAGAATGAAGAGAGATATATAGTCTTATTTAAATACATGTGGTGGAAGCAGCTCCTACCACAGCAAAGGAAGACAGTGCCACTTTGATGCATTGGCCTTTCACAGACCGCCCTGTGCATAATTAGCTGTATATGTTATTTAGTCTTTGGCCCCAGACGCTGCGATGGGACCAGCAGGACTTTGAATGCAACTTCCTTTGATTTCAGTGCAACTAAAAGAGTGATCAGGCCCTAGGCTTTATTTTACTCTAAGCTGATGTTGCAAATGCAATGGCTTTTGTCTATCGGGGAAGAAGGGGGAGGAGAAAAGGGAAGGGAAATATTCCTGTGAGAATCTGGGCCTGTAGACAACCAGAAGGTCTGATAAACCCAACCAGAACCCTACCATAAAAATAGCAAATATTTAAAAAAATTGCATATAAAAGTGTATAAAAATATCATCCAAGCAAGAAGAAAAGGAAAATGCTCACTCTGTCATTCTACTGCTAGGTTTTATCACTAGAAAACCCCAATGGCCATAAGTAACTTTGTTTGATAGATACACTCCTATGACCATTGGCAGAGACAACGGGATTACATATATTCCTCCTACCACTGGATAGCTTCTAAAACTAAGGTGTTATGAGTACACAGCTGCTAATACATACGCATTTGGAAGAAACTGAAAGAATACAAAATGCCAAGAATGTGCTGTGAGGCTTGTGAGTGAGTGCTGTCATGCACTTAGGTATGAGGGTAAATAAATTCACTAAAACTGAGTTTCAGGTGCTCAGCCAGCTTGCCTGGAAGTAGCTCCATTTTCTTCTACCTGGTGGTCGAGTCACTAGAGCAGGGAGAGCTGATGCCTTGAAGACAGGCATGTGTCCCAGTCCTGCTTGGGTACAGATCAGAACCCTCTGTTCTTGCTGGGGATCGAAAGGGACACTGCAGCAATGAGAAGGCAGTCTCAGCAAGTGGAAATGCATGGCCAGCATTTCATTTTGACAGGAAATAATGGCATTGGCAGTGGTCACCTGTCCTGCTCCTGCTTTGCTCACAGTAATCAGACAGAGAAAGGGTTGTCTGGGATTGCACAACTCGTCTGCCTGTGGAAGCAGTGGGAGCACCACATTAGGATGCACACCAGACACTAAACTGAGACTGAAGCAGCCCTGCTCATATTGTAGGAAACACAAGTGGGAAAAACCTCTATACCTACTTTGGAGGGAGCTGAATTTATGCCTTAAAATGTGAAAGCATGTTTTTTTTCCCTCCTTTCTACCTGGCCAGCACTGATGCCCACTCCCCGGAGTGATTTGCATGGAGTCAGTGCCACAGGGCTCCTCCTTGTCCTCAGCCAGCGTGCTCCTGCTTTTGAGTGCTGATGTTCAGATACCGGCGCCAGCACAGCTCTTTAGGTCCGCACTGGTTCAACACATGTGAAAGCACAGGATCACTCTGTTGTTTTTAATTATTGGGTGAGGTGATGGATCAAAAAAGAGTAAGAGAAAAGGACTTGATTATGCTGTCATTTGCTGAGTATAAAAGGCTAACATATGGTATAGATCATCAGAGGATGACCAGTTTCATTATTATAAAATGAAATGTGATGAAAAAGGAGCCAAATGAGAAATATTTAAGACCATCTCACAAGTTCCTGGAGATAGACTAGTTTATTCTAGTTGAACCAAAAAAAGTACTGTCCTTGTCAGGTTGCCGCATTTCTAATTTGAATAGATTATTGTGCTTTTTAATTGAAAGCCACATTTGGGATCCACTGTAGAAATTGCAAGGACTAACAGCGGAAGTATTTGCCTTTAGCTAGGTAAGCTCACGGACCTTCTGATTACAAAGCAGCACAGCACTTTCAGCTATCTAGTTTGAAATATTTTTGCTTCCAGACTGAGCTTGTAAGACTTTGTAAGTACATATGCAAACATTTGCATATCCAAAGGGTAGTTTGCAAAAACTCCACCATATACCATTCTTCTCTGGCATAACCAACTACCTTTTGGAAAGTTTCTCTCCAAACACGAAATTTATGCTTGAAAAAAGAAACATCAAGAAAAAGGAATTTGCCTCCATTCATCCATCAGGAAGCAGGCTCCCAAATTCCAGATTCCTTCTGATGCTAAACGTCCTACTATATTAATACATAGTGTGTTTACACCAGCTGGAGCTATACAAAAGGCTGCACTTCTAGACAAGTGTCAGTCTGCCTAGATTGCTCTGAAATATGTTTTTAGTCTAAAATTGCAAAAGTTCTTTCTTTAATTGACCACCTATTTTATCATCAGCAAAAAAAAAAAAAAAAAAAAAAGTTGGCTTCTGGCATCTATTTTTTTCCTCAAACATGGAAAACATTAGTGACATTCATCATCTTTCTATAATTAAACATAGAAATCTGGCCATATAACTTAAAAAAAATAATATTGTGTAGTTTGTAAGGAAAGCTGGCTGACTTAAGCATTTTAAGAAGGTGCATTGCAAGTTTTTACATTAAAAAAAATTAATTCAAAAAATAAACATATCCCTGCTTTCATATGTGTGAACACTTCTTGCATGTTGTCACAGAAATGCATGGTTCAAATCACTGACTGAGTGCAGCCCAGATTGAACTGTCACCCTTTGAGCCACTGAAGTAATGAACAGGATAAAAACATATTGCTTGCTTTTCTTTTTTTTTTTTTTTTAATTATAGCGTGTCCAGGAGTTCAGGCACTACATCACCATGAGTCAAAGGTCTGCTAATTCCCTGAACACCAGTCCCAGCTAAAGGAAAAAACACTGACAGGGATACTTGTAATGGTATCCCTCCCTATTTTAAGGGGGTAAAGTGCCTGGATTCTCCCTCTCAAGTTACACAACAGTTTCTGGGAAGCAGAAGAGGCCTGGTGCTCTGCCAGCAAGGCAGAGCTTTCTGAGAGCACCGGCAGTCCCTGCACAGAAGCGGAAGACTGCCATCTTCATCATACAGCTTCCCAGCCTGTGCTGCCCTCCATAAGAAGCACTCTGGCACCAGAAGACCCCTTTGTGCCTACTGAGGGGTGCTCCCAAATAAATCTTTAGAATTTCAGCATGAGGCCAATGGTATGGGCCCTATATTTGCAGAATTTCTGGCTTATTCATTGCTTGTATAGTCTTACTGAGGACAGAAAAGGCAGGCATCTGAAAACATAATTTCCATACAACTGTGGAAAGTTAGGTAAGGATGTAAAAACAGAAATCCTTTTTCACTCTTTATAAACAGATCATTAGCTAATGAACACCTAATCCTTTTCCTTTTCTTTTTTTTTTTTTTTTTTTTCCTTTCATGGAATAAAATAAGAGAAAGCCGTTCTGTAATTTTTTTTAAAATTTTTATTATTTTTTTACACACTTGCACAGTGGCTGATCTCTAGGTTAACTGGGAGGTTTCTAAACATACCATTCCCTGGCTCACAATGCACTAGCACAATGCTGCAGAGTGTTCCAGGGAGGTGGGGGGGCGGAGTAGGGGAATGTAGGTGTGATCCTGGGAGGGGACCCCACAACAGATGCTTTCCTCTGGCCTAGTCTCTTTGTAGGGTTTTGATTTCTAGATTTCACTTTCACTTTATAAATTTCCAAGCTAATAGATTTAATGGGGATTTTTTTTTACATGACAACAAAAAAATTCTAAAAAAATGCTAATAATCCACTGTAGCTTATTAAAATGATTTTAAAAGAGCAGGAGAATGTTAGAGATAGCTCTGACTGCCTGTATATTGCAAAACATTTTGCTGCATACATGTGTCCTGACATCAGTAACTTTGACTATGGCATCTCTTCTAGAATGGCAGCTCTGATCTGCAGTCCCCAAGAGACGGCAAATCCACCACCTCCCTTATTAGCTCATGGTGGTGGTGAATAACCCTAACAATTGAGGAAAAACATTTTCCAGTCTGATTTCACACCTTTGTGCCAGTGCATGAGAAACAAGAACTGACCAGCCATGAATTAAGCAGTCTGGCTTTGCTGTCTGAAAGAAGTCACTCCCAGAAAGAAAGAAAATATGTATCAGAAGCAGATGAAGAAAAAGATTTTGGGTTTTTTAATTATTATTATTATTATTATTAATTATTGTTCTCCTGTGCGTAATCTAAGGCATCTTTAGTTGCTGTACATTAGGTAAGGGTAACTTAAAAAATATTGACTAAATCATCCTGCACCTCTGCCCAAACACTTGGTGAGGGTATGTCCCCCTGACTTCAGAGAGAAGTCTGACTAAGCAGGGACTGAGTCACTGCTGCGATATTTAGTTCTGCATTATTGATATTTCATCAATGTGCCTTCAAAGAGCCTGGTCAGGGCTGGAAGTCATATTCTACCACTCCTATCAGGGCTGAATGCTGATGGAGGGGGGGAAAGGGGAGGTGGGAAAGTGCTACATGGTGACACAGCCCTCCGTCTGTCACACGACATGGAGTGTGCTCGCTGCTGACTGCAGGGCCACTGTCCTCCCAGCCCCGCTTTCCTCAGAAAATCTACCCCAGAGCTACCATTGAACCAGGAGCTCACAAATGGGAACACTATGTGCCTTTATATTTATTTTATTTAAACAAGCTTGTTCAGTGAAGCCAACTGCGAGTTCTAAGAACTGCAAGAGTTATTTTTGTACTTCTTCCTTCTGGAAACATGTGATGAAGCGCAACCTTTTCACAGCATGAACCTAATCTAAATCTCTGGCTTTGAACAAACTCAAACTCTGGTGTCCAAAAAAAGAACTCAAAATGTCTCTAGCCTCAATAATCAAAATCCCAGATACAAACACTCCTGAGTGAGAAGGTATTCATGTTTAAATGTGGATTTAGGCTGACCTCACTGCTGTGATTTTTGCTAGTGTTGCAGGAAGCTTTTCCCTGTACATGCACAGTTTAAGCAGGAACAGAGACCCAAGCTCTAATATAGGCTGGTGGTAAAGTCCTGTGCTTTTGAACATCAAAAGGAAATACCAAAGATTTACCTTCCTAAGCCAATGTTTTGCATGTTCTCTAGATAGCAAAGAGCCATGACAGCAGTCTGATTCCTTGGAAAATACATATACGACTAACACAGCAAGACCTCATCCTGAACAAAAAGGAGTTAGGCAAAACCCAGTTGTATGTGTATGAATGTGTCTTGATTTCCACATAGACAGGTAAAATTACTTACAATTAACTGGATCCCTACCAAGATGCTGAGCCAGAAAAGCACTTACATACATGTTTGACATTTCTTATACAAAGATACCCTCCTGAATCAAGGCCTGAGTGAGTTAATATCTTCTTTAAAATGGGCCAAAAAATGATGGCTACTTTCCATGTGTCTAACTCCACTGGATGAGATAGTTTTATCCACTGACTCCAGCAGTGTATTTAGGACACACTTTTTCATTTTGGTTTTGTCTGTCTGTACTTCTCCAGCAATGCTTTTCCTTTTCTTTGGCCTGTCCATTCAGTCAGTGATGAAAGAAAGACCACACTGAGATGAAAGTAGAACTGATCCGTGTGATTCCCTGCTGCCCTTCCCTGCTGCCCTTCTTCTCTTAGATCTTCAGGTCAGACAAAGAGCGGTTACTAGTAGCCCATGAACAAATGTGGGAAACAGCTCATTATCTGTAATCTCAAGTTAAGGCAGGCACGTCAAGCAGTACATTAGTGCATGTTCTGAGAGTCTGACAACAAAATTTGCCCCAAGGGAATAGCGCTTTCATTGATTATTCCTTTCCTATTACTAACTGCAAAAACAGAACAAAATCAAGGGTTGAGTAAGTCTGCCTGTTGTTTAGAAACAAAAACATTTTGCTATCATTGCATCATCTGGGAAAGACATCAAATCCTAACAAATGGTCAAATGACTCTACAAATTCACCATTCTTATTAATAAAATCTTCTACAGTGAGGGTAAAACTGATGTCAAATTCTGTCTACCAGCAATTGGAAAAGACTCTCAGGAAAAAGAAAAAGAGTATAAGTGAAGTATTATCAAGTTGTGGGTTTTGTTTTTTTTTTTTGTTATATTCTTTTGCATCATCCTAATCTTGGTTTCATAAGATGAGGCATAGCAAAGGGCAATAACAGCTTTTGAAGATGATTGTCATCTATTTGCTCAACCTGTCCAGAAAAATGGAACCACTTGCATCAGGAAATCACCACTTGGTTTGGTTTTTTTCAACAAAAAACTTCCCAAAACAACAAAAAATGCACACATACACGATCAAACAAACAAAAATAAAACTGACCCAAAAAAACAAGGCCCCCACCCTAGAACCCAGAGTCATTAGCTGTGAAGTAGCCAGTGGGAGGAGGAGTGTTTTGAAAGTTGTTTAATGCCTTCCTCAGAAACTGGTCTTTGCGGAAGGAGGAGGAGGACAGGAATGAAGAAGCTCAGCTAAAATGATGAAAGAAATTTGCAGTCTCTTTTTTTTATATATTTTTACTCTTCCATATCTGGAAAAAAAAAGAAAAAGAAAAGTGTCAAATGGTGCCTTTCTCCCCTTTGTCCAAGGAGCAGGTAATCTGGGAAAGAAAAAGAAGGGTATCAGTTTAGACAGCCTCATTTCCTCCAAGCAGTGCAGCTTTGCTTAACTGTTGAAAGGCTGCAAGGTGAGGTGCACCAAAGCAATACCTCTTATCAGCTCAACTGGAAATATCATTCTGTCCTACACAAAGTGAAACCCATTTCTTTCTGACTAATCCAGTGGGAATTCAACCTTTGGCATCAATGGGATCACGTAACAGAATCCAGCATGCTTAGATCAAGAGATCCCACTAGGTTTCTTTGCTGTAGGGCTCTCTAATCACCCTTGCTCACTAGCTCTTCCAGTACCTTTTTGTTCATGAAAGCAATAATGTTGTACATGTGGTTTGAAGTGAAGAAGAGAAAATGCTCCAAACACTAAAGAGCACTACCTTTTAAAAGCCCCTTTCTCCCAAAGGCTTGCAAGGAAAAACACAGCCTTATGTATGGATAGATGCCTGAGATCTAACAAAACATGTGCATTTTACAATCTGCTTGACTCCTCTGTCAAATATTTATAATTCCTTGGCTTAAAAATTAGGCTATATTTGACTAATATTATTCTGATCTACAAACATAACTGTTTTTGATGTAGTTATACCACAAGTGAATCTTCAGAATGAACAGATCTCCTTGAGGAATAAATGTAAACAAAAAACCTTTTCCTTTATTTCTAGTGAAAGAGAATGGTTTCTAATGAAAGAGGACACTCTATCCAATCTTCCTCATAACCTCCTCTAGAAATCCTCTGGAAAAGCTTCAAACAGGAACATGAATATTTTACTCTACATTGGCTGTCCCAACCAGTTATCTGGATACACCTGGTACTCTGCTTAGTTACTGTTATTCTGAGAATGGTTATGTCAGCAGAGTTTGAAAGTGCATTTGAAAGGGTCGCTCAACCAAGGAGATGCAGCCCAAGGAGAGATGAATTTATCTGTAAGGCTGGGCATGCCTCAGAAGATGTGCTCACATCAGAATCTCTTTGGGTCCTTTCAGAAAACCAGTTTCTTTTGCCTTCACTAATATATTGCCTTTTTTTTTTTTTTAAAAAAAAAAAAAAAAGTAGTATTTGGGCAAAGAAAAAAAGGAATGGCAAAACAAAGGTCTAAGGCTTTGCTGCTGGATTGCATTATCTCTGATGAATCTACAGCAGTGGCTGCACAGATCTGTTAGTGAGTTAGTATAATTTTCTCCTACTGTGCAGTTAGCAGGGGGACTTTTCTTTTCAGGATGGTCCCTTGTAAGTTGCTACAATACCTTGCTCGCTGATGCAATTCTAAGACACAGTTGTAAAGAATTAGGCTTTCAGCATTTCATTGGATTTACTTAGACTGAATTGTCACATTCCCAGCACTACCAACAGCATAATCTACAATAGGCAATAGTAATGGCCATAACAACAGCACTACACTTTCTTGATGTCTCCCATCTAAAAAGTTCAGCCTGATTTACTGTCATTAGCAGGATCATAACAATCCTGTGAGATATATCACTAGCCACATTTTAAAGAGAAAATACTGACCCAGAAGGACAGGTAATCATTTGGGACACGTCCATTAACTGGACTAAATGACATCTTTGAGCAGTCATTATTTCTGAACCTCTTAAATGATTTGCTGAATCACACCAGGAATCTGAAACAGAGCTTGAAGTACCACCCAACATGATCTCCCCTTCCTATGCCATCCATACTCACAAGACTTTTAACCCTTCTCACCCCCGTTAGTGAAATGAGGGAAAATGTAATGTTTTTTTCCAGACTCTGGAAGTTCCCTGTGGAGAACTGAGTCATGTATTGCTTTGTGCTTCTGTTAGCCACATCATCAGCTCCAATGAGAACATTCCAGTACAGCATTTGCTTTAAATTGTTTTTCTACTTGGTGGAGCAGATGTGTTGGTTTCCTAGCCGAATTTCTCTTTGGATACAATATAGCTTCCTTACAACTACTTTAACCTTGGATGTGAGTCAGCCTCTTTCTCATTTCAGCACAATAGATCCAGTGCAAATATTAGTACGCATCAACAGAGGTAATTGAATGAGGAAAAAGAATGAATATACAGTGCTTGGTACACAGGAAGACTTCAAGTAGTTCACCTGGCATATATTGGATTTCATTATCTGAAATAGCCTCGTCTGAATGCACATCTCAGTCCTTCAGCGCTGCTGACGAGTTTATATTGTTTGTCAAAGTTGGGCATTGGCCCTCCCCTTGATCACCAATGCAAACACCAGTGAC
Source organism: Morus bassanus (assembly GCA_031468815.1). Classification (NCBI taxonomy): domain Eukaryota; kingdom Metazoa; phylum Chordata; class Aves; order Suliformes; family Sulidae; genus Morus; species Morus bassanus. The sequence goes on along the minus strand of CM062567.1, from coordinate 55,398,262 downwards.
TTCTACAGCTCTTCATGTGATACCAGCACCCACTGCGAGGAGATATTAGAGTCCATTTCTGCTATCAGCTTGCACTTTATATTAAGGCATTTTTAACTTGTGCTCGCTGGACTATGTATATATATATTTACTATGTTACTACACAGTCTGATGTACTGAGGTGAAAATGCACTGCGGTTTGCCTTTTCCTTCACACAGAATTACTCAGCATACGACTGTATCCATACAGCAAGGAAGCTGGCTGTCAGTTTTGCACAATCAATGATTAATCTCACACATTTCCCTCCCTTTTTGTGATAAAACAAATGCTCTGGAGACCAAGGCCTTAACAAGAACTACCCGTTTTAACAGTTGGCATTTATTATGCCTGTCTAATGCAAACTTTCACAATCTGCTACCCAGTTAGAGAACAGGAACAGAGCCCCAGAGGCATTTAGACTGAGGTGAGAGTTTAGACTGACTCAAAAACTACACCTGTTCTGTAATGACTCACTCTCCTCACTGAGTGTAAATCACAGGCGTGATGCTGGTTGTACCAGCTGGAAGTGGAAAGCTGACCTCTCCCAGCCCTGCTTCTGATGGTGGCCAGCTCTGCCACTTCAGCCAAACCCCTGCCCTTTCCCTCCACCCCTTCCTCCCCAGCCGCCAAAAGGGCAACGCTGCCCAGAAAGGCCTCAGGACACCTCTCCATGGCCTCCAGTGCCAGAACGGGCTGTCAAGACAAGACCAAGCCCTGTGGTTTTAAAATTGCATTTAAAAGAAAACTCTTGTTATTTTCTCTCCTAAAAAATAAATGCTGAATGCAGACTGCAGGACAGTGTGATGTGGAACAAGGATTTTGTGGGCAGGGTTTTTTTGGGTTTTTTTTTTTTGTTTTTCTTTTTTTTCCCCCCACAAACTGCTTAGCTTGCTTGGCAGTTCCTGTCGATGGAAGTGTTTGTAAGGTTATTGCATGGTCCCTGTTTCCTCTGCTGAAATATGCATTCCTTCAGCATTATAACCATACTTAATTATGAAGGAAGTGCAAGATGACACCACAATTATCCAGGATTACGCACTTCGATTTTCTTTCTAAGCAGACTGTGGTAACCTTGCAGTTCACTTGTGAAAAAGCAGTGCTTAGCGCATGGAGAAATCTCATCTTCTTAGCACACTGCATGAGCACTTCTACAGGATGGAAGAACTCCACCACACCACCAAATAACGTTGCCCTTGAGGTACTACTACCCCAAGATATTTTTGAGTTAGTTTTAATACACAGAAAAAGCAAAAGAAGAGAGGCTCAGTTAACCACGTTCATTCAGTACATCCCTTATTGAGCTCCCTATGGTGATGCTTTTTCATGCTTTTATGATGTAACATCATAAAGATATCAACATGCAATTATACTAAAATGCACATTTCTGTATTTTGTATATTTTATTCTTGAAAATTTTGGGAAAAAATTTGAATCCTACAGGTTTTCTCATTTTTATTAAAACCAGATTCTCTTGTGACATCCCAATAACCATGTGTGTAACACAGACTGTCAGTGTTACATACTAACATAAACAGCAGATACCAAAAGGTTGCACTTGAAAGAAAGTTGAATACATGAAGTGTATGCATGATGTGACTCTTTAGCCTGAAAAGGCAGAGTTGTGGGGAAAATCTAATAAAAGGTAGATGAGATTATGAGTGGCGCTAAGAATGTGACTAGGGAACAATTACTCACTGTTTCTCACAGTCCAAGAAGAGGGTTATCAAATGAAATTATCAAGCAGTAAATTTGAAACCAATAAAAAGATGTGATTTTTCACATAATGCCTAAGTAAATTTTGAATTGTCTTGCCTCAGTGTCCAGTACACAAAAGAGTACCAGGGCTCTAAAGATAATTAGACAAAGTAATGGAAGAAAAAGCCATCAGAGGTTATTCAAGTTAGAGATTTGACCTCTGCCTTAGCTCTCTGGAAGACAGAAAGGTGTAGAGGGAGGCATTGCTCTGGTTTTGTTCTTTGTTCATTCAAATCTCTGCCATGAAATGTTGTCAGGTAGGTGACGGAGAGCTAAAGGGATTTTTGGTCTGACCCAGCACAGTTGCTCAAATGTTCCTAGGAAAGTTGACATGGTGTTTAGAAGTAGCCTCTACCCTCACTTATTAAAAGCCTAGGCCTTTCAGGGTAAGACTGTTCCAAATTCTGCTCTCTCCCTGCACCATGCTCCATCCAGACACTGGGTGAAATGACAACAGAAATGACAAACTGTTGTATGGCAATTGATATAAAACTATTACTAGTGATGCAGTGCACAATGAGGGGAAATAACAGTTTGAGTAAGTGTGTCTCAGATAACCCATAATCCAAAAGGTAGTTATCCTTCCTACTACAAATGATGGAAGTATTGGCAGCTGGTGAGACAGATCGCTAAATCTGCCACTTTGAATTCCTTTTGTGGACTCACTCAGCATCTTGCAGCAGTGACCCCTTAATTTTGTAAGCTTATTCCCAAAAGCCTGGGTATTTCTTGTCTCCCCTGAGTGCTAAAGTGTGCTCAGTCGTAACCTGTTCCCATCTGAAAAGCACTGTTAAAGCTACTCCTAGCGCTCAGAATAAAACAAAGATGTCAAAAATCTCAGTACTCTGTTCTCAGCTCTGAATGATGCTGTCTCCTATTAAAGCCATTTGGAAAGCATTTTCAAAGAAAATTAAGACCATGAAGAAATAAATACTGCACATTTATGCTATTCTCTTGCTTCTGTTGCACCAGAGATGAATGAAGCCTAAGAAACAAAGTTCAGAAGATCAGTGAAATATAGAAGAAATATGCATTATAAATTAATTCATCTCCGTTATCTGTCTTTTTAATGGATGAGAAATTTGAGAGTGATTATTTTTTCCAAAGAAAACAGAATGTTACTCGAAGGTGCCTGCATCCTGTTTAAAGCAAGGAAAACAAGAAGAAATGCTGTTGGGAAAGAGTTTTGAATACTTGTTTTGTAACTGAATTTAAACACCATCATTCTAATTTAGCAGACGACCCAAGTGCTTAACATTAATTTTGCTAGGAGGAGAAATGACATTAGCATAGAAAGTATTCTGATTTTTGAGCTTTGGCACATAATTATCCCTAAACCATTCATGATGTCAAACAATTTCTAGTCCTGTTCACATTGATGTTGAGTTTTATGTTTGCTTGACAGCTTGTATTACACTTGATCTGAAATCACACCAGTGATGGAAGAAAGAGATTAGCTTTGTTGTAATATATGTTGTTTGCTTACATTATGGAAATACATAACAGCAGAGAAAAACACAGCGAATACATTGGCAAAAGTTTGGTTACACCAAATAACATTTGAGCTTCCTGAATAAAGCATGTACGAAAGAAATTAGACACTTATTATGCAAAGCAACCCACAGGAATAAGTGCAAAAGCTTATTCTGTATTTGATAATCAAACATAATTCAAACCTTTTAACATGTCTGGGGTAAAAGCTAGATCATGGTTTTCAGAAAGAGCTGTTCCGTCATGGATGGAAATTAAAACCTCAGTGCTTTTCAAGGCACAAAAGGGATGAGCTGCCATAGGCAGAAAAATAATTGAAGCCAACAAAGTGTTCATCCAAATATATGAATCAGAATTTTGTAATTAGCACTGGGCAAATACTTGCTTCTTTGATTGAGTGACTAAACTGAAAAATTAGGATAATACTTAGCTCTGGGTCAGACACAAGTAATTGCTTTCTTTCTCTCATGGCAAAAACAATTGTTGGGGAGTGGGATTTTTTGGTGGGAGAATGGTGGAAAGGAAATGAAAGATCAAGTTGAGCATTTCATCTAACTCAAACAAAACTTAAAGCTGGCTAAAAATGTGAAACATCACTTCAAAGCAAAATTTCTCATTCAGATTTTTTTCAGTGCCTCTTCAGTTTTTGACAATGACTTGTTTTGAGTTAGACTTAAATGCCTAAATACTTTAGCATGATTCAAAATAGCACTTTTCAACTCATATCACTTGCTGTTTTTCTTCTACATTTGTTATTTCTTCTTAAGTCCCAGGTTTTGACATTAAGAACAGCAAAGCAGCAGTTTAGAAACAGAGAAAAGAACAAACTGCCTACGGATGGACTGATTGATGGTAATAAGGAATATATATTACTATTAGGGTATGAATTTCAGAAAACTAACCTGTAAATTGACTCTCTCTTCTCTTTGTCCAGCTTCTGTGGACTGAATGGTACAGAACTGCAGACTGAGCCGCCTGAGGGGACTGATTTCCTCTGCCTCTGCCCCCAGGCAGCAGGTCCAGCACACAAAGCAAGGGGCATGAAGGTACCCACCAAACACACAGCTGGCAGTTTGTAGAGTGCAGTCTTTAGATCTGCATTCCCATTCAGTTGACTGTTGGATTTCTTCCTTCTTAATGCTTCTACTTAAACTACCTTGTCAGAGTCCCTGTCTAGTAAGATACCTATAGCTGGTATGCTCAAACTGGAAGCTAGTTGTTCCATGGGAAAGGGACAAGATGAAAATTAAAGGTTACCGACCTCTTTTGAGGAGCCATTTCATATTCTTCCTCCCCTTCGGACATAATCTTGTTTCTCTTTCAGGGCTAGGTGTTGCACAGGGAAATGGAGGCCTGACTGTCACTGGATTGAGAATAAATTCATCAAGGCGGGGAGCAAGGAGGACTCTCCTCTTGCTGAAGCAGAGAATTTCTGTACATCATTGCACAGGCAAATTATCCTAAATGGGGTAAGATGGACTGTAACAGAAGCAAGGTCACAGCTCCACTCCCTGACTGGTGCTATAAAAAGGCTGATGATGCAAAATCAAGGAGGAATTTCTGCAATGTACTGCGTAAGTTACACATTCCTCTGTGCCTCTAGGACCATGGACATTACCCTTGAGGAGCAATGCAGCCATATGCTATCTTTGAGCAGAACTATATTTACAGGACCAAAGGTAACCTGTCCCTGTAAAGGTAACTACTCAAAAAAACCAATTAAGTACCTACAGTGAATGTTTTTTCACCATGCGTCTGGAATGAATATTCCAAATATTCACTTAGATCTGAAATCAAGCCAAATGCTATTCCTAATTTTTAAACTTGTCACATATATCGGTGACTTCATGTAAAGTAGAAGCAAAAAGCAATCCTAAGGACTTTCTAACTACCTGGCATGGCCTGAATAATGGAAAGCAGGCTAAAAAAGAGATACATGAAAGTCTCAAAGGAAAACCAGGTGCTTTCTGTAAGAGTTACACACACATTCACAAAACAGACAAGCTGTAAAATCACCTGCATAATTATACAAGGTACCTTTCTACATATTCCCCATATTCTCATCGAGCATGCATGCCATGGTGATGTAATGTTCCCGAGGTCAGGATGATAACAATGTATTTTGCATCTAGCTTCAAAGATCACATCACATCATGTTCATCTTCTATTTGATATTAAAACTGCATAAAACCTTCTTCAGAGTACATCCCTCTATGCAAATTCCAGCTTGCCTCAGGTGCCAGTTGCTAAAGTAGACACACTCATTTTTTTAAAAAGAGTACCAAAAGGATTTTAAAAAAGCACAGAAGCTTTTTTCCCCCTCCAGTTATCCTATATTGCACTACTATCGAGCAATTGTTCAGCAGAGATAAGTTATAGTGAATTATGCCTTTTTGGATAGCAAAATGCCCTCATGCTTTCAAGCAAGCTTTTCCAGAAGGTATCAGTGCAACGCTTTCTGATTTCTAACTTGGGGCAATAACTTCTAATGTAATTCAAATAACAGGCCATAAAAAGAAGTAAGAAAAGGAAGGAAATTGTCTTTAGAAGTAGTCTTAGACTACTGTAATTCCCATTTGCCACTGCTGCTGGATTCTGACATATAATATCAAGAGAACTATCAAGCAGCAAGGGGGAATCCAATGTGTTTGCCTTACAAATTGACATGGGCTTTTTGGTTCCAACAATAATGGAGAAATCAGCCTATCTTTTGGAATAGAAACAGCACCATTATTTAAATGACCTGAAATTTACCTTTTTACCTCTTTCAAGAAGATATAGACAAATGCTGTTCATTTATACGCTTGAGTAACCTCTTTTAAAACAATATTGGCATTATGCAGATCACACGAGCAGGGTTTTGTCAGAAGAAATCTACTTGGTCTTCATCGCTTTGTAGTGGTCTTGGCTAGATTGACACACATTAAAACTGTATCTGCAGGTGGCTGCTAAGGCAGACAGTTCTTAAATGGTTGAACAGCTTTGCAAAAAGCTGCTTTCTCCTTAAATGAAGCTGGGAAGGATCTTGTTAATTCAACTGTGTCTGGGGTAACTGTGGAGCCATCATCATGGCTCCTTCACACCACCATGTTCCTATACCAAAGGCATTCTCAGATGACAACATTCTGTGCCAGCTACTCTGCCACTTGATTTTTGGGGACAGCTGGGGCAGAAAGATATTAAGCACCCTGTACTTTACCTTTATAATCAGGGAATTTTCCACTTGCTGATCAAGGAATGATTGTCAAGAAAAACTAAGACTAAAAGCCAGCTTTACATGTTAGCATGCACAATGCATAGACCATACAGAAAAGCCTTTTAACTACTGTTAAGCAAAAGTATAGCTCAACAAAATCAAAATAAAGCAAGCTAAAAACTCAATTTCTGGTAAGCCTGTTATGAACTCTTCACAGAGTTTGTACATTTAAAAGGCTGTATATTATATATTATATTATGTTATGTTATGTTATGTTATAATATATTTATTATATTATATGCTGTTGCACTGCATAGAGGAATGTATTACTGAAACTATGACCTGTCAAAACGCAGGATTATGGTTTGACCACGAGGTGGGAGCATTGCTCATCACACATACCCAGGGCACATTAGGCCTTCTCTGTATGTACTAGCTGTTCAAGATACATATATCCTGTATATTTCTGTGCTATAACCTGCAAACGTGCATGTTACCACCAGAATAATAAATTCCCAGGACAAACACAAAAAAGAACCTTTCACTTGTCTGTAATTGCTAGCTGAAAAAGAATATTTGAATAATCGCGTTTTGGTCACTGGAACAGAGTTGCACCGAAAAGTTTGTATTAGCACTGCAAAATCTTTTCCCAGTAGGAAAAAAATAAGAAGGTGGTAGAGATAATTTGTGAAAATGGAAATGGGGAGGAATAATTTTCTCATTTGTTGTCAGTTTTGTGAGCAGAATAAAATTGCAAAAAAGAAAGTTTGTGAATGTGGATAAAAATTATTTCCATGTGGCTGCTTATAATTTTCCACTGGAAGTGTTGAAAAGCAACTATTTCACGTGGGAAAATCAGGTTTTCCAGAATGGTTTAATAATGTTCTATCCCACAGGAAACATTTGATGAACTACTTGTGCTGATGATGTCTTTGATAGGGCTGTGTCTTTATGTGGGAAATGGCAGGCCTGTATCTCTTTTCTTGGAACTGAAAAAAAGGGAAGTACTGAGTAATAAGCAGTATTTCCCACAGAAAAAAAGCCAATAATATGAAGATTAGATTAACATGAGAAGGAGACTAGCCTACGTTCAAGAGACTTGCACAGGATTTTGAAGCAGTTAAGACCAAAGTCTAAGGCATGACTGCAGCTTACATAGACATCCTACTTTAAAGTAGTTGGCTCTAGTATGGACAGCCTCAGTTGTATGAAGCTCTGCCTAGATGCGTACATAGCTCCTCACTGTCTCAGCAAGCCTGATTCCTGTTTCTGGAGGCATGCCCACTTAATTATTTTTGGGTAGCTTCAATGTAACTCTGACACAGAAGCTACATTTCACACCTGTGACGACAGTGTAGACATGCAGCTTCACTGTCTTTGTGTCCACATAGGATAGTTATTCTATGTGTCCCTGGCCACTTGGGTCCCCATGTAGTAGAAGGACAAATGTATTAGAAACATTCTGGCATGTATGTATTCCAATAACAAGATATTACAATAACTTCCTTTGTATATGCTTAAAAAGCAACTTGGACACAGATCCTACAAAGATTTATGCAACATATAGCCTGTGGCTTTCTTCTCAGGGTGCAGGATGCCTGCGCAGTAGGACAGGGTAGCAGACTGACCTCAGTTGGGTGCAGGGCTCTAGCTGATGTTGGTGGGTGGTGGTGAGAAAGCTGAAGCCCTCATGGTAAATCTACACAAATGGGTACCTGTTAATACAAATACACCCCAGCTGCAGACTGAACAGAGGCTGTATAACCCAAGGACCCTTGACCCTGCAAAAAGTCCAGGCTGAGTTTCACCCAGCAGCAAACTACATGTGGTGAGTACATTACAGCTGTAACCTCAATCTTTCTAACTCCCCCGCTTAATCTTTTTTTCTAGCATGTGAAAGACCATGTACTGGCACGTGAGAAAGCATATGTTTGGGTAAACATTTCAGTAGTCTGCAAACAGCTATGTATTATCCATGGATAATGTTCCTTTCTCTACATCCCTCATATGGCTGTAAGATTTGCTCTGGGGTGAGTGATGGACAGAGCAGGTGGTGCAGTATTTGTCAAAACAGAAGCACCACCCTAGCACTTTTCTTTCTAAGGCACACCATTCACAATTTTTCTCCTGATTTCTATCAAAGAGATCATTAGCTATAATCTGTCTGTGCAGCATCTGAATGAAAAACATTCTGCCTACAAACTGTCCTTGCTTGGTTACAGTTGCTTATTCACTGTAATCAACTGGTCCCATGGTATTGGTCTTTTCCCTTAGGGGACGAGCAGAACATTTTCTTACAGAAAATGAGATTCCTGGGTCTACTCTTTTGGCTGGGCTGATACTCCTGTGTCCCAGTCTTTCTGCATCCACCTGGTCCTGCCAGGGCTGCAGCCTTCCAGCACAGCTGCTCCTCAGCCATTACCCACTGCAGTGGAGAGAGTAACCATTCTGCCCATTAATTATTCTGGGGCCTTGGTAGTTACACACAGCACTGCACATATTCATGAACATCTCAAGAGTCACGTGTTATTTGAGTATTTGTGCTTAATTTCTGACAGCAGAAAGAGTTGTGAATGGTACTTGTTCAAGACTGTTTTCCTGACAGACACTTAACTCAAGTGTGTAAATAATATGACCTCTTAACAAAATAATTGAATTTTCCTAAACAATTGTTACTAAGGGGCCTCTTTAAAAACATACATATTTATGTGTCTGAAATTATACATGCTTCTAGATGGATTTTTCTACATTTTTAGTTGAGGTATCACATTTTCTTATTTATCACTTTGCTAGAGCAACAGGAATTAAGTAATTTCTTAAAAGGAAGCAATAAAAGAAAACATAGTATCACTCTAAACTGCAGTACTTACTATGAGGTTAGTACTTACTATGAGGTTGTCTTTCTTGACTATCAAAACAAAGGACTGTATTATTTACATTTAGGAATAGCTGCGTTTCACTGGATCTCACTGAGACATACACAAAGAAAATGTTAGCTTTAATATTTGTTTCCATTTATTTTGCCACACAATACTTCAGCAATCGCTTTTGGAGCAACATGGGTTCAGACACTACCTCAGAGCCCTGTGGTACACAGTTGAGAAGGTGCAAAAGCATAAACATGCCACAGACCTTACAGCTGCGTTTCCACTTTGCTGAGGCTACTAAAATGTCTGTGGACCTCTACACTAGGCTCATACTCATTTGAAATTATTCCCAGATGCCCAAGAAACTGTCTTATGGCTTGGGATTGCTTCAGTTCAACAATGTTTCAGCAACATCCCTTTTATATAGCATCATTAATAGGAACTCTATGCTGATGTGCTCACTCCTGCTTGCTTCCCACAGCTGTGGTTCAATGGTGCTTGGCAAATTCCCCCTCAGACAATTAAGTCAAGAAATCTTTGTGTTTGTATTGACATAGTATAACATGCAATCATGAAAAACAGGGACACCTTGTGCAGGTTTTTTTTTCTTAGCTGTTTTTTGCATCTCCCATGCAGCCTGTCCTAACAGAGAGCAGAATACGGTCCAAAGAAAGTCAGAAGGACAGAACCTCACAAATCCGCATTTCCTATTAAGCAACTCTAAAAATCCAGGATTCTTCTTGCAGACACTGCACAAAAATTGATGGATAAGGCTTACCAACAGAACACAGAACAACGAAGTGGTGCCAGGCATTATGTGAAAGGGATGATTTTCCCCCAGAATGCCCCAATGGCTTTTGTTGAGTCTAATGACTGTTTCTGTTAAGTCTGTTTCTGGTTACCACACATTTTTTTGGTTTTAGAATAAACTGTGGATGTTTAGGAAACAATAGGTTGCATATAAAAATGGGTGACCAAATGTAATAAAATGTTGTCCTTACCATCTGTTTTCTTTGATTCATCCCCCACACACGACTGATCTTTTTTGTCCAACTTATTGTCTTCCTTTAATTCACCTAGAAAGAAGGAATAAGAAACACAATAAGCATTTTAATGCAGACTGCAGTTTATTAATGCCCGTAACTCAATCAAATTGCAACACCCAAAGGAGATGTTCCTTACGAGGAAAGGTCTGAATTCACAAGGAACTGGATTAACACATTTTCATAGAATACAGCACCAGGCAAAATTTATCCAACTCCTACAGAAAATCAAGGTTTACAATCTACTTTTAAATGTATTCGAATTGTTAACACCTTTTTAAGTGCACATGCAAACTCATACTCCGTCCAGTTGTACATAGGCCATTAAAAATCTGAGCACAACCTTCATTTCAAAATCAGGACTCTGAAATATTTATGTTTTTAAAGGACTTAGACCCTGCAAGATTTCGTCATAAGTCTCTGCATTAAAGAACCACCTTAGATATCCCAAACAGTCCTATTTAATTTTGTCCAGTTTCCTTTATCCACAACTTCATTTAGGTTGGTCTTTTGATGACAGTATCAGGGAACAAACAATCATCCTAACATTGATCACTGGCTTGAGAGACTCTACAGCAAACCAGGAAAGCAAGGCCTTTGGCAGAACACTGGCTGATGTAGAATGAAAATGGCAACTTGAGCTGGGGTGTATTTTATGAATCCAGGAAGGTTAACCAGAGTCTTTCTCATTTTCTGTCCTTTATTAGTCATACAGCAGAGCACATCAGTCCTTCCCAGACCATCCCTTCATTGAATGAGAATGCCAAATGCAAGATCAAATGAAAAATAACCTATAGGAAGACCTCTAGCAGAACAGGGCTCTTTCAGCTGCAGTGTCCAACTGCAGCAAAGAAGGTGTCCTTCCTTCAGATGTCCAGAGAAGCAACAGCAGCCTGCCCAGATGGGAGCAGGCAGCTTGTCCTTTTACCCTGGAGAAATAGCAGTGAATTTGTGACTCAGACCTCAACGCAAAAAGCTGTAGAAGTCTCACTTCAGAATTTTGCAAATATGAAGTATGTTACAGGGCTGTATTAAAGTAATGATTATTCCATTTGGATTACTATTTTTGTTACTATAACGACTTCACAGCCTCTGGATCAAGATTATAGGTATTATATGTTAAAGAGGATCTGATCTGCCTTCAAAATAGTCATGGCCAGTGGATACTTATTTTTGGAACAGCTCAAAAAAAGAGAAATTGTAGAGAAGCAAAGCCTTCCTCTTCCACATCGTGCCCTAACCGCTAGAATATTTGTTATTCTTGGATGACAGAGGATTAAACTCTCTCTCAAATTAAGTTTCATCATAGCATAAAAGAGGAATGGTTTTCAAATATTAAAATATTTAACAAGATGGAAAAAACACATTCTGTTCAGTTCTCATTCAGAGCCAAAACTTTTCATGCTTTTCTTCCTAAGTTCAGCGTGGGTGAGAGAAAAATGAAAACAAGGTGATACAGGACAAGCAGCAACCTCCTCAGCTGATCACACTGCCACTGACTTGGGCTCCTTGAACAGAGAGGTATGAGCAGCTCCAAGCAGGGTTGAGGTGTCTGCTTGACGAAGGTGGCCTCTAAAAGAAGGACACTGTCTTCAGGAAATGAAAAGAAAAAAAGCACAGAAGTCTTCTTGCATTTCTTTCACCATCATATGGCTGATGAGCTAATAATGTTTTATTCGACCACTGCATAAAGAAATTGCTTGACCCTACATGCGTGCAGCAAAAGATGATGAACACCCACACATACATTATTTCACAGTCTGATGTCTCTGACAAAGCACAGGAGCAGTGAGTGTCTGAGAGAGACTTCAAACTCATCTGACAACACAATTTCTGAACTTTGATTGAATATAACTTATTATGAATAGGGGGCTTTTGAGTATTGTAATATGAGCCCTACCATACTGCCAGCAGCAGAGCAGAACGATGATCATAATGATCTTTTTGAAAGGAATTACAAAGGCAGAAAAATAATAAGGCAAATACTTTACGATGAGATATTAACATATAGGCGTAAAGGAAGCTGTGGTGAACCCAGAGACATGAATGTTAAGATTTCATCAGTCTCCAAAGACTCTGCAGTGATTGTACCTCATAAAGGCCTTTTCCCATAAATTAAGGAGCAGAATTTCTTTTTCTGAGGAACACACTAGTTTTCAGAAATCATTATAATTCCTTTCAAAGCATTTTTGACACCTGCAGTAGAGAAACATTGCAGAAAAGGTACTGTCAAAATCACTAGAGCACACTTAACCCCCATATTGTTAGAAGCACGTAAAACAAAGGATTTCAGAAGAAAAGTCTGATGCAGTCTAACTGGGATTTCATGTTCGCAACCTTTTTGTCTCCTTGGGGAGCCCATTCCTATTCACCTGCCTAACACTGTCTGAAGAAAAATCCCATATATAACAGAGTATGACAGCTCAGATCCCTGTATTCCTTCCAATCTAAAAAAAAAAATCTAATGATGAAGGGTATCCTGGTTTCAGCTGGGATAGAGTTATTTTTTTTTTTTTTCATAGTAGCTAGCGTGGGGCTATGTTTTGGATCTATGCTGAAAAGCGTGCTGATAATGTGGAGATGTTTTAGTTGTTGCTAAGTAGTGCTTACAGTAGTCAAGGACTTTTTCTGCTTCCCATGCTCTGCTGGGTGCACAGGAAGCTGGGAGAGGACACAGCCGCAACAGCTGACCCAAACTGACCAAAGGGATATTCCATACCATATGACATCACGCTCAGTATATAAAGCTGGGGGAAGAAGGAGGAAGGGGGGAACGTTTGGAGTTATGGCGTTTGTCTTCTCAAGTAACCGTTACGTGTGATAGAGCCCTGCTTTCCTGGGGATGGCTGAACACCTGCCTGCCCATGGGAAGTGGTGAATTAATTCCTTGTTTTGCTTTGCTTGTGCGTGCGGCTTTTCCTTTGCCTATTAAATGGTCTTTATCTCAACCCAGGAGTTTCCTCACTTTTACTCTTCTGATTCTCTCCCCCATCCCACCAAGGGGAGTGAGCGAGCGCCTGTGTGGTGTTTGGTTGCTGACTGAGGTTAAACCACGACAAGGGATCGTTGGGAAAGGCCAGCAGCCAAGTCAAGTACATGAGAATCATCAGGAATGTTTTAAACAGAATTTCTGCCTCTGCTGCCATCTAAACTCACTGCCTCAGCCTGAGACTTTCAAAGCCTATATAATCACTCAGGAGTTTTCCAAGAGGAGGCTTCCGAGTCTGAGTTTTTTGCTGGTTTTGGACTGGCTGATACTAGCCAAGTTTATGACAAGTCACATGTGGCTGTATTGCCATTTTTTGATAACGGCTTCAGGGAGCGGGAGCTGCGGAGGGAAAGGCAGTGAAATGGCCAAGAAACCACTGATCTGTTCTCATGGGTCTAATAATTTTTTTAACGTTTAATGCAATTTTAAAACATTTTCCCACCTTTTTTTGGGTGGAAAATGTGATTCTTATTTTAATTCAGTTCTATAGCTAGTTAAAACAGTGGAATAAAATTTCTGACAAAATAAAAATCTCAAAAAAAAAGGCTCATGACTGCCCCAATAAAAAAAAACTCAGCAAAGGAAGCAAAAATGAAATAACTGTTAAAAACAGAGAGGATGAAAAATCCTCTGTCCCAAAACACATTTATATCTGAGACTCTGTTCAAGGATACCTTTAATTGGCCTTAAAAAGAGTTTACAAGCCAACTTTAGCTTCTCCTCTGTCAGTTACCCAAACAATGTAGCTGTTCATTGAACCAAGAATATTTGTTTCAGCTTTTAAGTGTGTATCATAATAGGCTGCTTCATTTCCATGAGAAAAGTCATTTTTTCCTTTCCTCCAAAAGCATCCAAGCAAGTATGATGAACTCCGTCTTTTATGGAAGAACACTACTTGGGAGTTAATTTACAGATTCCAATTCCCATATGCAGGTGACTATGCCAATGTCCAAGAAGAGGCTCTGGGCCCAGGACATCGTTTTTCAGGACATTAGGTGCCCCCACCACTAAGATACTGGGTTTAGGGCTGGATTCACATTTCACTGGAAGAAGAGAACTCACCATTCTGGACATGCTGCTTCTCTTCTCCCACTTCATGATGAGAGTCTGTTCCCTTATCCGTCCTAGGTGCATTTTTCCCTTGAGAGGCTTCGTGTTTGTTCACCCCAGTTTGCCGAGTCCCATTTACATGATTCTTATTGGAATCTGTGCTTTTGTTTTCCCCAGGATTTGGTTCTTTGCTGTTCTCTGTCTTTGCTGCTGTGGCATCTTCAGCTAGCTTGTTCTCATCCTTTTCATCTGTTTTCTTTTCATCAGTTCCCTGATGAGCATTTTCCTCTGCTTCTTTCTTAGCTTTTTCTTCTGCATCCTCAGCAAACAGAGAAGCAAAACAAGGAAAGAAATCATGATTATCAGTAATTTGACAAGAATGATACAATTCACACATCTAAATCTACTTCAGCTTTTTACATGCAAACAGCTTTTACTTAAATAAATATAAGAATTGACTTGACAAGGGAAAAAGAGCAGGGGAGAACATTTAAGAAAGTATTCTGAAAAAAACATCCCATGTTGGCCTAAATGTATATTATATGCATGTCCTTTTTTTAGCATATAATGTTCACCTTTGGAAACACGGTTCCTCAAAATTCTTAAAAGGCAAATTCAAAAGAGATATTAGCTGTTAAAGGCTGTAGGGGTGCCAAGGTTAGTTTCATTTTTGACACACAACAATCAGTCAAACGACATTCAGTTTATCTCATACCATTCCATGTAACTCTAAGCACATAAAAAGTCTTTGATATCTACTTTTTTCCCCTATTGTTCCAGGTTGCTTCCAATGCCAGCTTCCTAACCTCTTCCCTTCCACTTGCTGTTATCCTTTCTTTATGGCTCTGTCCTTCCTTGGCAGACTAATATATTGCTACTAGTACTTGCCCTTCCATTCCAAAAAGTCTTACAGTCACAAATATGCAAAGGTATATATTAAAAAATAAGTGTTGAACAACAGCAGCATCTCAAAATATTGTCATTTGGAAAAAAAAATTCACAGAGAAGCCAATTTCCCTCATTCAAGATACTGCTCTTGTTCTTATCCATACCTTAGGTCCTGATGCAACACTTACTTATAACATAGGCTGCAAATTACTTTGGCTCCAGGTGTTGAGATTACTACATTTCTAGCCCAGGTTGGGTACAGCACACCCCCACAGACTCAGCTGCAAAGGCTCTGTGTGGCCTCCTGCGTCACACTGGAAAGCAGGACACAACCACAGTCCCTTAGCACAGTCCTCGAGCTAATAAACGTGGCTGGGTGTGCACAGTCTCTAGGCAGAGACTCCATCATTTTCTTTCCCTCTTTTATGTTCAATAGAGAATTAATCTGCAAAAGGAGCTGAGTAGCTCAACACACATGCGGTTTGGAACCTGTAAGCTTATGCAGCTTCAGAGCATGTCTATCCATGCTGAGTCTAAGCATTCAGATGTGCCTGCCCTATGCCTGTGTTCAAGATTTATGGGTTTGTGATATCCATCATGGACAACCAATTGCACTTTAATTGTGACAGGAATCACAAATAGATGCATCTCCTGTTTTCTGAGAGACTGTGTAAGCTGATGAGCAGATGGACAGATCCTACAAAACACTGAACAAAGTCTCCCTTGGTCCTATGGAAGCATTCCTGACACCTATAGGGATGATATTTTGTTCCTTACAGGAACAGGGTCTTGGCCAGTGAGTAAAAATTAACACCAGGTTTTCTAAGTGTCTTGCCAAATACTTCTCATGAGTGAATCAGAACCAGTTTTGAGAAAAATGTACCAATGGGATACAAGAGAGAAAGGAGGAAAGCCATCTTTATAAGAAATACCAATCTATATTTCCTTGCCAGCAGCTAACTAAAGTTAATTAATTTATAAATGAATAAATTATGGCTCACATGAAAATATAATTAAATTGGATATGAGCCTCCCTCACTTTATTAATCATTCCTGAAATTTATGGTAGCTTCCATAGATAGCTCAGGTATGCATGTTGATATTTTCCCTGAAGTCTCATGGTATAGAGAAAGATTCCTCTCATTTGCAAATCTGAAAAAAAAATGCTGCATTTTGCACCTGCACCACAGGAGAGAGAATGGGCTCAGGAGACTGGGGCTTGCTACAGCACAGTTGGATGAGTGCCTCTTGTCAAAATTAGTGTTAGAAAATACTTTATCTAAATGGTGCTTTGCACATCAGGGTGTTTGTTTATTCCGGTTTTTTAATTTGTAGCTATTTAATGATGATCCATTAAGCAAAAAGAGATCAGTAATAAACCCACTTACTTTGCCCACACAGTCCGAAAAATTTTCTATAAATACCACACTCAGGATAAAAACAGCTCACTGATGCTTCTAGGGGCAATGCCATTACCAAAGGGAATACATTATTCTACAAATCATTTAATAATAATATTAGTAATAGTAATAATAGATGGGTTTCCTTCCCTTCTGATCCTCAGTTGCTATTTGCTGTCAATCAACAGTTAAATTCTTTATCTCTTTTCTCTTAATAATTCTTATTTTCATTGGCAGAGCATCTTGATGCATTGCAAGGCACCAGTTTGATAGGGGTCGGCAATTGAAACTCCTGCTGTGCGGCAGGACCTGCTGCATATGGCTAAGACAGGTAAGGCAGTTGGAGGGGTGTGCAAAGACTTGCTGCAAGTCAGGAGAGACTGCAACTGAGCAAAGGTTTTGATACGAGGGCTCTGGAGTTCAAGAACAGTTCCTTAGTCCCCAGCCCATACAAGGGTATGCTGAACCATACATTTGTATAAATCTTTCAGGATAAAAAAATATGCATGCTTGTACTGCTAAATGCAGAAATTATGTGAAAGTCAATGAATTCAGATGGACAGAGGCTGAGACTGCTTTCTGAATCTTTGACCCATAAACTGGGGCCCTGATCCAAGTTATTGGCGATGAAGTTTGGCAAAAACTAAATCGTGTAAAATGTAAATGTAAGATATAAATCAACTATTCAGGGCTAAAGGTTGTCAGAAAGGTAAAGATAAAATGACCTACTCAAGGGCTCCCATGTCTAATAATGCAGACTGATGAGCTCTCTGCTTTCAAGTGATCAACTAATTCTTCCATAGGCTACCCTCAGGAGCTGCTAGAAGGACTTTTTTATGAGGCAATTAAAAATAAAACATTTTCCTCTCCAGCTAAAGTATTAGTAACCAAACACTTATCGTAAGGATATTATGTAAAGAATGGATATGAAATACTGCATCAATACCAGTAGCAGCATTAGTTAAGCAATGTGTGCACATCCACTTGAATCATAACTTGGCATTTACATGTGCACATTTAGAAAAAAGTCTTTATGCAAAGCAGTCACAGCAAGTGGGTACAAAGCACATTTAAAAATTAAATAGCCAGAATCTATTATGATCTACACTATATAATTGTTTTAGGTGAAATGTAAGATATGTTTTATTTATTTCCCCACAGGACTCTGTTGCATATAGGATTTTTATCTAGTAGATCCTTAGTAGACAAGCAAATATGTATGGTACATGTTGAAATGAAATCCTTAAAACTAGTTAACTGGATCGGCTTAATTCACTCAACACTCCTACACTGTGAGATACTGACCATGTTAAATGCTTTCCTTGTTTGGTTAGCTTTAATTTGCTTGGTCCAGAGAGAACCGTGAAATAGTAAATATCAATTAAAAAAATAAAAAGCTAAAAAAAAACCCTGGAAAACAAGCAGATTTTGAATTATGCTTTTGTTTTCAAGGAAAGCCTAGAAAGGCTTTTCCTGAATGGCAAGTTTTAATCACAAAGGAAAATTTTATTTGCATAACAATGCGTGCTTTCCTGCACCTTTAGACAGGCCTTTCAGTTGGAGAGGAACAGTCTGCTCTGGCAAACAGGAGAACTATGCCAAATCTTCCATCAGCTCTGAAGCCAAGGCCATATAATACATTAAAATCAAACTCCTTCATTTACGTGAAATACAACTCCATTAAATAAGGGTTTGAGTTACAAGCATTCAGCTCAGAGAAGAAACTGTATCACTAACAGTTTCATGAACAAAAAAAAATAATCAGTGATACATTCCTCCTTTTTTGGTTCCAAAGCTTGTCTAAATCACCCCAGGGCTCACGGAGACCTTGGGCAATCATTCAGCCCCTGGAGGCAAGGGGCAGTAATACCCAAGTCCTTCTCAACAGATGGCTCTCATTAGTTCTGAAAGATCTCCAACAATAGAGATTTGCCAATGTCTAACCTATTATCAGGTTATAATCACCCGCCCATTTTTTCTCCTCTTAACGGCCCAGGGCATTTGAATAAAAAAATAGTTCCCTCATTTTGCAGCTGCAGTACTCCTCAGAAAACTGCTTGCAGCTATAAACAACAGTTATCATCATTTGCATTGCTGTACTCTGTATTGTCTGCAACTGGTCCATATTGTTTCCTGAACTGCAGTGGCCAAAACTGGACACAGCACTGCTGCAGTGGCCTTGTTACCGATGGGAAGATAGGAAGAATGCCAGAGGGGTCTTAGAAGCAAGGTCTGTTTGGGTATTTTGGTTTTGGGTTTGGTTTGGTTTTTTTTTTTTCAATAGCATGACAATAGTGAACCCTGGTCAACTTGCAACCAACACAGCCCTCATATTCTTCTGAAATATTTGCAGTCCCTCCCAGACTGACGGTATCATGAGCATTTGCAGCATAGTTCCCAATTCATTATCCAAGTCATCACCAGAAATATGAAACCTGCTGTGAATCCAGAATATCCTGTCCTTCTCCCCTGAACTATCATCCATACCTCTTTCAGTCTTAACAGTGAACAACTGAGAACCTATCTCTACAAATGCTGATCCAGCTATTTTTGCATCCACCCTGAGTATGACTCATGACTTTAGGGGACCTCCCTTACAATTATGTTTTTCCTCCCATTGTCCACATCCTCTTCATTATGTACACTTACACCATGAAAGAAGAGTATAAGGCACAGATGAGTCACAATATTCCTATCCTTCTGAATTCAGTGTAGGTTGTTGACCTTGAAAAGCAAACTCTTTCAAACTAATAGTGCTTACTTGGAGAATAATTTGATTGAAGAAGAGCTTGAAGAAGAAGAGGTCAAAAGAATTTTTATTCTTTCAGTAAGAAGCCTGGCTGTTACCTTTGGTGGCTTGCGCTTTCCATTTCTCCCGGTTCTGCTGCACCACCTCAGTCCAGGTGGCTTTAAAACATTTGAAGTCCACAGTGAGTATGGAGCAGTTGAGTGAGGCACTTCCTTCGGACCCAGTGCTCTTGACACTTGATCTTTTAACATCAGAGGGACTAATGCTATTCAGACTGGGACACAAGGTCACAAAACACGGAAGAAATCACTATCTCATACACCCAAATACAGCTAAGAAGAAATAATGACTGTAAGTCTAGATAACTTAACAGAGTCAACCAGGAAAAACAAGAACTAAGCTTGAATCCCTCATCTTCCCCTCTCTCCCTCCCACCCCAGGGCAACCGATGTTAAAGCAAACAGCACAACCTGAGCCAGTATTAGAAATAAAGGGCAGCTTTTCCTGCTTATTTTTTGGTATCCATAGTTCCTAAGAAATAGAATCACTCAAAGTGTTGCCATTAGCTTTGTTGTGCATCTTCATTCCCTAAATATTCATCAGAGAGTGAGACAATTCTAGAAATCAAATATGTCAAAGGAGGAGCCTCCTAAAATTCACCGATGGGAGCCATTAGGCACAGGACAGGAGGCCAACCTTTGTCCAGGGCTTGGTGACCTCAGCTGAGGCTGAAATCAGGCACTCATTTCAGCTACAGAACCTACAGTTGTCTTTCAAGGATGGACACTTCATTGTGCACATTTTAATAAAGGCAGCAAGATAACTGACATAGAAAGATATTAGTGCTTGCTCTTCATGTAACAGACCAAGAGTAAAAGTCACCTGGGAGAGGAAATCCTGACTTGGTAGCCCTAGTCTAGGGAGCACTAGCCATACAGCATTTGAATCCCAAGACATACCCTGCTTATGAAATTATTAAAAGAGTAGTTTTTCTACAACAACAGAGCAGACTGAATGGGCCAAGGCTTCTTACACCTGCACTCCAGGTGAATTCTGGTGGTCACATTTGCATAACCCTAAATACTGTCACTAAAGTGTGCTTATACGTCCCAGTCCTCTTTTGTATTTTAATCCCATTTATACTTCTAGACAAGAAGAAATTAATGCCTCCCAACAACTCCCTCTACCTTCTCTTTGACATCAGTGACTGAGAGAGCACTGAATTTCACCTGACTGCATGGCTACAACCATTTGTGCTCACTGCCTTTGGAGGCATGGCTCAGGTTCATGCCAGCCTCCCTCTTTGCCCTACCCTGGGCTGGAGTTTCCCTGCAACAAAGTCATTTCACAAGGTGAGCTGCTGTGTTGGCAATGCAGATATGGGGCTTTAAGCCACATGGAAGACATATACTATGGAGGGGAAACTGCGGGAGTTGGGCACAATGGCAGCATGTTCAGACTGAAGGCAGAGGGTGCATGGTTATTCACCTGGAACGCCTGAACCCAGACATGCCAGAGCGGGAAGCTTCATCGATGAGCGGAGTCACAATCTTCTCAGTCATGTCGGTCAGCACAGTAAAAGTGGGTTCCACGATGAAGTCAATGAAACCTGAGCAGAAACACAAGCAGAGTCAAGCAGGCAAGAGGAGGATTTATGTGGAGTCACTGCTTCAGTGATCACAGACAACTACACTGTAAAAGACAGAGTAAAAAAATAATACCTTGAAAGAGGAACAGGCAAATACTAGAAAGGGAAAACAGTTATAAGTTAATCTCTGACCCTAGAGCCTTGGATATAGCATGCAGTAAAAGGTACCTACTTAAACACTGGAAAGAAACTGTGGCAATTTAGAACATAAACAGATGTATCGGAACTTGTTCTGTATAAGGAGCGTGATATTTAAGCCAAATTCCTATTGGATTTGGATAAAACCCAATTTCAAAGGTGAACTCTCTAAAAGCAGAAAATTAATAGAACAGTAATAATACTGGTAAGCTTTGCCAGTGTGGAGTTACACACAAACCTCCCTTACTGCATATCAGTGGGTTGCTGTGAATATTCTCTCCTCAGTGCTCGGCCAGCTTGTTCTTGTTGATAATAAAAACAGAATTAGATGCTTCCCTCCCATTTTTTAATATAAGGAAAGGAAAAAAATAAAAGACCAAATAATTCCTACTTCAGTATACAGTTTGGCAGAGATGAATACAGCTCTCATCTGAATGTTGGAAAGAGCAGACTGAAGGGCCCTTTGGCCATAAGCTCATGAGATGAAGGAAAATCCAAGTTGCACAGAAAAAATGTGAGAATGAGGAGCTTACAGTACCTTACATCTTCCCCTAAATTCTCATCTGAGGCAAGGGCTATTTTTTATGCTTATTTTGGCACTTCACTTAGCAAATTTCTTAGTGCTGCAGGTAGCCAAGAAAACAATGATGTCCTTAAACCCTCCTAAAGCACATTGGGATTCAGGTCTTTCCCTACTGTTAGAATTTTTGAAGAGTTGGTAATTATCAACTATTAATCATACATTCATAATATTATCATTTCTCTGACTGGGTCATGATATGTTTTTACAACAGACCCTGGTGATTCTAGGTGATAACAGAACAACAAAAGGAGAAAAGACCACATGGACCAGGCACCTGAATTCACAGATGCTTTGATCCACATCTTGAGTGCAAAGCAGCTGAGCATCCTTCTAGTTCCATTTCTCTCCCCTGGTTTTTGCTAAATTTCTGAAAGGATGGGTAATTAAATGTGTTTTCACGCCTAGCCAAATTAAAAACGTTACTTGCAAGTTCTCAGAATTTCATACTAACATTCTGTAAATCTGGAGAAAATATGCATTCATTCTTATCTGAACATCTGAATCATGTGCCTCCATAACACTGAGAAAGCCTTATCTATTCACATATAGGGAAAAAAGAACTCTCTTCCTCCCAGGGAGTTAAACAGAAATGTATGCAGTATAAAGCCACGACAGGAAATTGTGTGCTAGATCACAACCCAGATATCCCAGCAAACTTCATACAATTTTTTAAAACACTGGAAATTGTATTGATTGAGAACAGTATTAAGTGTGCCACAGAAATCCTGAGGATAATGAAAACTTGATTTACATATGTGTGTCTGTCTGTCTGTCTATATGTCTCTTCTATTCCACTTCACTCAAAAAAATTTTTACCTCTTAATGACAAAAGAAACCAAAGCCACGGTACCTTGTCATTTCTGCTTGGCAGGTGTCGCGGTTTAACCCCACTTGACAGGAGTCACTGTCAAAGACTGAGGACTCCTGCCTTTTTCCCAATCCCTTTGTCAACGGCCTTATCCTTAGCAAGGGATCCTAGCTGCTGGGCTTCCTTGCCCTCTAATTCCTGACTACTGATCCCAATATCCCAGCATCAGAGTAACCAGCTGAGAATTAGCTCACCTGGTTGACAAGTAAAATCTTTCTGCATATCTCGCAGCTCACTTAAGGATCGGGTGGTTTCTGTCTCATTTATGATTTCAGTTTCTTCCTCCTCCTGTTCTTGGGACTGCTCTGCTGCAGAACAGGCTGCCTGTTCTGATTCTGTCTCCTGCTCCCTCTCAGGAGAAGCTTCTTCATCTCTTACTAAATGAACTGACTTCTGCTTCCATTGTTTCTTTTTAGCTATAGGGGCAACTGATATAGTCTCTGCTTTAGCCATAGGGTCTATTTGTATGTTTTCCCTCTCTTCTCCCAGAGGGTGCTGCATAATATTGAGCAGTGTTTGGTAGATGCTGGCAAGGGCCCAGCACAGTGTGGTAAGTTGTGCCTCTTTCGGATAGCCATAGCATTTTTTTTCAAGCATTCTATCACTTCATCAGGATCCTGCAGTTGTTTGGGAGTGAAGTTCCAGACCATTGGAGGTGGGAAGATCTTTAGATACCTGCCCACATTCTCCCACATGCCGTGCCACCCATGACCATACTCTCGCAGAGCCTGGGTCATATTCCTAAATTGCTTGTTAACCTTAGACAAAACCGAAGCAACATTCTTAAGAAATACCAATAGAAGTATTAGAACTACCCAAGGATGTTCAAGATACTGACAAGTTATTGTAACAAGGTAGAAAATATCACAGAAGAAGGTAGTGAAGGTGTCATTCTGTATTTTCTCCACAAAAAACCTCTCAAACGACAAAGAGGTATAATTACTAATTGTCTCCATGAGGTGGTACCTGAAGTACATAATGGCTTCAGTACAGAGCCCAAACACCAGATTAAGCTCAAGGTCAGTGTTTTAATAACAAATCTCCCAGGCAAAACATCACTAATCACTACAGAGCACAGCAAACTGCAAAAGTCAACACCAGTCTTTAACATGTTCAGCAAAAAAAAGAGCATGGCGCAGATCAGATAAATTAATATTGAGAACAGATGAATCAGTATTGTGACCTGCAACTGTTAACAGATATAAATCCCTTATAATACACTCTGGTCAATCTGTTATTATATCAAACCCTTTCTGCCCCACATTGGGCATCAAAAGGACTGTCATGGTTTAACCCCAGCTGGCAGCTAAGCACCACACAGCCGCTCGCTCACTCCCCCCCAGCAGTGGGATGGGGGGAAGAAAATTGGAAGGGTAAAAGTGAGAAAACTCATGGGTTGAGATAAGAACAGTTTAATAATTGAAATAAAATATTATAATAGTAGTAGTAGTAGTAGTAGTAGTAGTAGTAGTAGTAGTAATGAATTGTAATGGAAAGGAAAATAACAATGAGAAAGAAATAAAATCCAAGAAAGGCAAGTGATGCAAATGAAAACAATTGCTCATCATCAACCAACCAACACCCAGCCAGTCCCCAAGCAATGGCTCCCTGGCCCACCTTCCCCCTAGTTTTATTGCTGAGCATGACATCATATGGTATGGAATATCCTTTTTTCAGCTGGGGTCAGCTGTCCCAGCTGTGTCCCCTCCTGACTCCTTGTGCACGCCCAGCCTGCTCGCTGGGGTGGGCTGGGGTGAGAAGCAGGAAATGCCTTGACTCTGTGTGAGCGCTGCTCAGCAGTAACCAAAACATCTCTATATTATCAATACTGTTTCCAGCACAAATCCAAAACATAGTCCCATACTAGCTACTATGAAGAAAACTAACTCTACGGCATCCAAAACCAACACAGCAAGTAATACCACTGCCATTTGCTCCATCACCACTGACAACCCTGAGAACTGCAAATCTCTGATATCAAATGCATGACTGTCGCTAACTTCAGCAGTGGCGTGGTGGAATCTCCTTCCTGAGATACTCAACATTTGCACATAAATACAAGGTCCAGTTGCAAGCATCTAAGAAAAAAGTTTTCCCTGGGAGAAGTCTTGCACCTCATCAACAAAGACAGGTAGAGGTGGCACAGGGAACCACAGGTAAACAAACTCAAAGACCTAGGATAACTTTTCTTTGATAAGTGGTATTTTTTCCTCTATTCCCTATAACATGAAGAAGTTATTCAACTATGTTACCTTAAAATGGGAATTATAATAAAGTTGGCAAACATAATCTGCTATTGTAGAAACAAAACTTAGGAATTCATTAATAATTATGGAATTTATGCCATATTCCCAAGTGCCTCCCAAACAGTGTTCTCACTCTCCTTACCTAAAGATACTGTGATTTAAATATGGTGATTTAGTTTGCTAATTAAAAACCCTGAATATCAAATAATGAACCTGGGTTTTAAAAGCTATTAACGCTAACGACCATTTTATCATCCCTTTTCTTCTTCAACAGAATGAGTGTGGTAAATATTTCTATACCCCAGTGACTAAGATGATTTTACCAATTAACACTGCATGCTGATGGGGGATTCCAGTCACGTCCATAGTGTTCATTCATTCATTCCACCTGAGAATGTCACCATGGCAAACACTGGCTAGAGGGCAGTTTCCCTAAAGCCCACCACCAAAAAAAATGTACCCATCAGCCTTTATCCAGTATTTTTTGAAGCTGTAATTTTCTTTCTTGCCAACCAAAGGACAAAAATAGAAGGATGCTCCTATATTTATCAGCTGCAAAAGAGGACAATGACAGCAGAAGCTGATCTCCAGTCAAACAAGCTTCCTGCAGTCTAAGACAGACAGAGAAGCTTTAACTCCTGATATTCTTGTTGGGAGATACAAGTCTTGGCCTGGTTTTCTTTGCAGTTTGTTTGTCTCCCCCATTCTGATAAGCAGCCTGACTTCGGGACATGAATCTTTCCTGATTTCTGTACTGTGGTACAGAAATATTTACCACACTCATTTGACTGAAGAAGAAAATGGGTGATAAATTGGTCATTAGCATTAACATTAATAGGCTTTTAAAACCCACGTTCATTATTTGATATTCAGGTTTCTTCAATTATCAGTTTAAACTCTGAACAATTTCTTCACAAACTGTAGCAACAGGAGAGGAAGACATTCTTTCTTTTGAGGAAGTTTTTGCTGTTAGATTGCTTCATTTCTGTGGAAAAAGTCCATACTGCAAAACCTTCAGTCTGCATTTGTGAAAATCTTTTGTTAATAAAAATGCTTGCCCACTGTTGTTGCATCTGCAGTGACCTTACAGCAGCAAATCAGCAACCACAAACAAGTCGAGCCAGCAGAACAGGATTTCTAGGCTCTGTCCCTGACAGAACCAAGAGCACAATTTTGTTTCAAAAAGGGCAGAGGTTTTTATTTGTGGGAACTGATGGCTGCTTGCTGCAAATAATAGCACAATTTGGAATTCAATAAGAACTTACTTTCGCAAAGAAATGTAGTAATTACTATTCCAGGGAACAATTTGTTAAGGCTATTAATCAGGTAAATAAATGAATGGGAACAGATTATTTGTCTGAGAATCTAGCCTACAACTTCGAAAGCCTTACCTCAGCAGATAGCCAGAAAATATAAGATGTTTTGATTTAACAAAGGAGACGTTACAGAAAGACATTGCCAATATGTGCAGCAGACTGAGAAATGAAAATTTTATAATGTTAGAAGGCAAGATTTATAGAGAGTAGCCTATTAATGTCAATGGATTACTAAACTGCACAAATCGAATATAATGACAAATAGTATATGACTAAATAAGGCTGCCTTTGCATACCGATGAGTGCCTCTTTTATAAGGTGGAATTGTGTTGGTGATGGTTTAACTGATCATTAATTTTGCAGTGGCTTGACACAAGGGGCTTTGGTGCAGAAGTCTCTTGGTTCTCCTGGCCTTCCTGAGCAAATAGGCACAAAAGAGGACAAGGAAAACAGGTTTCCAAGCACACACAACTCTGCTTAGAGGGACCCTGTGGGAAGCACAGCTCCTTTTCCCTGTAAGGAGGGAGGGGCATATGTGAAAGCTGATAGAAGGGAAGTCTCTAGATAAGCTTCCCCCCACACCAGCCAGAGGGAGAGAGAATTTATCTTCTCCCACAGCACAGCAGTAGGTGTAGTCTGCTACATGTAGTCCTCAACATGGGTTTTAGCTGAGACTGCAGCACTTCAAGTTTGCTGCTGCTTTCCTCCACCAAGCTGCTGGCAGAATACAAATGTCATCAGCAGTTGCGCTGCGCTCTACACACATTCCCACTCTTCTGGATTACTGTTGCAGAAGAGTAAACGCTACAAGTCTGGCAACCAGGCCAGGCTTGCATAGGGCTTTCAAGTTCAGATTCTTGGCTGAACTGTCTAAACTTCCAAAGCCAGAAAAATCTGGGATGGGGTCCCTTGGAGAATGGCTTGCCTAACAGGAACAATGAAATAATTTTAAACAGAAACGGCTCTTAGCCACAGATATGAATCCAAACTTTCCTGAGTTCAGGGATATCTTTGTCTTGTTCTTTGAGAGAAATTTCATACTTCACATTTTTTATTTGGTTTCCTTTAATACAATCTCTCTGCTTCTGGACTCAGTTCCTTCATTTTTAGGGTCCATATTATCTTTCTTTTGTTATTCCATTTGGCACCCTATTCTCCAGTCCAGTTGGATCACATTCTTCTGTCTACTTCACTTACTTCATAGGTACAAAAATCCACCCACAAATCCACTGTTTCTGTTGTCCTTCTTTGCTCCCAGCCTCCTGATCAGTTTTACTTCACTTAGCCCCTCTTGTTTTCTCACCAAATACCAGGATTGTTGCCTCATCCTTCTACATTTTCACTCAATAACTGGAGGAGAGATAGAGAAAGCGCTGTTGGTGAGTTTGTATAAAGATCTCTGTTTCTGAATGGGTGGAGCAGAAAAAGGTTTGCTATTTGCTTGGCTTCAGTGAAAAA
This sequence comes from Morus bassanus, assembly GCA_031468815.1. Lineage (NCBI taxonomy): Eukaryota > Metazoa > Chordata > Aves > Suliformes > Sulidae > Morus > Morus bassanus. The sequence continues at coordinate 55,370,558 of CM062567.1, read as the reverse complement.
TATTGATTGGCTCGAAGCACTGGGAGGGAAAGGATGGGAGGAATAAATGGAAAAACATGCAGTAGGTTTTCCCCAGGTCCTCAAAGGACTGACATTACATTTTCATATCCACCAATTATACTCATGTCACAACACATTGCCATGTGTGCCTCATCTTCACAGCTCAGAAAACTATGGAGTAGCATCATAATCAGGCACTGTAGTCATCTTTGCAGACACATCAGAGGTAACTTGGTTACTGCATGGAATCACCACCATAAGTTCAATGGCTCCTCAGCTTTGAATTGTTGATCTGGGGAAAATAATGCCATTTTGCTTTATTTCCTCTCTTTAACATAGTTCCAAACAATGAGAGATCACCATGATCTTAGACCCTCAGGGAGGAGTTTTACTTTTAAGGTGCTACTTTGCATGCACCAAAAGGGACATACCTATTTGAGACTGAGCAACCATAGTAGACTTGCGATCACACAGTGGAGAGAAGGGAAGCCCTAGTTCTGCTTCTTTGTCACCCTGGAGAAACAAAATTGAGAAGAAATTAGAAAAAGACAAAACAAATTTCACTTTGATATCTTAGGTCATGACTGTAAAAGCCTCTGATTTTACTTTCTTTAAATTTTAATTTTGGTTTTGTTTGTTTGTTCATTTGTTTGTTTTCAACACAAATTCTGGAGAATTTGAGTCTGGCTGGAAAAGTTGTAGTCCGAGCACAAGCTGGTAAATTAAGCATCTTGATTCCAGTGAATCTCTCCTCAGAGCTTTCCCTGCCTGCTTGGTACTCCTATGCACCAACTAAAAATCCACTTGAGCACAAGAACACCTCTCACTGCAGTTCCCCAGAGAACCCAGCAGAACTGAGTTCTCAGAGCAAACCTTTCAAGAGAAAACATCAGTGTCAGGACTGATTTTTCAGGGCTTGCACTTCTTTGCATATTTATTTTAGTCTTTCAGATAAGGAATTCACAGGTCATGGGTGGCCAGATGCAGATTACTTTTTTCTTCCAAAGGAAACACTGACATTGTCAACATTTTACATAAGTGCGTAAGTACAGAAGTCCAAACATGCTTTCAAGCCCTCAGAACTGAAAGTCCTTTTATAACATCACAAGATGGTGCAGAAGATTAAGTGTTATAACCCCATTTTTTTCCCAGTCTTTCAAGCTGCATATTCTAAAAAAGCCCTTTAACTTCGTTCAGTCACTCTATAACATATTGCTTTATGCTAAGATCTATAGGATGACAGAGTTGCAATACTCCCCACTGAGCATTCAGATTTAAATAGCCTGTTAACTATACTACAGAATCAATTCCTTAAATCAGCAGCTCACTTGAACTGTGCTGAACTTCTTGCCAGTGTTCTGACTAATGTCAAATTAAAGCTAAAATAGCCAGCAAACTAATCAGCAAAAAACTTCTGTAGGCATAAGAAGAGCTGAATTCTTTTTGTTAATATAACATACATAAAATGGGGGCACAAGTCCTGTTAGAGTTTTGGGTGGAACAACAAGCGATAGTATCCTTCTATTGCAGAACAATTCTGCTTTATGTTAGGAGTCTGATGTACAAATCTCAGGGTAAAACAAAAACCAAACAAGAAATATTTCCAAGTGACGTTACCTTACTGTGTCTGCTGCATCTTTCAGGAGAAACACCTCTCAATGCCAGCTCTTACCTAATTATTCTTCTTCTCCTACTCCTTATACCTCTTAAAAACACCAGTACCTAATTCTCTTCAGGAAGGAACACCTAACTGCCTTTTTGACTGCTATGAAACATAGCTGACTTCTTCTAAGCTGTTTGGGCAGCTCCCTCATTGCTAGCTGAAGTGCATTAGTAAAACAAATTAATTCATGCAACATGTTTGCTTTAAGAGATGCTCACCATAGCTGCTGAATGTAAAAAAACCAGTATTGTACGCAGAAGCATCATTCACACCTACAGCATGGTACTGGGTGTAGGAAGACTGTGTCACATCACAGAATACTTAGAAACCAAGAGAGCTAGGAACCTGTACTGCTGTAGGTTAAGTCAGGCTTTATGGTTCTGCAGAGCACATAACAGAAAGAACATGAGAGGGTCTGCAGGTGAAGAGCATAAGGAGATAAATACCTAATCTGAGGCCAGGCCAATTTCTGGACCATCACCATAGTTCCCTCTGGCTAGTGGTACTTCTCAGCTTGTGAGAAGAGTGTGTGTTGTTCTTCTGCTGTCAGGTAGGGATGTATTTATTGATCTAGTACTAAATAACTTCAGTGAACACAAGTTTATGCTTCATGGTTAGCTTAAGGGTTTTTCTGAAGAAGGAATTAATACTGCACCTGAATTTGGAATTAGAATACAAGTTTTATATAAAGCTTATCTAAAAGTGCAGGTATTTGTCATTCAAAACTAAAGTAGGATTTGTTGGCTGAAATTAAATTATTCTTATGAAAACACAAAATAATAATTTTGCCTTCATTACATGTGTAAAACTGATCTTGGGCTTTTTATGGTCTCATATCTAGCTAACCTTAATTCCCTCACCAGTCTTTAGGTGACTCAGCAGTGGTGTATTTTTAACACATCTAGTATAATTTTGAGCTAGAAAAACACAAACATGCACAGAGTTTTCCCTAAAATATATGTGAAAATCATCCTACTTGCATAAGCCTCCTCTGTGACAACACAGAGACAGCTGTGGGTATGATCGACCTGCTTCCACCTAGTAAACCTGTTCCTGGTTTGAAAAACAAATGAAAGAATTCATTTCAAAGCAAATTCTTGAAATGTCCTTATTAAGAAGGGATTCCCACAATGCCTTTAAAAACAGATGCCGTTTACAAAAATTGTCTGAACTTTTTAAAAATTGTCACATATTTTTTCTTTTTTGCATTCAGATTTACTATAAAACATTAACTTATTGAACTTTGGAGGGAAATTAAGCATTTAGTTTTCTGCTTAGTTTAGTAACTCATATTGGTGAAAAGTATCCTAAACACTCTTAAGTGCTCTGTTTACTTTTACTTTTTCTTTTTTAAGGCAGCTCTTTAAATGCTTTTAATTAGTCACTTGGGGAGCTTACAGCTATCACACAGAACTTAATGATTTGTCTAGATTTGTGGGTCTATCAACAGGCAGTCCACTGTGAGCTATAAACTATATCAGCTCACTTCATCTAAAGTAAGGGTAATGCATTTTTCACATCTACCCCAACAATATAAGTACAGTTCTATAAAGTATAGCTGTCTAAATCTGTTTTCTATGGTTCTACAACTAAGTAGAACATCACATATTCTATATTTTGCTAATTTGTAATGTGTATTAGCTTCGCAAAGTAGAATTCCTACTATGTAGATAATGTCTATATCTATAGGCAGTGTATCAGAACTAACTTCCCAAGAGGCAGAATAGCCAGTGCTACTGGTGCCATATGAGAAAGCTTCATATCATTTAGGAGGTTCTTGAGAAAATCAGAGAAGGAGGAAAAGATCTGTGTTCATATTTTCCTACTTCCTTGCCCAATCCTACAGACTCCCTCTGTGCTGCAGAAATGCAGAGGAACTTCCCTAGCTTTACCTGTCTAAAGAACTCCTCTAGCAGAGACATGGTCCAGCGATGATGGAGATCCCAGGCCTTGGCCGGATGACTGATATCTGCTGTATGCAACAACAGTGATAAGGCTTTCGGCTTGTCAATTCTGAAAAACCCAAAGGATCAAACACATTAATTATCTGCTCTTGCAGTGGAGAATGACAAAAATCTCACCTAAGCAGGGAAATTAGGTCATTAGAATCTTTGGCCAGGATATTAATGGAATGATTTCTGTGTTTATAAAATCAGACAACTATGACAGATTGTCTAATTTCTTCAACATACAGCACTCCTGACGTAACAGAGACATTAAGAAGTGCAAAAAGAAACTTTGCTCAGCCTTGCTGAGCTCCTTTCCAGGCTTGTTTGTCTGCACAAGCAGGCAGACAAGCTGCTGCTGTGCACACAAAAGCTGCTGTGTCTCCCATTTCAGCTGGGCTGCATTTTATGCAGCTCAAAAGAGAAGTTGGTCCCTACCATCTTACTGTAGTAAACAGTTAGGATCTGATCTCAGGGACACTGGTGGGTCTACACAGCAACTGATAAATGTTTTACTGTTAGAAAACTAGTGTGAGGTCAGAAGGTGATCCTTGCATTTGGTTCCACAGAACCAAAAGGGCTGGCAACTTCTTAAAACCAAAATGTGAGAGGCTAGCCCAAGAATCCAGTAAATAATGCTTTCTTGGGATTGGTAGTCTTGGTTTTTAACTCTGGCTTTTGACTATCTGAAACAGTTGGAAGAGTTGTAGTTTCTGAGAGGACCAAGTGGCTAGCCACACTCTGGTCTGATACAGGTATAATTCTGGGAGGCTCTGGACAGACCTGTGTGAGAAAATGACCATCACTCAGAGCTTTCTGCAGTATAAAAGGAATTTTATGGGGAAGAGCTGTGGACAAAATATTACAGCTCCCAGTGGCATACTGGGAAGAAAAAAAGGCCTTCCCCATACTGCTCCATCTGTTATCTCCTAGTCCTTCCCTCAGTGGATGTCAAGTTGTTTTCATCTGTCCCCTGGTTATGGAGCAGGCCCCTTACAGAGGTGGCAGCTGATACCATATGCAGAAGGGCAAAGTGTAAGCTGTGCTCTGCAGATCTTACAATCTTGAGTCATACTCAAGTTGTTGAGGTCACTCAGCTGGATCATGTCTTTGATGTTACCCTAATATCCAAAGGGAAATGCCCAGGGAGGCTTATCCCAACATGGTGACCTTTGCAAGCTTTGGTCCATTAGCACAGAATAGAGTTGTGTGTATAGGGGGGTGCCAGTCCACTCCTAAGTGAATTCATTCAAAATTCAACAGCAGAAAGAGGATTGATGTGGACATCAAAGAGAGTGAGTGCCTCTGGAGAGGTGCTTTTGAATTCAAACGCAATGGCAAAGCACCAGCTGAAATGGAGCCCCTCACTGCACAGTGTTGTGAAGTGACTCACCCTTCTGGCTGCTGCAAAGCATTCTTCATGGCTTTGATTTGCTGGAAGTGACAGGACATATCAGTGGCCAACACCATCTCAATCACTAGAGCTCTGAATTCCCTTTTGGATGGCATCACGATGAGAGAAGCAAGGAAAGAGAAACACAAAAACCAGCATCAGACACACTCCAGTTTCTTATCTATCTGCAAATTATTGACAGCACTTCTGCCTTTTTATGTCACTCTTTCCACCATCTCTCTTTCAGGGATGGATAAGAGGATGAATGATTTTCTACACAAACACAGGAGTGCGAAGGCTGCAAATTAAGCCACGTGGCTAATCCTCGCTAAAAGAAATCCTAGATGTTTTTAAAAGAGTGCGTTAGTATTAGTACTCCTTTTTCAATTAAGAACAAACCTCTTAAATTGATTTCTTTTATAGGGCTTTCTTAGAAGGATGTAAAAAGACTGTTTAAATGCTCAGCATATATCAGGTGAACTTTTGAACCTGAACCTCTATCCAATTGACTAAAACTGGTTCATACCTATGCTGAAAGTTTAGTCATATTATTAAAGGAAGAACAGCATGTTAAAAAAAATCTCCTACTATATATCATGCATATATGCATTCAAGACCTTTGAGAACCTGCATTACTACCCTGATATTATTAATTCAAACTATTCCTGTATGAATTTTTGTTAAGCAAACTTGTTTAGGATCAAGTTGAAATTCCTTTGAAGATAAAATAGATGTCCTAGAGATTTTAAAATACCGGAATATTCTGATTTGGCACACAATACAAATTTATTTTCTCCTTCTCGCAGTTCAGCTATCCACAGGTTAACAGACAAAAAACAGCCCAAGGTTAGCATACCAGCTCAGGATTTGGGAAATTCAGAAATGGGTCAGCTTTCATTTAAAAATAAAAGTTACCATTCTTCTTTTCATTAAAGTTTCATGAAGGACGTGGTCTATTTTGAGCATGTCTCTCTTGCCTCTGGTGGCTGTGCTCAAGTTCAAGCCCCAGGCCACCACTGTGTGGACAGCCAAGGCTGCTGTGCTTCTCCATCCCATGGGTAGCACATAATGAGGCCACACCGCCAGGAGTTCTGCACACATGTTAAGATGGAATCAGCTAGCTTTGCTCTTCCCCCAGTATGCCCACCTCCTCCTCCCCACACTTATGTACAATCACTTGCATAGCCAACAGTGTTCAAGATGATTATATGGTGGCTGAACACAAACTTATTTTAAATTGTTTCAGATATTTTATTTTTTTGCCAGTCCTGGTCAGTTCCCTAGTCTGGTTCATTCCTAGCATCACAAACGTCTCTGTCAATACAAGCAACAGAGGCAGAGGAGGAGAATGTGAATGCATAGAAACAAACTTTTACAAGAACAGGGTGTGACTAAGCTGTGGGAGCAATTAGTGCTTGGGATTATTCCTGGGAAACAGCAGACAACTCACTACATCCTCCGGAGTGCAACTCCTTCGTAACGGTCTGCATGGGATACTTTGTGCGTAGCTTATTACAGCAGCAGTGCAAAAGCAAAGGGCTCAGCTCAGGCGAATGAGTCACTGACTTCAGTGCCAGCACGCACATACGCTCACAAGCACACAAATTCTAGTTTCCCTTTTAGAGATGTAAATCGGGAATATGCACGTTCTCTGACCTCTGCACCTATTTCAGAACATTGTTTCCTCTGAAACTGAGAGGAAAAATACTTCAGAGACATCGAAAAAGAAAATATTTTAATACTGAAGGGTTCTTGTTTGTCACTTCCAACATCAGGCAGCACAATAGCAGGTGACTTTGAAAGGCGTGTGGACGTAAATAATTTACTGGACATAGGTAACGCATGACAGAAAATCTCAAAAGACATACGCTAGAGGATGACAGGTTTGTGCATTTGCTGCCAGGTTGAGATAAGGCTGAAACACTTTACAGAGGGAACTGAAGATAGAAATTTTACCATTTCCTTGCTTTTGCGGCTCAGTCAGGTTGTAGCCTGGGATACACACAGCTGTCACTTTTTGCTCTGACCAGCTTCAGCACTTTGTTTCTGCAGTTGTCTTCAAAGTCTACACAACGCATCACGGTGCTGCAGTCTGCATGCTGCATAGCACTGCTTCCAGCACAAATCCAAAACATAGCCCCACACTAGCTGCTATGAAGAAAATTAACTCTACCCCAGCCAAAACCAGCACACCTGGCTAAGTACTCCCCAGAAACTCTTTGCAGGAGGTGCTTCCACTGAGGTATCACTGGACTTCATTTAACGATGTTAATAATGCACAAAAGCCTGTTAATGTTTTCCATGACATACTTTCAGAGGGATCTCTCTTTCACCTGGGCTAACACCTTTGTATCGCAAAAGCATAGTACAGAAAAGCAGAGGAAAAGCATGTCAACCGAAATAGCTTCCTCTATTTTTAAGAAAATAGATTTTACAATCTCAAAGAAGAAATGAGGTAAGAGAAGAAGCTGCACTACTTTCAAATGCCTACACATTGCTGTGAAACTGTGCAGAAGTGTAGCACCGAACACATAGGCTTTATAAATGTTATTATTTTTGACATATGGTGAAGAGGCAGACAAATTCAGCTCTCACTGCCAGGGTTACCAGTGGCATTAGAGAGTCAGAGATCCCCCTGCTAGTTCTGCAGTATCTTCTTCTCCTTTATTCCCCACGATTCAAACCCAGTTTGTGTTCAGGAAGAAGTTCATGAAGAACCAAATTAATTCGCTCAAATCATAATTGTCCTGAGTGATTTATTAAATCGCTTGACTCAAGACAAATTATCCAAGTCGTTAAAAAATAGGTAACCTAAAATTGTACCCAAGAAAAGAAGAAACAATGCAATCTGATGAAGAAGGGAGGACGCTTATACCTCTGCGACCTATCAGCTACAGCAAGCTGATAGAGGCAGACACGCCCTTGAGTTCATCTCCGGAGAGTGTCACAGCTGCATCGCGCTACGTATTCACAAGCAGGGTCATATCAGAACTTTTTCCAATCAAGACAACTTGCCTATCAACTCAGGCCAAGGAAATATCCTAGACACAATCTGCCCTCCATTGACCACTAAGAGCTAAACCTATCTCCTGTTTTCTTCCTGGTCATGCGGCATCATGGCAACAGGTATGGTATGAATATAGACAAGGTGTCCTGAGATCTCCATCGTCCAGAATGGTTTCCATGACATGAAAATGACAGTGCTCGCCAGCACCTCCTCCCCACCCGCACCATCTCTTTCTCTCACCTAAGACCTAGTAAAAATCTAACCCACAGAAAAGACAAACAATCCTCTAAAGATGTCGTCTGCACAGCGGCCTTGGCAAAAAAACACAAGCCAAAGGGAAAAAAGAAACTATTGAGTAGCAGGGAGATGACACCCTCCCCCATCACACCAGCAGATAGTTTAAAAGTCGGCTTTGCCTTCCGTAGCTATACAAGCCATGAAAGCAGAAGACTGCACCAGAACAGCAAAAAGGGGCACGTTGGGATCTGCTGTCACCCCGGCAGCACAGGCACAGCAAGCCCTCACCAGAAACACCTTCACAGCCAGCTTCGTTTTCCTTCTTTAAGCAAGAGTCAGCGAGACTGCTGTTTGCAGACTGTGAGGCACTGTGGAGGAATGAAAAACACCTCCCTTGACTCCTTAACTGGTGGTGTGCTCTCAACAGCTTTTACACAGCTTGAGGTACAGGGAATCAGCTGATGGCGGAGAAGGCCCTACACACCCTTCACCCTAAGCACTCCCCTGAAGAGCCCGCAGCCAAGATCAAATCGGTCCTGCGTGCTTGTCTAGAGTCACGATTGATCTGAAGCTGTTCTCTGTGCAACGCCAGGGTGGCTCTGGCTTCACCTTCAACCACCAACTCGGTAGCTGAGGCAAGAACTACCCAGGGACAGCAATCCCCCGTGGGCCTGCCTGTCCTCTGACTGAAAACCTCACCTCCAGGCCCCAAGGACCTCCTGTAGGTGACCCTACAATGGGCTCCTCCAACCGCCCCTGCGCAGCAGCCCGGAGGACGCCAGGCCCTCTCCTCCCCTCCGCCCCTCTCCGCTACTCTCGGGCACGGGGACGATGCCGCTTGCAGGGAGCCCAGCGCTCGGAGGGTAACGGAGACTCCCCGACCCTCCTGCCACACTGTGGCCGCTGTCCCGTCGAGGGGACCCCAGGCCTGGCACAAGGAGGGGGCTGGAGTCCCGGGCACACACAGGGAGCTGGGGGCAGTCCCCGTGCCCCAGGGGCAGCCTTTCTCTCTGGCAAGCAAAATGGCTTCCCGGAATGGGGCCTTCAGGGCCTCACGGGCCACCATCCCAGCCACAACGGTGTCCGTTGGTGACGTCACCAGCCGTCCGTCCGTTACACCAGCAGCACCCCTGCGGCTGGCCCACAGCTGGCCGAGCAGCTCGAGACTCTGACACCAGCCTGCTTGGGAGAGGAGGACCCAGCGAAGCCAGGCGAGCGCCCACCGTCCGTGGGACGCGCGAGAGGAGGTTCTTGGAACCACCGAGGATGCGTCCGCAACCCCAAAAACGGAAGCAGGCTGACGGGAGGAGCAGCACCTCTGGCAGGCGAGTCGAGCCCATGGAGGTGGATCTACCTCCAGAGCAGGAAGAGCCCATGGAGGTGGATCCACCTCCCGCCGGGCTGACCGGGCACCACACCGCCATGGCCGGGGTGCCTCCAACACCATGGTGTCCAAAGCGCCGCAGCACTGCCAGGGGCTCCCGGGGACCCTCCAAACAGCCAGCTCCCAACAAGCGGCGCCACCCCCGCAGCCGACGCTAGCTCTAAGTGGAGCATCCACACCGACATCTGGCAGGCTCCTCAGGAAGATCGCCCGGCTGTCAAGCCGCAGATGAGCCCTGCTTTCCCACCCCCGACCCCTGCCCCCCATGAAGGGGGCATCTCCTCTGCCCTGAGCCCTGGGGAAGAGGCGAGGAGAGGGGCTGCCATTTTCTGGCCGGCAGCACCACAGCACCAGAAGGACTCCCTTGGAGCCTACTGCAGACTGCTGGAGACCAACAGAGACCACCCAAGTCCGACACAGACCATCAGAGACCACCAGACACTGCTGGAGACCCCCGGAGAGCAACGGAGACCACTGGAGATCATTGGAGACCACCGGACACCGCTGGAGACCACTGGAGTCCCTCGGAGACTGCCAGAGACCATCGCAGACTGTCAGAGACCATCGGGACCACCGGACACCGCTGGAGACCACCGGAGACTGCCGGAGACCATCGGAGAATGCCAGACACTGCTGGAGACTGCTAGAGACCACCGGAACCTGTTGGACTCCCCTGGAGCGCCACCAAGGCTATTGGGGCCTGGTGGTGGCATTTTTTTCAGTCTGAGGATGAGACAGCCAGTGGAGGGTGGCTGTCCTCAGCCAGCTCTCGCCTCAGCTGCTTTGGCAAGATTGGCCAAATAGCAATTAAAAAAACAATACAAAACAATAAAACCCAAATAAAAAGACAAGAAAAGCCAATTTCAAAACCAAAAAATGCTCTCCTCTCTCATTTGGCACTTTGGAGGCTGCACGCGCACTCCCGTGTCCTGTTCTGGTCTCTCCAGCACAGCAAAGACGCTGACACACGTGGCGTGGGCCCAGTCCAGCGCCTGCGAGATGCTGAGGGGCCGGGGCACATGGCACGCAAGGGCACGCCGAGGGAACTGCCGCTGTGCAGCTGGCAGAAGAGAAGGCTCAGGGCTGGGTCTCACGGGTGCTCTTCCAGAACGTTGACATGGTTTTCCTGACCCAATACCATGGAGAAATTAATCCTGTTTATCTCCCACATGCACTTCACTGTTACTGCTTTTGGTATTCAGAGTTATTTACACCTCGGTTTCTAATGAACAGCACTATTTGGTTTGCTCCCACACCGAGCCATGGAGCGGACTGGCAGGGATCCAGCACAGGTTACTGGGGCCCAGGGCTTGCAGCAAACCAGGGAACACGCTAAACTGACAGTCTTGGTGCACCTCAAGGACTTCATGTCAAGTTTGCTCTCTACATAAGTGAAAACATGGGGGCTCTTTGGTTTCATTTGGTTTATGGGGGTTTAGTTTGGGGGGTTTGTCTTTTTATCTGCTACATCGTCTCGCACCCTCTTAGAGCAAAAAAGTCCAAACTATTTCATCGCGGACTCATGTATTTTCATGTCCTTCCAGTTCTCTGTTTTTTAACACTTGCCTAGCTTTGTTGTGCTCACAGACAAACTACCAAACCCCGTTCAGCACCGTGGCAACATGGGCTAGAATGAAATAGCTCTCCTTCATTCACACATGAGTTGCAGCTAAATTGCTAACAGGCCAAAAAGCAGCAAGGTGGAAAAAGGCCGTTCTGAACATACGCTGGCAGGAGGTCTGCTGTGCTTGGGCAGCTCTTTCCATCCAGTCGTTTTCTGCAGCAGAGTAGCCCCAAGGGAAAACTGCCCTTCTTCAATGGTTTGAGGAGAAAAAGGGGGTCCATTTGCTCACCCTTAGGATGCAATTTGCATTACAACGCAACACGGTATGATTCTTACTGGCTACAGCCTTCAGCGCATTCTCATTAACTAACAGCCCTAAAAGCAGCAGCGACCAGTTTAGGATCTCAGGGCAGGTTTTGAGGATGCACCTGGATTAGTTGCAAATCTGACCTGATTCCTATTTACTTCAGACACCATCAGGAGCAACTGACACAACCTCAGTCAGAATCAGGCAGTCTGGCTCAGGTCTTGAGACAGACAGGGCCTGACGCCTTCCACATATGTCTTTAGTAAACACCGCAATTCACAGGTGCAGTCTACATTCAACACAGGAGACTTGGGACATGTTCAGAAAGGGCACTGGTGCATGTTACTCCTTGCGGAAGAGCAGCCAGTCCTGGCCTCAGAATTGAAAGCAACGTTACTGTGGCAATTAAGGGACTGCAGAACAGCAGACCGACCATAGGCACAAAAGTTTGTTCCCGAGCATAAGCAGCTCAACAGTTGTTGAAACTGGCCTAAAAGACAGAGCAGGCGCTGCGCTACGCCTTCTTAGCTTGCACCTCTCTGTCCTATGCTCCATCACTCACTACACGCTGGCGGCAGCATTTCTTCAGGTTTCTCACCGAGCTGCACAGAAAAAGGCGCCATCAACATACAGTGGGGGACACAAGTATTGCCACCAGTGATGCTGACTGCCAACTTTTATGGTGATGTCGTACAGCCCATCTAAGGCACTCATGGCATTGGAAATAGTGTTGGAATTTGCCTGGGCCGAGTCACATGCAACCATGGGTTTCCCTCCTCCTTTTCTTCAACAGTTCCCCATTACAGAGCTTGGAACAACTGGGGAGTGTTCAGGAAGGCAGGAGCTGCAGTAAAAGCCTCAACCTCTGCTGATCTGTGTTCATTCATGTGCTCTGCACTGCAAAGACTCCTGGCACCTGGAACTTTTTACCTTGGCTGCTTCTGCACAGTTGTGAGTGAAGAGACCTCAGTAAAATGAGGCAATATATAATAGAACTGCCTGTATTCAAGTACCAGCCACAAAGATGGCAACCAGTCAATGGTCATGGTGTAACAAGAGAGAACAGTGCAAAATGTTGAATAGATGAACCTCTGTTTCACTCATACCTTTGCCTCTATGCTTCTGCCAGTGCAAGGGCCAAGGACAAATTAGATGCTGGGAAATGGTGAAGGAAACAGTAAGTGGAAAAGAGCTGCCACATGGGATCAGACTAAAAGTCATTTCATTCCCTTTTCCGCCTGTGGCAGTAACCAGGAGTAAGAAGAGGAAGAGAATGAAATACATATGTATGGTGTACATGCTGAGCCTTTCCTCCCATTTCTTCTCCCTGCTGAATGGGCCAGCAGCTTTCTGAGCTGCCAGCTGAACCCTAACTGTAATAGCCGATCAGCACTCTGGAATCTGTCTGCTTTCAATTTCTCTAGTCCATCTTCAAATGAATTGCTGTTGTTTGTCCTGACAACCACTGTAGGAACCTATTTTGTGCTAAGCATTTCTGTTGAAGCCTTCTATCCATTCCTGTCACTACTGTCAGACTCTAGCTGTCTGTACATTTCTATGTTAGCCAGTTCAGTTGATTTTGCTGTAGAGACTGGACGGAAATTTGCATCTCCAGAGCATGGCTCTATTATCCCAGAGAAGTGGAATGAATTGTCCTTTGGAGGTACCGCCTTGCTCCCTTAAGTAAGAAGAAAGCTTAGACAATTTGCTTCTTCACACTAGGTGAAATGAATTCCAACAGAAGTGAGTTGGCAGAATCACCCAGGAGATCCGTGGCAGAGTGAAAAACTGAGCTTCGGTTTCTTGTTCATCCTCTTTTAGATCACTGTTTTTGGCAACAAAAATAAAGTCACATGAAAGTGGTCCTTACGGAGAATATTATGGCTCTGCTAGGGTTTGGGAATGGGTTTTTTTGGAGGTCCCCTAAACTCAATATCCTTTGTGGACTCAAAGGTTTTTTTGTAGACCTGGTTGTGCTGCTTGGCTGACTAATTAGGGATTTTAATATTTCTCATTACACTTCCAGATGTTTTTTCTCACGGTACAATATACATTTCCCTAAGGCCAGAGTCTAGGAGACATCACATTCTCACACCTATAACCTACCACTGAGAAAAAGTTAGACGTTACCAAATTTGACAAAAAATTCTAAGATAACTTGCCTTCTAATAATCCCTGCAGAATTAGGGAAAGGAACAATTAGGTGGAGAGAGCAGGTTGTCAGGGAACAAGGTCAGGAAAACCAACTGGAGAAGAGGGAAACCTGAAGTGAATTTCCTGGTTTATTACTGTCATATACTGAATAATAACTCATCATATGGCCATTGTCACAGCTTTGATTTTCTGTTTTCTAACCAATGTCCTGCACATGATTCAGGTGTAAACATAGTATCTGGCACAGCCCCATGAGCAATCACAGTTTTACGGCATCTTTGCTACTTATTGCCGAGATAGACTTTGGCTGATTTTACATCTAAATACTTCTAAGCCTTGCATTGATCCATCTGGCAAATACCTTTATTTCCTCTTTGGAATAATTACTTCATGGTTTTACCTTTCTTGCCTCAGAAAACATTACATCATTGTGTTGGATACTTTGGTGGATGTCTTTGCTCCATATCAGTGTCCACCTTAGAGCTATATCCTAATGAAGGACTCACATCCCCTTGCACAAACAGAAAAGGGACAGGAAAAAGGCCATTTTAGATCACTTAACCCCTATGCTAGGAACAAACAGTAAGACCTCCTGAAGTGAGATATTTTGCTCATTTTGTCCAGCTGAAGTCTCAGTATTTTACTTTCATGGAAACTAATCGGAAAAACGCTCCATTCAAGGCAACATTTTCAATGGCTGATTCTCACTACAGGTATAACACTCTAGAATATGCATGTGCCCATCCTGAATGCTTTTACAAGAAAAAAAAACCCAACCCCCCCTTTTTTTACAAACTTTTTTTACAAAATGTTTTTTAGAAAAAAAACTTTTACAAGAAAAGGGTATGATTATGCAACCATGCACACACTATTATGTACAAAAGAAGACTCTGACCAAAGTTGTCTTCAGTCAAAAAACATTTAACGTTTCTCATGGCAATCTTGAAAGGAATAGCATGGATTGACTTCTTGTCTCAGAATTATTTGAGGAATGAAATCCCAAGCAGCTTTACTGACAAAGTCAGTATTGCATTAAAGGTTACTTCCCAAAACTGTACTCCAATACAGAGTTAAGGAGCTAAACACTTTCCGGAGCTAAACATTTTCCAGATGCCTTTCTAATCCCGTACTCGATGGTGAAGGGCTTGCGCTAAACATACTCTGTTTCAATAAAGTGCATGGAAATTATTAACAATGAAATACAGTGCCAGAAAAGACACCTATAACAGTATCTTGGAAAGCATTTTTTCACTTTGCAGTTTATTTTCTTAATTCACTGTGATCTGGTTTTGTTATACTTTCTTCATTTACTTGTTGATCACTTGCACAAATGGGATTCATGAAATGAGGCAACTCAACTGATTTTCCAATATTTAAGAAGCAACAGAGTTTTTTTTAAATGGAGAATGTTTAAGTTTAGTTTAAGTACTAGTAAGCATTCAGCTCTTTCTCTTTGACTGTAGCTCAAAAGATCTTTCAGTCTCATCTACTTTCCTTAGAAAACCTGTGCCCATTTATTTTCCAACAGTAAAATGTAGCTCTAATTGTCTACATTTCTTTCCTGAAAATACAGTCCCTAACTAGATGACTGAATACCACAGAAGTGACAGAATCCACATCGACATCTAGGATTGCAAAATCCACTGACCATCAGATTTTATCTTACTAGTAACATGAAAAAAAGAGTGAGAGCTCAGCTCAGAAAGGCACTTAAGAATCTGCTTTCCAAAACCCATCACTCAGGCCTTTGCTGAGAGAGGTTTATCAGGGATGTCTTAAAAAAAAAAAAAATTAAATTTTGACATGTTTTAATAGTTTCCCAAAGCATCCTTCAATACTGAGGGTCCTATTTTTGAGTGCCAGTCTGGGAAACTCTGGGCTTCTTGGTTTTTTTTCTCAACACCTCGGATCCTGCTTAAGTCAGCTGATGTTTCCAGTGCTTCCAAAATGTTTGCCTATGGGATTTCAAACTGGCAGTCAAAAGCAAAAGCACACAAAAATCACAATGTTTTGGTATTAGAGCACATCCAGATAATGGCCTTTATTCTGCAGCTGCTGTTTGATCAGCAGCTACAAAATAATAAAGCCCTACTTGAGAGAGAACAAATAAGCAATCCAAACCACTCAGTATTTTTGCTTACAGTATTTCTTAAAGAGACAGGTTACTCTTTGAAACTTATGGTCCAAGCATATTGCCTCAACAGAACACACATGTTGACACTACAGGATCAATGAGAAATATGTGAAGCTAGCTTTGATTCAAGCAAAAACAGTTTAAAGCTCCAAAGCAGACCATTTTCCTAGAGACAGTATCTATGCAATGAAGCATGCTCAACTAGCTGCTCTGCTGTTCCTTGCAGACAGTGGCTCTAAGGCTGCTGTTTCTAGTCAGTTAGTTCCTTGCGTTTTCCCTGCCAACATAAAAGGAAGCAGTAATTCGCTGCCAATATTTGACAAGGCATTACCAGCTGTAGCTAAAAAAATAAATTAGATTTTTAACACCTCAATGTAATTTTTGTTTGTTGTTCTTTTTTTTTTTTTTTAAGTTCCTGCTTGCTGCCCACCATGAGACTGTTTTCTATATTGAGGGATAGAATTTCTCAGGCCACTCCTCCACAACACTCACATTGACTGAAATCAGCCATGTTAAGTTCCTGAGTTTTATTCCCACTGTTCAGCTATAGGATTGCATCACTATCCACAAGTTGAAATAAATAGGAAATTCAGGCTAAACAGATTAGCAAGCAGAGCGTTCACTGACCAGCTTGCTAGAAACCAGGCCCTGGAGAAGGGCTCATTTCCCCACGTTTATATTAAAATAAGATGAACTGACTGCTCAGCACTATCACATTTAAGTGTATGCAGGAGGCACTGTGCGTCACGTAAGATCCCACAAGTTGCTTCCCCTCCCATGAGAAAGACCACAGAGCAGGATTTTTCCTTTCTAGCACACTGGGCTATTTTAAAGTACCACCCCTTGGAGTTGAAAAAACTCCCTAAAACCAGAAAGCCCTCATCAGTTTGAACTATCTGCTATTAGAAAGCAAATAATGGCTTGATTTTGGCACATAAATCATATGTTGCATGAGGTTTATTTTAAATTCCAGCTTCTTACATCACCTTGGCATATATAGTACACTGATTTATGTTTCTTGGACTGGATTCTTTTTTGCATTAAGCCCCATTTATAATTTCCAGACAGGAAGTGTCAAAGTAGATAAAGGTTATGTTTATGCTTTAGGATGAATGAATAGCAGGCTACCTCTATACTCAATTACAAATGGATGTGTACAAAGGGTGTCTCTGTGAGACTTAGAAATTAGATGGGAGTCAATTTGTATATTATAATCCATTGTCACAAAGTCTAGTCTCACTAACAGAGGTGAAAACTGAAAGCAGAATTAAGCAAGACAAACACCTTTTAAAGCTCTTTTTCTCATAGCAATAGAAATACTAATATGCAAGAGACAATAATGCATATTGCCATTCAAACAAGGTAATAACAGTTTATGGTGATGCTGCAATGTTCCTAGGCAGCCACCACGTTAATTTTTACCTCCAGTCATCCTTTGAGAGATTAGATAAAATATTCATCTCTTCATCATCTTGCAAAAGACGATATGCCGCACTAACGTGGTGATTTTCAAGCACAGACCGGTCATTATATAGAATGGCTGAGTCTGACCTAGCATTTAAAAGAAAACATAGGAAAGGTTATGCGTCTTCCCTGTCTAAAGAGTCTCACATTCAGTTGTTTTCCTTTGATCAGCTACAGAGATTAGTTCTATAGCACAGATATGAGCACTTTAAGAGCACTTGTAATACTTTGTTCACTGCTGTTATTCAGTAAAAGAAAGCTAAAGATCAAAATTCACCATAAAATCTATTTCACCAGCTGAGACTCACCTAGTCTCTTTTTTACGTATATAAAAAAAAATGCTGAGAGCTGTGACAGATACGTAAATTTAGAGTTGAATCACGAGGCTCTTTTCCTGCTCTTGTGTATGTTGCTCTCATATTAAAGCCTGACTGTACCCAACTAAGCAATTACAGGATGTGTCCCAATATTGTTTCCAGAACAGCAAACTGGCCGTAAGCAAGACATAACCGAACTGCTTTCTGTCACCCGTGTGCTAGACTACGCTGTCCAGAAGCACAATTGCCAGTGGGATACAGTAAGACCAAAGGTACTTCACGCCTTATTTTAAGCTCCAGGTCATAGATCTGAGACTGATGAATGGCTAAACTGGTATGAATACAAAGTTCTTGCTGGAAGTTAATGGCAACAGAGGGTGAGTATGATTTGTTACAGTCCCCACTCAGTTCTGCTTCCCCGAGAGCAGTGTATATTTTTCTCGCCTGACACTTTACACCCTCTGATGTTCAGCGTTACAGAAATGAAATTACAACTGCCCTTCCTTTAATTCTTCCATAAATATTTGGGAAATATAGCAGATCCCTAATTCTTGCATGCATGAAGCTGTAAGAAGTGGAGTGTGGATTGGCGCAGAACAGAGACAGAAACTTCTTTCTGTGTTCCCAAGCTTTCCTGAGCATATGTGTGATTTATCCTAGCAGCCTTTAAGTATCTGTGATACACAGCATGATTCAGCTAACATACTCCAGGCATCTAATTTAGGGTAAAATGCAATCAATCTTATAAATGCCCAAGTGTGTAGTGTCAGTCGAGGTCATCTAGACTTTTTGTCAGTGCTACCAGTGCACTCCCATTGTCAAAATAATACGCAGACATTAGATGCCCAATTATCACTGCATCTAGAGACTTAACAATCTTTGCACACTTCTGAATTTTGCTGCCATCTTCATCTTCTCTCTTCCACCAACCCAAAAGCTTTATAGAAGATTCTGAGTTCAAAAAGTATGCCAGTCTGGTCTAGTTTGTGATCAGCTAATTACTGTCTAGCAACTTACAAAGCTTTAAAAAACAACATCCCTGAACAGGTAAACGTATTCCCTTGCTGCAGGTGTGGTTTTCCACTAAATTAAAAACAGTATGTGTACTGTTGGTGTTCACTGATGAGTACAGATATTGCTGAATTCTTGATTTATGCAGTTTGATTCGTCAAATTCAACAAGGAAGAAAAACCTGTTGAATTACAGTATCTCCTCCAAAACTATACCTTCATCAAAATACATCACTCTGTACAGCAATTTGTCTTTGGCAACTTTACACAGAAATATTCTGGGACCTTCCTTTTTCCTGATTATTAATATGAAACAATACTCAGGAAGCTAGAATACATGCATTCCATTGTAAATGGCTGAGCAAGAGAAAATTAAATGCAACCTAAGGAAGTGAACTTTCCTCTGGTAACACTTGAAAGCAAAAGCTCGTGCACTTTTCTAGGTGGCTGTGCTGTTATTCTCCAAAGGTTTCCCCCTCCATTTCCCAACCCTTCGTCATGATTTGCAGTGGCCTCACCGTGTCTGGATGTGAAAATTGTTGGTGGTTCCAGTGTGTTCATAGTCATGGATGGCAGCTGCGAAGATCATAGCGAAGATCTCCAGCTCTGTCAGCCAGTGCTGAAAAGAGATTACAGAGCAATCAGATAAGCTGTCATTTTCACAGGCATTAAGGCTTTTGTCTTTTAAGGCAAGTTATCCCCTGCTGACAGTCAACACTGCACATCATTGCCTTTCCCCTGCAGCCTGCCAGCTGTTTTAAAGCAAACTTGTCTAGTTGATACACAAAAGCCAAACCAGTGTTTTTCCTGAAGCTTCATCTAAATAAATTGAACTTCAGCAAAATGGTTTCAGGAGCTACTAAGGCTTAAGGCAGAGCAAGGGGAAACATATGTCCTTCTTAAAGAGAAATGTGTGAGGAAAAGAGAGAGGGAAACCTCAAGAAAATCAAGGTTCTTCAAGTGGAACCTGATGATACATGTGCAGGTATGAACATACCACCAGGGTATGTATTTTCAGCTCAGTTGACCTGGGTAGTACAGACTCAAATACAGATGAATGTCACTAATTTCCAGTAACTAAAAGTCTTTATCAGTCACTGAATCATGAGGAGAACAGGGAACACAACCCCACAGGATGTACATCTTGTTTTTTATTTATCATTTATAAAAACATTTGAGAAAGCCCTGAGGTTTTTTCCTAACTGTTTAGTCAAAGCCTTATTTTTCAATGCTTAAGTCACTTTTGACTTAGATTTCTAAATAACTCATGCTTTTTATCATTTTCCTCTGAGTCAATCAATCATTTTATGTCTGATTTTCCACTGGTAGCACACAAGGAGCACTGTTAACATCAAGCGCATGAGAGACAAAGGCTCTAGATACTGTAGATGCTGTAAATATTAGTACAAAATGCTTAAATGTGTTACGTTTAGAGAAAACCTTTACCACAGTGGTTGCCAAATATTTTTGTGAGAGCTAACTGTCAACCTGCAAATATTTTGACAGATGTTTGTGTATGAACTGCCTTTTAATTCAGTATTGGTATCAGTTTAAGGCAGTATGGTTTCATAAATCTATTCTAGACATCTACTATAGCTCAGGGGCCACCACTGGTCTGTTAACCATGGGCAGGGGAAGCACAGATAACTGTGGGGCTCTGCATACAGTGACCTGCCCAGCTCTTCTCCTGCCTTTCACAGACATCTCTGCATAACCAAAGAAGAATAAGCAAGTCTCAGTATTAAAGATCTCCTTACATTAAAGGTGCAGTTTGAAAATATTGGCCAGAGATAATTTCACACAATGCCACTGACCATAATCAAGTGTGTGCGTGTGTGTGTGTGTGTGTGTGAGGGGGGAAGGTGGGTGGGTGAGGAGATCAAGAAATGAGCAGACACAGAAATTAAACTGTTTTCTCATTTCTACACAATTGGTCCAGGACAGGAATAGACAGCACTGGTGGTGGAGAAATTTGTGATGTTTCTGTTTTCAGGTGTGACTTGTGAATAAGGAATGCTTTACAGCTGATGAAGAACATGATTTCAACTTTCAAGCAACAACTTCTGGCAACTGCAACGGGGGAAGAAAGGAACTAGGGTTCCAGGCTACACGTCTAGATCTGGACTTCAGTTCCTCAGTCACGTTCTGCTATTTCCCAAAAGGAGAGAGTGCAAATGATAGAAAAAAAATCAGGCACAAGCACTCAGGAACAGGCAGAGCAAACCTATATTATGCATGCAGAACTACTATGGGATATGCCCAGCTAGTCTAATGCATCCAATTCAGACCTTCTGGTCTGACAAGTGCCAGTCCAACAGGATCTTACAACCCAAGTCTTAAAACATCACTAAGGCAATGGGCTCTGTGCTTCAGGTCTCCTACCTCATCTCTTAAGACAGATACAGGAGAAGTGCTAACTTGTGTGCCCTATCACAGTATCACTTGTTGAACAAGTTTGGGTAATGTAGGTTTTCAAATAGGATGTAAGACACCTGAGGAGAGGTACTAAATATCATAACAGCATTTGAGGAAGACCACTCAGAACACAGACTGGGATTACAGTTGTGAACTGCGGGTAATAAATAAATCATTGTAAGTAGCACAAAGTCAAAACAGGCTTGTGAGTAACAGGAGGGAAATAGCAGGTAAGTAACTGGAACCTTTTAGTCCCTTTCTTCTGCTACTACCTTGCAAGGAAAAGAAAACAAGAAGGCAAAGAGCCTGCAGAGAATGGATGCAATCTCCATCTAAGTAGTGATATTACCTTTCCCTAGTCTGTGATGGACTTCATCCTGGGAACAGAGAGCTAGTTTTAAAGAACAAAGCCATCAAGAACTATTGAGAAACCAGCAGGACACTGTAGCAGGTGAAAAAAGCAAGGAAATGTGAATGTTTTTCATTTCTAAAGGGCTGAAAAAACATTCCAGAACAAAACCGTCAAACTTTCTGTGATGACAGGGGGTGGGGGATGGCAGGGGAAGAAGGCATGAAAGAACAAGTATTGGCTTCCAGAGTGGAAACAAAAAAAGGGTAATGAGGCATGATTGTCTTTCACAAACATACAATAAATACGAAGAATTAGCTACTAAGGCAAGTCATTGGCATGTAAACAAAAGGATGGAGGCATACAGAAAGAAAAAGGAAGAGGAAATAGCAGTGTTTCCAAATCTAACAAAACAAATGGATGCGTTTCCAAGAAAATGCTACAAAGCAAGGACACCAATAATTAGCTTGTTTCCTTCCCTAGAGTTTATGGTCTTTTATTCCAAAGTAGTTATCCTTTCCAGAGCTTATGATGATCTCCTTATTAACCACAATAGTCTAGAGGAGAGGAGGATCTTACTTCCCTTTGGTACAAACAGATGTGACAGAAGTCCTGCAATTCTGCAGTTTTACAGGACTGCTGCAGGAAATATTTTCCTGTACTTCTTGACAGTATCAGAGAAAGAACTCTCAACCATTACAATTTGCACCTCGTTGTCTGGATTCTCAAAAAAATCAGATGGGAATTCCTAGTAATTATAAAGATTAATCAGAAAATAATACTGAGGAAAGTAATAATCACAGCTGAACAACAGAGTTAAATAAAGGAAAGAATGAAATGAGCAAAAAGTGTGTCAGCATTTGGAAGTTGTTCATGCTTGGTATCATGCTTGTATTCCAGTCCTCTAAGAGATAAACATCAGAGTAACTCCAAATTCTCCTTCAACATTGTGTCTATGAGAGAACCCAAAATATTCTAGCTCATATGGTAAAGTACAATGAATTTGTTCCAAGACATCAACCTGAGGAAGAAAAGAACAGGAAAACTAAAGAGATTTCAGGCACTGAATAGGATTAGACAGAAAGAATACTTTTTAATTGGAAAGAAAACAGAAGGAAAAAAAAGCCTGAAACAAAACTGTTAAGCTTGTAAATAACAGGGAGCATGACAGAGGCAAAAGAACCATGTAAAGATACACCAGACAACTGTTTCTTCCATTTGAGACTAGAACAAATTACCACTATACAGACTATTTGGATTTGAAATAAAGTACATTTTCAACATTGCAAATAGCTATTTAACAAGATAAACAAGGGGTTTTTTTCCTCTTTTGCTGTACCATGTTTCCACAAATCTTTGTCTTCATCCCACTGAAGAATTAAACCAATGGCCCAAAACATACCTTCTTAAACCAAAGTCTTACCTTCCAGCATGTCCAAGTTCCTTGCATAAATACTGTGAAAGTGATGAACTGAAGAACTATGCATGCTAGAGCAAGGATAAGATATTGATGTGAGCAAATTCTGGAAACAGGAAAACTTTCTTTACCATGTGTGAACTTACGAACTTACTATGCATATTTAAAGCTAGCCCTGCTGTGAGCAGGAGGTTAGAATCGATGACCTCTAGAGCTCATTTTCAAACTACATTAAACTATGCACATTGAGATGCATTGAATCCTGCAGGGGAGGCAGGGTGGAAACTAAGAAAAAAGGAAAAAGGAAAAAAAAAAGTTATAAAAAGCATTCTAAATAGGGAAGCAAAGCTGAAATGTCACTGTTGGCAAACAGCGTTGAAAGTCCCTTGCTCCTGGTAGCAGAAGAGTGGTTTCTTATTGTGCTACATTAGATCCTAAACCAAATGCCACATATTCTTTGGCTGTGGGAGCAATTAGTGCTTGGGATTATTCCTGGGAAACAGCAGACAACTCACTACATCCTCCGGAGTGCAACTCCTTCGTAACGGTCTGCATGGGATACTTTGTGCGTAGCTTATTACAGCAGCAATGCAAAAGCAAAGGGCTCAGCTCAGGCGAATGAGTCACTGACTTCAGTGCCAGCACGCACATACGCTCACAAGCACACAAATTCTAGTTTCCCTTTTAGAGATGTAAATCGGGAATATGCACGTTCTCTGACCTCTGCACCTATTTCAGAACATTGTTTCCTCTGAAACTGAGAGGAAAAATACTTCAGAGACATCGAAAAAGAAAATATTTTAATACTGAAGGGTTCTTGTTTGTCACTTCCAACATCAGGCAGCACAATAGCAGGTGACTTTGAAAGGCGTGTGGACGTAAATAATTTACTGGACATAGGTAACGCATGACAGAAAATCTCAAAAGACATACGCTAGAGGATGACAGGTTTGTGCATTTGCTGCCAGGTTGAGATAAGGCTGAAACACTTTACAGAGGGAACTGAAGATAGAAATTTTACCATTTCCTTGCTTTTGCGGCTCAGTCAGGTTGTAGCCTGGGATACACACAGCTGTCACTTTTTGCTCTGACCAGCTTCAGCACTTTGTTTCTGCAGTTGTCTTCAAAGTCTACACAACGCATCACGGTGCTGCAGTCTGCATGCTGCATAGCACTGCTTCCAGCACAAATCCAAAACATAGCCCCACACTAGCTGCTATGAAGAAAATTAACTCTACCCCAGCCAAAACCAGCACACCTGGCTAAGTACTCCCCAGAAACTCTTTGCAGGAGGTGCTTCCACTGAGGTATCACTGGACTTCATTTAACGATGTTAATAATGCACAAAAGCCTGTTAATGTTTTCCATGACATACTTTCAGAGGGATCTCTCTTTCACCTGGGCTAACACCTTTGTATCGCAAAAGCATAGTACAGAAAAGCAGAGGAAAAGCATGTCAACCGAAATAGCTTCCTCTATTTTTAAGAAAATAGATTTTACAATCTCAAAGAAGAAATGAGGTAAGAGAAGAAGCTGCACTACTTTCAAATGCCTACACATTGCTGTGAAACTGTGCAGAAGTGTAGCACCGAACACATAGGCTTTATAAATGTTATTATTTTTGACATATGGTGAAGAGGCAGACAAATTCAGCTCTCACTGCCAGGGTTACCAGTGGCATTAGAGAGTCAGAGATCCCCCTGCTAGTTCTGCAGTATCTTCTTCTCCTTTATTCCCCACGATTCAAACCCAGTTTGTGTTCAGGAAGAAGTTCATGAAGAACCAAATTAATTCGCTCAAATCATAATTGTCCTGAGTGATTTATTAAATCGCTTGACTCAAGACAAATTATCCAAGTCGTTAAAAAATAGGTAACCTAAAATTGTACCCAAGAAAAGAAGAAACAATGCAATCTGATGAAGAAGGGAGGACGCTTATACCTCTGCGACCTATCAGCTACAGCAAGCTGATAGAGGCAGACACGCCCTTGAGTTCATCTCCGGAGAGTGTCACAGCTGCATCGCGCTACGTATTCACAAGCAGGGTCATATCAGAACTTTTTCCAATCAAGACAACTTGCCTATCAACTCAGGCCAAGGAAATATCCTAGACACAATCTGCCCTCCATTGACCACTAAGAGCTAAACCTATCTCCTGTTTTCTTCCTGGTCATGCGGCATCATGGCAACAGGTATGGTATGAATATAGACAAGGTGTCCTGAGATCTCCATCGTCCAGAATGGTTTCCATGACATGAAAATGACAGTGCTCGCCAGCACCTCCTCCCCACCCGCACCATCTCTTTCTCTCACCTAAGACCTAGTAAAAATCTAACCCACAGAAAAGACAAACAATCCTCTAAAGATGTCGTCTGCACAGCGGCCTTGGCAAAAAAACACAAGCCAAAGGGAAAAAAGAAACTATTGAGTAGCAGGGAGATGACACCCTCCCCCATCACACCAGCAGATAGTTTAAAAGTCGGCTTTGCCTTCCGTAGCTATACAAGCCATGAAAGCAGAAGACTGCACCAGAACAGCAAAAAGGGGCACGTTGGGATCTGCTGTCACCCCGGCAGCACAGGCACAGCAAGCCCTCACCAGAAACACCTTCACAGCCAGCTTCGTTTTCCTTCTTTAAGCAAGAGTCAGCGAGACTGCTGTTTGCAGACTGTGAGGCACTGTGGAGGAATGAAAAACACCTCCCTTGACTCCTTAACTGGTGGTGTGCTCTCAACAGCTTTTACACAGCTTGAGGTACAGGGAATCAGCTGATGGCGGAGAAGGCCCTACACACCCTTCACCCTAAGCACTCCCCTGAAGAGCCCGCAGCCAAGATCAAATCGGTCCTGCGTGCTTGTCTAGAGTCACGATTGATCTGAAGCTGTTCTCTGTGCAACGCCAGGGTGGCTCTGGCTTCACCTTCAACCACCAACTCGGTAGCTGAGGCAAGAACTACCCAGGGACAGCAATCCCCCGTGGGCCTGCCTGTCCTCTGACTGAAAACCTCACCTCCAGGCCCCAAGGACCTCCTGTAGGTGACCCTACAATGGGCTCCTCCAACCGCCCCTGCGCAGCAGCCCGGAGGACGCCAGGCCCTCTCCTCCCCTCCGCCCCTCTCCGCTACTCTCGGGCACGGGGACGATGCCGCTTGCAGGGAGCCCAGCGCTCGGAGGGTAACGGAGACTCCCCGACCCTCCTGCCACACTGTGGCCGCTGTCCCGTCGAGGGGACCCCAGGCCTGGCACAAGGAGGGGGCTGGAGTCCCGGGCACACACAGGGAGCTGGGGGCAGTCCCTGTGCCCCAGGGGCAGCCTTTCTCTCTGGCAAGCAAAATGGCTTCCCGGAATGGGGCCTTCAGGGCCTCACGGGCCACCATCCCAGCCACAACGGTGTCCGTTGGTGACGTCACCAGCCGTCCGTCCGTTACACCAGCAGCACCCCTGCGGCTGGCTCACAGCTGGCCGAGCAGCTCGAGACTCTGACACCAGCCTGCTTGGGAGAGGAGGACCCAGCGAAGCCAGGCGAGCGCCCACCGTCCGTGGGACGCGCGAGAGGAGGTTCTTGGAACCACCGAGGATGCGTCCGCAACCCCAAAAACGGAAGCAGGCTGACGGGAGGAGCAGCACCTCTGGCAGGCGAGTCGAGCCCATGGAGGTGGATCTACCTCCAGAGCAGGAAGAGCCCATGGAGGTGGATCCACCTCCCGCCGGGCTGACCGGGCACCACACCGCCATGGCCGGGGTGCCTCCAACACCATGGTGTCCAAAGCGCCGCAGCACTGCCAGGGGCTCCCGGGGACCCTCCAAACAGCCAGCTCCCAACAAGCGGCGCCACCCCCGCAGCCGACGCTAGCTCTAAGTGGAGCATCCACACCGACATCTGGCAGGCTCCTCAGGAAGATCGCCCGGCTGTCAAGCCGCAGATGAGCCCTGCTTTCCCACCCCCGACCCCTGCCCCCCATGAAGGGGGCATCTCCTCTGCCCTGAGCCCTGGGGAAGAGGCGAGGAGAGGGGCTGCCATTTTCTGGCCGGCAGCACCACAGCACCAGAAGGACTCCCTTGGAGCCTACTGCAGACTGCTGGAGACCAACAGAGACCACCCAAGTCCGACACAGACCATCAGAGACCACCAGACACTGCTGGAGACCCCCGGAGAGCAACGGAGACCACTGGAGATCATTGGAGACCACCGGACACCGCTGGAGACCACTGGAGTCCCTCGGAGACTGCCAGAGACCATCGCAGACTGTCAGAGACCATCGGGACCACCGGACACCGCTGGAGACCACCGGAGACTGCCGGAGACCATCGGAGAATGCCAGACACTGCTGGAGACTGCTAGAGACCACCGGAACCTGTTGGACTCCCCTGGAGCGCCACCAAGGCTATTGGGGCCTGGTGGTGGCATTTTTTTCAGTCTGAGGATGAGACAGCCAGTGGAGGGTGGCTGTCCTCAGCCAGCTCTCGCCTCAGCTGCTTTGGCAAGATTGGCCAAATAGCAATTAAAAAAACAATACAAAACAATAAAACCCAAATAAAAAGACAAGAAAAGCCAATTTCAAAACCAAAAAATGCTCTCCTCTCTCATTTGGCACTTTGGAGGCTGCACGCGCACTCCCGTGTCCTGTTCTGGTCTCTCCAGCACAGCAAAGACGCTGACACACGTGGCGTGGGCCCAGTCCAGCGCCTGCGAGATGCTGAGGGGCCGGGGCACATGGCACGCAAGGGCACGCCGAGGGAACTGCCGCTGTGCAGCTGGCAGAAGAGAAGGCTCAGGGCTGGGTCTCACGGGTGCTCTTCCAGAACGTTGACATGGTTTTCCTGACCCAATACCATGGAGAAATTAATCCTGTTTATCTCCCACATGCACTTCACTGTTACTGCTTTTGGTATTCAGAGTTATTTACACCTCGGTTTCTAATGAACAGCACTATTTGGTTTGCTCCCACACCGAGCCATGGAGCGGACTGGCAGGGATCCAGCACAGGTTACTGGGGCCCAGGGCTTGCAGCAAACCAGGGAACACGCTAAACTGACAGTCTTGGTGCACCTCAAGGACTTCATGTCAAGTTTGCTCTCTACATAAGTGAAAACATGGGGGCTCTTTGGTTTCATTTGGTTTATGGGGGTTTAGTTTGGGGGGTTTGTCTTTTTATCTGCTACATCGTCTCGCACCCTCTTAGAGCAAAAAAGTCCAAACTATTTCATCGCGGACTCATGTATTTTCATGTCCTTCCAGTTCTCTGTTTTTTAACACTTGCCTAGCTTTGTTGTGCTCACAGACAAACTACCAAACCCCGTTCAGCACCGTGGCAACATGGGCTAGAATGAAATAGCTCTCCTTCATTCACACATGAGTTGCAGCTAAATTGCTAACAGGCCAAAAAGCAGCAAGGTGGAAAAAGGCCGTTCTGAACATACGCTGGCAGGAGGTCTGCTGTGCTTGGGCAGCTCTTTCCATCCAGTCGTTTTCTGCAGCAGAGTAGCCCCAAGGGAAAACTGCCCTTCTTCAATGGTTTGAGGAGAAAAAGGGGGTCCATTTGCTCACCCTTAGGATGCAATTTGCATTACAACGCAACACGGTATGATTCTTACTGGCTACAGCCTTCAGCGCATTCTCATTAACTAACAGCCCTAAAAGCAGCAGCGACCAGTTTAGGATCTCAGGGCAGGTTTTGAGGATGCACCTGGATTAGTTGCAAATCTGACCTGATTCCTATTTACTTCAGACACCATCAGGAGCAACTGACACAACCTCAGTCAGAATCAGGCAGTCTGGCTCAGGTCTTGAGACAGACAGGGCCTGACGCCTTCCACATATGTCTTTAGTAAACACCGCAATTCACAGGTGCAGTCTACATTCAACACAGGAGACTTGGGACATGTTCAGAAAGGGCACTGGTGCATGTTACTCCTTGCGGAAGAGCAGCCAGTCCTGGCCTCAGAATTGAAAGCAACGTTACTGTGGCAATTAAGGGACTGCAGAACAGCAGACCGACCATAGGCACAAAAGTTTGTTCCCGAGCATAAGCAGCTCAACAGTTGTTGAAACTGGCCTAAAAGACAGAGCAGGCGCTGCGCTACGCCTTCTTAGCTTGCACCTCTCTGTCCTATGCTCCATCACTCACTACACGCTGGCGGCAGCATTTCTTCAGGTTTCTCACCGAGCTGCACAGAAAAAGGCGCCATCAACATACAGTGGGGGACACAAGTATTGCCACCAGTGATGCTGACTGCCAACTTTTATGGTGATGTCGTACAGCCCATCTAAGGCACTCATGGCATTGGAAATAGTGTTGGAATTTGCCTGGGCCGAGTCACATGCAACCATGGGTTTCCCTCCTCCTTTTCTTCAACAGTTCCCCATTACAGAGCTTGGAACAACTGGGGAGTGTTCAGGAAGGCAGGAGCTGCAGTAAAAGCCTCAACCTCTGCTGATCTGTGTTCATTCATGTGCTCTGCACTGCAAAGACTCCTGGCACCTGGAACTTTTTACCTTGGCTGCTTCTGCACAGTTGTGAGTGAAGAGACCTCAGTAAAATGAGGCAATATATAATAGAACTGCCTGTATTCAAGTACCAGCCACAAAGATGGCAACCAGTCAATGGTCATGGTGTAACAAGAGAGAACAGTGCAAAATGTTGAATAGATGAACCTCTGTTTCACTCATACCTTTGCCTCTATGCTTCTGCCAGTGCAAGGGCCAAGGACAAATTAGATGCTGGGAAATGGTGAAGGAAACAGTAAGTGGAAAAGAGCTGCCACATGGGATCAGACTAAAAGTCATTTCATTCCCTTTTCCGCCTGTGGCAGTAACCAGGAGTAAGAAGAGGAAGAGAATGAAATACATATGTATGGTGTACATGCTGAGCCTTTCCTCCCATTTCTTCTCCCTGCTGAATGGGCCAGCAGCTTTCTGAGCTGCCAGCTGAACCCTAACTGTAATAGCCGATCAGCACTCTGGAATCTGTCTGCTTTCAATTTCTCTAGTCCATCTTCAAATGAATTGCTGTTGTTTGTCCTGACAACCACTGTAGGAACCTATTTTGTGCTAAGCATTTCTGTTGAAGCCTTCTATCCATTCCTGTCACTACTGTCAGACTCTAGCTGTCTGTACATTTCTATGTTAGCCAGTTCAGTTGATTTTGCTGTAGAGACTGGACGGAAATTTGCATCTCCAGAGCATGGCTCTATTATCCCAGAGAAGTGGAATGAATTGTCCTTTGGAGGTACCGCCTTGCTCCCTTAAGTAAGAAGAAAGCTTAGACAATTTGCTTCTTCACACT
Source organism: Morus bassanus (assembly GCA_031468815.1). Classification (NCBI taxonomy): domain Eukaryota; kingdom Metazoa; phylum Chordata; class Aves; order Suliformes; family Sulidae; genus Morus; species Morus bassanus. The sequence goes on along the minus strand of CM062567.1, from coordinate 55,340,513 downwards.
AGGTGAAATGAATTCCAACAGAAGTGAGTTGGCAGAATCACCCAGGAGATCCGTGGCAGAGTGAAAAACTGAGCTTCGGTTTCTTGTTCATCCTCTTTTAGATCACAGTTAAAAGAGTTATTCATATCTTCACCTACCTTGTATTTCTAAATAATCCTAAATCTCTACTTTCATTAGTACAGCCATATCAAATGAAGTTTGTCTACAGTGCAAATGGGTTCTACTGTGGATAATCATAATCTCCTTCACAAGGCAAAACTGTTGTCGGCTCCTTATGTATTCAGGATGCCAACTCCTGTACTTACCACTACGCCTGTCTTGAAAAGGAGGTAATGGACCGTCTGTGTCACATCTGCGGCATGCATTAGGTTGTGATAAGGATTTTTGTGTTTGCTGTAGCCAACCTCCAGAGCTTCCACAAAAGACACCAGGGCAGAAATGGGGATCTGAGGAAAACACCACAGAATTACAAACAAAATAATCACCTTGAATGGCTAGCATTTGAAGGGCAGCATTTTGATAAGAGGTCCCAAAGAGCAGTTTGTACTTCACAAATAAATAACATGCTAACACACCTGAAACAGGCACTCAAGAGAGAGAGTGAAACCAGGTTACTTCCTCAAGCTGGCTTTGCCATCCCTAATTACATTATGGATGAATCATTCTCACACATAAACACACACAAGTATACTACAAAATGCCATCTGGAAGACACATGCAGTATGAAAAGTAACAGAGAGCACTTGACCGATTGCCCCCGGAGAAATATCAGGCCACAAGTGTCTCTCTGTTCCCCTCACAACCCACTAGAATATATCTCTGCTTTACTATTCACATTCAAGATTTTCTAATGAAACACATCACATAGCAAGTCTGAGATACTTTACTAAGAGGGGTATCATTTATCAGACCACTGGCTTTTCATGGCGAAATCCAGTCTGCCAATCCTGTGGACTTGCCATGCTTTGCTGACTGCAAGAGTAGAACTGCACACACTCAAGAAAATGCAATTCAGGGGATTTCTAGAGAGAAGCCTACACAGGTGGTGTCAGCTGGAACATATGCAACTGCCAACATGGGTTCTCCAGTTTTATCTGCTCAATTGGCAAATATCCTAAGTGCTCATACTTCCATAGTTAGAGGAGCACTGTTGTTCTCCTCTTGAGTACGTATCAGGGGAGGATGCAGTTCTGACCAGTTACCTTCTTGAAACACTCCTCATCAGGCATGGGCACTTCCTGAAGAACTGCAGGAGCCAGATATCTGTAAACCCTTTCCCGCCAAAGTGAGTGGGGACCCCAAGGGAGTGGACGTGTCAATGGAGGAAGGGACAGCAGACTATTTGGGTGGGGAGAACACTCACGATCTGAAAGCAATGTTTCTGCCATCCAAATTTAAGCCTGTTCAAAGCTGGAGGAAACAATATGTAGCATTTGTGTCTGCAAACCTCTGTAACAATCAGAGACTCATAGAATAGTTTGGGTTGGAAGAGACCTTTGAAGGTCATCTTGTCCAACCCCCCTGCAATGAGCAGGGACATCTTCAACTAGATCAGGTTGCTCAGAGCCCCATCCAACCTGACCTTGAATGTTTCCAGGGATGCAGCGTCTACCACCTCTCTGGGCAACTTGTTCCAGTGTTTTGCCACTCTCATCATAAAAGAATTCTTCCTTATATCTAGTCTAAATCTACCCTCTTTTAGTTTAAAATCACTACCCCTTGTCCTATCGCTACAGGCTCTGCTAAAAAGTTTGTCCCCATCTTTCTTATAAGCCCCCTTTAAGTACTGAAAGACCACAATAAGGTCTCCCCAGAGCCTTCTCTTCCCCGGGCTGAACAACCCCAACAACTCTCTCAGCCTTTCTTCATAGGAGAGGTGTGCCACCCCTCTGATCATTTTTGTGGCCCTCCTCTGGCCTGCTCCAACAGGTCCATGTCCTTCCTGTGCTGAGGACCCCAGAGCTGGATGTAACACTCCAGGGGGGGGTCTCACCAGAGCGGAGTAGAGGGGCAGAATCACCTCCCTTGACCTGCTGGCCACGCTTCTTTTGATGAATTTGAATCCAAGCTCTCCTTTTTTGCCTGCACGCTTGAGAGTCCTATGAATCTCAGGAGAATGACACCATTGTTCCCACAGGATCAAATGTAGTATTTCCCATGGATTTCACGGGGAATCCTGTTGGAACCCCGCCTACTTCATGGTGTCCCATTGCAATTAAAAGTACTAAAATAACATTTGGTCTTGCTTACTGGAGAAAGTGCAGTGTCCATGAAGCCTTCAAATAGTGCTAAAATTGCATTTTGAATGGAACAAAGCAGGATGAGAGGGAAGTTCAACAAAACCCGAGATGGGAGACCCATCTTCTAACTACTGACCTTGAAACGGTTGATCAGATCATAGCGTGTGAGAAGTTCATAGAAAATGAATTTCAGTGCATGATCTCCACTGGCATCATTTAGTGCAAATACATCAAAGGACCACTTGTCTACATTCTGCAAGAGTGGGTAGAAAAGGCAGTTAATATGGTCATCCCTTTAACAATGATAGTTCAATTTCTAAAACTTTACATCTACAAATGGAGAATTAAGAGTGGCAATGCAAGTGTATAGCTTTTTTTTTTAACTTCTTCAATTCCATTTAACCAATGCAGAGTCTAATTTACTCATCAGTATTGAATAACTCCTGTTTAAGAAGCTTCCATTACAAACATGTATGCTCTTTGTTTATTCTAAACATGGCAATTCTCCATGCCAGAATTTAATCAGCAAAGGCTGAATCGAAAAGATAAGAATCCTGGTTTGCTTTAGTACCTGAAACTTTGGGATGGTCCTATTGTGTTTCATTTTACCCTTATCTGTCCCCTACCCACAAGCTATGTCTATGAAAAATAACATTAACTTTGAAGGAAATAGGAATAATGAAGATATTTTTAACGATATTAAAGCCTCTGGATTTTGCTGTCCCTATAGAGGTCTTATGACTTTGTATTGTGAGCAAAGCACTCCAAAGCTTCATTCATGCTTAAAACAGAATAAGATGATATGTTTTTTGCAGTAAAAAAAAAAAATACAGGCACCTGTGGTCATATTTTTACCACCTACAGGTCAATCAACCAAAGTAATAACTAACTAGAAGAACTATCTTGCTAGACCTAAAGAGCAACTTAGTTCCTTCTGATTTTAATATTAATCCTGAATTGCAATTATTGCAGCTTAAATTGCCCAAAGACACCATGACCCTAATTTTCCTTATTTTTTTTAAAGATAAGAGATTCCACTGGGGCTTTCAGAAAACTACACAGCAGGAGAAAAATCATGGTAATGTTACATTAAGTACTAAAAATGATATAAAAAATAACCTTTATAGCAGAAGAGTAAATATCTAATTCCTGTTGGGAAAGTTCCAGACAGCTGTAAATTATGTATTAATGCTGCAGGGTGGTTAGTCAAGAGATTGAGGGAAAGTTCACTTCACAGCTCATAAAGCTAAAGTTATAAACCTTCTTGCAGAAAGTTGAGTTCAAATCTCAACTCCTAGGGAGGCTGTGGGAGCTAACAGCACTCATCATCTAGCAAGATAAAGCTCCTTGATCTCAGAATTGGATGTTCCTGAAACCCTATCAACCTTTCTCTCCTCCTCCTAGCAACAAAGAGGAAAGGTGTGGAATGAGTTATAGCTAGAAGAATGATATACAAATCAACCATGGAGCTGCATCTGGCACAGGACCAGCTCTCAATCTCTCTTGCCTGCTGAGACCTTTGATGTACTTCCTACAGGGATTTATCCAAATGACTCTCCTTTATTAAAGATAACATATTAAAGATTGACAACTGTACACTGAAGTTTCCTTCCACTTTCTATTGCAGATTACCTCCAATTTCCTTGTGGCACTGTCACCAAGAAAGAAAGATGACTACATTTCACACACACATGTGCACATCTGCTCTCAGTGCAAGAAATGGTGGTTTGCTAGACATAATGTTGAGTACTGTTAAGGATTAGAGTCCATCTAAAAACCTGGCATCTTTTTTAGCAATGCTAAAAATGCTAAATTACACTTATCTACCGAGTTCTTAAAGCCCAGTCCACCTTTGTTGTTTGTTGTCATGATCATGTTCCAGATAAGGACCTGACTTCAAGTCAAATGCGAAGGACAGTGATTTTTAACTGCCTTGTGGTTTGTCACCCATACATCAGCATAGCTACAGGACTTCTTATGTTCTGAACGAGGCCAACGTATTTTGGTATCAGCTCTCTCCAGCATGGGCTGATCCTGACAACCTTGCTACTTGCATGGTGTTAACCACACAGAGCTGAGTATGCCTCTTGTGGAAGTACAGTCTACGGAGAGGCTAATTAGCAAGTTAATATCAAGGACGCTGAAGATTCAGCTCTGTTTTCACCTATCCAGTAAATCACTTGCTTGCCAAGCAGTTGATTTTACAAGCTGTATGGAGCCCACACATTGAAGGCAGGGTCAAGCTTCTGTAGAGATGATTTGTGGCCCAAGTCACAGAAGAGCAATCATAAATTACAGCTTTTCAACACTTTTAGTAGGCGTTGGAGAGGAAAAACAGTCAAGAGAGGAAAGTTCCACCAAGAAAACATGTTTTGAAGCCCATGAACAAACTTAGAAAATGGGCAAGAAAAATAATGCCCAAAGAATCCACTCAATTTTAAGTATTTTCCTGGTTTTTGAGTGTTTTTATTTTGTAATCACTTATCTCAGTCAATGAAGCAAATTAATTTAACACTTGCGTGTATATAATAATTAACTTTTGGGTCCTATGGCACTGAAAATAATGTCTCAACTATGCTGAAATTTAATTCACTGCAAGGCAATCTTATCTTGTAGAAATAAAAGGGGTTTGTTCCATTATATATTTTTCCTGTAGTTAATGTTGTGCTCTTGCAGCAGATCAAATTTACCAAATTGTGTTTAGATTTTACTGAGGGAGAAATCCTTGCTCTTGTCAAGTCAACAGAAGTTTTGCTATAGAAAATAATGAGAGCAGCATTTTACCCTGAATAACTAGGGGGAAAAATCCTCTTACAGAAGCAAGGAAGTGTCACAGATGGCTTAGAGGCTTGCAGCAACACCAGTTACACTTTGAAAATTAGTGGATTTTATGACCTTAAAAAAAAATTTAACACAGAAGTGACCCCTATATTGGGGAGATATCTAAAGGGGAGCAGAACTTCATGGATGTCTTGTGATGGAGAGAAAAACTGTTTCTTCTCCCTAAGAAGAGCAGAAGAAAAGGATGGGAAACTTTCTGCGCTAGACATGTCTCTAGGTCATTGGCCCTGTAGCCTCAGTTGAAGTGCCATAAGCTGCTCTAATGCCACATATACCCACAGTGGTGTAAGTGCAAATAGATCCAAGGTGTCTTACTTATCAGTCCTGTGTCCTTATTACTTGACCATTGCTCCACTCCTTGGGGGAACCTAGAGATGAAGTGCAACACCAGTTCTTCCTAAATGCTCAGTTTCCTGCCTTTCTGTCTGTCCTTAACCTTGGAGACTTGATTTGTTTTATAAGCCGATTAAGGGACAGATGTTATTCTGCTCAACATTACTGGAAGGCCTGACATTTTTGTAGCTACAGAGGCAGAAGCCACAGACAAGCAGAAGTCTATATGCAGACGTTGTAAGTGACTACAGGTTCTGTGTTCATTACCTGTATATTAGCTAGCCGAGAAAATATTGCTGTGACAGCCCAGGCATCAGAAAAGGCTGAAAAATTCAATTCTAAAGCAGGTAACTACTTCAGCAGCTAGTTAATGTGAAGTTCTGTCTCTAGCACTACACTGCTGAAGAGCAGAGCACTACAACTTACTCGGTAAATTAACATACTTATTCAAACATGTCTGTATGAATGGTATGTATGGCCACTATTCAAATGAGAGACAAGGCTGATCGGCCCTTTTGTGGCAACAGGTCTTACATCATCCTGCCCATGTCATGCAAAAAGGCAACAAGCTATTGCAGTAGAAAAATCAGTATCCAATATATAGAGATGCTGTGCAATCAATTGAAAAAATTGCCTAACTTATCCACTGAAAAAGTGAGCGAGAATATACTCCTAGGACTTGCAATGCTACCACTCCATCTGCATTTTTTGCAGAACCTGCAATATTTTACTGTTTTATGAAAACCAACCTCATTTTGCCAGGTTGATTCCACAGCTTTGGGTTACTCAGTGCAGACGCCCTGTTGGCCATGACAGCAAAAAGGAGAGCACGTAGTTCAAAAATAGGCTAGTTTTGATTCCGTGTCATCTCAATCCTTGTCCTTATTATCATGACTCTGAGAAGAATGTTGATTATGGCAATCCAGAACAGCTGAAGAGATGTGTGTGGTACACTCCTACACCCTTTTGCATGCTTAAAGCATCAGCTCATTTTACAAAGCACATCAAGCAGTTGGGTAGCTGTAAGTTTTTTTCACTTGGCTTTACTGGACTGAAGCAAGCATCAAAATGTACTGTTTTCCACTAAGGATGTGTGACTGAGAAATTTAAGAATAAGTATTATTTCAAAGACAGAAGACTTCTTCAAAACAAGTAACTCCTATTTCAACCACACCCAATACCAACCCCAAGGCCACTCAGACAGAGACATGTTCTCAAAATAGTTTTGGAAAAAAATACATCCTAGAGTGCACATTGGCCAAGCGGGCATTATTTCACCCTGAGCAAAATTAGTCAATGCCTTTGTTGTTAATTATGTGTTTTAACTTACTCTAGCATGATCCATTCTCTTTATGACCCTTAATCATTTAAAAACGTAGAAAGAGGAGAGGGATTCTGTAAGGTTTAAGTCAGTTGAAACTAGCTGACAGGTCTTGGATTATCTTGTTACTGCTGAGGAACTCAGGAGAAGAGGTACCACTGTAGATATGTTCCCTCATAAGCTGGCTATGGGGTGTAGTTCTAAAAGAACAAAGACTTTAGATCCCATCTGCAGGAGTGAAGCTAACACTTGCCAACCTGCACTTGGAAAAAAGATGTGGATGGATGCTTTGATTCTGTACATGAAAGGCATGTTTTGATCATTCTTCTTGCATTCAATGGACCTTCTGCAATTCCTCCACATCTTTTGATGAGTTGTACTATCCAAAACAAAAAGCATGCAGTACCCTAACTGTAGGTCTTTCCAGTGTATAGTAGAGTAGAAGGATTGCATCATGAGCTTTACACGTAATGCACCTGTGCATTACCCCACTGTATCACCTTCTTTCACTGTTGCATGGCACAGTTGAACCACATGCAACGTGTAATCTGCAAAGCTGCTGTGTAGGCAGTTGGTTGCTAACTTGTGTTTGTAGTCTTGATAATTCCTGCCTAAGTCAAGAACCTTGCAATTGTCCCATGGATTGAACCTTGGTTTTTTCAGACTACTTCTGACTAATCAGTTTTCCTCTGAAACATCAGAACTCATAAAAGGGTCGTTATTCATAAACTGATTGTCACCTTGAAGACCTGAAGCTGAGCAATGCAAGAAATACCCTTCTCTCACAGCAACTGACCCTTTTACTTCTCCACCTCTCTCCATCTGTGTTTTCTGTCTTCCCTGTGGGAGGCTGTGATTGATTCCAGCATGTTACTAAGTCCTCAGTTTAATCACCGTAATCTAGAACAGAGCTGTAACCTTCACAACCTGAAAAAGGCTACAGCCTTGAACTCTATTCTTTCCTTTATTGAACAGATATTCCCTTATGCCAGTAAATGATTAATGTATGTGAACTAAACTAAATGTCAGAGAGAAGGAAAGGGCAAGTACTAAGACCCCCTTACCAAGTCAAATATCCCAGTGTTATCCTGATGCTTTGTACAGAACCCCTCCCCCCAACACCTTTTTATTGGGATTACCTTTAGCACTCCAATTACAGCTGGTGGGTAGCTCAAACCAACCATATTTGAAGTCCGTCTGTACATTCTACCAAGATAAAATAGATAAGGCAACACAGAAACAGAATTAAACAAAACAAAACAAACAAACAAAAACCACAAAGCAACAGACCATTACAGGAGACATTTTTTAGTCCAGGAAACCCTAACTTCAATTTGTTTTTTTTTCTTCCTACTTGTTCTTAACTTGCACAATATTCTCTATATCATTCTTATTGTACAGCCTAACTTGAGACTATACATTCCCTGGTATCTCATAGCTTGGTACCTGGCAGGACATCACAAAGAATCTGCCAATATCAAGTCTTCATCAGAAGGAAAGGCTACACTCAAATAAACAAGATGTTCCCCATTTTCCACTACAGATGACCATACTGCTCTTTCAGTTCCCTTAGTCTTTGCTGGTCCCCATGCAAACTAAATCTAAATGTACTTCATTTGTTGTCTTCAGTGAGTCAACTCCAGTTTGGTACAGCTGTTACTTTTGTCTGCGTTTTTTTAAGATTGGTATAAAATCTTTTGGGTGTTTGCCATGTGTGTGTGTGTGAGGGAGACAAACAGTAAGGCAATAATCAACATCTGCAACCATGCTAAACAAAGCACTGAAGTATGTACTAGATTTTAAACTTGTTTTCAGGCTGCACTATGTTTAACAGGCTTGGTGGATAGAGAAACACTGTCACAGCTAAAATGCCTTTCTGCAGGTCACCCTTTTTTGCACTTAAGCAACATAGGACTAAAGGAGATGATGTAAAGCTCTCTTCTCCCATGTGAAGTCTTAACTCACTTCCCTTCTTCTTTGTCGTGTTCTGCACTCAGACCTGAAAAAAGTCAGCCCCCTTTTGAGAATTAAATTCACCCATTCCCCAAATTATGGAATTTCTTAGCCCCTCCTCCCTCCAGTCAGGAGCCCCATTGCCTCCTCTTAAGTGACAATACAGGCAGAGTCCCTCTCCCTTAGATCAGGAAAGCCACAACCCTCCTCTGGTGCCATATCATAGCTGAACACTTCCTCCTTTGGGACACAGTGATTCAGATCAGCTGGAAAATGAAACAACCTCCTGCAGCCAGCTCTCTATAGTTCATTTACTTCCTTGTTGAGCAAGTCCCTCACTGAGACTGAGGGTTAATTCACAAATAGCCTGCCAAACCTAGGAGAAACCTGTTCCAAGGAGAAATGACAGGTTAGTCTTGTCACAGTTTGGTGCCACTCTTAGCACATGTACAGTAACTTTGGTACACAGATAAAAAAATCAGCTATAGACCTGCTGGTGGAGGCTTCTGTGTGTCTGTGTGGTTGTGGTCCACTCTTTGATACGCCCAACCTCCTGCACAGACGGCTGGTAGGCTGTCATTGTGATTCTGATGAACAGTGAAAGGCACTCTGCTCTTCCACTCCTGACTTCAGTTTTGCTGTAGAGACCTGGGACCTGCTGTCTTTCATGCTGCCTAAAGTCTGCTGACAGTTTCACATGTGCCAGCCCTCCTTCTAGCTTGAAGGAAGAATGTCGGCAAAGAGTGGTTACTCAGTAAGAAAAACTAAGACTGGAAGTGAGTCCAAATTGAAATGACTAAATGTTTTAAAGCATTCAGAAAGTGTAATCAGTTTTAACAGTAGGTTCTGATGCAAATCACAACAGAGAAGGCTGAGAGGACTCAATGGGTTTTTTGAAATCCTCCCTGAGCTCCAAAGTTTTCACATCAGTCTTGGTCTATAGTTCATTCCAGGGACACCATGATACAGGATTTTCTTCTGTTTCTTAGCAGTTCTTCATAAGAAATACCAGACCACAGAGGTAAACAGAGGCAAGGGGGGGCTTGGTTTGGGCTGATCGAATTTTAAAAGCTGCCACTCTTGACCTAGGGCTATGCAGAGGTGCATGTTCTCTGTCAAAATTATTCCAACTGTGCTATTACATCTGTATTAAGCTAAGAACAGAGCAGTATGTGCTGTTTCATGTTGCAATCTATTACTTAATCCCAGCTTTCAAGGTGCTATCCAGATCTGTGTAGAAACATCACTAGAACCATATAAAAGTATTCTTTATTCAATACTACAGGTGCAATTTGCGGTACCTGGGCAGCTACTAGAACAAAGTAATTACATGCCCCTTCACCTTTCCACAAATATCCCAGCTTGTACTGCATGGACAATACTCCTGAATCGGGGTTTTTCCTCCGTCCTTTTGAGCATCATCCCCATTTGCCGTGTGAAGGTAGAAGCCAACCAGTCCCGGACTTCCGAGGGCACAGAGTCAGACTGGATGTCACTGAGCTCATCTTCTGTGTCCAGTAAACGCCTAAAAGAGGAAGGAAAAAAAATGGATAAACAGACTCCCTTGGAGAGCACTGTAACGTTATTAACAAAAAAGAAACTCACATATATTCTAATTAAAGCAGTTATTAAAAGTTTTTGGTTCATCAGCCCTAATGGAACACAATTGTACAAGTCTTCAACAGGTTATTTATTCTCTTGTATAGTTAAAAGACTGTGAAACTCACTACAAGGCTGACAAAGAACTATCAGCCTTCTGAAGCACAACTACATAATCATCCACTGACTACTTTTCTTCAGCTCGTCAATATTCCTGACCTTTCTGCCCTTCAGAGCTCATTTACGGTCATGTCTAACTTCCCAGTTAGTATCATACAGTCCTCTCCTTTCCCATTCTGGTCATCTGAGGTAACTCTACAAGTGCATTTAGCACTGGGGAAATTACATATTGCAGAGCGGGGAACTCCTCTGCAACGTCTTACCAGTCTACCTCTATCATGACCTAGAGTAAAAATATTTTTAATTTCAAAGACTTGATACAAGTGAAAAGATTTAACACTATTCAAAAGGAACAGAAGAGCAGGAATTTAGAAACTTCCAGAAAAAGTGGGACGCAATTATTATGAAAACATTTCTCTAAGAGAATATACATTAAATTTATGATTGCTTTCAATCTCCTCCCCTGACCCAGGAAACTTAAAACACCTTTTAGGCTCAGGATTGAAGATCTGCTCTACACAGACTACAATATTCTAATTATTAAAAACATATTGTCTGTAAGTAATAAATCTTGGCTAAAACAAATTTCCCAACTGACATGTAAATTACAATTTTGTGTCCCTGGTACTAGATATAAGAAGAGTGCTGATGTCTGTAGTTAACTCACCTAGTTTCATCAATGTATACTGACTCAAGAACAGTCGCAGCATATTCCAAATTCTTCTTTAGGTCTACAACTGAAGCTTCCCCTCTCTCTAACTGCTTTACCAAAGACCGCAACCTAGGGAAAAGGAAAACAGAAATCTGATTAGTACAAAGAGAAATAGGTTTGACAGTGGGTGTCAGTTCAAAACTGGATCCAGCATGAGATCTAGCATGCATGATTGGCAGGTGAAAACTTCTGGAAGTCTACAAGGTTCTTTAAGCTGAGTACAATCAACAAAAATCACTTTTCAAAGATCAGTCATAATGATGCCAAGCAAACATCATGTTATATTTAGGCTCAAATAAGTCAGCGAGTTATGACTGTCCCCTACTCATACTGAAATAAGTTAAAATAGAAATCACTTGGAATTTAACACAGGAGCTAAGAGAGGGCAATTTCATTCCAGCCATAAGAAAGAAATTAACTTCTTGAGTAGCACCTGTTGAAAAATGTCAGCCATTTATGATGATTGGTGTACACTTATGCAAAATTGTATCAGCGTATATTTAGAAATAGTATTGCAGAAATACTATACAAGGTTATGAAATGCTATGATTTTCATTAGATCAAGAGGTCACCCTTAGACTACCCCATCTATATTAAACAGAAGTCATGGAAGTTTTTTTATCAGCTTATTATTATTATTTAGGGGGGGACAGACTTCCTGAAAACAAAAATTTGTGCAGAAAATATCTCCTATGTCAAAAACAATCAATATATTTGTGCAATTTTCTTTGTCTTTTCCTCTCCTTCACTCTACTTTCTGTGGCAAATTAGAAAAATAAAAAAGGGAAGAAAGAGCAGAAGAAAATGTAAAACTAAAGAGTAAAATGTAAATATTTTAAACAATCCAAGAATATACATGCTTACAATTAGAAGAAGAGAATTATCATTCCCTTAAAAGGATAATGGGATAAAGATTTGACATGTTAAAACATTTTTGTGAATGTCTTCATCCTTGTTAAACACCGGTTAAATAAACATTCAAATATACATTTAAGAGTGTAGCAGAAATCACAAGTTGTTAATTTGTCCTGTCCAAGACGCAAAAATGTAGAGGAGTAGTCATGTCATCTAAAATTTATTTTGTACCTAGGAGGCTACTCTTCCTCAGCTTTTTTCTATAGTCCATGGAGAAAAATAACCTTTTCTATAAGGTAATACAGAGCTCGAGCCCCATATAGGTGCCTGCTCTCACTTCACTAACCATAGTTGGAGCCCAACCTCCTACAGCAGACATGTACATGAATTTCTTAAAATGAAGCGAGTATCTGTATTCCCATGCTATCACAACACCCCTGTAGTATCAGTGCTTTCAGGAGAAATCAAGCCTGCATGGGGCTGTATGTCATGGCAGAGCTGAGGAGCAATCAGTCTGCCTGTGTGCACTGCACCAACAGCTCCTTCCAGCTGGATTTCCTTCCCTTCCGTTTCCCCACGTAAACAGTGAGGCTCTGGAGAACAAAAATCATAACAAATACTGATTGTTCCTCTGGCTAGGTCACATAAATGCCACTCCTATTGACAGTGGTACTGCTGACACACAGCTAGCTACATATTTAGCGTTAGAGAGAACCTGGAGGTGGACCCTCCATCTCCGGGAGGATTAACTCATCAGCTTGTCAGCAGTTGAAAAACAAAACTATTGTTCAGTACTTCATTCCTGCTGTGAGAATGGAAATGGGAAGGTCAGTGATGTACAAATACACTGAATACAGCTTTTCTCATCTCCATAAGCCAGGTGGAGAGCATTCAACTATGCCAGCATGTTTCCTTCCAACCCTGGAACCCAGCTCAGGGAATCCATGGAGCAATCTCAGCCTCATGGAAGAAGAAACATGGCTCAGTGCTCCCGTACCCCTCTTCTGTATAACAGCACCACCAGGTGTGAGCAGCAACATGTTGTGTTTGATGAGTAGAGCTAGGAAAGGTGGTCCCCCACCTTTCAGGTTGATTCCAGCCTCTGGCAGCACATGTGGAAGATTAATTCACCTCCTCCCTAGAGCCAAACCATTGAACCCTCCTACTCATTCCCAGCTTTTCTAGCCAAAGCAGGAGGGGAGGAAGAGAAAAAAACAAAACAACTTTCACGTCCAAACAGTAAGCATTGGTTCATATGCCTCCTCCTTCCTTCATCCCATGTATGGGGAGTCCACAGATGTGACCCCTTAACTAGGTACCACAAACATTGTTTGTACACAAGGCACAGGAGTTAATATTGCAGGAGGAACAGTATTTTTGACTCTTCCTGACTTTTATTTCATTGATTTAAGTACCCGGCAGCTCTATGCCACAAGTCATTCAAAATTCATGTTCAATAATAGCACAGTGAGTAACGGTTGCTTCATGGCACCAACATTCATCATCGAAGAAGATTATGCAGAGCACTGCGTGCACCAATCATTTGGAAAAATAGAAGTACAGTTGTTATAATAAAACCTTGTCACACGATCAGCTGCTCTCATGTGAAAAAAAATTACATTGTCTTTGTCTTACCATCCATTATCTATAACTATTTCTGATTCATTAAGTCACAGCAGCTGCTGTCAGTTACCTTTACTAAATAAGAGCCTGGTGATAAGTGTATCTTTAATGCATTCCATGTAGCTCTATTTTTTTGAAATAGTCCTAAATGCAATCATAAAGTTAAGGCCAGGCTGTCCCACTGAAGGGCATCCAGACAAATTTATTAGCTGAAAAATTCTGTTTCAGGACGGCTGAAGTAATTCCGGAATTCAATCAAATTCACCAAATCATTTTGACTGAAATAAAAACATTACCACAAACTTTTAACTGCTTTATTTTTAGGAGCTTGTAGTAAAGCAATGGAAGCTGAGGTCAAGATGCTAACTTCCTATCTTTACCCCATAGTTTAGTCATTGCAGCAAGTGAGTGGGGTTCAGTCACATGTGCCATTTCACAGAGAAATGCTGAGTCTGTCAGGCTACTGACTAAAAGAAACATGCTGATATAATTATCACAATCAATTTAAGGAGTCTAGTTCATCATTTACTTTGCTTTTAGTGTAACTGTCTGTTCTGTATGAACAAAACGCTTTTTTCAACCAAAGCATGTTTTGTTCTGTTCTGTTTTAAAAAGTTCATTACAGACTGATCAAAACCTAAATTTTCATTGTTTCATCTTTTTCTTCCTTTTCCTTTCAAGTTCCGAACTAAAAATTTGCACAGATCTACCAGACCTAGTTCCACTGAAGCCCATGGAGCTAGTTGTAGGAGAAGTAGCCATTTTCTGTGCATAAGGAGATCCCAGGCCAGAAGGGAGGTGTTAACAATTTTAATATTAAGCTGTTTTAAGACCATGGCACGTGCCATAAGTGAGTCAGGCTGTAGGTCAGCTAAAAGTTTCTCAGATTACAGTCATCAGCACAGCAGTTACAAAGAATTGGTTGGTCACACAATATTAGCTCTAAATCTAGTTGTTTAATTATATTAAGATACAGCTAATGCCTTTCTTAATGAGATTTCCAAGGGAAGCTATTCCTCCAGTCTGAAAATTCTCTCTGAACATGAGCCAAATATTATGGAAAAAGTCTGAGAACCTTTGTTCTATGCACACTTATTTCACATTTTAGTCCTTGGAATAATCCCTTAACCGCCCAAAGGAAAAGCCTAGTCCTGAGCAATGCTATGCATTTTAACATCCTCTCACCTCACAGGGAGCTCAAGTAGGTGTAAAATCTTGGAAAAGGCCAATTTTAGAATACAGCCTCCTGTACTGCCCTTCCAAGGAAAATATCTGTATGCACCCACCATAAAAACCCCTGAGAGCATCTGCAAATAATCCCACTGATTTCAGCAGAGCAATACATTTGTGTAACGCAGGTGGGTTGGGTTCTCAGCAAAGGTGAGAGGTTATCCAAAGTGTACGCTGTTCCAGTCCCACTCCCCCCCCTTTTTAATATTTCCCTAAAGTATTAGCTATCATAAGATTCAGAGAGATAGAAAACAAATTACTAGAAACTGGGCAACTGAACTCAGTCCATGAAATTTACAGAGCTCAAAGATCCAAAGCCACTCTAGATCCAAACTGAATAACAGGAAAAAGTGAAGCTGTTTTCAGTGTGTTCTTGAAATGTAAAATTTCTGAGTAACCACTCCAAGCATTCTCCTCTCTGTTATAAATAAAACAGTATCTGTATACAAATATTTATCTTCTTAGCTAGAGGGCTTGCTTTTATGCTGTCGATTTTTTTTTAAAAATAGCATTACATATCACTGCAGAGAAGATTAGCACCACTGCAGTCCAGATACCAGTCAGCTTCAATTAACATGCAAAGCACACGTATTGTCTGAATACTTGGGGCAAGTTCCTTCAACCAGTGTGAATTCTGCAAAGCTGCATGGCTAGTCTCCACATTTATTTTCAAAGCTTTATGACTGTGATTCACCACACGTTTTCAACAATACAACTCAATCTTTTCCTCCAAGAATCATTCTCATACCATTGGGCCAGCTGAAGAAAAAACTACTTTGAATGCACATTAAAAATTAAAAAAAAAAAAAAAAAAGAAAAAAAAAAAGAAAAAAAAAGAAAAAAAACTCTAATGTCATTACAGATTACCAAGGATGGAATATTTATCCCGGCTTTACTCTTGATATTAACAGCTAAATGGTTTGATATTGGCAGCTGAACCTGATTAATATGTTGTTTCAACCATGATATCCTACTACCTGACAGGTGAGGTTTGTAGAAAGCACAGAGATTTTTTTATTATAGCTGGGAAAAGAGGGCAAGCTATTGAACAAAGCACTGCTAGAGCTGGCTAAGTACTCTCTTGAGACAATGTTCTTTCATCAATTTTCACTAATTCTTTGAGATCAAAAGCTATTCGCAAGCCTCTGCTACATCTGATACAAGTTCCATGAAGAAAGCCTGCAGTGGAATTTCTTATCAAAACTGAGCCCTGCCCACGTAGTGAAGGCCCTCACCAGAGAGGGGAACCCTGAGCTGAAGTGATTGCCACTTGGTCCCTTTTAACACACATACTGAAATTGGAAATCCCAGAGCTCAGGTGATAGACTGAGGGAATCATCTTTTATAGGTCAGTCCTAAAGAACTAAAGCTTGGTGGGAGAAAGGACTTGCACCCTAGACCAGAAAATCCTCATGAGCAGATTATTTGCCTGGGTTGTGAGTTCAAAAGTTTGCTACAGATATGGGTTGGAAGAAATTATTCAAAGTTTCCTGTCTCCCATCTGAGGAGGAGAAGGAGAGGAAGGTAGATGTGGTCCACACCAAAAAAGGCTTTTGGTTTATCTTTCTGCAAAATATGAAAATGTTCTGAAAAACTTTAAGAGATTTGAGCAACATCAGAACTTACCCCACTCTTGCTAACAGTGACACAGCTAGCTAAAATGAGTTTCTGGCTTCCTGATGCAATAACCTCAGGAAAGTTGTGTCATTCTTACTTCCTTTCAAAGATGTACATAGTGCATACACAGAAATAGAGAAAACCTTTTCATAACACTAAATCATTCCCCAGCTAAACCCATACATGAGAATGTCCCTTCTCAACTCTTTTCTGAGAGTTTAATGATGTACCAGGTTTTACTGATGCACCAAGAACACATGGTACAAGAAAGTTTTGTACAGAGAACCTAATTTTATGGACAAAAACGGGTGTATGTAGCAACAAAACATCAGGTTTCATATCCTGAATGCTGGTTTCATATCCCAGCAAAGACTCTGTTCTTGCTGTTCGTCAAGTTTTCAAAGCTTTAGAATAAACTTTTAAAATTTATGTCAAAGTTTTCTTAAGCAGACAATATCCCATTGCATTCAGTGTAATTCTGACCCTACACTCCATGAGCAAACAATTTGGGGGTTCCCTGTAAACATAAGGGATCTTGTAACACATTCTGTAGGAAAGCAGGTTTGCTGTCATGGCCTCTCCCTATTCTTGTGAAGTAACTTTGTACTGTTCCAGCATTTCCTTCAGTCTCAAATGTCACCAACTTTCAGTGGAAGTGGGCATACTTGTAAAAGGTGTTGCAATTGCATATTGGATAAGAACACAAGCTCCTACATCCATATAAGAAACCATTTCTAATAATCTTACCACGATTAATGCTTAGATACACAAAATTTTCCCCCAAATATTGTCAGCATTAACTTCAGTATGGGACACTCTATTCCCAGTCCTGTTCATCACAGAGGTTCACAAGCAAAAACTGGCACACAATGAGATTGATCCCAGTTACAGTAAGGCCCTTCATGAGTCTTCTGCAGACAAAAAGAACGTCATTACAATTAGACACTAGTGAGGAACACTTTCAGCTTCAGCAAATCCTTGTCACTCTGACTGGGGGCATGAATAAGAGGCACCTTCTGCTATCAGTCTGTGTTTATGTGGCTTTTGTTAGTCAAATTACCCCTACGTAATGAAAACCCAAGAGAATTATTTCAAAGACAACTCATTTGTGATAACATTCTTTTGATAGCCAGCTCAAATTGCTTTTTAAAAAAAAAAAGATCAAAATAAATAAATAAAATCAACCACAAGCTTCAGAAATTAACAAAATAATAACCAGTGGTAGACCTGATTGCATTAATGCCAGCTTCAGTTTACACACAGAAAAAGACCACGGGTCGCTTCTACAGGTTGGAAAGACAAATACCTGCTGAATTGAAAAACAAAACCGTGCCTTCTGATCTACAGTACGTTCCTTACCCTTCTCTGGAAAACCACTATAATTACTGGTAGGAAATTCACGAATAAGTTTGAGAAACAAATGTTCACTGTGCAGTGAACTATATTTCTATTCAATTTCAATACAGAAATAGATGTGCATCTGCTATCTCACTATAATGTACAAACTCAATAAACCTGATATTCTGGGGACATATCAGAGCTAGAGAGCATGTGCAGACCAGTTAAGCAGCAACCGCATAGAAGGCCTGTCAGATGCCCATGACAGTATCCGACTGCCTGCTAGGGTATAAAGAAACTGCAAAGCAAATGCACAGGATATTTAAGACTGTCCAAAACTATCCAGAGCAGACTGCACGCGGTTATGCGGGATAATGCACATGTGCAGTAGTTTCAGTCAGCTGGGTGGACAGATGCCTCCACAGTTTGCTTAGCAGACCCTTTGATGCTCTATTCAAATAGCAGGTTGGTGGGAGGGGTACAGCATACACAGAAAGTAGTCCTGGAGCTCACCATGTCTTTTCACAACAGTCAGCAGGTATGATTCATTCCACAGTCTGCCACATCTTAGTCTAAGGCTCTGCATATATAGCACTTGTGAACCACTGAGGAAGACACAACTTAGAAAGCCAGCTCCAGCAGTAATCCTCAAAACACAACCAAAAATGGAGTAACTGGTAGCCTGTGACCCAAGGGATTTGTATTAGGCTGGATAGTTATCTTCTTTCAGTGCTTTTGTACAGAAAAATGAAAGTGACAACATCCAGAGGAAGAAAAAACGTGCATTTGCAAGGAGCAATCACTGAAACACAGAGCATTGCTACACTGGCATTTTTCTTCAGAAGAAATTACAAGCAATTTCCCAAGTAATTGTTTTGCCTTCCTCATGTTTCCTGAAATATCCCTCTTCCTTTGAATAATAAAAAAAAAATGAAGTAATCAATTAATTTTGTATTATTTAGAAGCATGAAAATGCAACAATAAGTTCAGTGGCCTTGGCAGGAAGGTCAACAGTTTGTTTCAACTCACCTTAACTCAAACAAGCTTTTGACCACATTAGCCAACTATAAGTGAAATCATATATAGTTTATATTTTCACAGTCATAAATTCCTTTATGTCTATTACAGGAAGGCAAGTCCTGTGCCCAAACCATTAGCAAACTGGAGGATTTTCAGTAAAACAACAGCCTAAGCAATTCCTCAGCACCAAGTCCTTTGAATTACTCTTGTCTCCATCTCCTGCTACTGAAAACTTCTAAAGGGCGTACTATCTTCTTATGTGCAAACACCCTCCCCATTCCTGGGTTCTAAACTTTGGGAACTGAGTCAGAAAATATAGGCAGTAAAGAGCCTTAATGTGGGTAAAATTTTGATGTCAGAGTCTTTGGTGATGAGGTCATTAGAAGTCTTGGTCATGCGTCTTTTTTCATTCAAGTCAAACACCTCACCTAGCACCAACCTTTTATACAAGTTAAGCACACAGATGCTCATGGAAATCACTGGAGATGGATAGCCAGGATGAGTCACCTTCAAAAGCTGTCTGTCATATATTTCCTCAGGAAAGGGTGCACTGCCTTTTTGATGTGCCCTTCTTCCCCCATTAATGACAGAAATGAGCTAAAAGATGAGCTTAGGCAGTCATTGTCATTTCAGACAGCTAAGATGAGGTGAGATGAGTCTTTCCACCGAATAAATTGAGAGCTGAATGAGGGTAAATTTCAGATGTGGGAGAGAAAGAAAGGCTGTTATATTCTGTTTTCATAACTAGCCGTCTTCTAACTGGTGTTTTCCAAAGTAAGCTTTTCTTTTGGCAGACTACTTCTTTTTGTGATGCTAGTGTGAACTAGTTTTTTGGGGAAACCGTATGATCACTGAATTTGTTGAAAAGAGATCCAAAGACAGCAAACCAAGTCTCCCGGATTTAAGCCTTTCCAAATCACTGGTGCCTTTTATAAAAGACGACCTCAGTTATAATATGTCAGCCACAAATCTAACAATTTTTAATTTGCATCTTTAAAAATATGTACCTGAAATTAATGATCTAAATTTTCATGAGGCAACTGACACTGTTAGTTAACTAATACCGTCAGTTTAGTGTTGATGCATCCAATGACGCATTCCCCTTTGTTTTATACAGATGGAATCTTTTTCCTCTGAAACCACAATTATCACATTTCTGGGTCCTTGAACAAGGTCATTCTTCCAAATGATGCTAGCAGATTGCCTTGTGCATATCTGAATGTCAGTGTTCCACACTGGCTCTCTACTTAATGCTCACTGCAGAGATCAGGGAGAAGTTCAACAGATAATTTCAAAATATTTCATTGTAACCTTCGTTCTCCCCCATCTGTTACCATTAAAATATCCATGGGCATAAAGTCTGCTGTTACCTCATTCTTTCTAGTTCCTAAAAATCAATTATGTTCCAGACCAGCTTTTAGGAACCCACAGGGCAGTCAGGCAAGTGCAGATCAGGGTCCACATGCACTGTGAAGTTCAGGCAAGAATATGTCCCTGCCTGGTCTTTAGAAATGCCCAGTAAGCAAAGGCAGGAGAAGTGGTTTCCATGCTGCTTCTTTTCAGACCACCTTCATCCATCAGCACCTCCACAGACCCAGACAAAGACTATATCATACTTATACCCCATCAGCTATGGCAAGAGGCAGGCACAGATCAACGGCAAATTCCCATATGACCTCAATGCTCTTTGCTGGGTCTGGATTTGGCAAACTTCTGCTTATTCTAACAGACCCCTGAGTTCCTCTAGATCCCTAAGGCAGCTGCATGCTCTTGAAGTCATCATCACTGACCCCACTAGAGACAGGTCAGCTGACATTAGCCAAAGATTTTAGGCTATATATAAATCTGGATTTATAAAGCATTTTCTCATGAATGATACATTTGACATAGCTGCTAACTTTAATCTTTGTTGTGATCAGAGGCATTGATAAAACATTTCAGATTTTGTTTTATTCTAAATTTGCATAAATGGCAAATACTCAGATTTCTAGTTAAAAACTTCAACCATTTTCTTTACATTGAAAGGCTTATATCCTTCCTTTGTAGATTTTGGATACCCAGGCACTGACATTTTCAGACACAATTAAGATGTGGATCCTCACTTCTGTGCCTCTGATTTCCATACAGGACAACATACTTACCAGGAATATTATGGAGTAAATTGATTGACATTATTTACGCAGCTAATTTGCTGGTGTAAAAATCAGAAAAATGAGCTGAGTCAGTACTAAAATTTTACTTATCACCATATTAAAGCTCTTCTCTGCAATTCTTGTAGCCTGAAGAAATCATTCTGAAAGTTCAGGAGTTCACCATGCTTCTCTGGTAATACTAGCATGTACATTTTGTTAGCTCAGATATTTAATATGCCTTTTCTCAATATACAATTTATCATTTTAACAAATATTGTTAAAAGCAAGCTGTTGTTCTCCTAAAGCCCACAAAGTTTACATTAAACTGCAAAATCATTTCCCTCCTGGTGGCTGCAAGGTGGCCAGTCTATACTTCTACAAAACAAGCTCATTCTTGCTACCCTTAATTATCTTTATTTTGAGGGAAGCATTCCCAAAGTCAGCAGTAAACATTCCCTTGGCTTTTGCTAAAGGCTAGCAAACCAAGGCCATTGCCAACTTTTAGCTGCACATGAGGAAGATGTTGAGCTAGATATTTGCCATGCCAGGAATTTTTAACAGCCTGTGCACTATCAGGAGAACCATAGTCTTTAGAGACAAATGGCAAGAAGAGGCAATTACAAAATTAAAGCTGGAGGTTGCCAAGCCACAAATTGTAATAAAAAAAAGAGTTGAGATAGGGTCCTAGCCATGTTTTTTGGGAATGCAAATGATTTGGAATAGTTCTCCACACAGTGGTCTTTATTGATACCCTGGTAGTTTGGTCTTTCCAATGCGGACTGCTTCCTTGTCTACTTTAATTACCAGCCTGGCTAATAGATCCAGGTCCACCGTGGCTACCTGCTACTAGCCTTTCAAATCTGTATGTTTGCTAATATGCACAGAAACTGGACTTATCCCAAAACCACAATCTGGCCACTGCAGCACTGATGGTTAAAGTAAGTTCAGGTGAAAGCAAATTTCTAAGCCATGCTCATTTCTCCAAGACTACACCTCCTTTTTAGAGATGAACTCGAAAAGGCTATGCAAGCATCCCAAGAAATCCATCCTAAGAATATATTATGCACTTTTGCTTGGTGGACTCTTACCTCCTTGTTTTAATTGCAATAACTCATCTCTCCTTTACTGAGCCATAAAAAAAATGCTAGAGTGGCTGCCTCAGCTGGCACAAATTATCAACTGCAAATGTTACGGAAAAACCTCAAGATTCCATGAAATACACATTCAGCAACCTGATAAGTCAAAACTGCAATTAGTCAAATTTGGAGAGCGTGACTGGGAAATGACCTTTTGGGGGAAAAGAAACTTTGGAAATGAATGGCTTGTTAATTGTACTACGAAATAGATTAGCAGGTAGAAATGAAACAATGCAAAGTTTGCACTAAAAATTGTGACAAGAAAACTGTGTGCAGCTGACAGGATGGTAAATTGTAGGAAACACTTTTCATTCATAGCTGTTCATGTAAGAAGGAAAAAAAAAAATCAAATGAGATTTCCTACACACACTCAATGGAACACAAACAAAGCACTTCAAAAGCATCTGTTTGAAATAACCCAAGGTTAGAAAGAGAAGCAGCACTAAAAATGTCTTTGAATAGTGATAATAAGAAAAAGATGGAACAAAGAACAACAGGAAACTGGTAAAGATCATTTATTAAAATAAACTTCTTATGCATAATATTATCGTGTTTACCAGGGCATATGTCTCCCATCTCCATTCCCTGCATGTGCTGTTGGGTTCCACAGGCCATGTAAGAATGTCATCAGGTTGCAGATATCTGCAGACCAATTAGCTTTGCTTTCCTGCTGTAGAGGCACTGAACACTTCAGCTGCACTCACTACTGCAATACCCAAATACCCTCCTGCCTCAGGCCCTGACTGAAGGAAATATTAGCTCCCAAACGATCCTTTTGCAGATAAACATTTTCATATTTTTCTTGGTAAATTTTCATTCCTCAAATATTGCTAAACAGGCACAATAAATATGGATTAGCTTGAAGTCTTGGTGCCAATGCTATCTTGTTTCTGCCTATCCTTCCCTTTCCTTCCTATTTTCCTCCCTCACCCTCAATTTCAGCTCCACTATGACTAGTTGAAATTTCACTAGCAGCACCTCAGTGATTTGCTTTGCTTGACATTCCCAAGGCCTATTTCTGCATTATGTCAATAAGATTGCACAACAACATCAATAATGCAAAATGGGACAAACAGATACTGAAGCTGTCCAAAGCTGTTTTATTTTGCCATCCACTTCTGTAGATGATATAGCATTTAAATAGCCACAACATGGATGCCGAGAGGTGCACTTTAGCTAAAAAGCTTCTGAGGACCTTCTGTCCAGTAATGAAGAGGGAAAGCTTCACAAAAACTGTGTCAAATGGCAAGAGAGTGGCAGCATCAGAGGAAAGGTATGGGAAAGGGAAGGGATGTGTACTGGGATGGTCAGTTGTTTCAAAGCAATCATGCTGAGCATTACAGTGAATAAGAAATTTGTGCAAGTTGCTGAATTATCAAAGATAATTTTGATCTTCATCTAATAGACCAAAACTTTTGAAGGCATATCCAGCCTGCCTTTTCCCAGTTTTGTCCAATTTATGCTACCAGTGGTCATCATTCCAACCTCCCCTGCCACACCACATGCTAAGCACGCCAACTCATAAACACCTCAAGTCAGAGATGGCAATGGCAGACCTGAACAGGATTCCATGCTCTTACGTTTTTTCAGTAAGGTTTGGATGAGCATCTGGAATGATGTTTACACATTCTGTCCCACTGTAAAACACATAAACAAAGCTAGAGCTCAAGCTACGTAGAGTCTGCCTGTATTTGTTTTACAGAACGAACTCCTCCAATTTAATGTGAACACTGAAAATATCTCACCTACGTTTGTGGCAAACCAGAACGCAAGACACCGTAATTAAGCCACCATTTACCTCAGTGAGGATAAAATAGTTTAGTCAAGCATTGGTTAAATGCAGTGATACTGATATGAATCACTGCAAGTGAAGAATTATTCTAAGATGCCAAGAAAAGAACTTAAGAAAAGTTAGACCTTAAGTTTCAAGAACTTAAATATGCATTTATGCATGAAATGGCAACTGGGGGAAACACACATCATTATCACATGGCTTTCAGCCTACAAAGGCATTTTTGTAACCATAAGTTAACACAAGCTGGGTTCTAGACTGTAGCATTACTGTCAGGAGAAGATGCTGGTCTCTGACCAGAACAGGAAGACTTTGTAGCTTTGGGGTATGAAAATCCTCATGTTTTCCAGCAGACGTCACTCATCCCTCAAAAATCCTTAACTTTAACAGTAGAATAATATCCTTGTAAGGAATTAATTGGATCTAAAAGGAAGGACCCCAAAACTGTTCATGTTTGATTTCCCCTTGAGACAGCAATTCTGACTAACTAGGAATTCACAGAATAATCAAAGGCCTTCCAAAGGAAGAGTGACAATAAAGCAAAAAACATTAGTTTTAGCCTAAATGATATCTTTTAAACATCATTGCTTAAGAAAATGAGGCTGATTCAAACTGTCTGTCCATGTCTAGAGACCAATGAAACTATCAGTCAATTTTCAAATGATGTCAAAGAGTTTTCCAAAACATTAAGTTTGTACACATTGCATGACAATAAAATGGCCAATGTACATGACTGAACCTTCACTGAGGAAATCACAGCAGCATAACCTCTCCACTATTCTTAGACAACAAAGAATCTAAAGAGAGCCTTAGCTCCGACACAGAAGAAACCAGGCATCACGAGTGCCACACTTGCAACATTAAAAGTCTCAATGAGAGTATAGTCAGCCTCTCCATCCCTCTCTGCAACTGAGTGAAACCAGACTACTCAGGTGAACATATATGCCAGATTCAACCATCTGAAAAAAGAAGAAGGAACAGTAGATAACTTCCCCCCATACTTGGAAATTTGCTTTGAAAAGCAGCAACAAATGCTGCCTCTAAAATTGCCATTGATAAGCAGAAGGGCTGGAAAAACTCATAAAATGCCAACAAAAGTTCTGCTGTCAGAAAAATAACCTACAAAATTCATGTTCACGGATTAAAACTGAAGTGGAGGAAAACCATCTGATTTTGAATACTGTGTTGTTTTGACTTAGGATTTACACAGGTCTAGTCATCACTGATGCTGTGAAAATACACCAAAAATATTTGATTTCATATATGGTATTCCACAACTTCAACCAACACTAAATGAACAATACAAACTCCTGTAGTTTCTTTCCTATGTAAACATTGCTCATTTTTCAAATTATAAAAGCACAATGTTACACTTGCAATGCTTTCCTGTCTTTGACACTTTTTCTAAAATTGCATAAGAGGAGATGCACAAGAATTCAAACACTAAAGTACAAAGAGAGCTATCTCCATAATCATTTATGTTAAATAACTGTTGAGGAGAAAAAAAGGAAAAAAGTGAACAAAACCAAAGCAACAAACTTTAGCGAATTTAAACAAACTTGTAATATTTTTCTACCCTTTGCAATGTTGAACAATTTGTGAAAAATAAAAAACTGTTAACGTTTTAGGAGATAACTAGTCAAGAAAAAGCTCTTCTTTGTAAATATTTAGCCTTACGCTGTTGTTGGCTTCAGGGGCATGTGAAAAGTGAGCACGTGAGAAAACTTTACCTTAGATTCAAATGAAGAGTGCTAGAGAGGCCTCTCTCAAATGTTGTTGGGAAGGAAGAGGCTAAAACTGTACTTGTGCTCTTCCCAGAACAATTTGAAAAGGGGCAGCAAAACCATGTGTGGAAGCCCAGAATTACCTGATGAAATTACAAGCTATACATAAATGCCAATTTTTTTACTTACAAAAGCACTCTGGAAAAGGGTTTTCTCCCCTAGCTCTGGCATCCCTTTGGACGAGCTCTTTTCAAACTGGTTCTTACACATGGAAAAGTCCAGCTACAATATTTTACTTCATTTTATCAAAGGCCCTTGTGGGACAGCTGAATTTGTTGTATAGGACATTAGCTGACATTGCTACATAAGCACTTGTGATACTTGCAACACAGCTTGCTTGGTATTCAGACTTACTGTCCCTGTTGTCCCATTGACTTAAGAATTGCAGTCAGCATAAAATTTTCCCTGAACAGAAAACAAAAATTTTCAGGGGAGAAAATGTCGGGTTCTGCTCAGCAAAACCACGACTTTTTCTTCCAAAAAGCACAGGGGTGCAATCCTTGTCTTTATTTCTCCATGTTGAGTTAGTGTAACCTGATCAACTTTAGTGAAAAACTCCCTTTTCTCCTTCCAGGACTGCAATGGTTCTGAAAAACACAAAGCAGAGGCTCCTGTGTAGGTACTAGCTGAGGCAGATTACATATCTCATCTCAGCCTAGTGGCTACAGGCTAAGAGAATCACCAGCTGCTAATAAATATTTAAGTTAATCATTTGCAGTCCAGTAGGGAGCAGCATGAAGCATGGTAAGGTAATGTTTCAAATTCTGAATTCTGAACAAAACCCTTGTGAAATTACATCCTAGGATGCTTTCTTTTATATTTTTGTGCCACTGTGGGCCCTACTGCAATACTGATTTTTTCATCAGGGCATGCTTCCTTTCTATGCATCCCTGGGCAGGGAATTTGTTTTGAACATCATTTACATCTTGCTGCATTGATTGTATAGAGTTTGAATGCATCGGTAGATTAAGAAAATTAAGGAAAAGGGTGAACATTTGATGTTGATACCCCCAGAAAATCTGCTTGCTAACTGCCCTGAGTAAACAATACAGGATAGCATTCTCCAGTGCCAGATGGGTTCAACTGTACACGGACTCTGCTGAGACCTCAGAGCACACAATCTGCTTCCTCAAAGGTGTGTTGGTAAAAGCAGTGTTAGAGGTCATTTTTGAAATGCACAAATACTGGGAAAAAGCACGGGTTTTTAAACAGAAGTCAGAGGTATTGATTCAGGGAATGCCACAAACCAAATAAGCAGAGATGGAAGCTGCAGGGTGGCTGCCTCTTCTGGGAGTTGAGACAACGTAAAATTATTTCAGATATGAGGTTCAATGTAGCTAAAAGGACACTGCAGAAGGGAAAGAACCATGAAGATACAAATTCTGTATGGCAAACCTAGGAGGGGAGAGGCAGCAATCTGGCAAAGCTTTAAGCATAAAGCTTTTATATCTTTATATCAAGATGTAATTTTAAAACACTGCACTGCCTAAAGAAGTACAAATCCCTCTTCCCTCCAACTGATTCATTACAAGTACATTTTCTTCAGCTTGAGGACAGGTGAGCTTCCTGCTGGTCTCTTCTACCACTTGTTGCCACCTGAATCAATAACCTCAAGGCACTGCACCTAGACTGGGATCTTGTAATTTCTCTTCTCAGACTTCACTTCCTCTCTAGTTCCTCTGTTGTTTACCTCTCCCTCCACATCATCTGCTTTATACTGTCACTGCAGCAGAAATGACCAGAAGTCAGATAGTCCATACACCCTGTTTGGCTCCTACAGCATATGCTTAAGAAGTATGAGCCAAATATGAGGCCAAGGGGCCTTTGATGGAGGGAAATGTGAAAACCAGAGTGCATGCACCATCCCACGGGAGCTTCATGGTGCTGTCACTGTTTCCGTGTCCCAGTGTTTCTGCCAGTAGACCAAAATGCCTCAGGACAGGGCCAAACATTTCTTCCAAATGCTGAGTGTTCTTGTGCCTAAGGAGAGAGCTACAACTTAGCCTGGGGACTGGCTGTGTGACTCCAGCCAGCAGTGCCTCAACACAGCTATACTTGGGTCTATAGGCCAAAAAAGTCCTGACACTAGTCTACAAAGTGAGGACAAAGGCAAAGGTGGGCAAAAGCAGCTACCTGGACTCAATTCTTCACCACTTCCAATGTGAACCATCTGAATCTGTGGCCCATGGCCATGAAATATTTTTGCTCATTTGGTATTTTGAGTCATTGTCTTCCACCTTTGGCACTTGGCAAGGTGGAAGTTTCACTTCTCCAAATTCTGCATCCAAACATATGTACACCAGACACTTAGGAACAGCAGGACAGAGCAATACACAGAACTGAGAAAATATCAGGTTGAAAAGGAAAGAGAAAAATACTACTGAAAATATTGGCTATAAGGAGAGAAAAATAATGGGCATTAAGACAAGATGCTTCTGATACAGCTGTGGAACTTCTGGGTGATCTTTTCTCCAGCTTTTCTAGGGCTTGTGGGTTGTTTGTTTTCCCCTTTTTATTTCCAGGAAATAAACTGTTATCAGAATGAAAGCTTGCATTGATGAATGTCTGCTGTATTAACTTTGCGGTGTTCCTCTGTCTTACAAATATAAAAGCTGAAGAGATAACAATAATATATAATGTGATTGATTTTACAATTATTGTGGCAATAAAAAGAGTTGATATATTTTTCCATCATCTTTACAAAGGAAGTGTAATAATCTCTCAAACTCTCTTTCTTCAATAATCACTGACTGTACAACGAGAAGCAGAAACGCCACTATACACTTAAGTCTAGACTTAGGGAAATTTGGGCAGTTTGGAAATTTCCAGGTCATAGTATTCAGCAATTGTTCATGTTTATGGACCAATTTCTCTATGCTGCAAAGTGCCTAGATGTTATTTAGCTACCTTAAAAAGATACAGTGTAGGCTGATATCCCAGCAAGAACAGGGTAAGCAGCATTTCCATCTACCAACATGCTGGGTTTTATTTTCAAGGTTTAAACAGTCAAAGCAAGGAAAGGTTCTACATGCTACAATCAATCTAAATCAATTTCAAACCTAAGCACTTTTTATCTGGGCCAAAAAAGAATTCTCTGCAGTTGTCAAGTGGGTATCATAAGCACAACCAACCCGCTTATATCAAAGGTACAAAGCTGTCTATACTATTGGGGGGGAAAGCCACATAGATGGGAGAGGGCACTTAAGGAAGCCAAAAATGGGAGAGATGGCAGAGTGTTCTAGTTATCGGATACCTCAGATATAAGTACAACTAACTTAGTAACAATTGACAGCATAATACTTTCTAGTGAAAATTCAGTCGCCTAGCTACATTGTTGTGTAACTTAATCTGGAATGTACCACCATGTCCTCAATTACAGTGACCATGTCTAAGGAAAATAGCCAGAGTTAGCTAACACAAATAACCTGACCTGCACCTTTTTCCTCACTTTGGGCACTGCGATACTTACTATCTCAATTTAGCTGGCTACCGTTGAAAAACTGTGGCTTATTTTAAACCTACTTTACCATGTTAAAATGCCTCCACAGACCATTACAGCATGCTTATTAGCACTGTAGCATTTCTAATGAAGGCAGGACCCAGGTGTTCTCCAAACTCTGAGGGTCACTAGATGCTTCCACTTTTCCACGGATCTGAAAGGCAGATGGCAATCCTACCCTAAATGAGGTTACATACAGCTTTTTCAAAACACCAGGAACACACTGATTTCTGGAGGCTAGAAATAATTGTTAAGAGGGCTACAAAAGGTGCGTCCTCCACCTCAGTGCTGCTGAGATCACCACTATATGGAAAGCATGTTCAGGGAGTTTGCCATCTCTCCTGGTTGCAGATGTCCCCTAGCTTGTTCTGACAACTGGCTTGATCTTTCATGAGTTCTCCTTCATATCACACCACACAAACCGCAGACCTTATTCACCTGTAACTAAAGGAAGTGTGAGGTGGTACAGTGGAGTATATGCATATCACAGAAACCACTCATCAACCAAAACAGCTCAGTGGATAGAACAAAGTACTGAAAATATGTCTCCCACAACACAACTTCATTCCCATTTTTGCCCTTCTATAAGTATACTATTTTCTAAACTAGAGGAGAGTGAAAGTTGAAGAATAAGTCTGCTTACACAGAACCTATAAGGCTTAAATTAGTACAACTACTCTAAAGGCTTGAAGTGTATCAACAATCAACCAGTTCGAGGTATTTTCAGTGATGCAACAGCACTGTGGTTTATTAAAGGTAAAAGCATATACTGATAAACATTTGTAAAACCAGTCAGCCATTTCTGATTGTTAGATATGTGAGGAAAGGTTATTTCTTAAATCTGTTATATCTATTTATCTGGATCAAAGAGTCTAAACTGAATTTCTATGCAGTGTTTATACAACACTGGACACAACTAAATAAACAACCACAAACAACCACTAGAAATTATTTAAAAGGTTTTAAAGACAAATATCCTCTCAAAGGTTAGATTGCCTCTGTCAAACAGTCTCACAAAAGGTTAGATTTAAAGTTGTCTTCCCCAAATTTACACAATACAATTGAATTAAATCCTTCCCATTAAGAATGAAACAGAGACTAAATAGATGTGTGACCCATCTCAGAGGTCTGGAACTCATTGAATATGGCTTCCAAATGTCCTAAAAGCAGACAGCCAAATCTATAGTGTCCATGTGTGATGATGAGAAGAGGAAGCCACACAACTGAACATGTCTTTTGTTTGGAGAGAGACCAGTACAATGGGTACCTGATTCTATTAGATTCAGTAGAAATCTGCAGGCAATATTCCTTAATGAATATTAATAATAAGGATAAGTATACACCATTTTACTTGCTCAACATGAACGAAACTACCACATTTCTACTGTTTACACAGGCTTCCATCTTGTTTTTTTTAGAGTAGGATAGTTCAATTGGAAGGGACCTACAACAATCACCTAGTGCAACTGCCTGGCCACTTCAGGGCAACCACGTCCCATCTTTAGATTGCAAAGTGTCATTCGTGGAAGAAAAAAGCACAAGGAGGCACCCCACAGCTTTGATTGACCATTTTCCAGAATCCAACAGTGCAGAGGCAGATTTCAACTATTATTTTCATAGAACAAAAGTTATTTCTGAATCACAGAAATACATGACATCATTTGTCTCTGCTTACACAGTCTAAATGTAAGCAACGATATTCTTAAAACACACACACTGAAACCTGTTTCTTCTTTTATTTTCTTTTTTTTTACAGGGAAGAGCTGAGAAAAATCTGACTGATTCTTTGAGAATACATATCTTTTCCAGATTTTTTCCTGTCCTTTACAGTGCTGTGATGAATGATACTATAAAATTCAGCTGTATGAGTTCACATCGATCCTCCTTGCACAAGACCTATCTGAATCAGATGGGCTCTGACTACACTGCGTCTATCAGCAGAACAGGCACACACTTTATCTAGAGCTTGCTGTGTTTGAGTTTGACTTGAAAATCAATTATAGTTAAAATGCCTTGGTATTGTCTCTTTCCCCCTCCTTTCCTGTAACCCTACTTTGTAATATTAGTTTTTTAGGATGGAAAAAAGAAAGACAGGTTTTGATGTTGATCTCCCAAATCAGGACAACCTTTAGTACACAATAATTTAAGGGAAGCTGCAGTATTTTGCAGGATCAGGCACCCCAAGAGAATTCACATATTGAATTCAAGTCTTTATTAACTCAACACTAATCCTTTTGACCCCATGTTTCCAAACCTGGCAGCCTAATCCACCCTAGACAGTGATGAGAGGTTTAAGATCAGTTACCTGCCAGGCAAGTGACTTGACTGGAATGCCACAGTCAAGATTTCTCTGCCGATTTTCCATCCCACTTCTAAGCCAATGAAACATCATACTTCATCCGTTGTGGATGACTTCATTCCCCAGAAGTGCCAATTCACATTTAGGTCCTCAAATTCCTGCTTTTAAGTATCCCTGAAACTAGACTGGATATTTTGACTGGCAACTTTAGAATACAGATTAAAAAATGAAGTGCAGAACTATCTGTTGGTTGACACAGCTGCAAAAGTACAGCTTTGTCCAGCTTTGTTGCAAAGGATTACCATTTTCTTAAAGAGGTGGGTAAAATGTATAAACAAAGTACAAAGCTGGGACTTGACATCCAGAAACCCTCCTTTCAACACTAACCACTAGGATTTCCTCTTGCTTTCTTTCCACGTGGCCTCACAAATATGAGATTTCTTTGGGTTGGAGATCTCCTAACCCTGTCACCTCAGTTAGCCTGGGAAGTTGAGGTTCAAGGCACTCTCCTGGCAACTTGATGTAAATCCCCTTTTGAGGAGGAGAGCCTCGCAGCCAAAATCTTGGCATTGCCTATGCCAGTGCTCTAACCACTATGTCACAATGTAAATAGGAAGCAAAAATTTTTTTTTTTTTTTTTTTTTTTTTTTCAAAGTAAAGTGTTGAGTTCTTTGGATGTTAAAGGACCTTACCCTCTAAAAAAGCCTCAAGAGTAATGACACCCCACAAACTTATCCCGCTGTGCTGGTCTCCAGCTAGGAGCCAGGCTTCTGGCAGCTAGGCACCGTGGTGCCCAACTTCCTGGTTCCTACAGCCTTAATACACCTTGTGAAGAAATTTGCTGTCTATGCCACAAGAAAACAGAAAAGCTGCTTCAGCTACAGGCGCTTTAAATTCATTCGTTGGGATGATTTCTAACAGATGTTCTGTAAAAGTGCCTTGAGATTAATTTTTCAGAGCAGAAGGAGTTATTAAAATTCCTAAAAATAACTTGTCCACATCTCAAAATACCACACCGTCGTTGTCCAATAACTCAAGCCCTTTTAGGGCTGGTAATTAACATAAGCACTAATAAAATTAACACATCTTCTTTTCAGTGAGTGAAAAAAATGTCACATTTTTAACTGTATAGGATCATGATGAACTGGCTTTAGTGCTTTAGTTCTTTTTTCCATGAAC
The DNA here is from genome assembly GCA_031468815.1 of Morus bassanus. Lineage (NCBI taxonomy): Eukaryota > Metazoa > Chordata > Aves > Suliformes > Sulidae > Morus > Morus bassanus. The sequence continues at coordinate 55,307,890 of CM062567.1, read as the reverse complement.
GATAAAACTTATTCTTCCTGTGCTCGGTGACTGGTAGATTTGGGGAATTAAAACTTAAGAGAGAAAAAGTCTTCCAAGCAATGCTTATGCAAAAATTTATAAATGTGGACCCATGTGTATTCATTGTTCCAGTATGGAATACTGTTCCTTCTTTTTAATCTGATTTTATATTTTAAACTTCCATACAGTAATCCATTTATATCAAGTTGCTTTTTACTCTTCTTTTACATCTTTGAAACATAAGAACTTGTGTTCCACACCGTTGAGCTAGAACTGCATGAAATAACAACTGGCATACTTTAAAATACCGACAATGGTTGACCAAGCATTTTCATGTTTTAATGGCTTTTAAGCACTCCAGTTATAATATTCAGCAATGTAAATAATCTTGACATTAAACACCTCTGCAGCCTGGTAAACCACTTTTGCATGGCTCAAAGACACAGGAGGACTGAAAAAGCAGCCTCCTGTCCCATTTCATACTTAAAAATGTGAAATTTCACGAAATTATTTTAAGGAAATGTATGGTTTTAAACAGATATGTTACAGTTGTTGGCAGCAAATCTTAAAGAACAGGGTGAATATTATATATCTATATATGTTGGAAGAAATTGATGTATCTCTTTCTGACAGCTAGTATTTAATATTTTTTTTTAAATTAAATTGAGCACTGCGTTTCCTTATTCTTCAGAATAAAATGGAATTGTAAGAAAGTCAATACCTAGGCAAGCACACTAAAACACATTCCCTTAGAAGGAACATTACTGGGACTGAAGAATAGTTAGTTCTGTTGTTCAGGTCATACTGGATTTAAAAGAATAAAAAGGAAGACCGAAGGCTATATTTATATACAGTTGAAAGTATTAATGTTTCTCTGTATATAAATTTCTGAAGACATATCAGCACTATAACTCTTTCTTAGTAATAATATGAGAGCAGTTAGTGATATCTTTTTAAAATTTGACCTACTTTCTGCACAACAGCCCCAGATGATACAACCCACCTGCTTTCCTTCTGCACACTCTCATATAAAAATATATTGGATATACACAAATAACAGCAAAGGGAAGATGTAGATCTAGATCTTTAAACTGCTGTCATGTGTCTCATAAGTCCTTCAAAACAACTTCCAAAGTGTCATACAGGTGAACAAAACAGCCCAGTTTGAAGGAATTAACTGCACTCACTCACATAAAGATTCTAATTACTTTACTATCTTCTGCCATTTGATTATACTCATGAGACACAAACCTGGTTGCCAGCTGAAGAGCCTTGACTTGGGCCAGAGTCCCAATAAGGGGCAAAGACCAATACCCAAGCATTCATCGTTCAGAAATCTTGCAGTGCAGGTGACTGTATATCAGAGATGCTCGCTCATAACAATCAATGTCTCTCAGAGATTAACTGCCTGTAGGTACATACTGCATTGCATCAGTCAAACCCTGCAACGTTTATCCGTGCAAGCAATCTGAACCTTAGGTTTGATGAAGAAAACTGCAAGATGTGTGTCTTGTATTTTCCAGCACACCTACCCCATCAACTCTCAGGAGGGATGGCAGCTTGATATCACTAGATAAGCTCTCCACAAACCTAACCTCCTGGTTCCTGAATGAAGAAAAATGTGGTGACCCACCCCTACAGTCTCACTCTGCCGCTGCAGCGGCTGGGTGCACTCCCTTCTCTGCTCATTCCCCAAGCACAGCCGACAATCAAATTGGGATTCACTCCAGTGATTTTGAGCTGCTGTGTTTCACCTCAGGGCAGATGTTCCACCAATTTCAACCAAACCTGCAGATCTTTCATTTGAATTTTTATGCGTTTTTTAGGTCTTCTGTAAACTATATGAGAGTTAGGTCACTCCTGCTAAAGCTCAGTGGATTAAAAACAACATATACATTCCTTATGTTACTATTACAGGTAATTATCTTCCTCCAGAAATAAATTATAGTCCTTCTGGAGGTATGCATTCATATTTTTTTCTTAAGCAATTCAGAATACTTCTGCAACCTTTGACCAAAATTATTCATAATTTTTCTTCTCTTTAAAACAAATTAATGTCAATATAAGAGTAAATGAATCAGACTTCTGAATTGGTAAGCATTATGTTTCAAATCAAATTATAATAGACAACTTCACAGAGCACACGGTAATGTTCTGGCTCCATAAACAAGCCTACTAAAAAACTGTTGTGCATAATAACTCTGATTTAAATTGCATTTAAGTATGTGACCCTTTTGCTCTCATCTTGACTTTAAACTGCGTGAAAAATTTAAAATAAAACAATAGACCCCACTTATTTTGCTAAGTTTCTGAAATTTGGGAGGGATTTGAGAGAAGATGTGGCAAACTTTGTGCTCTACCCTTCATACGCAATGAAGCGATCAATTTTTTTCCCAGTGACTCCACACTTGAACGAGGAGGAACAAGAATCTTTCTGGTTACTTTTCATCGACAAGAAATACAGCCTAATACCCACCAACAAAAACAACAAAGCTTTGTTGTGAATGCACTGCATTAAGCTAAATGATCAACATTATGTAAACTTGGTTTATAGGTTCTTCAGATAACAGAGACCATTTTCACATAACATGTGGGTCACCTTACACAATAAGAAATTTTACCTCAAATCTGCAGTGTTGTAAACTTTCAGTGTCTCAGATTCAGTTCCAGGAATTAACAATCCCTGGTAGCTTCCATTTTATCCACATTTCATTCAACTTCTTTAGTCTCTGAGTTAGTATTTAGTAACCTACCCCATAGCTCATGCTGCTTCTCACTATAATCTCTGAGATACCAAGAGACTTATATGTTCTTCTGAAATATCTATGCTCATTATGGCAGCATCCTGTCCCCTTCTAGGGTTGGGAAAGAGGAAATGAAGGAACCATAACTATGTTGTCAGTGAGGGTTCATGAGCAGAGGGTGGGATACTGAAAGCTTCTGGAAACAGATCAGGAGAACAGGAGAACTAGTGAACAATCCAGTTAAGGAACAGTAAAGCAAATGTAATCAGTGGAAGCACTAAATGGTTAAGACCCAGAACTCCTTTAAATATATTCTTTGATAAATAATAAAAAAAAGCAGATTTGAACTATTCTTAAAGTGAGAATGAAACAATAATAATAATAATAAAAAAATGCTTAAAGGACTGATTTACAAGGTTCTTTGCTTCATTGGTTCCTGCTGACCTCAGTATGCATAGGCTCTTTCAGTATGTCCCAGGATCAGGGTTTAAATTCAATGTGCTAAGAAAAAAGAAGAAAACAGTATCTTGATTGTAAAGCCACAGGTTGCTCGGTACAGTGCCCATATGTAGTTTAGTTAAACATTGTGCTATATCCCTTGCCTTTCTCCTGTTTATTAGACCTATCACTATGTCTTCTTAAATTAGGGTCTGATCTTGAAACCTTCTGCTTAACACAGCTGCACAACATTGCTCATGAGTAAAGCCAAGCATAAGCATAAACATTTGTAGGATCAGTGCAGGCTGTTACAAAATAGTCTAATTCCTTCTCTTGGACTTGAAGAAAAAAATCTTACTTATTACTTTAAAATAATAAACATACTAAAAAAAATGTAAAATCAATATTCTTATACTGCAGTACACAGTAGTATCATAACACTTTATAGATTGGTAACTAAACTTCATTGTCATGAATTTGCTTACACGAGAATTATTTTTACATTACTAATGTAGAGCATCCCATATCTATCCAATAATCCTTAAAAATAGTTACAGTTTGACTCATGCTATTTAAGCCTAAAACACACTGACCATATTGTGATTATAGCTCTTTTTCCTAATCATTTTCATATTTCTCCTCTCCAGACACTATTTTGATTTCAAGCTCCTATTCTGCAAATGACAATTTAGAAGTTGTAACTTCAGTAAGATTCACATGTGTTTCCTTAAAAACATGCATAAAAACGGGCTTATTACCTTGACAGGTAAAGCATTGATTTGATAGCTAGAAGCAAGGGATTTGATCATTTACCTTGGATAAGAGACATGATTCTGGAGCATGTACTACCCCATCTACACCTAACACATGCCTGGAGAGGCCACAGGCCTCTCTGTATTACAATATGGTGTGTGCACATCCTGAAGGAACCTGCACTATTTTGATTTGATAGCTTCAGCACAGTTCAATGTATCAGCAAACTGCAAAAAATCCCTTTCATATGTCTTCAGAAAAATCCCCAACCCTGCCTTGTTCACAGAACATTTTTCAAAAATGTTATTAACATTTTTTGAGCAGAGTGATATAGGAAAAATTATGTGAAAAATTAACGGATCATGCAGTTACATTAGATAGTGTTATGGTTCATTAAAATATTTGAGACTTCAGCTAAATGGCTAATTGCTTTGTATAACAGAAATCATGATTTGTTTCAGGAAGGAGAAAGCAAATTTTCTGATTTGGCCAATGATGCAAAAGCACACTGCCAGAGTGCTCAAAGAGCCAGGCAAATCTGAGTAACATCTCCCATGTGACAGTCTGACACTTAGTTCTGGCTTCCCCAAAAAAAGGAAAAACTTTTCACCATGCTCAGAGCTGGCCTAATTCTGCCACTGGGGAAGATAAAGAACATTTCTCTGACTTCAGAAAAACATAGATAGTGTATTAGAGCCCATCCCATCAGCCTAGCATGAAAGCTGTAACGTGCCTGACCCCTACTCTCCAACTTCTGCTACTAGTGCTGACTCAGGTAGAAGTTGGACTTGATTTTGTAAAACAAGTAAAAAAGGGTTAGGTTCAAACTGAGACATAGCTGGCGCTGGACTGATTCTTGTTTGCCATTGCTTCCTTTTCTTTCAAATTGTCCATGATAATGCAAGAGGATAGGAGAAGTAGAAACCTCTCGAGCAAAATAAATGCTTTAGAAACAAAACTATCACATTTGTCAAGGACATTTAGCAATGGATCATTTTGTCAGTAACATTCCCCATGATCCTTTATGTGGGCAAAGCTTTTGAGCCTTACTAATTAAGCCTAAAACCACAACAGCATACTAAAGGGTATGCATTGGAAAGCAGTGAATCTATCCTAACCATTTAAGACCAGGTGTAAAAGACGTAGCTACACAAATTAGGTCCCAAAAAACTACCGGAGAGGGGAAAGAATACGCATGTTTTCTGCATATACTAACAAACAGCCCATTTCTCTGCCTAGACATTACCAGTGCCTACACTGCCTACATTTTAGATTACCAGTGTAAGCGAATAGACACAGAACACAACTGTAATCTTCTGAGCTGCAGTGTAAAAACAATGCTAAAGAGAGCCTATGCGATAGCTGTATGATTGAGAGCACAATCTTTAAATGGTCAGCTTTTGGGAAAAACATCCCTTTGATCCATCTGGCTTTCTATTCCACATCACGAGCACAAGCTTCTTTCACTATCAGATGGGTTGTCATACGGTCTAAGCACATATGCATTAACATAAAGGCATTAACATCAGTGACCAGAAATGACTCTGCTAATGAAACCTAACACAAGCAAAAGGCAGGGCACTTCTGTGAAGGACAGTAGTAGCAGGACTTATTGGTCCCCTCTTGAGGTTGACATTTTCCACTCGGTGATGCCAATTTCTTCTGAAATTTAACACTGACTTTCCTCCCAGAAGACTAAGAGCACATACCAAATATTGTTCATACTTTAGGGCATGATACACATTGAAAAAGTTATTGTAAAAGAAATCTTACAAGATCCGTAGAAGTCAGTATGGACAAAAGCCTTAACTTACGGCTAGAGTCATCAAGGAGGATGAATGTAATAGACAAAGATAATCAGCTACGTGTGAACAGAGCGTGTGTCTAATTTTAAACATTTCCTAACTTACTAATGCACAGTCAAGGAACCTGAAGGGCAGTCTTGACAGAAACTGTCATTATAGATAGCTATGAGCTTTAATCATTAAAAATGATACAAATTTTGTGTAGAAGAATCAGCATGAGAAAGATCAAGGAAGAATGTAAGCAAGCGCAATGACAGCTTGGAGAGGCAGTGCAAAGAAATGTACCTATTGAACGGGTGTATTTCTTCTTAGCCGCACAGGGGATGCCTCACGTACCGGTTAGCAGAGCAATTAGATGCCAAGAAGGCCTCTGTAAGTAGAGGGAAGGGCCCTCACCAGTAAACAGTTTTACTCCTTTTTGTCCTGCAAAATGGTTTTAGGTTATTTATTCATTTTCCTACACCACTCTGAGTGTAATCACTGCTGCTGCAGACATGAGGCTTTAAGGTTACAAAACACAAAGCTCATAGCGAGAGAAAGCATATTTTATTGGATCACCTAAAAGAGCTGAAGAAAAGAAAAAAGGCATGCTATTAACCTTAAGAAAGGCTCAGTTCTTAAATATTCTGTCTTTTCTCCAAATGGTCTATTAAAGATACCATCCTTTTCCTTTTAAAACACGGGTGCTCATACACAGGTGATACGTGATCATCCCCCTGAATAACTTTTCAAACAATTAGACAATTTCAACCAAGCTGGAATCTTTATTACACTAAGCCTTGAGTAGTAGCTGTATAGAGAAAGAGAACGAGAGAGAGGTGTGAGTACTAGCACAACCTTTACTAGACCTCAGAGATTCCAAGTAGAGGGTGACACTGTGAATGCTCCAAAGACATAAAAAAGCCTGCATATTTTTGGGTGCCATATCTGTCTAATAACAGACCACAAAGCCACATGAAATCAGTCTTTATTGGGTGTAATGTTCATCACCATAGCTGTTTACGACTGGAAAGGTAACAGCAGTAACCTGCTGCAATCTCAAAGACATCCCTCGGTGGCAAAGGGGCATTCAACTCACTCAGGAAAGACACTAGCAAAAAGAGGCAGAAGCTTCTCAATCTGGTTGCGTTATATGTTCTTTACATATGCTCCTTCTGTTGGCATTTTTACCCCGTTACTGTCACACAGTTTTAATGAAATTATGTTCTCCTTTGTACTGTGCCACTAAGAGTGGGTATTGGGTTGTTGTACTCCCAAACATGAGGCCTTCATCACTGCATCTTCCCAGCATCGTTCCTAACACTATACTTGTTCTTTCATCCCATGAGCAGATCCCTTTCTTTCAGCCTTTTTAACAGCCTGTTTTTATGATTTAAGAAGGCAAATAGTAGAGTTGGCCAAAATCAGGATAAACTCCTTGTGAAAAGTCAAAATAAAAATTCTGAATAGTTTTAGCCATGAAATATGAACACTTGGCAGAAAAAAACCTCCAAATGTCAAACACTTCTGTTTCTACTGAAATGAGTCTAAAAGCTATGGAAGTTCCCAGTTTCTACTTAAATCCTTGGGGCTGAGCATATAGTACAGATACTGGGACTGACAAAGACGACAATGACAGGCAATTGTTACCATGCCTTTTATGCCTTTGTAACATCTGAAGCCCAAGGTTATGGTTAATTGTCACTAAAGAGGAGCAGGGGTTAGAGACAGGAGTAAACTGAGCCATCACTCAGCTGACACCCCTTGACATGGGATATTTACAATTGCACTTTGTCTCCAGCCTCCCCTCCTGCTGACAAAGCCGGCAAGTTAAAACAGTAACACACCCACAGCTAATAATTAACCTTCCCCAAGCTAACCTTTGACTTTTTCCAGGGGATATAAATTTTTGTTTCTCTTACATATAGAAAGACTGATGACTTTGAGTTGGAAAAAAGACCCATTTTGTATAGTTTGAAGAAAACCCCATTTCAAGATATATTTCATTATCAGTGATGGAGAAAAAAGATTTCTTTTTTCCTCGAACAGAAAAGACAAGAGCAAAATAACAGAGAATTCAAAAAGTATTTTCCATAGTAAACTGACCAAACCAATATTTCTTCTAAGGAATCTTTCCTTTATTTTCTCTAGCATATTTCCAGAGTCAAAGATTCAGAGAAAATAATACATTTTCCTACCCTGCCAGGTCAGACCTACCTGTCAGGAAACTCTCCCGATGAGCAACTTGGTTGAACACACTCCTGCAGGTTTATAACTGCTTTAAAGTCCATACAAAAAACCATTATTCCTGGCCCAAGTTTAACCACTGCTACAATGTTGGTGCATTGTTGCCTTTGCATTACATAAAATAGATTAGAGGTCTTTATAGTTTCAGTATAACTATTACTATAACTTTTAAAAGTGTTGATGATGTCATTTAATATGCTGTTGGAAAGCATTTAGATACTTTTGTGGAAGGGCTTTGTAAGAGTCTATAAAGACAAGAATATTTTCAGGAAGTGTCTAACTAAGGCTCTGAAATCCTTGAGTTAAAGTGACTTAATTTTCCAAAGTATTAACACCTACCATGAATTTTTAAATTCCCTGAGAACAGCTGAATCCTCAGTGCTTGGACAACTTGGTTAGAAAGCCTAAGTTTATCTTCTAATTTTCAAGACATTTCATCTGTCTGCTCCCCAACTTCTTAAACAACCCAAGCAGTTCTTCTGGTAAAGTGTATTCTCAAATACACTACTCTTTTAAAAATGCAGTAAAAAGCATATTGACTACATACCACATAATCTTAAAACTAATTTCTGAGGAATATTTTGTAGTAGTATATCCATACTATAAACAGCTCATAACTTCATTCAGGCACACGTCTCCTAAAACCCAATAACCTATTTAGAAAGTGAATTGATGGCAATTTGACACTCTGTCAGAAAAATTATTCCATTGTACTAAGTTTAGATGAAATGCAGTCCAAAGTGTAATTACTATGTTTAATATTTAAAATCATTGATTTTAATGGCAATATACATTACTAAAAAATGCAGACAAGCTCATTAGATGCAATTTTACATTTCCTACAACACAAGAAAATAATCCTTTCCCTCTAACAACTCTATTTAAAGTATAATGCATGTTTGATCATAATGGAGAGAACAGAAATTTCTGCTCCATACTAGAGTTAGTGTTTCTTATAAGGTCATTAAATCACTCCTTATTACTTGGGACCTAAAGCAGTAATTCACTGTCTTCCCTTCTAAGAATGGGCCTTTGAGTAAAAGGTAATTTTATACCATGTGCGCACATACGCATAACTGCAGAGCCAGACACTCTGCAGCGGGTGCAGACGTGGGCAAGGCGCCGCAGCAGTACAGACTGAAAGTGGCGTTAACACAGGGGCTGCTGCCCTTTCCACTCTGCCCCTCTCCCCCAGTAAATGTCTCCATAAATTCACACAATTCTTCAAGTTTCACACAATAGGCATGGGGCTCCAGCCCACTCTCTCACAGCCCACCTGGGCTTGCCACCTCTAGAGGACGAGTGAAAATGTCTTCATCATCCAAATGCTTTCTTAAGCTTCCACCTTAGATCAGCATCCAGAAACAAAACACAGATGGACTTCAGTAGTGATTTTAGTGACTTTATCATTCATACAATGGTGCAAGGTAGCAGAAAAGAAAGATGATTTGATAAATATAGAAAAAAAATAATGATTGAGGTAAAATATTGACTTCATTATATACGTGTGTCTGAGAACTGATTGCCTGAAAAAGCTACTGCACTAACAGACCTGGAGTATAAGGTGTCCTCTCTACCCAGAGAAGGGACAAAATGAGTAACTGTGAATAATATTGCTCTTCTGGTAAATTAGATAAGAAGCTCCATTACCATGCCCAGCCTCTTCTTGAATTTCTCAGGAGAGACTTAGCTTCATTAATTCAAGGAGAAAGATTGCTCCTATTCCCTACAGAAATATAGCCAGAGGAGAGCAAAATAAGAAATGTATGACGTTTACAATTCTATATAAATAGAGAGAAGCAGCATAAAGGTGACTGTTTCAAGTGCAATCAGCAAATTCAACACCCATCACTGGTAAAAGCATCAAGGTTTCAAATGTGAAATGGGTCACTGAGTCAAGTCCTTTGCTATCGGAGACAGTTGCATCATATCATCACTTTTACAATCAGACAAATATGCACCTTGGGCTCAAGGGGACACTTTCTCCTCCCACAAATCCTATCAGAGCACTGTTCCATCACCAAAGTCATCTGATTTCCTATCTAAATTTATTCATGACCAGTTTATATGCACTGTTGTTATTCCAACCAAAGGGAAAACTGTTTACAATGGGAGTGGTTAAGCCCTGGATCAATTGTGGAATGTTCATTTTTGGAGACTTGTGAAAGCCAGCAGCACACAACCCTGAGCAAGATGGCCTAACTCTGAAGTTAGCCGTGCGCTCAGCAGAAGGATGGATGAACTGACCCTGGAGGTCCCTTTCAGCCTGAATTATTCTTTCATTACACAATTTTCCTTTTTTATCAGGACTGTGCAGGAGTAGCTTCTTGATGGTAGCCTGTTGGTGTACAATAGGGAATCACACAGCTGTGCTATGGCTAATAGCAAAAACTTACAAACTAGTTAATCATATAAGTTTTGATTTTCAAGTTTTTATTTTCAAGTTTTACAGAACCATACCAGTTTCATCACTGGTAAATTACATCTTGCCTCACATTTCCAGAAGTGTTGGGGGGTGTGGGGTTTGTATGCATGTGAACGCACCCATATGCACTTTTGGGCACCTCCATGGACCACGTTTGATTCCACCTAGGAAGACTTCAATAGTTGAATGCTTCAGAATCAAAATGTACTGCAGCTAAATCAGAACGACCATTAAACCTAAATCACTGTTATAACAACACAGTATACCATCTTAAAAACTGAAGAAAAATCAAATGATTGGTAAATCAAGACAAGAAAAAAATATAAATAATATTACCTTAGGTTACTGCATTTCAGGTGAGGGATTTAGGCATTTCATCTGGAAGCTTACACAATGACACCATGAGTCTGTTAATGCATAAAGTTCATAAGATTGGATTCACTTCCACCACGGGCAACAGGGCAAATACCAATGAGCCTGGGAAGAGAAGTTGCCACTCTGCTGAACATGTTCCTTTGCACCTCCTGAAAACCCACAAGGAATCATCATTGAAAGAAGTGAGGTGAAGGCATGAGGCCATGCAAGGAGCCACTTCAGCTGACAGGGAGCAGATGTAGGACTGAGGACCCTAAAAGCTTGACTGTGGTGTGTGATGATAAATAGGGAAACACAAGATGGGATGCTTGGGGGAAACCTCATGCTGTACTGATTAGGCCAAGTCCTTTCAATAAACTAATCAATCACCATGTACTGTATTTCTAAGAAGAAATTTACCATGCTGCTAAAATTAAAATAAAAATTGCTAAAAATAAAATGCTAAAATGCATTTTGAGATATGTCTGCCCCTGATCTCGTAATATCCAAACTTCAATACAACCAGCTCAGAACATCTATGCAGCCTCACCACAAAGGGATTTTATGGCCAGCCCAGCCCAACTGTGCTGCCATTAAACAACTAAGCATATAAACTCCAGGTAAAAAGGTAGAATGGAGTGAAACATCTCACCTTCGCTCTCTCCCTTTTCCAGAACTACTACTTATGGCCCACCCTAACTAACCACACATTTGGCTGAGCACTCTAGCCCTCAGTCCCAAAATAAACCTGTTGGCTCAGTTTTCCAGTTTATCTCTGTACATTTTAGCATAGCACAAATTATTTTTCTGGATCTTAAGACAAAGCAGCCCACAGATGCAATGTGAAAGTCAGCCAAACAGTTTTAACAAGGCATCACTAACAACCAAAACTTCATTGCAACTATTGTATGGGATAATTGCATGTCTCAGCTAGAGCGCTTATTAAAGATACACCACCACTGAAGATAATTAAAAATTATGCTTCAGAGAAAGGATGCTTTTAATAATTCAGATCAACAGAATAAATATTCAAATACCATATCTAAAGGCCTAATTGCATTGTTTTAAAAATAATCACAATGATTTCATGGAAAGCAAGAGGGGTTTGGAAAAAAAAAAAAACCAAAAAAACCACCAAACAACTAAGTACAATCCATTAGAGCCAGTCTTGATTGCTTAATGTAAATGAGCACATCATTATGGTTATATTAATGAACATTTTTTTTTCCTAAGCCTGACATACTTGTGTAAATATTCAATAAAAACAATTTGTTGAAAAGGATTTTTACTTACTATATACTCATTATTCTTTAGATCAGGAAAGCACTTGAAGTTGTTTGGATACTAATTTTGTCAAATGGGGTTGGAGGGGACTAGCAAATCTGCCTGTCCTCAGTGACAACATTTCAGAACGAGATGTTGGTTTTAGGCCAAGAGATGATAAAACAGGGTTGCGCTTAGTCTAGTTTTTACCCAAACAGGCTATGAATTGTGAGTTTTCATTTACTGTTTGGGTTGGCCTACAACATCAGAAATTGGTCTACACAAAAATGCTAGAAGCTGGTCCAATGATGGGAGTGAGAATTTTTGTTTCTGGTGGAGCCAAGGTTCAGTCACACGACGCTCTAGACTCAGTGTCTGGCAGCATTCATAGGAACTGGCGGTAACTCTCCACTTGATCTAACAATGGAAACACTTTATTTTCCAGAGCACAAGAGAAAATGACTGTTCAAGAAAGTCCACACATTATTTTTGGCAGACAAAACATAGTTTATCCACCTAAATGCAATCAGCTGCGCTACATGAAAAGAAACTTCTAACTAAAATGGGTACATGTCTATTCAAGGTGGGAAGAAGGAACAGAATAAAACACATTTGGGCCTGTAGCTTTTCTAACACTGAAGTTATCTACAGACATGGCATAAGTCTGAAAAATTCAGCTACAAGTAACCAGCTTAAGATGGCAACTACAAAATCCTGTGAGGTATTTTGCCTTGACTGGAACATAAACTGATTACAGACCTTGTGCCCAAAGAAAATACACTACCTAGAGGTATTAAAATGCATAGTTTATACAAACTTTATTTTATCTGAGCCCTTCAATAGCCTTCACCAGCATTAGATATGAGCACCTCAAACAAACATTGGAGGATTTTTTATTTCTAGCCTACGATGAGGTCATTAAATTAATTTTAAATAGGGAGAGTTGGGATTCAAGACCAGACTGACTGTCTTGGTCTGCATGAAAGAGGAAAACTCTGGATAAAATGGGAATTGAACAGAGCTGTCATCACTCCAGGCCTTATTCATTAGGCTGATGATAGTGCCAAACTACTGTTTTTCAAAACTGAAGCACTGCACACACACCCCTCTAACATATTTACTTCTTAAAGGTGTAGGGTTATAAGTTGCAGATTTTGGTTTATTTGAATACTAGATCACGTATTTAATGTGCCACATTATTATTGTAAAACTTTGTTTTCTGTTCTTTCATGTAAGCATCAGTACAGGTGCCTATGAATGCACCTGTACTGAATGAATGAGGGGGCATGTTTTATATTGCTTTAACGACATAAAACACAACTGTACTGACATGTTTTTCACCCGATATGCTTAAGATTTCCCTATGACCCTGTCAGGAGAAGCAATATGCTGTTCAGAAATCTTTGCCAGAAGCTTTCTTATGAAGCTGAACACATGCTGAAGCACTGAGAGCAAAGCGTGTCAGCAGAGCAACAGGAAAAGTACCTCTGTGAGCACAGAAATCTAATGCGGCTGTGGGCCAGGGGAAATCTGCTCTTAATCCCCACGATTGTCATGGTCCTCTGAGGATTGACCCTGCTGAATAAAATTAAAAACTGGGAGAGATAAACTTCTGCCTGCTTTGCCTATCACACTGTTCCCTTAAGGACATCATCACACAAGGAAAACTGTTGTAAACTGTTCCCTTATGGTATGCACATATGAACTCCAACTCCTTTACAGGGCCTAGAAAACAGGTGTTGTCTCTCTTTCATTCCATAAAAGCTTCAATACAGTGAAAAATTTATATGCAACATCTTTGCCCCCTCTTCCCAGCACACTCTTTCTCCTCAGCCTCTTTGAAACAGAATTCCACCAGTTTGAAACCAAAATCACTTCTTAGCTTGCTTTTAGCCTCCACCCTCAGTAGTGCACACCAAGCCATTTCAGATGGTTTTGGAGTACGTTGGGGAAGATCAACTAGAAACCTGTCAAAAGTTACCCTCTTCAGAGGACAAGTAAGGATGTGGCACATGCCTGTGATTCAAAAATTAAAAAAAGAAAAGAAAAATAATTTTTATTTGAAACAATGTTTGCACTGCAATAACATTATGGCCTCTCCTCATACAAAACTCATGTTATCCTGTCACTCATTCCTGATTAAGGTTCACAAAACGTGGCCACTGGAAGCCACTCAACACTTGCCGTCTCTTCTGCAATGAGAGCAAGATGTAACACCTCTGGAAGCACACACTTTAATCAGTCTCTACACCCTGCAAGGAAATTCACTAAACCCAAGTGCTGGCTCTTATAAAGACATATATACTACTTTTGTTATGCCTATGTTGCCTGTTAAAGGCAGGTCCACTGTAAAAACCCTTTGTTTGTCCATGTACTGTCCCTCTTTCAGTTTGGTGCACCATCCAGGAGAAGGATTTACTCTGCTATGGGAGAATACGTGCAAACTGCCTCACCAGGGCGTGGCTGTTAGCTTCTGACCAAATGCTTGATGGCAGCCCAAGGAGATGGCACTGGGGCCTTTGCACACTCCCCAGGCCACGTGTTGTGGCAACCAAGTATGTTAAATGTGACTAGAATTTTCTTTCAAATTCAAAAATTTGCTTGGTGGGACTGACTCATCAACTGACTGATGGATGTAAAGAGAGGCTTAAAAAGTTACCATGTAATTCCTGGTTTCTCAGGGAAACAGGTTAATATGTTTTTGCTACACTGAAATGCTTGACCCTTTTTAGGATTCTTGCTCACCCTCCTCTACAGCCCTCCCACAGCAGCTCTACGTGTCAGGGTGGCGGGGGAGGAAGCAAACAAACCAGTGTTGACTGGAGATGAAAAAAAGGATGTGTACAACTTTCAAAACTTTGCTTTTGGAATTAATCCACTGAAACCAACTGTGGGGTTGCTTATTTACTTCCAATTTTCCAGGACTCCCTAAAAACTTCCATACAAAAGCCTTATTCCTTCTAAGCAAGTTGCCCACATTTTTTAAAATCTCAGTATATAAAAAGAAAGATAATCTCATTGTCAGGAAGGGATTAGGATTTTGAGCACCTCCATTTTTTGGAGGATTTAATCAATAAAGTGCTTGGGCTTTGGAAGGACAGGGTGCTGAACCTTCTAATTGGGAGATCCCTGTAAGCCTTCTAAAGATACCTGGCACAAAACCTGAGGTTAATCACTTCTAGAGGAAGAAATATTACTCTTCAGCTGGGCCAAAAAAAGCTACTCAATTTAATCACTGCTGTAGCAGAGAGTCAACATTTTTGCAGCGCAGAATTCCCATCAATGAGGCTGCTAAAGGACATGCTTACAGCATCCAAAGAAAATGCATTTCACTTTGATTCTGCCTATCACTTTATCTGGTGCAATTTCCAGATACCTCTGGGCTGGGTAATTGAGAGCAATATTTCACTGCAGGCATCCAATATATCAGCATTTGCCAGAGGAAGCAAGGTAAGTTATTCCTTCAAGGAGGCAAGAAGGAAATTCCCAACTTAGAGCAATATACGTTACAAATGGCATTGTGAGTGCAGTTACGCCCTTCTTGCTTTTGTTAGGTTTGAGTTTAGATCTAGCCAAAGTTATTATGCAGGAAGACCTGAGAATTGGCAGTTTATATGTATACACAGAACATGTACAATATGAGCAGAAAGAATTAAACTGACTTGTGGCCAGCTAGTATGCAATACGTTAATGAAAGACTGTCTCTGGAAGTAAATTTGTGGTCCTTTTTCTCATAAGATCACCCATTGAACTGCCAATTCAGAGTGCATAATTGAAGAAGTGAGAACATTTTTATCTAACACCCAGCTGAAATTAGGATAAGGTAGGAGTCTCATCATAAAACCTACATATGCTTGCAGACATTCAGATGAAAGACGTCAGGCTAAGGACAGGATAGAGAAATTTAGCCAAAACAAAGACAAAAATCTCATTAATTCTTTCTGTTCTTCCAGTATAGAGCAACTTCTTTCTATGCTAATTCAATATATATCTTTTAATAATAAGTGGAAGTTAGGCCTTAATATCAGAGGAATTTCTTTTCTTTTTTATGCTTAGGATATAGTTTTATATAAACTCATAATTTTATCCTACCCACAAAAAGGAAATGATAGAAAAATTGATAGTTTTCATTTCAAATGCAGCTATACCACCTGTTTACAGAATGAGGGAGGACTATGACAAAAAGATTTTAAGTTCTTGTCAACATGCAATTGAAAATAATAACAGACACATACAAGGAGGCAAAAAAATAAAATTGTGTAGAAAAATATAGCTGTCATTCCTAACTTCTCAGTGCTTGGCCCTACAAAAAAGACTTTCAGCAGTATTGTTCTATGTATTGTCCTAGACATTTTTTTGCCTTAAAATACCAAAGCTGAAAACAAACTCTCTTCCATGCAACATCTTTTCTCTCCCTTCTCTTCCAAAAAAATTTTGGAGAACTCCAGCCTACACGATTCCTTGGATAAAGGTGAAGAGAAGATGTAATGAAATGCTGATTCTGACATATGCTGATGAGACCAAGTATAAAGCCTCCTTTAATTCCTCTATCTTATATTCTCTGTGGTCAAAACCCCTAGATGATCCCAATTCCATATATGTGATGGCCAGGGATGACCTCTCAGGAGAATTGATGGGTCTTCATATTATTCCAGCATTTTTTCTTGAAAAAAAACAAGAGAGAGAGAAGTAGAATACTTTTTTTTTTTTTTTCCAAGCACAGATGCAGATCAGACTTTTCTGTGACAAAGAAAAGGCCATTTCTGGATCTCAGGAACAATCCATAGTTGATAACAAAATTTTTCTGCAAACCAGAAAAGTGTCAGCTTCTCCAGTGATTATAATAAATAATCACAAGATTGTTTATGACACAAAGTCTTAGATTACTTTCAAGTGCAGAGGCCTAAACCACATCTGTATTGAAAACATAACCAGAAACATTATTCTCAACCTAGAAGGATCCTTCAGTATGAAAGCTTTGGGATTCACTGATAAATTCCCTTGCCTCCTACATGAAATATTAGAAAGGGTAACAAGTTTTGATGTCAGCATTACAGAGGTACTGTTTTTAATGAGATCCATAAAATCACACTAAAATAGGCCTGGTTCTCCTCTTCCCATTACAAGCTTTATCTGTGTCATTTCACTGACTGCCATGCAGTTATTCCTGCTCCACTTTGGAGAGATGACTACATGGTACGTTGAATACTCCCAAGGTGTCTGGACATGGCTATAAAGCTTCGTCAGTCATTTACCAGAGAGAAGCATCCTCTGTGTGCAGCATTTTGTGAACTCCACAGCTAAATTGCTATAGAAGGAGTTCTGCAAATCATGTTATAGACATCAGTATAAGCTTTGGTGTTATATTCAGTGTTCACCTTCTTATGGCTATGTCTGTGTCTTCTATTTTCCATGTAATAACATTTTATCCACTACCATGAGCAGCTATATAACTCCTCTAGTTTGGTATGCATTTTTAAACATTTATTAGAAAGCAAAGAACAAAAGGGTCCATTGCAACAGTATTACAGAAATTTCTACTACTGAATGCCCTGACTTTTGCAGCACCAGAGGGACTGCCATAATAAATCTGTGCTGTGGCAATCATCTTTGGCTGTAGCTAGATGTTTCACAGCTGACACAAGTAGTTCTTATGTCTTTCATGCTGTAATTTCCCTGGCAGTTGTAAAATTAATTTAGACAATCTCCATCCTTGAACATATTCAAAAGCCGTATGGACATAATCCTGGACAGCCTGCTCTACATGGCTCTGCTTGAGCAGGGGGTTGGACCAGATGATCTCCAGAAGTCCCCTCCAACCTCAACCATTCTGTGACTCTCTGGAAAGCAAATGCATCCAACTGTGCAAATGCAGAAGGTGAAAAAGCTTTTAAGACCAGATAACCACTTCCATACTAGCCAGAACAGTTATGATATAGAAACATGTATAATCAATGCTTTCACTGACAATCAGAGAATAAAGAGCATGTGAGGGAAGTTGCTTCTTAACTCTATTCCCCAAGAGTTTTGTGTCTCCTGCATTTTTTTAATCCTCCCTAACACAACTGTGGATGTTTTTGTTGAGATAAGTGGATAATCCTTTTTTTATTTCTGATCCCATCAAGCTTATGGCTTATCAATTTCTTAACCTCACGATTAACAATCAGCTCTTACATACAATTCACAACTACATTTACCCATGGCGAAGTCACCATACATTGCAATTTGGATAAAAAAAGCTTTAATTACAATCCTAACTAATAAGGAGTCCCTTTATTTTAAAAAGACACAGGAAATTTCAAGCATCTTGGTTTCAGTGTATCTGTAAAACTGCACCTTTCCAGAGAGGTTTCATCATCTCCATACACCTTGCTGTGCACTTTGTTGTCACGTTGCACAATGTCTCAAGCTTATGCTCTTCAGCATCACACAAAACTTCACACAACCTTCAAACTCATAATGCATTTTGAAATACTAAGCTTAAAACACTCTCAGATAGTCTTAGAATCATCTCACTGCTGACAAAGCTAAGGAGTGGGTAAACTGAAGATGTGCTTCAGCTCTGAAGGGGGACTGTAAAAATCATCTTCCCTCTGAACCATCTCCATCATAGTGTCTGTCTTCACAGATCTAGGATATGAATAACAGCAACACTTACACTGACTTTGGTCAGGGCAGAATGCAACCCCCATTGCTTTTCATATACACACATAGTTAGAGTTTTCCTGTAATTTCTACAGAGTCAAAAAAAGTGAAAGAGAAAAGACACACAGTCCTTCTCTCTGTTATCTTGGACACTTACGGTCATTACCTGTATACAAAAGTCTTTACAAACCATGTGGTTGCAGTGGTGCAAGTAAGGGTTTAAATCATCCTGCAGAAGTTTAACTACCAGCGACAACTCAGATCCTGCTTGAATTTCAGAACTAAGGTTGACTTTCCAGGATTGACAGATAAACTACCTCCTCTATTTGATAGGACCTATGGTACATAAATCTTTGGGACAAGCATAGATTTGACAGCACTGTTTTTAGAGATACTTCCCAGAGAAAAGGTGCCTAAGGTCACCTAGCAAATCAATGGCAAAACTGATGTCAAGCTCTGGATATTCCCTCCTCTAGTTTCTATTCTAAAAAACTCCATTGTCACTATCACATTTTAAAAACCAATCTGACACAAATTGATTTTGATTTTTAAAAATGCAGAAAGACTTTCTTATATTGGAGTAAGTGCTCATTAATTGACTTTCTGACCAGATTGTCCGAGACTGTTTGGACAAACAAGAACATGAATGCCTAACAGATTTCATTAAATTAGTAACTACAGCAAGCTTTTGCTAATAACTAGGTTTAATAGAGCACATTATTTAATATCTTATTTGCACAGCTTAATGAAACAACCATTAATGTACCTTCTAATCCCATCAATACCACTGCCAGTGGAGATGAAAACATAACTTCAAGGTCCCAAAGAAGTAAGGAAAGATTCTCACTGGAAAGAAGAGGATGGAAAGTGGGAAAAGAGGAGTTATTTGTAATTATCCAGTGGGCCCTAACTCTTAAGTAAGTTAAGCCTGCTGCATTTGATGTGGCTGATGCCACTTCACTCATCTCTATGGGCCATATTTCTCCTACCTAACTTTAGGGATGTTATGGAGTCTCCTGAATTGTGAGCCTGGTTACTTTAACACTCCATCTGTAAGCAATGGAGAAAGACTTTAAGCTCATGGAGCATTTTGTGAGGCTAAAATAGACTGAGAAGCCACCTCTACAAGTGCCTCTCTTCATTAGCTGTCAAGACATCCTCAGATCTCTGCCATTGGGTACACAATAAAACTCAGATCAGCCACGCTGGCACTGCTGCTGTGGTTATAATGACATAGGGTGATGCCTGAACAATCTAGTCCTGATATCAGTGTCCCTTTAACCACTGTGACAGAGAGCTCATCTTTTAAAACACACTGGAAAAACTGCCCAAGTATTTGTTCAGTTTCTTTGGATTTCAAGCCTGGTGAGAAATGGTTCGCATATCTCTGTACTGCATTAAAATCACACCAGTGGGTTTTGTGTGAACATACTCAGAAGTCTGAATACGGCAGCTTCTGTTGTAAAGATTTAATGAGGTGATATTGCAAAACCACGGACACTTTGCAAAAGCTAGGGATAGGACTTACATATTTGAGCTTACCAATTTGACTGTAAGTAGCTTGAACAAGTTTGAGTTCATGAAAACGTTTTAGTTTCACTAATACAGCTTTTTAAATACAAATATTTCATGTCATTCTGGTTCTCATACGTACATTTCAGAGAAATACCAGCCCAATACAACAACGTATGTATAAGTTCAGGCTAGTGATATAACAAAACGTTATTTCACTTCTTCTTAGCGTTATTTGAGGAAGAAAAAAACCCAACAATCTATTGGTTCTGCTGCTTAATAAAGCCAAATCAAAGGGCTTTATATTTTTAGCTCTTTGCTTGAGTAAGAATAAAAAGCATCATGCCAGCCATCTAATGGGTCAGTTTTCTAGAATCCACAGATTACCAATATATGGCTGAGAAGATCAAGGTCCTTTTCATTAACCAGGAAAATCATATACATACAGGGAAAATCTTCATTCTATATATTCTTGCATTTTATATTTATGTATTCTTAAAAAGAATGCTTATATATTCTTGCTGTCATTGTCACACTCTGTCTCTAAATATATACTAGTTATGCATATGTTGGATGAAGAACGTGATAGGAAATGCTATCATAATTTTTCATCCAGCACCTGGAAGACAACCCTGACAGCCTGAAAAGCACACCAGACTAAATGTCGCAGCAGTTCATGTCCTAGCTGTGGCTTTAAAGCACTCCATAAAGAAAAAGCTCCTCTTCTAGGCTCTGAGCAGCTCACAGGATTAGATGTGCTTTATGTTTTTAACAACTTGCTTTCCAGATGTTAAATGGCTCTAAGGATTAGATGCATTTTATTAAAACCAGCATGTCCCAGCTTTGAGCTGGAGTTATCCACAACATGAAACACTGTTTATTCCACAAATCATCAGAGAACAGGACACCACTGAAATCACCGGATTAAGGCAAGTGTGAGCACAGATTTAACCCAACATTTCTTTTTCTTCCTCTAAACTCCACAGACATATCTCCCTTAGAGAGGTACCTGTTTTCATATTTTTCATTCAGTTTTGAAGTGTTAGACAAAAATCAGCTATTCATTTAAAAAAAAGACAAAAAAAAAAGGAAAGGTGGAAAAAATCTTCTCCATAGACACTGCTGTTAGATGTGGTTTATGTCAAGCCAATAACTTAGTACTTGTGATCATGCGGTAGAGCAGACTTACCACTAACTGGCCCCAATTGCTTCCTGTTGCAATTCCCTTGGCTGATGAATGAATCCTTCCACCTTCCAAGGCTGTTTGGTCCCTGCTGACCCTGAGCCAGGAGGGTGCATCAGCATGGAAACATGAGGCAGCCCCTGACCTCAATGAGACGGTGCTGGTGAGTCAATCTTCCACAGTGTGGAGGCTATGCAAGTGACTTTCCTGGGTCAAGGAGCAGGTCCCAGGATTAAAAACCAATCCCAAAATAAATCTTTTCACCTCTTTCAGAGGTTTTTTGGCAAAGAATCTTTCATTAGGAAATATCTTAATGAAAAACAAGCTAAAAACTATGAAGTTCTTGTATTTTAAAAAAAATCTCTGCACCTCCCTAAGCAGGGAACATGGCAGAAAAATGCACGACAAAGGTGATTTTAATCATCTTAGAAATACAGAATGGGGATCCAGGTCCTCATACCCTCAGGTCCAGAGAGACCAGACTTTATGAGCATTACTAAGGAAATAGCTGTCTCAGGTTGACGTTATTAACTCCTTGCTATGTTTGAGGTTTGTGCTGGTTTTGTTTGGTTGGGCTTTTTTAATAAAAAAAAAGTACTTGAGCAGAAGATGAGTGGTAATCTAGCCTGGGACAGCACCAGCAACCATTAAGTGTAAACCCTTACTTATGCAACTTGTAATACCTAACTCTTACTATGCACTCCAGTGAGCTATGCTTCCTTGAGAATTACTGGACAAAAATTTCATGTCAAGTGAACAGTAGGATATATGTGGCTCAAACTGTAATCTCCAGTAACAAGGCAGTTGTAACACAACAGCCATCATCACTGATGCCAAGTTCATTAGCTCTTGAAAGAATGAACGCCCTCCACTGTGATATTGAACACTGACTCTGACACCATGACTCTATCCTTAATTCCAAAAAGATTTGTTGCATAGAGATGACTGCAGCGAGATGTAAAACACTGGTATTAGTAACCCGAGGGTTCCTTGCCTTGAACTTTGTAAGCTGTATAGAATAAAGCTGGTCAGTTATTGAGAGTTGAAACCCCTCCAATACCTGTAGCTCCAGTCAGTTGACAGTCCAGTCCGTGGACAAGTCAGCATTTATTCTGTTGACTGGGAACTTAGAGGATGATACCTGATGGACCAACCTGACAGTGCAAAGGGTACAATAGGCCTGTCTAAAAATCCTCAAAAAAGCAGCCAGATAAGAAAAGCAGACTCTGAGTTTTGGATATTTGGAAATATCTTCATCCCTCTTTTATTTTCAGAAATACAACATATTTCCATGACTTTGACCCTTCTCGAAGGGAAATTAGAACAAACCAACCTAGCAAGATCTTCAGCAACAAGTAAGAATTAATTATGAAAATACGCAAGAATTGATTACAAAGAGTGTAACTAATGTGTTTGATAAGCAACTGACTGGAGCTCAGAAATCTCCCCCTTTATATGACTGGATGCAGAGCTAGTGCAATTTCCACACTGGGATCTACACTACCCACTGTTTTCACACAGTCAGCGATATAACGTGCCTGTTGTCCTAGAACTGCTGCTAGTAAAACACCTGGATCATTGATGACGCCAATAAAAAGATGGCAGGTTTGGCACTGTGCTTGAAACTTCAAGGTTTCCTTCTTGAACTCTTTGTATCACTTAGATCCCCAGGTAACGCTGGTGGAGAAGAGGCATGGCCAGTGCGTAGCACCATGCGAATGTCATAGGACAGAAAGAAATCTACTGCTTCAAGTATCTCTGACAGTCACCACAGTTATCAAATCCCATATTTTTCAGCCAGTTCTCCTCTAGTTCATACCATTGCAGCTCACAGGCTGCTGGTACATAAAACACCACCCTGCCCAAATCCCTTTTCCTCACAGTCAATTCACTCCTCACAAGACCCCTCACTCACAGATTGAAGGCTCTCGCACACCACTAAAGAGTGAAATAGAGCAGGGAAGAGCTAATAGGGTTTTTACACCAGTTTTACACCCTGCCTAGATTTATCTTTCTCCCTAAAAGCATCAGCAGCTGAGACCTCTTGGACTCTCTGGCCCCGAAGACACAAGGCTGCCATTCCCACCACCCATGGGCAGGAAGAGTGAGAGACCAGCAGCTGTTTAGACCTGTGCCACTTCCCTTGGCTACTCCCTGTCCTGATCCCCTGGCTAGCTGGGACCCCTGAGATTGAGGAAGAGCTTTCCTCTGGTGGCATGAAAGCTGGAATGGAAACAGTTGGTTCTTTTTCACCTGAGCCTTCCTCTGATGCAAAACAGAAAATGCTGCTTTGAGTGATATTTACTAGATTAAAGCTGCAGCCAAAGGCATGTTTTGGATTTGCAGTTTGCCCTGCTTGTAAAAGAGGAAATTTTATCATTATAAATTCAGCAGCCTCCTTCCAGAAGACTTTTTAAAGCCCTGCTGTACTCGAGCCTACACTGCGGTGAGCCCTTCTAGACCCCTGCATCAGTTGGAAACCAAAGCCTCTCAAGTTCAGCAGATGCCTGCTAAAATAGAAAATAAATCCTTCAACAGAAGACTGGGAGAAATGGGAAGCATATTTCACTTGCTGAGAGAAATGACTCACTTCTTCTCAGCAGACCTCATTCCCTATGGAGCTGCTGGGAGCCAGGGAAGGAGGGAGAGGAAGGAGTGGGAAGTGCAAAAGTAAAACTGCAAGAGCAAAGCTTTTAGCATTTTCAGAACAGCCCGTGATTAATTGCAGCTTGCAGGGACTAGTGGAAATAAGACACTTTCATTTTCAAAGCTCACTTAATAGCATCATGACTAGCACTGCATGAAGCATACACATCGGCTAATGAGCAGTCAGCTATACCATTGCATGTTGGTCAATGCCTTTGGGCTTATAGCAAAGCAATTGCTCATGCTTTTTTATTTATATATTCAGTGAAACAAAATCACCAAGTAAAATCTATTCATAAACTCACAGGTCCATCCTTCAGGATACCAGAGCAATCTCTGTGACTGCACAGCACTGACTGTGAAGGACAGCCTAGAGAGAAATCCCCAGGAATGCTCAACAAAAGGGCCAGATCGCTAAAACTGACCCATCTGATCATAGGAGACCACTAAAATTCCCTGACCCGTGGCACGGTGAGAAGTGATGCACTGGTAACCTGTGAGTAGTGGGCTAACAGAAGCAGATATGAGGATATTACAGTGATGAAAAAAAGTGGTCCCTTTTGCTCAACTGATAACTTGTTTCTGGCACTCTATTTCCAATGTTAACCCCCAGGAGAACGAAATAAAGGGAAGAAGGCATAGTATCTCTTAAAAAAAGGACTTAGAAATTAATTAATGTAATTGCTTTAGCAAAATTAATCTTGACAATGTTTCTATAAGGTAAGTGGACATATTAGGAACTTTCCTATGACTATAAAAATGGGGGGAAGACATTGAAATTAAGTGACTTGTGAAGTAGCCAAGACAATAACTAATATAGAAGTCAACAATTTCATTAAAATTTTAAAGGACTGAATTTAATTGCTGTATCACAACTTTCTCTATCTTCAAAAAAATCTATTTCCTTAGGCTCTAAACTCACATCTCACTTAGAATTGTGTAACTCAGGAATACTTGTGCAGATGTCAATGAAGAACGTAAAACTAATTTGAAGAAGGAAACAGACAATTAGTATCTGAGGAAGATGTAAAAAGTGCTATTTGCTGCTGTTTCTAATGACAGAAGAAATAGAAAGGAAGTTTCTCAGAAAAATCCACAGAAATATTCCTGTGAACATAAGAATAAAGGAATAGACTTTGACAGATCTTCTCAAACAGCAAGAGAATATGTTTATCTAACTAATAATTGCTTCCTAAAGGGAAAACAATCCTTGTTAGCAAGAGCAGGCAAAAGCATCAAGCCTGTAGAACCTTTTTTTTTCTCCATTTTTATTTGCCAAATAGATCTCTGGGTGAGAATGTGCTTTCTTTTCTCAGTAATTTGTCTTTGCCTTGAAATGAAAGCTACAAGCTATTTGATAAATGGATCAAAATAGCCTCCCATCCTCCACCCCCAGAGGAACTATCTGTGAAGTACCATTTACTCCTTGCATAAAATACTGTTTGGTAATAACTTACTAGCACAAGGCAAGCACGGCAAAACCAAAGAAGTTTTTTTAAAAAAAAAATCATGCACCGTTGTTGAAACAGATAATAACATTTCTGAACTCTTTT
Source organism: Morus bassanus (assembly GCA_031468815.1). Taxonomy (NCBI): domain Eukaryota; kingdom Metazoa; phylum Chordata; class Aves; order Suliformes; family Sulidae; genus Morus; species Morus bassanus. The sequence continues at coordinate 55,282,343 of CM062567.1, read as the reverse complement.
CAGTTCTGATGGATGCCTATGAGGAAGAAAGTGCTTGTTCAGTAGGATATTTGGGGGGGAAAAAAAAAAGGGAAATAAAGGGAAAAGCACTGATGTGATGGTATGTGCGCATGAGTATTTGAATATGAGGTGCTGAGAAGAGAAGAGAAGAGCATCATCTGGAAAGATGTGGAAGTCATCCAGTCCAGGAATGAAAAACAACACCATGCCGTTGGTGAGCCAGAAGAAATAGCATGTTATTAGCAGCAAGCACCTCTCCAAGCAGTAATTCTGGTGAGTCATTCAGAAGCAAATCCACAGACTGGTATACTCATACAAACCATTCAACTAATTATTATAAATAATGGACAAACAGGCACAAATCACACTTTGTTCACTAACCATTCAAGAACCAGGAGAAAAAGGGTCAAAGTCATCTAATAAATTATCTTCTAAGGACTATTGTCCTCTGCTTTATTTCTACCTCCCCACCAGTGGATGCTGCTTGCTTCTCCCTGGTCTTGTTGCAGCAGCAACATGGGGCTGGAAACACACTGGGGGCCCCACAGCTAGTGTTTTGGCAGTGCTGTGTCCTCCCCTCTCATCTCCGCCTCCACCAGGGCCTGCCCTGGAGCAACCTGAATAGAAAATAGACTACAAGTCCACAGATAGAGTACGGTGCACTTCAACTCCTTGGCTAGGTCCTACCTTTCAATCCAGTTCGACCAAAGACAGCAGGAGACCAGCAGTGTGACCCCCTTGGGGCAGCGTGGCCCCTCTCTGTGGTCCATCAGCTGAGTGGCATTTTAAGGCCCCTGACTGACATAAATAAGAGCTCTGAAAAGGGGAGGGAGGTGATTCCCACAAGCCCATATATCCAAGTCCACCTGCTATACAGCAATGTAAGGAAGGCCAGCACATTTTGTCTAAGAGAGCATTTTTCCGACCTAATCTAATCACTAGAACCATCAACCTTCTGAAAACAGACTAGAGAGGATGCCTATATTCAGCTGGATGAGCTGTATTTCACTCCCAAACCCTCCATCTAGACTTAGAGATGTTCATCACACTACAAGTCAGACATGTAGGTGAACACAATATAAAACAGTGTTTTTAATTTACTCTTCACAGAATCATTGCTAAGATGAGCCCATCTTCTTCCTCAAAATTTATCTTTTCACTATTGTATTAATTATGAGAGCCAAGAAAATTGCACAACCCAGGTTTTGACAACTTTCCTAAGTTCTTCTCGCTGTTATTGCCTCTAGACAAGCTTTCTGCTTGCTTCACTTTAACTTGCCTGGCCTTTTAATTATTCCAGCCAACAATCCCAATTTAGCCCCTAAAACCACTCATACAAAGTTCTGTAATTCACTAATTTGGAAGATAGTATACATACAGTCCCATTCCTATTTTATTTAGGAATAATGGTTTCTTGCAAATGTACGTGTCTTGTCACAGGCTGGAGACTAGATGAATATCCATTTCTTCATGTACGCTCAATTCATTGACACATCTCTTCATCTCGTCATGTCCTTGTGCTGACAAGCAAGAGGCAGCGTAAATTCAGCTCAAAAACTTATTTAGCAAAGAAAAGGAAAAAACTCTCTTGCTGTGTGCATTTTTGAAGTGTTGAAATATTTTCCTTTCTCGGTATTTTTCACTGCAATTGTTCCATTTTGTGGAACACCTAGCTCATTGCCTCAAAAGTATCTATGCTGTGTTCAACATTAGACACGCTGGTACTTGCGTATATACCATTGCTAAGACTTCTGCAGTGGGTCAGCCTTGAATTTTACTGAAAGGTACAACAGACCCACTCAAAAAATGTAAGTCTGTTTCTAGAGGCTTTCCTGGTTTTAAATAGAGGAAATATCTCTGAATCAATAATCTTTCTAAAGCTAGAATAAATGTAATTGTATTGACTATAAAGGAACTAGATAAGGTTAATCACAGTAACAAAATAGCAAAATGCAACAGAAGCGCAACAGACTTTTACAAGCAGACCCTTTCTCCTATCCCCCCAGAAGTAATTTCCAGTACAACTGACCAAGGCGGCTTGAGCCAGGAGCACAAAGAGCAAAGAGACAGCTTCTTCTATGGGAATAAGATCAGTATCAGATGAAATATAACTGACACAAAGCAAAGATCATATGAACCATTTAAATTTTGACCTGAATGATTACAAAAAGTCTAATCAAGTTAAAAAACCCAAACAATTGCTAACTTTCCACTCTTTTCCCCTTAGTTGTGCATTTGAAGAAAACGGACAGAAGGTTGTAAGAACAGCTTTTCACATGGTATTTTCAGCCTGACAACCAGAAGGAAGTGCCAAAATTCTCAGGTCAAGGCTTCAATGTCCTTTCCAGCACATCATTCAACAAAGTCAACTCAGATCAAATTCACATAACTTCAAGATCAAGTTTTTGTGAGTAAAAAGTAATTTCAAAATGTTTTAACAACCCAGCCTACAGAAACACTGACTGGCAATTAAGCACTGGATTTTTTTTTTTTTCCTGGTTCACACTGAGTCCAGCCATTACCCTTACCATGTTACTCTTACATCCTGCCTTCCTCTTTAATACATCTTTTTCCCACCTTCCTCTTTAATATATCTTTTTCCTCTTTAATGCATCTTATCTGAGTAAAGTGAAAGTAACAGCACAAATACAACAGTGCTATTTCATCACAACAAAAAAGATAATCCAGCACCTCAGACTTTAACCCAAGCACACAAAACCTGACACTAAATCCTTGTTCTGACACATTTTTTTCTGTGTCACTGTATGCTAGAATTTAAAGGTCATTTAAACGTTTTTGCACCTTCTGCCACTTAAATTGCTGTATCTTCAGGAGCTGCGTGTAAAATAGGAAAGAAAACACCTACCTCCTAGCAATAACACCTGCTTCTCTGGAATATGCACTAAAGACAAGACTGCAGAGTGCCTGGATATCACAGTAGTGGAAATCAAAAAAGTAGAGAGCCATGCAATTTTAGAAGTTCTTTCTCAAGTCTTGCATTTTAATTTCAATTACAGATTTTTTTTCAGAGCATTATGGAAGAGTAAACATTCAAACACATGGGTTGAAATATGGAATTTTATCAAGACGCATAAGCATTATTGGGTATCTCTTGTCCTTTTTTATTCTGCTAACCAAGTCATTTATTTTCATGTACACCAGAGTCTTGCCAGTTTGTATCCCAAATTATCTCCCAGTCACAGTGGCAAGGAAACAGGAAGAAAGAGTCAGCTGAAGGAAAGCAAAGGAAGTTCCCCACCCATCCAGTGATCCAGACATGCTATCTCAAGAAGACTCCAAGTTATAAACCTACAGTTTAGAAATTAACACATTGTAAGGATCTGTAGAAAATCATTAATAAAAAGAAATAAACAAAGCAAGTAGAGAGTGAAGCAAATATACTGTTATAGTACAATTTTGAGAGGAAGAATTGGGCAGAATGGTAAGAAATAAGGATTGGACTGACTATATAGGAAACTTGAAGAAAACTAAAGATAAAATATCAAAAGAGAAAAATAGTGAAATGAAACCAGAAACAGTAAAGTGAATTTTCCCAAGAGGAATGTGAAGGGTGTTTTTAGTGGCCATAGAGAAACCTCTTTTCCCCTTCCCCCACACCTTGATATTCTGCAATGCTAGTAAATTATAGAAAACAAGCAAGGGCAGGTACAATGCAAGGAAATAACACCACATCACATTCAGCACAAAAAAAAAGTGGGGGGGCAGAGGGGAAGCATGAAGGGAGTAGAACAGAAATGCCAAGAGATGCCTTTTATTTCTCAAATCTGTTATATTAAAACATACACTTTCATTATCACATACTTCTGAAGATTGGGATTCCTCTTCAGAGGACCAAAATGAAGTGATCCTATACACGACAGAAACTACTGCTGTTTCTGTGGAGTACAACAGGAGCTAAAAACACTGAGTGTCTCTTAAAGCCTCATTTTGTTTATTATGTACCCAACAGGGAGTGCATGGTGTAATCATTATGAAAATCTGAAATGGAAACAATTTCCATTCTCTATCTCTTTAACCCCTGCAAGAAATAAATAAATACATAAGGAATGTATGTCTTCAGATCTGAAGAGCATCTTGTTTGAGAAAAGCTTTTCCCAAACAGTTACCTATTGGGGAAGTCAAGCCTTCAAGTATTTGTCGCATAAATGTGCTATACAGATAAAGCTTCAATTAATTTAATTTCAGTACATAAGCCAAGTGCTGTGCTTTTGTTAGAACAGGGGAAAATTGTAGTCTCAACCATACAGTCATATCATAGGTATTAGGACCTGCAAGTATCAAATCTTTTTGTTCTTATGAATAAAGCTGTAACAGAGGCTTGAAATCTCAAGTACTCAATGTAATTATACTAAATAAATGTGATAAAGAGAACAAATCTATGTTATTAAGTATCACAAAAGTAATGAGCATTTTTTTGCTTATTCATTTACATTTATCTTCAGTGCTGATGTTTTTTTTCTGAGAGACATTCAAAAGAAATCTCCATAGAGACAGAAGCTAATGTGAGAAATACAGGTTTCTATTTACCATTTCATTAATAAAAAGAAATTAGACAGTAGAGCAATGCAGATGAATAACAACTAAAATATTTTGACAGACTTGAAGATGTCAGAGACCCCAGGACTTGTCTTGCATTGTCATTAACATCAGAATGACCAGCTAATATTTCATCGTTATGCGGACCAGTTACCTGGATTCATTTCCAAAAGATACACCATTTCCCTTTACTATCACAATCCCTCATTAGTGAGCAGCATCATGCTTTAAAAAAAAAAAAATTAATTAAAACTGTTTTCAAGAGTGGCTGACAATAAGCAACAGTGGAGCAGAAAAAGTGTGGAGTGGAAAGTTGAGACAGGGACGGAGAAAGGGGAAAACAGTCCAAACAGTGATAGCTGGCAACCACGAATGCTGCAGCTCTGGACCAGAGAGTTTTTCTTCAGAGTTTCTGGTTTTAATTGAGCCAAGACAATCCAGGCAGAACTGTCTGTCTCAGGGCCTTTTGATTTTCTGCTTCTGCTTGAGCAGACGTTTGAAGAACACAGAAATAAAGAAATATATTAAAGAAAATGAATCACTCCATTTTACAGAAAACAAATTTTGTTTCTGGGCAGTTCTTTAATCCCATTTGCTTTCTCCTCCCTGTGATAAAGTGAATTCCCTTTGTCTATATCTACATCTGAAGCAAGGTACGCCATCTGTCAACTCTGACCATTTTCCAGAACCCTGACAAGAATTTTTTGGATTTCTTGTCAGGACAAATCTCCTCATTCTGTATAAACGTACTGAAGAATGGGATTTGGAGGTTTATTTTCCTTAGTGTTTTACTTGTGGTCTCACAACATGTGAAGATAACATTTACTTGCATAGCTGCTCTCCATGCACAGATGGTGCTTTCTGAACTGATTCAAGTATTGATTATCCAAAGTATTTGAAAATAAGGACCACCACCAAAAAAATAGCCATGTGCATGACAAAATATATTCAGGAAACTAAAAACCAGAAAATAAAACGTGTAATTCATTTTAATTGCCTTTTGACCCCTGAGATCCCTGGACAATCAAGTCTTCTATATCTATGAGGGTTAAAAATCTCAAATTTTTGTTTCTTTCTTAAAAATAGAAAAAGAAACTTATGAAAAAAATTGTGAAAACCGGCAATAGCACATCTCCTTTGGAGAGAAAAGTCACTTTGCAAAAAGAGTGCATGTAAAGGCATTGCAGAAAATAAGGTTTAAAATATTCCTTGGAGAAAGCTAAACAGCAAAAGAATATCTTTTGGGCAAGTCAAGTGCAAATGGGTCCACAGATGAGATCAAATCAATGCACTGAAGTGATCACATAAAGTTCCACTTGCATTTTATAGGCTGGGGAGTGATCAGAAGGTTTATGATTCCCTTTCATGCTTCAGAATAAAGGAAAGAGAATTGCTGTTCATTAAATTAAAGGTTTAGAGAAGATATCTCAAGTATAACATTAATTGCAACTAAACAACATGCAAGGTGAAATTCAGCTATTTTTCTCACGGTAACTGGCAGTAACAAAAGCCAACTCAGAAAATAATATTCATTTACTTATGGTAAACAAAGAGTGACAGCGTGTGGCACCTGTACCTGCAGTATGTGCAGACACTATCTGTCACCGGGATACATCCATCTAGAATAATTATATCCTGGATAACAAAGCTCTGCAAAGTTTCTTCACACAAGATAGGCTATCCCTATCCTTTTACAGTGCCCGTCCCACCAGTTGCTAGTCCTTACTTATTTCCCCCACATCCACATCCTCCGTCTCAGCTCTTGGATATACCCAACATCCCTTAGGGAAATCCCAGAGCAGAACAACTTCTTCCAGCGAACACTGGCCATCTCCTCCTTCTGGCCTGTCATCTTCTATAGTGAATAACTCAAATCCTCCAGTGTAATTGAACACCAGGCCCGTAATATCAGCTACCCTTTTCACTACCTCTCTCTTCAAGTTGTCTTCTCCTCTTGCTCCAGTATCATTTCCATAGATTTCAGTGGCTTCCCAAGAAAGAATATGCTCAAAATGACCTGTCCTTTCCCTGGTGTCCATCCCCCTCCCTCCAATTCTCCTGTCTTTCTTCCCTGCCACAAAAGCTGACAGTTGACCTCTGCTATCTTCCTGTGGCCTCTCCGCTTGTCCAGTGCCTCGTGTCCCTTCTCTTGGTCTCCTGCAGACCAACTCTTCTCTCTCCATTCCCTTCCCTTCCTCTTCCTGAACCTTCTCAAAAGAAATGTACTTAGCCTCTTCTGCACTTAAAACCACAACAGAACAAACCAAAAAGCTTGCCTACTCCTGCATTTGGCTCTCGGACTACATTATTTTGCCTTGAAGATTAAATGATTTGCCATTTTCAGGACCTGCCTAGACCTGTCCTGTAGTCCCACCATAGAGCCTTATCAGCAAATTATTATCTATCACAATGCAGCAATGCAGTCTCACCCTTCCCGACTAACCAACCACCTTCTACCATGGGGAAGGGAGCTTCTTCCCACTCATCATTCATTTGTTGCTCAGCTAATAAATTCCTGTAACCCAGTTTCTCTTCAGCATCCCACAACCAAGTGTGCCAAATACCATCTATTTACCCCAAGGATTTAAATTCCCCAGATTCCTTACATTACACCACACAGTTAAGTTTTCCGATCTTCACATCCCAACCCCGTGGGCACTTAGGCACTGACATACCTACTCGCTCAGCACTATTTCATCTGTGACAGTCACCACTAGAACTAGGTAAAATCTTCAGATAGATCCTTCTTCCAAAATGGCCATTCAAATCAAAATTGTTTATAGGAAGAGGGGACTAGTAAGAAATGTGCAGTCATACAGCTTACTCCTCTGCTATCATAAGCAACTTCATCATATAATCCTGCATAGAAATTTATGGTGTTCATCTTAAAATTTATCTTGTTTTTTTATTTTGTCTCTATTGCTCCAATCAGAAAAGCTGCTTCTGACATTCATTCTTTTGGGAGTTACAAACCATTCTCTAAATTCCAGTTCATGGTTTCCTTATTCTTATTTGTACTTATGTCAGCTCTCACTTAGCTTAAATGTTTTACACTCTCTTGTATTTACATCCCTGATAGACTTCAACTGCATCTTGTCTCAATCTTCATTCCTTACACTTAAGAAAGTCAAACTCTTCTCTTACATGACAGATGCCCCACCCTCTGTTGTCTAATGGCCTTTTTCTTCACCAGCTTGAGCTCATTCTTCTTGATCTTCCATGGATTTGTGTCAAATTACACTGGCAGTCAAAAAAATGGGAAGGGGGAAACAATGGGCAAAAAATTTCCTTTCAACTTTCTCAGAATGAAATCATTAATTGTAACAAAATGTTTCTTGAGGAAACAAAACAAACAAAACCTTTTCCTTTCAGGTGAATGTATTTTACCTTCCTCCTCTTTCCTTTGGTCCATCCATTGAACCATAAAAGTCAATTTGTCACAGAGCTCTAATAACCACTCAAGAAACTGCAAGGAACTTGGCAACTCTAATAGAAAAGGCTAATCAAACAATCTGGCCTCACAATAAAAAACTAATGAGAGCACTAGAAGGGATGCTGCACATGCAACTCTCCTGTAAATAGTACAGGTTTTTAAGAGAACCTACATTCTTCCATTTCACTGTAAGGACAAAGCTGCCTGCCCTCAGATTCAGAGCAATCCTGTGGCTTCCAGATAGAGAGATTATACAGGGATTACTGAATGGAAGTATTCCAATTTTGGAAGACTAGGTTTTAATGTTCCCTAGTCAAAGTATTTTTGAAAGGAAATATAATGCCTCAAGTGACTGCTATTTATTTCACCAGCCAGTGTGAAATCATAATCTATAACCTCAGAGAGACGGTAGCATTTCTGCAAGAACACTCTTGGTTCTGTACTCCATCTTTAAACATTACCAGCAATGTAAAACACAAAGGGAGCATGTTACCAAGTGAGGCCAATTTCAAACCAAGAAGGTGAATTAGAAAAAGACCTATAGACAGTACACAATTTGCTCTCATTCACTGTATTTTCAATACGATGCAGTAAAGGATACATTCTCTTCTTGATACATAGGCTTAACTCCACTGTACTCATAATAGGACTATGCAAACACAGCTATGACCAAAGAACATACAGTTATCCATTAAGCATGTCAGAGAATTTGTAATCTGGCCGTACAGATAGATGCTTAAACACAGAACCCAGTAAAAACCATGAGTTTTCTCACAAGAACAGAAATTTTGTCTAGCTTAAGTCACAGCATCAGTTTAAATGGTATTTAACTGGAAATTGGCTAGCGATGACATGTTCTTCTGTTGAAGTTCTCTCAATGCGTCATCAGTTTCTGACTGTGATGTCTCAGAGATTATGAAGTTTATTGAAATAGCCCTATTTCATTGTCTTCTGAAGTTTTAAAATGCAAAATGATAGCCACTATAGCAAAGAATTAGGATTTTATAATATAATGCTCTTGTACAAAAACTGACAGTGGCACTTCTCCCTAAAGCTGGGAGAGCATGCTGGAAGCAATAATATCTACTTCAGAGGGCAAAAGCCTGTATGATATACCCAAGTGTGCCGACACCACAAATGGATAAGACAGACATGATTTCAAAACAATCTTTGCCCACACAGGTTCCAGCAGATGTAATCATTCATTTATCTCCCATCACTGAAAATGTTGTGGCCATAGTGAAGAATGTCAAACACACTTTTCTTCTCGTTAGTCATTACTATTGTATTCCCAATAAGAGGAGATGACAGTACACAAAACCACTCTGTCTCCACTTCATCCCCCCACTGGGGAATTATGAAATCATCATTAGGTTGTAAAAATATTTTTACAGCAGTGAAGTAGCATCAGCGTATGTGAGAGTGCTTTCCCACTTCTTAACCACTTTCTAAATCAGATACATCGGTGTAGACATAGAAAAAAAAGAAATCACTGAGCTGAAAACAGCCAGCCACTGGCAAAAACAATCATATCATTTTTCAAATATCAAATCGGATACCAGATTGTCTCTCTCAAACATGTCAAGTCCATCTGAAAACTAGTTGTGTGTCTAGCTCTCCATTACCTTCTGAGAAATCATTTCCTGAACCTTCTTGCTGTGATGGTTAACACCATCCCTTCTCCAGTCAAAACTTACTCCTGGCCAGGTAAAAGCCTTTATTTCAGCAACATTGTTCATCACCTCAAATGGCTCTTCTCCACCTCTTGCATCTGCTCCTCTGATGTATTTACTGGCAGCAATCACATTCACTCTATGCTTTCATTTTGGGATTTGGAGCCAGATCGTCTAGTCCCCACTTAATCTACCTGTTCTTCTCTGCCTTTGTTCAACATTTCTTGAATATGAATGGTGGAGTACTCTACATGGGGACTTGAGCAATGGCTTCTTCAAAATCTTGCCTCTAAAATGTCTTGACTGACACTTCCTAGGGTGGCAGTTGCCCTTTTTCACTTTGTTCTTTTCATGCGAACAAAGAGTAGGCCTAAGACTTTCTCTTCTGTCACCGCCACATTATAAAATTATGAAATATTTTCTTGTTATTAAACATACAGATACCCAACTTTGCACTTACATTACTAAATTTTGTCCTGCTGTAGTTACTCCATCCTTCAGTCTTTAAGTGTTTTCCTGTATTGTCCTACACTGCTTTGCACAGATGGGACTTTCTGAATGTTTGTAATTATTATTTTTTTTGTTCTTCCTATTCTATCTGCCAAATTCACTAACAACATCAGCCCCAAGAACATGAGGAACCCCTGTAGAAACCCCCTGTAACTCAACCTTCCTTACATCCTGTTGTTGCCTCTCTGTCAGCCACCTTCCTTTTCCAATTTTGGTCCCCATCTTCTCCAGGTTTAAAAATAATTTCTCACGTAACACCATGATTTCACAAAGTCTAACTGGATTAAAACTTCCATTCCTCATTCTTGTAAAATATTAGTTATGTAGCCAAGAAAACTGTCACGTAGTCTGATCGAGTCCACCACTGGCAAGTGCATACTGAATTCAATCCCTTTCTGCCATTTACCTTTATGTCTTCAACTATTCCTTCTTTCAAAAGTCATTCTAAAACCTGTACATTTCCAAAACCAAATAAGTATTCATTTCTGTAGGCTATTTTTACCCCTTTTTCAAATACAGATACACTGTACACTATAATTCACCCAATCACAGAATTCTGCCCTAATACAGCAGCCTGATCATAAATCTGTTACTGAATTTGGAGTTTCAACTTTCTGAAAACAGAGTCAGAATTTCAATTCTCCAAGTATTCTAATATGAAAAATATCCAGTCTTTGCAAACCAAGTGGATTAAGTTCAAACTGAGCAGATTAAATTCATTTCAGCCTCTCCCTGGTAGTGTTAATTTCCCATTTCATACCTTCTTTCCTAGGTCTGCCTTCTCACTCTGCCCTCCAACCTATGATCCACAGCCTATGTTCAACCTACACAGTCAGTTCCTGACGTTCATGAACCTCTCCTGGCCATCCTCCCCCAGAGGGCTTCACAGCCATGGAAAAGGAGAAACTGTGGGCCAGATGACAAAGAGTCTCTTCCAGCCGTGCTTCTCTCTGGCTCTTCCAATGATGAGGGAAAGAAAACACTGTGCAAGGGCTAGGTCAGTAAAACTTGTCAGCCTCAGACATTGCCATTTATATGCACACTGAAACAACAAATGCTTCACATGCACGCACAATCATTTGGCGCACCAGAGCAGTGGCCCGCTACAGTGGAAAATAAAGTATATTGTTCACCTACACCATAACCCTTCTGAAATGTAAGGTAAAATCTCAACATAATTTAGAGGCCAGACCCAGATTTTCTGCCACATCCTCTTCACTGTACAGCAGTCCCACTCCTCTTTTGTTTATACAGATAAAGAATGGTTTAGTATTTATTTTAAATTTCTTAGCAAAGCCTAACTCTGCTTGACCTTAGGGCACACTGCTGTTTAGGTGAAAGCATTAAAATTCCATTTGGGTGAGCACTCACAGCTTGTTCTTCTACCATAGAATCAGCTTCTCCAACTAAATAAAGGAGTTTATTTGGGCAATTCAGAGGTTTGGGGAGCAGAAGTCAATAACAAAACTACCTTTACTTCTCATCTTTGTGTGTAAGGTGCAGGCTATCTCCACAGCCTGTACAATGGTATAATACTGTACAAATATCCTTACCCTGATATAATGATAATTTTGCATTACATATCAAGGGAGTTCATCCTGCTTTGAGTTAACAGAATCAGGCTAAACTTCTGGAATCAAAACTATGATAAGCCAGACCAGGAACAACAAGTGTAACTGAAAAACTATTTTCTGTGGCTTTAACATTAGACAAGAGTGGCAATAGGTTAGAAGAAAAGGCGCACAGATGCTAGAGCTGGTATATGTGAACACACAGCACTAGTGCCAGAGGGATCAGAAGAGAAGTGGTCCTTCTCCAGCACACAGCGCAACTCAGGATTCCCAACAAGCAAATGCTAGGTCTTGCAGGTGAGGGAAACTATGGACACGTTTGTATGTTTGCAGTACTGGGGCTTATCATTTATAGTGCCAACAGTGAGGAGACCAGAATAGTGGGGCCTGAGCATCGGGATGCAGTTACAAACCCATAAAGCCAGTCTTGAATATTTGGGTTCAGACTTCAGCAAAATATTTCTAAATCACATATTTTATTAATTTGCTTTTCTTTGAGTGTTTCTGGGATTGAGGTAGAAACACTGTCATTCAAAACCCTTTTGAGCACTTGGAGCCTCTCCAAGACTAAGCTTTCTTTATATACAGTACAAACAAAAGCTGTTTTTAATTGCAGCATAGACAAAGGTTCCTCCTTTCTTCATCTGATCAGTCATCATTTCAACTCTGCCACATGCTGGAAATGCAATTAAAATATTTTTCCACATGCACCCACTCTCTGGCAGGAGTGACAAGTCAACATACAAAATTATGGCATTGCTGAGTAATGACAGGATAGCAAGTGATTGATATTGGTGCCTGGGACTTCAAGGTAACTGTAATGTGTATTCTAATGCCGTACGTTTCAGCATAACAAGCCCTTTCAAGATTATTAATGACCACAGAATTTTTTTTAATGATGGTTGCTAAATAACGGATGGCATAAAGGGCTGAATAATATTTTCCATTACAGCAAACAAATTTATTGATGGCTTCACTGCCATTGCAATGGAAATACAGAGAGAAAACAAATACATTTAAATATTCATCCCATTAATTATATGAATTGATACTTCCACAAAATAGTCTTGTAGAGTTAACAGCACAACCGACTGCCAGGATTCTTTTCAGATAATAATGTTTTTATGCTATGTCTTTGATTTCTAAAAGAACAGAACAATGTTCCTGAGGAAAATGCATGCTTCTTTTGGGTAAAGGCATCTACCCTGAGGGACTCTCATAATTCAAAAAGGGCTGCCAGAGTCCTCCTCAGTAACAGCAGCTGAGACATGCAAAGTCTGGGGCAAGAACCCCAAGAAACAACTCATACCAAGAACCAGAGGACATCATCCCATGGATTGTAACGGGCCCTTCCCCCGTCAGAGTTATGCCTAACTCAAGCACAGGGTACGGGGAAACGATGCACAAAGCAGCCCTACTGCTCAGAGATCAGCCTTTCTGAGCAGACTCTAATCCATACAGGTGTTTAGCATGCAGCTAAGCCTGAAACAATGATAGACTCTACCAGCTACATGTAGGACTATGCTGAGCTATGCAGCTTCCATTTCAGAGTTGATTCATGTCATGTTGATGATAAGCAAACAGCGAATATGTAGCTGTGGACATGCCCTGCTGGTTTGCTGTAATGGAGAGGATTCTGGGTTTTCTTCGCCATGTTGACTCCTGCAAGCACAAGGACTGAGATAACATCCTAACTCTGTTCAGCTGCACAGATAGAGGAGATCCTACCAGGGATATTAGACAAACACAAGACTAAGCCATCTGATCAAGATAATGGTTTTAGAGTTTTGTTGTTGTTTTTTTACTTTTTGGTGAGTAATTTAAATGCAGAAACATTTCAAGGAAGTACGAAGAATTTAATGAAATCTAAGGTAACTCCAGTCTCCAGCAACACTCCTAATAAAATTCTGCTCTCGGTATAATTTATTCTCTGTGTACATCCCCACGTTCAGTTGTTCTGGAGAGAACTCACAGGCAGAAAGCACTTCTTATCAAATGGAGCTGTACTCAAAACTAGCAATCTATTTTTAAGCTTGATGGGTGCTAAATCAGAATGGGATAAATGCAGGGAAGGGGAAAAAAGCACTGGAGACTGCTCACTCAGGAGAGCAGTTGTTCAATACTGGTGTTACGGAAGTGAGACCCAAAAAAGGCCCAGTCCTGGAGAAGTCGGTGGAGTACAGACCTCGCCAGCCTTGTCAGCCCTGGAGGAACTAAACGTTGTGATATAAATGCCAAAAGGTCTTGGAAAAATGGGCCACATACTTGTCCGTAAACATCTGGAGAAAGGACAGGAAATGTTTTCACTAACCCTGACTGCCTCACGCAGACCTTCTCAACTCCTCTCCTCTCCATTCTTTATGTTCCTTTTTTGCCTGCTGTCTTGTCTTATTCTCTTCTCCTGTTCACCTCTAGCCTAGTATTCCTTCCTTCAGTGAACTTAAAGAAGAGGAAAGATAGAATAAGACCAATGCCTAATTCGATTTTAATAAGTCAGTTCGGTTACTCTATAATACGGAAAACACTATTGATCTAGATACCAAGCTTCACATTGTACAAAATACTGAACGTTTTAAATAGAGTTAAGGGGTATTATGGATTAACGTCAAAATATAAATGGCAGATGTATCATAGAAAAAATTGTGTGTAGAGTTCCTTATCTTTTTATCTCAATATGTTCTTGAAGCTAATAAGTATAATAAGTTAATCAGAAGAAATGCAAAACCGTTTGCACATTTTTAGAATTATGCAGTAAATTATAGTTCAAAAGTAGTGGTTTTGTCAGTTCATTTGTATATAAAGGATAAGCTGAAATAAAGTGGCCTTAAACCTACCTCAACCTTTTCTGTGCTGAAAAGATAAGAAGCAGGAGGATACCACAAACAAAGGTGACTAGAGGCACACTTTTTGGTGCCAACCAACCAGACCTTCTGCCATCCCTGGGATGGTTATGTGGTTGCCTGTCCAGTCCCACCTCCACCTCAAGCTCCTGCAGAGTTTTCAGAAGTCCTGCAACAAACATTTAACTTCAAATTGGCAGTTCCCACTTCCAGTTCTAGTCAGCTCCTGGGTTTTATTATACCACTAACACAACTCCTAGAAACCAGAGAGCTCCTAGTGAGGCAAATTAACATGAACAGCAAGTTGGAACTGTCATTGCCTGCAGCAAGTTTAGCAGCACAACACACCCCTAAATGAAGAGATCACTTTGCTTATTCATGAGTTATAGCTACAACTCTCTGAGGAGCCAAGTGAGGTTGAGTGGAGCTACAAGTGCCTCCAAAAGCCACGGGAGCACCCTTGGAGCATGGCAAGTCTTTAGTGGGCATCCTGCACTGGTCCCCATTGCAGCATATGCACGGTTAATATCTCTCTCAGCTCTCCCACAGTGCTCCCCTATCTAAAGAAAGTCTGTTCCTTTTTTAGCATGATATTTGAGGAAGCAGACTTCAATAGAAGTGTCATGATTCTGCTTCTGATCTTTACCGAAGAAGAGATTCCATAAACACTTCATTAGACAATACAATAATGTAACATTACAAATGACAGTCACAAAGGGAATAACAGAGCTGAGATACCTCCTTATGGAGATGTGCAAAGTTAACAGGTATTTTGTGGCAGGAATTCAGTGTACTCTACCAGACACACACACAATGGTGTTTTTTACTTTTACATTTACATCAGATCTTTACCAAATTAAACATGCTGAGGCTAATCCATCTTCTCCTCCACTCCTAGCCTTCAGATGTTTTTACTTGAAAAGATATTGGAAAGACTTTGAGTGGGACACGCACCTCATTTCTGCACTTACCCTCTCCACAGATCCATCAGAAGGTATAAGTATTTGAGAATTTTCTAGAATCAAGTATATGCCATTTTAGCTAACTGTATTTTGAAGTGGTAGATAAAACAGATTTGAAGCGATAGCTACCACCTTTCTGGTTTTGGTAACATCACATATTTCTGAGAAGGCAGCTGTACTTATGTCAGGTAAGGAATGGCAGAATAACCAGCGACTGAGCATGCCTATCACGGGGCTGGAGTGCTACCTTTCATCAGAACCAGAGCAAGACGTTTTGTCACATGAGACAACCTCCATTAAGGCCTCCTGGGTTGGCTGAATGTCCTCAAAAGTCAGAGAAGCATGTTGAGAAGACATGACCTGCAGTTGGCTGTTTTTCAGACGACAGCCTCATCTGCCCCCCTTGCTCCCAGCTTTCAGGCCCTTGCACTGTGCACAGCAGTATCGCCCACGTTGGGCATCCTGGGAGCCGCCCCACCTCTGCCACAAGCAGAGGCACCTGCTTTAGATCAGTGCTTAACATGGAAAAAGCCCAGCCATGGAAACAAGGGCTGAAATGTTCCCAGCTCCCACATTTAAGGCTCCCAAGAGTCCCTCGGTTTGGCATCACCTATATCTTGCTGTGACCCTCCTCTCCATTCTTAGGCAGCTGGCTCAAATCCAGATACACCTAGGGGTACTAAAGGCAATAATTCAGCAAGGTGTTAAACCTGATGTTCATCACACTCATTTTTTGGTTTGCATCTCACTAATCTATGCCTAAGTGTTCACTTGAATGTGGATAGATGTAAGAACATGCTTATTCTTCAAAGCCTGTTATTATTTGCTGACTTTTCATGAATCCATCCATTTTCCTCTTGCCCACTTACAAAATTTTAAATTTTAACTGGTCCCCAGGGGTACGGGAAAACTAAAGGTGTCCAACAAGAAGTTATCTTGTATATTTGCAGCCTCACCTTGAGTACTGTGTGCGGTTTTGGGCACCACAGTACATTAAGGATACAAAGCTACTAGAGAGTGTCCAGAGGAGTGCCACGAAGTTGATGAAGGGTTTAGAGGGGAAGCTGTATGAGAAGCAGCTAAAGCCACTTGGTTCATTCAGCCTGGAGAAGAGGAGACTGAGGGGAGACCTCATCGCGGTCTGCAGCTTCCTCACAAGGGGAAGAGGAGGGGCAGGCGCTGATCTCTTCTCTCTAGCAACCAATGATAGGACCCAAGGGAATGGCAGGAAGATGTGCCAGGGGAGGTTTAGGCTGGATATTAGGAGAAGGTTCTTCCCCTAGAGGGTGGTGGAGCACTGGAACAGGCTCCCCAGGGAGGCAGTCACGGCGCCAAGCCTGATGATATTCAAGGAGGACTTGGATAACACCCTCAGACACACAGTGTGAATTTTGGGGTTGTCCTATGCAGAGATAGGAGTTAGACTCAATGATCCTTGCAGGTCCCTTCCAACTCAGGACATTCTATGATTCTGTGATATTTGCATGCCTAAAATCTCAACAGCTAAGTCTTTGCACCAGCATATTCTGCAGACAGTAAGGCAGACAGTAGAAGGCCAAAAAAACAGTCTGATTTACAGAAAATCTTTCAACATATACATGGAATGGCTTTGTTAGGGAGGTCACTGATAGGGTACCAATAAGGAAAATCTATGATGTCATTTCAGAGAGTGCCTTTCCTGATCATAAGCTCTTATTACGAATTGTCCTCACAGAGCACTGTATAATTTACTCAGCCAAATTAAGAAGAGGGAGCACATCATGGAAAATTAGAAAGCAAGGTAATTAAATTAGAAAACGGAATATGTAAGTAATAAATGCCCAGAAACTATTAGAGAGCTAACACAAGATGAGAAAGGAAGAAATTTTTCTATTTAGTTCCAAACAATAAGATTTATGACTAAAGTGATGGAAGAAGCTAGATTATGGCTTGGTTAATAAAAAAGAAAGAGGTCACTAAATCGATATCCAACTAAGAGCTGAAATGAGAGGTTGCCATAACATTAGAAAGATCTATAAAATTGCTTTCTCAGTTAAATACACCAATATATTAAAAAGGGTCTAGTTAGAAAGACTGCCTAGTAACATAAAAAGAAGGAAGCTAAATGAAAGAAAGGAAAATATTGAAAGGAGAAAAAGAAAAACACTTTGGAAAATTGCATGCCTCAATGTGGAAAAATATTAGGGCATGAGAGCAAACACAGGTGCAGCAAATGTAATGACTCCAGTGGGAATTCTCTCTTAATAGCTTGCAGAAACAGGTCTTAGTTTGCCAGGAGGAGTCAGTGCTTCACTGGAGAATCCTTTCCTTATTCACCTTCAGGTGAAATGGGTCCAAGGATCTCAGCCTAGGCTCCAGAGGACAGGAGCTCTCCTTACAAAATGTCTCCAAACAAGAAGTTAGGTGCAGTAAAGTGCAGGCTGGTGCAGGACAGAGCTGAATGCCCTCTCCCTGCTACAGATAACTGCCCACCCCAGGTCAGCCTGCGACCAGGGATGGTGCAGTGTGGGGAGCCTTACACCGTAGCCACACATCTCTCCTCAGCCTGTAGATGAGAACGAGGAGACTTTCCGCATCTGTCAGGCTTTTAATCTTCACAGCTACAAAAAATAAGAGGATGGACCAAGAGTGGTCAGAGTAGCTCCTTGTAAGGAGACACTGTGAAGAAAGCAACTAAGCAGATGAAACAGGTGAGGAGAAGGCTTGATAAGAAGTGTGCGGGTTAACTATTAGAAGAGCAGGGAACCCTCGCTGAAGAGAGAATTAATTCCCTTAAAAACTGCTGCTCCAGAGCAAGAAAACTGATGTGAAATCCTGTCAATTTGAAACATGCAAAAATATAAGCCAAAGTTTCTGACAATTCAAAACCATCTTATTTCTAAAGCAAAACATCTTCATGTCCATTAAAAAAATCCACCATATTTTTGGAAGAGCAAAACAGGTCCAGAAGCAAAGGGTTTGTTTTCGAGTTAAGCAAAACGTTTCATTTGGCACCACAAATAATTTTCCCCCAAAATGTTTCTCTTCAGCAATGGAATTAAAAAAGCAAAACAAAAATAACCTAATTATTCACACAACTTTAAGCAGAAAGAAAGGATTGCAAATGTGTCAGCATCAGCAGCAGAGAGTGATGAATTCAAAGCAATAAGGAGGGGTGGGGATGTGGAATTAATGTGAAGAAGAGATAGCTGTGCCATAATTCCCATAATCTCATTAGAAAGTCATATTCTTTTACCAATACTTTACTTCTGCTTTGTACTTGTTGTCAGGTTACAGTCTGTGACATTTGGTGTCTCCTGTATGTGTAGCACATAATGACCAAATGATTTACTGAAGATGTGAAAGCCTATCATTCAGACTTAAATATTCTTATTTACACTAAATTATTCAAAAGATTATGCTCAAAAGAAAATAATAATTATAGTGTCTAGGTGATGGAACATGAGATTTGAAAACAGGCCTGCAAGCATGTATTAATGCATGCTGGCTTTTCATGGACAGGACAAATAAGAAATGTTTTATATAATTTATATTCCTGTTAGTTTTAAAATTGCTCTCACAGCTTGAGAAGACCAGCCTTCAAAAGCTTCTCACTGTGTAATGGTGAAAGAAATACTGGTTTGACATCTCTATTATAGCAGAGGAGTAATTCCGTAATGATCTTGAGGCCAATCCTTACAAGTGAACAAGCACCAGAGTGCTATTTTCTATTAAGCCATGATTTGAAGAGCAGAAAAAGGGATGTTTAAATAATAACCATTCCCTAGAAATACATAAATGGAGAGAATGAACTACATAAAGGGGAGGGTAATAACCTCAGGGTTGCATCTAACCTCTCAAGAAACACTATGGGAGGACACATGTAAGCTTCAGCTTCTAGGAAAGCCTCATTTTTGCTTGCAGTTGTTAGAGAAGTTGTAGCTCCACAGCCCAAAGCTGTTTCAGACAGCTACATTTATTGACAGCACTGAGGTTACTTGCATGAGTAAGCCTCTGAAAAAATCACCTCTGTCAAACAACTCCTAAAATATCACCACTTTCAGAAAAGGTTACTTTCAGACATTGCACAGACTACACATGTACTAGCCCCATTAAAAGGCTGTTGTATCTGACAGCTATCGTTGAAAGAGATGGTCAGGTCAGTAGTTACTCAGTGTTAGAAAAGCTCACAGAAACACCAACTTGACGTACTACATCTTCAAAACCCCAGAGGATTTTGTTTGTGCACCTCCCCCCTGCACAGAGATAGATGTGCTCAGGGTGCATGATTCCAAGAACCAAAACATCTGACTAGAAAACACTATAATGAGCAACAGATGCAGAAGCGTAACAGGAAATTAAGATGGTTTTGGGGAACGTGGGAATAAATGGGGCTTTATGCAATGAATAATCATAATACAATTATCAAACATTTAAGTAAGAGGTAAACAGCTCAGAAAAAAAAAAAAATCAACATGGCCTGACAAAGAACAGATCCAGTGGAGGAACAAGGAGACCGTGCCTTCTCTGGCTGCAACCCAGCCGGTTCAGTAACAGAGCTGCGGTAACTGTCCGTCATGAAGGCTGGGGGTGGACTCACAAAGGCTAGCTTTGGCATAACGAGCATAATCATCCATAATCAATGGGAAGGAGAAGGTTCCTCCAGAGGGCAAGTTGGAGCAGGAAGAGAAACTTAATGTAGCTCTTCAAAGCATCCTCTGTAAAATCTCCTCTCTCCCCATGCTGATTTTAGACAGAGACCAGGAAGACTTGCCTGTACTTCATAATTGACCAAGGAGTTCAAAATAGCTTCAGATTTTTATTTCATCTCAGGCTAAATTTTGCTGCAACTTTTCAGTGAATCACAGAAAAGGTTCCTCAATAACCACACTCTGAACATGGAGGCAAGCAAAGATCAATACACGTTCAGCAACTTTTTCTGTTGGAAACCCTTTTCAGCACAAAACTCTGCAATCATAAGGCTGAGTCTACTGGGTTCCCTTAGGTGAGACCTAGGGTCCACTGACGGATATTGTAATTCACAGACTGCATACCACACCAATATTCCCATTTTCCTCCTCCTGCACCTCAGAGTCATTAAGCTACAGCTTTCTCCTAACCTGGATTCCTCTCCTGTAACGCTGACAGCAGCGAGAAATCCCCAGACTTCCCCTAGATCCTCTCCCTCCCCCTATAAATACAGATAACTTGGTCTCCTTAAAACCAGGTGCTATCCAAGGGTAGATGAGGAAAAAGCAACTCAGAAGGAGAAAGAATGCAAGTGGGGATTGCTCAGAAAAATACCAGCATGTCTCAGAAAAGCACCATGTTTTTCTAGTTGCTGTGCATCAACCCTCAATTTCCCCTGGCTGTGTTCATGCTGCTGAGCTACCTGAATTACCTTTAAATTTGGGTACTGGTCACAGTCCAGGTGCAACAATACATTTTTCCCAAAACAGCCTAAAAATTCACTCAAAAGGTAGGAGAAATTAGCCCACTCTGAGTGCTGCACAGGCATGGCTAGACCCAAGACACCAAGAGCATGGTGGTGGTGATGCTGTTGATCATTATCAGTGACTTGGATTATTAGATGCAACGCAACCTTTCTAAGTTTGTGGATGATATCAAATTTGGGGGAGCAGGAGATACAGCAGGAGCTTGGAATACATGGTTTGCAGATGTCCCTTTCAATCTAAATTTTTCTATGATTCTAGGACACATACACCAACACAGAGTTAAGAGCTTCCGCTTCTGGTTGTGGTAGCTACCATCGGCATAGCTGCCTTTTCCTGGCAAACTGAAAGTTGGCTGAACGAGCTAGGTCTACCCTCTGACTCTTCTTTGCTACGTTGCAATCCCATTTCACGTAAGTACACTAATTGCATGATCTGGGTATGTGGGAAACACTAGTTCTGTGCCTAATGACACTGAGATAATTGGCTGGCATATGGCACCATAAAGGCTGATCCAGGCAGCATCAAAGAGCTATTTGTTACCTCCCAGAACTGGGTGTTGGCAAAGAGCAGCAGTGATTGCTTTCAGAATACCATTTGTCTAAATAGAAAGCCTTAGGACTCTTCTGGGCATGAAATGTCCACAGCTGCACAACATTTATTAAGTAGGAACACTTTAATCTTTCACAGCTGCTGTTAGACTGAACTATTTGGTACGGAGAGTTGAGAAGAGGTGGGCAACAGCAACACAGCCTGTAAAGGCAGAGGAACAGATCTGTAGTCAAAATACTGTTTTACTGGGAGAAAGGAGAGTTCAAGAAATGTAATAAATGTAACTCAGCGAAAGCATTGTTGATCTGTTGGAGTTCTATGCTGCAGTGAATCCTCCTAGAGCATATTTGTTGCTCAGAAAATAATAAGAAATAAATTTAAGAGAAATATTTGCTGTAGTGAAATATGCTAAGAGACTAGCAAAATCATCTAGTCTGAATACAGCACAGAAGAATGTGACACAGTGTTGACAAAGCATTACATAAACAACCCACCTAAAGTAAACGCATGTTATTTTGCGGGATATACTGCACCGTACCATTTACAAACAATTTGTCAAAAAAACCCCTCTGCTTCTTTTGCTACATCACATTCCAGAAGTTGAGAAAAAAGAAAGAGAAAAGAGGAAAAAACACAGATTCAATCCCGCTACAATAGAAATATGCCATTTGAATGTGTAATGCAGAATACATGCTAAGCATATTCAGAGGCTCTTCAACCTCCTATTTTTTCCCCAAAACAATATAGACAGACAAGCAAGTTTAGAACAACAGCGTGTATTGCTTTGCATGATGATTCAGAATGCAGAAGGACTAAGCCCATCTTCAGAACTATTATCTTTTTTTCTCATGGATCATTATTTTTACAACTCCAGAAAACACTATCTATTAAGCCCTCTGCTTATCAGTATTGTTAATTCATTGCATGAATAATGAATATGCATTCTTGTCTGAAAGCAAAACTGAGAAAGACAGAGGATTAAATTATGGAAGGAAAATTGTGTACCTAAGGTGACATGAGCCTGCCACCACTCTGATCCTAGGCAGTCCCTTTCCCTCCTCTCCTTGGGTCTCCAGGGCAGGATCTGCTCTGGAAAGCACCTCGCACATTTGCAGTGCTACTGCTGGTTATAAGCCCTGTTGTAGTTATTTCCCCAGCTGCAACAACTTCTATTATCCACGGTTAAGCCACCCAAATGACAGACAACTACCTCAAGTGTTTTGCACAATACTAGAGACCAGGGAGCGAAGACGCACAGAGATGACAATCTCTTAGGGAAACCGTAGGCAAAAAAGACCCTCATGACAGAGCAACGTTTCACCCCGCTCCCAGTCAGCAGGGCTACTCTTGAATAAACGTGACTGATGCTCAGCTAGGTTTCCAAGTTGCACAGGTTTACACCCATCTGTCAGAAAGACGTGCTGCCATCAGGCTTGATGGGAGGATTCTGGGTGCAAAAGGCCGATGCCAAGGAGGCAATGGTGGGCTGTGGTCCTAACCTTCCCAGTGACATCTGCTCTGCACGATGCTCCTGCTCTGCGCCAGCTCTGCAGTGCCATATGTCTATTTATACTTTATTCCATGCACCTATTGGCACGTGCACAGCCAATGCATGGGGTGCTGGCATGGAAGTCAGAGGAGCCTGGGGTCTCCTGACGAGCTTTCTGATCTTAGGATCTCACTTTATTTTCCCCATGCTGCCAAATATCTTCCTAAAGCCCATGAGAGCCAAAAACAACACATCTGCCTTCCTCCAGACCTTTCCCACCCTTATTTTAAATGTCTGTAAAAAGTTGAAATATATTTTCTAGAATTTGCTAAGAGATTCTGGAGTTCAGCCTTTTTTTTATATATGGGCCCTTCCTCAGCCAGTGGGGGCAGGAGGAGCTCTAGTTCTCTCTGAGGACATCCACCCCTCTCCAACTAGCCTTCCCTTGCTCTTACCTGATGAAAGGACTTGCTCTGCTCAGTGCAGGGCTTTTTGCAGCTGCATTCAGGAACAGGACTTTGATAACTACAAATTAGATGGGAGTTTTGAGTCATCTCTTTGAAAGAAATGGATTTTATACAAGAAAAAACTATTTACTCCTACAGTATTTGGGACCAGACAAATGACGTTCCCTGCACGTTGAGCATTTTTGGCTAGAGGGATCCTCATCTCCCTCCCAGTGACAACCTGGAAGCTTCATTTCTTCACTGTGCAAAGAAGCCCTTGAGAGAGAAAAATCGTTCAGTCCAGGAACCACATATCAGCAGTCAGCACTGCTCCTCACCCCCTGACTCAGGTAAACTGAGCCTGTGTGTGTTACTTCTGCGTATACATATTTATGTTTTGCCAGTGGAACGATAGAAGGGATATAAAAAGAACAGCTTCATATGAGAAAAAGCCGCCTGCCTGCTTTGTCCATGATGTGGTCATTTGTCATTCACTAGATACTATCTACTGCCCAAACTAAAATATGTCGTGAATATGGGAAATTTTCAGACCAAATGTTTGATGTGCTTGGATAGAAAGCAAGGATGAAAATAAACCATATGTGCCCATTAAAAACACACACATCACATTATAAAGGATGGTGAAAAATAATCATGAATCTGTCATCTCAGTAACATACCATTATTGCATCTTCAGAGCATACCCAGTAGCACAGGTTGCACCTCTACTTTGACATCCATAACTGAAGATATTTCCCAGCAGAAGCAGTAGGACAGAGGATTCATGAGAAATTTAATGGTTTTCTGCTGAACACTTTTAAGGAAAAAGGAACTGATTTTTTTTCTTCTTCTTTATTTGGTCGATATTGTTTTAGGGATCCCATGAAAATTTTGTGTTGCCTAATCTTAATGATTACATGTTTTGAGGGTGAAATTAAAAGGTAATACTTCTGACAGCAAGCATGCTTGACTTCTACCTTAACTGAAAAGGCATAGTGATATGACTTTGATAAATATTTGTTATATCTGATGATTATTGAGTTAGCATCCATTTTATATCCATGAAGTAAATCATAAACACGTCCCCCTGACTCAACATTTGCCATCTGAAATGGATAACTAGAATAAAAGTGTAACAGTAAAATAAGAAACAAATGGCACAAGGTAGAAAAAAGCCAAGCAGCTTCACAAACAGCTATGAATTAAAAAGTTTACCATCATAGCTTATGTAAATCAGATAAACAGTAACCATTTAACTAGATTAATAGTAATTTTTTAAATTCACTTGATTAAAACTAGCAGATATGAGTCACATTGATTTTTACTGGGCGAAAAAAAGGTAGCACTCAGGCCTGGGCCCTGGCTGGGTTCACAAGTTAAGAAATGTGGCCAGGAGGATCCATTGTGTGTCTTACCAGTACATACAGTTCAACCACTAAATAGAAACTCCGCTGGTAGAGATGACTCCTTCCAATATTTCAAGTCTCCAAGTGGTATGCAGCTATTCCTAACAGCAGCCAATTCCCTTTTCCGAGCAATCAGCAACTGAGTTTACAGTGGCAGTTTTATCTGCAGTGTTTTGCACTCTCAAAAACAAAACTCTAAAACCTGTTTCCATCAGAAAGCTGGAATAGCCATAAGGCAGTGCCCAATGCATAATTAGTACAATGTAAAATGTCTGAGACTAAATTTTCAGCCAATGTAAAATAGCTAAACTCCACTGGAGTTTACTGAGATATTTTGTCCATTTATAGAAGCAAAGGATCTGGAACATCACACCAGTTTCTTCTTGTTTGACTGAAGCTACTCACTTTCAGCTCTGTCAACTACCTTCAAATATTTTGATTAAGGTTTTTGTAAGTGCGGAGGAATGGATGGATGAGGGAGCTGAGTAAATTATGGATTGTCATTTGGTTTCTGCCAACTTAAATCTGGTTCAGTTCACATGGAGGAGGTTGTTTTGATGGTTTCCTAACAGCCCTTCATAAGCCTTAGAAAATAACCATTCATTTTTTCACTCCTGATTCTACTTCTTCGAGACGGAGTCTGTGCTGGAGGGTGAGAAGCCGTATACTGTATATCAGGACTAGACACCTAAAAGCAGGACTGCATGGGAATGCCAAGTGGCATTCTGCTTTTCTCTTGGTGTTGCCCAGGCAAACCACATCCACCAAATGAACCTAAGAAAAATGATGCCATACTTAACTCATAGCCACTCTGCAGTCAAGATGCAGTTGATGTGCAAATGTGCCATGGTTACCAATATTTACATGCACAGTTCTGCATACTGTTGTCATGCGAGTGAACTGTGCAGTAATCTTTGAGGACTAAAATAAAGAGAACCCAGGTGTACCTCCACACTCACTTGCCACAGTCCTGCCAGTGCTTACTCAGGTAACTACTAAACACAGGGCAGTTTCTCTGATTTAAATGATGCCACTACAACAGGGCATAATTAACAGTATTAAGCTCCTCTGTATTTAGGGTCTGCTGAGTGGTCCTAGCAGGGAAAATCCTCCAGCTTTCTTCTTCTACTAGGGAAGGAGCTAAGAAGAGACACGTTCCAGAACATATCATTAAAAAAAGGAAAAGCCTACACACCAGCTTGCAAGTGAGTGCAAGTTTCCTCCACTGATTAAAACAGGTCTACCACGTCAGCACCGCTGAGTCAGAGCACCAGATTAATTCTAGAAATGTTCTGTGTAACAGCCAGCAACAACGAGGAAGGTCACAGCCAAGGTTACTGTGTCACTCCTTCGTGACAGGGCTCTTAAATAAACCATGAGGATCATTTGTAGCTGTTGTTGTTATCTACTTTCCTTTCTGCTCACCTCCAAGCGTGCTGGACAGGGTGTAGGGGAGGGAAGGCATTCTTTAATAGAGATGGAAATCTGAATTTGTCAGCCAGCTGTAAGAAAACTAAAAATGAGGTGTAGTTTTTATACCTGGATCCTACGCTCCTGTAATCTTGCAGTAAAACAAGCAGCAACCAAGCTCACACTGCATCCTTAGAGGATTGCTCTGTGCACCTTGTCAAAGGTGATGAAGGGTAGAAACCCACTCTGTCCTTTTTCCAGAGAGGACATAATTCTCTATACAGGAGCACAGAAGACCAGTAACACCAGCCAGCCAGCTTGAGAGACACAGGAGGAGGAAAGAGGCACCAATGGAGAAAGCTGCCCCTGTAGCACCTCTCTAGGACAAAGCAGTCCCATCAGCTAGCAGCTCAGAGACCCCCTCCCATAGAAATGTGAGACAGGAGGGAGCAGACAGCCACCCCCTTGCCCCTCTCTGACACAGCAACTTTTCTAAACCTGCAGCTAGGGACCTCCATGCTAACCATGCCTAAAGCCCTTTCCATCCAAAATCACTCTTATGTGGCCAGGATCCAAGTAAGACCAACTCTCTGGAAGCCTTTCCACCCTTCAAAAATCATGAGTGTGCTTTATGGTACCAGCCAGTACTTTCTATCATCAAAATTCTAATTTCTTTTTCAAATCTTTGCTTTAGGTTTTAAGCTTTCTGAGACTTGCATTTTGTTGGGTTTTTTGGGGTTTTTTTCACAAGTAGGTGCTAAAATCTTTGTCTTTCTCAGAGATTTCTCTCACAACCACATCACTGAGGATGCTGGGGCTTTGGGACAAACCCAATTATTTTGAAAGTTCCAACAAGATGCATGGGTGTATAACCAATGATGATATCAAATGTACATATTATACAGTCAATGAATATTTACCTCATGAAGAGTTATGCATATATACTTCAAGAATGTTTTCACATAACCAGTGATTCTAAACAAATCATAAACTGCTCATCAGCAGTTATTAATAAGAAGGGCACTGAGCTGCAGTGAACATGCTATTCATCACACCTACTCCCTACAAATCTTACAGGAGTTACTTCCTCAATATCAGAAAGGAGAAATTCGCCGACATATACATGTAAGCATACTAAACACTACCCGTAAATGGAAGTTAAACTGGATGACTGAAAAGTTACAGAAATGTTCCTAGCTCTGAAGACATGATTTTCTTGTGGTGCATGTGACAGCTAGTATTTGAAGGAGTGAAATGAATGCTGATCCTACTACTGACCTGTTTCAGTACCTTTTTGCTGGTCTTGGTTTTGCTAATGTGTGCAACAGTCCCTGCCCCAAAAGTCAAGAGCACTATGTAGAGAAATAACACAGACCATGTGAGTCTAACCAGCAGGAGAACCTCAGACTAGAAGAGTTATGAGTTCTCGCATACTGCCAGACTAACGCACACCATAGCTGCTAGGAAATATTTTCTGACCCACACCAGAGTGTCCTTTGCATGGAAGCCCAGCAAGGGGAAGGATGGCATGCAAGTCTTATCTTTAAATGAAGCAGGACTCAGCTGCAGTACACATCCAGAGCTATGAGGCAGAAAGCATTCTCAAGCTCCTGAAGGTCAACATGGCCTCCTTCATATTAAGTACTATAAAAAAAGTGCCTGTCTGAATACAAAAGTATCAAGGAAAAAAAAACAACACAAAATTTTACTATTCCAGAATGA
The DNA here is from genome assembly GCA_031468815.1 of Morus bassanus. Taxonomy (NCBI): domain Eukaryota; kingdom Metazoa; phylum Chordata; class Aves; order Suliformes; family Sulidae; genus Morus; species Morus bassanus. Next base: position 55,254,340 of record CM062567.1, on the reverse strand, counting down.
AGACAGGCATAAAAAGGCAAATCCTTTTGTAGTTTTTTTGGGGTTTTTTCAATAGAAAACAAAACTTCAGAAGTTCAACAAAGACGGTACATTTGGACATGTTACAACTGAGGACCATAAGAAAATACTGATAGAGGCTGTATGAGGACTTTAGCTAGATTAGCAGTATATACAGATTTAATATAAAAAATAGAGATCAGTTTCAGTAACTGGATAAGGCACTTTGGTCTTAAACACAGTATTACATAACTAACTGAAATGATTAACAATATTACTTATTTTATTTCTTCTTGTTACACAAGCAATAATGAATATTTTATCAATAAGAACACAGGTGGATAGGAAAGATTGCAAGGTTTTGTTTTGAAGTAAGGCATTTTCATTTTATTGAAGGTAGAAAAAATTATTCCCGAGTTTTCTGTGAGTGGAGCCTTTGTTAATTTTACTACTAGCAAGCTCTGAGATTTTCTGTAGGCAAATTTCACAAGCAGCAATGTGAATTCACACAAAGTGGGCAGTATGAGCCTGTCAGTTCATAAAAATAAGTTCTGCTCTGTTTTTATGGTGGTTCCTATAAACTCCACAAAGTTGGACTGACAGCATGTGCTTAACAGTTAGACTAGTTGACAAGTAATCAGGACTTGTGCATTCTTGAGTCTCTTACTAACCCATTACATGAATGCAATAAAGTCATATGGCTCTCCTGCACAGCAGCTTCCCTGCCTTCACAATGACACTCCATCACCAGTGTCCCATAAAGAGGATTCTGGGGCTCAGTCAGATGGGGTTTATGGTGTTCTTCGAAGCTCCTCGGTGAAAGGTGCTGCCATCAATGTTTTTCAGCTGTAGGGCCTTAAAACACAGTGCTCACATCAGTATGTGCTCTACTGCTCAAATCAATGAAAAATAATAATAATAATTAAAGGAAGTTCATTTATATATATACAAATATTTAAGCGACAAATAATAGGGTCCTGTTAATATTGATCTTTAGGGTCTTGCCATGAACCAAGAACAGGTTTGAGAATAGAGCAGTGAAACCCAGATGTTGCGGCTCTTAGCTCTATACCTTATTCACCTGGCCACCCTGCCCCACAGAAAATGGCATATTTTATTTATCTGTGAAGAAAAGCCTGAAAATAAACTATATTCATTTTCCAATACATCTTGCAACTACACCTTCTATGTGCATGATCCCTAAAGAGAGTAGATAGAGACAAGAAGGTATGTTGCAATAATATAAAAAAATGAAGAAGCTTATTTAGCATCTTTTAATGCATCCTCATTTCAGAATCTCAAAGCGTGGTATTTTCACAAATGAGCTTTGAGGAGTCTGTGAGCTTTTTGTCCTGTGAATCTGATATCGGCAAAGATTTATAGCAAGGATAAGACAATATTATGCAAAGCAAAGCCAATTGTTATTAGCTTCTCAATCTTTTATTTTTAAATGAAACAATTCTGCAGTTAAAGCAAAAAGCAAATGCCAATATACCTTTCCAGAGCAGTCTATTCATTTGTAAGTGCCATTCATCACAGAGTGAGTTGCTTCCTTGCTAGGCCTGCTGCAAGTTCCAATTCAAGTACATTAAGCAATTGGCCTTTTGATAATGCAATGAATTGATGGCATTGCAACTTTATTATAGCTGCATTGGTTATCAAATAATACTTGTGGAAGTCTCTATCTTGAAATAGGAAGTAAGAGTAAGGTAGATGTAGGAGTAAAGGGAGTTCACGAAATTTAAGTGTTGTATTCTACAAAAAACTTTTTGAAGTTTGTTCATTTAGGTCTTTTTAAGCTCTGCCTAGGACAAGTATGTTTAACATTTATGGCATACAGGCTTTTATAAATGACTTTTTTCATGAGGTATAATGCTGTCAAAGGAGAGAGGAAAAAAGCTGGAATGCTGGTTTTGTGCAATAAGGCCTCATTGTAAACTCATCAGGAAAGGAACCGTACACATTGGTACACATTGTCACAGTTTTGGCACTGCAAATCCCTGATTTTAATTGGGACCCCCAGGCACTTCTAAGTTAAAAACAACAAAGAGCAGCTCTAGTAATATTGAAAAATGATCCAAATCTGGAAATCTCAGCTATCAACTCAAAAGAACATTTTGGCCTAAATCTTTGGGCAGTTCTTTTGTTTTGTTCTCTAGGTTTTTTAATTTCCACAGCAAATTGACATTTTTCTGAAAATATATTTAGCCCCAAATCCAGTTTTCTACTTAAAAATAGATTAAAACACAAAATTCAGCTAACCCTACCCTTACTTTGCTATTGATAACAAAGAAAGAATATTAAATGTAGAAGACTGAAATCTCAACAGAAGTTGTAGAACTAAAAGATGTGTCTATAAAGCACCTTCAAAATAATGGAGGCAACTTAAAAGAGTATTGGTGGCAATTCTCAAGAAGTGCAAACTTCACATGAGATACATAGAACTATGGATGTCATGTCATCAGTAGCTTTGATCTATCCTTACACTTCTCTATACTGGCCATAAGCAATAGCTTAAACGCATAATGCAGTTAACTGCAATAGAGGATTGTTACATCCATGGGAAAAGAAGAGTTTTTAAATGCAAACTCTACCTTTTTATTACTCTGTTTCAAATCAAATTCTCCATGGAGAGTAAAAAAAATTTTTTTTTCTTTAAAACAGAAGTTAACCTTTGCAGTTTGGGAGATTTATTTTCAATGTAAATGTTTGTTTCCAAGTTGAGTGCTTGCTTGGTCACTTAACTAGTCAAGCATCTAAAAAGAGGGAAAGTCAAATGCAAGATAGCAGCACTAAGAAATTTTCTATAAATATGAGAAAATAATATGTTGTGCAGGATCTGTGTGATATTAATTCACAGCGATTCTAATTACCAAAGTAATGCTGGGGCTTTTGATAAAAACAGCTATTCTAAGCGTCACCTTTTATCTCCGAATTGATCCTAAGCATATAAGAACTATTTTGTTGCATGAGAAGACTTACACTTTCCCTTTACAACTTATTGTAAACTATAATTTCTTGTTGGTATAAAAGAAATCATTGCTCACCCAGTTTGCTTTTGTATTGCACCAGAATTGCTGCTCTCCAGTTGCCACAAAGGAAGATGAGAACTGCCATCCTAATATAGGTCAATGTCTAAATCTACCCAAATTCCCTCTTCGAAGGTAGTCAATAGCAGATGTCCACATGTATAAAACTTCTCTAATGGATATTTATGCCGTAAAACATTATTCTTTAGCCCACACAAATAAATTTATCTCCAGTCAAGATGTAAAACTCTGAAGAACAATGAGTGTCTCCAGATCTCACCTCACTGAGCATTAACATGAAACTGCAACATCTGTATACATGGCAGGCTCACTGAGCGGCCTGAAAACTGCATACATGCAGCCATTTCTATTGCTCTTCCCCCCGCCCCGCCCTTTTCCTCAGCCACTCTCTGATTTGTCATTTCCAGCCATGGCATTGCTGGACAAGCTGGACAGACTTTAAAACAGCATTTTGAAACAGCCTGTAGCACAACAGAGCACAATCTGGATGCTGAGCATAGAGGCTTCAGTCAACCCTAAAATGAGTCACATGCAAGTTTTGTAAAACTGACTTAAGAAAGGAAAACTTATTTCCTTTTCCCTTTTGCTTCCCAACATGCTCTTATTTTCTCCCCACAAAGTGTATGGGAGTTAAAAAATTCATCTTATGTAGTACATACATGAAAACTAGATGTTTTAAACTTTTTTTCTTTTGAAAGACTTAAAAGTTAACTTATTAAAAATTTTCAGCATTTGGTGGGGGGGGGAGGCGGGAATCAGACTTTGCCTGACAAATTCTCAAGAGTAGAAGAGTGAAAGAGTGAAAATTGCACATACAGGTCTGTGCCCCACATGTCTCCCAATAGGTCATTCCCAACAAGCAAACATTGAGTTTAATTAGCAACAACCCATCTCCAATTTCCGAAGGAGATGAGCACAGTGGTAGGGGTTCAGTTTATAGGTGACAGATGAGCTTTTCATAGAGTGATGAGCTGAAAATCCCAGCCCTGTATCCAGTCCTCTCAAATGTGCACAGCCTTTCCCTAGACAGCTTAATTTAGATGGGTTCCTTACGACATGTGGGCAACCATGGAAAAAGCAAACAATGTTTGGAGATAAAGAATCAGTGTCCCTCAAAGAACGCTGAAACGTTTTCCCAGCCCGCTCCTTCAGCTGCCCATCTGTTACCGCACACTGTATGTCAAACTTGATCTCAGAACCGTCAGCGCAAAAGGACTCGACAGCATCAAGTGGGTGACGCGAATAAGGAGTGACATTTGCAATGTTAATAACGCGCGCTGGAGAGATTAATCAGGAGCTCCGACCCCTGCTGCTCTACCCAGTAACTATTTCCATGCCAAAAAGAAGTGGTCTAACCCTCTATTACCTTATTACTCCAGATTGTGGAAGCGCTGTTTTTGCATCTGTGATAGATGGAGGAAGAGGTAGAGTAGTGTAGAGAAACATACGTGCCTGAAGGCAGGCTTGTTTCTCTAAAGGCTTCTTAATTTTCTGTCACATTTTTGTCCAATAAAATATATTACCCCACCCTCCAGACTTTGCCTGTTACTGCATGGGTCATTAATATTGCAATTATGTTTGGTATTCTGTTTACATCAGTACAATAAAATATCACTTAAAGACCTGACTTCTAGTTTAGCAGTCACCCCTCTTCAACACAGTGGGACTATTTGTCAGGTAAATATTTCATTTGATACATCCCAAAGCAGGAAATTAATAGACCATCTGCATACCCATCATCCATTCACTGTGCAAAATTCCTCTTCATAACCCTCCTTTCAAAGCCAATGCAATCTGATTACAAACATCTAATGACGGTTTATCCCAAAAGTAGGTTGAACAACAATTGCCCTTCTCTTCTCTAAGTCTGTGCCATGACGCGATTGAGATTGGAGGCAATGAGCCCGTTACAAAATTACACATCAAAACCCTAAACAGAAGTCAATACATGTTTTAGTAAAAGGCAAGGGCCAGGTTCTGCCATTCTGCTGTGGATGCATAATACCCCACTCTGCATGAAGCCCCCTTTATAGTGTTAGGACTATGCAAGTATTAAGGTGCCAGGGAGCCTGAATGAGAGGAACTCAGTCTGACTCAAAGCCAAAGCATATTAGAAACGTAACAAGTGATTTCCACGGACATTTTCTGGAAAGAGTGACTAGCTTTGAAATCTCAGAGCATTTTGCAATACAATCCAATCAACCCCAAATTAAGTAATTCATCTGAAACTTCCAGAAATCCATCAGAAAAAAATGAGTTAGACATTTAAATACATGCACTTTTCTTCTTGCCTAAAACCTCTTCTTCCCTTGTTCTCAGTTTGCTCTCTTTTCATTTCATCTTTCTGCCATCCAATATTAGCTAATGAGATACACAAGGCATTCAACTCCTTGAGACTGCTACTTTCTTTCTAAGAAGTTTTAATGAAAAAAGTTTGCAGGCACTACAATTAAATCAAAATAGTGTAGGATCACTTGTGATTTTCGACAAGCTGCCAGCCTTTTTTTCTCATCACTTTTTCTCCCTTTCTCCAATTAAAAAAAAAAAAAAGTATTTTTTAGATCAGTCTGCAGAAATACAATTCACTTTGGAATTCACGCACATGTTCTTTAAAAATCACTCAGCTGAATCAAATTCATATCTGAATGACAACGAATGATTACATAGTTATTGAAGAGGAGTTCATTTTCTCTAATCATCCTGTATATTGAAAAGAAAAAAAAATACAAAGAAAAAGTCTTTTACTCTAACAGAGACATTTAGAAAAGGAAAAGAGAGAAAGGAAAGGAAGAGAAATATACTCTGAAAAAATTGTGCAAGATTAATGGTGTCTCCATCATCATCTTAAAAGGTTTTAACAACCCCTAGGGCTGAATAGCCTCACGCTGCAATTCTGGATACCTTAGCATAAAACTAACATTGGTACAATATAATCTTGCTGTTCCTCTTTCACTTCTCTACTAACCTGGCTTTCTTATAGCACTTTCAGACACAGATTTATGAAGTACATTCGACTGCTGAACTACTTAGTTGTGTCTCTCACTTGGCACATCTTGCCCTTCAGATAGGAGCGTATCTACAAACTGGCAAAAACAGCTTAAAGTGAAGTGCAGAGCTCATCAGTATGGCCTTCTAAAACCACTTCTTTTATATAAATTAGTTGCAAATATTCTCATTCTTTGTGGAAGCACCTCTGTGAATTCTAATGAAATTTTTGCCTTCAAATACACAGCTTGATAGGACACAGTTATATTTATCAAATTGAAAGAATTGCATCTCAATTACTTTCCTCTCCTCCTGTCGTTATGCTACAGGACAGAGCTAATGCCTGCTCTATCTCAGTAGCTGTTTCTAGAACACCAAAATATCCACTCTGATTTATCTCATTTTTAAATGAAATTGTCTCCATCTTTCTAACCTTTCCTCAGATGGAAGCCTCATCATTTTTGCCACCAGGCTGTGGAACCCTATCCTGTCTGCTCTACTTTCTCTATCACAGACAGTTACCATGAAACGCAATATTCACAGGGCAGGAGGCCCATCACTTCCCAGAAGTGCCCTTCAATCTTTTGAATATTATGTCCCATCATCCATTTGCTTTCTGACTACCTTTGCACACTAAGCAGACCTTGTCTTCCCAGGAATTCTGTCCAGAGTCAGCATCCCCACACAAAAGGGGACAAAAAGAAAGGCACCAATTAAGAGGCCTTTAACCTATGAACTACTTGCAAGATATATACAGCTCTAATGCCAATCCAAAAAGGCTATTTCACCTCATTTATTGGTATCAGTGTGTGGCAAAAGCCTGGCCAGGCACCACCACAATGTATCCTTGACACTACGTGTCTGGGAAAGCCTAGAGCCATCATTAAAAAGAATTTGCTGGCTAGTGGTTTGAAAAAGTCCTTGCAAAAGTGACTCCATTGTTTCTGCCAGTGTAAGTGGATATCCAGGTGGTTTTGATACTTATTGTCTCCATTATATGCCAGTTATTGCCACTGCACTCTAGAATAAATTACACTGTACACATGGACCAAACTGTTTGGAAAACAAGAATACTGACTCATGAGAGAAAAACAAAAAAGAAAATTGAGGCTTCAGAAGTTTACTTCTAATGCCAATAAGGAATGAAATCGAGCTCTCTTCAACATGATGTGAAAGCAAAATGGCAACCTAGTGCAGATGTTTTAACTTGGGTTTCTTGTATGTCAGCTGAGTAACTTAACCATCCAGCCAGTATCCCTCAACTTACCTTTCCTCTATCTCCTTCACAGGGCTGTCCCAAACCAGAATTTTTTTTTTTCCTGACAGAAGTTCCATTTTAACCAGTATGATTCTGGAAAACAGTTCTGTATCATTTCAGAGAAATTTTCAAGTACTCAATCAGCCTAGTCAGAGGCAATAAACTACAAACAGGCTGCAGCTGAAGTGGGAGGAAAATTTTGAAAACAACATTGTGTTTTGTTTCTGCTGCTGCAAGGTTGTTTTGAATCGCGATGGAGTACTGCAAAATGATAAACATGCGTTCACGCATACCACAGACTTACTCCAAAGGTAAGAATTCAGGAGTAGGGAAGAGTTATACTATCCTAGAATAGGATGCATTTGAAACTCAAAAAATGCTATAAATCTCCTGCACTATAAATGTCTAAAATTAATATAAGGATGTTAATTCTAAAGAGCATGGGCAGTATGCCTCTCCTTGATTTGCTAACTTTTGGAGGAAGATCTATTAACACGCAATACATCAGGTCCACTCCTTCCTGCCAAAGGCAGACACTGAGAAGTGCTGCACACTGCAATATCTGTTCATTTTTGTAACACCACAGGAGCAACCACAGTTAAATAACATTAAACCAGATTAACTGTAGCAAAAATTATAATGGACCAAAGCTGAAAGTCCCAACTGGTCAAGCCAAAGAAACTTCATTGCTCAATGCAGTGGGAAAATCAAGGTCTCAGATATGGAATATAGAAATACCCCACCATGAGCACTATATGCACACTTCCTGTTTGTTTCCATCATCTTGAAATACAGTAGTCACAAAACTATATCATCGTTTCACCACTTGACAGTGATAATGCAGTAGGGTTCGTTATAAATAGCTGTTGATATAAACATCAAGAATAGGTTGGGGTTTTATTTTTTTAGAAGATTCCACTTTTTGCACCTATTTAGCTACTTATTTTTGCATTCAAGATAGTTTCCAGGATAGAAGAGAACAGAATATTTGCAAATGTGCAGAGAGGCAGCTAACATGCCTGTAGCAATTTCTGTACTACTTCTTCAGCAAAACTCTTCATGAAACATCTAGTGACTTGTTGTTGTCATTGAGGGTTAACTTCTGCAGTCTGCTATATGCTTTTTGCCTCAGACAGCTCCAACAGTCAGCCTTTGTTGGCTGCTTTCTCACTTAGGAGTACCCATAGCTTTTGTCTACAACATATTGCTGATCAAGGACTGCCAAGCACCTACTGCAATCGTTGCTTGGCAGGAACTATGTGACCAATAGGCAAAGTGCTGCTAATGGTGTCCCAGCAGGTGTTGCAGCAGGAGGGCGAAGGAGCCCAGAACCTCTGCTAAGGACTGTGCACTAACAGTGGTGATGTGCCATGTGGTCTCCAACACCGGCTGGAGCAAGTGGCCTTGGCACATTGGGGGCCTTGACCCAAACAGCACTACTGAGCAAGGATGCCACTGTTCAGGTCTGAGGCTGCAAGAAGTGCCTGGCGCCCCTCCCTGAGGTTGGGAACGGTGGTCTCCCCCACTGTGGGAAGTATGCTGTTGTTGTGGCACTCAATTGCAAGGTAAAGGAGCTGTGAAAAGAGGTGAGCATGCACACCGTCAGGAAGGATGAACAGGAGATCAATATAGTCTTTGCAGAGACCCTGAAGAGCTAAGAATCCAAAACCTGCATTGCAAGGCAGGAGGGAAATCTAGAGACCACCCTCAAGGGATCAAAACTTGTAAGATGGGGGAAGACTGAAACTTGTCATTTCTAGTGAGATGATTGGGGCCGCTTCTCCACTTCTAGTTCCGGAAACAGGAGAGAAAGGTCACCTTGCATCAGGGGAGGCATCAAAGCCAGCTAAGCATCAATCAAGTGTCTGCATGAAGAAGAAAGTGGGAATGATAGCTGTTGGAAACTCCTTCCTGCAAGGGAGACAGGAAATCCTGGTGTTGATTTGACCTGTTGTCTCAGGTTTGCTGCTTATCTGGGATGTGGTAAAGAAAAAGTCTGAGGGCCAGAAGAGACTCAACAATTACCCCTCACTGCTCATCCCTGTGAGCATCATAAACAAACAGGAGGAACTAAAGCTCCACATGTAGTCACAGAACTGCAGCATGGTTGGAATAACAGACATGGTGGGACGGCTTGCACAACTGGCATGCTGTCATGGACAGGTACACACACTCTTCAGGAAAAGGAGGCAGGGAAAACAAAGAGCAGGGTTGGCCCTCTCTCTGAAGGAGCAGCTCAAATGGCAACATGGCCAGACTCAGGCCATTCAGGATGTTTCTGGGTGGTGTCAAGGATAACTTCTTGATTTGAGCACTAGAGGGCCAAAGAGGGGTGAAGAACGTTTTCTCCCTGAGGACAACTGGGCAGCAGAACAGAGGGTTTGTGCAGGATCCATCCTTGGAGATTTTCCAGACCCATCTGGATACACCCCTAAGCAACCCAGGCTGAGCTCATTGCTGAGCCTGTCTTGAGCAGGAGATTGGAGTAAGGACCTCCTCAGGTCCCTTCCAACCTGAGGGACTCTAGGACTCTGGGGAAAAAATCCTCTAATTCAGTGGCAATCACAGATCTGTCTGCAAGGAAAAGGTGGTAGTCAGAGGTAGATAAATTTATCCATGTGCGTGCAATTACATACATTTTTTTCCTTTTCAGTAAAAACTACATGCATTTACATGAGACAGAGGTGCTGTTAAGGAGCCTTATATTTAAGACAAATAAGTATAAATGTAAACTGCAGATAATCTACCATTAACTAAACCAGGATAACACTCCTACACTTAAGTTAGTCCACAAAAAAGTTCCCTAATAATTATACAACACACCTTATGAGATATAAAACTCAGATTCATAGTCCTGACCCCACAGCCTGTGTTATTTTTTTTTTACATATATATATATATATATAAATATACCTGTAGAACTGAGCATGGCAAAGCAGGGCTGGAGTCACATCACCTAACACTGGCCATCTAAATAGATGTTTACTCTTTTCTCCAAGGTTTTCTCCTTAAGCTCCCTCTACAGTTGCTCGCAGAAGAGTCACCTTCCACAAAATTTCCCCTTGGCAGACAAATACAATTAGGCAAGATGAATTCCACCCTTAACAAGAGCTGTTAACAAAATCAACTAAGCACTTAAAGCCAAACACTGTAGTGAAAACAACTGTCCCTAATAATATTAAACAGGCTGTAACTGAACTCATAGCAAGTGCATGGCAAGCAATAATTCTTCCAGTTCCTCTGATTTATTCCTCAGGGTTTCCCAGTGTGACTTGCTAATTTAGACCTGTCTTGCTTAGACTGTTAATTCTCTTCAGGGCTGGGGACTATTCATGTTACTTATCTGACCCAGCACTTTTGCCACAGTTTAGTCTCAAACACTTCTATTAGTTCCATATAACTCCACCCTGAAAGCCACTCTACCTTTCAGCAATTATCTCTGTGAGATAATTAACTCAGTATGTACACAGAGTTAACTGAAAAGAGAGAGAGAAGACAACATCTGAAGTGTGAGACAGGCTGTGCACAGAAATGTTGAGACTGTGAGAATAACCAAAGGCAGTATTTCCAAGACAGGCAGGCTTTGGTGGTAGTCTCCCAGCTCGACCCCAACTCCAGCCTTAGCTCCAACCCGACACCTCAGTATCCCAGCCTTCATTTGCACCTCTGTTTTGTGATTCAGATGTAAAATATCTTTTTATCTGGAGATTTATTTTGCAACCAGGATCCAGCATGAGGCCAGGATGCAGGCCTAAGATACAATTTTTGTGATTTTCTGATCTTGGCATTTGAGTTGTCATGTACATGATATGGAAGCTCACTTCGTTACAGTTGTCCCATCCAGTCTTAATTATAGTCTATGGGAGGTACAGAAAGGAAGAGATAAGAAGAGACCGCCAGTCTCCAAAAGCCTAGCCTAAAAGAGCTGGCTGCACATGTTTAACATGAATTAGGCATTTAGCAATCAGCTCAAAAGCCTAAACGGGAAATGTTGCTCGAACTGAAATAAATGGAAATTTTTTTTAGGATCCAGAGTTTCACCCTGTCTATTTATTTTGTTCTCTGTAAAGGCACATAAACAGGCTCTTGTCAAAAACATAAGCAAAAGTTTTGCCATCCTGCTTTCACCTGCCCTGCTACATTCCACACCCACACATGCACACAGTGACTGACCGTATGTGAATTATCAGACTGTGGAGTCGCTCAAATGTGACGACTGTTTCCCATAACAAGGTCCTGAAATAAAGAAAGTCCATCAGCTCTCCAGCATTTATCATGGTACCTTTCTGTAGGGTAAGAAAACAGTCTGAACTCTGAATGCTTTTATAAAGGCTAGAACAGCATATGTTGTACTTTTCAAGATACAAGATGTAACTTAACAAGTTGAATGCTGACTGTTAGACGTCCTTGTGCATTTGTACAGGGGAAAAAAAAATGAACAAAGTCTTTTAAGCCCCTTGTGAAGTTTCAGTGAGGGTTTGACTGATGACCCTTAACATTTTAAAAATCCTTCTTAAAAATATGAAGGAAGTCTAGTGTTTCTTTCCATAAATAATACCTTTCAAAGTTTTATTCATGCCTGGAACGGATTCAGTATTTTAAGTGCAGTAAACATTGTTTCATAATCCGAGGAGTGCCAAACAACAAAATATTTCCCCTCTAATTTATTTCTGTTACATAACATTAGTTTATAATGTAACAGGCGAGTAAGTGGAAAACATCCGGCGGACCAATTTTATGACATCTTACTAGATTAGCAGTAGATAAAGGACATTTAATTTTTTTTTTTAATATTAGATGAGGAAAGATTAATGAAATTATTTTAATGATTAAAAATAAATAAAAATTCATGGTAAAAAGTGACCTATCAAATTTAATAAACCATTTAGCTAAGGTTTACAGATACTCTGAACTAACACTAAAAGTGAACTTTAGGTAATTCGAAAAAGTTACCCCAGATCTGCCAACCTGCGGCTGATTATCCCCAAAGCCGTTTAATATAAAGTCCTCTCATCGAGGACGTATCAGATATTAAACTGATAAGAACAGATACTACACTTGATCTTAGCCAAAAGGCAAGGAGGAGGACAGGAATGATAAACATCTCACATAAAAGGGGAAATATGACTTTTAGACAAGGTCATGCTACCTAAACTGCAATACTTCCTTGCAAATGTATTCTTCCAGAAAGCGCAAACATAACTTCCCTTCTGCAAGGTCTGTAGCTTATTATTCTCTGCAGTGATTCACACTGTACAGTAACATTCCTATTTGAAAAACAGAACCAGTGCAACTTTAAAACAAGTACGTATTTCCATTCAGGACACCGTAAGTTTAAGTTGATGAGCTGTTTGATCCTTTGAAGAACTATACAGTTGCTCTATTTGATAATCTATCCAGCTGCCTAGGTTGTTTCTCGCCTTTTATTACAGCTGTATCCTCTGGATAGGATACCAAATCTTTTTAAGACTCTCCATGTGGCCTGTGGCATATGTTAAGTCAAAAGCAGGTAATAAAAAAATATTATTGGAACTATTCAGCAGTACTGGCAAAGTTTCAAGCCTAAGGTTTCCAAACAGTACAGCTTGGGAAGTGTTGATAAGACCCAGGCAGTAAACAGACACTGAACAAATGTCTCAGCAATGGCAACATGAAGTGACAATTCAAGCTAACTTACCACAATGAGATTATTTTATCTCTCTATACTGCGAAAACTAATACGTCACCACTGTTCTTAGTAAGTGACAGAATGAGGTGCTGCAGTCCCATGCAAGAGTAAGTAGTTCACAAGGAAGGGAAAAGTGCTGCATGGGACACAGTCTTTGCATGGCTTTCTTCCATTTCTCACCAGGGATAGTTTTAAGAAGTTAGAGGTTTTGAGTAGTCACCAAGCTGTATCCACATGGTACAAAATAGGCTGCGTGCTGCCTACAAAGCGTGCTTTAGTGTGGCTTAGAAACAGTCGGTATGCAGGAAGGCAGAGGGCAAGAGGCAAAACAGCCTTATGGTATCTTCAGTCACAACCATTAGTTTCACTGATGACTGTAAACGGGTAATGAGAACACTTCTGAGAAGATGATCCCCCAGAAGCTTTCTCACCATGCACATGCTTGGTTTTTGAGGAAACTGCCACATGATCTTTGCTCATTGATACAGTCACAGAGCTGCATTTGGACCTGAGCAATTATCTACTGTACAGATCTCCTCCTAAAAGCTCTGCTTCAAAACCATCAGCTTTTAAAAATTAATTACTCCTAGCTGGAATAGTGTTTAATCAACATTCACTTATTTGCTTGGTCATTCTTTCACTTTGTGAGAAGGTGGTGGCCATTATAATGGCCTAAGAGTTATTCTTGGAGATTAAAGTTTCTTGCCTTTCTCAGAAAATTTTGTGCCAGTCTCTCCTCACACTAACTTGGAAGAGCCTGTGTTGAAATCCATGTCCAACACAGCCTGAAAACAGACAGTAATGCTATATATGATTTGGGATAAAATGGTTTTCAAATAACAGAATGAAAATATATATATTAGCTAAGAAATTTTAAACCATTGTAGCAGACAGAAGATGTTGAGTCTCCATGTGTTAGCCAGACAAGAGAATTCTGTGTTTCTCCTTCCATTGGAGAGTTATCTTAAAGACTTTTAAGCACACCCACTAAGATAAAGTATATGACGCATTAAATGCAACTTTTTCTCATCTAGACTAGGCATCATAGCTTTGTACTGCTTGTGGGTCATGGATATGTTTGGCAAAACCACTTAAGTCATCAAACTGATTTCCTATAAACCACTTAGCAGCCTTGACTGCAACCTGGACTGGTTTTCGTATCATGCAACAAGCTGAACAGCCTTATAATCCACCCTTGCTTTCCCAGTACTGCTCATTCATTTCCTCCTTCCGTTCTTTGCCTACAAATACATATTCACACACAGATCACGTTTTCTACCACTATTAATTTTCCAATATTATGTATGATTTTGATACTACAGTAACAGGAAAACATTTAAATAATACCTTTGTTCTGATACTGGCCTAAGATGTCTCTGTAGCACCTAGAAGTAGTTTGGTTGTTCAGTAAAGCCCAGTTTACAATTGTATTTCAGCCTGAATTTACACATTGACAAGGGTGACTATCAGTTACCTAAACAAACCTATGTCCGAACATTTGAAGTACCCTCAGCATCTAAAGCATCTGCAGTGAGTTGACACACAAGACATACAGAAGACCCATGCCCTTTTTGAAGCCAGAGGCCATGTGGTTTTGTGAAATAACATAAGATGTCTATGCATCAGCAATTAAGTTCTCTGTTTGAGATTAAATCTGTGGGAGTTTAACTGATAGAGCTAGAAGTCACATTTCCAGACTTATAATTCCTTCTTCGGATCTGAGAGACGGCTAACACCTAAAAACCGTGATACCTATTTTTCTGATCAAATAACAAGCTTTCTACTTTTCAGTGAGCTGTGCTCCAACTCAATGTCAGAAGAACACTAGTAACCTATATTCATTCAAGAGAAATACTCCTCGGATGGGGAAACACTGCTGAACTGAAACACAGACTTATTAAAAGCTGTATTACATAGTTATGGCTGTTCAAGGGCCTTCTTATTCAAAATGTTTGTTAGACATCTCTCTTGCAGAAGAGTAATGTCTAGCAGTATAGTTAAACTGACTTCATTTGGTGTCCTTCTGTTTTCCCTTGATACAAATCTAGCAGCAATTGAATGACTCCTCAGTGTATTTCTGACCGAAATAGGAATATCATTTATTAATCCACTGAAAATGCACATCAATTCTAAACATTAATTTTTTTAGATCAAAGCAAAAATATTACATTTTTGTGTTTCCTACTGAGTTCATGATTTCCTTAATGTTCTATGTCTGTTCCTCAAGCTGAGATTCTTCCACAGAGACAAACCCATCATACGCTCATAAAACCTGATGCCTGGGTAGCACGTCCCTAATTCAGATTGAAAGCTTTTTCTGAATCCAGATGCATATGACACTTTGAAGAAACATGCTCTCCTAATTACATCCTTTCAGCAAACAGCTGGAGGAATAAGCAGGTGAATGGTGTAAAGTCTGCTCTTATAACAAAACAGTTTTCCAAATTAAGAGTGGGCAGCTACATATATGCAGATATCACAAAGTCTGCATCAGAAAAAGCCAGTCATGTCTTTGCTTACCCTGTTTTCTCCATTTTCTTCAGCACAAAGAACTTTACCAGTTGATTCACGATGCAAGTCTCCCATCCACCCTAATATATGGCAATCCACATGTTAATCGCAGCCCTATTGAAGCGTTATGCTAGAGGACAAGACAGTTTAATATGGTTTAGCTTATGTTACTCCTGCTTTGCTTCTCCCTCAACTTCTAACACCTCCTTTCAGATGAAGGGACTGAAAAAATTTGTCATCTTTTCTTCCACCTACACCTTTTGCAGCCACAACTTCTCTATGTGCAGGGCTGTAGACAGCGTGCAGTTTCTCAGAGCCATCCATGTTTCCACCACTTGATTAATAAGAGCAACCTACAGCTTTCCAGCTGCACGTGGCAGAGGAAAGTGCTTTTGCTAGTGATGTCCCTGTACATTTCAAACATCTGCAAGATTCTGTACCATCTTCTGTGATTTTTTTAACTCTCCTGAATTGGTCTCAAACTGTCTCCAAGTCTAACCACTGCACAACTCTTACTAATGTGTTAGTATGAACTGAAGTATTAAAGGATAATAAAGCTGCAATTCACAAATATCTTTACATCTGTTCTTCAAATTCCTCCCAAGTGAAGGTTACTGGACAAGAGATGATGAGGCAAATCCAGCTTTAATGGTATTTTCCTTCCAAGATGTTTAAGTTCTGAATTCAGATGAGAGCAGTGTCCAGGCTATGCTGATAAGTAGAGGCTGAACATTGCTTTCTAGAGATAAAAAAGGTGAGAGTTGATGTTGATTGCCCCTGGTCTCTCACTGTTTCTCAAAGACACTGACAAAAACCGTAGCATCAGTCCGCCATAGGGTCCCATAGACAGAATAACTGGGATGCTGCACTTCCAGTGTTCAGATCATCCAGCTGAGAACTGAGGTAAAATGAAACTGAACTAAATCACATGCTTTGGGAATAGTCATTCAAAAAGTCCTGAGAGATTTGGGAGAGGTTATTTCTGCCGTCACCAAACTTTTTCAGGTTTGGTCCCAAAAGAGTCAAAACCTTCAGGTATTTAGGATTTTCCTCACACGAATGCTCTGTTACAAACTCTTGGGGCTTCCAGCTAATTCACATCTCACTTCCAAAACAGGACAGCTGCCTCTATTCCATGTACCCTTGTATCTCCACACTGATATTCACCATTTCCAGGTGTGCAATGTGAGGCAGCTATGATAATCCTTCCAGACCCTGACCTTGAATGATCTCCAGCACTGCCCTCCTCTAGACAACTACTGTGTGTGCTGAGGGCAGAGTCCTTCAGGCACTGGGCATAAAGCTCTCACCTCTGGAAGCTGTGGTGCTTGTCAGCCTTCCAGCCCCTCACCTTGGCAAGATTTAGGAGATGACTGGAGATGAATTCATCCGGTCCAGCTTTTACAGTTTTCTTTAAAATGGCCATCAAAATGCAGCATTGCTTGAGATAGCAACAAGGCTGCTGATTAATGATACCTACTGTCACTTCAGTCCTTGGTGTCTTTAAGCTCTGTCAATAAACAGATCGGTGCTCAAGTTCTTCTTGCCTCATGAGTCATTAAAATTGAAGCTATAACATGAAATAGAGCAAGTTGTTGTTGCCATTGTTTATTAGTGCAGAAACTCCCAGAAGGAGCGTTTGTCATCACAATCTGAAAACATTCACATTATTGCCAGGGGAAGAAGAAAAAAACTTAAAAAAAAAAATCACAGCTGCAATCTGTGAGAAAGCTGAAGTACAACCATTCCTATGGCTTAGCCAGTCTAAAGAAAAAGTAGCCAACAACATGATTGCTTTTCAGAGCATGAACAAAGTATTTTTACGATGGTCTTCATTTACTCTTCTAAGCAAATCTACTGCTGGCAGAAGGCTGGACTCACTCATTTATCCATATGCAACACAGCATTCATAGTCGAAATTTTTATTTCATCACTATGCTTTAATCCTGACCTACATGAGCACAGATCAGCAGCGGTTGGACAGTAGATTAGTCTCTGTGCCTGCTCGTTCCTTGAGCATTCTTATGAGAATCAACATGCTGTTTCATTTTGTAGGGGCTTAACCAGATGCTCCGATGCCAATCACTTATTTCAGAAAACCGTGAGATGTAAATCCATGCTTTTCTGGGGTGTGGATCCCACCAGCTCCTGCAGTGGATAGTGGATAAGTATTTCTGTCTTGACTACAAGACAAAACTGGAGAAGTTGTCCTTAGTCAGTATTCACCAAGTACCACTGAAATTTGTTGAAATGTTATTAGGTAGCTGAAAAAACCTCCAGTAGGGAAATTACCAGCTCATGTGTAACTCAGTTATAGTAGTATCTGTTTTGACAGGAAGAGGAGGAAAAACACCCTAGAATTTAAAACCATCTTTTAGCAGACAAAGAAATCAGAATAAATGGATTCCATGTAGGGAACTGGTTCACTTGAAATGTTGTCAGCATCTCTCACTTTTTTTTTTTAAGTTTTACTTTTATTTGGTTAAAAAAAGAAAAGTGCTATCTGCTGTGAATTTTCCCAGAAAGAACAAGCAAGAACCCAAGAAAGAACCACTTCCATCCTACCCACTCACTACTATTAACATTCCAGACTCTGAAAAGCAACCCAACGAGACAATGGTCTACAAGCCGAGAACAACTGTATTACTGATCAGCAAGTCCAGAGAGCAGTTTCTGCACTGCATGAAGCATTGTTTCTGACAACAAACTTAATGGAAATTTTTTCCCCATTTAAAAATAGCTGGTCCTAATCAAGAAAATAATTAAACATAAGCTGAAAACATATTTTATGTAAATATTAGTCAAGAAAGGTTCCAGAGCTATGAACCTTAATTACATGCACCACTAAATCTAAATGTGTTGCACAGGAGCACAGAAATAAGATACTTGTATGTGTTAAGAGTAATACCCTCAGAAAGAAATCATGATTTAACCATAGCATTTCTATTTTGTTCAGACAATTGTTATTTCTTCTCTCTGAAGGTATGATTGTAGCTAGGTGAGGAGGAATGTGGGTTTAAGTACTCTATGCTCTATGAATCAGAATGATGATTAGGAATAAGCAGCTATACTAAAAAAAGCACAAACTTAAAAAAACAGTTTTCTGACCAGGCATTGGAAGCCCAGATGTCCAAAGTCCTGCCCCTACATCTTGTGAGACAGCAAAGCACTTCGCTAATATAATTGTTCCCAAAATTGGCGGGGGGGGGGGGGGGGGTGGGGGGGGGGGGGGGAACACAACCAACACAACACAAAAAACTCAGAACACATCTTTGGAGATGACTATGCCAAACTTTACTCTTGAAAGCTTGGGATCAATCTTATAAAATGGGATGCATCAAATGTGCCTATCATGCATGTACCTGCTCATACATCTGTGCAACCAGGCACATTAGTATGCCCAAGTATGGTCAAACAACAAATGCACAATATAAATACCTCAGATATTTTTAGGAAGTCCTTGTGAAGCATAGTATGTGCAGGATAAGTACAAAACAACTGGATGCTTCTACTCAAGAACCTCCTCCCCAGCTGGAGAATAACTGTTCTTCTGCACAATGACAGTCTAACATCATCATCCACTGCAGCATAACATTATTCAAACCCTGGAAAAGTACACATGTAATTCTGTAACAGGGTCTGCACCTCTACCAACTCATCAGTAGATGGATGGGATTGAGGGAACGAGATACACCAGCCAAAAACTACAGTAAATTGCTTCTTAATCTTCTCTGTGGTGGTGCTCATTGAAAGATGTATTAAGCATATTAATGTGAGATTCCTTTTTAAAACTAATGCACACACAAAGGAAGCCCAAGTACTTTGCTGCTACTTCAGGCTTATTTTCTATTTTTGGTGTTAACACTTGGAAGCCAGCCTTTCAAAATACATTCCTAGTCGCGCTCCCCTGTGCCTGTGGAGATGGCATGGCAATCAGCAAGGAGCTGCCAACATTTTCACAAGAGACTCTCATAGATGTTTTCACCTTAATGTATAATAAATCCTTTGGCCCAGAGTGCATGCAGTGTCCATGTAGATATGGTGTAAAGATCTGGAGGACTTCTTCACCTGTCATCTAATTAAAGTTAAATGCCGTCTCCAAGTTATCATCTCAAAATAGGCAGAACAACAGGGTAAACAAAATGCATTTGTTGGGGGGGGGGGGGGGGGGGAATTATTCATAATACTTGGATAGTCTATTGAGAATGTGCTAAAGCAAACACAGAGCTTAATCAGTAGAAATCAAACGGAGAGACTCTCTGATGTGACAATGAGGAAAGAAGGTTTATAGCTTTCCCAGATTTGATAAGACTTGTTAGTGGCTCCAGTGTAATCTACATTAAAAGTGAGAAATTTCTCTTGATAAAAAGTCACACTGCCAGGAGATAGGTGATTCTCTCCTGGGGCAAATTATCTCAGCAAGGATACCTCATCCCTTGCATTTGATAGATTTTTAACAAAATGCCTTAGGATTCCCTCTTCATCATTTGCAAGGGAGACACACATTTAGGAAGTGAGAGATTTTGAAGGCTGGAAGCTTATACAGGGCTTCAATTATATTGCCCTCCCCCAGAAGAGGTCCCCCAAGTAAAAGCTCATTTCCACATTAACTGCCAAAATAATGTCAGTCACTAATAATTTTTTTTCTTTCTCCCTCTCTCCTCCTTACCCCCCCAAAAAATGTTGTCCTTTGGTCTGACTGCTAAATCAAAGAGGGGGATTAAAACAACTCATTATCAATTCAAATTGAATTTGAGACAGAGCTAAGACATAGGACTTCTGAATTAGTCATGGAAATGTTGCATCTTAGGGTAATTTAAATGACCAGCTTTTTGTAATTACCCAGTGTACTGAAAATTGCCTAGAAGTTGCTATAGCTCATACATTATAAATGCTTGATGGGAAAAATCAATGGACTACCTACCTGCTACTTGAAGCACCGGTTCAGAGGGGTCAACTCATTAGCAGTTGTTGGGATTATAGGTTTGACCAGATACAATTTAGCATTCAGTTAAAAAGAATAGAAATCCATTAAGTTATTTTGTTTTCTGCCTTCTTTTGGCATTTTATTCCCCAAGAACTTCTGGATGCTCAACTGAAGGGTACAGTGATACAGCCTAGGAGCAGCAACTTTCCCACTGTTTCTTGAGCTCTCCCTTGGAGGGAAAGCTTTTCAACAGACAAGATTGTGCTTCCATGTGTGTGTGTGTGTTAGTGGAAGACCAGTGCGATACAGAGAGTCAAGACTAACACCTGTCTTCCTTATGCTGTGGATTAGAAAAATTCACATACAGTTAGGAAAGAGGGATGAGGAAGAACAACGGAATAGGAAATGGCAGCTGGGGAAGGAAGGATTGGAGGCAGGTGTCTTAACATTTGCGTTAACACTTATTTTCAGGAAATAAAACCAGAATTTTTTTCAGATACTTATACAGATATTCTGTGAACATCAAGAGATTATCAAGAAATTGCAGTGCAAATAGAGGAAAAGGACAAAAAGGTAAGTTCTATAGAGCAGCACCTCTGCCTTTGCTAACAGTTACATTAAGCTCCAATAAAAGAAGGCCTCTTACTAGCGACATAAACTGTTTTCATCCAGACTTGGAAAAGTAACAGTCTGATTATCCATAGAGGGATTACATGAGTAGCAACCATCTTAGCTTCCTCCCTCTTATGCTACCAACATGACCATCAAAGTTAATGTCATTTTCACTAAGGAAGTTTCACTGGGTTGCATGCATTGAATCTGAGTCATTCACTTCTCAGGGGCAAAACAAAAAACCCCAAACCAAACCAAAAAAAAAAAAAATCAACAAAACCCCAATAGTATTTTACAGGGAGATTATGTCTAATAGGCAATAATACAGAGCTTAACTGAATTCTTCATTAAGTTTTATTATCCTTCTTATACTAATTATGTGTACATCATGGGAGAAGAACTCCCTGTTACATCCCCTCACCAAATCCAAATCTAATTCTCCAAACATGCTTCAGTAAAGGATCTCTGATTAACTAAAATGGAAATGAACACTTACTAGTACCTGTGCACCCACAAGCAGTTATATTCCATACATGTAAGGAATGAAAACTGCAAAAGCCCCAAAGAAAAAAACAAGCCACTTCAATTTAGCTAAAAATAAGTCAGTGAGAAGAGTGTCACTGAAAGAAGCCAAACTAACCCAATGGGAAGGTGTCAGGAGACTGGGTTTATTCTTCTCCATGCAGCTTTCCAGATTCATATGTGCACTATTTTGTTTGGTTCCCATTGGTGGAAACAGAAGTGCCAAAATATCATAAGCCTATAGTCTATCTAATCTATATAACCTATTTTTAGAGTGTTAATCACCTGGGTGCATAGCTAGAGAAAAATCTATTCTCCAGGAGCATTTTTGCAGACAACTTCTCATAACAAAACCTAGAAAAGTAGTAGAAGGCACAAGACTGCTTCTGCTCTCTCCTCTCCCCAAGACTGGAATCAGAAAAACTCATCAGGCAATAAGAATTTTAAAAAAGAAAGCATCTATACTTCACAAAGTCATTCTGGTTTGAAAGTCTGATACCAAACAATGTTTGATACTGGTTTATCTTCATTAAAGTCTATGACTTTTGAACATAATTTTCATTTTACGCTACTCTTAGTCTAGCAAAAAGGGAATTAATCTTGCAAATCTAGGGGCTACAAACAACTTCTAAAAAATTTATACAAACAATATTAGTAAAATCTGAATCTAGATTATATTACTATTACATTTTGAAAACCAGTGTCATGTACAGAGGACCAAAGCAAAAGCAGGAGTGTGTTATCCGTTCTGCTGAAATGATACTGAAGTTTATGGCTGAATTTCACCTAAAACATGAACACATTTAGGAAAAACCTGAACATAACTTCCTTTTGATAGGTAAGGACACTTATTGTCACAGTGTTTGAGTAGCATAAGCTACTTTTTCCATTTTCACATCTGGCAGAGTCCATTCCTTATCAAGCAACATGTGTTTATTGTTAGAACAAATTCTGCACAACCAGTAATATTTTAGGTATTGTATTTAGCTGAAAACCTATGCTCAATATATTCAATATTTGAATAGTTATTAAGGACTTGTATTTGTGATAATTATTCACCACTATATAACATAAGATAGAATAAAATTAATTCAAGTAAAATAATAGGAATATGTATCAGTAAGAAAGACTGGGTCACTAATCATGTTCCCTGATTATTTTGATCTTACTCCTCCTCTGGATAAAGAAGGTAAGTCCCATTACTCATGTCAGGAATCCAAAATTTATACCTTCCTTTACTAGAGCCATCATATTAAGAAATGGCTGCCTCCTCTTGGGGGAGAAAAACTGAGCAAGATTTCAAAAGCAGAACAAAAATAATGTGCGTATCTGTACGGAGTCCAAACTCACTGCATCTTCCAGCTCTCATAAACAGAGGGAAATAGGAGAAGGACAGAAAGCAGGATGGTATGTAAAAGCCTCTGACATTCCCAATGTTTTCATCTTATAGAAAGTTAGAAGAATATTAATCTGGGATTTTCTAGGAGGTAGGTTCCCTCCTCTCCTCCCAACATGGTTTCCCTACACATAGCCAAGTAATATAAACTTCCTCTGTGAATTAAAGCACAAACTCCACTTAGCTTTGTTAACTTAAACCGTAGCTTCTTTTTCAGAGCTGTTTAATGTTGCCAGTATCTGATTGCACTTAAACTACATTAGAAGATCACTCAGGTTGCAAAGTCAAGCACCCAGAAAGCTAGGAAATACTGAATTAAGGTTGACATTGTCACTTTAATTTGTCCCTTTCACATACAGACTAATTATAAGCTTTACTTACATGACCACGTTCAATTTCTTCCCAAAGCACCTATGGTTCTGCAGTGCAATGAATACAGAGCACTCAACAAATCAATACCCTTTTTACTGAAATTAGGTGTTCATTAAATTTAACAGAACCAGCTCCACTTGTAATATTATAGAAATAAGTCAGCAGATCTCTTTTTGCACAATGCCCAGAAGCCTTGAATTGAAAATGTAACATCAGTTTCCCTCAAATGCAGAGTTTCAAGAGTCCTACTGAAGTTACAGGGAGCTGAGGAGGTCTCAGCACCCAAAAGACCATGCTTTACAATGAATTTTGACATGTCAAGTCATGCATTGTGTGCATCTGCTACTGAATAGGATATCAACCTTTAATGCATCCTATATTGCTGGAGTTGCTCGGATACTATATATAAAGAAAAACTTGAGCTAAGCAGCATTATAATTACTTGCACAGCTTAAGGAATTAGAGGTATTTTTATTTTGTAATTAAGATAACCTTGCAAGGTCAATAGATAAACTGTGGAAATGAAATGGTATCAAAACTAAGCACTAAGCATATTGCCAAATTAAGTAAATTGATGAATGCCAAGAGTTAATCAGGACCATAGTGGTGTTCTCAAGCACCAAGAGCTGGAAGAGACCTCCAGAGGTCCCCTTCAGTCTACATTATTCTATCAATGGCAGTGACAACTACCACCATATATAAAGCCCTTACTCAGACAATCACCTTTGAGAGCGCACTGATGCTCCATTCCAATTAAGATCTTTTTAGTGAGTCCTAACAACACTAAAGGATGAGATTAATCCCAGCACAGAGTTTTCCTCAGACAATCTGGTCCTGAGTAAACACATAATTAAAGATCACCTAGAATGAGACTTGCAAGGCTATAAATTCACCTGCATTTTGAAAGAATCCAAAAGAAAGAGTAGATTATTTTAAATATAAAGAGGTATCAGCATGAGTAACCCTGGAGATTACTATCAACTAAAGTTGGGGGGAAAAAATATACACTTTTCCACTTATTTTGTATGCAACACCATTTATGCACGTATGGTTTTACTTCTTGTGTCACACACTACCATAAATACATCACTTTGTTTGTTTAAGGAAGAACATGTTCACATTTGCATTTTCCTCCAAGAGTATATTAACTAAATGCTGAAACAAACTGGAATTTAGAAGCACAGACGTGCTGAAACAAACTGCAATTTAGAAGCACAGACATAGATGAGAAAGAACAGTAAAGTGTGGCAGAGGGATGGGAAAGAAGATCTCTGCTTACGAGTTTCCTGCCTAATCATCTGAAGTAGAAACAACAAAACCCTTATGAAAATTAGGGAAGGCTTGATTTTCCAGCCATGTGGTTTGTATCATATGCCAACCTTTTTTAATTAGAGTACAATCTTTTTTAAAGAAATCACATTAGTATTTTGCAGGGCCCATCAGGATGCTTATTTCAGGATTACACTTCCTTTTCTACTTTGTACTTCATGTATAGCATTAACAGGTTCTTAGGGGGGAAAAAAAAAATCCATCCCTCCACGATGGACAGACGAAATACCAGGACTCTTTTTACTTGACTTTTACCTAAAATTAGTTCATTGTAAAGAAACATTTGCATCTTAATACATAATTAAACTGTACAATTAACCAACATGCAGCTGAACTGAAACAGCAACACATGCAATTCTGTGTTACTGGCAGAGTAAAAATGCATTACTGTAGACTGTAAGGGAGGAAAATGTATGTCATGTAAGCTCACACAGATTATTCACCTGACAAATTTTGAGAAGATAAATAGGACTTCAGTGAGTCCTTAGAAGTGCAAAACTGACTGCACTAGCTGAATGACACCAAGCAGAAGAACCGAACCTAGGAGGGGATTGCCAAAGGTTACTTGAAAGGCTTATTTCCCTTTTAATCTCCCAGGGAGTTGAAGGTGTGGAATATCTCCCAGGAAAACATGGGCAGCCCACAGCTGGGTGTCTTCAGGATAAATGGGAGTCTCAGTAGTCAAATCAAAAAGAACTGAGGTCTCAGGTGCTCCAAAAGAAACAAAAACAACCCAAGACCTGAAAGTTCAAGAGAGCTTTGGCTTCCTGTCCAGTCCTCCCTCTTGCTGACTACCTCTCCAGTCACTTACCCAAGGGGAACTAGATGGGAGAATGATAGACGACCCAAATTCTGATTAAATACCCTGTTTCCCTGGTATGGCTGTGATTAATCTACATCACAGTTCAGCGGTTCAGATGCAATTACTACGTTGGGACTAATGCAATTAGGCTTGTCTAGACAGCTGTGAAACTTCCAAGTTTATGAGGAAAACTGTACCAATACATTATTGTTACAAAAGCATTTGAGTCAACAGAATGATCAAGGGAAGAGTCAGTGTCTGTCATTTCCAATCACAATTTTTTTAGAATGGCTCATATTTTACTCCAACTCTTTCTCCTCAAGGTTTCTTGCACATAACCTCATCTTCCTTCCCAATAGGTCTGCACTCAGAGGAAACTGTTTCTTTACACCACAAGGTACAGAGGACAGCAGTGTTTCTCCTGCATAGCTCAGTGCTGCTTGCTATCACCTAGGCAAAAGGAAGAAGATGCAAAAGAAAGCAAAAGATTGTTTCAGTTCAAGCTGCTAGTCACCCTCCAGAGCCCAGTGACATAGGAACTGTCAAGATAGTTTTGAAAAAACATAACAAAGGAAAAAGATGAAAACCCCACAACAGATAAATGTGGGAAGCGAAGGTGGAGATCTGAGCCAAGTCATCAGTTTATGTTCATTGTTGGAATTACCAGCTCAGAGAGATGCTACTTAAAACCAGCCTTTAAATGAACTGCTGTCTACCACTTCATTTTGCTGGATGATACACTTCTGCATCAGATGGCAATATGTGGCATTTCCCATTTAGCATCCCACCTTAATCACACAGCAGGTGGCAAATTCAAGTCAAAAGCTTACTAGCTAGCTAATTTGCCCTAGGTGCTGGTAAAGCATGGTTCCTAGACACAGCAGCGTAGCTGCTGTGCTACACAGCCCTCCGGCCAGCAGCCAGCACCCGCTGAGCAAGGTTATCAGGAGAAGCTGCTCAGCAATTGCTGTGTGCTGGTCCCTGGACAGGCCTCTTGCGGCTGCAGCTCTCACACCAGTTGTTAGACACGAGAGGACCACAAAGCCCATCTGCCCAGCTGCTGCAAGGGCAGGCAGGGTAACAGCAAGAGAAAAAAAGAAAGTCCAAAATTCCATGGGGCACAAAACTTAACCCTGTAATGGTATCTTTAAACAGACTAACATATTCACCCTCTGTATGTCATTGATACAACTGTGTATTGGGCTTGTAGGAGCTTTTAACATACTTCACCTCTCTTCTGAGGCTCACAGAAACTCTCCCACACAGAAGAGATGCTGAACACAAACCTCTTCTCTCTGATGACATGGTTATGTACACAGATAACACACCCAAAAAAGACACAGTACTCAGGATGATGGAGCAGTGCAGGGGACACACATATGGAGTGATCTTTCATTCTTGGAAACCATCTCAGCCCCAGAACAAATCCTCTTGCAGCAACTCAAGACCTCTGGCCAGAGGTATGTTCATAATTAATTAACAATCATGGCAGAGCAAGGGAAATGGGGGGAAAAGTAGAGCTGCAAACAGAACTACAGTGTCAGCTCAACATTTAGGAAAACAACTGAGATCGTATTTACTTTCTCCCCATTCTTGTGTCTCACACTACGCAATGCCCACCTGCACAGTTTGGCACAGAAATCTCCAAATCAGTATTTTCCACTAAACTGTCATAGCTCAAACCCACCTCATCTGTGACTCAAGCCACTCAGCCTCTTGTGGCTGTGACAGAAAAGCACACACGTAGTCTGCCCTGCCAATGCTGCGTTGGAGTGACCATCCTCAGCACAGGGTGATAGCAAACAGAAGGGGTGGCTGTGATGTCTTAGCCCATCACATCATCATGTTGGCTTATCTGCCAGCTCCCTCCATCATCACACAACGTTAAAGGGCACATTCAGCAGAGCTGCAGGGTTTAGTCTTTAGGAAGCACTCTGCAGGAGTCTTAAATCCAGTTCAAGTCAACATGAACTAAAGATGCTCAGCATGCCATGAGATAAAGTCACCAATTAATAGTCCACATGCAGGGGAGGGCAAGTCAGCGCAGCACCAAAAAACTTTGTGCTGCAAAGTGGGTGCTCTGAAGCAACCAAGCACAAGGGGCTCAAAGAAAGAAAAATGAATCTGTCAAAGACCCCCATTGGGCCTCCCTCCTGCAAGGACGGAGTAAGATAACTAGATCAGGTAGCTGTAATAGGGCCTGTTTATCAACAGGATCCCTGTTTTCCTTCAGTCTCCTGCAAAGGCACAGATCATTAGCAACACTACAAGCCCACAATCCATTTTGTTATTACAGCATGAGTAAGTGATAGGAGTTAGAACCAGCAGATCTTGCAGAAGGAACAGAGTGACGTTTATCAGGGTTTGACCTTCAAGGATAAATATTTCTGTCCTCACTCAGGAATAGCTACCACTAACATCAGAAGGGAGGACTACCACTAGCAGCAGAGGGGATTTGGAGCAGCAGCAGTGCAAGATGGACCTTCAAAGGGGGTAACAATCAGTAGAATGGCATTTCTCTTGGAACAAAACCAATCCGGTAACAGCGAAATCCTCCTTCAATCCCCCTAATAAAAAGAGACACACAACTCACAAATACCTTCCAGTCCTCTGCGATTTACTCTTACCTCTGTGATGTTTTCTTGTATTTTCTCCTGCAGGAAAAGAACAAAATACAACTGAGATAAGAAAGCTCCACTAGTGAGGAAGAGAAAAGGAGAGGGTCAGAAATCAGGAGCAATTAAGTGAAGTCATTTCTGCCATAAGATTGCCCCAAACCTGATGTAGCCATTCCCTTCTGCTAACCTCAGTGGCGGTTGCCACTAACCAGTAGAAAAAGGTGTGTGTTTGCCTGTATGCACATCTTGCCCTTTTCTTGTAAGACAGGGTTGCTGCAGCTAGGAAAGAATGAGTTACTGCTCTAAATGACTTAATGGGAAGTCCAAGTGGCAGAAACTTACTTCTACTTACTAGCAGTAAAGTAGTTTTTGTATCTCCATCCAGCACATAAATATGGCCTTACTGGTGGAGAGCCCACTGAGATGTAGTGGTGGTGACGTGATGCATCCAACCACATTGGCTGTGGTCACTCAGTGGAAAACCCCAGTGGTTTTACAGCAGGCTTGCTCTAAAAACAAAGTCTAGATCCTAGCAAGTTCTCTGCTCCACCAAATCCCAGATACCATACCATAGAGCTTCAATTTGTTGCACTTATCTTGAGACTTAATTGACCTGAGCCCAGGACTAGGAATGGCAAGAGTGAATAAACGTAATGACAGCAGCTCTTCTCATCCCCAAACCCTTACACCACATCAATTGCAACAAAGG
Source organism: Morus bassanus (assembly GCA_031468815.1). Classification (NCBI taxonomy): domain Eukaryota; kingdom Metazoa; phylum Chordata; class Aves; order Suliformes; family Sulidae; genus Morus; species Morus bassanus. The sequence goes on along the minus strand of CM062567.1, from coordinate 55,225,584 downwards.
CTGTAAACTTACTCTTCTTAGCACGGTGGATTTTGTCTTCTACAGCAGGCAACGGCACAAGCTGCCAATGCTCAGAGTAAGGCAACTATCATGAGCCCTCCTGCACAGTTACCTATGTGGCTATACAGTTAGCTGGAGAGGTGTATTGGCACTGTATGTTGCCTGCGAGCTCTTGATTCTACAGCAGCCTTTTCCAATGGCTTTGCACAGTGCCTGGCAAAACAAGGCATTGATCCCACTCGAGCTCAGCTCTGCTTTTGTGTTTTGAAGTAAAGCTAATGATCTCTAAACTTAACAAGTAGTGATGGGAGCAAGTCTCAGTGTGGACTGTGATGAGGAGTGCAAGATCAAAACCCTGTTGTTCAGCCACACACTATCAGAATGGTCCCACCTTTTCAATATATAGGTCATATTGTTAGAACAGGTGTACTACTATAAAAATCAAGTTCTGCTTTTTCATCTCTGATACTACTGCACATGGAAAACTGTGGCTAAGTCAGGCCCAGGCAACCCAGACAAGGGGTATCGTTTCTTAAAAATAAGAAGAAACATGGCAAAAAGGAATGTAGTGCTATTTTCTACTTAATAAGAAGCATGAATACTGTCTCCTGGCTGTCAAATGTTTCATCCAATATTACCTTTAGAAATTGCACTCATGCTTGTACTTGCTTCTGTATTCTGACCATGTTAAAATCATAATAATCTTGGATATTTACTTTAAAATGATTTTAAAATATTTCATTTACACTTCACTGTGTGAAGAATTACTTATTTAAACTTGAACAGATGCAAAGGAGTAAAAGAGCAAATATTCATAGCAGTATCAAGATTCTAGTTTACTGGCATTCAGGATGCTGACACATACAAGCAGAAGCCCACTTGGACACATCTGATTGTAAGGTAATTTTTCATTTGAGTTTCAGGAGGGTGAAAAGCAGACATTTCATTTTGAAGACTTTAGATTCAAACATTTATATTCTGACAAATACAGAACTTCACTAAATTTTCTTGCAAAAAGAAAATGCTGATAAAAAAAAAACCCACGTGATTGTCCATTCCAATTGAGGTTGACTAAAATATCTTATTCCCAAGAAATCCAAATTTGTTTAAATTTTTATTTCTGCTATATAAATCTTCAAATTAACTTCTTTACAAGTTAATTCATTCCCCTGAAAGTGTCTTACAGTGCATTTCAGCACTGTCAGAAGTATTTTTTCCCTTTATTGGTTAGTGACTTTCATATAATTTTATAAACTGTTTCTCTTTCAGCCAAGCTTCACATTTGAACAAAGATAGCATTCATTAACTCCTGATTAGCTAAAATTTCCTTGTATATTTTAAAGAAGTGACCCAGCCTTAGGGTGCTCTTTGCATTTGAGTAATAACATCACTTTTCTGATCAGTTGCACCTTTAATGCCCCTTTTACTCAAGAATATTTTTACTGCGTTAGAAAACCATGTACTATGACACATGACAGTACTAGGAAAAAAAGCATTTGCCTAGTCACAGGAGTTTTAAAGACATATATACTTTTTTTTATTGTTGTTGTCTATTGTTTCCACACCTGCAGTCCAATTACAGTCAAAGTTTACATATACCAAGTTAGTGACTCCATTTACCAGCACTGAATTTGCATGTTACAGTTGAAGAGTATAATTAAAGGAACCCTTGTTTATAGGCTCAGTATCACTACTGCATACACTTGCTTTAAAAGGAACACCATTAGCGTGAACTTCCAACATTACAAAACCAAGGTCTGACAATGCTACTCACCAACATCACAAAAAGATGGTATTGATAACATAAAGCTGTTTCTAAGTATAGCCTTCAGTTTGCCTTTGGAAACACAGACAATGTTGACATCTGCTTGCTTTATGCTTACAAACCACCACTTACACCTGCCTTCCATTAAACATTGCATTCATTGTAAACAAGGAAATTAGAAGGTGCCCCTTTTAATACCACTGTCAGCATCAGTGATTGGCTGCAATCAGCAACCATCTGTGAATTAACAAGAGGAAACTGGAGGGTAGTAATTTGGTTTTGCTTGGGTTGTTTGGTTGGGGTCTTTTTGTGGGTTTTTGTTCAGGGTTGGTTTTGGTTTTTTGGTTGTTTTTTTTTTTTTCTTTTTTGGTTGGTAGGTTTTTCTAAAAAAGATGTGGGACAAGCTATCCTGGTTTACCTCCCCAGGAGAAGTCTATGCAGAGAGGAACTGGCTGCTAAATTGCCTTCAGCAGATGCTCTGGGATAAACCTGGAAACAGGCATGTTTTCCAGTCAAGCTCAAAGGACATGATTTTTCTGAACGAACCCAGTTACCCCTCTTTCCCAGGAGCAAAAGAATGAGAGAGACCTAAAGGAAGTGGTGTTGCAACTTCCCACGCTTGCAGGCTGTCCTGTGTTCATGCCCACAAGAGGCTTATTGATATTACCAAATCTGTGTAAGTTCAGTTTCTTTTCCTGCTGCACACGTGCTGTGCCAGAAGAACTGCCACACCCATTCAACTCCTGTTACCTGCTGTGGAATGTATTACTCATAGGTCTACATTTAGCTTACATTAAAAAAATAAATCAGAACAAGGTAGATATTTTTTTGCATGCTGAAGAGAATTAGTAGGTGACTCACCCTAGGTAGGCCCTATATTACTAGTGTAACCTAGAAATAACTTCACCTAACTTAATGCAATTACACCTGCACGAGTGTAGTATGAAGTGAGTCAGCCCTAATACAAAAAGGCTGCTGGAGCCTAATGAAAATAAACCCAGTAAGAGCTTTAAAAATAGGTATTTTGTAACCATCAAAACTAAACAAAGTGGTGGGTAGGATGAAATTTCTGAGTCAAATGAGATGAAGTCAACAAGAGAGTTGAGCCCACCATTTCAGTATCTGCTCTTCTGGGGATGAATGAATCCTTTGTGTGGCCAGAGGAACACCACAATATACTGGCCCAACATAAAATTAGGACAGACTTTTGAAGGTATTTAAGCACCAATGAGATGTAGCTAGCTACAGCTGTATGGGCACTCAACTCCCATTGAAATAAATAGACGCACAAAATTTCCCTCTGTGCTTCGATGCCCATCATTTTCTTTAAGGCTAAGTATCTTGTTCCCAGGGTTGTGTTTCTACCTCTGCCATTTAATCCCAGTGCACCCTCAGGCAAATTGCTTTCTTCCTATATTTCCCCTTCAGACCCTTTTCTGTTAGTTTCTTAGGTCTTTAGGGCCATGGCTTTAGCTATATGAGGTTTTGCACATCAATTTATGACTGTGGGGCATAACTGGAGCCCAAATAACACTACTTTTGAGGTGTTGCAAAAAGCTTCCACCCTTCCTGTGTATCTAGAAACCTAGAGATGAAGAGAATTTAATAGAAACACATAAAAACTGTGTCTGAAGCTCTGTCTAATGGCATTCTCGGGCCTTATTTTTCTGAGAGGTGAGTTAATGTGACTGAGTAGGTATGGAGAGGAGTGAGGGCGGAGGGGTTGGGAGAATTAAGTAACTCTGCCAACTGCTCTGTTTTTACCCCATAATCATACAATTCAAAATATCAACTAGCTAGATGAGTTGCTCCTTCACTCCTACACGGCCTCTGAAGAATTACCTAAACCACTTAAATTTTTTTACTCATAATAGTGGCTTGGTTAACATGGTGTTATTCTGCATTTATTCCACAGGGTTTGGTGTTAATGGCATCTTTTCAGTATATGGAGTAAAACCATGGGTGCTGCAGAAGTAATAGGAGGATCTTTGCCTAACTTCATCCCTGGAAATTTATACTAAAATCTGAAGGTTAATGAGCATCATGCTCTGCTCACACACTGCTGCTAGAGACAAAGGGTTATATCCACCCTTGGTAAGGTCTCTGCAGGCTCACAACTTCAGCGCAGTGATCAGCCTTAGGCCACCAGCTTACAGATGTGTGGTTAATGACCTGAGGTACACACAGATGAGTGCAGGTGACACTTTTCAGTGAGTTAATGCTCAGGAATGCCAATTGCCACAAGCATGTCCTTAGCCTGCTGAGATGGTCAAGTGACTCAATTTTCAGGCTGAAGCTAAGAATCAGTGCTCACAGTGGCTTAATCTAATGCATTTTGTTTTGCTTGGCCGTTGCAATGCGTTCGGAAGGCACACACAGTTGGTTGAAGCAACCAATCTACTGGTATCTAGCAAGCCAGATAGATCTACTGAATTCCTTAAAACTCAGTGGCCTGTGCTCTCCCCTTTGTCGGCTGACAACATACAAGCCTGGATCTAACGCAGCATCTGCTTTCAGGCTGGATCCACGCTTCTTTGTGAAAAAGACAGCAATGACTTTTTAGGGCACTGAGAGCCAAGCTAAAGTTATTTGCCACAGCAGTTTAAAAAGATATCGCCCCCAGCTGCCTCGTGTGCAATGCCCTGCCACAGGCCAGCACCCTTGCAGCACGGCTGGCGGACACAAGTGCATCCCTGGGCATCAGCTGCTCCAGTGCAAAGTTCATCCTTTTGGCTTAAACTGGCAACAATGGTGGCTTTAAGCAAAGATGCTGGGGTTTGTACTGCCGCAGCTGAGGCAAAAGAAACTACTAGGACATTAACTCCCCCAGCTGATTCAGTGAGCCTTGCCAGAGCTTACCTGCCTTACCCTTATTTCTGTCACTGACATCTGTAAACATGATTGGAGCTATGTGCAGAGAAAGGAAACTCCTGCCTGAAGAGGAACATTTTACAAAAGCTACTTCTTCAGAAGAACCACAATTGTTAAAGAAAACAGTTGCCACAAGCAAATATTTAAAATGAGTTATTCATAGGCTCGAGGGGAAAGAGGGACTTTTCCTCTTCTATATTTAGAAGCTTTATAATTAGTATGTTTCAGATGTGAGTGGGAGCTTAATCATTCGTTAACAAAAGCACCCAACAACGTCTGTCCCTCAGTACTGGAGTCCTACCACGTCCGTAGCTCACGCAAGCCAGGGCTATTCATCTCTGCTTCCCTGCAGGGCTCCTCTCACCAGCTCATTCAGACAAAAAAGCCACTTTACCGCCATGAAACATCCACCTCGTAAGGTGCGCATTCTCACAGGTCTTTTCTTTCCTTTCCTGCTGATGCTGGGCTTCTGACATTAGAATCAGTGTTAAGATAACAATACTAAAAGCCTGTTCGTAGTTTAGCAAACCAACAGTGAGATAAGCAATGAAATTTGGCAAAAGAGAAACAAGCCTGTCTACAGGTCAAATCTGGAAGATTCTTCCTGCTCTTTTGTTACGCATCATTGAGAATGTATGGTTTTACCGAATGTTATCCCTTCCCTTCCTTTTTCTGTAAGGGCCAACCACAAACTTACTGCTTTTATCCCCAAATCCTTCCTGCTCATTGGTCCAGAATCCCCAAGACTCCCCTCAATGGCCATGTCTAGGCGGGAGGATCAAGAGCATTTCCCAGCTCCTGAGCCCAGGTGCCCTCTCTGGCCCTATCACGGCAGTATAGCAGTGCGTACTGGGGGTAGGCGCCATCCCTCTGTGCGTCGCTCTCAGGGAGGGGAGGCTGGGGGCTCAGATCAAGCTAGATTTTCTGACTGATAGGATCACTTAAATAAATTGAAAATCTTCTCTCCCAGCAGCTCAATATTCTGAATCATGCAGTGCATTACCAATTAATTGTCATCATCACAGGATTAGTGATGCATTTACATTACATTACCAAAGCCTGTGTTAATAACCATGTATAAATCAATTCACAAAAACCCAATCTCACAGTATGGACCATGAACTGGCATCTGTCAAAACTCAGGATCCCATGGGAGCCCTGACCAGAACTCAGAAATACACTGAGATCACCAGACTTGAAAGGGTATGATGCCCTCAACCCCTGCTGGGTTTTAAATTCCTTAATTGAAACAGGAAGACCAGCTTTCTTGCTTTACTCACTCTCTAGTAAAAAAGAATAATGTTATTTATTTTTTCTTCCACATGGGCTGTTTACCAGAGTACTGTGCTATGTTAAAAACAATACAGTCAGATACTAGTGGCAGCAGAGGAGAAGAATTGGTAAGAAGTGGGTGTGGAAAGAAGAAAAGATTTCAGCTGGTACTTGAAATTTGACAGAGGGTTTATGCAGGATTTTTAAAAAACAAGGAGTCATTTTAAATTGGACCCTGAACTACACAAGAACATAGTGAAATCATGACAGGATGAGGCAGTCACTTGTCTCATTTTAAGTAGATTAGAAGAGTCTGCTTGCCCTGAAAGATGGGCATGTGCGGTACAGGCATACAAAGACAATAAATGTTCACAACTTGAAACAGGTACGATGATTTCAGTAGAAACAGAGTCAAGACAGTTGAGAGGCACAACAGATTTACAGCCGAAAAAGGAGGGGACAACATTCACATCTTGGAAACAAGAGTACTGCTACAAAGTGGAAATGAAGCTTGTGCCCAACTCACAATCAGTAAATAATGTATGTAAATAATTCAAAGTCAGAAAATATCCTCACAGATTTTGCCCAAGAAAAACACTATTTCAATAATTTTTAGCTGATCTGGCTGACCATTGGATTTCACCAAGTCACCAGGTCACTAGCTACTTTTTCTAAACAACCAGGCAAAAAAGAAACTTCTAGCTTCATCTCCAAACCACATTGCAATCAATAGGACATACGAACAATCCATCGATGTCTCTTACGTTGCCTCTGGTTTGCTGTGACCTTTTGCCATGACAGGGCTCTTACCTGTGGTTTAACAACCAGTTTCCTGCTTGGTCATTTGGGGTCTAATGTGTTTACCAAGTCCACATGAAGCATAGCTGGAGAGGCAATGCATTTAAAATCTCCTTACAGAAAAGCCTCTGTAACAGCACAGGCAGCGAGGAATTTCTTCTGCAGTAGAACTCAAGGTAGTTGCAATCCCTTCTCTACCCATTCAGTAAAGACTGGACAGAGCCTGGAGGTGTTATGGATGGGTGTTATGGATATGATCTGAGTGGACTAACGTTAATGACACTGTTATACGACATGTTGTCATGAGAGCTGATGACCTTAAATTGTACTCAAGTCCAAATTCCTTCATTGTTCACACAGCCAGAGTGCTGGGCACCAATTCGCTAGCAAAGTAGGGATTCAAGGATGGGGAAGGAGGAAGGGGAAAGGGAGATGGTAAGAAGGGAGTCACTCTTGAGATTTGCTCCTGCAGATAATGAGGATACAATTGACTTGACCTACTTGGCACTACAAACTCGACCCATGGCTTGATCTCGTCTCCTAAGGCTAGTGTAAATGCAGCCTCCTGTTGACCATGGGCAGGAGGGTTGAGCAGGACCCTATACAGCTATAACTCTTTTGTTCAAGCAGCAGCATGAGAGGTGTATTACTTAAAGGCATTTATTTTCCCCTGACATAAAGATGATCTATGATCAATTGTCACAACTTTGTTTAGCTTCATTTCAACAAAGGGCAATCATGGCTTGCTCAAACTTTGATAAACACCACTGGCTATCAGAAGGGGCAAGGTAACTGCTTTCCATAGCACAGTATGTATACCAAATGAGGAGAAAAACAGCATAGGAAAAGTTTACTTAATTGGTCTGCATTGAATACTGTATGTATAGGATGGTTTTGAGCAAGACAGTCTGAAGTACAAGGTTCTGCAGGGAGCACTGGAAACCCTGCAGGGACAGCTGAGCACTCCAGCTTCATTACCAAATGAGGTTTTCAGTAAAGCCAAACCAGAAGGGCAAACTCAAATTCAGTACTGGAACTGCCCTGTACTGGGCAATAGACTGAACGGGGATTTTAGTGTTTTGGCATCTTAACTACAAAAAGAGTCAGCAAATGTTGCTCTAAAAACTTCTAAAAATATAATTTTGTTCATGTAGATTTTGTACAGAGCCAGTACAATTACTGAAATCTTGAGGTTCTTCCTCTATATTTACTCAGTTTTCCATCACTCCTCATGTAAAAAAAAAAAAAAAGAAAAAGAAAAAAACATAAACAAACAAAAACAACAAACCCTGCCATTGCAGTTGGTGTGGATTTAGCTGAAGAAAAAAATATGAAGTAAAAAGCAAAATGGGTCTGTTTCTGAAAATCTAACCCTGTGAAAAGAATACAATCTACTGCTCATTCTGCTTTTTCTTAGCAACGCAACAAGCAAATTGTGTGCTCATAAAAATCCAGTTACAGGAAAGTACATTTCAGGAAAATAAAGTCCTGAAGTCTGAAAAGAATATAGAACAGTTCTCAGTATTCACGCTGTAAAAAAAAAAAAAAAAAAGATAAGGACTGTCAAATCACAAAAGGGTACGACCTTCACATATTTACTATTTCAAAAATACATATATACTTAGTCTGACCAAATGTTGCTTTCTAGCTGGCCACTCCAGATGAGTTATGGAACATTTGGCTCTGAAATTAGCAAAGGTGATGACCTGCAAAGTACAGGATGGGTGGTACTTCAACAAGCCTATTCTGCAGCCTCTCCCACTGGAAGAGATTGTGGCACTTACTGCACAATGGGATCGGAGAGGCCGGGAGGGAAGAATACCTCCCCTCTGCTCTGAGCATAGATGTGTTTCAGAGTGTGTTTACACGGCAACACTGACCTCCACAAGCGGGATGCCGCTTCCTTACTATTACAATGTCTCAAAAAAGGGAGCATATACGCAACCTTTCCTGTGCATTCCTTAGTTGTATCCTGTTCGTTTCCCTAAGAAAAGAGCTTGTAAAAACAAGTCCTATCAACAAGGAGTGTAAAAGGGAACAACGGTTCCTCCTGGAATAAGGTAAAGCAGAATTTTGCAGAGCACATATGGGGCAATATTGATGTATCATGTATACTGGAAGCACATAACACTGTTAATCTGGAATTCTATTCCCCTAGTGGCAAAAAGCTGTTAGACCCTGGAAGAAACAAGCATGTATTGATTACAAACTTATTTTAATCACTGCTACTCTGCTACTAGGTAAAACGAACATATTCAGATTCTGCAGAAGTCAAGCAGGCAGCTGCCCAGTTTGTTTCATACAGGGTGGCTCCTGTGATTAGTTACAGCATGCATGACAATGGAGAGGGGGGGAATCATTCTTCGTACCCTGGATTAAATATCAAGACAAGAAACATGGACTGGAATTACATCAGATCAGACTAGCCGCCCGCATGAAGTCACTAAACAAATCTGCATCTTGCCCTAAGCTCTAGTAAATCAGACTTTTGCTTGTTATTGTTTCCCCTTCCAACCTTCCTCCCCCCGAACACAACCAACCCCCTCTGCCTGCTAGTAGACAGCTGGTGTGACGCAAAATTTTAAATCTCATGTTTTTGTGCCAGGCCCTCTCCTGACTCTGGGTTACAGGCTGAAACACTCGGATTACTGTTGAACAAGCCTAAACATGGGGAAAAAAATTGCTGCACAAAGATGCAGTGTTCCCTTTCCAAAAGAAGGTTCATTTTCCCATCCCCACCTCCCTCCTTCAGCACGCTGGTAGTTTTTAAAAATTATTCAAGCCTTTTAGCAACGTTGCTTTGCGTAGCGAGTCAGAACTGCTATTGTCCTGACAGTGCCTCTTCATTAATAGACCGATTATTATACGTCACTCTTAGGAAAAGGCAACATTTAAACTTCTTGTGAAGAGCCAATACTCTTTTTCTGACCTTCCCAGCACTCTGTGTTTCTCCAGGAGCAGGGACATTACAGAGGGAAGTCATCTGAACCATGATGGGCCTCTGGGACAGGCAGCGCAAGCCTGTTTGCAGAGGAAAAGTGGTTTCAAAGAGGCTCCTATCCTCAGAATTGCTGGTTGCAGTAGGGCTCAGCACCTTCAGCGGACTGCCTGCTACTCTGTCAACACTGTTTCCATATCACAACAACATTATTCTCTGCAGAGCATAAAGAAGGTTGCCCATCTTTCCTTCCTCCTCGCACCCCTAGGCTCGAATGACATGGGTGTGATGGCACACAGCTGCCTCCAACGAATTAGGCATGAGGGCAGAGGGAAGGAAGAGAGGAAGGAGGAGAGGGAGAGAGGCAGCACCCACCACTGTCTGCAGCTTGGAAACGCTGCCCTGCGGTCTCGGTGTGGGAATTCCTTGCCACACAGGGGGAAACTTCAGGAGAAGGAACTGGGAGGGACAGGTGGGTGGATGGGAAGAGGCATTCTTACAGAGAATGGAGGAGGCTGTGCAAGATTTTTACTCCTTAAGGCCCTACACCATGCTGTCACCAGCTGTCTCACAAGCATCTAGACGCCACAGCAACCATGGGGGAGGGACTGGGGGGGAGGGGTGTTTTCAGAAGCCTCAGCTATAAGGATGTATTTAAATAAGCAAGTCCTGTCCTTTCCACATACCAGGTGCCATGGTTGCAACAGTGACTCCAGCTCTTAAAAGTTTGGCTGCTGTAAGGGAGGAGCCAAGTTCCCTGCCTCTGGACCAGATGAAGAGCAGACCTGCCTCCATAAGGTAAATAGGTAATTCAAAAGGCAATTTGATTTTTCATAGATTGTGAGGCTAGGTGGGACCATTATGATAATTTAGTCCAAGTTATTCAGCACATTTGCATAACTCACGAATTTCATTCTTCTCCATTTGCAAGACAATATCTTCACTGCAGTCGAGCTAATTAGAAACAGGTCTTCTAGAGATCTCTGAGCATGTATACAAAAGCCTTTCTTTGCAAAGCACTTTAATGACGCTCTCTGTACAATATGAATGACTTCATCTATACATCCAGTCAAACTGCATCCAATTCTGTTGGCTTTCTGCACCTGGAACACCAGTGCAAAGAGGGAAAGGAAAGATGACTGCCCAGACAACACTAATGGGAACACTGGGAGGGAGAATTTTGACTACTGATGTTACAAGAAGAATGTGGCCAAGACACCAAAGTAAGTTCCCCCATCCTCCAAAGAAACAAAGCAATGGCTTCCTGAATAAGAGACCCTCATTCGCCTGAACAAAGACATGCTCAGAAGGCGACACAGCAGCAGTGTTTTGTGCAGCATTTATAACCAGAGGTGTTCTTGCAGCATCAAGGCTTTCCTTCACAGTCTCCCATTAGAATCTGAGCGAGGCAAAAAATATTGCGCTACAGACTGGGCGGCATTTTCAAATGCGCTTAAAGGCAGCCCTTGTTCCTGTGATTTTCAGCAAAATTTAAACTCCTAAATGACTTGAATATATGCTGTTCTATGAGCTATTTTAATCCGGAAGTAAATAAATCTAACAGATTTTTACATGTAGGGACCTGAAGAACTCACAGGACTATCTCTTTCCCCACCATCACCTTTTTTTTTCTTTTTTTCAAAGCTCTCTCTGGTTCTCCTCTCCACCTTTTTTATGAGTCAATACGCTTTTTTGTAGATGATCTCCCAATTCTCCCCTCCCAGCCTCAACCCCCCCCAGTTTCCTCTCCTTTCACTTTTCAAGCAAGTCTTAAAAAAAGAGAGTCCTCCCATCTGACTGTAGCTGTCCCTGCTGCATCAATATGTGTATAGGAGCATATTTAAATTGTGTATTCAGACTCTTTGCTTAGCAGACACCAGTAACTGCTTACTGCTAGTGAATCCCAGAAAACCAGCTGCTCCACAGGAGGCATGGGAGGAAGTGTGATCTGAGCATCATTTACAGCAACCATATGAACCGCTCAGCCTTGCAAGGGGGTTTATGCTCTACTTCTGCTTCTTTGCCCTTGGATGCCTGCTGCAGCTTGTGCTGTGCACTCTGCAGGGACTCCCTGCATGCCACAGCTGTAGCTCAAGGGCTCTGTACAGTCTTAGCTGTTAAAAATTGCACAAATCTTATGTTTAATTTGTGCTCATCTTGGTGTTGAAATGAGATATGCGCCAAGCTAGGATTCGTGCTACAGATGGATATTGTGCAACTTTCTGTCTTGGCTAGGAGTTTTGTGCATGAATAGTATCTGTCCCTAGGAGTGTAAGAAATCACTCCTAAAGTGATGACACAGACCTACGAATAGCCATTCAAAGCGTCTAGTAACAAAATGACTCCACAGCTTGACAGATACAGAAGAAAAGCATAGAACTTATCATACATGTCTATATGCATTTTAATAACTGAACTGTCTCCTACATCTCTTTCTCCAAGAAAGATAATGACTATCCTTTCCCGCTGCATGCCTGAGCTCACATGGACTTCTCCAACAAATGCCAACAATTGCTAGGCATGGAGGTCCTCCCAAAGAAGGCAAGGCAGACTGCTGTGACATGAATTGGACTCCTTGGCAGAGACACAGCCTTTCAAACCTCTTCTTGACAGCCATGTAGAGCTACAGCTCTCTCAGAGCTCTGCACCCTGCTTCTTGGCCACAAAAGAACAAGCCAGGCCAACCAGAGCAGCAACAAAGGTGCCTTAGCTGCCTCACGAGATGACAATCAGAAGACCAATGACTTCAAGGGTATGCATGGCTATAGTGGGTCCTTGTGTGCCCCTCCAGGGAAACCTGCCTGCTCAATTACCTCTCTGAAATGCCTGTACACCAGTGCATGCAGCATGGGGAATAAACAAGAGGAAGTAGAGGTCTGTGCACAGTCACAGGGCCATGATCTGATTGCAGTTACAGAGACATGGTGGGATAGCTCACATGACTGGAATGCTGTCATGGATGGCTATGTACTTTTTAGGAAAGACAGGCCAGCAAGGCAAAGTGGAGGGGTTGCTCTTTATGTGAGCAACTGGAACGTATTGAGCTCTGCCTGGGGGTGCAGGAAGAACAAGTTGAGAGCTTGTGGGTAAAAATTAAGGGGCAGGCAAATATGGGTGACACTGTTGTGGGCGATTGCTACAGGCCACCTGATCAGGAAGAGGTAGTTGATGAAACCTTCTACAGACAGCTGGAATTAGCCTCACAATCGCAGGCCCTGGTTCTCATGGGGGAATTCAACCACCCTGGCATTTGCTGGAAAAGCAACACAGCAATGCACACACAATCCAGGAGATTCCTGCAGAGCATCGAGGATAACTTTTTGACACAGGTGGTAAGGAGGAGACAATGAGGAGAGATGTGCTGCTGGACCTTATACTAACAAGCAAAGAAGGTCTGGTTGAGGATATGAGTGTTGGGGATAGCCTTGGCTGCAGTGACCATGAAATGGTGGAGTTCAGGATCGTGCGTAGTAGAAGCAGGACAACAAGTAGGACTACAACCCTGGACTTCAGGAGAGCTAACTTTGGCCTCTTCAAAGACCTGCTTGGAGGAATCCCACGGGTTAGGGCTCTAGCAGGTAGGGAGGGCCAAGACAGCTGGTCAATATTCAAGTACCACTTCCTCCAAGCTCAAGATCGGTGCATCCCTGTGAGGAAGAAGTCAAGCAAAGGAGCCAGGAGACCCACACGGATGAGCAAAGAGCTTCTAGAAAAACTCAAATGGAAGGAGGAGGTTTACAGTACGTGGAAAAAGGGACTGGCCACTTGGAAGGAATATAGGAACGTTGTCAGGGTATGTAGAGATGCAACAAGGAATGCCAAGGCCCACTTGGAACTAAATCTGGCAAGGGATGTCAAGGATAACAAGAAGGGCTTCTTCAAATACTTCAGTAGTAATAGAAAGACTGGGGAAACTGTGGGCCCGCTGCTGAATGAGGTGGGTGCCCTGGTGATGCAGGATGCAGAGAAGGCAGAGCTACTGAATGCCTTCTTTGCTTCAGACTCTACTGCTAAGGCTGGCCCTCAGGCATCCCAGCCCCCAGAGGGGAGAGAGAAAATCTGGAGAAAGGAAGACTTCCGCTTGGTTGAGGAGGACCGGGTTAGAGATCATTTAGGCAAACAGGATCCTCACAAATCCATGGGCCCCGATGGGATGCACCCGCAAGTGCTGAGGGAGCTGGCGAATGCTGTCGCTAAGCCACTGTCCATCATCTTTGAAAGGTCATGGAGGACAGGAGAGGTGCCCGAGGACTGGAGGGTAGCCAATGTCCCTCCAGTCTTCAAAAAGGGCAAGAAGGAGGACCCGGGAAACTATAGGCCAGTCAGCCTCACCTCCATCCCCGGAAAGGTGATGGAACAGTTCATTCTGGAGGTCATCTCCAGGCACGTAGAGAAAAAGAAGGTCATCAGAAGTAGTCAGCATGGATTCACCAAGGGGAGATCATGCTTAACCAACCTGATAGCCTTCTATGATGGCATGACTGGCTGGGTAGATGAAGGGAGAGCAGTGGATATTGTTTATCTTGACTTCAGTAAGGCATTCGACACTATCTCCCATAACATCCTCATGGACAAGCTAAGGAAGTGTGGGTTAGATGAGAGGACAGTGAGGTAGATAGAGAACTGGCTGAACAGCAGAGCTCAGAGAGTTGTGATCAATGGGTCAGAGTCTGGTTGGAGGCCCATAACTAGCGGTGTTCCCCAGGGGTCTGTGCTGGGTCCAGTCCTGTTCAACATATTCATCAATGACCTGGATGAAAGGACAGAGTGTACCCTCAGCAAGTTTGCTGATGATACCAAGCTGGGAGGAGTGGCCACTATACCAGAAGGCTGTGCTGCCATACAGCGAGACCTGGACAGGCTGGGGAGCTGGGCTGAGGGGAACCTCAAAAAACTCAACAAAAGCAAGTGTAAGGTCCTGCACCTGGGGAGGAACCACCCCATTCACCAGTACAGGTTGGGGGCTTACCTGCTGGAAAGCAGCTCTGCTGAGAAGGACCTGGGAGTGCTGGTGGACAGCAAGTTGACCATGAGCCAGCACTGTGCCCTTGTGGCCAAGGCCAACTGTATCCTGGGGTGCATTAAAAGGAGTGTGGCCAGCAGGTTGAGGGAGGCTATCCTCCCCCTCTACTCCACCCTAGTGAGGCCACATCTGGAGTACTGCGTCCAGTTCTGGGCTCCCCAGTTCAAGAAAGACAGGGAACTACTGCAGAGAGTCCAGCAGAGAGCTACAAAGATGATCAGGGGACTGGAGCATCTCCCTTATGAGGAAAGGCTGAGAGACCTGGGTTTGTTTAGCCTGAAGAAGAGAAGATGGAGGGGGAGGATCTTACCCATGCTTATAAACATCTGAAGGGTGGGTGTCAAGAGGATGGGGCAGGACTCTTTTCAGTGGTGCCCAAGGACAGGACAAGGGGCAATGGGCACAAACTGGAACACAGGAAGTTCCACCTGAATATGAGGAAAAACTTCTTTACTGTGAGGGTGGCAGAGCACTGGAACAGGCTGCCCAGAGAGGTTGTGGAGTCTGCTTCTCTGGAAATATTCAAAACCCACCTCAACACAGTCCTGTGCCCCCTGCTCTAGGTGTACCTGCTCAAGCAGGGGATTGGACAAGATGATCTCCAGAGGTCCCTTCCAACCCCTACCATTCTGTGATTCTGTGAAAATGCAAAAATCCCCAACATGGACATTACTGATTTTTTTAGAGGAATCTGATTCCAGTGAAGTCAGCCAGCTGAGTTTATTACAACCAGTTTCACCAGAGTTTGAGCTGCACTCTTAATTTATTCCAAAATTTTAATTCTGGTTTCCTTGTATTTATAATCACACCTTCAAAAGAATCTGCTTTTCAAATATCCAAGACAACTGAACACAAATTTTGGCAGAGGCCTGGAGCAGTACTGAGTCTGCTGGAGGAAGGACTATTGCTCAACTACAACTCAAAGTTAAGAACAAAGTTGGGCTTAACACTGTTGGAGGAAAATTTTGCACTGTCACAGTGCTCAACAACTTTTCTCAAGTCCTGAATTACTTGGAAAACCTAGCTTTTCAAAGAAAACAAACAAAAAAAAACCACTCCAAAAGCCAGGAACTGGATTCTCATTTCACCCCCACAAATGCATTGGTATCAATGAGGTCGTTCTTTCCAGTTTTTACAGCACAGTTCAAGAGATCAAAAACAGCATTATGAATCCAAAGAAGCCCTTCTAGAAAACCTCCACTTTATCCAAATCCCCAGTGTTTCGAGAGCAATTCGCATCTGTAGAGGTATGTTTCACAGTCACTATAGTGTTTTAATGGGTCAGCCCTTATACATGAACCTCAGTCTTCCCTCATTTATCAGTCAGGATCAGAGTCAGACCATTTCTAGTAATTTGAAGGGACTGAAGCGAATTTTGATTTTGAATTTTTTGATTGGAACAAGACAAGAGAGAATGGAACAGGAAAATCTCACATGATTTGCAGGAAGAAAAAGAAACACACTAAATAAAAATCCTTTCAAGGGCTGAGTTGGGTTTTATATAGTGTTTGAATCCCACCAAAAGCTGGCAGATTAGGAGATGAGCTGGCCTCACAGCCTTTAAAACACGCGTGCACACACACACACACGGGGAGGATTTTTCAGTGCTGTCTTCCATCCAGTTTTTTTCCTTTCTGTATGGACTCCTATCCCACCAACACAGTTTTAAAAAAGAATTCCAGAAAGAGACTCTTAATTTCCCTTTGACCTGAGGTTTAAATTCATCTTCCCCAAAATAACTTTTTTTCATATCCTTGTTTTCTAGGCAGGATTGAAAGATTTATAGCAGTGATATTTGAAAAAGCACTGAATTTAATATTACAAAGGGAGTCCCTTTCTTCTACAACAGACTGTGGTCTTCTTTTTATGACTGCTGAAATAAATAATTGCTTTTTTGGCTGCAGGTATGATTCATTTGTACTACCTCCAGAAGAATAAAAGCTTTTTTATGATTATGGCAAAAACTAGAGAGTGTATATTATTTCTTAGTCAACATTTTAGTATTAAACATGAAGTCTTCTCTCTTTTGTTACCTACAGGACTCACCTATTGATTTAAGATTCAAATAAAAGTCACTGGGTAGAAGGACTGTGGCAAAATATATCAGTTTAGTGAATTACTACACCTCCAAACACTGTATTTTTTAATTAACTTTTTCTGAAGTTGCCATTCTGTTCTTTATTAGAATATATTCTCTCCTCTGTCCATTTGTCAGGCATGAGATTAGCAGTTGGCAGCACTTCTGCTGTTCCCCTTGCTCCTTCAAGGACTATACTGCATGCAGTATAAAACAAGCTGTTACAGCTCAGTCTAACGGTAAAATTCAGCCCTTCTTCACACTACAGGGAGAACAATATTATGAATCAACTAGACCCCGACAAACCTTAAAACTAGTTGAGTCATTCATACCCACAGAGTAGCTCACCCAAACTAAGAATCTCTAGGCCACACTGGAGCTCTGCCACCTCCAGCACATACCTAGCACCCACTCACTACCCAGGGAGACCTTCTTAATCCTTCTAGGAATCATGACAACCACAGAAAAAGTGGAAGTCAGACCTAAGAGGCCTACAGACAGGTTTTCTGACATGGTTCTCTGACAATTAATCCCTGTCTGTGCTCATTAGGAAAGCCAAATAAGAAACAGGGTGGCAGCAGCTGTATTTAAATACAGTTGAAGGTAGCTCAGTTCTGCTCCCAGGATGAACAGGGCTTCAGTTTCAACCTAGACCCTCAGGAGGTTCAGGAGGACTGAAACCAAGACCAAAGACAGCCCAAGTGCTTCTCTCACCTCTGGAAATGAATTAGCATATTCGTATTTTCCACTTGAAAACTACTAATTTACACATTTCCTAACAAAGTGATGCTTTCTGAGGGGCTTTTTTAACCTCTGCTATCTGCTGCCAGCTAAAACATTTGGGGACAAAGCCCACTGTGTAGAGCGTGCCTCTGGAATTGAAGGGAGCTCTCTGTTTTCCTGTTTACAATGGCCACGTAAATGAAAACAAAGCAGATAGGATACTGTCACTGGCAGAACCAGCTGTTCTCTGTGTGACATTTTTTCAGCTAAGGCGACCTACAAGTATCATACAGCACATACAGATAAGACAGGGAAACAGATAACTGAGTGGTGGCACTCGAACACTTGCCAGATCGTCTTCAGTCACCAAGGTTCCATGTTTTCCCATTGAAATCAGTTACTGCTTCACCATTTACTTCAAGAACAAATCTGGATCTTACACAAATGTTTGCATTGGGACCTCTTCACTGTCGATAGGATGCATGGTGCTTTACAGAGGAAGCTGAGGATATTCCCTAAGTGCTGAAATATTGTTCCAGATCTTCAGCAAAACCACAAAGTTTTCAAAGACACTGATTTACCTGTGTTTCTTCTATCTTCTTTTCCCCTCAGATTTCTTAGACCAATTCTACATTGACAGGTTTGAGCAGGAGAGTCCAAAAAATGAGCTCAAAGTCAAGCATCCCATTTGAGTCGCAGTTCAGACATTGCTGCTGTTTGTAATGTCATCTTCGGCAGCTTGAGGAAGTACTACACTGACGATGAAGGGTTTATTACATGTTTAGCAATTTAACATTACAATCCCAACTACTGGGAAGGTTAAAGTCCATTTTCTCTCCTCTCCTGCAATGCTTAAAGCATTGCAGGGGCACCAGCAGACACCAGTGATGCTGGTACTACTGTAATAGCTAGGAACCAAGGTTTTGTTTTTCTGCAAAAAAAGCAACCAAAATCAAACAGCAAATATCTCCAAGTTGGGTCTTCAGCTGCCATAAACTAGCACATTTCTAATGAAACTAGAAAAGCTCTTTGGATATATGCCTCTGCATTCTTCAATGGCATCAGACATGACACCTAATCCTAGTGTTGAAAAGGGCTTCAGTGCTTTCTCTGTTCTTGAGAAATCGGGAGGTAACCGAAGCCACTTCATGGACCTTTGAGTCCTAATTAGCAGATGGAAGTTCACAGTCCCACAGCTAGGGGTCCAAGTGCTAAAACAAGAGCACCCCAACACAGCCACCACTGCTCGTACCTCCCTAGAGAAACCATCAGCTTGAAAAGCAACCATGCAGTTGTATTTTGAAATCAGGTCTCCAAGCTCTGCTGCTAACAGTGCCCTGTAAATGGGTCCCACCTAATCTTAACAGATACATTTTGCAGAGCAGAAGGTCCCGAGCTTAACAGAATGAGTTATTAGCAATGGTAGGAGAGTGAAGGGCAGACTCATATGTAACTCCTGTACATACAGTGTCCAAGCACAGAGCTGAATAAGACAAGTCTGAATAAAAGACTGCCTTCTGGACAGGATCCGTGGGGCAAGGAAGACAGAACAGAGCAAGGGACTCAAGACCCTTTTTCTGGCGGCAGCAGCAGCTATTGAGAGTCATAAGCAAACAATCAACACATCTTTAAGAAACAGAGTTTCTTGCAGGCTGAGCTTGTCAGCCTTTGTGGGTGAGCACTGCTTGGGAATCAGAGGCAACTGCTCAAAGGCAGGCCCCACATGAGGAAACAAATGGACATCCCCACAGCCCAGCAGCAGCCGAGGAACTGAGGAGATCCACTCCTGAGTTAAACACATGCCCAGCAGGAGTGCATGTATATACCAGTAGTGTGCAGAGGCAGCTGGCAGCCCATCAGCAGCCAAGGAGTGAGAGCATGTGTATGCTTGTGGCCGGGGAGGCATGGGGTGGTGGGGAGGCACCACTTGCACCCAGCAGCACTCCCAGGAGGCAGGCAGCCCTCCTGAGGCCAAGAGGGAAAGCCCCATATGAGATACCCCTGAAGGGATGTGAAGCCGCTCCAGTCTGATTCATTTATGATGACGAAACTCAGAAGCCAGTGTGTTTCTGGGAGGTCCCTGCTGCAGGGAAAGCTGGTACATTCCTTCCCAGGGAAGACAGGACCCTGATGGCTGCATGTCTGGTGCACGCAGCCGTTTTGCTGGAGTGAGCTCCTACAAGGAGAAATCTGGAGTAAACCTCTCCCTGACATTCTGGCATCACATAAGAAAAAAGGGCAAAATTGTCAGTTCTCAACTTTCAAGATTTTCCCCAGAAAGTTTCATATACCTCTCATGGTACCTTTGCCCAGGAAGGAGCTTATTCAGAAACCTTTCCTGAAAGTTTATTAATAATAAACCACTAAAAGATTATTTTCTAAGCTGTGATTAAACCTAAATTAATATCTAATAGGTCATGTATAAAAGACAACATTTATTTCATAGATCCCTGGTTTGAGACACCCAAACATTTTGCCACAGATGACTTACTGCCCAGTGAGGCAATTTATCCTGCTCCCTTAAACCTGAGAAAACACTACAGGTCCACTGACTTGATTCTCTTATAAATTGCTGCACAGAATCATTAAGCCTTGAATATGTATATGTCAAGTAAAACCATTTCAGTAATGTTATTGCATTAGCACTTTAGCTCATTCTTAAACAGTAGAAGAAAAAGAATCTGTATAAGGCCTAAGGACCATCACCTCATACTGCTATGCTTACAAAGCAACCAGGCTGTCCTGACCAAGAAACCATGTCTTAGAGAGATACATAAGGGAAAGGAGAAGGAAATCCTTCCACTCCATGCCAGAGGCAAATTCAATATCTTGTCTGGCTCTTACAGCAACATATGACTCATGTTGCAATGGACACCTGGCTTCAGCCTCACAAAAACCTGCCCTTTGCATGCTGTCCAAAAGACCTCCCTATTCTTTGAAAATACACACCCCGTGCCCGAACCTCCAAAGGCCAACCATCCTGTGGGACAGAACTGTACCAGGCACATGGTAAAAAAGCCCTCACCAGACTTGCTTAAGCAGAAAACACACTACATTACGGGAGTCTGAAGAAAGCTTCAGCTTAATCATCCCTTTGCAGCCTTTGGGTTTCCATTCACTTTAAAACAAGCAGGCTGAGATGGGCTGAAAATTAAAAGAACCCCCTTCCCTAACCCTTGGAAAAGCCAGGTATTGCAAGAGGTGATGAATATTGGTTTGTCCACTGAGTCACAGTGAGTAAACACATCAGCTGGCAATGGGGATGGGAAGACAGGGAGGAAGGTACCAGGGTTGCCACGGGTGAAGTCCTACCAAGGAGATGTCCAACCCAACGCTGAGCACTTGAGACAGTTTAAATCATCACAGCCTTTCCCATTTAAAAAGCGGTGTCAGGATCAAATTACCTCCCGGGTATCTTCCTGCTGCAGACTACAACTCCCCGAACAGCTTCAGCCAGCAGCATGCTCTCTGTCATTACCTGTGTAACGCTGCTCTGGTAGCACTTTTGTGCCTTGTAACTAATCCCTGTGTGATACGGCTGTCAGTGTACCAGGGGCAGGGGAGAGAGGCGTCTTCTCAAGTAGTATTTAATCTCTCCAGGATGAAGCATTTTAGTTAAGAGCTAGTTAAGATGGCTGTGCACATCTAATCATTCTTCTTACACATATAGGCATGCATAAAAACAGACAAGAAAAACCATGAAACATGATGCCAAACCTCAGTTTGCAACCAATTTGTTTGTGTGTGTATGCATGTGCTAAAAGCCTCCATAAAACTATTGGGAACGGAAAATCTTCTGCAGTCTTTAATTAGAGCAGAATACATTTCAGTTTTCATCTTGTGATCAAGAATTCTACAGAAAAAATCTATCTCCTCTTTAGGCAAAGAAATCCTGAAACTCAGGAGAAGGGATGTGTTTGTTATGCTCACACACACTGCCAACAGAGAGGGCTATACTGAAAAACAGCCTGAGGTTTAGTTATTACATATCTAGAATAAGTCTCACAGTTTTGCAAAATTTCCAAAAGGTAGAAGAGACCGGAGCTTGATGTATATGTAATACGCAGACACTGCCTTGTACTAACAGCAGGAGAGACCCTGAACTACAATGCTGCTGAAGAATTATCTACGAACTTCAGGTTTAACCTGAATCAGCATGCTCCTAAACTCCATATTAGACAGAAATTCCAGGACTCCTAATACTACAGCATGGCACAGACTTGAAAATAAGAGGGTTTGTTTTGTGTGGCTGTTCTATTTGGAAGGCTTACAAGACAGCTGTCATCTACTTTGATTAAGTTTCTTCACAAAACAGGCTTCCTGGAGTGACGCCTTGAAAGAAATACATATTCATGCACATCTCTTAGACTGCTTGGAGTCCTACAGAAGTTTTGGATATGCTTTACAAAATATGCCATCACTGCTCACACAAAATAACACTCAAAGAGCAACTCAAGTTTAACTTGGACCCATTTGTTTTCAGTTATTAGCCTACTCTTCCTACATTTGCTTGCTTCTGCTGCTTCCTAGCCTCCTTGCTCCCTTCCCTCCCCCCTTTCCCTTGAGGGCTGAAATTTTAATAACTCTCACATGTGAGGCTGAAGAAAAAAAAACCCAAACAGTTCTGAACACAGGGAGGGATGCAACTTAACGTGGTAATGCTCCTCTTTGCCTCGGCCAAAAACTGATGGGCAAATAAATGCTTTGCTGCCAGTGATGGATCTTATTGCTGGTAGACAGTATTTTACACTGAGAATCTGAAAAAGATGCCAGACATTGACTCTAAATAAGCTATGCAAACTCCACAGCCTATAAACTTTTACTTTTCTGCAGTGCCAAGTTCTTCAAGAACAGGTACTTTTTTTCTACTCAGGAAGCAGTGTCCCATCATTTCATGGCAAGTCAGGCTTAATGTATAAATTAATAAGTACAATCCAATCTGTGGAACATGAATTTGCTGCCATTACAAGTGTTGTGAGAAATGTTTTCCAACTGTGCCTTCTCTGCCTATTTTGTCCTTATTAACCATGTCAGTGACAGTAATGGTGTACATTTACAGGGGAAGAAAGGTCTTCTGTATGTTGCATCTAAGGGTAAGATTATTGAAAACAGAGGATCCAATTAAGTACCATTCAGGCTATAACAAAACTTTTCTAGTAGAGCAGCTAAAGTAATTAGCATCTCAGTAACTGCTTATATCTTACAATGCCTCATTAATGACATTTCTACATTCCCATTGGAAAATGTTTGTTCAATGTAACAAGCAGTTCAATTTAAGGAAGCACATTGATCTTTTGCTGAGATTAAGTCACTGTATTTATGGAGAACAGGTGTGGAAACTCCTGGGAGATTCTGAAGGTACCAGCAAGAAAGGAAAACGAAAGTGCTACAATAATTTTGACAATGGAAGGAAACGGGAGAAGGCTATGAAAAAAAGTACTACTTACAAGCCTCGGAGACGAAGCCAGATTTTCTCTATTTGCTCTGGCTGTAGGTATTTCAGAGAGTTGCTCTCAAATTCTTCGATCTCCTTAGTCGGTGACTCCATAGCTGCAGGTTACCGCTTTGGTTAAAGCTCGGTGAGAATGGATACTGCCCCCCACACATGCACACGCTCCACCTTTAACGCTGCCCGGGAGCAGCCAACATTTTTGGCAGACACTTCTCCCCGCTCCCCGTGAGCAGGGGCGCGTGGGCAGCCCGCGAGCACTCAGGTGTACACGGGGGGCAGCTGCGCCAGCATGCCACCATCCTCAGGCTGACCAAGGGGATTAGAGGCTCATCTCCAGATTGCAAACTCACACGGATTTTTTCTCTCCCCCCCCCCCTTTTTTTTTAAACAATAAACCAAGGATACAATCAGTGATACCAGCTGAGGGATCTTTATCGAGGGAGGAGGGGAGGAAAATCCCTTGCTGACAACTGAGCTGTCTGCATGGGCAGCTGGGGAGTCGGGTGGCTGCACAGGTCCCAGGGCCCCCCGCCGCCGCCACACGAGTGGCAGCCCATGGTCCCTCTGGGCTTGCTCCCCCCACCCTGGCATTATTTTTTTTCCACTTACCAGCAGCGCTGCCGACAGGCTCGAAACCTGACAACTGAGGAAAAAGTCGTCTGTCAGCATAGCCCAGGCACGGCTTCTCTCTCTGCCTCCCTCTCTCCCGCACACACACAAACACAGGCGTGTGTGAGGGAACAGGCTATTGGAGAAAGGCTGGCTCTGATCAAAAACCAAACCAAGCCAAACCATTAAAAAAAAAAAAAAAAAAGGAAGGGTAAATTACAGAAAGTGAGCGACTCACTCCTGGCAAACAGCCATCTGCTTCATTGCAGTCAGCCTGCTTTCCTGAGACAGCGACACGCAGCGCGGGCTGTAAGGCTTCAACCGGGGCAAAACCCACTTTTAAAATAAATAAATCAGTAAAGCACCATTGCCTGAAGCACCCAAAACACAGCAGGGTAAGTCCACACACTGAAGGGACATCAAGCCCAACACACTAGTCACAGATATATCGATGCCTTTCAACAAGAACCACAAACAATACATTGAAAGAGAACACATTATTCGTAATGCATGAGGCTTGTAACAGGACCTATGGATCAAACTCAAAAGGTTTGCACAGGGGGGATTAAAACCTAGTTCTGCAATAGGATGCCTGCCTCTGGGCCCACTAAGGCACCCCCGTACTGACCCCAGGCACAGTAGGGACCAAGATACGGGGCATCCCTCTCTACTCCTGCTGGGTTCCTGCTCTGGGTGGAGAAAGGACAGGGATTTCCTTCATTGCACCGACCCAATCAATCACCTTTCAAACTCTGCCAAGATCCCCCACGTGCATCTCTTTAGTTAAGGTTATTGATGTGGTGCTTTCAGCTGAAGCCATTAGAGCAGAGGGAAAACAACTGTCAAACCGCTGTCCTAGCCTTAACACCTTTTGTCACGTATTGCAAAAGTCGCCTCTTGAGAAGCAGAGCCTGCAACAGAGGAGTTCACCACGTGAGGGAAGACGGGTTCCTGTGAAAATATGCTCGCTGGTGATGACTTCCAACTCCAGTTGTGCAAGTCCACACACTGACAATCTGAGTAGCTTGTGGAAATGTGAAGAATACATTAATTAGCCTAATTAAGCAAGCCTCTGTTTAAAGGACTTAAATCAGTTCTTAGTCATGTAACTTGACTACTTCAAAATCCAGCCAGGCAAAGTAAAAACAGCCCATCCTGCCTGCACAGAGTATCTACCTACCCCATGGGAAAAAAAAATAAAATTGCAGATTTACGTGTCTGTACAAAATCAGTGGGGTTTCTGCTTTGGGATCTGTTGTGTGCAAGAGGCTCTGAAGCTGTGCTGCTGAATTTGTGCAACACTTTACCAATTCACTCTTTTGTTTCTACATATTCAAGAGTGCTTTTCATACACAGCAAAACTAGAAGCCCTGCATCCATTAATGCAAAAGGCAGTTTTCACTTGGGGTGGGGGGTGGGGGTGGGGTGGGTGAGAGTTATAAAAAGTTTTGCGGTAAAACCACAAATCTTTAAACTTTTCTTCCAAAGTAGAAAAATTGCCAGGGTTCATTTTCATTCTAGTGAGATTAGAAACAGCTCCATAAAAAGTTGTATCATACTGACAGAAAGAGAACAGCCTATAATGAATTAAAGCTTACATTACTAGAGTTTTACCAACTCTGTGGCACTTTTGATCTTGTCAATAAGACAACCCAGTCTTACTGATTCATCAGTAAGACCCAGAAGCTCAATCACTTGTTTCATAGGTGACAGGTAATCATTTCCCTACTCCTTATCTCAGTGTCTCCGTCTGAGAACCAGCACAGCCTTACCACCTACCTATGGGAAGGACGGTGAGTTTCACTGATGAGGAGGAGACTGTAAGAGCAAGGCATTATCATCCTTCATTAGTTCTGCATCATTTTGCCAACATGCATTTGATACTAGACTTTCCAAATGCAACCCATCCCATTTAAGGAAACCCTTTGCAGCTTTTAGTATTCACACAAATCAACACAGAGATGCTGAGATTTCTGTTTTGCTGTAGGAGGCAAAGCTCTGTCACCCTTAGCTACTACAGGTTTTAGATATTAAAAAAAAAAAACAACCAAAAACAAAAACAAAAAAAAAACACCTCACACGAAAACCAGAGGCAGGTATTCAACCCCATGGACATATGACCTACCACAGTTACATAAAGTGGCTGGCAGAACAAAAATCCCCATTTACACTTCATTTTTTCCTGAATACTTCTTTCAATTCTATTGCTGGATGCACAGAATTGCATTTTTCCTGTTCAGCTTTAGTCAGGAGCATTTTCCATGAAGTTTCATTTATTACCAGGAATCATCATTGGAAGAGAGATGTATTACCAACATGCCACAAACCATACGCTTTTTAAATAACATTTTCCCTTGAAGTGATAAACACATCAGCTCCAGCTCAAGACTAAAATATAAGTCAACAACAATCTGATGCTGTATGCTTGTACCTTACCCGTATGTTATCTATTTAACCAGTGACTCATGCTTTTCCTCAGCCATAATCAGCCAGTCAAGATTAGCGGAACCCAGGTACTTTTCACCTTCACCATGTTATTATTTACTATGCAAATTATGCATTTAAAATACTAGATAATGCCAGAAAGAATACATAATATAATGACAGAAGATAAAAAGTTATGAAGGAAAGCAAAAAAAAAAAAATATTTCCAGCTGATATCTAAAAGCAAATAGAGAGGGATGAGACTAAGAATTAAAGTTACTATAGACTGCAGAAATTTCACAAAAATTATGAACTAGTGTCATAGTTATGAAGACAGACATGCAGGAAAGAGATATTGGGCAGGCAAAGATAGCAAGGTGGAGAGAAGAAAAAAGAGAACAACGAGATTCTGTGCCAGGCTAAGACACCTGCAGATTTGAAGAACTAAACTAATATTGAGTGGATTCTGTTTAAAAAGTGATAGAGGAGAACCTAGATATCCTGCCAGCCTTGAGTGGTGCACGGCCTTTTGTTTCATTGTATTTTGACCTCCAAGAGCCTTTGAGATCATAAGCTACCGAATACAAGGACTGTGCACTCTGATAGCTAATTGCAAAAACAAATAAAACTGGGAAGTTGAGACAGGGGCCAAATCAGGAGTATGCAGACAAAAATGCCACTGCACTCAACTGTTGAGGAAGCTGAGGACTGGACCGATACAATGTCACAGCATGATATTTATAGGAATTATGGGCAGAGAGAGGGCTTGCAATGTTTGCAGGAAACAAGGTGATATGCAAAACGTGAAGTGGGAGTGGAAAGAGCATTGGCAAGAGTGACACCAGTGTTGGAGCCTGTGGAAGCAAACAGAAAGTCTAAAGGCAACCACAGAGGAATCGGGAACATGTCTGATGATGCTGCTCCTGCCAAAGGCAAACATTTTTACAGTTGTTACACTTAGCTGAAGGAAGTTGAGACAACGACACCAGTTTATCTGCTCAATGCAGGCAGAGATGGCACTGACGAGAGAATCGCTGAAGACACAAGGTGGCTTCCTGCCCCATTTGATCTAGTGTAGTGATGCAATTTGGGGCTGGGGTAGGAGGGAGGTCCCTACTGAGATCCCACACAACAGCACCACTATAGTAACAAAATAAAAGAAGCTATTAGCAAGAGTCTCCCCCCTTCATCTCCATTACCTCTCCATTTGGTTTTGTATAGAAGATGACTAGAAAAAAAGTCATTTAAGACTTCCTAAAATAAAGTTTCCTTCCTTCTTTAACAAAATTTTACAGTACATTAACTTTTTTCCTCCCATGATAACAGAAACTCCTAATTAATTAGAGGCAATGAGGAATTCCCAGCAGCTGAAGCAGCATGAGGATCCCACTTACTACCTGGGTCTGTGGCACCACAGACACTTAGCACTTCAGGCAGTCTGGTCGCTTGTGCCCTGGAGAAGATCACCTCATCCTTGCAATGACATTCAACCACATGCCTGCAACACTAGGTCCAGGGAGGGTCTCTCAAGTACTTGATGTTGATTTTCAGAAAACTGGTTGTTTAATGAATGTTATCCTTCCCATTGCTAGGTGCTAAATTGTATCAGCTATCAGCTCCAAGCAGTTTAAATCCTTTCCTAGGAGTAGTTCTTAAGGAGTTACCCAGGTCTAGCGCTGCTGCAATTGTTAACCATCTTCAGTTCTCTGCAACTGAGTGAGATCCTCAAATATAACCAGCAAGCAGCTGAGTCAAGTTGGGACACATTCAAGGAAGAGAAACAAGTTATGAGGGGTAAAAGCATGAATAATTCTCCAGATGGTCCTCTTTCCTCTTGTGCATTACAAAGGACAACCCAGTATGTTTGTTCTAGGAACTCCTTTTGAATGATACAAAGAACTGCTCAAGCAGCCATAGTAAGCAGTTTTCCGACAACAGCAAAGACGCCCATACCAGCTTGGAGCATGCTGTCTACTTACACTCCTCCTGCAGTGTCAATGGAATACAATCATAGAATCATTAAGGTTGGAAAAGACCTCTGGGATCATCAAGTCCCACCGTCAACCCAACGCTACCACGTCTCCCAAACCATGTCCCCAAGTGCCACATCTACACGTTTTTTGAACTCCTCCAGGGATGGTGACTCCACCACCTCTATGGGCAGCCTGTTCCAGTGCCTGACCACTCTTTCAGTAAAGAAATTTTTCCTAATATCCAATCTAAACCTCTCCTGGTGCAGCTTTAAGCCATTTCCTTGTGTCCTATCACTAGTAACTTATGTTATTCTTCACTGCCTGTACTACTTCCCGTTACGCTGATGCCCACCACTGAACAGCTAGCGTGTTGCACATGTCACTACCTTTCAGTGGTGAATAAAGCCGTTACAAAACACGATGTCTCTCTGCCCATTTGATTTTAAGATACATTAGGAGTAACACAGGGCAAAACAGAAATG
Organism: Morus bassanus; assembly: GCA_031468815.1. Taxonomy (NCBI): domain Eukaryota; kingdom Metazoa; phylum Chordata; class Aves; order Suliformes; family Sulidae; genus Morus; species Morus bassanus. The sequence continues at coordinate 55,197,177 of CM062567.1, read as the reverse complement.
CAGCGTATTGATATCACCATGTTTGAGCTCAAGTTTGGGATTCCTTTGCTTGCCTATGAAAATTGCTCTCCTGTCAGTCTGATTTTGTGATGGGTGCCAGCAAGAGAGCAAACACCAGGACAGCAGCTGTGGCTGTAAAATATTATGAACTTGTCCCATAAATACCTACCATGCATACATGTCACCTTGCTTACCTTGACTTTAAACTGATGGCTCACCTCACGATGAGCAAGAGTAGCTTCCAAAAGGATGAAGTTTATAGCCTGAGCAAACAGCACTGCTTCGGCTCTGGCACTCACGTTGCTGCATAGAGGCGACAGGTCACAGGCACACAGCAAGTCCCAGACAGCTTTCACCTGCTCCCTTCCTAGGGCACTTGATCAGCTCTGTCAGGGACAGCGAAGGATGAAGAGCAATGCAGAGGTCCCAGGCCAAATAAGCCCTATGCCAGTCTCCTCCTCTATCACAGCACATAGATTTGGGCAAATAGGGGCTTTACCCTCTTTGCCTCCCCTTCCTCAGTCCAGGACCATACCTGCATTCATGCTAAAAGCCTTTAGATTGAGCCCTGTGCAGGAAGGATCTTAACAAGGAAGGAGAAGTAGCTGTAATTAAGCACACTAATCTGTAGGACTGCTGATGCAGGAGGATGCTGCCGACATGCAGCAGAGAGGTGTTAAAAGGCAGCTGAGGAGGGTAGCGTCCACAATGCACCTCTGTGACAGCAGGCATCTCTGCAAAACAGAGAAAATACCTGGGCATGCAGCAGTAGGTCTGCCTTTCTCAGGGTGGTGGTACAGCTATTTAATACTCAAAACAAGAAGTCCAAGGCAGAATGGTCAGAGCCACCTCTGACATACCATGCGGCTGTAAACTAGGCTCTATCCTGGGATAAAACTCCCCAACAACAACTTTCCTTAAGGGCACCTACAGTTCCTTTCTTTTATTTTCTAAACAAAGACCAGAAAAAGAGCGGGAAAGTTCAGAATCCTCCTTGCAGACTTCACCAGAGCTAAGTGGAGACAGCAATAACATTTAAAAGGCCCACTGAAACGCATCCAAAAATACTTCCAAGGCAGCAGCCTGTCTGATGGAAACAGCACTTCAGTAAGCACAAGCAAACTGGAACAATAATTTCAAACAGCAAGATTTCTGAAGTCTTTGCCGGACTGCAGCGAAAACAGCTAAGCTACCCTGTGCTGAAGGGGTAGCATGGGGCACTGGAAGCATGCTGAAATGTTGCCTATTGCTATTCCTACATATCGCCTGTGTGAACACGTATTTTCTCCCATCAATTAATCAGATTTGACAGAATGAAAGCTTCAAGCATTACAACAAGATCTATAATTAGTACAACTACAATGTATTCATATGTTTGTCCATACATAAATAATCCAGAATATATTTTATTCTCTTACCACTAATGCCTCCAACCAAAATTGCAGCAGACTATTCCTCTTTGCTATTACTGCACGTTTGAGACTGGATCTCTGAACTTCAGTTATGACAAACACTGTGATGAGTCTGCCAATACCATATTCCAAAATATTATGCTAATACTATATTCAAACAGTTTGTAAAACACTGACATTTCAGCTAATTCTGCTAATACCAAAATAAACTGGGTAGATTTTGCTCAGTCTTTATCCTAGCAGGAAAAAAGTTTCTTGCTCGTTTTCAGTTAAGAACAATTTGTTCGTTTGTTTGGAAGAGGCTTAGGAGGAGGGAGGGGGGATCAGCTGTATCACTGAATTGCATTTATCCTATTTATTCTTCATGTTGAAATACAAGAGAGTGACTGGGAAATATTTAGCCATCATGGCTGACTTGTATGCATTTTTGAAAAAAATCAGAATTACAGCACTCTGTCCTGAGCAAAACATAACTTCAGAAGGTTGAACTCTGAGAAAGGTAACCACTGTGCTAAATGTATGAAGAGTTAATAAAAAAAAATCATAAGACTCAGAAAGCAAATAAATCAGACAATTCATCTAACAGCCTAATTAACTCTGTCACACTTCAGTATAGATGGTAGTGAACAGAAATTACTTGCACCTGATTCAGCTTTTGGCTGCTGAAAAAGCATTAATATTCACCTAAATATTAAGCATTTTTGATAGCAAAAAACCGTTATCAAAGCGTAGATGCCTCTGTCCCATTCAGTCAAGAACATTATAAAGTCCCAAGCCTAGTGAATCTGCTCTAAAGAGTCATAATACAACCATATATTATTCCAGTGTGAACAAGCAACATATTTGTTAGCATCTGGAATTATGCTGGTATGAAGGAGGTATGCTAGTTTCAGATTTTGGTTGCAATTCCACTTTCTAGTTTTATTAAACTAGATCAAGTACTTCTCCAACTGTAGTTTGCAAGCGAAATTTAATTCTTTTCTCCTGCCTCAGACTAGATTTTAGGGCTTGATCGTAGCTGAGTCACGCCATAGCTTCAGAGCCATTAATACCACCATAAGGCTGCAAGGGTTAAAGCTAGCCAAGGAGGAGCAGCAATCTAAGGGACTGCTAACTGACTTTAATTACAAGCAATCACCCAGTTCCCTCAGGGCTGGGGAACTGAGATTTCTGCTGCATCCAGTAGTTACTGATAATTTTAACTTCTCTGTTGGGAGGGAGCACAGATGCAGCTGATCCAGGGAATGATGCGCTTCGAAAAAGTTTCAAAAACAGTGGGGAAAAAAAATATTTATATATATATATAATATAAAGAGAGAGAGAGAGAGATAAAGATAATATATTAAGACTACTGCTGCATTCCCTGCATCCTAACAGTGTGTTCAGTCTCAGACTGCCACCAGGACTAGGCATACTATGGAGAATTGCAAGCAGGAGTTTTAGGGGAAGGCAAATTTTAGCTTTTCATCTAAGAAAATAAAAAAAAAATTTACAAAAGTGACAACAAAATCATCAGCACAAAAAAATACAGCTGATGAAGTTGGTGGAAAAAGGTGCTGTTCATTTACACTTCGGAGTGAAGTGAATCAAGCTGACAGTTTTGATTAAAAGCTCTGGTGACTGGTAAGAATCTTTCTGTCAAATACAATCAACTAATATTGCCACTAAGACAAGTGCATACCTCTTTCGCGGTCTGTCGTTTTTGACCCAGAGTTGCTCAGTTTCTGTGAAGGCAGATTTCAGCCAACTTGCAGAAACCTCCTTCAACTTGGGAGGCTTACCAAAATGAGAAAATTTCCATGCTGATGACACTTGAAGTTACTACTTAAACCATGGCATTGCAATAGCTCCATAAAAATCCCTATGGCGCTCACTCAGAGCACTGCAATTTTGACAAAAGCACTGTCACTCCTGAAGAGCATTTTTAAAAGTCTGATTTTCTTTAATGACCTCGGCAGTGCTAGAAAGCCTTAAAACCTATATTACTGTACATGACAGTTTAGGAAGGAGGCATGAGAGACGGTTAAGGGAAGAGGAGCTTTATAAAATGCTTTGCAAAAAAGAATGAGGGGAGCTTGAAAACTCAGCTATGAAAAGTCCTGGCAAAAGCAGGTAACATGTGACTAGTCCAAGCAATTAATTACTTAGAAAAAATCTCTGGTTAGAGGATTAAACAAGAACTGGCTTTCTAGTCTTTTCCTTCTTCACCAGCAAACATCCAGTGAGGTCAAAGTAGACCATTTTGAGGACCTGAAGCCTCTATACAACTTTCTGGCAGAGTTGCCTGCTCCAGGTCATCTTTCACATCATCAGATGCAAAGGGATTGAATAAATACTGAAGTTAATTCAGAACAAGAACAAAGTTGTCTCAAAGGGTTTTTTAATCACTACTTATATGTTTGAGAGGTGGAAGTGGGAGCTGTTTCACTTGTCTGTCTCCTACACAAAGTACATTTTATTACACAGGCCAATGCTGCCCCCTGTACCATTAAAAGTGTTACGTTTGATCCTATATTTGATATAGACAAATTACAAAGAATGAAGACAGAAATTATTGTGCATCATATATTATCCCTTCTGGAGTTAGGAAACAAACCTATGACTGTTATCATGGAATATCTGTGTATATACCATTGAATTTTATCGACTTAAAAGTCGATAGTCATTTATAAAGTCATTTATAAACCAGAGCTTCACTTTCCGTTCCGTCCCCACACACACACTTTTTTTTTTTTTTTGATTAAAATCTGACCAGCTGCTGCAGAGAGGGAAGATTCCCAGTTGCTTTTTAGGACCACCACTGCTTTTTGATGACAGGGAGCCCAAGTGCAATTCCTTCCCTTCTCCTCACCTGCTGTCCCCTGAGGGATATAGGTAGCCACCTCTGATCACTCCACTTGCCTTTGCCAGCACAGATAGCCAACTTAGGGCTATTTAACTAACCAACTCTGGCAGACTACAGTCCAAGTGACAAATGTTAGCTTTGGGACCATATGTAGATCCCTTTCCACCTCAAATCTCCCAATTAAATTAATATTTCCCATATTTTTCCATGGATAATATGCAATGGACATGGGTGCAAGCAGAAAGTGGAAGCAAAATGCAAAACCATACTGCTCTGAAACCAGGGAGTCCATCACCATCAGAGAAATGTCTGCCTGGTAGCAGGGATCTACAACGTACAGGGACCTTTTGCTGAAGTGATTCACAAAGTAGAAGCTCGTTAGTCTGATCTCAGCAGTGTGCCAGGCATCAGATCTCAGAGGAAAGAATAATTAAAGAAAAGGGAAGCAGAGAAAAAAGCAACATCTATTGATCACATTGGATCATGGCTGATTAATCTGGTCTCTTTCTTCCTGAATCCATTTCATGTGATCACGCAAATGTGGTAGATCTATCATATTTGGAGTTTACAAAAGCCTCAGTTTCAATGTTTTGAAAAAACAGGCAGTGGAACAGAGAATTGCAATGTGAGCAGGGACATGACTAAAAGCAAGACAAAGATGTGGGGTAAATTAGCCTTCACAGGACTCTCCACTGCCACAGCTGGCCTGTCTTCCCTACTTGTCCTTGCTCATTCAGACCCTAAAGGATCAGCTGCTTCAATAGAGCAAAAGGAAGGCTGAAAAGGATTGCAATTGTTCTCTATAGTTATCAGAGGTAAACACCAGGAAAAAAAACCAACAAACCTTTAAAGGAACAATCTTGCCAGAAGAACAAATGGAAATAAACTGGCCCTGAATACAACTTGGAAGCTGGAAGATTTCTCACCACCAGAGCAGGGAGCCTCTGGAAAAGCCTCCCAACTGGTGCAGCACGAATGAAAAATCCCACCTCACTTCTTTGAAGATGGAGGGTCCCCAGCTTATGCAGGGGTTATATGCAACACAGCAGGCTAGACCCAGCAACCTATGCTGAGTCCTGTGTCCTGCAGATGTTCCTGCTTCTGCACAGACAGGTCTTGGGCTGACACCCACAGGGGAGGACACCAGATCAGGGCAACCCACTCTCCAGAGAGGTAAAAAAAGGATAACAGGGGTTTCCTCTGGGAGGAGGAGAGGCAAGCAATTAGTATATTGTCACTCAGTACAAACGGTGCTCCACTTCACAGGAGAGGCTGCTCCAAATGTTTAAAAGGTGTTCCTCAAAGACCACTCTTTTCTCAGCTCCAATAGCTGAGCTCCCTTGAACAGCTTAAGGGCTTTGGGCTTCCTCCCTTCTCATAAGTTGTCTTCTGCTAGAAAGAGGAAAGGCCTGCCCTCCAAACCTGAAGTTCCTTTTCCTTGTGACAAAAATAAGAGTTTTGTGAGCCCGCAGGTAGGTTTAGGCACTTCACTGTAATGACATGCTCGCCATCCTCTGTAGCTGCAATTAGTCGTTCTGTCACAATTGATTCTTACCATGCTTAACGCCAGCAATGTTTATAATAAACACAAAAATTACATAAAAATGTCATAGCAAGAAAATGTATATATATGGATGCAGCTGTGCAAACTCCAGAGACTTCCCAAATGAAGAGGTTCACCACACCAGGGAAAGAGTATTGCAGAATGGTTTATCACAAGGAAGGTTCGAGGTGGCCCCCTTCCCTAGGCAGGTAACAGGCATCCACACCTCAGGATGCAAAGCGCAGAAGGTTCAAAGGCAGCTCATATCCTCCCTCCTGCTGCTGCAAAACTAAATCCTCTTTGTCTGCTGGAAGGGCAGAGGATGGCACCTCCTTTGACCAGAAGGTTTCACAGGCACGTGCCCATTCAGGTAGAACGTGCTAATGGATTTGATCATCACTGCCAGCATGTATTCAGAGAGATTACACAGGGATTGGTACTGCTGTTCCCTCCTTTTATTATCATGTTGTACAGAAAAGTATCCCAAAACAGACTGACTAACATAGATATTGCAAAGAACATGAATACATATGAAACTCTAAACACTGCAAATTACAATCACATGAAAGAAAAAGACTTTCTTGTTAACAAGAGATTTACAGTCTCCCTTTTGCCTTTCATTTACCACCCTCTCAATCCTGCAGTTCGCATTCTGAAAAGAAATCCTTGAAGAGCAAATCCTTACACTGCTACACGATCAACAGATGTTTAAAAGTGTGCAGCATTTTCGCTAAAAATCATAGCGTTCCTCCTGCATCTACAGGGACTGTTTTCCAAACTGACTTTCCAAAGCACTGCTAGAAGATCACAAAGGGTTTTCAAGCTCCACTTTGCCCTTAGCGTTTACCACTGCCTTGTGGCATTTCACTGGCAACACCAAAAGTTATCAATAGCTAAAAATCTGCTAAGTGATATTTCAAGATAAATTCTGCACTGGAAGAACAAGTGATATTCCTAAAAACCTCATTTAAGCAAATTCCTGCAATTCTCATTTAAATTAGACCCACTGATCAAACTTCAGCAACATCTTGCTCACACTCTCATCTAACCTGTTTCCCCATTCCCACTGCTCACTGCCACAACCTTGGCCACCAGTGGATGGTTTTAAGAATAAATTGAAGTACTGAAGACAGACAACAACAGCGAAGGAGGTCAGTGAAATGACTGCTGTAACAGTTCCCACATACAGCATTTGACTGGTACCTGGGAAGGGTGAGGGAGCAAATCATCCCCTAGGGAATCACCATCACCCATCTCCCTCTCATGGCTTCTCAGTAAAGTTTTGATTTGGCACCGGGTATTGCCCAGAATCCTTCTTTACAGGCCTGGGCTCAAGCATTTTTGCTCACTTTCAGTGTCTGTGTCACTCTTCACCTGCATGTCCAAAGCAGTAGAAAATGTGTAGACACCTCTCAGCCAAATGCTATGCAAGAACCTCCAGAACAGCAACTATGAATGCCCTCTCCAGACATCTCAGCTTCATCACATTCATCCACCACATGAAAATCAGTGTACTTTCACATACTGACAAAGAGTTATGTCTGCAATGTAGTAGGAAGGGAGAAAATGGCAGGCCACGTTTTGAAGGGCACTCAAGTACAATCACTACATCTCTCATGAAATGATTTTGGAACTTTCCACAAGTGGCTTGTGAAATTACTTATCTAGGTCACACCTGAGAGGCATTTAAATAGTGTATTGTACATGCCACAGCATAAAAAAAATTACCCTGGAGAGGCATTTTAATAACTAAGAAGACTACAATTAAATCACTTTGGAATCAAGAAGCCATTACACTACTGTCCTTTAGGAAGAGATCTGTCTTTTCCAGAGCAGTGGGTTCTTTGTCCTTCCTTCAGATAAATATAATGCAGGGTCAAAAATCCATCAAACTGCATCTTAATATGACCTGCGCAGACCAAAGTAGTACCTACTAGCTTCATTCATGCCTTAATGTGTTTTCTTCTCACCTGCTACTTTGATTTTTAAAAGATATGCTCAGCAGTAATCAGTTCACTCATCAGTAAATATTTTATTTATATGTATGAAGCATCTGCCACCTTAATAACTAACTAATAACTGAGCACTTCCTAAAAGGATTATTATTGCTTTTGGATACCCATGACTTTAAATGTTTATCTAGTCTGGAATTATCATTTTTCTATATGTCAGTTATGACCATCTGCACAGAATCTAAAATTACATCTGTGTGCACACACATGTGTGTGTTTGAGTACGAGCGTGAGACTAGACACAAGAACGTTAAGGTAAAAAAGGCAAGCACTGAAGGTTTAAAAAGAGCCAGTATAAAGAGTGCACAGACAGCCTTAAGCAACTCTATTTCATGTCAACAATTTGAGAAAACTTTTAGCTATATGATTATATCCATTTCTGTACTGCACCATGCAGACCCTGCACTGCACACTGAAGTCTTTTCCTATGGACTACTTCAGGTGTATTCATCTCTTTTCATGTTAGACTGCTCAGCTTAGCACCCAGAGCAGACAAGGTCTATAGTGCTACAAGGCCTGGAAATAGAGTCTTACAATAACAATTTGGTTTAGTTTCTACACATTCACTCAGACACACATGATACTGATATCAGGAAGGAGGGAAGTTGGAAATGGCATTTCTTTTTCATGCAGCATCCCATTTTCATTATTGTTCCCGCTACCGCGAGGCACTTCTCTCTCCAGCACCGGTATAAAGCACTATTATGCTCCTGTATTTTGCTCAAATGGTCTTTGTGTTGATTTTTTCAGCTAAATGTGTGTTCTGAACAGGGTATTGGGAGCATATTACACACGAACTCTGCAAATGCTGCACTTTAATGATAAGTGATAAATATGCTGCCATAAGGGAACCGCCACCCCTGAGTATATAAGTGTGATTTGGGGCCTGTTGTGCCAACAAAACAGTGCTTAGAGTTGGCTGTCTGTAATGCATCTACTGTAAAAACACAAAATATTTAATAAACCTCCTTGTGGATCTTGGCAGAAATTGGATTCAGCATGATTTCTTGCTGCATGAAATCTCAGTCTATATGTGAGTGTTGAACAAGTTCTGTGCAGTATTTAAAAACTTAATTCACAATTAAATTGCCCTGATCTGCTCAAAGCACAATGAATGTATTGCAAACCCATGAAGTGGCTCAGACACGCAGTTGGTATCAGTTGTTGCCACTCGTTTTAAAGCAGTACCTTGTCCAGTGACTCTTTCATGGCATTGATTTATAGCTATCCAAAGGCTCCTAGAAGTCATTTCTTGTCTATATGCTTGCCCAGAAAGAAGAGGAAATTCCCTCTTCTCACCAGCTCTGACTTCATTCTAGCAGCTCCACACTCCTTTAGAACGTGTCCTGAAATGGATGCAGCAAGAGAGTCTGAGCAATTCTAACCCACACGACCTGACAAATTGTGACTCATGCTTTTAATCAGAGCCGAGAAACAACATTTTGCTGCAACATTTCATCTTGCAAGCATGCTAAAAGGAACACGGGAATGGGGAAGGCTTTTTCCACTTTCAGTTGGAAATAGGTTACATAAGCTCACAGAGAACAAATTGTGTACAAATAATTATTAGAACTGATGGTATCTGTTGTTCTGATTTATTCTGAGATTAGTGTCTGAGTAAATTGTAGAGGTCAAAAGTTATGGCTTAAAGGGAGGAAGGGAAGGAGGGAAGGAAAGAAGGGAAGCACAAAGCACTTCATGAACCCAAAATAATAAATGGTAGGACATGCCACACCTCTCACCAAAAAACCCTCCCAGTTTCTGCAGAAACATGGGAGAATGGATATATTTTTTGTTTATTTGCAAATATTCCAGTGACTAGTTCAAAAAAATTAATGTACTACATTTCAGTTAAGTCTTAAAAAATAAAATTTGCAAGTGTAATTTCCCAATATATATTTGACTGCATTTTCACATGTCAGTGTAAGATTGCTACCAAAGCAGGCATTTGTAGTAGGATTGGGCTGGTTATTTCCTCATGTTGGGTGAAACAAATAGGTGTTTTTTCTACGTATTAATGGGCTCGAAATTGTAACAAGGAGCCCAGCTTTGTAAGCTGTAAAGTGCCTCTGATTCTAATCACACAATTACGTTAATACAAAAGAAAGCAACAAAATTATTCAACTTAATCTTTGGTTTACCCTTTGCATTTTTTTGCTTATTAGTTTTAATCCTACTTTTCAGCTAAGATTGATCATCTTAGGACACAGAGAGCTCTTGGAGGGGCTCCATTCTTCTTATTTGTATTGGAGAGCAATATAAACAACCTCATTTAAACATGAACTCAAAAGGCCTATTGACTTTCATCTACTGAAGAACTTCAGCACATGGCCAGGAAAAGCCACAGCTGCTTGCTGAAATCACAGCATCCCACTCCCCTGCTGGGTCAATTCCACCACCAGTACAACAGAAAACTTACAGTGTGGGGATTCAGCTGCCTCAGATAACTAACAGCCTCAGCAGCTGGCTTGCAACAGGGAAAATCTTTGCTGGTACTCTTGCCTCAAAAGGAGAGGGAGCGGAGAAGCCTGCAACGATGCTCCTGAGGTTCAAAGGCAATGCTTTGCAGAGCTCCTGCTCCTTGGGAAAGAGGGCAGATTTGCCCCCCCTCTCCTTAGGACAACCCTCCAGAGGCAAGTTTTGGAGACAAAAATCATAGAGAACTCCCATACTAGTATACTGGACTGCCTTATATCTGTGAGATATTTACATTTCCCCCCTGAAATACTTTAGGTCTATTGTTTGCCATTTCTTTTAAATAGACATGCTGGTGGCAGGTTTGAAAATTCAGTGGCAGCAAAGCAAAATCTCTTGGGGTTGAAAATAATGTTCTGATTGACAACACATGTAGGACATTTTACTTGCTGCTCTGGTTGGAATATAACCTAAGACTCCTACAAGCCACATCTTAGTCCACTGAAGTCTTGTTTACAGTGCCAAAGCTGAGTACTCCTCGTACAGCACTTTTAATGCATTCCAAACTAGAGCTGAGAAACTGTAGTGCATAAGCTGACTTTTTAAATGAACCATACAGAAGCAGATCGGAAGTGCTGTTTCCCCAGTTTTAACCGTCCTCGGCTCTCCCAATTCTCTCTTAAAAAACAACAGACTAATAGACTCAGAATAGTTGGGATTGGAAGGGACTATTAAATGCCATCTAGTCCAACCCCCCTGCAGTGAGCAGGGACATCTTCAACTAGATCAGGTTGCTCAGAGCCCCATCCAACCTGACCTTGAATGTTTCCAGGGATGGGGCATCTACCACCTCTCTGGGCAACCTGTTCCAGTGTTTCACCACCATCATCATAAAAAATTTCTTCCTTTTATCCAGTCTAAATCTACCCTCTTTTAGTTTAAAACCACTACCCCTTGTCCTATCGCTACAGGCTCTGCTAAAAAGTCTGTCCCCATCTTTCTTATAAGCCCCCTTTAAGCACTGAAAGACCGCAATAAGGTCTCCTCAGAGACTTCTCTTCCCCGGGCTGAACAACCCCTACAACTCTCTCAGCCTTTCTTCATAGGAGAGGTGTGCCACCCCTCTGATCATTTTTGTGGCCCTCCTCTGGACCCGCTCCAACAAGTCCATGTCCTTCCTGTGCTGAGGACCCCAGAGCAGGACGCAGCACTCCAGGGGGGGTCTCACCAGAGCAGAGCAGAGGGGCAGAATCACCTCCCTTGACCTGCTGGCCACGCTGCTTTTGATGCACCCCAGGATATGGTTGGTCTTCGGGGCAAATCCTGTAATACTCCAGAAGTCTTATTTTAACAGGATGACAGTCTCTAATTATATACTGAAAAATCTGAAAATAATACCTAGGAGCTCAAAGGAAAAGCAAGCCTGCCTGCATGTATCTGTAAACAAGTTTCCAGCTCCCTGAAGTCTATTTGAAGTAGAATATGCAAAACTGTTTACTGTTCAGGAGCTAGTGCAGTGAGTTAGTAATTTCATACAAAGGCACACAGCAGCAGCTACCAACTTTATCAAAAAGCCTTTCTCTGGAAACACTTATTCATTGAGTACCCTGGAATTAGCCTTCAAGCTTAAACCTAGGTAAGTGTCCACTGTTGTGTGTTCCATTTCCAAACGCTAGTAGCTGACACAGTTGGCTCAGTTCATAGAAAGGTTCCTCCTGATGTCAGATAACTTAAGCACACACTTGAGATCCATACACTGTCCAAACAGACAAGTCTGCTCAGAAACTATCTAAACTTTTTACTCCAAAGACACTTGCAGTACTCCGTGGGAACTTGATTCAGAGTTGCTCTCAGCGGCAGCAATGCTGGGTAAAACTGGTGTGAATACTTATCATGTTTTAACCTGAATAGTAGTTTATTTGAGCCCAGTGTTGTCAGATGAGGGGTGTCTCCTTCGAAGCATGAGGCATTTCTCTTCCAAAAAACTGAACAAATCCCCATCCTGGCAGGCAGACCAGACTCTGGGATTCAGTTGGAAGAAGTCACATGCCTGCATCTCTAGCAGGATGCCCAGCCTGTATTGTTCTCCTGTTGCCAGCTTCTCTTGAGTATTTTCTTCCTAGCAGTATAACTTGGAGCCCTTAAGTATTAAATTATAAAAATCACTTTTCCCAGGAACTTAAAAAGGCACAGAAAAATAACTGTTAAAGAATTCTCATTCTGAACCAAATAAAACAGGATTTTTTTTAAAAGATCACCCATGTCGCCATAGTACTAAAATAATACTTCAGGCTTCCTGACTCTAATAATCTTCCTATCCAGGAAGATTTTACTTGTGAATCACTAACGTGTGCAGACCGCCAGCAGAATCATATCTATACCCAAAGTATATGACATAAAGTGAGGTAACATAATAAAACCTCAAGCGTCTGTGATGCATCTGCAAAATACATATGCATCATTTAAACAAGGGTTAATAAAAATAACCCACCAACAAGCAGAAACAACAGAAAAGTGGTGCATGCAGACTACAGACTAGTTAGGGATTAACAAATTGTTAAAAAAGGAAAGGAAAAATGAACTAGCTCTAAGCTCAGCCCAAGAAGCATACACTTGGACCTGTGGACTGTAACTCTTTAAAAACACAAATTTCTTTTCTCTTCTTTTCTTTAATTGAAAAAGGAATGAGTTAAAGTCCATTTCAAGGTGTGGTTCCACCCCACCCCCACCCCCCCCAAGCAAAACTATCAGTGCAGCAGTCTAGCTGGCCATCACTCTTGAGATACCTTGAAAGGGGGCTACAAAGCCCCAGCTGAGAGGGCCACAAACTCCTCTCCGAGGGACAGTGCTGTATAATCCCCTAAAGGTGTGACTTTGCTTCCTACTAGTATGAATGTGTTAAAAATGTTGATTTAAACAAAATTAACTTTAGAGTTTTCAATTATAACAACAGCTACCCTGGGTCTATCATGCAGTTTCTGACATGAGCATTTGGCTTTTGTTCTCACATTCGCAGTATGCAACTACAGTCTCACAACATGAGCTTCTACATACATTGAAAAATGCCCTGTTCCTTGCAAAAACTTCTGGCTGAGAAAACTGTTTGTGTCCATGCACTAACTCATTTACCTAACTGGTGGTAGTCAAGCAAGTCAAGATACTCATACACTTCTACATCTGGTAGGATGAGGCACTCAGACTCATCATCTGATATTTGTATGCCCTTCAGCAAAGCACCTATAATAGATACATACTTTAAACAGCTTAACGAAAAAAACAGCAGTAGAGTGAACCATACACGCAAGCTTTAATACAGGAAATTAAAATCACCCAACTGAAAGCTCAGCTCAGCAAGAAGCAAACCTACTATGAATTTGATTAATTAGATACCTTTAGAGTTTAGAACAGGTGATACACACAAAATTTGCTGAAGCAAGAAAAATGGCATTAAGGATTTTAATTTTACTTTTTAAGATATCAGAAATTTGTCACAAATATCGGTAGTTCCTTTAGAGAAAAATGATCACACCTGCTGCTACTCATCATTTACTGTCTTGCACAAAACACGAAGACATAAACAGGTGGTATTTAAGCATTCCTCTTCAGTTACCACAAATAATTCCCTGTTGTCCCATCTGACCACAGTGCTTTCAAGAAAAGTAACGTTATGTGCTTTTGGTCAAAAAATCAGTCATTTGAAACAGCACATTGTTGAACGCAATTGGATATGAAAGTGATCAACAGTCTCCAGCTTTCAAGGTCCCATCATATGTGTGTTCCTAGAGGATACTTTTTTTTATTTGTAAAACTACTCCACTCCTAAGTCAAGTGTAACAACCTTAAAAGGCCAGCTACAGAAATGAAGCCAAAATTAATGATTTTTCACCAGCAAAGAGCCTTTTGAAGTCCCCAGCAAGCTGAAGGCTGGCATTCACACTGGTAACCATACTAGCAGACCCCTATTCCATGAATTTTTACAGTTATCACATGTTCTAATAGATGGGCTAAATGTCAGGAGTTTCCTAAATTCTATGAGTAGACATACAGCAGAGACTCCTCTATGTCAATTTAATTCTAAGGGGAAACATAAAGAAACCAGGTACAGCAGTTGAAATTCAGAGCTGTCCTTAAAGAGTTTCTAACCTTTGCTTCAAGCAAGAAAGTTGCAAAATCTATAAACCTCAAACATCGGTTACAATTCCAGGTGAAAACACATTGCCATTAATAAAGCAAAATGCCAGCAAGATTTGAAAGAGGGCGAAATTATGCCTCATGGAATTAATATATTTATCTCTGATATAGCCCCTGATCCTGAGAACAATGTTCACCACTACCTTTAACCATGCCTATGTTCATTAATTTAAGTATTTCAAGTGTTTGGAGGATCAAGTCTATAGGACTCTTCAACTCCACTGTTACACTGGCAGGCACTGACATACTGCATCCAGGGAATAAGTAGTCCAGTCATGGAGCGTGGTGTTGGGAAAGAGCAAAGCAGTGAAGCAAACTGAACCCCTTGAGGCACTGAGGCAAATGCAGAACAATATCAACTTAGAAAAAAAAAAAAAAAAAAAACAACTCAAAAATGTAGAGACAAAACAGAAAACAGATAAATTAACAAGTCCCCATCTCTTCCTCTGTAAATTTTTAGTATTTTCTTTACTGCCTTTTTTTTTTTTTTTTTTTTAAGGGAGGAAAAGTTAGTATTATACACAATGCTCCCACTTGTTCTGGCAAATGGACAAAGACCTGCAAAGAGCAATAATACTGTCCTCACACTTTTCTGTCAAAAGAAGCATCACAGTACCGCTGTGTATGCTATTACCATTACCTGGGAAGGGCTCAATGGGGCTTTGCAATCTGTGGGTAAGGACTAACCTGGTCTTGCCGGAAAAGAAGGGAGCAGTCCCTCCATGGAGATGGTAGCTCATGAAGGCAGAGCAGCACCAAGAGCTCCTGTCTCATCCCTGACCCCGTTGCACAATCTCAGGTGAAGGATCACAGGCTGTGGCACAGCAGCTCTCTCCCTTAGCACATCCCCAAGGAGGAGACAGGGAGCAGAGATCGGTGGGACGGTGAAGCCCAAACTCTCCCCAACCTTCCCCCTCCCTCCTTCCAGATGAGCAAAGGGCTGCAAGGCAGAGATGAGGAAGATGCACTCCAAGAACAGTGAGTGCAGAACAAATTGGGCCACACCAGATAGTACAGGGAATAGGACACAAAGCTACCATTCACCCCTGGAAGCTCGGGTATCACATCAAGCCTTGAGTTTAAAATCCCAGTGTTGGGGGGATATTGGTACATCACCCACCACCAATGGGGACCTCAAGCACGGAGAAGCAGAAAACATGCAGGAAAATTTACACTTGATCCTGAAGCACATAAAACAGCAAATTAAAAAAATGGATGCTACAGTAATGTACCTGTGAACAGCCTGTGCATCCCAGATTGTGAACAGCTGGATTACATATTACATATGGATACATGTTATGTAATATGGATATTACATATTACAGAAAAAGGAGCTGGAATGGTCCAAGCATGAAGAGATTAAAGGATCTACACTGTTTGCAGCACAAATCCAAAACATTTCTTCTATGAAGAAAATTTACTCTGTCCCAGCCAAAACCAGCACACCACTGCATAATATCACTTACATTAAATTAAACTGTTAGAGGAATAATCTTTATAATGATTTTGACATCATGCAGTATTTGGAGGCAGAGCAGTAGAGGTGGATGGAGATGTGTTCTGTAGATAGAAAATGGTTCTTCATAAGCAAATGATATTCAGGAAGAACGGGTTTTACTGGTAGTATGCTCAATAGTATCCAAACAGAAAGAAAATAAAGAACAAATCTTTTATGCTTTCATTTAAATGAGTTGTGAGCATCACTCAGCATCGTTCTGGCCAGCACCATCTGCCGGCTCCCAATACCATCACAAATCATATTTCCTACTTCACATTTATTTATTCCACCATTATCACTTATTACACCCGTGTGTTACTGTGCTTTGCAAACAACAGGCATAAGCTTGAGCAAAGATTGCTTTTAGGAAATAACGTCTCTGTCCAGATGCCTGCATTTTGTTGCTGCCTTCCTACCTCTCACTACAGCCAAATGTAAGTTTGATTCTTCTGCAAAAGGTGCACATTACACAAAAAAAAAAACACTTTACGCTTTGCATGACTGACCAGCATTGTTGATAGGGTGGCAGAAGTGCAGCATTTAGAAGAGAGCTGCTCATCCCAGAACTGAGCACAACTCTGTCCGGAAGCCTCCAGGTCTTTGGTACCTGCAGGTACTGCATGGTCCTCAACAACCAAACGCTCATGTCACGTACAGTGACCCCAGAGGACAATATGAAGACAAATAATGAACCTTAATGAAGGTGAATAATCATTGTCTGGGAAGTTAGTGATGAATGGAAGGTAAAGGGAAAGGCTTTTTCTGTGTTAAAAGACACACTAGTAGTCATTGCACAGACGTACTGAAATAGAAGATAGAGAACAGCCTTGTATTGCCTCCATATGAGAGATTAATATTACACACTAAGTAAAGGATTTCCCTTAATATAAGGTTCATGGACTCTTGAAGAATTTCAGGGTCCTCTGCAACCCTGGAGGCCCAGCAGAACTAAGATGATCTAGAAGTTCCCATCTTCATCATTTTTTGCTACCGTCAAAATGGTATCAGTGTTTGTACTCTTAAAATAAAAAAAGAGGAGAGGTCCTATCTGTGTGAGCTTCCATTAAAATCTGTAGCTGTAGAAAATTTATTTCTTCTTCCTGAACACTGTTGCCAGCTCATTTAAGGGAACCCAGATAAAAGAAGTGCTTTCAATCCAGCATTTCAACTATGGATCCTTTTATATGTACAATGTAAGTAACAGCATGCATCAGGTCTCAAAAATACAGAAGGGGGATGAGAACAACATTTATATCTCTCTAAAATTTTATATTGTGAAGGAGAGTTGTATGTACGTGTTGAAGGGAGAATGTGCACCCCCAGGACATTGCAGCTACCAGTGCATGCCAGATTGTCGCACCAAGAAATCAACAGGAATCATAAAGTGGAGAATTTCTGGCAAAATAAATAAATGCTAGAGAACATAGTTCCCTAATCCACCACAAATCAAACAAGGAGCTTAAAACAAGACTCATCTTAAATGATCCCTTTACATGTCCAGCAATCGCACCTGCACACTGCAGTTCAAGTACTTTCAGTGAAAAATAAAAGTCCAGCGACTTTTTCCAACAAAAAGAATTTGGAAAAAGGGGAAGAACCTGAATTAATCCCAACTGACTTCAGGCACTGCAGTGCCAAAGTTAGGACTTAATCATCCTATGCTGCCTGGATAGTCGTCAGTGGAAGATCTTGAGATGGGCTGAATTTTCCCTTGAGCTACGCAGCTGCCTCCCTTGAGAGGGAGCAAAAAAATAACTGAAAAATAATCTGATTTCAAATCTCTGAGCCTGTGGCTTTACTCTCAGTGTTAAAACATGGGGAGAGACTAGTCTTGGTTTTTTTCCTGTTTTTCCAGTGAGATAAAACGTATATATTAAGAATTCCACTTAGAGATAAGTTAAGGTTTTGACCAAATAATATGCCTGCCAAAAAATTTGTTTACAATCATCCTGATCCTGGGCACACATGTGGACTGTGTTCACCATGCACTTTTGTACAGTAAAACGGGTTTTAACAGGGGTAGCAGTATCATCATCCTGGTCTCCCTGCCTTTTATCCAACACCTTAGCAGTCAGAGCACCCACTCACAATATGTGAAACTCAGGATACTTTATAATTTGTCAGAGGGTCGGTAGCATTTCAGTCCAATGTAATTTGCGTGGGCAACGCTCTGGATGAGTCACAGACCTTTGGGAGGTCTGTACTAAATGTGCCCCCAGGCATTTACTCTTATGAAGTAAAACAAGATAAGGCATCTAAATATACTTTCATTTATATTTTTCAGGCTTCTCCTTAGTTTTAGAGGATACTTATTTTCAGAAAAATAGGTGTTTAGAAGGTGGTTTTCATCTGTTTAGAAAACATGAAAATACTGAGAGTTTCTTTGAAGAAATGGGAGAATGTAAGAAATGCCATTCTAGGTCAGACAAATGGTCCATCTCCAACAAAACAGTGATGTCTACCAGCAGCAATAAGAGATGGCATTAGGGACAGCACATGGATCTGTATATTCCCTGCAGGCCACTCTCCTTGCAATTCCCCAGCATCCACGCTCTTGTGTCTGGGATGTGGAGCCTACAGCCCTGCCTTTTTTCTTTCATTCCTCTTTACAGACCTGTTGTCCAAGAATTTGACTAACCCCTTTTCTACCTGCTCATGTTACCTGTGTCCACAACCTCCTGTAGAAATAAATTTGAGAAGTTTATTGCCTACTGTGGTCAAAAATACTCTATCATTTTAAACTGATCTCCTACTAGTTTCAGTGGGCACTCCCTCATTCTGGTATTGCTGAATTTGGTGAATATCAGCTCTGCATCCACACTATTCCCTTAACGATACCATACACTTTTGCTCATATCCCCTCACAGCTTTCTGCTTTCCAAACTCAAAGAGTCCTTGCCTTTTAATCTGTCCTTGTAGAGCAGATGCTCCAGCCCCTAGATAATTTTTGTTGTATATATAAACACACACAAATATATCTAACTCCACTACATCTTTCCTGAGATACAGGGACCAGGACTGCACAAAGGGCTCAAGATGTGGGTGTGCCAAAGTTGTAGAGTGGCAAAATTATGCCCTCTGGTCTTGTCCCCCGTACCCTTCCTGACGAAGCCCAATATTTTCCCGGCTTTCTTGGCTGCCTCTGCACTTTAAGCTAAGGATTGCAGACACCTGTCAACAGTGACCCCAAGATTCCTCTCCTGAGCTGTAACCATCAGTGTCATGCTCAACACTATACAAACATGTCTTAGTCTGTTTTCCCCTGCGTGCACAGCTTTATGGTTGCTTGCACTGAAGCTCACCTGCCACTTTTTTGCCCACGCGCTCAGTTCAGTGAGGTGCTTCTGGAGTGCGTTGCTCTTGGGGTGGACGTGACTACCAGCATCATCTGAAGACTTTGAGATTTGACTGTGCACCACCTGCTTAAGGCCTTGAATCGAAGATTAATCAAATTCATGTAATGGACCTAACACTCTTTTTAAAGGATTTTTTTTTTTTTTTTTTTTTTTTTTTTTTACCATGGTAGGTCACTGAGTTACTAGTATATTTCTTCATTCCTAAAAACACTTTGATAATTGTGTGACATTACTGAGTGGATGTGGCCTTGGTCTATTTAACAATTAGCCTGTGTTTCAGAAAATTGGGAGGGAAAGAGAAAGCACCTCAGTTGGTACCATGACCTATTTTTCGTAACCTTTACATTTAAGCATGTGGTAGGCTGCTTCAAGCTGTTTTTCTAGGCTGAGATGGTTTCTCTTTGTAGACTCTCTCCTTCACCTCTTGAATTTACAATCTTGGGTTCCCGTCCAACCATTTCTTCTCTCGCCAACACAACTGTGTAAAGTGCACTCATGTTCTCCCTCATGCCACATCTCGATGCAAACTCAGTTCTGTTTCTGATTTCAGTGAAATCAGTTGAGAAAGTGAGATGGATTTTGGTGGAAAAACAAAGAAATGTATTTTATATGTGGAGCTGTCAGTCAATAGACTAAGAAAATGGCATAAACTGTGGGTGATTCAACTGATAAACATAGAATGGTACAAAAACGGAGCAGGATCCTGTTTCTATTAAATTCAGCAGGGAAACATATTTTACTTTGGTCAAGTGGACTCAGACTTCTTTGCAGAGGTGAAGTAGAACAACAAATAAATAGAAAAGTTTTCTTCTTTCACTTATCCTGTCTAAAATAATTTACTTTACTGTAATATCCAATGCAATAATGCAATTCCATACTGCTAGTTGGTCTTGAACAGATATCTGCCTCCTCCAAAGAAGAGTCTGACTGACAATTTTTCAGCAAAAAAAAAGATTAGCTTTTGTCAGATCGCAAAATAAGAAGAAAGAATAAAAGAAAGGAGTAAATGTCTGCTGTTAAAACTGTCTGGAATGAACAATATTGGAAGCACAAAAAATAAAACCGGTTCACAAAAATATTGCAAGATTTGACAGGAGTAGACTTCTGAATGTTTGCTGGCCTGCAAAGTGCTGGGCTCAATAAAATCAGAGCAGCACTGCAGAAAAAGGGGCAAAGGGTACTCCTTAGCTTAAAACCTTTCGTTTTGAGTCTTGCCAAGCATCAATACTCCAGTAAGCTGAACAGATTTATGTTTTTGTTCTGTTAAGACACTGACACTCTAACAGTACGAGTACCTTTAGACCTCTGCACAGTCTTGTCTTCATCCGTATCTGCCTACTGTCAGACGATGTTCTCTGAGGCTGAGTTGTCTGTCTCAGATAACCACTAGAGATCATTCCTCTCATTGCAGTACTTCTGAATTAATTGATGTCTCTTTATTCTCTCGTCACTCCAAATTTTTTTAAATGAGAAAGTATGAATCCACATATTTATAACCTGGAATATGAATTAAAGTTGCAGGCTTTCAGATTTTTGTCTTTTTAAATGCTGAAGGACAGTTTTCTCAAATAAAGCAAAACAAAAGTTCATCGTATACTAGAAGAACCACTGGCAGGAATAAAGCTGAAAATCTGTCCGCATGCTCAAATACAACAATGCCAGTTTCTATTAGCTGAGGATCTGGTCCACATTCATTAATTAAATCAAATGAAATATGCTGCCTATTATGCAGCTAAAACCTTCATTTATTTTATAGGCAAAAATAGAATTAATCTTGGAAAACAAATATTGATAAATACTTGGCTCTCTTACTGAGCATGTTGGAGGACCTGCTGGCCTCAGCAGTCTGACAGATTCCATACCATTGTGCATGATGCCTTGTCTCCAGGCCCTCCCAGCTCTTCTCTCTTTTTAAACAAAGGTGCATGATTACGCACCTTCTCCTGCCCTTCACAGGGCAGGGAAGGCAGCTTAGAGTTTTATGACTGAAGCGTGCTCAGAGCAGAAAGCACAAGCTCCATAACTATTAATGGTAACCAGTTAGACAGGAATGTGTTAGTGTTGATCAACAATCCCATGCAGCCAAATGTCTCCCCTTCCCACAGCTTCACATTAGAGAGACGGGTTCTATCCTGCATAAGTCTGTCCTCTTCTACAGTGCCCCGAGAACCAGCACTGCTATAACTTGTCCTACTTGCTTCCAGAGAGTTAGGTCATCCATAATTTTGGACCATTTTATCTATAAAGTGAAATTGTTTTCCAAAGGCTTTTATCAGCAAGCTGGGAACATGCACAAAATGCCTCTCCTTTTGCTCTGTATCTGGACAAGACTCAAGTGGTGTCAGAGAAAAGAGCTTTCTGCACCCTCTTTGCAAGTGTTTACAACAAAGGCTTCTTCTCAATGTTTTAAGAATACTTTACCATCCCACTCCCTTCTTACGTCTTCATTCCGCCACTGAACTGTGTAGTACTGCATGCATACACGTATGTACCTTTACAGACACAGGTAACACTATAGGGTATTAATTTTGTATTTGAAATGTCAGGTGCCTCAGGTGTTTTCACAGAGCAGTCAGAGAAGCTGTCCTGGATATTTTTATTTGCAATGACAAAAGAAACTGATAAAAATGTGAAAATTTTGAATTTTCTTACAAGAAAAGAAAGAAAAGAAAATCCAGGAGAACCAGAATAAAAACTAAGTATTTTAACCCAGCTAGCAGCAAGTCCAGGGTTTCAGCTGACTACAAAATGGCTATTTTCACAATGCTTACTATTTGCCAAATTTGAAGTGACAGCTAACAGAAAAGGATCCTGGCAACAAAGACTAGGAAATTTTTCAATAAAATAATGAATTACTCACTGGTGAGTCTCCTTAATGACTAGAACAATACACAGAATGGCTTTTCTGTGAGAATGGCTGAGCTCTCACCTTGTAGAATGCTAGAGGCTTAGAAAAAAAGTGGTCCAAGTTCACAAATCTGGATTAATAATTTTTTAGAGTTATGGTTCGTTGCTAAAACTAGGATACTGTTTGAGAAAGGGCTTCTTCTTGGTTTTATAGTTTATCATTCTGTCAAACAATATACTGGCATAACATTATTTTTGTAGTAGAAGAGGAAAGTAAAGCCGTGAAAATGCAAGGGATGAAAAGGGAATCAACACCAGCTTTACTTCAGAGGGCAAATGGTATTTAAGAAGTTGAGAGCACAAGTTCCCTATCTTGAATATGACTTTTGACTCACTTTCATAGAGAATTGTTACAATGCATCCAGTTTCTTCACAGAATATTCAGATAATCAAGCAAAATTACCTTTCATACTGAAAAGATACTTGATTTTTCCTGACCCCATGGCAAAATTGGATGAGTTATCAAAAGTTTAAGTGATGCAAAATTAGAGAGTGGTTTAGAATATATAAAGCAGAAAAAATGCATTCCAATAGCTGACAGATAAGCCTCAGTCACCTAAATAAGCCTGTAAAATGAAATGTAAATGCCTTTGATGTATATTCTTTCAGCACCTGCACTCATGTTTCTTTGGGGCGTGTAGGTGCTCTCATAGAACAGAATCGCAGTGAAAAAGCACTGTGCAGCTTTCCATTCGCTGCTTCCAGATTTGAGGAACAACTTTCTAGATCAGCTTGCTACCATTGCTTGAATTGATGACAAATCTTAAGGAGAACAGACTGTGCATTTAGAATTAAAAAAAAAAATGACCCACCCAACCCTGACAGTAACAGCCATATTATTTTTATTACTATTTCTTTTAGCATAGCATCCAGGAATGTCTCTGATAGCCCAGGACACTTATCTGCTGTGCAAATGCAGAACGAAGGAATTCAGACACTTCAGGATAACATGGTCCTCCATTGCAGGGTATTCCTCTTTGTGTGTGGGTCGCTGATACAGATGAGAGCAGACCCCACACTTTCAAACACCCAAGCTATTTTCCTCCAACACAACCATGCTTGCTCACAGGCAGCAAACACCCACCCCCTGTGCCCCACCAAGTACTCCAGCAAAAGACGCTTGAGGCTGGCGACATCTCCCATCA
The DNA here is from genome assembly GCA_031468815.1 of Morus bassanus. Lineage (NCBI taxonomy): Eukaryota > Metazoa > Chordata > Aves > Suliformes > Sulidae > Morus > Morus bassanus. The sequence goes on along the minus strand of CM062567.1, from coordinate 55,173,853 downwards.
ACACTGTAACGCCGTGTACCTTTTCACTCCACCAGAAATCCGTCAGGTTTTTTGACATGCATCAAATCATAATTCATGGCTGACCTCAAATGTCCATAGAAAGAAGGGGATGAACACTTTCTCCCATGACTTTTACAGGGAGCGATAACTCACTGTCTTGATGAATATTGTATGATGGAACCTGCTTTACTTGAACTTCAGGAGGATACTGTATTTTTTATTCCTTCCCAGATTTTGGCGGGGATGGTAGGGGGGACTGTAATCCATGTCACTTAGTTGTCATGGTAAAAGCGGGAAATAAGAAAACTGATTGCTGAAAGATGACTATTCTCTTTGTTGCAAAGTAGCAAAGGGAACACAATGTATCATGCACAAAGCACTGTACAAACTGAAGTCAACCTGTTTTGCTGAAGGTTTAGATTTTTTTTTTTTTTTTAACTGGAAGATTTGAAAAGTCCACAGCTTGTGGTTAATCAAGAGTTGTGTGATGCTGCATCTCTAAGCCTAATCTAAGAGCTGTCTCAGGGATGGCCCAGCAAAGCAGTTACTAGACTACGAGCTGGAAAGCGTCTCTCATCCACTTGAGTGGGGCAGTGTGCCTGTTTGTAAAACGCCCAGTTCTGTCCGTCACCTTAAGACATGCAACAGAATTAATTTTTATTAACTAGATTCATATTCACAACAGACATGCTGATTGCCATTAATTCTGCCTTCATGTGCCTGCCATGTGCATTTCAAAAAGGAATTCAGTTGTCAATCAGTGCAAACTAATGCACCTTTAAAAACACAGCCCAAATCCCAAACCATAAATTCAGTAACACATTTTCTTTTGTCTCTTGTGCTACATCAGTGTCATAGCTCAGCAAGTCTAGAAGTTTACTAAGAGTTTTTTCATCTCCTGCTCCTAGTATTGCTCTGTCAGACTTGCTTACAGAAGTTGACTTGCCTCCTCTGTGCCCTACAGAATTATACCACTAGTAACCAGACAGCGGTCAGAAGGACTTGAGTCCAGCTGCCTTGACGATTATTCGCCAGGATGGAAGAAGCAAGAAGGAAGACTGTATTTCTGCAGGTATCTGTAACACCAGGGGGGTTGCAGCTGTCTTTTTATCTTGCATAGCTTTTTTAACTCTGTTGTTATTAGCATTAAGCAATCTATTCACAAACTGGGGAGAGAGTGGCCCAGTATAGAGCTCTCGCCATCATCAGGTTGCTTGCTCAGATAGTCCTCTGTGTGCTCTGCCAAGCTCAGGCAAGCCCTACCTTCAAGGAGCTTACAAGAGAAAAGCCCCTTGTGATGAACTTAGCGGGGCTGTTTGTGTGACAGAGGACCACCAGGTGCAAAGGCAAAGGCGGCCAAAGGACAATGTAACATAAACAGCACTTTATGAATAGGTCTTAAAGGCATCATTGTGATCTGTTAGCTTCTCATTTTGCAAACCTAAGCATCACAGCCATAACTCAATATGAAAACATGAATGGGGCTTGAGTAGCCTACTACTGTCTTATACTTCACCCTTTCCAAGGCTGCTTCTCACCAAAATGTGATCTGATTACACAAGTATCTATGACTCCCTGGCACTGAGTTAGATCTGGTGCTGCTGATCACACTAGCAGGTCCATGATCATGACTGCGGTACAGTAGTTTGACCTGTTATTCAGTAATTGACAGTATTGAAGCCCTGTCTATGTAGAAACATATTTTTAAAGCTTTTGTTGGGAACTCAGAAAAATCAATGCTATTCAAATTTTTAAATCACTTAAAAATCACTCTAAAGACACTTAAGAATCAATTCTATGAAAACCAGAATTAATTTTTAAAAGAATAATAGTGTATCCCATTTACTAAAATTAGTAGCTAGAATAGCACATCAGCCAGCATTCAGGGAGTGGAATACGATTAAATATGTTATTATAGAATTGACAAAAAGTTATGGAAACCACAGAAGAGAGGATATGTACCTATTAAAAATGGGCTGCAGCTGGCTACGAATCAGACATAAATATTTTACTTCCAGCAAAACTTCCTTAGCAAAGCATTTTAGACTGAAGACACCAGAAACGAAACTATTTAGGGGACTATTTAGGGGAGTTAAGCCCAAACTTATCTTTTCCTTTTTGCAAATTTTTAGAGGCAGTTATTTTTAGCCCTTATAGGCATAAAAATTATGTTATACAAGATGCATTGAGATACAGTTTCTTTACTTACTGGAAAACAGGATTGCATGTAAAGATTTCACCTCTGGTACAGAGCCCACCACAGGTGTCAGAAAGATGTACAGAATGAGTTAGTATTTCAATACCACCTTCAAATGCCTTAAGGTTAGGTGGTTTTGTCTACAGAGCAAGTCTCTCTCAAGAGCTCTGCCTCTAGCCTCTGTCTTTGACCTCACTTAGATTAGATATTCCTAGGACTCATCCTTAAGAAAGATGACTGGCTGTGACACAAAGCGGAAATTTACAAGTAGAGATTAATTTTTCTGTGTAAGCAAAAGCAATAACAGAAGAGGAATACGAAGCATTAAAACGGAATGCAATGTAAGTGCAACAACATTTTAGAAGTTTCAAAATTGCCTGTTTCTTTTCAGTTGCTTTTGCTACTCAGCATGACAAAGAAAGGCTCTTTCTGCTGATGCCTGCTCAACACCTCCAAGGTCTGAAGAGATGCAGGAGTTGCCAAAAATCTGCAAGAATCAAGCTAAAGTATCACTATCTGTTGAGTACCTTTTTAAATTCCTACTAAAAACTGCAATGTTACTATGAAAAAACACTGGCCCCTGGCATCAGGCCTTATACCTTATACCATAAGTTCTGGACAGATGTGAAAAGCCAAAACCACTGAAGATATATCTAACCCTAGTATGACACAGCAGGTAAATGCTGACTTTCAATGATGAGTGATACAGGGAGGTTTCACTGCAGTGCCACAGCTTTCCAATTTCTGTTCCAATACAGCAATGTTCCTGGAATGAAATGACCTCTAGCACTCTCCTGCCACTCTTCAGCTCCCTCAATTTATGCACAGCTACTGAAAAGTGGTCTTGAGCACGTCAGTGTACCGAGGTAGAAGATCTGGATGTTTCAAGGGACAAATAGGTACCTAAATATCTTTTAAGTATCCAGATCTCAGCGGTAGTAAGATCTTCGGGAAACAGCACAGACTGGAATTCCTGGATCATAACTAACTTTGAGTTCCCAGGGAGGTGGCTGGTGCAGTCTAATCTTGCAAATAGAAAACTAGGTGGGAGTGTAAATTCACAGTATAAATAGGCTGTTTTAGAAACCAGAATGAGGGAGAACAACATGAATGGTATAACAAACTTGCACTAGCCAGTCTTGTTTTAAGAAATAAAACTGAACCCTTGAAAACAGCCTGCTGGGGTTCTGAGGCCTGGGAGTCCCTGTGAGGTGCGGCACATGAGGGAGCGTACCCATTTACATCCACATTTTGTTTCCAGGAGTTGGAATAAAAGGCTGGTTTAGTGCCACACTTGACCACAACTCCAACCCAGCCTGCAGAAGAAGCAGTGCCAAAGCTATCCTGCCGCCTTCACAGCGACCGTGGTGGGCGGTAGCAGCTTCCGATACCTCCCGTACCCCAGATGTCCTTCCCTTCAGCCTGGCTCGCCATGATCCTATCCTATCGTTCTTTAACTTCATTTCCAGTCCAGTTCAGTGCTCTACACTAATCACAAGTGACAGATGGAAGCTGCAATACATCTCCAGACCCAGATCATTAAATAAGATGACCTGTATTTCATGCAGTAATCAGATATTGCTGCAAGTTACCTCTGCCTCATCTAAACCAGGGCTGGCAAAAGGACCTCTATGATCATGAAGGGGATTTTGTTTGTTTCTTTCAAAGTTTCAGTTCAAATCAGGAGTACTCATATTTCATCCTTTTGCTATGTCGGAGTGTTGAAATTTGGAAAAAACTGAGAAGCATATATCCTCTAAATGCAATAACATTAAGAGAAAAAATTTGGGGGACACCTGTATTTTTCAAGAGTATATGAAACACCCTGCATCTACTGTCAGAAAGAAGTAAATGCAAAGACTCAGAGGAAGAAGATGACCTTCAAGAAGAAAGCATTATTAGCAGATGAAGCAGATGGCCTTGCAACTTTGGTGGATTTTTATTTTTTTCCCCGCAGAAGATCAAGATCACTTGTCTAATGTTATAAAAGTTTTGCTCAGTTGGAAAACAAATCAAAGGAATTTGTAATAGAAACAAATGTGCAGACTGCAAAACAAGGAAGGAAAGGGTGCTATTACCTATGGTGTCTCCTTGCCTTTCAACCTTGCTGCTGGCAGGAGCGGCTGCTTATTTCATGTGATGTGGAAGACCTATTTTCTGTTTGACCTTCCTCACTCCATGGAGGGATTTGAAGAAAGCCTGGCACCTCAAGAGAGCGCTCATGCCTTCAGTGACTACCACTGCAGTTGATATTGCAAATATCTTTTCCCTCAGCTTCTCCCATTGCGGTTATTCTGCTTTGTGAGAAATACTTGAATAATCCTTGGAGTGGGGCCCAAAAGCCAGGTGGCTCCATCCCAGGGATGTGCCCCAACCACCAGCACAAAGTATCATTCTCCCTCATCTTACTGCAGACTGTTACATCTGCCTGGCTGGTTTGGCAAATCTGGACACATAGAAGGAAATTAGGGAGGTGAGAGGTTGGAGCTGGATAAAGAACTGGGGGAGAATCAAGTGATACCAACACTTATGAAATGCTTGCTTTCTTTTTGCTTTTCTTCATATGTATTTGCCCAAACAGTTTGATGAGATTCAAAACCAGATTTGCAAATAGCTTAAGACTGACACAGTCTGCATCTGAGGGCAGGTTGTTCACCCCAAAAAAACCTGTTCAGTCTTCATCCTGAACTTTAATCCTAGCTCTGACATAAAGTCCCCATATCACATTTTTCAATCATATGGGCATCTTTGAGGAAACAAGCACAGATGGACAATTTCACAAGTGGTAGTAAAATAACACTGCATTCACTTCAATGGATTTTAACAGTTTTCTTACCTGTCAAGTAAGCCAGACTGTACCTCCCAGTAGTATAAAGCAAAGCACAAATTGCTTTTGCCATTTTACCAATGAGTTTATAACTGACACATTGGTAAGATTCAATTTCTCTCTTTATCAAAAAAGTAGCTTTCCTGCAAATGTATTGTACCAGTAATGATCTTGGATTTGATACACTTCTTGAAGCAATCATTTTCTCATAAATTTTGAGATGCTTTTAGTTCTGTGTCACTTTATAGTCATATGAGATATGATTCGGCAGTCCTAAATGTCTTCTAATCTGTTTACATGATAAGGAGACAGAAAGGGAAAAAAAAATGTATCCTGTAACACCAGGAAAATATTACACTATGTATAATGCAATAGATATTATATAGCAGAAATTAAAAATTTGGAATAAAAAAAATAACCCCTTGCATACTGACTCTAAGCAGCAACAAAAAAAGAACACAGGACAAAACCACACAAGAATTTGCAGACTGTTGGTCTCTCCTGTTTACATTCCTGGAAGTAACAGGTGGAAATGAAATTTAGAGATGACTCAGAAGATTACTTAATATTTCTTCTGCAACAGAACCTTAAATCAGAGTAGCCTGCTGCTTACATGCAGTGTGAAAGGCAGGCAGAACAGAAGCTTGAAATTGAACCACTCACCTCAATGTCCCACCTACCAGTACCTTGAGCCTGAGCATTTTTTTCCCCTCTCTCTTCTCCCCCAATTCCCATCACCACATATCCCTGGAGTACCCTGGTGGGTATCATCATCCCAGTTGATGATATTGTCAATGGTACTACAAATTTCAAATAGATTGTGTAACTGATCTTAACTGAAAACGAAGCTCGTTAATCTAGGTATCCAAGTGCAGACACAGTTGCCTAATCCTCAGGTAGACTCCTTTGAAAACAAACCCAAAATCCCAGCCCAGAATATACTGGGCAGATGCTGCCAGTTACCAAACCATTTTCCATTAATTGCCAAGTTAATAAGCTTTGAAGCTTGAAATGCAGCCACAAGGCCTCAGGACTGTAATGTGTCACTAAGTCTTCCGCAGATAGATGGGGTAGCAGACGATTTGCCATGGGGGCCTGGGTGTTAATGCTGCACCAGTCCCTTGACCCCAGTAACCATACTGATTGGTAAATGCATTAAAATTGTGAAAACAAGCCTGTTTCCTTTGAACAGCATCAGTCCTCCAGCATCCCTGGATAGCTGCATCCAATAAGAGAGCAAAGCAAACCAGTGTAACACAACCAGACCATGCTAACCTGGAACATCTGCCATTGCTTCACGTACAAAGGAAATGTAAATCAGGCTCTGGTTTTGGGTTTCATGCTCTTTCCCTGAAGAAACTTAGGACATTCAACCTTTCTCCAGTATAAGCCTCTCCTGCTTTCTTCCTGTTCCTTACACTTAACGCATACTCTTTTCTAAAGCCTGGTATTTTGAAGTTGGACTTGTCATAAGTTTATACATGTCTGTTACCAGGTGAGGGACTAACATCAACTCTGCTGCATGCTGACTGTGGCATCTCTACTCTAAGTTAGTCTTGCTATATATTTTCCCATTTATAACTATTTATGTCAAACAGATATAACTCAAGTCACATTACAGAAATACAGGCGCTTCGACTGCAGACACTGTGGGACGCAGCGTGACAGCAGAGCCTGCCAGCCTCGCGCAGATGAACCAGCCTGCCCCAGGCTCTGGTCAGGTGGAGTGAACACCATGGTCATGCATGGCATTCCCGTCTAATCTCCTGAGGTGTTTACATGAGGCTCGCTACTGTGGTATCTGGATGCCCTTTTCACAACAGTCCCTCTGCTGCCAAAGCACTGTCACAGGGGCAGGGAGCAATAAGGCAAGCTACAATTTCATTACAAAAGACAGAAAAGGTAAGAGACAATGTACCTCATGAGAAGGGAAGGAATAACCAGTCTCTGAGGTACATACCTAACTGAAGACCCTATGCAGATGCCTACAATGAGCGTGTGACACAAAAAGGTGGTAGGAGAAGGCTGGACTTGCTTATGTATCCCCTGCCACTGAGAATAAGCCAGAACTCCATGCAGTTTTTAGCCCCCTTCACCCTGCAGATGTTTCTGGTGGCTTCACGCATCCTTCATGGGAATTCATCTAATATTGCTAGTGCTGCAGCCTCTTCCAGCCTTGCTGCGGGTTCCTTCAGTGAGGAAAGCAGCTGAGGCTTGGGAAAAGACCTAGTAAGTAGTTTGCATCTCATACAGTGTCTTAAGACCTTTAAAATGCATGGGAAGAGGTTCAGCAGATCATTTGTTCATACCAGTCTTTCAGGTGCTTTGAGCTTCATTAAAGGAAGTCATCAAGGAAGTCATATCAGTGAACTAAAATTTCTGCTCTGCCCTCTGGTCATTGCCTGTATTTTGAAATTATACAAATATTTCTTTATGCACAGCAGCCTATAAGCTTTTTTAATATTGAATTTTAAATAATGCCAAGCCAAGAATTCAGAGTTAGAAACGTCAGCTCGTCCTTTAAATGTCCTCCTGGCTTGTGTAGGTACTGGAGGAATCTCAAGCAAACATGTGACGCCTCAGACCATGTGTTTGTTGTGTTATTTGGGCATGTTGGCTAGGGAAGATGCCACTGACATAGAACAGCTCTGCATTATATTACACCATCATGAACTCACAGAAAGGCCCAGAAAAGACACAGAAAAGGGGGTACCTGTGACTGTTGGTATAGCTTTGATCAGCTATACTAGAACTAAGACATGAGTTCACTTGTTACAAAGCAACAAAATGTCATTAAACAGTGCCTAAGGGAGTAAAATTTTCCTTTCTTGCATTTTAATCACTGTTATACTTATCAGACTGTACCACAAGGTATTCTTCAAAACCCAGACTCTTTGGGTTTAAAAGGATAAATTTAGGCAAATGTTTTTTGTACAGTAATCTAAGGAATTAATCCAGAAGCCTTAAGATTTTTCCAGCATTCCTGTCCCAAAGGCAGAAAACACCTATAGTTACCACTTTACTGTTAGTGTAGCAAGTGACACAGAAGTAAAAAGGAAGATGCTAACTTGGGTATGCAGGAATATTTCTAATTTTAGCAAATTCAGTCTGCCTACCTGAAAATCAACCCTGTAATTTCAATTGGGCACAGCATTCTTTATCTCCTTCTGTTCATTTATGCTAACATTAAAAGGCTATATTTAAGAGAAATGCTATTAACTTAGACAAATCTTTAAGTTGAAAGCTTACATAGCTGTATTTAGGAATAAATTAAGTAAACTACAACGATGGTGTTTTAAGAAGGTACCTTTGATATTCTTGGGTAAAAAACATTATATATGAAGATATTCTATGTAAATTTTATTTAATGGATATATTCTTTCAGCATTTTTTTTTAAATATAATGATACCATTTCTTCAGCCAGAGAAGATGATGAATTGTGGTACTACACAAAATGGATTCCTGAAGACGACAGAAAGCTAAATATTTTGTTAGGGAGTTATTGATGTTTTTATTTGCTTTTTTCTTATTTAATCTAGTGATGACTTTCCCCTTTGCCTGTTCCGAGCCAGAATTCACTCTAACAGCTGGTGACCAGGCAATCACACTCACTCAGTAAATTATCAAATACCAGGGGCCTTTGTTTGCATATCTGTGTTAATCTGGTTTTCACAGCACATCCTTCGGTTCACTTTTAATAAATAAATCCCACAAAGAAAATAGCAGATGGGAATGAAGGTTGCTGTGCTTCTTTACAAATGAAGCAATAGCTCAAGGAGCGTCAGGAGGGATGCTTCCGCCCCCGCTACTGAACAGAACAGCGTCCTCCTCTGCAAGCAGTACTGTTGGCTTCACAAATAGGCCCTCTGAAATAAGGTGCTCAGCATAAGGGTGAAGAAACCAAACTCAAAACCAGTTTACTGCTGGGCCAGTTCCTGGCTTTGCATTTCCCATGACAGTCAAAAGCAAAATGGACTCATGCACTATAGAGAGGAAACTGATTTTCAGGCAACCTTTCTCTCCCATACCGTCAGACCCTGGAGCCAGGTGCATGGTTACACTTTTTCTAACCTTAACTCATCACTGCTATTGCAAAAGCTGCAACAAATTCCTTTTGCTCTCTATTCAAGGAGACTTTCATCAATCCCGAGGAGAAAACAACAGCCCCAGTTTAGATCCAGCCTGCACTTTCTTTGTGCAGGCAGTACGAAAAGAAAAAACAAGAAGTGAAAAGTAAGCCAAGGTACCACTGGTTTCCTAACCCACTAAAAGCATGAAGACCCCATTCTGGAAACAAAGCAGTAAACGACCCTGTGATAACACACACAATCCCAGAGGGGTCACCATATGCAGAAACAGGTCCTCCTTTCTCCAGCACCTTTTCCCTCAGCCCCCTCCAAAAGCTGCCTATGCAAGTTCCAGCTGTCTCCTACATATCGCCTCTGAAGCGCCTTCTTTCACAACAGCAATGTTCCTCTGCAGAATTTGACACCTCTAGCACCCCAACCTTAACCATAGGATAAATAAAGGGCCCAAGAAAGTCTACAATGGGTTCATCCTTCTCAGCTTTGTCCTGTTTTTTTAAGCTGCCGGGCTCTTTTCTGAATGAAATTTTTGTAAGTCCAGCTGGTAGATGAGATGAGCGTTGGAAAAACTGTGCCAGGAGCTAGGGCTGGGAGAGAAGATGGGAGTTCTGAGCTGGAAGGCGTGAGAGCCTGGGAGGAGGCAGAAGAGGGGTTCTGCAGCATGGTGAGGGGCTCTGCAGCAAGGGGGTGCCAAACAGGGGGAGGCGCAAAGATGCATGTGATGATGACTCACTGGGCAAGCCTATATCAGTTCCCGTAACTTGCTCCCCTTCTGCCTTCTGGGAGGAGTGGGGCAGGAAGATTTCCCCTGTGGGAAGCAGTCTGGGAGAGGATGCGGGGGAGATGTGGGGTTTGCAGAGGGGCTCTGAGCGAGCAGCAGTACATCAGAGCTCAAGGCAACAGGGGCAAGGGCTTTCCCTCCCTCTGTGCCTGACTTGCATCTGGACACCCGTGACCAGGTCTCCCCTTTGGGGTGGAGCGTGCAGGCAGGGGCCCCGCTGCCACCTCACCCCCTGCTTACACACCTACCCCACGGACAGCGCTGTGCCCCGTGCTGCTGCCTGCTCCTCCTTACAAAGGAAGGAAGAGCCATAAGCCACCACTCCAGAGCGTGCAGGCACAGTAGTACACTTTGAAACGTGTTTACTCTAAAAATGTTCTGGACAAAACAGATGCCAAGATTGGCAGCATCATTCTCTGCCTCCAAAGAAGCGAGGTATTGCTGAGACAGTCCACTGCACACAGAGAGCACTTTCCACCAGCCATACCAACACGCTCTCACCAGTTATTGCTTGTAGATTAATGATTTGCACTAGCAGATCTTTCCCACATGAGTTTCAAGAAGTTGGGCCATTATGGGGCTTGGATTCTACCCGTTAGGAGGCAACAGCATCTTTTCAAAGAAATAAAAATAGCACTGCTGAATGGTTACAACTACCTCTTATATTAATAGCGTTACCACAAAATGCATCTTTGGTGTAATTCCACTCAGTCTGGTTGACTTACTCTGCAGATGATTTTTGAGCCCTTACATCTTATCGATTTACTGAAAAGGTTTTCGGGTTTTTTTGTTTGTTTGGTTTGGGTTGTTTTTTTTTTTGTTTGTTTGTTTTTGGGTTTTTTTTGTTGGTTTTGTTTTGGGTTCTTTTTTGGGGGGGTGGGGGCAGGGACAAAAGTCCAAATGAAATACTCCACAATCCATGTAATTCCTGGCTTTCCTATGTTGCTATCTCTCTCTTTCTCTAAAGTGGATAAATAAATCATGCATTTTGTTTTCAAGTAATATTATCAAATGCCAGACAGACATTGTCTGACCCAAGAACCCATTAACTGGACCCAAAGCTTTGCTCCCCATATGAGACTAGATCTTTTAACAGACTCACGGTTTAAGCACATTTTTATAAAAACTATAACATAAATATATACACACACACACATATATATATATTATGCCTTCTGCTTTAAACAGGATCAGGGAAAAACTGATAAAGCTTAATTCCAATAATTTACTCCAGAGCTGTCTTGTGGCTCAAGAGGCTGATTCACAGGTCCAAGAAACATGTAACGAAATAGCAGCAGAGCTATTTTCATTCTCCATTTCCCAAGAAAGAGTATTGCAGTTACATTTGCCAATATTCCCTGTTTACGCCAACTAATCAAACATCCTTATTATTTAATAACTACCTGGGCTAAGATTTCATCGCTTTTACACATATCGCACATCTTTGCCCCTCTGACTAGACCCATGGATACTACTTGAGGTTGCTGAGAGAGTACAGTACTACTTCGCCTTAGTACACTTAGAAATACCTTTGTGAATGATATTTCACAGCGTGCTCTTGCATGTCCCCTTCAGTTAGCAAAACATCATTGATATGCTCTACATATCAGCATCAGTATTCCTGAAGTTGTCGTGTTTATGTAAAACTGATTTTAAGTCAAGATGTTATGCAGCCTACATCACAGCTGTTCCATAATTAAACTGGATATGATAAAATCTGATGTAGAAAGTATTACCAGGTTGCTGAAGGTAAATAGTCATAGATTAAGCTTGTTCTCGTTAGCTTGAAAAACTATGTAATTTAGAGATCATAATTTCTAAAATTAATCAAAATCTTGGCAGATGCATTAACAAAAATAAATCTTAGTGTTTAAAAAAAATAAAAAATACTCTGCTTTAGCCCAAGTTCTGCTAAAATTACCTGATCTACAGGTGCCTAACATGCATCACGTCCAAAAAATTCCATACATAGAGATCTTTGTTATACACTTTCTTAATATTGTTTATCAATATTCCCTCACTTGTTCATATACGCATGTTCATTTGAAGGAACTTATCTTATTAGAGCTATTTTCATTACAGCTTTCTTTGCATACTGAATTTTCTTTGAAAACTATCAACATCAACCGGTCAACCCATAGGTATGCACATGATTCCTATCTATCACCACTATCTATTCACACCACTATCTACTGGTACCTGCACATACAGAATCTGGCATTTGTGAGACAACGCCTGTGCAAAGGCTAGTGAGGTGGGCAAAACATCAGTCTCATTTGGTGCATCCAAGATGGATGCTGCATCCTTTATCCACAAACACAGGACTAAGATTTACGTGATACAGTGAATTTACTGCATGAGAAGGGAGAAAAGGGAAGAGGATTTGCCTTCTGAAACTGGACAGTACTCTTTTCAAGAGCAAGAACTTTGCTCTTATTAACTGTTTTCAAATCTGCAGCTAAAAGGACTCCTTTTGAGCCAAGTACTTAACAGTCCTCCTCCACTTGTACATACTTGACAAACACAATATAAGTGTATTGCCCTTTAGGGTGTGTATTGGCTTCCTCAGGGTTTTTTTTTGTTTGTTTGTTTTTCCAGAGGTATTTATCAGAATGTAGTAAATGCCAACAGCTCTTCAAGTCTGCTTGCATGTTTTTGTATGGTTTGTAGCCCTGCCGCCAAAGGAAAAACATGCACACAACTGAGTGCTGAAAATACTTAACACTGTACTGATGGCTTTTTTTTCCTTCTGAATCTCAGATTATAACTGTTGGAAGCAAGTTTTCTAGTCACAGTTAGCTGAGCTATCGGAAAAACCTGCTGTATATTATCGTTATACCGCTCTCCACCAGCACAGAACTTCCTGTCCTGTAACTACATATCTCAGATTACATAATACATATGCATGTCTTCATTTCAAATGATTGGTTATTTATTTCATAGCTGAAGAAACATACCTCAATGTGAGAAAACAAGTATACACCTACTCACTCAACTGGTTGTAAGCTTCACTGCAACACACCTTGTATTTTTAGTTTATTTCCAAAGGGGAAGATGACAACAGAAATACTAGATTCTAATGCTGCTTTCACCTACCCAGAATGTTATTTCAAGTTATTGCTCTGTGATTAATACAAAGATTATACTGTGATATTGCTTGAAAGGCTGACCATCTTTTACACACGCGGGAAAGTGTGAGGTTTTGTACATGAATAATATAGAAACATGAATCAGCACTAGTAAGTCAGTGATTTGTCTACTTCACACATACAACGAAGTGCTAATAGGTTAATTTGCAACTTGGTTTATTTTTATCCTTATGTCTCTATCACTGGTAAGCCAGCTGGGTGAGATCCTTCATTTCTGTAATTCCACCTGTTTTACACTGTACTCAGTATTTCCATCTCTAAACATGGGCTCGCTCAAATCAAACAACTGATTTCAGATTTTTAAAACTTTTTTTCAGTTTTAAAACACCTCTAAGTTTTACAGCAGTCCAGTTGTATGTGCAATTCCAAAACAACCCTCACCTGTAAATCTGCCAGACTGACGCTCGTTTATATCACAGGTCTCTCACTCTTTCACCAAGCCTGAGGTGGTTACAATGCAATATGTGCCCATGTAAAATCCTCTACATTTCCAGGGAAGTTAAAAAGACACTTTAATATGACTCAAAATTCAGGGTGGATGGAAAAACACCCAAGTGGAAAATGCTAATTTAAAAAAATGCCAAGGCACATCCTTTCCTTGCCCACAAGGAAAACCCACAGAGCAGGTATGGTTATGGAGATTGGTTCCTCCCACCCCACTATTGCCTAAAAGGACAAGGAGCAGATTTTTTTATACTGCTTGGGACAGATGCCTCACTACCCACAAAGATCTATAATTTGGTATTATGTTTCTGAGATGACTGCATGCGGCCTCTGTATCTTGCTGGAAGAAAGAAATGCTCCTGCTGCCTTGCAGCCCTACCACTCCAGGACTTCCAGGACACCTTGGAGCTCCACACACCCACATTGCTTCTCCTCAGGTGGACTTTCCCAGAGCAATTACACTGCTGTGAGCATGCAAAGCCACGTAATCCAAGACACATGAAGGATACACAAAAAAAAATCATACATTTTCTCCTTAATAAACAGTCCCTCTGGACACAGAGTCACAGTCTGCCCCTGCTCTGAAGCACATTGGGATGACCATGCATCAGTCACATCCTACATTTTGTCTGTGTTGTTTTTTCCTTTTGCATCACTTGCAGATATCTACTAGGGAATATGGTAATCCCAAAACACTGCTGCCTCCATGCTACAAGGTTTAATCATTCATCAACATTAACTGTGTTAATGCATTATAAACTTCTGGCTTATTTGTATAGGAAGTAGAGACAAGTTTGTGCACTAACATTTTATCTGCCCTAGCTTTGACACACCATCCTGTCCTGCTACAGAACTGTGGTATTGAAATAAGCTACACAAAAATTACACGTGCTATCTGCTTCTAATCCACTTTCTTTCTCCCACAATCAAATCCCTTTTCAGAGATATGAGAAGACAAGTAATGCAGAAAGCACCTTGAAGGTTACCTTACTGCTTTTCCAGCAAATTATGCGGCTGTCTGCCTCTGGAAAAGGTTTGGGGAGCTGAATCAACATGCAGAGAACCTCAAAAGAGGGAGGGAATTCTTGACTGCTCTAATTGTCACTTTGTCCTGAAACTGAGACCTCCAGCACAGCAAAGATCTCTGACACCAAACAAAATCAGCAATGAATGACAATTAAGATGGTTTCCCACACAAACCTCAATCCTGCTCTGGGCATACTGCAGGTAATTTGCTTAGAGGAGAAATTTTCTTAAGCTGTCAACTGGGCAACAAAATTGCCATCAAGGAAAAAAAAAAGCAACATCTTGATGCAGATGAGAAAAGGGAGAGCTATATTGTCTCTAGGAGAACCAAGATAGATGCTATAGATTAGGTTCATTCTACCATTCAGTAAAATCAGGTAACAGGATCTGACTTCTCTTTTATCAGTCTGATACACATTTACTTATTCCTAACTTACAGTGGACAGAATAAAATATGGTTTAAGAATTACTTGTTCTCAAATTTCACTTATATTCTTAAAAGCAGAAGATTTCAGGCATAAATCTGCCACTTGTGACATACCTGCTTCCCCTCAGTATTTAATCTAAAAGCAGCCTTTACTGAAAATATCACAAATTATACACTGACATTTGACAGCCTTTGTTAAAAACAGGAACCTACCACAGCCTCATCACAGCTCCCTATTGCCGTCTCCCCACTTCTGTAGCTAAATATACCCAGCATGGCAAAGCAGCTGCACCATTTACTGTTCATTAAGAGGTAGAAATGACGCAGCAGGTGGATGTCATGTTTTGTCCATTACTTCACAGATACTTGTTCTGAATATTTAATCTACATACTATGCGTTTTGGTAGGTGGAGTGAGAACCATTTATCTAAATCAGAATGATTCATCTGAGGAACTGTTTCCTCTCCTGCACCTCTCTCCCCCCACCCCAAACCTCATATAATATTAAATTCTCCTGGATCACCTAATTAGTACATGTCTATTATTAGCAGACTCTGAAAACTCCTCAGTCCCCAATTAATATTGCTCAGCCAAGCACCCCATGCTTGAAAGGATGACTACGGAAACTTTCTGCTGCAGGAACTGAAAACATTGAAAGATACCTTAATGAGGACAAGAAGATTTCCTGAAGTTTGTAAAAAAACAAAATTGCGCTAAGTGGTCCAAATGTTTGCATGGATTTGGACCAGTTTCTGTCAACCTTCCCCTTGGAATTGTTTGCCTAGGAGTCACTCCTAGATTTCAACTAGGTTATGTTTGCACACAGATTTTTGTTCAGAATTGTAAACTTCCATTAAAATGCAGAAAAACCTTGAAAGCTAAAATTATTTCCATTTTCTGTACAGACTTGTACACTTGTAGAAAAAGCTGTACTGTTCAGAAGGCTCTTGACCATAGCCTTCATTTGCAGCTTGAACTACATCCAAGTCCAGCTCACTGAAGATAAGGACAA
The DNA here is from genome assembly GCA_031468815.1 of Morus bassanus. NCBI lineage: Eukaryota > Metazoa > Chordata > Aves > Suliformes > Sulidae > Morus > Morus bassanus. Next base: position 55,157,904 of record CM062567.1, on the reverse strand, counting down.
ACACTCTGAATTTGACTCACAACATCATAAAAAGTCAGCTTAGTAAGTCCAGCACATAACAAATAATTAACTTTTAATATATCTGGCTTCACTCTCCACAAGGATGTGGATGAAGGATGAATCATCTCAGCAGCAATTTCATACTGGTGGCAAAATATGATAGAGTAATACATAGCAGTAGGTATCTTGCAAGTGCCACAAAAATGTATAGAGCAAGTTGCCTGTATTTGTGTTTCACAACTGATCACAGATTCTGGCATCTGAATAACGGGAAGGTGAGCTGGAGGGTGGACGTGTTACACCACCCACACAATTCTCCCACCAACAAAGCTCCTCTCTTGCCTGAGAACAATAAATTCAGGTTGTTTGGGCTACGGCAAAACTATTTCCAGGAACTGAAGTGAGAAAAGGTTCAAGTATTTAATTCTGAATCAAAAAAAATGCCATCCGTTAAATATAAACTGACAGGACTTAATGCTTTCTGTCTCAGTGTTGTTCATTGACCCTTTCATTGCTTTCTTGAATAATATCCATGATAAATTTTGGAAAGGGTTCAGAGAAGATTACTTGAAGTATAGCAAGGGCTGTGTCCTGTGCCAGAAGGTTTTTTTTTAAAAAAAAAAAAAAAGAGAACTGGGGCAAATGGAAAGAACGACAGCTGCAGGCACATAAACGATCAACAAATGCTACTTGATAGCCTAATGTGGTGAGTAAAGCAATCACAGTGCACCCGCTCCTGCAGTGACAAGGGCCAAATGAGAGAACTGTCAGTCAGGTGTCGTGGGCAAGCCATCACTTCTGCACAAAATTAAAGTACAATGGAAACAGGCTGAAGAAAAGGAGAAACAGAGATGTACAGATGATACTTCAGATGTTCATCTATAGGAAGTGAAGAAAGAAAACAACAGACATCATATTGATGATTTTCTGCTGCTGCATGAGTGCCTGAATTGGCGTGATAACATCTTCCTCCACACAGGTGTGCTAGCAAGGGAATGCTGCACGCATCAGTTACTGAATTCAATTAAATAGATGCAAGTACTAAGTTAATAAACTGATCTCTAAATAAATGCTATTTCTGTGGATAGACAAAGTCAGAATCTCTGTCCCTGAATTTATTTTCATCTACAGGCTTGGAGTCCATTTGACTCTCGCTTAAAGTTATTCCTGATTTCACTCTTGAACTGAACAACAGGAAAACAAAAACAGACCTCTTAAATCCCTATCCCCATGGTTACTTGTAACTAGTGATAAAAGGATGGTCACAGTGCATGTTTTTAGGGTTTTATCTGTCATTTGACAACACTTCCAGTTACCCACTGGTCAGATAAACACTAAAATTAGATACTGTGTAGAGGTCTGGCTTATCAGACCTATCACTCCTCTGTCATTGGGTCCTCTTGTTCATAGCTTTTGTAGAGCCATGACAGAACAGTCCTCTTATCTCCCATTGCATATACATAATGTGCAGCTACACTCATCAGCTAGTCACAGACATGTGGCACATGAAAGAGGAGCTGGGCATGACCTTGAGCACCAAAATCACCCACCTCCCTGCTCAGAGCAGCGTGGCAGCTTGCCTCCCTCAGTGAGGAGCAAGGCTCTGCAAGCCAATGCAAAGATATGGGAATGCGCTGCCTCCTACCATGGACACTACCCTCACACCGTCATCAGTTTTAATTGTGATTCTCCTGTAACAGCATGAACACACTCATATCAAAATGGTAGTTTCAAATATTTGCTGTTGTCATTAAGTTCTTGTATTCTACATGAGAGTGAAAAACATGTGCTTTCCTCCAAACTATGCTTCCTCCCCCTCCTCTTCCCCCTTTTAGCTTAATATTCAGCTGTGATTTTTGCATCTCCTTGGACCTAAGCACAACATGTCTGGTTCCTCACTGGACCTGCTCATGACAAATTTCACTGCTAGTGAAATGCTTCTTCTAGCAGCTGTTCCGTCCCTCAGTATGTTTTCAGGCTTCCCACCTGGCTGAGTTGCTGCAGAGTGTTCATAGGTGTCAACCTAAGATATTGCCCTGAAAGGAGCAAAATTTCCACTAGCTGACACTGGAGAGGAAAGCAGGCTTAAGTCTGTGACAAGCCACAACTCCTCTTCTCCTGGTAGAGTGAAAAAAGCAGGTACTTGGTACCACACCCCTTACTTTTCCAAGACATGCCACCCTTTTCAGGCTTCTCACAGAGAGAGCATTTGACAAGGGAAGACAATTCAGGCGTGAGTTATCCTGGAGGACCACCAGCATTGTCTGAGCAAGATCCTGGTCTGACATTCATGAAATGGCTCAGGGCTCTCCCTGCCTATGCATGCACACACACAGAATACTATCCATCTGCTCTCATTCCCCACCTCCCTTTCCATAGCATTCCCATTTTTGCTGTCACAAACCAGGTATCCCAAGGAGAGTGTTGTAAAGAAGGTCCTTTGCAAAGCTGGTTCCTTACATTACTGTTTGGTAAGGATTATGACAAACCACTAAACAGGGATGTAAAAACCACAAAGCAAATTATTCTGAAAATCATGCATTACCATTTTCCTATGCATTTTTTTCATGCTGCTTTGCAGTGTGCATTTTCATACTGTTATAACAGTGAGATTGATTTAATTGGCAATTGTTTATCTAACGTTGTTAATCTACATTATTATTTTTAGAGTCATCAAAAAATCCTGATGAAAATATTTTAAAGTTGAAAGAATACCCACTATAGAAAAAGGTTCCAAAATCATCTAAGGTATTTCCAATATTTATTTTCTTCCTCAGAAATACAACCAAATAATAATGATTTTCATTGCAATTTCATTTAACTGAAGTATATTTTCTACTTTGTGAAATGGGAAACAAGTATAGTGTTATTCTCAGTGTTAACACACCACTTTCAGTTAGTTGTACCTTTATAATAAGTTTAGCTATGAGACATTTACTTGCATGCTTCTAAATATACAGTTGGGTTATTTCACTTTATAGTCCATGCTGCGTGCAAATTATAGAGCCAGATTTTTTTTTTTATTTTTTCTTAAAGAAGAATTTTAAGAATATATGACCAAGAAGAGTAAAACTGAGAAGAAGAAATTTCAGGAAATGTATATAAAATTAACTCAGCGATCCTCTAACCTCTCTATTGGTTATATTGAGACTATCTTGTCAAAGCCACTTTGCAGGCTAAGTTGGCCGTATGTCCACACTGCCTAGGCTGAGCAAAGCACCAGCCTTCGTTCAACGAGCAGTAACGCTTTGAAAATATTAGGCTTTTGATGCACTTTCCAGTCTGTATTCATATGTAGTTTGGATGCACCTTCTGGATTCAAGCCACCTAAAGCATCACTAGTCAATGTACACCTGGAGAAGAGGCATAGCCCAAAACACTGTATTTACATGGCCAGGTGAGCATGATGCTATAGCCAGTGTGACCCAGAAAACTAGATGCAACAATGCCACACAGCTACCAGTCATGATGTCATCCCAATACAGACACCAAAAAAGAATGTTTATGATCAGATAACTGTCAGGCTTCACAAGACTAAATTAAGACCTGGGGCTTGACCGCTTACAAGTTTGGGCCAGACAAAAGCCCTAAAACATGCAGAAATCATGGACTTGATCAGCGACACTAGCATAAATGAAATGCTTATGGCAGTCATCCCAGGAAAATAAGTGCCACACAAACGGACACTGTCCTCCAGTAGATGCTACACAACAGGGATCCCATGGACATTCCCAGCCCAGCCAAGCGTGACTTTACCTTTGACAAGAAAAAAAAAGTATAATGACATTTTCAAATCAATAGACACACAAATTCAGCAACTGAAATGTTAATGAGAGAATATGCTTATTTTCTTGTCTATCACTTTATCTTATCTCAGTGCCAGAGTAAATACATTAGAAAATTTCCCATGTAGTATTTTAGGCCAGGTTCTCTATTCAAGTCAACATTAGCAGAGGGTACTGGTAAAAAATAGGTGATACCTTAGTCCAGTATCTCTGTGAAGATATATATTTAAGCAATCTTTTTCAAGACCTAGGGAAAGCTCAGCAGGACCCCCAGAAATGCTTCTGCAGAAGCAACAGGCAGTAACCCCTGTTACCAGGCTTTGACTCAAGACAGATCAAAGCGTTAGGCTGACCCTGGAAATGAACTAATGATTTCTAAGGCTAGAAATAATCTCACTAAGACTACTACCCAACTCATGATGAACTGATGAAAAAAAGTTTTCACCAATTCTTTATGGAAGTTGTCTCTGTCATTTGCACTTCCCCTCCCTTCTTAGAGGAAACTTGTTCAGACAAATTTAAATTACATTTGAGGATCTCTATTAGTGTCTTGTTACATGAGTTTCTTCTTTCCTATCATCTATATGAGCTGTGAACTCAGTGCCACTTTCTTTTGATGACTGGGAGATGAAGCTTGCATTTTAATAAACTTCTGTTTGGAAGACTCAATTCACAAAATACTCCGTTCACATAGGAAAAAAGTTAAAACGTGTTATTTTGGTTTGTCTCAAACACAGATGGGGAAACGCTCCAGAGAAAAATCCCAGTCATGAATCTGCACTGCAGACCTCTACTTCACATTGACGTCAGAGGGAGTTCCATGCAGCAGATGTGTGCAGACAATGCAACAAAAATCTGCAATGCAGATAACAGATCCGCAATGCAGATCAGACACGAGGATTTTACTCACAGGGTGGTAATTCAGCTTCACTGTTCCCACCACAGAATCACAGAAACACCGAGGCTAGAGGGGGCTCCTGGAGATCATCTAGTTCAACCCCCTTGCTCAAAGCAGTGTCATGTACAGCAAGTTGCCCAGGAGTGTGTCCAGTCATGTTTCGACTGTCTCCAGGGATGGAGACTCCACAACCTCTCTAGCCAACCTATGCCAGTGTCTGACCACCCTCACCAAAAGAAAAAAAAAAAAAAAAGCTTCTCCTTATGTTTGAATGGTATTTCCTGTATTTCAGATTTTGCCCTCTGCCTCTCGTCCTGTCACTGGGCACTACTGAGAAGAGTCTAGCCCCATCTTGTGCATTCCCTCCCATCAGGTATTTATATTGATAAACTCCCCCCAAGCCTTCTCTTCTCCAGGCTGAATAGTCCCAGCTCTCCTGGTCTCCCCTTCTGTGACAGATGCTCCAGACTCTTCATCATTTTCACAGTCCTTTTCTGGGCTCTTTCCAGTATGCCCCCGTCCCTCTTATACTGGGGAACCCAGAACTGGACCCAGCACTCTACAGGTGGCCTCACCAGTGCCGAGCAGAGGGGAAGCTTGACCCACTGGTGATGCTCTTCCTAATGCCAACCAGGATGCTGTTGGCCTTCTTTGCTGCAAGGTCACATTGCTGGCTCGTGGTCTAAACTGCTGTCCACCAGGACCCCAAGGTTCTTCTCAGCAAAGTTGCTCTCCAGTCAGTCAGCCCCCAGCGTGTACTGGTGCATGGGATTGTTCCCCTCCACGGTGCAGGACTTTGTACCTCCCCTTGTTCAACTGCATGAGGTTCCTGTCAGCCCAATTCTCCAGTATGTGGAGGTCCCTCTAGATGGCAGCACACCCACTGGTGTACCAACTGCTCCCCCTGGTTTTCAGGGTTTTTTTTCATCGACAAACTTGCCGAGGGTGCACTGTGTCCCATCATCCAGGTCATTAATGTTAAACAACATAAATCATAGTTGTATAAGCCATAACACAGCCATGCTGAGGGCAGGGAGGGAAGGGAATCGATCATTGTAAAATATATTGAATCCATTTGTGCTATTATAAACTTTTCATTAATTATTGTACAACTGCTTCAAAAAGAATGACACATAGAATATGACAAATCTGAGTTTAACCTCACTTCAACTCAGAAAAAAATGAAATTAGTTTAAAAAAAAAAGTGTCATACAGCTGATATTCTGCTGCAGCACAAAACTAAGGAGCCTGTATTCTCTTGATACCAATGAGTAATTTTTGTAGGAAATTAGGGCAGTTTTGCTAGCACAAGAGCTGATATGTCTGGAAAACACAATTATTTATATTATATAATGAATTATAAAGTGAAAAAGGGCTAAGTACTTTTTTTTTTCCTGAGAACCAACGCAATGAGCAAATATGTAAAGGCCGAGCAACACAAAGAAAAGCTACATTTCAGGTCAGAGCTTGCCAACACCATCCTCAGATGCCCAGAAAGTGCCTTGGCTACATTAGAATCAGCATTAAAGTGGTGGAGAATAAAGGCAAACAGTTAAAAACTGTACTGATTCAAAGTCTGCAAGCTTCACGGAGTTTTTGTGAAAGCCAGTGGGCATTCTTCAGATGAGAATTTGCTGTATCTAGCCCAGGCCACTTTGATTAACAAATTATTTGACAGTATCGCTCATGATTCAGCAAAAACACTTTGCCAAGTTTATCAGATTTATAACATTAATCAACAAATATGTAAATTTCACTGCTCTGAAATATCAAGCCACATACTCAGCTGCAGTAAATCAGTATAACTCCATGGAAGCAACTGAATTTTATGCCAATTTACACCAAATTTGGCCCGCTATATTTACACTACTACACTCGCCAATTCTTTTACTCAAGTACTGCTGACATTGCGCATAATTATATTATGAGCAACTTTAAAACAATTTAGGAGGTGAAGAAGCCCTCAAAAGGAGGTACAGTGTCATAAGAGGAATCCAATTTTCTGAACATCTCATCTTCAGAGTGAATCTGAATATTACTTTATTATGTATAACACTTCGGAATTAGGGCAGACTTAATTATAACTGCTACACGAAGCCAGTACAATAACAAGCATCTTTTTGATTCAGGAACAGATACTATTGGTGACAATTATATGACAAAAATCAATCTTGAGGTTCTAAGTACTGGGAACAGAAATCTTATCTTCATTTTAGAAACTGCAGCTACAGATGCTCACACTGATCTAAATGATGCTTGCGCACATCATTTAGAAGGAAGGAAAATAAGCTTCTGATAGTTTTCATTTTTACAATAAATGCTTTTCAGTAGCTGTTATTTAAAAGAAACAGAATTTCAGGTCTGCTCCTTTGTCAGCTGAGCTGAGAGAAAATTTGCTCTGATAAGGAATTGTAAGTGCTCACATGAAAGAGGAGCCGGATCAAAGGTACATATGTAACAGAAGGAATCACTGGGCACAAATGGGGACCCGAAGTCTATATTCCTGGGTCAATTTCCACACCTCAAAATGAAGGCCCTTCCACCAAAAGGAGATACAAGATTGCTTTTTGCCAGAGTAAGAGCAACACTGATAGCAAATTTAGACTATAGGCCTGATTTCAAAACAACCCCCAGTCAATTTATAAAGTTTAGATCAATTTATAAAGTTCAGATGGAAACCAAGTAACACATGATAGTTTTAGCAGTCTTGCTGTGAACACTTTGGATTCAGATCCAAAAATTATTGGAACTAAAAATAAATGTCCCAATCTGCAAACTACAGACACCGTGGCTCTGACATCAGCAAGTGCTGAGTACTCAGATGGATAGTGTGATAATTTCCAAATGAGACCTTTCTATTACATAAAATAGTTTCTAGAAATTGCCAGCAGGCAGCTTAACATGCAAAAACCAGATAAAGAACAGCCATTAGCAAGTTACCTGGGTAAGGCGTGTTGACAGTTCACAGCAGCTTTACTTACCTAGATGTTGCTACATGTCTGCAAAGTCACTGGTAGGCTAGGCTGCAAATTTCTGGCAAAAGAATTTCCAGCAAAATATCGCAGTTACCAAAAATCATTTTGCATGGGGAGGCAAACTGGACAAAACCTTCATCAGAAACCACAGAGTTAAATGAGAGATACACAGAGCAGGGGGTGCAAACAGGTGACTCCGAGCAACATGTAGCTAGGTTTTAATAGCATTCTTGTGGGAATCAACAACTTGATCCATTGGATGGGTGACATCTGCAACAGGTATGGGGATTTCCAGTGTGTCCCAGGTAAATATTTAGTGTGGATTCTCTTGGGTTTCATAAGAAAAAATAAATCTCAAATTTGTATTTCAATGCATAAATGGCTAGTATTTTCCCAAGACAGAATACAGATTTCTCTCCAGATCTGATTGCAATACTCAATTAACTGGAGCTAAGTATCCCTTTTTCCTCCTTCTTCAAAGCTCTTCACATTAAGAAGAAATGCAGGGCATTAGTGAAGATTAAGCTCTTATCCATCATTCTTAAGATTATTTTGGGCAATTTCATGATTGCTATTGTTGTTATTCACTTCAAAAATATTCCTGAACTCTTACTTGCAGGTTTTGTGGTCTCAAAACCAAACCAAATCTGTCCCTGATTGGACTGGATCTGGAGGGTGTTTTACCACGTCCTTTAGGAAAATATCACAGTATAACATACCACTTAACTTCACTGCTATCAGCCAGCCATTTAAAAGCAGATGAAACCGTACAGGAATTTCCTTTGAGTGCCTTTTTAATGTTTCTTGCTTATGCAAATTAAAGAACTCAAGATAAAGCTTCAGCAATTGATTAGTCAAAGACTTTTATCTCAGCTCATCACACTCTTTCTGACTGCCAAGAGTAAGAAAGCCACTATCCCATTTTCTCATTGGGAATGAAATATATACCGTGACAGTCTTGATTTAATAACAGGATGAGCAACTCACGGCCCACAGGACAAGCACAGACCTCCAGGACAATAAACTTGTTCCAGAGCCCGCATCCTCTCCTCCCAAGTGCCCCTCAAGTGCAGACCACAGGCTGGAGGAATAGGCCAGGTGGCCACCAGCCCCTTTCAAGTGCTATTTCACCTGAAAGCCCAGCTGATCCTCCCCATTAGGCGACAATCCATGACAGCCAGTTCACCTCAGGAAACCCTGGACCTCTGCATGTGCAAAGACAGACGATGCTGGGTGTAACCACACAGCAGGAGGGGAGGGGGTCATAGCATATAATTCACTTAATCTACCAGAATAAGATATGTGGTCCACTCCACCAGGGTGATAGGCATGATTTATAGCATAATAGTAGTGACAATAATACCTTTCATTAGCATCAATTATAGCCCTCAAAACTGCAGCACAAGCTATGACTGGTTTCTTATGCACTTGTACTTTACATATTTCCTGCCTTCCCCATAGCAACACATTCTGCAACCTGCTTTGTCTCCTACCACTCTGCTCTCCTTGGGCTTCTCCTCCAAATATTGCCTTGCCTGCTTGCGTGGTTCACAGCTACACATGTGCTGATTAGCTAAAGAGTATGTTAACACTAGCCAGCCAGACATCAACTCTCGGAAGTCAGCTTTTCTCTCTCCTGTCCATTCCTTCAGTGGGACACTTTTTTATCCTACCATCAGTTTTCACAAAATAGGTAGCAACTAAGTACCTTTGAGATGTCCACCATTCTGTTAAGGTACTGATCGAGTTCATCTATGTTTAAGAAGTTAATGGGATGGTGGACTGAGAGACATACAGCAATTTCCTTAGGAAAAGTTTAGCCAGTTTTCCTTAAGAAACCAGGCTAAACATTATGTCACAGGGATTTGCAAGGTATCCCAGTCTGGTATTAGTATGTAGAGGCTATTAATCTCTCATGGTTGAGATAAATAAATAGTGCATTATTAAACACTTCCTTATCAGGATAAAGACTATTGTTAAATTAATGTATTTTCCTATATACAACTCCCTGCCTATACACAGTTTCTTCTGTAAACCTGCAAGGAAGACTGGGCTGGCAAGTTTAGTAAGCCAAGCAATTAATCATGGCCCTTGGAACAGCCTTGTGTGCCCACGAGTGCCGCACAGACATTTGAGACTCATGTGGCTGTTCAGGTATACCACATCTGGATTTAAAAATATGTCCACCGCCTGTGCGTGGTGGAGGCTAGCGTAGTCCATGTCAAGGACTGGGGGTGATCTGCATGCTTACAAAGCCAGAACTGGAAGCCTTGCACAGCTGCAAAACAAATGTTCAGAGTTTATTATGGTACAAGATTCAGGTGACATACGTCAGGCAGAGAAGTGTGGTTAAGGTCAAGCATTGGTCAGTCCTCAAAGCAGGACTTCTTTATTACCAGGACTTTGTTTATCCACGGAGCTTCAGCTCAAACTCTCATTCCCATTTTGGAACTGGATTTGTTCCCTGCTTTTCAGAGGCACAGCTCTGTTAGGACACCCACAGTTCATCTGAATTATTCAACTTGGGTCTTTTGATGTGTCTAATATTTACAGGGACAGAATCACTGGCTTTGCTTGTCATCAATAATACATCTATCCTGTGAAGAACAAGAAGACTGTGATATCAGAAATAAAAAAAATATAAGAAAAAAGAAGTTCATTTCTCTTTCAACTGCCTGAAAAAACACCTTCCTCTTGGACCCATGTGGATATACACAAAGAGAGAGAGAATGCAGCCTTTGAACAGTAACTGGTATAAATCTTTCTCCTCTGATCATTCCCCCTCTGACTCATAAATCTCAATCTACCAAGAAATGAGTGCTTAGCTCTCACAAAGCGTAACATGCACCTAGAAGGAATGCACAATTAAAAGGAGAAGAGAAACAAACAATGTGAGAGCCATTTCCTTAATGAACAGAACACTTTTCACTTCTTATTCATCATAAGGAGTATCAATAAATAACAGGAAAAGCAACAGGTTTTAATAGAACGTAGATGAATTTAAGTTTAAGGCAAGTAAAGTGCCTTATAATAAATGTGGATTGAGAAAGATGTTGAGATGGGTGGTTTTCAGAAAGGCTGCTTACATTTTAATGTTTAGTGAGACCTGGATCTGCTCTATATATGTATGGGTATAAAAAAACGAACAAGGAAGTGTCTTTCATGAGTTTCCAGCCTTGCACAGTCTTTTTTTTTTTAACAAGTTAGGGCAAGTGAGACTTATCTCTCATTTTTGTGTGTGTTTTTTAAAAAACAAGAAGAAAATAAAAATAAAAAAGGCAATAAGTAAATACCGAGACCCGGGAAGGAAAGAGGGCTTTATTCTACCCCATGACTAGCCCTCAACTCCTGTTCTTCTGCAGTCATGGTCACAGCTATTCCTGCACAGCACCACCTCCCTCTCTGATTTTCAGACCTCACATACTAGCTTAGGGAGCTACAGCTGAGCTTTGGTGTTGCCCAGAGTGTCAAAATGTGAGAGGTGGTAAAGGAGGGATCCTGCAGGTCCCTCTCCACCATGTGACTGGAGATGGACTCTTGCTATGACTCAGGCAAGGTAGGGGAAAGGAAGGCTCATACCCCTTATTCCCATTGACACTACCTTGACCCACATGATTGAGGCTCGTGGGCTGACTCCCAGCACATGGTGCTGTGACTGAAGTTTTCACTTTTGGAGTGCTGCAGTATCACCTCTACCCTGTAAACCAAGTGGCCAGTAGCTGGAATGCGCAAGAGTTTACATTACCCGCAACCGAAGCAGAAATACAAGAAGATTGTGATTTAAGACTCCCAAAGCAGAACAGAAGCAGATAAGGAAAGCAAAGCAAATGGCCTTGGAAAGGTAAAGAAACTTTGCAGCTGACATAGGAAAAGCAGCTATTAAGGTAAGCAGAGGTGTTACCAGCCTCAAGTTAAAAGCTGGAAATATTTTTGAAAGATGACAGAAATTAAGAAACCATGCAAGCCTGGAGCTTAAAAACACTCTGACCTTGAAGGAACTGAACCTGCCTTTCAGGTTCCCACGACATAGGGCCTTGGTAGCAGACGATAAATATCACTTCCTAGTTCAGCATACATAGGTATCCAGTAAGGCTCGTCTGATACAGGATGGAGGGTTTTTGCCTCATCTGCTGACTGTTCAGCTACCTGCTTCCCTGATTTATCACTTTGGAAACACTCCCACCCCAAGCCCCCACGTGCTAGACAGAGCCAGCTGGACTACTCCACAATTGCAGACCAACTTAAGCTGTCATGCAGGCCCTGGACCAGGATGGGAGGTTGCATTGAATGTTTTGTCTCAAATGAGCATCTCCATTCTTTCCTGGATGTCCCAGCCACCTTGTACCATGGGATCTCTTTTGCCACAAGATTTGTCACGACCATTACATCCCATAAGCACCACCACAGTCATACACCCCAGTACTGTGTTCCAGGTCTCTGGACTCAAAACAACACTCCCTCTCTCCTGTACATCAAAACCAAATGAGTCTGGGAGAAATCATGACATCTTGGACACATCAAATTTTCAGCTGGAGCAGCGCCACCCTGGCGATTTAGTTCACTCCACATGCCAGTCTGGGGACAAATGCAGCAGTTTCTCTTGTATCCTCCAACATAAAGCGCTTCCACAAACTTCCAGGTGGTATTTGGAGAACGGCAGCCAAACCCATCTTGTTTCTCTGCTCCACCTGGTGGGTGCCAGCCCAGCATCATCAAAATGACTGCTTGGGTAGTGCTGCCAGGGAGCAGCACACAGAAGCTAAAGCAGGCTGTAAAGTTATTACACAGTCTCCTTAAAAGCTCATTAATTACCACTGTTAATTCTTCCCAGTACCATCACTGCTCATTAAAGGAACCTAGCAGATCAAAAAGCAGATCTAGAAGGAGAGTTTGAGTTACAGACTTCAGTGTCGGCAACCACTGACATCTCCAGCCAACATCCAGATCATGCAGCCCTGACAAGGCCATAGCCCACCACCTCATATTCCTGGGCATCAATCCACAGCCACTGCCAACATGCATAGATGCTGATACATGCACAGCTATTAAAAAAAGAAAGGGATCGCAGCTCCTGTAATTGCAAACTTACATATTTGTGCAAAAAAAGATAGCAGATATATAGATTTGTTGCATAGACTGTGGGCCAAGAAGCTAATCACTTCTATGTGTCTAATTATATTTTTTTTTCCTTGTCACAAGGGGATAATGCACTATTCTCCATATTTCACTGTATTTTCAAGTGTAATTCAAATTGGGCCCTCCCCTGCCTTTACTATACAAATAGGCTAAATGCCAGTGAAAATGGATTTTGAAATCTATATTTTAAAAACTGCAGTAGTATAAACTAGTCAAGATACAAAATTATTTATAACTGCTCATTCAGTGCAATACTGCAAACAAGAAGATACTATAAACTCTTTCAGTTCTCTCTTTAGAAAGGTATTCAACCTTGTTTAGACCAATCTTGTGCTTGTTCTTGGTATCTTCAGAAAAGAGATAGTAAAAAAATTGTGTAAGAAAATCAAGACAATCAGAACACTTTAATTATGGAGAGATCATGCACTATACTTATTTGGGGTGTAGAGAGGGGGTTGGTTTCATTTGGGTTTTGCTTTACATCTGAAAGATGGATTATTACTGCAGGAAAAGTATGACTGAAATGATTGAAATAATCACATTCTTCCTTTTATGTTTAAACGCATTTCAAGCTCACATCTAGATGTTGAACAAAATCAAATATAGATCCCTTCCCAATTTTCCAAGCTACAGAACAATAAGTACCACACAGTAGAAAACAAGATCTAATACAAGAGGTGGCAACTGGGATTTCATGCTGCTTATATGTATTCACATAAAAAGATATGCAATCACAAGGAAGTGTGACTCATTTGACACTGGAGAGACATTTTCTTTTTAACTATGCATGAAAGGGATAGTATTGCCATACACAGCTCTAACAGCAGTGAATCAGAAGTAGTAAGGGAGTCGCTGCATTTTATGGTTTATACGAGTCACGTTCAAAAGCAAGGCCTGGCTCTTCTCTCGGTAAAATCAGTTTGTACAAGCACATCATTGCCCCCCACACACCCTGAGATTCAGCCACCAGGTTCCTAATTAAGACGTGCTGGACTGGACAACTGGTAAAGCCCATTTCATTCCCCACAAGGCAACAGGGTAGCAAGATCTTCCACTAGCGTCTAGTTAACAAGAAACAAGGAAAGCCCATGCTTGGCAGGCAACCACTGGCACTCAGACACACCACTCAAACTCTGTCAAGGAAGCACTTGAAGACCGCTACCCACAGAAGACCCTGATGAATCAAACATGCAACCCACTGTAAAAAAGATGCTACTGTCTCCTAAGCCCCAGTTTGCCCCATAATATCAACAAGATCCCAAAATGAATAAAAATACCACAGTGTTTTTATTTGCTCATGTCCTTAGACAGTAATTGCAATGTACTTTCTTTATCTCCCACTCCTCTGCGTAGCTCTTAAACACACTGGGTCTTCCTTTCTTTATAAAACTAGGCAGCTACAATTTATTTTGTAACATCAGTCCTTATTATACAAGCTCACTTCTTCCGAGGGTCACCCCTACACACATAATCAAATCATGCCATTTGAAACGCTGTGACATTATTTTGTCATATAAAATGGTTGAAATTATCTTGATGATGGCAATGTAAGGAATACTGCTACCCAGAATTTGTTATGAGAAGTGAAAGCTGAAAAAGAGTTAGATTTCTTGAAATTATAGACTTTAAATATCAGAGACACAAAGTGTTTAAAAGCCATTAAATACCACGGGTCATCATAAAAAGAGGAACCAGGTTCTGAAATACTTCTCCTGAATCATTTCAATGGAAATATTAAAGAATGATAATGCACTATGGAATTAAAGGATTTATTTATATAGACTGACATAAACTCACTTTATGGTGATATGTTTTTAAATGTCAAGTAATATAAACAAGATATCTGAAATTACTACCTAATATAATGACTTACATAAGTACCTTCAAAATAATGATTATATGAAGCCTGAAATAAGTTTGACAGACTGAGGTATAATCAAAGTCACTGCAGTCACAGAAATTTATCCAAAGCAAAAAACATTTTATGCTTGCACACATATGCATTTAATATAAAAGTAGAGCATAGTTTTTCAACAACAACAACAGAAAGAGCTCAAAAAAACACTTGGGAAAAATAAATTCTGCGACTCACTTTGCTTTTGCTGGGCACACCAATTTTCACAGTTTGGTCAAAGATCCACTGCATGCACATGGCTTCTCTATTTTACCTCATTTTGAGAAAATTATTTTCAGAAAACATGCCTCCAAGAAACATCTTACAACTGTACGTCCTCATGATTAAATAAAAGAGCGGAAACCCCAGCAATGGATAGATCACACGCTTTACAACAGCAGCAAACACTTGCTTGCAAGCCCCCGGCCAGAATCCTTCTCCTTGACAAAATTAATTAATGCTAGACAGTTCTCAAGACGTTGCATCAACAGAAAAAGGTTTAGCTCTCCCTTACATCAATAAAGTACATCATCTGACCTAAAGTGCAAGTCTTGATCACTAAACCACTTTCAAATGACACAATACCAACCTTCAAAGACATCTTCATATAATAAGGTGTCTTTGTTGACCATTTTGACTAGTTACAGAGTGTATCTCTGTCTGGTCCATAATCTTTTAAGAAGCCTGCTGAGGTCTGAGAAGTGAAAGACTAGTCCAGTCAGTATTATTTATGGACCTCTTTTTTCACTTTTTTCACTCTTGTTCAGTACAAAGATACACAGCATTGCTGAATCCTTCAGTATCAATTCTCCACGCCCCACGCAAAACCCACGCTGCAGACTTAATCTTAAAAATATATCCTTTCAAGGAGAAACAAAGTAAACACATAACCGTCAGACCTGAAAGATGTTTTCACCAATGCCTCAGGACTGTCCACAGGTGGTAGTTCATCCGCTAAGATTTCTTCAGGAGGTCTAGGGTCACTGATGATGGTTGGCTTTGACCTTTCCTTGAGGTTGCCAGTCAGTCCACCGATAATGGTGTTCCACAAGCAGTTTTGTGATTTAGACCCTGACAAAACAGAGAGTGAGAAGGAAAATAAATTCATAGGCCTATTGCCCAGTCTCTCAGCAGTCTGGAAAACAAAGATGGTCTGTTATCATTTTACCTTTGCATCATCACAATTTGGGATTAAGCCTGAAAACCAGAAAAAAGCTCAAAGTGAAGATAAGCACTAATGTTCAGGTCATTCCAAATCCAAGACTGAATGCTTCCCATAAAAAAGATTTAATTACAGAACATGGAGGTTTCCATGTCCTGATAAAAACCGTCCTCTCCACATTATATTTAGATTATAGCTTAGCATGTATCAATGTGGCTGTATTTTAAGGTAAAGAACTAACAAAAAAACAAAGTACCGAATCAATACAATATTAATCATTGACTTTATTAGACTGAAGTTAGGACAGTTAAATTATAGATTAAAGATATCACTGAAGGACTAGTATCAGCAAACATACTTCTTTCCTGTTGAAACTTCAACTTTTCTCAGTAAACATTCAAATGCCAAAATATTTATATGGATGATCTTTTTACATTTATTTAGAAGTGACACCAGGTGCCTCTTGCTTGTCATTCAGAGAACCCATCCGCATCTGTAAGTCTAGTTCCACTGACAAAGTACAATTAACATCCTTCAGTCAGATCTCCTCCCCACGTTTGGAGAATAGAAAACGTGCCTTACATTTCATAAAGTTTAAGTATTTGCTTCATATTTTCAAAAATTTCCAAACGGCTTCTGAATAAATTAGGCACTTCTGAAAATCCCAGTGATACTCCCACCGTGAACACCTGTGTCACATTCCAACTTTCAATTATTATAGAATATACATGAGCAAGTTGGCAGATCCCAAGAAGAGCAGTTAAGTACTGAAATACTAATTATTTCAGTTAGAGACTTCCCACAACAGAGGTGCAGCAGGCATTCAGCTTACTGGATTCCAAAGTAATAAGGCATACCAACTCTACTGGTAGTCATTCTCCATGGGCTTTTTATCAATAAGCAAAACGAGAAAAAAATATTCTAACAAATGGGATATTTCTAAAGTCAGCAACAGATTTTTATAAGAGACTGTACAGGTAAAATTTTCAAATATTTTCCCAGCTTTCAGACTTAACTGTCCAGCAGAGACAATTAAGAAACAAATAGCAGACCTAACACATATCAATTAAGGTTGACTTTTTCTTGCAGTACACAGTAAGTACATAAGAGGAAAACAAATAGCAGAGCTGTTATCGCATGTCTCCTGGGACTATATCATGAGACACTACCCTGTTCGAAGCAGCAATATCTGCTGCTACAGACAGGTGATGGCAGCCTTATTTTGCCAGTTGTCTTCAGTGTCTTTTTTTCACACAGCCTAAATAGTGCAAAGACAGATCAGCAAGAATCATCATCTATCTTCCCCATTCCAAAGTAATTTTCAGGGTATTTCCAAGCTAATCAGGAAAGCCCATACTCATAGGCTTCTCTGCTCTTAATTGTCAGCAGCTATTTAATGTGCAATGATTGTATTTACCCAGATTTAGAGGGAGCCTTGTCATCCTGTGCTCAGTTCTGTACTACAATAGCTAGAAAAATTACTCCTCAAACAAGGTAGTCCAAAGTAATGTCTACACAACAGTTGCAGAAATAAATGCAACGTCCATACATCTTTATCATTCCAGGACTTGCAATGTTATGGCAATACCACTCTTTCTGTTCTTTAGACCACCATGCAAATTTCCCCAAAATTCTTAATTTTACTTGAATAAGTAAGCATCTGTTTTCCCATTCTGTAAGGGAAAATATAAAGGATGTAAGAGTTTTAAATTATATGACTATACATGCCACCTGTGCTAGAGCAACAAATATTGTGACTCCCTATAGTAATTTGAGAGGACCATTTCTTTTGCAAAGTATGGCATACTCAGCACAGCTGGAACCAGAAGTTTCAGTCTCTGTTAAGATACAGTCAACAAAGAAAAACAAGTTGCCATCCAGCCATACATGCTGCACACTAAGACATGACAGCAGGACATCAACACCTGCCAAAAAAAGCTGCTGTGCACTATTAAAATCATATTTTGAGGAAAAGAGGCTCTCTGAAGCCACTTTTATAATTTTGAGGTTTTCCCCTGCAATGGGTCCAAGGAATCTGCTGAGCTTCCCAAACCACCATCTTCCTCCTATTTCCTCAGCTCCACCCTTTCTTTTTTTCCACAAGCCCTCCAGCTTGTCAGGCACAGGACAACTCCATGGTCCAGGAAGACGACACATTAGCTTTTTTCTGCACTTACAAGTAGCTTGTTGGTTGCACTACCACTGAAAACCAACAGTGACAGGTTAACTAACTGCCCCTGAAAACCATATCATCACTCAAATCAAACCCCTTTTTTTTTCCTTCTTTCTTTTTCTTGAAACAAAAACAGTGCAAAAGAAACCAAGTACTTGTTTCAGTATATATAGTTTTTTTCCCTATGTTCTCTGCACATACACCTATACCTTTTCCTCCAGCATGGATATCCATCCTATGGAGCTTTCCCCTTCTAGAATGCAGACCCAGATCTACTTGGCTTTTATGAAGATCAACAGTGGCAAATCAGCCAACTGACATGAATTAACCAACTTCTGTAGAGCAAAGAAATGCTCACCTGTCCTAATCAGTGTTCAGCCTGCCCACAGCTATGCTCAAGTGAAGGGCACTGGGCAAATTATTTTTTTATTAACGGGCCTGCCTGAACAGACACCAGCCAGGAGCTTCCAGCTGCCTGAAATGCTGAAAGCCTGATGAACTTAAATTCTCACAGCCACAACTGTTCAATCACTGATGGCACAGTGGTACTTGTAGCAAGAGGACATGGTGAGATACTAGGGACATTAACTGCTGCTAAAGGGAGTAGTAACTTCTTAAATTCAGTCTCCCAAATCAACTGGAATTTGACATTTAAGGGTACAGGAGATTGGGTAGCCCTAGCATTGGAATGAATAACACTTAATTTTAATTTCAAATCCTTGTGAATAAGTGTAAACATTTGCAAAAATGCTTCTCCCTCATTTTATTGTACCCTGTCAAAGATGACTGTAGCTGAGCTAGAGGCAAAAGCAAACTAGATTTAGGTGTTATAATTTAAAAAGCAGAACTCTGCTTAAAGAATCTGCGAGTGGGTGTTCAAATACTTTAATATAGCCTGAAAATATTGTTACAGTGCAAGTCTTGATACGCAACTATCATTCCCATTGCCTCACTGAACAACACCTGGAGCTTTTCAGTTGTCTTTGTTTCTGAACTAAAGGTGAAACAACTACATGCACCAGAGAGCTGCAGACAACAGTCAGGATGGACAAGGCTCATCTGGGTTTCTGTAGGTTCTTTTGTGTTTGGTTGCATGCACAGAAAGTTAGATCGAGTAAATAAGGTCAGCCAAAGCGGGTATGGTTTGTTAAATGTTCAATGACAAAGCCCAACTCTAATCCTACCGAAATCTCTGAAGAGTGACCTCAAATGGGCAGCTGTTACAGAGCAATAGAAATCCTATTCTCTGTCGTATAGCTAGTAATTGCCTTTAAATTAATTATTCGAATGAATATGAAAGGCACCATCCAGGAAGATACTTAGTCTCTGATTTGTGACTTGGACACAAGGATAATGTCAATAATCCTCTATGACTTCAGCTATTGCTCGAATCCTTGTCCTCAAATGCTGCAGCTTTTCCTGCCATTCAGTCAGGATGTTTTTGAATGTTTGATCTGCACTCCACTGTTTGTTCAATGAAACATGGTATGGTACAGTATGTTATAGTACTCCAGCATAAATTTGGGCATCATCCATTTAACTCACATTAGCACAGCACATGCCTCGGACATTTCCCTCCTTTCCATAACACAGCTCCCATTCTAATTTTCCTTCCCTTTCTCATAGAGTTGTGACCTTATACCGCTCATGGCCACACAGACGTCATTAATGATACCCTATGAGAAGCTAGCTGGATCATTAAATCCTCAGCCTGACTCCCAGATCACTAAATTTAACTCCTAACAGTGAAGGTCTGGTTTACACTTTGAATTATCTCCCTTCATCCCTATATTATGCCTCCGTGACTATTTCCCAACCAGGCTTATCTAAGTGTTCCTCTCTGCATTGCATTTCTGTTACTGTCAAATAGCCTGCGGCCTTGATCTCACCTCCACACTTAATCCCATGCAGCACTGGGTCATACGATGAGGCCTTATAAAGGGGTATCCTAGGCTTTCATTTAGCTGATAGCCATCCACCGGTCTGTTCTCTTCCATGTAATGCCAGTCACCCCTAACTCTCCAAACAAGGAGAGTTGCTTTCAGTTGCTTGGCTGCCTGAAAGCCAAGATTAAAGCAGGAACAGAACCTGGGTCTCAGACCTGCACCCTATACACATTCACCAAAAATCAAGTTCTTACGAATGTCAGAATCAGAACTGAAATGCCAGCTCAGTTCCAAATGTCATGACATTATGCTTGACCTACTTGTCAGGAAATATTGCAGCATGAAGTCCCTGTAACCCAAATATCCAGGAATAAACAGTACTTGGGCTGAATCTCCCAACTCTGTACCTAGTATTCAGGAACCATAATGGACAAAAAGCGGAGTGATAAAAAACTTAAAAATGTTTGCATTTACATTTATATTTCTCTCCTCCGTGATTTCCTTTGCCATATGCATTTTCAGTATTGAACCAGCCAGAACTGACTAATAGAGCCCCTTTTTAAGCTTTACTGTCTATAATGTGAAGGAAAATAAAATCTAAATGGGGAATAAGGAATGCCAGTACGATTTTTTCTCCATCCTATTCAATCTGCTCCATCACCTTGTAAGTCACTACACACAACAGATTTCATAGCCACAGCAATTCCATCTACATTATGCACTTCAGCTATCTATGTGAGGTATGGCATGCTCAGAGTGCCATCCTGTGACTGTGTGAAATATTGCACCATAGATGGAAATTCTTTGACGTTTTGATCTGCACCACCCATGATGATGGCAAACGCCCCCTTTTAACGATGAGAAAGGGATTTTCCCCTGCTAAGTGATGACAAATCATCATGAAACTGCATGCATTATGAACAGGATTTCTTATCTTCCTCCTCATTCCTACATATTTTGTCACATGTGTGTTTAATAATTTATATGGTCAAAGTCATGGTCAGTTGGTGCTACATTACCAGATGCACCCCTTTGTTTTGTTCAAACTTGGGTCATTTATTTCAAATCCCAAGCCATACCTTTAGTTCCTAACTTTGCTGTGCAAAGCAAAAGGTGATGGAGGAGCTATCAGCAAAGTCTACTTACATTTTTCATACGCTACTTCTAAGGCTTGACCCAAATCTCTTTGTAGCCACTGTAGTCAACTTCAGCTGGCTTTGTAACACTTATATTGTTATAACATTTTATGCTTGAAACAATAGTAAGGCCACAAAGCTTTCCATTCTTTTAGATTTGCATCAACTCGTTCAACGAGACTGAATTTCTGTAAGTGACTTTTCCAAGTAAGTACTATGGTTCCTCAGTTTAGTGCTGTAAATGAACTGTAATAACAGGGCGAACATAATATGAGACTAAAAGACTTATTAAATGTGTTTATTTCTACAGTAGATATAGAAATCAACCAGTTAAATAAAAAAGGCTACTTACGGGCAAATCGTGAAAGCGGTCGTGCATTTTTGTCACCTGTCTCATTTGCAACTGAAAGGAGAAAATAGAGAGAAATAAAAAGCATTCAAATTTAAATGTTACATTAAGATTAATGATAATAGCAATTCTCATGCACATAAGGGAGAGAAGACTGTTCACGGGAACACCAGTTGGATATATACACGTAGATATATAATACTTTTTTTAATGCCACGAAATATATTACTTTGCATGTTTGTCTGTCTGTCTGGTTCAGTTTGGCTTTCAGAGTCAGGAGGGCACACCACAGGTACCTGCAAACATTGTCTTGTCCCACGTAATAATTGAATCGTATAATTACCCAACATTCAAGCACTAGCCATTGATACTACATAGCAATATACGATTGCAGTCAGCCTTAGAAATTTGTGCTGGTTTTGGCTGGGATAGAGTTAATTTTCTTCATGGCAGCTAGTATGGGGCTATGTTTTGCATTTGTGCTGAAAACAGTGTGGATAACACAGGGATGTGTTCGTTACTGCTGAGCAGTGCTTACACAGAGCCAAGGCCTTTCCTGCTCCTCACCCCACCCCACCAGCGAGCAGGCTGGGGGTGCAGAAGAAGCTGGGATGGGACACAGCTGGGACAGCTGACCCCAACTGGCCAAAGGGATATTCCACACCATATGACATCATGCTCAGCATATAAAGCTGGGGGAAGAAGAAGAAAGGCGGAGGTTTGGAGTGATGGCGTTTGTCTTCCCAAGTAACCATTACATATGATGGAGCCCTGCTTTCCTGGAGATGGCTGAACACCTGCCTGCTGATGGGAAGGAGTGAATGAATCCCTTATTTTGCTTTGCTTGCATGCGCAGCTTTTGCTTTACCTATTAAACTGTCTTTATCTCATCCCACAAGTTTTCTCTTTTACTTTTCCTGTTCTCTCCCCCATCCCACCAGGGGCCGGGAGGAGAGAGCAAGCGGCTGTGTGGTGCTGGCTGGAGTTAAACCATGACAAAAGTCTATTTTATATTGGACATTTTTCCAAGTCCTAAATAAAATATCGTTTTTCCTGTTTGCATAATGAGTACGGTAAGAAAAAAGTAAGATTATTCCACCTATTTAAGGAAATTCACTAGCAATTTTGGAAGCCCAGAGGATCATTTAATAGCAAATTAAATAACATTTAAGGATCTGTGGAAAGGAATCCTCTGACTTTTGGAACTGCATATAGATATCACCTAGGATAAAAACAACCCCGTACAAATCCTGCTTTTTTCTGCCTCAGATTCATACTGGCATAGCTCTCAACATTTCTGTGACCCAACCGATATGCAGTTAGTCAAGAGCATAAACAACTCTTTGGGGTTCTCACAATATTAAACTACAGATCAAAAAAGAGGAGAGTTATCAAGAAGAGAAATTACCATCCATGACTTTTTATTTTTTGTAGCTAGAATAATCATGAGGAACAGCATTGATGGGCACATAGGGAGGAGAGCGTATTATAAGTGCACATAGAAACCTTGTCAATTCTTTACCTTCTTTTAAAATGCTGTTTTCTAGAGATGAGACTGACAAAGCTAAGAAATCCCACAAAAGGATGCAAAGTATGACCAGAACTGAGCCTCACAGGTTCCTAGCAAGATAATGTCAACTAAACTATAATGGACTTTTTGAAGCCAGAAAAGACTTTTGATGAAATTTAATTCTTCAGGTTGTCAGTTTAAGTTTGGCTTTATTTAAGACCCATATCCAGTGTCACTCCAGCTTTCCCTACTTGTTCTCCAATTTTAACCTGTCGATTAAGGTGGCTCCAGCACTCACTGTAGTGAATAGAGGGACTCTTTTAACAAATCACTGCCTCATTTTTCTCCCATTAGCCAGTAGATGGTGCCCTTAAAACACTGGTGCCTCTCTATCAGCCTGGGGAACTTGCCAGGCTAGCAGGAGCGGAGGCCCTGAGGTCTCCCAAGTCCTACAAGACACCTTTCCTTGGCTTGAGTCCATCACAGGTACCTACAGCACAAACCCCAACCAAATAAGCCCTTCCGGCACATTGCTTGCAGAGACACCAGAGTGACTGCACAGAGTCAGGCAGGTCCAGCGCAGTTCATAGCTTCAGAATCAAATCTGTTTCTGCTTGAGATGATGGCGTGGTGAAGGAGAGGTAGCAGCACCCTCCATGGGGCAGGGATCAACAGAGTTGGACCCAGTGAGACCAAAAACCATACCAGAAAACACTGCTATAGCCAATATGTAAAGGTCAAGCAGCCAGGCTTTGTCTTTAACTCAGTGATGACAGCTTGCACAGGGTAGGCTGAGAGATTGCCTGCCAGACTGGCCCCTTCTGGGGTCCTAGGTATCTCTCAGTATTGCAGCAAAGCCCCGGCAAATTCATAACATGCATTGATGTCTAAGTTGGAACATCAAGTGAACTGTCAGGTCAGTGAGGAAAGAGCCTGCTGAGGGCCTTTTAACTGCACTATTATCCACTTTCGAGTATTTTGCCCACTCTGGTGGCAGATGGCACTCCCTGGTCACCAGGGGCTTCAGATGCACACAAGGTCTCCCCTTTGTGCCACCTTCCAGCTGGATGTTGCAACAAGAGTTTTGGAGAGCACTCCACCTAGCACCTGTGTTTGGGCAGCTCAGCTCCCAGACTCACAGCATCCAACACAACAGGTGTCGTTAACCCACTCAAAAATAAGCATTTTCCAATTCCAGGTTGCATAGGTTTGTTTTTGGTTGTCAGTGCTTTCCAAACATCAGATGGCATCATATACAGAGTAATGCCCTTCCATCTGGCATAAGGCCATGTGGAGCAAAGCAATGAGCAGGGCAGAAAGCACTGGGGATGCTGAACCCGCATCACTAGCAAGATTCCTGGTACAAGTGAGCTAACTGCTGCCTATGAATTGTCTGGGACCAGCGATGTGTGTGCGCAGGTGAGATCCCAGGTTTGGTTAGCCCTGCAATCAAAAGGGGAAGGATTCAGATGCAAAGAGTGTTTCTGCATTTGCTCTGTGTGAAAATCTTAGAAGATTTTACTTGATACAGTTTTTTCTGTGGAAATTCTGCATACATATCCTACAGTTGTCTCACAGGAGTCTTTGGAGACACAAAGAACTAACAGACCTACATATGTGATACATATAAATGAGAAGACTTTTTCTCCAGATGGCCTGAAATCTTCTCCAACCTGTGTTGATATTCAAGTTTATTAATAGTAATAAGCTTTTGGGAGAAAGCAGGCATGAATTAATGAAGCTGGAGAAAGAAGCTGAATCTCTGAGAGAGCAAGTCGCAACCCACACCAAAGATGATTTCTGGTATTTCCAAAGATTTCCTGTACCGCTGTCTCTTCCAATATGCTTATTCTCCAGTCACACTCTACTTCTACTTGTACACTGAAGTCTAGGCTGAGTTTCATCTCTGATTAGATGACACTATCAGCATGAAAACTGCAGATATTTACTTCATTATCCTAAGTGGGTGGGACTTTCTTCAGTTTCCATCCCACCATTTTTAATTTTTTCTTTTTAATACTACACCACTCACATTTGATTTTCCATTCTAACCTGGAAGCAAATAAATCTTGGTGAAGGGTATAGCAACATGCAGGTAGCTTGTAACTAACTTCTGTTCCTTTAGAAAGACAGCCGCGACAGGCAAGAAACGTCATCCTGTAATCACCCCATTAGAGCAAAACATTCACGAGCTGTCTGTGCTCTCTTGTCCAAGTAGACAACAAAATAACAGGCCTAGCCAAATTTCTTCCATTTCAAAAGTATTTTGTTGTATTATAACTGCCTGGAAATCTCAAGAGCCTCTCACTCTAATTATAAAAATACCTTCATAGGCATGATCAGTTCTTTGATTAACATGGATCATGCATATATGAGTTTACTGTGTGCCCACTTCATGGGCAGGTTTCATTTTTTAATGTCTGACCTGTTAAACTATTTCCTACAGCTTGCCACGTTTTTCTACAGAAGGTATCAATTTTACCAGTACGCCCCCTCAGCCAATTTAGCTTTCAAAGATCCTTTGTCAAACTCGTAGTACAATGCAAAGAAAAACATACCACGTCGTAGTATTGATTCATCAAGACTGACAGACAATAGCGCATCATCTATATTTTGCCATTAAGCAGCTGAGAGGATGAAAAAAGAAAGTCAGGTATTTTTTACCCACCAGTAAACACATACTGTCAAGGAGACTTCTTTTTTTTTTTAATCAGCCAAAGGGCAGATGAGCTTAACTATATATTTCACACTGCTAGTAAATTTGTCACTGTTAGGAAAAGTACATTAGATAAGATGAGAACACAGATACATAGATAAATTTCCATTGATCATACAATCTGAATAAACTCTTCTCTATGATTTTTCTTTTTCTTTTCTTTCTTTTCCCCTTCAATGCCACATATTTTGAACAGCATTCCTGAAAAAAAAAAACAACAAAAAAAAACCAAAATCTTTGGATTGCCCTCACATTATCATCTCCTGGTAATCTTTTCCTTTAAAACTCAGGAGAATAAAAGACAGTACTGAGACTGCTGAGACAACTGTGGCTGTCTACTTTTTACAGCCAAATCAAACTAAGATCATCGATGGAAACTCCAGTGGTTTTTGCTCTCAAAGACTATAATGCCATTAGACATTTTATAAACTTATCAAGCTCCACCTTAAAATTAGCTTGTTTTTTATGCTTACCCATCTTATATTATGAGACTTCGCCAGAACCTGATCGCAGTGTTGATTATGACCTATCATTTAATTTGTGTCAATTTACATCAATTTGTTCTTGCACCAGCAATCTCCTTAAGCTGAAGTATTTCTTTTTTTCTGACTCTGACTTGGGCATAGAGAGACTGAATTTCCCCCTTCCCCCATCATTTTGTGGCCTAAACACACCTTGATCATCCAGTTTTGCCTTGCAAAATAGGTATCTTCATATTCCCCCCACCCCACCCGTCTTGACTGAACCTCTTCAGTATCAATTCATTTTCTCACAAGTACTATATGCAAACATTAAGAGGCCTCATTCTTGCCTGGTCACACGTTAGTTGCATGCTGTGACACCCCACTCATACAATTAACAGACTCTCAGATCATAGCAGAAGTTTTTGTTATTAAGTTCTAATCTGCATGACCTTTCACTCTGTACTACTTAATTTCAGCCCTTGTTGTTAGCCCCATCCTCTAGGTCACATGGATCTTACTGCGAGATATTCAGATCTTCCCCTGTACTGGCAAGCTTTGTGTCGTCAGCAGCAATTATCAGCACTTGCCTTTTCTCTGTGTCAGAGTCATTAACAAAAATCCTACACAAGATCAATCCCACACAGGGATCTGAAGCACAATAGTACCAAAGGAAGGCTTTCCTGATGGCTTTCTAACCCATTTAGAAGCTAAGGTTCCTCATAAGAAAACCTGTTCTTGCGGGATTTTGAGTCCATTAAGGAGATCGGAAAAGTCTCAGACCATACAAATAATGCTTCATAACAAGGCAAATTCTGCTTCTGAGAGTTTTTATACAGCACTACATAAATTGCAAGCACAGGAACCGTGCAGCCAGCGCGCACATTACTGAGCCAGAGATTATTCAGGCCCCTCCAGAGTCAATCACCTGAAGAGTTTTCTAGAGTGTTGAATCCCAGTACCACATAGGAAACACCAGCAACTTAATGTGATTTGAAATGCTTGTGCTGTAAACATCAACAGTACAAGCAGTATAAACACATCCTATAAAACAAACTGGTAGGGTCACAAAATTACAAGAATATGCAGCAACCTTTTGCTCATAAAAAATATTGGATAACTTGACTGTCCCTCTGGACTTAAGATTCTAATTAGATACTACAATTAAGTAACAAATCAATTACACGGATGGAAAAGGTACAATATGCATCTCTTGGCTATAACCTGAAGATCACAAAACACATTTGAAACAAAAGCTATGTTTCAAAATACTGGAAGGCAGGAAACAGCAATATTCACTTACAAGTAATAACCAAAAGGCGTACACCACCCAGCATTTCCTGAAATAACTCCTGATGGATTTTTGTTGCTGCTGTTTGCCTGGCAACAACACTGTACACCAAACATTGTCCTTCATTAACTGAGAGAGGAACACCGTACACAACTGATGATTCATTTTCCTTATGAAAGGATCCTTACACTGTAGGTTATTTGCATCTGTGATGGGAAAGCTGCTTCTGCAGTGGAAAATACTTTGTTCCCTCAGACAACCGAAGGTAGTTGCTGCCTCACTGTGAAGGGACTCTAACTCCATGCACAGATTTCAGAGCTTCTGCGTCTCACCAACAGCCACAGAAATGCTTTCAGAAGGGCAAGGTGTACCCAGGGGAATTGTAACAGAAAAATAGGTGCAAAATTCCTGTGGAAAAAACGCAAAACTATTCAACACTACCGAGCATCAACCAAATTTTATTTAGAGGCAGAGATACAGACACTGAACTTGCACACTCCGGCCCTGTTGGCACCTAAAGCCTGGAGGGGACCTAATGCTGGGTTTTGGAGATGAAGGAAAATAAGATAAAACACCAGCAACTGCCTCGACCAAAACCACCTTCCTTGCACCAAGGCCCATGTTAAACGTATTCTTAACTTCAAAACCCAGACACAGTCTTGTGTGGTCTACTCAAACTATTAACATACATTCTGTTGACTGAGTATCCCTCAGCTCTCCAAGTGCACAGAACAAATGGCTCTGGTCACACAAGCTCCAGGCTGCTCTCATTCCCAACCTCTGCCATGTTAGTCTTCAGAGTACAAAGAGCACAGCCCCTTTGCCTCCCCGGCCATACACATATACATAAGCCTCTGGCACACCCAGTCACCAACAGCGTGTGATGGACCCACAGTTGCTTGCTAAAAGACTGAAAATGTCTACCAGAAATGTTGTGAATCAGGAGATGATGGAAGAACTACTATATAGACACATAAAACTTCTCCACTGCAAGATGATGAAGCTACCTTAACTTTTGGGTTCTGGAATGTGACTTTTTTTTTTTACCTGGAAATGTCTGGGCTGATTTTCTACATTTAGCTGAGATTTCTTACTTCTGGTAGCTCTAACAGATTGCCCATTGCAGCAAACCCACTCGCATCTTTCTCCTGAGAGTAACTGTACATCTGGAAAGCTTGGTCTAGGTCGTGTATTCCTGTGCAGTGAATCTAAGACAGATAGATGGAAATAACAAACCAGGGGATTTTTAGAACAGGATTCTGCCCATGACTTCCAGCTCACTTCCATTAGAAAATATATCACATAAGCAATAGCATAGTGACCAGACACATGACAGTGGCATCAGATGTGGTAGCAAGACATTCTCCTGACTGGCATACCCTTGCCCACCAGCAATCCTCTGTCTTGGAGCTTTTTCACCCACTCCTCCGTTGCTCACCATGCTCCCCTCAACTTGTAGCACTTGAGTGGAACTACAGCCATCACTGGATGAGCCCAAGCACATTCGTATCTCTCTCACTCTGCATCCTTTACCCTTTTTCAGTTACACGTCCCCTCTACAAAGACCCAGGTACATTACTGCATAGCTGAGAGGCCATCCTCCCCATCTAGAAGCAAGGATGCAGAACGAAAATCAAGTGTTTGTGCCATTTCCTATATTACTTCATAAGCAATTGCTGTTAGAAGATGCCCAGGTACCCCAGTCTGACTAGGGCAGACTAGAATACAGAGGAAATCCGAGCAAAAAATCTGCAGAAGCCTCTCATTTCAGCACTTTCCTTGAGACACCAGTTTTCTCTCTACTCTCCACTTGTTTTGAGCCTGGAAATGTTATCTCTTCCCACCAGAAGAATGGGAAACATCTGGCCCTGGCCTTGATCATCTAATCCAAGAAGCACGTCCCCCATCATAAGGCTCTAAAAAATAAAGTTGATCACCCTGCACTTCTGGCCACCACCTGAGACAGACCGCTGGACTGCACACGCCTTAGTCTGGCTCAGTTCAGCAGCTCCTGTGTTTTTTAAATACTGGCTTGTTACTCATATATAGCCCTTACATATAGTCTCCAATTATGATGTGGTTACACATCAAGTCATATCACTCCAAAACTAGCCCTCTTGTGCAGGTGGACCCTAAAAGTGTAACAGCCCTGATTTCAAGTCCTTCGCAAGTCAGCAGAAATGATCTGTTTTCCTCAGGGACACCAGGTCAAGTCCTGAGAAAGAAGCATACACTTTACTGAACCAAGCTCACAACTTCAGGCATTGACTTCAAACACTGAACCATCTACAAACACCCCTGTCACACCACCAAGTCACTATCTGTTTCATAGCTCCAGATAGTGGGATGATGTATAAACAAAAGGACAGATTTCAAGGGACTCACAGTAGAGGCAAGCCCTCAGACTGAAGCAAGGACATTCTCCTGAACTAAATGGTTGCAAATCTTTTTGAGTTGAGTAATACCTGTTCTCTTCCCCACAGAAAACACAGTGATGACAAGCACAATTTTTGCCTTCCAAAACCTGCTCTGCCGTGCTTCTTGGCCAGTGATGCATAAGAAGCACTCTCATGCCTGCCCTGCACTTTTATTGTGTGCAGGGAGAGCTGGAAAGTGGCAGCTCCTGGTGGTGCAGCAAGCCTGGAGCCCTTCCAGGCACAGGCTGTTTTGCACAAGCAAGAAGCCCTGGGGAAATGGAGCCAAGGGAAGAGCAGAGCTCGCTTCCGCTCCAAACTTGCAACAGGCAAGAGAGCCAGAGAGAGCCAGGGCACGAGTGGTGCCTTGGAGGTGCAAGAGCAGCAGGCAAGACCCGGGAGAAAAGGGCCCAGAGGAGCCCTGACAAGGGGCTGTGCTCAATGCTACAGAGGACAAGAAGCAACCCCAAGGGGCCACCCTGGGAGTCGAGAAAGCTTCCTCCCCCTGGACGCAGGGCACGAGGGCCACCTTCGTGGAGCAGGAGCAGCAGGCACCTGGCCAAAATGGCCCAAAGGAGCCCTGGCAAGGGACCGTGCTCAATGCTGCAGAGGAAGGCAAAACCCCCTGGTTACACTCTCTAGCCCACCATGGGGGAAAAAAAGCCTTCCTCCCCCTGCAGCTGCAGGGCACGAGAGGCCATCTCCGTGGTGCATGAGCAGCAGGCAGTGACCCAGCTAAAAGGGACTAGAGGAGCCCTGACATGTGGTCATGCTCCATGCTGCAGAGGAAGGCAAAAAACCCCCAGGGACCAGTGCCAATCTGCCCTGGGGGAAAATTCCTTCCTGACCCCAGTGCTGGCGATCGGCTATTCCCTGAGCATGTGAGCAAGACCTGCCTCCTTGTCCCACAGGCTGGTCATGCCTCCCAGGAGACACCCAAGCCCTGTTCTCCCTCCACCTGGAGCCATCTCAGGGGCTTCCGAGAGTGGCTGTATGCCCCCAGCCTGATCAACCGTGTGGACAAGAATTCTTCCCATGTCTGGTGGGACACCAGTGGGTGCTCCGAAGCACTGGGACCCCTTCCAACATCTCTGCATCCCTTTCCTTGCCGCTGCTGCTCCTGGCTTCACAGGGGATGAGATGGCGAGCTCTGCAGTGTTCCTCAAGAAGGCATTGCCTTGGTCTTGCACTGCTATCCAGCTGAAAAGGCCTGACAGCCTCGGGCACCTCCAGGGGTTGGTGGTTCTTCTCATCTCCCGAGGGGCTTGTGTCTATTCCCTGAAGGCTGAAGCAGGATTTCCATCCATCAGATGGACTTTGAACATGGCCCCACCGGGAGCTGGCCTTGCGGCAGAGAACCTCCAGCGTCCTCGTCCAGACTCCAGTCTTCCTCCCTAAGTCCCCTCCAAGTAATTCCACTGGCTTCTCAAGGTCTTCCCTCTCGGATGCCTTCAGGCTGACCCTGGCTCAGCCCTGGCAGTGGGCCATGGGACGCTGCTGCCTTTTATGCTGTCCTGAGGCACTGTGACTGCTGCGTTGCCGGGTGGTGGCCCTGTGCCGTGGGGATGACGGGGCCCTCCCTGCGCAGCCCCAGCCGCCAGCCCTCTGCCCAGCATCCTTTGGAGGAAGGCTTTTGGGGTGCTGGCCCTGAGGCAGTACCTGTGCCCAGGAGGCCCAGGGGGCTGTCCCTGCCCTTGGTGGCCATGCACTGGGCTCAGCTGCCAGGCATTCCTGTAAATTCACCTGTACATTCAGACTATCTAAATAAGGGCATTTATACGATAGACATTCATTTCGTTGTGCTGATGCCAGAGGTGACAGACAGGGGTTTGGTTCCCTCAGCATGAACTCTGCAGAGACATAGGGAGCATGCATGATTTCTTCACTGTTCCTTACCAATGCACCAAGGGACATCAAGTGATATTCGCTACTACGCTGTTTATGGTGAGGTCTTCTTCTTGGAAACAAGTCCTGAACTGTTCTGTGTTCTTTACCATATTTTTCCTTGCACTTCAATAGCGCTTTTCCTTCTTCAGCCTTCATCCTTGATACCTTTCTTGAAAATGATGGCAGCCCTCTCAGCCTTTGTCTTGCTCCTTTGAGTCATCGTCTTCTTCTGTAGGCCGTCCATGCCACTAATCAACCACTTAGTCTTTGTTTGCCGTCATCCCAGATGGAATTAGTCTTTCTTGAACCCGAGGAGTGAGAAATGGCCATAGCGGTATAGGTTCTCACCAGGCCTTTGCACAGTGCGTGCCTTCCTTGCCTGACACACAAGAATGCATTTGCCTGTATCACATTCGTGGCTCACAGTCACCCTGTGATCTGCTCACGCTTCCAGGAACATTGCCTACTCTGATGTTTCCAAACTGGAGCAGAAACTCACGGTGCTCCACCTGACGTTGTTACCTATTTCTACCCTGTAGTTCTTCATGCAGGATTTATTATGTAGGGGATGCCTCTTCTGTCAGAGCTTCAGCTGGTAGGGAGGATGTGGGCCATAGGACCGTACCATGAGATAGAGCTTCTTCTGCTTCATGGGTGCCATGAAATCCAGAATATGGTGTGGACAAGGAAACCTACATTTCTTGAACTTTTCTTACTGCTTTTCTGCAATCTAAATTCATATGTCCTGACCATGAACCTCGCTGTTTCATACATGTGATGGCAGCAAAGCATGAAGGGTGGAGCCTGAGAGATGTGTTAAGGGGACGTTCACCCCTCAGCAGCCTGCAGGAGTCCAGCTCCACGCAGTCACGACCAGCAGATCCAGCCCTCCACTGGCCAGCTGGGCAACGAAGGGGCTGTGTGGGTGGGCTCTGAGCATGGAGCTGGTAGTGTCAGTCCAGTCACTTTCAAAATGGATGTCTGCCTCCTAGGCAAGAAAATATCCACAGATGGCATTAACTGAGCTTCTGTTTTGGAAGTTTCATGGGAGAAGGTGCCACATCAGCCCAGACACTGAAAAAGCTACAAGAGACAAAACACTGGTGGGTCAGTGCAACGCAGTTTGTGGCACTGCTGTCTATGGGGATATGCTTTACTCTCCAGGAGTATGAATAAAGGTTGCTGATGATTTTTTAAATGAATTCTGCAGGCAACTAGTGAAGAGGAAGGCTGTTGCTGGTAATGCTGGTATGGATAAGGAGGTGGCTGGCCAGGTGGCCATCCGACACTAAAAGGCAACAGCCTCTCTTTAAAAGCTTCTGCGTGCCTGGAAGATAGCTGCAAAGAAGGACTGAAGATTTTGCTTTTTATATGCCCACCTGAAACCACCTGAGAATGTCGGTGTGATGAAATTACTGACGATGTCATTCAGATGCAAAGGAACTTTTTTTTTTTTTTAATTAATTAAACTACAAAAAACAATCTTCTAGCACACACATTGTAATGAGCTTGCAAAACTGGTGCAATGAGTGCAGAAAGCTGCCAGACGATGTCTGTTCACTTAAAGAATCTCTATATTTTCATGCAAGCCCCATGTGATGAGACAGGCCCTTGCATGTGTCCAAACATGGATCTGAGAGATCAGCAGGCACAGCAAGGCTAGAGCCGAATTCCCTTGCCATGAAGGTCCCCCGTCCAGAGGGTTTTGAGGAAAAAGAGAGCCTTTAAGTAGCAAGGATTTCAAACGATATGGGATTTATGACCTAAAACCTATGCTTTGAGTTACACTCGAAAACAAACTGGTAGCCAGTGCATTTTAAGACCATGCTTTCCTCTCTGCAACGGGCTGCGCAAGGCAAATGAATGCTGCCACAGCACATCCTGAAATACCTAGCTAAAGCCGTACTAATTTTATTCCTGTACTGTGGGAATGGAATCCTGTAAATTGGGCCCCACCATTCAAAAAGGATGTTAACGTACTTGAGTGTGTCCCAAGGAGGGCACCAAAGCTGGTGAAGGGGTTGGAAGGCATGTCCTCTGAGGAGCAGCTGAGGACATGGGGTTTGTCTAGTTTGGCAAGAAGGAGGCTGAGGGGCGACCTCACTGCTCTCTACAGCTTCCTGAGGAGGGGAAGTGAAGAGGGAGGTGCTGAGCTTTTCTGCCTGGTACCCAGTGCCAAGATGCGTGGGAATGGCTCAAAGCTGCGTCCGTCAGGGGAGGTTTGACTTGACATGAGGAAACATTTCTTGACTGAGAGGGTGGTCAAACCCTGGAAGAGGCTTCCTGGAGAGGCGGTCAATGCCCCAAGCCTGTCAGTGTTTAAGAGGCATTTGGTCAACGTCCTTCATACCATGGTTGAACTTTTGGTCAGCCCGGAAGTGGTCAGGCAGTTGGACCAGATGATCATTGTAGGGCACTTCCAGCTGAACTATGCTATTCTAATTAAGAATGTGAACAGAGAAAAAGAAGCAGTCTTTCCCACTTTCTTGAAATTTGACAGAAAGTAAATTAAAAATACCTTGTCCAAAGTTCCACAGCAGTTTAGCAATTGGATTTCTAAAGGGTGTTTTGGCAGTCAAAGAAATTATACTGCCAACTGAGGTGTTGAGAAAAAAAGGAGTGGTTTTGAGGAGGATGTGTGAAAGGCTCTACAAAAATATTTTTAAAGAGTCTATGGATGTTTCCCATGGAAAATGGCAAAACTACTGATTTTTGTTTGAAAGCTAAGGCTCTTTCAGCTTGGGCACCTTTTAGTTTTACAATGAAAACAGTATTTCTCAGAGGAAACAGGGACTTGTACAAATTAACCTGAAAACTCAGCTGTCTTTAAGGAAAATGTACAGTCAGGCCACAACTGTGCAATGGCATTAGTCACTAAGTTAATCCCAGATGAATACCGGTTCACAAGGAAACTATCTACTTGGTTGTCCGATTTATGAAACCTCACCTGGCATGTAAGGCTCAGATTGAATCTCATCCTACCATCGCCTTTAAGGCACCTGTTTTACCCATGCTCTTATGCTTCATAAAATGAGCTTGCAAAAGTATTACCAACTCCAAGTCAGCACCAATTCTTTTGATAAAAATAACCTGCTGTGATGTCTGAGCAATCATAGCTAAATTATACCACCACTTACACACAGTTCTGTAACAATATTCGTCTAGTGGTTGTGACACAATAGAGCTTCTTTATATAATAGTTACACTTCAATAAGTAAGAAACACATAGCTCAATATACTTTTCCAGGGGAAAATATTTTAAAGACTGTACATTAGTATAAATAAAAAGGCAAAAACCCTCAAAGTCTGGTGGAAGATTCAAAAGTGCTTCTTCACAAGAGGGTTTTTGTCCACCCTTACTTAAGTTAACTGGAGGGAAGATCTGAAAAAAGCCATAGTTCCTTCTCCCACCTTACTCTGACCCTCCCACCTTACTCTGACCCTTCACCAAGATCTTGTGCTTAGGATCAACTGTCAGATGCTATGATTATTTATAAACTTAAGCTCCCAGTCTCTCCTTTTATTTCCACATCTACTTTTTCCCTTTCTAATAACGTATGAATCATAATCAGAAATCACTCTCCAGTCCATTAACTAATCATAACACAGACTTACAGAAGTACAAAGATGACTATCGTTATAT
Source organism: Morus bassanus (assembly GCA_031468815.1). Lineage (NCBI taxonomy): Eukaryota > Metazoa > Chordata > Aves > Suliformes > Sulidae > Morus > Morus bassanus. The sequence continues at coordinate 55,122,588 of CM062567.1, read as the reverse complement.
CCTCCTTGATATTAGAGGGATCAGCACTATAAAAATACCTGCAGTTAGCAAATATTCACGTTGCATTTATTAGCATTTTCATTCCAGTACACGCATTACGAAACAATGTTATTGTGGTAGGAAGAAACCATCAAGGACAACTGCTTTGCTACTGTATTAATACCTTATAATATAGCACAATAATCCTGTGCTCTGTAAGTCTCACACTGGTTCATTGGAGGAGGAAAAAAAAAAATGTGGCTTTAAAAGACTTGCAATATTGGGTCAAAAATGCCACAGACATTGTAGAAAATCCTTGAAATAACATGAACACACCATGCAGGTCAGAGTCTATCCAAAAACGCACTCACCACGGCCAGACCAAGGGCTCTGTGCTGTGCCTAGCTAATTCAACAGCAGGGCACCCTGCTTGGGAGAACCAGTAATCCTCAAATGTAGCCTTAAAGAAGATGAGACCAGGACTACAGACTATTGTTAAACTGAGTGTAAGAAAAGGACTGTACCTTCCTGAGCATCAAAAAAATTTTTACAAAATCTTAAATATTTCTGCAATGGTTTCAAGAGATAATCTTACAGCAAGTAACTCCTAACAGAATTTTCAGATGCCTTTAGGAATAAGAAAGGACTCTAGTGATCTCTCTCCCTTATATGCAGTGTCTAGAAAGCATGCTGAGAAAGAGAAAAAACGGAGTGAGGAGATGGGGGAGTCAGTAACATTAGTTGCAGTAGTGACTCTTGTTTGACCAGATCAAGACTGGCACAGTGTTAGCAGAGGTGTGGAATAGATGTGAAAGCCTCAGACATTTTGGACCAGCGGGTAACACCGTGGGACATAAACGAGAAGATTGTGTTCATTTTTTTTTTCAGAACACAATAAAAAGTGAAGTTAAAAATATCAAATCCACCAGACCAAAAAGATTTCCATCCTACCTAAGTTACGAGAGGAAAAAGTCCTCCTAGGAGATTGAAAGAGATGTACTCTATAAACATGCACATCTATTGTTCCCAAGCCCATCGTTCAAAACTTCTATCATCAGTTTATTTTCTCCCATGGGTCTTCTCCAGTTCAGTAGATGTCACTCCAGTGAAAATCACAACACAAAGCTGACATTTATTGAAGACGGGCAGGGCCACATGAACTCTACCGTGGCACTGCAGGGGAATCTAAACATCATCTTCACTCACAAATTTCCATTCAGTTCAGTGAAAGCAAAATTGCCTCTCAGGCATGGGAATAATAAAGAGAAAATTCTGCTTTTGGTTGCACCTAAGAACAGGCTTGCACAGGCACTGGTGGGAAGCCTGCTGAAAACAAAGGGGCCATGTGGGAGTCAGGAAAAGCAGAATTTGCTTTCCATCACCTAGAAAAGGAGCATCTTTTCTACCGCACAAGTCACACCCACCTTTAGCATCGCTGCTTCTTAATTGCAGTCCCACTAATCTGCAATTTTTTGGGCATCAGTGAGCCGGGTAAAGGTTCGAGGGTAATTCAGAGGGTAAAGTGGTATTGCTGCCGAGAGCTCAGGTCAGGGCTAGAGCCCATTTTTCTGTATTCTATCATATAGGAAAAAAAACCTCAACAAGAAGAGGGAGAACCTGTTCAGTTTCATTGCTCCACTGCTACCCCATGAGGTTTTGTTTGAACATACAATCAAAAATATATTCTAGACATATTCAGATTCAGAAGTACCTCCTGCAATACCACAAACTCATTACAATGTCCCACTGAAAAGTACACCCACAGCTTGACAGGTACCAGGGGTGTTCAGATCTGGCTTGTCAGCTCATCAAGGAAAGGGATGGTGTCACATTGTGGGCATCCAGACCTTAACTCCTCTAAAGCTCAAGAACATTCACATCTGGGCATTTCATCCCAAGATAGATTTCAAAATGTTTGTGGATTTCCTGGAGTTCATGGTTTGCAACAGCATAGCATATGCCAGGAAAGGCCACCAGAGACATCACAGAAACATTCGCCAGCCCTGTGTGAAATAATTGGTGTAGCCCTTTGAATACTGTTTTGTAATGCCCTTGACCCAAGTCAAAGGGTTTTTTCATATTGTCTGTCACAGCGTATGTCTCCAGCAAGAACTAAATATAAACAATGGGTTTTTTTGCATTCTGGGATATAGTTTTTAAAATGCAGTTCCTGGATTTTGTTACACTCACCCATCTGGCCATCCACTCCACTGTGGTAATAACTATGAGGAAAGAAATCGCTGTTTTTCATACTGGGAGACAACACTTGGCACTTTCACAATGATTCACCGGACTTTTGTACCAGGAAGAAGTTAAAAGGACATGAATCAACTGGCAGAACCCCACATTTCCTCACTCGGTGAAACCTCCCCAGCAGCAACCTGGTGCTCTCTGACCGACGGCTGCTCTCTCACAGGGCTCAGCCCCCTCCCTCCATGGCTTCTGAGACACCTTTTACCCCTCTTCTTCTTCACCCCCGCTGTCGCCTGGCACCCCGGCACCCTCAGGCTGTCTGTGCACATGGAGGGGCTGGCCAGCCGGACTCACGGGCGGGAAGCCACGAACAACCTGCCCCTGAGGCGCAGCAGCTCCTGGCCGCGGGAAGGGCAGGCTGCCATGCCAGTGGTGTGTGCCAGGTGAGGGCTGTGCTCTGCAGCTACCTGGCCAGGCTAGCTGCGGGTGACCACCCTGCAAGAGCTTCCTACCAGGGAAGCTGCTGCCCAGGTGGAGGGCTGCAAAGACTGCACCTCCCCTCTTGAGTCTCCACCTGCCCAAGGTGTGCTCTGGTGGAATCACTCAGCGGGTAGAGAGGCTGCAGGAGGAAGGCAGCAGTCAGCAGTCTAAGCTGTATTTGGGAGGAGGAACAAGCAATAGAGTATTATTTAAGTCTTTGCAAGAAAAAATACTAGGGCCCCATGCTGCTGACCTCCCAGAACTGCTCCAGGATGTCACAGGGAGGCTACCACACTGCTTAAAAGCACAGACGACTATCCCCGGATCCTTCTCCATATGGGCACCATGACATGGTAAAGCAAAACCTGGGCAAGATCAAGCAAGACTTTACAGCCTTGGGGGCGTAAGTGAAAGGGACAGGTGCCCAAGTGATCTTCCCCTCTGTCTTGCCAGTCAGAGATAGGGGTGCAGGCTGAAGAGGCGTTCAGATACACGAGCGGTAAGCAGAAGCACAGGGAAGACATAGGCCCATTGCTAAACAGGGCAGGGAAACTAGATACTAATAATACTGACAAAGCAGAGGATCTCAATACCTTCTTCACCTCTGTTTTTACCAACATAGGTAGACCCCAGATCACAGGATCAAGTAGCTACAGCAACACGTTGGCTCACCAGTAGCCAAAATCTGTGAGCCCAGAGGGGATCCGTCCCAGGGTGGTAAAAGAAGAAGCTGATGTTCTTGCAAGGCCACCGTTTACAATATTTGAAAAATCATGGAGATCAGGGGATATCCCTGATGCCTGGAAGAGGGCAAATGTCATACCCTTCTACAGGAGGAGCCCAAAAGAGGACCCAAGAAACTACAGGTCCATTAGTCTTAATTCACTCCCTGGGAAAGTAATGGAACAAGTTCCCCTAGAAACTATTACAAACCAAATGAAGCAAGTGCTTGGGAAAAGCCAGTACAGGTTTGCCAAAGGCAAATCACGCCAGAAACCTGATCACGTTCTACAACAAAATAACATTTTGTGTTATATGGTGAGAGCAGCGGGTGTTGTTTACCTGGACTTCAGCTGTTCAATGTTCAAGTGTTCAATGCTGTTTCCCACAGCCTTCTCTTGTCCAAACTGGCAAGATACAGACTGGATGGGTGGTCTGCAAGACGGGTAGGAAATTGGCTCACAGGCCGTACTCAGAGGGTGGTAATCAATGGTTTTTACTCAGGCTGGCAGCCTGTCACAAATGAGGTCCTCCAGGCATCAATACCAGGCCCCCACACTCTTCCAGCATCTTCATAAATGATCTGTACGATGGGACTGAAAGCACCCGCACCAAGTTTGTTGGTGACACTGAACCGGGTAGTAAGGTGGACACATTAGAAGGAAGGGCCATCTTAGAGAGAGACCTGGACAGGCTGGAAAAGTGGGCTAGCAAGAACTGTATGAAGTTTAGCAAAGACAAGTGCAAAGTCCTGCACCTGGGACAACATAACCAAAGGGCCCAGTACAGGCTGGGTTCTGTGTGGCTGGGGAGCAGCCTTGCTGAAAGAGACCTGGAGGTCCCAGTGGACAAACTGAACATGAGTCAGCAGCGCACCGCTGCAGCAATGAAGGCAAAACTGATCCTGGGCTGCATCTACAGGGACATGACTAGCAGAGGTAGGGACACAATTGTCACACTCAGCACTTATCAGGCTGCACCTGGAGTACTGTGTCCAGCTCTGGTCTCTGCAATTCAAAAATGCAGACAGACTGGAGCGGGTCCAAAGGAGGGCCATGAAGGTGATCAGAGGGCTGGAGAACCTGCTGTACCAGGAAATACTGAAGGAGTTAGGTTTTTTCTCCCTGGAGAAGAGAAGGCTCAGAGGGGACCTCATCACAGTATTCCAGTACTTAAAGGGCAGCTACAAGAGGATTGAGGCTCTCTTCACAAGGAGCCACATGGGGCAGACAAAGGACAACAGGTACAAGTTGCACCAGGAGAGGTTTCATTTCGATGTAAGAAATTTTTTGTAGTAAGAACAATCAATCACTGGAACAACCTCCCCACAGACATGGTAAGAGTCCCCATCACTGGAGGTTTTCAAGATGTGGCTAGACAACGTGCTAGATAATCTCATCTAGGCTCCCTTTCCCACAAAAGGTTGGACCAGATGATCTTTCAAGGTTTCTTCCAGCCTGGGCTGGAAAAACAAATATAAAAACCACTATGCCTGCAGTAACAACCTCACTGTACCCACAGCACAGCCGAGAAAGTGGCAGGCCTTTCCCACCCACCTAAAGCTCTGTGTTTTCTAAGGTCACATTCTTCCCAAGAAAACAGTTAAAGGGAGGAAAAGAATAACAACCATTTTTCAGGTCCATAAAAGAAGGTTTGACTTTTAATCTCTTGAGGCTTTTCTGAAGAAACCTATTTGTGGTAAAAGCAGTATCCCTGGATTCAGGCCAGGATGTAGGCACAATAATTCAGAAGGAAATCTAAAGTCTTAAAATTTGACACCCTTATAAACTTTCAAAGAGCAATTCCTAACTGTCCATATCAAGGTTTCTCGGACTATAACCAGTTTCAGCTGCAGATACAATCAGCCACAGTAGGATTCAGTCTCCCAGACTAGAACTGCAGATATAACTGATTATTATCTGAATACATGAACTTTCAGTGTCCTTTCAGTCTCAAGTGAGAAATTTCTAATGTACTCAGCCTTAATAAGTACATTTTGAAATGCACCTTAAGATGCAGAAGTTTCAGCAGAGCTGAATAAGAAAAGCTGAAAAACTTATAATCTGCACAACAGAAGCAAATAATTTTTTCTTTCTTTTGATTCTTGTGAAAGAATCAAGTGACACAACCTTATTGGGTAATCACTGTATTTTGTAGCTATTTGTTTTAGATGGAAATCACACAAATCCCCCCTTATTGAAATTTGACGTGACAGCGTAATATAATATCACAAGAAAATCTAGAGTCTCAGATTTCTAAATATAATCAGTCTGTTCCTTCACTATAAAAAGTCACATGAGCTAGTTCCAGATGGTGACATTTGTACAAGCAAAGTCATTAGAAATCATGAACCTCAGTGAAGCATGCTGCAACCTGGATTTAGATTGGTCTGTGCATGTATATGAGCACTAACGTACACATTGAACAGGCTTAGCTTGGAATCAAAATAGCTAAAACCCCCACAGTATTAGTCTTTAGAGTGCTTTTGTTCCTTTCAAAACAACACCATTTAATCAAAGTTTAAAAAATCCTACTGTAAGAAATACATTTATAAAACTAGCAAGCTTTCAGAAGGCTGTATTAGTTTGGGTACAATGGGGTGATAACATAACTAGAAGATACCTTCCAGCCTGAAGCTAGGTGGGGTCCATCCACTTCAGACCCAGCCTGAGTAAGTGTGCATGCAACTTTATAGACATTCACTGAGGTAAGTCCACTGGCCACCCATGGAAGGTGCCTGTACAACTCCACTAGACCTCTCCAAAACTCCCAGTTTGCTGCTAATCTGCAGCATCCACAGTCAGCATTCCAGCACATACCACATTTAATAGCCTTTGGCACATAAAGCATTTCTGTTTGCAATGCACCAAGCTGTGCTACAGTCCCAGAAGGAAATCTCCTGCACAAATCCGTTTTTCCTCAAATTTCACTAGCACCTCTTCATTCACTGGTGAAGAACAAGAATTTTCTGGGCCCCTGTTTAAGGAAGCTATTTCACACTTCCCATGCATTCACCTTTCTGAGGTTTTAAAATGTGGTAGCAATTTCAGTGGTTTCCCTCCTTTCCCACTTCGTTTCCTCTGCAAGGAGGATCCAGACTGTAAAGCTTTGCTCCATCTGATATTCCAAATGCTGATGCATAATAGCTGTGAAGCTTTAGAGAATACAAAACTCGTGAGGCAAGAAAAGTACCCAGAAAAGGTAAAGGCCAGGAAGTCTCAACTTACGTAGTTTAAATTTCAAAATATTTCAGAACATATGCTACTGGATTTTGCACTCGCCCTCTTCTGCTCTCAAGACTCGGGCTCTGAAGAATCCTGAATGGAAAAAGGAATTTAAGGGCTTAAACACTTTAAGAAAAAAAAAAATCCCAAACTATGTCACATTGACTAAAACTTAAACCAACTCACAATATGTTTTGAGCTAGCAATCCAGAAGTCAGAGACATTAACCTCTGAGCAAACTTAAGTATTGCAGAAATGGGCAGAAATTTGTTATGCATGTCATCATCATGACAAAGTTTTGCAACTGAACTCTGGGTCAAACAGAAAAATAATAGAGGACAATGACCAAAACTGAAATGACATTTTCAGTTTTGAACATATCTGCTTCCATTTGGGAAAGCTTACTAGAAAATAAAGCTTTAGAGACAGAATGTCTGAACTCAACTCTTAAAACCAGAAATTCTGACAGGATTTATAACTTACACTTTTGTAAACAGGAAAATTTTTTTTTCTTTTCTTTCTAGAAGAAAACCAGTTGTATTTGCAAGGCTAAAAAGTACAGGTTGCAGTAGCTCCATGCACAGCAGAGTAATAGCATCCATGTTTGTCATCCCAATTGCTAAATGTCCACTAGCAAATAGCAGGTGGTCACTGCAATGAATCTAAATACTAACCATTTCATCTATGAGTGCATGGAAGAAAAGAGACATCAAGCCCACACAAATTAGTTGGATTATTTTTAATGATTTCACAGGAAGCAGGTCCAGACTCCCCACCGTACTCTGAAATCATTAAAAGAATGACAAATGTCCTTCGTTTCCAGATGATGCCTTAATGAAAACAAAGCAAGATCAAAATGCACTTTCTTGTTATAGCACCATTTGCTCCCTAAACTATACTTTGTAATTGGAAGAATGCTACTTAAACTTCACCCTTAGCAAACGTACTAAGAGATGCCAACTACTGACCAAGGAAGTTTCACAAAGCAGTCAAAACAAGCAAGCATCACACAACTGGATTCCTGCTTTCACCAGCACTTTAAGTTAGAATTGTGACCAAAAGACATGGTCCTATCCTTTCATCTTCCATTTCTTTCCAAACCTGCACCAAGCCCTTCGTGACACTGGGAAAAAAGAAGACACTGATTTTATCCAGGGTCAATTCCTAGCTCAGGTGTTTTGCCCAGATGCGCCACCATCTACAGTGGCTGAAGGCAATGAGGATGCAGAAACACGTAGCTAGTTGGAAGGAGGTGGCAGAACTACTGCTTTCAATGGTACCAGTGCCTTGGAACACCTTGAACTGCTCAGGAAAGTCGTCTGACTGACTGACTTCTGCCAGTAGAGAGGCGGGGGGAAAAAAGCAACACACATAGTAAGAACATCCACTGTCACATTTCAAATTATCTCACTGCCAAATATTCCTGTTACTACAACAGGTAAACTAGAGGAATGACAGAGAAGTTTTTAACTTACTTTTTTTTTTAAAGCACCATTACTGATTTTGAAACATGTGATATCTCCCCCTGATGTCTCATGAAGCACTCTGTAGATATTAAAATATCAGAAAAGCAATAAAAGTTGCATACTTAACTTTCTTCTTCAGATTTTATTTCCATTCATATACTGTATGACACTTTTTGTACTCTAGGCAGCCAAAACTCCCTACCCAAAATCACAGAAAACCTTGTTCAAAAAAAATCCCTTTACAAGGAAGAAAAAGGAAGGGAAAAAAAAAAGAAGAAACTTTACTTGGTTGGGTTTTTTTTAAAACATCCTTGAGAAACAAAAGAAGGATATACAACCATGTGTTGTCTTGACAACAGGAAAAAAGTATATCAGTAAGTACCTTTCTGTTAAAGTAGAAGGCTGGAACTTGTAGAGTGCTGGGAAGTGAAACAAATTGTAGAATGTTTCCACAAAAAAAGTAGATAATGAGTACTTCTCAGTGAAACATCAATGTCTCACTATCCTTATTATTAGAAGTGTTTAACCCACTCCTTTTGTCCAGTTCAAACACTTTTTCTTTCTTTTCAAATGACTTAATGTATTTGAAAACTGTTACATGTGTGTCCTTTATCTTTTCCAGATGATATAATTAATCATTCTACCTTTTTTCTAAAAGCATGTTTTCTAGACCTCTAGATTGCAGAAGCATCTGGGGAGTGAAGGGGGCACGTCTTCAGATCCAGATATTGACAAGTGTGATATAGTCATCCAAGCTCCTTTTATAGTCAATAGAAATAAAATGCTACTTCTAGGCCATGATTCAGCTCAGCCTGAGACTGATGTCTAAAATAGGTCAGATGAACAACACCCTGCTAGAATCTATTTCTCTATATTGATTATAAAGGAAGCCAAAATGATTACCTCAGATGAGGATGCCTTAAATTAGGTGAAAACCTGCCCTGACCTGGTTTCACGTGCTGCTTGTACAGATTGCAATGGAGGCTCTCTCCTTGAAAGTGACTGGGCTTTGTAAAAACCACCAGTACTATCATGTGAGGTTATACCTGCAGCATAGGAGCCACTTGACCTCACAAACGTATAATCCACTGGAAAAAAGTTCTTCTTGGAAAGGTTTTCAAGGAGACTCATTAGAAAGTTACCATGGAAACATTTTTTCCCATTGGTAGAGCACAGTTTGACAATTAGCTCTTGTGGGTGTGACCTTTTGGATTTGAATTTTGTAATACTAGTAAATGAGGCCTCCTGCGAATTTCTCACAGGCACCTTTATTCCCTTGCTGAACACCAAAAGAAAAGGAAAGAATGTGTGCTGCTGTTCCATACAGGGGTGAAATAGAGCGATCTTAAAAAAAAAAAAATCAAAAAGAAAATCATTGCTGTGCACAGCTAAAGGAACACCAGACCAGAAGTTCAGCCTCTGATACGGGTGAGGTTTGTGTTTTCCTGCTCACCAAAGGAACTGGCTTTAAAAATAACTGAATCCATAATCACCACAGAGCAACAAACTGCCTCAGCCCCATGTACCTGCCAGCTCTGATACGACAGCTTGGTCATAAAACTGTGCGATGCAGCAAATCAAATGATTCTCTACCATGGGGGAAATGCAGTAGCTCCAGAGCACTTTATCAACAGGTACTGAAATTGACAGTGATACAGCGGCATCCTCGCTCAGCCGAACAGGCACTTCTGTTACCTGGAAATACGAGATTGATGCAGCCATTACTCTACATCTGTACTAAGATACAAAAGCAGGTAATGCTTTGGGAGCACAAGTCCTACTTCTAAAGATCACTGAGATGAAAGTCCTTAAGTGCTTGTGTCACACCTGAAAGCAGAGCCTCAGCTCCCGCATCATTAGGAGCTTTTGCAAATGTTATGTTATGAAAACAGAGGTACTTTTCTTTGATAGCCATCAATGATTGCACACCTCTTTATGATCTTAGTGCAGTCAGGCTGTAAACAAGTTGTTTCTGAATAATTAAGAGAGCTAGAGCCTTTGTATCCATAGCAAAGGTATCTTAGGCTACTGTCATAGTGACAGGAACATTCAAAGGAAAAATAAATAGGAACCACAGTACTTTGCATTTGTCTTTTACTCCTTATTGCCCCAGATTGTTTCCAACTGCGCTGTAATAAACCCCCGTACTGATACTGCCCAATATGTGCCACAAGACAGAACGTAAGAGGTCATGCATATTAGATTGATTTCCTCAACAGCAATCATAGCCCAGACGTGCACACCTTCTGTCCAGCAACCCTGTTTCCAATTCATAACCCAATGCCATGGTACGTTTCATGGTCAGAGAGGAGCTACAGCACTGGAGCACAGCCTAAAAATACATTTTCCAGCTGGGATACTTGGAGTGAAGGGGGCTAGGACACTGCACGTTGCCACAATTTCCCTCTTATGCTTCCTGATCCTGGCTATTCCCCGGCACAAAGGTTCATAAAGGAGGGGAGATGTCACAGCAGCGTCATGTCCAAATGCAAATCCTGGCCTCACTGATGGGTAAGAGAAGGCCAGCTGTGCTTGAACATGAACCAGCAACTTGCCTTAGCAGCAAAGGTAGCTAACCGTATCCTGGGCTTCATTAGAAGGAGTGTTGCCAGCAGGTCAAGGGAGGTGACCCCTCCCCTCTACGCAGCACTGCTGAGGCCACACCTGGGGTGCCGGGTCCAGTTCTGGGCTCCCCAGTACAAGGGAGGCATGGACATACTGGAGAGAGTCCAGCAAAAGCCAACAAGGATGATTAAGGGACTGGAGCACCTCGTATATAGGGAAAGGCTGAGAGAGCTGGGACTGTGCAGCCTGGAGAAGAGAAGGCTCAGGGCGATCTCATCAGTGTATATGAATACGTGAAGGGAGGGTGCAAAGAAGACAGAGTGAGGCTCTTTTCAGTGGTGCCCAGTGACAGGAACAGAGGCGATGGGAACACACTGAAACACAGGAGGGAACCTCTGAACATTGGGAAGCAGGTTTTTTCCACTGTGAGGGTGACCAAGCACTGGCACAGGCTGCCCAGGGAGGTTGTGGCGTCTCCCTCCTTGGAGATATTCAAAAGCCATCTGGACATGGTCCTGGGCAATCCTGGGTCTAGATGGCCATGTCTGAGCAGGAGGATTGGACAGGATGGCCTCCAGAGGTCCCTTCCAACCTTAACCGTTCTCTAATTCTGTGTGCTTTCACCTTTTGACACATCTGCAAGTTGCACTGATCAGACAGGCCTCCCTGGGAGCTCCGAGCATAGAAGGCTTTTGTGAACTTCCTCTACATTGTTTCTTCTAGATATATTAGGTGGTTAGGACATAATTTTGGGACAAACATCATCTTTCATGCTCACGCTATGCAAAGATTGCAATGCTCCACAGACTGGACTGCTTTCTCTGGCAGTCCATACAGCCAAACCTTTCAGGCTAGTCTGTTTACTAACAGATGCTATGCAATAAGAAAAATGGCTGACATAGCTGAAATTTTTTTATTCCTTTTCCAGATATAGTTAAAGATGGAGTTACTAAAATCATACTGTGCTACAATGAACACAGTGGAAATATGCTGAGCTACTGTTCCTATTAATAAGTGGTATTTTTCCCATTAAAAAAAGTGACAGTCATTAGCTTGGACCACATATAAAAGACTTTCAGGTACTGGGAAGCATGGTAGGTCAAACCAGCATTTCCAGCAGTAGGCTTTGCCAACATTTTCTCTCACTGGGTCTATCCCAAAAGCCAAATAGAAAAGATGACCCATTGCCTCCGATTTCAGTTGAGTTTGTATCAGACAAAACAAGAGATGACTAGGAGAGGAAATAGGCATTGCTGATTTTTCGTTTTCAAGAGATGAACTCACTGTTTTCTGTGTTTTGCATCTTCTTTTTTCCAGCATTCCATTTTAATTTTTAAGCTGTATGCACCCCAGGGATCATCAGTCTGTCCACTCAGGTTTCCATCAGATATCTTCCTATGCATGGGCAGGTCATACTCAGCAGAGAATAGAAACATGCTGTGGGCTCTGGCTTGGTTACCAGCTCCTAGGAGAGTTCACTTTAAAGGAACTCCAAAACATGCAGTCTCTGGAAGCTTCATTCACAAAATATTTGAGTTTACAAGGCAACAATCCCATTGTTTTCGATAGGGACCAATTATACACCATTTCCTTCACCCTTCTATTTCAGTCTGCAATCCCAGGGGGATCCAGGTTTAGCCCTCTGGCTGTGAGTGGCACTCCTGAGGAAGTTCCTCTGACGCCTGCTCTCCTTCCCCCCTCTGCCAGGCAGGGACCTCAGGCATCATCCAAGCCGAGAGGTGACCCAGAGCACACCTAGATAGCACTCAAGGAAGCATATGCCAGGAAGCCCACACCTTGTTCCACCTTTTCCTTGGAGGAGACTTACATCTACTTATCAACATGTAATTTGCCCCATTCCTCTTTCCCTACATGTCACTTCTGATGTTTCCCCATGAAATCTAAAAAGCCAAGGGTGTAGCAAGGACAGCAACTAAGTGTAAACGATGCCTTTTCAAGTAACCTTCTCTTCTCTTTGGAGCTTCCTTAAATCCCAAGTCCTCATGGCTTTATACCTTTAGTCATTTATACCTGTGCTAAATTTGTGTACGATTGCTGCACAGTTCCTTTACCACTCCCTGCTTCCATAAATCCATGCAAATACAGACATGAATATTTAAAATGAGGCCTTGGAAATACCTTTCTTTACCCGGAACATCAGCACTTCAGCTGCATGCTGACAGAAAGACAAGCAGAGGCAGACAGACCTGCTAGCTCTTTTAATCACAGGAACCCTGGACAGATGACCACTGCATGTGCCACACAGCAGAGTGGATTCACAGCTCAGGTACATCAGTGGTAGTTCGGACAGGAAATGCCCCGCACTCTACTGCTTTTTCATCTACCAACACTGACAGGTTTGCACAGACAGCGTGCCAAAGTCTTATCCTTGGCTGCCCATCCTGCATACAAGAGAAGGAGCATTACATCCTCTTTTATAAAAAGACTTCACCATAACGCCTCCTCTTAACTGTTCAGCATCTCAGTTTTAATCATCAGAGAAGCCTCTCTTCTCCCTCTTCTGTGCATTGTCTCAGAAACAGGAGGCTGAATGTGAACAGCGGACCTCTCAGGCTGCCCTGGTGCCATGCAGCTATTGTCACTTGTCCTTTGTCACAGCCTTCCTGCTACTTACAGGGAAGAGACATACACTGCACAGACTTTGCCCAGTGCCCATGATACTTTCAAAAGACTCTGTAAGAGAAGCTTCAAACAAAAGAGGGCAATGCCCTGCTTTTCCCTCTAAATGCAATGTAAACACATTTCTGTCTGTGCAAATCCAAGCCTTGAACCAACTGAAACCAGCAGAACTTTTTTGCCATTATTTCCAATGGGAGAATAAAATCCTCCCACAATATGCAAAAAATAAGAAAGGAAGTAGAAACTGAAAGAAAAAATAATTTTTAAAAGTATCATTTTCTTTTTTGCCTTACCTTAATCTAGAGAAACTTTTTAGTCACATATACAATCACTGAACAACTTTGTTTGGGGAGCAACCTTCAAAGGTCATGAGGTCTGATCCTTGCTCAAAGTAAGCTAATTTAAAGCACATTGCTTGTGAGCAGGATGAAAACAAATATTTAAAGTTTTATTTCAGTTACAGCCTTGTGCAGAATGGCTCTAGAAATATTGCAAAAGTGGTTCACTAATAGAAGTGCGCTGAGTTTTTACCTTCCTTCATTTGTGGTCACTTCGCAGGCATTGCTGAGGTGCCACAGAATTTCCCCATGTACACTTCGGCACCAGTGCATGCACCCTTTATTTATTTACTTTACAAGCAGCATGGGATCAGATACAAAGGACTTTGAGACGTATTTAAGGACTCTATTTTGAGTGGCTGAGTAAAAAATATTGCCCTGCAGCAATAAAGCACCGTGCACTGCATAACCTTAAACCCAGGACATGAAAAGACCCTGTGCTTATGTGCCTATGCTTCAGAGAGCAGGACAAGAACAGGGCAGGATTTGTCTCCTTCAACTCAAGAAAACAAGCCCGATCTTTAATTAGCAAAACCTAATGCTGCTGTGGCCTACATGCCACGTGGCACAGACAGGAAGGTTTTCTCACAAATAGAGAACGGCATGTGCAAAAAGCTAAGAAAGATAATCCTGGTAAATAAACTTCTCATTAATAGGCAACACAGCAAGTCAACCATACAGTAACACTACACCACTTCATAAGCCGTCAGAGCACCATCATGTGTCTCTTTCCTCTTCAGCTTGTCTGCTTTCTACCAGCTCGCAGCAGAGGTGGACTGGTGACATGATCCCATCTGATATAATTGTTTCAAGCAATTGAAATTCAGGTCAATAACTAAAGCTTCTGGTGCATATAGAAACCAAGGGCTGCTTCCCAATACCCTGTCATTGGCAATCTGCTGGTGAGTACCCACAGACGGCTCTTCTCAGAGTTGCCTTTGCAGCAACTGGTCTCCAGTTGTGATGCAAAAGGATTCACTCACACAAAGATGCTGTGTGTTTTAAAATAAAAACCTTTTTTTAACTCCTTTTTTCAAATCTCCACTTTGAAGCAAGTACAGCCAAACCATTAAGGACTTCTGACGTGAAGAACGCCACCAGGACCATTTGCCGGTGTTATCATTATTACTTCACATAAACCACCAATACCCATAAAAGTAGTGACCAGTATAACGTATACTCTTCCCCCAAAGCTGTTTTCCCACTTTAAAGAGGACAGCTTTGTCTTAATACTACATAAGTTTAAAATTAATATCTTTAAAAGATTCACCAAGCTTCACATCCAGTTGCTGTCAACCTGTGATAAAAGGAGGAAAGATCCAAGGCCTGAGTCAGAGCATTTATCGCACTGCGCTTGAATACATACCGTTGGTGAAGGCCCTGAGCAAAATTCTGACACTGGCTAACATATAATGTCAGTCTTAGTTTAAAAGTTACACATGGCTCTTTAAATTGAAACATTAGCCAAGGAAAAATACTTCTGCTTGTTTTGTTCTTCTGAAAACCACTAAATGAAATGCCTGTGAAAAGTGATTCATTTTTTCATCAGTAATACTGTAAGTGACTTCATTGCAGGTACCATGCAGACTGAACTCGGCAAAAATACATGCTATGTCTCCCCAACATCTCCCAACAGACACCTTGGTTTTTGAGGCACATCTCTGATTTTGTATAGAAAAAAAAAAAAAAACCTTGGCTCCTTCTAGAGACAGTGCTACTTCAGCAGCCCTAAGGGCAAGCAGGCCACGGTGAACACCGAGTCTGTGCAACACAGCAAACGCCCAGGTTTCTGGCTGAAAATGCGATATAATTTAGGGCTTTGTGCTCAAAAGTCAGGAGGTGGTCATCTGCCCATCAGGACAAACCAGGTGTGGTCTCTCTGTGCAGCAGGAGCTATCTGGTGGCCCTACAAGTGCACAGCAGAAGGTATAAATACCGTTGTCATATAGCTCCTTGAGGGTACAAGGCCTTCTGCCTCAATATGTGTGATGCTGTGGATGCAACACAGAGGGGGTTAAACCCATGCTCCTTTAAAAGGTCTTACAGGAGTAGCTCTCTGCAGAGGAAAGAGTTTGACTATATTTTACTGAGTAGTTCTGAGACGACCGCTCTCTTCTTTTCTCAGGTGTATCCCAGGAAGAGGCAGGAGGCATAACGAATATGTGGATACCTCATATGGAAGCATCTGCCCTATTACTGAAAGGTACTGGGAACAGAGTGCTCTCAAAACCCACAAAAACACTACTTCATAAATGCATTGGGCATAGCAATTAAGAGCTATATGACTGAGCTCCTGAAGCAAAGTATCTTCTATATTTTAGAAGTTATCATTACATATGAGTCTAATTTGGCATCTCTTGCAGTAGTAAGTACTCTCATTTATTGTAATGGGACTAACCACATAGAAATGCATGACAGCTCAAAATAATTCTCATTTAGTTACTGCCTTCACTGATTTGCTTTGGTTCTGCCATGCTTCTTTACAGAATCTTCCCACATGCTGTCTTTTTATTTAACACTATCATCTCTAACTTTTCTCTTTCAGGTTGTTTTTTTGTTTTGGTTTTATGTTGTTTTTGTTTTTTTGTTGGTTTTGATTTTTTTGTTGGTTTTTATTTTTTTAAACAAAGTCGTTCACTGGGGAAGTCCAACGCATGTTTTGTAACCTAAGTGGCATATCAAGTCCATGCCTCATCCTGACCGCTTTATCCTTATGTTTCTGTGAATATCTGCCACCTTCTGCAACTATGGCTACTCTATTTTCTACTTACTGCTTTGTTCATCCGTGTCCCAAAATTTCACTGATCAAAGAACACCTTATGATGGCATGAATTACATCAGCAAAAGATTGGAGAAGAGAGAATAATACCAACAATTGTTGCCCACTTTAGATCACTGAATTCCAAGGGGGAGTAAAATTACCAGATTAGATACTTCACCTGTAAGTATTGTGGCACATGGCCCTCCAGCCACAATAAACTGTAAAGCAAATGCTCCTTTAATTTAAAAAGCATTACCGTCATGCAAAATACCAGCCTTATTTTCAAACATTAAATAACTTGGGCATAATTTTGAAATGCTTTCTTTTATCACTGATATTGTTAGGGATTTGGACTGAATAAGAAATAGAGGCTGAATCCTTAATCCTATCTTCTTTAACTATTCCTGCTCCTCACTGCTATTTGTCTTTAAGAAGTTCTGGAATCGCTGCTCTTTTGTTCTTCAGCAGCCATACTAAAAGATGCCTTCATTTTCCAATGCTAATCCCTCCTGCAGTTTATAGCAGTTTTACAAATATGAAATTATGTATACAAGTACAGATCTTACATAGACTGAAAGACAATGCAGGACAAAAGAAAATTCAAACTATTACAAAAATTATTTCTTTTTAGCTGTCAGATATTATTTGATGGTAATGGCACACATTTTCAAAAGATTCTGTTCTTTGTTCCTTTACCAGTGCCCAAAGGTACCAAATATGACTTCATATAGCAGTCACAAATGTCTTAGCCATTCAAACGCTGCTCAGTGACTTCAACAATCAGCTTATTGCAAACAAGAACAAATAAATATTCTGTAGTGATGATGACAAACACGGCATGTGCCATCTGCATAGTCAGTTTACTGGATGTGATAAATCCATTAAATATATAAAACTGAAAAGGAACATTTTGAATTAAATTAAAAATTAATTGTGTAGCATAAGACTCATTTTTCTGTGTCCAAAGTTTTCCCTGTGCTTCATTCTGGAGTAGTAAGCTTGGCTAGAAGCCTATTTCACAATTACAAAAGTATTAGGATATTTGCTCCTTTCTTTTCACAAATTCCCAATGCATTTTCCAACTTGTGTCATTTGGATTTAGGAGTTCAAGGTCCATAAGGTATGGTATCTTTTTCTTTAGAAACACAAATTAGTCTTAGCAAAGCCATCGAGAGAGATTTTGGCACCCAAAGCATATCCTGTCTTCCCTTCTTTCTTCCTCCAGGTTCCTTTGAAAGACTTTCAATGCCAAAAAACTCCATCCCCTCCTCTTGGTTAGTAGCAGTGCCAGCAAGCGGCAGGGCTCAGGCATCTTACTGCCAAAGGGTGGAGAGGACTATGGGGGATGGGGAAAGGTGTGCAACTCCAAGTCTAAAATCTTCCCCTCCCTCCTTCCAGCGTAATGCTCATTTCAGCAACATGGGAACATCCTCTTCTCCCCAGTTCAAAAAGATGTTTCTAACAGCACCTATGCACTACAGGCAAAATTTCCCAAAGTGCTCAAAGGCCAAATTTCCTTTGCCTCTTGGCTTAGGGACCTAAAGATACAGGCATTCTCTTAGAAGGCTTATCCAAAACATCTGAGCAGTTTAGTGCTTAATAAACACTGAAATAATCAAAGCTAAAAACTTCCCAAAAGGACACAAAACTTCCTTGCCACAAAGAGACATCAAATGCAAGTGACTGAATACAACATATAAACATAACAACCAGCTGGGAACACATCCCAGAGGTTTCATTTAAGTATCAATGCAGAGCTAGAGAAAAATAATTATCCATGTAAAGTGTTACTGTAAATGACAGCTAATAAAGCAGAAGGCTCAAATTATTGTTGCTCCTTCAGAGGGCAAGTAGGCAAACGCAATCAGAGAGTAAATGACAAGTCGTTGTACAGAATTTCACTTCAAAAATGCCACTTCACTTAAATGGCACAATGAATTCTAATTAATAGGAAGCATTAGACTGGAACATAAGGCAGCAAACATCACTAAAGAATAAACACATTCTCCTAGGAAAGAAAATTTACTCTGATCATGTTGTCAAGCTGACACGAGCATCTTCCAGGAGCAAGTGGATCCAAGTTATCCTCAGTGCTGTAATTGCCATTCTCAGTATTTACACTTCCCTTGACTCAAGAACAATTAAGTCTTAAGCTTTAGCTATAGAGACAGGAGTAATATCATGAAGCCACCTAGCAACTGTAGTAATAATAACCTGTTGATACTTTGGGAATGGAGGAACGCTGGGGAGCATTAGCAGACTGGACTGATATGCTTAGTTACAGGATCTAACACCAGCTGACATGGATCCATATTGAAGTCACAGCTTCAGCCTGTCCAAGTGAAACTCATGTACAACACTTAATAACAGCCTGGATCCCCTGATTTCCCCAGGCTGCTGTGATGACTCCCAGGTGGCATTTTAAACAGCAATGGTTTTGTCAGGGTTCCTCCAGCTGTTTGTCTTTGTCCTGTGTCTCTTCCAGGGGTTGCTGCTGCAGCAGAGCCAGCCAAGACGAAAGGACTCAACTTTACAGCCAGATGAATTTAAGTTACCAGCAATCAGTGTCAGCTCTCTGCAGCAAAGCGGGCTGCAAACCGTGGTCACAGAGGAGCTGCTACACCTCCTGTTCAACCAGGTTCTGGGACAATCATTGTGCAAGTATGCCAGGCTCCAGCACCAGCACACATCAGCATGCTGTGGCTTTGCACTGTGAGGCAGGAGGTTTCTATGTAGTAATTTCTATCTACGTTTAATAAAGACAAGAGGTAAAACAGCTACCTTAATATCCACCCCTCTCATAACCAAAAATTCACAGCGTGGAAAAATCAGTAACTTTTGCAGAAGAAACATGCACCCAAATGTCATTAAACACTCAGCTTAAATCTACCCTGAATTATGCTTGTGAAAACTCAGAATTTATTCCACTGAAGAGAAGCAAGATGCTCATTATCAGTTGATCTATACCTGCTGCATAATTTCTGAAAAGCAGACAATCTACTAAAAGCAAGGGTTAGCAGCAGTCATTAGGTCTTAGGTATTTCCTGCTGGAATTCTATGTAAGTGTTGAGGTTACTAGAAAGAAATTAACTCTTTATCTGCAAAGGAACTTTCAAAAGTAGCATGGGGTGTCCTGTTCTGGACATTCTGAAGATATCCATTGATTTTGGTAACAGCAGAGTTAGCCAACAGCTGGGACTCTGGAAAATCCCACTGCTTTTTTTATTTGAGAAGCCATGAAATGAGATTCTGTAAATTAATGCTGAAAAATTATTTACATTCCTAGGAGCAGCCGTAGAATCTGCCATGGTCCCTTGTGCTCTGTAACAGCTACATACACATTCAAAACTTTTTCTACTATACACCATATATACAGTACATGGACTATAAAATATAGATCACCCTCCATACGACTCAGATTGAAATCAGCTTTGATTATCAAGTTCTATTTTAATATTCTAGATTTTGGCAAGGAAAAAAACCACAGCTTAGAGATTTCTTAGATTTGCTCATATGACAGTTTTAAGAAAAAATAATACACACTGCAGGCCAAATTATGTTTTGAGTTACCAGGGTTGCATAAGAGAACATAATTTGGCCTGCAAGATCTGTAATTCTGAATTATGATAATGTTCAAGGCGGAAAGACCATAGATTGTCTTTAAATCAAGGGCCAGCAGTTTGGAGAAAAGACCATCTCCCTCCTGTGGACTAATAAGATATGATACAGTGCCACCAAATAAGGGCAAATAAAAAAGTCTGAACATCCTAAAGATCGCATTTTCAGAGTACATTTCAAGGGAAGTAGTGATTACTAACAGTATACATGTCTGGTAATAATCACAGCTTTGGGAGTGGGGGAGGAAATCAGTATAAACTAAATGGGCTTAGTATTCTGCTATTCATGTTGCGCACAGCAGCGTATAAAACACCCTATCCTGCAAAACGCCAGTTTTAATGGGAGAGGAAAACAACACTTCGTATTTGAAGCATAGCTGACAGTAGCACCTATACATTTCAGACAGTCCTTTTTCTCCATGCATTTTCATTCTTTGTTCACTTCCTAGAGTGTTACAATTGCAATTGTCCCCACTTGGTATTTGATTAAAAAGCCAATTGCTCTCTTTAATCATGGAGCGAACTTTCATCACTATGCAACAGAGCTCCGCAGCCGGCAACAAACTGAGGACCACTTGTTTGAAAAATCCTGCAACTTCAGTAAGGTTTCATGTGCACATCCAACAGCAGAATCATAGCCTGAACGCAAAAGTCTTTTTAGGATTTCTTAAGGGTATCTGCTTGGTATGTGTAAATCATTCATCTTTAGCCATAAGAATCATAAAAAAACCAAAACTCAAACCCAGTGTTCTAAGCAGAGGAACATTTTGTTGTAAGTAATTTCAGAGGAAGTTAACATATTCATAGTTTTTACTTCAAGTCTCTTTCCAAAGTGGTTTAACAACTTGCTGTGCTTGAACTAGCAATAAAAAAAAAATAGACCTGGAAATTTTCTCTATGTACTTAGCTGTGTGGTGGGACTAGAGCAAGAAAGCTTAGTTTTCAGTCCACATGATTCGACCTAAATCGCACTGTCATTCATGAAGCACAAAATAAAGAGAGAAAAGAATAAAGCATAAAGAGGAAAACACTAGTACAAATTTTGGGGACTAAATCCACTACCGCAGTTCAGGAGTACAAGACCCAGAAATGGGAATAAAAGAGAATGTGAAAAAGTCGGTCCATAAAAAACAATCAGCATGCCACGTGGGGGAACTGCAAGGACTTCAGCTACCCACATATATGGGGAAGGAACTAGTAAAACTTGATTTTTGAAAGCTTTCACTCCTAATAAGCATTCATTGTCAATACTAAAAGAGAAAGGATACACAACCTGAATCCAGTGTTCCTTATCCTCACCTCTGATGAGTATAAACTGGCTGTAAATCTTCTGAACATAGAAGAGGCACTTGGAGTTGAAACTAAATTAAGTGGTACTGGCTAAGCAAGTTGTCTGCCCTCTCCCCTTTCCCAATAACACACCATTTGACAGGTCTCATCACTCTGCATCACTGTGAGAAAGGCGGGGGAAGGAGGGGGAGTTGGAAAGGGCACTAAATCAACAGAAATAAGACGTAGCATTGTGCAGCAGCAGCAAGGGACTAAACACCATGCACTGCCATTTAATGGAGAGAGATGATGTTTGCAGCAGTCTTCCTGAGGGAAATTTTCAGGGGGCTGATTGCAGCTGCTATGACAACAAGGCGGAGGATGTGATGTCACACAACGGCCCGAGTGACTGCTGTCACATTTTCCCAGTGCACGGCTCGACTCACCAGCTGGGAAGCCAGTAGAGACCTCATTAAGTGCATCTGTTCAGTAATTACTACAACTTTTCCCGCACCACGCTTCCAACTTTGCACACAGCCGTAGCACGAGGCTATTGATGCAGTCATGAGGGTGAAGTTCCCAGGCCTGAAAATTTTGAGCCTGTAGCTATTAGAAATTAGGGATCGAGTTTCAGCAGGGTCATTAGATACAAGCTCTGTCACCATGCAGGGAGAAGTGGGGAGCAAAATCATATCAGCATAATCTTGATGAAGTCTTGGAAGTGAGCCATAGAAAAGCTGCGTGATTTGCCTTCCTTGTACGCAGGGCAGCTCCTTCTCTAGCCTACAGCAGTGTTTGCTTTAACTGGAAAAGACTGTCCAGGACAGATCGTTTGCTCATTTAAATCATTTAAGTTCTCCCAACTGCAGTGGAATGATGCAGATTTATCGCTGGCCAGGATCCTGCCTCTTGACTTGATTTGCACTAGTACACAAATAAGTGCAAGATACATCCAGAAGCCTTTTGCTTTCTTACTCATGCAGAGCTACAGAACTTGGAAAAATGAGCTTGCATTTACACTAGATCAGGAAAATAGACCAATTAGTACAGCACAAGGGTTTAAAATAGAAGATACGCAGCAGAAATGCAAATCCCCAGAGGCAATTAGGTTTGAAAGCTCCTAGACTCTGGTACTCACAGCAGCAGTATGAGGAGGAGGATGCAGATTTCTGGCTTTAGACATGGGAGAGGGAGCTGGCTGGGGCTGCGAATAAGGGAAGGCTGCTCCCAGTCAGAGCCTGCCTGCTCAGGAACAGGCCTGGCTGCCTGCCTAAAACTGAGCTCAAGAAGCACAGAAGAGTTCATGCCTGTTTATTTCTTTTGAACTTTGGGCATTCTAGAAAATCTGAAATTTGTAATTAATCTCGCTGCATCAATTCAGAAAGCATTGGGAGCAAGAGTAGTTGGCCAAAGACCAGAGAGAAAACAAAAGCAGGGGCAATGCTATTTCTCACCATGATAAGATGGGGCCCTTCCTGGTAGGGAGCAACAATCATTTGTTGTCTCTAGAAGAGGACTGACTGTGCTTCCTTCCCTCACAGAAGATGAGCAAAGGGACAAACAGCACGGTGGGTCTGGGATCTGGCACAAAGGGAACAGGAGTCCCCATCGCCAGATGGGTGTCTCCACCTTCTGCCCTATCTGCACCTCATGTTGGGGGCTCTGTTGCCCCGCAAGGCCAGTTTTCCTGGCTACTTCCCATTTGTGAATCTTATTCCCAACACATTGAGGGGTTTAGACTGTTGGGTGTCGTTAGTCCTGAAGCTAGATTCAGAAATGACCGAGCACCAAGACCTGGACATATGTAATTCACCAACCTTAAAAAAAAGAAAAAAAAAAAAAGTGAAGTAATGAAAAGAACACTTCCTGACAGTGATGACAATGGTTTTATCCATTAACATCCCTCCTCACCTAGGGCTCTGGAGGTTATTTTCCCATATATGGAAGTCAGCTGCAGAGAACGGGGATGCCCATTCACTCACATCAAAACATGCTGCAAAGATTTTACTGTTGTCAGCTTCCCTGAGAAATAAAATCAAGAGGAGGAAGGAAAATGGCACTTTTGATGTGACCCTGCCACAGGGACCTGCAGTCTGAATCTGATCCTTTGTGAGCAGCTGATGAACCTGGTATGCAACCCTGCATGGTAACCTGTCACCCAAAACAACTCTGACAGAGAAGGAGACAGCCCCAAATACTTGCTCTGTTTCTGGATGCCAAGATACAGGCAGCAGAGCACAGCTGTGAACAGCAGGTAGCAGTGACAAGGTAGACCATCCACAGAGGCAAACGGGCAGAGCTCCATGAAAACACTGCCAGGCTTTTTGCCACACAAGAACTATCACTGCAATCTTTTCAAAGCTCATTTACTTAGCTTACAGCAGTCCACCCCTGCAACATCAAAGATGTCAGTGCAATATTGAGACCCTGTAGATGCCACAGAAATCACCATCTCCTCCCCTTTATAGAAGCAGCTACAGGTTAAGTACCAGCAGCAGGAATTCCTATTGCCCATCCCTGTGGCAGAGACCATCCACCCCACACAAAGGGCCAGCTGGTTATCTCACCCATATGCATGCCAAACCATGCAGACTCCTTTCTGGTGTCTTTTCAGGCAGAGCAGACAGAGACCAAACTGGTTTGAAGCTAAAACACAACTACTGTAATGGAGGGAGCAGAAAAAGCTCTTATAACTTTAGAGCTTTATTTTACAATCTATTTGCTCACAGCTTTCTTCAGGTGAATTTGTTGGGGGTAGGACTATGTTGGAAGATATTTTAACTCTTTATAGTCTATTATAACTCAATCAGACTTTCTTAAATTACATTAAAAATCTCACATCCTATTGCAAGCTTAGTATTTGTATTATATTAATAAATTTAGATTTCCCAGTTCTTAGAGCTCAGATGACAGTGTTCCACTGTTTACACAAAAATTATCAGTGCTTCCTATCAGCTCTTATTGAGAAAATATCCTCTCACTAAAGTCTGTCAGGAGAGAGAAGGGGAGGGGAAAAAAAAAAGGCAAAGCTATGGGGGTTTCATTGTTGTTTTTAAAATCTTTTGTATTATGTCATAACAAAGAAAATGATAGAGCTTGGGTACAAAGACAAGGAGAGGCTATAATCCACAGCAGGAGTGGCGGCTATGCATTCCCCCTTCACCTTTTTGCCAGGGACACTGTTCCTGTGCAGGCACAGGTACCTTCCCTCCTCCCCGAAGGCGGACTGACCCCACCGACAGACATTTCTCCCAGACTGCCTTTGAAGGAAGGCTACGAGTGACGCACATGCAGAATTAGCGAGAGATTTGCCAGCACCTTATAATTAGTGTGCTTTCAGTCAGAATGACATTTTTTATTATAAGCAACTAAGGACAGAATTAAAGTAAATTTCCATGAAAATGCACTGTGTCTGGGCCTATGGGTGTCTTCTGCTGAAACCTGCCTCTTTTGTGGGTTGCAAAGGTGTTGTTGCCCTCAGATGAATGACAAACTCCAATAAGGCTGAAAATCAATATGCAAGAACAAAACAGTTAATTGCTACAATGTTCACAGCTCTCCGGCCAAAATACAGTCAAAAAATGAAACTGCTCTTATTTCTCTGGTTTCTTTCTAGAATAATTTTAAAAACCCATTCCTGTCTATTCCACTTCTAATGGACAACCTTTCAAGACAGAATAACGCAAAATCCACAGCAGCATTTTCTTCAGAAGTTAAGCACGCAACACAGAGCTGAAGGTATTTTTCCTTATCCTAATAAAGCCGAGTTCAATATTTAGTTTGCTTCCAATCTCCCCCACCCCAATGCAGACCAACAGAGCACACGCATCTCCTCAAGCAACATTTTCTTTGACAAAAACACAGAAGGCATTTCTGAAGTGTTCTGTCAGAGGGACCAGCAGGAGCTACTGTGGCTGTTCTACCTATGACGCTGAAAGGGATGTTGAAATGGGTTTCATGTAGCGAACTGCCATGTGAGAAACTCCAGCAACATTACAAAAAACACATTTTTAAAGAATTATTTCAAAATAGAGCCCAAAAGCACCACCAAACAAAACTCAGATCTTCCACAATAACTGGAGGGAGAGCTTTTGCACGCAAAATGGAGACAGTGTCCTCCTAAAGAAACTTTCCTGCAAGATTTAGAAACAACTGCTGTGAGCTAGACTAAGTGTTTCAGTGCCACATCCCTCCTCTCCAGTAACACCTGAGTCACAGCAGAACAACCCATAACTTTATTTCATTCTAATCTATAAAAATAAATTTATTACATACGTTGGACAGGACAAAACAGTGTTGGCAGGTGCTTCTGGACATGAGAAGCAGAGAGTGAGCGCTTTAATGAAGTTAGCTCTTGGAAGGTGATAAACGCAGAAGAAAATTTCCTCGTGTTAATGTTTGTGTTTACTATTTTCCCAGGTTTAAAGACAGCGGATGTTTCTGTGTCTTGCACCTTTAGTCAGTCAATTACAGCAGCAAAGTCAGTAACACACTGGTGTTCTGATTTAATAGCCTTTCATTTGCACAGGAGTGATGAGACAAGGTGCAGGACAAAAAAAAAAAAGGCTTTAATTCTTAATTGCTTTTCCTTTAAACTCAGCTGCCATTCTATTTTACTTTTAGTGGAGGAAAACCATCCAAGGTTAAACAAGAGCTCAAATACAATAACTTGTTTATACAAAACTTCATGGACTCTGAAATTTGCTGACATAGACCATGGCAAATAAAGATCTTGAAGCCTTCATCTGAGATGCAGTGAGCTTTCTAGAGCTACCAAATTGCGTGATTCCTGTCTTGAATGGTCCCACTAAACAGCTCACACTGTGCCTCCACTGTAGTCCCTTTACATCACGCTACCAGTGCAAAAAGTCCATGAAAGCAGAATATCCAAAACTGCATGGAAATCCTCTGTGGGCAGAGAGGAGCACACCTCAGTCCTCCTCAGGGTCTCTGTCGAAAGGGTGGTATCTGGAGGAAAAGGATTTGCAACTACCTTGTTTCTTTGTACAGAAGAAAGCTGTCAAGTAATGGCATACACTTGTCTTTCTGGTATGGCACATCCCTTTCTTCCACAGGCATCTGTGAAGTCCTTGGGAAGTGTGGAGTTCCCACAGCTCTCCTGTCCCACCACCAGTGCTGTAAGCAACCAACGTGAAAATTAGAGCAGTCGAGAAGCTGCTCTAAGTTGCGCTGCTGTGCGAATGGATGCTGACCATCTCAGAGACACGAGGAGCTGCTCTTGCACCAGCCTTCTTCCATGCCCACATACTTTCATGTTCGATGTTAGGCCCAGGTCTTTCATTAAAATTTTCATTAAGTCTCATTGTAAGTAATCATATTTCAAAACACTGCAAAGATCATCCTTTTTTAGCAGTTAGTGTAAGGGTGAATCAATGCAAAATATTTTCTTTTGCACCCAAATGGAAAGTCATTTCTCTCAACCTGGTATTACTCCGTTCCTCAAGAGTATCAGCCTCCTCTCCCAGCTGACACTTCAATAGCAGATGCAGCATCTCAGCATTTCCCAAGAGCTTCTTAAAAACTTGCAGTACTCAAAACTAGGTACCTATACAGAAGTCTCACCTGATGGAAAAAAGAAGTTTAAGCCCATCCCTGACACACTAATATTGCTGTGGGATCTTTCAGATGCATTAATTTTCTTCAGTATAAAGATTAACAAATACATGAATCATTGAGGTCTGTCTACCACACCGTGCTGGTAATACTAGAGAGCATGTTTACAAAGTTTTCATGGTTATGTGAGTCAATCCAATACACACTTGCCCAGATATAAAAATAAATGTTATATAATGCACAGATCACAGAATCAATACGCTGGTTGTGTGCACCAAATAGAAGAAAATAACACAGGAACTCCTATGCAACAACTGTCCTGAGAAGCAGAAGAAGCTGCAATTCCAAACCTGAGTCACTGGATCCAAAATTTGCTCTAGTTGTTTTGTGAGCATGAGTAGCAATAAAGACAGCAGAGCAACAAATACAGCAATCCTGTTGGTTTGTTCATGAACAAAAAAAAAAAAAAAAAATAATTAGGCACAGTCATAAATGTTCAGCATCTTCAGATAATGTGCCTAGGCTCAAAGAGGAAATGTTTATCCTCCAGACTGACACAAACTGATGAAATAACACTATTAGTAATGATGCTGAGAGGGGGAGAGATTAAGATAAGGAGTTCAAAAGTAAGCATGTTGCAACTTAACCTGTGGAGGCACTACCACCTTCCCATCAGAGACAGAAATTTGAAAAGTAGCATTTGCCTGGCAGTTTCACCTTTAAAATGCCATATGCACATTAACAGATGACTACATGAAGATATTTTAATGAAACATACATTTCCATCTCTGATTTTTTTCAGCAAGTTTAATGTTTGCATGATGTTAAACATTGCAAAACAAGTTTTCCATAAAGCAGAGGAATAAACAGGCATCTCCTCCTACACCAATAAAAAGCTTGCATCTATCATTATTAGATGAAATTGTGACCTGATTGCACTCATACAAATCAGGAAAAACTTTCCTGATTTCACAACTACAAGGAAGTAGAATCTCTGTCATCTTAAAGGTATTCAAGGGGAATGGAATTTGAATCAATTGATTATTACAATTTATCCATATATTTTAACTTGGATTTCATCTAAAAATTAAAATGGGATGTAACCTTGCTTTGTTTCTAAGATCTATAGGGATTTATATAACGTAGCCTAGTGAGATACGCAGTTTTAGCAGAGCAGCCTGCTCAGGGAATCTTCAGACTTTAACTTTTGCACAACAAGTCTCTTGGAAAAACACATAGATACCTGTCGCTCTGAGACGCCTCACTTTTCCCTAAGACAGTGAAAACAAACAATAAACTGCACTCTTCAAACAGCTACAACAACCAGTCCTAAAATTCCTAATCTCTCCTCACATCTTTCCCTGCCCAGCAATTATGCTTTTTGTGTTTGAGAGGCAACAAGAACTGTTACATACATCTTTACGCAAACTGAGAAATGGCAAAAGGCTACAGAATTTGGAAACACTGGCTAAGTGAACAAAGAAATATTGGAAACAAAGCCAAGGCTCCCAAGGGTTATGTTCTGGGCTCATCGGAAGGAAACACAGCTAGCAAGTTGGAAACCTGCGGTCCTGAAGCCCAGGCTTTCCTGAGATAAGGTTCCAAAACAAAAGTTCTGTGAACGTCTTGGTGAACTTGTGCCAAAACCCAGCGAAAGGATTTAGAGTGCCTGCGTATCAAAAGGCAAGTTTCTTGGGCAGAAGAAAATACAGAAGACAGAACAGAAAGCCAACCCAGACAGAAGGAGCAGGGCATCTATACATTTTAAAGGCATATATTGACAAAAGGCAGTTGTCAAGAGCTGTCTTTTAGTTGTACTTACTGGAGCTGCAAAGAAAGAGAGGAAAGAAGAGAGACAATGGAGGAAAGAAGAGGAATTAAATCAGGCTCACCAATTGTAAAGCTATAGCCATCGATGCTGAAAGTAGCACTCCGGCATTTTTTAAATCCTTCCTTTCTGCTGCTTGACTCTGTCATGATCCTGCCAGCCTGTACTTTCAGCAGCAGCCTTTCTCTCCCCCTGTAGAAGCAGAGCGCTCGAGCTCGCTCTTTGCTGCCCTTGAATATCTGCCTGTGACAGCACGCACACCCAACCTCACATCTCCCGGTGCGGGGAGCCAAATCTGAGAGGCATGCACCCAGCAGCTTTCTCCTCCCCCAAACACTCTTGCTGGCATGTTACCGACGTGCCTACTCAGAGTTTAACAACTGGTTAGAGGCTCCGGTATCTAAACCAGCAGTCAATTAGTGCAAGACTACTGAGTCAATAAGCCAGCTGTATCTGTCAAATCTCTGTGTAGGAGTCAGCACAATTAAAAAAAGATGAAGAGTTAGATTTTGCTGTGATCTACCCGCTGACGCTCCTTGTATTCCCTGCTATGCTGCAGCCCCTGCTTCTGTGGCTCCCCTTGCTCATGGGGATTTCTGACTTGCAGCAAATTGTGCTCAGGTTTCAGCCCTTCAAATACAAGCAGCGTGTTTTAATCATTTGAGATGTAATGAATCAACCCAAGATTACAGTACACCATCAATCATCTACTACTTATACTAATAGCAAGTCTCTAGAAACACAACTGGCAGCAGAACGCAAGAGATTATCAGTAAGAACTAACGTAAGTGACTGTGGGAAAACAACAAAAGTAATTTAGCAGTAATGATGATAAACTGAGTAAAATGTACACGCACACACACACAAAAAAAGTCTTCTGAGCTCTTCTTCCTCCTGGTCGTTCATCACATGGTTTGTAAACTCCTCTCTGCAGGGTTTTTTTTACCCAATGATGTTCAAAAATGTGATTCAGAGTACTTGCAGCAATCCACTGAAAAAGGCAGGCAAATCATCCCTATCCTATGAGCAGACAAAATTTAGCGTCAAGGCTGGCAATGTTTTCACAGAATGCTAGCAGCAAGCCAAGGTTTTATAAATAGGTATCCAAGAAAACACTGTTAATATCTTAATGATCCCAGTCCACATAAATCTGTGCAATCCTTTTCTTTTCCTGTAATGTGTGTTAATATAGAAACCTGCTGCTAAAGTGCTCCAATTTTTCAGGTTCCCAAGCATAAAAGTAATTCCAGGTAAATTCATCAGGTTTTGCACTCTTCTGGGTGGAAACCACATGGAAACACTGAGTTTCAGGAAGACTGCCATCAAAACAATAGCTGAGACATAGTTTGCTAGAAGCTTGCCCAACACGCACCAACAGGTTTACAAAATATCAGCAAACCTGGTCTGTGTTTAAGGTATAAACCTCAACCCTACCTTGTTTTCTCACCAACAAGTCACTTAAGTCAGAAATGTTGTGCTTTTTAAATCCCCTCTCTTCAAAGGATGGAAGAGGGTCACTACTGAACTCTGGTAGTTAATTTAAATTCCACTTAGTTCTAGCCCAGCAAAGAGCTTCAGCCAAATAGACATTTTTTGTTAACAATTTTTTTTAATGATTTGCATGCTCAACAATACAGGGCAAGTTCATTAAGAAAAAAAAAACTGTTAGTGGTGAGGTTTGGGGTTTTTTTTGGTTTTGGGGTTTTTGTTTAGTTTTTTTGTTTGGTTGGGTTTTTTGTTTTGTGGCTTTGGTTTTTTGGGGGGTTGTTTGGTTGGTTGGTTGGTTTGGTTTTTTTACAGGAAGGAGGACCTGGTCTTCCAGATCTCTCGGCCTTTCAAGACTGAAGTGTGAAGTAATAATAACTACTTAGATATAACATTTCCATCACCTTGCACCTGCAATTATTTTTGACCTCAGAAGGGTAGGCACAGCTCAGGAATTTAAAAGAGTTGCTGCTATAAAGGCAGCCACTGCAATGAAGAATTCTGAAGCAGTTTACTGGACTCCATCATGCAGTTGCCTCTCCTAAACAATGTAGAAAAACAGTCTGAGTATAAAGTGTTTCTAAGGACTAATTTTCTCTGTCACTGGTTATATAGGTCACAAACACTAAAGCTCTGCCTAAGAAAGCAAAAGCATAGAGAATTACTTACGCTATATCTAGAAAGCACAAAGTTAAATGTTATCTAAAGGAAAGGTAAATATTGGAACTGTCAGGGTTTGGGGTTTTTTTTGATTTATTTATTTGATGACACCATTTTTTTCCTTAAGCCATAAAGCATTGATTCATGAAGAAAAATTGTGGGAAGATACCAGCGATGCTCATGAAGTTTCAGTCAAGTTTCTTAGTTCCAGGAGAAACTTTCTTCCAACAAAAGACAGGCAGACACCCACAGTCTCGCTTACTCCCGGGCTTGGACCATGTACTCATGTAGGAAGCAGGAGAGTTGTATTAGTATTTCTGTTTTCAGGAGAATATCCAGATCACCAAGCTACTGCCATGTTGCTCATTTCTGATCTTCTTTGTTGGGGCTTTGGTCACTTTGTACAGATTGCCAGAGAGAAAATGGCTTGGCCATTCAGCACCTGTGCACACCTGAGTTACCTTGCAACGATACCTTGTTCAAGCCCCAAATAATACTAACTCAAATAATTGTAATAATTTGATAAGCTTATTTAGGTCAAAGTGAACAATTCCCACAGGGAAAAGACAAGACAGTCACTCAGCAGTGCAAAGTGAACAAATAAGGCTAGAAGCTGGATCTCCCGCATCCCTGGAGAGGGCCCTAACCTGGCTGTTTGCAACAGGATGCTCTCTCCCTTCAAAAGTGCAGAGGTACTCACCTTGGGGTGAAAAGGAAAAGGTCTTGACCTGCAAGTTTTTCAAGAAGGAAACAGTTTCTTCCCAGCATTGGTAAAAATTTAATCCAGCTGCTCAAAGAATTACCAAATCATATCAGTAACTTGATACCTGATCCTATCTGATTCTTTGCATTTTGCTGTTCAGCTCTTGGCTAGATTTCAGGTCTGCCATTTACACTCTGCTTTCCCAAACAATCCCTACAGATGCACTCAGGGTACAGTACATTTTCTACCTTCCACTGCCAGGCAGTACCAATACAGATTGTTAGGCACTTCTTGTGGCTGCAGTTCAGTGCCGTGTAGAGCAATCCATGTATGTCATTTGTAAACCACCTGGGGATCCTTTGAGATGAAAAGCACAGTGTGAATTGAAAATATTTATTATTATTGCTGTAAACAGACCAGGGTATCCATGGTAACATTTAATTTGTCAACACATAGAACAGCAGTAACATTAATACTTTCCCTTTACTTTTCAGTGCGTGGAAGAGTTTGCATGTTTTCAGGAAGCCTATTTTAACCAAAGACCATATCAAATTAAACCAAATATCCATCCAATCTGCCATTCTCCAACATACATGCTAGAGGAAGTTGTGAAAAAACAGCCACCTATAACAAAGATATGCAACACCGCCTTCCAATCCCTAGGCAGTCTGTTTCTGCCCTGCAGTATAAAAAGGCATATTATTTATGTAAATTTGTCTCAGCAAGACTGAAAGATTTTTAATTGCAGTTTATACCCAAATACTTCCCCAAGCATAAACTTTGAAAATCAATTACGTGGAGAAATACTTCTATGTATCAGCTCAAAGGCATAACTTGTTATTCCAGTCCTATATCCTCTGGCTTTTGTAGTGTGAAAAAGGGAAAATAAAAGTATTAAGTAAAATCCTAGCCCCACGGAATTCAAGGACAAAACTCCCACTCACTTCAGCAGGGCTGGAGCTCTATCCTCCTGGTTTTCCATACGTGTACTTCTGTTGACTGAGTTCCTTACACAATCAAGTTTCACGGGAACTGTGGTGAATTTAGACCCCAGGCATCCATATGCTTTTGTAGTACCTGTCACTGAAGTCAGCAGAATTAGGATCTCTGAATTTTTATCTTTTCAGAAATGTCTCAGGTATCCTAGATCAACTGACAACTTGACTTTGAACATTAAGAAAAAAAAATGCAGCCCTACTGGGTCAGACCAAAGGTCCATTGAACCCAGTGTCCTATATCCAGCTCTGTATCATATCTCCATCATTGCCCAAAAACAGACACTAAAAAACTGATAAAGATGCTAAAAATGATCAAGAACAAGGCAGGCTGTGGTGATACTAGACATCCAACCACCACCAGCTCAGGTACCTCATGAGCTAGCTGTGTTTTCTGTATGTTCATAAGCAGTGAAAAGTTTTCTGTTCAATCAGCTTAAACCTTCAGCACCCTCAGCATTCTTTGGCAGGAAGGTCCACAGCTTAACTAAATATTGCATGAAGACTTCTTGCTTTTGTTTGTTTTGAGCCTTTCTCCTTCTCGCTACGTGGTTGCGCTTTAGCCCAATACTCACTTTGATAACAATATCGATTCTGAAGCTTTCTGGCTATGGATCCAAAGGTGAGGAGTGGTTCCCCAGCATACAGGATTTCTAGTGGTAACGAACCCCTGAGACTGTGGGTTCTGGGGACCACAGAAGCACCAGGCAGGTCCTGCCTTTGAAAACATTGTTTGGAACGCCTTATTTCCACAAACTTCAGTTGAACCAATTTTACAAGCAGATATTTTTCAGAGCAGTTTTAGAGGGCTCTCTCATCACTGGGGTTGGTGTCACGTGAAAACCTTTAACATCCCAAAGAAGAGCTTACTTTTCAGGACTGGGCATGATGCACCAAGAATTGATAAATCTCTTCAGAAAATGTCTTCCAGCTTCAGAGAAGAAATTTAGCTGAAATCTCCTGAGGTGCTTGCTATATTTCTCACAAGCAACAATGTAGTTATGTACTGCAGGTTGTTTATGGAGGGATGGCATTCTTCCCTGAAAGCTTCTTTGTTTTACTGTTTCCTAGAAGTACTCCATCTGCATGTTATGACGATTCCATCAGACGTTGTCACTGTCAGGAATATCCACTATATTTAAGTTATTTTTAGGCATGACAGCCAGAAGGCAATATGACTTTTTAATGCTTGGCTGTTCTGATGCTTTCTGCTTTCTTCAAAATTTACCATTTTCTCCCTTAGCAAACACTAACAAAAGGAACAGCCTCCAGTGTGCTCGAGTATTGTCTTGGTTTATGCTATATTTCCCAATATACAGTCATTTTGTGTTATTTAAAGTGACTTCACACCATGGGTGAAAATCCAAATGCATCCAATAAATTCTGGGCACAGGAAAGAAAAAAACCCCTGCAATATTGTTTTCAGCTTGGACTTCATCTTAACTATTTCAAGCAGCTCTGCAACTCAGAGGAAATGTGTTGTTTTCTTTAGAAACACAGGAGGAATCTATACTATCTAATTTGAGGCACCTGGCTGAGGTGCCTAAATAAGGAATCCTGAGGCTCCCCCTGCAGTAAGCAGGCAACCCCAGAGGTGAGTCAGAGCTCCTAAAATCCAAATCACTCTCTGGAGAAAGCTCTTTTTCTCCTTGGAGGACCAAGAGAGCCTGAGGCATCTAAACTCTGGAAAAGGTAGCTTAGTGAGGAGACTAAAGGTGAGCAGCATGATCCTTGGCAATAGCTTGCACTTTCTCCAGGTTGCTTGCAGACAGTAACACAGTAAATCGTGATCCTCTTCCAGTGAGGCGCAATCCCCTAACAGTGAGGTCCATCTTTTGCGATACATCCAGGAAAAATACAATAACAACAAACTACTGTATCGTATTGCTTTCCAGTGCATCTTGTAATCGGGCAAAACTAAGCGGTGAAGGAGCATCTGATCTGGACATTTGCAAAGTGAAATGATGGGAAAGAGGCTGTAGCAGGAAAGGAGAAGGCTTTGAAAGATCCCTGTAAATACACCTACCCCATATATTTACTTCACACACTTATTTGTAGTCCCTAGCACCATGAAAGCCAAAAGTATAATGTGATTCTCCATATTACAGCAGCCATTCTTGAAAGCAATTCAGCCAAAATCAGAATAAAAATTATACCACTACACAGCAAAATAAAGCTTGGGGTAACAGTGTTAAAAATAGGCTGCAAAAGAATTAGCACTACACAATTTTGTCATATACATGTGATGATGACAGACTTCTGCTTCCAAGAGCATTCCTGGGACTATCCCACAATTAAAGCGGTACTGAAAGATTTTCCTTTCCATCTTGTGAGAGAGACATTTCTGATCCTCATGGTACTTGCACCATAATTTACTTTGTTGGTGGAGTTGCCTTCATTCCTTCCCACTACCCCTCTTGCAAAGTCACCACATAGTGGAACAGCAGCCACCAGTTAGTGCATGCATCCAAATCATTGCATCCCATTTGATTCCCTGGCAGGCATCATTCTCCCTGACGATTTGGGCTGTGGCCAGTCAAATCATGAAAGCCATTATTTTGCTTTCCAAGTCACTTATTATACCACTAGTGGGTTTTCCCCACCTTGCACTTCTCTCTTCTTCTCTCCTCCCTCTTCTGCAAAGTTAGTTTTAAAGGTATTTCGTTGTGCTGAAGGAATCCACAGACATGCTTTATCTATGATGTGAAAATCTTGAGGCCATGCTACAATAGACAGAGCAAGGAAGCAGATCTTTTGATGGTGCAAACCAGTGCAACTTCACCAGATTCAGCAAAGCTGCCCTAGCTCTTAAGATCAAGATCTGTTCCTTCACCTCCAGGCTGGAGGGGAAACTGAGCTGCATTGCTAGAACAGCTTCTTATCAGCCAGTGTCCTGAATGCCAGCCTCCTCATATCAGTAGTTGGCTTTTAACATACTGTTTTTCCACGTGGTAACAGTAGATAAACTATGTACCCTCCCAAAGCAGTCGAGAGCATTGCTTTTCCCTATTTTTATATATGTTGTGCATATACTTGCTTTTACCTATATTGCATATGTTACTTCTGGCTAGATTTTACACTTTATCCTTTCCAGACCACAATTTGAATTAAAGTGTGTGAGTTATCAAGAGCTGCATTCTTCAAATTACCTAAAATTTAAAAAGCACCCAGGTAAAAATGACAACCTAATGCCCTATGTGTGCTCCAAACCACTCCCTCCCCAAGCCAGGTGCTCCTTCTTCAATCTAACTAACACAAATAAGTAAAACAGGCAACAACCCTAACTTCTCTTAGCAGGTATCCAAAAAAAGACTGCCTGCTACAGCCACACAGTTCCTAGACCCAAGCTTTTTTGGCCAGATCAAAGTGTCCTTGATGCTAAATGAACATAGCCTACATCCTATTTGTAGAACTGGCTGTTTTCCTTGTTGATACAGATACACTTGAATAAATGGAAATTAAGCCTCAGAAGGGTGGTTTGAAATGTACACACAACACACACCCCCACACACCACGCGAGCACACACACAAACACCTTTTTATGCCACGTGCAATAAGTTGGTGATTGTTCTATCCTATCTCTTGAGAGAAGGGCAGCACAAAGCTGCCTTGTCCCCAGAAGAATTAAATCAGCAAATACTACTCTGAATGGGGAAGGAGGAGGAAAAGGGGTTTCCACACTGTCTGCTTCAGGCATATTACAGTAAGTGCCAAATTTAAGTGCACAGTCACTCTGGGTTCCCTGTACAGTTAACAGCAGGATGGAGGCCATGCCACAGGGAATGAGCAACAGGTACCAGACCTACCATCACTACATATGTAGCAGATTTACTTATATTTCAAAACTAATCAATTCTATTGCCCTGATCAAACTGCTGAATCATTAAAAACTAGCTTCCCATAATGAATACTTTAATCATCAGCATGCTCAAGCTGGTGAAGTTTCCTTTTTATTATATACAGTATAAGCTAATAGTTTATTGTTAATCAAAAGTCAGAGATTCAACAAGCATATTTTTCATGGTTAGTATTCCATTGTTGTCTAAGTCTATAATGTTTATGAGATTTCCATTTATCTTATTGCTTTAATCTGATTTTTTTAAATTATATGAAAAGTGAGTGTACTGAGAATTGCCAGCTAGATTTTTTTTTTATATAAAACCACATCTTCCTAAAAAGTCTGAAGCAGCAAAACTAGTTCAGATATGTCATATACTATTTTAAGTATAAGAGACCTAGCACATAATATCATTCCATTTGGCTGCCATCTGCCCTTTACTTCCTACTAACCTACTTCAGGATAAATCCCTGTACTGCAACTGGCAGCTTTCATACCAAGGCCTTGAACTGTTAGCAGACTACCTTTGCAGAAAGTGGGAAGCCTAGAAAGCAATTAATTTCATTTGAAATCCAGCCATTTGAAAAGCAAGCCTCCAGCCTAAGCTAATCAGGCAGACACCCTCTATAATCAAGGAGGAGGCATAGGTACCTCCAGAGATGGGGTCATTCTGCACCAAGTTTTAGTTTGAATACAGGAAGAGCCTAGCTGACTAGCTTATGTGTTTGCCTAAAAATTAGGTCCGTGGCCGTAGAAGAGCTGAATCCTGCCCTGAATCATTAAGTACCAGGAGAGATCAGAGTAATTTATTCACTTGCAAGTTGGAAACAGTAAGCACTGCTCTGCTGGCTCCTTCAGGATTGCTGCCCCAGTGACCAGGTAGGAGTTTGGGGTGGCCCATGCCCACACAGCAAGGGCTGTCCCCCGGTAGCTTGACCATCCAAAGTCTGGCAATGTCAAGTGATGTGGACAGATGCCCCCATAAACCTATTTCCTATGGGTGTCCTGTTACCAGCCCATTCAGAAGGGCCAAGAGCAGAACAGGCATTACCTGAAAACCACCTAAACCACCAAATACTTTCAGCCATCCAAATTGTTCTCTGAGTTAGGGCATACCGATGGCAGAAAAACTAGAAGAGGTTCCCAGTTGTGGACAGTACCATGCAGATACCAAGGTGTGCCTGAACAGAACGGCTACCCATGAAATTGTTGCTAGAACACTCTTCACAGAGGAGAGGCATTTACCCACATGCAACCAAGCCATTAGATAACCTGCACACACACAAACCTCATCCCGATAAGCTGAAAGACTTCAGAAGGAGAGACAAGGGGAATCAGACTAGTGGATGGGCAAAGAAATAAACACCTTGGGCTGCAGAGGGAGCAGTGTGTCAGGAGCACTCTTTCTTCATGGTACCTACACAAACAAACATGCGGTGCTGTTACTCGAGTTTGGGGCAGAGGAGTGAGGAAGTAGGTGAATTTAAAAAAAAATAAATTTGTTTTGTTTCATCCTGCGCATGAAGGTAATAAGGCAGTCTGGCTCCTTCATGCAACCCCATCACAGTTCATTCTTTAATAAAATGATGCTTTACCATTTTTCTGCCCACAGGATCAATTTCAGTGCTAAGAGTACCCAGACCACATAACTGCACAGTAATATGAGAACTAATAAGGATAATCAGATCCACAACCTCACAATCACAGGCAGCAAAAATAAAGACGTTTAGTTCATGAGACTCTGCCTCTCTAACTCTGCACGCCCCAAGTCACTAGACGGTCTCGCACCCCAAAATTAAGCTACAGGCTTTCAACATACAATGTGCCAGAGAAGAATAGTGACAGAGATCAATGGCAGGACACCCAAGGCAGCAGCAATACTTTAGGTCACCACACCAGTAGGAGTTTTGAAAGGTGAAAATTCCCAGAAGATTCAAGCAAGCAGGCCCCTCTCCACATTTCAAGGGACAGCAAAAAAATGATCAGGCAAGCAAGTAAACAAGCACAGCAATGGTCCTCACTAATCTCACCCACAGGAAAAATTCTTCCTGACCCCCAGCTCTGGGTGTGGGTTTAACACAGAACAGAAAGCAGCAGAGAGATTTTTCCATTATCGTTAGGAAACTGTTACTTTACTTTAATTGTACCTATGTTTACAGCAAGTATCCACAAACAAACTTGTGTCTTAAGAAAAGCAGAATTCATAGTAACTAAGTAAACATTTCAGAGAGGTGATACATGAGGCAATTAGCCTTGGCGATTAGCTAGAGAGGGAGATTTTTATGTTGTTATGCTGATATAAGTACTTGGCACATATTATTGCTGATTAGAAGACAGACTCTTGAGCAATCTCTTTCAACAGTCTCTGCCTGTTAGCAGAATACCAATACCAAGTGTTCACACAGAGCCAGCAGACCAGCAGACTATGAAAAGTAATGCAGGAAGAAATTAGTCTCCTTTAGATTCATGCAGCCTTTGCACACTTTTGGCAAAGCAGGCAGTTCGGGCCAAGAAAAAGAGTTGTTTCTAACCTCTCAGTTTGAAAGGGCATATTTATTTCATATTTATGTTTTCAGTTCATATCTGCAGTCATTTCAAGAGGACAACATACAACAGGTCACCAAGTCTAGCAAAGGAGGGAAGACTTTAAATATTCGACTGTGAATCATTAACATTTGTCCAGGAATATAAGGATTTATTTTACTTTCACGCGTATATTCTAATGCCATTTTTTACAAATTGTATGTTGCTGCATTCACTTCCATATAGTACTAATATTCCCTTCCATCTATGAATAGAGTCATAAAAATATTCTTTTGCATGAAGACTCAGCTTTTCACAATAATAATTCCAGGAAGTTACAAGTATCTGCAGAAAAAGACTGACAATGATTGACTGACCTCCATATTCGTAAAAGTGAAGGTGGAAGAGGTCGATTCAATGGAGTGAAGGTGAGTGAGCAGAAACACAGGATTTCCTTAGCATCGGCTTTCAGAAGCAGCCAGGTCAGCCACTGGCACCAAAGGGAGGGGTTCTCCACCCTTCCCCATTCTCCTCCCTGCTCTACTGTCCCATCCTCTCCCTTGGTGCAGCAAATTCATTTCACTTTCACAGCAAAAACCCGTTTAGAGATGAGCCAGATGAGCACCAGAGCTCAGGGCAGGTACTGAAAAATTGTCTATGATGTTGCCAATATTCAGACTTGATCACATGGGTCTACTTACTCAATATGGATTTCCTTCCTGCTTTTTTTTTTTTTTTTTTTAAGCATCAGTCTTATAAGGGTCTGCAGTATTCACCCCAATGTAAAATTAAAGTTGCCTTGCACTGAGAGGAAGCAAGAAGGATGCAGGGTGAATACCAGATAATGCAAGAGGGAGGCAGGACCATCTCCTTTCAGCAGTAGAAGCCTGGAAGATCAGATCAGCTGATCCAACTAAATCCTTACCTAAATCAGTTTTGCATTCACACTGTAGCTTTGGAGTGTCTTCCCTATATAAAAACTCCTGAAGGACAATCCACTCAGACCTGTGTAGTCCTCTCAAAGAAGTCCCAGAAACTCCCAAGGCACAGCCTTGTGTCTGAAGCCAAGCTCCTGCTGCACTTCAGCTCACAGGACCCCTCGGTCTGAGATCCGTGATACCTTGCTGCGTATCTCATTACACCTTAAGCCTGGAGTGTCAGTACTGATCCTCCTCTAGGAGCTCTCAGCTAAGAGACAGAATAGTTAACATGGCTTCTCAGAAATAATTAATAAGCTTGAATGCCTCTAACAAGGCCAAAATTTAGTAATCAGATGATAAATGCATTTTTCATCTATCATCGTAAAACCCAGCAAGGCCTGTTTTCCTCAGGGGGCAAAGTCATTGGAAGCTGCAAAGAATTCAGCTTTAGCAAGCTCAAAGGACTGGCTCCTCCCAAAGCTCATGAGGGTTCAGAGGCCTAATGAAGTTACAGAGCACCAGAACCCTGGGGGCACTGAAAGGTCTTAACAGCCCCGACCAGCCTTACTTGGGACCTTCCCCTGCACCCTCTGCCCAGGGCCCCAGCCTGAGCTTTGTTGGAGGTGGCCCGGCTCTGGTCCTGCCTCTTGGGTGAGCCTCAGCCCTACACTCTAGCTAGCTCATCTCCTGAACGGACACCTTGTGTGGAGATTCCAGCTCATCTCCAGCCCTGTCTCCCAGATGGACCTGGGACCTCTGCTGCAGGCTTCTCTCCAGCTGCACCATCTGCTGTCCCCATCCAGACCCTGGACCAGGCTCACCTCCTCAGTCGTTACCAGCCCCTGGCTCTGCCCCTGGTTCAGACCCCAGCAGGACAGCACCCCATGGGTGAGCACACAGCCTGTGCCAGGGTCACCCATGGCTCCTGCTTTGCCTGCCCTTAGGCAGCAGCCAGCCCTTGCAGATCCCTGGCACAGAAACAGAGTCTTGTGCAAGCACGCACACTATAGAGATAATAAATGTGAAAAGAGAGTGCTTGAGATCTTTCAAGGTAGGAAGAGAAAGAAGGAATGCTAGACTCCTTTTTAATTGTCCATCATACAAATGCAGTACATCCACTTTTCTCCCAGTCCAAATGACCCTACTAATGCCACAGCTGCACTTTCTTTTCACAGTAATTATCATATTGGTCATGCCATCAGATGTGTCAAGAGAAAGGCCAGGGCCTGAGCCAATTAAGCTTAGAGCTACCACAGGACATAAGACTGCAAAAAGGTTCAATCCACCTCAGCTTTTCCTATGATCTTTGCTCCTCTTTTTGCAAGAGACTAAAAAATTGTGCAGGCAGAGAGATAAAAATCACAAACACTTTTTGTAAACTCAAGTTAGCTTTTGCAATTGCCAAAGAACGAACTTCTTGCCTTATTTTTCATGTGTAAAAATTCTAGGTCCACTGTTTAAGGAAACAGTAACAAACCAATAAAGAAAACATTTCATAACAGTAAACAAACCGTTAAACGATAAAACTAATAAACACACAAACCCCACAGATCCCAGCAGCATAAGTTTTGAACATGTTTGGGACCCAAGCACGCACACACTGAAGTGCGTGTAAAGGTAAGAGGTTTCTGCTAATGGATTAACCCGCGTTAAGATGGAAAACTTGGTTTTATTCCATTTTTCTCATGCATTCACAAAAGCCTTCTGCTTTGGGACTTGCTAAAATACTTTCTTAGTATCAAAAATATCATATTGGAAAAAGAAATGCTGAATCTAATTACTCTAAGAATTGTTATAATATGAAACACTAGTATGTGTTAAGTAAATATTTCAACCTTCTATTAGATTAGTGACATGTGCCAGTCTTGACTTCAGGACAGATTTTTTGATCAAAAATATAACTAAAATCTGAGCTGAGACACCACAAACTCATAAAATATGCGTTTTGAATATTAGGCAAAAAATTGTTCTGACCAATTTACTTCAAAAAATGTTTAAGAAATAGTAAAATTCTGAAAGTTAGTGGAATCAAGTCTTGTATTTCTGTATCTGTGCTTTAAATGTAGCTTGACAAATCTTTGCAGTGATTCATGAAAAACATCTTTCTTTAAGAGACATCCTTGTCTCTCTTTGATGCTTTTCATAGTAAGTAATTATTCTGTATGCCTTGCTGTACAACCCTGTTCAAAGTAGAAGGTAAAATCTCCTACAAAGAACAGTGTATTTCCTTCCACTAGTCATAAATGAGAGAGTACAATTAGCAGTGTTTTCCCCAGTCAAGGCTCTTAATAAAACTGCTTTCTAGCCCAGTACACCTGAATAGTTTGCCACAAGTGGTAAATTCAGATCTCTCAAGTTTCTTTCCAACATCCTCGTGTTGGGCTATATGGCCTCCCCAGTGCGTCAGGTGACATGATGAGGGAAAGCCTGTGAGATGTGGGTTCTGGTGACGAGTGCCTCCCAGCAGCATCATTTTAAGCTCTGGGCCCTGCTAAGCAAGGTACTCTGGGACAGCCCCTCACGACGCCAGGCACCAGCTGCAACTGGCCAAGGGGTCACAGATCCCACTTCCTCCTGATGCATGAGACCACAGGAGTGAAGAAAGGCTGAGGTGCTGGGCTGCAGGCACAGGAGGGATAGTCCTTCCCTGCGAGAAACACGATGCAGGAAATTCGACAGGTTTGTAGTTTGTCATGACATCAGCATCTTTTATTAGTGCAACAGCACACAGATAACCCTTAAAATAACACATACAGGCTAGTGAATATGCTTCATGAAAAGCAACAACTGTATCTGCTCACCTGTATGACACGAAGCCTATATGGCTAATGGTAAAATCATTTTCCTTCTAGTTTAAGCGGTAGTGATTAACCCTCAGGGCTTGTGTCCCAGAGTTACTGCATTTTCTTCCCATGCCTTTGAACCAGGTTTGTGCAGCTGAAGAGCCACAGTTCCCTCTCTCGCCACCCAGCAGCTCCTCAGGGCAAAGGAGAGCTGACCAAGTTATATCGTGACACTTGTCAGATAAATATTTGCCCTTGTTTCGCCCAACTTGCAGAACTGGGGGAATGCTCTTGGACTTCTGAATTTCAGGGGTGTTCTC
The DNA here is from genome assembly GCA_031468815.1 of Morus bassanus. NCBI lineage: Eukaryota > Metazoa > Chordata > Aves > Suliformes > Sulidae > Morus > Morus bassanus. The sequence goes on along the minus strand of CM062567.1, from coordinate 55,079,707 downwards.
TGTTATGCAACAAGGAGCAGGCAGCACTCGTTTGCCACAGATTGGTAGCAGTATGGACATTACTCATTACTAATGCCCTGCCAGCCAGTGCCTTCCACTCCCATCTCCTGAAGCACTCCCTGGTTGCCGAGTCAACTTGTTCAGCTCTCGGAGAGCTCTGAAACAGGGAATGCTGAATGATTGCTACTGCAACCACAAATAAGAAGGTTTAAACAGAAAAACAGTCTTTGAGTCACTGAAAGGCAAATGAATGGCTAATTGATTCTGACAGTTCCACTTAGGAATGCTCAGTCACTGACTCCGCACAAAGTGTGAGAAGGGAGAGAAGTGGGAAATCAAAGTATTTGATAATAAGCTAGCACAGTTCATCTGTAAAGAGCCTTCAAGAATAAAACTCATAGCTTTTCAGGAATACAAATGATTAATTTTTTTTCTTACAAAGATGTCCTTGGTTAACAGCCTTACTAAATCAGACCTACAATACCCCCACATGCAGACTATGAACATTATATAGGCCATCTGAGTGGCTCTCCAACACCTGTTAACATTTCACTGGCAGACAGAACTGGTTTTAATATTATAGCCGCTTACAGCAGAACTTCAAGCAGGCAAGTGTTAGTTATCTAAAAAAACCTAGTGCGGTACTATAAAAACATTTAAATGAGGTTTATGAGTTTGCTTACCATTTGATAGGAGCCATAGTTGTATTGGGAGGGAGAGGGTGTTTTTTACTTCTGTAAACACCTAGATGACTCTGCCTAAAAGCATTTGATTAAACAGGCAAAATATATATACACGTTATACAAACTACAAGCTTAAGGAGAGGGAAATGACTGTCAGTCGGAAAATGTATATGACGGTATCTGATGGACATAAATATTCATGAACACCTTCTCATAGAAAGAGCAACAGGCAGTTTGATGACTACATTGTCCTGCTTCCCATGCCCAGGCACTACTCCTTCAGTACAGCTTTTGCAGCTCAACTTTTTAATCCAGCTTTGTGCCAAGTAAGAGTTCTCCAATTTCCTATTCTCAGGACTGCTCCTGTGATTTAAAGATAAACTCCCATCATCATAAGTGATCAATTTACTGTGGTCTAACAAGTAGGTGTATGTTATCAGACCCATGGTAACTCGCAGGTGAGGTTGCTTAATTAAGTACTGAGTGCAGCAGCAAATCCTTGCAAGCCTTATTCCAGTTATCAGGCTCAGCTGCCTGACCTAAGGCCCAGCTGTGTGTAATGCAGTGGCATGACCTTGGCTCAACTTTACTGTAAAAAAAACCAAACAAACAAAAACCAAACCAAAACAAAAACCCCAACCAACACAAACAAACAAACAAAAAGTTTTGCTGCACTGTAAAGGAGAGAGCACAAATTAAAACCAGCAAGGTAAGGAGAGTGAAAACAAAGAAATTGTGGAGTCACTCCAGGACTCAAAAAAAAACCAAATAAAAAAACCCTCACCCAGCGAGAAAAGGTATAAAACTCAGAGAAGGGGGTCAAGAAGAAAGATACCTGGTAAGATCAGACAACAGCAGGCAGCATTTCCTTGCCTCACTGCCTGGCCAGCAGAGGCTGACCACATGCCTTCACTGGCGTGGTGAGCACATTCATGCTTAGCCTAGTAGCACATTACTCCCAGCTGTTTGCTCTGTGCCTTACCCAAATTACCCCATATTCATAAACTGTGTATAGTCCTGCTTTCAAAGTGTCTGCTCATGGTCTTCTGAGGGGAAGATACACTGAGAGGAGACAGGGCATTTATGATGCAGTTGAGTACTAAACCAAAACCATCTAAAGCAGATGCTTAGGCAACAGCCACAGGGGCTTTCTGGAGAAGTACAGGTATGACTGGCCCGTTAAAGTCAGCAAGAGAAGAATACAGGGCAAAACACAACACTGGAAAAAGCAAATGAGGAGTCAAAATTTAAGGTGCTAAAGGAACAGAATCAGCAATAACAGGCTCAACAGTGTGCTTCTGCTGCAAAAGGCTGGTGTTTGGCATCTCAGATGCAACACCTCCAGGCAGAATGCAACACCCAAAGTTATTCTTGGACCATTAGACATGCAGATATCTGACCCAGGCCAGACTTAAGATTAAGGCTACACAGGCTGGGCATATTTTCATGGCAGCACAAAAGTGTGAAACTAAAGAAAAGGGAAGGAGGGACCTTTTGAGCCACTCTGTGAAGATGCACATGCACAGATGGGCCACCCATATGGAATGAACAGGGCAGCAGAGAAAGGCCGCCATCTCCAGGCCAAGACAGGAGCCAGATTTCAGGCTTTGAAAGGTCAAGCTGGTAAAGGACAGAAGTGAACAGCAGCGGACAGAATATGTGAGCTGCTCTGAGACATGGACTTCACTAGTGGTAGAAAAGATATGCGCAGAATATGGTTTGGAAAATGTTGATGATCAAAGGAAAAAAAAACCATGATTGCTTGGGATGGGGTGCCCACCAGTACCCTCATGCAAGAGGTGGCTGAATTGACTAGGCAGCGGGGGCTGGCAGATGAACCTGAGGCAATGCCTGATCCAGGCCAGTTGGTGCAGCTCCCTGCAGTGATAAAGTAGAGCTACTCAGCTCCCCAAACCCCCAGTGTATCACCTTTGGGCAGACAGCAGTGTTTAGGAAGAAAACACAGAGCCTTCAAATGTCTTGCAAGAGATCTGGGGTTTGAAGTTAGAAGTTCAGTCAATCACCTTGTCTCAGGTCAGTTCTCTGTCACAAATCAGTCAATCTCATCTATGCAGAGACCAGCTGGGGAGTTCCTGACCTGCCCAGGGAATCAATCATTAATTACACTGGGGAGGCACACAGGCACAGCCCTGACACCCAGCTACACCAGAATTGTAATTTTAGGAGATACTTGAATTTCATCCTGATATCACAGTTATGATGTAAACGGCATAGATCTTGCCACACTTCTTGCAGAATGGTGGCTAGGGGTAGGAGAAGACACTCACTCAAACATTGGTAGATAAGTGCATGCATTAATAGTTGCACACACACACAAATTAAAAACAGAGCTCTTTGCCAATAGGAAAAGACATATCCAGGACAAGAGTCCAAATATACTTCATTAGTCCATTACCTACGAACAAGAAGAGGGGCAAACAATTTAAGGTCACAGTAGATCTTTACTAAAGGAATAAAAGACACTTCCTATCAAAATTGTTTCTGCACAAATGAAAGCTTGTCAAAGGTTCAGTAGTGTTTTCTCCTGGTGTGAGAACCTGATATAAAGGGTCTACTAAGGAAAGCATAGTAAAGAAATAATTTTAGGAATTAAACAGTAGTTCCACACAGCTGGACACTCCAAAAGCTCACAGCAAATACAGAGGGTTAATCAGATATAAAATGGTTAATAACACACAAGAAGCATGGGATAAAAAATCCTCCATCATCCTAATGACGCAGTGCTTTTTTCCTGCTGCACCTGTATTTTTTTCCTTATGTGGCAATGACCACTTAACCTCAACAGTGGTGGATTGGCACTGAAATACCAGATGAATGGCAGTTACTTGGGGTATTAGTTAGGCTGGTGTTTGCATACACAGTGCTCAAATCAAAATCCGGTACCACAGCCATTAAGACTCCAAACCCTGCTGCAGCCTACTAAGCAGAGGTGTAAGTGGAGGCTCAGCTCGATACCAGACCCTAATATCAACTAAGCAATGGCATCAATGATCAAAAGAGATCAAACCATCAAAGAAGGAAACTAACTCATAACCCAGTCCTTTGAGGTTCAGCTGAATGTGACTTGAGGCTTGGCTGTGACCTTGGCTTGACTTTACTCAGAAAAACTTCTTGTAAATGGAGCACAAACTAAAGTCAGCAAGATAAGTAAATGAAAAAAAAAATCAAAGAAAGAAATTGTGGAGTCAGAAATAGTTACTCAAGGACTCAAAAAACCATTACCAAGATGTATAAAACTCTCAGAGAAAAGCAGAGGGTCAGAGGATGGACACCTGGTAAGATCAAGGATCAGCCCAGTCCAAGAGACAATGGTGAGCAGCACCTCCCTGCCTCACTGACAACTGCCTGACCAGCAGAGACTCAGCACACAACAGCATAGGGCTGGTGAGCACATTAATGCTTAGCCTAGCAGCATGTTAGTCCCAGCTGTCCATTCTGTGGCTTAGCCAGTAGAGAAGATAACTGTCGTGGTCATAAACTGTGTATAGTCCTGCTCTCCACTGTCTACACATGGTTAAAGATGCCCATTAAAAATGACCTGAAGAGCTGAGGTTTCTGGCCACAAAATATTCCCTTTCCCACCTCTGTACCAGAGCTTATCACCTCCTGCAGTTGTGCTTTGCTACACCAGGAAAGCAATCCATATTAAAAACAGCTGCTAGAAAATTTGGGGGAGAAAAGTAGTCAGTCATGTCCCTCATTTATTCTACCAGTAGGTCTACCAGCATATAGAATAGGGAGGCAAACCAACAGCAGGAACCATTGGTTAGATGTCAGAAGGATGGTCACTTCTTCCATCAGTCTATCAGATGTGACCACGAGAGTCTATCTCAAGAGGTATGAATCGTCTGTCCTTGATCCTGCTCCCACAAACACCCGTAGAAGCAGTATTGTGCTACATTGAAATCACAGTTCAGCTTGTGAGCAGAAGTTTATAGCAACAGTAGACCTTCCTATAATGCTTTCATTAATTTCTCCTTCAATCCCAAAACTACCTTCTACTGAAGGGGTGCTGAGTTCAGAAGCCAGCCAGCCAGCCAAATACTAATCTAGACAGTGTGATCATTAAATACTCAGGACTATAGCTTCAAAGCTTCAAATTCACTTGCTGTCTGCTTTGCTGACTGTTTCTTCTACCAGAAGTACACAGTATTTTAAAGCTGGCCAAGAAATTATATTTATACTTCAGCTGCAGACTGTAATAATCTTGCCCCCCCCCCCAAAAAAAAATAAATCTTGGGGGGGGGGCGAGGGAGATACATAAGATTTTCAGAACTGTTTCAGGGATTTTTGGGACCTACTTATCCAAATGCAACTCATTTTGATAGATAATAGGGTCCCAAGAAGTAATTTTGGAGATAAAAAAAAGAGTGAAGCATCCAGTTCCTTAATAGGAACTGGACTTTTCCAGGACTTAAACACTTATCTGTTCTGCGTGTCATGGCATAAATACCCCAAATACCTACAAGTTGGAGGGGGGTTTTGGTTTTTTTTTTTCCTTTAAATAAGTGTCTCAGCTTCACTACTCCCCAGAAAACTTCCACTATGTTTTCCAAAGTCTCCAGACAATGAATACACGCTTAAACTTGTTTTTATCAGTACTTCTAAGCTTTAAGCTTACATGCCAAAGTTTGTAAGCCAAAGAGTCCATTGCAGCATCTCCTTCCTCCTCCATAAGCTGCTCTCATAATAAGATAATGAACATTGAGCTTGACAAAATCTGTTATATAAGTTGATGAAAGTAAATACCCACCCGGTATCACTTTACCCCATGCAACCCTGAAGGGGTTCTGACGTTCTAAACATTCATTGTCACTTAATTCGCATCCTCACAGTTCAAACACTTCACAGCTCCACTCCCCCACCATTCTTCAAGCCCTGTCTCTAGAATCACTTGAACACAAGGAAAACATATCTCACTGCAACCTGAGCTGGCCTTCCAGTCCCACAAATGTGTGGCATAACAACAGGATTCACAAGCACTTGCACAATGCAGATATTGTTAATACACAATAGCCTTGGGAAACAATAACAAACGAATAAGAGAATGTTGAACAAAAGATTTTTTTTAAACACAGAAGAGTCATGACATTTTGTTTTGCCTTCACATACAGAGAAAGGATTATCTGAAATCATTAAAAACTAAGTTACTCTATTTTTTTTGTTCAACGTGTTTTCATAACCTGCTGCTGAAATCTGAAAAGGAAGGGAAATCATGTATTGCTCACCTCTCCTTGCAACCTCGATTTCACAATTTCCTCCAGTTCCACTTAAAAGGCTGAACAATAAATTGACCCAACCCCAGCCCACGCTACCTCCCACCCCTCTTCCAAAGATCTGTGTCCAGCTTTTATCACACTGATATATGTCAAAGTAGTTTTTGAAGGAGAACAGAAAAAGAGGGAGGGATGGGGGGGGGGGGGGGGGGGGGGGTGTATAAAAAAAAAATAGAAAGAAAAAGACTGAAAAATATCCCTCCTCTTAAAAACTGACTATTGAAAAAATACCATGGGCAAATATAACTGCGTCAACTAGTCTTTCCCATCCTAAATGCTAGTTTTATTTTAAGATTTTGCAGAAGCTGCCTACATCTACAGCATGTTTGTGCTGGATTTTGCTGGGGAACAATAATACGAAAAAGATTTGTAGCTACTCACAACAGGGCAGGTAGCTGGGCTGTTTTGGCAGCCCATGGAGTCCAGGGCTGGTCTGGTACACAGCAGGTGAGCAGGGCTGCAGGAATGACCCTGAAGCAGTAGTAGTAAGCAATAATAGTGGCCACTGTTTTTGACAAATGCCAAATTAAAAGCTACTCCTCATCCCCTTTTTTTCTCAAAAAGGGTAAAGACTATACTAATTTCAGCAGTTGCTAGAACAGCTATTTTGGAAAATCACACAATCACAGAATGGATTGGGTTGGAAGGAACCTGTTCCAGTGTCTCAACACCTTCATACTAAAGAATATCTTCCTTATGCCCAATCTAAATCTACCCTCCTTCAGTTTAAAACCATCACCCCTTGTCTTGTCACTACAGGCCTTGGTAAAAAGTCTCTCACAGTCTCTCTTAAAAAGCCCCCTTTAAGTACTGAAAGGGCCGCAATAAGATCTCCCTTGAGCCTTCTCATCTCCAGGCTGAACCACCTCAACTTTCTCAGCCTCTCTCCACAGGAGAGGTGTCCCATCCCTCTGATCATTTTCATGTCCCTCCTCTGGACCTGCTCTACAGGTCCATGTCTGTCTTGTGCTGGGGACCCCAGTGCTGGAGGCAGTGCTCCAGGTGGGGTCTCATGAGAGTGGAGTAGAGGGATAGAGTCACCCGCCCTTGATCTGCTGGTCACACTTCTTTTTATGCAGCCGACAGCTCCCAAATCACCTCAGCTAACACAGTATAAATACTAAAAAAATATTTTCATATAGACATGAAGCTCTGGAGTTTTACTTACCTGGAGCTAATTCATGCAAACCCTGGCTGAGGAGATAACAAGAGCTGACCTTAACTAGCCGCAGTGATATCAAAACCACATCTGCTTTCTCTGTGATATTTCATCAAAACAGTCACAACAGAGATCATTTCAAGGTAAAAGTAAGGTACAGTTTTGCACTGTCCTCTCATGCTATACTGAGTCTGACTCAGCTGGAGTTAACTTTCCCCGTAGCAGCCCATATAGTGCTGTGCTTTGTATATGTAGCTAGAATGGTGTTGGTAAACTCACCAACGCTTTGGCTATCGCTGAGCAGCACTTGCACAGCATAAGGGCTGTCTCTCCAACACCCCCACAAAAGGCCAGTAGGCTGGGGGTGGGCAAGAGTTTGGCAGGGGGACGCATCCAAGACAGCTGACCTAAACTGACCAAAGGGATACTCCGTACCCTACGACACCATGCTCAGCAATAAAAGCTGAGAAAGGAGGAGGAGGAGGGCGGGGTGGTGCATTTTTTATTACAGGATTGGTCTTTCAAAGCAACTGCTATGCTAAACTGAGGTCCTACTTCCCACAATGTGGCTGGACATCACCTGCTCCTAGGAAGTACAAATTTTTTTTTTTTTTTCCCCACTTTGCTTCTGCACACAGCCTTTGCTTTTTTCATTAAATTGCCTTTATCTCAAGCCATGAGGGTTTTTAATCTATTTTCTCCCCCTGTCCTGCTGAGGAGGGGGAGTGAGAGAGCAGCTGGGTGGGCATCTGGCAGCCAGCCAAGGTCAACCCACCTCACACGCCCAACGCTGTGATGCACAAATCAAGGTTACATGCACATCTTACTTGCTTGATTTTGCTAGCTTCATATTCTTTTGACATGATTTTTCACTTCTTTTTTTAAGTGTAATTAAGCATAGAAACCTTCCTTAAGGGCTGAATGTTTTATCATTCTTCTGTTTTGCTATCTGTGGTATTCTAATATGGAAGTTAAAGAAAAGATTTAAACAAGAACGGATTTGATTTCCTATTTTCTTTTTTATGTCAGAATTTATTCACGCAGTGGGTGCAAGGGTTGCAAAAAAGACAGATACGTATTTTAAAGGCCCCTTCTTCACAGCTATGTATTTGAAATGTATGAAACTCATGCAAAGATTCTGGTTAAATTGTTTCTTAAAACAAATAAATGAGAAACTGTAGACCATGGCCCAGAAAAGCTATACACATTTACAGACCTTCAGTTCCATTACCTTGACAAAACTGAGACATCACATTCACAAATTCAGTTCTGTAGCACCATGCATATTGAAGTGCAGTGCCTAGTTTTATGCAGTTGACTTTAACAGCTGTTGTGGTTTAACCCAGCAGGCAGCTAAACACCACCCAGCCATTTGCTTACTCCCCCACAGTGTGATGGGGGAGAGAATCAGGAAAAAAAGTAAAACTCATGGGTTGTGATAAGGGCAATCTCACATGACAGAAAAGAAAGGGAAAATAATAATAATGATAAAACAATATACAAAACAAGTGATGTACAATGCAATTTCTCACTACCCACTGACTGATGCCCAGCCAGTTCCTGAGCAGCGGACCCCTAGCCAGCTTTTCCCCTAGTTTATATACTGAGCATGACATCATACAGTATGGAATATCCCTTTGGTCAGTTGGGGTCAGCTGTCCCAGCTGTGTCCCCTCCCAACTCCTTGTGCACCCCCAGCCTGCTCGCTGGTGGGCTGGGGTGAGGAGCAGAAAAGGCCTTGACTCTGTGTAAGCACTGCTCAGCAGTAACTAAAACATCAGTGTGTTATCAACATTATTCTCTTCCTAAATCCAAAGCACAGCACTATACCAGCTACTAGAAAGAAAATTAACTCTATCCCAGCTGAAACAAGGACAACAGCTATATATATTAATCACAGATGAGGAAAAAACTTCCTAGCAACAGCCCAAACAACTGAATTGCCATGACTTCTGAAACCGAAGACATCATAAAATGAAAGGTACTTCCAATCTCACAGAAAGCATTCACTTCAGTACTTCAAGGAAGGATGTTACTTTTCTTGTGATTTGGTGCACACTATAAATGTGACTGAACACTAATTGAGAGATAAGAATATATACTGGTAGGAGTGAAGTATCTCAGAGTTGCTCAGGTTCGTGTTTTCCCTGAGGGAAAACAAATAAATCAATCACTTAGAACATAACCACTTTCTCTTGCTCTTTATTCCTTGCTGTAGATGATACAAGAATAAAGCAATGACTTCCTAACTTAACCTTCCATGCATCTGTCATGCTGAAAATGGTATCAGGTACAAACAACGCAGAAATTCTCTGAACTGCACAAAGCCCTCTGTGATAGAAGGCACAGAAAGCCAAATTTAGTCAAGATACCCTAGGGAAGAATGTGGTCCAGAGGTTGACAAACAACCCTGGGATGAGGACCACAGAGCTTTTATATAAGGGTATCGAACTGATGAAAACAGTAGGGACTCTTCTGCCTTCAGTTCAGACTCGTCATTCCCACTAGCATCAATGGCAGCTGCACATATGTGTGAAGCGGATAACAGACCCCACCACATGCCAAGCTTCCTTAGCTGTTATGGAAGTACTAAAAAGGGAGTATGCTGGTATCCTAAGGGTTTTAAATCTCAGATTGCTAACAATGTATTGCATAAGTTTCATTAAAGGAAGATGCCACCCTGTTGTAACAAAAGGATGTGGACATGACCATGTACAGAATCTGCTTGCAGCCCTATTGATACCAGCCTCCTTACTACTGTTCACACCTGTCTATTGCACCACAGTAGTACCTCATTTTCCATGATATGTTCATCAAAAATTTGGATCTTAACGGATTGAAGGCAGCTTTGATCTACCATATTTATTTTCTGATCAAAGGGATGCAGACCACACACACAGTCAGCTCATTCACATTATCCTACAAAACCTGATAAACAGGCTCATTAGGTTCCTTGCTGACCCCAAGTAAAGTTTCTGCTGTAATGACTCCAGTTAACACCATGTAACAAACTTGAAATAGAGTGCAGAGAACTTGATTTTCCATTTTAATAGGCACTATCCTCAAAAGAGAAAAGAATAGTTGTTGTTGCAGGGGCGGGGTGGAGTAATGTGACCATTTCACCTGCTACAGGGAATAACAGCTGTAATATGCAAGACCCTCAATGCTTTCATTGTTTTGACCACTTCTAGGACAGAGGTTCAGCTTTCAGACTTCAGTCCCAACTCTTTACATTGTCAAAGCTGGACTTAAGCCCCAATTCCTTGTCCAGGCTTCTCTGAATTGAACTGATATCCCAACTACAAGCACTGCCGAAGCTTTACCATCAGCCTGCACAGACCTACCATGGCCACCACTTAAGCATAGGCCAATGCACAGACTTTCTCATTGTTTGTCTATGTGCAAAAAGCTTCTAAACTTTTATTTTGCTGATAGGGGAAGCTGTAGACCATCTTTTGCTGTTGTATAGAGTTTCTAAATATAAGCTTGTTGAAACAGAACTGGTGTTCATGAGACAACTTTATCAAGAAATAAGGACAAGATGACTTAAAACTAGGAGGAGTTCACTGTCCTGCTGAATATATGTGTGCTGGTAAAGCCTGTCCTGTGTTAGCCAATGTATGCTTGACAAAAGACAATTATCCCATATGTAGTATAGCAGCTACATTATGAGAAAGTAGCTCTCAAGAGAGCCATCTGTCAAGATCCCACCTCCCACCAAAAAGGACAGAGGACAGGTAGTGACTTGTTTGATTTGGTGAATCAGCAAGCAGGAATACTAACCACTGATGTAAGATAGCAAAGCATAATAAGCTGTCAGTGATTTTTTATACTTTATATAATGTATGCTCATATAGCAGAGTTCTCTAGTGTCCCTCCCTCTGTTCTCCGCAATCATCTTAATCCCACAATACAGTTACTGTTATAGAAGTGTTATTTAGTCTTAATTGCACAAAACAGCAAGCACATTTCTGTATATTATGGGCAACACAATATTTATCTATGATATTTACCTGGAGTGAGGCAGCTCAGGGTTTCTTCTGAGGCTGTCGCTGGTTTTAGTGCCTGCAGAGCTGTACCCACTAACACTTGCCCACTCCACTAGTTTTCTTGGAAGCCCTGGTTGCAGTTTTAGATGAAAGATGTCAAGGGATTAATTCAGGGAACCCAACTTTCAGGATTTCAGGGTTCACCAGCAGTTTCAGTCTGGGGGAAAATCTTCCCTGCAAAAGAATTTCATGGCAAAATTCATTGAGAGCTCTTCAATTCATCAGAATGGGCATTGCTTTGCATGACTATGATGCAAGCTCACAACTGTTTCCATGGATTTTTTTCTGATTTCCTATGCCATTACTGGCTAATGTTTAATTTGCAAGTCAGGGACATCATGTTATCATAAGAAAGGCAGCAGGTTACAGTTGGCAGCAAGTGGGAGCATGAATGCTTTAGTTCTGAAATGCTCTTGTCAGATATTTAAGCTACGTTAAGACACTTTCCATTATAATAATTTCTCTCTCATACATTTAGCAACATGATTTTCTAACACAATACCAGAATAAAAGTAATTTTTATGAAACAGTCCCTCCCACAAATGGCATGCAAGTTTGGCTCTTCTTTGTATAAAGATCTATTATTGCCTATTTCAGAACTAAAAGGCTTCCTTACAGTGATATTGATGTCAGTAGTGTCTGGAGAGGGAATAATTTGTGGAGCAGGAGGAAAGAAAGCCTACTAAGGAGATCTAGAAACATCTTCCCCTGGAACGTATTTGTATTGTTTCCCTGCAGCCCAACACGTTTCAAAAACAGGATAAATGTTCTCTAGAGTTATCCTCATACAGGTATAAATGCCAGGAGTAGCAAAAATTATCCCTAAGAGGAGCTTCCACCATCACCATCTTAATTTTCAGTACCAAAGGCCAAATTCAGAAACTTCACTGAAACTACTAACTTTGCATGACTTATTTTTTAACATCCAAACAACTGTTTATTTGCAAGCGCAATGTTTTTAACCTTCCATAATATTAACCAGTCAGGAGCTTTGCTGAAGAATACATGAGCGCAGTTTCCCTGTGTGCCTCCCCTACTCAGACATCAAGCCCTACTTGCTCCAGCACACCAGTGGCTTGTCACTCCTCATTCCCGTCTCACTGGGAAGGACCTTAGTGCATCTTTTCTTCCCACACTCCCTCAATTTTGTCTATTTTTCCACTGTGCCAGGAGCTCTGTTGGGTGCTGCCCTCCTCTTCTGAGCCTCTTTCACTCCTTCATCCTGCACACCCTCGTCCTCACCCTTCTTTCGGCTTGGGAAAGAAATCATCGGGGTACCAAAAGCAGGGCTCAGTGAGGAGGTTTTTCTCAGCCACTTTGCCCCATCTCTCTCCCGCCTTGTTCCCTCAGTGAAGGTTACCAGCCTCTGAGCTGCGCCAGTTCAGATGCTTGTGATAGGAATGGAGAAAGGCAGGAAAATTCCCTGGCTTTTATTTCAGACCATTTCCCAGATTTATTATTTATTTATTAGGACAAAACCAGCTGAACAAACTAACAAAAGTCACACCGCTGCCCAGTGGGGCTGTGATAGCATGTGCTTAACTCCATGGGGCTGATGGGCAGAACAAACAGAAAGCAGTCCCTGAAAAACAACTTTTGGCAGCCAGTAACTAGAGTTTTGCTTTAGGGTGGTAACAAACATAAGGCTACTGACTCTCTTGGCAACATGTCAGAGATCCCTAGCATCCAAATTTCAAGTTTTCAGTACTTTCCTGCTTCCTGGTCAAAGTACCTACCTACTGGCAGAGAAATGCTAACATCTAGTTAAATGCTTTCCTGTACCACATGCCCTCAGCAGAAAGTACCATTATCTACCATTCAAGTGCTGGTATCACACAGCAGCCACCGGTTCTGATCATTTTTACCTAAATGCTGCCAATTTTTCCTCCCTGATAAATCACTCCTTCGTGTTTCAATACAACTTGCCGTTTTGTAGCAGTCCAAGACTAGCACCTCTTTGCAACTAATCTTTAGTGTCTGGAAGAGACAAGCAGCTTTTCCTAACATGCAACAGCAGCAGGCAGGCTGGTGCAGCGGTGCCAAGGAGACTTAATAGGAAGGCAAAGCACAAGGCAAAGCGACTGTGGTACTGTCAAACAAGGCAGTGCAAGAAGGCAACATTACTCCTGCACCTTTTGCACATAGGTCTCTAGGCTCATTGCCTCTAGGACCATTGTTTGGCTTTTACATCATTTTTACTGGCATCAAGATAGGTGACTTTGCGGCAATGGGGATTTACAACAATCCATTTGCCTGTTAGAGTAAGGAAAAAAGCAAGTCTGATGTTTCTTATCAAGCTGATGATCTAGAAAACAAACCAAAGGTATCTCAGGTAATTTTTAGCCATTTTGGTATTATCGGTCAAAACTAGTAGGATATATATAAACAAAGCATCTATTTCCTCTAATATTTTTCTTAGCTAAAGCTTCTATGCTTATAATTTTACATCAACTTAGTCCGAGTTGCATGTAAAGCAATTCAAAATCAGAGGACATTGTTTTGCTTTACTCCCCCTTCTTCCAATAAGCTCTGAAGCTTTAAAATAAGGATTCTGTTTCTTCTTCTAAACATTTAATTTTTATTAATTTTTAAGGACTTTTAAGCACTGGATAATAGTGTATGGAGAAAATGCACCAAAAATGCAAGGATCCTGAGCATAGGAGATACAACTTACTCCTGAAACCATGCTTAGATATTAATCAGTAATGAAAAACAGTGTAAAATCTAAAAAACAGGAAAAAATTAGCTGCTTATCTAATAATTCCACCAGGGAATTAACTTCAGCTTACACTATATCCACTACTTTCCTTAGCAGAAGATGGTTTTTGGCCAATTCCCTTTCCTGTTACCAGTCTCCATTTTTGGACCTTCCCAGTGATGCACAATACAAATAGCTCCACAGTCTGAGTATCTTACCTCAGGCCTCAACCTCTGTCAGCAAGAGCCAGCCTGGATAAAGGCTTGAAAAAATAAGCTCCAAAAGCTCAAAAAATAAGAGTCAGACAACAGGAGTCACTGGGTTTTGAATCTCACATCTAAACCAGCCTTGTTATTTTGGGTACTGGTTTCTAGCTGTTGACTGACTGAGGTTGAAGGTAAGTGGTGGCAGCAGGAGTCAGCAAAGCTTTCCCAGAGAATCAGCAGCATGGCCACTGTGCAGTGCTTCAAGAGAAAATCCTGCCGCCCTGCGATATCAGGACTGCCTCAGACAGATCTGTGTGTGAGAGACACAACTACAGACGGAACAGTCCTAGAACTGCTAGCTTGCAAAACCCTGGCCAAAGATCACATGCTATTTTCCATCAGCTAATAACTAACTCTGTGGAAGACCCTACGCTGACAAACATCTGAGCTTTACCAGTCGAGTCTAGTGGCAAACTGGGAGAGGGAGTTTATACAGGTGTAATCTATACCTGTAATTCTTTTGCCAGCTCCCCAGATGGACCAGATTATACCAAAGGAATCCTTCCTCCTTTTCCAATATAACTGAGTCCATTTAAGAATTTTTACCAACATAGCTCTCTTCATTAATGATGTGGGAGGTTGTTTTGGTTTTTAGCATATTTCCAGCTGACAGCTAATCTAACAAAACATTTTAAGCACAGACCAAATCAAGACATTAGCTGGAGATAAAGAACAACACACCGGCTTCACATAATTCAACTGTATTTGCATTAGCCCCCAAGCAAAACTACTTTATATGCATCTGCTCCTTAATTTTGCTAATGGTCCCCTCTCGTTGGGGAAACCTAGGTGCAGTCAGGTTTGCAACAGTTCAAAGTGGGAGGCAATTCTTGCAAAAGTTTGCAATAAACAGGCAGAACCAATGCAGAGAGCAAGACGCAGGAAACCAGCCTCTTTGTCCATGACACTGAACAGTGTCACTGTTTATCTCTGTAGCAAAGCTGATACTAGTGTGGGGTAAATGCCTTCTCTGTAGCAATAGAAATCATTGTTCCATATGCAACGCAGTGGAGAATGAGGACTCCAGGATTTACTCACAAAATAAATACTACAAAAGTGACGACAGTTTGTAGACGTTGTGGGAATATCTTTTATTAAACCAAAAGTTAATTTGAAATTAGGGTGACGTAGGACCACAAACATGAAAAAGTAGCTTTACCTTTGTGCTTATCTTCGCTTGATTAGAAATTTAATCACACCTTTACCATACCTTCTGGAGTTTTCCAGAAGCCTACAGTCTGATATTCTCTGCACTGCTTTAACTGATGCGTAGGTTTTTCAAGCTGTGAACTCCTCTGTGGCATCACAATTGGGGTACTCTGAAGTTCACGTTTTTCCTGTTTCCTGAAAGCCCAGAATGACACAAAAAGGCAGTCTTACTGGAAACAGATTGCTCTCTTCACTACTAGTTTAAAAAAAGTCTGTTATTTCTGCAGCATATGTAGTCACACAAGATACAAAACAATATCAAGGTAAACTGGAAATAAACACAGATCATAAGGTATGATTACAAATGACACATCACTGACATAAATCAACAATTCATTGACACTACGAAAACCTCAGAAGATACAGTAAATTCTTGCAATGTATTCACCCTAAACAAGATTATTCTTCATCTTACTGATGGTTAGTTGGAAAGACCATGAAAAAACAAACAGGACCCTGGAGAATCTCATTTTTTTCCCCATCTTTGCTTCCCTATGAAAGACCCTGGGTTGGATTCTTCTCTACCTAGGCCACTGATATGAACTATGTTTCAGCTGTTGTAAAGCAATTGAGTATTTGGATGAAAATACTGAAAAACTGATTCAGTCTGAATTGGTTTGTCTGAACTATTATGTTAGTGACATCCTAGGTTTAGGTATTAAAAAAAGTCATAAGACAAATTCCAGAATCAAGAGCTTCTTTAAACATAAATAGAACAAGGAGGGGGAGGGTCTTTTACTTTTCTTCCAGTATTTTAAGAGTTTTGGACTACTTAATAGGTTAGCATATTACAGGTAAATGACATAAGAGCTAGAAAATATTCCTCCCCATTTAAATGACATCCAGGAAGGAGAGACAAAAGAAATAAGTATTTCAAATACTGTCAAATAATATATGAGAGTCAGCAACATCTATCTGACGAAAAAGACCTGCTAACCATCTGGACAAATTACCTAATGATTGAGGGAAGAAGAGGTAATATGAAGACTGGTTTTGAGTTAAGTTAGTAAGCAAACAAAAAGATTCCATAAACATTTACATATAGGACCCATAGTGTGACTAATTTACTCCATTTGTATTCATCAACAGGCAATTATTGAGCCAGATTTTGCCTGTTTGAGAACAGGCTACAGTACACCATGTCCACCCATATTTGAGCATAATTTAACTAACTACATTTCTCTTGGATGTATAGAGAGTTTAGTACTCAACCATCTCATTGTCATTGTTGCCTTGGATACAAGAACTGCTCTAAATCAATTTAATAATTAAGGATTTGCTCTTGGAAGGTTCTGCACATTCTGGCTTGCATCCAGCGAAGCACTTATCCACCTGCATACCTTTAATCACTCAAATGGTTTCAATAAAGTGGGACAACTTACATCCTTAAAGTTAATTTACATGCTTAAATCTTGCTGGATTACAGCCAGAGCACTCAACACCTTGCGAGAACAAACCCCAAATAAGAATGGTCATTACGAAAGTGTAGCATAAATGTGGTACGTTTTGTTGCTAAGTTTTTGTAACAGAAAAAAAGGGTGCATAAAGCGTTTGCTTCTTAATTTACTGCAAATTTTTATCTGACTAGGAAGTTTAATACATGATTGTTTATTTAATGCATAAAATCAAAAGTTATTTCAGGGTCCAACAGCATATGACATGTGAATAATCTAACCTAAGCATGTATCCAATTGCCTCATGACCCACAAAATGCGTAAGGCATTAGCAGGAACAGACACTGGCTGGGTTCTGCGGGGTGAATCTGTGGTCTTCAGCTTCACGGTGTGTTAAGGATTGCTGAGTTTACTGACAAAGTTTAGAAATAAAAAGATCCAACTCAAACTGACTGCAGATTTTAATGTGAAGCAGGACCTCTCTCCCATCCCCTTGTCTTCAGCTTGTTTGACCTTGTCCCTTACAGTGGAAGCTGAACACAATGCACATAAACGAGCCATTGTTATCAACCTAGAAGTCCCCAAGGTCAAGTTTACATATGGGGCTTTTTTTGCTGAACAGAATTGAAGTGTAACCTTGGCAACAAGGGAAGGAAAAAAAAAAATCACAGTAGGAGAGGACTATTACTAGAAGCTCTTACACCTCTCTGGAGAGGAGCGAGCGTGTTAGGTTCTCCAGTATTCACACGACCCCTGAACTCAGGGCTGATGTTCCCTTCCCAGCAGAAGTGCCTCACTCTGCACAGGGCCCTCCACAGGTATGAAAGGTAGTGAGTAACCAGCTGGAGGATTTAGGGGCAGTGCTGGGAATGAAACTCAAGGGTGTCAACTGCTGAGTTTTCCAGTATGAACACTGTCTATCCACCCTTCACAAGCAACAGGCCTGGCTTCCCACCTAGGGTGGAGTATTAGGATATGAAGATGGGGTGCCAAAAGCCCTGGGTTTTCTCCCTACTTGGGCTGGACACAGGCTAAAAGCAGAGCCAGTGGAAGAAGCAATTAGGGTTTCATCACATTTGTCACACCAGCATGGCAAATCCCCTTACCACACTGCATGCTCATGGCCAAATGAAGAATATCCACTGTCCAGCCTCCAGCCTCTCCTCTTTCCCACTCCTTTACATCACCGTTGAATTGGCCAGACGAGCTTTCTGGGTCCAATTCTTCTCTGCCTTGAGCCATGTAATTGACTTTCTGAAAGTGTTTCTGTTCTTTTTGAGAGCATTTCAAATGAATAGACACAAGTGAAAGGGCTTGCAACTCTCAACAGAGCAAAAATTCAAGCCTGGGTAGTACAGCCTGGAGAGTCTACTCTGACATATAGCCCTTACCTGTACAACAGGGATAATGCTTTCCTGGTGGGGAGGAATGCTGTGAGTATTTGGAATACGATCAAATATGCCAGCAGGTAAGATAAGTCAGTTTAAAGGAAAAAAAAAAAAGGTATTTATAGACAAAGCAATAACCATATTTCCTTTCCCTCTTAATCTCTACCAAATCAGGTTTCAAACAGAGTTCTCATACTCTGTCCTTGTGATTCTTAAACTCCAATGTTCTCTGGAGAGCATAGAAAACCCCGATGTATGAGGAAAAAAAAGAACACATAAAGATATTAAGTAGCCCATCTAACTTCTCCCCTCCCTCACCATCTTCCCTCCAAACTAAATAAAGCCAGGAGAATTATATCTGTAGCCCAATTAAACTCAATAGGGTGAAGCTGCTCATAAGGGAGTAGTCACAGCCTAAGCAAACAAATCCTTTCCAACACTCTTGAGGACCAGTAGCAAAAGGTCATTTTCAAGTTTTACCATTCTCTCTTCAGCTGTTTAGTTGCAACACACCAAAATACCAGTGCCCACTAGAAGAAAGAAATTTAGACATATCAAACTGGAATTACTAATTAACTTATGGATGGGGGGATGGGGATGTTCAGAGTTGGTGTCCGAACCCAGACAAGGAATCACCAGACCCTGCTCAGTGCTACAGAGGATACAGCCTGAACATTCAAGTCTGCTGACCCCTCACTCCTCCCCAAGACCAGCTGGGGTTATCCAAGAAAACTTGAATAATTTTTGTGAGGTGTCTAAACACCTTTTAAACACGCAGCGTCTCTCAACTACATTGCACAAGTCTAGCTATTCTCTCTTCTCAGAAAAAGACCTTCACTTGCCTCTTGTGACTTTCCCTGACACATTTTCCTCTCCCGCAGCGAGGTGCCAACACAGACATCCCTCCTCTTGGCAGCTGCCAGCTCCACTGTCACAGCTCCCCAGCTCAGACGGGCGCCAGCTCGTGCCCACGGAGTGGGGACAGCCCCAGCTCACGGTTGCTGGCATGCCTGCACAGGCACTTTGTCCCCAAGAACCAGCCAAACCAAACGCTTGCCCTGCTTGTATTAAGCAGGCACAAATCTCCCCAGAGCATCAGGAGTCTACCAACTGGCTTTATATACATAACTATTTTAAATACATAACAAGGGAAGGGGGTGAAAGAGAAGATTAGATATTGACAAGGCTGCACTGAGAAACTCTACACTTTCTATTCCATTCTGTTCTTAGTTTCCTGCAAAGTTAGTTTATCACTTCTCAGTGCTGAGGAATCTTCTTTAACCTTTTAATTACTTCTTCATTTTACACAATATCAAGAGAGAGAAAAGGGATAGCTGCCAGCAAGTAGTACTATTCAGAGCACCAGCTGTCCTGCAAACACTTACCAGACTTCCTTCATTAATGACTAATATATTCAGGTAGTAGCAAACTGCAACATTTCTGCTTTTTGCCAACAATATGGATATTTAAGACAGCAGGAAGTCTTGCCTGTTTATGAGCACCGATAGGAAGAAAAACAGTAGAACAGCTACTTTTGGAGGAAAAATAAATGATTTAATTATCTTCATTTATTAATTTGATTATCAGTATTTTCAGAAAGAGGGGCTAACTACAGTGAATGAACAGGGGTGGGGAAAGAGGCTGAACTCGGTACTACCAGGAGGCATAGCCTCTACTCATGCAACATGTAGAGAAGACATGCAAGGTTTGGCCCTTATTGCCCTGCCAAGGCCTCCCTTGATAACTAAGCATCTCTTACTGCCAACAAAACCAAAGCTTTGGAGGGCTACAGAGTTTAAGCTTCAGTACAGTGTGTTTAAACAAAGAAGTTTTCCCTGACACAACCAATAATCTCCCTGTGTGACTGTACTACTGTGAGACTAAGACTGATTCCCTCCTTGGTCGTACAGTGTAAATCCAAAGTAACTGCATGGAAATCACAATTAATTTCCCTGCTGTTTAAATGCACGTAAGAGAATCCTTCACTTCTGTTTTACCTGCTTGGAAAGGGAAATAGCATTTGAAGACAACATAGCACAACTGCAGAAGGCAAATTCATTAGAAAAATCCTCTTTAAGCATAGCTAGTATAAATACTTCTCTCTTGATATGAGGTGATGATCAGATGCCTCAGGCCTTGTAAGAATCAGTAAAGAATGAAGATTTTTTTTTTTTTTTAAAGAAAATGAGATGCTTAAGGCAATACAAGTAGCAGCAACCTGCCATACGTGACTGGATGCTGCGATGCCACATAAGCAAAGCATTCACAACTCCACACTCGCCTCCTCTGTAAATGAATCATGTCATTGTACAGCCTGCATTAATCACCATATTGCTAAGGAGACCTGAGACCTCTTGGTTGCTTCCATGTCTTGTCATGTTTATAATGACTGACAGGACCAGCTTACCTGAGACAAGAGGCAGTCCCTGGAGAGGGAGGAGTAACAACCAAAAATTTGTCAAACATGCTCCTGTTACAAAGGCACCTGAATAGCCCATTATTGCTACACAACAGAAAGAGCATGATGCTTCATAGAGGAAGGGGTAGCAGATGGTTCATTAATGCAAATGGTCCCCAGGGAGACCAATCTATTTGGTTATTACATATCAGATCTTTCTCTGTACCCCCCCCAAACAAAAGTCTTAAGAACGGTTTTATATTCTTTCTTTATATACACAGAGTGAACAAAACAGAAGTATTCTATACAGGAGTAACTTCACTTCATACTCTACAGTGGTGCTTGCTAAGGTGATTACTGTAGCTTGAAATGACTGGAGCATCCAATTCATTCTACTGCAAGCAAAGGCTATTCTGAGTGCTATTTTAATCCCTGTTCAGAACATCTTCCTTTCCTCCTCCACAAAACCTGAGTAAATTAATTCCTTTTGGCATGCAAGTACTCACATTTCATTTCAGCCCAGGAATTAACGACTCTGGAAATGGAAAAAAAAAAGAAAAGAAAAAAAGAAAAGGCTAAAGGGCTCAACCTCAGTGTTCACTGTTTCCCTAGCTGTCAAGTGCAACCATGACCAGAGACCACCATGATTTAACTGGCTGATCTAGAAAATGAAGGGATGAAGAAAAATATTCATTCTTCAAGACAGCACAGCTACTCTGAGTGCTATGACCTGGAGTTCCCTCACAGTGGCTTTTGCACAGAAAAAAACCCCCGTGGCTTCACATTAACATAGGTTCACTACTGCTCCAGAATACTAGGACACCATAGCATTGGGACTTGCACAGAGCAGCATATAAGAGACTGAAGCAACAAAGATGCTGCTGTCACTGCCTCCAGACCAGGTCGTGCTACACCAGCCCTGTTACAATCACAGCTATTTAGGATACAACTGGATTTGCCACAGCGTTGTCTGCAACCAACAGCAGAAATGTCAAACTTGGCTTCTTCTCCTAGATTCCAGAAGCAAGTCAAGGTGGAAGACTGGGGGCTTGTTAGTTTTCAATAATGACAGCAGGCAATGACATGCCTGTGAAAGAGAAGAGTGAATTAACTGAGGTTGGAGGACTTCTGGAGGTCATTTGGTTAAGCAGTTTCAGTATCCCCTTTCACCTCGCTTAAAGTTGGACCAGCTTTTATGTTAGACCCAACTTCATATTTAGATAAAGTTGGTTATGCACTTGCCCAGATGAGTTTTGAATACCTGCAGGGATAGAGATAGCACAAATTCTGTAGGCTCTGGTTCTAGTGGTTGACCTCCCTCACAGTGAAAGAGTTTCTTACAACCTAAACTGGGAATTCCCATGTTGCAGCTTCTGTCTTCACCTCTCACCCTATCGTTGGGCAGCTATAAGGGGACCCTGGCTCTGTCTTCTCTGTAACCTCTTGTTATGTAGTTGAAATGAGCTGTCAGATCCCACTTGAGCTTTCTGCTCTTCTGACTGAGCAAACCCAGCTCTCGGAGCCTCTTCTTGTGTCCCGTGCTCCCTTGGCCCAATCAATGTGGTGGCTAGACTCACTCCAGTTTGTCAATAGTTTTCTGCTACTGAGGAGCCCAAAGCTGGACACATTGCTACAAATATGGCCTCAGAGGTGCTGGAGAGAGGTGTGTAAACACTTCCTTCAAGCCTGCTGGTTATACACTTGATAACATAGCCCAAAATGTGGTTAGCGTTGCTGTGTGAAGAGCAAGAAAGGTAAAACAGCAGACTGTGGCCCAGCTTGAGGGGTTCTCAGCCCAGGCTTGAGAAAATCCTGTGATCAAACTGATAATTTCAATAATTTTTACACTCGAGACACGTCATAATGTTTCACCCAACAAGGGTTTACAAAAATGACAGCATCTTCAATTCCGAAAAGGTAGCCTCCTGACTGGTCCAAAAAAGCACAGTTGTAGCTGTCTTGACATGGCCAAGTGACTAGCTAGCAGACAGTGTTAAAAGAAAGTATTAAGGAAGAGGGAACTGTTTATGTTTTTCAAAATAGGTAACGCACATGGGAAAGAAAACCTCATTCCATCTGTGCCCCAGTTGTCTCACTATATGGACCATATTGAGTTTTTGGCCATCTCTGGCTCTGCCTGCCTGCAGGCTGTGGGCGGGCGAGGTGTTAAAAGCGTAGGGTGGGCCTGTCATCTCACAGCTCTACCGTGTTTCTACAAAATTTCTGAAGTCCAGATTTGCTCAGATTTTACTTGTATTCCTGCAGAAAAGTTAGTCATGGGTTATTCTTTTACGCAGCAGTGGAAAAAACACTTACTCATTGTACCTTTTATCTTGAAAAATCTTTATATTTGTAGAACTACTGGGGGATGTTTAAAAATAAAGCGAGGTTCTAAACAGTTTTTGATGCAAAGAACTTGGACAAAAACTTTTTTAACCTGTATGTAAGTTTTCACATTCTACACTCATCTTCTCGCCTGTTTTCCCTTTCACATTCCCTTTTTTCTCCCCAGCACCTCTAGAAACAAACAACTATAGCATGGCAAAAGTTAGCCAAAAACACTCGGCCACTGTAGTCAAAACACACTTATAGAGTGATCAGTACTGTAATATTATTCCATTTTTTCTGCTGCATTACCATCTATCACATATTTATAGAAACTGTTAAAAACACTATTTCTTGTGATTAAAACAAATCAAGAGTGTGGGCTCCCTTTTGAAATTCAGAAGCGTAAATTTCATACAAAAGTTTGCTTAGTTTGCTCCTGGACCTTGCAATGCAAGTAAGAAGAGAAAAAAATAAAGTATTAAGAACAGAAATGTAAGTTTTACAAGAGCACTTCATTTTATGCGGGAACAAGAGACCCCAGCTTAAAGAAACAAAAGTTCCTGGCTATGTCATTTCATCAATGACAAAGATATACCCACAATACACAAACTAGACTACACACACACACATACACACACAGAGGTGTGTGTGTTCCTAATCATTTCTGTATTCAGAGGCTTTTGATCAGTGTCATCATGCTTCCTGGGTTAGAGAGCATGATTTAAGGCATCGAGAACCACCTCCTGGTAATTCTGGCACATGTCACCTACCAAAGATTGGTAGAAATCTGTATAACACAGAACAAGTTTGTCATCTCAACCAAAGCCAAATCAAGTGTGAGAACCTACCACCAGTACTCTCAAACATAAACCCCAGATTTTTCTACCACTACTGCCCCACTGAATGCAATGAAACAATTCCTGAGAATAGGTTACTTCAGTGCAGGTTTCTCTCTCCCACTGATGCTTCTACTACCAGTCCCTGTCAGAGGCATCGTGTGAGTCTATAGAGTGGGAAGGAGGAAGGCATCCTGCTGCAGCAGACAGGATGCCATTAGATTCCTGTAACAAGACAAAGCAGACCGAGCCAGCAGTGGCTTTTAATGTATGCAGTGCACACAAGGTGCCACCAGTAAGGACCCACAGTTTGACACTTGAAGCATAACTGTGATTTCTGGCAAGTCATGAAAACTTACTTCACTCAGAACAATTACAGGCTGCACACTGTAAAATGCTTAGCTCATACTCATTGCTTAATAGTTGCTCAAAGTCTACTGATAGTGTCCTGTTTTAAGCAGTTACGGATGTATGAAAAGAAGGTTTTCAAGCAAAGCAACAAAAAATAAAAGCAAAGCAAAACAGACAAGCCTACAGAAGATTTCTTCCCAGGTTCTTCCATTACGTTGCTTCTGATGGTCTCAGTCTATGGCACAAACATTTGAAGAAGTTACTGAAGGGTACTGAGATAGCACATTTCAGATGGTACTTGATAACCGTATATGCTCCACACACTTTACTTATGGAATTATCTTGCATTTATCATAGCAAAGAAGTTCAAAAGCACCCATATTAACAGCAGACCAGATGATTTTTGTCCCTGGTAACTCCTGATTCCCCATCTGCACCGTGATATCCCACAGAATTTTTGTTTGTTCATTTGTCCAGCCCCTGGACTTCTATTTATCACGTATACTTATTTACTTCCATAACTACAGAAGTTCTCATCACCCATACAGATACGTAACCATTGTGGTGTACTGTAGCAAGGAGTTCCACACCATAGTTATTCAACATGGCAAAATAAACTTTTTATAGCAGTCAGGTAGGTTAAAATATTTCATAGTGCAAAGAAAAAGCATTGCACAATGTTTAGTTACAGGTCACTTGGAGAGGATTTGGTCTCTAAAGCCCATGGCAGAAGTCTGTTTCTTGCAACACACCAAGCTCCATAGCACTGTAAAGCACAAAGCAATATTTGATAACAATTGGCAATCTAAAAATGCAGGCACATGCACACTGCTCTGGTAGGTACGTTAGCCTTTGAATATGGTTGCGGTTGCCCGACAAGACATGACCAGCACATTCTCTGAAGAATATTTCCAGTCATTATCTTTTAATTAATTTGAGCATTAAACTGTAATGTTCCCTGCAATCCATGAGCCCACTGACTTTAGCAGGTTTAGGGACAATTTTCAACATTCTGCAAAAGCTAGCAGTTTGCATTGCATGGGGTGTGAGAGGATCCTTTAGACTGGATAACAAAGAAGTGTACCAGGATCACTCGTCTCTAGGCTTCCTCTTTGTCATCCTGCCTTGCAGGCTGCCCATGAGAAACTCCTGGCTCTTATTCAGCCTCCCACAGTCCCAGGAGGATTATCCACCTATTTCCTGCTTTCCCCCAGCTTCTTCCAAGGAGAATAATGATGCTCTCTTCCCACCCCATCCCCCCCCCAAAATACATACTTTTAATCTAAGGATGTCACAACAGTGTCCCATTTAAGTATTAGATCTGCTATTGATCAAGCGAGGCCCCAGCCGCTGTAATTTAAAGTCAACTACACTTTTTCTAATTTGACTGCTCAAGATAACTTTCAGGATTCCACAAATACAGTTCTTGAACACACCTAGCACTTTCTGCTGTGTAACTGCTTACATCAATTATTCTGTAAATAATTTCTTATTGCAGCAATGAGATTTCATTCAAAATTACTACCTAGTATAATTTTCAAAATATTACTCAAAGAATAGACCCCTATTTATCTATGTGGGGTTTTTTGTGCTCAAGATTTAAAGATCATCCTCTCCTACAGGAGAGAAACACTAAGCTTTTTGCTGTTATGAAGATGAGCGTGAGCCACTGGATATTTGCCAGACACTCAAATTTGTTATTTCTAAAAAAATCACATCTCCAGATGACAGGCTTTTTTCCAGATATGTGCCAATTTCCCTGTGTGTATATGGAACCAAGACCACACATAAGAAAGCAAGCAAATGACAAACTATGCTAGCTCCTAGATGCTGTGTAGTAACAGCCTACTGAGCCATGCAGGGAAGCATCCAAAAAAATTCAGCTGCCTGTACTGGTTTTGTGAACCACAAAGGCAAAGGTTACAATAAGTGAAGAGCAATCTAAAGTTATTTGGATGATGGCACCAAGAAATGCCATTTTGTAGGTTATGTACACATCAGCAGTTTCTTATTAAATAATCTGAGGGAAGGTATATGTGCATTTTCTAACCAGAGAAGTTTGTTTGAAAAGTATCTAAAGGTTGAAATATTCAGGGGTATAGAACTAGTTAGTGCAATGAAGGATAAAGCTACAGGGTACCTGAAGCCAAGAAAAATACACCTCTGATCATGTTAACCTGACAGCAGTAAAAGAGGCAGTGCAAACGTGGTGACATGGCTCCAGTACAGGTTGGTGACATTTAGCAGGGAGCCTAGAGAGCTGCTCCATTAACAATAGCATGTGTCAGGACTTGATTTCCCACATTTGCAACTGTAGCATCATCCACACTATCATGGATACACAGCCACCATTGATTATAGCATGAAAACACCCTGTGGTGAATAGAGAGCTTCTCTTAAAAGGCCTCTTCCTTAGAATTGGGAATATCAGTGCCAAGAACTGCAGAAACATTCCTGCCCCTCTGCAGCTGCACTGAAGTGTTTGGATTCTCAGTGGTTTTGAGGTCTGAGAAAAGGCCAAGACCAAAACTCAAAGCAGTGTGAGCAGTTGTGTCCAGAGCACCTGAGCACACTGCAATGTGATTACTGCTGCTGTGCCTGTCGGAGCTGAGGAGGGGGAGAGGCTGCTGTTTCAAAAGGGACAGGTTGCTCCGTTTGACATTTCTGAAGTGCTCAGCGAGGTGACCGGAGGCATGGTCAAGTCTCACACAAAATGTTCTGTTCACGTCAAACAACAAGCCCAATAACTAAGTTCACCAGAGGATGCTCATGGTTGAAAATTAATCCTTCACTCTAAGAATTGTCATTTCCTGGAATAACAGATAATAATATCAAGAATATTCAAAATGCAAAAGTCTCCAGCTGGTAGTTCTGGATAGGTGAACTTTGCAGGATGAGCTGTTGCCTTGGAAGTAAAACAGTAGTAGAGAATGTTTTAATAGAGAGTATTTGTTCTGCTACACCCAGAGTTATTGGGCTGATAAAAATCTTGATATAGTTGGTGTGTTACCTAAGTGTTGCATACATTAAGCTGAGTGTGTATATATAAAGCTGCATATTTACAAAGCTGCATGTAATTTTATTGCAATCAAATTAAATCAATTAAATGCTTCAAAACAAGGATCATAACTGTTACTTCTGTGTAGACTTTTCTGAAATGAAAAGAAATACACAACGAAATATTTCTGTAGCATCATGCTAGAATGATTTAGGCTACTGAGAAGATGTGCTGCAGGACCTAACAGAGAAGAGGAAAAATATCACAAAAAATCCTCATGTCACAAAATTTCATTAGAATGGAAAGCAATGCACATTTTCAGTCTAAATTTCTATGATATTTATTTGCTACGAACCATTTGTACACAATAATTCTGAAACAGGCTGCCATTCTCAGGTCAACGTGTGATTAAGCCAGTTGTTTCCACATGGAGCAACCCTCTTAGAAATTAAGACATTCCAGAAAACTAGGAACTTGCTTTAATGAACACTGAATCTAAGCATTAACTCAGTTAACAACAGAGCAAAGGAATACCTCAGCTATTATTCATTACTATACTGTAGTGATGTAAATGTTAGCTTTCCCTTTTTCATTTTTTTTAACCATACTGAGAACTTGTTTACTCCAGGAAATAACAGATATAATTATACTCCTTGTGTAAAACAATTCTCAGTAATGGGTAAGCTTACTCCAGAAGGGTAGTTGCTTTCTTCCATTTTAGCTTATTTTGCTTTGAAGACAATTCACTGCAGAAAATTCAGCCACTGCTTTAAAATTTTTAATCCTTCCAAAGGCAAAGTCTCTTCTGTTTGTTTTTGTAACTCGACTGTTTTTTACAAATTAACCTATTGTGTAACAATTTTGAGTGATTGTCACGTGCAGATGCAGGACACATGCAGTACAGCATGAAGAGTCACCTACATCTGCTAGACAAATGCAGATATGCCTGCTCAGATCCATGTGTGACTGCTGTTCCATTAAATGGTGAATTCAAGAATGAAGCCAAATCAAACAGTTTGACCCCACTTACAACTTTGCCAAATCAAGTTTTCTACCAGTAGGTGTTTTGCATGCATGCAGCTAAAAAAAAAATCCAGCTAGCAACTAGCAGACAGAAGAAAAGCAGTCTGATTTTATAGACCCTGAGCTACCAATTTTCTGAAGCTATGAGGGCACCACAAGGGTCGGGTTGCTCCTCTCAGCAGGTGCCCTGCTCTTACGCTCTTCTCTTTGCTGGCGTTGGGGAAAGGCCACGGAGCAGTGTGAGCCATCTCCTGCCTGAAGGCTGCTGCTCCCGCGTCCTCGTAACGCTGGGAGGAGCACATGGCCACCTCAAGGAGACAAGACACCAGCAACCCAGGGTCAGCTCCAGTGCTGCCTCTGCGGGTTTCCCCTGCACGAAGGAGGCATAGACCCCTTCCTAGCAGGGTATGGGATGTCCATAGCTGGTCATTTCATTTTTGGGGGAGGGGGGAAGTTGGCTCATGCGTAACTGCAAAACTAGTTTTGTCAGTGCTACTGTTAAAATATATAATGAATATTTTGTTAATCAAACCTTCTCCACCTTTAGAAGTGTGTAATGAGAAAAGCACTACCACAGAACAGCCAAGAGTCTAAATAAGCTATATAAGCCCCCCAAAAAAAACTGGGAGATTTGCTTTACTACTTGTGTATTTTTTTATTTTTTTTTTTTTTAACATTTGAAACAGCATATGCACTTTGGAGTTGCTCCTTTATGTCCTTCACCATCACCATAGTTCAGCTGCAACATTTTCTTCCAGTTCAAGCAGAGACCATACTTGCGCTGGGCAGCAGTGGCCAAGAGCACAGACACATCAAACCAGTGAGATCAAGCTGCCTTTACAGCATCCTCCACCATAAGCCACAAACGGGAACAGGAGCAACAGCTGTAGAGTCACTGCAGTCAGACATGAAATCTGTATCAATATATCTGTGTTTATAACTTAACAAACTGAGCTACATCAGTAAAAATAACAATCTCATGCTTAGAAAGAATAGAGGTCTTTTCCAAACAAGACAAAGCATGTTTGGAATACCTTCTTCCTGAGAGCTTTCAGTAGAAAAATTAACATTTCCTGGATTTAATTATTCCTACACAATAGAGCATGGTAGAAATATGAATTCTAATGCAGTTATTTTCAGGAAGAGAAGGAATATCCCTAGACACTTGCTATATATTTTTAATAGAAGAGATAGAAAGTACATGCTGCAAAACATAAGGCCATCGCTGAGTCATCTAGTTAAAGCATTGATACAATCCTCATAAAACCAGACAAACTAGGATATTTCTATCTGCATAACTTCAGAATACTTTAAAGTCAAGTATTTGGAGCCATGATCAATCAGTACTTCAGAAACACACACAATTTAATACTCTTTAAAGTCATTTATTTTCCCCACAACCTCTTAGGATTATCAGGGTAGTATCAACAAACAGCAAGACAGCAAGACATCAGTTCTCAAGTAAATAACCAATCTCACAGGTATTTCTTTTCAGTCATATCTGTGGTGTTGTGTACAGATGCTATGTCCAAGATGTTCCTTTTAATAGTCAAGTGTAATGCTTTCGGTTTCTTCTAACATATCTGTGAGCACAGTTTATTTTTTATATGTTTCCATAACTATAAAACTGACATATTTGCAAACTGTTCAGAAAAATTCATTTTAATTACAAGGGAGTAGTAGATAGGCCATAGGCATATCTGTTGAACACAGTAAAAGAAAATTCTGTTTCTCCTTAGAAGTATTACATCCTTATGTAGAATCAGTATCTACAAGTGTATTTGGCTTCATACCTTTTGAGAAAGGTATTATTTTCAGAAATGCCCAAAGAAAGTTAACAACATGCCCACATGCAATTTTAGTAGGTAACTCAACTGATCAATTTAACCACTCTTCTGTTTCATCCTCTTAAATGCTTTACAAAGTCTCCTTGTAGTACTGAGATCTCTTCTGACTTCAGACATGTAAAAGTTGACGTGTCTTTTCAACTTTTTTGGGAAGTGACAGACACGCCTCAGAAGCAATTTATCCCACTTGTTCTCATACTGATCTCAGGACATCCTGTGACTGGGCAAAAACTGACTTTTATAAACTTGTTTATGTACACAGCAAGTATGAAGTTTAACTGGGCACATTTACTTTCCTCATTTCAGAGACGCCAAAGGTAATTTAACAATCCTTCCGATAAGGATCAAGTACATGTTTTTCATATAAGGTACAGCTGTGCTCCACTGCATTCAGTATAACAATTCTGCTGCTGTTTTCAGTCTTTCCTACAAGATGCTGGGGAGGGGAGCCAGACGTGTTAACTTCCTCTGTAATTACAATTGCTTTTACACTCATCGGAGACCTCTTGTACCAGCCTCTGATTGCAGGACATGTTAGTGTTACACTCACATCTGTGCCTGGACTGTGAATATTCTCCAAAAGCACACACACCACTCCATGCTGTTTAGTCCCTATGCTGGAATTTGGAACACAAAACAGCAGCAAAGAAATATAACTAATGTAAACCTTTTTGACTTTAAAAGGCTTTTGGTTTAATAAAGACTCCACCCCACAACGGGGAGTGCCCTACTACCAAAGCTCCAATACAATCCGTCCCCTTAAGCTACTTTCCAGTTGTTGTTCTTCTGCTGGTATATGTTGCATTTAACTCCACCTACTGATTCCTGTACAGCCCCTCCAGGCAGACAACATCAATAACCTTTACAGAGCAGCCTGCTCAGTAACCGTCAAGCTGGGATACTGCTGGACTTTGGAGAAGCCAGCTACTGTTCAAAGGTCTCTAACAACTTGGATCATCTCTCTGAAAAGGAAGAGGGAATTTTGTGCAGCATCTTGATGTATTGCCATTGAATGTTAATTTACTTTGTGACCTGTAAGGCATCTAGATGCAAAATATGGTTAATGGATGAGACTCTAATGCAATATATCCATTGCTATTTGTTGCTGCGGTTACAGTTATCAAAGGCCATAAGACACATTATACCAGATTAGGGAGAAAAAAAGAAACTAATGATTGTCCTATCATTTCCTATCTTCTTCCACAAAAGAATTCAAACTGGTTTGAAAATTCATGTTATAAGACCTGACTTCAAAGGCAAGAGGCGTTTATCACTCAGCATCATTATCAATGATAGAACAGAGAGTGTATAGCAAAGCTCAATGGTGAGGAAAAAAATAATGTCTTGTCAAAAAGAGCAGAGGCACGTTCATTCAACTTAAAGCTTAGTTATTCCTATGCATAGCACAGCAGATACAAGGGCAGTTTTGGCCAGTGTGTATTTTTGCAGTGCATAAAACTGCACTGAAGTCTGCCCTGCAATCGGGCAACTACAACCAATGACTTGAACCATCAAGTTGAACACTGAAGAGTCAGGTTGGGTAGACGGCCTCAGACCTCTTTTCTCCCACTTCTGCCAAACTAGTACCACCACAGGTGGACCCACTTGGCAGGTCAACAGCCCTGCTGAGTGCCTGCATCCACAACCTCCCTCCAGGGTGCCAGAAAGAATCTAGTGATTCAATGGATGCCCCCAATCTCAGGGTAGCACAAGGGAGGAGTCAAATGTGCAAAACTCGGCTCAACATGCAGCTTTGACCCGGTCTGCAAAAGCAAGGAATGAATTTACCTATGAACTCTGGAATCATCTGCTATTTGATGGGGAAGCAACATAAATGGCTCAGAAGTCCTGTTGTCAAGCAACAAGAGGAGGAAAGTGGTTGACTGAAAAAAAAAACCCTCTGGCATTTTGTGTTCCCTAAAACATTACTGTTTTCTCCACATCATGACTGAGATGTGGCCTCTCCTCCCACACTCAGCCCCTCTCAAAAAAAAAAAGTAGTGTGTCAGTCTCATACAGCAAAGGTCTTCCACAATTTTTGTTTATTTCCATGTGCCTGGATAAGACTCAATGAATGACAGGCTCATTCACTGTCAGCTTTTTATGCATTATTTCACAGTTAACACACATCAAGCTTCTGTATACCCAGCTGCTTGACATAAGTGCCCAGAGGTTTATTTTTCAGCCTGCCTAATGCTCTTCCTGATGTTTTGGATTAGTGATACACAATACAGAATTTGGTATTTAAGATTTTAAAGCCCTCATGAAACTGTTACTGAAGTCTGCCAAGAAAGGTAGTTCAGGTAACATTTTGAGGAAGATTCATCTCAGCATCATATATAGAAAACAGTAGCAGCAACAGAAAAGCATGCAAGATTGGAGGGAAAAAGTAAACCTCAAATAAAGGATACTTCTTAGTGATGCTTTAGCAATTAATAGGTATAGCAATGACCTTAAAGATTCAAATCAGCAGGAGAAAATAACTGGAGCATGTATCGCCTTGCTACACCCTCACCTTCTGTCAGACACTATAGGAAAGGAAAGTAATCTTGGAAGACCCTGCTAATGGCTCTCCAGCCCTTTACACAGGTCAGTGCAATACAAATATCTAGAAGAAAATAGGGAGTCTCCTATAAAAACATTTATTCTTAGGCATTCTGCTTTTTCCTGCTCTGTTGCTCAGCACAGTGTCAATCTAAAAATGCTTTCTGGAGTATCTGGAGGATGTATCTATAAGGACGCATACCTGTTTGCAATATCCCCAGTAAAAATATCTGATCTATTAATGACTTTGCTCAAGCCAAAATCTGACCCAGCTAATCAGAAGCCTTAAGTGCTCACCACATCTGAGGATCATCCTCTGATGTGGCTTTAACAAAAGATTTCCTTTCCTCTAAGGTGGAGCAAGAAGTCACCCCCACTTTCCAGGAATAAGAAAAGCCACAGGAGGTGGTGTGCTCAAACACTTAGCCAGCAGCTAGAGTGTGCATCTGCACTACATCGAGGTAGATAAAGACACATCCATATGCAGAACCCTCTACTGCAAGCCACTGGCAGGATGCTATGAAGAAATTTGCAGGCATTCACATCTCCCAGAGTTTTTGCTTGCAGGTGTCGTAAACTGAAGCAGACTCCAGAATCACCCATACTATGTTTTCCAGATTTATTTGTAACTAAGCCATCTAGAGCTTTCAGTTTCTATTAAAAAAGGAAAAGGAGATTCTGTTTCTCAGGTCTCCCAATAGTAAACAGTTTCCAACAGTTTCCAGGTTTAAAAAGGGCTCGAGCATTTATAGGAGCATTTGGGGTCAAAAATCTTAAAACTGCATTCCTGAAAGTCTAGTAAGCTGCCAGAGCAGTGAGAAACAGGGTGCCTTGTAACACAGCTGATTAACACCATGCTGCTCTCCATCTGTGAAGCTCATTACCACGCTGCAAAATAAGCACTGGCTCACCTTGGCATTTCCTAGAGAACTTCCAAGGCCACCTTGGTCCAGAAACCAGGAATTTCTCTTCGCCACATCCCACTCCCTGTGATCTGATAGGTGTTTGTAGGCGCACTTACTACTGTGGGCACCACTTACGTGGAGACCAAGTTTGACTCCGGTCCTGAGCTGAGCACAGTGGCCGCTAGATGGAGATGGAAGAAAAGGCTCCAGCTGGGATGCAAGGACAAGGAAAGCAGGGAAAGATGCTTCTTTAGAACTTCGAAGGACAAGGGAAGTCTTGTTTTGTTGAAATTATGCGTTGTTTCTACTGGCAGACGCTGTTATTTATCTACAGGGTTCTAGGGAAGTGACATTAAGAAATTCCCCCCTATTGAGAGGTTTGCACCATGCAAAGAAAATGAGGTGGTTGGGGGGGGGACAAACCAAACCAAACCCCAACAACCAACCCACAAAAAACACAAAACAAGAAAATCACTAAAAACTTACACTGTCTTTGTTTCTGTTTTCTATGACACCTCTGTAACAGAGGCTGGCAGCATACACTGTGCTGTACTCATCCAGCAGCATTAACCTGTCCTTTCCTGTCAACCTCCCTACATATCCCAGCTGCTAACAGTCCTGGGGGCAACAACAAGAGCAGTGCGATTGAGCATGATTTGCTGCTTGGGTGTTCTTTTGAAGAGTGACTGTTTTTCTTTGAGTGACTGACACTAAACATTTGGTATGTTTTATTTTGGAACATGGCTCAGTGAAACAAAAGAAACCTAAGTAAAAAAATAATTCACATACACATTTATTCCACATTGCTATTGATGGTTTCCAAATGTCAAGGCTAAACATCACCAATGTTGTTGTTAGAAGACATACTTGGACAGCTGAAATAGTTACTCCAATCTTTTAGAAACTGTCCCACAGTCTGAGTGTGAAAAGATTTTATCCATGTAAGTCTTATTTGCATACACAAACACAGCTAGTGTTGCTTCAGTCAATTTGTGCTTCTCCAGGTGACAAGATGGGGTTTTCTGTTTGTTTGTAATACAGCACTCATTACACTTAGAGGGCAGATGTGCCAGCCTAAACACTTTAGAGCCTTGCCCAAACCAGAACCTGTGTAGCAAGGTGGGCAGGTTGGCAGCCATCACAGGAGTACAACGTAATCCGGCTGGTAGTCCTGCCTGAATGAGTGATTACTAATACTTTCAAAAATGCACAAACAGCTGTGTATTTCAAGCCCTTAAAGACTGTAACTCACAGCTTCTGTTGTTTCTGTGGTAACAAGATAAAACAGTATTAATAATACGATTTAATAGCTAAATAATAGCAGTACTCCAGCTAATGTGCTAGCCATGTCCCCATTAGCTAGAAATCGTGGTGTACCAAAAGCTCATTCAAATTTGGGCAATCACTTGTAAATATTATTCTAGCTTCAAATGACAGCAGAGCTTGTTAATGATCAGCTGCAGAGCTACATCTGAAGGTGGATAATTTCTTATTCTTCATTAGAAAAGAGCAATCAATCCCATCGGTTTTATA
The DNA here is from genome assembly GCA_031468815.1 of Morus bassanus. Classification (NCBI taxonomy): domain Eukaryota; kingdom Metazoa; phylum Chordata; class Aves; order Suliformes; family Sulidae; genus Morus; species Morus bassanus. The sequence goes on along the minus strand of CM062567.1, from coordinate 55,044,801 downwards.
ACAATGTACTAGGTCTGGCTAGGATGGAGTTAATTTTCTTCACAGCAGTTTGTATGGTGCCGTGTTTTAGGTTAGGGACCAAATCAACACTGAAACCACACTAATGTTTTAGCAGTGTCTGAGCGGTGTTTGCACAGCATTGAGGCTCTCTCTGTTTCTCACTCTGCCCCCCCAGTGAATAGATTAGGGGTGCACAAGAGGTTGGGAGGGGATGCAGCCAGGCAGATGACCCAAACTGACCAAAGAGATACTTCCTGCCATATAACATCATGCTTAGCAATAAAAAGGGAGAGGAGGGGATTTTTAGGGTGGTTAGCCATCCTTTGCTCAGGAACTGGCTGGGCATTGGTCTGCTCATGGGGGTGATGAATGATTGGCTTTGCATCACTTTGCTTGCTTTCTCTCTTCTTCCACTCCTCCTTCACTTATTAAACAATTTTTATCTCAACCCACAAGTTTTCTTGTTTTTACTCTTCCTTTCCCACCGGGGGTCAGGGGACGTGAGCAAGCAGCTGTGTGGTACCTAGCTGCCTACCAGGGTTAACCCACAACAAACATGAAAATCTATCAGAGTCAGTAAAGGTTAATAAGTGTGACTCATAGTAATTTTTGCCTCCATACTTGCAACACCCACCCACCCTACCCCCAACATGCACAGAGCTGTATGTTTAGGCTTGGGGTTGAGGCAGAAATCCCAGTTCTCACAATACCCTGTGAGAATGATCCCTGCCTGGACTTTGGGAAGGCCCCCAGAGGCCTCCTCTAGTCACGGCAGGGCTAACAGCAGCTTGGCTGTTCTCCTTGTTAACAGACCACTTTGTAAATAATTGAAAAAATTGCTAATTTCTGAATTTTTTTCCCTTGGCTCCTTACAGCCAAGAGAATCATGCACAATTAATATGTCTGTAGGCTTAATGGCAAGTCTTCAGTCAGAACACTGCAAATTCACCTTTGCCATCGCCCCACTACCACACCCCCCAAAAAAAATCCATATGTGTGCTCACAAACATGAAGGAAAACATTTTCAAAAAACCCTACACAAGTCAAGTGATATGTACAAGGTTGGTATGCAACCAAATTCACTTGTTTGGTACACAAATGCTACCGAGCTTGCTGGATAGACTCAATGTTTTGAGAGCAGATTATCTTGCTTTAACTTCACTGGAACCTGAGTAAGTGCCTATTTTTTATCGTCTGAAATGAAACTTGGTCCTTGGTCCATGACTTTGGCAATAGATACCCATCTAACACACTGGAGACATTGGGCTCAAAACACTGACCCCACTGAATTTATTACATAAATTCCTGCCGGTTTCAATGCAGCCTGAATCTCACCCCAACACAAGTCCTGCAGCTCAGGGCTGTCACTTGAGCTCTGGCAGAGAAGCAACATTTATCACCTTCCAGCTCTTCCGTTTTGCTGGAGATTAACACCAGGAGCAAAAGGGGCAACAAAAGCAACTGTGCAACGTTTCTTCAGCTACCCCAAGTTCACAGTGCTAATATACCAGATTGTGCTAGCCAGCCTCAAGCTGCGGGAGCTGAGGAGCCAGCATTTGTCTGCTGCTGTTGCTGTGATAACCTCCAGCAGAAGGGAGACAATGGCTAAAAGTTACACCTTCTACCACAGCTGCTGAACCCATCAGATTCCTCAGAGCAACATAACAGGTACCTGCCAGATGGAAGAGAAGGCGGCAGCCACCAAGATACTAAAATAAGACAAATACTTGAAGGCTGTATATCCTTGGATATGTCAAAACCAAAAGGGCCAGGATAGGAGAGAAAAGAAGCCATAAGATCAATTTCTGTTTCTTCAGGAACCCCTGGTCCGCACAAAACCACCACCTTCAAGGTGGTGTTCAGCCCTACTAAAATAAAAGCATGCTTACTGACTTCAGTGAAGCTCCAGTGTCCTTTTGTACCTTCTGAAAAAAAAAAGTTATTTGCTAAATTATGGTTGACACACTTTGGTTTTGTTTGAATGTTACAGTCTACAAATAACTGGACACAGACATCATAAAACTACCACAGAATCTGACACAACCGACAGATGTCATACAAAACGGTCTCAGAAGAGGAAGGGGCAGGGATTATCAGGGAAATCGGTTTTGCATGGAAGTGGACTTTTATGAGTTACCTCTTCATACACACAAACTTTCTCTAGAGAGACTGGAGTTAAGCCTGTGGATGCTGGTTGATCTCTGTATTTCTTTTAGGAATACTGAGGAGGTAGAAAAAATATTTTCTTCTTGGAAAACTGGTTATAAGCATCAAAAATTTTTAGTGCAACTATAAATTCAATTTGCAATTTCTTCAAGATTTTCATCTGTTGTGATAACAGACTACATACCTGCAAATCAAGATCAAAGAACTCTTACTAGCAGTAATATAGAAAACCAAAGCAGTGCCATACATCAGATTTACTTCTCATCTTGCACTAGCAATGCTTACATTTTCAGAAGTCTGTCTTAAATGTCATTTCCCTTCACCAAAGGGGGTTGCTAACTTATAGACAGAGTTTTATCCTGAACACAAATAAGGAAGCATTTAAGAAGAGCGAGTGTATAAGCCCACAGCATGTGTATGAGGAACAAGAGACAGCTAGGCTCTGCAGATCTAGTTTTGTACCGTCCACAATTTGCAAATGAAAGAAAATCTGTGAGTCTGAGAAAAAGCTGTCTTCAGCTGGTAGTTTCATTTAATTACTCTCATTAAGAATAAAATTCAGCTTCTCCATTGGCCAGCTCAATGCTGATGCAATGCTCTGGTCCTGAGGTAGAGACACAGAATCGAAGGAGTCTTATGGCTGCAAACAAGTAAACTTCACCCTCCCATAGAGGCAACAGGAGCCAGATTTTCATCTCCATTCCAGGGTAATATTACAAGATACTACTATTAAGGAATTTCTCTTTCATAGAGCCATAGGCATGTCAAATGGCACAATGGTGGTCAGCCTTCAAGGCTACATCTACAGGGCTAAATAGAACAGGGCCACAGACGGGTTTCTGGTCCTGAGGCCAAGCAGCACAGACTGGCCTGTCTGATCTCCCGTAGGACCCAGTGGCCCCAAAGGATACCTGTGAAGCAATCCAGACCTGGGCCAGTCTCACATTACCACGTGGTGAGAACAGTCCCTTGTGTGCCACCACCCAGCCACATCCAGACACTCACACAAGCCAGCGGCATGGGAGGGAATAACTCGGAAGAATGGGTGAGCAGCATTCAAGCTCATTCATTTAACAGTACAGGTATAGTCTGAGAGTACCTGGGGACTCTGCATGAGAAAGCACAGCACTGAGAAAACCCCAAATGCTGAATTAGATACTGCACACTGATGCTACTGTGGCTGTAGAGGTCACATGGAAAAAAGCCTCCAAATGGGACAGATCCCTTGGCCTACACAAAATAAGCATCTCCAGCAGCTTTGCTTCTCTTCTAGGTGGTTGGAACAGCCCAAAAGGGACATCAGAAACCAAGATCTGGACGATTATATACAGGGCATGGGATAACAACATATGCTGAAGCATGCAGTTGTATCCAGGAATTAGGAAAAGCCTGGAGGGAAGCGAGCTGAGGTAGGATTCAGCATTATGTTGCATTAGCAATGATATAACAGCTGCAGTTGTTTGTTGCAGCTGCATGTATGCACACTTAGAGTTAGTAAGAACTATTAACACTTAATTATAGCTCAAAACAATAATCTTTGGTCATGCCTTGCGTTGTAAAAATTCCAGTGTCAGGCTTTCATGTAATTACATTCTTGATAAGCAAATGTGAGTCACAAGTGTTGACAGCAACTACAAAAAAAGCAGGTTCCTCTCTGCAGTGGCAAGGGCAAGCAGACCAGAAGGACCTCCATAATTTAGAGGATGAAACAGAAATGGATGAGAAAATGCAGACACAGAAGTATACCTATAACCATCCTCCTGCAGTTTTACAAATTCCACTTGAAAACTTTAAGGAAACACATAAATCCAACACAGAAAGAAAATCTTCATGCTCAACCTGTTACCCCCTAACACTTATTCCCAAGAGTGAAAGCCCACACAATTACAACTGCGTTGGTACAGAGCTGGCTGATGGCAGCCAGTCTCATCACCTGCTTCCCCTTCCCCAGCAGGCCCAAAGAAAGATTCCCCTGAGCCACTTAAAAGGGGCACAACACAAGAACCACTGTTGTAAGTCAGCCCAAAGATCCCTTCAGCTCAGTACACTATCTGCAACAGTGGCAAAGCCCTCCCAAAAACAGGAAATATCAGCAGAGGTGCACAGCTACCAATTCCTCAGAATAGCTTCCCAACATCAATGTGCTTTTCTCGCCTGCCAGAAACTAATTTGAAAACAGATCACAGAAGTTAAGGCCTATCCTATTTTATTTATTTACTTGGGAAGGAGACTGAAACTTTTGCTTACAAAAATGCAGAGGTGCAAGAATTACTTTTGTATTTACACTAGACACACACAGTCTACGGACCTGCCTGCTCTCCAAAACCTCAGCCAGAATAAAGCTAAATTTCCTACCACAGGAACTCAATATACATTGGTTTGGAGCTGCTGAAACTTGGAGAGCTCTATGCCATGCATCCAGCCAGCCAGGTCTGTTTGTGATCCTTGGGCCTTGAGAGGAGGAAGCATCTGAATATCAACAAGCCAAGAACATAACTCTGCTGCATAGATAACGAGCAAAGTGCTATTCACACATTTACTAGAGTGAGATACTCTTCAGTTTGTTGTTTTGGCTCACCAACAAGATAAAAAAAATATACAACTGTCAACTTCGTTGGCAGGGATTTTGTTATTCCTTTCCCGTGGGTCTTTAAATTACAGAAATAAATTCAAACATTTAATTATAGACTTTGATGCCACCAAACTTTGCCAATGGAGAGCTGGGTGAGCATTGTGGTGTTTGTGTCTTTTCAGAACGCACAGAATAGCTAAATATAGATCTCAGGACAAAAGCAAACAAATAACAAAATATGTAATTAAAGCACCTGCCACCCTCGCAGCTCAGCCTTAATTCCACATGCTGACAATAGTCACTGGGAGTGTCAGGGCACCTTCTGCAAGCTTGAATTCACCAAGAAAAATGGTGTCTTTTATTTTACAAATAAGGCATTGGAATTATTGCTCATGAGCAATCAACAGACATCCCTCACTGTCTGTTCCTGCTCAGTGCTTAGCAACAACCTCAAGAGCATTTCCACTGCAGGCCAGAGGCACCAAGCCATCTATATGCAGATCTGCCATAATATCCCAGATTCCATAAGGGGCTATATGCAGCACTTGAATAAGACAAGGGAGAACCAGCTTCTGTGCCCATCTGCCACAAACCTTGGCCAAGTTGCTTCAGACCTGAGGCCCAGGACATGCATATCTGCTACTGACCAGCTGCAGATAGTAGCTCCTTAAGGCACAGTACCTCATTCCTTTTCAGCTAGGTGCAATACTTTGATCTCCTCATCCATCTAACAGGCATGATGATTTTTACTTTCCTTGGAAAGCCTTCTAAGATCTAGTTATCGCTTAAAATTAGGGACACATGCTGTTATATAGACTACAGGAAAAGGCTTTTGATTCCTTAAAACACTACTTGGGACCAAAGCAAGGTCACAGCACAGGACTGCATGACAGGCTGATAAGCCTACTGTGCCAGGTCGCATGGCCTGGTGTACAGCTATGATGGAGAGCACCTTCCCCTCCACACCAGCCCACCCTCAAAGCAAGCAGTTTCCAAGAACTATATCTTGAGAATTGGAGACAAAGAAAAAGATGCCATAAAACATGGAAATAGCATCCTGAACTGCTGTTGGGCTTTGGAAACACTCTCCTCTGTGGACATCTGGTCATCCTCACTGAGGACACACCTATGCCACGTAGCATAAGCCAGGAAGCATATACTTGTGTGAGACCACATACTGTGCGAGACCACGTACTGTGCTGACTCTGCCAGCCTGCATCCAAATGGGTACAGCTGCATTTGGGTAGCACAGTACCCAGTGTAATCAGTTCAGCCTAAGATAATTAGCCAAGCACACTTGGTTCTGGAGTTGTTACTGCATGCAGAGCCAGCTTAAGCCTCTCAAGACTCAAAAGGCAGACTTCCCTTAAACAGCATTTATCCCCAGGCTCCAACCTATCCAAGCAAGATGATGCCAATACTTCCAATAGGTTTCTTAATACAGTTATTTTCAGATTTTTATACTAAACCAGAGGTCTTGATTTTCCAAAACATGATTTCAGCAAAGAACAACAAACAGCCAAACAACCTCCCACTCAAAAAACCAACCCTCCCCCCCCCAAAAAAAAAAAAATAAAACCCCACAAAACCAAAAACTCCCTGCCATCATATTGACACACCAGGGCTGATCTAAACTGCTTTGCCCCAGATCTAGAAGCTGGCTGAAAGATTGCTTACCAGTCCAGGCACAGTGAGAGCTCCTCAATGGATGGGAATCTCCAGGCCAGTAGGACCTATCTCACCACTCCAGGAAGACAGCAAGGCAGCCCCAGGGTGACTACAAGTCCAGATCACCAGGCAAGCCCCTGACAACACAAGTGCACTACCAAGCCAGAAAGTTAAGTCAGGTTCACATCCCATAAGAGCAGCCAAGGTCATACACAGTGCCATAATGGTTAGGCACCACAGCAACAAGACAGCCAGAAAACCAGCCAACATGCTGAGATCTGGAGCAATGAAGACCAGCACTCCTACAGCACTGCTTAGGGAGAAAATAAGAGCCCCAGGCAGAGCTTAAATGGAGCTCCTGGGCTGAGGGCAGGGTGGGTAAAGACCCCAGGAGAGGCTGATCAGGGTAATTAAGGATGTTATTGCTCTCTGGCCCTGGCACTGAAGGCTCTCTACAGAGGAGAAAAAGTGTTTTAAAAGATGGAACAAATATTCTCATTTAACTATAAGGAAGGCAACCCTACTTTATGTAATGGGCACTGGATACTGTATACTGAACTAAAATCAAATATATAACATGAAATCTCCCTCCTACTAATGGCAAGGCCCTTGCTTGCCCAGACAGCTTAAGCTCATTTCCAAATCCTCCAAACTTGTGAGAAGAACCTGAATTCCCCCTCACTTCACCATCAGCTTGCAAAGTGGCACTCATAAAGAAAGTATGGGCAGGTCAGCATCCAAGAAAAGCTTTAGCAGGGAATATTTTTTCACAGAGCTTTCAGGAGTAACTGGAGGAAATCTGCCTTTCAGTTTTAAGTGCTCAGAAAATGTGGGCTACCTTTAAAGTACAGATTGAGCATGACTCAGAAAAATACGACAAGAAGACTGGTTGCATTCATCTTACAAAATGTTCCTGGTCACCCAGTACTGTCTCCTTAATCCACTTGGAGCAAAGTTGATCTTTCCACTAAGCGCAGGTGATTTAATAGACCATAACTGCACCTGGGGAGGAACAGGCCCATGTATATCCTGGGGGCCGCCCAGCTGGAAAGTGGCTTTGCAGGAAAGGACCTGGGGTACCTGGTAGACACCAAGTTGAACATGAGCCAGCAATGTACCCTTGTTGCAAAGAAGGCCAATAGCATCCAGGGCTGCAGTAGGAGGAGTGTTGCCAGCAGGTTGAGGAGGGTGACCCTTTCCATCTATTCAGTACTGCTGAGGCCACACCTGGGGCACTGGGTCCAGTTCTGGGCTCCTCAGTACAAGGGAGGCATGGACAGAGAGTCCAGCAAAGGGGCACAAAGGTGATTAAGGGACTGGAGCACCTCATATATAGGGAAAGGCTGAGAAAGCTGGGACTGTGCAGCCTGGAGAAGAGAAGGCTCAGGGCGATCTCATCAGTGTATATGAATACGTGAAGGGAGGGTGCAAAGAAGACAGAATGAGGCTCTTTTCAGTGGTGCCCAGTGACAGGAACAGAGGCGATGGGAACACACTGAAACACAGGGGGGAACCTCTGAACATCGGGAAGCAGTTTTTTTTCACTGTGAGGGTGACCAAGCACTGGCACAGGCTGCCCAGGGAGGTTGTGGCGTCTCCCTCCTTGGAGATATTCAAAAGCCATCTGGACATGGTCCTGGGCAATCCTGGGTCTAGGTGGCCCTGCTGGAGCAGGGGGATTGGACAGGATGGCCTCCAGAGGTCTATTCCAACCTCAGCCACTCTGTGACTCTGAACAATACCTGAACAGGTGAGATCCCCATGCCTGGGATACAAGAAAAAATGGCACCCAAGCTTGTCCAGTTGCCGTTGAATGCAGTACTTGGGCTGCCTTATGCTGTGGAGTTGTGCCCTAGAGTGGTTTGTGCATTGCGATTGCTAAATTGTAAGGGCTGTCTCAAAGGTCCTCAGAGCATGAGGACCAATCCAGAGGTCTTCAGAAAGGGAGAGAAGTTTCCTATCCAATGATTTTTTTTGTCCAAAGAGAAGCAGCACTGACCTGAAAACACAGAATCACAGAATCACAGAATGGGAGGGGTTGGAAGGGACCTCTGGAGATCATCTCGTCCAATCCCCCTGCTTGAGCAGGTACACCTAGAGCAGGGGGCACAGGACCACGTCCAGGCAGTTTTGAATGTCTCCAGGGAGGGAGACTCCACAACCTCTCTGGGCAGCCTGTTCCAGTGCTCTGCCACCCTCACAGTAAAGAAGTTTTTCCTCATATTCAGGTGGAACTTCCTGTGTTCCAGTTCGTGCCCATTGCCCCTTGTCCTGTCCTTGGGCACCACTGAAAAGAGTCTGGTCCCATCCTCTTGACACCCACCCTTCAGATGTTTATAAGTGTGGATAAAATCCCTCCCCCCTCAGTCTTCTCTTCTTCAGGCTGAACAAAGCCAGGTCTCTCAGCCTTTCCTCATAAGAGAGTTGCTCCAGTCCCCTGATCATCTTTGTAGCTCTCTGCTGGACTTGCTCAAGCAGTTCCCTGTCTTTCTTGAACTGGGGAGCCCAGAGCTGGACGCAGTACTCCAGATGTGGCCTCACTAGGGTGGAGTAGAGGGGGAGGATAGCCTCCCTCAACCTGCTGGCCACACTCCTTTTAATGCACCCCAAGATACCCTTGGCCTTCTTGGTCACAAGGGCACAGTGCTGGCTCATGGTCAACTTGCTGTCCACCAGCACTCCCAGGTCCTTCTCAGCAGAGCTGCTTTCCAGCAGGTAAGCCCCCAACCTGTACTGGTGCATGGGGTGGTTCCTCCCCAGGTGCAGGACCTTACACTTGCTTTTGTTGAATTTCATGAGGTTCCCCTCAGCCCAGCTCCCCAGCCTGTCCAGGTCTCGCTGTATGGCAGCACAGCCTTCTGGTATAGTGGCCACTCCTCCCAGCTTGGTATCATCAGCAAACTTGCTGAGGGTACACTCTGTCCTTTCATCCAGGTCATTGATGAATATGTTGAACAGGGCTGGACCCAGCACAGACCCCTGGGGAACACCACTAGTTACGGGCCTCCAACCAGACCCTGCGCCCATTGATCACGACTCTGTGAGCTCTGCTGTTCAGCCAGCTCTCAATACACCTCATGTCCACTCATCTAACTCCCACTTCCTAAGCTTACCTATGAGGATGTTATGGGAGACAGTGTCAAAAACCTTGCTGAAGTCGAGGTAAACACCACCCACTGCTCTCCCTTCATCTACCCAGCCAGTCATGCCATCATAGAAGGCTATCAGGTTGGTTAAGCATGATCTCCCCTTGGTGAATCCATGCTGACTACTTCTGATGACCTTCTTTTTCTCTACGTGCCTGGAGATGACCTCCAGAATGAACTGTTCCATCACCTTTCCGGGGATGGAGGTGAGGCTGACTGGCCTATAGTTTCCCGGGTCCTCCTTCTTGCCCTTTTTGAAGACTGGAGGGGCATTGGCTACCCTGCAGTCCTCGGGCACCTCTCCTGTCCTCCATGACCTTTCAAAGATGATGGAGAGTGGCTTAGCAACAGCATCCACCCCCTCCCTCAGCACTTGCGGGTGCCTCCCATCAGGGCCTATGGATTTGTGAGGATCCTGTTTGCCTAAATGATCTCTAACCCAAGTCTCCTCAACCAAGGGGAAGTCTTCCTTTCTCCAGATTTTCTCTCTCCCCTCTGGGGGCTGGGATGCCTGGACCATGACTTCCATCCCCTCCACTGGAAGGTGTTCAATATTTCTTTTTCATTCCCAGTCTTTACTACTAGGAAAATAACTATATTCACATGGATTATAAGCATCAGGGTATTTTTAAATGAGACACTGCGAAGAACTGGAAGAGTTTCATATTTAAACACAAAACTAACCTATTTAAACTCTGCCTTTTTGACTACGTACTTTCTCAAACTATGATTCTAACCACAACCTCTTCTACCATCAAGATAAAATGCAAGCTTCCTGCTAACCACTGTTATCTCTTCTATAGGCTTGTCAAATATGTTGTTATACGTAAATTATTAATCTAACAAACTACTGGCAGTATGCACCTTATATGCTCAGAAGAGTAATAAAGTCTTGTACTGCTGCGTTAATTATTCCATTAGCTGAAATATCAGAGGTCTGTGCTTTGGACCAGAAGGCTGTGGGCACACCAACCATTGACTAAATGGTACGTTTTTCTGAAAACCCCTTATTAGCATTTTGGCAACATGCCCCCGCTACTCTGAGAGCCAGATATCACCACCTTGAAATAATGTCAGCCATTTATTTTTTCGCAGCAATACCTCAGCCACATTGCTAGCAAAAACCTTCAGTCAAATCACTGTTTTACTGATTTTACTCATTTTCAGCTAGTTAAGATGGACTTGAATCTGATTTTTCATATTTCATAGCAGTAACCACATTGCTAGCCAGTAATTAGCAAGTTTTATCAGCACTGCATGCTCTTACCCTGAAACAGTCCCCAAGAGCCCAATTTAGAGACATATATCTCACGTGTTTAATACAAATTTAGCCTCCTAAATTATTCCTTTTTCCATAAACAGCCAGCACTAGAGCCCTGAGGCACCATAAGTAAGTAATTAATATAGATGTATGTTTAACTGTTTTTGTATGCACATATTGCCAGAAGTCGGACACTTTCTGTAGATTTGCATGCATTATGAGATACAGTTCTGGATGTCTTAGAAAATGATCATGAATGGAGACAGTAGAGAAGTAGACAAAAATAGAAAACAATCAATAAAAATCCATGGGAAGAACATAGCCTGTAAAGGATGGCAGGTGTCCGGCAAAATGTTGTCTGTTAATAGAGGAAAAGCTTCAAAGTTCTCAACTCAAAGAATGCTGTTTCCCTAAAAGTCAAATTAAAACCTCTACGTATTTTTGCTGATGTTAGGAAATTGTTTTTGTGCTTATGCTTGTGGCTCAAATCCCCCAAAAGTCAAAATATCCTGCCACCCCCAACTCATTTCTCCTTTCCCTTCCTCTTTTCTCAGTGGTATTGGATATAAATCACTCCTTGAGCTGGTAGAGATAACGATGTGGCTAACAAATAGTGTCACAGAGTCCAATGGATGAAAACATGACATTAAAACTATCTCCTACCTTCCTATAACTGCCCTTTAGGCCTTCAGGTCTTCAAAGTGATGCTCATTGTTCTAATGCATGCATGCACAACTCTAGCTTAATAATGTGTCCCACAGATCAGATGAAATGTTTTAGAGATAAAAAAAAAAATTCAAAAATGTATCCAGAACAAATATATCGCATTTCAACCACAGACTAACCACAGAGAACCTACTCCCAAGAATACTAATATTTCTACATATCCATTTTCATTAACCTAGCAGAGAGGTCTGTCACTGATGCGCTCCCACACTGCATGAAACAAAAGACTAACCAGAACCTCACTAACTACTGTGCTTTCCGACTGTGAGGACTGGAACTGTTTGGCACCTGGGCAGAGAAACAAAGCAGCTCGCTGAGTCCTCTCACCCTTCATACTCATTGCGGATAATATGTCTGCTTCTCATCATCTTACGGAGGAGGTGGGAGGTGTAACATTTGTGATTGGACAGGAAAGAGCAATTTAACATCTGAGGGCTCTATAAAGGATGGTTAGGTTGCTAGGAGACAACATGGGATGTTTGTTTGCATACTAGCTGTGCAAAAGAGCACTCTTGCCCCAGGTGGACTTTTCAGGTCCTTGACTGAAGGCCCGGAAAGAGCTCTGACGGTATCAGAGAAACCCGTGACTAGAGTTCAAGTTAAGAGAAACAGCAGTGAAATCGGCGAGGCAAAGCTGGAGGCTAAGCAGTCATTGATAATGATACAGGAATCAGTTTCTCAGTAAAAAACTCCTGTGTTTGAAAAGAGAAAGAATGGAGGAGTTAATTCATAAGTTTTTAGCACTATAATAAATGAGGGCCTGTCTGTTTTCCTACATTTATCTCGTGTGATCAGAAGTGGCTGGTAACTCGTGATTTAGCCAGATCGGTGCACTCTATCATAATAAACCTTTTTCCTCTACTGTCAGAGATGTTATGATCAAAAAATCATTAGAGATAAATTAAGGTTTCATTAATTCATGCCTTTTGTCTTATTCATATACCACACTCTAAACAGATAGTCTTCCCTGCAATCGTAGCACCATAATGCAAACATATGCAGTCATATGATATGCATATGATTGCATTATGCTACTGTGACTTAAAGACTAGGCCTTACTGTCAATTAAATCATTGGAAGCCACTTTGCAAATGGTGACTGAAGTATATTTTGCCTCTAAGTGGATGAAAATGTTCGTAAGTGGAAAGGCCACATGCTGGTATGTGTGGCAATTTAGGATGAATTGTGTCAGGCCCTTTCTTTGACATATGTGATGGGAACCGAGCAAAATAGAGGACTTCATTTCCCACCATCCCTGTGCTCGTGCTCCCCAGAGTTCAGGAAACTACCAGGTAAGTCCCCTGAGGAATGGTGTCTCCAGGAACTCCCATAAGAGCACTGCACCTCTGCCCCACTGATGATTCAAGCCCAGGCTAAAACTGAGCTTCTAAGTTGGACACAAGCAAAACCCAGTCAAGTCAAATAGTTCCTGACTATAGTCTCCTTCAGTGAAACTGAATCAATCTCAGAACACATTCTCCTGTCTAATTGTTTAATTTCGCTGCCAGTGTAAGGCATTATTCCTCAGTTTAATTACATGGGTTACAGCATAAGTGAGGAAATCTATTTCATATTACATTTGACGCTGCTTAACAATTATTTGTATATGTTCCTGGCATAAGCAAGAAGAATACCTTATAAAATACAAGTGGCTGCAACAGAAGAAAGGGCGATATCATTGCTGAGAATAACAATCCTGAGAAATATTTACATCTAGAATGTGCGGCTAAGCAACACCAAACACCCTGTGAACTTAAATATTCATTTGGAAATATCAGCAGCAGACCATTGCCTTGAGGCTTAGCACAGGAATGACCCTTAACCGAAACGACTACCACACTAGTGATGCACTTTAGCAAGATTTTTAAAGTATTTGAAGTCTAAAGCCTATGAACCACTCAGAGGGAAAAATAAGTGTGCTGAGTGCTCTAAAATCTATTTTAATACCAAATTAATTTCTTCAACTCAAATTCCAGGTAAATACATCTTGACCAGGTATAAAGAAGAAACTTAGACCCAGTAGATTGCATGTTCCACTGTACGTGCTCTTTCCGTTTGGATAGTGAAGAGTTAGAAAGCATAACTAGATAAATCCTAACGGCAAATTATTGGTATCAACCACTATCATTATGTCTGTTCCAAGGGACAACAATGCCTCAGGATCTGACCGTATTATTCAGAATTTTTGAGGAATTTATGATGTTGGCATTGTAAGGCTGGTCATACATCAAGTGCATTGCGCTGGAGACATAACTACAGGACCTGAAGTGAAAAGACCGATGAGTCAGTAACTTGTAAAAAATTGATGGGACATGAAAACAGTTGCCTCAACTGATATAATCTCATAAACAGGAGATATTAAAATAGGAAGAAAGGAGGGATGGTAGGGGTGAAAATGTTGCCACGGTCAAGCCTTCTCAGGAGCGATCCTGCATTTAAAAGTGAGGAGCCACACTTTGCATTTAGTTAGATGAGTACCCTTAAGCTTTGTTAGATCATTGATTTCAAATGATTATGTGCATCGTCTAAAGAGCAGATGCAACAAGAGAGAGCTATGAAGCAAGCCTCATTAAACAATCACACTCACCTACCACCTAATGTAACCGGAGGCATACGAACAAGAGAAAGCTGATGTTAAGCAGCATGAAGAGCAGGTTGTTTACTTCCCTGAGTATGTAACTTTGTTTTCACATCAGATTGCACCTCTGCCTTCCTTTGCAATATTAATGGAAGATTTTTTAACCAATGCAGGATCCAGACTTATGCTTTTATTACTCCTGACTGAATAAAACACACTGATCATTTTAAATCATCCGAGAAGCGTGGCATGCTGTTTTGAAACTGAAGGACGTCGATGGGGAAAGTTTTGCGCAAGCACGCACAGTAAGACCAGAAATCTCAGCCGAGTAAGTTTTGACACAGAGGGAGCAACTTCAAACAGCCGGCATCCCGGGCAGAAACTCCCAGCACTTAGCAAGCTCCTTCCTCATCCTGCAGCTATACCCGGCTTTCATGCAACTTCCCGCAACCCGCTTGCCCGCAGTTAACCCGGCGCCCTCCCCGCGCCACGCCGCTAGAGCGAAGGGCGCACACGCTGCTTCCACGCAAGCCCCCGCCGCCCCTCGCTGCAAAGGAGGAGGATGCCCGGGGGTGCCCCTTTCCCCCGCACGCCCCGGGGATCCCCGGGGAGCCCTTCCCCCGGGGGCTGCGCCCCGCGCCCGGGAGGCGGCGGCGGCCGCAGGGGGCCCCGGGCCGGTTCCGTTCCGCCTCCCCCCGCCCCGCAGACACTCACGGGCGCCGGGGCTGCGGCGGGGCGCGGGGGGCTCCGCCGGGCCGCCCTCCTCCTCCTCCTCTTCCTCGCGGCGGAGCTGCAGCACCGCGGACAGCGGCGGCGGGGCGGTGGCGGCGGCCGACGGGGGGGGGCGGGGGGCGGCGGGGGGCGGCTCGGCGCCCACCCGCACCGGGCGGCCCCGCGGCCGGCCGAGGGCCGAGGTGACGGAGCCCATGGCCGCCCCGCCGCGCCTCTGGGCGGGCAGCGGCCCCCGCCCCCGCCCCACCTCCCCGCCCGGAAGGAAAGCCCCCGCCTCGCCGGGACGGTGTTTCCACCCCCCCCACCCCCCACCCCCTTTGCAAAAAGCGTGGCGAGGCGGGAGGGGAATGACTAACCCTCGGGGGGTGCGGGGGGGGGGGGCAGCGGCGGGGGGCTCAGAGCGCCCCAGCTGCGCCCCCGCTGCTTTGAAATGATACGGTCACGGTGCTCCTCACCCTTGTCGTAAGGCCGTGGGAGTAAATATAACACATCTCGCTGCTTCTCAGTGTCCTTATTTGTCATTCGTGTTGGCCGCCGGGGCCAGCAAAGGGGTGGCCGTGGCACAGAGGGCGGGAAGGGCGAGCGCGGGCAGTGGGCAGCGGACCCGGCCTGCTCCGGCTGACCCTGCCTGTGGCAGGGCGGTTGGACTAGGCGATCTCCAGAGGCGCCTTCCAACCTCAGCCGTTCCGCGATATTAACCGTTACAGCATCGCTGACCGTACTACATCGATAGCTTATAACCAAAGAGTTTACTGTAGATACAGTCACCAACTCTAACAGCATCACTAGCACAGGTCTCGTACAACCTGAACGCAGCTCTCAGCTGCTGGAGATCTCCAAAGCTGACTTTCATTTCATACCTTTAAAACAGATATCATAAAACTTCACCAGGGCACTGCAAGTTGCAAAGGCACTTCAGTACCCTTGCAATATGGGACTGTGATACGCATCTCCTTAGATGTTTAAAATGACAGTGGAACATAGACACGCTTTTCTGAGCATATTGTCTCTTTCTTCACACAACCCTGCAGCGATACCAATTAGCAACACAAAAGTAACAACCGGCGGCTTCTTGACCAAGAACAGAAGTCAAATAATGGCGGCCTGTTATCCCACTTCTCTGTCGTGCTGGGAAAGAATCTGCCCCTCTCCAGAGCGGTTCTGTTCCTCGGAGCTGACTGCTGCCGGCTGCTTCGCTCTCCTCTTGTTACGCTCTTACAGTGAGATCCCAAAGCAACTCAGTGCTGGTGTAATAAACTGTGAATGGGAATTTCCTTTGCTGCTTGAAAGGAAAACAAAAACCCCAGGGCGGTCTTCCTTTTTTGGATGAAAACAGTGCCACTACTGCATCGGAAAGGAAGAAAGCAATGGCGCACGCAGCCTGTTCATTTTAACCCTCCACAATTGTTTAATTCTTTTTTGTCTCCATGTGTCTGCCTGTATTTTCTTATTGATTCTCCTCGCAGGGAAGACAGCTTCAGCACAAAGTAGCTACGTCAGGTGGAGAACACGTCTTGCTCTCTGGGGATGCCGCTTGATCAAGAATTTTCCATAAGCATGAGGAGATGGGACTGGAAATAAAAAGTATTAGCCTATCTTCTAGAACAACCCTGTCTCCTCGCTTCCCTCAGTTTTGGTGTGTGGGAAGGGAAAGTTCATTTTATTTAAATATTCATTTTAAAAAAGATTAATACTTTAAGTTGAAGGAGTAAAAGAATTAATGACATACAGCATTGCAGAATCATGAAATACAGGCACAAAATTTGAAGAAATGCAAGAATTAACCTTGCTAGCCCGACATGAAGCCAAATTGCACACAGGCATCGTAATCCCATCCAACTGTACGATCCTATGCATGTGGGTTTTTCTCACAGCATCACCAGCAAGCTCTAAACACAGGATTTCCATACAGTCCCTTCAGACAGCTACAAACACCTGCCACACAGGCCCTGCACACACAGCCTGAAGAATAACATACAATTTGTTCCTGAGCTGGGCCATCTCAGATTTTAAGGGGTTACATGACAAATACTCGGTTTTGGTGAATCGCCAGCTAAAAGCTGCCTTAGAGTCACGATGCCAATGTAATGGCAGGAGCAGCTGTTACAGAGTTAAGGACTGAAAGTCAATAATTTTTCTGAAATGCGAAGTGGATGAAATTGGGGTCTGCCACAAGACAGGACCCAAGTCCTGTTTCCGGCTCTGCCTGAAATGATACTCTGTTGCTGTATTTCAGCCTAAAGGAAAATAAGGCTTATAGGATCACTGACTTCCTCATAATTGTTTAACTCTTTATCAGATTTGTCTGAATCTAAAATGGTAAAGTGCTCAAAGATGCAAAATTCGTGCAAGTTTTGTGAAAAGATTTGTAGGAATAAGTGACAAAAACTCCTCTCCACTCTGGGAAAGACTGCGGCATTGACTTATTTCTTTTCAGGCGTCAGCTTCTAAATTCAAGTCCCAAACTGGCAGGAAATGAGGCTACATGTGTTCATGGAACAATTAACACTAGGGATACCTGCCTCCCTCTCGTTAGCTGCCGGGGTTGTGCTCTGGCTCTGAGCACAAACATTTGCCAGCAGAGGAGGAGAGATCCCAGCTGCGAACTCGGGATACAAGAAAGGATGCCCTTCCCCTCAGCCAGGTGACAAGCTTTCTGTCAGGAGCTATGACATTTCATCCGTGGTGGAGGCAGATGGAGCAGGACCAGCAGATACATGACACCAAAGCCTGCCCGTGATACAAAGGCAGGAAGAGTAGCATTGCTCAGCAACCAAAGAACAAGCATGGGGGAGGAAGGCTAATGGCAGGGGGAAGAAGAAAGTGCATTCATTCTGCTCCACCAGCAGCCCAACCATTTTAATTACAGCTATCAGGAGAAGTACTAAAACATCTACAGTATATATAGTGTAGGGGCTGCATCTGACTAAACAGGCTTTCAAGCAGCAAAGCCAGGTCCACAACCCAGGGTGGATAGGGCCATTCTTGTTCCACCCGCTGTTTTTCTCTCTCCTAAAGAGCACGAACCACATCTCCCACCCTCAGGCTAATCTTCTTCCCTGCCTCCATTACCAGCCTTGAGGCTCAGCAGCAAACCTACAATTACGCTATTGACCAGAAACCAACCTCCTCGACCGCACCATTTCCCTGGGCCGCACATCTTTGTAGCACTCCCACTTTACAGCTAGCTGCCTTTTCACACTCACGAGTTATGCAATGAACTATTCTAAGTTTTTCAGCAAGCGGAATCTGTTTACATGGATTAACTTTTAATTTCATTTACACTGGAAACTATTTAAATCCTAAGTTCTAGCCTTCGGCCAGCATTTTAGAGGATTCCTATGTCGGGTCTGAATGATTTGGAAGACAACATACATTTATATTCTCACAGACCAAGCGGTTTAAATATATTTATTTAGAATATATATTGCTGTTGTTGAAGTGTTTTTAAAAAATACCTGATTTTTAGCTAGCTGTGGGCCTTCCCTCATCTACTGTAAAACAAGTTTCAGAGTGAAAAGTTAATTCCATTGCCAAAGTTGGCATTTATTGAAAGTGGTAAAACCCAGTTGGGCTCAAGAATCTTTTAGGTCAGGATAGTTTAAGGAGTCCTTTTCCAGGAGCACACAGGCCACATTCCAAGCCCCTGTTTCCCTCTCTAGACAACCATTCCTCATTTCCCTTATGCCCAGCTACCTTCACTGCAATGCCATGAGAAGGCAGTAGGACTGACTTACTGCTTTCTCAGCAGGAGTAACATTTAGACATGCAAAATAAGCTGAGGCAGTTCTGGGGTATTTAAAAAAAGTCTTTAACCACCTATGCAAACAAGTGGGGTTAGATAACTAACAGGATTTTCAAAAAGGCATCTTCTGATACTTCAGTTTGACTCAGTTTCTAAAACAGCAGGTTGTAACCTATGATTTATGTATTCTATTTGTTGCTGACAATGCAGCCTATTTGTTGTCCTGCAACATCTCATCCATGTGTGTGCTATTACTATATTTTCCACAGTTGTATTAAATTCAGAAGCACCGGTGATCTCAAATGTTAAGAATGAACCATCATTTCCTCTGACACAAATAGCTGTGAGCTATTATCTAGTTGCATATCTCACTCATGAGATCAGAGACTCATAATCCCTAAGAACATCATTGTGTAGGTTAAATGCTAAATCTCTGCTGATAAACTAAACTGTCTATATTGCAGCTCTTAGACCTGAGATATTCCTTTATACATTTAGCTACATGAGCCTCGAATAAGACAAAACAACTCTGAGTTCTGTGCATGTAATTTTAGACAGAGAACACACAAACTGATACACGCACAGAGCAGACAAGTAAAATGCTTGGAAGATTTTTGAGAACTGACAGAAAAGGGATAAATAACCAAAAAGGAGCAAAGATATATTGCAAAGATAGTTGTGTCATCGGATGCTTTCCTACTGCTTTCTTATAGATGTTTGTACTCTAAAATAAAGCTTTTGTACTTTTGTCTTCCTGAGCTTCCCATTCTTTGTGAACTGCGAAGTACCCGTGAAAAACTGGAATATCATCCTAATCTTACGCTATGATATTAAAAGAGAATGTGACATTATGGCATTTTGATTAAACAGTGCTGGTAGTATTAGTGGATGTCTTTCCTTTGAAGAAAAGAACTATTTCAAGGTGGTGGCTCTCTTCTGCAAGTTCAGGATTTCAGCACTAATTTCTCCAAATATTTACAGTATCCAGAATAGAGTCATTTGAAATTCTGTACACACAAGCTAGAACAATTCACTACTTATGTACGTGAATATTAGCTATGCATATACATCAAATAAAGTGTACCCAGTATGAACAGACCACAGAAATTAAGCTACTTCTTTACACCTGAACAGCCATGACATACTTTTGGTTCATCCCTAATCATTACCATAATAAACAACAATCACACTAAGTTTAATTTAGTTTGACTTAGCAATTGCTCGGCACAAACCTCTTTCATGGCATGCTGGAGTGCGGTCTAAACAACAGTTCCCCTTGCCTTAAAACCCACTAACATTTCCCTTTCAAGACGGCCTTGTTACTTGATTTTTGATATAAGCTTGATGGGGGATGGGGTGGGGAAAGCAGCAATGCAAGAGAGGTTTAATTAAACCAAAAGACCCATCCGCTTTGTCACTTGGGACTATTGCCATAGTGAAATGCTTTTTATAGGCAGCAGCCTAAGAAACACATGACAATTATTTGAACTAAAGTGGATATGCTGTGCCTGAGTGCTCGTGACACCATTCCATCCTCTGGGAGACTCCAGCATGTCAGAAAAGTAGAGAGAAAGATGGAGAAAAGAAACATCATAAAAATCAGTAGCAAGTACAGCGTCGTCTCTTCTTTGTTAAGCAGAAACAGAGATTAAGTTAAAACAGCTCTTCCCTGAGAGCTTCACATTCACAGCTCTGACCAAGGTTCCAGAACCAGACATTTTTTACCCTTGATCCCACTGTAAGTGCAGAGGACAAGCAGAGTTTGTCAGGGAACAACAGCTTACTTTCAGCTAAATGTTTAGCATGAGACAGAAAATATTGTTAAGGGTTGCTGAGAAATGTAATTCTTGTAAAATTACTTTTTCACATCATTTTGGTCTGTAGAGAAAACTCACTGAATTTGTTTGCTTTGCTTTAGGTTAGCATGGGTCCTACAGCTAGCATATAAGGCAGAGAAGTTTATATTACATACAGCTATTCTCCATAAGAGTAATTCCCTTTTAATCTCAAGGGGAAGCAACTTTTCCCCAAGGTACAGTTAAATCTTTGCAAGAGGAAACTATTAGCTTTAAACTTGGTGTAAATTTTAACTATTTATAAGGCTTAACAGTACTGATTACTTCAGTAGGAAATAGCAAAAGCTTTCACTTTTAAAGCTGCCTCTGCTGTTTGTATAAGCTGCTAATTTAACTTTGCAGCAAAAAGTACATGCTCTTTCAGTACACACCTTAGAAAATGCCTGTTGACTTAATGTGACAAATACCTTCCCTTTTTATGCAGTCTGAAACTTCAAGAATAAGCACAGTGAATTTTTACATGAAAACTTGACTTCAATATTAGTTCCTTTGTGTTCAATAACAGATTCTTCATTCCTTATGTGTTTCATTTAGCTATGTCTTACCAAAAATTCATATCTTCACTTGTAAAGAAAACAGGTGATTTGGCAGTATCGTGGATTTCTGTTACAGGTAGTTCCTGCAAAATTCTCCTGCCATGGTTTTGAGGTAAATTATAACGCCATGCCAGATGTCATTTGGTTCTTGTGTTGTTATGAAACATTCATTTCAGCTTACTAAACATACTGCATTATGACATACACACAGCTTAGCATTCACAATAACTTTGAAACTGAATGTAGGATCAAAAAATTACTTTCAATATGGTAAAAACAGTTGGTTACAGCTAAGCCTGCACCTGTAAGGTACTGTGCATTCTGGCTCTAGCCTGACACAGTGTAGAAGCTGTAGTTTGATTTTCATTATTATTAGATCTGTGCCCTACTGGATCGCCTAGAAGTTGAAGTTTCCTCTTGATGAGGTGTAAGCAAATTTCTTTGAGCCAGAACTTACAATCTGATATTTATGACAGTTTTTATGTTTTATGGGGGAGGAAACACAACATGATCCATCGCAGAATCTGCTAGGACAAATTGCTCATTCAAAATTTATTCACAAAACAAATTAGAAGAGCAATTTCACGATTTCACTGCTTTGCATCACGTAGTTACAGCGTTTCTGAACTAGTGTTGAGTGTACTAAAACCAGATGTGCTGTTTCACAAAAACATGGCCCCACTTGAATTCAGTAGGGTTTCTTCTGCTCTTAAACATTCATCAGACACTTAAAAGCTTCAGCAGACTTGTAAATTCAAACCTCTGACAATTTACCGAGTCCTATCATTTCTGATATCCAAGACACATGAAAACAAAACTTTCAGCTCAACAGTTGTCATTAAGATATGAGTTAATCTAGACCGCATAGTTGGAATAATATCATGTTAGCCAAGCAGCCTTTATTAAGAGGTTGAAATTAACTTGTCAGGATCTTTTAAGCTTCTAAGCATGAAATAATTAGTGTAGCTTAGAGATGTGGAAGAGAAATATTTTGGTATCATACCCAAAGTAGTCTTTTCCTCTGAACTGGAACACAATCTATAATATTGCATTGACGCTTCAAACTATATAGGATCTGCTGTGCCAGTTTTGAAATGGGGAAGAAAAACCATCCCTTATTGTTTCACTATTTAGGTCCACATTTTCTCATTTGCAAAGTAGATCCATTGCTTTGAGAGACTGACGAGAATTACCTGGAACAAACATTATTTTAGCACAGGATCTTTTTGCTAGCTGATAAAGCAGTCGCTATTTCTTGATTAATAATACTACATGTTTTCATCAACACATTTCTGTCTCAAGGGGCCCAGTTCTATTTTATTTTCCGGTAACACATTCCTGTCTAATTCCTGTCTCTGACTTAGAGATAAGCAGCATAAAACTTCTTCAATGTCTGCTTATCACACGAGGAAGCCAACAAATCTCTTTTCCATAGTTACAAGCAGTTTGCAAAGATGTGACAGTTCAATCAGCTGACCCTGAACAAGGAGAAAAATACAAAAGGATCAATAAATGTGAGAAAGACCTTTGGTATTAGGGAACCCAGACAAACTGGTGCAATGTTCCTCCCTATTGATGTCAGAAGAATGCTGTTTGACTGCTGCTCATACTGATAAGCCACAAATTATTTGCTACTCTTTTTAGCCAGAGGGCTAAGGCAGTGCCATCAGCAACTTCAGAACATACCCTGAAACAAAAAAGATATTACAGCTCAAAAGCTGGGGAAACAGCATCAATGACTAAGACAGCTGTGACATGGAAGGCATGGTAAGTGACAGTTGTATAAGTCGTTAACAATTTATCATGGCTCCATTTCAAATGCTGACATTTTTGGTGACTTGGATTATGCTTATTATGAGACCATTACACCACCTATCACACAAGCGTAACTTTGCTAACTTTGAAATAAAAGCTGCTAGACAATATACAACACAAAGTTACACAAACGAGGGAAGTACACAGTGATCTCACAGGCAATTTGGAATTAGGCACCTGACTTTATTTTCTGTCTTTGCAAACCTCTCTCCAAATCATTTACCATCTTTCACAAAGATCCAGCAGCAGTTCTCTCCCGAGCTTCATGCTTTTCTTTAGTCATCCAAAGCCCATGGAGCTGCACTGCAAACTTGAAGACCAGAATGCCAGCCCCATGTTCTGCTCCTGTCACCTAGATTTCACATACCGTTTCTCACTAATT
Source organism: Morus bassanus (assembly GCA_031468815.1). NCBI lineage: Eukaryota > Metazoa > Chordata > Aves > Suliformes > Sulidae > Morus > Morus bassanus. The sequence continues at coordinate 55,021,618 of CM062567.1, read as the reverse complement.
AAAGGGCCCAGTGATTCCTCGCCACACACCACACTTGAGTTAGTACATCCATGCTCTGTATTTGCACGGATTAGCTGCTGAACCCTCCAGATGATGTACTGCATTTCAAGAAGGGTGTAGTATAACTGGTAAGAGTCTACAGGAAGTCCAAGAGGGTGCTCAATGATCTACAGCAGTCTGACTTCAAAGTATAAATTGAAAAACAGCTGCTTAACCTGGAAAGGGCAATACTGAAGAGAAATAACAATGTTTAAACATCTAAAAGGTAGCTATAAAGAAAAACTTTTGTGTACATCCACTGCACATAGGACATAGAATAATGGGGCTTAAATTACAACCTAAAAAACTTAGGGTATGTAGCAATCTTTGCAACAGCAGCAACAATTACAGGAAATTTTTAAGAATAAATTAGACAAGCATTTGTCAAGAATGATAGAGAAATTTGATCATTCACCTTTGGAGTGAGAGCAGCACTAGACTATATTTAAAGGTTCTTTCCCCATTGCTGCCTCTCTGTGTATTTCTACTGTCGCCAAACACAAGCGTCATCCCCAGCTGTGCACCTACAATTCTGTACGCATATGCACATGTCTACGTATGCAAATTTATTTCTTTGTTACACACAGTTGAAGGAGATTACTCATAGGTAAGCCAATTTACATAAACAGCATTTGAAAGTTAAACACCTCAGTTGCTTGCAAAACATCAGCCCAACACATCACTGTAAGCAGTGTGTAAGTCCTTATTCCAAAACTGTGTTCTCTTAAATCTTATGAAAACCATTTCTAATATAAAGCTTAACTCATCTATTTTCTGCAATTCCCCTTCTCTGTCATCAGGTACTTATTAGATAGTAAAAAAACTGACTGGGGACAAACACCATAACTAGCAAAACAGCTGACTTCTGTAGCAGTTGCATGTTAGTCTGAATAAATGTTACAGTTTAGTAGGTATATAGGTCAATACACATTCATAAATGCACAAGAACTGAAAGGAGTGATCTGTAGCTGGTAGACCAAGGGCTCTGCAATAGCATGCAATCTAGATCAACATGCATCTATGGGGAAGGGACGTACAGAAACATTCTTCTGGTTAAAAAAAAATAAAAATACACAGCAATGGTAGGAAAAGGTACTTAGAATGTGTTACTTGCAATCCACTGGAACAATGTCTGCAACAGCAGTTAGAACATGGGCAAACTACCTTTTCTGTTCCACACTGCCTTGAAACCAATATGCATCATCTGCTGCCTGTTGCTATTAGCAAACAAAAGCATTACGATCAGCAGAAGTGTGTAGGACATCAAAAACGAAACCTTTAAATATGTCACATACAAGACACTCATTCCCAGTACAGTCTACAAGGTTATACAATTGTAAAATAACTTGTGAGAATGAGAATCCTGAAGTCTGCCTTGGGTTAAATTAGTTTTAAAATTGCATTTTGTTTTGGTTTTTTACAAGCATTTCAGAAATAAAAAGAGTTTTGGTAAAGTGATTCTCAAACACTGCAGAAACACACAGAGCATTTCTCCCACTGTGAGAGGAGTATAAAAATACTCTTATCTATATGTTAGAGTGACCAAGCTCACAGGAGAATCTGTACTTTTCCACTGATTAAAAGGAACGGGCCAGATGCTTTGTGCCTCCTATGTAGCCAGAGCACGCAGTTGCCTGGTAACTTGTTCCAAACTATTGCATATTAATCACACGTACATGTAGGAATACAAAGCTGACCACTTAGATTTATCAGCCAGAATAGTTTACAGCAACACAACAGTTTAGAGTAATTCATTAAGTTTAACATTGAATTTAGTGGAATTTCGGTATGTTATTATATGGTTTGATGAACAGAACTTTTATAAATAAAAAGGAAACAATAAGTTATTTATATGTGACTTTAGAGCATACAAAAGGCATAGTCTACAAACCAAATATCAATTATTAGCAATATTTACTTTTTCATAGGGCATCATGTAATGGCTCAGAATCAACAAGCATAAACCGACAGACCGTTATGATTTGAAAATTTTACAAAAGTTCTAATAGTGCACCCAAAACTGAGGTGTTTCAGTGTTTGGGCTAGATTCATTGTCTTCAGTAAATATGTGTCTTAATTCTAACACAGGACAAAACTGATCCATAAATTTCCTCTTGTAAAAATGAAACTGTTCCAATTATACCATTCACTCATATTTAAGATATTAAATTGTGCAAATAAGAAGTAACTTTAACCAACTCCTCCCACCCAGCTACAAACCATGACCAATTTCAGTCCTTGCATCAGAGTACACAAGATCCTGTTTAATTCCAGCCATATCATTAGCATAAACTGGGCAAACCCACATAAATCAACAGGTTTTTCAGGCATAAAAAGCAGAATCCAACAGCAGTTAAACCACATCTTACAATTGACAATGTAATATTTCCATCACTGATGACAGCACCATAATGAAAAAGAATGGGTCTTTATTGTCCTTAACGAACTTGAGGGGCTGCGAGAAACCAGTGAGGTTATGAGCATGGGTTCTGTAACGTCACTATCAGTACAATTTCTAGATCAAAGATCCAGCCTCCTGTTAAGATGATCAAACATTATTTTGGTTTCAGATGACAAGTTATCACAACACTACATTAGGTAGAGTATAAAATCTTATCATCAGATTCTCAGCTAGTTTAAGTCAATGTATTCTGCTGAAGTAATGAAACCAAACACACCACCATATGAAAGAAATCTTTCAGTGTGCCTCATACCTGGAAAAATATATTGAGAAATGTCCATAATTTTTAATACAAATGCTCTATATTTCCCACAATCTCTCGACTCTGAGCAGTAGTAGTACCCTAACACTTACTTTCAATATATTTCTTACTTAACATTAATTTTTATTTTCATTTAGAAAGGGGCAACTGATAAGTAAGATTTTCATAGCTACTCACAAAAATTAATAAGCAAATACATTTGTTCCAAGATTTAAATTACTTGTATAATTTAAAGACTATCAAAGACTATTAAAGACTATCAAGGCCCTATAAAATAAAATAGATACATTTACCTATTAATGTAGGAAACTACAGACAAACTTCAGGAGACAACCAAAGGTGCAGAGGATAGGCTAAGGTAGAAAAATTAAAAAAAAAAAAAAAACAACAAACCAAACAAACCCCATTAATTATATGGAAAAAATGAGTGAGCAGCCCACAACATTGGCAGACAGCAGACTTTTTATCCCTACTTCCTCCACCCATTATTCTTCTTTCTTCCTTTTATTCTTTTAAAGGAAATAATTTTCCCATTTTGAGACATTGTCAGGGATGTAGTGAAGGCCAAAAGTTTAAATGAGTTCAAGAGAGGATCAGCTGAATTCTAAGGCATGCACCAACACTACAGCTATAGAAAGGATCTGCATCACGTAGAAATGCAAACAGCTATTTTGGTAACAACACATTCACTAACTTTCTCTTTTCCCCTGTTGTATAGTTACTAATGTTCAGGAGAGTCACTGCCGTGCAAGAAACTAAACTGCCAGCACTTTATGCTTTGAGAATGCCATGATCCATCAGCTCACGGCAGTAAAGTCTTGCAACTTAACGCATTCCAGTTGGACGCCAAAAAGTTTCGAGGTGGACTGCGGACTGTATTCAGTAGTCACAGCTGACGTACGAGCATATGATAAACTTTACTTATTTGCCTTTAATTGATGCTCCAAATATTTTAAAATAATTCTTAAAGTAGGTTACTAGTTTGATTACCCTTCATACAAAATCTTCCTTCAAAGGTAGGTTTCTGTTCTTTTAATGCATGAGCAGAAATCAAACCAGCATAACCACTGAGATCAGTGCAAATTTTTCAATAAACTTTACCAGCATCAGAAATTGTCCTCAAGAATCATAAAGCAAACACTTCATTCTTCAAAACTTTTAGCAAATGTTAGTAATGCTGCACCACAGACCTTCACTCATAGTCACACATGTTCTTCCCGAGACTGTTATGCAACTTAGTATTTTAAAAATCACCATCCTAACTGTGTACTTGATACAGGTTTTCCCCTTTTTCAAGTCTGATGATAGGGAAAAGCTGCAAGTACTACAGAACCAGGCAGACTTGCTTGTTCTTGCCAAAGAGAAAAAGATCAAGCATTATTAAAAAATAAGACTATTGCCTATTATTAAATATCCATAAAGCTATGAATATGAACTGTATGATGGCTTCTTAGCATCAATATTTGAACACAGGCATGCAAAATATCTATCAACTGAATTCCAAACTATGAATTAATTGCTGGGCAATTCCCCAAGAATAAAACATCTATTAAAAGCTAACAGTAAGCCAGAAATCTCTTTCCATTTCATATGGTAAAAAAAAATATAGTGAATCCTGAAAAAAGGAATAGATATTAGACAGCAAAAGCCTTTATAGTTACAGGGCAAGCAATAAAACCCTTAGTGTTTTGATTTCTATTTATTTCATCAGAATAGTTAGACAAACATGGAAACATTTGCAAAAGCACTACTCAGGTCAGTTTGAAAGCTTGATACCACTGAAATACAGGCCAGCAAAAACTAAGGATGTGGGGAGGGTGCTTTAGGTCTTATTATTTTCAAACACACTCACACACACATATATATATATTCACTGCACAACTCCAAACAACTATGTCTGCAAGTAAACTGAAATAGGCAGAAAGGAACCATGTCCATACTAAGAGAGTTAGCCATGTAGTAAAACTAAAGATCACTGCAACCAGTGCTATCTTAAAGAAAAAAAAAAAACACCAAAAAACTGAAAGGAACCATCACTGTGCATGTTGTAAGCATGAAGTTATTTTAACTTGATGACTACCCTGCTCTAATCTTTAAGTGTCATTAACTTCTACATATTTTAAAGCCTCAGGTTATTATTTTAAATGACCTACTTGTAGTGGCACCCTAAGCAGCATTCTGGAGAACACCACAGGGTCCACAACTTCTACAGGACACTGCAGTAAAATTAAGCACTAGATTTCTAGGGGAGGAAAAACAAAAACCACGACCACTTGCTTATTAAGTTGAAAAGCTTATTAACCGCACTTCCAAAGCAACAGGCTACAGGAATATTGAATGCAAAGCAAACCAGACCCATCTGGAATACTTTGGATTCTCAGCTTAAAGTTACAAATCTTTCCTATTATAAAGGATTAACAGCATTTGGATGCAGAGAAACTGTCTTTAGAGTGACATCTGCAGACCTCCGAGTCATGAATTAAAATGTCTTCCTAAAAGATAACAGTCTTCGCACTTCCTCTGGAGGGAGTGAAAAACACACGAGAGAAGGAGGAAGTGAGGCAATACTGAAGATTTTTTTTCCCCAGAGATAACAAAATCCTGAGAGAAGATGATTGTGCTGTCAGAAAAAAATCCAAAAAGAAACAAAGTAGTTTACCTTTCCCTTTGCAAAGTTGCTTTTGAGTCAAAATCTGCTCTTTTTCTCTCCCAAGCATGAAACATCTCTTCAGTTTAAGACTGTTTTCAAAATACTTAGTGAAGTAGAAATTAAGTGCACATACTGGAACATGTATAGAATCTTATTTCAAACAAACCCCAACACAATAGTATTACGCTGGCTAGAAGTCTTTGAAGTGTTCTGATGAAAAGACTCAACTTATTTCTAGGAAATAAAGTGTTTGGGGCCAAAACCAACATGATGCTCCAACCAAATGTAAGTTAAATTTTTTTTTTTGATTGATGTATTGAAAAAAGCTGGAGAAGGAAATGGGGACAGAAATGAAAAACCATTCAGGGAGTCAGTGGTACAGATTGTCACCATGCAATCTGAACATTATAACTGCAGATCATATATTCAGAACAAGTGAGTCAAAAGTAGCACCCTCCCTGGGAGAGGGGAAGGAGTCTCCTTCCCCTTTAATAGGCTAAAGCAAGAGGTTCTCACTGTATTTCAAGCTAAGATGCAGCTGGCAGAAGGCAGGTTTTCTGTCAGATAAAGCAAGGCAAAAGGATCTAGTGCAGCAACTTCTTCGCAGTCTCTTGCTTCTGAGCCCCCTTTTTCAAGTCTTCTTTCTTCTTCTGGTGATGGGAAGGCAAGGCATGCCCCATCCCTGTGAGTCCATACTCTACCATGCTTGTCTACAGTAACAGCAGGCTCCTGTGAGTCCTCTCCAAAGGCATTTACACATAGAAATCAGTTGAGTAGTGTACTATGGAAGCAAAAGCTGCAGTGGACGTGATTTAGAATCAGTTATTTTTTTGTCCATCATAACAAAATAAAACAGCAATTCCTTACTTTATAGAAATTCCTGAAGTAGTAGTTGCCCCCAATATCTGTCAAGTTTTTATATCACAGGAGAACAGATGCAGCCAAAAGAACGTTTACTCTAAAATGACTACGCCTAACTCGGCAAGGAGGTGTGGGCAGCTCCCACTTTAATTAAGTATACACAGCACCACTTTGTGGTGACAAGCGGAGTCACCGCTGATGAGAATGAGCAGTTTTAACACCAGATTTTTTTTTTTTAAAACCCTCCGAACACGAACTACGTCTGGTCTGTCTGTCCTCACTTGTCAAATACCATTACAATGTCTTTACTGTAAGAAAGTATATCTACCAAGCAGAAGTAGTCCACGAGAGCTGAACCTCAAGGCCAGCAGAACCAAAGGCTGCTGAGCACGAAACAGATGCATCCACTTTGAAGAGCTTTCAGAATTCTACAGCACTCTAACACATGGTTTCTAGTGACACAGCCTGAAGCCGTGTTTTAACAAATCATCCAGCTTAGCATCTGCCTGTACTCCAAAGAGCAGCAACATCGGCTCACAACTTGTGTTTTAGACACTCTTGGGCCATAAGCAAATGCAGCAGATATAGAAAAACCGAAGACTGACAGCAACTGAAACATAACTATTATTTTTCCATTTCATCAACCAGTTATAAAACTGCCTATAACTTGTGCATTTCCATAACAGAACAAAATAACAAAAAGAAAGCCTTTTATTCAGAACAGATTATTGCGTCTTTACAAGAAAGTCACAATTTCAACTCACAAAGTCGGCATTATCATTAGCAACGCACCTTTCCTGAAGGGAAAATCCTTGTCTTTTATCAAATGTCAACTGCAAAAGTGTGTAAACAAAAAACCCAAAACAAACAACCCACCCACACGAAAACCCACCCACACCCATACCCCAAAAGCTCTATTTAGTTTATTTTTTTATATATATATATATAAAACATGTCTTCATAGATGAGAACCGTGTCAATTTATACTTCAGGTCCTTCTCCTCCAGGAACCAGCTATAAAAGAATAAAAGAATTGTGTTAGTGGCATAGATTTGAGTTGTACAAACCCATACATGACAGTTCTTGCTTTACAATATTTTAGCAGATGGAGACTTCATGGTAGACCACAAAAGTGGTTTTTAGATTCAGTATTATCTTCCTTTCCCAACAGAGGAAGTCAGTTACTGCCAGAGAAGCACAAGCCAAAAAATCTCCAAAATACAAAGAATATTTAATAAAACACAAAGGACTTCCTAAGATAACACACTTTTTGGTTCTTATCTTTGTTATTCACTTCAAGAAGATGATTCTGTCTAGAAACAATACAGCTCATTTTTAAAAGGACAAAGAACATGCTTCCTTCCATGAAGCATTTCTCTGATTGCTGATTCTTCCCCAGACTGTTGCTGTACCGGGAAGTTGGTTTCCTCTTTCCAACTTCTATTGCTAAGCAGAGCCCCAAACCTAATAAAGAGCCTGAACCCTTCTATAGGCAGCAGGGAGTAAGTCAGCATAGCATTTTCCTGTGAAGAGAAAGAACTGAACAACAGAAAAAGAAATACAAAAGGAAAAACATGAAAAAGGGAAAAAAAAGAGGATAACCTTTCCTTTTACTGATACATTCTTAATAATTAGCTGAGCACTTCTAAAGGCAAAGAGCTTTGCTGCTTTTGGGACTGCAGAAAGAAAAAGTCTAAAGCATAGTCTTCCTGATGTGAGAAGATATATCCCCAAAAGACACAACATCTAATACAGAAACATGTCTATGTTTTACTGAAAATTTGCACTCTAAGAATCACCAGCTTCTGCTTCAAGAGCAGTGTACCACCAGCTTACCCGGATGGTAATAATTTTACCCCATACAAGAAGTCAGAACATGCACTGTCCTCTAAGGATGCAGGACAATAACCAAAGCAGAAAACGGCTTCAAAACTAAGTCAAGATGGCACTTGCTCAGACACACAGTGAGGAGGTACAAGGTAGGTAAAACAGCAAAACAGATTATTCCTCATTCACACAGAGCCAGACTCAAGACAGTCTTCCTCTTCTCCTCCCACAAAATTAGGAATGCCCTTATGTAGGAAGTCTACATTTTGTAGCCATCTATACAGACAAGCAAAAGAACTACTGTGGGTCTGCTTTTGTGGTATTTAGGAAGCTGCAGAATTCAGCTTAGGGATGCATAATCACAACATTTAATTACTGTTTCAGTACTGATCTACATGCATCAGCACATGACAAACTAAAAACCAGAGTGCTTCTGATTTGGTATAATCCAACAGACCTCCAGATTTTTTTTTCAGAGCACATAAAAGTACAGCTCTCTGGGCATCACACAGTGTCATAGCACCAAATGACTTGACGAGCTCTTAAGCATCCAAACTGCTGCAAACGCACCTATACCTATGGTAACGGATGAAACGTAGATGCATCCCACCCCATGTGCTTATGCAGGCAAACACTCATGAGTTAGAAGCCACTGTATGAACCAGCCTACAGCATGGGCAACAAAGCCAGTGATTCCCCTGCACACCTGAAGACCAGAAAAGCATTCCCCAAAATAAAATTAGGGCCATGTTCTTTTCATGCTTTTTCTTTTAACCAAGTAAGGCAATAGGATCACTTTCCCAGCACCATTTATACACACATATGCCCCAGAAGCTAGTAGAAAGTAGCTTATGTAATGGAACTGTCTGGAAAGCTCAGCTTGAAGTAGTTGAACTCAACTACTAAGTGATTTACAGGTACAGAAAATAAATGCATGCAGCCTTTTAACAATGATGACTTACCATTGTTATGTTATTTCCATTTAGCAAAATCTGGTCTAGCTTTGTGATTCTTCTGCCCTCAGGTGTAATCTCACTGAAGCAGCATTAGAAAAGGTAAGTAAGAACACATAAGCGGGGACAGTGGTTACAGTTTTGATTATACAACTGACATAAATCTCTGTATTAAGATTACATTTGTTGGAACAAATAATAAGCCACACTGCAGCGTAATCTTGATAAATTGACCACCTGGGTAAAGAAAGCTACCTGGCAACTGAAAACATCCATGGTACTTTTCTGCTCAGTACATAAAGATACAGATTTACCCTCTAAATCTGGGCAATTTCTGGAATACCACCAATGCTCAAAATAGGTTTCAACCAGCAATATGGCATGACAAAGTAATAAATACTTATCCTTAATTGTACTAACTTTTTAAATCTTTGCCTAGACCTTAAGGTAATGTAACAAACTACTGGAAAGTTCAACGTACAACCCATGCAAAATTAAGGCTACAAATTAGGAATCTGATTACAAGTATAAATCATGCAACTGCTACTCCGTGACACAGTTGTCCTTAATAGATCACCCTCTGCAGTTTAAGTCCAAGGTATAAACTATTCAGCTGGCAAGTATTCCCAAAATATAAAACCACATTGCTTACAGATCTTACACAATGTTTTCCCTCAGGAAACCAAAAGTTAGATAGCAACAAGAGGCAGAAATAATACTTACAATTCTGTAACATCTTCTAACACCATATCTGAAAATCCAGTTTCAAGGAAAATAAGGCCCAAAATTTTAAAATCAAAATATTTAAATGTATTTTCATTTTATACTGAACTATGATTTTATCTGTAAAATGAAAAAATCAGAATAATACAATTAATCCATACTTTTGTATGGTTCCATCCAGTGAACTCAAGCCTCTCAAAAACAATAAATGAGTCAAGCCAAAGCATAAAGTGGACAGCCTTAAACATTTCCATCAAAGGATACTGACAAAGTCATCAAATCCTAGAAGTGTTCCAACAATTTCTTTATCACTCTTCATCACAATATGAATGCGTGAACCTATGCATTTGTCCACAAGTTCTGTAAGTGAAAACAAAAAGATTGAAAGGTACAAGAAATTATTTTATAGAGCATGTATTTATTAGAACAAAAACCCTGACATTGTGATGGCAAAAAAGTAATTGCCACAGATACTGGTTAAAAAAACAAAATTAAAAAAAATATTTAAAACAAGTTTCTTTGCACATTTTCCTGCTGCTAGCACACACACACACCACTCCCCACACCCCCATTCCCCCCCACAGACACACCCATATGCCCCACACACAACCCTCACACCCTCTCCACACACACCCCCCACAGACTCTCTCCACACTCCCCCCACACAAATAAATACCACCACCCCCACCCCCACCCCCACACACTACCCCCACCCCCCCCCACACACACACTGCCCCCACCCCCCCACACACACACACTACCCCCACCCCCCCACACACACACACTACCCCCACCCCCCCCACACACACACACTACCCCCACCCCCGCCACACACACACACTACCCCCACCCCCCCCACACACACACTACCCCCACCCCCCCCACACACACACTACCCCCACCCCCCCCACACACACACTACCCCCACCCCCCCCACACACACACACTACCCCCACCCCCCCCACACACACACACTACCCCCACCCCCCCCACACACACACTACCACCACCCCCCCCACACACACACTACCACCACCCCCCCACACACACACACTACCACCACCCCCCCCACACACACACACTACCACCACCCCCCCCACACACACACACTACCACCACCCCCCCACACACACACACTACCACCACCCCCCCCACACACACACACTACCACCACCCCCCCCACACACACACACTACCACCCCCCCCACACACACACACTACCACCACCCCCCCCACACACACACTACCACCACCCCCCCCACACACACACACTACCACCACCCCCCCCACACACACACACTACCCCCACCCCCCCCACACACACACACTACCCCCACCCCCCCCACACACACACACTACCCCCACCCCCACACACACACTACCACCACCCCCCCCACACACACACTACCACCACCCCCCCCACACACACACTACCACCACCCCCCCACACACACACTACCACCACCCCCCCACACACACACTACCACCACCCCCCCACACACACACTACCACCACCCCCCCCACACACACACACTACCACCACCCCCCCACACACACACACTACCACCACCCCCCCACACACACACACTACCACCACCCCCACACACACACACACTACCACCACCCCCCCCACACACACACTACCACCACCCCCCCACACACACACTACCACCACCCCCCCACACACACACTACCACCACCCCCCCACACACACACTACCACCACCCCCCCCACACACACACTACCACCCCCCCCACACACACACTACCACCCCCCCACACACACACACTACCACCACCCCCCACACACACACTACCACCCCCCCACACACACACACTACCACCCCCCCCCACACACACACTACCACCCCCCACACACACACACTACCACCCCCCCACACACACACTACCACCACCACCCCCCACACACACACTACCACCACCACCCCCACACACACACACTACCACCACCACCCCCCCCACACACACAACCACCACCACCCCCACACACACACACAACCACCACCCCCCCACACACACACACAACCACCACCCCCCCCCCCACACACACACACTACCACCACCACCACCCCCCCCACACACACACACTACCACCACCACCACCCCCACACACACACTACCACCACCACCACCCCCACACACTACCACCACCACCACCCCCACACACTACCACCACCACCACCCCCACACTACCACCACCACCCCCCACACACACACACTACCACCACCACCACCCCCCACACACACACTACCACCACCACCACCACCACCCACACACACACACACACACTACCACCACCACCCCCACACACAAAGCCCCTCGGCGAGGAAACCCCCGCCCGCCATGAGGCGCCCGCTCGCCGCGCGCCTGCCAGCCTCGCCCACACCGTTCAAGCTTCCCGCCAAGCGGCGGTGCCGCTCCCGCCACCCAGAGGTGCCCGCAAACGGCCTCTCTCCACCCCCGCCACGGCCCCCGAGTCACAAAAGGGGTTTTCCCCCGCCCGGCCACCGGGAGATGGCGGCAGCGCCGCGCCGGCGACGGTTACCGAGCGGCAGGAGCTGAGAAGGGTTGGTGGTCGCGTTAGCCGCCATGTTGGACCCAGACCCGACCAATCGCTACCGGCTCCCGCGGAAGCCAACCCAGCAGCCCCGACGAGCGGATGGCGGAGCCGTCGCTCCTCCGCTCTGGCCCCGCCTCCCGGCCCCGCCCCCCCGCTTTCCTATAAATATCGGGATCGAGCCGGGGCCACCTACCTGGATTTGCTCATTGATTCCGAAGAGGGCTGTTGCAAGAAGGATTTTTGGAAGCCCTTTCGCATATATGTAGTTGGCTTGGAGCCAAAAGCCCACCAGCTATTCAGGCACGCTTTGCTTGCCTAGTGCTACGGTACCAGCTAGAACTGGTATTTCTACTTCTAGACACATTGCACATTTTGGGATGGGGCAGACTCCAGGAGAAACCTGAATAAACTCTCTTTGCCTAGGAGGGCGATGCTGCCTCCAGAAACCCACATACCTCTCAAAGGATGGACAGCTGCTGGCATCGCAGGGCTGCTAGCTCAGTTCTTAAAGGTGGTGAGTTCCCAAGTAACTCTGAACGCTTGGACTTTCAGTTCCTGAAGCAAAATAACAACCTTGGAATTCAGCAGATGCCGTTGCCCTGCTGGGCTCTGCACAGGAGTGCTTCGCTGCGACCGGAGCAGAGAGATGTGACGCTGGGCTTGACTTGTTGCGGGGCTGGCGTGCCTCCCTCGAGCAGAGAGAGGGTGTATGAAATGCCAGCTGGGGTGGTTATAACGACTGCATGAGTCAGCAGAGGCAGGGTGCTGGAGCAACCACAAAACCACAGATTAAATGCAAGGAGTAAATTTATTTTTGTTATGTCGCCAACCGGGGGATCCCTGAAGCAGCACCCGGGCAGAGGCACACAAGCAGGGACGCAGCACCACGGAGCTCAGTCCATGCTGGATGATCGCTGACACTGCTGTTTTTGCCTGTTTATCGGGAATTCGCCCAGGTGTAGTTTACCACTGTGCTTTGATCTGCTCTAGAGCAGGGCAGGAATTTCAAGCATGTCTGACAGGGTGCCTCTAAGCTTATCATAGGCCTATGTTATCTAAATGCATATGTTCTACTTGTGAAGCACACAAGGATAAACAACAATTAGTATGATATATGTATTTTTCTACACCCCAGCTGCAAGTCACTTGAGCGTGTTTGTAATCCTCCTCACCAATCTTCCGTTATTATCCCGCGCTTCACCCCCTCGCCCAGGGGACCGCTTCTGCTGGGGCTGGCAAAGCTGGAGGTGTCCATTTGGGCTTGTGGGGTGTCAGGCGGGGTAAGTTAGGGGCACATAATAAACACATATAGAAAAAGGGATAAGCTTATCTCTACAGTAATGATTTGAATCAGGTGTCCCACCCACCCTGTCAGGGAATTAAACCACTCAGCCAGCCAGGCACCATCAGTAGACTGTTTCATATGATGCATTAAATCCTGGAGATATTGAACGTCGTTCTCTATGCTGGCTGATTCATCAGTTACACTGAAGCATGGAGCAGGGTTCATGGTGTCAAAGAAGGAGACAGGCCACCACCGATCGATTTTGCAATGTTCCTTGGTGTACAGCTGTTACCTACTCGGAAAGAATAACAATGAGGAACATTAATATCAAAAGCACTTAGCACAGTATAATTCTGTAATACAGCTACTGGAGTTGGCATGCCAATAAAACATGTTGTCAAAAGCTGTTAATACAATACAAAAGGCAAGATGAGTTAGTTACAGTAGAGGCCAACCAAATCCAAGTGTTTATGTGCTGATCTTGCAGAAATATGCCCAGGGCATGTGCTTGTAGTACAAGACTACAAAGCATGACGAGCCAACCCGTGATAAGGGAGGAAAATGGGAGTGTCATCTCCTTCCAGTATTGCATATGCCGTTGCTCCAGCTCCTTCAGCTAATATTACTCCAGGTTTTATAACCTGATGTGGGGTAATTGCCCACACAGACTGAAGAGCTGTGGCTTGTGCTTTTTCAGATTGAACTTCAATTTGATGTTGGGTTTGCGATACCAATAACAGTGCTCCAATGCTATCTGTCTCCTCTAGATAGGGCACAGGTATTTGCTGAATATACCTGAAATACAAAAGCTCGAGAATCTGATGCCAACCAAGGGTGTAAAATAAGAGAAGCTGGGGTAGAGAACCATACGGCGTTCTCAGGGGTTATTATATGAATCTTAATGTCTAGACTAATAGGTCACAGTCCCACCATGCAATCCATCGGTGTAAACAATTCCATTTGCCCTGTACTTAATATTTTGGGAGAGATACCATCTGGAAGAATTTCAGTCCTCACCGTGTTTTGTACTGGAGGTGTTGTAATATGATCATAGGGTGTTTGATTATGAATATTCTGGCTGTTTATCAAAAAAAACGCTTTAGTACGATGTGAACTCTAATGTTGTAAAGGTTTAATACTGGTTAGCTTTCTCAATTGTTCCTTCAACGTCCCATTCATTCTTTCAATCAAGCCACTAGCTTGGGGATGGCAGGCAATGTGGAATATCCAATCTATCCCTAGCTCTTGAGCCCAGTCTTGGACATCACATCCACTGAAGTGCATTACTTGGTCACTGTATTTGGTGAGGAGGTCCGTATTGATGAATGAGTTGTTCTAATGCTTCAGTTGTGCTGTGTTGAGTAGCATATTTGGTGCTTTTAGCAAAAAACAGTCCTGACACTGTATCCACAGCAGTGAATACATGTCGCCACCCCCTCGACAGGGGCAGGGGGCCCAGATAATCGACCTGCCAGGTATTCAAGGCCCGCTGACGCCATTTTATCCTTCCCCATGCCCTACATAATACCCTTAAATGTAGCTGCGTACAAATAGTACAATTATGTGCACGCGCTTTATAAATATGTAATGGCAGAGGGGTTTGATTGTGAGCAATGTCCCATGCGCGTGCAGTATGAGCTGATCGTTGTCCATGAGCTATATGAGCATTTATAGCTTGAGCGTGTACTTTGGCAGAGGTCATATCATCTACTTCCCTATTATTTTGTGACTCAAGCGAATCATCTTTTTGCTGAGCTGAGACATGTCTTACTTTTAAAGGATACCTTTGTACATATTGCAGAATTTGTTGCCATATATCTGCCCCCCCATATAGGGTGTTTTTTTACACACCAATCCTCTTGGGCCCAGCAGGGTAACCATGTTGTGAGGCTTTTGTAAAGAACCCAACTGTCAGTGTTTAAGTAATGTGCCTTCCCTTCCGGGATGGCAAGAGATGCTGCAATCAATGGAGCCCACTGTCTAGATGCCTGTACACCTGTTTGCCATAATATAATTCCTGGAACCAGAGCATATGCAACTGCTCCCCACTGTCTTTGCCCAGTTGCCGTGTATGTTGCGCTTCCATCGGTAAATAAGGCATCTTTTTTGTGCTGTTCTGTTAACTCATCATAAAGGGGAGCGTCCTCTGCAGGAGATGCAGGGATACCTCCAGAGGGAAGGGTTTCCCCTAGCGTGGGCATATGATTAAATGGTACAGTTCCTAGCAGAGTAGCGTGTGGAATGGTTACATGTGGTTTTCCCAGTAGAAATAGTTGCTGTAAATGATGTTTCAATTTCCCGTGTGGCTGCCTGAACTACCCCTGCATAGGCCCTAATGGAATCATCAGTAACCCACCCATGAAGAGGTATGGCTGTGTGTACAGTCACGCTATCCTGGCCTATGATTCTTTCAGTTTCTTGTAGCACCCAAACTACAGCTAAAGTTTGTTTTTCTATTGGGGTATAATATACAGTGGAGCCTTGTAATACCTTGTCCAAAATCCTACAGGTTCTTCATGATTTTTCAACCCAATCATCTGCCACAATCCCCATGAGACTATATAATCTAGAATTGTTACTATTATTGCTATTATTCAAAAGGATATCCTCGCATAGGAGTGTATAATTGCACACGCTCAATGCAAGTGTTTTTGCAGGTATCAAAGGCTTCTTGCTGTTGCTTGGTCCACGGCCAGTCAACCTTCTTCCTGGTTAATTTCTGCAGAGGGCGCATTAATACCACCACATGTGGGATAAAAGTTCTCCAACAGCTTAGAAGTCCCAAGAAGGTCTGTAGCTGTTTTACTGTGGTTGGTACAGGAAATCGCTGGACTGTTTGCTGTACCTTATTTGGTATTTCTCTAATTGTCCATGCCAAACTATTCCCAAAAATTGTACAGTAGTACTAGGGCCCTGTATTTTCTTTGGATTAACTGCCCAGCCTTAGTCCTGTAAATGAGCTTCCAGCAATTCGGCAGCTACTTCAATTTCTTGTTGTGACTCTGCCCTAATCGATAGATCATCGATAAAATGGTAAACAGTGTTGGTACCTGACCATAGCGCTACATCGGCTGCTATCATTTGGTGGCAAATGGAGGGACTGTGTTTGTATCCCTGAGGCATTACTTGGAAAGTATATTGCTTCTGTTGCCAGGTAAAGGCAAACTGGTTTTGGCTTTCTGAAGCAATGGCTATTGAAAAGAAAGCATGAGCAAGATCTGTCACCACCTTCCAGGGTTGTAAATTTTTGCTGATTTTTTCTATAAGAGTAACCATGTCTGGTACCATAACTGCAAGTGGGGGGTGAGCGACTTTATTCAATTCTCTATAATCTACAGTCATTTTCCAAGTGCCGTCTGGTTTTCAAACAGGCCAGATACGATTATTAAAAGAAGTCATGGTTTCCTTAAGAATTCCCACTTGTTGAAGTGCCTGAATAGTTTGAGTAATTTCCTCCTCCCACCCTGGGATACGATATTGTTTTACAGTTACCACCTTGGTGGGCACGGAATTCCCACTTCGGGAATCCACACAAGACGGTTATAGATTGACTAGCGAATCCCACTTGCCAAGTCCCAAAGCAGAAGTGACCATTTAAAGTTTCAACTGTTTGTCCTGCCAGCATACCAATACCCAAAATGTATTCTTTAACTGGGGCAATTAACATCATTGTGGTAAATGGAGTGGCATTTCCTATTCTATGATTGTTAAGTTTACCTTAGCTCGGAGGGCAGGGGTCAGACTTCCCCCTAATCCACAGATCTGTGATGTGGCTTCTTTATTATTAATATTACTAGATAATACAGTAACCTCAGCCCCAGTATCTACCAGAACTAATGCATATAAAATCCCCCCAGACTGCCACTTTATAGTTAAAGAAACACTGGGGCGTTGGCCCCCGCCATGGTAAGAGGCTACAGTGGCGGCAATTCTGCAGGACCTGCCAAACCTTCATTTCTGCTGTTTTGGCATTTGCCATGTAGTGCTTTGCCTTGAGGTGGCACGCGGGGTGGAGGGTGGGCATAGAACTGACAGTGGGGCCAGGGGCAGTCAGCTTTTTTGCATAGGCATTAAATTTTGCCATCGGCAAAACATTTCTGATGTTGTACTCCCATTTATTTCTGATCGTGGGATGCCAGCTTGTACAAGACCATTTCACATTTGTTTCCTCATCTCCCGTGATGTAACTCCTTTCGGTTTTGCTGGCTTTCCTTTATCCACCACCCACACAGATGGTCCTGAAGTTACAGTCCACATTTCCCTCAAGGTATTTGCTAGGGTGCCTATATTACCAGTAGCACTTGTGACTGCTGGTATAATCAAGGGGTTTAGTGAGGCAGGGGCTCCTCTCAAAAGCTGCATTTGTATACTTCTTGTTACTGCTACCCTGTCTGGGATGGATCCCATAATCAATGCATTTTAGATTAAATTCCCCATTTGTCTTCTCAGGTTGTTTTCACTTTTCAACTCCTCGTTCCACAAGTATTTTTCCTCTCTGTGGATAGACCGTTTCCAGTTATGAGAACACAGAATAATTTAAACACAGAGTTAAAGAAAAAGACAAGGCTGCTGATTTCTGTCTGAATAGTTTAATTAAAAACCTTTGTATGCCATAGCAAACTTGGGTGTCTCAACATGATTTACAGAAAAACCATACAGAAGAAAGGGGATTCACAATACATCATCTTCACACTGTCTCAGCCGTAATAGCTCTAGCCCACAAGAAAGTTCTACTTTTAGACCTTCCAAAAGAGGGTTTGCTGCTAATGTGCACCTGCGGAGAAGTACTTCCAAGATATTACACTCCTAACCTGACTGAGAATGCCCTGCATACTTCTCTGATGAAAAAATGTGCTCTGAATGACCCAGGAAAATTGACTGGGAACAGAGGGAAATGTGGGGAAACGATCTGAGTGTGAGAGAAATTCTTCAACTCAGTCGTGAAAGCATTTGTGCATAACTTGATACTACAGAAGCCTGCCACAGAAATGGAGAAACTTGTGGGCAAGAGAGGGACGCACAAGTCCCTGTAAGCCCCCTGGCTGGTTGATGAGGAAGCAGACGGTCCCTTTACTACGGTACTGCCTGGCCTGGCACAAGAATCCCCATCTGCTCTTGATGCTACGAGGCTTTGAGGCTGTTACTTCTGGACTATATTTAATGATGCTAATAATGCACAAAAGCCCGTTAATGGTTTACATGACACACCTTCAGAGTGATCTGTCTTTCATCTGGACTAACACCTTTCTATCAGACAAGCATGGTATGTAAAAGCAGAGGAAAAGCAAGTCATCTGAAAGAGTTTCCTCCTCTTTACCTTTAAGAAAACAGGTTTTACAATCTCAGAAAAGAAATGAGGTAAGAGAAGAGGCTGCGCTACTTTCAAATGCCTACACGCGACTGTGAAACTGTGCAAAAGTATAGCACTGAATACATAGGCTTTATCAATGTTATTACTTGTGCAACGCCAGGGTGGCTCTGGCTTCACCCTCAACCACCAGCTCGGTAGCTGAGGCAAGAACTACAGTACAAAGTAGTACAGTAGAAGTACAAACAGCTGTTACAGAAGTCCTGCAATTCTGCAGTTTTACAGGACTGCTGCAGGAAATATTCTCCTGTACTTCTTGACAGTATCAGAGAAAGAACTCTTAACCGTTACAATTTGCACCTCATGGATTCACAAAGAAATCAGATGGGAATTCCTAATAATTATAAAGATTAATCAGAAAATAATACTGAAGAAAGTAATAATCACAGCTGAACAACAGAGTTAAACAAATGAAAGAATGAAATGAGCAAAAAGTGTGTCAGAGATAAACATCAGAGTAACTCCAAATTCTCCTTCAACATTGTGTCTATGAGAGAACCCAAAATTTTCTAGCTCATATGGTAAAGTACAATGAATTCATTCCAAGGCATCAACCTGAGGAAGAAAAGAACAGGAAAACTAAAGAGATTTCAGGCACTGAATAGGATTAGACAGAAAGAATACTTTTTAATTGGAAAGAAAACAGAAGGAAAAAAAAGCCTGAAACAAAACTGTTAAGCTTGTAAATAACAGGGAGCATGACAGAGGCAAAAGAACCATGTAAAGATACACCAGACAACTGTTTCTTCCGTTTGAGACTAGAACAAATTACCACTATACAGACTATTTGGATTTGAAATAAAGTACATTTTCAACATTGCAAATAGCTATTTAACAAGATAAACAAGGGGTTTTTTTCCTCTTTTGCTGTACCATGTTTCCACAAATCTTTGTCTTCATCCCACTGAAGAATTAAACCAATGGCCCAAAACATACCTTCTTAAACCAAAGTCTTACCTTCCAGCATGTCCAAGTTCCTTGCATAAATACTGTGAAAGTGATGAACTGAAGAACTATGCATGCTAGAGCAAGGATAAGATATTGATGTGAGCAAATTCTGGAAACAGGAAAACTTTCTTTACCATGTGTGAACTTGTCACCGAAATCGGGAATAAACCTCGTAACACTAATGTAGTGTTAAAAGGCGGGCATTCTTTATTCACGGCGCCGGGAACACGGGGGATATCTCCTCCTCAAGCATGCTCACCTTTGCATTAAAATTTGCCAGTCTTTATACACTTTTTCTGTCAAGTCACTGTTACATAAACTGTTTAACATAAAATTACATACAAGGCTTGCTATTAACATACAATGTTCACTATTAACTTTAACCTCTACATCGATTGGTTTCTTTGATCAGCATTACTGGTGCATAACAGGTTTCTATAGCAAGTTTCTTAGTACAAACAGTAACTACCTGGTGAGGTTTCTACAGTCACGAGTTTCACAACACACAATATTCTATCATTCTGTTTAAATCCCCACCACCTTGGTTACAAACTTACTATGCATATTTGAAGCTAGCCCTGCTGTGAGCAGGAGGTTAGAATCGATGACCTCTAGAGCTCATTTTCAAACTACATTAAACTATGCACATTGAGATGCATTGAATCCTGCAGGGGAGGCAGGGTGGAAACTAAGAAAAAAGGAAAAAGGAAAAAAAAAAAGAAAAAAGTTATAAAAAGCATTCTAAATAGGGAAGCAAAGCTGAAATGTCACTGTTGGCAAACAGTGTTGAAAGTCCCTTGCTCCTGGTAGCAGAAGAGTGGTTTCTTATTGTGCTACATTAGATCCTAAACCAAATGCCACATATCCTTTGGCTGTGGGAGCAATTAGTGCTTGGGATTATTCCTGGGAAACAGCAGACAACTCACTACATCCTCCGGAGTGCAACTCCTTCGTAACGGTCTGCATGGGATACTTTGTGCGTAGCTTATTACAGCAGCAATGCAAAAGCAAAGGGCTCAGCTCAGGCGAATGAGTCACTGACTTCAGTGCCAGCACGCACATACGCTCACAAGCACACAAATTCTAGTTTCCCTTTTAGAGATGTAAATCGGGAATATGCACGTTCTCTGACCTCTGCACCTATTTCAGAACATTGTTTCCTCTGAAACTGAGAGGAAAAATACTTCAGAGACATCGAAAAAGAAAATATTTTAATACTGAAGGGTTCTTGTTTGTCACTTCCAACATCAGGCAGCACAATAGCAGGTGACTTTGAAAGGCGTGTGGACGTAAATAATTTACTGGACATAGGTAATGCATGACAGAAAATCTCAAAAGACATACGCTAGAGGATGACAGGTTTGTGCATTTGCTGCCAGGTTGAGATAAGGCTGAAACACTTTACAGAGGGAACTGAAGATAGAAATTTTACCATTTCCTTGCTTTTGCTGCTCAGTCAGGTTGTAGCCTGGGATACACACAGCTGTCACTTTTTGCTCTGACCAGCTTCAGCACTTTGTTTCTGCAGTTGTCTTCAAAGTCTACACAACGCATCACGGTGCTGCAGTCTGCATGCTGCATAGCACTGCTTCCAGCACAAATCCAAAACATAGCCCCACACTAGCTGCTATGAAGAAAATTAACTCTACCCCAGCCAAAACCAGCACACCTGGCTAAGTACTCCCCAGAAACTCTTTGCAGGAGGTGCTTCCACTGAGGTATCACTGGACTTCATTTAACGATGTTAATAATGCACAAAAGCCTGTTAATGTTTTCCATGACATACTTTCAGAGGGATCTCTCTTTCACCTGGGCTAACACCTTTGTATCGCAAAAGCATAGTACAGAAAAGCAGAGGAAAAGCATGTCAACCGAAATAGCTTCCTCTATTTTTAAGAAAATAGATTTTACAATCTCAAAGAAGAAATGAGGTAAGAGAAGAAGCTGCACTACTTTCAAATGCCTACACATTGCTGTGAAACTGTGCAGAAGTGTAGCACCGAACACATAGGCTTTATAAATGTTATTATTTTTGACATATGGTGAAGAGGCAGACAAATTCAGCTCTCACTGCCAGGGTTACCAGTGGCATTAGAGAGTCAGAGATCCCCCTGCTAGTTCTGCAGTATCTTCTTCTCCTTTATTCCCCACGATTCAAACCCAGTTTGTGTTCAGGAAGAAGTTCATGAAGAACCAAATTAATTCGCTCAAATCATAATTGTCCTGAGTGATTTATTAAATCGGTTGACTCAAGACAAATTATCCAAGTCGTTAAAAAATAGGTAACCTAAAATTGTACCCAAGAAAAGAAGAAACAATGCAATCTGATGAAGAAGGGAGGACGCTTATACCTCTGCGACCTATCAGCTACAGCAAGCTGATAGAGGCAGACACGCCCTTGAGTTCATCTCCGGAGAGTGTCACAGCTGCATCGCGCTACGTATTCACAAGCAGGGTCATATCAGAACTTTTTCCAATCAAGACAACTTGCCTATCAACTCAGGCCAAGGAAATATCCTAGACACAATCTGCCCTCCATTGACCACTAAGAGCTAAACCTATCTCCTGTTTTCTTCCTGGTCATGCGGCATCATGGCAACAGGTATGGTATGAATATAGACAAGGTGTCCTGAGATCTCCATCGTCCAGAATGGTTTCCATGACATGAAAATGACAGTGCTCGCCAGCACCTCCTCCCCACCCGCACCATCTCTTTCTCTCACCTAAGACCTAGTAAAAATCTAACCCACAGAAAAGACAAACAATCCTCTAAAGATGTCGTCTGCACAGCGGCCTTGGCAAAAAACACAAGCCAAAGGGAAAAAAGAAACTATTGAGTAGCAGGGAGATGACACCCTCCCCCATCACAGCAGCGGATAGTTTAAAAGTCGGCTTTGCCTTCCGTAGCTATACAAGCCATGAAAGCAGAAGACTGCACCAGAACAGCAAAAAGGGGCACGTTGGGATCTGCTGTCACCCCGGCAGCACAGGCACAGCAAGCCCTCACCAGAAACATCTTCACAGCCAGCTTCGTTTTCCTTCTTTAAGCAAGAGTCAGCGAGATTGCTGTTTGCAGACTGTGAGGCACTGTGGAGGAATGAAAAACACCTCCCTTGACTCCTTAACTGGTGGTGTGCTCTCAACAGCTTTTACACAGCTTGAGGTACAGGGAATCAGCTGATGGCGGAGAAGGCCCTACACACCCTTCACCCTAAGCACTCCCCTGAAGAGCCCGCAGCCAAGATCAAATCGGTCCTGCGTGCTTGTCTAGAGTCATGATTGATCTGAAGCTGTTCTCTGTGCAACGCCAGGGTGGCTCTGGCTTCACCTTCAACCACCAACTCGGTAGCTGAGGCAAGAACTACCCAGGGACAGCAATCCCCCGTGGGCCTGCCTGTCCTCTGACTGAAAACCTCACCTCCAGGCCCCAAGGACCTCCTGTAGGTGACCCTACAATGGGCTCCTCCAACCGCCCCTGCGCAGCAGCCCGGAGGACGCCAGGCCCTCTCCTCCCCTCCGCCCCTCTCCGCTACTCTCGGGCACGGGGACGATGCCGCTTGCAGGGAGCCCAGCGCTCGGAGGGTAACAGAGACTCCCTGACCCTCCTGCCACACTGTGGCCGCTGTCCCGTTGAGGGGACCCCAGGCCTGGCACAAGGAGGGGGCTGGAGTCCCGGGCACACACAGGGAGCTGGGGGCAGTCCCCGTGCCCCAGGGGCAGCCTTTCTCTCTGGCAAGCAAAATGGCTTCCCGGAATGGGGCCTTCAGGGCCTCACGGGCCACCATCCCAGCCACAACGGTGTCCGTTGGTGACGTCACCAGCCGTCCGTCCGTTACACCAGCAGCACCCCTGCGGCTGGCCCACAGCTGGCCGAGCAGCTCGAGACTCTGACACCAGCCTGCTTGGGAGAGGAGGACCCAGCGAAGCCAGGCGAGCGCCCACCGTCAGTGGGATGCGCGAGAGGAGGTTCTTGGAACCACCGAGGATGCGTCCGCAACCCCAAAAACGGAAGCAGGCTGACGGGAGGAGCAGCACCTCTGGCAGGCGAGTCGAGCCCATGGAGGTGGATCCACCTCCAGAGCAGGAAGAGCCCATGGAGGTGGATCCACCTCCCGCCGGGCTGACCGGGCACCACACCGCCATGGCCGGGGTGCCTCCAACACCATGGTGCCCAAAGCGCCGCAGCACTGCCAGGGGCTCCCGGGGACCCTCCAAACAGCCAGCTCCCAACAAGCGGCGCCACCCCCGCAGCCGACGCTAGCTCTAAGTGGAGCATCCACACCGACATCTGGCAGGCTCCTCAGGAAGATCGCCTGGCTGTCAAGCCGCAGATGAGCCCTGCTTTCCCACCCCCGACCCCTGCCCGCCATGAAGGGGGCATCTCCTCTGCCCTGAGCCCTGGGGAAGAGGCGAGGAGAGGGGCTGCCATTTTCTGGCCGGCAGCACCACAGCACCAGGAGGACTCCCTTGGAGCCTACTGCAGACTGCTGGAGACCAACAGAGACCACCCAAGACCAACACAGACCATCAGAGACCACCAGACACTGCTGGAGACCCCCGGAGAGCGACAGAGACCACTGGAGATCACTGGAGACCACCGGACATCGCTGGAGACCACCGGAGAACATCGGAGACCGCCGGAGACCGCCGGAGGCATCGGAGACCGCCAGACACTGCTGGAGACCGCCAGAGACCACCGGAACCTGTTGGACTCCTCTGGAGCGCCACCAAGGCTATTGGGGCCTGGTGGTGGCATTTTTTTCAGTCTGAGGATGAGACAGCCAGTGGAGGGTGGCTGTCCTCAGCCAGCTCTCGCCTCAGCTGCTTTGGCAAGGTTGGCCAATTAGCAATTAAAAAAACAGTACAAAACAATAAAACCCAAATAAAAAGACAAGAAAAGCCAATTTCAAAACCAAAAAATGCTCTTCTTTCTCATTTGGCACTTTGGAGGCTGCACGCGGACTCCCGTGTCCTGTTCTGGTCTCTCCAGCACAGCAAAGACTCTGACACACACGAGGAGTCCCCTGGAGCCCGCTGGAGACCACTGGAGACTGCCCAAGACCGACGGAGACTGCTGGAGATCATCGCAGACCACCGGACACTGCTGTAGACCCCTGGAGAGCGACAGAGACCACTGGACACCACTGGAGGCACCTTCCCGCCTCGCCCACCCCATCAACCTTTCCGTGAAGTAGCAGCGCTGCTGCTCATTAAATAATAGGAGCTTAGGCGGGCTGGTGGTCCCCTTGGCCGCCATGTTTCACCCAGAACTGACCCCTCGCTACCGCCTGCCATAGAACTGAAGGTCCGCCCACAGCTCCCCTAAAAGAACTTCAACCAAGTATCTTTCCCCATGTGGAAGATGGATGTAGTCAGTGAGGGTAAACTGAGGAAGAAAATATGAAAGGAAAGCTAAACAACATTGCACAAGCAGCAAAGCTCGAGTTGTGCTGAAACTTGACAGGCTATTAGCAGTTTGGTATGCTTTTGGACCCGCACCGTACACGGTGCTGTGACTCAAATGAGCGAAATCCACCATCATTTTACCTACACACTTATCTTAATCATTGCATTAATGAAATTCTCATGCACTGTCATTCAGCATAGTGAAGAGCCATCCACATTCACATGGCAGTGTTTTCTCCTCTTGCCATACTGCTTTTTTCCATATTTCACATAAAATAATCACTTTGTTCTTCATGCTATTTTTCTTTGTTTGTTTACTTAATGAATGGGTATTTTTCTCTATTTTTACATTCATATCTAAGATTTTTATCTTTGTAAAGCATTCTCCAGTTTTTAATATTGTGAGATATTAATTAAATTTATGCCCTATAAATAGTTCTGTAGTCTTTTCCCTTTCCTATTTCTTTCACAGAAGTTTCCCAGTGAGAGATCCTAATCCCAACCAGTGTTATGATCCTTACTGCATACAACTCAATTTCTCTAAAATTTAGGACAAGAGCTTCAGAAAAAAAATCTACTCCAAACACAAAGTAAGATTGCCATCCAGAAGAAATTAGTTACAAACCTCAGATCCACGCCTACTTCATTTAAGCTTTTCTTCAACAGAAATCCCAGAATGATTGTTATTTGTTCACATGGTTGTCTCCACAAATTCACAGTTTTGTTCTTTAGGAAGCTAGGCTATACCGAACAAATAGAGCAATAGAGCGGAGCTACCAGCTACCGCAGGCACTGCTCACCTCTGATGTTACTTCTAGACATGAACTATCATACTGTCCAGGTAAAGCTTATCCATCTCAAGAAGTCTCACTGCACATAAGCCGAGAACTCCTTGTTATCGTTACAAACTGCAGAATGACTAACAAATTACGATTATTATGGTAATGATGTAATAGCTGATGGTTCTTAAGTAAAATATTACCTCTGAGTAACAGAAGAACTGTAGGGCTGAGTTTTCATTGCTTTTTGTTACCTATGCACTAAGAAGAATTCCTTTAAGAAAATTCCGACTGAGACTTTTCTAAGAGCTTCTGTTTCATAGCAGTTCTCACCTTCCTTTCCTTCTTTCTCATAAATACATGCAGTGTGACCTGTGGAAAAAACCACAGATTATGTTAGCCAGTTAGTTTTCCTAGAACAGGCTGATTTGTCAGTCCAACATTTTTATTGCCTTAGCAGGAAAAAAAATTTCAAGAAGAACAAAAAAAAATCTAATAATCTATTCTGAGAAGCAATAAACCACAGTTACCCAGCAGTATCACTGAGTTACCTCTATATAGCAAAATCCATAGCAGTAAGAGCGATGCCAGACTGCACTTTTCTCAATGAGCTGAGTATGAGCTATGGACACTCCCATGCATCTTCTGGGGGATATCTCATTACTGCAGGAGATAATGGCCAATATTTCATACATTTTTCTTTTTTCAAATGATACTAAACAGTAAGTTACCAACTAAAACTAATAAGAAATCATTCACTTGCCAGAGCTGGATTGCTCCTTGTAGCTTATCCTGTGTTCCCTACAGTATATTTTTTCTATAATGGCACTTCTGTTGGAGCTGAGGAACAATACGTAATTACATGCTTTATTGTTATAAATTGAGCCTCTGGGTATTGTGTTAGCGATGAGACTTTCTTTAAGCATTATTCTTTTATAGTTCTTTCAAAAAGAATCTCTTCCTCCGATTTCTGCAGAGACTCTTAATTATCAAGAGTACGCTCTCTAGCAAATGCTGTTGGTTTAAGTAGCCAGAATTGAATCATAACAAAGGTTAAAGAGAGAGCACGGTCTGAGTACAGTAAGACAAAGATTTTTAAATTTTTTTCCTCTCACACTAAATTTGCCAGTGCTCTTAGACAAGTGGTTGAATTGTCTTTCTAGGGCATCATAATGTATGTTTAGCAGCAGAACACAGCGCTAACGGAAGAAACCTTAACTTGATTTTTCGCATTTTTAACCTTCAGCAACCAACCTGACACACCTGGATCGAAACCGTCCCAGACTTCCATTTTGTGCTGCCACTAATCCGCACGACCTCACGCTGGAAGGAGGCAGCCCGAGGACGCGCTGTCATCTGCGCTTCAGGGGGGACCTTGAGAGGGGATTTCCTCAGAAAAGAAGACGACCAGAAGAAGGAGGCACGGTTATGGCCCCTGCCCGCAGCCCCGCCGCCCATGGCGGCGGCAGCGGTAGGTGTTTGGGGCTCCGCTGCCCGGCCGCGGGATAAAACGAAGCCGCTTTTCCTAGGAGCCCTTTCGACGAAGCGAGATTTCCCCTCTCCGCACAGGCAGAGCGGCACCGGCTCCCGCCCGCAGCCGAGGGCGCCTCCTGAGGAGACGGGGCGAAGCGGAACCCCGCCCCGGCGGCGGGAAGAGGGAGGCGCTGCCGGCGGCGCCCGCCCTCGCCCCGCCGGGCGCTGCGGAAGCGCAGGCTCCCGGGGCGGCCTCCCTGTCGGACCCTGGCCGGCGGGAGGCGGGGCGAGACCCGGGGCACGGCGGCATCCTCCAGAGCGGCCATCGCCGGGGCTCCATGGAGAAGCGGGGCCCGGTGCTGCACATCGTGGTGGTGGGCTTCCACCACAAGAAGGGCTGCCAGGTGAGGGGGCGCGGGTGCCCCTCGTCTCCCGCCTCTCCCCTCCGCTTCCTCCCTGCCCTCCCCCGCTTCGCTTCCCCTCCCCCGCGCCCAGCGGCGCCTGCCCGGCTGCCGCCCTCAGCCTGCGGCGGGGCCCGGCGGGAGCCCCTGCGGGAGGGGGCGCGCCTGGCGGGGCCGGGGGGGTGGGGTGGGGTGGGGGGCTTTACCTCACGGGGGCGGGCAAAGGAGCAGCTCGAAGCCGGCGAGGCGCCGCCGAGCGCCGCGGCCGCCTCCTTCCCCCGCGGAGGGAGCCGGCCTGGGCCGGGGGCTTCCTCAGCCGCGGGGCGGGGGCTGCCCGCCGGCGCCGTGACTCAGCCCGCCCCGGGCGGTGGCCGTGTGTCGGGCTGCGTACGTGACTGCCGGGGCCGGGGCCGGGGCCGCTCCCCGCCGCCCCCCCCACCGGCCTGCTCTGCAGCCTGGGAGACGGCTCACATCGTGCCGCCCGTATCTACTCTGGGTCTGGGTGTTTCGTGCGTTCAGAGAGAGAAGCAAGAGGAAAAACGTATTTTTTCATCCACCTTCTATTCCTGCCGGCCCAGGCGGGCAGTACCGCGTTGAACTCTCGCAGGTACAACTTGTACGCGAACAGCCCGATGGCCCCAGGGCCTAAGGCCACCCTTGGTTGAAGATTTCTTTGCGTGTCTCTTCCCTTCTTCCATAAATGCTTGACTGCTTTGTGCGGCCTGTAAGTAGAACTTTACGTTGTGTATTTCATAGATATTTTATGCTCTGATTTATTTTTTTTCACCCTTGAAATAGGAGATGCTGTTGCCCAGCAGGGCTGCGCGCAGAGTTGCTTTGCTGCGACGAGCAAATAGATAAGATTCAATGTTGGACTTGCAGTGAGCCTTTATTCCATGGAGCGTTGTTAGTCTTTACAAAAATTGCCCAAACAATAATGAATGTGATGGCCGTTGTTACCCAAGAACTGGTCTGACGTGAACGCATTCCGTACAAGGTACCAGAGAGTTTAATTAATCTTTGTTAATGCTTCAGCAAACGAAACAAGCACACCATGGTAACATGTAAAACAATTCCTCACGCCAACAGAGGCTGAAGCAGAAGTGCAATAACTCATTGTAGGTGTTCTTCCACCTCTTTTCCTGAAAGACCTGCAGGGTTTTGTAACGCATCCTTTCTACTCAGGGTGTCTGGGACTGTTCACAGGTGGATGTTTGCTGGATCAGTTCCTGCGAGGAATTTGATCATCTAGGTTGCAAGGTTTGCGATATTTATCAGTCACTCTCCTGTCAAAGACGGTTAGGAGATGAGCATTAGTTGGGTGTCTGGGGGAGGAAGAGCGCATTTTTGCCCTTACCTTGTTGTTGGCCTCTTAGAAAAGACATATGTTGGAGACAAAAGCAGAGGTGGCTTTTGTTGCTTCTGTTCTTTTTGGGCCTGTATTTCTTTTCTTGTAACATTATGCAGTGTTGATGCAAAGCAAAAAAAAAAAAAAAAAAAAAAACCATAACCCCAAACTGTAAATTAGTAGCAGTGAATTATATCTTGCTGCCAGTAAAATGTTTGTAGAAGTAATGCTTTCAGGTGTTCTGAAAAATTGGGTCAGAATACCTCTGAACCAAAGTCATCTTTACGTATTTCAAGAAACGAACTGGAGAAATTGGAGAGGAAGGTGGTTGGGGAAGGGGATGGGGTAGCTGTGCCACAGGGAGAAGAACTGCAGGAATAGAATGACAGTTGGGAGAACCACAAACAGCCGGGCTTCCTAAGGGAAATCTAACCAGAAATCTAATTTTGAATATATTCTACCTCTGACTTAGCAGATTTGTTACTGAACTATAAAAATCGTTTCCTGAAAGAACTGGAGGCAGGGAGCTGCGCAGCAATAGCCTAATGAGTTTGACATTGGTAGTATGTCAGGCTCTAGAGAATTTGTGAAGGAAAGAATTAATTAACAACATGAAACAAAGTAGACCGAGTCCTATGGGCATTCACTAAAGATAGATTATGCCTGACTGACCTGTATCCTTTCTAAGAATAAATGATTGATATACTTTCTCTGTAAAAGAAGCAGAGTAGCTCAAATCTGCCTGGAATTTGATAACAGATCACACAGCACTACAAAAAAAAAAAAAAGTTGGTTGTTGTTTTTTTTAGGTGAAGATACTGGAGAATTAGTACCAGAGCTGGTACTTGGGTAAGGAACAGTGTGAATGAGAGAAAGCAGCAACAGGGGGTGTTTCTCAAGACTGAATTTGGGCCCATGTAAGTGGTGCTGGCATCGTTTACACAGTAAAACATAACTATGATGAGCAAACTTGAGGAATCAGTGTTGCAAAGGAAGACTGGAATGACATGCAAGAGCTGGATGATAAGGAATGCAGGAATGATACAAATGGTGTGCATTACAAAGTCATGCAATAGGAATGAATAATGACAGTATAGGCTTGGGAATTAACGTGAGATCTCTGGAAGAGAAGAGAGACCCCATATGATCAAGGATAAGTCACAGAAGTGGTATGATTTGGGAGCGAGAGTGGCAACAAATGTAGTCCTATAGTGTAATAATATGTTTATTGATGCATAAAAATTCTGATCTACCTTCCAGAAAAATGGATTTGGATTCTCTCTGTCACTTCCAGGAATGGATGAGATAATCCTTGAGCAGTCTGTTTTCGAGGAGAATGTAGAAGAGCTTGGCTAGGTAGGCTAACAAAATGGGTTTTGAGGCTGTAGTCATATGAAGACTGTAAGCTGCCTCTGCTAATATGGGAACATTCTCCCCTTTTCCTCTCCTGCCTCTTCACAACTGGAAAGGGGAGGCGGTGAGTGGTAAGCTGAAATGGGGGACTGAGGCTTCCAAACAGTAAGCCTTGTTTTGGTGGCTTGATTTTGAGCCGGTTGGTTCACGGCTTCTGTTTGCCGAGCAGACATCTGCAGAAGACAGCCACATGGGCACAAGGAGACTAGTATGAGGTGGAAAAGAGTGTCTCCTGAAAGTGGCACTCCAGAACTTCTCTTTTTGCTTGCCATGGTTGATAATGGCCTTTGTAGTACTCATTGAACTACTGCATTAAATGCAAATGTATTCCAGGAGACTGCCGGAAAGTGAAATATAAGGAGGAAAAAACAACCCTTTAATTGAAAAGACGGTGCTGGCACAGGAACAAGTGGTTAAGAACTGTCTGCAGATGTGCTGCAGATTGCCTATGAGAAACGACTAATAGCAGAAAAGCAAAGTTCCAAAGCAGCGCTCAAATGGCAGTAAGTCAGGGTGAATTTGTGGAGCTTAAAATCGAGAGATTGTACAGCTAACCTGCCTGTCGTAGCAGGGATTTACCTGGTTCGCCTGAGAAGGCTCCTTTCGCGTTCTGTGTTTCCGTCTCTGTTTTCTCTGTAGTCTTACTAGGAGATGCAGTGGAGTTAGCTATTTTGACGGATTTCTTGACGCTAGGTGTTTTGTTAGCTGACTTTCCTCTGAAGCTGTAGCATGGAAGGAAGGCGACAGAAACATGTGTGGTGTAAAGCTGATGTGTACAGAGGTGTGTAACTTGGAACTGAGCTCTGACATTGTGGATTCTCTGTCTGGGATTGCTGTTGGTAACAGATGTAATGGGATTCTTAGACAAGTGGTGGTCTGGTTAGATCCTGATGTGTACAGCTGCTGATTAATTTACCATGTAAGAAATGTTTAACCTATACAGCAAAAGTGAAAGTTTTATATAAGAAAATGTGTGTGTATATATGTTTTCTTATATATATATATATTCTTATACATATAAGAAAAGTTTAACCTATTCAGTGAAAGACTTTTTATGTGCAGTTTGGAAATGTATAGGAACATCTTTTTCTTGCATAGACTTGAAAATCCGTAGGCATTTGTTTACAAAAGAGAAGGAGAGTCAAGGAACTGGTCTGTTTCGGTGTGCCTTTTGACTGATAGCACGAGCGCAATGATTGTTCCACGTGCTCCTTGCAAGGGCCCACTGCTGGATCACGGGTCTTTTTGCTGGATGAAGCAGGATTATGTAATAGCCGAAGTGAATGTTTACTGTATGTATGTTGTTTAGTCTAAGGTTGCATTTCCCTGGGCAATTGTTACAAACTTGGTGTTGCCACTCACTGTTATGAAGGCTTTGTGCTGTGTGATAGCATCACGTTGCATGTGCCAACTAAAAATCCAGAACGCTTTGGAACGAGTATTCTCTAGCAAGTCCAGAGTAAGATTTTGGAGAAGCTGTAGGCTTTTGTTTGCTTACACAAGCAGATTGCCAGCCGGCTTCTTTGGGCCTCTTAGTTACTGACTTGGACTGTGATACCAATGACATCTGAAATGAAATGACAAACATTTCATTATAATGAAAAAAAAAAAAAAAAATGCTTTTTTGATACTTGTTTGCTAGTGGTAAGAGGAGTGGCCTAAGGAGAAAGGAACAGCAAACACAGCCCTTCATCACATATAGTTGCTCATACTCTTGCCCATTAATATAAAATACACGGTTTTGGTGTGGTAGAAAGAAGTTTCTACACACTTCTCAGACTCTATAGGACTCAAGTCATGAGAGCACTTTGGCATAAATTCATAGTAAGGGAAGCCTGCCACACAAATGGCGTGATCTGTTTTGGAGTTCTGTAGCTGGTTGGCTCATTAGTTACTGCAGCGGGTTACTGGTCCAGCGCCTTGTCTCTTGTTATGTTCTGTTGATCTCCTGGTTCAGTATAGGATGGTAAATCTTGGATTTTGGGGCTGTTTGTGCCCTTTCTCTGGAGCAGCTGATATCAAATTCCTCAGTAGTTTTCAAGAGCTGTAGTAGTAAGCGGCTACTGATTTCAGAGCAAATAAAGAGAAAGGTTTGTTGGGTTTTTTTCAGAATCATTAAATGCTTCCTCTCATTACAAGTGAGCAATAAAGCACTAAATTTGCCTTACAACATTTTAATTTTTGAAAGCATTAAATGGTGTGAAAGTCCTTATCTATCTTATGATAGAGGTCTTCAGCAAAAATGCAGCCTGAACAGCGCTTGACTAGCAGATGCAAGTTGTGTGTTGAAAAATTCACAGAGACCTTCGCTTTTTGGTGAAGGTGGAAGACTTGAGAGTCATGAGGTGTAGTTCTCCACTAGTCATCCTGTGTGCCGCGATCCTCATTTGAGCTTTCATCTCCAAGCTTTATTTACATGGGGAGGTAGAGAGATAATAGTCTCTGAGGGTGTAGGTAGGCTTAAAATATCTCGAGTACTCTCAAAATCATTCATTTTGAAGGCAAAGTTAAAATGAGAATTGATTTATTCAAAAAGGAGAGGAAGGAAAGTTTCAGCAAAGCTGGAAAAACTTGCAGGCAAGAGGGACGCACAAGTCCCTGTAAGCTCCCTGGCTGGTTGATGAAGAAGCAGATGGTCCCTTTACTACTGTATTGCCTGGCCTGGCACAAGAATCCCCATCTGCTCTTGATGCTATGAGGCTTTGAGGCTATTATATCTGAGTAAACTCGGGCCCTGTGTCACCACCAGGTGCCATTCCCTTTTGTATGCTTGGGATCCTTGCTCTGTAAAATAACAGCAGCTGATCTTGACCCACTTCTCTGTATGCCAGTGGAGAATGACTTTTCAAACTTGGTGTCACAGATGTGGGAGTAGATTATTGTAAATACCGAAAGGCATATTCTTGTGGAATCCCAAAGTTTGTCCTAAGGTTCTTCAAAGCACTTGAACTTTTTCATGTAAATGTGATGTTTCCTTTCTCCAAAGGAGTGTCTGAGTTGCCTGCATGGGTGGATATGTTTTTGTGTGGATTGTGCTTGAAGATGTACCTCCCTATCTTGCCTGACCATAGGCTTTCTTCCTGGCATGCAAAGGAAACTTAAAATCAGGAATGAAACACCTAAGTTTTAGAAAAGAGCCTGAATATGATCTTTGAGGGGGAAGAGTCCCCTCTAAGACTTTTTCCCTTCCTGAATTGTCTATGTGCTCCTCCTGCCATTTGAGAGCTTCAAGTACTTCAGCTCTGGAAGGCAATACTTGTTGCGATCTGCAGAAATCAGCATGTAACATGGCCTGAGCAATCCATGTACATGGCCTTTTTCACTTATGCCTAGGGAGCATAAGAGGGCTTGAGAGGAATGTTTCCAAGCAGAGTTGTTGACAAGTTAGGCTTGACTTTGTTTGCAGAATTAGGAGGTGTCTAAGGAACGAGCGAGTTCAGTTGGCTCTTTTTATCAACCCTTTTGAGAGCTGCCTACGTTTCTAGGTGTCCTACGCCCTCCATTATAGCACTTGTTTCCATGAGGGAAATACTGAAGTTGCTGTCTTCAGTAGGTTCCATGGGCAGCCTTTCTGGAGGCATCTTAAGGGGAGCCTGTCTCAGTCCCCATTTGTTTGCTGACTTTCTTCTAAAACTCTGCTTTACTGGAGAACTACTTTTTTCTCTTCTTGATCTTTGCCAATGCAGTAGTTGCTGTGATTCTGTTAGATGTGCTTGATGCTCTCAACCATGTAAGTGAAGTGTATGCTTTGTTGTCTTTAAAGTCCTTGTGTCTTTGTTTTGGGGGAGCACAACAGGCAGGTATTATGCAATAGGTAATCTTCTCTAGTGATTAAACAAGATCCTGTTAAAGGAATAACAGAAATAAAAAATAACTTGAAAAGGAGCTAGGCTGGAATCAAGCCGAAGGGCTTTGATCCTGTCTCTGTTGATAATAACCTGTAAACATTAGCACAATTCCTTTGTTTTTGTTCCCTGCTTGTAATAATATTATTTAAGCACTTTAAAGGATCGTTGTGAACATGAAATCTCTTGATTAAGTTAATCATAGCACACGTCAGGTATCAAAGATTAGCCTGTTGTCTGAAATATGTGGATTTGCTTATGTTCAACAGGTTGAAACTTCGAAAGAAGCTTTTAGCTTTTATTAGAAAGGGTACTCAAATTAGCACGGGATTGCTAATCATTTTAAATACACAATGCCTTGCTGAATACACATGTAATTGCTATCTCACACTTCTGTAAACAATACCACAGATTCTGATCTCTTGTGTACAATTAATGATGGGTTCCACTCTTAGCATGTCTATGTAATCCACTTATTTAGTATTTTGTGTTCATTGTTCAAGGAAGAACTCCCAGGTATGGTGGATTTTTATTTGTTTGTTTTCTTTTTGTTTAGTTTTTCAAGCTTTAAAGAGTGCTATGCTTTGATAATCTTGCAGTTGCTTCCTTGAAGTCCTGGACAGGAAGTAAAGTATTTCTTTGAAGGTTTCCATACTGGATGTTTTCTCTGTAGTTGCCCTGATGTGTGAATTGAGAAAATGTTGCTGAATACCTATTTGCAGTTACATAACACTTCCTATAGTCATCATCGTTGACTTCCATGTTATGATCAGCCTGTTCTTTGTATGTGTCATAACATCTGAGCAGTTTTTTTAAACATTCGGTACCAGGAATCTTGACCTTTTGAGTAAATGAATGAATGCTGAATCAGTAAAACACATATTCCTGGCCCTCTGTCACACCTTTCATCTACTGATTTCAGACTGCTTTCAAATAGTAACTTGGGCTTTCAGCACTTGTATAAAGGTGGCAACATAATTTACATACATATACAATAGAGTGAGGTTCAGAGGTGTAAAATCACTGAACAGAGGTCACTCCAGTTGGAGTAAATTGGAACTTGCAAGTCTCAGCTTTGTGCTCCATGTCCTAATATTGCCTTATTTTATGGTATGTGTCAAATTTTGGTAATCAGTCCCATAGCTTCTATGTGGTGCTGAATTATTACACTTAGGCAAGCATGTAATTTCTAAAAGCACTCTCTGGAAGTTATGGATACAAGATGTGAAAGCAAGTGCCTTGCCTGCTCTGACATGCTGGGGGATCGGGCATGGGGCTGCCTTCCTCATTGGGGTTACCTAGAGCTGAGCATGTTCTGTACTTCATGATGTTACTGTGTTTGTGTAGCTTCTTGGCCTTATACTTGGTAGTGCGCTGGATTTGTGTGCTCTCGGGAGTAAATCTAATGTTGAAACTTGTAAAGAAGGAGCATGTTCACTAAGAGCCATTCTGGGACCATCAAACATCCTGTGGCAAAGAACCTGAATGCTTGTTGGCTCATAAGACAAAGTGATAGCTCGCTCGGACTGCATCAGTTCAGCAATATATGCTATATGAATTACACACAATGGCTGTTTCTAAACTGACAAATAAATGCGCTTTAAAGCATGCCTGCAGTCCTGGTATTCCATTTTCCCAGGAAAAGGAGGATTCACTTGTACCATTTGACAACTCCCTGCCAGCCTGCGTGGTCTCCTTCCTGTTGGGAGCCAGGGTGTGCAGCAGAGCTGGGGAAAGGATGCGTGCCTGAGTCTCGTGTGTGATGAGGTCTGGGTGCTGTCCTGGGAGAGAGGGCGTGCCACCAGTCCCTGTAGCTGTGTGTGTTCAATAGGAGCCATTAAGGTTGTGTGGGTGAAAAATTGGCTGCTGCTGACCCTAGTCCATAGTAGTTGCTGTGTTGGGCCGACCTCGGTTAGGAGTAGAGCTGAGGGTTGCCCTCCCTTGTTTTGTTAAGGAAGCTGCCTTCTCTGGTACCTTACATCTTCGTAAGAGTTCATCCTGTATGAATTCTAACTTACTTTCTCTAAGACCACAAAGTCTTGTCTTGAGGGCACAGAATTCCCTAGCAAGTCCCCTAGGCTAGACTGGTTGCAGCAGTATTATGTTCCTCTTCTGGGAGGAGTGTGTGTGCGGGGGGGTTCTTATTTACTTTCTCTGAGGAGACTGCTACGAGCAAAAGTTCCAAAGCACAGGATTTTTGTCTGACTTGAACTATATGACTATAAAAATAAAGTGTGAAATAATTGGAAAGAGTGTCTAAAATGCATACTAACATGACTTTGAAAACAAATACAAAGGTTTCGGTGTTTCAGGTTATTTTATCTTTTAAGGGCTTCAGAGTCAAAACTTCACTAAGCTAGTCAGAGTTTTCAAAGCAAACTGGAATGGTTATTTCGTGCATCTGTAGTGATACAAATGGTGTCTTAGAACTTGTGTAAGTGGCCACTCTATAGCTTTAGCGATACGGGAACATGAGGAAGTTTATGGAACTGGAAGGATAGAAAAGACTGCCCTACCTCTTTGTAATACATGGATTTCCTTTGCTGTTACCGTGTGTGCATGTAATGGGTTTTAAAATATATTTATATAAATATATATCATACATATTTATTCTACATATACATGTTTATATAAATATGCATGAGTATTATACAGAGTTATTACACATATACATATTTATGTAGCTATATGACATATATTTAAAAATCTGTTGTTAGAGGTCATTATGCTACTGCATAGGTATTGTTGTACAGATGGGCTCTTCAACTTGTAGGTCCTGATCTGTTGGTTCTGTCATACAACAATGGGGAAAGTTTGTCATTTAAATCTGATTAAATTGTGATTTAAATAATAAATTGCTATCAGTGCTGAAAGACTAACAGTGTTAAGTTTTTCATTTGGCTGCATGCTGCAGTTGTTAGGGCGATTCAGATAAAATCATTGGTGTGCTGGTTTTCTCTGGATCTGGCTATGCTAGGACTAATATATCGAGAAAACTTCTTTTAAAAATCCCTACTTCGAGTGAAGAACAAATATGGACTCATTTGAAGTGAGGGATCAAGTTTTAGGTATAATTTTAATCTGTTGGGGTTTTTTGGTCACTGCTGCTTAGGACTATACTCACTACTCAACATCCTTCTGTTTTCCTTTCTTGAATCAGAGAGGAGGAGTTGGTATCCTTGAAATGAAATGTGTTGAAATGATTTAGGAAAAGAAAAGTTTTTCTAAATAGGAGCATAATGAGTGGGTTTTGCTGATCTCTTTGCTTCATTTGAAGCAATTATTCCACCTGTTTGTGCAGTACAAGCAATGGGAGAGATCATCAAAGCAATTGCTCAGAGAATGGAATGGGTTTGCTCCCTGTAAATGAGATTCTGTAACTTAATGAAAGCATCCCTGTCTTTAACGTAATACTGTCATTCTAAGTATTTCAGATTTTTTTAGAGATTTGAGATTAAATCCTCTCTCCATTGAACCAATGAAAAAACTTATTTGGGTTCAGATCTTTTTAATTTCTAGTCTGAAGAGAAATCTTCCAAAATACCTGTATTAAAGAGGAGAGCCTCTTAAAGAGGGTCACATTGTGACCGTGTTGAGTAAGAGGTGTTAACTTGTAAGTGGAATAGTTCAAATGTGATAGTTGATAGAGTGGGGAGGATGGGGAGTTTATACTGACTTGCCAGCACATTTTAAATTATCACTGTTTAGTGTTCACTGACGATCTTACTGTGATAGCTAACACTTAACACTTGTCACAGATAAGGAGAACAACCTTACTGGAGTATACCGGAGTATGAAGTTCACCAAAAACTAATGCCAACTACCTGTCTCATGTTTGAGTGTGATAGTTTAGGTGGCCATGCAGATGTATTTTGGAAATTCCTCTTTTATCAGTGTCCTTTTTTAACCTCTCTTTTGACTGTGTGCTTGTAATTTAGTAGAAAACAATATCAATGCATTTTTTTAAGGAACTATCATGTTAGTTCCTAAATGTAGGAACTGAAATACATTTCTCCTTGTATGCACTCATCTTTTCTTAGTGTGAGTTAATGAATGTCAAGTAAATTTATTCTGGCTAGGAAGTCCCTTTTAAAGACAAGGAACCAAAACAGATTGCATGGCTATTTTTTTTTTGTTCCACAAACAAGATAGGACTGTGTATCAGTAGGTGCTTTGCATCCAAACTGTTAGATTCAATGGAAACTGCATATAAAAGGTTAGTTAATGCAGCAGAATTACAGAAAAATAAGAGCGTCAGTTCCGGCAATTCAGTTGTACTTCAGTTTAGGGAGTTTTTTTAAATTATATTTTAACTTGGTATTCCATGAGAGTTGAAATACTTCGTGTAGTGAAGAGCACAGTTATTTCTCCACTAAATCACAACAAATATTCTGAATGGATTTTAGTTCTGAAATCCATCAAGAGCTATTTGCTTACAGAACAAGACAATCTGAACAGGGAGGGAAAGCATTGCCATCAAAACCCCTTGACATGCATAATCAGTATTTTCAGCTGTAATAAAGATCCCTGACACTGGGAAGAGTAAGAAATGAGTGGAGATTCTAGTTCAAGTTTTATGTCGTTTATTCTGAAGTCTCTGAGGAGTTCAGCTTTGAATTTGAATTTCATTTTGTTGAGAAGTCTTTAATTCACTTGAGGAGACAACAAACTGCAAAATCTGCCCCGGCGGGTAGCTCTGAAAACTTGTGTGTATTTCTTTGTTCCCGTTGACTACTGAGCTTTATTAAAAGACTTTATTTCTCATATTTGCAGGCATTTTTTGTAATGCATACATGTATTAATGACAGACAGTGAAATTGAAGTGCATGTTTATGCATGCACATGCATATATGTATGGATTTACATAAAAAATCCATTGTATCTAAATAAAAAATTAGCTCCTCTTTCTTCATTCTGTGAAGAGGGAGAAAAAGAGCTGTGAGATGGGTCTCTTCTGTAGTCCCATCCCCCTGTCATGGTTGGTCTTGGGTTTAAAGTGGGAGATGAGAAAAAAATAACTTTTTTTTAAGTTGCCTTAACTAGGAACACTGTACTGTACAGTTTGCACACACAGGCTGAGAGGAGAATTTTACTGAGGCTCCAGTTGTTCAAAAACTCACAAGTGATAGAACTGAGACTCCCTTTACCCCATTATTATCACTTTTGTACTGTGGGGTATTGGCTGCTTTTTTTTTTTTTTTAAAAGGCTAGTCAGTGTTCTTGTAATACTTTGGTTTTGAAATAATGTTTTTTCTACGCAAAGGATTCCTAACTGCAACTGATGCAAGTCTGCAAATTGAGCTGTAGAAATGAAGCAGAATGTCTAGAAGATGAGGGGCAGTTAGGGTGAGTTTTATCTGCATTAATTCAGTCATCTGCAAGTTAGACTTAGAAGTCTGAGCTAGCTCTCTTCAGAGATGATAGAAGGAAACAGATTGAGTGAATCAGCTTCTGCGGGTGTCTCTTTTCTCTGACTATGCAGAATGCTTACGAAAACTGGCTCGGAGATCTTGCTTTGTAGTCAGCTGACGTGAATCCCGCCTGCAGTGACTACTTGTGAAGAAGTTTGACTTAAGTCTTTGAAATGAAATCACTGGGAGCTCTTAAGTCGGAGGAGGGATGGAAGGAAGTTCTCCAGGGCATTGCATGCTGTCCTTGCTGTTGGATTGTCCTTTTTCTTTTTCCTGCTTCTTTGTTACTTTCATCCTTTCAGCCTCTGCAATATGAGGTGGTACTTCTACAAGCAGCGATCTATTAAGCTACATGAATGTGATTCCTCCTTAGAAACCATGGTACTTCCTACATGGATCCTCTTGGGGAGGGGGAGGAATAGTATGTCATAATGTAAATCCGGCCTATCATAAAGTATATCTATAAAATTGCTTAAGTGGCCCTAAATAATCTATCTTAATTCTGCTTTATCTGAATGTTGTGATCTTCTCACACTTACGCACACACATGCATACAGAAATCTCTGTATTAGAACACATTTTTGAAACAGGCAGACTAATATAAAACAAGATTATCATCACTGTCACTAATGCCTGTCCAGTTTGTTGAATTTGGAACAGTCAGCCTGCAGAAATCCCTGTTGCTGGGAGTATCTGATAGCAGCTGAGGTGTTGATAGCATATTGTGAGTTAGAACAAAGTAGTTCTGGGGCCCCCCAGTTTAAGAAAGACAGGGAACTGCTTGAGCAAGTCCAGCAGAGAGCTACAAAGATGATCAGGGGACTGGAGCATCTCCCTTATGAGGAAAGGCTGAGACACCTGGGTTTGTTCAGCCTGGAGAAGTGAGGGGGGATCTTATCAATGCTTATAAATATCTAAAGGGTGGGTGTCCAGAGGATGGGGCCAGACTCTTTTCAGTGGTGCCCAAGGACAGGACAAGGGGCAATGGGCACAAACTGGAACACAGGAAGTTCCACCTGAATATGAGGAAAAACTTCTTTACTGTGAGGGTGACAGCACTAGAACAGGCTGCCCAGAGAGGTTGTGGAGTCTCCATCCCTGGAGACATTCAAAACTGCCTGGACGTGGTCCTGTGTCAAAAGAACACAGGAGCCAGATATCTCAGCTTTATTCTAGACTTTGAAAAGGACTTTTATCTGCTTTGTCTAACAGTCCTTAGTGAAACACGTTTTTCATATCGCTGGAATTGTCCTACCCTTCTTTCCTTTAAATATGTCTTTTAATTCATTATTTTGCTTGGAATGCAAAATACAATAATTCTGTAAAGGCTTGGAAGCAATGATGTCTTAGATCCTTACTTAGAGTATTTCCTTATCAGGAATGATGCTTTGAAGGTATTCACTGAAATATGAGGGACCCAAGGTTTCCTCTGTATTCGATGGAAATAAGCTCCTGCAGCGGGCAAATATGAACTCCTCTCTGTTGGCCATGCAGTGAAATAAAATACCTGAGTCAAGACGTTAGTGTAGATGCTCCTTGACTATCTATGTTTTAAACTTAGGAGCCATGTTTTATTGCTAAGGTTACTCCTCCTGCAAGAATCCAGTAATAATTCTGTAAACGGTGTTTTCAGCCAGCCAGTTTGAATCTGGACAGCATCGAATTGTATGATGCAGTCTTCTGTATTGCAGATATATACATGAAGCTTCTAACATTTTAATTTTCTTATAATCTGTGATTTGAAGAGAATAGCAGGGAATTCTCAGGATTCATGTGTGTACTAAATGGCAGGCAGTTTCTCTGCTCCTTGTGTAAGTGCTAATTCCAGTGTTTGTGACTCCTTTGGAAGTCAGATGCTCTTCTGTTTTCCTTAATGGCATATGTTGTTTAAAAGGCTCTATGGATTTTTGATAATGAACTACAAGTCAGGGTCTGGACCCCCTTCTCCTTCCCCTGCTGAAATTAATCCTTTTTCTATTGTATGTCTTTTTTTTCCCCACCCCCTTGCATAATTATTCTTTGTGGGTTACTTACCTTTAGCTCAGGATTTTGGTCTTTCAGCAGACCTTTGGTTTTTTGTGAATATTTTCAGGATCTCTTTTATAATACCAGGAATAAGAAAACTTGCAATTTATATGGCAAGTAGCAAGGGTGATTTCCTGTGGTGTTTTCTTGTCCTTTGTGCTTTTTTTCCAAGTTGGCAACAGTTGTAGAAAGAGTGACACCGTGTGTTAAGGTGAAGAATTTCACTTTTCTTGATTTATTTCCCATTTCTTCTTCAGTACTTGCATCCTTTACAGCGTTTTTATTTTATCATCCATCAAATGCTAAGATCTTCTGTGTGCTTGTTTTGTCATGCTTTTTTATTTTTATGTATATATTTTACAGCTCACTAGTTTATTGCTGAATATTCTTCAAGGGAAGTTGCAGTATCTTTAAATGGTTTCTTTTACAAATAAATTTGTGTTTAGCTCTTGTTCAGTAATTTTAGAAATGCACATCTGGAAAAAAGTTGGTGAAAGTGGCTGGAAACCCAGAGGGGTCTCCATGGGAAAAGAAGACGAAAGGATAGTACTGCGAAGATGCTGATTATGAGGGTCTGTGGAAGGCATATAGTGTAGTGCGAGGAATAGAAAGGTTGTCCCTTTTACTGGGGAAAAGAGGTAAATGGCAAATGAAAGGTGAAATTGAAAGGAAAGGAAAAGGAGGTACGTCAGGCCAATGTGTAGCACTCATTGCAGTCAAGGGCATAAAAATATTTAAAAGCAGTATTTTGCTGTTAGTATAGTTTCTGAGATTATTCAACACCCGGTATAATAAAACAGAGGCTTGCATGTGTTGGTGTTACCTAGTCATGAGCACTTAAGTGGCTGAGAAGCCAAATTGGATTTCAGGATGTGTGTGCCCCAGCAATCACCCCTGCTGACATTGCAGGTGCAGCAATGTGCTGCTGACTATGTGCATACAGGGGAGAAGGTATTCAGCTGCTGGGTGATGTTTTCTGCTTGAACAGCTGTTTCATATTTCTCTTGAGGAAAAGGTATGAGGCTGGATGGAAGCACTGTGGAAGCCAAACCTGCCCAGGGCCTGTCAGTTAGACCACACATGAGTCAGTCCATGGGTGCCTTGGAGGAAGAGACAAGGAATGCTAGTAGGAAGAAAAACTTTA
This sequence comes from Morus bassanus, assembly GCA_031468815.1. Lineage (NCBI taxonomy): Eukaryota > Metazoa > Chordata > Aves > Suliformes > Sulidae > Morus > Morus bassanus. Next base: position 54,978,415 of record CM062567.1, on the reverse strand, counting down.
TTTCATACCATTGCTAAAGAAAAGGTGCTAGGCTGAATCACAGAGGCTTGCTTGTTTGGTAACAGTAATGTATTCTCTCTTTTCCTCCCCTCTATTTTTGTTTGTTTGTTTAGGTTGAATTTTCCTATCCTCCCCTAAAGCCTGGAGAAGGACATGACAGCCACAGTTTACCAGAAGAATGGAAATACTTGCCATTTCTCGCCTTACCGGATGGCGCTCACAACTATCAGGAAGGTAAGAAATGAGAGAGGAAGTTGTATGTACTGCTTCTACTGCAACCAAAAGAAAAACCCTGATATCTGAACAGTTGACCAACAATTCTTTGTACTATTGGACTTCCTGTAACTTGTTTAAGCTGCAAAATACTTTGGCAATCATATGTTGCTTCAGAGTTTAAAGTGAAAGTAGATCATAAAGGTGTACTTCCTCTATTAAGAAATCAGATGTCAATAAAAGCTTAAGAGCTGCATATCACTTGTGTGTAGTCCTAGTGCAAAACAAGGCTACCGGCTTTCTCAGAAGTTCTTTGAGTGGGGAATAAACTCTTGACTAAAACCTAATCCAGTCTTGAGGTAAGGGAAAATAAAATTCTAAAATTCAGCTTTGTAATGTATGTAGTTATTATGATTTATTTTTTTTCTTCACTAATTTAGAGATTTTTAGAATGACCTACAAGTCATTCAATGTCTGTAGAATGACATATTTTGACAACCAGCAAATGTAAAGGGCAGGAACAGGAGCTTCAGTGTATTTGTCAGCAGAATGAAGATAGAATGATTCTTTTGCCACGTAGGTACCAGTAAGTTAGTTCGCTGCAGGTTGGAGTTTGTGTAGTGTTGCATTTGTTTTTGTTTATTTGACAGCAGTTCAGTTCCTCACCATGACGTTTATATGCATGTTCAGTTATTTCATTTTTCTTCTGCACAGCAGTGAACAAGGAAGTCACTTAGAACAGCAAAATCAAAGAAACACTTTAATACTACTTCTAATAAGATTTTTTTTTTAAACCTGCTGTACTTAGTTTCCCAGTCCTCCAGTTTCCAGAGTCCTCATTTGGAAGCAAAGGAAGTTGTATCAAAATAATCCCCTTCCTAACAGCAATAAGGGTCTCTCTGACTCTGCTCTGGGTCATGATTTTTGTTCAATTTCTGCATTGTGAAATACATAACAAGCGGTAGCCTGTGTCCAAAGCCAGGGAAATCATACGCAGCTCCACTTACCTGTTCTCTCTTGGCTCAGTACCATCCCAGTTAGTGCTCATCTTTGATAATTTTCACTGCTGCACTAAAAGATTATCAATGTGTATTTTTTGGTAGGGAAAAAAGAAAAAGACTTGGCAACAAAACTGATGTATATCCTTGTGTTTTGTAGGCAAGAATACACATGAACTTGAAACAGGAAAATATGTTTCAGATAATAGTTATGTTACATTTACAGTAACTTTATTAGATATCTATTTTTGAGTTTTAAACTAATTCCCACTACTAGTTGCATTTTTGCAAAGAGGATAACTTGGTACAGAAAATAATCTTAAAGGCTTTCTAAAACCCTAGGTGATCTCCATAATATAATTAAAGTTGATCAAGGAAAGCTTTTTTATAAGCAGTCTATCTTTCTGTTGGACTTTAATGCATATGGGATTCTCTTCTGTTCATTTCGTTACTATGAAGCAAACAAAAAATTAATAGTTGGTTTCAAAACAGATTTCACTCATGTTTTGAAAGGCAGTCATAATGCCTTCTCCTTTACTTAGGATTTAGCAACTTTTTTGCAGTATTAGCAAGTGCATATGTATATGTATGTGTGTATATATTTCAAGCTGTAAAAGCCTTTCTCGTGTCATATTTTATAGAGGTTTTTTTCCTTCATGTCACACTTTTACAGATACAGTCATTATTTTTTGTGAGACTAGGATTCACAAATCCTTTTTGTTAGCACAGTGATGCTGCTTCATGGATACCTACCTTGGCAGTGGTAGCAGCTACTCTAATCTTTCAACTGTATATGTCCTCCTTGGTGGGTTTTTTCCGTATCTTCATTGCATTGACCTTCTTAACGGGGTCATGCTCCAGCTGTACACCTTACCTCGTAGTGCCTTGTCTTTGCTCCTCTGTAATGAATTGAGAAAGCAGCATGCCTGTAGGTTTCAGTGGTGCTTCTCTGCTGTCAGTAGCTGCTTCTGTGGAACTTGTCAGTGGGCTTACAGGAGCTTGGTCAGGCTAAACATGAGGCTGTTGTCAGAATACCCGTATTGGCACAGCTGGAGATTCTTCCACAAAGCATCTTGCAATTTGGAAACTAATTTGGGTGCAAGCATAGCTTTATAGAGACCTTTTCTTTCTTTCTTTCTTTCTTTTTTTAAAGTCTCAGAAAATAAGTGTGCCAGTATTTTCAGCAGTAAACCCTTCTATAAATAAATGATGCTGAAAATAATACTGAACTCTTGTTAGTGACTTAGGAAAGTCTCTTTGTTTTCGTAGATACCGTGTTTTTCCATTTGCCACCGAGATGTGGGGATCGAACCACAGTATACGGCGTGTCTTGCTATAGGCAGATCGAAGCAAAGGTAACTTTCCAAATTGTGGATTATATTAATGAAATACTAGGCTTGATGCATTAAGGACCCTAAAATTCAGTGGCTTACCTTACACCAACAGTCAAACTGCATGATCAGCTTACGTTAAAAAAATCTGTGAAAATGTGCATGGTAGGTAGCTACAGAACTTGAGAACTGTTTCTTTGTTATGTCAGCAGGCATATTCTGATCTTCTAAAATGTTTAAGGCAACTGAAAAATATGTTTTGATTCTTGAATGCTAATCCAGGCATTAGCACCAAGCAGCAAAATGAAGCTGACAGTCTGCAGGCAGCCAAGTCATGCTTCCAGGAAGTAGGCTTCTGGAGTGAAAAAAGTTGAAATTTCTCCGTGTGTGACTGTGAAGAATTTTAGAGTATTTCCTGGGATCTGACCATACAAGTGTAGGGATTTTTCTCTTCACCTACCTTACTTGCCAAAAGTACACTTGCAGAGTAGACCAGAATCTTCCCATTCATTGTAGCTGCTTACCAATAAACTTTCAGCAGTAAAGCTGAAAAATTGATGAGAGCTACAGTGTGCAGCTGATTACACTGAGGAAATTATGTACTTGATCTCCTAGAATCTGCCCATGTTTTCAAAATTTGTAACAGTACTATGATCTGTGCACTTAAAATTGAGATGTTATTACAAATTTCTTGAAAAATTACTCCCTTTTCCAGTGAAATGGCAAGAATCTGGAAAGCCATGTGGGTTTAAGTTTTAAGTGAGTCATGTATTCAGAAGATGTAAATTATGTACTCTGTTTTAGTGTTAATCATACCTTGATTATATTTCAAGTTCCTGTTTATGCTATAGAAGAAATGTAACACATGCAGATTTTAATTCTGTTTCTTTTGAACGAAGTCCATGTTGATTTTAGTTCACTCGTTATCTTTACAGCCAGTCTTCACTGTATTCTGGGATTTAGAGAATTGCTCTATTTAACTATGCAATAAGTTGGCTTTATTGTGCTCTTGATTACAGTTTACGCTGTTTAGTAACCAATTAAAAAGGTAAATAGATGTTTAAAATGAACTCTTTGGAACAAGTAGGAGAAAAAACAATGTGTTTCGTATGACAGCTCTAGCACTCTTTCCATCTGTCCTTTTTGATGTGTGGGCTGCAGTCCACACACTTGCTGTTTTGTACAATTAAGTGAATCACTTGGCTGTATTTCTGCCCCCGCCCTTTCTAGGCCTGCTGTTAAGTGCTGGGACCATTTGGTCTGGCTGAGAACGTAGCTGATTCTGCAGATGATACCTCTTTTATTTTATGGGTGGCTCAGAGAAAATCCTGAGTGTAAAGCAAACAGTTTCTAGGCAAAGACTTTTCAACCTGGTCCATTTTAACAGATGATGTTAGAGAAGAATGAGTGATGTGTTGCAGCTTCTCTTCTGTTACATTACTGTGAGTTAAAATGCCATTGCCTTTTCCTGGGTTATCGCCTCTTTCTCATGCTAGTGTCTTTTAGACAGCCCTCTGCTTATCGTCACAGGTGTATTTGGATCTTTGCTGCGCACAGTGAGATGAGAACACAGCTCTGACATATGAGTGTAAGGGCATACTGTTGCATGGTTTGGATATTCCACCATGGAAGGCAGTCAGTTTTAGGATTTTGTTTAAATAGGGGTTGGCAACTAGACCTGAGAAAGAATTCTTTTTGAAATTGTGTGTGGGTAAAAATCTGTAATACTTCTATTTCTTAGGCATTAAAAGTACGGCAAGCAGACATCACCCGAGAAACAGTACAGAAAAGTGTCTGTGTTCTCAGTCAGCTGGTAAGAATGTTTGTTTAACTCCCAAAACACTTTCAAATAAGATACTAAAAGGATTTGTTTTCCATATTCTTATTTGGAACTTTTGGCTCCAAACATCTCTCTTGCAGAGGGTAACAAAATACTGAAGTAAAATTGAATTAAAGGCTATGGCATTTGAGTGAGCTGCCTTGAACTTATATCCTTGTAAGAGTAATTGTAAAAGTGTCTGCCTGTTGTCAGGGTCCAGGATATGTATTTGCACGTTGATTATTCTTAAACTAACATTATTTCATGTAGTAGCATTGAGGGGTTTGGGCACTATAATAACTGGAAAGAGTGGCTATTGACAACTGTGAAAGAGGTTTTAAAATAGTCATACATAAGCATACTCTTGTTTTGAAGGAATATCTTGTATTCTGCCTATTTAGCAAAACCTACTGGTCACCAGGCAAGGAACAGAAATTGTTTCTGTGCTTACAGATGAAGAAAGAACTATTTCTGGAGCTGCATGAGCAGTGTTAAAGCAGGAAAGTGCTTTTCCAGAAAGATATTCAGTGACGGTATGATATGTGCAAACAGAAAGAAAATAGAATTATCGTCATTTAAAATGAGCACAGGAGAAAGATGTTGCGAGTTGGCAACTAAGGACTGCCCCTCCATGAGCTCTGTGTAATAATGCGTCTGTATTGCAAGATAAGAATGGGAGGAGATTACAGTTCAAAATGAGTTACTAAATAAATTTTCTTTACTTGCTTTTGTGTTTTCTTTCTTCCAAGCCTTTGTATGGGTTACTTCAGGCAAAGCTGCAACTCATTACACATGCATATTTTGAAGAAAAAGACTTCTCGCAAATTTCAATTCTAAAGGTAACTTTTAAGCAATAGCCACACAGAACAAAGCTTTCAGTGTATGGCTATGGACTTTAGTGTTTTTAATTAGTGCTCAAATATACCATTTGCATAGGCAATTGAGTTATTCAGCTCCCGTAATAATGTGAACTAAACGAACTACCCTCATCTGACAGAGGGTCAACTTTCTGATTTGTAATGAAATACAAGCATGAGCACGATTGTCAGCCTGGATCTTCTTTGGCTCCATTAGTAAAATTTTACTTTCTTTCTGGAATAAGACATTGAAATACTTGAATAAGTGAATTCTGTTTATTCTGGATTTTGTGCGACCGTGTGCCATTAATGGCTTCTGGGTTTTTTTTACTTTGTTCTAACTTTTACAGGAACTTTATGATCATATGAATAGTTCCTTGGGCAGTACTTTGCTAGAAGGGTCACAAGTTTATCTTGGTAAGTGACTTTTTTTTGTACAAGCAGCAGAGAGAATGTTACACTAATCAACACATTTCCTTCCTGAGCTAAGTTGTCTATGTGCATTAAGATATTAAGCACCAGAGGTCTGTGTGCCTGCACAGTTTTCTGTTATGCATTTCTTTATTAATGGATTTAAATAAATGTCAAATAAACGTAGGGCTGCTTTCATAATAGGATTTAATTGTAGGTTGAAAGCCCTGTTACCTCTTGACCTAAGAGTCTTAAAAGCAACTGCTTGGCTGCTTTTGGGAAACTACCTTGTTAATTTTTAGATTTTTTTACTATTTTTTTTTACTATTTGATGGTGTGGGGTGCTCAAGCCTTCATCTACCCGTTATTTGAGATATCTCCCATTTGATTCTGACTCTTCCCTGTGTTTTCTGAATGCATGGACATTGCACATGGACAACACATTCAGTGTTTCCATAATGCTGTTTGGCAGTCAACAGGAGTAACTCAGAGTGTGACTGTTTATATTATTATTGTCTCCATTGTAGATATTGCTCTTGCTCAAAAGAAAGAATTTGATATGATTTCTGCTATTGAAATAACCAGGTTCACATAGAATGCATAATGGGTGCCCCAATACCCCTGAAAAATGGTGACAAGAAGTTAGTTAGTCTATACTAGCTATTAAACTGTAATAATTGCTCTCTTTTTGGTATCTCAGGTCTGTCTCCTCGGGATCTTGTTCTTCACTTTAGACACAAGGTAGGTGTTCTCTGCTAGATGTATTAAGTACAGCACTTACTTTGTGGAGTAAAATGCTTTGTGAGGAAGTGAAAAATAAACATGTCTAGACATACCTGAGCTAGGAGTAACAATACTGTTTCCTGAGTACTTCTGGTTACAGTGTTCTGATTTCCTTTCCCCTTCTGCCTACATAACTTCAGTGAAAGTAAGTTCCAGACGGAGAAGTTTTGTCTGTTGGATCCCCTGGAGATTTCTAGGTTTGTGTGACATTTCTTTAGTCCTGTCCCAAAGTGCAAGTGGTATGTCAGTTATGGTGTTGTTTCTATTTCATGCATCTCGTCAGATGAATGTGGTAGAACAACACTGCTAAAGTCCGTGCAGACACAACTTGGAGCATTTTTCCGTGTATCTTGCAATTTTTGCAGCTTCTGCCATCATAGAACCTGAGGGGACTTGCACTTCTCCTTTTTTCCTAATGCTATTGAAATTGAGTACGTATTATGCGTAGCTAAGGTACAAATAGCATTTAGAATCTTTTATTAACTGAGAGGCACAAAGGAAACAAATTAGAGAATCTGGATTTCATGGTGTATTTGTGCCTGCTCAGTAAATTTTTGGGGTAGAACTCATTTTTGTTTAACTTCAGATATCTGCCAGTCATGCCCCAGAAGTGTCTGTGTTTTTCTTTGAGTGTAGAGAGTCTGGACAGCCACTTCTGATCTAGATGCCTCATCTGTAGATGCCTAAAATTAGGTGAGGTAAATGCTATTCTTGGTATTTTGCTGAATTCTTTTCTGTATTTCTGTGAAGGAACTCTTTTATGTTTAAGCAGTTTACTGTGTTTTAAAATTCTGGAATTACACATGTTCTTTCTGATAAGCTTTGTATGATTCAAATTATACAATTCTTGTTTGTGCAGGGTTTTCTCTGCGTCTCAAATGCTATTTCAAAATGAGTGCTCAGGTGGAGAAAAGGATATTGGAACACTGGTTTTCACTGGTCAGATGTATTTGGTCATTTGACAGTTGTGCAGTGATTAACATCTTCAGTAAGAGATTGCTTGCACAGTATTTTTGATAAATGGTACTGGTCCACTCACCATGTTTTTTCTTGTCATGTTTTTTCAGGTCTTGATCCTTTTTAAATTGATTCTTCTAGAGAAAAAGGTAACGTTTTATAGGCTGAGGCAGGTAATTGAAATAGAAACGCAATTGTAAATTTTTTTTCATATGAAGTTATGTAGAATATACTAGTGAAAAACAAATTAAAGTAAAATGAAGTAAAATAAAAGTATACTTTGCATCCATATATAAATTGGGAAATTATGCTAAAAGTAACAGCTGTGTGTTGATGTATAAATTTGCCTACATTTCTGATCTGTCCACACTCTGCCTTATTAATAGCCATCCCAGCCACAGTAAGTAAAATGTGATAAATGTGACTGGAGAAACTTAGCGTATTGTGAAAGATAGGAAAGGATACATATAATGCAAATAGGTTTATGTGTGAAGGAACCGATAGGAAATGCTGGTACCTAAAAGGGAGCATACAGCTTTACAGGGATTCAGTAAGTAGAACTTCTGGTTTGGGCTTCAAATAGGCATACCAAAGGAAGCGAGTGCTAGAAGTGTCCTTCAGACCTGAATTGCATAGACACCTGCAGGAGGCAACGTAAAGAGCTTTATCTGTTAGGTCAGGCTGAACTCAGTTTATAAAATCGTAAAAACTGTTCAATTCTAGGCTCAGTGTTTCATTTGGGCTATCTTACTGCCTCAGAAACAGTGCTATCTTAGCAATTTAAGTGGAATATGCAAAATGTACAAGCAGATGTGGAATAGTAGCTACATAGATTTTCTTCTCTGTCTATATATTAATACCCTGGAACAAGAACTTTCAGTGAAATGACTGTGTATCAGCTCCCAGACATGTTTATGCAAAGATTTTTTTTTTGTTTGCTTTTTTAAAGTTTTTGTTTAAAGTTTTGTTTGTTTCCCAAATGTCACTTTTTCTTCAGTGAACCTGCTGTGTTAAAACCCAGCTTCTTCAGAGTGCTGGGAAGGAACATTAGAATTTCCTGTTAGCTGCAACTGGGAAGTTAGTAGGAACTAATCTATAAGCTATTGAAACAGTTGTGGGTTTTGGTTTTTTTGGGTGGTTTTTTTTTAAGTCTATAACCAAGGCCTAGGTATCTTTTGTGAGGCAGTAAATATGGCTTTTAAAAGTAGAAGTAGCAGCTTCTCCAAAGCTTTTGGACTTATCACTTAATTCTGTGAGTTACATATACCTTGACAATTCTAAGTATTTATTGATGAGAATAAATGCAGTTTCTGCATTAAAGAGCAGTATGCTAAAGACTGCTATATTAATGGCTATGCAAAAGGTATACTTGAGAAAATATGATTATGACATAGGAGGACACATGTAGAAATGTATGTAATCAAGACTTGATATGCAAGCTTTTTCCCAAAAATAACTTAATACATTCTGAAAGTCTACAGTGATATTTTTTTTAAGCCATAAGTGGAAAAAATATTTTCCAGTTAAGATTTTGTAAAGTATCTCTACTGATCTGTTTAAAAACTTATGATAGCATTTCATCAGATCAGTTCAGCATTTGGACATATATAAATGACATACTGAGGTACAGTTCTTTTCTGAAGCTGCTCAAACCACAAGACATAAATATACAGGAAGAGGGGAGGAGGGTCTCCCAAGCATGTTCATATGACTCAAACATAGGAAATTGTTTTGAAAATAATTGGATGCTTATTGAGTAAACGTGCAGATTGCTTTGTTTTCCCCTAAGCTCAAACGGGAAGACAACACCTGCAATTTCAAAAGGACGAGTTTTGGTTTTCTGGCACTCACTGTTTTCTGGCAGATGTTAAGGTTCCAGAATAACTGTGGGAATCTGTATGTTAAAAGACCTTAACTATAATATGCAAGAAGCCACTAGTAATGCCAGTTTTCCTAGAGCTGAAAAATGCCTGAATACCACAGACCAATTTCCTTTAATCCTTAGCAGTTTGGTTGATGCCTTTCCACAGGCTAAAGACGTTTGGTTGGTTGGTTTGTTTTTTTGTTTTTGGGTTGTTTTTTTTTCCACCTCTCAGTTGTTGTTAGGCTGGAAGACTACTTCCAGATGGTGATTGTTTTACTTTCTGCTGCCAGGACCACCCAGTTTGCTGATGTAAATGTTGTAGGCTGCGTAACGGGGCTGGGAGGGGTAAGGAAGTGTGTACCCATAGAGACGGAAAGATGGCAGAGGGACTTGATGGAACAAATACAGAAAAGTACTCAGCTTAAGTAAGCGGTACACCCAAACAAAAACCTAGCCTGGAATAGATTTCTTGAAAACAAGGTACTTCTTTATAGACTTAATTGTTTTTGTAGACTTAAAAATAAGTTTGGCTAGGAATGCATGGTATCTGAGAATCTAAACCTGTAGGGGTATCGTAGGGTTTCTGTTGTAGTTCATTGCTATTACATCATGCATTTTTCATGCGTACATTGTAGAGCAGTATCAAAAGAAGTTAGACTTTTTTATTCCCATTGGAGTCAGCCAAAATTCTTTTCTCAGATGACCTGCTTGTTCTTCTCATCATGCTTTTTCTGTGGCTGTTGCAATTTGAATTCACCTATCTTGAACACAGAAAAAAAAAATTGTACAAGATAATAAACATACTCTATTTCTAGCTGAGATATCACTAAACATCGTTTGGAATGTGTTAGGACTGCATAGGTTTTTCTCTTGGTTCCATCCATTCACTAGCTTGTAGACTTGCAAATACTGGTGAAACATGAGTTACTATTCATCAGTCACTTCTAAAGTGTCTTCCTAGCTTACAGCAGAAATCTTTTACTAAGTCTAAGTCTGCAAACTTGCACTTTTAATTTCATCATACACCTATTAAACTGGCCTGCAAAGTCATCAGGTTAGATCATTCTGTATTCCTTTGCATTGCTGATTCCTTGTAATGCTCATGTACTTTTTACTAGTATTGTGCTGCTTGAGCATGTAAAAATGGCATTGTTAAACAAGGTGACTTTCGTGGGGTATTTTGGTTTTGGGTTGGGGTTTTTTTTTTCTTTCCTCCCCCTGAAGGCCTGTCTTGGAGGGACTCCAGTAGTAATATTCAGTCTGCCTTATGTTTCTTCTTTCATTGCTAGCCTTTGACATGCCCCTTCTGAATTCCTAACTAATTTACTAATCCCAGTCTCTCTGATTTAATTAAGGAGATTATGTTTTCTTTTCCTTAATTGCTTTACCAAAGTTAATATCAGTCATGTCTTCTGTTTCCAAAAATCTTTTTTTCTTAATCACAGGAAGATACCTGTAATAAATGCATCCTTCACTTATTCTGTTTTTTCATTTATCTGCATATCTTTAATATATTTTTTTAGAAGAGATGTGTTGCAATAGGTTTTTGTCAGAATTCTGGAATGGAGATTATTTGGCCTCTTTGATTTAGAACAGAGATTTTAGTGTACTACAAATGAACAAGAATTTATGCGGAACAACTTTTGTGTGCCAGTGCCAGGAACAACTTTTTTCTGTCAGTCATTCAGTAACTGGATTGATTTGGGGAAAAAAATCTGAATGACTGACACAAAAATCTGAGTGACTGACAAGTATCTGTTACACACGTACGTGTGTGTGTGTGTGTGTGTATGTATATATAACATAAATATTACAAACACTATAAAAGGATACAATAGACATATTTAAATATTTACTTTGAACTGTTGTAAGAGCTTTTTTTGGTAAGCAGACTTCCTAATATAACATTAAAAGCAATGCCAAAGAATAGTTTGCAGGTGTTCAGTCTTTGTCATGCTTAACTGTAATTTTATTTTTCTCATTCTCTTCCCAAATTCCCCTTTCCTCTCTTGCATGCTCTCTTCCACCACCCTCCTCCCTTCTGCCACAGGTGCTGTTTTATATTTCTCCAGTAAATAGATTGGTGGGAGCTCTGATGACTGTCCTGTCACTCTTTCCTGGTAAGAAGAGAAGTTTGGACTTCTTATATGCTTTCTGGTGATAACTGAGACTGACTGTACTGTTTCATTTGGAAAACAACTTATGTGACAGTAGAGTTATGTTGGTATGTCACCTGAAAAATGGGTGACTTGTATGCATGTCCATGTGCTATGTACACATCTCCTAATACTTAATATATGGGTTATTTCTTGTGTTTAATTGGTCCCACTGCATCTTCTGTATTGCCTGTGGGTAACATAGATGGAGCCCCGTATCAGTCCCACATTCCTGTCAGGTTCTTTAAAAACCAAAAATACAAACCTCTCTTCCTTCTACATGCAATCGTACAAAAAAAAAAAAAAACAAAAAAACAAAAAAACACCACAACACAACTAACCGTGCTAATTGTTAGCTTCTAACCAGTCTTCTCAAAGCAAAAAATTTTGGGCAGATTCTTTAGGAGAGAAAGTGTGTGGTTTGCGGGTTTTTTAACTCACACCCTCTTCCCCAAAGTACTGTTTTAAAATATGTGATTTCCACTGTGCACACAAGAGCACTTTGTTCATTTTCTTTAACAAAAGTCACTTATATTTCTATTGAGATGTTGATATTCATGCGTGCTGTCACTTTCCAGGTATGATTGAACATGGTCTTACTGACTGCTCACTGTATAGACCAAGAAAGAGCGTATCGGAGGATGTTGGCTTGCAAGAAAATACCCCACGGTTGGATGGTTATGTTTCTGTGTCTGCTGCTGATACTTCAAATACAAACTTAGGAATGGGGAAGGGAGGCAGGAAGATGGCAGGAGACCGTTCACTGGAAGGTCAAAAAGCAAACGTGCCTCTCTCCCAGTCAGAGAAGACTTGCAACGGATCTCAGTCCTCCAATGGTACTGTGCAGCGCTTGAAAGTTCCTTCCCGCGCTTCTCCAGCGTCCTCTGAAAGTGACTGGGAGACCTTAGATCCTAGCATTTTGGAGGAGTCTAATTTGAAAGGAGAACGTGAAAATACAGCATCAGAACAGGCTGAAAATCTTCCGAGCGAAGGCATGAGCTCAGAAAGCCTTCCAATCACCGTGCAGCCCCAAGCAAATACGGGACACACGGTGCTTGTTCCAGGACTTATATCTGGGTTGGAAGAGGACCAGTATGGTATGCCGTTGGCCATTTTTACAAAGGTAAACATGTTGTTCATGATAGCTGGTAACTCATAAAGGCATCTGTTTTTTCAGAAGTGGCTAATAATTTTGGGTACCCAACACCAAATGGACAGTAGGGTACTACAAAACACGTAAGTGCGGTCTCTGGCAAGTCACTGTGTTCCTAGGCAGGTGGAAAGCGCGAGTGCACACACACATGCATTCCACTTTTCTTTCATGTGTGTACTTAACATACCGTTTGCAATTCTACATGATGGTAACCTGCAACCCCACTGTGGTTAATAAATGGTATATATCAGTACTGTTTTCTTTTACTCTGAATAATTGTTGATCTAACCTATATGGGGCAAGATCAGAGTACTTAAGAAGTGTTTAGAGATTAAGATCTAAACTAAGATTCTGAAAGCTATATCTTAGCTGACACTAACCTATGTTTTCCTCTTTTAATTTATATATATATATGTATATTTATGTGTGTGTGTGTATATACACACACAAAAACATAAATATATATATATTTATAATTTCACCCTTCTTTACATGATAGCTCTTCCTGGTGGTCTGTGGCTCTTTCCCTGTGCATGGTGCTGAGCTGTTGAATTTTAAGTTTGCACTGGTGCCTAACTGAACTCCAGGTATTCCAGAGTCTCTCTAAGGACTCTGATGGGCATTGTCAGATAACAAGTAATACACTTACTAGGGCTGGTTTCCCATAAAAAAAAACAGGGAAAATGCATCCTTTTTAGAGATACTTTTGTCAGTAAAAGTAGTAATATAATACATTTGTTTTGGTTTTAATATAATAACCTTTTAGATGAACATTTGCCCAGAATGTAGAAGAGTCAGATTTATTTCCTCAAGCTGATGAGGTTCAAAGTGGTGTTTCTTCCTTTGGAGATGCTTATTTGCATTTCCTTGTGGAACATTGTATTTGATGATTGTGTTTGAGCTTCTCACAATAACTTCCATTGGAACTGGTAAGCTATGTGGGCCCAAGTGAGCAGCTCAAATGTCAGTGCCCTGTATTGCCTCACATCACTGTTAGAAATGCCTTTTCAACAAAGATCTGCAGTCTGGTGTTTGTCTTTATGGTCTGCCTAATGAAAATAATAGCCTGTAAATTGTATTTACTCTGGTTCTATTGAAAATACTCAATTGAATGTGAGAAGAAAGTGATTGATAAGGGGGCCTACAAGTGCACCCAAGGAAACTGGCAGTTTCTACATGTTTACCTTCTGTTCCACAAAGGCACTTTTCATTTGAGTTCGTCCAATGTAATTAAAGCATAAAAGGCTTTACATCTCTAAGTTATCAGAAAAATGTGATTTGAAGTTGTAGTTTAACCACTTACTGGAAGGTTTGAATCTCTTTTTAGAGCTCTCATCTTGGGGTTGCTTTATGCCATGCCATGGAAAGACTAATAAATCTGACAAACTTGAATGGGAGGAGTTTTTCCCAGATGGCATAATGCCGTATCAAAGTACACCAGAGCATAAGGAAAAAAATAGGTTCTTTAGTACCAGTTCTGTAAGATCTAACGCTCATTTCATTTGCACTCTTTTAAAAAGAATGGAACACATTCACGGAAATAAAAGTTGGTATACTTAGACAAATATGAGTTTGGGAACTGAGACTTGATACTTTAAATAGTGAACGATTTCCAAGACTCGGCTACTTGCGTATACAGTAATTAAACCTTCCTTTGCCATCTTCTTAAGCCATATTTTTGTGAAAATTTTCCATTTTAAGTTGGTGATTCCTCTCAAAGCACCGTTGTTCCTTTGACACAGGCTGTTTGTTTTCAGCTGATAAGTGCATGTCATCTGGAAAGCCATCCCTGTGTCTAATATAACAAAAGGGAGTAGTTGTGCTCCTTTCTTCCATATGTTTCCAATTACCATGTACTGTGTGATAAAGTGCACGTGCTCTTTGTTTCTGTCCAGTATGCCGTTAGCCCTTCCGGGTTTCTACCAGTGAATAAATTGCTTTGTGCTTTATGTAATTGAATAGCTGGAATTAGACTTCAGGGATACGTTGATCCTATATTTAAAAAGAAAATTACAATACCTACAGCTGCCTCTCAATGATCTCCCAATGACTTACCTCAAAGCCTTTTTTCAAAATTTTTGGAGGTTGTTTTTTTTTTTCAGTTGGAATGTAGGATAGTAGATTAACTTACAAGCATGGAGTGGCTAAAAAGCACAGCATATTGCTTTCTATCCAGCTCCTTCTGAAAGCAGGCATGCATATGCTTATCAAAAATAGATTGCTATCTCTGGAGCCTGGAAATCTTCACCTACAAAACATGGACAGCAATCTGTAGCTTTTCTGCATTATGTGCCTCGGGGCTACCAGAAGGCATCATGGTATGCAAGTGGAGAGATCAATCTTTACCTCCATTGACTTCTTGTCTCTGAACTGACCTGAGACCTCACTCATTTTATACTGCCTATTCTGTTGCAATATAAACACACTTGATTCCTGTCCTTTGCATTTTATCTCGGTTTCAGTCCTGAGACTGAAAGGGAACACAACCTCTTGAAGAATTTAGTTCACATGGAATCTGGTTGCTTTGCTTTGCAGATGTAATGTAGCGAAGCAATAAATAATTGTGGCTGAAATTGTAATAACCAAGGTTTGTTCTGGGTGGAATGTGCTGGCTTTTGTTAGGAAAAACTCTGAATATAGACAATTTTTTGGGGCCTTATGTTAATCCTCTAAATATCTCTGTTACTTTAGGGGTACCTTTGTTTGCCATACATGGCACTGCAGCAGCATCATCTCCTGTCAGATGTAACAGTCCGCGGCTTTGTTGCGGGAGCCACCAATATCCTGTTCCGTCAGCAGAAACATCTGAGTGATGCAATTGTGGAAGTATGAATCTTTGTATTTAAGCTTCTTGAACTAGGGGCGGGGGGAAGCAGAGGTTGCATTTTAAATATAGCTTTAAAGTTTCACATTCGTGCCCAAATTTTGAATTACTTCCCTATGAAATAAATTCTTAAATGCAAAAGCTTATTAAATTTGTATAATTTGTTAGGATAGGATTAGATAAGCTGTCCAAAACTAATACGTGTTTTTCTGTTGTTTATCTGTTATCTATAATTATTTATATATAATAAGAATTCATAATAATATCTACCTATAAAGAGATAAATATATAAAATATCTGTTTATCCAAAAAATTGGATATTCTTATATCCTATATTTGAATTTGCAGGGCACTTCTTAAGTTTTTATTTTGTTGCTGGTGTAATTTTACTTTTCGCATCATGGGCTTTTTTCATGACTTTGTAGTAAGGTCTTCAAAAATAAGTGCTTGCAGCTGAGAAACAGATACAGTTGGATAATAAAGCATATTCCTATTGACTTCCTTCTGATTTAATCAAGAGGTTAAAAAAACCGGTATCTAAAAACACTATGTCAGTTCTGGCAAAGAGATACAACTATAAAATCAACATTTGGTAACCTAAGGTAGCTACATATAGGTAACAAAGCTAATAAATGGAAGTGATGATCAAAGAGCCTCTAGGAAAATATATGTGAGCACCAAACTTCCTCTGCCAAATTCTGTCAAATAAACAGCTTTTACTATGTGCCAGGAAGCTGATCAGATTTTGGTTGTATCAGAGCAGTATCTGACTTTCTGAGAGCAGTTAATTCACTTCTTCGGCCATTTGTTTCTTCTTGATATTTCGGGGGACTGTGGCTTTAGATTTAGGTAGCAATACATGGTAGTATATATAAGCAGTTTTATTCAGAGACATGTTTACCCTTGGAATTATTTCACACAGATAGAAGATGCTCATGTACAAATTCACGATCCAGAACTCCGTAAGATCCTGAACCCAACAACTGCTGACCTAAGATTTGCAGATTACTTGGTGAAGCATGTAACTGAGAACAGAGATGATGTTTTCCTTGATGGCACTGGATGGGAAGGAGGAGATGAGTGGATCAGGGCTCAGTTCAGTGCTTATCTTCATGCACTGCTTGCTGCTGTGCTGCAACCAGGTAGAACAGATACCTTGTCTAGGGACTGACATGAGGGTGGGTGTAATAAGCATTTGCTCTGTTGCATTAAATATGTGGCCTATCATTGGATCTCCCTCCGCCTAACATTTCATTTTAGGCTGCTTTTTGGTTGTCCTTGGCTATCCTTGTTATTCCTTGACAAGTTTATTACTACTTCTTACTTCACAGCCTTACAGACACTTTCTTCTCTGTCTGTCTCTTTCTCCTTGATTTTAATTAAGCTTTCCTCATAAGTAAAAGTACCTGAAACCCCATATATGATTAGACTTTTACAAACTTGGGTGTCTTACAAACTCTATTGCAACGTGAAGTTAATTTGGGGGAACTCATTGGATTCAAGGAGACATTAAATCAAGTGGCTGTCTTCAGGAGGTTTTACTAGGCTGTTCCATCTCTTTTCCATTCCTGCCATGGTCTTAAGTAGGGATTCACGTAAGTGAAAAGTGTCATCTAGAGGCTTTATAAGTTTGTGTTTTCTGGAGCTCAACATTTTTTTGTCTTAACTCAGAGGGAATTCTCTGTTCCAGCCTTTTGTGCATGAATGTAACTAAAAGAATCAGGGGTTTATTTGTGGAAAATGTATAGCTTGCCCAGCACTGACCCTGTTAACTTCATTCTCATCATGATTATTCTCTGTTCACATCAATTAACTAATTCAGATCTTGTTTTGTGGTATTTATGAGAAAACATGGGATTGAGAACTTGATTTTAAAGTCTGGAAGATGCAAGTTCTTTATCTGACAACGTTAATGTTTTAAGATTATTACCTGGTTGATATGAAATGTCAGGGTTTTCTGGTAAATCATACTACTTCACTGGCTGGCTCTAAAATGATTTCCTATACTCCTCTGTGTTTTAAAGGGGATGTTGTTATAAGTTCATTCCACAGTACTTTATACTGCAGTTTTGGAGTGGATGTGGGGTTTACTAAATTTAAATGACTAATAACATAGTACAGCAAAGCCCAATGTATCTGACCAAGACCAATGCAAATCATATTTTTGTTCTTACTTGCTACGTGGCCATTCTCTCCCCTTCTCTGTCTTTGCTTAGAGAATAAGTCAAGAGGCCTATGTTTGGATGACTTTGCTTCTTCCCAGTTGAGCTCTTTACTTAGAACTTTATAAATTAATTAAAAACAAGAAAAGTATTTTTTAAGCTTCTTTTTTTCTTCTTTTTTTGTTTTCCTGGCTTTGTATATTTGGGACACTTGAAAAATGTTTTATTATTTTCATTTTAAAGTGCCCAGTTCTTAGACTAGAGTTTTAATTGTCTTTTGATAAGAGCTTGGAAAAATTTAATTTTTCTTTAGAAGAAAAAAAGTAACTTGTCTTGTATTACATCTCTAATGAATTGCTACAAATTCTCATCTTTTATTTTAATTTATCAGACAATGAAAAGACTTTGTCAGACTTCGGAACACCATTTGTAGTAGCCTGGAAAAATACGCACAACTACAGAGTATGGAATAGCAACAAGCATCCAGCTCTTGCAGAGGTAAATTCTAGGTAAGGAACCATTTTTATTTAATTGTTTTGGTTTGGGGTTGGGTTTTTTTGGTCTTTGTTTAGCATTTAACATGGAAAGCTCCTAGTATGCATAGTCAGGCACACTGTTCTGTAGAATTACGACATTCCCTTGTTCCTGCTATAAAGCCCTGAGGGTGAAAGTTTGGGGCTCTATTCTGTAAGTACAGAAACTGAGTCTTTCTGTTCTTCAATACCTTACTCTAATTCTGGGCTATAGTTTTATGAAGAAAAATATATCCAGAGTCAGGAGAAGTGAAACTTGTTTAAGTTGATTGTTGGCTGTCCCCAGCTATAGCAAGTTTGTCATTCCTCAGGAATTGTCCTCAGATGGTTCTGCTTTTTATTAATTGCTTCCAGGTGTCCAGGCAATAGCTGTGTCCAGGGTTGTCATTGATGAGGAAGGAGGGGAGCTGGCTGTTTTATGTTGCATCTTCTATACTTTGGATTGTTTTCTGTGTATTTTCACTCAAAGGTTAGATTATGCCAGGCTTGGTAATGCTGTTGGCTGTGCATGTGTTTTGTTTAGCATGGGTTATTACTGTTCTGCAGGGAGTTTTGTTTGCTTTGTCAGCTGCTGTAGTCTGAAGAAGGTTTTTCTTTAGACCTACAAAGCTCTCTTCGTCTATTTTAGGGATCTTTTTCCTTTTTTATTTGCCCTGTGTTGCTAGACGGAGGTGCCTCTGCCTTAATGAGAAAAGATTATTGATATCTGGTCTGTAAATAGAAGGCATCTTACAGGTGCCATAAGAAATCTAAGTTGAATAGTCACTGGGACCTAGCCTTCTGTAAAGTGATATAGTAGAATATCTACGAGAGATTTTTTTTTGTAAGCCACAGAGAGGAGTACAACTAATAATTGTGTGATACGGATTCATTGTGAAAAAATAAATACTTAATGTTTTCTGGTTTTCCTCCCCTTCTAGCCATCCATTCCATGGACAGTACTCTGTATCTGATGTTAAGTTAAGATTGTCACAGTAAGTATATAGCACTTTGGTTTGTGGGTTTTTTTGTTTTGTTTTTTTTTTTAAAGTGTGGTCAAATATTGGTAACTGCTGTTATGATGAACTAAACAAAATAATGATTTAAATTGGCCATGTACATGAAACTATACTCAATGTCCTCTTGCAAAACATCACCACATCTAAAGATGGAACATTTGCCTGAAATGGGGAAAAACAGTGCTAATGCACTATTTTGTGTTTGACTTTACATAATACAGCCCTGATTTTTTGCGTTGCAATTATAATGCTTTTGTGTACTTATTTTTAAAGTGTAAACTAAAGCTGTTAACTTTTATCAGCATTTTTCTGTATGGTGGCTTTAGATCTCACTATTAGGAGAAAACAGGGGTTTTTTTAAATTAGCTGTTTTTTAATACAGCATTTTTCTAAAACTGTTAAAGTTCACTGTATATGTACTGAGACATGGTTCGGTTTCTTCAATTTAGAAGTTTAAAATGGGTTTGACATTACCTCTTATTGCACCAAACTCACCTGAACTTTAAGTTGGTCTCAGCTCTCACCTGTAGTATTCAAGTCTAAAACTCAGTGGTGCTTGTTAGTCCTATAGCTGTTCAGCTCTAACTGAAGCCGGAATTCAGTCCTGGGAGTTGCAGTTAACTATCTCGTCTTGTTTATGCACCAAAATAGATTGTTTTCTCACTTAGCTATGTTGACCGTAAAACATCAGAGACTGGTTTTTTAAGATGCCTGTAAATCAGCAATACCTCCATGCTGCTGATTCTGCACCTGCCTTGACTGTAGACCGTTATTTTCAGTACACTGTGAGTAGACCTAAAACACATGCTAACAGCTAGAAGAATAAAAAGGTTCAGACTTCAGCCCGCTGAACCTTTTTGTTGCTTTTGCTGACCAATGACAGATTAAATTTCCGTGATGGCGATTGAGAATGCAAATGAATCAAGATTTATCTCAAGGTAATTGCCTTCAATAAGGTGCATGCTGATAGCAGCTATTATTAATGGATGGTCTTTGTAGAAAGACTTAGTCTGAAAGATATGGAGGTGTCTATAATCTTTTACTTGACCTATTTTTGTGTTTGAAAGGGGAGATACTAACTCTTCTGAGTAGCCTGAAGTCAGCGTTAAAAGGGCCAGTAGTTCTTAGCGTGTCTCTAATAATAAATATTTTTACAACAGTGCCTTTTTTCTCCAGTTATGACTTTGCTATCAGATACTCATCAAAATGACTTGCTTTTGCAAACTGAGCCTAAACTTGTTCTTGGTGTACTCTATTCTTTCTGCTTTTTGCATCTACACTGAAGATTTTGAAAATGGGAAAAGGATGTGGCATGCTGTGTTGTTCAGTTTTACATAAATGGGTTTGCAAAGCTTGAAATGTGGACTTGAATGTTACAATTTAAAACTAAATGAGGTTATTTGCAAGTGATCACACTTCTGCAGTAGACCTGATTGTTTTTGTACTTTCCTTTCCAAATGACGGTAGAGTCTGTCTGTCTGTCGTCTTCTTTACCAAAAGCATGAGTGTAAACTTTACTTGATCAAAAATTCAATCGTAGAGCAAGATACAAAGTAAACTCTGTTTAGAAAAAAGAATAATGACTGATCAGTAACACTTACTGTTTTGTTTAAAGCTTATGTATTAGGGCTAAAACTTCTCAAAAATACTGCAAATCTAACTTTGTAATTTAGAACATAAATGCATTTTGGTAAATATTTAGGAAAGGTATGAAGTGTGTTGTGTAAGAATGAACCATTGGGCGTTTTGATTCCTGTCTTGCTGACGGTATCTTTTCTTCCTCGGAGAAGCTTGCCTAACTGATCTGTGTGGATAAGATGCATGCAGGAATGACGGGCTTGATCGTGTGTGTGTGTGTATATATATACACACACACATAGATATAAAAAACTATATATATGTATGCTCTATAAATCTGTGTATTGATATATATTTTAACTATGTATTTGTAAATACAAAGTAAGAAGTCAGTCAAGTAACAGTCTTCAGTATCTCTCTTGTTTAGCTCTGTGCAAAACAGTGAACGTGGAAAGAAGATTGGAAATGTGATGGTTTCTACTAGCCGAAATGTTGTACAAACAGGAAAAGCTGTAGGTAAGAAGCTTATTTAAAACCAGCTTACATCTAAGCTGTATCTTTTTTGAAGAAGCATTCTATATCTTAGTTATATTTCATTTTAATTCAAGTGTACTTCATAACATACATACAAACCGGAGCAACGTTTTGAGGGGTAAAGCTGCTGATTGAGGCCCTGTATGTTGTGTAATAGTGGAAAGAGAAGCGGCTAGGCCAAAGGAATTAGTGTAAATTCCTTTCCCAGTGTGGGCTGGAGATAAACGTGGGGAGAGAGATGTTCAGGGAAAAGCTTTCATGTAGTCTGGAAATGCTTAAGACCACAACACCACCTTCTGCACTGAGCTATTCTCATTTATATATCACTTTGAAACTATCCAGAGCTGGTTGTTTCTGCAGGTTTTGCAATAGTCTGTAATTTTCTGGAAAAGCGCTTGTTGCACTTGAACAGGGGCAACATCACATTGTCATCTTACAGTGTGAGGTGACATGAGTTCACCCATTGAAGAATCTGATAGTTGTTTGCCAAAAATTGTTTAGCTTCCTCTTTTATACCATTCGAGTTTTTCTAGTCTTTGTGTGGTTGTACACTGTGGCAAGGAGCGCCTTTTGGCCCTAAATCTAGCAAGCCATCCAGGGCAAAGGACAGTGTAGGCCATTTCTGCTGAGCTACTATGTTCAAGTTCTTTGAATATTTTCTGACACAGACTCTGGACTTGGATTTTAAATCCCAAATCAGACAACTGATTGTGTGATTTTTTTTTTAATATTTCTTTGTAGTAGCATAGTAATGATAACACTGCACTACTGACCTTCTTTCTATTGTTTTGTAATGCAGGTCAGTCAGTTGGAGGAGCCTTCACAAGTGCAAAATCAGCGATGTCATCGTGGTTTTCCACTTTTACACAGTCAACCCAAAGCCTTGGGGACTAAATGATGGTTTTGCACAATGCTGCTGAATATTTCAGGTGCAGTGCTTTCTCTGAGCTGTAAAAAGACCGCTCCAAAACATAGGAGTGGAGATTAACTACCCAGGACCAAAACAAGGTGTATGTTGCTTGCAAGCAGACATGGAATGCTACCATTCACTTTCACTAGAAGTATAGAAGAATGGCGAGTGTCTCCATACAACGGGATGGCATTTGCAGCATATTGGTTGTATTTAAAATGACTACTTTTCTTTAAAACTGAGCCTTTATAAAGACATTAGCAAACAGGGCTTGTTGCAAGCCAAACGCGTTTGACTTTAGATTTGTACATTTCGTTGGATGTTGAAAATATTTATGTAACTAGTTATATTTTTCAATCCAAATAGCCAAATGTTTGTGAATTCTTGTCAGAAATAAGCAGAGTATAAATACTGATTCCTCTTTCAGGTTGGATTTGAGAGCATCTCTGCAAAATGTGTACGGTGGAAACCCTTAAAGGGTTCCAGGCCGGGTGGAACTTTCTCACTTTCACCTGCAAACTAAAATCGGCAGGGTGCAGAGTAAAACTGTGGCTGACTTAAGGGGTTTTTTTCCTTTCTCCTCTGTAGCCATGTACAGTTGTTTGCATTAATCTGTCTCTAGCTCTCTTTGTGTCCCCAAATCTGTGTGACAGTTGCAAAATCACTTTTTTCTTGATGTTATGCAGTAGGCCTTCATAACTTCGCATATATTCTGGCTGTGTTTTTACCCTGGGACGTGAATAGGATTCCAGTTGGAGAGATCTCTTCAGGAAAAGTATTACAAAACAATTCTCCCAAATTGGGATTGGATCATAGACAGTTTTGTGAGGTCTTGCTCTGTTAGGATGTAATTACACTATCAGTGTAGTTACGTATGTATGAATACAAAGTACTAAAAATGCCTAAAACTAGCACAGTAGCAAACTCTGCGTGGCTTTTTTTTTTTTTTTTTTTTGGCTGGTAAAGTTACGAAGACTCTTCCAAATGAAAATCAGCTGTATCGATTTTCTGTGTCGACTCAGGGAATGTTCTGTTTGGATAACTACTTTTTTCATAAGGAAGGTAACACTAGAATTGAGAGAGTAACTAAGTCTCAGTTCGTATCCTTGTGTGAAGAAATATAATAGTTTATATGAAAAGATGTGGCATAATGCTGTGTTTTGTATGTAACATGCATGTGGTGTCTTCTGTATGCAAGCGTATTCCGCTTCCTACATTTCCTGATTCTGAGAGATGATTTCCTGGTTTTTTGCCATGTGTGTGCCTCTATATGCCTTCTAACGTCCCCACATGAGAGCTGTTAACATTTTCCACATTACATTACCAAATGTTCCAAATTTCTGTAGTAAAAGGTTCTTAGTTTATTGCCTCATCAGTATCTGTCAGCATTTTGCCATGTTCTTTTCCAGGGCCAAGATTTCAAGTCATGGTTATTTCTTCTATCCCTCAAATAAAATACAGCAGCTGTACAAGAGATAAACAAGAAGGCTTGAATGTAATTTAAGAAATTAAGTTCCAGTGTCTTTAGGTGCATTTGAAAAGCTAATAGAAAAGCCACACTTGTATCACATAGTTACTGTCCAACAACTTAGAACGTTTTCAGTTTTACTGCTTCAAACAGCAATTTGAAAATACAGGATCTGGTTTAAAGCCTTCATTAATTTTTTCCAGGACAAACTAGGTAGAATGGCCGTGGAAGACCTGAGAGTGTACAGCTAGTTTGAGTAGTTCCGTTTGAGAAGGGCAAAAACGGTCCTTAAAGCTTTACTAATGTACTGCTGCTGACATACAAGTAAAATGCATCTATAGAACTGCAACTATTGCTCCTGGTCTCTGCGTGTATTTGTGTATCTCCTAAAACTTCTGATACTCTTTTCTGTTTTATTCCACAACTCTAATACACATTTATATCTTTTCAAAGACTAAGTAATACTTGATATGCAGGAAGAGCTCTGGTGAAATAAGAGTAGGGCTGCATTTATTCATGATGGGTCTAGAGCTTTCTGATTCAGCATGCAGATAAGAAAATAATAGAAAATAATTGCTTGCTTTTGTGAAACGGCTAACATATTATCTGCTGTCTGGGATTTAAGTGATCAGGCTTCATGTTGTAATGAAGACTGAATAAAGGTACATAAAGGATTTAAGCACCTATAAAACTAACTTCAGCAACTTGAGGCACAGTAGGTAAATTTAGGCTTAGGAGCTCAAGGTGGTGAGTTTTAGGAGCCAGGCAAGTGGCTGGTATTTATATGTACAAGGTAAGGTATAGGAGCGGGACCTTCAAGGATCCCCTTTCAATATCCTTGTCTGTCACCTCCTCACTTGAGTTTCTTCTGTAGAATTATGCCCCAAATTTGTATAGCCCATTTGTTAGCTCTCTGCATTCCTCTCACTCCCACAGACTCCCTTGCTGGCCCAAGGATATTAGAAAGCTGACTGGGTTTTTTGGGTTTGGGTTTTGGGCTTATTTTTTTGGTAGATTGATCTGAGGAAAGGCAGAACGAGGTGCCCTTTGCAGTGCTAAGCTGATGCACGGCTGCTTGCTGCTTTGTACAGGGACTCTTGTGATACTTCACAGTATTTCTCTTACGGGCAGGAAGACCAGACAGATCTTTCTCTGCAGTCTTTTTCCCACCGTCCCGGCTGCCTCTATGGTGGAGCCAAACATACAACCTGATCAAGAGCATTTTCCTTCCTTTACAAACGATAGAATAAGAAACTTGTATTAATGTTCAGTCTTCTTTTTAAGAGGTGGCATCCTGCTAGCAAGTTGGACTCTGATTTAAACTCATACAGTAATTAAGACTCAATGCAGCAGGTAGAGATGAAATGATCTTCATAATCTGTGGTCTTCATTGACATGTATGTTTGCTCTTCGACATTCGCTTAAACTTACTTTTGGGCAGTAGGAATGCATGCAGCCACTGACGTTCATCCAAGCTCATGTAGTCCTCTTAATCTAATGGTTGTTACCTCTTTAGTTAAATCCAATGCAAATGCAAGTTATTTCCCTCCCCTCTGTTCTAAAATCTCCAGTGCAGTCATTATTACTTATTCAGAAAGATTTAGGCAGTCGACTTCCATGTCAAAGACTGACGTCCATTTCTGCGCTGCAAGAAACGGTGAGTCCTAAATGAATCAGTGATCGTGCCTCTACTGAGTCAGCTGTGAAGCTGTTGGTACAGCTCTGTCACGATGCATGTTGCAAAGGTATTTCTGGCTGTCAGCGTGCAGCGCGAGCTGACGTCCAGGTAACACAATAGTGCACCTCTCAGCTTTCTGGCATCAAAGGCATCAACCTGTGCTTTTTGTACGTGCCAGCATTTGAGGAACTGCCTATAGAGCGTAGATAAGAGATACGAGTCCCAAAACCCCCACAAGACCAAGTATTGTTGACCTGATACTTCATTTGACTAAAATGTTCAGCGTTTTTCAACAATCATTTTCATGTCATAGCCTTAATTCTTGTGCACATCTGACACCAGTTTCCTCAAATATCACAATGTAATTATCGTTTTTAGATCAGTACATTGCACTTTTTTGACCTTGTACATCTGTTTTAAGCACCTTTGTAATTAAATTTAGTATGTTGCCTAAACAAGCTTCTGATTTCCATAGAAATGATTACTAAGCAGAGAAACTAATGTGGCAGTATTTAATTGTAAAAGCGTAGGCGCAAATGAAGTTTTTAAACATAGAAACTGTTGCTTGATAATAGAACATACAATTAATGTATTTGATTTTTCTTGTGCTGCTTCAAAAATAAATACATCCAGCCTGTTTAAAGCTCTGTTTGCTCAAAAAGCTGTATTTTAAGAAATTAATTCCACCAGAAGACACTTGCAGGCATCTGGTTTTGGTATTGGTAGCTGTTTGTAATACACTGACAGTCTTTTTGAGGTTTGTCTTCCATTTAAACTGATTGTGGATGTTGCTTTTGCAAAATTAGGACAAGAGGATCCTCTAGTGTGACTTTTTATTCCCTGTTGGGTACTGCTCATTGTAAAGTGATTAAAGTCTTCAGTAGGTCACAGACCTCTCATGTCAGTAAGAGCTTTAGGTACAACTGTAAAATTTTGATCTAGATTTAGCTTCAAAATAGTACGTAGTTCATGTGGATTGTGACATCTAGTCAAAATCAGGATGCTGAGTAAATTAAGTGCTGCATATCCAGCGCTCTGCCAGAGTGAGCTATTCACTGAAGTTTTATTTTAAAACTTCAACACTTCTAGTGTACCTGTCACTGTACCTAGCTGAGAATGATTTGGTAAATTACTGTTTCCCATAGAAGGAAATGTAACTACCCTGAATAACACTGATGTGAATTCTGCATAGTTTATGGCTAGAAAACGGTTGCAATTCTCTAAAACTTGTTAAAGTTTTCCTGACCGTATGCAAGTAGTCCTTCAAACACACTGAAAGATAAATTTACATCATGTTGTTTATGCAGTGTAATTTGACTTTCTTGCATGTATTCAGTCTTCATTAAAAAGGGCAACCTGGAGAGTATTCATTAAAGGCAGAAACACTACATTATTGTGCTATGATTAAAGATGTATGACAAATCGCTTCATGGTGTTTTGAGTCTTTGAATACCATAGTAGAGGAGAGATGGACTTCAAAAAGCAGGCATGGAGCTTTAGGTCTGTGATGTTTCTGGTCTTGACCCCTTTCTTTATCAAATATTAGAGGTAGTGTTTGGATTCATTAAAAAAAAAAATGGAGATGGATCACTTGTATCAGTCAAATAGTCGGTTAAATAGTGAACCTGACTCAATTACTTTATTCCCCATGAGTTGACATTGTATGTGCACAACATCTGTATGCAGCTGGCTTAATCTCGGTTGTGATGTAACTTGGAAGTCTAGCTGTCTTGTGGAGTCCTTCTGTACAGGTTCCAAATTCCTAATTCCTAATCTTACATTGCTCCTGTTGTAATACTATTCCAAAATCAACTGATTTTTTTTCTTTTTGTTACTTCCCTGTGTGAATTTACTGACTAATACTGAGGAAAGCATAACTACTCTTTGCCTCAATAGTAGCAGAGAACACCTACACAATCTTCTTTTCTTGTCTTAATGTAGATCACCAGGACAGCAGCACTGTAAGAACATTTAGACTGAAGGAAGAACAGTTACCTAAAGGGAAGGCAGTTACAGAGGTATTTTGTTGTATTAAAGACAATATTGGGAATAACATCACTCGCATACTATATGAAACAGACGGAGAATACTGACGAAGCGAACTCCATTGGTCTCTCATCTCTGAATTGAGAGACTTCGTGAAATGCACACAGAAACACTGTGGAGAATTTAAAAGTTCAGGTATACCAGAAAGTGGCAAAAAAATAACGCTGAGCTTAACATATTGCCTAAATATGACCTGTGGTTATTGACCTTTGCTGCTCTTAATAAATTGTGTATGTATTTTGATGTCTGCAGTGCTGTGCCAAAGAGCTGGCTGAGATGTCCACTCTTAAAGTGTGGAACTCAGTTCTTAATTTTTTTTTCTCTTCAATAAAAACATGTTCTCAGAGTTCAGTTAGCTAGCTCTACCTCTTGCACTTTCTAAATAAAAATCTCAGCATCAAGATTGAGCTTGATGTTTAGCGCATAATCTGAACAGACTTTAAGATCTATGTTACATCACTACCTTTTTAGTGCTTTTTATTTTCCCCGTTTACTGGCTCTTTGGTCATATTAATGCAGTAGAGGCACCTAAGAGTGTGTGTATGTATTCAGTATGGTTTGCTATTTTAAGAGATGAGGTCACGTAATGGTTCAGGTGACCAGTTACACTTCAGCACTTCAGTCGTTGTGTATGTAAAATGCTTAAACCCTTTCTTTGCTGAAACAAAGGTACCAACTGTCGCCAGTTAGACCAGGCCCGAGAAGAGCTCTGTGTTTTCAGAGCAGGAGGGGAGAAGAGCACACACAGAGAGATATTTTTACTACTCTTCCACCTTTGTGCCCGTCCCATCTTCTCCACTAGTCCTTTCTTCCATGTCACAGTTTCTGTAACTCAGCCCTGACCCAGGTCTTGCTCTCACCAGCCGGTTCAGGCTGTTTACCGGCCTCTTCCATACCGGAACTTGGGAGGTGTGTGAAGATGCGCAGCTTTTGTATAGGCTGCCTCCCGGTATTGTGAGTGATGCCTGCATTTTATTCGGTCTCCTAGTCCTCATCCCCCAGGCTATAAGCTCTGTGAGTAAGAACTCTGCCTTGCTGGATTGTACTCATGATAAATGTTGTAGGAGGGAGATGCTTTAAATAATTCCAGAGTGTAACTAAACAGAACTTTGTTTGGCTAATGTTGAGCATGAAGTGGAAAGAAACTGGCTTTAAGGCTGAGCCTACTTCAGAGCCTGTCTAGATTAAAGCTCCTTTCATGTAGGAATTCAGATCCAAAAAGAGAAAACAATGTGAAGGTAACTGTAAATGGGAAACAGGAGAAAAAACACTGGCCTGCTAATAAGGTCGGTGGTTGCATGTTTGTCCACTGGTGTGCCTTAGCTATCCTGCAACGTGGCAGGTGCTAGTGCATTGTAACAGAGGGGTTGAGAAGTGAAATGAGAAATGTGGTGAGAAGCAGTGCTTTAAATCTTAAAAAAAAAAAAAAATTCCTTAGAATTTTATTAAATTATTTCCCCCTGAAATTAACTGTCCATCTGATCCTACTCTCTGTAAAGCTTGACAGTTCACTGCCCTAGATCTGACTGGTCCCCTTGGAACAAAAATTAAGCTTGCAATTAGGTATGCATTTAAACAACTGTAAAAAATGAGTGGATGCATTCAAAATTAGCAGAGGCTAGATCACTTTTTTTATTACTTCCAGTAGGGGGAACTGAAACTATGTAGGACTAACTTTAAGTAGTTCTACCAGAAAAGAAGCAAACATTTGTAAATGTAGCAAAGCTTGAGGACATACAAAGTTGGTTCACTGAAACTTACACCTAAATGTACTTCAAAGCCAAGTACAGATTGAATGGGCTAGTGTTAGGCTGAAGCTTTGTCATGAGATACCAGCTTAGAAGTCTGTGAAGGCTTTAATCATGTTTGCTCTATTTATGAGATGAGCACTATATTTCTTTGAGCTGTTGTCTTTGTTCCCACCGAAGTCTTTCTCTGCTTCCACCACTAGTGACCATTTCCAGGCACATGACAGTGCTTTGCCTGCATGGTTTCCTCCTTGAATTATGCAAGGAAATAATTTAGACTTGAGAATAGCATTTGCCAGCTGTGTTTTCCTTTGGGGTTGAATACTGACTGCAGCAACTAGTTGTGTAAGTAAGTAAGTGAACTAATAGTATGTCTTTAACAGAGTCACTAGAAAACTGTTCAACACTTGACCAGTCTTGCCTTAAGTACTCTATTATTAATAGTAAATTAATTTTAAATAAGGTACTACCTCATCTTAGACTATATAAAATACAAAAAAATGCAGATAGTATCTAGAAATATCAAACTAATATATTAAAAATGCAGACTAGCAGGAAGTCATGTAGACTGGCTGTGTTTTAAAAGAAGTTCCTAAAGAGATAAAATCAAGTACAGTTCTTCCAGGTTCTCTGATGCAACTGTGACTTAAAGCCACTGCAATTTAATCACCCATTTCCTATTGAAATTTACCCTTTTTTTTCCCTTTGCTAAGAAACTGTGCATATGGTTTTAAACTCAAGGTGAAAGTTCTCAGTAACAGAACAAACCCAGTGTGCTCCTTCACTAGCTGTAGATCATCTACACTTGAAGAACGGAGGCTTGTCCTAAAGCCTAACGCAGCCTGATAGAGCAGGCTAAGGTGAGAGTGACCCGCAGAGCCAAGCAGACCATTCTGGCTGGAGCTACCAGGATGCCACTCATATTTTTGCCAGAGGTATGTGATTCTCCAACTCACATTATAAAGTCGTATGACTGTTTTTCTTTTAATGTATAGTCCCGTGAACAGGCTTGGAACTGCACGTCCCAGCCTACATGAAAGCAATATAAACAGACCCAGCAGCAGGAGCCCCTGGGTCACTTCTCCCCATTTATCT
Source organism: Morus bassanus (assembly GCA_031468815.1). Lineage (NCBI taxonomy): Eukaryota > Metazoa > Chordata > Aves > Suliformes > Sulidae > Morus > Morus bassanus. Next base: position 54,948,299 of record CM062567.1, on the reverse strand, counting down.
AAGCAATTCAAGTGTTTAAAAAAAATAAAAAAAAAGAGTTAATGTAATGGTAAATGCAAGCATGTTATGTCACCTTCAAAGTAAATTAGCAGCTTGCCCTGTTCTGTTGGGGCCGTCGTTATTCTGGGTCCCATAAACCCTTACATGGTACTAACTGGCAGAGCATTAGAGGGAGTTTCATATAAGGCAGGTTTATCTGAAGTCCCTTTTCCAGTCAAAACCTTTAGTAATTGTACAAGACAAGACTTTGCAAATCCACTAGAGCCCTAGCCACACAAATACATAGGTGTCATCTTTGTTGAAAACTGTGATTGTATTTAGGAAATAAGAAACAGAATTAAGGAAAAGTCAGGGACAGTCTGGACAACAGAGCAAATAAAGTTACTCTTGATACTAAGGACTGAAAATAGGTCTCCCATCTTCTGACTCATGGAAAAGATTCCTCATGACCTCCTTAATGCCTGTTGTTTTTCACTGTCAGCAGAGCAGAATCTCTCCCACGATGGGATAAATGCTGATTTACAGAAGTCATAGCAAGGGATTCAAGTTCTATATGATTCTCAGTTTGACCTCACTACCTAATTTCCAGCTTTCACTGACCAGAAGGCACAGTCAACTCACGTGCACGTCTCCAAGCCTTGCACAGCTCAACTATTTCAAGTTGCCTTCAACAACCTACTCGCTAGAAGTGTGCGTGCAGTGGGCGGGTGTCACAACTGTGTCTACTTCAACCAGAAAGCACGCTCAAACTCGGGTGGATTCAGTCTTTTTTAATAAATTAATGTCATTCAAAATACAGTGCCAGAACATGATGCAGCTGAACATGCTAGTAAGGTTTGTCATGAAGCACCTGTGTTCATGTTAGATTGGCGGCGCCCCGCTACTGCTAGTGGTTCCTGGGATTAATGCCAGAGCAGCACTAGTCACCTGCTCTCCTGCACGCAGAGCACAGGATATTCCTGAACAGTTTGCTCCCCCTCCCCACCCCCCCCCCCCCCCCCAAGTAAAAAACCTGATAGCTAAGGGATATCTATACACAGTCACACTACAGTAATGCTTGTTATTAAATTAACAGAAAATAAAGACCTGGTTAATCCACACTAAAACTTTGTTTTACAATGGAAAAATACATCAGCAGCAGGAAGTAATATACATGAGCCAATGTTACTGTAATACAGAATGTGGAGACATTTACTGATTAAAGCTCCACAGAGACCCGCACTATGAGGGCTGACAATTCCTATTGCAAGCCCAGCAACTTAAGTCCACACCTGGTAAACTACCAGCTGCTTGGAAGACCTGTATTCTAAATAGACAGGTATAAGTTAGTGAAAATAGAATACATGCACCTAATAATACAGCTTGACTGAACCTGCAGTCATTTTGCCCTGCATGTTACCATACACTGAAAGATCTACCCTTCCTACCACAGGTAGATCCATGGGATTTGTTTCTTTTTCTTTTCACGGCATTGCTATACCAACGCGGATATTAGTATTATGTAAGTGCAGCACAGTCCTTCAATTAGGCCACACTGACAATTATAGAACTAGCACTTAAGTAGAATATCCAGAAGTAGTTCAAAGATAACTGGAAGATACTTTCAAAAGGGGTGTGACATCATCCTAGAAACAGTAACTACTTTTTTTCTGAAGCTCATTCTCCTGAACCAAGACTTCATAGAACTAGAAATTAATTCTTTAGACAAGTCAGATGCTTAAGCTCATGATATACATATATGTTTCTCAATTATCAGATAATAGTATTTCAGATTATGGAAGCGTATCTGCTCATTTCACTGATTCATACTGAATGGCGACAAGTGTTAGGTAGGGCATAAAAATACAACTCGTGAAAGACAGGTTTCACGCCTCTGTTCCCAGACCTCCTCTTTCACAAACTATTTATTTCAAGATAACTGAGCACAGAATCAGTTGTGCATTCTAATGTGGGAGCTATACAGTCGGTAGAGTAACCATCTCCCCATCCAGCTCAAACTCATCAGCTCCATCGGGTGAGAAGAGATACGTTGGAGGTTTCCATAGGGACTCTTCAAGGCAAGATGGATACAGCTTTCCTACAGTGCACCGGAAGTCTTTCCCCAAGTCCCAAAGCACACGTTCCGATATGTGCTGTCGTAGGAACCAGCGATCAAGTTCCAGGTCGTACTGATAGGTGGCATACTTTGCTCGCTCGTTCATGTGGGTTTCTCGTATAAAGACGCATAGAGAATTAGAGATGACGACGGCTCTAACGCACGGGTCGGAATACCGCTTGGCAGGGATGTTGGCTGCCATTCTCCATTCGTTTTTATTCACATCGTAGATCTCCACAGTTACGGAAGACCCATCAACAGTACTGCTTGGGAGTCTTACACCAGAATTGCTGGCAATATGCAGTCCTCCGATATAGAATATTTTATCACCAAAAGCAGCAGCTGAAGCGAAACACCTACTTGTTTGTCGCATAGCCATTTCTACCCAAGCATCTGACCTGGGAAAATAACAGTACATCAAGTTGTGTGACATTACGTAAATGCAGTTGTGAACTGCTACTGCTGTGCTCCATTGCCAGGCGCAAGGCAATGGGCTTACCATGGTCCACTCATCCTTCTCGGTATCGTATCTCTCCACCGTTCTCCTGTTGAGTTCTCCACCAACGCTGTCTCCTCCAATTGCATAGATGTATCCTTCACAGCAGACCAGGGATGGCTTTATACGAACAAAGAGCATCGGCGTCTTTGGAAACCAAGTGTTTTGCTGTGCATCAAACCAGTAAAAGCAATTCACAGTTCTGAAGGCAGCCTGGAATTTGCTGCTTTTACTGTGATTGGTTTTCGTGTTTTTCAGAGGAACTTGCCCACCTGCTATGTAGATGTCATTATCCGGAGTTACAAGCGTCCCAACCTTATGCAAGTCAGCAGGAGGGTTGCAGAGTTTGTAAACTTTCTCTGCCTGGGGGCTATAACAGACAGAAGAATAAAGACTACCAGGGTTTTCAGCAGCAGCTTCGATGAATATCATCATCTCCTCTTTTGTCATACCAAGTCTGGGCTTGAAAAACTTCGGCATCGATTTGTACAGCCCTTGCACCACCACGGACTTATCATTGGGTGGTAAACCTTGAAACCAGGCTCTCTGCGTTACTTCTGAAAGTGCATCGATTCGGATTTGGCTAAGAACAGAGGACAAATACTGCGATCGTGATTCGGTGTTGTACTCCAGCCATAACATAGCAGCCTCGCGAACTGTCTCCTCCTTTTCCACATTTAAATTGTCACTGCTCAAAATATCTATCAGTAGGTCATGTGACAGCTGCATGAAAGCCTCCTGGTGGTACACAGCTGTGAACTTGTGCTCTACCATTCTTTTCGCACTCTGTTTTAACTCTTCGCAGCTGAAGAGATCGGCAAAACTTAAGAGACGCACGCAATTTTCTGCGTTTATTTTTTTGATTAAGTATTCTCTACACCGTTGTAACACATCGTCTACCTGTAACGCAAAGAAGAAACACACCATTACTGCATACCGTCTAGTCCTTCATGTAGCAGCAGCAGGTAGAAGTACCTGCTTTTTAGGGTCGAACGCCAGAGTTTAGGCCTGGAATACGATATATACACAAAAATACAGCAGCGACTTACTCGGCCAATTCATACAGATCAAGTACATCACATGATTATGTCCCCTTGAGAAACTAATTATCTAAATATCAGAAGTGCACTGTTTTACTTCCACCCTCCACAGGGTCCATAAAGCAAGGAGGGATGGGTACATGAAACGAGACCTGGCAAGCAACTGCGGCCTACGCTGAGCAAACTGAACAAGAGCATTTTGAAATGACTAAACAGAAGAGACTATTTAGCTGGATAAAGAAAAAAAAATGGTTCAGAGATTTGAAGCACTTATTTCATACTCAAAATAAAACATTCCTACCTGTAAGAAGCAGGCAGTTTCATAAAGCTGTTCTACTGTGCTGTCGCTTATTGCCAAGTTACCCGTGTATGCATAAGTTATGATAATTTGTAAAGTGGCCGCATCCACATTTCTCAGGTGCACATGTGTTTGTTTGCTTTCACTTAGCCCACTCATGAACATGGCTCTGAAGAGAAACATACAAATTAAGAGCAACAGTAAGTACAGGAATCTTAAAGTCACTTATCACCTGTAAGCCTTCAGCAATTACACCCCAGAAGGTGAACACTCTCTTTGGTTGCCTGCTTACAGGTGTTTAGCATTGACCTTAGGCTACCAGCTAGTGTTTAAGATAAAGCACTTGTACAGAACACTCAAAAAGTACCATCAGTGCCTTCCGGAGAAGTGCTTTCTACTTATGCAAACTCTTTTGTCTTAATCAGCAGAGAACCCTAATGATTTTAGAGTTTTAATGATGACATTTAAAACCTTTTCCTGTCAGGTGATAAGAGGGAAGTAACATCCTCCAGGAAATACCATTGAAACATATACAAGTAGATTTTAGATTCTAAAACAGAAGCAGCAGATTTCTGCAATGGATTGAGCTAAGTCACACCAAAAAGCATGCTCCTCTGAGAAGGTTAGCTCAGAAAAAGGAGCAAGCACTAGCACTTCATGAAGTATTTCTTATCTGCCATTCATAATAATGATATGCAGTAAACGTCAAGTTTGTAGACAAAAATCAATGACAAAAAACCTATCAAGCTTGGTCTGAAAAAAAAAAGAAAAAAAAGCCTAAGTATTTCCATTACATCTTCCTGAAAAAGTAAAAAGGCAATTTAATGGGGAACACTGATTTTAAGAGCCTTCCATTAATTCAGGTTTGGTATTGATGGTTGTACTGAAAATTCAGCTCAAGGCTCTTTATATTTATTTGGGGCTTTTTAGGAAACCAGATATGTGATGAGTTCAAAGGGGCAGTGGATGCTGCAGGAGAGGCAATACAACTCCCTAAGCAAAGCCATTCCAGGAAGCATCTGGTATAAAGACGGTGCCCCGCCACTGTTCCTTCCTGCCCCATCCCCATCCCTCTGTCTTCTTCTAAGCTCTGTAACTCAGGGCAACTTGCATTTTAGGAGGGATCACTGACTGGCCAAGTGAGTATCAACTTGCCACACAGCTTTTAGAGGTAAGCAAGACAGTACAAGTGCCAGCAGAGACTCGTCTTCATGGAAAGGACGAGGTTGCTGTTTGAGAATCTGGCTCTAGCACATGCTTACACACTGCTGAGCAGCCTGCGCTGGAGCTGGGCTGCCGCAGCACAGCGTTCGAGCACAAAGATGGAAGGTAAACTGGCTGCAGTCATACACAATGGCTCGGTCACGCTAAGAGATGCTTTTCTGTTCTTCCCCCTCTCCCCACAGCCTCCTTCAGGGCTATCAATTTTTCATAATAAAGCTAAATTTAGGAAGCCAAGCATCTTTTTGTAAACCAAAGCAGAGAAGAAAAACAGAACATGACAAAACCACAAGCTTGATACTTCTTTTAACCAGTGCCAAAACCTCATTCCATAAATAATAAACAAACACATATGAGTAAGAGATCTGACTGCATTTTCTAGCGCAGCACACTGTGTGGACTTGTGACAGCTTTCCAACCTTATGATTAGCCACCCACATTAAATCTGGCCACATTTCCAGTGGCTGTTATTTTATAGATGGTTGGAACTATGTCATCTGCAGAAGGCCAACAGCAATAATCATTATCTAGTGATCACACAATACTTGTTGCTAAAAATTGTACCGGACTCATCTGAGATGAAAAAATTCACACAAAACCCAGCAGCAACAAAAACTTATGTGAAAGTAATAAATTAACCCTCAAATAGTTCCCTGCCTTACAAGTTATTCTCTATATTCTATACAAGAAAGCAGACAACACAAAACACATGTTGGAAGTGTTCTGTACAGTGAGCCCATCTCAAGGAGAAAACAGAATTTGCAAACCTCCACTTGATATAAACGGGAAGGAAAAGTTACAATTCCTCCTCAATGCATCAGGAAGGTAAAACACGCGTGGATGTCACCAAGACTGGTTTCAAGCTTCAAAACTCCTTCCAGACAGGCAGATTAATTATACTGTGTTGCCAACAAAAAATTATTAATCACTGCAGAAAATTCATGGTGCCTCATTTTCTAAGACCTACTAGAAAGGTATCTGCAAAAAGTAATAGTGCTCAATGTATCTTACTAATAAAAACTTTCCAGAAAAGACAAAAAACAGGACACCTGGGGAGCAGGAGGTACTGAATTAAAAATTGCAACAGCATCTCCGGGGGGACCAAACCAAACACGAAAAACACACCCCACACACACAAAAAAAAAACCCAAACACCAAAGCAACAAAAAAAAAAAACAACCCTGTGGCACTGCAGCAAGACTCTCAGGCAAGAGAACAGTTTCTGGCTTCTTTGCTGAGAAGAGAAAACCAAATGCTTCAGAAAACAAAGCTGTGAACTTGCACAGCAATGTCTACTTTTAGCAGAGGCTTCTGCTAAGAAACTACAGCTAATAAACATGACAAGAGAACTCTCTAGCCAAGTCTCAATAATCCCTTGCTACCCTACCTTGGGAAATAAAACAAGATTAAATATTTAAAGATTAAGTGTGAGGAAGAAATCTATTAATTATTCAGTCTCGATTAACTCCCTAAAGAAAATAAACTATCACAAGTGTGATTTCCACCACCACCCCCCTTATTGTAAATACTACAGTACCTATCCAGAGGAAATCACAAGAGGCTGGAAAATTTATTTTACTCTTTTGGTGTTGGCAAGTAATGATATTTAGGTTTTTCACTTACTTCACTGATCTTTAAAACTCCCTGCAACACATTAATTGTTAATCAATTAAGTAACATTACACTCAAAAACAGGTATCATAGATTTTCCAGAATTAACGGATCCTGCTTTGAATACTTACCTGAAATATGAGCTGCATGTTGCAAGAACCATCTTATGGCAGGGAAATTCAGTGCCCTCAACAATCAACACTATGTCAGTTAGCAACTGCTGTTCATAAAAGAATTTTAACTGCTCCAGCAAGGATACAGCATACTCAGTATTTATCTGCCTCTCGTCCTGGGTAGACATGACTGTATTCCATTAATATTTCCAGGACCAGAAAGAAAAGTCAAGATCTTTTTGCCTTTGAGAAAGGTCAGTTGAATGTTTCTGAAGTAACCAGGGAAGAAATGGCAGGAGGTCTGTAGCCTTCAGAAGCGATACTGATAAAAAAAGGCAGTGTTGTCTTGGACTGCTGAATCAATGTTTCAGACTTTGACCTACTGTTAGGTCATCATGCTTTGACTTGATGTCACAGTCTGTTCAGAGACTTTCAAGAGTGTCTGCAGAGCTCCTGTTGAGATCTGTGATGCAGCAAATGAAGAAGCAAAAGCGAAGTCTGAGGTAGATTTTGTGGTATCATCTCGTGATCAGTGGCTGCACTTGAGAGACTGAAAGCAGGAAAGTAAAATTAAGTTACGCATTCACGCTTTTTCCAAAAACCTTCATAGTTGCCCCTTAAAAGTAACTAACAAACTTACTTCTAAATTATACTTAATTACTTGCAAAAAAACTCTTGTTGAGAAAAAATTAAACAACAAAAAGTATCAAAGAGAATGAAAAGCAGAAGAGTTTGTACGTTAATTCTCATCAAGACCTAGACTCATGAATTAAGGTAATTTATTTCCTCAACACAGCTTCGAAGGCTGGAGAGTTAAAACGAGGTTCAGTAAGACTTTATTCCTCCTCCAAGAATTACCCTGTTTTCCCACTGAGTACACCTGTGCATTTCCTTCAACCACTGATAAGATAGCCACTTTTTTTTCATTTCCATATTAAACAGCTACTTCTTCTGTGTTTTTGTCTACTTAAAGCTTATCAATACCAGGCTGCTAAAAATATAAATGCAGTTTCTTCAACATTCCATCATTTTCCAACTAAACTCTCAACATCATCATCGACCCATTTATTTCATCTTTGGCATTCTACTAGAGAACAAGCAGAACCCGAGTTAAGGATTAAAAAAACCCTAGCAACCTATATTCCGAATGCTTATTTGATTCATCTTCTCTGTGCAGAAGGGCTTCACCTATTAACATTTCACATTCAATTTTTTTCCTTCTGACTCATGTCCGTACAGCCAGGTAAGCACGACTGCTGTGGACAGGAGAAAAGAAAAATAAGGAGATAATAGGAGCAAAGGGATGCTGGAATAGCAGGGGTCAAAACACCTGGAGTGGTTACAAAGCAACGACCATGGGCTACCAAAGTCTGTTTTCTTGTTTGGATGTTTCTCCTCCTCTTAAAGATAAAACCTGACCCCATCTTTATCTTCCATGTGAACACAGAAACATAATTAAGAATACAATAGTTGTGACAGTAAAATCACCCTCATAAAGGACACCAGAGTACCACATCTATCACATGCTTCCAGACTTACTTAATCTTGCACTGTTCTTTCACATTCCAAAAGCAAAGAATAACCAGGGACATGTTTGTCTAATGTCTAAGACATCACTATCATTATAGTTCATCATGAATGCTGAATGCAGAAACACCTTTCTTGAAACGACATACTTCAAATTCCATACGGAAATACACAATATAGTGTAAGGTGAAGGCTGTGGAAATACCTGCCAGGCATATCAAAGATCTGCTATTTCAACAGAGCCCGGCCTGTAACACAATTCAAAAAGACAGCTGTCTTTTAACATTCACTCACTTGAAATAGATATGCTTAATTAATGCCACTTTAATTACTACTAATTTAGTGTCACTGATCTTTTTCAGTGAAGAAATATACACAAACAGGAATCTCAAACTCTTTGTTTCCACTGGTTGTTTAACTGGAAACCAGTCAAAATAGTCCAACCCAATGTTCACTGTTTGTTCAGGTGAAGCCAGTTAATTAAGAAAAACAGAAAAGGTGTTAATATTTGGGGGAGGAAGGAGAGACTGCTATCTGCTATAACAACAGATATTAGCATATGTCTTGACTTCAGACCTTCAAGTTTCAGGCACAGCTAACCACTGAAGTCACTAAACCACAAGCATATCAAGGATATACAAAGATATTGCTCATCTAAAGCAACGACCTTCTGCTTCAAGTCTCAGCTTCTTTTCACCAGATTAGTATGCATCCTATCTCCGCATCACTGACCACTATCCTGGTTATCTGGTAACAGCCTGACATGCAACCTAATCCATTGACAGATTTTGCACTGAACTTTAAATGGCTACAGAGCCACGCAGACTTCCTCAGCGTGCTAGGCCCACAGAAATAAATAGCTCGTGGCTCTACTGGTATCCCGGGTCCCTCTACAGCATTGTTTTTCCTGGTTTAGGAGTAAAGTTTCAAGAACAGTACAAGCTGGTGGATTAAGCTCTGTTCAGTCAGAGCATGAGTAGTACGAAGCTGTAGCAAAAGTAGTCATTGGTATCATAACCTACTATTCTGATGTAATTTTAAAGAACAAAAATCTTCAGAAACAGGAAAAAAGAGCAAAACTAATACGCACTGGTTTAGTCATTAGGTAACAGAACCAGTCAAGGATGCCATGGAGAAATTGATATACACCTGCTAGTGAGATTAAAGACATTTTTGGCAGCACACGGCTGACAGTCAATAACTGAAAAAGCAGACCTGTCCAACAGAAGATGAGTTGAAACTGTGAAATTAATTACTATAAATAGCTGGAACATTAGATTATGACCCTCAGTAGCAGAAAAGATTGAGGAGATGACAGGAGTCTTGTTGCAGAACGTTTATGTGATGTGAACCACCTCTGAACTGTATATTTACAAAGCTGGAGTCCTTGGTTTACGGCTGATCTGAAACCACCTCATTCCTGTGATGTGCTCCAGGGAGGTGCACACGTTAGGTACGTACACAATTCCTGTTTTCCACACCCATACAGCCTTTTGCTGCCAGTGATAACCATTTGCTAAAGAACAAAATTTTTTATTTGTCGAAGTCACGAGTTGCATCCCATTCCCTTGTAATGGAACCATACTAAGTACTCCTCAGGAGAACAGTAAATACATCAAGGATCTCTGAATTTCTGGTCCAATATTACCATCATTTATGTTGTCATTTGCCCAAGAGAAGTGAATCTGTTCAGAACATTAGGATAAAGAGGTGTAGGAACATCTTTTTGTGCCTGGAAAGTCATCCAAGACTACCTACCTCTCTCACACCTCTCTGAAGAGTTCAAGACAATTTTAAAGGAGATACTCTCCTCACTTTGAGGCACTGAAATAAGAATCAGCTTGTCGGAAGCCAAGGGAGAACTGTAAGAGGCTCAGTTCTCCCCAGTCCCAACCGAACATCTCTCTCACTGTGCTGTGCTTGGTTGGCGTACAGCTCTTAGTTCTCAGCTAACTGAAAAACTATGAATTTGAAAAGATGTCTCAGGATGCACTGCCGTCTCCTGTAGTTCTCATAACTATGCAGCGGTGAGCATTTCTGAAATCAGAATGGATGAAAATATCTATGGCTGAAGTTAGCTTAATATCCTGAACTCAAACTGATAGAATAAAAATAATCCTTAAATACAAGCTCTATGAGTAAGACTTTCCCCTTCAATGATGTCACTGGGATGACCGTTTTGTTCTGGGTGACTTCTTGGAAGTCAGCTATCTAAAACAGGAGTGTAGGTAGCTGCTGGAAGGCCACAGAAGTACTGCATTGCACAATAAACCAAATTATTACTGGGTGATCCAAAGTAACTCCCTATCAAGCTGGAGAGCAACATTAAGTAACAGGTTGATAAGAGGGTTTGTTTTTAAGTAATTATTCCTTTTAGCTTAAGTAATTTTAATGAGGTGGCTTTTAACACTTGTTCATGTACTTGAAATCTGAATTAGACCATTCCAAAAATTAGTCATCAAACGTTAATGAGTTACGAGACAGGCTATTAACTGCCTCCTTGAATCTGTTTATCTTCTGAGGTCAGGCAAAGACGGATAAACAGAGATTCATACTGCACTACACGCATGGAAATGTTAACTCTGTACTTCAATGTATAACATGGAATAAGTGTGTTGACTATTTCTAATTTAATTAGTAGCAAAAGGTATAAGATATATAGATGTAATATTCTTCAACTGTACTAATTCATAACAATTTGCTTGATTTTTTCCAAATAAGGGCAAAACAAATACATAGACATGCATTTTTTTTTTTGTTGTTTTTTAGATGTATTGATACTAGGAAAAGAAGATCTCCTGAAAACCCCATTAAGAAGTCTGCCAGATTAGATGCCTGACTTCCAATAAAATTCTGGGAAACGCTTAAAGTTCTATGGAAATTTCACAGGTTCCTATCTGCATCTTCAGCCACCTAAATATCTCTTGAATCCTAACTTTGCTAACTACAATTCACACTTCAATAAACCTATATGTTTGGAAGAAAAAGAAAAAAGCAACAACCAAAACTTACTCCCCTGGACATCCAACTTATTTAATCTAGTTTTAACTAATAAAAAAAAGCAGCTTTAAAGTAACTACTTTTGTGTGTTTTTAATCAAATTCTTATTTCTATCCAAGGGCAGCTTCATACAAATCACAAGTAAAAACACGTCTAAAGAAGTGAGTCATTCACTATTTTTAACATAATAAAATGTCAGAATTAAGAACTGAACAACCGTAAGCCAAACTACACAAGCATTCACGTGTGTAGAGATAGCAATCCTCCCAGCTAGCAATGAAAGTACAACGCTCAGGCACTTTAATGCTTAGTTACTATTAAGAGTATGCCGAGTTACAAATCAACACTTTTCAAAATGATTGCACCAACTAATAGTAAGGGGAAATACAAGTACTAAAAAACAATTAAAATCAATTATGTAAATCAATACACCTAGCCAACAGATCTCAAAGATAGGAAAGAAAGAAGAAAAAGGAGTTGGAAGCTCTAGATTCTTGAGTAATGTATCAAATTTGCATCCTTGGCAGCAAAAAAGAAATAGGTAATTGATGAAGCAGTTCCAGACTTGGAAGTTTTCCTCTCTTCTAAAGCCATCAAAGGTGTCTTTGATAGCACTGCAGTCCAGAAACCCAAGGACATCAAGGAGATTCTAATAAGGCAACAACATGAAATGTCACAAAAAAACGAGGACCGATTTATTCCTACAAAGTTATCATCTTGAAAATTACTATTCACTTGGAAACTACTACTATTTTCCATACATATTACGCTTGGGAGGCGAGTTACAGCTTTGAGGTAGGTGAGCTTTCTGAAACTGCACAGAAGCTAGAGACTAGAAGTGTCAGACTCTGTGCTAACAACATGCTTGGTCACAATACACTCCTCAGTTACCAGTTTCTTTCCTGTTTTTCTGCTCCTAAAGGAAGTCATACACTAAAGGAAGTACCTGCTCAGAAATAAAATTAGCACAAGATAAACCAACAACTTAACTTGGCAACTAGCCTTCTACGTTGAGCACAGGTAGTTTCCATCCCCAAGGGCGTTTCTGTTTTGTGGAAAGACTTGACCTGTTTTGGAAAATTAAACTTTGAAAAAAAGCAGGCCATGGGTGTCTCCAGGAAGGTCCAGCCACAGATCATGTCTGTATGGAAAAGTGGGGTTTTTTTCTCTGAACTTTAGTATGTTAATGAAGCTAGTCTGTTTTATTCAACAACTTAAATTCCAGTTCACAAGTATATATCACTCCCGTAAATATTCACTATGAGACATGATGATGCTCAACTATTAATTCAAGCATTTCTACATCCAGAAATTAGATTAATAATTAATGTAGCTTAACTAACCATAAGTTAGTTTCTGAAAGGTTAAGACTCTTATAATGGATACCTTATTCATGCATATAAAGTTTATTCTCAAAACGCAACAGCCACTAAATTAAGGAAGAGAGATTTCAGGATTTGCACCAATTCTGGTCTGTTTCATAATCACATGACCAAAACAAAAGGGCCTGATTAAAAAAAAAAAAAACAACTCACCAAAACCAACCCAAAATGTAGTAAAAAAAAAACAAAAAAAACCAAGCAGCATCCTTTCTTCAGCTTTGGTCTGCTCCTGCAAGGTGCTAGCTACACAGCACCAAATATAACAGGACCCTTTTACTCCACAAAAAAAAATTAGGAAAGAGGTGTGACACCTATACCCAGATCATGAGACTACGTGATTTACACATCTGAGTATACTAAGAATTACCTATTTCTCCTGGTACACTTATGAGAAACTGAACTAAGTTGATCATGTATTTTAATGATCTTAACAAGATTCATGTAGATACAGCCCCAGGTGAGCTCACCGCCTTCCAGGTCCACTGTGATCACAATGTAACGTAGGAAGCCAAGCTCTGACTTTGCAAGGAAGCCTCTAAAAATGCAGATACTAACTACAACACAAATCCATTTCTAAATCATAATTAAAGTTATTTCAAAAGCAGCAGGTATCTATCCCCTTCATAAGAGAAATAATAGTAAATACTGGAAAAATCTTTGGCATGCAGGCAGCTAACTTCAAAGCTATACTAGGCATATATTTAGTCTATGAAAGTTCACTAAGAAATTTGACTCTTCAAATCCACATATAAACACTGAAGGCCATCCTCGGTCGCTGTAGGTACGACTACTAGATATACACACACACAGCTAGACTTATCAGCAAGGAAAGGTGGGCTATTACAAGAAACGGCAGTGCCACTACAGTGCTGTTCTCCTAGAAGGCTTCCTCGTGTCTGCCCCTTCAAGCATCTCTAAAAGGAAAAAAAAAAAAAAAACAAACCACTGCAGTCGTAAACATCCCAAGCTGCCCAGCTGAAAAGGAGCACTGAACGCTGGAAGCCCTACTGCCCACCGCGGTACAGGCCCGAGTCTACTGTCCCTTCGTATTTTCTCTCTCTTCCTGACACCCAAGTGCGCCGTCCCGTCCCTTCGTTGCGTTAATTCCTTTCCTGCTTGCCCAAGAATCCCCCCGCCAGCCCCAAGGAAGGGGCCACCCTCCCGCCGCCGCGCTCCGGGGGTCCGGGGCACGGCCGGGAGCGCCTCCCCCTCCTCCCGAGGAGCCGGCGCTGCCCCACCAGCCACCTCGCCTCCTTCCCCGGGGCTGCCTCCGCCGCGGGTCTCCGCCGGAGCCGCCGCCGCCGCCGCCGGGCGGGAGCGGCCGCAGGTCGCGGAAGGGGCGGGCGGGAGCCGCACCCAGGCCCGGGGCGGGGGGAGGCGGGGGGGGAAGCGGCCGGCTGCCGCAGGGCCCCCCGCGGGCCTCCCCGCCCGCCGCCTGGGGCCGCGGGCCCCTCTCGGGGAAGGGGCGGCCTCCCCCCGCTCCAGCCCCGCCGGCGCGGAGACGGGAAACGGCCCGAGGGCCGCGGCAGAGGAGGGCGGCCGCCGCCTCACGGCGCGGCGGGACGCGAGCGCGGGAGAGCCGCCGCCATCCCCCCCCCACCCCGCACAAACCTCCGACCGCCGCTTCCTCTTCTGCCTCAGCGTCCCGAGCGCGGGCGGCCAGGGGCGAGGGGCCGGGGAAGCGGGGGCGGAGGAAGAGGAGGAGGAGGAGGAGGAGGAGGATCCGGTCTCGCCCGGGCTGCGGAGGCGGCGGCGGCGGCCACTCGAGGCGCAGGCGCGCTGGCCTCCACCGCCTCCTCACCGCCGCTCGGCGGCCGTTACGAGGCGCCGCGCGTGGCCGCCCCTGCCCGCCTCTCCTGCGCATGTCCGGCGGCGCGGGCGGGGCGGGAGCGCGTCCCTGAGGGGAGGGAGGAGGGAAATCCTGAGGACGGGAGACTTTCTGAAAGCCAGGGAGTGTTTTTTTAATTTTTTTTTTCTTTTTATTTCCCTTTGGATCCATCCACCGAGAGAAAGACCGGGAATTTAACTTAAAAAAAGGCGAAGGGGAGTCTGCGAGCAACGAGATCAGTCACCTTTCCCAGGCGTCTTATAATTTGTGTCTCAGTGCAAAGGGCGAGTTTAATCTGAACGGCATAGGAAAAAAAAAACAAAACAAAACAAAAAAACAACCAGAAATCACAGGAATTTCCCAGCCTAGAAGTATAAACAGTCTCCAAGCATCCACACCTCTCTGTTTTCCTCCAGTCGGTCACCCACTTGCGTAGCGCAGTCGTGGCGCTTCCTGCCCTCGCCATCTCTCCCAATGCCGCTGCTCTTGTCATTCAGAGGGGTGAAGTTGCAAAGAGGCCGCTCAGACCCTCATCTCCTGCAAAGACCCAGGGCAGAGTCAAATTATAACCTCACGTTTCAGAAATTTCTTTTATACTAATGATGTGAATTTCATCTATTTCTGTTATGCTAATTACATTAGTGTAATTAATTAACTGGAATAATGTAGTTAACTGGAATAAGTGCTTCCCTTGTTATATGGAAAGAACATTACAGTACATTGGTCAGTCCGCTTACCTGTGTTAGGGTGGAAGAACGTTGCTCCCTTTGCTCAGTACCAAGAAACTGATAAAATTTAAAATCAAATGTAAACTTTGCCTTGCGTTGTCTAGTTATTTTTTTTCTCCCTGCAAAAAAGTGTCTTTAACAGTAGTTTTAAGCAGAAGATGGGTGATACTTCCCTTTGACACCCATGATTTTCTTAACATAAGTTCCAATGTTGCAAAACAGTGTGGATTCACTTAGGGATGCAGCTTATATGTCTGCAAGATGAGACCGCTAGCTTTCTGCATACAAGATGAAGGCTTTTACCACCATTCCTATCCTTCCGTTTTGATTCTCCTCCCTCCCCCCCATCCGTCGATGGAAAAAGCCCCCACCCCACCCCCACCCCTTGTCACTGTTAAACGAGCCTCAGGTGGAAGGGGGAGTGGACAAGCAGCAGCTGCCTGCCATAAAGAGGGTGAGCTGAGAGGTTGGGTAGTTTTTTGCTGGGCTGTAAGCAGCAGCATGGACCTTAGTTTTGAGGGGCTCTAATGGGGCAGGAATAGCTTAGTTTTTGTAGGGGTTTGGTTTGGGTTTGGTTTTTTTTTTTTTCCCCTTCCCTACATCACTTTCAAAGGTCAAAATAGGAGAGTGAGGGGAGACTGTAGGCTTTTTGGTGCTTGCAAGAACTGGACAGGCCGTTCTACATGTGAAACTGAAGAGGGCTCCAGTGTTCCTGAAAGCTTTCTGAAACTCTAGGCTGAATTGTGTGCTAGTCTGTAACAGGTATTGAATTCAATTTTTTTTTCCTTGTAACTTTGGAGTGTTAAGCTCTCTAAAGAGTTGAGCTGCTGTTTTTTGTTTTTTTTTCTATGTAGTTACTAGATAATCTGTGTTCTCTGATTCCTTTTATTCTTACTTATAAGCTATGTGTGATAGGGTTGTATCCCTTGCATAGGTTGGAGTGGACCAAACTTAGCATAATAGTTAACTGAGGAAATACATTAAGTGCGGGAGGAAGTTCTGTCTTGTGAATTTTGTGTGGCTTTGAATGTGGCCTTATGAATAAGGACTTAGCTGTTGTTTTTTTTTTGTTACCTATCACTTAGTTTAAGCATTGGAAGCATGGTGTCACTGAAATATTTGGCTTGCTATGTTAACTGTCATTGTTCTGAAATATATTTTAAACTAAAAATCCTAAATTAACAGAGCCGTTATTGTGATCTCAAATACAACATATGTGATGGCATTAAGGAGTGTTTCCTTCACAGAACATCAAACTTGTTGTTGTGTGAAGCTTTTTTTTTTGAGGCTTTTTGCTCAGGGTTAGTTGACTGAAGGCTAGTTTTTAATTGGCTGGAATACTGCTTATGTGGATGTATGCGTATAAGATTACATTAAAGTTACTGCTCCTGTGATTGTTCTATAGCTTTAAAATGTGTTACAAGATTAGTTTGAAGTACTAATATTGAGAGCTGCGTATAAAAAGCTTGCTTAGCAGAGGAGAACTTAAATCTTTGACCTTGATAATAATGTTAGTGTTCTACTTTCTGTTTGGAAGATAGTAGCTTTCTTCTGGAAAAGTCTGGTTTCATTGGGCTGAGAGAGGAAGGTCTGCCGAATTCTGAGAGAGCATAAAAATCATAAAGTCACACAGTTTTTAAAGTGGCTAATCCTGATCATTTATCTCTTTCAGTGTTTAAAAAAAGAAAAATGAATACTGCCTCAACTTCGGAAAGTGGATCATATTCCACAAACCACACAAGACCCTTTTTTTATGCACCGCCAACAGCACAACAGCCTTTTCCGAACCCATGGTACCTCAGTCATGCATACAGTCCATACTGTGTACCTGCTCCAGGTAGGATAAATAAGAGCTGTCTGTGGTAGCTTTGTTTAGTAAATTACTGCTAGAGTGGAGGAAACAAATGTGTGTCTGTGCTCACAAGCTTCTTGAGAGTTTAAAGTAGAATTAATGTAATGTTTTAGTTGTCAAAGATCAGATTTATGAAGTGTTAGCTAAATGTGTAGCTTGTGTGCCAGAAAGCATCTGTTTCTGGAGAATGGAATCTAAGCAAAATATTAAGTAATGGTTATCCTACAGATACAGGGATCTAGAGTGCACCTACCAATTCATATGTGTGTATAAAGGAGTTCCATACACATGTGCACACATAGGTATGGATAAATATAAACTCAAAGATCCACACAAAACCAATATTTTTAAATACATCTTGTGAATGGTATACCTGTGTTAATTCTATCTGGAGCTGTCTTTTTCAAAGACAATGCTATAGCATAATCCGTAAAAACTACAGGAAGCTAAATGGTGTATGTTCCAAGGAATAAAATCAAGCTCTGGTTAAAATGTAGCTGCAGATAAGCTGTTCCATAACAAGGAAAACTCTCTGGGTTTCTGCACCATATTTGCTTGCAAGCATTGACAGGTGGAGTGTTTTACTTACCTGTGTGTCTGATCTTGTCGCTGTCCCTGTGTATGCAAGCAATTATTAATCAGAATGACTTATTTCAGAAGAAAGATATATTTTCCTTTACTTTTTTTTATCCCCAATGTCTAGGTTTCCGAAGTGGAAATCCATATTTTCCATTTTATTCTGTTGCACTCCATGACTACCCTGGATTTTTCGTTCCACAGCATCCAGTGCATGCAAGAATTAACAGAAGGCCTTATTTTAATGTTCCCGCACCTTCCCCTATGTTTTATCATGCAACAAGATTTAGACACTATAGTACCCCTGGGAAAAAAACGGAGACAAAAGAAACACAGACTGATCCTAGACAACCTGAAAACAAGCAAAAAAAGCATCAAGATAGCCATACAGAAACGAAAGGTTGTGATGCAGGAAATAAGGCCTGTGTTTCTTCTGGTATAGGTACTGAGACTGAAAATACTTCAGAGAAACAAGATTCATCTGGATCTTCCATTGTGGTAGACAGAGAGTTTCATAACAAGAGCCCTTCCAGCTCTACACAGTATAGAAATCTTCCTACTGGAAGCTATGCCTTTGAGAAGGAAGAAGTGAGGATAGAATATGGAAATGGCTCTCCAGCTATTCAACTGTGGAAGTCCTTTAAAGAAACTATCCCTTTGTATGATGTGGCAAGTGGTAAACCAGTCCCAGAAAATATAGTGCAGCGTGACTTATTTTCTGTTAGTTCGTGTGAAGGAATGATATATGGCCCTCATGAGCGGGAGAAAATGGTGCCAGGAGCTTACTTAGATGAGAGAAAATCTGTTCTCTCCTCAAAGCAGGGTGTTGAAACTGTGCAAGAAAAAGAGGTCCAAAATAATGAAGTGAAGCTGGATGCAGAAAAGCAGGCAAATACAAGTCAATGGGCAAAATCCCCCCCAGGGGAAACCATGGCAGTGCAAATGACAGAATTGGCAAGATCTGTTAGCATAGATCAACCAGTGGGAAGACAGGATGTGGTAGTGACTAAGAAATCTAGCTCTAAAAAATCTACAGGCTCAAAAACCTCTCAGGAAGAGCCCAGCTTTAGTCAACAAACAGGACTACTTCCATCTAGCATGGAGGTAACGAGTGACTTGAGTTTTCAGCAGAAAAAGCTGAATCTAAGCCACAGTGCAACCAATGAAAGTCAAACAGATAAAAGCATTTGGTGTGACGAATCAATTGAGAAGTATGTTCCCTCTAACAGTTGGCTGGCTTGTTTGGATAATACGGATGCAAACTACAACTACGATGTTTGTTTGCCACAAAGGAAACGCCAAAGTGTACTCAGTCTTTCTTCTGATGATGTGTCCTCTAGAGAGGAAGGCTCATCAGTTGATAATGCCCCAGTGTCTTATTTTGTCCCTGACTATGTGCTTCAGAAAAGCATGCATACTTTCCAGAAAAGTACGGAGGGCTTGGAGAAAGAGAAAATTAAAAGTGGTGGGTCCCTTAATGAAAATGAAGTGGTAGGAAGGGAGCAGATGAACAGCTTGAATGACCAAGGTGTCAAAAACTCTTCAGCCATAAAGATGAAAGAGACTTCCAGTAAAGGTAGAAAGCTGGGAGCCTTTCCTAGATCTTCTAGTGAGAAAAAAGTAAATTCTCTCAAGAAAAAAGCAACTAAGAGTTTGTCAGAAGTTGAGGACTCCGAAGAATACTCTGTGAGGGGAGAAGAGGAGGATGAAGATGGAGAACATGAGGACGATGAGGATGATGATGATGACGACGATGATGACATGGATGAAATTGAGTATTTCTTTCAAGAAGCCACTCCATATGGAATCTTGACACCTAATAAAGGAAGTTTCTACCAAGTTGGCCAGAGGGTGCTTTGGAAACCACCTAAAAATGCTATACGGGCTCAATTAATTAGCTGGCCTGCTCAAGAGAAGATAAAAACTAGGAGTGGGCTTGGTGAAAACATTGGTGTAGTTTATAAGCCAAAGGGGAAAGAACACGATGAAGTTGTATACAGTGACTGTGGGTATTATGAAAGAAAGAGGCCTACGGCAAGAAGAGAAGAACTTGAACACCAGCGAATGCTACGGAAATTCTTGGGAGGTAAGCTAATTGAGGACAAAATGCTGCTTAATAGAACACACAAAAGACACCTAATTGCAGTTGCAAATTGTAGTTTGAACCAGTGGGAGGACTGGAGAAAGTTGTAGCTTCAGGTTTGGCTTAGAGCCAGAAGTATTGCAGAATATTTTTTGAGGCAGAGGGAGGTTTACTGCAATTTTTACCTATTACATGAGGATACTGCATCTTCGCAACCAGCAGAGAATTTTGCAGAAACTCTCCTTTGAGTTAGATTTTCTATACTTACCTTTCTGACACTACTGGCAATCTAGTCATTTGAACTATGTATTTATCTTTGTTTAATAATATATTGGAAATTTGGCATTTAAATTTATACAAATGTTCTGACTCTCCCATCACAGCCCCCTGTTACACAGATTAAACAGTATTAAGTTCCCTATCATCTGGTGGCTGTACCCTGTGTAACTTTTCTTCTCTGCAGAAAAGGAGTCAAACCATTTTTTTATTGTAGCTGCTGTTCTCTTACTGTTGGCAACAAAAGTTTTGTGGTATTTTCATAAAATCAGTGTTGAACTGCATTAAATTTGATCTGGAAAAGAATATTTCATTTAATCAAAGGTAGATATTGGTAGAAATTTGATTCATCTGAACTGAGAATAAGCAGAGTTATCAGTCAGGGTTCATAACTTGTTACATGGGCACTTCAGTAAGTGGCTGCTCTTTAGTACATTCTTGTATTGTGAAAGGCATCTAAAACAGGGTGATTTAATTCTAATAAACTTTATGAACACTAAGCTCATTTTCTTTGTACAAAATCTGTAGACTTAAAGCACCTTGTAGTTTTTTGTCAAGTGTGGTCTCCAGAAAACCATGTTTTTATTTTAGTACTCTTACAATTAGATTCAGTAGCTAGCTTTGCCTTCTGACTTGTGGATCAAACAGTATATTAACATTAGCAAAATTAAATACTGACTGTAAATCAACTTTTTTTTATCAGGAAGGCTGCTAACGGAGAACATGGGGATACCACCTGAAGAGTATTGGATTAGAAGTGGTGCTAAACCCAAGTTTACCAGCCAAATACCTGGTAGTCTCTCACCCCCAGCCAAGAGCAAAGATCAAGGTACAACTTATTTCTGTTCTTAAGGAACATTCAAAAGAATATGGTACAAACCAGCAAACTTATGATATTTGGATAAGATTTGAAAATAATAAAACTAATTCTCATTGCTCTGATATTGATGAAATGCCTGTCAGTCAGTACATTTCAGGGTATATTTATATCTTTTGCAAATTCAAACATGTGAAAAAGGATGCATTATAGCTACTTTTTTTAAAGGTACCATGGGAAATCAAAGCATCAAATGCTTTGATGTGGCTGAGCAAAGCCCTTATTTGTGTAAAGTTGCTACTGCCATAAACTGTAGTATTAATTCTTTACCTAGATAATGCTTCTTTTGAGTGCACATGCAGCGGTGGTTCCTAATCTTGATGAGGAGAACATGTAGGAAGTCATGTGTGATAGCAACATAGGCCAATGTTCAGAAAAACTAGCATGGACCAACAGTTGCCCCACTACTGCTAAAGGGTGTCTGACTGCAAAACATCTTGATGTGGTTAAGGAAAAGATGAACAAATCAAAGTTATTCTAATGAAGTACAATGTTAGATAGTTTATGTATCTTTTTCTTTCCTCCCAAAGCAGAATGTTTTTTCTTTACAATTAAGGTATACTTGGAGTTCAGATCTGTTTCTAGATGCCCTTCACGGGTGTTTCTTAGTGTAAGTGCTGCTGGAACAACTGGAGAATTTGTTGTAGACTGAGTACTGCTACTTTCTGGGATCACCTGCTTTCCAGTATCACAAGATCAGTCTCTGAAACAACAATGTGAAGTTACCTTCAGAACAGACTGACTTGCATCTCTTACAGTTCAGTGAAAATATACATCAGGTTTCCTGTATCAACAGCCACATGGACTATTCTTTAGAGTGTATTCCTTAGAGTTCTCTGAATTCCTTTCCTGTTTGAGCATGTCAGGGTTTGGGATTTGCCTCCTGCATTGGAGGCTTTTTACCCTTTCTATCAACAGACTTCAAAATGTTGTCGGGTTTTTTTATGCTAGCCTCCTCTATAAAAGTTGAAAACATTTTACTTTGGCAGCACCTTTCTTAGCTCCTTACAACAATTCATAAAAACAATGAAATAGTTCTAAAATAATCTTGTTACCTTTAACTTTCAGCATGTCCCTTCTATTTCTTCCAAGTCATAGATGGTGCAGCATACTGAGGATGTTTGGCCTTTGCGTTACTCCCTGCTTTCTCCTCTTCCTTTTTGCAGCCTATGTAGCTTAAAGAAGCTATCACATTCAGTATTAGGAAGCAGGAAATCAGCGTCTTCCGAATGCCCTTCATGCCAATGGATGCCTCAAAAGTGCTAGTAAAATAACATCCTTTTTAAAATGTTGCTTATCTTAGGACTGTTTTCTTCAAATAAATTTAAGTGCCCTACAAGTAAGGGGGTTTGGCTGCACAAGATATGTTGATTTAGCAGTAATATCCTATGCTAAATTTGACTTCTTGAACTGTGTATCTGTGGTGCATAACTTAACAGGTCTGAAGAATTGAGTTTTTTAAGACAACGGGTGAGTTGCGTCACTTAGACAGCTATCAGCTAGTCTTGAGCACTTGAAAAGTGAACTAGAGCAGAATTATCCAACTGCCACTGGCTTCTTTTTTGCCACATTAACACCTATCCAGGTGATGACCCAGAATACAGTGCGTCCAGAATTACGGTTAGACAGTGATTAAATATTGTAGACATATAAGACTGTGCCTGACATGTGTAGCGTCAATTTTATCTGCCACTAAAATGGGCACATGAAGGGAAGGGAGAAAGAGGAATGCTGCAGGCCAGTAGGGAAAAGTCAAGCTTAAATTTGCTTTAAGACTACGTTTTGGAGAAATAACACCAGTTGTATCTTGCCGTTTAGGGTGCCCACCTTTGCTTAAACCAAAGAGGAAAAGAATAGGCAAGCCGCCGTCAAAACGCAGAGACACAAGATGTGAGGTGGAAGACGTAGTGTGGGAGATGCCCAAAAGCAGTGTGCACAAAGGTTGGTATACAGTGGCAGTCATTTGTCACTTGTCACAAGTGTTTTTTCATTACTGTCTCAGGGAGTAACAAGTCTCAGTTTGAACTGCAAGGATATTGGGTAGCTTGTGAAACAAGAGCAAATGCTATGTATGGAGACAAGATGAGGAAAAAAGCAAGCTAAACTTTGAAAACTTACTCACCTTGTATGAATACTGTTGTAGCATTGACCAGGTTAGGTTCCTTCCCTTTACTTAAAGAGGCAGGGGGACCCAACCCACCAAAACCCACTATTTTAGTCTAGTTGCTCTTCAAACTGTTCTACTAATTTTTTTAAATGTTGGGTCCTTTGTCACTTTGCAGTATATTGGGTTTTTTTAAGCCACAGGTCTGTCTTTGCCAAAATATTGTAACTTGATACAACACAAATGCACATAGATAATTCTTCAACTTTATGGAGTAGGAACTTCTTGCTACTTTGGAGGAAGAAGGGAAAAACAATGGAGGGGAAAATCATATTAAGTAGGTTCAATAACAAATAAGTTTTTGTGCATTTGTGGGAGAGTCTGAAAAGGTTATAAAATGAAAAGGGTCAGTACATACATGAAGTTGTAAAAGATCAGAGTGTTCTTTTCCAGAAGGAAATCTGGTATAGTAAAGCTAACTTGAATATGCAGTCAGGAAATAAAGGGGTTAAAGACCCTCTCTTTCTCATATTAAAAAGGATTACAATTCCATGTGTTTGCAATGTCTGAAACACAAACTTAGACTGAAGCATCTTATTAGTCAAAACTGGTGTCAGTGCTGAAGTCAAATTATTTAAATGTCAGTGTTAAACCTTTAATTGCTGATCCTTGTTAGTGAAAACATCTAGGAAACTTGCATTGTGCCCAAATACTGCTTATATTTGCCCCAGTAATAGTTGGTGTTTCTGGGATGCATTCAATAATGTAGTTACAACAGCACACTGAAAATATGCTATGAGTTTGATATGGAACTCTTATTTATCTGTTATACTGGGATGTTCTGAAGTCCAACACCATTCCTGCAGAATTTATCCTTGCTGGGAAGTTGAGTACATAGTTCTAATATCAGTCATCAGTGTCCTCTCCTGCAATAGGATAAGGTAGTTGCTGATGTCTGGTCTTTCTTTAGAAGCAAATTGACATATATTATTTGGAGGGACAATGCATACCATACTCTCCTTTTTTTTTTCTCCCCCCCTTTAGGGCATGGAACAAGGAAGTCCCTCTATAAGAGAACATAACTGCAAATATTCGGGCAAGACGGGGAAAGATGTATTAGAATTTTGCATAAATCCATAACTCTTTCTTGTATATTTTGTAAGTTGCTGTGCACTCTTACAGGGTAAGAAGTAGCACTGTAAAGACTGAGGGCATTATTAAAATGGAGTTAAGTATTTAACACTAACATCACCTTTTTATAACTAGCACATCCACCATTTAAATAATAAATTTAATAGTATTGCACTTTGAGACTTCTTGTATTCCATCTGTATGTGGAAGCCAAAAGGTTTATGGTAGGGATGTATGTGCATCAATACCATTATAGCATACCATTTACTGCTGCCCTGTTAAGCTCTGCAGGGTTGTGAAGTCTGTCAATGTCATCTCATCTCACAGTCAGTTTGTCTGTATGATGTAGGCATAGGTACAAGATTCTCTTCCTGGATTTTTGGCTGGACTTGTTTTTTTCAAAGTGTAAAGCAATATAGTTAAAGCTGTATCAAGTCAAGTACTGACTTGAAATTTCAAGGCAGTTCCTCAGATCTTACTCTTTAAATGCATGATTGAGGACTAAAACTGAAGCACTGCATTGATGTGATGCTTCTCCCTCCTCCCCTTTTTCTGTGGAGGCTGTTATGAGCCCTCTATGGAGACCCTGAGCTGGAGGGATGGGACTCTGAAGGTGAAACAGAAGTTTTTACAGCAGTGGTGTCCTCTGTTCTGTGACTTCTTACTGATGACTTCTATTATAGTGGATATTGTCCTTGGCAACTCACTACAGAAAAGTCTGTTTATAGAACGAAGATGATGAAACTGGGTCTCTGCTGAGCTATTTTATGAATAATGGAAACAGACTGATCTGGATGAGGTGGATAGCTCAAATGTGTGACCTTTTTCATGTCTATGAAAGCTAGTTTCACCATGTGAGAAGACTAAACATGATACTACTGTTCTTGGATGATTCCCAAATAAAGTGATAGTGTGAGTGAAAAAGGTAGGGAAACTGTAAAAAAAAAAACCACAACCCAGTTTTTCTTTAATAAAGGGTGGGGGATAATGGACAGACAGGACTTGTCTTCTGCCTCCTCTCCCAATGTTCTTGTTCTCTCTGTGCCCTGGAGTAACTGACACAGGTAAAAGTAGCATTTCCTGTGATTGCATTCAAGTTTTGTGCCCACCTGTTACTAGTTCGACCTGTAACTGAGGTTATGCTGTCTTCCCTCAGCGAGGAGTATTGAGGTTTCCCTACCCAAATGATCCTTGATCTTTCTATTGTTTTAATAGCACTTGCTTACTTGTTAAAGAGCTACCGTAATTACAGCCTTTACCCCAAGCTGTTAGGGGAAAGGATCCACTTTAACACTGATACCAAGTTTTTATTGCCTTGCTACCCTAAGCACTGCAAGAAAATAAGGAACCCAAATTCTTACTTGGCTTTTGTGCTGCACAGAACCTCAAAGAATAAAATGAGGGAAGGAATTACTTCAAGTGTGGAGCTTTTTAATATTCTGGAGAATATAGGGCTGCTGTTCTTGGGTATCTAATACAGGAATGTGCTGCTCTTAGAGAGGGACGGACTTTATTCTGATGGGGAGAATGAGTGGTAGAACCTCTTCAACCTGAAGACTGTAAGTGATGACCCAAGAGTAATCCTCTGCTATAACTGAGACCTCTTAGGTAAGGACTGGACTACTTTTTCCCTGAACTTGAGAGTAGCTTCAGGATTGAATACTAAACCAATTCTGCTGACGTATTTAACTGTTTGTCTTTTGCCGCTTGTCTGATAAAGGAATATTTATGACCTCACAGTTAGATGGCACTCTTTTTGGGGGAGATTTTGGGGAACAGCTAATATTTCACAGGTACTCCCAAGATCATGCTAGTCATCCTTTCACATGTCTTGCACTAGTCGATGTGCTTTCTATCCAGACATATGAAGCAGTTTGGGGCCTGGTGATGCTAGCTCCCATGAAAATGTGAGGGAGTAGCAGTAGGAGTGTTTAGACAGCTCTTTGTCTGAAAACAAATGCATTTTAAACTAATTGCTTAAACTGTCGTAGTGTACCCACGCTATGGATCCACACCAATGCTTAAAGTAGTATGCATGAATGTTCTAGTGCTCCAGAAATGCAGTGCAAGTACTCCAGAATCCAGTACTACTTGGATAATGTTATATGAGGCGTACTCTACTCTGGCAGTACTAGTTCTGTGACCTTAAAAGTAAATCTTCTACTTGGCTTTTTCTTTGCTCAGCAGCACAGATGATTTGTGGACTGCATCTTAAGTCAGCTGGTTTAGAACTGTATTTAATGTTCAGAAAGGTTGTGAAATACAAACTGCATTTTAAAAGGCTGTGAATTAAAGTCCAGGCTCCTCTTACTCAGCCAGGTAACTTGCCACAGTGATATTTGAGATTTCATTTGTTACAGATGCACATACGTGTCAACTTTTGTTACCACTGAAGCTAGATTGCCCAGGGATGAGTAACTGCAGTGCTGGCAGTACTATGAGCTTGTAACTGTAGCAGTACTGCAGTGGCTTTGAAGTCTTCGCATGCTTCCTCCAGCATCTACTGAATGGCAGCTGAAGAATCTTATTTGCTGCTTGGCACACCAGTAGCAAACCTTAGAGGCCTCTGAGACTGCCATACTGGGAGCTTTGTTTGGATAGACTTACTGTCTGTGACTCAGAATTTCTAAATTATTATTTGTAGCTAACTACAAACCTCTGTTGCAAAGTGGGTGTGGTGTAATCACTGAAGTGGAGCTGGTGGGTTATGTCGGCTTGCCAGGTTTTAATTCTATATTTTAATTTTCAATTTGGTAGCATCTGCATAGCATAAAGCTTTCCCTCTTACAATGTCCTGTTTTCTGCCTTATGTTGGAAAAGATTAATTACAGGTCTTTATTAAAATAAAACAGTGGAAGACAGGAGCCAAAGGCAAAAACAGCTCATTGCATGCTAACTGTAAGCATACCAAGGAAAAACAAATGCACTCTTTAAAAAAGAGTCCTCAGATTTCCCTGACTGACTCAGTGCCACCAGCCATCTTGGTCAACAAGACTATAAATCCCACGTAATTTCATGGCTGAAGAAATAAGACAGATGTCAGTATTTTTGCAGAAGTAATCTTTCTGAAAAGAATGGTTCAGAGTATTAAGATAAACAGACCTGGGAGCTGAAGACTAGTTAAGCTGTATTGCCTATGAGGTATGTTGTAGCTGCATGTCATGCTTATTTACTTCTACATAGAATCATTTTCCATTAATGGACATTGGTCTTTAGTCTCTGTATTTCTAAAAGGCCTCCAGTCCCTTAAATGCCAGCTTTGGCACTGTTTAAAATGCTAAATGATGAAATGAATTATGCTTCTCAGCACTCTAGCACTGGCTGCCACTCAGCACTACTCAATCTTATTCTATTGAAACTGTTACCTTTAATTTTGAAATTGGCTCTACGAATTTCAGTAGAGAACTACTAAAATCTTTATGTATGGGATATGATAGATCTATAAAACTGGTAACAATATGGGGAAAATGAATAGGAATCAGTTATTTACATGCCTCCTATTACAAAAACTAGTAGGGAGCAGTTTGAAAGCAAATGATGTTTCTTCACTAATTATTAATTAATCTCTAGAGTTCCTTGCAGAAGGAAATTGCAAAGTTTATAAGTGATTGGATGTAAAGAACAACAACAAAAAAAAACCAAAAAAAACCCCAAAACACATCCAAGGCTACTCAATACTAAAATATAACCTATGATTCTGCATGACAAACAGTTTTGGTGAAATAAAAGAAATGATGCCACTAGAGTTTGCACTGCCCTGTTGTGGATGCACCCACTACTGACCATGAGTAGAAAAAGATACTGGATTAAAGAGACCTTTAGTCTGGTACAGAACAGTGATTTGGTATCTCAAAAAAAAAACCCAACAAAAAACCAAAACCAACAAACCAAAACACCTTTTAAATTGCATCTGATGTAAGTTACAGAATGGTCTTTTACGTTGTGTTTCTTGATTGTGCAAATAGTAAACCCTGGTAGGTAAAATGGGAAGGATCCATTAACAAGGAATGGGATGCCAGACTAAAAAAAAATTGAGTTTGTTTTTATTGAACTAAACTTCAGAAGAATCTGAAGTGATAAAAAGCTAAAGTAACTGAGGAGATCTTTATGTTAGCTCTGCTCTACACAAACTTGAGTGAGAATTTTCTGGGAATGTGTCAGGTGAATACTGGCTGTGGCTTCCAGCATCTGTCCAACAACCACCAATGCTATAAACACAAATTTTCTCAGCACCAAATGTGGCAACAATACAGAGAACCAGGCCATTATAAATCTCCTCATGCTATTTCAGCTGTTAAATATCTTTCTGGTGAAAGAGCCAGGAGCTTTGAATTTGTTGATGATGATGCTGATACAGGGAACCATCAAGAGTCACTGGTAAACCCCATCACAGGGAGATTTGCTAAATAATACTAGAGGATAAAACACAACTCCACCTTCATCCACCTTCAAGCTCTGGGAATAAGATAAAGGCTCTTTTTGTAAGTAGGCCTTGACTACCTTGTGTTCCGCCAGAACATATGGTGAATGACTAGCAAGGAATGGGGGTTTATTTTTACTACATGACTCTTAGACATGTAGGAGAGGAAAAACCCCACATTTTAATGTATACTTTCCCATCTTCTTTTTCAAAGCTCTCAGGAAAGGGCAGGGGAAAAGTCTTAAATGCATTTTAGTCTATGGTTCCTTGATGTCACTGTTAATGCTTGCTCTACTAACATTAGAGGTTTATAATGCTTTTTTTTTCCCGATGGAAGCATAAGCTCAGAGACTAAGTTCTACTTAAGTCCTTCCTTGCCCTTTCAAAGCAAATCTATTTTTCTTTCTCCTTTTGCAGAGTACCAATATACATCATCTAGGTCCTCAAATCACAGCTTTGTACCGCTATACCTTGATGTTTCAAAAAGAGGTGCTTACTCTGATGCAGTTTATTGCTATCTCAATCTTTCCAGTGAAGTCTGCTTTGCAAGATTATTTAAAAGAAAAGTGTGGTCAGTCCACAGGGTCAATTATGTACACAAAACTTTCCCTTCTTACTGCTTACAAGTTCTTTACTTCTGTTCTGGGGTTTACATGCATATAGTTGAAAACCATTCTGAAAGCCTTACTCATATTCTTGTGGGATGATTCATAAAATATTACTACATAAAATAATTCTAGTAAATGTAAAAAGTAAGTTGGAGTTTACTTCCCCAAGCCTTTTTAGAAGGAAAAAAAATGTATCAAATGTATCAAAACAACTGATACTGAAGTGTAGATAGAAATTAATCTTTTTAATTTCTGACATGAAAACCCCCTTTTTAAATAACTAAAACCAGTACCTCTTTACAATAAAGTTGAACATTTAACATCATTACACATGGCTCCCACTCCTATGGTTTGGAGAACACTTTAGGTATTGCAGAAATGTGCATATTAATGGCGATGATGTTGAATTTTGCTACACAAAAAAAATCCCAAGTCTTGCCGACACTGCAGTTTTGTCTTAAAATAAATCCCCTTGATTACCTTTCTTCCCCCTTCAGCAATGATCTTTATTTCCCTAGCTGCCAGTACTAGAATAATTACAATGAACTTCAGCACATAGGTAGTATGCAGAGAAAAAAAAATACAGTACAATCTGCTTGTTATAAGCACTGTAAGCAAACTGTCGGTGCTCTGCACAGTGCAAACTGCAGTCCTATTATGGTGAGGCATCGTATATAATAACTTCATGGAGAAAAGACACTTCAATAGACGGTCTGCTGAATTCCGCAGAGATGTTGGCGATACCTTGGTAGTCGCTGCTTTCTTCTGGTAGTCAACGCGTGGCAATGCGGAGACCCAATTTGACCAAGACGGATGACCATTAGCACAGGTTTTACAGTACAAAGATATGGTGATTGAGTGTTGTTTAATGCAGCTCTCTTCCTTCTGGCTGTGGCACTGCAGAGGGGCAGAAGCTGACAGCCAGTGTAGGATGCTGTATGTATCCATCTGTATGTTCTGAGTTTAATAAAGCCCTTTCTGGTGGTTTCTTCCTTGTTCTTTGGATCTTTCCTTGCAGTTCACAAGTAGAGGTCAATGCGCACACAGCAAGTGACTGCTGTCAGTCAGATTCTGACTTCTCATTAGATTTAGAGGATTTATGCTTTCTCTTTTTCTTTTTCTTCTTTTCTTTTTTTTTCTTTTCCTTCTTTCTCTTTTTTTTCTTGTGTTTATCTCTACATTCTGAGGAAGTGGAGCTGCTGCTGTCTTCATCGTCCTCATCACTGTCATCACTGTTATCATCATCATCTGAGGTAGAGTCCTCCAGGAGCTGCTTCAGTTGCTGTATCCTGAGTTTAAAAAATGTGAATGAGAATCCTTTCTAGCTCTCCTCTACCTGTAATAATTTACTCCAGCTTTCATCTGTGTCCTTCCTAGCTTGAGAAATGGAAGCTGCATGCAAAGGGCAGGGGAACACTTCCTCTTTTGCTGAACTACACTCCCATTACAGTTTTCACAGACTGATAAAAGCAACCTCTTTTGAGACGAGCAGACAGTCTGTTCTCGGGGACCTTTCATCCCACAGGATAAAGACAGACGAGCTTATCGGCCAAGATTTATGTGTGCAAAATAACGAGGCAACAGCTATCACCAGACCATCATAAGGAGTTCTATGCTCATCTATACATAGATGCATATTGGGATTATGATATTATGAAATTCATTGCCCTGCTGATACAGAGCTGATGTCAGTAAAGCTGATGGAGTAGACTCTAGATGCAGAGGCATTTTTGATGGGCACTCTTCCTTTGAACTTTCATGGCTTACTGGCAAATGGGGACAAACCATTTGCCTGTTTTATTGCTGCCGTCAGGATCCTCTCCAAGGATCTGCTTTTTTTTTTTTTTTTTTTTTTTTAAAAAAGGCAAACTAAACCAAACCCAGCACACCTGCAGCAGCAGTACTACTCTGTGGGCTACCTACAGTTTGTTCAGTTATCTCATTGATGCAGTTCAAGTAAGCAAGCATGAAAGAGCTCTGCTGCTTTCTTTATCAAATAATGACCTCACATGAGGAACAGCATCAGGTGCCTAGAACCAGCTTTCTAAATCCACCCCTTCATGTCTACTGAAGGCACTTTCATGCACCAAATTTTAGAAAACATCTCAGTGAAGTCAGTGAAAGGAAAAAAAAAAACCAAACTGTTTTCTAGGCCTAAACCAAAACTAAACTCAAGTACCTGAATAGTATGGCATAAATGAATATGACTCCTCGTTAAACTTTGTTTTGGGAAAAAATATGGAAGCTAATAGAAATAAAGAGGTAAGAAGTACTACTGAGTGATTATTGAGACAGCAGAAATGCATTAGTGTCTGCCAACATAAAGAAACTGCCACTAAAAAAAATGTTCTGAGTTGGTAAGGGTACCTTATATCAAAATTCCACCTATACATTAGTATCATGTTATCAAAATAAAAACCAAACTGAAAATGCAGTTTACTACAGAAAACACACTTACCTCATTTCTTTTTCATGACGTTTATTTTCCCTTATTATATCGTACATTGGATCTTCATGGGCCTTTAAAGTGGAAAACAGAAAATCCAATGTTGGTAAAGAAAAGTATTTATCACTGTCTGTTGTATTTCTTAAAAAAAAAAATAAACCAAAGCAACCCAATGCAAAACCCCAATTTTATCAAAAGATGAAATACATTTAGCAAGCTCTTAACTCACAAGTATATTCTCAGACTTAATATTGTTAATCTGAATTGTTTTTTTTTACTTTAGGAAAAGCTTATCTAGTTACACCACCAATGAAGGGGACTCTCCTTAGGTGCACAACCTCTCTCCCTCTCCGATCACAGTTTACTAAGAGAACCCCATACATATACTATAGGAACAGCCAGACATAGAAGGAACATTGAAGTTCAGAAATAATGAGCTGTGCCCTTATAGCATGTTTTAAAAACTTGGATACAAACACACAGGAATACAGGAGCAAGGAATATAAGACAAACGGATAATCAAGTTGGAGTTGTCCTAACATGCTATGCGCTACCGTTCTCGGTTCTTAAATCTGTTACTTTTAAATTAAACAGGCATTGCAGCTAAAGATTGTTGTGAAGGAAGATAGCAAATAAACTTTCCAGGTATTTAAGGTGAGTTCATGCCGTGCAAGAACACAGCAAAAAGATGGGGTGATCGTTTCTGTTGGAAGATTCAGCAAACAAGTTCAACAGAGAGGAGACATCAGATGCTGACTGGAGGTGGGAATTAAAATGCCGGTAGCAAATGACAGATGTTGGAATGCACCATGAAGGGCCTTGGATGTACAGCAAGAGTTTGATGCAACAGAGAGAAGCCTGAGGAAAAATGAAGAATAGAGGCAATCTGGTCATGGGAGCGGGCTAAAAATACTCTTTGCAGTAGCATCCTGATTGGACAGAATAAGTCCAGACTGCTTTTTCAAGGATAGAAATGAGGACGTAAGACACAAAGTGATGAGAGCTTGAAATATAGTTTAACAATGCAGAGCAACAGGAAAAGTTAAAGAGGTCACGAAGAAAGAATCTGCAGAGCTGAGATGCAGCCTCACGTAAGCAAGAGATCAGACTTGTAGACAATGACTGGATTACAGACCTAGACAACAGGCTTCATGATGTGGTTGTTCACAGTGAGAGTGGAAGGCTTGAAGCAGCTGTAATGTGGGCAGCTCAAGCTTGACTAAACATTTTTTGTTACGTTGACATTTTAATCACAAAATCTGAATGCAATGGTTGAAACAGGTTCCTGAAGATTTCCAATTTAAATGTAAAAATTACTAATTTTCCTCTCGAAGAGTAGATTTTCTGCAAAGTAGTCAAACATCCAACCACATCTGTAGCTTTCTCTTTATTAGGAGATTTTCGGCATCTATATTATACTAGAGACAGAGGAAAAGTCCTTAATAAAGCATCATCTAACAGGATTCTCTTCACTTGCAAGATTATGCATCATCAATATTAAAAAATACAAGCAGTAATAGTACAGTATTTGTACTCACTACTCTAAATTGTTCCAATTTCTGATTGCCTTTAATAAAGAATGGGCATTCTTTATCTCCTGTTCTGTGTCCATAACGTTTACACCTCCAACCTTTAAAAAAAGAAGCAGCAGTGAATTGCACCTCTGAGTCAGCTCAGAAGAAGAAAAGAAAAGGGAAAAAAAACAAACCCCAAAACCAAAAGAACATATTTATGGAAAATATTTTCCATTTGTTGAAAAGAATACATAGCTACAAGTATTATATTGATAAATGTAATGTCCATAAAATGCATTTTATGCGTTTTAGTACAGCCGTCAAGATACCGGTTGCTTTTATATCAGTGTGATGCCAATCTACCTGGACCTTGTCATCTGTTCACCAGACATTCTGCCCTCCCCCAGAGTAAACGGATGGCTATATGAAGGTCCAATGACATCTGGAATATTTTCAGCCTTACACTGCATGACTTTGACTTCTTTTCCCAAAGGCATCCAAAGCCCTTTTGTAGGGGCATGGGCCAGGAATTCTCGTGCACTTTCATTGCCTGGTACATCAGGTATGCAGTCTTCTGGTTTTGTTTCATTCTCCTATGGAAAAAGATAAGGACAATAAAATTGTATTTTCTTTAACTTTGTAAAAATTAATACTCCGAGGCTTTCATTTAATATGGAACCTGTTTTCCCTGTGACATTTCTTTTCTCTTGTAACACATGAAGGACCCAAATACCTCATCCCTTTAACAGCATTAAGTCATTTTCTTTTTCCCCTCACCCTTGACTTTTCTACTTTGAACTTCACTGCCATATTAATTCCCTGCCTTCCCATTTATTTTAGTAATTTATTTAAATAAAGATTATAAATGAAAAAGTAACAGACATGCACAGATGACTTTTTCCTCTTCCTGGTAACAAGGCACAATAATTAAAAACAGCTTTTACAATACACAGCCGTACTTTTTTGGTTCAAAGCGCTAGATTATGTCTTAGGTACACAGATTTGGCAAAAGCAGTGATCATTATGAAAGGGAAGTATTCTTCCACAAGTATTCGAGCAGAAACAATGGAGAAGAATCCTGAAAAGATGTCATTCAAGCTGAAAATCTGCTTCACCATAAATGACTCCCCTCTATCCCCACTATTAAGTACTGCATTAAGTGTGCGTGCTAAGAGGTGATGAAAGAACTGGCATCATCCTGATTCTGGGCATTTCATTCTAGATTCACCAAGTCAAAGGGGTTGGCTTGTAACTGACGAGCTCTGAGTTTTCCCCTGGAAGCACCTACTTCTTTTGGTAATTTAGATAGGTAATGTAGACACTTAAGATAAATGGCTCAAAGACAGGTTGTGTGAAAATCCCTCCTAATTCTAAAAATCCACTGCAATATATTTACCAACCTTAATTAGCCCTGGGGGAGGTTTCTCATAGCTGAAAAGCAATAGAAATATTGTTACTCCGCAGCTTAGCACAGACAAATAAATTGAGAAAATTCAGTATTTCAATGGTATAGAGTTAAAACCTTCACCTCACATTTTCCCTTAAATTTTACTCAGTCAATAATCACTAAGAACTCCAGCAGAACACGGATACCTGGATGCAAGCAGACGGAGACACTGTGTTTGTCACGTCACCACACGCGTCTCTTGCAACCATCCTTCAGATTCATATTCTTGTGGGGGAACAATTAATTTCATCGCACTGCTTTACAGGGATGCGTGGCACATCCAGTTCAGCTTCAGTTACCATAAATGCACAAGTCTCTCCTCTTTTTCTGTAGCACCCCTCCCCAAGATCTCACTGATCCAAATTTCTTTACTCCAGCATTGCTGAATCAGACATACTCCACTGAAAATGTCACAGACCACTCCTTTCATCTAGCTTTGCCGGCCAAACCTAGTATATAATAATAATTTCACCTTCTTCTCTCTGTGTATGAAACCTAAAGACAGAACCTTACTGAACAAAGTACCGTCCTTCCTGCAGCATTTCTCTGGAGTTAACAGTAGATATAAAATTTATTAAAATCCAAATAGCAAGCAGGTGCTACACAGAGCGCAGCAACTGAGGAAGGGCAGGCGCTTAGGAGTTAAATGCCAAGACACTATGAAATCATAATGTCTGTAATGATATCTTTAACGATACTGTTGTAACGATAACTTTATGAGTGCTGTTTGGTGCATTTCATGGCAAACAGATTTTTACTTTCACTTGGAGAGGAAAAAAAAACATGTTCTTGCAAACCTTCTGATCTTTTTATTCCATTAAACAAACCCCTTTCAGTGAAATAGCATAAACCTTTTACAGCACCGTGGGCTACTGGTGGAGCCACTAGGCAAACCTTTTTGTCTTAATTTTTCGTTTTAATCCACTCTAGCAGAAACCAGCTGAACAACCTCTGCTTCTATGCTGCAACTCCCAGGCCTCTAGGCACCTGGAAGGGGCCCGTTTTTCCCCAAAGAACGGTGATAAAGCCACCAAGCCGCAGCTTTGCGGGCGGCGCCCAAGGCCCCCAGGAGCGCCGCTGAAACACCGGCCGCGGGTTTAAAACGTGACGGAGCTGGAGCGGCCGCTGCGGGAAGGGACAAAACAATAACCCAAACCCACCCCCTCGACCCTGCCCAAAAATGCCGGCGGGGCGGGCTCGGAGCGGGGCGGGGGGCCCCGGGCAGCCTCCCCTCCCCTTACAAGGACTCCAGGTGCTGGAGCTTCTGCAGCTGCTGCGCCTCCTGCCTCTTCCGTTTCCTCTCATGCCGGCCCTGCGTCCTGCCGCCGCTCGCCGCGGGCTCCGGGTGGCTCTTGGGCCGCGCCTGGCTGCCCCTCGCCGCTTCCTCCTCCGCCCCCGCCTCCTCCTCCTCCTCCGGCCCCCTCCGCTCCCTGCGGGACATCGGCGCGGCAGCAGCGCCGCGGCGGACGGCCAGGCCGCGGCGACGCCCCCTGCCCGCCCCCCGCGCCGCGCATTTCGGTTTCCCTTCCCCTCCCGGGCGGGGCGCGGGCGGACAAGCGCCGACTTCCTCCGCCGCCGGCGGCGCCGCCCGCCCGGGCAGCGCCCCCTCCGCCCGCCGCCTCCCCTCGCCTGGCCGCCTTCCCGCGCCCGCCGTGAGGCAGCCGGGCGGCCCCGCCAAGCAGCCCGCCGCTCATCCCCGGCACCCTTCCCCGGGGATTAAAAATAACGTGGGGGGTGCTGCGCCCTCAAAATGCCGTTGTTAAATAAAAATAAAAAAAAAACCAAACCAAAAAAAAACACACCTCAGTGCCACGAAGCGTTTACACGCGGGGGCTGAGGGGGGTATGGGTGGGCGCCGGGGGAATATGGTGGCTGGCTGCACAGAGGCGTCGGGGAGGAGAAGCGGGACAGGCCCGGCAGCAAGGGGGTCGCTGCCCTCAGCAGGGCCTTGGGAAAGGCTGGGGATGGAGCTGAGGGGCTTCTGGGTGCGGGGGAGAGCAGGCAGGTGTGCGAGGACCCCCGGCTCACAGTGGTCGTAGGCCATGCTCGCCGGAGGCCAAAATACGTGGGGATGGAGGGAGGAGAAGGTCAGTGCCATCGCTTACAGCATCCAAAAGGCACAGCTTGGGTTGGTTTGCTCGTTTGTTTGTTTTCTTTTTTTAACATGCAGGTTGGTGCCACAGGAGGTACGTGTTGGTTATGGGGCAGGGTCTAGCCACAGACCATGCACCCACGGCTGTGCTGCTGCGGCCGGAGCTGCCTGACCAGCGAAGGGCAAGTCCCTCCTCTTCCGCATATGAGCACCCCTAGAGAGCCAAATCTGCCCCCAGGGTTTTGCAGTTTCTTGCCCCAACCATAATCTTTCTGTCGCAGGATGAGGAATGGAGGTAGGTCAGGGCTGGGAAGGCAAAGCTGAAATCGCTACTTTAGCCTCATGCTGAAGTTCAAGGGCACGTGAAATTGCTGGGATTGCTTAAGAGCTGAGTGAAACACAAAAAATGTGTCTTAGAGAGAAGTCCAGGAATTGAAGGTGATTTTAGCTGATCATCTTAGTGCTTCAAAAGTGCACATCAAAGGCAGAGGATGCTGTTTGCTGGTAATTAGTATTACAGCACCCTGTGGTTCTAAAGTACAATAAGACAAAAACAGTCATTAAAAACCTTATATTTTACAAGGAAAATATCAATCTTAGGGTTTATTTAACAATGTAATATTTTACAAGCACTACTTTAATATTATTTTAGGTTCTACTTGGTCAAACCTTACTTATTTGGGACGAAAGATCACGTGTCTCATTTCTCGCTTGCACTCAGCTAAGTGGCCGCCATTGTAACCTCAGATCCTGAGAAAATGGTTTTGTCCAGTTAATTCTGTCACAGTCTTTCAGAAGGATTCTGTCCTTATTTTAAGGTTTAAACAAAATAATCTAGCTTTTGCATGACCTGCCACTAATATATAATATTGATGAAGATTTTTATTTCACATACCAAATTTTGTAGGTTTGCTGGCACTGGAAAGAACACAGCAGCCATTCTACCACAAAACAACACTCAGCAGCAAAGCGACATAATCTTGCAGATATACTTCTCAAAAAAATCCAACTTCTGCTCTTCATAACTAATTCCAACACACCCATCTGGCTGAGATGTCATGAAATGGCATGTAAGTTGTGAGAAAATCTTTTTCATTCATCCCACAGGTTTGTAGTTAGCTTGTGTGTTTTGCTTAGCACTAGGCCTTTCGTGAGTTTTATTAGTAGCCTTTCTCTGGGCCTAATCTGGGAAGAAGAGGCTGAGTTGCTGCCATCTCTTGAAATGGCAGATCACAGCAGTTGACCCGAGGTGCAAAACTCACTGAAGTCCACTTGTCTAAAGGCTCAGCAGCAAAATCCGTTTACTTGCTAATCTGAGTTAAATATCTCTGTCCCTACGCTTAGTATGAGGCAAATGGAAGGTAATGTGATTTAAGGTAATCCACTATAGAGCAGGTTAAGCAGATGACTTGCTGTTTGCTGGAGGCTAAGAGATATGCTGCTGTGACACTGCTAGCATGTGGTAACGTGTCAAATCGCAATTGGTCCCTTTTATGGTCATGTATCTTCAAGCAACAAGTGAGGAAGGAGAAATATTTTGAGGTGTTGCAATTACATTTAAAATGACTAAAAGAACTTAAGCGAGACACAGTATCTTTTTTTTCACTCTATTTAGAGAAATGGCAATAGTTACTAAAAGTTAAGGACCAGCTGGGCTGATGCCTACTAAACAGACACTTTATTTTGGCAGCAAACTCCAGTGATATAATGATTTTTAGCCCCCCTTTCATTCCAGTGTTATTTTGCTATTTTCAGGTGCCTTTTTGCTTCACGTTTTCAAACCAACATAGTAGTCAGACTTTGGAACAGCTTTCCAGAGTGTTAGGACAGTGACAGAAAACCTACTTAATTCTAAGGTGGAGAGTTCCCAGTTTATGAATGGTGTTCTATGGGAGGGATGTGTGCAGTAGCAAAAGAGACAGGAGTTCTCCAGAAACCCTATCAGTCTTGCTTTCTTACACCCTTGACTGTCCTAGCTTGGCTGAAGTAAGAAGAGTTCTGCCAGTTTGAGGCAGGTAAGGGCCTGGCTTAAATGACCTCAGATTCAATGACTTCAGCCTTGACAGAATAATTGGCACGAAATCAGGAACTAAGCACATAGTCTCAACAAAAGGGTGGGGTTGCAAGTGGAGGCAGAAGGACAGACCATGGTATATTACCCTCTTCTTACTGTTAAGTCAATGAGAACTTGGCTGCGTTCTTTGCTGTGGCATGTGCGTCCAGGCCCTAATTTCTGAGCAGATCAGGGCATTTGTGTAACACTCTTTACTGCAGTAACTTAATGGGGCACACAGAAGGTAAAATCAGATAGGTACATACATCTGCTCAGCCACAGTGGTTTAAATGTGTTCTTTCTTTGGTTTATTAAAAATAATTTTCTAGTGCATTTCCTCATCTGTCTCAGAAATGAACTTTATCACTTTATTACCAAACTCAGAAGTACCTAGCTGCAAGGTCAGACTTTTTTACTGCCCACTTTTAATAGAAGGAGACTGTTTAAAGCTGTAGGTAGCTCCAAAATTACTTTTTCCTCCTTTGCTGAGAAAAGCTCCAGTTTCCTATGACTGTTGCACACTTACCCAAGGAGAGAATTGCTTTTGTATCAGTCCTTAGGAAAGATCAAAACAAAATGAATTGTGAAGAAGTGGACAGTAGGAAAAAAATAATCGCTATTTTCAGTTCTATTTATTCTGGAGCAAAGATCCTCAGTATCTGTAAATTGCTTAAATCTGTTATGTTTAAAGGGTTTATATCAGCTGAGGATCTGGTTCCTTGTACTTGGCAGGATATTTATTTGAAGTTGTGTTGTTTTTTTTTTTCTTTTTTCCTTTTATTTGAATGTCGTGCTTCAGACTTTCAAGAAGTCAGTTTTTGAGGATATGTCATCTTACCATAAGAGCTGATTGTCATGGTGGTATAATTCCAGCTTCACCAAAACATCTAAGCAGAAACATTAATTGCTGTCGCAATGTGAAGTATCTGAAAGACCCGTATGTTTCATAATATCCATTACAACTTTATTTTTGTTATAAACAACTGAATGTTTCAACTACAAGCGATAATACTGGGGCCAAATTAATTCATATCTATGTCATCCCATGGGCATCAGTATGCCTGTGAGAGTGTAACCCTGGCGGAATGTCAGCCAATCTGTTTTTCTCCATTTTTGGCTAGCTAGAGCTTTGGGCCAGGGTCTGTTTCTGATTATGTGTCAGATATTACACACAGGAGAGGAATCCAGAACCCGTGTTAGGCTCTGTGGGAAGTTAAGCACCTCCTAATGGGATCCAGAAGAAGCAGCAGGCTGAGGAGAGCACAGTCCAAATCCAGCATGGCCAGCCCACGGCTGCCTGAAGCTCGCCAATAGGAGTCATTCAGAATAGAGTGAGTCTAATATCTGGACCATGTCTGACCTCAGGGAAGGCTACTTCAGAACAGTGGTGGCACTTAAAACCACTTGGGAACCTCAGCTGTGAAGAGAGGTGCTGACATCCTTTCTCACAGAGAAATGAAAAGTTTTGTTTGAAGTGGTAGTGCTGCTGGTTTCTTTTGTATACTAGCTTAACAATTAGAAAATGAGACTTGGGTTCGGTTCCCTTCTTGGTCTAGGTATTCAGTGATGATTCAGTGATGGTGACTCCTGTCTCACCGGAAAAAAATACCCTAACCGTCAGGCTAATGGCTGCATTGGTGTGGGCCACCTGCTGTTCATATTCCACTCTTTGGATGCAGTAGAGAAAAGCATCTGAGATTCATGGGGTCAGAAGGACAAGTGTGTCTGAACTTGGCTGTGAGTACACTAGGAGGGGTGCCCATCCCGTCACTGGAATCTGCACTTCTTTTTGTAAGATACAAAATCAATGCTCTAAGTAGGGGCCAGAGCCCAGTTCTCCCTTGATCAGCACCATTGCACTAGGTGACAACATCGTGCTCCTACTTCCCGCTTCTCAGATTAATCTCATGTTTCCAACGGCACTGCTCAGCAGTGAAAAGTGTTCCTACACACCCGAACCTTTACTCCGGTGTTTACTGCCGTACGTCATCACATAAAGGGAGCGAGGGAGCAAATGTCTGAAAGAACATGATGGCCACAGCTGTATTTTGTACAGTGCCGACCCTGTCAGTGTTCAAGACTCTGTAAATGTCTACAGAGGCAAGCCTTTTAGGAAAATTGGGCAGAAGGACATCAAAGTTTTGGATCCCAACCAAGCACAGGTGTGAAATAAGCATTGAATTGTTTCTGTAAAGACTAGGTTACTCCCTAGCATATTCAAAAAAGTGCACTTGCAGGAAAGCTTTAGAGCTGAGCAAGGAAGCATCTTTGGAAATTAGGGTTGGGCAGCAGTCAAGCAAAGCTATTTGAACTGCAGCTTTAGTTTGAAGTCCCTTCATAAGGCTACATCCCATTTTAAGCACTCAAGTATTTTTATTGGAACTATCCCAAAGACTGATAAACTGGTATTTACAAGAGGAACGATTGCCTTCCTTGTTGTCAGTTCTGTCCTCCAAGCCTCTGGTAGTTGATTGAACGGATGCACTCCCTCCATCCTTCTGTGGAGATGCTGCCATATTGATCACTTGGAGTCTGTAGTGGTAAAGTCACCCATTCCATCAGAATTGTAATGCTTACTGTCTCTTCAAGCCACCACTTAGTGAAAATAATCTATCTTTGACCTTTGTTCATTATTTTAACTCACTTAAGACTTTAGAGACATGAAGTCACTCAATAACTTGTACTTTTCATGAGTTTTTGCCCTTTGCTTTCTAGTCTTTATAAATAAATACAAATAACTGTATGTAGTCCCAGCCATTTTGTGTTAAGTGAATTAACATTTTTTCAAGAGTGAGACTCTGTTTGATGGGCATGTATTTCTGTAGTACACTATTGCTATAGCACTGTATCTCCAGTTATACACTGACATGGTGTCTCTTCTGTTACTAGAAGGCCC
Organism: Morus bassanus; assembly: GCA_031468815.1. Lineage (NCBI taxonomy): Eukaryota > Metazoa > Chordata > Aves > Suliformes > Sulidae > Morus > Morus bassanus. The sequence goes on along the minus strand of CM062567.1, from coordinate 54,906,585 downwards.
CAAATATGTCATTATGGAGGCAAAACTTCATGTAGCCTTCAAGGGACTTTGCCTGACTAAGGACTGAGCACATTTGGAAGCTGTGTGAGTAGTAGGAGCACTCAGATGCTAAAAGCACATTATATAACAATAGTAGGGAAGGGAGATTTTGGCTGACGATCTTTGGACAGTCTCCCAACTTCTTACAAAACATACCATCCTTTGTAGGATCGCTTATGCCCAAGCTGAGTGGGCAGGACTTTGGTTTCATAAGAAACAGCCAGATGTAATGAAATCCATAATTCTCTATTTATCTGTTTTTGACAGATGAGAGGTTGAGTCAGGATTGCTGCAATTTGAATCCGTTATTAGAGAAATGATAATAATTCCAAATTGGATGTTCCTTGTATTAAATCTATATATATACTGCTGCTTAACCCCTAAGGGTTATAGTCTTATTGTCATCAAAGTTGGCAGCAGTTTTGCCACTGACTTAGTAGGGATCAAGGCTAGATTCTTTGCCTGGTAGCCAGTTTTTTTTCATAGTTGCAGGAAATTCCTCCTTCTGAGCTTTGGCTGTATCTTAAATCAGTGATCGATTTGCAAGAACTTTTCCCTTGTAAAAGCAGATTCCTTTCCTGAATTTTTGCCTCCATAATATAGTGACTGATAAAACAGTTCCCATTTAAACGATGCCCGGCGTATCAAGTAAAATAGGCAAATTCAGCTTCACTGCCAGTATCTGCCCTTGGTATGTCCCCTCTAGGTTGCCAACTTTCCAGTGGAGCACTGGTTGAGTTGCCTAAAAAGGCTCCAGTGTTTATTAATGGGTCACAGAAACTACAGAAATAAAGTCATGAAAAATACAATCTAAAAAATTTAAGGCAAAGATTCTTGGTTCTGCTTGCCACCTCTCTGGAACAGGAAGATGACTTTCTCTTGTTAAAATAGCGGATCTGTTCGTTCCGTGCAAAACAGCTGTTCCCACTTAACCACAGTTTTTTCAAAACTATCCAAAGTTTGCAGCTTTTTAAGCTTAACATACTTGCCATATGTCAAGTTACCAAGAGCTTCTTTCTAGGTAACTGAAAAGAAATGAATGGAAACTCACAGTTCTAGACCTTCTTCTTTCCCTGCCCCTCTCAAGAGGGTAATAGAGAAAGACAGTGCAGCAGTGGTACAGCACTGTAGTTAAGTTAAGCAAGTTAAGCAAGTTAACTTAAGCAAGGTTAGTTAAGCAAGTTGACCCAGGAGTGAGAAAGGAATTCTGATACTGGACCGTTGAAACTCACGCCAAACACACAAAAATGTTTTCCAATGGCGGGCGAGGAGCCTCTATATTGTCATTCCATTGTGCTAGTTTTGCTATGAATGACATCCAGAAATGCTCCCTCATAGTTACTTTTGCTCGAAAGCTACAGTCATCTACAGTTATATAGATATGGAAATGGAAGGATAAATATATCATTATAGGTAGAGAAAACACATTCTTTCTTAGTCCAATCTGTATCTAGGCAGATCTGTGCATGGCCTATGCTCCTATATGTCATGTGTGGAATGTGCAAAAAAAAAATCATTTTAGCATCCTCTGATGGGGCTTTCTCCTGCCAGCCTCATGCAGTGCTTTTTGGTCATGCTTGAATAAACTAAGAAATGAGAGGTGTTCTGCCCAGTTATAAAGCAATTCTAATAACGTACCACTGATATTGCCAAAACAAGTAGATGTTGGCTAGGGGTGGTTAGGCTGTGTTAATAAAACTTTAGTTAAATTATCTGGAAACCACAAGGCTGTGGGGAAAAAGCCAGGTCATTTTCGGCCTCCCAAAATACAAGCACAAGATAACAGCGGGGGCCTGGAAAGTTCAAGCACCGAGCAATAACAGAGGCCTCAGGACTGTAGACACAAACCACAAACTGTCAACCACAGGTCACTACAGAAATGAAGCCTTAGAAGGTGAGTCAGTCAATTTTGTGGGTTAACAAATAGAACAAAGAACAAGTCCGCAACATGGGTAAAACCTATAACGCGTAGTAAACTGAGACACAACATGGAACTGTGAGCCAACAAAGAAAGAACAAGTTAACAGACTGTTAGCAAGCATATAAAAATGACCCCAAGCAGACCTAAAGTGAGGAGGAAGAAATGCACAACATCATTCTCCTCCTGGCAAAGAGGAAGAAGAAATAAAGAATATTAGCACTGTAATCATGGCAAAGAACTTGGAATGCTGACAACTTACTATTATTACTATTACCTTGGCTTTGTCTGAAGATGGGTGTTACAGACTTTTGAGCCCAGTGGAATGGTGAGCATGATACTAGAGAAAGGCATAGATAATATTAAGTTTGTGTACAGTAGTTTTAATTATATCATTATTGAATGAGCTGCAATAATTGGCTAATTTGGACTACATGTCTTAGCATGATTGTAACCAAACCCATAATAACTCTTCCATTTGCTAAGACTGTAATTCTTGGCTTTATGTTTATGGAGTATTTCTTTAGCCCACATAGATTGCACGGGATGTTTGGTCGGACACTACACATCAGAACAGACAGATAAAACTTGGCTGCAGCAATTGGTGGAGAAGGCAGGCAACAAAGACTGTGACCTGTGGTGCAACAGCTCAGCAAAACAAGAACGGGATTAGAACGTGCCCAGCACGCAGTATGATCTTACCAGCTCTATGCAAACACCTAAAGGTGGTTGTGTGATGGGAAGGCACCCAATTTTGTAAGCCTGGGCCTGAACCCATCCTTAGTACACTGATCAGATGTCTGAAAGAGGCTATCGGAGAATCACCCTGCAGTTGCTCCACAGATGGACTCTCCTCTGTTAAAAACAAGTTCAGAAATGCAATTGACATCCTCTGAATCCCTGTGAATCTGTTCCCAAAACAATGTTGAAATCTCTAGTAGAAGTGAAGTGTTGAGTGGATGTCTAAATACATGACTCTTCTCTCAAGATGCAAAACGTAAATAAAAATTCACGCAAGAGTCACTAAATGCTTGCTAACTAGGGGGGGTGTTTGCAGTGATCTTCTTGCACTGCACCCCTGATAAGCACCTGCTTTAATGCTTACATACCATCAGAAGAACCAGTGAGCACTGTTCTGTCACACCTATGCCCTTCAGGCAGTTCCCAGGGGATTCACACAGAATATTAATGAAGGAGGGGAAAAATAACAAGGTGTCCTATTTCCAGTTTGCTTAGGCAGCGGCCACTGGCAGCTACAGCGCTGGTATGCAGAGAAGTGACTGACCTGACTTGCCTCTTTTTGGATCACCTCTGCAAATAATCCTTTTACCCAGGACAGGCAAGTGGTGTCCTTGTTTCAAAATGCACGCTGGTTTTGCTTCTGGTAGAACAGATACCCTTACATTTCAGGAAAGATTGCCTAGTTTATTTTGTGCCACGTTGTTTACAGAGGAACCGTTTTCTCTTCTCCCAACACATACAGCTTCCAGGAGGCATTTTATAGGCAAAATGCTATAGGCAGGGGATGGGTGGATGTGGGGGTGGGGGCCTGACTGGAGCTGGGATAAAAGGGTTCTGTCTTTCTGGGTGGGAGTCGTAGTCCGCACCTAATTTACAAACCAATTTTATTAAGGCAGCTTTGTTTAAAAGAATGTTGGAACAAAACATTATTATTTTAATTATAGAGCCGTAACGGTTCTAGCAGACAGGGTACAGATCAAGCATGATAAAACTTCGGCATGCTAAATTAGTTACCCAGTTGTGACCATTTGCTTTTCAGACCTTAGTGTCTATGCTGCTTCCTGAGGAGCTTTTTAGTCTTCAAATAAATGTGTAATGCTTCTGCCCTCCCTTTTGACTCAGTGAAGACCCTTTATAATAGGCAAACTATTACCAATTTTTGGATTGTATTTGTTTTTAATGCATTTAAGAAGACCGGTGGGATCCTTGTTGCAGGAACCGCTCGTTTCTGCACAGTTTGAGCAACACAGTTTTAAGATTGTGCATGCTGCATATGAAAGTTTAATGAGACTCACTGTTTTCCACATTTTGTATGGCAGAAGTCTGCAGTTTAGCTCACTGGTTTTCTGGTTTTTTTTTTTGGTTTTTTTTTTTTTTTGTGTGTGCAGTCTCCTAGACCGTTTCCACTGTAGATGCAAACCCCCACTCACTGGGAATTTAGGCCAATGTACAGCAGGCTTCCTTACCGCTTGTGCACGATCCCATAGAAGTCCACAGACTGAAAAGCTGTGGCTTAACCACAGGTATCCTTTGTTAGGAATACCCACGACTTTCTGCAGCTTAGAGTAAGCTTAGTATAAGCACTCCATTGTTTCAAAACCATTCTCTGACTTTGTGGGTACCTGCAATATATTTAGAATATGCTTTAGTTCACATGAGTTTTAATAATTTGTTATCCAACACATTTCCCATTTTGTCTCCAGCTACTTATGTTGCATTAGGTATGTCCAGATTTTGACCAGATTTTTTAAATTTTAGCCCCTCCATAGATGAACTTTTCTGAAAATCTGGTAACTGATTTTCATACTTGTGTTGAAATTTCAGCTTTTCTGAAAAACTGAGTTTTAACTTCTGTGGTCTCTATTTTCAAGGGCATTTAGGTCTGAAAACCCTTTCTTTTTTGTGAAATGAGGATAATAGCATTTTCATATCTAACACATCCACACATATATATTGCCTGATAAATGCATGAACATCAAATGGAAATCGGTAGCATTTAAATATATAGTTGTGAGAAATGGTGGGAAAAACTGGATGCATAAGGTAGTTTTTTCTGCAGTTTTACACTGGCACATCTACACTGAAGGCCCAGACCCTTGCTCTAGCGTAATTAGAAAGTAGTTTGGCCCAGATTTGGCTTGCTACAATTATTTGTTCGCTTCTAGTGACGTACAGACTACAACAGTTGCAAAACAAACACAAAAGAAGGTATGACTGATGCCTCAAAAGCATGCGATCTAGGCTTATGCTTTTGGCAGCCGTTTACCTTACAAACAGCAGCAGTGTTGGTGGAAGATGGCAGTCAACTGTCATCTGTCCTTGTGTTCGGCTGTTGGGAGCTACTGCCTCATCTCTGGTGGCAGTGGGCTTTTGTATGTGCTGTCTAACCTGTGTCCGTCAAAATGAGCCGGATTTGCTAATTCACTTGGATAATAATTTGGCATGGCACGTTTGGAATGACAGGCTGATAAGCACTAATTAAGACAGCTCTGTTGGTGTCTCTCATTATGATGTGACCTCCAACAAGGGAGTTGCTGAGTACCTGGGGGCAAGTGAGACTTTCTCCTGGCACAGCAGGGTCTGGAAGAGGGTACAGGTTCACAGCATTGCCTGCTATTTGTTTGACTTTCACCGGAACACCTATAGTGGGTGGAGTAGAGAGAAACTGAAGGTGAATTGGAGTAAATGAAATCTACCTACAGTATCAGCAGTTTAAAGTGTATCCGTTTCTCTCATGCTCCCAGCACTTCTGTGTTTACTGCTAAACCACTGCCAGTACTAAATCAGAATTAATTCTGCATTTTAAATAGCCCGCTGAGGTGGCTGATAAGCCAGCGTGACTCTCTGTGAAGAGCTCTGTGTCACAGTATTTCTTATGGCCCACCAAGGAAGAAGACCAAGTGACCTGGATCACTTTGGTCACCAGAGGCATTTAGGGTCGTGTCGGTCTCTCATGAGTCACACCACTGACAGTAAATTACTCATAATTAAGTTACATATAACTGATAGGACTTATATTAAAATATTTTGGGTACAAAGAGCTATCTCAGATTCCAGCTGTTCTGAATTTATCATGTAGCTGCATAAAATAAAATAGTATTTGTTCAAAATGCTGTTTACTAAAACCAGTATTTGCTGAGAATGTTTTATGGCTATAGTTTAGCCATATTTAATACTTAAAACCAGTGTTGATACACTGTGCTTCAGTAGTTGTTTCAAAGTACCTGAAAATCTCCACCGACTTTACACACCTTTAGAAGGAGAAATTAGGGTTGAGTTGAAATGGGGGGTTTTATTTTCCTTACTTGAAATTCAGCTCAGCAGAGAGAGCACTGTGGTTCCTTCGTGTTAGCTGCAACCCAAAACTATTCCCTAAAGAGCTTCTTAGGAGTTCGAAAGAGAGTACGTACCGAGGTGAACAGCTGTGGAAAACAGCAGAAGACAAAAATAATTTAGAGTCCCTTCACACAATCCCCTCGTAGATTATACAGCCAAAACCAGCGTTATACTGTGATCTTTCTGAGTATTACCTACTGATTAGAAGCAGATTGATTTTTTTTTTAACTGGATTTTATATCAGTTCAAGCTGTGTTTCCCATTGCTCTCACTTTTTTACTTCTAGTATCTGACTTCTCTAAATTTGCCTGCCATAATTTAAGGGTATTTGCAAGCTGCAGCATTTCACATAGTCTTTCTGAGGAAAAAAAAAAAAGACTACTTCTGTTTTTCTTGATCTATAATTGATAGACTATTTAGAAAACATTAAAAATCCACTCTATATTTTTCTGTCTTGGTATGCTACCTTTTTAGAAAACCTCCATATCACAACACAACACATACTTCAGGCATCCAGGGACTGAATCTTCAGGCCTGTAATCTTAGCTGTTCAACGGGTAATTGAGAACAGTTAGTGGTTAACTACTGGGTAAGTCCCAACGGCTACTCAGCAGAATATTTCACTAGTCACAACTTCTCCTATGTTTATGTGACCAAATGTGTTGCAAACATTTTAATTTACATTAGGCCCACCATCTCATGACTGCCTGGCGCTTGGCTTCAAGCACATTCCAGGGAGCATAACAGCATCTCAAGTTACACACCAGTGGTATCTTGCCTACCTCAGGCTCAAGCTGAGGCTTTATTTCCTTTTCCCATGTTACCATAAGTTAATCTTCATGTGAAATGACTTATCAGCATGCTCCTCAGCTGCTTTCTTCAGAGCTTCTGAGACGTGATTTGTACCAGCAGTGTTTGAAGGAATTTTCATATCTACCTTCTTGCCACTTCAGCTCTTGAATTTCTGCTCCATGTGATGGGCTCAAATAGTAACGCTGCTGTGATACACAAGTAGAGAACGAGAGCTGGCATTTTACTTCCTTGCCCTTCAAAAGACTTGGGAACAGCATTGAGTCCTTGAGATATATCTTAGTTTTATATAGTGTAGCCCAAAGCTAGAACTGCAGCCCCTTGAACATTACAGGAGGCACACAGCATCCTCCAAAAGGAGGTGCAAATGCAAGAATCCCAGCTCCTTCATCCTCATTTAATGTCTGACCTGTGACATTCCTGAAAGTTAAGTTTTCAGAGGGAGAATGGACCTTAGCTGTACTGTCTTTTTAAGCCTGGGAAAGATAATCCTCCCTCCAGGACCAGCTTCTCTAGGAGCTTTATGCATGCCTGTGCTTATTTCCCTGCTCATACTGTGTTAGTCATTGCTGTGTCTGGGCTGATTGAAGAACAGGCGATCTGACAGTGGTCAGCATCCCCAAAACGCTTCTGGAGAGGCTGGGTTAGGGTTCAAACAAACAGGCATATGAATAAGAATTGGTTTTGTGTGTGCGTGTGTGTCCGTGTGTGTGCTTTGAAAAAACAGCAAAATGTTAAAAATGACATTTCTAAGGAAAATACTGGATGGCTTTTGCATTCTGCTACCTTTGTGGTCCCTGAACACAACTACGAGGACGAAAAGCAACGCACTTGCCTGGCTGACAGCTATCTTGAGCTCTGTGTGTGCTTTTGGAGTGCATCAGCTACTGAGCGGATGGAGGGGAGGCAGGAAGCGCACAGCTTTGGTAACCCAGAACGGACACGTGGCTCTTTTAGGAGTTAATAAAATTGGTAACATGTGGCAGTTTGGAGGCATTGGTAATGTAATCATCAGAGGTGGAGAACTGTTATTGACAGAGGTGACGAGTAATGAGTACAAAACTGCATAAAGAGTCCAAGGAATTGTTTTGAAAACATAGAACTTCTTAAATAAATGGGTATAAATAAAGACTGTGTCACTGCCTGGCAAAAAGAAGTGCCAAATGCAGGGTAAGCTTTATCAGCATACTCCAATGGTGAACTATGAGTTCTCCTTAAGAAAATAAAGTGTGGTCCTTACAAACCAACATCAAAATAAGCTATTTAAATCTAGGCAACTGACAATTTTACACGGCTTGTTTAAAGGATACTTTGCAGGGCTGATTCGGAACGTGCAGCGTGACTGTTGTTGGAAGGAGGATGTGATTTGTAACTGCAAATCTGGTTATCTTTAAATAGCTGCCAGAGTTGCTAACTTTTTTCACCGATTAGGTCATCGAGCAGCAGCCATTTCCTAGCAATACGTCAGTATTGTACAAGAGAATTTCTGAAAGCGCTTTAAAAACATTTGATTTGGCTGCGTCCCTTCTGTTGCTGGGTGATACAGCTGGGTGGCGGGTGCACAAAGAATGGGGAGCTGGGCCCGTGAGCCGTTGTCTTCCCAACCGTGATGCTCAGGCATTTACCGCCACATCAGCTGCCCTGATTCTAGTGGTTCCTTTTTGCAAGCTGTCCACCCGCGTGTGAGTTGGGCTTGTTTCATAATTTATCAATAACAAAATCTTCTCATTGATGTTTCTGAAATAATTTATATTCCTAGGTGTGTCTGCATTTCCAACCAGGTGCCCCAAACCTGCTGCCATAAAATTCAGTGCTTTTCAAAAATATTGTATTATTTAACCTCATCTTGCTCAGGGTTTGATGCCTCGTGTGCAGATACTTAGCTTTTCCCAAGCTTCTTCACTGAAACCAGCTAGAATACATACAGAATACACACAGAATTCTTATAGGTTGGAAAAGACCTTTAAGATCATCGAGTCCAGCTGTAAACTTAACACTGCCAGTCCACCACTAAACCATGTCCCTAAGCGCCACATCCAAACGTCTTTTAAATACGTCCAGGGATGGTGACTCAGCCACTTCCCTGGGCAGCCTGTTCCAGTGCTCAACAACCCTTTCAGTGAAGTAATATTTCCTAATATCCAGTCTAAACCTCCCCTGGCACAGCTTGAGGCCATTTCCTCTTGTCCTGTCACTTACTCGTTACTTGGGAGGAGGACCCCTGGTCACTGGAGATTTGCCACTGGCATTCATATTGCAGGTTTGCTCCCTTTCCAAAGTCAGAGGCAAACTGTGGTGTGCCTAGTCCTCAGAACACTGTCACAGAGAAGCACCATTCTTTCATTTTGCAGGATCTCTAGTTCTTCATAACTGAGGGGAAACCGAAGTTCCCCCTTGCTGGTGCATGCAAGATCAATGAGAGAGGAAAAGGGGATAGATAGCTGGCCAACTGGGACACTGGTGTCTTACTGGGTGCTTGTCAGGTCCTCTTTTTTCGGTGTCATTGGCAAAGATTCCCTGACGGGGTATTGCAAATACCTGTGACAGCAGCAGATGCCAAGACAAACTCGTATCTTTGGAATTTTGATCTAAAGTGGAACATTTATAGAATCATAGAATCATTAAGGTTGGAAAAGACCTCTAGGATCATCAGGCCCAACACCACCATGCCTCCCAAATCATGCCCTGAAGTGCCACGTCTGCATGTTTTTTGAACACTTCCAGGGACGGTGACTCCACCACCTGTATGGGCAGCCTGTTCCAGTGCCTGACCACTCTTTCAGTGAAGAAATTTTTCCTAATATCCAGTCTAAACCTCCCCTGGCGCAGCTTGAGGTCATTTCCTCATGTCCTATCGCTAGTAACTTGGGAGAAGAGACCAACACACACCTCGCTACAACCTCCTTTCAGGTAGTTGCAGAGAGCGATAAGGTCTCCCCTCAGCCTCCTCTTCTCCAGGCTAAACAACCCCAGCTCCCTCAGCCACTCCTCATAAGACTTGTTCTCCAGACCCTTCACCAGCTTCGTTGCCCTTCTCTGGACACGCTCCAGCACCTCAATGTCCTTCTTGTAGTGAGGGGCCCAAAACTGAACGCAGTATTCAAGATGCGGCCTCACCAGTGCCGAGTACAGGGGCACCATCACTGCCCTGCTCCTGCTGGCCACACTATTCCTGATACAAGCCAGGATGCTGCTGGCCGCCTTGGCCACCTGGGCACACTGCTGGCTCCTGTTCAGCCGGCTGTCAGCCAGCACCCCCAGGTCCTTCTCAGCCAGGCAGCTTTCCAGCCACTCTTCCCCAAGCCTGGAGTGTTGCATGGGGTTGTTGTGACCCAACTGCAAGAGCCGGCACTTGGCCTTGTTAAACCTCATACAACTGACCTCAGCCCATCGATCCAGCCTGTCCAGATCCCTCTGCAGAGCCTTCCTACTCTCCAGATCGACACTCCTGCCCAGTTTGGTGTCATCTGCAAACACGATGGGGTTTTAAGTCTACAAAGATTCCAAGCCAGGCCGGGAGCACACGTGCCCTGCTGCAAGCCTAGGAACCAAAATCCCTGCTGCCAGAGCTCCGGCATTAATCGTCGTGCATGAAAAGTCCCTCCCAAGGTATCCAGCGCCGCTCCCAAAAGCTTCTAGTGATCGGGTGTGTGTGTGTGTGTGACACCGGGGCCGCCGGAGGGGCGGGGGGGGGCGGCCCGGGGGCCGCGCCACGTCGCACCGCCGCCCCCCCCCCCCCGCCATGGAGGGCCGCGGGCCGGGCCGGGCCGGGCCGGGCCGGACCCGCGGGGGCGGGGGAAGCCGGCGCCGAGGCCGCTCCTCCCACGTCCCGGGTGGGAGCGCTTGATCCACGTTTGCAGCGGCGGGAGGAGGAGCGGGCCGGGGTGTGGGTTCCCTCCCCTCGCCGCCCAGCTCAGCCCGCGGCTGCCCCCGTTCGCGGCCCTCCATGGCGGGGCCGGCGGCCGTGCGGCGGCGGGGCCCGGGCTGCGGGGCGCTGCTGCTGGTGCCGGCGGCGCTGCTGGTGAGCTGGGCGGCGTGCCAGGCGCCGCCGGTGCCCGCCGCCGAGAGCCCCGCGGGCGGCGCCGAGCTCCGCGTCGAGCGGCGCTTCGTGCCCGAGAGCTGCCCGCGGGCCGTGCGGCCCGGAGACTTCGTGCGGTACCACTACCTGGGCGCCTTCCCCGACGGCACTCGCTTCGACTCCAGGTCTGGCTTGCGGCAACCCCCCCGGGGCGGACCCCCCACCCCCGGGGTTGGGTTCGTGCGAGGGTCCTCCCTGGGGAGAGGAGGGGTGCCGGCCCCCACGAGGGTCTTCTTTGCGGGTGGCGGCGCTTGGGCGGAGGCGGCGGTCGAGGTTCCGGTCGGGTCCCCCTGTTCTCCTGGGCTGCGACCCGCCCGTGGCCCGCCAGCCCTTTTTGGGGCGACTGGTCGTCGTGCCTCGCCTGGTGGCGAGCTGGGCGATGCCGTAGGGGCGAGGGTGCGGGAGGTACGGCCGCCATGGGAAGATGTCTTTGAAAGACGGAAGGGCAAAGGGCTGGGCTGTGACTGCCGGGGACTGGGGGCAAGACCTCTGCAGTGGCGGGGTCCTCTTCGCAGCAGTTCACCTGCCCTGACGGATCCCCGCCGCGCTCTTCCAGCTGCTTCGCCAAGGCCCCGAGCAGGAGCTTTCTGCTCCAGCCGGCAAGGAGACCGTGAGGATGTTCGGTTAGCCTGGTAAAGGGGAGCACGTATGATGCTGCAGTCAGTCACAGTATTAGTGATTTCCTGCCTGTCCCTTTCCGTACGTTTCCTATGTCTTCTCCAGGCTCAAACCTACTGGAATGCAAACGTTTCTGAATCATTTTCTTTACCAGAAATACAAGAATTATCAGGCTGTGCTTGCATAGAAAGTTTTGGATAAGTTACCCTTGCATAAATGCGACCTATGTACAGCGAAGCGTCTGGCCACTTTCCTGCTGTTATTTCGGGATCAGGAAGCCTAAATAGTGGCATCAGGAGATTGTGAAGGATGCTGATGCTGTTGATGGCTTATTTGTTTTTTCTTGCTTCGTTCCTCGCCACTGATCAAAGTGTTACTTGGGAAGAAAAAGCAAAATGTATTTTCAGTAATCCCGGTGATCTTCCTTGTGCTTCAGGGAAAATCTACAGCCTTAGGGAAATAACTGTCTTTCAAAGTAAGCTCAGCTCTTCCTCTGGAGCTGACTGTACTGCAGTACGCCGCGAGTGCCTCTTCGCCAGCACTTCTCCGGATAAAGCGCGGGATGCGGTAGCTGGCGGTTCAGCCGGTGTTGGTGCGGTTTCAGCGAAAAAGCAAAGCAAGGACAGCGAATTCATTGGCAACTGACGGTCTCGGAAAATAAGCCTTAGCTGCAGATGTGAGGGCACACAAAGAAAGGCAGTGTCCTCACTGCTCATTTTACAAATATGCGACAATCGGAAAACCAGCCATGCATTCAGAAATGTGTTTCTGATTTCTTCAGATATGTACTGGGGCTTACTCGTACGCTGAGCTGTACCAGCATATTCCTGCACTGAGGCCGGGCACCTGGAGGGGCTTCCCAGGTGTTGGCTCTGGTTTAATTCCGAGTTCCTTCTCATTTGGCTCTGAATTATTTGGGACAGGAACAGGCTGTGCAGAACTGTACGGCGTTTATCTCTTTGGGTCCTCTAAATATCAGTAATAATGACGCGTCCTGGTTTTGGTGGTTAAACCAGGACATGATGACAGTCTCATCTGGCTTGGGTATTTGTATGGTCATCTTCATTTCAAAAGGGTGCAAAAAGTCAGGTTTGTTCAGCTTGCCTTTTTTTTCCTGGATGGCAGCTCACATTGACATACGTTTTCGTAATTTGCTATCTATGGCCTTTCATTTAAGGTTGACGACGGTGGTTTCTCATGTTAAGACAATGGAAAATTAGGAGGTTTTTACGTTATGTAGGTTAATGGAAGAAATATTTCAGAGTATTTGTCGTAAAATCTTTAGTGTTCCGTGCATACAAGTTAAAGATATTCGGTCAATTTATACTGAAATTAGCCTATTAGAAAGTCCGTTTTTCTACCTGTCAGAGCTGTTACCTGGTTGGTTTTTTTTGAGTTTATGAAAGTGTTTACTAGCATCACTTTAGTCAAACACTACTAGAAATGGGTCTAGAAAATGCTCTGGGTGTTGAACTAAGGGCAGTTTTACTTTGTTTCTTCTTCAGCTGCTGAAAATATTCTTAAGATTTAAAATTATTTTTCTCTATTTCCAAGTAGAAGGTAGTAATACAGCTCTTCTTGTTAACAGGCTGTTGACAAAGTCTTAGTAATCATGACTGTGTCACATAAATTAACTAATGTGCCTGTTTATTCTCCCCCCTCCCCTCCCCCGATCAGTATTTGCATTTTTATTTCCATGGCCATAAAATGATTTGCATTTTTAAGTGTGGATTTAATTGCCTAGTCATCTGCTGTTCATTTGGTAAATTCCACTAAAAGAAAGTAATTTTGCTTAGTTTTGAGGAATCTGCAAAGTCAGTCCTGCAAAGCTGGATGGTCTGTTCACTGCTTTTGTTCAGTTCTCTGCTTAGCATCAATGTTCTCTTAATTGTAGGTTTACTTTAGGCAAAAAAAAAAAAACCCTTCTGTTTTAAGTCCGTCACAGATGTATTGCCGAGCTTTGTCAGTCGCTACAAATACCACTTTCTGGGGTTTCTTAGAACCTATTATGTTATTAGTCTTAACATCTTAATTATGTTTTTGTGTGCATAATAGAATTTGTCAGGAGCTAATTTAAATATTTTCCATCCTTGCCTGGGAGTAGGAATATTTGTGCAGCTGAAAGTGAATGCTCTGTATAGAGGGTTGTCCATTTTAAGGGAAACGTTTGCCAGAAAAAAAAAAGATGGAGCAAAGAGAGAGATCACTCAGTAAAATATTTGAGGGATTCGAGGATCTGGGACTGTTAGGAGGCTCAGTGTGTTGTGGAAGTGATGTGTACAGTCTTCGAAGGAAAGTTTGACATCATTTCCCTAGTGATATCTAGCCGCTGGCTGCTTTCCAGAATATTTTAGCAGGCAAAGAGGCACAAGCCTTTTTTTAAATTATTTTTTCCAGTGCTGCCTTTCATCTGGACCAAAAAAAAAAAAAAGCTCCTTTAAATTATAAAAGGAATTTGAGAAAATGGAAGCAGTAAAAGCTTAAAAACAGGCATGAAGCTTTTGAAATGCTTCCTACTGCATGTTTATACATTGCTTAAAAAAAATTAAATAACAGCAGTAATTCAGGCACAGCAAAGTGGGGTCATTGTGCAGATTCAAAGTAGTCAAACTAATCATGTAAGCCAACACTCGTGTTCTGCCGTGGTAACGCTGCTGCTCTCTGTGGAAAATTTCATTATCATTTAAGCATAATTTCTTTTACCTTTCAAATGGTCACATGTTATCACAGTGGAAGGTAATTTAGGTAGCTATCTTGATTCTTGATATGGCAAACTTGCTGTTTAAAGCACGTCTCTATTTTTCGATTATTTAAGTCTTAATGACCTGAGAGCTGGGAATGTGGAGAAGAAAATAAGTAACCAGTTGGAGAAAATAAATAACCAATTTGCAAATCTCACAACTATTACTCAAAAAGGCGTCTTTTTCCCTTTCCTCTCCTCCCACAGATAGTCTCCAGCTGTGATGTCTCGTGGCGTAAAGCTTATCGATCTCGCGTAATATTTTTGTGGTGTTACTCGCCAAAATCAATATGCTGAGATCCTACTGTGGGAGCAGCCATCCTTTCGTATCTTGAAATATCGTTTAGTTTTTCTTTCTCACCCATAATTTTCCAGTGCTGCTTATAGTATTAGTGTGTAAATTAGCCATTTGTAGTTACGGGCTTTGAGTGCCTGCAGTATACATCGCACACTGCTAGAATGCATTTCAGATAGACGGTGAGCAGTGAACAGAAGGAGAGCTGGGCTGAAGTCTCAAGAAACATTTAGATTTGCCGCTTCTCTTGGCAGCTGTCCCACGATAAAGTTACGCTGACAGGGCAAGGGAGAGACAAGGTATGGTTAAACTCACTCTCTCAAAAAAAAAAAAAAAAAAAAGGAATGATGGGTAAATGAACCGCTAACATTTTTGCTCTCTTTTCCCTCTTTAGCTATGACAGGGGCTCCACATTCAACGTGTTTGTGGGGAAAGGTCAACTTATTGCTGGGATGGACAAAGCTCTGGTCGGCATGTGCGTGAACGAGCGGCGGTTCATCAAAATTCCTCCCAAGCTCGCCTACGGAAGTGAAGGCGTCGGTAAGTGCAGCACTGGGCCAGCAAATAGCTGGTTGTGCAAGTGATTTGGCAGAGCAGATAGAAAATGGAGTCACAGAAGAGAAGGGTAGAAATTGCAAGTAGTGAACTTCACATAGGTTCTCCCCTGCTCTGGGGTGTTTGTTAAGCCTATAGCCTCGCTAATCGCTCCAGGCTCCCTCTGCATGCGGAAGGAAGAGCTGTTGACTACAGAGGACCATCAGGAAACGAACCTTGCTACTAAAGTTAGCTATTTATTTATACCTGCCTCACTGTTAAATAGTTATTGTGTTTTGGCATTGCAGTGCTACACAAGGTCTTGTCAGTGCCAAAAGCAGCTTTGCTCTGATGCAACAAATGCTAAATCGAGCAGTCTGCCTGATGGACATATTTGAAACAGTTCACATTGCCAGATTCTCTGCCCCCCCACCCCCCTACCCTTATGTAGCTGTAACAGTGACAAGGGGACAAAAAGAAGTTGTACATCGTGGATTTTATTTAGGGAATGTGTAGATTAGTTCCCTTTTCGCTGATGTCCTGTAGAAAAAGGGAAATAAAACTGGTTGCGTTGTTTTGGATTTGCAGCTGGTGTGATACCCCCCAATGCTGTGCTCCATTTCGATGTGCTTCTGATCGATCTCTGGAACTCGGAGGACGAAGTGCAGGTTCAGACTTACTTCAAACCTGAGAAGTGTCCTCGGACAGTCCAGGTGTCTGACTTTGTACGATACCATTACAATGGAACGTTCTTAGATGGGACCCTGTTTGATTCAAGGTATGCAGCTGGCTTGTGTGTCATGTGTCTTTTAATAGGTATCTGATGTCACTTTAAACCATCACTTCCTCCCCTTTCACTGCTATAACAATTAATGCTAATTGCCCAGAAAGACAAGAAATGAAAGCTAGCATCATATAAGTGTCAGTAATTTATTCAGGGATTATGGGACAGCAGTACTGACTCAAACCAATGAAACAGTACATTATTTCTATGTGAGCATTACCAGCCCAGATCCTTTCTTTTTTAAAATTTCATTCCCTGTATCTATATTACTATTTATTGCAGTCAGCTAATAATTTTTATAACCACTGCAGCATAGCTATTCAAGTTAGGTACAAGCTTTGTAAACTAAGCAGAGTTCGTGATGAAACGGAGCTACTAACACTTTCATACTGAGATTTTAAGTTTACAGCATGTGTACTTCATTAAAGTTCTGTGGAAAATGCTGCTTTGATAACAGCTGCCATTACGTTTGTGAGCCACTTTCCAAAACCCCTGTTAGGATCCTGAAATAGCTAAGCACTCTGGAAAACACTACCCAGCCAGCCCTTGGTAAATCAAGGAGCAATATTTTCAGAGCAGCACGTTGTGAGTTATATTGTGCATAGTGTGTGGCTTTTGAAGATTAATATTGTTGTTTCCTGTGGCTCTCTGACATTTGGTTGTCATTTGGTTTTTTGTTTTGGTTTGTTTTTTTTTTTTTCATCGTTAGCCATAATCGGATGCGAACTTATGATACCTATGTGGGAATTGGATGGCTGATTCCTGGTATGGACCAGGGTCTCTTGGGAATGTGCGTAGGAGAGAAGCGCATTATCACAATACCACCTTTCCTGGCCTATGGAGAAGAAGGAGATGGTAAAAGTTATTCTTTTTTTTTTTTTTTTTAATCCAAGTCATCCATATCTTAAAACAAACTTGTACTTTGTGTATTTTAAATTTATGGGCAGCATTGTTACCTGTTTCAGGCAGGTGGAACAAAGTCATGGGACAAGAGGTTCAAAATGTCTTATGTACAGGATTGGACTGATTAGAAAGTAAAAGATGTTTTTGAAAATTTAACCAGTAGGTTGCTTAAAAGACATATTGTTGATACAATTGTAATCTTTGTATACTAAATTTTTATTTCATTTGGAGAATATAATCTGTGATTTATATCTAGTGACTCCAAAAACTGGAAGTCAGATGACTGCATAATTCTTTCAATGACTGTCACAGAGAGCAGGAAACTTTTGAAAATAGAAGAATATGTTTTTAGTTCCAGTTTTGGTTTTGGTTTTTTTTTTTTTTTTGCAGCCAATGCCCTAGTAATAACTACAAGATGGATTAATTGTCCTATGAGACTGTATGCAGCCTGCAGGTCATACATAGAGGTCCCCATAGAGGTTAAATGAGGGGGCAGTTAGGTATACTTTGGGACGCTCCCTTAAATTCTTTCTCTGCTCTAATGTTTAAGAATGTGTCTGTGGTGTACAAGGTTTTGTACCCCTTCCGTGACGTCGTTACCATTAGCTGTGATAGCCATCTCCATGGATAACAAAACTTTGTGGAGTTATGTCTTAAAATTTTGCCAAGATCTTGAACTCAATGGTTCTCAGTCAAAGCAACCCATGCTATAATTTGTGTATTGATGGAAAGGTATTTTTTCACTGAGATACTCAATTTACCCTTCTTCAGCTTCCATCGTGTGGTCTCCTGCCTTGATATTAAAAGGATGGGAAGAGTGGATGTACCAAATCTGTATTCTGATGGTTATTTTATGCACTTTCATGAAGTGTGTTGGAAATACTGGTAGACTAAACCAAGCAGCTCAAATGGAGCTGGTGTATATTGACTAAGATGGACATTGCTGAAGAGGCTGTTGTTTTTGGTGAGGCAGTGTCAGCACAATAGGAACAGAATGAAATCATTGAGTTGGAGAATTAATTGACAAACCCACACATAAAACAAAAAATGACTGACTAGAAGCAGATTACGCTAATTTATTTTGGGAGAGGAGGTGCCTGATACTCGGCAGTAGGTTACTTTTCTTCAACAAACATGTTTAAGCTACTTCTAGAACATCAGCTCTTTCTTATCAATTTTTCTACTCTAACATTTTTGTAGGTAAGGAGATCCCTGGCCAAGCTTCCCTCGTCTTCGATGTGGTTTTGCTAGATCTCCATAACCCCAAAGATGGTATTACTATTGAGAACCAGTACGTGCCTGAATCTTGCGAGCGGAGAAGCCAGGCAGGAGACTTTCTCCGATACCATTACAACGGCACACTTTTGGATGGCACGTTGTTTGATTCCAGGTAACCGAACCGTTCAGCCCTACAGATCCCATTTCCACTTTGGCTCTTCTGCCTTGTCCATAATATACCCAAATACAATTCTTTGCTTTTCCTTCCTTTTTGAAATTTTGTGAGTGGAGTTGGAGTCTTCTCTTCTTAAAAAACTCGTAGACACCTTTTCAGTATGGGAAGGAAGACAAAGGCCCATTTTGTATTATGACAGCATCACAGGCGCCATCTAGGGGTGGTGATCCACCTGGTGAAGCTATGTGTGCGTTAGACACACCTGCCTGAGACTCTTTGCCCCACAGAGTTTATCTGCCAAATAGGTAATACTCCTGAAGAGAGAGGAAATAAGTATGATTCCTATTTTATGTCCTGAGAACTGTGAGTCAGTGAGCTAGTGGCCAGTTTGAGGTTAGTCTCAGGACAGCCTTCCCCTTTGTACTTGAAAGCTGTTTGCATTTTGAAGGCTAATGTCTTTCAAGACTGAATTCAGCAATGGGGTTTCTGTGATAAAGGAATAGGGATTGCTGTCACTTCAGATTCAAAGCTCTCTGGGCACATGAGCCTCATGTACAGAATTATATGATGAATAATACCCTTGTGGCTCCCTGTCTCTTTTGTTTGCTCTTTAATGAGCAGTACTTTACTTCCCCGCTCCAGCTTTCAGAACAGCTGGCACAAGTAGCTAAAAAGAGTTGAAAATGAGCCACTGTAAAATGTTTTACAAAACAAACTAATGAAAATTTTTTTCATGCTTCTACAACTGCTGCAAGCTGAAGATCAGGATCAGTTTGCAAACATTAGCTGAATAGTACACCGTGTGTGCTACTTCCCATGAGAAGGAGTTGGGGAATTGTATCTCATGTAATTGAATTGAGGTGCGGCAAGGTTCAGAATCAACCTTGACCTCCCCATTCAGCTACCCAGCTTGGTGGGAGGATAGAAAGCAGGAGACCTGCATCAACAGCCATCACTGTAGACCTTAGTTTACAGGTTATGAACACTTCTAAGTTAAGAACTTTAAGCTTATCCGCAGTGCACCTGGACAATTGGTCTTGCTCTTTCCTGGAGTTACCTTGTAAAGATGAATTAAAACCTTTCTGCCTTCCGTTCCTTGTGTTGTGCCTTCATGTAGCATGCCTGGAAGAAGGGCAGAAGACAGACACATCCTTGTTATAAACATCGTTTGTTGCTGTAGGCTTATTTGTAGGCTTCTGTGTGTTGAGGCAGATCCTTCAACCACGTAGAAGTGATTGGCGTAGTTTGGAAGGGAGGGATAGTATTGATCCTGTTTTGTTGTCGTGACTCATTTTAATTCTGTGCATCCCAGTAGAACCTATTTATCCCACCTCCTGCTTGTAGTAGTCGAACTACATAGCTGTGGTTGCAAAATGAGATAGTCTGAAGGGTGTCTCATGAAAATGAACGTAAACTATATCTAGCTGATAAGCACTTGCTAAAGTAGAACTGGGGCAGAGAAAGATTTAAAGGAGAAAACAGATTTTTTTTTCAGTTACTTATCAAAACATGTTTTCTGTTTAGTCTAAAATACATGAACAGGTGAGATTTTCTTTCAAGATATAGTAGAAGTGCACTTGCAAGTAAGCTGTTCCCTAGCCAGGGTCCCAGTGCTGGTTCATAAATGACGCACACATCACTGACTGATGAAACTCGGTGGCCTAGAGTCATTGAACATGGTGATTGCATTTTGCCTCTGTGGTGCTAGTTAATGACTGTGTATTTGACCTTAACTGGTTTAAGAATTGTGTTGCAGACCTATTGCGAGATTCTGTGTTTTCTTGAGTACACCTGACACTGCTAAAATGCAAATATTTTCTGTAGCTATTCACGAAATCGTACATATGACACCTATGTTGGGAAAGGTTATGTGATTGCTGGGATGGATGAAGGTTTGCTAGGGGTGTGCACTGGTGAAAAAAGAAGAATAATAATCCCTCCTCATCTTGGATATGGAGAAGAAGGAAGAGGTGAGCTTGACTTTTCATTCAAGTCTTCCATAATTAATGATGTTTCCTTTATTGTTTAGCGCATCTGTGTGTAGTTCCATTTTTTTGGCATTTGAAAGGCTTATGAATTAGTTCATTATTTTGTGGGCATGCCTCTGACAGGATTACACCCAGAATTTGCAAAATTATTTTAATTAGCTAAATAGGCAGGACAATAAGAATGCAAAACAATCTTATGTGTAATTGGTGACCTGAAATTATTTGGGTAATTAGTGTTTCAGGCAGACTGGTACTCGGTGACCTGAACTCCTTTGGACAATCGAGGTTTCAGACAGACTGGTACTTGGATGCCAGGAGCTCTGCAGCGTGAGATCTTCCTTCCTGTGTGTCTTAATAAGCTCTGTACGCTAAAGGAATTCCTCGTGTTAAGTTTTCTTCCCTGTTCCTTCCACAGTCACAGGTTTTGTAGACTCCTAAGCCGCCTCTGTAAACGGTGGATGCATGTAACAGCAAAGTCCCTGTGTGTGTATATAACATACAGTTGAGGTTCCTTTGGGAAAACTCATTACTACCTAAAAAGATCGCTGTGAGAGGTTGAATATGATAACCCCTCTAGCTGGTCACAGTTTTATGGCTGGTGTTTCAAAAGGTACCTTCTGGGATGTTATCTGGAAAAAGTGATTTAGAAGAAAAGCCTCTCTTCTGGGAACGCAAATTCTATGCTGTTGATTTGGGAATTAGACTCCTCTAACAACAAAACCCACTGCTGGGCCTGGATGTGTCTATCAGTCCTGGTAACGCGACTGCATATTATCCTGTGAAGGAGGGGGAGGAAGTTGCTTGCTATCAGGACATCTTAAGGAGATGTAACCTTTTAGACACAATGGCATTCCTTGAAGCATGAGAAGTCCTATAAGAGTTTTGATGATCAATAATTAATTGGTACATGAAACACAAATCAGTCACAGGAAAGATGGTCACAGGAAATACATGGTTATTGCTTCATTTCTGCATAATTTTTCAATTCAGAATAATGGAAATTTTTCCCTTCACTGTTAAACTAGTGCGTTTAGTGCTTTTCCACTGGTTCTCTTTGCTACAATGGATGCAGCTTATACCTGTTGCATACAGAGGAGACGTAATCCTTTAATCCTGAATGAGAAGAGCAAAGTGACCCAGTAGCAGGCACATTGGGAATATGTATTCCTACAGGGTGCAGTACCTGGTTGTCTTAAGCCTGTTTGGGTACCGTTTCTTTCTCTACTTGCCTGTTTGCTTCCTATTTAGGAAAGATTCCAGGATCTGCAGTGCTGGTCTTTGACATCCACGTGGTTGACTTTCACAATCCCTCAGATTCGGTCAGCATTACTGTTAACTACAAACCTTCCAACTGCACCGTACTGAGTAAGAAGGGAGATTACCTCAAGTATCACTACAATGCTTCGCTCCTGGATGGTACTTTGCTAGACTCGACGTAAGTGTATCACCTGGTGAAAGAAAATGTCCCTAGCAGCTGGGAAAGCAGAATGAATTGCCTGCAAAGTGAGCTGGTGGGGAATAAAAAATTTTTAAGTGAAAAATTGAGTGTTTATGTAGAATGTATTTTTATGTCTGCCTGCCTAAGGTATATAGGAGGAGGAAAAGAAAAAGACAATCTATCATAGCATAATGAGAGAACTGGGAACAAAGGGGATGTAGGAGTGTGTTGGAGAAGAACATAAACACTATAGGTGGAGTGACGAAACAGGTCGTCTGCATGGCAGCCTGTTTAAGTGGGCTAATGCAGGTGTCTGGGCCAGTCGACATTGCCCATGAATGAACTGTCCAAGTGTATGCAGTTTTTTGGGTAGGGTTTCTGCTCTGCACTGAGTCAGTGCTCCTGAGAGAGAGCTGGTAGAGGCACTCGGTGTAGTCTTGTTAAAGCTAGCTTGATTTCTAGTAAGTGGTGTTTTATAGTAAATGTGTTTTATAGTAGATGGTGACTGTCATGTCTGTACCACACATGGGTGGTAGTTTTCCTGTATTGTAGTGTTGCGGAAAGCGTCAGCATGGAGGAACTCTCAGAGGGCTTGCTCATGACTGATTATAATGTTCCTCTTCCTCCTTCCTGTTGACAGCAGGTTTATGAGGGAAGCAGAGGTTGCTCCAGTCTGTCTCATATAGAACTAAAGTGAACCCATCGCACTCTTTGCTGCAGCTACAAGAATACTTCTGCTAGCTTTTTTTTTCTGCCTTCATCTTTTGGATAGCACAAGTCATCTAAATAGTATTTTATTTTTGGAAGGGAAGTTGGGAAAGGCTATTTTAAACAGGTTATAATTAACGTAGGAAACAGCTCATAGATTTCACAATATACACAGTAGCTTGCAGGGCTGAAAAGCTGGCTTATGTTGAAGCACATGGTGTGATGCTGTAGGCAAGTATGTACGCAGGTAACGTGTTTGGCTTCAAAACACCTTTTATATGGCAGGAATGCTCAGTTCCCATTTTGTAGCAGGAACCGAGGGATGCTGAGACTGCTCCTAATTTTAAGGCCGACCTCCTAGCCATTGAACTGTTTTCTTTCCAAATAACACTCTGTTGTACAAGCATGTCCTGCAGTGCTACAGCCGAGCCACATAACCAAAGAAAGGAGACCGACGGAAGAAAGGGTCCTGCTGTTGTGACACATACTGAGTAGAAAGTCTTAACACAGCATGCTCTGCTTTGAGAAGCACAATACGTGTTTAGCTTCTGGGGTTTTTAACTCGTGGTAATTTCTGATTTTAGAAATGAGCCACTAGCAGCTCTCTTCTGTGTTGGCTGTAACTTGCAACCTTGAGAACAACTTCAGGTAACTGCCTGGTAGAACAGAGCATTGGGCATGAAGTTCATTTTTGGCAGTGACAGGACACTAACTAGAAACTGCTGTTTCTGTGGTAATTTTGAACAACAGAAATACTCTATTGTATGTTGAGACGTTTTTATTTTTCTCTCCCCCTTCCTCCTCTCCAGACATAGTCTTGGCAAGACCTACAACATAGTTCTGGGATCTGGACAGGTGGTAGTGGGGATGGACATGGGCCTTCAAGACATGTGTGTTGGGGAACGACGAACGGTCGTTATTCCACCTCATCTTGGTTATGGGGAAGATGGAGTTGGTAAGTGAATGGAACCTATTGCACCTCCACTTAGCACCTCCTGAGTAACTGAAACACAGCTATGCATGTTTTGTTACTTGCTATGCATGAGGACTTAAGGTGAGTGTCTCTTAGCTGCTTGAATGGGATTTTTTTTGAGTTTTTTCATTTCATTATTTTAGACAATCCCCCATTCCCCAATGAAATGAACAAACTGTCTGTGTTGCATTTTAAGTCATACTGTTACTGTGGCCAATATAAAGACCATCCCAGTACAAAATGGAACACATGCCTCCAGTAACGTTGCTTTGTCAAAACGGAAGGCTCCAGGCACTCCTGTGTTGCAGAGGGATGTAAACACCGTTCTCCATGATAAGGAATTGGGTACTCACGCTTGGACATGCGACATGTTATTCAGGAAACCAAACTGAAGGGGACTGTTCAGCATGAATATGTAGCACATTGAAAGAAAACTCAAAATTCAGAAACCGCATAAACTGAATGTAAGATGCGAAACAGTGTATCAGTGCTGTTGAAACCCCAACAATGCTGCATTTAGGGCAGTTTGCTCCGTCTCAGAGCATTGGGGCTTATAATTTTTAATTATAGGGACAACAATATTAAAAGGAGCAATACAGAAGTGACAAGAACTCTAATGTTGCAGTATGTGTGGTTGTTACTGGTCTTCTGAGAAGGAAAGGAGCCTGTCAGGAGATCACCAAGATCAACAAACTCCGATTTATATGGAAGCGGTTGTGTAAGTTGCTGTGTTCTCTGAGTACCTACCTCCACATCAGTTTGTATTTTGTAAAGTGTCAAGCATCACGTGTCAAGCTTAATGGAGGATTAATTTGCAATAAGAGATAAAGAAGCATTTTCGCTTGTACCTGGCTTCCACAAAAATTTATGAATTAAAAATTATGAGTATGATAAATATGCACTATTTTATACTATTATGTATAGTTGCATAGTTATATATAATAGGTAAAAAATTTCCTCATAAAATAAAAAGAATCTGCTGTGTTAAAAAACATTATAAACATACCTGTCATAGGTATTTGCCATTGTTCAAATTATATTCGATATACATGGTCTGAAACATTGCATGATTGTTAGTGTTTTGGTATATACCCGGATATCTGAAGAGATTGCTTGTTTGTTACTGGACAGAAGTTAGAGGTGACCTCGATTTTCTTTTTCAAGGATAAATTAAACTCCTTCCATGGTTTCATTGAGGTAACGTCCCAAGCTGTTGCAACACTGTTGAGTCTGTCAGTAGCAGCTTGATACACAGTGTGACGGTGAGAGAAAGGAAAATTGAGTCATTCCCGCAGTTTTACCTTTATAAGTAAGAAAATGGCTGCAGTTTTATTATGAAAGCTTCCTTTATGTTTTGAACACCTCTGCTGAAGTGGACAGGAAGATTTGGTGGGCTTGGGATCACAGGGCCTGGGGATCACAGCAGAGAATTTGTTGAAGCAGGAAGAGAAATTTAATTATGGGTTAAGAGGAATATACTCTTCAATGTAAGTGACGATAAATACCCCTCTTTGCCATTTGCTGTGACAGAAGGAGAAGTGCCTGGTAGTGCTGTATTAGTTTTCGACATCGAACTGCTGGAACTGGTGTCTGGCTTGCCTGAAGGGTACATGTTTGTATGGAACGGTGAAGTCTCTCCCAATCTTTTTGAAGAAATAGACCAGAATCATGACGGAGAGGTTCTTTTGGAGGAGGTAAGCTGAAACAATGAAAACACTTGCAGTGGTTTTCTTCTACTACCATCATCAAGGTACTTGGATGTTGAAGAATGGGGTCTGCTCTCCTCTTCTCTCTGCTTCTCTCACACGGTGTTGTCAAGTTAAAAGGAAGGCAGCGTGTCAGTTAAAACATGATTTTTTAGCTTCAGAGGTAGAACCAAAAAGAAAAAAGAAATATAAGAACGGCCATACTACTTAAGACCATTTACTGTTGTGGTCTCCTTGGTCAACAACCAGATACTTAGGGCACAGGTGTAAGAGGCAAGAGTTAGTATTCAACGACCCTTTGTTGTATCAGCCTTCACAGTGTCTGTTAATTGGAGGTTTATGGTGAATTCTTGAGCCAAAGCTGAGCCTGCAGCAGTGCATCCAGGAACTCTCTAACTACTTTTGGACCACAGGTGAATTGTGTGCTGTGTGAACAAGTCCTTCCCCCCGCTTGCTTTTAAAATCTGCAGCGTGAGAACTGGGTGCCCTAACTGAAAGTTACTTGCCTTTGCCACACCATCTCTGTTAATATAAACTTCTCTGAGGTTTTCCTCTGCATTTTCTCTTAACTGAGGAGTTCTATTTTTTTCTTTTCTGCTTCAGTCTTCTTTGGTGCCTTTCTCTATCATTCTGTTTTCTGTCCTTGCTTGTTGGAGTAGTGCTGCCTGCGGCTCTCAGGGTGCAGGCTGTGGACCTATGGAGCAGTGTGAGATGCCTTCCGGCATTTTAACAAACCACTGGGGTAAAATCAAAATCTTGTCTTCCCTTTTCCTAGCACTCTCTTTCACCTCTTTGTTTTCCTTCTTTCTTTGTCTCCTCTCTTGCGTTTACCTCCATTTCTGCCCTTGCAGAGAAGAAAAGAGCTTTTATCAGCCTAGAGAATGAGTGAGGTGGGATGGGATTGTCGATTCCCACATCCTTCTCGTCACCTAGCAAGGAGAAGAAGGGGAAGCCAAGGAGATACGAGAGGGTGCTTGGCCTAGGATGCGTAAATCCATGTCAGAAATAGCTCTCACTGCTAAAGCTTGTTTAACAAGTAGCACCAGAGATAACAGTAATTGGAAAAGTTGTGTTTGACTTTCTGGTTTTGGCAAGCCAGCAGTATGACTTCTGTCAGATGTTGTGTAATCACCCTGAATAACTTCATCATATGTATCAGGAGAAGGATTTTTAGGGAAAACTAATCTTGTAATCTTGCAACCTTTCCATCCCTCTTCCCCCACCAAGTCATGGGAGTCGAGTGGAAGGCATGATGCCTGAAGCTACTTTAACAAATCTCAGGGTGCTTAAAGTCTCATTTCTGTGTTTCATTCTTTTCTTGTGTGTTGTTCCTTGTGAGATGCAGGTAGACATCTATTTTACAGTGTGAGCTTCTTGTATCAGCATGTGGTATTAACCCCCCTCCCTCCATATAGATCTGTTCCTATGTCACTCTCTGTCCAACTCATCTTCTCCCTAAATTATGAAAAAGAACTTTTCTTGTTGTGAGTCCAGGACCCACCAGAATAAGTGAGGAAATCCCTGTTGACCTTCAGAAGGAGCGATTTAACCTCACGTGTCCATCCTAATTAGTCCAATTTAGGTTGTAACGGTGTACTTTTATGTACACTTAATAATAAGTAGTAAAATGCTGAATAGTCAAAACAAAAAAATGCTACTTTTGTAAATACCTCTTCAGTTTTAAATGTCCATTTCATTGTGAGCTGCTTTCTTCTCCTTTCCCTCCACCTAGTTTTCAGAGTACATTCAAGCTCAAGTTGATTCTGGCAAAGGAAAACTGGCTCCTGGTTTTGATTTTGAAAAGATTGTTAAAAATATGTTCACCAATCAAGACCGGGATGGAAATGGTAAAGTTACCGCTGAAGAATTCAAGTTGAAAGACCAGGAGGCCAAAGAGGAACACGATGAACTGTAAAGCTAAGAAAAAAAGAAGAGTCCTGAGCTGACCTACTGTTTGAACGTGTGTACTGGAAGAGGTTTTGGCAAGCATGTTTCTGAAAGGTTAGTGCTCGGCTAGATAGCCTGCGTCTGCCTGTGCCTTTGTGCTGGTAGGCTGTTAAAACAGGAAGACTTTTTCAGTTGGAATTGTTAGGTGTATTTGAAAAAAGCGTTAAGTGCCTCAAGACAGGATGTATAAACGGATAAAGAGTGTACTGCCATACCTGGTGTCGTGAACCACGTGGTCTGTTTTTATGCTGAAGATTAGAAGTTGTCACTGAACAATACACAGTCACTTGGGTGGATGGATGACAGGGAGAAAACTTACTGAGTGCTTTTAAAAGAGTTTTAAAAACCTTCTGTGCCCAAAATATTTCTGCAGGAGAACAAACCAGAAAACATTCCCCATGAAAATAACCTGTAAAAATTGTCAGCCACTAAGCCCAGTTCCTTTCAGAAGACATGAGCCCTCTTTCCAGTAACTGAACAAACTCATATCAATATTTGCCAGCAGGAACTCTGATTTGCAAATTACAGAACATGCGGATGATAGCTATGCCATTGCAAAATTTCCGTAAGCTGTGAATTAAATTAAACAGGCCTAGAAGTGTAACTGGGTTTTTACCTTACGAAATAAGTTTGCTACCATCTGTATTGTATTTAATTAGTAACCTTAACTCTTCTTCCTGGCCTGTTGAAACAGTGTTCTGAGCAGTGATTCCCAAACCTTCCTAGTTGCAACCTTATTTATAGTTTTGTTAGACTTTAAATATTAGTATTATGGGGTCCAAATACTGTCACAAATACTGGATACAACTGATTTTGTGTTGGGCCTCTGCCTCCTGTTTTGGGAATTGTTAGACTAAGGAGTAAGTACTTAGAGCTTATGCAGCAGAGCAGTCTGGCATGGTGAACAAACAAAAAGACAGTGACAGAATCAAGAAATAAACACATCTGTTTATGCCTGCAAATGTTCTGGCCTATCCCTTAACACACCATCAGCCCTGGAAGTGCTGTTTAGATTATGTGGACTCTTGAGACAGCCACCCATTACATCCATAAATGCAGCAAGCTGTTGAATAGAAAATACACTAACCAGACATATTTTTCTGGAAGGCCATATGATCCCCCTCAGTACACTACATGTAAAGAGCACAAATACGTATAGCACGACACTGTCAAAGACAATTAGGGAGGGAGTTGTGTTGCCATTACATGCTTTGTGTCTGGTTTCTTGCTTTTCTGGATTTGTAAATGGCGGGTTGTAAGCTCCCTGAGACGCTCTTTTTAAAAAACTGGTATTTCAATTGGATGAAAACATTTTGTATTGGTTTTTAATATAGTTGTTACAGAAAGTGCAGTGAAATATTTTTTCTGAGTTTGATACCATTAAATGTTGGATAACTGATCTTTTTGTTAAATAAAATGTTGATCAACGATTACTGTTAAAGTTTCTTTTTTTCCTCTGGCATTTTGATGGGTTGGGAACTTGAGTCGAAGCAAATAACCCTTCACGCAGCTCTCTTCTCTTGCACACAGCAGGCTTATCCTGAGTATGTTCAATGTTGCTATTGATCTTCAGGAAAAATATTTTAAACTAAGATTGTTTGATTCAAAATGATTGAAAATAACAAACACAGTAAAAGATTTTTTTTTCATACTTCACACAGGTGAAGTGAAGTCATTCTTTGGCTTTAGGAGGAGTTCCCTAAACTACCCATCCCATACTGCCATCAGCTGCGACAGTTGGGAGGGGTGATGGTTCTCTCGGCTGGGGGCTCCAAGCCTGTCATTGAACAAAATTGTCTTGTATAAGAAACAACATTTCATTCCCCAGGTTAGCGAAAGCAAACTCCTTGGGCTTTGTATCTGAGGTTTGAGGTTTTCGCTTCATCTGTAGCTCAAAAACCACATGTATTGCATGTAAAATGCTGGAAGTCTGGTCTGGTTTGGGTTGATGTAAATACCGGCCCTTCATACCAGATGTAAATACTGTGGATATCCGTGGATGGCACTTGCAATCCGAATGTTTATGACCTGAATGGCTCCTTAGAAGTGTTACCGTCTTGTGAAAGCAGCTTTCCCAGAAGACTGTTGCACCAAATTTTCCCCTTTCTTTTATTTGGTAGTAGATTGCTCACTTGTCGCTGTGGTTCAAATGCATTGCTTTGGCATGCTTCCAGAGCTGAGATAAGGAGCGGGAAGTAAGTTGTGATTGAGTGCTGCCAGAAGCAGTCCTCGGTGTGGAAACAACTCCTTACTCTGTTCTCATCCATACCCCCAAAACCCAAGTATGTCTTCCGGATATCCAGGATTGTTTTGAGAAAGTCCTAGTGAATAGATCTTTCTGCCTGGAGGATCATTCCAGATGGTTCCCAGGAGGTGGCCTGAAGAGCACCTAGTAACCCTGGACAGCAGAGCCATACTGCAGGGCAGATGCAGGACAACAAGCAGCGCCACGCGCAGAATTGCAGTCTGTTGGCAATCCCGAAGATTGCCGTGCTGGATTTTTTTGGAAGCCCAGGTCAGTGATGGGATAGCAGGTATGACTTTACCAGTGCCTCTGGTTGGGGTAAGTACATATGAAATTCTCATTCCGCTGCTCCTTAGGCCTTAGCAAACATGGCTTGTGATCCATCTAAATGAGGTTTTTCTATCAAGAGGAACCTTTTGTTGCCCCCTCACCTCATCCCCTCAATATCCGGAGGCTGCCGTTTTGGAAATGAGAGTGCAGCTTTTGGGGGAAAGCAGAGAATAAATGGAAAAACTTGCTGTAAAATAATTGTATTTATACTGGGCATTTACTTGCCCAAAGGCAACAGCAGCCAGCACTACCTGGTTACGTTAGACTAAACTGCATAAAATCCAGAATTTTTGATTACTTACGTACACCATGTCAGTTCTTTTCTGTTGGCAGCTGTCGGGTCCTCCCTCAAAGGAAGGCTGGGGGCCACCTTCCTTCTCAGAAAAGGGTTGTACTTACGTTGAATCCTCTGCCCATTGCTCCTCACGGTATGTGGTAGCCCTTTAAAAGTGAGGGCAGTCTGCCTGCCCAATAGCCAAATCAGGGACCTGGTGAGCTGGCTGGGAAGTGAAATTGTGCTGGTATGGACTGGGATTGTTCAGCACAGCCCCTGCACCTCCAGTGCTAAATAAATCCCTCTATGTCACCATCCTGTAAGAGGGGGTGGACTGAGGTGGATATAGATATAAGGGAAAAATTTTCTACCTCAAAGCATAAAATAATTTTTTTTTATGCAGAATATATCTATTTAGATGCTTTCTTACATCCTTAACTGAGATAACTTATTTAGAAAAATAGATGATAACTCTTTATGGGTCATTAATAGCTGGATGAAAATGGATGGTTTAGATAACGAGAGACTCTCCAGAAATCAGACTGCTGCTACTCCTCTAATGCAACAGCCAGGTGCTATTCTCAGAGCTGGGCAGCTGACTCCTTTTAGGCAGCTGGTTGATGAAAAGAAGCTGCCTGCAGTTAAGGTTGCCTGCAGTTACCTACTGGATTGTCAGGGGTTCAGTGGAAGGGAAAAGGAACACGGGTGTGTACCCAGAAATAATCCAGGTATTTATAAATATTTTTTCTGGGTGATTTTTCTGTATAACTGTGATTGTTGCTGTATAACTCTGCCTCTTCCAAGTATATTCAGAAATTATACTTAAATCAGAGTTTGTAGTTGTTGAACTCAAATATTACTTTCTTCTGTGGAAAAAAAAATCTGGATTTTCCTTTAAACTTAAAAATGGCATATTTAGCTAGTACTTGGTGCGAGTTTTTGGCTCAGTTCAGGACTATTAGTGTGTGTTTGACAGTAAGAGGACATTTGAGCTGGCTGTAACACCCACTCAGGAGGAGGAAACATTTTTAGCTACGTAAGGGTCCCAAATACTTGACCTTGGACATGTGCTACAGACAGAACAGATATTGTGAGTAGAGGAAAAAAAAAGTACAAATTCACTTTACTGCTTATTCCTTGCTTTAAACTTTAGATATACTTGTTTGGTTATGGGGAAAATGGTCTGGGAAATGTATGATACCTTTCATTCCAAACTGAGCCATAAACGAAATATACTTTTAGGGTTGCAAAATGTTTCTGGTTAGAAATTTGATGTAGAAAGACATACTGTGAATAGTATCTCTTTCCTAAAACTGAACGTGGAATCTGGATAGCAATTACAAGAATTAGAGTTGCTAGAGAAGGATGGTTTAACGTGTAGCTGCAGAGTTAATTTCGTTGATGGTTTTGGAGAGGCAACGGATAGTATCAGCTCTTATTTCTAGCCAACAGACTAGCAACAAAAAGATGGGATTTTGAAAAAGTGGAGGATATCTAAAAATGCATTTTGTGTTTTTCCTTAACTACCATATAAGCAAGAGTTAGGGCTGGCAGTGAGATGTGAGGTGATGAAAGGATCTTGATAATCTGTACAGCACTATGTAGGTTTTTAAAATCAGACCTCCTGGTTCTGGTTGATCATGTAAGTAGCTGTTTTTTTCTAGAAAGCTATCCTATGGCATTTCAAGAAGTAAATTATTTGGTGTGCAGATACCCTTTTCTATCAGGGTTCTATCAGATGATTGCAACATGGCTTAGTTGCTTGTACGTCCTAGCAAAGGTTCACTGCTCTGGCAGACCCTTAACACAGAATCTGAGACTGGCAGGATTTAATGATAGGAGGAGGAAAGTGTGCTGGAGATCTCACCTTACCTGCCTCCTTGTGGAAGGGCAAGAATCCTTTTCTTTAAGTGATTATCATTGTGGACTGAACATTTGGTGACTGACCATTCATTGTCCATCTGCTCGGAGGTGAGATTTGTGGGTGGGTTGAACAGCGAGATCCCCATCACGCTGAAGGAGCGGTGGCTTGCTTCCTGTGGGGTTGGGTGAGGCTGAAGGAAAAATTCTGGAGAGAGGGTCAATGAGTTTACGTGAAATCCTGAGGCAAGTTGGATGAGAACATGGGGCAGTCCTGTCTCTCAGAAACACTACACAGAGAGACCAGAATTGCCCCTTCCTTTTCACCGATGCTGAGATGGCCAGGGAAATCCATTATGCCTGTAGCCAGAATGGTCTTGTGCCAGAGAACGTGTTGCTGACATACCTTGTGCTGTGGAGCTGCGGCTATCGGCCACTTTTCACGTACTCAAAATTTAAACTGTTATCTGTATGCCAAAGGTAACCTGCCTGTAAACAGAAAATTTTGTCCCAGTGTAAACATTGGGAGTAATGCCTGGTAATTAGCCCCTTGCAGCTGGAGACTGGTTGAGTAAGCCTTGCATCCTTGGTATTTTGCAGAAGGCCTTTGCCTTGTGGACTTTTATTTGGCAGCTATGACAAAAGAGCCAGCATGATTGCTTGTTTAAAAAAACAGAAAACACCAAAACCAAGAACCACCAACCCTACCCCCTTAAAACCTTGATGTTAGCTCAGCTAACATGAATTCTGTAGGTGCCTAAAACCCAAAATGTAGACTGTTAAAGAAATTGTGTCTGCTGACCTCCCCTGGGAACGCTGCAGCGTTCCCGAAGAACCTTGCCATGCACAGGGTGGTGCAGACCACGCTGCTGAGCGGGCAGCTCACACTGATGTCCTGCGGGGAGTCATACGTAACATCGCCCTGCAATCTTGCTGGCGGCGCTGAAACCGTAGTGTTGGCAGATGATGACTGCGCAGAAGGCTGCTCCCTCCCTTGTAGTTTTGCAATACGACTGTCCTGCCCTCCTCCCTGGCCCAGGCAAATGGGGGGCGCAAGGAGTGAGGCCACAGGGCCTGGGTGTGAAGGTTGGCTCAATGGCATAACCAAGCAGGAGAGGAAAGGGAGAAAGTGCGTGCCTTGTGCGTTGGGGAACATCCTTCCCACCCCTCCTGGCTGGGTGTTTGGGGCGCTTGCAAGTCTGTTGTGTCCCACTATGGTGGGCACGTTCTAATACACTTCTTCCTGCTCTTCTGTAATGACTTGTACAAAGCTGCTCTGTCCCTGGCTGCCCCCAGGGGATCTCCTACACCCCAACCTGCTGCCCTCACCGCCCACTCCTTCCACCCCACTCAGCTGCTCACCCTGCAGCATCTAGAGCTGCAGCACCTCCCCTGCTCAGCCCCACTGCCACAAGTCCTTCTCACCACCAGCCTCTTCTGTGCAGTGTCTCCCACTCAGCCATTGCTACCGTCAGTCACACATCAACTGCAGCACCCACTGCTGCTGGGCACTTGGTTTTGTGTGTGTGTATGAAAGAGAGGGTGAATGGCAGCTCTCTTGTTGCCACTGACTCAGCAGCTGTCAAAACTGCTTTCAAGCTCTCCCCGTCTTCTGGCTTTGGCTGACAGGCTCTTGGCAGGCCAGGGCCGGGGCAGCTGCTGCTCCTGTCGCTGGCACTGCCAGGGCGCTTTTCAGCCCTTCCAGTCCGCTGCTGCCCGAGTCACGGCTCTCAAATGGAAGGCAGCCAAGATGCTAGCCTCTCCTCGGTCGTCTTACCATTTAAGTGGTTGTCTGCTCAAATGGATGGCTTCTAAGGCTCCTGCTTCTGGGGACCTAGCCGCCCCTGTGCCAGGAGTAGGGAATTACACAACTGTATACAAGGAGGACATCATCCCTCAAACAATCTTTGCCTGTTAAGATGCAGGCTGGAATTTCTGAAGGGTCCCTGTGCTCAGCAGTTCCCTGCCGGCACAGCATGTGCAATGTGATGATGAAAGGACACTCACGCTACTTCACACTGTGTATCAAGCCTCTGCCATGCATTCAAAATACAGGGATGATTTAATTTTGGTTTACTGCAGAGGTGGGGTAAGGAAACTACTCCCTCTTGCCTTCTTGGAAAAGTTCCAGCAGGTGTGGTAACAGATGTAAGTAGTCCGATTTGGAAAAAAATGGGACTGGTGCTACTGAGTCAGAATTTAGATAACGGACTGCAGGTTGGACAAAAAGAGGCCATTTCTTGAGATGTGTATTACTTGTTGGTGGGAAAGAATGCAGATCTAGGCCCTCCCATATTTTCATTACGACTCCTCAGGGAATGGAAGATGGTGCAGTCCCTGCTGTGTATAAAAGAAAGCAAAGGGGAACAATGACTGTATTGCATGTTAGGTAAGTTGTGTGATTGCCTCTCTCTTATTAATGAATAGAGCTGGTACAGCTGAGACCTCTTAGGACCAGGGTCACACCACCATCTTTAACTTCTCCTGCAACATATCAGAGTAAGTTTCCAAAGCTGCGGCTATATTAAGCTGTATCATTCTGTACATGATGCTGAGAGGTACTGTAATGTGTTTAGTATGGGGGAAATACTTTCTGAGGAAATTTTTTACTTATGGGGGTGTTGAAACACTGGAACAGGTGGCCCAGAGAGGTGGTAGATGCCCCATGCCTGGAAACATTCAAGGTCAGGTTGGACAGGCCTCTGAGCAACCAGATCTAGTTGAAGATGTCCCTGCTCATTGCAGTGGGGTTGGACTAGATGACCTCTAAAGGTTCCTCCCAACCCAAACTATTCTATGAAGTTTCAGTAGGTGTTTAAACAGAGAGAACTTGCACAATAAAGCTGGAAGAGTGAGATGCTATACTGATACTTGTGCTTACAATTTGCAGAGAGTGGGAATGTGACTTAAAGCCAGTCTGGAGAAGTGTTCCTTAAGTGCTTCGGAGGCACAGGACTGGTAGCAGGAAAACTTGATTTTGCAAGATGGCTAAGTTTGCTTTTAAAATCCAAGATTAAGATCTAGCTTTGTTTTGATTTTCTGTGCTGGGAGCAGCTCACTGAGAATTCCAAGAGAAATTATTTCAGATGAGCCATGCTAGCTTTGACATAAAACAGCAGGGTAGAAGTGCAGTAGTACACAAAGTAAGATCTACAAAGGGGCTGAAGTTATGGCTGTGTACTATTAGCTTGTGAAACTATCTGTTGTTACAAAGATGAGAAACTTTACCTCAGATGTACAAACTTAAAACGTTCTTCCCATTCCACAGAGGATAAAGAAACCGTAAGGATAGAGGGTATTTTGTAATGATACAAAAATCTATTAAGAAGAAAGATCTTGCCTGAATTGGGTGAATAAAGCATTTTTACTGAAGAAAAATATACGTATGAAAAACTTTTTGTGAAAGTCTGTAGCGTATGAGTAAGATCCTTCAAAGTACAGCTGAGACTGAAATATCTTCTTTGAAAGAAGAAAAGGCAACACAAACATGCACACTGCTTATTCACAGAACGTTTACATCTTCAGTTTTACAAAATAGCCACATTTTCTAAAATGCTCCTCTTTTAATCAGGCATTTCAGACAGTGAACCACAGTATCCCAACAGCAGCAGTTTATCACATCTATAAATCCAACTGAAATTTAGTTATAATAGGAGTGTGAGACAATAAAGAACCAAATAAGAGCAGTAAAAGGGGCTTCTAGTTGACAATGGATACCACATATATTTCAAAATACCAAAATGAAGATAAAAGTCTTAAATTAAATTAAACAGTTCTGTAAATGAGTAATAAACACGTCTAAGATAGCACTCGTGTGCTCTTCTGTCCAGTTGCCTCCTGGAAGGAATGGAGTGACTTGAGACTGCAATTTACAGGATTTTCTGTAGGATGGAGTTGGCAACTTCCAGGGATTCATCTTTCACCAAGACAATATCATAGGAGTCCATATATTTTTCCAAAAGCTCATCTACCTAATTGCAGAAGGGATAAAGAGAAAGATCCACTTAGTTTTAGAATTAATTGTCAAAAGACTTTTTGTCATTAAAATACTGCCCAGTCTTTCCACCAAATTCAGGGAATGAGCCATGCAAATATGTATCACTCCTATGAGTGAATTCCACATGGATGACAGAGTAGGAGTAGCCTGACATAACTGTGTGTGCATTCTAGGATATAATACCTCATGTTTATTCCAGGATCTCACACATAAAGATACTGAAAGAAAAACTACTTCCTCAGCTTCCTGAAAGGCAGAGAGAAATAGAAAACTGAAGTTTTCTCTCTCCTGAATGCAAGCAGGTGTCCATTAGAACTTAGCAAACAATCAGTTCTGTGTCTCCTAAAAAAAAAAGAGGAGACACTGCCTAAATCTGTTATTTGGAAGAAATTTACATTTGTGTTTTTGTAGCTTACGGGTTAGAAAAAAACTCGAGGCAAGAAATCCATGAAAAATGTTTGAAATCTCAAAACAAATACGGGCCAAACACTTGGCTTGATACCTGAAGCTTATTATAATGAACCTGTTTCTACCTTACTATTTCACTCAAAGTTCAGGAGGTTATAAGGCTACTTACTTTATCATTGAGATAGCCAATCTTAAGAATGTGTTCAACATTTGCCACTCCATCTGCCATACTCAAGTCTCCTTGGGAATCGCCCAGCAGTATGATATTACTGTTATCTTTTAGTTGTTTGAAGTAATCCGTATTCTTCAAGGCACCATCATGTTTGTTGTAAACATGAATCAATTCTCCTTTAAATCCTTTTAATATTCCCTATAAAAAAACCCCACTGAAGTTATTTCTAGTATCATATAGACAGGACAGAATCTAGAATGAAACAGGTGGTATTGAACTAACATTGAACTATGTAATCGCTAATGATGAACATGATAAATTACTGTTAAAGATGTAATAGCATTGTTAAGACTAGACAGACAGCAATTCTCCCTGCTTGGAGGAGGAGTAGTGCTGTACTGGGCTGAGTGTGAGCTTGTCATTAAAGGAGATGAATGGTATCTTAGTCACACTACGCTAACAGTGTTTGAACTGTTTTCCGCTGCTTGTTTTTCGCCAGGGAGAGCGCTGAGTATGCCATTCTCATCTTCTATATGGCAGGGTAGGTGGCTACATCTGCTGCATTAAAATGTTCATCTTGTAGTGTATATAAATAGCTACTAAATACCACAGTAATGTTTGATAAGAATGTGTTATTTCATACGTACATTTTCATCAAAGTCCATGAAATTGGAAACCACTTTGACATTAGAATGGTAGACCCCAGCCTGGTGGATAACTTCCTCAAGTATGTCCCCAATCCCAGCAGAAAAGATGAACACAGGTATATTATGTTCACTGAGCTTATCAAAGAAGTTCTCATATCCTTCTCTGTAACACAGGATGTAAATACAAATCAAATCTCAAATAAAGCAAGCCAAGAAAAGTCAGAGTTTTCAGAAGACATCCACATCATCTTTGGAAAAGGAAATTAATTTTCCCTGAGCATTTCACTTAATTTCCTCTGCCTCACCTTTTCAGGTTAGCAAGAACCATCAACCTAACACAAGGCACGTAATTTTAGCAAGAAACTCTTGCATAAAGCTGTTTGGTCTTGAACTGTGTACTTTTTACCCCCAAACATCTAATTATATTTTAAAGACTTAAAAACAGTTCCCCCTCCCCAAACACCCCAGAAAAAGCAAGCAACTAGTAGAACTGTCTCTAGCTACTCTCAGACTGTACATTTCCTTTCAATCTTCCGTGCTTAAATATTTTACTTTCATTGGGTTATTACCATAAACCAAATTTTATTTTGTTCTGATATCCTGGAAACATTTATTGTCACTCTTTCCTGAAAGCTTTTTAGTTTTTAGTACTCAATCAAAACTACGTCTAGTGTTCCAGGAACAAGATAATACTATCTCTATACACCTTCTCCACACAGACATTGATTGGTAGAATTTTACATTTTTTAAAAAAAATTATGATGAAAATTTTTGAGGGAATTTCAGCCTGTGAATGAAGATTCAATCCACATGGACTTACACTTTCAAACAGGCAGAGATGATGTGCTTGTCTGTTTTGCAAAAGACAAGAATTTAATCAGTATGATAAACACTTCCAGAAATGAAGTCTTAACATCTTGTTTCAGTAGTCCAAAAATTACAGATGGTTTTGGAGAATTTTAAAAGAGATGGAGCCCATAGCACATTTTGAGCAAGGATTTTGCTGGTTTTTAAACCTGCCTTTAGCCATAAAAGAAGAACAATATTTAATATGACACATGAAACATGTTCCTCAAGTCACCGCATTTTTACCTCAGATAAAACTATTCTAGGGAATGTTTTTCAAAGGAACGAAGTTGAACTCTACATTCCCCTTATAAAAAAAGAGCCACCAGTGCAATTTCAAGAGGATGAAAGTCTACAGAAATGAAGTTTATAGATAGGACTCAAACTTTTTAAAAATTTCTTCTTAAGATCTCTAGTGTATACAGTGTGATCACTGTAAGCATTTAGCTACAAATATGAATAAAGCAGGGGCATGAAGAGCTCACTGTTCCAAGATTATGGTGTCATGTTCTCAGGAATGTTTTTGTTTGTTTGTTTTTCCCACGAAAACACAGAGTAAGAATCTACAGAAAATGCTCCAAAACAGTATTGTTCAAATCAAAAGGAACTTACTTCAGCATAACATCAGATTCCCTCACAGTTTCTGCCAACTTATCCTTTTGTAAGCCTTGTTCAATGAGTAGTGCATGAGATTTATTGTACCTAGAATATAAACAACAAATTGGTCGAAATTGATTTATTAAGATTCACCTTTCATGAAATCTCATGATGAAAAGCATCCTGTATGGTTAATTCTTGATCATTCAAGTTAACAGCAAAGCAAAAACAGTTGCTGCACAACACTTGGAGAGATTAATTCAGTTAATGTGTTAGCTAAAAGCTAATTACTGCCATTAATTTGCTTTTAAAAACTTATTAAATCTAAACTTAGCACAATTTGAAGATGGGAGGTGTCTCTTACCATTCTACCATATACGGATATTTTTCTTCAATAGTGAGAGCTGGATCAATTTCAATAGCATAATAGGTTTCTTTCAGCTGCAATAACTGAAGGGAAAAAAGCACCAGATGTTTAATGTATTTTTATAAAATAACACTTGGTATTTGATCTAACCAATCAAAATATCTTTCTTCATTCTGATTACATTATTTAGATAAAATGGAATCTGAAATGCTCTTTGAACAAAGAGTTAGCTTGTAAATATATCTAAGAAAAAGTGGATGCTGCTAAACTGAACTGCATGCTATTATCAAGAATACAAATATTTCTATTCTCTTCTATTAGTGATGGGATGTCTTGCAGTCAGTGAGAAAGCTCAGAGAGCTTTAAGGATTTGAAAGTATCCCTTGTCTTGTCCTGCTGCGTAATTCAGCACATAGTACAGCCAAAACACTTGTTTGTACAACAAACCAAAGGTTAGTAGGTTTTCTGTTTACCTTTTTCCGACATTCCTCTGTGATGAGCTTAGAGTTATCAATGATGTCTGGGGGGGTGAAAAAAAAGTGTTAAACAAGATGGTATATTTCTTTTACTTTGCTCTACAACACTCTAAGTGGCATAGATGACAATGTTGGATGACATACCACTATGTTTCCTCAGAAATTTTCTTACCAGCAACCACTAAAAGGCACATTTTTCTTCATAAGGATGAAGACATATTACTTCCTTCCCCTCATCTCTGAATTAAAAGGTCAGTTACAAGCTCTCTTATCTGTTTCTTGAGATTTAACTGTTTCTGAAATCATCATCATGAGGCATCCTATGTATTTTAGGATTCCGACTTCATTAGTAAATGGATTCTCTTTGCTCTAAAAGGCTACAGGATAAAAATGTCAAGAATTCTGAGGAGTTTACTATCTGGTTCTTGCAGGCATCAGGTCTATTACGGGCTCTTAAAAAATAAAACTCAGCTCTACCATATCTAGCCACCAATATCTTATAGTTCAGAACTTAATGTTTTAATTGTGAATGACAACTTATCTGATTTTAATTCACGCAGATTGTGATAAAAATAGATATACATAAAAACACATATATGACAGTCACTAGAATACTTCATTAGGATGTACAGGTTAGGTAACAAGTCAATATAAAATCTCACATATTAGGGAATAAATTGGATAGAAAATTAAAATCTAGGGAAAACTAAAAGGAGTGAGCAAACCAATCCATATTAAAAAAAAAAAAAAAGTACTCACTATGACAAGTTGGACATCTTTTTCCATTGTAGGAAAATCTACTTAATGTCATATCAAAATCTGTAATAATCTATTTAAAGAAAGAAAAGGCAAAACTGTCTTACAACACGGAGGGACAAAATAAACAATGGCTAGAAATTTCTGAATGTTCAACAATAGTTGCAGCTGAGTAGCCTATGTGTCACAGAAATCTCCCTATTTTATTGACCTATGTAATGTAAGCCAGAATATCCCATAAGAACAACTTTTTTTCTAACAAAACTGTCTTTCTAATTCCTTTGGTCAGAATATTTCCTGAAATTACTAAGCTTATATATTTTTGTCATTTACTTAACTAGTGTCTGGCTGAATTACAGTTGAATCAACAAGGGCTATTAAAAGAGTTAACAGATGTCTAAGTTTTGGAGATTTCTTGAAGGTTGACTTCTGTCACACTTAAAATTTGTTGGCATAGAGCAATAACCACGATTGCTTTCATTCTGAACTGGTTACATCTTCTACTGTC
The DNA here is from genome assembly GCA_031468815.1 of Morus bassanus. Taxonomy (NCBI): domain Eukaryota; kingdom Metazoa; phylum Chordata; class Aves; order Suliformes; family Sulidae; genus Morus; species Morus bassanus. The sequence goes on along the minus strand of CM062567.1, from coordinate 54,866,153 downwards.
TTTACCTGAAGTTTGGCAGCTCCACCTTTGATGAGGCCACAAATAATCTCCTCTACTCTCCCTGGGTCCTTAATATGTACAGTCTTCTTCTGAAATTCTGGCATCTATGAAGAGTAAGAACAAAGACAGAAATATACTTACAGAAGAAAAGTTAGCAGGTAATACCTGCTATCCATCAGACTGGAAGCTTTGCATCTATAACCAGTTTCACGTGACATCAAGACATGCTCAGGACAGGAAGGCAAGTTAAATGCAAGAAGAAACAGAAAATACTCTAGATGTATTAACTGTTGACTGCACACAGTTCTGCTTGCTTTCAACATCTGTTTTCATTTCCTTTCCTAATATCAAATTATTGAATAAGCTGATACTCACAGAGAAGTTAACTGTATTTGTAGGAAATAAGGGAGGTAGATAGAAACAGGACATATGGGATCACCTTGTAGTTCAAGTATGCCACTGGGAGATGGTGAAACTTAAAACTAGCTCTTTGTGCAATTAATATTCCCTTAAAGTTTCAATATAGATAAAGAAGACAGGCTGATTTTAGACACCCATTGTTTTGTTGAGAATGCTGCATGTGTCAACTGAGTACTCCAATACAAGGCTGTACAGTAATTCTTGCTCCCTAGCCAGTCCAATCATTTTCCATTACCTGTTTTACTGCACACTTTTGAAATAACACATGCTATCACACCACATATTCCTTTTGAAGAATACGTCTTCAATATTATGATTAATGCTGAATTTGGGAAAAAAAGAAAAAAAAACAACAAAAAAAACCCAAACCCGGAAAACAAACCACACAAAACCCCCACCCCTCCCCAGACAACACCCTCCCCCCAAAGCTTTTGCTTACTTTAAAAGTTCCTCTTCAACCTTGCAGAAATGGTAAAAGAACTACTTACGGACAGAAACTTCAAAATTTAGTATGTATTTCCTTCCTTTTTCATCATGTATGGAGCCTTTCTAAAGCAAAGGCATCAGACACTTGCAGTCTTTTTGTGTGGGCATTTATAAGTAGTAAATTTTATTTTCTCTGTATAGAATGTCAGAGATGATGAATTGCTTGGAATTACATTTTTCACATTCTGATCATTCAGCTTTCCTTTTCTTATACCTAGCATGCAATCTTTGCTGCAATGAGCTAATTAAAAATAAAAGGAAAAAAAAAAAAAGCAGCTTCTATTTCCAGACACATTTCTGGAACCAGAGTTCTCATATTACGAATTGTTAGGAAGTCACACAACATTCATTCTTCCTGCTCTTGATGCTACTAAGCCTTTTGTTTATTAGTAACAACGAACTTGAAGTCAAATTGCAATTAGGTTATCATTTAAGAAAAACATGACATTTTAAAGTCTTGCAAACACATGCATTTGTAACGGAAAAGACACTTGTGTGTCAGGGAGAAGAAGGAGCTGGAGGTACCTTTAAACATCGGCTCTAGTCCACTTGGCCTTCAGGTGGGAACAAACTATTGCAGCTTATCATTCTCAGCAGATACTTGTCTAACCCATTCTTCAAAACCTTCACTCACATATTCCTCACTTTCCTCAACCACATATTTTAGTGCTCAACTATCTTCATGTTCAGAAAAGTTTGCTTAACCACTCCTTAACATTCCTTAATGTAATTTTAGGTCATTCAACTTGGAGGAAATTATTCCTTTTCACAGGTGCTCACAGATATTTTTCCCTTCTTCCTGAACTAAAGAACTCCAATTTTTTTAACTCTTCTTTTGCAGAGCATAGTTTTCTAAATCTCTGACAGTTCTTGATGTTGCCCTGGCCTAGCCATTTGAACTATATTGTTCTTGAAACACAGCATCCATAACTGTGGGTATAACCTTTCTGCTCTGCTCTTTTCAGGCTTCAGCTGAAGGGCTACTTTGGCCCATGTCTTCAGATAATATCTTTGCAGATACATTTGAATACACTTACTTTGTTAGCAGCAATACAGTGATAATGATTCAAATGCAATTGGTAATGACCAAATATTCTTCAAAACCACTCCTAGGCAGAAACAGGTAGTTGCACAAAGTGCTCAATTTTACATTTAGTCTTGCTGGATTGTATCTTTTCTTCGATATCAGTGCTCCTATTTTTCAATATAACAAAAAATTCTAATCCCCAGTATGCTTACTGCTACTTTCTGGCTGATATCCTCAAAGGCACTAATGAAAACAGAAAAATAGAATCCTTCTAAAACCCTAATCATGAGTCTCTGATAATTTTCCAAGGTTTTCCACCCATCCAAAAAGTTTCACCTATACCGGAATATCTTGCCAAAAATTCTTAAGTTGTGACAGGGTATTTACTACTTCTTTGCTTTATAAGTCTCATAAAGAAAAAATCTGGATTCATTTCACTCAGTTTGGAAGAGTTAGAGTTTTCCTTTGCCATCCTATGGCAAAGACATTTTCTGTAAAAATGGTACCTCCTAAACCAAGATAGTTGTTCTTTGTGGTTGCAGTGCCTTGTCACTTTTATTAGAACAGCAAATTCAAAAAAGGTATGTTAGGATTGGCTTCCACCTATCAGCTACATCCCAAACTGGGAATCATTGAGAAAGCTAATGAGCATTTAAAAAAAAATTCCTGAAAAAGATCCGTTAAAGAATTCCCTAATCTTTTGAGAAATACATCTACAAAGAATTTATAGGTATTTATTCACAATTATCAGCAGAAGTATGTCAACTGATCTAGCTTGACAAAATAAAACACTAACAATCTGCAACTCTTTAAACATATTTTATGGTATTTCTTTTGTATATTACACAGTACTGGTAAACAAAAGTAACCGTACCACTTGTTTGGTGGGTATACAGCATTTTTTTCTCTATAATGAAAGATAAAGCAATTTGACTCTGTTTTGTAATTTTTTTCACTGTGAATTGACTAATCTAATTCCTTTGTCTTTCAGGAGGCAAATTATATATGTATTTTTAGACTTGGAATGCAAAAATTAAACAAAGTGTAATCTAATTACATCATTTTGTAAGAAGTAGTTCAAGCATTATTTGGTTTACTTAGATACTAAGCAACAGACTTCATAATATAACTGATTTAAATAGAACAGACGTTGGGGAAGATGGAGAGATCAGAGGGAGATACTGTATGAGGAAAGTTGGATTGCTTACTACTGTTTTATTTCAGACTGAGGCCTTTCCTAAGTTTTTGAAACAACCTGAGGAGAAACCTCCTTAGTAAACACTTCAGTAGACAATGTTAAACAAGACATTGCTTAAGATTCTGAATATGATGAAAGCTTCCTGCTTTGATGTTGTAAACTGATAGTCCTACCCCAGATCAGCTTTTAAGGTTCATTTATTTCTAATACATCTTTCATTTTTACACAGGAATTGAAATCAGTTGAAGAGTGTTTTAATTTGGGGGTGGGGGGGAGAAGCGTTCTGCAGCACTTATAACCCAGACAATTTCAGTTTCACAGGCACTTTCATAGGCAAAACCAAGTCTTCATTAGGGATACGGCATCTGATAAAGCCTCAGACAAATATGGCTAGGCAAAATAGCCACTGTCCCCATCACTAGTTCCCTGTATTCATATTTGCAACTGAATGTTAAGTAACAACTCTTTTATTTAGGCTTTATCCTTATTATATTAGAAGTAAATGAAATTGTCTAATAAGCAGTCACCAGTTTTCTGGCAAACTGTCTCCTTCAGTGTCTTACACTTCTGCCCAGTCTAGCTGTTGTTTTTTTTGTTGCATATTTGCCATTCTTCAGTCTTGAAAGAGACAAGCAGATTCAAGTTGGAAAGAACTGATAAGACAGATGAAAGAACAAAGAGTGAAAAAATGCTAATAAGAAAAGTTCAGACAATTTGATAAAATTTGTCTTTCTATTGTTTCAGAGAGCTCTAGGAGTCAACTCAGTCTTGACAAAAGGCCCAAAATTCTGATGTACCAGTTGACTGGGAAGAACACGTATGGAGAAACAACCAAATAAAACACTCCACAGCAACTAACAAAGGCAAGAAAGATTTTCAGAGCAAGGAACTTCTACATACAGGACTAAAACCATATTAGCACAGGAAAAGGAATTAATATTTCATTGTGACATCTGAAAGTATATCATACTGAATGCCCCTGTTTATTCTGTTGTTTTATAAAAGTGTGAGAAGAGTTTTGCTTTCTTACCAAGGACATCTGTATGTTACTGAAATAGCTCAGAGACCGGTATCTCTTTTAAAACACGTTACAAGATGACAGCTCCCCAGGGTAATTTGTGGTTGGCATATATACTGGCCACAAATACATTCAAGTTTCTAGTCTCTGACATTTTTATAAGGAGCCTTCAAAGAGAAGCAAGGAGAACAAAACTGAAAAAGATTATTTTAAAGGTTGAGCTTAATTTTATTTATGAAAAGGAAAAAAAGATCTGCTTGTTAGTGATAGCAGGTAACTGGAATAATGATATAGGAAATTCTTTTGTAGCTAACAATGTTATAGTCATACCTTGATGAATGAACAGTAATGGATTCACGCAGGTTTGGAAATCCCCCAGTCCTACAAACCACAGAATGGGTCGTTTACAATAAGGATAGTTCTGAAAATTACAAGTCTATTTAGTACGAGACATGCATCTGTGTAGCTGGGTTAAATAAAGAGGAGAAGTTTTTACTGTAAAGAACATATTGAATTCTAGTTTTGAAATAAAGTTTCTTATACACAATTGGATAGCAAGAGTGCAAACAGAGCTGCTTTTATGTTGTATCTGGGTGCTGCTTATATATTGTTTTCTTAGTATTTGAGAAAGTGTATATGTAAGTGCATGCTCTGTCAGTTGGATTATTGAACAAGAGTTGGTGATAATCCCTAAAATGAAAGGCAGGTATCTAAGTGAATTCACAGATGTCACAGTAGGCCTTTCCAATCAGGTATTCTAGGGAATTAATAACTGATTGTGTGCACAAGGTGTAATGTCATATTCTGGAGTTAAGATTATAGTGAATTTAATATTACAATGAACTGAGTGTTGGAGATAGAGCAGTTATTTCCCTACACAGTAAAACAACAACTTAAGTCCCTATGATTAAAAAAAAAAACCAAAACAACAAAAAACAAAACAAAAACAAACAAAAAAAAACCTAGAAAAAAATTAAAAAATAATGTCCAATAGAAGAGTAGCTATACAATCATATAAAGGATGACTGTGGGAACTTCTGTTGTTTTCACTATCAGTCATTTTAAGTTGGGAAGGATGAATGACTTGCTATCTTAACTACATGGAGATATGGCTCATTTCACAATCAAATCCAGATACACAGTCTGAAATACTACTAGTAGTAACTAAAAATATAAGAGGTTATCATAGTAAGCCTGCTAAGTAATGCTTTGACAAAGGACATAAAAAAATGGGGCAAAGTATTTTTATACTGATACCCTGTAAACCTACACTACTTGGCAAATACAAAGTCTTCTTATTTTACAAAGACTAATCTAGTATGGATGCTAAAAATCACTGCTAAGAAAACACGCTGCATTGTGGGTGGATAAAATCTTAAAGGAACTTCCCTATAATTCTCAGTGATTGATAGAGTACTTTGTTAGGTGTCAGTAATTCTGAATAATGATAAGGACTGTTCTCGCACTTGCAAGCCTATTAAAAATATTCCACAAAATTTCAGATGACCATAATGTCATAAAAGTGATAAGGCAATGAATAAGAACTAGCCGTAATACTATTGTCAGTATGTGAATTTCGATTATCACACAATTTATTGTTTTTCTACTTTGTTGGTAAACCTGCCTTAGACTAGATTAGGTTCCAGACCTATTAACTTTTGATATAGAGGACACACCAGGGTGGGCTGGCAAGGAGAGGGAACTATTAATGTTATTTCTGAACAAGGAAAATACAAATCAAAGTGATAAAATGGATGGGATTCAATTATTTGTAAATTTTTTTTTCTAGTCTATAGTGATAGCTTCCAGGTAAAAAAGAATACACCAAGAATAAATGCCATTTATTTTGGGAACTGCAAATGCTCAATTCCAATGTCTGAGACTAGCTATCACATATACTTACTTACGGACATGTACCAAAAAAGGCAGGGCATGGCATCAGTGAGAGCTGTGAAATTTGATACCCTGGCAAGCTACAGAAAATTGGTTTCGGTGTTCTTGATGGCAGGAAGTAACAGTTTGGTGAAACTATAAAGAAAAGGGGCACATTCCTTAATTTACAACTACATCTTATTTTCCACTCCCTTTTTCTTTTTGATATTATTATAGAACATTACTTTCATCTACTTACTTTAGAAAACAAAGCTTACCAAAAAACTTCTGAAAAGCATGCAAGCTTCTTCATGTAACTTCTGCTATTTGCAATATATGAGTTGCAGTAAGTGGGGGAGCCGTAACAAAAACCACAGAATGGGAGTGTGCGCGTATCTTTTCCTCCATCTATATACACTCCTATATAGCTACATATGCTCGTATATGTATAAACCAAGTTTTGGCTTTAATACAGACAATTTGAATTTTGGTCCATGAGTGCAACAGAGGTTTCTCTTAGCAGCCCTGCTGTTAGTAGGTTTATATTTTTAGACAGGAATATTAAAAGCTACTGGACGCGAGTGTAGTTGCATCAGTCACTCCATTATGTGCAGCTGGTCAGGAGAACTGCACTAGTGATTGTGCAGTCCACTAGCATAACCTGAGCTCAGGACAGATATTTATTGATTTAAAACTACCAAAACAAAAAACATAATATGTTTTATATTCGTATGATGTAAACTCAAATATGGTAAGAAATCCTTAGTAACTAGTAATTACCAAATTACTCTTTTGGTAGTTTTGCCAAGAAATAGCCTTAGAACTACTTATTTAAAAAGTAAACAGGCATATGTTGTTATGGAAATGAAACAACAGAACATTGAGTATCTTCACAGTTGCTTGATAACATGCTGCAAAACTAGATACCCAGCACAGGTTATACGAAATAACTGAAAGTGGCTTCACTAACGAAGCTATTTTAAGAAATGGAATAGGATGCATACTAAAAATAATTTTTCCTGTTTTAGTTTAATTATTTACATCTTTTTACACTTAATGTGCTGGATTCTGATATTTAGTTTGGAAAAAAAAACATATAAAAAGATCTGGAGAGAGAGCGTTCACAGAAAACATGACATTTCCTCTTGTGCTTTTAAAGGAGAGTACCTGTGCGTTGAGCTTAGGGCACTCCTGATTCTTCTGTCCTTGATTTTGTCCTACTGCAACAGCATAGGTGGCAAGCAGAGTCCAGAGACGCAGGGCTTGCATACAGGCTGCCAACAGAAACCAACCAAATCCTTTTAAGAATTGGTCTGCTATATTATGTGATCTTTGCTATTCCTGCTGTACAGAAATAAAAGCAGACATGCATGGTACATAGCTACGTCACTCTGAAAATACCCACACTTAAGACTACTCTGGTGCATATTTAAAAGCAGAAGAATGTTTAAGTTGAATTAACCTATTCAATAAAAACTGGTAAATATTATTCCTTCAATGCTGTTGCCAATTCTGTGCTATCAATTTTTTTTTAATACAATTTGTCACAATAAACAAGTGTTAAGTAATGCCTCGGCTCATAACCCTGGCTTAAATAATGCAGGCAGAAGACAAGAGTCAGTACTGTTGACAGAAGCTGTGCACACTTACCAGAGGGTTTTGCAGGAGCAGCTGCAGAAGCAAAAGAAAATTCCTCTTGCTTGAGAAACACTAATATAGCAGCACAAAGTGCAGTTGAGGGCGTTTCCAAATACAGCCTGACTAATCCCCGTGCAAAACCCCAGGGTCCTGTGACGCACATCAGCAATGCACAGCAGTTTGTTATGCTCAGCAGTACAGCCTGACAGGCTTACAGATGATCAGCTGGTGTACCAACAACAAAACCTTTGACCTTCACTGAATGAACAGCTTTCATGGATGCAGCAGGCCAATTTGGACTGCTCTAACAGAGGAAGGCACTTGTTTTCGAGTTTACTACTTTGTTACTTTTTAACCCTTTCACAAAATCTTTTCAAGTATTTTAGGATTTCCTGTTGCAGAGTGTCACAAATTTCTTACAGCTCGTTGACATGGTCTCATTAACGTTTACAAGGGAGCACATATTTATTGTAGATTATGTGTAGAAGCAGCAAATTAATTACTTAATTAATCTTTGCTTTGACTTTAATTATCTATGTGATACTGAAACAGGAAATCAAGGCAGCTTGTTTGTCAGGATTTTTAAGAGACAGGGCAACTCAACATACTTTCAGAAGTTTGTCATTAGGCATACTGCCTGATCAAACACAGTAACTAGGTGACACAGAAGATGTATTTAAAAGGAATCTTTTTTACTGTGAGGGGATGAAGGAAGTATTGTCTAATCTTATTTACACTTTGACGTGTAAATCATTGGAAGTGTCACATAAAGTTAACTCTTGCTATAGCAACAGACAAGCTTCCCTATACTATCCCGTAATTCGTGTTCAACCTTAGGTTTATGATCACTATTTCAGGCTGCCAGAACTAACAACAAACATCAGACCAACTCATACATGGCCATGAATGTGACCAGTGGAGTCATGAGAATTGAAGCAAGGGCAGGTTAGTAGTGAAGCACATACAAAACCCCTAATGCTATGACCCCACCCCTACCTTCCCACATTACCAGGAATCTAGAAATTCATCAGTTATGGAAATTTCCTTTTAAGGAGGATTTCCTTTTAAGGTAGAATCACCATCCCTGGAGGTGTTCAAAAAACATGTGGACATGGCACTTCAGGACATGGTTTAGGTTGACAGTTGGACTTGATGACCCTAGAGGTCTTTTCCAACCTTAATGATTCTAAGATTCTATGATTCTATGTGCTGGCTTTCTACATCTAAAAAAAAATCAACAGACTCTTTCTGAATGGTACAGGGGAGCCATATATGTTTTGTGTCTGCATTCCAAATGTAGGCCAGTATGTACTCTGTCAGGATTCCTCAGACTCTGACCTACACCAAGTACTTTCTTTTTTTTTCAGTTGTGCTCTCTATTTTTTGACCCAGTGAAACAACTAGTGAATACTTCAGCTGATACAAAACATGCAACTTTCATCAACGCTCATCCTCTTAGAATTGAACAAGATCCCCCAAAATGTACATGTTAAGGTCTACTGTATCCTGGGGCAGCAAGACTGTTTGAAAGGTATGTTCAAAGTATAACATAATCCCTGCAAAGACTATATAAAGCAAATCTAACGTACTTGGCATTGGTATTTGCCATGATTCATAGCTCCCATTAAATCTACTTGCTATAGCATTTATACACTGTTGCAATAGGTAACATACAGGAAATATTACCTTTTATAGTATTTTAATATAGTTAGCATGCCTTTGGTTAATAATATGTCTGTAATCGTGTTTGGGAAAGCTATGTATAATGCAGTATCTTGAATAAATATGAATTATTTGCACAACAGAAAGCTGTAGCTTATGACGGTGCTGGATTTCCAATTTTAGATAAGTCTTATGAACACTGAAGTAAAATATGCTTGCTAGATGAATCATGTAGTTTAGATAAAGGCATCACTTTATACATTCAGTTTGCAAAGTACCTGTCTTTGAGCTTTTATATATTTCAAAGGTGACACTGGTACTGATATAAATGAGTCTCGTGAACCTCATAGGTGAGACTGGGATGTGGTGGGACTGGTCTTTTGATATTCTGGTAATTTGCAGATGTGATGAAAAAATGAATTCTAATACTATCAAGAAATTAAAGAAAGTTAGCTTGCTCTTTATGAAAAAGTTGGAAAAAAAGTTGGTTTTGTTTTTTTTTTTTTAAACTTACATATGATTTAAGATTGAAGAAAAGAGTTGCAGAAATTAAGTCCAACTTTTACACACTAATTTTTGGTATATCAGATTGATTAGCATTTTAAATGAATGATTATGCTGTTAGTGAAAGAGCTAGAAAATGACGTGAGCAAAATTTCTTTAAACATTAATACAGCCAACACCTAATTCTTAGAAGAACATCTACTGTATCTCTGATAACAATGTACTTTCACTTAATGAAAATGCCACATATGAAACTCATCATCTAAAAAACAAGGAAGACTGTCTTTGCAACTCTAAGAAACCTTTGTGTCAAACACTTTAATTAACTAACAATAGCTACTACTCACCATGTTCTGTTACTGCTGATTTGAGTCAGTTGAGCATTTTGTTTACATTGTTTAACTTCTGGTAAGAGATGAATTAAAATCACCACTTCTTTTTTAAAGACAGAGAAACAAAGTGCAGCGTGACATTTCTACTCTCACAACACTGAAGGTCATTTAAATATACTCTAAGAACCATGAACTAAAGAGGTATAGCTATTTCAACAGATAAAAGGTTAAAATAGAACCTCTCTTTGGGTGAGGGCCATATCTCGACTGCAGAAAAAAGGGAGAGAGAGGAAAAAAAGAACAACACTTAAAACATTAGATAATTTGTCATTCATATAAGACTAGGAGAACGTTCAACTTTATATGGTGGTGTGTTAGGTGAACTTGGTTTGTAGAGATTCAGGATGCTCTCAAAGAGTATTATGAAGCACAGGAAGTTCTAGTCTGAAGCAAAGAAAAACTGGTTCTACCGGTCCTTACACACTTCTGCCCTAAGTTGCACCTATTTGTGGAAAGAAATGAACACAGCACAGGTAAGTTATATAAACAAGTAAGACGAACTTTTTTTTTTTTAATAAAAAGTTGAACACTTCAACTAAACTGACATCAGCTTTTAAAGATCAAGAAAGAGGTTATATTTCAGTCATTCTGTTTATTAGAATATTTGCTACAAAAATTAGAGGTGACTGAATCCTGGCTACAGTATAAAGATTAGTTAGTTTTCACGAGCTTACTACCTTTTATTCTTGTTTAGTGAGCCTGCTACAACTGAACAACTTTGAATATAACCCCATATATTTAGCATATTGCCCAACTTTACTTAAGCAATACCTTGTTTTATTGCAGGGATCAATTTTAAACATTAAGGAACTGTATTTGTTTTCTAATTTTGCTTTTGTAGTAAGTCTACTTAGTACATGTTCTCCAAAGCAGACTACTTGACATAATCTCCACAAGACAGGGAAAGCTAACTGAACCTCAGCACTCAAGTACCAAAACCAAGCAGAAGAAAGGAACCAACGTAAAAGAATTTAATTCAAACATGATTTTTACTCATGCCCTAGTGAACTGAGTTAATGAGCAGCATACTGGTTCCAGCAAGAGCTTTTTATATTTGTAAGTGACAATTATAAGGAAAATAAGACACATGTTCAGTTTGATGAAGCTGGGGTAAATAAAGGTTTAGAAGGATGCCTTGCAGGAATTTTGGATACCACTTATTTTTCCAGTACAGGTTTGGTGTAAAAAAAAATGCTAGCCATATTTACAGCTGGTAGAATGCAATACAGAAATATTATTTGTATGTGAAAGTGTGTATGTGTTCTAGAGATGACTCATGAGGAATGTAAGACATTCTTTAAACAGAAAAAGCTTGAACAGCACTTGCTATGGAAAAGTGCTAAGAACATATTATAGTTTAATGAAATAAGTCTTTAATAAATCCAGAGAAGACACATGCTAAGATGAGGGTCTTAACCTGAATGGTTTTAAGACTCAGGAGTACCATTTTAGCTGAGAATTTGTTTTGTCTACTCAGCTATCATATTTTAAAAAGGCAAAAATAAATGCATGCACAGAACAGATTAGAGGAGCTAACCACTGTACCACAAGACATATTTAGTGACTTTTATTTGATAGAGATTTTCTAGATCTGATCAGAGATCAGTCTTTCTTTACAATACAAGAGAAAACTGGTGATCATCTATAGTCTGACCGTTTATGACTCTATTGAACATTAAGTTATTAGTGCTAATATATAGACTCAAATGTATAAAGAACAGCTAAACTTCTTAAGTAATTATTCTTGTTGTGTTTAATACAACAATCACTATGATGTTGCACTCACTGAAAAATGGCATCTCAATAAAACCAGTGTAATTCATTAAAAAAATAAGGCTTCATAAAGACACATTTTAATTCAGCAAGATAACTGTGCATGTTTTAAGCATGGGGTACATCATCAATTTCATTAGGACTAAGCAAAGGTTTTAAGCAGTGGACAAGAACAATGATTAGCTTATGTTAAGGTCATGCAGTGAGATTAATTATTCAGTTTAATGATCTCTCAAGGTGGTTACTCTATGAAAGTCTACGAGGTCAGAATCAGAAGGTGTTTTTTGTGTGGGTTTTTTTTTTTAAAACAAACAAAAACCCCAAAACAAACCAGTTTATTAATTTTAGATTTCCAGAACTGCAGAGAGTTTTCAGCATCAATTTGAAACATGTAGGAAGCCATGATTTGCAATTCTACATGGAATTAATTGTTCAGATGAGAGAATAAAAGATACTGCAGCATCATTGTCCCTTATCCACCTTCCTCTTGTTCTTACAAAAACACTCTAAAAGCAGACATCTCTGGTGATAAATCAACAGACATTTTGAATCTTACAAGAAAGTAGGAATGAAGGCAAGCCAAATACATTGCTGACTTTGCTGACTTTGTATCCTGAAGTCCAGGTAACAGAACATAGGGGAAACAGGTTTTGATGGACTTGCACATTAATCAAAGACACACTTCTCAATCACAGAGGTATTGTTACATGTTACAAAACTCAGAAAGAACTGTAACAACTGTGGTAACAGAAGTCAACACTTTATGCAATATTTCAAATCCTCTACAGAAGTCCATGAAGAACTGATAGTAACTAGGGCCTGAATTTCCAGTATTTCATGTGATCCCCTCCTGTCAGTTATTACTCCAGGCAAAAATTTAGTCTCTTTCTGAGAGAATATATGGGGTACAAACCATACAGACCCAGGGCAGGCATCTTTTGCCTCTGATTGTATGTTAGGGGAATTCCCTCATCTCTGTGCTTTGCTCCCACTCCCTCACTCTGGAGAGAATTAACCTTTGAAACTGGTAGGTTAAAAAAAAAAAGTTATGTACTGTTTCAGAATCAGTGAGTATCTGGAAATGATCAAGTGATCTTCAGTCAGTAACCATGTATCTTGGAAATACCGGTCTATAAATAACATCCTACCTGAGCTAGAATATAATCTAATGTTTTTTTCTTAACCATTCCTCAGCTTGCCAAAAAAGAGAATATAAAAATATTCTAAATGTAAGCAAGCTCAGATCAATACTAAAAAGTTATCATATTACGCTTAAATTTTAGAAATAACTTCTAAAGCACTAGAATTGAAAGAAGAAATCAAGGTTGTGACACTCACTCAATCCAGGGCAAAAGAAAACAGCCTTTTTTCTTGGCCTTCATGCTTAGATTTCACTGGTGCCTATTCTCACCAATGCTTTCTGGATAGCCCTCTTTATAAATCCATTCTGTACTTGCAACTTAAATAGCAAATGCAGTTCTGGTTTCCCTACCTTACAGGGGATAGAGCAGAACTGCAAAAGGCCCTGAGAAGGGCAGTAAGGATGAGCCATGATATGAAAAGCTTCCATACAATGAACAATTGAATATAACAGAATTCTTCAGCCTGGAAAACAAATGACTGGATGGCATAGAAAAGGTTAATAGGGAAAGATTGTTCACTATCTCTTCCAGTGTGAGGTAGAGGTCATCAACTAAAATTAACAGGAGGCACATTCAAAACAAATGAAAGGAGTCAGCTACAGGTCACACAACTAAGTAAAATAGTAAGATGTGGAATTCCTTTCTGGTGATACTGTAAGTTTACATAGCCTTAAAAAGGTACTGGATAACAACATGAAAAAAGCTCATCTTAAATTACAGACACTGCCTCTGAAACAGAAGCTACTGGAGGCTGGGAAATCATTCTGGAAAAAAAAATTCATGACAACTTGCCCCATTCTTATGCTTTCCCTGGGCCTCTGCTATAGACCACTGCTAGATAGATGATACTATCTGTATCAGGCAAGACCTTTCATGGAAGGTAAGTCAACACTCCCCGTTTGTAACATGTGACGCCAGGGAGAATCATTTGCTCTTCATGATAGTGCTTCAGTTTAATTTCAAGTATCTTATTTTTTACCCTATCCTTCCTTTTTCCTACCAGTTCTTCTTCAGAGAGCACTGATACAGAAAACTCATTTTGACAAATTAGAATTTTTTAATTTGAGTGGTACTCTCATTTTCCTTTAATACTCCCATGGTAACAGGATAGATGTTGGAGTCTGGCTATCTGAAAGATCCACTTCCCTCTCATGTTACACAAAATCTAACGCTTACTGGAAGAATGCTTACAGGTGAGGTTGCTGATACAACTAATCCTTCTTCAAAATACCTAGGCTAAGAGTATAGAATTCTAAGAACTGGCAGTATGTAGATACTGTGGTATATTCATAAATTCTTAATTAGCTATCAGGTGTGCAAAAGCTCACCTTGCATAACAACATAATTTTGGTGACCTATACTATTTTTTCCCCAAACTGTATATTTACATGTGTACTTTTTATAATTAAATACCCTGTATATATCTATATGCACATGCATTGAAAGAACTTAAAAGGAATGCTTATTTTCCTAGAAGCTTCCCATGTAACGCTATCTAGAATGGAATTTGCATTAAGCCCAAGGCCTGGACTGGAGCAGTTGCTGCTGCTTCTCTTCTCTTATCTGCTTCTAAGAAAAAAACATCTGCTTAGATTTTTTTTCACTAAGCCTAAGAATGCTGTATCTAGATCAAATAAACTCTGACCCTTGAATGGTGGAGTTGTGGGACCCAGTTTAAAAGCAAAGTCAGCAGGACAAAGTTTAATCTACAACGCATTACCAGACACTACAATTCTGATGGAAGAATGTAGTGCTAATACAATATTCCAATTAAAGTTACACATTGAGACTAATTAAGTTTTTAACTGTTAGGATCTCTTTGAGTACAGACCCTTCTTTAAAATTCTTGAAAAAACAATACATTAAGTCTAAAGATGAAATATAGCTACCCTATACTCATTTTAAAGGTAACAGGCAGCATGATGATTTGAGGCATGATGGACTGTTTCACCTTTGTCTCCCATTGTTTTATGGGCGTTTCTGACTGCTGGAACCATTCAAAGATGCAATTGGATGCTCCTTATTTCTTGTATCTCTGTGTATTTGCCCTCTGGAAGTAATACAGGGCATGTTCAAAACCAGTTTGTACTAATACTACTGCTACTATACTTAGTGTTGCTGCTAATGTACCGATACGGTTACTGCTTTCTACTAATTCCTATCCTTCAGTTTCACATAAAATTTTTCTATGTTAGCATGCAGACCAGATTGAGGCTTACCCATAACTGATTTATGTTGCAAAGGCAGATGCAATCCAGGATAATAAGTGTTGCGTTAATAACTGCTAAGTGTAAAAATTACACTTTTAGTCGGATAACTAATGAGCTTCCAACAAAGAAGGAAAGCTTTAAAGGAACACGGTTAATGATACATTTCAGTGGTATTTATTCTGTCAGCATTAAGGTGGTGTAAACCAAACTCTTAGGTAAAAACAAAAGCTGCAATAAACTTGAATTATTTTACTGATCCAATTTGCAAAGCAGACAAACAACAATTCTTTATAAAAGGGTGCAGGAAGGAAGCTACAGCTAATGAGTCAGGAAACAAGTAAGAACAAGTACACTTGAGCAGGAATCTTTCTTCATGGCAAAACCTGCTCAAGAAGCCTGAAATTCTATATTCAGACACTTAATGAATCTTCAGTGTCCACGTCTGGGCCTTGCCCCACTCCTTTAAAAAAAAATTACAAATTAAATAAATTAACTCTTTTTTTAAAGGTTGGCATATATGAAAGTAGAAGCCACATTTCCTTCTAGAAATAGGCATTATTTACATAATTTAGAGAAATGTTATTAAAAATTGTTTTTGTAATTATTTTCTGAGATAAGTCAGTGCAGTTCTGTATTCTTTTGTGGCATTACTGAACAAAAAGAAGATAGGTACTTTTAGTATTTAAACATGGTGTCTTCTTTGACCTGCATGCTGCAACCTTAAGCATATGTCCACTTGTACTGAAAAATGCCTCATCTTTTTTGAACATTCAGGTAAAACACTCTATTGATATAAGGATTAGCCAAATTAGAAAAATCTGGTGGATTTTTAATAAGTGCTGTTTTTTTTTTTTCTTAAACAGTCAGAAACTCCACACAGATAACCTAAGATAGAGATGACCAACACAACAGCCACGGATTCCAACTTAATGGCACAATGCCAGTCAAGCTGCTGCATGATTGACATGGGACTAAAAATCTGCCTATTGCAACCAT
Organism: Morus bassanus; assembly: GCA_031468815.1. NCBI lineage: Eukaryota > Metazoa > Chordata > Aves > Suliformes > Sulidae > Morus > Morus bassanus. Next base: position 54,849,815 of record CM062567.1, on the reverse strand, counting down.
CGTAAGTCTTCTGCTGTTTTACAGCAGCTGACCATTGGTGATTGATTACTTTTAGGTAAAAGAAAGCAGCTGATGTCCAGCAACTGGTCAACATAACTGCTATAGGAAGACTTCTGCCCCAGGAAGAAATCGTCACTAAAGATCAACTGCTGCACAGTAACGTGACTGCAAGAAGGCCAGGGGAAAAGTTAGACTTCATGTCCTAACTTCTATTTTCCACATCCTCCATGACAGTATACTTACCCAGCTCTCTTGCCCAGTCTTATCTGGCCTTCTATCTCTTTGCACACTGCTTAGGAAAGGAGGCCAAGAAGAATAGTTGCGAGCTATTCCTGCCTCTCAGTTGCACTTAGCATGTGAAGGGATCAGCCAAATTTCAGTGCTGAGCATCTGACAGGCAGCAGAGACACAGCTGCTACTCTAGGCCCTCTGCATGCAGGAGCAGTTCAAGCTGTACGTGCCTGACCTGGAGTCAGGTAGTGGCCAAGAAATGCTGGTCGTTGTGGGACAGGATTTCTTAAATGACAGGTTACTTACAAAATAGTGTATATGCATCTTCAGAGATCTACTGTGCAAACTGATATAAAATTCATACTAGTGCCACCTGCTGCTCTACACTGTCTGCTGCAGCTGAAGTAGCTAAAATTTAAACCTTGAAAATTAAATTACCATCTGACAAATACACCAGATCATAGCAATAAAATCTAACAGTGTGCTTCTCTTCCGATATTTTTCCTTAAACTGTCTTCAAGACTTACTCTTCAGAGTAAGTGAAGAGTATACTGTAGTATACTTGCACAAAATATGCTTGGGTATGCATGCATGGAGGGAAGAAATGTGGCTGATGGCTTGAAGGCTATTAATGTGAATTGGAACTAGCCAACACAGAAAAAGATTATGTATTTTGCATTATGCAATTCATTCAAGTGAACATTAAAGGTAAGAGGCAGCTGTTCTATTTTTTTTCTTTTATGGAAAGAACTTCAAATGTTAAGGTGGTTTAAAAAAGTTTCCAGACTTACACAAATTGTGACATTTTTACATTTACAGGCACATTTAAAATTGCTGTTGAGTTTACAACTAGTATTCTCCTGCCCATAAATGCATGGATCCATACCCTGGGTCTCTTCAATGCCTGTACTGATCAATTTAGACATTTTTTATAAAAGTTGATACTTCTTGTTAACTCAAGACTGACTTGAAATGCTATGCAACTTTAATATCATTGCAAATTTGTTCATATTATGAAGGTATATTCAGACAATTAAAAAACCTTCTTACTGCTTATATTGTTTGACAGTTAAAGGTAACATGTTTAATATTTGCAGTATTTGCTATTGGGCTTAGTCTGTAAAAAGAGTTTAATAGAACAGATGCCATTTTAGCTAAAACCAATAATCAAGAGCTATCACAAGTAGGAGAAAAATCACTTGAAAATATGACTTAACACATACCGAGCATTTATGAAAAGGTAAACATATTCCAGAGCAGAATGATTCAGTAAAGGACTACTTTTCTGTCTTAGAGAAAGACTTTATACAAAAGATAAAAGAAAGCAGCAAACAAGCTCTTCTGAGCCTATACCTACAATAGGTAAGGTATCCTGACATTTATTTTTATTTACTACTTGGAGCTCAATTTTCACGTTCATCATCATGTTCTGGTAACTGTTATGACTAGGATAAATCAGTTCTAAATAAACTAATGCAGAATTAAAGATTTAATTGATCTTCCCATACCCATTCCTTGTAAGGATATATGTTTTAAGACCTACTGAACTAAAAAAAAGAAAAAAAAGGCAGTGGCAATTTCAGAAAATGAAAACTTACTTCTGAAAAACAGATGGTTAAATTTTAGGATGAGCATATTATACTAAGTAAAATATCACTATGCACATAATCTCTGTAGAGTAGACTACTTTTTGTTCTTAACAGTGATAGAAGAAAACACTGACTTTGACTTAATTTTTCTTCTCCTAGGATCCAAATTTTTAAAATTCCCAACTTATTTGTTTTACAGTGAGAATAAAAACCTATTACTAGTATGTAAGTTGTATCAACATGAACTATGCTTAAAGTGTTTTTCCTGGCCTCTGCAAACTTGCTTTACAAGCCACATTCTGAGTTATTATATATTATGATTATCTGTGCAAAAAGCCTGTGGGCAACAGAACTTTGTTTTAGTAATGCTGGTGTTTTATCACTTTGTCAGTGTGATTTTTCTATTGAGGAATACAGTCTAAACAAAAGACAAGTTTTATAGAAATAGTTGTATGACCTCTCCAGGGCTCTTATCAAATTTAACTTGGTTTTAAAATTTTAACAGTAGTCTAAAAATTATTCTAATAGTCTAGTCACTAGTAATATAAGGGCTCTCAGTCACATGCCAATAGCTAGGGGCAGTATTGGGTCTCAGGAGTTCTTTCACTCTTCGCTACTTAGGTTCATATCACAGCACCAGTCTTTTGGAACAGTATTATTCCCACATGGATCACATCACTGGATAGCTTTCAAGGTCACGACATTTTAAATATCACTGCAATACCCAGAATGTGACAATGTCCTGCAGTGGTGATCATTAGAGAGGGTCCATGTTCCTCCCATTCCCCTTTTATAGATTCCAGTTTGCTCAGGCTCAAACTCTTTTTTGTCTTTGTAAAGGAAAAAGTATGTATGAAGAAGTTTCACATACTAGCCATTTAGATTCTTGAAGGATAGCATCACATGTACGCGACATATTATATACTCCTTTACTTCATTCTCCACTTGGAGGTCATCAACGTCTCATGAAAGAGTAACATCACAGTTACTATAACAACTAGTTACTAGCAACAAGAATTAAGAAGTGGAGTGGTTTGTGATTGCTGCCACTTGTGAAGGTCTGTATCCTTCATCTGTGGCACAAATGCTCTGATGCCCTATGAAACAAGAAGCCAGTCCCACCAGAGACTGGCAAGTAAAAGAAAATAATAATACTACTAAAAAAAATTCTCCCCGCAAAAACCCTATGACAGTCATGCTCACAGAATATGTTCCTTTATTTCTTAGGAACGTAGATAAATAGCAGTTACCTCACTTCTTACTCGTTTGCTTATTTCTCTCCTGGTAAACTCTAATACTGCAACAATCCATGCATTTCTTTTCCTCCCTCAACATACTAAAAAGGAAACTGGCCAGAGACATTTAACAATGGCTGGTTGAAAAGTTTCCTGTAAAATGAGAAAATACTTTTTACAGTTGATTTTTAATTTGCTGTTGTTGAAATTTGATACAAAGTCTGTTTTTTGGGTAATAGACCTTCTCACTTCAGGGACAGAATGGAGAAATAGACAAATGTAACTAAGCCTTTGCCCCATTTTCAGAAAATAAACCTGAGAGAACATGTCTCAGTTTAAGGTATTCTGCTATTCTGTTTTCAACCAGCTCTATTAAGTTTCCCAATCCTTATAAAGTAAATACAATAAAAAGCTCCAAAATGAAAGAGTGAGGAACAAGCTGCTGAAAAAAAAGCCAAGGCTCTAACAACTTTGTTTATGAAATAGACAAACAACAAAAAATACTGTTACTCCCTTAAGCAGTTTTTCATACATACCCCATATTTTAGTTAGCATGGGCTATTCCTTACAGATGAGCATTTCTGAAAGACTTAGGCAATATTTTTCACTCTAGTTTGTGAACACCTGTTTTCTGCTGAGTTTCTAAAGGCTTCGCAAAGAGTAAGCAAGAAACCAAAGTATTGTCAGTAGAATTGATTTGCTATATAAGGATCTACAACTTCACTGCAAACTTCTCTGTGGCCTGAAAAATCCAAAAGACTGAGTGCTACTGGAAGGTTTAATCTATTTTTAAAGTAGCTATCAAACATTATCTAATAAGTTACTTTAAGAATCTAATTAATTATTAACCTTCTCTTTAAATTAAAGTTAGCAACCTTGCAGCTAACTTTTACCTTCATCTGATTGTGTGAATACTTTTATAGTTCACAGAAATGGCAATTTGGCTGTTTTGGACACAGTAATACAGAAGGCTTTGGGAGATAGTTATTTCTTAACACACAGAGTAGGACTTCACATGGCTGGCTATATATTTACTATTAATGCCTCTGTTACTTCAGAAGTGGAGCCACAGTAACTCTGTCTACATCTATCAGTGCCTAAGGGAAACTCCCTATTTGCAAACTTCAGACAGTGAATGAAGACACAATATTAATACTTTAATTCCAAACTTAAACCTTTGCTTCCAAAGAAGATGCAGTAATTTTAATGGTGTCTTTATTAAGCCTGAATTTGTGTACCAGGCTAATTACTTTGCGAAAGAATTCATCTAGTGAAATGTGAGATAGATATTTAAGAATGTCTTGATTTTCGTTATTCAACAAGGAAACAGTTACCCTTATATTTTCCACAATGCTTGAGGATCCTTTCCACGCTTCTTCACATTAAACATTCTTGGCATCATAATCCCTGATATTAACTTGTTTTATAGATATTCTAATTGATTTGTAAAGGTCACTGTCTTTTTAGTATTTAAATACTGCTATAAGTCAGCTTTTTACCTACACTTGGGTCTTATATTAATCTAATTTTATTTTAATGAAGAAAAAAAAGTAAAAAAAATTATTGTTGTAGTTGATTATAATGAAAGAATATTTCACTGGTGAGAAATAAAGTGGTATAACTAAGGCATAAATAGGCCTGCTCCCTACTGATTTTGATAAAAGTTATAAATTGAAGTAATTCTGAGTCTAATGGGGGTATAAAGCCAAAGTGCAACCTTACCCAAAGAAAACCTGAACCAAAAAAATCTACCAAAAATACAAGAACAATCCCTTCATTTTAATCTAACAGAGAAGACCAGCCTGGTATAGTAACTCATGTATTAGAAAAAACAGATTTCCATCAAGCATTATTGTTCCCCACCACACCCCTAACTTACACTAAATTACAGACTGGAAACAGCACCTTCTCCCCAAAGCTCAAAGGACGGTCTCTCTCGTGATAAACAGACACAGTGTCTTATAAATGACAAACGTTGAATCAAATCTATGTTGGTGGACAAAACTATTTCAGGAAGTTCTCCAGAATGCAGCATATTCAAGTAAAACAGACACTTTAACACATTTTTGCCCTTATCTGACAAACTAAACTCCTTGGTACGAAGTGTACATAACTATTTCACTTATTTCAAAGAAATTTCGCAGCCTGATTACATGTGTCCCTGAAAATACTCCTTGAGGAAGAAAGAAGACTGGCAGCTGATGAACTAAAGATGTTTGTTAGCTGAGGCTGCTGCCAACTTGAATATCGGTTGAAATGCTAGCTCTCTAAGTGAGCTGATAGTATTAATGTGTTGCATTCAATTGGTAAAATGTTTCCATGTGAGAAATCTGACATGCTTTAAACAAGCTTTATTTTCCCCTTGCAATTTAAAGTTGAGAAAAGCTCTGATCATGAAAGTAGAATTTTCAGAAGTATCTAGGATCACAGATCTGTGTCCAAGAACATAGCTCTGAAAATGTTATCTGAAGTACATACTTAAGAAATTCACTTACCAGAAGTCAATTTAACATTGCCGTAACGATTTTTTTTCCCTACAAAAGGCAAAGTCTTTAAAACAAAGATAAAAGTTAAAGTCTTCCCAGCCAAAACAACATTTAAACATTGTACATAAAGTTAATACAAATACATCTTTAGCAATTATTAGGTACTTTCTGAACTACAGCTCAAATGGGATATTGTGCATAGGAGTTGGTGAAACTATTGGATCTGCCTTCTGACTGTTTGTATGACCAGGCTTTTAAAGGCATGTTATTTTATTGTCCACATAACTCTAAAGTAAGTTCTGGTATTACAGTACTAGAATTAAAGAAAAGAATCATTTGTAGTTAACCGGTGTTATTCCACTGTAAGTTTTCAAATGAGTTTTGTAAAACCCTACTATAGAGTCCAAAGCCCTTTTTTAAAAGTAGATTTAAAACCTTTTTAAAGTGGCAGTACAAACTTTCTGCTCTCCCACAAGCTGTTGTTGGAAGTGGGCTCATAGAAACTAAAAAGGAAAATGCTCCCCTCCAAATTGTTGAATGTGACTGATGACTAAAAACAGCATTCAAATATTTTTTCAACAGTAAGTATGATGACTCTATGATTAGTAAAAACGCACAGTGGAATTCTTCTCTGGACCCACGTTATCACAAACTGCATTGTATAACTTCCACGGGCAAGTGTTGCATCACATGGCCAAGTAAGGAGTTAGACAGCTCACGATTCATATGCAGAATCCTAGTTCTTAGCAGAATCTATGTTTCCGTGTATAATTAAAAAAAAATAAATCTGAGCTTTTAGGAAGGTTTTGCAGGGGACATCACAAAACATCCACCAGCTAACATCAAGTGACTTGATGATTTCAGTTCAGTTCTTCAGTACAGCGGTGTCCAAATCATAAACTCAAATTTTGAAGGATTTCAATGTAATCAGCATATTGTCTAAACTAAGACTTTTTACCATCCAGTTGCTGATAAGCATATATTTAAATAATAACCTAAATAACAAGTTTTACAAGGGCTTTAGAGAGCTCCATCTTTTATAGTAACTGTGAACAGCCATTGCTCCCCAGTGCTGAACACGCCCCCCCCCCCCCTTTTTTTTTAAAACAAGAGACAAGCAGGCTTTTAGATTACCACCAAGACCTATAGCTTTACGCATAGGTGCACGTGGGCCAGACAGGACAGGATGGCGCAGACGCTTTTAGTGCTAGTGGATCATGCTGCGGTGGAACAGCTGCTCCTGCCTCCCGCCTCTGTCCTTATGGTCAGAAGCTGGGCTCAGCACCCCTCCTCTGCCCCTTCGCCTCAAGGGGTGGACGGACACAAGGCACAGCCAGCCCCTCACGTCTGGAGAGGAGCCCCATCTTAGCTTTTGCTGTCAGCCAGCGGGCGAACTGCCGACAGCAGGACCCGTAGGGCACCAAGGCGGAGAAGGGACTGGGTAGGGGGCAGGGGGCTGGTGTTTGAGGGCGGCCTTGCGGAGGGAAGGATATCCGCCAGCGCCCGCAGCGGCGGCCGTGGGCAGCCGGCCCACCAGGGAGGCGCCGGCCTGAGAAGGAGGAGGAGGAGGAGGAGGGCGTTCGGCCGGGGGCGGAGGGGCGCCGGCCTCCTTTGCGTCGCCCCCCGCCCTCGGCCTCTTACCACGTACCATCTCGATGATCTTGGTCTTCCTGCCCGTCTTCTTCTTCATGGTGAAGATGTACTGGGCCAGCACCACCCCGCCGACCAGGGCGCACACGCTGGCGCTGGCCACCGCTCCCATCTTGGCCACGGCGGTCCTGTCCATGGTAGCTCCCGGGGTGGTGGGGGGTGGGGGGGCACGGCAAGGCGCCGAGAGCCGCTCCGGGGGAGCGGGGCGGCCCCTCGTCGCTGGAGGCGGCGGCGGTGGGCTCGGTGTGGGGGTGCCGCTCAGCGCCGGCCCCGAGCGGGTCCCCACAGACCCACCGCCCGACCCTGACAGAGCCGGCAACGACGGCGCCGCGCGCCGCCCGCCCCCAGCCGCACGCGCCCCGCCGCCCCGGCCTGCCGGCGGTACCACGGAAGAGGGAAAGGGGGGGGGGGGGGGTAGGCAGGGCGACGGCTGGTGGAGCAGCAGGCTGCGGGGGGCGCCCTCGAGGGCGAGAGATTTCCGTCAGGGCTTTGAAAAGGAAAAGCAGCAGCCGGGAGGCTGGTTTTTAACTCGGCAAACACGAAGGAATGCTTCTCTTCCCCCCCCCCCCCCCCCCCCCCGCAGAGGAAGAAATGAGAAAGCCCAACGGTCCGTGGCGCCGCTTCCTAAACTACATTTCCCAGCGTGGGCGCGAAGGGCGGCCCTCCCGCCGGGGCGGGGCCGGGGCGGGGCCGGGGCGGGCGGGGCTGGTACTTAATGCGCGGGGAGAAGGAGGCTGGAGATGGCGGCGGCAGCGGGGGTGGGGTTGTAGTGCTGTCGGTCTGTGCCTCAGCTTTCGCTTCGCTTCAGGCCGTGCCTGAGCGAGGAGCCCCTGCGGGGAAGGGCGGCGGTGGCTGCCACCGCCCCGGGGCAGCTCGGGCCGCGCCCCGCCCCGCCCAGGTAAGCCCCGTCCCCCGCCCAGGTAAGCCCCCGCCGGTCCCTGTCTCTTATCTCCCGCTCCGGGGTGTGTCTGTGTGTCCGTCCGGGCGGCGTTCGGCTGGAGGTGCTGCGGGGGAGCGGGGCTGCGGGGAGGGCTGTGCAGCCGCTAGCCTGCGCTCGGTTGCAGCAGGTTGCCTAGCTGGCATAACGATGGTAACCGCCTAAGGTGAAATAATAAACGTTTTTATTTACCGGACGTGGTTTTCTTTAAAGACGAAAGGCGCGGGCTTGCAGGCTGCGTTTGGTCCGAGGGAAAACAAGGGGTGAGCCTATCATTTTTCCTTCTTCCCGGAAAGAACCGCCGGAGCTGGTGCTGCCTGGCTGCCCTTCACCTCCTCCGCGGGTTGTGCGGTTGCGTGTGTCCCACTTGTGGCGGAGCATAGGCATGGAGCTGTGAGTTTTGAACTAGGGTAATGTTATTGTCAAGCTGCCTACAAAAGGATTAGTCTCTTCTCTCTCCGCTCCCCGCCCCCCCACTTCTTAAAATAACAGCAGGTAGGGAGCAGAAAAGCTGATTTGTGCCCTATCTGACCAAGTTCTTTAGTCGTGTCACTAGGACATCTTCAAGGCGATTACTTCATGGAGATTTTGATGTTGTCTGTTTATGTCTTCATTTACATTTCTAAAATTAAATTCTCCTGCAGAAGACTTGCATCAGAAATTTTTTTCCTGATACTTCTTGGTAAGAGAGAAAATCTCAGTTCTGTGACTTTGAAAACTTATGTTACTTTCTTAATGCTTGTTACAGATGTCTTAAGAATTTGAAAAAAGCTGAGTTTTTTTTTGCTTTTCTTCATATAACTAGCAGTGTTTATTACAACTAATTGGTAAACTAATGACAAGAAGTTTCCTAAGCTTGTTTTCTGAACTGTATAACCAGAAACCCAAGATACCTGAAAATAACACTTACTCAGCTCACACTAGAGCAATGTGAAGCTAAGAGGTGGAATATTCTTAATAAACGTTGTTGCTAACAAAGAAAATGTTTGTATAAACAGTCATATATATTAATGTACACTTTAACAATGGTTTGCTTCCTTTTCAGTAAAGAAGAATGTCGTTGTTTAAAGCTAGAGACTGGTGGTCCACCATACTTGGAGAAAAGGAAGAATTTGACCAAGGCAGTCTGTGTGTTGCTGATGTTGATAATAGTGGCAGTGGACAAGGTAAATTCAGAATTCCATGGTTGCTGACTTTTAAGCTACACAGCCGCAAGTTTGCTTTGACCAATACATATTGAAAGCTTGTTAGCCAGGCTAGTTAGCTATTTAGTTTAAAGTCTGCATCTTCAATGTGTCCTTGTAGGCTTAAGACAAATTCAGTGCCATTTGTCTTTGTATACTTGTAGGTTTATAAACATCTTAATTCTTGCTTGTGTTCAGTAGTAGCTTCTCTTGTATCTTATTCCCTCAGTGGTAGATACCTTTTGAAATAGAATGTTTACAGTTAGTCATGGGAGCAAATACACTTTTTAAGTTGTTGAAAAAAAACTTAAGGGAAAAAAAGGAAGGTGAGAGCTAATAAGTGAAGAAGTTAAAAAAAACCAACCAACCAACCTTTTCTGCCTGGAAAATAAGGGGCCATTGAAATAAGTGACTCTGAGTAAACCCTGCTTTTCGATGTAGTTGTTAATAATGTGGAATGATCTTTGCTGCCAGGTAGAGTTCTTGTGTGTGTATGTGTTTTTTTGTAAATTAATAAATATTTGGGATCTTTGATACACTCATGCTCATCTTGGAGCTCTGCTCAGTAGAGGTACTTGAGTTTGATTTCACCGTTGCCATACTCTTTTAAAACTATTTATATTTTAGGTTGTCCCTTTTCAGGAGGATTTGAACAAAGTTGATCTATTACTGGTTTGGTGTACAACCTTTTTCAGTAGAAATTCATATAATCAATAGAATCATTTAGGTTGAAGAAGACCTTTAAGATCATAAAGTCGAACCGTAAACCTAATACCAAGGCTGGACTCTAATACCTAACACGAAGTGCCAAGGCCACCACTAAACCATGTCCCTAAGCGCCACATCCAAATGTCTTTTAAATATGTCCAGGGATGGTGACCTGGCCACTGCCCTGGACAGCCTGTTCCAGTGCTTGACAACCCTTCCAGTGAAGAAATTTTTCCTAATATCCAATCTAAACTTCCCCTAGTGCAATTTCAAGCTGTTTCCTCTTGTCCTATCACTTTACTTGGGAAAAGAGGCCAACACCCACCTTGCTGCAGCCTCATTTTAGGTAGTTGTAGAGAGTGATAAGGTCTTCCCTGAGCCTCCATTTCTTCAGACTAAATAACCCCAGTTCTCTCAGCTGCTCATAAGCCTTGCTCCCTAGACTCTTCATGAGCTTTGTTGCTCTTCTTTGGGCATGTTCCAGTGCCTCAATGTCGTTCTTGTAGTGAGGGGCCTAAAACTGAACACAGTATTTGAGATGTGGCCTCATCAGTACTGAGTAAAAGGGGGAATTGCTTCCCTGGTCCTGCTGGCCACACTATTCCCGATACAAGCCAGGATGCTGCTGGCCTTCTTGGCCACCTGGGTGCACTGCTGGCTCATGTTCAGCCAGCTGTTGACTAACACCACCAGGTCATTTTCTGCCCAGCAGCTTTCCAGCTACTCTTTCCCAAGCCTGTAGCATTGCCTGGGGTTGTTGTGACCAAAGGGCAGGACCTGGCACTTAGCATTGTTGAACCTCATAAAGTTGGCCTCAGCCCATGGATCCAGCCTGTCCAGATCCCTCTGCAGAGCCTTCCTACCCTCGAGCAAATCAACGCTCCTGCCCAACTTGATGTCATCTGCAAACTTACTGAAGGTGCATTTGATCCCCTTGTCTAGATCATTGATCAAGTTATTAAAGAGAACTGGACCCAAAGCCTGAGCCCTGGGGAACACCCCTTGTGACTGGCTGCCAACTGGATTTAACTCCATTCAGCACAACTCTTTGGGCCTGGCCATCCAGCCAGTCTTTTACCCAGCAAAGAGTGTGCCCATCCAAGCCATGAGTAGCCAGTTTCTCCAGGAGAATACTGTGGGAAATGGTGTTAAAGGCTTTACTAAAGTCCAGGTAGATAACATCCACAGCCTTTCCCTCATCCTTCAGGCAGGTCACTGTCTCATAGAAGGAGATGAGGTTAGTCAAGCAGGACCTGCCTTTCATAAACTTATGCTGACTGGGCCTGATCAGATGGTTGTCCTGTACATGCTGTGTGATGGCACTGAAGATGATCTGCTCCATAACCTTCTGTGGCACTGGGGTCAGACTGACAGGCCTGTAGCAACCTGGATCCTCCTTCTGGCCCTTCTTGTAGATGGGTGTCACATTTGCTAACCTCCAGTTACCTGGGATCTTCCCAGTTAGCCAGGACAGCTGATAAATTATTGAAAGTGGCTTGGTGAGCACTTCTGCCAGCTCCCTCAGTACCCTTGGGTGGATCTCATTCAGCCCCATAGGCTTGTGTGTGCCTGAATGGTGTAGCAGGTTGCTAACCATTTCCCCTTGGATTATGGGGGCTTCAGTCTGCTCCCCATCCCTGTCTTCCAGCTCAGGGGGCTGCGTACCCTGGCGACAACTGGTCTTACTATTCAAGACTGAGGCAAAGAAGGCATTAAGTACCTCAGCCTTTTCCTCATCTTTGTCACTGTGTTTCCCCCCGCATCCAATAAAGGATGGAGAGTCTCCTTAGCCTTCTTTTTGTTGCTAATATGTTTATAGAGACTTTTTTTTATTGTCTTTTACAGCAGTAGCCAGATTTAAGTTCTAGCTGGGCTTTGGCCCTTCTAATTTTCATCCTGCATAACCTGATGACATCTTTGTAGTCCTCCTGAGTGGCCTGCCCCTTCTTCCAAAGGTCATAAACTCTCTCTTTTGTTTCCTGAGTTTCAGCCAGGCTGGTTGTCTTCCCTGCTGGCTTGTCTTTTGGCACATAGGGACAGCCTGCTCCTGCCCCCTTTAAGATCTCCTTCTTGAAGAATGCCCAGCCTTCTTGGACTCCTTTGCCCTTCAGGACTGCCTCCCAAGGGACTCTGTCAAGCAGGCCCCTAAACAGGTCAAAGCCTGCCCTCCAGATGTCCAAGGTAGCAGTTCTGCTATTCCCACTCCCTTCTCTGAGAATCAAAACCACTATTGTTTTGTGATCACTATGCCCAAGATGGCCTCCAGCCATCACATCACCCACAAATCCTTCTCTGTTCGCAAACAACAGGTCCAGCAGGGCACCTTCCCTAGTTGGCTCACTTTCCAGCTGCATCAGGAAGTTATCTTCCACACACTCCAGGAGCCTCCTAGACTTTTTCCACTGTATTGTGTTTCCAGCAGATATCTGGTAAGTCTCAGTCCCCCGCAAGAACAAGGGCTAGCAATCGTGAGCCTTCTCCCAGCTGCTTATAGAATATTTGATCTTTTTCTTCATCCTCGTTGGGTGGTCTGTAACAGACTCCCACCATGATATCTGCCTTGTTGGCCTTTCCCGATTCTTACCCATAAACACTTAACCTTTTCATCACCATCATCAAGCTCTAGATGGTCAAGACACTCCCTAACATACAGGGCTACCCCACCGCCTCTCCTGCCTTGCCTATCCCTATAAACCCCCAGTTTATAGCCATCCATCGCAGCACTCCAGTTATGTAAGTCATCCCACCACATTTCTGTGATTGCAACTATATCATAGTTTTCCAGCTGCACAATGGCTTCCAGCTCCTCCTGTTTGTTGCCCATGCTGGGTGCATTGGTGTAGATGCACTTGAGCTGGGCTATTGATTCCACCACATTTTTTGGGGAGAAGTCTTAATTCCTACGTGACCAGTCTCGGGCACTTCCATGGTTTCTAACATGTTAATAACCCTTGAGTCTTTTCTGCTGTGTGGATCATCCCCTGCCTCCACTGAGACAGCAGACTGAAGGACCTCGCTAGCACGCTGTCCCTCAAACATTGGTGTGCTGCCCCAAGGCTTATCTCCAGTGAGTCTGGTTTTATCCCTTTCCCTCTTCAAATCTAGTTTAAAGCTCTTTCAGTGAGCCCTGTTAAGTCATGCAGAAAGATCCTTTTTCCCCTTTGAGACAGGTGTACCCCATTTGTTGCCAGCAGGCCCATGATCAGAAAACCCAGAATTCTGCTGGAGTTCTGAATAGTCTTTTCCTAGTGGAAAAAAATGTAATTGGTAGAAAAGCAGGACTTAAACAGTGTTGTGGGAGTAGAGGTCTGCTGTTTTATATACTTTCTCGACATTGTATTTTCTCTTTGTTTTTAGAGTAGGCTGTTTTTCTTCCAGAGTTCAGAACCAAAAGTGAATCAGCTAGTTGCAATTGCCTAACCGCAGGTCAAAATGTCCTCAGTTAAGTTTAAGTATTTTTAAGGAATTAATAACTAAAATGGATTTAGCTTACTGCTGATGGAATACTTGTTACTGAACTGAAGAAAAGATGAGTGGGAAAGGCAGTCAGTATTCTCTAAATGGGGGACTTGGGGGTGCAGGTTTTTTGTGGCTGAAGAAGAGAGGAAGCAAGCAGCTGTTTGAGCTTTTGATGTGGGGTCCTATGGAACTATGCCCAGCCTTTAGAGCCTGGTGAACTTGGTTTACAAGTATTTGTATATTCTCCTGACTTGTGGACAATTTTTATTGGTTTTGATTTTGATCTGCATTGATATGATGACCTATATCTAGAGGAAATAAGTACTGGCAACCAGCTTGGGTTGTTGGTTGCTATCATGGGAGGCACCTCTTTGGGGTTTTTTCACTAATAATTTTTTGTTATTCACTAACAACCAAATGACTACTTGCTTAAAATACTGATTCCAAAATAACTCTGTAACTGTTGCATTCCTCTTTGAGATAATGGATCTGTCTCAAGAGCAGGTGATCTCGAGGCCTAGCTTTGTTGACCTGATGTAGTAATTATTTGGCTTTAGTTTGCATTTGGATAAATGTCATCGGTCCCAATTTGAAAACTTCACACTTTTGCTGGTGTGATAAGCATATGCACAAATCCAAGATGCAGAAGCTGAAAGTTTGAAGTACTCTTCAAAACCAGAATGGAACTTTTTAAGAAGTGTGAACATCAGTCTAAAATGATGGAATAGTAACAATGGTCAATGCCACCACCATGATAATTGCCATATTGAACACTTTGCTGACAGGTTTTCATGGATTTGCAAAAAACTAATTGTGGATCTTAACCTAGAAGACAGAGCATAATCAACACTAATTGAATCATGTAAATATTCTATATTTTTAGGGTATTCTTTGAAGCAGAAGTGCTGAATTCCAGATGTGCTAGTGTATTCTGTAATCTCCTTTGGCTTTTTTTGTAGATAAAATTATTGTGGGGAGTTATATGGGATATCTCCGAATCTTTAATCCACATCCTGTGAAACCTGGAGATGGTGTACAACCTGAAGACTTGCTCTTGGAAGTGCAGTTACGAGAACCAATATTGCAAGTGGAAGTGGGAAAATTTGTTTCGTAAGTGAACAACAGGCTATGTTGTTGTTTGTTTAAGGCTTAGATGTCATTTTCTTTGTTTTGGGGGTGAGTTTTCAGCTTCGAGATGGACAACTATTAAGCATATCTATGAATATTTTGAGTATTTAAATACTATATTGTAGTGTGCATTTGGTCTGCTTCTTGAATCATCTTGATATGAGAGAATTTTTACTTAATGTATATGTGGAGGATAATCTTCCAGATACTTGTACAATTTTTTAAAGTATGTAGAAGAGGAAAAACCTTATATTGAAAGTTTTTTTTTTAGGTGTTAAGAAAACTTGAGTAACTTGTTATAATCTAAGATGTAATATTGTTGTTCTGGGTTTGATAGAGGGCTGAAGTTCTTTAATCCCAATGAATTTAGTGGAAATAAGTGGCCAGGTAAAGGAGCGATTCTATGACCCTAAGGGGAAAAGGCTTTACACTTAATTGGCTGAGAGAATCTACTTAGGAGAACTTTTTTCTCTCATTTTTAAAATAACAAATGGATATGAGGATCATCACTCCAAACAAGTATTACTCAGCAACTGCATACATCACTTTTTTTAAAATTCACTTTTGTACCAGCTGCATGGAACCTAAATTAATTAAACTCTAAGGCAGAAGTCATAAATTAGAATCCTATATTCACATTCTTCTTCCCCCAAGCCTAAGTAATACTTCCTGCAGAGAAGGTTCTTGTCTCCTAACTACAGAAAATGTTTTAGATCATTTCAGAGGGTGAAGCATTAGAATTCCTGCACAGTGTCACTCCGTGAGTACTTGAATAAAAGGAGAACAGCTTCCAACTGATGTAGGCCTTTCAGCTTGTGGGCTTTGGTCTCAGAGCACAAGTCTTTCCTGTGGTTAGTACAGGTTTTTCTCTCATTTTAAAAATAAAGTTCATGCTGCATTATTAGAAGTTTAATTAGTATTAATTTCAAAATTAAAATGAATCCTTAAAGAACTCATTTTTAAAATAAAGTTTTCCTGATTAGATTTTCTTACAGCCAGTTAAAAATATGTTCTTTAAGGATTCATTTTAATTTTGAAATTAACTTCTAGTACTGCAGCATGAATTTGGGAAGATTAGTACTTCTGAGTTTTTATGCTAGCATCTATGACCCAAACCTTTGGATTTGGCCCACACCTGAAAGTAATTTCAATGTTACTTGATTTCTGTCCTGTATGCATTTTACTTGGAATTTATCTGAAAACAGTGCTTTTTTAACCTTCTTTACAGTGGTACTGAAGGACTTCATCTGGCTGTGTTGCATTGCCGAAAACTCTGTGTATATGCTGTCTCAGGTTAGTTTGCAGATACAAGCTTTGCAGTGATTTTAAGTGTATCCTAAAGATTGCATTAGGTTAAATGCTAAACTTGGTATATACAGTGTTTGCTTATCATCCATAAAGAGCTGCAGTCATGTTCTCTCAAACTCATGTATGAAGAGGAAACATTAGTAATTAGGGTGTGTAGATACTTCCCAGTGGTTAACAGATTTGCTGATCTGCTCAGTGCTTGAGAAGCTGTGGTGTGTGGGATGGTCTGTGGTTGGTAGTGCTTGTGAACAACTAGTTTTCATTACAATTTTAGGAGTGGGTGTTACTGTTGAGCATGCTAATGAACAAATGGTTGTTTAATGACAACTTACTTAGCTCTTTAAAAATAAACCAATTATAATTATTTCTGAGCTCAAAAATCCAGATAATTTCTTAGAAAGCCAGAACATTAGTAAAGCAGCCCAGGGGAAGACAGGAGGTTAATACTGGTAGGAAGGTGAAACTACTATGTTTTTTCTTAAATCCTCTTTCTTCTGCTGCCTTTGTCTGGAATCTCTAAGTGCTGTGTTCTTTCTGTATGTGAAGAGGCAAATCACAAAATACCTATTCTGTGCATTGAATTCTCTCTAATATATGCTTAAAGCAAAGCACAGGTTTAAGAGATCTGTTGATTGTACCCCCACCTTCAGAATTCAATAGACAACTCTACATTGTGTTCATTTTCTCTGTGCAGGGACAGCTGTAGCTGCTTTCATTATAAGAGCACGGTTTTCTTGTAGGAGCAGCTTGCTTCCTATTCACAGCCTTGTAGGCAGATGGGTTACCAACATATGCTCTCTTTCCAGATTCTGTTTGCCTTCTAGTTATCTTACCTGGAGACACATGTAAAATTGGTTGTTGGGGGTGATACTTTGAGATGTACTGCAGTTTTTGTACTTTTCCTTCTTTGTAATAGTGCTTATGTCTTAGGATTGTAGCCTACGAGTACAATTTTTATTACAACAATTTATTTTAAAATTTGCACTAATGGCATACAACAGTAAGTCAGTCTAGAATTTTTTTCTGGTTATAATTTGCTGTTTGGTTGAAGCATTTAAGTAATAATGACAGTGAAGTTTTACAATCCTTTAGACTTTTCATACTAATTTGTAAGCATTCATGCTGTAATGGTAATTTCTCTCAACTGAAGAGGTACTTTCAAACAAGCTCCTTTGAGAAATAATGATCATTATTTCTTTATGCTTCTATGGCAAATTACACTTTTATAAAGTGGGATTTTTACTTGCTTTATACATGTTGCTATATCTGTTATAATAAAATAACTATGCTGCTTCTTGACAAATGAAAGCATCCTTCAGGGCTGACTATGGCCTGGATATTGTATTACAGTCAGTATACACACACTGACTACTTTCTAACTTGTTTTTCCTTTGGTGTTGCTACTTAGCTAATTACTTGGCCAGCCAGGGTTTTTTCTCTCATGTCTGTTTCAATTCTCTCCCTAACGTGGGCCTGCTTTAAGGGTAATTGCTCAAAAGCTATATTGGATTTTAGTTGGAGAAATTGCCTAAAAGGTTAGCATAAGCTACAAATCTTTCATAGCATGTTGTTTAAGATGGTGTTGGAATAATCTTTGTATACCTAAGCTCTGGCAGGATTTAGCTTAGATGTCATTTACTCAAAACAGCTTCTTCCCTGCTGGTATGACTGTTCTCAGAGTGTTTTTTTTTTTTGTTGTTGTTGTTGCTTGCTAATATTAGTCCTTAAGTGTTAATCTACATGATGAAGAACTTTTTCTTCATGGGGTGCAGGAGGGACTTTTGATTATCAAAAGGGAAGCTTTAACTTCAGTTTCTTTATAAAGACACACTGAATTTTCTGCTAGTTCCCAGAAGGAGTCAGGAAGTTAAAGTTCATGCAGACTCTTTCAGATATGTGTATCATAAAATTATTTTTGTTACCATATGTTTGTCTCTTCTTTGCATTGTTGATCAGTGCATTGAATTTCAGAGTGAAGGCAAGTGATAAATGTGCCCTAAGCATAGCTTTGTCAAATTATAGCTAATGACTAGCTACAGCTTAATTTGAGACAAAGACTATTACAGCTGAGGCTGGCTGTTGGATATAGTATATTCACTGGGTAACTAGAGAATCATAAGAATTCCCCTCTGAGCAGGCTTTTTTCTGATCTTAGAGGTGTGCCTAACATGAAGAAAAATACATTTAAATAATAAAAATCTCAGCTGCTAGTGAAGTCTTTATACCATATTTAATATGATGAGACCTTCTTTCTGGTTCTAGCCTTTAGGAATTTTGTAGCTTGGTGATTTTTTTATAGAAAGCAGCAGTGTGAGCCTTCATATCTCAGTCACTAGGAGTAATAGTTTTTCAGATTGTTTACGCTGGTACTCCTTTACTTTTTCCACGTTGTATGGATCAAAGGTATAAATATATACCCTTTGTTTTTTCTAGCAACTCTGGGAAATGTGGAACATGGGAACCAGTACCAGATTAAACTGATGTATGAGCACAATCTTCAGAGAACTGCTTGTAATATGACTTATGGTCCATTTGGTGGTGTAAAAGGTAAGGTCCTTGTTGCATATTCTTTATTATTGTTTAACTGTGAACAGTTGAGGATTAACTTAAAGGATTAAATTTTGAAAGGCAACATGATGCTGCTGTCTAGAGGAAGCCATCTTTCTATAAATGATGGTACCTTTTATCTGATGCATATAGAAAATAGCTGAAGTTAAAATGAGGCAAAGAATATTAAATGTAGAATAGTTGTTTCCTCAAATCTTGAACAGGATATGAATTTACAAAGGTAATATTGATTTTAAAAAACATTACAAAAACCCTGACTCTTCCCTTGTAAGTATTTTAACATCTAAAATAATTTTCTTCTATGCTTTAGTTCTGTTTTGATTTTCTGCAACTTGCTTATCCTGGACAATGAAAAAAGTTGACATCTTCATTCTCTGAACATAAAATATCAAATGTCTTTAAAGATATGCATTGCAGACTTTTACAAAAAATTTAAACTTTCATTGGAAAAACATAAGAGTGGGAAATAATATTTGTGGTGTGTTTGTGGTTTTTAATGAGTTTAATAGATATCAGTCTTCTTTGAACTTGTGACACAATTACGAATGTTTTTGTGTTCCATACTGGAAGCATTTAGGTTTGCTCTACATGACAGCTCTTTCTCTTCAGAAATAAAGTTTGCCCAACAGTTTGGGGGCGGGGGGGATGGTAGTCATCTACATAAGTAGTGTTCTTAAACTGTTGGCAGGGTGATATCACTTTACTAAGGCAGAAAGTCTTCTGAGTCAATATGGCAAATATATGCAGGCAATCCCTCAGTCCTGTGTCTGTAATAATCTTCTAGTAATAATTCTACAATGCCTTACCCTAAACTCAGGCTTGCCCCGGGCTTAAATTCAGCTGACCAAAATTCATACCAATTGAAGAAATTTTCA
This sequence comes from Morus bassanus, assembly GCA_031468815.1. Taxonomy (NCBI): domain Eukaryota; kingdom Metazoa; phylum Chordata; class Aves; order Suliformes; family Sulidae; genus Morus; species Morus bassanus. The sequence goes on along the minus strand of CM062567.1, from coordinate 54,830,457 downwards.
CCTACTAATTTTGCACAACCACCTTGGGGAAAAACGGTCAGCTCATATGGGTGAGAATATATCTATGCTATGAGTATCTTGAGGGGTGAGTGTATAGGGCATGGACATTTTCCTGTTAACAGCAGAGAGACAATACGGAGTTTCCTAAATCTGAGAAGAGGGAATAGTGCCCTTCCCGACATACTCTAGTGGAATTGCAGTAACAGATATATTGAGGGGACCGTAAGCTAGGAGTTGTGAGTGTCTGGAATGGTTCAGGGATAAAACAAATGACCATGTACTACCATGCAGTTCTGCAGAATAAACTCTGGATTTTTGACATGCATGTTTGTTTACCATGGAGATCTGAGTAGAGGTCTGACCACCAGCTCAATCTGGATGCCAGCCCTGTCTCATACACGTTATCATGAGCTGTGGGGGATGGGATGCAAGTGATGTAATGAAGAAAATGTCTTTGCAAGCTAGGGAGACAGGAGGTGATGTTTACCTCAGAACCTACTCAGCCAGCCAACCACTTTAACACCTAGGATGGCCAAAATGAGGGCCAATCCTGACAAAGCAACAAGAACAGCAGAGGGAACTCTGGTAAGTTCTGCAAACTTTTGTTCTCTAGTAACACTTCTGCCCCAGGATGTCAGGCTGCTTTCCTTTTCTTTTCTTCTTCCCCATGTTCCAGTTTTCATTAGAGTGTTTATCGCTGTGGAAAAAGAATGACCTCAAGCCTTGTTTTGAGGTGGCGAAAATGATAATAAATAAGGAAGGCAAAGATTTGTGTTATGTAATAAATGATACATGTTCATATCATAAGCTGAAGAAGCTTTTTGTTTAAGACCTAAATCTAGGAAAGTTATGGTGAATGTTCAGGTATCTAGTAGCAGGCTAATAAGGCTTATATTGAAGCATCAGAGAAATAGGCAAAATGGACACTGGAGAAAGTTCTTTTGTGGAAATGAAAGAATGTTCTTTTTTGTAGATTTCCTGGACTGAATGTCCTTTTTATATCTGGCTTTTCTGGACTGGATTAGATTTCTTGTCAAGGATGTGCTTTAAATCTTGCTCCTAGCCTTTTGCAGTGAATCTATTTCAATTTTTTTAAAATATCATCTTTAATACCCTGTTCTCTCCTTGAGGCTTATGAGTGACAGTGTTGTGGTTTTATTTCTATCTTGCAAGACCAGCCAGAGTGAACCAGAAAGGAGGTCTATCAAGTGTTGTTAATTTTAGTAAACGGATGCCTGTCCTGGTCTGGCCTGCCATACTATCTGTGTGTATCTTTGGCAGATGTTCTGGGCTGCAATTGAGAGCCAACCAGTCTGTAAATAAGTATTTTTTTTACTGTCTGCCTTTCACAGGCTTCTCTGGAATTCTTGCCAGGCATCTGCTGACAGTCTCTCTCGCCATCAGCAGAGGTTAAGTCATGATGGTGGCAGCACTGCAAATGTGCAGCAGTGAGTTTGCTTTGCTAACAGTCTGACCTCTACACCATGCTCTAGAAGTGGACTAACAAAACATAGGGGTTTTGTATTTATTGCCTTCTGTAACTGCTGTGACTAATATGTGTCTTACTGCTATACTCAAGCATCCTTGAAACAATGTGAAGGTGAAAGAGGCACTTCAGAGGTCAAGTTTACAGAGCTACTGAAGCAGACACAGGAGAATGGCAGTTGAACAGAAGGGGGAAAGCATGCTGTGGGAGCGTCAGGGAGGAGGGTGGATGTAAGTCCCCCAGGAGCATCATCTTTCATCTGAGGAAGCAAAGAATGCTGCAGGAGTTGACACAGAGCACTTGATCTATGAAGTTTCTCAGTCTTGCTCAGATTTCTCTTGCTGAAGACTATGCTTTATTCTTTTCCTGTTAATCCTATACCTTCAGTGGTAAAGAAACTCATTCTACCCTCATACTAGTTAACACCGGCAAAAGAAAAAAAGGATTAAGTTTGTACTGGTGTCCTCTAACATATTCTTGAGGGCTTTCTGTCCTTTTTTGGGATAAACAATTATTTGGGTTTTAGTTAATGCTGTGTTTCTTTTTTGTTGGACTGCTTCCAAACAGTTGCCTGTCAATTTAATGGATACTGCTGAAAATTATCAGTTCTCTACTGCTTGCTCTTACATCAGATAAAATACTTGCCTCTTGGCATTCAGATTTCTTCTGTAATAATTCATGATGTGGTTTCTACCTGTGTGCAGATGCAGTCTGTGCTGTCTAGTGGGCCACTACAGCTGTGGCCTTAACTGAGATGCTAAATGATCTGTTAGTCTCTTGATGCTGTAAGGTTTCATAGTCAATTTTGAAAATTGGCGTGTAAAGCCAGCACATAGTTTCCATTTCCCATCCTACATCATCTTTGGCCTCTGAGGTGGCCTCTGCTCATTCCTTTGGAAAAAGTTTCAGATTCTTTTGAAAAAGGAAGGCTGAACAGGGAAGAAGATGGCTGAGGCTTGCCTCTTCCTGACTGCTGCCCCCTGTTTTAGAGAACCCTGCAGGGAAAGAGCTCGAGCATGCTCTCTTGTCCTCAGGAACCTTCCATAGTGTGGGGATGGGGTAGGTAGGGTTGCAAGAGGTGCATAGAAGAGGCTGGAACAGAAGTCTGAGGCTGGGTGTCTACTACTAAAACTGGGGAACAGTTCCATAAGTAGGCATCTGGGTATGCATAAAAGTACGGAAGGGAACTCTATTTCAATCCAGCAGTTCTTTAACTTTGAGTTGCTGAAAATCCTGCAGTTCCCTTTAGATCCTTACAGGGGCTAAAGAGGCAGGGATTTGTTCAATCCAAACGTCCAGTTCTCATTAATATTAAAGTTTGGTTTAGGTTGTATTGGAGTAGAATCTGGTTCTCTAATTTACAAAGCAGCTTAGTGCCTTTAGGATGCCTGTCTTTAAGGAGAAGCTGCCTGAAATTTTTCTCTTGAGTATTGTTTTAGTAGAGTCCTATCAGAACTTTTCAGAAATTAAGCAGAATAGCTGTTAGAAGCAAATGCTCTACTACTCTTCTATGTTTTGGTTTGGTTATGAAGCTCCACTAAGCTTCCTTCAGCTGTTTGTAGTTAAATGTGTGCTCACATAAACCTCTCCCTGTGCCTACTCTCTGCACTGCAGCTTAATTAGAGAGGAGGATTTGTCACAGCCTCTACTACTGTGGTAGCTGGGGAAGAATGTCTCTGCAGTTGTCTGACATTTTCAAAATATAGAAACGAACACCACTAGATGCATATCACATTCTTAGTCAGCTTCCTCCAATATAAGTTTTTGTTCTCCTGTCCCTGCTAGTTTGTGGCAATCTCAGACCCTTGTTATATTACAGTTTGGTCTGTTAAACTGCAACTCTGTTTAGCTGATGGAGATGTAAAACATACCAAGTACAACTGTCACTTCTCACCTGGTGATTTTTGATCTTTTGTATTAAGAAGAAAGGTATTACAAATTCATCTGAGGAGAGAATTGTGATGTAAACAAACCTGTTTTGTAGTCTAGTTGCTAGCAGCTTCATTATTGCTAGGGTCTTCAGATTAGTGATTTGATGCTATGAGCAACTTTCACATGTAGAAGAATTGACATAGATGTTCTCATAACAGGAAGAGTTGAAGGCAATCCACAAACCCATTTATTTAGTCTCATCACAGAAGGTCAAAATCTAAATTAAAGAAACAAAGCCATGGATAAAAAAGCCAAAGACTTAGAAGATGTCCAGTGAGTTGCATAGATTAACAGTGTGCATTAGTCTTTAAAATAGCAGAGTGTGAATTGTGGTTGTCACCGCTAGATGGTCCTCTCATTACAGTTATTGGTTAGTAGGCTGCATCTCTAAAGCTGCATTTGTACTTGAACTGATTCTACAAGTGTATTTACTGCAAGACTTAATGAAGTATAGGAAACACAAAAGCACTTTCTGAAAACCTGTATAGCTAAAAGTGTTTTATTGAGTAAAACAATGTATTCTGTTGGTGGTAGGACAAACTTTAGGAAAAAGGCAAAATGAACTTGACTCTCACTTTCAGTAAAACTTAACAGGCCAGGGATGTGGGCAATAACAAGGAAATCCCTTATGTTTAGCTAGAATCCTACACAAAGCTAATAGACATGTTTAAAAAAAGTAAATGAAAAAAACCTACAAAGACAAAAATATAAATCAGGTACAGTATAGGCAGAGTTAGTTGTGACTTAAAACTTCAAAAATCTGTAGCAAAGGGAAGGATTATAATATAGAACTTACCGTTTCTTTGCTGCTTTAACTTTACCTTTGTTCCTTGCTGTTTCTGAACACTGGTGCTAAAATGAAAACATGAAACTATCAAGAAGTGACATGGGAAGATCAACAAATCATTTTATATTTAAAAAATTCTGTATTGTTAGCCCAGATTTTAAAAAATTGAACTTAATTTGTAAGTCATTGCTTTTTTTTATGTAGAATGCATATATTCACTTTTCATATTTCTGAACTCTTCCTCATGATCTTAGAGCTAGAAGTTGAGTTTATCCTGCAATGCTCTGATTCTAGCATTTGGGTCTTTTTAGAATGGATGATTCATGATAAAAGCATGAGTTAGTAGTGCTGAACACTGGTTTTCAACCAAGTGAACTCTTAACCTAGCAAAAAAATGTCACAGCCCTTAAGTAATGAACAGATTGTACAGTCTTCATGTTTTATTTCAAATATAAAATTTAAAGAACTTAAGGTGACTACTGTAAGCTCTTTTTATTTAATTTTTTTTAAAGAAAATGAAGGTGAAAAAGCATACACTTATGATTTGTATTGCACCCTTACCTATGGCAAGGACTCAGCTCTACAAAAGTTTTAATTGTTATATAACCTGTTTCATCACATAATTTTTATAAGGTCAGGTTATACTATTATGGCATCATGCAGTTATGCCACCAGAGGTTGCTGTATTAACAATTCAACTTTCATTATATGAAGTGATGGTTGCTGATGGCTTACAATATCTTATCATAGAATCATAGAATGTCCTGAGTTGGAAGAGACCCACAAGGATCATCGAGTCCAACTCCTGTCTCTGCACAGGACAACCCCAAAATTCACACCGTGTATCTGAGGGTGTTGTCCAAGTCCTCCTTGAATATCATCAGGCTTGGCGCCGTGAGTGCCTCCCTGGGGAGCTTGTTCCAGTGCTCCAGCACCCTCTGCAGGAAGAACCTTCTCCTAATACCCAACCTAAACCTCCCCTGGCACATCTTCCGTCCATTCCCTTGGGTCCTATCATTGGTTGCTAGAGAGAAGAGATCAGCGCCTGCCCCTCCTCCTCCCCTTGGGAGGAAGCTGTAGACTGCAATGAGGTCTGCCCTCAGTCTCCTCCAGGCTGAACAAACCAAGTGACTCCAGCCGCTCCTCATACAGCTTCCCCTCTAAACCCTTCACCAACTTCATGGTCCTCCTCCGGACACTCTCTAGTAGCTTTGTATCCTTAATGTACTGTGGCGCCCAAAACCATACACAGTACTCAAGGTGAGGCCGCACCGGTGCAGAGCAGAGCGGGACAATCACCTCCCTCGACTGGCTAGCAATGCAGTGCTTGATGTACCCCAGGACACGGTTGGCCCTCTTGGCTGCCAAAGCACACTGTTGGGTCATGTTCAACTTGCTGTTGCCCAGAACCCCCAGATCCCTTTCCACGGGGCTGCTCTCCAGCCTCTCGTTCCCCAACCTGTAGGTACATCCAGGGTTGCCGTGCCCCAGGTGCAAAATCTGGCACTTGCCCTTGTTAAGCTTCATACGGTTGGTGATTGCCCAGCTCTCTAATTTGTCTAGATCTCTCTGTGGGGCCTCTCTGCCCTCGAGAGCGTCAACAGCTCCTCCCAATTTTGTGTCGTCAGCAAACTGAATTAGTATTCCTTCCAGTCCTGCATCCAAGTCATGAAGTTATGAAGACAGTAAAGAGTACTGGCCCTGAGATGGATCCCCGTGGAACCCCGCTAGTGACTGGCCGCCAGCCCGATGTAACCCCATTTACTATGACCCTCTGAGCCCGACCCGTCAGCCAATTGCTCACCCACTGCATTACGTGTTTATCCAGCTGTATGCTGGACATTTTGTCCAGGAGGATACTGTGAGAGACAGTGTCGAAAGCTTTACTGAAATCCACGAAGATTACACTGACGGGCTTCCCTTGGTCAGCTAGGTGGGTAACCTTGTCATAGAAAGAAATTAAGTTTGTTAAGCAGGACTTTCCCCTCGTGGACCCATGCTGGCTGGGACCAATGACTGCGTGGTCTTTCAGGTGTTTTTCACTAACTCCCAGAATAATCTTCTCCATAATTTTGCCAGGCACAGAAGTGAGACTGACAGGCCTGTAGTTACCTGGGTCATCCCTGTTGCCCTTCTTGAAGATTGGGACAACATTTGCCAGCTTCCTGTCAGCTGTGAGCTCTCCAGATTCTCATAAGTGTTGGAAAATCATTGAAAGAGAGATCTTGGAAAGTATTTTCTGTTTTCACACCTGTACTGTGTCATTCTGGGTCTTTATATGGTGCTTAAGTCAAGTGCCAAGTTATTGGGTCAGACTGTGTTAAGGAACCTGATCAGTTTGTAACAGCAATAGTATAGTTTGCATAACACTGGTTTATATTTTCACTTGGGAAAGAAGCGAGAAAGTCATTGAGCATCTTAGGCTTGTTTATAATCTTTGGTCACCCAAAAGCAAAGCACTCTCCTTATTACTCTGTCTTTCAAAGATCTGAGTTGAGCTTCTCTAATGGGAGCAAGGATGTGCTTATGCTTCTGTGGTTGCTGTGTGGTGCAGAGGCAGCTGCGCTGGTTTTACAACAGGGTGTGTACTAGATGCAGCATGAGATATGCTGGTTTAGAGCACTAGTTTGTATATTGGATAGTATCTCTCAACTTCTGTGAAGTATCAAGATTTTTGAGGACAAGTAAATAAAATAGTTTAAAATGTTTTACTAGGCTGGTAAATCCGAAATGATGGAACTTCATTTGGCTGATTGAAAGTCACTGCTGATAGAAAGCTTCTGATAAATGGGTTGCATATTTTGAGATTGTTAAAAGAATGGAATGGAGTGAAGCAAATGAGTTGAATAGCATCTTATTTAAGAATTCCTTTTCTTTCTTTTTCTTCTTTATGCAGCAGTGTACCTCCAGTTTGGTTCTTAAGGCATAAATTTGCTATTAATCTAGAAATAGTCAAGTCTTAACTTTAATTAAGATTAAACAATATGTAGAATATTGTTTAAAACAATGTTTGTCGAAAACCAGAAGATTTTTCTATGTTAAGTATGTAGTGATTAGAATTTGAGCCAGTATTGTTAAATTTTGTGATCGACATAATTTGATTGTAGTTCTGTTCCATTCTTAAATTTTTGGTTTACAGTTCCACCAAAATCATGTAGTTTGTGTTCTTTGTATCTAGAATCTGTATCTCTTGGATCTAGTTCTTTTAATTAAAATAATGCTGAATTGAATCTGTTCTAGCTGTGCAGAAATTTTGGTTAATCAATTTACCAGTGTTGGCTTCAATTATATGAAACAATAGCAGTGAACTGTCCTCATGTGGCAATATTAAAAGTTCTTATAGATGGGTAGTCACTCAGATAGTTGAGGTAATTATCAACTGCTTACTTAGGAATCACATGAATTTGCATATTGGTACAGTAGAAGACTTGCAGGCAATTGGCATTAGGCAAGACTAGTTTTTAACTCAGGGCAAATAAATTCATATTACTTCATAATTAATTTTTATAGCCTTTTTCTAACATGATGTTTAGGTAATTAGTGCTGCAGGTATCTTAATTTTGTACCTGCAACATATAGAAATAAACCCTGCCTTGACTTTGTCTTGTTCACATTGAGGGTATTTAGACATGGTGTGTTGTCCTGCCCTTGGAGAAATCTGAGAAGAGACATTAACTTGGAAAATCTCTCTTATTCCTATGTTACCAGTTTCTGTTGAATGGATTACAACTCATCTAGTTTATAGCTGTTAGCCTAAATCCTTCTGCATCTTGAGAAAGAGTCAATATGCTACTTGTGCCTGACTGTTCTTAAAAAGAGATATTTACTGATGTGGAGCCTGCTTATAAGAAATGATGGTATTATGTTCTTATGGAGTAAAAGAAAAGTGCCACTACCTACTGCCTTGGAAAAGTGTGCAGATCAGGCCACAATTGCTCTGTTTGCCTTGAGTCAGATGTGACTTCTGTTTGAGGAAAGTGTATGCAATAAATTCCTGCTGAAATGATAGAAAGAATGGAGAAGTCCTTTAAAGTAAAAACAAAACCATTATTACTTGAGGTTTAGGTAGTTTTACAGATTATCTCATAAATTTCCTGTGGTCAGTTGTGCAATAGACTGAATGGTGGGCAGGAGAGTAGCTCATACATGAACAAACAACAGCATATAAGGAGTGAATACTAAAATTCTATGCTTTGAGGACTGGTGTATGAAGTGCAGGTTTCCTAAGTGAGTGGCTGAAGTGCTTAGGAAGTGTGTGAATGATCACATGCTGTAACAGGAGGATGACCTTTCCCAAGTGAGGGTTGAGTTCTGTGATTCTTCGCCAGGGTGTAAGTGGTACGTTAAGGTGGGTGTATGAACATTCTCAACACTCCCAGTTTTCTTTTTCAATTTGTGTTAAGATTTTGCCTTCTACGTAAGAGGTAAAGAAAGAGCATACTGATAGCTTACCAGTGGGACACACAAGCTATTGGGTTACTCTTGAATAGAATACTAATTTTATTTAGTGACAGAGAGAAAGCATAGTTAAAAAACCTTGCTTTCTTATTTGCTGAGTTATTTTTGAATGGTGTTCACTTATAGAGAATAGCTTTTTATTTTAATCGCAAAAGCAGTATTACCATTTTGTGCTGTTCCACAAAATATACTTGAGTTATCTGATAGTTAAATAATCAGTGAATTCATCCTGTTTTTATATAACCTCTTCAAATGAGTTGATGAATCATTTGGAATTTGATCCTTCTAATAATGCACAGGTTTTGAAATTTATTTTTTAATCTGAACCCTTAATACCTTAAGTTGGCTTCCAGAATAGTTCTGATTTATTTGAAGTTGTTCAATGGATAATGTACCAATAAAAGGAAATAATAAAACAATAGCAAAGGGAAGGAAAAAAGAAAATACAGCTTTGACATGAAAAAGTTATAAGCAAAAAAGTGTGAAAATACCTTGAACCTATCTTTTTCTCAGCAAATGGCCTTGAATTCATTTCACTTTTATTGTAGCACTGGCCTGGAGGCAAAGTATGTTTGAGTGTTACAACAAAGACGGTGCTATACAGAGGAATTTTTTTAATAATGAAATACAACATATGTGTAAACCATGCAACCTTGTAACAGGAAACTTTATAAGAGGGGTAGACTGTGCTTAACTTTTCCACAATTCTGAAAGAATGAATTTTATTAGGTGTTAGTCAAAAAAATTATCAGCTGAGTTTTATGCTGTGAGGTTAAATGATTCTTATGACTATGTTTAAATACAGCAGCAGTATAAATTTGGATTTTGATTTATTGGCTAGTTCTGTTAAGTAGCAGAATGTTTAACTGTTACCTTCCTGTTAAATTGCTTCTGGATAAGGACAGATTATTTGAAAGGCTTGGTCTTCCTGAGTTTTTCATGGAATAGATCTGCTGATGAGTACTTCTAAATGGTTTCTCCTGTAACTTTGGAAACTGTTACTGTTGTTTTTTTAAGTAATGGAGTTAGAACCTCTTCTCTAAATTGAACATGTGAGTGGAAAAATAATGAAAAACATTCTCTGAATCTCTTACCATTCATTTCCTTCCCCTTCCATCAACTTTTCTTAACAGTTATGAGTTAAGATCATAGCCTAACTGAAGTAAAAACTCCTGTTGCCTTCAGTATGCCAGAACTTTGCTGCAGTTGTAGATTGCTAGATATCACTTAATATGCATTTCATTTTAAAAAAAGCACTATAATTAAAATGAAGTAAAACCAATTCCAGACATACATAACTTTGGGAGCTGTTGTGTATGTAAGTGAAAGACTTGTTTTTCAAAACTTTGATAGATTTTATATGATGCTTTTTCTAATTTCTTTTGTTGAAGTATGGCACCCAAATGTGTGCAGTCATTGTGTACTGGTAGTATAAAATGTTTTGTATCTTGTATGTGGGGTTATGGCTTCTGCAGTACTCCTGCCAAGAATCAGCGAGTGCCAAGCACAACAGTAATTACCTCATATGTTTTTAATAGCGCATGTATATTAATAATGACCCAATCTTGCATTTGTCTTTTTGGTGACATATTGTTGACTCATATTTAATTCATCATCCTACTGTAATCCCCAGATTCTTCTTCTTAGTGCTATTGCCTGCCATTCTCTGGCTTCCTGTGAGACAATTGTCTGAGATCATATCAGATGTTTTACTTAAGTTTAGAGATGCTGTCTCTAAAGTTTAGAAATGCAGTATATATTATTACCCTGTCTAATAAATAGTTTGGCATGATGAATTTCTATTACTTCAAACCTATGTTTAGCTTTATTATTTACATATGTACTTTCTTATGAAATATTCCAGCATTTCATGTGGATGCATTTGCCTATCAGACTTGTTTGCTGCCCCATATATTTTTCATCCAAAAGAATAAATTTTTAGTTTCTATTTAGTCTATTTTGTCTTCTCAAAGGGTCTTTCAGAAATGTGTGTATGTAGCTTTTGTTTATTTTTCTAGTGGTCATCTGTGACTATTCCATTATAAAAAAAGTCTCTAACCTATAGAAGTTTATTTGGAAGGTCACCAAACCCCTGTTAGTTGCTTTTCCTAGAGGGGTGAAATGTATCTTGTACAGGCTATGATGCTTTCTACTAATTGCACTTTGGGTTATTAGGTTTGGTGCAAATCATTCCTACTAGAAATCACTCTACTATGTCATTCAAGAGAGATTTTCTTGGAGATTTTAGGTAGTGGTGAGTAGGTCTGAGTGTATCCTCCAAGCACAGAAAAGAATGCAAAGCAAAGACAATGAATACAGTTTGCCTGTATCAAAAGTGAGAGGGAACAGACTAGCAAGAGGAGATAAAAATCAGTGAAAGTGTGACAAGGTAATTTTACTTCAGATTCATGAGGAAAAATATAATTTTGTGGTATCCAGTTGGTGCTGATCATGGTTACAACCTGTTCTAGGCCTTGTTGTTAGGTTTATCATTGGGAAACGTGGACAGCTGTGCATATGCAGATGAATAAGGTTTTAAAAAGTGTCACCAAATAACTAGAAATTCAAGAAGCTGGAAAAAATTAAGATTTTTGGTAGACTTCATTTTATATACTTGTTGTATGTAGGACTGCCATGACTTCCCTGGGTGGTAATGCAAGCTTTGGTCAGTGCGACTTGAGCTTAATTAATCATAGTTCTTGTTAAGTAGCAGAGCCTCTGCCTACTGGGAGTTTAAGGGCAGGTGCTGTGCAATGCTGGCACTTCAAGTGGCAAAGTTTTAAAGTTCTAGAAGAAACTGGAGAATCCTGAGGGGTTTAAAAAAGCAATCCAGTGCCAAAAAAGTTTAGCAGACCAAAAAGAAAATTTTGAGTTATTGGATTCAAAATTAATTTTTTACACAGCTAATCTGTAACTTCACCATGCATTGCTGTGGCTGTCTGCTCTGTTGACCCTTGTGTAAGGTCAGATCAGATGAGTGTTCATGACTTAAATAAATAATGCTGCAGCCTTGCTAAGTTTTTGCATCTCTTTAATGTGACTGAGTCTCATTATGAGCATGGTTTTAATAAAGATAAAGATGAATAACTCCCCAAAATGTATTTGGTCACTATAGTGAATAAAAAGGACAAAGAAAGATTACACAAGAAATAAAATTGTATGCAGCTGCTTTTTAGTACGATGATTGATTGGAATGAAAATGTGTCATCCTGCTTACCTGCAAAAGTATGAAAATAATATTTTGCAAGGTTAGTGGCAAAGTAATAAGATCATTTGAGTATTTGCAGTGTGCTTCCAATAGTCTTAAAATACGAGATAACAAATTGTTCCTGCTTGCTAAACCTGTGGTGTCTTTCCTGAGATTGCGAAAAAGGAAACCAGTAGGGATGGTGATTTTTTTGATAGAGATGTAATTCACTAACTCATTTGACCACAAAGTAAGAGTTAGTCCTTTCTGTATGTTGGTTACTAGCCTAGGATATATATAGGCAAATGATCTGAATGTGAAAAGTGGCTGTGTTTTCGAGGATATCTAGACAAGCTGTTTATTTCTAATTTTAATGGGATATTAGAAAATTCTTGAAGAGGTAGAGGTGTTCCACCTAAGATTCTGTAAAGTAAACTTCCAGTTTTGCATTGTAAGCTTCAGACTGTTGGACTTTGCTATAAACTATTTTTAATGAGTTCTTTGGATGTGACTTCAGTTATTCTGGAGAGCATTCTTCAGCAAATATTTTCAACAATTCTCTATCAAAAATTAGTAGAGAATCAAAGTGCTTTGGGACGTGCTTGGGAATCATGAGGCTTCTTACTCTAAGGAGAATGGAAATAGAGAAGTAGGAAAAAAGGTGGGGGATTTCACTGGGTTTTAACAGTGGGATTTTGTTATTCTGTTTGGTTTTAAGTTTGCAAGTCTGTCTTAAATGGAATTTTAAAGATGGTAGATTTAGGGTATGATGGTGACTTAAGATCCTACTGATAACTTTTGAAAGTACCTAAAATATTACAAAGTAGGGCCTATATTTAACTTTAATTGAACTCAGTGAAAGGTCTGCTGTTGATTTGTGATTCATTAAAATTCATCCATGTGCTTTAAGTATTCAGTCAAAGGCTATTGATTTGAAAGGACAACTGCTGGCACTACTTGTCTTTATTTCATTTTTATTTGTGTGAGATTTGCTAGTTCAGTAACATGTTGTATAATATTTTTATAATGTATGATAGGTGTATAACCTCACATGAGGGCAGCTTGACATTGGAAAGGTTCACGGACTAGAATTTATCTACCTTCTTTAGAAAAAAAGCATATCTCAGTATTGTAATGCCTCTATGAATGCAGGGGCTTCAAAGAAGATTTCTGCAGTTGCCAGGGCTTGAAAAGTAGTTACTCAACAAGTTAAGGCAAGAAACAAATTTAAGGAAAAAATTCTACCATTTCTTCATGTATCATCATTATTCAGGCTATATCTATGCATACAGCCATTCTCCCATGCACTGCTAATGTTCTTTTTCAAGACCCGCTCTAATTATACTGTCTATAATTAATCTGCTCTATTAAAAAAAAAGAACAACTTTGTGTGATACTGCTTTTGCAGTTGCCTGAACATTTTTCCTGAGTCTATTTATTGCAGTACATAGAAACAACCACTTCTGAATGTGGGAAGAATTCTTCACTTAATACGGCAGTTGTAATAAACAGCTTTTAGTACTATAATCTGTTTAGGGGAGGAGACTTCACCTTCTATGTCTAAACAATGCCAAATACCAGGTTTCTTTCAGTAGGAACTTCTGTGTGCTGGTGGTTGCAGCTATGATGCTTTCAGATCTCTGTACTGCATGTCAGTTTTTTGTGTGCTCCTTTGAACCATACTAGTGTTTTTCCTAAGGGTCTTTCCACCACCTCAGGTCAATATGAGGCTTAAAGGGATGATTCCCAAGTTGTGTAATTTAACTATGTCATCTGCTGTGGTAGGAGTTGGATCAAAAATAGTGTATCGCAGGTCTCTAAAGGATTGATTGTGCGAGTGAGGGCTGATTGGCCTTTGCAGATACTTTAGTAGTTCAAGATTCCCTTTCCATCTAAAATCCTCCTCATGCTTTATGGCAGGCAGAAATCTGCAAGATCTTACATAGAGAGAATGCAGTATGATGGCAGAGAGAAGCAAAGAGATTGTTTCTCTCGTGGCAGCTCTGACTGCATGCTTTACTGTGTCTTGACCAGGGAGGCTTCTTACAGAGTGGGCTGTGGCAGAGAGACCATCTCTTGTGTTGGGACTTGTGAACAGGTTTTGCTGCAATCATTTAATATCTGGAAGGGATTAGGAAATAATGAAAGCTAAAATCACTAGAATAAGGATTTAGTCTTTTCCTTAAACACTTTCCTTAGTTTCTCTTAAATTCCCATCCACTTCTCTTATTTCCTTCCTGTTGGAGTGATTTTTCAGTTCCAGCAGAAAAGCACTTAGTCAATCTCAGCTGGAACATACGTACAATTTGTCCATCGTTTGGGGTGGGTACATGCATTAGCATTGAGTGATGCAGGGCATTTTTCCTTTTCCTCTTTATGTGTGTTCAGGGTATTGCACTGCCTCGCCAGTGCTGTCAGATCCTCTGGCCTACAATGAATGGCTGCTGCTGAAGTCCTGAACTTTGATCCCTTCTGTAGCAATGCAATGAGCAGCCACCAGACCACCAAGCTAGTCAATTCAGAGTTCTTTCTGAATGTACGCTGACACGTGCTTCCTGCTTTGGGTTAGGGAAGTAACCGAAGACTTGCCTTTTACTAGGCATACGTTGTTTTAAGAACTGCCCGACGTTTTCAAATGGTTTTTCCATTAGTCAGAAGTGATTCCTGAAGTGCTTTTCTCACAGTTGACCCAGATCTGTTTTGCTTCAGGAGCTACCCTCAGCAGCAAGTTGAATTCTCCAAAATGGGTTTGAACTGGAGGAGACTTTGTTCTCTACGCTGGGAGAAATTTTGGGGGGCAAATTTCAATAATGAAGAAATAAAGAAAACTTATTTGCTTGTTTCAAGTCAGGACAGTAATTTCTGTTCCAGTGTGTGGGAATACAGTTTGTGTGCATCGCCTCACTGGTCAACGCATTGCGGATTTAACTTTTCTTTTGTCAAATTAAGAAAATATTTTCCATGTATCATTAAAGGGCTCTTTGATTCCTGGGTGTCTTATAAATGCCAATTTACGTTTTTGTTCTATTTCATTGACGCTTCCTTCCACATGAGGCTTTTGACTGAAGCTTTTGATTACCACTGAAGGCAATAAAGTTATCTCTGCTGATGTCTCCCTAAAATCTGTAACTTTATGAAGCTTTTTCCGATTCCTAATTTATCCCATTTGATATTGTCGTTTTCATTGCATGATTTCACATGGTGCTCAGGCTTTGTGATTACATAATGTACTTCTTATGAAAATGATTTGGTGCCAGAGGGGAGGCTCAGAGTAGAGGAAATCATTAACATGCAAAAAAACTTGAGCTCCAAAATAGCTTTAATTAGAAACTTATTTCAAAGAGCTACCACCTGCCTCTCATTTTGGCTTTGCATTAGCTCTAAAAATACATTGTGGTTTAAAAGTATGACGTAAATGTATTCATATCATGCTAGAATAACAAAACTACAAAACAACAGTAGCTGGACTTGTGCTTAAAAGTAACACTTTCTGGCTGAGGGACATTCCTCTTGAGGCGCAAGCTGCTGAAACTATGTAGAGTACACTAAGTGATTCCATCTGATCTGCAAAAAACACTATGGGTTATATTTTCACTTTATAAATATGTCACTGGCAAAGCCAACTGGCTGCAATAAGCTTTTCTGAAATGGACATTTCTGGCTGAGTTTTTGGAAGACCACATTTCTTAAAGTGAAACATAAAAACTCCATTCACTCGCTACACATTAGAAACAAATGGCCAAAGGAAATAAGATGACCTATAAAAAGCTGGGAAATAAGAGTTCATACACAATTTTATTTTCTTTAATTATGCTTTACATGTAATAGTTTGGATAATTGGAGTTTGGTTCACTAGTACAAGCTAGTTAAAGTCCAAATGTGAAAATTAGTGAGTAAGAAAAACACAAATATGATGAATAAAGTGAAGTGACGCTATGCTCTTAAAGGCAAAGAGAGTGATTACTGATTCAGTCTTAGGTGCCTGCTGTATATTTGTTTCTTCAGACGGTATGGTTCAGTACTGCAGTATGCTTGGAGATCATTGGAGTGCTCTAAAGAACTTGTCATATTATGTCATGTTGTATTCAATCATATTGCTACTGTTAAGAGGAGATTTTAACAATGATATTTTTGTGTGATTATGGATTATGAATGTTGAAGTTGAATGCTTCCATGTCTGATACAATGTGTAGCTTCATATATATTGCAGAAGGTGCTATAGCTTTTCTGTTCGTCATTTTGATGATGTAATGAAATTGGTAAGAATAAGATTAATATTCATAATGTACATGAGAGCAGAAGCTATTCCTACTTGTTACTTAAGCAGTAACACATCAACACCTCTACTGACTTTTACTTTTTTCTGTGATTTGAATTGCGATATGTCTACTAGATTACCACTGCATATCAATTATATCTGAAGAATATAAATTAACTAAATTGTATATTTTAGAGAAGCTTAAACCCCGAAAGTTGTGGTCAGAAGCTGTCCAAAATATAGCTTCCTGCTACCATCCGTATATCCAGAAGTACCTGAAATTTAATTCTACTACAGAATATTATAAGAATTCTGTGTTAGTGAGGGCATTCACTTTACAATTAAATGTCTTTTAATCTTATGATATATCAAGCAATATTTAGAACTTTTCCAAACAGTAGAACAGCAGCATGGCAAAAATTTAAACATAATTAGTTATAATTTTTGATGACTTAAATTGTGCATAAAACAATTTTTTTCTGGTTTTATCTATATATTTCTTAGGGAGTAAAGATGAAAAATAAGAAGCCTTAAGAAACAAAGTACAAATGTGTTTTACTACTGTGCCATTAAAAAATGTTTTTCAAGCTGATATCTGTAATCTTTTTGTCTTCAGGTTTCAGGTACCAGGGAGCTCCGTTGAAGCTAGATGTTGAAAGTTAAAGTTCTAGAAATAGGGTAGACAGCTGCAGATTTTTTCTGTAGCACACTGCTGATGGTAGGAAAATTCATAGGAAACTGTGGAAGGGAAGTTGAAGACTCTCTATATCCAGACTTACAGGGTTGTATTCTTGATAAAGGTGTAAAATAAAAGTGGAACTGAACAGTTAGCTAATGTAAAGTGTTGAGAGGGTTTTCAGTATGCCTTTGAATGCTGAATGTGAACGTACGTGATTTTGAGGTAACAGATGTAGAATAACCTTGGTCACAGGGACACCTGGATAATGAAGCCCTATTTTCCTGCAAGCCAAATAAAAATGCCCCTAGTTATTTCTAGTAGCCTATAACTATAGTTTAAGATAACTATACCTAAGAGACTGTGGTGGCAACCAGTGGGCTAGCACCTTTTACTAGTTATCAGTGTTTGTACAAGTTTCTCAGAGTACTTCTACTGGTTGCTCATAATTTTATACAGCTGGCTACCATAATTTTTCTAGACTGTTTCAGCAGTGTGATAATAATATCAGCAACTGTTGGGAAGTGGAGGCTGGGTATCATTAACATTGATAGCATACAAGTGCACAACATTTTACGTTTCTCTAATGGTTTCCACTGTTTGCTGTGGACTAAATCCTGTGAAATTTCACAGCCTAGAGGAACAGGTATCTGTCATAGTGCCTTGGAGTAGGTCAGAGATGAAAGATAGAATGCCTTCTTTGAATGCCTTGTTTGAATGATTCTTCTTTTGACTTTGTCTAGTCCAATCCCGCTTCCCAAGCAGGTTCAGCTAGAAGTTGTCCCAGATTGTGTTCAGTTGTGTTTTGAATATGTCCACAGGAGGACACTCCAACCTTTCTGGACAATGGGTTATTGTGTTTGATGACCTTGGCAGTAAAAAAAAAACAAAGCCAACCAAACAAACTTCTTTTGTGTTCAGATAGAATTTCATGTGATACAGTTTGTTCTTGTTGACACTTGTCCTGTAACTGGGTGACACAGAGAAGAGTCTGTCTCCCTGTTGTTCATTTTCTCCCATTAGGAATTTATGCACCTTGGTGAGATTCCCCCTCAGCCATCTCTTTCCCAGGCTGAACAGCCCCAGCTCTCTAGCTTCTCATCTGAAAGATGCACCAGTTCCTTAACCATCTTTGGCCCTTTGCTGGACTTGCTGCGGTATGTCCCTGGTGTTTTTTTTTTTTTTGTACTGTGGAGCCCAGAATTGGACCCAGTACTCCGGATGAGGCCTCACCAATGCTGAATAGAGGGGAAGGATTGCTTCCTTCAACTTGCTGGTGACACTCTTCCTAATGCAGCCTGGGATGCTGTTGGCCACCTTTGCTGCAAGGGTACGTTGCTGGCTCATGGTATAATTTGTCCAGGAGGACCCCAGGTCTTTCTCTGCAGAGTCTTTCCAGCTGGTTGGCCCCCAGTGCGTACTGATGCCTGTGGTTATTCTTTCCTGGGGCAGGACTTTGCATTTCCCTTTGAACTTCATGATATTCCTGTCTGCCTACTTCTCCAGCCTGTTGAGGTCCCTCTGAATGGCAGCATACCTTCTGACCCTGGCAGTTTAACCAGTCTTCAGTCCACCTTATTGTCCACTTATGTAGCCTGGACTTCATCAGCTTGTGTTTGGGGATGCTATGGGAGGCAGCACCTTCAGTGTTCCTCAAGTCAAGGTAAATGGCATCCACTGATCTCCTGTCATCCACAAAGCTGGTCACCTCTTTGCAGAAGGCACTTAAGTTGGTTAAGCATGATTTCACCTTTGTAGAGCCTTGCTGACTACTCCTGATTAACTTCTTGTCCTTCATGTGTTTGGAAATGGTTTCCATGAGCATTAGTTGCTCCATTACTTTCCCAGGGTCTGAGATGAGGTTGACTTTCCTGTTCCCTGGATCTTCCTACTTGTCCTTCTTGAAGACAGTGACATTTGCTTTCTTCCAGTCTTTAGGGACCTCTTCTGATTGCTGTGACCTTTCAAGGATAAGCGAGTGGTGTTGCAATGTCATCAGCCAACACCCTCAGCACTTGTGGGTGCATCACATCAGTCCTATGAACTTAAGTGTACTTTGTTTAAATATTCCTTAACCAGATCCCCTTCCACTGAGGGTAAGTCTTCCTTTGCTCAGGCTTTCCCTTTGGTCTCAGGGGCCTGGGATTCCTCAAGACGAGTCTTACTAGTAAAGATGAAGGCAAAAAAAGCATCACGCTCCTTGACTTTTCTGTGCCCTTTGTCACTGTGGCCCCTGCTCCATTAAGTAGTGGTCCCACATTTTCCCTAGTCTTTGGATGTCTGTATTTGTGGAATCCTTTGTTATTGCCTTCTACATCCCTTGCCAGATTCAACTCAGCTGGGCTATTGCTTTCCTAATCCCATCCCTGAATGATTATACAGTATCTCTATATTCCTCCTAGGTCACCTGCCCCTGCTTCCACCTCTTCTACACTTTATGTCAGTGTAGTCAGGAGCAACGTGTTTACTCCTGTAGGTGTCTGGCTGCCTGACTTTGCTTGACTCCCTGCTTGTTTGGATAGACTGTTCTTGAACTTGGAGGTGATCCTCAAATATTCAACCAGCTCTCTTGGACCCCTTTTCTCTCCAGGGCCATATCCCAATAGATTACTCTAGGCAGATCCCTGAAGAGGCTAAAGTCTGCTCTCCTGAAGTCTAGGACTGTGGTCCTGTTTTATGCCCTGCTCATTCCTCTTATGCTCCTGAACTTATCCTGATCATCCTCTTGACCATCTCATAGTCACTGTAGCCAAGGCTGTACCCCAACCTTCATATCCTTCCTTGCCTGTGTCAGGTCCAGCAGAGCACCTCTGCTGTTTGGCTCACCAGTCACCTGAGTTGGGAAGTTTTTGTCAATATGTTACAGAAACCTCTTAGATTTCTTGTGCCCTGCTGTTGTCTTTCTTAATGATATCAGCATGGTTCAAGTCCCCAGTGAGGACCAGAGCCACCAAATGTGAGACTTCTGCCAGTTGTCTGAAGAGTGCCTCATCTACATCTTCTTGATCAGGTGGCCTATGGCAGACACACATATTGGTCTTCTCACTAATCCTGACCCATAAGTTCTTGGCTGGCTCATCACCTGACCCCAGGCAGAACTTCATGCATTCTGGGTGCTGTCTTGCTAAAAAGAGCAACTCTCCATCACCATCCTGGCCTGCCCTTCCTAGATGCATCTATTTTAGCACCTCAGTCATGTGAGCTAGCCCACTGTGTGTCTGTGATCCCAGCAAGGTTGTAGCCCTATAACTGCTCACAGGCTTCCAGTTCCTCCTGTTTTTCCTCACACTCTGTGCGTTACTGCAGAGGGTATTTCAGAGAGGTACTCAAAAAGGCCATGAGAGCTTTCTCCATAAGGCTGCTGTTCGTGGGCACTTCCTTACTTGGATTCCTGTGCTTGAGGTGATTCCACTTCAGCCCTGTTTTGTTGATTGCTGTGTCCCTTTGGTTCACATCATCCTGGGGCCCCTTGCTTGCCTACCCCATCTACTGCTCCCTCACTTGATGTAAAATCTCTCCCTCCCCTGTCATTCCTAGTTTAAAGTTGTTCTTACTGAGTTGGCAAGCCTGTTGGCAAAGATACTTTTGCTGGATTTAGTCAGGGGATCCTGTCTCTTCCAAGCAGCTGACAATCCTCAGAGAGGGTCATACGGTCATAAAACCAAGCTCTGTTGTGGATACCTGCTGTGCAACTGGTTGTTGACCCACAAGATACATCCAGTCTTCCTCATGCCCTTCCCCTTCCTCAGCAGGATTAAGGAGGAAAACCACCTGGGCCCTCATGCCGTTAACCATCACCCCAGAGCCATGTCATGCTTGATACTTTCCAGGTCACCTCTGGCAGTTGCTAAGCTTGTATGGAGTTATTTATTTGGGGTGATGATTCACTCATTTGAAACTTTTTAAAAAACTACAAATTCAGAATGGTGTCCTACTATCAGCTTAACAGCCATCAGGTAAGTACCAGATCTGGCTTGGGAGTGGGGAGGAACTATGTGACCTGAGCAAGGGGAGCTGGAGGCCCAGAGGGAAGGAGGTGAGGAGGACTGCTCCTGCCAGCAGAAGCAAAACATCAGATTGGTTTCACTTATTTGTCTACTCACAGCCTTAGTGTGCTTCAGGTGATACTCTTTGAACTTGTATAGTTGTTACAATTCTTCTATGAATACAAGTTTTTTCTTTTTTTATTTAGTAATAGTTGATAGTGTCAACTGTTAGTGATGAAAAGCAGGACATTCAGAACTGTAGGAACCTTAATATTAAATAACTTTCAAATTCACATATGCATCTTGCTTTATTTTTTAATTGAAACATATAAAGTACTTATTTATAGATCACTCTCACTAATTTCTGAACTGTATGTTAGTAAAGTCATTGCTGTGTTCTTGGCTAGTACTTCAGAGGCTTGGTATAAGCAGCAAACCAAATGTTCATTCTGACTATGATCAGTAGTTGCTGTAATCTCTTGAATACCACGTTTCAGCTGTAGAATGTCAGCTACAAGTTATGAGTAAACCAAACAATTCTGAAATCTGTCCTATGAAGAATATTTAAGAGGGTAAATGATTCTTAAGGACTTAATAAAGCTACTTTATACAAATAATTTCAGAGGAAACATACTAGTTATGCACATTTAAGAGGTATGTGTATATATGCATATCTAATGTGTTTGTATACTGCAGAATATTTCTAATTTTGTAAACAAATTCTAAGATTGAACAGAAGCCCTAGACCTTGATTTATAATTTAAAAAGTCTGTATAGAAAATCCTAGGAAAATCATAGCTCTAAAACAATTGGCCTGTTTAGAAAATGCTTTTGGAGATTTATGTCAAACCCATAATTCTCTCAAAATGATTGCATTTAGTCACAGGAAACAATTCTTCACTGACTTTTGCTGTTAACAGAGGTAAAGAGTTTACATTTCCTAGAAGGATGTATGACTTTAATCTGCACGTAAAAGAGGAAATATTTAAAATGTTTCAAGTTCCCAGTGTAGTGGTACAAACTTCAGAATGTTATAGATTAAACTTTTGAGCCTTAAATCATGGAACTGAGGTTGCTAGTGACAAGTGGTCACTGGTTTAATGAGCTGCTATAAAGATGATATATTTAAATTTTCTCACTTGCAGTAGTAGAAAAAACCCAAAGATATATTGATTTGACTTCAGTATCAGGCAAAATCTCAGTCTGACTACTTTCAAACAGTACTTTAGTGATTTCCATGTTGAATTGCTTTTGTATAACATGTTGGTTTATTAGTACAGATTCTGACATTTTTCAGCTGAGGAAGATGAGTTTTCATTTTTTCCCAGCCAAGCTTCTTTTCAAAATCACCAAGAATTCTTGATTAATGGAGTACTTCTCTCATGTTTAATAAGGAATAAGGGATATTTCTAATGTTGAATAAAATTCTTTTCTGTATTTTAATTTATGAAGTTGCCAATTGGAAATGCTATTACTACCTTGCTAAAGCAAAATTTAAGTGTTTGATATTGTCAGTTAATGTTACCCCTCAAAATGTATGCACTTTAGGAGTTGTCAGACAGACAAACCCAGCAAAACTCCCATTAAATAAGAATGACTTTTAAGGTTTTCAGAAAAGGTCTTATGTAGAATATAAGGGAAGAAAAAGGTATTGTGATTAAGTGCTTGAAATGCCATCAGTGTTCCTGAAATTATGCTGCTGAAATTTTTTGCAGTTCTATTTGTATATAATCATTGGTGTGGAGGGTTGAAGTATTTTAACTTTTTCACTAGACTTTGTCTCTACCAAATGAACAATGTGAATTACGCTTTCAAATATCCTTCCTATCAAATGGTTGATATTTGCAACAGGGTTTATGGAACACGTAGTGAATCGTGCAGCATCTGGAAAGAAAGATAGGAGAACTTGATTTTTAGAAAATGGGAAAATCTGAAAAAGGGATGAGGGAGGGCAAGTGGGAAGGACCCAGCTGCTTTACCTTCCTTTTGTTTTTTCTTTTCTTACCCTAAGCCAAATTTTTATTGTATGTTTTAATCACAGGGACAAATAACATGATGTACTGCTGACTTATTACACTACTATTTATTTTTAAGTAGTTAAAGTTTCTGTGAAGAATCACAGTGGGGATGAACAATGTTTTGCACTCTACATTTGTTGCTTTTCAGATATTGAATATCTCTTTGACCTTTGTTACCTTTACCTAAGTGTAAGAATGAAGTTTCTGTCTATTTTGTTTCACCTTCCTATGTTAGAAAACAGTTCTTCAAAGATTGGGGGGATGGAGCTTAGTGAACAGACAATTTGTTTGGCTCCTCCATGTGTATAGAATAATTCCTGAGATGCAATGGAGTATTTTAATGGAGGTGAATAGACATTTTGAATTACATTTCATATTGTGTTTGCCAGATGGGAGCTTATCTTTGAATTCAGGAGAGATACTTCTATCAACTTCAGAAAGTGTTAGTCTTACTGGTGTACCTCTGTCTTTGAATGCATGCGAAATACTGTTTGAATTGTTACCCTTGCATATGAAATGCAAACTGCATAATCAGCTTCTGATTTCAGAAGTCTTCAAAATGAGACTTTGAATTTAGATTGATGTACTTGAAGCATGACAAGTCACGTCTTAAGTCATGTCTTGAGGCTACTGAATAGTGGACAAGGCCTGAAGTGATTTACTCGAAGCTGAATTTTTTTGTTTGACTTTTTTTTAGTCTTGTTGGTAACACTGAGTGGGCCTCTTTTGTTTTTTCTTTCTTTGAAGACAAAGTGGGAATGCAAAGTGTGGGAAACATTGCCATTGTATTTTCACAACAATACATATTTGTAGGACTTTCTGCTATGTTGCTTAAGTAGATTTGAAAAAGTAGAATAGGTTATTTTTAAACCACAATTGTTATGTCTGCTTGTAAGGTGTAGAGGCATTTAAGAACCAGAATATTTTGGGGTTTTGGGAGTATTGAAACATTTTCTTAAACTGAAATTGTAATAGTTCTATCTTTAGAAAATTTGGTTTGAAATAAAATATCTAACTCTTTTTTTGCTCTTCATATATTCTGAGTGTTAATCCCCCAAAAATCTAGTTTGTTTATCTTAGTAAGTAAGCTTTTAATGAGGTTGGAGTATTTAGTGTTCTTCTTCATAGTAAACACTCATGTAAATTAAAATGAATCTTATTTTTGTTAGAATATACTTATGAATACAATTTTAATTTAGTAACAGTTTTACGATTAAAACTAACATTGCTTTTTTTCCTTTATTTGTTTCTTTTGCTTTCCTTAGGTCGAGATTTGATATGCATACAGTCCATGGATGGGATGCTCATGTTGTTTGAACAGGAAAGTTATGCTTTTGGCCGTTTTTTACCTGGTTTTCTTCTGCCTGGTCCCTTGACTTACAGCTCTCGGACAGATTCTTTCATTACAGTGTCGTCTTGTCAACAGGTTGAGAGTTACAAGTATGTGTTAATGTTCAGTAATTATAGCGTATTTTGCTGCTATCATTTAGTATATAAACAAATTAAGAGTAATCATGTCTAATTTTTATTGCCTTTACTAATATTGTATCCCAAAGCAGGTGATACGTAGTTGCAGGAAAGAAGAAAAATAAAATGTGTTGTTGAGTGATTACTGTCTCTGCACAGTAATAAAAGAAAGCATACTGTGTGTCCTGAGGACTTTATGGGTGTATTTTATTTGTATGAATGCGTTAAGTTTGCTGCCTTTTACTAAGGCACATCATGTTGTCCTGCAAGTGTCAGGTTTTTCCCTGCTTCAGTTCAGTCTAATCTGTGTTTTCAGTGTTGTCTGCTCTATACTGCTTCAGCAAGGTGTTTCTTCCAGTTGTTTCAATGGAATTTTTATTTTGATGCAAATAGGT
This sequence comes from Morus bassanus, assembly GCA_031468815.1. Lineage (NCBI taxonomy): Eukaryota > Metazoa > Chordata > Aves > Suliformes > Sulidae > Morus > Morus bassanus. Next base: position 54,805,807 of record CM062567.1, on the reverse strand, counting down.
GTTTGATGAATCTGTTGAGTTTTCAGAAGAGATTTGAGACAGGGCTTTGGCTTTTGTGATCATAGGATCATCTCAAAGGAATGACGGCTGGTGGGGAGAGGTGGAATCTACCTGACAAAGTGGCAGAGGAGGCTTGTTAACCTCCTTGATTGCTAGACTGAGGAATAGGTGCTAAATCCAGCGTGTAGGTGATGGTATAGGGTATAAGGGTCAAGTGCACAAAGGAGGATGCTTTCATAATACCTTAGAGGAAGTGGGATGAGTGAGGGCCCATGTTACGTATTCCGTTTTACAAACATCTACAGCCTTGGCAGCAAAGAGGACGAACTAGAAGTTGTGTGTGCAGCTAGAGATGTGACAGGGTAGCTTGCATGACTAAGGTGCTGTAATTGATGACTCCAGGCTCTTCAGGAAGAAAAGACTGACAAAGGGGGATTGTGTTCACCATGGAGGAGCAGCTTGAATACATGGGCCTGTCTTTCGGAACCACCATGTTGAGAGTTTATCAAGCATCCATCTGTTTAGAATCAGGTGGCTGCTTGAGGAAGGGGATCTTGTGGTGCATGTCTGCTATGAAGCCTTTTTTAAACAAGAAGTTTCCCAATTTCAGACCCTTGTTCTCATGGAGGACTAACGTCTGCTGGGAGGGCAACATAATGGACTTGAGCAATATGGAAGGTTTCTGAGGTGCATTAGGGAAAACTTTTTTTGATGTGGGTGCTAGACAGCCTGGCTAGGGAAGATGCTTTGCTAAATCCATAATTAACAAAGAAAAAAATGTTTGGAGAAATAATAGTCAGCATCTGCTGTTGAGTGTTGCAGACACTGGCTGCAGTGACTGTGAGATGATTAAGATCCTGAGAGAAGTGAGGAAGATAAGCAGTGGACTAAAGATTGTAGATTTCAAGAGAACAGACTTGAGTGTGTTCAAGGAACTGGTAGGCAGGATCCTGTGGTAGGCAGCCTTGAAGGGCAAAAGTGCTCAGGAGAGCTGGTGAATCTTCATAGATAATCTTAAAGACCAAGAACAATCCATTTGGATGTTCAAGAGAATAAGAAGTAGCAGAAGGCAGCTTGACTGGACTGATAATTCCTGACTGAGTTCACATGGGAAAAAGGAAATGTATGAGATGGAAGTTAAAATGGACTACTACAGAGGAATATAAAACATCATGTGGGCATGCAGGGAATGGAATGGAGAAGATTGGTTAAATCTTCTACTGGCAGAGGGGTCTGAAGAACAAGGACTTCTACAGATACCTCAGATGTAAGAAGGTAGATCCAGGAAATTGACCCACTACTGAACAGATTGGGCAACTTTAACAAAGGTGTGAAAAGACCAAGGAACTTAATGCTTGCTTTGCCTCATTATTTCTCCATTAAAACTGACAAGGTCTGCTCTTAGGCTTTTTAAATCTCTGTGCCTAGCAGTAAATCGGGGTGGTGTGGTGTTTGGGGCAGAGCTACTACCCATGATAAAAAACAAACCAAACAACCAAACCAAACACCTAAAAGATGGATGAAAGAGTGGCAGAGCTGTCAGGCTTACAGAGTAGTAGTTGTCCACAGTTCTAACTAGCAGCCAAAGATGAGTGATATTCCTCAGGAGCTGACACTGGAGCCAGTATTTCTTTGACATCTTCATCTTGGGCAATAGGACAGAACGCATGTCCTGAAATTCAAGGATGATGCCAAATTGTAGGAAGTGGCTAATATAAAGAGGGTAGGGCTACCTTTCAGAGAATCTCCTCAAGCTGGAGGAATGGGCTGACAAGTACCTTTAAGGATTTTTTCAGAGGTAATCATATCAAAGAAAACAAGAATTCCACTTTTTATAGATTATGCCTTGGGAATCTAATCCGGGGAATGTTAACACAATGCTTTGTTACACTACTCTGCTTTATCACCTAAACTTCTCAAGCAATACTCTTTATTATGCTGCTTAAGCTTGATCAGATGGCTTTTAGATTCTGGATATTGCATGAGCAGGTTATAGACACCATATATTGTTTTCTTAATATGGGAGAAGATATGTGTGTTGTAAGTAAAAGTAATTTAAAAGAAATATTTTCGTAAGAAATAAATTAGAATAGAGTTTATTAATATTGGTAAGGAATAAAGAAATATTTTTGTTTAAAATTAATGTCGTGTTTTCATTATGTTTAGATTCTTGACTTCTAAAACAAATGTGGCGAAAATTTTTCCTCAGTCTGTCACCGATTCACAAATATGCTGTCTTTATTGTAGGAAGGTATAGTTTTAAAGGAATTCTTCACTTGGATTCTGGTTATTGGTCTTTAGTGCCAAGTGTAAAGACACTGTGGTACTAATCTCTAGTGCATGTCTGAACTATTAGACATTAGAATAGAGTTAAATAATCCTTCTAAAGTGAAGGAAATAGACATGGTAAGGATAGAAGAGGTTATTTTTATGGTTGTATTAAACATGTTTCATTTTCTTAGTACTGCTATATTTTTCATTTACTATAATATCTAGTGTTTTTAGCAGAACAAGTTGCCAAATTTCAAATTATCCATCTTTCTATAGCTTTTACAGACCAATGCCTTCACTTGAAAGCATTATTTCCTGTGTTGATTCTAGAATCATTCAAGGTCTAAAAGCAAAAAGCCTCTTATTTAAATGATTGTATACTTGATGTGATAGCTGAATTGAGAGTTTGCGTTGGTCATCTGTGGCTTCAGTTTTTTGTCATGAAAGACTTGTATGCTGGTAGTTGGTACTTACACATCAATATGTATTGCTGTTAAACGGGATTTTGGTCTGAAAACTATGTATTAGTCCCTGATTAGTTAATAAAATGATAGTGTGCTAGCCAAGACTATCAATAAAATATGGTGAAAAGAGAAGATTTGTTAGGTCAGAATCTGCAATTTCTCTTACGAATGCGTTAAACTGAAAAAGGGAAGTGGGTTTCTTCATACAGAGGACATTTAAAGACATGATAATTGTACTAAAAGCAGCTTATTTAGTATTTTTAACTAGGTCATAGCATTCACCTTAAGCAATTAAATTTCTTACTCCAAGTACATAGTTTACTTCTGTAAGTAAAATAATTCTAGAAACTAAAATCCTTTAGTAGTGAGCACCACAATACATGCGTCTGAAATGTGAAGGCTGCTGGTGTCATCATTTTAAATCTATAACTTTGACAATATACAAAAATTATATACTTTCATTTGTTAGACTTGAATTGGAACATTCAAAATTGTGTTGGTTTATGCTTAGGAGCTGATGTCACTCCAGGACTTCCAGAGTTGAATGCTATCTTTTGGATGAGGTCTTTGTTTTGGGGTTTTTTTGTTGGTGTTTATTTCAGTTTTGTAGGAAACTTAAGTATTTTACAGATTACCTAATGTGCATACATTGGAAACAGGGTAGTTCAGTTAAGTTAGGACACCAGCACAAATTCAGGTGAGAAGTAGTTACAGAAGAGTCAAACAGGACACAGAACATTAAGGATTGCATAGGTGTAAATGAGGACAGATGGATGTGTGGAGCTTTTACGGCCGTTGACATCTTTTGTTCTAATCTCTCCATTGCCAGTTTTTCTTAGTGTGGTTGGTTGGCAGTTACAAAATAATAAAAAAAAACCCCAAACCCACAAAATTCCCATCTTCTGCTAGCTGTGCCACCTACTGGTGCCAGTTTACTGTTATCTCTTGGATAGGAACCACTTAGTTTACTTAACGAAGGTGCTTAAGAGTGTAACTATTTGATATAGCAGATTGTATTTCAGCATAGTTTGGGAGGTTTTTTAAAGCTCAAAGAGCAAAAAAGTTTATTTTTTTGTTAGAGTCTTAATTTCACAATTTGAAAATATGTTGGTTTCCTGCTTCAGTCTTCTTTGTGGTCTAGATTTCTATCTTGTAGATAGAAATTTGAATTGTTGAATTTATTTTAACATCAGATAAAATCTGAATAGAAATGTTTGTTTTAATTTCTGCCTTTACACTTAGCTGTTATCCTACAGTGATATTTATTTTAACATCTTTGACGATAGATGTGTTGCAGTAGGCTTTCTAACAATCCTTTTACTGTGCTTTTGCTGTGTATGTATACTCATAATATGATAATTATATTTTATTTTTTACTTAATGTAAAGGTGTTAACAACAAAGATATATTTTATTTTTTTACTGTTTTAAACTTCCTATAACAGATACCAAGTGCTGGCATTTGCAACAGATGCTGATGAAAGACAAGAAACAGAACAGCAAAAACTTAGTTCTGGAAAAAGACTTGCGGTAAAACCTGTTTATTTTATATAACCTGTATGATACACTGCATACATGTTAAAAAGACCAATGCTAAGTAAAAAATGGAAACATTGTCTGCTGACAAAGGACCTGGTCCAATTGCCATTAAAGGCAATGGAAAGACTCCAGTGGACTTCGATTAAGATTTCTTTGGGCCTCAGTTGTTTAAGGCTGGGCCTTAATACTCACTGTTCTAAGGAGAAAAAAAAAGAGAGAACTGTGTACTGGAAATAACTATTTCTAAGGCAGTCTTTGAAATACAGAGCCTAAAATGTAGTAAAACAGATAAATAGGTGCACCTGAAATTGCTCAAGCTTTTAATTTAAGTCTGTTGGTGGCTTTGCATTGGACTTACAAAATTAACCTCACTCTGCCTGGGGAATCCTTTATACTTAGAGAAAACTTAGCAGTGAAAAATGTTTCCATAAATAGTCAGTATCCTGGACTATTTTTGTCAAAAACCTGTGGACTGAATAGTCTTCAGGAGGTCCCTGTGACTAAGTTGTTTAATATTTGAGCTGCCTCCTGTTAAAAGGAAGAGAATTTCATTCCCTGTGGTTCTGCAGTAGAATTGCTTGTCTGCTAAATATACTGTGTAAAATGCTAGATTCAGCATATTTGGGATATGACAGTAAAATATTGGGAAAGCATCTTCCTTCCAGTGGCTAATAGTAGAATTTTTTCAAACTGTAAGTCATTCGGAATCCTACATTTTGAATTAGGAGAAGATGACATAGTTTTTTAAACAAGAAATTTGGAAGCTTTGTCAGATATGCTGCAAATTAAATACACTTCTTAAATCTAAAGTGAGAAGCATACCTGGAGATGAATGTAATAAGCCTGGCTTTTTTTACCCTTTGACTTTTACGATGGCACTTCCAGCTTCATATATCAGATATGCCAGTATGTTTACTAACACATTCTATGTTCTTTAATCAAAATGATTGATGCTGTTCATATAGGAAGTGCAGGCACTTGAACTTCAATATTTTTTTTACTTCAGAAATTCTGAATTTCTGTTTAACCATCTTGGCAGCAGTCAAAAGCAATTTTTGCATGTGTGAATTAGTTGAAATTTCTCAGAGGAGCTGAAATAACAAACCAATGAAATGTATCAATAAGCAGTAGTATTGTTTTAAGATGTAAGGGTATAGGCAAGGCGGGATTTGTAAGTAGTTGCTTATTATATCAATGTATATAGTTAGAATAGTAGACAAGCTATCATATACACAAACATTCTTCAGACTGAGTGTGTACATTAGTGACTGCAAGCATGAATATTGGCTTACACACCTAAAACTTTGTTTTTCCATTTACATGTATTCGTAGAATAAGTTATCACCTCTTGCTCTCTAACCTTGCCCTTAATATCTAAAGGACATTTACAGAGGCAGATATAAATGATTCTAATACTCTGTTCTTGGATTTAATAATTAAAGTATAAAGCATTTTCATTTTGAATGCAATGTGTATTTTAAAATTTAAATATTCTTAAGTATATTTAAATTCATAGCCATCAATTCATGACTATTTCAAAAAGTGGATGATGTTTTAACTGCTTTAGTCACAATAAGGAAGGTCGTCAACTGCCTTCAAAATAAGAGGATAACTAATATTTTCTTGTTCAAAAAAAGACCTTGATTTTGTTTTTCTATATTAATGATGTAACTTCATGAGTTCTAAGCCTTCTCTTTAAGTTTTGTCTTTAATATGCAGCTGTCAACTGATCTCTGGAGCATGTTTTTTCTTTTGAAGGTGGATTGGGTTTTAAACATCGGAGAGCAAGCACTGGATATATGCGTTGTCTCCTTTAATCAGGCAGTTTCTTCTGTTTTTGTGCTTGGTGAGAGAAACTTCTTTTGCCTTAAGGATAATGGGCAAATTCGATTCATGAAAAAGCTTGATTACAGTCCGAGTTGCTTCATTCCTTATTGTTCAGGTTTGTAAAAGGAAAATTCAACTTAATTTTTACAGCTAAATTTTTTTTTCCACTGACTAGATGTATTTTTCTGAATAAGCTGTTGATTTGTAGAAAATCTGTGGATTTCGGAGCTCTTTTTGGATGATGCAGATTTATTTTCAAATTTTACTTTGTGAAGTGCGTGATTATTAGAATCTAAATAGGTATTTTCTTATCACCAAATTGAGGTACTTGTCTAGTTTTCGAGTAAGTTTGCCCAGGCTACCAAAGCAACAAACATGGAAGAATGAGAGATTTTGGAAGAGTAAGCTAGTGTTTGAGGACCTTCTATCATTTACAGATAGTTAAAAAAAAATAATGTTTACTGTTAGGAGATGAAACTAACTTATTACATTGCATGGAAGCAACTTGGTTGGATGCCACTATAGAACTACAAATTCTTAATATCTATTCTATATGAATATTTCAAAAACTATCTGATACATTTTTGCCACCATGTTTTATTTTAGACTTAATATTTATAACATCTAAAATTATATTTTATCTTGACAATCTTCACATTTTATACTTTCTGATTTATATTGTACTATTAATAAAACCTATAAATGCATACCCCTTTAATCAGTATTCACAGGTCAATGAATTAATGAAGAGTATAAGTAGCTGATATTTAACCAACGTTTATTTTGTCATATCTATCCAGGCATGCTAACATGTCAATTATGAGTCTTTGTTAGTCGTGTTTTAAATTACCAAACATGGCTGGCTAGAACCTTGGAAAGTTGTGGCCTGTGTTGTGTAGTATGCAACTGAAATTGGTATCCATAATTAATCACATATATCCTTGGTTATTGCCAATGTAACTTTCGTAACTTTTGACACTTTAATTATACTAAACTCATTTATAACAAGTAATGGCTTAAAAGGAAAAGAAAAAATAGTGTAATGATGTAAGCCTCAATGAAGAGTACTGGCTTTTGAAAATCTTTCATCCTAAAAGTGGTTTTATGTCTTTAACAGTGAAAGAAGGAACAATAAACACTCTAGTTGGAAACCATAGTAAAATGTTGAATGTTTATCAAGATGTTACACTGAAATGGGCCACTCAACTTCCCCACATTCCTGTATCAGTAAAAGTAGCGAATTTACAGTAAGTAACTTGTTAAAGTTTACTTTTTTCGGATTCATTTCCCACTGTGAAATTTGCTTGTAGATCCTAACAAATAGTTCTGAGGTATGTAACAAATAAGGTGACTTGTAAAAGGAAAATTCAAAGTGGTTTTTCTTTGTTTTGTAAAATATTCATTTCACTGCTGGGCATACTGTTAATTCTAGAAGAATACTAGAATTGCTGTACTGTGCTTTAGATCTTCTATTTTCCTTGAGTGAAGGTAGAACCTGGGGTGTCATACCTCCAGTGGAGTAGTTTCTTTGAGAATGAAAAGTGAAGCTTTGCAATCTGGTAAGATCCTTCCCTGAGACAGGAACATAGGGAATCTCACTGCAAATCTGTTCATCATTAAGCATTTAAGAGCATATGAATTCCAGAGATGATTTGTTGGAACAGATTATTCAACTCCAATGTTAAACTGTGGAAATTAAGGAACTGTTTAAATTGCTCCGGATTGCACTGCAACAGACCAAAACTTTTTGTAAAATATGGACAAGACAGGTCAGGGAAAAACTGGTTAGGCGAGGGATCGAGTGTAGAAAAATTATGACATATTGATAACTTCAGTGACAGTCTAAGCAGAAATAAGCAAACTACAGAAAAGTTCAGCTAGTGTTTTTACAATTCAGTTTATGCCTGTACTGTGTGCCACCAGAGCTGTGGTAGGTGCTGGCTGCTGAGTGCCTGTGACCATACGGGATGCAGTAGGAATGTCTTTATCAGGTAGATTACTTCTGATCCCCAGCAGACTTGTGGCTGCTGTGCCAACATACACTGCATTGTTGAATGCTTGATCACAAGTCGTATGTTTTATCTTGTAACAGATGAAAATGCAACATCTGACTAACTAGCTTTACTGACTTATGCAGAGTAATCTGAGGGATGTTTGTGTTTTGTTTGGCACTAATGGTTACCTAATGATTTTTTAATAATTTATAGTCTAAAATTTTTTTAGACCCTCTGGAGAGAGTTGTGCTGGCTTTCATCCAACAGGTCTTATAAGTAAAATATAACAGTCTCAATGGGCCAGTTAGTATAAACCAGAAGTTAATTATGCAGGATATGACAGTTCAGCTTTTGAAGTCTGGAAAAAATATTTGCGTCAGGAAAAGATTTGAAAAAGGCATTGATTTTCACAATAGCAGATTGTACCAGTATTTGTATATACAATTACTTGTTTGGAAACTCATATTATTGAACCATCTATTTCAGTGATGCCTCTAAGATGTTTATGCAGGTTCTGCCTATTCCATGTGAACTTTAACACTCAGTAGTTTGATCTTAGTGAGAATTTTGAGAGCCTGCTGATGTGTCCCAGATAATTTTGCTAGCTGGATTCAGAATTTCCACAGACTTACTAACGCTAGGGTTTGGTTTGGGGTTTTGTTCTGTAGATGGTGGGAGAGAGAGCAATCTAGTTATACAAACCTCTTTATATAGGTACTGATAAATGAAGGAACATCTGTGTGTCTAGACCCAATGGCCTGAAAGGCAGGGAGAAGTCTAGGGCATACGTGTTTCAGAGCTATACTTCTTCTGGCTTTCTGTTTAAAAATATGCAGTATGCTTTTACTTCTTTCTGACACTACAAATAAAGATGAGCTAAACAGCAAAAACTGTAGTAAAGCTTGTAGGGATAGTAATTTGGCTTAAACAAAAGAATACGTTTGAGGGTTTTTTTTCCTTAAAAATCATTTGAAAGGGGATTCTTTGACTCAATGTGATAATGATTTTTCTAATACTTCACTCAAGAGAGACCTCAGTCTCAGCTGGGGCCTCTGGGCACTACTGTAACATAAATAATATTAAGTATTTTAATAAGTATAGAGTTGTTAATCCTACACTGCTGAGAGATTGAAGTGCCCTAAATATGACGTATGTCAGTTAATTACTTTCACGTCCTTTCCACTTTTATTGCAATAATACTTAAAAAGTAAATGGAGCATTCTGAAAGCAGTTGTCCCTACAGATCATGTATGTTCTCCTGTATTTTCCTGTTGGCATAAGGTCTATTACTTCTAATGTGTGGCTTTGGCTTGCTGGATGAGAAAAGCATTACTAGAAGCTATTTTATGTAAATCCCCTTGGGGCAGGGGTAGCGAGTGCCCCATAAAGGCAGTCATATACTTTATCCTGTACTTTTGATAGTCTACTTCTAAGATCAACTGTTCAAGTGCTTTGGAGAATTCCAGCTAAGTAACCTGTGTTTCTAGTGTGTGCCCCTCCTTATTCTTTATGAATTGGTTTTTCCTTTTACAATACTGTGAAATGCAGGATTTCCCTATTGCAGTACTAGTATGTAAATAATGATAATAACATACTACAACATTTGGGATTAAATTCCAGCATAAACTGCTTGATTTCCATCACACTTCTAGAAACATGCAAGGAAAAATAGAAGCAAAGGTGTTTACTTATAGTGTTTTTGGTGAGGTGTCTCTGCACTGTAGAAGTGATGTACTTTTAAACTGTTGAACTACACTTTTTGGCCTTCTGTTAAAACCTGAGTGTTCTCTTTCAGGAAGTTGAAAATTTCCTGTAAAAGCTTGTGATCAGAAACTTGAACTACAGGCAAAAATTTGACAGTTTATCTTATTCTGGATTTTACCTGAATATCTCTCTAACTATGGTCACTGAACTGGAAGTTCAGTTCTAATTGTTGTTATAAAAGTTTGTCCCTTATTTTGTTAGAAGTTTATATTCTGGTTCTGTCAACGTATAGTAGTTACTAACTGTTTATGACATTGTTTTAATGTCAAGGGGACTCCTACCTGCTTAACATTGCCTGGATGGCTTCAGAGGTGTGACCACTTACATTGACAATTTGGGTTAATTTAAACTGCTTAGGACTTTGTTTCAACACAAATTCATCTTCACTTTGATAAGCCTGCTTGGACAGTTCTATTTTTGCATGTCCTATTTTGTCATCCTTAAAGTTGTGACTGTGCAAAAGCATTCTCACTGAGGCTGAAACTCTTGAAGGAAATGGTTTAGGTGTTCTGTCTGAGTTGATTAAAAAAAACCCAAACAACCCCCCAAAAAAGAACAAAAAAACCCCATTCTAAAGTGGTTTGAAGAGAAACTGTCCATATGCTGCAGTTAGAACGGCTGAAATCTGGCAAGTTATACAAAGGAATTAATAGAATGCCTACTCCTTTCAAATTTTCAGTGTTGAAATGAAATGAGCAGCAGTGTTTGCTTGGTATCCACCATAATTATATAAATATCCTAGCATTGACTTCAAAGTCCACTCCCTTTTTCTCTTGCCCTTTGGTTTCCATTTTTCTGTTTCACCAGAGACCTCTTTCCTAAGACTTTCCTTCTACCTCCACATCTCTTTTGCAAAGGAAATTTCATAAGCAGTATCTCTCATGTTCATAGATTATCAATTTTATGAATTTGTCAATTTTTGATGCTTCTTGATGCGTTACATTTCTCTCTTCTTCTCCCTCTCCCCCCTGTTATAATTCATGTAATTGTATGGGGAGCAAGCCAATAGGAATGTGGTTCCTACAGAGTTCCTGTTAGCTAAAGTGCCTCATATGAAAGTCATTTTTTTCCTGTTGGCAGGGTCTTGAGCCTGTAAAGGCAAGTGACTTAATACTCCCCCACCAAAAAGGTGGGTTATGTTTGTCTGAATCATCTGAAATAACTTATTCAGAAAGTCACTTTTTAAGGGCCTATCACAAGTTGTATTTGTTTTTCTGTGCCTGAATTATCCTGTCTCCGTATGCTTGACCATAAAAGGTTCTTGGAGTAGATTAAAATACTTAGACAACTACTTTTCTATTTATTTGACACTAACTCACTTGGCAAAGCTGTTCCTGAGACTACCGTGTTTTAATGGCTGATTGATTGCACTAAGTATTATTCTGACCTGGCTGGCCTGAAACTAGAACATTATGTTAAGGTCCATTCAATCTGAAGCAAAATAGCTTGTGTTGCTAGCCTCAGGGATGTTTCCATCACAAACATCTGAATTGCCACTGTGGGTTGAGTTAAAACCACATAGACACAGTTTTATAGATTGGATGTAGTCTCAGGAAAGGGATTTATGTTTTGATCACTCTCAAGTTACAAACCTGTTTTTGCAGTAGAAAAGCATGAAGCCTTTAAATCAGGGACTTTGTTTCTTCTGAACATTTTTAAAGTTCACCAGTTGTAATTTTACTACTTGGTTTTGTTTGTACACAGTCTTAAATTTATATCTGATAAGCTTGTGAATGCTAAAAGGTAGCCTGACTTTTTTCTTTTAAACTGAAATAGACTGCAGACTTTCTCAAATACCTCCATTTTCAAGGCAGTATGTCATGTTGCCCCTAATTTTGGTTCTTTGTGCTTGCAGCTATCCATCAAGAAATGAAGTCTGGTGGTAGCTACATGGCAAAAAAATGTTGATTTCATGTGGGATTTATCAGCAGACACAGGTCTAGCAGTAAACCAGTTGTCTCTGAGGGTTTAGAGGATGTGTTGTGGGAAAGATAATTCTTCCCTCTCTATTTAATCTGCTGGGGACTCTTACTACTTTAGGTGCCAGTTCATCAGTGAACTTCAATTTTAAATGAAGGATATTTCCACCTTCAGCCACATCGGAATTTGATTAGAAATATCCAAAAGAAAAAACTTTAGAGCCACCTCTAGTGCTTGTCTATAAGTAATCGGATGCTTTGCATGTGTGGTGCCTCTTGCTTTTAGGAGCTATGTCTAGGAATTAGAATATGGGAACCAACTTCCTTTTGTGAGCATTTGTATGTACTGCTGTATCTGTGAGCAGAAGGGCTGTTCTTCATGGAAGAAAGATTCTTGAATGAAATAACCCACAAAATGATGTGCATGCCTTGTAAAATGTGACGTTCCCTTTATTGCAAGGGGTTGACAAGTTGGTGCAATTTACTAGAATATTTCCTTTCACTTTCATTTATTTGACAGATAAATATAATTTTACTTGGTAATGGAAAAGCATGTTTTCTGAAGAGGAAATATAAAGCAGTCTGGAAAGGTTTTTTTTGTCCAGAAGTAATTTATCACCCTTAAAGAATAAGAATTTCTGAGTTTCTTAAAATATTAAATTTCCAGAACCCAACTTTTTAGCTTGAGTTAAACTAGTAAATAGATTTTCATTATTTGAGATGGGGGGAAAAATAATTTTCTTTTTTAAACAAAAGTAACTGTTGAAAAGCCAGGGAAAAAAGTAGACTTAATATGTTCAAAATGGCCAACAGGGCTACTTAGTAAGCTTTATCCACACTTCAACTCTGTATGAACTTCAAGTCTGTCTAGGTTTATACTGAGGAATGATCCCATAAAAATATCACGGGATTCCATGTCTTTACCACTGATTCTGTTTTGCTCACTTTGCAGTCAGGGAGTGATTTTTTTTCTGCTAATTGCTAGGACTACAACCGACTATGGTATTTGAAAGTTACTTAGGTAGTTTTTTGTTATTGCTTCTCCAAGTATGATCACCGCAGGCTGAACTCCTAACACCGGTGTTGTGAACCTCCAGCCCATTAAGGCTGTATCACATAGTAATGTATTTGCCAGCCATCTGTTAAAGCCAGCTACCCATAGGTAGTTGGTGTTCATGTTTTGACTTATGCTGTTATGTATTTGATTATGGATTCTGCTGAATTAGAGACTTAAAGTAATAAGTTCAAAGTTGCATTGTGTAGGCTGAGATGCAGGAAATACTGCAGCTTACTGAATCACTTCAAAGTTACTGACTTCAGATGCTATAGTAGTGTTGAATTTTCTTATTACTTGTAAGACAAAATAAAGTAATTCAGTAGGTCTAAATTTCTAATGTTGTTCTTGTATGAGTCCTCCTTCCCCTTGCAGAAATAATGAAGAAGCAGAGACTATTTGACTAATGAGGGTACTGAAAATTAATTTTCTGTGTAATCATGTTAATTAGTGTTTGAGTATTTGTATTCTTCCATGTGGTGCTGACAGCCATGGCTACTGTACTTTCCTGTCTCTTGGAAAATCCCCACTTGTGTTATGGTTATAGAGGTGCATTGCAAAAGAGTATTTACAGTAATTTTTAAATACTTAAAAGTCAGTTTTGGAGACAGTGACTTCTAATTTACTGAAGCAGTAGTCCCTTGCTATGTGCTGAGTTATCATTTTACTCCGAGCTGCCTCTTTGCTTTTTTCTTGCATCTTTTCTAATAAAAGCGTGTGTAACGTGCATAACAGATGAGTGTTGTTTAGTTATCTAGTAATTTCTAGCCTGTTTTGCTTGAAGGTACAGACTTCTCACTACCTGTCTTTGACTTTTCTGTTTTGACATTTGGCATTCATTTTTTATAACCAGAGGTGACCACTTAAGGACACTTACAGATCAAAGTGGGAAGGTGTTTTTGCATGATAGTCTGATGTGCCATCTTTGAACTGTCAGTGTAATTGTTGGCCTTGGCTGTTTGAGGACCATATGAGCAAGAATGAACGCCTGCAAAAAAATTTCTGATGCTTTAACCCTGGGTTCAAAAGAATATGTGAAGAAGGGTTGGGTGATTTTTATGGCTTAGTGGCATACTGTGTATTCCAGTACTCTGTTCCTGTCCAGGTTCTCCCATTAGTCTGCAGCTTGACTGCAAGGCTGAGAAGTATTGCTCTGGTGACTCTGACCAAGAGAGGCTGTCTGTACAAGATCTCCAGTGCACTTCAAGCGTAAGCCAAGTGATATGTGCTGCTGCACTTCAGGGTTGCTAATCAGTTTGCATTTTGAAGGGGAATACAATACTGAAAGAGACTTGTTTTTGTTTATTGCATTTAAAAACAATCCCATCTTTACCTGAACACCAATCAGTTAAGAATTTTACAGTTACTGGAGCATACATCCATGGAGAGAACCATTTTTTTGTCTTCTAGAAAAATGCCTAATACAATACTCCATTTGGATTTTCTGATTTGTTAGTATTTCTTACTAGTCATTCTAATACTATGAAGTGTGTGGTTTCTATACTTATTTGTCCCTGAAGACTGTTGTTCCCTGGCTTCATAGAACCAAGACTTGTCTTCTGTATATGGTAATAGCTTGAGCCTGACATAGTTAACATGCTTGTAACTTCATGGCACTTCATCTGAATAAGTTTATATATGAAGTCTCTGATTCAGCAACCTGACTCTGTAAAGAGAATATAAGCTAATGTTTAAATTCTTTGTTTTGACACAGGATTAATTCCCAGATTTGAACTCATATGTAGCCCAACAGTCTGATCCGTTTAATTTAAATGAGATACGTGAATCAAAACATTAGAGTTCAGAATTCTGGTATATAGCTATTGGTTGAAAAGGTACTTTATGAAGTTTTAGCTTCAAATATTTTTTTAAAGAAAATTAAAATCTGTGATCAATTTGCAAGTGAGAAAATATTGGTCTGGTCCAAATATGAACTTGAAATTAAAACTTGTTCTCTGGCACAGAATCAGAGTATATTGGGTGGTTGGATGGACGTACTTTGTGTAGCTGGGCTCTCCAAGCAGTAGAAAGGCAACAGGAACTGAATTTAACTGGAAAAAATACGAAGAAATACTGTAGTTGAATTAAGTATATAAGGTGTAAAAATGCAATCACATATAGGGTAATAGTGGGTGGAGTCAAAATAAAACTCCTCTCATTGAGTTTTTTAGCTATCCAGATGCTTGAAAATACTTTGTTCTTCATTCCAGCCCATCTGTTATTCCTTATTATAACTGACATCACCACAGCTACCACAACTGTTAAAGAATCACCATATAAAAATGGCAAAACTTACGTATAAAACCAGCAAAACTTAGCACTTATTACACAGTTTTATGGAAAGAAAACTGCAGGAATCAAATTTTATAGTTTGTTGAAAGATTTTTCCTTTTTCTCTATAGTAGTACTGTAATAGAAGCAATGCCAGTTATGACGCACCGTATGAACTGTTCGGTTATATACATGTGTATATATATAAATTTTTATTTGAGTGTTCTGTTAGAATGTTGCCTGATCTGAGAATTTAAATGCAGAGAATTCTAGAATCTTGCTCCTTAAACATAATTGCATTTTAAGAAAAAAAAATTATTGCATTGGTTTTTCATCACTAAATTGCCACTGGATTGTCAAGAGGTGGCAGTACAAAATATTACCCTTTTTAAAGGTCTTTTGAAGAGGTAATTTTAATGTGTGTAGCTTAGCCACAAAATACGAATGTGATTTGTATTTCTTTTACCCTAGTAGGATTCTGATTGCACAGAAGACATAGATGTGTCAAATACTATGCCCAGCGTATACTGTGATTCATGACTGGGCTTTCTAGCAAGTTAGTTTCCAATGTATTTACTGTATGATATTAAGCACATGCCATATTGCCAGTTCTCCTAATTTTATTGCATGTCGCTTATTTGCTTTTTCAAAAAGCCTACTTTTTATAGTCATATGGTTTTGTAGGGGTTTCAACTTTCTTTAGAATAACACTTAAAATATTCCTACCCTCATGATTCTAGAGAAAGCCTTAAAAGTGGAAATTCTAACTGCTCAAGAGCAAGAAGGCAAGTAACTCCCCCCCTAGTATTTAAAATAAAATAATTGCTTTTAAACAAATAGCAAGGGGGGGGGGGGGTGTTGGCTAACGTGCAGTTTCTCTGTGCCTGTTCATGTTGTGACAGTAGAATATAACTGTATCAGGTTCTAAACTCAGTCTTGGAGTTGGGTATTGAGCAGTAGGCTGGAGTTCATGGATGTATTGTGACACTTGCTCTGCCCATGGAAGTACTGGATGAGGACATGTTTGAAAAACAGTTGTTATGAACAGGCTTCTGATTTTGAAGGTCTTGATTATTATGCTATTAACATGAAAGATGTTTTTTTATATGAGGACCAGCATGTGGGACATTTATGTTAAGCTATGGTGATGAGAGCCAGCTAGCAATGCAAAGTGCCAGAGATGTAAGCAGCTTTGCTCTTTGCAAGACAGGGTAAAGGGACAATGATAAGTATTGCTAGAAGTAATAGCGTACGTGCTTTTTCCTGCCTCAAATGCTGGTGAATTTTGAAGCTTGCAGTAACATCACTGTCAAACTCTGAGGAGAAAAAGATGCAAATTAAGTTCAGTTGAATGTTTTTAAAGTTATGTAATTATTCAATCCTTGCAGAATAAATCTGTGGTAAAGACACATCATTGTTATTCTTGTTAGCCTCTTTGTAGTCTGTGGGTAGTCTAATTTTCCTCATGTACTGTCTAATATTAGTTTGTATGAAGCCAACAGTTAAGAATAAGCTTTATCTAAAACAATAAACTTTAACTAGAGTGTAGATTTTATCAGTATAGCACCCTGCATCTCTTTGTTGTTGGAAGCAATGCTAGGGGCCTCTCCAGCTTGACTGCAGTGAAATGGACTCTAACCACTATCTTGAAGTGGGAGAAGAGGAGGTGTAGATGAAAGATAAACTTTTGAGCACCCCCATATCCTATATCCATGATGCTGTAGCTGCTACCTTTTGTATAGCCTTTGAGCCTTTGGAAGCTGCTGTATACCTGTCTGCCAGTGAGGGAATCTGGCCTTGAAACAGATTTTAAACTTCAGGTGAAGGAGGTGTAAATGAAGAAATATGTACTTGATGTAGCTCTAAGAGGGAATGAAGCATGGAGATCTTTTAGGTGTGTCACAGTTGGTCTTAACTTCTTTCTTACTGTTAACACTGGTACTGTCATAAATTAAATCACAATGTAATTTGTCTTTTTTCTTATTATTTGGAGCTCTGACTTAGAGACTACACTCTTATTTAAAGTAATCAGGTTTTCTTATCGGTCCTCACATTCATTTTCAATTCAGATAATGCTGCTAATCTAATGTCTTAGATATGGAACTGTGATAATAAGAAATGCGAAGTGGAAGCTATGAACTTTTCCTCTAATATATTATACTTCAGAGCTCTTTACATTTTTTTGCCTAGAGCAAGATCATATATTTCTGGAGACTTGTGTCATCACTCCTGATATTCTGTTTTTATTCTACATTGTGACAAATAGTAATTTTAACTTAAATCTGCATTTTGTATAGCTGGCTAATTTTTAACAAAACCTTCACTGCTTTTGAAAGAGTTTTTGATTTTATATTAAAAAACAAGTAACTAAGTTGGTTAATCCTTCAGATGAAAATTAATTTTTATTTAATTTGCAGTGTGAGTTTAGATCATGTGTCTAGCCTGCTTATACCAGTATGTGCGTTCCCTGCCTGAAAGAACCAGAAAAGGATGTTGTGTATGAAACTGTCCCTCTGCATGCGTTGTTAAATCTTAACCTGTTAAGATTCGCGTACATTTAAATCTCCAAGCTATTATACTAGCCCTGTTAAAAAAACCCTGCTTCATTTAATGGGATGCGGTAGCTTTTAGGGCTCTCCCCTGTGAAAACTGTGCTGCGTGGCTTACCCTCACAAGCCCTGCTGTGCTGCCCTACAGGTGGCAGTAGTGGCCTGGCAGAAAAGACCCCTGACCCAAAATTTTCTGAGTAGTGTTTGTTTTTAACTTGGCAGTACAAGTAAAAACAGTTCATTTCCATGGCTGTTTTTCATTTTGTTATTTGGTGATCCTTTTTATTTGGTCACTGGATGGTGTTTGGCCTTTTAGGCAAAGAGTCTCTTTCAAAGAGAAAACTATGCAAGCTAAAGACTTGTCTGCATTTGTCGTGCAGTAAGGCACTAACTAGTTTGCTATTTTGCTGTGTGGTGTCACCATGTAAATGTGCTAGTGAAAATGTCTTCACTCCCAAGTAGAGAATAAAAGTACTACATAAGATCTGGAAGCTGGAGAATCCTTCAGGCATTCAAAATGGTAACACTGGCCAAATTTAGGTTTTATTCAGTTCTTACTCTTGGTGGATTTCAGTGCTTATAAGAGGGGGGATAGGTGTTGACCTGTTGTTTGAGTCATAACTTCTCTTTTTTTAACTGCTTTTCCACTGGTTATCAAGATGAAATCATGTTTCATTTCCCTCTTCCTCTTACATGTATATAATAATTTAAGTAGATTTGTGTCTGGTATTCTGTTAAGATCAGCAATCCTAAACTATCACACAAATGGGAAAGATGAATGTTTCTCTGTAAAGCAACAGCATGTATTATTTACCACTTAATGATATAAAATACAATTATATATTGTTAAACAATTATATAATGTAAATAGTGTTCAATTATGTTTGCATGCCCTCTGCAGAGTGTCCAAAGCATGTTAAGTACATAATATAAATAGCCTTAAAAGAATTTTAGTTTCTGAGAGCAAACAGATTACCTGTTTTCACGTGTAATAGCAGAAATGGTCAAGTCTTACACACAGAAGTATTATTTTTGATGTAAAGTTGAACAAAGATTATTTTTTTTCGTGAGGAAGGGGTCTTCAAAGGAGCCTGAGGGTGTTCCACAGATACCCAAAACCAGTTAAAAATTGGTGGTAGCTGACAGAGTTGCGCTAGGTATACTTTAAATACTCAGCTGAAGGTCTGATTTTGGAATGTGTGTTTAATAAGAATAAGATGGGCTTTCAACTTTTACTCCCATTAGTTCATGTTAGAAAATTCTTAGTTTGTTACTCCGTCTCATCTTCCTTCAGCATTTTATCAAATACTTCACACAGTTACAGCTAAAATGACATTGAAATGCTAGTGAAACGTAGAACAATTTGGGTTTTCAAAAGCACTAAACTAAAAAGTGCTGTTGTAGTTATGCTCTTGCATATAATTACTTCAGAGGATGATACAATGAGGAGGGAATTAGATTCCAAGTGCTTGAGCACAATTCAGGAACTAGTTTCCTAATTTAGTAGTTTATAAATAATACATTATCAATAAGGGACTGAAAGTAGTATTGCAGAGCGTCTTGTTTTCTAAAATGATTGGTATGAGTAATATCAATTAAGACTGCTTCTGAAATTGAGGTAGAAGTTTTATGTGCTATTATAAATATAAATAATTAAAGCTGTAAATGGTGTCAATAACCAGACCTTGTCCTAAGAGTTGTCCAAGGCTTAGCTTGTGTCATTCAAGTAGAACTCAGAATTACATATTCAACTTCTAAGTTAATGGAGTGATCAATTTGGCATTATATAACTGGAAACATGCAAAGCATTTTAATTTCTTCAAGAATTATGTTGTGAGCAATTTGTTTAGTAAGAGAAGACCTACAAAAAGCATATGCCATTATTATTACCCAGAATCCAATAAAAGATAGTTTTTCAAATTATTACCATATGTGTGTAGGAGTTGCTTTGTACTGTAAAGTTATTTTAGATACCAGAATAATTTGTTTCATACTTTGAGTTCCTCACTGTTAAAGTGTCCCCTTAGATTTGCTATTACTTTGACTATTGTGTGATGCATAGTAAAAAAAAAAAAATAGTTTACAATAAAAGAAATTTAACAAGTAATTGAAATTCCAGATTGTGTGCAAAATGTGCCAAATGAAGTAATGGTATTTGCAGGGATATTGTATGAGTGCAGTAGCTGTGGGGAAACTAGTATAAAACTGTTAAGTATGCTCCCCCTCCCCCTGCTGTCTTTAACCACTGTTTATAAAAGCTTGAGAAAATATAGCAATCTTGACTGGCTGACAAACATTCCAACAGAAATTAATGTATTACGAATCATATGTTATAACTGGTTACCCATATTTTTCTTATTGTTTCTATTGATGTACAAATTAATGGACGGCTTTAACAAGGAGAGATTACTGAAAAAGGGCTTTTTTTATATTTGTATGTTTTGTGTTGAACAATTTTCTTAGGACCCAGCAGAACAGTAACTGAAGCAAAGGAAAAGTATCATTTGTAATGCTGCTTTCTTAAACCAATGCTTTTGTCTCTGAGCCTAGTGCAGACTTAAAGGATGTAATGACTAACAGGGAAGTTGGTTGAAATGAGTTTATTTTAAGATGCAGTTTCTGAATGTGCATTCTGTAATGTTGACATAAAGTCAGAGGTTAAGAAAAGTGTAATTTATATGGGGAAATCACCTCATTGATTTGAGTTGATTTTGTTTGATAGACTACTTACCTGCAGATGACTGCCAACTTAAAGGTACATAGGAAAGACTGTATTTACAAACCACTTTTGAATGTATTATACTTTAGTAGTATATCATCATGTTATATTGCTAACAGTGTAGCTATATTTCTTCGTGCCCCTTTGACATTCTGATGTCCTAATGGATCTTTCCTTCTTGGCTTAATAGATTCATAGCCTCAGGGAAGAAATTTTAAGACGATCCAACACCATTGCTGGAGAATTTTAGAAATTATCTTGTTTTCAGGTGTTAGTTTTCTTTTTCCAGTTGTGGAACAAACTCATGATGCAGTTTCTCTTGCTGTCCCATTTTTTTTTTCTTTTAGCACCTTCATTATGTGCTGTAACTAAATAGCAAAGTGTGGGGCAGTGTATTTGGTAGCATGGTAGCATCTGCTTCAGCAATATCCCTTTTTTAAAGACTTTGCTGCACCCGCGGTCAGTATGGAAAAATTCTTTGCAAACACTTGGCAGGCTTTAAGCAAAGTCCTATACATTAGGTGTTATTTGCATACCTTACCACGACTGTGTTATGATCCATGTATTCACAGTAGTCTGTCTCCTTGCATTGTTCGTATATAGATCTCGGGGTTAGCCCAACGTATTAGTTCCATGTGCCATCCAGAATTCTGTAAATGTAGCACAAATGCGTGTTGGACAGAGCTTTTTGGATATAAGAAAACTAGGATGAGCAGTTCTGCATGTAATTCTAAAAACAGACCCAGTCCTGAGCAGGGAAACCAACTATAGTTGGCAACAAATATTCAAGCAGCCAGAGAAACCAGGACTCATGCTTGGTTCAATTTCCTCTCACTTTGGATTGAGAGTTTACAATTTGTCAGAAATAACAGATGCAAACCCCAAGTTTACAGGTCACAAATAGGCCATCACAATCACAGGACAGCTGCTAACACAGGTACTGGGTATGTAAGTTGAAAATCGGTACTAAGCCTTCTAGTTTCTGTTCTTAAAGTATTTATCGGGGAGACTTGGCATCTCCAGCCTTATGGTGCTCACAAAGCTAGCTTCCTATTACAGTCTGCTTAGTTTTTGTAGTGAATGTTAATGTATGTTAAATTATGGTGGTAGTTAGAAGCTTTTCTGTGGCTATAGGAACAGTATTCCCAAAACAGAAGACTGTTTCTGTTTAACCTGAGCTTATATAATAGATAAGGGAACAGTGTGTTTTGAGTTCTATTATATGTGTTCTGTTCCAGAAGGCACTTCAGATTTGCATGTCCCACCTGCAGTGAGGGACTAACTGGGAATACCTGTTGTCCAAAAAAAAACCCCAACCAGTTTCCATACATTCCTAGTTCAACCAGGAGATTTATTTCATTCACTGAGTAAAAATCTACTTTCTGCAGAAAGAGAAAGCTCAAACTTATCTGCAGCAACTACTTATTTGTATAGTGCCCAATGGGGTCTTCATTTCTGTATGCAGTTACAATGTAACTGTTCAGAGTTCAGATGATCTCAGTTACAGCATAGTTCTCCCAGAATGTTTGATTGCATTTGTGAAACCAACACTGGGATTGTGGCCTTGGCGTTCTGTAAAAAGGCATTTTGGACTGTCCAATTGGACAATTAGTTATGAAAATTAGTCTGTGACACTTATATGCCTTCATAATTACTTATTACCCTGGAAGATTTTGGAATGAGGTTTCCTATCTGTGTGTACTGGAGCCGGGCTACAAGACAACATAGGAAACCAGAGAGAATTCTATTTTTTTTATATAGCTACCTGGTTTTTAATGAGGATTGTACTAGAGGAGGCACTTGAAAGGTATCAATGTATGTAAGTTAAAAAAATTTTTGTTAATTCTTTTATGAATTATAGCTTGAACACATATAAATGTTTGACATGGGTTTAATTAGTGGGATAGTGCATTAGGCTTTCTTGTCAAAATTAAGTTTTATATGTAAATTAAATTTAATCTATCTTTGCTTTATATGACAGTTATACTTGATGCAAAGGCAGTGTCTACTATAAGATTCTGAGTATAGAATAAGAGCAAATTATTGGCATGAATGTGTCATCTCATGATTATGAAAATAAATACATGCTTTTAATTTAATAGTAAGCATTTAAAAAAATGAAAAATGAAATGAAAGTTACCTTTGTCCTAACTTTTGCTGTTAACATCTATGCTAGTCTTTCTTTACTGTTCAGTTCCTCTTCTGTTTAGGAATAACCTTCAAGTTAAGCAAATCGTTGGCAGTACACTCTGTTGTCTCATAATTTGTTAAATACTTTCCTAAATCTTGCATTTGCATGGTACCTGATCAGATAAGCAAAATGAGTGAGATTTTTGTAGGAGTAAGTTCAATGAAGTACTGTTCCCTCGGGAGAAAAGAGACTACAGTGTATCTAATAAAACACTCATTTGTATTGAATCCAGAGCAGTTTAAGGGGAATCTTCTAGACCCATGTGGCTTTCTTTCAGAAAGATACTGCAGGGAAGAGCTAGCCAGGGTTTGAAGTCAGCACAGTAGCTGCAGTGGCAGCCAAAGAACGGGTTAGGGGTGCTACTGATGCCATCAAAGTCCTACTGCTGTCTTCACTGTGAACATGTTCCATCCATTTGTGATTTCTTCTAATGCATACCTTCCTTTACTTGATGTTCCATTTAGCTAATTCCTCTTCCTGCATACTAACCTGAATATTCATACTTCAAAAAACTTAAGTAACAATTTGTGAATAAAAAAGGTTACAACTGTACTGTATACTCAGCTTGTTTGTTCTGATCCTTTCCTTTACCTGTCTTGATTATACAGATTCTGAGATCCTTGGGTGATGTTTTAGTCCTCTGTCTAGCACAGATTGGTTCTTAGGTGTGATTGCAGTAAGTTGGAGTAATATTAATAAACACATCTGAATTGAAGAATAACTATTGTTGTTTTCTTTTGGTCAAAAAATCTGATTAAAACCAGGAAGTTCTATTGTATTTGTAGACGGAACAGTAGAAGCAGCATAAATTCAATGTTATTGCTTCTGAGTTTCTTCCCAATTTCTTAATGAGCTTTATTTTTTTTTTATGCAGAGACTTGAAGGGTGTTATAGTCACACTGAGTGACAATGGGCATCTTCAATGTTCCTACCTTGGAACAGATCCTTCACTCTTCCAGGCTCCTAGGGTTGATTCTAGGGAAATAAACTACGAAGAATTTGATGCTGAAATGAAAGAGCTTCAGAAGATCATCAAGGAGGCTACAAAAACGCAAGGTATACTTCTCCCTTTTCTGTAGTTGTATGTACTTTTAACCACTTGACTTTCCATTTAGCACTTTAAAATATTTTATTTTTGTACTCCAACCATAATTACATTTATGTAGGAAATGTGATATTTTAAATTTAGGTTTTAATTTAAAAAAATGTACAAATGAAATCCGAGACTGTAAGGCCCTTGGATACAGAGTTTTTTGTATTTTCATAACACCTGATGGAGCTTTAAGATATTAACATCAGGTTGCAGGTAATTCTCACTAGTGCAAGGGTTCAGGGAGAAAACTGACAGTGTGTTACTCCCCAAAAGTAAGAAATCTTAAGGAATTTCACAGCAACAGTGTGGTATACTCAGGATTCAGAGAGAGCAAAAGTATTGCCAAATTCTGTTTTTATTACAAATTACTTAAGTTATGCAATTATCAAAGAATGACTTTTTTTTAAAGCAACTTTTCTGTTGCTTTAACTTCTCTCAAAAGCAATTGTATTTAAAGAATTTAGTGAGAGATATCAAAACCCAAATAACTAATCATGATAAACTCTGGAATTTACATTGCTAATAACTTGCATGGATTCTCTTCAAGAGCACATCATTTCTACAGAGACCCTTCAAAGCTTGTGTTTTCATAACTGAGTTTTTAAATAGTGTATCTGACTTACACAGGGAATTGGAAGCATGTGATTTTACAGGAAACAATGGAAAAATCTTAAACAAATAGAAAGAACCAATTAAAATTTTTTCGTGATGATAGTTAGCATGTTCTTAAAATGCATTAAAGAAATAGTTGTGGCTTTCTGTGCGAAAAAAAAGCGAAAAAGCTCATAGTAGAAATCCCTAGAAAATTAGAAATTATTTATCTGCAGTTGTGAGCTTGATTCTACAACTCAAATTCCATTTTTGTAATTGCGTGTAACTTTGTCTGTTATTGTGATAGGCTAATGTAAGTTTTTAATTTTACAAATACAGTAATTGGTTATTTAAGCATAAAGACATGGGTAAATTCCATTGATTTTTACCACAGCCCTTCTTTTGTAAGCGTTTGACAGTTTTGTCTGGCTATCATAACCAAAGGAAAGAAAAACTTGATGGAAGGAATAAATCTATCTGAAGTGAATCAACTTCTATTTGTTAGTTTTAACATACTGTGTGGAAGATCTAGAGAGAGAAAAAGGAAACATAGCTGTCCTTTAAGTTTTCTAATAACTGTTACAGTGCAATTGACAAGTTTACTGTGAATATTGTTGATCTTTTCCCCATTCTCTCTTCCTCTTAATTTTCTTTCTTCCTCAATCTTTCTAATCTGATCTAACGTGTTACAGTGGTGTTTTCAGATGAGTTTTTAAGAATGCTCTTTTCATTGTGGAGAGATGCTCTAATGATGTTGTGATTGACTTTAACTGGATGTAAAACTTGAGAAAACCTTTTGTACAACAAAACATTTTACTTATGACGAATGCCTTTCAATTTTGGATGTTTTGGCTTTGTTTCATTTTGGTGCTTTTCTTAGAATTTAGCTAAGTCTTAAAATAACTGCTAATCGTGTCTGCTTGAATACAAAACACTTCTGAACATTGGCCACCATTAAGTTATTCCTAAGCATGATCTTTAAAATCAGCCATTGACTTTTCTGTCTTTTGGGTTCACGTTTGTTCAGTAAGAGCTTTTGTTGTTTTGAAAATATCTACCCTTATATGGAAATAATTTTTCTTTGTTTCATTTTGACTTCCAAACATGGAAGGTATTTAGAATTAGGTCATCATATAAAAAAACCACTTAGAATAGTTATTTCCATAAATGTCTTGTATTTCTGTCCAGTGCTGACCATTAAACTGTTGAACTTAAGCTTTTATACATTTTGAAGAATAAGGATTTACATTATAAACTGATGAAATAATTTTAAAATCTTAACTGTTATACTGAGTTAAATCTAATGTTTCTTGCATCAGTCTGGATGACATGAGTGATTAAACATAGGTGCGTTGGCTCAGTTTAATATTAACAAAAAGCTGATACATCTATGTAAACTTTGGTTGTGATATCTGTCCTATTTCTAATAAAAAGATGACTGTATGACCAAAGTTGCATCATAGTTTGCTTGTAGAAGCAACCTGAAGAGAAATGGTTAAGAAGGGATAGAAAAGGAAGATATTTTCTTATCTGTACAAATGGAATGGATTGTTCTGAGCCATGTGTAATAGGCAGAACCAGTTGTGTGCAATTGTGGCAGTATGAAACAGGCCTAGGCTTCTTTGTTAGGTGGTATTGGAGGAACATGTTTTGGTTTTGCTTTTTTCCCTTGCAGTAAAGGAAGGCATTTTCCTCTGAGTACAAGGATATGAAAACTTATTTTCTGTCTTCATCAAAATATTTTCCCTTGACCCTCTTGTTAGAGATAATGTGCTGCCTACTAGTTCTGGGCCATTTTGAGGACTCTGTGTAATAAAATTCTTGCAGCTTTCTGAATGTGCTCATGCTCTCAATTATTCAAGTAATATGTTAATTTCCCCTTTACATTAAGTCTTTACTGTTACTTTAGGAACTATACATTTCCTGTTTGGGGTTTTCTTTTTCCAATACATTTAGTATTAAGAAATAGAAGTGCATTTCAGAAAAAGACAAATACATTAGAGCTGGACTTCTGGCCTGTCTTAAGAGGAGATCATGTAATTCCTCGTGGTATTTAAGTGCTTAGCTTTTAACCCTTACAACTTTTTGTACATACATGAATCTGCATAAGGTTTTATATCATGGGTATAAATGAGTTTGTAGCATTCTTTGCCTTGTATGTTGACAGTCCTGGAAATCATCAGGTAATATACTGTAACCAAGCCCCATATAATGTTCTGTACATAAAACTTTCCTATACCTTCTTATGCAGAGGAATTTGTAAAGTCTATTTTAACTTTACACTATTATGCACAGAATATGTGTCTAACATTCATTATCAAATTATTTAGATGAAAGTGTCATGAGATGTGCGGTATGTATTTTGAAGATAGTTGTTTATTATAGGTGTATTAGTATATGCATGTGAGGACAAAAGTTTAAAAATTCCTTAGAGTTGCTGAAGATCATGGATAGTAAGTGTAAAATCTTGTAGAATGCATCTAAATCCTTTTTCATACATAAATCAGAAATCCAGAATGAGATCCAGGTTTAGGTTGTCTGCAGAAATCTTACAAAATTGGGAAGTTTCTTTGGTCAAAAATTGTATGCATTGTGGTTTTTTCCTTTACAGTAGTAGGTGGAGTGATGTAAGTCTGAAACTTGATGATGTTGAAATTGTATTTTTAGAAATGTAGCTGCATATTTGTTAAAGGAGAGCTTATTTACTTTTTCTTTCAGATATTCTGCCCAAATCTAAAAAACACAGAGACCTAATTGTCACAGCAGACGTTTCGCCTGATTTGGACGCAGAATCTGTATGTACCTGTAAAAAAAGGAAATTACTCTGAAAGCATTGGTTTCATACATGAATAAATAATGGTTGATCATGGATGGTGATTACTACGTATTAATATTTGTGCAACTGTAGCTCCCAGTTTTGCATCAATTAAAACACAGTTTTGTTAATGATTCCAACTAAAATTATTAAAATTGTTTAGTATCTTCTGTCTGGGGACCTTTTAGATTCCTGGCTAAGTAAATATAAGTGAACGAGAACTTAGGATCTGGAATAACACTGTACTGGTGAGAATTTGTAATAGTGAGCAGTTAAAATAATATTGGGGGAAACAGTAGAAGTGTCACCCTGTGGATCTTTTAAAGACAGAATACGTGAACCACTCAAAGATGCATTGTAAGGAATAATCTTTCTCTGGCAAGGCATTATTCAATATTCTCTGCTGTTGCAGCCTAATTAATTTATTCATCCCGTATACATTTGTAGTTTATAAAAATTAATTCAAATTAAGATTCAGGAGAGCTTATATTGTCTCAGAACGTACTTATTGCACTAGAACATCTGTAACTAGTCATTTCTGGCCACTAATTTCTGCAAAACTGATTTTCAGGGGTGCTTACTGTTTAAGAAATCTACGAGGAGCTGCTTTTAAATGCTTTATATATGTATATTTGATAAACTTATTTAAACTCTGTTATTATTACTACTGCTACCTGTACTGCTATTGTTCTTTGTTAAAGGGACCCCTTTATGATGTGTGCTAGTGTCCTAGCACTTGTCTGTGGAAAAAAGGACAGTGTGACATGGTCTTAGCTAGCTGCAATAATCTGCTCACAACACTTAGAACTGTTAGGTCCATAGAATGCTCTAATGCTGCTGTGCTCATTTGCTCAACCTTCCAAATGCAAATGGTCTGTTTCATATATAAGTAACTCAATATATCAGTCAAACCATAGCCTTGAATCTTTATTTCTCAAGGCTGTCCATATATCTTAGTTGCCTGTGTGGTAGGCTTTCCTGGAGGTTCCTTCAGTAGCCATCTAGAAAGGAAAAATCTAATAAGATACGTCATGGAGAAGGATCAATACAGCAAATGTGGGAATAATTTTTACGGCTTCTGCAGTGATCTTGGAAACTACAGGCTTGCAGATACTACTTCTGCACTTGTGAAAAGATTAAATTGTAATGTGTTTGGTAAAAGCAAAGAGGATACAGATATTAAAATGGATTAGATAAGCAAGTGGAGGACCATTCTGGTTATTTAACACCACCTCCTGTGTATGGCCTCTGATCCAGGAAGTCCAGCTGATTTCTGAAAGCTGCTATTGCTTCAGGATTGCACAAGAGACAGTGGGCATGACATGCCAGTATGAAAGTAGCTATGTTTTTTTAACTGAAAAAGATACACAATGGACGAATGAAAGTCCTATTTCTAGAACCCAGAGAGCCTACCAACTTCCTGACTACTTAGGAACTTTGCAGATGTGGGCCTTGTACTGGCACGTTAGGATAAAAAGGAGGGTGGGTAGAGGACATCAGATTGTTCTTAATTTACTCTTTTATCGAGAGAAGGTGTAATTTCAAGTCAGTAATTTGGTATTATAGCAGAAGTGAAGTGTTTCTTTAAAATAAGATAGTTGAAACAAATAGGAACGTTTTCTTAAACTGTAGGGACTGACCTGTTGCAAAATGAAATATAAGCATAAAATAAGATATTAAAATAGACTGCAAGGTCAAAATTAATTTTGAATTAGATGGAATTGCCTGTTGAAACAGCAATTAGCCGGAGGAGCAAGATGCCTGTTATAATTTTCTTTTGAAGTTCAAAATATATTTCTGATTATAAGATAGTGTGTGATGATTTTATAGTACATATTATGGTGTGTGTATAATATATTGGCCAATTGGAAGTCACCTTTCCCTACTAAATAACAGAAGATATTTTTAGAATTTAAATAAATATACAGTGCAAAGTAGTGTGCCAAACAAAACGTTTCAAATATTCATATATACATCAGAGTGTATTAGTTTTTTATATACACAACATTCATGACCTTTTGCTATCCTTTTCGCAGGCAATTTCAAATTTTTTACCTTTTCAGAAGGAACTCAGAAATGTATTTTGTGTATTTTAATCTGTCATAGGAATGATAAGTCCTTTACCATTAATTCTCTGTTTACAGGTTGATGGTAGGAAAGTAATATTGCATTCACTGTGTTCACTCATTCATGTGTAATATTGAATTTACTCTGTTTTCATCTTTTTCTTGACAGCAAGCCATTGAGAGTGAGGTAGAAGCAGAGGCAGTACCATCAATCACAGTAAAGGTACTGTGCCTAACTCAAACAGTAGCATTGAAATAGTGGTGGCAAATTTTAACAAACCTGTCACTTTCTGTGTATTGCACTTAGATCATGAAAATGAGTAAAATTTGAAATGCAATATATACTTAATTCTTTTTCTCCTTAGTATGACAAGGTGTCATTCTAGCAAGCCTTCTGCTGAAGTCAGAAAGCGATTGGAGTTTTTTGATAGGCTTATCAAGAAGCAGATACAAAACATTATTAGGATAGAATGAACTTGGTTTTGAAGTTATAAGAATAAATTTTCCAACACTTTTCAAAGGGGATAAAAGTTTGGTTACTCAAAATGTGAAGTTTGTTGTCTTCAGCTGCCTTTTTAGTTGTCAATAAACAAAAATAGAATTCCTTTTGTAAAAAGACTTTCATAGCTTTTGCTAGTGAAAAAAAGCAAGGAAAATCTAATTTGAAAACTCAAGTCATTGCAGTCCTCCATGAAAGTTGCTGCCTGTAACTGATTCTAAAAGTGTGTGCGCGCGTGCGCATGCATGTATGTACAAGTGTAGTTTCTCCTCAGTATTGCCTAAAAAGGATCATGATTTTTATTTCCAAGTTTGAGAGGATCTTCTAGCAATATCAGTGGAGCCTTACTTTTGAGAACCTTGCAAGTTTTCCCTCTGTCTTGAGTGAAAAGTTCAGAGGGTAACTGGACTAGTTATTGAACCAGATTTCCTTACACTAGTGTGGTTTAGTTGTGCTTGGTCCAACATCTTTCTCTGCATTTTTAAATGCTAAAATGATACAGGATAAAATCCTAATCCTGATAAAGTCTGTGACAGTTTTGCTGGAAGAAGTTCAGATGAATGGTATTGGACTTTGAATCAGGCTGTTTATGAATATAAGGGTACCTTAAAATATGTAATGTAAATTTAAATTACTTCCAGAAAGGTATGAATTTATCAGCTTCTAGTCTACATCGGAGCCAATATATTGTGTAAGTGAGTTATTACAGAGGAAAGTATTGTGTTTATAGTTGCCAAATTCAATTTTTGGAGAGCTGTTATAATTTCAGTATTGGGAACACAGGTAACTCCAGTTGTTCTCCCTCATCTGCTCGTTATTGCTATTGTAAAGCCAATGGCAAACACTGTTTAAAATGAGCAAGGATGTGTTTATATATTTGATGAGCTTTTTAATGGGAAGACTTTATAATTCCCCATTCTGTTCTCTTGTTTATCCATCTTATACCTTTTAATGAAACAAAAATAGTAAATGTAGGAGTTAACATGCATTCAGTTTTTTCCAGAATATTTTTCCTGTGATAAGTTCATTTAACTGATCTTCATATGTCTCCATTCTACTTAATTGCAGTCGATAGAAAAGTCCTTTTAATTAATGGATTAAACTCTTTAATATTTACAAAGTTATAAGCATTGGTTCTCATGAAAGTAAGAAATAATTGTACATTATGGTTGCATGTTATGACTCCTGTCAGACTAACTTGAACTTAGCCACTCTATTTGGACAAGTTGAGAACAATTTTGATAAAATTTAAAATTAAGTATTTTCTTGAATTGCTCAACTGCAACCAGTGTATATGTATACCTTGCATGTTTTCTGCAAAGTAGGTAATGTTACTAGTGAATATTATTTGGCCATTGTAATGGTGGTCATTGTACCCAAAAAATCGGCAGGCAATGCACTGTG
This sequence comes from Morus bassanus, assembly GCA_031468815.1. NCBI lineage: Eukaryota > Metazoa > Chordata > Aves > Suliformes > Sulidae > Morus > Morus bassanus. The sequence goes on along the minus strand of CM062567.1, from coordinate 54,774,778 downwards.
CTCTAAAACAACTTCCAGAATTTGTGACACTTATTTTTATATTAGAAACTTAATTTTTAAATTTAATTTTGCACCAATGACAGGAAAGTTTTGCCAAAAGTATCTAACTTTATTAAAAGTTTCTGGATAAGAGGATTCTTTATGTCAGGCTCCTATATGCAGCAGAAAGCCAAACATAATTGAGAAATGCACTGAAGCAGGGTTTGCCAGTAACTTTAAATGTCACTGTTTTGGTTACAAATTCTGAAGTGTGCAGGCTCATGTCTGTATGTTTTTAGCTCATTTAATTGGCGTAACATCTGTAAGGCTATTGATTCCATCTTCATGGTTCATCTTATTGAGATTCTGGCTTCAGAAAACGGGACAAAGTTCACCTGATGTATGTACAAAGATAGATGTGATCCTTCCTCGCTAGCGTTAATAGCGATGGATGATCTTGAGGGCCTGTTTGCAGCCTAAATGTATTGTTAAACCAAAATAAATGTTGATGTTAATTCTGTTAAAATAGTCAAACTTCCTAACACTTGAGTCATTTTATAACTAGTAATATTTTCCTAAACTGATTTAACCTGTCTGTAGTGAGCTCCTTGGTAGACAAACAATACAAACCAGATAATAGATAGCAGATATGGTCTGTGTATATGCAGACCACATTCAGATCTCGGTCACCACTATACTTCCATTTTAGATCTGAGTTAAGGACATTTTTTTGATAGCCATTGGTTTTGCAGTGAAATAACTGCCTACAAGAGAAGCAACCAGGGCCACTTCAGGTTTATTGTTAGGTCAGCTCTCATAATCTGGAGTTGTAGTTGTGCTGGGTATCCTGTATATTGATTGTTAGAATTTGTTTGCCATAAAAAATCAAATAGAACCTGACTCTGAAGTTATTCAGAAGACTATGCATTGCTCCTTGCAGTTAAAGGAAATAATTTCTTTGGTTAGCTTTGTTTTTATTATTTATTGTTTAATTTATTATTTTTATTTATTATTTATTTTTATTATAATTTTATTTATTATTCTGTTTTTATTCTTTATTCTCTTGTTTTTTTTTACTTTAGTCACTTAAAAGAACAAATGCACATGACACTGGAAAAATATTAACATTTTAATTAAACTTTAGCGTTAGTTTATCTTGGGTTAAAATTGTAAAGAATGTGAGAAATCCCCTCAGTTTTTTGTACCCTTTCAAGTTATTGTGTTCCATTATTGGCTCTAAATAAGAATCATAAAAGGAAAATACTGGTTTGGAAGTTGAAATTTGGATTTCTTAAATGTTGTTGCTGAATTGCTCTTTGCAGGTTTTTCATATCTTTTTGCTGGTTATATTTGTGTTCTGCTATACAGAGATTAATTTGTTGCTTCCTCTAAATACTTCCTTATCTCTTGATTTAGATAACAATACAGAGCAGAGTGACTGCGCAGAAACCAAACCTGGCAGTATGTGTACAAGCTCCATTAGCGGTGACCTGTGACCAGTTCGTCTTTGGTGATTTAGGTAAATTATTATAGTATATTACAGCTGTTGTATCATATTTTTTTCTGAGGATGTTTGAAAGGTATAGTCGGGCCTCCAACGAGTGCGTTGTTGCAGACATACTGCAGTTAAGGCAATTACAAATTTGCCTTGCCTGCACTCTGCAGCTTCTGGATGCTGCTTGGTGGAGGAAGACAAAGTAGAAAGGAATGGAGTTGCTTCCTTGACTATGGTATGATCCATGGCAGGTGAGGAGAGGCAGGGTGGCAGCTTCATGATGGGGCAGGTGGAAATCAGTTATTCTGTGGTACTTTTGCTGGGGCATTTTGTCTTGCTGGCAATTCTGTCTATGTAGAAATGGCGCTGCTGAGCTAAAAACAGGGACAGAAAGCTTGTTTACCTGTGGACAGTCTAGCATATGTTCCCAACTTAGCACCAGCTGTTTGGTGATTCTAGCGTTTTTCCAACTCTGCTGATAAGGCTGCGAGTGGGATTGCCTTGAAGACTAAGTGGAGCTGAAGACCAGAGAAGTGTGTCCTGCTTGCCTCAGTTGGGACTGCAGACCATTTCTGTTCTGAAATGTACAGTAGTGGTCCCTGTTGAAACAGGGCTTTACTGACTGTTGCTCGCATCCCAAAGGACAGTTGTTACGTTTTCTCAGCATGTGACAGGAGCAAAGGGCTGATGGCTTTGTAAAATATTAAAATCACAATATAAAACTGCATTTGTTTTGATATTCTCTGTGTTCAGTGTGCTGAATTGTTTTATTGGTTATGGTTCAAGATAGTTGTAAGCTGGAGAGACTAGTTTGCCTTCTACAAATGACGGATTTTAAAAAAAAAAACAAAACATGTCCAGTGATTTGATAAAGGTGAACTGATGGAAACAACTCTCATAATTTAGAATATTTCCCAAAGTGCTAGAAAATATGTTGCTTTCATTTGGATGTTCCTATTACTTGATTTGATTTTTGTATTGTTTTTAGAACCAGATTCATCTGAAACTGTGGTCCTGTCTGTCTTTCTGAAGGGGAATTGTTCTCCATCAGAACTAGAAGGAAATTGTGTGGTTTCATATAGTACACCAACAGGTAAGCCACTGGAGATTTCAAATTGATTTGCCTTTTTTGAGGTCTTTTTCTTCACATATTTCTTAAATGTTCTTTAGAAATGTATTGAAGGCAGTACAAGTTAAAGAAATAATGTGTATCAGAGTCTAGCCTTCAGTTTTAGTTAATATTTTATGGAGCATTGTTAAGTTATGTAATTGGTCTTATAGAGGTAAAATCATTTGCTTATGGCTTGGGAAGCAGCTGTACAAGCTTTCCCACCCTGTCCTATCAATTTGCTTCTGTTCTGCTCTTTAAGGGACCACCTCTTGGAGTGAGAAGTTAATTACATCTTTATGACTATTCAGCCTTCTGGGCTGCCAACAAATGTGACAATAACTGCCTCCCCACAGAGGAGGAGATTTGAATAAGTGTTGGGAGTGATTATTCCTCACTTCCTTTTTAACAGTTGAACATACTCATTCTAAGCAAATAAACTAACCCAAAGGAATAGAAACTAAGTCGGTCTGTTTTATAATGCCCTAATGACCCTAGTCATAGAATATGTAAATTTACCCCGCTATCCATAACTGAAGACTTATTAGCTTAGTTTTCTACACACAGCCTGAATGTGTCAGGCTACTGAGAAACTGTATTTAGGCAGGGCTTCCATGTTAAGTTAAATGCAGCATAAACCAGTTTAAGCTGTCTGTTCTTCACTTCTCGCTGCTTGGCTTTGCTCCTGCACCTCCTTCCCTGTTGTGCTCACACAATCAACAGTTATTTCTCAGCCAGATTTGCTGATTTGGTTCACTGTGCAAGCACAGAGCTGTGCCAGCACAAAGGGAAGAGTGACACGGAGTAGACAGGCATCAAAGAAATGCATGTGGAATTAGGGCTTCTGTGAAGGGTGGTGGTCTTGAGTACCTTATTCTATGTAGACACTTTTATTTAAGCACTTCACTTCTCACTTGAAACATTGTGTTTATGATGATAGTCTAGGCTGTGTGATGATTGAGATGTTTATTTCTGGACAAAACTGAAACTCATGTTTTTAAAGAACTTGATCTTACCCTCTTTAGTCAAGGCTTGCAGATATGTGCAGAGAGTGGGAGAGAAAAGGGTGCTCCTCCCTTTTACTTGAGAGCCTGCAAAAACAGCTTGTACAACCTCAGTCCCTTTGTATTGTGGCTCTGCTTATTCCTTGTGAATGAGACACTGTATCTTCATAACTGTCCAACTTAGTGATGTGGCTTTAGAAAGGTTTTGTGCTATGACTGTATAGGTACTATACTTTTTGAGTATCTTGGATCTTCTGATTTTGAAAGCTTGCTTTTTGTTTTGCTGGTCTTGCTTCTGTGATTTTGCTTTGCAAGACTGGAGTATCAAACTTAAAGGGTATTTTTCACCAGCAAATGAATGTATTATTTCTTTCAGATACTAGTTAAAATTACGCTCATATTTTAGCTATTAGGTTGCATTTTGCAAGCTTTTTGGTTAGAGAAGTAAAGAAATCTTCGATCTTAAGTATGTTTGTTTATATGCCATTAAAAAAAATCCCCAGAAGACGTGACGTCTAACGGAATGAGGGAACAGGAGAAGAAATTTTAAAAATTGACCTTTATTGGTAGAATTCAGAAGACTTCTAAATAAAGGAGCATAATTAAGATTTTTTCTAAATTTTTGGATATTCATTTAAATTACTAAGCTGGGATAATTCTATTCAATTACATACAGTTACTAGTGTTACTTGTACCAGGCAATCAAATCTTAGTGTAATATACTAGTAAACAAAAACCAAGTGCTTTTGTGACTTCATTTTATTTGAATAGAGACTTTTTCCTCTTTTGTTTTTTAAGATATCCATATCTGTGGCCAAATCAGTCTTCACTGTATCCCTGTGGGATTCATACAGCTGAAGGTTAATGAGTCACTCAGTTGGATGGGATCGCACTATTGATGAACGTGGTTTCATGTCTGTTTTTTGGCTAGTATGATGTCTTTATGTATTGTCTACTTAACAAATGTGGCTTAAATTCTTTAAAACCTGTTACTATATTTTCTTTTTGTCTTATCTGAGTAGCATCTTATGTATTTTTTTTTCTTTTGTCCCATTGCTGGTTATACGGTAGAGCTCAATCCTGAAGGTGAGTGAATGGAAAAAATGCAAAGTTTGAATGGTTTCATGAGGGACAGCATATGCTGAATAAAGCAGACTTGGAAGGGAGCTTTTATTTTATCTATTATTTCTATAAGTTCTTATTATCCTTGATTTGAAGTTGTGAATATGTGAGAAAACTGAAAGTAAATGAAGCTTAGATGTAAGACGACAATTACCCATGTGGACAACAGAATGTAGTAAAGACATTTCTTGGTGAAATATATTGCACTTTCTCATATGTAACATAGGAATTTTGCAAAGTATTAAGTGCCTTGTCCATTGAGATTGGAAATGGGAAACACAATTGTATGTTCTTTCTTTACCATAATTTAAGCTATTTTTTTCAAGTTTCAGCAAGAACTTAGGGAGCTAAATTATAGCTTTTTTGGTGCAACTGAATCAGCTATTAAGGATTTGTAGCTAATACTATGTTGTTTGGACTGAGTAGCTCTGAGAATGATGTCACTTAACATCTTTGTTCCAATTCCTATTTGAAACATCTTACTCAAACTAAAAGGCTGCTTTCTAACCAAGAATACCAGCAGTACAAAACTTATCTGTGATTATGGTAGATATGATACTTGCAAAAGGTACAATTAAAAGACAAAACAGGACTGGAAAGTTAGCTTATGTATAGGTACACTAAAAAGAGAGAAGGGTAGTTTTGCAATGTAGTTGTGTACCTGTGTTGAAAACATACAGTCCTTGTAGCATGTATTTTACTAACTTTTTAAAAATATATGTTAAGTACAAATTCCCTCACATTTTGGGGAGGAGAAAAAAGTTGCTTGTCATAGATGTAGAGGTTGGGTGTTTTCAGTTTTGCAGTTTTCCTAAACAGAAGTTATACATATAGGTGTACGGATATTTGAGTCTTGTTTTTCAATACTTACTGTCTTACGAGCATACTAAGTGAGGTAAAAAAGTAGATAACTGTGTTAATAGTTCTCTTCCTCTTCTGCTTTCTGGGTATTTCAGGGGACATTGAGGTGCTGTACAGGAAAGAGATGCTTGAACCATCTCAATAAAATACTACTCTTGCTGCGAATAGCTATCACCATGTGGCAGATTTCTGCTATATAAAGTAATTTTAAAAATTATTTTTAAATAAAGTAAGTATATAAATAAAGTGTACAAAAATAAATCACAGAATGGTAGGGGTTGGAAGGGACCTCTGGAGATCACCTGGTCCTACCCCCCTGCTTGAGCACAGACACCTAGAGCAGGGTGCACAGGACTGCGTCCAGGCAGGTTTTGAATATTTCCAGAGAAGGAGACTCCACAACCTCTCTGGGCAGCCTGTTCTAGTGCTCTGTCACCCTCACAGTAAAGAAGCTTTTCCTCATGTTTAAGTGGAATTTCCTGTGTTCCAGTTTGTGCCCATTGCCCCTTGTCCTGTCGTTGGGCACCACTGAAAAGAGTCCGTCCCCATCCTCTTGACGCCCACCCTTCAGATATTTATAAGCATTGAGAAGATCCCCCCTCAGTCTTCTCTTCTTCAGGCTGAAAAAAGCCAGGTCTCTCAGCCTTTCCTCATAAGGGAGATGCTCCAGTCCCCTGATCATCTTCGTAGCTCTCCGCTGGACTCCCTCCAGTAGTTCCTTGTCTTTCTTGAACTGGGGAGCCCAGAACTGGACGCAGTACTCCAGATGTGGCCTCACTAGGGTGGAGTAGAGGGGGAGGATAGCCTCCCTCAACCTGCTGGCCACACTCCTTTTGGTGCACCCCAGGATGCATTAAATATATAATTTGAAAGGGTAACATTCTAAAAATGAAGATTTGGATTTTGTTTTAAGAAATTTCTACTTAGGATGAAAATCTGATGCTGAAGAGGATATTTTGGAGCACAGTAAACTGTGTAGAATTATCTGGGACACAGTTTATGTGGGTTACTGTGAGGTGCACTGGATTAGTTAAATTCAAGGGTCATCAATACAAGAAAAAGCATAAATTCTTGCAATATTTAACATCCTAAATTAGAGATCTGAGCTTTAATGTTTTTTATCATGTACATCAGTGTTATGTTTCAAATATAAATAAGATGAATGCATGACTAATTTGGAAGTGAAGTCATAACTACAATGCATGTAACTTTTATTACTTTTATCAGGTAAGTGCATAGTATGCCTTTAAATAGTAGTAACTTATGAGATAATGTTACAAAATTTCTGTTGTGTTTCAGATTAGAAGAGAATCTGTTTTTTCCGCATTTCTTTATTACAGTGCTAAAATTGTATATCGTGCAATGTATCACAACTCTAGATGAAGTGAGATGTATTACTAGACGTAGCACCAAAGGATTGAGGAAGTTCTGGCTCCCACACTTTGCTACTGCTTTGTGTTTCTTTACGACCATTTAAAATTCTGAAATATTTTTAAAGCATTTCCCAGAAAGAGTTTTTCACTGCAGTGATAAATTTTTTTGGAGCTTTTTGGTTTGGTTTTCTTATGTATAGTTGTTTTGGACTCATCAACTAGAAATCTCCCAGTCCCCTCCCAAAGCCAGATACTATTTGATTTAGTTTTGATTTGACTTTTGTCTGAAATATTGAAAAATTATGTTTATGATGAGGCAGACTGAGAGCAGACTATCTATGGAAAGTGGGTTTGAAACAAGAGGAGAAACATCTTGTTCTAAATATAAAAATATTTCAAAATCTTTTTGGCTTGTTTTGTCACTAATTTTTTCCTGTTGATAAGTCTCCATATGCAAGTTCAACAGTAAGATGTTTGTGTTATGTTGTCGACAAGAAAAGATTTTAATTTTCCCATCAGATGATGAAGATACAGTTGAGTGAATCATTCTGAAAGGTCATGGGTTTATTGTCAAGTATTTTTTCAGGAATTTTCCTTGGAACCCAGGGATATCCTACTTTTAAGTACCTGTCTTAAGCTTTCTGCTCATTTTACACTGATTTTTGTTTCAAGCTGCTGCATAATAGTTACTTGGAGGCATTATCAGCCAGCCAAAATAGCTAATGAATTGAGAACCAGAGGGATGAATCTGAGCCTTCTAGTAACATTTTCCCCCTGAGATGAGTCTTAGAAATAAGTTTTCATTGCAAGAGATCCACAAAGCAGCAAACCAAATTGTTAGCAAAAAGGGTTGCTTGGATGACTACTAAATGGTTGAGCTCTATTTTTATAATAGCCTGCTAAGCTAACATGACTAATAACGTCTGTGTAGCTATCAGTTTCATGACTTTTCTGTTTCCGTATAGTCTTGGCAGTAACTTACTTTATTCCCTCTAAAAATGTACTTTGTTAAATTCTGCTGAGGTGAGCGTTGGGGTTAATGTTTGAGTTTTGTGGGTTAATTGGGAGAGAATGAGTGATTGTTGCTACCACATTAATACTATTCTCAATAAGATGAGTATTGGTGCCTATAGTGATGTCTGTACCTGAATGAAACAAGGTTTCTATCTTAGCTGCTTCATCAAAAAATCCTTCTCAAAAAAACCATAATCTGGCTGCCCAAAAGAGCAAGAACTCCATATTTTGCAGGAACTAGCACTTTTACCTTTCACATAGAACATACCAGGCGATTTCTGACATGCGAACAATTTTAAACAATGTTTATATTTGAGCAAATTTTTGACATATTCTAATGAACATGTTTTCTAAAAGTTGGTGTTAAAACTTCCTCTTTATTCTTGCAACATTCTGATAAAATTGTATATGATATTAGATCCCAATACCAAAGGCAGTAGCCAGTTTGTTCTACAGTTCTGTTTTATTATGATGCAATAAGTAGAAAGATAGAATTTAATATACCTTTGGGAAATATCTGATACATTTTTTTCTAAGCCACAGACCTCTGACAGATGATATGAAGCTTGCATAGATGCTATTTAAGAGGTTAAAAAAGAGTAAATGTGTTCTTAACAAGGATTTAGTTTGTGATATTCCTGAAGTACATGCTTCAATTTTGTGTTCAAAGCATTGGGAGTAATCACGCAGCTGTTGTCTATGTTAAAGTAGAATTGTTTGTCTAGAGCATTAAATAAAATGTTCATCTTCCGTGCATGTTAATTGGCATAAATACAGATATGCAGTGGATCTGGCTAATAACTCTTGCTTTCTCATTCAGTTGAAAATGTTCGCTTGAAAATGTAAATAAAAGTATTCAAATTTAAAGATATTTTAGGTGGAAAATTTAACAATTGAGAATTTTATGTAGTTTTTGTTTTAACTTATTCCTTAATCACATTAAAAATATCTTGTTATACCTCTCTGAGGTATACATACAGCAGTATGAAGTATCTTGTATTCAGAATATGGATATGAAAGATGAATCTGTGTTCTTTCATTTTAGGAATAGTAAAAGTTGCACAGTGTAACTTCAGGCTGCCTTTGCGGTTAATTTGCTTTCCAGCTCAACCTTCAAAATCAGCAAACCACAAGCTAACTATTGATACCAGTAAACCTCCCGTCAGTTTTCTCACCATTTTTCCAGGTAGGTTTTTAAATATGTCTATAACAGGAAATGTGTTAGGAACTCCAACAGGAACTGTTTGTTTGCGCGAATTAACAAGGTAATTAACAAAGCTAATGTTAGAATGTTTAAAAAGCATATTTTGAAAGAAATGATGGCATAATATTTCAATAATAATCCACCTGGGCTAGTATATCTGTCTCTGGTAAAACGGCAGATTTCTTTACACAGTGGGCATGATATAGATCTAATTTTTATGTATCCAGAAAATCATTTTACATAAAATTGCATCAGTGGGGCTGTAATGGGGAAAACATGGGCATTCATTTAAAAAAAGATTAGCAGGGCAAAGCAGAAGTGGTAAATGTTGTGTGTAAGTGGTACAGTTGCTTTGGAGGAAGATTTGTGGAGTCCTTGATATATCTGATCTGGAGCTGATCTTTATTTAATAATTTCATTAGCCTTCTTGGACCAAAAAGTAGACATGTACTTAGCAATATTTTCTGACGTGCAAACCTGAGCTATGTTTTATATTCAGGAGAATATTAAAATAGGTTGAAGGAGGAATTAGGTTCCATTTAGGACTGGAAAATGAAGAATGAAATTGAGTACTATAAAGTGTAATGTTAAGAAAATAGTCTCTGCTGTAATTATGTGCTCATAATTTGGAAGAGATAGAAGGGGTGGAAGTTACCACAGGAATACTCTGTGGTACAATCATAAACAAACGAAAATAAGAACTGAGGATGCATTGTCATTGACAAAATGTTTCCATGCAGGAAACTAATGTCATGTTACTATGCACTGCCATACTGAATGCTGATTGCTGGTATGAAATAAAAATTAATTCAAACTCGGAAGTGTAGAAAAAGGTTATGAACATTATCTAGGGATTTGAAGAGGAGAATTAAAAGAAAGTGACTCATTTAGCTTAGCAAAACACAGGCAAAAAAGGGGAATACAGTTGCCTTCAGTAATATTTTGTGGCTGTATCATGGATTTAGATGATCATATTAGCACAAGAAGAAATGAATAAACAGGGCTTATAAAGTGATTGTGAGTAAGTTCAGTATGGCAATGATTACATTCCTGAACTTCAGAGGACTAAGCTTCTGGAACAATTTTCTGAGAGCTGTATGGGCCAAAAATTTTAATATGATATTTTTAAGGTGGAGCTGCATCTCTTTTTGAAAAGCTTATATAGTACTTTTGTCTGAGAGCAGTGGAGTAGGCATGGTTGGGTTTTTTTTGGTAGCATGATTTTCTTCACTTTGAGGGTAAATATACCTTTTCTCTCAAACGGGTGTGCTGTGTAATACTTAGTTGAAACAAACTTTTTTCAAAGGTCTACATTCTGGGGTTTTAATCATAGGCTTCCATTATGGCTAAGCAATAATGCTTCCAAAATGGAGCATTATATTTTTATTTTTAACCTAGGGATGCATTGTTGAAAATATGACACAAAGCATAGGCTTAATGTGTTCCAGAAGAAGGTATTAAAATCTTCTGATTTCTGTTCATACCATTTTCAGTGATGGGGAAAAAAAGGGGGGGGGGGGGGGAAGCATGCTGTTTATGATGTGATCTGTGAAGGAACTTTGGATTCTTGGTGTACTTAATAAAAATTATATCTTCTGCTCCCTGTTTTGCCTTATTTTTAGGGGAAGGTTGGGAGGAGAGGTGACATGGAGTAGTTTTGAAAATATGGTACTCTAAAATTGAGCCTTTTAACCTAGTATGATCCACTACATGGAATGAAAAGAAAGGTGGGCACGCATGGACTTTGCAGCGTAGCTTGTTTTAGCAAGCTAGATGTTTGTTGTGCTCTGTGCTGAAAGCTAAAAAGACAGTGAGCTTAAACATTTTCATGATAATTTCCACGTAATTTTTGCATTAATATCTGAATTAAAGGTGACCTTGCACAGGTAAAAGGTGATAGTCTTTGGGCTGTACACTAATCACAATTCTTTTTAGATGGTAGAGGCTGAACCTCTGAAAAATCTACCTTTTTTTCCAGGCTTGGGAAGGACAAGTGTGTGGCTCAGCTTCTACCTGTGAATGAAGGGAGGGTATACCAAACTACTGCTCATGTTCTTTACTTCGGAGCCCTCAGAAGGGGAGCAGTCTCATTCAGATTGCCTTTCTGAAATTGCTTGCGCTAAGTTTGATATGGTCCTGGCTATGGCTTGAGGTTTGTTGAATACCAGTGTTGAATTATAGAAAACTGTATTTAACTTTCTCTTTCAGACTTTGTTGATCCATCTGAGGATGACCAGGCAAATGTTCTGGGATTTCAGTTTTTAACTGGTTCAAAAACCACTATTCTTGCTTCAAAAACATCACGTAAGTGCTTTTAGTATTACTGTAAAAGAGGTCTGATCATCACTTAATATATGTACAAAATAAGAATGTGGATCATACAAAGAAGGATAATCACTGCGTGAGAATTAACACAGGAGTTTCAAAGTGTTAACCAACCTTTTCATGTCCCCTTTCAAGTATCTAATTATGTTACTAGAGAAGGCACAAAATTTTACAACAAAACAAAAAATCATACTCAAAATATAGTACAGTATAGTGACAATTCTCTGAAGAAATTGAATGGTTTTATTCATAAATTAATACTGTCATTATAATAATGGAAAAAATCCTCTCTTCCTCAAGGATGTTTCCACACCTGTGTTTAGAAGTGGTCATTTACTGGAATTTTTGAAAGGGATTAAAAAGCAAGTTTCTAACTCTCCACTGACTTTCAGTAATCCTTGACTTTAATTAGGCATCAGACCGTACTTACTTGCTTCTCTACATCTAAGTAAATGCCTCTCTCTGTCTTTAGATGCTTGTATATCTTTAAGTATAGGATTATGGATTCAATATCCTTCCTATTATGTTTACAGAATATATGAACATACATGTAGATATGCTGTTACCTGGTCCAGTGTCTCTTGTACAGGGCAGTTTGTGAATTAAATAGTCATGTTCCAACTACCTGGGAGTTTGTGCTCTTTAAAATTGGTTCTCTTCATTTTGGGGAGTTTATAGTCTTGCCCTGTACAACTACTTAACTCACTAAACTCTTTCTTGGCATGTGCACTGGAACCAAATCAGTTCAATTGTGTTTAGCATTTTCCATGCCAGCAGAGCACAAAGTCTTCATTTAATACAGCAGACTAACAAACTGAAAAGCTAGAATACCTATTGCGCATTGCAGGGAGTTCACATGGAACACTATGTGAATGCATTATGAAAACTGTTTTGAGTGAGAAATCAGAATCTAGTTTGTTGATGTGAAATTCTTTCGACACAAAAATAATCTGCCTCACTTTTCAGAAATCAGTATTCATGATGGGTTGCATAAATATTGGTGGCGTGAGCTGTGAGCTATGAGATAATATTTAATACCTTTTCTAATGTAAGCATATGTGTTATAAACAGAAACCATCTGGAGAGTAACTTTCATTGTACCAAGAATCACTTTACATTTCTAAGGTTCAAACCCATTTGTATTAGTTTGTGTATGTGTTATTTGCATTCTGTTTTATTGTTAGTTTGTTTTTAATATTTGTTTAAATAATAGATCATAAACAGTTTAAACTAACTAGACATGCAATGATAGTTTCTAAAAACTAAAGAATGTAAAGGATTTATAAATAACTTTTTTTCTGGATTACAATTTAAATCTTTCATTTGGACTTTGTTTTGCATAGTTGCTAAATCTGATGCTATGTGAGGGGGAAATTTGTAATGAATGTATTTTAGCTTCTAGTGAGGATATAACTTCTAATTTCCCCCGCCCCAAACCCTCAAGCTTTTCCTCTCAGGTTTGTTTATTCACTAGCTAGGAATGATGCTTGCAGTCTTACTCTAAACTTTCCCACACTGCTTTACTCATGAAGTTCACTTTACAAAGGAGATTCAAAATATCGGTTTCTCTTAGTGTGACTACTCATTTCTTATGTCTGGGAGTCCGTACTTTAGAAAACAAATGGGTTATTTGATGCCATCTTCTATGGTTCATCCTGTTTCTAGCATCCACTTCATGCAGTGGATTGGGTTGGTTACAGAATTTCTTGGGGAGGGTGTTGCTTATTTGAAACGTTACCTAAGTAAAAATTATTTAAAAAAAAAAAATTTAAAGGTCTGATACTCAAGCATAATTGAGAATATTTTTATGAACAGAGACTATCCATAATACAAAAGCATTGTTTGGTAGAATTTCATGATACTAAAATGATTGTGCTTGAGTGGACAGATCTTCTATGGAACTAATGAATGAAGATGAAATTATGTATTATTTGGGAGGTCCTTATTCTGCTATGTAATTTAACACTGAGTTTATACTTTGTAAAAGTGCTTATGCAACATCATCATTGTGGAAATGTTCTTCAAAAAGAAAATTGTATGTGTCGATAAATAGTGATTAGAAGTAATGGTGTTTCAGAAAAGTAAAAAAGTTCATTGGGACTGATCAATCCATATTTCTGTTTTTCGATGAAAGAAGTTAATCTTGGACAATGGAAGAAGACAACTTTTTCCATATCTCTTATCAAATGGACCTTAAGTTCTGAATGGGAAGAACTGCATGTAGGACTGAAAGTCTCCGGGTTCAGTTGGGTTTCACTGCTGAAGCTGTAAACATGAATGATGTCTGTTTTCACATTTGTTTTTAATTGTATTAACTAATCCATTTTGAACAGTGTGATAATTGAAGATGTTACTTCAGCCTGTCAAGGGACTGCTGCAAAGAAGCCCAGTCTGCAGTTCATTTTGACAGTTAATACATATTAAAAAGAAGCTTGCCCCATGTAGATTAAGATTTTAAGGTTTCTTGCTGAAATTTTTTAAAACTGTCCTTTAATCAAAGCGTAAAGAATGCTTGACTGCTAATTGTGGCTGGGTGGTTTTTCTGCTGATGTGGGCTTCCTAGCTGAGAAGTGAACTGAATCTTCTAGACTTCCTTCAGATAACCTACTGGCAGGGCAACCATTCTTAATGCACGTTGTGCTAGTTGGATAACCTGTTGTGTTAAAAGCCTTTGTAACCTATGTAACCTATTGGTGCTCCTCAGTCTCCTGCTTTTCTGTTTGAGAATTTTCTGAAAATTGATTGCAATTTTCTGTAACAGAGCTTATTTTAATGAAAAGCTAACACAAGTTGGTTAACTGTTATAAAAGCAGAGGATAAGCAGAAACACAGTTTTTTCATTTCTTTAGTTCTTTCATTGTATTTCTGTTTAAAGCGTGTGTTTAGTACAACTAATTCTCAGTTTTGTACAGTTTCTAAATCTAATTTGTCTTTTTTGAGAGCTGGAAGATCATGTAAAGCAAATTACTTCAATGCTTTCTGCTCAGGCCTTGGTAAATTAGATTGTGTTTGTATTGACCAACAAACAATGTATGGAAACTGAATATGCATTTTGGAGGAAATTAGTTTTATCCATTTTAAACCATTAATGTATTAGATATGTCAATTATAAATGGAATGGCTGTTGATTTGGCCTGAAAATATCTGAGCTAATTTCCCTCAAGGAAAAATCACTTAAGGCAAAGTATGATGTTACAACCAACTAAGTCCAGCCATTACATTGTGAGTGTTTAAAAAATAGATATAAGGTTGAATGTTATCTTTAGCAGATGGTGTTCTTTTCTTTAACAGGCATGTTTTTAAATAAAACTTGCTTCTTTCCTGTTACACTGTAAACAGAATTTGTCATTCTCTATTCAGTGAAATACGTATACTGGGAATGATGCCAGTGGTAATGTCAAACAATCTTGAATTACTAATGTTGAGAAAATTTTGAACAAGTACATTCACGTTCTAAAGAATTCTGGTTAATTTGATTTACTAGGAACCTTGTTAACAAGGGCAAAAAAAAGAGCTATTTTGTATCAAGCCCCAGCAACTCTTTTTCCTCATAGCTGCATTTCTATCTATTGTTTTGGATAAGGTATTCATAGATGAGTAATGAAAAGAAATAAGGAACTGTTGTTTGAAAATGTTTATCTGGAAAAAAAAATTGAAACACTGCTATGATTTTCCATGATGTTTTCCTCTCAGCATTTGGTTAATTCTGATTTCCTGGAAACTGAAGAGAGGATTATACAAATGTGGACTAGAAACAGTGGAAATAAAATCTCGTCCCACTAGCTTGATAATTTGAAATTCACTAAAATGTGATAAGTTAAATGAATTTGCTGGGACAGATAACACTGGCTAACAGGATTTGTTTTTTCACTTCAGTTTGTGTTAACACTTTCATTTTTACACTAAGCCATTTTTACAAAGCCATAGTGTGTACGTAGATAATCACCTGCTACTAATATTAGCTGTATCTAGAGTGAAGCATAGCACTATCAAAACTGAATATTGTTGTCTATGACTAGTTAGAGTAATCTTTTCCTACTAGAAGATATCCTAGGAAGTGGAGAGGTAATAAAAATTATATTGAGTCTATTATCTAAGAACTCAATAACCATTTCCAAAAGACATAAAAGATTTTAGGTGAATTGGAGTTGGTTTGTTACCACTGTTATCAGATGCTTAGGATGCTGTGCTTCTGTCATGGTCCGGAGTGAATTGAGCCTGATTCTGCCTCCAACCCTCAGAAAAGCTCATGAAAGTTGTGTTATGGCAGAGAATTGCAGACAGCCTGTTGTTATGACTTAATATAATCCAGTAATTCTCACGTTTCCTTATTATGGTAGTTCTTCGTAGCTTTTTGTTCTTCATGAACAGGCTCATACTCTGAAGTAGTCCTGAAGCAATAAATACTTTCATTTTGTGCTACAAAATTGCCTGTTAAGGTTAGGATAAACGAGAGAGAGTATGTAGGACTGACATCAATAAAATACATGTTCACTAGTGTTAAAGAAATATTTGTATCTCTTAACGAAAATCTCATATACACTTTGGATGCAGTTAGCAAATTAAATTTGTGTGTTATCTAAACTATGTTGTATAGTGAATTTATGTGGCTTAAATTTGTGTTTATTAGTCTTGTATTCTTGTTTTCAAAGAACGGTATAGGATCCAGAGTGATCAGTTAGAAGACCTTTGGCTGATAACAAAAGAGCTCATGCTTCGTCTCAAAGAACATTTCAAGAAGCAAAACTGCAAAGATTTTGCATGTAGCTTTTCTGGTTCAATTCCCCTGCAAGAATATTTTGAACTAATTGATCGACATTTTGAGGTATGTTACATAATATGTGAATTGTTAATGTTCTGCTTGTTTAAAAATTATTTGTATGTTAGTACTATGATTAATCAGATTATAATGATAGCCATCACAGGCATTTGGCTTTCAGAAAATAGTAAGTTGCATCTAAGATACTGCTGGAAAAAATGTTATCATTTAGTTTTTAACATATGGAGTGTACTTTGCCTCTGAAACAGCCCTTGTGATCAGCAGAGTGCAAGTAGCTAGTGTGCAGTCTGCAAATGATACAAATGATGGTACTGGTATTTGTCCTTCAGCTCACTGCCTGTACAGAAGCCATGGGTTCTTCAGTCACTAATATCAAGTTAGTTGTCAAATTGCTTATAAAATCTGTCCTTAGTTTTAGGCTATTCTGCTCTTCTGTGATAATGAGGTTATGAGCAATTTTTTTCTGGATCGTCCTGGTAATTATATAAAAAGTCCCTTTCAGACTTAAAAAAACTGACTGCCCTCATAGAATTAGCATTGGAGGCTCAAGGAACTTTACCAGACCAGATATAAAATAAACATTATTACTTCTTCGTTTTTGGTCGTGCAGATGACAAAAATCTCCAATAGTTCAGCTAACTTGTAGAAATAGCTAATAAAATAAAACATATGCACTCCTTCCCCCCAGTCTTTCTGGTAAAAAAAGAGAATCGCTATTTGAAAATTTCTGTTAAACTCGTGTAATGGGCAAAAGCAGCAAGATATGTATATAAGAGTGAGAAATACTATTGGATGTTCTTTCATGCTGCCAAATTTTGTGAAGTGGAGCCATCACCACACAGAAAGATGGAAGTTGTAGTTGGGATTCTCTGGGATTCTTTTAAAGAGTCAGCCTGGATCCAGGTCTGTCTCATAAGCTCGAGTGGTTATTCTGTTAGTCTTTCAACTAACTTGAAATTCAAAAGGTTTGGGTTTTTTTTTAGTGACTGGTATTTTAGAAATACCTTAAACATAGGCTTCATTAGATTATATCACAAGCTTAAATACATTGAAGTTTGAAATATAGGTGTGATTGCTTGGAATGCTAATTTAGGATCTAATGTTGCAGCTGTCTATTTTGAAGTTTCTGAAATTTTACAGTAATTATCTGGTCTAAAAAGCATCAAATGATCTATCAAGGGGATCCTAATGCTCTCACCCCTCTTAGTTTCTACATACTCTTTTTTGAGCAAGCTTGGGAGAATATTGCCTGAGATGTCCCTTTTTTCCTCCTGCTTCTAGAAAAGCTGCATAGTGTTTCTTTTAGCTTCCTTGAACTGTCCTTCGTAATCATGTACTGACAGAATGGTACATTTGCTTATTTTTAAATATAATCTCTTTTCTAAATTTAGGAAACTTAATTTTTCTGCTCCTTTTGGGGCACTTTAAAACAGATGTGTGTCATTATTCTCACATCTGGAAAGCTGTGTGTCTTAGTGTTTCTTCTGATAACTTCCACTAGTTACAGCATGTCAGCTGCACAGAGAAGTCCCAGCTTTTTTGAAAGACTCACCTTTATTTAGTGATTTTTGTGTTAGAGGCATGTACTGGAAAATGGTAAGGTGATTAAAAGATTAAATAACAATTCTTATTATCTGGGCATTTGATGTACAATGTTGTTCAAAGTTTTGTGAACACTTCAAGAAAGTTTGTTGCTATAGCTGATCGGTATATATAAACAGAAAAAAGATTTCACTTCAGAAAAATACAACCATTTAGACAGTGCAGAATTTAGTACTTCTATTCATGCTTAAAGGAATAACCATTTACTTTGTACTGCAATGAATATCAAGTCCAATACACTGTGTGTATGTGTCATAAATAGCACACCAAACCAAGAAGAAGCCTTGAGATCCTGGTGGTGAAATTTTACTCTTGTCATAAGGCTTCTTGATGAGATATTTTTGCATTTTCAGATGATTGCAGCTGTTGACAATTAGTTTTTATTTCAGTGGCAAATCATAATTCTTGAAAATGTTAATAAGGTCCACGAGGAGTGTAAAATATGAAACTGGTATAAATGACATTATCATATTTGAATAATACACACTCCCCCAAAATTTTTACTGTCATTCTTCCATTTCATTTGGAATGTGCATACATAATGTGTATGACCCTTAACCTGAATTCTTGAAAACCCTTAAATTGCAGCTACGTTTGAATGCTGAAAAATTTCAGGAGCTGTTATCTGAAAGGGCTGTACAGTTTCGAGCTATTGAGCGGCGATTGCTGACACGATTCAAAGACAAAACTCCTGCTCCTCTTCAACATCTGGACACCTTGCTAGAAGGAACGTTCAGAGAGGTCAGTACAGTTTGATTATGAGCCTAACCTTTCTTTACCTTGTTGGTAAAACTTAGCTTAAAGCATATAAGCTATGCTTTCCTGGTTACATTTACCATCCAAGAGGCCAGGAAGCAGTAATTTGTTTATCCTAATATTCCCTGTAACTTTCCAGATGATTTGCAATAGTTTTATTTAATCTGTGACCACAAAATCTTTACTCCTGGGTCACACCAGCTTGACAGCACATCATTCTTTCCTAACTGATGTTGATAGTGTAAATATTTTATAGTTCATGTGAAAATACTTTATAGTTCATAGCTTGTGTAAATATTTTATGGTACACTTTAAACTGGTGGAATGGTTTGGCTGGTGTAACATTCACAACAAAATTGTCTGAGGCTGACCATGTCCTTCCTTATGGAGATTTTATGTTCTAATCATTTCAGAATGTGATAGCTGCAGAAGAACAATGTTTAAAAAAAATCCATTCCTAAACCATCTCCATACTGGAAGTACACAAGGAATAAAACAATTTTTCTTCCTTTTCCTGCCTCAGCCCTGCACTGCTTTAGAATAACCCTTGTTTCATGATGCGTCCCCTTTGAGAAGTTACTTTATGCGTTTTGTGATTTTCTGTTGGAGGATCTGATTCTACTTTCTAACATGCCTTGTTAGAGAAGCTGAGTCACAATTAGATTCCTTGCTGGAAAAAAGACTTACCTTTATGCGTAGTTGTATATCACAACAATTAAAAAACAGAGGTGTTAAGGGAAAATATTTTTCCTTATTTGCTCTAAGAAAACCTTTCTCTAAATTGGACAAAACTGCCTTTCCTTATATGATTATACATGAGTCAGGTTTGCCTTTATTTCAGTCTTTATTGTGAGTGAGTTAACTATGAGATGGTTTGAGTTTGAAAGTGGGGGTTTTCTGGTTACTTTAAGAAATGCTAGGTATTGTGATAGATGAGTGGTTCTTTAACACTTTGAAATGGCATGACTAAATAAGCCCTAAAGATAAACAAAAGTGAGTCTCTTGAATCTGCTTTTGCTGTGTACAACTGTTGCCCTTAAACTTAAAAGCATCTAGGATGTGCTTGACAGTTTTCTTATGCAGTTGAATTGAAAGATGAGTTCTGAGAATATGACAAGAATCAGGTAGTTGAAATAGATGCATATTGCAGAAGCTTATTTTATAGGGTCCTTCAAACCAAAATTAGATGGTTGCTCTTCTTAACAATTACTGTTGTAAGCCTTTTTTAATTAGAATTAGTGTAGTCGAAAGGAGAATAAGGAAAAAGATTTCTTTCCAGAGAACAAATGCTTATATTTTGCCACATTTGTTAAAACTTTTAGTCAAGCTCATATTTTTCTTGGTAGATTTCCTTTGTTGTTTTCTTTTGTTCATGTGAAGCTCCTTGCAAGAAAGAAATGTTGTTGGTATTAGTACAAACAAAAGTGTAGTAAAATAGTAATTATCATAGAGACCCCATTGCTGCATATGTTGTTTTGAAAGTGAGAGCTGCGGTGGGATTTAATCATGTCTTTTTGCTATGTGGGTGAAATGAAATTGCTCGATGATGCTTCTCCTGTATTAGAAAAGATGTTTTCTTTAATTCAGTATCATCTTCTGTCTTTATTTGAACAAGTATATCTAATGCAAATAGTTGAAGTATTCAAAATATGGTACATGTGTTTTCAGTAAAGGAATAATGAGGCCGGATAAATATGAACAGTATAAAATTTCACTCTAAAAATTCTTTGAAGCATGTCGCCTTTTTGACATTGGAATTAATATGATTGTTTTTTTGAGAATACTGCTTTTCAGAAGAATTATTCAAACAACCTGTCTCTATTATTCCTTTTGGAAAGTTGTCTGTTCTGAGCACATGGTTGTGTTTAGTAGTTTTCCTAATGCAGAATGCATTCAATGAGGAATGATGATTTATACCCCACAGACTCGTAATGGGATGACTCTTATTTGCTTCAGTGGAATTTGGATTGAACTCTAAGTGATGTAGAAGTTTTAGGTTTGGGTTTTTTTTTTTAAATAAAATAGGTAAGATAAATCCCACAATAAAATACTCTTAACTGTTACAAAAGAAATTTATTTTTATTCTCTTACCATTGGCTGAGAATCTAATCTCCTCCAGTATGTTAAACATTTTTATAATGAGAAAAGAAAAATTTGCTTTGTTGTATCCCCTCATTTTTTACCAAAGTAATTGTGTACAAAGAAACATTTTACTTTTTTATTGGGTTTTGCAGCCAGAAGGGAAATGTGTATGTTTTGGTTTTATAGTGTATTCCAAACCTGTTCGTCTAGAGCAGGAAGGAGTTTTCAGTTAGTGTGAGTATGTGATTTTATTCTTTTTAACCCAGAATCTCCAGGACTTGGGCTCTATATGAATTACCTTCTTAATAGAATAACTATTATAGCTTAGGATTTTTTTTAAATTGAAGCTATAATAGTATAATCTCTCCAAATCCACAGGGATATAAAGGTGCCTCTTATTGCTTCCCTTATTTACTTGCATCAAAACAGTTATACAGCAGATATATAAACTTTGTGTGAACAGCTTTTTAAATACAAATCAAATAATGATAAATATTCAACTCATGTAGTTTCATTGCCTAGGTGTGATATACACCTACTTTAAACTTACTCTGTACAGTTTCTTTGCCCACCTGCGAATTGTTATGAATTGCTGAACTGATTTGAATTTTACAACTGAAGTAGACTGTAAATGTTAATTTTCACATTTTCAGCTTCAAGTATATGTTGTGTTTGTGTGATACGTAGGGAGATGTACAATGTGTGTCAAACCTGTATATGCCAAATCAGAGAAAATTAATCAAGCTGCATTTGATTCTCTGGTAAAAAGCATTTCTTTTTATGAACTAAATTTTTGTATTAGTCCTTGTACATTCCTAACAAGGCAGGATGTATTTAGTGCTACAATAAAATTACTAATGGCTTTTTTACAAGGAAACTTTAGCCTTACTTTTCGTCTGCGATAGTGAAAAATTGCTTTTGGTTTTACAGTCCTGTTTAATCTCCTCTTCTGAATTTGTCTTTCTGAAGTAATATTTTAGGTCTAAGTAGATTTGAGTGGTATTAACAACAGTTAACAAATAGTGACACCAGGTGTTCCATTTTGGAAGGAAAAGAAAAGTTGTTATACACATAGTAGCCTTTTATATTAGAAAAAGGAAATATTCTTATGATGTTTAAGAATGATTTGTAGGAAGGTGCTATGAAAATAATGGAAAAATCAATTTGCAGTAGATGCTATTTGTATGTCTATGAATTTCTTGATCTCTGGTTAAAAAAATTACCAGTGCAATTGGTCATGCTGCTAGCTCTTGTTCTAAGAAAGGAAATTAATTAGATAAATTTAAAAGCAATTGAACAGTAGTTGAGATTGCATAGATGTTTTGTAGTTTAAAGGACTTCAAATATGAAATGAGATTGCAGCAAATTCTATGGTCGCTGTTGTAAACAGCATGTATTTTGTATAATGCTCACCTACTATAGAGACATGTTATTGCTTGAAAGTGTAATTTAATGATCTTTAATCTCTACAATGTGTTCTGTCGTATTAAAAAAAATCATAGTTTGGCAGTAGCTGCAGGTGCTAGCCATGGAATTATAATTTTCATGCATTGACTCTTGACATACATTATTTGGGTTTGCAGGTACAAGCTGGAATTAACAAGTGTCATAAAAATCAGATGGTTCAATTTCTTATTTCAACACACATGGATTTTATCCTAGTGAATCTAAGCAATACTAGCTATGTCTAGTTGTAAGCTGTGTTTAACCCTGTAACCATGTTTAAAAGACTACTGTAATTACATTCTTTTAGGGAAAAAGGAGGAAGGATGAATTTGAAACGTGGGGTGGAGTTCTCCTAGGGCACTAACTGTTGCTTAGCCAATTTTAAGTGCTTAAAACATGAATCTGAGACAAGATTGAACAGTTCAAGTTTACAAAATAATGTGATGAAATGACAAAGCAATCGCTTCTACCTTGCACTGTATTATAATAAAAGGTAGTAAAATTAAGACAAATCATGAAGCAAACAGATTTGTCCTATATCCCCACACTTCCATCGTGTGGTAAGCATAGCTTCCTTCCTATTCTTTGATACCACTGTTGCACAGTATGCCAGGTTTCCCCATGTTCTGAGATTTCTTCATCCCCACTCTGTAAAACCGTGAACTTGTTTGTGCTTTCTAATAGTGACAACTAAACTTTTACTCATGGCCCCAGCACCCCCCCATCAGTTGCTTATTTGTGCACCGTCAGGCCCCGGTGCACTAGTGCTGACTGGCAGGTAGCCACCTAACCAGACAAGATGGATGATGTCCCCTGTCTCAGTAGAAATAATAATAGTGTCTCTCCCCTCCCAGTCTGCTAATTTAAAAAAATATATAGAGGAACTTAATGATTTCTGGATCTCCATGTCACTTTAAAGTTTTGTGTGGTCATTGGAAACAACACTTACTAGGAATGGACTGACAGAACAAGTCTGACATAATTGGTCAGCACAGTTGCATAACCTTAGACATCTAGGCTTAATAACTACATGTTCTACAACAGTGAATCTTTATTTTTGATTGATACATTTTAGCTTTTCTTTCTTTAAGGTACTTCATAAATTTGAGAGCCTCTTGCCATAAGTAAGAGGACCTAACATGCTTTTCTAAACAGAACTGCTAAAAATAATTGATGCTGCAAGTTTATTCCCTTTATTTTCTTCTAATTCAGCTATTCTGTCATGGTAATCTTATTTATATTATTACTGAATAACCTGTCTCACAGAAATACTTGGCTGTAAACAACAATAAAGTGGCTTTCAATGTAATTTTCAGATCTTGCTCTGTAAACAACTAGAAATTGTCCAGTTCATTCTGTTGTCCTTAGTATATAGCTTTTATTAATCTTGGCTGGTCTTGGTCTTGAATCTTGAGTTCTGCATATGAATTGTACCTTGAAGAGATTCACGCACATAGGAATTTTACACTTAACTCTGCTTGAAACAAGGGGAAAAGTATTCAAATAGTCTTTCAGATTTCAAGAGGTTCTCATAGGCTACTGTTTACAGGGAATAGGAACAAACACAATTCCTACAGATTTTTTCAGTGTAATCTCCCTCATCTGTTCCCCCTTCAGCATTCCTATATTGTTTATCTTGTTCATATAGCTAGCAGCACTGGAAAGTAAGTGTAGCATTTCACCATCAGGCTGTTAGAAGTGGCCAACAAACACAATTGCTTCCAGGTAGAGATACCATGATTCCTCATTTAGAATAAAGAAGGCAATTCCATCAGGAGGATCCATTTTAATTCTTGACACGGCAGTAAAGGGTGTAGAAATTTGTTGCCCGTGACTGAGAAAGCTTTATCCACATGAAAGGGTAGCCATTTTCCCTGAGGTCTGTGATGTGAGCTGTCCCTCACATATACAGCCCTGGATGTTAGTTGGGGGTCTTGAGCATTCAGTAGAGGCTTCTGGAGAAACAGAGGAATTTTGTGAACGATTTGGAAGTCAAATGTCTCTAAACGAATGCACTGGTTCTTTTAACTAGTAATGTCACAGGAGTTGCCCTTTCTCTTTCATATGACAGTTTTGAAGAAAGGTGTTTCTAATATTTTCAGAACTTTATGAACTTCATTACACAACCGTTTCTTTGTTGTAGCCTAATTTAACCAGAAAGATGGACTATTTTGTTGTTTTGAGGTGGAACTTAATCAATTGTGCTTGAATTAATGCCAGCTGCTAAAGCTTAGGACTGGCCTACAGTTCCATGCCACAACACAGGATTGGTATTTAGGTGTCCTTACATTTGTTCTTTGTTTATATATAACTTTTCTTGCAACTGGTTTGATTCTTTTGGAGCCCTTCAATCCCATGTTATTTTCAGAGTGACATTGAGTAGCTGTACTACATGACAGGATCTATTTTAGTCTTAAAGGTTGATGTTTAAATAATGAAATCTAAAGCAAACTTTGTAGCATTCTTTTTCTCAAAGAAAGAAAAAAAATTTAGAGCCACACCTGATCAAAGCATGTAGGATCTGACTTGCAGCTTTGTTTAAGTTTACTCTAAAATACACACACAAAAAGAACATTCAGCTCATGTTAAAGTGTTAACTAAATGTTTTTTTAGAAAAGCATCCAAAAAGAGAAAGCTATGATACAATAAACTTTCAAAGTTAAATGTATGGAGAAAGAGCAAATCTTTTGTATCCCTGGGCATAATTTAGGAGGCCACGGGAAGTGCATTAAATATTTATGTTTCCTGAGGTTTCAGCAGAGTGTGTAATTAATCTGGATTTTGGACAGAACTTAAAGGAATGTAGTTAGAATCCCTAAGAGCACATCTTACTGAACAAGACAATTGTGAGGAATTTTCACCCTAGTGCTGCTGATCATGCATGCTATATCTCTCTTTCATTGTGGTTTGTGATCAGTCAAGAGCATTGAAGTATTTTAAGTATTAAAATACTGTGTGCCAGTTCTTGTCCATTTTATAGTATTTGGCACAGGCAATATTACTTTTGGTTGTAAATCATTATCATGATTGAGATAACTAGTTGATTCTGAATCACATGATTTCTTCTCTGAAATTTCGGCACTTCCAATGAAAACCAATATTCCAGTTAACAGTTGAGAAATATCTAAATGTAAGCATATTTTGTCCTTCTTGTCTAATACTTTTGATCAGTGTTCAGAACAGATCCTTAGCTGACTTAAACCACCATTGTTCCAGAGAGCCTGGTTTATAAGACATGGGGTTCTGGCCCAGTGTTTAAGGGCTTGCCTTTATGCCTGGGGACATTGTTGTGCATCTGCTTCACCTGCATTCAACTCCAGCTAGATGTAAATGTGATGCTATCTGGAAGCTTTGCACCTGTGTCCAAGTTGAACAAAAAACGTCCAAATACACCCTCTTCATAGCACTGCACTGATGTAGTTATGTGGCTCCCAGCTGGAGATGGTTCACGATCTCCTGTCTTTCAGCTGGTGTGGAACAGTTCTGTGACTGTCCGCACCCTTCTCTGTAGATCTGTTCTAACCTTTTGCTGTGCTGTCGTGTGCTGTGACAAGCAGAATGGCAGGTGCTTTGCCTTTCAGTCTCTAGGCACACGCTCTTGGTTCAATCCTGTATCTGGGATCTCTCTTGCTCAGAGATTCTGGAGTCTAAGTTAACTCAAACTGGTGACAGCTCTCCCAGTTTTGTCCGGTTCCTGATACTGAATTTCCCCACTACTGAAGGTATGTGTATTTGACACTTGGAGTAAATTATAATTAAATTCTGGGAAAGGAATTTTTAAATGTGCATGTGCATTTTGTTGTTAGCATGAGAAATACAGCTGTGTGGAAAACAGAGCCACCCTAATTGGAATGTTCTAACTTATTTTCATCTCTTCAGCAAGAGATTTGAATCTTGTCACTGCCTTTTGAAAGGAAACACAATCTCACCTCTTTGCCTCTGTTTCCCATTTTTCTCTGCTCTCAGAATAAGATTCCCCCAGCTATCAAATGACACTCTCCCTTTTGGTTTTTGGGTCTGTTATTTCTGGGACTTGGCTGCAGACTCACGTGATTGAACTGACTTCTCCAAAGTCAGTTTTTTTGTTTCAGGGAACTGGAAATACTCTAGGTTAGTAATCCTTGGTGGTTTCAGGCTGTTAAATGGAATAATATTTTTGATGTTTCCATAATGATTTCATCACAAAGATGAAGAATATATCAAAGGTAAGTGCTTTTGCCCTCTTAGATGTAGGTAATTTACAGGCAGTTGTACAAAAGGATATATGTTGGTGTACATGTGCACATGCATATATATATGTACATACATGAATTCATCATACCTTCATTTTAGTTTTCAGAATTGTACCTGAATGTCTTTTTAGAATCATACATCTTAAGAGCCAGAATTTTACTTCTGTGATATTTGATACCAACAGGTCCAGCACATGTATACTAAAGAAAAAAAAAACATTTTCCCATTTCTCTCCTTACCTCATGTCCATCTACTGATTTAGGAAGATAGCCTCTTAATTTCTAATCTGTAATCTGCTAATAGGTGTGATACGAAATAAGTATGGGCATTACAATTTTTTAAGTAAACATAATTTTCTAATCTTTTGTAAACGTAAGTACTGTTCCTTGCATTATTTTAACACTTGCAATGTGTGGAGCACTTTGTTGGTAGTTTGTGGTCAGTGGCAAATAAAAATCATTATGTTTTATTCACTAAAACACATGGAATGTCATTAAAGGTCCATTAACTCTTTGTTCAAGCCCCTTAACTTCTTTCTTTGCTTATTAATTGGTTGATAAAAATCTCAAAAGTGATCGTTAATGATTGAGTATTCTCTCTAGAGTCGCACTTCTGACACACATGGCCTCAGGAACTCAACATTTTGGGAATGATTCATTACTTGATTAGTAAGGACTTTTACCTCAAAGCAAAAACCATTAGGGTTTATCATGCATGACTCAAAGGCTATATATCGCACCCGCTCCTGTAATAGTAATTTTCCCCAGATAATGTCAGTGAGAACTACACCCATAGTATAAATTAGCTCTTTTCGGCTTGAATAAATATGCTGTTCTTTGGAGGAGTTAAATATAACTTCTCTTGTTTTATTGCTGCTTCTGCTAAATGTAGTTTTTTCATAGCCACTAAAAGTAGCTTATTGGCTATTACATATAATTAAAATTCTCTATTTAACTGGTGTTCAAATAGTGTTATGTTTCTGTTTCCCTAAGACTTATTTAAGTTTAACAGTGGAATACTTACAATGTCATCAAAGCCCCTTTTTATTAGAAGATGTATTCCAAAAATGTCTGAAAGTAGTTAGCTGTGCTTGGGAAGCAAGCTTATATTAGGATTGCTGGCACAACTCTTCTGTATTTTGGTCTGTGGTAGCAATTACTTGCTCCAGTGTGGGACAGTTTTCACTTCATGTCAGCCAGTCTGTGGGACAAATAGGTAAAATTGCTCATATCTTCAAGTAAGGTTTTCTGTGGAGGGAGTTAGACATATGTAAAAGCTGGAAACAATATAGCCATCACAAGAGAAAGAGGTTGGAAGTAAAATGTCCTTGTGTGTGTAATTATGGCACAAAGCACCTCAACTGGGGTCTGCTGGCCTCTCACATTTTCCACAAAGGAGAGTTTCAGCTGTGTCATACAGCCTTATCTACTGAATTACTCCCCTTGAACCTGTGAATAGCCAGGTTTGAACACCCACTGCTCTATTCAAATCACTAAAGGACCAGAGGTATGATTTTATTTAAATTTTTTTTCCCTCACTCCACCCTGGGTGCTGTTCCCATTTTGGAGCTGTTGCGCCCATGTGACCTATGAGAGGATTTGCCAAACTTTGATTCAGTCCTCAGGGTTATGGGCAGATTGTACCCTCTGGTGTATAAAGGCAATGGCAGGAAGTGATTTATGTCACTTTTTATGATATAAACATTCTTGGCACTTTTGTAACATTTGTTTCATTGGCTAAAGCCTTTTTGAAGGGACAAAAATAATATTCCTTTGTAGGGGTAGATCTTGTATCCTTAGCCTAAGATAAGCTCACCAGACCATATATGAGGGCTTTCTGTAGGGACTGAAAGAATCTGTGTGCATTTGAATAAGTGAACATGGAACCAGTTAGCTACAATTCCCCAAAGAAAGGAACACTGATAAGTCTTATTTCTTTATCAGGTATGGCATTTCTTTCAGTTTGGACTATCAGATACCTGTGCTGAAGTTTAAATCATTGACAGGCTCTTTCACTGGGAGAAATGTGCTCCATAGGCAAGAGAGGAAGTACTGCAGTAGTGTAATCAAAACTTGAATAAAAAAATTGATACCATCTTCGTAGAAGGATGGAAAAGACTGTTATTTCATGCTCCCTAGAAAGTTTTCTATATCAGCCCTATAATTATGCAGTACAAAAACATATGAGGCATAAAAGCTATACAGCTGAGAACAACTGGTGAGTGTACGTGGTGGAAGATACAGTGATTACTTTGCGAGTTTGGATACATGGTCTTTCTGAAATTACTCATTTTGAGTGGTCCAGATGTGATGAATTAAGTGACTATTAAACTATCAGTTTTGGTTAATTTCTGCATGCAGTAAAAAGAACACTTGTGGTGGCTTTCAATGTAATTTTAATAGTTTGCTTTTGGGTAGCTACTGTACTTGTTTTACCAGTCTGTGCATGGGTGCTGTGCCTTCAGGTAGCTGAAATAACATTGAACTAGCAGATTGAACTTGCAGATATTGGTGTGAGTTGGGTATTGAAGTGGATTTGGTTACTGTTGTATATTTACTGTAAACCCAGCAACACCAAGCTATTTTGTCTGCTAAATTAATCTAAAATAATTTTACATCAGTCTCTACAACTACTTATTTCCATTAACACATAGAGAACGAGCATCTAAATCACTGTTCTGTTGATCTTGGGTACTCTTACAGGTGTGACACTTAATTTAGTGACTGATGATGGCTGGCCCAAAATGACGTGTACAGACCATTGGCCTACCCTATAGACCAATGTCAGAGGTGGGAATCAACCTCAGATCATCAGTCCCCTGCTCTGCCCAGTACATCTAGTACTGCTTATGTATTCGTTGCACACTCCTGATCAGCTGAGTTAGGATTCTGCTTGGTATTACTTACCAGAGGCAGTAGAGCAGTGGACTCTAGATTCCTGAAGAAAAAAAAAATTCAAAAATAGTAAAGACACTTCATTAAAAAAAAAAAAATAAATCTGTTTCTTTGTGTGTATGTTCCTTGCAGTCAGCTTGGAGCTGCTGCTCTAGCCACTACCTCTCTGAGGAAAAATGTAACTTGTGTGGTCATTTTCCCAATTTAGTTCTTAATAAAAAATACAGTTTATGTTGGAGCTAAACTGTTGGTTAAATCTGTAAATTGACAAAAACAAAAGGGAGAAGAGCTTTCTTCTCCATTTCTTCTTGCCAGTTGGCATTTTAACAGTTCTATTTTATGTTTCAGTTGTGCTTAACTACAAACTTCCACACAGTAGGTATTTCTATGTTGTGAAGCCTTTAATTATTCTGTTGTGGATAATTTAAACCAGTATGAAAAGGAAAAAGGTGGCTAATGCAGGAAAAATCGGTGTAATGAGCAGAGGGGGTCAGAAGTCAGGAAGGAAGAAGACAGTAATGATGAGTGTCATAACTACAGAGGTATTTTAAGGCTTTTATTAAATAGAATGTTCTGCCCATTCTGCTTGCCTTGTTCTTTGACAAAATTTTGTGGCTGCCAATTTCTTGTTTTAATATTGGCAGTTTGTTATGGATACAGACTTGGTATTTTTTAGACATCTTAAAATTAGGTGTTTGCTTGAGTCCATTGTTGGATGGATGACCAGGACGCTGAAAAGTTGAGGTGGCAGGTTTTGAGTGTAATAGCTGTAATCCTTATTTTTCCAAAAGGCCTTTTGGTGAACCTAGAAAACATTATGTATGGGTGCTGAAGACTATACTTGCCAGGCTAAATTCCTCTAAGGTGGGAAGGAGAAGTGGAGAAAAAGACACTATATATCACAGGAACTGGATTTTTTTAAAATGGTATTTTTAAAGGAATCATTCCATTTCCCTTTAGGAAATTTGAAGGTATTTGGTATGGATAACAGAATTTTTATCTTGTTCATTGTTTATACTCTTATGGCCAATCTACTTACAAAAAGCAACACCTATTAAAGGCCTTTGAATTCAGAGTCTTTCATGTTACAGTGTGTCTATTTACTGCTGTCAGTAGGCTTGTAATATATTTAGCTTGAAGAGTTTAACAAGCATACCTTGGAGTGTTACTTTTATTTTCTGTTCTGTGACACTTAGCAAAATCCCATTATACAATTGAGTAGTATTATAATGTTAAAATGTTAATTTGTTCTGCATTCCATTAAAATTGGATTTTTTTCTTGTGCATTGGCCCATGCGTTTTGTATAAAACCTATAATTTAAACACTACACCATAGAAATGCCCTAAATTAGGAACCTTTTGTCTTTGCTACCTTAATTACATCTCATTATTTAGTACTTAAAGAGCAACCTCTAGCTATTGGTTAAATATTTGCTAGCTAATTAGATTTGTCATGCTAAAGAAAACAGTAGCCCTTTCCTGTGTTCGAATTTGAATGGGGCTTCAGAGTTTTGAGAAAATTCCATGCTTTGCAGAAGTAAACTTTTTGCATTTTCCTTATTTTTTCATTTCTCCTTAATGAGCATTTCATCATGCATTAGATGTCTGTTATATTCCAAGAGGCAATTGAAAGTCTGCCTTAAAATAAGTGTTTTCAAAGAGACTGTTGTGTTTCAGTATGTCGTGTCTTCTAGCTACATTTATTCCTTTTAGCTTTTATGAGCATCTGATACACTCAGTTTCTTTTCTCTTCTAATTGTGGAAACAAATATGAAGCAGATTACGTGTTGGCTACTAATAGCTATCTTTCAGATTTTTCCTCCTTTTGGGAAGAAGTCTGTATTGTTTGATCAGAATAACAAGGAATATGATTCATTAAAACATCTGATTTTGTCTTTTCTGACAAATTTAAAGATCATTTCTCCTGTTTGTCTTTTTTAATTGTATGCAGAAATTATAAGCTGCAGAAGTTATGAACAGCTTGCAGGTTGACTTAATCTTCAGTATTTTGTTCATGTCTACCAGATTGTACTTTTACATTTTATTTTGCTTCATCGTTTTCTATTTTTTCCTTTGCATAAAGGCATGTGAAGAGATTGTAGTTAATAATTGCAATTAGTTAGAATTCCACAGTGTGAAATTCCCTGTCATATGCAAAGATATCTTGCTTCATTTCCTCTTTTACTTTTTTCCTGAGATCCACAACAGTGGAAGCTTGTCTACAACAGATTTGTCTATCTGACTTGATTCCTGCCCAGTACTTAACTACTGCTCTCTGTATCTAGTTCTTAAATTGTTGCCTGCACTGTTCATTTGCTTTTGGAAGCCCAGTGTCTCCAAAAAGTTCCTTCACCCATTCTTCTCATGTATTTTTTTACATTACGGGATAAATATTGCAGACTGGCATGGTTACAGTTTGAAGTATAACTCTGCATTTATGTCCATTGTTGTGATGTCACTGACCTTTTACTTTTGACAAAAGCACCAGAGACAAATGGAGAAAAACATGTTGATACAAGTCTTCATCTTCCTCATATGTTTTTTCTTCTGTGGGAAACCCATCTATGGAAGAGAGAAACATTTGGCCTCTAGTGTATAAATTTGTTCCTATGAAATCCAGTTTTAATTTCTGAATTGTATTTTATTAAACTTTTTTGAGGGTAGTGCTGGGGGGAATACCAACAGTGCATTTACAGAGAAACCAGTTGGCCTGTCCCATTTTAAGCTAAGTACTTCCACCTTTGAAGTAGATAGTTTCTCTGAAAACTTCTTTTCATGTTTTGTTTCCTATGTCACTATTTATACATTCTATATCTGTAAGCTCTGAAACCACTACTTCACTATTGATGTGAGGGTTTGAGTGATTTGTTGATTATTGTCTGTATTTATTCTTGGTTTTGAATTCAGCAAGGCAATCTGTAAAGGCAATGACTGCCTAAGAGGCCCTCTTGTTCTTTGGGGAAAAAAAAAAAAAATCTGTGGAAACCTTTCCCTGAGAAGAGCTTTTGAGATTTATGTGGATTACAAAGCATTAAGAAGGGTCATTCCTTAATTTTCTTTCCGAGCAAAAATGCCAAGATACAATTTTAGCAGGTATTAGTAAAAATTGAAAAGTATGCTTTGTGTTCTGGGACTGGTGCCAACATCTGTATTTGCAACTCCCAAGACAGGTCTAAGAGTGAAAGCTTTTCCTCATTGCCCTCAGAAGACTGCTAGAACAAGCCTGTGACATTTCTGTTCTGTTGCATCTGTGTTATTTACTTCCCCTTCACGATTTTTTTGGAAGTTTATGGTCACTGCAAAGGAGTTTACTCTCAGAGGGGGAGGAAAGAAAAAAGTCATAAGCCTTTGTTTTGATCACAGGTGCATTTTTCTAGTAGGAGGTCACATTTAATTTGTGTAGAATGTTTTGGTGATTCTGGAGCAGATCCTCAGCCAGAATGAATTATCATGGGAGTTAATAGCTCTGACTGTTAACGCAGGCTGAGGTCTGTTCTCTAGCCCAGGTAAGTTTCTTGTTTTTTTTTTTTTTTTTTAATGAAAGAAATGGTACTGTAAATTTTAAAATTTCATAATATGTCCAATAAATTGTAGTAATTTTTTAAGAGATTCAAAGTTTGTCTCATTTTCTGTGAATGTTGTAATAACCTGTTGTCTCTTAATTTTTAATATTTTGATCAGGGATCAAGTGGAGGGGGTTAGGTTTCTCTGTGTATGTTGTCTTTTTAATTCAGTGTGTTTATCAGATGAAGGATAGTTAAAATAACGTATGCAAGTCCAGACTCTTCCAATCTGTCTTTCAGGAGGCTTTTCAGTGCCTTATTGAGGCACTTAATTTGTTGTAGTTTTATTCTGAGCAGTTGGGAGCTCTCTTTTTAATCTTGTTCTATCTAGAATGGTTTCAGGTGCTCTATCTTTGAAAATAGGCCACTTTATTAGGTCAACTAAATATGGATTTAAATGTCTGAATTCTGGTTTGAAAAATGTGTGCTTCAAAAAAGTACATTTTTACAAGAAATAAGATTCCTGGATTTTTGCCCCTCTCTCTGGTTAGCTTTTGCCTTGCATGTGGAACAATGTTGCTTTCAGTTGAAAAATGGATTGTTCCAGCAGAGTGCAGCAGAAGACAAATATTGTTAATATGTTTAGCTTTCCTGTCAAGAGTTGGTACGTTGTAAAAAAGGAAGAACTTAGATATGGAGATCATAATTCATAAAATACAAAATAAATTATGGAGGAACTGTGTAAGATGATTGTGGTTTAGTTAAGTTCTTTTTGCAGGAAAATAATCATCAATGAAGTGTTAATATATAGTGAATAAGTGAAGTCTAAGATCTCTCAAGCATTCCTGGTAAATAGAAGCAGAACTTTGAATTGTAGGTAGCTAAATGCTACTAGTTAGTAATTTATCTGAGGCTGGACTGCAAGCTGGTGGAAGAGCTGAGATTACAGTTCAGGATGTTTCCCTTCTTTCCATACTTATGCTGTTAGACTTCCCTGCCTTTTATAATTTTATCTACTAATGTTTTGCGTTTTTTTTTTTACCCTGCTTGATTGCTCAGCAGTTAGCAAACCTTATTTTTTTGGCCTTAGTTTCACAGTAACATGCAAAATTTTCCTTTAGCCTTTTGAAGCCTTACTTTAAATGACACCATTGAGAAAAAATTATATAGTTACCTTGACCCTTCAAAATTTAAATAAGAGTAGTGTGCAAATACTGGCTTCTGGATAATGTATACAATTTGAGTTGGTATTCTGGTTTAATCTTGGGGAAAATTCCCAATGATTCAAAAGGATTCTTGCATGTTCCTTATATGTCTGCATGTCTAAACACACTTTAAGATATTTTTTCTTCATATAGGCATGGCTTTGCTGGATATTAGCAATATAAAAGAATAGTGAAGAGACCACCTAGAAGTATAGAGTTTTTTATAACACTAAAGCCAGTAGTAGTTTTCAGAAGTTGAAAAGAGGAAATTTAATCCTAAAACACATTAATGAATGTAAGAGCTACATATTTAGCTAAGAAAAAAAGTGAATATATGTATATTCAGAGATTGAAAATTAAAATGGTTATGTAAAATATTTCTTAAGAAATCTCAAAGGAATGTTATTTTCCTTAACCCATCTGTTAAAATTTATATAATTTGAATCAAGTCATACATTTTTACAAATAATTTCTAGTGTTGTTCCCATGTCAGACTCAGGATTTAGAGCCGTAAGCAGGCTTATGTTTTCACTCTTTGGGTTGCAGCCTGATCCCCTGGTCCTGCTGATCCTGGGTTTCAAAATGCCTTGCACTGCCAAAGTCAAAGTGGGAAACGTTCCCAGACAAGTTCATTCTCAGCTCATTAATCGACATGAACAGGTCAAATGAGAGACTGAGGATGAGTGAGTCTGGGATCCCCATCCAGTCGTTTGTGGGCACTGGAGACCCATCATTCCCATAGTATGCCCTGCCATCCATCAGTGGGTGCCCTTCCCCTCTTGCCACGTGTGGCCCTTCCCTGACACCTTTGCCCAGTAGAAGTGCGGGGTGTTGCTTTTGGTGCTAGTCCCTTCCTCCTCCTCACTGGTCAGATGAGGACGGTTCCCCAGGGCACAGTGACAGGAGTAACCTATGGAGAAACTAATGTGGCCATGCTGAAGGGGTAGGGATGTTTGTGTTTGGAGAGAAATCAGAGCAGGCTTTTAGGAGGCTTTCCCAGCATTCCAGTCTGCTGCAAACAACAGTTCCCCACTTTTCCCATGTCATCTGGCTCTAGCAGCTGGTAGTAACAGCCTCTGATATATGCTGAATGATTTTCTTCTACTGTGACCTTGAATCTCTCAGATGGCAGTAAAAGAAGTTTCTGCTTAAGTTGAAAATGCCTGGGTTTGGTTCTGATCAGGATCTTGAATGCAGTATGAAGTAACTCTAAACTTCTGGAGTACCTATAGTCTCCAGTTAAGCTCAAGGCACCCAGTATATTGGATGCTGTGCAACCACAGAATAAAGTCTTTCTTCTTTTTTTCTAAAGATCTTGCCATTTCGGTACAACAAATCCTAACCAAGTTTCGAGTTTAACAAACCTAACATCCTTGGGTAAGGATGAAGGTCAGAGTGATAAGAACATGGAGGTATTTAGGAAAGCTGTTATACGATAAGATGATTCTGGGTTCATTTATTAGCTTTTCTAATACTGCTTTTTGTTTAAATTTTTGGATCTGCCTCAGTCTGTAGTCTGAAGGGAATTAGTTACTGACCTTTCCCATACCAGAAAATCTTCACAGAGCAAGAACGGTGAGAAGCTCATGTAGTATTGCATCAGCTTTGTAAAGACAATTTACAAGAAGACAAATGCATTTAAGAATCACTCACTAATGAGAAAATGTGAATGTTGGAACAGTCATTATTCTTGTGAAAGCGATGCTTAATTTTACAGAGCATGTTGTTAGTCTTGGTAAACTAAAGAAAAAGTGGTCAACAAATACAGGCCGTAAGGATCATGAAGAAAAGTTTAAAATTCTCTCCTAATAGTGTGAGACATGTGGTAGTGACTAATTATAAGGCTGCCTTACAGTATTCCTTATCTTAACATTTCTTTTGTGGTAGCACAGTGTGTCCACACTCAAGTTGGAACCTTTCTCTGCAGGCAGTCCAAACTTAAAATACCAGTCATTGCCTCAAATATTGTACAATCTAATACAGTATTTCTCTGTCCTTTAACATAATGGGTACCTTTGCATGGATTGATCCCCCCCCCCCCCCCCCCCCCCGCTGTTTGGAAGTTGGAAACAAAGAAAGATAGAAAGTAAAGTGCTTAGAATTTAGACAAACAGCATCTCATTGTTTTACAGAAGCATTGCTTTTAATGCTATAAAAATGCATATTTTAAATTGATACTGACAGCAGTCAGGAGCCGGCCTCTGACTTTGCCTTCTGGCAGGCCCAGCTGTATACCTGCCAGCTGAGTGGGATTTCTGTGTAGGTAGTTTTTATTTATATTTTTAGTTGCTGGTTGCTTCATGAGTTCTGCTAAGACCACCACTGGTAGAGCTGAAATCATAGTTTGAAAAACTTGCAGAGTTTACGGATGGCTGAGCTAGAGGTGTCATTGCAAAGATGTAATAATAATAATAATAATAATAAACGAACCTGAAGATAGTCATAAAAGCCCTTTGGATTGGGGAGACTTCGGGATGGTAATTACGCCTTTAATTATCATGATGGGAGTCAGTAGGTTGGTTCTGAAATTAAAATATGAAGAAGTCATTAGTCTTTGAGAGCCACTGTGTGTAAGTAGTAGAATGAAGGTTTCAAAAATTCAGCAAGCGGGAAGAATGTTAAGATAGTGGCTACAAAGAGCATGCTCACTGTTTTGAGTTTTTTGAGATGAGGAAAAGAGAAGGTGGAGTGATAACTTGAAGAGAGTATGATGTGCCTATGTTTTTTTGATTCAGTGATGATATAAACTATATGCCCCTGGACTAGCTATAGCACATGAACTGCATTCAGAGAAAAAGGAGAGCTTCAGGGCCCTGGAATACAGAGCTGTCTTTGTTATTATGATACCAGACCCTTTGCAGCCTTCGTTTTTACTTTTCCAGGCACTGCAACTAGTAGGGGGTATTTATGATCTGCACAGAGTCTGACTGTTCATGGAGGTTGTGGAGCAGTAGGGAAGGAGATCTGAGCCTTGGATGGATTTGTGAAGCCTAGAAGAGAGATGAGTGCAGACTATTTTAAGTAAGGTATTGTGTAGGAAAGCATTCTCTGCATATAGTTATCAGTGCTAGTGAGACTAAAACATTGATCTTAGCTCACGGGAGGTGCATGTGTGTGAATGGCTGTTGCTGTTGGGTAAGAAAATAAGAGTTTAGGAAGACTGGGGGCTGGAGGAATGTAGTAGAGGTTGTACTTGGAAGGAAGGATTGGTAAGATGACACACTGAAGAGAGGAAGAGAATCTGGAACTTTCAGACAAAATGAGACAATTTATTTTTACACATACTACCTTGTCTTAGTTTTTAAATCCAAATAATCGATTTATAGAGGCCTAGAAATTATTTAAAACAGGAACGGCTATTTAGATTTTGTGTGTCCTGGTTGGGAGGGGAAAGGAGGGTGGAGGGGAAGAAAACCCAGAAAGTACAGAAGCTGGTCGTGGTTCAAAGCAATAATAAATACTTGGTAAAGATAAAGCAACATTTACACTGCTTTTACACTTTTGTCACAGTTGATTCTTTTCATCTAGTAAAGATAATAAATGAATAATCATAAAATATTTGTGTTTGAAAGTTCTTCCTTGGTTTTCATGAAGAGTTTATTTTCCATCAATCCATTACAGTGTAACATTGATTGGTACATGTAATGTATTATTCATACTGTTCTAGTTTCATCCCATTAGCAATGCCAACATTATGCTGAATTCTGCAGCGGTAATCTTGTGTGAAGAGTCTTTGTACAGTGACTTGTGCTGTGGTTCACATTTAGTGACAAGACAGAGTGAACAGCAGCACCTTATTGGTACTACTCAAACTTTGTTCCCCCTTCCTCCCCCCAAAGCAATGAGAATCGTAAATGTGCTGTAGACCTATAAACCAAATTGTGAAAGGCAGAACATGTATCAGAACTGGTTTATTTTTAGTTCTTGTATTGTATCTTTGTTTTCCTGATAGCTAATGTCTTTAGAAGAGCCAAATAAATAAAACCATCACATTACAAAAATAACAAGAACAGAATTAAAAACAGCCTTCAGAAAAAATAGTCTGGCATTTTGGTACACATGTATGATCCTATGGGTATAATTCTGATCATGTAAATTGTTGTGTGTAGAACTGATTTAAATATGTGCTAAAGCCAACTACTCAGCATGGTTAAGATTACTCAAGGTCTGCCTAATGCTAGTACAAAAATAAAAACTTTTTCATTTGAATCTTTAATATTTGCTTCTTTAACTTTTAGTACAGGAACTTTTTTCATGTACAATAGGCCCAGCCCAATGTCCACCAAATTCAATATCTGTTCGTTGACTGAATGATTTGGGCCTAGTCTGGTTAGGTGAATATTTAAGGTTTCATTTTTTTTTTCTCTGAAAAAAATTGACTTCTCCATTCACTATTCCGAGAATCCAGGCCATAAAAATTTGAAATCTCTAGACAGATGAATGAAGATTAATTTAAAAAATATCCTAGTTCCTAAACACTTTGGATGTGGATTTATAAGGAAATAAAATTAAAAGTTTGAAGAATGTGGGGGTTTTTTTCAAATGTTTTCATTTTTTAAAACAGCTGTGTAAACAATGAAACAATCTCTTTCTGGCATGAATACTTGAAAAAAAAAAAAAAAATCCCATGCTTTAAGGTGGATATGTAATGAAGGAGAAATGGCTGGCATCTGTGAAACCATATTTCTTTGGATTTTTATCTTTGGAGACAGAGAGAGCCTGAGCAAAGTTGGGAGGGCTGTCTGAGAAATGAGAACCTCACAGATCAACCAGACTCCCACAGTTCTGAAAAAATGAGATAAGGGGTGGCAAAGAGGCTCAAGATTTTAAGGGATAAGATAGAATGAGAGCGACAGACAGCTTTAGGTACAAAAGGAATAGATTCAATAGTCAAGGAAGAGTATACCAAAGGAATAGAAAACAAAAGTTTAAAAGAAAAAAAAATAATGGTGAGGGAGGGTGAGTATTTTGGGGTTTAAATGTGTGCTTATTCCAAGAGGCATGGTTGTACTTTGGTCTTTATTGGAGCTGAGGAAAAGATTTGCTCAGCCTTTTGGAGAATAAATAGGCTAGCATTCTTTAACAGGCTCTGGATCTTCTGAAAGGCACTTGTCTTGAATATATGCAGATTTTTTTTCCCTGTTTCTCTGACAAGAAAATGTGCATGCTGGAGCTTATGTCAATAAAACACTGACCTTTCAGAGCTTAAATGAAAATGAGGTAGAGAAAACAGTTATTTACAGCAGTATTATGTCTTCATTGTATTAAAATTTTATCTGTGAGGTGGTGAGTAGATTTTAGTATAGAAAATGTGGGTAAGTTACTGTTTTCAGTGACAGCTTATATATTCAGGCTTTCTTTGATTTTACATTAGTTTTTACAGAATAGACTTTGATTCATTGCCTAACAACCTTATGTCAGTTTTTCAGAAATATGTTTGAGTAGCTGAG
This sequence comes from Morus bassanus, assembly GCA_031468815.1. Lineage (NCBI taxonomy): Eukaryota > Metazoa > Chordata > Aves > Suliformes > Sulidae > Morus > Morus bassanus. Next base: position 54,735,342 of record CM062567.1, on the reverse strand, counting down.
TTCTTAAAATATTTCAACTTCATTAATTGCAGCATGCCCATATATAATGTCAGACAATTATAACAATTTATTTTTAAAGAATTGCGCAAAATCCAAATTAAAACAGTATAGAATGAACCTCTTTACTTGCAAAAACCAGGGAAGATGCTTTAACCAAATGGTTCAAAAAACAGTGAAACCCTTCCCCAGTGTATTTCCTCCCCGCTTTACCTGATAATATCCAGCATGTAAGGAAAAAAAGATTTTTACAATATCATGTGTGGTATTTGACCTTCATATAAGGGTAGTTACATCTGAATGCATTCTGGTGAATAGGACAGTTATGGGGAAGGAACTTAGTCTGGCCAGAGTAGGATATACCATAGCCAAACAGCTCAGTGTATTTTAAGATACTTCTTCTCACTGACTTGCAGTTTGTGTTCTTTATTTCCTGGCATTATAAATTTTGTATTCTCTACTTGATTTGGGTCCAACTTTGGAGGGTCCCATCCCAGGGTCTTGTCATCCTGATGATTAGGGAGCTTAGCAGGAATTAAGGAGGATTGGGACCTGGTATCACACTTCCTAGGGCAGTGCCTTAACCACTGTGTAAAGGGTCCTGTGTAAAGATATGCAGCTCCAACTAGATGCCTTCCTGGATCTGGCTTTCTGAGTCTGTAGTGGGTAGCAGGAGCTACTGTAAAGCCCCAAGCTACCCTGGGCTTGCCAGCTGCGGTGTGATAAGCCAGTAGTAAGATAAGAGAATAGAGGTATGAGATGTTGTTTTGCACTGGAAGCTGCTGGTCAGTTATGATCCCAGAAAGACAGGCACACAGGCCCTGTAAGGTATCCTTCACAATGCTGTTTATTGGAGCTAACACAGTAAGAAGTGTAGATAATATGTCCCTTTAGACACTGGGAACCCCAGGTGATGTAGCATCAAATGGACCTCCAATCCATGTGCAGTGTGCTGGCCAGCACCGCCTGTAGAAGAGATTCTTCCTTTTGGTCATTCAGGCTATTGAAGGATTTTTCTAGGAAAACAAGGAAACAACTCTCTATTGTTTCTATAATCAAAAAGCAACAATGTTCTCAGGAGACCTTGCTACACTTTCAGGTAAAGGCAAGGCCATGCAAGTGGCGTAGTTGCTGGTATAGAGGTGGAGATGCCTACAGGCCTCTCTATTACAATGTGTGGGTTGCATTTGTCCTGTGGCCAAGGGATTTTTGCAGTACAACACAGACCTGAAGGCCACTCTGGGCTTGCAGCGCAGCACTGGTCTGGGCCTGTGCAGGTGAACTGTTGTGTGGATCATGAACTCCTTGGTGTGCTGTGGTCTTCAGTCAGGATCAATATAGATAAAAAATATCTCATTTACTGTACTTAATTCGAATTTTACAGGTACTACTCAACTCAATGAAAATTAGTGTCTAGTTTTTAAAGTAATTTTATATAATTAGTATATACATTACAGCAGCATTATGCTAGATGTAAATTAGTTAAAGATATGGCAGGTGATAAAATATTAATTATTCCCAGCTCCAGGAAGGTAAAAACTTATTAGTGTAACACAAACTGATTGCATACCAATCTTACCAATATGTTTTTAGCAGATACCAAATAACAGCAAGGGAATTTACCAGCTAGTCTATAATTCTGGGTTTATTCTGTAAACAGTTTCTCTTTTATTTCAAGTTTAATACTCATAGGGCCAGATTTTCCTTGCTTATTTCAAACTGATAACAAAGCATTTGAATATAAATAATTAGGTCCAGCAGGTAGTCTCTGTTACTTAGATGTTTAGGATTTATATATCACATGTAATTAGTTGTATTGTGGGCAATGTGATCCAGTGGATATACTATGAGATCTGGTACTGGAAGATCTGGATGTCTTCTCAGCTTTACTATGACAGCTTTTACAATCTTAAGTTGCTACATTTTAGTGTGTAAATGATACTAACATGCGTGCGCTAAAAGTGTAATGTAAGCAGTAAATGCTATTTGTAAATGATAGTGTAATAAGGACTTATTTCTTAAGACATTGAGTCTCAATCTTTCTTTAATCGTACTGAGTTAAATGAAGAATTTTTGTCTTAGGAAATTCTTTCTCCATCTACCTTTCTTTCTCTTCTTAGTTTTTCAACTATGTATTCCTTTTAAAACATTATTTTTGTGTAGATTTTGCAAACTGTGCTCCATATTAGTGTTTGAAATATTCTTTTTAAGTACCTTTTTGTTGCTGATAAATTTGTTGGAGTTGATAGTCCTCTTTGAGATCTTTGTCCAGATATTTGATTTTGCAATTCCTCTTGAAAAAAAAAAACAACAAACCCAACAGTCTCACCAATAATTAAAAAAAGGTGGAACAAATCCAGCAACAGGAACAAATATTATTTTGGCATAGAAATTTCGCTGTGTATTTTGGTACGTTTCAAAAGTTGCATTTCTACCAGGTTGGCTTGCTAAATTTTGATCCTTACACATTTCAGGTCAAAGGTACTGAAGTCGGATGCTTACAGCTGTGTATAACATTAAGAAAAAATAAGAGATCAGCAGATTAATTTGTGAAATTCGTCCTCTAAATGTAAAAACTTGATTGACAGTGTTACATTGTTTTGCTCATGGGATGCTCTCTTCCAGCAGTGTTGAGTATTCCTTCAAATGTAGCTTAAGATCCACATGTGACTCCTGTTCCATCATCCGTTTAAACTGCTGGTTGATTTTAGTGGTGAAGTTGTAAACCTCTAACCATAAGACAGTGGAATTTTCTGTATCTTCACAAATTTCACGTTACAAGCTTGTGGGATGTTTAAGTAGTGGTAAGAAGACTGATGAAGACAGATGTTCAATTAAACACAAGCATCGGTTTTCCAATGTGGCAATCGATATTTCACTCAAAGGTGCAAAAATAGTCTTTGTGAGGATTGTTAATAAACTATGAGGAATCAGTAGAGCTCTGCTAGAGGAATTGAACTAAGGTGGCCCATGAAGAGATTTGGGAGTACTTGAGCTTTGCTGAGCGCTTGTTATGGTTTATGTTCATATGTGTTTTTTCTTGAAGCGAAAGGCAAGTATACTGAGACTATACCATAGAGTCTTATGGCTGAAATAGTAGGAGAAACTGTACTCCACAATCATTGTTTTTAAAGCTATTGCTACTACCATATTGGATGTTTTATTCCAGCTCAAGGTTATTGTTATATTGAAAGCATACTTAAGGATACTTTTCAGTGGTTTCATAGCACAGGTTGTCATCTGAAAAGAATAGTCATTAAAATATTTTGAGCCTGAACTGGAAGGAATTTTATTGCTTTCATTGCATTTTCTTCTAAATTTTATTTTAATTCAACATCTTTTAACATCTTTTAGGTGTCCAGGAGCCACTTCCTTCTGGCATCCTGAATGTCTACTGCAGATATGTCCATCTCCTTTTTTCTTGCTCTTACTTTTTCTGCTTTCTTTTCTTCTGGTACATTTTAACTAGCTTTTTGTGTTTTTTGTTTTCCCTATACATGTAGCATTACTCATTATTCTGGAGTTCATTATGTCTCTTCTCTGGAGCTGTTTAGCTTTTTTTGACAAAGTATTTTTTCATTGGAAAATGCTGAGTCACTAAAATTAGCTTGTTAACTAGTGTTAGCCAGTTTCCAGGTTTTCAGAGTATTTTGTAGTTGTCAGAATGTTCTGTTCAAACATTTTCTGTATGGAGAATAGGTAAAGATTTCTTGTTCATGTTGAGATTTAAATTGATTTGTATTTCCTAAGACTAAAGGTGAAAATTGGAAAGGTAACATTTTGAAATTAAGCTAAATGAATGTTTCACTTGAATTATTATTTTCCACTCTTCGTATTTTTGTTCTTTAAATGATTTTGTATTGTCCATATTGAGAGCACGATCATTTCAAACTCAAACCCCATAGAATTAAATAGCTTGAAAATGGAATAGTTTTGAAAATTCTACTGGAAAGTTTTAATACTATGTGTTTGCATTGAGATTTTAAATTACTGAATATTCTGCAAAATGAAAATGTTAAAATCTGCACTTCTCTGTTAATTGTATTTTCCGAGCTGTTATGTAGGTATGTTTTAATATTCATTAGAGTTACAGAAACCATGTAACAAATTTCTTGTATTAGAAAGAAGTCTGAATTCTTGTTCCCAATCCACTATTCTCAATATAGCATTCCCTTCCCAGCTAAATTCTAAAGGGAATCCAGATGTTTATTTAAATATTCATAACACAACTGCAGTTAGAGCTGGGAGGATCATAGATACCTGTGTTCATTTCACACTACATTCATCTTGTAGTTAAAAATGTCGTATTCATTGCGGTGCTGGCAGATGAGCTCTTTGACAGGAAAATGCATTTTTCCCCCCCACCCGCTACAAGTAAGGCTTTATGGAAAGGAGGCAGTAGAGCTGTCTCAGAAAATGTAATGTATTGAGTATTGACCCCAGCTCCACAGAAGAATCTTTGTGTACTGTATTTAAATATTGTATTCTCGAAGAATTCTGAATTTATTTGCACTTGCCTGAGCACTGGCCATATCTAGAAAGAGCATAAAACATTTTAAGGAGCCAGTTGCAGCCTTGCAATTAAGGTGGAACTGAATTATACATTTAAGATGGGGATTTTATTTCATTGTTTGTGGAAAAGGCAGAGTTTACCATCTTGCCTGACAATCAGTGAAGCGAGGAGGAAAAAAAAATGGAGACATGCCAAATCTTTATTAATTTTTAAAGTATCTGAAAGACTGTTTATTTGGTAACATTTGCTGACAGACTTTCCTAAGAATTATGACCAAAATCTTAAATTTTAAACATGTTACCTTATAGAAGTGATAAAATCCCAATCCATGTGAAATGTTTGTATCAGGCCTGCTTTATCCCTTCAGATATTTGTCCGTGAGAGTGTAAATGGTTAAGGAGATAAAGTGGTGTATTGGACATACATTAATTCTGGAGTACAAGGGAATGTGTGCGGTGAAAGGAAATTTATGCAGGGGAGCGTGAAAGCCACCAGGCAGGGAATTTGGGGTATGTGTATAGAAAGTCATGGGAAGATGCAAGCAGCAGTGGGAATCTGTAAGGTGAAAAGGAGAAGAGGAATGTGCTTTCTAGCTATTCTGAGGAAATAAAGCATCTGTAAACCTTTCCAAACTGGTACTGCATGCTTCTGCTTTTCTTCTTATTACTGAAAATGGGTCGAAGTCCCAATGAATCTGGCCTTAAAAGCTTTAAAGGAAAAGCAAAAGCAGGGAAGTATGATTCATAATACTAAAATATAAAATAACTTATCAGCAAAGATTATGTAGATTATTCTATCAAATTACTAAAGTCCTGACACCACGCTATTCATCACTTAAAGGTGTATTCCTGTACATGTCACTATAGATTTTAATAAATTGCATATTTAAGAATCTAAAATGGGAATTTGTAGCAAATGAGAGCTGGAACATTCGGTGAAAGTAAGAAGCAGAGCGGGCATGGTTCTTATGGGAGTGTTGGAACATTTTCCATGGACGATTAGGTACAAATGGTGCGGGTTTTTTCAGATGTTTTCTTCCATCCTTACTCATGCATTCCTTTTCCAGTATCGCATCTGTCTATGTGTCTCTATTAGCAGTTGTGACTTTTCCACCCAGATTCAAGTGATGATGAATGATGATACAACATATTTGCACTCAGCTCATAGCAGTGGCTTTTTAAAAGCACTGTAATAATACATTTTGTGAGTATAAGTTGCTTTCTGTGTATCCAACTTTATTTGGAAGACAAGCAATTAATTCTTGTAGGCAAGCAGTATGTACCATTATTGTCTGAAAGAGCTAGACAGATATCTGAAAATACCGGTTTTTCATTCCTTTCAAACCACTGGGAAAATATTTGAATATACATGGTGTTTGCTAGTTTGAGTTTACTGGAGCAAATGATACATGTAGGAAGACTGAACTGTGAGGGAACAGAAATGAAGGCTTTAAATGCTGTGTCAGCAATAGGATTCAGGGGCATGTAAGAAGTTTGGTCCCGTCAGGTTACCCCATCAGAGAACTGGCCCCTGGGACAAAGCACACCCAGAAGGCTGTGCAGCTCAGCAGCTGCAATGCTACATTTTGTATGATTTGAAGCTTACTTTCTTGTTTCTTGCAGTGAACAATGATAATGGGAAGTACTGGTCAGTAGGGATAAATATTAAATCAGTCTTTGGGCCTCCTGCCATGTTTTCTGATGCTTGGACCATCTTATTTATAAACCCGGGAGAGTTTAGTAATTATTAGAAGAAAGTGTAATTAATTTATAGAGTTCTAGTTATTTTGCTGAGTACTATCATTGGAAGTACAATGAAGCCTTTAAGTAACGTCCAGTCACTGTATAAAGCTGTCTTGTGGCTGCTAAACTTTCACATTATACTGCAGTTGGATATAAACACTCCTTTTATAACTTGCATGTCACTGAAGTGCGCAGATGTCTTGGCTCTGAAAGCACATTTATGAAACGAGTGCAGTACTGGAGTTATGCCAGGATTGAGACTCGGTAGTTTGAGGAGTCGTCCTAATACTTCTCAGGATGGGAGGTCAGCTGGATAAGCGGGCCTCCCTTGTTCTGGCAGCAGAATACTAGTCCAGAGAGAGTGTGCTCTATGCATATTAGTTACATTATGCTATAGTTCACTTATGGAAAAATCTGTATTATAACACTGCTTTGGTCCTTATTGACAAGGGCCAATTCTGTTTAGTGTAGGTGGTATGCCCTGCATAATAGGAAAATTAAAAAGAATTAGGAAAATTGTATTAATTTTTTGCTTAATTTTCTGACAGTTTTGTGAAAGTGCATAGGAAATGCATAGATTCCTCATGCTTATTTTATATAGCTGATATGTGGATGTATATTTATATAGTGTGTAGTAAGTTATATATAGTGTGTGCAAATATGTATTTGTGTGTGTATATTCATATGTATATAAACCACAGAGGTTGTAAAGATAACTGCAGAATATCTCTAGCAGCATAAATTCAGTTTGATTTCTAGAATGTTTCAGATGTTTTATATGTGAATGAAGTGTTTGTAATAAAACAGGTGGGACAGCCATGTCTCCATGGCCGGAGGGAGACATGGCTATACGTTATCCAAGTTGGATATTACACTTTCTTTTGTTTAGACTTAATATGTTATAGAATTTGGCAGAAATGTGGTGGAACAGAGCTCTCTTTTGGATAATTTACATTGTAGTTTTGATCTGTCATTTGAGACTGAGGTGTGAGATTTTATTCTAGTTATTTAGCACATGAGGAATTGATGGCAGAGTGTTGAGCCCAGAGCTGAAGCACTTGTTTTTCAACACTGAGCCGCTTTCTTCCTCTAGTAATAAGATGAGATGTGAGCTAAAATTAAGATTGCAATCGTATATATTTTACATTTCAGCATTACGTCTACTGGGCAAGATCCTTGGCCCTGCAACAATACTGTCTCAGTATCAGAAATGATCCTATGAGAATTCTGCTTTTGGTAGGGTATGTCTCCACATTTATTACAGGCAGATATGAGTTAATTCTGGCTGTGCTGCAGTTCTGAAGTCATGGTGTGAAGTGCTGTGCCCAAGCTTACTGGGTTAGCACAGTGCTAAAAACACCTCAGTAAAATTCGTGGGCTAGAGCACCTGACTAATGGGTTCATGTAGTGGCTAGAGCATCTTGTGCCATCTGTACTTACCTTCCTAGATTTGTTTTTCTCGATCCTTCTAGGAGGATATAGAAGTACCAGTTACTCATGAGATGCCTATATAGGGTCATGCTTGAGTACCCTGGGACTAGATAAATTAGGACTAGCTGCATGGTTCCTGTGGCTACAGTTAACTTAAGTGGCTCAGTTCACTTCTGCTGAAAGACAGTGTAATGCACCAATTGCTCAAAGCTCAGCCACACTGGAGAACAGGACCCCTTATTTCTTTTGCATTATTCCAATACTTTGTTATTAGTGCTATCTTTTAAATCTGTAATGTAGTAAGTTACTTAGAGAATTCTTATGTTCAAATGTGCAGATCTTATATAATTACATAATCAAGCTTATAGAAGATGTTTGAAATTACTTTTAAAAAAATACTGGTTTTTGGCAGAAACAGTTGTTGGCTTTTTTGATTTACCATGTTTTATGAAAAAATTGGTTAAAGTATTTGTGCTAGTTGCTAGCAAAGATTACAAGTTTTGTTTTAAACTCTTTTTGTGCAATGTCCATTTCAGGAATACTTAGTGTAATTTTTGGCTACAGATAGCCAAATGATTATATCTCCTGGCTGTTGTAATAATCTGCAGTTAAGATGTACAAGTAACGGTTCTAGTTGTGTCCCCCAACTCACTAAAATGCAAATATGTGTTCTACCTTTTTGCAAGTAACTCTTGCCTGACGAACAGCACAACAAATTAGCCATAGTATCAGAAAACAACATCTAGAGGGAAATGCTACATATGGAGTGGCATGGAAATGATTAATGTTAGTATTTCATTTTAATATTTTGCCCTTTCATGGTGCCTTATTTCCAGCAAAACGGAACAATGCTTTCAGTTTTTATAAAAGGTTTATTTTATGTGTATATATACACACAATCGCTGTTTATACATTGCACGGTCCTGTTGGTGGGTTTTTCTTTGCAACAGCAGAATACCATTGAATTCTTTTCAGATTTTGATTTGCTGTAATGCTGAGATCCTCCTCTGCATATCTGCTACATAACCCTAGACATACCCTCCCCTATATTATACAGTTAATTATTTCTGCCTAAATGCAATATTTAATTTTGTTTGCTTCTGTTGCATAGCAAACTTTTTAAACCTTCAATTTTTCAGAATTATTTTAAAGTTTAATCCTGTTCTTTGGTATGCCCTCATGATGTGGTGTTGTGTGTTGGTGTCTGGATATGTTTTTTTTATTCCATGCTGTAGGTGACTCATGAAAATATGAAATGCAGTATTCAGGACAGACACATTTAGTTTCCTACTGGATCCTGTCTTACATTTACACAATTTACTAATAATCTCTGAGGGCACTTCCAAATGGCATTTACTACTGGAATTTCATTCCTCAAGGTTCACTAATTCCCATAGTTTCTGAAAGTGCAGTTATCATTTAATGATTAGAGCTACCAAAACAAAATTAAGTGCAAGTGATTTCCCCCTTCTTTTAATATTATTAAGTAGGTACCAGAAAACAAGGTGGAATGTTTTCCCTAATATTCAGGTCAGAGCTGCAAGAGGGAAAGAATATTGTTCAGATGCTCAGTGGTGGATTTAAATTCATGGATTTCAACTGTTAAACAGATCTTACAAAGAAGAGTCTACATTCTTGCTAGAGTACTCAATTTTAAAAGAGGGTAGTGGTAGACATCTCTGTCTAAGAAGCTTAAAAGCTGCAGTGTCTGGAGGTTGAAGTTAAGGACAAAAATGAGTGAACTTCTTCAGATAAGGTAAGAACTCAGCTAAGAACCTTTAGTCTCTGATTGAAATTTCAAGTAACAAACACTTTCTGAAATGAAAGATGTTCAATTTTTTTAACTTTTGATTTTATGATGCAGAGGTAGTCTAAGAACAACTAATGCATAGTGCATGGGTGTATGCTGCAGTGGTATCTATACTGGCACTAAAAGTTGCCACTCTCAGGCTGCCCTTTATGTGCATTAGTTCTGGTTTCATATATGATCAATCCTGATCTTCTACAGTGAAAAAGTGTTTAATATACACAAGATTTTTGGACTAAAGAATTATACTTTGCATTGAGATGCTTTAGAAGGTCTTGCATGATCAGATACAGTATCTCGTTTAAGAGTGTGTTAAGTTTCTGCTGAGGGGCCATAAATAAGTTATGAGAATTTAGTCACTTGAGGTAGACCTGCTGTCTGTACCCATAATGAGGGAAGGTTTCCTCACATTTCCTTACACAGGTGTGATAATACTGTCTCAAAAAACTCCCCTGGCCTCAAAATATTGTACCTCAGTTTTAAAAGCTCAGGCTTAGACGGGTGGATCAGCCTTCAAATAAGTGAATGTCAAGATGTTAATTTGATTCAGCTAGACATGATATCTTTTGAAACTTACCCATCTGAAATTATAAGAGTTGCTTAATTATCTGGCTTAGAGTAAGTTACAGTAGTAATTGAACTTCTATGTCAAGGTTTGTAGAGTGATGGCATAATCCCAGCTCCATGTGTGACCGTAATGCATTGGTTATGTCAGTTTGCCAGGTAAACTGCTAATCGGCCATTCTCATGAATTAAGATGACTATCTGAAATAATGAGCACAAAAAGTCCCAGTTACTTTGATATAGTTTTCATAAATGTATTTCTTATCCTTACCTTTTCAAAAAGGCTATGGAGGCAATAGGACCAACCAGTCTTAGTCACCCTTACTTTATTTGGAAGTACAAGACATGTAAATTTTCTAGTTTGTCTAGGGTGGAGAATGGCATGTGAAGAATGGGAATCTTTTGAAACTACTCATAATTTCATTAAAGTACATTTGTTAATAGAAGTTTCTTTTGGTGGTCTCACAACTCAAGCAATAATTCTTCATTACAGGCTTAATATATGAGGTAAATATTTCCCTAATTTGATTATTATTATGAAATATTTTTGAAACACACAGGGAACTGTCATGTATATACTATTGAGAACACACTGTAATATGAATTCATCTTAATTCTTTTGATGATTTATCAAGTGCCTTTAAGAAATAGCCTTGCAATAGTTTTCTCAGGTTTTAAAAAATGTTTTTAAAATTTTTATTTCCATTAATAAGTAAAGAATCTAAATGTAAATGTTTGGTATAAAGTATTAGATCAATGTAGTGTCTTAATAGTTAATAATATTGAGTGTGCAAGCCCTTTGTCTGTCTGACTTTGGTCTTGAATAAAACTTGAGAAAAGCATTAGCTAGTGTGTTTAGATCTTGCATCTTAAAATCTAGCACCAGAAAAAGGACCAGTCTAGTCTGTTAGAGGCATTTTAGGAAGTCTGTGCCTTCTGTTTGGTTGTCATAGGCTTTGAAGTGACTTGTTTCTCTCAGAATTACTCAAGGACAGCTGTGCTTGGGGTGTAGTATGAGGTTGTAGACCCTGTGTCCATATTGCCTTTAAAGAGAGGTGAATAATTTTTTTATATTAAAAGTACCAGTCTTTACGCTTTCAAATTTACATACTCGACTGTAGGTTGCTACACCTTATTTAGGTGCCTGAAATAACAATGAACTTACAGCTGCTTAGAGTGTTCATATCCTCCAAAATTTTTGGAAGAGATTTGGTTCATTTGAACATCAGCCTATGGTACTTAAGTAGCCTACATATTACTGATTTAGGTTTCTGATTTTGCACATGCGACTTCTAATGATGTTGTTCGAAGGAACAGATACATTGTCATTTTACTTTTTTATAATTTCTTAGAGTTGGTTGAAAATTTTCAGCAAAAGCTACAAAATATAAATCTCTGCAAAAAATTTGCATACCTGAATTTGGCAAAAATGCTGTTGATGACAAAAGGCTCTTTTTAGTCCTTTGAGTAATTTTCAGAGTAGAATGTTTTCTCCACTGTGTGCTGACATACTTGTTTAACTTTTGGTGGTGCTTAGTTGCTGACTGGGGCTAAACCATGACAGTATTTAAAAAAGATTCCTCTATAAATTTGTATGACAACATCAATGAATAAATGAGAAGTGCTGTACACTTTGTGAGTTAATAACTTGCCTCTTTAATTCGTAGGTTTCGAGGGTGTGTTTTTGTTAACTAAGCTAGTGGTACCATTTCTATAGGTGGAAAATCTGAAAGCTGTTTCTGTCTCTTTCCCTGTTTTCAGGCACTGTTTTAAACACCTTAGATAAGTAGTCAAACTGAAGGTTGCAATTAATTGTCCAGAACATGGGAATGGAATGCTGGTCTGGCATAACCCAAATGAGTTGCACTGAATTTGGCATGGAGCATAAAAGAAGGTGAAGTCACTTTTAATGATATGTCCCAATTCGTAAACAGGTGTTTGCCCAAGGGGAACACACCAGAGTTACTTTGCAAGCATTATGGCAGAGTGATTCACTGGGATATGTGAACATTTCTAACCCTTCCCTCCCCCGAAATATATTATGTCAATCCTTTTAGCAATTCATGTTCAGTGAGGTATTGCTCGCAGCAGTGAAAGAAATTGGATTCCAGAAATTGTGGCACTCTTTTTATCTATTAACCTATCTAATGAATGGTGTTTTAAATTTTGATTGGCAGCTTCTTTTCCTATCTTAATTAAATTGCTCCTTTACCCTAGTGTCTTTGAAGGACAGAGCCATTGTTAAAGATGTCAAGTTAGTCTTTTATTGTTTGTTTCCATGGGGAGCAGAGTTTGTTGGCAAGTTAAGATAAAGATGCAGAGTCAAGAATATACTTGTTAAAATACTCATTAAAAAGGTCTTAATAGTATTGACTGTGACAAAGAGGAAAATGTGCCCAGTGACATTATGTTGTTCTCCACCTGAGATGCAAAGAGCTTGTAACATTTCTACTAAATCAAATTCTTTAGCTAAGATAAAAATGAGAAAAAAGGTAGTAAAGTTTGTTCTGACAGTGTGAAGGCAGCTAAATACATAGAGAAAAGAATTCAGTCAAAAAGTGTTCTGTTTCTTTGGTAGTACAGGGGCAACCCTTGCTTAATTTCCATTGAAGGGAAAATATCATCAAATCAACACTAGAGAAAAATAGTGCAGATATTAAGGGGGAAAAAATGTTGATGGGGAAAACAGTTGATAAAGAGTCTGTTTATTAAAACATTCAGTTTTAAATTAAGTGGGGATTAGAAGCAAATTATTTTAAGGTCACCAATTGTGAGTTATTAGACTAATCTCCTGCAATCTGCATTTTAATATGCACCAGTAGAAATTGCTTTCTTGAACCATTTCAAGGCTTTATTTGCATGTACATTTTATTTCAGAGGTCAAAGTGCACAATGTACTATTTGAAGTTCACTGACATTTCTCACGTGGATGTATTCCTGTCCGTCAGAACCAGGCGGCTGTAAAAAGTTTGTCAGTTTAATGAGACAGAATTTTCACTGGCTTGACGAAGACATAGAAACCCAGTTAGAAACAGTAAAGGTCATCTTATGCTGTTAGGAATGTATTTACTGTTCACATTAACCTCATGGGCCTGGAGGACCATTGCTTGTAAAATTGTCCTTTATGATCACAACTTTTTTGAAGGAGTTGTACAGATTCTGACCTATTTGGAAAAAAATTCTTTGCTGCCCACTTAAATAACCTGATGAAGAGATGTACTTTAGTACATAGCTTAGAGTGATGTACATTTTGTACTTTGGATATGTTTTACATTTGCACTTTAAATCAACTTATTCTTTGTTTGCCATCATATTTTAGTTACACTTGTATGCAAAATTTTTGATAAGGAGCTGATACCACTTATGGAAATGAAGTCATAAAACTGCCCTTAAGTCATGACGCTATAATATATGATCATTAAGTGAGCTTAAGCAAAATCAAAGTATACCTTTTATTAATGGAAGACCTTATCTAAGACATACAAAATATAATAAAGTAGAGTAAATATTAGCCAGGTTAATGATTCAAATTAAAGACCATTCAACTAGTGCCTTCCAAAGCAATTACAAATTGTGTGAGAATGAGAAAAAGTTCAGGCTACAATGTTGCTAGCAGTGATAGGAGAAAAGTGGTGGGAGTTTACTGCTCTTGATTTTTCTGTTAGTTCTTGAACTGAAATAATATGTTGTGGAAAAAGATTAAAAAGCCCAATTTATTTTTAAAATTGGGCATTTCTACATTAAAATGATCTCATGGGCTGCCAAGCAGTCAGAATAAGGTTGGAAAGCAAGTGGTGAAGATGTTATGACAGCATACGCTTTTCTTGCTACGCACGTAGTACATGGCACCATGGGTTAATGTGTTAGCCTTTCAATTATGGGGATCTTATTCAGGTAATATGTGGAATGTATTTCTTTTGACGGGTATATTGGTGCCTATTGTCAAATCACCAATTACTTGAACATCAATAAAAGTAGTTGTAATGGGATATAGGGAAAAGCTCTTTAGTTGTTCGACTCCTAAAATGAATAGGAATAGGACCAGACAGAGAAGTCTGTTTTGCCTGACAGTTGCTCAAATTAAATACTAATTGCTTTCTTGAGACTAGTTCTCAGCAGTGAAGATATGTCCCTAAAAATATCCTTTTCTATATTATATATAGAATATATATCTCCATATATAGAGAGAATATACAAATTCTCTCTCTCTCAAAATATTCTATTCTATAAATATCCCATCTGGTATTTTCCCCTAGCTGTGGAGAATAGAACCCAGAAATCCTTAGTGGTTGATTCCTGCAGATGTTAACTCCCATGACAAATCCTGAGTAAAACTACTGTCCCAGCCAATTTAGAGGGCCATAGATTTTAAGCAAAATCTGACCCTTACTGAAAAGCAAACACGTGTTGAACGATGCTGTATTACAGTGGAACATAACTGCCTGCGTGCTTCCAGTTTTCATGAAGCTTTCATAATATAATTGGAAGTTTGTATAATGTAAAATATAGTGGAAAGTTTAATTACAGCCACCCAAGACCTTATCTGATAATATAATCATCTTGGAGCAAATGGACAAGCACATCAGCGTTATAGTCATAAATGCCATTGGTGCTTTCAAACACATTGGGAAATGTGTTTACATACTAAAGTATCTGTATACATATTGAGATAGTTTTCTCATCATATGAAATCTAAGAACAGATTGCTAATTGCTAATAAAATCTACGTTTTCTGTGTATGTAAAGTGAACTCTTTAGAAAATGAGTTGTAAATGACTATTGGCTTAACTTAAACAAATGGGCTGATATTTTGCTTATTGAACTTGATGCATGAGATGTTCTTGAAGCAGAAAGGAATGTAAGGAAATAGAAATTATAAAATTAACAACTAATTCAGTTGTAATTACATTTGTGGCACACATTAAAGGAAAAGCTCTAAGAATAAGTTTAGTGCAGGTGTGGGTTTTCTTACCTGCAGAGGTATTTGTGTCTTGAAGCAGTATCAGTCAGATTGAGAACAGAAGATAGGGATAAAAGACCACAGCACAATAGGGAAGAAATCTGCTTGATCCCCTGCCTATTTCAGTTAATTAGTTAATAGCATATTTTTCCTCTAGCTTTCTCCTGATGGGTTTTGAAATGTATGTATAAGGGTCAGTATAAAGCGGCAGTTCTGCAAACAAGGATGTTAGAACATTATTTTGCATTTAAATCTTCAAACATCTGAAAAGTTCCAACTTCCTGAGACTGTTGCATTCATATTAGCTGCTTTTTTCCATTAGAAGTGTTGCTTTATTGTTTTTTTTCTTAGCTGTGATGTGACATAGTAACTTCAAGAAGCAGAAACGTTGAATATATATTCTTCATTGATGTAAAGGGAAAAGTTGTGTTCCGATCAGATGATGTAATAGTTTCCAGTAGTCACTAAAGAGAATATTAAACATTACTATAAACCTTTTAAAATGCTCAGTTTAGCTCATATATAAGAATTTTAAAGGTTTGGACAAACAATTCCCTGTACAAGTAAGGTTAATAAGAAATGACAAAGGAGGGCAGTTCCAGAGAGCTGGGTAAAGCTGATGTTCAAATGAATTAAAGGAAGACTGAAGTAAGTACAAGGATGTTGGCCTGACATTAATCTTGGGTAAAATAATTGAATGGCTGAAATGGAATTCTGTTAGAAAGTTATGTAGAAGTATAATATAATCGGTAATAGTTGATACAAATTCATGGAGATATATGAGATTTTTATTTATATTCCTTTAATTATATGTTTATTTTAAACTATTAAAAAAATAATTTACGATTCAGTTTCCACAAAATTGTTTATTGATTATATGCTATTGAATTTTATTATGCAGTGATTAAGGAAAAAGTGATATGTTCAGGATTCTGTTTTGTAACTACCATTGCTGTTAATTCTGCGTAGTTTGCCTCCCATTTCTACTGTTTGTTGTGGATATTATTTTGCAAAATCACCACAAAAGGACAGGGAAGATTACGGGTACCTAAAGATAAAGGAGAGGGGGCTAAAAACTACACTGCTTTTCAAAGAGCTGTAGATGGATTGCAGATTCAGGTAATACCTTTCTGTAAAATCTGTTCATATGTCATCTGTGAAACATTGTGCTCAAAGCTGAAAGAAAAAAGTATTTTGACGTCCTGTTTATACATAAGGTATGCTCCTAACTCATCTACGATTAGAAGTTATATCAAGTGACCAAAAAAAAACCAAACAAACCTTTGTAATATTTTCATAGATTGATAATGAAGAAATAAATTGAGAAATACCCAGTTGAAACATGTTGAAAACTGGAAGATATTTGAAAAAACCAAGTGATTATGGAGGGGTAAGACTGTTAAATGAAGCAGCAGGTGAATTGAGAGAGCCACTGGCTGATATCCCATGGAGAAAAACAGATAAGAGGAGCACTCAGTAGAAGAGACTAAATGAAAGAGGACAGTTTCCAATTAGCAGGGATAATTACTGACAGAAGTACCCCCTTACCATTTTGAAAGGGATTTTGTCCATCAGTACTCTGATAATAACTCCTGATAATAGTAGTGATCTTTGAATGTTGAAAATGCTAAATATTAACTTGGGGGGAAGGAATTTTTTCATTTAATATGGAGCTACTTTATATCAAGTGAATTATTATATGGGGGTAACTCTTTGCTAAAGTTCAGGGCAGTTTCAGTTTTTCTGTTTCTGTGAATATTGTTTTAAGTGATAGCAGCTGAATATGTTTTATCCAGACACAGAAAACTGCTATTTAAGAATAGAATTATGTATTAAGAATTATATATATTTAGTATATTTATATATTGTATATATATAATTGTATGATTAAGAAGTAGAATTATATGTTGGAGGAAATGTATTTTACTAGCTTGTTTACATTTTGCATTTGATTTTTCCTTGTGTAAAATCTCAGTTATGCTGAAGTCAGTGACAAAGTTTTTTCTTTGAATTAAGGAAATGTTCTGGCTTTATTAATGTAGAGTTGACTTTGTTTTTTAGAATTGGTCAATATTATTTTTTACAGATTTACTATAGAACAATTGTGGACAAAATATGCATGTTTTTAGATTTGTTGGGAAAAAAGACTATGAAGTTTGACCTACATATACTGTATTTGAGATATTTACTTAAAATTAATTAATTTTACAGTGCTCAGATGTACTAGAAAAGGTGACTGCAAGATGCAATTAATCCCCCCCCCCCCCCCCCCCCCCAACTTGTGGTCCATTTTACACTAATGTTAACCACATCAGTGAGACTTTCTGAAACAATAACTTT
This sequence comes from Morus bassanus, assembly GCA_031468815.1. NCBI lineage: Eukaryota > Metazoa > Chordata > Aves > Suliformes > Sulidae > Morus > Morus bassanus. The sequence goes on along the minus strand of CM062567.1, from coordinate 54,717,988 downwards.
CTAATGAACATATGAGTGTTTTTTATATAACTTGGCACATAACCACTGTGACCCTCAGTTACTGGAGGCATGTGAGATGTATTCTAAACTGTAGTTTTTAAGTTTACTTGTTAATACTATTTTTTTGTGTATTAGAGATGCATATTGTAGTTGTCTTTAATGTACAGTTGTCTGTTTTGAAACTTCAGTGAATTCCCATTGCAAAGTACTGTTGCCTGCGATAAAACTTCAGGTTTGAACAGAGAGTAACCATGCTAAAATCACTTGCCTCCATCACGAAATACTGTTTACCTGTAGCTTTTTTAATGCTATGAATATGTCTTACCTGTGGCACAGAAAATGGAAAACAATTTAAAGTAACTCTAATATGGTATGGCATTCACATGCTGTCCTTGTTCATATGTCAGTTGAAGTAGTGGAATTTTGTTTTCTGTGGATGGGCCCCCAAGGGTCCAAACAACAGCTCTTGCATTTATCCTTTCTTAAACATGATGCTTTAACCACCTGAGCCCCAAATAAAGGATACTTGTTTGCTTAGGGTTTGTTGATTGTTTTTAAACTGTATTTTATGTTTTAAGCAGAGGTACATAGTATATAGACTTAGGTTGGAATGGCTTGTTTCAACGGGAAAAGAAATATTCTTAACAGTTTCTAGGTAAAGCTTTAGTTTACTTGTAGCCAGCATTATTTAACTTTTGAGTTGTATAGAATATGAATCCAAACCCAAATGTACTAAAATTTTGTTCTTAAGGGAACTAAAATGTCTGTGGTTAATTTAGATTGGACCACTTTCTTGGCTGCTTTTGCAGTTTTAAAATGTTACCATTCACAGTAAGGGGAAGTGTTGGGAATTTTGTGTCTTTAATATTGCGCTACTATGTGGAAGAAAATGTTGTGGTGAACACCACTATGTTACATGCTTTGAACTGTTCACTTATTCCTAGTCTCCTTTTTCAATTTACTCTGGACGGTATGCTTTTGCTGTCAGGTGAAGACCTAACTTTGAAAATTCATGCCTTGATGTGTACACACCTCAAGACACCTATTGTCCTTCAAGGGCATATTGAAGAGAATGGAATAAAGGGAGAATGGGTAGACTTCTGTAGTCATTTACAGGAGATGGATTGTCCCAATCAAACAGGAGTTGTGGAAAATGGAACCTAAGTGTATAGTGGATAGCTCTGAATTTGATCCTAAGTAATTATTTGAGGCATGTCTCCGATGTCCAGAACAGGAGGGCTGGTAAGTGGTGTCGTGTAGTCATTGCTCTATTCTCTTGCCTTGACTGGCTGTTACAGGCTTAGAGTAGTGCCAAGTGACCTGACAGTCTTGGGGATAGATTTATTTTTTACTACAGAATAAAGCAATGATAGCTGCTTTCTGGATGCATACTTGGAAGAAGAGTGAGATTTTCAGAAACACATAACTTAAGGATGCAGGTTATTAATGCATTTTTGAAACTACTTTGCCTACCGTAGCTCTTTTTGTTGGCAGTTCAGTCATTCTACTGAGATGAGGAATGCTGATCAAGCAAGTGGCGAGCAGACTGTAATGTACGGTTGCTGTAAAGTGGTAGTTAAAGGTTTGTGAACTGAGTATGTACAGAGGGAGTAATAATGCTAGTTGAGGAAACCTCATTATGTATATAGCTATCTTTGTCTGCAATGTGAGAAAGAACCTGTGCCTTTACCTGAAAGACTTCCTTATAGGAAGTAATGGAAGTAGCTCCAAATGGCAGTGAAAGGCTGGAAATGCCCCTCATGGAATTAATGAAGTGTGTCTGTGTAGGAAATTACCAATATATAAATTACAAAGTTGGTTACTATGCTTCGTTAATTTGTAAATATAAAAGATTCCAACAAGATCCTTCAATGCTCAGTGCAGTGTGAAGTTGCTATTAAGTTTCTAACTTAACTAGTAAGTTTTGATCATGGGAAGGTCTGTTCATTGCCAGGTCTACTGAGATCCAATGGGATGCACCTTTCTCAGAAGGGAAAAGGGTTTTTGCTCAGGAGTTAGCAGGGCTGATTGATAGAGATTTAAACTAGATTGGAAGGGGGAAGGGGACAATACCAGGCTAGTCAGTGATGAGCAACAGGATGACATGCCGAAGTTCAAGGAGCTGCATGCTAATGAGCTTCTTCAGACTGCTCCATGTGGCAATGGGCACAGTGAACCGCACTTGAAGTGTTTCTGCACAAATGCACACAGCGTGAGGAAAAAGCAAGAGGAGCTAGAATCCTTGGCCCAGTTCCAGAGGTATGACATCATTGGCATAAGTGAAACCAGGTGGGATGAGTCCTGTGACTGGTGTGCCATGATGAATGGTTACAGGCTCTTCAGGAGGGGTAGGCAGGACAGGTGAGGTGGGTGGGTGGCATTGTATGTAGTGGAGGAGTTGGAATGCATGGAGCTTGCAGTTGGCGATGGCACCATTGAGAGCCTCTGGGTAAGGATTAAGGGACAGACAAATAAAGCGGATGTTGTCACAGGAATCTACTATAGGCCACCCAGCCAGGATGATGACACTGTTGAGTTATTCTTTAAGGAACTAAGAGATGCCTCTAAGTCATCCGCCCTTTTCCTTATGGGGGACTTCAACTTGCCAGTTGTCAACTGCAATTACCACACATCTGGTACAAACAGGTCCAGAAAATTCCTGAACCATCTGGATGACAACTTCTTGGTACAGGTACTAAGGGAACTGACCAGGAAAGGTGCCTTCCTCGATTTGTTGCTTATTAACGGAGAGGGTCTTGTGGGTGAAGTGGTGGTTGGTGGCTGCCTTGGCCACAGTAACCATGAAGTAGTCAAGTTTAAAATCTTTGGTAGCAGGAGGAAAACTGCCAGCAAGACCTCAGTTCTGGATATGAGGAGAGCAGACTTCAGGTTGCTCAGGGAACTGCTTAGTAAGGTCCCCTGGGGAAAAGCTTTTGAAGGTGCTGGGGTCCATCAGTGCTGGTCACTTTTTAAGTACCACCTCCTAAGACCGCAGGAGCAGGCAATTCCAAAATGTAGGAAGTCAAGCAGGCGAGGCAGAAGGCTGGCTTGGCTGAGCAGGGATCTTCTAGAAATAAGGCGAAAAAAGGAAGTATATGGCCAGTGGAACCAAGGTCAGGCGACACGGGAGGACTACAGAGATGCTGTTCGCCACTACAGGGAGGAAATTCTTGTGGGCAAAGCTCAACTAGAGTTGAAGCTGGCACTTCTATGAGGGACAATAAAAAGGGCTTTTTAAAGTATGTTAATGGCAAAAGGCAGGCCTGAAATAACATTGGCCTGTTACTTGATGAGCGTGGTCACCTCACAAGCAGGGACATAGACAAAGCAGAGATGTTTAACGCTTTCTTTACCTTGGTCTTCAACACTGATTATGAGCTCTAGATGCCCTGGGCTAGAGAACCATGACTGTGGGATTGATAAACTGCCAATCAACCCCGAACTTGTGCAGGACTTGCTGCTCCAGCTGGATCCCTGTAAGTCGATGGGGCCTGATGAGATTCATCTGAGGGTACTTAAAGAGCTGGCTGATGTCATAGCAAGACCTCTTTCAATGATTTTCCAACACTTATGAGAATCTGGAGAGCTCACAGCTGACAGGAAGCTGGCAAATGTTGTCCCAATCTTCAAGAAGGGCAACAGGGATGACCCAGGTAACTACAGGCCTGTCAGTCTCACTTCTGTGCCTGGCAAAATTATGGAGAAGATTATTCTGGGAGTTAGTGAAAAACACCTGAAAGACCACGCAGTCATTGGTCCCAGCCAGCATGGGTCCACGAGGGGAAAGTCCTGCTTAACAAACTTAATTTCTTTCTATGACAAGGTTACCCACCTAGCTGACCAAGGGAAGCCCGTCAGTGTAATCTTCGTGGATTTCAGTAAAGCTTTCGACACTGTCTCTCACAGTATCCTCCTGGACAAAATGTCCAGCATACAGCTGGATAAACACGTAATGCAGTGGGTGAGCAATTGGCTGACGGGTCGGGCTCAGAGGGTCATAGTAAATGGGGTTACATCGGGCTGGCGGCCAGTCACTAGCGGGGTTCCACGGGGATCCATCTCAGGGCCAGTACTCTTTACTGTCTTCATAACTTCATGACTTGGATGCAGGACTGGAAGGAATACTAATTCAGTTTGCTGACGACACAAAATTGGGAGGAGCTGTTGACGCTCTCGAGGGCAGAGAGGCCCCACAGAGAGATCTAGACAAATTAGAGAGCTGGGCAATCACCAACCGTATGAAGCTTAACAAGGGCAAGTGCCAGATTTTGCACCTGGGGCACGGCAACCCTGGATGTACCTACAGGTTGGGGAACGAGAGGCTGGAGAGCAGCCCCGTGGAAAGGGATCTGGGGGTTCTGGGCAACAGCAAGTTGAACATGACCCAACAGTGTGCTTTGGCAGCCAAGAGGGCCAACCGTGTCCTGGGGTACATCAAGCACTGCATTGCTAGCCAGTCGAGGGAGGTGATTGTCCCGCTCTGCTCTGCACCGGTGCGGCCTCACCTTGAGTACTGTGTATGGTTTTGGGCGCCACAGTACATTAAGGATACAAAGCTACTAGAGAGTGTCCGGAGGAGGACCATGAAGTTGGTGAAGGGTTTAGAGGGGAAGCTGTATGAGGAGCGGCTGGAGTCACTTGGTTTGTTCAGCCTGGAGGAGACTGAGGGCAGACCTCATTGCAGTCTACAGCTTCCTCCCAAGGGGAGGAGGAGGGGCAGGCGCTGATCTCTTCTCTCTAGCAACCAATGATAGGACCCAAGGGAATGGACGGAAGATGTGCCAGGGGAGGTTTAGGTTGGGTATTAGGAGAAGGTTCTTCCTGCAGAGGGTGCTGGAGCACTGGAACAAGCTCCCCAGGGAGGCACTCACGGCGCCAAGCCTGATGATATTCAAGGAGGACTTGGACAACACCCTCAGATACACGGTGTGAATTTTGGGGTTGTCCTGTGCAGAGACAGGAGTTGGACTAGATGATCCTTGTGGGTCTCTTCCAACTCAGGACATTCTATGATTCTGTTTTTCAAAATTTTCCCTTGAATTCAGTACTTCAGTTTTAATGGAAATCTGAAAAATCATTCTGATCGCATGAAATTGGCTGTTCCCTATCTGTTGCTTTTGTCTTGAAGTATTGTGAACACTGGGAAGCATGTGTTGCAAAAATTTTACTCTTAGCCTGTCTCATTGGTATTTAAGGGATGATCACTAACTTATACCTACAAGTGCTGTATTAAGGATAGCTGATATTGTAAAAAATAAAATTTGTAATGTCCTCCAACTGTTATAGCTGTTCTTAAGGGAGAAGAAAGAGAAACTGTGGAGAGGAGGGAGAAATTTTAAGAGGGTCCTGATGTACAGTATGGTGAGGCACAAGAATACATCTGTACTGGACTACTTAAGCATATAGCAACATCTTGCTTAAAACCTGATATTCAGTTGCTTATTTCAATAAAGTTAAGGAAGAGGCATTTATTGATAATGAAGATTGACTCTAATGAGATGAAATTGTCCTTTGATACTATTTCTCATATGTTTTATTACAGTATTTACTGCTGAAGTTCATCTATGCATATCTGTTGAATAGGTGGGGTTTGCTTTGTTACGCTATGGGTGAGCAAGATTCACAAAAGCAGTTTTCATCTAGAGAAGTTAGAATTCCTCTGTAGTCAATGAAGAGAAAGAAGGGTCTCCTGGAGTCAAAGGCACTAAAAGTTAGATACCTTCCATGATTTAAAAAAAAATTAAGCAATGGTCCCTCCACAGTTTGTAGTTGAAATTAAGGGAAACTAGCCACCTCATCTTAGAATTTGTCTTTGTGGATCTCACTCTGTTTTAAACAGCTACGTTTTTGTAGTTGCTCCAAAAGAAAGCAAGGCTGCATATCTTCCTGGTTCTTCATAGTTTCTTTGCTCCGTGAAGGTAACAGACATTTCTTCCTCCAGTTCCTTTAACAGTAAGCTTTGCAGTGGAGTTATTTCCTTTGGGAAATGATTTTTCTTTTATATTTTCCCCTAGAAATTTTTCATTGAGAAAAAACCATAATGTTTGCTTCACATTCTCATTGCACAGCAGGTTTTCTTTAGTACTTCTTCCCACAGGAATGGTGCTCAGTAGTTCTCTCCAGTCCTATCATTTAACAACATGCCTGCTGTCTGCTTTCTTACATGATTGATGGAGCTCAGTAAGTTAGTTCTACACCTGACATAAGTTTTTATCTATTTTTTTATATTTTCATCATTAATTTTTGACAAGTGGCTCAGCATCACTCTGAGGGAATTGCTTACATGGAACCTGTCAGTGCGGTCTGAGCTCAGCCGTGTGCACCTGCAATGTGAATCTTGAATGCCATCCTTCTCTGTGGGATCCTAAACAGACTGAGGCATTTTTGGTAACAGTGGAGGCAAGCACTGGAGATGGTCCTGAACAAGATATGGATATGAACTATTCACGAATATGAGTGAAAGTAGACAAATGCTTTTCCTTAGATTCCTACCATTTTATTCATGTTAAATGCTGCCATCGTTCATAACGAATGCTTCCTCTTTTTTTTTTTTTATTAGCAGATGCTAAAGGAAGAGATGGTTGCTACTTTTTCAGAGGATGTAACTGTATAATTTAGGTCATGTTTCTGAGCTCCACCAACTTGAAACATCAAAGTGAATTTGTTCTGATATTTGGCCAATTTATTTAGTCATCCTGCTAGACAAAACATTTATCTGGATTTTTGGTCTGCAGTGTGGCTAGAATGTACACTACCCAGACGTGTTTTCTTAACTTTGATGCAATAGAATAAAGTAAACAAATATCCTTTTGAATAGATCTTGTTATGACCAGTAATGGTTGAAATTAAGTTAGAACCATTAGATTTGACTGAATCAGGGCATGAACTTCAGCTGTATTGCATCAGGGGAAACAAGACAAGTGTTTAAATTGAGCTTTTCTTGAAAGGAAAATCTTTTCTTATTTGAAGGCTTATCTCAGCCAAAATCAGTAAGAGCATTTGTTACTAATTTAGTGGGGTGTGTTTGTGTGTGGTTATATATTACCATTGAAAAACAAGCTCTTTCCTGCTCTACATAATTGAAGGTACTCTTTGTTAATCCAAATATTATGCAGTAGGACTGTCCATAAACTTCTGCTCAGGCAATGAAGAGATGTTTCTAGATTTAAAACAAAGTTACAAGGTTAATTATCACATTTCAGACACTGAAGCCTACCTGACACTTGTTATCATTTTCCTCTGCTCCCCTACTTCTAGCAGCCCCAGTAAGCATCTTAGTCTAGGTCAGTAGGACGTTACACATCTTGTGCCATCTCCTCCATAGAATCAGCTGCCTGTTACAATAAAGGACAAGTCAAGGAATGAGATATTTGCATGGAATGCTGCAATATAAATGCATTAATTCTTATGCATTTGATGGTCGGCTGTTTAACACTTTTCCTTCATGGAAAAAATGGCTTTCTTCTAGGAAGTAGAGTTGAATTAAACTTTGAATCTCTTTGAGTGTGCCTCCGAAGCCTTTTTGAAGGTGAAAGATTGTTCCCCCTTTAACTCTAGGTTGGCCTAACTGTTGCTTTTCTGTCAGCATACAAGGGTACGTAGGTGGTGAGGCTAGGTCAAAAATATATTTATCTCAAAAATGGGCAAATTTTCCACAGCTGTTCTTTCAGTAGAGAATTGGTGCTATACATATTGGAAGGAGTTTCTCTAATTTGTTTGTTAGTTCTTCTATCTTTTGTTTTAAGGAAAAGAACAACAACATGGGCTACGAGTGGAGGTAGCAGTTGCCCTACTGAAAGTAGGGAGAAGTCATTTCCAAAGACGTGGGTGAAGGCCTTCTGCCTATACTGCCAATTTTGAACTGTTTTTCATGACATTTCTCAAAGGCTAAAAGATTTGAAATGAACGTTAGAAAACTATTTAGCTTCAGATATATTTAGAAGTGCAGCAGGAGAACAACATAGAATATTATGATTAATAATAAAGCCCCGATCCTGTAAATACATACATGCATGTATAATGTTGTCATTTACTTTATTGGACACCAATCCATAGCCTGTGGTGAGACATACTTTGTCAGAGTAATCCTGTGATAAAATAATTTTTACACGCTGAAGTAATTACTAGTTTTGCAGCTTGTCTTATTTTGAACATAAGATGAACCAGTTTGGGGGGATGAACATTTTTGCTTATTTTGGTTTTATTTTTTGATTTCTGCTTAAGGTCTAACTCCTAGGCTTAACTGGCAGAATGCACTGCCTGAGTTTATTGTGTGGCTAGGGCAGGTGTGCATATAAAGGAAACTGCACCTGATTCTGTTCCTGTGGGCTTTGTGCTTGTGAATTAGCAGGGTATTTCAGGTGGGAATTTTCTTAATTTGTCAGTTTGAGAGAAGAGAGTTAGAAGGTGCAGTTCCAGGTGTGCAGAAGAATGAGCATCATTGGCCATTATCTGCAGCACAACGAATTCAGTGACCTAAAAATATATGTTCTTTTGATCACCACCTGAAGAGTTGCCATTGAATACACTGTAATGTTACTTCAGGTGGTTCCTTTTCTGTTTTCTTTCTTTTTCTATAGATGGAGGGTCCCAGGCAGGGAATTGATAAGCTCTTTGCTTCTTCATTATTAGGTTAAGTCCACCTGCTGTGTGTCCTGGCAGTAGCATATTTTTGGTCTATCAATACTTGTCTTGCTCCCATAAAATGAAATCTACATCGCTGAAAATAATTGCACCTGTATGGCAATAACTGTTGGCATAAAAGTTGAATACCATATGAAGTAGGATGCAGCTCAAGTTTGTAAAAGTTATTTACTGGGTATTGTGGAGCAAGTGTTATTGTGGTCTGTGCTGTACTTCGTCTGTGGAGGAATGCAAGAATCTGCTTTGTCTAAAATTTACTGTTGTGGCACCTTGCATGAACAATGAATTTTTACTTTGACTAAATGACTCTTTTGAAACCATCTTTCTTTTTTTGCTAGTAAAACCTAGTGAACTCCAATCTCTTTGCTGAATTCTCTTCAAGTTTTATACAGACTGTGTTTTTGAGTTTTAGAAAACTTGCATTTCATCATGATGTTCCTTTGACTTGAAATGGTTGTTTCTTTCAGAACGAAAATTAGAAGGAATTATGGAAAACTTGTAATTCAAAGACAAGATATTCAAGCAAGCAATTCATATGTTTTGCGACCTTCACACTTTGCCTGGAGAAGCCTGTTTTAATTCCAAATGTACTGGCACATGTTCTCAAGATTTTACTAATAATAGAGAAATTCTAAAAAGTGCCTCAAAGTAGAAAAGTAGTTTTAATGAGAGATGTCCTGAAATCAGTGTTGTAGTTAAGTTTGAGCTTCTAATTAGCTTGCCATCCTTTTCCTTTGATTGCTATGTTTAGAATGTTTCCAGAGTGTATTCTTTTAATTTAATTATTCTGAGTCTTACTGTTACTCCCAGACACTGTGTTAGCAACCACAATGTTTTCTAATCACTTAAAATTATATGGTAGCTCAACCTGAATGGAGAGTTCTGGGAATTTCTTCACATGCTTCAGTATAAAGTGGAAGTGCCAAAATCGCAAGTGGGATTGGGTGGGCAAGGTTAATGGCTTGGAATTTAGCTTAGTACTTTGCTGTCTTGACTGGCTTGCTGTTTGTTGGGTGTTTTTTTTTTTTTTTTGTTTTTTTTTTTTTTTTGTTTTTTTTTTTTTTTTTTGTTTTGTTTTTTTTTGTTTTTTGTTTTTTTTATTGATACTTATTGTTAAAGGTGTTAGAATTTGCTGGAATGGCTTTGTGTTCATCTATACAGATGGAAAAATATCTATTATGTGTTAGTTGGATTTGTTTTTATTAACCTTTTTAAGGTGTGTTTGTCAACATGTTTATTGTTTTTCATTATAATCAAATATAAATGATGCATCTGATTTAGGAGATATATTTTACTGGGTACTTTCTGGGGAGCAATGATTTGTGGATTTATTTTAGATTTCTAAAACTACACTCATCACATGATATCTAAGATGCTGCAAATGCTTTTTTCCCTGCTAGGTACATATGACTGATCACACTGAGAGTAGTGGTCTTTAATAGGATGAAATCCTGCCTTTACTGAATCAATGCCACATTCCCACTGGAGTTAGCAAATGCTTGATTCTACCCATTAAGCTTTACTGTGCATAAATGTTTGCAGAATTATGATTTAATGGGGGTCTCTTGATTTCCTGGCCATCTGTAGATCCCACTGTACTGAAATACAATTAGAAATTTGCAGGACAAGGCCCCTGTTAGTTTTTTTAAACTGTTTGTTTAGGTTCACAGCTTCTTTTAATATACAAAGCATACAACTTCACTGTTTAAAACTTGTTCCTTTGTTGTAAAATTTTTTGGTCATCATTACATAATACCATATATTCGGTGATACAAACCAAGCTCTCCACCTCTCTGTCTCCATTTAGCTAATGTTTGGCTGTATCTTGTTGAATTGGCAGCAATGTATAAAAGACAGCTTCACAGTGAAACTCTGTCGTCAATATGCATTGACTATCAGACATTCTTTGACAAAGAGTTGTGGTCAACAGCTCAATGTCCAAGCAGAGACCCGTGATGAGTGGCATTCCCCTTGGGTTGGTATTGAGACCGGTGCTGTTTAACATCTTTATCAGTGACCTGGACAGTGGGATTGAGTGCAACCTCAGTGAGTTTGCTGACGACACCAAGCTGTGTGGTGTGATCTATGTGCTGGAGGGAAGGGATGCCGTCTAGGGGTCCTTGACAGGCTTGAGAGGTGGGCCTGTGCAAACCTCATGAAGTTCAACAAGGCCAAGTGCAAGGTTCTGCACCTGGGTCAGGGTAATCCCAAGCATGAATACAGCCTGGGCAGAGAATGGTTGGAGAGCAGTCCTGAGGAGAAGGACTTGGGGATGTTGGTTGATGAGAAGCTCAACATGACCCAGCAATGTGCTTGCAGCCCAGAAAGCCAACTGTATCCTAGGCTGCACCAAAAGAAGCATGACCAGCAGGTTAAGGGAGGTGATTCTGCCCCTCTATTGCACTCTTGTGAGACCCCACCTGGAGTACTGTGTTCAGCTCTGGGGCCCCCAACTTAAGAAGGACATGGACCTGTTGGAGTGAGTCCAGAGGAGGGCCATTAAGATTATCAGAGGGCTGGAGCACCTCCGCTATGAAGACAGGCTGAGAGGGTTGGGGTTGTTCAGCCTGGAGAAGAGAAGGCTCTGGGGAGACCTTATAGCAGCCTTTTCAGTACCTGAAGGGAGCCTACAAGAAAGCTGGAGAGAGACTTTTTACAAGGGCATGTAGTGATAGGACAAGGGGTTATGGCTTTAAAACTGAAAGAGGGTAGATTTAGATTAGATAGAAGCAAGAGATTCTTCACTATGAGGGTGGTGAGGCACTGGAACAGGTTGCCCAGAGAAGATGTGGATGCCCCATCCCTGGAAGTGTTCAAGGCCAGGTTGGATGAAGTTTTGAGCAGCCTGGTCTAGTGGAAGGTGTCTCTGCTCATGGTAGGGCGGTTGGAACTAGATGATCATTAAGGTCCCTTCCAGCCCAAACCATTCTGTGATTCTATGATATCTGTGCATTATTTAGCCCATCCCTATGTTTAAATGGCACTTCTGTTTTGAAGGGGTGAGTGAAGGATTCATTGTAACTCACTGGTTTCTTGGGTTTTGTGTAATTTGTAACAGATGTTATTTCACTCAGTTAAGCTACTAATTTTATAACTCCACTTTTAAATTTGGATTTTATAATGTAGAACTTGCCTCTAAATGTATTGTAAACTATGATATGTATTTTGGAATATGTTTGCAGCCTTCCTTCAGGAATTTTTTTTTTTTGCCCCATCCTTGTATTTAATAGTTGTACCAAATAACAAGCAGTAACTCACATGCAAAACTGGCTGCAGTATTTACTTGTGGATAGGCTATCAAGAGGAGGTCAAGTGTCAGGTATTTATATAATTTTCTTCTATGTATTCTTCCTATTGACCATATTAATTTATCTGGCTTCTCAAAAATGCTGAACCCCTTTAAAAAAAAAAAAAGGCAAATTGAGATAAGTGTATTAATCAAGTTAAAATAATCTTAACTGTAATCCTTACCGCAGATGGAACACCAGAGACAACAGGAATTCTTCTTTTCTGTTAACGTGGATATAAACAAGGAAGCCCAGATAATGATAGGCAGCAGTATAAAAAAACTAAGACATGTTTAAAAAAAACCCAGTAAACTGGCAACAGTGATGCAAACAAGCAGGTTTTTTCCACTATATTAGTATTGCTAAGACAGAAAGATTTTCAAAATTGATTTATGCTTATGAAGAGCTGCATGTTTACACTTACAGGAATATGAATTTGCTTCCTTTAATTAGATCATACCTATTTAAAGTAACGCTAACCAGGTGGTCTTCATACTTACATTTTACTTGCATAGCTTGTTTAAATACTTAGTCTAGACAAAATAGATATTTCCTACAGAGCAGGGTGACATTGATCTATCAGGGTTTTAATTTGGGTTTTAATGTATTAACAATCGAGTGCTTTTGCATAATGCACTCAGGTGCCCGGGGTTCTGAACCCGCTAAATATTTTGCAGTAATTTTCAAAAAATGTCTAGTTACAGTATAGAGGTATAGATAACACCTGGGGGAAGAGAGACTTATGAAGACAAGGTAATAGCCTGTTTTCTTATTGAGAGTTCCAAAGAGGAAAAATGGAAAGGGTAGACATCTCTTTTTTCCTTTTGAACTGACCATATTCATACTATCATGTCTCTGTATAGGTGAAACGATAGCTACTTTTTCCCAAAAGATTTTCTTATGAACATCATTGTCACTGGTTCTTAAAACAAAATAAGTAAGTGATGAAGCATGACTCTCTGCGATAATAATCCACTATCATATGTGAAGTTTCAAAAGAGGATTCTGAATTTAAACAGTACCTGCATTTGGCTCTTATAGAATGAGTTGACTGCCATTTTAACCTGTAACCTGTGTTGTGCTTTGTAGATGATACTGCTTTGTGGCAAATTCCAATTTAGAAAGGTGCAGTAGAGCTGTCAATGATAATTCTGTCATGGAAATAACATAGAAGAAAACAAAACCACACAAATTCCCTTGCAATGTTGAGTATTTCCTTAATCTGGCTGTTCTAGTTTCCAGAGGTACAGATTGCTATAGTAATTACTTGTGATGATCAATAACTCCACATTCATTGTGAGGCAATAGAATTTCAGGAGGTAGCTGTGTGCATCCAGATAAAGTATGGATTGTCATGCTGCAATGTCTTTCATCTCTGCTGTCTTTTCATGCCAAGGTCATGTTGAACTTCACTTGAAAGTTGAGTATTTGGTGTCTAGTGAATTGATGTTTTGTTGTCATCATGGTGGGCCTATGCCACAGTTTTAAAAACTGCTGTCATGGTTAGCACTAGCCAAGGCATTCTTATAAGGGTCAGATAATTGTGGCCTAAGGTACTTAATCCCAATGTGCGCTCCCATGTACGCATTGCAGTGCCATGGGAATGCCACAGTGTTCAGAAGTGCTCCCTTGTGAGAGTGACATGGTTATTCTTTCTGGTGACAGAGTGTTTGATAAAGATCGCTCTCTGACATAGATATCTTTGCCTGCATTCCATAAAGCTTTAGTCACCTGTCAAAAGCTGTGTGCACAATGCTTGTTGAGTGAGATGGTCTGCACAGGGAATCAGGCTGCTAATCACTGTTTTGTTACTTGGTGTAGACTACTTTGAGAATTGCCTGTAAAAAAGAACAAGTTTACTCCCAGAATAAAGGATATTCAGGATTTTATTAACTAAATTGATATCATCACTTATATTGTCTTGTCTGTTTTAAAGGTTTGCTTTGCTGGTGTCTTAGCTTTTGTATGTGGCTGTATGCCATGTGTGCAAGGTAAACAAAGGGGCTTGTAAAGAAAAAATATTTGACTTTAAATGCTTACATGTTCTATGTGAACTAAGTTATGTGATGGAGACTTCTTAAAATGACAAAGAAAATTCTATTAGATCTTGTTATAGATTTAGTAACTGAATTGTATTTCCTTCTCTAAAATGACTGAGTGTGGGAAAGGGTGAAATAGAGTAGTAGTAAATGTCCTGTTGCAGTAGGAATGAACAAGCAGTAACCCTAGCATTTCTCAGCTCTGTGTTTTTTTTCTGCTTTATATGCATTAAAATCCTGGTTTATGAAGATCTAATTTTGTTTAAAAATAGTTGGAAGGGGTCGGATCAATAAATACCTTGCAATGAATTATTCCATAAGAATGATTGCCAGAAGAGGCCTGTGAGCTTGTGATCTCTCTTTTTGCTTGTATAACTGTGTACTCCTTTGAAACCATGTATAAAGGCTTTGGTTATGGATTAATTTACTGTGGAGTATGTAATAGTCTCGATAATTCATCATTCCTGTGTCCATTTCAGAATTATTACATTTCTGATGTTATTTTTCATATTTTAACAAATTTTACATAGAAGACTTGCTCCTAAGTGCTATGGATGAAACGTAAAGAGATTCTGTATTCCTTAAATGCCAAAATTCTGCTCTCTCCAAACTTGATTTCTGCTGAAAATGAAGAGACTTCAGATTTACTAGAAGTAAATTTGTGTGATAGAACTAGGTGAGAGTAAGACACTAGTTGGCTAAAGTTTCACCAGTGGAGGACAGTTATGTTTTTCTTGGCTGTTAAAAGAAAAAAACAAACAAAAAACAAATTGGCAATCACATTTCCTGTTCTCCATTTTAGGATATGGCATAAAACCTGTGAGAGTCTTCAGTCCCAATGGTGTTAGGGACTCCAAGAAAATATACTACCAACTCAAGAGAAAGCTCCTTGGAACTTCATACTCCTTTCATGCCCTTTACTTTTTCAAAGTTCTCTTCAACTTCCTAGCCAGCTAACAAGAAGGCATTTTGTATTTTTGGAATTGTATTTTATTTTCTTGTATTATCGGAATAAGCCTGGGAGAGTCATGTTCGTTACTGCCCCGAGGAACTTGGCTGAATATACAAGAGTGGGTACGTTGCAAGCCTTTTTCAAGAGGGATTAGTAATTTTGAAGTTATTGCTGGATGTTAAACAGTGCCCTAAAAATTATCTTTAAGCACTAATAATGGAGAAATCTGATTGTTTTTTACAACCTGAATCACCATTAGTTTACAGTTTTCAAATGCTTGATATCTTATAAGGGCTACTTAGCAATGAAATAAGCATGGAGAGAAATCTTTCTGCCTGAACACTTAAGGCTGAAATTGTGGGAAATGCTCTATGCTTGGAAATCATTGTAGTCAAATCCTGGTAATAGTGTTGAGGGGTGAAGTTCTCAAGATTATAAAAATACTTCTGGATTTCAGCTCTACCTTTGCAACTGTGAATATGAAGTTTAGTAAAAATCTTAAATATGATCTTAATTTAGAGAAGAACTATTTCTTTCTTTTCTTTTTACAACATGTTCATGAATAACTTAACTGGCCTGTACTTTGCTGTAGGTAGGTGTATTGGAACACAGCAAGAATTTGGTCAGAAAAATTTAAACAAAACGGATGTAAATGAAAAGCAAGTTTTGATCAGTTATGAAAATATATATTCAATACTGTACTTTCAACCCATTCCAGTACCTCATAAATCTTTCCTACATCAGCCACTTTTCTTTCTTCCATTGCTTTTAGAAAGAATGTTTGAAAAACTTATTTTTATTTTTCTTTGTTTTAAAGCTTTGTAATGTTAAGGAGAAAGTAAAATGTTAAATAAGCAGTGATAGGCCTTATGCAGTATAGACAGACTTCTTATCTGATAGTTTCTAGTTGGTCTAAAATCTTTGCATCTAAGCTACAGTTGGGTCTGCCAGTTGCAATGTATTTTTCCGCCTACCCTGTCAAAAAGTGAGACAGGGAGAGATTTCCTTTTTTTTTATTATTTTATATCTGTTTAGAAAGATGATAAAATAGATCTCAACACAACAGATTGAACAACTACTGTAAGAATTGAAGATATAGTTGGGAAATTACGGAGAAACTGTGAGTCTGAAGAAACTAGGATCTCAGTTTGCAAAGGGTATGGATTCTTTATTTCCCTCAAATATTGTAAAATACGATTAGAAATAAAATTCAGGTGAAAATGAAATAATTAAAAATGTGAATGTCATGTTTTTAGAACTTATTCATCCTTAAATTCTGCAAATGTTTGAACGAAGAACCCCAGAACACTTCTAAAATTTATAGCTGATGTCCTCGGAGATGTTTAGAGTAATCTTCTTCTGTGAGGAAAGATTTCTTTTTTTCCCTCATATTAAGTATTTACTGAGGAACCATGTATTGTCAAATTATCTTTAGTCCCTTTCAGCTGCTTTCTGTGTTCCTTTGGCTTTCAGTTCTCAGCGTATCTCAAAGGGTGCTGTTTTGACAACCTTTTTTCTGTCTGTGGTATAGACTTTTTTAAAACTACCATGACTTTGTGTGCCTACATTATCGTATGGTAATTCATATTGTATTATCCTGGATATTCCAGATCTCAGAAAGCTATATTAGGTCACTTCTTCTTCTGTTAACAGAATAATTAGTACTTAGAAATGTTTTTTTCCCTCTTTGGTTTCTCTGCAAATGTTAGGTAGAGCTTGTATATATGCAGTCATGTAAAGATTTAATTGCGATATGTTTTAGTGACCTCCAACACTCTAAGACTGCACTTCTCCTTTAGAAGCTTAGGCCTGCCACTGGTATAATATTTGTCTTGTATTATTGTGTGTTAGAACTGTAGAATTTTGTACCGAAGACAAACTTTTTTAACAGTTGTACTTTTTAGGGTATTTTTTATGAAACTGCTTTCAAAATAGCTTATAGGCTTGGTACATTAGGTATTGTTTGGGAGTATTGGGATATTTATTTTACATCTGTAGCCTATGAAAAGGTGAGCATCTCCTTTGTTCATGGTTATAAAATGGAAAGAAAGCAAATTCTGAAATGAAGGATCCTTAAGGTAAAAGGCTATGTCAGTTACTTCTCATTATGCGATTTATGCTTCTGAGGTATACAGTACAGTGTTAGCTGAAATACAGCACAGAGTTAGAGATCACCTAGAAATTCGTTAATGACTCAGTCTGGGAGGTGTCCTTTACCTTTGTGTAAGTGGGGTTCACCACTTGTCACACAAGTGCAACTGTGTTTGTCTGCTTCTTCAGCAAAATTGATATTAGCTGAGCATAAGCCATAACAGGATACAGCTAGCTCGCCTTTATTCCAAATTCCAGGAATTCTGAATTTATCCATTGCACTATTCCATCCAGTAATGATTCATAGGAAGCATACTGATGAATTTCAGTAATAATAAATAAATTCATCTTAGCATATTTTTCTTCCCAAAATTCTCAAATGCATATTGGACAGGAAAGGTGATTAGATATTTGAAGGCTCCTGTTAGACTGAGGAGAACTTTTACTGTTGTTGCTTGTCTCCTCAGAAAGATGAAGCTGTATAGTGCATACAATTACTGGCTACACTGGTCAGATGCAACTGATGTAGGGTGCTACGTAGTGTTGTTTGTCACGTAGCTTTGTCACCCGTAACTGTTGAAAAGTAAGTGCAATATGGATCTCCACCTTGTGTAGAACATGAGGTATGAAAAACATCAGGGCTTTGGGCTGAGCAAACTGAATGCGGGCATGATTGCGTCAGGTGACATGTCTGTGATACTGTTACTCTCCTCTGACCAAAGTATGTCAGGTGGGTTTTCATTGTTTGGGATTAATTTCTCACTTCTCCTTTGCATGGTTAGCTGGGCTTTTGTTTTGTTTTGTTATTTGGCTCTGATTTATGTAGTGTTTGGACTCATGAGTGTCCTGTGGGTTCTCCATTTTATTTGGAAACATTACATTTTAAAATCTAAAACAAAAGCTATCAACACATTTTGTTTGAAATGTTTCATATTTATAGTTCCCTAAAATTCTGGTTTCTTTATCTTCTCAGTCACATGGGAGCTTGGAGAGAACACACACACATCTCTAATGCCAGTGTTGCAGATTAAAAATAGTTTTCCTCCACCAAATGCTAACAGCTGGTTGGCTTTGTTTCTCGGCTGAAGATACATCGTATAGTATTTTCGTTTTCCTGCTGTTGCCAAATGTTAATGGATCAAGCTCTGCAAGTTTTACATTGTAAATTCTGTTGTAACACTAATTACACTTTAACTGCATTTCTGTGAGACTTTTCACAACTCCAGTCAAGCACCTATTACCCCATTTTGCAGATAAATAAACGGAAGGAGAAAGTGGTTGAGAGAGGTGCTTTGTGTAGATTTAAATGACAGTGAAGATAATCAGCGCTGCCAAGTATTATTCAGGCAACTTGAAGATGTAGTGGGATTCATAAGAACAGGTCTTGTAAGTTGTGCTCCCCCAGGATAAACCCCTAACCTTTGTTCCTTTCCTTTAGCTGAAGTAATTCAGTGCAAGTACCATGGAAAATCTCTTGTCCTCATATTGAAATGATAGCAATTGCATATTGCAATCACTGTCATCTTCACTTTTCACCAGTGATGGAAAATGTCTAAACATTGTATTTCAAGAAAGAAGGCATTTATAGCAATATTTTTCAAAATATCAATTTTTGTAATGCTGTGAGTGGACAACGTTATATACAATGACAAGTTATTCCTGAGCTGAGTAGAGTATCATATAATAGCTCTTCTGTTTTTCCCCATCTTGAAGTACTCAGCAAAACTATCCTACCATCTTACAAGAAGTGAATCTGCCATTTTATTTTATTTTTAAAATTCTTTCAGAATGTCTGGCAATTAAAGTGGTATTGCCTTCATATACATGATCCATGATATTTACATTTTGGCATAAAAGCTTTAAGCAACTAGCACAAAACATGGAGACACCCGAGAGTTAATAAAATAACAGATGGCAGTTATGTTCATGTGGAAATAATTATATACTGCATTTTTAGTGGCATAAAATCAATGTATTGTTTTTTATTAATACAGTAGGTTTGTTGGTCATATAGGGATTAGTGTCTTGTGTGGTATAAACCTGAAAGTTAGTTTGTTATCATGTATTATGTGATATGGTGGGGATCAATTTCAGGAATGCCTTAAAAATATGCTCTAAACAGTATCCTTTCTACAGTGATTGTACTAGATAGATTAATCTTGTTGCCATATGGACTTGAAATTGCCTTGGGTATGCAAAAGAAAAATCTAGAGAAATGATAACTCATTTAATACTCTGTGGTTTGTGTTTATGGAAAACAGAATTCCTCAGGATCTTCTAAAGGAAAACAAGAGTGTGCCAAAGGTAATTTCAGTGTTGAGTGTTCATGGATGTTAAAATTATACTTAACAGACGTTTGTAATTTTTGCAGGTAATAGCTCTAGCAGATGCAGCTGAAGAAAATCAAGCCAACATGTTCCAGGCATTCACAAAGTTGAAAAGTGCCACCCATCTGGTGATTATGCTGATTAGTTTGTGGCAGAAGCTCAGCACTGATCAAGTTGCTATTCTGGAAGCTACATTTTTGCCATTAGCGGAAGATACACAAGAGCTGGTAAGAATCTGCAAGAACTGCTGGAAAATTGCTAATTAATAGAGCTTTAAGCACTTAAATTTACTTATTTCCCCAAGTACTTTGTAGAATACTGTCCTTTGAAGTGACATAGTAGCCTTATTAAGTAGGTGTGTCATGTAAACTACATTGATTTCACAGGAAAGCAGGAAAGTAGGATTATAGAATGTTTCATTATAAGATATGGGTGATACCCATTAACCTGCACTTAATCCTTCTTATCAAGCCAAGTGGGAGTGGTCTCATGTAAGTTTAACTGTTTTTAGCTTCTGTCCAGTTGTTAGAACAAACAGAATAGCCCCAATTTTTCAAAAACTCTAAAATAAATGCTATATATGTATAATATATGTATAATGCTGTATCATATATGTACATGTGTACTCACATGCATACATTCCATAGAACTATAAAAAATATAGACATGTATACACAGTAATACAGTACATTTAATCTATTAAGCATTTGCCATACTTTGTCTTCAGTGTTTGCACATTGGTTTCTCTAATGGATTAAAGTTATACAAAGAAAATACTGTGAATAGATAATGTGTTCTCCAAACCATGCTCTAGATAGTCCCGCATTGTGTAGATATCTTGTGAATTCTGCTCTGATTTGGTGTGACTATGTGAGATTGTGTGCAAAATTTGGAGAATGGTCTGTAAAGAAAGATAATGCTGTATTCTATCCTTACCTAAGGTCCCCAGCTAAACACTGCTTTAGTTGAATTAAGGAATGTTCTAAATTTAGAACAACTAGAGCTGATCTCCAGTTAGTTTCAAGTCCAGCCTTTTTCTTGGGTTCTAGAATAAAGTACTTAAAGATAGCGTGCCCCAGTTAGAGAAATAAACTCTGACATTAATACATCTCAACAGTTTACTTAAGGTGTCTGAACTATAAGGTATACTTCATAACCTATCACAAATGACTTATTTAGAATAAAAAATAAGAATTATCTAAGTACACATCAATTTTATTTTTCATGCTCTGCACAGGGTTTCTGCAATGTAGAGTGAATCCAGATTTTGGTATGTGCCGAGAATACTTAGAATGGTTTGTGGCCTTTTAGAAAGTTTGTGCTGGGTTTCAAGTGAATCTAGCATCATCTGCGATTTCTGCCTTGGGGCGGGGGAAGTGATCTGGCATTTTATATGATATTGACCCATAGCATGCAGAGCAAAACTGTTTTGTTGAGATTTGGTTTGGATTTTTTTCCTCATTTAAACTTAAAAAAAATCAAGCTTCACAACTTAGGAGTATGCATTCCCATGAATGCAATTGAAAGAAAGTTCATATGAATCTCATAAAAGTCCAACCAACCATTTTTTGCATGACTCGCCTTTATTTGGCCATCAGGAATTGCATTGCTTTGACACATGTTTTGATAAAACATGGTGAAATCTGTTGTGTATCCTGTAATACAGGATATCACTTCAGTATACATCTTGACATGGTTTTGATATGGTAGTTAACAGTATTCCATGTTAAAGCTGTAAGACCTCACATAAATATTGTAAGGATGTACATCCTGCAGAGCCGCCAGGATGAAAAATGTAAACCAACAGTAACTAGAGATGGAAATGAAACCTTTACAAAATATTGAAATACATGCCATATTGAAGTTGTTATGGTACCACAGAAATCTGAATGTAATTTAAGGAGAAGTTTAGGCAGGGAAGGGGAAAATCTTCTGACATAGCAGTGATATTTACAGACAGAAGCTCCTAGCTAGCGTTCAGGTTTCCTTGCAAGCAGTTGAGTGGAACGCTGGTGAAAGAAAGTACTCTGAAGAATTTTTGTTTACTCTTCAAACAATTCTGCACAATGGTTTGTTGTATTTTATTTGGAGGAAATGTGTTAGAAGACAGTTTGGATGCAGTCTACATCTCCAGAACATTTTCTGCCTTGTAAGCATTAAACTATGGAAGTGTTTTTTTAATAAAAGGGAAATGTTTAGAATACACTGTTACCATAAAAAGAAATGCTTCTCTGACCATAACATCAACATTATTATCATACATGCCATTCCATTTAGAACAGATTGCATCTTGTTTACTAGACCTGGCAATCATGCCAGTTAGATATTTGGCAAATACAGAAGTGGTGTTTTGTGTTCCCATTGTCACCAACTGTTTCTCAGACTGTTAAATGGTTTCTGTTACTCAGACTTTTGTCTAAGAACATGTAAAATTTGGTTTTGTCTACAAAGATGTAGTTGAAGTGGTACTGCAACCTTGCATATTTTCTGGGAATAACAGAAAATTCGCATAATTATTTTATTTCCAGCAGTAAACTTCTAACTAGCACCTAAGTAGTATTGCTTTGATTAAACTGACTAAAAGGGTTGTTCTTTTTTAATATTAGAAATACAAGGACATTCCTCCTTTTCAGTGATTCTTTCATTAGTTCTGCACAATCTGAGAAGTATAACACCAGAAATTGAATGAGATATCTCATTCTGACCAGTGGGATAAATGAGCTAATCCTGCTAATTAAACGATTAAAGTGATGCCAAAACTGAATAAAAGTTAATATTATTCTCAGGGAAGTTAGGTGCAGTTTTGTCGCAATGTACTTTGTTACTGTGGCACTAAAATTAAACCCATATTCAAAATATAGAAGTATATATTGTCAGTATTTCAGAGCATAGTGTTACAGCTCTATGCAAACTATACTTTAAAAGGTGTACTGGTTTTGAGTCCTGTGTTTTGCTATCTGTTGAAATATATGGTAGAGAACTACTTTAGAGTGCTTTTGGAGAAAAGAGAATCCGTGTTCGCCGTAATATTATTAATGATGTATTAGAGATTTTATTATGCAATTTACTTTCTTCAGGAGAGTTGGTGACTGTTCTGCAAGACTAGCATATTTGTTATTAGCTTAGAACAGGGAGTGACAACAATTTGAAGTACTAGAGACTGAAAAATGAAAAAAGCAAGGAACGGTTTAAGGGATGTTTTTCAGTGATTATACTTTACCAAGTTGAGTTATCTGGATGGAAAAAGATACTTGAAAAATGCTCAGTCTGTGATAAAGCGTATGTTTACAATATGAAATTCTTCTGGGGAAGGAGGGAATTTGTCCAGGCTAATTTAAAGAGTTCAAAGGGTTCATGCTACATGGGATAGTTTTGATATAATGGTTGCATAGCGTCTGGATTGACTGATGGCTCATATATCTGATCATTGAGCTATTAATGCTTTCTTTGTTTAAGATATTACAAAGTGAAAAAATGTCTGTCAATACTAACATTCTAACTTTAGGACTGATGGAGGGCCCTCAGCAGTATAGCCATCAATAGTAACTTTACTGAAGAATAAATATTCTCATAGTTCTCATGATGTTACCAAATAATGACATTCATTGCTCAGAATCATCTCTTTCTTGTTATAGTCACATTTGTGATACTATAGTTAATAGCAAGAGCTATAAACTGGCATCAAGGAAGTACATTTTCATCTCCTTTTATTTATGTTTGGAATTGTACCAACCAAGTAAATGTCTGTATTCGATCTTAATTTCTTATTGAAGTTGCAATTTGGAAGAAAAAAAATGCCTGAGGGTGAAATGCATATTTTTAAGTGACTCTGTGATCTAGTGTAATTAAGTTAGTGACTATAAATTTACTACTTTACAGTGTTGATTAGATAAAGTAGAAAAATATACTTTAAGGCAACGATGAAAAAGAGATGGTGTCAGAAGAAAATCATGAAGTGCCTAGTAAGACTCCTAGGAGTTACTATCAAAAGTGTCTGTGCTTTCTATAAGATGATGATCTGAATGTAAATCACCAGAAAAAAAAAGATCAGTCACTTGGTAAAGACTAGATAGCCTGCTAGGTTTTATGCATGATAGCAGGTGGGTTTTACTGTACAGTTCTGGAGTAACACAGAAAATACCCTTTGGTGGAAGGAATCCTTTACTGAGTGAAAGTTCTCAAGATTAAAGATAAGGTTATTTCTGTAATTGCAGGGGACTTAATTCTGTCAAGACTGACAGTAGCCAACTTTTTTTGAAATTTTCCATTAATATTTAGCACTGTTGAAGCTTTGAGCTAATAATTACATCTTTAGTGAGAGTAATTTTTATGAGCCCTAATTCCTAGAATTTATTGGAAATTGTAATTTTTCACTAATTCTTTTAATTAGAGTCTAATTTAGTTACTAGTTAATTAATACTTAATTGAATTAAAGTTAATACTAGTTAAGTAGTCTTAATCACAGTAAAATGCATCTAGAATTAGTTTTTTGTCTTATTTTCTATACTCTACTTGTTGTTTTAACCACTTTTTAAATGCAAAGCTCCTACTCTGTAACAGTCTGAAATATTTTAAAACAGGCTGAAATATTTTATATTTTATTGTTTGCCACAGGTCAATACAAATTATCTTTTGATATTTTGTAAATAATTTTCAAATTTCTTAAAACGAAACAAAAAAAACCCCGACCAATAAAAAACCCAAAACTACCACACGGCAATGAGCAGTGACAACTGGTAAATTAGAATCAGTTTTCGATACAGCTGTATTCTTTATTTCTGTGAACAGACAAGCTTAGAGCAGATACATTATTTCCTCCCCTCCTCTGTTTCTTTCTAGAAACAAGGTGGATAATACAGCTGAAAATAAGTAGTTTTAGAGGGATAAGCACATGAAATTTATTACCTTTTTCTAGCTGGGAAGAATACATTAAGTGATGTTGACTATCTTTTTTCAAAAATGAAAACTTATAAACAAGTCTTCCTCCTATTTGAACCAAGGCCATGCAACAGAACAATTCAGAAAGACTCTTCTGGTACAGTCAAGCATCTAAGTCCAGTAGAAGTAGAAGGGAAAAAAAAAAAAAAAAAAGCTAGTGGGTTTTAAACCTCTAATCACCAAAATAAAAAGAAGGAGCTTTAAGCTTTTCCGGGTAAAAACCCATAATTTTTCAGTAAAAAAGGTCAGCCTCAGTCTGAAATTTAGTTTTGGTTCAGGGCAGCATAAGATTGTCAAGTGAGGCAAAGATGAAGGTGAAGGAATGAGATTCTCTCTCCTCCTTGGGCAGGGAAGGGCTAGTATGAGGGACAGAAGTTAAAAATGGAGTAGTGGTGCCTGGATCCTGCCAGTGTCCTTTGTCCAGGCGTGTATATGTGACCCAGCTGGAGAATAAGGGAATTAAGAACATGGCTCAAGTACCAGCCTTCTTTGATTTTATGTTTTGATATGGAAGTTAAACTCTCTTGCTCAGCCCTCTGCCTGCTAGCCTGCTTTCAAAGAGGACCAGAGAACACCAGAGACAACTAGAGTAGGTGGAGAAAAGGACATGTGGTTGTAAAGCCACTAAGTTACTGCAGATTGATGTGTAACCATTTCTACTTTGCTTTTATTTGTGATCCCTTAAAAGCAGGATCTCAAACTGATTTAGTTGTCAATTTTATAATGTCTAGAAATGAAAGATCAAATGTTTGTGGAAAGTAATTTGGGGGAAAGA
Source organism: Morus bassanus (assembly GCA_031468815.1). Classification (NCBI taxonomy): domain Eukaryota; kingdom Metazoa; phylum Chordata; class Aves; order Suliformes; family Sulidae; genus Morus; species Morus bassanus. Next base: position 54,692,936 of record CM062567.1, on the reverse strand, counting down.
GGGAATTTGAAGAGTGATGTGGTGGTCTCAACACTACTTTAAGCACTATCACAGTTCCTTTAAATGTTTGTGAATCATTCTCTTCCTGCAGTTAATTTTATTTACTGATAAGACAGTGGGTTATGGCAAACGTAGCAAATTGGAGGCAAGTTACACCACTCTCTACTGATCTTCATCTGTACCTGAATTCATGTGATCCTTCACAGTGAATTCTGTGGGCCAGTGTTTTGTTGGTCTGAGAAAGAAAGGCTTAGTGTGGTCTGTTTAAACCTTTTGTGTATTAATGAAAAGCTATAATATATTTTTGTCTGCTTCCCACTGCAAAGGACTAGCAGAAGAAGCTATGCCCAATTGTATTTTCATTTTTTTTTGTCATTTGCAGTTTTTGCAGTAGCTGTTAAGAAGGGGACACAAGATTTTTATTTTTTGAAAGGCCCACTTCTGGTAGTTGGTAATAGTGCTGCTTTTCAAAAAAAGTCTTCTCTTTTTCTTTCAGATGGCATAAAATTCATTTAAGCAAAACCATGCAGAAACAAGTTTTGAGGTGCATTATGAATTGTAAAAGTTCTAAGGACAGAAAGAATCTTTGTATTTTTGTGTTGTTCAATTGTATTCCCTGGAACTTGTACCAAGCTCAGAACAAGCATTCAGCCTTGGCATAAACCTTATGCTAATGGAGAATCTGACATATCTGTTGGTTAGATATATTTTAAAAACAAGTTTTGAGAATTAATTTTGTATTTAACTTGAGCTATCACCTTATTTATTCTGCCAGTATTAGAAGTTAATCTTCAGTGGTCTGTCTGTCTTGTGAGTAGAAGCCTACTCAGCGATCTTATTTCTTGGTGTAAATTAGTCAAGGCAGAACTGTGTTCTGCTGTGATTAGTCTGCCTCCAGCATGTATTACCTCCTTTAAAACTAACTTGGATATCCTACGAAGAATTGCAGTTGTCCCAAGAGACGTACCCTTTGTTTGGTAGATTAAATAAGCTTCTGTTATCAGACATCGTTCTTTATGTAATACTGTGATGGGGACCTCTAAACTTTCTCTTTGTTAGGGTAGTATAATTTGTCTAGTTCAGGTACAAAGAGAAGCTAAAATATTTTAGTTTAGTGGTAATTACTGAATATGTGCTGCATATCAGGAGTTCAGATCAGTTGTCATCTAAACTGCTTAATGACAAGAGTGATGCATTACAGTGATTATGGCAATGTTTTTCATCAAAAGGTCTTAACACTCAATATACATAATCAGTGACTTTTTCTTTTGGGTTGTTTCTTTTAAAGAACCTGATTGTCCACGGAGAATTTCCTTGATATTGTGTCCTAATGGAAAGATCTGCAGACTCTTGCAATGTATTGAAAAGCATCATACTAGCATTTTACAAATATTATGTGATTTATGTTTGAATGTAAAATTCTACTGGAATTACTTATATACTGAAAAAAACTTAGCAGTTTCAGCATCAGTAGTGTATGGCCTTTATATTACATAATAGGACAGGGTTTATAGACTGAAAAGTTGCATATTTACTGTTGGTTTTATTTTCTGATTGTCTCACATCAGTTCAAAGCTATGATACTTTTGTTCTAAATACTGTAATGCTATGTTAGGATGTGATATAAGAAAAGCCAACCATGTATTATGGCATTTTCTGAGAAAATAAGAGATACTCCCAAGAATTCTATGAAGCTCTCTATTTATATTGAACATATGACTTAATGATATGCAGCTACATTCATCATTTCCCTCAGATCTGACAGTCAGAAATGTTTCTGAGAGGGTATATCAAGATCTAATCACCAAACCATCCAATCTTTTTTCTTGGGGGGGGGGGAACCAGTTGTGGTATTACTGCTTTTGGTTTTGAACTTGTTGATGAATGTTCTTGGTTCTAAACTGCAATCATAATGTAGCATTATTTTGGTCATTATTAGATAACATATAGCTATTGTTCACACATTGTGCTGTGTAATCTGTCTGCTGGAATTTACAAAGATATTGCTTGGTCGTGTGAGAAGATGTCATGTGAATCTTCCATCCTGTTAAAAGATCCCAGAAAAAAACTCACTGTCTTTTTTATCACGGTTTTCAGAGTAGCCATTTTTTCAGATGGAAGTTTTTCCTTTTAGTTGATGGCAAGATGCTTTGTCTTAATACCTAGATTAAGAATGATATACCAGTATTCTCTCCTATCTGCACAGGTGGTGATAGACTCACTTTACATTAGGACAGGCCAGTTCAAATTAAAGGAACACAAAGATTGCACAATTTCTTTTGCCATCTTCTCCTGGCTTTTTTAATTAAGCGAGAGTTTGGTATAGCCAAAATATGGTTTTAATACCTCAAAAGTAAAACAGACATTTGGTCATAAGACAAGGCTATACAAACAATGGAGGAGTTAATGACCTTTGACCAAGCTACTCTCTCAAGCAAAAAAATAATAATTGTGATATAAGCTTGAAAATTGGCTATCCAAGTAAACATGCAAGTCCAGTTTGCCACTATCCTCATTGTCCTCACCAGTGCATTTTGGGAGAATAGAAATTCCACAATTTGAAGCAACAGAGCTGAGTTTAAAGTTAGTGATGAGTAGATTTAAAGTACTGTGAGAATTTAAATAGGAAACAAACTTTTTGTCAAGTTCTGCGTTTTTTCAGAGCTAAAATATCTGAGTGGGCATGGTTCCATATTTCACAGCTTTTAGAAACACAAACTCATTTGTCAGGCTTTTATAGCATCTTGTATTGGTAACCTAATAAAGGATATTGTAGTAAGAGACGTTCCTCCCCAAGTGTATCACTGATATGAAAATAAAATATGGCCTGAGATGCAGTGAGATGTCTCAAGAAGCTTTTTCTTTAGCACATTTTCTCTACTTTTTTTTCTCCAGACCAAGTATAACAAGGTCTGATTCCTCTCCCCTGTATCAATAATTATCTTGCTGAACCTCACTGAGGTTATAGACCTCATGTATGGCAGACCTGCTGTTGGATGTATGGCATTCTTCAGCAAGATGCATGACTCCTGATGTGTTTGCACGCCCGCAGACAGCTTTGACAGCATCTGGAAAACCCAAAGAGCACCTCAGTTTTCCTAGCTAACTGGTGAAAAGTTCTTGAGGAAAAAGCAAAATGAAGTGTTAGATGATTTCAATGCTAAAAAGTCAAACAACAGACCTCTGAAGCTGGCAAAAAGGAGCCAAACCACTCCATTCATGTAGTGCATACAAGAGTTTCTTCTGTCAGTTCCTAGAAAGGGATCAATAGTTGTAAGAAGTCAAGTTAAAAAGAAAGATGACAAAAAAACTTAAAAAAATTCAAGATTCAGGAATGGCTTCTACAGAAAGCCATGATGTGTGGGAATTTTCACGATTATGGACAGGATGTATTTGTATTACAACAAACAAGCATTACTACAGGACTAACTGTACAATTAGACAGAGTTTATCTGTTGAAAAACAAGCCACCTTCTCTGCCTCTCACCCACTCTGCCCTAAAGATCTTCATAATTTTCACTGTTGTCCAGAAATGAAATAATAAAAAATAGGTGTTAGGACACACTCTGTATTGCTCCAATTCTGAGATATGAGACAATTTGAAAGAGGAGTTGGGCAATATAGATACATTACTTGTCAAGAAGAAAACTAGTGATGTAATTGTAGTCTGATTCTGATCTAATTCTAACCTAATTTTGAAAGCCTTCCTGTGCAAATGAAGACCATCCGATCCTAAAGGACACAGCCTGTGTGGAAATTTGGCTACAATAATCAGAGACTAATTATTAGCTCTTCCATTAAAATTTAAAGCCCCTATCTGTAGTCATCCTGATATGTCATGTTTTGGTGAAGCATGTGCTTTCCTGAGAGCAAATTACTAAACCCAAAAGCATGGAAGATTTAGGCAGCTGTAGAAATATTATGACTATGATCCCCACCTGGAGGAGTTCTGCCTTCTTACAGGTGAAACACTTGCTAACTGTATTATCAGTTGTTTCATTAATACATGAAACTGTACAACTGCTAATAATCATAATTCGTTCCTGTGAGCAGGACTTTCTTCTGAATTGGACTTGAAAAATATATCAAAATCTTGAATGATGAAGTTCATCATCATGATGGAATGCAGCTTTCAGAACCTTTGTTTAGTAATGCTCAATTTGCTGCATTCCTGAATCACCCACTGCTTTAATACTACTCTTCTATGTTATGATTTTTTCCAGAAGATCCTTGGTAAAATACTAGTTTAGGATCACCATTCCTAAAAGACAAATACTGCATATTCTATAAGATAGTTTTAAAAACACCATTTTGAGTTCTAAGCCATATGCATTTTCAGCTTTCCTTCCATACCTGAAGGCATTATAGAAGGAGTTTTTGGCAAATCTCGTTTTAAAGTTAAATGTCCAAGGAATAGAATCCTCCAAAAAACTATGTCTTCTATTTAGTGCAGAAATGTTCAGTGGTTTGTGAATTTTGTGCTTCAGAGGACAAAAATATCAGAGAAAGAATAAACTTTTAAATGCCAAGTGTACTTTCCAGGACACAGTCTGTCATACAGATTTCACTCAGGCAAAGTTGTCATAGGTTATCAACATACATTTACCAAGCAGGACTCAAAATGAGAAGTTCTTGTAGACAGTTGTTTTATGCTGCTGGAGTTTCTGTTAAATAAATATTTCTACATTGAACAGATAAAGTTGCTGTTTCTGTTGTCACTGGCAATTACAGCACACCTGTGCAAAAATAAGTGTATCTGTGATGGACCTTTTTTAAAAAAAAAACTTACAAAGAATTTTTTCTAAAGCTGATATTTGCAATCTACTACCTCAAAATGTGAGATATTAATATTTGAATTAGATGCTCTGAAGTAGCTTGAAAGTAGTTATTGTAGCATGAATAGTTATTGTTAAATAGCTCTGCACAGATCTGTTGTGCTATACTCAGACTAGTTCAATAAATATTGTAAAGACATCTCATGCCGTTTCCTGTATAAGAGCTGATTCCTTTCTGTACTCTTCTTCAACTTGTTGTTGTTCGTAGACTCTTTAATCTTTTATACCTTTAATATCTGTTATATCGGGATCCCTACAGAGCCTGATCGTTCAGAAGATGACTTATTATGGTCAGGGTTATCGAGATGTTACCTTGTACTTCCTTGGTTTTTGCATTTGTCTTTTATCCCTTGTGTTTTAAGTAAATTGTAATTTGTTTGGAGTAGGTAAGTATGCTAAGTCCAAATCTTTAATAAGATTTAAATGTCTATAATGTCTGTAATGTAGCTCTTGACAATAGGTTAAGACTTCAGAGTACCATCTCACAAATAAGGATGTTTTTCTGCCTAAAATTCTTTCCTTGAATTAAAATGAAATTGATTCATCTGCTGTTTTGAACTATTCTTCTAGAACTATGTTTCTTATTAATTTTATTCATTTTAGTTGTTCTGTCTCTTACCTTGTCTTGGATGTTCAGTTATATCCTTACTTAGATATTGCTTTCATTGGTTTGCAAATTCCCATTAGAATTGAATTACTTTAAATGCCAATAGAAATAAAAAACAGATCAGTCAATATTATGGATGTTACACATAATATTTGATTCAAAGGAATATATCATTAGAGAGAGCAAGATTCCTATAAAAAATCCATTTGGTGCTTTTTCTAATTGTGTGCTCACTACAAATGTCCCTTTTAGGCACTTAATAGATTTGGAATGTATTTAAGCTTGAGTCATTTGTCTGGATTTTCATCAGACTCAAATTCCACTAGTCTGTAGGATTTTACCATTTCCCTGCTTTTTAGATATTCCAGTGGTAGGTTTTTTGTTACTTATGTATGTGGAGTTTTGGGTGGTTTTGGTTTTTTTTTTTTGGAGGGGGTGTGTTAGTTTTTTTTCTTTTACAAAAGTGAGATGTAGAAGATTCTAGAATAATCTGTGACTGGCATTTTTAATGCACTATGTTGAAGAAAATGGTTTTTATATTGTTACAGAGATAATTCTTCAACCAAGTCATGTGCATCTTAGAAAATGCACTGTCTCTTGAGACGGTTTGAAGTTTAATACATTAAGATTTCAGTAATATTTTACTGCATTTTTCCTGAGTGCTATATAGAGTCTATTTGCTTGGCTTTTACTTTCATTTTATTCAGACTTTCTTCAACAGGTCTCCTAAATGCCTTAAATTCATTTTTAGCAGTAATTTTTCAGGGCTACTCACAAGGAAAGTTTGTCAGCTCCATTTCTGGCAGAACAGGCAAATGCTGCATGCCACCTTCATGGCTGCTGTGGCTGTTATCTCCTGTTCGAGACAAACAGGTCAGAAATAAAAAATATGCTTGAAGAATGTGGGTTAGGATGACTGGTAGCACAGCGAAATCCTGGCAGAAGTTGCTAATGGTCTGTGCCTGTGTTGGAGACTACCAGTCCAGTAGCCTTGGATTAGTGGGTTACCAGTTTGTATGTGTAACAACAAGATAATTTTTTTTTAATCACTGTAAAACTGAAGTGTTGAGAGACACGTGGCTGGTGTTTCTTGTGAATTAGCATATACAATGCTTTCACATATAGAAACCTCTTCTTTGGTGGTTTGGATAAGCATAAATGCCAAGGCTGTCATTCAGTAAGGTGAGCTTCCAACTATTCTAGCATTTTTGAGAGCTGATGAGATCATTATTGTGACTAAAATCAAGAAATAAGATATAGCCAGGCAAATTCCTGAGTTAACAGCTCTAAGAATTCCCATAATTTGGTTTGCACCAACTTTGCATAGTTTTTGCAGTATGTTTCACATTGCTTTTGAATTCTTTCAGAACTGTCTTGGCTATCATTCCAGGGTAAATTACTTCATAGGCAGCTTGAAAAATCGCTGTTGCCTTAGGAATATTATTAGTAATGATAAAGACTTGCAAAGTAAATTCAGGCTTTTTAAGAGAGACTTCTTAAGATACAGAATCAAATATCTGTCTGGCTTATGAACACAACTTACGAACAATCTTGTTCAAGTTTGACTGATGTACTATTAGAATGATTTATTTACATTTAAGAAAAATAATATTCATTTGTAGCTCTCTGACTAAATTTTCCACAATCCCTAGAGTTCTGTTGATTCCATAAATCAGTTGTTTTCAAACTTACCTCCCAACAGTCACTTCCCACGCCCCCCCCCCCCCCCCCCCGCATGTTGTCCACCCCATCCTTTCCCTGGAATGTCTTCAGCCCTACAATATTTCTGAGCTCTTAGAGGAGCCACTTCTTTCTGCTCACATCTGCAGGTCTGCTCCCTATAGAGCACTCTTTCCCCACCCAGAGACCCTGTCCAGGTTATCTTCAGGTTGGAGAAACTGTGCCCCAAGTATTACTATCATATATTTTAATCTCACCTTCTCACAAAGATGATGTGGTTTCCTAAGACATCTTTTGTGAAGGTTTTGAAAGAATTTTATTGTGCTTTAAACTTACGAAGAGATTTATCAGCAAGCACCACTGTTCACAGATTTTTGTAGGCATCTATGACTGACTTCCCTTCTTTTATTGTTATCTGCATAAAGCATTTTGTTACATTTTTTAATAGAGGCTTTTTTGTTGCTTAAGAATTCCAGTAACCGTAGTTAGTGTTTGAGTGAAATTACGTCTTCTCATCCCATATTTTATAAACTAAATGAGAAATAGAAGCTTGCTTTGGGCAAAGTGGATTGTTTCTTGAGCAGCAGTGAAGTCATGCAGCTTAAAAGATTTATTCCAAAGGTCTTTAAGACCATTTAGAGAAGGTTCTTATTACAGAATTATTAACATCTTTTGCAAAATACAGAAGACTTGTAATCCTACTGGCATGAACTGTCCATCTTTCACTGTCTACCTATCAATGAGCTCTAAGAAATATTTTTACATCTTTCAATTTACTTTAGCACGTTATATATGTTTTATATATATATGTTATATATATATGTTATATATGTATATGTTCTCTGATTATTTGTACAATAAACCATATTGTTACCCTGTATTGAGGTAGCTCACTGGGCATTATTATGCAAAAAAAAAAAAAAATCCTAGCATGGCAGGTTGAAGTGTTCTAGATGCAGTGCAACAGCTGTAGTTGTTAGGATGGAGTTCAGCTGATTTCAGTGATGGCTTAGAGCTACTTTTGTACCTCTAGATGCTGGTCTTGAATAGGACTCAATATTCTTACAGTTTAGGGATATGCACAATATCATGCGAAATATTGTAATTATGGATTGAAGTAGCTATTTTAATTCTACTTTTTCTTGCTTTTTTGGGTCTTGTGAAATGTTAAAGATTTTGTCCCTGATGATCACAAGCCACTTTACCTGGCTTGCTAAAAGGAAGTGGCAGATTTAACTGAAGCAAAACTAAATGGCCTAATGGAGAAACAGCTATGAAAACGTCTAACCATTTTAGAACAATACTGTGTCGTAATAGGCTTATATCATTAACAAGCATTTGTTGAGAAGTTGCTGCTCTTCTATGTTACCTAGTATAAAAATGGACTTGGTTCTGAAATTGTTATTAGATTTTTGGGCAAACATTTCTGCCTTAAGCTCCTTTAACCATATACAACACAGCAGAGAAGAAACAGTCTAGGAGGTTCCTGGAATGTGTGGAAGATAACTTCCTGACGCAGCTGGTAAGTGAGCCTACCAGGGGAGGTGCCTCGCTTGACCTCCTGTTCACAAACAGAGAGGGTCTGGTGGGAGATGTGGTGGTCAGAGGCCATCTTGGGCTTAGCGACCGTGATATGATTGAGTTCTCAATTCATGGCAAAGTAAGAAGGGGGGTCAGCAGAACCACTACCATGGACTTCCAGAAGGCAGACTTCGGCCTGTTCCAGGGCACTGGTTGGGAGAGTCCCTTAGGAGGCAGTCCTGAAGGACAAAGGAGTCCAGGAAGGCTGGGCTTTCTTGAAGAGGGAAGTCTTAAAGGTGCAGGAGCAGGCTGTCCCCACGTGCCGCAAGACGAACCGGTGGGGAAGACGACTGGCCTGGCTGAACTGGGAGCTTTTGCTGGCACTCAGGAAAAAAAAGGAGAGTTTACCGCTTTATAAGTATAATCTCCAGACTAAATAATGTCTTTTATGGGGCTGACTTTTACACATTTACTTTGTGGTCTTTTGTTTTGCTTTCATATAACAAGGATGTTTCCATCAGTTTGAGTGGTACCATGGTTAATTCTACTGACCTATTATAGACCTTTCTTATATTAAGCATCACAAAGTGAACTAGGGTTTACATGCAAAGAGAACCCTTTGCTCATCTCTTACATCCAGAGAAGAAAAACATTGGAAGACTAATAGTTTGGCAAAATTGAGTTTCCACGGTTATCTATACTAAAATAGAGGAGAAATCTTTGGGGTCATCTGGTTAAAACTGTGAATATAAATGATATTTTGCTTGTGTTATGATGCAATGTAGTGAACTGGTTAAGGTTTCAAACTTCAAAAAAACCCCTGCCTGTTCAATTTTCATGCTTTGGTCTACCTGTGTCTTGAGCATTTTGTTTTCAGAGCCTTTGTAGGATTTAAGCTCTGGTGCGTTGTATGAATTTATGACAATTGCAGAGTACTAAAGGAAAGGAAATGCTGTGTCGTAAAATCTGAGCATTCATTCTCAACACATCCCAAGGGTCCTTTCTGTATCCCAGTTGCATCTTTTTCTTTGCTTATGTGTGTGTGTTCTTTTTAAAGCCTGAGATCTATCTGAAAGTAAATCTATGTATTATTTACATCTATTACACGTTTTTCTTACAGGACAAAATCTAGCTCACAAGTCTTCTGTAAATATACATACTCAATGTAATGATAAGTTTTAACTTTTCAGAATAGGGATTTAAGAAAAAGTACTTACCAGGCTGTTTCTACAAAGCTACATTTCTGTATGACTAGTTGCTATAATCTGGTCAGGTAAAACTTGATGAATATTACTGGTGTCATAATTTCAGAAGGTTTGATAATATTTTTAAAAATCTTTACCTAGGTTTTATTCACCCTTTATATGTTTAAGATAGCCCTGTAGGCTATCTGTGCAAATTATAGATTTGACTGCCCACTGTTTCTCATTGATTAGTCAAATCAATCTGTCCATAGAATTCATCAGTTAGATGAGGCTTGGCTTGACTGTCTAGATGTGTTTGCCATTAGCTGAGTCAGTGGTTTGTGTCTCAGAACAAAAATTAATGAAGTCTAATATCAAACAATATGGAAACAGGTAGACTCTCAGTGTATTCATTATCTGCTTAAGTACAGCTTAAAACTTGGTAAAGTTTGAAGATTTTCATTTAAAAAGCAACAAATGCTTTGATGATTCATAGAAAGTGCATGTGGTAAAACTTGCAGGTAAAATATCCTAATGTGTGGTTTGGTTTTTTGTTGTGGGGTTTTTTTTTGTTTGTGGGTTTTTTCTTTTTTTTGTTGGTCCAAAGTGAAGTGACAGAATGTGCTGTATTATTATATACTTGAGTCTCTCTCATATTTACTAGATCTTGTCTGTGTTGGAAGCAGTTCACCCCTGTTCTGAGGGGAAACATGAAGCAAAATCACTGTATTTGCCAGAAATTCCAGCGTGGTGTTTGCAGCAGGAGCTGTTAGATTCTCCGTGTTTTCCAAGTAAAATTGCTTTAGTGTCTTTAGAAACTGGACTTGGTACTTTTATTTGTGTATGTGTTTGCAGTGGAAACCAACAGCTGTAAACTTTGGTGGCATGCAGCTAGACAGGATTTTGACTGGACCTTGGTAGGAGCAAGTTAGCTTAACCAGTACTTCATTTTTCACTTCATTAACTTCCAGTGATTTATGAATGATGCCATTGGTGGAGGCAGGGAGAATCTAAAACCTTAAGAAAACGCTTGTGGACAGTTATACAGTATAAATGTGTTACAAAGCTAAACTATATGAGCAAACTTACCAAATCTGACAACAGTTAGGCCCTGTCTCATGCTTCTCCCTATATATGTGAGTCTTATGCATCTTAACAACAATATTGAACTCCTTCTCTCAGATCCTGCCCCTACGTATGTCTAGTTGACCATTTCTGTTGAACCGCTAAACTCTTGGAGAGTGGAGTCTTGCAGTCAAGCGGCAGGCTAGAGTGCTGTGCCTCCCAACAGGGCCTGCCCTCAAACTTTACTTAACCACATTCCCTACCTGCATAGTGTGTCACCGGATTAGTGCCCTTTCTACAGCCTGACAATTTATCTGCAGTGTAAGATCTCACATGCTGGATTGGCCTTCAGTTTTATTATCTAGAATTTTCGAATAACAGTCAGTCATTTGCCCTGCGGGGAACATAATTTTGGAGGTTTCTTCTTGTTTGGCAAATGGTAGAAGCTAAAAATCTTTCTAAAAATTAGGTACTCTAGATTAAACCTTATGCCAAAGTGAGATAGAATGTATAATCACAGTTGTACTCAGATATGCCAAGACATATGAGGATCCTTAATGATAATGGAATATAAGTGGAGTGTACTAGTACAATCTTTAGTCCTGCTAGTATCACAAATGTACATTTGGTCTTCAGACTCCTGCAGTGTATATGATTTGGTTAAAAGAAAGTGCCAATCTCTACCTATTACCTACAAGAGAAAAATAAGAATGTATACATGTGAAATATGAAGCCAAGCCTTTCCCAATGTAAAAGTTAAACTGATGAATTAAGTATTTTTTCTATCTATTTCAGGTGATACAGTCAATACGAAGAATTTGCATGATTTAATAATACCTCTTTCTGTGAGTCTTGACTCACATTTGTTGTCATTTATTGCAACACTTGCTGGTCATAAGATGATGGGTTACTGGTATCACACTTCTGTTGAAGGTGTTCATTTCAGACCGCAAATATGGAGAATAGTACACAGAAAAGCCATTAGTGAATATTACAACTATAGCTGTAGAATCATTCTTCAGTGTGGGCTATAGACTAGGACGCTTTCATTTTCAAACATCTTCTAGCTTTTTTAATGCGTAAGGGGTGAAGAAGTTTATTTGTTCCTTCAATTCTTCCTTTGCACCAATAAAAACTGCAGACAAATGCAGTCTTATTTGTGGCCATTAATTCTTAGTTGTATAAAATCACCTCAACAGATTTCCATCAAATTTTTTTTTCATGTAGAGGTAGCTTTTGTGTACTCTTTCACTAATTGTAAAGGCTGCTTTGGATTTGACTGGACTTACTAGGTCAACAGTCCTTGAATTGGAGAAGATAGTTTTATGGTCTACTGAGAAACCAGTTTTACATGGAAATTAAATACAAGAACAAGGGTTGGAAAATGTTAACGTTATGGTACAAAGTAAAACATACCTGTGTGAGCCAAGGACAGAATACTAGCCACTTTTAATTTCCTGACTTTTGTTAGCTTGAATTTCAGTCTCCTTATTTAAATGCTCCTTTTGCCTGCATTTTTATAACTTATTTGGAGGGATATTTTGGCCAGCTTCTTGGCTACTGTATGCTGACACCAGTTAATCACGTTTCTTTGTCTTTTAGTGAAACTCAAGATTCTTGTGTTTATGTTGTCTTATTTTTCATGATTTGTAGTATAATTAGCAGTGCCTGGCTTGACTGTTTTTGATGCTTTGTACATATTAAGTTTCATTGCCCAGTATGTGGGAATGTAGACAGCATTTACCAGCTCATTAACCTCTTTAAATTGGCTGTGGAATGGATTACTTCCTGTCACCATCACAGGTCAGTGAATGGATTACAATGGACTCCAATGGACTCTTTCTAGAATATTTGAAAAACGTTAAGCTACCACAGCATTGACTGGTGTGATTTTTCTAATTTACATGTGTGTTTGGTGGGGGTGGAATCCAGATAAGACAGTAGGTTGATGTTGTCATTGTTCGGGAAAAGCAAACGCTGCCTAAGAAAACCCCACTAGTTGATCCTGTTCCTCTGCAAAATGTAAATGTTTTATACACGTACAGCATGTTTTCAGGACACTATTAAGAATAGTGTGTGTTTGGACCAGGATGAAGTGCATATGACTGTGTGGTCTCACTGACATACTTGACCACCAGTAAGCATCTGTCCTGGACCTGTTGTTAGGAAGTAAGAAGGTCAGGAAGGGTGGCCTTTGCTTCTCTAAGTGTTGAAAGTAGTACCCTACCCTTTGCAAAAGCCATATGTATCTAATGAAAGAAATTCACAAACTTTATTTGCTTGACAATGGACTCTGACAGGGCTGACACTGTCATTCTTTAAAACTGGGATCAGTGATGTTACACTTTCTGAGTCATGGAAATTTGGATAAGTAGATGATTTTGCTGTTTAGCTGAGCATTTTCAATCAAGTAGAATGCATATGAGAAGGAACTTAAAAACTGAAGACTCTGGGTTTGTATTAACTACAACTGGATGCTTAAGTTTTCTTTCTGTTCTGCCTGAATAATTGCCATGTAAAGAGTCACTTTGGTGTTACCTTCTGTTAGCTGATTAGCAGATAGAGCTGGGTGGTTCCAGACTGTAGCCTCAAAACTTCTAAAGTGAATAATAAAGTCTATTGCCAAAGTAAGTCCCAACCAATCAGGAGTGCTGAGAGACCAGACGCTAATACTGCAGCGATTGAATATTACTCCCCTGTACATGTAGGCAGCACATCTATAAAACTTGCTTACAGGTAGCTGAATACTAAGCGATGTTATGAGTCCTGAAGTTAGCAGACCACAAAGCCCTTCATATTAGTTGCTAACTGCCCAAGCTCTGTAAGATTGTCATGAAAAGACATGACCAGGCTTTGTGACTAACTTGCAGGTTCATTAATTATAGACACCTTGGATTGATCACGTGGTCTCATCATAAAGTGTAATTTAAAATTACAGAATGTGTCAAGAAGAGTCAGTTATGCATTGCACACTTCATAAATGAGATAGATGTCATATATTAGATTTTACACATTAACCTAATAACCTTGTCACAAATAGTAAGACTTCTGCTATCCAGGGTTCTTACTTGAAGGAATGTCTTTGATTTGTGTCACTGTGGTTTGAAAACCATAGTACAGATTACAAACTTGAACCTGTCTTTTAAAGGTGCTTTTCAAGGTGCTTTGTGAAAAGAAACTTACTTGCCTTTACTGAGTGTTATTTGCAGGAGTAACCACTTTATTTTGTGGAAGTATGTATTCTGAATATGACAATGAATACAGCTTTTCCTCCTGAAAGCTTTTCTATAGATAGCTGCTTGTTTGAACTGAACTGTTCTTATAAAAGTTTACAGCCTCACACTATGCTGTTGGAAATCTACGTCACAGTTCATCAGAGCACTGACACTCCTGTGCTAATGCTGTGGGTATCAGAACTGAAAGTTAATTGGTCTGTTACATGGATACTGAATATCTGCAGCTTTGTGTTGCAGTCATGGTCTTCTGTGCTATTGGCATATTGTCAGGATCTTAGACTGCGATTCCAAAGAACATATAATTGGATATCTTTTTTTTTCCCTGGCCTAGACATATCTTCAGCATAATGTTATATACTACATATTATGTTTGTATGTACATCTCAATTCTGTTGTTAATTCTAAATGTTGCATCCAGGAACTTCTGGTTTTCAGTTATTAATACAACTACAGAATTTAACTTATCGCATACAGTCCATATATAATTTTAATAATAATAATATTTCTCTGTCAGTATTGGGACAAGTTCATTTTTTTTCGGGCTTGCTAGGGAAGTTTTTGCTTGTACAAGCTGAAGAACTGGGTGTTCATGACACTCATTAACCCCCAAATTATATTTTATGTATTGGTGTAATTTGAAAATTCTTAGTCGTTGATTTGTTACTTTGTTTTTAATATGCTATATCATATTACAGTTCACCTAATTTCATTTAATTTCCTTTTCTTTAATTCAGGGTTGGGAAGAAACTGTGGATGCTGCCATTTCTTACTTGTTAAGAACTTGTTTGTCAAAGAGCTCTAAGGAACAGGCCCTGACTCTCAGCAGCCAGTTGTGCATGCCCAAAGACACTAGCAGACTGAAAAAGAACATCACCCTCTTCTGTGATAGATTGGCCAAAGGTGGTCGCCTTTCCTTAAGTACAGACTCAGCCACTCAGCAAGCTGCTGTCATGCCAGGTAAGACATGAAGTATATGTTCATCATTCAGAGATGTATTTGTATATTAAAATTAAAAATTATGCACATTTGCTTGTGTTAGCAGTTTGTTTTTCACTGGTTGTTTAAATCAAACACTGGCTGTGTTGTTGACCAATAGAATGAGTTTAGGTAATAAGTAATTTTAAATCTAAGTTTTATCTCAATTTGGTCACTTATTGCTGCTCTTACAGCATATGCACAGTAATGCAGCAAATGGACCCCAGATGGTCATCTTCATGCTCTAAAAGCCTTATCACTTATTTCTTTGCACTTTTCAATTGAATGTATACACGTGTGTGTTTCTAACGTGATGGAAAAGTGAGGAGTGAAAAGTTCTACTTGCTTGATAGAGAAATTATTATGGTTGCGTTACTGGCTTTGACATATGCATATGACTAATTATAAAGTAGTGATAACACTGGATAAAAAATCTCCAACTTTAGAAGGTACTAGTTGGCTGGGTGATATCTCACAGAAAGCAAGAAATTAAAGATGAAACTAATTTAAGTAAGTGTTGAATAATTTGGAAATTTCTTCTTATTTGGAAAAAGAACAGAGAAGATTTCAGTGTTGCACAATGATTTAAATGAATGTCATGGAATTAAGATTTTTTTAAAGAAATTTTATTCATGTTGTTTTCTATATTCCTGCTTTTTTGTAACAGTGGGAGCAAAGCCACAACTTTTCTCTTGAGTCTGAAGGCTAGCATCTTTGTACTGTTGCAAGACATTTTCTTCCTGCCTTTTTTCTCTGAGCCAGGCAGTCTCTTAATAAACATCAGGTAGTACTGCTGACTTGGAAACAGCTTTTTTTCCCCAGCTTCCTGCTCTGGCTTTGGGTTGGATGTTCATTCAGCTTCATAGTCTCCTAGACCACATAATATCACTGTGGTCTTTGGCCTCAATGACCTCCTTCACCTACAGCAGTCTTCACATCTATAGGGAAAAGTATGTATTGTATGCACACTTCATGCTTAAAATTGGGAGTTTATTATTTTGTCTTCATGGGTGTTGTTTTTGATCAAGTTTGGAGTTGTGTTAGGGCAGTATCTTGATTTTTCTGTGTTTTGTTTTCTTACATTTCAAAGAATAATATAATCTGAATGCTTGTGCAATGTTTCAGCAACTTCAAAGTCCCTGTTGTTACTATGTACAACCCTCCTTTGCATGTGCTACTTCAAATGATTGAGTAAAACAGCTGCAGACTGCGCCATGGTAGAAACTATACACACACACACAAAAATTTTTCTGTAATGTTACACTATGCCCATATCTGGAAGTGGACTGATAATCATGTGAAATAAAGAAGTGAGCCAGAGTAAGTGTGAAATTAGTTTTACCAATTTTTATTAGTATTTCTTTGCAAGACTAAAATATATGTTAAGGGTATTGTATTTGTTGAACTTTGAAAAGATTATATAAGCATTGTTTTTCTTTCTAAGAATTTTGAAAAGATGCAAATAGCTGCAGTTCATCTTTTTCCTCCTAAGCTAATAAGGTGAATTGATTTAATAAGGAAATTAACTTCTGCCTGTTCAGTTGACTAGTGTTATTGAGATCAGGGGACTATTTGATTTGGTAATGATTAATTCTCTTGGGAAGAGTAAAATTTTTAAAAAATCATAAACAAATTAGAAGAAATCTTGCTCTTGATGGAAGAACCTTGGGAAAGTGGTCTGGTCATGCTCTCCATGTTGCATATATAAAGACTAAAATTTTCAAAAATGTTGAACCCACTGTTTTTTTTATTACATGAGGCCCAAATAACAGCAAGAAGGCATGAGTGACATGCGCTAGAATAATTTTTACAGTTGTGGTACAGGTAGACAGTTATACTACCTCTCAAATGAAAATAATACAAGGAAGAAGTGCATTCCAAGCAAAACGTAAGATATTTGACTGTGGGCTGTTGGCCATGTTATTGATGATATGTGGGACCAGGATTACAGTTTCACATGAACAGTGAAAAATTAAGTACCTGTAAGAAGCTGTTTGAGACCTGGTATAGCAATGTCCCACCCAACATAAACT
The DNA here is from genome assembly GCA_031468815.1 of Morus bassanus. Taxonomy (NCBI): domain Eukaryota; kingdom Metazoa; phylum Chordata; class Aves; order Suliformes; family Sulidae; genus Morus; species Morus bassanus. The sequence continues at coordinate 54,675,800 of CM062567.1, read as the reverse complement.
GTTTTAGCTATACTGGAAACACCCTTTGGCCATGATTTACATTAAAAAGAATTAAAATCTGTAATCCAAATACAGATTCCAAGATAAATCATTATACTTTCAAAATTGCTGTCTCTAGCATGTAGTCCTTTTGACTATCAAATTACCTAATTAAAAATCAAAATTGTGACCTAATTAGGATAACACTTTCAGAGCGTCAGAAGAAGGTATCATTTAAATAAATTATAAAACCTAATACTACTTTCTTATTTTCACTGAGTTCAACCTGAAGACTTGATAAAAGGGTCTGTATATTTATGCATTTACTCATTAACTGTTGAGAGAATATGTTTTCTGGAAAAGTATGGAAAAGCTTAAATATAAGAAATTTCATCTTCATTTACGGGATGGGCTCATTAGAGATAATACTTCTGCCGAATGCTTAGAATAGCATAATATTTAAGTAGTTACTCTCTAGCAGGATGTGCTGTATGCTTTGAAACTGTGTGGGTGTTTGTCTTTGGACAGACTGCAGACAACTGCAAGCTTTCTTGTGAGACTAAAGTTTTTACTGAGGCTTTTTAAATGTTTGTCTTGTCACCTGTTTGGGTTTTCTGTGCCTATCTCTACATTGGCAAGTAGTGTGGTCCGTTAGAAGCAGGTCTGCAGGGGGCAGTAATTGAGGCTGGCAACATGACTTCTATCATCTATGTGTTTCATAGGGGGTTTGAACTAACTCTGTTCCTGTCTGATGTACTGATCCTCCATTAGCAGTTGAAGTGCTTTTGGTGCATTCCTTGGATTCATCTGCTCTGTTAGATTAACCTAAAAGAAACAAGTTCATGCGCCCAAGATCACTCATCAGTGTGAAAACAGTGCAGTTAGTGCAGATAGTGGAGAAATTTGCCTCACTCTTGATTCCAACTAAAAATACCTTTTCAGTCTACACTAGGAAGAAATTGAGAATGATGTCTTATAAAGGGAAAACAGTATACAAAATAAATATACGCTGTTGAGTAAAGAGCTCTTCGATAATGCCTATAAAATAGAGGAACTCCTCACAGACCTTGAAGGAGGGAACAAGAACAGGTAGAGGAGAATGAGGTAGAAATATACATGAAGAAGGGAGATGGTGAGAACTGAATTTGTGTCCGAGGATTTATGGTTAAATATTGGATGTTAATGTAGGGGAGAGTTCTTCAGGATGTTTGAGCTCCAAGCCAAGACAAAGATGGTCCTGTAATTGTTCAGTAGTGTAGCTGTCCATTAGCTTGAGGATTTTGTTCAATCCCACTTTTCCTGAAGCCCATTCTTTTTCTTAATGGTGGAAACTCCCTTTTCTATAGCAACCAACTTCTTAAAATTTGTTTAGAAGTGGCTATGACCTTTCTGGCATTGCAGCACTATAACAGTAAGCTGGATTTCTAGAAGCTATATTTAATATGTTCAAGATGGTGTACCCTGAAATCTAGAGAAATTGCCTGAAGCTGCATTGAAACGCTGATGCTTCTCTTTGTGTGCAACTCTCTGAAAGATGCCTTCAGAAAATAGTTATCAGTATTTGTAGTTAATCCAAGAATATATGTTAGAGGTGTGCCATGGTCTCTGCTGCGTCTGGTTTTGTTCATTATTTTCTGTAATGGCTGCAGTGATGGAATATGGTGCATGAGTATTGAAATTGTAGTTTTGCAACAAGCTAGCAGTAGTTTCAAGCACAGTGAGAGAGCAATAACTCTGATCTTGATAAAATAAAGGATCTGAAGTCAGTAAGATGATTGTTCAGTCCAGATAAGTGCGAAGGACTCTATCAAATAAGAATCAGACAAACTAAAAATTGAGAAATAATTCCTTAAGCACTGTTTGAGAAATAATTCCTTAAGCACTCCTGGGGGTTATAGTGGACCAGCAACTGAATAAAATTCAGCAATATGATCCTGTTAAAGGTGAATTCCAACTTTGGGATGTAGTCATATGACTTTAATGAGGAGATACATTTATTTCTTTCTATTATTCATGAGAAAGATTTGGCTGAATTTACAAGGTAAGACAATTTAAGAATAACTTAGACAAATCGAATAGAGTTCAGAGAAGAGCACAAAAAAAATGATTGAAACAATTTTGCTTTTTATGTCTTCTGAGGGAAAAAGAAAGAGAAGATTGAGGAGGGACATGATAGTTTTCCAGTATGTAAAATGTTCTTATAAGGATGATTAAAAGTTAATCATTGGCTAAATGTGGTTATAACTGTAAGCCACATCGGGCTATATCATGTACGGTGTTGCCTTTGGCAACGCATAAACGGTTGGATGAGAGCAATGGTGAGGGGCTTAGGGAGTGGTGCCAACCTAAAGTGTGGGACAGTGCCAGAGAAATGCTGGGGAAAGGTGCTGTAGACCACCCAGGTTGTCATGTATTTAGCTTAACGGGTGTGAGAATTTATAGCATAAATCCTGATTACCTGCAGTGAATTAACTCTGTAGCTTTTAAAGGTCTCTTGTAATATCTGTGTGTTTTGCAGGATTTCTTTGAAAACCTTAAGCAGTGTCAGCTGTGGCTGTTTGGAGACTTATTTAGGTGTCAGTCTGATTGGAGCTCTATTTGCAGTATTGTCTGACCTGTATTTTGGGGGTCTCAGCTATTCTTTGGCTAGATTGTGATCCTGCTTTTCCTATAGTAGTTCCTGGTGTGCAAATGGCACCTGTATTGGTTCAACACTTTGTTTAAGCAAGGATTTTTATTTTTATATCAGGGCTTTATTTTTCTTTAAACCATCCTTTTTCTTCTACTTTTTTTTTAACTGGACTTCAGTAATTTTTTTCTCTTTTTGGTTAGGAGATCTTTGTATTGTGCATTAGCATGATTTACTTATATAGTTGAATATAACTGGAGGAGCAGAGAAACTATTTAACCTGGAAATCAGTTACTGAGTATTGCGTCACTGAAATCTATGGAATGCCAAAGACTGTTGTCTCCTCAGGTCAACTGAATCTTCAGAACTGAAATTATAAGGAAAAGCAGGAATATTTTGCATCCAGGAAATAGGATTTGCAATAGTTTTGTGTCAGTGTAATATTTAAGGTTTATATAAAGGTAGAGCTAGAAGTCAAGCCAACTGCCCATCTAGTTTTCTCCTCTGTGTTGTGATGGGGTTAATGTATCCAGTGTATCAGTGACAAAGTTTATCTGAATTTCTTAAACACCTTGGACAAGGTTGAACAATATCTCTTGATAGTTTATATGCTAGATTAATGTCCTTATAGGAAGTTTTCCTAATATTTGGTATATGTTGCCTTTCCTGCAAATCAAACTGATTTATTGTGAATATTGAAGATGGAGGTGGCAATTACTGATGTTCTTTATAATGTTTAAAGCTTTGGAAGATTTTTAGTACATCCCTTCAGTAACTTTTTCTTTTCTACTAATTGTGACTAGATTATCGAAGTCTTTTTTCACAATGATTTTCAATTCTTACCATTTGTTTTCCAAAATGGAATGCTTATCCTTTTGTCTATAGCAGGGAGTATACTCTGCTATACTCTGCTCCATCTCAATTTGCAGACCCTTTCCTATACATTTGTTGCCTAACCAGATGTTTCCCATTTTGTATTTATACATATGATATTACTTTCCTAAGCATGGTAGTATGTATTTGACTTGACACTTTGTCTTCATAGCTTTTTTAATTTATCAAGTTGGTTATAATTCTGCTTTGTATAATCACAATTCTATCATTCAGATTATGAATGGGTAAATGCTAACTTTAAAGACCATGTTCTTTACTGCATTAAATATATATATGCACCCAAAATGTATTCAAAATCATGCTTTGGAAGACAAAAGTTGTTCTAGGTTGTTTTTTTTTCTTGTGTAAGTTTATAAAAACCTCTTTTCAAAGCCCTGTAGTGATATCTGTGAGGGAATATCGCCCATTTTGAAGCTGTTCTTAGCTGAAAAGCTGGGATGCAAGAGAATGTGTCATATTCCTTAAGGAACTCTCTGTTTACGTGCTACTAAACTTGAGGAGAATGTCAGGACTAATTGCAAAAACATGTGGATTTGCGTTCCTGGAAGAGCAATATTCATTTATATGTATATATATTAGACATAACCATTGCTGCAAAGCTCTTCATATACAGAGAGTATACTGTAAAAAAGACTAGTAATAGTTTGTTCGATCTGGAAAAAAGTAGGATATTTGTTGCAGATTCCTCTCTTACACTGCTAATTATCAATTCTTCATTGGTCATTAGGGGAAAGGAACAAGCAGTATAACTGAGGTATTCTCAGACTTCATAGTGTGGACTTTAACACAGAATGTCTTGCGAAATCTCCTGTCTGTCATGGTAATGTTATCTCAGTAGCAACTACAGTAACTTTTTGCCTGGAGAAGTTAAAATCATGTAGTTTAAAATTATTCAAAAGTAATTTAACAGCCTGAAGAGGGCACAGAAGTCAGCACCGAGGACTAGACAATGCTTTTCAACTACCAGCAAGATATTCTCAAAATCACCAGAGGCTGATGAATCACGGTTTGAAAACTTTTCCTGTAACTTAAGTATTGTGAGCCTGAGATCATGGTGCATTGATGACTTTGTATAGCCATCCCTGCTGGTGCAGGGAAGTGTATAAAAATTGCCAATATTTTTTTTTCTCATAGATGTGTGACACAAATCCAGTGTTGTTTATCTCCACAGAAGACTACAATCCATCGTGAAGTATGATTCTCAATTAAGATATTTTCAGTATATTTTCTGTAGCAATAAAATACTAAACTACTTTTTACCCTTTTGTAACCCTTAAAATAATGCTTTTATATATATGTTTTTCTTTTTTTTAGTTTAAATATATTGGGTATTCATAAAGCTTTTTAACAATGCTTATTAAATCTGCATAGGGAAAAATGACGGTGAAGTTTTATTCACAAAGCTTGCTGGAAGCACTTGCAAAGATTTTATACACTTGAAGATTGGATGGTACTGATTGATGGAACTGGTAATACACTGAGGTCAGTGGAAACTATCATTGACCAAGCATTTTACCCATCTTTTTCGTAGTGTTCCTCACCTGTTTCCACTATTTCATGAGACAGTACCATTTACAAAAGTGTCTGGAGGATGTTGGTAATTATCTGTTATCTCAGGAATCTAAACCTTATAAAAATCCCTATTTCTCATTGAAAGTCAGTTTGCTGAGGACTTTTTGTCTTAAATGTACCCAGAGGCTTTTAAAGCACATTTATAAAACACTGCATCCCACTTCATTCCTATGGATTTGTTGGTTCAGGCCCTTAAATATGAAATTGACATTAACTCACTTTAACTGTTGCAATTAAAAATCTAACTCATCTTTTCTGACTTCCTTAAAATCATATAGGTTGATCAATAAAATACCTTGGAGGACTGATTCCCCCAGGAAGTGGTTTGTACACTAAGAATGAAAAAGTACTTTTTTTTTATTGTATGAGATGATACGAAAAAGACTGAACTCTGCATTTAAACAGAAAGATAAGATTTTTCTTTCTTACGCTGGCTGAATTTATTTGTTTAATATATATATAAAGTATAGCTATGTATAGTTAAAGTATCACATTTGTTAACCTTCATTTTCTTAAGTGCTCAAAACTTAGACATGTTTATCTGATTCAAAAGTTAGTGTATGTTTGCATTTTAACAAGTATATGTTGTTTTCTCTCTTGCCTGTAGAAGCTGGGGTTCCCATACACAGATAAAGGGTTCTCTGTGGGAAGTTGTGTACTACTTGCATTGAAATCCAAATAGAACTATCATCACTATATCAGTTTTTTCAAACTTCCCATACTTTTCTTATTGCCTTAAGGCAAACAAACATTTGGTAAAATGTGTACTTTTTATTTTCTCTTTGTAGTTCTTCCTTCTAGTAAGGCTACGACTATGGCTCTGCTTTGCTTGGTTTTCTATTTTTCCTCAATCATTTTTTGCATTTTTCCTCTCTACATTACACTTCACTGGTATCCTTATCCATACTGTGCCCTTTGATGTCCATTCAACTATATGCATAGTTCCTTCACTGTGATAGTTGGAGCAAGTAACTCTCACTAGAGCAATAAAAGGGTAGGAAGACCTTTTTCTTGGTCAGCTGTCAATCTGCATGGCCCAAACCAGTAACTGCAGAGAAAATCCTGTGGTACTAATGTGGATCTATCAGGCAATGAGATTTTAGCAAGGTTTGACAAAGGCATAATGGAGACTAAATCCATAAACAGCGTGATCATTGTCTACTTCTGTATCCAGTTTGTGCAGCTCTGCATGGCTGAGCTGTTAAGCCAGTTTAAACATATCTTTCTTCTCTCTACCTAATTGCAGATGATAATTGCATAAGAATGATAATAAGAACAAAGAAGTTGCCATAACTCTTACAGCCCCTGGCACTGTCGTGCAATTCTGTTACGTTGTGTCATGCCAGCTAACGAGACATGATAAGGTGTATTATGGAACATGATACAGTGGTGCAACTTTAATGTGACTTCTAGTTCTCCACGTTTAAAATATTTTTGCAAAAATTTTTCGGCTGTTCATGATTAACAGTCCTATCTCAATATAAAAGCCTAGAAATAAGCAAATAGTAATATATCTGACGTTTTAAACTAATTATTTGCATTCTATTTTTGAGACTAAAATATGTCCCTTGCCCCATAAAGCTGATTTAGTGAAAAGGAAGGGGAGTAGCAAATCATTAGGGAGAATTTTGGGAATGTTTACAGGACAATATTTTGTGGTTGCTCAAGAAAACTTAAGAACAGCTTGGTGGAGCCAGAAACATTGATTGTTTGGCTCTCTGATGTGAATCTTTACTCATTGTAACTTCTTCCAGTTGTAACTCTCTTTACTCTTCAGAACTTTTATTTCCATTGTTTTAGTACCTTAGGTAATTTATTTCTGTGGAAAGGAAAATTGAACTATACAGAAGTGACTTTCCCAAGGTCATACCATGAGCCAATAACACCTGTGTATAAATAGCGTTCAGATATGCCTTGCAGTCTTGTGTCATAGCTCTATGTACAGTTGTTTTTAGGTGTTATACTGTTAAAACACGGGTTACAGATTAATAGATTGTGGTGAGCCAGCTTGCCTTGCGGCCTGTTCTTATATCATTCTGCATGGTTCAGGGGAACACATTTAAAAATGGAAATCTGCATATCATACATGGGAAGAGAGTGAGGAAGAATGTCTGAGGTGATCTTTAATTTCAATGAATTCACTCAGATTTCATCACCCTGCTGGCCTCAAATGATAGTTCTCCAAGCGATTAGTTTTCAGGGATTACATAAACAACGGTAAAGCATTGAAATTAATTTTTTTTTAATTTTAAAGAAGGCATTGATAGAAGATACATATATTTTTTTTCAGGACATTCCAAGATTCCAGTATTGTGGAAAGGAGCAAATTAAGATGGAAAGGTAACAAGACACATTTGCGTGCAGGGTTGTGAAAAGGTTTTTATTCTGTTGTTGGGAAAATCTCCCTTCCTCAGTTGATATTACAGCTGGCAAAAACCACAGAGTGAAGGAGTACAAAGGTTAAGAAGGCTAAAGCAATAACACTTTTTAAAAAAATGAATAATTTAAAGAGTAAAATGTCATGCATAATGAATAAAAAAGAAATCCCGCTTGAGATTTGGGATTCATTCATTTGTTGTACTATGAAATTTAGTTGGCAGCATTGCAATTCCAACTTGCCTCATCTAAGTAGTTAGGATCAACACATTAGAGCCTTGGTGTGTACAGTCCTATTACTGACTATTTGCATTGAAATCCATTAAATTTTCATATGTCCTACTTAAGTATAAGTGGTCACAAATGATTCATAATTTTGAGGTAAGCTTTTGGTGAAAATAATTGTCAGTTGAAAGAATTTCCTCTAATGATCATACTTGTCACTGGGCTTTATTTTCTACATTGGTCGATTCCTTGAGAGACCACAAGAGAAATAAACTTCTAAAATTTGCACTAATAAGCTAATTGTTAAAAACTATGGAAAAAGTGTTGCTAAAGTAGAAGCTGTACAGCCTCTGACCTTCCATTTCAGAAGACTCAATAGTAGCAAGTAAATATATAAAAGTAAAACCTAGATAGTTATTTTAAGAGGCTGTAACAAGTAATGTAATCTGTTTTTTTTAAAAAACCCGAACTTTAATAATGTAGCATAATCCTTTTATTTAAGGTGTTCTACTAATGGGGAGTCGGTCATACTTTGGATTTCTACTTAACAGGTTTCCCTTAGTTCCTTTCAAGTTTTGGTTTCCTGTGATGTTTCAAGAACAACCTGTATGATGGAGTGCTTTGGTATTCATACATGAGCTGTAGGCGTTGAAGAACATAATTAGCTCTGCAGTTTAGGTGACATTACTTTTCCTTTCCAGTCCTTATCTAGACAAGACCACCACAAAATTACAGTGGTTGTCTACTTTTCTTAAGTACAACCATGGCAAAGCATATCCATCCACAAAAAGGTGTTGGGAGAGAGATATTACAGAGGGATGAAGGTGGGGGTGGTGGAAAATAATTTACAGGTCACCCTTCCTCTCTTAAAATGCTGAAAACAGGTTCTTTGGCAGCCTTTCCTTTTTACCTTTTTTTTAATATGTGTGCACAACATTTCTTTTAAATTGATTGTGAGTATTTTTTTTCATGTGATACAGAGCTCGAGCCAGAATATGTCAAGGTTAATGGCTTATTCAGTTTCTTCTGACTGGAAGTAGCATCCTTTAGTCAGCAGAGATGCAACTGTTTACACATCAGGAGATGTTGTGGCTGTTATTTCAGGTACCACAACCCATTTGTTTCGCATTTACTACTTTTCTTTGTTTTCTGGCACATTTAGGTTGAGTAAACCCGACTCTTCTCTTACGCTGCCATAAATAGCTGAAATTGCTGAAATAGCTGAAATTGCTAGTGTTACATTATTCTAAATTGTTCTGAGCAAGTGTGCCCAGAATGAGAGAGCTATTTGCATGATAATTTTTTATTATCACTGCATTTGACTTACAGCTTTTGAACTCTTACTCCGTATTTTGTTTCGTCTTCAAGTAAAAAAAAAAAAATTACTTGAGCTATGAAGGTATTAATGTTTTGTCTTAATACTCATGTCTTTCTTAAATGAAGTAAAGGTGTTAGTGTGTGTGGGATTATATTAATGATTTTTATTATGTAGGCAGTGTAAGTAACATATATGAGTGTGGAACTCTATAGTGAAATAACAGTGCAAAACTATATGTACATTACTAACACCACTTATAACGTATTTGCTCTTCCACATTACCATAAAGGAGTCTAATAAATCTAAACCTAGTGAAAATTTCATATTTTGTACATGCAGAACTGATTTTTCAATTACTTCAGACTTTTTTAGGGCCTAATCCAAATCCTGATGAAATCTATGGGAGTTTTTCCATAGACTTCAGCAAGCTTTGGCTCAGGCCCCCAGTCTTCAATTTTTCAAACAGATTTGCCAAAAATCTGGAGAGAGCCAGGCACTTGGAAAGTTTTTACTTGCAAAGTACAGCTGGTTTTGAGTTGCACAGAGAAAAGTTCCCAATGCTTTTTTTGAAACAAAAAAATAGTTTTAAAGGTCTTATAACTTTAGTAGGTAAAAGAGTGGCTTTAACATTTGAAGCAGAAATTGCCTGGGGTCTTAGTCTAAGCATGACAAATTCTATACTAGAAGATTATTTTTTAAATGCATAACTAGATGATAACAAAGCTTAAAATGACAATCTTATAATAAGTTTAGCTAAAATTTTCTTGGGTTGTGAGTTTCAGAAAGCCAGGACTGTCTGTCCTAATAATTTTTGGTTGTGGATTTTTTTTTCCTACAATGGAAAACTACACTGCAATTAAAGAATAATTCCCTGAGGTTAACTACACCAATTTGAGAGAGAGCTCTTGGACTTCAGGGAACATATTACGCAGCCAGATCCATCTGGCGATGCAGGGTGGTTTTCACTGCCTCTGGGTGGTTGGATCACCAGACTTGGAGGTAGATATGATTGGACAGGCTGGGTTTTGGAGAGCATGGGGCACAATCTGTGCCTCAGCAAGCATAGCTCATACCCTTGCACATCAGCCCCAGATTAAAATCATGGCATTTTAAGATAGCATCTGGTGTTATGGATGGTAGTCAATGAGGTCTAGAATCATCTCTCAGATAGGATGCAAATCTGGCTGCAGTAAAGCTCCTCAGTAGCTACCTTGTGAATTGCCTCCCTATGGCCTTGATGGCTTTTTCTTAGGGAGAAAAAGGGTGACATCTTCCTGAATCCAAATGCCTGACGTTACAAAGTTGTGTGTCATCAGTATTGAACCTGCAGATTTTTTTCTTAATTTTTAAATAACAAGAGCATTTTCGAAGACCAGTCATGTTTATGACTCTTCCACTTCTTGTGAGCAGTCAGCTGTTAGTCTACTCATGAAACTGGTACGGTTAGTTCAGCTAGTGTTCATATGGTAAGTGAAGGTCCATAAATACATGTTTCCCTTGCCCGGTGTTTATTCAGATTCACCCATCTCTAACACTTTGATCTGGTATTTGAGCTGGAAAATGTAATAAAGTCAAACATGAGGTGCTTCATGACACTGGCAGATTTGAAAATTCTTTAAAATAGTTCTTTTTTTTCTAATTGTGTCACTGGCTGAACCACAGTGCTGATAAAGGGGCAAGCAAAAGTAAAAGATACATAAACTTGAATCCCAAAGGTTTTGTTTTGATTCAGTTATACTTTGAGGCAAAGATTTAGCTCACCCTCTGCTAATTGGAATGTTGCTAAAGGACTAATAAAAAAATAATGCATAGTTAACTAAATAATGCTAAAGTACTTTGTTGTAGGATTATAAAAACCTTCAGCAAGCTGGTAAAAACCGCAGGCTTGATAGTTTCATGTGATTAACGTGGTAGGCTACATATCTGTTGGGTTTCTGCTGTGTATTATAAGTGCAAATACCACAGCGGGGTACATTGCCAATAGCTCTCTGTCTTTTGATGAAAGATACACTTTATTAATTCTGACCTTAACCAAAGCTTGACTGTTATTCCACTTGAAGAAAACTAGTTAACTGTAAATTAGAGATATCACCAAAAGGGGTATTACTTCAAAGTTGGGATATGATTAGGGGGATGTTCCACTGTATTAATTGAATTTCAATTTTAATGACCTACTGTCTTCTATGTAACAATAAGCAGCTGTGCCACACTGGGTGTTTCAAAGAACATTTACTCAGCCTTTAAATTTACCAGTAGAGATCAAAGAGAAGGTCTGATGTATATGGATGATGACGGATGCCTCAATTCAAATGGATGGCTGAACAGGAATAGTGCAACTAGAGGGTAATAAATATTATGAACAACCTTTTTTACTGTAAGTTATGTAGTGTTGAACTATATTAAATTTTATAGCTGCACTGAGAAATCTTTCATGATTATCTTAAAACTGTATCAGAGTACTGATAAGCATGTGTTTCTTCTAGCACTTTTTTCAAATAAACTTTTCAGTCAAAACTGAGGGGTTTTTAAGTAAAAATAATTGCTGGTGACATTCTTGAAAGCAGTTTTGAAATAAATGGATGCTTGAATTACATATAGGAATTTGTGGAGGACATTTCAGAGTAAAGTCTGGCTGAATGATCAGACTGTTTCCTTCCAATCTTAAAATCTATTTAAATAGATATGAATTAATAATTCTTGGGGTTTATCTTCTCTAAAATGGAGAGGGTTTCTTGTAACCAGAGTAGTCATTAGGGGTATTAGGTTGCTGTTCAGGGATACTTAAATGAAGTTATAAACTGACATTCTGATTTGAATCAGGTCATTGATAAAGCAGGCAATAATGTGGCAGGAGTTACACAGGAGATTAAAGTTAGTGGAATAAATTATGTTAGATATTTGGGGTCTGATTACATTCTACCAGAAATTGTTAAGAAGGAGATTCTATGGAGTAATGTGAAGTAGAATCCAGCCAGATATGATGAGGTGATTAGAGGTTAAGATCTAGCAAGGGCCATATCCTATATCATAGATACGATTTTCCTATGCTCCTGTGATTCTATCCTAAAAGTCCTTCTGAAACTAAGACAGGTTCTTATGGTGCCTGTGGCAGTGAACAACTGACGTGTTTCCCTACAAAGGCACTGTATTGGCAGAATTAATATTTTGCAATACTTCCTCAGTCTGAGGAGAACAAATTAGCCAGTTCTGCTTGATTATTTCATTTAATTAGATGTCAAGGGAAAAATGCTTCTTCTACAGTCTTACAACAGATTTCTTGAATATTTCCAAATAAAAAGTACTGGTATCTATGTCAAAAGAGAGCCTTTATTTTTCATTGTCTTTGCAGCACATTAAAAACAGTTTTGTTCTAGTTTAGTGTAAAATTGATTCTCATGTGGATAACGATTCTCTCTGGCTATTGAATTGCATATAGATGAGATCATTTTGGTTATTGTAGTTACAGTGTATATTGTAAACCCTGTGAAGAAATATAGGAAGTGTTCAGTTACACTATTCATGGTTAGTCTACTCTGAATTTGGGTTCATGCTATGTAGAAGATATTCCTTCAAGTGTGTACTTTGTGATTTACTGAAAAATAGGAAGCTTTCTGCAACACAACATTGCCAAACCAAAAAAGCACTTCATTTCTTGGTTCAAACCATTCCTTTTTAATGCATGTATGCCACTTCAGCAGCTATGAACATCAGTGGTTGGTAATGGGTGGTGAGGACATGATAATTATTCATTTGCAGACCAGTGGTAAGGTTATGCTAAGGAAAGCCTTGGTACATCTGGCTCTTTGCTAAGATGAAAGAGAGATCTTTGTTGTGGATGCTGTTTGATTATGTTGTAATATTTTTGGCAAGTCAACAGTTGTCCTTGGTGGAATGAAAAAGGAATAGTTATAGAGGTATATACAATTAAGACTCACCATGGTAGGTTACATTAAGAAATTCTTGGCAGGCACAGCAGTCTGGTCCTTCGGAACAGTGAAATAATTGTTTTGATCAACAAGATAAGGGTGAAATCCTGGCCCCATTGAAGTTGCTGGGAGTTTTGCCATCACCTTAATTGAGTCAGGATTTCTCCTGTTTACTTGACAGTACTGTATGTTACTGTTTCACTTATATTCATGTAGTGGTTGGTAACCTTCTGACTTAGCAGAATGCATGAGAGCTACCTCTAAAGCAGACTTCTATTAAAAGTACCTTCAGAATTTGAATTCACTTCAGGTGGGTCTTCCTTCAGTGTTTAGACAAAAAGGAAGGTACAGAAGATGTATTTTAGCTCATTGCAGATTTAGTGTTAGTGGAAAGGAATGCACAAATACCCAATTATGCTCTGGGAGGAAAAAAAAATTAGAGGACTGTAAAAGCCTAATTTTTTCCTGTAGCTGGTACAATGATGGCAGTGCTATCCTCTGTCTTCATGATAAGTGCAGAGATAAAAGTAAAAAGAAAATAAGAAAATTACATTGATTAATTTCTATTAATTCCTACTGAGCACCATGTAGGAAACACTCAGCATGTAGTATTAATAGCTGTACCAAACCCTTTGCAAAGGCTGACTTGAGCAACTGCCACCAAATGTGAACTTGAAATATTGTATTTCCCCTGGGTTTTGTTGTGGTTTTTGGTTTGGTTTTTTTTTTTTTGGTTGAAATCTTCAAATGAGGAGAAACTGAGGATCTCTTGGGGAAGACAATAAATACAAAGAAGTTGAATGTACCTTGTTAATTACAATTATAATTGTACATTACATTTGATGCAAGTCAAACACAAAGAATCTAATGATACATTATTGCTTACACCATAAGCTGTAACAGAGAGGGCCTGTTGTGTAATTGGTGCTTAACAAATTCAGCCATTTAGCTCGTGCACAAAAAATACCGCAAGCATTAGAGAGTTCACAGGATAAAATGAACAGTCTGCTGTCAGTAGCATTTCATATTAGAGAAAGTGCAGATGCTGCTGCAAGATCTATTATATTTCCATAATCAGTGATAGATAACAAGAATTGCTTAACAATCCATATCCTTATGTGTGCACTTAAGCTATGGGCAGATCGATAAAAAAGCATTAAGCCTGGTGCCAGCTGAAGATATTACACCTGCAGGCTACTTGACTACATAATGGAAACTAAATCTGGATTTCAGTAACTCTATTTAGGCAAATCATTATCTAGACGATGTCTTTTCCAATTTCTCTTTTAGTTCTGGGTCATTTGGAAAGGGAAAGTCTATAATCAGTCAATGGAGTTTCTTGTTTAGTATTTATAACATAATTTTTCTATATATGAAGGAAGTATACTAGTGTCTTAATGTAGATGTTGTAGTGCATAATAATAATGTAATCACTTTATCTTGTATTTAAAGTTATTCCTGAGTCCACCTGTGAAACAGTGGTTAGTTATATATAGAAGAAGAATTCATGAGCATGTGTGGAAATGACTGGTCAATTAAAATAAGCTTTCTCAAGTCTTTAAAATCCTATAATGTATTGTCATGTACTCAGAGTGTTGAGGAACATGTTACATTCTAGCTGCTGGTCTGATTTCATAAATTTTACATGAGGAGGAAAGTGCATTGACCTGTAGGGACTTGTTCATTGAATATGAAATCATGAACAAAATTTGAAGTTTCAGTACAGGTCAGAGTTAAAAACCTTTTAAACATGATCAGAGCAGACACTGAATCCTCAGTGTGAACTCTTTCACTCTCAAGACAGGCTACTATTGCTCTGCTTTACTTGGTATTGTAGACATGACCAAATAAAAGCAAAGGGACAGAGAGAACTTTTTTACCAATGAAATCTATCCTTGGCCTTTGGTCATTCTGTGTATGAAGTTACTAAGCTTATTTTATGGGGGAGGGGGAGCCAAGACAACTTACAGTGTGTTTCAGTCATTTTGAGTAGGTAAAAGAATCAGAATGCCACAGGCATTCAGTGAGCTTGGCTATACAACAAATTCTTTACAAGAACACAGACTTTTAATGCAAGGAAATTAAATAGCTTGATGTTTGCATAGTGGGATTTTTTTGTGGGATATGTGGTTTGTGGGTTTTTTGGTGGGTGTTTTTTTTTTTTTTACGGAAATTGTCTTCCATCAAGTTATTTCTTTTAATGAAGGAATTTAGATCTTACTGAGGTCAGGATGAATTTTGGTTCTGTCAGAGTAAAAGTTGATATCAAGTGAGACCAAAAAAAATCAGTCAAAAAGATGTAATTGATTTTTCGTATGAAATATTTCTGCTATCTTATGATATAAAGAGGATAATATTTGATAGAGTTTGTAGTCAATTTGACTCTAAAATAGTTAGAATAACTATAAATATTGTGCACATTGTGGAGACTAAGAAACTGCTCATGCTGTTATTAAACTTTTGTTAAAACACACTGTCAAAAAAAGTTAATGTGAAAGATCATAGGTTTGATAGCAGCAAACTACACTTAGATGATCTTTGGTTTGCCACTCAGATACAGGTATTTGAACTTAAGTTAGTTTCTTTCAAGTGATGTACAAATAGAGAAGAAAAGTACACATGGTATGTTAGTGCTGTGTCTAGAGGGTTTAAAGAAAGAAAAGGTGAAATTTAAAAAGAACTGGTAAAGGAGGAGTGGCATTGCTGAAGTATAGGAGGAGCAGCAGCCATGGTGCTATTTTCATCAATAGCTTCATAGGAAAAAGTCCACCAAATAATTTAAAGCATATCCACATTTGCAAAAACCTAGCTTTGAGAATGGTTTTAGACAGTAAAAGCCAATTTGAAATAATGTTTAACCTGACCTTCCAAACCAATTAGTGTTCATAGCCTAGAATTAGGGATTCTAGCATGTTCTTTTGGTCTAGTTCTGTAATATGGAGTATTGGGTTTGCACGGCAAGGTTTTGGTAGCGGGGGAGCTACAGGGGTGACTTCTGTGAGAAGCTGCTAGAAGCTTCCACCACATCTGATCAAGCCAAAGCCAGCCGGTTCCAAGACGGATCTGCTGCTGGCCAAGGCTGAGCCCATCAGCGACAGTGGCAGTGCCTCTGGGATAACATATTTAAGAAGGGCAAAAAATCTGCTGTGCAACAGGAGCCAGAAGAGAGGAGTGAGTATGTGTGAGAGAAATAACTCTGCAGACACCAAGGTCAGTGAAGAACAAGGGGGAGGAGATGCTTCAGGCGCCAGAGCAGAGATTCCCCTGCAGCCTGTGGTGAAGACCATGGGCTGCAGGGGGGACAGCCTGCCTCACCATGGAGGTTAATGGTGGAGCAGATATCCACCTGCAGCCCATGGAGGTCGATGTGCCCGAAGGAGGCTGTGACCCTGTGGAAAGCCCGTGCTGGGGCAGGCTCCTGGCAGGACCTGTGACCCCATGGATAGAGGAGCCCACGCTGGAGCAGGTTTGCTGGCAGGACTTGTTGACCCCATGCGGGACCCACGCTGGAGCAGTCTGTTCCTGAAGGACTGTACCCTGTGGAAAGGACCCATGCTGGAGCAGTTTGTAAAGAACTGTAGCCCATGGGAAGGACCCACGTTGGAGAAGTTCATGGAAGACTGTTTCCCGTGGGAGGGACCCCATGCTGGAGCAGGGGAAGAGTGTGAGGAGGAAGGAGCGGCAGAGATGTGTGGTGAACAGACCTCAACCCCCATCCCCCTGTGCCACTCGGGGGGAGGAGGTAGAGAAAATCAGGAGTGATGCTGAGCCCAGGAAGAAGGGAGGGGTGGGGGGAAGGTGTTTTAAGATTTCATTTTATTTCTCATTACCCTACTCTAATTTGATTGGCAGTAAATTAAATTAATTTCCCCGAGTTGAGTCCATTTTGCCCATGATGGTAATTGGTGAGTGATCTCTCCCTGTTCTTATCTTGATCCATAAGCCTTTCCTTATATTTTCTCTCCCTTGTCCAGCTGAGAAGGGGAGTGGTAGAGTGGCTTGGTGGGCATCTGGTGTCCAGCCAGGGTCAACCCACCACACATAGGTGTAATGTTACTCAGAATAGTTATAAACTACCAAAACATGGTTTAGACCTTGGGAAATTCTTTATTATAGTTTGAAGCTCTAATTATTAACTGGATTGTTCATGGCTTTCATAAACAAGCCTAGCTTGTTGCTGAAAAACCTCTATATTGATAAATCTGTCACTTAAGTGTCACTGAATTCTCCTTGGAAAAAACCCTAAAGATTAATATCACTAGAAGTGAGAAAAAAGTTGTACTATTTAGGAAGTCTAACACGTTCAGCCTCACAATTAAGGAAAGGTTGATCTTTCCATACTACACTGTACAGAAAATGGCATATTTGAGGCAAGTAGAGGATCAGATGTTTTGTTAATCAAATATGGAAAGTCTTCAGAAATTCTACAGGGTAGATACAGTAGGTACTAAATACTAAATTCAAATTGTGTGACAAAATCTGTTTTTAAGTGACAGGTTCTTATGCATAAGATCTCATTTATGATTTCCATTGTGGATCATAGGGAGAACACTGAAACTGAGACCCAGTCATGTTGCTGTTTTCTCCTGTGCGTAAAGTGCTGTGTATGAAGCATGTATATATTAGACAAGATTATTGATGAGAAGAGATTTTTAATTACACTCAACGAAGGTCAGAATGCGGTAGTACACAACAAGCTTGTGATTTTACTCCCTAAGATAAATGAGAAAAAGACCCACTTTTTGCCCCTTCCATTACTTAACATCATTACTTCATTTTGACATTATGAAATACTCTCAAAGACCCTTTGGTCAGGCCCCCCCTCTTCTTGCTGCATGTCCAAGAGCTTTTTTTGGCTACCACATCCACTAGAAGATGTTTCTTTCACCAAGTCCTGCATCACTAGCGTTCTCACCAGCACAAAAGTGAAGTGTGGGAAAACTCTGTTGCTCTTTAGACATGCCAGTATATATTATAATACTGTGTTGTAGTTATTGCAGAAGTATTGAAGTCCTGCACTTATGTGGAATGGAGTGCCTCCTCCTCTGTATACACTTGTGTTGCATTACTGGAGTTATTTTTTGACCTGTTTTCAAGTTTAAGAATGGAGGACTTGTTAAAGGAGGGCTTAGATTGGGCCTCACTCTTCTTGAAGGTGCCTGATGATAGTAGGAAAGGAAGTGGAGTGAAGTCAGAACACCGAGAATTTGTGTGACATATAACGTGGTAAAATCTCTTTTCTGGGTCAAATACTGGAACAGGTTGCCTAGAGAGGTGGTGGAATCTCTATTCTGGAGACACTTGGAACTCATTTTGATAAGTCCCAGAGCAACCTGATATAGCTGGACCAGCTCTGATTAGGAGGTTGGATTAAGCAACCTCCAGAGGTCCCTTGCAACAAATTATTTCATGATTCTCATGATTAGCCTTTGTGTGTTTTACTGTTGTGTTTTCAGCTGGAGGAGTTTCTAGATCTCATGTATCACACAACTTTGTGTGTACCTTTGTGCCAGCACAGAGGAGATAATGGGGACCAAAAAATAGGATGATAGAACAAGCTTCTTATTTTATTGAAGGCTCACATGACTGGCTTAAAATAGTTGTGAAGCTGCAGTTTAAGATTCAGTTTTAGCACTAAAGGAGAAAGAAATATTTTTACTTTTTTAAAAGAGGTCAGCAGGCATGGACCAATATTATACAAATCGGTAAAAAGCAGCTCTAAAATTGTTTCCTCTCTTTTTTCTTGATTTGTGTGATTGTGCAAAGCAATCCGTAAGATTCTGTCATTTCAATCATTCTTCTCTTCAGTTTCAGGTTATTTGTCTATTACTTTTAGTTGTATTTTGAATAGCATATTTGATCCTTTAGTCTTTAGATTGCTTTCTATGGCTTTCTTGCAGATGAGGTAGATGTTTCTAAATTATGTTTTATTTGAACTATGCATTACAAGATTTACGTTTAATTTGACATAGACTTTCTTTAGCATGAGCTAAAGTTGTACAAAACCAAGAAAAATACGATTTGGAGGGGAAGGGAAGTAGGAGCTACCCTTGTATTACAATTTTAACTTTGTACTTTAGCAGATTTCAGGGTATCCAGTCACAGTTCCAAAAATGGTTGATTTTTTTTTTTTTTTAAATGAGTAACCCCTTGTCCCAGTCAGGCTACAGGATGATCCTTAAAAACTAGAGAGTTGATCAAGAGAATTAAATAAGCATGAGGCATAAAAGTAGCTGACTGAGTGCATCTCTGTTTTCTGCTTGCTCTGTCACTTACTTTATTTATCATCTTGGACAGTAGCAGCAATGTTGGCTTTTAAAAAAGATGAAACAGAACAGTTAATCCTGTGCCTTCCCATATAAAAAGCCACTTTGTTTTTCAGACATAGCGTTTTATTGTAAAAACAGACCTTGCATTTTACCAAAAAAAAACCAAAACCAAAAACCCCCAAAAAAACAGGTTGAATTTGAACACAGTTCTCCCTTAATATCCATTATCTTCTAGTGGATGTAATTCATTTGATGACATTAGCCAAATTGAGTCTCTCCTTCCTCTCTGAAAAGTTCAGTGCCAAGCTTCTCCTGAGTTATTAGAAGTTTTGGGGAGTGCGGTTTCTCATATCTTCTTTGGTAGAAGGGTACTTGGCTGTTTTGTAAAGTTGTTTCTCTCTAGGTTTATCACGTGAAGCACACCAATCTCCTGGCTACTTCTGAAAATACTTGCAGAAAATACTATACAAAATGGTTGCTTCTATGAATTAAGTCCTTCATTCTTATACAGGAAGAAAGGTCCAAAGTAACCCCAGTAATGGAACACCACTTTTATCTTTCAGTTGTATCATTTTCATACTTTTGAATGCTGTTGATGTTAGTAATATTGCCTGAGTTACAAAGATATAGGTGTGGTACCAGTGAAATAATTAAATTCTGTGCAGTTTGTAGAGTAAATTTGCTGAATGGGAAGTTCTTCTAAACAAAGGAAAAAATTCTGGCTGCAGGATAAATATGTAATTTGAAAGTATTATGTACAGTTCTTTGCCCATTTCCTCCAAAGAAACTAGATTAATTGAATGGCATTATGATACTAAATGGAGCCAAAGTTGCCTTTTTTTGATTCCTCCTAAAATCAATCCCAGAGATTTTCATGTCGTAAGAGGTTGAGCTAACAGAATACTTGAATTTATTTGGTCAGTGGAATATATAGTAAATGAAGTATTAAATACTAGTGGAGTTTAAGTAAATATAAGTAATGTATTTTTCTTATTGCAGTATTGGAGCAAAGATAGGTTGTTATAATTTAATTTGTTCTCACCTCCTAGTACAATTAATAAAAATCGTGGTTGATCATTAAGTAAAAGTGACTTTTTTTTAGACTAAACAACTACAGTGTTACTCAGGTTTTACATGTTATGGACTAATCTGGTATTTGGGTATGACTGAGAAAGTAGAAGTTTACAATACATGAAAACAATATGCTATCTTTGATACAATTGACAGAGAAGCAAGTATTTTCAGCAAAGGTTGTATTTCAAGTGTGGAAGGGAACTACTGCATTATAAAAAAGAGAATTATCTTTCTCTCTTATGAATACTTTGATTTCCTAGACTCCTAGTGCCCAAAGGATCTATATGCTGTTTATCTTGGAAAGGCACCAGATAGATGTTTATTGGATTTATTTCGATAGCATTAAAAGAGAATGCTTCTATCCATGTTTGTTTCATCACTTGAGTTGCTTATTTCCAAGTAGTATCTGGAGATACAGAAGAACAGAGGTTAGTTCATTACCCTCTTAAAAATACAATGTCTGATGACTTGTATTAAATTTCAGCACTTGGCATTTTGTATTTTATAGTCCAATGTCTCTCCAGATGTAAATTTAGTAAGTTTGCTTGCCAAATACCTTTGGGAACCAGAATTGTCAGAACTAGAGTTTTTAAATGTTTACAATATCACTGCTGGTTTTTTAATAAAATATTTTCAATGATATTTTGGTCCCAGGATCTTTATATTTTTTATTTTCCATTGTGAACTAATGTTTTACTTCGTGCAGTTGGTTAAAGTAGCCAGGTAGCCTATTTTTTGTGGTGTCTCATGTTCACTTTGAACGCTGTGAAAATATTGTTAGATAAATAGAGAATAGTGATTCATTAATGTCCTAAAGATTAGATAACTACTCACAATTAGGTAACAGATAATTGGATAATTTCAGAATACTAATAAATAACTCTGTATCTGTTTTGTCCTGTATCCCCTATATTTTCTATTTGGAGGGGCTGGAGGAGAGGGGGAAAGGAAGAAAAGAAATTCCTGGTTCAGAAACTCCATATCTGTGTTAGAATAAGGTAGTTTAGTCCCATTCATAAATGCAGTTGTTTACTTCCACGGTTTCTGTTCAGGGGTTGTTCAAAGCCCTTGCTCTCTTGGTAGTCAGAAACCTAATTTCAAGTAAAAATTAATTTACAATCAATTCCTTCTTGTTCCAAGAGTGTCTTATTTTGCCAGACACTAAGGATTTCTGGCCTAATTGCATTATTGGTAAAGATCAGTCTGTTCCACTTTCAGTGGTCTTGGCTAACCAAGACTGGTCATCTGCTCCTGTGTCAGTAAGGTATGTGATTCCTATATGATCCTAGTAAGATTCGGCTGAATTTTTCCAGGTTTATTTAATCTGTCATGAACATGGTAACAAGAATTAAACACAGTGTTTCACATGTCTTACCAGTGCCTTGTTCAATAATATTACTGCTTTCTTGATCCTTATTTGGAACATTTTCAGGTGGATTTCAGAGTTGCATTCACCTTTTTTCCTGGTCATCGCACTGGAGCTTTTTTCTTTTATCTTCCGGTGGGTTTTCTGTCGTCTTTTGCTTCTGTAACATCACCATTTCTGACAATATTAATTATTCCTATAATATTAAAGCAACTGCAATTGCTATTGAAATCTGATCTTGGTATTCTGTAGCTAAAATTTGATGTTTTGTGTATTAAACTACTGCATAATCCTTTTCCAAATTGACCAGTTCTGTATACTGCTCTTTCAGCAGCCCATCGCAATAGTGCCATGTAGTATTACTCTACCACTTTAATTTTGCCTTTCTGAGCAACATATATCCTTCAGTACCTATGTCTGAGTCCCAGGTACTAGTCCACTGTCTTCTGTTACCCACAGTATATCTGATATTGCATCTGATGTCAGCAGTTTTTGTTCCTAT
This sequence comes from Morus bassanus, assembly GCA_031468815.1. Classification (NCBI taxonomy): domain Eukaryota; kingdom Metazoa; phylum Chordata; class Aves; order Suliformes; family Sulidae; genus Morus; species Morus bassanus. The sequence goes on along the minus strand of CM062567.1, from coordinate 54,653,670 downwards.
ATTCTCTTGCCCAAAATTACGCATTAGCATACATCTCAAATGCTTTTTCTTTGATTTCACTCAGCTTCTGATATGGATTAGGAATAAGCCCCTCATTAACTGTTTCTGTCTGACTACTGTTCCATCAAGGCTGTCTCAAACATCTGAAAGAGCCTGCATAACAAGGCCTCATACAACAAATTGTATTGTCTTTTATTTCACGCTCACAGCTGGGACAAAAATCCCATTTTCACTAGCCTGCACTACTGAGCTTTGTCTTGTTGTTAAGAGCTTGTAAACAGTGTTTTGCTTAGGTCAATATGCCTTAATCTCCTTCATCATAAATAGTTGTCTGTTCCTCTGAACCAGTCAAAGAACACTCACCTTGAAAGTCTTGCAGTACGGTTGTGTGACAGAACACCTTTGTAACTCACAGGTTACAAAACTGCAAACCATGCCACAAACATTTACTATCTTTTCTACTTCTGACTGCAGGAATGAGAACTTGCTCTTTCTTCACTAATAAGTCCAAAATTTGTGTATACATATACATACAAATATATAGTGTCTATATATGTGTCCGCATGCTTGCATCTTCAGCTTGAAGAATGCTTCATATATGTACTTCAGGAAATATAAGTGTGTTCAATGGGAATAGGAGCAAAACATTTCTCTAAACTTTTTAGAATGATGAATACCAGGAGGGTTTGGCATCAAGGTTACAACAGCCAATTTTAGTCTGTCTCCTTTCAATGTACACTGAGGAAAGGTTAGAGACTACATAAAGATAATACTGTGAATGTTTTTTTGACAAGCATGCTCCAGAGATCCCAGCTGCTCTGAACACTGACTTTCAGGTGTTCTGTTGGGGTGTGTTGGCAGATAGAAACCAGAACTGACAGTAGAAATTCATTTGAATACACTTTTAGAAAAAATAATAAGAAAGTGTTTAGCAAAGGGAGCATTACCTATTTAAGTGTTTGATGTATATTATTAAAAACTCTAAAGATCTAGTAGCTTCCTTATCACTGTGCATTACTGAAACAATGCAATAAAAAGCTCTACAGAATTGGAAGAATGTCTTACTGAAAACAAAATATTTGATATAAAATTCTTTATATATTTCTCATATATATCCTAATATATATGCATATTTATGTGCAGATGAATTTACATATGTAAGACTAAACTAATAAGGACAAAACCCTTGCATATTCCTCTTGCTCCCCAAAAGGGTAGCATGAAATTAAGTTTGTTACTGAATGAAGAGTGTTGTCCTGAAAATATGTTGATGTCAGTATATTCTGTAACTTCTACTATCGCTGTATTTAAGCATTTTGAAAGAAAACCTTTTATAGATATGTTAAATGAAAGTTACATTTAGTGGTGCACTGAATGTGGGGAAGAGGATGTGAGACCCAGTCAGCAACACCAGGTGTTATATGAAGCAGTGTACTCTGAAAAATACAATTATTTTTATGATTATGGTGTTTGTCAAGAGCTGGTATTCCCCTTGAAAAGTTCTTGTTATATGCTGATTTATTTTTTTTAATGCTGTTACACAGAGACAGATGGAAGTCCTCCAAGCACTACAAAACTTGGTAACAATTAACTCTCCCAACACATACCAGAACACAGAGTGTGTTTTTCAGCCAGTCAGTGCTTATCAGGTGAATAGGTTGTTGGATGGAACAGTACACTTATGTGGTTGAAGCACAACTGTCATCATTCATCCTTTGTTCATAGTGAGTAACAAATTACTTTTGGTAGATATTGAATGGCATTATATAGTTTAAAGTTTAAACTGCATTGAGTCCTGCGTCAGTAAGGGTACTACTGAATGTTGATTTTGATTGTGTTCTTGGCTGAATGTCCAATAATGCTTCTTTAATGAAAGCAGCTGTTAGAGCTGTCCTTAGCAATGTGTTTCCCAATGCCATTCGTATGACTTGCATACCGCATGCACTGAACCTCATCCTGGAAGAATGGCCAAGATTTGACAGTTTAAACAGCATAGTTGCTCCCATAAAGAAGTTATACTGCCAAAGTACCCTGAATTTCTCACGTCAAGATTTTATGAATTCAGGCATGTTCAAAATATTTGAACGGGCTACAACCTCAAACAGAAGCCACAAAATTGGTGCAAATTATCTCTGCATAGCTGTCAATGCAAATAGTGACAATTGATTATAGGATAAGCTATGGAATTTATGAACTGGAAGTTTTGTTAAGAAACATTTCAGTAAAACTGGTATGCCTCTGTGTACTCCCATTGAAAATATGTTTTTGTGATCTTCAATGACCTTGGACTGCATGTTCAGCTGATATGATTTTTCATTAATTTATTATTCTAATGGAGTGAAATACAGAAATATTTTCCATCATTTCACTGAATTTGGTTATCTCTTTTCAGGCACAAAACAATGGAATTTTGTGACTGCACAGTTGTAGCCACACTATTAGACTTAAGTGCTATGTTCTGAAATCTATAACTGATTAATTAATGACTACATTTTGGTAGTGAATATCTGAACTAAACCTGAACTGTTTTCTACTGTGAATTGTAGCCATTTCCATTATCAGACACCCATTTAGAAAAAAACCCTTTCCCTTTCCCTTTCCCTTTCCCTTTCCCTTTCCCTTTCCCTTTCCCTTTCCCTTTCCCTTTCCCTTTCCCTTTCCCTTTCCCTTTCCCTTTCCCTTTCCCTTTCCCTTTCCCTTTCCCTTTCCCTTTCCCTTTCCCTTTCCCTTTCCCTTTCCCTTTCCCTTTCCCTTTCCCTTTCCCTTTCCCTTCTGCAATGGAAATATGCTTGCGTTCCTGGAATATGTCTATTCAAATGACAGACTTGAATCCAGACCTGGTATGTGAATAAATGTTCCCTGAACCTCATCATGCACTCAAATATGTATTGTTTTCTTCTATAGATTTTATTGTTTTATTTTCTGTCTAGAAAGCAGCAATAGCAATATCTATCTACAAAGGCTGCATGCAGTGCTTACTTCAACAGGCAAGCTACTTTCTTGATGGGAGATCCTAACAAAATTTACAGGACTTGAATAAATGTAGCTGTTAGAATCAATAAATGTAATTGATTAATTCTGTTTTAGAGGGAATGATCTCTAATGCCTTAGACTGCATTTTTAGTATACACTTCCCTAAAAGTTATGGACAGCACAGAAAACCCAGCTGAACATGGTTTTGCATATAGTTTTGGAATCTCTATGAAATAATTTTGCTGTTTAGATTATCTCCATTGTATAATGGTATATACATGGATGACAAAATCCGCTGTTTAGAGAGCTTCCTGCTCACATTTTCACTCTCTTGCTTCCAAAGACTGCTTAGGAAGCTTTTTTTTTTTCTTCTGTCTGTAGACTCTTGTGAGAGTTAATTTCAGAGGAAAATGGAAACTTTATACATAGTTTAGATTGTGATTGAGTAGAAGAGAAAGAGGAAAACCAAATAGTCTTTCCCTCAAAGTGCCTTTTCATTTTTTAGATGTATACTACTTTTGTTTTCCTGTTTTTCAACTTTTAGAGCCATGTTAAAACATGTAAAAACATGGTGATAGGAACCTGTAGGAAAACTGTCAGTACTTAATTTTTGTTCAGTATGTATTATATGTTTATGTTTCCTTTGGGTGTGGGTGTCTTTTTCCAACTTAAGAACCAAATGTGTTACAAAAACAGATGTAGTGAAAATAAACAAAAGAAGTCTCATTTCCTTTGGTGAACAAAGTTCACAATTAGCTTGACTGTAATTTTATGCATGTTGTACCCTATCAAAGTTTTGCTGACCAAAGCTTGCTTTCTTGGATTTATCACAACTGATAAAAGATCTGTGATGTCAGACAAGAATTTAGCTACACAGAAAAGGGGGAAAGAGTGGGTCAAATGTAATAACATATTCTAGATGTTATTCCTGCCAACAATTAATGGGGAAATTCATTTTATGAAGCACTGTTTACAGACTGACATCTGGAGAACTTCTCAACTTGGATAATTTCCAGTATGTAGATTTATGTACTACTATTCCTGCCTCTCTTTCCCCCTTTTCCTTAAATATTTCACTTTTCTGATTTGTACCATTCACTTAATTATGAATGAATGTGAATTATTCTGCTGCTGTGATTTCTTTTAACATTCCAGGTGCATAAAAATTTTAAATGCATGGTAAAATGGACATTCACGGGATACTTTCTGAAATGTATACAGGGATATACATGAATTCAAAGAGGTTTTTTTACTTAAAGTAGAAGTTCTGTTAGTCTCTGACCAGAGAAGTCAGAGTAAATACCCTCAGTAGAACCCCTGCAGTATGAAATTAAAAAATTTAGAGTCCTAGCAGGAAAGGTTCTTTTTTTCAGATAGCTGTCCTTCTGAGTTGTAAAATTTTTTGAATCGCAAAATCCTGGCCTGCTGTGGTCTAAATATTATATTCAGTGGTGTACATTTGTGCCTTATCTAGTTTCTTTTTTCGTCTTGTGAAAGTTTACAATCTACTTTGAATGTTTCGGTTCTTTCAGTGTGACAATTATCTTAGTTTGGTCTCCACTCCTTTCTACCTGTGGGAAATCATAGCATGTTGTCAAGGGTATCCATCGTTATCTTGAGGATGGGTACCTGTGGCTATCGGAGCAAGAAAATGGAATTTGCCATTGGTTCCATTGGAAGAAGTGGATATTGCTTATGTTGATGCAGGTTGATGTGTAGATGAGGGTCCTGTCATCCTACCTAGTCTTCAGCATCTGAACAAGCTAAGGGATGTAGTTCAGCAAATTCTAGTAGTTCCTTCAGTTAGAAGGTAATAATGATATTAGGGGAGAGTAAGATAGAAATAAGGGGGCACAAAGACCTTGATCAGGTAAGCTTCAGTGCTTCAAAACAGTAAAAACATCACTATTATATTGCTTTCTTGTCTGTTCGTTCATTTAAATAATTATTTGCGCAAGAGTCCTGGTGAAATCCTGCCCCACTGAGAACAGTGCTCTCAGCACATACAATGCCTTTATGAAACAATAGTATTTAAAAAATAGTTCATGGAGAACAGTTATTAGTATCTTTGCAGAAGTAAGAAATAATTACTACTTTTAATATTGATGCTGATACTATTGCTCTCTCTCTTCTGTCTACGTTTTCTTTTTATGGAAAATCGTCTATCACTGGTACCATTTCAGTCCTCACTATTCTCTGTCAAGAAAATAAAGTTATGGAAGAGGTGAATTTTGCTTTTAATTTTAATAACTTCTGATAGTATCAGATGACAAGTAAATCTTAACAAATCTCTCACTTCAAAATCAAGAGCAGGAAGTCTTGCTTCCTTTCAGCAAGTAGTGTGTTGTACCTAAGGGCAAATAGACCTTTTCCGACTCTTATTCAGTTGCTATCAGTGTTGATGACTAATGAAATATTTTGGCATCAAAAGCCATCAATTCTCAAGGCTATGTAAGTTACTGAATTTTAGGTTTTAGAATGAACGTTCTAAAAGTTCTTTCATTTCCATGTAGAAATTCAATAGATTGTAATAGATGCTAATTGACTTGGTGAGTCAATTCTAACTTGTTGTTAGAAAACATTATAAAACCTTTTTAAATGTATGATGCCATTCTTAATAGTTCTTCTGTGCAAGAAACCTTAATTTCGTGTCCTGTATTCAGAGATTACTGTTCAATAGGGTAGATTTTATCTGAAGAATAAGAATGAAAAATATCTAAATTGACTTTTAAAGCAGTGGTTTCCCTTTCATCAGATCTCATAGTTTACATTTTAGTCACAATTTGCAAATGGGAACAGAAGAACTAGTTTACTGATATTTATTTTCATTTAGGGTGTAGGCACATTTATATTTAGTACAATGTCAGACATTTGCTCCAGTGTTACAGTATTTTAACATGAAGATATTTTTCTAATTTCCCATTTTCTCCTTGAGTTTCATAGCAGGTATCCTAAATATCTGAAGCTGTCATGGGTCATAAGTCTGTACGTTGCTGACACATTCACTCCTCACCTTCCTTTCTAACTGAAAAAATTTGCTCTAAATCAAATATAAAACCCATGATAGATCTTATACTTTCTGTCAGGGTGTATCTGGAATATAGTAGCTTGTGTCTTTCCTCTTCCTTAGGAACAAAGAATGCTGTTCTTCATCTGGTAGGAATGAGTGTTTTCACAGGATTCACCGGAGCTGCCATGCTTTACCCTAGCTAGACAGTATGGTACATTTCTGCAGGGCATGGTGCATTGCTTTGCCGGTGCTTCTGAAAATGCTGGGGTAACTGCAGCTCTCCTACTTGGGAATGCAACCTTATTTTTAACTGGTTTACTTGTTTGTAAGGAGAGAATAGCCTGTGTTGCAGCAAATTGGATACACCAGTTATGGGGTTTGGAGTAGAATGTTTCTTTTCAAAAAAGAACAACTCTGACATAAAGGTGAAAAGTCTCTGCTCCACTGGGAGTTGATGTGCTGTTTATAGACAGGTGCTTTCAGAATACAATAGATAAGTACGTGGATTTGTTTGCTTGCTAGTGGTGATCCTAGAAGGGCTGTGAGAAGGAGACGCAGCTCAGCTGTGTACTATATTGTGGCAATGCACTTACTGTAAGGCCATGTTTTTCCTGTGGAATAGTGACATACCCACCAACATCCTGATCACAGCTCTCTTTAAATGAATTTACATCAACCCATTCCACTGTAAGCTACTGCAGCTATCTTCAGGTGATACTACTACTACATTATCCCTCTCTTCATATTTTAAACATAGGCATCTAAGCACATTTGAAGAGAAAGCTATAAATCATTGTGTTCGCTAATGAACTACTCAGAAGGCAGTATTGCAAAATACAAAGAATCTATTATGCCATGTATCCTAAAATCACTTGAGTAAGGCAGTGCCAGTGCAGTGTGTTATCAGACAGTGAAAGTCTCCCCATGTTTCCATATCTCTAGCAGTAACTAATAAAAATACTGTATTTAAGAGCCCATCCAAAAAATATCATCATGTCATTCTCTGTGGCAAGCTAACAATCTTCATAAGGTTTGTTGACTTTGTTAAAGTTATTTCATTCACACTTAATTACTTTCATTACAAAACCAGCTCCCAGTAATCTGATCTTTAAGACAAATCACATTATTTCTATCTTTTATGTGGAACCAGTTTTACTTATTCTGTGATCTTAATACATTCAAACTTTTTTCAAACCAGCATAAGTAGTAGAGAGAAGTCATTAAGGTGTAATCAGCCTTCTAAACAATGGTAATAGTTTTATTTAACAAACGTTTCTGTGAAGTGAAAGTAAAGGCTATTTCAGTTTTACATGTTCCTGTCAGCTAATTCATCACCAGTTTTCTTTAATTATGTACCAATGAATTTGTTTTGTTACATGAACACCACATTAAGGTTCTTCCATTTTCAACTAGGTGGCTGTACTACAATCCCAGAGTCTGATTTAGAGGAAAGAACAGTTACACCAGGCTCCACAACAATGTTTCCCAATCGCGGTCAGATCGCAAAGCAGAAATCCAAACCTGGTAAGAAAAGGAAAATTACGTTGTTTTACTTAGAGGTGTACAGCTCATCTTTTCAGAATGCTTGTGGACATATGAAACAAATGACATATTTCAGGCTTTGTTAGCATAATTTTCAATTTTTCTTGCGATAATGTTAAAATGTGTAGCATTCTGAGTTTATTCAGTTTCTTCTGTCAAGAATAGTTAACTGTAGAGATCAGTCTTGGAATTAAAGAACTTCACAGTTGAAAGGTTTTGTGCTACAAAATGCTGAATGAGACTCTCACAGGTTTTATTCACGACCTCTTCCACAGAGGCAAAATGAAACTGGGGACATTTTGTTGTAATAAAGGCTTTTTTTTTCCTGCGGTACGGTGGTTAGATTTTGTGCCAGCTGATTAAAATATGGTTTTATCTTTTGTGCGGAGACTTCCTAGAATTTCAGAAAAATATTATTGGATATAATCAAATGAAATTGTACAGGCTACAAAATATGCTGCATACAGTGATGACACATTTTCTGGAAAGACTTCATGCTGCCGGGAACTGTGATATAGTGTTAACATATTTTAAAAGCAGCACTGCAAAGTAGTGCATTGCAGTTTAATAACGTGCCTGGTAAGCTCTCAGGCTTTGACTGCAGCTATTTCCCATTTTGTTTACTTAGTTGCACCTTCACTCCTCTTTTCCCCCTCATTGTCTGATTTTGTCCTGTAATACTTATTTTTAAATGTATTTGAAAGTTCTTTGTAAATCAGATGTGTCCATTATAGATGGGTGTTGAATTAAGAAGAGCAGCTTAGAGGTTGCAACCGACAACAGTCAGAAATAGACAGAAAGTCCTTATACATCTGTAAAAAACAGTTAATTGTGTGGTTAAAATGCTTTCAGCTGCTTGTTTGCCCGGCTAACTGTTGTACAGACAGGCAGGGAGTTGGAGTATATAGTTAATTGTAATAGCAGAGTTTACATTAGCAAATTTTTAATAGTGGGTGGCGAAGATAGATATCTAATGCAGCAATGTATAATAATGCCACAGCGTAACTTAAAACTCCAAAATGAGTATCTGCTCACAAAAATGACCTGAAAAATCCACTGAAGGCTTAGAGCTCTTGACTTTTCTGGAGTGCTAATTACTTGCAGTCCTCACAGACTTCAGGTCATAAGAAGAAGGGAAGCCGTCAAAGTTGACAAACGTATAGTTTAACCTTTGTCATCTGGATATATTAAGTACCCTTCTGGTAATGGAAAAGTATATCATTTCTCTGATGTACGATACAATCCTGATAAAATTCCAACTTCAGGCAACTAGACCAATAAATCAAGAACATATGGCAGGCAATCCCTCTTCTTTGTCTGATGCTCCATTCTTCTGATCCAGTGCATATTTGTTCTTCAGTAGATAGTGTTCTGCTATGTTTAAATAACCTTATTGCTGAAAAGATGAGCATGGGAGGAAAAGTGTAGAAGTGTATTCATGAGATCCAGAAACAGCAGCCTGGGGATCTGCATATCCTACTGTAAGTCTTAGCCCATGATAAAAAATGAGACTTACATCACATAGCTGGCTGTTGTTGCTTTGTAATTATAAAAGGCAGAATGAAAACTTTGAAAGCTTTAAAAAAGTCTTTAGGTTTACAGCCATGTGTTATACCAGTGACTTTAATTCATTCATGGTAAGAATTGACTGCCATCTGCCAGTTAGTGCTGCAATATAGAGAGCACCTAGAATATCTGCCACCGAGCTGTTTGGAAATTCTAATTGCTACAAGTGTAAGAGCCAAGGGAGCTACTTAAACCATAAGGTAACACTAGGCATGAAATCACAGCATTGCAATGTTTTTCTGTACATGATATTTTTGGCCTGAGTTCTTGCTCAGGCACCAGAGACTGCAGCGAGACCACAGTGATTACAATGAGCCCTCAAAGAATATTTGTTGTGTCTTATATATCTTTTTTTATGACTTTGCATTTAATTTAACTATGTCCAGTCAATAAAACAAAAAAAGGGACAAAGTAGAGTAAAATTTCTTTTTCTTGATACATCTTCCTTTATTTCCTGAGGGAGTTCAAGATAGATTTTGATTATAAGTTGAGAGGTTTTGATTTCTTCTTGTAGATTGCTTTTTTATTTGTGTATCTAGCCTTAGAGGTAGTTTAATGGCAATGCAAAACTCTACTGGCTTTAGAGAGGTTTCTGCATTTAGCTAATATTTTTCATTGGGCTGTTATCAGCTGAACTGATAATGCCGTGCCTAAGCTTCTTAATGTCCTGTACCAAAAAATCCCCACAGTTTAATGATACAGGTTTAAATAGATAAAAATAGATTGAGGCTACAACACCAAATAATTCAAAACTGAAGAGAAAAAACGGGGTCTCTTCAGCTGTAGTTTAGTATGAACATGGGCACAGTAGCTGATATACCTGTGTAGGAAACCTGAAGAGAAACATGTCTGGTAAGAGATTGCATTCACAGGGGAAGATGGAAATCAAAGGAATAAAATGAGCTGATCAAATTAGAATATTCCAAAGGACTCTGTAGGGCATGGGAGAACTTCAGTTGAATGGGATGGACTGCCATCCATTGAAATGGAGGGAGAAGTGTAGTTACGTACTTGCTCCATCTGGTGCCAGACCAAATCTTAGCAACAGGATTTTGTACAGGTTGAATTCTATTACAAATTATACACAATGTAGTGAGAAAAAAAAAAAAAGTAACGAAGTTGCCTTAGTGGGAACACATGTATTTCTATATCAGAACAAGGGGTAACCTCTGATTTCTCCCACTGATACATTGTGCTGGGTTAGGACAAAACTCAAGCAGTTCTCAAAAGTAAAATTGTAGAAGCAGAAAAACAAAGCAGAACAAAGTACCTTATCTACTGAAAAGAAGTGTAAGACCTGAATTGCAAAGGTCTCAGCAGGAGCAGTGGGAGTTCCTCACTGAGGAAGGAAGAAACAAGTCCTTTCAGAGATATGCCGTACTTGGACACCCTTGCTTATAGTTAAATTGCTTGGGCATATAAATCTGCTGAAGAGAGGTGCTATCAAGAAGGATGGAACATAGAGAAATGATGAGCAAAGGAGGAAGCCTCAAGACCAAGAGGAGACTTGAATTCTGTTCCATATTCTGTGAGCTCCCTATGAGTATGTCTACATTATTACTGCTGTGGTTGCTGCTTGCATAGATGATGTTCAGTTAGTCTTGAGCTAGGTAACTCCAGTATGGATAGCCATCTACCTGTGATAGTATGGCATTGAACCCTGGCTGTAGAATTTATCAAAACTCAAAATAAATACTCAACAGTCAATTTACATGAAACTCTTGCTGCTAATAAATATCTGAGCTTGCTAATCTCTTCCTAGTGAGATGTAGCATGCAGTGTATGGAGATGACTGCCAGTCACTGCATTGTATGCTAGTATGCTCTTTGGACACGCTGAGAATTTTTAAAAACCTTTTGAGTTTCATGAGTAGACGTAGACCTAGGAAAGAGGTCACTGCCTTAAATATATTGTATGAGCTATGCAAAGCACTGTGAGGGAAATGAGGGACTAAGACCTGGAAGACTGTGCTGTGCTATGAGAAAGTATGCTGTAGGGTAGCGTCCTGCCAATGACTCACAAGTTACCTCATATGAAGTATTATATTGAGACTTTCCAGGCAACTGCTAAGCATGACAGTGAGGCTTTTGGCCTTATTTGGAATAGTTACTTAGGACAGCAGAAAATGACATCCAGTAGTCATGCTGCAACTCTATGCAAGGAAAGGATGAATAGTTCCGGCCCAATCAGAGTCTCTTGGAAGGGGAATTAATGGTTGTATGACGTTTTCTTTTTATTGCTGAAATAGTTCACACTGATTTTCTTTCTTATTTATTTTTTTCTATTCCAAGTATATTGTGATTCTATAGTAAGGAATGGGATCAGGTTCATGATATTTGGAAGTTAGTGATATTATTTCAGTTGTAGGAGTAGCTTCTTGCTAACGGCTTTTGCTTTGAGTGGGTACAAAAGTACTCCCTTTAACATTCTCTATCGCAGTGAATGGAAAATAATTTTTCCTGCTTGCCCCCCTCAAGGCAGTGAGTATGTGCACACTGCATTTGGAGGAGTGATGTTAGCATGATAAATCTATCCCTGCTCACTTTGATCTTGGTGTTTTGTTTAGAGTGAGGACAGAGCAGCACAGATTTCATAGTGGGTTGCACAAGCCTAGTGGAGAGTTTGAATATAATTTGAAGTTGAGTCCACTTTGAAGTCTCTGTTGTTACATCATTACTTTTTCCATGAGCTCACAGGTACAATACCAATGCAGATATGCTGACCTCTGCTGCAATCACAAGTGCAAATGCAGTGATGTAGGTCCTAGGAACTTCCCTTTCTCTTCGTTATGCTGTTCCTGCTGTCTTCCATTTTCTTCTTTACAAGTTATGAATTTCTTCCTAGAATTGCAGTCTGCTTGAGTGAGTGGTTTGATTTCAAGGAGTTTTCATATGTTCTAGAAGGTAACAATTGACAGAGATTTACAGAACTCCACTTCTCAAGGTCTCCCTTGCACTTAAATATTTCTGATGAAGCGAGTTGAAAATGTGGTTTGTAGCAAGTAAGTATAAGGAAATTCATGTACATGCTGGCTTTTTAGAGACATGTCTAAGGATATGGTGGACAACCTTAAAATAACTTTCCTCTGAACAATTAAACTGTGCTGGTGACGAGTTTTAGGATGAAATAACGACATATGTGTTTATCAGGATATAGCCCTTAAAGTAAGTATTCTGTATTCCTCATATGCTACTGCTGCATACTATTTGCTATGAAAGAGATTTTCCTAAGATGTATTTTTCTAACCAATATTCCTGCTGAATATTTTAGACAGAAAGGATCTGGTTGCTCTTTTATGAGTAAAGAGTTTTATGCTGGTAAATCATGAGTAACTCCACAAAGTTGATGGAAAACCAGATGAAAAGTTAGTACGAATCAAAGAATGATTGGGCTGAAAACTGTATCTTTGGTTTTTTAGGGTTTTGTTGCTTTTTGGTTGCGGGGGTTTTTGTTTGGGTTTTTTTTTGTTTGTTTTTTTTGTGGAACAATGGTGCTGATTACTTCATCATTTGCGTAGTTGTTCAGGATTTTACAACAGTGGGAGTCAGATTTGTCAAGTGTCATGTAGTGCAGCTGTTGGAATATTCACAACTTGTAAGACTTGATTTTCCTGGCAGAATTTTTCACCAAAGATCCTGTAAATATGTCCTGTAAATGATCTATCTAAACAAAAAAAAGTCTTAAATATTTAAGGGAAAAGTTTGTCTGACTTTGCCACGATAATTCAGAATAATCATGGTCTCTTCCTGAGAGAGCAACAGAGAACATGGCCCAGTATTTACATTTATTGTTTAAATACAAGTATTTCTGAGAAGCTAAGGGACCAAATGAGACCAAAGGTTTGGCATTTGCACTCGCTACTGTGCTGCCACTGTTTTTAGTTAAATTCTTTGTGTTTTGCTGTCATGCAAATATTTAGATGACTTAAAGATTAAATTTCAAAGTTCTCATCTTGTATGATTATATTTAGTAAAGTAAATAAACTTTCATAGTTCAATATGCATAGCATCTAAGACCAAAAGCTGTCTCAGCATTTATATTTATGTATTGGAATAGATTTTTTTTTAACTGTTTTTAATTTGAAGCATCTGGCTTATTACTTTTGATTAAATACACAGGCAGCTATACATAAATGACTGTGAGGTTGAGCTATAAACTCCAGTAAAACAAGACATTCTGAGCCAAATTTTCAAAACACCCTCCAAAGTTGCACCCAGACATTGCACAGCTGCACATCTTTCCCTACAAGTTTTACTTAGTGTATTTTATTTTATTTGTTACTTTACAGCATTGCGTGACAGTGTTCATGTAGATGTTGTGGGTGCCATTTAAGAGGATCTTTCAACGTTACCCTTCTAATCAAAGATTTCTGTCCTTATTATGCCTAGACAATTTTAGGAACTATCACATGATCCCAGCCCTCAAAGATGCTTGGTTACACAACCTTGTGTAAACAATTTTTGTTAGTAAACAAGATTGCAACTATTTTTCTTTAAAGGGTCTAGTGACACATTTAAATTTAGCTATATGGTTAATTTTTCTTATGAAGCATAATTTACATGAATACACAACTGTGTGAAACTGCCATCTCTAAAGTAGCTCATCACAAAGTGATGTCATGTAAGATGAAGTTTTGTGGTAGTGTTTCATTTATGTGATTTTAGAAAGGAGTATTCTTAAACACTTGGCTTTGTACAAACAGTTGGATGGTAAAGAGCTTTTGGATATAAATTGTTGCCAGCTATCCACTGAGTCTTTTTATTTTTGTACTGTACTGTTCTTAATATTATCTTTTACCTACACAAATGCATGGAGACATATCCTTGAATTTGTTTTGAAGGGTGTCTAAATATGCCCTAAAAACTTTAAAACAGGTCTATGAAAGATTTCTGTTTGCTCTAGATCAGACATATATTGTTTATATATTGGACTAATAACTGCACTAAATTTTTGACATACACAAGTAAGATACAGGTGGCCTTACTACTGTTATTGTAATTATCATCGTTTGCTACACTGGTAGTCATTTGGATACTGATATTCTTGCCAATTACAGCAAAAGTATTTTCAATGTACGTAGCCAAGCAATTAACTTTTTCAGGTTTGACATTATAATAGAACAGAAATCAATCCTAATACTAACTGTATTGTACATGAGATGAAATAAAAGGGAAGTGTATAAATTAAGCTAAAGATCATTTTGGAAAAATGTACGTGCTGTCTGGAATAGGATTTCATGCCCATAACGAGCTTTCAAAACAATCAGTTGAATGAACCAGTGTTGTCAGCAATGCAGACTTTTCAGCTGTCCATGGCCACAGTTTTGAACCTGAACTTCTGTCTCAAGTTTGGTTACTACATTCATCACAAAAGTAAGAACAACAGGTCTGACTTCAGACTTATTTTTTGAAAATCATTGAAGGACCAATTAATGGGCTTCGTCTGTGGGGGGGTAATGTGCCTCTGAAAGTTTGAATTCAGTTTCAAACATTTTGACAATTGAGTTGCAAACCAGTATTTTGTTCTTGAGCTAACGAGGAGTCTTGAATTAGAAACAAATCTGGTAAAAATGCTGAAACCTGTGATGGCCTCAGGTAAGCGAAAGGTCCTTCAAGACTTAAACTTATTAGTAGCTCACTTATGTATTTCCCACTGATGTATTGTAGTACTATGAGACTAGATCTTTGTTTCTTTCTGTGTGGACATCGCTATATAATAGGAAAGATACCAGGAGCCTGCAGCTGGGCCCACCTAATACTTTAAAATTGCTAAGCTAATTGTTTCCACAAGAAAAGGTGCAAAGAAAATCACTGGGCTACAAAAAGCCTATTTTTCTGGAAAGAGCTAAAGAGATTTATGGAGGTTTTCTTTTCCACAGAGTCTGTTTTTCTAAAGAGTAGTACAGCTTAAGAGATTAATGTGAGAATTCCTTCATTAAGTCAATACCAAATGAAGTGCAGTTTCTCTTTTAGCAGGAGCTTGTATATACATCTCCTCTGAAATGTAATATAACACATGAGAACATAGGAAGTCTTATTTATGTTTGAATATTTGCAGATTCAAGTATATTATAATGTATGTTATCCACTGCAGTGGGTAAAGAGATTGGTCTCTGTGTGTTTGCCCCATACCAATGGTTGTGGTAGTGTTTTACAAAACGTTTCCTTTCAAAGGTTAAAAAAGTCTCTGACTAATTCGAGTTTGTTTCATGACTGTCAATGAAACAAAGGACTGAGGGGTGCCTTACGCTCTGCTTCGTGGGTTGTCTCGGAAGTTGCTGTGAGATTACAGAAAAAAGGTATGACATGAACAATTCATGGTATAGAGAGCCTAAGCCTTTTCCTTCAAATTCAGTGGCTTTAATGTAAAAAATTGTTCGTTTAAAGCACTTTTATGATTTGAGAATTCAAAGGCACTCTTAAAATTATTAGCAAAAGGTTGCTATTGTTGCAGTTAAGGAAGCAGTAAAGAGTGATACAGGGCATAACAACATACTCATGGCCATATCCAAAGCTTTTTGGAATCTATGAAAAAGCCTTTCCTTACTTTATCAGGTCCTGAACATGAGAACTGCTGATGGATAATAGGGGATAAGGAGCAAATAAAAAATAGGTTGAGAAGAAAGGGCATGCTAAATATGGAACAAAATGAAAATCAAAGCTAAACACATTGTTATGAATTTTGAATAGGTCTTGTATGCAAGAAAGGGAAACTATAGCACAGTGGAAGGAATCAAAAAAGAGAAGTTTAAAAACTTTTTATGTGACTGAATGCTGGTTTTCGTATTTCCTTGGTAGTTATCTTGCATAACTATGAGCTTAAGAGAAGTAGATGATTGTCTGTCACTAGGATTCATTCACTCGCTCATCCTCTGCCAGTGAGGATGGGCAGGACAGAAACTAGTCTGGCATTTCTGTTATTTGCTGCTGCTTACTTTTCCTGTGTGAAGGTGAAGGTTAATGCCCTGTTTTCCTTGCTAGTGTTTATAAGATTTCTTGTGTTGGTTTTGTTTCCTCACACCAGTTATTTTCTCCATCATATCAAGTGTTGCCATCTAAAGTGCACACTGCAGATATGCCCAGCACTTTGTTTCTGGTAGATATGAACTGCTGGCTATTGTTTTCTCTAACTCTGTGGTGAAATCTTTTCACAGAATACTCAGTAAAACTTGTTTCTCAAGACATCTGTTTTCCCACCTAACACTTTATTGTCTCTCCAGTTCTTCTACACAAACTTTTGTACCTAGTTTTTTGTTTAACTGGAAAATCATAATTTTGTTCAGAACATGGATAGCTTTGAATTTCATATGCTGTTTGGATTAGTGTATTATTCCTGGCTTTACTTCTTTTGTCAGATCTTTGGCTAGTGAGATAGTACACAGATATTTGTGCTGCTTTCTTGACATTATGTAAGTGTGTGAATAAAATTTACTTTCTACTAATAATTCTTTATGTGCATTTGTGTTAGATGTTAATGGCTACTATATGTTCTTTGCAGTCTTTGAAAATATAAAGAATTCATTCTGTTCTGGTTTCTAATAAGGGATTATTAAAAAAAAAATGGACAGAGGCACTCATCAAAATATTATTTGAATGCCCACTGAGCATTCCCAACCAAGAAGGATTTAGTGGCTGCCAGGTATATGATTGAATCTTGGTCAGTTGGTCATGGCTCTGGACAACAAGGTTGGCAGGCAGAAAATACAGACACTTTGGGCTTCTACCATTTGTCTTTATATAAAAGAGGTAATTAAAAGTAAGATGTTCAATAGCAGAAAACCGAGCCAAGTAGTCCACTTTAAGACCTCCTGTACTGCTGAAAACCAGTACTGCAAGTTTTAGGAAATCCCAAAAACTCACTGAGTGCTCCAAGGAGGAGTTTTTTCAGTGCAGAAACTCGGGGTTGGAATTGTGTGGCTTATATTTTATATGTAAGTCAGACTACACACAATAAAGGCTACTTCTGTCCTCAAACTGTTTCACTAACTTTTTCAGAATCTTAAAGTTAATACTAATGTAATTGTTTGATATATCAGATGAGTATTAGTTAAATCCACGATGAGGCTGTAAAATGGTTTTCCAGGTCATTTTTCCAGGTTACACCAAATGCCAAGACTCACTTTATAGCTTGTCAACATTGGGCACCAAAGGGAGATTAGCTCTAGGTCTTTAGGAACTGTTTGCTGGGGGAAAAAAATTACATTGTGGGGGTGTTAGAGGTTATTTTCCAAAATATCTTTTTAGAAGTAATTTTAGTGTCTTGCACCCCTTTCTTCCCTCCCAATTCCAGAAGGCAGCCGTCCATATTATGAGCTAATGGCTTAAACTTTCTTTAGAAAAAAGACAAAAGACTGTTTTTGAGATACAAGATTGCATGAAAGCACCTGAAACTGCTAGTATCAGTTCTCTCTCCCTGAGGGCTGACTCTGCAACCTCTTGAAAAATAAGGGATTTGAATGGAAACATTGACTCTCCTTTAAAGAACTGCTGACACGCCTGAAATGAGAGAGCACATTCCCACATGCTCTTTGTTGGAGAGTGTTACTGGAATTGCAAATAGGTTTTCCATGTCACTTTGTGGAAATTATCAGTGCCATTATAAGCCACTTTGGACCATTGCTAGAGCTTTGAATTGTCAAGGAATGGACGTTGTTGGTAATATGGATGATGTATAATGCCAGAGTGTGTCATCTTAGTTAAATAATATTGTGAATAGTACTGAAACATTTCCAGAATTGGTATCCACAATTTTATCTCTTAATTATTTAGAATGAAATATTCCAAATGTTACTGCACCATCAAGATTCTACAACTCAGAGCTTTTCTGTAGAGGCAATGTGTTTTCCATGTTTGTACAGGTAGATGATACTGTGATGCTAGGGTTGACTTGTCTCAGAAGAGGCTTGAACCCCAAATCCCAATAATCTGTTGTGGCTCAAAGTTGTTCTCACTTTGTTATGCTGGAGCAGTACACATGTCGGTCATGCTGGCTGTAGCTCTTAAAACTGGTCACTTAGAATGGACAGTAAAATTCTTATTTTACATGTGTATGCAGTAGTGTTAAGAGCGGTTCCGCAGTTTTTTGAATGCTTGGTGACACAGTTCCCCATTGTGGACGTATGCCTAACTCACAGAAGACCACATTCTGCTTTTAATATAATGTCTTTTGGGGCCCCACCTCTGCGTGCTGTCACAGCTATCATAGCGGATGGCTTGTCACACACTCCTTGGTTCTTGACTTGGTTCTCATTGCCTGTGGCTGTGAGATGCAGCAAGTGTGACCATGTTGTCCCTAATGCTTGAATGTGTCATATTTCTAACTTCAGTGGAGAATTAAAATTCAGTAATTAATGACTCAAGTTCAACCATAGTTAATGCAGGTCTTCTGACATTCTCTTATCACGGGACACATCAGTTACAATAACAGAATTCAAAAAGTTAGGCTTCAAGAACTGATTCAAGTTCACCACATTGAGTGATGAGGGTGGTTGGGTGACTTTGCTAAAGAATTCTTTGGTATCTTGGGACCAAAAAATATTACACTTTAGGAAGGCTTCCACAAAAGGGACAAGGAAGATACAGAGCAGTAGCTCTTGTTATTAAAATCAACAGTTGCAACAATGCAGTGCTTATTACTTACCCTGAGGTAACTAGTAATTTTGTCAGGCTCATCAAATATTTACCAGCCATCTCTGCTAAGCATATTCTAAATCTGAGTTATTTTGTATTGTCGTACTCTACAGAGTATCCTCTCATCTTTTTCACCTGTTAGAGTAATTCTGCTTCTCTGTGGTTGTGGTGCCACCCTCACCGATTTAGTATTAAGCCCACTACAGTGTTTCCAAAAGTAGGATATGAGACTGAAGTATAAATGAATGAAAAACAGTTTAAGTGCTGAATTTCATGATAGCTACTGGAACATATGAGCAGAAATACTCATAGTTCACGAAGCAGTGCTGGTGTGGCTTTCCACCCTGTGTTATTTCGTGAGTAAATCTATACCCATGTCTTAGTGTTAGTAAGCAGTGCACCAATGCATAAGGCTCATTAAGTTTAGGTCTTTAGTAACATACGGTAGATGCAAAAATAACTTGTATTTCCTAGCACAGACTTTGGTTTCAAAGTTTGGTTCTATTTCAGGGGGAAAAATAGAAAGATGTTCCAAAATATTTAGCAGCACAGGTTGTGATATCTGGAGTGGTGTTACAGCTCGATCTGTTTCTGTTCTTGCTACCCTCAAAACAAATGTACTCTGCCACTTATTGAGGACATGTTTGCTTTTATCAGTGGTGTGTTATTTACAGCCCATGTTGCCTTACAGAATAAGGTGGATCACAACAGAAACCTGTAGTTCCTTAGCTTGCTACATTTCCTAAATAGAGCAAAAAAAATTTGTGACACCAGTTAGGCCAGATTACTTTTCAGCTCAGTGTATACCTCCTATCTAGTAAGACCGCAAATAAGATACTACTTAATCAAATCTGAACTCTTACTTAATTTAGTTGTCTTCAAAATTTCTGTATGAATGTTGCCCTTGCCTTCATGTTAATACTGAATTGAATCTGTGATTTTTTTTTTAAGGCATTTTGGCTCATAGATGTCATATCTGTCTTCAAGTCTAGTACCCTGACTGTCATGGACAGAGTGATGGGCTGTGTAACACTGTGCAATACCCCAGCTATGTATTAGCACCCAGGAGAATACTACTTTAAAAATTAGAAGCTAAGCTTGTTTTATGGAAAGTAGCCTTAGCAAAATGTTGTAACTTGGACTTTGGTGTGATCTCTGATCCCATTCAAGAAAACCTTCGGTGTGAAAGTTAGGAGTTAAAAATACCAAAATTATATGCAGTTAGAGTTAGAGTTCTCCTGTGACTCTGTTTATCAAGAAAATTTTGTTCTTTTGTGGCTTTATTCTGGTATGTTTAAGATTCCAGCAAATGTTAGATATTTATTTTTCATGTGTATGAGTACTAACAACTTGTCACTTTGAGATTGGCAACTGCTATCATTGTAGGTGGGAAAGGGGAAAAAGAAGCGAGGTAAGAACAGAGGATAAAAGAACATAGCACAGTAGAAAATGAGAAAAATAGAAAATACACTAAATGTTCCACATCACATGGGTATTAGTTCTCTCCCCTGTGGTCATAATCCAGCAAAGCTTTTAATTGTGAAAAGCACGATTAGAAACATGTGCATGCTTTCATCTGGCTGCATTGCTAGCAGCATGAAGCAAACAATCACTGCAACTGTTCCTCGGTGCACGTTACAAAATGTGCCTGAAAAGCTAACTGTTGCAGAGCTAGGCTGCTAGCAGTACCTAGGTTAGCTAACTTAAAACTAGATTGATTGTATCTGAATAAGCTATGGCCTAAATCAGGGCAGTTGCCACAGCTTTATCTTCTCTTTCTACCAGCCACCAAGTGTTTGTTCCTTCGCTGGTGCCAGCACTACTGTTTATATGACCAGGCGGTAAGGCAGCTTTAGGGAGCTGAACTGATTGAAATCTTCCCCCAAATGTGGTTAAAGCTGCTTTTTTTACCTTAGTATTTATCCATTATAGTTAAACCATCAAAAGGAAAGGTTACTACTTTATGGGCTCAGTGAGTAGTTGTAGCTGGGTCTACAGGTACAAAGCTGCTCTTTCTGCAGTGGAGGAGGTTGGTATGTGCATCACGTTGCATGGAGGGGAACATGACTATCTATTTTGGCAGCAGGCCATAGGTATATCTAATTAAGTATAACATGAAATTGTGTCCTAGCTTTTGACTTGATCAGCTTCCTGAATTATTCACCATGTAATTGCAGGAGCATGAGTGCTGGTTCAAGGAAGGAGAAGGGAATGGGGAAGCCACGACTGCCCCAACTTACATTAGCTTACACTGCCCTGTGACTCACAGCCACAGTAGCTGAAGCACATTCAGACCCTTAATAAATAGGAACACTGAGAAAAGAACCCAGAATGCTATTAGGATTTTTTAAATTGTGTGCTGTGCCTTATTAAATGGAATTGTAAAGTTATTCTGAGTTCTGTTACCTAATGAACCAGTGCTGGAAATACTAGTTTATTTTTATGCCGTGGAAGGTGGTTCGTGTATGATGGGGAGCCTCTTCATTCTTGTGTTCGCAAACCACTGTGCCAGAACTCATTTATGCTTTTTCCTGGCAATTTTCTCACAGCTCTAAAATTGTGGACACAGGACCTAATCCAACTAAGTTCTTAAGCACATACACTACTTAAGTATATGTAGTTTCACTGGACTCACAAGGGAGTATAGTAGGCAAAGTGAAAACACCCTCTGGTCTTTCTCTATCAACTGTATTTGGTCTTTCTTAGAGTAAAATTGGTTGTAAGCCTGAAAGAAGTGTCATATTAGGACAGCTGCTTCTCCTATCCTCCTTAGCATTTTGTTGGTTTCATCAAATGGAGAATAGGTCAAGACTCCATCACGAACATGAAGCTAAGCCAACACATAAATACCCTTGAGCAGCAGTTTTAACATTTTGGAATATTTATAGCTAACAGCTAAACTTTAGGATAATAAAGTGTTCATGGGCTGTGTTAGTTCATTTTCTCTAAAATACAATTTTTATTCTGGCTGAATTCCAGACATCTGAGCATGGACTAGAAATCAATCTGGAATGGTCTAAAATTAAATTACCATTCTTTCTTTTCTTTTTCCTTTGTTAAAAGGATTTTTCAGAGGAGCTGTCTGATACACACGGTATAATACAATAAATGTGACTAAAATAAAAAGAAAAAGGGGCTACACAAGAACCTCTGTTAAATTCCATTTGCTTTCTGGAATACTGTTCTGACAATTATGCACTGACTTAATGTGTCATATGCTGTATTTCACTGTTCCTTTTCTGGATGCTCAATATTTGATATTTATGGTCATGTAATACATCATGACCTATATTGTGTACTTTAATGCAAACTAGAAAACATAGACTATTTAGCCAAAACAGATTTCTTTTTCCAGTAACTGCATCCCCTCTCCTGTGCCAGCCCTTAAGATCTGTATTTCAGATGTGTTTTTTCTGTTCATCAGCTTTGTTTTGGAGTGATTCTCCTTCTGCTCCCACCTACTCCTTTCATTCTCGAATCTTGGAGTCCTTTTCCTTCCTGGAGAATAATGAATTCTTTTCAGTGCTCAGCTTGGAATATTCGGTAGAGATGCAGAAGGTGTTAATGGTCATTGGTAGTTATGAAAGCAAAAAGAGATATTACTATCTCAATAATGCATTTTCATTATTTTCACTGTATTTTTTCAGTAGCCAGCTGAAATGTTAACTATGCATGCAGTTCAGTCTAGAGAACCTGAAAGTGTTTTCAGACTTATTTCTGCAAATCAGTGGGAATACATTTGTGGAAAAGAAGATAGCAGTTAAAATTCATATAGGATAAATTAGGTATTATAAGCCATTCTCTAATTCTCAGAAAGTCTTCCACCTAAATCACTATTTCAAAAACAAATTATTTTTTTTTTCCCCAACACTTATTTGGTCTCTGAATTACCTGTGGTTTCAATACTTTTCAAAGTAGCCATCCTTTATGGTTTTCCTGCTGAGTGCCCTGTAGTCCTGGGAGAGACAACCTATAAAGTTTTTTTTGTTGTGGTTTGGTTTTTTTTTGGGGGTGGGGGTTTTTTGGTGTTTTTTTTTTGTTTGTTTGTTTGGGTTTTTTGGGTTTTTTTTTGTGTTTTTGTTTTTTTTTTTTAAAAGCAGCCTAAGTGCTAACGTTTGTAATTTCCACTGTACCAGCTTTGAGAAGTACTTGGTTGTTATGTCACAAAAGCAGGTAGAGGGAACTCCCTTCATGCCTTCTCTTCCTTAAATCCTAAATAGTGACATATTCTGCTAACTCTCTGAAAGCAGGTGTTTCAAGCGTGCTTGCTCACCATTATCTGCTACCACAGAAAAATAGGAGCTGGGTTTGAGTTCTTGAGATAGGTTTTTAAAGCCATTTTAGATCTTTGGATTGTGATTTTGCTAGGTATGTATTGTTGTCCTCATTGCAGAACCATGGTGATGTGCTTTGTTCTAAAATACCACAAAGAAAATCTCTGTTTTTACAGCAAATGGGATGGGTTTTAAAATCTGCAATGTGCATTAAGTAATGCATGTTGCCTGATTTTGTCATAAATAACAGTTTCAGGGGAGACTATTCCTGGCAGGCAGTGCTTGAAGTAGAATTAACAGGCTCATGATGAGAGAGATCCCAAGAGACCTGCTGTCTTTGTAGAGATGTATAAACTAACCCACAAAACTTTCCACGGAATCTCTGGATAGACAAGGTACATTTCCTTGTTTTGTGCATCTCCTTTCTCCCGGAAGAATATCTGCCTGTCCCTCATATCTGTTCATATCCATTTGTCCTGTGATATGACACCTCTTCCCATCTGCCATTCCAGTAGAAACTGGAGTCAGTATTTTTGAGTTGTTCTGGCAAGAGGCAGTTTGTCTCATATTGAGCTTAATTTGAGAAGTTTGTAAAAATTTTACTTTGTTTTCCAAGACAGATTTATGACCAATAGAAAAGGGAATGTCTTGGTAATTGATTCGCCTTTGCTGAAGGAACAGAAGAATTCTGATACTGGAACAATGATAAGCAAACTGATTTGTCAGGTCTTTTGATGGTAGAAACATTGGCACTGGAACGGTAGTCATGGCATAGGCTCAACTCTTTTCTCTTGCCTGACCTGTGTTGGGCATATTAAGTTCATTTAAGGGTAGTATCAGTTCAGGTGAGATCAGAAACAGTCTGTCATGTTGAAATTAGAGCAGCTTTATTATAGATCAACCTGCTGATTGGCAATGCTTTAAAATTATTTGATCACTAATTTATACAAAGATAAAATATATTGAACACTTATGAAGTCCGGCTTTCCAAAGCCTGAACAGACTCTGAATCCATTTTCAGTACGGTTAAATCTTGTCCTATGTAACAGGTACCTAAATGCAACTTTTGCTGTATCCTAGGCCAATGAGAGATTAACATTGTAAGGAAATATTTTTCAAAAACTAAAGAGAAATTAAATTAAAATTATGATTTTTAAGTAACAAAATGCAGAAAATTATCTTCAAGTGCCTGCTCCCCCAGTCTCCCATTCAGCGAAGTGTATTAAGACAGAGACACATTACAAACTTGGTATTCTGTTCTTTATTGCTTCCACGCTGTCTCAAATCATTGCCATGCTTTTAGATGATGTGTTAAAAACTAGGTGTTTAAGAGACAGGAAAAATGATAACTGAGTACCTGCAGGGAGGTTTGACAGGAGTGGAAATTTAAGACCACCAACACTGGCAACTGCAATACCAAACACAAATAGTGCAGTTTTGTTTGTGTGTAACTGATGAGATTGATCCAAGAGACAAAGGGTGTGAATAGGAAAGTATGAACTTTTCCACCTTTGGAGGATCTGCAGAGCTCTGTAGTGTGCTTAAGTGGTGCATTTGGAACCTGAAAATATGTTTAGCCAAGTACATTACTAAGCATGTGATATGATAAGGAAAACAGTGCTAACCATGTGTGAGACACTCCTACTTCTCATGCTTATGTGACTTGAAATACATGTCCCCCCACCTCTGTCCCTTTAATTCTACTGAGCTCACAGCAGCGGAATGAGGCAAAGTTGCCAGTATCTTACATTTCATGCATTAAACCTTTAAACAAAAATGTCTTATTAAATTATGAATACTTTAAATCTCTTCTGGAATGAACTTCTGAGTTATTTTAGATATAATTTATTATTTGAAGGCTTATGCTTGTGTAGCTTTGAATTCTGCATCTGGATCTCTGTAAGATTTACATAGAACTACTGATATTTAATTGCAAGGTTTATCCAGATATTCAGGGTATTGACTTAATCTATTAGAATTGGAAAGAAGCAGACTTTTGCCTTTTCCAAAGGTCAGCCTTACCAGATCTCTAGCATTTTAAATGGAGAAAAAGGGAAGACAATTTTTTTGCTGTCTCCAGTGAATCCAAAGGTCAGAGTTTTGTTTCACTGACTTCACTATTCAGTGTAGAGAAAGTAGATGGCATATTTTCTTAAATTATTTTGAATATTACTATTGGTTACTCTATGTTAACATGTTATATAGATATATATCCAATATATTCAAGATCATTGACACCACTGATAGGCTTTCTTTTGAATTAAATGCATTCTGCATCAAGCACAAAGACCTATATTTTGACTGCTTACTTCAGGCCCCTAACACAGTATTTCAGTATCTGAAAACATGAGCATTTGTTTCAGGCTTGGTCATTCATTCCACCTACATTAGCAGCCTAAGCTTTTGGACAGTTAGTGAAGAAAGCAGATTCCTCTGAAGAATTAACTGAAGAACTAGTGAAGGTACTGGTATCTTTCCATGGATTGTTCAGGGGTTTACCCTGATGCCTGCATATGGCAATTCAGGGCTCCTCCATGCCGTGCAGGGAACCACTTGGCATTAGAGGAAGCTCTAGGTTTAGACGTTCGTGACTGAATGTGTGTCTGCTTTGGGACTTCTCATGCCATGCTTGCACATTGAGCTAGTTTCACCTCAAGCAGTTCTCTGATCCACTTCTCTGCACAATGTTTTGCACAAAGCTGCAAAAATGTTTGAGCCAGTCCTAGAAAGTTAAAATATGAGAGTTGAGAAAGTGCAGTTGCCTATTTCAGAATCTATATTGCTTATGCTCTTTTACTGGGTTTGTGGAAATGTAAAATCAGCAGGTTATCTCTATCTGCCTGGGGCCATGGAAACTAAGCACTCTTAAGTTCAGATGCCAAAGAGCAGGTATAAGTAACAGGTTCAGTGGTGTTTATACAGTTTACTCTGCAGTACTTAAATGGAAGTGCTTATGACAGTAGGCATAATTTATGGTCTAAATAGTGATTGTAATGGTTATGCTAAACAGTGCAGGGTAAAAAAAACCCAACATTTGTGGAAGGAAACAGTTTATGTGGAGAGCTTGATGTTCACACTACCTATATTTCAGGGTGTTTCACTTCCGACTCTCTCCAATCTGGTCCAGTGGACTCCATTAGTGGTTGAAGTACTTTTTCTAGTGTTGCTCCATCTAAAAGGAGTCTAATCTGTATTCTTTGAGACTGTTCCATGATATATGAACCAAAGTACAGAAAGTGGGGTTGACTTCAAAAACTCACTTCTGTTCCAAACTTAAATTGTAATGTAGGTGCACCTGCTATATGTCACTGATAGTGGCAACAGAATTAACCAAACATGCTGTTCAATTTGTAATCATATTTGAGTAAAGCATTTCAGTAATTGGTTTCTGCTTATTAAAATATGCAAATTCTGCCTATGCTATTTTAGCTTGAAATGAAGTATATTCTTATGGTAATTGCAGATGCAATCGTTTTCATCTAGAATATTTTGTCGTCCGGTTCTGTTTCCAACTGAATATTTCCTGTTACAGATCATTAAAGTGTGGATTCTATTTACGTGTGCTCCCACATTCAAGTGAAGGTTGAAAACGTACATTTTAATCCTCAAATCTCACTGTTCTTATCTACGTACCTACATCCCCCCCCCCCCCCCCAGTTGGAATAGGAAATGTTGCTACATTGTGATACTCTACTTAAAGGATATTTCTTAGTGCACCTATCAGTGCTTTATAGTGCCCTGTTATAGGTGGATTTTGTGGAGAAATTTAGAGCAATACGAGTTTAAAAAAATCAAGCATCCGTCTCTGGTAAGGGCAATCTTACTGTGTGAAGAACTGGCCAAATGTGTCTTTATCAGTGGAATGAAACACAAGCTGAATTTTTGAGTACCTGAGAGAGATCTCCAGTATGATCCATGATCAGCTTTTGCAGAACTTGAAATGTGTCTTTTCAATAAAAACTTATTTCTGACTACCCTCAATACTGGTTTAGTTTACCTTTTACTACCCTTCATGACTTCCCTCTTACAAGGCTATGAAACAGACTTTTAGCAAAAACTGATCAACTTTGTAGTGTTTTGTGGATGCCCAGTACTGCTTACACATTCAGGTTAGGCTGTTCTTCATGCAACAGTCATGTTTACATTTGCCATTTAGTGGATATATCTTTGATATAAGCAGAATAAAAGTCACCTAGCTTGCATGCTGTGCCATCTTTTTAATGTATAGACCTGTGTCTATATCTATAGATTACGAAAATCAGGAGACGATGAAATTTAAGAATTGTTCTAGTCTGAGAATTTAGTCAAATACTACGAGAAATCTTGGAAGTCTGAATATAATTTTAAAATTAGCTGCTTCTTTTGTTGCTCAGGTGCAAAATTTTGCAATCAGTTTACACTTATCTGTCAATGAAATGAACCTTTAATAACATGCTCAGGGCACTTCAGGAGCCATGTACTGTTTGAAAGAGTGGGTTACTCAATATTTGCCAAATGTCTGGAATATTAATCAGGTGTTGCAAAATTTTTTCACATGGTTTGGATTTTTCAAGGGTTCTTATTAGAAAATACAGTTTCATTCACATTAGATTGTTTTATAGGGATAATGTTTTTCTTGCCAGCTCGAACTTTGATCTGACTTGATCCCCTATATGATTTACATAAAAACTTCCCCTGCCTGAGTTTTGTTTATTGGCCTTTCAGAGCCCTTTTCTCCTTTACTAGGTGGCCAAGGAGTGAGGTTTGTGAGACCTCTGCCTAGCTGTGCAGGTACAGGTATAACATCTATCCATCTGCACCTATTTACAAAGCAATCCTCAGCAGTTCAGGTAGGGACAGAAGTGACCATACTTCTTATCTGGGGCTGTTACATTGCATTGACCTTCTCTACTCTTTAATCCCACTTCTTAGCTGAAGTTTTAGCTGTGGTGTGTTCACGCTGGCCATGTTCCACAAATGTGAATAACCACTGAGGAGGTTACTCATCTGTTGTTTGAGTAACATCTACCTGGTTTTTTTATAGGTACATATGTAGAGAAGAAGGTCAGTCTAAAAAGTGTTTACCATAACCACCTTTCTTCTCCTTTCTGCCTGTTAGACTATTAACTGCTGTTTTCTCAGTCTGATTTAAACTTATTTCTTTCAAGAAGGGAAAAGTACAGCTGTGTCTTATTAGGTTTATGCATATAAAACCCACTGATTCAAACACATTTTCTTTTCTCTAAACAGAAATTATCTTAGGGAAAAGTGCTTCTTCAAGGGCACTCTCCCTTAGAAGAATGATGTCTCATCAGCACAAGGGCTGAATATCTTTTAACTCACTTTTCTCTTATCTGAATTGAAGTTTTGTTTAGTTTCATATTCTTTCATCTTGTCCTGCTGGATAAAAAAAAGAAGTATACTTAAACGAAACAAAACCAAAAACAACAAAAAAGAAAAAACAAGCAACCCCCCCAAAACCACAATGTTGAAGATTCCCTGTATCATCTTTTAGGATCAATTATATATGTGTAGCCAATTCTAGTTTAACCATTTATATGCATGTTTTTAATATTACAAACAGGATATTCAAATGTTGTAGCAAAATTATATGCTTATTTTGGGCCCTGGTCATACAGCAATGATAATAGCTTAGTGTATAAGCAGTGGTGCTATTCATAGGCAGGTGGTTTGCAGAACTGAGGCCTGAGCTAGTTCTGATCTTTTAGTTTGCCCAGTAAATATTTATTCTCTGCTTTTTGGTTTAAAATCTAGAAGTATTTTTAAGCCAAAGCACTCCACTACCACCAGAGAGCAGTTCTCTTAAGATATGTTGTTTTAACCATTTTGAACTGCAGCATTCATAGTTCTTCTTATACAAAGTACCATGAATTTGTGGTTCTCTGTTATGTTTTGGTGAAGTATATAAAACTATATTTTTGAAATGAAGAGTAGGACAAAACCTGACTTTCAAGTGTTCTTGCAGTTTAATTTTTCTTTAACTCAATGTGTGAAAAACACTGTGTGATGGTCTATTGTGTACTGCTTCATTCATAAAATTATCCTCCCTACATAAAATACTAGATCTCTTGTATGTTTTCTCTTTACCATGTTCAGTTCTCTTAGTGCGTGCTGTAGATTACACTGATTCAGAGGCTTAGCATGGGCAGAAGTTTAAAGACCTACCTGAGGAAAAGACCCAGGAAGGAAAAAGTAACCAAACTGACTTGATAATTAGCCCCACTGTGTAACTTAATAGTTTTGATTTAATAGCAGTTTGGGGGCTAGTTAGAGAGAGGGTTTTTTTTGCTCTACCTCCACTTCACACTGGTCAGGTTAGATGTCTGCATGTGTTTGAACATGTCCAGAGACTTCTGAAAAAAACCCTCACAGTTTTATAAAGCTGCTGGCTTTAAAGGAGGGCATATTACATCTGTGCTGGTATAGGTGAAAGTCATTTAATAACTTGGTCCATAAAACAGAGAGTAGAAACCTCAATTAGAATTTTGCTTTAATCGGGTTTATAGATTAATTTCACTCACTTGGATCAGATCTGTCTAATTATAAAGCTATATGGCAGATTAAAGGGAACAGAAAAAAGCATAGCTGTTACTAATGTACCTCCCACAAGTCCTTTTCATTTTAAATTTGTTTGTTTGTTCCAAATTTCATTCTAACAGAAAAGCCTTCTGATGATGAAGTATAAGGATCAGTTACTTTGCAAGTCTTAGAGAAAGTGTAAAGAACTCTCTCTGGTTCCCTCCCCCCCCCCCGCCTTCTTTCCCTAAGGGGTTGCTTTTGAAAGATGATTTTGTAGGGACAAATTTATGTCTGCTGTTTAATTGCACAGTCGTATTTTGGGATTTAGTCACCTAGCCACTTGATTGCACCTGCCTACTAGGTAGTTAGATGACTAAACCCCTTAATTTGATTCTTCAGTTAATTACAAAATGAACTTTATTAGATTGCATTAGTCTAGCTTGAAATAAAAATAAGAAACAGTGCTAACTTTTTTCCCTCTGATTTTTTTTCTAAAGCATAGTGTAAGGTTGCTTACCAAGGTTTTATTGCTGTCTCCTCTGGCTTGAGCCTTATGAAATTTAATTTTATTAGTAGATTTCACTGACGTTATGTTTTTTGACATTTCTTATTTTGGCTGATAATGTTGTATGAAAAGGTCTCTGTGTGTGGTATATTTAACTCTGGTAGAATTTTACTTTCCATTTGTATACACGTATTTTTGATTTGTCATACAGGTGGTATGTTAAGTGGAATAAATGGTTGCAGTGATATTTTCAAAGTTGCAGTCACTGTTTTACTGGTGTATTTAATACATGTTGGAAATACGTCTTTTTTAAAAAGAGAATAGCTTCTTGTCTTCAGTGCTCCTGATTCATAACCCATTATGTCCTGCCCTAAACATAGCATTGCTCATTTACGCTGATCTCATTCCAGGAATGTGTTGTGTAACAGCTGGCAGAGCACAACCAGAGGCATGATCCCGAGTGCCTGCAAATTATTTCAGCAGAAGCTGTAGTCTCTTAGTACCTTGCGTGCAGTGTTTGGCACTTCCCAACATATAGCACCTACTGGCTGTCCATCTCATACCCTGGCGCTTTTCTATCTCCCATAAGTATGGTGCTGAGCCAAAATTTTAAGCGGTTTGTATTCTCGTTGTTTGTGCATGTCTGTTGCTGTTGTTTAAGTAGGCAGGAAAGGAGTTTTCTCCTGAGGTACAGAAGTGGATTGCCAACAGCAAACCCTGTATCTTCAGCTTTCTGCTGGAATTACTTTTCCTCTATTGTCTTTCTCAATCTTCTTCCTTTCTGCAACTGTATACGAGGTTGTTGTTCATCAGGCTGCATCATTGCCAATTGCTGGTTGTTTTTACATAGGCAATGCCATGAATAGTGAAGGTAGGGACTGCAGTTACAGATAAATGTTAGTTGAGATATCACAGAGAATTTCTTATTGAGGAAGGACATTGGTTTCTCTTGGGTTTTTGTGTGGGTTTTTTTTTTTTCAGTCTGAATCTTTTTATTGTAATTGGGTCTTTGTATCTTTAAACATATAAAAGTGCTTTGTTGTTACTGCCACCATGAAATGATACATTTGACAATAATTATCTTTCAAGAACAACTTGGATCTTTATTTTGTCTGTTTATTAGATCACATAGTCTTCATGATGTTTTACTGAATTGAGATTGCTTTCAGTGTCCCTTTTCTAAAGGCAAGATTTGAAACACCTGTTTTGGTGTTTAAAATGGGACTTAGGAGTAGACAAAAATCATAAGAAAACAATAGTGAGCTCATGCTCTACTTTAGCCTAGAGATGCCTTAAATGCACTAAGGATGTCTGTTGGACTAAAAGTTCCCCTCACTTTCATTGCTTTTCACTGAGTAAGTGGGGATGTGCCTGAATATTACCAGAGTCTCATTCCCTGAATATTATTAAAATGCACCCACACCATCTGTTTCAGAGCACATCTCAGGCACGACAGCTATATATATTAAAAAAACACAAGAAGGGAGTTTTACAAAGAGACAACTCTGTTTATTAAGGCACCTGTCTTCAGTGGAGATTTCTGCTCTTGATCCACTCCAACTGGAGACACTTGGTAGGCAGTCATGCTTTTGATGGAAGAAGAGGGATGAAGTTCCAACACATGTAAAATACAGTGTTTCATACTGGCTGTCCTTAGTGGCTCTACACACAGCTTTTTGGGTTTTTGGACCCTTTACTTTGAAGATATTTTGGTGTGTCCATAGGCTGTGTAGGCTAGTGACCAGGATTGTGTTCTGGAACCAGAGAACCACTTCTTGGGTATTTCAACCCTTAAGTTAGAGATTCCTGAGGAGGTATGTCTGGATCTCTCCCACAATTCCAATTCAACTTTTAGCACATTGGCCATCCAATCTGCAGAATCAAATTTAGAATAAATTTAACTACTTTGTTGTTATCTCTGTTTTATCCAGCTTGATCTTTCAGATCCAGGTTCACAAGTACACTTAGGGACCTAATTTCCCCTGGATTTGAGTTTGTCCTGCATATACACATGAATGCACATATATGTGGAGTGTTGTTGAAGAAAATTTGTTGGAGAAAGGAACTTTTGGGAAGGATCTGAATGACAAGCAGATGAATAATTAGCTCTAAGGAAGGGAAGGAGAAGACTAGCAACTCTGTCGTCTGTATTGAAGGTGGCAAGAATACAGTTTGGGGCACAGAAAAGAACAGAGAGGGCAGCAGGATTTGTCTGGGGAAAAAATGTGAAAAGGTGAAGCCCATATAGATTTCTTCCAGCTTCTTTTCCATTGCTGAGCTTTGCCTTGTTTTGGTTTATAATGGTTTTCCAAGTATAACATACTTAAAAATAAATCAGTGTTTTCATCAGAGTTTATGCACTTGCAGTCCTGATTCTGTTTTTAAAATGCAGCTGTTGAGAATCATTCAAGATAGCTTACATTTCTCTGTGTTTTCCCTTATAAGTTACAGTTAGCTTTTTTGCCAGATAGTTCTCACACAACTTTAGAATTAGACTTGTAAAAACTATTAAAATGTAGTTGACAAGCAGAACTAATAATCCTTGTGGTTTTGAACGTGTCTTTTTTATTTTGGTCTTATTTCAGACTTGGTTTTTAGGCTGACTGGTCTGCTCTCTGAAAAGTAGGCCTGTGGACTTAGATACAAGGCACTAAAAGACTCACTGGTCATATACAATATTATTCTGTGGAAAAAAAAATTAACTATACTGGAGGATAAACAAAATATCCATTGGGAAAATAGACAACTAGTTTTTAATAACTGCTTACGAAGCAGCATGAATTAGCTTGAAGACAGTGGTCCTGCTCATGTGCAACTCAATTGAAGGGCTTGTCTGAATTTTTGTAGCTGCTAAAACTCCATGCTTTTGATGCATTAAATATGCAATAAAAACTTTTCTATAGCTCTGGACAGTATAACTTTCTGTCACCCTCTCTTTATCCTTGATGCATATGTAATACACTACTGAATGGATGCCCTAAGTAGAATATTAAAAAGAACAAAAAATATAAGTAATTCTCTACTTTTCATTTTTTCCTGAGGTATACTATCATCAACATTGTGTATTTTCATATTTATAGTTTTATATCAGTAAAAAGTTGTTATGTTCCCATTCATTCAGGAAATGCTATGTAGTCAAAACATTCCTTGACACTATAGCGTTTTGCAAGAAGCTGTGTGTTTGAAGTCTAACTATAATGTCTGTATGTTCCTTGACAATTATATTACTACAAGTAACAGTCTCTATGGCAAAACTGACAAATTTATAATTTGTCTCTAAATTTACTCTGTATAAGTTAGATATGCTCAGATAAATTACCTTTTTTTAAATTGTTGTGCAAGATTTGTGTTGTATTGTACTGACTTTCAATTTGAAGAACTGATTATATCCTTCTGCCTAAACAGAAGTGAATTGGGCTCATACAATTTTAGCTTATCACATTAATTATTGGTGCCTTGTCTGATTTTACATATGTGTGTTCAGCCAACCATCCTGCATTTTTTGTATGTCCAAGGAGGTTAAAAGAGAGACTGTATTATAGACTGTGGAATTCTGTGCTTAAGCACAGGATGCTACTGGGCTGTTGATTGGAAGAAACTGAAGTGAATAGAGAGGTAAACCAGGTCTTCGAGTTACTTGAATCAACTCAGAGACTACTACTTCCTCCTCCTGCTGACCTTTTGCTGCTCTTTTTTTTGCCTGTGTTGTCTTTGCTTCAGTTACAAGATGTTTTATTTTGGAGGGGTTGACAGTCATACTGAGAAAAGGGAAGTACTTGGAAAAGACACCAGAGCTCAGTTTTAGCATCTCATGGCATATTTTATATGTCAGATCATAGGGAGGTTATAGTACCACTTCTTAGATGTATTCCCTTTATCTGACTGTACCTAGGTCCCACCTAGGACTTAAAGAGGTTAAAAAAAAAAAAAAGGACCAAAATTCTCACGGGGCTGTGTTTGTTTTTAATAGGAAAGGAAGAATGAATGAGTCAGACTGCCAGTTTCCTCACAAAGATCTGTCCATTCCCTGTATTTCCTATAGATATTGGCCACATCTATCAATTTTCTAAAACAGCCTATGCTTTCCTTCATGTTTGATAATGACGTAAATTGAGGGACACATGAACTTGAAACCAAAAGAGTTCTCTCTATGTAAGAAAAATGCTGGGACTTTCATCCTCTTCCCTTAAAATTTGTTCAGTGTTTTTTGTTGAAGCAGAATGCAGTAGAAGCAGCTTGCTTTAACTCTCATCTAATTGTTTTGTCATCACATTTCATAAAGTTAAGTACAGATTTTGGTCATACTGAATAATTTTTTACTAAATTATATATTTTATCAGATGTCAGTATATTGGATATTCCTCAGTCGAAGCAAAGGAGATATTCCTGAATTGACTGCATTTTGTCATTGATATGATTCTGTAAGCCTTACTGACATTTTTTCTTAAAATTATGATATTGATCGAGTAATTCCTCCTGCAGTAGTAAACTTTTTATTTTCAACTGTTACTTCAGATGTTGAAAACAGTAGCAGCCACATAAAAAAAGAGAACAAGTAGCTTTTTACTAGCTAACAATTATGAGAAAATTCCATTTTATAGTCTAATATTTACTATGCAAATGATGGGGACCAGACTTTTCAATTATCTCTCTTCATAATGGCATTTAAACCACTGAAGCTATTAAGATACATTTTATGATGGAAATAGCCGTATGGGGACCCAATTCATTAGTCGCCTGTTTTAATGTGATAATTGTGATATCCAGGCCACTGAAGTCAATGGTTTTCCAGAATGTGTTTTAATATCAGTGGACTGCTGTATTGAGGAGGAATGTATTTATGCATGTGATTATTTCATGCACTGAGCTGGAGTTTAAGGCTGGAACAGTCCTTTTGTATGTGCAGGTCCTCTGTATTTCTATTGCCATTGCAGTGTGACTATTAAATTTATTCTTACATGTTTGCAGCATTCATTATATCAGTACCTGGAATTATTGGTTCTAATACAGAGAAAAGTAGTAGTTATTTGACATTAATCTTTTGTGTTGCGTTGCTTTTCTGCTGTCTGGAATTTCCAGAGTTCTTTGGTTCCCCTGAACTCCAGTATTAAATATTTGAAACAATAAGTATGTCACAGTCAGCAGGAATTCATACAGACCCAAAAGATGAGCATTCTAATATGGAGATGAGTTTGCTTCTGTCGGTGGGTAACCTCCTGATAACATCTGATACTCAGTTCTTCACTGTGCCTAGTGACAGCTTCCTGTTGGAGCTCCGGCCTGTTTGCCTGTTTATGATTATTTTTTTTTTGTGTTACTATTGTCAATTTTCATTGAAAAAATAATTAAAGGAGGGAAGTCCTTTAATGGAAACTTAACCTGAACCACACTGTTCATGGCAACAGTGTCTGTTTAACTGTCATGAGTGAGGGATTAGGAGATTTACACTGGCTGTTGCTTTTCACTCAGTGGTCAAAATAGAACTGGTTCAAGAAGAAGGGTAGCAGGAAAAGCAGTTAAGCCTCCTGCCAAAGTCATTGCTTGAACTGAGACTTGCGAGGCAGCTTCTCAGAATTCACCGCATATTTTCATAAATGATATTGTGTTGACATTCACTTTCTCAGAAGTTCCAAGTGTTCCTTGGCTTTGCTTTAGACCTTGCTGCTATTTGCAGGTCTTGCAGAACTTTAAAAGCTTTCCATAGGGACTGTGTATATCTACAGTTTATGCATACCGGTTTGAGATTGTGAACTCTCTGCATATACTTCTATCACACTGCAAATTTCTTCTCTATTGTAAGGCTACTTGCATCCTCTCCTCTTTTTTCTGAATCTTGGGGTAGAATTTCAGGCTCATGGCATAGTGCTAGCAATGAAAAAATGTCGCATTTTGAGAGAAAAGATGGGTAGGTCTAGAGAACAGGTCCAGTCAGTTATATTATGAAACTTATAACTGTTTCAAAGGCAAACACATTTGTTGAAAAAATAGTAGTTCATTTTTTATATTTTTTCCCAGTGTTGAATTATAAACAACCCAGTGCTCTTTCTTATGTGTTTCTGTTGATTATGATTTTCATCAACACTGAACAGATCATACAGTGAGGATGATCAAGGGTCACCTGCTTGTTGATCAGCGACTTTAAAAAAATGTAACTTTTCTACCAAGTAGTTTAGAGAGAAGGAAAAACTCAGAGCAACATGATGCTATAGGAAAAGAAAGGGGATCATGGATATGCATGAGATCTCATTTGTACCACTGAACTCTCAGGAAAGGGAAGGAGATAGAGGCTGCGAAGGTCCTACAGTAACTTATTGATTACTTGGGTATGTAAATCTCTTTTGCTAAATAAAGGGTAATTGTTTTTTAGATCCTCTTGCAAATTCTATTTTCTTTTGCTTCCTTTAAACACTGAAGCTCTTGGAAGAATGTACTTAAGCAACTGCTGTATTACTGACGGCAGCAAAATTGTCTTGCGGATCTGTGGATGCTGAACTATAAGCGTCTGATTCTTTAGAGTGCTAACAAATATCTCTGCTTAAGAAATGTGCTGGGGGCAAGGAAGAAAATGGAGCATAAAGGAAAGCTAAAAACAGCCATGTGCACTGGTGGGACTTCTAGTAACTTAGTGGGAGAAGCACCAGGGTGTTTAACTTAGTATATATAGGCTGTCTCTGTTTCTTACAAATTCT
Organism: Morus bassanus; assembly: GCA_031468815.1. Lineage (NCBI taxonomy): Eukaryota > Metazoa > Chordata > Aves > Suliformes > Sulidae > Morus > Morus bassanus. The sequence goes on along the minus strand of CM062567.1, from coordinate 54,616,963 downwards.
TACACATTTGACTTACCCTGGCAATGGCCTAGCAGCGCTGCCTGTGATATCCATTGGATACAAATTCTTTCAGCAATAAGTAGGATACTATGATACAGAAGTATATTTGATTAAGAGCTATCAGTATCCCTGATTTTAGGCTAGGCTGGGTTTTTAAAGCAGTGATTCTTACTGTGGTTGCACTTCCTTTTTAGAAATCTTTCTGTATATGACCAGATACTATATTTGATAGTGTCAATCTCTAAATAAAGCAGATACTCATGCTTTCAAAGTATAATATACAGTAAAAGAAATGCCTCCAACAGCTCTGCTGTACCTTGAAGCTTTGGTTTTCCTTTAGGGTTCATAGGCTTTAGAGGTTCTTTTTAGACCTAGATTCACAATTAGGGCATGTTTCATGTCTTTTGCTTGTTTTAGGATGAGATACCTTTACGACTGTTAGAAAAAAAATAATACTGCTCTTCTACAAAAACTGCTACAGGGAGTTGCAGGTGTGTGTTTGTTTTTTTGTTTCTTTTTTTAATTCAGAATCATCTATAGATTGGTTTATTAATTGGCAAATGGAGAGGAGCTGTAGTTTGGGTTGGTTATTTTTAATTCCACTGTCTTAGAAACTGCTTTTGCCATTATTATGACTCTTAAATTCATGTTTTTTGGCAGGCTTTTATCTTTAATGTGTAGTCGGTTACTGTTTGTAACAAATTTTTGTGGTGAGGGGTGAAAAAGTAATTTGTGCGCATTCTTCCTTAGTCATAATTTATTGCCATATTTAAAAAGCTGTCCTTGTATTTGGGATGCAACAGTTTGCTCCTGTCATATTGTGGCAGTCTACTTATTTCTGTCAGTTTATCTACTGCTAATGTAATGCTTTTCAGTCAGCAAGCACTTGTCATTCTTACAGAGTTTTGCTCTCCCAGTCTACCAATTTTAATAACTAATCTTAGTAGGAGGTGGTGTGTTTTATTCTTAGCAGATGTACATTTGTTTATTAAATATATCAACTCTGGGATAAATATAACCTGCTCCAGGTAGATTGTTACTTTCTAGCTGAATATCTTGGGTTTTATTACTTCTTGCCTAGATAAAATAATTTCTAATTAAGTCACCCCTTTGCCACCTACAAAGCACAGTGATGTTCTTAAACAGCTTGCCAGTAGGGTTCGTTCAGGCAAATTGTAGTTTTAAGATGAATTTTGGTAACTTATGAAATTGTTGCCAGTAACACCAAAGAACTGGTCCCTGTAATAACTGGGAAATTTCTTTCAATGATACACCCCAAAAACAGATTCTTAACTGGCTGCTTTTACTTACTAATAATAACTATTATTGTGTCTTTTCAGTCCTTGCTATTTGTAGGTAGGTATTAATTGTGTGCAATAAATTGCATCTGGTATTAAGAACTATAGTAATCTAGTAGCACATCATTCATGATATGGTGTCACTGAAGTCAGTGTAAATTCTCCTCTTCTCCAGAAATGACTTGGACAGTATTGCCCTGGATAGTGTAGATTCCTATAAAGTTTAATAGGGTGGCTACTATGAGTATTTTGTAGGTTAAGACAATATTTCACTTTTTAGTCCCACCTGTGGGTTGGAAATTTGAACCTGTGTTTGCAATGAGTTGAAAAACCTAAATGTGAGGAAGAGAGAAGTGATCAGTGCAATAACCTCTGAGTAGCTCATAAACTAAAGCTGAGAGCACCTCAGCACTAGCGCCAGCATACCACCCACAGGAATTAGGATTGGCTAATGTAAGCGTATCCACTTAAGACTGCTAGAAGCTCCTAAAGTGGGGGTGCATTAGGATAAATAGATAAAATTACGCAAGTCATTGCTTAAGACGGCTGATTTGTCAGGCACAGGCACGTTTGTACTGCTTTTATATTTCTGACAGAGGTGATGTGGTCATTAATCAATAATTATCTTGCTAGATCTAAAAGTAAAGGGTGGCCCTAACAACATTAAGTGAGGAGCTGTGGTAGAAGCCTCCTTTAATAAATAACAAGATTTTGCACTTACATTGCAAAACACCTTTCATCTAAGCAGGATAAAGATTTATAGAGGTGGGTAAGTTATGTTCCATTCATTTTAGTATAGGAGGAGCTGAGGTATATTGAGTTTGAGATTCACCCAAGGTCATGCAGAAAGGATCAGAATTAAATTTGAGAGTCCAAAATATTTTCTTAAAAATCATACCTCAAACCAAATAAACATAGCTGTTCCTTGGGAATTGAAAATAGCTGCATGACATTCTACCATGTCTTGCTGCTGTTGCATAATTGCTGACCAGTGGAACTGCTTGTGGAGCAATACTTCATACCAGAGCTGAAAGCTTCCTCCCTGAAGTAGTTTGGAGTACTTTCCCTTTGACTGCAATATGTCTAGGATCTCACACAAATATGAGTATGGTTAGGATAATCTATTTGCTCTGTGATCTTTGGAAGCTGCTGGTGAATTTTTAAATGAACAAAAGCTGAAGATAAAATTAGAAAGGTTATCCCTTGAAAAGAAGATTGTTTCTAGAACCTTGATGTTCAGTTGTTTTCTGTGGTGCTGTGGAAGCTTTCTCTGCAGAATGCATTCAGGTGAACAGCGATTTGAGTGCTGTTTTGATGGGCTTTTTTTCTCACTTGTAAATTTTTGGAGAAGAAAATACAAATTAACAGTGTGTACAATAAATTACCCCCAATTGTTTTGCAAAAGCATGTAAATACTACACCTTAGAATGGTTTTGCAGATGATCAATTATTTTAAACTGGATTGCGCTAAGAATTAGATGTGTGTTGCAAGATCACTTAAATTTTGGGAAGGGATTTTAAAGACACCAGCTTCATTTTGTTTTCAAGCTCTTACTACTTTTAATTTCTTTCTCAAAAATCACGTTGTATTTTAGGAATCTTAGCAGCTGAAAATATATGTACAGTAAAAGTTGAATTTTTCTTATGTAAAAAGCCTGCACACATGAGAAAATAATGAAATACGGAATGTTTGGCATGACCTTCTTACTATAAGATTACATCATACCACAAAGTGTATATTCTATTAAGTCATATTCTTATCAGCTGTGGAAAATGGGATGTCATTTTAAAATGCTTCCAGAAGATGAATTCTGGATATTTGAGGTTTTTCTGACCTTATGGATTCTTTGTAATCAAAGACATTTGCATTAGCATGGCTAGTGATTCTGTTCAGCTGGCTATTTCCAGAGCAAGTACAAGGCAGAGGATAAAGTTCAAGAACCAGAAGTTTCAACAGTTTTTCTACACTTGGTATTAACCTCATCTGACAAATACCTTGCTAAGAGCATTGGTTTTGGTCATATAGTCTTCCACTGATCTTGTCTTATGTGACTCTCTGGTCCTACGGGTCGACATTCTAGGTAATCTAGGGAGCTGAATTATGTTGCAGTAGGTTTTGGAAATACCTTTTGTTAATATATAGTGAGTTCACAATTATATTGTTTTTCTTTTTAACTTATGTAACCTGCCTAGATATGAACTGAGGTGTCTGAGTAGCATTAGTGCTCTCTTCTCTGCCCTTTGTCTTATATAACAGTATTTGGAGGCTAAGTGTGCTAATGCTGTGTATTTTTCAGAATCATGGAGAGTTTCCCATATGCTCTTTTGTTACTTCATAGTCCCAACCTTTCAGGGGAGTCCCATTCAGAAATCATTAAATTATAACCTACAGTATTTGGATGTCTCTGCTGTCCGGCACCACTGCAATTCAGAGCTAGAAAGGGAGTGGATATAGAGGCAGTTAAAGGATTTTTAAAACAGGCATTCACTGAAGCCTGTCTTTATCTATCTGGCTTGTCTAATTCTAATTTTAAGAAGCTAAATGCAGTTAGGAGATATTATTTCTCTCAGTTACACTTTGTTTCACTTTTCCCTTCCTGGCTGCTATTTTCCTCATGTGAGGTCTGATTCAGGAAAATCTGTGCATCTTTCCTTTGTTTATGTGTACACCCAAGATGATTTTTTTCAGGAAGACTCTTATATATATGCTTAAGTCAATTCAGTAATAATCTCTGATTGAAAGCCCTGAGAGAACTTTATCCCTTTTCATGAAAAGCTTGATCCTATATAATTTTAGCTAATAGGAGCTTTGCCTTTGGTTATTAACGTGGATGAGATAGGATCAATGGTCAGATTCTTTTTTTTCCTATACCCAGTTTTATCTATCTTGAGGCATTGCTTCTCCTTCTCTTCTACCACTTTTCCATATGCTGTCACAGACTATAAAGCTACTTCCTTGGTTTTGCTTTAGGTTAGTTGCATAATTCCACTGTTGAGTGGTCACTATGTTATTCATGTGCTTGTGGAAACATCTTTAAACATATATGTTAAAATTATTTCCTAACACTAATAAAGCACCAGCATAGATGGGGCCTTTGTATTAACTTATGTTAGTTGCAAAGAGCATGTCACAAGGAAAAGTTTAAAAGCCCTGTAGGAATCTGTAGACGAGAGAGGATATTAATTAAATGTATGTTTTGGAATAGTGCTTTCCTCGGTGAATGAGACCAAGGACCAATCTCATTGAGTTACACTAGGGATTAATTCAACCTAATGTCTTTGATGTTAAAAAACTGGGGACAAACTCATTTCTTTGGTATCTGCTTTGAAGAAGAAAATGTATAAGGGTCAGGCAGCAAGTTTACATATCACCAGAGAGCGTGTGGATGTAGTTCTGAAACAGTCTGCTGACACAGTATTAAATTTCTGGTTCTGTTCTATGCATGAAAGCAGTGAATATTTAATTACTTTTTTTTCACATACATTTCTCTAAGTGCTACAGAATGGGCAATGTTTCAAAATGCACAGTATTAAGACAGAAGTAGTATTTTTAACAAGTAAATTAGCAGAGATCTAAAATTAAAGTCAGCAGCACTGGCCAGATTTCTGAGGAGTGAAGCTATTGGGACAGGCAAGGGGAAAATTCTCTGAAACTGGAAAACTGCTGTATTCCTGAGGCAAAGCTTTACCGATAAAAGGTTAACCAAACTGACCTCTTGGTGACAGTGAAAACCCTTGTAAAATTTGCTTGTTGATCTGTAACCTTACTCCCTTCACAGACAACAGCTCTCCACACAAATTTATATGTTCCTTGTGAAATCTTCAACAATAGACATTGTAAAATAATTACGTAATGCTGCAGTGTTTTGTTTCAGGAGAAAAGAGGACAGTGGTTGTAAATAATTTAGCTCTTAGCAATTTTCTGGTACTTAGGCCTATGACAGACACAGTGTGTGTGCAGTTACAGCTTAATTAGGTATAAGATCATCTGTGTGTTTGGATCAAATGGGAGACAGAAGGCAAGACTTTTTTGATAGTAAAGTGTTTCTCTTTGTGCCATGTCTACATTGTTTTAAATGTTTTGTCCAAAATCAGTCTCCCCTGTAGACTTTCCCAGTAAATAGAAAGTCAGTTTAACAGGGATGTAATACTTTGAGTTGTCATTGTGTAAACTGGAAGTTTTGCAGAAAATGTCTTTATACTAAATTCTCATGTGCACTAACAGTCAACCTGAGAAAGAGCTTTTATAGGAAGATTTGTATTCTTTGTATAGGTTGTCTTTCTCTTCTTGCTGTTAAAAAGTCAAAATGAGCAAAGTAGTTAACTAGAAACAGGCTTGCTAAGGTTACTTGTAGGTTTGTTTTGGGTTGTGGGTTTTTTTTTTTCTACTGAAATGCTGCTTTACTGCACAATTAAGATTACAAAATGTGAAGGAAGTTAATATAAAGCATTTTTCCATGTTTACTTTGCTGCTTTGGGGTGTTTTCCCTTTTTTTAGGAGGGTTTTGTTTGCAGGCTGAGCAATAGCAACTAATGTACAGTTGCGTAATATTTGATAGCTGTGTTAAAAAGCACTAATAAACAAGCCAAGAGTGTGAATACTCACCCTTACTGCTACTGGGGCTCTAAGTCATTCAGTGTTTTACCTAAGTTTGACTGAAAAAGGAAACTGAGCCAGTAAAAGACATAGTCACTTCCTGAGCTGTGAAAACTTCCCAGCTGTCTTATACTTTGGTAAGTGGTTGTTTATCATCTTCAGACCAAAGAAACACATAATGTGAAATTTTATTTCATTTAAATATGGCCATGCTTAGGGTAACATTGACTACTTTTGAAAATCTACACAGCTAGTTGTTTATCTGCGTTTGCAGATAGACATATGGTAACTGTGGTCATCAGAAAGGAGGTTTTCAAGTTTGTCTTTGTGTTATCTTGTTGTTCATGCTTAATTTACTGCTTTACTTGGTTCCAACTACCTAAGAAAGAATAATTTGAGCTGCATGTATATCAAGTTTGTACGTATAATTTTGTTTTAGCCAAAATTAAATTTTATTTTGATTGATAACTCAGAGTTTAATATCAAAAAGATGATAAAAATGAATTGAAGAAATGCATCACATGCATGTGTCTTCCAATTCTCTTTTTCTTAGTGGTGATGATTTCAATCACTGAATCTTTTTTAGTCTTTCTGTCAAAGCATCAAAGGTACGTGATCAAATCACATTTTTTTAATGAAAAGCATATCAACTGTAAAAGTCATGTTTGGCCATCTTGAGTACTTGCATAAGATGATGGAGCAGTAGTTTCATTCTTCTGGTCTCTGATTATGAGGAAGGACCCTGACTGACAGTTTGACCAGATTAGAAATGATTTTAAGTTCCTTGGTTATGTTAACCATAGAGATCTACTTTCCTATTAAAGTATGGGATTGCCTTAATTTCTTTTGGTCTCTATATAAAAAAAAATGGTAAAAGAAAGTGTCAGTGGTATTTAAGTGACCCTATTTGATGTTGATATTCGTTTTACTTTGAGATGATTAAGACAGAGTAGGGGAATTTTTGCTGGTTTTGTTACTGTGGCTGTATTGGTAAAGAAAAAGCTTGTGAGAATAAGAATTTTCTAGGCTATTACATATATGCTATTGCCTTTTCACACTAAAAAAATTATATTTTTTCACACTGAGAAGCAATTTTAGTTCTGTAATCATGAAGCTTTGAATTTGCATAACACAGTAGAATCCTGATTGGAATTCAGCCTAATGGCTTCTGGGGGTGCAGGTCATTGTAGCAATTCAGACTTTAAGTGCAGCAGGTACCTTAGCAAAATCTACAGATTTAAGTATTAAATTTACTATTAATTCACATTGTTTAACATCAATAAATAAATTAGTTGCTCAGTATCACAATCTGTTAAATAATAAATAATGTAGTTATGGAATTTTCATTTCTAAGAAGTTACAATGAATAGTATGTGATCATATGCAGTGGATTTTTTTCCTTATGGCCTTATTCCTTTTCCTTTTTTTCCTTATTATTTCCTTATTCCTTTATTTCCTTAAACCATGATTGATTTGAGTTGGGTCTGTGCTTAACTTGTATTGGAGGTTACATTTGCATAATGTTCATGAACTGTCCTGTAGAAGACTTTGATGTAGGATAGAGAAAAATCACTTATTTGCGATGGTGTTTTATAAATTGATTCCAAATAGTAAAGATCTTATTTTCTGACAATACAGTAGGTTGCTGGAGTAGTTGCTATAGAACCCATGTTATTATTTCATTGCCTGTTTAACTATGTATGCCAAAGAAAAGGATGATTAGACACAGCAGTGGTACAGATGCCTTCATGCCATATTGCCATGGTATGTCTGTCATGTATTTGAGAAACTAAATCAAAGCATGTAAAGATACTTCAATTTTTGGCCTCTGAGGTTGTCAACATGTTTGCTAGTGTCCAGGCTCCTAATGCAAAGTTCTGTAAAATTTAATAATAGTTGAGACCTAAAATTTCCAAAGAGATCTAATAATTCTGTGTGTTGTAAGCATGTCTGAAGACATTAATAGAAGTCAGTGTCAAATTTAAATCTTCCCATAGAAATCTGAGAGGAATGTAATTAAATATGATAGAAATGTCAAAAAAGCCTGTCAAGTTCTGCACAGATCTTTTTATGGTGTATTTCTTGTCCCCTGGTACATTGATTAAAGTCATCACGATCCTTATACCAGTGGTACTGAATATGATTACATATGAAATGAAGATTTTGAATTATTGTAATTATTCTCCCATTCCTGATTTGTTTAATCATCGTGGAGTTACTGTCATTATGAAGTGTAGGAAGATATATGGAGTTGCTTATTCTTTCTGTGTGAAGCTAGGGAGGGTTTCAGATGTCTGAAGACTTAATTTCTGTAATAATGACAGCCAAGCTATCACTTTGAAGCAGTTAGGTTAGTGGTTTTAACTCTTAGATGCTGCACAGGAAGTAAATGCATGACAGTAATTCTTTCATGTTTTTTTTTATTCAAGTAATTTTCCCTGTAAAACTTGTATGTGGAAATGGAAAAAAGAAAAAAGTCTATTTTATAATTTTTGTTTTGTAATATCCTTTCACTCAATTCTTTAAGATAATTAGTAAATTACTTCTGACAACTTGTGGAACAGGTCTTTGCATGTATGTCGTCTTCAAACTAAGATGATTAATTTATTATGATTGACCGTGAGAAGTAGGTTTTTATGTTAAAATGTTATAAAGAAGAAGAATGGCTTACCAGAGGAACTATGCTCAGGGGAAAAAGACTGCTATCAGAGTGAGGAGTATACATTTCTTCTCCTACCTTTTTTTCTTTGTAACCTCTGGACAGACCTACCACAGGCAAACAGGGAATGCCAAAAGGTAGTAGGTTAGGTAGAAGAAAAGATGAACAGAAGGTTGTTTCTGGATTTGTAATCTGTAGTTATTGCTACGAGCAAGGTAGGATCCAATGAATTGCCTTATTAAATTTAGCAATGGATTTCATAACAGCTCCTCTCCAAATCAATACTTTCTTTCATGATTCATAAAGAATATTGTAGTAATAAATGGATAGGACAAATTTCTCAATTACTGATTTTAAGAATATGGGGATTGGATTGTTCAAAAGAGCTCTTTCCCAACTGAACTGACGATTCAGTTTTTATTGTAGGTAAATGGTGTTTTGTTCTGTCTAGCCAGCTCACTTGTCAAACACTTTGACCTGATCAGGCTTTCCTTGGGAAAGCTCTTGAATTGTTTTCAAAATAGAAACTATTTCTTTCCCCTGCTTACACAAGTAGCACGTAAGCAGTCTGATTTTATTTAACCTCACTCATAATTCTTGTGAGTGATTTGCATCAGCACAGAATAAGATTGTGTTATTGATAGTTTGTTGATGTTTTCCTGATACATACCATCACACTTACTATCAGTTGAACATTTTGACTAAGATCTAAGATTTATATTCTGTCAATATCCTTTTTTTATATTAAAAGTCATTTGGATGCAAGCTAAGTATTTTCAGGGGTCTAGTGAGGTAAATGTGAATATCTTATGCACCATTTGCACCATTTTTGTGCCTGTACTAACTTGACAGTTACTGAGGGTACTTTGGAAAATTAATTCTTCAGATGTACAAAGAAATCCGTGTTAATACATCTCCAGCAAGTTGCATTGTCATGTGAAAGATCATGTGTGTAAACACGACTCGGGGTAAGAGCAACTTCAGATTAATTGCTCAATTAATTCTGCAGAGAAGATAAGCCCATAGATGGCATGGTACCTACAGTGACAGCTTAGCGCTTTGAGTGGTAGTCTAGCAACTAACTGTATAAGGCAGTTCAAGGTTTGCAAGACGGTGTAGATGAAAAATGTTGCCTTATGTAGACAAACTCAAATAAAGTATATTGATTTTAAAAGGATGAGAGATGATTCTTACTCATTACATGAAAAAGCTAATTGTTCTGTGTAACAAGCAAATAATATATCCCAAAAGAAGGAACAGGATGAAGAAATGTATTTCCTACTGCTAGCTTTGTTTTTCAATAGAATATTTACTATAAAATCTCATTTATCCGGGGGTGGGAGGATGACACGACACTACAAAACATACACAGCTACATATACTTTGAAGTTGTGCAAGCTAATGAAAGTGCTCCTTGCTGATGTTTGTGGCTCAGGATTCAGACCTTATGTTATTTTCCACTGCTGCTTCAATTCCTGCCTCTGGAAGAAGCCTTCCTCTGTCTATATAGAAAGAGGATGACAGTTATTTTGGTGGAACATCACTCCTTACAGGAAGTCATCATACTGAGGAGTAGCAGCATAAAACCTAAAAAGAAAGCAAAATGTCGGGATCCATCTTTGTGAAAGAGGGACATTGTATTTAAGATATTAATGATTGAGATTTAAGCTTAATACTGGCTTTAAAAGAAAAGGGAGTCTTCTACAGACTCCTTGTTTTTCTTGTGACCATTCATTTGTTTAATTTTATTGGATTTTAATGTTTTTGCTGCTTGGAATTTTTGTACAAACATCATTGCAAAGTTGAACATATTCAAATAAAACCTAATAAATCTTACAGAAAAAAATTGTATAACAGTTCCATTTAGTGGTGAGGACTCTCCCATTAAAGACTCCTATGGCTTTTTTATGACTTTTTTTTAATGTTTGATTCCTAGCTTCAATAAATTATGCATGTTGGCTTTTCATTAACATAGAAAGCAAACATAATTCATTGTGAAGAATTCTTTGGTCACACATGATTGAGAAGTTCAGAAAGATCAAAAACACTTAGCTTTGTGGTAGGAACAAAACTATATTTCATGTAAAATCTCCAGCTCCCTGATTTTTAATATTGATACTTCCCCCCCGCCCCAGTTCCACAAAAATTCAGGAATGCTGATACATTACAGAAAGACATTTTATAGCTGATGGAGCTCTACAAGGAGCCCACAGAGTGATGTTAACCTCTTCCTAACAAATGAAGTAATTCTTGCATTGGGTTTTGTATATAACAGGAGTCATGCATTGCAATAATTATTTTTGCCTACAAAAAGATTTAAGGCAATTTTTTTTCTTCAAATGTCTTATGTTGGTTTGAGGGAGAAGATTGAAGGTACTGATAAACAGATAAGATCAAGATGACACCAAGTAAGGCAAGCTTTTTTTACTGCAGGGCTGGTAGGGTTTTGTGGGGTTTTGGTGTTTCAGTCTGAAAATGGTTTTATATTCATAAGACTTCCAATGAAAAATGTGACATGATAAAACAGTAACTGAGATGTATGAAGAAAAGGATGATGGTTCTTGCTTTCTATAAAAGACGGCAATGGAGAAGGATTAAGTTTCCTAGTGTTAGTGCATGAAGAGAGCTTTCTATACCATGAATATAGGAGACCGAGTACAGTATGAGCGTGGTAGGTGGAAAAATTGCATGTGGTCCAAAGGCAGAAAGAACCCTAGTGGGGACTTATGAGAGTGGTTTTAGTACTTTGTTTAACAATAATTGTAGCTGATGCAGGAATTCGTCCACAAATATTCTGAGTTAGAGGAGATACTAACTAATGGAATATGAAAAGTTGATGTGGATTTTAATACCTATATCTGGCAATTTTTTCTTGAATAGCAAAAGTACTAAGAAAACGTTCTGTATGTGCAGGACAGCTAGTATTTCTAAAATATACCTGATCTCTGAACAAAATGGTATTGAAATACAGTTATTAGTTCAAATAGACGCTCCTAAAACAGTAAATAATGACAAATCTTGATGTAAATAAGAAAGCATAAATAAACTATATACTCAAAAAAGAATATTCTTTATCTTAGGAGTTCACAACAGTATCAGGATGTAGGCCATGAGGTCTTATATCCTTCCTAGTAGTCCATTGTATTAATATTTTTGGTTAATGGCAATATTCAGATTAGCTCAAATAATTGGGCAAAAATATTGTTACATTAAAAAAGCCCAAACAAACAAAACCAACAAAACCAAACCTGGAAATGTGCAAGTTGGCAATATTGTGTCCAGTTTTGGTCCCCTCCAATACAAGCAATACAAGAAAGACGTGGATAAAATTGCATGAGTTCAGCAGAGGACTACGAATTTGAGAGCTGGAGCACTTCTGTGGGGAGAAGCTGAGGGAATGGGACTTGTTTAGCCTGGAGAAGAGGATGCTTGGGGTAGACCTAAGAGCAGCTTGCCAGTATTAAAGAGGAGCTCTTGAGAAGAAAAAGCCTGGCTCTTCACAGAGCTGCAAGGCAGGAGAAGATGAGACAATGGTCGTAAATTGAAACAGGGGAGGTTCCAAATAGACATAAAAACCCCCAAACAAACAAACAAACAACAACAGCAACAACAAAGAAAAAAACCAGCACCACCACCTTTTCACGATGAGGACAGTAAAACTTTGGTGCAGGCTTCCAGGTGATGCTGTGGCATCTCCTTCCTTGCAGGTTTGAGGACAAGATAGATTAGATAAAACCCTGAGCAACCTGGTCTGAATTTAGTGTTGGCCCTGCTTTGAGAAGGAGATTTGATTTAGACTGTTGTATCCAGAGTTATTGTATGAATCTAAGGAATAAAAAGTCTCACACTGTCTTAGTATTGATTTGGTATGTCATTGAAGTACAATCTATATGCCACTGGATAAAAGAAGTGTAAAAGACATTAAATGATTGTACCATAATTTAGGGAGTATAAAATAGCTGGACATACTTTCTTTTTACATGTTCATGTTAGTTTTTGTATTTAATATGCCTAGGTTTCACTTCGCAGGCACTTAGTGCACTCTTTCTATTGTCATATTTGTTTCAGAGTCACTGATGTCTATATATGCCCCTTTTCTTCCTGAATTCAGGTCAGTGCAGATTGTGGTCTAAGTTTTAGAATAGGTTTTTACTGAGTTTATCTTATTATTGTGCTACTGCAAATGAGATCTTACTAGAAAAGGCAATCTTATCCCAAATAAAAAATATTACTATTCCCATTTTTTCAGAGGGGCATCTTAAATATGTGTCAAAAAATATACCCAAAAGCATAGTATTAGTATAGTTTAGGTAAACTGAGTCCACATCTTCTGAGTGCCAGCCTCATGTGAAAACCACAAGATTACTTATTTTCATTATAAGGCTTGACTTATGTCTTGTACTGTCTTTTTAATAATTGGAATGAATGTTTTACGTATTTAATACTTGGGCCCTGACCGACACAACTTGCAATGTCATCTTGTGAATTTGTCCTACAAAATTCTTTCCTGAATAATAACATGGCATCTGTCAGCAGAATTCAGTGCACTGAGATGGTATTCAAGTACCTGAAGTTGAAATAAATCATGACATTCATTCTTGCTAATAATGGGTAGAAGCCAAGTATTTAATGCTTTGTAATTCACCCTTAAGATTACCTCAGTGAACTGTGATCTTGTGTAATGGTGAGTATTGGGTTGTTAGTTTTACAATGGATTACCTCAAAAAAAGGCAGTCAGTGTAAGTACACTATGAAAGATTACCTTTCACAATAAGCAGACCAAATTCTGTTCTGTAAATCCAGGTTATTACCACCAATCTGGTTTATTCCTCAGATTCATGTGAGGGATTTTATGAATCTGTAAATTACAGATACCTCCAACAAAATTTCTGTCAATGTACATACCTGAAACTGATTTCAAATTAACTGAAAATAATTCTTTTAAAGTTAAATTGATATTACTTGAAACAGAATTTTAATAAATATATGGTTGATAGAATAATCAAGTAATCTACGTAAAAGTTTGGAAACTCCTGCAGGATTGTGATACATAGATTAGTAAACCCACAGGGGATTGGAGCCCTGCAGCATGCTGAGGCACATATAATTAATTCCATGCACTTTATATTTGCAAAGCAGTGGCTGAGGGTGAACAGGTGTACCAGTGCATCTCCTCCATGTTAGTTATGGAGGCAAATGGGGCCACTGGTCCTGTGTAAATCTAAAGCCCAAGGCTGCTTTGGTTGAGACTTCTGAAATGTAAGGCTACCTGAGAGATGAAAAGCAGAGGAGGCACAGTTAACCTTACACAGGTCTCTCATCAGCTTATTCTCAAACTGGTTTTATGTGGGGCTTAACTGCTACAAGGAGCCTTGCTCCAGTTTTCTACATTTCAGCACAAGGCTTGTCTAGAGGGGATTAGAGATGTTGCCAGATACTGGGTTTGATCCCACACCTTGAAAAGTGGTCAAAGCATAGTACTGTGAAAGCTGTCGAGTGATAGTCCTACCAAGTGTCAGACACAAAAAATACCCACATTTTCTGAAATATCTAGGTTGGGAAAGGGGAGTTATTGGGTCAGGAGTGAAATGCATTGCACGCGATGCATTTTGCAATAGCTGGCTGGGCATAATGACCTTTTCCAGTTTTCTTCTGAAAGCTGATTCCCTGTGAACTGGATAAAATGTTAATAGTTAAAAGAAAGTGGCCCTAATAAATCCCTCAAATTCCATAAAAGATGATAAATGAGCAGATCAGAGTGATATATTCAGCATGTGTCTCATTTAAGTCTCTGCAGTATTGGGAAATAGTGTTTGGCGGGGCCACGCTCCCATCCTAAAACAAGTAAATCAAAATCTATCTTCAGTACAAACCACTGAATTGCATTCACAACCAGTGTAAATTGGCATCACTCTACTGCCTTCATATTGATCTAAATTGTCCGAGTGATAAAAAGTTTGGCTGTGTTATATTGCAAGCCTCTTCTTACCTCACCACCTGCAGTTTGTAACCCTTAGTTCATTTCACAGAGGCTGATTGTAGCTTTTAAAGTAGCTTCAAAGCAGCTTGAGTAAGGCAGGCAGCCAGGGAAATATTTCCCTTTACTTGGAAAAAGAGGAGCTAAAATATAGCTAGATTGTGAGGTGATTGTTGTGCCTGCGGTGCTGCTTTGTATCCAGAACCTTCAGAATATACTAAAGAAACTGGTTTATGACAGCTTTCATACTTATGAAAGTTAAGTAACTGTTCCAGTACAAACATTGTTGGTGTTACCTTGTTCACTGGTGGTTATTGATAGCTTTTTATGTTTCATAATATAATGATTATGATCACTGTATGAGTAAGGCTGTGATCTGTAAAACCCTATAGAATATCAGGCTTTCCCCAGTGGTTTACAGGATTTTTGTCTACAAATCTATTTCTTAACTGCAGAGTCATACATATATACACACATATATATAAATATTATATTTTAATGTATTTTAATTTAACTTTCTTGTGGTGAGAAGCATGACTGAAATTGATAAATTTAAAATGGTAACTTGGAACAATGTTATGTGTGTTCCTAGAATGCTTTTAACTGCAAACATGCAGGCAAGAATACTGTGGCTGCAGTGTTTTGTGTATCTATACTAAAAACGTTAACTTGAACTGAACCGTTTAACATGCTTAATCCGTAGCAGCTGTAATGGTTGGTGAAACTATTTCTGTAAACCACTTCTATTGGCATTCTGAGCTTCCTTTAGTATTGATTTAATTTTAGTCAACCAGTCAAACTTTAACCAGAATAAGCTGGTGCCAGATTATGCATCAATGACATATGTATTCTGTATTCTTCGGAAACCTCGCACAACTGCAGATTTTGCTTGCCTGTACGACCACTTTGTAACTAATTAGACCAGACGTGGCACTAAAGAGAAACCACAAACACAGCAGTATGCCCTGATAGATATTAATACAGTCCAGTCTCTTAACAAAGTGAACAATTGCCCAAATAATGATTTCCTGCTGTGGACTTTTTATGCTTTGTTTGTTAAATCCTATTTTCCTTCCTACTTTCCTGTTGACTACAGCAGAATTGAATTTTATTCATGCCGACTCGCACTGGGTCAGCAAAACTCTTCACCTTTGTGGAAGAAAAGTTAACTCATTGAAGGCTGTCTGGTTTTGAACATACCTTATCTTTGCACTGAGCTCCCACCCACAACCAAAGGGAAGGGGTTAATAGTGCTTTATGAAATGTGGGAGAAATGAGGAGCTGAGGTACATATCTGCTAATGTGTTTAAAGCCAAGCCAGAGTTCACTGGACCATGGTTTGGTTTGTTTTCATTTTCTAACTGTTCATTCCTTTCTTTTCTTAGTATTTGCTCATTGCCTTAGCGATTTAGCAAAAAATTGTGCTAAGTATATTGAATATAACATTAACAGTGATTACTGCCATAAGCATCACTACAAAAAATGAAGGTATAGTGAAAATTAATCCTGTGGAATATCATGTCACTAAAGAGAATGGCAACATCTTCTCTGCATATTCATTCAGCTGCTAGCATGGGGATACTGGAAGTAAGGTAATTTACAACATAATTTACAGAAATATATGTGTCTAAATAGGTTTATCTAATGATACGCAGAAAATAACTTTGATGGGCAGAAGGGAAATAATTTACTAACTTTCTACTGTTTGTATGCAATGTAATTGCATGCAGATTTCAAGTAGGTATATCATTAACACTGCTGCTTGCTACCTTTACAGTTGGAAAGACAAACAGTCTAGTAGTCTTCAGGAAATCTGAGCATTTGCAAGAAATGTTTTGTATGGAATAACTTACTTGCAAGTACAGGAAAAAGAAAGGTCAGAGGGGTACATTTTTGATCAAGAAGGCTTAATCAAATCTTGATAACTTTTGATGACCTTCCTCTTTCATAATGAAATCCATGGGTCATTTTTTTCTAATAAACTGACAAGTGTCACACAAGTTGTTGTTCAGTTTAATACTCTGAAAATATTAGGCCTGCAGGGATGCAAATGGTGCTAATTGTCAGAATTAATCAGCAGCAGATAAATAATAAAGTAGCATTTTTTTTACATTGGTATTTTCTTCTGTATTTTGCACACTATAAAATATGTTGTGTGGATATAATATAATCAGTCAAGAGTACAGATTTCACGCTAACACTTCAAACCCCTAGTTACTACAAAGGTTTTCAATTTAAAAATCAGTATTTTACCAGGGTGGGAAATTGTCGCTCTGGTAGATAGAAAATACTACATTTAAAGCAGTGAACAAGTGTTGGAAGTTGCGTTTTCTTTGGAAGACAGAGTTCCATACTTGGACTTTCTGTGATATTGAAAGCTACATCTGAATCGCATTCATGTTTTCCCCACTTTTGCTGTCTTTTTTAGTACTTTCATCTGCTCAGGTGGTATTGCTTGAATGCTAAGCCTTCTGATAGGAAAAAGATTCGAGAGACACAACAAAGGAAAGGTCATTGATTATGTAGGAGAAGGAAGTCTAAAGCTAAGCCTCCCAAAATTGCTTTCAACAGAGTGATAGTTACAGAAGTCATTGAACTGGCAATGGCACATGTCCTGTATCCTTTAGAGCCCTTTGAATGGTGGGAGGGCATGCAGCCATTTATTTTTGAGTTTTTGGATAAAAAGTACTTCCAGTTGCACAAATTGATCACCCCAAAATCAGGTGCATATTGTATTTGGTCCACTTCTGAAATTTAGAAAGGGGTCGGGGGGGGGAAGCCTCCAAAAGTCTGTCTTTGTTTAAGAACATCTGCCAAGTGCAGATGGCCAGTCTATTTTGGTATCTCTGATGCTTTGTGCAGGTATCCAAAGCAGGTTATATTCTATTGGTATTAGTCTTTTTAGAGGAGTCTCTGAACCAGTTTCTGCCTTCTTTCAACTGTGTTATCTGTGCTACAGAAATGATGCACAGATTTATTAAGAAAAATATTTGGTGAATCCTAGCTCCAATTCTTTTTCTGTAATGTATGTGGTTGTGCCAGGTAGGCACTTGTTTCTCTGCCTTTTTTCCTGTCCCAGGAATGACGCTAGCTTCTTGACGCAGAATGTCTTTACCAAAATTTGACAGTGTTTTGTAAGAGGCAGCTGTGTAAATTAGGATTGCAAGGGATTGGGGAGGGAGTAGTTGCACCTATCTGCAAGAGACTTTTGCATGATCATTCTACAGATCTGAGCATAAGCATTTCATAGATTCGTTGGTCAGCAAAACACCACTGTGATGCAGGTAATGATAATTAGATATATGTACACAGGGAGATACTAAAGCAGACATATTGCATGAATTAAATAAGTTTGAGGAGGAATCAGGGACTAAAATACAGAATTTCCTTAACTTGAATCTCACACTTAGTTTGTTAGACCATGGTATTTTTATTATGTGTGTTACACTTAATGGCAGTCATAAGGACATGTTGGAGAAAATTCAGGTATAACCTGAATCACTGCCCTGACTGTGAAAAACTGAGTTTTTTCCAACATTGCAGGTGACTGATGGCTTTGATTTCTCTTCACTTCAATTCCAAAGGAAGAGAAAGATGATTAATGATTAATAATATTTCAGAATAAAATAATTTGGGACTGCCTAATGTGACTTCTCTGGTGTCAGGGTTTAACCCCTGCCGGCACCTAAGTACCATACAGCCACTCGCTCACTCCCCTCCGGTGGGATGGGGGAGAGAATCAGAAGAGTAAAAGTGAGAAAACTCATGGCTTCAGATAAAGCCAGTTTAATAGGTAAAGCAAAAGCCATGCACGCAAGCAAAGCAAAAGAAGGAATTCATTCACTCCTTCCGATCGGCAGGCAGGTGTTCAGCCATCTCCAGGAAAGCAGGGCTCCATCTCGCCTGACGGTTACTTGGGAAGACAAACGCCATCACTCCGAACGTCCCCCCCTTCCTTCTTCCCCCAGCTTTATATGCTGAGCATGATGTCATATGGTGTGGGATATCCCTTTGGTCAGTTGGGGTCAGCTGTCCCAGCCGTGTCCCCTCCCAACTCCTTGTGCACCCCCAGCCTGCTCGCTGGTGGGGTGGGGTGAGGAGCAGAAAAGGCCTTGACTCTGTGTAAGCACTGCTCAGCAGTAACGAACACATCCCTGTGTTATCCACACTGTTTCAAGCACAAATGCTAAACATAGCCCCATACCAGCTGCTAAGAAGAAAATTAACTCTATCCTTGCCAAAACCTGCACATCTGGCCTTACGGAGAAAAAAAAAGGGCCAAGAGCCTATTTTAAAAATCTTTGCGATTAGCTCTGACACTGTAGATTTCCAGTCTGCAGTCTTCATGAATCTTCAAAGTCTAACTCTGTTTTTGTTGCTTCATCAGCCAATTTTCATTCTAAAACTTCGCTCTACTATTATGGGAATTATTCTTTAGTATTGAGTATCTGCTACCAGTGTAAGTCAGCCTCTACATTGGAATATATAGCCAATTTTTTTTTTTTTTAAAGATCAAGAGAAAGCAGTTCATGACCTAAGTATCTGCATTTTTTCTGAGGTAAATAGACAGCTATAATGTTTTTTATATGTATTACACATGACATCCAAGTGCTGCTTTGAATTGTCACTAAAAACTGTAGTAGTGCTGAAGAGATGCAATCTGGTGTTCCAGCCCAAGCTGCTGTATTTCCAGCCACATGGTACGCTGCTTTTCAGAGTTTCCAGAAAAGTGAAATCAGTGTCAGGCTACCAGTATCCAACCAAAACAACTTCAGTTATGTCATTGGACCAGTGTTTGCTTATCAGGGAACTCTGAAGGAATTTGGTTAGAGACGTGGTTATTTTGGACCTAATATGAACATCAGACCTCACATAATCTGCAGAGTGTGGAAAAACTGTTCCTAGAGAAGAAGTTATGTTAGTGCGTTTTTATGTGCAAGTAAATAAAAAGGATGTTGGGCTTGAGGCTTTTCATCATGTTTCTGGTCATTGTGTTTGGTTCAAGCCAAAATTTGTGGGTCTGTCTCTGAGCTGTGATTACAGTTGGCCTGTTTGAATAAAATACAGCACCCAAATCCCTACATTGTCTAGTGAGGTAAAAATTTACTGCCGTTAATTTAGACTAAACGGTTTGTACAGAGCAACATCATTGGTTTAACATGGATTATCATAATATTAACAAAAGAAATCGCAGTCTAAAGTTTTGATGTGCAAATGGTTTTAGGAAAGAGAAATCAGAAGGTCACTAAAAGGTCTAATGAGCTCTCCAAGAGGGCACTGAGGCAGGCATGTACACATGCTTGTATTTCCTACTCTGAGGTATAGAACTGGCATAAGTCATCTCCAGTAATCCTGCTAATGCATCCTGCTGTGGGCTGGTTGAACCGCTTGACTCCATCCCATTCCAGTTCTTTTTGAGGAGACATTTAGATCCTGAATCTCATAAATTTTTTTTTTTTTTTTTTTTTTTGAATTCACAGTCTCTTGTCCTCAGTAGCTGGTAAGCCATATAATATTTTTTTCTGGTAGAAAGTGCTGACTCAGTCCTGTTTTGTTTTCTGTATTGTTTTATAGAATGAGCCTTGTGAGATGGAGCATAGTGTTTTGCATGCCTGTCTAGTCTGGCAATGACACTGTGAATTTCCCTAACTGTCTATGTTGTTGCACTTGTTGGTTGTCCATGTAAAGTTATGTTTCTGTTGTATTTCTAAGGAAATATTTTTTATCACAAAGAAACAAGACCTTATTGAATGTCAGCTCCAGATAGAACTCAGATATTATAATACACAAGTACCTCAATGTCTCCCTGGCATATTTTGAAGCAGCTTTGCTCTCCTGGCAATATTCAAAGCTTAGAAACAGCCTTGTGAAGGCTTGGCAATCTTTAGCAAGGCCATGGGTGAGGCAAATTAGTTGAGGGACACATCTGACCTGTATCCAGAATGAACAGGAGCAAAGCAAGTAATTTTCTCTATTTAGGTGCTGGAAAAGTGTATAAAAATACGTGAACGTTCTTTCCTTTTAAATATAATCAAATTTATGATCTTCACATTTCTAAAAGCCTGGTTTGTATCTGTACTGTTTCTTTGATGGAAGAGTGTAAGTGAAGTGTAAATTATCTTTGAATGTGGCATAAATGTTTGAAGTAGTAAATTGGGACTTGCTCGTTAACTTAATTCTGCCAACAAGCAGGCAAGAAGATGACCTGAATCTCAAATTTCATTATTGACGATGGAAATATGGTTATCTTCTTTCCTTTGATTGTTAAAAGGATGTTGGGGGGAGGGTTTTGTGCGATTCTGTAACTCTTCTATTTCCCTTTCTGTTGGAGAACCGTTATTGTTCCCTGCTGCCCTTGCAAATAAAACAAGTTCAATGGTCAGCAGACATGTGCAACCTGATGGCTGAGGAATGAAAAATAATCCTTCACCTTCATTTTCTTTGTTATTGGCCTTTTTGTTGTGTGACACAGCAAAACAGATAAACCAGAATTTTATGAAAGTCCCTCTGCTACTGTGTGCCAACATTTGGGGGTGGCAAACTTTTTGGGGTTTCTTTAACTTGCTTTTTGGAACTTTTGGGAGCGGTGAGGGCTAAGTATATTTTACTGTCAACTAGGACACTAAGATTCAAAGATTCTTCCTGATAATCTTGCTCCTGACATTGCTGTTTTGAGAAGATTAATGTTTACCAGTATCACATTGAGATCTGGTTAAAAAGCTCTGAACAAGGTCTAAATAGCATTTATACCCATCTAGAGATAATTTCTTTTTCTGAAGTGCAATATAGTTCAAAATTGACCAACCTTAACTAGAGAAACAATTTAGCAAACGACGAGGCAGTACAGATCATGCATTTCTTGAGGATTTCCAGTGGCATTTACATGCAACTTTCCTGGCAAGCAATTAGTTGGTTACATCTCACTTGTCTGGACACGTTTCTTCAGGTTGTCTGACAAGAAGTTACTTCCTTGCCTGATATTTCCCTGACCCATTCCAAGAAAACCTTCACAGAATGAACTTGCACTGAAAATAATTCCAAGATTTCAGCATTATAACTGACCACAGAGGACAGGCTTATTTTTGTTGCTTCCCTTTCCTAATGTGGAGCTAGAATCGCAGAGCCAGTTTATGCCAGCAACAAGCAACATCAAAAGTAGATTAATTTTTTTCAGTTCTCTTCCATTTTGTAGCTAAAATTTCCACATTTCTATTCACCTACTGAAAAAAAAAAAAAAGGCTGCACTAACCTGCCTGTGACATTTAGAGATGAAAGTGTTTTGTGCCAGCAGCAACCAGGCATGATCACTGCAGTGAACCAGTTTATTAAACTTGCATTTGAATCCAGCTGGCACGGCGAACAGTGACTCAACTTCTCCCTGTGGCAGGCACATCAGCGCACACTCGCTGCCTGCCACCTTTGCTGGCTCACACGGTCAAATAAAACTTCTCCTCCTGGGCCAGGTCTGAGACCTGTAGCACATTTTAACAGCCTGACAGAAGGCACGAGCCACTTAGTTTGTCTGGGACTATTACTTAGACACCAGGGACTGGATTCGGACTTCACAGAAGCGCCACTGTAGTGTAATGTAATTCGAGATGAGCTGCCTGGTTTAGTCCAACTAAAAGTGATCAGAAATGTGATCCTGGTTTGAATATATCTGTTCTCTCTTATTCTTGGTCTCTGTTAGCCATTAACTTTCCATCTTCTATTATGCTTTTCCCAACAAGGCCATACCAAGATACCTTATGGGCATTTTCCAACTCCATTCATCTCTTTGTCT
Organism: Morus bassanus; assembly: GCA_031468815.1. Lineage (NCBI taxonomy): Eukaryota > Metazoa > Chordata > Aves > Suliformes > Sulidae > Morus > Morus bassanus. The sequence continues at coordinate 54,594,649 of CM062567.1, read as the reverse complement.
GTGGCCAGTGTGACCAGTGTAGCTGGTGGCCTGAAACCCTCATGTCCCAGAAGCAGTTGGTGGTGTTTGTGAGCATTTGTGTCCATTTGATGCTCCTGTCACCCTTCACTTGCTGTGGTTCTGCTGCTTGATATTTTCAGTTGGCTCTTGAAGTTTAGTTTGGAAAAAAGTGATGGAGGAATTGGATGTAGTCCTAATGAGAGACATTACCATGTTGCTTGATGATACAGCAAGCAGCTGAAGACAACCGATTCTCCTTCGTATGGAGCTTTGTTACTTTCTGACCTGCCTTTGAACTTGTCTTTGGTAGCTGCTGCTCCCCCACCATTTGTTTTTGCAGGCTAATCAGGCTTGGCTGATGGATATGCAGGAGTTTCCTGGAGTCCTGAAGTACGGTATATACATCAGATAGGAAGAACAGACAATACATAATGGCGTGTCACCATAGGTAACGCTCACTTTACCGCGTTCAGTCAGATGATGGCTAAACATGCAGCTACTTGAACTGATCGCTCATCTCTAGAATCGTATGGGGAAACCAAACCCTCCTGAAATTCTGTGGGTTTTGCTTATTAAGAAGTGCAAACGTATTGTTGGGTAGGTGGCATGATTTTTTTTTTTTTAGTTCATGGCCTGACATCTTGTTCCTCGTGTAAAAATAATTTTCACCAGGTATTTAAAGGTTTCCTTTCAGACTTCCATAAAGGTAGTGGTGGGGATATAGCTAAAAAATAACGTAGTATGCATTTCTTAGTTCTGATTTTTTAAAATCTATGAATTAATATTATTATTGCAAAAAGTGTACAGGTATGAAGTGTGTGTATTTGAGGTTATTGTATCTCTTGGTTTTTCTGGCAGTACAATCTAAACTCTACGCTGATTTAAAAAGAAAAGTTGTAAAGCCAGCTTTGTGATTGCCTGTAGTTTGAGGTAAAGGTTGGCTAAAAGAGATGTATGCTTTAAATATTTTTTCCCCATGCATGATTTCATACAGTACATGAAATCTTACTTTAATGTAATTACTCTATAAAAATAGACTGAAGAGAGTATTGATTATAGTATTTCTCATAAGGGTGTGTAATGAAAGAAACAGTAAGAATGGCTATAAGCTTTTGAAATAATTGTGCCTTGCTGTATATTCTCTGTTCTTCTATATGTACTCACTTGTGTAACTGTGAGAATGTATATGAGGGTGTCAGGAACAGCTTATGGTACACATATCAGTCCTCATAATGAGGAATAGTGAAAAGTAGGTGGAAGTTCCCTGTTGCTACAGCAAACTGGTAAAGTCTACTTCTGGCGCACAATTGCTGTCAACATTGTTTATTCTAAAATACAGGGCAGGACGCTGTGGTTATCAGGAAATTCCTGCAGTTTTCACAGTTGTCCATTTCCCATGGGGGTTACAAGGAAACTTCTTAAATTCTTTGTGTCTAGACCAAGCTGTAGTAACCAGCTACTGCTGGGAAAAATCTTCTAAATGCCAGTGAGTTCCTGTATACTCCATCCATTTCTGTCTCATGGTTGAAACAGAAGGATGCCTTTGCCAGTAGCAGAGAAGTGGAGATGAAGTTGTAACCTTCTCTCTCCCAGCTGCACCCTCCCATCCAACTAGGACCACCTACAGGTATGTACAGTGTCAAGGTACAATAGAGAAGTTCACTAGGCGTAGCTGCATCCGACCCTAATAGATACTTTTTTCCACAGGACTGAGAGTTCAGGTATGAATGTGGATTGAGTCATACCCTTGCAACTGGAGAGTTTATGAGGAAGGCTGAGGTCGATGTGGATAAAGGGGCAGATGGTGGTATAAGCTGTCGTTCTTATTGTTCTGTTGAAGTTCTTAGTTTGCACCAGCAGAGGATCTGCCCATGAAGTGTTTTGCATAAGTCAAGCCGAATTTCAATAATTTGCACTAACAGCCATCTAATTCATTGTGGAAAACTGGATTTCATAAATCAGCAAGACAAACTGCTTAAGAAGCAATTGGGAACCATGCATCACCAAAATATACTTAGTTAATGTCCTCTGACAGGCCTGTTGGTGGTGGTTTATGGTGTTGTAGTGCATTGGAATTCATTTCACAGGCTGTGACCCTCTTATAGTAGGTGCTGTATCAATGGAGAGCAGCATGGCAGCGGGTGCATGAGTTTTCAGGCAGAGGACGAAACAGGAGGGAGGAAGTGGAAATAGAGAAGGCAGTGCAGTACAAGGAGACAGAGTTAGTATGCCTGCAAAGCAGTGTTTTCAGCATGCTTTAAGCCTTACTATTCTGCAGCTGAATCACTGTTTCATTGGGGTGGGGGAGTGTGGTAAAAGCTGTGTTCTGATAATACTTCTGGGAAGATTTTGCTTTAGAAGCCGTAAAATGCCTGACATGTCCTGGAGGGGGAGGTTCAGAGATGAAAATTGCCTGCAGCCTGGCAGTTTAGCATTCTGAGAGGAGCATAGCATGGTTTTGAGTCAGTCTAAAAAAGGAAGTGATTCCTGTCTCCTGCTTCTTCAAAAGTGATGTGTCCTCTAGGCTGGCATTGGAGAAGGTAGATGCATGCATGTGCCTTACTCATTTATACATGCTGCTTAAATCCTAGTAGGTAACAGTACTAGCTGTTACTACAAGCTAGTACTTTTATCATGTAAACTTTTCTTAATTAGATTGTGGAGAAACTTGACTCCATCACCACAAAAGAGGCTTAATTACTTAAATCTCTCTTGGGGGACCAACACCAAGTATAGGTAACCTAATTGTCACCTAACACGTCTTTACCTTTTGTGTTTTATATTTAGATGTTCCCGAAGGTTTATGCTACAGATTGTGGTGGAGGAACACAGGTGGAACTGAAGCTCCCTGGTATAATGTATAGGGGTATAATGCCTAAGATAGATATTTGACCCTTGCCTTTAAGCCTCACACATTAGGGACCCGAGAATTTTGTTTTCCCCAGAGGAGAATGGTAATAGAGAAGCTCTGTCTGCACCTGCTATGCAGAGGAAGGCCAGATTTGCCATCTATTGAGCTTAGGTGTTGATCAACCTCTAGTGTTGATTCCAGTGTAACACAGTCACAACCCTGTAGAGAAAGCTTTGAGGACATTTTAGACTCACCTACAATGTGGAAAGCTAGGCATGCTGCCTGGGCCAAGGGTTTATTGATTTCACCTGCCCTTAAAATGTTGTCATGAGAGTGGTGCTGATAAGGAAGGAGGGCTGGATGGGGCTTGACCTTATTGCTGCTGGGAGAGCAAGGTATGCGGATAGCCTGAACTCAGAGAAATAGGAATATTAAGTTCTGTGTCTTGAAGATATCTTGTGCTTGCACGATCTCCCACCCCAGGAGAACATAGACCACAGGCAGGGAGAATTTTAAAGACTTCTCCAGATAACTGAGAAGGCCTGTAGACAGGACTGAATTGAAAGAGACACTTAGGTTTCTGTTCTGAAAAGGTATGGTCATCTTGTATAAATGTATTAATTCACAGTTTATTATTTAGTACTGTAAACTCTGTAAAATATTCTACATAATATCATAAAATGTTTTTGTCTTAGTAGTAAGAGACTCATGGCAGTCTCCTTCTGGTAAAGCTAAGACAGCGGTGAGCCTGCCTGCCTTTTGAGATACTTATGGAGGCAGGATGGTTGGGATTAGTGAACTGGCAATAAGTGTTGCTTTACTTTATGGACTGTCTAAGAGATATCATCAAATGTACCTTTCCTAAACCCTTTGATGTATTATTGTGCTCACTGTGGTAGTGAAGGATAACTCATGCCCTTTATTGCAGAGAAATGTATTGCAAAATTCTGTTGTCTCATAGATTAAAAAAACCTTATAAATCAACTGGATATAGTGAGGGTTTTGTTCTCTAATTAAGTCATCCTTTTTCACGTTTTTACACAAATAAAACATTTTCTTTTTCATTTTAATTCAGGCTAGTGATTTATGTCTTTGGCACCCTGCACTGATGCTGTAGGAGCTTGTGAGATGTTCATTGTTAGGCTCAAAGTATTGCAATAATTCCGTTGCTTTCTGTCTCCGTGTGTAATTTTCAGTCAAAGATTTACAGCCATGCACCCCATGGATCCTCATATTAAATTGTCTCATCTGCAAAAACAGATACAAATGAGTCCCTTGGCTATTTCTTCATAGTTCTAACGCTGTTACGCAGCCTGCATATGGCCAGCACACGAGAATACTCACTGCTATTGATGTAAGAGCCAAGTCAAGTTATGGCCACTGTCTGTAGGTGCACTTTCTGTACAGTTGTTCTTAGGATAGCATTATCCTTATTCTGTATTGTCCTTTAATCTGCGTTAGAAAGCTATGAAAAGCAGATAGGAGATCTGTGTTGCAGAAACCTTTGCAGAAAGTGCTCAGTTATGTTCTCTCAGAAGGCCAAAATCTTTCTCAAGTACACTTATTTGATTAATTTTTTTTTTTTATGGTCACTTCAGTAGTCACCATATGTTGACCACAGATTGTGAACAAGTTGGGTTTTGGAGAAAACGGGGAGTTACTGATTAAAAACTAGTTTAAATTTAAAAAATAGAAAAAGTGTTTCCTTAAAGACAGGTTTTTGTACTGTCTTTAGTAGAGTAGGATTACTCTATTAATAGAGTATATATAGCACAGTATTGCTGGAGAATGGAATAGTAATATCGTTTGTAGCTTCTGGGAGTATTCTAATGAAAGTTTCTAAATCAAACATGATCCATTTTTGCTATTATTAAAAAAAGAAAACCACTGATTTTGTCAATTTCAGTTGTGGAAACTTAGCCTGTTATGCAAAAATGAGATTATATTCTTACAGGCTCATGTGTCATCAACGTATAGGCATGCAGAACCCACAGTTGGAATTAGCTGATATTGTTCTTTCTTATTGATATTTTTCTTTCTTAGATATTTTGAAGATGTCTAAATCCAGATTTTTTTTTTTCCTGTAGCCTCTTTTTATTGTTTTGTGGTAAGTGATTAAAAAAAATTATTTTGTCTAGAAAATAAGCAGATACAGGCTGAGAAAGATGCAAGGATACCTATAACAGGAGGAGGGTTGTAGTATATGGAGCAAAGCCTTTTTTTCTTCTTTTTCTAGCCCAAGCTACAATGAATTAAAAAATATAGAGAACTTTTTCAAATTTCTAAAATTTTGATGACATTTCAAATTACTCTTTTCTGGGTTCGTTTCTTTATTCAAAATCACTGTTTCCCTGCTTTCTCTAGTTTAAATCAGAATTCTCTGTGCATTAGTAAGTATTGTTTTTCTGTGCACATCACTTGTGATTTGAACATATTTGCTTTTGGCTGAGATGTATGAGACCAATTTATCTACCCACTCTTTTCAGAGTGCAGGCTGCAATAGGTGTTAATTGTTTTGCAATCTAGTGTTCACTTGCTCCTTCAAACCTTCTTGGTCATCCTTCAGCTCTTTCTTGGTCATGTTATTGGTCACAAAAACAGAAGCCTAAATACATCGCTGAATATGACCTTTGTGTGACTCCATTAAAGATGACGTCTCCAATCTGAGAATGTGGTCAGCATTGGTCTACAAACTGAATGTTGAGGGGAAAGTGTCTTTTTTTTGATCACTGGTTATATCAGTAGTAGAATAACAGTTTGATATTTTAAAAAACTGAGTTGGAAATGTTTGATTAGTTGAATTAGTACTGGGGTGCTGTTTACAATTTTTTCAGTGATTTCTGTACATTAATTTGCAAATTATAAAATCAGAATAGTTATGCCATGTAATAGTACAATGTGTAAGATAATCATGTAGCAATGTTAGAGGTGTTCCTTTGGAAAAATAAATTCTACCACTGATTGACAAAGTAATTGTAAAATACCTTTCACATTCTCCATTATTTTTTTCCACGTATCAGTCACTGGTGTTTCCCAAATTCATGAGAATAGAAAAGTCGTTTCCTTACTTAGTAATTTTTTTGCTTCCCCTTTGCTGTTCTTACATGTGTCTAATTATGAAAATAAGCTGTTGTTATTGCCTTAAATTATTCTTATAATGGAATAATTTTTGTTTTGTTTGAACCACATGCAAGTACATACTAATTCTTAATTAGTGGCATAAACTTAATGGCTTTGGGTTCTTCAGTATAGGCAAAGATACTTGATCTTACCATCCCTTTGCAGTTACTTTTCACGGTCAACCATGCATTACAAGCTGCCTTCAGTTCTGTGAAAAAGCATGTTAGTGTCCCATGCACATACAAAAAAGCCACGGGGTGGGGGGAGGCTAGACACCAAGGAGTCACTGTATATGGTAGGGTTTTTTCTTTTGACTGCTTAAAAAGATAAGTAGCTGCGAGAGAGTCAAGTGTTGTTTCTCTATAAATTGTGTGCCAGCAGGTTTATCGCTAAACGCTGTAGGTTCTGTTGAGAGGAATAATCAGGAAGAAGAAAGGGAGGCTAAAATAACAGAGTGGTAGGACTATTTTGACTCCACAATCAAACCCTCCTTGACTTTTGCCCTTTGGGTGGAAAGTGCTTATGTTACAAAACAACATGAGGTCAACCTCTAGGTTCTGCTGTTAGTTTCTTTCTTGCTGATCTATACTGAGGGAGCACTTGCCCTGCATATTTGCGTTCTTTGCTTTTGTGTTAAAAGTTACATGCTATTACTGTTTAGGTGATAAGAATGGCAGTCACTTTTCCTACAGAGTGTAAGAAGAATTGCTGAATTGAAGAATGAAATATTGCCTAGATGCCATTGAAGAGTCATGCCGAGGCACAGTAGGAACATATCCTGAAAAACATGTGAGCATCGTCTTCTCAAATATCTCCTTCCATCAAAGACAGTATTAACACTATTTTTACAGTTATAAAGTCAGGATATTAAAACAAATTGTTTTGGGTGCACCCAATTGATTTGATAGCACTCTATGAAAACTCTCCTGAGTTCTTTTGAAAAGATAAATCATACCTGGTCTAGGCTTCAGCTTTTTTTCTGAACTCTTACCAGCTTAGGATGACAACTGCTTGGTTAGTGATCCAGTGATAGACCCGTGATGTGGAAGAGGTGTGGGAGACCAAGTGTATTATTTAATGGCTGTGGTACCGTGGAGGAGGCCCCTGTCAGGAAGCAATAAAGTAGTTATTAGGTAATGACTGTGGAGGCACCATATATAAGGTTAAATTGATATATGTAAATCACTAACTTTAAGATGCTGAAGGTGCCTCTTGGCGCCCATCTTTTTTCACACAAGTGGGGATCAAATAGTTACTGTTTTGATAAATGGTATGTAGCTAACCTACATTAAAGACCTTAAGGGAGTTGAGCTCTTAAATTCCTTTGAAATGTAATGGAATTTGGGCGCCAAGTGCTGTGTCTCTTGAAAAAAAGTCACTGGCTCATTTGCTTTTATTAAACTGCTTTTGAAAATAGTGTGCAAAGACTTTGATATGTTCTGTCGCAGTATGAAAGTAACATAGGCACAGGGTATGCATACAAACGAGCACATCTGACATCAACTGCATGTTGGCAGTGGCAGAAACCAATGCAAACCAGTTAGGTTTAACTGTTCATGGCTTTCTAGTGATGTGTCTAACACGTGTGATGCATAATACTGATTGCAGTTTTTGGAGGTCTCTGCACAGGCTGTTTGGGATCATTTGAACAGAAATGTTTCATGTTGGCTTGTTGTTTGGTGTCCATCAATTTTACTTAATATATTCTAAAAGTAAATAAATAAATAAAAAATAAAATCTGTAGTTTATTGGAGGCTTGACTTCTGCCACATATGCAATCCCTAAGTCAGCAAAGTATAAAGCAACATGCCTGAGTAACTCTCACTTGCTTACATACCTTGTCTCCTCTTAACTATGCTGAATTATACAAATATTAAGAAACCAAAACAAAAGAAATACCCCAAAACCTTAGACATCTGTCAGGCTTTACAGAAAGAAAGAGAGTTTTCTTCACATGGTAGTTTACACTTGAAACTGTAACTACTCTGAGAATTGAATCTGCTATGATTAAAGACTATAACTGATACTCTTCATATAATTTTGCTTGGGAACTGTTTAGCATTCTAATGACAAGTGAGTAAAATACAGAACAATGGCAGTCTGCTTCTCTTAAGAGATAGGTAGAATTTGGTCTCTGCACAGGCTCACAGTTACTCTTAGGTACTTTGCCACCTGAACGGGTGATTACCAGGGGAACAGGCTTGCTTTTGTTTGTGAAGGTATATGTAATAAATGCACAGTACACATTTGAATGATTTTTTATTTTAATATAATCATGTAAAAGAAATGCAATTAAAATGAAACCAAACCAGATGTAATTTTTTGTAATATTTTTTAATTATGTGAGTGCAAATTTTGCAAGTGTTCAGTTATAAGCTTGCATGTAAATTCGAAAGTCCAGCTGTAAAGTTAAAACAGGAGAAGTACCTTAATCAGAGCTGTACAAACCTATATAATCAGCATGAAAATGTTATTGTACTGCCACATGTGATATATCATTGCTTTGCTGTATAAACACAATTAAAGAGCACCTTGGGGACTCCCTCAACAAGAGATTAAACAGGGAAACAAGACCGGCAATTCTAACACTTTGCATCTGATTACTTAACCAATCCAGACAGGCTTTCATTCCCAAAGATGTCTATTCCCTGAAATATGCATTATAAGAATTCACAAGTGCAATTGTCTAATACTTTAGGTCACAGACATCCATTCTTTCATATTCTGCTTGTCAGTAAAAGAAATAATCTGTAACCTTTCCTCAGAAGATACACATAGATTTCCTCAACCCCCCCCCCCCCCCCCCCCCCCGTCAGAGATTAGCAACAATTCAGACTTTTGAGTGGAGCTAATTGCTGAATGCCGTCTAAACTGCTTCAGACAAAATGACCTTGCTTAGCAAAAACCTACCATTTAAATTGTTAAGGTAGCCTCACTTGTTTTGTCTGGAATAAGTTAAGGAAACAGATCATAGGTAGGTCTGGAGAAGGTGGTCATTTGTGGTGAGGAGGGTTGAGGTGAATAGCTGCAAGCTTCGGGGAGCATCAACTTCCCTTACTGAAATAGCGGCTTGCAGAGGATATATTAAGTAAGCAACACAGAACTTGAAAAATAGTGTCTTAACTCAGGTAATTGCTTATAAATAGTCAGGTGATTCTTTCTTACACAACCTAATTCCAACTAATAATCTAAATTTACTAGTTTTGGATAACAAATCCCTATTTCTCGTGCTTTTTAAAATGTTATATGGAACGCTATAGGAAACTTTGGCTTATTGAAATTCATTATAGAGGAAACAAAAACTTGCAAAATGGCAATTTTCAAAATTTATGGCTTTTGATAGCATTCAGTAGAACAGAAACATGTTGAACTAGTTCAGATCAATCTCTTTTGTGATGCTGTGAAATCCATTGAATAATTTCAATGATCATTTGCACCCATTGTTAGTTACAACTAGCTTAGCGTATATTTGTTATACTCCAAACTTTGATTTTCTAATAATAAATCACAACAAATTCAGCTGAAAATCTGAAAAGCAGTTTTGGCAGCGTCTCTTGGAGGAAAAGAGAAGTTCCATTTAGTTAACTTACTCAGTTTTGATTCAGGCTGTGTTTTGGATTATAAAATTATTTTCCCAAAATCCAGATGATTAAAATAATTTTTAAAAGAAAACTTCTTTCTTTTTGGCTTGAATGATTTTAATTGTCATCCTTATATCACAGCAAAAAATGTTAGGCAAAAAATTCCATTCACATGCCAAATACTAGAATGCATACTGCAGCATACTGCAGTCACTATATTGGGTTGGATTCTGTCTCGTCATGAGCAAAAGGCAGAGATCTTCTTTTCAGTAGGTTGTTTGGGTGTCCAAAATTAGCCTCACCTTTGTCCCATCTTGTTTCTAATTTTGCGAAGGGCTAGTCAATGGCACTGGAATATTTGATGAGATTTGCGTATTTTGCAAAAGTAGAGGTGATTACATATTTACATGTCTTCTTATACATCATGTGCATACAGCAGACCTCATCCTCTTTCAGCCATTATGGTGGTCATAAGCAGCTATTCTTGAAGAGCTTTCTTTTCCATGACATCCTTACTTCATGTCCGAGCAACTAGAAACAACGTTTTTACAATACAGTCACTGTAATGGACTCTAAATTACAAGACCTAACCAACCTGATAAATAGACTGTGGGAGCTGTCTGCAGCTGTTGGCTGTTAACCAAGAGCACTCATAGCTCTACAGTTCTGTAGTTACTTTCTTTTTCTTCTCCATGCTGCACCAGATATGCAGTGATTCTCTAAAGCAAGTTTTATTCAATTCAGTTGTCCTTCTGCCACCCAGAGATTTCCTTTAAAGCAATAAAATTCCTTGTGGCCTAATCCAAGTGACTACCCAAAGGGTCAAAAATTCTAATTAGTTGGGTGTTAGAGAACATTGCCTAGTTTCAGAAGTGGAGTCTACACATTTTATAAACTAAATCCAGATGAAAAATATTTTCTTTTTAATCATCTTCATAGGCTTGTAAGAGTGAAAAGTCTATTCGAGAGACTAGGAAGTAGGAGTGGTGACATTAAAAGCCTTTTCTTTCACTGTCCCTCAGCCTCAGTGCAGATGATGGGAATTGGTGAGTTGAAACTGTAAGGCATAAAGTAAAATGAAAGTTTGAAAAGAAAAATATACAGACATGGTATGTATTTACTTACTTGATTCCAGAGAAGTAACTTTAATTCAGAAATATTGTAGTGTTACATCCGAAGCCTTCAGCAGTACTGCGAAGTGATGAAATGTTTTAAGATTTTTGCTAACTGTCCAGGAATATTCAGTAGCTAAAAAGTAAATAGCAAATGGTAAGGGAAGGAAATGGATTTTTAAGCCCCATTTAAAATTAAACCTTGTGTTTATTAGTATCAATCCATAATAGTAATACTTGTATTTGAATATACTGTTACCAACAGGGAACATTTGGTCTATTTGGACTTGCTGTGAGATGCAGGCAGCTGCTGTGGCTTAGCCATTTTTAAATACTTAATAAACTGGCTCTCCTAAACCTGACTTATTTATTATTATGGACATAAAATCCCGCAAAAGAAAGCCAGATGTTTAGGGAAAACAGTTTGGTTTCAGGGTTTTGAGCTGTGTATCATGCTTTTCATTATAAGATTTCCTATTCCCAGTATCTGTATTTTTTTATATCTTCTGATAAGGCTACCAAAAATTCTTGCAGTTCACCCATTCCCCACATAAATGAGTTGGATGGAAATTGTAAGAAATAAAATGTGTGTGGTTTAAATGGTTGCTTCAAGAGCTAGTGTGTTTTCAAGAGTAATGTGAGTTTTGGTTTTTTTATGCAGAAGGAGCAGAGTTGCTTTTAAGTGCTTTTGAAAATCTTGTTCAGATTAAATCCCAGAAAGTAAGCTTGTGAAGTTTCAATCTTTAGAACGCTGTTGTAAATAATATGACCTGTACCAAATCCTACTCCATGTGATTGAGCTACGTGACTCTTCTCTTTATCTGTCCCAATTTTACATTGTTTTCATTTTATCTCTGAAAAATTCCACCAACTTCAGTTTGTTCGTGTTTCTTTTTCACAGATAACATTCTCTCCTCACTGGCAGTTTTTAAGGTCTTTGTCTTTGCTCCTGTGTTGAAATCTCTCTTGCATTTCAAATTTCATATTCGTGTACACTGAATGGTGACCCTCACTGAAATTCTTTTTGCAAGTGCATTTCTGTGTCAAAGCTTACACTAGCATGTTCATTTAATTATGCGTTTATCACAAGAAGGTTGATCATTCATCTTGGGCATTGTATTTGCCCGGACTGGATTCCATTAGAAGGAGTTCTGTAATATTTAAAGTGTTTGTATCTTTAGGTATAGCATTTCAGATGTTTGCGTAGAATGAAACTAAGCAGCTCTGGTTGCTTAACTGTAGGCATTTAGTCGTCTTATTGATCCATCTCATCAGTGACACCCATTGCCTGAATTGTCAGACATTTGTAGTTCATGTATAACATTTCATTAAATTTTATCTGTGTGATATTCTAATTAAATGGGACTTGCTAAGGAGTTTGGAAGTTAAAATCATAAAGGTGGAAGAAATCATGGCCAAGCAGAAAGTAATTGTGTCTTAGAAAATAGTCTTATCAATTACAGGTAATGACTGTTGGAAGTTCAAGAAAAAGTAAGAATGGAAGTGTGGGAATGGATGTGGGAAATGTGTGTTGAAGGTAATGTGAGGATTACCTCCCTTTTCCAATTAATCTCCTTTTTGCCATTTCTCTCTCTTGAAATTTCTGTCCTTTTTCTTCCCCATCCTCCAGAGTCTAAGTTTGTTTGTCTATACATGTAGAGCTACAGGTGAGTAAATGAAGAAGTACCTGTTTAAAAAAAGAGCCTAAGGACATCCAAATTGATTCAGCACAGCAAATTTATTGGATCAGCATATTGGAGAATCATGGAACTTCTGAAAAACATAATGAAAATTAAGGAGAAGCTTAGGTATATTGAACCATGACTTGATCCTTGTGAGACACCCTGAAATGCCACATTTCATGTGGCCTAGGTTAATAAAGCAGCTGGGAAGTATGCACCTTCCCAGATTACTTTCTGAGAGAAGTAATAAAACTCTTGCATGTGATTTTGGTACTGGGCAAGGAGAGGAGGAAAAAAAATCCAAGTAGGTAGGATAAGGAAGTTATTTGAAACTCAGCTGGCTGCAGTGTTTTCTTATCAAGTTGCAGTTTCTAGAGATCTTTGAGACTTGAAATTGTCTCAATTTTCGTTGAACAACAGGAAGAAAGGGGAGAAGAAAGAGACAAATGAGGTACATGTTTTGCTTTGGAGCAGACAGTAACACAGAGAGTCCTGAATTGTGCTAAACTTCATCTGACCCTGACGTATGTGAACTAACCGTATAGAGATTTAGTGATCGATACCACTTTCAGATTCTGGAGCCAGACACGAGAAAAATATTGTTATCCTTGGGTGAGGCTTTTTCTATGCTGAAATAGTCAATATATATGCATTAGCACTGGTGTAAATAATTATATAGGCAGCAAAAAGGAGGCTAATATACATCATGTACCTAATACTTTCTTGAGGGTAGTCTCAGTAGCTTGTGCAGGGTATTTTTATCTAGACTGCTTTCCTTTTTACTTGGCAGCTACTGATTTGATATGCAAAACATAGAAAAGTGCTGTGTTATGCGTGTGTATATACTCTATCATATTTATGGGATGGAACAATGATTTAAAAACTGGAAAGATTGAAGAAGAAATGGGGAATACAGATTTATTATTCAATTCTTGTAGTAGATGTTAAGCATAATTTAAAGAAAATAACATAGTAGATAAGTAATTTCTTTTTGAAAGAAGTATGAGGAGGAAGTAGAGGGATGATTTTTAGGACTTACCATGGAAAATCTGAATATGTTTAGTAGAAACATATCTTTCAACAGATAAGTTCTGTGGTAAGATTTTATCAAAAGAATTTATAATAACAAATAAATCGCCCTTAACAGTGATTTAAAAAAGCAACACGTTCATTTGCATAATTTTTCTTTGCATTCTTCTTGATGTGTTTTGAAATAAGTGCTCTCGGATCAATGTCACAAATGCTGCCATTTAATATTCTGAATATACTCTTACAGAACATGCGGGTTCATGCTCAGATGTGTAGGTACCTTACCTTTTCAGTGGAGTAGTCAGTGGCTGAAAGAAGGATTTGAAATTACTTGAATATTGACATAGAACCTGAAGGTATCTGTTTATGTAAATGGAGGAGTTAGCATCTTTTATTGAGGTTCGGAGGGTTTGTCGTCATCTCTTTTTATGAGATGAGTCCAAATTAGTGGAGCATTTCCAGCACCTCTTTGGCCCCAGATTTGGCCTTTTAATTATAACTAATTTGTGCAGTCCATGTCTTTTTATTGAGGCCTCTGCTGTTTTCTGAAAGGGTGTAGATCAATATCCTTTTTATACCTTTGAAAGAAAATGCTATTATTTGGACTTGTTACCAATGCAATTAATTATGCATAGAAGATGGTCTTAACTTAGTTTTTCCAGTTTTTTTATATCCCTCTCTCCTCCCACATTCATTGAAGGTGCTGTGTTATCTGTGAAAGAATAAAGGCGTGGTTTGAAAATTATCTGTATTTAGTACTCAGATTTTCATCTTACTCAGATAAATTGCAAAACAGGACCTTAATTGCAGAATATAGTACTTTCTGTGATGAAAGGATCTTTTACTTTAACTTGATTTTTTTGTATTTAGATAAAAATTTTGTTCCAAGTCTAAAACTAGTAAATGGAAAACAAAATTGTACAATATTATTCTTCCAGTTAATATAAATATATATTGCATGTAGGTTTATATTGTGGGTTTATAACCTAGTTTTATGTATTAAATGTGTTTAATTATAGGTGAAGTACAGATAGCAAATATATCAGTCTATAACATCAATTTTACTACAAGTGTGTCTCATTAAATTTGACCCTTTGTACCATGCATGCCTGTTGATTTAAAAAAAGAAAAAAAAAAATCCAGTATCCACTGTTGCTTCTTAAATAGTGTCTGAGAAAGGATATAACCCACAAATGTTTTCCTGTGTTCTACAATCACACCTACTATTACACCTCCCAACCTTAATCAAAGGTTTGTTACTGGTCTACAGACTCTGGCTGGAGCAGGTGTAAATGGAAAGCAGATTTCTGAGTCGTGAGCCCAGCAGCTAACAACTTCCTGCCATAGTTGCTCATGCATTCCCTATAGGACTTGTAGTTCCTTAAATGCATTCATGGTATAGCTGGATAAGGACAGTTGCTGAGGTGATAGTGTAAAGTGAATCCTATGTGTTGTACTGAGATTCCTAACTGGTACTTAGTAATACCAGACTGGTACCTAGCAGATTACTATGCTCTCTACAGAACTGGCATGATCTCTAGGGGCAAAGATAAATATAATGTGCTGCATTGATACAGTGCCAGAACTATGTAAACATTAATTGCTTTCAGATACATGCTTAAAGAAGTCCAAAGTCTAATCAGATCTAGAAAAGGTTGCATTAGGATTTCAGGAGGTGACTGAAGCTCTTTGACAAGTCCGTTGAGTGTAGAGTGGTTAAAACCACCTCGTAATGAAACAAGAAATAGAGGCTCAATACATCTCCATGCCTAAATTGCATTTTATTCACAATGATATAATTAGTTTCACTGAAAGCAAAGATTATTTACAGGTAGAAATTTCCTCCTTTCTTAAGTTGTTTTCTGGGTGTAGATGTTTCTGTACTCTCAAGGTCTTTGCTATGTGATAGCTTTTTTCCTTTGGACTTCCACGTTTAGACTTGGCCTAGTTGGTTTCAGCCAAATTTTGAATGTTCCCAGGCACAACGAAATCGGACACTATATTATTTTTATTAGCTTGTCCAATTAGTTGTAGTAAACTGTCCAGCACTTTTGACTGAAGATATATATATCTTATACTGCTGCAATATAATATAGGATTTTGGATCTTTAATCGTAGCTTTGAAGTTCAGAAATGTTCATATGGCATATGAATGGGAATGGCATACATGTACAGGTCTCCTGCAAATAAATGTGGATACAAAGCCAGAAGTGATTTACAATCGAAATATAATGTAAATTAAGTGCTGGTTAATATGTTCTGAAAATAGTTGTATGTTACTATGTTATTTTGTGGTCTGCATTAAAATGCAGAGAAAATGGGTTTGCAACCCTTAGATTAACATGCTTTTCACAAGGATATCAATAAAACCCTAATGCCAGCCTTGTCTGTGAATAAAATACCTATAAACACAGTATATAACACGTTTTTACATAGTTGACCTATTGAACATTTCCACATGTTTTTCATTTATGTGGAATTGTTCTCTCTTACTAGACTCCATTCAGTTTTTTTTTTAAACTTGATTTAAATAGAACAGAGACCTTAAATATCTTAACAAGCATAGCTGACCTTTTTGTGGAATTCTCCAAAAAGGATTGTCTGCAGCTGCTGTGCCCAAGGTGTGCTTAGATCTGGTTTGTGGAACAAATAAGGTAGAGGAATCCTCAAAAGAGTTTGTACAAGTAGAGTGTAAAAGCTAGACACAGGGGAAAATCTTGGCACTGGTCAAAGAAGTGTATGTGGTGCATATAATTTCCCAGCAGTTGGGCTGTAGTGGACTCATACGCACAATATACTGGTTAACTGGTAATAGGAAGCAATTGTTTTCTTTACAGATCAGAAACATTAACTCCTGGCATTACATATGAACACGTGCATTATGTAATAACTTAAACATATGTCACTGTTGTGAGGCAGGTGTGAAACAAGGATATTCAAGTTGAAAGATAGATCCTACAAGCTAGCTTTAGAGTCAAGAGGAAGGCCAGGAGGATGCGTGGTCTGGAAATAGACAATATAAATGTTTTAGGAGGTTGCTTTCATTCTGTTATGTGAAAAGTTTAAATCTGCATTCATAAAATTAATATTTAATCTTATTCAGTCCTTTTTTTCTTTTTTATTTTTTCCTTTTTTTAACATTCTGGTCTCTGGGGGAAAAAAGGCAAGTTAGCTTTTTTAAGTTTTCTTCAGCTGTAAAAGTACTTTTAGTTTTTCAGGTTGCATTATATGTTTATATTAGAAAAAAAGATAGAACTTTGTGTGCTTGGTCTTAAAAGAAATTGTTTGTACCATTTCTGAGAGACAGAAGGA
Organism: Morus bassanus; assembly: GCA_031468815.1. NCBI lineage: Eukaryota > Metazoa > Chordata > Aves > Suliformes > Sulidae > Morus > Morus bassanus. The sequence goes on along the minus strand of CM062567.1, from coordinate 54,577,962 downwards.
GAATTCTTTTTTAATATTTTAAGAAGAGATTAATTTCTGTTATAGTTAGTGGGCCAAAATATTTGAGAATATTAGTCACGTTGTATTATTTTGATAGCCTTCAGGCTCAGTTCTAGCTACTAAAAGCACCAGCTCTCAGTTTGATGACAATCTGTGCTCTAAGTAGTCTTAGTCATTACAAGGTGTATGTTCATTTCCTTTTGGTAATGAGAAAAACTTTCTCTGGCTCATAAACCCTAAAGCAGCTTTAGTACAAAAGTAAAACTGAGGAGCGATTTAGCCATATTATTATCTTGTTTTTGGATTTTGTTCCCTCCTTGTTGCTAAGAACTTTCAGAACAACAGATGTTTTAAATGTACAACATGACATTTTAAATATGAAGCAAACGCAGTGCATAAATCACAGATTCAGGGCTCTGTAAACTGCCTCTGTACTATAGAAAAATTATATTCACAATCATTGTGGTAGAAAACATGTCTAGTGCTGCTTTAAAATTTCCTGTGTCAGAGAGTAAAATATTTGTATGTAGGTTATATCTGTTTTTAAATCCTTAATTTGCAGATTAGGATAATTTGCAGAAGCCATATGCTTTTTTCCTGAGTGGTCTGGGTATATGCTTTTCTTTTAACTCGGTTAGAATTTTTGTAAGTAGGAAGTCAGAGCTGATACTTGCAAACTTCATGTAGAAATGACTCCATCCACAAAATCCTGAACAGTTAGAAGGAAAAGAACATTTTAATCTGCCATTGAAACTCAAATATTTCTGTTCATAGGGCAAATCTATAGAATACAATATTTTTTAAGAAAGGCACCCCCAAAATGAATCCTCTGTGTGTGAGAGAGAGAGAAAGAACGAGAGACCGAACTGTTTCCAATTTGTAAAATTAAGGACTTGGAGTCAAGGGTCTTCTTGCTTCCTATGTACTTGTTTGTGAGTTGGCAATATAATGGCTCTGTGGCATATTCTTCCTCTTCCCAGCTGTTAGCAGCAGTAGGGGTAAGTGTAAAGGCTTCCCTCTTATGAACTATCATTTGTGTCTTTAAAACAGGGTCTTATTGTGGCTGTAACTTTTGCAAATGATGTGTGAAGCCTTGATGCAAGAAAGTTTGCCATTGACTACAAGAGTCTTTGGATCAGGCCCTGAGCTTTTAAGTCTGTAACTGTCATGGAAAATAAATACTGCACTTTAAGGAGCAAGCTCCAGGGTCTCCTAAAAGTAGCTTAAATAGCTCAGAGAGGAGCAGTATAACAACTCCAGCTTTCATATAGTAGGTTCTCACTAGTTTTACATCCCAGGGATACTGCTGGGACTCCCAAATCACTGGTCAACAGTGTAATGATACATGGCAAATTACCTAGGTAATGGCAGTCGGATAAATCACCTCCAGCCAATGCTGGTTAGCCAAGGGAGGGGTGTGCTGTGTATTAACTGGAACCAATTCCCCAAAGACAAAATCAAAGGAGAAATGGACTTGAGAAAATTTTTTTAACCCAATATGATGATTAGTGGTCATTAGTGAAGATGATTTATTTTTCCTTATGGAAAGGCTAGTGAGTGACTTTAGAAAAGCAAATGTGAATGTTTAACTTTTTACCAAAATTGCTGGAAGGGATCAGAGATTTCACAACAGAGCTGCTCACCTTCAAGACAGAATTTCTGTTTGTATTCTTCAAAGCAAAACACTACAGTGGAAAAATTTCAGGAAGTTCTTGATAACATCCAGGGCTGCAAACCAGACACGGTGACTTGGCATTATCATTTTCATGAGAAAGAAAAGAAGTAAACAGCAACTACTCCCAACCCTCCTAAATGTTTTGCTGGAGGCGACGTGAAGTTGAAGATGAAAGTGCTGTCAACGTGGTAGGAATTGAAGGTGCTGAATATTTCATAGGATCTTGGCAAAGGAAAGTGCTGTGACTCGTCTTAGCCAGAGCACAAACTTTTTTCAGAACCAAACCAGAAAGCCAGTTAAAGTCACAGAAAAGTGTTATATTTTTTCATACCTCTATCCAGAGATGTAGGACTTCCAAATCACATCTGATGCTCACAGTTAGCTGTGGGAGAAGTGAACGTAGTTTAGGCTGATGCCAATTATAATAATAATAATTTGAATCATCTTAGGACACATCAAGATATTTTTCTGACACTAATGAATCGTGTTAGCAAATTGAGCAGTTAAAAGAAGGTGTTAATGGAAAGTAGGTACATTGACGAGCATTAAGCACATCCTGTGTTTGGCAGAGATGTGTTTGTGGAACTTCCTTTGCGGAGCATTGTTGAGTGCTGGAATTATCACCTCTTTATGAAGGTACAGGCAGGGGAGAATGACTTACCCATCTCTGTTGGAGAGTTCAAATTTTAAGTGCACTATTTTCAGTCTGGGCATGTGGATACAAGCCTATAGGTTCCCATCTTGTTTTATTGATCATATTGCTCGTTTTATGTTGTTGTGACTTTAGTGCATGTCTGTGTATCTATGTAAGATTTTTCAAATATTTCAAATTGAATAATTAAGGTGGTGACTCTCAGAATCATTTGCGTGTAGGGTGCCATCTGAGATTTATGATGATTGTTACACAACATTCAAAGCCCTCTGACTTAGAACAGATATTTATATTTTCTCAAATAAGCTTGTTTTCCTAATGTGACCTTCCCATCTCTGGCTTTCCTGTAATGTTTCTGACAAAAAAATCCAAGACACTTATTCTTTTAATGCTGTGGTCTGCACTCCTGACTAATCTTTTTTCCTGGTAATCTAGATACAGTGTGGTAAGAGAGAAGCAGATATAATTCATCATCTACTGCAAAGTGCAGCCGAAAGGTACATGAATTCTGAAAACAAGTAGTGGTTGAATGATGGAAGATGAGACTGAAGCAGTCATGGAGGATTCATGCTAGCAGCAGAATACAACGAACCTAACCTGGTGTTTGATCAAAAGAGCCTTTACCCTTTCAGTAGCTTTACACAGAGAAGTAATCCCATTGATCAATCTTAATCTTCACATAGCTTTCAATATTTATATTATAGACAGACTGATGTATCTGGAAATTCTGCTAAACTCTTCCTCTTGTGGCAGTGAATCCCATAGGCCAGTTATCGTAATGACATAAGATTAAGTGAGTATCAGTGTTCATAGTAATGAATTTCTACTTGTTGGCTAAATACTGTCCAAATGCTGGAGATGGTTAGGCAGGTTTTTGTTAAGGATGCAGCTAGAATACAAAGAGTAATAGTAGCAACTGAATCTTGTTTCTAACTTAGTTGACATTTTGCAAGGTTTTGAGTACTTCAGGGTACTTTATTTTTCCTGGGATTTCAGCTTGTTCCTGACAGCCAGAGCTGAATTGAAAGTCTGTTCTTTAAGCATCTGTAGTTTCTTGCTATACTGAAAAATAGATTAGATGGAGGAGCTGGGGTTTTCTCTTCTGAAGAGGAATTCTTTGTGGCTGGATAAGACTCAGTGGCTTCTGCATTTTACAGACTTTCTGTAGCTGAACTAATTATCTTACAAAGGTGGTCCTTCTCTCTCCCAAGGAATACATAGGGATGCTTTTTCTTTCCCTAGGAATTTGTTCTTTCATGGCCCTATTTCTAGTTCCAGCCAGCTCTCATTCATCTGAGAATGACTTCTGTAGCTTCCTGACTGACTCTTCTCCTCCCTCACCCTTTGAAGATGCTCTCTTTGCAAAAACCATCAGAAAGCTCATGACTTTCTGGATCGTGCTTCTGACCTTGCTTTTAGTCACTGGTGGGATCAAAGGCCCTCTCAAATGATTTTTTTTTTTTTTAGATTATTTTCTTGTTAACATCTGAGAAAAAAACCACCCAAATACTTGTCTAAAAAAGAAAAAGCAATTATTTTCAATGGAATCAGGAGATCAGAGGTCTATTTCTTCATTTAGCCTTACTATAGCCTATGCCAGAAAGAAGGTAGTGACTCTCTCAAACCAAGGAGGCAGTCAAATGTTTCAATTTGCCAAAGAAATCCATTTGGGTTTTTTATTTGGAGTCTTACACCATTCTTAAGTGCATAGTCACTGAGTCAAGTACAAAATAAAGGTCATATTTTCATTATGCTAAAATTATAATATGTTTAACATGGCTGATCAAAAAGGTTGAAGCTGCACTCCCATCAAGAAGTGGATCAACTACCAGTTGTAGTACTAGGCTGTGTCTGCCAAACTTTGCAACAGGAACCAAATGTCAGTTTTTTGATAATATTAACTTTTCCAAGATGCCTCATCAACCGCAGTGTAAGTCTTTCCTTGTGTGTAACTGAAAACAAGGATGTTCTTTCAGTGCATCTCCTAGTTTATTTCACTGGCTCCATTTTTCTTTAGTTAATGAGAATGTGCTTTCTACTGTTGTATAGATTTTTTGTGTAAACAAAGAAAGCAAATGGAGCTTTCATGCAGTCTGGATTATCCAATTAGAAGAGTGCTTAAGATAAATTCAGGAGGGATTGAGATTCCTGATGTAACCATTAAATCATTGATCGCCTTCCAAAGGTACAAAGAAATGTTGCCTTCAATACTTTCAGGAAGGTGGGAATAGAAGGCTCCTGTTGAAAATATATAGTATATGTTATGTTGCACTTTGGGGTTCTTGACAAACTGAAAGTTGCCCGTTATATAGGATATTTACTGCAATTTTATTTAGCTGCTTTGTTTGCATGATGCTGATACCATAGTCTTGCTGAAAAAGAAGCAAAGTAAATTTGCAAGGCATTCAAACTGAAAGGAAATCACGGTCTAAATATTAAACATTTTTGGACAAAATCTCTGATAAAACAAATGCACAGCTTGTTATAATGCAGCCTGCATTTCAACCCAGACAGTTGTCTAAGTATTAGAGGTATATAGCCTAAATCTGCTGAACCAAGTTATGCTGCTGCTAGTATGGCAGACTTAGTAACCAAGCAGTGCTGGGAAGAAACTATGAACTACATGTACTTAATTGCTATGGCAATGGTAATATTTTAAATGTGGCATGGTACAATATTATTAAGATAATGCAACCTAAACTATAAAAATGAAAAACAGTGAAGGAAATTGAAGAAATACTCCAAAAACATTAATTATCCAAATGAGGTGTCATATTTTGGAGTATAGATTGTGATGTATAGTCCACTAGCAAGATAAATTCCTTAAAGAAGCTTTGGCTTCCATGTGTTAACTCCCAAATTGCAAATGGTATAAAGGAGATTTACGAAGAATAAAATCTAAGATTTGACATGAGAACAAAGCTCTACACTGTAACAACTCAAAAGGAAGGGCATCCAAGTTGGGGCCTCATAGTCTGGAGAGAGGGACAAGCAGATGAGCAAATAACTGCTTAGATGGTTGTGCTCAGAGGGTAGTAGTGGGTCATACTCAACCTGGAGGCCAGTCACAGATGAGGTCTATCTCTGACTTAACACTCTTGAGCATCTGTATCACCCAGCAGGAGGAGGTGATGGAGTACACTCTCATCAGGTGTGCACCACATGAAATTGGGGTGGCCAGCCGATATCCTCAAGGTCAGGGCTGCCATTCAGCATGGCCCAGGCAGGCTGGAGGAAAGGGCCAACAGGAATTTTATTACATTCAGCAAGGACAAGGGCAAAATGCTGCAGCTGGGAAGGATTAATCCCTTACAGTGATACTGGGGAGCAGCTCTTTGAGAAGGGCCTGCAGAGGTTGGACAGGTTGCTGAGCATGAGCTCCCAGTATGCTCTGGGTAGTGATAGAGACCAGCATCTGGCCCCTATGGATAAGAGCACAGCCTATAAGGTTGAGAGAACAGATTTTCCCCCTCTACTTGGCACTCATTAGAGCACGTGTAGATACTCCATCCAGTCTGGGGCCTCCAATATGTGAAGAAATCAATGAACTGGAGCAAGTTCAGGTGGCCTGAGCTGGAGCTCCTGCCCTGTGAGCAGAAGGTGAGGGATAGGATTGGTTCACACACGCGAAATCAAGGTATGCCTGCTTAATTAAATGCCTTCAGTAGATTCTGTAATGCTAGTTGTTGTTTCTTTCCAGTTTACTTTTAGATGGTTTTAGTTTCAAGGTAATTTTAATGAGAAAAATAAATTTAAATTGTGCCTGTGGGTGTGTTTTAATAACTGGTATTTATTCACTGATCTAAGCAGAGGCATGATCGTGGCTCTCTGACACAGATGAATGTGTCTGTACCAGCAGGTATACTGATAATTTTGGAATGATTGTTTTTCAGTGTCTCCTGTTGGAATTGTTTCACTTTAAGTATTAATGAGAGGGAAAGACCACAGTAAAGGTTTGTGCTATTGAGTTCCCTTAGGAAGGGGATATTTTTGACTTCACATTCTTGCTTCAGTGAATTTTAATTATCCAAAATTAAATAGTTGCAGAGTGAGACAACCACCTCAGAGGAGCCAGTAGACTGATAGGTAGGGAATGCCCTGGGATCTGGGGAAGTAGTGGAATCCAGCACCTGAACTTAAGTTTTTTGTCATCCTCTGTTCCCCTTTTTGAATCTGGCAAATTTGCATTTTCTAGTTTAAAAAGACCATTGAAAACTTCTTGATGAGTTCTAACCTTAATTTGATCTGTCACATAAGATCTGAGATTTTTAATGCTACTTTTCTTCGTTTTGTGTCTTTTATCTGCTTCTGTGGTGATTTTCATTTCCAAGCAGTTTCACAAAAAGATCTCTCAAATCTTCTGGATGTAGAATTTTTTGGTTTTATTTAAGAAGTGAAACTTTATTCTGCAAGGCTAGTAGCTAGTGTAAGGTGGAGCAGCGTGCTTGCCAACTACAGAACATTTGTTAACAATGTTTATTATCATAATGCTAAAAGTATGTTATTATAAACTTTGTATGAATAATATTTTTGTGCAAGTTACAGCACACAACAAGGTGTGCATTATAAAACAGTGTGTCTTTGGCTGAATGACCTAAGTGACTTGAAAAGTGGTATTTTTGTATTCATCCACACAAATGTATTCATACCGTTAAAATTTTTGAAAACTAATTTCTTTTGAATGGCAAGAGAGATTAAAAAGGGAAAAGTGATTCCATATGATCTCATTGTGATGGAAAGAACTTCAAGCTAATAACTAGATTGTAATTTATAATCTGTTCCCATTTTATTTTTTCAAGGCAACTATATGTTTGGAGTATATTGTAGTTTAAGATGGAAACAGTGCTGCTTTGTGATCTTAAAGGGACTTATCTTCAGTGATGTGTTGAAAAACGTTAGTGCTACACATCCTGTCTATTTTCAACTTGTGCAGTTCCACATAGTTTGAAAAAAAATAAACTATTGATCAATGTTAGTTCCTTCATAATGTAGCAAAGAATCAGCTACTGCGTACATTCTGCACTGTGATTAATTTGTCTTTCAGCTCCAGGTAAGCTGCAGAAAAAGAAATATGAAATAGCTAAATCAACATCTTTTCACAATTACAATTTAAAAGTTGGATGTGTGATCAGTGCTAGCTACTTAGGCTTTAGTGTATGCAGCTATGTAGGATAGGATGAAACATCGTCCCGCTCTAAGATGGATGTTTTACGTAAGGCAATGGATTACTCTGGTTGTGAATTCCTTTCTCCATTATCTATCAAAGAAGTCCGTTTTGTTATATCAAAGTGGATGGCTAATTTTTGCACAATTACCATTAGGTGAGCTGGATCCTACTCCCCACCTGCCCCATGTAATGAAGATATGTAGAAAGAGATAAAACTGAAGCTGATAACAAATGAAACATTAACATTATTAGTGTGTTGTGTATTATAGCGGTGTAATGCTTTGAAAGAAATAGTGCCTTTACTAAAAAGCCAGAAAGTCATTGCATGTAAAATCAGTGCCATTCTACTGAAGTCAATGGACTTGTGCTGATTTTACGTGAGCTGAAGATCTGGCCTGCATTCTGGAGCTAGTGGGAGGACCTTTTGTGTTTATCTTTTACTTTATTGTGTCTCAAAAACACACTGCACTGCCATATATTTGTGTCAGTCACTTTTTACAATTGGCATGTATTAGTTGCTCATGAAGCATGTAAAAGGTTTGCTAATTGATTGTTTGACCCAGAAATAACTAAATGAAAATACAAAGCAGTTTTTGCCATCTGAGTGCTGGCAGGAAACCAAAACATTAAGCTCTAATATATACCTCAAATAAAACTTGACATATAACTGTGAAATGTATAGAGAGGTACGTTTCACTAATACTGTATTGGCATAACAGAGGGCAAAGTTCTGCTCTCCATTAAATGGAATTCAATTTCCTGATATCATAAAGGTGAAAGGAGAATTTGGCCTCCATCTTCTTAAGCCACCCTGTCTTTATTATTGATAAGCTACTGGTTGTCTTGGTCCACTGTACTGGTTTGCACTTTAGGCTTGAGACTGAAATAGGAAAGCTTTTCTGTGCATCAAGCAGTATAGCAGGTCAGTGTTGTTTAGTCAATCCACATTTACTAGCATCAGAAAATATGATGGATTGGACTGAAATGAAACCATCAGGTTCTTAAACGGAGTGGTTCCTTTCTCAAGTCCAAGAAAAAGTTTAAACCACTGGATAAAATTATGTGCCAATTATGTATAAACTTCTTTACCACTAGAATAAAGGAAGCCATAATTCTGTAGACTTACATTTATTGAGTTCATCTGTTTTCATTTATAAATAGAATGTAAGAGAAAAAGAAATCTGTGCTGGTGGACAGTGAAATAATGTGGCTTTCCATACACTTGCAGTGAAATGAAGCAGAACCCATGGTTTCTTTCTTTGACAGGTTAAAAGAAGACTCAGAAAAGGCAAATCTACTTTAAGAATGTCAGTCTTGAATAATGTAGTTGTTAATGTCAATCTTTAATATTATAGTTAATAATGAGCCTGCTGATTTCTAACAGCATATCCAAGCTCCTCCTGGAAAGAGGAAAATTGGAAGGAAGACAATTATTTTAACAATTCTTCAGAGAAGAATTTAGACCAAGCCTATAAAACTCCATATTTGGGGAATAGTTTTTTTAATTGCCTTAGAAATTCCAAGGGATCTAATTTCATTATTTAGAATGTTTAAACTTGTCCTTTTGTGTGAAGCTTTTTAAAATTAAATACAACTTAAATCTAAAAAATGGGGAGACATGGGATATTTAGTACCTAGAAGAATACTTAAGCTGGGACAATAAACCAAGAGATCCAAAAAGCAGCATGGTTAAAATTCTGCTGTTGCATCTAGCTTGGAGAGTTGCTGGCTGGAAAAGGGGATTATTTTTTTTATTTAAGATAGATAGACTTGTTGATATAAACTTCTTGAGAATGATAAATATATATACTGTTAAATCTCACTTCTATTTGCTACTCAACAGTAATCTTACATTACATCAAAGTCTTAAAATTAATCACTGGAATAAATCATAATTAGGGTAGCAGCTGGTACAAACAGGGATGAAGTATTTAGTACACCTGTCACTAATGAAGAATTAATTTCTCTAAAGTATATTAATCTAAGTATGAATATATAGCTTGCTAATTGAATTTATGATTTACAGAGTACAGGATGAATATAATCTAAAGTATCCCCTTAGATCCCTTTAGTAGTAATTAGGACTGTAAGGACAGCCTTGTGGTATTTTCATTGCATCATTAAAATGACATGATTAGTTAAGTAGTCTTGTACCAGAGCCACACCAAAGGGGTAGTCTTAGTTTAAAAAAAGGGAGTTTTTCTGCCTCAAAGAATTAGTAAATCCATGACCAAAATGTTGCTTTTATGCATGTGTGCAGATATAAGTATATTAATTACATAGAATCTGGAAAAATACATTACTGATACTAAACATCAAAAGTAAATTGCATTCATTTTAAGATAAGTTTTATGTAACCTGTCGCTTCCCTATAAATTCCCAAAACATCCTTGATAGGTCCAGTTTTCATTAAATATCAGCGAAATCACAGTATTTGGCTAGTAGCTAAAAACTGCTGCAATATTTTCTTTTTTTTTTTTTTATTGTGAGAGGGTCTCAGCTTCGGTGAACATCTCTGAAGACAAAGTATCTCATAGTTGGGCCATTAAGTTGTGACTTCAGCACAGGAAGCTTTACTCCGGTGTTGGTTTAACAGCAGTGGCAATGAGGTGGGCACAATCTAGCGGTCCCAAAGAACAGAGAACCCTCAGCAGGCTTGTAGCTTGTCCCTGGTGCCGCATCTTCAGAGAGATGCCCATCAAAACTCCGGGTAAGCCTTGACTCTCTCTGTGGAAATATATGAGAGAGGCATAAAGATTTAACAAACTGAACCTGCGGAGAATCGCGGGACACAAAATTGTGAAAACACAGCCTCAGAAGAAAGTGAAGAGTGAGCTAAGATCAGGCCCAATCCCAAGGAAAAGGCAAATAACCTTGTTAGTGAAAAGTTGCTTCAGAGAAACATGCGACTTTCTCATCATTTTCTCTTTGTAGTAGAAATACCCTAAAGACGCTAAATTTTGGCTTCCCACTCAGGCCAAAAAGAAGTAATGCTACGCAGGCAAAATTCCCAAAAGATGTGTCCAATAAAAATGTGTTACTTTCTTGGATGTCTTTCACTGACTTAACGGTGATTTAAATGACCTAACATACATGAGCAATATAGGTCTGTTTGCCTTTCTGTAGTGTTCAAAATCATACTCCTAATAGCTGTCATAAATTACATGTACCTGTTCTGCACCCAAAAGGCCATCTAACAGCAAGAGTCTAGTCAGAGTTAGGGTCACTCCAGTTATTTCTCCTTTTCCTTACTTCATGACCAGCAGGTGGGACATAAGGAAATATAGCAGTCATTATCAATGCCCTTGAACACCTGAGATCTCCTTTGCAAAGGTGAGCCATCTGTTTACTCGAGAAAATAATTTTTAATGATTGTTTTTCATCACCAGAGTACCAATGAGCAACTTTTAAAAGGTCAGAATGACTGCCTGTATTTCACTGCTATGGGAAATCCATCAGGCAATAATTTAACCTGTATGCTCCTACATACACGTATGCAAGTTTCAGATTGTATTACAAATCTGTCACCTACTTTGTATTTCCCCAAACAGTCTTTTTGACTCATAAACTGTGTTTTCTTTAAAACTGTGGCATGCATAATTCTCTGTGGAGACAAAGAAAAGGAAAAGGACTGCAGTGAATTGTTTCCAGAGTGCTTGTGTATAAAGGGATGCTTAAGAAAGTGAGAGTGAATTTATTTAAGACTGAGAAATGAAGCACATAAGCCAGATTGGGTGGGTGTCCTTGTGTGGAGGGTCTCATTCTGGAATTAAGGTGATGGTAGAGTGTGCAACCAGGGTGCTAAAAATACTCCCCTCACAGGGTGTAGTAAATGTTTTTTGATGCATTTATCTTTGAAACTGTTCGCTTAATCCTTTAACTTTCCTGAATGAACCCAGATGCATATGGCTAATCCAGTCAGTGGATCACTGCGCCACTTCTGTGGCAGTAGTGTGAGGGTCATTTGAGGCTTAATTTCATCATTTGAACAGAATAGGAAGATTTTTTTTTTCTTTTATTTTAATGAAAAAAAAAAACCAAAAACAACCACCCAACTTTGTACTCCAGAAATGAAAGTGGCATGTGAAAACAGTTGTGCTACTCCTATGGCCACTCTGTTAAATATACATGGTACTTCGTAGCACTATGTAGATTTGCTAGCTTAGGCTTCTGCAATCTCGGCATCATTTTCACTGTGCATTGTAAAACTACTGTGAGAAAGTTTGGTCTCTTACTAAATGAAATGTCATTCATGAGAAGCTATCCTAGGAAGCTTTCCAGGAAACACAAAATGCAAAATGGCATTATTTTTTTTCAGATACCACTGAATCAATAACTAGTGCTGTAAGAAAATGTGGCTACTTTAATGTGAGTGCCCACCTTTAAAGGATGCATTGCTGATTTTTTTTTTTAACTCATTACTGTGCTATCCCATTTTTAGTTAGTGAAAAAATAGTTCCACAAAAATTTGTATGTTTTTCTGCTTTATATTTTAAAACAGGTTTTAAGACTGGAGAGAAAACATAAAAATGACAGTTGCTGTTTTCTTTAAAATTTGGTGTACCAGGCCAAATGTATAATAACAAAATTAATTTTAATAATTTTGTCTTGATGCAGTTGTTTCTTCATTTGGGATAACTTTTTTATTTCTAATTGAGGGTAGCCAAAATTTTATGGAAGTATCAACTCCTTAGTAGAGTTTTTAGGAAAGAGCAAAATTGGAATGTAAGAAAATTGGAAACAGATATATTAGAAGACTGTATATTTGGGGGTTTCTTTCCTGTTCACCTCATATTTATTCTGCTGTTTTATAAACACCAGCTCTAAAATCTTATCATAAAGTTCATATCCAGATCGGTTTATCAAACTCTGGTTTTAGTTACAAATTTGATTTGGATAATCCAGAGAAAATGTGGCATCATAAGCCTGATAGGCATATTGCTCTAAAAGGAAGTGCCACTTTGCTTCAGAATTTGCAGCTTACTCTGTCTTTGTGCATGTAATGAAAAGCATGTAGCAGACTACAGAACTGTGTAATTTTGCAGTGCCCGGACAACATGATCTCATCAGAATGTGATTACCCATACTGTCAAGATTGTAGATATCAACAGTAGCTGTATTTTCCTGTGAAAGACTGGAAGGGGCACTGTATTCACAAAAGCATCTTTGGTATTTTCAAGATGGCTGGGGTTCATATCAAATAAACCATTTAAATTCATATTCCGCTTAATCATGTTGATGATTTCTGTTGTTGACATTCTCGGTCAATATTAATTTTCAAGAAAGAAAATCTATTACATGTCCTGTACAGGCATTAGGAAAAAGTGTGTCTGGTGTCTTCATCACCAAAGATTGGATAAAGGTGGGTACATTTAGTCACTTACAGTTTTCCTCCCGTTATTTTTAAAGTGAGGACATATTGTAAACTTTAGGATACATAATTTGCTGATTCTTGAAGAACTTATAGTCATTTTAATGTTTAATTAAAACTGATCTGAATCTGCAGAAATTTTTCCTATTATGCTCATGCAGTTGTTATCAATGATTAATCCATTTGAAAAGAATTCTTTCCTAGTTCTGTGGCAGCCTTTGCTACACAAGGGGAAAAATTCAGTATCCTTCCCTGTAAGCCACAATTAGCTCAAGTTATTAGTATTCACTACATGCGTTATGTTTCCGTTGAATATTTCTCCCTTGTCCTTTACGTTTGGTTTTAGTGTCCCTCTCTGTTTTGTGTGTATAATGTTCATTCTTGTCTAAGTACAGGAAGAACCAGTTATTGTTATAGTATTTCAGTTACGTGACATTGTATATCAAGGTGTATTAGGCATTTAGGAAATACCACAGATAGATGATTGATGGCTTGCCTGCTCTGGCATTTCATTCTTCCAGGTTATAGACAGACTGGCCGTCTTTACTTATGCCTGTGATCTTTGGGAAACTTGTGTCTTTAGGCCAGATATGACTAATGATTTTTATAGATATTTCAGACAGATCTGTTTAATGCAGATTTTTAAGATAGCTGTGTCTTTGTGTTCTCTGTTCAAGTAATAAAATATAATTAAACTTATGTAAGAACTTAGCCACAGAGACACTTATGGCTTAATTAGGGCTAGTGCTTTTTCACACTGTTTTGATTTGTAAAGTACTACACTTTTTCCAAAAGAACTGAAGGACTGTAATGAAAATTTTTTTTTCAAGGCCTTTGTAAGTAAACCATTGATTACAAATTTAAGACACCTGTTTTCAAGTATCATTAATTGTCTTTTCTAAAGTGACAATTACTAGAATTATCATAACAATCTTCATCTGTAAACTTCACACTTCTCAAATATTTTTTCCTTCTTGTCCTTTCTGTCATTACCTTGCCTGTTACGGTCTTCTCTTCATCATGGCTTCCTCTCCATCATCTCTCCTGGTTACAAATTATAGAAATATCTTTTCTAATATAATTTTTTCCCTTGTCTCTTTGACCATCTCTATTATTCTGTCTCTTATCACATCACATTCAGTCTCTTGGTCCTCAGCTGTCAAGAATCCCATTTCTTTGCTTCCTTCTTTCAGGCTGCTGTCGCTTTCTGGTATACGCTGTTCCAGTGTCTACAGTCCTTCTCAAGTCTCATTTTCTTTCTGTGTGTTTAGTGCTCCAGGCCTGAAACAATCCTTCAAGAATCCTTTTTCCAGATTCCTTCTAAAGCTTCTCCTCAGGAACAGGAGCACATCTTTTCATTAACTACTCCTCTGTGGATTTTCTTACGTCTCATAGGTGATACGCTTTTTGGCAAAGGGATTCCAGTTAATGGTGCCTAAATTATTGATGGTGTTGCTAGCACTCAGTTGTATGTCTTGCAAAAGCTGATGCTTCAGTAAGACCTTCAGCTCTTGAACACAACAGATTTGAAAAGTATGTCAAATTACATATGAAACCCATTTTTTTCCTAGAAATTATGACTGTGGAAAGATTTGCATTAAAAGCTAAGCAATGAGAAAGCAAAAGTAAAACACCCTAATATTGTTTTTTAACATTTTTATTTTCAAAGTTCATGTCATGAATTTTGGAGCCTGACTCATTCTTTTGAATTTTGAGGATTTGAAAAACTGTCTTTTGTCAAGGTTTCTTGTATTAAGAAGTGATCAATATTTAAACTCTGCATTTTTGGTAGGCTCATATGAAAATGAGACGCATTTCAGAAAGCTGTCTTTTTGCCAGGCATAAGTTTTCTGTTATCAGTACAGAGGTACCTGGATGAACTTTAGCAGTTGTAATATAGAGGTGGTCAGACTACTTGATCTGATGTTCCCTTCTGGCTTCAGCCCCTATGAAGTTGAGTTTATAAAGAGTATAGAAGCCTTTGTTCCTGAGCCCCACAGTGTTTTATTTTTGCCACTTGGTCATGGAGGTGAGTCTTTGCATTTTCCATTTTTTTGCACCTTATCTTTCCTAGGAGTTTTGGCATTGCTTGTCTGATTCCAAATATTTACAGTTACATTAATTTGAGGGGGGAAAGGGAGGTGCAGAGGACAAATGTTAGTATTTGTATTTCTTTTTACATAGGGATCAGAAGTTTTGGCTGTAGGCTTTAACTGGGTTGTCTCATTTGTGGGGTAAAGGAGGGTTGGATCCTCCATATCCTGCATTTATGAAATCAGAGAAGACACTTTCCAACCCCACACTGGCTAAGGATATTGTATTTCTTTGAAAAATCTTAGGGGAAAGAGTGTATCCAATTGTCTGTGCCAGATACAGAGTTATCTTGGTCAATGTGTGACCAGCCCTATTTAAACAGTCCACAGGCTCTAGTAAATTAGGCTCTAGTAAATTAGCATCTCTGGCTGTTGTAGCAATAGAGTTCTGAAACTCTTGAAATTTTCCTCTTTTATCAGCCAAGATTTCTGGCCTGAAGGATTAGCTAGACTTGTCCCTGTCAGTAATCATGTCACCTTTTAACATGCAAAAGCAACTATCTTCATTCAAAGATTTATCACATAAAATAAAATGGTTTTGCTGTATTAAAAACTTCATTTGAGTGAATATATAGTTCATTATATCAAGGACTGTAAGTCACAATCTAATTTAGAAAATGAGAAATTATGCTGCAATAAAGTGTGCTTTATTCACAAGATGTTTTAAGCTTATTATATTTTTCTGAATATATGTTCTCTGGAGTCTATACAGATAACCCTTTTTTAACCTCTAAATATAGTACAACGGTAACACAGAGCATTTCATCCAGGGTACAAGTAATCTAGCAACAAATATGCCTGTGTTACAAGGTTTGAGTTCAAATGTTCAAGGGTAGAATTGGCTGTAATGGTATATCTGTGAAAAAAATAAGCCTGTGGTGAAGTTGGAACCCCAGTGCCAAAGCACAACATATAATTGGGCCTAATTTTTTCCATATGTATCAACAAAAACAGTCTTTGCTTCCATGAGAGATGAAAGCTTCCCTTTCTGTCATATTTTTATTTTGTATATAATTCCTAACTCTTTATAATTTCATAGGCTTTTTAAAAAAACATGCCTAGATTTAGGGAGAGATGAGCTGTCAACCTGGATTTGAGTTTATATTTCTAATAGAAAAGCCTTTTTTGGTGGGGAAGGGAAAACACGACTATTTCCCCTCCCCTGCCAAAAGGGCTACTATGTTAAAATCCTTGTACAGTGCCTGTGAACTATCCAAGTTGGCATGGAACAATCCATTTGTGAATTGATTTAAATACCTCATTTAAAATAAATAATCTAGTGGAATTAGTGTAATAAATCTTCATAGAATAAGCTTACTATTTATATAAGATCGAAGAAGTGTTAAATACATTTCTCTTCTGTCGACAACGTATGGTGGTGTTTTTCCCTCGTTTCAGTTTTATACTAAGTCCCAAATAAAAGGTGCATATTTCTTATGCATTTGTTGTGTTGTTTAATGTTATATCTTTACAAATAATCTTTCTTCCTCCTGTCTATAAGTTCAGCTAATATGTATCTGAATTCTGTAGAAGACCGGTGTAGTATAAATTATATTCCACCAATATTATGTTTTATTATTTTATATTCTGCAAATTCATCATTATTGGGATGGTTGAGATATTCTCTGCATTATATTGTAGCTCCTAGAGAAAGTTAAAAGGTTTATGCATTTAGGAAAGGATTAAGACAAGCTTTGCTATCTGACAGTTGTGCTCGCTCATAAATACCCACAGGCACACAGACATTTATGTGCCTTCTGATACAACATAGTCAGTCAAACTGCCAAGCAGAGTTATCCCAAGCCTCTTGCAGGTGACACCGGTGCAGTGGCTGTGCTTTGCCGCATGCATAGGTAATCTCTTGCCACACTAGTCTGCTCTCCCTGTTTGTGTGGAGGCAGCACTGAGTCTCCAAGTGTTTGGCTGAGTTCAGAAGGCAGTTAGTTAGGGCGCTGCATGATGCTTAAACAGCTTTTTCCTGTGTCTTCTAAGGGGGGGTGGGGGGAAAGACAGACTTCATGGAAATGTCTCGCAGGATGTCAGTGGTACCTTGCTGGTTTACTAGTTCACCTCACTTCAACTCTATCTACATCTAGAATTTGTTTTGTAATTTATCCCTTTCCTAACTGATTCTGTGGAAGTGAAGGGTTTATTATTTTTTTCTATACAGAGTTTAAGACATTTTGCTCTAGATGTGGTTATTTTGCTAGGGGCAGAGTTGGAAGTTGGACTGGCAATGGAAGCAGATGTCGTTGAAGTGACTTTTGAGTTCCCTGTATTCTGTGCAGAACTTACTTGGATGTGGATGTGAGCTAAAGCCATTTTGGAAGTTATTCCTCATGGGCTGTTATGGGTCCAATAAAGATAATATGCATAGTGCAGTGCACCTCTCCCAAATGACTTTATATGTTAGTTTTCTGTTTGTTAGGCGGGGGAAAAAAAGCAGGCACTCAAGAAAGAGGAAGAAGCATTCTTTCTCTTCCGATGCAGCTAGAAAATATCTAGCTAAAATCAAGGAAGGCATGTATTGGTCATGGTAACCTGTTTCCATGGATCCCCACTGATGTATTTTTGTAGAGGCAGTCTTACATATCTTTGCTCCTGATTAGGAGACTCCAGGAAAAGCAGCCAGCTCAGAAGAATGAAGCAAAGAAAGCTTTTCTGCCTTGTTGTCATTTCAAGTCAGCCAGAGAAACATTCTCTTGGATGCTAGGTGACCCCAAATCCCAGGACCCTCCTGTAGCAGCAGAAATCCTTTTGGATTTCTTCCAAAGGATTTCTTTGAATCTTAATGTAGGTCAGCCACCTCAGAAACAGGAGCTGCTACTTAGTGTTGACAGCCTCCAGGTACAAGCCTCTCTTCTTCAGTAGTCTGTTCCTGTCACTTGATTTTTTTCGAGCCTTGGGCTGGTTCTGCTTACCTTTACTGCATCAAATCCCCATATGTACCATGCAGACGTCTAAAATCCCCACGCTATTACCCCCACCTCCAAGTGTTGTGGTATCAGGAGTGAGAAGTCTGGCCTGTATGCCCACTTCAGGCTTAGATCAAACATGCTACTGACCAATAGTGCCTCTCCGGAAAACCCGCTGATAGTCCAAGACCCCTTCTGACAACTAATAACCATATTCCTCCCTCTCAGTTATGTCTAATGAAATGTATTGCAAACTAGATGCATCTATTCTATCACTTCCTTTATTGAAAATCACTGGTTTTAGTTATCTCCATTAACTACCATCTCCTGACAGAATCACCTACATTTGTCCCTCACTTCACTGCTTTCACACTGTCCTTTCAGACTTTCAGCTCTACTCGTGCTTTTCCTGCAGCGGTTCCTCTCTAGCTGTCTCTCACTTGTCTTCCTGTTTTGGCAGTGTATTTTTATGCCAGCCTCTGAGCCTCCTCTTCATAAACTCCACCATTTTGGACTCCTTTTACCTTTTCAGACAGGATGTCTTAAGCCAAAATTTTAGGAATGCGATTCTGGCCCTGCTCAAGTCGACTGGCTGAGGATTTTGCCATCTATCGCTTTGTGTAGTTTTTTTCCCATGTGTTTGGGGACTATTTGCATATATAATTGTTACATATGGATCTGTCTCATAAAAGAAAAATAAGCTGAACTTACTCCAGTCTCTGTATAGTCAGATGATTGATATATGACCAGTATAGACTAACAAAAAGAACATTCTCCAATGCGCATATTGCTTTGATTACTGAGGTTTTTAGAACGTCCAAACGCTGTACAAAATGAATAACAAACATCAGATGTTTGAAAAGTTAACTCAGTAGAAGTCAAAGGAATAATGCTTAGTAGCAACTTGTTACAAAGAGTTCATATTTTTCTATTAATGGAAAATGACACAAAGATGCCCTTAGGCCAGCTCAGTATTTGTATTAGTAAGTGACCAAAACTGTGTGTCAAGGCAGTCGCACACATACTAATCACTTGCATTTGTAACTGCTTCCTCCATCTTCCTGGCAAAATATCAGCATTAGGAAATTGTGACTAATGGTAAGAAGAAAGAACATTGAAACACTTATCTTAATGG
Organism: Morus bassanus; assembly: GCA_031468815.1. Classification (NCBI taxonomy): domain Eukaryota; kingdom Metazoa; phylum Chordata; class Aves; order Suliformes; family Sulidae; genus Morus; species Morus bassanus. The sequence goes on along the minus strand of CM062567.1, from coordinate 54,558,954 downwards.
GCACTGTATCAGTACAATCTTCAGAGGTGCCAAAATACAGTTTGATTAACCTAAATAAGATGGAGAGTGAATAAAGCAGGCAGTTCCTTTGAAATGTAAGTGAAAGTGACCAAAAAAGCTCCCACAGAGTTTGCTTTTACTACTTATTATTTTTTATTGCATTTGTTAGGGACACGAACAGTGTACGTACTCATTCCTTCAACACAGAATCAGTTTTGTGCACGTACAGGCATGAAAGAAAGGCAAGCCTACAGTGTTCATCTGTTTTGATTTTTGGATATTTTTACTCCTTTTAAAATCTAATATTTCTGGATAAAATTTACATCTTTTGTTCCTTTGTTTAAAAATAAGGGGGGGGTGTTGTTTTGAATAATTAGTTATGGCGTCTGATTGTATAAGAATTGCTCTATTGTTTGGACAGTATGACAGTCTCTTGTGTTTTAAAGATTTTTTTTTTAAGGCAAATGGCTTTTGAGAATGGCAGCATTTCAAGATTATGAAACTGCCGCTGATGGTAATGGTTCTGTGATAATTAAACTGTCCGCAGTCTTTTTTTTTTTTTTTTTTTTTTTTTGTGAAACTGAGACAAGGGTAGTTGTGGTTTCATCAAAGGCTTTGTTTGAGCTCTGGCAGCTGGCAAGGCAGAGCCCTCTGCTAGCAGACTAAGTACCATCCTGAAGTTTTCACTATACATTTCCTTCATCAGCTGCATATTCATCACATTTCATCTTTGCCCATCTTGTAAGAAGACTGGTCGACTTCTTGGTGTTCTTTGTTGACAGAATAGCCAATTTGTCCTCTTAGTAGTAATGTATTAAAATTGGTTTTGGAGGCTTCTTAAGCCGAAGGTAGGGACCACTTTCTCCTTGGGAATGTCATTCTTTGCATGACCATTTGTGTAAGAAAGCACAATAAACTAAATGTGCCCTGGTATTAAAAATAAGTCCTAAAATTATAAAATATAGTGTCCCTGCATTAAAAATAAAAAAGGTTTTGTTCTCTTATTGTAAAGAATTGTACATCTCATTCTCTGAAGAGGCCTGCAGAAACCAATGTGTCTATGCAATTGTGTAATTCTCTTTTTAATGCTTTAGGACTGGTCAAGAGGCTAAAGTTAAGGGTGATCACAGGTTCTCTTAGCTGGAGGAACACTGTTGGGTTTTCACAGCTGCTTTTGTGTGTGTGATTGTGCCATGTAGGCAAGAGATTATCTACTGTTTTCTGGAAAAGCGTTCCTGTAAATTGAGTCTCTAGAGATTCATGGGAGCAGAGCTAAAGCATGGCACATAACTTTGTTCAGACCAGTGGTGACATACTGTTGTTGAGACAGTACATTTATTTACCGCTTAGCTGGTACCCTCGCTCATGTTAATAGTGTTGGACTTTTGAGCACTCAGAACCTTATGGGATCAGGTCCTTCTGCTGAGGACGTTGGTCAGCTTCTGTTCCATTTTACATGGTTTTTCATTTAACATTGTCTATTAACACCATCTGTTTAGATCTGAATGTAAGATGGAGAGCCAATAGAAGGTGAAATCCAATTTAAAACTCACTTACGGTGTGATGCTTATAACACACTTGATAATGGAGGTAACTGGTAGACTCTGACAGCTCTCTGTTACCCTATCTGTATCATTTAGTGGCTGTATGGTCTCTATTGACTTGTATGTGTTATGCTTGGGATGGGATTCTGTTGCAGTGGGTACCACACAACTACTGCCCATTTTGGGGTTTGGAAAGAGCTGGCCCTTCTTTCCTAGCTGAGTCTGCTGAGAGCTAGCTCAAAGGGGAAGACTGGCAATTCAGAGATATGTTAAGGAAAGATGTGATCGTAAGTAGAAGGCAAATCTGGGAAAATTCCACTTATAGTGAAGAAAAAGTTAAAAGGAGGACAGCGTTTGTACTATCAGAAATCTTTTGAAGAATTTGGGTGAAAGGTAAAACATTTAAGGAAGATGAAGGGGATTAATACGCAGAGAACAGTGTGATTCAGAGTTTGGATAACTGGGGCATGTAGGAGTTGGTAAACACTCAATAGAGCTTAATAGGTGAATTGTAAGATATTAAAAACTAAGATTGAGAAAGAAAGTAGGAAGTCGACAAATACTGGGAAACAATGAGCAAGACAAAAGATCTTTAAGGCTATTTGAGATAAAGGTCTAAAGTGTTTGTGAGTACAGCACTAAATGGGTATGTATTTCCGGGTTAATTCTCACAACTGACTAGCTGTGGCCCTTTACAGAAGTCCTTTGGTGTAGAGTCACATGAGATAACTGAGCTGGTCTAGGATCACTCCTTGCTGGAAAGAGGATATTGTTCCCCTTTCTTCCTCTTGCTCCTGCCCCCCATCTCTGGAGCCCACCCTCCTGCCTTGTCCATGTGCTAGCACTTCATTCACTAAACCACCAGAAAAATAAAGGTTTGTACAGTTTTTACGGGTTTAGCTTTGCGTGGGTTTATGTGTTGATTCAGTTGTGAAGTCTGATAGGCCTCAGCACCAGCACAAGGAAGGAATGAGGACAAGCAGCTGGAGTAAGAGACAGAAGGTAAGGGTGGGAGCAAAGCCTGACACCATTGTGTATTAATGCCTCCTTAGAGCAGCTGTCTTACCTGTCTCTACACTGTGGCTGCAGTTTTACAATTACCCGAATCATATTTAAGTTCAGGCTCCTGCTGAAAGGAGTGGGAACTATGCTTGCCTCTCAGCCATGTGTTTTCCCTGCCTTGTGGTGACACCACCAGTGCTTGCATGGTGGAATAGTCGGCTGAGCTAAGAGACAGTTAGCAACCTGACAAAAGAAAAGAGGTCTGTTTTCAGCTGGATCCATTCCCTGATTTGGCTGTGAGAGCCCTGTTTGCAGGGACCCAAGAGGAGGGAGGAAGAGGAAGTTTGTTCCTTTGTTCTGGGCTGCAGCCTGTACTTAGATGAGCTTCAGCCAAGGGTGAAGCCATGCCCATAGGCTTTTCTGGTCCCTGCTGCCTTAGATTCTGGTTCTGTAACATGGATATAGTCTTACTTGCCCAGAGGGAAGAGAGTTGTAAATAAAGAGGCAGTTTATAGAGATATGGTAAAACTTAATGTGAAGTGTTAAGGTCTTCAAGCTTTTCAGATGGAAGGCGTTGTATAAATACTGTTTGTATTAAACTGCAAAAAACACTGTTTAAAACTTCAGGAATAGCTGTGGGAAATAATTTTAGGTCTATGTAAGGAATGCATGTTATTTTAAAAGAAGGAAAAATACAGAAAGAAAAGTTACAGCAGAGCAAAGGACAGCTAGAATGATATAGTAATGCAGGGGTTTTGGATACGCAAAATAACTAGGTCTGAGTTCTATAGGGAAGAAGGGGATCCTACTGAAGAGGGATTCCACTTAAAATGTGTGTAGCTTTAAGGGAATTGAAAGAGTGAGTGTCTAAAGGTGTTGTTTGTTTGTTTGGTTGGTTTTTTAACTACAGTCTGGGGCAGAAGACAAGGAGTTACAGGCAAAATTTGAGAACTGCCATGTATGCAAGGAATGGAGGAGGAATTGCTGTTTCACAGAGATGGTTATTGATATTGTACAGCTTCCAGAAAGAAGACAACAGACAAGCAACTGATACAGTTTTCAGAAAAGAGATGGATAGGCATTTGAAAGAAAATATGTAGTGAACATGTGCAGACTTAAATGAGGGGAGTGTCCTAGGTGGGTTTTTGGCTTCTCTGAATGAATGGAAATCTCTCTCTGAATGGTTCCCGGTCCGTGGTGGTAGGCAACACAGGAAATTGTGCCACCACTCTCGTAGAGGCAGTTCACTGGGGAAGTTGCAGCATGCAGTTTTTTGGTGTATATGCTCTAGTACAGTCACTGGATTTCACCTTCATGGCTGCATTGAAGTAGAACTCACTGTATTTTGATCAGTCTCTAGGCTGGTGGGTGTTTATTTGCTCGCTGAGTTGCACTTTCATATTTGGGCAACATTTGATGCATTATTCTCTCTTGCCTCATGCGAGGTTTTATTTTGGTTGATGTTATTGTGTTCTCTCAAAAGAACACATACGTATCCTGTGTGTTTTTAGTCAAGCCAAGCATATGTTTTTATATGCAGATGGCAATTATAGTGAATATATATAGGGCAAAGATTGGGACTTCCTTCCTTTCGACCACAGCCTTCTCTGTTCCTGTAGAGTTACCTCATAACATTAAAGTAGTCATAAGCAGTCATGCATACTCAAGGTTAAAAATGGTTTCTCACAGTAGTGTTATACAACCTGTAACTAGATGCCAAACCCCCAAAGTGCACTGAATCAATAAAAATTCCTCTCAGTCTGCATTGAATAAAGTGATACTGAAGTGGAGTAGCCGTACCATTTTATGTATCCACATCCCTCGGTACTCTCTTGCGGGTGACAGAGTTGCAGAATTCCTTCCCTCGGTTCCAGACTGCAAAGTAAATAAATGGTATGGGGCAAATCTCAAAAGAATTGAAAGCTCAATTCCTGCGTTTTTCTGTTTAGGGTATTTATTCATATTGTGTTGATTTGGAAACTAAGCTGGGCATTTCATGAGAACAAGCATTTTCATGAGTTTTCTGGGATTTAATTACCTTCCGTTTGATATGTTTTACATGTTGTAACATGATTTTAATAATGCTGTGTTTATGCTTTTTAGAAATGCATTTCTTATGTATTCTTCAGCTACCTGTCATGTAAAAGGCAGCCCTCTGTTTGCATGGTAACAGAGTACTTTGCTTATACTCTTTTAATTTTTTTTTTTTTTTTTTTTTTTTTTTCCTTAAGAAAGATGATATCTGAGTTTGGTCATACAAACAACTGTATTATTCCAAAGGGAGTCACAGAGACTGAGGAGAAAATCCTGTCTCTCCAAGCTGTTGTTTCTTCTCTAAAAGCTATTGTTTCTCCTGTGTGTAGAATCATGATGATGTTACTTACAGCTTGCATTTTCATTTCAGCTTTTTGTTACTGTTGCTGCTCAATATAGTTAGAGACTGGAGCTAACTCTAGTAACAGTTGATTGCTAATTCTGTAACTGTAGATTCACTGAAGATCCACGACCTGGTTATTTTTTATCTAATAAAGTTGTCTGTGTAATGGATCACAGATAAAAAGATGGCTATGATCCTGAAGAGCAGTGCGGTTTGAAATACTGAGAGTGCCTTTTTAAGCAGAGGTAAAGTTAAGAGGCAGAAGGTGAATGAAGCATTAGTATGCTTTGTCTTGCGTAGTTGTAAAATGATTATTCCAATTGAAGGTGAAGTCAGGTATTGTAAAGGTCTTAAAAATGAAAACAAAAATAAAAAAAATAGGTTAACTGAAACTGCAAAAAACTTTTGCTCTGAGAGAAGATTTATGTAGGTTTTTAGTTTATCCAAAATGCTTCACCTATCCTTAGAAACACTAATAGTACTTTGGATTTCTATAGCACCTTTCATCTGAGAACCTCAAAGCACTTTACAAGCATTAATTTAATTAAGTTTCACTGCACTCCTGTGAGCTAAGTAATGTTTAAATAAGGATCACTTCACCCAGCACTGAAACAGAGCCACCCCTGGGGTGGAATGCGGTAAGTATTTAAAAGTACATAGCAACACTACACAACAGTTCAGGAGAGAGCGTGAAGAAAATACTGTATCCCAGTGAGACTGCAGGGTGAATCTTGTTAGACAGCTCATCTGCTTGTTTGTTACTTTTCCTTCTCAGTTGTAGGTTAAATTCCACCATCTTTTTGATGACTGCCAGGGGATAGAACTTGCTTTTAGGTCCCCCCAAACAATCTTTGCCTAACCATGACTTAGCTCAAAGTGCTGTGATGCTCAATTCAATGAGTTGTCCTTTCTAATAAACAGTGTCAGTTACTCTCATGCCTCCGTAGTTTGATAGTGATTTAAAGAGTGGAGCATATCATCTGCTCCATCATCAGTTGTCATCTGGCAGCACCTTTTTTTCCCTGGAAGCTTACCATGCAAGTACCACACTGGTCCATCCGAGTTGTGTTTGTAAGATCTGATGGGATCATGGTGCAAGGTACAGCTATTATCTCAAATCATGTCTTGGTGCCAAAAAGAGATGGACTGCTATTTCTGGTAGCTGATTTAGCTTTTATGTTCAAAACTGAGCTAATGCATACAGTCAACTCTTAGTAAAGGTTAGACCCACAACAAAGCATTTTCCATTGTTACTTTTTGAGCACTCTGGAATACAAACATACCTCTCTGTGGCTGTTTTGCTTTGAAGAGTAGCAGGTTATGGAATTTTACCTTTCGACATACTGACATTTCGACATACATGACTTTTACAAAAATGGTGGAGAGAGGGGAAGGGATTCATGCTGGTTGTGCTTGGGACTTGCTTTGGGAACCTGAGTTGGGACATTCATAGGTCAGCAATACATTGGTCACTGAAAGCAGAAGGAATTTCCTTCACGCTAAGAAATTGCTGTAATAACTCTTATTTTCTGTTTCTGTCTTTTCCATCACATTTTGCATCTTGTTTGTATATGTTTTGTTTTACTAATCCACCAAGGTTCTGGGTATACCAATTAAAAAAAAAAAAAAAGTGTCTTTTATTTTTAACCTTCTTCATGTGCATTTGTCCTTTTAAATTTCCTTCTCTTTTTTTAACATGACATTGAAAATCTCTAGTCTTGTAAGTAGTATAGAGGGAATATAATGAGAAATTCTGTTCTGTCATAACCAAGGGGCAGGTGGTTTCCATTAGAAGCTCAGCTGGAGCTTCCTTCCATGCTAGCAGCTTCCCACAACTGAACTAGTCTACTCATCTTTGCCCTTTTTGGTGGGGAATGTGTGGAGGAAGTGGAGCACAGCCCTGACAGATAGGGATTACTCAGATGGCTTCTGTCACAGTCTGGGGATTAGGTTCAGTTATGAATCCATTTATTTTGTGAGTCCTGTTTGTACTTGCGACAGTCATGAATTAGGACATTCTGCTGGCAGGAATTTGGCACCTGAGGAGCGGCAGTGAAGGCACGGTGCCTGGAAGGGTGCAAGAAAGCAATCTAGCCATTTCAGTATCAGATGTCTCTCACCTGCTTGAACAATGGGGCCTTTCGCAAACAGAAATGTTCTCCATACCTCTGCTATCTCCTCCCAGGCCTTCTGCTGGAGGCAAGAGACGTGACTGGCAGTCTTTTTGGAGCAGAGTCCAACAGAAAAAAAAAAAAAAGTTTTATTCAGCTGTGACCACTTGACCAAAGAGGGACAAATTCCTACTTGAGATAGGAGAATGGTGTGCAGAGGTGAAAGACTTACCAAGGCACTTAGAAGATCTATTAGAAAATGGAGAGGTGAGGTGCTGGTCATAGTACAGGTGGATAACAAAGGCAAAGAAGAGGGAGGAGACAGAACCAAAGGGCAAAATTTAAGCTAAAGACCAGATGCTTCATGGTAGCATTTTCTAGAATAGAAGAGAGGTGAATGAGGCATGAAATTATATGATAAAGACATAGAAAAACAAACAGTGGTAGGGAGGAGGTCAGGAGGGATTGTTCAATGGTTCTCAAAATACTAAAGTTAGGGCCACTGAATGAAATATCAGGCAGCAGGTTTCAAAAAAATAAAGGGGATACCCTTCTATGTGGCATATAAATTGTAGAACACCTTCCTACAGGATGTTGTGGAAATGCAAAGTACCAATGGGTTCAATGATTAGATGAATTTATGAAAGAAAAGTCACTTGAGAACTATTAGCTACAAAGGTGTAAAACTGATCTCTAGCTCAGGAAACCTTCCAGCTGCAGAGTAGGAGAAGGTGGACCTTGCTTTGTATTTGCCCTTTGTTTTACGCACACTACCAAAGTATCTACTCTGGATTACTGTCAAAAGGTGGCTACTGGGCTAAGCAGGATTTTGTATGCTATTCCTGTGCTTTTATCTAAATACTTTTTGAAGTATTTTTTTCTTAAAGGTAAAGAAAGGTTTGTTTTTAGGCAGCAACACCAGGCACAGAAGGAAATGAGAAGCAGGAGTTACCCAGTTTTTTGTTTTTTTGTTTTTTGGGTTTTTTTTTTTTTTTTTTTTTTTTTAAATTCTTCTGCTATTCCATGTAAGTGTAGTCAATGCCAGAAAACAGATTTTTCTATGCAGATTGGCTGATTGGGAATTGGAATCAGTAGATGGGGAACCAGACGTGCAGCTGGTTTGGGGCATAAGCAAATAGGAAGGTGGTCAATAGAAGCGTTTCTTCCTCTTCCCACCCTACTGCCAGCGCTGAGCATTAACTGTACAGCTTGCAAGGGGGAATGAAACGTGCTTGCTATATACTTTCTGGAGATAAATGGTAAGTGCCTATTTGATTCTTCTCAGGTTCATCACCATCCTAATAGAGTGCTAAGGAACATAACAATAATCAAATTTCAGTGAGATTTGGGTAACCCTGAACTAATTTGAGAATTTAAGTTCTGTACAGAGTTTTAAAATGCTGTTATTCAGTTTTGCTTGAAGGACAAGATGTATTTTTAAGCAAAGATGCTATGTGAGCATCTTCAAGCAGGTATTTGGAATATAGATTCTACTTAAAGCCTGAAGCTTAATTGCGTAGGAAGAACTAATCCCAACACTAATTAGAAGTGGATAAATTAAAATTACAAGATATGAGATATTCATAAAATGTTACAATGGATTGATTTATTTACAAAATATTTATGATATTACAGCAATAAAACATACAAAATTATTTACTAGAAAAAATAGGAGTCCCAGCTTTTTAATTCAGCAGTTGCCTTTTAAAGTTAACAATAAAATTAAAAAATGAGTTTTACCCACAGAGAAACATCTGAAAAAAAAATCAGTTCTTTAAATTTTATTTTTCAGAGCCATTTTTATTCCTGTGTATACCTTCATATTGAAGGAAATCAGTAGAATTATAGTGTCAAACTTTAAGACCTCTTCCCAGGTTAATTTTCTTTATATTCCAGAAATAGCAGGCCTCTGGGTCATTGGTTTTAAATGAACTTCCACTTTATTTACACAGCCGTTCTTAAATTTTGTTTTCTATTTCAGTGATGGAACAAATCTTTCTTATTGTTTGAGAGAGAGTTCAGCAGATGCTTCAAACCAGAAATATTGGCTTAGCTGGCAACCAGTCTGACCTGTGGCTTAGGTACCAGAGAATGGATTGCCTCAGCTCCTAGCCTCTTTGGTCACAAACTGCATACTGTGCAATATTCTTGTTGTTCCTTGGGGAAGATTGTTTATTTTTATTTTTGCAAATCAAATACAAACCAGGTGGTGAAAGACTAAATAGCTAAACTATAGTCAGGAAGTGGTTAGAAACAAAGCAACAGTAGCCTGTTGATTCTCAGCTGGATGACCCGACCAGGGGACCTGGTCCCAGTGTCTGTGTATGTCTAAATTACGAAGCTGCTGTCTTTAGTAATACTACCTTCTGCAGAGCAGCTGCTAGGAGTGGCTTCAGGGCTTGTGGCATTAGGAAAAGATGACGTAGACGTGGATGTAACTGTGTTCCTGCTATTGTTCTTGGTTTGTTGGTGAACATGGTAAAATGATATTTTTCTGAAATTTTATGTTTATGCTATGAATTCTGCTACCTCAGCTCAGCCAGTGTCCCAAAGAGAACCCTGTTTTGGCTTGTATTGCTCTGTTCCTGTGTGCCATTTAATCTTGTAAACCTGGCTAAAGATTTCATCGCCAGCCACAATCTGGTCAGTGTCTTCCATCAGAGGTGACGGAGAATCACCCCTGATTCAGAAACAGCATAAAACTGTGGTTTTCCCTTTCCCTCTTACACTCCTGATGCAGCTTGGTGCAACTGTATTCCCGTACCACTTGTTTTCCTACCTCATGCTCAAATGGCATTTTTAGGACACTGAACAAAACAAAACAAAAAGTCCAGTTTGTCTTCATCTCTCTGCACATTGCTCCTTTGAGCTTCACTGTTTCTTCTTTATTGGTAAAGTATGAATCTTTCTTAACAAGAAGCTTATTCCACCATTGTTACTCTGTTATGACACTAAAATTGAAGGCTTCTAGGCAGTGTCTGCCAGTGCCTTCTGCTGAAGAAGACATCAGTGTCCTCATCAGTAGGGACCTTTCTTGTATAAAGTTTCAATGTGCAGAGTACAAGTTTTTAGTTCATGAAACGCAGATTCAGTTTGCCAAGACCCTCAGCATCTCCACTCCACTCTTCCAATGACTGACACACAGCACAGGGCTGAGCTCCTATTCCGTAGTTATGGCCAGAGAAGCAGATTTGTTTTAAAAAAAGTACTGTTATTTTATAAAGAAAATTATCTGGCAGTAGAATGACTTATTAAAGCAAAGTTTTTTGCATAAGTCAAGTCATCTGGCTTTCAAACATACTTTGAAAAAAAAGAGAGAAAAGTCCACCAGACTCTTATATATCTTGTGGAGAAAAATCTGCTGAAACTGCAAAAGCACGGAGCGTAAAGAGTGTCATTTCTGTCTCCTTCGTTCCCTGACAAATGGGGAAACTATCTGTGCTGGGCATAGTTTGCTCAGATATGTGCTTTACCTAGACTTAATCCTTCTAGTACTAGCAAATTAAACTTGCTATCCAAGCAATGACAATTCCAGTAGACAATGTATGTTATATTCAAGATCGTTATCTCGTACTTTGTATGACACGACATAAGATTAAGTGCTCTGTAATGTGCATATTACAGCTATTTTTTTTACTTCCTCTTGTGTTTTGTTTGATGTAAAGTAGAGATGAACAAATCCAGATAATGATTTTAGAGCCGATGTATTGCACATGTACGTGGCTGGAAGAAGAAGCAAGAAAAAATTGGACTTAGAAAAAAAGGACAAATTTTGGGCAGAGAGGAATAACTTCCTTGCTGATGTGATTCATTCTTCACTTGAAGTTTTCACATCAAAAAGCTCAACTTGAAATTAAGGGCTTGTTGAGTAAATTATTGGGTGAAATTCTATATTCTGTATTATACTAGACATCCAAGTAGATGGTTGTATTGAGGTCATCATAGTCTAAGCCCTTCTGTTCTTTAAAATCTGTGAACAGTGAAGATTGCTGGCATATGTTTTCATGTTACCATGCTGTGTTTTCGTACCTGGTGTGCCCCAGTGAGGAGCAGCATTCTAAAGGTTGCTTAATAATACCCAGTATTCCTTTAAAGTAGTCCAATTCTGCTTGGTTTAGCTCCAGCAGGTTTTTTTTGTTGGTTCCCAATGGAGAATCTTCCCGGCACAGATGTACTCTGTGTTTGGTGTGCATGTGCCAGACACGTAATCATGTCTTCCTTTCCCCGCTGATCCCCATTAAAGAGTCACTTTGGTGGTGCACTTTAAGGTTGTGTGTTACCAGCTGAAAGAATCCCCTATCGTTCTTACACTTGTGAGGATGAAGGCCCTTCATTCAGTGTTTCATCCAGAACTACATGAAAAAAAAAAAAAAAAGACCTGATTATTTCCTTTTGAAAATGAGCACCTGTTTTCGCAAACCCTTACTGAGAAGTGTTCGCTCCATGGATTCCTGTCCTCTTCTATATTCCATGGGCAACAGCCTACAAAAATTGGTTTCCACCAGTTTCATAGAAATCTTCTCTATGTCCTGAGAGAGGCCCAGGGCCAGAAAGATGTGAAGGGGGTTGCAGCTCTCCTAGTCATCTCTCATACGGGCCAGCAGAGCTGTGCTCAGGGCATGCAGTAGAGACTCCAGCGCTGGCACTGAGTTTGTACGTGTGCATGGAGGTATCTGCTGGGGTCCTGCTAGTGTGTTGATCACACCCGTGTGGGACAGAGCTTGCGTTAATGAGCCCCATGCTGTCTTCTACAGAAACCCAGGGGTAAAATCAGGCATGTCCACTTAAAGGGCATTTTCTTTATCTCTTCCAATGATGCACTTTTGAGTACCATTTTTCTATAGAACATTTACAATCAGGAAGGCATTTTTGGAGGTATTGAATGCACCCTGCTTTTTTAATTATGTTTGCTTTTTAACGTGTGGCGTTTTATAAAGCTAACTGGTGGTATAAATCATAGGGTTATTTTTTAAAGTACTTCCTTATAGGCTGTTTTCCTGGTAGAGTTTATAATTAAATGTCAGGGTGCAGGCTTTTGATTTTGAGTTTTTTTTGGTTCTCCAAAATTTCTCATCTAAAGCTACTCTATCTGGGGAAAATCAACAATACCATTTTTTCCCCCTGTGGTGAATTGGTTTATGTAAAGGACTTTGCACAACTTCAGTGAATATCTCTGAGACACAGATGGATTGCAGGAAACCAAGATGAAAATGCATCTATTTTTGTTTGACATGAAGCAATTGGACATATTGAATTGGGACATTTGGATTTGCTGAACTGGAATCTCCCAAAATTATAATTTCAAAGCGTCTGGTTATGTCTGGTTACTTTGTATCTAACAAAAATGCCTTTCATTTTTAACCTGCTTTGAAGCCTTATGTAATCATAATGTCTGTCTCTTGCTTTTCTCTCCCCACCCTTGTTGAACCCCTATGGCCAGTTTCTGATGCATTTTAAAGGGAGATAAGCATCTTTAAAAATATATCATTTCATAAAATTTCATAGAAGTTGTCAGGTTGGTGTAAAAGAAAGGTTCCAATTATTAGGGGGAAGGCTTAAACAGGAATTTACCAGTTACCTGTAGCATTTGATGTGATCTTGACTAGGTACCTCCTTACCTGAAAAACAGCTTAATTTGTGGCTCTTGCTCGTGAGGAAATTAGTAGATGTGAAGGGTAGCTAGGGGTACTGCAAGGTGAGATGAGAGGGGGCTTAGGTGGGTTTAGCTGGACAAACTGTGGGAGAGGGAGAATGTAAATCAGACAGAAATCAGAAATAGGAATCGGGATAGGTAATGAGACTTTGTCATTTCTGTTGTTCTTCATAACCACAACTTGTTTTATGGTGACATTGCCAATCTGAAACTCAGTGAAAAGTTTCATTCTTTGTTATATTTCCATGTTTTGATATAGCTGAGAATGAAAACCTATAGCAAATACCAACATTTTCCATAAAGCAAACATTCCACTTCCAGAACTGAGTTGCAGTCAGAGACTTTGCACAATTCAGAGTATATATATTTGTCCAATACAAGTACTGACAATAAGACTTAAAAAATTCTGATGTCATTATTCTGGCCTTTTGGGACTTCAAAGTTATATACAGATGTCAGAAGAACTGCCTTTGTGAATCTGGGTGACAGTTCCACTCCTTGGTAAGTCAGATTTCAAAGAAAAAAAGCTGTTCTTACTGTCACTACTCATTTTAGTGTTTGATACCAGCCATGAGCCAAATTTAAAAGATTATTATGAAAATAGATAATGTGAGGTGGGAAGAATGAAAGATACCAGAAAGTTACCTGATCTTTTTAATACTTCCAACTATTTCAGGTTGATTTATAGCCTTTATTTTATCTCAAAAAGTTCGGCTATCAGCAGATGTACTGTGCAAACCCTTGCTTTATCTTCTTTGTTTTTCTTTCTCACTGTCCCAATTCAACATAATGAGATGCAAGTTACCCTTTTATCTTGTTCTTACTTTTAAGTTAGCAAAAAATGAATGTGGTAAAAGTTTTGTTAGCAACTTGTTAATCTTTAATGACTGTAAAGGATGATGCTATCTATTGTTTACAATTTTAAAGAAAATGGTCAAAGGAGTGTCTTCCAGTGTTCAGATCAAATATAAATAATAGTGATGGTGCACAATTTGGCAGAGTGAATATACATATGTACACAATTACCTAATTATATACGATCATGTGGGTATATTTACATCATGGTAATAATGTTCTTTTTAAGTTTTAATCTCAAGTATATTATCCTTTAAGATTTCACCATTAATATAAGAAATTGGAAACAGTGCTGACTTTAGAAAGTTTTAATTTCTTTTTTCTTGTAGATAATATCTGTTTGTAATGTAGAAATCACACAAGTATAGCACAGTTCACTAGGAAAATGAGCTTAGTGTTCTCAGTTTAGTCCAAGTTGGACAACACATTATTTGGCACAATTGAGTGGCCTATCTTTGAGAAGAGGTTTTTATTATTTGAGTGAGCCGAACTGTATGCTTAGAACGATGAGAAACCCTTGTACTGCATCCCACCTGCTTTCAATTGCACTGCTTTTATAAGCATTGGATTTACAGTAAAGAAGTCTCCTAGAGAAATGGTGTTCTTTCGTGTTGTGTATCGATGAAAGGCTGCATACTTCTGCCTTTCACGTACTGTATTTGTGTAGACAAAAAAAGTTGTGTAAGTTTTATAGAAACATTGATAAAAATATTAGTGCAGACATTAAACATATAACATTTTTCAGAAAACAAATGTGAGGTATTTTGTGTTCAATAGACAGATCATTTTGTTATGTTGTACATTGGTCATGTGCCTTGCCTGTTGAACAAAACCTACTTTTAAGGGGAAATGCCCTTTTGTTTGTCCAATCTTAATGACTGCTTGGTAAAATGTTGACCTGTTGGGGTGTAAGTCTTAAATTATGCATTCACTTCCTGTGAATTCTAATGTTAGGAAGGATGAAATTCATGTATTAAGAAAGAAGTCATTCCAGTCCATGGAAAGAGTTGTTTGTGTTGAAAGAATATGATAGAATAGACTGCCAGCGATGTTCTTACCATTCTCAGGGTCTCTAGAAACGGGCTCGGTTACCAGTTGGAAAGTACTAGCTCAAAGATAAGATTTAGTGAAAGCATGAAAGAAATCCTCAGTCTGATATGTCTGATACTCTGTTCACAGATGTTGAGCATGGGGACCTGAATTTTCAGTCTGTGATTGCAATAAAAGGATGAGTTTATTAAATGATGGCCTTGCAGTTGACTCATGGGTTGAAGAAGAGCTATTGAATTTCATTTCAAGAGAGAGATGAAAGAGACTTTGTTCTGTATGCAGTTCTGTCATGGACCTAAAGTTAGAATGCACAGGGTATTTTAGATGGCTTTAGCCTGAGCTGAGGTTAAATAAACAAACTGTGAAGTTAAGTGCAGTTATCAAATACTTGGTCAAACAAAAAATAAGGCCACCTTTTTCGTATAGTCTTGGCCTTCTCAGAGGTGCCAGAGGAGGAACTTCAGTATTAAGGGTGTTGAAAATAGCTAGTAAAGCAGAAGCCAATGCTAATAAACAGTTTTGGAAGTACTGTGAGTGGTTTAAGCATAGTCTGGATTATTGTTATTGCTGTGTTAAATCACAGCAATCAAATAGCCAAGCATCACTTTGACTGATTAAGTGTAATGGCCGTCAATGAAAAACCTTCAGCCTGTATTGCAGACATAGGGATGGGTGTGGTCGTGGTCAGCTCTCCCAAACATTACTTTGGATGCTGTTGCAGATACAGAGCAGGGTGTTACATGATATTTTCAGAATCTGGCAGATTTTAGTTTGGTTTGGATATTTTTTATGTACTTTGGCAGGCATGCATATCCCTGCAGCCATACAGCAATCTGCAATAATGGCTGAAGTAACACCTACTGGTGAGGCAGAGTCAATCAGCAACAGGCTGCTGTTGACTCATGACTTCATTTGACTCATAATCCCATTGAGCTTTACGGGGTCGCTTTTTGCTCCCACCCTGAAGCCCAATGCTAGTTCCTGTCATTACTTGAATACCCATTGAATAAGAGAGTAGACGATGTGCTTTGTGGACAAATGAGCACATGCCTTTAAGGAAGATATGGCAGAGCCTTGTGTTATTTCCATCAGCTAATTAAGTTAATTAAAATTGTTTATTCACATTTACAAAAGTCTCCACCCAAAGTTTTAGATAGATTGCACTAACCATAGAATCATAGAATCATTGAGGTTGGAAAAGACCTTTAAGATTATTGAGTCCAACTGTAGAGCTCAGTGTGTCGAAAGAGCTCAGTGTGTTACTGAGTCCAATCCAGAGCTCAGTGTGTCAAAATGACACAGAAAGAGATCTCAGTGATTTATTTCAAACTGTATTTGGACTTTATGATCCTCCTTATATATTTCTGTCTCTCCTGGAAGAGGCTGGAAAAACACATGAGACTTGAAATGTGCCACATAAGGGTATTGGAATGTGAAGGTGGCATTATATGCCAGATAAAGGGATTTCTAGATCAGATTTAAGAGAAAGAATAAAGGAAGAGAACATTTCGATCCTGGAATTTGGAAGGTAAAGACGTACTAGAAGGATTTCTAGGAAGTCATTCAAAATAGTCTTGGCTTGAATGGGAAGTCGTGTTGCAGCATCTCTGAAGATAGGTATCTCAATATGATCCAGTTTAGTTTTACAAACATGAAGTCATTTAACTTGTCATCCCATGCATGATGTGTGATAGATATGAGAACAGTTCATTCTTTTTTAAATCTGTAACTTGTTAAAACGACTAGCTATCCTTTTCCAAGCTACTGTACAGGGACTCAGTCTGGTAACGCGTATGGAATCCTTCAGGCAAATACTGTTTCTGACAGCACAATTTGAAATCTCCTGTGTGGGTGGAGAAGAACTGGCCATGTTAAGTGTGAGCCAGCAGACTATTCCACCATGCTTAAAGGAACTGTCTGTTTTGAGCTACTTGGTAGTCCTTACTGCAACCTATTAAATGAGATGCTAATACCTGGACCTATTTCAAAAGTGCTTCTGTTTTACTGCCTTCCAAAAGGCATGAGAGAAGGGTAGGTGCTACTTTAAATAGTGTATTTGAAACTTCATTACACATTGCTTTTGTTTTTCATGTTTTACTGTTTTCTTGTTCATCATCTGTAGTTTAAACTAATACTGGTTTAAACTAATACTACAATTTGATCCTCTACTTTTCATCTTCACGCACCGTTGAACAAGTGGTTTTCACACTTTCACAATCATGTATTTCTGCTAGCCTATTTCTTGCAGATGATCATATCTTTGCACCTTTAGCTGAAAATACTGTAACGATGATGTTTATTTTCCTGTTTAATGTGGTTCCATGGGCTGCAGACCATGACTTCATGGATGACAGATTGGAAAACACTCTTACACACCATTCCAAGTAAGGGTTAAAAGCAAAAATGATCTATACCTTAACTCACAGCTCCTTTCAAAACATCTTACATATGATATATATTGCCTTTCTTCCAACAAAATCCCTGGTTGCAGCAACAAGTCCTCTAAACTGCAAATGCGCTGGGAGAGAAGCAATAGCATCCACCTTGTTGCAAGCTCCTAGCAGAAGCAGATAATGGGCAGGCACAGTGGGATTATATCTACATTTTGATAAATCTCCATCTACTGTATTTAGCGTTTACTTTTACTGCAACAGAATCTCTCTCAATAACTTATCTCTCTTCACATTTTTACCCAAACTATCACCTTGAGAGGCTCCAGTGGAGCTTTTGGAGCTTTATGTGAACTCTGATGTAAAGCTCTCCTGCAGTGAGAGATCAGAAATGCCATGTGTAAAAGCAGAGACTCCTCTGAGAACACTTTGGAGACAGAAAAGCATCTGTTTCCTAAGAAAGTTTTAAACAAAATTGTATTGAGTTAAATGTAATATATGATTAGGTATTTCCTTGGGTGATGTCACCAGGTTATTTTTAGACTTAAAACCTCCCACAAAAAACCCATACCGACATTACTTGCAAGTCATGTGCACAGTAAAATGCAAAAGATTTAAAAAAAAGAACCAACTTGTTTCCTCTCTGTTGCTAAATAAGCATTGTTCATTAGCATTTTCTATTTCATTCAGAACATGGTTTTTTATTTTATTTTATTTTGTTTCATCACAGTTCTTTTACACTAGAGTTTGGGATCATTAGCAAAATCAAGGAGGGAGAGAGGAAGAGAAGAGGAAACAATTATACACAAAACCACTGTCATGTTTCAAAGATTTTTCCAAAATCAGGATTCTAGCAAGGTTAAATTTGAAATAACACTGAAATACATAAATGCATTGATATCATCACTTCTGGAGTATAGGTTGAAATAATGTGTTATAGCATCAGAGAATTCTGGGGCATTATTTAGGAAAGCATTTAAGGCTGTACTTAGATTTCTTTTTTAAGACAGTGCTTGTACATGTACCCAACTTATGTCGTTGCACATGTATGATGCATTCAGTTCCACTTGACCTCCTCAATTGATCATATGCTTAAGTGATTGGAGACAGTTTTCTGAACTGGAATTGGAGCTGATTAAGTATCATGCATGAGTAGCTGGCTACTCTCTGAACTAGTAAACCTGAGTCTTAAAGCTCTGCCCTATAAACTTTTAAGTAGGAGCAGATTTATGTTGTTTCACTGACTTCAAGGGGGCTTGTGAAAACCTGTATGCCCACCTTCTTGGGGAGGCACACATTATTGCTTAAATAAATAAAGACAGGTAATGGTGGCCTAGATACTGTCTTCAGGCACAGGTTTGTGAACCTTGCCTGCATCAAGTATGGAAGAACAGCATTAAGTTGAAACAGAGTATAAGGAAGCCCGTGAGGTTCCTCCGTCAGGTGCGTTACCTTCAAGCATGACTGAACTGTGCTTAGGCTTTCTTAGGGAGAAAAGGCAGAATAGAAGTAAAGCAGCTCCAAAGACAGCTCTTTCTCCACTGTATATACAAAACTGCAGAGCCTGGGAAACCTGACTTACATACTTCGAGAGATTATTTGTTTGCATTAATTGATAAAATTATGCTACTCATATCAGAATAGAAAAAGAAAATCAGTTAGCTTAAAAAACATATAGCATGAACATTAGGCTTTACTTCTGCAAGCATTTACATGGTTGAGAATTCCTGTAGGACTCCTTAAGTTCAGTGGAATTACTTATGCATAAACCACAGCAAGTGTTGACAGTACCTGACCTTAAATCAATGATCTGTTTTTTAACTATTTGAGGCATACCCTTAAACAATGTTGGGATTTGGCATTTAGTTTCTAAATGTTCTAAGGTGATGATGTTATTTAAACTTCTTCCAAACTTGGAAAGAACTGCAAAGCGGTTGATAAATTGAAACATTGCACAACAAAGGATCTCCTTCTTACTATCTTTCACTGTATTTTCTGGAAGTTGTTTACCTTATTAGATTTTTTTTTATTATTATTTAGCATGTCTGTCTTTGCTTTCTTAGCTTTGTTCAGGCACTTATCTTATTAGTCAGGGAGGAAATAATCTTAACGTTAGATAGCCACCAGAATGAAATAATTTGCTCTTCCTAGCATCGTTAATGTCCAGTTCAGTAAGAATCATGTGATCTAGGACAGTTAGTTGTGTTGCACTGTAATTAAACCAGCTTGTTTACATGACAGATTTATTTTGAGCAGTGTCCTTGTAGAAAACAGTAATTTGAACATAACCTGCATTTGTTGTGGGAATCCCATAACAGTGACATCTCCTGAAAATTTGTAATACCGAATTGCTTGTCTATAAAAGTTGAGCATGTTTTCCCTAAAGTCACAGAAAATCATAGAATCATAGAATGATGAAAGCTATATTGCTCTCCTGCAGTCTGACTTTACTTAGTTTTTATTGCTTCCTGAGCCCATGAGAAAATTCATAATACATTTAAAACTGATGCAGGCGTGTTGGCTTCCCCTACTCTTTTCTGGAGGTGCTAAAAGGCTTGGTCCTGCAAAGTGCTGCTTTCCCTCTAGTTCTGCTGATTCTGGTGTGAGGTTGGAGGGCCCAGAACTTTCTAGTCGTCATTCAGAAATGCACAGATTTGGGCCTTAAGGAATTCTTAACTGGCTCGTTAAATCTGAGTAGCTTTACAATTTTTGTTGTGAGTACTAAAATTGCCGTTACAGCTACTAAGGTCGAGATATGCCTGGAAATATCTAGAGGTATAGCAGGGGGTAACTACTTCCATCTATATGAGACAAGACTGATGTCAGTGGAGAAGTTGTGAAAATAAGGAGCATTGCATTACAGATCTTTGGTATAGAGAGATACTAAGACAGTTTAGAATACATATCAGATAAAAAATATGAACTGCTATTACATTACTCCTCTATCCCCCCAAAAACATACTTTGCATTTGCAAAGGTGTGGTGAATAAATGAAAAAAAGTTCTAAAAATCCAACCGAAAGAAAACAAAAAACTGAAGCAGATACAGATTTTTGGTGAGCAATAGAAAGCAGTTATGTGTCCATTTAGAAGAAATTTCATCTGATACTTTAATATAGGCTCTTTTTATTTTGTTCTTTTGCTTTTAAGGCAACACAGAGACTTATCAAAAGATTACATTTGGAAAAAAACTCTTAGAGCATTTTTCTCATATACTGTAGCTTAAAAGGAATGTGTGAAAATCAAGATTGGAAAGTATTACATAAGTATGCTTTTTCCTTTGTTTTTTTTAAAACACATTTTTCCTCAAACTTGCCACTCTACCAATGTCTTTTCCCCACAAGACTCCAAAGGAAAAATGACATCAAATGGTAAAATCCTGTTGTATGTTATTTCCAGAAGAATCCATGGAAATCTTGAATATGATTTTATCATTTGCACTGTAATGTTCCATTGTTAAAAGGAGCAACATATTGAAGAGTATTCAGTTGCTGAATACTTGATGGTAAGCAAAAGCTGATGTTTCTGTGAATATTACAAAGCACTTAGGAATTTGTAGCACCTCAGATCTGTTGTATGATAGTTAGGAGTTAGAAATGGAAAACTCCTGTTGTATCAGCTTGACCATCTCTCTGACACCACCAGGTTGTTGTCTTCATTGTGGTACTAATTTGCAAATGTCATAAGCCATGTGGCTTCCACTCCTTCCCTTGGGAGAATACATGGCATTAAAGCAGCCTTGAATATCCCTTTCCTTGACTTCATCTTCTTGATCCTCTTTTATATCTCTTCATTGCACTAAATTCCTGATGTTGCTTTGCCTTTGGCTATTTTATTTCTCTCTCTCCTCTCTCGTGTTTTTCACAAAATCACACATTATTTACGCTGTTTCTTTTGGAATTTCTTCTGGTTTTTTGTATCTTTCTGGTACTGAGGATCCATAGGCTTATGTGTACCGTAGGCTATAAAGAAAATATTGGAAATATCTACTGGGGAAACTGATGTTTATGTACGAAGGTACTAAGTTGGTTTTGTGGTCATACAAAGTTAAACTTGCATAAGAAGCACAGCACAGGCACTAAATGCAAGTCTATATCAGGCTCATTATTCATAAAAAGGAGGGGGGGGTCCCCTAGAAACCTAATATACTTTCTATTCTCTTTATTGAAGCTGATGTTGGATAAAGCCACCTACAATTTGTATGTATTGTAGCTAAATTTGTTGAAAGCTTCATTCTGGCAATTATATCATGCATATTAAAAGGATAACTGCACTATTTTGACTTAAGATACAGGTACAGACTAACAGGAGTAGAGTTCTCTGAATAACTGGGGTTTTCTTTTTAAGTTTCTGACTTGAAGCAAAAAAAATTAGAAAATTTGTTGTTTTGGAACCATCTCCAATGATTGATTCAGGTTTCTCTTTTTCTCCTCAAATGAAGTATTTTCTTTTTCTCCTTAAGTATTTTGCTTAGACTTTGTATCTGCTAGCTTTTTTTTTTTTAATATATTCAAGAAGGTTTATTTGCAATACTTCAGTGTGAAATGGAAATTCAAAAGATTTTGAAAATATCAAAAAGGCTGTAATTATTTACTTTTTTTTAGCCAAGTTGATCTGACAAATTCAGTAGAAATTTGACCGATAGTTTGTTTGACATGCATTTGCACTTTTCTAAGGAAAATCATCTCAGCTGAAAAGTTTGCTCAGCATTAGCTAGTTACATAGGTAGATGAGGAATGTTTGAAGTTATACTAACAGGGAGGTTGTAGGTCTTCAGATGTCAATTACGAGCTGCAGCCAACCTATTGGAGTAGAAATTGACTGCCATATATATATATCATATCGGTGAAAGATCTTAGATCTTCCTGCAGGCAGACACTGGGTGGCTGTCTCCAGGAGTAGGATTCACTGCCATTCATATGAAAATGGTGGAAAATCTTGCCCTAAAGCTAACCTACCCCTGGAGTTTTGCCTCTCTGTCATGGTGATTGCTTGTCTGCGAAGATAAAGGATTTGTTAATAGTCAGCTGGCTGGTCTGTCTGTCTGGGAAGTCAACAGCACAACAAATCAAGAAGCCAAAAGACTGATTACTATGGCATTACTTCTCCCCAGGAAAAAGCGAAGAGTTATGTCTAGGCAAAAAAGACCCTATTTTTAAGATATTATCATCTGCCTAATCTCAATGTACATGGCCCAAATATATATATATTTTTTTTTTTTTTTTTTTTCCTGACAGCAAATTCTTAGAGAGCCAACATTTCTGAAAAGCTTAATAGGATTTTGGGTTGCAGTGAATGGGAAGCTTTAAGCATGATGAAGAATAAATTGAAGTATTGACATTTATATAGCCATAATTAGTTAAGTTTTAGATTTGTATTGTGTATATTTGCCTTAGAAGCCACTGAATTAATTTACTGTTCTAACAAAGGCTGATAGCTAATTAGAAAGAAGGGAGGTTTGGCCACTAAAAAGCAAACTTGTTTTTAGGAATTTACTTCCTGGCAACAAATATCTGTTCCAGCTGAAATGTGTCATTTGTGAGTACTTCTTGAGATCATTTCTAAAAGAAAACAACCATTTCTCAAATAAATTGCAAGCTTTCCTAGAAAAATGTTCAGGATTTGATAGGTGATTGTGATAAGCCAGGTATTTGGAGAAAATAAGCATTTTTCATCCAAAATTTTGGCTTCATTGAAATTACGTTTCCCACAGTGATGATCAATTACTTCACTTCAGATAGGTAACTGCTTTTTAAGCAGCTTTTCTTCCTGCAAGCATATTCAGTTTGCTCTGTAATAATTTTTGGATTCTTTTTTTTTTTTGTTCCTGAAGAGAGCTTAGAATACTGCTATTAGAGTGCTGCTTACAGAGCTCCACATTGCTTCAAAATAACCAGCATCCCATTCCTCTTGATCTTCTCTCCTTGATGTCTCTAAATGTAAGCTAGATTTGGTGTTTTGGCAGCTGCTTGTTTCTTACAGAATATGTTTATTCCAGTAGTGTGTATATGTGTGCATGGGTGTGTATGTGTGTGTATATATGTGTGTGTGTGTGTATGTGACTGGGGTCATTAGAAGAAGCACCTGTGCACCTTGGGAGTTTTTGGTCCTGTCACTGGATGTTTTTCCTGATGTTCAAATTTGGTAACTTTATATTAGAAACATTTCATATGTCTTGGGCATTTTTCAAATATGAAGCAGAAGACAGACCTAAAGAAAGTATAGAAACTTTGCAGTGTTATCAATGTCCGAGTCTGAACTCTACAGGTTGAGTACTTGATAATCCCAGGAACTGTGAACTGGTGCATACCTCCTTACTTTATCCAAAACAGATGGGCAGTAATTCAGTTCATTCCTTGGACCCACTGGTGGCAGCTCGAATGCTTTTTAGGTCCTCAGCAGAAAATTTTGTGGTAGTGATGTGTATGGGTACATGTGTGTATGTGTACACCATATAATGTAATGAAGGTTGAAGACAACAGTATTATACAAAACAAGCACAGCATAACTTATTAATTATAAGTATAAAATTAATGACAGGGATATTTAGTTCCTGTACTTCGGAAGACAAAGAAACAAAACAAAGAAATTGCCTTGGAAGGGCCACTGTAACTTTTCCTAATATGTCCCTTTTTACAGTAGGCATGAGTTGCCACAAGCCCATGTCTGCGGAGTCTTCATTGAGGGCTACTGCTTAGGGGCATGAATGCACAAGAACTTTGTAAGGTGTTTAAAAGTCAGTAAGAAAAAAAATATGTGGACACATGTTAAGTGTTGCCTTTGTCGTTGTTACCTCCTTGTTATCTCCATTGTGTTACACTGCTATTACATGTCACTGTTAAGTCAGAATGACAAAAGGAAAATTTTTAGCAAGTTTTTTTTTATGTTTTGTGGGAATAGACCCTGCTATCCCCAGGGTGAAAGCTGCCCCTTCTATCCTCTGCTATTTTGTGGCAGTTTGGAAACTTAACTATCGATAGCTTCATGTAGGTTGGACTTGTCAGGTTAGTTGCAGTTAGTAGGGGGCACATTTAAAAGTGAGTGATGGAAACGGCTGTTTCACATTGTCCATCCTGTGATGTATATGGTGCCTTAGGACAAAGAAATGTTCACTGAATTAAGTCCTTTCTCTCAGTCACACTACTTCCTAAATGAAAGCAAATTTATTTGATTTACACAATTCTTTAATGAATGAGTCAGCCCATGCTTCCCACTTATTCAGCTACCATCACTCCTCTTTCAGATACAAAACTCTGAGAATTTTTATATTATGTATGCAGTGATCAGTGACTCACTGGTGACTTGGGAGGCAATGGTAAGGCTCAGTCTCAGTTCATTATTCCATAAAAAGTGATATAGAATACTGATCAAGTCCAGTTTCTCCCGTTAAAGCAGTGTAGGAAGATTTGTAGCTTGTCCATCACAGCGATCAATCTTCTGCACAGCATTAGAGTCGATTTTTACACTAACCCAGAGTCAATGATTTTACACTAACCCCTTTTGCCCTCCAACTGAACTGCGTCAGTTTGCTTGGGATAAGCAAGATATTGTTACTTTCTTAAACTTTCTGAAAAACCCTTTGGATTGTGTTCATGGAATAAAGATTAAATACTAAGAAAAAGGAAGCTCTCTATATTTCCTCAAGCAGTTTATAATGATAAAGAAAAATACTAGCAGTGAATAGATGGGAGTTCTTAAAAAGGCAATTATCTTGATTTTCAGAAATGTGACTTGAAGGTGCTGGGAAAAATCTGTCATCTTTTGTTAACAAAAAAGCAAAAAGAGCTATTAACTTTGGTCATTTGGAACATTTAGGTTTGGATCCAAAATTTTATGAAAACAGTTACTTTAAAGCTGTAGTCCATTCTAAAGCTGCTTTATGTCAGGTCTAGAAATAGCAATATTAACCATCAGGCCATGAGATGGGGTGTTTTTTCCTCCTTTAGGTGGGAATAGCTGAAGAAAGGGGTGCCTCCCTTCTGTAACTTAATATGAATTCAAAATAACTTTTGTTGTCTTGTTGTAACAGCCCTTTTTCTGAGTCACTGTATAAAAAAGACTGGGAAGCATTGAATATTGTAGATCAAACACTTCAAAGCCAACTTTGACTTAGTTTTATGCATGCTTCAGAGTAGACTAATGTACAATAGTATCCAGGAAACTCAGCCAGTAATTCATAAGAGTCCAAAATGTTCTCCTTAGGATGAATCACAGCAGCATAAATGATAGGATTGGAGAAGATTCTTTAGGTCATCCAGTTCATAGCCTGTGTATCTTCCTCTTCACTAATCCCCACTAGGATTTCATCTACCCTATATTTGCAAACCTCTCATATCCTTGACTCAGCCACCTCCCTGGGTAGTTTCTTTCATTGCCTAATTGTTTAAGCTGAACATCTTTAAACCTCACACCATCATGCTTAGTGTGAACAATTTATGACTACAGAAAACGATCCTTTCTCCTCCCTTCTGCCATCATGCTCAAATACCATCCCTCCCTTTAGTTGTTTTGTTTTTCTTCTAGCTGCGTGAATAATAACTACAGGAAAGTTGGGGTTTTTTAGCTGTCTTTGGTGCTTATGTCACTGTAACTGATTTTCTTTGAACTATCAGTTTTCAAGACTCAAAAATACATTTTGATCTACAAATGAACTTTGAATTTGAACTCAATTATATGTATGCATTAAGTCATGCTTTTAAAAAGGCAAATTAACATGACTGAGGTATTCTGTGCCTTTGTTTATAGAAGCTGCTTTCATGAGGGTGCTAATGTGCTCTAATTGACAAATACACAAAATTTGAGGGATTTAAGTGACTGAAGGTGGAATCTGTTTTTGACCTCAGATATATGCAATCTCATGTTACTAATCATGAAATTAATTTAATGATATATTTTAACTCTGTTTTGAAAACTTACCTCCAAAAACTCGCGGGGTTGCCTACTGCAGAGGGGTTAAAATTTATCACGATTATTTCCAAAAGCAGCTTCCCAGTTCATAACTGTGTTGATAAATAGAGATATAAACCTTTTAATATACATTTGCCTAAGTATGTGCTCAGACCAGTATCATTCTGATAGGATTTTTGGATGATCTATAAAATGAAACATTGAGAACTTCATAATGGGGAATATGAAGATGCAAGGAAGCTTTTTGTCTTGATGAAATCAGGTAAAAGAGCCTTAATCTACAGAATTTTTAATTTTATACCCTGTATTTCTTAGGATCTGCGTAAGCTTGTCGGAATATACTGACGATAGACCTCTCTGATGTTAATCATCTCACCTACTAGGATGTAGCATGTGCCAGTTAGACCAATGTGAAATTTATGTTGTTCTCCTAGATGACTAATAAATAATGCATGTTGAAAAAATACAGCGTAGAGGTGGGAAGGCTGATTACTGCAAGCCATGTTTTCATACTGCATCCCATTTTGGAGTTACGCAGTAAAAATAGCTGCAGTCTGTAGGTCACCGGTCAGCTCATCTCTCCACGGTTTTCTCATGTGGTAGTTCTTTTGATCCATGCAGAAGTATTTCAGGTTCCCTATAGCCATGTATAGTGCTGTTGGGCAAAGCTGAGGGAAATTGAGGTAAATCCTGCTATATTACTTCAGTTCTGCCGGCCCATAATTGTGGTTAACGCGTTAGGTTTAGTGGATCTGCTGTGTTTCATGAGCTTGAAAGTAACCATTCGCATTGCCTGTTTTGGCATAGCAATTTGTAGAAATAGACACAAGGGTTATTTGTAATAATTCAATGTAATGGAAATAACAGGTTTTGAAAGCAGTATCTTGGGCACTATTTTATGGCTCAAATTTTTTTGCTTTATAATTTTACAATTTCATTTTAATTTTTAACATGTTATGTTTTCAGCCTGATAAAGGAAAAGATGCATTGGGATATTATAGCTTTTTCATTTTTTTTTTCCTCATAGTATTTTTGTAAATCTCTGTTCCTTAATTTCTGTGCTGTTATGCTTCTTAGATGTCCTCTAGCCAGTTCTCAAATGTATTGAGGTTGAGGGCACTGTGCAGTGGCAGTGTCACTTGTCTTAAATGTGTAACTTAGTGGGCAGTGCTAATGCACAGATTAGAGCCTCTTAGTCTCTGGTAAGTAAACCTGCGGCTATTCTCTTCAGGTACAAAGAGCTGACTGTGATCATACCACCTTTTTGCTGTTTCTCATCTGAACTGTGTGCGTGTCCAGCTTTTGTTACGGTGTGCAGAAACCAGTTTCCTAATTCTTGTGAACTATTTTCCTTAATTATGGCGGGAAAGAAAGATACTCTTCAGTATCTTTTTATGTACTACAGAGCTGTAAACAGCTCCAGATGTGATCTCAGCAAAGCTATATAGTCAGGAACAGTATTAAGTGTGAGCTTTGCAGTGGTTTCTGTGGTCCTGTACTGCATTGAGCTACGTGGGTTATTTCACTGCAAACGCATGTCTTTAACAGCTTTTTCCACTGTGCTACTTCTGCAGGACTTTCCTCAGCAAGTATCTGTGTTTGAGATTTCCATTATGTATTTCAAGTGGTATCTCCTTTTATCTTCTCTCAGCCTTGTTAATCTCTTAGTCCTAGAGCAATATTTCTTTCTTTTCTCCAGTATTAGTAGCTCATCTTGGTGTCTTATAATCCACACATTTCATTATCATGCTACCTACCTCCTTCCCCTAGATCATTAATGAAACAAGATGGAACCTGCTGCTGGTCCTTTTGGCATCCCAGCATGTGCTATGTGATAAGAGTTTTGAACAAAAGAACTACCATTCGAGGGCTGACCTTTGTAAACCCAAGCCAGCTCTTAATATGGTATTTTAAATTGTCCTTTAAAAAGAAAAATAAGTAGAAACTTCAGTAAGGGGAACTTCTTAGTCCCTTGGGGGCCTTGGGCTTCCAGCTGTTGCTGAAATTTTACTGCTTTAGTCTTTTGTATCTTGGCAATTTTATCCTTGATCTCCTACTCTGTTAGCTTCACTGGTTCTTTGTTTCGGTCTCAAGGCTTGAGATAAAACTTGTTCGGTTTAGTACCATCAGCCACGAAAACCATTGTAAATACTGAAATCCCCAAGCACCAAAAACACTGATAGTGTAAAATAAAAACTGAAAAAGAAATCTAGATGGTTTTGTTCATGTGGAATTGCACAGATCTAAATGAGAGCATATTCTTTTAAAATTATGTAGGTTGTTGGTGCTAAATTCTGTGTGAACATGACTGTGAAGGCAGTTGGGCTGACAGGCGACTGGTGCATTGGTTTTAGAAGACCTTGATGCTCAAATTTGATTCTGCTGACCTGCTGGATCATTTCACTTCACTGGGTGTGGGGGGATTTCAGCCTTCTTCAGAGATGGCTCAGAAGGAAAAAAAAATTACATAAAAGCTGTGTGTTATTTTTATTAGTATTCATATATAATTTGGAGATGGTCCCAATTTATTTTGGATTGCTTTATGTTCATTAGAAAAGGATTTAAGTTAAATCATTTTCAACCTAAACTAATAGTGGATATATAAGAAACTGCAGGGTTAAATAATTAATTTAAATTAAAGTCATGCAAGTATGTGCGTATAGAAATTTGTGTGATCATCTGCTGTTCTTTTTCTCCCTAGATATTCCAAGCAACTTTTTCTGATTTCCTCCCCACTTTTCCAATTCTGTCAGGTTCACTATTGCAAAGATGAATCCAGCTTGGATCAGATATTAATCTCTTGCACTGATATTTGAAAATAGGAAATGCATACTTTCACGATTTAAGACAGAAGTTATCTTCAATATAGAGGTTTTGCTATTTTCCCTTTGCCCAAAGTGTTAGTCTTATATAAAAAAAGTCCTTGTTAATGAGTTTATGGAGCCTAATTTTCTGTTGTTGTGCAATTTGTATTGCCAGTTCTGCCTGGAAAAAGGGGCAGGCAACATGCAAGCATATTTGAGTAACTTTATCTCAGATCATGTGCCCAGTTGTTCTCTGCCATTTTTTGCTGATGTAAAAGTAGTCCATTATTTTATAACTTAGACTGTATCATCCATCATATGCATAAAAAGCTAATGTGAAAGTGCCCTTACTGTCTTAATTTTTTATATTTCCTAAACTTCTGAATGCTTGAATTTGCAAGTTATGCATTTTTGTCATAACTGTTTCCTGTGTAATAAATTGTTTCCTCCAGCTATAACCAAGGCTTTTACAAACTAATGGAATCAACAATATATAGGTCATGTAGTTGCCAGGTACACTGAATTTTTAAGCATCTTCTTTATCCTTTATAGGTTTGTCTGAGGATGCAGCAGAGGAAGCAGAAAAGCCATGAAATCTGAAGACGACCCTCAGGAGAAATTTCTATCTGATGTCAAATGCATTTATAATGCAGCAGTACCAATCCATTTTACTCTGTACTGATTGCAGCTTCCAGGAGGAGAGGACTGTGCTAATTTATACAAAAAAAGTTCCGTTCTAGTAGTTTTGGTTGGGTCTCCCTGCCAACTATTAGCATCCTTTCTGTGAGCAAAGCTTAAGCACTTACCCAACTGTGGTAGGGGTGTTATGTTATGTTTTGCGATATATCGGCCCTTTCTTAAGGATTCAGTTGATTGATCAAAGACTGTTTACACATAGTTAAAAGCAACCTTTGTTTCAGGATGTGTTTTATCTTTTTTTTTTAAGATATTCTGAACTATACCTCCCTTTGAGATTATGTTAACATTTGTTATATCACAGTTTTGACAAAAGATAACTATCTCGTTTCCTCCTGTACTAACATTCACAATTCCAGACAGCTGAACTCACCACCAGAAGAAAAACTGGTAATCCATCAACGTTTTTTCCCCCTCTCATTGCTTATACAGACTCCTGCTCTCTAGAGATATAGAGTAAAATATGGTTACTGGACATAAAGGGCAAACCCTTTTGCCATTAACTATGTCACTATGAATGTAAATAAAGTTCACACTGTAAGTACCTTGAGCACAGCAACACATGGATCTTTTTATGGTTACCTGTGATTTCTGTTTTTCTTGTCAGTCAGTCTGTTCTAGTTATGGGGAAGATTTTCAAAAGTAACTAGCAATTTTTGAGTGCCTTAATTTTTATTAATCCAGTTGGAGGGTGCTTTGAGGGTTGAGTTTTTAGAAGGTGCTGAGTATTTGCCTTCTGAAAGTCAGGTCCATGCAAGATGCCTGAAATGCAACACCCAACATCTGAGGCGACCTTTGAGAGTACCTTGGCCTGGGCTTTGGAAGTGTTAGGTTCATGTCTGGATTCCTGAGAGTGAGTTGAGACAACAATAAAAGATAGACAGAACTGAAAATAACTGAGAACCTGGGTCAAGTGTAAAAACTGACATTTGAACAAGGCTTCTCCTGACTGTTGCTGGTTATACCAAAATACAACCTGCAGTCTTTTGGATGGCAGATAAAAAAAATCACTACTGGTCTCAGCTTAGTTTCTGGTGGATGCAATTGCATGAGCTATCTCTGTATCCAACGCTCCTGCTGGTTTCCTCAACAGGGGTTCATCAACTCCCGCTCTAGCTGCAGAATAGGTCCCTCCCACTCTTGTACTGTTTCAGTAGAGGTTGTGACAGTTGCTGTGGCCTATACTAGACTTGATCTGTGGATAAAAAGGAGACGTTATTTTTTAATAGCTAACATTTTGAAAAAGGCTCCGTGAAACATGGTTAAATCATGTAAGGGTAAGGCCTCTGATATCTCTAGGACTGAAGTGGGCAGCGACTCCCAATGAAAATGACTCTATCCCCCAGGAGACCTCAGGTATCTACAAGTTGTGCGGCCAGAAATCTTGCGTCTTTCCCAGGAGGGAAAAATCCCACCCCCTGCCTGTTATGGAGTGATTCTGCTGGCTGACTTTTCTTCACTCTGATCCCTCCCCCATGGTTTTTGTCAGGAGGGTGGTATCCAACCCATTGTCAAGGTACCCTGCGGCGTTGCGAAAATTACACAATAAAATAATCTCCTGTAGTCTCTGTACACATCTCAATGACCAAAGAAAATCCATGGAGAACTAATCAATTACTGTAGCTATTAGGCTTAAACTTTAACTATAGATCTCAAATCTTCTTTTGTTCTCTTGTCAGCAACTACTAGGTTATCTAGAAAAATCAACCACAGTTACCACTGAAAGCCTGTACCAGAGCGGTGTAGAATCCTGGACCAAAGAATCCGAAGCTATAGGTGTATATCGTAGCTGGAAAGCACGCTACTCGGAGACTTCTGTGAAATATATTACTCTGTCATAATTACCATTATTGAATGTGATCCCAGTGCTCAGAGCTGCCTGGCTTCATTGGGAGTTTAGGGTAAACAACGAGTAGGCACTCAAGTCAATTATATCATCCACTCTTATTTAAGTTATTTTCTGTCATTTTAAGATGTAAGGCTCAGAAGCACTCTTATTTGCCTTTTCTGCTCCATGCTTTGTAAAATGAGGTCTCATGAGAATAGTTTTACAGAAAGGGGGAAGCATACTGGTATTAAAGAGGGGGAAAAAAAAAGGTAGAACTGTCTAGTAGTAATGTATGATCTCTTTGTATATTGCACTAAATTGCGGTACTTGATAGTATCATCAGGATTTAAAAGAGAAATACAGTTGCATTGAGAAAAAATTACTTTGTTTCCGCCAATGCCAAATAGTCAATCTAATTCAGAGGAAGGAAGTCATTGAAATGTAGTCAGTTACGCAGCAGGCTAAGAAGAAATATTGTAAAGTAATTCGTAGCAGTTCTCAAATGTAGTTTGAATTTTTAAGCTATTTTTGGCTGGAAAAAATTCAAGCCAATTACAGGAAGTTTTGAAGTTAGAGAGTTGGCAAACTGAAAAATATAAGGAAACATTGCTAGTTTGGGGGGACCAAAATGTTTGGTTCTCGCTGACAATGTTTCTGAGGCCAAGACAGACATTGCTGGCCAAACAAACTATTCTGAATAGGATTTGAGAATAATGCCGGTCAGCTGTTCTGGTCAGCTTAAATATGCAGCCTGTCTGCACGTTTAGCTGTTTGAGGAGAATTTTTTATGTTTAGGTGGCTCACAGATAAAAATGAATTTTAAATGATCATTTTGTTGAAATTATTTTGTATACGTATATCTCAAAGGAATTTTGTGACATTTTGAAAACCATGCTCTGAGTCATGGCAACTTTATTATATCCGTACTATAGCACTTTGAAATGCATTTTCTAAAATAAGTCCTAATGTAAAATATATATGTTTTATTTCTGTTAAACAGGTAAATACTTCTAGAGTTTATTTTCTCAGTAGAGTTTATTTTCTGAATGTTATTGTCCAAGGGCTTTTCTTTCATTTTGTTTTTGTGCTGTTGCAATTTAGAAAAAACAGATTAAAACAATTACTACTCTGATGACCAAAATCTGGAGGTCTGGGCTCTGCTGATCTTTTGGTCTTTGAACAGAATGCTGAGTTCAAACTAGGACTGTGGTTTCCAGCCTCAGATTGCTTCCTCTGTCCAACTATTATTAAACAATGACACAGAAAAACAACATTTCTTTACTTTCAAGGGGCTGGGTTTTGCTTTATAATGTCTTGTCTTTTTCTCTCCTTCAGTATTTACTGTACAGCGAGCATTAGAGATAAGTTTCAATATTCTTGTATTGCTTTTAAAGAGTAATTTACTGCCATAAACTGAAATTTGCTGAGCAGAGATTGTATTTCTATGTGAAGTCCTTCCAGCATAAAAAAATACACAGGGTATGCATTGTATTGAATAAATATCTTTCCTTGTCAGAATATCCTGTTTATAAATAATCTATTAAGAAAACTGCTGCAAAGGTGCTGTAAAATATATGACGTAGTCCTGAAACCAAGCTTCTGTATCCTTGCTTTATTTGAAGTTAACCTTGAGCTTCCCATAGCCTTGTTTGTTGTCACCCCTTGACATCGTGTTGCTTTGTTCATTTACTCCCTTGTAGCATAAGGTTCCTCCAGTATTTATGTGATATCTTCATATGTAGCTCCTTGGCAACTCAGAGGTAAAGTTTGCTGAGTTCTTCCCTGGTCTGTGAGCCTTGAGGGGACAGAATGCCCTCAGGTCCTGTTGAAACAACAGGGAGGCCAAGGCACTTGGTGTCTACAGGGCTGGGTTTATAATTAGCAAAAGTAACCCAAACTAGAAGTGTTTTTGAATGCCTTGTTTCTATGAGAATTTGTTCTAATATTGCAGTAGACCAAGTTCAACACAAGTTTGATATTCCTATAAGGACTGAAAAACATTTCTTGGTTTAGAGTCTGAAACTCCTCTTTACTTGTCTGTCTCCCGTCTTGTAAATTCTTATCACAGTCAGTAGTATCAGGATTAATTATTTCTGTCCTTCTCCTTTGCAAGATAGCTAGCTGTTTGCTGTATAGAAGCTGCTAATTTGGGGGAGTATGCTTTACAGAGGAGACCAGCAGATCACAGCAGAGACACCAAACACTGTTAGCATTAAATGTTTAGCAAGTGATTTGGTTAATCATGGGATGGGAGCGTAACTGAGTTAGTTGATTTGACCTGGTATTCTCTGACAATGTGTCCTGATCGCTCTATCTTTACATCTGCTATAGCAAGGAGTGCAAACAAATGCAGCATGCAAGCACATTTAAAGAAGTATAATTGCTATTCTAAAATACTGTGGTATTTTCCGAGTTCATGTTGTTGAAAGCAGGAAAGGGAGTAAAATACCATCATATTTTCATATACACTCATTGTAGGTTGATGTTTCCTTTGCATGCACTGTCATGTGCTTAGATTTCCTGTGTGTATGAGGCATCCATGCTTGTAGATGAACCTGCTGCTGTCTTGAAGATTTCAGTATCCATCCTCATTCTTAAAATGAAAGGATTGAGCAAAATCATGTTTTTATAGCAGGAAAAAATCACGAAAGTAACCAGGAGCCCTGGAAGAGATCCACACCCTCAGGCTACAGCATGTAAATTGATGTTAGCTCTAATGGGAATATTTTCCATTTGATATAGCATGAACATATTGTATTATTCATTTGTTTGCTAGTATCACTTTAACACTATACTCTTATCATAAAAAATATTTCTTTTGGAAATTATTTTTGGCAAAACCAGTTAAGACTCCAGAGAAAAATGATAACAGTGTTTGATAAGATATTTTGATTCATTTTTATAAGCAGAATAGAGAGTTGGAGTGCTTCCTAAGGGGGAACGATCATTGCAGATCATAGCTCACCCTCCACCACAGCTCTAGCTGAGTGCAGACTGATGGTGTATTCAGCTGCAGAAACAAGGTAAAAGCTATTCCGATTATGTAGGCTGTTGCCTGATCAGAAATCTTGAAGGGAGGTCAGTCATCCTGAGTCATTACTGTAACCTGATTAGAGGCCCAAATCTACTTTCATTGAATTTAACCGAGTGTTTTGTTATCCATTTTGACAGGAGAACATCCATACTCTTCTATTGGAGGCTGCATGTCATAATAAGATGACATATAAGTACGATTTAACTCCTAGCTAGGTGATGTAATAAATTATGAGGGTCGCTCCAAAAGGTACTATTCCCAAAATACAATATGCATGAGGGTTAGCTAGTCAGTATTAATGAAATAGCTGCTGCATTCCACCCTAGAAGTGTTTGCTTCTCTGTAGAGAGTGATGCTGCATGTAAAATAGGCCCTTGCAAAATAAAACCCCAGAGCATTTTATACATGTTACTTCAGCCACTTAGGAGATGAAGTCACTCTCAGGATGATGTATAGCAGCTTTTCAACAACCAAAGCAGCACTATTAAATAGTTTAGGAAATCAAGCAATGAACAGCACGTTCCCCTTGTGGTCCCCAACCAAGAGAGTATGGGAGGGTAGTATTTCCAGGACACGTTCTAGTAAGAAGAATGCACTTACTTAATTTGGCATTTGATCAACAGAAAGCTTGTCCCTCTATCTTTTTAAAAGTTGCCATGGTTTCTCTAAATTGATGTTGTTATTATTATTGCTGTTTCCTGAATTTCACGTACTATTCAAAAATTGGCACCTCCAGTCTCCTCTCATTATACTGAGACGTTTTATCATTGTTAATGAATGTAGCATAGGTGCTATTCTTAGACAACCCTAGGAAACAACAAGGGTTTTGATCCAAGGGTGGCTTGGACCAGTCTTCCTTACTTTGCTAAATCTGATGAGACCGTATTGCAAAGTCTACAGTGTGTTTGGGAAAGAAATGAGCTTTTATTGTATCGATTTTATAACTTTATTCATTTTCAAGGATAGGCCAGTTCCACAGCATCTTGAAAGTGTTAGAGAATATATGAAGAAGTTGGTCTATAACAGATGATATTCCAATTCATTATGAAGCAAGCATTCAATATTTAATAGTTACTTCAAGTGCCCACAATATATTATAATCATTGTTGGATTCAATTACAAGAGACATAAAGGGGATTATTGTACTTTTTCTTCCCCTGATGGTATAATGAAGTGGAGGCAGTTGGGATCCATAAATATTGGAGAACAGTCAAGTTGCTACATATGTAACAGGAACTGCTTTTTCCAGCTGTCTGGATGTGTAGTGTCTTCCTTCTGCTTGAGCAATGACTGTAACTAGGAACTGGTGAGAATGCAGCTTGGTTAACATGGTGTGATTGCTTCTGATCCAGTAGAAACAAAGAGAGTTTCTCTTGGCAGCATATTTGTGTGCCATGTTCCAGCGTTAACTAGATATTTCATGGTGGTACGACATGTATCTTTCATCATGACACTAGATAGCTGCTTTGCAGACTTCAGCATACAAGTCCCAAAAGCAGTCAGGAGGTTGGTAGCTTGTGAGGGGAGTGTTTTGCCCATTGCTCTGGGCAAGAGTATTTCAACTGTAAGGATTTGCCCCTTCTGGCAGTGACCAGAAGGCCTGGGAGGAGGAAGAGGAGATCCAAGGAGCTGGAGAGTTCACTTAATTCTTTGATTCCTGGCAGGATCGTGTCCTCCTAAATCTACCATGCCAGCTGCCACAGAGAAATGTATTCTCCTGAGAAGAGGAATCCTGGCTCACCTGGGTAAGACTCTGTGCCCAGGATTAGCACATTCGGGTGTTTGGTGGTCAGGCAGCAGGGCTGGATGCAGTGATAACAACCAGCTTGACATCAGTAAAAGAAGACTGAAAATGAATGTTTCTGTGGCCAAACAACCAAAGACGAATATGGACAATAAGACTGGCCTTTGCACAATAGCTAATGACATTGCTGTGTCAGTTGTACCTATCTAGTCCCACACCACTGTGAATCAAGAGATCGAGAGTCATAGGAAAGCAGGGTCCGAGCAGGAGTGCATGATCCTTCCTTCCTGCAGGCAAGCAAGGACTGTAGAAGGTAAAGGGTGGTCTTCTATCTAAGTGCTACAGGTGAGGTTGGCAAAAACCTGTTGGAGGAGAGTTGCAGATGAGTAGGTGGTTATAAGTTGTGGGTGATACACACTTAGTGTATTAAGAATTGATTTTATTTTTCTATTTTTTGTCTCTTTTTTTAACAAAGTCATTCCACATTCAGCATTCATTAGCTCATCTCATGGGGAGAGGAGTCCTTCCTTTGCTTTCAGTCCTCATCATCCACATTTTTGTAGATAGTAGTCACTCTTGCACTCATGTCACTCATTTCTTTTCCTTTTTGCTGCTTTTTTTTCTACCAGATCCTATTGACCATGAATTGATGATTTTGCCCAGCAGCCACTTTGCAAATGTGTTTTAAAATCCTGAAAGAAGGAAAACTTGCAGCAAAATGAGTGTTTTGGTTAAACCTTTGAATTACAATGTAGCTATTCTTCTCTGGGATGAATAATATTGCTTTCAGCATCAGGAAAATAATGAATGGAAAACCAAATGTGCTCTAAAGAAGTTGAAGCTTTTTTTAAAGGGCTACTGCCCAAGTATGTCATCCAGCGGAGGAAAGTTGGTAGCTGCATTGTTTTTTGTAAGACAGCTACTCAGACGGTGATGTGATACCTTTTATTGGGCTAACCAAAGTTAAAATTAGAACTGAGCAAATAAATCCCAATGAGTAACAGGGTTAGTACATTTAACCTTTCTTGCTTCTCATTAAGATCAACTTTTTCAGACCTGGCCGCTGATTTTTGGCTTCCAGTTTACAGCATGCCGGGAGAGGACCTGACTGCTAAGCCTGGTGAGCTTCCTACCTTCAGCCTGACAATTTTGATCGCGCAAAAACTAACAGGCACAAAAACCCAGTCTGGTCCTACTTGTTCAGTATTATTGCACTGGCCAGAAAAACAATTTCTAGAAAGGCTCTTCCACCTCTCTGCCATTGGAGATATCCAGTACACAAATCTGAATCCTGAGTGTTTAGCCAAGTTAGGCTTCTTAGGTCTCAAACCAGCAGGCACATCCGTCCCTCTGAGCTAAGCTAGGAATTGAGCTCAGGCATTTACCTGCATGTTGTTTTCATTTGGGTTGCTACAGCAGAGGTGGGGGAGGCTTTGTGATAACGTTTATGGAAACTGGCATGCTCTTTACCTTTTTTTAAAGAGGATTGTTACCAAATCAATTCCACATTGACTTCTGATTTGAAATTCATTCCTCTCTTTCTCTCTGGTCATTGTCCTCACTACTGTAAATTTTTATTTACCAAGTTTAAAGACAAATTATTCCTTCTTTGTATCACGTTTATCCCTGTCAATAGCTACCTCTTCTTCAAAAGCAGCCGTGCAGTACTGCAAGTGAAGTGAGTGGCACAGCAGAGGTAAGCAGATCAAACTGCCTGTAAATAGCGAGGCTTTATAACTCTCAGTGATTCAGCATCCAGTGGGTGTGGCAGAACAGTTTCCAAAATGGTAAACTTGCTCACCAGAGTGGCCAGAGGACATTTTTGTTCAGAAAAAAAACAGTCAGAGGGTATAAGCAAAAGGAGCACCCTTCTTAATTTCTTGGCCTACTTCATTATTGTTCAGGGCTAGACTGTTAGTCATGTGGGTTCTGTGGCGAGAAGATTGTGAGTTTGACTCTCAGCTGGGACAAACCAAAACTGGCATAGTCGAGGCTCTGACAGTGTGCCTGGGCAGCCCCAGAGCCATGCACTAGCCCTTCTCCCCACACATGCACAGGCTCCTCTGTGCTTCTGAACAGGGCAGAAGCTGGGATGCTCAGTTTCACTTCTCAAGGGTAAATCTCCTCCAGCACACGACTCCAGCAGAGGCTGTGTCTGCAGTCAGGCTGTGCCAGCATCCTCAAGACTTGCCGTGGATTTCCTCAGCTCCATGCCTCCGCCTGGCTCACATCAGAGGTGTCATCTGGCTACCCTTTATATATT
Organism: Morus bassanus; assembly: GCA_031468815.1. NCBI lineage: Eukaryota > Metazoa > Chordata > Aves > Suliformes > Sulidae > Morus > Morus bassanus. The sequence goes on along the minus strand of CM062567.1, from coordinate 54,520,697 downwards.
TTCCACCCTTTGTAAACTATAGTGCCAGGTGGTGCTTAGAAGGTACTCATAAACCGGTGTAATGGGGTTTTGCCTCTCCCTACAGGCTCCCATGTCTCTCTTCATCTTCACTGTGTGCCCACGGGGATATTTTTGGGTTAATGTACCACACTGATTCTGCTAGGCTTGGGTCAGTCCCTGTCCTTTCCCTCGCTAAGGCCTGCATCATCAAAACTAACTGATAATTTGGATTGTGCTCACTTTTTAGATACCCCAGTTAAACTGGAGGCCCGTGGCTCAGTCTGGGAACCCAGAAGGTGAGATTCCAGATTTGGAGAATTTGGTTGCAGGTGAATAGAGCAATTTTCAGCTGCTCACATGCTCATACCTTTGCAGTCCGGCTGGATTCTGTTACCTGTGAAAAAATACTTTGTTTGCATTACACTCTCTTCTAGGAGAAAACAAAGTATAGCTTTCAGAGCCATCTTTTCTTCCTTATTTCTTCTAGTTTGTGTCACGTAAATTCAAACTGTCTCGTCTTAATCCTTTTCTGCACTTGGGCCAGCAGCCGAAAGCCTGTGAAAGTATGTGCATTTTATCCTCTGTGCACTCTGCAGAAACAACTTTACAAACCACAGAGACTATTTTAAAATAAATGGCCATTTTTTGAAATCCTATCATTACAAAGCTGAGGCTTGATTGTTGTCCTCTGAGTGCTTCATAGCAGCAAAATTCCTGCATTTTGGGAGTTGTGCTGTCTATTCATCCACTTGGAGTGGATCCAAAAGCAAAGCGTGGAACCATTGTGAGCACTGGCTAGCACTCACAATGTTACTTTCTCTAATAGATGGCCTGTATTCTCATTTTGTGGAATGCTCAGATGTCAGTTAATCATCATTTGGAGTGTGGGGAGGATTTTTTATTTTTAAAGATGTACAGAAACGATCTTTAAGAAGTCCAGTTGCTTTCATTACTTCTGGCACAACAGAACTGAAAGCAGCTCCACTGTGGGGTGGCAAAATCCTCACTTCTGTGATTTATTATTTGATATTTTTCTTTCTTAATATGAACATTTATGAAGGTAAACACATGCTTCAAAACAAGTCCGTCTAAGAAAATAATTGTGAAAGTCAAGAAATACCATCCTGGATGATCTCTTAGGGAAAGGTTGGGGTCTCCATCCTGCAGGTGCTCTGCACCATGTGTGTCCCAAGCAAGCCATCCAAGCAATGCCAGCAGGCAGCCAAGTCACGCAGCTTGCTTGGTGTAGTCTCTAAGTACAGGGGCAGTCTCACAACTTTTCCCTGAAGGTTTCCAGTTGGACTTTTGTGTTCGATTCTGTCTAGCTTCCATGAAACTGCTGGCTCCCAAGGAAAAACTGGGAGACCCTAGACATTGGCAGCTGCTTAGCTGAGTTTGTGTTAGGTCTGGTGCCAGTTTGAATGCAAGGGCTGACTAAACAGGTTGCAATGGGGTCTGGTGCCAGTTTGAATGCAAGGGCAACTAAACAGGTTGCAATGGGGTGGACTGTCCTTGGCTGCTTCTGGGACCACAATCACATCCCCCCCAGGCCAGAGGTGTGGCTGTCTGTGTGCACAGTGCTCTGTCTGCCACTTTTAGAGGGCTAGGGACCCAAATTCCTCCTCCTGGAGGCCCCAGGAGATGCACCTCCTTGGGAGAAGAGACCTGTACCTTGGGTAAACCAACATGGAGTGAACCTGAACACAGGGGCACCCTGACACTGTAGTCGCCCTGCTTTTGAATGGCATTATTCTGGCTTCCTCTGGGGACCTGCTGCAACAAGTGCTTCCAGGAGGGCCTTCTGCCCATGGTGTGATTATTCTTATTGACCTCATTGGGGCTACTCTGATGTGTGAATGTTTCCTGGGGAAGGGTCTAAATTATGTTGTCTATGAGCATGGTGAGCAGTTTTCAAGGTACTTCCAGCACCATAATGTACTCTCTGTTTAATAATAGCTATCTTATATATTATCGGTCTTCCATACAGATACAAACCACTACAGCCATACGCATTGCCTTCAATTTGATCAAAACCTAACAATGTTAAAACCAGTTAGAATTTTAAGTGACTTGGTAAAGAGGTAGCTCTATGTTGTTTTTCAAACTAGCTTAATTAAAACCCCAAATCCCCAAAGCCACAAATTCTGTTCTGAAAATAGTTTATCACCAACCAGCCTCTCACAGGATATCATTTTGTATGTCAGAATAGCTGCTGGCCATTACCTTGAGACTTCAGAGTCTATGTTTAAAGATACCTAAAATAAATAGCGTACACCACATGTAAATACATATTTAAAATTCTGTGAAGCCTTAAAACTGTTGATTAGTTGTTTTCTTTGGTCACAAGTAATTCAGCTGACTCTCCTGGGTTTAACCTGCTAATACATACAAGTCATGTGACTGATACTTTCCCAAAGTAAATACTATTCCCTGTCTCTTTTCACCTCATGCTTCTAAATGATGTGTTTAGAGGTATGCTACTGTCAGAGAACTTGGGGATTTGGCAGAAACCCCCTGCAGATCTGTGTAATGACACTGAAAGCCCACCTCTGGCACATTTAATGATGCTCTCATCTCCTCCTGAAGAGCCTTGGATAGCTGAGAGGCAGGTAGATGAATTACACTGCCTTCTGGAAGTACATTATTTCTCTTGCCCAAGTGGCTGTGTGTTTCTTTTTGGTGAAGGTCTGAGATTAATCTGTCCTGAGTGAATCAGTAGCAAAATGAGATGGGTTTTTAACAAATTTCTACTTTGTTGTTGCTAGTATACTTATTTATTTCTCCTTTTTTCTGTACTCTTGTCTACTTTTGGGTTTAAGCACATGCAGAATATCCAGGGTTTAATTAGTCAGTCAGATTGATGGGCAGTTCAGTATAACTATGAAATCTTGTAGTATTGCTTCTTTAATAATGGCTATATTACTCATTATGAAACTGCGTAACTAGCAGAATTTTCAACAGATCAGTGCAGGATTACACTGAATTGCTCATGTATATTATCTGAATATATCCTGATGGTTGCAGCTACAAAGACTGCTTATGGTTGTCAGTTCTTTGCTCTTTATATGTGTGGCACTGTCAGTCAGTAGGACAGATCAGGTATTAATGCTAATTGAGTGTGCTTCATTTAAATCAGAAGCCAAGAGGAAATAATAGGGACGATTTCTTACCTATTGCAGCTGTAATGTTGCATAGCTATTTAAAAAAAAAAAAAAACAAACAAAAAACCTCCCCAAAAAAACAAAACCCAAAAAAACTGAGGAAAAAAAGAAGAAAACAACACCCCAAAGCCAAACACTGGGGGGGGGGGCGGGAAGGGGACGGGGACGGGACACGACACGGGACCCCAAAGGTAACTCTTACATTGCTTAAGCTTTGTATCTGGAAAATAACAACAAATAGGAGTTCCTTTTAAAACTGTCTTTTGTTTTGCTTCCAGATAAAACAAGGTAAGCTGTACTAATTGCAGGGGCAGTAAAAGTGAATGACCCGTACAGCCAAAGCCAGATGAGCGAGAGGAAAAAGTACATTCTGAGAACAAACCAAGAGAACATTTCGCTCGTGTAGGAGCAAGACATTAGCACATACGGATTAAATTGCTATCACCAGATCTGCGGTTCAGGTTAATTGTGGAAGCAGCTCCAGCCCATCCCAGCTCTGTGGCTGCCGGCTGCAGGGCTCTGGTCTCCCAACACTGCCACCTGCCAGCAACTGCACCACACAGCAGCTTGTCTTTTCCGCCTACCATTGTCGACAAGCTGTAACTTTTTATTATAGATGACTTAAAATTAATGGCCCTTAGTCTCCTCTCGCGCATTTGAGTGTGAACGAGGGCACCCATGTGAAGGAGAGGAGGCTCCGACTTGCTCTAGTTCATCCCTCAAACCTCACCTCTGAGTTTTTAAGCCTTCGGTTGTCATTCAAAAAAAAGTCCTGGGAGAAATTCTGCTGTGAAACAAGACCAGCAGCAGGAGGAATGAACTCACGGGGTAGAGTCTCCGTAGGTGAAGTGATGATCTTACAGGACACATGCCATTGGTCTTTTAGCAAAAATGCGAGCCTTTGCCTTTCTGTGCTTGGTAGAGGCAGCTGCTTTTGAACTGGATCCCGGCTGGATGGAAAAATCTTCTGTCAAAATAAGCTTTTTTTTTTTTTTTTTTTTTTTTTTGGAGGGGGGGCAGGGGGTGGGATCAAGAATTTCCACACATGCAGAGCGGCTGCCTGTAGTACAGAGGGAATCCATCCTCATCTGCGCTCATCAATCTTCCATTTTATAAAATGTTTCTCAAGTACTCCTTGTTTGCTGCATTTATTAGCTAGCATAGCAGCCAGGCAAAACGCAGGTTTTGGTTTGTCTTGCAAACTGAAAACAAAGAGGTACCTCGCATATGTGATTCTTCATGAGATTTCATTAGCTCTTATCCTTTATCGGACACAGCAGATGTTCAAGGGTAAACCTAACGCAAAAGCACATAACTCACACAAAATAATTTTTATTATCTCTGGAAGACAAACTATTTACGGCAGCGAAGCAACAAAAAGGAGTACAAGCATATGCCACTTTACTCTGTTTGCTTGGCCTATGGCCTCTTGAATAGCCTCTGCTGGGAATCCCATAGTTAAGACAGCATCAGCATTTCTGTTATAACTTACTTTTTTTTGTTGTTTTAGCATATTTGATACGGACTACTACAGCAGTCTGTTGTCTCTATATTGGAGCGACATTTTCTCCTGTGTACAAGTATTTTTCAGTTTGAGGTACGGGTGGCATTTGTATCCGGTTTAGTTTATGCTCTGTTCGTTTAGTTTGCGTTTGTACGAATACAGATGATGAGGATCATTTTGAAGGCTTTTGCAATCAGAAATTCCCTTTTGTAAGGCTAACTTTTTTGAGTTCTTAGAAAATATAATTTAAACAATAGAAGGATGCAAGTTTGACCATGCCAGGACATTCTATGTTAATAAACTTTTAAAATGTTACTCATTGTCTTTATCTTGCCACAAATAAATTAAATGCTTTGCGTGTTCCAGGGGTTTATGGAAAACTGTCAAAATGATGAGTTGTTTGATAAAATTTATAAACATTTATTCAAGTAAGTCTCACTGTAACTTTTAGATTCTTTCTTGTACTTTCCTTTTATTTAAGGACTTTGACTATATGCCATTTTTAATCCTGTTACAGTTTTAAAACCTCTTAGTGTGGTCTCCAGACCTCATTTACATCCATTTAGTTTTCTGAATGTTTTGCAGTAGGGGAGCTTTGTCAGCAGCACTTCTTTGATATACTCAGGCCAGTCTCGAGGTTTATTAACATTATCTTCTGGAGGAAAAGTGGCCATGCAAGAAATACTGGTAGATGCTCTTAACTTTAAGGCATGATCAAGCACAGAAATGAATGAACACATGTAAGCATTTGAAAGTCTGCAGCCCAGCTCAGTACGACTGAACTGCGAAGACCTGATCAGCCACCGAAGGATGAACAGTAAAGTAACTCCCATCCCCTCTCCTGCATGGAAGTGCGATGTTGCCATCATGGTTCCATGAGTTACTATGGAGCTTCCCAATTGCTGTGTGCTGATGCACCATGATAATAAAATACTTTCCCAAATTACAGGTCTCTCCGCAAGAATTTGCAGGGTTGAAGCTTATCAGACCTATGCCTCCAACTATAGCAAATGTGTGTGACCTTATTTTTGATAGTGAGAGTTACTGGATCGAGAGTTCTTTATCTTTAGTGAAATATTAGTAACAATAGAAATGTGTAAGCTCAATCTGATATGCAAACCACCTTCAGTGCCTTGTAAATGCATGGTCATTTAGCAAAAAAACAGTGAGCTGTGCCAATTTACACAGCCTTCAATACAGTGTTTCAGAAATGTGTTTTCTTTATTTTAAGAATCTCATAAATACAAAGAAACTGTGTTAAAATAATGCATAGCAACACAAAAGTAATAAAAGCAGGGATGCTGCCAGTTCTGACGTATACGTGTTCCTATGTAGCATGCTTATGGCACGCTTTCTTGTTTGGTAAGAGACCCTTAGGAAGACCTATGCCCAAGACCTAGGAGAGTGAATTTCCCAAACTGAAGGAAATACATGTGAATTCTAGCGATTCAGTGCCTTCCTCCACTTCTGGAAGAATTCTCTAGCCTGTGAAGAATGGGCCTTCCAGTGATCTTGACTTGCCAGTGAAACAGATAATCATGAAGAAAGACGCAAATGTGATCACTGTCTTCTTCACTGTTACTCTTGTTAATCATCAAGCTTTTTTTTCTTTTTAGGTGGATGCTGAGTTGAACCTTTATTATGACCAGCTAATGGCTGACCGCTGGGAAAGCATCACTGGAGAAGGAGCTGAATTATATACAAAGTGGTATTTGTGAACCTCTCTATCAAGCGGGGTGAGCCCAGGCTGACCAATGAACAGAATTAACGAACGTATCCTTTCAATAACAACTGATACCATATAATGCTTATATAAAAGAGGCAAGGGTTTTGATGGCACGACTTCTGTTTTAACTACTCGCATACAACAAAGCCTCTGTGCATATCCGATAGCAGGACACAGTTTTCAATGTGACCCTCTGATTTTGCTAAAACGACCACAGCTTTGAATGTTGCTTGGAAAACTTAGTACCTCTTCAAACAGGGATGCAAAAGGAAAAAAACACCTTGAAACTGTACCTAATGTGGCATTACAACCAGAAAGGAGAAGGTAGGCTTGGGAGATAGGGTAAGGGAGAGGTAAGAAGCTGAGACAAGGCCCATACCTGTAGCACTGGATGGGTGAAACTAAGGTGGGAGGATTAAGACGGCATATTTCCCTCCAAGGCTGGGTTTTACTTCATGAGAGATTTAAATCAGAGAGTGATCTTCCTCTGTGACATGTCACCATTATCAATATCAGGAAGAAACAGAGGTTGCTGCTAACAATGAGCATCTCCCCTCTTCCCCGATGACAGGGGAGATAGGGAACCAGGGTATTGGGAGGCTCGGAAGCAGCACGAGTCCTCAGCAGGCTTTTTTACCGGGCAGCTAACAGTCTGTGAAGTGTGGTGTAGGCATGGTACGGGGAGGCCTAGAGTCCCATTTCAGCAGGTGTTTCAAGCAATGAAGACGGGCAAATTCCTCACCCCAACACTGGTACTACTATGAGAGGCATGGACCCAATGAGCTCACTCCATGGACAATATTTTCACCCCACAGGTGTTGTTTCAGAGGTAAGTTTTAGGCCTAAGCAGTGTTTTGAAGGTGCTTTAGTGATGATCACACTTCCCCCCTCCCAAGTAAAACTGTAACAAATCTGTGTGTATTGCTCCATAACTGCCCTGCTTTAGGTATGATTTCATTATGTGTTCTTATTAACTGAATGAGTTGTGGCAGGGATTGAGTGTGAAGTTCAGTTGCTGTCACCTCTTGTCTTCATTTTATAAAGGAGATGAAACTTTCGGCATTTTCCAGAGTATTTTAGCAAGTTCCCTGCTGTTGTTTCGATGTCTGAATTGTTATTTGATGCCCTCATTGTGATTTGTATGTTTCTCGTACCGGGTGATGTTAATATTTGATGAATTTTAGACCATCACAAAGAGCTGATTTGATGCACACAATGATATAAGTACTCTCTTGTGGTAGTTGTCAGTTGAGAAATTATTAGGGTAGATTTTTTTTTTCTATGGCTGTTGCTTTAGAAGGGCTGTGGCTGCCCTGGAATTAGAAAAGGGAAGCGTAGCCACTGATTACAGATAGAGAAGTAAGAAAAAGCTAGTTTGCCAAAAGATTCAGTACATCTTTCCAATGGAAAAAACATTCGGGCATGTGAAAATCTCTTCTGGAGTAGTGTGTAATAATACGTACCTCTACAGGCTCATCTGTGTTTAAAATGCAGGGAATCATGAAGATGACATTTCCCAGAAAAAATATACCCAGGTTATATGCATTGTATTTATGTACTGAGTTTGTTACGTATGCCGCACAATGTAGAGCAAAGTTTGTATCCCACTTGTATTTTTAGGGAATATAAAACCCTTTTAATGGCATCTAAATTATCATATTTGCCTGCAGCTTCAACCTGTACAGATTGAGGTTGGGAGATAAGAAAAAAGTAGGCTTTCTTATCTCATAGAGAGGGATTTTGCTAGTGATGTCTGCAAGTTTACCAGTAGCAGTTTTCCATAGTCCCTATCATAGGTGCGATTTTAGCTGTTTTAGGTCTTCTGCTTCGTAGAAGCCTAAAGGTAGGTGACAAATTGTGTTGGAAATGAGGGGTACATCTCTTACTTTTTAGAGCAAAGATGCCGGCTTTCAGAGTTCTTGGCTTTTGGGTTTTATTCTTAAAATGAATGTGCATTTCTAATTGTCTTGCATCTTACTGGGAAGTGAAATGTATTTAAAGTGGTCCTGTACGTACCAGCCTGCCATGCACCTGATTTGCCATCACTGTAAGCTTTTTTGAAACAGCAACTCGCATCTACCCCCCCAAAGAAAGAAAATAAGAACGTGTTTAAATCTGAAAACATTTTTCAGCTTGTCGTCAGACTAGTTTATTTCAGAGAGTGTTCATTTCCCCAAATGAAACATCACAGTTTGAAGGAAAACGATTTGTAAAACAGGCTTGGGAAGATCTGTTGCAGCAAAACCTCCTGCCATACGACGCAAGTGTCATCCCGGCCAGACCATACGTGTGTGTGTGTAAGAACTCGGTTTTGGTGATGTCTATAGCGAATATTGCTTGCGTTTATACCTAGGATAGCAAAGCGTGGACCTGCAAAGGGAAAGTCTTAAGGAGGAGCTGCAAAGACTACAGCCCACCGGGGAGCAAGAGACCGAGGCAGGTCAGCCTCGGGGAGCCGCCACCCTGCTGCTCCCCGGCCCCTGGGGCGGGGGGACCCCAAACCCCGCCGGCCCGGGGCTGCCCGATGGGGAGAGGCGGCCCCGGGGCTGGGCGGGGAGGGCCGGAGGAAACCCCCTCGAGGGGCAGCGTCCCCGGGAAGCGGCCGGCTCCGGCTGCCGGGATTTGCGCTGCGGCTGCTGCGAGAGAGGGGCGGGGGGGGCTGGAGGGGATCTCGGCGGGCAGCCGGGGAGCGGAGCCCCGCCGCGGCATCCTCCGTCCCCGTCCCCCCCCGCCCCGGCTGCCTCCCGCTCTTCCCTCCTTCTCCCTCTCTCCGCTCGCCGAGGGCCGGCAAAGCCCGCCCGCCAGCAGCAATGGCACTGCCACAAGCCGGGCTGCGGAGCCGGGGACGAGCCCGCCGCGGGCAGCCGCCGCGCTCTGCCCAGGTACCGGCGTTTGCGCCGCACCGGACCTGCCCGAGGATCCACGTCTCCTCCCCTCCTGCTCCTCTTTTACCTTTTCCTCCTCTTCTCCTTTCCTCCTCCTCTTCTCCTCGCTCCTCTCCCTCTCCCCCCGCCCCACCCGCCGAGCGGCCGCCGGCGCAGCCCCCCGACGCCGCGGCCGGCCCGGGCGGTGCTCGGCGGGGCCGGGGGAGGGAGTGGCCGGGCATCTCCCGGCAGGGAAACGGGGTCTGGGGCTGGCAGCCTGTCTGTGCGTGTGTGCGCCGGGGGGGAGGGAGGCATGGGGGCCGGGGGGTGCGGAGGAGGGACTATGGGGAGAGGAAGGTATAAGAAGGGATGCGGGCAGGGGAGGGGGGCGATGGAAAGAGGGGGTGCGGGGCCGAGGGGCAGGCGCTGACAGCTGCTTTCCCCGCACCCACAGTCCCCTCCCCCGGTGCCGCCGTGGGGTGGGACTCCCCGGCGGGCCGCTGTCTCCCGTCCTGCCCCCCCACCCACCCCCCACTGCTGCCCGGCGCCGGGGGTCGGTGCTGGGGCGGGCGTCCCGGACGGGACGCGGCACCCTCCCCCCCACCCCCACCCCCACCCCCACCCCCCCCGGGACGATGCCCCGCTTCGGCGGGAGCTGGCCGGCGGCTCCGCGCCTCGTCCCGGCCGCCGCCGCCGTCCTCCTGGGCGCCCTCTGCCTGCCCGGGGCGCCGGCCTCCTCCCTGCTCACAGGTACGGGGGCGCGGGCGGGGCGGGGGGCGCGGAGCGGGCGCGCAAGCTGCGCGGTGCCCACCTGCCGCCGCCGCGGGGGCTGCCCGGCGTCCCGCGGGAGGGAGGGGCGGGAGCTCTGGGTGGTGTAACCGCGTGGTTCGGGGCAGGTGAACGCAGGAACTATGCCCCCCGCCCCCCCCCCCCCCCCCCCCCCCCCCCCCCCGCTTCCCCTCGAGGGCTGCGTTTTCCTGCTATCTGGGGCACGGAGGGAAACGGCGAATCAATTTCTTGTGCAAAGCGAGGAGCCATTAGATTTCGAGAAGTGGTTCCAACATGACACAATACCGGCTCATCAGCGCTAGGGCCGTAAAGGGGTTTCTAATTCGATTCCGTTTGACAGTCAACCTCCTAATTTTGACTCATTTGCCAACTGGCTGTCGTGCATTAAAAGGATGCTTGGTTTAGGGCTCGTGCTGTTCTCTTGGTCCAAGTCCTCAGAGCGTAGTGGACAGCTTTCTGCTGATTTCAGGGAGCTCTGGATCTATCGTTATAGAAGTATCCTGCTTTGCATGGAGTACTCGTTATTCTCCACACGTCATCTGAGAAGAGAAAAAGCGTCCTTCTTTACTATAACTGGGGCACAAAGAAAGTCTAGGTTTGCACGGCAATAAAAGGCCAGTCATTTCCCAGTTCCCTTTGGAGTCGCTGAACATCCTCGCTTGCTTAAAACGGGCAAATTAAGGCAAGGTTTAAAATGGAGCAGGGGTTAAATGAGTGCGACGACGACAGTTTCCAAAACCACCTGGGGGAATTGAAATAAGTCAGTATTTTAAAATTTTTATTTCTATTTCAGGATCCATTGCAAAATGTGAAAATGAAGGGGAAATTCTGCAGATACCCTTTATCACAGACAACCCTTGTATAATGTGTGTTTGCGTGGTAAGTTTGGATTTCAGATAGTAAGATCATTCAGGTCTGTACTAAAAGTAATTGCACAGAGAGGGGAATATTTCACATAATCAAATCTTGGGTGCCTCTGTCACCTTTATGTAACACAAGGTTATCTCAGAGCTGAGCTAATGGAAAGTAATCCAATCCATGATCTGGCAATCATTTCTTTGACTTTAAAACTCTCGGGCACAAAGCTGTACATGACTTTAATATGACATTGTGAAACCCTATTTACCATGTGAATTTGGAGGGACAACTGTTTTCACAAAGTCGGGGTGCACACAAAAGTCTTTGCTGCGCATAGCTCTGCAAAGAAAGTGAAAGGTAAGGTTTGGAAACGCTGCCGCTTTGAGCTCCCACGTGCTTAGTTTCACATGCCCTAGTGGCTGAGGAGCTGCATGAGGGTGCAAGACGAAGGCTGCAACGTGACTATACACGCTGTAATAAGATGACAGTGAAAGCACCAGCGATGCTTTCAGCAAAGCCCTTTGTTCCAAGGCTGGCACTGCCTGCTGTGCTGGGAATGCAGCGGTTAATAATGTCACTAGCCGATACACGTTTTGGGGAGAAACATACCTTTTCCTTGTAATTCTGCTTCAGAGTTAAGCATTTCTGGGAGCAATTCAGCTGGACAAGCCAAGGCTTAGGAGATATTGAAAAACCGTTGTTCTAAATGAAACTTGGTACAATATATTTAAAAGAAAGCCATGAACCTTAATTTGCTGTTGAGTGCAAAGAAAAGTATAGACCAGAAAGCACTACGTTTTACCTTTTGGTAGTTATAGAGTGGTTGAAGGTACAAAATGTGTTCTACTTTAGGACCAAAGTATCAAGACACCCTCTCCCCCTCTTCTATTATTGCTATTAATATAATTAGCATTAGCCAGCATTATTGTAAGTCTATAAACGACCTAAAGAATTGTTTCAGACTGCCTTTTAGAAGGCAGTTTTGGCAACCGTAGGAACCTGATCTTGAGCCCCCTGAGGTTGATGTATATCGCTGCACTGAGTTCCACAGATTTTAAGTGAGACTTGGTGATAACTTTGTAGCTAATAGTGATAAAGAATAAATTATTGATTCTTCTGAGTAGAGGGGGATGGGGAAAGGAGGAGTATGGGATGTGGTGGGTAAAGAAATCAAAGGGAAAACAAAAAAAGAGACGAAGCTGTGTTTTATCATGGATCACCTTCCCAAATATGTCTGCCACCACCCTTGCTAATGGAAGCTGGTGTTAACCAGCGAGGAAGCAATTTATCTGTGAAGGAGCAGAAGTTCAGTCTTGGGCATCAGAGCAATAATGCATCAGGGTAAAATACTTGTATTTATAGATCTCTCTAAACCTTGGCTTTATTAAATCAATGAGCACCCTTTTAGTGCACGAACATGAAGAACTGTAAAAAATATTGGATGTAAGAACTCTAAATCTCTGCAGTTTATAGGGCATACTTTAGTGAAATGGCAGCTGAGGGCATTTGGCTCTCTTCCATGCAGGGAGGATGCTACATTTTATGAAGAATATGGGTGCTTAGTGAGTTACCACAGTTACCTCCACCGGGTACGCTCTGTTTCTTGAGTTGGAAGCTGGGAGACCTGGTAAAGTAGAAGAAAACCAGTCTGGAGATACTGACTTTAACGCTGTGCAGCATCCAAAGCAATGACTTATTGGACAGCCGGTTGCTGAAATCTTTGTTCAGTCCTGCCACAAGGGAAAAGATCAATTTTAAGAGGTCTGGGGAGAGCAGAAATGAAAGAAGCGATGTGGTGATTTGTGACCAGGAGGGAAGAGAGAACCAGGTTTCCTTAACATCCAACTAGAAATATTGATTGTTTAATAGCGATTCAGTGAGGAACTTTCTGTGGAAGACTGACCATATGCTTCAAGGGCAAACCTGATGGATGTTCATATCATAAGAAGTGAGCAACTAAGAAGTGAGCTTAATCCGCTTGTTCCAGGAAGGAAGCAATTGCTGTCCAGAAGGGGACAGAAAATTCAACAGAGGCCACTTGTGTTAAAAACACCAGTAAAGTGAGTAACTGAAATATTGGATGGGATTACGGCAGATCTCCCCTAGCAGTGATACATTTCCATGACTGCAAGCTGCCATAAATAACTGCAGAAGTTACGGAAATCTGAATGGCTCTGGGAAGAAGAGGAATATCTAAATAACACCTTTCCAGGACTTTCCCGTCTCGCAAATGAGAGGAGGCAGAACTGAAATGCTGGAACTGAATCATCAAGTGTTTGACAGAACTGACTCTGCAGCAGGTTGCGTCCTGCAGAGCATGGGGATACATCCTAGCAAGGGAGAAAGAGGCAGGCAGCATAAGCAAAGCAGTCTCCAGCTTTCTCTTAACGGGCTAAATTAGTTGGGAGGGCAAAGCAAGGGATAGTATTCTAAGACATGACGCGGTAAAAACTGCAAATTCCTAGGTTATGGGTAAATTGTAATAATACAACAAAGACTGCAAAAAGCAATTACAAATGCAATTCCTTATACACCCCTGAGATGTGTTGGTAGGAAGACCCAAACCAAAAGTTGCCTTTTCTCATTGATTAGCGGAGACAGGGTGGGCTGATTTTCATGATGAGGATATGAACAGGAACAAGGCAGGCAGAGCATACACTCTGGCTCCTGTTTTAGAGTTACTGGTAACACAGAACACTGAATATTGACTACAAAAGGGGGACTGGTGAGGATCTCCTGGAGACAACCAAGTCTAGCTACCAAACAAGATGAGTTTGTTCTTAAGCATCTGCTGTAACATGTGGAAAGAGAAGTCACAGTGATATGGGAATTTGGGCTGGGGGACATGTACTGGAGATTTCGTATATAGTACATAGAAAATAATTAATTTCTAAAGTATAGATAATGCTTTTCTAATAAAAAGGCACTGCACCCACCATGAGATAAATCTGTTTTGGACTTCCCTGCTTGTCAAAGTGAAACGTGGTGGAGTGCAAGGAACAGCATTGTTGCTTGCCCTTAATATAAGAAAACAGGTAAGAGTATGTACGTGTGAGTGATGTAAATGTACACTGTAGCACTGTACGCAAGAACTGCCAGCTGAACAAGCCACTATGGCTAAAATCTAGAGTACCCTAATTTGTAATTTATACGTCTCTACTTTATGGTCTTAATAATGCCCATTAAAATGGTCATTTTTAACATCTGTAAGACAATAGTTTCAATGTGAGCTTTTACAATTACAACACTTTAGCAATGGTATATTGCTGTCCAACTAACCAGCTCTAAGCACTTAACAAACATGGATGAATTTGATCTCTGAAGGACTGGTCATTAATTACAGCTGACTGCAAGAAGTGGCCTTTTGTTTTTTTAGAGAAAAACATCAAAGTCAAAGAAAGATTGTGGTTTATCCACAATCAGTTTCTTGTAGGATTGTGATGAAAGCTCAGGTCTCATAACTCCTAGTCTAATGGTTTGACTACAAAGCCATCCCTTCTCGCTTCATGCGCTTTCACTTTACAAATGGATGTGGGTGGTAAAGTCACAGTACAAACACACTCATTTTCTTTTTTGTCTCTCTGACAATGGGCAGGCTGCACAGAAGCCAGGTTCTTGGTATGTCTGCTCTCCTGAGCTTGTTCAGAGGCACGGATAGGCAAACGCAAGTTGAAGCTGACTTCATTGTCCAGAGGTTTTGAGAACTGGGATTTATAACTTGCTGTTGCTATCTGCAAAATGCCATTAAAGCTAGTATGCTTTGGTCTTCTGCCCACTTCCACTTCGAATGTCTGTGGTTCCACATCTCCGAAGGGATACGCTATCTCCAGAAAACTACTATGCCACCTGGCTTTCCACAGGGTTTGTGATACTGGAATAGTGCAAAGCACGCTAAAGGCAACTAAAGTGCTTTCTCATGCAATCACCTTATATGCTGTTAAACAGAAACTGGAGAAATCACTGGCATCCTTAGTCTGTAGAGCTAATGGTTAAAACAGATATACAGAAGTTGCACTGGAAAATTGTTTTTCTTGAAGCTAGGTTATGTAAAAAGTGCAGGACGGCCTACTTGTGAAGTGCCATGCCTGAGCGTCCCATTGCAACCATGTTTGGAGCTAAAGACTTCTCTGAGGAAAGGATGGAAAATGCTTTAAGCTGCAGCAAGCTGTGTATCAGAGGAAGGTGAGGAACTGAAAGGAAGTGCTGGATGTGATGGGTAGTAACAAGGACTAAGTCAACCAACTATGTGAAGAAAAAATATTGTTGTCAAAAAGAAACTATTATTTCAGACAATGATGTGGCCCTTGACAATACAAAAAAAAAAAGTTAGAGAACATATCATTTTGAAATTATTTTATGCTTAGTGGTCAACAGTAAGAAAATCTCATGTCCTGCTGGTTTCTGAAAATCAGATTAGTGAAACTGTGGGTTATTGACATTAATTGTAAAAAGTTTGGGTTTTAAAGAACTTGTCTGAATTGGCAATGATGATTGTAGGTAAAAATATATAATCTTGATGATATTCATAATGGACTGATATTGATTCAGTTTGAGAAATGGATTCTTTTATTCCAGTTACTAAATGCTTTAAAACCGCAAGCAATTATAACTACACTACCTAATGCAAAAATCCTCTTCTATCAATGTTCTCCCACATCTGTGGAAAAAAGAGTTTATTTCAACCCATAGGAGCATTTCACACACTTTGTGCAGTTTGGGGAACCCAAACATGTCATGTATGACAGATTCAGATCTTTATATTTCAGATGTGAAAGCTTTAGGCTGAGGGTAGTGGAGGCACGGGTGAATTTCTGTTAGTAGAAACAAAACTTCATAAATGTGAAAACTTACCACATTTTGGTAATTTTTTTTTTTTTTTTTTTTTGTAGCACAGATATATATTGAGGACTTTGAAATGTTAGGGGGAAAATGCTATTAAACAGAATATTGGGAGAACTTTTGGTTAGATTTCTTTTATATGTGTGTCAGCATTTAAAATAGGCATGGAATATTTAAGTTCAACTCTGGTACAAGTACGGTAAATGATCAAGTACAGCAAGAGTTTTTGTTGGTACAGCGTTTTGGCTGGAAGGTATCTAAAACTCAAAATAGAAGTAGGCTTACACCTGATATTATAGCAATTGCTTTCAAGAAATATATATTTCAACATACACGTGGAAAAGACATAAAAATGCTACAGTCCATCGGAAATAGGTGAAATGAGAACCTGTGCATAATTATAGGACGAGAATGTAAAAACCCCACAGAATTAACTTAGCCTGAATTAAACTTCTGAGTGCTGAGTTTTTTGAAGGTGAGGTGAGCTTAGCAGTGACAACAATGACAGGTGGTGGTGCCGGTGGTGGTGAGGAGAGCCATGTCATTTCATGCTCATTTATCATCATCTGCATGGACCCTGACCACCTTGCCAGAAGCAAGCAGAGATCCAAGAATAACCTATCCGTTGGCCAATGGTGGATGTAGTTTTAAAATGAATGGTCCAAGAATGCCAGCTGAAAGGGACAGGTGAGAAGCCAGGTACTGCAAGGAAATAGATAAGTATACCTCAGCTAACAGTGGCTTTCACATTGCAAGGGCTTTTTTTGTTTTTCCAAGAGAATGAAGGGTTTTATTTTTCAGTGTGTTATTTGTAGAGAGAGAAGGTCTTTTATTATTTTTTTATTTTCCAAAAATACTTTAGAACAAAGTGAGTTGTGTCAAGAAACAGCTGATAAAAGCCAGTAGTGATCTTGACAAACCACATCTAAACCAGTGCCATTTCCCCCACCTTTTTCCTCCCCACTTCTCTCATGCCTGCACCTCAAACTTGCCAACTGCACCTAAGGAGTGGTAAACATATGTCTCAACCTTTTATCACCTAAACCCAGAACAGAAGGAAATAAATGTGAGCCAGAAAGTGTAACCAAGTGTTGGAAACCTGAGAAAAATTTGGAGACAGGAGCTCAGGAAACTAGAAATCAGAGCTTTGCTTGGCGTAAGTTTTATTCAGCATGAAATATCATTCTGTAGTTTAAATTTCCGCTTTTAAATCCAAATGTGCAATGTAGAATTTGACCTTTGCTCATAAAAAATTATGTTAAATTCGTTGTTATATGACGTAGTGTTCTACCTAGCTTGAACTGATGGACTAGTGAAACTAAGTGCAAGCAAACCAAAAAAATGGAAGAGAGAACCTCTACCCTTGGTCCTCCCTGCACCCCGCCACCTCCCAAAAAGAAAAAAAAAAACCAAAACAACCCATCTCCTTATTGCAGGCTAAAGCAAGAAAGCTACTAGATTTGCTGGGGTTCTTTACCTGTAGCGTAGTTGATTTCTGTGCCACAATACACAAGTTGAAAGTGCATAGCTAGCCCGAGAGCAAGTATTTGACACATGTTCAGTGAAGATGGCAGTGTTTTAGTACATCAGGATTCAATTGTTGTTGCGTCAAGGTATAATGTGGCCCAGATGACTTTTAGTGGAGTAGTGCATATTAAAAAAAAAAAAAATCATCAAACAATTCTTTCATACCTATTCTATTTAATTTAATTTCAATAGTTTACATACATCAACTACAGAATCTACCCAGACTGCATCTTCTTTCAATTTAAATATTCTTGGTTTTTATTACTGTAGAATATAATCGGCTTTCCCTTCACCCACAAAAATAACAAAGAAAGAGACAAAAAAGCTTATGATACAGTAGTGTACTGGTAGTTTTCACCCCCATATTACTGCAAAAGAGAATGTTGTTTTGATCGGTGTGTGAAGGGTTCCTGGAACACAAACATACTCCAACATGATGAAAGCTTTATTAGTTTTTATCCAATTTAAAAAAGATACAGATGTATATGCCATCTCTTAAATGAAAAAAAACACCAACATGCCACACCCCAAAAACAAACCGTGAAAACAAAAACCAGTTATAACTCCATGTCTGGTGTCCCATATATGCTTTGTCGTGGAGACCAAAGAACAATGTGTGTGTGAGTATATGTGTGTGTGTGTGTATATACATATATAGATGAAGATGGTTTTGCAAGTGAGAACCGAATTGAATCAAGAGCCCAGAGCTGGTTGATCACCTGTTGTGGAGGTGCTTGTTTTGGTAGGCTCTCCTGAAGGAGGATTCAGGTAGGTTCAGTTGTACTTGTTCTTAATTCATACAACACCTGTAAGACAAGACTTTGGCCTGAGAATGAGACACAAACTATCTATGTTAGAAGATGGTTACTCTAGCTTTATTCTCTACGTTTCCAACAGCAGTGTTGAGGCAATATTCAAGTCAGTTTAGTGCCATATACAAATACGGCCACCCTGGCCAAATAGTACTATGTGCAGCATCTCATCTAATTTTCTCCTCTGAGGAATGAGTATGGATTGTATAGCTGGGTGTCTTGTCTGGGCCATCTGTGTACCTTTTGAAGTCCACTTTCTGCACTTTGCTTCACATCCCAGAGCTGCCTCAGAGTGTGGCACATCCTTACGCAGGTACGTTTGCCTTCAGTTAGCTATGCTTTATCGTGACATTTAGTTTGGAGACATGATGCACAATCATATGTGACAGCTTATGATGAAGCCTTTCTGGAAATCTGCAGGCTTGAAGAAACTAATTCATGTTGTTCTCGGACCACAAGGGATAGTGAAGGGTTCACTACTTGCACATTTTGAACATAAAGTCAGCTGCATTGTGCAAACATACGTATGCACATAGTGCTGAACTGATTATAGGTCTTGGCAAAACCCTCCTGGAAGAGAGCTGGTGATATGTCACTGTAATGATGATGAAGATCCAATCCATCAAGTATGGAAATGAGACTCTCTTTGGCATAATTAAAAGATCAGAGAACTCAAATACAAAAGAGCATACTTAAAATGTAAAAATAATATGTGGAAAATTATGAAGGGCACAAAAATGCCATAAACTAAATGGAAGAATGTAATATAAGTTGTAAATGTCTTTGGAATGTGTCTACAATAAGTGCAAAATGGATCAGTCTAAGTTAAAATGCTTTTTTATTGCCAATAAGAAAAACATTATTAAAGAGCTGGTCCAATATCAAAATGGCATTTTAAAAGCATACAGTTACCTGTATATAGTTTTTATTAGCTTTCAAGTTTCTTCCATTGAGTTGTTAACAGTCTTTTTAAGAATTATGGTCCTGTAAGTGAATGGTTCATGGTGTCAGTACTTCTGCTGTTCTGCTTTGTGCTGCTATATAAAAATAGATATTTTTTTCCCCACCAAATATCTGGTTTTATTTCCCCATCATGTTTTAATAGAAATTTTTGAGGGAAGAAAAATATTAAGCAACAACCAAAAAATCAAATGAAAATGCAACCTTTTTATATTGAGCTTATGGTCAAATAAAAGACCATTGTGCAGAAAAAACAATATTGTATAAAAGCTTTTACCTGTAATACTACTATTAAAATTACTATCGTACCGGTACGTGCTCATATTGTACCTAATAACTGCTGTAATTACTTCCTCTGAGGCCTCTTGGCCTCTTCATCTTATGCATTAAGCTGCAGCTAAAAAATTCCTAGTCTGACTATTTGTCAGGTTGAGCTCTGTGCGCCATTTTGCATCCAACTGAATCAAGTGCTGAGCTCTGGGTCCGAGTACACCGTGGACCCCATCTCTTCTTGTCATCCCCAGGAGCTAACCTTGTGTACTCTCTGAGACCTGGATTTCACTTTTTTTTTCCCCTGTCTCTCCCATTTATTTATTAGACTTTTTTCCTGATATTTTTTTTTTTTTTTCATTTCCCCCTGTACCTGGAATCCACTTGCTCTAGATAGTGGTTCAAAATAGGCTGTTAAACTAGAACTACCACACTGTAAAATTAACATGTCTTCATGTTCTGATTTGCATCCTCTTTACTTGTTTCCTCATCTGTTCTACACATCAACCTCCTGGCTGTAGTTTTCATTTTCTGTATTGTATCTTAGATTTTTCAGAGAGCAAAGCATTATATGTTTGTGCTGTAAAGTGCTACGACAAAAAGCAGTACTATTAAATAGCATTAGAGCTGGAGATCTATTTGTTCCTGTGAGCACAAAGGATGGATGTGTGAAAAAATGTCATTTAGAAAAATGATGCAAAAGGTCTGACATTTTTCCCTGACAAATTGAGGCCCCAGTTTTTCTGAGTTCCTGTTTTAAGTAAACCTTTTTGCAAAGTTCAGTGTTGAAGATTGAATCAGGTCTTGTTTAACTCTGCCTTAGAGCTGTGCTTATGTGGTTACGCTGCATTTTGCTCCAGAGCAGGTCTAGTTCACACAGGGCACCTGCATTTGGTTGCATGGTAGTGACACTGCCTTGTGTATGCATAAGCCCCAACCTGCAGCATTGAAACTTCTTGCTCATTGTACTCATATTTAGTGCAAATTCCTCAACCACATAGATGCTTCCATTTCAGTTCTAAATTTCTCTGTGCCGAGCACTGTGTTGACTTCGATGTCCAAAGCTGTGCCAGACTTGAGAAGTTGAAGACTGCCATTTCTACTTCATGCTGAAAACCAGAAACCAGGTATCGCTCAGCCCTGGGCTGTTAAGGTGATCAGTGTAACCCCAGGCTCCCTTGTTTGCACCTTTCTCCATACATCGGTACATGGTGTGGCTCACGTCTTTTGTAGCTAAAGATCTTGCCTGCGGCAGGGAAGCAGCGGCTCCACACTCCTCCTCACCTGGGGCGATGCAAAGCAATGTGTCCTAGAATCCTGGTCAGGAAAATCAGATTTCTGAGAGCTTGTAGGCAAAAAGTTGTGTGGTTTGGGTTTTGTTTTCTTGTTTTGTTTTTTAGCGGTTCTATATATTCAGTTATATTAAGTAGCTTCAATGGGGATTGGATCTCCCCTAAGGTTTAGAACCATCAAAGTGTATTCTGATGGCCAGAGTCATATGTATGCATCTGTTTTTCTGGTTTGTCTTATGATTTATGAGTGGCTGAAGAGTAACAGACCTTGATTGTCCTGAGGTTGCCTCCCCCTTTTTTCTGTCTGGGTGGTGATGTGCAGTTGAAGCATGATTTGAGAGAGAGGGGGAAGAGCTGATAAATGACTGCTCTAAGGCTGTGTAGTGGTTATGACCTGATTGTGCCAGTTAATGAAACACCTCCAGGTTGTGCCGCTTGGAAATCATTGGGGCAGAAAGGAGCTGGGCAGGGTGGCTGAGCTTGAGATAAGGCTATTAGCTGAACGATTGCCTGTGGGACCCAAAATACAGTAGCAGCTGGCTCTGCTACTACAGGGACACCATTCGTCATTTGCTTGTGACCGAGAATATTTTTTTCTGTATATGGCAGTGCACAGCTGATCATTTTCATATTTAGCACTTTGCTCCCCCCACCTAAATACAGTTAACTTGGTTAGGTGGATTGGTGACTCAGTCTGGTAAATGCTTTTTATTAAAATAAATGAATAAAATTACGTTGGCAGGCAGGATGCAAAGCCTGCAAGCTTTTTAGTCTGTAAACCAAGGGTTGGTGGACGGGTTGTTTGTAAAAGCAGTGGATAAAAAATGCTGGACAATTAAAATAATTATATATTAAAATGTTGATGGTACGGTAGTGTAAGAAACCTTTTTAACAGAAGTATGCTTGAGGCATAGTTTGTCTGTGGTCTAAACACATTAAGCATTTCTGGAGAAACTTGCTGTTGTGGGTGTTTAGGATGCAGCATAGTGCACTGATACTGAACCAGAGCTTGTTTAACGTGAAAACATGGAGGAAATAGAGGTGTGCAATTTGTATAGTTTCTGGGAAAATATTTGTATATGTCGGATTTAACTTGGCAAGGTTTCCAATCCTCAAGCAAAACTGTTTGACCCAAGACCCAATCTGTAGTGGAAACTTAAAAAATATCTCGAACTCTAGGCTGTGGTAGTAAGACATTGGAGTCATTTTATGTACTCGTTGTTACAAGAAGGTACATATTCAGTGCCTAACACTATATGTAATCATTTTAGTATAAAGTGAATATCTTTGATGTCATCAGGTTTCTTGGCATAATTAAACCAGTCCACATGGAAACATACAAAGGTGGGAGCCAAAAAGGAAGAAAGCAAGCAAATCACCTACAACAAAAGGGAGGTTTGCTGGAAGCCATCCGTCTGGAGAGATGGGTAGGCAGCTCCAGCCTGTTCACTGGGCATTACCTCTTACATACAAGACAGCACAAAAACTGCTGGTGAGACAGAGCTTTATTTGAGAGAATGTGGATGTGAAGTGTCTCCAGGAAAGCTATGCATGACTCTGGAACCAGAGGTCTAAAAGGATTTTAACCATCTTCTGGAGGCAATATTACTATGGTGTGTTTGTGGACAACTTGTGACTGTGGCCATAAGGTACTGTTACCACAAAGGATTTAGGTTAACCCACTGGGTAGTGCTTGGGTTGGGCTGTTGGCTCAAGCAGCCCATGCTAACCATCTTATCTCCTCCATTGAGAAGGCAACTCAGAACAGGGATTCCTTACAGCTGGCATGCCAAGCAGAGAGCTGACAGGACTTGCTGAGTACAAGGCTGTACCCTAAACCCTCCTCTCTGTTTTGGGGTCAAGTACCTCTTTCTGTGTCCTTCATGGTTCACTGTTCTGACCTGGGTAACAGGAGCATCTCCTCTTATGTCATACAGATTATTAGTTGGAGGCTGTGGGAGAAAAGTAGTTTATTAGAAAGTACATCAAGAGTCATTGATGCAGAAATTAGTGACCTTGGTCTGGAAATTTCCTGCTCTTCTCTGGGCTAGAGAAGTGCGTTTCAATTGTCCGTGCAAAACGCAGCAGGCTGGACAGGTTTGATGAAATGATGTTCCTCTTCCAACTCAGATGGGGCTGTGACTTGGCAATGAGAGCCGCCTTTTATTGCAGAGGAAGGTACAGTTAATAAAAAATTAGGTTTCTAAAACCTCAGGTAGATACTTTTTAGTTTTCTTCGGTTCAGCCCTCCGTTCCCAGTTTTACACAGCACTTGAGTCTCTCATCAAAAAGAACCCTGCCTGTGCTAAATGTTTGAAACCTTTGGATTTCAGACCATCTTTCTGACTCCCCCGTGGTTTCCCCTGGCTGCCCGGGTAGTAGTGTTGCTGCCTGAGTTCTTGCTCTTCAAAGAGAACAGTGCTGTCCCACACAATGAAATCATCTCTGGCTGCTTTGCGAGTGCTGTGGACTTCCAGCCAGGCATAATCCCTTTCCTGATATTTGAGTCTCATTAATTGCGTTAACAAGATGCTATCTGTGCTCCATACTTATATAAATATAACCTGCTAGCAAAGATCTTAATGGCACCTGATATATCACACTGCCTTTACATTTATCAAGAGGTACCACTGCAGGAGTCACTTCCAAAACCAGGTTGTGTTCTCAGTCCCACGGGTCCCTTTATAAGCCGTAAGAAATGCTGGTGGTCAAGGCCAACTGTTCAGATGTCTTTAAAGTGTCCCACTGGTGACTGAAAATCACTTTGTCAAGATGACAAATGGCTTGCACATACCCCATTCACCTTATAGTTTCACTCTAATGTCAGCTCCATTTACTTGTCAAAAACAGGTATTTTTTTTACTTCCAGCAGTGCAAGTGGGGCAGGGGAAAGGAAGGAGTGAAGGGAGGAACACAGGCTGAGGAAAAACCTGCTTGTATGGCTTCTACTCAGTGTATTATTATAGTTGAGATTTGCAAGCTTTGGACATACCAGAATTTGTTTGTTTGTGCATGTGCAAAACAGAAAGAAGGGAATTTGCTTTTCAGAAGTGAGAACTGTCCCTGCAGGGCTATGATTATGCAAAAACATGTTTTAACCACTGGATTTTTCAAGGAGAAAATGGTTGTGCAATATTAGTTTCTTATTTTGGACAGCAAACTTCTTTCCAGAGCAACATTTAAAAATAACTGTTTAATTAACTGGGTCTACCCAGTACATAGGGCATTGTGCATGTGTCTGCGCTGAAGAGCTCGGCTCAAACCTCTGAACTTGCGTGGGTGGTTTCATTGACTGCAATGGTATTGTCATGTGGCTAAGTGATCACTGCTGTGAATGAGAGCTGCTACATCTCACCCAAAAGCAGTGAGGGCCAGGCCACAAAATATGGTCAAAGTCAGCTCAAGGACTGTGAAAGTGACTTTGACAGCTTTGGCTTTTAGTTTCCTCTCAATGACTTCCATATCACTTTTGCTTAGTTCACAAGTCAAAATACACGTTTTCTCCTAGTAGCTACAGTGTTGGCTGAAGCTTTGAAAGTCAATATCTAAACTTAATTTGTCAACGTGGTTGATCACAACAAAGGAAAGCTTATTCCACCTTCCTTCTTTGCATCCATCAGAAGTTTGAGATATGAAGTAGAAACACCTGGAAATGAGATGTGTCAAATAAAACATCATTGTGGCATAAGTTTTTCTGACTAAATTCTTCTGTGGCCCTGAGCCCTCTCTCACTGGCTCCAACTGGATGAAGCCTGCTTGAGGATGACTGCTGCCCTGAGTTGTCCATGAGTTAGGATTTCCGACTGTCCCTCTAGGATGTTACTAGCGTGGAGCAGTTGCAGCAAAAAGGAGTAAGCCCCTGTGAGTTGAAGGCAGCATTAAAAGACCGGCAAAAGCTCCTGTCCCCTTCAAGGAGTCCTGGCTGAAATGCTCTTGGTCCTTGTCTCTTCCCACTATTCTCTATACAGAGTGACAAGGTGGGGGCTGCCCCTTCTCTCTGCAGACTGCTGTGAATAACCTCCTCTTTTTTTTCCAATACCACTGTGTAGCATAGGCAAGATCACGTAAGAAAACTAATGTGGGGTCAGCACTCAGTTTACTTTCAAGTTCATTAAAACAGCAGTGTCTGGAGGCCTCTTGCTTAAATAATTTTATAATAGAAAACAGACTCTTGTTGCTTTCTTTTGGGCTACTATTTTTATTTGGTTGTTGTTCCTCAAGCGTTTTGGTCCTATTTCAAAACTTGCTTCAATTAAATGAAGAGGGGTTTTTTTTGGTGCTTTCCAGTTTAAAAGCTGTGCTGCTACTGCAAAAAGGAGTCCTCTGGATGATGACGCTGGGATTGACAGGGATTTTCCTGACAAAATAATATTAAAAAAACAACTTGTAGATTAAAAATTTGGAAGAAATAAGACACCCTCCCCTTTCCCTCCCCCAGCCGAGATCTCCTGTTGCTGCTTCTGGCACGCATCACATCTTTGAGGATACAGTATCATGAGAAAACTGTCACTTGGTGATGTATTAGGGTAATATATCATGAGAGCATCATTTCTTCAGAGGATATGGGCAGTAAAAGACATGATTCTGGCCAGACAGAGCAGCAGGGGACCTTGCTTTTTTTTCTTCCCTTTTCTTTAATCTACCCCTGTTTTTGTGTTGTACAGAAGTGAGTTTCTTCATGGGATATGACTTGTTGCAGAGTAAGTTAGGAGGCCCATTGGGCTTTTTAAACTCTTTAAGAAGTACATGGCCTCAAGGGCTGCTTTGTTCAAAGTTTTCAGAACAGGCTCAAGCCCAAAGCTGGAGCATTTACCACTGCCTAAATCTCCATTGTAAGGGTCAAGTAAGCAGACTTCAGACAGAGAAGGTAATAAAGATGCAATGATAGGTAACTATTGTCTGGATAATATATTTGTAGATTTAGCCTATCAAAATGTGATGAAATTATATTTATAAAAATAAAACAGTCAATGTATCTCTTTTAAATGAATGTCAAATGAAGTTTTAATTCACATCAGTAGAAGAAAAATTACTGTCAGTCAGTATTCAGTCTGTAATAGAAGATATAGTTATCTCATCCAAAAATAGGAATTCTGAGATGATGGACTCAGTTTCTGATGGTGTTTTTTACTGTATTCATGGTTTTGTAGTCATGGTTTTTATTGTATTCATGTTTTGTTGTTCTCTCATTGGCAATGTCTGCAGAAAAGCAAGATGAACACAGTCTATAGGACCAGGATGGCAGTAGTTAAGAAACAAAAGTAAAGTATTGTTAGGACACTCTTTTGATGGGACTGAGTTAATTTTTGAGATGGGACAGAACATGACACTGTGGCTTTTTCTAAAATTTGTCAAAATCAGATGATTTAATTATTTATTTTAAACCTTTGGTACAATCTGCTTTACCCTCTATGAAATCAGCTTGCTAATTCATCAGTGCCATCTTCAACAATTTTTTTTTTTTTTCCCCTGGAATTTACTTAGAGTGTTTTCAGACCAGTTTGGCTTGGGGATGATATGAGCAAACTCCTTCTTCTCCAAACCATTCTACGGTACTTAAGGGGGATCAGCAGAGCAGCATGCTCCAGGAGCTAATACACCCAGGGCAGCAATGCTGTTCCACATCTGCTGACTCCAGCTGTGTGCGGGTGGCCTCTGGATTGAGCTAAGGTAATGGAAGATTTTATGGCCCTCAGCTGCCTGTCCCTTCCCTGGGAGAATGAATTCTGCCCCATCGACTTCGGTCAGGGTAAACCAGGCTAGGCTGGACCGTGCTTTCAAGATCACTCATTTCGCTCAAAATGAGTTGGGCAGTGATCATCCGAAAAGTTTTGCTGGCTGAGCTGAGTGATTAGGAACATCCAGCAAGGGGTAGATCATAAGCTCATAGGGCTGGGTCAGTCATCTGTAACCCTTTCCAGCAGCATGGCTACAGGTTTGCACCCTGAGGTTCAAATTGACAAGTATTGCCTGTGCCTACTGTTTTCTTAAGTATTGGCATCAGATTTAGGTGACTGATAATTGATACGAACTCTTTATTGACAAAGTAGAAAAATCATTAATTTATTTTTTGTTTGTTTAAAAACACATTTAAAATTCCTGGAAAAAGCCATGAATTTTAAATGCATGCATCTCATGAAATGCAAAGGTGTGGTCTCCCACAAGAACCCCAGTGCATACCCCTTCCCTGAAACCTGGCTCCTGAATTAATATACGTAGTTTTTTCAGACTACAGTACAAACTGCTGGGAACCTGTCAAGGCCGTGTCTCTTACTGCTAAAAGACGAACATCATGCTGTTCTGTTGACAGGTAAAGAGTTTTGCTTTTAACCTTACAGCTGAAGAACTCTCATCCAAAGTGGCACTTGGAGGTTGAGGTGGAGACAGGGAGACTGAGAACGATCTGGATCTTGCTCTGGCTTTCTTGCTGACTTAATCTGCAGTTGTGGTCATTTTGTCTGACTGTGTCTTTGTCAATAAGCTCACTGGAGCAGGGATGTAGTCCTACGATGTGCTTATGTGCTATCTGATGTAATGGGACCCTCATCCCAGCTGCAACCTCAGCAGTTGCATTAATGCAAACAAATGTAAGAGGGAGAAAGCGCTTTCTTTTCACCACGTAGTAGTGCAGCAGGCTGCTGTCAGGGAGTGTCGGGATTGCAGCAGGCCACCGAGGTCACTTTCCTCATGCTGGTGAACATCATTAAACACACTGGGGAAAAAAAAAAAAAAATCTGTTCAGTCTATAAGGGGTTGTGAGTGATGTGTCCTGAATGACTTGCACATACTCATGCCTTCCTCACAGCAGTGGGGAATACCCGTTCGCAGTGAAATTTGGTGTCATCTTTCAGCAGGGCCTTTGTTTTAATTGTTGTTCCTAGGGAGTGGGGAGAGCTCAAATTATGAAGGGGGTGGTTGATGCTGGCTGAGCACCACCACAGGGAGAGCTGCAGCCTCCTCACTGCTTGCCCTCAGAGAGGCCAGATAAACTAAAGAGATTACAGGGATGAGGGGATAAATCCGAGGCTACTGTGTGCTCTGCTCAAAAAAGAAAAAAGAGACTCTGGACAGAACTGGCATATTTTGTTCCTGACAAAAATACCATCATTTGCATCTAATGCAATTCATGCTGAAATCACAGTCATGTTGTGCCATGGGCAAGGACCTAATGCTGAAAGTACTGAAGCATATGTTTGGCTTCACTCCTCTGAGTTTTCCCATTGCAATTGAAAACACTCTTAAAATAATAAGACTTTTCTCTCTGTAAGGTGAAGCATATGCCTTGGTGTTTTTAGGTTTATGTGGGTAAACAGAGACAACTGTATCATTTTGCAGAGAACGCACATTGTTTCATAGGAAAATATTTTTCCACCTTGAATTTCAAAACACACCTAGCGTCCTAAACCATTTTTGTTGTTGTACCCACAAAATTTGTTTTTGCAAGGGAAAAAAAAACCCAGATAATTGGAGGGGAACAAGGGAAATGAGACTTTTTTCTCATCTCCCTTGATAGTGGTTTGAAATGTCTGCAAACATCTCTCCTTGCGAAGTGGTGTCTCCTCCCTGCAGTCAAAATGTGTGGCTCTTGCTTAGGCATAGAAATGCTCATGGAAGACAGCAGTCCCACAGTATTAGCAGGGATTGCTTGCTTGCATCAACTCTACAAATTGAAGGGATGTTTGTAAATTGGACCCGAGGTGGCGAGTTCCAGGCAGGAGTGCCAAAGTATCAAGGGTACTCTCTCCAGAAAGCACCTCAGGACTTGTCTAGACCATGAGCTACATGCGTGTCTGAGCTTGTTCTTGAGTTCACCTTGGCCTAGCATCAGGGCTGTCTGCATGTAAGCATAGGTGCAGGCACACACTTGGGAGCCTGGTGCTCCCAAGCTTTGTGGAGGGACAGAGCCTGTGACCAGTGCTGGCCCAAACCTTTGCTCCTGTGTCCTGTGTGGACTGAGCATGGCTCCATGCACACTTGAGAGGATGCTCGGGCCGTGTGCAACATCTGGCAGAGAGCTAGCAGCATGGCCGGAGAACATGTGGGTCATGGCACGTGGCGTGCTTTAACTTGTGTTTAGGCCTGCCCTACACCTTGCGGTAGAGATTTTGCCTGAAGTGACTTGAGTGCACTTGCTTCATTAATTTTAAAAGGCTTTTTCTTTTCCCAAGGTCATACATGCATGTTTGAAAGCTGCATCCCAAATTCCCTGGGGGTAACTTTTGCCAGTGTTTAAAAATTGTTGTTGTTTTGGTGGATGATCCCACAGGCTTCTCCTGGCAGAAATTTAAGGACGCTGTGAACTACTTGGTAAGGAGTGCTATCAGAGTTACTAGTGGGACTGTGATGAATAATGGTAAAACATTAATGTCTTCCGGATTAGCCATTAATGGTAGTTCATATTCCTACCTAATCTCTCCCTGTTGCTTTTATTATTTTTCTCTCCACAGCCTTTTTTGGTTAAATGAAAGCTTAAGCAACATTTTTCCTATTCAATATAAATAGTTAGTAACCTCAGGATATCAGAAATGCAGTGTGAACCTCCTAAAAGCATTTTCAATATATAAAAAGGAAAAAAAAAAAAGGAGAAAACCAGACCCTTACAGTGGAAACCTAGCCCCCTGAGAGCCCACATCTGCAAGGCCTTCAGCAGCCAGCTGTGACAGCATAATGGTGGGCTTGGGGTAATGCTGTTGGAGGTGCTCCGTGGTACAGCCCTGAAGAAACGAAGTGGACTCCTGATTTTTTTTTTTTTTTTTCCCTCTTCCAAGCCAAATCCAGGTTGAAAAGAGCCATCCTCCTGGTGGCTGCTGTGAGCCGGCAGGAGCCCAGTGGGGAACCCTGTAGAAAGTTGGCTGCGGCTTTCAAGCTGTGGTTTGGCACACATCGTCTCCAAGACCTCTGCCAAATATTCAGATTTCTTTTTAGTGTTTTTTTTTTCTTTTTCTTTTCATGTTGGCATTTTATTTAACTGTACCACATGAGTTTAAGGCTGTTAGTTTGATATATTTTGTCACCAGAATGGGCTATTTTGTGCAGAGTTCTTTGATGGAAGGTAAAAATACGAGGTGTATGTGGAAGGTGAACAAATTGCGTTGAGAGAAGGTTGTAGTAAAGGTAACATGAAACGGTAACACTGGTATTAGGTCTGGTTAGTGCCTCTCTCCTGTATGGGAATTTAACATCGCCTTTGCACGCCAAGTTAAAGAAGAGACCTTTGGTTCCTACTGGCAAAGCGTGGGAGGGGGAAGAAACACGAGCACCCAACAAAACTTTCTGATCTTTCCCCAAATGCATTAAAAAGTGAGTTCTCCAGCAGTCGGGCTCAGTGGGCGCAGGAGAGGAGTCTGGGGTGATCCTCCGGCACGTCCCTAAATTTTCCTTTCTGAGGGAGTTTGGGATTCCAGTGTGAACCCTTTGCTGAGCCGAATACTGACTGGGGAGTTGCATCAGCTGTGGCAGCATTGTTCTGGATCAGCCTGACCTCTTTTAAAAAAATACGTATTTTTCCAACACTAATAAAAACCTTAGCTGAGGTTCTCTCCATTTCTGTGTGTGTGCCTGAGCACTAAATTAAAAAAAAGAAAAAAAAAAATCCCAGATGTGAATCTATAAACCATCTGTTTAAAACAACTATTGTGCAGGACTATAATTAAAAGCTATTTATTATGAATCTTGGGATCCTATTATGGATTTTGAGTGACTCCCAGGTTTCTGATTTAGCAAACGGTTTATGTATTTATGAGCCATGTGCCTCTTCTGCACTTCCCGGTGCCAGAGTGCATGTCCTTTAAACAAAAGGAAAAAAATTCCCTACCCTCCCATAACAGTTGGCTTCTGAATGTTGCTGTCTAAGAAGTTTTCTCTTAAGAACAGCAAAAATCAAAGTATCTGAGAGCTTTCAACAACTCCAGAGACGCTGCTGACAACACAGATGGAGGTTTGGTAATACAGCTCTCCTGCATGCAGCTACTTAGCAACTTTTTAAACGTATGGTTGGGACAAGTAATGAATTGTTATGATTACTGGGGGTAGGAGGGGATGTATTTGGAAGGAAAGGATTTGTTGCTGAAGTCCAATTGCTCTCGCCCTCCACTTTGCCCTTATGAAATGGGAGGGAAGGAGGCAGCAAAATTGAAACAAGCAGACAGACAGTACACATTAAGAGCAATGTTTTGGATGACAGGGTGAAGGAAAAAAAAAAAAAAACAAGTGACAATTGCTCTTTGTTTTATCTTTGTACTTTTATACCTAGTGGACCTAGGAGATCTGCACTGGATAATGCCTGACTGCAATAGACTAAACAATGATTTACCAGCCCTGTTTTATCTGCTGCTGTCCTATGATTGATCTGCATGGTACATTAACCCTTTCCTCCACATCTGCTGGCCTAGTTTTCCACAAGATGCAGCACTGAGATAAAACAACAGGATTTTCGGAAAGAATGTCAGGGTTAAATCTGGTCCTAGAAGAAGCAAGAGGCACTCGCCTGCGCTTCCCTGGAGCTACACTCATCTTTGTGTACTACAACAGGGATTTTGCTGTGAAGACTATGTCGGGACAGTATGTTGCAATTGTGGCTCTACTGTATATTTGTTCAGGAAAAAAGCCCCAAAAGAAGCTGTGGGAGCTGCACCCCTGAGCGGTGCTGTACCTCACACCCTGGAAGAGCAGCCCAGCCCCCATGACAGGGAGTTAGGCACCTCAGGGTGGCATCTGAAACAGCCAGTTTCGGAGCTGTGTGGGGCTTGCCTATATCAGCTTGAGAGGAGAAATATCAGTTTTGCAAATCCCGCCTCACTTAGGGCTTAGCCACTCTTCTTTGTGGTGGCAAAGATTGGCTCTATTTATCTGGGATACACAGACCTATCTCTGCAGGCAGTGGGCTGCAGCTTCTCCTCCAAGCGATAGAGCTGATCTTGCTCTAAAAAAAAATAAAAAAAAGGGTGTGTGTGTGAGTGTGACACCTCCTGCCCACCTCTTAGCACCATGCTGTAGCATCTCACCTTCGAGACAGCAATCCAGGTTTGGTTACCTCCGCCTCCAGAGGCAATTCAAAGGTTCGCTTCCTGCTTTCCCCACAAGCATCATCACTGTCGGGACTGGTGGCTTTTGGGAGCATGAGGAGCAAGCCCCTCTTCTGCTGAAGCTGGGCCACTGAGCAGCAAGCAGGTCAAGGTCTACTGGGCTAAAGAAAGGAAATATGAATCCGCAGCCTACTGCTTAAGACACCTTCCAAGGGCGGGGAGGACCCTTCAGTCCCCATCACTGCACTGTGGGCCACTAATGTACTTTACATGGAACAGCTGCTTAATGTAAAACAGCTCTTGGCACCAGGACATGAACTCCAAAATCATCTTCCCTCCCAGGAAACCTTCCAGTCACTAGGCTGTACAGCCTGGCTTAGTTTTGCTTTCTCTTTCCAGTTACTTTCATCCTTACCTGTAATGCAGGTCCTGAGTTTGGGGTTGAGCCACCAGTATTGGTGGTGATAAGGGAAGAAGAGTAAGTTCCAAGTTCAGCTGCCCCATCAGATTGGCTCAATGGTACCAAACATTTCATTGGCAGAGAAGATTTCTGATTGAAGTGATCTGGGCCAAACAGGGGACTTCTAGTTAGGAACGGTAACTAGCAAGTAGCTCCTGTTTGAAATATGTGTGTTGGGGTCATCCTTAGGAACATTTTTGTATCACCAACAAGCAGCAGCTGCATCAGGATATATGAGAGAGGCAGCCAGTGCTTGGGGGAGAGGGCAAGAAGCTGTCTGGGAAGCTGGGCTGCATGAGATGTTTGCCCTGGGAGTCTCCTGGGAATCAGGGAACAAAAAGAAATAAGGATCTGTGTTCTACTTCTTGTCCGTCTCCCTGCCATCCACAGCAATGATTTCTCCCTTTGAAGAGGAAGTCCAATGGGTAGCTGCCTGCTGGACCCCCTGTTGTGGGTCCTACCCAGCTAGGTTGGCCTAGAAAGGCACTGTGCATCTCACAGAGGTCTGCGATGCATGCTGCAGCTGGGTAAATCATGTTCTCCAAAGAAACATACTTTAAACTGGTTTTTGCCCACCCTTCAAACCTGCTTTCACCACGCAGAAGATTTTTCCACAGATAAAGGTAAGGGGGGCCGCTAGGCTTATTAAATCTTTCCTTGAGCAAACTCTCAATAAAGAGAATCAGATCTTAGCAGAACCCTTTAAAATACAGATTGTGTGTAGTCAGTTTGGTAAACTTGATTCTACTGCCCTTCAACAGGCTTTATGGAGGTAAAGTCAGGGGGCACTATGTTCACATAAAGGGAATCAAGGTTTCACCCTTTGCTCTAAAAAGAAGTTGTTCAGCCAGTTGCACTCCTGTGCCGTGGCTGCTTTGTGCCAGTCCAGAGCTACAGACCTGACATAAATTTGGCTTAACTTGCCAGATAAATTGCGTTTATGGTTGCTCTGCAATGCTGGAGTGATGCAGAGCAGCCAGCTTGTAGCAGTGACCTGGCTTTTTACAGTAGTCATTTGTGTTGCCGCAGCTGCGCTTTAGGGCCTGATTCTCATTTGCTGATTTCACACGGGCTTGGCGAGAGTGAGTCCTCATTTAAACACTGATAAGATTGAAATGCCTTTATAGCTCCCATCAGATCAGGCAGTGACTTTGAAGAAAATAAACCGCTGATTTTAGACAAAGAGCTGGAGTGTAATAAAAGCTGCGTGTTATCCTTCACAAGCACCTTGAATAAGGCCACAGGGAGCAAAAGAAAAAGACTGGAAAGCACAGTTTCTTTTCCTTTAGTTTTATGATTTACATTTTTCTAGTCCTTTGATTTTTTGCTCTCTAATTAAGTCATAAGATTGTGTGAGGTGGGTGCTTGCATCTAGTAAATGGCCACCTGTGTCACTTAATGAACTGAGCTACTAATTATAGGTGGAGGTCACTTCAGAGGGCTCCTTTCAGTCAGGAATTTAAAGTAGCAAAATTTTACTGAAAGAAACCCCAAAGTATTTGTTTTCTGCCCTCATTTAGCGGCAGGGGTAACCAGAAGGGCTGACACTAGAGGGGCAAGCCAGGCTATAAATGGAATATTTCTCCTGCCTGCTCTCACACATCCTCTATTGACATTCCTTAATGTGGTCAATGTGCTCTTTGGCCTTCGGTATTGCTGGCTTTTTGCCATAGAAAGATGACACTATAATGTATAGTGATTCCGCCTGCTTGTGTTGTTTCATCAATTTTCAGCATTTTGGGGAGAAAGATTAATTACAGTAGTATATTTTCTAGTGTAGTATATAGTAGCTACCTCTGGGTAGCTAGGTAATACCACCAGCTAAAAATGATTTTCAGCAGTGGCAGAGAATTTTGTTTTCTCTGAGGTTGCCACCTCTTCCTCAGCCGTCTGTCCTTTTGTTACCGTGAGAAACAATTCCTGAGCTGTGCAGTTCATGGGGCAGCACCTCAAGACCCTGAGGATATTTTAACAAGCACATCATGTAGCTAGTTGTTCATTTAAGTGGACTTCTTCAGTGGGGCACATTTTCTATACTATGATGGGCAGTGGTTATGAATTACTGTCTAAGTGGAGTTTAAACACCATTTACTTCAGTTCCTGGATAATTCAGAGACTGTATTCTACTGCATTCCTTCAAGGGCAGAGAGATGTTTTGAATCACAAGGACCTTTCCTGAAGTGAAAAAGCAATTTGCTAGCCTCATGTTTTATTTTCTGAGTTGCAAGGAACTGAGCTGTGGATTTAGTTTGCTTGCAATAGCTTTTGTCTTTTTTTTTTTTTTTTTTCCAGAATAAGGAAGTGACATGCAAGAGAGAGAAGTGTCCGATGCTGTCCAAGGACTGTGCTCTTGTAATTAAGCAGAGAGGAGCTTGCTGTGAGCGTTGCAAAGGTGTGGTTCCCTTCCTGTTGTTTCCCTCTTTATAAAATGTTATCAGTTCACATTGATGTTGCCCGAGATAGGACAAAGATGGGAGCTTCTCAGCTGGGACTTGGCTGTCACCAGAGGCTTGAAAAGGGCAGCAGTAACCACAATTAAAATCAATATGTTTCCAAAGCTGGTGGAGATGCATAAATTCACATATTCGTCCTGTAATTATTAGTTCTTGCACAACAATAATCCTTTAGGAATGCACCTTTATTGTACTTCATTGGTATGTTATCAGTCTTTTGAGAGATATCTCCTGTTCTATCTTTACCTAACTTTATCTATCAGAAATATTTGAGGCCAAAATCAATCTGCTAATAGTCACCAGTCAATAGGAATTCCTTAAACTTTTTGTGTGCTTGAACAGAATAGGAATAATGCTTCTGAGTAGTAAAGAGCACAGTAATTATCCATGACTATTTTAATTTCTCCCTATACTAGAAACAAACCAACTGAATTCTATTCATTTTACTAAATATTTCCTGATTCAAATAATAATTTTGTGGACTTTTTCTTAAAGCCAAAATAGGCATCAACCTGAACATTGTACATTTGTTTCTTGACCAACAGTGTATCTTCCAAGCTCTTTAGAATGAGCTAATTATCAAATATAAAAAATTAATAAATGTGTAAGAATGCATGGCATGTAACTACCATGCTTATCCATGTGAAAAATGTGCAAGTAGAAGAAGTTGAAAACTGTTTTTTTTTATACTGATGCAGTAAGTAATATACCCTAAAACACTAATTTTTCTGAGGGGTTGCTGACGTAGTCAATGAGGTGGAGAATGTCAGATTCAGATAGCTTTACTTTTCTTTAGTTTTTCTCTGTTGTTTAATTCCCCAGTGGTGATAGAGTGGCTTTGGGAGGGAGACAGGGTAGGAAAAATTGTTGGGAAATGCAAGCGTTTATTGCCTTCCCAAAGGAAATACAAATGCAGGAAAACAGATTACACTGAAATTTAGATGGAAGAGACATATGATGGATATGTGTTTTTCCTGGATGGTTGCAGAAGTTTGTTAGCTGCTGTGCTCATGATTTGCTTCTGTGGTGTGACTTTGGAACAGGTTGGGCAAGCCCCAATTCAAGGATTTGTCTAAAAGTCTGCCACTTAAAAGAACAGGAAATGAAATAGGAAAAAAAAATTAAAGCATTACTGAAAGAGTAAGAATTTATAGTTACAAGATTTACATATATTAAATGTAATTTATTTCTTTTGTCAGATTGTGTTTAGTGTCAGCTTTATAGCAAAAGATTCCTAGACATTGGTTTGATTAAGTTGGAGGTTGATTGTCCATTCTGATAAAGGCATGTGTGGTTGGTCAATTGCATGAAAATTTTATATACCTCCATATGTGTATGTGCATATATGCATAGAAAATTATTCTACAATGAAGAAGATTAATGTTTCAAAGTTGAGGATACAGATACTAGTGTGTATGGGCTATTATCTTAGGTGGAAACTTTAATTCAGACTCCTTGTAAGATATTCTGTTTATCCTGGATTGGGGTGAGTTCTTATAGAACGTTATTAATAGTCTTGAGCCTAGCATCTGCAGATTGGTATGCCTGACATCTCTGACAGGAAAATTAATAGAAACTGCTCAAAAATAGAATTAGGGGGCATGTGGTTAATTGCAATATAAGGGGGAAGAGTTATGTCTTACAAAAATGCTAGTCATTTGAATTTATCGTAAGTATATGGACAGAGAGATCCAACTGATGTTGTCTTCCTGGATTTCTAATAGGCATCCAACAAGATCCCTCACCAAAAACTACTAAAGAAACTAAGCAGTTTGTAGAGAAACTCATCAATGAATAAGTAACAGGTGGTGACAATGAATGGTTATTTTCGTAATGCAAAAATGTTACCAGAAGATCCTTGCAAAAATCTCAACTTGTCAACATTCTCAAAAATGATCTAGAAAAGTGGTGAAGAGGGACACAAAGTTCGCTGCTGCTGACCTGACCTCTTTAGTGTATTAAAGGAGGAGGGCTGCCTGCGAGGATTTGCAGAAGGTTCTTGGGACATTGAACAACTGATGACAAAATGGCAAAGGAAGCTAATGTGGGTGAGAATAAATGGGTGCACACAGGCCAAAACAGTCCTAAATGTACAAATATAATGCTGGGCTCTGAGTTGACAATTACCTATTAACAACTGTTTCTTAGTATTATAAAAAACGCTTCTGTAGCAGGATCAGCTCAACCCTCAGTAGCTCTCCAAAGGGAAAACTGAATTTTGGCTAGAAGGACATTTGGTCTGATCCACGATGGCAGTTCCTATGTACTTAAGATGCAAGAAGAGCTTTAAATTTCAGAATTTTTTAAAACAAAAAAAAAACCTCTCGAGGCCTTAATTTTCAAAGTAAGTGCAAAATTTCTGAACAAGTTTTTCTGCTCTTTCTCAAAAGTAAAGCTAAGTATGCACCTTTATAACTACAGCAGTCCTGACCCCACAGATTGTCACCAGGTTGTTCTGGTGCCATGGGAAGAGACTGATGGAGCCACCTCTACCCCGAGGGAAGCTCCTTGTTCTCTTGCCGCTCTGAACGCTGCTGAAGCTCCTGCTCTGTTCTGTGCAAAACCCAAAATGAGTGTCCTGTGGGGAGTATTTGGGGAATCAAGGGTGCAAATGCCGGCCTGGCTGCATAGTACTTCGGCTACTCCCTTTGGTGTCCCAGCAGCTCCCCGGCACTCCCCATGCGGGAGCTCAGCTGCAGCCAGGACTTGGCCCTGCAGCACTTATTCGCAGTCACTATTTTGTCAAGCTGCCAGAATGCCTATAGGGAATGCAGGCAGAAAAAGGGAAAAGGATTTTAAAATTTTATTTTTTTTTACTGGTTACATTTCATCTAAACCTGAACAAAATGTTATGAAGAAAAGACATCAGAACCTGATGGCTTTTTTCTTGGATTTGTTCCCAAAACCTAAAAAAACTTAATCAGGCCTTATGGGCTATTGCCAGCTGTCTTTGATAGCTTCACATCTTCCTACCTTGTGAAGATAATGAATGAATGAATGAATGAATGAATGAATGAATGAATGAATGAATGAATGGCTTCTGTCATTTGAGTACAACGTCAGAAGGATAACATTAAGACCAAAGGGTATGTTTCCAGAATTGGCTTGTGTAGGAAGGAAACCACCACTCATGAGTCATTTGTGACATTGCTGCCAGGATATTTTATTCTGTTATGAGAAGTGCATGAGCACCAGGTATGTAGGCCCAGTATCTCTGATAGCAAAGAAGTAGTCTGAAATAAAGAAATACTATATGCCTGCAACGGTGCATCCAACTGAACTCCCGTGTTTAGAGCTTTGCATACAGGAGAAATTGAATTGTTGGTAGAGAATTTTTCCTGCAAATGCTCATGTGCTAAGCATAACTCTCTTGCTTCGTTTAGGTATTTGTATGCTTCTTAGATAATTTCTAGCACTTTTTTCCTTTTCCTTAATAAACAAAAGAAGTAAGAAAGAGCTGCAAGTATAGCTTTTGCAATCAGAAAATTCATTGTGGTGGAAACTTGTTATCCTCAACATGTTAAGAAATTTGGCTTTACTTAAAATTTTAATCCTCCAGACTAGCAATATGTTTTAACACTATTCTTAGCTTTAGGCTCATAGGACCTTGGATAGTAAAGTTGGTGGGGCAAGGCTCTCTTTTGCTGTGTGTTTGTGCAAAGTCTGAAACAGAGAAATGTAGGCCCATGATTATGGCTCCCTGCCGTAAGGAGAATGCAAACAGCTAAGGATAATAGTGAAAACTTTCAGTAAGATTATTCTTCTGACAGATACTTACTCTAGTTTATAAAACATACTATATACCTCTAGCATACTATTCATTTTGAAAATATTAAAAAATTAAGCCCTCTTATTACTTTAGCATAGGATAAATAGGCCACTTTTCATCTCTCATTTTTTTAATATGTTTAATGAAAACATATGAGATCATTGAGATTATAGAAACAGATTTGGCAGCATTTTCTTATTTAGTTGGATAGAAACCTGTTGCTTGGATATAGAGCTCTCTACACCTCTAATAATAAGTTATTTGCTCTCTGAAGAAATGGTATTACTGGCTTAGGGCTATATAAAGTTAGCATTTCTAAAATTGTTTACCATATTCTACTCTTTTACCCTAAGAATTTTTTGAATCTTCCATGGACATGTAAAGACAAAATTGGTGGGTATTTGTTACAACAGATATGATTTGTCGTTCTGAAGTTTCCTTCATGGCACATGTGCGATTTTGCTTTTTCTACCCTTGTTAACTTTTGAGAGTTACTGTGGGTTTTTTTGTTATGATTTTTTCAAAAATTAATTAATGATCTTAAAGGTTCACATGCTGTGCTCTGTTGATCTGGAATCTGCCTGGGCTGTGATTCCATTCTCTGGTAACAGCAGTGCTAGTTCCCCTGAATATTGAATATCCGAAGCTATCATAGTTAATCGTGCATTTCTTGGAAAGGATATCAAATATTATGGTTGAGGAATGCAGCCAATTTCAACTATTAGGGCTGGCTTGCAAAGGATGTTAGAGGGAGGTTATGAGTTTATCAGTGTTCTGGCTACTCTACTAATGCCATGCAGGAGCCATACATATATTCAACACTTTGTTTGCCTGTGGACACCGCTAGTATGAGATACCTGATACCAGTTTGGTGCCCTGCTGTAAGACTGACCAGAGGGGCCTTTGTATAGGGCCCTGATGGGGCACTATCACTTGCAGCCCATCCTTACATGCTCTAAGGCAAGCTTTCATTGACAAGGATGCAACCTAGTACATGGATGGAGGGGGATGGTCTGGGAAGATAATTATATGTTTTCCTACTAAAATCTTTTTCACCTTCATTTGAATAATCTAGTCCTGGCATCTGTCAGAGACTGGTTATAGAAAGACATGGTTTGGGGACATCCTTTGATGTCACCTTTCTGTGACATCATCCTGTCATGACACCCTTGACCCAATCAAGCCTTAACTTTTCTCTTGTCCTTTCTCACTGTCTCTCAGTCTCTTGGTAGTGTGCTCCAGCTCTGCACTAGCAGGCCTGTTTCTTGGGGCTGGACATACAGATTTGTTTCAATTTTCATTCAGTTTCTAGCTTTGTATTTTAAGTAAAGCAGGTATTTTGAAGCAGTGACATATAGCTACTGAGGACAGTATTATCCAGTATCATCATGGTACCAGCTTTGATTACTTCTGGTTATGCCTAAGAAAAGGTCTCTATCTCTCAACCATGTGAGTTAACTCTTTTTACAAAGGTCTTAGCACATACATTTCATATCCCTTGAATATCTGGTGTATACTATTATGTTCAGTAGAGCCTCAAATTTCAGATTTTCTTATTACGTTGGTTAATATAATTTTCCATTTATATAAGAAGCTTTTAATGAACTGTGTTGTCATGCTATCCTAAATACTTTTGCAGTCAAACATCAGTTACCCAGAATTTTACAATCACAGAGAAATTGTTCAGGACACTTGTATTAGAAAATAGCACGAGACCTTCATGGTGGTACATGGATGCACTTGTACCTTGTGCGTAGATGTTGTGTCCAGTGCAGCAAAGTGAAAGGGCATTGAAGGCCGGGATGAAAGCTTCACACAACATTCACATGTAACGTTTCTGTGGAACAACATGATAAACTTCTTAGGATGCTTAATACTGGAATAAGAAATTATTGTACTCTTTGACTTTGAAGCTGTAAGCTGTACTGATCGTGAGTGATTTTGCTGGTATAAGAAACTTAGGTATAAATAGCAAGTAACTGTGTCACCAAATAACATCATTCATGACACCCCTTTTAACCATGAGAAATCGTCGTTCTCCAGCTGCCTGGCTTGGCAAGCACATCGAGTATCAGCTCAAGATTCAATGGCATCTCTAACTATATGGCATTTTGGATTGCGAGGTTCTTATGGACCCTGCAGAGTGACTTTTTTCTCCCTATGTATATATTTGTGAAACACAAGACATTTGGGATGGTGAAATTCAGTTCCAGTGGGGTGCAGGGGGCAATAGCAGCACCGGGAGGAGTTGATGTTCTTGTTTCTGCTGTTTGCTCAGTGAATATCAGCTGCTTTGCATCATATGCCTGTGAACTGTGCAGTCCTGGCACAGCTCACCCCCATGGCCACTTTGCTCTGCTGTGTTATATGCCCTTTATATGGCCCCTGTGCCTTGTGTCCCTTGTGTATTGTAATTGCAATGGCTCAGCTGCAAATAGGTTTGATTGTACTCAGTTACAGAGGAAAGAGTTGGATTTTCACTGTTTAAAGTAAGACTTAATAAGCATGGGAGATTTTGTATATATTTTCATGCTTCTGTGTTGACAAATGAAGGCCAGGGTTACCCAATAGGAAGTTTAATTTTCTAGTAGCTGTCAATAGCTTTACCATTATTAAGATGTGAAAATATATTTTATATTAGGTGTACGTGTGAGTCACAGTTCTCTTATTTTGGCCAACAGATTTCATGCCAGGGAAATACTGCAGAATGTGCAAGTTATTGGGATTTTTCTTGTTTGGGGTTTTTTTGGTTGGGTTGTTTTTTTTGGGTTTTTTTTTGGGTTTTTTTTTGGGTTTTTTTTTGGTTTTGTTTTGTTTGACTAGAACTGGTATTTAGTGTTAGCATGCCTGGATACCTCCCTGAGGATTAATTTATCAAACACTAAATAAAACATGTCTTCTGACTGTTTTCTTTCTCCCAATGTTTATTTTCCATGCCAATAGAGAGGTTACTTTTTAAAATAGAAAGTGGAGAGAAAGCAAGAAAAAGACTTAATAGGAGAATAAAGATGCTGAAGAAATGAGAGATGGGGAGCCAGTCTATTGTGCACCAATCTATCACTTTCTCTTGGGAGAATACGGAAATGGCTTCTCTATAAAATTCTCATTAGCCTAAAATAAGCAAAAATCTCCTCTGGAATCTTATTAGGCAATGTCAAATTGAGTAATAAAGGTTTGTTTATAATGAACTCCTGAGGACACTGGTTGAGCTTTAGCACTACTATACTCTTACAGTCAATTTCCCTATCTTCATGATACTGCTCTGTGCTGGGCTGCCTGGGGAAGGAAAAAAGGGTCATTTAACAACGTTACTGGATTTGGAAAGACAAATGGCTTCCTGATTGTCAACTTGTCCACATGCCAATAACAAAATCTGCTCTAATTTGCCTCTCTTGTTATTCCAGTCCAATTCCATGTGAGGATGCTTGTTTTGGAATTAAGTTGCTCTCTTACAAATTAAATCAGCCAAAGGTTGGTTTATTATGTTTGAAACTAAGGTGCTCAAGTAAGGCATGCACAACATTGAAACAAAGTAGCTAAATTAGTAAATTAGAAGTGATTTAACTTTTTATCGTCCTCTTTTGTGCAGGAATGACTCAAGTCTAGAGGATCATTTTGCCTTTATGAGGTGACTAGAAGGTAATTAGCAGTTTCCACTGCATATACAACAATTGACCAACTTCAAAGTATTCAGTGGTTTGGTTTGATTCAGATAAGCAACTTTCAGCTTGCATGTTTATCCAGGACTTATCTGAACTATTTGGGCTGAAGTAGGTAATAGAAACAAAACCTACAACTAACTGAAAGTTAATATTTTACATTAATAAAACACCAGCTATTCTTAAAGAAAGAAGCAGGAAAGACTAACAAATTAGGACATACTACTTGACTGATATGAATCTCCTTAGCTCCATTAAAATTGATATAACCACTGACATTTAACTTCCTGCCGTATGTGGAATCCTAAAGGTTCTCCCTATGGGGTATATGTCATGGGATCAAATTTACCTTTTAATGTCGAATCTGTTACTTTTCATGTACTACTGAGAACATTCTCAGACTTTTTGGGTTCCTCTCTTGAAAACCTCCTAAGTAGTCCTTTCTTTCAAAGTTTTGTTTTAAATATGTATTCAGGCAGAAGTAAGTGGATGGCATCTACGTGATTGTGCTAAGCTCTGATCTTTCTTGATTTATTCTTTTCTCCTCCTCTCCCTTTCAAATAGTGGATGGAGACAGTAAGTTAATGTAATATTTCCAAAGGGAATTAAAATGGCTTTTAGAAACTTGAAGTATGTTCCGCCACACTCGGTTGTAGAAATTAGCATCAGGGACTTTGGCGATGCCTTTGGACATGAGATATTCAGTGACTTGACTTTCCAAGCCAAGTATGATGGACCTTTAACCATGGATGAGTTAGAATGGCTCAACTGAGTTGGCATGGAAGGCAGGTGGGTTTCAACTCAGCTGAATTTAGGTGAGGCTCATAAACTTCCATGCTATGAATCGGTGGGCTGGGGAAGTCTGGGTGTATGTTTGCAGGTGTCAGCTGAGAGATTTGTACACTGAGAGTGAGGTTCAAAAAAACTAGCTGGTATGTGGGCTTTGTTTCCTTTTCCTTTTGAAGACTGAGTGGTGGGTGTAGCTCTGGGGTGTACAAAGGGCAGAGTGTCAGGGCACACCTCTGGTCAGGGACAGGTTAAAATCTCACCCGGAGATTGTAAAGCACTTCCTTTCTTGCCTTGTCTTCAGTTTGCCTGACCTTCAGCCTTCCCCCAGCTCTTGCCAATCCTGCCTGTGTTACTGGCTAACTCTCCCCTTCCTTTGTGCTGTTTTCTGTAACTGAATATCTGATGAAATCCAGCTCCCACCATGCCTCATGTTGGTGCTTGCACGGTGCTGCTTTGACTCCTTTTTTCAAGCTGCTGGCCTGTGCCAAAGCTCAGGAGCAGTCTCAGTATCTCCGATGCTTCTGCAGACCTTTCCATCCTGGCCTCCATTTCTAAATTTCCTGTTTGCTACCTGCAAGCTCTCCCTGCTGTAGTTACTTCTGGTGTGCTGTCCCCAGTGCTGCCAGCATCACAGGTCAGTGACAGAAGTGGCTCACAGGCAGGTGGAATTTGGCTCCCCTCTTGCTGCTTTCCAAAGGGACAGTGGCTGGTGCTGCGGGCAGAAGATTTTGTAGCATAGCTTGGATATGCACTTCAAGCGAGAGCAGTGGTGACTGCACGGATGCACCACTTTCATGCTTTCTCAACCCAAGTAATCCCTGGACTGAAAATTTCAGTTTAATATGCACATATGTACATGCAGATTAGCTCAGGGTCATTAGCTTTCTTACAGAGAAAACATTTTAAATTAAAGAACATAATTGGTGAGCAAATATGCAAGGTATTTTGCAGTTGTTAGTTTCCAACCTGGCCCTTGATTCTGCACAGTTTTGAAGACACCGGACCCATCAGGTGAAACACACACACAGATATTTAACAACACAGCTCATTCCATCTTGAGTGTCCAGCACATGTGTAAACTCTTTCTCAGACTGGGATCAGTATGCCAGTATGGCTTGGAATTCTGCAACCTGAGGATACTAAAATGTGTTGAACAGGCTCTGCTATTCATCAGGGTTTGCAGTGGGCAGTAAGTGAGACCGTGCTACAAGATTAGCTTGGTGTTTTTCTGAATAGGACTTCAAAATGCATAAGAGGAATATAGGGCTTCACATTCCTCTTTTGATGTGTTGGCCTGCGTGTATGAGAGTTCACACAGAACTTTATTAATATGCTGAAAATCTGAACACTTCTTTATTATTCAAAATCACTTCTCAGGGGCTTTGCTACTCAAAAAAATATGAGATTCAGATGTATACTTTGTACCTTTCAGTATTTGTCAAAGATTAAATTATCACAGCCAGCTCTTAGACTGGTGATCAACCCTTTTAAAAACATACCTGTTTCAGCTTAGGTAAGTGCCACGTATGCCACAGCATATGCAGATTTCTCCTGTGTTGCTCTGTACTTAGCCTGGAAAAATGACTGAGTACTGCAAATCCTGAAATAAAAGTCTTTGGCTGTTTAAGATCTTAACTAGAGGCAGTTAACACATTTGTAAATG
Organism: Morus bassanus; assembly: GCA_031468815.1. Lineage (NCBI taxonomy): Eukaryota > Metazoa > Chordata > Aves > Suliformes > Sulidae > Morus > Morus bassanus. The sequence goes on along the minus strand of CM062567.1, from coordinate 54,476,278 downwards.
ATCTCTGTATATCAGGTTTTCTTTAAATTTGGGGTTGAATACAGGATGATTCTGTGGGTATTTTAAGTTCCTTAGCAGTTTGGAGCTGTGACCCTCAAGTTTTCTTATACAATAGGCTCAAAGATTTACTTGTGTAGGGCTGATAACTTGCATTTATTTTCAGAAGGGCATAAAATATAGCCCAAAGCAGTTCAGGACAGTGCACCCTGCACAGCAGAGAATGCCTTAGAGTAGCTGCTGAGGTAGAGTGTGGAAAAAGAATGGTGCCACGGGCATTGTTTGACTGATTGTAGTTTTGTGCTTGGTGACTCTATGTATATGTCTGTGTTTTGAAGTCTCTGGCAGGACTCCTGTTGGTTTCATGGGCTCTTTGATCAAGCCTATTTTGAGTGAAACAGAATAGGAAAAACTCTCAAAGCAGTAAACGGAAAGATAGGCATTTTTCCTACAGAAAATGGGGTATGTGTTTCTTTTAAAATATTTTTTTCAGGAACACTTTGGCTCTACAAAAAATTAATTAATTTTTACTTAAAACAATTTTGCATTAATAAACTAACTCTTTTAAAACAAATATTTTATTTCCACTTACTATGTCTTTTCTAGTTTTACTTTTCTGGTGAGATATTTTATTCTTTTTTTTGTGTTCCTTTTTGGTTTTTCCTTTTGCAAAATAGCAGAAAACAGTGAAAGAGTGGGAAGGAAACTAGTAGGAATGTGTAATAAAAAATGTGAAAATTAATGGGTTTTTTCTCTCCAAACAGCTCAATGAAACTTCATTTTGCACAAAAAATGCTTGTCGATCATGCGCACGGACAAACCAACCTATTTTCTGTTAACAAAGTTGTCATATAACGGACAAAGACACATAAAACCAAACCCTGTGGGTCTCCAAAATTTCCCCACTCAGAGATTCACCACCCACACAGAAAAGCCTGATGGCTTTTAGTGTATGCCGATGTTGATCCCTTCTGTCATGAAAGCAAAAAAGGTATAAAGAAGGGGTCACTCGGCTGATGTCAGTGCATCCATGCTGAGCTGTGCTGGCTGATGAGCTCTCCCAGGGGTTTTGGTTAATGGATGAGGATAGCATGGCCAGGCTGGATGATGAACTTTTCCAGCTCTTGTCTCACCCACTCCCCTCTCCAGTGCATGGGTGGCTAAGCAGCTCCTGAATGGAGAGCAGAATAGCCACCAACATCCATTTTTAGGTAAATTGTCACTGATTTTGGTTTGTCTTGAAAGGTCATAGTTTATAAGGCGTTTGGCCAATCATGCACCAGGAGCAGACATCTGAGGCAGAGGTTGCTTCCAGCCCTCCCAGGGCACGATCCCTCTTGTCAGTCCCAGCTCTCAGCTCTACCTCTTCTGTTAACCCAGGGGAGAGGAATGGTCACATTTAGGATGCTGCTCTGTGATCCTCATCAGCAGCCTCCCACAGGATGATAGCATTCACCCTGACTGATGTGCTTCTGTCTCTTCCTCTAGATTGTAGTTTTGGAGGAAATACGTACAACAGCTCTATGAAATGGCACCTCCCTAGCAATCCCTGTGTTACATACCAGTGCCAGGTAAGAATGTCATCAGCATCGTGATAATTGAGTCGTAAGCTTTTCCCATGAAATTCTGAGCCTTTTTTATCCAATCCAAATAACCTGAAATATTTTATATCCAAAGCACAATACGGATTTTGCATTTAGAGTAGTTTAAATCCACTCAGATGTGGCCCGATATAAACAAACATTCAGAAGGATGGGTTTTATATGACTTGAGTACCTGAATGTTGCTGAAGGAGAGGTATGCAGCCCTGCTGTTTCCTGCTGTCTTGACCTTTAAATAAGTCCTCATTTTTCAGCATGCTAAACCTTTTCTGAGATACAATTTATTATTTTAGTAATTGGACACTTCTGTGTGTGTATATGTCCATGAGTTTTACCTGGGATGTTCTTTAAGAGAAACCCACAACCAAATCTATTTTTCCTGGGCTCCCATGCTGTTAACACAGTGGTATTTTTGGTAGATTACCTATCTGCAACCATAATATTTGCAAGATTGTCCACTTTCAGGCACAAAACAAGTAACTATGTAGGTAATTTTAGTTTCTGTCTGTGAATAGATCTGCAATTTTATCCAGTTTTAATAATAACACTCAGGCAGCTACTAAGAATTGCAACTGTTGGAAAGAGGAGAGATGAATGAGTATGAAAATCTTCTACAAATAGGAGAAAAGGCTTTCAAGATTTTTCTCTTTTTCTGTGACACTTCTGCTCTATGAAACCCACCCATGTTTTTAGACAAGTGCACTGAGAAGAATGAAGTTGGAGCAGCAGCATTCTATATCCTTGCACTTCATGAAAAGATACTTGCAGCTTGAATTTAGATACTCTGATCACTACTAGCTACATGAAGTGAGCAATTCTTTATTGCTTGTTTCAGTGTCTAAATGCAAAACTGGGTGATTCTGTTTACCCTAGACCCACACATTTGAAAAATAGGTTTCCCTTGCCTCCAAATGCAAAGTTGCAAGCAGTGAAAAAGGTAGCAGCCTTTTGTGCACAGATCCTCACACCCAGATTTGTTCAGGGGGACTCTTGACTTCTTGAACAAGAAGTACAGGAAATGTTAATTTACTAATACTTATCAGGGGAAGCATCAAAGATAAGCGTCTTCCCTCTACAGAACAAGATGCTTTTATCTGCTTTCTAAGTCTTTTTTCCTCCAAGGGGAGAAGGATGAGAATGCCTTGTATCTGACCTGTTTTCACCAGAGCTGCATGGCAGATTACTGAGGCTAAGGATTCCTGATAAAGCAGGATTCCTGTTCCTAAGAAGGTGCTTGCTTTCTTACCTCATGCATTTTAAGGCAAATCCTGTGTCTGGAGTCAGGGAGACTCAAATGGATCTTTTGACTGTAGATTAACCTGAATCCTGATATCAGGCAACAGGTACGGAAAGAAGAGAGGTTTTAAAATCCAGTGCTCTGCAGCATGTGCTGTGCTTTAATTGTACCATTAGTAATTGTGGATTTTTGCTTGTTAAAGCAACCACAATGCTAGCAATGAATGTGTCTGATCTGCTTCTTTTTCAGGAAGGAGTGATCGTAGAGTCAGAGGTACAGTGTGTTGTTCATTGCAAAAACCCTTCCAAACTCATGGGAATGTGTTGCCCTGTTTGTCCAGGTGAGATTTCATGGGAAGATGCTGTTCCACACATGCAACTGTATTTCTCATGGTAACCAACATTATCTGGGAGGTCGCCTCTAACTTCTGTTATACTTGACAAGTTACTAAAATGTGGACCAGTGGCTTGCAATGCACTAAATGACACAAGGGCATGCTTAGTATTTTTTAGTAGAGGACATGCAGACTGGGGGGATGCATAAGCAATAGCCACATATGTATTTATGCTGTTCTTCAGAGGGTCTGTCAGCTGGGTTTGCCTGGCTGATGACTGGGATTTTGTTAGGAGGGGAAGTATAAGAGTAATCCTAAAAGAAGAGACTTGCTTTTTGAAGGGGAGTGGGAGTGGGTTGCCTTTGTGAAGCACGGTGGCAGATTAACCTGTTTTTTATAAGCTAATTTAATTTTAACAGAGGTTTTGTAAGTAAGCACTGCTCCAGTTGTGATATAATGGGTTTATTATGTTCTAATTTCTGCCAATGTCTAATACAAACTCAGGGAGTAAGTACGAGTAGTAAAAAGCGAACAGCTTGGAAAAGTGTTTCAAAGCCACTTTTAATGGAAGATCTGACTTAACCTTAACTTCACTGGTGCAAATTTATCTGCTGTAGAAGTATGTTTTCTTTCCCCCCAAAGATATTTGGGGATTCTCAAGGCCTTTGTAAAGGCTTGTGAAGTGATTTATATCAGAGAGGATGGTACGATTTACTTTTCATATTGTCCTATGGTGGAGTGTGTTATAGGGAAAAGGCAGCATGCTATCCTGAGCTAAATTTATTCAAATGCTGTTTTCCAGGTTGTATATTTGAAGGGAGACATTACAATGAAGGAGAAGAATTTAGGCCTGAAGGAAATAAATGTACGAAGTGCTCTTGCATTGTAAGTATTTGCCTTTTGGCATTGTATCTCCCTGTATGAACTTCAAAAGGCACATTATTATTGCCATAACAAAGCAAAATATATAAGGAATTCAACACTATTATGCATTCTTCTCTTGGAGTTCATGTTTCTATTGAAGATTTTACTGCACTAATACATTATATCACTCATATTCTCTGTTTATTTTCTTTTTTGTGACCTCACACTGTGTGCAGATAGAACAGGATATTTGGGAGAGGCGCAATGTGTTAAATTAGTGATGCATATTTTTTTTTTTTTGTGATGGGATCATGCAGGAGGAGACAGAAAGCTTTTGGGGTTTCATCTATTGATCAACATTTGTTAGAGGTTTCCTTAAACTGATCTTTTCCAAGGATTCCTCTCAGCTGTATGTGGCAAGGGCCTTTGCTCTGAATTACTGAGTGAAAGGATGAGGATAGCCTCCTTAGGCTGTCCCAGGTGGATTTTGGCTTGACGCTTAATGAAAAGGTTATATCCTGGATTTTATCCTTCACTAGCAACAATATAGAGAGGAAGCAATAATTGCATCCTTTGGGTAATGAGCACAGGCTTCTCTTTCTCTTCCATTAAGTTAAAAGATAATGCTATATGAGTTGGGGCAGATAACTTTGACTGCATTGATGTGATCTCAGAGACCAGTAAAATGCAAAGTTCAAATCACTGCTTTTGTTGCAATCTATGGGCTGGTTATCAGCAGAAAATGCAAGACCGGGGAACTTTGCATTTCAGTAGAATGCCACGAGTTTTGTCAGTACCCGGCACAGGTCTCCTGCATCATGAAAACAAAATAAAAGAGGGAGATGGATAGAATTAAAAAATTAATACGTATTTATACATAGACACACACACATTTAATGAAGCTGCTGCAGGGAACTGTTTTGCAGGAAAAAAATCCTGGTAATCTGCAAACTTAGTTTACACTAAATCATCACTACTACTGTGGAGAATTAGGCTGCTCAGGTTGTTTTAGTCTGGTGTGTTTTTTGGTTTTTTTTGTTTTTGTTTTTGTTTTTGTTTTTTTTAAAGTTTTAATCCTGTAATAATGAAAATCTGCTGTCACACATGTCATGGTGATATACGCCCTGGGCTCCTGCTCTGCTGAATGCCTCCTGTCCCAGGCTGAGGAACATTGCTCCCTCTGTACTCAGTGGGTCCCCCTCTCACTTTGGCTTCAGCTGTAAAGCAGTAGCTTTACACTCTGGCTTTCCTTAGTCATGTTCCTCAGAGGAAGGCAGATCTGAATGGTTGAGAAGTCTAGAGACATGCTTGAGTCTTTACGGGCTGTGCTTTGCTCTTTCCTAAGTACTGTACATATATTGCCTATTGCTGAGTTTTTGGCATGTCAATATCTCCTTGATTAAATTTTTGTTCCCTAAATAGCAAAAGCAACTGTGCCAAGAAGAGTGTGCGTGTGTGTATCTGGGGGAGAAAAGATAAAGAAATACAGGGTATATAGGGTCAGACCTGAGGGTCTTTCCTTGACAGTTACCAGTCCCAGGTACTTTAGACAAGGAAACACATCAGCTGCTGATAGTAAGAGATTTAAAGCCTCAAGCAAGAGGCTTAACAATCCCTTCCGAGAAAGGCGGTCTGACAGTTTTGGATGTTAATGACATCTGTATAAAATGTCCAGCTCTAATTCTAAATCTTACTGACAGCAAAAGAAGTGCCATCTGTGTGTAAGCCACACCTGACCTTCTTTTTCTCTCTCTGCAATGCCTTTTTTTTACTGCGTCTTTCCCGTTTCCATCAGAATTTGGTCCCATGCTAATTCCTATGTAATTTAAATTGGAAACAAATAACGGGGGCATCTTCAGGGCTGTGACAGTGGTTGGCTGCCTGCTTTACATCCATTCCCTTTGGGCAATGGGTCCCCAGTGAATCTCTTATCTAAGCAGTTGGTGGATGTCGTCTTTAAAGATACCTATTTGGTCATGCGATGTGATGTGATGGGAACAGGCTTGTGTGTGATGTGCTGTAACTTGTGCAGGCTTTAATGGATGAAAAGTAGCTCCTCACCCCAAATTAGATTTTTCTGGGATTTGAGATTGTAACTATTTAGTGAGTCTTTCGTGGAAACGTGGCAGAGAAAATGGCACAAATTATTGTCAGGGTATTTTGGAGAGGGTGGTGGTATAAGGATTCAAGACACCTTCACTTCAGGGTGAATTCTGCATTTTCCCTGGGAGCAAGCTTTTCTAACAGTGGCTTATTCTGGACTCCATAGGCCATCACTGTCCTAGGTTTAGCTCAGGCTGGGACCATAGGCAGTGTTGAACAGGAAGAAAGTAAGGAGGGATGGCTAGGGTTTGTTTTCCCAGAGAGATGTAGGGCTGTCCTGCACTCACTAAATGTATTAAAATGAGGAATTACTTACAAAAAAGGAATTTTACAGTTGCAAAATGATGCACTCAAAAGTCAGCAGGCGTGGACGGTGGGGCCCAATCTTTGCAGAGCTCTTTGGTAGTTCAGGCTTGTGGTATTCTGAGCTCAAAGCAGTGCCTACTAGATACTATTGAGCTCCTAAAGAATGTGAATTGGTTGTTAAGATTTTTTTTTTTGTTATTCTTTTTAACACACATTGCTTGTGCAAATTAGGACAAAGTGGGGATCTTAGGATTTGGGGATCCCCATCTCAGCAAAGCAGGCTGGCCAGCTGTGGGGCTTCCCTTGCACTCCTCAGCTCTGGAGGGTAGGAAAAGCAATGGCATGGCTACATGTGGGCAATTCACTCAGTCCTTACCCGCCATGCACTCAACTCGTTAATATGGTTTCTGTCTAACACCACTTGTGGTTCTAGTTACTGTCTACTGAAAACCGGACCAAACCCACCAAATTCATTTCATGTAGGTCACCAGAACAACCCATTAGCTAATAACTTTTGGGTTGCTACCGAGCCAGGCTGCATTCATGGCAGTGGGGCGGAGATGAAAGGCCCTGTATTCCATTACCGCTCTCCTGAGCGAGCTGCTCCTTGGGGCGACTAAGATTTCTTGCTGAAAATGAAAATGTATCACCTCTCACTCAATGCATATTGCCTGTCAGGAGTGAGCGAGCTGGCTTTTAATGACCTGGTTTCTCTGGGGAGAGGCATTTGTGTAAGAAAGGTGGACGGGATAATAGGGATCTCCTCTCACCCCGGCTGAAACCCAGCTGTCTCGCAATAAGTCATCTCTCTGGCCGGTTCCTGCTTTTCGTGATAGGTTCTAGAGAAACCTTGGATATTTTCCCTACCATAAGCACCTACTTAAATGAAGGACTGGTTGCTTTAATCAAGTGTTATGTCTCAGATACTACTTTTATGAGGTCGAGAGTGTGTTTCTGCTTGCACAGTGAGAGCACTTGGTTTACATGTTTCCTTTCCTAGAGCCTGCATTAAAATAGTCAGACTGTGATTATCTTAAATGTTTTCATTTTCTCTTTTGAAGTAGCACGTTTGGGGGGGCGGGGGGGGGAACCAGCGGAGGGGGAAGGAGAGAAAGCCAGGGAGGGAGGAGATGTTTGGCAGGAAAGTGACCTTGCGTGAGAGCAGTAACCATGGAGAAGCTTATCTTTAAATAGTAGTATCCAAACTTATAACTAGCCCCTTTTAACTCACACCACTGTTACCCAGACCATGGGCGCTGCGCGTTTCGGCATGCAAGGCATGCAGCGGTACGAGGCACCACCATGCTGAGAGTGTGCAGCACTATGGAGACGCCGCAGCCCAGGACCCGTCTTCTTCCGCACTCCTGTGGGGAGAAGGGGAGTGGACCCACTTGGGAAACAGTTGGAGGCTGGATTATGGCATTGATGGGATGGCCGAGGGCTGGGAACAGGAAGGGTCACACCATCTGTTTGTCCTGCAGGGAGGCATGTCCTGGGGATGACCATTGGCAGGGCAGTCACGCACATTTTGTCCCCAAGCAGTATAATTTTGCTTCTTAGCTGCCTTTCCAAAATGATGTGAAGCAAGTGAAAGCCAAATGGCTGGAAGCAGAAGATGGGGGTTTGGGGCCCTTGGAGAGCTGAATTTAAAAGCATTCCCAGCTCGATCTTCTTTGCATCATTGGCTGCTTTTACACCACTGCTCAGGCATGCTCAGAGGGACTCAAGATGCACACAGCTCCTGGTCTGCAGGTGTACGCATGGGTCTGTGCAGGAAATGTCTCGTCACTTATGTTCCTGAGTGCTAGGGTGCAAAAACTGCATAATGAAAGTTTTGCACAAAGAAAAGGAAATCGCACCGAGGAAGTCTGTTCCTAAATCAATGAGTAACAGGCGTTGCAACTGTGATAAGTAATGAGAAACTACATATGTTAGTGTTTTGGACACTGAGGGTGGAATTAATCTTGTCTAGCTCCAGCTATTCAGAAGTAATGTGTCTGGTCTGAGCTACTTATCTGTGCTCCTCTTCAGCTAATGGAAGGAGAGAGATGTGGGATGGATTACTCTCTGCAGATGCCTATCGTCCTCCACTAACTACAGGGGGAGCCTACCCGGCTCCCTGTACTCTGAGATGGCTGAAGATAGCTGAGATGGATCCGGCCCCTGCAGTCAGCTGGGTGATAAAGCACCCTGATACTGCCTTAACAGCTTGGCTTTAACAGATATTTGGAACTGCTGAAATACGTTCCCACTACAACGGACTGTGGGGGTGGTACTCCAGTCTACTGGGAAACTCAGGGGAACACGCAATTAAATGTATCCTCAGTGAAGGCTGGTAGCAGAAGCTACATCCAAATTCCAATTTCCAACCTCAGTGCAGTGCCAAACACTGACTTCCCAAATTTCCATGTACTCCAGCTGCTTTGATTCAGCTCCAAACTCCAGCAGACACTGTCTGCCCCCACTTTGTGGTTTAAGAAACGTAGACAAAGAGTTGTAGTCAGGGGTGGAAAAGCAAAGAGTTGGTCTTTTGGTAGGAGGAGTGTTCAGTTTCTCAAAGTTAGCGACATAAGTAGAAGTGGTTTGCTTATGGGCAGATGCAAATGGAGAGCAGTAAGTGTTCAGAAATGGGATATGGAGGGGTGCTCACCCTGTCTCTCTGGGAACCCCCCATAAGTTTGTCTGCAGGTTTTTGCAAGGCTAGAAAGTTTGGTTTTCTGACTAGCCTAATAAAAACACAATCTTCCAGGTAGGTGAAGAATTATGGCTGTGCAGGTAGGTGTGGAAGAGCAAGGACTTGGTATGAGCTGAACTTCAGCAAGAGAAATAATGCAGCAGAGACATAGACAGTGTTCTGTTATTTATTCTTTCTTTATCTGATTTTCTTCAGACTTCAAAAAGTATACCCACTTCCATGGGGATTCTACACTACATGTGTCATGTCTGAAATATTAAATTCCCTTTAATTTTGGAAATATCAAAGTTAAAAAAAATAGTTTGGACATGTAAAAAAAAATGTTAGAAAACAATGTGAGGTTTTTTTCTTTTCTCTCATTGACATGCATAGCCATTTTTAATCTTTTTTTTTTTATTTCTCTCAGAAATGCAAAAATTTTCTCAAAAGATGTGTCAGAAAAAGTTTGAAATAATTTTAATAAAAGACATGGAGTAAAGTTAAAGATAAAATTAATCACAGTTTTTTTGAAAAGCAATGCAAGTGAGTATAATTCAGTGTAATTATTTAGTGTAAATGATTTGTATTCATAAGCACTTCAGATCTCAAACTTTAGAAAGTATCTTTCTGTGGCAAGGTCTCATTTCCTCCCTCTGTGGATATTTGAATTTCATCCTACATCTTTCCTACCTGCAGAGCTTCCTAGCTCACCTAGTCCAAATGTGTTCCCAGCTCAGGCTGCAGAAACCCTTCATTATACTTTTAATTTTGGTGAAGATTTAATTTTGGTGAAGATCTGTCTGTGCAGCAAGAGACTCTGCCCAGTTTGGGGACATTTCTAGGGGAACAGAGGTACTGAGCAGCTTCCTGAAGATCTAGGTGACTCTAAGGATCATAAGCCTGGAACATACAGCATCTTTCTCATATCCCTTCCTTCCTCAGAGCCCTTTGCTCACCCTTTCTGCCCTTCAGGATTCAATTCAAATTTACCTTCCATGCTTCAACATGGTCCATGCTCCTCTGGCTGTGCAGTCAGAGGGGTTACCTCCAGCTCTTCTTTTCCCTTCTCCATCATTTTACATAGTTAGCACTACCCAGTTGTTGTTATTTCTGAGATGGCATCAATGGCCAAAAAGATGGCCAAAGATGAGTGCCCATTGTGTTTTATATCATGAGGACATGTATTCCTGTCCCTGAAAGAAGAGAGTGTGGAAGAAGAATGTGAAGAAAGATAAAAGGGTGATTTGGCAGATTGCTGTGGGGAATTTTTCCTGCTGGAAAAGAAGGGTGGAAATGCTGAGGAGTTGGAGGAAGGAGCTCTGCCTTTATAAGGCTCTTGTTTAGACAGAGACTGTCTTTCCAGTTTGATGATCCACAATGGTATTGTGATAATCCATGAATTAAGTGATACTAGAAGCCATGAAAGACTTAAAACTTCCTGGGTACCTGAAGGGCCTAAGTAAATGCTGATTAACAACCCCCGCAACTGTGCATTGCCTAAACAACCTCTTGCAGTACAGAGAAAAAGTGTCTAGGACTTCTTATCATTTAAAGGAAATGAATGCATAGAGCAGGATAGATTTTGCACTCCTAAAGCATATAAAGAAAAAAAACCAATGCAGGTTGACCACTTTTAAATGGTGATAATAAAGGCTTACACCTTGAGTATAGGTTGCTGTAGTTCTTGAGAGCAAAGGAACAGCGCTTATGCTGTCAGGTGTCTGTCCCCTGTCTCGTTAAACTTTTCCTAATTAACAGGCTGAGATTGATTGTTATTAATGACAAAGAAGAATTAAGTCCACAGAGCTTTAACAATAAAAGAGAGCTGTTAACAGGCAGCTCTGATGAGGGGACTATTTTTTATTGGCATTGAGCTGCAATGAAGACTGCAAACATCTCTGCTGTAACTCACTCCTTGCAAAGGCAAGAAACTACGTTGGAGGAAAAACAAAGCAGTAAGATGGCAGAAAACAAAGAACCTGGTTAAAGCAAGCAAGCAAACAAACAAACAAAAGAACCTCCTGGCCAGCAGGGGATGAAAGGGCTGCACGTGGTTTCAGAAGTGCATGGTGAAGACAAAGGGTTTATGTAAGATGGCTGTAGCACTTCTTGTAAGTGGCTTCAAATGGGAATGCGTGTGGCATCTCGTGGGAACGCTTGTGTGCAGAATTGATTTGGGTCTAAAAGATTCCCACAAGTTGTGGTAGGAAGCAGTAAAAGCAATAGCTTGTCAATTAACAGGGCTTTTGTTTGCCAAACATTTTATGAAGAGTCCAAGACCCTTCTGGCTGGTGTTACAATGAAGAAAAGGCTGAGAAGAGTAGGAGTGCTTGGCTTTCATGTTTGCCACCCTTTCGGTTTAAATAAACTTGGATGTCACAGGTTTGGGCGTTGTTACTGGATAACAATAGTTAATGATTTTAAACTTGCACACAGCCCTCTGTGTCCTGAGGCAAGATGTCTCTATGCACAATACTGCTAAATGAATTTATGGGGGTGGGGGGGGGGGGCTTAATTAACTGCATAACACCTACTTGTTTTCCTTTGTCTGATTTTCAAAAAAAAAAAAAAAAGAAAAAAAAACATAGATTGGATGCAATACATTGGTATATGTCGGCCTTCGGGTTTTAGTTCTTTTTCCCCTCTCAAGTCTAATCTCTGCGTTGCTTTGGGTCCCATATTTTTTTACTTAATCGTGCTGCAGCCATTGACTTCGTTCATATTTAATGTCTTTTGTAGAAGGTGTATAGTGAAACTTGGGATCATTAAGTTTGAATTGCTGTTGAGATCTAGTATGACTGCCAAATTCCATCTTGACTTGCTATCAGTCTGCCTAAATTCTCCTTGCTCTTTCCACTGCCTCCTACAGCATTGCTTTTGTTTTCTGCCCTGGAAGCATTTTATGTTGATAAGGGAGCAAGTTTCCAACCCTGTCTGATAAACTATTCTCCAGCTGGGATGTGTGATAAATTAACATTTCTTAAAACAAAACAGTCATATAGAAAGACTCCTTGGATTCCATAAACTTTTTAAATGTTAATGAACTTATTTGTTACTTTTGTTGCCTTATTTAATGATGAGAGACAAACACATTGGATAGTCAAAGGAAGGAAAATGATACCCAGCAAATTATTTTAAGATTGTGACAGTCTGTAACTTTTTTATACAACTCATCCTCTTAGGCTGAGAGCAGGATAGGCAGAATAATTCATTGGCTGTCAAAATAGACATGGGAAACAGAAAAAAAAAAAAAAGTTGTTTGAGACATGACAGTGATTTACTTATTCTGCCTTTAACCTGTCAGAAATAAAACTTGACTAGGAGCCAAACTATCATAACATCTTTGGCACTCTGCTGTGGGTACATCAATCTAAAGGAAAGATGCAGAAATCCTTGTGGGCAGCCCAGGGTTAGAGTCAGCAGTGGGATGTAAGCCCCCAGCTTCCACCATAGGTGCTTAAATATGAAAGGTGAGTCCTTAAAAACGCTTTCTAACTCTAGTGGTAGAAATTGCCTGGATGTCTTAGCTTTGTTCCAGGAAGTCCTGCTTCCACAGTACTCAAACTCTCTCCCAAACATGACTAGAACACCATTAAACTTGTCAATCCCATGCTTCATTGAAAACCCAAGAAGTTTTCAGCTCTCTGCCAGAAGCTTTGTAATGAAGCATTGATATTTTCTACAGAAAGCAGATGTGTGTGTGTGGGGGGGGTTTGTTGGGTTTTTTTTTTGTTTTGTGGGGTTTTTTTTGTTGTTTTTTTTTTTTTTTTTAAACTGGAGTTTAGTGGCATTACTCAATATTTCGTGCTGAAATCATTGAGATGGAAATTTCTTTATCGCCCCTACAAGGGTGTTGGAGCCAATGCAATTGAAAGTGTGAAGTCCAGCTTTCCAGTAGGCTCAGATCTGATGTTTAAGGCATCTGAGCCCAAAAGGATTTGAGTAGCTTGCATGCTTTGTGTGGTTTCTTTTCCCTTGCTTTTTCCTTTCTTTCTCCAGAACACAGCACCAGGAATTTTCTGAGAGTAGGACAGAAGCTAATGTGCCCTTGCCAATAGTATCTTTCTTCACAGGAAAAAAAAGAGCTGGCCTCAGCTCTAAGAGCATCACAATGAGGAGAGTCTTGTTCCTTTTACCATCCTCTGCACCCAAATATTCAACATGCTGAACAAAAATTTGAAAATGAGACAATGTATGTGAAAATAATTAATTCCAAGAAGCCTAAGGATTTTGTGCTTTTCAGTGCTCAGTCTGGTCTCTGCCCCCTCTCCTAGTTGCAGCGTAACTTTCCTTCTCCTGAATAGCAATTCTTCCTAGCAATCTCAGTTGCTGATGCACTGCACTATCCTTTCAGCAGCCAGCTGAACTGCCCTGCTCTCTGTCTTTTGAGGTTAGTTTTTTTTTAATTCCCCAAGGTTTCTGCAATTACCATTCCTCACCCATCTAGGTTTTTTAGTGCTGCACTTAAGCAAGTATGAGTATGTACATGTCTGGGACCATGCAGGGCGGGAAAATACTATGTTTATTTTATCTTCTACTATCCACTGCTCTTTGTAATTGACATGCACATGTAAAATCTCTTATCAGTAGTACTTGCACAGCATCTGCTACTATGACTTTGTCTTTTTGACTGTGAACCTGATTCTAACACAGTGTGCATTTTATAAAGTATCTAAATCGGAATAGGACCCATAAAAGTTGACACCTGGTGGAAACCAAGCCAGGGAAGCGTTTTCTTTCCTTGTGGTGTTGTTACATTCCTCGTGGTCAACAGTAATAGCTCTGCCTCCTGAAGAACGGGCTGTGGGGTTTTATGTTGTGTTCAAATGGGCATCGCTTGAAGCTTTAGTGTTTATGTTGTTTGGAGGATACATTCTTGCTTCCTGAGTATTCAGTGAAGCAGAGGTAACAGCAAGCAATTATATAAAATGAGGAGTAAGTTATAGGCTAATTTGAGGGCCGAGGGGGATGGAGAAAGAAGAAACATGCTTGTACATCAACAGAAATATCATCAACCTGTGTAGCACGTTTGCTGTTGTTCCCCTGAAACTGTTTTTGCAGTATTTCTCTGAGTCAGATAAAAGGCTAATAAGGATACTATTCATACATCTCATGACCAAAAGTACTTTTTGCAATTTTCATAATGAGTGCCTGCATTGCTATTTCTAAATATCTTATCTGGCTCCCTCTCGTCTCTGTCAGTCTCTGGGAAATCCTTTATCTCAGACTTTTTTCAAACTTACCTAAAGGGAAGGTGGCAGAGTTCCCAAAGTAGACTTGGATTTTGCTTGCTTGTTCCCTGATACTGCTCTTCAGACTTTAGTGAGCAGCCCGGTATACTCTGATTATAATAAATCTTTGATTCCTGTCTGATTTTTCATGTAGGGTGATAGGTTTCAAATAGGGAGGATGTTCCCTTCTCAGGATGGGACAAGGTTTAGTGGAGGGGAGCCAACTCATGCTTAGGGAATAATTTTTTCCTTCATGATGCAGTGGTTGCAAAACAAGGTGTAAAGCGCATGGTGCTCCAAGGGGAGCAAGCAGGGCTCAAACTCACTGGGACCCTGGAGCTGCTACAGCAAGGGAAGGTGCCAGCTTGCCCATGAAAACCCAGGGGTATCCAGATGGTACAGAGATAAAAATCTGCAATTTCTAGCTCCCCACAAATTCCTTCCTATCTCCTTCATTTTGAACTCTATCTTTTTCTAAACACTTATGTTTATTAAAGTGGGGAAGCACATATAAGATGTATCCTGGAGGTGGGCAGATGAAAGCAAAGGCAAAAAAAGAACTCATAATTTCTGGTGTACAGGATTTTTACAGTATTAGTGCTCTTGCGAGCAAAGTAAACCAGTCATACTGGGAATAGGAGCTTTAAGTCAGTATCACAAAAATATCTAAAATCTGATTTGAAATTCATATCAACTTTTATCAATTGGAACACTTTCTTCAAGGGATGACACTTGCTCATGGAAGGAAAACTAAAATAAAATGTAGAATGCACACATGCCCAGTCAGAATAGCCTGAAATATCCATATCTAGAATGCCAACAAGCATATTGGTGGTTCACCTACAGAATAAATAACGATTTAATATTATTAATTAAAAATTATTTAAGCACACCATCTCTGAGTAGTGTATAATATCGAATGTATTAAAATCTGCTTTCCCATTTCCCCAATGCTGAACAGTAATTTGGATAAAATTTAGTCTTCTATAATAGCTTGCAAAATTACAGGTTTAATAAATCAGAATCAATACTTTGAAAGTGTGTAGGAGTGTGACAATTTGTCCTCAACAGCTGGAACACGAGAATGAGGATGTGTCAGCCCTATGAAATATTATCAAGAAGTTTCTCTCCAGCCTGTTGACAGGAATGATTTTTTTTTTTTTTTTTTTGTTTGAGAACTCAGGGTTTCAACATTTCAGTGCAGAAAGGAAAGCAATGAAAAGGAATAGGATGGAAATTTTCAAACATGGTAGCTTATGATCGTGCACTTAGTTTTGGCTTTTGGTTCCAAAATCTAAATGTCCGCAAAGAAGGCAGTGCTGAATATTACCACCTCATACTGAAGTGAGAAAGTCTTAACAGCACTGGTTTTGAAACCCTGGCCCTAGGGAAGGAGCTTGTTCCAGCCCTTTTAAACGCAATTTCATTTAAACTCGATGTCTCCTCCTTTTATCTGAATTAAACAACGCAGAACTTAAAAGGTTACAAATATGAAAATGAATGTGGTCTTCTATGATAAAATTGAGATAACTTTGTTTGTAAAAACAGAATCTGGGAGCTGGGTTGGGTGGTATAAAAATGAGAAACTAATGAAGTACACTGCATAATTTTATCACCTATTGCTAGAGTGCTGTCAAAACAGCAGACTGCTGTGTTTGGAGATTGCTATATGCTATCTCTAAATTTTGCAAAGCAAACTTGTTTTTCATGTAATCCCACATGACCCATGATTTCCTGGTTTAATTAGGTTCAATTTAGTGGTGTTAACTCAGGGATAGATTGAGTCGGGCATTTGTAACTTACTGTTTTGATACTTAAGAGCAAATACTGGCAAACTTTACAATAACGTCTTGCATAATGGCTTGGAGGCTGAATAGAAAATTTAGTCTAAATGGATCGTTTTGCCATATTGCAAAAAAGTAACATGATGGCAGGGGAGAGACGGCTTTTTTTTTTTTTTTTTCTTTTAAAATGGAACATACCCAGTGAAACAGAAGAAGTGGAGTGTGAGTGGGTACCTCTATATGCCTCTGGGTGCGTATGCACGTATTCGTGTTTTGTGCGTGTGCTGGCGCGTCCGCCCGTAGGAGCGCGTTTGGGCAAGCGCGTGTCTTTGTGTGCGTGAGTGCTGACGTGCTCGTGCCTCTGAGCGTGTGCGCTTAGGTCTGTGCCTCTCTCCGTGTCCTCGCCCGCGTGGCGCTGAGTGTCCCTCCCCGTGCGTCCCCCGCGTACCCCAGGGGGTGGGTGCGCGCCCCCGCCCCGCCGCGGGGTGGCGCTGCCGAGCGCGGCCCCGCCGGGCGCGAGCTCCGCGCTAGTGCCCAGCGCCACCTGGCGGCGGCGGCGGGGAGCGGGGAGGGGCAGGATAGGTTTGTGATTGCAGGTTTTTTTTAAAAAGACCTGGAGCCATAAAGTTAAGAAGGCAGTCAGAGAGCTAAAACTTCGTCAGTGAAGACCGAAGTGTTAAAATAGCTGGCCTTCCTAACCTCGCGATCTTTACCTCAGCAGCACCCGGCTGGGCTCAGCTCCAGTCAGGCCTTACGAAGAAACGTGGCGCACCAAGGCGCGCGCAATATCCATTGTCAAAAAGCAGGCAGGCAAGCGGCAGGGGAAACAGCCGCCAAATTATCCCCTGGTCCTGGTGGAGCCACCTGTGGGGCAATGGGAAGCGGAGAGATTTAGCCTCGCCTGCCACTGAGCCTGGCCCAAGGGTGTTTGCTTGCCTGCTTCCAGTGGCACATGGGGCTGCAGAAAGTGAAATCGGTTTCAGAGTGATGTGAAAGAAGTTAACCTCAAGTGGAGATAACTGCACCAGTAGAAAGGTGCCGTGAAGTGCTACAAGCAGCCTGATGGGCTGTTCCCGAGTTCAGAACCTCCAAAGCAGAGAAACGGCCAAAAATGGACTGTTAACCTTAATAACAGGCGTTTAGTGAGAACTATATTCAGAGATCCCATCAGCTCCATTTCTCCACACAGTAAAATCCCAATTTAAATATATTTCCTAGAACCTGAAAGTAGTTGACCTATTTTTGTGTTAGAGCCCGCTTCCTAGCTGGTGGTGTTACCATGTAGGTGCTTGAGTGATGCCTTTTAATAGCACTCCTGTTCTCTGCTTTCACCGCTCCCCATATTCGTTTCTCTGGTAATGAAACTTGGGTCAGCAGGGCAAAACTGTTGGATTTGGTTTCTGGTGACAGTGCAGTTTTTGAAATAAACTTTTGTATGTATAGATTGATAAAAAATTTGCAATACTGGAATGACAAGCATTAATATATGGCTTTTGTGTTTCAGCCTAATTAAAATGATAGGACAATGCAGAGGAAGAAAATCTGAACAGTTGTGCTCTGCTGAGGAGTTAAAAAAGCCAGTATTGATTCGGAGTCCAGTCAGCTGCAAGTGCTAAGTTTGAGTTTTTATTTATTATCAGAATGAAGATAAATTAAATCACTGGTCATTAACTCACAATGTGTAAAGAGCTCTGAAATGTCTTTGCACATTCAGCAGACTCCCCAGTGGCTGCTGCAGCTAGCACCGCTCAACACAGACTCTCTGCCTCCTTGCAGCAGTTAACAGAATGCAGCGGCTTTGCTGCAGGATTAACCACACTCAATTTACCTTCTCTTCAGCTAATCTGATGTGTAAGGTGTACCCATGCAGTGAAGCAAGTTGACAACAGCATGGGATGAGTGGGTTACTGAGTAGGGTGCTTTGCTTAGGAGGTGGTGGCTAGTTGGTAGACACAGTCATGCGTGGGTTAGCTAGTCGGTGTTCATGTTGCCACCGAAGTCAGACAAATTTAAGCTGCAACTTTAAACTTGCTAACACCTACCCTTTTGCAAGGCTGGGAAGGAATTAAGGGGCTGGAGATATTTGTAACCACCCTGGTAAACAGAAAATAGGTTCTTGGGTGATGAGCCTTCCTCTTTTAGACCTAAGGGGCAGCAGGGCCAGCAGGCATCTACTCACCTTGTTCTTTTAGGCTAGCTAGTAGGAGGATCCACCCCATGAAGTAAATAACTAGGAGGGCCTGTGCAAAGTACTATTATAATTTAGAAGGAGAAGCAATCTGTGCCCTAGTAATTCCCATTCACATTTTATTTCCCACATCTCTGAAGGGAAGGGCCTGGGGATGGTGTAGTAGACATGTAGAACAAAATGTAGACATTTTATTCTTTTTTTCCCTTTCCTTTCTCTCCTTTTCCCTCTAGCAGAGAATGACTTGCTAATCCTGGGAAGAATCTACCTGTCTGAGTTTCTGTTGGAGAAACCCTGGCTGCCATGTGCTTGACTTCTTACAGGGAGACAAGGGGGTTGTTTTCTTTGAGTCATCACTGATTCACTCACAATTGACTATTTAAAAAGAAATTTCTTGGGCTACTTAACCAGTGTCTTTGTGTTCGCTAGGGCTCTTAGGGACGCCTTTCCATTGTGCACATTGTTGCACTAACCTGTGTAAGTGCTTTGTATATCCGAATCCTCTGCTTGTTCAGACATAAGGATCTGCAGACTGAGGCAGAAGAAAGGTTCATCTGGGCGAGTGGCTTGTCTCCAGCAGTGGCTGTAAGGAGGTGTTAATTTAATATTCCTCCTAATACAATGTATAAAGCTTTACCACTATTTTTTCACAAGACTGTAAGAGATGCTGAGGCCAGGACTGTGCTAATTAAAAAGTATAGTAGAAATATTGGTTATAAAACCTTGCAGGGGACAGATTGACTTAATCCCTCCAGCATTACATAGAACCCCATGACACAGTTACGAGAAGTCAGAGAGACCAAGGAGTTTCAGCTTTGGGTGTAGCTAGAAGAAGTATCATGGGTTTTGCTCTAGACCTCCCTGCTCCTCTGAGAGGGCACAGTGGAAGCTGGAGGGGTGGAGGCCAGTGCCATCTCAGGCAGGAGCAGCTACAGAGTCTTCAGGATGCAGAGTGGGACTGGCTTAATTTGGAAGAAGTGGAAGGTGCCTGAGATGTTGGGGCAGCTGAAGGGGGATCAACTGTTACCTACCAAAAGCTTAATCATACGTTTGGGTTTTTTGTGTTTTTTTGTGTTTGGTTTTTTTTTTTTTTAATCTTCACTACTGCTAGTCTGTGCTTTTCAGTAAACAAGCTTTTTTAGCCTTTGTTTTCTCTTGCTGACAAGGCTGGTTCTGAGTGATGTGGCACATGTTTACTGTACAGTGGGGGATCCTTTAACTGGGATAATGGGATGCTCTTGGTAAGTGCCAGTTCTAATGGGATGCTCTTGATAAGTGCCAGCTCTCCAAAGAGCTACTGCAGGGTAGCCAGAGCACGGCAGTGTTTGTCTCCACAGCACCTTCTTGGGTCACTTACAGAGATAATGTTCCAAAAACTAGGAGAGGAAGAAACGCCTTCCAGTGACTAGCAATAACTGAGAAAACTCTGGCATATAGCAGGCTTTGAAAAGCACTTATGGTTTTAAGGAGAGAATGTGACATACAGATGTTGGGCTAGCATTAAATAGCTACAAGTGAAAACTGGACAAACATGACAAGTTCTGGGAGTTTGCATCCTGTGAGCAGAGCACTGCCTCACGTTGAAGGAAATGTCCTAGCAGATACGCCAGTTGCAAGAGGAACAGGATTAAAAATTATATCTGAATTTCCTTGGGTTGAACTGTGGATGGCGGAACACATGACTTGTAGCCGTTGAAAATGAGATAAATGTTTTCATGTTACTTTAGTGGTAGCCCTAATGAAGAAGAATTTTGGGAAGTGGGGAAAGATCCATATGACTTCAACTACAGCTATATCCCTGGACTGGTAACACCTTCTCTGGAGAATTGGGCATGTGGCCAACCAAGCTTAAGTATGAGCTCACCTTCCACTGGGACTGCCCGTCCTGCTTTCTTGAAAAGCATCTGTATGCAGAGCTTATTTGCAGTGATCTTTTCTTGGTTGTGGCTTGTCCTGTTGGAGACAGAAGAGGAAGCTTGATCTGGCTTCACACCTTATCTTTTCTCCCCACATGAAGGCAGGCAAAAAGCCAGCAGGAGAGCAGCAAAATACATTTTGTGCTGGAACACTTAATCTCTACGCATTTTCCCAGGGAGCGTGGCTTTTCCCTTTTCTTGCACGGTATTTTCGTGATACTGAACGTTGTCTGTTAATCTGATATCCTTGAGAACTGTCAAAAATAGAACACTCATGTGAGTTGCAGGATTTATTTACCTTCCCCTAAAACATAGAAAACTCTCAAAACACAGGAAATGTATTAGAAGAACAAATCATTATACTGAGGAATTTGGTAAAAGATAGGTTACTTTTTTCCCTGCTGCTCCTGCTGCAATAGAGACCATCAGGAGCAATAGCAGAGATGTATTTAGCCAAGCATGGAAAAAAATAGAGCACAAATGTGTTTATCTTTCCCTGTTGGTAGAAAACATGTCATTTCTGTGTAATTTGCGATAGTAGAAAGGGAATTAGAGATGCCTTGGGCTATGCAGTACCGAGCTGGAGGGGAGGCAGAACAGGCAGGAGGTGAACAGGCAGAAGTGCGTTTGCTTGGGAAGCTGAACAGGATTTGATAGAAGTAATAGTGAAGCAGCCAGAGAGAGAAGTGGTTTCTTGTGTTCTCAGGCAGGAATTCCCCCTCCAGACACAGTTCTTTGAAAACTTTGTTGGCTAGTAAGAGCAAGACAATCTCTCGTTGATGTCATGAGAATAGGAGAGCCTAAAGACATCACCAGTAGGAATGTGCGAGTTGGGGTAAAGTAAGAATTGATTGCACCTTGGAGTGAAATAAACTACTGTGAGAGACAGGCAGTGTTAGTGGTGATTTCATGCTGGGTGAAGCCAGCAGTGCCTGGGAGGCATAAGAACAGGATATTTCCAGACCAGAAAGATTCCTGATAAATGCTGGGTGGTAAGCGTTTCCCTCCCACCTGACACTGCTCTCGCTGTAGCAATGCTGTAACGCAGTTTGCATTCGCGGGCAGCATTGGCATGAGACTTAAGATCTGCTCTGCGGCTCTGAATTTCCTGAATCTGTAATTCTCCATGTCTTAACAAACAACCTTCGACTGTGGTAGCATTTCCTTCTGCATGATGCATGGGCCAGTGCAGACGGGGTGTACATGACACTGTTAGCTGGGTCTAAGAGGCTTGCCAAATCCTCAACAGTGCTTCAGAGCGGGCCCCAGACAGTTCATAAACAATGGCTTTGCCTGCGTATGGGAGAGCTGCTTGACAACTTATTTAATTACTGGGTGGAAAAAAGTTTAAACATTAAGAACTGATCCATGTGTCATGTTCTTTAGGAAAGAAAGTAGTCTGAGGGAATCGCATCATTATCCGACATATATGTAGTACTGGTCATGCTAAAAAGTCATAGAGAATATTCTCCTTGGTGCTGTTTCCTCTCAGTTTTGCTGTGGCCCATTTACACTAAAACTTGCAATAAAAAAGTTAGGTGTGCTTGACGCTGCAGTATAATCAAGTTAGCTTTGATATCTAAAGCAATCTAGCTGTGGCAACACAGATCATTGCATGGGCTAATTTACACTGTAGACAAATTTCACCACGGACAAGGTACTTATTGAGGGAGCAGATACTTGTGTTGTCTGCAGTTGAGCCTGTGGAAGAGAGCATTTTCTTTTGTGAAAGGAGACCTGGGCAACAGACAGATGTTCACTTTGCCGGCAGCTGTGCTGGTTAAGATGTTACCATCCCCAGATGTTCGATATTCCCATCTTGCATACATTCCTGTCTCCTGAGCTCCGCCAGTGGAAGGGAGCCAGGAAGCACTTGCTAAATGGGCTTCAGGCAAAGTCAGCTGCATAAGCTCAAGCAACTGATACAGGTGGCTTGAGATAACCTTGACTGCCTTTGCCTGAAACTCATGTAACCCTTCTCCTTGGCAAACCTCTGAGTATGGGATAGCCTCCAGTTGGCAATGCTTAGATCTGGAAGGCAACCATCAGCTGGTGGTCTTAGAGTTACAACTGCTGCCCTTTATTGACAATTATTCCTTCCCTTGTGTTGGTCAGGAATGAGGTAAATGTAGTTTAAAAACATCTTTATGGTCCTTAGGTTTTGGAATTGCTGGAGGCCTTGTTCAGGTAACAGAGCGAATCTCACTCAGGGCTTCTCTGACTTATCCCTGTTTCTTAAGCCCCTCTGTAAGATTAAAATTACGTTCTTGTTTATTCCTTACTTCCAGCACTCAAAGCAAACCTGTTTTGGAAACCCTAAGCTGGCCCAGTGCTGAGTGTGGAGGATCTTGTTGTAGTGATGGGGCCTTGGGGTTTTGCTTGCAGTGTTTGACACTGTGAATTCTCCACCTCAGCGACACGTGATCCAAACTTGCCTGTGGCAGCCTCCTCTCAAGCAAAGTGGGTAGCTGCTTCCTGCAAAAGATTCAGCAGAAGGTTACCAGTTTCCGGTTCATTGCTGTAGGCGTTTGGAGGTTCCCAGCAGAAGTCTCCTGCCTACAGGGAAAGGGTTTTTCTAATTAAACCTACAGATTTCAGCCACCTCCGTGAAGCTGTGTAGCCATCTTGCCTAATTTGGCTCCTGGGGAACAGGCAGCTGAGTGAAAGAAAACAGAGGTCTGGTGTGGCATCACGGTGGGAGGACTCAGCTGGGGCTGGCTCACAGAACTGTGTGCGGCTCAGTTCCCAGCTGTCCTTTTGCCGAGGAAAGCTTCCCGGGAACCCACCAGCGAAAGCGCTGCAGTGATACTGCTGCAAGACACACTGCTGCTGCAGGTTGCTCGGGCTCACTGCTGGATGAACAGGCTCATAGAGTCTGTAGTGAAGCTGCATGGGGGGAAGACAAGCCAAGCAAGGGGATCAGATCTGTGACATGAGATAAAAATGGCAATTTACAGAAGAAAAGTATTTCTGTGAAAAACACAAGTCCCCAAAGATGGGGAGGAGGAAAGAAAAGACTCAGATACTGAGAGAGGGAAAAGGAGGGAATCGTTGGTGTCAAAATCATGTCATCTTGATGTCAGCTTTTTAAGTTCCTATGCAGTGCTAGCTGAGCCCTGTGTTCCAGCTTGGGTCGTTGTTCTTTACCAGCAGACGTGACCTGTGTGAGCTTTGTGTTGCTCCTGTGTTTCTCTGAGCTGTGCTCTCAGGACAGTGTATGGGAGGAAAAAGTTCTTCTTCCAGGTTTGCAGTGATAAGGGGTAAGTGGTAAGGCCTTTGGATTTCCAAGAGGGATTGGAGAAATGAAAGCATTCATTAGAAATTCTCTTTTCAACTAGAAGAAAAGCAGCAAGGATGAATCAGAGAGGAATTTTTGCCGGTGCCGGAGATTCCTAACAAGGAAGTGCCACACAGGCTGTTTTGCAACAGATTCCCACCAGCACATTTCAATTCAACTCTTTTCATTTTTAAATTTCAAGTCCAAATAAATATTACTTAGAGAAGAGTTTTCTTGGGGTTTTCCATCCTTTCCATTCCGTTTATTTCACTTCCATCTGATGAAATGCTCCATATTAAAAGAATAGCTTTTTAAACAGTCTTGGTGGATTAGAAACATGGAGAAATGGAGGTTGTAGATTTCTTTTTGAGCATTACTGGTGGGAGCAAGAAAAGGGAGGATCTGCTGGTTTTCCTTTGAACTTTGACAAGTGAAATGTTGCTTTAAAAATATGTTAACTGCTGATTTTATGGTGCTCTTGGTTCTTCTGATTTTTGATGGAGAGGGACTTTAGTAATTCTCTTCAACATACACTGCAGGCAAAATTTTTTCCTTGTTTTGCTGCATTTAAAAATAGCTGCAAATATTGGATTTCTGTTTCATGATATGTCACTCTAATAGCACTCTGAAACCCTGCTTGTAATTAAAAACTTTCACTCTGGGGAAAAAAAGGCTTTTTCTCTCCCTGTTTTAATGAATTTGCAAATGGGACAAATGCATGGTGCAATCTGCAAAGAATTTACACCAAAATAGAAGAATCCCTCTTTATGAGTGTCTGACATCTGTACAGGTTTTTTTCCCCCTCCCTTCCTTTTCACTCTTTTAGGAACAAAGAGTGAATAATTACTTCAGAAAAAAAGAATCCATTAAAATAACTTCTGTCAAATTCAGCTTTGGTATAAGGAGCTGCTATTTCACTGTGTTCAAATTGCCTTTGAGTGGCATTACTTTATGTTGTCTATGAATTTGGCCATAAAACATTACCTGACTACTCTGGAAAGCTCCTGGACCCTTCTTGAGAAATCCTTGCATTAGGAAATATCCTGTCCACAGTCTCACTTACACAGAGTCCATTGTATCTACATAAGAGTTCTGGTGCTTTTGAAAATCTGAGTTAAATTTTTTTGAGCTTTGCAGTAAAGCTGGAAAGAAGGAAGAAAAGAAATGTAATTCAGACCTGTCTTGACTTAATGAGATTATTATGGAATAGACTGATTCCTTTAGGATTTGCCAGGAAAAAAAAAAAAACCTACAGAAAAAAAAGAAAACCCAAATATAGCATATATCAAGTTAGTTGTGTGTATAAAAATTACACATGAGGTGTCCAGAGTTTGTCTCACATATAGTAGTTGCCTCACACCCTAGAGTGATAACGTGACTGATCATCCTTCCTTGCTTCCTCTTAGAAAAAGGGGGAGAAAAAGAAAAAGAGACAGTAGTAATATATCTTCTGTTGTTAATGTTGATATGCGATCTAAAGGGATTTGAGCCAACTTGGAGAACTCTTTGAAACCAGCAGTAAAATTAATTAAGAAAGTTTGAGAGGGCTACGGATGGAAGGGATAATACAGAGAATATTTCATTCAGCTTTGAAGAGGAACCCTTCCTAAGCAAGTGTTTCACATTTGGGAGGAGGGCCGGGAGGAGGATGAAGTTGCAAAATAATCCCTTTTTCTTTACATTTATTTTGGTTACTCCAGATCATTTAAAACAGGAGTTGAGGGGGAAGGTCTCACACACACACACACACACAAATCATAGTGTTATTTTCTAGAGAGTGATGCCTTTTCTTCTGATTCTTCACTTAAAAGACAATCCTCTTGCTTCTGGTACATGGACTTTCTTAAATGTCACGGGAAGAGTAGGCAGCATTTTGAGGGATGGTCCCAGCAGGAATTTACCTTCATCCTTATTTTGCTGCTTCTATTTCATTTATGTCTGAGGAAGAAACCATGTCATGCCTGTGCCAAAACAAGAGCCCCGTGCTGCCTCTCCTAGGACACCTCTCTTGCTAATCGCACCTGGAGAATGCCTGGGACACAGAATGTGGTGGCCATTCTCAGCCACTGCAAATGTCTGCTAAACTTTGCTTCCTTGAAAGGCAAAGTAGACATCTAAGTAGATTTGGTTTGTTCTTCCCTTTGCATAGGTCCTAATTAGTGCTGGGGAAGACAGTTTGCACTTGCAGATTACCATCTTGACAACCTTATTGCATGGTTTTTACAGAGGCCTTGGGAGAAATGGAAGTCTCAACGTTGAAAACAACCTTTTTATCTAATCTTCTCAAAACACGATCTTTTGCAAATCCTAACCAGGACTTAAAAGTGTACAGGATTTGGCAGAGTTATACTTACACTTGCAAAAAATTCAAACCTATATTTTTCTGCAATCTGAAAATACATGAGAGAAAAAAACCATTTTCTCCTAAAGAAATAATGAAATTATTTTGAAAATAAAGTCCCTGTAGAGTCTTTGAACTATAAAAAAATGGAGCTGCCAGTCAGACTCCCCTGATGTTATTGAAAAAATACCAGCTCAATGTCAGTCAAAATAACTTTTTTTGAAATTAAATGCTTGATTGATCCTAAAAGTTAAGACTTCAGGAATATTAAGCATAGCCAATAACAGAAGTACTTGTCACCCACAGAAAAAAGAAAAATAGAAAGCACTTAGCAATGGCTACTCTAATATCAATTTAACTTGGACACAGGATAGCAGAGACCTCATGCAGGCTCACTTGGCAACACTTACCTTCTTCGGCCCTCTGTTCTATCATCCATTGCTATTTTTAGCCCCATCTGTAAAAATATGTTTTTTGCCAAGGACCAAAGGCAGGATAAATTGCAGAAAGCATGTAAGCAAACAAAGAAATCACAAAGCTTACAGGACAATCACAGTTGCAGTTTTGTTAAGCTGCTTCCCATTCGTTCCCTGGCTTTGTGTTACCTATTTAGATCATAAAGCTGCTCAGGCAAGAACTTGGTCTTTTGGCCTTTTTGTTTATGCTTAAAGCCCACAGCACATTGTTTGTACCTAAGAACAAACATTACTAACTCTTACAGGAGAAGGTCTGCACTGCCCCACTCCAAGGAAAACTGGGAAAATTTTGTTGTCATTTAGCAACAGCACTTCATACAAGCACCTATAATGGATGTGAGCAGCTTCAGTTTCTCAGCTCATGGTCTGCCTTTTCTGGGACGTATTACTTAGGTACAGTGCCATGGTAAGAGGTCAGTGTGGCCTGCAGGCAAGCCAGGAGCAATGTCTCATCTCTGGCCAGCTCAAAATGTTGAAATAAGGAGATTTGTCAGCACCTTTCTGTGCAGCCATGCTGGAGAGATCTTACTGTCACTAAATCGTCTAGGGTAACAACCTGAGCATAGTCTGAAGCAAAGGTAACCGGCTGTGGAGAACAGCTACCATTCAGGGTAGGACAGCTTTTGGTTATTCAACACGGGCATTTCTGTGCCATTGAGTAGCACACCTGACTGCTCACTGTTCTGCCAGGAAGGTATGGGTTTCCTGTGGTAAATCTTTTATCATGTCTGCAAGTGCCGTGGAAATGTCTTGGATAGTTGCTGGGTCTCAGGTGGCACAGGCTAGTGATGTGTATGCGAATTTGCCCAGAGGGACTTCTTAGCTAGTGTGGTCCATTCTTACATCTCTAATTTGCTCTAACCGATCACTAATTGGAAGATGGTTTGTCTTGAATTGCTGATGGTTAGCAGCCACCTTCTAATTGCTGTTTGTTCATAAGTCTGTTCATGGTTTGATTGTACATAATTATCCTTGAGTGATGTTTTCTTTTGGCATGCATTTCTCTGGGAGGCAACGTGAGTACTGCAGAGCTCCTCTGTGATGTAGGGTAAAGATGTAGGAGGTGCTCTTTGCGTGTATGTAGTGAGTAAGGTATAGGGCTTCATCTGCTGTATCTACTAATTGTACTATGTACATGATTAAAAGAACAACAATTACTGCACTAAATACATGAAAATGAATTATAGCATGCTAGCTGTGTGAGCCAGAAGGCTGGACTCCTTCTTGAATTCAGTAAAAATCAACCCAGCTTTGTGGGTTTTTTTATCTCTTTCTCTCCAGTAACCCCAGGAACTACATACAGCACTTTGTATGGCATCTCATAACTTTAGCAAATACCGATTCACAGAAATGGAAGAGTCAGGTAGAAAATTCCTGTTGGGGAAGTGCAAGCCTTCCTCATCCCATGAGGAGCGGGCTGTGGAAACCAGCCGCTCTCTATGTCTAATCAGACCTAACATGTGTAGCACTAGTGACATGCTAATAAAACTGTCAGGCCTCGGGATCAGTAATTTACACCCGTGTTTTTAGATTCTTTGTAAGAAAAAAAGAAACTCTCTTTGCAGATGAAAAATGATGTGTGAATCTGTAAGGCTAGGCTGAAAAGAAGCAGATGCTGACATTTCTAGAGTTAATATTTTTGCCTTAAAAACACATCTGTCATCAGCCTCCACTTATAAGAGCAGAGGAGCACTTATCTGAATAAACATGGCAGCTGTTTTATATGATGGGCCTGTTTTTTAAATAGTAAAAAATATTGTATCATTTTGAAAGGTATAGCTGCCAGTAGTGTTAACTTACAATAATAGGTTGGAGTGTGTAGCTGTTCTCTGCTTTAGAATAATTTCAAATGATACTTTCCCACATTATCAGAGAACCTCCCTGCAAGGCCAGCACGAGCAGAGGGAAGGTTAATAACTGGAAGTGCATGCAGCTGAGAACACTGCAAATGCTGAAAACCTGCTGAGGAGAGTTCTGGGTTGTAATCTCAGGAGCATGTTAAGAATAATGAAGACTAGGGAAAAGAAGACAAGAACTTTTGGAGAAGTAAGTTATCAAAATTCTCTGCCTGTAGGATGAGAGTTACAATATAAATAATTCACATTTTTTTCAAATGTCTTTGCTCTGCTAATTCACTTGCTTCTTTCCAGTTCAACAAATCCTACACGTAAAAATGTATGATTCTGTTTCCTATGGGAATCTTTAGTGAGTCACTTTACTCTGATTTTAAGACCATTTTACATCTTTAGACAGGTACAAAGGAGACTTAACAGGGCCAAGGAGAGACCTGCACCAAAACCAAATTTTATTTGCTTGCTTATTATCTCTTTTAGGGACTACTAATGGTTTTTGATGGTGAAACAGTAAGCCAAATATAAGAATGCATTGTAATCTGCATTTCCAATTGCACGTGGTACAACCCCCATTCTTAGTCTTAATATGATGTAAGTATTTTCTGAAATGTAAAATGCAGAAAGATTTTCCTGTGTAAGAAGTCCCAGAATGTGAAAAATTCTTCCTTTAGGGCATGTGTCCTCTTCATTAGGCTCTAGAAACATAAACCTTCTTTCTAGACAACCTAATGGTTTCATATAGATCTTTTAATTTTTGACTGCTTGGGGCATTGCTTTCCAAGAGGATGATGGAGTGCCTTTGTCTTGGGCTGCACTTCTATTCTGAAGTGCTTTGGTTAGCAGGATGTTATTGGAAAGGTAGATACAAGTATTTCCAACTCCTCTGGCAGTCTTTTTGAATGAAGTTGGCCATGTGCTGTGGCCTGAACATGGTCTATGTATATGGCCTTGTAAAGAATTTAGATATAAGACTATCCAGTTTGTGAATGTCACATGAGCTTAGCT
Organism: Morus bassanus; assembly: GCA_031468815.1. Classification (NCBI taxonomy): domain Eukaryota; kingdom Metazoa; phylum Chordata; class Aves; order Suliformes; family Sulidae; genus Morus; species Morus bassanus. The sequence continues at coordinate 54,447,091 of CM062567.1, read as the reverse complement.
CGGAGATAAGTGCCAAGCTGGTTGGCTTGCTGTAATGGTGCTGATCCAGAACAAGAACAGCAGCAGGCCTTTAGGTAGGAGCCAGAAGAGCTGGACTGGCCAAAATATAGCCAGCCCTGGTGTGCTATAGGCACCTAATTGTTAAACCCATTTCTGTAGGTTCTGCATCATGCCTAAGCTGTCCCCAAGGAACCTACGATCTTTATAGATCTGGGCATCAGCCTTTTACAGATGCATTGCTGCCAATGAGAAGCCAGTAATTAGCAACAGGATCCCACACATAAATTAACAGCAGTTGCTGGATATGAACTTTATTGGGAAAAAACTGGAAGAAAAGACAGGAGAGACCTGAGTGTATGTCATGCTCCATGCAGGGGTGTAAAAGAGGAACGGACTTCTTAGGGTTTCATCTGCCCTCTCCCCGTGCATGCGCAGATGGTTTGCAAGCTAGGAAGGAGGGAAAAAAACTGTGATTCCCCTATCAGTCTTGCTAGCCAGGACTGGGAAATGTCAGAATTTGCTGCTGATGCTTCTGTAAGTCATTACCCCTGGAGGAAGGAAGAAGCAGTAGAGGATCTGTGACTTGTAAATGATCCCTAATCAAAGTGCTTCCCAAGGCTATTCCTGGAGAGCTGCAGATTCCTCAGCACCCCTTGCTCAGGCTTGTGTTTGACTAAAATGTGTTACTTTCCCTTGATCACAAGCCAGAGTGTGCCCTGCCCTGGAGTAAAGCCAAGCCATATCTCTGGGGAGGGACAGCTCTAGGTAGTATGAAACAGTGGAATTGTGCACTGTGGTATTAGGGATGTTACTATAGATAAGTACCATTGGCCTACAGTGAGTCTAATCCTACACCACTTCAGGTAGACTGAAGCTACCTCTGTGACTGTTTCACTGTAGGAACAGTTTCATAACTTACTCGTTTCATAAAGGTAGCCTAGTTTTCCTAAAACTTTATTTCCAAGAAATTCTCTGAATGAGCTGCAATTTAGCACTTTCTCTTGCTGAAGTCTGCATAACACTTTAAAGTGTATTTTTAACTCTCTTTGCTAAGTGCTTAGGACAAACAGGATCTCCTGTTAATGAAAACCTTTGATGGATGCATTAAGGAAGCAGTGTGTATGTAATCCTATATTTCCTGAGGTTACCTCAGCAGTATATGTGGAGCATAACATTTAAGGAGGGTACGTGCATGTATAAAGGTCTTGAAAAAGCTAGAAGTAGTATCCTTACTACTACTACAACAGCATGATCTATTTTACCACAGATGTTCTACAGATATCAGTATGTTTTATCATCAGACCTTCAGGCGAGGGCACCCATAAATTGTAGAAACAGCCAGTGAAGGATTCAGTCTTAACCTCTCCAATACCTCGTTGCCCTGAATCACTGAAGGAGATTTGTTCCCTTTGCTTGTGAATGGAACAGTGACTTGGTGTGGGCTATTCTGGCAGGTTTTGACCTAGTAACAGCTTTTCCAAATTCAGGTGTGTAAGCACCTTCTTCTAAATTGTGTGCTTTTTTCCTCTTCCAAGAGCAACACTAGTTGGTTTTATTCATGACCTTGTTTATACATTTGCACCTCCAAAAAATGAAGCTTCAAACCGTGCGATGAAATGAAGTTCATATTGTCTACAAGAAAGTATTTGCACTGTTGAAAATAAAGCATTTATTTTGTATCTAAATGCCAGATGTCAGAATTTGGGCATTTGGAGATTTAATTCACTTGAGTCTTGCAATTTAGTCCTGCAGATAACTTAAGGCAAATTATTTAAAATTAATGCTCTAAGGCGAAGCTGTGCAGATACATCTGTAGAGTTTCTTGTCATGACCAAGTATTTTAAAGAATGATGATGAAGTGAGAGTCAGAATTGTCACCTTTCTCAGGACCACAATGGTACTAGTATTCTGCGTGTTCCAGAAACACGCTGGGGACACTGGAGGGATTTAATAACTGTGTATCTCTGCAAATAGACCGTTCAGAAGGAAAAGCTGTTCTCAGAAGGGAGGCCAGTACTGCACTGTAATGTGGGAATTGGAAGTGGGGGTGAAGGTAGTCACTGATAGCTGCCAAAATGTGGGGTTTATAGGAGTACTGTTTACTGTAGGACATAGCAAGAAAAGCTTGTGAGGTAGTATCACAAAGCTTATGCTGTGGAAAAAGAAAAAAAAAAAAAGGAAAACTTTTGTGCAAGTTTATCTTATGAAAAGCAAGTGCTATTTATATAAATACATTGTGGCAGTGACTATCATTTTGCAAGCATCGGGTTAGGACTTTGAAACGTTATGCAAATGCACTGGTGGTGTATACACAACTGTACACCCACTGGACTGTGCTTCATGTGTTCTTGATGCCAATGAAAACAAAGCAGCCTTCAACTGATTCAGAGGAAAAGTCATGGCTGCAAGAACCTAGGACCTGCTTTACAGAGCTACTGCTTTGCTTCTAATAACTGAAGTTACCAAAGTCTCTTGGATTTAACCCTAACTTTCTTATTATCTGGGATGGGACGTGAATAAGCTGAAGAAGCTTGTTGGTGGTTTTTAATAGTTTTTCTGGCCACAGACAGTTTCCAGCGTAACATGTTTTATTGTAATTTTTCATAGAAACAGTTCTTTTTATAAAAGAAAGAAATAATCCTGTGGCTCACGGCAAAGCTTCTATAGTCACTGGAGACCTCTGGTCTAACAGCTAAATTAATCACGAATAGCTGAACTCTTTCCTGCAGTGGCATGCCAGAATTGTTTTCGTGCCAATGTCTTTGCTTCCCTTCTGCTGTCCCCATGAAGCTTCTGCTCTTTACCCCCAAGGTGGTGGAGAGCTCTGCTCCTTTCTGCAGTGTGGAGCTGCCCTCCTGGCCCATTCCTGCTTACGCAGTTATTTTGGCTCTTTTTTCACCATTGCCCTGTGCAACTTCTGGGACGTTGGTTCAAAATGCTGTCATCCAAAGCAGACTGAAAATCAATGGAAAGACTCCCACTGATTTGTATAACCTTTGATGCAGTCCTTGCCTACATCCTGCCCTAAAATCCACCTCTTCCACCAGGTGTATGTCTTCTAACCTCCAGAATTATAGAAAGGCATTGTGCTATAATGAGTGCTGTATGGCACTAGATCCCTATCCCTGTTTTCCCTAGCATCATTCAGAGAGATAACCAGCACTGTTTGAGTGTGTCCTGTGCAGCAACTGGCAGGGAGATTAGAGGGGAAGCATAGCCTATAGAAGGATGTTTGGTTTATAGGAAACACCAAGACGTGCGCAGAGGGTACGTGCAGTGGTACCTGTGGTTGGAGTATTTCTGTTAGGTAGCTCTCTATTAATAAAGAGCTAGTTTTAATTTCAGAAGTCTGAAGCCTTTTGATACTACTACCCAGCATGGACTATACATGACGCAGTGGCAGCAATCAGTTTAATGAGACCTGCAGCAAGGAAGAGAGTTTGATTAGTAAGTGTGTGAAATGGCAGCAAGTGGTGGAGGCGATGTGAAAGGATTCAGACTAGAGGGAAAGCTGGATTTGAGATGCTGGCCAATCACTTCCATGCTGAAAGCAAGAACTAACCTGCTATGTAGCATTGAGCATTGTCAGTAAAGTTGAGAATATGAAGATAACTTTAGATACTCTCTCGCTGGGAAAAAAATTCCGAGAAGTTAGTGATGCTCTGTTGTTAAGAATAGTGCCTGGGATAATTAAACAGCCCACAAAGGCATTTGAGGTGCAGTGTGAATCCAGACATTTTTGAGCTGTAGAGAGATACTATTGAATTTTTTTAATTCACTATCAACTAGCAGAAGAAGGAATAGGCACTTTTACTACAGAGTTGAAAGCTCTGCCTTCTGCAGGTAACTTTAGAGACATTAAGGAGTACCTAGTGAAAGACAGAATAATTTGTGGGACACATTATTTCTGCTTGCAGGAGAGATTTTTTGAGAGAAACAGACCTACCCCTGGAAAAATCCTGAGTTGTTGAACTGTCCAGGAGAAGGATCAATTAAAATAACAGCCCTTAAAGCAGACCAAGTATGTGGGCTCCAGCTGAAAGCATCCAGCATTCAGGGTAGTTGCAGGCCAGTCTGGAACACAGGTATCATGAATCCATGTAGGTACTGGGGAAAAAAAACAGGAAAGACAGGAAGAAAAATGCCTCATCTCACGGGAATGGTGCAATAGGCATGGGACACAGACCTGTCTTAGGTCCCATTGCCCCTGCTAACCTAGGAATAGAGATATTGTTCCAGGAGCAGCAGAAGTAATGAAGTTCTGTTTCTATAGATGTGTGGCCCTTGCTCCTTTATCTGCCCTGACTGCAATAGTATGAGCTTTCCGCCAGGACCCCCATGACACAAGCACCAAGCAAAAGGCAAGAGGTCTGGGAGATGCTGCCTGGATGGCCAGCTGCTGCCTAACACTGTGGGACGCTTTCTGGTGTCCCTTCTGGGAATGAAATTGGGGGCTCTCTGCTCTCTGCAGCAGTCTGGTTGTCACAAAACTTGTAGGAACTTAATGTCTTTGAGATCTTAATGTCATTTTGATTTTTGCTATTCTGTCTCTACATACCTTTTCTGGAGGAGTCCCTTGATCATTTGTGGCTGGAGCTGATAGGGATTCACAGGCTACAGGTGTGCCTGGTTTGTGCCTGTATAAGCCTTCTTTCCTTAGGAAATCAGCCTGAAAGGTGAAAAAGTACACAATGCGATTAAACCTTTCAAGGCTTCCAAGCGAAGAGGGGTTATTTACAACATCACTTTCAACAGAGCCAAGAGCTCAGTGCGTAAGCCCTGGAGGGGAGAGGGCTGCTGGCTGTTCAGCTGCTAGACTCTGCAGCTAGGATGTTGGGTCAGTGAACGATTTGATTTCAGCTGGATTGTGAAGCCAGATGCAATATAATCCCAGCAACACTTCTGCACAGCACTGTTAGACCGGAGAAATATGACTAAGTGCTGGTTACGCTGAGTCCCCAGGCTGAGAGCAGAGTGCTGCGTGACCTTCCCCGAGGAGCCCTTCTGCAGTTCCAGCAACTGTGAAATTTTAGGAGCAGTGTCTCTGCCTGTGCATACTTAAAGCTACTGTGCAACACAAGATTTCGTTTTCCAGAATGTTCCCTTTCACCCAAGGCAGTAAATACCCTGGTCCTCCGCCTCCTCCCACAGGAGAGTTGGTGCAAGTTGTGTTTTGAAACTTGAAGGAACCGGGACCAGCAGTTCCCCAGCAGTCTGATTTCAAAGTGGAGAGCTATACCCCAGAACAGAGTACTTCACTCTCTAGGAGGATGCTGTGATATTTCAGCAAACAAACACAGCACACCACTTCCCTCTGAAAAAGAGAAAATGTCTTTTTTTCATCTAAACAATCCCAGGAAATGTGGCTCTTGAGAAGTGAAATAGATGGCAAGACTGGATTGGCTTGGCACTTACACGAGTCACTTTGTACACATGGTGTTTGGTTGATGGAAAGCATGACAGTATTTAGAGGCTTCATCCTACCCTAAATGACTAACTAAGGGATAATTTAGTTAATTCCTCAGCGGCTGGATACAACCACATAGAAATTAACTTCCAAAAGAGGGAGACTTTTTGGTTCCTGGTTTTAGGTCAAGATGTTCTAACTCTGTGACACTTTGCAATCATACTTGCAATTTGCTAGGAGCTCAGGGACATGAATTTACATTAGTTGGAGATAACTAATGGAACTTTCTTATTAATACAGCTTGTTGATGACACAAACAGTACCCCTAAGTACTTGTATCATAAGGCTGCACATGGAGGGAGAAGTAGTAGAGTCAAACTCTTACCTGCTAGACATTGATGGAGTTCTTTAGACTTCTCTTGGCTGTGTCAAGGAATGCCTTTGCATCAGACTGAGGGAAAACAGCAGGAAAGGATAGTTTAAGAATGTTGCCTTTACTTTGCCCCAGAGTTTGCTCTAGAAATTTATTCATAAGAATCTTGCAGCTTACTATTCTAATCTGATAGCTTTTAGGTAATTTTTAAGACATTTAAGTCAGTAATTTATATCCACACTGATCTACGTGATCTGGTATTAAAACGAAGGTGACCTCTTTAGAGCATTTGCTGCACATTCAGTTCTTAGGACACCACTTTAGGCTGTCACTAGGACCACTTTCTAAAGCCTTCCTATAGCAGTAATGTCTCAGCAAATAGGGTTTAACATCTCGATCCAGAGTTTGAAAGTCTAGCACACACAAGGCAATATAAATACCTGTTGTTTTGAACTGAAGCTCAAGATCTCCATATTCTGAATTTTATCCAATACTTTCTAAAGAGGCATTTTAAAAATCCTAGTCTAGACAATAGACCAGGCTGCAGGGATGTGGGAAGGTCTGGCTTGTCTGTCTGTCTGTTTGCTGAACTGATTGATATGCTGTTTGCTTTTATGCTAGGAACTGTTTTGCTACTTTGTGCATTTCCTAAAAACCTTCTCCTTCCTGTGACCCTTCCAGGGAATTTTCACTGTGCACAACATGGCTGTTTCAGGAGCCCTGAAATACTGGGTAAGGGTGAAGTTACTCCCAGAGTCTGTCTGCCACATACTGCACCAGCATTCATATAAGAACCGCAGTGTCTTTCATCTGATTTGGGAGACAACACCTACTTTATATCCAAATTAAAACCACACTCTAAGTACAGTATTGTCTCATTTTTGAGCCTGAAATCTACTTACATGACACATCAGGGACTGTACATCGGATTGTAAATCCAAGGTATGGGTTTACAAGCATGTGATTCCAGGTGTTTCTTGAAGATGTTTGCATAGTACCTGTTGCTGACTTGTTTTAGGTATTTAGGACACATTTGGGAGGCAGTGGAAGTTTTTGCTATCATGCAGTAGTTAATATGTTAGACAGAGCTCCTGGTGACCAACAAGTGTATGCAAGCCAATACACTATCCAATTCATGTAGGAAGCCTTATACACATCAGTGAATGTGGTGTAGTGAAATAGGAGTCCTGGTATGCCTTAATCTTTTTTTCCAGAATGGTAATACTCATCTTTATCTGAATCTCAAATGATACGTCTATCTCTTTATCAGCAGATTTCTATTCATTGCCTTTATGCCATTGCCGTCACAAAAATGATAACGTCTCTTAATATGTTCGTGGTGGCTGTAGTCACCTGCACTGTGCTAGAGCAATTGAAGACAAAGTCATAGTTGTGTGTTTATTTGGCTTCTCTTGCCACTGGCACACGGCAGACTTGCTCAGTAGTCACCCTGTTGAATTTTCAAAGGTATTTTTCATGCTGGTGGCATAAAACCTTTACTCATAGCTGGAGACAACCTTGAACATCTGTCTTAGTTCTTACAGCAACCCTTGCTGAGGCTACAGTGTGCTTCTGACCTTGCTCTAAATATCTGGAATATGTATCCTGGAGTTGAGAGAAATGCAATTTTGTTATTTCTTTTTTTTATTTTATTATTTTTTTATTTTTTTATTTCCCCTGTAAGGATAGCCTCACTGGTAGCAAATGAAACCTTTCACACTTCTTCTAGAAGGAAAATTAAAAATAATTTTCTACAAACCACTGTGAGCTGAATCCTAATGCCAGCACTTAGACAAAATATTCTGCAAAATCAATGGAAATTTCACTTCTGTTGGAGGATTATCAGAGTCTTTCCAGCACAAGGTGAACATAGGGCAAAACTAGGGAGGAATCTTTTTTGAGATGATTTATAGCTTCACTAAAGCACAGAGATAAAGCCTGAAAGTGAAATGGAAAATGAGATGCCCACAAGAAACATTGTTCTTGATAACACTAAAGTTAACCTTTAACATTAAATAACATGTATATAAAATATTATTAATTTTAGACATGCTTGTTATCAGTAGCAAACCAACTGGGAGTATGTAAACCTCTGTCCTCCTGAGATTTCCTGAACGCTTTCAAAGTCTGCTTATGACAAGGGCAGCTCTGCTGTTGGTGGTCACTGTTCTCACCCTCATGGTAGATGGAGCCTAGGGCTCTTGGAGATTAAGTGCAGCAGGCTCCCAACCTTTGGGGAGTTTTTGGACAGTTTTTTCTGCAGACATTTTTCTCGCCATCTGTCCTAGCGCACAGACTGCGCTGTGCACCAGGCGTGTGGGTAGCCTGCCCAGAAACTGCACTCTATCCTTCATCCGTTTTCTCCAGCAAAGTCAGCAGCAGCCTGGATGGGTGCATCTCTCAACTCTACCAAGTTTCTTGTGTCCTTATTGAACAGTGAAGTATCATAGTTGAGGTAGGAGCTTAGCAGAAGTGGATGGACAGGTAGCTAGACTAGCTCCATGCTTTTGTTTTGGGAAAGACACATTGTCTGTCTTTCTCAAAGATGGACCTCGTGTGGGAGCGTTAGAAACTGCTATTTCACCTTCGCCTCTCTCCTGTCTCTTGAGAAAGCTGCTGAGATGAGATGGGACGGTACCTCATTCCACACCACCATCCAAGCAGATGCCAGGGAGTCTCTTGCTTTGTTTTGCAGATAAGAGATGGCAGCAGGAGTTAAAAGTGTTTTTGTTTGTCTCTGAGGTGGAAAGTGAATCTTTTCACTGTAGACTGTAGATTTCTTACAAAACCTGTTACCTCCAAAGGAGTGTGGACTGCAGCAGCATCCCCTGATTAAGTCTTCACGTAGCTACTGCTCAAGGATTTATTTGCCTAGCTCTTGAATAGCATTTCTCACAGGTCACAGATATCATTTGTACTTCATTGGTCTGCACTGGCTTCCAGTTCAGGTTTGGTTTTACTGGAAGGTGTTGCTTCAGACCTGGAATATTCTGGCTGCCTGGGAGATGTTACGCTTAACAGGGAAATGTGAGCTAAAATCTGTAGTGTAATTGGGAGGTGGAGGAGGCAAGGTGTTTACTGTATAGTTCCCACCCTGGCTTAGGCTGTCCAGAACCAACTTTTTTGCTCTCCAGAGTTATTTTTTTCCCCTTGCTTTTTTTATTGAACTTTTATTGCACTGCATTTTCTACACGGCTCTATTCCATGCAATTTAAAGCACTGGCAATGCTAGATAATCCTGCTTTGAAAGCTGGTATTCTGAATTCTTTGTGAGTTTTGAATTGTGATGACTGAGGCTTTTAAGAGAATAGAAATATCGGGTATGTTTTGACATTTCCTTATAGTGCCCAACGAGCTATCTCTCTAAGCTCTTAGGGCAAGTAGAATTACGCTTACTTTAAATAGCACAGGTTGATTTGTTTCAGACTGTTTTTGAACTTGCACCCTAGCATGATATTCAAGTCTGGAAGATCTTATCTGGAACAGAAGTGAGCTAGAAAGCATTTTGATGTTAAAAAGCAGCATTACAGCTGGAAACAGGAGTAGCAGTGGGGTATAAAGAGAGATGCAACTGGACTTAGTTTTGTGCAGAGGAGGGGCCAGTACAAAAAGTATAAAACGAGCTATAAACAAAAGACTGAAATGAAGAAATATTTAATATTATCCATGGCATTTCATAAAAAAAAAAATTCTATGCAACAAACTGCAAAGGCAATGTCTCAATAATGTGCTAAACCTGAGCTTTGATTCAGTCTTGTCAGAGCAGCAAGACTCCAGAGCAGTTCTGCAGAGGCATAGGATATGTGAGTACTAAATACAGAAGCAAGGCTACAAGACAGAACCAGTGCTCACCATGTGTTGAAGCATTGCTTTATCTTCCATGGATGTATCCCTGATCCTGTCACCATACTGGCTGAGGTCTCCATGCCCTACTTTCCCATTTGCTGAATTGTCACCAAAGTTTGAACTTTGTCTTCTCTTAGCCTTTTTCCCTGGGCTGAATGACAGCACTGCATCAGGGAGCCCTTCTTTGGTATTTTCTCTTTCATTCTGCACCTGTGTCTCTTCTCACAGAGCTATTCCCTGAGCATTCTAAGGAACATCAGTGAAGAATTCATTTCATTTTCTTCAAGCTTCTGGTCTGATCCTTAATTTAGAGCAGTCATTTCAGTCTACAATAAACTCTGTGTTCCTGCATGCCACAGTGAAAGAATTACAAGCAGTCTTTAGCCATGTGCATTCAGGATGCTTTGGTGGCCCCATGGGACAGGTAGACTTCAGTGCCTGAAAACTTATTATAGAACGGGAGTACAGTCAGTATGTTATTTTCTGTATAATAGTGTATATGTGGGTCTGCCTGTATGTAAAAGCTTTTTACATGATTCACTGAGGCCATTAGGAGTGGAATGGCATACCATCATTTCAGGCACAGAGCTCTTCAAAATGAACAGCTTTTTCCATCTTTCCTCAGGGAGCCTCGAGAGGCATCCAGCATGTAGGTGGGAGGAGACTGTTCATAAGTCTTCCATCACAGCATTCAGGAACACAAAGCTTATTGTTGGGATGAGCCTGAAGCTCTGAGTGATAAATAAGGCAGGGCAGTTAGATGAAAAGGACTGACTTCTCTTGCTAAGACAAAGGTGGACTGATTTTTAAAGTTTAACAGCCTGGCCCTCTCATGAGCATATGGAGCACATGTTGGTAGAGGGTCCAGAGCTAAACACAATTTCCATAAGCATGGTGAAGTAATGAGGCAACAGAGCAGAATGAGAACAAAGATCTCTTTTGACTGACTTTATCTGAGACGTATATTCTGTGCTTTCGTCTCTGCTGTGCTTTTTGCCTGTCTGTTTCTGATATTTGTTGATACACTAGGTTATATCCAGTCCAGGTTGGTTTTGGTTTTGTTTTTGTTTTTGGTTGTTGTTTTTTTTTCCACATTCATTCTCAAGATTTCATATACCCTCTTGGTTTTCAGTCCTTTGAAGAAAACAGACCTTCTGGGTTTGCATAGTTGGACTCGGAGTCTAACAAGAATGTGCTTTCTTAAGTGATTTTGGCTTATTTGGTTTCTGAGGTCATGGACATAGTGGAAGAACACCTGCTCTCATCTTGCTTCAGCACTTAATCCCTGTCCCAGACAAGCCTAGAAGGGCACGGCACAGGAGGTGAAGAATAATATAAAAAATTGCTCAATAACTTTTTTGAACATCCGGACAGGTTCATGGATAATGATTTTATTCTCCCTGGTTTTCTCATATCCACACTAAGAAATAAGATAGAAAGACACTGTTTCTTCCACTATTACATTCATTGCTTGAGAGAATGAAAAAATATGAATACTCCAAGGTCTCTGCAAGCAATATAGAAAGTGTTGAAGGATAGTTGTACATGTTCCTTGTATGCCTGATGCAAGCAGAAATTTCTGTTGGCAAATACTGCTTTGGCTAAGGCTTTTCAAGACTTGTTACCAGTCTATGTGGGTGTGTGCACGTCTGCTTGACATTTTGCTTTATTTTTTTTCTAACTGAGCCTATTTTCCTTCAGGGTGGCAGGACACAGTGCATCCAAGAAGTCTGTCCCATTCTCTCGTGTCCCCAGCACCTCAGTCATATTCCTGCTGGTCAGTGTTGCCCCAAATGCTTAGGTGAGTAGGTTTTTTTACTCAGAATTTTGTAATTAATATGATATATTTCTGTGTAGCATTTTTTATACCAATATTTCACAATAATATTAAATTCTGGAAGGTGGAAGAGACAGTATTGCTCAGTGGAGTTTATAATCTACAGGTTTAAACAGGTACTCAGAGTCACTGTGTAGGGTTGTGATGGGTGGTACTAAGCAAGCAGCCGCAGAAGAGCATTTGAGCATAGACCAGTTGGCTTGCTTAGAGAGACAAACATAGAGATGTTTCCCACCTTCATTACATGTGTTTTACAAAGGAGGTTGAAGCGGGAGGAAATGTTTTGTTGGAATTTGCCACAAGAAAAAGACCTCACCCTCTCATATTTTTATTCAAGTGTGCATTTGCATTCTTGGTTTTGAGGAAATGCAGGTCGGAGGAAACTTTTGGACTGAAATTGCATTCTTAGAAGCTGTTGTCAGAGAGGCCAGGGACCCAGGAGTCTGCCTCATGGTTGCCTTCTTAAGGTAGAATCACAGTTTCAGACAGGAATATTTTCAATTATGTCTCTCCAACACATTTTAAAGGAGTAAGTCAGAGGTCCCTAAAAAGGGCTAGTTCTTCCAAGTCATGCCAAGAAAGGCAGTGACTTTTGAGAGTCCTTATTTTGCCCTTACCATGTCCACAGATCCCACAGGTTAAGGTTCCTCAGCCTGTGTCCCTCTATTTCATAAACAAGGAGCACTTACATCCTACCAAGTAAATTAGCTTAAATTTGGTCTACGAGGTTATAACTAGGTTTGGAAAATTTTTAGAGCTGATAACTCCCAGTTCTTCAACAGAAACTTTTTGTCATTTTGACCATATCTTTACTACTACCCAAACTCTGTTTCCAGGGTTAGGTTAGGGATACAGAGAGGTCTGGTCTTGGAGGCAGCAAGCCACAGAGAATTCCAGCTTCTCATAATACTTAACATTTTTGACTGCTTGAAACACACCTGAATTTATTTATTTATTTATTTGCTAATTGAGAAGTGTTATAGATAAATATCTGCCTGGAACATTTAACCACAGCAGCACCACCAGAGGATAATACAGTAGAGGAATGAAATGGAGAGGAGAATGGTCCAAATGCTGAGCTTCTATTTTGGCTGAGGACATTTTTCCTTTCGTTCTGTAAGGAGTCCTCTCCTTGTCCTCTCCAACCCATGCTTTTCCCAGCTGAATTTTCCCCTCTTTGATCTAGGCATTCAGAACCCAGCTTTAATTTTTGACTGCTTCATGGAGATTTTTCTACAGATTCTTTTTTCCCTCTTAGAAATATCTGTAAATGAGTTCACTAATAATAATGATTTTCATTTTACGTGGTCTTTGCTCTACAGCATGTCATATACCTGTGAAGAGATAATGTCTATTCACAGGGACATGTTGAAAGTTTTGGAGCAGAAGTAGAGTCAAGGGATGTGTAGCACACTGCATGGCAGTAGGGGAAGGGAAACTTTTTCAGGGATGCTGAGGCATGTTTTTTAAAGTATCATGTGAAAGACCTCCCTGCAATTGAATTCCTGATACTCAGCGTATATAGCTTAGAAGAATGCAGTGGACTCTACTGGGACTTGAATTATTAGTTTAACTAGTGGTTATGAGCCAGCAAAGCTGACCATTAAGCCAATATCTTCACCACCACATCTTTTAAAGTGGTAGCTCCTTTGTCAGTGGTTTTTTACCAACTATTTGAACTGGGTTGGCCACCCGGAATTGTGCTGGGTGGTTTGCAAGGCATGGCAAGAGGGTGTGAGAGAGAACTGGACTTTTGTTCACTTGTTGACATAAGTTATGTGATTGAAGTCCTGGCCCCACATAGAGCAGCAGAAGTGTTGTTACAGGCGGGATTATGACTAGGCTTTGCCCATAAGTGGTGCATGGATGTAGAGCAGTTCCTTTTAGGGCTACTGAGCATCCTCACCTGATTTAATATGTCAGTCCTGCAAGAGAAATTCAGCCTTTTCAGAAAGATGTGCATTCAGTAAAAGGAAAGGGAAGGAATTACAGCGTGCCAAGACCTGGTGGTTTGAGAGCTAAAGTATTGGTGTAGTACTTAGTGACTTCTTGTATGTACTTATAGTGGTCATTCCCTACCTCAGAATTCATGCCTATCTAACATCAGACCTCAAAAATGATAGGCTGTGAGACTGGCAGCCACTCATAAAAGAACTTATTAGTTGGCTGCCACCAAAAGTAAACAGGGGAAGGTATTCAAAACGAGGAAGATAAGTATAGTGATTTCATGTGAGTTTTTGTAAAGAGCTCATGTTTATGTATCATAATGGTCACTTGTTTAAAATAACCTATTAAGAAAGAATCTGAGGAATAAAAGAAGCTTGCAGAACTGCAAAGTGTGTTGCAACTAGAATCTGAAAGTACTTGCAGGATTGCAGGACTTCAGGAAGGATTTGATATTGATGCTGCCTGTATAGTGCTCTAAATGTTGCCTCACTCTCATGAAACCCAAATGTTTTATGGGTTGTGGAAGCTAAATATCTTGTGTTGCCTTCATTCTGCTCATAAACAATGCAGATACCTGCATCTCTTGCAACCTTGTGTGAACATGGTACACCAAGCTATCTTAATGAGACTGGACAACACCTATGTTTTTTTCTGTCGGTGTCACTGAGTTGATTTAGTTTGGCTGCTGTGAACCCCTGAGGTAGATATGCTAAAACCAGTTAAGGCCACTTTATTTGATAAGTTATTGCATTAAGTTAAAGACTGTTTAAACTGATTTAGGTGTACCTACCCTAAGAGTTTGCAGTGCTTACTTTTTATTCCTTTAGCTGCATGTGCACTTTATGATGAGAAGGAGAAGAAAGATTTTCCAATATAAACATGCCATAAATTGTATTTATATTCCCTCCCATGGTAGAATTTGTACAGATGAATGTGTGGTAGAAGAACAGTGAACTGTTAAAAGTACATATTTTTTTCACACCAAAATGGAAACACATAGCAAATGACACATTGTACATGAATTTGGTCTGGTGACAATAAGCCCTACTATTTTTGTTGACAATATGACATCTTTTTAACCACATTCTGTTTCTATTACTGTTTATTTATATTCAGGACAGAGGAAAGTGTTTGACCTCCCATTTGGAAGCTGCCTCTTCCACAGCAACGTGTATGATAATGGGTCCTCATTTATTTATGACAACTGCACAACGTGTACGTGCAAGGTAAGTCCACGGTGCTTTGGTATTGTGTGCTGCTGGTTGTTTGGCTTAGCAATAATTTGTAGGGCTGTGGAACTGTAAGCCCTGATACTGTTGTTCTTTGGCATCTTGTGTGGTCCCCAAGAATCTGATCTGAAGAGCACTTGCAGTTGTGCTAGGAAAGTTTAAAAAGTTATTGACTGCCTCAGCTGAGACAAGATGCCTGACTCTGTGACGCAAAACGAATTTACTCAGATTATGTGATCCTCTTTAAGTTTGCATTGCAGTGGAAGAGGAGTTTCTAAATGGTGAATTACCACGTCTCTGCTGAAGGGCAGTGATTTTTTTTAGTTCCTCTAACATGAGTGTGACCACTTGCACTTTTGCACCAAGGCACAAAAAATGAAATTGTCACCACATCACTATGATTTTGCAGGCCAACAGAAGTACAAGCTGGGCTTTAGTTTCACAGACCACAAAAGATTCCCTTAATCCAGTAAATAATTTTTATTTTCTCTCAGCTGACCTATTCAAAGCAGTTGGGTTGTAGCTTGGGTGGACAAAATGACTGAGCAAGCAGAAATGTTATGGTAAAGACACACAGGATCACAAACGTCTTGGTGATGATTTAATGATTCCTTTTTGTCCTTTTACCTAGGATTCAACAGTGCTATGTAAGAAGAGGTGCTTACTTCCCGGTGAATGCAATAAAAACGAAGACCGCTGCTGCAAGGAGTGTGTCTCATATATCTCTCCTGAGGAAGTGAAAGTGTGCAAGTTTGGCAATAAGATCTTCCAGGTAAAGTTTCAGGTGTGGCTCAAGAATAGATGCCGTTGTAACAGCTGAAACAGTGTCAATTTACTGTAAATTAATATTGTGGCTTGTTTTTTAGCAGAATCCTCACCATCCTGGCGATGATGGAACAACTCAGAGGCAAAGCTTTGCAAAATTTGCCATCTGCTATTTTTTTTCTGAGTTTGTGTAGATTCCGCTGATACGCAGCAGTTAAAGATTAGTTCCTCCTTGATGTGACATGTTGTCTCCCTCTCCGTACGTAGAGATTGAAGCTGCTGCTTCATTACATGTAATGCATTTTTAGTAAGAGATAGTAATGCTCTGCTTTCTCAAACAAACACTGATATTCATGGAGAAGATATTCTGACTGGTATGTAGGCTTTCTCTGCTGAGCCAAAAAGTCTCTTCCATAGCTGAGCCAACAGGATCTGTGCAAAGTTCGTCTTGGCTGAAAGTTACTCATCTTGCTTTACTACATTTCACATCTCTGCTAAGGACAGCACCCCTGACATCTTATATTGGGATAGCCATGTAATAACTGTTACCTACTGCACTCTCACCCAATGTTTTCAAACCACAAGGGATTCTCTGCAGAACACTTCTGCTATTGCTGAGGCCCTGTTTGTTTTTCCAAGTGGTGCGGCTTTTTTCACACTGTGTCAGAAAAAGATTCTGTCACCCCTTGGGCCATCTGTGAATTAAAAGACCCTTGAATCAGATCAAATGTTAAATCCTTTGTGAATACTTGGTTTGCTTAGCCAGAATTACTTCCCATTTATTCCATCTTTTGTGTACATAGCTGAAGTGTTTATTCTGGAAATTACACGTGAACCTACTGTACACTGAGACTATACTCCATCTGATTGGCACTTTCACACTGGTGCTATTGTGCTTCAGGAACAAATGCCTGCTTCTTAGGCACCCAACTAAAATATTCTGCTTCTTGTGAAGATTTTATTATATTGCTAAGTATTATATGGAGTAAGAAAAAATAACGAGTCAGTACACCCATTTCTGGCCTCGTGTGCAAAAAGGTAAATCCAGCATCACTCTGTTGAAGTTAATGGTCTAACACAGGTAGAATGGGCACAGCAAATGTGTTTTTGCACTCCTGTGCAAAAACAGCTGTGAGACAAGAATCGGGGTAGCTGCATGCAGTCAGCTGTGATATAGTCTGGTACCTTAGCAGATGCCTGGAGAGTGGTCATTAGAGGCCCACAAGAACATGTGCTGCATCAGGAACACCAGGCAATCAACGTGGGCTGGAAACAAAAGATAGGGGAGAGACAGCCTTTGACCAAGCATGCTGTGCTGAATAAGTTAGGCTCCTTGGCATTTCAGATTTAGTCTGTTTTTCTTTCTGGTCAGAACATCATGTTGAGGTGGGCATGTAATTGTTCACAGCTGTCTGGTTGGACTGCCTGTTCCTGTCAGGTCTATCCTCACCCTTCCTTCACAGCAGCCCTGTAAACAGAAAACATGCACATTTTGGCTCTAAGAGGGCTAGCACAAGACTGTAAATGGGTGAGACAGAATGTTTTAGGAACCACAGTTGGCAAATGCAACACTATGTAAAAAGGAGCTAGGGCATTTCCACAAGTAAGTGGGGACAAGACCATGAGGCATATTTTGCTCTGCACCTAATACTTTAAGAGCCATACATAGACTGTCTTACCTGCTTTGCATTTGAGAAGTTCAGCACTGTATCTCTTCTAAACATTTTCAGATGTTTAGCAGATCAAGTATCTGTGAAAGTGCTGTAAGTAATCTAAATTAGAATTCATTATTCAACCATTCCTGCCCTAAGTCAAAATGATGCCACATCTGGGAATAAATTCACTGTATGCTGACATCTTAATCAAACACTTTCACGTGCAACAACTTAAAGACGTCACTTAACCCAATGAATCAGGTTTTTCTAATTATGTGAACTCAAATGAAAATTTATGGTAGGTGTGATCACATCTCAGACACATTCTGGAGAGAAAACAATGCAAATAATCAGGACACCAATGAAAAATGCAAATGTGATTTGATTAGCCTTTGAAAAATGAATTTCTGACCTGGCAGGCCAAAGGGAAGAAAACCCTGCTGAATTTGATCTTTGTCTTTAATCCGACTGGCCATGGACAGACACCTTAAAATAATTTAGACTAAACAATGACACAATGCCAACAGGGAAAGTCATCCTTTCTTGTGCAATGATACATTGCTGAAATAGCTTCCTGTTGCCACCCCAGCTGATACTATATCATGTTCCCTCTTGCAGGATGGAGAGATGTGGTCCTCTGTGAACTGCACCATCTGTGCTTGTGTGAAAGGCAAGACAGAATGTCGCAAGAAACAGTGCATTCCAGTCAACAGCTGTCCTCATGTGAGTTTTTTAAAAGAACAGAGCTTTCTTCTCTTTTTTTTCCTCCACCATTATCTTTTTCAGTGTTTCTTGGAAATCTGTGCATGGCAGTGGGGCATGCAGGTTGGAAAGAAGGGATCCTCTGGCATTATTATTTTAGACTGGCATTCCCTAAGTGTGCTACTGCTACCCTGAACATGGGCTTCCTGCCTCTGTCCTTGCTCTGAAGACTCTGTGCTCCTTTCCTCCTCCTCCTCCTTTTAACTTTCTCTGTCCCAGGTAGCTGCACTGGAACATCTCTTTCACATATATTTAATAGCTTTATAGAGTGGTGAGATGATGATGTTAATATTTCAAGAGCGCGCACATTGTTAAGGCAAGCCACAGGAGGTTGTTGTACTTGCATTTCTCAGTGCATATGAGGCTTCATACTTGGTTGAAAATGTAAATTAGACAGAGCAAAGCAAATTATTTCAATCAAGCCATGCAGCTTTCTCTAAGGTTGCAGTCTGAGTACTTTTTATTTGAAAGTCTGAAGTGAACTCAAAGAGTGGTGTAATTGTAACTTTACTTAATTGCTTCAAAAATCACCATTACTTGAAACCTCGAGCTAAAGTCAGCCTTTGTTTCTTGGATCTCTGTCACTGACAAATTATTTTGTTTTAATGGCTCAAGCTTTCAGAAGAGGGAGCTCTAAATAGCACCTCATGTAGGGGCAGATCTTTGAACAGAACTGCAGAAGAGAGAGCCAAGTCATTAGAATTACACCTTCTCAGTGTTTCCTTCTCCATCCTGGAAGCCAGTGGGGAAAATATGAGTCACAGACACCTAGGTATAAAATTTTAAATGACAAACTCTAGTTTGTAAAATTTTATATGTGTGAACTTTTGACAGCCAGAAGCAGTGGTAGAATACAGAGCCTGTACCTTGGTGCTCCCTGTTCTGCTGTGCCAGTGGGCTGCAAGAGCGATGCTTGCATCCTCAGAAGAGGTGACATCCTTTTCCTGTCACTCTGGCACTCACTGCAGAGGGCAGTTCTCCTGTTAATGGGCCTCTTGAGAGATGTTGCATACATCTTAGGAAGCGTGAACAAATGGAGCTGCTCTTCTGGGAACCTGATGTGTCTCAGGGAATTAGGTTTGTTCAGGCCATTCACAGTATGAGCAGGAGGTGAGAGCTTGGACCCTTTAGGCCTCTTCAAATTCTTTGTTGGCCAAGAACCTGGCACACGCTGCATCTCCTTTATATTTTCCCTGTGCTGATGCATTTCAAATGTTTAAGATACTTCTGAGATCAGATAACTGATATGACTTAACATAGATCTTAAGTGAAATACACCACTTCAGCAGTACCCATATATAAATTTGAGCATTGAGATGATCATTTGAAGTGGCTTCTAAAATGAAAATAGTGGTGGGTAAAAATTCACCATCCACAGTCCTGCAGCAGCATAACTGACTGACTGATGAACTCATTTAGCACTGCTACACAACCTGCTCCAAGGTTAACGTGAAGTCCTAAACTGCCCTAGACCTCCGAGATGAGTCCTCAGATGTGGTCCAGTTCATTAGGGCTGAAAAGACCAGCTTTGTTACCCTGCAGCACCATTCCCTCCAGTATCTAACCAGTCAGCCTGCTCCCTTAAAATGGAATCTACAGCAAGCTGCATGCAAAGCCACCCTCCTCCACAGGTACACATTACATTTCTGCTCTTCCAAGCTAAGTTGGAAGGATAAGTAGGAGAAGGAATATAAACTCTAGAGTGAGATTTATTTTCCTATTCAAGTGGGTATCAAGTAATTTTAAAGCAAATAATGTATGCTAATGGTTTAAATCTTTTACTTTTCATGTGTGCTCCACTCTCTTTGATGAGATATTCTGTCACAAAACTATAAATATTAAGTAAACACACCACATTATTCAAAATAAAGATATATTAGTGATTCTGTTACTGGAAGTCTGGATGCCATGCACAGAGTTATGCTGCTGTCTCTGCAAACTGTAGGGGTGTGAACTCCATTTCTTTTCTCTCTTCACAATATTTTTGGCAGTAAGCAGTCTACTGACTATTGAAGACTGCTGTGGAATAAAATGCTGATTAGTGTCCTTTAGGGCATCAGGCCACATAAAGTTATCTCATTGAAACTGTGTTATGATACACACAACTGAGTGTGAAAGGATTGAAGATTCACAAGGAACTTACAATATTATTCCTTGACTGAAATGCTTTACCATGCAGTCTTAATACTCTTTGCATGATGTTGTGGGTTTTTTTTGGTGACAGAATATTATTCAATTTATCAACATAGATTTTGGCCAATTATTTCTTGAATGGATGGTTTTCAAAGAGGTAATTCTGTAGAAATTTCCAATGCCATGCAATCATTTGTATTATTCAGTGTGTTGGTGGCAGGCTGACATATTTTTGAAGACTGTTTCTGCCATTTCTTTCGTTTTCTTCATAGGACTAGGCACATTTTTCTGTTTCTTTTATTCTTTTCTTTTTGGAGCATTTAGTCCTGTACCAGTAATTACAGGAAGTGTCTTTCTTAGCTTCTTTTCATCTGCAGCAGAGGCAATACATCTCACAAATTCAATCGTTCCTGTTGTATTTGTAGTAAAATCAGTCCTCCTTGGGCTTCTAGTGAGCCTTGTGGCTTGTGGTTTCTGTTTCTTACTTTCTGACCACTGACTCCACATAGACTCCCTCTCTCAGTTACCTGGAGTGACAGCCTGCAAGGTGCGGTACACATTGGCCCCCATCCAGCAAAGCTATTAAGCATGTGTCCAGTTCTGCTGAAGTTAGTAGGCCCTCCATGTGTGCTTAAACACATGCTTAAATACTTTATAGGAAGGGAGTAATCTCAACACTTGGCAAAACTGAGTTTCAGAGATCCTTCAGACCTTTTCTTACCTAATTTGCTATTCACTTGCCCTAGCCTTGCTCCATCCTCTTTCCTGCCTTGTGCCATCTCCTTTCCCATTACCCATCCTTATCGTTTTCTGCCTCGCCTCCTCTCCTTACGCCTTTGCATTCTCTGCTAACAGTGTAAGCCTGTGGTAATGGTCAGTGGTCCTGGACATGTCTCTTTTTGTACTGCTAGAGGACGGCCTGGTGAATTTTACAGCATGCAGCCTTTTCTGACCTCCAAGGCTGTGCAAAAGTTAATAGAATTAAATTCACAGCATGTGAAGACAATTGCAGAGTTTGATTCTGTGGGTAAATTTTGAACCCGTGAACTTCAAGTGAGTTGAAAATTTATTCAGAACACGTTCTCCCATCTCTAGCACAGACTGCATTTAATGTTATACACATCTGTTATTATTACAAACAAAAAGTTGCTGTTTTTACTCTAGTGCCAAATGAGGCACAAAAAAACAACAGCTGTTGCTATTGCACAACCAAACAACCCCCTTCCCCCCCGCAATTAGTCTTGCCTTAAAAAAATAGAAAATAAAAACCTCAGACATAAAATTGAAAACCTCATAAAAAAAGAAGAAAAATCCCAGAAAATAAATAGACTCAAATGTGGTCTGCTTATAAATATTCATAGGGAAAAATGGGATCACATCACTTAGCCCACTCCTAAGGGAACCCTCAATGCTAACGAAGTCTTGCAGCACATGTTAGCAATAATGGGTTTCCTTATTCTAGAAGACAAAAACAGGATCTTGGGCCAACATGGTGGCTCAAGTAACCAGCCTCAGCAGGCTGCCTTGGAGATTCCAATTTCACTTGAATTCTTGCCACTTTCAGCTCGGCTGATGATTTCAACTCTGTTATTGAAATGGAGAGGTAAAGCTGTGCAGTGGCTGTGTACAGTGCGTGTGTGTGTGGCATTCAGCTGCACGTCTTCCATTCATACAAGTAAGTGTTGCCCAGCTCCCTATTTCTGTGCAGTTTTAATGGTTCCTCCTTTAAGGGGTTTGGTCCTAGCAGGTGCTTCGTAGGTCTCCCTGTTGCAGCCTGGTCCTCAGCTATTCTCTTTGCTCTGGGGCCTGGTGGTCACACAAACATCTAAGTGTTACCCACACTGCCAGAGAAAATCTGATCCAGCCCTTTTCTCAAGTCTGTTCACATGCAGTTGCACATTCAAAGACAAGCTTACACTGAACTTTTATCCCCTGCGGATCATGAGCCCAAGTGCACTCATCACCAAGCTCTCATTCATGCCACCTGGGTACATCAAGCACAAGCATGACAGAGCGCGCTCCATTCCAGTCTGCTGTCAGATATTTGGAGTTCATTTTTCTCCATGCACATTGTCAAAGCTTGGCAGCACTGTAGGCAGAAAGCAAGGCAGGCAGCAATAGGGCTTGCTGCCTGTGCCCACTTCCCCACTCTCTGCATAGACCTGCCTCCTATTTCTTGTCTGTTTTCATGAGCTTTTCTGCACTGTTGAGTGTGTTGAGTGGGCAGAATAATGCAGCTTCATTTGCTTGCTCTTGTTGGCCGCTCCTTGCTCACCAGCTCTGTGGGAAACAGGAGCCGTGGTCCCACAAAGGGGACTTTCTCAGAGTTCAACTACTGTTGGAGCAAAGGGTTGGTGCTGAGGAGCAGCACAGCTCCATAGGCCTCTTCCTTCCCTGTATGGGAATGTGGGTGAGCTCCAATATCACCATAAGTTCTGTTATAACCCACGCCAGTTTTTACTTAGAAAAACACATTGTTCAGTCTGAAATTTTCCAGGCTTGTCCTCTAACTTGACAGTTAGCTTTAGGGAATTTAAGAAAAATCAGATAGAACATCTTTTAATTCGATGAAGGCTGAAAAGGATCATGAATGGATGTACACAGAGGCATGCCTCCTACTTCTAACCAGCCTTGTATAAGACACAACCATAAATAAAATTGACCTGGGTGGAGTGGTAAATAACGACTCAAACTTCTGTCCATATTACTATGACTAGGCCAAATTGTTTGCTTTTAGATGTTGCACATGCCCATTTATTTCATTGGGGAGATTCGTCCATGATTGTTAATATGATTTCATGAGAGATACCACAAGATTTAGCCATGAAAGAAATCTGGCCAAACTAGAGTGCTAACAGTGCTTGCTTCCTTCCTTCATTTTTATAGGAAAAATGAATGATTTGAGGGGAGTGTGGGGGTGGAGCAGATTGCCTCTGTGTGGTGACTAAAAGGGTGTGCATAGGAAACGTATCGTATATATTTTGGGAGGTAGGAGAAAGGTAGTGATCTTGTTAACCCAATGACTAGTCTGCTTTAGATATCTGTGAATACATGAGTCCAAAATTCTTGCACACTCTCTGAAAAGTGGTAACAGAGAACCCTTTTAGTATTTCATTTCTTATAAGACTGCCAGGAAGCTCTTTGAATAGTTCTGTCTGTTTTTAGCACCTGATATTTGAAGCTGTAACCAGGGCATTGAGTTCAAACACAACTTGAACTATTTTCAAAGGCTTATCCAGCCTTACAACATAACACAGTCATTGCTCCAAAAACTCTTTCATTAAATCAGCCTGTCTTTCTCCCAATTAGGGTAAAATCCTGAACAGAAAAGGATGCTGTCCTATTTGCACTGAAAGTAAGTCTTTTTCTTCAAATTCTTTAAATTCTTTTTTATTCTTTCAGAGAAAATAAATATAGTAGAAGTATGTTTGCTTTTCTGCCTTCTTTTTAGAGGTGACTAAAGGGCAGGTGATTATTGCTGGCCACAGATTTTCCCTCCTACAAATCTGTAAATTTAAAATAAAATGCCTGGGTATTTTATTTTATTTTTTTTCAAAATGACACTATTTTTGTCAAATGTGAGGTGCTGCTTTTTGAAGGGTATAGTCAGCCTGTGAAATTTGTAGGTAATAAAATAAGCAAATTAATAGAGTTGTAACTTTTAGGACTGGGTACCTTTTATATCTGTAAATAACAGCCCAGCTATGTGTATATATAATCCAACACCTTTGCAGATGATTTGTGAGACTTAAAAAAAGGTGTGCAGAAATCTGAGACACAGTCTGGGGCAGCAGTGGAAAGTATAATAGAAAGCTATCCTTCTGTCTGTATGATGTTTAGCTTAACCATCACCTTTTTATCCTTTTACTCTTCACTTCAGGGATCATCATCTTATGGTATCACTTGTGTTCTGTCCCAGTCAGCAAAGCACTTATACCAATACTTATTAAGTTTGTCCTATTTAAGTCAAAAGGGAGACCTATCTCCACTGAAGCTAACAGGATACAATTACGTATTTCCTTCAGGACATGTTTAAGTATTTTACCAAATAGGGAAAGACTGTTAAAATGGGGTTTCATGATTTATAGGAAGGCTTCTGATAGAAGGAACGGGTTTTTAAGGAGACTGTTTCCTATTCTTTTGTCTAAAATCAAATTGGTTTTGCTGATCAACTCAATTCTGGGTGCTTTTGGATACCACACATTCCATATGCTAAATACCTGGTTTTCCACTCTGCAGCTCAATCATTTTGAAACATGTAACTTGTGATAAAATAAATCTAGTTTGCAAGTCTTCAGTATCAAAATGAAATTAAATACAAGTGGCAACCTCAGAAACACTTGAAATAATACTGAACAGAGGGAGAAATGAAAGAGGATTCAACTGACCAGCAGTTGATTTCACGTTAGCTCAATTTCAAGGGAGAAGAAATTTGCATAGACCTCTGCTTGATCATGACATGTCATTAGTGTCATGAATTTATCGATCTCTATCTTGCCTCTGTTCTTATGTTTGTCTCAGTTAACCTTTCTCATGTGTTCTTTTGTAACATGAGAGGGGAAGGAAAATAATGGGGCCAGCCATTTCCTCAAAGCACTAGAGACCTTCTACTGTAAGGGGTTAAAAAGAAGACAGTACAGTGACTCCTTCAGAAATGCTACCAGAGAATGATGACTTGTGATAATTGTTTCATGGGAGAAGGAGGCAAAAAATATATTTCTTCAAAGTAAAAATAACTCATCTAGGAACCAGGTTACCTAAAAAGTCAGAGCTTGATGATATAAAGGAATGCTTATGACTATAAGACATGTGAAATTAAGGGCAGACCATTGTTACTTGTCCTCCTACCATGCAGCTCTATAAAGAGCCTGGCTCCATCTTCCCAGTAACCTCCTCCTAGGTACTGGCAGACTGCTCTTAGGTGTCCCCAAAGCTTTCAGGATAAACAGCCTTACTCCCTTAGCCTCTTCTTATGGGTCCTGTCTGCATTGCACTGGCTGTACATGAGGCTGAGAGGCTCGTTGCACTGTCCCGCGGTGACATGCTCCTCTGTTGCACGTGAAACAGAGGGGTCCTTTTGGAAAAAGGTGTCTCGCTATGGACCCATTTAGTATTTGGGGGAGAGATTATGCTGACCTGATTCCAAACTTTTGTGACTAAAGGCCGTTCCCAGCTTTTATCAGGTAATGTAGTCAAAGAGCTTAAATACCGTCATACAGCAGTGATAGCCATTAGTATTTTAACAGTTGCCATTTGCAAGGAACTAATTCCACCTTTGCGCCAGAAATGCTGTAAATGTCATCATGACATAAGACAGGCAAAAGGCAAAATCATAAGGATTTCAGTGACGATCACTCTCTCAGATAGTAATTAGAAACTTTGGTAATTCAGCCAATTTCTGATAAGATGTACATGCACAGCCCTTTCCTTCACCCACCCACTCATGTTGATTCTCTCTCCACATATTAACACACCAGACATTTCTGGCGGTCCAGCAGATATTAATTTTCCAAAGTAAAAACAACATAGGAGGTACAAGAACATACTGTACACAGGAGAGCTTTGAGTACAGTTTAAATGCAGCCAATTTCTATGAAGTGGGTCAAAACCAGTCACGTTGTTAAAGGATAGACTTTAAATTGAAAAAAAAAAATCAAAGGATTATTTTTCAAAGCAGTTTGTTGCAGAGAGAAAAAGTACCTTGTCTCCTAAAGGGCTGGAGAGTCTCTTTTGTCTACTGTTGCTGAAGTTAACTATGGTTAGTTTTGGCATGTTGCTGTTTAAGCTCCATGGCTGGTGTACAGTTATCACTAATTAAACACAGTGGTCATACCAGTGGAAAATTCAACAGTTTAGTTTATCCTGCTGTAAAAATGTAATGAAATGTACTCTTTTGGGCTTGATTTAGAAAAATCACCACTGACGTCAATTCCATAAATTAGTAATCCTATGTTAGACCAAGGTCATTTTCATATTAAAAAAAGAAAACACTAAACCTGAGTTCAAATAACATTAACAGACTGCTCTCAACTCCAGACAAAGATGGGAATTTGCAGTGGAGGTTAAATCTTTGTTCTTCACAAAGAAGAATTGATAGACCTTGCTGAAATTGCAGCATGCAGTATCCTACTGCAACCACGTAGATGTATTTTAATTATGATCAATAATCCTAACACAGTCTTACCGAAGTCATTGCGAGGCTTTATGGATGAAGTTTTTTCAAAGTGGACTGCAGTCATCTAGGTCTAGCAATACACATGATTAGTTTTGCAGTAAAGGCCTCTTTTGGGGCAGAAAATTTCATTCATTACAAATCATTCTGCAGCTTTTTTAATTGACAAAATGACCAGCAGAGCTAAACCAAACTCAAGGGCATTTGGACCCAGCCTTAGGATTAAAGGGTTGGTACTTTCACCTGGTCCCGGATCCTTTTTATTTGATTTTATAGAAATACTGAAAAAAATGATGACTCTTCAAAGCAAAAAGGAAAAAAAAAAAAAAGGTGGGGTTATGTATTGTAGGTACCTGTGAGAGCAGGGAGTGGGACTAAAGGACCACATAGGCCCCTGCTGGTCCTGTTTCTTGTGTTATTTCCTTGCCATGGAGAAATACATCAACAAAAAGACTGCAATTGTTTATTCACACTGGAATGCTGTTCATGATTTACCTCCTCAGCCGTTTCAGCCATGATGGTCTACTGTATAAATATGTATTTGGACAAATTGGAATAGCTATTTTATTTATGAAATAGACCATAAAGACTCCTGTGGAGTTTTTGACACCACACCTTGTAATGTGTATTATATCAAGCTGCACTATGCAGCAGTTATTAGGGAAGTACTCTATGGCTATGCATTTTTTAAAGAAAAGCTAATGAAATTCTATTATGCGTGCTCTGTAGCTAGTTTTCAAAACTTAATAATGTGTTCTGTTTGATTTAGGGCTTAATTCAGCATATGGGCTAATTGCATTCAAAGTTTCATTTTATTTTTAAAATGCTGAGGTATTTTTGAATTATAGATGTGCAACCAGAACACCCTTAACTGGTAAACTTGTATTTTTTCCTCCCTCTCCTTACTTAGAAAGTGTCCAAACCAATTTTAGTTATAATTTAAAGAATATTTTTCTTGGCCACTCTTAACTAGCTACAAGCCCAGAAGAGTGTGACCAGACATCTGGACATCTTGGACTTCAATTGACTGCTCTGATCTCCTGAAAAAATAAAACAAGCTATTCCATGAGCACCAGAGCTACAGAGCCTGGTTTCCTATGGATTTGTGTCCCATTTCCTTTACATCCCAACAAATAATAAACCCAGCTAGAGACAATATATCCTGTGGCTGCTCTGGAGCTACAAGTGTGCTAATTGCCCAGCCAATATGCTCATGCTCTCCGGCTGGTCAGGATGTGTGTGCTGACTGTCTGTCTGGCCTCCTCCAAGCAGTATATATATCTTGCCTTTCTAGAAAGGCTAAATACTGTCTGGGGGGGGACGGGACGGGACGGACGGGACATTGGGTGGAAGGCAGAAAGGTACTTTTTGGCAACCAGTTATTTCAATAAGTGGTTCTTACCTTTACTCAGCATACTGCTTACTAGAAAGGAGTTATCTTTCAGAATTTTATCCCTCTGTATTGGCCAAAACAGGTCACGGTTTCATAAACTTCTTTTTTCCTTATGAGAGTAAGTTAAAATTTGGGGAATGCTAAATTATTCTTTTCCTTGCTGTTGCTTTTTCAGCTCCCTCCTTGTACAGATAAATGTGTTTTCAAAATCGTTGCTCCTTGCCCACAGTTACCTTCCCTGTTACCTTTTCTAATGAAAGGTAATTCAAAATTCATTTGAATCAGGCACATGATTTGTAAATGTAAGGAAAGTATGCCAAGAGTTCTGTAGTATTGACTTTAGCACCTAAATACTGTTATTATTAATTTGCAAGTAAGCTGAGGATCCTTAGGTGGGAGCTGAGCAAACTGCATGAATCACACGTGTAGTTTAAGATTGTCAAATATAAAAGCATTGAGTCCATATTTAGTTGCTTAAGAACCAAATGTGAAAACTGCTGAGCTCCCAGAAGCTTTTATGAAAGCCAGAAGTTTTGAATACTGATTTGGGAGCCTAAATGCAGGATTCCAAAAGAGGTTTAGAGGTGTTTGCAGCCAGCTTCCAATAATGTTTAATCAGAGTAGAGTGCTTAAGGTGCTTTGAAAATCACAGCCTCCTGAACACAGCTATGGGGCCCTCCTTTGAAAAATCTGTGTTTTTCAGGGACAGAGAGGGAATGGGTATATTTGCCTTCATGTGCATGTGTAGATGAGCAAAAGAAGGCATCAAAGATCATGAATGCCAGGTTCAAAACAAGCAAGAGGCAGTGGTTCTTCATGCACTTTGCCCAAGGATCTTGTGGATGCTAAAAACATTTTTAGGTACAAGGGGAGACAAATTCACAAAAAAGAAGACTATCAAAGGTTACTAAATAAAGAGAAACCATGTCTAGCTCAGAAAATGCCTAAGCTGAATATAGTTGGAGGCTGGTGGAGTCTTAGGGGGAAGTATCATATATAATTGCCCTTTTCTAAGTCTACCCTAGACACCTGATAGAGACAAGGACTATCTGCAATAAGCTGGGAACAACTTGCTGTAGGAAAATAAGGGAAGGATCTTCACCTATGATGCTATGCCTTGTTAGCACAAGCTAGCAAAATTCATACTCCAGTGTTGGGGAACGTAGCTTTGGTGATGCAGCAACACCTCTCCACCCATTATGTCCCAACAGAGGAGTAAGTCACACATAATCCTAACTAGAGAGCCCGTGCTTCCAATAGATTTCAAAAACAGCCAAGCAGAAACTGGTTTGTTTCAGAAGGGGAAAGAAAAAAAAAGAAAAAAGCAGCAAACCATAAAACATGATGTGATTGAAACTCTCCCAAAAGGAAATAAACAACAACCCAAAACCTAAAAATGGCAGGAACTCTTTTCATGTTGCCTGTCTTTTGCAGTCTTGTTACACCCTGTATTTAAGGTTTATTTCTAGGCCAACCAGTTGTTCTTACTGGCAGTGCCTGAGTTATTGCATACGCTCTTGCAGGGTGTGGATTTTTTTTTAAAACCCCACAATTTTAGCAAACCTTTCAAGAATGTTTTACACAGTGATATCAGAGAATCAATTATTCAGGCTGTTTTTGGGTAGATTTTGCCTCCCCCATTTCCTTGGTTATTAAAGAAAACAGAGAAATTTGGATCAGACATTCAGCTATCCAGTCCAAAATACATTCTTTTTTATTTTAACTGCACTGCATCAAGTTGACATATGACGTGACACGATGTAACATAACATAAAACAACATTGCTCTGCATAACACATTAGAAATTAAAAATAAATATTTCCTTTGGATCCCATTGGTACTATCAATTTTACTTGCACATCTCTAAATTATGTTTGTTTCTCTCATGTCTTGCTCTTAGCCACTTGCTTAGGTGAAGAACCAGCCTCCCTTTCCCGATGTTAGTTAATAACATGTATAACATGTCCAAATTCTTGGCCTCTAGAAACGCAGACAAAAACCAGTTCTCTCCTCTGAAATCTTCACTGTTGTTTGGGCTGATTTTTTTGTTGATGGTTTCCTTGTTTTCATAGAAGTTGTCATTATGTTTAAAGAAAAATTAAAGCCTGAAAAAATGAAATAGAATCTGAGCAGGTGATAAAATATATCTTAATATTCATCATGCAGATAATTACATGTGTATGTAAAGAAATCAGAAACATGTTAGTATGATTTAGTAACAGTAAAGTCAGATAAAAATCTATGGGATTCCTTTTCCCATTGGTAAAAATTATGTTGGTGATTAAAAACTGTATGGTTCTTGCCAATTTATGGAGAATCAATTAATCTTTTTATGGACTTCAGAAAATAAATATTGATATCTTCATTGGTATCAATGAGGAAAATGAGACTCACAGAAGTGCACATTTTTAAAAGCACTCTCTTATCTAAGTGTCTTGGTTTTTAGCCTCTGCTTAAAGTCCTTTGAGCCTGATTTCCAGAGGTGTTGAGCAAATGTGGTTCGTTTTGACTCCCAATGGAGCTGTCAACATGATGTCCTTGAGAAATTGAAACTTTTGGTCCCTAGTTGCCAGACATAGTAAAGAGGCATAATAATGATGCCAAGGCTAGTTACTGGCTTAACTGAAGAAGCATGCACGTGGCAAGTTAGGGGTAAAGTACAAATCTCCCAGGTACCAGCTCTGTGATGGTACTGCACCATGTGGTGAGGGAGACTGGGGTTAGACTTTAGGAAGGTCTTATTCACAGTAAGGACAGCCAAGCACTGTAACAGATTGCTGGAGGCAGCTGTGGAGTTGCTGTTACTACTGCTCTTTAAGAGCAGGTTAGATAAATGTCTGTCAGGAATTACATAAGTACAGGTGATTCTGCATTACAGCTGGAGAAGGAAATGGTAATGTCTCCCGCGGTTCCCTTCAGTCCCATCTTCTGTGTCTCCATGTGGGTATCCTTGGACGGTCTTTAACTACAGCTAGGAAAATGCCAGAAACATTATAGCTGCTTTAGCATAGCACTCTGCCTAGGCTGAAAAATCCTGCTGAGAAAGGTTTATTGCATAATCAGAGCTGCACTGCACTCCACTGAAGGAATTCCCTGCCTCTTCTCCATAACATCCATGTCTCCTTCTTTTTTGTATGTTTGAATTTTCCCTTTTTTAGCTGCCTTTTCAGGCGAGCCATTGTTAGTTGGATAAATTTTTTTTTTTTCCAGTGAATAAATTGTATTCCTTGTTACTCTCCCCTCCTTTGTTGGTTTTTGGGGTTTGTATTTTTTTTGATTGATGCTGTTCACAGCTCTCTGATTACTGAGTGAAATTTTGTTACTGCAGCAAGCCCTCCCCCTAAAACAGGCATCATCTTTCAAAAGCAGCCTCAGCCCATGGGTATCCAGCTGGCAGTAGCAGTGTGCATTTCTCTGCCTTGAGACTCCTTCTTCCAGGAACAGCAGCAATGAGATGTGGTTAGGACCTATTGTTATACCAGAAGGCTGCAATGCAAATAAATTTGCTGCTCTCTTTGATTGTGAGGCAATTCAATCAATTGCTGGGTAACTGCAGGGTAACTTGGCATCATTGACATGAGTGTGGAAACGTTCTGCCTTTGAGCTGTGGCTTCTCTGACCAGTGTATGGCTGCAAACATCAATAAGAAATCTCCCTTCACTTGTAATGATGCAAATGATTGGTAGAGATACCATGCCCTTAGACAGTCATTGCATCATGTTAGTCACGTACTACTGATGTTTAGTTGGCAGCAGAGTAACAATAATTACTACAAGTCAGTTGTGTATAAACAACATATATGATAGCTTGTAACACTGAATAAAGATGCTGATTCTACAGATAATTTGGGAAAAAAACCATAGATATACCTAGTTTATAAATGTACGATATTTGTAAGTGTGTCTACATAAAATACAGGCAGAACCAGGTCCTGCTAAAGTGATCTGATGGCTTTTGATTTCAGGGGATCACCCCTGCTTAACTGGGGACATTAAAATTAGCCTCAAAAATACACGTGATGTATTGAATTCTGCTGCTGGTAGTGGATTAGGCTTTGCTCCCACACACAACTTAAGGGTGGGAACTCATCTCAGGGGAATTTAACTGTCTGAGAGGAATCCCTGTAGTCTTAGATACTTGTTTGCACTCCCAGAGCTGGCAGCAGAGAGACAGGGTCCTCCAGAGAGTAATTCCCCATGTATTAAAAGACGTGTCTAAAACTGGTGAAGATTAAACTTTCTAGTCATGTCTGTTTCTCTGTGTCAGAGGGAGACTGGATGAATTGCTTAGACTAGACATTTCATGTTTGGAAAGCTGAAGATAGGTGGGAAGGCTCCCATCACGCATCTCCAGAGACATGTGGGCCCTGCAAGCCCAGGGCTCTGCCTGCTCTGATATCATGAATCAGGCTTGTATTTTCTGGAGATGAAATAATTTGAAAAATTTCACAAGCATTGTAATAACTGAAGCTGTTCAGGTGGTATATTATGTTTAAGGGACAAAGACATAGTTTGGAAGATGTGTCTTTGGTTCCTAGCTACAGGTTGGCCTTCCTATGCTGCCCCAACAATCAATTGGCTTTTGGTTCCCTCCTGCTTTGGGAAAGACTTCTACAAAAGCCATGAAGCTTCTGTTTTTCAAAAATATATATTCCTAGTGGGCGTCAGCCTAATCTGCCCTGTAAGGCAGATAGATTAGGTGAGAGTGGTGACCTCTAAGTTCTTATCAACTGCTTTTTTCAAACTTTGATTGATCCTGATATGGTGCTTTTGTTTCTCACTCACCTGCAGAGCCTGGAGTTTGCACTGTATTTGGAGACCCTCACTACAACACTTTTGATGGACGGACATTTAACTTTCAGGGAACATGTCAGTACGTTTTGACGAAAGACTGCTCCTCCTCTGCCTCGCCCTTTCAGGTGCTGGTAAAAAACGATGCCCGTCGGACCCGTTCTTTTTCCTGGACAAAATCAGTGGACCTTGTGTTGGGCAGAAGCACTATCAGCCTCCAGCAGCACCTCACAGTGAAGTGGAATGGGACCCGCATCTCACTACCTTGCAAGACACCACAATTTCAGATCGATTTGGATGGTTATTTGCTGAAAGTGACGACCAAAGCAGGTAGGGAAAGTGTGTGTGTGTGTCTTCTCCCTGAAGAACTTCTCAAGTGCAACATGAACAGCAGTCAGTAAAAAAACTTGATAGCTGTAATAGATGTAGTTATAACTTTTTACAGATATGGGGAACCCAAAGTGCTTTCAAAATCCCTGCAGCCCACAAGCAGACAGAGATCCCAGCTACGAGTTTGAAGTCTTTGCAGAACATTTGCTAAGCTATGTTTCTTTCTGCAGCTGACAATTAACTGCCTGCATAGACGAATGTGCCATGATTTTAACTTCCAGTAACTTAAGAGTGGCTTATGCAGGGTCATGGTTTGATACTTACAGATAAGAACAGAGAGGAAATCAGTTCTTAAACATAACATTCGTTTTTTTTCCCAGTTGCAGCGACATGCCTTACAGTCTAAGTCAGCAATTTTAGTTACCAATGGCTGGAATGACTTTAAGCTGTCATATTATGGAAACATTTCACTAGGGCTACCCAGCAAAATGGAGGTCCCGGTTTGAAAACCAAGGCCTAATTTACTGTTCAGTGCCATCTTGTTGAGCTTGCTTTGTGCTCAAGTAAGAGTTTGTCTGTGAGGAACAGCGAGTACACACCACCAGAAGCAAAAGGAAATCAGAAACTTCAGAGAATCTGGTACCTTATTTGTAGAAACAGGGAAGGGAGATAGCAGACTCACAGGTCTTTTGAGTCCTAGAAAATACGTTAATTTACAAAATGCTAAACCAGAGGACTTTTATTTGTTTTGATAAACTGTTCTGAAACTATAGTATCCTTGCATAGATAAATACTGAGGGGAAGTTTAAAACTTTCTCATTAGCATGTATTAGGTACTACTGTAGTCCTGAGAGATTTCACTTGCACAGTGAAGTACTGTTTC
The DNA here is from genome assembly GCA_031468815.1 of Morus bassanus. Taxonomy (NCBI): domain Eukaryota; kingdom Metazoa; phylum Chordata; class Aves; order Suliformes; family Sulidae; genus Morus; species Morus bassanus. Next base: position 54,413,569 of record CM062567.1, on the reverse strand, counting down.
AGTGAGAATACTATTTACTGTTAATTCAATTAAATGCCATGTGAAAGCAGTGAAACCAATCTTTCTTATGGAGTGATATGGTCACAGGCATGACACATAGTCATACTCATTATCTAGCATCATTTTTTTTCAAGGGGGACACTAGCACCCACTGTTGAGCTGAGAATTTAGACACCTGTTCATATAGCCCCTGGAAATGTAAGTCTGCATAATGTGGATCCCAGCTCTGGGCTCATTCCTCAAAGTGGCAATGCAGATTTTTGTGGCTGTCTGTAAAATGCACACAAGTCGACCATTATTCACAACTTCTAATTAAAAGCATCTTGAGGGTTTTTCTTTGCAGTCAGCTGAACACTATGAATTCTGGTGATGTGGATTTCATTAGCCAACCACAGGCCAAGGAAAGGTTTTCAATCGAAGATGAATGACAGCTAATCCTGTTGCTATTCCATTTGTCTCTGGTGCAAGCCTAATAAATGACTACACACATCCCTGTCCATGTGTTGGCAGAGGGAGTGCAAACATGGCATATGACAACATACCAAACAGTGTGTAATCACTGCAAATTATAGCCTAAATAATTCCTCCTCTTAACGGCACAGGATCAGGTTTCTCTTGCTGAACGCAACACGATGGGCCAAGTCCTCCTTTCCTCAGCACATAAGGCCTGGAAAGCAGCAGAACAGCATGGCTCCATTTTGCTGGGAGAGGACAAGCAACAGAGAGGCTGTAGAGAGGAGGAATGTGCTAAGTAGAACTGGTTTAAAGACCAACCTTTTGTTCCGCAGGAAATTCCGAGTGCTGGGGCAAAAAAAATGGAGAATTTTCTCTGTTTCAGAATGAAACATGGATTTTTAAAAAAATATACACTTTCCCAGTGTAGAGTGAAAAAAGAGGAGGAGGGAGGAAGTAATGAAAAATAAGCAAAACCGCTGCACTAGAAGCAAAATTCAAAGTAAAATTGGGCTGGGAAGTGCAGGGTCTGGTGCTTACAGCTCAGCCAGCATTCCCACGGCTTTTGGTTCTCCTTTTGCAGAGCTGGGAGCTGAGCCTGGGTAAAACAGGGTAGCCCAAAGCTTCAGGAAGACTTGTGGTCCCTGGCTACAGGGCAGTCTGCATGGCAGGGCTGTCCTGGAGTTGCATGACCTGACAGTCCAGGCTTCCAGGCAGCTCACCAGGCGAGCTGGCAGGAAACCAGCTTGGAGCCTTGCCTGTGGTGTGTTGGAAGTTCACTGAATCCGATATGTCTCCCTGAAGCATTTCAGTTCTGATGAATTGGCATTTTCCAGTGAAAACCTGTTTTGTTGCTAAATTCCTCACCAGCTGTAGTCCTGGATGCCATGCAGCAGCAATTCTGGCACCCTGCACTTGCAGGTACTTTGTCATGGGTGTGGTTGGGATGGTGTTGAGTCCTTGTCTAAAATTTGTGTGTTAAAAAGATGAGAGAGCAGAGGGTCACAAGGCTGGTGTTAATTATCTGTCCCACCGCTGCAGGAGCATTTTTTGTTGTTTCTGTGCTGATCTTTTGCACGAAGCCGCTTTGCTGAGGTTTTCTGTACCACTTTGGCACTAAATCTTTAGGGAAGAGTGGTCTGCCAGTTCTCGAGGTTGCCTTTACCATGAAAAATCATGCAGAACAACTGACGGGAATTCCCAGCATGGGGAACTCAGTGTGTGATGTGCATAAATCCAGAAGGATTTTTTTAAAATGCAGTAGAGCACATAGAGTGCCAAGTTAAGAAATCAAGTAATAAGTTGATTAAGCATCCTTCAAAAAGAGGGGAAAATTGGAAAACCCTAAAAAGTAACTCAGAGAATATTCCTTTTCTGCACAGCCCCAGATGGGACAGATGCTGCATCCTTTGGCTTCACATCTCTTGGATTCTGAACCTTGTCCAAGTGATGGGAAACTCATCCATATTGGGGGGGAAGGAAAGGGGGATATAGGCACCAAGAAACTCTTCCAAACAATTTCTGTCTGCCAAGGAGACCATTTCAAACATCACTCCGTAGCATAATCCCATCTGTCACAGCTCTTGTTGGTTTACAGAAACCAACTGAATCTTCTGCTTGCGAACAAACAAAAAGGCACACACTGCATAGTGCGATCAGGCTCTGACAAAATTATCATGTGTGTAGGAGTAAATACCCTTTGTCATTACCCCAAAAGGGACTAAGCTCTCTTATGGACAGAAACCTTTAGGCTGTTCATCAAAGCCAGAAATTACCCTTCCATCTGAGCAATTATAGCAGAATATTGTGTGATTAAACAATACCCAGCTAGAGGAAAGTACATCCTTTTGTGGTAGTTAAACTCTGAGTCTCTTGAATCAAATCCAGTAATCAAAGCAGGACTCTCTAGAATTAAAAATATGCATTTTTATATGCTGGCATGAAAACTCATAATTTTATGTTATTCTTGTCTGCATACCTAGAGTTCACAGAGGAACATGTAACAAATAGATTAGCTTAACTCTCACAAAGGACACAAATATTCAGGATAATTTTTGTAACCTTTCGTAATGAATGTGAGTGGTTTCACTGAAAGTCAGTAAGTCTTGGCTTGAGAGAAAAAGTTGTAAATGGAAAATTAAGATAGAATCATTAGCCAGTCTTTTGTGACTCTGCTTAAAGTCAGCAGCTTCTGAGGGAGCTCGTTTGGGGAAGAAGTTGAACACCGCCTTGAATACTGGAGTTATTTTCTGAAGAGAACTCTCTGAGATTTTGGATCTTGATGCTTGAAGCTTTGAGAAAGTTTATATGATTCTCAATTCTGAAGAAATCTTAGTTTATAAGTTAATGGCAAGGTTTTTCTAAATGCCAGCACGGCAGTATTAATCTGCTGTCTGCAAATCAAGCTGTGTTTTGTTTTGTTCAGTGTTGTCAGAAGCAAAGACAGCTGGAATTTGAATTTGTCCAGCAACGATAATGTATGAAGCAGCTTAAAAGGCAGCTTTCCCCCTTGCCACTGTGCTGGCCTCATTAGCAATTGTAGTCTTGCACAGCTTCTCAGTTGGCTGGGTGTAAAGTGCCTTTGGAGGAGGACAAAGTGGCCCTATCCATGCTGGGTTTATTAGATAATTAGAAACTGCTTCTAGGCATAGTCAGCTCAGGACATATGCGTGCTATCATTGCTAACCTATAGCGGTAAGAAAACATGATGCAATAGACTGTAGTGACCGGTGATGAAGAATTATCTGCACAACCTTGCTGGGTAAATCGTTCCCCAAACTCTTGGTGACATGGTGTAAACCACACAAGTGTCAGGACAGTATGTACTGATGGTAAAGCACACCTTCTATAGCCATAATTGCCCTTTGAGCCTCATCCTGTTTCTCTGTGGTGCGGGTAGGAATTGTCATGGGACACAATGGGATGTGTTGCTAAAGGAAGGGTTCCAGCTTTGAACTGAGTCACTGGTATGTTAATTACTTACATGAGGATAGGGCAGGATTTGGATCACATAGTGACAAGCACTGATTTACAAGAGGAAAGGGTGGTGCTAAGCCAGCCCACAGAGCAAATGCAGAAAGCTAGAGTGAAGTCCTGGTCCTGCACTGTGGAGTGATGCTATTTGGTATTCTTGGCCAGGCAGGGAGAAGAGGGTAAAATCTGGATTATCCTGTTTAAAAGCAGGTTCCTGTGTTTATCTTTAACTAACTGCTGTACACAGGTACTTTATGGGAATAAATTAACGTCAGAAAAATTATTTGTGATCTTCAGATGCAGGGTTACTGCAGAGATGTGAAGCAGTAGCATTCATCAGGCATTGGAAATAATTAAAAGGCCAATTTTGGGTAGAAGTTAAGCAGCAGTGATTCTTGGTATTGTTTTTATCCCATATGATACCAAAATTGGTTTCCCTTATGAGATACATATATACTCCTCAAAGGATAGAATTCATTTAATTTACAATCATCCAGGTAAAAACTAGAAGTTTAGTCTCCACTTGATCTCTGGGCTCTCTAGAGTATCACTGGAAAGAGAAAGGCATTCAGAAGGTAGTTTATTCCCTCTGTATTAGACACCATGTTGTGACCCAGAGCTGCCTATTTCTCTCCATCGAAGAGGGGGCCCAGACAGCTGACTTAAACTAGACACCTAGCTTTTAGATGGGTACAAACAGATAAAATGGATTTCACCCACAGAAAGCAATTTTGATTTTCATGTACTAGAAGTGCTAAAACTTACTGTAAAACAGCCTTCTTACAACAGTTTTACCCATCTGACATATCTTTGTGGTCATCTTTTTAACTCTCTTCACCCACACAAAATAAGGTACTTGCAGTGGAACAGTTGTATTCATCCAAACGAGTGATCAGTGTCAGCTTTGCAGGCAAGAAAAGGATGTTTTCCATAAGGTGGTCACTGGTGGAATCTCATGGGGCATGGACACCTTTGTACGCCTATGACGTGTGCAATGGGTGGCAATGGCTGAAATTCTGGGGCCCTGCAAAATCAGCTAGAGGTTTGCCCTAGCAAATCCAATTTGCAGAATTTTGCAAGAGACCTCTTTCAATGTTGAGAGTAGTTCTGCCTTGGCTCCAGATTTTTCAGGGTAACCCCATTCATTAGCAAGGAGGAACAAAAATAAACAGAGACTGGCATGAGTGTATTGTAATTGACTGTGATTTAAGAAACATTACACTTGCCAGAGGCACTTACTTACTGGGAAATATATAGAAATCTAACAACATTATCAGAAGGAAGCCAATGGCTTTGTTTAGGTTCCCATGAACACTGTTTCACAAACATAAGGCACATTTGTTATCCTCAATTTCTCCTTCTTCTCTTTTTTTTTGTGTGTTTTTGTCTCATGTCTTTATTAGGCTTGGAAATCTCATGGGATGGAGACAGTTTTGTGGAAGTCATGGCTGCACCACATCTGAAAGGCAAACTCTGTGGTCTGTGTGGCAATTACAATGGGCATAAGCGAGATGACCTGATTGGGGGGGACGGGAATTTTAAATTTGACGTGGACGACTTTGCCGAATCCTGGCGTGTGGACTCCAATGAGTTCTGCAGCCGCCCGCAGAGAAAACCTGTGCCCGAGCTCTGTCATGGGACGGTCAGGGTGAAACTCCGAGCTCACCGGGAATGCCAGAAACTCAAAGCATGGGAGTTTCAGAGCTGTCATTCAACGGTGGATTATACCACATTTTACCGGTAAGTGTGGCTTGCTGCAGAGGGAGATAGTGAGTTACTGTACAAGTTGAAAAATCACACCGTTGGCCCAATTTCAGTATCATTTGAGCACATGCTTTGAGCTGCTTTTGCTAAGAATTAATATACAGGCTTAGAATTACATTATGATGAGCTTTTCTGAGTCAGGAATCAGAAGAAATGGTCCTGAGCTAATAAAGACCCAAGCAGCCAACAGTGAGAAATGCAGGCAGGCTTGTGATCACCTAGAGAAAAAGTACTTCTGGAGACTAAGGAGAGAGGGGGAAGAGGCTTCAAAACATTTTGGTAAGCTCTTTCTGATTTCAAAGTCAGCTGTAAAGTTGAGGCTGACTTTAACTGCTATTGCTTGTGGACCAGATAATTGTGTCTTCCCAGAAGCGTTTTGAAAATGATTTTATTAAAGCAGGGATATGAAATATTACTTGTGTCGCTCAGATCGTGTAGTTTGTGGGTTGAGAGTTTGAAACAAGAAAGTTAACAAAAAGTTCAGTGCATGCCCATCCTGCCTTGGGAGCAAAGGAAGACAGAGGAGGATCTAGAAGCCTTGTCTGAGTGAATAATTTAAGATTTTTTATCTTTAAAATGCTTCCAGTCTAAACCACAGAGACATAATTTCTGTTCTTTAATTGGCATGAGTTTATTTGCCCCTCACTCAGTAAATAAAATTGGCTTTTCTTTTGATTGCCTGACATAAAAGATAAAAGCAAGCTGAGTCACAGTTGTACGATGGTGCATGGAGCTGCCTGATCTCCGCTCCCAGCTTTCGCCACTTGGCACATCTGCTGAGCTATTGGGCTTATTAGGAAAAGCTTTCTAAAATGACTCCATTTCCCTTATGAATTGCCTTTCCTCTTCTTTTATAATGAGACAGAAAGACTTTTATCTACCCCAGCAGAATACGTCTGGGACTGGGAAATGCTAGAAGAAGACACAGAGCTTGGCTTGTAGTCTCTGTGCTTCCGCATTTAGTTTGCTATAGTGTATCTCTGTCCTAGGAGCCTGGCAAAGAGTGAATATTATATTGTATGCAGGTTATAATACTTTATCTCTTCCAATGGCTGGAGGCACAGCAGAGAGCACTAGAGATGCTAACACACACACACAGGGTCTGTTGAATGCATTTCAGCAACATTCCCATCTCACTTCCATCGTCCTCTAAAGGTAAGTGATGACAATGCAAATGGAAAACAGGCACAGAGAGATTTGTTTCATTTTGCAGTGGATTTTTTGTCCCTTTTTAAAGTAGCTTGTGATTAATTTAGTGCAGTACACTTCCTGACACCACAGTGGAATATTATTTATATTTTGGCTACAGCAGCCAGAAAAAAAATCTCTACAAGCGTGCACACAAGAATTACTGTACAACATTTTTGTTCCTTTAAAATTATGTTTTCTCTTTGTCCTGGGAAGACAATGAAATCAAGCAAGTATTTAATTTGCTTATGTCCTTTTGTGGAAAAGTCTATTTTTCCCTGAGGAAACTTTATGTTGAAATGACCATCATATTCTGTCAGAAGTAGCTGTTCATTTGCTTCCATTTAGATGTTGCCAGCTGTTAGAATGCTCAGCTCCCAATAAAGGAATCAAAGATAAAATATAAATTAAAATTAAATAATAGTATTTTGTAGAATGCTACTTCTTGTTGGAAACAGATGAAGTTGTAGCAAGAAATTTATTCAATGACCATGGCCATTTTTCATACTAGGAAATTCCTGCAAGGAGAAAAAGATGGAACACACATTCAAGAAAGTTCTGGGAACCTTTCTAACATAAATCTTTGCCTATATAAATATGTGCACGTGTGTGTATATAAGTATAAATATGAATACTTAAGAGATTTGCGTTTTTCATGAATTTTTTTTCAAAGAACCCATTGCTAGTGATGTACTTTTGCAGAAAATTTAAATTACCATTAAAAGAAATTTAAATTAACATTTACAGCTTTTTACTGAGGTCTTTTAGAAAAGCATATTTAGTCAATGTTTTCTATTTTCAGGCTAAGTTTAACTAGAATTTTTACAATTCTGCTTTTCTGAGTACGAACAAGCTCCTAGCAGTAAGAGAAGTGAAGAGGCAGAATGGTAGGGTCAAGTTCTTTCATTTTTCTATTCATCTCCTCTTTGAATTGAATATCTTCTTAGTTTTTACCCTCCAACATTATGTATTATGGAATTTTTCCATTTGAAATACTGCATTCTCAGGAGTTAATCTTTCTTGGTCATTCTTGCCTATGTTACCAACATTGCCGCGTTTTCATTACGCTGCTCTGGTAGTGACCTGCTCTTAATAAGAATTCTCAGAAACAGAAATACACTCAGCAGGAACATTATGAATTAGGGTGTGTTTTCTCCAAATACCAAAAAAGGCAGCGAACAATGCATTGCAAACATTTGTCTGACTTTGTGTTACTGAGGAGATTTATGTGAAGACGTCTCAAATTCATTTTAAGTCTCATTCTTTTTACAGCTGTAGTTTCTCCTTTTGTTAGCCATCCAAAAAACATACAGCAAGACTGTCATGATTGTTAGGTGAAAAGGATATGGTTAATGTTTTAAAGCATAGAGATCTAGCTGCATGGTTGTGGGGTGAAGAACAGCTACCTCCTGAGCTTGACCTTGATAGATCTGTGACACCTTAGCAGAAATGGTTGTGTACCTTGCCCTTAAACCTTTTTTTGATGTTGTGTCTTTGGTGACTTGTGTTCCTCTGCAAAGCGCATGGTAGAAGAAAGCACAATATAAGCGTACAAGAAAGGATTTTGAAATAGTGCAGACTGCAAACTAACAATTTTAGCATTGAATTTTATACCGCTCTTTTAATTCTTTGTTTTGTAACTGGACATGTTTTATGGGCTTTTAATTGTGGTTTGTTTTGTTTAGTTTTGGGTTGGTATTTTTTGTTTGTATTTAATGCCTTGCTAGTTGTTCAGTACTCAGGAGTAATACTCTAGAAATAACCCTTAGGGTTGAACTTTATGGAGGCAAGTTCATTAAGCAGGGAAATGATTTTGAATTTGGAGGAGATTTTGGTAAAGTCTGGGTGAAGAAGAGATTAGCAGTGACAGTCATCACCATTGCCACTTGTCTATTTTGATATTTTAATATGGCTAAGCATCTTGGATTAGTCCTTGCCAAAAAAAGAAGTTACCAAGGTTACTCAGCAGCAGATTTTTAGATGGGATACTTTGACCATGTATGCAGTAAATCTTGCACTCAGACTCCTGAAGCTGCTCTTGAGTATAAGCAGCACTAAAAATAGGTGATACCATCTGAATTTCTCATGCTGCTGTTACCAGAAAAAGCTCTATCACATTATCAAGAAATATTATGGTACTATTTAAGCTCTTGGATGAGGATTTGGGGAGCTTAGCGGACTTGAGGAAGGAGAAGAGGGCTTTCTGTGCTCACCAAGCCCTACTCCATGGCTGATCTCATTGTTTATCTTTGAGCTGTTCTGAAGCAGGGGCCTGGGGGTGACTCTAGCCCTGGTGAGGCCAGGGAGCAATGTGGCATGGGGGGCAGGTCCCCAGTGTGCCCCCATGCCTGCTTTGCTTGGCCATGGCTGACGCCTCTCAGGGCTCTCCTTGGGAAGCACAGAAGCAGGCAGCCCCAAACAGGGGTGTGGGGACTGCAGTGAGAGAGGCACAGCAACAACATACAGGGTCAAGCTGGGCCACAGGAGACACTGTAAAGGAAAGCATAGGACTAATACTCCTAGTAACACCTGCCCTCATTAGCATCCTTGGCTTTCTAGTAGTTTTTTTTTAATAGGTTGGTATCACCAACATATTTGGAATGTGACATCAACATCATATATCACCATCTCTAATACACCTACACAGCAGCTGAGTTCATAAATGACTGGTTAGACATTGCTTAAGACTCTTGCTACTGCCATAACTTTAGAAAAATATTCAGTGTCTTGCTTTTGCCGTGCAGTAGATTTCTCCATTTGAGATTGGAAAATTTGTGCTCCTAACTCCTGCAACAAGTCCTTATTGTTATCAATTTTCCTATTTTTATTATATATTTTTCTTATTGTTGCTATTATTACTATTATAATTACGTTTTTAACAGACGACAGAATACTAAATAATTAGTTACTTTTTTCGCTTTTGTAATTGCCCTAGGAGTTATGTTTTTCTCTCAAACACTTGAATTTAATCCTATTCAGTATTTTATGGCAAGCAGTAGTTAACATAGTAATAGCCTCATTTGTTTGAATCTGTTAATCAAATACATTCAGGAATTGCAAATCTACTTTATTGCAATTCTTGTCTTAAATGTTCCTTGTGACTGTGCTGACATTACTCCATCTTAGCTCTTGGTTAATCAGTTAATGAGTTTCTACTTCAGTTAACCAATTAACTTTATGCAGTTAACTGCTGCAGTCTTGTAGTTTTTCTAAAAATTACCACTTAACTAAAGGAAATATTATTGTTTAGAGTTAGAGCATAAATTGCAATGTTGTGTAGTCCGTCAGCTCCCTTCTATTAAGTTTGACAGATATGCCATGAATGACTGCAGAGAGCATGTGAGCCGTAGCATTGGTAAGTTAATTACGAGCTCTTTTTAAAAAATGGGGACCAAGGGTTTGTGGCTTTGAAGCAGAAGGTTTGAAGGTTTTTTTTTCCTTGTTAACAATGATGTCCTACAGCTGTAAAATTCATGTGGTTATGCCCCTATGTTCACTCAGCAGGATAGTGCAAAATAAGTGTAGGCTGAAGAATGACTTCAGAAAAGCCCATTTCAAGTGTTAAAGGGGTAGGTGGAACTGGGATCTCTGGAGCCCTCTGTTTGCTGCCAAGGGTGCGTATTGCAAAATCCTCCCCGCGAGGTTTTCTGGTCCCGGCTGTGCATGTGGGCACAGCAGTTGCCTGCGCTGCTCCAGCTGAGGCCAGGCTGCTCCAGGGCTCCTCTGTGGTGTAACCGAAGGGTGGCTGTAGCTCTGACCAGGGTGACTCCTGTCCCAGCTCCTGCTCCTGCATCAGCCTCTACATCTGCCTTTCCACTCACCCCAGAGCAGAGCTGGCCTGTGCCCCCCTTCAAGATAAGCCAGTGGTGTTGGCTTGAGAAAAGGACTGATGGCATGAAGCCATGGCTGGTCCCCTTGCTGACCCAGCACAGAGCAGAGGCTGTTGCTCTCACTTGCCCTTGTGCTACAGTAGGGATGTTCCTGTGCCTGTCAGACTGCCTGCCTGAAGCTGGCCCTGGGTCTGGGTACTAGCAGCAGTATAACCACAAGAGAGGTGCTCAGGATTAAACAATTTACTCAGCTTCTTGGGCAAATTGTCACTGAACAGCTGTATAACCCAGGGAGCTTCTGGTTAGAAAGGAATTTAAAAATATTTGAAGTAATAATTGTATTTTTTTAAGCAAATCTGCACAAGAACTTGAGTTTCCTGTGAGCTAGATGCTCCACTTCCCAGTCTGGTCTGTTCAGCATCTTTGAGTCTTCCATCCATTTGAAGTTACCACTGGAGCCTTAGTTGCTTGCACTGTTAAGTGCTTAATAATTCAGGCTTTCTGTACAGAAATACTGTGGTTTATATCATTCTACTTATACAAGGTGATCCTTTGCAGATCTGCATTGCAGAAATGTGCAAAGGACTAAGCCTAAACATGTAGGCACAGGGAGAGCCAGTGTTCCCAACCCTTACAAGAGCACTGGTGTTTGGGAACACATTCTCTATGCATATCTGGCTGGGCTGCCTGCTGCCTTTACTTTAGCCCCCTATATGAATTGACATTATTCCCCAAACCACTTCTAAATGTCAGCCTGTGCATTTTGTGTGCAGGTGATGACTCACTGACATACAGGTAAGAGGCACCATGACTTACAATGCTGGTGACTGACAGTGCTAACAAATGGGAGAAAATGGACTTTGTAGTCTCTGATGTACTTTGGGATTTCTAGCAGCAAGCATCAAACTCCGCTACCTATATGCTGATAGTAAGGAGAACTGCAAAAATACTGCATATACATAAGTCTATAGATCACCACTGTTTTAAGCCTCCTCCTTGAAGTATTTTTCATCTGATGTAGCCAAGAGTGAGTACAAGCTGCCAGAAAAATACTGTTTAGATTTAAGGATTAGAAGTTTGGATTTGAACAAATAGGTTGAGTGGTCAGAAAAGATAAATCCGAAGCCAAGCTGAGCTCAATTATCTGCAGATCATGATTCCTCTTCATCTTTCCCCACACCCCTGCCCCTGGTGGGGTATTTTTCACGTAACCAAGCCCCATCCACTTGTGTCTGTTTAGAAAAGTACCTCAGGAATTTGGAGCTAGAAAACATTCTTTTCTTCGTATCAGTGGTTATTACAGCTGTAAAACATTGAAGCAGTGCCAGAGGATTCACAGATGTCTCCTTTCCTGTTGAGGTATTGGGAATGGGGGGGATGAGGGTGGAGAGGGCTCCAAAATCTGACAAGACTGTGGTGTTGGACAGACACCATTCACCTGGGACCGTCCGTGGCTTGCTTCCAGCTGAGAAGCGCATGCTTCCTCGATGACCCACTTTGTGCTTCCCTATATGGAAAGTTAATGATTTTTTTTTTTTTAACAAGGCAAGATTTTTTTATAGGAAAACCAGATGAAGCAGCATACTACTCTGTGATTAAAACCCAGGGAAGTTTCCTTTCCTTCAAAGGATGGCATGTCTGGAATGTGTTTGTTTTGCTTACCTAATTACATGATCACAACCCTACCTGATGCTGTCCTTTTACACTGAATGAGACGTTATTTCCTACCGGTTGCAAGTGCAATATGAGGCTTCTTCTCCCTCTTTTCCAGGAAAGAACTCAACTAGTGATTATCATGTATACACGTATATAGAGACTTATTACAAAAACCTGCTTCTGCCTGGTAAAACTTCATTTCTTTCTGGTTTATTACCTGGCTCAATGAAATTCAAGTCAGGTGTTTCATAACCAAATACTGTCTTCCTCATTGCCCAGTGTCTGACAGATGTGAGACTCTGCATGTGAAAATGTAAGGTCAGTTTGAGACAAAAATGATCCTGAAGGATGGTAGGAACTATGGGGAATGGAGGAGAGAGGGAGACGTCTAACAGAAAAGCAGGGTACCATAAATGCCCTTCTCATTTGTTAATATGGACTGCATTTTCAGAACTTGTTGTTCCTGGATCACCTTTAACAGAGGTTTGGTAGGGAGGTTTTGTTTGTTTTTCTACAGTGCCTTGGAGTCATGGGATAAAATCCTGATTCATTGAAGTCAATGAGAATTTTGCTATATTTGGGCAACAGGTTTTCATCATTCTGACTGTTCCTGTCCCATGCAGGTTTATTACACTAATGTCTTGCATCAGTTAGTAATCCTTGGCTGGCCTTCCCACCATTTGCTGTACCACAATTTAAGAAAGCTTCAGCTGGTTCAGAGACAGCAGGTCCATTCTTCACTGGGGTAGACAAAGTGAAACGCATTCAGATTGGAGCTCTCAGATCCTGTCTACTTGCGACTTTTTTCCTAGGGGAAATCTAAGGAGTGGTTTTCTAAGGCAGAAGACCTAATTTGTCTGGCCACAGGCAACTAAGAGATCTTTTCTATGTTTCACTAACTTGAGTTCATTCATGGTTCTTTCTTTTTGGCTGTAAGAAGTTTGTAGATAAAGCCTACAATGCTAGGTCTGCTGGCCTTCACATTTTTCAAAGCTTATCTGATAGGCTTTTAAACATGGCCCAGGCATAACTTCTTTAATATAGACCTCCCCATCTCAAATATCCTTATTAAAGCTGCAATCTTAAAATGCCAGTATTTCACAGTAATCATGAGCGTGCCCTAGGAATATCATGGCAAAATACAAGCACATCCCTGTTACACACACTAATAAATATTTTTGGAAAGGACCCTTTCACATTCTTGAAAACACCCCTGATGTTTCAGTAATATAATACAATGCATGATTTTTAAAATCAAGAGAAGAGCAGGTGTGGAGAGGAACTGGTAGAAAAGCAGAGTGTTATCCTCCCTTGTGCAAATGTTTTAAAAGACACCACCTGCCACTTGGTGCAACTCGATCCATTGCCAAAGCAAAAATACTTGCTACACTCAAGTATTCTTTTTAGCTGCAAAAATAAATCCCATTTTTTTGGAAAGATGCTATTCAGAAAAGTTGTCAGCACCATCAGAGGAAACCACCCTACGTCTCTGTCAGGTACCACAGAATTTTAACTACAGCTGCTACAAAATCCAAGACCTCTCTTCAATCTCATTTTAAATAACCTCTAAGACATGTTCGCAGCAGGGCTTTCTTTGCCAGTTTGTTTTAATTTAATTTTAGCCTTTTATGTTTTAAGCTTTATTGCAGTATTGATTTTAAATAGAATCCAGAGATGCTTAGCTGATGGTAATATGTCTATTTCCGTGAATAAATAATTCAAGAAACCAACCCATTGGATCTCATATTCTGCCTTGGGCAGAGGCTAATAAGTGTTGCAAGGAAGAGGAAACCCACCCATACTGTAGCTGGCCAACTGTGCCATGTCATATTTGGTGGAGAAATCCCTTTCAGGCCCCTGAGATGATCAGTTTACATCTCATAGCATGAAATTTTAATTACCTTTCCTTTAACATGCATAACTGCAAAGCTACTATATTTCAGCTCCTATTTTAAGCCACCTGCAGTATATCCTGCCTAATTAGACACACAGCGAAGATGAACGAGGGTGTTTATAAGCAGGCAAATGAGACGAATTTGTGGGAAACATTTTAAAAATAAGCTTAACCTAATCCTCCTGTTATTCTTATGAGTTCATTTATGCTTCTGGCAGGATAACCAGACAAAGCAGGACGTGAGCTGTGACCGGCACAAAAAACTTTTCTGTAGAAAGTTTGCCTTAGGAAGGTTTTGACAGCTCCGAGGAGCTTATCGAGCTTGCTCTCGCTGTCGTTCAGAGAGCTGACTTGCCGCATGCGAGGGGTCCATTCTGGAGACTTTATATGGGTTAGGTTTAGCTGAAAGCTTTCTTGTGGGTGTTTTTAATAGCTGAAGGTTTTTCCTTCCATTTTGCTGTTGTTTCCTAAATCTCACAGGGCATCCAAAAAACCTGGGGTGTTCCCAGTCTTCGAGATCTCCAGGGACCTTTGTATTATGACAGCTTTTTAGTAGCTGTCTGTGGTATAAAGTAGCAATCTGGGGTAAAGGCAAATCTGCTCCTCTCCTGTCTCTCCCTGTAAGGGCTCATCATATTGATAGGCATGTGAAGGTCCCATACTCCACACCTGCTCTCTCAAGTGTGCAAAGTGCTAGTGTATAAAGCAATTAATTTCTGTTAATTACTCAAGCCTCATTTTTCCTTCAGTCTTCACAGCACACAAAGGAATCAGCACCTCACATTACTGGTGATTTACGTAGCCTTGCAAACAAGTGCAGCATAAGCTGTTTCAGGAGGCCTCTGCTGCTGCTGTTCAACCTGCAAAATATTCGCTCCCTGGGCAGTGGAGCACCAAGAGCAAGAGCAGATCGAGCACCAGCTGCCAGCAGTATGACGAGAGGCAGGCATGGCCCTTGTTTATCTGCGAGGATATGGATCCTACATAGCCTTATGTGGCAGGGCCAGTGCTGATGAGGGCTTGGGGCATGACAGCAAAAGCTCATGACCCCCCATGGCAAATCTTGGCACCTGAGGATTATTGTACCCTAGGGCATTGCAACACCAGAGCAAAAAGCAGACTCGTGGGAATTAAGGCAAGAATGGGTGGAGGTACTTGTGCTTATACAAGAATATGTATTTATCCATCTCAAATATTTACCATCACAATAACAAATCTTGAGTAAGGTACACGGCACAGGCTGGATGCATGGGTATGTGTATCAGGTTCACCCACCCTTTAAACTATTGAGACGCCACTTATAAACACACATGTGTGTCTCTGCTCTCATAATTAACTCTGTGTCTGATGGACTTGTCAGAGCAGCTATAGACTTATGCTAACATGGTGAGATCTCAAGAATGGAGATTCCCAGTGCCATCCTGGAGCAAGGGTAGAACTAAAATGCCACTGGAACCAAAATACACCATAAACAGTCCCTTCCTTACCCAAAGGAAGCAATAGGGTTATATTTTCACCCAAATGGAGGGCTCTGCATATGTGAGAGCAAGTGCTGTGATTTCACCTCTTCATCATGATATGCAGAGGACGAGAGCATTTAAGACTCTCCCTGACTCCCCCACTTCAGCCAGTTGAAATTAAAATTGGTGGGGAATGTGCTGGGAATACTGAAGGGAGTTGGAGCCATATGTTTTCTTGCAATCCTGGGTACTCCTACAACTAACATTCTGTTTATATAATATTCCTGAAACATAAAAGCTAAAATAAATCCAGCATGTGAAAATTAATAACAAGTAATTTCTCTTATGATCAGTCCAGAGGAAGCTGTCGTAAGTGTTAAGGTATTCAGACAGCTGATTTTTGTACATCAGCTCTCAAGTGAGGTATGTAGTTTACAGAGAGTGAGTGCTTAAGGTTATGTAGTCTATAAGTACATGAAGTAAGAGGCTGTTGAGGATGGTCGATACCATGGCAGCAAGGAAAAAGTTTACAAAGTTCATTTCCTAAGTGCTCCTTCTTAGCACTTTACATTTTCAAATTGCAGTGTAAACATTTAATTCTCACTGCACCCTGGCTTAAAGTTGTTGAAATGAAGAAAGAGTTCTTTGCTGTGCAGGAAGCCAAGAGCAGATTTGAGATTAAAACGTGAAAGTGCCTGGTTCCTGGCCTCAAGCTCAAGCCCTTCTGGTGGGATTTAAGAGGTTTCACATGCACAAGAAGGGTATTGTCTTATTCTTGTCAAAGCACAAATGCTTCTCAAACTTTCAGAAGAAAGCATTGCTAGTGTTTTTAAGAAGGTTCTAAATCTTCTCTGCTCCTGTAAGGCCCGGTTAGATGAGAGCCTCATTAATACTCCATGCAGCAATGTGTCTTTGGCAAGTAAGAACGTTAAAACAAGTCAAAACCTAGTAATGGATTGAGGCATGGACTATAAAAGACTTGCTTTTGGAGCAGGAGGAGCAAATATGCAAGAAAAACCCCATACTCTCTTTTCAGATATGAAGGATTTGGCTGAGGTTTGAAAGTCTATTTTTGTCGTTCTGCTCATCTGTCTGTCTATGTGGTTCTTCTCTGTTGTACTGATTTCTCAGCCCATCACTCATGAAAAAAATTTCCATACTCAGGAGGGATATTTTTCATCATGGCAAGGTGATGACATAGATCATAGATGTCCTCAAAGGGTGACATAATCTTTCAATGATTTCAAGATTTGCTGTGGGTACAGAAAAGTTTTTCAGAAAAGGCTTATAGACTGCATGGCATGAGGAATACACTTCTTGACCTTGTTTCCAAAGGCAAAGATGATTTGCTGACAATATAGAGAAGGATCACCAAGATATCAATTGAAGGGGTTGAAGGTTGTTCTGTACTCAGAGAAAAACTACACAGATCCCACAAACAAGTGGCTATTTTATCTGACATTGAGGTTGTTAACATGCCCTCAGATTCTACACATTAATCAGGCTGTGTTTTGTCAGCATCTAAAATATGTAGTTGCCACTATTTGCATCACGATTCCTCACTTTACAGAAGGCCCAGATCTTCACTGCAACCATTAGCAGCAAATATCTGATTTCAAAAATACTCACAAGCACAAAACTGAAAGCAAGTACACAGACATATCAGCCCATTAGTAAGGGATCTTTGGCTCATCTTCTAGCTCTCCTTTAACTCACCTGTACTTATGTCCACATACTTTGTAGTCTGATCTCTAGACAGTCGTTTCAAACTGGTGTCCATCCATCCCCTGCAGATGAAGAATGCAGTTAGCAGGCATCTGTGAAACATGTACTCTGCACTGTCGGGCAAGATTACACAAAACAAGGTGGCAGAGGGGCAATGAGGGAACAAAGTTCTCCAGCAGGATTTTCTCTCATGAGCCCGTGCTTTCTCCCAAGATGTCTAGACTGCTCCCTGACTTGACATAATCTATTCCATAGCCATAGCCTGTGTTACGGGGTAGCCAGGCGATATCCCTGGCCAGGATTCCCATCTGGTTTCTGAGGTGAGGAATTCACACTGCATGGTTCTCTTTATCAGCTGCATGCAAACTGTGTGCTGTCTCATAGCCCCCAGAATTTCCTTCACCTGTCTCTTTTATTTCTCTTTGTCTCTCAGTGCTGTTCATATTTCTTTCCAAATGATAAAGTACGTGGCCAGGAACACTTTTTGCTTATGGAATACCACAGGGATTTTTGTCAAAATTCCCCATCTATGGAAGTTACAATCTTATACAGGCAGAGGAAATTTAACTGTGGCACTAGGAATAACAACTCTTGCGACATAAAAAGATGCTATTTATTATTGTCACTGTTCTTGCAGCAGATGCAGGCACTGGGTTCAAAGTCATGCCAAGGTTAAAGATCCTGTGTACATGCTCAGAGAATCGTTGGTGGAATATGTTTTAGTTCCATACCCGTGATGGGCCTGATCGACAGTGGTTTATGCAGAATGTTTAAAAGCTTTTCCATATGACTAGGAAGTCAGAAGTTGACAAATTTCCTCAGTGTTTATAATTAAAACCCAGAAGATATTAAACAGTTACTGGTTTCTATGTTGTGGTCAATATTAAGATTTATTGACTTGAGAACCAATATTGACTGAGGGGAAACAGCTTGATTTTTCCCCTAAGGCCTACCAAGTCTGGATGTTGACTGAAAACAGAAGGTTGTATGGTATAGACATCCAATAGCAACCTTTTCCAAGGATAGGAACTTGTTTCTTTGACTTTTAGAATTACTCCAAACTTTGTTATAATGATTGTTACAATGCTGTACAGAAATCAGCATTACAGTGTTGCTTTAAAGAGCCTTTTAACTGTGGATATGCCCCTTTGACATAAAATTGTTGGGGTTATGTAGAGTGCATGAAAATGCTGGATTCGTAGCCTAAGGGAGGGAGCATTGTGTGTTGAGTGGGTACAATATGAACAGCAGCAACCGGAGCTTCTTGGTGTGTCCTACTATTATGTTTCCATCTCGGGCTGTAACAGCACAGCTTGCTGAAGTCCATGGTTGGTATCATCCCTGTATCTATCCAGTCCTTGACTGTCTCAGAATTACTGCAAACAATCTGGAGACTTTTGTGACATGGACTGCTCCTTTGTGGGAAGCAAGAAAATGCAGCTGAATTCATTCCAGGTCACCACTAATCTTGCTTTTGTGTTAGAAGTTTTAACATTCAAAAACATCAGGTGCCTGAAAGAAGAGAATTTAAGCCAGGAAAGTCAGAGATCAGAGCCTGATCTCATAACGTGACTATCACTCCTACATATACAGCATATGTATTTTTGCCTGCTTCTGACTGTTGCCTGAATTACATACATTGCTAGAGATCTGAACACTGCTATTTTTTTAACAGTCTCTATGAAATTAATCTCTTGCAGATGCTGGCTTGAGGCTGGCAGCATCCTTCATTTTCAAGCTTAAGGTACTAATAAAATTCTTAAGTCTGCTTTCCATTCAGATGTGAGAATGCCTTCTAGTTTGATATGAACCAACTCTGATTCATCTTTTGTCAGTGGCAAGAGTGGGGCTAGTTCAGCTCTCAGGGCTCCAGACAGAATTGTATTTCACAAAGTAGGCCAATAACCCACTCAACAGGGTTATTATTGAAGTAGTAGAGTAGTTTACCCTGGAGTTTTTGACGCCTCCCTCCCTTGGCAGCTTGGAGCCTGTCAAATTACATGGTCAGACCAAATTTAGGCTTCTTGGTGGCTCAGCAAAAGGACTGTGTTGTCAGCTGAGTGTGGAATGACTGAGAGAGGATTACTAGGCTTACGTGCAATAGAACAGAAATAATTTTTGTAATATTGAGTGTCAACTGCAAGAAAACCAGCTTTATCTTAAGATTAATAGTATTTCTGAAAGCTGGCAGAGACACATGTGATTTCATTTTCAAGGCTTGTATTGGTTTTGTCCTCCTCTCTTGTAGTCTTGTAGCATCCACTTTGAATGGGAATGTTCTGCAAGTACAGTGACGCCTTACTTGTCCTTTTGGCTCAGGAAAATGCATTATGTCCTGGTAGCTAGTGTTTCCAGAAAACAGTAATAACTTCTTACAGAGTCTACCAGAAGCCAGTTGCCTCAACGTTAATAGTATTCCCTTATATATCTTGTAAACATGAATGCTGTCGTTCTGTGCAGTAATCCAAATCAAAGTGTGAAAAGAATACCTTTTTTTTTTTTTTCCGTTGACCCTTTGTTTTCCCCTTTTGCAGTACAGGTGTGACAGTGATGGAGGAACACGTTTACAGGTCTGTGGGGCTGCTGGAAAAAAGATCCCTCCCAGGGCTGTTCACAAAGTGAATCATTAGCCTGACTGTAACAATAAATACCACCACAGAGAACATGCAAGGATTTATCCAAAGGTCACATTCACCCAGAAGGTTTCTCTGCTGAAAGAAGCTCACAGCTGTGTTAAGATTAAAGAGTGTCAGAGAACCATAACGTGTGCGATTCTTTCACTCTGAGTAAAATATGAGCTGTTTGTCTAACAGCCCCAGTTGAGGGATGCTAGTGTCAGACTGCCTTGGGGCTGTCATATATATTTCCAGTGGGTGTTTAGCGTTCAGGAATAATCTCCTCTTTGATGCATTTATCTGACACATCCTAAGCTCCTGCGATGCCCAGGAGGAGATCTTCGTCCCTCTATTCTGAGAACTTTGATAGTCACTCAGAAAAGGGAAGCATCAAGGTCAAAGTCATGTCCCAAAAATGGAAGTACCCTGAATGAATCACTCAACTTCTCACTTGAATTTGCTTAACATGCAGTGGGCCAGGCTGGATATGATAAGCATTTTATCTGCAGCAACAGGCAACTGCTTGGGTGAATAGTCACTGACGGGCTTCAGTGAAAACCATTGTGTTAATTTATATGCATGCATGTAAGGACACAGTCATGTAGTTCAATGTGTGGCAACACCTCTATGGCTAATCTTGTTAACCTGCTTCTCCTTTCATTGATAATATTTTAAAGTCAGAAATAGTGTAATGAATTTAATACTGATTTAGTTGGAGAAGCAAGAGTTTTGCCTTTAGTGGCATAGGGTGTGCTGTAGCCCATGGTTGCATGATGTCTCTTTTGGTCTCTTTCTAGCAGATAGCATGGGTTTTCTCCTCCCCTACCAATAGTGGGCCTGGCTCTCTGAGCTCAGGCAGGGCACCTCTGGCTTTCAGGACCGCACACTGGTGTTCTCAGCAGTGGCAGTCCCCAGTAGATGCTGTGGAAAAATACTGTGGTGGCAGAGATGGACCTGGAGTGTTGCTGTACTGAATGTTCCTCGGGAAGCAATTGTGGTTATGGTTGCATCTGTGGACGTTAAAGAAATTAATCTGACAATTGTGTTGCAGAAAACACCAGAGAAAAGCCATGAGAAATAATTTTAATTGCCCTTTGTAATTTCCTATCCACAAGTCATTTAATTCTTTATCAGAGGACTCCACATTGGAGGTGCACATGTGGTGGGTGTGATGGAGAGAAGACCTGCTGGTCTCTCCTCTTGGGTTTCCACTGAGAGTTGATTTTTTCTGAACACACTCAGTGGCATGTTTTTGCTCTGTATTTTAGAGAAGCTTCAAGTGATCACGTTGTGAGAAGTGGGCCCTACTGGGGACTACACAACAGATTATAGGCAAATATTTTGACAGCCCAGCAAGAACTCTTTAGCAGCCAGTTAGCAGATTATATATTTACAACCAGTGGGATTAGAAGTGACCTTCGGACTGACAGCTCTCTCAGCAGTGTAGCCATGCTGGTTGCTTGGATCATCTCTGAACCTGCTTTCTGTCTCTGTGAGTCCACATGGTTCTTATGTTGGCTTCATCTGGAGAGTCACATAAATGATTGTGGGTTGTTATAAGAGATAGGTTTCCATGTGTGATAGCCGTCAAATATGGAAAGCTGCCATGAAACACAACATGAAGAGAGAGGAAAACACCTAGGGCTGAACTGGTGTCATGTTTCTATTTTACTTCCGAAAAACCTAAGTCTATATCCAAATTGCACAAGATAAAATACTTCAAATCTGTTGTCTTAGCTTGTGCAGAGCTCCTAGAGGACCTTAGTCAAAGCAGAGCACACAGCTTTTGCAGAAAACCCAGAGGTGGTTTTTTTTTTTTTTTTTTTTTTTTTCTCTTGTTTAATGCAAAGGTAATCCAGTCCTAATGAAGGAGAGCAGTACCCACTTCAATGTAATATTTCTCTGTGTTGTTATGACACTAAACAGAAAACCTGCAAGCAAAGCAGTGATATACTCAGCTGTAGCCCAGTTAGACACAGGAGAAGACCAGAGTCCCATTGCAAGGAAGTGATCCCTTTTCTTCAGGTGGCCAAGGACTTTAATTTTGAATCTCCAAAGTTTTTTAGTAAGTATACAGTTCTTTTGACACCTTCAGGAGGTGGCTGATGTTTTGGAACTGGGTGAATGGGAGGTGTGAGGCTTGGTCCCAGCTCTGCCCTGTGTCACATATGAACCAGCCCAGGGATACCTCAGTCAAAGTCTTAATATGTGAGTATGCAAGATAAAGCCTCCAAATTCGGAGAGAACCCTCTAAATGGTTGTCAGGTGCTACTGTAGGGTCTGTCCAACTCCACTGACCTTATGGTGCAGGTGGGTTGTCAGCTGTGCAGAACACGGACAGCCATTTAAACCACTTCCATGCCCATTAGGGCAGAGTTTTGCAGATGCACACATTGTACCAAAGGCTGAAAACATGCACCTGAACCACCCAGGCAAAAAATACTTTAAAATTTATTTTGCATCTCTTTTATACATCCACCCTTCTTCTCTGTCTCTGTCTGGTACTCTAGCTCTATTGATGCATGCTTGCAAAAGAAAAACCATAACAAAATCTCTCTTTAGAAAAAGATTTTGAAGCAGTGACCTTCTTCTGAACTTTACATCATGGTTTCCGTTGGCCGTCATGCTTGGAGCAGTTTGAAATTTCCTGGCAGCTTATCCATTGGCTCAGCACTGGGGTTTTCACTTTGTCTTTGTTGCCCAATTAGTGGGCAGAGAGCAGAAATGTGCTTGTGGAGGGGCTTGCTCTTCTGGGTTTAGGTCTCTAATGAACCCAACAGCTTTGCTAACATCAATGTTCTCTGT
The DNA here is from genome assembly GCA_031468815.1 of Morus bassanus. Taxonomy (NCBI): domain Eukaryota; kingdom Metazoa; phylum Chordata; class Aves; order Suliformes; family Sulidae; genus Morus; species Morus bassanus. Next base: position 54,391,206 of record CM062567.1, on the reverse strand, counting down.
TGAGCTTATGGCAGCATTGCTGGAGTGTGTTTTATGGAAGACAAGTTGGGGAGGCAGGGTGTAGAGGTTAGATTTGGCACCTTTTTCAGTTTGCTGACTGGAACGGTGAGGTTAGCACCAAATTTCAGAATCCCTATGAACTGAGGAGAGAGTCCAGTGCTGAGGGCAGCAGCTGGGTGCTTGATCTGCAACTCACAAGTGAAAGGTATTTGCCACTTAGCTGATCTCTGGTGTCTGCATTTTCTGACTTGCATGCTGTGTGATTCCTGGGATGGTTGGAAACAGCAATAAAAGTGGACTTAGAATGAAAAAGTTCAGTTCTGCCATGTGGTCTTTTAGAGTGCCATGGGTTTTCCTATGTAGGTTTCTGGGAAAAGGGCTGCTCCAGGGGCCAGAGGTGTTTGCTTCATGTCATAGGAATTTGTACTTCAACCAGAATATGAAGCAGTTGGAAGTTCCCTGGAGATAAGACCATGAGTGTGATTGACAATGCAAATGGGATATCTAAATGGAGAAATTTATTTTGACTGTTGCCCTGTAAATGGATGGCTTTACAGGGACTGTCCCTTTGCGGTGCAGTACATGCAGAGAGCTAGGACCACATATTGCCGGTTGTTACTGGCTCCAGGGGATGCTCTCAGTACAAGCCTGTGGCATGGCAATTTCTATAGCTCTCCTCCACTTTACATCAGCTCAGGGTCAGACCTTAATGGCACAGTTTTTATCTGTCTCACTGCAGGTGAGATGATTTGCTCGAGGCCACCCCAGGAAGTTGTACGTGCAGGTTCACATATCTATTCAGGATTAATACAGAAGTGTGTTTTAAGCCTACCCTAGATTGTGTGCAACAATGAATCATAGGGCCTGCGACTTCTGCTGTGTAAAACAATAGAGCTATTTTGTTTAGTAATACAATAATATTAACAATAATTGTAAATAATTATAACAGTAAAGAAGTGTTGTTCCTAGCCAAGTTGTTCTTTTCAGCCTTTAACCTCACATTTCCCTATTTGTTTCATGAATGGAAAAACATCTCTGGGTCACTGTATTGCACGGAAAACAGGAAAAAGAAAATACATGCTGGGATTGTCATCATGACTGATGGAGTCTAGTCAGTTTAACAGATTTTTCACAAAAAGTTGCTGGAAAACTGCTGCCATTTTATTTCAGATTATTACATGGGACAGCACTTGTTTCTTCTGTTGTCAACACAAACTCTCAATTTTGAATGTCACCCCTCATGACCCCATTTTTTACCTGGATAGCTCAGGCCTGATTAATCTAAAATGACACAGCCAAGACTTTGGGCCAGGAGAGAATATGTCTAGAAAATCTGGTAAATACTAGGCAAGTAATATGATAATAGCAATGCGGCAGGGGCATCTTCCACCTCTGCACATATTCCCCACTGCTTTTGGAAGTCAGATGTAGCACTGTGCATTACTCTTGCCCTTGCGGAGGCTTGGGATTTGGAAAGACCAGATAGCACATGTCTACAGCACTCCAGGCAGCATCAGATGAAGCCCTAGGAAGCATGTGTATCCCAGAAACATGATTTATATATCACTTTGTGGTCACAGGGCGTGATCTGTACATTTTGTTCATCCTCAGGAACGCACTGGAAGTAAAAATAAAAAATGAGAGAGAGGCTCTGCCTACCACACAGAGATGGTCTGAGGCATAGGCTCGATAGTGATGAAGTGCCTCATGAGGCAGAGCAATGAGAAGGATGGCAGATGGGGTCAGAGCCAGCTCTGCCATTCTTCCCTGCTGAAGACATGACTTGCTTGTTACGTGGGACAAATTACTTCCCAAATTGTCGCCATTCCCGTGCTTCCCCATAACTGGGTCCCTAAGGAGAAGGTAGAGGTTCCTTGGATGGATCTGCCCATTGCCTTGAACTTGCAAAGAACAAACTTAAGACTTGGCATCATTTCTCTCTTCCATCCCAACAGACGTGAGATCTGACCACCAATGCAAATAATTTAACAACTGCCTCTGGTTTGAATAGAGCCTGGGGCTGAAAGCTGTTTGCATTCAGTGAGCAGTACGCAAGTTGCATTAAATGAGGTGGTGACTTCTGTCTGTTATTAGACATTTACATAAATAATTAGCAGCAAATTGGTATCCTCAACAGAAGCTATGTAAAGATGCTGGAGTCTGTCCCTACCTGTACAGCAGGATCATTGTCAGTACTCTGTGGAAATACATTGCTTCACTTCATTTCTTGTTAAATAGGAGATTTTAATGCCAGGGCTCTCACCCCGCCAGTGTTTTGTAAACACAAGAGTTAGGGGTTTTTGCAAGTTAAAAAGCACACAAGCTGCACAAACTTAGCAGGAAACATACGGGGAAAAATGGCATTTCAAGCTACTTTGACTTTAAAAATATTTACTGTATTAGCACATGAATGTAGTTATGCTTTTGGGCTGTAAATATTTTTTACAGTGCACTGACTTGTGCTATGCATTCATTTTTGAGGCTTCAAATTGCTCATGTACTTGTGTGTGAAATGAAGTATGAAAACAGACCATGGGAAAATGAAACGCTTCTGAGGCTTACCTGCTGATCTCAGGCATTCAGGGCTGCTTTGTATCGTTGCAGCTTCTGATTGGCATAAAAACCACCAAGCGTTAGGTTGGCTATTACCCTCGTGGAGTTCATGGTGCAAAGCAGCAACATGTTTGTGGGTGACCAGTGCCCTCCCCACCTTACAGTTTGCAATCTTTGGAGCACATCAGCAATGTATTTCTAATTTCCTCAACTTTTGGATTCTATCTGAATGTAAAGATAAGGGAGAAAAGCACTTTCTGAGGCAGGAGGAGGCAGCTGAGGCAAGAAGGGGCAGGGAGACTACTTTTTCTGGCATCATCACAAAAGCAGTTGAGGCAAGGCCTGAGGTTAGTTAACCATGAGACTACCATGGCTCCCTGCCGAGCCTCCCAAACCGACCGACCGGCTGCCTAGCTGGAAGATGCTTTGACCCCAGCTCCTTGGTGATGCTTGGCCAAGCTGCTCTACAGCTGGGCAGCAACGGACTGAGTCCAGCCACGCAGTCAGCCAGGCTCATGGGCTCCAGCGTCCCCAGAACAGAGGCTCCACCTTGCTGTCCTTCACAGCTGTTTTTCCTCTTGCTACCATATTTAATTTTCTGCTTTGAACGGCAGTGGTTCAAAGCAGACTTGGGAAACTACATGATTTTCATGTGATTTCTGAAGATAGATATAAGATCTGTGAAGGACCAGATGTAGGAGGGTTAGGGGGACAATCTCATAAATTGTCTCTGGTGAGACTATGATCGTATGTGATATTATTCCACTGTTGAAAACAAATATAATGTTATTACTGCAGAGCCAGATTTGGGGCTAGGAAAGTTGGGTAGAGATCCTTGCCGGGGGCTCTCTCTGAATCTCTGCTCTTTCTAGCGAAACTGGACTGATTTATGGTTGTGTCTGGAAACTAGAAGTGGCTCAACATGGATCCAGATCCAGAGGCAAATGCCCTTAAAATTGAGTGTTCCATTGTGCTTATGTGCGGATATGCGTATGGGGGATGGAGAATGAGTTTAGTTTGTTACTAAATTGGAACAGATGTCGGATCTGGAATTGGAGATTTCGGTTCTTGTCCTTGTCCTGTGGAAACAATGAAACGCTATCATTTCAACTGGCAAATTGGAGCTTGTGTGCTGCTTAGGTCTCAACTTTGTTACCCTTTGAGCTCTGAGGTTTATCTGAACTGAAACACAAAATACAATTCAAATGTTATGATCTCAGAAAACCAAAACTGGAAATAGATGTTGGTAACAAATGTTGATACTCCTATAGACAGAAACCTTTCAAAGTCCCTCACACTTTACTACTGTTGTTCTGAATGGGTCAGATTGTGTGGGCAGCTTGAGATCATGCACAAAAAGTAGATGAACTGCTTATCCCATACGTGATAGAACTGAAAATGATATCTTTTTGGTTTTAAGACTTAATCGTCCTACTCACTATTTTGAAATATGGCAATATGGCTAAGGAAAATCCTATATGAAACAAACGGACAAAACCAGCATACAAGAGAAAAACTAATGAATGTACATACTGAAAGGGAACATTTTATTCTCCCCAAGTAATTCATGCCATTTTATGGTTTATTTGAAATGAAGTAGTCAGTCCTGGCGGGATAGTAAGCAACTTGGCACATGTGTTCAGTTGCATCCATGGAGAAAAGAAACAGCTCTTTCTGGAGAAAAGTCAGTGAGTAGAGAGAACTTTTTCAGAGCTGGTCGTGTAGGATGAGACGTCAAAAGCAGCTGGTGCTGGCCAACCATACCTGGCATTACAGACAAACAGAATTTTACCCTGGGCTTCAACAGGGACGGAGTTATACCAAAACCAAGTGTTTCTGGAAAATCTTAACCATGAAAGAGGCTTCTTTTCTCAAGCCAGGCTGTGTCCTCCTGTAACCAGCTTTTTGGGAGAAGGGAGAAGTTGGCCTGAGGTTAACCGCCACATGCCCAGCTGGGACCAGCTCAGAGATGGTGAATGTAGAAATGCTTAAAATATACTCCTTAGCCAAAGCTAGACCTATTTGCATAATATCCAAACACACTTAACAATTTCTTAGAAATACAATTAGTCATTTCCAAGTCCTAGTTACTCTTTTTATTTAACTGTAACATCAAAAAGCCTTACTCATAGATTAAGATCCTAGGGTGCTAGTGTCAAGCACAGATCAGAAACTCATTGCTGTTCTCAAAAAGTTTACTTTTTAAAGGTGTATGTTTGTCTAGCTTTGCAGAGTTCGTGACAGTCTGTCCCATACAGTATTATATATTGTTCTGCTAGTACTGAGCTTCATTTGATAAAGAACCAGCCTGCTTTGCTGCTACAGCTTCCCCAACAAACTGCTTCCTCCACTAACATTTCAATGAGATTGAAAAGTGGGTGTAAGAAGGAGAGAAAGGAATCATAATGGGGTGTCTGTAATATTTCTTATCTTCAAGTGTCATGTTCTCCTGCCTTTCTCCTTGCTATTGAGAAACGTACAGTCAGATCTCATAACTCGGTAGAGTCAGGTCAGAATACTGCTTACACAGAGTACCCCATGGGGCTGAAAGTGCACACAGCAAGAAGTTTGTTTTAGGACTTACTAGATGGCATGCTGCCTTGGAAGGCAGTGCTGTAGTATAATCATCAGGATGCCTTATAAAAACAGATCTGAAGGACTACAAAGGAAAGCTATTTGCAATGCACAGCAATACATTTTATTGAGTGTACACAACTGAGAAAGGTATTTTTCTATACTTCTGAGCACATCTGTAGACACCCCTACAAGTATATACCCGAGGAAGTTCTCTCTTCCCAATGTGAAATAAAGACCAAAGAGTAACAGCATGTGGGCATAAAAATTAATGTGGCAGTTTGCGTAAAAAGTAAAGGGGGGTTAATACTCTGTTTTTCTGAGTTTCATTTCTAAACATTTAATTCTGACCACCTCAAGTCTTCCTGCACTTTAACTTAATTACAACCTTTTTGTCACTTCCTGTCATGAAAATCATACAACATTTCTGTGAGATGATAAACAGGTGTTACTTTTCATTCTGGCAGCAATGGCATTTTGGTGCAGGATGAAATAATCCTACCATTAAATAAGAAGCTCACAGTGGTGTTGTGAAGCTTAATTTGTTTGGAAAATGCTTTGCAGTATTCAGATGAAAGGCACTCTGGATATTCAAAGTATTATTACTGCACAGCTGGTGGTCTACACGCTGCAGATGTTTCTTCCATGCTGTTGCATGGTTACTTAAGTGGCTTCTTAATGCAGATGTTCACAAGTGAGCATGCACAACCTCCTCCGCCTACGTTTTTTGACACGGATTTTATTGCTGCTTGACTTTTGATCTTGAAAAGAATATTCCTCCACCGGTGAGGCTTGGTTTTTTTCTGTTTTTTTTTTTAAGGCTAGTAGGTGCTACGTGAGTGTGTGACTGCGTCCTTTTTGGTTCAGCCCCCATGTCAAACAACAGCATCTGCAGATATTTACTGTGGGCCTTTCTCTCTAGCCTCCATTTCCTTCTGTGGCTTTTACTCATTCCTACAGTGTTTGACTCTGGGGACTCTGCCTCTTCTGTTAATACTCCATCACCATCACTCTCTTCATGCAGACGTGATGATTCCCTTTGTACTTTTTGCCCAGATGGGATCAAGAACTTTGTTGCCTCTCAATTCTTTCTTTTTCTTTCTGCTACTGTTACATAAAGGGATCTGTAAGAACTGCTGGGCTTGCCATTCACAATAATACAATCTCTGAGAAGATTTCAAGATAAGACAAAATTCTAATTTCTGCATGTATGGTGCTATTCTTTCCTTACAAGTGGAGAGAGGTAAGGTCTGACTGCAGCTGACATCCATGTGGAGCGTGCTGAACATGCACAAATCTCCATGGAGGTGCTATATGATTTCATCAACCTATTTGGCAAGGGAACTAATGTTAAAATGTTCCTCTTGTTTTCCTGTAATTCCAGCAAATGGGAAGATATCCAATGCAAAACAAAGGCAACTGAGTAAACAAGACTTTTGTTTAACCTGAAGTGCAATGCATACCCTATTGCATTACTGACCTAGGAGTAGAAAAGGAGCAAATCTGGATATGCATATGCACACATGCAGAGAAAGTGGAAAGTATAACAGAATAGTACCGCTTCTGGTTAACACAGATCTTATTTACAAGATTCATGTGGAAGACAGATTGGATTTGGTACAATATACTTGAGTGCTTCTTCTGAAGTATTTTGAAGAATAGATCTCTCTCGACAACATGTTCAACAGCCACTGTCTTGCAGCTCAGAGGAACAAGTCCCGGCCACATATCTCTGGGAGAGACTGTGAGAAAGCAGAGGCTTAAAGCTGACTGCATCCAGGCAAATAACTTCAGAGAGCAAGGAGAAACCACATTGCTTTCTGTAGCACTTTCTGTAGAATTCATCATGAATCAAAGCAGAAGGCTCAGTCTGTATCCAGGAAAGTTTGATCTGAAGGTGAGACACCTTGAGAAGACTAGACCATGGCTACATTGTGAGGTGAATTGCATCTTAAAGACTTGGTAATTTCCCCTGAGTTTTAAATGTGTAACAATTTGCCAGTGATCGTGAAGTCTTCTAAATAGCATCCCAGGAGACCATAGCAGCTTTTAATATGCAGAACTGCTACAGCTTATGCAGATATATACAAATTTCTTTACACTCCTGTGATCCTACTGACGAGTCTCATTCTTTCTCTGGGTTCATCTTGGTAGGCATAGCTTTCATTCTGCTTCCCTAATGTCTCTGAACTGTATGAGTTGCTATAGACGTGTAACAGGATTTACTCCACTTCCCCACCATTGCCTACTGCAAGGGGGCAGACATATGGTACTGCCTTTTGTCCAGACCCCCATCTTTTTGTCTCCTGGACTGCTGGTACTGCAGTTATTCCTCTTCTTTCAGTGTAGCTATCTCTATTATTCATGTGGCCTGCATCACTGAAATGAGAGAGGGAGCAGGGACGGGGGGGAGGAAAGAGGGAGGGAAGGAAGGAAGAGATTCTAATATTCTCTTATTACTCAGTTCATCTCCCCTGAATCATGACCAATATCTCCTCCCCTCTTCTGCTACATTCCTTTGCTCATTCTGGTTAGGTATCTCAGCTGAAGTCTAGTCATCATATGGGTAACATTTGGATGCATATCATCTCGTTCGTTATGATGTGATCATTTTTGATTTACTTATTGCTTGGTAACAAAAGTTTCTTTTGCACATAATAAAAATTGCATTAAATCATTGGCCCCAGAATAGTGGCTGAAAATCAATCAGAAGGGGCTTTTACTCCTGCCACTTTGGCTCCAGATTGAAACATTTCATACAGTAGCGCTGCTAGGAATAAGCTGGGCTTCCTTACTAACGTAATAAAATGCAGACCATCCTAAGGGGATGAGGGAGTTGCATTCCAAAACTTGCACTGCAAGCGACCAAATTTTAATGGAAAACTTTGAAAAGATTCTATTAAAAAACAATTTTCCTTCTATATATCATATGCTCTATTTTATGCTTTCCCTGCTCCCTCCTTTTTTTCCTTACTGGCACAAAAACAGGATCTTTGTTTTGACAGAGCTAATCCGCTCATGCTTTCATACGGGCCCTCAGGCTCCCCACCTGTGGAAAGATCCATGGGAGCAGAAAAACTACTGAGTGGGTGCCACATGCTCACCTCAAAGGGAAGAAATCAGTGGCCTCCCAGAGGTACGGACTGTAAACATTGTGGTTCCTGAGGACCCATAGAGAACATGAATTATGAAACCTGCCTAACCTCCAGCAACAGCTTTTCCTTCCATATTGCTTTCTGGGATTTCCCTCTCCTGTCAGCTGGGCTTCTTCAGGAGACATGTTGCATGGGCTGCTTCGCCACAGCTGTGCCGCCTCCCTCTTTCTGAAGACTGAAAGGCACACTCTGCACTGACAATTTCTACCCACAAACTTCACTGGTGAGAAAGGTTTAAAGTAGCTTGCAACCCCTGCCAAGTTTGACAGCAAGCTTCATAACAAGTTGGTACAGTTCCGAGATCTCTCTGCTGCTTCTGTGGGGAGGCCAGGGAAGATTTTATGGAGTGAAAAGTGATGGAGAGTGAATTGCTTTGTGGCTCCATCAGGCAGCACACTTAAGGTGGCTAACATCAGGCACTAATCTGCTCCATAGAGTCCCTGCCTAGCCAGCAAAAAGAGGTGAAGTCAAATTCAGATATTTAGGACTTTGTATACAAGACAAAGACCAGAATTTATCTTAGCATCTTGGCCACTGGGGATCAGCCACAGATGAGTGGGAAAATAACGCGTGATCCTGATCATTCTGTGATAGAGAGGGTTTGCTCATGCTGACGGCCAGCATTTCTCTTTAAAGACTGCTGATTAACATCAGAGCTGTCTTAATATTTAGCCAAGTAAATGACTATGCCCAAACCAACACACTGAAAGGTAAGTTTGTCATGAAGGACAACAAACCTTGGCTCAGTCTGCTCATATCATCTCATCCCGCCTCACCCAGGATTAGGTCATTCTGACTTTAAAACATCCATGTGGGTTCCTGTGGCTCCCAGGCCAGGCTGATATGTCATGGAGTCACTATGTCTAGTACAGGAAATTTTAATTCACAGCATTTTAATTCAGGAAGCTTGAATTCAATGTTTAGCTGTGTCCTGAAAGAGTCTGGATCCTTCAAAGCCTTGAAGTACACCACTACAAAAAAAAGGCTGATGACAGTTCTGAATCTTGGCTCCTGTGTTGTAGTAGGAAAATCTCCATCAATTTCACTGGAGACAGCATTTCATCCACTGTATTTTCAGGCTCTGTACTGTGTTTTGCAATTGAAATTTTGCAGTCGGGAAGGTTAAAGAACTGTGGTAATATGCAGAGCATCTCTTATCTAAAGCTTTCTGCATATGGAGTAGCAGGCTAAGTCTAACCGACCAGAGACCAGAAACCAGGTCTCTGCCTCCTGGCCGAGTCCTGTATCACTATCAAACTGTTACGCTCACCCTCTCCCTCTAGTCTATTTAACCTTGAATGGGACTGTGGCAGCACTGCCGCTGTTTTAAGACAGCCCTCCTCTGTGGGCAGGAGGATCTCACTGTTGGGATACCAGTCAGGCTGTGCCCGCCAATGCCCATGTGGTCTGGAGAGCATGCAGAGCAAAAACAAAGGTGCCAGAGGAAATACAAAAGCAGGAACTAAGTCTCCAGCATAAAAAAGGTCAGCCTTGAGGGGTCAGGGCAACCAAGCCCGGACTGCGGTTTTGCATTTGGGTGTTTGAACTCTGCCTAAGTCATGCTTTATGTGCCTATGTCTTTGTATGGGTCTGGGCCAGGACCACACAGGAAGCCATAAAACCAGGAACAGAGTGGTTTTTTGAATGTTTCAGTTCAGGTAAGCTGGCTCTTATGCCACTTCTTGCAAGTCCGATTTTTAGCAGTTATCTTTGATGAAGAGCAAACAGGGAGACCTCTGAGATGAAATGCACTGTGAGCATGTGACAGGGTGGAAGGGTGGCATGCTCACTGTGAGCCTGACTTTGCCGAAACAAGATTTTGGCTCTTGGTTTGTAAATGGAGCCGGATGAGGAGGAAAGCTGTTTTCTAAGTAGCGGTCTCCTTTCTGCTCTTTCCCTTGTTCTCTTTGTTTCATATTCTATCTGGAGCCAGCAACTTTTTAAATGCTCTGCAGCCACCTAGAGGAAAAATATGCTTGATTAAAGTTAATTTCACATGGGTTAAGCCAGGGAGCAGGCTCTGCAGAGTTTAAGAATGTAAGTTTCTAAACTAGCCAGCCTGTTTATTATTATATCACAAGACCTCCTTGGAAATATATACAGTGAATAACCATCAAAAGCTGAAGATAACTTCAGTTTATGTTTACACTTCAGAAATATTTCCTGCTTCATGTTCTCATTGTGCTTGTTATTGGAGATGACATATTTTTATGATAGATAGCGTAACAGGGCCACAATATATTTTGTCAGTAAAGAGAAGGAGATGATCTGTTTTGAATTTTTATTTTAAAAGATTTAAATCTTGCGTTATTTTACATGTCTATCTCATGACTATGGTAATATGCTATTGGTATATCTATATGGTTTATGTTTCTGTAGTGCCATGATTTCAAAACCTCTCATAATTTTTGAGGTTCTATCTAGGACGTTTATAAGCTCCTGAAAAACCTCCGGCTTTTCTCAGATGAGGACTGTTGCACAGAATACACTAATTGGCTCTCCATCTAGTAGAGTGAAAGTTGATGCAGTCATATTAGATTCATTTAGTCTATTCCATGTTCATTTGCACTGTATGAAACATGATAACAAAGTTTAACTGTTGATTGAAAGTACCACTTGAATCCTATGAAGTTAGATATTAAAACATGTCTGTCTTTTTGAAATGGAATTGAAATGACTGGTTTTTCTTCTGTCTAGATAAGACATGACAGTTCAGTTCTCCACTTGTGCATGAAGAACTGGAGTCTGGGTGGACTCTTCTTTAAAAACCAAGTCTCGGCAAGGAGAAAAAGATAAAATTTTATGTCAATTACATAATCTAAAAGCCCAAAATTATGATGGATTTTCCATGGTAGCTATGCCAGAGAACACTGAAAATTCCATTACGACGGGGTGTCTCTGTCGTAAGGCAAATTCACATTAGCAGTGTAAGTGCTAAGCTAAGTGTGTGCACACAGTGAATGGAAATGTAGAATACTAGTATGGATATTGAGAGATTCCACTAAGACATCCTCCCTTTCTTTTCCTCTCATAAGAAAGACCTGATATACGCATCTGATGTGGTGAAGTAGCTTGAATACTGCTGTGTTACACCAGAACAGGATCTGTAATAAGGAATCCTATTGGCTCAAGAAATTCAAAACAGGAAATTATGAAATTTAGGAATTTTTCTAGGTTGTGGCTTCTGAGGGGAAATGATGGGGTTCTGGAGGCACAAAGTAGGTCACTTTGGGCAAAACACTGCCATAAGAAATCAGTGATGAGCACATAGGCCATAGATCTTAGGCCACTTGGCCTATGAAAGATGGGATTTTTGTTAGAAAATCCCTTAGGAGGTGACTTACTTTCTGAACACTAAACCCATAGAGCACCTAGAGTTTTTTTCACTAGAAAGCTTTACATAAATGCATGCTAAGCCATATCAGGTAGCATTAGACATACCAGTACTGTAATCTTTACCAATTATGTGGTGGATATTTGCAAGTAGATGACTATGGATATTAGTTAACGGAAGAAATACGTGTCTTCAGAAACCAGGTTCTAACTTTTGAACTGATGATAGGTGATACTCCTAAATTTGCCTTTTTATCTTTTTGTTGGTCCAAACTTCTTATTGCAAATGACCCCTTTATAATGAGTTTGGAAACTGTCTTTTCTAGAGCGGAGTTATTGTCGTCCCTGTATTTTCCAGCCAGATATACAAACCACAAATTACACCACATACAGGCAGCTAAATCCTTTTTGCCTTAGTCTCACCAAAGACATTGGAACAAATTGTATGTATACTGCTTAAGTAGGCAAGTAAAACATAGCATTTTTTTGAAGGGCATATCTCAGTGTGATACTGGGCACTTCTTTGAAATGACTTAAGAAAATTATGCTGTATGTTCTCTTTATTCCAATAATTCCATATACAAAGTTGTATGTAGTGTGCACAGAGAAGTGGTTTTTAACTGTTTCACTTCAAGGTATATGCTACATATGGACTCAAACTCAAACCACTTGAGTTCTCATGCATACAGATATTAATTTCAAACGCCAAGACTTTAAAGGTTAAACTCTGCATGGCCCAGCAGAACTGAAACAGAAGAGGAGGTGAAAACTCTCTCCCACTTTCTGAAAGTGAGTGGGAGTGCAAGGGGTCAGCTCTTCCAGGGCTGTGGATGGCGTTTCCGTATTCTGTTGGAGTTTCTTGAGCAAAAATCCACTCTCTCTAAAGGTGGCAAGTCAGCTGCTCAACCGTACTGTAATCTTCAGCTCTAGGAAACATTCTGAGTCATACCAGATGCTTCTTAGAGCCCAGCATGGGAATTCATTGTCTTCCTCAGCCATGGTTCAGCTATTTCCCCACAGAGGGATTTTAGCCAACCTTTCCATTCTCAGGACCAGAAAGAACATTTAAAGCCACAGATGCCTGTAAGGATCCAAGCACAAGATAGAAAAAGATTACTTGACACATTAGTAGGAGAATTATTGTGATGAAAGAAGTAGGGAAGGTTGCTGTGCTGTTTCATTCTTTGTTTGGTTCTTCCTCCTTTCCTCCTTTTATGTGCCTTTACCACTGCTACTACATATTCAGGGAGATGATAAATATGGTGTCAGGGTAGTGCTGTCCTAAGAACTTTAATTTTATGCAGTTTTAGAAAATGTTCCAGAATGTTTCATTGTTCATTTTACCATATTCTTATGGGTAATGTTGGTAAGGGAATAAAACGCAATTCTGGCACAGCATGCCCTTTATATAAAGGTTAAATATACACATAGAACACTCTTTTTGCCATTTTCCAAAAGCTTTTGGATAATACTTTTAGCAGCATGTAGTATAGGCTTGTGGTGATATTGTGCAGCACAGTGTGCTTTTTCAGAGGTCTACATGGACCTTCATTTATTCAGTGTCTGGAAAATACCATTTTTGCTTACCCTTTGTAAGGAAAGTAAGGGTTCTGACTTTTTTTTTAAAGGAGCTGGATATGCAAAGAAATCAAAATTGAATTGCTGTCCATCTCTGCTATGTTGGAAATTACCAACAATAATTACCACTTGCATTTAAAGCATCCTTTTCCCAAGTTGACTGAGCTCCTCTAAATAACTGCTTTGGACGGGTGCCTTGGCAAGGCAGGGATGGATGTGGGTATCTTGTGTGATTCTGTTTAATTTTCTCTGAGTGCCAAGTCTATATCTGGAGCAGGAACAATGGCACACAGAGTTAAATTAGGACTCTTGAATGTGTGTGTAATGTGGCTGCTATGCCCTAGAAATCTTAGATCACATGCAGCTTTTGCCCTTTGGTGGAGTTGTGTATTTTATAATTTCTTTCTGTTTGGTTCAATGGGACAATACGGTCCAGGGTTGACTCAAATTTGCACAAAAATCAGGGATCAGGATGAAATTTGAACACGGGACTCAAATGCCTACTGCTGCAAACTCCTCCTCTGCAATCTGCCAAAAATAACTCTGATATTCTCAAGCATTATGGCCAATGCTCTCTTTATAGGAATAAGATTTCCCCATGGAAAGCATATGCCTGCAGTAGATTTGTTATGCACTGCTCACCAAAGATGAGTTGCGAGTTCCCTTTCTGCTCCCACTTTCTTAGGGTATTTTTGGAGCCAGTTGCAGTGTGGCAGTTCTTGTACCATGGGGGAGTCTGCAGTACAAAGCGCCTGCCACTTTTTCTGGGCACTTCCCCACTTACGAAAAAACGGGTCAGGGCACTGATGATTAAGCTTTGTTATGGATGCCTTTATCAGATCCCCAATTTAAGGCAATGTTACCATTGTTATGATGTGTGGAAAAACCACAGAGGGAGTGCAGGTATAGTTACCTGGTCTTGGAAGAAATGATCCTTGAAAATGACTGCCTTTGCTGCATGAAAGTCTGCTCCCCAGGCAAGTGCTTTGAACGAATACTCAATAGATGTAAGGGCTTCTGTGTTTTCAGCAGCCTCCAAAATTACTTTCCTGATGAGTTATTTGCTGCTTTTGCATTAATATTAGTAAATTCTGGAGAAAAAGCGAATGATCTCAAGCCTCTGATCTCAAGCCTCAAAGCCATAAAAAGTCTCCAGCTCTACATATCATGCTTCAATACTTCAGTAAGATTAAACATGCACATACAGACAAGAGAGAGCTTGCAATAGCAACAGCATGAGCCTTTCCATTATACATCGGAACATGGCTCATCTTCTCATCTTCTTACCTTGTGAAAGTACTTCTTTAGCTGGGGCCATAAATAATGGTAACTCATTGGAACTTTGTAGGAAAAACAGCCCAAACTTTCTTGTAACAACATAACTACTGACAGAAGCCATTGGCTTTTATTTTTCCGGTAAAGAAAGAGAAAGGAGGTCTAATTTTGGATCAGGAGAAATAAATCCTGAGTGTTGCTGCTGAATTGTGAGCACTCCAGTGTGATTAGGGGAATCCAAACTGGCTGTTGTGTAGAGTATGGCTATTTTCATAACCAGTGCTAAATTAGGACAAGCTTGTACTGAAACTCTGATTTAGCATACCCAATAGGAAGTTATCCCAAGAAGTCTGTCTTGGAGGATGGTGGGGCTGGAAATTAATCTTCCTCTCTAGGCAGATGACCCTTCAGGCTTTGGAGTTTGCAAGTGTACAGCTTATCCCGGGCATAGAGGACAAACCCCTTCACCACCAGATGCCTCTTCACATTCATAAGATCTATGTAGTCATGCGCTATCTCTAATTGCTTTTGTAAAGTCTGTTGAGACCTACTGGAGGAAGATGTTAGTGTTTTCCTTCTGTGTAGAGCTGCTTCTTGAAGGTACCAAAAGGTTTGAAAAATGCACTGCATCACACTCCTGTTGTGAAATGTGAAAAAAAAAAAAAAAAGGCAAAAAGAAATAGTACCCCCTAAAATGGCTGGTTCTGGTTTTAGATTTGTGTGTACAGCAAAGGAAAAGGAACTGCTGATGTTCAGCAAGTGAACATCTGCAATTTCAATCCCATGTGGCATGGACTAAGGCTGTAGGTTTCGTTGCTGTGATCTTCTTCTTCTTTTTAATAGTGCATGTAGCACAGGACTCGGTTCTTTGCCCTTTGTGGGACTTGGAGACTTTCCATGGTTTAATGTGAAAAAGGGCTGTTGCTGAAGGAGTGTACTCATCTAGTTCTCTTTGAAGATGTGGCAGGAGAGAGTGTGTGTGTGTTTGTCTCCTTCAAGGGTGTGTCCCACAGCTGCCGGATGCCTTCACTTTCATGGATTTCCCCTTGCAACAGTTTCTGATTATACACACCCAATTATCGCCATCTCTGACACACACCCTGCAGGCAGCATTGACAGCATCAAAAGGAATCACAGTGAGGCACTTGGTACCAGTTGACGACTGAGAGGTTGGCTGTGCTCTGGTGCTTATCTGGAGCAGGGACTCCAGATAAAGTGCACCATCACAGCCAAATATTTTTTAGAAATGTAAATATGTCCTTAAAAGGAACATAATTCTCTTTTGGACCACAACATCATTGCCTCTCTAGACAATTTCACTGCGGGCAGAGTTAAGGCTGCTTGAAGTATCTTGTGTGTATTTCCAGAGCTGGTAACATGGCTTCATTTTATAAGTAACTTGCACTGTGGTCTTCCTGTGGGATTATTTCTATATGACTGTGATGTTTTGATGGTTAAGCTTCTGAATTGCATTCTCAATTTTACTTCATTTAAGCAAATGTTTTGGTCTTGGTAAAAAGAGTCACAACATCTTGGAAGACACAAAGACTCCATTAGTTTGCAGTATGGTAACTTGTCAGTACGGCTTCATTATTGGCGTAATTCCGAAGTTTTACTGAAAGTGTATTTTTCTGTTGTTTGAACAGTCCAGTCAGATTAGAGTACAGATAAGCCTCTGCATACATGCAGTTAGTGTCACTGAATCTATTTATCAGATTCAAAGGAGAAAGGAAGAGGAGGCAGAATCTGGGGTAGCAGAGAATAATTTTTGAAATGTATCAGTCACTGGAGGGGCGGGGGGGAAGCTATGTGCATACCAAAGATTTTTGCAAGGGAAAAGAATTAGGACAGCACACAAGAATCAGTTCTTAAATTTGCCTAGTGAAGCATCCTGTAACAGCCCTCTAATACAACTGTAACAACAATAACTGTGAAAAATGTAATTAAATGCAAGAAGTAAACATGTTTCAAAAAAAATACGGACCCAAAGTCAAAGCTTGCCCATGGGCTATCGCCATCTTCCCCTCACTAGCCAGCCCCCAGCAGATGGACATCTTTTGCTTCCATGTCCTTTCCCAGAACTGCCCTTTGACTCTCGCAGTGGCTATCAAACAAACCACGTACCTGCTCCCTGCTGATTTCAGAAGTGATATAAAAAGACCTCTCTCCCACAACTGCCGCTCTATCTAACTACAATTAATATTAATGCATTATACTTGCCAGCAAGGAATTTCATTAGGAAATAAAAAAGAAGTTTTTAATTTGATTGACTAGGCTTGGCAGCTGTGGATATAGTTTCCTTTACTCTCATTTTTCGTTTAACTTAATTAATTAATTAATTTAACCTTACAAATAATTAGCAATTGTAATTCATTAATAAAACCGCCGCAATCTGATGATTGCTTCTCATCCAAGCCTAGGGCTTGAGCCCAGTGCAGCTGTCACCAGGATTAAACACTTCAGGAAAATGAAAATTACACAAGCAGTTAGATGTGTAATGAATCAGAGGATTGTTTGTGTTGCACATGGCATGCTACCTTCCGGAGTGGACACCTGTGCTGAACACTGTAGCAAATAGTGCTGACCCCAGGCAAAGTGGAGATGTTTCATTCTGGAGCCTGTCTGGATGTCCAAGGCCATTTCAATGCCAAGGGCTAATGGCATCATGTCACTCATCTGCATGGAGGGGATAAACTCTCTGCACCTTCAAAGAGCATGTCTGCCCTCCTGCAGACTGGGAAGAGTGCCCTGGCCTCCCTAATCCCTGAGACCATGCCGTGGCTTTATAAAGGTAAGTGCTGGCCTTGCCATGAACATGTTAATGATTAAAAAGACTGGGTGATTGACCATGAGCCTGGAGATTTCCTGACCTGATGCGAGCACCTGAGGCAGCTGCAGGTGCATTGACTCGGTGCAGGAGGTGGTGTCCCCCTCTGAGTAATGGTGAAAAATGTATTTATGCTCTAAAAAGCAGAAGAAGTACCTAAGGTTTAGGATTTTGTAATTTCTAAGGCAGGAATTTGGTGAACACATAGCCAACCTGGCACTGGCATTAATAAAAACAGTCTGAGAGCAGTAAAATATGATTGATAAAGGAGAGTAGCACACAAACAAAAAGATAGTGAAATGGTATCTTGATAATGGACTCTATCTGTGGAGATTATTCCAGACTCTCTTTGTGTTAATAATTTGCTACAGTAGCAAACAAGCATCTATTTCACTGTTAAATAAGACATACACCTCCTAAATGGCATGGGGTATATGGAGCAGCGCCTGCTGCAGGGATGCTATTAAGAGATCATGAATATGTTGTGGCCAAAGGAAACAGCGTAAAGTTATTTAGCATGTCCATCAAAAGGTGACCCTTTGTGCTTATACAAGGTCTTTTATCAGCTAACAACAGTCAAACAATGCCAAGGTTGTTGTACTAATCTGTTCATTGCAGCCTATCAGCTGTGATACCCATACAGCAACATCTGTTACTGGGAAAGACGTAAAGGGACCTACCGCAGAACTAAAGTAAATAAAATTACATTGTCCCTAGAAAGGAAAGTTATTTCAAATGAAAAACACTGGTCTTTAAATATGAACATGCAATATATTTGATCCAAAGCAATTCTGTTTATCCACAGTATGTATATATTGGTAGGTGCAGGACAGGTAACCTTTTTACATCAGCACTTATGTTGCTTATTTGTCACAGTGAATTTTTAAGTAATTTCATGTTGGGGGTCCACTGAGGGTAAAATGATTAAAAGCTGCTGGAAATGTCAAGCAGAACTGTCAGGTTTAACCATATAAATGGTCGCTGAAATAGCCAGTGACTTTGGCAAGGGGAAACACTGCTCTTTAAGGGGCACTGCTGATATGCAGAAACAAGCTTGTCTGTGTTTGAAGGATCACTAATCCTCTCTCCTAGTTTTGAATGAAGGGTTCCCAATGACTCTAAGGCATTGTATGGGCAGTAGGGCTTCTGATTACTTGACTGAGGTGCTTGCATCTTTTCCAAGCTATTACCTATTCAGCTATGGGGAAATTTTCTGGAAAATTAAGCCTATATTCATCATTTTCCTATAGACAACTGAATTTTTGGTCCACAGTAAGAGCAATTAACATGGAGAGCTCGTTTTTCACTTCAGCGCTTGGTCTTTCTGGTTGATTTGTGCCTCTCACAAAAGTTGCCTTGACCTCTCAGGAATGGAGAAGTCCCTGAATGTGCATGGAGTAGAGGGCTCTTGCCCATTGACACCCAAGGTGCATGCACAGAGCACCCTCAGTGGAAAGCAGATGAACTGAGGTCATGATTTTCAGAGAGCTGAGTATGTCTTCCCCGCACCTTGTCCCTGCCTTCTAATAATTCCACTCGGAACAGTAGATACTCGGCATTTCTGAATTTGCATTGCTGTGTTTGCGGAAGTGTCTAAGCATTCTGCTTATGCAGAAACTGCCGACTGCAAATCCACCGTCTCTTTCCAGTTATAGTTTAGGTCTGTGCCAAATGGGCACACATTCTGGATGAGCTAACTTGAAATATAGTGGTGACATATGCAGTAGCAGTTTCACTTAGGGCCATGTTAGCAGCTTTGCTCCCTGCCATGTTTTGTAGTGATTCCATCTTATGTAATGGAAGAAGATGGTGGTATTAACAAGTGCTTGGGGGATTTCCTAGCATGAGAACTGCTCAGTTATGCTACATCATCGCTGCTCCTTTGGAGTCTCTTAAAGTCTGGCACTTAGTGGTGATGCTGCTGAGAAAACAGGCATATAGCTATTTTTGGGCCTTCAAAGCAGGGAGAGGCTGGAGGTAACCTGGAGAGAAGGCACCATGTCTCATCCCTGGCATGGAAGAGCATGTGTTCATTATCTGCAGAAGTCATCCACTTAATGCTGCTGCAATTATTATTGGTAAAATTATAAATTATTACTTTCCAGGGAATAAGAAAGAAGTCTTTATCTTGTGTTGACACAAAATCATTGCAAAAATGGAGTTTGCTTTCTCCCACTGTGGTCTCTGTCCTCTCTGTCTGATGTTTCTTGGGTCTTCTTCTCACCTCTGTGTTTCTGTGTGGTTCTCTCCCTGGTGCTCTTGAGACTTCTCTGCATCAGAGCAGCACATCAAAAAAGACGTGAGTCCTTGGGATGTGACAGCAGAGATGCGTTTAACTTTCTTGCCGTTTAGCACAAGTTGCTGTGACATTGAACTCCATGTGACTAGAGAGTAAACAACTCCAAACCTTGGACAGATATCTGCCAAAGCTTTCCTTGCTTATTTGTTTTGGGGCTTTGTTCTGCAGGTCCTGTGTGACAGACATGTGCGAATGCCCGGTCCATAAAAACTGCTACTGTGAATCATTTCTGGCATATGCCCGAGCCTGTCAGAGGGAAGGGTTGAAAGTCCAGTGGGTACCGGAGCAGAACTGTGCAGGTAAGCATTTTGGGACTGCTTCTTTGTAAGCCAGTGCATAGGCCTATAGGCTACTATCCTTTTACTGGTGGAGTAGGATCAAAAATGAACCGGCTAGAAAGGACTGGGATTGCAGCAGCAGGGAAGTTGCATTCTGAGTTATGGAGAAATACCTTACCAGGAAAGATTTTCAACCATCAAATATTAGAAATGTTTATTTTGCTGCAAAAATTTTCACCTCTAATGCCGCCTATCTTAATTTTATATACTTCCAGGAAGATGTACGTGCTTTTTTCTTTCAGGATATGTAAACAGTTGATTACAGATAATGTTTAAACTCCTTTGACCTCCCGTCAAAGCATAGTTATATTTCCAGAGACAACATGCATATATGATTGCAGTAGGTTCAACAAGGGAAGAAGAGAGAATATATTTAATGGGAATATTAAAATGCAAACCTGCATTAATTTTGGTACTTGGACCAGATTCCCTGTGTGACTAGGACTGCATTAATTGCAAGTAATTATGAGTAATTGTTTCCATGAGAATTGGTGGCCTGTGGTCATGGGCACTTGAAGTAAAAAGCAATATTGCAGATGAATATTTCCCCTGATGATGGTCTCATTAATTTAGGACATTCTATAATGGCATCGGTTTGCCTGGAAATGTATTCAGATTTATGTAAAGCAATTGACAGTAGTTTGAAAAAAAAATGAGAAGGATACTCAGTGCTGGTCAAAGAGCTATTACTCTGTGGTCCATTTTGGTGATTGTGTATGGCTCAGGGTCTGCTGTCTCAACTTCAATTTCCTTTTCTGTTGAAGGCATGATAGCATGGATGGGTGAGTGACAGAGCAAATTACATTTGATTGACTGTTCCCAAAAGACTCATTTTTTTTTCTTACAAAGGAACAGAACAATCCAAACAGGGTGTCACTAAGTGAAAGCCCTATTCAAGGATGTGGTCTCAGACAGCACTAATAACATATGTAATTTTAATCTATTGATCTGGTAGCAGACCCATGCAGAACCTGAAACAAGCATCCTGATTTTTTTTTTTTTTTTTGACCAAAGCACTTCAGACTGAGACCTCACTGTGGCAGATGCTGTAAAAAGAATAAAAACTCCAGTCCCTGCCTTAAGGAGTTTATACAAGTGTTGGCATATCACGACTTAACTAATTGAGGATTCTTTTCACAATTTTTTCTGGCATTTTACCAAAGACAAGAAAAGTTTCTAAGGCAAAAACAGTCTTTGAGAGAATGTTATGAAGGAATTTAAACACACATCTTCCATTAAAGCTAATGAAAGAAATGTTTAAATCCACCTGAGTTTTTTAATCTCAGTGCAGACTTCTGGAGGGAAAGGGGAAATCTTGTTAAGCAGAAGACATAGATAAGCTGTACATGGTCAAGTACCCTCAAAACACTTACTTAAGCAGCCAATGTCAAACAAGTATCACCATCTTCTACAGTAAATTGTACGGTAAGCATTAAAATACATCCACTGCGCTCCATATGTTACCAGTGGCCAGCATCAAGATTTTAATCTTTAACTTACTTTTTTCTCCCCAAAACTTGCAGTTACAATTATTGTGTCCTAATTACGGATGAAAGTTCCTGGGTATGAAACAATATATCCGTAATAAAACTTTAGCGTTCTGTGACTTTCATTTCCTGTTTGACATTTCATAGCTGGTGGGATACTTGGAAGAGCTGTGTTCTGATGAAAACGGAGTATACTTATTAGTAAAGTCAGGTTTTAATTATTCTTTTGTGTGTTATAAAACCAGATCTTGTGTGGTTGCCAGTTCCTCTACCCTGAGTGCTTTACGCTTAGCTCATTTTTATAATCTTTAGAAAGCTTGTGTTGTCTGGAGGGCCAGCCAAACAGGATGCTCAGGAGGCTGAATTACATGTCCTGTTCCCTACATGTTCTTCCTCCTCCTCCAGTGCGGCAGCGTATCATCCTCTAAGTCCTCCGTGAAATACTGCTGCTCAAGGTTTGCAGTTCTTTGAGTTTGGCTCGGCAAGGGGAACGTCAGCTGTCATTTAACTGGAAGGGTGAAGAAGCTAATGAGTAAGGAAAATGGTTAGGGTAGGAAAGGGTTGGTGAGATCTGCATGGGAACTGAGAGGGTTGGGAAGGAATATGGGTTTCCATGGGAAGTAGTAGGGAGTGAGACCTCTTAGGATGGGCACAGGAAGAAATATGATGTGTGAAGGAGAACAAAAAAAAAAACAGGAGAGCCAGTGTGAGGGAAAGAAGAAATAAGAGAAAGTGATACATATGAGAGGGGAAAGAAAGGAAACAAATGGATGAGGTTTGAAATGGAAAGGAGATAGAAAAAAAATTGGTTTTAGCCCAAGAGAGGCTAAGCAAGCAGTTTATGAAGTGCAATTAAGTAAACTGAAGTGGTGAAAGGCCTTGGGCCATAGTAATTTAACACTGAATTTCTGAGGGCACTGAAAGAAAGAAGACTCAGGGATGGCAGATGGCAACAACTCCCTGCCATGGGCATAATTACACAGGTGTGCTGGTTTTGGCTGGGATAGAGTTAATTTTCTTCTTAGCAGCTGGTATGGGGCTATGTTTAGCATTTGTGCTGAAAACAGTGTGGATAACACAGGGATGTGTTCGTTACTGCTGAGCAGTGCTTACACAGAGCCAAGGCCTTTCCTGCTCCTCACCCCACCCAACCAGCGAGCAGGCTGGGGGTGCACAAGAAGCTGGGAGGGGACACAGCTGGGACAGCTGACCCCAGCTGGCCAAAGGGATATTCCATACCGTATGATGTCATGCTCAACATATAAAGCTGGGGGAAGAAGAAGGAAGGGGGGGACGTTCGGAGTGATGGCGTTTGTCTTCCCAAGTAACCATTACATGGGATGGAGCCCTGCTTTCCTGGAGATGGCTGAACACCTGCCTGCCAATGGGAAGGAGTGAATGAATTCCTTCTTTGCTTTGCTTGCCTGCATGGCTTTTGCTTTACCTTTTAAACTGACTTTATCTGAACCCATGAGTTTTCTCACTTTTACTCTTCTGATTCTCTCCACCATCCCACTGAGGGGGGCAGTGAGCGAGCAGCTGTGTGGTGCTTAGTTGCCAGCCGGGGTTAAACCATGACAACAGACAAGAAGAAAAAGCCAATATGGACTATAATAAAGTGCAAAGTGCACATGGTAGCACTACTGTGCTGACATGCTGCAACCGCTTCATAGAAACTGAAAAATTTTCTCTTTTTCTTATGTGATCGGTTGAACTAGAGGAAGATGAGCGTATATCTGATTTTGACTCTTCTCTCCTCAGTCCCCTCTTCTCTGCTGTGGAATTTTCTGGCCAAAGTCACTCTTTCCCCTGTTATATGTTGCTTTCCTTTAATTGATTTATTCCATGTGAATATGTATCAGAAGGCTATTCTGAATTTTCAGTGGAAACTCATTAAAAACTGAAAGTTGAAAAGATTAACACAAGTGTATCATCAGTGCCCAGATCTATTGCCTTCTACTATGTTAGAAGGAGATGTTGTGAATTGCAAGCACCACGAGTGACGTTCAGTTTGAAAGTCCTACAAAACACCTCGAACATCCAAACTGTGCAACACCAGTAGAAGCAAGATGATTCATTGATGCACAAATATTAGCTCAGAAATTTCTGTGGAATCAGATTTACCAGACATCATCCACCAAGGGAATCCTTCAGCAGTTCCGTGTTAGGTATTTTGGCTTTTGTGTTGGGGAACAAGCATTCCTCCTAAATAATTACAGCCATGTCTACAAAGACAGGCACAGACAGATACAAGCCTTCTCTGTGAAACTGCCAAACTGGCTGGAATAAACCAGCTCTGGTCTGAAAACTGTATAACCTTATTAGGCAGGGTTTATTAGCTCAGACACAGTGCTGTATTTATGTGACTATATGGCTTCTGGACTGGAGCTGGCTATCATCCTGCCAGCTCAGAAAGCGGTCTGAGGAAGCTCACATCTGTCATGCCAAACACATGTTCTAGAAGAAGAGTGGAAAAATCCTGTTGGGACTGGTAACATTGCAAAATGCAGTATTATTAGTAACTTTTGTACTTTGGGGTTGGGTTTTTCATTTTTTTTTTTTGCTAGTGCACTAAGGAAGTTATTACTAACAGAGCTCAGTTCTTTAAGAGAGGAATTTGCCTTAAAAGATGGGTGCAAAGGCATCACTTCTGTTTTCCATGTTTACATGGTACTGATTCATTTCAGCAGTCCCTGGGAAGCCTACTGCAGAATATATTTATTTTTATTTTTTAAACTGTTGATGAAGTGGAATGTTCTGGATCAATCACACCACATGTTAACAACTGAAGCACTCAATAATAAAAGCCATCCAGGGAACTTAAACAGCAGCCATTGTACTTTTCTGATTTTTCCCTTGACAGCAAGTTAATAACACCATTATAGACTGCCTACAGCAGAAAATAAAGTCATCATATCTTCTACATGGCATCATCTGAAGGAGAAGGAGGTGTTTTGACATACCACATCCATATGTGGTAGAGCAGAGCTGGGGAGTACTTACAGATGCCACAGCTGCCGAGGGCAGCCTATAATATATTCTCCTTTGCTCTGGGGCAGAGATGAGGAAGTGGAAAGGAGACCATGGCCAGCTTTCCTCAAACCCACCAGCTGAGGCTCCAAACAGAGCTCAGGTAGAACAAATGGGCCAGCTATTACTGCAGTAAAGCTTTGTGGGATGAATCCCGTGCAGCCTAAAAAGTGAAGTGTGCAGACCTTTCTATATGGAAACTGCATGTACTGAAATATTTCAGTTTGTGGTTGTCAATTAGAGATCCTTTCAAGGGAAACTCATTTTCAGAGAGGAGGGACAAAAGCTTTTAGTAAACAGCCCCCTTAAGATAAATCATGCTGTGTGTGGACAATCACTATCCTCCTTTGAATATCTCGGCCTACATTTCTAGACTATTAAAACATTGTTTGCAAAGTTTCTGGGAGCTCCACATATTTTTATCTTCCCTCTTACAGACATTCAATCTCTATTCTTAACACACTATGTAAGTGCAGAGTTCATTGTGAATCTAATGTTTTACTGTACGCTTAATATTGCTTGCATGTTTTTCCCACCTTCTAATTTCCTGTTTCATTTAAATTTCTTTTTAGTTATTCCTTTTGTTCCTTCTTCAATGTGCATGAAGGTTACCATGCAGAGCAAGACAGAAATGTAAAGCTGGAAAAAAGTTCCCAAAAGATCTATGCCCACAAACAGAATAAGTCTATCTTGAACATTGGTGAAAGATGTTTTTTTTATTCTAAAATGATGTTCAATAAAAGATGTCTCACAGAGTTTTTAGGTAGCTTGCTCCAGTGCTTTCTCAGGCTTAAAGCTAGAAAGCTTGTTTTTTCTTAATATCTACCTCATATCTAATATATATCTAATATTCAGCTGTTGAGTCTCTATAACTCCAGGGTCATTTTCTGCTGTACTACCCAATTTTTCCTATTTTTTGTTTACTTATTTAATATCTGTGCCCTGAGAACTTTGTATGTATTCTGGCCAGAATTCCTTCTTCAGGGCTGCTTTTCACATATGTATAAATGCCATAAAAAGCATAAGAAGGAAAACTTGCAGGAAGCTGATGCTGTTTTGAAGATCACTTTGTAACTGGTGAAGAGGAAGCCCTTAAATTTATGATGCCTTAGCACTAAGACTTCCATCCTCTGTGATACACTCTTGTACATATTTAATCAATTTATTTCTGCCTATTTTCTCTTTATGAATAATAACAGTACTGTAATTCTCACAACAAAACAGCATTTTTCTGTCCATAACAGAACAGTTCTTCAAAAAATCTGGACCTTCAATCTCTCTCAAAACAGAAGAAACCATCTTAATGCAACCACCTCTCTGTAAATAGCAAGAGATGATTCTGGATGCTTGAGAGTCCCTTACCATCTATAAACTACTTTATCAGTACTTGTTTTTGCCATTAGCACAGCTGTTAGAAAGAATAACAGGCTTTTATTCACTATCGAACCATGTATTATTCTGCATACTAAAAAGGCAGGATATAAAATGTTAAGAGTTTAAATATTGATCTGGAGGGGGCATAGTGCTTCTAGCTTCGCCTTCAGTGGTGTCTTATGTTGGAAATGCATTCAACTGTCAACTACATGAATCAATGACTAGATACCGGAATCATTAAGTACAGGAATCCTCATTCTCAATGATCCCTTGGTAAAATAGCATAAAGCATGGAAATAATGGATTTTTTTTTTTTAAATGTTTGTTTTAGAAATGGTGCTGCATTGCTTTGATTTGCTGCAATATGCAATATTGGAAGTATAATCTTACAAATAGAAAGTCTGATGTGGTGAATGACTCTCCTTTCTATTCTTCTTTCTGTAGGAGTGGGACTGATAATAACTGTCTGTCCTTGTAAATGTTTCAGGAGTCTTTGATAAAAGGCATTGTAAGAAATAAACAAACAATGTTAAGCCTTAAATATAAAGCATAGATCTGCTTATAGAGAGAAACCTTGCCAAAGCTTTATATACCATCAGCTGTGTTAAAATTCTCAAAAAGTTCAAGACTGCTAGGAACTTGATACCTTTCTGGTTGGAATTTTGCTACCTTAATATTTGTGATGTAAGGTAGTGTTGCATTTAATATAGTGTAATCTCTTTATAAGTAGTTTTTTTCCTCTAGATGATTGTCATACCAAAATGTGCTTTTTGATATTTGCAGTAGAAACCAAGCAAACAGACGTAACTTTCCTTGTGGGACTCTGTGTAATATGCATATTTTGTTCCTTTTAACTGCCTTTCAGCAACCCAGTGTAAACACGGTGCAGTTTATGATACCTGTGGTCCAGGATGTGTCAAAACATGTGACAACTGGAACGAGATTGGCCCATGCAACAAGCCCTGCGTTGCAGGGTGCCACTGTCCGGCAAATTTAGTTCTTCACAAAGGAAGATGCATCAAGCCAGTCCTGTGCCCACAGCGATGACATTAGTTCTCTTTCCGTGGACACTAATGTGGGTGGTCACTGATCCCTTTGATGCTTACAGCCAGTGAAGGACTCCAGCTACTTGTGGGCAGATTCTGCAAAGTACATGTCTACTCACAGAGTGTAAATATGCTCCTGTGTGTGTATTTATGTGTGTTTATGTATACACACATGGCACCTAGAAAGATATATAAATGTATACCGTGTGTATGTAGATACACATATCTATACACAAGTGCCCTAAACGTAAGTACAACCCACATATTTATATATATGTCCACACACAAATATACATCATTTCTATATATCATAGAAGGATGAATTATTATATGTATATTTTTTGCTATAAAGTCTATGTATTATTATTTCTAGGACCCTGATCTGTAAGTCATTGTATAAATAAACCAGGTGTTTTTAATATAATACAGTGGCATGAAAAGATTGGATGACTTTGCCATTGCATAAGTTTGTCATTTCCAGGGAAAGTTTTCTAGGGCCATAGCAC
Source organism: Morus bassanus (assembly GCA_031468815.1). Lineage (NCBI taxonomy): Eukaryota > Metazoa > Chordata > Aves > Suliformes > Sulidae > Morus > Morus bassanus. The sequence continues at coordinate 54,363,831 of CM062567.1, read as the reverse complement.
TGCCAGACTGGATTAGTTTCAACACAGAACCTGGATTTACAGTTGTACAGGAAACACATTTCTCTGGAGATGGAGGATTTATCTAGGAATATTTCATGCGTACCTTAGAGCTGCACAGTGATTGGTGACAGTGCTTAATCAGGCAGAGAAAGCTGGGGATCGGCTTTTATGCTTTACTGAAATAACTGTGCAAAAGGATTTCCAAAGCTGGTTGGCTAACTGCCAGCATAGAGATATTTCTTTCTGGAATGGCACCAAAGAGTCAGGGGCCAGATTTTCAAAAGTGTTCAGCGCCCAGCAGCTCGCTTTGAAAATTTGACCACTTCCCATTTCATATCCTAATGCCCCGTCTCTGTTGTTGTGCTTGGCAGTAGCTGTGAATACACAATAAGGAGCTTGAAGAAAATATTCATGTACATATTAGCCCCTTTAACATGTTTGAAACTTCTGGGTTTGTTTCATATTTCCCCCAAATATTATGCAAAAAGCAAATCCCACTGTGAATTGGAGTGTTTGATTTCAGTGTGCCTTCAAACATGAAATAATGCCGGGTTTAGTAATTCATTTAATTTATCAGCATGGTTTAGAAGAAAGACAAATTCACCCCACCAAAAAAGCAATAGAGAATGTTAAATGCTAATTGGAGAACTGGAATTTATTTTCTTACTGGTCTTTTGCTTGAGGTTTACGAACATGTGGGCTCTGTGAAGTTTGCATGACTTTTGAAGTCTCCCAGGGGAGAAGCAATAATATGGGATTTCATTAGAAACTGTTAAAAAAGCCATACAACTTTCTCAAGCTTGGGGCGGGGGAGGTATTTTTCTTCCACTGGAAAACCTCTTGTAGAGCCTGATGGAACAGTCTCTGGAGATGACAGAAATCTTTGGGCATCTGATTTAGGTTTTTAATGAAGTAATACCCTCCCACACAGCTACTTCCATTATGCCTTGCATTGAAATTGCACATTGTAATGCTTTGAACAATCTTCTCCTTTAATTCTTCACTCTCCAGGAAGTCTTGCAGGGTCTGAGTTTACGGTGAGTTGACTGGGTACAACATGCTTGGTTATACAACCTGTCTGTGATCCCATCCTGGAGGAAGATGCTGAGTGAGCCTGGTTAGCTTAGGCACCACACTATCCAAAGTGCTGCACCACCACAGTGTTAAAAAGAGCTGGGCAAATAATGTCAGGAGCATTCCATGTACATTTATCCAAATCTTAAATAAACTCAGCTTGAGTTTATGTCCCCTTTGTGTTCATTTTCTCGGAACAATCAAATAATTCGGTTTTACTGGCAGAGAGGGTTTCAAAGCTGCATACACAAGTGCATTGGGAAGCAGAATTGCAAATGTGCAGATCCCATCAGAGCAGGAAACTAGAAGAGTTTTATGTGGCTCATGTGATAATTGAATGGCAAAGCTGAAATTTAGAACAATTGCAATTGGTCTGAGGAGTTAAAACATAAAATGGCAGTCATTAAAATAATTTAAAGCATCAGTTAGACCAAACAATATTTCAGCCTGTGAGCTTTTGATGCTGAGATAGGGGGGTCTAAGCCATTAAAAGGGTTATTTGCCCAGCTCTAGTTTAGGATAGATTTTCATTACTGATAGATTTTAATTACTTACTACTCAGTGTTTCCAAAATAAAAGCACATGCAAAGTGAATTGCATACATGAACTGTGTATAGAACTGCCCTTCCTTTTTCTTCTCCTGACTGATGAAGGTGAGTGAAAGGTGGAGAGCCCTCTAGCTCTCTCAGTCCACTGATGGCATTCAAGCAACACTTAATTGACACCAGTTGAAGAGGTGACTTGGTCTATCTGTAGGATGAACTCTATTTTTAAGTCTTAAAATGGTTCACTTTGAAACCTCACCTACAGGTCATCTCAAAATGAGGTCTCATTCCTCAGTTTAGCTTTTTCACATCTGCCTAATTAAGGGTAGCCCCCTGCTTTTTGCTTTAGTGATGTATACTGAGGAAGAGGAATGTGGTTTTACCTCTAAGCTGTCTGATTGTGCCCTTACGGTGCTGTAGAGAATTTTCCTCCAAATTTCAAGGTAACAGTGAGGGCTATCATCTGCTCAGTTCACATGTACAGTCAAAGGAAAAAGGAGTTCTGCTTTTCTAGAAATTATCCCCAAGTTTCAATGTGGAACTGGTTTTATGTCCATATCTGTAGTTACCCTGTGCCCAGCTGAGCTATTCAGACCAGACCAGTCCCAGCTGGGGCTGTCTCACTCCACTCTCCTGTTCGCCTCTCTTCTTCCAGGCTTTTCAAAAGTTGAAAGCCTAGCCCAATTACATCAATAACAGCATTACTACTGGACTCATAGAGTTTGGGTTGCAGCCCATCTTCCTCCCTAGAGGAGCATTCTTTCTAATTCTGCCGTCTTGGCTCAAGAAATATTACCCCTAGGAAGCTAGAGCTGGAAACTTCCTGTGTATCACTGGGGATTTATTTTTGACAAAATTCACTGATAATCCAAGTTTAGTAAGCTAAATGTGTTTAGTATGCAATAATGTGTTTTTAATAATAGCATAAGGTTGATGATCCATATGGTATATTCACCATGCAAAACTGATGGTTGTGTAAGTTTTGGTCTTGATTATGCTCATGTCAATCTGTGCATATAAATTTGTGCCAATTTGTAAGGTGAAATATATTTGAAGGAGCAGAGGTTCCAAAAAAAGAATGATCCAAAAGGAAAGTCTGAGAAACAGCTCTATAATCCAGTGGATGGAATCAAGGAAAGACTTGGATCGATAGCTTTGCCATTAACCTGCTATGTGTTCCCTGGCAAGTCATTTAATATACTGTTCTGTATTGGGGAAATGAGGCTCTGGGTTTATGCATCTTTTTTAAATTTACAGATAAAAAATATTCTAAAATGCCATATGTCACCAGGGGAACATCAGCTGGTATTTTACCAATCCACTCAGGTCTGCTTTGCATCAGGTTGTCCCATATCTCCCTTATCATCATCGCTTCAAAGTCAGTTTTTAGTTGGCATACGTGGAGGTCAAATATGTTTACTTCCTCCTCATTAACTTTCAGTTGTGTCTATTTTTGTCATATATATTGAGTTTTATAAACCATGGAGACAAGCCATAGCCAAGCAGAGCAATTTGAGTTGCAGCCCAAGACTCTGTAGGTACTCCCACATCTTCCAAGACTACTTCCTACTTCTATAGAGTAAGGTATGCACTTGGAGCAAAAAACGAATATCCTACCCAAATGTGACCCCATCCTTGCATCATGTAAGTAATTTCCAGTAGATAGCCTAAAAGAAGTAAGTTGTTCTCATCAGAGGCTTTTCTGCTTTTTTTTGAACACAGGATTCAAATGCAGCTTGATATTGCTTGGCTTCCCACTGACAGAACCTGACACTTGCAATAGCTGGACAGGTCCTGAGTGACTGTACAGGGGTACTTTTTTTTTGCCTTCATCAAAAGTGGAAAAGGTTATATCACAGCTAACAGATATGAGAATAACATCCCATGCATTTGCAGCTGGACAGGCTGGAAAGAGAGGCAGTCAACAGCATTTAGCACTGAAGTGGTGAGATGTTTCAGGTATTTCAGGAACAGTCCCGGCTAAGGGGGCATCATGCCAAGGTCTCGGTATTTGACAAACGGGAACTTTACATTACATAACGCTGATCAAATGCTTGTTCTGCTATCCCTGATTTTACCATTTTAGAAAGCCCTGTGGAGAGAGTGATGTTTCTGCTTCCTTACAGAAACATTTCTAGTCTATGACTGCTAATTTTTCAGGACAAAGGTCTAACTGTGCTGCCATTACAGAATTCCTTCTCTCTCTGTGTAAATGTTGTTGCACAGATTAGTAGTTCTAGTGCAATAATCACCTGGTTTCCTGCAGGATATGTGTTTTAGTGAACACACATCATTTCCAAGTCTACAACTGTCAGAACAAAGGCTACAAATGCGCTTTTATAACTAGTCTTGCTCCTGGCTTTGAGGTAAAATTGCAAGTTCTACTTACTGCTCAGAGGGCACAAGTTTTCCTTTTGACAACACCGCTTTTACCAGACAGCAACGTTGCTCAGCATCAAGCAGCATCTTAGAACTCTAAGCAATGTTAAACGTGACAGGTGCTATTTGCATGACTTTACCCTCTTCATTGCGAGTTACAGGTTAATGCTAGCCTTGCCTACAGGAGGAATTTGGCTCTAATGGATTGTTGTGGGAGAGGGGTGGCATTGTGTAATTACCATTATCATTGATAGCGCTTTGTATTTCCTTGAGTGATGCTTATACCTGGGCACCAATATAATTTGGTTTTGCACATGAAGGGGAAATGATGGGAACATAGGAATTTCCTGCCCAGACAGATCCACACTTTTGTCTTATCCAGTGGTGAAGAAATGCTTCAAACCATGATTTAAATAGCAGTATGCAAGCCTCATAATGGACAGCTATGCAACAACCTGTTCATAGCGGTAATTTAGCCTTATGTTCTGGCAGTAAGTGGTTGGTACTTTAATGACCTAATCGTTCAAAGCACTTAACTATGTGCTCAAACTTTAAATAACCTCGTTTGCTTCAGTGGGGCAACATGCATGCTGACTTCTAACCACATGCTTAAATGGTTTGCTGGGTCAGGGCCAGAGAGTTCAGCATCTGGCAAGATCAAGTATTAAACCTCATAGTGTGGTATTTCTTATTTTTTCTTTGTTTCTATACATAGATGTGTTTCATGATCATGCTGCTATCTACTGCTAGAACATCATAGAAGTCAAGGCTTTCTGAAGCCTTTTTTTTAAGACTGTAGAAGATTGGAGAAATTTTTTTCTATTGATTTTCAATGTCAGCATAATAATTTCTTACATTACATTGTAATTTCCTACCCTATTTTATTTCTTTTTATTGTTAAGAGAAAAGAACATACTAGACTTGATTTTTTCTTTGCACTGGTAAAAGCAGGGAGCACTTTCAGTGAGTTAATTGTTGCTAGCTACACTAGTTTTAAACTGATTTGAGATCATGCTAGCACTATCCTGGCTTTATAGGCGTGGAAGTAATCCACAATCCTGGTGGGGCTGCCCTCAATTATTAGACTTCTAATTGCTTCGGATTGCTTCTAGCCATAGTTCAATATAAATCTCTGATAACACTGTATTAGAATAAAAGCATCTGCAGCCCAAATCAGTATAAATAATTTGCTACAAGAGATCACAGTTTATAAATGAAGGGGGAAAAAAAAGTAATTTGCTGTACTTAACTTACTTTCACAAAAACTTTGATAAATGGTATTAATAAGGAAAAAGGAAGAGTGACTATAGAAACTGATGAAAAGAGAATTTTGAAACTAAAGGAGTTTTTTAGTATTTAGTTCAAGTATTCAACATCTTTAATGAGTATTGTTGAGTGGCATTCAAACCCATAAAAAAAACTTGATTGGGTTCTACAGAATATGGATCAAAACCTAGAAGTGGGTATGTACTGATGCAGCTCTACTGTTAAAATTGCACTGTGTCTTGAAGGGAGTGAAATAAATGAGTAGAGTTTGGAGGAAATTATTAAATTATTTCTCCCATCTTAGGCACCTGAATGTTTGCTAGTTTGGGATGTAAACATGCAGGTGTTTGAACCCCACCATGTCTGATGTACAGCCCTGACTTTCTTCATATCAGTGTGCATCAAGATTAACTCCAGAGGAACCCATAGAATAATACTTATTTCGAAAAACAAAATGTGCTTTTTTTTTTTCCATTTCTTGTTCATTATAATTAACTGTTACCCTGCAAATGATCAAGGGGAAGAGAAGCTGCAGGGAAAATTACAGTGTATATCACATATATTAGATGTTTGAAGCCATTATTGTATGAACGGGTTACTTGAAATACTTTATATGCAGTTTCTGGAGAACGCTCTGTAGTGTCAAGAGCATCACTGCAGAATGTTTACATTTGAATGTTTAGAATTGCTTTGCTTACTCTTGCTAAATTTTTAACAGATTTCACCTGAGGTGCATTCATGTAAATACAAAATCTATTTAAAATTTTACTAAATTTCTGTCTTCAGTATGTCTCAGTTTATACCTTTGTTGAATTTAAAATGATTATGTAGTTTAATGTATCTTACAGAACAGCATAACTGTGCAGTAACTTTGATATGGCTTATCTTTGAGTGTCTATACAGTTATTGCAAGAATATTGTACTAATATAATTTTGTAAAAGTAGGATTGTGATGAGTATGTTTGTAAAGACATTATTTATTCCCTTATAAACTTAATATTTATTATCTTTATGCAGATAAATATTGATGCCTGATTATTTCATAGCTACCAGTGAAAACGGCTGTTCTGATTTGCAAGGTCTGACTCAGAAAAGCAATGCCTCCCACACAATGATTGATACTGTGTTCTCCTAAGAACTCATGATACTGTTATATATTGGAAGGAGAGGGAGGAGCCATGCAGACTGTTTTCCATTACTTTTACCTGTGATTTTGGGAGCTGGGATTTTGGGACACTTTGTTCAACTGGTGACTGGTTTATGTGATATCACTTGGCTAAGTTACTTCACTGCTATTTGCCTTAGTTTTCCCACTGGTGAAACAGAAATGATAATGATTTACAAAAATAACAAACTTCAGGAACAATGAATTTGTTAGAAGTCCACTGATCTGTGTTTGGGCAAGGCTCCTGTTAATGTCTGTTGGGCTCCAGATCAGGCCTCACAGTTGCCAAGTATTTTTATTTTTTTGTAAGAGGAACCTGCCCTACTTCTGAAAGAGTAATTAGATCATGAGCCCAAAAGGCTGGGGCTGAGAGCAGGCCTTGCTCTGCGCTGAGCGAGAAGACGACCTTCTTTGGTGGATTTCTCCCTCCAGGACTGAAATGAGGAGAGCATAGAAGATAAGAGATTCAGGACTTTGCTTTAAGTTCCTAGGACTACTGGTGCTGCATGCTCTGTAGCTATGGGACTCCTTGCTTGGTCTGTACTAAGTCTATTGATGTGAAGTCCCCAGTGGCGGGCTGCTTCAGTATCGCGAGACACTGAATGATCATTTTGGGGAGGGCAGGCTCACCTCATCAGTCTTTGTCCCCTTACTGGGATGTGAGGGCATGGCAGAGGTGGTATGGCCTGTAGTTCAAAGGCTGGGTGATCCATCCCTGCATGCTAGCATACTGGATGACTACTTACATAATCACACATAACTTTTACCCCAAATTACCACTCAGCGGTGACGGTTACTCCATATTATTCTTCCTACCCATTTTGGATACAGCCTCCTCGCCAAGAATGCTGCAATATTAATTTTCCTCCCAAGTGGTGTGCAGTTACAGACTTTATCCTCACTTGTCTCTTGCCAGACTTCACTTGGTCCTTGGTGTAATTAAGCTCAAAAATAGTCAACATTTTGTCTGCTCAATATGAGGGCTTTACAGACTGACCTTTTTCAGAGCACTTGCACTGTTCATGGGGGCAGAGTAGTGGTCCCATGGGCGCTTCTTGCAGCTACAAGTGCTCTGAGCCCCACTGTCTAGGACATAGTACCAAAGATGTCCAGCTTTACATAGGAAACCCCTAGAAAAGACCAGGCTACAATCCACAGCTTCAGGATGGTGTTCAGCCTCGACCCCCGAAGCACCACCTCCTGCTGTCCCTGCCTTACCCGCTGCCCCCTCCAACATGTGGTTTTGGGTCCTGCCAATGACAGCCTCCAATCTATGAGGCTCACATTCACTGCTGGGTAGATCCAGGTGGGCAATAAATGCCCTGAGATGGAAGCAGAGGTACAAAATAAGAAACTCTCTTAAGGCATGATGGGCAGACAGGCTGCAAGGGCAATGAGGAAACAGGGAGGATAGAAAAAGAGAACAAGGATCTCCAGCACAGCATCTCTCAGGCTCCTCCACCTCTGCTGCCCTGTTTGTTTGGGCAACCTGTGCCTTCCACATCACAGCAACAATCCTTCCCTCCCTGCTCCTGTGCAACCTGTCCTGAGCTGGACAGCGTCTGATGCTCATTTTTTTCATTAATTTTAAATCTTTAATTCTTCTCAAAGAGAAAAATCTTTAAGAAAAATATGGAAGAAAGGCCTTACATGGAGGCCGGAAAAAAATTCTAGTGGCTGCTTTTTATTTAAACAATCTCTAGGTTTATTTATGCCTTTCAGGCTATTCACTTAATTCAGGCTAATAATTGGAGTACTTTTCTTCATGACTTACAGTGCAGCATCAATAGAGTTGTGATGTTTCAGAGTATTGGTAATAATTGTTCTGCTAATTAAACCATACTGAAAAGCTAATAATCCCCATTTAGGATTTCGAACTGATGCATGGCTTCTGTTTTTATCTTCATGTCCTGCGGTTACCAAACACTAAATTTGCCTTTGAAAGACAATGCTTTGTCTTCAGTTGTATTCATCTTGTTTTGTTTAGTACATCTGGAAATCAGGCTCAACATCGCTATTATTTCCCCAGCTCCTTCCACTGTCCTGTTCTAGGACATAGTGTTTTGTAATGCAGTTTCTCCCCCAAGTGTCTGTTCCAGCCTGGGGTCTATATGTAACTACACATAGATCAATAATGCAACTGGAAGACTAGATAAATGCAGTTTTAACATTCCAGAGCTGAAATAATGTATTTGATAGTACACAGAATTTAAATAATTGTAATTTGATTTAAAAGCTGGAAAGAGAATAGCCATTTTGGTTGCTATTTTCTGAACATACAGCAGATGGTGCTTAACAAATGTGCTTTACAACCAATGTCTGAAATGAGCGAAGCCTGGCAATTTGAATTTTAATCATGCTTCCTGGTCTTTTCTAATTGAAAAAACAGTAATTTGAATGGAAGTCCCCCAACAGGATTGACTTACTTCAATATACACAATGTGCACAGTGTTTGAAGGATGGGGATACAACAACAGTTCTTCCAAAACAGCCTCTTGTGTGCTATAAGAAACTATACATTTGGAAAGGAGTTAGACAATAGCAGGATTGTTTCTCTCTTGATTGTTGCCCTTCCCGCCTCATCACGGTTTACTTAACTAATGGGAAAGACCCAAGTACTACTTTCCACATGGACAAAAGAATATGAAGAAAATTATACGATGAGACCTAGTCTGATGTTCTTGAACTCTCATTCATATACCTGCCAGTGAAAGAAGGTTTTTTTCTGCTGGCACCAACAGATGAGCCTGTGCTGTGTCTCTGGGCAACCCTTTCCCAGCGTGGGTGGGAGCTGTCTCAGGACTAAACCAGAACTTGCATCACTGTTTCCCCTCTTGGTATCTTATTAGCAAGATAAGAAAGGTGCTGTGACTCTGAGGTGCTATTTACGTTCTGCAGTGTCAAAACCTCAAGATTTATCTCTAATACATACTATGTCATTATACAGAAGCATAAGCCACTGTGAGCCAAGGGAATAATATGAAGGGGGGCAATGAGTCACAAAGCTAAAGAGAATTTACTGACATGTTCAGTAAAATTTTAACTAAGTTTTACTCTTTTTGCGACCTGGGTTTTGTTTGGGGTTTTGTTTTTTTTTTTTTTTCCAAAAAGCATGATTTCTTTTTATATAAAATTGTGGGTTTTTTCATTACTGATGAAAGGACTCACAGTGAACATCTTGGAGACGGAAATTCCTCCTGCACAAACATTGATAAGGTACGAACAGCAGGAATACAAACATTTCCACCAGTCTTCAGTAATAGTGTATCAACCGCAACCTTTTTGGACCTCTTCTTAACCCTGAAGGGTATTTAGCTGCAGACTGTAAGCTGTAGCAACAGCCATGCAAAAACCATTGAGAATACCTTTCATGCTCACATAATTGGCCTAAAATCTCTGGAGATGCACTGATGTAAAAGAACAGAGCACTTTTAGATGCTCTGCTTGCCTGCTAAATAGCCAGTCATGCCACAGTGCTGCCCCAATTTCTCTAATTTAGAGTCAGAACCTGATTCCCTATTAGAACTGAGACAACTGGCCAACCGTGGAATGGGATGGGGAACCCATACATCTTATGGGCAGCTGTGGGGGATGCAGTCCTCATCCTTGCCCTGCAGCAGTTTTAAAAGACAAGTTAATGCAGCCGCAGGCCTAGTGCCGGTGTTAAGACTCCTTTAAGAGCTTGAACACATGAACTGGATGCTTTTTCACTACATCTGCACAGGGATGCACATGATGACCTGCCAGTTGGACTTGGATATAGAAGTCTCACATCTGCAGTAGATTTACTAGGATTCAAAACCAGAGTGATTTCAAATACGGGCCTGATCAGATTAACTTTGAAAATACATGGTGCCATGAGATGTTATGAATCATACTTACTAGTCTAGATAGGGAAAAAAAACCCATCAACTTTGCTGATGAAACCAAGCCAGAGTCCAGGTTTTAGAGCAAAGGTGAGCAGTCCATTAATGACTCAGAGCCCCCGAGACCTGAGTGGAAAAGCTGCCACCAATTCAGCAGAGAGGCTGAAGATCTACCAGGACCTTACATGTGCAAGCTGTGTGAAAAGGCCCTTGTTCCTTGCTCTGGAGCTGAAGAGGGAATGACAACACATCTCTGGCATATGACAGCACAGTTGTTTATGGGCAATGGGAAATGATGTGAATTTATCTGAGGTGTAGCCAAACAGAAATGGCCAAATTCTCTCTGAAACTATTACAACAACAGACAATTAAAGGAGCCTCTGTTTAATGATCCTAAGAACATTTTGAGGAGTAAGCGATTACAGCCAAGATTATTGGGAGCCTGTGTGCAGCTGAGCATCTGTTTAACCACCATCTGCAGCTGTTGGCCCACCTTCTCCCTTTGTTTAAATTTCTATTCTCCACAGGCCACTGCAAGCAGATCACAGCGCTGCTGAGGCAATGATCAATACTGCTCTCATTTTAACTCGCTTGCCACTGAGAAAGCCAAGTTTAATCTCAAAGTTTTTTAAAACAAACTTGAGCATCAGACTGTTGTTTAAGCTGCAACTTCATTACAATTTTAAAGCTATAGGAAAAAGATTCATTGATATACTAATCCGTCACAAATATATAGCATCTTGGGACCCTTTCATGTCCCATGTATAGAATGGGACCCTTTCATCAGTCCCATTTTGCAGAGTACTGGGCAAATGCCAAAGCAGACTGCAAAAAAATCTTGTATGCGCTGCAGTAAGAAAGCATGATTTACCCAGTCCTGAAAAGGGTGTGCTCTCAGGCATGGAGTCAGATCAGCATGTTTTGCTGATGTTTTCCATGTGCACATGTTTTCCATGTGTGTATGCAGGTGTGATGGGGGGAAGCATTGCTATGACTGTATCATATGATGCAGAATGCATTGTCCATTTCAATGGTGAGGGCAATTTCTCCGTTTCTCCCAAAATCGGGATACCCCTTTCTGGTATGGAGAATGACAGTGTTTCTCTACCTTGAGTCTTCCCAAGGTAATCAGAAGAGAGTAACACCTTGAGCCAAAGTCCTCCTGCCTACTTCTGTCCCTACCACAGTCAGTAATATCTTACTGAGAGCTGAACAGAAACGTAGATCTGACTCTCCCCAGACCTGCTTCAAGGGATGGTTAAGATTAAAATAACATGAGAAGAAACACTGAGCAAATCCCTGATGAAGCTGAAAGGAGCAAATTTTACTGCTGTATCTACCAGTACCTGATCACAACTTCTGCTCTAAAATTTCATATTTAGGAAATTTCAAAGCTGCCACCCATCTAAAAGGAGATGTATTCAGTGCCACAGTTTCCAGTGAAAAAAAAAGTTGAAAATGAAACCAAGCTAGGTTGCAGCATCAATTCTAGCCTAAACTTGTCCCCTTAGCCAGGGAAAGGTATGTTCAGACACTGTGAGAGGGGAAACTGCTTGACTGCAGGTGAAATTTAGAAAGGAGGTATAAAAGGAGTTCTGTTATTTAGAAGGTAGGTCTCTATTATGCTTGCCTAAATATAGTTAGATTTCACAAGTTTATCCTATTTTCTCAAAAGTGAAAATGGTAATTGGAGTTGGGTACAATAAAGGTGTCCCCAGGAGCAGAAGGTATTGTGCTATATCATTTAAAGATTTAAGAGTTGATGTGTCTTATTTTTTGGTTTAACTCTACCACTGTGAACTGCACCAATCGAACAGAAAGAAAGTGACTCACATCAGTGAAGTTAAGCAAGTGTAAGCTCCACTGGGCTTGGAGACATAATATAGAAATAAATTCCTACATCTACCACTTTGAACACTGAACTGGTTCTTGAGGTGTCCTGTAAGGCTGTGGGGGGTTGCCATTCTATCTACGTCCAAGCTCGGTTCTCACTGACACTAACAGGTATGCCACATACTTCTTATTCAGAGAAAACAGAAAGGCAATTACACATCTTTGTTTAATGTTAATTGGATCAACAGAAACCACCATCCCAAGGCATGGAGTGGCCTGGTTAAGGTCTGAGCAGGAACTCTTGCAAATTGACAGCAAGGACAGGGGCTATGGCACTGCTTTCACTGTGGCTGTGTGTGACAGGAATCTGAAAGTGAGTAAACAGCAAGTGAAGACAGTGTGAGAGTGAGACTGAAGAGGAGTAAGAAAAGCTTGTGGTGCTCAAGGACTTCTCGGAAGACTTTATCCATGCTGATTCGTGTTTAGAAAAACTACTTTCTGCTGTCTTTGTATGTAAACAGGAGTACAGTATTGAAAACAGTAACTCCTTACTCCAGACAGACAAATGTGAGCTACACAACCAATTTCTAAAAAGCAAAGCTTCTTGTTGTGGCTAACTGCTTATGGACTAATACTTAAAAAAAAAAAGCAGGTGTTTAGACTAGATGCTTGGTAGCATAAGTTCACATAATCTATTTCTAGCATAGCTCTGGTGAAATACTAGAAACTACACCAGCCTGTATCAACTGACATAGTCCTTCAGTTCCTTTCATTATTGACAACAAACCATCTAGGGCCCTGCCTACATCTCATAAATGCACCTGACCTGTCAAAACAATGATCTTCTCCCTGCAAGGAGTACATTATGATCAGGAAGCATTAGAATTACAACAGTTTCAGAGCTCTGATGTTCCACGTGTCTCCCGCAATCCTCCCAAGCACAGGGTTTCCTTTCACAGGCCCTAACCCCTCACCTTCTTTTGCATGGTCTCTCATCGACTCCTGATGCTATGACTTTGTGTTTTGGATTTACTGGCTGTGACTCAGTTTGAAGATGGAAGACTAGCTAGCTAGCTCACAGTTCTGCCTCAGATCAATGCTATGGTAGTGTCCACTGTGAGATAGACATGATGGCTTTGTATCAGTACTTTCTGAAAAGACCATGAAGAAATTTTTCCAGACCCTTACTTCATGGTTGTCTGTCAGCAGGGCAATCAACAGGATAGAAATGAAAGTCTTTAGGATTACTTTTCAAAAAGAAAAGGCCTCCAGTTTTTGCAAGAATCTGAGTTACTTGTCAAATAATCTATTTGCATAAATCAGTGTTACTTCTGTAAAGTAATATTGACTAGTCTGGAAGCAGTATTGACTACTCCTGACGTTTCCCAGTTTAAGGAGCAGCATTCCATTTGGATGGAAAGCAGATATGAATTTGTCTTTAAAGTAGCCCAAACAACTGAACCAGACCTAGACACTGGTCTGATGAGAACTTAATGGAAAAATCCAGCTCATACTGCTGTGGGACTGACTCTATACAGTTTCTATAGGCAGCTCTGAATCAGAGTCAGGAAGTTTAGATCCAGCTCCAAAGCCACTCTCTTAATGCATCCATTTGCTTTTTAATAACCTGTTGCTATACCACGGACAGACAAAGCACAAACCTCAGGTTCTTCTTAAAGATGAACTCTTCATTAAAAATACTAACTTATTAGCCATAAAAAAATATATTCTACAGCAAGTTCATTCATTCTTGTATTGCAGTATTTCCCAGCAGCCACACTCAGCTATTTTAACTCCCAAGCCAGTTCCAGACAGTCTAGAAAGTCTAGTTCTAGATGGTCTAGAAAATTGGCCCCTACTGAAAGAAAGGACAAAAGCCTTTTCACAATTTGGGGTAAATCCATGAGAAGATATTTCTGAAGCTTATTACAAGCAATGACTAAAAACTAAGACAAAGCTGAATGTTCATCCCCATAGTGGAATGAATAATGATTACGTTACCGGTGATATGAAATATTGGCTACAAACACCTTATAAATGCATTTTCTCCTGTGATTGTATAGGCAAGTTTAACCAAAAATCCACAGAGCAGCTACATTTTTTGTAAGAATTTGTAACCATACTCTATGGAACTTTTAATAAATTACCTATACTAGCAGGAGACAGACTAGAACAGTTTTTAGTTGGACTGTAAGACACAAATAGTACATTTTTAAAAAGTTATCTACATCGTTTATAACATTTAAAACAAGAATTAAAGTTGCTTATTTTGAAGACAAGTAACAATTTTGCAAATTACACTTTGCAAACAGATTTCATTAGCTGTAAACAAGTCACATAGTGTTTCATACCCATGCATTTAATTGTACAGAAAGTTTGACTGGAGTAGGGTAAAAGTGCATTTTTAGAACACAGTTCCTCCATGAATTTGGTTTTAAGGCTTCCTCCGCTCATCACATAGAAAAGCCAACAGACATAAAGTTTCAGATGGGTAACTTCGAAGACTGTATGTATGCAAACTGCCTTTATTAGCTGTAAACTATCAGAGATTTTGCCCTGAATACTAAAAGGCAATTTAAATTCTTCGTAAACCAATTAGTTCTCAACAAGTGCTAAGAATCAAGAGGGAAAAATTGTAATACCTATTAACAGATTAAGGCCTAACTCTTGTGGGGGTTTTTGTGAATGTCTTCATTCACAAGAGATGAATACATAAAAGAATTTTGCTTTGAAGGTAGTAAGGAGAGGGAATCTCTTTTGAAGTTTGTAACCTCAGCTATACATCAAGTGTATAAATGTTTTTTTTCTCTGAGGACTGTTGGGCAAAGATGGCCAAGTCTCAAGAAGCAGCAGCTCTCAGTTCAGCGAGCGTTTCACTTCAGGGATTTCTTGCAGCAGATGAAGGGATGTTACAGGCAGCACGCTGTAAGGCTGCTGAGGGGACGCTGGACGTGACACACAGCACAGTAAGTCAGAAATGCCCTCCTCATCTGTGCTCTTAAGGTAAGTGTTGTCAGCAGAGGTGCCTGTTTGCACCTCCCTGATCCCAGACGAGGTGTGAGCGTTCCTCCCCACCGTTAGATGCAACCAGTGATGGTGTCCAGCCACATGCCAGGGGCATGGCGCTCCCGCCGTGGCACCGCGAGGCCCGTGCCCACCTTAGGGAGGGTTCCGGCTCAGCGGGAGGTCTGCAGGGTGAAGGCGCATTTCTTGTAGGTGGCGTAAAGCAGCGAGATGGCACGCAGCATCTGCCGGCACATGGCGGTGGCCAGGGTGCGTGGGGGGCTCCAGGGCTGTGACCAGTGGGGCCAACAGAAACACCCACCCAGAGAAACCGCAGGGGCTGCTTTTGCTGGCTCTCCCCGCACAAAGCAGTCCGTGTTTCTGCTGTCTCTTCATACAGAACTGCTTCTTCCTCCTGTGCTAATGCTTTTCTTTTTTCTCCCCACCTGTTTGCAGAGCTATAATTCATCATCTTCTCTCTTGATTATTGTGATCCGCTTTGCTGCAATCTCCATCAGGGCGTAAAAAATAATTACTGGGCTCATCTTCACCTGTTGGTCTGAAAACACAAGCGGTTTCTCCCAGCTTGCTTAGGATTCCTCCGTTGTGTCGAGCTCAACCGTTTTTATTTGAAGGCCCTGGTGAGAAATTAACAAAGCCTCCTTTACCCAAATTTTCAGCTGGAGTGAATATTTTAAAAATTCTGTTTATGTTGAATAAAACTCAGTCTTCCCTCTTGGTCGATAACATTTTATTTCCCCATGTATTCAGAGGCCTCGCAGTCTGCTTTTCCAGTTGTCTCTGTGGGTTTCTGCTGCTGGTAAGGTTTGAAATTTGGAGTTTGAGCAGATGCCTCACAGGGGAGAAGACTGAGCCTCTTTCTAGGCAGACAATATACTCACAATTTTAGTTCTGGAGTGTTTTGATCAGCAGTTGTAAATCTACCAGCTACAGCACAAGTTCATATTCTTTCAGCTCGGGGGTCACTGTGACTATATATCATGGCACGAGTTCCTGAATGTTCTTCTCCTTAAGGGGGAAAAGAAAAGGTTGTGTTATACAGATTGACAAATTTTGCGTAAGTGCTTCTGTAGCGGTGGAGGGATGTTACAGAATTTCAATGTGACTCATTTTATTTTCAGTCAAAAGCCTCCAGCAGGGTGAGCTGCTATGAACAGCAAAATGGCTAAAGTAGAAGAGAAAAATGGTTTCCAGAATGAAATGGTTACCACGTATGCATTTTTTTTATGTATTTATTTATTTTGGAAAATGCATGTGCATAAAGATAGTGTCAAGGGACTTTGTTAAGGATGGCTTCTCTAAACCATGTTCCAGTAATGATTTCTTACCTCCTTGCTACACAGTTTTTTCCTCAGCTATAATGATGCTTGTAGCAAAGTCTCCTACAAAGCTAGCTTAGGTTTTCTCTAGTTTAGCAGTGTGATGACCCTCCTCACCAGTGGAGAAAAGTGGTATCACAGAAACTATAGCCTTAAGTGGCAGCTAAGCTCATGAAGAATAAATAAAAAAACTTGTCAGTGGTAACTAGCTAAACTTTGCTGTAGTTAGTTAGCTTGGTCTTTCAAATCTTGGCTGACTTGTAAACAAAACATTCCTTATAAATTGTTCCTATTTGATATAAAGCTGTTGGAATATGTACAGTTCATGTTTGGTGTGTACATACATAGCACACACGAAAACTTAACAAGGGATACTTGAGCACCTAAATATTAAACCACTTATCACTGTTATAAGAACACAAGAAATTCACAATCCGGAATTACGGTTTATTTTATTTATGATCAGCAAAGAAGGACCCAGTGTGGCCTATTTAACTTAGTGCAGAATAAATTTTCATTTTGGATTAATCTTTCTGGGAATAGTTTTTTTTCTGATTCTCTCTAGCATCTGTGATTTGCATTAATTTATGCAAAGCATTGTAACAGCATACTCTTTCCAAAAACAGATCTCTTCAAAATTAAACACTCCATTTTGATAAAGGGAATTATCTTTTGTTTTAAAAAAAATCTCCAAACATGAAACTTTTTTTTAACCTGCACTACTCTAGCTTTTACAGCAAAATGTATAATGTAGTTAGAAATATCAGTTTAAAGGTTTTAATTTTGCCTGTTGTTAAACTGGTTAATTCCTTCACAATATGTGCATATATGCTGGTTACACTGGATCGTCTCCATCCAGTACTAAAAGCATAAGTGAGTGTATATATATGTGTGTGTATGCATATATATAGACGTATGTATTTTCTACGTATTCTATGTAAGTGGCAGATCACAATATTCTTTCCTTTAGTAAATCAAGTTTTCAATCCTGAGTTTGCTACTCAGCCTTTTATTTAGGACAATTTTCTACTGATTTCACTGAAGAGTTTTGCTCAGTTACAGTCTGAATAGGAAATTGATAGTGTGTTCACATTTTGGTGCAGAGTTAATTTTGAGTGACTGGTTTGTTTCTTGGGGGCTTCAGAGACCTGAATACCCACACGCTGTCTCACAGTTCTTGATATCTAGCAGTCTTTTTGTCCTGTTTGTTGGGAAACCCTTCCAGGTCATCTTTTTTCAGATATCAGCATATAGTCAGATTGTACCTCGCTGTGAATTCCTGGATCGTGAAGAAGAATTAAAAAAAATTCATTCGAAGACCTGATGGAGACTGTGCCCTGCTTCTGTGTTGTCTGTTTAATTATTTTTTTCAGTCTTGAATCTGTCTTAACTGCATAGGTATCTTTAAAAGGTCAGAAGAATGGCCATTTGGAAAGGTAAAAAGCTATATTTAAGGCTGTATCACTTTTCTTTACATCTTTCTGATTGTTTTGTTTTTTTCCTGTGGGCTCAAATTCGTCTTAACATTTCCCACACTTAGCTTCACGAAAGAGCCCCATGGCCTGTAATTAATGAGATATGCTATAAATGTCACCACTGCTTATGAACCAGTTCTATTTTTACTTGATTCTTGACATTCAGACTTGTTAGCATGCTGACGTATGTTTTACAACATTTCACTAACTTAGCATCTTGACTGTGCAGGCTAAATGGCAAATACCTTTTCATAGCTTGGACAAATGCAGATTAGAAAAAGATTCCTAATGGTCTACCGCATTTTCTTTGTTATTAGGTTACTGGGGCTTTTTTAGTCACTTTGATTGAAAGTTTAAATATATTCCTCTTCTGGTGTCGCAGTTGCTGGAACTCCATGACTCCTCTCTCCAGTTTTGGACACGGGCACAGCAGTGCCTTCCTCTTGCAGGTGAGGCGTGCAGCAGGCCCTGTAGCCTCTGGAGAGAAAGCCACGCCAGAACTAAAAAGTCTAGTTTTCAAACTCATCGTTTTTCTTGTTCCTAGCTCAACATACGGAGGTACCTGTATAACAGAATTTGAGAAGCAATACTACAGAAGGGTAATCGTTTTCATGTCTTTTAGCATCAAATTGTAGTTCTTGAAAAGTAATACAAAAAAGATCTAGGCATTATGGTAATGGTCTGATGACTAATGAAGGATAAATTCTTAGATGATTAAAATAATTAGAGTGAAAGACTCTGGATTTGATTTTAGAAATCATTCAAATTCAAGCTCATTCATTCCTGTAATTTTTTTCTTCTGTTTACTTACTCAGTTTCTCTGTCAAAGGTTTTAATCTGATTTTACTTACAGTTTACATATAATATAAACAAAGAGCAGTTTTCTTCAACAGTTCATGTTAGATCTTCCCTTCTTCTTGTACATCTGACTATTTTCTGTGTAGGCTCATCAGATTTCTAAAGTGAAGTGGTTTTGGTTTTACATTTTAATTTTGGTGTCCTCCCACTTTACATGGCCAGATAAACTGTGCTGGCTTTTTCCTTCGGGATCGCTGGAAGAGGAAGAGATTACATTTATATCTGAAATTGTGGCTGAGGCAGACACATTAGCAGCTCACCTGGAATGAAGGTAATATCTATATTTGGAGTTTTGTCATCTCATTTTTAGAAAAAGGAAGTGTGAGGGAGGTTCCAGTACCAGTGCCCTCCTAGGATCTTATCTGTAATAGGCCTACGGCAGTATAACCAATGCTATTAAACAGAGAGTCCTTAAAGGTGAGCAGATGGGTGCAAGGTAAACAAAAAAGAGACTCATAGCCGCACAGAGAAAACAAGATTTTTTCTGATTAATGAATTCAGAGATATCTTTTTTTCCCAAAAATTTCGAAAGGGATCTAAAGATACTAAGATCACAGAAACATGTAAGCTTCTTGAACACGCTGCTTTAGTTTTAAGTGGCTTTTCTATGATGAGATAATGCCATGCTAGCCCTGAAATGTAGAAGAACAAGAATATGTTCTTGATACAGCTATTTTTTAAAAGTAGCCTATAATTTTTCCTATTCTAAAAGCATGTATTAAACCCTTTTAAACTGAGCTCCTTTTAGAGATGACACTTCAAACTATTCAATCAATTGGAAAGATGCTTTCAACAGAACTTTGGTCTAAGACATAGTTCTACAAAACATGGGAACAATGCAATGTATTCATAAATAACTGCTGCCATTGCTTCATCTGGTAGTGATTTACATGCAGAAGGTCTCTCTCTGTTCATGGTGTGCTTTTCTAATTCTTTTCCTATTAGAAGAGGAAAAAGAAGCTAAATTTTGACTCAGTGTATAAAATGATCACACAAATCAATAGTGTGCTTCCAATTAGTGTTTCTAGTTTTGCATCACTTTCCTCATTGTTTGCTCTTAACGAGAAAGCAAAGATTTCAGCGACAGTTTTGTTATTTACTTTGGTCAGTTAAACCAGCCAGAACATCATCTATAGTCAGTAAATCTGGTAAAGAATAGTGCCTGCTACTCATCTGGAGGGGTGGGAGAAGGTGATCTTTTTCCCTAAAATATCCCAGCTTCAGATTTTGGCCCTGGGGGTCTTCTAATATTTTCCATCCTTCTCTTTGTTTTTCATGTTATGCCAGTAAAATAGAAAATAAACCAAAAGGCAAGCCAAAGCACGTGCTTCCTCTTGCCTAGCCTCCAGTATTTGAGAGAGACCAAGCCAGGGAGGAGTGTGTGTGCATGAGGGAGAGGAGCACTGACGGCTTTGTGAAGGGCTGTGCAGGGGTGCAGGATGCACATCCAAAGGAAACCGGCACCTGCAAGTTCTGCTTCTGGTGGAACAGTGTTTTTCTGTATCTGGCTTGCTCCTACCAGTTCTAGGAAAAGCCTAGTACTGGTTGTTGCTGGCCCCCTGCAACTTCTAAGGAAACAAAAAGATCTGAGATACTCAGTAACACCCTGTTCTCTGATGACTGCAAATGCTTACATGCTTCATTTCAGAGTAGCTTTATCGATAATAAAATATTTTCTTCAGAAGTCAGCAGGGAATGTTTGCTTCATTTAGGACACCCACTAGAGGGAGTAGTGATAATGTTTTAATGTTGAAGACGCTAAACAAATTGCATTAGTAGTATTCATGGAAATCTGGGGCACTAAGACACGATGCGGGTTCCTGCCTCTCCTGAAAGCCCTATTGTGTACTAAATCAGGAAGCAGAGGGTTTCTCAGTGCTCTGGAAACACTCTGGATAAAATGGTTTTGAAGAAAGGTTGATGTTTCCTTTCTAACTTACATAACCGCATTGTTGAAAGACAGTATTGAAGAGCATTTTCGATGATAAAATGAGCTTTAGCTGCTCTCAGGAATGACTTAGGAATGGAATGTAAGGGTCTTTTTCTTCATGGGTAAGATATGTATGTAAAAGTGTTGTCCTTCTGATCTTCAGAAGCAGGTTTTTTTGAGCCAAATTTAGAATTAAAGATTATGTTGGCTGTTAGGTATTTGGTTTTCTTCTCTCTGGGGTTGAAATTATTTGTAGTTGGAAGGGAGAAAATATATCATCTCAGGTGAAATATTTCTTTTATTTTGAATTTATTTTTTTTTTTTAGCAAACAGCTGAATATTACTATGCTGTCGATGAAAAAGGTAAGCAGCTTCCAAAGAGTGCCTAGACAGATGAAGGGACTTAGGCATTGCAACGCCTGAGTATTTACGATGGTTATGTGTGCATCCAGCCCTGTGGTAAAACTGAAAATCTGGTGTAGGGTACCTACACTCTACATAGTTAGGGGAAGAAGTGATACATCCAGATAGGATCTGTAAAAATCTGGGGACTGAATAGGAGCCACTTAGTACAGGTAGTCATCTGGGCAGTGCTGGTGGGAAGGTATATGAGTAGCTGTCACAATACCTCTTTTTTCACTTGGTTTTGAAAATCTCATAGTAAACATCTTTGGGAAGAGTTATTTTTGCAAACCAATTTTTATTTCACTCCTCCACTTCTTTCCATTCCTCCATCTTTTGGTAGTTGTGTGAAGTGTGAATCTTACATACCCACAGCTATAACACCAATTTGAATGTTTTCTGTTCTTTTTTTTCCTCTCTTTTTATAATCTCAACCCTCTGAAATATGATTTTATTAGTATAATGCTGAGCGTGAGTAATAGCAATAAATGATTTCACAGGATAGACTTCTATACTTTTTTTGGCCAGACTTCAATAGCTAGCAGACAGGGAGAACTGTGTAAGTGGTGATTTACCAGTATGGAACTATCTCTTTAGCCTGTTTAAGTGATTTCCATTCTCCTCTCGCCAGCTTCTCTTTCTCTCTTAGGATTTCTGTCTCTGGCAGTATGCAGGCAGGGTGGAGGGGATGTGGTGCTACTCGTGAAACGCTCAGCCTGGCAGACAGGGTGGCTGTTCTGTCGCAGTTGGAGATGGGGCCCCAAATACCACACCCCACACTGGTTTCAGAACAATCCCAAACCCCTGAAATCTGAAGATAGCAGTCACAAAAGTAGAAGTAGATGTGACACAGATTTTTCACAGGCAGTGAAAGGGGGAAAGTGAGAAAGTGCTTGTCATAACATTTTTTGTACTTAAATTCATAAAATATTTTATCCTGAGATACGGGGCAACTTTTACATAGTTACTGGTCTATTTCTAAGCCTGTGTCACGAGTTACTGATACTGAATGCTGTAGATAGCAACAATAAGTATTTCTTCATACCAAGGAGCTTCACCTTCCTAGTTAGAGATCGGAGCAGCATCTTCTTACTTTTGACACTTGTTTCTTTGAAGAGTTTTAATCCCTCAAGTTTACATCTGTCAGGGTAGAACATGGACCAGTCAGCAGATATGCATAGCATCACAGAACCATGTAAAGTCCAGGTTGGCAAGGACCTCTGGAGATTGTATGGACCAACCTTTTGTTGAAAGAAGGGCTTTAAATTGAGTTATCTAGGCCCCTGTCAAGTCCTGTTATTTCCAGCAAGGGAGATCCCGTAGGGCAGCCTATTCCAAAGATTTTTTTTCTCATGGTGCAACTTTTCCTTACCCATATGGAATTTCTTCTAAAGGCACTTGCACCTATTGCTTCTTTTCTGTCACTGTGCATCCTTGCGAAGGGAGTTCTTGCCTCTCCTCTGTAATTATATTTCAGGTATTGGAAAAGATCCCCTCAAGCCTTCTCTAGGCTGAACAAACCCAGTTCCTTCAATCTTTCTTCATCTGTCAAGTTCTCTAACACTGTCATCATATTGGTGGCTGTTCAGTGGACCTTCTCCAATTTGTTAGTGTCTCCCTTGAACTGGGGAGACCAAACCTAGATCCAGTATTAGAGGTATGCCCTGGCAAGTGCTAAATGGATGCGAATAATCACAGCCCTTGATTAGCTGGCTGTACTCTTGTTGATGCAGCCCATATCAAGGTTTGCCTTCATTGCTGCAAGGGCACACTGCTGGAATGCATTCAGGTTGCCATCCATCAGGACCCTCCCAAGCTGCGCCCCGGGCAGTCAGACATCCCCTCTACTGCTGTGTGGAATTACTGCATCCCAGGTGCAGGATTTAACATTTATCTTTGTTAAACCTCATGCAGGTCTTGTTGGCCTGCTCTTTCAGGCTATCGAGGTGTCTCAATGAGGTGGCTCTTTCCTCCGGCAGATCTGCCTCCTTTCCCAGTGTGGTGACATTTGTGCACTTCGCAATGTACAAGTTGCACGTCATGGTCTGGTATATGAATATATATCCTGGCAGGAGGCTGTCTGGGTAGCTCGCAGGTAAAGGTTCAGTTGTCTGAGTGAACAGGCGATACCCAACTTGGTCAGGCAAAAGCTGTTATCGGGTGGTACTCAAGTATGAGTTTAATGCTCAATTTCCATGAGAGATGGGAGAAGGAAGACAGCATTGTGACAGACGTGTAAGCCAAATAAATATTTTATTTTCAAATCTGATCTAAAATGACTCAATTTTACAAAACCAAAACACTATTTGATAATGCTCTCTTGGAGAATAAACTGTATTAGTGTAGCTTTCAAAAAAAGTACAAATGGATGCCATCTTCCAGGTGCCTTTGTAAATGTACATCATTTTGTAATCACTTTGTAACATCACTCCTATGTTAAAGACTTACAATCATAAAAGGAGAGAACATGATAGGTGGGGAAACCAGCACTTAGGCATAGTTATAATTTGAAGACATGGAAAAAAAGTCACTGACATGAATTGATTGTGTGCCCAGAACAGTCCTGATAAGTGAAAACTGAATTTAAAAAAGGATCCCATAACTGAACATATGTTTTTGCAACTAAATCTGATTTTTGAGAGAAAAAGTGAAGCATTCTAAAATAAATGGCATAATAGCATTAAAAGAAAAGTGTTACTTTTCACACAGTTCTAGAAGGGAACAAGAGAAAATGAGTCTATATGTTCATCCTGCTTGTGCCAGTAATTATTCCCTGATAGTAAACCCAATCTGAGCTGAAGAGGCTGTAACCTGAGTGGCAGCTCTGTGTTTTGTCAGAATTACTGTATCTGTTTTCAGAAGTGCAGTCCTTTTTGGAGTGTGTCTGGTGTGTCCTCCTTACAGGCTGAGCATACCTTGTCAAACTGAATGAATGGTACACGTACCAAAACATAGGCTGCTGTTAATGTATGGCATCTTGAAATATCTACCGATTAAATTGCAGCTAGATAGCCTGGCTATTTTCAATTTTTTTTTTTAGTCTGGGTGATGTGTGTGGACAGCAAACAGGCTGTTGTATTGCCAGATGGCATCTGACTCCCTAGTTTCTTATCAGTACAAGAAGACTGTAACTTTGTTAGACGAAAGAAACTAGTTAAAAAGAAAGAGAATTATTATATATTTGGAGAACTAAAACAAGGTTAAATAAAGTACAGCCATGTCATAATTATTGAACTAATGATGCAATAATATTTCTCTGAGAAATCTTCAGAGTGGGAGAAGAGGGAGTTCCTAGTACATCAGAAGTTTAATACAGAATGAGAAACATTAATATGTAGTAATTGTTCTGCAGCCATCTGTGCATAAGCTATATTTTCAAGCATCAGTTTATTTGCCGTGGGACTAGTCATGCACAAAAACACTCCCTCTCATCTATTTTCAGAACAAAACCATGAGACTTATCAAATGTTTAACACTGATGCTTTGTGCTTAAACTAAAAATTCCTGCTGTTGTTGCTTTCTTCTTTCCCAGCAGATTTCATTGCTGTCTTCCACTTCTTTTTCTGGAGGAATGTTTTAAAGGTTTTTGGTTGCTTTGAGAGGCTTGTTGTTCTAACAATAATTTGTTAGTCATGGTCTCCTTGAAGTTTTGAATGCTTTTGAATAAAAATTGATTTGAAGCTGGTATGGGATGAAAAACTCTTGCTGAATGTAATGATTTTGATGAAGAAAAAACGTAGTCTGAATTATTGAGTGCATTAGCGAATGTTCAAATAGTCCAGCAGCTTGCAAAATTTTCTTCATTCATCCTCATAGGCACACTGCTCTTTTTTCTCCCCCAGATTTCTCTGCAGCCCTTCATAATGCTTCCCTCCATTGTCTGGATCTTTGTAATGACTTTTCAAAGCCTTCCTGCCAGAGCAGCCTCCTGCCCAGCCAGACGACCTATGCAGCACAGATGCACTGTGGCATCTCCACTTGGAAACATGTGTAATGTGTTTGTCTTTTTCACAAAAATGTACCTTCCCTGATGCTGCAGTTTCTTTCTAGAGGAACCTCAGAGGCCTGCTTCTCGCCTCATATGAGCTAATATGTTTAAAATAAACATTTTAAGGCCACTGATACATAAGTGTTATACCATAAGACTGGAGTTTTGAGTTTATAGAATAAAACAGTAAAATTCTGCCAAATACCCATTGACATTTATCAGCTGTCTTAATTTAAGAATAGACCATTTTTTAAGGCATAGTAAAATACCCCATAGACAGTAGTGAAAGGCATAAACGGGGCCATATGTGGTGATGAGATTGGATGGTAAATATGTCTTACATACACATTAGATCTTTATCACCTTTTGTCTCCAACAGTACTTTAAATAATGGGAACAAAGTGACAAAAAATGAATTTTCCTAGAGGAGTACTAAAAAAGTCTACAGATTTGTCAAATTACCATTGCCTTTCATACTGAAAGAAGAAATCTCAGGCTTAAGGCTCCCAATTTATGTTGCTTCTGAATAACATTTTTTGTCTGACTTTGGCTCTAAGAAGATAACCCTGAAGGTTATGAACAGGTGTGTTGAAGGAGCACATTTCTCAAGCAGACAGTCACACTGCTTTTCAAGCAGTTTCAGGTTGTTTTCCCTTGTTTCTAGTGGAGGAAGAGGGTAATGGCAGGGTTGTCTGTGCTGGGTTTACAAGTCTTGCACAGTACTGCAACTTTCACAGATGACCTACATGTCCTGAGCAACACTGGGAAGGGTATTCTTGCACAATGACGGAAAAAGTACTGTCTAATCTCTCAGCCCTAATACAAAGAAAATGTTTATGCAGAAGAATGGATTTTCTACCAGAAAGGCTTTAATGATCATGCATTTATATTCTCAAATTCCCATTCTCAAGAGGTAAAGTAATTATGATGTCATTTGTAATTGCAATTTTTTTCTTTACTGATGTAGATTTAACACCAGTGAGATGAGGATTAGGTGTATTACAGCCTTTCTTTACTGCCTGATCCTCTTGCAATGAGTAATAATATATAACACATGGGAGACATGCCACTTTCCTCTGTGTTTACTGGCTATAGGTCAGTCCCTGCTGCTTTGTAGAACATTTACCAGAATAAAGGAAGTGCCTTATAAACTGCATGTATATCTGACCAGGTCTAGATGTTTCTGGACTTTTTTCTTTTGGGGAGAATAGTAGGCTGGCAAAGCACCTGAAAGGCAGTATAAATAACTATGCTGAAAGGGAAAA
Organism: Morus bassanus; assembly: GCA_031468815.1. Taxonomy (NCBI): domain Eukaryota; kingdom Metazoa; phylum Chordata; class Aves; order Suliformes; family Sulidae; genus Morus; species Morus bassanus. The sequence continues at coordinate 54,337,442 of CM062567.1, read as the reverse complement.
GGTCACTGACTTTTTTTAAAGCATGCAAATAGGATTTTTATACAGGACATTGCAGGCCACATGCTCCACGACTTGATGTCTCCATACAATTTAAAAAGCTGAACAAGAACACTTACTTTTTGCCTAACACAAAGTTTGTGCATGTGCAACTTAAGTGGTTTCGGTGGTTACTCTTGACACACACGAGTGTTAATTAGGGGATAGCTAATCCAACAGTTTTTGCTCAAGGGTCTCTATGAACTAGTAATATAAGCTTGTATGCAAATAGAAGTAAGTGGAAGCAGACTGTCTGGCTTTCTGTATTGCACTTGGAAAGGGTTTTGTCCATAGCACCAGCATGTCTGGCTCAAGCTCACCTCTTGTGAGGACTCGTGGTACAATGAGCACTGAGAGCACAAGAAAGCACAATTGGATTGTGCTGTACAACACTGCCCCCAGCTCATACGTTTAGTTTATGATTGATAACTTGGCTGCAAAACCAAATTCAGTTACCTAGGAGGAGTTTGCTGGCAGTACTTGGGGCTAGATCAGCTTATGCCAGATGTGGAGGGTGAGTAGTTTGGAGGGTGAGTCGTTTATCGTTCTGTTAGGACTGCACTGGCTCATCACGGGAGCAGAGATAGCTCGATCCTACAAGGTTGTTAAGGACCTTAGACCAAGAGGGGATGAAAAACAAAGATTTTTGATTTGTGTAGTTTTAGATGTTAAGTGCAGAGGAATTCTGGAGTCTGTCCAGAAGACTGAATGGCTTACCAGAGACTTAATAGGCTACCTACAGTTAAACTGGGGTATTGCCATGTACTGATTAGAAACATAAAAATCTTGTCTGTGTTCACTAAAGTCATCCATTATTATCATCTTCCCCTAATAGTGTCTTGAATAAAAGAAATCATTATTAAAGGAGGAAAAAAAAAGATGACAGTACTACATCTCCTGTTTTCTGTTAGACACGTTTGAGGAGGGAAAGATGTTAACAGTTAGGTAGACCAGAGGATGGTTTATTTTAATATGGACCTTTGGCAATTAAAAGAGTGACGTACCTCCTTTCATAGAAGGTGAAGACATGCCCCAGACTTACTCCCCTCTCCCCTGTGAGCTGAAGTTGGGGTTCCCATTACATGTCTGTTAAATGTCATAAGGAAGAGGCGCTGTGCCCTGCTGTATGGGAACACAGCTGTTTGTTTCCTATGTAGAAGACTGGATAGGGATTAGAGAGGATGAGACCTGCTGGATGTGGAAGAAGAGTTCTCAGTGTGAGAGCCGTCTATTATCTAAGGGCTTTGTAGCTACTAATATCTGAAATTTATATTAGGAAGGAGTAAATGGTATTGTGATGGGGACTTTTAAAGGTGATGACAGGTTGGATAGCCCTGTTCAATGCCTGAATAGTTAGCTCAGCTTGGCCATCAAACCATGGGAGAACCCCTCTCCAGAGGAAGGTACGAATTTCCTGTCAACTTCACTGATTACTTTTTAACAAAACAGATCTGGAAAACTTGCTCTATGGAGAGGGGCTGAAACTTAACCTATGTTATCAAATCTTATTGAAAAAATAAGATAAGGTAAAGTCTATTTTATAAAACACTGATAAAATGCTCAGAGAAGACTTTTTTTACCCTGTATTCAAAGGCATCATGAACATGATTTTTGGAGACATAAATTAACTGAAAGAGACCTTTAGTGGAAGCTGTGGTAGAGTCTGTATTAATAGTTCTAAAACTGCTGGTCGTCTCTTCTAAGATAAATACCATCTAAACCAGAAGTTGCAGATTTATTTTGTAATCAGACACTGATTAGGCAGGAAGGAGGATGCTTACCAGTGCATAGTGCCAGGGATTAGTCCTGGGCACTGTAGATTGACTGTGGTATTGTTAAATTCTTAGGAAGGTCCTTGAGAGCTATTGATGGCAAGTAGTGCTCTCCCAAACAATTCCTGAGCAAGGCCCAGAGGCTAGCTTGGGCCAGGGGCTACTCTCAGTAGGCAGTTTAGGTGGGGCTGCCTTGCTTTGGAGGGTAGGAAAGATCAGGAGTATAAATGCAGACTGCTCTGCGTTAATTGACCTCATTGCCAGAGGGTGCTCCCATGCACATTTGATCTAATAATAATTGAAACGGGCTGACTTTCTGCCAGTTTTCCTTGTGCAACACCACAGGCTTCACTGGATTTTGCAGACCTGGGAAGCTTGTCTGACCTCTGGGAAGAGTCAAGTGTCTCTTCTGACAAGATGTCAGAATCAAATGTATGTTCACTTTTATCTTGGGTAATAACACTACCACCACCACCACCAATAATTATTATTATTATTGTTCTTAAGCAATATGAATAAACCATTATGTAAATTTCCATGACATTATAATTCATTGTTTTTTCTCTTATACGTAAGAAATGCTTCAAGAAATGCTATTTCTAAACACAAACCAGTCCATGTTCTTTTGCTCATTTCTTTATTCTGTCATTACACCTGCACTGCAATCTTTAGGGAGTTGCTTCCTCCCCTCAAGCAGCTTATTGAAATGCTGTGTTGTGGCTTCCAAAATATTGCAGTATTTGGGTAAAAAAATATATCTTATCAGGAAATAGTTTTGCTACTGGTGAGTTGCAGGGGTTTGTTGTCCCATTCACTGACAGCTGGTTTCACAGGGTTAAGCATTAACATCTCTCTGCACAAACAGATGTTGAACTTTTTTTTTTGTTAGTAGAGATAGTGAATGTGATTTGACACATGAAAATTCTGAAGAAAAGTAATGACTTTGGCTGCTTTTGCCCTCGACCTTTTTCACTATTTTTGTTCTTGACTTTGGTGCCAAGGCTTCATTCAGTGCTTCTGCAGGCAAGAGATGTAAATCAGGTGCCCTTCTTGTACCCTTGTGAATCATTGTGGCACATACTTTTTTCCCCTGGTTTTCATTCACCAGCTAAAACAGATTTGTTGAAAGAGGAAATCTAAATATTCTGAAATATCGATCAGTTTAAGCATCTCTCAATTCTCTAGCTGTTAAAATTTTCTGTGTGTTTTGCTAAACTTTCAGTAGCCCAACTGTCTGGAATGTACCAACTTCTCATATCCAGAAATCAGTTTAATGGAGGGCACTTATAAGAAGCTCTAAGTGGATTTCCTTCTGACTTTTGAGTGGACTCTTTATTCTTCCTGTAATTTCCTCACTCTTCAAGTAAATCTTTTTGTGTGTTTTATCTTTTCTGGTTTTGTGAGGACTAAATAAATTGTAGGGTGCCTTCACAAAAATATCATGTTGATGATTATAAATTGGTAGTCAAGGTGGTAATAACTTCTAGTCTGCCTGACTAGACTAGTATGCCTGACTGATGTTCTTTGGAACAATGTATGATGTGAAAGTTGGTCTATACAGTTTCCATGACTTTGTTTTTGCACAACCTGGAAGTTTTCTGAGAGACAGAAAGAAACAATAATGATATACAGAAAAAAAAGAACATATGCATTGAATTAATAGATACTGTGATCTTTTTAGGTGAGAAAATATTACTTATCAGAGCTGTAACATTTTTACAGCAAGAGCATTTCTACCTACTGCTCTCTTTATTGTGAGAACTTTGTATAAAATCCCTTTTTCTGACTTTTCCTCTCATCCATAATCTTGGCTAAACTCTCATGCCATCACTAAAAATACATATATTCCTTCCTCTGTTGGTTCTGGGACATGGAAATGAGATCTCTGTCATACCTGTGGTGTTACATGCCAAAGGTCTAACACAGGGTACTGAAAGGGTACCATGCCAGAGATGATTAGCAAGGTCATTTCACTGTGTGTCCACAAATACATGAGGCCATTCAGTGTAGATGAAATAGGCAGCTTCCTTGAAGCATCTCCCAGGCTGTGAGAACAGCAAGCCTAGCAGCATCTGGCTCATATAGAAGTAGTATCCTTCAATCAACTACTTGAGTGCTTTATATTATTATCTGTGAAGTGGGTGATCAGCACATATAAATGTGTACTCTGAGTAGCAAAACTGTAACGATAATTATTGCTTTCGTAGATCCGTGATTTCTGTAATTGGATATTTCATCTGAAATATAAGAAACCCTAAACTGTAGAAAGTCTTTGCCTATTGAAGAGGCAGGCATTGGGAGTGGAGGAAGGATGCTGTAGCTGTTGAACTACATTTCCTTCCCTTTTGTCCACTGCTACTGTAGATTTTTTTTTTAAAAAATATGTAGAGTTTTAAATTGAAAAAACAGTTGCGTTGGGTGGATTTTTCACAACTGACAACAGAAATTTGTCAGTTGACAGCATGCTGGCATTTTTAATTGATCTTCTAGCACCAGGTGCGCAGCCTCCAGTTGACAAGTTGAATGGTTGCCAAGAAATACAGCTGGAAGATACCTGCTGTTACAGTGCTATATGCACAAAAACAGATGGGGACATGCGCTTTTGGAAATGAATGTCTCTGAGCCTACTCATTATTTACTGCTAGCCACTACAGGCAACTTCTGGGTGGCATTTTGCTCTTTGCAAGTCTGGCCACTGCCAATTTCACTTTTTTCTTCTCTGTAGTGGTGTCTTGATTGTCTATTGCCTGTCAGCTTCAACAGGAGATGAGTTAGGCTAACCCTTTTTAAGCCTCGGGTTCTTGTCAGAATGGGACAGTTCTGAGAGAGAAAATGTCATCTATCCATACTTCGCTATCATTTGACTTTTCCAGAAAGCCCCAAGGCATGTCTGCTTACCACCTGCAAAATCCTAATTATAGGGCTTCTAATACTCAGCGACTATTCTAACAGTGCACACATTCACCAAACATGTCATTAGAAGTGTTTTGTGCAAATCCTTTATTCATAAAAATTATTCTTATGATCCTTGGCAAATTAAAAAACCCCGACTACATATTGCAAATATGGCAACGTGATTGAAGTCCCTTTTGGAAATGCAACAGGGAAGGCCCATATATGTTTTATTATGGTATCTACTTTTTAACATATAGAATTGTTTTACCATCAAATTTTAACTTAAGAAACTGTTAATAACATGCAGTTTTGCAGAATATTAATTCCTGATGTTACCAGGGTTTGAAAACTATTACACGAAGTGCAAGTTTATATCTTTCCATTCTACTAATCTAAAAACATATCCAAAAACATTTCAAATGACAGTTATGTATGCAAATGTTGATTAACTACTACAGTCAGGGTCTGTGCATTTTACTGTCATTATGGCCTTACTCATATTTACAGTATTAAAGTGCCTGACAGGCCAAACTGAGATTTTTGGGGATGGATGAGGAAACTCCTTGACCTTCATGAAATCACTCTGTGATGCTATCATTAAACAACACAAAGAGATGCTATGCAGCCATTTGATAAGTAGATCTGGGCTTGTGTATTTCAGCATTTCTTTGATTTGAACTGAGTGTGCCAGTTTGCTTGAGCTTCTATTTCATTTTATGTAGCTGTACCGTTTTAATTGCCTTAACGGTCCAGTACAACATTCTGGACAGAAACATGTGTTGGATCTGTGTCTTGCATAGGTTTGACAAACCTCAAACTTGACACAGGACCATTTTTGATCAAACATGATCAAACTTTGATCAATCTTTATTAGCTTTTTGTATTGGCTTCAACTAGAAAACCATGGAAAAAAGGTTGGCAGCTGAAGGTGCTAATGACCAAATAGTTGATAATCCATGATTCAGATTATCACTGAGATTCAGAATTAATTTACACACATTAAGGGTTTAGGCCAATTTTGTAATAGAATTATGTCTACCTCTGTAGGTATACATGTATGTATATGCCTGTGTATAAGTGTGGATACAGATACAGATACAGGCATCTCAGTACCTTGTCCTGATGTTAACTCTTGCGTTCCTACTATGGTACAGTGAAGCAAGTGTATGTTTCTCCATGCCTAGTTAGTGTGGGTCCTTCAGATAACATGATGACCCACCGGAATATTCTACAGAGAGGGATCTTCTAAGACTTTAAACCCACAAAGCAATGTCTCCCTCTAACCCACAGATGCAAAAGGACAAAAAGACAGACACCAGGTGGAAGCAAGGTGATCAAGGACGGGCTGGTTTTCTCACCTACCTTTCATGGGGCCATGTAATACCAACCTCCATTTGCACTCCAGACGGGGAAAGCAGTAAAATCCAGGGATTCCTGCTGTACTCTTGCTCACGCACTGACAGCTCTCTCCTTTGGTTAGTGTTGGTTTTCCTTGGGTTTCACTGCTTCCAAAACAGACAGGTGTGAGGAATGATTGCATTGTGCAGGAGGCTGAGATATGGATTTGGTTTTGAACACAAAAAGGCCTGGTACTGGTCTAATCATTTCTGCTGCAGTTTCCCATCTAAAAAAAGGAGACTGTGTTCTTCTCTTGCTTCTGCTCTTGTGTTTATTTGCTTGGTTTAGGGGGATTTATATATCCTTACAGAATTACGTGCCTGTTCTTTTTTTATTTGAGAAACACACAGCTACTTCCCTGCACATGATAGAGTTGGTTATATGACTCACAAGAAGTCCCTGAAGTCTCAGTTTTGCTGTTCCATGACTGCATTACGCCTCACTGCCTTCACCGCCAGGGGACTTCCCACCACATGGCAAATGGCCCCAGAATCTCCCATGCTTTCTATGTGGCTTCTGCAAGGCAGTCGGTCTGGGATGAAAGGAAATGTGCCACCCATTTTTCTCCAGTGTCTTCTCAAACAAGGCCTGTGCAGTCCTGCAAGGTGCTGAGCACCTTCTGATCCTCATGATGCTGGTGGACGCTGTGAGCACTTGGGCGTACTGAGATATGGGTGGCATCAAGTCAGATCCACTTCATGAAGTGTACGGGAAAGACACCAGCCCATCACAGCCTCTGTTCACATAATCTTCACCTTTGATTGCTGCAGATGCAGACCTAAATTTCTTTTTTTCACTTTGAATTCCTAATTAGTTTTCAAATTAAATTGAAAATCAGCACTTCAGGAAAAGCTCCAAATTTCTCATGCCTTTGGCATTGGCACAATAAACCAGTGTAGGGTCTGAATCCTGTGAAGAGTCCCAGAGGAAATTCTGGACTGGCACACAGCCAAAGCATGTATGGACTGCCAGTCTGTGGACATAATATTTGCACAGCAAGAATCAAAATGCCACTGTGTAGAAATCAGGTGGGGAAGTCATTACCAGGTACTGTGGTAATCATACTCCCTTTGGTAGTTTTCATCTAAGCTTTTAAATTTGTATGAAATTAGTGGGGGCCCTACCGCATTGTTGGTGATGTTTGAAATGCTACCTTCATCTGCAGTCCTTGCCTGAGCCTTGTGCCTATGGCATTCAAGTGTGCACAATGATATATGTGACTGGAATGCTGCATTTGCAACACTTGCCAGTCAAAACCCCATTGCCACCATCACCTGTAATGACAACCCATGTCAGTCCCTCTTTGTGCTGTTCTGTTTCTCCAGTGTTAATTGCAGAACACCCCATCAGTGCTCACTGGCACAGAATAAGAGTGATAAAACGATCACTGCTGTTTGCAGTCAGACTGGCATATGCCATGTGCCATACCATTGTAAAGCATACTGTTGTGAAGACCTGACTTTGCTCCTGGAAGGGCCTGAGGAGTGGCAGAGCTGAGGCTGGGGAGGAAGCAGGACCACATGGGCAGGCGCAGGAGATGATGAGCCAGAGTGCAGTAAAGGGGGTGCAGCATCGTTCCCTTTTGGCAGCAGGGAGCCCCTGCCCTGGCTCTGCTGCCTGCTGACCCCTGGCTTGGAGGGGTGCAGCGAGTGCCTGAGCCCCTGCAAGGCAGATAGGAGGGCTGTGTGGCCCAAGTGGGAAATGAAGGCCCTTTCTAGCGGCAGTGAGTATCTAACAGTGTTAATTCATTCAGGTGGCGGTCTGGAACTTCCCCGAAATTCTCCCTAGGCTCAGACTATGTCATTATCTTAAATAAAACAGCTTTGCAAAAACTCTGAGCTCAACTCCAATGAGCAGCTCTCTCTCTGTTTTCCGTAGCAGAAAATCTGTGTCCCTGCTTCCTAGTAAGTGTGTGTACATAGCATAGACATCTGTCAACTGAGTATTCATTATCTCACTGCGTCACATCTGTCAGGCAGATTCAATTAAGTGAACATGCTTCCAGCTCCAGCAAGACTCCCTGTGCATGCAAAATGCATCAAGCCCCAAATATGGTTTTGGTAATCAGAAAATTGAGCAAGATGAACTAGGGGGAAAGCAGGAGGTAAATAGTGTTTGTTAGTATTTCCAGGTTTGCTGCCCCCAAAACTGTGACTCCAGGTTTTTGGAAGTGCTTGCAAATATCAGCTGTACAATGTTGTGCAAAGAGAGGATGCTGGAGACAAAGCAGATGGTTGGAAATATCTCACCATTTATTATCTGGTTTTTCCTTCTTTTGGTAATTCTTTAAAGAAATGCAGTTTAATCTTAGAAATTTCCTCTATTAATTGTGAAATGCTCTCCATCTTTTTAAAGTCTGAAGTGTAGGCATGGTTTTGCATGCATGTGTTTGCTTTTTGCACTTCACAGCCCAGTGTTCTTACAAACCATCATTGATGTACGAGGTCATGCTCAGTCTCCAGAAGCCTTTTCCAGATGGCACGAAAGTGCAAACAGCCTTTGCTACCTCACAGGGAAATATACTGCAGGAATGAAGCCCCCTCCTCTTGAATCACTTTCAGCTGAAAGTGTGATCTAAGAAACTTTACCATCTGAGTGAGCAATAATCACCAGACGATCAGCTGGGGAGAGTGACAGAGACACACCAGCACGCACATGTTGTGTTGCACGATGTGGAAACAGCTCTCAGCACCTTCAACAAGCTCTCTGCTGCTAGGGGTGGCCAGCGGTGCTTGCCCCTGGTGCAAATCAGAGCAGCCTGGGACCACTCTATCTTGTAGCAGGTAGGTGAGGTAACGCCTTGATTTCTTACTAAATTAAATTCTGCCTTGACCTCTCAAAATAAGGAAATGCATCTCTGAATGTTTGAGGAAGCAAAAGACCTAACAGGAGTTGAGCGCTCGGCTCCCAGGTGGATTTTACTTGCTTTGAATATCTGCCTGTGCTCAGCATTATTGCTTTGGACCTTGAATCCTTGCAATTCAGGGTAGCAATCCCTGATGAGGAATGACCCAGACCTGTAGAGAATAGGAAGGCAGACACCGGACTGTTTGTATTAGGAGCTTCTGGAAAAGACTTTGCGTTATCAGTCATAGACTAATTTAACTCTGCTGAAGTCCAACAGTTTGCATTGGTGCAATAATAACATAATGGGAAGGATCAGTCCTAAACTGACTTGTATTCATGCTGATTTAAATACCTTCCTTGACTTGGCTTCTATATGAGCAAGATAACTGTGCCACATTTCATTAATTTTTACATTAAATTTATTTGAAATGCTGGTGGTGGGGATTTTGTGTATTGAACAGTCTAACTCAACTATAAGAGTTCTGAAACTCTTTTGTAAAACTAGATTTAAGACCTAGAACTGCCAGGATTTTATGAGTTCAGGAAAAAGAGTTTTGTGACAGCTCATTATAACTCAATCTTAAGGTCCTTCCTGGACTAGATACCAATTCAGTGTTTGGCCCAGGAACTTAATTAAACAGATTTTCCTGGTGGATCAGACATGAAAAAGTTGCTACTATCTAGCACAGACATCTCTTCAAAAGAGGAAATTTCATCTGGCACATTATTACCAAGAAACTTCTCTTCTCCGTCAGGACTGGGGACTGAAGGGCAGAGGGGTCCTCTAACAGAGTAACAGTGCTGTGTACAGTGCTGTGTCAGGAACCCAACCAATGTTGCCTATGGTGAACTGACTGGTCTCTTTTTTTAAAGTCTTTAGTCTTGTGGTATTTGGTGTAGTATTTCATGATGTTATTTTTAAACTTCTATCAGCTGGATTCATGTTATTACATGAAAATCACAATTACAAATTAATTTTATTTTTTAAATTATGATAAAATTTGAAGTATGAAAATGGGACCAGGACCTAAAACCTTTACCTGAACCAGAGACTAAGAACTGTGCTCCTCTCATAGATTTTACCATTTCCAAATGTTCCCATTTTCCAGAGCTCTATGAAGTTTTATGTCAAAAAAAATCAAGATGAGTCTTGAAAAATAATGAGAGTTTAGCAGTACTACTGATTTTATCTCACCCAAATCACAGTGGGCAGAATTCTGGCTCCCAAACATAAGAGGGTCATGCTCTCCACCCCTGCCCTGTTTGTTATAATACAAAGATAATTTCACTAAAATGTCCAGCTGATAAAAAGCTCAGAAACATTGAACATCCAAAAGGAAAAAAACCTGTGCTGTGAACAAGCCTGTCCTGTGTCACGGTCCCTGGGAAGTCCTGTCCTTCTCTTCCCTGTCTCTGCTTGCCACAAGGCTCTTCTGAAAGTCCACAGGGGTTTTTAAAAATAGCTCAGTGCCCCTGAGTGGCTCCATGTACATCAGGAGAAGGAGATGACCCATCTTCAGCTGTGATTTTTAAGTATGCAATGTATTAGGTAATTTCAGAACAAATTTAACAGGTGCTTGAAATCAATATAACTAGCTGCAAAAATTTGAGCTAAGGTGTTTTGATGTCTCTCTCTGCTTCTTGTTTGTCTCCATGAGGTTCAAAGGCTTAAAATATGAAACCCAAATGTTTGTTTGTTGTAGGAGAACACGTGTTGTACATACGCTCGTGCTTTTATGTTTGCAGCTGCAGCCCTGTGTAAATTGCTGTTTCCTGAAGTCTCCTATTCATGGTCATGGTGGTAGATTACACATTTCCTTTCTGGAGGGCTAATTAATGTCATCCAAATTCTGAACAGTTAATTTCTAGGTAGTATCAAGGCAGCTGCAACATCTATAACAGAAGAAACACTCTTTACTTGAATAAATGGCCCACACACTCTTTCATATTTTATCAAGCTAACTTGGGAAGGGCAGATGTTTAATACTCAGATACTGTTCTCTCAAATGGGGTTCATCTGGTCCCTGCTGAAATCAAGAGGATTCTGCTTAATTTGCAAAAATATGAGATTAAAATCACAGGAGGAGGTAGGCAAGGCAGTCAACCCCATATTTTTTTGGTGGAGATCTTTTCTGGTGGCAGTTGTTCTTGCTGTGTGTCGGGGGGGAAAGGAGTCACGCTGTCAGAGCAGTTAAGGGATGCTGACAGCCTTCGTGGGCACCCATGGGGTCTGGGCTTAGTGCTTGCATCTCCATGACCTCTTCAGACTAGGGAAGTGGAGCCCTAATCAGAGACTTCAGCTAGACATCAGCTTCTTTTTCTGATTTTAAACTTGCCTTTTGGGATAGGGTTTCCACAGCCTGTTTCCTTTGGCAGATGATTTGCTTCAGTGGAACAGCTGCATCATTGTGGACAAAAGAAAAGATCAACAGAAATTTGTGCATGTTTAATGTTTAGATTTAATTTTAAAGTTTTTTAAAATGTGTATTTTTTATGAATCCTGCTTGCATGTTGTCTGTCATCAGATTCCTCTCTTTCTTTCAGCACTCTCTCTCTTTATTTCATCTCTCCTTTTGACAACAGAGAAATATCTGCTTTTTCTTTGGCTTAGAGACAACAGTATTTTTCTTTTCTCTCCCTCTGTCAACATTGTCATGGAATAAACAGGAAACAAGAAAGTAGCCAAGCTGTCAAGTGGCCTTCTTCTAGTAGGTAGTTTCACTCCTGTTTTTTCCAGCACGGCAGCTGAGAGATATGCCCAGTAGTTATTCCTTTCTCTAGCTGTCCTGGCAGGAATGAGTTGCTGTGAATCCAAGGAACAGGCTAATCTTCTTCAGCTTAACATTTAAAGCTGGGTGTCTGGTTTGAGTTGTCATCTGGATTCTCTCCCTTGGCTAGGCAGAGAAAGACAATTTCAAGGGTGATCCAATACATCCTTGAAGAGGGGGAAAGATTTCTATAAAACCTTCTTTCTTTCCTTTTTTCTGAAATCAGCTGACTTACTGGTTTTCTTAGTCTAGAGGTTTCATTCACTTATCAGGGTAGAGTTAAGCAGGATGAATGCTTGTTCTGCTCAGGAACCAACATCTCCTGGAAGTGGAAATGTTCAGTTCCTTCAGTCCTCAAGTGAAGCCTTGTCAGGCTAGATCTGTCCTAGCTGAAACCAATAAAGGAATGTTTATGATTTTCAGTTCAGGTTTCTCCTGAACTTGCACCACTACCTTCATCAGTGCAACCAAAACAGAAGTTTGTATAAACTCATCAGCAACAGCATCACAAAAATCCCCACAGCTCAATGCTCTTAGGCTTGCCCTCTCCTTATGTAAATGGAGGTATTAGTATTCAATTATTACCACTATTTTTTGGTATTGATACACTTCAACAACACCTGTACTTTCAAACACAGACTGTTAGAGATGAGAAATCCACTGGGCAAGATTTTCTTTTTTTCCAGAAGTTTTCTTAATGTACAATAAAAACAATTTCAGGCAATATTGATATGTTAAAATGCTACTTTAATACAGTGTAAGGATTGGATTTCCTGACTGGGATACCTGCATGAAAGTAGCTAGATTGAGGCTGAGAAAATATTAAACACCAATATATAAAAGATGAAAATAGTAAATCTGATAGGCTGCTTTACAGAACTCTGGAGATAATTTCATCCTGACACACGAAGGCCTTGACTATGAAAACACAAAAATAAATAGTTCAGTCAAATCAGCAGACTTCCACATGATGATGCAGCGATACGAGACAGGAAAACAGGGATGGATTTAAAATACAGAACTGACATGGAAAGAGTGCTTATTCAGCTCTCATATCTCTGGCAGCTAAATGGTGCTTTCTCCATGTGCTTTCATGGTGGAGGTTTGGGTCCAGACCACCTCAGAGGTGAAGGGGCAAATGCAGAGTTCAAATCTAGACTCAGAGAACTTCTGCAGTTCTCTTTTTGGATCTCAATATTTCATTTCAGGTCAAACATTTTCTCCCAGTAGAAATTGCTGTAGCGATTAGTGGTTGCATTGCAGTCATGAAGGTCCTAAGAAAAGTTTGTATGAACAGGTGAAGAGAAGAAAAAGTGGAAAGGAGTTTTGGGTACACAAGCCCTTCTTTCACTCTCAAAGCCACAAATTTCAAGCTAAACTGTTAAAGGAGGAGTTGCTTTGGGAATAATTTACTTATGTCAGGAGAGCTGCAGGCATACCTGGCACCGGTGTAAAGCAGGAGTGTTAGCAGTGGAAGAGGGGAAGTCTTGAGGCCAGTGGAGTAAAAGAAGAGACTAAGAGTTTTTAAGCATAGATCTGTACAAGAAGAGCTGCAGATGTGCCATAGCGTAACGAGTAGTTGCACAATGAATGTTTGCATTTGGTTCCCTGATATGCTGCAGATTTCTATTGTGCAGCACAAGAATACTTAATCTCTGTATGTTGGTCTCCCACTTGTAAAAGGAGATAGTTTATACGTGCCTCCAAGAGGTGTGAATTTGGACTCACTAAAGGCTGTGAGCTATGTGCACTGGAATGTCTCGGATGGTTTTTAAAAGCCAAGGTAAATGCAGAGGTAGTCAAGTAAGCTGCTAAGTCTCTGAAAGGAAACATATGTTCATTTTATATATTTGTTTTTCTGAATATGGTGAATTCATGCTTTGTTTTGCATTGCAGCTTACACTGTGCCATATGTTTGACTGATTACAGGAAGCTGAGCCTGCAGAATTCATTACCTAACTGAGGAAGGATATTTGCAGCAAAGGCAAGGAAACTACGATGAAGAGGTAGATACCCATAAATTTATCTCACTGCAAGAAGATTAAGTTGATTGAAAAGTTCAGAGAACAAATCTGAACCTACTTATTAGCAAATCCACTTCCAAATGCTGAGATAAATAAGGTTTTTAAGAGTCCAGCCTCAAGGCTCTTTGTTAACTAGTAGAGCTTTGCAAATATTGGAGACACTTAAAGCTTCTAGGCAGGACTCACTGGGCTGATCCTTTCCCAGTTAGACTGTCCTCAACAGTTCTGCAGTGAGAAAGCTAAACCTTAACCTGGATATGTGCATCTAAGCACCACAGCAGTACAGTGTTCTGAAGTAAGATTATTGCAGCCATTTGTGTGAGCTGTTTTTGCATTTGCCAAGTTTTTGAGCCACATGGAATTATCTGGTTCTGAACTCTTTGCTTATGAGAAATGGTAGTGTTCTCTTGATGTCAGGGCTGGGGAGGAGAGCAACGACTTTTTGGCAACAGCTCAGGAAGGTAAGCTGATGTTTTCCAACACCAACTGCCTAAAAACTTACTGTGCCTTTCAGTCACTATGGCATAGCTGGAGCTGCTGTGCAGAAGCAGTACAGTGCACCCTCAGAGCAGTAGCTGCTATGCATATATCTGCAAGCTGAGCTCTCGGCTCCTTCTTAAGGAAAGATTAAAACTTTCTTCTCTTTCCTTCCTAAACAATGTGATTAGCCTATTAGCATCAAAGAACCTATTAGTATTTCTTTCTCTTAATGAATTTGTACTCAGGGTCTTTTTAAACAAGGTAATAGGAGCATTGTGCACTATTTGCATCCTTCTGAGTCCACCTAGATAGACTGGCTTCTAGAAATTAGTATAGCCCAGGGGACAAGGTGTGTTGCCAACACTTAGGTGTTACAAGCAACCCCACTGAAACTGTGCAGCAAAGTGTTTGTTGTTCATTAGAAATAAAGGCAATTCTGCCCACCGACAAAGATTTTCCTTTTCTTTTTTTCAAGGCTATATGCTGGTGTAATTAAGCATAGGCAAATTAGAGGTAAACTACCTTTCTCAAATCATCCTTCTGTAATTTGATCCAAAAACCTGAAGGTATATGTCAGTGCTGATAATTAGATACATAAGCAGAGTTAATAAGATTAGCAGTGCAGTCCAGGCAATCTGCCCCACAACAGACATTAGAAGTAGACCACCAGCAGGTTATAAGGCAGTGGGCCGTGGGTTTGTGTTCAGATGATGCCCCAGAATATTGCAGGGCTGCTGCAGGCAGGATAATGAGGCAGGGGGAAAGGTCTGATCTCTCTGCCATCTTTCCTGGTGGCAGCATGCCCTGAGGGCATTGGGCCAGGGCAAGCTTTCATTAGACAAGGTTTTGGTGCTGCTCCATCCCACCTTTGCAGCACTAATTTAGAACTTGCTGTTCCTGGCACTTGGTCACTGAAAGGACCGATGGGATCAACAGAAATAGCATCACTTTAATTAAAAATAAAAATGGTGTTTGGCAGGAAATGCGAATGACTTGTGTTCACTTCAGCCCAGATTTTAAAGGTATTTAGGTGCTTAAAGATACATGTAGGTATTTGGAAGTTTTTTTCCAAGGTAGCTACATGCCCAACTGCAGTTATTTTTAGTAAGACTTATGTGCCTCCTTATTTCAAAGACACCTGATAGGAACATATGTGAGGCATGAAGCCCAGGAGGGCCTTTACAAATCTGCTATGATGTCACTATTGAAAATGAGACTTCATCATTTAAGCATTACAAGACTAATTTGACAGTAAAACGATCTGTAGATTGTAAAGCCTTTGAGCTTTTAGTGGGCTTATGGCATACACACTGAGTAGCCAATGTGGAAAAAAATGGGATTTTCTAGTTCATCAGAAGAATAATTATTTTAAAGATAATGGGCTGGAATTATGCAACTGCATAAGTGTGAGGGAGGACGAAGGGAAGTGCGTATTGTAGTGTTTAACAACAAACACCAAAGTTTGTTCTGAGACCACTGCAGGGAGCACCTGTGCTCTTGTGCTACTGAGAAGTGGACCTCAGGTTTGAAGAATCTTCTCTCAGTGGCCTGAGGGTAAGAGTGAGTAACATGGCCCAGCACATGGGGCATGGGACTTGGCACCAGGAAAACCAGGGTTCTACCTGAGCACCTGAGTTGGCACAAGACCAGGCAGGTACTTTACCCCTTTTTGCTACTCCAACAGCCCCTCCCTTGGAAGGTATTTTGAGATCTCCCAGTGCATGAAGCTATTAGAAAAGGGTCACCTTTGCGTGGTGAGCTGTGTGCCACAAATATATGGGCCCAACTCTATATGGGTCAGGAGCAAGAATAGGAAGTCGATGGAAATAGGCACATCAGCCAAAGGGGGCAGAAAGGTCTGAACGTCCCTGTAACCAAGGGCTGTGAGAAGTTTGCCTGTGCTCACCCGTATTCATGGTTCATTTTACGCTCACACATACACAGACACACGCACATCCTTTTCTCTCTCCAGGGAGCTCAGTTGCATATGGTATTTCCACTGCTGCAGGGAGTAAAACAAATGTTGGGCTGTAAGTATGAATTTTAATGCTAGACAAAAAGCTGTGCTGATAATGATGCCAGTAAATGCTATGGCTTCTTAAAAGCATAAGTGTTGTTTTTAAATGATAAATGATAAGCAGTTATGGAAGTGGGGAGGAAAAGTACTTAAAAGCAAACTGTGTAGAAAGAAGATTAAAGTGTAAGCATACACAGGAAATTATGTGTATTAGTTTGGTTTTAGTTCTTTTGGAAGAAGGAGATGCAGAAAAAGAAGGCACTGAAATCAGAAACTGAGACAAACATCAACATACAGCTGAATAATAATGCAAACGGCTACAAAGAGCATGTGGATAATGGTAATTAATGAGATCATAACCATTATGGCAATGATTTCTTTGATTACTTATGTTGTTCTGATGTGACTCTGAAGCCACTTGCTAGGTTTTGACCTCAAAAAAACCCTTTTTCTCTAAAATAGAGAGGAGAAGGACTGTACTATTGTATCACGGTAGCTAATTACTTAGTTGCTAGGTTGCCATGGGTGCAACATGTGCTCCCAAAGAGGTGGCAAGGTCTGTGGTATTAGTGTATTACCACTGCCTGTGTCTGTATGGAGTTTGGTGAAAATTTTGGGACAGATAACCTTTTCATTTTAAAAGAAGTGTACTTCCAGGCTGGCTGAAAGAATTTGTGCAGAAGTGCAGAAGTGAATGAATAGTTTTAGCCATAAGCAAAAAAAAAAAATGTAAGCAGAACTGTGGATCTTTTTA
This sequence comes from Morus bassanus, assembly GCA_031468815.1. Lineage (NCBI taxonomy): Eukaryota > Metazoa > Chordata > Aves > Suliformes > Sulidae > Morus > Morus bassanus. The sequence goes on along the minus strand of CM062567.1, from coordinate 54,320,451 downwards.
AATCAAAGCATTGCAATACTTTGTTTCCAAATTATGCTCTTCTTCGAAGTCTGTCCTAGTGTGCACTTGAAAAACAGTGCAAGACCCCCCTGTTGTTAGTGAAATATTTCATTTTTGTATAAAACAAAATATGAGTCATATTAATATATTTTCTACAATTTTCTGTCTTGACCAAAGCACAGAAATCGGGGCTCTGTGTGCCAGTGTGTGTCTATGCAATAGCTGAATAAAGCCAAGATAATAAGGAGGAGCAGTTTTGTAAAGGAAGATACAAAAGTAGAACCTCCTGATGGTTTAGCTGATGCCTTCTGTGTTTTGATTCCTTTTTGACATTTGCTGCAGACCAAACCTAGCAATTAGCTCTTCCCGGTTTGCTCTTTTTGTCTGTTATCTCACAGGGACTGTCAATATATCCTTTTGAAATACTACAATGCAGAAAATAAATTTCTACTTTTTCACCTTGCTTTTTATTTTCAAATAATTGGCATTTACAAGAAGTGCAAAACTTTTCCATAACAACAGTCCGGTGCATCTCCTTAATTCCAAGTACAAGGGCAGATCTCTTTCCATTTCCAAAGCAATACTACAACAAATCATTCATGAAAGGTGGGGTTTTTTTACATATATATATATGCAGTAGTTAGTAGTTTTTCACACAGTTAAAACCCAAGAATCTGGGCGTTTGAAACCAAGTAGGACACTGGAAATGAGTTAATCTTCAGGCAATATTGGTTGAACACACTGTAAGATAGTGCATATAGTGCTGTAGATCACTGATCTGGTATGTACTCACATTATTGGGAGGCTGGTCTAAAACTTAACAGATATGTGAGAGTTTACGGTTTATATGGAAAGCCATTTGCATGGTCACAGCATAATAGCTTCTTTCCTGAAGACAGTATTCTCTGCTGCTTGGCAAGCCAGAGCAACAAACTGTGTAGTAAGAGATGTATATCCAAAATCAGAGTTGAGCCCATGATCATCTATCTATATGCCAAAGAAGGGTGCAGGCAATGACTTTTGAGATATGGAGACTTCTGTCTAATGCTGCTGCTTTGAGTGTCCTTAACGCTCATCCAGACAGGAGGCAAACCCACCATCCTTCTGCCGTGAGAGCAGAAAGTTTGCTTCCTTCTGCATGGGCGTGAATGGTCCCTGGTGGCCTTTACCATCTTTGGGATTTGAAGCTGTCCTTATGGAACTGGGAGGGACTTTCTGGTGGTAGTCCAGCATTGTAGGCAGCTACATCCAGCAATTTCCTCTAGAAAATGATTGAATTTCACCTGAAAATTCTGTCTCCTGGATTCTGCTGGAAACTGGCTCCACATTTCCAATTCCCCGATGACTATAAATCTCTTGTTTTTCCAGACTCTGTTTATTCACTGCCATTTTGTGTTCTTTTGCTCTCATTCCAATGTCATCTTTTACTTTAAAAGCTCTTCCTTCTGGTGGAGAATTAGATGCCCCTTTCCTCCAGGGTGATTACTGAAAGTAATCTTATTCCCTCCCAGCTGTGCCCCGTTGGTCTTCAAATGCTTGAAATCAGGTGTGATTTTTCTATATAAAGCACAGCCAATAGCCAATGAAATAAATGACAAGAAAAAATTGTTGGACGGCTCAGTGGAAGAAAAGATGTATGGTGCCATTATGACCTGTTTGATTAGTTCTTCAGCTCATGGAAGAAAGACTTTCAAGTTGGACAGACTTCTAAGTCTTCTTTTCCGTCCTCTCTCTCCTCTGCCCTCTCTCCCCCATCACACTGTATCGGACTAAAGCTGCATTTTGGTAGCATAAATTAAACACTGAGTGTGCCCTTAGTTTAATGATTTTGTTTGCATCAGTGTGCAGTTTTGAAGTGAACATCCTGGTTGCCCACACTTACTGTGCTTTGTTTTGTACCATGGCGTTGTCTCAGAGCTCATGAGCTGTGTTGTTTTAAGAGGAAATTAAGGTGGAGTGCAGCACTTCAGCCACAAATGAGCATACAGACCAGGAGGCCAGACTAGAATTAGTCTGAAAATAAAAACAAGCACAGTACAGTCTGAAGATTAAGTCCTCAGTGCCAAGAGTTTCACTCCACAGGTCTGCCTCCCATGGTCCACTTTACTTACTAATGCTTGACACTAAATAGGCTTAGCCTTCTGCCCCTGTTTTCCTGGCTGTCTGAGGGGGCAGTATAGGTAGATCATATCTACATGAAGCTTTCCTTCACCCTTATAATATCTTTGCATTCATCTGTATCACTTTTAATCTTCTACAGAGTGTTTATCCTACCTTTAGGCAAACAGATGAAGCTACCCAGAGGAGAGCAAACTGGCTGTTCCTCCCATGTATGAATGCAGTCTCGCAGAAACACATTGCTGGTAATCAAGATTAGGAACCAAATATGCATTTACCTCCTTGAAACAAATTCCTTTGGGTAGTATCCCTTGGTTACCTACTCACTCATAAATACCAATCTGGGGATCAAGAAGACTATTGTACTAGTAAAACCTACTCTAAGATAGGTAGATTAATATTTAAAGGCTCAAGTTAATATGGCAGATTTAAGCCCTGCATTTGCATATATTGACTTTTCTTTCCTTGATACTCTAAGCCTAAAGATTTCTGTCTTTAAGTCTTGCTTATTAGCTTTAAAATGTTGTCTTTTAACAGAAAGAATAACATGTAAACTGGTTATCTGCCTTCTAGTCAGGTACATTTACCAGAGCTTGGAGTATTGTTGTGGTTTAACCCCGGTCAGCAAATAAGCACCACACAGCCGCTCGCTCACTCCCCCACCCCTGTGGGATGGGGGAGACAATCGGAAGGGCCAAAGTAAGAAAACTCATGGGTTGAGATAAGAACTGTTTAATGATTAAAATAAAACAGCAATAATAATAATAATAATAATATAATGAAAAGAAAAATAATGAGCGAGAGAGAGATGAAACCTTGGCAGAAGGAAAAAAAAACCCAAAACTAAACAAGTGCTGCAGCTGCTCACCACCTGCCAACTGACGCTGCCGGTCCCCGAGCCGCGATCGCTGCTTCCCCTGGCCAACTCCCCCCAGTTAATATACTGGGCATGATGTCACATGATATGGAATACCCTTTGGCCAATTCAGATCAGCTCTCCTGGTTGTATCCCCTCCCCTCCCGGCTTCTTGTGCACCTGGCAGAGCATGGGAAGCTGGAAAATTCCTTGACTAGTGTAAGCACTACCTAGCAACAACTAAAACATTAGTGTGTTATCAACATTATTTTCATACTAAGTCTAAAACACAGCACTATACTAGCTACAGTGAAGAAAATTAACTATCCCAGCTAAAACCATGACAAGTAGGAATGGGTAACCTTTTTGATGGCTGTTCATCTCATTCAAAGTGAGCTTTGGTTGCAGTCCCTGCATCTGGAGAAGTGCAGAACAGGGTTTGCCTGACTGCAGCACTCAGGACCTGATCCTGCAAGCAGAGACTCAATCCCAAGTCCCTGTGATTGGTTAAGCTATTGCATTAGGCTTACTGTACTTGAGGTGCTCTGACTTGAGGAGGAAGGGCTAAATTTTGAAGTAATATTTGAAAGACAGAATACTTGTATTAGCAGCTGATTAATTAGTCTAACACAAGCTGTGGCCTGTGCCTCTAGTTCTGCAAGTCTATCAGCTTGCTTCTTCTCTACCTGTCTGAAGGATTTGCAAGGTAGAGTTTAAACAGAGATTTGAGATCTCGGTGCATGCACAGGAGCTGGAGTTCCTGTAGCAGTAATGGGAGGAGTGTTCCTGGTGTTAATACAAGAGTGAAAGCAAGCCTGACGCAATAACATTTTATATTTTGCTCAATCTAGCTTCATTGTGGAATGACTGCCACTTCCAATGAAAATGAATCCCAAGTGCAGTACGTTGTTGGTTGACAGCAAAATTATATTACGCTAAATCAGTCCTTCTTTCTTTTAGTTTATTAAGTTTATGGACTTGGTTATGAGAGGGGAATGAGTGATTACGGAGAATATGAACAAGGAAGTTATATACCTCCATGTACACCTGTTCATGTAACTTCTGCAAACGTAATTCATCCTTGCCTGCAGAGAACGTAAGCTGGATGATTGTATGGCTCTCTATAAATCTTAATTACGATTATTGCCCAAGGTAACATCATAGCTAATTTTTAGACTCTTGTACAACTCTGTTCTTGGACAGAATATGTTGTATTTGGCACACTAAATCTTTGCAGATTTTACTTCATTGTTAATGACACTTTGTATAGGAAGAGGAAATACTCTCACTCTCTTGTCATGTTCATCATAAGGGCTTGTGACAAAGACTGACATATATATTTTTAAGAGCTCTCCTCGAAGTGGGTTAAAAATAAAAGACTCAAACACAGAGGGAGTCTGATTGGTAATCCCTGAGAAACTGTTTCGTTCCACTACTTGATCCAAAGCTTAGGTGTGGAGTCTGTAGTATCCTGCCTTGGATGAGTGGTTTCACCTTTTCTAAACCCTGAATTATTTGTAAACTTTGATATGAATGTGAATGCACTGAATGCCATAGGGACAGCATTCTTGCTTGACTGATGTACTCCTCCCCAAGCACTGGTTTGCACAACCTGCCGACACCCAGGGCCCGCAGGACCCACCCCATAGGAAGGGCAGGCCTGGCTGGCACTGTGCTTCAGGAGCATCTCTCTTCTTATCACTCCTGAGCACGAGCACATTGGTACTCACTGCCAAAGGGAACGCAACGGGAAGAGGGCACTGGTGCAACCCTGTTCCCTCCTCATCCCCAGGACAATAGGGGTCCAGGCTGGTGGGTGCTGTGCAGGTCTCTTTGCACTCCTGCGGGGTGGCTTGGAGGTCAGACAGGGACGAAGAGGGATGTGGGGAAACAGATTTTTCTCCAGTTGCTGCAAAGCTATTTACCTTGTGCCTGGTCCTTATCCAGTTGGGAGTGGCTTCATGGGAGTTGCACAGGGTTGTTAAAGCAGAGACTGGCACGCTTTCCCCAGGATATGGTTCCGGTTTAAGTTAACTTTCTCTCTTTCTTGTATGCTTTTTAGTGCAGACATTATTAATTTGGAGACTACTCTTTCATGAAACGTTTCTCTGCTTTCCGTTTAAAGACTCCTTTTCAGCTACTATAATCCTGCCAGATACTGGCAGTTCAAAGGACAGCTTATTTTCTTGCCTTCAAAGCAGGCTGACGGATATTTCCTTCAGGGATACTGCTAGGAACTCCCTGAGAAAAGCAGGAGGCAGGGTGTGGGGAGAGAAAGCCAAGTGACACGTCAAAGGCAGTGTCTGCAACAGATACTAGCTGTCCATGGGTATTCAGCTACCTCTGCGCTGAGGTTGCAGACCTGGCATGGGAAAAGTCCTCTTGTTTCTTTCACCCAACCACCGTTTCTTTGATACTAAGCAGATTAGAAATGTCTTCTCATAAATACTTGCCTATAATATTTTTTTCCTGATTACATACACTAATTATGACAGCAGAATTGTGAAGAGCATTGGCTAAATATAAATTCTGAGAGGAAATTAAATACAGGCTAGCTGGGATTTGATTCCCAAAAAGTCTTTTAAAGTGTTCATCTGTTTCACCACTTACTGAACCTGATAATTTGATCCCAAGCTATATGTTTTCTTGGAGTGCATCCTACTGCAGACATTGTAGAAAGCTTTGCTTTGTGGCAAAGCTCATATGCAGCATTCTGGCAGACAGCCTTCTTTTGTTCAAAATAAATATAAATGGACAACCTTTACTGAGCCACCATTTTGGTAGTGCTACTCAGTGACCCTACCTGTGTCTCACCAAGCCCTGGAAACACAAATTGCTGGAAGCTGGAAGACTGCACTGTAAAAATATTGTTCTGTGCTTGACCAGTCTGTTTCTTTTTCTGGTTTTGGCCACACTCAGAAGCAGAATATGAGGCTAGGTGAACCTTTGGCATGACTTGGTGTGGCCACTCTTACATTATTAGCTGAAAGAAGATTAGGCATCCATAAGAATTTCACTAAATTAAACGTTCTGCCATCCAGAGGGTAACTTTGCTTGCCCCCTATGTGTTTCTGTTGTTAAGTTCACAGGAAAACCCCAGGATTTTCAGAATTGATGAGTGTTTTATGAATTATGTGCGTTGTATTTAGGATAACATTTCAAAAAGACTTAATTCTCAACATTTAACAGAGCTTCTTGGAGAATTAGACTGTTCCCATGTAGCTCAGGCTGAACAGGGAAAACAGGAGTATCCAGTTTCCTACAGGTTTCTCAGACTGACATGCAAATTTCATTTGTGGAAAGCTTTCCTCTCTCCCCTGTCCTTATATGGTGACTTCTGAGATGTGAAAGAGACATTTTTATTTTTTCAGACTTTTAGGTACTTATTTTCAGCTGGATGATATTTGCTTGGACCCAGTGCCTTGAATTTGACTTGTTACGGTTTTATTTGCATTTTCAATGTTTTGTAAATAAATCCATGCTTTTATTTTTAGCACAGCTATTTTAAGAAAGTTTATCACATGCTGCACAAAGGGACACATGGCCCTGCTGTGCAAGTAATCTTGCAAAGATGTACTAGCAAATGCATTTATAACAGCAGTATTCATGGAGGACCCTGATAGCTGTGCCAGGGAGCAGAAGTCATCCATATGAACCATCTGGAGCAAGTCCCTGACTGCGAGTGATGAGTGCTGGATGCAGCAGTGGTCCCAGTGTGCTGCCAGGGCAGCTGCTCACTGGGGCTGGGGCTGGGGCATCACAGGGGCCTCCAACCTGGGGCATCAGGCACCTCCATGGGTATGAGACTGGGCTGAGGCCAGGCTGGGATATCAGCCCACATGTCAGGGACAAGTTCAGCAGGTCCCATGGCCAGACAGGGCAGGACTGTGGGGACCTGGAGACTGGCACTGCTGCACACTAAGGCATGGGTTAAAATGGGGTCCTGGGCCACAGGCAGGGGTAGAGATACCCCCAGGAGAGGTCAGGCAGGGACACAAAGGGCTGTTCATGCCCTCAGTGCTCTGGCAGCAGCTCTAATGTTAGCAAGACTCACAGAGCCATCAATGGTTTTGGATTTCTGGATATTTGTGGGTAACAAACTGGCAGAAAATGAAGTTGAAAATTGCTAAAGAAGTTGGCCACTATTAATAACTTCCCTTGATCAAATTAATGCATTTCAGGATGATAGCACGTGGTAATCTCTCCTTGGAGACCATTCTTGGCAGGAGATAGATACTTACAGCCGTAGTCTGTGTGTGTGTGTGAGACACGACAGGATGAAATAATAGTGGTGAGCTGCTTATATGTGGTTATATTTATATTCCCTTGCTTAAATGAATAAGCCCTTACTTCTGCTTTGAATTTGGCACATTGGTGGTATTAAAAGGGCCTTATAATGCTGCCTTTCTGAGTCTTTCTTCTAAGGATTATCAGGCTGTACTTCTTGCTCCCAGCTGTTGCTTTTTGCTCTACACTGCTAAGCTGCAGTCCTGCTTCACCCCAGAAACTGCTGCACATTGATCTCTGATAGAAGTGTCCCTGCCACGGTGTTACACCCACCAGACTGTACGTTCATCCCTCTGAGCCTTGTAGTCCAAAAAGTGACCAGCACAACCTGACGGATGCTCAGAGTTGTCCATAAATGAATTGGCTGACTCTACATAGACACAGTCTTCTCGGTGTTTGAAGACTTCAGGCTGATCTTTAGCAGTTCACAGCCATGTGTTTTTCAGCTGGGGCCAGAACATGAGCAGGCTTATGCATCTCTAATTTCACTGTGCATTATGATTTGTTCTAGCCAAAAAGTCACGTTTTAGTTGATTGAGGGATGTTAGTTTAGTTATTTCTGTTTTATTACTTTGTGTTTATTCCTTTTCGTCACTGTTTTCCCGCCAGACATGGAAGAAGATTTGCTCAACTGCAGAAGAGTCTGCATTATGTTACCTCCAGCAGAAAACCACATTTCTGGCAAGTGAGTAAATACATACAATATTTTTAGCCCTGTTTTGCTGTCTTAAGAGGGACAGATGCGTCTGAAGAAATACACAAACGTTTTGAGGCATAGCTGAATTCCAGCCCTGAAACTTCTGAAACTTCACAGCGATGAAACTAAGCAGTAGAAGGAGGTGCTTGAGGAGCCCGACATTTGGGTTGACCTGGGCTGTCTGCCTGCATCAGTAAGTACAGTGGACCAGTAGGAGTTGATCTGTAGAGCAAAACAGCTGGCATGGAAAACCCAACATCCAAGATACACATATTTCAGGGACATTTACTTTGGATTAGCCTAGTCTGGTCCTGTGGAGTATACGTCCGTCAGCGACTGGAGTGCCTTAGGGGCAGTTGTGGAAAGCTTCTTCCAGATAAGTTTCATTTGAAAGACAACCAGTTTGTGTTCTCCAAGACTGCTCAGCCATGTGAACCGAAACATGGTAAGTGGGGACAATCGGGAGGTTCACTTCAAAAGGGCACTCTTGATCTGAACTAAAAGGCTAACATAGATGAACCCGTAATCCTTCCCAGTCTGTCCTGGATTTCTAGTAAGTAGTTTAGGAAGCTGCTCCACAAACGTGAAAGCTCTGCAAAGGTCTCATACTTATTTCTTATCACAGTGCTGGCAAAAGTAATATTTTTCCCAAGCTAAATGTCCAGTTATGGCTCAAGTAGTTTATTTAACTGGTGATAAAACCCACTGTGTGTGTTGGGGTTTTTAAAAAGGCCGGTTTGCTGCAGTCTAGCAGCCCACACAGATGGGTTGCTTGAAAGCAAACTTACGGGTTTTATTCAAGTATCTTTAAAGGCATGTGAAAACTGAAGAAATTTCTTAATACACATGGGGAAAAGAACCTGCTTTTAATGAAATTTGCCAGAGAAAGAAAATTATGGCTTACGTTTTCTGTGGCACTGTTTCTGCAATGAAATTGCCAAGGGGGTCTTACAGAACTGTGATCCAGAAGCAAATGGATCAGCATTAATTGTGTTTTCCTGTGGAGCAGGAGCAGAAGCAGAAGCTCAAACACTGCCCAACGTTTCTTGACTGAAGCTTTCATCTGTTTTAAACTGTGCAATTTTTGAAAGAACCCCTTTCAAAACTGGGACAGTCACAGAAGGGTGATGAGTGGAACAAGGAGCTTAATGTCCTTGTAGAGGACATTAAAAGAGCATGGTTTGGTTAGCCAAATGAAATAAAAACTTGGTGGACCATGATGGCTGTAAATACTCGAGAGCGCTAACTTCCCAGTCAGAAGGACAAATCTGAGTGAAATGACAACAGTGGCACATGAGCAATTTGATATTAAAAGGCCATGAATAAACTTAACATGCAAATTGGATTCCCAATGATCAGAAATGTGAGGTTCTCAACTGCCTTTCTGACAGTAGTGGAAGCAAAAAAACCCATGTCTAAGACAGAGCTGGATAAAGTTTTGTGAAAGGAATATTATGATGTTCCTGCAAGAGGAGATGACAGGATTTAATGACCCTTCAACTTCTATGTTCTGATACAGAGCTCTTGGAACACACTAAACAAAACAAAAGGAAAAATTCAGCTATGTAAAAGAAGATTTTTTTTAAATAAGTAAATAAATCTGGTTTCTTCCTTAGGATCATGCTCTAAATGTCAAATACCATCAAAGTAAAGGCAGTGTTGTATTCTTTACTGATAGAGGTGCATTATCCAATACAGAGATCAAATGATGATTATGTTCTTGCCTTGTGCATTAGGTTTGGGTATATTGCATCAGTTTTTACTTGCCTGGAATTTTGCTTGAGATATGTACATGCTGTAGCAATGCTACGCGTGCCTGTAAACAGGAAGGCTAATTACTATAACAATATGGATGAGGTAATGGAGTGTGACTGTCAGGAGTGCAACTGGTGAACAGGGAGATAGCGGACTAAAGACCTAGATTTTGTAGCCTGTCAGAAAACCAAGAGTTCTATGCAAGATGCCTGCAGTATTGTGTGCTGGATGTGAAGGCTGGAAATGGCCAAATACAGAGATTGAAGACACATGGTTTAAGTTGAACACATGCTGCTGGTAAATGTTGAGGCTTGACTGTGTGCTTAATGAAACGAAGCATTTTAACTAACGGGAAAGTACAGGATGCAGTGTTTGAAGATTTGATTAAATATATGCAGACAGGAGCTATAATGTGTCTTCTCTCTTGGGTAGCTACAGCTGGACCCTCCTAGATGCTGTTTGCTCAACCAAACATGCTAGATGTTGTCCAGACAAGGTCTTATGGGTGAAGATGGTCTTGAGGGAAGACTGTGGTTAAGGGGGACTGAGGACGTAGGATCCCTTGTCAGTGAGAGAGAGACAGATAATTAGTCTACCAATTGTGGCTAGTGGGTAAGCACTTACGCAACAGCCCCTGTTATGCAGCTTCTGCGGCTCCAAGGACTCCAGAGCACCAATAGACACTGTGAAAGAGGCGTTTACATTAAAATGGACAGTTTAATATGCATTTAATTTAATAAGAGTAGATTACTGTAAAAGATGGCTTTCCTTCCTCACCAAGATAGCTGCAGTGTTTTGCACTCGTAGTGCCTTAAGGGAAGAGTAACTCAAAACACATGTACAGTGCAGGGAAGGTTGTACAATATTAATCTATATATGAGAGGTCTTTCCATGACAGTAACATGGAAGGAGTTAAAAAAAATGACTATTTGAAGCAGGATAATAACCTTTACCTCTGACACTAGAGGAAATACAGTCTAGCATGTTACATTGCTCGCAGATAAGACTTGAGTGATTTAAGCACAACACAAACCAACTCAGTAAACTTGTTAATGAAAGCACTCCTTTGATTAAAATTGCTCAGTAAAGTTATCATGTGGAAATTTTAATGGGCATCATGGCTTGTAAAAAGCAAACAAAAAGATGCATAGTTTTCTCCAGTATTGGTTTCAGATGAGTATAGTGCAGGACTGCAAGAGGTACAAGTTTGAATGTGGTGGCATTGTCCCAGTAGGGTCAATGCAGCTCTTGGACTTTGACAATATTAGTATTATTTTGCAGTGGTCTTTTGTCTGGGAGACGTTCCCTGAGGTGAGGGGCAGAAGTCCCCTGAGGGAGTGTATTCCCAGAAGGCTGCTGGACAAGCCAGAGAGGAGAGAAAACAGCTGGAGAAAAATCCAGCTGGGGAACAGGTCGGGCTGTGCCAAGAGCCTCTGGACCAGGAGGAATGTTGCAGCAGAGCTGTCAAGTGCGTTGGCTGGGGGAGGCTTCTGCAAGCTGCCCCAACCACAAAGGGCATGCTGGCTGGTTAGCCTGCTCTTCAGGCTGGCCAAGGGCAGAAGGACAGGTGAGGGTGAGTGTTTGTGGGTCCTCAGCAGGGAAAAAGTGGAGTGCTGCCTCTCTTTCCACCCTGTGTGTTTGTGGGACCCCAGGTCCCTTTGGAGAGTTGCTGTGCTGTAGAGCTGCCTTTCTCTGTGAGCAGGCTGTTGAAGTGAGTCTAGGCTGTCCTTTGAGGAAGGTGAAAATGGGGGCTGTTTAGGCAGCAAACCTGGATATATACTACCAGCAGAGCAGGTAGGATGCTGCATGGCTTAGTAAAGGGTGAGTTTGAAGTGCTGCAGTTTAATGTGGCTCTGAGTAAGTTGCCTGCAGGGCTCCTATGTACCTGGGGAGGAGGCAGTTGCTCACCTGAGATAACCTTGGTAAGGCTGCTGAAATTAAAGACCAACTTTTTATACAGGGCTCAGTGAGTCATGGCATTAGAAGTCATTATCGAATGTTCCTGAGCTTACTGTCCAGCAAGGAGCTAAAGCAGAAAATCAGTGGGAATGCCTGCTTTCATTTGAAACACAGCAGATCTACCAAATCCAAGCCAAAAAGAGTGTGTGTCTGTCTAGGGAAGAACCTCTTAGATATATTGAAAACAACACTCAAAATTATTTTATGCTTGAAAGTGGTTTTGGGGTGTTTTTCTTTGTTTGGGTTATTTTGGTTTTTTGTTTGTTTGGGTTTTTTTTAATAACAGCTAGTAGCGAGTGCTTTATACAGCTATGCTAGGAGTGACAAATGGAGTAGGGGTGATGTAGAAAAGCACATGGCCACCCTTTGCCACTTGGGGGAGCATTTTTCACCCAATCCACTTCTTTGGTCCTGCAAGCATAGGAGAAATCTTGTGTACAGGACTGAGTTTTGAAGTGGAAGGACCATGCACAGATCAAGACCACTGTCCAGCATCTCAGACCTCTTACTGTTATTTTTCAAAAAACACATTGCTATCATTCAGTTCTGGGAAAATGTAGGCAGACATCTCTTCTGCTTCTGGATAATTCATAAAATGATACTCAAAGTGTATTTTACAGCAACAGTTAAGCTGCAGTCAGGGAGAGAATGGAAAAAACCATTCCCTGGGAATGTTCTTTAAGATATGACAGTGCTAAAGTAAAGAAACAAATTCAGTGGTTAAGTGAGGGAACCAGAGCAGCAGTCTGAGAGTGTGAAGACTCACTCAAATACATCAACCTGAGAAATTTGTTGTTCTTGCCTTTCTTTCAAATCCTAAGTAACTTCTTCCTTCAACAACACATTCTCTGTTAAATCCATATTCAAGAAGGCTACTGCAACACGAGGTCTGTATTTCATGGTCACTTCTTTGTATTTCATAGTCACTACTACAAAAAATTGCAGCAAATGACTTCCTATGCCCTCTCCTAAATTTAGTCAGACTAAGGATTTACAAATCAGTATCCTGCAAAATAATTGACCCTGTACTGTTAGGACTTGAAGCTTTGACTAAATGCTGAAAATTACTTAGACTTGAGATGTATAAGAGTAGTGACAATGGTCATTACCATCAACAAAATTAAAGGAAGACAAATTTTACTGATTGAGCATTTTTCCTCAAGACCAGAAGGAATAAGATGCCATAAATGTGTTGTTGCAGGACAGAATGTTCTCTGGGCATTAAAAATGATGCATTTTAAATAAGAGGGAGGTGTTTCTCCTTTATTTTTCAAAGTTAAAATTAGTGCAACGTCTCCTATAATTCTTAAGCCATGATGTGTATGTCTCCATAAAAAAATAATTGTGAAATACCATAAAGTATTCACTACAGTAGTCTCCTATGTTCCCTTCTGTCTTTGTGCACCTTTGGCTGGGCAGAAGCAACCAAGTGCGATAGATTGTTCCTACATTTTGGTGGCTGTACCATGAATTTTGGTGGCTTCTGTGTGTACATGCCTGTGTGTATATATTGGCTGGCCTGTTGCTGCTCAGGAAAATAGAAAATCGTTCCAGCAGCAAAAAAGTATTCTCCTTTGTGGGTCCTCTGTAGTGACACCAGTGCTTTCTGCAGCTGATGTGCATGAGGTTGTTGGATCTTAATGTCTTAGACACATCCAGCGCTCTGCCACATGTGAGTGCAAGTTACCAGTGGACTGAAAAGTTAAGGGGAATTGGAAAGATAGACAGTGTGATTACATAGGTTTGATTTTTTTTATTTTTTTTAGAAAAACAGGCTAAAAGCCCTTTTACTTCGTCCTACCAAATGACATTCAAACCGAAGTACCTTTAAGCAACTCTCTGAGCCTGTGGATTTCTGCCACCACATAGAACACCTGACTGCCATGTAGAATGACCTGAAGCACTTATCCTGAAACAGAAATGAGCATGGAATACCAGTGAAAGAATTATGATAGTGCTGAAGCCTGCTAAGATAACAACAAAGACTCTCCAATGTGAACAGCACTGTGGGGAACTTCATGGTATTTTATTTAAAGGTCATCTATAACCATTGGGTTGTTTCTTCTCCTGAAGCTTTATAAATGTCATTGAAAAAAAGATGAAGAACAAACACTGTGTGAACATATGCATTTCATCAGATGCATATAGTGGTCACAGATAGTAGTCCTGTTGTCAAATTTGGGCAATGGTAGCATAAAATTTTGTCTAACATACACATAAGTGAAAAGAGACATGCTCTACTCAGGAAAAAAAAACCCAATTACTTCACAGAATCAATGTTAAATGTACCTGACCTTGGAAGTGCCTATGAAGAACTGGAATTTCTTTCTTCCATTTTGAAGATTTCATGAACTCTGTGGAGATCTGGATGGCAGAAAGCTCTGAAGAAGAATCTGACCAATGGACTGCACATGTACCATGTCTCAATAAGCAAGGAAGCACACTAACTCTCTGGTGTCATCACTGAAATGACATGACTTGGCTGTATCTACTAGCAAAAATTGTTCTGTCTAGTCCAGCAATGTAAGTACATGTTGCTGGCATCTGGTGTTATCAGTCTTTCTGAGGTCTTAACCAACTAGGCAAATAAAAAAATATGTTGTTTCAGGCTACTTAATTCATCTATGAATTTCTGAAATGCATTTTTAGTTGCAAAAATATTGTACCTCATGAAATTTAAACAGTGTCAAAAGACCTCCATTTGCATTTTAAGTTTCATCTCTCTTGGTTGGTTGGTTGAATGGGGACTGAACCTGAATCCATTAAATATAAACGAACTAAAGCCTGAGTTGAACCTAGATAAACAATGTTTTAACTTATTCCTCCCTTCTGAGAGGCTAAACCATATTTTAAAGCCCAGCCTCTGGATACCCTGGCTCAAGGCATCCTGACATCTGTTGCTCTCCAGTGGAAACTGTTTGCATCATTGACTTCAGTAGAGGTAAGGTGTCTCCTGTGGCCTGCAGTTATGTAGTTCCACCATACAAATCTCTCAGAGCACTTAACAAACCTTGCATAACTTTCACAAAGGCCTTGCCCTGTCAGGGTGCATAAACAAGTCTTTGCATTTTCATTGAAGCCAATGGAACTCTGTGCATTTTGAGATTCCATACATGTAAGTTCTTACCTCAGTCATATCCAAAACCCCTGTGTGTGGAAGGGGTTTGTTTTTCCATTTTTTAAATTTTATTTTTTAAACCTGGGCTTGCTTATGGCCCTTAGGTTGGAAAGCCGCAGAGCTCTGCAGTCCAAGGGGATATCCTCTCCTCTTCCCTTCAGCTTCATTGCACATTGGAGAGCGTAGAGATGTTTTCGCTCTGAACACTTGAGACAAGTGACTCAAAACTTGCACAGCCCTGGATCATGTAAGCACAACTAGTTTGGTAGACTGTGGCAGGAGAAGGAGGGAAACACTGGGAAGGCCTGACTCCAGGTTCTTCCAGCTGATTAGGGAGCAACAAGCCAAAACATTGGTCTGAGAGTAGTAGCTGTTGACTTAGTGTTAAAGAAATGATGACAGACCACTTAGTGTTGAAGAAATGGTGACAGACCAGCAAACATTTCTATCATACTGTTTTGCCCATAGTAGGGTGGGAGGAGAAAGAAATAGAGGGGAGAAAATAGGAGGAATAAAGAAATATTCCATTGCAGAGAAATGATTAAAAGGCTGTGTTTCAATCTCAGAAACTTATTTCAAGATTGATGGCTAGCTGGAGGGGAACTGTTGACTTATGGCAGTATTTGACTATTGCACTGAATATATGTTACTTGGCAACGGTAACACACTTTAACTAAGAGTGCAGCACACCTCCCAGCTGGTCCAGCCTGCGTCCCTTCAATCATGCAGACCAATGTGTGAGGCAGAGGTCGTATCTGCGGCCTCTACCAAATTCCTTGTAAAATTTAAGTACAGCTGCTTCTCACAAAATTAAAGGTTATTTTAACTATATTTCTTTTCTAAGAATGCTTGTCATAACATAGGGAGGACCCTTGTTTCTCTTTCAAGGCCGTGAAATGCTTAGCACATCTGGTTTTATTATGCCTCTCTGCAGGGCACAAGGCACTGTGTTACACAAACTCTGTCACAAGGGAGCTGGGGTTTGATGTGCTTTTGCTGTCTTCCAGGAATTTGTCCTTTCCATTGCAGATGAGGAGCCAAATGTTGCTCTTGGTGTTAAGGCACACTCATATATGAATAAAGAAAGTCACAAAAAAAGAAAAATAAAGAACGCTAACTAGGAATAGCTGATTTTTACCAGTTTGTTCAAAAGGTTTGTTCAAGGAACTTGCCCATTTTTGTTTCAGACCAATTTGCTTAGATTATATCTTTTTCAATTCACTCTCTAAAGAAATGAACAACAAGCAAGCTAAGTTTTAAAAGACCTACGAGCACATTTGCAGCCTCAACAGGGACTGCTCAGACCAAAAAGGAGAAAAGGAGCCCCATGCTTCTCTAGATACATCTCCAGGTAAAGCAGAATCCCTCCACCACCACCTCACTCCTCTTTCTATGTGTACCACTCCTCTTTCTATGTGTAATGGGTTGATCTTGGCTGACTGCCAGGTGCCCACCAAGCCACTCTCTCATTCCTCATCAATACTATGAAAAACTTTGTGGGTCAAGATAAGGACAAGGAGATCACTTACCAGTTCCTGTCAGGGCAAAACAGACTCAATTTGAGGAATATTAATTTAATTTCTTGCCAATTAATATCAGAGTAAGATAGCGAGAAATAAACTAAAACCACCTTCCCCCAACTCCCTGAGCGGCCCATGGGAATGAGGATTGTGGTCAGTTGACCCTTTGTCTACTGCTGCTACTTCCTCCTCACATGTTTCCCCTGCTCCAGTGTGGGGTCTCACCCACAGGAGACAGTCCTTCATGAACTGCTCCAATGTGGGTTCTTCCCATAGGCTGCAGTTCTCCAAGAACTGCTCCAGCATGGGTCCTTTCCACAGGGTCCAGTCCTTCAGGAATGGACTGCTCCAGTGTAGTGGGTCCCCCATGGGCCACGAGTCCTGCCAGAATACTCTGAGCAGAGTATTTAGGAACAGCCCTGGGAAAGCTGTTGGAAAGATGCACCCTCCTGTTTCTCTGCTGTTGGTGGGAATGTGCTGCTTGAAAGGACAAATGAGTTACATCTGTCACTTCAGATTGGTTCGGTGTGGCACTTAGGGCTGTATTAAAAACATGTCCCCTTGAACAGAAGAGAAGTTAAAATTCAGGAACTTCAAGCGGTGACAGTTTCAGCAGCTGATGGCGTCCATATCAGAAGTTTAAAATGAGCGGGCAGAGGAAATAAATACCCAACAAGCTTCCATGAGAGGAAGAGAAGAGGTACCTTGCCTCTCAAGTGATCCTCATTTGAAAATTTTGAAAAGAGGAGGAAAACTGAAGTTGAAATGTAGCAAGGAGTGCAGAGCATTAACTTTTCCTTCTCTGCTGCCATTGCATGAACATATAAATAAACTACCTACTGATTGATTTGCTTATATCAGTGAATTTGGAGGAAACAGAAAAGGAGAGAGTAATGACAAAACATTAGTTTTACATTTGGTTTACAGAATCTAATGGTTTAATAAAACAACTTCTCAGTTAAAATTAACTAAGCTAAATTTGCATGACAATACAGTGCAACTTGAATGCTCTGCGAATACATTAAACATTTCATGATAAGGTCAACTTTTAAGCAGCTAAGGTCTAAAGCTCTAGTTACACCAAGCCAAAGTTGCAATGCCATGGCTACTCAGTTGAAGTTTTCTGAATGTCATTCCTATTACTGATTCATTAAAAAGCATTGCCTTTCATTAGAAGCAAGACTGAGCAAAACGCCTAAGAAACCAGAAGTCTGATGATTCAATCTGAGGGACTGAACTCTCAGAATTTCCTGAGTTTTGCTTGATTTACCCAAGATAAGTTGGGTATGTCAGTTTAACTTACAAAATTGACTTTTTTTTATGAAGAATATTTGCAATTAACTTCTGGGTGCTTGACTTTATGAAGATGCTCAGTAAATAAAATAATAGGAACAGGATGATCACTGTGAAACACTAGATAAAAAAAAAACCAAACATTTTTTCCCACTATAAATGAACCAGGAATACAGTGAGAAAGAGAAAAGAATGGGAAAATAAAATGCCACCAAAACTAATGTAATGGTAGAAACCTGAAAGTAAAAGCTGCTTCTTGAATATGTTCTTAACGCAACACAGCTGGTGGAACAAGCCTGTGTTTGAAAAAAATACTGAAAATATGATGTGATTAGACAGAGTCCATGTGGGTATTTTTTGTTTCTTTGCTGCAGGAGGGTATTGCTGTATAGGTTTACCTTAAAATTTCTTTCCGTTCTAAGCTTCTGAAGAAACTCATTAAAAGGAGCTGGTCAGGAAGACTACTGAAAAGAGGGTGCTTCATGATGTTAAATTTAGATTAAATTTTAAAATTATGACTAGGTGGCTTTTAAATTAATGGCAGAAATGCAGTTCTATTTTAAAAATCCAGTGCCTTTTTCTGTCAATACTCTTTTCATAATGCTCTTTCTTACTCTTTCTCTGACTTTTCAGAAAGGAAAGGAGAAAAAAATAGGAAAATGGAATCTGAATAACAGTACATCTTGTTCCTTAGAAAAGGTAAGTGTGACAAAATTTATACACTGGCTACAAAGATAAGCAGAGAAAAATTGTCGTGAATGTGCAAAAATCTATTGCAAAATGAAAACAATTTAAGAAATGCTATAGAAGTACTTCAACATTTTTCTTTTTTTTTTTTTTTTAATTGCTGGTATGTGATATTTTGTAATCAGATGATTACTTATTATGATGGCAATTGCACACTGACAGAAGACTACACAATATACTGGTGATGTAACAGCATTGTTACTGCATTTCATGGCAAATGAAAGGTCTTTGATTAAGAGATCTGCATCTCATACAATTGCTGTGAGTTCTGGAGAAACCAAAATGCTACTGAAGTTGTCTTCCCTCAGTCAAAATTCTATACCTGCCTACTTGTACTGTTCTTGTGGAAAACTGTCTTTGGCTACTGGCAACAGTATGAGGTTTAACAAGGCCAAGTGTTGCATCCTGCATTTGGGTCACAACAACCCCATGCAACGCTACAGGCTTGGGGAAGAGTGGCTGGAAAGCTGCCCGGTGGAGAAGGACCTGGGGGTGTTGGTTGACAGCCGGTTGAACATGAGCCAGCAGTGTGGCCAGGTGGCCAAGAAGGCCAGCAGCATCCTGGCTTGTATCGGGAATAGTGTGGCCATCAGGAGTAGTGAAGTGATGGTGCCCCTGTACTCAGAACTGGTGAGGCCACACCTCGAATACTGTGTTCAGTTTTGGGCCCCTCACTACAAGAGGGACATTGAGTTGCTGAGGCGCGTCCAGAGAAGGGCAACGAAGGTGGGTGTTGGTCTCTTTTCCCAAGTAACTGCGATAGGACATGAGGAAATGACCTCAAGTTGCACCAGGGGAGGTTTAGATTGGATATTAGGAAAAATTTATTTTCTGAAAGAGTGGTCAAGCATTGGAACAGGCTGCCCAGAGAGGTGGTGGAGTCACCATCCCAGGAGGTGTTCAGAAAACATGTAGACGTGGCACTTCAGGGCATGGTTTAGGAGGCATGGTGGTGTTGGGTTGACAGTTGGACTTGATGATCTTAGGGGACTTTTCCAGACTTAATGATTCTATGATTCTAATGATATTATGGCAGGGCAAGGGTTAGAAATTAGGACTTTCTGATGTCCATGCTAAGACCTGTTGGTGTGGGATTCTCACTAAGGAGAATGGATGCCAGCGCAGCAGTAGGTGTATGTAGAGGTCTTTAGGATGCTCCAGGCTATGTTATCACCCTTACAACAAAAAAGTGAGGCAACAGGTCAGTCAATAAGGATGCCTTTTACAGCTTCCCAAGTACAGAAAGAAGGGATTCCCTGTATCATTGGAGAAGGAATTTTGTTATTACGGTGCAGTAACTGTAGCAGGTGGAGGTAGAAAAGGCAAGCTGTTACATGCACAGACATTGCTGTAAACAGTACATTACCTAGTATTAAACAGTGCTTCCTAATATTTTGATAGTGGATTTTTTTGATTTCTGACATGGGAAATTAATATTCCTCTGACCAGTACCTGTTACTGTTTTAAGTTAAAATAATATGTACATGGAGATGTGAAGAATGATATGTATCTCGAACACCTGGGACTGTTCATGGATACAAACCAGTACTAGAAAAACTGCTTTTCTTTGGAGGATGAAATTGTCACCCTACTGAATTTGGTGGGAGATTTCCCATAGATTTCAGAAGGCCCTTTAAATTTTTTTGTTGTTAGAAGATAATTCATGTTTGTATTCTAGATCTCCCATGAGATGTAGATAAGGAAGAGCAAAAAAAGGTCCCCAAACCCTACCCATGAAAAGACCCAGAAGAAGGATGGTGCAGTTTACTTAAACAGAAAAGACCTAGGTGGTGTCATGGATTAAAATAGCTTTTTTTGAAAATGAGGAAAGGAAGTGGTTATGAAGGTGATTTGCTGTAGCATAAAACATAGTTTGAAAGATGGAGGATTTAAGAGTAGAATTTGTGGCTTGGATATTAACCTGGAGGTTTGTTCTATTTAGATTCCAACCCAATATGTGAATGGAAACACTCTAAATTGAGTACATTTGAAGTGAATCCCTAAAGAGGGAAGAGGGTTTTGGAATGCACATCCCCTTCATTACAAGACAGAGAAATTCAATAAATAAAGATTAGTAGCCCATCATAATTTTGCTATCAACAACATTCCCTCTAAAAATGAAATACTTCAATAATGATCTCTAATATTTCTGTGCTGCTTGTGTGAAAAAAGTGAAATATGTACATAGGTTGTGGCATTTAAATAAAATGGCACCACATATAAAATGTATCTTGAGATATAGCTGGGGAGGATTATTATAACGTTTTTCCTACTGGAAAATAAGACACTATTTATTAAATTAAAATCAGGATGCATCAGGTATGCCCTACTTGCAGGAAGGTCAACTGCTGAGCACAGTGTCACTTCACCTAGATAATTTCAATCCTGTTAGGACTGCCAAGCACAGATCATTTTTACAGCTTGGCATAAATACTAAATGAGTGGTTAAAAGTTCCAGATGAGGATACAACAAATCTCATAGTCTTCTCTTTGCAGTGTGTTGTTTTGTGCAGCGGTTCAAAGCATGTAAATAGATACCATGTGGTCCTGGCTGTGTTTTACATCACTTCTGTAGCATCAGTGTAATGGACTGATCTAAGCACCAACTGGTGGAGAAATAATGTCTGATACTTGAACTTCGGATTTTTCTGTTCATTGCAAAAGCTCTTCTGAATGCTGCATTGGATTATTTCCAAAGTTGCAGACAAGGATCCAGGCATTGTGGCCAAAATCCTACAGATTCCCGCATTGAATTAAGAAAACGCTGCTGAAATAATTTAAAGTTGGGGTAGTTGTGTTTGCAGCTGGAATGAGTTAACTAGAGAAGTACCTAGGATAGAACAGATGTGCAAAATTGGCCAGTATTTATTGTTTTTTAGCTATTTGTTCACAGAAAACTGAAAACATGCTAAAACTGTGACTTGGTGGTCTTTATTCCTCGTTAATATCAATATCATTGACTTCAGTTGATATTGGAACGGTAGCCTGAAAACCTTCTGAAATTAATTTAGTATGAAGACATTAGAAAAGCTGTCAACAGAAACTTTACTTGGTGCCTATTTCTGCTCTGAAATACATATGTTCTTACATCCTTTGGTGTCATGTCTTTGAGGGGAGAAGGTTGTTCATTTTAGATTATTTTCACAAAGCAGGATGCACTTTCCTTAACTGCAACCAGAACAGCTAGGTAATTACAAACATTTTTGGGCAGGCTTGTGAAGAACATCATTTTTATTCACTTTTAAACTTCACTGGATTCAGAGAATTCACATATGCCTCTGTTTTTCAACTTCTAAGGGATCAGTGAGAGTTCTAAGCAAAGCAAACCTATCAGCAGAGGCTTAATTTCACTGAAGAGGATATATAGCTTCACTGGAAAAATTCTATGGCGTCTTCAAACTGAAAAAGACCAGCAACTTAGATCAAAGACTAGTAAACAGATTTCTCCTTCTGGCCATTTCTCATTTGTTTCAAAAAGTTCTGCTTTATTTCTGTGCAAAGGAGGATATATGCTCAGATTCATTACATAACTGAGTTTGAAACTCATTTTTATGACTCAGACTTCAATGCTGACCTCTGCAGCTGCTCGGATTCCCTGTATTTAAAGAGACTACGAGTCAAATGGCTTTCATTGCAAAGGCACTGTCACATTATTATAGACTCAGGTTGAAACTAATTTAATGAATGAGGATGCTCTCTGTTTGTATCAAAGATTGCTTCCAGCAGTCAGATATATTACCTTACATCACCAAAAACTAATAGCAGGAGCTAGTTTTGCTAAGCCAAAGCATGGATGTACATGAAAATCAGAATGAACTCTATGGTCCCTTTTGAGCAAAGAGCAAACTTCCACTAAGGGAGAGCAGGTGCATTTGAATCTTTATCAATGATCTGGATGAGGGAATTGAATACGCCCTCAGTAAGTTTGCAGATGACGCCAAACTGGGTAGGAGTGTCAATCTGCTCAAGGATAGGAAGGCTCTGCAGAGGGATCTGGACAGGCTGGATATATGGGCTGAGGTCAACAGTATGAGGTTTAACAAGGCCAAGTGTTGTGTCCTGCATTTGGGTCACAACAACCCCATGCAACGCTACAGGCTTGGGGAAGAGTGGCTGGAAAGCTGCCCGGCGGCGAAGGACCTGGGGGTGCTGCTGGCTGACAGCCGGTTGAACATGAGCCAGCAGTGTGGCCAGGTGGCCAAGAAGGCCAGCAGCATCCTGGCTTGTATCGGGAATAGTGTGGCCATCAGGAGTAGCGAAGTGATGGTGCCCCTGTACTTGGAACTGGTGAGGCCACACCTCGAATACTGTGTTCAGTTTTGGGCCCCTCACTACAAGAGGGACATTGAGTTGCTGAGGCGTGTCCAGAGAAAGGCAATGGAGCTGGTGAAGGATCTGGAGAACAAGCCTTATAAGGAGAGATTGAGGGAACTGGGGCTGTTTAGTCTGGAGAAGAGGAGGCTGAGGGGAGACCTTATTGCTCTCTGCAACTACCTGAAAGGAGGTTGTAGCGAGGTGGGTGTTGGTCTCTTTTCCCAAGTAACTGCGATAGGACATGAGGAAATGACCTCAAGTTGCACCAGGGGAGGTTTAGATTGGATATTAGGAAAAATTTATTTTCTGAAAGAGTGGTCAAGCATTGGAACAGGCTGCCCAGAGAGGTGGTGGAGTCACCATCCCAGGAGGTGTTCAGAAAACATGTAGACGTGGCACTTCAGGGCATGGTTTAGGAGGCATGGTGGTGTTGGGTTGTCAGTTGGACTTGATGATCTTAGGGGACTTTTCCAGACCTAATGATTCTATGATTCTGTGATTTATCTTAATAAATTGAAATCACCTGGTGGCTGTTGATGTCTATTAAGTTACCAGTGGGGAAACTGTGTCAGCCCCATGGGGTGTTTTGGAGACTTTAGGGCATCTAGGCAGCTGATTCCTACTGCTGAGGTGATAAAAATGTGTGCATCATACAGATACTGTGGGGAGCCACAATTGTACAAGAACAATGTGGTATCTGACTCTTCAGTCTGGCATAGAGGAACTAGAATGATTTCTCCTTCCTTCCCCTTTTCTCGAATACTTTTTCTTAGCTTTTACCCTAAAATTAGAAAAAATAAGGATGAATGGCATCTGAAGAGACCTTTCTCCACCCCTGTGGCAAGACAAATTTATTCCTAAATATTTCTTGATGGATGTTTCATTAACCAAATTAGAAAAGCCCCTGGAATGGGCTTCCATTACATCCCCAGGCAGTCTGTCTCAGAATTTCCCTCGCCTTACAATTGGAGAATTTTTTTTGTTCCTAATGTCCACCTTAAAGTCCTTGCTGCAATTTATGTCCATCATGTCTTGTCCCTTCCCATGCTGATGGATTTGAAGACTGGTTCCATGTCTTTCTTCACTCATTTCCTCTCCTGATTAGAAGTTCTTTCATGTCTTTGCATAGGCCACATACCCTAAGCTTTTGATCATTTTTACTATAAGAGATTTTTATTGTAAATCAGTGAAAAAGTAATTATTTGGATAAAATAATTGTGCTAAATATTGGAAAGACCAAATCCTAATGGCTTGATGAACAGCACTCTTTTAATGAAAGTGCTGAATGTGGAGATTTCTTTACATAAATGTTTAAGTTGTTATTTAAGGTAATACATATGCACGCACACACACATATATCCACGTATTAAAGAATCCCACATGTATGAAAACCATAGGCAGTCTGGAGAGATAGAGACCAAAGATATGAATTCAGTGTTTCATTCCTGAGTTTCTTGAATTGTTGCCCTAGTGCTACATGAAAATGATGGGTAAAGAAGAAAGGTTTACCTGTAACAGCTCCTAGATGCATTTAAGCCTCCTAAAGCAGTTTCTCATGAGCAAAAGCACTTTAGTCAAAGGTGAAAAATGAACACTTACAGGAATGCCACTAATTCAATCTGAAATGAATGCTAATAGTGTTTATTCTGTCAGTGATATTTGTTGTTATCGACTGAGATGCGCCTATGTGTTTGATGACTTTATGAATTTCCCTGAAAACATTGTTTATCCTGTACACTTGGATGGATATCATCATAAATGTCATTCCCCTTTAGATCCTGACTCAGCAAGAGCAGTTAAGAATGTACTTAATTCTGAATAAAAGCTTAAATTTCACTACTTCTGTAAGAAACAGATATGTGCTTAAGCATTAAGCATATTTTAAAGGTTTTTTACTAAATCACAATGCTATTTTCAGGTGGATTCCTTTTCTTTATCACTCAACAATTCAGTGCTGTCTGATTTATTGCTTGTTACAATGCATCTTTCATCAGTACCTTTCATGCTCCTTTGTTGTTCACCCGCTCACTGCAGCTATAAATAATGCTGTTGTGTGAATATGAAAGAACAGTTGCCTCCAGCAAATATCATTGTATGTTGTCACTACATTTGTGAAGGTTAAAGATTAATGCTTAAATAAGGTACTTAATAATGTTCACATTATATATCATATCTTCTATTCACTGGCATTATTTTTTCCTCTTTTGCTAAGGGACAAGGTGTTATTGAATAAGAATGGCTGCAATACCTATTTGAAAACACTGAGGAGGACAGTTGCTTTATAGCTGCAATTGCTTCAGACTTTTAAAGTTTGGGCCTTTTGCTGAAGAGATGATGGGCTTGTCTTGCTTTGCTCCTGTGTATTACATAGCCTTTCTGGATGGAGAACTTGTCTTGGTATGTAGAAATGCTGATGCCTACCTACAGCTAGAGGAGTGGTTGTCATTTTTAAGTTTCTTGCAGCTGAGAATACTGAATTTGTATATGTAGCTAGGGTTTAAGAACACTGTGTTTCCTCTTTGTTAGCTCAAGTGTTCCTTCATGCTGCTTGTCAACTTTTAGGATCTTTGCTCTAAGCACCTAATTCTTCTGGCTATATATGGAGCCTACCTGTCTGGGTGTCATATAGGGTGGTGGAGAATACAGGTGCGAAGCTTAAGGCCTCTTGTGAATTCATAATTGCACTACACAGCTGTTTCATCACTGCACTGAGTAGGATCTGTAGATGAGCAGATGTTACCAGTAAACCCCTGATTTAGGAGACACTGCCCTGTATGCAGTTGTATGCAACATTGACATGTTATGGACAGTAAAAAGGATCATTACTGACTGAGAGGCAGAACTTGAAAAAACAGCTGCTGGAAAGGTAGGAGGCAGGATTCTCTTTTATTAAAAGACAGTGATTTATTTGAAGTACTGGATCTCACACACATCAAGCTCAGTGTGTTTTTTTCTGAAGCCCAGGCAATTCCTGCAGAACCACACCAGAGCTTGCAGAGTCTCTGTTTGAGTTTAGGAAACTGAAAACTTACTAAATTTCTTGGCTCTCAACAGACAGCCGCTCAGAGAAGAGCCCTTTCAGACCTTTGGCTTGTCAATTTGTACAAAAGTTTGGAAAGGCAAAGTAGAAGAACAGAGATTGTGGGAGTGAAGGGAAGAAAGTTTCCATGAGCTAAACATCCTGCTTTTTAACTTACTCTATTTCAAGGTAGGATAATGAAATGTGTCTGTGCAGCAGCTGGGAATACTTGAAGGTGTAGGTATGTTCATGGATATGAGATGGCAGAAAATTCAATGATATAGGAGAACTGTGCAGTAGTGTGACTAATACTCTGGTGAGCTTTATGTAATTTGTCAGCTGTGTCCTTCCTCCAACTTCTTGCTGGAACTGTGTGGACAGGACTGGTGTGGTAGTCACCTGTAATCACCTTGAGAAATCCATCCTGCTGCCTCCTGCATCTGTAGGGAATTTTCTGCTGGTTCCAATGGACAGCATGTGGGGCTCCTTCTGGGAATGCTGGGGTCTGGCTGGACAAGTGCTGTTGCTGATTTCTAAACATCAGCAGTTTTCATTTCTCTTTTTCATGAGTTCCTGCGGAAAGAGTCATGGAGTACCAGCTCTACCCCAAGATCCTCCCTCACAGAGCAGTGATGCTCTGTCAAGCCCCTATTAAATTTGCAAGGCAACCCATAAAAATTTAGCTGGGTTTTAAATGCTGGGTTTGTCCTTAAACATCCACCTGAGTTTGGAAACAAGCGTGATGCCTCACACATAGGCAGCAGCTGATTCCTGCCTTTCAAAATCTAGGCCCTGTACTGTGTGCTTTATTTTCAGGTAATGCATGGAGTTAAAGTGGTCTTTGAAAAGCTATTTGGGGAAAAAAAGTGTCAAGAACTGCAAAATGCTGGAATCTGATCCACCGCTTGCAAGCTGCTGTATTCAAGGTTTCTTATACCTGTTTGTGGCAGTGTCCTTCTGGGAAAGTCACTGCTTTTGGTAGCATCGGTGTAGGTTACAAAAAAGGCACACCACAGAACAGCTGAGCTATTGATTTTTTTAATACGGTTATGGGACAACAATTGCTTGCAAATGAAATTTAGTCATCTCCTCAGGCTGGGGATCAAACTGAGCTTTTGCTGTGAGCTGGGGAGCAAATTCACATTTGCTTTGGTCTCCAGAAGAAAGTCAGGTGTCAAGGGGTGTGATGCTTCATTTTAAAGTCACACAGTGCTGCCTTTTCCCCAGTGCACAGATACACGAGATACACCAGGGCAAACCTGGCAACCCATGTCCACGAGTGGATTTGGTTTGCTCGGACCTGCAAGCAAGTTCCCCATCCCAAAAGAGTCTGCCCTGCTGCAACTGAAACCCTTTCAGCAGCAATCAAATGCAATGCGTTCATTAATGAGGTGTCGCTATGTAGGTCAGTACATCATCAGAACATGGCTACTTGGGCAGTGTGGTCACTTCATAAGCTAGCTGCTTTAGCACGTATTACCTTGGCTGGCCTTCAGGGTGCTCCATGCTGTGAAATTAACTGTTGCTCTCTTCTTTCATTTTAATTGTTGGCGTTAAATTGTCAGGTTAACTCTTCCATTTGAAAGACAGCAATAAAGGCGCGGAAACCACAGATAGCTGAACACATTATTTATCCACTTTATCGCATTCAGGAGGGACAGTCCAACGTGGTTTAATGGTTTATGCTGTAAAAAAAACATTTAAAAACCCAGACACTATGTTTATGCCACAGGTGGCTGTCAAAGCCTTAACCTACCTGTCACTCAAAGTATGTCCCTAACCCTCCACAACTGTGTCACCTAAGCTGGAAAAGTTGAACCTGGTGGGGGACACTCAGGACTGGACATGTGCCCTTTTACACTGTCAGCAGAGGAGCCAGGCCCAGGTGAGGAAGGCAGGAGGATGCTCCTCTCTCCGTTATCCAGCTCTTCTTACCCACCAACTTGGCTGATACCAGGAACAGAGGGGAGGAGGAAAAATAGTCTGCCTCTGAGCTGAAGGATGGTGCTCCTAAATGATGCCACACACCTAAGATCTGGGTTCAGCTACAGGCAAACCACTGAGAATGACTAAGAGGCTAGCACAGTAAAGCTTTACGGCTTTTCGCCTTCACAAGTAGCATTCAACCTAGCAGATTCTCAGCTAAAATAACACATCAGAGAAATTACAACTTCAGCACTTTCTCCATGGAATATTTAATTTTCTTCATTTTGCAAGCCTTGAAACATTATAGCCTCATCTACGCTTAATTAAACTAAAAAAACAGTTACCTGACCTGAAGCAACAAAGCTGAAATTTTCCATTTTCATTTCACTGCATTAGTGAGCTCACACCTCTCCTCATCGTTTAGTAGCATAGTTCCAAAAAGCAGCACAGGAGAAGAGGTATAAAAGGTGATACGCATACCCATAGACTAAGCTATGGGTACCCTATAACGTGGTACAGTCTCGTGCTAACTTTGTACAGGTACCCCAAAGATTTCACTATAACTTATTTAATGTAATTGCTGACCTAAGACTGAGTATCTAGAGAGTCCGGGATGAATTAATAAAACATACATTCTTCTTCTTTTTTTTTTCCAATTACAAAAATAGAATAAGAAATTGTACATATATATTATACGCATGTATAATTTACTCTTCAGTCTTTGAACTCTAATCTATTTGACAGCCTGAAACAGTGATTTTAAATTCACCTATTCCTAATTATTTTATCTGCTCCCTTGACTATCTTAACCTTCTTCAAACAGAAGAGATTTATCTTTGGAGCATGTTAGGATTTGTACAGACAAATTAGATGCTGAGATGACTTTTTTTTAAGCATAATTAAAATGCATGACCAAGTCACACTTCCATGCCTTTAAAAAAGCATTTTATTACATTAAATATTTAATCCAGTACAGTTAATCCATATTTATCTTACAGGACTATGGCAGTGACTGTAAAATTGGAGGCCATCGATCCTGTCTTGAACTCCTTGGAAAAGATCGATAATAAAATTATGGGCTAAGATTGCCATATAAAGGTCAGGCAAATACTCCTTGAAGTTGCACGGTGTTTGAATCAGTAGACCAGATCATCCAATACTGCGCTCCACTCCATTCAAGAGATGTTGGTCCCTGGTATGCTAACTATTTTGTAATTCTTTGGGTATGCTTATCAGTAGGAATATTGCCTGCTTTTTTTGTTCTTACCTGTGCTGTGCTGCAGGACAGAGATCTTGGCCACCTGAGCCAGGGCCAGAGGTGCTCATCAAAAAAGGTAGCAGAAGTTGACAAGCCCTTGCCTTAGACATCTTGCATTTTGGGATTGAAGAAATGAGCCAGATGCTTTTATGGGGAGAAACTGTACAGAAAAGTTTGTAAAGTTCTTCATTAGAGCCTTCATTCTTGATTGATTGCTTCTTTAGATCTTACTCTCAGTTTGCTGTTCATCACTTCTTACCCTTCTGGTATGGGATATGCATCGATTGCACAGATTTTTTTTTTATTTTTTTTGGTAAACTAACTCTGCTTTCCCATATCCATTTCTTGGGTGTCAAATGAATATGCAGGAAGCTCTGAAATTTGGCCTAAGCCATTTAAATATCTACTCATTTTATATTTATATATATTTATATGTATAATATAAATTTATGTATAAAATTGCCAGATATTTCATAAAAAAAATGGGCACAGTGTAAGTACTGCTGGTGTTGACCACCTCATAAAAGGGAAGGTGTTACAAGGGTAATAAAGAATAATATTTACAAGCATAATAAAAAATTATTCTTGTAAAATAGCTTTCACAAAAATGCTTGTTTGGTTTGAGTAAAATTAATTAGTTTGGGGTCAAATAATTTTGACAAAAAAGTTAATAATTGGAACTTTTTGTCTTGATAGTTTAAATGGTTTAAAATATTATAAGGGGTTTTTTTAAATGACATTTGTTTAGTAAAGTATCTATTTCTTTTAGACTTTCATATCAGTGCTGGAGGGAATTCAGACATGTCTGCTGGCGTTTATATTATGAAACAAATAATGGATGATTTTTGATTATTTTTCTTTTCTTTTTTTCCAACAGCAGCTGTCATGGATTGCTGCTTTGTGGAGAGAGAGGGGACGAGACACCAGCAGGTTTCCTGTGAGGTGCTCTAATTTGTGTCATTCCTGACACAAGGTGGTTAAAGCCATTTCCAGACTTTCAGACCCTGAGGCAGGTCAGATTAGTTGGATTTTCATCTGAGTTCTCTAAAACACTAGCTGCTAAGGTCTGCAAATATAATTTCATACACTTCTGTGATTTAGCATAAATTCTCAAATTCGCATCTTCGTGTAAATTAAACAGAAGTTGGTGAAAGGCATTTGACCTGAACAGATTTCACTAAAGTTCAGATGCTATTTGTAGTGCCTGCTGCTAGCTGTGGTGACAGACGGTTGATAGAAAGATGACTGATAAAAGGAAATGCATCTTACAAAACCATATATTAAGATCTTTGGAATGGAAAATGCAGATTAAGGAAAGAAGTTTTTCCATATCATTTCCCTATTATTACTAAACATACTGATTTTGTTTCATTCTTTCATTCAGTCATTTAAGCAGCAGCAGTGTGGACAGCTACAACTCTGCACAGAGGGGCAACAAATAAACACAGAAATAAATTCTTGCTTTTTTCTTCCATAAGCACGACAAGAACAGTCAACAAATGCTAGAAATAAATGCAAATTAGTAAGCACCTCCTGTCAGCAGCCTATCAGTGTCTATCCCTACTTTTTACATTCCCTTAAATTGTAAGTATTTCAGGATAAGCATCCTTTGCACGTGCCTTCAGTTAACTGAAACATATTGGACACTTGCACATTGCAGCTGTGCATTCAGAGCAGCCACAGCAATTCACATAAAAGTGTTCCAGTTAACCTGCAAATGGGGATATAATTCAGCTAGAGAGAGTGTGTAAATAGTGCTTTGCTAAGACAAATCCTACTGTGAAAATGAGAGGTGGATAAGCTTCTTGTAATTGCTCAGGACTTTGACTGATGGTAAATACTTTGTCGTCACAGTTGAATATCAATATGTGGACCGAATCTAAGCATCATAAAATAGGCTCTAGCTGTCTAGAATGTCTGAGTCTGGATGATCCTCACAGGGTGTTCACTTAAAAAATAAGCACAAGAACTTGAACTGTCAACCAAGGGGGATATCAATTCACCTATGAGCCACGCTTTGAAGCAGACACTAATAATGTACCTGCATTTGGTTAAAAGTTTCATTATTTTTTTGACAAATGCTGCAGTCCAAATATCAGGAGCTTCTGTTGTCTTCAGTTTGCTGAAAAGAAAATAGAGGTGCAGGACAAATAAATGAGTTAAATAAAGTTAGGCACTAATCTTGTTCCAGAGTTTATTAAATATAAGACATTGTTAATCCCACACATTATTAGAGGTGAAATGAAATCACAGCCATGTCCAAAAACATCCCATTGTTCTTATATCATCATTCTTATCAGATTCAGCAAATAATCTGATCTGGTAATAACAGCTGTGCATTAATGATGAAACAATCCAAATTGCACTTAAATCTGAGAGAATCCTGCACGGGATTCCTATAGCAAGTAAAGATGGACAAAAGTAAAAACCTACTGAAAATTATTTTGATGTAGCTTTGGAATTTTTTGAAAACTTGTACTTTTCATGGTAAATGTCTGCTTGCATTAGAAAAAAATTACAACACAAAAGTCAAAAACCTGAAAATTTTTACCAATAAAAAAACTGTGTGTGTGCACTTTTCAGTTTTTTTATGACATTGATAGTAGCTTAGCTCCTAACAATAGATTTTCTAAGTTCTCTAAAGGAGACTGCCGTGATTCAATTTCTTTTGACATTTTGAAAGCATGTTAAAATCCCTTCAGCAACTCCTATGAAATTTTCTAAAATTATTCCTTTTTTTAAAGAACGTATGAAATGAGAAATCATCATACATGTTTTGTTTCTGTAGAGAAGGAAATCAAAAGCTCTATAAACATATGAAATTGTTTTGCTTATCACCTTGCCAAAGAAGAGAGACTTTAATTAATCCTTTCTCTGAGAAAGATATTAAATCCTCATCTAATCCCCAAGTAGCAGTTCACATAAAGTCTAGAATCATTTTGCATGTTCATAACCACAGAAAATATTATTTTGTCCTAAAGCAAATTGTACTACAAAAACTATGAATGTTTCAAGTGCAGAGATGTTTTGCTCTTCCTTCATTTAATCTCTCCCTGATTTGATACACATGTGGATGCATAGCAATAATTTTTCCTTCAAATTTTCTTTCTGTTCCAAGGAGAAAAACTAATGAACTCTTCATCAGTTTGGGGCTTTTTAAAAGCTCTGAAAATTTGGCTCTGGGCAGCAGGAGCAACAAATATCTCCCACACCGATTTCAGGTTTGTTTCTAATAACTTTAACAGATTAGGTATTGTATTTGCTATTTTATATATTCCGCCTACACCACTGTTATGCACTGGAAACTTTTTGCACTCCTGTTTACCAGATGATACTTATTATGTTACCCTGTATAGCTTTATTACAAGAACAATATGACTTGTTTCTGAGGTATGCTTGGGCAAGGACTAGAAATTTCTTGCCTAAGGGAGATATTGTTTTGTCTGTATAAACAGTAAATCAGCTCTGCTTATGCATATGAAGAAATCAATAACCTACTCCCAGGTGGAGTCAGCAAGCCAGATTGTCAGCTCGCATACCTGGGCACAACCTATGAGCTGCACAGATCTGAGCCCATTTATTTCCATGAAGGTCTGGCATAACTTACTGCAAATAGAATGGTTGTCCCTGGCTAGCAAAAGTGTAATGTGATCAATTGGGTAATTATACCCGTTCTGAAAACAACAAACTATTTTACATTTCTCTGAGCATTTGTATCATAATACTCACATTTACAATGGTGAGCAAAGAATCATTAGCATAAGATATCCAAATCATTGTGCACATCTTCTTGAAATGCTGGTGGTCTGAGAGCCACAAAAGTCTATTCAAATGTGGGGACATAAAAATACTGGACTGAGCTAATTTGCCTAGTTACAACTTGCTGCTTGTTCGGTTAGTAGGTGATGTGAATACTTACATGACATATATCCAAAACTCTTTGTAGTTGTTATATTTTATATTTTTCTTTAGACAGCATTGGTTCTTTGAATGATCTGTTCTGCTTCCAAGTCATCATGTGGGGCAGTTCTGTTTCACTCCTCTTTCTTCATTGGATCAGAACCATAATCAAATGGTTTTATTTGTTCAGAAATGGAAATGATAGCAGTCCATTTCCCCATTTTTTAATGAAAATATGTTTCATAATGTGGTCAGGAACATTAATGTACTACCTTTGATATTGTAAACAATTCCAGATAGTATCCAAAGAACTATGCCTGAAAAATATATTAGCAAAAGACTGTGGTATTTTGGAAATGAAATTTTGAATCACAAAAGACTGAGTAATTTACATCTATATTCCTGTCCAGGAAGAGCTGGCTTGCAGAAGACTTTTTTCTGTGTTATCTGTCTAACACTAAAACAAATGTTGTTGTATAGTGTACCAGATCTGGATTGCTGTTGTGGCCAAATCTATGTTATTAAACACATTGCCCATGGCAATATGCAGTGACATATCAACATGAACAAAGGAACAAAGACTTTATCCACACAAGCTCTCTGATGAAGCTGAGACAGTTTCTCAGGGAGTATTTCTTCACTTCTCTCTGGTCCCTCTCCCTTTCCCCTGCTCTGCAAGCTAATGAATTCAAAATAAGCGCTGGCACAAAGCTGGTGGGATTTGAATAACTCATCCCTCTTGCTGCCTGAAAATATACATCATCCTCCTTTAGGCAAATGTCCTCAGACAGAATTGCATATTATGGCCAATATTATCTTCTGACCCCCTGCACACCAGTTCTGACCTGGGACAGATTTCACCCGCTAATAGGTTTTTTCCCTGACTACATTTGGGGAGGAGAGCAGTGGGTGAAGCATATCTTTTTCTGGAGATCCTCAAAAACTGAGCTTCAATAACTGATGAAGTTATACTGTTCAAACTGTTCTTCAGGTGCCTGTTAGTGGTAGCAGTGCAGTACATTTAATTTACTCTACCTTAGGCTTTATTAAAGGGAAACTGGGTGTAACTTGTTCCCCTTCCATACAGTGGCTTTTTTTATTTCTCTATGTGTGCCTGTGTGTCCCTGTGCAGGCAGTCAGACACATGCCTGCTACTGCAAAAGATTTTTCCTCTAGCTCTGTATAATTTCTTCAGCCTTTTCGTAAGCAGAATTAAGCCTAAGAGCAGTTAGAATTCAACTGGCTGCTTCTATATTTAATAAATAATAACCCTGCCATGAAACTGTAATTGACAATAAAAAGTCCTGCAATTCATCTAACAGCTTTCCACCTCCATTGCAAGTCTGTACTTCCACTCTGTTGCTCATACCAAAAGATAGAGTGTATTCATTACTTCAGATAAAACTTCTTCCATAGAAAGTAGAACTGGGATGCAGTCATTTTAAATTCTTTCTTCCCACACTTTCTTTTATTTTCCTACCTCCCTGTGGGCACAGAGTTCCTCCATGTTTTTGACCTATGTTATGGTTTGTGCTGGTCTTTTCCCAAGCTTTTAGTGTTGATAGATTAGACTAATTTCTCTAGATCACCCTCTCTCTCTCTCTCTCTACCATCTGTAATACTATTTGATCGGAGACTAATGCTGGTGATATAGTCTTAAAGCATGTTCTAATGTATTAATTATTGTTTTTTCCATGTTTCGAACTTTAATTTTAAACTTTTCCTGGAATAGTATTTTTTAGATCTCCTGCCCAACAGAAATTCATAGCAAAAGTTCAGTTTGCTCTGAAATGAACAGCTCACTGTGTGGGTTTGCCTACCCCTGCTTTGCAAAGGAGGCTCAGCACAATTTTAGCTCACTG
This sequence comes from Morus bassanus, assembly GCA_031468815.1. NCBI lineage: Eukaryota > Metazoa > Chordata > Aves > Suliformes > Sulidae > Morus > Morus bassanus. The sequence goes on along the minus strand of CM062567.1, from coordinate 54,285,822 downwards.
CTGATTTCATCGATTCAGATTCAGCCCTCAAGGACCATGGTGCTGCAAGGGCACACCCTGCTTTAAGCAGAAGATGTTTATAGAGGCTCTGTCAAAAATTATAATTGAACACTCAAGTGCATACTCCCAAGTGCTCTGTGTGCCCACAGAGTCGGGGATAACTATGCAGACAGCAGTCTAGATGGATGAGGAATGACAGCCAGAAGGGTGTGATTTTGTGTCACACCTTCACTTTACAAAGCTCTTGCCTACAGGAAAGGAGATCACTTGGCCAAGGTCAGAATGGGGATCTGTAGAGGAGCAAAGAACTTTCTTCTTTAGTTAGATAGTTCAAAGAACTATCTTCCCTGAACTCCAAGCCTGTGTCTTAGCTCTTGGATTATTCTTCATCTCCTGCAGAGGAAGAGAGAGGTTTATCAGCTACAGGCATCCTCTGCACTCTAATGGGGGAATAACTCCTAAATCAGTGCAGGCTTGGATGGAAATAATGGAAACAACATCTTGTGTGCAACCACCAGAGGTAGCAGACAGGGCAGGTAAGGAGTGGGAGGAGAGGAGCATTTCTCTTCCAAAGCAGATATGAAGTGATATCCATATGCTGTAGTCTAAGATGGACTAACAATTGGTTAGAACAGAATAGAATAGAATAGAATAATTTTCAGTTGGAAAGGATGTACAATGATCATCTGGTCCAACTGCCTGTTAAATTGGCTTTAGTTCAGTTAAACATGGGCAAAGGAAAGAAAAATGCTTTTAAGCAACAATATGTAAACTGTATTGAAAATAATTCCTATTTACATATGTTAAAGACAATATGTGTCGGTGGTGGTTGTTTAAAACACTGCAAGAAGTTGGCTTGTAGAAACCTTGAACTCAGTTTTCCTCCAGTGGCCTTCCTGTACTGAGCGAAACAGAACTCTGGCCCTGCTGAGGCTCTGGCTCGTAGCTCAGAAGACTATAAATGCACAACAAGTTGCTGATGCCAGTTTTAGACAAAATAGGAACTAGTACCTGTGTCTGCACAACCTCTCCGCCCCCCTCTCAATGTACATTAGTGTTCATTGTAGTTAACTGGGACCTTAAGTGGAGGGAGGAGAAGGACAGGACATCCATATGGCTGGTGTTTTGTTCTCTGCAGTTGCCCTGTTAATAAGCATACGGTCGGCTGGGTGATGTGGTTGGGAAGGCTGGCTGCACACCTGCTGGGCATGCTGGGAGCCAGCCAGGGCTCACCTGAAGCCACCTTTCCCATTTGGCAGCACAACTTTATTTCTGAGCTGCTTTCCCTTTCCAGCTGCAGCGGGCATGCCAGCACTTTGAGAAGGGCAGATGGCACCTTGGCAATTGGAAGTGGAAGATTTTGAAGGAAAAATCTTTCTGGTGACAATGTGAGTTGTAAATTTATTCTGCCAACCTACCGGCATCCCTACGCATAACTACTTTCCAGGACCTGATAGATGCCGTACATGTTGGCTACCTGCTCAGATCCTTAAAAACAGGAATACTCCCAAGTGACTGTGGTGACTGTCTCAGTATTTTATAGGAATGCACATTTATCAGGCATCTGTTTCTGTTCATGGGGCTTGGCTCTTTTTTCACTAAAGCTACTTGCAATTCCAGTCACTGAACAGGAAGCAATCCTGCTCCACAGCAGACTGAATGAATGGAGAATCAGGCCCTTGCAAAATATATGATTTTCTTGATGGTTATATTGAGGGGAACAGAGCAAAGGGATTTGACATTTCAGGGTGTCTGACAGTTCCGCTAACACAATATTAATATTTAATGGCATTCTTCTATGTGTTTTCTTCATCTGCTTGCTTCTTTTCAAAGATAATTCCTTAAGGATTGCTTATTTTTCTGCAAGAGTTTCTTAGCAAAAACAGATAAATGGCTGTGTATCCTTTTTGTAAAATGGACCAGTCTGAATGAAGACTACAAACAGTAATGAAGATGTGAAAAAATCTCCTTTTAAAATTTGTTTAAGTTATCTGTGGAATAGAAACAACGTGCTTATATTTTATCATTACTGTTATAAAAATGCTCTGTGATTGCTATGATTTCAGTACTTTACTATGGGTAAAATTTAGGCCTTTGCAAAAGTTCTAATCCAACCCTTAAATCAATAGGAAGAATCCACTTGCTGGCAGTTTGGGGATCTGATTCAAAGACTCTGACAGGTCAGAGACCAGGCTGGAGCCCAGCAGAGAGGAGTCATCTCATTCTCTGAAGGCTTTTAATATTTCAAAATTGAATTTGTTCAGATTCTGGATGAAAATCAAACACAAATTTCTCCGTAAAAGGGGAAGGCTCTTCAGCTCCAGGTGCAAGGTGCAAGCCTCTAACTCCAGAACTCAGAAATTTGGAGGACCAGCAAACACAGCAGGCTGTCGGTTCCATGGCCCAAGGCAACTTGCGTGGCGCAGCTGGGACAGAGTCACAACCCAGGAGTCTCTGCAGTTCATAGCTGAGATTCACACGCTTGCAAAGAGCAGCTTGGGAATGGCTGAGATTGGCAGTGTCAGCATGCTGCTGCCAGGCTCCCAGGCATCATGGATCCTGAAATAAAATGCTAGGGAGCGAGGTTCAAACCAACTTCTGAAATCTTGCTGTCTCCCCTGAACCTTCAAATCCTAAGTTACAGCCATTTCATTCAGAAAGGTGGAGAATGGGAGTGAAAGGTTTCTGTCAAGAAAACTTAATAACTGTAGATTTTTCTCATAAAAGATCATTGCTATTTCAAGTCTTTGAAGATTTAGAAACTTGATGTCGCCTGCACCTAAAGGGGCTAAAAGAAGAGTAAAAATGTGAGTGCAAATGCAGGAGGAATAGTTACATCCTAACTAAGGCACCTACGGAGCTCCCTTGCTTCTCACACAGCACTGACCTCCAAGAGTCCAGAAATACAGGCATCCCTTCCCAGCCACAGCCCAGGCTGCAGGGACTGTTGCAATCTTGGTCAGTCCCAGCTCTGAGGGCAGCACTTCAGCCTGTTTGGGTATCTCCTGCCCATGATGAAGAGATCTGCACTCCTCCGGAGGAACAGTGCCAACAGAAAGCAATGCGCATGCTAAGCAGCTTGTAAGCCAAAGGAAAATGAGTGTTGTGGTTTAGCCCCGTTAAGCAACTAAGCACCACACAGCCGCTCGCTCACTCCCCCACCCTTGTGGGATGGGGGAGAGAATTGGAAGGGCCAAAGTAAGAAAACTCGTGGGTTGAGATAAGAACAGTTTAATAATTAGAATAAAACAGCAATAATACTAATATAATGAAAAGGAAAATAATGAGCGAGAGAGAGATGAAACACTAGAAGGAGAGGGAAAGAAAAAAAAAACAAAACCAAAACTGAACAACAAGTGCTGCAACCGCTCACCACCCGCCGACCGACGCTGCCGGTCCCCGAGCCGCGATCGCTGCCTCCCCCCAGCCAATTCCCCCCAGTTAATATACTGGGCATGACGTCACATGATATGGAATACCCTCTGGCCAATTCGAATCAGCTCTCCTGGTTGTATCCCCTCCCCTCCCGGCTTCTTGTGCACCTGGCAGAGCATGGGAAGCTGTAAAGTCCTTGACTAGTGTAAACACTACCCAGCAACAACTAAAACACCAGGGTGTTATCAACATTATTTACATACCAAGTCTAAAACACAGCACTATGCTAGCTACAGTGAAGAAAATCAACTATCCCAGCTAAAACCATGACAGTATCCACCCCTTATTCCATACCATTTACGTCATGCTCAGGTCTCATACTATCCAATATGACCTCAATAACAACCACCCGCCTCCCCATCCTTTGATGACATACGTAGATATCATTTATCATTCCCGTAGTCTATGGACCATCCCTGTAGAACATCTGTAGAGGGTCCACACATGTCCATTGAGTTCATTCAGTCCATAACTTTGGGCTCCATCTATCGTAACAGTCTTTCAAGGCCGGAGAGATGGTCTGCGTGGTGTTGGATTGTTGCATGCTGAAGCCAGTCTTTGTTCCACCACCGCTACACGTTGTTTGGTTCAATCAAAGTTCATTCTTCATTAGTTTTGGAAATTCTTACTATGATACCATTGATACAGCATATAACAACCATAGGAGTGATGACATACAATATCATATAGCAATTAACAGCATACCGTTCAGTTCATTGGCTATTTTCACCCAAAATCAAATCCCCTTGAGGCACACATCGAACTCCTCCATCCTCCCGCATTACCCACCAAGTGCACCCAGGTCCTCGAGCAAAAGCAATCCCACGAATGGGTTTGCCTTTGCCTGAGACAGGAATAACCCAGACGGTTTTCCCCAGCATATTTTTTACATGCACTACAGGGACTTTACCCCCTTCCACAGTACGTAAGAGTTCTGACTGGGCAGGCCCAGCTCGATTGGCAGATCCCCTAGTGTTGACTAACCAGGTGGCTTTTGCTAAATGTGTATCCCAGTGTTTGAATGTCCCACCCCCCATTGCTCTCAGTGTAGTCTTTAACAGTCCATTGTATCGTTCAATTTTCCCAGAGGCTGGTGCATGATAGGGGATGTGATACACCCACTCAATGCCATGCTCTTTGGCCCAAGTGTCTATGAGGTTATTTCGGAAATGAGTCCCGTTGTCTGACTCAATTCTTTCTGGGGTGCCATGTCGCCATAAAACTTGTTTTTCAAGGCCCAGGATAGTGTTCCGGGCGGTGGCATGGGGTACGGGATATGTTTCCAGCCATCCGGTGGTTGCTTCCACCATTGTAAGCACATGGCGTTTGCCTTGGCGGGTTTGTGGCAGTGTGATATAATCAATCTGCCAGGCCTCCCCATATTTATACTTCAGCCATCGTCCTCCATACCACAGAGGTTTTACCCGCTTGGCTTGCTTGATTGCAGCGCATGTTTCACATTCATGGATGACCTGTGCAATAGTGTCCATGGTCAAGTCCACCCCTCGGTCACGAGCCCATCTATATGTTGCATCTCTTCCTTGATGGCCTGAAGTGTCATGGGCCCACCGAGCTATAAATAGTTCACCTTTATGTTGCCAGTCTAGATCTACTTGAGCCACTTCAATCTTAGCAGCCTGATCCACCTGTTGGTTGTTCTGATGTTCTTCAGTGGCCCGACTCTTGGGAACATGAGCATCCACATGACGTACCTTCACAACCAGGTTCTCCACCCGGGCAGCAATATCTTGCCACAATGCAGCAGCCCAGATGGGTTTGCCTCTGCGCTGCCAGTTGTTCTGCTTCCACTGCTGTAACCACCCCCACAGGGCATTTGCCACCATCCATGAATCAGTATAAAGATAGAGCACTGGCCATTTTTCTCGTTCAGCAATGTCTAAAGCCAGCTGGATGGCCTTTACTTCTGCAAACTGACTTGATTCACCTTCTCCTTCAGCAGTTTCTGCGACTTGCCGTATAGGACTCCATACAGCAGCCTTCCATCTCCGATGCTTCCCCACCAGACGACAGGACCCATCAGTGAACAGGGCATATTGCTTCTCATTTTCTGGCAGTTTGTTATACAGTGGGGCCTCTTCAGCACGTGTCACCTCCTCCTCTGGTGACATTCCAAAATCTTTGCCTTCTGGCCAGTCCATGATCACTTCCAAGATTCCTGGGCGACTGGGGTTTCCTATTCGAGCCCGTTGGGTGATCAGTGCGACCCACTTACTCCACGTAGCATCAGTTGCATGATGTGTAGAGGGGACCCTCCCTTTGAACATCCAGCCCAGCACCGGCAGTCGAGGTGCCAGGAGGAGCTGTGCCTCGGTACCGATCACTTCTGAAGCAGCTCGAACCCCTTCATATGCTGCCAATATCTCTTTTTCAGTTGGAGTGTAGCGTGCTTCGGACCCTCTGTATCCCCGACTCCAGAACCCTAGGGGCCGACCTTGGGTCTCCCCTGGTGCTTTCTGCCAGAGGCTCCAGGTAGGGCCATTCTCCCCGGCTGCAGTGTAGAGCACGTTTTTTACATCTTGTCCTGCCCGGACTGGCCCAAGGGCTACTGCATGAACTATCTCCTGCTTTATCTGTTCAAAGGCCTGTCGTTGCTCAGGGCCCCATTTGAAATCATTCTTCTTCCGGGTCACTTGATAGAGAGGGCTTACAATCAGACTGTAATTTGGAATATGCATTCTCCAAAAACCCACAACGCCTAAAAAAGCTTGTGTTTCCTTTTTGCTAGTTGGTGGAGACATGGCGGTTATTTTGTTGATCACATCCATTGGGATCTGCCGACGTCCATCTTGCCATTTTATTCCCAAAAACTGAATCTCCTGTGCAGGTCCCTTCACTTTACTTTGTTTTATGGCAAAACCAGCCTTCAGAAGGATTTGGACTATTCTCTTCCCTTTCTCGAAAACATCTTCTGCTGTGTTGCCCCACACGATGATGTCATCAATGTACTGAAGGTGTTCCGGAGCTCCACCCTGTTCCAGTGCAGTATGGATCAGTCCATGGCAAATGGTAGGGCTGTGTTTCCACCCCTGGGGCAGTCGATTCCAGGTGTACTGGACACCCCTCCAAGTGAAAGCAAACTGTGGCCTGCACTCTGCTGCCAAAGGGATTGAGAAGAATGCATTAGCGATATCAATTGTGGCATACCACTTGGCTACCTTTGACTCCAGTTCGTATTGAAGTTCTAGCATGTCCGGCACGGCAGCACTCAGTGGCGGAGTGACTTCGTTCAGGCCACGATAGTCTACTGTTAGTCTCCACTCTCCATTAGACTTCCGCACTGGCCATATGGGACTGTTAAAGGGTGAACGGGTCTTACTGATCACTCCTTGGCTCTCCAGTTGCCGAATGAGCTCATGGATGGGAATCAGGGAGTCTCGGTTGGTGCGGTATTGCCGCCGGTGCACTGTTGTGGTGGCAATTGGCACCTGTTGTTCTTTGACCTTCAGCAACCCCACAACAGAAGGGTCCTTCGAAAGACCGGGCAAAGTAGACAGCTGTTTAATTTCCTCCGTCTCCAAGGCAGCTATACCGAAAGCCCACCTGTACCCTTTTGGGTCCTTGAAATACCCTCTCCTGAGATAGTCTATGCCAAGGATGCACGGAGCCTCTGGGCCAGTCACAATGGGGTGCTTTTGCCACTCATTCCCGGTTAGGCTCACTTCAGCCTCCAATACAGTTAGCTCTTGGGATCCCCCTGTCACTCCAGCAATACAGATGGGTTCTGCCCCTACATAGTTTGATGGCATTAGGGTGCACTGTGCACCGGTGTCCACTAGAGCCTTATACTCCTGTGGATCAGATGTGCCAGGCCATCGAATCCACACAGTCCAGTAAACCCGGTTGTCCCTTTCCTCCACCTGGCTGGAGGCAGGGCCCCTCTAATTCCAATTGCAGAATTCGCAACCCACTTCTTGTGAATGGGAATCAGAAGTCTCCCTATTAAGATCACGGATAGAATCAGCGCTTCTACTCCTCTGTCTGGGGAACTGCCTACTGGAAACTGGAGCAGCAACTCTCCTGGAGGTCCCCCCTTGAGTGGTTGTTTTTCCTTGCAACTCATGTACCCGTGCCTCCAGGGTTGAGGTAGGTTTTCCATCCCACTTCTTCATGTCCTCTCCATGGTCACGCAGGTAAAACCATAGGGTGCCCCGTGGTGTGTATCTTCTCTCTTGAGCAGAAGGACGCTTACTCCTAATGGCCGAGATATTGGTCCGTACAGGTAGGGAGTAGGATATATCTTCTTTGATTTGCTGGACCTCCCGGGACAATTTCTCCACAGCTGAGACGAGGGAGGAAGAGACATGTGCTTCATAATCCCGGAGTTTATCAATCACATCCTCTACCGTTGGTGCCTCTTCATCTTTCCAAGACATTACTGCCAGGGAGTTTACATGGGATGATGGTGCGCTCCGTACAAACTTCCGCCACATGGGTCGTGTGCACTGCGCTTCATCTGGATCTTTGGATGACTGTTCACTTCCCAGGTCACCATAAATCACCTCAAGCACAGCTAATTCTCTCAGGTACTGGATACCTTTCTCCATGGTGGTCCATTTTCCAGGGCGATATATAACATCTTCCTTGAAGGGGTACCTTTCTTTCACAGCAGACAGGAGTCGCCTCCAGAGGCTGAGGCCTTGTGTCCCTTTTCCAATTGCTTTGTCAATGCCCCCGTCCCTAGAAAGGGATCCCAGTTGTTTGGCTTCCTTACCCTCTAATTCCAGGCTACTGGCCCCGTTATCCCAGCATCGGAGCAGCCAGGTGACAACATGCTCACCTACACGACGGCCGAAATCTTTTCGTATATCTCGCAGCTCACTTAAGGATAGGGATCGGGTAGTTTCCGTCTCTTGTACAAGTTCTTCCTCTTCCTTCTCCTCTCTTAGTAACGGCGCTGCTTCTCCATCATCCTTTTCTAAACGAGTTGACTTTCTCTTTGAAGATTTCTTCTTTTGTATAGGGGCAACTGATACTGGCACGGGTTGATTCTCTGATTCAGCTTCAGTGTCCGTCATGGGTGTTTGAGCGGTCACAGTGCCTGTCGTCGGGCTTGGAGCTGCTGCAGTGCCTGTTGTGGGGGTTTGAGGGGCCACAGTGCTTGTCGCTGGGCTTGGAGCTGCTGCAGCGCCTGTTGTGGGGGTTTGAGGGGCCACAGTGCTTGTCGTTGGGCTTGGAGCTGCTGCAGCACCTGTTGTGGGGGTTTGAGGAGCCACAGTGCTTGTCGCTGGGCTTGGAGTAGCCGCAGGGCCTGTCATTTTCCCTTGGTGGTACTGAATACTGTTAAACAGGGCTCGGTAGGCATGGGCCAGGCCCCAACACATTGCAGTGATTTGTATCTCTCTGGAATTGCTAGGGTGACAGCATACTTCCTCCAAATATTCTACTAATTTTTCAGGATTCTGCACTTGTTCAGGGGTAAAGTCCCAAAACACTGGGGGTGCCCACCGTCTCAGGCATTTGCCCATACTCTCCCACATACCCTGCCACCCATAATTATCGAGTCCTGGGGCAGATCTCTGGATGATATTCTTGAATTGCTTATTAACCTTAGACAAAACCGAAACAATCTGCCATAGGAATATCAACAGATGTATCTTAACTACCCAAGGATGTTCAAGAGACTGAAAAGTTGTTGTAATGAAGGAGGAGACATTACAGAAGACGGTAGCTAAGGTGCCATTCTGTATTTCCTCCATAAAGAACCTCTCAGAAGAGGAGGTATAATTGCTAATTGTCTCCATGAGGTGGTAGCCGAAGTACAGTAACGGCTTCCATGCAAGACCCAAATAACCGATAAAACTCAAGGCCAGTGTTTTAATAACAAATCTCCTAGGCAAAACATCTCTAACCACTGCAGAGCACAGCAAACTACAAAACCCAATGCCAATCTTTAACATGTACTTCAAAATCAGCATGGTGTAGGTCTGACTACTAATATCGAGAACAGATGAATCAATGCTGTGACCAGCAACTGTTATTATCTCAAACCCTTCGTGCCCCACGTTGGGCGCCAAAAAGGACTGTTGTGGTTTAGCCCCGTTCAGCAACTAAGCACCACACAGCCGCTCGCTCACTCCCCCACCCTTGTGGGATGGGGGAGAGAATTGGAAGGGCCAAAGTAAGAAAACTCGTGGGTTGAGATAAGAACAGTTTAATAATTAGAATAAAACAGCAATAATACTAATATAATGAAAAGGAAAATAATGAGCGAGAGAGAGATGAAACACTAGAAGGAGAGGGAAAGAAAAAAAAAACAAAACCAAAACTGAACAACAAGTGCTGCAACCGCTCACCACCCGCCGACCGACGCTGCCGGTCCCCGAGCCGCGATCGCTGCCTCCCCCCAGCCAATTCCCCCCAGTTAATATACTGGGCATGACGTCACATGATATGGAATACCCTCTGGCCAATTCGAATCAGCTCTCCTGGTTGTATCCCCTCCCCTCCCGGCTTCTTGTGCACCTGGCAGAGCATGGGAAGCTGTAAAGTCCTTGACTAGTGTAAACACTACCCAGCAACAACTAAAACACCAGGGTGTTATCAACATTATTTACATACCAAGTCTAAAACACAGCACTATGCTAGCTACAGTGAAGAAAATCAACTATCCCAGCTAAAACCATGACAATGAGCTTACGTCAGACAACAGGAATTGTGTCACTAACATGTCATTTATGCTCCTCTCCTGTGCAGCGGGGATGCAGGAACGCAGCTCTCCAGTGGTCCTATTTTGCCACAGCCAGCAGCTGAGCCCCTCTGTGCTGCCCCAGATGTTCAGCTTCTGGAGAGAAGGGCTGTGCTTTGGCAAGAGCAGACTGACCTCTCTCTTCCAAGGCCAGCATATACGGATTTGGATAAGCATGTTTTTTTACAGAAAAGCAATTAACTTGCCATCCTTTTAGAATCAAGAAATATCTCATTTGTTTTCTTCCTGCAGTCTGATAACATTATTTTTTTCTTTGCATTTAATAGGATTATGTTCAACTACCGCAGGTTGCAGGAAACTCCAAACAGCAAAAATCCAAATATTTTTTCAATTTACTCCCAGTGCTGCCCAAATGCAGCAAAGAGAAATCTACTATAAATTCTCTTTAAAAAGTAATATAGACTTGAGTAGATGTTATATTCTGTCCATTTCAGACACACCTAACTTTTTAAACAATTTAACACATTGGAACAGTTAGATTGGCTGACTTTTGGCAAATTATCAACACAATGCACAACAAATACTGCCACACAACAGTTTCTATCAGGGAAAACAAAATACGGAAATTCATAGCATAGGAGGAACTACATATTCCTGCATAGTCACCCCTCCTACTGCTGTTGAGTGTTGGAGAATAATGTCCATCGTGGCTGTGACGGCACCTCTGCCTAACATGGAGTGTCCACACTGTGGTGTACAAAATGACCCATCTTCATCTATCGTGTTTCACAGCTGCTGTGCAGGAAAGATCAGAGTCTCTGCATGAGGAATTTCCGGCTTAAATAACGAATATCATTATTTTGTACCTGGTCTTTAAAAACTTTGACTCATTGTGTCTTTTTTATTTCAGAGGCACCTGCCTTCGTCTCACCGTATCCATCTCTGGATTTCACTTTCTGTGGCTGTGCAAGGTTTCATTCTCTTGCCAGTACGGAAAATCATGCCACTATGGGGAAATACAAGACATGTGTTGCATGTGTCCACCCATGTGTCTGCACATGGAGGATATCAGTGTTGTTATACATTGCAACTGCAGAGTATTCTCTTCAGCTTTCACTGGAGCCATTTACACTCTTAGGTTTTCTGGTCCTCTGGTTCAAGACTATATTTAAGAAAACTAAATTTGTGTATCTTTTGAGACCAAGATAATAAGAATGGCCACAATGAAGTAGCCTCTGAGACAAGTCCTCTCTATTCTTCTTCCAAATAATTCACTCTCTTTTCTTAAAGATTATTTTCAAAATTGCTTCATCTTTCCTCTGGTATAATACTAAAGTGTGACTTTAAAAAAAAAAATAAAATTCAAAAAGGTTAAGAAGACAGTATCACATTTTATTATACATTAGAAAAAAATTTCTTTTAGAATAATAATTTGAGAGCATTTTGTATTAAAACAGAGGGAAGACTAAATTTCTCTCTCTGTAAAACTGACTAAATCTTCAAGCACTGAAAGTTCTCAGAGACTTTTCAACATCTTGGCTGAGGAAGACAACGAAGTCAGTGGTAGGAATCAATCAGCTATTCCTTCTCCACAGAGGAATTGCTAGGATTTCATCTTGCCTTTTATAGGCTTTTGAGATTCAAACATTAAAGTCTTTTATTCCTCCATTCATTGCAGAGGTATTCAAACAGTTTGCTTAATCTCGGGGCAGGCGGGGGACACACACACAAATCCCAAACACCAAATTTCGGAGAGCTGGCATGACTTTGTAGAGATTTGAAAATGAAGTGTTTTATCCTAGAGAATTAGGTTAATTCTAGTCATGGTACCATAGACAGCCCATCGCTTCAAATGCCGTGACTAAATGGAAAGAAAACAGCATTTCAGCAAAACCAGCCATCGACAAACCAGGGCAGTCACAGTGACTGAGAAAGATTCAAAGACAGAAAAGCTCATAGTAATGGAAGACCCTGTGTAGACTGGAAAGTACTGGAGCAGGGCACAGTATAGCCTTTTATAACACCTTAAGCACTACTTAGAGCAAGTAGCTGGCAAAGCCACAAGAGAAGTCACTCTTGGTTAGTCCTGAGAGCTGTGCATGATCTGGCATACGATGTAACTACTGAAAAGCCTCTTAGTGCCTGTAATATGCTCGAGCATAACAGCTCTGTAGGAATGAGAGAGCCAAAAAAAAAAACCATTCAGTGTAATAATTTTTAACTCTAAGAAAGAGAATTCTGTAAATATAAGAAAGCAAGGTAAGAAGAAGGAAGAAGAGCAAAACAATTGGTAAGATGCTTTCAAAAAGCTTGGATGCTACCTAAATACTTCATAGCAGAGGTTCAGAGTCAACCTGTATGATCAGTCAGAAAAAAACTTCAAAAAGAGTTCCTCCTCTCTTTTGGATAATATATCAATGAGCATTTTCCCAATGTTTTTTAGCAAAACACAGTGGTTCTGGGACATTTCTTTTTATCTGATCACATTCCAACCTATGCATCATTCACTGCTGTTAAATATTGATCACTGGTGCATATGGCTCAGTGCTGATCTTTTCTCATCATGACTGGTACTAATTATCTGTATGGGCCTGTACCAATTCCCTCCTCTGAATGACTCCAGCATCTCTTGGAGAGGTCTGAATATTGCTCAGGCACTCAGTCCCAGGACTCTCCAGTCCCCAGAACAGATTGGTCCAAAGCCCCAGATCCAGACATGTCCCAACTTGGAAGGATTCAGAGTCAAAACTTAGTCCTGGATTTCACTGCTTGTGCCCCCATCCCCTGCTATTACTGGCCCTGGGAGCCAGAGGGCCCTGCAGCCACCCCTCTCTTGCTGCTCATGTAGGTGGGGGTGGGCACAGCCCCAGTTGAACCGTGGGTGAGGATGCTGTGGGCATGTTGTGGAGACCCCTGCTCCAGCAGCTGGGGAGAGGGTGTGCTCTGCTGGCCTGAGCGAGGAGTTGAATGCCTCCTGAGCTCCCACATGGCCAGCCGTGCTTGCACACAGGACTAATTTCTGCCATGAGCAGCTAACAGGAAATTGAGCGAGGAGGGCATGGCCATGAAAATACATCATGTTCTGCTTAGGACTGCATTGGTATCAAGGCAGAGCATGTCCACAAAGCTGAACAAGTTCTGGATTTACATGTGATTTTGTGCTCTGGTCAGGGAAGGTGTCATCTTCTGTCTTGGTGTAAACCCAGGGTAACGCTGCGAGAGATAGGGAAAAACATCCGAATCAGCGGAGGGTAAATGAGCTCAGTGCCCAGAAAATTGTTCAGTAGAAGGAAAATTGATTACCTTGTTCTGAAGAGTCCTTGAGCCTCTAAGTGACACCAGCAATCCCTAGGAGCCGTACCTCTCCAGATGGGCTCTCTGTATGGCAAAGAAAGCGCTGCCTGTACTAGGTGTGCAGCAGGTTTGAGCTCTTTGCAAAGGTAAGTGCAAAGGCCTATTCATGGTATGTTTTTTTTCTTGGTAAAGACAACTTCAGAAGTCAAATAGACACTGATAGGGAAATTGTGATAGCTTAAGCCTAAAAACTTCATAGGGTTTTGCTAATACAGGAAAATATGTTGGTGTTTGCATATGGATATACCGTAATTCTGCAGACAATCAAAATCAAAGTGGGTTGAGCTAGGGTAAGCAAGCAAAGCTGCTGAGTGGAATAGCCAGGCTCCTGAGCTTAATGCAGGGAGGAGGTCTATGCTTTTACAGGCACGCCTGACTCCAGAGCTGACAATTTGGGGTGCAAGACAATCCAGAGTCCACAAGGCACATGGCTGGGTCCACGTGTGCTGAGTTTCTTACTGGCTGCTGCCTCTGCCTCCTGCTTCTGGAAAGAGCATGTGGACAGCTGTCGTCAGAGTTGTACCAAAGGAAAGCTCAAAGGGATGACGCCAGCTTGCCTTTTTTTTTTTTTTTTTTAATCACTCAGCTGCACTGAAGCCCGACACCTCTGGTAGCCAGCGGTGGAGCAGTGAGAAGCTGGTTTTGTTGCTGCGCTTTTATGGGAGAAGCTTGGCTGTGTTAACTCTTGCCAAAACAAGCACCTAGACAACTCGAACAAAATCCAGTGATGGAGGTCGGCTCCACAGAAGTCAGCAGCAGCTCCCAGGGAAGCACTGGCTGGCCGGATCTTACCCTTGTCACCTGCACTGAAACGGTGACTTTCACTGAAGTGGTGGCAGAAGAGGAGTGGGGATCCTTTTACTATTCTTTTAAGGTATTCCTTTAAGGTGTGCATTACTTTTCTCACATGTTTGCAACTTTGGTGCATTTTTAGCACCTCTGTGGGGAGGAATCTAGGATTACTGAACTTTTTTGCCCAGATATTTGTGGTTTTTTCCCCTGCAAAGACAGAGGACAGCATGTGTGAAGCATTTACTGAAAAACAAAGTAGTTTTAGGAATTGGAGTTCAGACTTTCAGGTCTGAGCCAATTGTATGCCCTTCCAAGAGGGGACGGTACTGGTTTTCTACAGAGGTATTGTAATTATACATGCGTCTTTAATCAAAAGCTTGTATTAGTTTAACACATCTTTACGTAATTTCTTATAGCCATCAACTTGACATAAGGGATTTCATTTCAATTTTCCAGCTGCAACAAACATTGTACACAAGTGAGAGGGGTTTTTGTTGTTTTGGGTTTTTTTGTAATCATGAGGGACAGGTTCTAATTAGTTGGTTTGTTTGTTTGCTTTTAACTTGAGCGGGGGATGCAGTGTCTTTTGAAGCCTGCTGTTATGAATGCATCAGATGAATCATTCAGTAGTGAATGCTGTTGAATGACATGGGAAGTGTATTCATTCATCTCCCCAAACAAACATCACCCATGCAATATGTGACTGTAGGAAAAAGATGAAAGAGGTACTGAAAGTCATCTTTCCTTCAGATTTCCTTCAGAAAGAGGTATTGAAATGTCATCTTTCCATCATTTCCTCACCTTTCCTTCTGCCTGTTCTCATTGCTTAATTTCATGCTGTATGTCATGTGTCACTTTACTGTTGTGGCACGTTGTACAAGTTAAGGTCGTTATTAAAAAGTCTGACAAGGAGTACCCTGCCATTCCTTCTGAAGCTCAGGACCACAGAGATCACTTTCAACTGGAAAGAAATAGGCACTTACATCATTCAGCAATATGTTAGGTAAAAGGGGATATGTTCAGAGGCAATTCTGATTTCTGTGAGATTGTTAGTGTTCTGACACAATGCCAGTGGAATCAGTGGAATTACAACAGGTTTCCACCCCTGTTAATGAAAAAGTTGATCTGTAGTTCTACAATAATTAATAGGGTCTCTTTTAACATGCTGCTGATACATTTTTTTTCTTGATAAGACAGTACTATCTTATCTAGGGTTTCAAGGATGAAAATTCTTTTTTTTTTCCCTCCATGTTAGAGTCCTAAAATGCTCTTGAAAAAAAATCAGAAGCAGCAAGCAAAATATCATTAACAACTTTATCTCCTTTGTTCTTTCCACAATTAGGGCTGTAAATCTGAACAATGTCATGGAAACAGTATTTTATAATGGTAAAAGTGACAATTAATTCCATGATTAGAAAGTCCCCAGACAGAAAAATGCTGCTTGATAGGGGAGATTGAGTAAATTACAATAATTAAGAAACCATGGATATTCACGCATGCTCATCCATTGCTAAAGGAAACTTGATTCTGTTAGCTGAGAGCTTCTCATTAGACTTGCACTCCTCTGTCAGATGTCTAGGTCTGGCATATACAGCATGAACTTTGCACAGAGGTTCACTGATTTCACATCAATTTCTAGCTGTCGATAGGCATGGAAATATTTTGACTCTGGAGACAAGTGACAGCTGGTACTGCTGCAGGAAAGGAGGGATAAAGCACCTGCTCCAATGACTATAGTGCAAGGAAGACAGGGCTCCCTGCCAGCAGTTTCAGTTCTCTGTAAAGACTCACATGCGGAAGGTGTTGCCGATACCTGATGACTCAGTTGGCTGTCCTCCACCAGCACTGCCCACGTTGTGGCTGTGTCCTTGCCCCTTCCAGCAAGCCAAGTAGCATCTCCTTCCTCTTCACAAGGGTCTGGTTAAGCAGTTAAAGCAATAAAAGATTCAGCTTGGAATAGGCTGAATGGATTAAAAACCAGAGATCAGTGCTCGAAATGTATGTACAAATGGTGCTTTGGCCTTTTATTGGGATTTTCAAACACATTGTAGCCCACGGCTGGCAGTAAAGGCAGGCTGGATGAACAGCCACCACACAGGTTGACTCCAGAGCCTGTGTGCCAGGATGCAGACAGAGCACACAAGCTATTTCTGCTTGGGAAATGCAGGTATAAACTGTCTTACCAAATCGGTCATAGGAAAACACAATCTAAGATGATAAACAGAGACGAGGGAGTGACACTCACCCAGTAGCTGGAGCAGTTCCCGTGTTAATGACTTTTCAACAATTTTACCCAATGACAGCTACATAGCATATCTCACATGCTGCTCGAACTATGGGAGCATATGCTGGTTTGTTCTTTTCCTCCCATGCTTCAAAAAGGCAGCCTGTACCCACCTAAGGCAGTGTCTGTAATACTGTGGTGGCAATGTGACAAAAGTAAAATAATGCACCTTAGAGCATTTCAGTGCCAAAAAGTCCTGTTACAGGCTGACTGTGAGTGCTTCCCTGCTCCCCCTTTCAGAAACATTTGAGTTTCTGTCTATTCCTCTTCAGAGCTTAATGACTAAATCCTGCACCTCTTCAGATTAGAAAGCATTTTGCCATTTCAATTAGATTTCTTCTTTTTTTTTTTTTTTTTTTTTTTTTTGGCTGAGAAATGGAGCATTTCATCCACTTGGAGGAATGCACATTTCCTTTCTGGTAGTCATTACTGTAGCTCCTTGGCCAGCTGCTCACCAAGACTTTGCCCATGAAGTCTGCCTTGGGGCCATGGCCATGTGGGCTAACTAGGCTGGCTCTCAGCATGCGGAGTTGCAGACTTTGGGGCAGGATTGGGTGCACCCACATGCCACGCAGCATACAAGGTGAGCTGGTGCTTCCCATGGGAAAGGCAATGGCTCATCCCCACCTGTGTTTAGGTCCTGCTATTGTGTTATGGCAAATGGTCCCTGAAAATTCAGACCATATTCCTTCCTGGGTGCCTTTACATGAGGCATTCAGGTAGGTTACTGTCTTAAACCACAAGAAGTCCTGTTGGCTGTGTCAGCACCAAATTCAGAACAGATGTTCAAATTGGTATTAATTACAGCTCCAACTTCCCAGGCCAAAGGAGAGTTCATTACATCCCTTTACAATCTCCCCCATACGCATTTAATCTATGTGTAAAAGGGCTCTAAGCAAGTGTCAACTGCCCTCTGCCAAATACAGTAATCTGAAAAGAACAGAGGTCATCTGAACACCTGTGGCCTTCCTCCACTTTAGGACCTTCTTATCTCTATGAACCCAACAAGGTGCAAACCAGAAACCTGCCTGGAGAGAAGTTGAAATCTCAGAATAGGTTCATCCCTGTTGTCCCCAGGGTTGGGAGGCTTCGTCAGGGCTGGAGGAAGCACCTCCCCTTGTGAGGTTCCCAGCAATCCCGAAGCTTCCCCAATGGTAGGAGTATGTGCTCACCCTCAGCCAGGACTGTGTAGGGCTCATCTCTTTTTTAAGAGGTCTACTGAGAAATGGAATACCCTAAGTTTATGCAATATAGTAAAGGTTTCAGTGCTCAAAAATAGAAAAGTTCCAGCTGCTGTTTTTTCTTGGTGGGACTGTGCTCCCACCATCATCTCCTGCCTCCCAGGAGAGTGGGCTGACTTCCGTCATCTACTACATTTTCTTATTTTGTTTTCTGATGTGTAGAGTTGAGCCCTCACTTGTGCAGCAGGACACAAAGCTTTTGTCATTTACACCCAAGGTTGTTTGGGAACCCCAATCTCTCCCCTGCCAGGTGGGAACTCCAGCCACTGGTCCACACATTGACATCCCTCTCCCTCTGGCCCCATGAGTCCTGGTCCCTGTGCCATTCAGCATCACCACAGCAGTGACGCTGAAGTGCTAGAGCTCTCAGGAGGAACTATGTGCGTATTGAATCCACTGCAAGTGATTTTACATATATAATCTAAATTCCCAATTTGTTTCGGGAAGGACTGTTTGACTCTCTGCCTGTGGCTGTCCTTCCTTTACACTGTAGCATTCCCTGTACCTGCATGTTTTAGCCCATGTAGCTCAGGTATGAAACAGGACTACATAGCCATGCCAGAGTAAGCACAAATATAAGAGCATGTGCTGCTTATCCATGGAGCCCAATGCTCTTTACAAAGGTCAGCACTTACCACCCCCAGCAAAGAGCTGAGGAGACCAACGCGTGGAGAGAAGGTTTGCATAGACTTATTTTGTAGGACTATCAGGTAAGAAGGATTTGGCTCCAGGTGTCCTCAGAGCCTGTTTAAGTCAGAATCTGTTGTCCCTGTCATTTCATCCAAATGCAGGAGACTCTTTATCTCCTGGAAAGCATTCACCTATGCTATTGCTCATTCTGATTTTCAAGCAAACATTACAGAGCATCCCATCTTTGAATACATAATAGAAAAATAATAATGGGTGCTGTCAAATTTCTGGAGTAATCTCTGCAAATGCAATCATACATTTTAGAAAAATAGGCATATCAAATAATTCATAAGTAACTTTGTAATCTTTTGGTGGGGGGAGAGGAGGAGAATTAAGTCTACACAAATAAGGTGTCAGGAACTCCTGAATACAGCCTCTGCAATATGCCATCATGACTGTTACTATTCCTGAGATGCTGCACTGAGAATGTAATAGCTGATCTCCTTGTGAAACAAATCTGCAGTGCTGTTGGCCAGGTTGGCTTCATCTAGTAGTTTAAATGCAACACAGAAGTGATCTGGCTGTATGACAGCCTGACTGGGGGTAGCTCTGAGCCAACTGATTTGGGCAGTTTTATACTAGCAACCCTCATATGTCTGACTCTGTGGTCCACAGAGCCAGAGGGTTTGCACCCATCTACCCCTTATATATAAATATGCCTAGAAAGTATTAATTTCTCCAGTTTTTTGAGGTGTTTTAATTGTACAGATTAGGCATACTTAATCATTTTACCCTTTTTTGTGATTAAGAAAAAGCAGCATTTCACAGTTTTTAATAGGGCTATCAAAATCATACAATTATGGATGGACCATTGAGTGACCTAATATTATCTCTTCGTGTTGAAAGTGTTCTAGGAAAAAATAGATAGGTACACCATGAAAAATGAATCTTTGCCAATATCATTAAAATCACGGATATCTGTCTAATTATGTGGAAGTTTCTTAGGGTGCAATGGGTAAAAAAATCCTGCAATAACTGAACAGTACTGTCCCCATTTATTATCCATCTTGTACCCATTTATTATCCATCTTGTACTAAACCACAGCAGAATGGCAAATGTGAACTATCTGCTAGTAAAATTGAATTGTTACCATTTGTTATTGACTGAAAATCTTCCCCTCTATCCCAGTCATACCTATGGAGGATTTTGGGGCAGAGTGGGGGGTGGTTTGTTTAGTTGTTATTTGAGCTTGGAAAGATCACAGACATTCACATGCATTAAATGTTGTACACTGAAAGGACCCTGCCTCACCCATGATGGTGAAGTCAGAACTAAGAAATACATTTCTAAAAAAAATGGGGATTCACAAAAAGGATAGATACAGTTTTGCTGGATTTCAAAGAGAAGTGAAAATAATCTTCATAACATAATTAGCTCTTTTGATAAGAAAGTGTCCTGATTTAGTGAATACGCTTCCTCAGCTTGTCTGTTTCCCTAAGTCTAAAAGGGAGAAAATGTTATAGATTTTCCCTCTATATAACACATTAACGTTCACAGACTACAAGGGCAATACCATATAGACACAAACTCATGCAAAACTGCTTCTCAAGTTTGGCAGAATAGAAAACATCAGCTTGGGTCCCTCCCAGCTGTGCCCTTTTTCCAAACATAAGGACAGGTGGAGAAGTGACTGTTGCCAGCAACTCTGACAGGTTGTGAAGGCCTCATGTGGCAACACATCCCAGGATCACCAGAAGGACCTGTAGCTATGTGCTAGGAGGGTAACACAGCCAGTGTGTGAGAAAGCATCTCAGTAAGGCAGCCTCTGTGCAGGAGATACAAAAACTATCAGGCATGACCGGTGCCATTGAAATGGGAAAGCAGCAGTCCCAGAGGCAAACCTGGGGCTGAAATAGTATTTAGGCAGTTTGAATCAGGCTCCATTCCAGGCCATGCTGCCAAAAAAAAAATCAACTCCTAGAGGGCTTGTTGCCTGCCCAAATGTGTTCCTCTCAAATTCAACCATAGTGGAAGCACTTTCAAAGACAAAATATAAAACTGAACTTTCTCAGTTTTTCTTATCTTCACATGAGTTTTCCCAGACCTTTTCAGTGTCAATCAAATTGCTTTCCCAAAATTTTCTGGAACACCTTGTGTGAACGCTGTATAGAAACATCTTCTCAGTTTTGTCTTGCTAGATGGAGAACATTCTTTCAAAAAACACTTGCATTACAAGGATGACCAGTACAGTTTCTGCTGCTTGTGACAACTAGGGCATAAGATTTCAGTGATCTTCACAGTTGTTAGCATGTTTCTTTCTTACTGAGACAAGGCCTATCAGCAAATGAATCAAGAGTGATCCAGCCATTTTTAAAGCTTTTCTTGAGCATTAGGAGGTGGCTTGAATTAATCATCTGAACTTTCACATTCAGGTGACTAACATTTACTGTATGAAGCTTACTTCTAGCCTAGGTATTCCATCCACTGTCCCTCTTTTTGTAAGATAGTTGGCGCCCCTTACTTTGTTCCCTCTTGACAGTCAGAACTGCTATCTACAACTAAAGTATGTGTTATGCACCTACAGCTTATCTTCAAGCAGATTTCTATTAGGGTTTAGGGTTTGTTTTTGTTTTTCACAACCCAACTTGTGTTGAAAGTTTCAACACAAGAAGAAATATGGATGTTTCCAGTTGGCACTTTAACCAAGTTTGTTCTTTTTTATGTATTAAAGAACCTTTATTTTGTAGCTGGTAAAAATAACAATAGTCATGATCCCTTCAGTGGCATCACACTTTATTTCTGACAGCTCATTGTTTAAGCTGGTCACATGCTGGCAGAAATTCTTCATCTCAGGCTCCACATAAGCATAAGACAAATGCCATCTTATACTTTTAAAGCCCTTTTTCCTAAGACTAATATGTTTGTGTCATTTCCATGCCAGTAGCCTTTACACCCGTACTCTTTACTTGCAGGGTGAATTTTAATTTACATAAAGATTCCCACAAAGATGAGTTGTTCATGTTTCTATGATACAATAAATAATATACAGCTTGTGCAAAGTGCTCATCTGATTACATCTGTATAAGTACCTTTTAGTTTTAAGTAAATTCCTTAAGAAAATAGCTCTTATGCATACTTCTGTGTGCATAATAATTCAGGTAGGGAAGGACTTCTAGAGGTCACCTGCACCAACCACTTGAAAGCAAATTCAAGCTATGCCAGATTGCTCAGGGCAGTGTTCACTCAAATTTTGAATATTTCCAGGGATGGAGATCCCAGAGCCTCTCTGGGCTCCCATCCCACTGTTTGACCACCCTCACAATGAACATTTTTTTCCTAATATCTAATCAAAATGTCCCGTGTTACAACTCTTACTGGTGACCTCTTGTCCTTTCATTGTGTGCTTCTAAGAAGAACCTGGCTCCATCTTCTCTGCACCCTTCCGTTAGATAACTGTAGGCAGCAGCTACACCCCACAAGCCTTCTCTAGGGTTTCTGCTGTGGAGAAATCTGGCAGTGTGAGACAGGAGGGGGTTTATTTATTTTTGCTTTGTTTATTTATTTAAAAAACTTTATGAATTATGACAGAGGTTGTGCCAGTACCTTTAAGACTCTTGAATTAAATTCTGCCAATGAGTGAGTGTCTTTGATTTCTTTCAGTGTTGCAGTCCAAACTGCATTTTGTCTTAGAGGTAAACTGACTATAAATCTCTGACTGGAATCAGTCAAGCTGCATGGCACCTCTCTGCCTCAGGAAAACTAAACTTCCTGGTTTGCGGTTGTTGTTGTTGTTGTTTTTTGGTGGTTTTTTTTTCTTTCATCCTAAATGGGGGCTGTTAAAATAGCAAATCTGTCCTGAACATTTTCAGTATTGAAATTTCAAGACTCCAAATCTTATACCATGGGGTCAAAAAAATGCAAATCTAGACCCCTCCATTTTCTTGCATGGCCTGCAATTAAAGTGATTATTTCAGAGAGTGAGAAAAGACTTTTCTCTTTGTTTTGCCTCCTTTAAGAAAGTGCAATGCAATCTACTAATGGTGAACCTGACCATGACCATGACAGTTCCCCAGTTTCTCAAGGAGATTTATGTGTTCTTCTTACGTGTTAAGAAGAACATCCTTACAAAACTGTTTGGGTTGCTCTGTGATTACCTCTCTCTTACAATCTCAATTGCTGCAATAGGCTACACTAGAAACACAATTTTTAAAATATACCAAAGGCAAGCAGTAGGACCATTTGCATATTCCCAGAATTTAATCAACAAGCAAAAAGAAGCTGTTCAGAGACCTAAGCCACTACTGACCTGTGACATGAGGGATCAGTGCCTCTTCACCCAGGTGACCAAGGATGTGGAGCAGGAAGGCACCAGGTCAGCAAGGACTTGAATTCACTATAGGCCTTCTCATATTAAGAGGCCAGCCAGTCACATTCAGGAACAGAGTACTTCTCCCTCTCTTTTTCTGTTTATTTGCTCATTTCTTACCTGGCAACCTATTTTTTCCAGGCTGTTTCCCAACCAGCCTCCACAGCTAGAAAAAAACTGTTTCACATTGGGTTACCATTCAAGTACAAATGTGCTTTGTCCATTGATAGTTGAACCTCTCCTTCTATTAGGCAACTGCTTTGATATCAGGCAAAGGCTTCTGCACCTCAAGACATGAGCAACAGCACCTCTATTGGGATGGGCTATCAAGTATAACCTCATTCCACAGCCACAGCTGGTGGCCCCAACAGGGGGGATACAAATCCTGCTAAATAAATAAGCAGGGAAGTTGGCTGGGCAGAACTGGAAAGAGGGATGGCATCGTGGCACCAAAAAGTCTCCCAATGGCTCTGAAAGGTTTTGATTACGGTCTTGATTAAAGCTGCTCACAGGGATAATCTTTGTCTCAAATATGAAGCAGAATACGCCTCTTGCTAGACTTATTGCAGCCTATGGATTCAGAAATTTGTCAGAAGGACAAAATAACAAGCCTCTTCTACAAGCAAAGGAAAATGCACACAATCTTCAGACAGGTTTTCTGGCTTACATTTCACCCATGAAGAGGCTTGCTTCATTGACTAAAGCTGGTTTTAATCTTAAAGCAAATTAGCAAAACATGAATATGTGCTCCAGATGTCAAGCACTTCCACGCTCCAAACAGAGCAGTCTTGTGGAATAGCAACACATGCAATGGTTGTAGTCAAGCCAAGGAAATCCTCTTGACTTTGATTTGTTAAGTGACCTTAATTAAGCCACCAGCATCTTTAGTTTTCTAATCTAAAAGAACTGGTGTATGACACTAGTCCCTCTCACGGCATTCTCATGTAATGTAGCTAGCAATACCCATTGCAAAGGCAGCCCTTGCCAAAATCTTCTACACAGGGGTTTGGGAGATGTTATTATCTTTCTTTTTATCCAGAATGCTTCTTATGTCTATGCAACATGTTATTAAACATTTTTTTTTTTTTTTTGTAAATCACCTTGCTGAGGGTTGTTACTAAAAGAGGATTTTTGTTTGATGAACAAACAAGACATGAAATGAAACACCTCTATGTCTAAGCAACCTTAAGGTAATGAATAAAACAAAATTATAGAAAATGTAGCTGCAATGAAGTTCAAGGATCAATCAGCTATCTCTCTAATCTAATAGCTATTTTAAAGACCTTCACAGATGGAGGTTTCACTGACTCAATGAATCTATATATATATGGTATATTTTTAAGCCAGTTTTTTTAAAATGATCAACCTGAATTCTGTGCTGTAGTTTTGGTTCACTGATTTTTGGACAGTCTGCAGTGGATCTGAAGAAGAGATTATTCCTTTCCTTTTTTATGTCAGTCTTTTTGTGTCTTCAAGGCTATGCCCATATTTTCCTGGAGTCTGCTTTTTGCTAGATTAAGCAACTTCATTCAGTCATTCTTTTCACCTGGCTATATCCTCTAGACTGCTGTCAACTTATCGCTATGTGTCTCTCTTGAAGCACAGTGCCCAGGAGTGGGCATAGTACAGCTGCTTGGTACAGTGAAGGATTAGAGCAGAGGCACACGAGACTAGTGTTGATCCCATGATTGTGGCTCTTTTGGTAGGGTGACATTATTAAATCATGTTCCACTTGTGGGGCACTTTACATGCTGTGTGCAGGGGGGGATGTTTTGAAGGCTTGCTGAACACAATGTGATTACACCCACTGCACTGCGGAGTCCTGTGCTTCTCCTTTGTTGAACAGTATCTTGGTTTTTTTTCCAGTCCATGTTTCCAATTCATCAAGATAATTTTGAATTCTAATCCTAGCCTCCGTGAAGGCCTTTATCACAGTGGGCATCCCATTAATAACCATACAAGTTTTCATTCTGCAAGCTAACACAGACTGAGAGTGGCTGCAGTGATTTAAGTTGCCTATTATTATAGCTCCTTAATCCCCAAGAAGACGACCTTTTTCTCTTCTATCTGAATGGCAGCTACCACAAATAAATTAATAGAAACTTTGGCTTTATTCTTTTGTCTATGGCCTTTCAAACTTACCTCTCCTATATCCAGCTTTTTCACCTTTTAGGTTATCTTTGTAGTCTACTTTAATTGTATATTTCTGTAGATGTTTAGCCTAAAATTGCTTAACTTTCAAGCACTGTTTTTTAACTTGGCAGGAGGGGATTTAAACTGACCATATGTGCTGTTCCCCTATGGTGGGGAAACACCCCTCTAACACAGTCTCTGTTGCTCCATAGCTATTTCTTCTGCGGGAATCATAAGAAGGTTTGAGTCTCAGATCCTTTTTCTGTTTGTACCCATATTAGTATAATATAGGAATACAGAATTTCTTTCAAGAAAATTCTCTCCTGATTTTATATCAGAGAAAATGGGAACAAGTCTTGCCCTTCAGTTTTCTTCCTGTGTGAAAGATGTTTTCTGAAATGGAAAAGACAAACCAAACACTAAGGAGAACACAATAATTGCAAGAACAGAAGTGATGTGAAATCTTACCTTTTAAAATTTTAATTACCTTCCAAAAAGACACTTCCTTCCAATTCTTGTACAAAGCAAAGCAACCCTGTAAAAATAGTTCCACCATGTCTCTGCCACACGTTTTGAAGGGAATTTTTTACCAAGAAAATAAAGAGATTTGCAGACACCCAGAAAAGGTGGAGGTTTTTTTTGTCTAGAAGCTAAGCATCCAGCCCACACAAGTTGTCTTATCTAGGTCACTCTATAATCAGTGGAGACAAGCCATCCCAAGGTAGGTGAGATGAATGGTGACTCATCTCTGAGATGCTGCTATTATCTAGACTACATTATAACAATTTAGAGTAGTTGTCTCTCTTTAGAGTTTTAAAGTTAGGTGAGATGACCCAGATGGTAGATTATGCTGGCAAAAGTTATCATGCTGGGAAAAGTGAAACCATCTAAACACAGCCCTCATTGTATGCTTAAACTAATCTCTGGGTTCAGGCACAGAGCGCAGCCACAAATTGCTCATACACCAGGTCTTGCCTTTCCTGCCTGCCTGTGTAACCCACAGGGTAGCATGGCTACCTACCTGGAGCAAAGCTGAGGCTGGTTCCCACAAGTGGCTCCCCAGTAGAGGAGGGACGGTGACCACTAGCCAAGAGGGGGCTAAGAGCTGAGGAGGCACCAAAGCTCATGGCAGAACAAGAAGGTCCTTGCTGCTGATCCTTTCCTGCCATTTCACCTTCCCTCCCCACACACACAGCTGAGCCATTTTCTCTTTGCTGGCAGCAAGAGCCCTGGTTTCTGCTCACCCATGGCAAAGTCATGGGTTAATGGTTGCAAAATGCTTTTAATGAGTGCTCTCCCCCTCCTTGTGCTCCATCATCAGCTCAGTCACGTAGGCATGGGTCTCACTGACAGCCTCCTTCCCCCTACCTGCTCAGGACAGTGCCTTGGGGTCACTTCCGTAGGGCCAGCAGCTGGGATCCCTCTTCAACTGCAGCCCTTACCTGTCTCCTCCAATTTCCTCTAGCTCCCACATTATGGGTTTGGTGTCAGGAACTGGAAGATCCCAAATGACTGTGTTGACATAACCCAAAACTCATTCCAGTTACTAGGATGTGAATCCAGGCGACCAATGCATCTGAAGCATTGGAAAGCCACAAGAAGGCAGAGCAGGGGGCTGAAGGCTCGTCTGTACGTCATTCATACGGACTGTCTCTCCTGAAACATCAAAGGCAGGGGTCTGCTCAGGAGCAGCAGGTTCTGGGAGAGGGTCCCGTATGGAAATTGGGTTTACCTTTATAACTACCAATTCTGCTGAGTCATATATGGTTTTTTTTCACTCTTTGACTCTAATAATGTGTATGTTATTGCTGCTGGATACATTAGATTTTTTTTCTCCTGAGCTCCCCTGCTCTACACCCTTCAAACTTAACTGTTACTGTGAAAAACCCCCTCTCTTCTACTCATCTTTGCAGAAAAGCTGCAGAACCATCTTCCTCCATGATGCTACATATAGCTTTACACAGGACAGGTTTTTATAAGTGAGAATTTTGCAGAAATACAGAATATTTTCTCCTAGCTGACCCCATGCTCACCAGACTCGGTGTTTCTCAGGCTCAGAGCTGGCTGGTTGCTATGGAGAAAACATAAACTTCACACTCTCACATGGCGAGGGGAGACCTACAGAGCGTCCACTGGAAAATAACTATTCTGCATCTAGAGAGGACCAAATGGGTTTTGGTAGGCCAAAAGGAGGGAGAAGATTGGGCATGCACTCACAAAAAAAGCAAATGTGGATATGTACACCCTTGTTCTTGCAGCCAGAGGATCCTGATGCTTTGAGCGTGAATAACCTTTTTTCTTACTTTCTTTTCTTTGTACACACTACCACTAGGGGACGTTTTGTCATCACGTATCACTTGCTACACAATTTTACTTTTGCTTACAGTGGTTCATGCTTGCTTTTCAATCTAGGTGTACATCTAGATCATGGAGTGGATGTCTGAATTTCGTAGGGCTTGTGGATGACCCAGACTCAGTGGAGCTGGGAGGCAGAGAAGTATTTATTTCCCCCATTTCTCCAAAGGAGCCCATCTACCAATATTTCTTGCAAAGTGAGGCAGCTGGTTATTTCACAGCTTGTTGGAGCAACACGAGAAAACTGAAGGCTGCCTCTCATTTTAGTGTTAAGTGCCAAACATAGACACTGCTAGTGGTTTTGTGAAGGTAGAAGTAATATACAGCCGCTGCAAATCAAACTGGAATGAACATCACCAGCAGTGATGCATGCTAAGTATTTTCTGAAAGAGCAAGAATATCTTTTAGACTAAATAATTAGAAACCAATTGGCATAACTCACATTTCACTCCTTTTTTCCCATTCTTATCTCATTTGTCCTAGGATAACTGGCTTAACCCAAGTCACTACTCACCCACTTACCAATACACTTTTTTTCCTTCTCTCCAATGCAGACAGAGCAGCTGGTGACTCTTTGGATTCTCTTTATTGTCACAATTGCTGGAAATGCCATCGTGCTCTTCTCTAATTGGAGGAGGAAGCGGAAATCTCGAATGACCTTCTTCGTTACACAGTTGGCAATCACAGGTAGTGTAAGGGAGGGGAAGGGGCATCTGAACTGCACAGGAATCACTATTAAAATGACAAAAAAATGCAAGTTGAGTGGTGAAGAATTCAGTTGCCACCTAATGTCCAGCTGCAGCTTGCACTAAGACAGGTGGATAGCTGCTTATCTTAGGACTCAGTCTGCCTCTGATCTAAAAAGATGTTGCTAGATGTAATAGTGTCTGTGTCAGATGCAACAACTGCAATTCATTGCTTTCACTGAAACTTATCTTCCAGTCTGAATTTGCACCCACATTTCCCAGAAGTTATGTTCCCACCTGTTGTCATGGAACTGTTTAAATTAAACTAGCTTAAGATTAATCTCTTGTGTTTTTCTAGTAAAACCCTTTCCAAAGTACTTCATAACGGTATTGCTCCACTAATTACGCTCTAACATTGAACAGTTAAAATAACTTTGTGTTGTCTGGCTTAACCAAGTAAGGGAAGTGTATAAATGTAAATGGGGAGAGGAATGCATTTAGCTATTTTTTTTTTTAATGGAGGAAAGGATGCTGATACAAAAACTTTGTAGTTTTTAAACAAAATGGAAAATGTACAGAGACCTGGTTTGTAAAATGTCAATCTCAGCAACTAGGAAGGGAAACAAGAGCATAAGCAGCACATTGTTTCTCTGTGGCCTTGAATAGACTAAATTTGTGGGGTTTTAAGTTTCCCAGGGGAAAATATGTGCTGTTTCTATAACAGTGTCCTGCTACTAATCCCTGCTTACAAGACAGCTGTGTTGTATTGTTCGTGTATATAGGATATATTTATATGCTTTCTATTGCTTTTTTCGTAAGATATGGTAAGAATTACAGCACTTTTCCACTAAAGAGCTATTTAATATGTGATTTACCAGAAATATTGCATCCTCCTCTGATGTCTGTTGTATCTCTGTTTAAACTGGAAAAGCAAAGGACTACACTCCCCAATTTTCAACATGTATTCTTTGCAAGTAAATGAACTCCTGCTCATGGTCTCAGCTGTGTCTGCCCAGGAGCTTGTCCCATCTGAAGAACTACTCTCAGTTGAAACAGTTAGACCAAGGTGTGCAAAGTGATGCAAAGGGACTGGCCCATAAATACAGGTGATGTAAGAGTTATTGCAAGGAGCGGAGGTGAAGGTTTACAGTGACTCCTCTTCTGAAATGCTGATGGCTGGTTTTCCTATTTGCCTGTGAGAAATCTGTAATAAATGGTTTCACTTCTTATCTCGGTCGTGACTTTCATGCCACTTCCTTCATGTGCCAGCAGTATTTTCCATCAGGGAAGGCATGTTGATACAGCCTACAGCACAGTTTGAAAACATCAATCACAGATCAAGCATTACAGTGTTCACAGGAATTTCAAAATAGCCAGTCTCTGCTCAAAGAGCTCCCAGTCCCAGATGAATATACAGAGTATGGTAAAAGGTAGGCAACCAAGCAATAGTACAGGCAAAAAGCAGAAAAGCAATTGAGGCCCCAAATGGACACTGTCCATTTTCTTCCTCCTGTCATCAGTGAGCAGAGTACCAGGGGCAACTGTCATGAGAAAGGCTTTGGAAGAGAGGGGGGTGGAAAATGACCTTTTGTATCCATCTGGCACAGAGGGCATAAGGGCTAGGCTTGCTGCCAGAGCAAAGGCACAGGTGATAGATACACCAGCATGGTAATAGAATATGGGTCCTAATAGGAAAAGCTCAAATAAACAGTGAAGGGTCTTGTCCTAGTAAGAAAACAAACGTATTTACTGCAGCAGAGAAAGAACCAGCATAAGGACATGGGTGTCCAGGTCAAAGGAATAAAGCAAGAAGCAGATACAAGTGTCTAGACCAGGATAGCTCAGGAGAATGCTGATCCACATGAGGTGTACTAGAAGGAGGTTACTGCTGTTGCAGGTAAGGGCCTGGGTGGGAATTTTGTCATTTTGGACACATAGGAAAGGCTGCCTTTTTGGATTAGAATGGAGGTGGATAGAGAGCTATTCACTAGGGATTTAAATACCATCTACCTGAAGGGAGGGGAAGAAATTGCAAGTGCAGTTTTCAGGGAGTTGGAATAATCAGTGACAAAGACAAGGCAAATATCCCATTAGATGTGGGCTGCAAATAGTGCTATAGTGCTGACGTTACAATATTGATTGAGGTCCATGTGTTCCATTTGCTGATTCCTCTGACCTCCCCTTCCCTAAAATTATCCCTGGCTTTTAAAATCAGAACTTCAAAGTGCCTGAGTTCAACAGTCTGTTCTATTTCATATTACAGAAATTCATATAGAGAGGAAACTCACTTGACATTCACATCTGCAATGTTAAAAAAAGTAACACCAGCTTGAACAGCAAGGCTCCTTTCAAGCAATGTTGACTTCTTTTTTGTGATGCAGGAGTCAGAACTCTAATTTATCTTCCTGCACCAAGACTTCCTGTCAGTATTTTGGCACAAAGAAATGACTTAATTCCTGAAATGGAGCCATTTCACTTTCTTATCTTCAGAAATATTAATAAGAACAAAGCAAGCTGGCAACACTCATCATCCTTTCACAACAAGTTATGAGGTAGATGCAGAACATTATGAAAATGCTGGCTTGTCACATTGCTTTGACATGCCAGGCATATTTAAACTCTACCAACTAAAGCCTAATCTCCTGGCAAACAGTTTCTGCTTAGTCAATATTACTACTTCCGTCTATTTTGGGATTCTTAAAATATTTATTGTTTCTACCCCAGTAGCAGAGAGAAGAATAATGGATATAGCTTTATCAATGTAGGCATTTCAAAGCCATTTAAAAACTTTTTGTCTATTGATCTGTGGCTCGATAGTTAAGTAGTGTCCTCAATTCTCATGTCTTCTCACTAATGTAGAACCAAAATAAAATGAAAATATAGCCTTCTGTTAGAATAAACAAGGTATTCAAAGCAAATTGTGCGTAATACATGAATAGGAAATGAGCACTGGTGTTCTCCTTGACTGGTTGCCAAGCCAGATGCAGAAGAGAAGTAACTAACTGATTGAGGCTTCTTTCAACACCGCCAGAATTCAGTGGTTCAACCCACTCGGCAAATTCAGATATAAGACTCGTACTGATCCCTTACTAAGACATAATTCAACGTGGTGCTTGAGGCTGCAAGGATCTGTAGGAATGTGAGTAATCCCTTCAATTTCAGTGTGCTTTAAGATGTTGCTGAAGCCTGGATTCAGAATATTTCATATTAAATATATGTCTATACAATGCCTGTGTCAGTACCGCATTTAAGTATGTTTAACTCTCAGCTCATGCATAAATCTCTTTGAAATTATCTGGGAATTAAGCACTAGGAAATCAGCTAAGAGTTAACAGCTGAGTTGAACAATAGTACTTATCACTCAGCATCAGCTAATTTAACAAAGAGGAATATTGCCATGTTTTCCTTGTGTTCAGTTTGCTTTCAGGCATATTCCCTTTTTGTAAAAATGTTTTTCTTAGAACCAAGATTATCTGAGAAAGACTGAAACTAAAGCTAGATTTCCTACAGATTTCTATCTCCAAGGCAATTTATTTTCTCAGAAAGTGTAAGCTCTGAAGATTACCCTGTGAGGAGGGTATTTCTAAACACTTTTTCCCAAATAGATTTCTTTTGAGTTTAGCACAAGTTATGCTCATGACATAGCTATCTGTCCTGGCAGGAAACCTCTCTCATCTCCCCCTACCTGATGCCATTTCACATAACTTCAGAGTCTTAGTGTCTTTAAGATCTTTGCCTCTGACTGAACTCACAGAGTGGTTCAAGATCAAAGAGCGAGGTCTGACAGATGGGCGAGTTCACAGGCACTGTATCACTCTGGAAATTTTCAAGTGAAATATGGTTGTTTTCAGAAAAGATGGTTTGTCCATACATTCGTATCCATTTAGATCACTTTACCCAGCTTAATCCTACTTTCAAAATACAAAAGCAGTGGACATAAGCATATATAAAACACAATTATTTGAGTATCACTGGACAAGGAATATTATTTATTGGCTAAACAGTCCATTCAATAAAAACTGTTATTATTTGACCAATTCTAAAACCAATCAAGAAATACATTAAAAAGCTCTGCTGAAAAGTATTTTACTTCTTTTTTTTTTTCATCTAACTTCAACTACGACTGACAGAGGAATGTATTTAAGTTTCTTTTAATGACTAAAAATGAGGTTTATTGAGGTCTTTTTCTCCAGCATTAACATCTGGAAAGTTGGAGCTGGAAATGTCATGACTATTAGCTCTGTGAGTTTCTTTTTCTGTTCCAACATTTAGCAGAAATCAGTACCCTAAAAACAGTGTTAGATTTTGTCCATCATTAAGGGTAGAAGTACATGTAGGCACTTTACCGCATGCCCAATTTTAAGCCATAGGCTGACAGACTTCATTGGAAATACTTGCTCACTTAGGTATTGCTGTGGCTGTAATGAGATAAAATATAAAGAACATCAGCTAACTTCTATGGTACCTTACATATAAACAGAAAAACAGAAGACAACTTGTAAAATTATTTAGCTACAGCCATGTCATGTGATATAAATACCAAATCCTAAAGGACAACTTGAGAATCATATTGGAAAGACGAGGAGGTATATTTAAAAGTGTCTATATCACTGCCACCTTCTTCAGTTGCTCCCAGAAAGCTGGACCACGGAAGGTCTTGGTCCTTCAGCAACTGCACTCATTTTCTTCAGTGTTTAGTAAAAAGCCAATACACTGAAGACTTGCTACCAGATGGTTACGCGAGAAAATAGGTGGAAATGGACCCTGCTAAAGCAAGGCATGTTTAATTTTGGCTTTGGTTAAGACGACTGAAGGCAGAGTCTGCCAACTAGTCTGCTAGTTAAATGCACTAAATAGGTGCATCTAACTCTACTACTACAACAGCTAAACATGAACAAACACATTAGAAGTTGTCCTTCCTTTCTTCTTCTCCTTTTTTTTTCTTCTACACCAAAACCACTACAGCACTAACTGCTTTAATCGACTGTGCCTGTCCTTCAATATTTTTCTTCCTTGTCTATGTGACTTGAAGGAATGAAGATGACTTGTTACTCCCTGATCTGTACAAAAGCTTAATATGATAACACCATTACCGAAATTAACATGTAGAACAACATTAACAGATAATTGTCTCTGTTCCAGCTTTTCATCTGGAAAATGGTACTTGTAATATTTCCGCACTTCAGAGAAATCATACATACAAATTCATCAGTCTTACAAGTACCTTAGACATCACAGTGATTATGAGCATTGAAAGTTAATTGCATAGAGCCAATTAGCAGCTAACTCAGCAAGCCACCTTAATGGAGGTGGAATGTTGGCAGCCAAAGAGCCCGCAAAGTTCCCAGTTATACTGGAAAACTTACACCTTGCCAGCTGGGTCTTGGCTGGAACCTGCCATCTGATTTATACAATTGCCCACCCAAGACACAGAAACCTAATGCAGAATGCTGAACTGAAATAGAGTTTGTTTCAACAATTCCCAGAAATCCGTGGCTTCCTTCACATTCCACACGTCTATTTTCTGCTAATTTGTGGGAAAAAAAAATGAAGGCTGAGACAAGGAGAGAGGCATCAGTATCCTACCTGCAGGAAAGAAGACTTGGAGGAAGTTACAGTTGTACTGCAGAGTTCATTGATAAAATTGAAAGAAGGATATCTGGATTTCTTACATTCATTATGTCCTAGAAGCTCTTGAAAGTGTAATTAATGTATGGTAAGGAAAGAGTCTCTGCTAATGGATCACCTGTGTTCTACACTATGTGTTCCCATCACTACTGAAAAGGATATGTCAAAATTGGGAAGGAAGAGCGTAATTTGTTAGTATTCCCTCAGGCACAGACACTGAAATTTGCCGGCATACCCAATGGCATCTAAATACCCCAATTTTGGAAGCAGCCTGATTCCTGAACACCTAGCTGGAAGTCCAACAGCTCTGCAAATCACCTGACTGTATACACAGCTGGAAAAACAGGGAAAGAAATAGGTTATATCCACCTTTCCTCTGCAAGCTAAAGAAACTATAGCATTTAGTACAACTGTTCATTTTACATTCACAGAATAAATGAGAATCAATTTAGCAAGAGCAAAAATGGTCTCTGGGAGCAAACACAGCGATATTAACATTACTTTTTCAGTGCATCCCATGAAAGTATATTGAGTTCTCTGGACTGGGGGTGAATAAGAAAATTCATTGCATGGCTGCATTAGTTGCCTGGAGAAGAAGCAATCATTTTCCATCCTGATTCTGCCAAGAAGACTAATTCAGTAACTGGAAAACAACATGGGACTTACTTTAAGTTAGGTACATATTAGTGTACCCCCCCAAATCTAAGACATAATGCAGGAGAAGATCAATGTGGTCTCTGCCTGCAATACCCCATGGTAGCACATGGCAAACCAGATTTGATATCCATTGCCATTTCTGGCGATTTAATACCACCTAGCACAAACTCAAATTCTCCTCTGAACTTTAACTCAGATTTGAAGATGAGACATGGTACCCTAGATTGTAAAAAGTAACTTGGATACTGATGCTGTACAATTCCAGTTTGATACTATGAATCATGTTTTACAATACTCTTAGATTTCTTATGTGAACAGCCAGGAATATTTCTGTATGTCTATATATAATCATTCTTGTCTGCATATCTGGTTAGTCAACACAAGACTCAGTCCTTCCTGAGGAAAATAGAAAATATCCAATACATGCATCCTTCTTAAAATGCATTTTCTCCAAAACCAAGCCTGAATTAGATGGGGTAAAAAGTGGAATATCCTCAGAAGTTAGGCATGGAAACCAAGAGTGACCATTAGCATCAAAACTGAGCGACAGAAAGAAGCTTTATGCAAAGGAGGAGACATAGTCTCTTTGGGGGTATCAGGACCTTTATTTTCCAGTGTTTGGTCATACAGCCAGAGGAAAATGGTCATGGAAAACAAAGTAGATCTCATCTTTTAGAGGTGAAATCATGAAACTAGAGGTCTGACACAAAGAACTTGGCATCCTGAAAATACACTGCTCCAATCCAGCCTAGTAGTGCAGGAAGAACAGTGAAATTGGGACTAGCACACAAACAGTCTAGTTACACAACTTCCTTGTGAGGTTCAATGTAAAAGAAACTGCTTTTGGTGCAAAATTAACTCTCCTTGAAAAGGTAAGGTTATGTTCCCACATGACTGGGGCTCTAAGAAAAAAGGTGGCCTTGGAGGACTGGCAGTAATCCTGTGGTCAAAGGCAGTTGGATTGCCTTTGCCTTCTAAGTAAGTGGGCAAGAGAATTGGAGTCAAGGACGTATGCTAGGAAAGACAGAGTTGACCTCGATGCAGTAGCCAGAGAGTTTTAGTCTAGAATATGGTATCCCAAAAAGCAGGCTGGTTAGTGCCCCACTAGGGAGCTCTTGAAGAGATGGGACACTCTGAGAGCATAGAAATGAGCTGTAGTTGAATGTAGCTGACAACGACTTCTTCTGCTTTAGTTTCCAATTCCAAACCAAATTCAAAGTGGTTTTAACCAGCCTGGACCCAAGCTTGTGTGCTCTATATTTTGCCTAATGCTTATGTATTTTTAGATACCTTCTTAAGGGCTCACTGAAAAGTCCAGGGCTGGACACAATATTCGTGTTTGCTGTGACTCTATCCATTGTAGCTCACTGCAATAGGAAGCAGTAGCACTGGCACAAAAACAAAAAAAGCTGAAGTGCTGTTTCTATAACAGTAGAATGCAATGTCCCTCCCATTAGTGGAAATACAAAGATAATAATCTCTCCAAATTTGCTACTGGAAGCAAGAATGGTTATCCACTTAAAAACCCTGTAATGACTGTTATTTATATAGCCTACTTTAATCTTACAAATGCAGGAACAAGATGTCCATGATTCATGGTTTGTAATTAATGCAATCACAACCCACTAGGCAGACATCCTTAAAGCAGCATTTTTCAGCCTGTTGTCTCTGTGCAGTGGTCTTCAGATCCCTTGCAGGTAGTAAAAAACACTCTGCAGCATAGCTCCAAGTATAGGGCTGAGGTCCCCACAAGCAAGTAGAACTCATTAGAAAAAAACTCTTCTTTCCTCTTTACTCAATATACAGCACCTAAATACTGCACTAAATTGTTCTGGAAGGGGAGAGTTTGGTGTTGATCATCCATAGCTGCTCAGAGTGGGATTTTCAAAGTGCCTAGTGATATAAACCGTATCCCCTCTGCAACTGCAAAACAGCAGACGTGATCTCCCAGCTTGCCAATAGCTCCAATATCAACTTCAGTGTCGGATATGGTGACGTGTTTTTTTTCACATTGCACAGCACCACCTGGGACCCTGAGAATTTAGCAACAAACATGAGATGCCCTCATTTCATCTGCATCTCAGTCACTATAACACTTTCAAGCCAGAGAAATATTTTTTAACTTTTATTTTGTGGAGCCATAACATATTTTCAGTAGAGGTGTGGATTCCTGTACAAAGAATTTGAGTCTTTCTTTATATAACCTTTAGGGACTTAATAGGCTTTAGTCCACAAATCCCCCTGCTTCTAAAGCAGAGAAAAACTAACTACAGTATCCCTATAAATATTCAATACAGTATGCAATGGTTATTCCTTTGCAGTGTATGTGTATGTTTAAAATCACAATCAGGCACCAGACTTCTGTTCCTAAGTCACCCAGGAGTGCCTTGAATGCCACCCCTAAGGCCTGGGCCCCTGGACAGTCTCACAATGGAAATAATAATATTAGTGGAACATCTTGTGACAATTCTATCTCCCAAAATTTACCCCAGATCATACATTTTTAAACTCAGATGGAATCAGTCACTCTGTTTGCTTTTCCTGGGTAATAAGTTATTTCTGAAAGGACTAAAAAATGATTAATGGACCTTAGATATCTTATCTCTGTACAAAGGCACCATCTTATTTCAACAGACACACACACAGAGCTTAAACTTGATTCTACTTCCCCACCTACAGATTTCCACATAGGAGATCCACATTTACCATTTCTATTATTTTAAAAGGAGCTGTCATTATTTCAGGTCTTTGCATACAAATGCTTTTCCTGACTAGACATCTGTGTGACTAAAATGAAAGCATTTCCTTTCAGCTGGCTTTTGCCAGTAGCCTTTTTTCCCCCTTTCACCTTCAATGTAATTTCTCTAACCCTGTGCCTAGACCTGCACTGTGCAGCTAAATTACTGCGCCATCCCAGCTCTGCTGATACCAGTAGGGCTGTGTGGAGATTATAAAGGTTTGCCTGGCTGACTACAGCGTTTTTGACAGCTGTAAGACAAAAATGCGATGTGGTCTGAGTCTCTACGCTAGAGTGACCATGCGGTATTTGAAAGAAATAGCAAAAAGAGCAATATTCTAATCTTAGTAACTTTTCCAGTTAGCCTAGTGGGATGAGAATTAGACAAATATCTTCAGACATCTTCTTTCTCTTATGGGTAGGTGGTTGAGTACTTTGGTGACAACCTACATTTGCAGGTCTTTGATCCAAAGGGTCTTTAATCTCTGACCTTCTTCACCTGATGAAGTTACCATTATTTGGGGCATTACACCTTTTGCTTTATACAGCATCATTATTAGCAGGGAGGCTGGAGGGAAAAATGCTTTGTTAGCTTCTTGCCATGTGTATAGAAGTAGGTCTAAAGAAAGCATGTGGCTTCATATAAGTCCTGGGAAGCAGAATGGGACATAACTGTCATAGAGATAATTGGATTAACTTTCATGACTGCATTCTTGCATACTGCTATTCATTTTAGGTATTATTCATGCCATCTATTTTAGGCACCTCACCGTAGGTATGTAAGATACGAAGTCACTCTCCCTGTGCTCCACTTACAGCCAATAGAGGAAAACACTCTAAGCTGCCTTTAAGTTTCACTGACTTGTACAGAAGGATTCAATTTCTAAATCAGAACCCTAAATTTGACTATATAAATCCCTCTGGTGTTTGTACATCACCAAATATGTCAGGATTACTATTCGTCTTTGACAACTAAGAACCTACCTGAAATCTTTGCTTTGCAAAGGTATCTAATCTAATATTAATAAGTGTCAACCACATCAGTTGCACATCAATCTAGTTTCTCTGAAGGATCCTCTCATAATATTATGCTGCAAAATCTTACCTCTCTCAAACACTGAAGCTTCTTAAACAAATAAATCAGTAGTGAGTCCTGTACCTTTGCAACCTGGCTATAAGTGAAGACTGTCTCTAAGTCTTCCTGCATGGGTATGCTAGCACCTGTAGCTTGGCAAGTTAACTGGAATAGCAGCCCCATCACCACAAACATGGTTTTCATCAAGTACCTTCCAAGCACCCAGTTTGCCTTCCATGCGAACTAATAGGTTTCGTTCAAAATATGGCACTTTTGCACTCTTCGGGTGTTTCTCAAAAGCACTTTTTGTCTCTTCTACAGCAAAAACTTGTTCAAACAGACGTTTTGAGTTGCGTGGGCATGTAGCATCTCAGATGACAGTGATCTCATTGTAGAGTAGGTGGAACGGAGGTTCAGTGTTGGCCATCTTCTGAGGCCTTGGAGCAAATGGGTGGCTGATGGAAATCAGCATGAAAGTGTTTTGCACTGTGTTTGGGGGGGGGGAGGGTGGGTGAGTGTATGCTACCTCAAGTATGGATTTTCTGTCAATGATGACATTAAAAATGTATTGCACTCTGAAGTTTGCTTACTGTAAGCACATACCGTCTTCAAAAGCATGTAGCATGGAGCAGCTCGTGTGCTTAAATTTAGACTTCAGCTCATTGCGTACTACCTTCTTCTGGGTACGGTGAAAACATAAACTGCATCACTGAAAATAACATTTAAGTGCTCTTTTTGGGAGGAACACTCACTCTCCTATCTACACCAAAGCTGTCAAATTATCAAATATCAACATTTGTAGCTGGGAGTGGAGGATGGGGAAGGGAGCAGTGGAGAGGAGGAAAAAAAGGCAGTACAGTTTATTCATTACAAAAGGGAAAGTGTATTCCACTAATACACCAAAAGGGAAAAATAATTCCCTTTTGGTAGAAATCATATGCCAATAGAGAAATTGTTATTTGGGATAAAGATCTTGAGGCCAACTGAAAAAATAAATAAAATGTTGACAATTTGATACGGGCTAGATTGTTGCCTGTTGTCTATGTGAAGGTCTTAGACAGTCTAATATATTCTTCAACTTTATAACTGATTTATGGAAAGATTTCTTAGGTTACAAAACCTTGACTCTGTAGACCGTATAAAGTTAATGTTTAGTTTACAGCAGAAATAGGCAAGATAGACAAAAGATTAAGAGAATTGCAGCAAACTTTACAGAAAACAAAATCTACAGTGAGGAAAAAAATACACTGAACTCAGGGCAGCGGCCATGATGGGAAGAGTCCCCAGCATGCCATGAGGTTTGGCAATGCTCATTCAACTGCTAAAATCTGCAGCTTGTTTCTCTCCTCTGCCTGGGGAAAGCTGCAGACCACCTGCACAGGGTCTGATTTTGAGAAAAAGCACACCTCAGATGAACTCCCAATTCTTTAGGTGAAGGAGTAAAGTCACATGTCTGAACATTACATTCATGGACGTTGCTGAGCAAGGGATGACCTCAGGAGAGGGGAAGAAGGCTGTTTAATGCATCCAGAAACTAAAGCAATATGCCACTTCCTCAGTGAACATCAAGAATGTCTTTAAAATACCTCTATTATTATGCTACCGAGTGAAGCACTCACAGCATGTGGGCACAGAAAGCCCTCTTTCCATCTGTGGCCTTCACAGCTCTCCCAGAGCCCCAGTTTTTGGAACAGACTCACGTTAGAGGTGAGCCAGAGCACCTTTGCAGGACTGGGCATTTCCAGAACCCCCACGGTTTAGGACAAGGCCACTCACAGGTACCAGGGAGATGCTTCAGCACACTCTGAAAAGGATCCTTTTGTATCCAGGAACAACATATGTGCCACCGGCCTGTCATCGAGCTCCCCAGCAAACCATGCTCAGACACCTGTTTTCTTGAACTGGAGGGAGAGTCAGAGTCAAATCAAACTATTGACTGACAGGAAAGCAAAACCTGTCAGCTGAAAAGCCACGGCACTAACTCCAAGAGAGCACATCTCAATATATTACAATGCATTAGAAGTATTAAAGCACTTCAGCTTGCGTAGTTTAGAAGTTATGAGCACAAAGGGCATTTGCCTTTTAATAATGTTTTTATGAGCTGCCTGAGTGGTTTGCAAGCAGTTCAATATCCACTGCTGCATACCATTACTGCTGTGTTTTCTAGAAGACGGCTTGGGAAACACAAGAAAGAAAATGACTGTGATCAAAGTGAAATTACAATACACAATTGCATTTCTGTGAACACTCTACTCAGCTAATACAAATAGACTGGAAAAAATTGATTCAACAAGATCCATCAGAAAAACCAAGCAGTGCTTCCAAAACCGTACTCCTTACAGGTATGCTTTTAAATAACTCTGTGTTTCACTTACATGGTTTATAATGTCAACGTAAATTTGAAAGGATCTGGAAAAGGAAATGTTTTTTAGTTCCTTTATTGGACCTCTTTGTGTGCAGATAATGTCACAAACAAAATATTTAGCTTTTGCTCAGGACTAATTTGATCATCCTGAAATGTCACAAACCAATGGACTACCTACTGTTGCGAGATAGCATTATGCATTTGCATTTGTATTTCCAAATCCTTAAACACCCACTCATTAGTATATCAAACACATTTTCAAATAAGTGCTTTGGCAGGTTAGCATTGTTTTCAGCAAAAAATGTTTCCACAATGCATTTTTTAGGCTTTGCAGAAAATATTCTTGAAAAGATA
This sequence comes from Morus bassanus, assembly GCA_031468815.1. Classification (NCBI taxonomy): domain Eukaryota; kingdom Metazoa; phylum Chordata; class Aves; order Suliformes; family Sulidae; genus Morus; species Morus bassanus. The sequence continues at coordinate 54,245,062 of CM062567.1, read as the reverse complement.
GTGGTGTTATAAATTCATCGGATTGCTGGATTTATATAGTCTGTGGCTTATTTCTCCTAAGAGGTTGCTAAAAATATACACATCTTCTTCGTTGACCATTCATTGCTCCAGAAGTGGAGGAAGACACTTTGATCTGTGTGAAGCATTTCCTACAGAGTTACATTTTTGGTGTGGATTGTAAATAAATACAAATGTTCATATTCATTCACTATTTTGGAAAACATTCTAATTTCAGAAGAGCTTTGTTAGGATGCTGACTGAGAGGATGTGGAAAAGGCACAAGTAAATTGATTTTAGCTTTTAAATGAGAGTTGTTGTTTACAGTCTTTACACTCTTCAATCTCACTGAATTATCTGCAGGGAAAATTCAAAAATCTGGATATTCATCTCAAAGATACCCAGAAATTTTTGGTCAGGAAGAGAACCCAGACATTTAAAAAAAACTAATTTCCTTCATGATTTTAGCATGCCGTGGTTTCAGTTTTGGGCTGGGATTGCAACCTTGACACAGCCTTGGGCTGGCTTAGCCCTTGAATCAAAAATCACATCTCATCCAAAGACTCCTGACACTGGTGGGAAACACTGACTCCATTTTAGCAAAGGCCTGTGCAGGTCTCAGGGGCTCTGTGTGCCCTCATGTCAGTCTCAGGTTGAGCTCTTTGGGGTCCCAGGGAAGGAGTGTGCATATCCAGCGCTGTCAGAGGGGTCTGACTCAGCCATACCAACAACCATCTGATGCACCACGTCCATGCTGTGCCACAGCTCACGGACATGGTGTCATGGATGGCATAAGCACACCCTTTATTTATATTAGTAACGTGCTTTGGGAAAAGAGTGCAGCAGCATTTCTAAGTCTGGCTGGCAAAATATTGGTTCTTTTTAATGTATCTTTTCATAAATTACTTTCTTTAAAACAATCCATTTTTTGGACAAGGCAGAGTGCAAGAAGAACAGTTGGTTTTATATTCTTATCACACTTGGCACACACAGTGCGGCACAGGGAAACATGAAGGGCAAGAGGTGAACCCAGGGTTTTCTTTGGGGCCCCAGAGCAAAAGCAGACATTGGGATGGCTGATATTTTGATAACCTTTCCTGTGTCCTGGTGGTAGCCCTGAATATGCTTCGTAGATACGCTCGGCAGCCAACAGACTGAACTATGTATTTTTTACATTGGCAGCAGTCAGCTTTTGCTGTGTCAATTTATGCAGGTTTATAGGAAGGCTTAATTCCTGTTTTGACAGCTACAGAATTGTTCTGTGGTCCTGAAGGACTGATTATGGTTTTCCTACCTTCAGCTTGTTTCAGACATTCAAATCCTAATGGCAGTTGTGCTACGTTTGCTTTTGTTTTTAATAAAAGGTGCTTGGCAGCCAAGCTGTATAATCCTCTGGGTCCAACATTTCAGCATTAAGGGGGGAAATGGATTTATTTCTGAATTGCTTGGAAAGCATATTGCCTCTAAATTGTATGGATTCCTGTTTGATCCCCTGCTAAAAGGACAGGCATGATTGTCATCTGACAAAGAGGACACTTATTTTACAGTTACTCTACATGAGAGTTTGACTTCTGTTGATAAATGAAGGTAGGTGTGTGGAGTTTTCTACATGGCTTCTTTGTATGCTGGTGGTAAATGTTGAGAGACAGAACTGCATGAGCACAGTGCTGCCAGCAGTATGGCCATAATGACTATGCTTTACTTGGAATCATTGTTTAGGATCTCATTAGCTTCTGTTAAAAGACATGACTTTAAACTTTTGACATTAGATGTACAAATACATCATTAACACCTTTTAGTCCATCATCTGTACTGCAGCAGTACTAATCACAATCAAATGGAAATTATGCTGGACAGAGCCTTTACATGCACTAAAAAGCACTGAAACAAAAAGCTACATTGAGAAGGTAGGGATATTTTTCTGTTCCCTTCTTGCATATTAGAGCAGTGATATTTATTTATTATCCTGAGTTAGATTGTCTTTGTGCCACCAACAATAGAACACTTTTTCATTTTCCCATCTTTCCAAAGGGCTGAGGACAGGCAACCCAGCATTTTCATGCTGTACTTCCTCACCTGCTGATCTGTATGACTCACATTCACGTGTCTTACAGGTTTTCTGTGGAGTGTGACTTCCTTTAATTCCATTGCCTAGCTGGTTACCAAATGCTTTATCAGGATTTATGGAATTCAGGTCAAAGATATCACATATGGCACTATAGAGAATTATTTGTTCTAATAAGACCAAATGCTTAGAAGTCCATTTTGGCTGAGTTCAGCCCAATTATAGGACTGAGATCCAGACCACATGTTATGAAATCTTCAGCCTGTTCTGGCATTGCAGTATATTGAATGGAAAGCAGCTCAGTATACATTTGCATGTGCTACCTTTTCCACATGATGATTTTACAAGGCAATTCTCCAACGTATCTTACCAGTATGCTTTTGTTCATGCTATCAGCAAACACCAGGGGACACAAAGCAGGTACACAAATGGGAATGAACATTATTCTACTGTTCTGTAATTGCAAACCTGCGGTTGGACAAACATTGAGCTGCAGCATGCAATAACACTGCTTGAGCATTATGGGAATCTGATTTACAGTTTGCCACGGGGGATGAAAGAAGGCTTTATTCTTACCATACCTACTTAGACTAAAGTATCTACATCAACAATATCCGAGCCTACAAAGACAGGATTGTAAGAACTGCAGGTATTCAGTGACTATAAGGACCAGAATGCCTGAATTACACCAACAGAAAATATTCCCAGGATAGTCCTCATTTTTTAGATGAGAATAATCATGCAGCTGCTGTTGTGACCAAGAAAATGAACATGCAGTCCTTAAAATACCTGAGGCAAAGAGGTGATCAGTAAGGGGGATTCAGAAGAAACAACAAAAGAAACTATGTACAAGATGTTGGGCAAGGACAGAATTAAAATGGACTTGTTTGGTACTTGGTATCTTAGAAGGCATATTTCTTCTGGAAAATGCTAGCGGTACAGGCACCACTTGAAATAAATGAAGAGGCAACGAGTTAAAAATGGTGTGATTTCTGTGTCCTTTGAGGAGGCATGTACTTGTTTTCCAGTGCGTGGGTGAGACAAGCTGATCCACAGGAGCTTATCTTCTGCATTTACACTGAGGCCAGCCTCCCCTATGCAGGATTTTTGCCCGCACTGCTTTTATTCTTTCTACCTGTTCTGCTCTGCCTGAAGGAAAGAAGGGGAGTTAATGAGTTGCATTTGAAATATACTTTCCCAACAGTTAAATAATAGTGATCGAACACTTGTTCACTACTGTGCCACTTGTCCTGCCCTGTTTTGGTGGGTGCCATGCTTGCCCTGCAGCACTGCCAGTTCAATCTAGACCTGTGTGCGCCTCCAGCTGTATCCGCACAGCGAGGGTGGGGTGGGAAGGAATAATAGGAAGAGATTTATTAATAAAGGCAAATTAAACAAGACAATGCCCTTCACAGTGGCAGGGAATGTTGAATTTTAATTCCTTGGGACCTGCTCTCCAGCTCTGTCGTAAGCGTTGTTTCTTAAGAAGTTAATGTTGTGCAGTACATGCTTTTCTCAGCCCTTCATCTTTTAACCTGGATGAGCTCCGGAGTGAGGCTGGAGCCTCACTGCATCCACCCTTCCTTTACTAGCCTAACAGGGCCTGCCTCATCTCAGGGGGAGGGAGGACCTCAGAGCAGAAATATAAAAAATGCAATAAATAAATAAAATGCTCACCCAGTGCAAGAAAATTTCCTGCCACTTCCTATGAGCCAGAAAGAGAAAAAAAGGCATGAATTTTGCCACTGAAAAAATCCACATAGCTTTAACAGGGGAACTGAACAGGTTTTCTCTTGAAAATTTTCATGTGGGTTTTATTTCATCCATTACATTTTGTGTTCTGCTCCAGGCTGCCAGGCCTGAGGGAGACAACATACAAGAGCAGTGTAGTACACATCGTTAGTACACGTGGCAAATCTGCTGCCTCACGCATGCTCCAGTGCAAGCACTGCAGCAGAGCAAAGTGCTTGTGGGTGTGCTTGCTGATTCCCCACGAAGCTTAGCACGCCCTGAATTTTGGCTCACACTTCTCCCCTTTTTGCCAGAGATTCTCTGGGAGAGAGCTGGGATCCTTGCACCATCTAAGCACAACCACATCTGCTCCACATCAACACTTCTAAAAGAGCTAAATTCAGGGCGGGTGGGTTCACAGCAGCCCCTGGGGGTGCCAGCTGTCCCCCCCACATTGGCCCCGTCTCCAACATCATGCCCAGATGCTCTGCAGTGCAAGGGGCTGCAAACAGCCAAAAACTCAGGTAAAGGCACCTGGAGGGATTGCAAAGAGAACAAACAGGCTACCAAGGGGTGAAAGTGTGAGAGGGGCTCTCGCTCCTGTGCCCTTAGCACCCTCCATGCCCCACATGCAGCCCCTCACTGCACCGCAGCTGCATGGAGAGGCACTGCAGCAGGCTCCTAGGGGCTCAGTGTTTTAAGAGCTAAAATGTAATCATTTTAAAAGACATCATCTAAGTATCTTGCAGGTCTCTTGTCTTCCAGGTCTTAGAGCAGGTACATAACCTATTTCGCTATCAGCTGCTGAATGAGAGCAGAGGTGTGGGTACATTTTCTAGCTAACATGGTAATGAAATTATTTCTAGTGCAGCGAATACTTACAAAGCCATGTGTGGTTTTCAGCAGAAAGCACAGACTAAAGGAGGAATGGGAGTAAGGACCATAATGAAATCAGCTGCAGGGGTGTCTGTGGGAGGCAGGGCAGCTTCTCCTGCTCTCTGTCCCCTGTGCCTGTCCTGAAGCCAGCCTGCCACTTCAGGAGCCCTAAGTACACTCAAATTTAAATTGCTTGCACCCACAGCCCTGTAACAAGATCAGCTAGGGGTTTTACTAACTTGTAAGCCAAGTTCACAGCACTGTCTCCTATTAGCTGATAGCACATCAAGCGTGATACAGAGCAGCAATGGCAGAGCGGCAATGGCTGCCTCATCACTTCAAAAATCACAGACAGGACCCTATAGCTGTGATAGGGCAGTGATGCCATTTTTGTTTTTAAGGGTCTATTGCTTTGTTGCAGGCAGGTGTTAGTAAATTGCTGCTTCTGATGCTTCCAGAGGATGTGCTCTTTGGGGAGTGGTAGGTGACAGGAATTCACCTGGTGAGGTCCCAGAAAAATGAGCCATGTGAAATGCTCAGCCCTGACAAGGAACTCACTGTCTTGCCTTATAAAATGTTGCTGCTGCCATGGTGCCTTGTGCAGCTTGGTGCTGTCAACAAAGCAGAACAAAATATCCCTCGTTAAAATGGAATCACTCTGTAAATGACATGAAAATAGGGATGAAATTTCAATAAGAAGCACAGCTTCACCAAAAAGTCATGGATCATCACATCCAACTTAATAGGACTGTTCTCATCAGGAAAAAAAATTATCAAACTGCAGCTGAGATGACATGTGGAGCTTTTTAACCTACCACTGCTTACCAGCAATCTGCTCTCCACTTCTGGCAGAAAAGACTTTCAGCATCTTTAGGGTAAGTGTCTTAAGGGAAGAGTGGTGTCGGTACTAATAATCATGAGATAGAGATATTTTCTTGCAGACTTGCTAGCACAGATTTTTGTCTTAACCTCCTTAGTGGTAAGGAAAGAAATATCCTGAAGCCTGCACAAGGTACCTCCCTTTGGCAATGCCATCAAGTCAATGAATTCCTATGAACAGATTAACTGGGACAGTTGGAACCTGTCTCTATTCACATGCCAGATCACTAATTAGCTCCATTTGTTTTCTGTAATGGACTTCTATCTCTGCGGAGGGTTTTTTTGCCATGAAAATTTGTCTCACTCACAGCAACAGCAAGCCTGCATTCAGATTTGTCCCTCCAAGGGCTGTGTTTTCTTTTGCACATTTTTGTGCTCGTTGGTCACATGAGGCAGCACCTACCACCCAAGCTGCTGCAATCATCTCCTGAACCGAGTGGTTCCTGTGTTCAAATGCACAGAGGCGATGCCAGTGCTCAGTCATGCCCATAAAAAATCCAAACGGATTTTACTGAGCAGGATGGATTCTTGGGTAAAACTGGTCTTTAGGGCCCAGGATTTTCACAGGTTTTTTCAGTACCTACCATATTTCCCAGCCATAGATGCTGTACTGTTATATTCAGCGTGTATCAGCCTCCTCTAGGTACAACAGGCTGCTTCGCCTTCTCAGTCATTTTCTTGGTCTTTTTGATAAATGCTGTTTTAAAATGCTGCATTTTGAGACACTGACAGGTTGGTAAAGGCAGATACTAGTTCTGCCTTTGAAGACTGACTGCGGCCATGGTGCAGACAGGGAGGAGGGAGCTGAATGGTTTCAGACCTGCTCTGTTCATGGGGCTCCAAGTTGTGCAAACTGCAACAGCCCGATTTTTTCCCTCCCTCTGCACCCCAGGCAAATCCATCTTTACTCCCTGTCTCCCTCTACTTTTTCTTACTATTGAGGTCTCATGGATTTTTTCTTTTAAATTACATTCTTAGAAACTCCATCTCCTCTTAAGAGCAAACTGCTGCTATCCCAATCACACTAGTGCCATGTCCTCTCTTCAACAAGGAATTGTTTTGTCTGTATCGTTTTGTGAATATACCTTTGGCTCATGTTAAAGATCACAAATTATCGTTTGCTGGCATTTTTATATTCTACCAAAAGAAAATATGTCATTAATTGATTTTTTTTCCTATTTTTCTGAGGAATTAAATGAGCCACACAGTTGCCTAGCAATGCAGACACAGAACCACAGTACACATACCACTTCTCGGTAAAAAACAGAAGAGTATTAAGAAAGCAGTGGTAATGACAAGCTCGCACACATTCACAAGTAAAGGTTGATTAGCACTGTTTTCAGGAGTGAGGTTGGTGCCATTTGGCCCAAGAACGTTCATCAGGGAAAGAACACAAGCATCTAACATGCAAGCCACCAGCTTAGTAAGGAACCGTGAGGATACCAGCAGTAATGAGAACACTGAGGTTTAGAGCGCTGTATCAGCTATGTTGGTTTCCAGTATCTGACTTTTACCACTTAGGACATCAATGATGTAATCCACTGACACACATCGAGGTGTAGGCTTGCCAAAAGCAAAGAGGGAATGTGTGAACTGCTGAGATCACGTCGCTGAAATCAGCTGACTTCTAAACACTAACCTTGTGATACATCAATTCAAATTACATGACAAATGAGGATTTCAAGACACTGTGATCATGGCTATAATTGCATCTGAGATGATACATGGGTGAGGAGGATTCATCTACCAGTGACTAAAGCTCTGCTGGTAATTCATGATCTACGTGTCAGATTTATAGCACTGGCGTGTTGGAGCTTTGCGTGAAAGGGGGCTTGTAGGCTAAAGCAGTGTTGTGAAGGTGTGAAAAACATGAAGTCTAATTATTGCAGCTGTGATGAGCAGTAAGATAACAGAATAATGAGCGGTGCATTCATTGTCTAAATCACTAATAAAGGTTAGTACCAGGTACTTGTGGCACTGGAGAGGGGAGGAGACAAAGCAAGAAATGGCCAGGTGGGACATTCAGGGCAAGAAGTGAATACAGTGCTGCTAATTGATGGAGCTTGCATGTATTGTTTAGTACAGGGATAAACAGTTAGCTGACTACATAGTGTATAATAGATGCATAACATAAAATAATGCACAAAAGAACAGATTAGAGTAGATACAGCAGGGAGCAGTAGCACAAATTCTTTGTCATAATTTCTAGGTTTGCTGCATTTTTCCTGCATGCTGTCTGATCACTGCACAAGTCATATTATTTACTTGGTAGTATTATATAAAGTAACATGCATCTGCATGACAAATCCTCTAAAGGTGTGCAGTTGGGTCAGACTGAGAAAGTGTGGTCCTTTGAGGAGATGGGATAAGAAACACCCTCTGGAGCAGGCAGTAGAAGAGCAAAGGAGTGAGAAAAGTTGGTCTGGTACTTGGTAGGATCGAAAAGACAAGAGAGATTTCTGAAACCTGCAAAGAGCATGAGTAGGTTGTGTGGGAGAATGTTTCCATAATTAAAGGGTATTGAGAAATCTGGCTAACCTGGTGCACACACAGAGATGGCTGCATCTGCTTTGGCATGCACATGTGTGTTGGGCTCAGGGGCACATCCTCAGCGGAGCGCATGCCGAGCCCTTCGCAGGGATTCAGAAACTCAGCAGAAAGAGCTCTTAAAGAGTACCGCTGGGAGAGAGGAGCTGAGGCTGCCTGCACAAAGAAGTTGTGAAGTTTAAACCTTGCTTAAAAGCCTCCGCAGTCACTTGAAAACCTCACTCAAAGGTGTTCAAGGGAAAGACAGTTTCAAGTTGTCTTTAAAGCTCCCAAAGTACTTAAGGCTATAGCTATATTGGTATATAATGCCAGCAGGAACAGACCTGTAGCCTGACGAAGATGGAGCTGATATCCACACTGTGCATTTGGGAAGTGAGTCTGCTTCAGCCGAATAAACCCCACCATGGTCCCTTAGCCTTAGCACTGGCTGGCAGCTGCATGGCGTGGGGTGCATGAAGAGCACCCCGGGAGAGCACCTTCAGATTAAGCATGAGCTGAAGAGAAGGCTTATTCCCCTGTGGCTTCTCCATCATGTAAGCCAGTGAAGTGGGGGCCATCCACAGGTTAAAAGACGCATTCCTGATGCAAACTAAAAAGCTGACGCAGGCATACACTGGAATTATGCTTCTGGGCCTGCCCAAATTGCTTACACCCAGCAGGCAGCTCCACACCCAGCATCCTGGAGACCACCAGGACACTGGCCCATCTCTCACCTCACCTGCAGGATGCACCCCCAAAGCACTCTCCTAATGCATTGGAAAGGGATGGTAAAATGGTGGTGATAAGAGGGAAATGAGGAGACAGATGAGGTGCCTTCCCTTCTCCCTCTCTTTTCTCAAGAGAGCACTGAGATGGGTAGGAAGGAGGGCAGCCCCCGCTGATCCCCCATTTACCACCTGCTTGGCTGATGTTCAGACCCTGAGGTGAAGCTCCATTGATGTATTACTTTGAACGAATGAATTTTTCATTACTAGAGAGAGAGAATATGAATCAATAATTCAGGAATAAGGAAAGGGACGGGTTTGAACCACTCTTGGAGGATGCATTTCACCTTTTGAAACACTTAAACTCTGTGGTTTCTTCAAAGACCACCTTAATTATATATACCTACAATCTTTTCAATAAAGTCTTAAAGCCGCTCTACTCATCAAAGGAACAATCATCCCTTGACCCATCACTCTAATCAATGAGCAACATTTAACATAAGGTTTCAAACCATGATTTTCTGCTGCCTTGGGCGGGTGTGAGAGCAGAGACCACAGAAGTGCTGGTTGGAGCAGCCTTCTGGAGGTCATCTCTGATCCAGCCTCCCTCTGGAGGCAGGGTAAGAGAGAAGAGAGAGAAAACAGGGTTTGGAAACACCAGGAGAGGAAAGAACAAACCAGAATTAATTGAACAGTAAAGTCATGAGGAGGGAGGCGATGTACTTACATGCAACAGCAATGATTCTTCTGTTCTAATTTCATTTTGAACTGAGCTGTGAACAAAAAGAGGAGATAAAGGATTGAAGAAAAAGAGGAGATAAAGGATTACCAATACAGAAAAAATAATCCTAGTTTTCCAGTGAAGCAAAACAAGTTGTTTCTTCTAAAGCATTAAGCTGAGATCTCAATTTCCAGCTAGAAGTAACTGGAATTTCTGTGGTTTCAAAGGAGTTAGTTAGAAGAAACTAATTTTGCCAAACCCATACCTGTTTGCTTGGAAACACTTTTCAAACTGTTTCCTGCTCAAAAAAGAAAGTTTTGAAATTGTTGAAATATCTTTTTTCCAAAAGCATACATTTCAAACCAAAATCTTCTGATATGGGGGTTAGAATGTCTTTATCACAGTAAACTTTAGCAATAGTTTTTGAATGTGTAAAATGGTGGTATCAAAGTGAAACAATTTACCTCACCACTCTAAATTTTTAAATATGGATTGAAGCTATATCTTTATATTACTTGGTTTTGTCCTGAAAAATTGCACAAAACATTTTCCCAACCTGCTCTCTCCCTTTGTGGTAATCTGTGCAAGAAGAGCAACATGCTGTGTTACTTGAAGCAGCAGAACACTGGATTGACGCACAATTTCTTCCATGAACAGCACTTAAAACATTTATTCTGTCCTACAGGGAGAGAACTTTTTTATTATCTTGGTTTTAAAGACAAAACTTAATATTGCCCATATGTACAACAGCAGTACCAGCTTTTGCAATTCCTTTGTAAAACTTACATTGCTCTGAGCACTCATTTGTTCAATAAGAAGCAAAACAAAGGCTGGAATATCACCTCAGATTTTCTTAAAAAAAAAAAAAAAGAGAAGATGGCCTGAGGTGTATTTATTTTGGTGAATGCAGACTACAGGAGAAGTACAGGCATAAGTAGGTTAACTTTAAGCTGACAGGGCAGGGTTAGTCATTAAATAATTAAGTTTGCAAATAAAATCCTGACAAAATTTCCACTAACTTCAGCAGCATTTGGATTTCACCCCAGCTGCTTTTGCAGGAGACAAATTTCTTTTTACATTGAAATAAAAGACAAAGAAAAAAGGACATTAAATGGTTCAATATTCAGCACAGCTGGGATCAAGCCGATGCACTTAGACACTAGCCTACAGCTTCTCCAATGCTATATTTTATCCACACCTCATGAAAAACCTGGGGGCCCTTAGCAGGCAGTGGCGAGCCTGGCACGCTGCAGGATCAGGCCCATCCTCCATGTCTCTCAAGGACAAGCCTGAATTGTTTAGATGTATGAGGGATTAACAGCCATAGGTGATTTTTCATGCAGCTCTACTCAGAAAAAGCAAATCATTATCTGAGGAGGAATTGATCTCAGTTAATTTTAGGCATCTTTGCTATAGGTGTGGGTGTAAACCAGGACCTGCATCCAGCCTAGGGCTGACATAGCCATCTCGGCTGGCCACCTCATGTCCCTTAATAAGCAAAGGAGAGAAAAAGGCACTTTAAGGGTGCAGCCCATCCAACCCATTTGCAATGCCAGCCAGGCTGAACTGCAGTCCAGAGGGCAGTGGCAAGTCATGCTTAGAGAAATCAGCTGTGGGCTGCAATGCTTAGAGAAATCTTGCCTTATCTGTCTGAATGGGTTGGCGTTAAATTGGGAACAAGAAAATAAATACACAAAACTTTTAAGTGTTTTCTGAGGCTTTTCCAGCTCTTCTAGCACCCTAGGCTGACCAGCCATGGCATGGCTGCCCTTAAGACTGGGGGAACTGATATATCCTGAGGGTCATACCCGCCTCTGTGGCTCACCTGCAGTCATGTTTTTGCTCCTTTTAATGCTTCTTCGGTTAATTTTCTTTGCAGATTCATTCACAGGACTCATAAACATAATGACTGACATCATTTGGCGCTACACGGGAGATTTCATGGCTCCTGATATCATCTGCAGAGTCGTTCGCTACTTCCAGGTATAGAAACCTTGTGCTCCCCTGTATGCCCAAGCTCATGTGGCTTTGTGTCCCCATGGCAATAAACCCTAACAAAAATGATGTATAGACATTTTTCTAGCATCAGAAATGCTGAAAGTGTTCATCTAAAGTTGAAACACTTCTAATTAAAGCATATTAAGTCTTTTAAATTTTGTGGACAAGATAAAGGAGAAAGATCTGGGCACAATATCTGGATACAAGTGGTTTTTTTGGTTTTCTTTTTTAATTTCAGTAAAAGTTTTCAAATATACCTAGTTCAGTGTTGTCACTGATATTACTTTCTGCAATAAATATGTCTCAACTGCTGCCTCGTATACCTTCTGCCCCAGGTGGTCCTTCTGTATGCCTCGACTTATGTCCTCGTGTCACTAAGCATAGACCGGTATCATGCCATAGTTTACCCAATGAAGTTCTTGCAAGGAGGTAGGAGAATTTCTGTACCTTGGTATTGCTATGGATATTATTGGATAGTTTTCTAGTTTCAAAATTCTTAACCGTGTTACCATGAATTATTCATTCCTACTGTTGCAACATTTGAACTCTGTTACAGTTTTCCAAATGGCAAAGGAGCTGTGGTTTTGAGATTTATTAAGTTGCACTTAGCCCTCAGCAGTTTTTATTAGCATTGTGTTAGCAAAGAATGAAATGACATTTTAAAAGTATAGAGGTTTTCATTATCTTCCAGCATTTTGAGAAGGTTATTATGGGCAAAAGCTATCCCTTGTAGAACCATACTGACTCTAGGAGCCACAACAGCTATATTTTCATTTATTCACACTAAAAAATGACTTGGATAGACAGTGCAGTACTAAGAATTCATACAACAGTTTGATAAGAGGGAGCTTCAAAAGCTATACCATGTAAGTTTGGATATCTATTGTTTCTTGTAATTTCTTCTATTTGTTATTTTTACAGCACTCAAATATATCCTGGCTGCTTAGCAGTACAATTTAAAGAACATGATTTCTTTCCTACCGATCCTAAAGTGGGACGTTAAGTATGTTGCACCGAGTGAATAAAGAGAAATAGCAGGTGGGGAGGAAGGGGAACAATTACAAGAACCATGAGGTCCAGAAGACACACTTTAATCAGATGCGAATATCATTCTTGTTTTGGAATAATCATGGCTTTTGACAGGCTGCCCTATTCAGGGGATCAGATTAATGGTCCTTTCTGGCCATAAAAGCCTATGAATCAATCACAGCCCAGGAAGTGGTGCAGCTTTGGCAGATGTTAAGTTCTGAAAACTTCAAATACTTTGTGAAATTTAGCCTCATATTCCCCAGCATGCAGACCGACTTTTTCAGACCGGGGAGACTGATATCAAGGTTTTCTCAGCAGGCTTTGGGATGCGCAGCGTGCTTTGCAGCTCCTGCTGATGTTGAGCCAGGCTGGGGAGGGCTCATAAGCCACCTGAAGCACTGACTGCCGGCTGAGCAGGGCGAGCTGTGAGACAGGCTTGCTGACATTTCGTCTTCATATGTGATACAGGAAAAGCAGCGTTCGTTAAATTACCACCTGGGCCTAGTAAAGAATTTGGTGGTCAATCTTTGCAAACCACTTTGAAGTTAAAAAAAAACCCACCAAGCCACCTCAAATCTTTATAAAAGCCTTTTTTTAAACTCAGTTCCATTTCCTATACCTATACCATAAAGTTTTTTCTTTTCTTTTTAAGACTAGAAAGGAGCAGACATTGCACCCAGCCAAGGGGCAGCAGAGCCATCAGCTGGGTACAGATCTGCGGGGGGAAACAGGCCATGAGCAAAGATAATGCTGGCAAAGCCCACCTGCCTCTGGCAAGGGCTGGCTACACACTGATGGACAAGCAAAGGCCATGTTCAAAGGGAAAAAGGAGGTAGCTGCAAATTCAAAAGAACTATCTAGACAGGTATATTTACCATAGCAACGTCCTGGAATATACATAAAGAGTCACCTTTTGCACCCAGCTATTTCTAGCAGAGGTGTCATGGGGGGGCTTTTGAAATGCCCTTAGCTATTCTGCAGGCAGAGAACAAAGAGATTTACAAAACTTTGTAATCGGTGAAGACAGAAACTTTAAAAACAATTCTGAGTCAACTTGTGGCAAATTTCTTTCCAAAATGAAACACCTGTCCCTGAAAATCCTTCAATCAAGAAACAAAAGAGTTGTTTCTCCTTACCAATTTAAAAAATTATGTTTCCGTGTAGCCTTGAAGTATCATTTTGGAAAAAAAAATCAAACATTTTGCTTTGAAAATGTCAAACAATTTATTTTTTTTTAAATTGTGGTTTAGTTACTAGCCTCAAGTCATGTTAAAAAGCATTTGCAATGAGCTGTACTTGGCATGGCTTCTAAGAAAATAAGCTTCTACAATTAAATATTTTATATTCTCTTCGTGAATACATAAATGACCACAGAAAGTGCAGGATATGGAAGAATTATACATACTAATCCTAACGCTTTTACTGTATGAGGTATCTAATTCCATAACCAAAAGGGCTGCTAAAAAAAATCATAAAATAAAGATTGAAAATAAAAGAAACTGAGAAGTTATAGTAAAAGATATTTTATGAACATTTCACCATGTTGAAAAGGTATATGCAAACAGTGTACAACCTAAGCAACAGGCAACAACAGAACTTCTTAAGTAAAAGGCTTAACCCTTTTACACCTACCCAAGTAGGTGCAAACTGTCCCTTGCATGGCTTTGGGCTGCAAATAATGCTAAAGTCCATCAGATCAGTGAGATTCTGGAAAAACTTTCTCTCTCTGATTTTAAAACCTAATTTTAAATTGACACTCACTTTACAGAAAGATTGCATGGCATTGCCGTTCATGGTAGTGGGGAGCAAAACTCCTCACAAGAGCTGCCTCCCCGCCACGTGTTGCTGGGAGCAGGCAGATGTGCACAAAAACACTGCCGCAGAGCACGGATGGGGGAAATGGAGCAAAGGAGATGGTGACATGAAAATGTCTTTTAAGAAAGCCAGTGCCAGAGCTCACAGCTGAGATTCCCACTCCAACCCTTGGTGTTCGTCTTGACCACCCCAGTGGTCAAGAAAAATTCTCCATTTAAAGAGCAATATTGCTTTCAAAGGAAAATACTGAGACTGGCTGAATAGAGTAGCATATTTCAAAAGCTGTTATTTATTTTATTCCATTTATAATTGATATAGTTCTAGTTATATGATTTGCTGGTGTTTAGAGCATATTAGAGCATTTAGAAAAAACAACATAAAAACCCCCTGCTTGTGAGGCAGCCGATTAACCTGAGTCTGATAAAACAAAAATCTATTTACCTAGATGTTATCAGTGCCCTGTAAATCCCTTTAGACTAGCAAGGCCATATTATACCAAACACGAGGGACATTTAAAAACAAAATTAAATGAACATTGCAGGTAATGTTTTATAAAACACAAAGATGAAATACCACTCTTGCCCAACCCAAATTGCCCACTTCTTTTCAAATTAGAGGCATCGCTACACAGTGCGAAAAATAAAGTATATTATCCAAGTATGATCTTTTCCCCTTCAGAACAGATATGTGGGCCCCACTGAGGCTTGTATCTATGTAGCTTAAGTAGCTAGCTCACAATCAAAAAGTCCTTTCTGTCAGGAAGTATTTTGTGAAACTTACTCTTAAAATTCCTTTTGCTAAGTTTATTCTGTTACGCACTGGGAAACTTTACAGTTCTCCTTTGCCTGTGCATTATTTATAGACTTAATCTAACCCTCCTCAGTTACGCAGATGTCATCAGAGTTCCCTTAAGCCCTAGGTTAGCAAGACCGTATTTTGCTGAACGTGGGTAGCATTTAAAAATGAGCAGGATAAGTGAATATTTGCATCTGATGTTTTATAAAGCATAAAATTACTTTTTGAATGTTTCTCCCACACACTCTTTGAGCTTCAAAGAGGAAAGACGTTCTTCTTGATATGCATAATTTAAAGTGATTTTCTATTTCACACACAACCTTGGGTATTTTGTAGGACAATAAAGTATTTCAACACCAAAGCTTCCCAGATCAGAAACTCTGTCTCCATCTTTTCCTCTCTCAGTCTGACTCAGGAGGAATAACCGCTGCTGAGAATCACCGATACTCCAGAGATCAGCCCTTTTTCCCCATACTTTTTGGCTAGAGCTGCCTGGATTTTAGCCAGAAGATGCAGATTTGTGAAAACGAAAGCCTTGGGGCTGTTTGCTCCAACCCATTGACTTTTACAAAATCCCATGGGTGCCACCAGACATTATTTGGCTTCCCACCAGCTTTCACCACTTGGCAGCGGAGGAGGCCAGAAGTCCAGGGGAAGCAGTAGCCTAAACCTGCCAAGTGTTTTGGGATCCTTCAGCTCCTGATCTTCACCATGAGGTCCAGCAGGATCTCCTAGTCAATATCTGTTGTGGCAGATAAAACACAGCTGAGCACTTGAGCACCAGACCACCATCATCTGCCCTGTCTCATGGTTAGCAGTCCATCCTTGGCATGACTTGGGCATATGCCCTTCCACAGGAGCTGGGTTTGGTCCCCACCATGATGCAGGGAACTGCAGGAGATGCTTGGGCTCTCCAGGACCATGTTTCTTTGGGGCAGTAAAGTTGCAGCTGGAGTTAAAGGCAGCTGGTTATGCAGTTTTGTTCCGATCCTGAACTAAGGCATTTTCTCTTTCCTGATAGGAAATAGTTTGCAAGCTTTCTCACCACAAGGTGCAACAAAATGTTCAATTTCCATTCCAAGGAGGACATTTCCCCTGCCAGTACATCCAGTACGCTCCAACCTAGTTTATGTTTTAAGTAATCCTTCCCAGTCTAGGCCTTCCTCTGTTATCTGTAGCACAAGGGCTCCTTCTTCTTTTCTGCCTCTGTGTCTTCCTACTGACCGCCACTTTGCTGTGCCAGGGTAAGTGTGTGCAATAGGGCAGGCCTGTGGCCCTTTGCATTCATTCATGATGTCTTGGTGGCATAGAGGAACTATTTATAACTCATGTTTCTGACTTGCTGACCCTGACCAGTGCCTTTCTCACAGCATTTCAGATTGAATGGGCCCTTAACATCTTTAAATAAAACATGTAAAATATAAGCTGTCGTGGTTTAGCCCCAGTCAGCAACTAAGCACCACACAGCTGCTTGCTCACTCCCCCCAACCCTGTGGGATGGGGGAGAGAATCAGAAGAGCAAAAGCAAGAAAGCTCATGGGTTGAGATAAGAACAGTTTAAAAATTAAAATAAAATAGTAATAGCAATAAAGGTAATGATGATAATAATAATGATTATGATAATAATAATAATAATAATAATAATAATAATAATAATAAAAAGGAAAATAACAAGGGAGAGAAATGAAACCTGGCAGAAGAGAAAAAAAAAAACACAAGTACTGCAACCACTCACACCTGCCAACCGACACCTCCAGTCCCCGAGCTGCGATCGCTGCTTCCCCTGGCCAACTCCCCCCAGTCAATATGCTGGGCATGACATCATATGATATGGAATATCCCTTTGGCCAGTTTGGATCAGCTCTCTTGGCTGTGCACCTCCCCTCCCAGCTTCTTCTGCACCTGGCAGAGCATGGGAAGCTGGAAAAGTCCTTGACTAGTGTAAGCATTACTTAGCAACAACTAAGTAATAATAACTCAGTGTGTTATTAACATTATTTTCATACTAAGTCCAAAACACAGCACTATACCAGCTACAGTGAAGAAAATTAACTCTATCCCAGCTAAAACCATAACATAAGCCCATAACAATATGACTTTTTATCATGAGAAAGAGATGAAATGCCCATTCTTCTTTGCAGTCTTTTCAGCATCAGCCAGCTGCAGCCCAAGATTCTGCTTCTTCACCCAGTTTCCTTCTCCTCCCTGCCTTTCTATCACTACTGCTACAAGGGGCCAGTTGTGCCTTCATCCCCATTAACGCTGTCTGTTTGATCCTGTTGCACAGAAAGACAGGCGAAAGTTCTTATTGGAGTGGCCTGGAGCCTCTCTTTCCTGTTTTCCATTCCGACTCTGATTATTTTTGGGAAACGGCAGCTCTCCAATGGGGAAGTGCAGTGTTGGGCTCTCTGGCCTGATGACTCCTACTGGATACCCTATATGACAGTGGTGGCTTTCCTGGTGTACTTCATTCCTCTGATTGTTATCAGGTGAGCCTGAAGTGCAGTCAGCAAGTGTGTGGTGAAAGCTGTGAAGTGTGCAATCAACTTAATGCTTTAATTTCTACTCATTCATTATGATTTCTTTTCCACACCTGCCTTATAGCTGCTTTGTTTTTTATCACATAATGCATAGGTTGCTGTACTTGCTCTGGGTGTTCTCCATGAGGTATAAATAGCCAGAATCATTTTCTCTGAAAAAAGGACTGAATCTCTAAGTGTGTCCACTTATCTCCACAGCTTTAGGCTTGAAACATATCTTTATAGATCCAGTATGGATGTCTAGCTGTTACAGCAAAACATAATTTTAATAAAAGACCAGGAAACCACACTTAACGTTAATTAAATTAAAATTAACTGAATGTGCTCTCAAGCTTCATAGTACTAGAAGAGTGTTTCTTCACCAGGATCAGAAACAAATCTCCAAGCATTTGAAGCTGCCAACCACTCCTAGGATATGAGCAAATAAAATCCTTCCCGTTTTGTAATGGGAAACCTGAGCTGCAAATATTTGAGACTGATTTGCCCAAAATCACAAAGACGATCTGCAGCAGAATTTATTTTAAACTGAGGTCAACTAATATCGCAGACTGTGCTTAGCACTCAGTGAATTTTATTGCCTCCCTCTGGGGCACTGCCATTAGCTGCTGTTAAACAAAAATTATCTAGCCATGAGGAGCTACCAATGCAAAGGAGCAGTCAAAAACTGATGTGGAAAGGGAGGAGGCTTCTTAAGTGCCTTGAAAGACTGCCAGTGGCAGTAACTTGTTCTCTGAGCCCTTTCCTTTCTTTCCCTTTTATTCTCTTTTAGCAGCAAGATTACAGTAGGGTTTCTTGGTGTCCATCTCTTCTTCTTTGTGGCAAAGATGACTTGCTGGGACTCCTTTTTTTTTTCCCATAATTTGGTGACATGCTGTTTGGGCTGTGAGAGAGGAACTATGTTTGCATGTCAGTTGGACACCTCTCTTGGTCCATCTGTTTTTCCAGCAGGTGATGAGCCTTGAGGCTCTGTTAGCTTCCTGCTCATCAACACCCCAGGTGGGGGAGGGGGGGGGAAGGGGGGCGGGGCGCTGATCTTTTCTACATGATGACAGGACCAGATACATAAGTGAAATAGTAAAGACTTGTGTTGTGGGTTTAGTTCCTTTCCAGTTGGGTTGTGCCTTGAAGTTTCTTACTGTTTAATCACAGAGATTAAGTTCTGTAACTTCTAATGGCAACAAGTTTCTCTCTGATAGACTCAAAACCACGTGGTGCTTGAACTCATCTAGCTGACTTTTTGATACAGATTCAACACTGATCAGTGTTGCTCCCTAGAGACAGGGAAGAATTTTTATACTTTGCTCATAACACAGCAGTTTGCTAAACCTTCCATCTTTTGTGCCAGATTGCACAGATATAACAAACAAAATAATGAAAAGTTCTCCTTAAAGAGAGGACATGATAGCAATAGCGAAAAACTACTCCTAGATTGTCCAATTGCTCTTGCTTCCTAGACAGGATCATTTCTCTTTGTATGTTTTCCTGTATCTTAAAACCAGCCTAGTTTTAAATAAACCAGAAATATTCTTGGGAATATGTAAATAAAAATGTGGGTGGATCTGCAGCCCAGCACTAGAAGCAAAAAGAATAAACACAGAAGAGACAAAAAGTAATTTAACTGTGCAAAAGAAATGGCACTAGAAAACTTTGAGGCTGGCTGTTACTATGAGAGGACTTTTGTTACGAATTTTCTCAAGTAGCTAGCAATCAGGAAATTCTGGCCAGCATCTTAAGTGTTTTAAGAAAAAGGCCCATAGCCTGTCCAATTATCAATCATTCCACAGGTGTGTGAAACATCTCTTTCACACTCAAACTTACAGATTTGCACACTTTCTATTACAGATCAGCCACTCCTTTTACATGGCGTATATAGTCATTTGGCAAGAAAAGGCAAGCTACATAGCAACAAATTTTCCAAAGCTGCTGACATTATGCTCCCCGCCTCCCTGCCAAAGGAAGATATTCAAACCAGATCAGCTCTGTGACTTGCTTTACAGTAAATCCCCAGAAGCAAGAAGGCGATGAAGACATGAGGGAAAGGGAGAGTCGGTAAAACTGGCATTTCATTAGATTGCCCTGACAGCTAAGACATGAATAAAGCATCCTAAAATTTTTGTGGCTTTAACCTTAAGTGACTTTCACACAAGAAGTTTATGGCAGGACAGGAACTTAAAACACGGGCCTAGGAGCCACGGGGCAGAGCGGTGCCCGTTGCCTGCCGAGACATGTTCCTGATTTCAGTGTACACTAACACAAATGCTCCCACATCTTTGCCAGCAGAAGTCAAATTCTTGACAGATCCTAAGTGGTACTGGGCACTGGGAGGAGGGAAGCAGGGTGAGCCAGGGAAGGATTTTTTTGTGCCCATTTATTTCTAGTTGTCAGTGATACTATTTTCTTCAGAATAAAGAGGATTACCATCAGGGCAAGGTCAGCAGAGACATTATGAACAAATGCCATGCAGTTTGGAAAGAACTGGTTATTTTTTTAGAACATTTTTTCAAGTTTCAAGCATACAACTGAAGGTTGCAACTTCCCAGCTGAAGCATCTGTAAAACATCTGTCAACATAGCCTCAAGGCATGACATCTATTTCTTTAAAATTTCTTGGCAGTCCAGGAGTTTAAAGCTAATGCACCTAATGTGGCTGCAGCATACAAATACCCTGATAAGCAGTCTGCAGCTAAAGAACAGCAGGAATGGCTGTTAACATCTGCAGGGATTCAATTTCTCTGCAAAAGTTTTGTTCCACCAAATACTTTCAGACGCACACTAGATTTGAGACAAACAAGACACTGTTTCATAAGCGTGAGTGAGAGAGATCACGTACATTGTGGTTGTGTGTCACTCTGTCAAAAGATTAGTTATAAAAATGAAAGGTGTTATTCAGTAAACGAAGGAACACATTTTGTGATTATTTTTTTTTAATTTAATGGCCTTTAGCTGAAGATGTCATTAAAAAAAGGCCACAACATAACTATGGAGAGATGATCCATAAATGTGCAACTGAAAAGTCAAGGATCAGTATCTAAAAAGCTGGGAATATGAATAAACCAGAAGCCAAGGCACACGCCACACTTACTGAGGAAGTGAGGCAGGGTGCACACAGAGAAAGAATAAGACCTTTTCTGCAATAATTCATTTTGTTTGC
Source organism: Morus bassanus (assembly GCA_031468815.1). Taxonomy (NCBI): domain Eukaryota; kingdom Metazoa; phylum Chordata; class Aves; order Suliformes; family Sulidae; genus Morus; species Morus bassanus. Next base: position 54,224,215 of record CM062567.1, on the reverse strand, counting down.
ACAGCTACTTTATTTTCTCTGCCAAAGCACTCTGATTTAGCTGCATGGCAGGTGCCTGACGCAATGTGGGACACTGGCTGGCAGAGTTAATTTGTAATTAGTTCTGCCACCTGAATCTGCTGAAAACCTAACCTCTAGAGCAAAGCAGTTCACTGATGACAGCACTTTTTCTGACGCAGTTCATCTGAAGTGCATACAAAGGATAAAATTTTACTTTTCAGGTGCAGGGCTTGATACGCCGCTGTGGCTGAGCGGTTTTCACTTGCTACAGTCCAGGTACCATCATCTTTTAAGCTTCTCTCATCCATCCCTCAGCTCTCTCGGCAGAGCTGATTTCACATGTTCCTGACACAGCCTTCAAGTAACTCATAGGAGTTGTGTTATTCATAACACTGCAGCCCATGGAATGAATTATTTAGCTGATAACCTTATGCTTAGTCTGGAAAACCCTTCCACCACCAAGCTAATCCCCTAGATGTGGTGCAAGCAAACCCTCTAATTTCCAAGCCAAAATACGAACCAGAAGAAAACAACAATCTGTCCCCTTTTTTAACATGTATATATGAAGAGGCAATCTATGAACAAAACTGCAACAGCCCTGAAAAATTTAAATACTTGGGAGGTCTGTTCTGACCTCTTCTTCACAACTGGAGAATCAGCAATCAAACAGCTTGTGGTTTTGTGGTGAGTTTTTTATCTGATTATAATACAAATGAACAAGACCTGAATAATGAAAAGAGAATGAAAAACTGTGATTAGATTTTTAACCCAAGTGTGTGATTATCTTTGAGAGCTGAGAAAGGGGGACAATATTCGTTATTTTCATACAAAATCTCCCCTCATCCGCTATCTCAGTGTCAGTCAAGGAGAGCCACAGATCCTGCATCAGGTTCTTCTTTACACCACTTAAAAAGATAGCCCATTCTTCCCTCTTATTTAGACTAATCTACCTCTTTTTCTGCAGCTGATATTGTCAACCTACCAAAACCCAGAAAATTCAGAAGAATTAATTAGGCAACCTGCAGTAATTAGTTCTCTCCTATTCTGGAAGAAGTGCCATCAGCTATATCCAAAGCCATTTCTCCTACACCAAGATATGCCAAGCAAAGCTCAAACAGTATCTGTGACAGTTGAGTACCTCTGGGACATTGCTGAACAGAGGTTAAATGTGGGTCAAATCAAGATTACAGACTTCTCTCCTGCAAATGGGCACCTGGGCCCCTCAGGTCCTGGGATGGGGAGACAGGAGAGCTACTGGGTTTCTATTCTGTATCATTACTCTCTGCCAAATCATAATTATATTCTGATGCTTGAGTATCCAGAAATTCAGAGTCTTTTTAGCTGTTATTCATGATTGGCAAATATAGTTTTTATATTTTAACCTGACAAATGTAACACATAGGCATTTATCTAACATAATTTCAAATTCAGGTTAAAAAAAAAATTGCAAAAGTTCCTCTTGAAGCACAGAGGAAAAAATATCCATCTGCTGTTTAAAATCAAAACTCCAAAGAGAACATTTGCTTTGGAGCAGCAGAAAAATAATTAGAAGAGAAAAAACAGAAACAGCTAAAAGGAAAAATACAGAACTAAAATCAAGATATTGCAATGAAATAAAAAAAAAATAAATAAAAGGTATTTTTCTGAATTAAAGCAAATAAAGGGAATAAAAATACCATTAATAAAATTACCAATGGTCATTTTTTAAGCTTGATTTAGTAAGCACAATCATTTTTGTCTGCAATTTCCATTTCGTAATAAAAAAGCCTAGATCTTGCACATATGTTCTAATATATGCCCATCTATTAACCTACCCATTACACATGCCTACAATGGTTTCTTCAGATGAAGTTACATATGCCTTTTGTCTTTGGATAAATAGTGCTGTAAATTAGCTACCATAAAACATAATGCAGCTGTATTACTTTGCACAAATAAAGTACAAGGAACAATAGGCAATGCTCAATGATAAGTACAAGCAATTAGCAGGGAGCTTAAGTGTACCTTTTGCCATGGTAAAGGCTCATTTTACTAGTAAATACTGAGCCTGGGTGGGCCACTATCGTAATGAAATCATTTATTTAAAAAAAAAAAATAATAAATCTGTGTTTAAAGAGTGGGCAGATCAATAACTCTTGTAATTGTTAATATCAACATAGCTTTACCAGAAGACATTTTATTTTCCAAAACAAAAGTGATCTATGAATTAAAAATAAAGACAGAGTGGGACTATTCATGGTAACATTTGTATGACTAACCATAAGTTAGTTATTCACATGAACAAAGAATGCGGTAATTACCAATGGGTCCATATTAAACAACACCATTAACTAATAACATGCTACAATGAACATGCATCTTAGTCCTTCAGAATTTGGATCAAGCTAAACTGCTTTTGGAGATGCAATGAATTTAGTTTGCCGAGATACATCCATAGTCTGAACCATATTCTTGTATTTTCCTGCCACCTCTCCAGAAACGCCAGAAAAATCACTGCATTTTCAGGTCAACAGCATGCCCTTTATATCCTGTGGTCTTCAGAGTCTGAGCAGCTCCTTCTCAAAAAGGCTTGGATTATTTTTCCATCCAGGTTTGATTATGCCACCTGAGCCCTTTCTTCCTTTTCTTTAGTCTCTCACCTGTAAATAATGGGCCACAACAACTCATATAGTATTTTAATATCATAGTATGCATTGAAATGACTATAGCACATGTTTATATAGCCACCAAGAATTCCCAGTGAGGGCTGGAAGACCAGTGCACTATGCACTTACAGACACAAAGAAACCTGATGACATCTGGACCTAATGAACAATACGTCACATCTCCTGGTGCTTTCAGTGGAGACAAGAGCAAGCAGCACGCAGGCATGTTACATGTGTTGGAAAATGAGGTTTGTGGCAATGTGTACAGTGTGCTTTTACATTTTGACAGTGAAGGCTGAGTAGCTTGATGTCGAGAGGAAGGAAACAGAGATTACCGTACAGTCAGAATGGTGTAGACTGTTGCTGAACACCCTCCTGTCCACCTGAATAGCAGTTGTTATCTGTCCCCTGTTACTCTTTACTCACCTGCCACTTCATTTTCCATCAAGTGGGAATTTTTTCCCACCCTTTGAGATGTCACCAACCATGACATCCTCTTCCAGCCACCTTTTAAAGAAAGAAAGAAGCTACAAATGCATTCTGAAAAAAACTGCTTTTCCCTTGTAAGAAAAATACAACTTCTGTTCGATAAGTGCTCTCTTTTTATTGTTGTGGCTTTGAAACACACACACAGATGCCTTTTATGATCTTAAGCTTTGGGTGACACATTTCTGGAAACTCCAGTTTCTTAGCTCTGTGCCAGCAGAGCCGGGGAGAAAACAAAAAAACAAAAAACAAAAACAAAACAAAAAAAAAAAGATTAAGCATTAATAAGATCTGGAGTCCCAGAGAGATCAAAGCATAAAGGCATAATTGTGGCTGGCAAAACAGTTGCTGGGAATTGTACCTAGCATGACAAGTGACTCGTCTTTCCTGACACCCACCCTGATCAGCTTTAAACCACCTCTGGTCCCCTCCCGATAAGGAAGGCTCCAGTGGATCCAGCTATAGAGAAAAGAAGATGAACAGAGGCAAAAACACCAGTACAAATCCACTACGTTGGCAGCACATTAGAAGCCACTGGATTAAACCAGGAATTAAACTTTGCCCCAGACTTCTAAAAATTAAGGATTCAAATGAAACAGCATGTAAAATGCCAAGGGAAGAAGACAGCTGCCATAACTGCATCTGGTGAAAGGGATGCTCCTACCAGACTCTGCAGCCAAGAGGGCAGGATTTCTGAGGTCGGAGGGAAAGCAAGTGAGGAGCCTGACTTTGTCAATTCAATCCTTGTGGTACTTAGCTGGAAGTAGGGAGTGTGAATATTTTGACTATGGAGTTAGGCTCCTTCGTCCTGATGCTTAGGCAACTCTGAATGTGTCCTGCTAGACACAAGCAGGTCTGCATCAGAAGGAATATTGTTTAAACTGCAAATAAAAGGTCAGGCTAGAGATAGTGGGCTAGGGAGATAGAAATAGGACTTTTAGGAGCTGGCCGGAAATTTTCTTGATATGACAACAATTATCATTGTAATACATTCTTATTCATTGGAACAATCAAAGGAGAAAAGATACATGAATTTTCCACCATTGTCAGTACGAAGTACAGAGGAACTCTCAAGTAGCACCAGCTGATAAATAAACAGGTTCTTGAAAATCCAGGAGATAAAAGGAAAATGTTCAAGTCAGGGAGGGCAAGCTGGAGTCCGTGGCAGATGCATGCAAAACCCTCACTGGCAAGTATGTTACTGCTCTGCTGCACAGCCCAGACTTGCCTGTTGAATTTCCAGCTCTCACCTACTGAGCCTGGAAACCAGTTGGCTCAAACTTCCGCGGAAAGGAAACCTCCAAGGCACACAAATACTGCCTTTGCAAGCGTGTCTAGGAATTGAGGGTGCTGTGGGAAAGGCTTGTATATCAGTCTGAAGGCTCTAATAAGAATAATGTCTCTTCTGATAATAAAAATAAACAACATGATAGTAAGACACATTTTTGTCTCTATAAAACACCCTGCAATAATCTCCCTAGCTGTACCTTTTTCACAGAGTCACCGCTAAGGTTTATGGCAATTAATGGTCAGGCTGCCCCAGGCCCCCCAAAACACTGCAGTGCATTGCAAACAGCACACAGTGACTTCTGTTATGGTGCTTCATTTTTACATTAGCAAAACAGGGCAACCTAAGTCCGTTAGATGAAATATTTTGAAATTATTTTTTCTTCTTTAGCAGACTAAAAAGGAAAACACCAGTCAAAAGTATGCTGTTGCTTAGTGATTTTTAGGTGCATTTTATGCATGCTTGCAGGAGAAAAGGCAGACAGAGCAAGGCCTCATTTTTTTTTATGTAAGCTGCTGAAAAGGTAACATCCTCATCCAGGAAGTGGGTTCAAACAGCTCTTCAGCTTGAATGAAATGTTTTTGCCTATTTCTATATTAAGCAAATAGAATTCCAGATTTGTTTTCACCTAGGGAAAGGTCATAACTATCTGAGGTCATTGTAGACTAGGGCACTTTTCATCTTTCCCATTAAAAGTATATGCATATTTCCCTCTAAATTTTGAATCGTCTCACTCTTCCCATCTACTTGATAATTCTGTATTCTTCGATTTCCATGCCAGGACCTTGAGACCTGAAAATGAGCAGCGTGGTTCTTGCCCCTATCGAATTCCCCAGGGCACCATTTTATTTGTCAGCTTCATACTCATAAAGTAGCACCAAAACAGAATTGTACATGCAGCAAAACCAGGTCCCTCCCCTTGCTTCCCCATTTCATGGTTAGTGTCCTGGGGCTGGTACCCAGGCAGATTTGGCCTCAGCTAGCTCAAAATCCCCATCGAGCTCTTCCCTGCGAGATCTTGGCCAAATCACTGCATTCCTCTGAGCCTCAGATTTGATACCTGCAAAGCCAGGACAATGATAACAACTTCCATGGTGAAAACTCTTCAGATCTGCTCCTGAAAATTACTACAGGAGAGTCATATTTTATTTATTATTGTTGTTGTCATTATTATTATTTCTATGCAGTCCCATCATCTCTATGAGCTCCTTACACATAGATAAGTGTATTCATAGAGCACAAATGACTGGGATGTCAGTTAAATTTATTATGCCTCATAATATCAATGACTCTTTCCCTTCTGTAGCGTCATATACTCAATTGTGATTCGAACCATCTGGATGAAGAGCAAAGCTCAGGCTGTCATCATATCCAGCTGCCCTGGTGAGCCTCAGCACACTTGTCGCCAGCCTCATGATTTGAATCCAGCTGGTCCCCCCAAATCTGGGAATACCTGGATGTGCAGTGTCTCATTGGGCCCCCATCACAGCGGTGGGAATGGGTTTTCTGTAATTGCTCATTCATAACTCTTTTCTACGTTATTTACATTCTTTCCTTTAACACTAAATCCCCTTTAGAGAAATGATAGAAAACCTCTGTGAGAAAAGAATTAAAAAGTAAAAAATCTTTATTCTAGAACTTAGAATCCCTATTCCTAGAACTTTTCTAGGAAACACATTGTTTTCACATGCCCTTACAAGTCTGGATTTTGGTCAAGATCAGAAATTCCTGGCTATGGAAAGCCATAAAATGAGCTGAGCTTTCCACCCCAAGACTGTAAATATTTTTGGATGCTTCTGAGTTATTTTGGCAAAAAGCAAACATCATTTCAAGATCCTCACTTGTCAGCTGCCTTTCCTATTAGTTATGAAGAAAAGTATGTTCATTTACCCTAATGTGTTTTACAACACAACTCACAAGAGCACACAACCAGTTAGTGCAGCCAAGTGGTGAGTGGAAACATATCAAACCATGGCAACCAAGTTGCTGGTATTAGCCTGAAGCAGAATCATGATCATGTCTTCTAGAGGAGGAAGTGTCCTAATGTGTTATTGCACATATTCAGATATCCTTATGTCATAACCTGACATTTGTCAACTATAATCTAAGATTTACTCCTCCTTTGAAAAACTTGAGCAGGTCTGATTTCTAATGATCCTGCCTTCATGACAATCAGTATTAACTAGTCTTGAAAAAAATGTCAGTCTCCTCATCCAGGAGGTATATTATGCTATATAAGTCACCAAGTGATGTCCTGTAATACATATATGGACTGACTTCAAGCTTCTATGTGGGATGTTTCACTGATAACAAGTCCACGTTAATTTTATTTATATTTTTTCTTTACAAATTACACAGCCTTGATATGCTATTTTTATAAGAGGTGCAAGAAGTTGTGTACACAGAGTTATTTTCAATTACATTAATCAAAATTCCAGTCCTAAGTTTGGACTACAAGAGTTTAAGGATGTTTTGATAAAAAATTACCTTCTTGTGTATTCACTGTGGTGAACCTAATTATTCTGACCCAGCAACATGAACAGCAAACTGACATTAATAATGAAATCAGGCATATTATTGCAATCATGCTGGTACTGTTATTCAAATACAGAATTTGATTCTCAGAGAAACTAATGTGACTTCAGAGGAAATGAGATCAACCAGCCTTGGTGTAAGACTGAATAAAGTTTGCTTCTCAATTCAAGCCATGCTTCATTTCTGAAAAGCTAGTCTAACAGCATTTCATATTTCATTACTGAGGCAACATGGAGAGTAAAATGCATGACTGGTTATCGAAAGCATCAAAACAAGTAAGAGGTTAAGGGAATGGAGTATGTGTTTTTAAAATTCTTCTGACTGAAATGCAGTTAAAAATGAACAAGTAGTCTGTTTTGCCAGGTTGTTTCTTCTCTTTTCTTAATTATAGCTGCCAGTTCCTTTCAGAAAAGTTCTTCTATACCACCACCCTGGTAGCATTTTTGTAGCTGTGATGGTGCATGGTTTTCATTAGACTGATACAGTTGGTCACATAGGCAGTGGTTTTCCTGATTAAGTGTCAAGGATCAGGAATACCCAGCTGCCACAATGCTTCAGGAAGATCACTTCTGCTTACATTTCCCCTTTTGATATTGGGTGGCTCAGGTTTTGAGTGTCCAATTTGAGCAGGCTTGCAACTGTCCAAATTTCAGCCCCCACCTGACATCAGGGAAGGATGGGCTATGTATCGCTGTCCTGTGGAGGTATGCGCTGACACATGCACACAGCAGCCCTACTCTTTCACTAGCTGAACTGTTCTTTCCCCAGGTGGCAAAACCTCTGCTGGCTACACCAGTCGTGGGTTCATATCCAGGGCAAAAGTGAAAGCGATCAAGTACAGCATCGTAATTATCCTTGGTAAGAGAAAAGCCCTACAGCTGGTAGTTTGGGAGGATCCTGATGTTAGGAAGCTGGTCTTCCTCAGCTCCCTCCATCATCAGCAGATAAAGTGCAGTGGATGGCTCAGAGGAGGAGCTTTACTTAGATCCCCTGATTTGCCTTCTGACCTTGTCCTTCCCCTCTCTTCTGGCTGATAAGCTCCTATTTTAGGCATCTGACATAAGCCTCAACTGAAATTGTGTGCACAGCCCCTCATGTGCATAAAGAAAGTAAAGGAGGGACACTGCCTAAAAGGAACAAAGGAAGGGGGCACCTGCTTCCCATGCAGGCTGCCAGAAGACTTGGCAACTGAGTTGTCTTTTAGGCTTAGAGACTATGTATGGCATGTTAGGTGCTGTGAGGGGGTGCAAGGGAGAGGAAGGAGAGGCGAGGGATACAGAGCAATTGAATTTGGTGTCAGAAACATGCTGCCTGCCAAGGTGGGAAGAATGAGCTCTCCTTTCCCAAGCAGGCAGCAGATGACTCAGTGCAGGTGTCCTCCGTCTCCCAGGGAGATGACATTATTCTGATAGAATTAGGAGGCTGACATTCTATCCTGATAAATAAAGGAAGCATCACACAGGGCTGTGATTAGCTGCCAGAGACAGGCAGGAAGGCGACCAAAGCTATTTACTCCCAAGGGCTGACAGACATCCCCTACCACTGAAAAACAGATCGCTTCTCTTTCCAATACTACACATAATTCAGATTGGATGATATTGTGATAATAGCTACTACTGAGGTGCTTAGCTCACTGTTTAGTGGTAGCATCTGCAGACATGAGAGAGGCCGGTGTGATTCATGCTTTTCAGAAGCCCAAGAACAGCTTCTCTGTGTCTGAACTTTTCTGTATGGCAACCAGAGAAAGCTTTTGTCAGAAGTAACTACTATCGCAAAGCCATCAGATGTCAAGAGCTCACCTGGATACTCAGTGTTTCAAAGGACCTTGATAATATGAGGCACCCAGCATCTCTTGACGTGCAGATTAAGGCACCTAACATTCATGGATTTCTTTATAGCCACTTAAAGTTCTGCATAGTCAGTGCTATGATCTATACCTTGACAATGCATATTGGTATTTTGTTTATATCTGTGCATAGACACTGCCAGTTTGGTTACTCTAGAGAACAGGAGGAGAGTTTACCTCTTCCTTGCACATTCAGTGAGCACTCAGCTAACTGCCAACTAAAAAATACTGATTGCTGCAGCAAGAAAGCAAGCGTGGGATCACTCTGTCTCATTTGGGTCAGGAAGAGATCATGTGTCTGATTTCATAGATACCTGTGTATTTGCAACTCAGGTACTTATCGCTTAGTTGAGTGAACTGCCTGTCCCACTGTTTCTATGTAAATCTTTAATCAAATTCCTTTATGAAAGGAGATGACATAGAAATTTGGGAGGGACAGATTAATTCCCTATGTCTGCCAGTAAAGGTAGACCTTTGGCCTTATTATTTCTACCACCTCTGAACAAAAGCAGGGGCTATGAGCAATGCAGTCCTCTCTTCCCTTCCCCAACTTCATCTCTTAAATTGTGGTATAGGAATTGGACAGTCTTCCTACACACTCCATATGCACGTCACCTCCAACCAGCATGCCAAATGACATGTTGGTCTGCCATAATGTGGTGTGAAAGGGTGTCATTCCTTGCTCCTGGACGTCTAAGCCACCTTTTTTAATAGGTGGCTCTGACAGGCAGCGCTGTCACGGAGTGGCACTTCGGTAGTGTGTACATTTAGATTGGCTGCTTGCTCAGGGGACCATTAAAAGAGCACTTCACTATAACTTATAATGCTTTAACTGGCTACCTATTTACCCTTTATGTGTTGTGTAGTGTTCAAAAGTGCCTCGATATGTCTAGAGGGAGCACTCTAAACACTTAGAGGAGTACACATGATATATTTTATGGGCATTAAAATAAAAATAAAGACAAATAAAAGCACAGGCTAATAACTATTGTCTTAAATAAGACCCTGAATAGGGAGAAGGGTTTTTTTTCATGAACAAATATTTATGTGTTGTGACAGTCTCTCTATGCGTGTGTGATTACCTCCCTAAATAGAGAAACTACCTAATGTCTAAATTCCTCTCTCTGTCTCTCTTCCAGCATTTGTTCTTTGTTGGAGCCCTTACTTTCTTTTTGATATCCTGGACAACTTCAACATACTCCCTGAGACCAAAGAGCGCTTCTATGCATCTGTGATCATTCAGAACCTGCCAGCCTTGAACAGTGCCATCAACCCCCTCATCTACTGCTTCTTCAGCAATCGATTCTGTCCTCCTTTCGAGTATTGCTCCTTTACTGTCACCCAAACTAGCCCCTAAGAATGGAGGGAACACATAAAGACAGTCCCTAAAACGACTACCTGTTTTCACATGGTTTAATTCTGACCATTCCTTATTTTCTTTAGGGAAAGAAGAACACGAAGGCTGGGGGGAACTTTCCGGGACAGGAGTGATGGAGGGCAGGAGATGCAGGTCCTGTCCAAACCAGAATACATCTAGCACAGGTGATGCCCTGCAAAGCCATGCCAGGACCTGTACCAAGGAATGAAGAGGTCCCCCACAAGCCCTGAGCACAGTGAGCTGACGGACACCTACTGGAAAGAGCCTGCACCTTGCTGCTGTTGAGCAGCACATGTATTTTGCATCAGCACTGCAGCTTCAGCTATCAGACGCTGCTGGTGCCAAAATCAGTCCAAGGGGTTTGCATGCCACTGTTGTGAGGGCTCATCCTGACCCTCTGTTTTTCAAGCAAGCTGTAACATATATGTATTCCGAATGGAAAAAAACAATGTAAATGGTGTCTAGTCAGAGTCTTGTCTCTGTTTTTCAGGCATCGCTAAAAGCCATCTACTCTGCCATATGGCTCATATAACTGATAAAGAGTATTTACAAGTAACTACAGAGCAGAAACCCTACTTAAAATGAAAACACCGGCACTTTTCTAATGAGAACGTACCACTGTCACTCTATGTAATTATATATGAGTTTTGTACACAGCCTCTTATGAAGTGATACCCAGAGAAGAGGGACTGAAGGGCTGGGTTACTGCCTCCCACCTCTCCTGGCCCCTCTCCTCAGCTCATGCCAGTCCTCCCAGCCGCACCATTCCTGCAGCTCGTCCTCCGCTTCCCGTCTGGTATTTCCCCGCTATATTACCTTGTGTCAGTGGCACCCCAGAGTCCCTGCAGGGCTGCCACGCAACACATCTGGACAGTCATTTATTTCTGGACTACTGCATTAACGAAACATCTGCCAGCCCCTCCCAGACCCCTTGGTGCATCAGGTGTGACAATCCTCATGCACTTCTGTGACAAAGGCCCTGACCAGTTTTTTGGGGAGCCTGCACTCATTCCACCTACGTGTAGCTGTCATTCAGGGCACTTCATCAGCGCAGATCAATCTTGCTCCCACACAGCAGCAATTCCCTGGCTCATGCACTACGTAAATTGTCCATGTCACTTAAATCACACAGGGAACCATACACATCTTTAGACAACCTCAGAGCTGGCAAAAAACCCAGGTAAAACCATAAAACTCAAATTACATATAGGAAAGAATACCTGTTGATGGTCCAGTCTTGTAAACTCATTGTAGGGTCCACAGAGCACCGGCCATCAGGCAGAGCTTTGGTGCACAGCGCCCCAAGCAGTTGGGCATCCCCTTCCCCAGCCCTTGAGGCATCATCCTCCCACCACACTCTTCTCAAGTTTAAGCAGAAACGTTCTCATGCAGGTTTAGCAGGTGGGTGGATGCTATTGCCTTCAATGTTTATTTTACCACAAGGCAGCGTAAAGTGTTTGTATGATAATACACTCTACCCAGCTGTATGGCAAGTGTGTTTGTTTTCTCTTGGTAAAAGAACTGCATTCTTACTTAAGCAGCGTCAATGTAAACTGGGGGGGGTTTACTATTATGATCCATTGTAATGAGCTTTTTCCCTGCAAAACAAGAACTGAATAAAATTTATTTATAATTACCTATATTACAAAAATCTTTTTTCCTAAGTAGGAGATACATAAAATTGTGGGGCTTTATGTTCTCAGGAAAATAAACAAGGTATCTCTTTTTATTATTATGAAGTTGTGTTACATCTAAATTTTGGTAACAGCTTAATTAAAACCATGAATCTACACCAGCCCTTACAGCAGCCACCTTGGATAGATTTTATATAAGAACTAGACAACATTTTTTCTTGTGGACATGCTATAACTTTCCCAAAAGTAGACTGTTCAGTTTAAGCCTCGTAGTCATACATTTTGGTTTTTTTACTTTTTCATCTGATACATGTACTTTTGAACAATTAATGGAGTTTGTAGACTTAATACCTCGAAATCAGATAATATTTCTGAGCAGTACTTTGATTTGCAAATTTAACATGCCTCAATCCCACTAAAATTTACATATTTTTCGCTAGGGTCACCACATGAATTATCCCATCTAAATTAAGCATATGGATGAGTAAATGTAGGACTCCAGCCTTAAATGAAGTCATTACCCATTTATTTTCAAAGAAACAGATGATTTGTTTCATTCATTATTGTATTATGTACCATTTACATGTTCATATCCTTTTTTTCCTCTGGACTTGATTGTGGTACCCTTCCTCATATGAGGACCTTTCAGTTTAAATGGCCCCACACCACTTTTTTCTGCATCCCTTCCAAGGCCTGAATACAGAAATAAATAATTTATCTCATTTTCTATCCTGCTTTCTTACTGTGCAAGACATGGCATTTTACTACCTTCTTATATTTTCCAAAACCTTTGTTGTAAAGAAACTGAGAAAAAGCTGAGTTTTTCCATTAGTCTGGAAAACACTTGCATGGCCCTTCTTTGTCTCTTGGGAGAGTGATTTAGGGAATTTCATCTGAGTCCAGTAGGTTTCTTACTCTTATTCCAAGTCTGCAACTCGCTCTACATCTGTTACCTGTTCAGTTGCTTAACCGTGAGAGAGTTGTTACGAAAGACCCCAGGCCTATGAGGAGTGGCAGCAAAAGTGTCACGCTCTGAATACCCAGAGAGAGTCTGAACACAAGAAGAAGAGGGCACCCAGCTGGTTTGTCCATGATAGCCCATGAGGGGCTGTGTTCTTCATTAGCTTTAGTACTTCAAGATGCTTCCGAGATCCTTCTGACATTCCCACAGCAACCAGAAATATTTGTATGCATGAGTGTTAGGACATAAAATCCTGTATGATGATAAAGTCCTGTATGATTATAGATTCCCAGGAAGCATGAAAAATCAGATACTCATCCCTCAGAGAAGTCACATCAAACAGCATCAGACTAGGATACTTTTCAAACTAATACATTAATTCAAGAGAATAGAAAATGTGTGCTTTCTGTGACAGGTTCAAATAAAATCTGAATGAGAAAGCTATTTAATTTGCTCCTGGATATTTTTTGATGTAAATTGAAGTTCAATTCTCTTAGTCCGGATTTCCATCTGTTGCTAAAAGTGTAAAGCAATATTTTGTCTTTCATCTTGGTTTTGCCTTTGAAATTTCTGTCTCCTTTTTTATTTTTACTTTGAAAAAACTAATGCAAGACAACAAAATTTAACATCCAAATCACTGTGTAGGTATACTCTAATAATGGGGTGCAATATTCCACATTGCAACCACAGAAGAATAGCAAAGTAAAAGCCTACCTAGAAGCATTTTGTGTCCTCCTGCACGCTGCTGACCAAGCACTTAGAGGTGTAGACATTATCAGTCAAAAAAAAAAAGGTAGCCACTGCCTGGTTTTCTGTATGTTTGGGGTTTTTTTGAAAGATATATTTTACAGAAGAATAATTAGACCTTTTGATATGATACAGGATGATTTGTCTTCCACAGAATAAAAAAAAAATAAATCAATTCTTACACGTCTCTAAGACTTGCAAGGCATGAATGAATGAAGGACCATATTCTACAAGTTACCTAGACATTTAAATATTAACCGTTTTAGTGGGAATCAGGCATATAAATGTCATTACAGAACTGGACTTTCACAGCATGTTTTTAGAGTACTGGCTATTGCAAGCATCAGACCCCTACTGATAGCAGTCTCTAAGAAGCACACATAAGCAGGAGAAGTGAAAGCGAGTCTAGTACTTTTTTTAGTTCAAGCCATGGCACTTGAATACCAGAAAGCTTTATGTCTATTAAGTTTTCTTATTTTCTTGACACTACAAGATTCAGGAAATTGGGAAAATCCTCTCTCAAACCACAGGCCCCTGTTCAAAACATAGGAACAAATGACTCAACTGAAAAAGAACATTTTCAAAGTTACTTTGGCAGAGAATTTCTCAAGATATGAGTGCTTTGGGGTAACTCCGACCCAAGATAACTAAGAATAGTCTCTTGGCACTCTCTTTACAAGGAATGCACTTGCTGGCAAGATGCCTCAAGTTCTGCATCCCTTCAGAAACCCCTACCTCACTGCTTGTGCAGTTTTGTTTCAGACAAGAACCCATAAGGCATCATGCTACCTGCCACTTCACCTTACCCCTCACAAGGACTGCAAGTACTCTTAAGAAATACTTGATGGAAACAGAATAACTACAAAAGAAAGAAATTGCAGAAAGCACCGCAAAAAAGTATATATACACTGAGGGCACAAGTGTCTTCTTTGAAGAGAGGAATCATTCTACAGATAAAAATAAACTAGCGCAGAAGCTATCTGTCTCTACCTTCCAACCCAGAGCCTGGTGCTTAGAGGAGCAGAGATTTTAGTTTATTCATCAACCTTGGGACACATGATTGATTTGGGGAGTAAATACAATTTTGAGTGTAAGGTAAAATATATTTCATTTTCTTTAGCAAACTGTAATTTATTTTACACAGCATTCAATTTAGATAAGCATTATAGCTGAATGGTTCATCAGATAATCTTTTGTCATGTTTGATGGCATCTTATTCTGAGTACGCATAAAATATGGGAGTAGAGGGTTAGGCATACAAACACAGGCATGAATTTCCAAATAGACATTGCTGATTCCTCAGACTGAGTTGGTTATAGTGGTACATAATTAGAAGCTTAACTGTTAATTTAGACTCAAGCAAGGCAAATGAAAATGGGCTAAAATTGAACAGCTTTAATAAATTCAATAAAAATGAACAGTCTAAAGCATCACATGGAAAGAACTGGATGATCTTCAGAACCCGAATAGCAGAAATGTGGTGAAATGTACCACGCTGTGTGCTAATCAATTACATCAATTACGAGAAATTCTGTTATATATTGGGAGCTCATCAGCTGCAAATATCTGAAGAGAAGAAAGCCTTGAGTGTGTTCATCGACGAGACGATGCCTGGTTACTGACAACAATGCGGCCGGTGGAGTCAGGGGGCTAATATGATCCCAACAGGGAAGCATTTGTCAGAAGAGCTAAGGCTGTGCTAGTGTCACTGTTGCCCTCTGGTGACGTCACTCTGTGCAAAATAAGAGAAAGATAGAATATGGAAAAGAACAACCTGAGATTTTGGCTTTTTGGGGCTGGTAGAATGGAAAGCTGAAAAGCAATATTTCTGCTGCCTGTTAACACGAGGATGTCAATGGGAAAAGGAGGGAGAGGAGAGAACTACTTAAAATACGTGATAAATCCACAACAAACCCTGCCCCCTGGAATAATTTCACCACAAATAAATTTGAACTAATTCAGCAGACACAATGATCAGCCTTTCCAGAACTTATTGCATGGGTCAGGAACAAGCTTTTTGGTTATAAGAGAGCCCTCCTAGTTTTTGCCATAGCTGTTTATTGAGATCTAAAAGCAAGGCAAGGCAAGACTTTCTGTGTAAGCTTTTGAAGTGGACCAGGAGCCAGTTCCTCTCATTTTGAATCATGCTAATGGCCATGCCTTTGTAATGGTGCAGCAAGGACATATGATATGAAGACTATCAGTGGGGGACATTTATTTGGAGAAATAATATCTTCTTAAGTCAAGCTGGTGGGTCTGGAAAAGTGAGTGAACTTTCAGGCATGAGCGTACCCTCCCCATCCCTGCCCTGCCAACTCACATCATAGGTTTCAGAAAAGTGCAAGGTAGCAGCTGGCCTTTTCGCTTGCGTTCAGGCTTTTGAGTTGAGACCAATACTGATGGTAGCAGAGTAATGCTTGTATTACTCTTTGAAGTATAATCCTCTCTCTTCTTTGCCCAAGACACTGTGGCTTACACTGTTTGGTCTCACACGAAAACCTCGTGTTGGAGCAGCAGCCTACAGCCACGCTGGCAGCTTGCAGACAGCCTGGGACCACTGATCTGGTAACTGAGTTGCCACTCAACTACTTTCACACATGCTCATGGTTTTACAAAGAAGTGACTAAGAGCCTGTAATCAGGCATACATTTATGCATGGCATGTCTGGAAAACTGCACCTCCTGGGCAGTAGAGTCTAATGCCAAAGGGAAGAATTCTTGTAGCCATAAATTTACAAAGTGTCCTCGACTTAAAGGATTTGGATCACTTAAATGCATTACACAGAAAATTAAAGAGAACTCAGACTCCCTTGATCATGCTAAAAGCTAAAAGGTACTTTATGAAGCTACCGTAGAGTGAAAAGACTCTAAAGTGATCAAATAGGAAAATATTGCTAAGTCCCATTTAGAGCCCATGGCTTAATCTCCTCATTTGGGAGAGAAGGATTACTCAAAGACAGTTTTTAAAAACCTAGACTGGGGAATTACTGATTTGCATAGATATCAGGTAGGTGGAAGAAGCATGCTCAGTTTTGATATGGTGCAAAAATAACTCCTCATTCTGTTGTTTATAAAATGCAATGGGTGTAAGATAATTCATAGAGGAAAGTTAAATGCCATCACTCTTTCAGCAGGAATACTTCACAATTCCTGAATATCCCCCAAAGAATGGGCTGTCAATGTGGTTATTCCCATGGGACAGTGTGCAGCATCATCTGAGAATATTTATTGTCAAACAAACACCTGCAGCAAATTATTATTTTTAACAAAACTTTGATTTTGAAGTTTTTTGCATGCAGAGAACATCTTCTGGATCAAACAGAAGAGGGAGGTACCTCAGTGCAGCCATGGCCATGGCCACAGCCACGGGCTTAGGGAACATGCTTAAGCAAGGTCTTGATGTAGCTTCCCAGATCCAAAAACCCCAGGTCTATACAGCCAGGTACTAAACAAATATTCACTCATTTGGATGAGAACAACTCCCAACAGTAGAGGTAAGGAGATGCTTCCTGGTGACTTCTCCCACATGGCGCCCAGCATCCACCCTGTGGTGGTGAACCCCTCAGACTGATCTCATGAATCCCCATTTAAAGGTGAAGACCCTCACAAAGGAGCACCCTGGAGCTGCCTTTACTTTTGCACCCCTCTGCAGTTGCTTCCCTCTTTCTCAGTCTATCTTCCCTCCCATGTCAAAATTTTTCATGGGGTTTGGGACTTCTTATTGAGTCTGGAAAAATGTCTGCATTTTTAAGAAAAGAAAAAAAAAAAAAGGAAAGAAATACCATGCAAGTGAGTTTAACCCAAGAGTCAAGAGGAGTAATGTGGCTTTGCTTCAGTTTTGTAAAAGAGCATTGCTTGATAGGCAAGAATCATTGCAACGTATCATGCTACATGACTATAGCAAATGTTCAAACTTTCAATCCCAAAGACGTGGGTGAGATACCTAATTAACAATGTACGGAAGCATGCTGTTGATGTGGCTCACACAGGGGCTCGGTAAGATATCGAGAAGGGACTGTTGGGAACCCAGCATTCCACATTTGAACCTGTTTTAAATTCTGAGCCAGATTCTCCGTTCATGTATCTCATCAGGGCTTTATCACCTTCGTTTGAAGATATGGTGTTTTTAGATCAGGCCTACATCCATGCATCAAGGAATGTATGTGTGAGCCATTCTGAGCCATGATCAGTCACCAGAAAACAGGCATAATTATAATTCTATAATTATGAGAATAATTGCAAAAGATTAGTAGCCTACCCAGCTGGAGACTTTGCAAAAGCCTGAAGGCAATTAAGCTGCTATATTTTGAAAGTATCTAATAAATTTAATTTCTTTTCTTAGATAAAGCAGCATGAACTTCAGTTCACATTGTTGGAGGAGGCCTGTTGGATGGTGAATAAATGTTACTGATAGATCAACCCAGCCCTACCACAAATCAGGAAGATTCTTCTTGCTGGTTTCAGTAGGAGTTGATCGGGCTCTGTTCAAGGAGAACACAAGACCTGTTAAACATGTTTACATTTACTATTTTGGGCAGGACTGAACTGATTTAAATGCCACCCCAAATCAAACTGACATTTAAAAAACAGGTTGCAGAGACTTTTTCAGGTTGGCCAAGCAAAATGCTAAGAGAAAATAGATAATTCTATGTCAATGCGTACTAAGAAAAACCTACGAAAGAGGATGGGAGGAATCACTTAAATGGTGACAGAGGGGGAAAAAAATAATAATGCATGCTTCCTAGAAGCACAGGTCATGCTTATTTCTTGAAGAACTGCCCTGATACCCAGCTGAAAATTAGTGGATTCAAATTACACCAGAGACAGGAAAAATCATAGAATACCAACAGTCTTGAAACAGAGTGTCTTTGATGACACTACGGGTCACAAATCACTCCAAGAATATTGCAACAACCTCAGACATGTTCTTGGCATTTTTATGGGCTCAGCAGTGGTATAATATGATTCCTGGATCACTGAGTACGCTTAGAGTCACACCTATAGGAGCTAAAGGCAATCTCAGGGATAACATAAGCCTCTCCGTACTCAAGATCACAACTCCGCCAAATTTCACTCCCTCCTGCCCTGAAATGGGATTAAACAGCACAAAATCCATGGGACCTGTTTCAAAGGTCCCAATAGACAAAAGGTCTTAAACTCAATAAAATTTACTAGCCTGCCCTCAGAGTGTGACCAGAAGTCATAGACTTTCAAAAGTAGGTCTGGAGTATTTCACAGGTGCCAGGGTCTTCACGAAGAGTTTGGGGAGTCACTGTCATCTTCTCTTTGCACCCTGGGGAAACCCTGGTTACTGTGGGATAACTGGTAACACATGTTGGTGCCTGCCACCTGAATCCCAGTCTGGAGAGAGAAGGAATCAGACTGGAAAAAGTCCAGGAAACATTTACTCACTGTCAAAAGCATTGTCCAAGCCCACCATTTGAGTAGCCCTCCCTATGGTACTCTTGTGCTCTTGTGGGGTTATAGGAACAGGCAAGAAGTCAGGGGCCACAGTACCCTGACCACTCTGCTTTATATTCAGAGCCAGTTTGGATACTTCTGCATGCTCCTGCACCCAGCTGCATCTTTGGGCACTGCCTCTGCATATGTGCCACCCTTACGACAAGGCCACAGTCACACCAAGTCTGACATCTGTCTTTTTAATAAAGGCTTGTGCATAAAAGACTGATTGCTTTGCTGTTTGTCCAAGAGACACAAACGAAAGGTGAGCTTCAAAGTAAAAGTGTTTCCCCTGCCAAGATATTATTTTTTAAGATTCATGATACAGCAATCTGATTTTAATATTTCTATGGTGTATAAAAGCCACCCACCACTCCACCACTTCACACAGCTGATATGACTCAGATAATTAATTCAAGGACAAATGATTATCAAGCTACAGGACATTCACCAGTGGAATCATTAAACTCTTTAAACATATAACCATTGCACTATTGACTGACAACCCTTACGTGATGAGCTGAATTCAGTTCATGATCTTTTCAGTCAGTCACCAGCACAAAATGCATGACTGCAGTTCCCCAATCCTCCTCTTCTGAATTTCTACATTAGCCTCCTCTGAAGTTTGAATCACAAGGATTTGTGAAACTTCTGTTGCTATTTATTAAAGTGGTGTATGGTTTATACTATTTCAGGTGGCATACATGCAAGCAGAGACAGAAGTGGCACTTCTGCTCTAAATCTGCTTTTAAGCCCTTTAAAGTATTGCTGAAAAGGAGAGGGGAAGAAAAAGCCTTTTCTAGTAGAGAGTGACTCTCAGGAAAGTTTGTTTACTGCAACCCAGAGCTACCATCAAAACAGCAGTGTGACATTTTGGCATAATAAACCCCCACCTCTAGGGCTTTCTCCTGTCACCCCATCGCAGCACCTTAAATCCCTTACGGCACACCAGAAATCCTCCTGTCACCATGTTGTGGCGTGCTGGAAATCTGGAGCACACAATATCCTGTTGATGGCAGTGATCCCTTTTCCATCTAATCCTCCAGCTCCACTTGCTATGCAGACAATGGACAGGAGGAAATGTGGGGATCAGCAGGAGACAGGCAGATCTCGCAGCAGGTGCCCTCTGCCAGGACAGGGCAGGCAAAGAGGGCTTCCACTGAAGGTCCTTTCACCAGGTCTCTTGCAATCACCTTGCTACCAAGCGTTATGCAGTCTGAAGCCTGTAGGCAGACCAAAAAGGGTGTGGAGAAATATCGTATTGATTTGATTCAGTACGCCCATCACTGATTTGGAAATATAAAGGAAATCACTTCTGCTAAACTATGCAGATGGCAAACAGATAAACACACATGAGGGTTGAGTGTTCACAAAGACAGGACAAGAACATTCAGTAAATTCGTCCGACATGAAAGGTGTATTGGTACAGTCAAACACCAAGCTATGCATCAAGGGGAAAAAAATGTCCCCTCTATATAAGGTGGTGCTGTGGCTGGAAAGCCTGAGACTAGAAAGGAACTAAGGAGAATAATAATGAATAAACAAAACAGCATGAGCTCCCAGTGTAATCAGGGGATCAAAGGAGATCAGTGAAAAGAAAAAAGGGGTTGTTCGATACCCTTCCACAGACAATGGGAAGGACAGATGAGGAAATCACATATTTTTCAAAAAGCTTTTACAAAACTTGGGTAGGCTGCCAGAAAAGAGCCGTAAATGAATCTGAGGAGAGAAGGAAATTTCCTACAGTAAGAAACGTCAAGATCAATCTCTTTTACTTAGAACAAGATTACCAATAACAGCACCTAAGAACTTTCACAGGGGGAAAAAGCACACTGTCAAAAAATTAAGTTTAGTGGAGCAAAGCATTACACATCACTGGTATAATGCTGAAGCCTACAAATCAAGTCAGACATTAGGATCACATTTTAACAGTGAAAATGTTTAACTAGTGGAGGGAATTACCATGAGGAATACTGGATTCTTCATCTTCAATGTCTTCTAATCAAAGTTGAGGAGTTTATATTTTATAAACACAATTCAACAGTTTAAAAATCTTTGAAAAGCAGAATTATATTCTGCAGGGCTTTGCATTATCTGTTCTAGCAATAGTTAGCTGTATTGGGTAATATAAGTACCAAAGGGAAAATGGTTGGCCAGCTTCCAACCTGATTTTTGCGTCCTCGGTTTTGGATAGAAACAAACTCAGAACATTGATTGTTTATAACTAATCAAAAAGAATAAAATGCCTAGGTAACTTTTAGAACATGTTGAAGTGGCACAGGGAAACCAGCAGATGGGACTTTCAGTCTGAGTAAAACAGATTCCTAAACTCATCCCAGCAGGACACGGGAAAAACAGAGCAAGGGGTGAACAAGCCCACAGCTGGGTAGCAGGAAGACACTTGCAGGACTATGAAGGACATCTCCTTGGCCCTACTGCAGTCAATGGAAATTCTGCCTTTGACTTCAAAATGAACCAGGACTGCATACAAACATTGCTTAGTTTTTTTGGGGAAAAGTCAGAATCTGGACAACGTTGTGGTAGCATTTATGTACTGCTGGGACAGTTGCCTTAAAAGAACAGGAATAAGGTATCTAAAACAGACATGTAGACCAGACTGGACACTCCTATCTGTTTTATCCCATAAACAAAGAAGAGAAAACATTAGATTCAATTAGAAAGGCAATCACATTTGTAAGCAATCACTTTAAATGCAATATTATAATTAGCATATCGGTATTTGGAATTCATTACTCCATGCTAACTCTTAAACAGTTTAACTCTTTGTAAAATCTTCAATGCTTGACTGAAAACAACAGCACCTGCAGTTACTGTAGCTCTGGGTGGGTTTCAGATTAAAAATGTCATGATTGCTATATTTCCAGGTAAAAAAATATCACAGGTGGGATCAGAAAGAAATTCCACTCCCTGCAACATACAGCTGTGGATGAATGTCATATATTGCTTTTGGGTTTGTCTCCCTTTTCCTCTGCTGATAAACCCAGCCAAGATCACTCTACCTGTTGGTAAAACAGGACATTGGGGAGGGTAGTCTCTAACCCGTCTGAGGATGTCAATTCCCCCCTCTTCTCTTCTAACAACCGTTCTGGTTTGATGTAAATCTTTGCATGATGTATTTTGTGTGTAGCAAGTAGGAAAAGAGCAATTTTTCATTTTCACAGTGCAGCACAATGATATTAGCAATTGCAAATTTAATCTGCAATGTGGACTGCTTATAGCTCTACAGCTGAGTCACTGTGATGGCTTGGATCTTCTTTTGTAATTTTGAGAAGGATTTATTAAAAAAAAGAAACAGGAGGGGAAAAAGGACTAAACTGGCAAACACCTGAGTCTTTTTCTCCTGAATGGAGGATTAGTGGGCATTAATCCTTCCTAAAGGCAGTATATTCAGCAGATTCCCATGGGGAATGTGGTCCGCTGTGACTATTATGATGTTCTGCTTCAGCAAAACTTGACAACTGCCCTTGTATAAATGCCAGGATGCCTGTAGCCAAGCAGCAATAGGCCAGGCTGTCCCTTGGGAGAACCTCAGCATGCAGGACCCCAGCACCCAGGGCAGCAAGGAAAAATCTGTTCCCTCCATGGCTCTACGAGCAATGTTGGGTCTTCAACGTGCTTGAGCAATCCTCAAGATACAGCCTCTCTTTGAAAGGGCACACACATGCATCAGCATCTCATGTGTGGGAATGCAAGCACAGGACCTACAGGCACAAGGCAGACTGGTAAGGGTCTTCACAACAGTTACCCTATACCAATTTTTCACTCAATTTTCATTTCTGTTTTTAAGGCCTGAAGAAGTTGGAATCCCACAAACTAATGCCAAAGTTGTACTATCAACAAAAACACAGAATTAATCCCGTTTTCATTTCTTCTAATTAGAACCAGAAGGTAATATTGTAAACGTTCAGGGGTTTTTTTAATAGCCTCTCTGTGTTCACCTGCATCCAGGTTTAGTTTAAATATATTGCTCCCTCTTCACCTTCAAGCTCAGATGATGGTATTTTTTGTTCAATAAGACAGATGTAGAAATTATTCATTACCTGATGAAATACTGGCAGCTGAGGAAACACATTCATGAATGCTTGAGGGAATTTGTTTACATGCACTCATTCATTGTCAGTGTTAACCAGACTGAATATCTTTGACTTTCCTTCTTTTTCCCTAAACAAGACATTTGGAGACATTTTGAAGGTTAATTTAGCATTTCTCAAATGTCACCCAAACTCTGAACGATAAAGTTTGTCTAATTTATTTTTCATCCTCCATCACATCAAACTGTTAGCAACCTACTCACTTAATTCTCTGGGCCATAATCTCTACAAACAGAAGGCATCTGAAAGCATGAACTGAGCTCTTGGTTGTGGTAGAATAAACCCCACTTCCTCAAGTTTCTTTGGTTTCTACAGCTTCATTATTTCCACAGAAGATAGCAACAGGGCAGCCAATTCCACCTACACCTCCATGCACTTACCTGGTAAGGATGCTGAGAAAGAAGAGGTGGGCATCCTGTAACATAGTTTTTAGGTTGACAGCTTATTAGGTCCTTTGGGTAGCAACTCTCCATGGGGTTTGAAGCCAATGGATTTTCTCACAGCTACTGAAGCTTATCTGAATCCGAAATACCACAGCCACCAGGCTGGCAGAAAAATAACTTATTTATTTTTGTTAGGGTTGTTCCTAGCCAGATCATTTCTGAGAACCACTAGAGTCAGCATGCATGGAGGCGGTGCAGACGCGCTGTGGAGGACAGCGGGAGTCCAAACTGCAGCAGCCGTGATGGATCAAATCTGCACCAGGATCACTGCAAAGGTGCACAAATCCATGTGCAAAATTGCTTGCACCCTGACAAGCCTGATGAGACACCTCTACCTTACACAAAACTGGAGGCACCAGGAGCAAACTCTTCATGCTACCCAAATTCCTGCTTCCCTCACACATAGCGGGTATCCTGCCAAGGTCTCAACCCTGCAGACAGACAAAATGAACCGAGACATGGGTGCTCCAGATAAGACCTGTCTCTTGCTAACCTGTAAAACAGACACAGAGTCAGGCCCCAATGCCACTTCACACTTCCTCAAAATGAGACATCTCACTTTGCACAGTGTACATTTGTTACTGGACCGGTGCACAAGGCATCAAATTAGCTGACAGGTTTACTGCTTTGACCTAACCAGAACTTCCCACTGCAAATCCTGAAAAATGAATTCATTGTTGTTGAACCGCCACTGAGGATGGAGAGGTTTGGTCCAGAAATTTGTGAAACCACTGTGCCCCGCAATTCAGCTGTTACCATGCTCGCCATTTTACTCCTTTCAGTAGTCGAACAATGGCAGGTCATCACCATTACAAGAAAAAAGTCAGCCTTACCAGGTTATACAGGGACCTTGAGCTGACTTCTTCCTCAGTCAGCACGGAATGGGGAGAAGAGTGAAATGGAGTCACCTCCCCAACACATTGTCAGCATCCATCCAAGGGCGTACCCAAGTCAGCTTGCCTGAAACAGATGAGGACAGTCAGTCAAACTCCAAGTTTCAGTTATTTACACATTTGCCAGAAAAGTTTGATTCTGACAACTCTTCCCACAGCAAATTTCCAAACAATATTTCTTTTGTTGCTAAACGTGACTTTGTTTTATTTGGAAATACCAGCCACAATGAGAGAGCTCTGAAATACCATAGTGAAACAATAGCAGGAGGCAGTAAGAAGGGAGGGAAAGCATTCAAAGTTACCAGAAGGAAAACTGCAATTTTCCAATCAGCTCACCAACGAGGGTTCATTGACACCGTGACCAACTAGTGTTTTAATCAGTCTGCAAAGACTATTTTATCTAATTTGCTGATGAGCTCAGGCAAAGCCTTCCTGTTTGCTCAGTTCCTTGGTCTAGTGCTAACCACACGTATCACTGTAGCTTGTGCCATCCACCCGTGTTCCCCTGGGACTCTCCACCCAAGGACAAGTGTGCAGATGATGCCGGCTCTGCTCTTGTGATACCATAGAAAAAAACTTTTTTTAAAGTCAACGCTAATCTAAGGAGATGAAATATATATACAAAAATATGATAGCGATAAAACAGCTTTAACAGGATAACAGCTTTAGAGGAAAAGAGGCTGATATTGTCTCTGTAACTATAATTACTTAACAGGCATTTAAAGCAGCAACATAATTATTCAGCCCTTATTGTAACTGTGCCTTGAAATTTCACAAAATTGATAAAAAAGAAACACCAAGTAAAGGCTCATTGCCACATAAGTGGTTTCCACATGACATAGTCCCTTACCGTGCAAAAGGCTAATAAGAAGGGCCAAGAAAGATGGAGAATTTGCAATGGGGAGATTAGACCCTAGAGAACATGGGTCTGTGCCACAACCACTCAGCCACTCCTCTCCTGGGTGGGAAACTCTGAATTTGAGTTTGGCAACTCAAAACTCCCACAGCCATTGTTTAACCCAGTACAAATGATGGCAATGTGGTTTATCCTCTGCTCGCCTGCTCTCCTTGGCTGCCAGACAAGAAGGGAGAGGAGGAAGGATCAGAAGCACACTTCCAAGAGGACCACGTTGCTTCTTGCTGGCTGCATTTTTCAAAGTAAGCCAGATACTGCCTCTCTGTGCATCAGGTCAATATCTACCACTAGCTCTAATTCAGAGGGGTACTTCAAAATACGACTTTATCCCACCAATTGCCCTTTCTACAAAATGTCATGCTACCATCTCTCAGACCCCATCCTCCTGCATTCCCCAAGACTTTTGCTTCGGGACAATAAGTTTTAAGAGCAGGCATGCCAGGAAGCTACCTTGATGTGGTGGCAGGCAATTAACTGAGCTGTCTATAACACCACTGATACCAAAAACATGTTTAAGCATGTGAATATTTGAATGGAGACAGGCTGAGCACCAAGATGACAGTTCAGCCCATCAGTTCCAGGTACAGGATGCTGAGCCACCTGTGCCGGGGCAGCCTCTGTTTATCCTGCACCCTGCCAGCCCCACAGCTGCAGCATGCTCTGCACCCATGAAAAACAGCCCCCAAAAAGAACAGGAAACCCTAATCTGAGACCACAAGCATAAAAGCAAGGGGAGGGAAATGCCAGGCACCTCATTAAGAGGCTCCATGCAGGGCTGAAGGAAAAAGATGCCAACCAAATGTCTACAGAAAATATAGACTGCGATTCACATGAGATGCTCAGATTTCCCCCCTTGCCTTTCCTTGGGGCAATGATGGATTTTCC
Organism: Morus bassanus; assembly: GCA_031468815.1. NCBI lineage: Eukaryota > Metazoa > Chordata > Aves > Suliformes > Sulidae > Morus > Morus bassanus. Next base: position 54,197,987 of record CM062567.1, on the reverse strand, counting down.
CACAGGCTTGTTCAGCTTACCAAGCAGCTCATACAGTCACTGGCGTTAATGAAAACCATACAGAAAGGGCCAGGTGCATCCAGGTTAGTTTGCCTTAACCCACAGAGCAAGTGGGTTGGTCCCACCGCCCCGACCTCAGCTGGAAGCAAGTCCCAGGCAACACCAGCAGAAGCATGGCTGTAAGAAGTGGATTCCTTTACTCAACTTTAAATATTAGATACATTTCTGAAGCAATTTCTGACCTTTTAAAAATGTCATTTTTATTCATTCAAGCAATTTGCAATACTAAATTTTAAATATTATTCAGAAGAATCCTTTATCCTTTTCAAAATGCCGTCATATTCATCCAGGTGCACATATTTTTTATTTATATGCTTCTTTTTAATTCTTTTTTACTGTATTACTGAAAGCAAATTGCATAACCTTTGACTACACTTTGAATTCCTCTTTAATTGCATTGCTGCAAGACTTCACACCGCACTGGGTTTGCTGCAGGGCTCCGAGACTGTTTTTTTACCTTCTTTGAAATATATTTGTCTGGAGGCAGGAGTCAGGGCTGTGCTTCCCAGCCCCCTCACAATTCAAACGAGAGCCCCGTGGTCCCACAATGTCCCCAGCCATTCTCTGGGCTGCAGAAGGTCACAGCACAGCTTAGCCATGCATGGGTGTCTGTCTGCTCTCCAGCACACTGATGGTGCAATATCATGGATGCGAATATGGCTGTGCAGACACATGCAAGGTGGCTCTTCATCTGACCAGGCAGGATCCCGAGACCACCCCAAGTCGGAGGCATATCTGCCTAAACATTCAGGACCAGCACTGCTGCAGCTACTTCACTTTTGTCATCTGAGCTACTGAGATAAAAGCTTTGCGCCTCTGCTATTATGCCAGCTACAATCTTTAAATCCCTGACTGCAGTCGATACGCTCTCAACCCTTTAACCGCCCCATCCTCATCTGTACACAGGCAGCAACATCATGCCAAGGACCAACACAGTGCTGCAGGTTTCAGGCTTACCTCTGAAACACCCTCTTCTCCCTAGCTATAAGCCAGTGCTTGAGAAAAGAGGGGCTTTAAAATGAGCCTAAATGCAAAGAAAAACAAAGTAGACTATTTCCAGAACAGTAAAATTCCATTACTTCTGCGTTTCCATTTAAAGTGAGAATTCTTTTCTGGGTTATATATTAGCATCTCATTTAGTTATACAGCATACAAAGGACAGTATTTTGACATAGGAACTTTTACACTGACATGAGTTAAGTTTCTGAAGTTACCTGAGGAAAAAACATACAGAGAATACGAAAAGGCAAGAAAAGTTGAGCGTAATTTTCTAGAGCTCCAGCATGCACGATTAATAGAAATAACAGCATATCAAACACTGAACTGAAAGCAAACCCCAGCCATTTTGGACCACTACTGACTACCCTTTGAAGCTGATGATGAGCATTCAGTCAACTCAGTATTTCCAAATTCCTCTTTGGGCTGAGCTTCATTCCCGATCGATTAGCAGATACTACACTGTGCTGCCAGACAGCGAACTGATCTCTGTTTACATCTACACACCCTTTCAGCCAGACCACTGTAATTCAGGATTTCTATGTGCCAAGTGTCCTGGATGTGCAAGGCTCCTTCAGGCCCCTGTGTGTCCCTCCAGCAAAACAGGAGGGTACTAGATCTGGCCCACTTAGTATGGGCTGCTACTGGGTACTGGGTCACGTTCAATGCATCAGTCATTATTTTTTCAGCACTTCAGTGCCTGGGACAACAACTGCTAAAAGCCTACAGCTCTGAGACTGAGTTAAAACACTCTTGTCCCAGGATAGACATTGCTGACCAGTGCCAGTGAGGACAGTCTGGATCCAATACCTGTCTTTCTGTGTCACAAAGGTGGCACCTACCTACAGCAGTGCTTGCTACAGAAGCCCAACACAACCAGATACTGGAATCAAAAGACTTTTTCCTCGTACTTCTTAGCAATTTTATCCTGAACTCTCTCCAAATCTCTGGCTGTTTGAGCTGAAGATGAGCAAACTCAAGAAGAGAACTTTGCTCCTCTTGTATTTGGCACAGCTCAACCACTTCGCTTTTTTTCCTGGATTTTCAGAGCTGTGTCAGCATTAACTGTTGGCAACACACGAGATGGGATACCATTGTTCTCACTCTTTTGAGCCATTCGTGCACTCTGAGGTTTTCCTTAACATATCGTACAATTGTTATATTCTCTTCCTACCTGAGGAAGTGTGTGGGAGGAGGCTAAATAAAACTAACAACCCTTTTACAGCACACAGGGTATCTGGCCTTGTTGCTTTCTGGCAACAACAGCAGCTTATGGAGCTGCTTGCGGACCCCTGATGTTGGCTCTGTACCAGAAAGCAGACAGCCTTTCAAATGGTCAAAGCTTTCCAAAATAATTGTCTGGTAAAAGGTACTCTGAGAAGAAAGCACTTGAGGGTACCACGGATGAAAAGTCTGAGGCAGCATTACATCTGGCAGTGACCCACTATTCAGATACACGTCCTCTGTCTGGACAGCACGTGAATGTGATTGTATGCATGTCCAGACACCAGAAAACCCACAAATGTGTCCAAGTTAATCCCTCCAAAACTAGCACAAGCCAAAATTAAGGTTGTGTGTGACAGTTAATTTACTCTTTTTTCCTGCATGTGGCTGTAACACGATATAGAACAGAATTATTACCACAAAGTATATTTGGTTTATATAGTATACAGAATAGTCTGCCCTGATTAATTCTTTTTCATTATTTTACCTTATCCCAAGCATTCAGTGTATGGCCAAACCCCTTCCTAATTCCACGCTTCTCAGATGCACTGCCTCAGGTTTTTATTTCGTACCCATGATTGCACCATGAGCTTGCATTGGATGCATCCATTAAATTATCTCCCTGGCACCTTTGTGGGGAAGCCCATTCTCCCAGTCCTACAGACACAGAAGAGCAGTTTTGCATCATCTGGTTTAAATTTATATTTTCAAACCAAACCTCCTAATGGCTTTATGAGCAGCTGTGAGTGCTCAGCACTCCTTAGAGCAGGCTCCACTTGCATCAGTGAAGGGACCCAAGGCTAGAGAAGTCTTGCTCACCCCTTAGTTTGGTTGACTTAGTTAATCTATTGGCAAATAATAAAGGGGGTATAATATGGCTCAACCACTTCTTAGGAAATAACCCACTACGCTACAGAAGCACATATCACTGTCACCCCAGAACTGTGGTACTCTCCAGGTCAAATGGAGACACAAATGCAGACACAGCCGCACACTTCACATCCTCACTGCCCCCAACCCAGTCCCCCTGAACCTGTGCACCACACAAGACCCACAGAAACCCCTTGGCTCCACAGTTGGCCTTTCAGTCTTGCACCAAGGTCTATGGCTTGACATGTGGCTGCAAATCCCACAGTCCTCCGGCAGCCCCCTCCCAGTGCCTCCTGCCCCCTTGCCCAGCCTTGCCCCTCACCTTCAGCTAGCCCAGGAGAGAGCCACTGACTGCAGGACCTGGGGCTGGACTTCCCTGCAGCCCCTTCTGGCTTTCTGCTGTGCCCTTGGAGGGAGGTCCCTGCAGCCCAGATGATGACTTGACAGAGTTTCCACAGCTCTTAAGTAACATTCAACAATGTCACTGTCTTGGACCTCCCTGCAGCAGGTGTTCATCCCATCTGTGCTGACTCAGCACTGCTTAGCAAGGGGTGCAGTGTGCTCTGCAAGGGCTGCAACAATCACCTCTGAGCCCTTGAGGCATGGTGGATGCCATGGAAGGGGCAGGGAGATGCACCCACTCCTCCAGCACAGCCTGTGGACGTAAGGCAGCAGAACAGCTTTTTTTCTGGAGGGGGCAGGTGGGAATAATACCTCAAATTTAGGCTGGTGCAACCATTATATCTTATAACCGTTATGTCTTATGGATACCTTGTAGGCATCTTGGTACTTTCCAATGAAAGGTTTCTCTCTTCCTCCTATATGCAGAGCTGTGGGAAACAGCTTTGAAATATAAACACTTGCCAAAGGAAAAAACTGGTAGCCCTATGAACAGCGAAGCCTGTTTTCCTTAGCTTCCCCTCCCCTTTCCTTTACCACAATAACCCCCTTTTCCCTGTATCCTCACTACCTCTGCACAGGCAACAGACAATAATGTTGCGGTTGGGGCAGAGGTACTCAGGCAGCTAGGTTCTGCTGGTTTTGCAGTACGAGAGGTAATGCTGTTCTCTTTTGCCTTCCTCCTCCTGTCTACCAGTTTCATCGAAGCCTGTAAAGAATTATCTTTGAGAGCTTTACCTCCCTATCAAATTTCATTGAACTTAGGCAGGAGCTCTAAAGTTTTTTGGTAGGGACTGACAGATAGGGGCCCTCTTGAACATCCATCATCTCAGACATTTTCAGCCAGCATAGGGTGACTCAACCACTGAAAAAAGCTGGTGTTGACTGTCTATGCCTTCCTCCATGATGCCTTTTCTCCTTGGTTGTTCCAAGGTTTCCTGTAGCATGTGATGAATGAGATGATTACATACTCATTTGATGTAAAAAACAATTTATTTTGCCAGGTTAGTTTCATCTGGACTAATTTGTGATCTGGTGTACTGTATTGACCACGTGAAAGTTCATGCTACCATGTGAGCTGGCAGGTGGAGAATGACTTCTTCAGTGGCAGCGTAGTTTACACTGGTCTGCCACATATGTGGAATGACAGCGTTAGCCAGACTAAATCCTTCCACCATTTTAAAATCACTGAGCTGGGAAAGCCTTTAGAAGAAGATTGTATTTAACATTCTCATAGCTGTATTTTGCTTTAGTCATTATCTCAGAGTTAACTTTTTTTCCTTCAAATGTTCACCATTCATTTTATTTTTAATTTAATTTCTTTTTCATAAACTCAATGAAAAAGAATAATTTATTAACGTTTTTCTCTAAGTGAATGTGACTGCTGTGTTTCCCCTCAGTCTTTCAATCTTCCTGTCAGAGAATGGTTCTAGGAGGTGGTATTACAGTTTGTACAAATTATGGGTTTTAGGCTTCAGTAATCCTGAGGAAGTAGAAAATCTCTACCTCAGGAAAAGTTTGGTTTATCCTCCTCTAAATTCTTCCAAAATCAAACACGTGAGCTAGTACATAGACAACAAAGTTTCATCCAGTGATGAGACTGAATCCAACCACTAACAAAACAAAGCCTGAGGAAAATGGGCTCCTGGAAAAGTGGACTAAAACCAAGGGCAACCTCTCCAAAGTCACTGGAGTGGCACTTGAATGGCATCTGACCTGGCAGTGGTACCTGCTATAGATGAAATCTGATTGAATACTGGCATGTCAGCTGTGCAGGTCAGCATGTTCCATGGCAACAGCCCACAGGGTAGTACGTGACCTTCCCAGCTCTGAGTGTGTCTTTTGGATGGACTTACTGGTTGCTCGCTGCCACCCATCTTTATCACAGCTGTAAATCAGGTATCACACAGGAATCAATGAAGTTCATTTACAGGGTCTACTTCCAACAATACAGAAGGATTTGCTGCAATGGACATCTGCCACTGACTGTGCAGAAACAATAAATACAGTGAATTCAATAAGTGTGAGCCAGCAAGAGAGTTTGGCTCCTTTGCCTTTTACCTTAAAATGGTCTCACTGCTCACTTATTCTCTGCTATCAACTCAGATGGCAACAGCGAAGAGCAGCCTGCAGTCACGCTGTGCCATAAGGAAGAAAATACGAAAGGGTATCAAGAGACCAGAAACCGATGAAGAGTATCTGTACTGTTCCTCCTCAGTTGCACTGCCAAATTGTGTGCTTCCCTTGTGCTTGGTTCTTACCAAGTATAACGTGACCCATCAAAAACAGATCACTGTGATTCTGTAACATTGTCAGAAAACATCTTTTGGCTTTTTGGTTGCTTTATCAGAGGAAATTGCCTTGATTTGTGAAGCTTTCAGTAAAACTTGCATGTATATTTTCTGTATTTGCTTGTCACAGATTTGAAGGAGCAAGTTCCAGAAGGGAATGCAGGCATTTACAGAGCAGCATCAGCATCAAAAAGTATATCACTGTTGTTATCTATTTGTGAAATGTAAACAGGGGAGCACAGAGTAGGTAACTTTCCATAGTAGTTACTTGCTCTGCACAGATGGTGTTTAAATCTCTTCAGCTGCAGGGTGGAATGTTACCTAAAACACAAAGGCAGTGGATGATGCATGATGGTAATAAGGTAATGAAAAAAGGGGGGAAACACAGCATGAGGTAACAGGGAACACCGAGGTCCTATGTCTCACTGAACTGACAGCAAAGATGACAATATCCATGTGCTGCCTACAAGGGTCTAAATGATTTGAAACAAATCAGAAAGCACACCAGTACAAAGATAAACGAAACAGTTAAGCTGGCAAACAACAATGCCATGAAATAACATCGCCAACCACAAATAACTCAAATTTTGTGGTTTTAAACACCCCAGACATGTCATCTTCTGTTTCAAAACTCTAAGAGCAGAAGGGGTGACTGCATAGGTTACATGTTCATTAAGCACAGCTCTTCACAAAAGCTGTCTAACTGAACTACTTAGCATAGCAGAACAACACCCTCCTGTTTCTTCTTCAGTGACTTGTCTCAATGTGCTTTAACATCAGTCTTAGAAAGAAAAAGAAAAGGAGCCTCAGAGCAGGAGGATTGTGTAATTCTTCATGTGGCAGCAAAAAAAGCAATTAGCAAGCTCTAGTCCTACATTCAAAGCAGAAGAGCAGCTTGAAAAAGTGCTCACTGAGCACCAGATGATCTTTTTAAAACTAGAAAATTCTTTCTTCAAACACTTGCAAGATTTACTATAACTACTGTTATACAGATAGCCTGGAGTAAACTACTGGTAGGATATCAGTTTCTCTCCTTTGTTTTAAACGAGATTTGGGGATTAAAGTTTTGCTTTAAGTAGCCAATTCTGAGTGACTGACCCGACCAATATTTCTTTCTGGAAGTTGGGCCAGGACTGCACACCCTGGAATGAAGGCACACAAAATCATAACTTTTGAAAAGCCAGTCCTTCACCTCTTTTGTGCTAAAGTTTGTTCATTATGTTCCCAGTGATTAACAGTCTCAATAATCCCTCATTCTTCTGCTGCAACCTTGAAAAGCATCCTAATTCTGAACAGTCTTCTATAAAATTAGCAATAAGAGTATTTTGAATGCAGCAGCTATGGCAGGAAGCTCTTTGGTCTCCAGTGTGTCTCCTCTATGCTTTTCTGCTTGGTGACATGCATTAGACAGATCAGATTACACTCATTTCAAAGGATTACACCATGATACAGTATATGACATTTGTCCAAAGGTCTCTTAAATTGCAGTCAAAGTACGGGAAACTTGGTCAAACCACCACTAGGACATAACACAGATGTCATTCTGATTCATAGCAGCTTGAATGAATTCTTCAGTAAAACACAATTCTGGACTTACTGATTAGGTTAATAGCAACATGCTTAGTCCTCACTAAAAATTAATCCAGCTCCTACTAGGTCACTAGTTCAAGACCACACAGGAGACAACATGATGTGATGATAGCTGCAATACGTCCACTTCGGTTCCTATCATTACAGCACAGGATAGCATGCGCTTGGTAGTTTACTGTGGGGAGCACCTGTGTCACAGAAATAAGTTAAGATATGCTACTAATGGAATTTGTAGCCAAGGAAGTTATTTTCAGACCATACACACACACACAGATGACTCATGGGGTTTTTTTTTTTCCTCCAACTGTTCTTGTTATCCTTTCTGTGAGGTCCTGATGATGATGATGTGTACTCCAGGTTTAACCTTCTAATAAGTCCAGGCTCTTTTTAACTCATTAATAAATGAATTGCAGAGCAATGGAGAATGACAACAGGCTACCCTGGCACAGGACCACCAGCTAATATGGACAGCTTCCATCACCTAGTTCATTGGCATAAGCCAAGCATTTTGACAAGGTTTAGAAAAAACAGGTCACGTTTGGAAGACACAGACACCTTCTCAGTTTCAGCTATTCAATTTTGCTCAATTCTATTCTGTTCAGTTTTATCCCATTTCCCAGCACCGAAGTGAAACAGCATAAGATGAAATAGAACACAGAAAAAAACCAGAAAAACACATTCCAAATACAGTCTGACTTTATTGAAACCATGTTTCCTTTCGGCAATCCTGCTGCACCTTGACATTACAAATATTTACGCTTTTCAATTCATTTCAGTTGGGACTTTATTGCTTGGCTACTTCCTCATGTGTAAGGACAATCTTACAAAACAAACCATCAGTGCTGAAAGGTTTCTTTCTAAATTCAATTATCACTTCAGTTGCACATTGAGGGTTCAAAGGAAGGCAATACATGTCACAGGCTCCTAATTCAAAGGCATCTTTACAATTCCCTTTTATCTCAGGCAAAAACCTAATGGATGAAACAAATCTGCAACTATTCAAGTAAATAGCCAAGACCTCATTAGTTTAAAAATTAGTTACAGATTCTGACAGTGCCACTTGCTGAGTAACATTTGATTGATTTTAGCATTGTGGGTAGTACACTCTAAGATTAAAGTATTGGATAAAGAAGTCAAGGAATACAACTTACTTTTAATCATCTTGTTACCATTTCTCCCTTCTCAAAATATTTCATCCTTCTAAATTATGTAATAACATAAAAATGGCCAAAGAGTATCAAAGCAAAGATCTTGTATGCAGCAGCCTGTAGCCTGATAGTGGCAGCTAAATCCAGCAAGGATCTAGAACAAAGGATATGAAGGTTAAGGGAAACATCTACTCCTAGCACTTTTATCCAAATTGTGTTTTGAGTTGAATGGCCTTTAAAATACTTCAAGGAATATGAGAATTTCTACTCTACTAAGCTTGATTCTAACTTTACCTTCCATTGCCCATAAAAATAAGCTTCTGCAAATGCAGATGCATTATATTTTCATAATCAAAATCAAAGAAAAGCAAGGCAGTAATTCAAGCACCATCATAAAGGTAATTCAGGGAAAAACAGGAGGCATCCTGCTCTGGGGTACTTTCAGCCTTTGGTCCCTTTCTTCAGCTAAGAAAAAAAAAACCTGAATTTTTAGAATTAGTTCAACTATAAAAGCCAGAACTTCAGAAGTGGCTAAATTTTTTTTCCAGAACTCAGGCAGAGATATCTACAGCAAAACACCAACTGCCTGCAAATAATGTTTGCTAACTGTAAACTAAAACACCCGAGGGACTTGTAGTCAGAGAAGCTGAGCAACCAGTTGCTCGGTAACGTGAAGATGATACTGCTCAGGTGTCAAACACAGTGATAATTAGGAATGAAAGTAAGAATTTTGAGTACTAGCTTTGAAAATAAGCTTGGTCAAGCTTGAAGAAAAAACCTGAGTGACTTGTTTCCTTCCAAATGAACATCAAAAGGACAGAAGTTTTCCCTTTAGAAGTTGTTGTCTTTCAGGCTCAGTATTATCTTTAACTGAGATCCAATAAGCATTTCCCTATTCTTCAGGCTAAAAGCTGGATCTCATCCTTCCTGCAAACAGGCAAAACAAGTGCTGCTTGCACTCAAGAATCAGTTTAAACACTGATAATTTGACAGGGTAGAAGACTGGCCACAGGGATCTCTCATTTGCAGTCATTTTACACAGTAATCAATCAGCACCTTCTCACCCAACAGGAAAATGAGAAGTTTTACAAGAAATTAATTCCTGTGCACTTCTGATGTGGCTGAGGAGGTCCTTAAGCTGAGTAGCTGTAAGGCCTGATCCAAAGTCTAGGGGAGTTGACCTGATATTCATGCAAAGGCTCAGCTAGGATCAGTATGGTATCTTACATCACTGATTGCTGCTGAAATGGGGCTATCCTGCTCCACTTCTCAGCCAGACATGAAACCAGTATTACTCATTCACTCTGTATATATCTGTTATCTCATGATCTATTGGCAATAAATGTTCTATACATGCTGCAACAGGAATAAAGCTGTTGAACTACTACATGATGAATCCACTCAAACAACTGACAATTTCATACATAGTATTAATTTCATCAGTAATGGAGAATTACAGCACAAGATCAGAAACAAGCCAATCTGCTGAGAGGGAAAGGGATCCTGCTTAACCCTGTAAATCCTTTTACTTCTCTGCTCCAACCCAACAGATCAGCTTAAAGCTCTGCTACAGACAGTTTATCATAATGTTTGACTTTGTACTGAAATAGAAGTGCTTATGTCGCATAGCTACTGCTGAGATCTGTTTATCATAGCACTGAGAGCTTTCACTCCCCAAGCGATTCACGGACAGCTGACCAGCTCTCAGATTTCAAAGTTCTGCATGCCATTTTGTCTCCAGTTTTAATTTCACTCAAAGTGTAATTATTCCCTAACATTTACCCTCGTATTAATATTCAAGCAGTAAAGTCTTCCTTTCACACCACGTCCACCATCCTACTCTTTCCTCATAGTACAACAATAAAGATTATACAGAAAAGCACTACGATCAGTTAGGATTTTGATTCCTTTGTCCAGCTGCTTAAACAACTCAGGAGCACCTTATTCTTTTGGGTTTAAAAATATCATGTAATTTTACTGCAGTCCTTCTCATTATGTAACTTCGGTAAAACAACAGCATTTATAGTTGTTATAACAGCGTTATACTGATTGACTCGATGATCTTAAAGGTCTTTTCAAACCTAAATGATTCTATAGAAACTATGCAACAATGCAATCTGAACACACAGGTCCCAAGCCATAATTAGCATTTTGTAATTGCTTTCAACAATGCTGATTTCTGACAATGCTGTGTTTATACTCTTCCTTACATATTTGCTTTTGCTGAAAGAGTTTTCTTTACTTATCTTGGAGCGAGTCCTAGATTATGGAACTCAATATCGTAATTGGAAAAATCCAAGAGATACTGAGTGATTTAGTTTCACTGTTTAAGCTGAATTGCAAAAAAAAAGGCAAAAGCAAAGCCGTTGTTTTTTAAATGGTAGATGAGAATGACGAAGTGCAAGGCAGTACTGAATAGGGCTTAGCAACTTTGTTTCACAAAGGTGCTTCAGTTCGTCTCCATAGTAAATATTACAGTTTGGACAACTATCAAAAGTTTGATACCAAATTTTAATTGTGCCCTTTATAATGAAGACATTTACTGCATTCAAAGCTAGCAATACTTCAGATTCCAACAGATAAATCTCTGTGATCCAATATTACTAGAATGTAACAAACTGGTTTTGGGTACTGAAGTATTCCAATCCTGTGCCTAAAGTACATCAAGGCCAGCACATATTTGAAAATGAACTTACTTGAGTTACAGATTTATTAATTAGGATCTTGCAAAGGGAAAAACAACTTCGGCAAGAGCTAAGCAATCTCAAACTTCCGTTTTCTGGTTCAAATTGCAGTGATAAGCTTAATATTAACATGGTGCTCCTACGTGTCAAGTGTTGTATTATTTAAACCCAAATTCTTTCCTTTGGAACTGAGAGCAAATCACTGAGATGTCAAGAAGTTCATAACATGATACACCCAATTAATGAATTCCCATGTTTTTTCCCCACAATCATATATTGCATTTTTTACTTCATATTTTTCCATTACTAGATTTTATCATCTTAACATAGATGACAATATTTGTGTTTAAGAGTAGTTCAAAGAGAGGGACAGTATCATATCCCTCAACAGAAGCTGAAAATTTACAAACAGGGTCTGGCCATGTACTCAGTAACAGCTGCCACCTCATCAAATGGGTAACATTTTTACTAAAGTACATCTTTGAACCTTAACTTTCAAATGTTTCTTCATTCTACCAGTATTTGGGCTTCACTCTTGATTACCTGAGTTTAAAAACTTAGAACAACAAGAGAATAATTTCTAACTGCCTTCCAAGTTCACTTTGTGATTAAATAAGGTATTTGACGTTTTCTCACTGTCTTTTCACATATTCCTGCACTGATACTCCAAATAAAGAGGAGTCTGGAAAGAGGTGCATGCATTTAATGATCTGAAGCACTTTCTTGCATTGTTTAGCTGAGGGTTCAGCTTCAAATCATATCTGCTGTGGCAACTGTATTAAACTTCAGTTTAATAGACATAAGAGCAGAAATGTAACATCCATCAGAAACAGGAGAACAATTTCCATCTTTTTCTTTTTTATTTAACCACATAAGTACATGTCAACAGTTGGCATAAACTTCATAAAAATACAGTACCTTTTTGTGCTGTAACACTAGTCACAATGCTTATATAAAGATTTTTTTTCCTGCTTCCTTGAATTCAATTAACATTTTAAAAAGTGACTTCCCAAAAGCCCTTTTTGTGATAGTTTCCTTATAGAAATTTTTCCAAAATCTATTCTGTAAAAGTTAAAAAGCTAATGCATTTTCAGCCATTCTCCCTCACCCTCTCAATAAAACAGATTTTAAAAAAATAAGTCTTAGAATACTGATCAGTTGTTACACTACTACTTTATCATAGATTCCCATTTAATTGATAATGTTATAGGCATGACGGATGCTATTCCTATAGCATCTAACATTGCTAGATGCTATTAGAGCTAAAAAGACCAGTCTACCAATAGACTGATGTCTGAACAAAAAAAACAAGCCAAAACAAAGCCAAAATATGATGATATATGGAGAAACATTAGACTCTAGAAGTCTTATACTGTAGAATCACAATTACCGTGATACTTCCCAATGGCAATAAATATATAAAAATTCTGTCAAGTCAGTTAAACGACTAAAGGCTATCCTTGCACAGGGTATCTCGGAAAGTGAATTCACTAGATTCTTTATAACTGATAATGTTGGTGTGACACCGAGTGACAGAAGAACTGCAGAACCAGTCTAATATTTTTGGAGCAATTATATCCACACAACTGACTACACCCATATCACAATTGGGTTAAATTTCTTTTTTCTTTAATGCTCATGATAAAATCCAGGCAGGATCTAATACATGGGGAAAGAAAATAGGGCATAAATTTTGAAAGTAATTTCTTACCAAGTTAGGCGCTGAAGGTCTAGTTAAGGCAGTGAAGGATTTATTTTAGTATCTTTCTAAGGCTATGACAGATTTTTCCTGAATAAAGCATTTTCCCTTAAAAATTTCATGTATATTATGCCAGCTTATTCTGAATGCATAAGAATGCTAAAAATCCTTGGACACTGAGAAGCTAAACTATTGCTCACTGCAAATAGTACCCTTATTAGTCTTCTTTTTTTAACATCAGTAAGATTCCAAGAACATGCACCTAAATAATGAAGCTTCAAGTCTGCCTACAAACTTTTCCATTTCAAAAAGCAAGCTTAAAAGCATGTGTTAAGTGATCCAAATTGACGACTGTTCTTAATCCTCTCTAAGAAAAAAAATGTATTTCTCTGACATGACTAGTGAAACTACATAACTTAAGAGAATTTCTAGTATCACCTTGTCCAGAAGAGAGATGGGTAATGAAAGTGACATGAGAAATGTGATGCCAGATGCTATAGCACCATTCCTTTGTTCCTAGCTGCTAGCACCAAAGCTTTAAACAAACTTGCTTTGCTAAGACATTCTGACAGTCCCATTTCACAATATCATTGGTTTTGAGAATGGAGTTACTTTCCATAGCTACTTTTAACTCTTTTTGGATCAGTGTTAAATGAAGTGTGCAAACATATAATCATTTGCATAGCAAATCTCAAGGGACTGACCCTGAAATAGAAATCCAAACTGTTAGGTTTAAGATATTTCTATAACCAGAATTCACCTAAAATGGTAAAAAATAAAATACACATTTTTCCATTTTAAGTCTAGTAGAAAAGGTATTTCTGATTTAGAATTCTTATAGTTACTAGTTTAAAAAGTTGAAAGACTGATGGTTCTTTGCATTGAAATGTTACTCCTTTGGAATCTTCAAGACTCTGTAATTGCTGTTTTCAAATACTGTGATGAAATATGGCCTGGAATCCTTGCTCATAAGGGTACATAAAGGAATTTTGCCACTATTAGCAGGATCTTCGACATCCCAAATTTCAGGCATACTGCAGCCAGGCCTAGAAAACATATGAATATGAAAAGAGAAATGAAGAAATGCCATCAAAAACCATACAGTTTGCTGAACTTAGATTTATAGCCCCCCCAATGAATACTTGATTGTGCCTTCTATATTTTAAGTTTGTCTTCAAACTAGAAATGCTTATCAGATTACAAAAATCAATAACTATAGTAGTCATTAAAGAAATAGTATTTAGAATGCGTAAAATTTGTCTGCTTTTGTGGTTACATAGTTAACAACAATTAATTTGGAGGAGGAAGCGCATAAAACTCCTCCAATTATACAATATACATTACTAGGGACCCTTAAAACTTCCTATAAAATGGAGGGTGATGTTCACACTCCTAACATTTCCAAAGAAAACTCAGGCAATAAATCACCTTTAAAAAAAAAAAAACAAACAAAAAAACCCCACAGAAGTAATAACTCCTTGCTTTTTTATCAAGGCACATAACCAACATCAATACCCTGCACAGTTATCCCAAAGTTAGAATTACCGAAAATTTCCTCATTTTGTCAAAGATAATAGCAAAGAAATAGAACAGATTCGTTTCATTTTATTCAAAATGCAAAGAAAATCAAATTGAAAATCCAAAGGAAACATGTTCTAAAGCACAAGAGAAAAAACTACAGGCATAGCTTTTTCTTACGGACAGTTTAAATGTGACAAAATTTTCAGTGACCAGCAATGGTTAAAATATTTTGGTGCTCAAACTATCTTTTACTCTGCGCCTTTTATTCATACTAGGCTTTCATTATACACACACATCTGTTCTTGCTATCACAGAACAATGACTTGTTTCCTTTGTGAATCTCTTCTGTATTCTATAGTGAAGTTTAAAAATATAACACTGCTTTTCAGGTGCACACAAAGACCACAAGGTTGCCAGTGTGGGTAAAGTTAATTATATTTATTAGTATCTGGAGACGCTAGACAAAAATGTATTTTAGACACTTTGAATAGAGCACAGATCAACATTTCAAAGCTACTACTTGATATGAATCTTAGACTACATATTTGAGCGGCATATCATTCTTGAGAAGAGATTACTCACTTTTTTCTGCTTACACACAATGACTCTTCCAGAATGTAGTAATTCACTCCTAGTTTTATCAATTCTCTTTTTACTTCTTTTGCAGGTTTTCGACTGTACATGGAATATACTACTTTAGTTCTGGCCCTTCAAAAAGAGAAAGACCATAAAAGTTAGCTAGCAACATGGCATGAAAATGTTAGCTTTAACTTTAGACTGCACAGGAAGGTTATTTCACAAGACAGCTAGCCCAAAAGAAAGTCTAAATTAATAGTGTCATTTGCTTTAATGTGATTATTTCTTCACAAATATAATGATTCCAAGAACAATATATACAGCCCTCTGATATTCCTGTAGCAGGAGACAACTTTGTAACAAGATCCATGGTTACTGCGAACAGAAAATGTAAAGATGTCAAAGCAATGTATTCAATGTACCATATTCAAGGCTAGAAATTACCTTGCTTGGACTGGAGGTGATTAAAAGAAATCATCTGCCCAGTCCCTCTGCAAGAGGGTCATACTCTTTGCCCTTGTTTGCACTTTAAATGCAGAGTGCAAGGCCTGATGTCTGCCCATGCTGAACCAAACAAAATCATCGCTTGTAAACCATGATCCTGTTTATATTACCCAGTAATATCCTCCTTTGATTGTACAAGCATGTTGTTAACTTCTGTTCATTTTCTGATACTGTATCATCTCTAGCTTATTCTCCCCAAACATGCCATGTCCTATATTTTTGTAGTTAGAATAGACTAGAATAGTTCAGCTGGAAGGGCCCAACAATGACCATCTTGTCCAACTGCCTGACCAATTCAGGGCTGACCAAAAGTTAAAGCCAGTTAATGCCAGACACAGAACTAAGGACATAAAGCATGTAAAATGAATCCCCTCCTTTTCTCCTTTATCCCCAATCTATCGTGTTGTTTACTTGTTGTGGTTTTTTTTAACCAGTTTTACCAAATTACCAAAAAATGACGCTACAATATTAAAACCAAAAAAAGAAATTCATGACCTTATCAAATAAATCAATTTCTATTTAGAAAAATATCCTGATTTTGAAAATAACAAAGTACAAAACTCGGTAATTCCATTACAAAATTTCAATTTCAACTAGTTTTAATATTTCAATAATTAGGTGTATTATCATGAGAAAAATGACATCCAATCACAGAAAGCTAATAGTAATAACTAAATTGGCTATCCTGAGAAAAAAGTCAAGTCTGTCTTCAATGTCAGGAATAAACAGAATGAAGAAAGGATATAATAGTACATGTTAATTCCAATTCCATAATTGTATTCTGATTTTTTTGTATGTAATTTTGAAGCCATACCTATCCTACAGTTTATCCTGTCTGATGAACACACATCCTGAAGAAATACAGCATGCGTTTTCAATCTGACTAAAATAACAAATCAAGTCCTAAAGGGTTTTATCAAATTTTACAATATAACATCATGCCATTCCTACTGTATATTACCAACATTAAGAGCAAATAAAAATAAATCCTCAACCTCAAAATTTACCTTAATCCCGCATCTTCATAGTGAGGATGATTCACAATAGGACGAAGTGTAGACAATTTAACACTTGCCATTGTAGGCATTGCTCCTGCAAAAACTGCATCTGAAATAGAGAATGAAAGGCATGTTTGAAGTGAAGAATCAAGCAGTAAAAGCAGAGAAGCAATCTTCAAATATCCAAACAGTAATCCTGTAGAATGACATGAAGAAGGTAGGGTACTTTTTTTGAAAAGGTCTTATATGGCACCAACAGGAGATGCACAAAATCACTTTTTTTTCTTTAAAACCTTGAATTCAATGTAAGTCATTAGATAACATCTAAGAAGAGATTTATTACATCTTATTTTTCTTGAATGGGTAGAATAATATATTCATTATGAAAACGTTTCGATTTGTCACTTCTTAAACCATTGTTAAAAGAGCAATAAAATCTCAGTCCACTTCACCTTGATAATATTTTCCTGCTAAAAAGGTAACTACTTTGTTTCCAGCTAGCTTCCTGACACTTTTGCTCACTTTAATAAAAGAACAGGAGCAACCACAACACATCCACTTTGAATTCTCTTCTAGCGAAATTATGATCATGGACCCACATACAGAAACAGTGTCATGTAAGCAAAAACCTGTTTTAACTGAATGTTGCAAAAACCCTTCTGTTGTAGAAATACTAGAGGCTAGAACCTCCAGACTAGTAGCCTGGAGTCTACCAAAGCAAGGTTTTGGCATTTTTTTTTTTTTTTTTTTCATTTGAGACAGCTTCTATATGGACAAGTACACATGACTAAACCATGGCTGTAGGACAGTCTCACAGCAAAGCCACAGGTAGTAGCAATACCTCTGCAGTCATTCTTACCAAGTTCTATAGTTACATCTCACAGTAAATGGGGAACATCATACATTATTAAATAGTTTACCTTGTCTGGTATTGACTTTAATCCACTCTAAAAGTTCTTCCTGTGGCAAATTGCTAAATTCTCCCATGATGTTCCACTGAGTTTGAAGGTTTGCCGATCCCTCTATTGCCATCAATGCTAAAATAGCAAAGACCAATGTTTTGGGCTGGATTTTACAGAAGAGCCATCCAAACAACTGAAATGCAAGAACCGATTAATTTCTAGACAACAATTCTGTAATGTTGTATGCAGCACAATTAATTTTTATCTCTCTTTAAGGAACCTAACATATATCACAATGAAACACCTCTGCTATTGCTTCTCCACTAAACTTTGGTGAGACTTCATATTAATTCTAACAAAAAAAAAATCAAACCAAACAAACCAACCAAAAAACCCCCGACATTAATGCAGCTTTTAAAGTTGTAGTTCAAATGTCAGATTCTGCAAGTAAAGATGACTCAATAATGCTCACTGCACTTTTTCAGTATAATATCTCCTACTTACATCAAGAGTTTTTAGCTGTAATATATGGATTAGAGATCGTACTGCAAACTTCTGAAAACATATCGGAAAAGCAGACTTCAGGGGTATAAGGTTAATGTTGCTTTATATCCTACTTTTCCCTTCCTTGAACTGAAAAAGATGGTCTTCACATTTTTTCCTAAAGATTATTTGCTGGAGGCTCTAAGTAAATACTCAGAAATAAGTGAAATGGGTAGTTAAGATGAAAGAAGTACCAAATTTGCTATGTTGAAGTTTAGTTTGAGCAAGAACACTTTATCTCATCCATATCTGACCTAAACCTTAAATAAGACACAGTATGAATTACTTTTTTTTAAGCTATTGTTAATTAGAAGCAAGGCTTCACATTTCAAAAATATCAAACCTGCACTAAATACATACATTTCATTCAGAGTATCTTTATCCATTTTTTTAAATTCAAGCATGAAATGATAAAATAAAGTTTCACAGTAAAACCTCCCACTAGGCTCACTACACCAATTAGGTAGTGTATGTTATCTTTGTTATAAACTAACTATAAACTACTTCAGATTATTAAAACTCTCAAGCTACCTCTCCAAAAATACAGTGTACTCTACTCTCATCCTCAAAGGTTTGCTAAACACTCTAGCAAGAACAGTAGTGCTATCCAGGGAAACTTATTATACCAAATATGCCTGACCACTGTGTCGGTGGTCTGGAAGGGTGAAGGGAAATGAATTCATTTGTACACTGCTCGAGATAAGAACCTCCTTTTTCCAACAGTTGCAAAAATCTCACTCAAGTACACATTAGAACTTTGGAATTCTTTGAGTTCCATGGGTTTTCAAATCAAAGAAAATCACATTCCTATCATGCTATAATGCTACCTCATTAATGTTCAAAGTATCTAAATTTACCACCATTTTGTTTACATAATGAGCCTAGAATGGTCGAACATATACGCAATGCAAAAGAAGCATTTCTTTTACAGGATGCTGTGGCTCATGTGGTTTTTATATAAATTCAAGGTTTTTTGGTTTTGTCAAATTAATATATTAAATCTTTCTCCAGCTATTTTTCTTTGCTTTCAAAATTTCCACTCAGGATAGTATAATTCCTCCCAATAGAAAGGAAGAAATGTGTGGATGTAAACAGTTAACATTTTCATTGTCCATCAGGTGCCACAAGCTGCAACACTGCGGTAATGGAAAGTACAGAGATTCATGCAATGGGCTGAAATAACACAACATACAAAAATTACTCTTCCATGTGCAGAATGATTCTACTATGTCTTTTGCCTCTTTGTTCTTTTTTGGTTTGTTACAAATGTCCATCTCAGGCTACTGTTCACTAATTATTGAATATATTTTGAAAGGCAGCTGATTAACAAGTTACATATCTATAGCCTCAAAATAAATTAGTTATACTAATATACCACTGCAGGTAAACTTTCATGGTCTGCTAGAGGAAGGGATAGTGTTGACATCAGCTACAACGAGATAATCATGTATGTTAAATATGCTTAAATTTTTCTTGCACCTGTAAAAACAAGTTGTTGCTTATTAACTTCTCCTTTATGCAAACTTCTAAAACTTTACATAATGATAAGTGTACCGAGTATTAATCAATCATTTGGTCACAAGTCCCGTCTTCCCCTTCTCATCTCCCTCCATCGCAGCAATTCTTCTGATTCAATATTGCACAGTCTGATTTTTCAACCTCAAAATACTACTGCTCAGCAGCCAGCAGGACAGAAAAAGCTCACCAAAACACACTTGATATTTTCCTGACCCTACAAAAAAACCAAGGAGTCTTCTTATCCCTTTGCTTAAGTCAGAGCAGTCTTAGAAGTGGTCTGATCGACAGCAGCTCAACAGCCTTACAGGCCAGTGTTTCTCTCTCAGGCAGAAGCCAGTCATGTATCACCTGGAAGATTACCAGCCACTCCCTACTAAAGAAAGCATACATCAGTCAGACCAGAAAAAATCCGGCTTGTCTTTTCCAGGTATTAATCAGCACCAACCTAGAGAACCTGCTGAAGAGGCAAAAGAACCTTCACTGATAACAATGCAAGGGAATTAATTTTGGTTTTACTTACATTGCTCACCTAAACTTAGGTACTCTTGAAGACAGTATGTACATCTCCTAAGGCCCAAGCCAGGGCCAGGATAGCCACAGGCCTTATTATATGGGGCAGCTGGTCATTTATCACCTTCTGCACAGAACAACTGTCCAAACTGCAGTAATCTAAAGTCTTACCTTCCCTAGCATTCAAGACCTATTTCTTTCAAGCCAACCATGCCCCCATGATGCTGCAAAGGAGGACGAAGTTGTCACTGGACCTGACCCATCTGCTCTAACAGGGGCAGCTCCCAGAATAGGTTATCATCTGGATTTGTAGCTTCCCAAGAAGCTTACTCTCATTCTACAACCATAGGAAACAGCAGAACAACCAAAGCGCAAAAATGTAGTTGGAAGCAGAAGAAAAAAATATTGATAAAATACTCTGAACCTGTCCTTCTTCCAATATTTACACAGTGATAACATGTAGAATCCTCTAAGATCCAAAAGGCAGTGATTACCAAAAGCATCAGTTTTCATTAACTGGCCTGATGACCTTAGCTGCAGTACTAAAACAAAAACCACAACAATCCGTGATTAATTACTATAGTGCCATTACTCAGGTGCTTTAAAAAAAAATAAAGATATCACCAGCTGAAAACTTTTACTAATTTGCCATGTAGCAGCAAACTTACTATACAGAAAAAAAGCAAGTGAGGCTGCATATTAATAGAAACCATTCCTAGCAGCTCATCTTTCAGTCATTACCAGTTGCAAGATACTTTTTCATATCTTTCAGAGTCTATTTCTCTCCATAGAGCAAAAAAAAAAGCCGTTCCGATTTTATTGGGCTTTTTTCAATTCTCAGAAGGCTGAGAGGCCTCTCCCTGTGGCTCAAAACATAGAAATACTTCTAAATTTCACGAGAAAACTCTACAGAAATTTTTCAGTAATGACAGGGAAGAAAAGCCCATCAATTTTCTTAGAACACCACACAGTTAAAACAAGAAGAATTAAGAACAAATTAACTTTGGACAGAATTAATTTATACTGTCATCTACTGTTATCTAGAAATCATATGTTAGAACAGACTTTTTTCTTTTTGCTTTTCTGACTTTTGAAAAGCAACTTCATTTCAAATTACTCAAACACCTCATGAAAGTTCATTCAGAAAAATTTAACCACAGTGTAACTGCTATTACTTGAACAACCAGACCACCCAAGAGGACACCGATACTTCAAGAACAACTAAGAGCTGGGAAACAGAACACCTGTGAACCTTACAGAATAGCAAGAGCATAGAAGAAAAGTAAATTTCTCTTAAGTCCCAATACTCAGTTACAAGGTGGCTAAACAAAGTTACTTTTTAAAGCAGTTTTTAGCATTTTACATGTTCACTGTACAGATTCATTTGATGTTGGCAAACACTCAGCATTTTTACCTATGCCAAGTAACTAAACAGGCATCAAGAAAGCGATGAGCACAACATCTAAGCAGACTGATACTGTGTAACCTGTCCCACATTATCAAGAACTGTCCTCCCCTGAAAGAAAATCCAGGGAAGCAATCCAGTTTTCTTGGAAACAATCATTTGTTCAGCTGCCTTAACACGAGACCACTTTCTCCTCTTTGTATAATCCTGTCTCATTCACTCACCTTCCACTTGTGTGACAGAAGTGTCAGATGTTTTACAGCCAGTAATTGCCTTCACCATACAACCCTAATTCACCTTTAGGACAGTCTCCAACCACAGATATTGTGGGGAAAACAATGTGTATCGGGTATTATAGTCTGTATCATACTGCATATGCACAAGGCAGCCAGAAAAAGGTTGCACACACACCATCAGTTCTGGCACTCCAGGTTTTGAGCACTGAACTTTGTAATGTTATTCCTGTATTTCTTCAATTTTCAAGAACAGCAATCCTAATGTCTTTGGTTTCCTATTAAAATCCTAGTTTCCTCCCCCAGCCATCGCTAGTTTCCCCACTCTGTCAAACATTTTTCTCTTCTTCTTCTGTGTTATGTCCACAACAGTTCTCAGCACTGGATTCTTTTTCCCCACTCATCCTCACGGTGATGTTCTCCATATAGACATTTTCATGAGTTCCCCATCTCATCTTTCCCATTGTTTTTCTTGTTAGTAAGCCCAGCTCACTATTAATCATAATCTTTCACTCTCTCCATGTAAGATACTTTGTGTGATGTACGTAACACTTTCTACAAAATCACAGCATGGTTGATGTTGGAAGGGACCTCTGAAGGTCACCTGGTCCAACCCCCTGCTCAAGCAGGGTCACCTAGAGCGAGTTGCCCAGGACTGTGTCCAAACAGCTTTTGACTGTCTCCAAGGAGGGAGACTCCACAACCTCCCTGGGCAACCTGTGCCAGTGCTTGGTCACCCTCCCAGTGAAAAAGTGTTTCCTCATGTTCAGAGGGAACCTCCTGTGTTTCAGTGTTCCCATCGCTTCTCGTCCTGTCTCTGGGCACCACTGAAAAGAGTATGGCTTTGTCTTCTTTGCACCCTCCCTTCAGGTGTTTGTTACACATTGATAAGATCCCCCTGAACCTTCTCTTCTCCAGACTCGGTCCCAGCTCTCTCAGCCTTTCCTCACAGGAGAGATGCTCCAGTCCCTTAATCATCCTCACAGTCCTTTGCTGGACTGTCTCCAGTATGTCCATATCTCTCTTGTACTGGGAAGCCCAGAACTGGTCCCAGCACTCCTGCTGTGGCCTCATCAGTATTGAGTAGAAGGGAAGGATCACCTCCCTCAACCTGCTGGCAACACTTCTCCTAACGCAGCCCAGGATACTGTTGGTCGCCTTTGTAGCACAGGTTTATTGCTGGCTCATGTTCAACTTGGTGTCCACCAGAACCCCAGGTCCTGTTCTGCAAAGCAGCTTTCCAGATGGTCAGCCCCCAGCATGTACTGGTGCATGGGGTTGTTCCTCCCCAGGTGTAGGACTTCGGTGCTTCTTTGTTGAATTGCATGAGGTTCCTGTCAGCCCATTTCACCAGCCTGTTGAGGTCCCTCTGGATGGTAGCACACCCATCTGGTGTACCAGCCACTACTCCCAGTTTTGTACCATCAGCAAACTTGCTGAAGGTACACTCTGTCCCATCATCCAGACCATTAACTAAGACATTGAATAGGATTGGACCCAGTATTGACCCCTAGTCCATTGCTATTTACTGGCCTTCACTCAGACTTCGTACCACCAATCAACCTCCTCTACGCCCAGTCGTTCAGCCAGTTTTCAATCTACTTCCCTGTCTGCTTCCCAGACAAAGGGCTGCTTACCCTACTTTTGCTGCAACTGTAAAGCTTCTAAAGCAGTTAGTTATTCAGATACAGATGCAATCAAGTTCTCTTCTCAAAAACAGATACTGAAACATGGAAAGCCAATTCTAAGATCTTTTATATCTGGAGAAAGTCTAGTAGCATTTTATGTTATAAATGATTTCCAGGTAGGAAAATTAAAAATTTGAGTTAGGCATATGACTTTTGATTTTTATGGTGGAAATGTTTTCAACATGCAAGACTTCAAGACTACACTTCTGAAAAGAATTAATACACAAAAAGTATGCAAGGCAATAAGCTCTAGAGAGCTGTGAAAACACAGTGTAAACAAAGTCAAACACTGTTTGGATAAAATTAATAGTCAATAAAAAACTTCTAATGGCATAGAAGTGTAAATATAGTAAAATCCAGTGTATGTCTTTATGTTCAAGCTCCATACACAGCATATTAACTCATATAATAATGCAATTGGACAAGTCACATAAAACAAGGCATTTGCTTTATTTGGGGAGAGGGGAGAATGGAACTTGTGTAACGATATTTCTTGATAGGCAATATAATCTGGTTTATTTTTAACTGGTACACTCAGATTCAGCAATTATGCACACAAAAATTTGCTTTAGGACAAATATCTGGATAATACTGTAAGTACTGAGATAGCTACAGTATTAAAAAAAGACCTTACCTGTTTTGAACACACCAAGGAAGCCATAACACATAGATGTGGTGTCAAAAACAGTTTTAGTCTCATGATTAAAATCGCTAGGACACTGTATGCCAACAGCTGCAATGCATGGTATACAAGCTGGAAAAAAAAACCACAAACAAAAAACCCACCACACAAAAGCATATTTGCATACTTTTCATTTCAGTCTTAAACGTACAACTTCATTTTCAGTATAGCTTGAATTATGAGCTTGTCTGAAAAAGAGTCGAAGTCAAAGTAAAGATCTTCTCATTTCAGAGAGTGATATGGGCTTTATGTTACCTTTTTTTCTAAAGTATGTGTAGTATGCTAAGGTATGGAACAACAGGAAGGATTAACATTAATAATAAAACTAAAAGGAGCTGGAGAAATGGCTAGCTATGCAAAAGATCCTGAAACATAAACAGGCAATAACATATGTAAAAATTCTTGTATAATCTCTTTATATAAGTTCGGTATTAAATAGCAAGGTCTCCTCAAACACCAAAGTATGAAATGAAAGAAGAAAACAAAACCATCCTTGGCAGGCAGATTGCTTTAGTATTCTTAAAAAAGGTTAAAAAGCAGAGACGTCACTCATCACTCCTAAGACTGAATCTATGTTACTTGTGGAAGTGCTGCGGTAAATCATAGAGGCATTTTTGCAATCAGTGCTTTTATCTAACTGATTGATTATCATATTTTGAATACCATGAGATTTCTCTCATAGCACAAACCGCAAATAAACTGCGGTTAAAGTTTTGCACTGTCCTTGCTGACTTCATTGCAAATAAAGAAGCCACATAAGAAAGATGCCATTCGATTATATTTTTTGCATAATTTTATTAAAAAAAATTATTAAAAAGAATGACGTGTAGAATTATTTTCATTATGGCATATTTCAAATCAGAATTTTAACATTATCTGCCACATGAAGCCCCAGTAAAGGATCCAATCTCCTTCTCAATCTATATGGGGAAAATGGTCCAGCATAATTTCAGTGTTTTTCTGTACTGCTACAGTAAAAGCCCAAAAGACTTCTCTTGCACTGCCACCCCACCATTAGCTAGTATTTTTTTTTGTTCAACATTCCAGAGTTATTCTGGTGACATACTGGACCCAATTTAAGAGAGAGGAATAAAAGATGCAAATACTTACCTTCAAATAAACCACGTATCAGGATCAGACCATTGCAACCTGTATTTCAATATTGAGTATTCACATTAACATAGGAATAAAATTGTGCTGAAAAAGAATCTTACCTCACCATGGTTAAAACGTTCCTCTCTGAATGAATAAAAAAAACAAACCAGAAAATCACATTATTTGTTTACGTACTACAGAAGCACTCATTTTACTTTGAAGTCATATACAGTGGCTCTAGACAACTGAACTAACCCAGTAAGCATAAGTCAGCACCTGCACAGATTTTCCCCCCTATATAACAAGCTTTGAAATATAACACAAATCAGTAACTATCCTCCTCAGTCCCTGTATCTGTAAATCTGAAAATTAATTTTAGCAATGTTTTTAATTACTTCCATGAATTATTTCATATATAGAACAGTTTATTTACAGAATGAAACGTCAGTAATGTAAAAGAAGCAGAGCACTGGTGCCAAAAAAGTCAGTCTGACTGAGGTACTACATAGATTGGTTTTGGATTCTCAGAAGGAAATACAAATGTGAAAAGGGTCAAAATCATGTCTCTCTGTTGCTCTCCAAAAACATCTGTGAAGACAGGATGCTGAATCCTGCTCACACCTGTTGAAGTTTTGATAATGTCTATTAGACTATGGAAAGCAGAGATCACTGAAATGATTAGTGATAAATCAAAA
Source organism: Morus bassanus (assembly GCA_031468815.1). Classification (NCBI taxonomy): domain Eukaryota; kingdom Metazoa; phylum Chordata; class Aves; order Suliformes; family Sulidae; genus Morus; species Morus bassanus. Next base: position 54,172,156 of record CM062567.1, on the reverse strand, counting down.
AAAAACACACCCAGGAAGGAAAAAGATACCTCAGGGAAACCACAATATTCAATTGGACAAACTAACCGCTCTTGGCTGTGACAGGTAGAGCATGTATTATGGATATTTAGAAAATAAAATTAATACAGTTGGGATCCCTTCCTAAAGATGAAACTTAGGCATCTTTATAACCTGGTAAAAAAAATAATGGGGAAGAAAGAATTTGCATTCACTGTTTACAGGAGAAAAGCAAATAGGCATATAAATAAATACTGGTTTAGGAGCAGAGCAGAAAAACAAATTATTAAATAGAAAATTTGAGGGTGAGAGTGTTAAGATGTCTAAAACTAAGTTAAGCAGCTAAACTTAGTTTTAAGTATCCTATAAAAATACCACATACAGTATATCCAAGCCAGTCAGTTACTAAGCTATATATAATTTACCCTTTGGAAGGGACCAACATAATGTAGATTTCTGAATTATTTAGCATACAGCAAATCAAATAAACTTACAGCAGAAAATTCACTTTTACACTAAAAAAAGAACAATATTTACCTTTCATATTGGCCTCCTTGAGATAAGACCCACATGAGATATTTAATTACCTGAAGAAAACAAGAGCCAATAAAAAGTATGAATAAACTTTCAAAAGCATTCTAAAGCATTTTCAACATTTGCTAAATTAAATTACACCTGTGTAATCTCATTTTGAGATAATGCTAAGATAAAGACATGCAATGTTTTAGCTAAAAATTCTTTTTGAGGATGTTTAATTAGCCAGGCAGTTAGCACTTATCCCATCTGTTCCTGTGTAAACTGTAAGTTATTTTTACACAAATTATACATAATCAAATTTACAAAACCAGTTATAAACCTCAGTTATAGTACTCATCAGCTAAGTGACAGAAATGCTTTTGGCACTTAACATCAAAGCAAGTTTTACCACTGACTCGGGACTGGACGTTTGCAAAAGTCTGTGTAAAGAAAATACAGAACCTTCAGTAAATATTTTTGAAAACCTGTATTTTATCTAACTGTATTGGGTTTACGTTGCAAGGTTTTGGTAGCTGCAGGGGTAGCTTCTGTGAGAAGAGACCAGGGGCTGCCCCCATGTCAGACAAAGCCAGTTCTAGCCAGCTCCAAAACAGATCTACAGTGGCCAAAGCTGAGTGCATCAGTGAGGCTGGTGGTGCCTCTGTTGATAACATGTTTATGAAAAGGTAAAGGACACTGTGCAGCAGCTTTAAGAGACAGCAGTGAGAAAAATGGAAGAGAAACAACCCTGCAGACACCAAGGTCAGTGAAGGAGGGAGGGGAAATGTTCCAGGCACCAGAGCAGAGATTCCCCTGCAGCTTGTGGAGAGAACAGTGATGAGGTAGGTTTTCCCCCTACAGCCCATGGAGGACCACGGTGGAGCAGATATCCACCCTGCAGCCTGTGGAGGACCCCATGCCAGAGCAGGTGGACATGACCTGAAGGAAGCTGCGACCCATGGAGAGCCCACACAGGAGCAAGCTCCTGGCAGGAACTGCAGCTCGTGGAGAGGAGCCCACACAGGAGCAGGTTTTCTGGCAGGAGCTGCGACCCTGAAGGGCTGTACCCCGTGGAAAGGACCCATGCTGGAGCAGTTCTTAAAGAACTACAGCCTGTGGGAGGGACCCACTGAACCTGAAAAGAAGGGTGTGGGGATGAGGGGAAGGTGTTTTTGGTTTTGTTTTTGTTTCTCACAATCCTACTCTATTTTTAATTGACAATAAATTAATCTTCCCCAATTCAAGGCTGTTTTGCTCATGACAGTAAATCAGTGAGTGATCTCCCTGCCCTTATCTTGACCCATGAGATTTTTCAACTCTTTTTCCGCTGGGGAATGAGAGCACGGCTTGGCAGGCACCTGGCAGCCAGTCAAGGCTAACCCACCACACTAACTTCTTCCAATCTCAAAACAAATAGTGATCCCTTCAAAAAACCTAAAAAGTAAATTCAAGGTAAAGGTGATTCATTAAATCAATCACTTACCCTTTTGATGATTACCCCAAAAACCACCAGAACAACTGGTAATAGCAGAGTCTTTGTGTATCTTACTGGAGTCTGCAATGGAAATAAACTGCATTAATTGCTTTCCACTCACCTATAATTACTTCAAAGGTCATTTTAAAGAAAACAATACAAAGAGTTCTTCCTCGAGTAAAATGTAAATTTAAACATTCAACAAGAAGAAAGCAAGCTTAAAGAAACTCAAATTTAAATGCCACCCAGCAATCCCGCTAGAGTTCATAATACTAGGATCCTTAGTAAGTTATTCCCAGTTGGCAAGCCACCCAAAGATTAAAAGTAGATTGTATCTCATCTGAATTTGAGTCCTATGGGTTGAGTAACCTATAAATGTTCTAAATGCTGTATCTAAATAGTAGTAGCAGTATCTAGATATCTAGATACCTAGATATCTAAATATCTAGATACTGATGAACTAAAAAAAGTCTTGATGCCATTAAGAAGCTTCAGAGCTCTTCTGTAGTCTAAATCTACCACACAAGACCTTTGCAGCTCTCAGTACATTTTCCATATTCTCAAAACCAGTTACAGACAGCCACATAAAATCTTAAGTTTGCAGAACTGTAACCTTTCATTTATCCCTGAGCAAGCACTTCTTCCATTTAAGCAAGCATATTTCTTAGATCCAAAGTCAAAACACTGTTTTGTTTTTAGTTCACTTAAAAGCAACAAAACCAGTTAAATTTAGTTTAAGTTCATTAATGTCTCTAACTTCATGAGTAAGCACTTGAACTTATGATGACAGTAGGAGGTTATGACTCTCAGACATTTAAGTTATAAATTAAGATAAAACAAGAAGTTTCCTCTTCCAATAATCATCTATTTTGATCAAATTACCTCTTTTTCCATGAAGTCAAACTCTGCAGCACAGGTATACATTAATGTATCAAAATCCTTGTAGCCAATAAATTTAGATTTTAATATATTTCCTATGTGAGCCTGGTAGGATATACAGAAAAAAGCTGTAATAAGCAAAAACTGTCCTGTTTCCACTACAAAGTAGTTTAAATGCATATGAGAAATATTTTTAATTAGAACAGAAGTTTATACCATTTACAATATTGTTATAAAGCACCAAAAATCTATTTCTGGTATATCAAATGGCATCTTTGAGTGTAACACAGATTGGACTGTGTTAAATAAAAAGCAGAAAGACGCAGAAAAAGGGTGATACCACTGCAGCTGGGTTCAACAAGAGTGTAGTTTTGTGTACTCGTATTTTATGATATGAGCTTCCCATCTTTTGCCCCTTGATGCACATCTGCAGATAGGTTTTTAAACAGTAGAATCTGACAATAAAGAGGCTGAAGTGAGGAGTCCTAGTTACAATAAGGATTTCAAAACTGTCTTAAAAATTAGCTTCAGCGGAAGATGAACTAAGATATTCAGTAAATAGAGAAAAGATGTAGGTAGAAGATACCGATAATAAACAAAGATCTATAAATCCACATTTAAAAACACACAGAGCATTTACTAACTCAATAGTAAAAACATTTGTCTTTTCACAAACTTCAGTAATAACACCTCAAAGTGATAATACATAACGAATGAGAAAGCAAATATGCAATCCCTCTCCCATTTCTGCAAAACAAAACTTGGGATTTCAGGAAAGTATATCAGTAAGATGCCAAAATCAAAATATTAAGAATTAAAAAAATTTTGAAAGACACCGACCAGATACTCAGACCAGAGAACTTACATCATCAGCTATCCCAAGCACTAAAGAAGTTAGGTATTTCAAGGTGACTGTCCCAAATAACCAGGCACATCCTTCAATTACCTTAAAAAAATATATTCAGAATGAAATAAACATGTCTCAACAAACTTTTAAAGAAACCTTTTCTTTTTTAAAAGGCTTATTAAATGTAGCTACTAGCTACAAACTCTCCTATGTCATCACCAGTAAGTACAGTAATTTCTAACCAATTACACTCCCCAAATTTCAGTACATTGGGGTGTTTTAAGTTTTTTCCGTATTTTCTATTACAGCTGAAAAAATTTTGTGCAACTACTTTATATTATGGCTGTACCACTGCACACGATGTTGTAGCAGTTAACCAAAGTTAACTTTAAACAGAGGCAGTCTAACAGTCAATTACATCCATTTTGCATACACTAGTGTATAATGATTATTTCCCCACCAATAGCCTCTCCTTATTATCAGGTTGTACTTCTCTGGTAATTCAAATCTTTGGAGGAATTGCATGATTTATAGTACCTTCTCAAGGTAATCTCAAGTTAGAACTTGAAGGAAATACAAAGAAAGTATGTACAATTACTACTTTTAGTTATATATCATGTTAATCATTCTGGTACAGGAATAAAATTCTTGGCAAACTACCTAATTCTCTATAAAACCAGATCAACTGAATAGGACAACCTGGCTCAGTATCTTGTATCTGGGATCAGCAGCAGATGCTTTCAGACAGAACATAACAAGAAAATACAAACTGATCTTTACCCTAATGTAACCAGGGTTTTTATGTGACGACAGGTTGCATTCAATCATCCCATTTAATGGCTGCAAATAAACCTAAATACCTAGGAGGTACCTAATCCTTTTCTGAATGCCCTTTTTTTTTTTGCTTCCACAGTATCTTTCTTCTCTCTTATAAGCTTATTGCTGCTAGCATAAGAGGCACTAAATAAACTATAATTATATCCTACTTCTATTCACTGGCTTTGTCATATTTACCTTGATTTTACAAGATGTAGAATTCTAACCTATTTTAAAAATCTCAGCTACTAGCGATTCTACATTAATAATTATCTTCATACTCTCTCTACTGAAATTTGATGGTAGTACATTTTGGGGGAAGGCATTTTTTATTTTTTTTTTTTTAAAGTAAGATACATTGACTGAGACTGCATGCAATATTTAGGATGCTAAGTATGAGTTTACAAAACAAAAAAAATATTTTCTGCTTTCTCTGCAGTTCCTTCTCCATGAATTCCATCATGTATTCTCCTTTTTGATGCCTGCTCAGTAATGAATAGATGTGTTCAGAGAACTTCTCATAAGAATACCAAGATTTCTCCGCTGAGTGGCAAGGACTTATTTAGGATCAACTGTTTTACATACACACTTGGGGGGGGGTGGTGGTCTTTTGAAAGTTTACCATTTAATTCCACGCTTTGTTTCTTACCTTCTAACATTCACAACTTATCCCATGAAGCTTATTTTCTTTTATTAGTTCCAGTTAGATATCTTCCCCAAAAGGTTTCTGAAATTCAAGTGCATTACATTCACCCACACACCCTTACCTACATCCTTCAAAGAAGTCAAGCACATTTGCAAGATGTGACTTCCTTTCACAGAGGCTGTATCAGACCTATCCGTTACAGCGCATGGACATATAGCCTTAACAACTTCATCACTGTTTAAGTTTTTATTCTTTTACAAAAGCTAGTCTTATTGGTCTGCAGTTCCACAAACGCCTTGAATCTCCTTTTTAAAAACTGACATGAGATTTGCCTACACTCCCATTTCCCCTGGTACCACAACTAAGCACATTGGCAGGTTATACATGCACTGCAGTTTGATATATTTTTTAATTCCTTTATATTCTCATTTCTTTATAATAACTGTATGAATTCCATCCAGTTTTGCTAACAGACTACCCTTCATTAACAAGAACGCCTGTCTTAAGCCAGGCATAGTCTTAGTAGGCTCCCATTTCAGGTGTTTTTACAAGGGAATGTTATATCGTAAGCAGCAAGTTGCTTCTCATGTTTTCTACAGTGTTATATTTTATTTGGCATAGCTTTGGGGGTGTCCTCCATGTTTGGACATGACTTCTACTGCCCTCAAACCCACCCCACTCCCCACACCTTACAGTGTTTTACTTCAACTGGCTTCTTTTACTTATTTAGGTAATTATAGTTGCTTGGTGCTGTTATAAAAAAATATACTAAAAAAAATTATATAGGACATTTCAGTGAATATCTAATGCAGTATCTCAATCTCCATTTCTGCAGGCACTGTTAGCCTTTTACTTGCCTTTTCTAAATTGTCCTTTATTTTAAAGGGATCTTCATAGAGATCTTAGCTTTTGTAAACATGTTTAAGTTGGTAATTTAAAATTAAACATTTTACCATTTGAAGGCTATTTCAATTTTTTGATATAAATGTATGTTTATGCCCCTTTTCTTCCTTCAGTAATTTAAGATTAATTCTGGGAATTTGGACAATTCACTTGGAGAGTAGTTCAGCTATATTTCTTGATTTTCAACTATTAGAAACTAAATCAGAAGTTACTTCTGTATTTCATTAAAACAAAAAAAGTCATAGTTCTTTTCTGAAATTCAATATATATGAAATTCCTTACCCATAGATAGACCTCTCTTCTGCTGCCTTTCAAGACTTTGGGACTCAATTCAAGAATTCCCTAAAAATAAAATGAATGTCCATTTTCAGGTAACATATAGTAACAACAAGATATTCCAGTACCCTGGATGAGGTTTTTTTTTGTTTTGGTAAGCACCTATTGTACCACACAACTATTTATTAAAAACTCCTCCATAATTAATATAACCTGAAATGTGAATGAATGTATAATATTGTGATTTCACTCTGCACTGGCAAAACATGCCAATATAAAAACTCTTACTGCAGTTTATATACAATTAATGGAAGACTACTCTTCTCCTTAACAAGAAAGATTCTGTATTATACAGTTCTAAGCTTCTTTAAATCAAAGCCAATGGGAAACTGAATTATGTCGGCTTCCACGAATGACAAGACACATCTGAAGCAATAAATAAGTTACTGGCAGCAGAATACAATTTTCAAACAAGGCAACAGAATATGGGGGGTGGGAGGAGTTACTAGTATTTCCCTATTTCACATTATGTTGCTCATTTTATGAAAAAAGGAAGACTCACTTTAAGCTAATTCGATGAACAAAGTGATTAAGGAAAACTGAGAATGAACTTAAAAGCTTTCAGAAACCCAGTCCACATGACACTATGACTGAGGCCACCCAAATAACAGACAAACAATATTTTTTCCAAAGCAGCAAAGAGGCAAGAAATTCAATGTATCTGTACTTACTATGTAATTTCAAAAGCTGCTACAAGAAACAAGAGTGGGTTTATAACAAGCAAACTGTACTACAGCAAATACCAGTGGCCAAGGCAGCTTATTCTTAGCATAAGTAAGAGATTACCACTCTTTTGCTGATGGACGAAACTTAAACAAAAGAAAAAAAAAAATCACTGAGCTCACTCTAAGCTTCTAGGAGAGGCAAAAAGAATCAGAAATAGAGATTATTTGTAGTATGCTAAACTAGATCTGGTCACACAATCTTGTCTCATGTTTCCTATGTACATAATTCCCTTAAGAGAAACTGTATGAAACTGAAAGAGGTTGGAGGTTGTTTTTCCTATTTAAGGAAAAATTAAGATAGTGAATGATGAGATGAGTCTTCAGTGAATAATTTCACTAACATGGCAGTATGACTCAGCAGTTTCAAATAGTCTAGAACCAGTTATATATGTTTTAGTCACTTGCTCTGCATTTGCAGTTTCACAATCAAAGAATCATTTAAAACAAACTCCTTCTCATGTTCTTGTTTTACAATTATTCTGGTCAAAAATACATACGTGATAAATCTGATCTTTTTATAAAAAGAAGAGAGCTATAAAACAAGAGAACTGAGCCAGCTTAACTAAGTTTCTCTTATGAAGAAGTCTTGGTGTAAAAACAGGATTTTTTAAATCAGTATTTACCCATTCTCCAAATATCTTTAAGGTCTAATTCTGTTTGTCATGTGAAAGATTTCTCAACTATCTGGTAAAGCAGCAGTTTCACATTTTACATCAATACATACATCATAGTACAGCATTACAGTCTTAGCATGTCATATGATTTTTTTCTTAAAGAACTTACCCAGATAACTACTAAAGATGCAGCATAATACGATGTCAATAACATTGAATTACCAAACATCAGAATAAAACACACCACAAGAGATACCTGAAAGAAGACAATAAAAATAATTAAATTTAAAATAGAAAAGTATTGCCCAAGTATAGAAATTAAATTTAAAGCTGTTGATACAAGGTAAAGACACCTACTTCACAGCAAGTGCAAGCTTGATACTCAGCTTACAGAATTGTTCTGAAAACACTGATTATAAGGACTTAATGGCAAGAGGTAGCCAAGTGTAGATTATTATGTTAATTTATATTTTAGAAGTACTTGTAGACAAAGAGACTTGATCATAGGACTAACATCTTATGTGATATACCAGCTACCTTTTTGAAGTTATTCCTAACATATTCTTTTTTTCAAATTACTGTATTATTTCTCCATCCTTTTGTTATCTTTCAGAATCCTGGACAAACATAAAAATGCTGAATAAAATGTTTGTTGTCTTCTTTCTTCCAAACTGAGAAGCATATATTTAAAATATAATCATCAAAGTCAAGGAAGCAGAACTCTGACTGTTTGATCATATGCACTTAACTACATGAGGTTGAAAGTCAAGGCTGAAATACAACTTTTAACCGCCATCCTGATCTCCTGCTGTGCTTTCTTTTTAATCGAAAGCTGAATTACATTTTCTAACTTGGGACAGCAAAATCAATGATCAATCTCTGCCTTCTTCTATACACAGGAATAAGGAAAAACAATGTAGTTATTTGTAAAATATGCAGACTTTTGTACTCCCTCCCCCTCACATAGTTAGACTTTCATTTTCCACAGAAAAGTGCAGGGGGAGCAAAAATGGAAAACGCCACAAAAAAAAGACTGGCAGTTTACCCAGCCTCATTAAGCTTTCTCTGTAATATAACATGATTGTTTATCAATCTGAAAAATAGGCTTTTTATGACACTTTGGCACCAAAATTATGATAAGCCTTTTGGCTTATGTCAATAGCTAAGTATTTCATCCTGCTTCTGTAAAAAAAAATACTAAACCAAGATGCTTATTTGCAAATTTTCCTGGTAAATCTGACTGGGAACAAGCATTTGGTGTCCCAGGTTTATCTCAGAAGTGAGTTGCATAAAACTTACTACTGCCTTTAATTTATCATTTACATTATTTCAAAATATATTTGAAAACATATGAAATACAATTTAGCTCAAAACTTTTCCTGTGGTAAACATTCTCTTTTTGCCCACTGAGTTTGCATAGCACAATTTTAGCAAAAATATATTTTTAAAGACAACCATATTTCTTAAAAAATTTGTTTATATCTTCCTGTATATTTAAAACTGTAATCTCGCTTCAAAGATCAAAACTCCTGGTAGCAAAACTTGATCATTATCTTAACTTCAAAAATGAAAATCATATATTATGCAGAAACTTACATGCCTTTTATTTATCATCTCCTTCCTTTGTTGACTTTCTCAACCATTTTTGAAAAAATAGTTTTTCCTTAGACTAACAGTTTATTTTCTTTGTCCTCCTTTCTAACTATCTCCCCAAATAGTTCAACTACAACATCTTTGCATGATCAAGACTACAGTAGTCTTCAAAACCCAATTTTGTTTGGGGTTCTTCTCCTTCAGTGATAAAGACCTACTAACAGTAAGTTTTGACTTACGAACATCTCATTTTTGTTTCTACTAACCTATAGCATGAGATGAATGCTGCCTTTTCAACTTGTTATAGCTCATGCTCTATTATTTGGTATGTTTTCTAGTCTGTTTGAGACAGTATCTTCAAGTCCATAGAATGAGTAGAGACAGAAAGGAGAGGCAAATATTTCTACAGATCTTTTAGGTTGATAATCTTTCTGGAGTTCAAAAATTCCTGTGCACCAGAGGGATCCTACTTTCTGACACCGTGCTATAAATATACATAAGATCAAATATTCAAATCCAGGCCACTCCATCCCTTACTATTGCATCTTTTCAACCATCCTGCAACTAAGGAAAACACCTCAGACAAATGGCCTCTTTTGATGCTCTGACCTGTTAGAGGAGATTTAAGTTTTTTAAAAAAAGTATTACCATATGAGCAGACAGTATCTTCTGTAATTTGCAGGAGTCAATATAACCCATAATACACACAGCAAATAATGAAGCTATCTAGAATCAAAAGTGAAAGGTAAATTAAAACAATTTGCAGTGGTGTACTCTTTCTAGCAGAATACACATTCATACAAAAAAGTGATCATTCAAACAATCAGAAACTAACTTTTATTGCTACTTTTTTGCTAAATAAATACTTAGGCATTTCATAAGTTTCCTTCAAAAAACCTATTGTGGTGCTCTGAATAGCAATTATCAAATATATTTGAATATTTAAGAAATAAGTATTCAGCTTTACAAAAATGTAAGTCATCAAAAACAGCACTAACATCATCTTTCACCCTTAGATTTTTTAAACAAAACAAAACCAAGAAATCATTCATTAACATTATTTAACCTTAACTTTTCAGCAAAGTATGGAAACATCCATAATTTGCTGCTGAGGAAAATGAGATTCACTGATTAGGCAGCTTGCTAAAAGTCACATGGGAAATTAATGAAATTATGAATTGAACCTGTAATTTCAAGTTTCAGGCCCAGCATCTTAAACAGGTTATAGAGATGAGTTTCTCACAATATTTTACAGAATTTAATGGCTTCCTCTTCTTCATTTAGAAAATTTGCATACCACAGCATATATTGATTGTTCAAAACTATCAACTAAAACCAAGCAACATCTGCTTCAAGTAGGACAGACAAGTGAAAAGGTATGGAAACATAGATGGATTTCAATCAACAGGCTACAGTTCAATCAGTTTAAACACTAAGAAAGTACGCTGTATGACATTATTCTATTGCTCACATTAGCATTTACTGTATTTCAACACTAGCTAAAGTTACCTCAGCTGTCTGAGCTCTCAGCCAGCAAGATTATGGCACTACTTACAGGCTCATCAAAACTGAATAGGAAATCATGCAAAATCATGCCAGATATTACATGCCATGCAAACACTGTTCCATTTAAAAATTTGGAATAGCCTAAAGAGATGCAAGATAAACGCTTTTTTTATTTTTGTACTTCAATATACAAAGTTTTTTCTTGTTCTAATGTACTGATCTTAGGCTGGAGGCTGCTTTTAAGAGAAAAGTAAATTTTTTAGTCCTGGAAACAGAAGACTCAGTGGTGTAAATGATCAACTTTTAAATTTAAGACTAGAAAAATATCGATGGGATAAGTGTTGTGAATCTTTCCTGAAAGCAAGAGAGAAAACTGGCTAAAAGGAAAGCATTGGCATAGTTGTGAATTCAATAGCTGTCTATACAAAGTAGTCAATTTGCCCTGATAAGACAAAGAGGCTATTTAGAGCTGAATATGGTCTTACCTGTGTTAGAAGAACAAACTGAGCAAACTGCCAGGGAAGCATGAAAAAGATATTAGAAACACACAGTGCAATCAAGCTTCCTGTATTAATATTCGGAATCCTTGGGAAAAAGAGACAGAATAGGCATCAGTAAGTAAAATCACACAGGTGTTTGCATATTATTGAAAATTACAATAGAGAATGCAATAAAACCAAAGTTACCTTGGAAGTTTGCTAGCAATACTAATCAACTACAAATAACACTGCTCAAGTAAATTTAATATCCATTTTCCATCAGCTTCCAAAAACAACCGTTCTGATGCTTAATGTTTCTTAACTATTTGATGAGTCAAACAAATCTTCTCCTGGCACCATATAATATAGCACACCAACCTATATCACTTGCAGTGGTCCACCTTCTTGTAACAACTCTACAGTCAGGTCACAACCATTCCCATTTCAGCTGGGATCACAACTATTCTCAGAACAGTTTGCATTCAAAAGGGATTTCAATCTTCTCTCTCACATTTCTCCCATGTTTACTTTATGCAACTTTCTGCTAGCAATCCTGAGTGAGGTTTCAGGGCAGGAGACAATGACAAATACATGAAACTCATCTTTAACTGAGAACAGCCCATTTTCTGTGACCTGCTACAGGAGTTATTTATTTAATCCTGTGTTAATTTTGAGTTCACTTCAGAAACATGTCATGTTTCAAATTTCACTAAGTGGCCTCCAACAGGTGAAGACACCATAAATATTCTGCTGTAAAACCCAAACCCAACAGATTACAGCAGTCTCACCAAATTCTGTAAAATTTTCTTCAGCTTTTTTTACAAAGCCTCAAGATTAACTTCTATTGGAAGTCATGCTGAGCATGAGTCTAATGTATTAAGTAATACACTATACAAATGTGATACAATGATACAAATAAAGGAGGATTTAAGTTCTAGTCTCTGTTTCAAAGATAGTTCCCATATTTCATTGGAATACTGCTATACATAAAACAGAGCTGCTCTTGAAACAGGAATTATAACTGAGACACAGAAAGTTAAAATGTTATATCCCCTTTTTGGAACATCACTCAAATGCTTAGACTACATACCTACTTCTCTTCAGTAAGCAAGCCCAAGTACTATTTTACGTATCAAGATTTGAAGAACAGGAGCGAATCTATATTATCAAGAACTGTCATTATTATAGGTACAGAATATATGTGCTCTGATCACCCCAACTTAAAGTCTAATCTCCTAATTTTTTCATTTGACCTTACAATTTAGCATTAAATGAACAGGTGTCTTTCTGATTTGAAATCTAGCGATGACTCTACAAACTATTCCTCAAAATATTTTTCTAGACAGCATGTATCTTTTCCTCACCTAAAAACTACAAGTCAGCAATGAGCACAAAATATTTTTGGTTTAATCATCAATAACTACAAATCAGTATGACCTAACAAATGAAGATCTGGGGTTACAACTACAAAGTTCAGCTAATCATAAATACACTGCAAATCTGATGCAATAGAGTTGATGGAAAAGCCCTCAAGTATTAACCATCATGCTTATCTTTCAAAACAGAGGCAAGACAGTAACACAATCATGTTGCAAGTAGGAACAACCACTGAAAAGCAGGGCTTCAATGAACTAGTGAACTCAGGAGCATCCCTGCAGTAATGTAATTAGATTGCTCTAAATCACTGAACTAGTTAGACTAGATAATTAGTCACAGAAAACTGCAAGAACATATTAGCTTATGGGTGCCTATAGCATCCTCTGTTGCATAGCACAGGCTTATTCTAAGTGCAACCAACGTACCACTCTCCAAGAGGGACAAAACCAATTGATGGAGTATCAGCTTGTTTCTCATGGGAAGGAAGTGACATCAACCAAAAATTCTGATTTTTTTAGTTTAGATACGTATTTGCCAACACAGTAATTCTGATTTTTATTTTAATCATGTCTTCAAGTTGCAAAGCTTTTCCTTTTAATAAGTGAGTAATATGACTGCAGTTCTACTGGTGCAGCGTCTGCAATGTAACAGCCACAGGAAAGTTTTTATGTTAATGATACCATTGCTACAGCACACAGAGGCACTTAAATATTTAAATAAATGCATTTAAATAAATGTCCTGTGACATTCAATTTTTTAAATCATTTTAAAGAGCTAAGTATAAATTGAGAGGTACCTGAGAATATAGGTCAAAAGCAACATCTGAAGCACAAGGAATGGGTATGAGAAACTTTCACGAAGAGGTGGAGTCCACATGACGCGAGTGCACTAAAAATAAGAACTGGGTTAGATGATAACATTTGCGGCTACATTTCCATAAAACAATGCATTTGTATTTCAAAATGAATGACCACAGATACTTCAATAAAGCAAAAACCAAGGTACTCACAAACTTAAAATAACAAGCCAGGAATCAGAAAAGAGGAAGAAAAAGGAAGCGGCTTCTAGACTTGAGGTTTATGATGCACTATTTAATTAAAATAGATCACTGCTTTTCCAAAATTAAATGTGGCAGCTAGAGAACACCCAAGAAAAAAGCCAGGACAGCAGCTGCTTGTCCCTGCTTCTGCTGAAATTAACAACTCATTCAGGTAACTAAAACCATTCTCAAATTCAGGCAGTGACTTGCCACACTGAGACGGAGAAAGTGTGTGGGGAGAGGATCTGATGGAAAAAAGAACATACTCTTCATTATGCCACAGTTCTCTAGGTTATAAACATTTCACATTTCTACTAGCACAGAAAGTAAAAAACACAAAGCTGCCCTCTAAAACAGGCCAGTAAAATTGAACACATGAAATTAAGCTCTTACAGAATTTATACTAACTTATATACTTCATTCTTGAACCCTAATAAAGCAAAGCATGGTACAATGGAGTCACCTGAATAGCTTTTTCATTAATTTCTTGGGGTTCATGGCAAATGGCTCCACTATAACTGTCATCTCCAATGTTTATATTCAGCTCATTATAAACTCCTTGCAAGTTACACTAACCAACAAAAAAATAATTACAACTTTACAGGACAACCGTGACATACAAACAAATGGGCTCAAAATGGCTATCCATAGATTTGCACTAAATATCAGAAAAGTAGGTTCTTCACAACTACAGGACAAAAACATAGTTCATCTTAACATGGACCATAATGAATCTATGAAACCTTATAGGATGTTGATGCGAGGATGTTCCTTCTCCACTTCCTATAATCCTAAAATCATTTTTTTTAATACTGTTTAACCAAAGAAGTCACTAGAATCAACATTATACAATTCCTTGCTTATTGTCTTGCTATTTCACAAATACATTAAATTAATAGTGTAAAATAAATGTGTAGGAAGTGTAAAATAAATGTGAAGTACAGAAGCCCATCACATTAATCAGTCCTTGCTGTTTAAAAGCACTCTGTAAAAGCTGCACCCAAGTTTACCATTAAAATAAACCTCTCAAATATATATACTAATGTGTTGTCTTCAGCTGACTGCACAGATGTGATTAGTTAAAACTATTTTTATTAGCAACAAATAAAATCATGATTATTCTAAAGCAGTGTAGTCTTTTTGATTACTTTTCAAGACTACAGCAACATTTCATTTACTAAATCTTTTGACATTGGATAAAGACAGGAGAGAAATGAGGAGATATACAACCATAAAAAGGCAGCATTACCATTTACTAAATCTTTTGACATTGGATAAAGACAGGAGAGAAATGAGGAGCATATACAACCATAAAAAGGCAGCATTACCATTTACTAAATCTTTTGACATTGGATAAAGACAGGAGAGAAATGAGGAGCATATACAACCATAAAAAGGCAGCATTACCTTAAAAGTGGATTTACTAATGTAGCCCATGCTATTTTTCTATATTTGGAATGTAATACTAAACTCAATCATCAGTGGATGATTTATCAAGGCTCTAAACTAACTTTGCTGCAGGTATAAATACATCAGATCTGTCTAAGCTTGAAATCAATAAAACACAGTAGCACAAGCACAGCACAAATAAAAACATACTGCCTTAGGATGCCAGCTCAATGCCAGAAGGCTAACCACTTTTACACAGCATTAGATTTGAGATACCAAGACTTGCAGATCAGCCTTACTCATGTAGCTCAGTCCTATCCTTCCAGAAAAGGAAAGCAAATTTTTAGCAATTGGTCTAGCTCCACTGTACGAACTGCTGAACCACAGGCAAGACAATTTCCACAGAATCAAAGGCATATCAAAGAGTTAAATAGGTTTTTTTATACACATACACGCACATGCACACCCCTTGCATGTGATTCAACAGTACGCAGTGACACTAGACCACCTACATACATGTAATTGCATATATTACCATAACTCTATATACACAACAATATCAAACAACTCTGAGTTATTTCATTAGGTTCAGTACAAATGCAAAGAGCCAGCTGAGATCTAACACTGCACCTCTGCAAGTTCTATTGTTCTCTAGAAATCCATACAGCTGAGCCTGAATCAGGGTCACCCTACTTTAGCTCTATCTAAGCCCAGACTACAGCTGTATAGAGCTATGCAGACCTAATTTCATGCCATTCTCCAAAACACACATATTATCTATGTTTTCCCCCCAAGTCATCCATAAAGAGAGAGGAGCTCTCCTACAGTCTCATATGGATAGGAGAACCGCCTGTGCCATAGTGAAATAAATGCTTCTTTTCATTATTGCTACCACTACCTTTGAAGTTTTCAACTTGTTCCTTTCTTAAGTTACAATGTATCACGCTCACAGACTTGGCAAAACAGTATGTACTGTTACCAGTATTTCCTGGCAAAGAGTGCATCATTCACTTCACAATGCCATTAAGAAGAATGGAAACCCACACAATACTTTGTATTTACCTCTTATAGCACCAAAAAAAAGTTTAGAAACTTTGTAATGTTTACCTGGTCTGGACCAGGCAGTTAACACCCACAGGTGAAAATTCTTCACAGAGGATATTTAGAGAAAAACATGTCAAATGAAACTTAATAAAATAGCTATTTCATCACACAGATTTTTGTTTTATAAGAAAACTGTCAAAGCTCACTATGAATAGAAGCATCTTTGATTCTGTTATGTGCAACTACATATTCTTACTACTCAGTTTTCTATCAAGTTCAGCTCGGTAAAATAAGAAAACAAAACATAACTTTAACCCTTAACAAAATCATAACATAGCTTGTTTCCATCTCGAAAAATCTTTACAGTACAGTTGCATTTTAAGTAAAACAAATATTTACATAAATTTATATACATAAAATGAACGTTAAAAAACCAGAAACACTGCCCAAGGGTATCAGAATAAAAGCCATGAGTTTTCTTCCAAAATATGAAACGACGACATGAACAGCATTAGCTGGGGACACAGGGAGATGTTTTAAGTGACAGTTTCACGGGCTTTTTTTTTTTTGTTTGTTTTTGGTTTTTTGGTGGTTTTTTTTGTTTGTTTGTTTTTGTTTTGGTTTTTTTTTGGTTTTTTTTTTTGTTTTTTTTTTCCTGTGATGCAGCTTACTAAAGAAGTTTAGCATTGGAATTCGCTATATACATATTCAGTTTCTAAAGTCTGTGTATCCTGGCTACAGCATATCAGTACCACATAGGTTTCTTTGCCTTTTTTTTGTGTGTGTGTGTTTATTCATGAATTCCCAGTAAAATACATAGCAATTCAAAGAAAACCTCCTCCATTTCTGAAGCTTGTTCATATGGTACATGTAGCCTAGTTATGTCAGGAATGGGCACAAAAATAGAATATTTTGATGTTTTGAAACTTGAAGTTATTGTGCTACTAAGATTTCAATCTCAGGACCGCTTTACAATATATTTCCTTTCTGAATTTTTTTTTTTAACATCTAAGGTGACGCACTGGACTGTGCTATACATTTGAGTCATAGCCTATTATGCTTTCAAGTATGCCTTATTCCCTTTAAATTCATCCCCTAATAGATAAGCAACATCACTATATTTAATGAAATGAGAATTAGCTTAAACTTAAGAAAAAAAAGGGGGGGGGGGGGGGGAGTTGGGGCGGGAGACCTACCTCTCCATGGTTGAAAAAGAAACACATCACAGTAACAAGGCCTCCTAGACGGCTCCCACTGTGAAAAGAACAGGAAAAACAGGTACAACAGAATTGCATAATGGTCAATGCTGCTTAAAAAATGTGAAACAGCACTTACACGCAGCTAAGTTTATTGAGGCAGGGGAAATGATTTCAGGCATCAAGGGAAAGCAATCTACAGTGTGTACACAATATTAAAATACAAGGTAGTCAGCTACTGTTTATTTCAGAGCAGACCACTCTTCATATATCAGCTCCTTTCTGCAAAACACCATTTTTAACTTAGTTGGAAAACAGTTATTCCACTCCTCACGAACTTTGGTTTAGAACATTACATCTGGTGCTTCATCTGTTGTACCCAGAGCTTGGCCTTGAAAAGTGCCAAACTTTTTTTTTTTTTAAACATCAGGCAATATAAATGGAGTATTTCTCTTCCCTAAGACATTGAGCAGAAAACTTTAGAATTTGCATGATCAATCACCCAACAGGGAATTTTGGTCTAAATCTAAGACTATGTTAGGGTAATCAAACCAAGCACGTTCAAAAAACATACTTAGAAATGAATCCATGACATGGTCAATGCAAGATACAATTTAATTCTTATGTGAAATACTGTGATGTTAACATGAGAAAGTTTTTTTTAAGCCCTTAAGGATTCTTATACATTTCTAAACCAATCAAATTCACTTGTTGAATAATTAGCACCATGGAGTCAACAGTAAAACCAAAGATATTACTTAGATTTATCCCAGCTCAAAACAGCAATAGATATGGTTCCTATTTGTTTTACCAGATTTGTAATTACTCATGTCCTGTGACACAAAGCAAAGAATGTTTTCGTGCATACAAGTGCACTACTGCTATGAATGACAGAATATACTATTTTTTGCTACTAAACAAAAGTATCAGCCAGCTGTTAAGATTCTTTAAAGAAAGCAAACAAATTGCAGATCCTTTCAGATCCTTCATCCATCACTAATATACAAGTCAAACACAATCAGTGAGTTCTGGGTACAAAATCTGAGGATTAAAGATACCAACTGAGTGCTAAAACAATCTCCAGGAATTGTGCACTCTTGCACATAAAACTCAACATTTCATTCCACAAATTCTAAAAGCATCAACACTGAAACCCAAAATGACTAAAAGAATATACTTAATATTAAAAAGTTAGTCTTAGAAACAAAGCAAACTAAAAATTTGCAAAAACACACCCAAAACCAGAAATAAAAATTCAACATTTATGCTAAAGGTTAATGTGATAAAACCTTAAAGTCTAGAATACAAAGGTCTTAATTGTATTTTGAATGCTTTAGAGCTATCAGCCTGTATAAGGGATCACTATTTTGCCACATGAGAAAAGATTGGTAAATCTGTTGCACAGAATAGGGAAATTCACCTTGTCCACTTCCTTTTCTCAAAAAGATGCTAACAGAGCCTATTTCACAGAGGGTTATGTATAGTGTTGAGTTACACTGGTTATCTTCTAACAGCGCACTGTTGTCATGTAAGAGATACAATAGTTAAGCCTTTCTACGCCAATATAAAAGATTAAGGATAACTCTTTCCACTGAAACTCCCATACCATACTGCAGTTGGTGAAGTATGTGCCCTTCAGTTGTAACCTACTTCCCTCATGTTCAATACAGAATAATCTACATTCAATAAATAATTAGTAATTTTGTAAGAACTGCAAATGACCTGAACAGTTATTCTTTGTCTGGTAGAGTCAGATCTGGAATAATGAAAGAACTACTCTCTTGAATCCCTGGGTACAATAATCTGAAGCTTACAGTCATCTGGGGAACTGCTGTAATTCATTGTTGATTAACATGCAAGAAACAAAATACTGAAAAAGTACTGTCAGAAGGAGATACACGAAATTTACTGGTAGCTCCTCGAGATGCAGTATTTGACAATCAGCTTAAGTATTCTGTTCCTTGATTATAAGGATAGAGAGGCAGGAAGGTTGGGGTAGGCAGAATCTTACAATTGCATAAAGTGCTTATCATCCAAATCCCATACCGGTGTCCATAAAAAACACACTAAAAAAGTGGCATGAGTTGTCACCATATTGCTTCAGTTATCTTAACAGAGAATACTCCAGAGCTTGAGACTAACTTGCATCATATAAGAAGATTCCCAAGTGCACTTGCATAACCACAGGCCATACTCAGAGTGCTAGGGTAGGGACATACTACGCCTGGCAATCTTCTAACCTTATGGGGAAATTTGTTAAGGGAGCTAAACAGCAAAAACTAGTCCTACAACAAAAAACTACAAAAGCAACTAGCTTTCTGCTAGTTTAACTCTTTGAACAAGCTCATTATAGAGTACAGCAAGCACAGATGTACACATGCTAGCTTGGAAAATAATGGTCTTCCACTATCCTATCAGCTTGCATCACTAATCAAAGTTGCCAAGAGACTAAAAGCAGATAAAGGCTGAAATAAAAAGATTACACATTCTATGAACATAAAAGGAGACAAAAAAACCCTAGAAAAAACAATGGTGTAAGCTTGAGATGATTACTACTAACAAATTCAGGAATGAAAAGACAGAAAATATTAGAGGACTGTTTCCCACCATCAAATGAGTCAGGCTATGAAAAAGCTTTTCAAAATGCATAGCAGACACAAATCAGCTTTATAAAGGAGACTTACGCCAATTCATAAGACTACCTACTCCAGTGTAGTAGAATTGCATCAATCCAGATTCAGCTCTTATTTTTCACACCTTATGGAAAAGCCTAAATATTCTGGCTTGCTTTGACTAAAAGGAACCTTGGAACAGCCATAATGACTAAGCAGTCATCTAGATCTGGTATCCAACTATGAATGCTCTTCAGAATAAATTAATAAATAAGGTCAAAATCCTACCTGCAGGAAACGTCGTAGTCACGTGTTATTTTTCATAACCCCAGATAGCTAGTGGCTTACACCTTGAAAGAATTGCATTTATATTCTAGTCTTTTTGACTACCTACATTGCAGATCATTTATAGTAAATTGAATTACTATCAATATGATAGTTATTTACTTTCAAAGTCTAAAGAAAGTATTGAGAAATTAAGACCTTACTGATTTTTCAATTAATTGGATAACTAATTAATATATAGAATGTGGGTTTCCATACACCTCCTTTAAGAGAAAAATTACAAGTTAGTGATACAAATATTCAAAGTTTATCTACTTCCTCAAAACATGAGACATTAATATCCTGTGTTAAGGAAGACAAACATATATGCTTTCACCCAAAAAAAACACACAAGACAGTGAAGCCAGGGAACGAGGTGGGGAAAACAATCACATCTGTCAGAGGAAAATGTAGCAGCCTTTTGCTTTTTTACAAAACCAACAAATGAAAAGAGGTAAACAGAAAAATATATCCACTTCTGGTTTTCTGCTGAATGTGGAGTCTATTTTTGTATGAAAGTATATTACAGTTCCTGAAATTTAAGGACAGATACTGAAAACAGAAATTCATAGAAAAAGGGAAGTGTATACATACCTCCAAAGGAATGGATTATCTTAAAAAATATTTTGCCTTCTCAGTTAAGGTAAAATTTAAAGACATGCAATATGACTTGAGTCAAAGCACTGGAAAAACTCCAGTCTTGGTTAAAAGTATAATGTCATTGAAACTTCATTTGGAAATTAGTTACACTGATAATTTTAAGAGCAGAAACCTGTCAAAAGTCATTTAAAACCTGTACAGCATTTAGTTTTAACCACAACCCGGTGGTATCAATGAGATACCACTTCACTGAAATTTTCCACAACTTTTTCCAGCATCATCATTTATTTTAAACAAAAAGCTTCTCTGATCCAGTAATTTTTTAGTGACAATGTATATGTAATAAAAAGCACTACTACTGTACAAACAAATAAGCAATATCCCATAAAAATATTTTGGCATTCACTTTTTCAAATTTTGTATAAAAACTGACAGCTAGTACCAACCAAATAGCTCAGTCTCAACTGCCTTACCTGAGGTATGTACCGTATATGAAGAACAGTGACATCATTAATCCATTCAAAAGAAAAATCACAGCAACATAAAAGGAAGCAGGGTCTCCCAACCCTAATAAACAAACAGTTAACACATGTTGTCAAATATAGAAGGTAGATCATAGTGCTTATAAACCACCATACAATCAGTATAATACAGCACACAGCATACTACCACAATATATCTACAGAAAGAGACAACAACAAAAAAGTTAATGTCACAAAGATTATTGCAGAGATTCAAATCGGAAGACTACACTTCTGGGGTGGTGGGGGAAGGAGGAAGGGCGGACACAGCATTGGGGCAGTCAGCAACAGAACAAGCCAAGAGGGAAGCATTAACTAAAAAAACCTGCAATGTATAGAAGGCATAAGCATCCCTAAGAACATTCTCTACGGACTATGTTTCGACTTCATAGAGCTTTTTAGAACAGGTTTGTACTCCCTATACTCTCACTTCCCATCTCTTGCAGGAGTAAATCCATCATTAAAAATATCACACAAAATGCTCTTTGCTTTTTTTGTTTCATTAGAAGCCAGAAGATTTTCCAATAATGCAAGTCTTTCAATTTATTCATTCAAATACACTTCTGCGTTCACACTTTTGTTGTTATTCTCTTTCCCATTATTTCTTTAAACCCTCCTGGCTCTAATCATTTCAGCAGTATGGCATAAAAAGCCTTATTCATTACTGAGAAGGAAGCAAAACTTCATAGTTTCATATGCAGAAATGATTATTCACCACTGCTGAAAATACAGCAAGACAGATCTCTAAAGTATGATGACGATATGCTCACTGAACATGGTAGTCTCAATAGTTGGTGTTTTTGTTGGTTTGGTTTTGTTTTTACAAAAAACAGGAATGAAAAGTTATACATTTATTCACTGTTTATTGCTTCTGACAAATTAGAGAAAGTGAATCATTCAAGCTCTGAAGAAAGTTCTTACAGCCTTTGTGCAAAGGAAAAATACTAACTTGTCACCACACAGACATTTTAAATAATAAAATGAAACAACTTCACAAGCTACCATCTATCATTCAGCTTCAACTGACTGTAGAACATCTCAAAACTGCTTCTCAGCAAGGTACTTTTATCATATAATACTTACTTGACAAGCCAATACTTTAAATGTGGAAAAAAAAAGGCAAAAAAGTGACAGCATCCAAGCTTCGGTATCAAAATCAAAGTGTAAGATTGAAATTTTTATACCGAACAGTAGGTCACACGAGGAAGAGGATTCTTCCCAGCAGAATCACTACACAGAATTTCTCCAAAAGGGAGCCTTGTGGTTACCTTTTTCCCCCTTCCTTCCCACTACTCAAGTTGTAGGTAGGGGAGGAAATACAGAGGGTAAGTTTTTGAAATGTAGGAAATGGAGTGTACTGGGGATTCCACAGAAGCTACAAAAATTTAATACATGTACAGTGGCCTTCAATTACAATTCAGACATCTTATTCTTTACAATGTTATGAAGGCTGAGACTACAGCTGTGAAGTTTTGAAATGCAGTATATGAATTCAAACTAGGTAAGAGGAGCTATCTAATAAGCAATGCCCACATTCTTACCCCTGGTGTTCTTAAAAGTATCTTTTTTTCATGCTTTTCACTTATGTTGTGAACCTGCCAAAAACACAGGCTTAGCCAAACAAAAGCATGTCAGTGATAAAGACACAGGAATATTTATTCTTCTGAAATACATAAAGCCACAATTATACACTTCCAGGAAG
This sequence comes from Morus bassanus, assembly GCA_031468815.1. NCBI lineage: Eukaryota > Metazoa > Chordata > Aves > Suliformes > Sulidae > Morus > Morus bassanus. Next base: position 54,149,021 of record CM062567.1, on the reverse strand, counting down.
AAACTAGAATAAAACACAACTCACCCTCGCAGCTTTCAACTGGACTAAGCCCTTTTCCTCTGTTTACAGTCCAACATGTCTTTGTCGGTACACCAAGGAAATCCATAACAGCCGTATATACACGGTACCAGCTGGCGAGGACCACCTAGGTGGAAAACAGGATTTGAAGTTTCTGAAAAGGAACTTCGAGATTAGCTCAATGCCCAAGGTAACCTCCCTTGACAGCAGGCCTTCACCCAGGATTTTTTTTAAACTCACAATTTCTCAACTACTTAGCATTTTTGACCATAATTGCCTAAAGGCATCCGCCATAGACCAAGTCTTCATTAATAGACTAAAATTATGCCTGCTTTAGAACAGAAATAATTTCATGCATCAAACTGCAGTATTTGACAAAATTATATATTTCAATATTGTCTGGAAGGCTCCCCATTTAACTCTTTTTCTTTATCAGGTATTAAAATCCCAGGTTTTGTTGACAGAGGACAGCCAAATTAAATCCATTAAAACCAATTAATTTTTTTCTACCTGGCAAGAATATCAATGGGCCAAATCTTTAGGGTTTTTACTCAGATAAACTTCGTCAGGCTAAATTTAACCATGCATTAGAAAGGGCTTCCAGATGCAATGTAAGACAGCATTTCCATTTTCCATGCAAAGGTCGTAATGTTCTTGTAACAACAACCACCAAACTAAATCTTAACACCTGACACAAAAAACATCAGTATTTTACACACAGAAAAATAACAACTCATCCCACAGCAGTCACTGATTAACATTACCAAGCTACCCTGCCAGGATACAACTGACTTTATAGAGTTCATAAATGAGTAATGTGGCCATTCCAATTGAGCTGCTTTGAAAGTTATAACCCAGGGGTTCCCAGACTGAAAATGTTTCACCACTGCAGTATTAGCTGTCTCAGCCCTGTGTCACAGAAAACACGTACAACAATACAGGATATTCCAATTATACATAGGAAAAAACTTTTACTTTGAGGGTGGTCAAACACTGGAACAGGTTGCCCAGAGGTGGAGATATTAAAAATGAAACTGGAGATGGCCCTGAGCAACCTGCTCTACTTCACCCTGCTTCGAGCAGAGTGTTGAGACTAGATGATCTTCAGACATCCCTTCCAACTTCAACTGTTCTGCGATTCTGTAATAGATTAATTTTTAATACCTGAGCTCCAACCACCATGGCTCACTTTATCTGTGGCCTTTACACTCTCACAATGTAAATCTTAAATATTTAAAATACAACTACATCTTTCTAGACCAAAACTCCCCATCTCAATATAGCGTCCTGCAAAGTACACTATCCTGAATTCCTGGAGGCTTTCTAAACATCTGTGTCCTGGCACTTTTGACTGTGCATGTGTGCATACATGAACCAGACACTTGCCCCATCTCCAGATAGGCAACAACAGGATTGGGGAACCAAATCCAAATCTTTCCTCTTATCACCTGAATGTGGTTTGTATGCTGCCAACAGAATGCACATGGCAGCTTAGAGACATCTGTCTAGCAAATCTGCACCACCAGCCCTGAAGCCTAAGCACATAAAACATTCTTGCTGAACCAACGTTGCACAAAAAAAAAAATTATTGATTTATCAACTTAACCTTTTTAAGTCACAAGTGCCTGTGTCTGCTGCAGATGATACCACACATGAATACTCCCTAAAAAGGTACTAGGTTAGGTACTTCACGCAAAACACAGAACATTTTTTACCAAAAGCTACTTTACATGAAACAGTTAACACAGGCATAAAAATGGAAGCAAATCAGTAGTACAAAATTGCTAGGTCAATTAGAGCACAATGGCATTTTTAGAATTTCTACTGTCCCATAACAAATGAGGCAGTAAATGCAAAACTTGGAAAACAAAAGTCTGGCTCTCAGACTCAGGAGATCTCTGTGGGCTGGGCCAGTCCTTTGCTGTAAAAGAACATGTAGAAAAGTCAATCCCTTTTACTAGTTACCTCTGAGTAAGCACTTTAACACCAACTACACAACGCTCATCACTCCAACTCAAATTTTCATCATCACTGCCACACACAGAAATATCAACTGTTCTGTAACGATGAACAGCCAAGAAAGTAAACTTAACACATTATCTCTCCACCACAGAAATTAAAACATTATCTCTCTGCCATTTTGCATCAGGGATCACAGATGAAAACACCACAACTACTGAAACAACCTGACTATGCAGCAAATACCTGGAAAATCAAGACTTTATTGGGACTATAATATTGTACAACTACAAAGACTGACTTGTTGCTTTTGACAGATTTTTTTACTGCTTAATGTTTTTAATTTACACAGATGATGTAGTGATTGCTATGGACTCACTTTACCTTTTTTTCTCTGTCATCTTTTGAAGTTTTCATGGCTAGTACCGGCTGTACATGCAGAGGTGAATTGTTCTACTTAATGTGTTTAACATCCTGTTTAGTAACTAGATTTCAAGGCTATTTTTGATGCAATTAATTTTGAAATCCGCTAAACAAACAAAAATTCTATTAAAATTCAGCCTTAATGCTACTATTGGGCCGAAAGAGCTGGAAAAATCCTAAAACACCAAACAGGAAATGAAACACTTTCAGAAAACATGACTGGATGCTGAGTATCAGAAGGAAAAAATTCACTGCCAACAAATAAATCCACAAGCATCTTCCCACCACCCAGCCCCATTACAAACATAAGTAAAATTAGATAAATTTGGAGAACATACTTTCAAATGTCAAGTTGCAGCTATTGACAGTTTTATAGATGTAGTAATGTGGAAACAAGACTACTCAAGAAATACACTTTAAAAAAAAAGCCAACTATTTACAGGAAGGCTAGACACCAAACAGTAAATGACTGAAAGGAGCAGAGGAGACTATTTGTCTGCTTTGCATGCCCACACAGGCACAGAAAAGATGAATGAATTCATACCTCATCAACAAGTTCTGTTAAGATCCTAGAAAACTCTGGATGAACAGACAAGCCTACACATTTTGCACAGTAATCTACCTAACGTTATTACAGAATGTCAGCCATTATATCTGATTGCTCTTGTTTTGATTTCATCATCCAATTTACTTAGTCATCTTTCATGGCGATACTGATGATTCTCTAAGAACAAGTTCATTTGACTGGTTACCTTTGATTTTTGCAAGTCAGACTGTAGCTGAAGTCAATAAATCTTTCTCAGCTAAATAAAAGAACTTTATAGTATTCAAAAAAGGCACAGGTTCCTAATGTTGCATTTCTAGAACTGAACTTTGGAGTTAAAAAAAAACAAACCACCAAAAAACCACTAACCCACCCCCCACCAAATCTGAAACCAGTGAGAGGGTAACAAAAAGCACTCAGCTATAGCACTTAGTTCTTCCAGAGCGATGAAGTAAGAAGCAAATGAAACCACTACATGCAAGTTGTATAAATACATGCATGCCGAGAATCCTTACACATATAGCTCCTGAAAGCAGCTCTGCTCTGATAGAGCAGGAGAATGAGTATAAACGCTAGTACCCAACAATTACAGCCATTATTAGTCCTTGGTTCCCCAAAAAATAAACTGTTGCTGACACATGGAGTTACAGAACTGTACATTAACCAAAAGAGTTTTCCCTTTGCAAAATGTTTGAGACACACTGGCAAAACCATAAGACAAAACCAAACATTTCTGTATTTACAGACATGTTCCTTCTAGTGACAAAAAAGCAGAGTAGGAACGTAATCTAACCAGGTAACAAGGCTAAACATCAAGTACGTACAAACAACAGCAGTCAGTCTCCTACAGAGGAATTTCTTCTGCAACATGTAAGTAAACTATTACCATTCATGGATTTTAGGGCCACAGTGAACTTTGATGATTTGTTAGTACATTGTCCTATACAAAATGCAAGCCAAAATAACCTCTCAGTATCTGCATCACTGCAGACATTATTGTCACATACTACTGACACTTCATACGTCATACTTCCTGAAGGACACAATGTCAGCAACTTACCTGCTTTCAGAGAAAAGAATAAAAGACAACAAGTAGTATAGAATTGGATTGCAGCTTCAGGGCATGAAATACTAAGATCTAGAGAGTATTCACATTTAATTAGACATACTTAAGTCTGAGAACTGACCACAACGTATGAAGTAACTTTCTCATTTTAAATTTGGAACTAAAATAAGGTGTTTAAGCAACACTTCATTAGTCACTGTATCTTTACAGCCACATTTTCCAGAGTAACATTTCTTACAAATCTGTAGTCAAGTCTAAAGAAACCAAAGATTTATCAGAAGATATTATTTTTAAAACATAGCTCACCTCTGGGTAAAGATTGAACCTTTGTAAGGTGTTAATCACTAAAGGATATTCAGTTAGTCTGTCATTCATAATTGCCCATACTCCATTCCAAAACGATGGTGCCTCAATAATGATCTTGAAGTAGGAATAATAAAGACCCTACAGGAGAGCAGAATCATTATTTACAATAAAAGAGGTCACTTCTGTTTCATGCACTGCCATATATGAGCTTTGTTTTTAAATCAAATTTTGTAATATAAAAAATAGGACAAAATGATTCAAGATGACTATCCAGTTTTTCAAATCTCTTCTATTAGTGACACTGAAACAAGCAATGTGGGTTTCCTTCCACCTTGTTTCACAGCACATCTGGAAATCTCTCATCTGGGCTGGTAACTATGCATTAGCATAGTATTTCACAACTCAGAATAAAAGTAGCCAAACGGTGTATACATATGCAAACATTTATTAATTTTAAAAAGTATTTTTGAAAAAAAAGCTGCATAATAAGACTGTAATTGAAAGTATGCGACAAGGCTCTTGTAGTTTTGTATTTTAGGTGCTCTAGAATAATATCTTTAAATTATATTTTAAGTGAACTGTGAAGAGTTACATTCATAGTGATCAACTGCAAAACACGCAAATGCTCTGCATGTAAAAGTGTAATGCATGTTAGTTGCCAGGTAGCAATAAATTTACTTATCCAGAAGGTATTAAGAAATTTCGGAAAGCCCACAATCACAAGACTACAGACAGTTTTCCAATCACTGAATTTTTATTGAAATATAATCTAACCATTTCCGTGCGAAAAGCCATTTCTCTTTCTAGCGTTGACAGGTGAGAAAAGTGACGGTCATTTTCAAAAAGAGTTGTTATGTGACACCTGTCAAAAAATAATAATAATTAAAACTGAATAAAAGTTTTAGAACTAAGTCATATGTACCAAGCAACAGCTGGCAAAACGTTCAGTGAAGACCCAAAGTTTACTTACAAACTGCTGTGCTAATTTACTGATATAGTATACAAACATTCTCCTCTATTCAGACTACTTTAAATGGAAAAAAATACGAATCTATACAACATTTATTGAATTGTATTATAGAATTAGTTACAACAATCTAATGCATTTCAACTTAAGTGCAGACACTTAAGGATCAAAAGTTTAATCCTATTAAAACTATCAAGTCTACATATTAGGAAATAAAATTCAAATATCTGACAAATGAAAAGAATCACAGATTAAAAACTGGTGAAAATAACGGTGCACGTACAAGTAGTGTATGTTTTTTTTCCACAAAAATCGTCCCTGACTTGTATTTTAATGCTGTTATCTGCCATTAGAGATATATATGAGAGAGATATATATGTGCTTACCATCAAAAGTATATTTAAATAAAGGTGTAACTACAGGGGAAAAAAAAGCATGCCAGGAAAAGTGAAAATTATTTTGGAGGCAAAACTTGCAATTTTCAAGAGGAGCTTCATCTCCAGAAAGGATGTAAAAAGAAACAAACAGAGCAGTGCACACGACAGTGCTTTTGAATAGGAATTTGCAAGAAACACACTAGTAAAAAATCAATAGTTCCTTTTGAGCTAGGAAACGAAAACAGAGTGGCAGAAGCTGTTACTTTTTATCTCTGCAGAAGCAGCTGGTGAAAATCACTACAGAAGCCACTCTATTTCTAGTCTATACTACAAAAAGGAAGGGTCAGGATTAGGATGGAACCTGAAACACAAGGGTTATGTTGGCAGAGAGTAGTTGTAAGGCCATTCTTCTGTACACAAAGAAAACATTGGCCAGACCTCTCTGAAGAGGTTAGAGAAAACACCATGTAAAACTAAGAAATTAAAGCAGAATCTAAATAAGCAGAACATAGGAGAGAGTTGAAAGGATTTACCTGGACTTTCAAAACCCATTGAGAGTAAAAAGGTCTGTCAGTGGAAATGCACTGGAATTTGTATAGCTAAGCAACAATTTTTCACCTGGAAAGTAGGATTCACTCTTCACTGAACAGGCTTAAGAAACCTTTCACATGAGCTTCACAAGAACAGAATTATTCATCTTGGAGACAACAATTTGGTTTTAGGAAGAAAGATCTAAATGTAAATTATCACAATAGCTAGTCTAAATATAAGTCAAAATGATAGTTTTATGATTTTAAAATATCTTATTACTCTCAAGCAATAAATTTAACCTTACCAATGTAGGACTCCTGCAAAAGCAGCTGTAAAGGAAACAAAAGGTGTCAAATTACTCAAATATTTAAATCATTGAACATGAAATCATGCTCTTTAAAGTAATTACAGTACTACTTCAGAGGTGCACAGAAGGTACTCAGCCTCCAGACGAACAGAATAATAGGAACATCTGAATTAACTTTTATGGCCAGCTCTCTGAAAATCTAGAATTATGCTGATGGCATTCAGCAACTGGCAATGTTCCCACCGATATCATGCATCACTCAAGTTGATCCATCAGAATCTAATGCACTCATTTCACCTATCAATAACAGAACTGAATTATAAGCATTTTTTTAATAAGTATTTTTAACATTTTAAGATACCTACTGTGACTGTTCACTCAACTCCTGTTCAGATTTTGGCTAACACACAGCTCATACTAAGGCCTGATGTATGCTGGGAGCAGCTCTGTTAGGTCAAAAGAAAGGCAACACATAGGCAGGAGACAGTGACCAATAAGGGCTACAGGTCATTATGCAGCCATTATCACCTGCAGCTTGTTCCCTCCTGCAGCCATAATCCTCACATACTGGTTGTCTGGCAGTTTCGTCAGAATCTATTAACTCATGGAAATGGTATAGACCAAACTTCCAAGCTGCAAGGTACAAATACATCAGCTTACCCAAAAAGTTTTTAATGCAGATCCAAGAGCAGCTAGACTGCTGAGGATTTCGTGCTTCCCGATGTGATACAGGGGACACCCGCACCATGATGGAAGAGGAAGGATGAGCACTCCCACCATCAGCTGGTAACTATTTTGCTCATAGGTGCACAAGTTAGGAGTTACAAGTTATGAGTTGCAAATTAGACAACTTGTGAGTTAGAAACCTCATGCCTTAAGTGATGAATTAGTGAATTCCCACATTGGACTAGTCTGTACAAAGTGGACTGAGCCCTTCTTTGTCATCTATGTTTGTTATCTTTCCTAATGAGCTCACAAAATAAAGCTTAATTTACAGACTACATTACCCTGTAAATTTGAGAGATCCAAACAGACTGTGACAACCCACACAAATCTAATTGAGATTATATTTGCTAAAAAATGGTAGACTCTCCATGTAATAACATTCCATTTGTCCATCCGGAGACTATCTGCACTGTTGTTGCATAGGTACAGAACAAAGGAGGTAATTTGAGGGACAAAGGGAAAAGACAAATGATGATAATAAAGTGGTGGGTAAACAGTCTAGGTGTCTAACTTCTTGAGCATGACAAGATCCACAGAGAGCAGAAACCCCTCCATTTTGCCTGGGCACAAAGTATGCAGAGCTCACCATGGAAGCAAAGCCAGCATGAGTGAGGGGTAAAGGGTTAGACATTTAGAGCAACCATGGTGCTCCTTCTGGACTGAAGATGCCTTGGTTACCCTCTGGGCACACAGTGGCTCTCTGCCATAGAAAGGTCAGGTAGACTGGTTGCCTTCAATCCAAGAAAATCTTTATGGTTAACGAAGAGCCCTCTTATACAGATAGGCTATAAGGAGCAGAGAGGAAGTGGAGAGGACAACCACCCTCCCCACTTACACCCGGCTAGAGCCGGGCAGGTGCTGAGCACCCTGTCCCAGTCCCTCTCCAGGGTGCTGATCTGCGCACACCCCCACCATGGACAGCCACAGCTCTCGCCTCTGGGAAGACACGCAATGGGTCAAGTTGCTTGCACATAGGTAAAACATACATCAAATGCCTGCATGTTGATGCAGAATATAGTTGGAGAGTTAGTGAATGTGCACGTGTTCACACTACATGTTACATGCATACGATGGTCTGTTTCTGGAAAGCAGCAGGGACGAGAGAAAGAAAAACACCTTTGCAAAACCACTAAATTTATGTGGAAGAAGGGTGGACTGAATGTGCACTCCATGCCCTAGTATATATTCCCAAACCACACGTTCTTCCAACACAGAGCCTGGAAGTGCTGCTGCTGGTAGTGCTTGTTACCATTGTCATCACAGTGCTGCTGCTGGCAGTACTTGCTATCATTGTCACCACAGGTCATAATGCAACAAACTGCACTTATGAACCTCAATTTTAATATTAAAGTTTTGTATACAAAAGATGTGTGAGATGAAACTGGGTAAGACAGAAAAAAAGAAAAAATTGCCTAAGGGGAAAAAAATTCTAAACTACCTGCCTGTACCATTTAACATTTACCTCAAGTTACATACTTCACATAGTAGTTGAGGTTGTACAATACCACACTGAAACTTCCTTAAGAGTTTTTCAGTTCCACTTCAGTCACTTAAGTAGTTTTCTCAAAGAGAAGCCTGGGTTTCAGTTAGAAAATGAATACCACAAGCTTTCATTTAAAACTTTACATTTTTACATATACTTTCTAGAAAAAAAAAAATCACTGAAGGATTGCTCAGTACAATTCACATTAAGTGGAATTTAATGTCTTAGGAAAGTTTCAGGAGCTACAGGTTTTGTTACACTAAGGACATTACGTTAGTTCTCACGGAGAGCTGCAAATGTCTTTTTCAGAAAAGCAGATACGGATATCATGTGGAATTCCAGGTAAGCACATTAGCTATATCAGCAACACAGCAAACCATATTCCATGAACAAACACGTTTTGCAGTAATTGTATGGAAAGAAACAGAGCAGTCCATACCTTTCTTAATTACTTATTGAGCCTCACGCTTGCACAAAGCATTATTTCATTCCTCAGCAACATTTCTAAGACTCCCAGTAAGATTAGATGCTGAAATATATTTACATAAACACACCCCCAACTATAAAAAAATCAATTTTAAGATAGATTAAGTGTAAGAACATACAGTAAAATCAAAATAAATGCACATTAGCTACTAGTACTGTCCATGATCTCAAATTCATGTGGTTCCAAATATACAGGATTTTATTGTTGCAAATAAATTATCTATTAATATGGAAATTACATTTCAGATTCAAACATACTGCTTATTTCAGAGAAAACAATACATTTAAATCTGATTCTTCCCTTCAGTAAATATTTTATTTAAAGTCAATGCAGTAAGTGTAAATACATTCACAGTTATTTTGGAGAATTTCATATGCATTTTTATAAAACTTCACAATATGATTCTATTATAAGTATAAAATGAAGACCTTTTATAATCACACAGCAATTCATGTAATTACCCACATTTCAAGAAACAATGTGTGTAATTGATAGACTTCCACTATGAGTCCAAATCGGCATTGTTCAACAGACTGCACGCAGACTTACATTAAACTAGTTTCTGCTGGAAAACATGCAGATCAGCTCTCTTAAATTACCGTCCTTTGATCCCATTAATGTCCTCACTGGGGAGGGAATGAAGGAGAGGACAGGAGGGGAATACTGGAGTCCTAATGCTACAAAGACTTATACAGCGACTGTGTACTTGAACTTGCAGATGCCATTTTCTCACCCAACCTAAGAATCCCTAAAAGCAAACCATATGATCAGATTTTTGCAGGCTAGGGCTATTAAGTAAAATCTGATAGTTTATTCTTCAGATCTCCTATTTTTGCCTGTGTTATGTTCTGAGAAAAACAATATGAATGGCATATAAAAAAGCATTCTAATTCTGGAAATTAAATACTTAAGAATAAAGCCATAATATACAGAACTCATTTACCAAGAGAGCAACAAATGCTGAGATGCTGCAATGTAGCAGGATGTGAAATGTACTAGAAACTGATTAATACTTTGCAAGTATCCCCAAAAAGCATCTAGGTAGGAATACAGCAGAACTGGCAACAATGAGGAATGCGCAAGCATTGACTACTTCTGCAGCTTAGCCAAGATGTTTCATTGTGAGATTCTGTTCAATCTAGAAAGGATGTCTTCAAGAATAAGGCCTCAATTCAACGGTCACTTAAAAAGAACCCAACATTATCGGGCAAAGTGTTGTCTAAGAACATCCCTGGAAATCTGCCAACTTTATTATTGCACGTAAATTGGGGATAATTCGTAAGAGAAAAAATCCACACCCTATAACAAGACTAGCTCAAACCGTGGGAAAGTCTGTTTTTAAAATCTGAGCCTTAAAGCTTAAACAAAACCACAACAAAAATTCAAATACCACTGAAACTAACCAAAACCCACCATTTCCTCTTTAGTATATGTACATTCTTTGCTACTGCAAATATTGTATGCTGTTACATACTTTGCTATTAAGTGTTTACTCCTATTAAAAATATAAATAGCTCCCTGAAGTAGTTAATTGGTTAACTGGGTTCCACAGTCAAATTCAAACTCCAAAAATTATAAAGCTCTCTATGTAATCTGCTCTCAAATGTCAATCAAAAGGAAAGCATTATTCAATTTTGACCATCAGTTTAACGTTTCTATGTCATTTAAGTAAGTACTACTCTAGAAAATGCTGACTAAACAGAGGTAAGCAAAGCAATTCAGGAACAGTTTATTCATCAATTACTTCGTAAGCTAAGGGTTGTTTCCCTGCTACTACTTTGCAATGTAATTCATCAAACTGAAGAAACTCCCTTTGGCAACAAGGACTACAGGTGGTGTGATTAATAGCACCAGCATCTTTGGAACACCCTGACAGCCTTTTAATGTAATACCTTTAAGAGTATATCTAATTGTGCATCTGACAAATATGCTATTATTTAACATTTGTTAACTTTAGGAACATATTTCTTATTTAATTTTGCAAATACTTCAGGTGCTTTTTCCAAGACTGGCCATGAGCCATTGTATTATTTACTCCAAAATATTCCCAAAGATAATAACATCTGAATTTATATCGTCCTGCAGTTGTATGTTCTTCCACCCATAATGCTTCCAAAACAAGCTGCTTTGATTACATTACTTAATAAGAGTTGCTTTTTTCTCCCCTAGAAATTAATGACTGGATAGGAGAGATCCATAAATATCTGGACAATTATTTTCCTACAAATGTTCTGATACCACATGAACTGCTACAGTAACAGCTTTACACAAGTTACCAGGAACGAAGTCATTTCCTGTCCCTTTTCAACATAAGCTACGCTTTCTTGTTTTTCCAAGTTATATGTCCAAATATATTTTGATACAGTTTACAATTCCAGGGAAAGAAAGGTAAAAAGAACAGTGTTTTCCCCCGACGTGTTCCTTCTACTTACCCAGAAGGAAAGTGAGCCATATCTTGCTATCAGCTTTTACAATGAAGGCCTTTCTGTCCTCAACGAATACTGCCAAAAGAAAACAAATACCTTAAGTATCAATTAAGAACAGCCTCTGTAAAAGAAAATCTGTTCGAACTCTGCAGCATTAGCTTTCTGTAAAAATCTTGACTTCGAAACTGCCGAAAGAAATTTCATACAGCAAGTTGGTAACTACACATAAAAGCTTTAAACATCACAGACAATCAGGGCGACCACACAGATCATCGGGTTTTTAATTCCTGAAATAACTTTTACAAAATAACTTGTCAAAAGAGGATTTGTTCATAGACATGTTATTGACAAATTTGCTTAATCAGAAAGTCAGACTTTGAAAGAATAAGCAACCCTCCATCCTCTCAACAAAGCGTTCAGAAATAAGCCGGTCATACCAGGACTATAAGCAGAGCTAGTCAACCCCATCAGAGGGACTGTCCGGTTGAGTTAGTTACACAAACAGCACATTGTCCCATTCCTCCCCCAAAGGATGCTAAGGTGGTAAAAAAACCCACCCTTTTCCTGCCCCTCGCCTCCGGTTCCCGCCGATATCGGTGTGGGTCTCGTCAGCTTTTGCCTTTTTTTTTTTCTCTCCTCAGCCTCCCCGCGCCGTGCCAGGCTGGAGGACGGGGAGGGCGGGAGAGCAGCCGCTGCCCCGGGCAGCGCCGGCCACGACCCTCCTCCCCCGGGCGGAGGCCGTGAGGCCACGGGGGTGGGGCGGCCGCTTCCCGGCCCCGCGGCGCTTCGCCCCGCTTCCCCCCGCCCCCGGATCCCCTTCCCGCGGAAGGGCGTCCCGGCGCTCGCCGGCCCCGAGCGGCAGAAGCGAAAACCCAGCCGGCGGGAAGGGAGCCTTCCCGCCCCGCCGCTGCCCGTGCCGGGCAAGTCTGCCGGCACCCGGGAAGGGGGCTGGGAGGCGAGACCGAGCCCCATCCCGCTGCCCCGGGGGAAGGGCTGGCCCCCCAGCCCCGCGGGGCAGGACGCGGGGAGGGGGGCGGCTCCCTCCCCTCGCCCCCACCTCACCTCGCAGCCGGTCTCCGCAGACGCGCAGGAGCCTCAGGGGGCCGCGGCCCAGCGCGTCCCGCTCCCCCTCCGCCGCCGGCCCCTCCCTGCAGGGTCTCTGGGGGTCGCTCCGGGCTCCCCGCCGGCCGCCGCCTCCCTTCCGCATGGCGCGGGCCCCGCCGGGGACCTGCCTGCCGGGGGAGTGCGGAGGGCGCCCGCGGCCGCTCCCGGGGCTGGCGCCCGGCGACTGGGGCTGCTGTTGCCCGGGCTTGAGCGGCGGCGACTCTTTGTTCCTGCCTCGGGTCGGGACGACCATCTCCGCATAGTCCCCGCCGGGGCCGGGGGTGCCGCGCCGGAGGGGACGGAAGGGAAGAGGAGGGGAGACGGGGCGGGGGTGGGCGGTCCTCAGCGAGGAGGTTCCCCCACCCCCGGGCAGGGCCCGGAGGCCACGGGGCGGAGACGGGGCCGGCGGGCTGGTAGTAACGGGGCGAGGGGGCGGCCGGACGCTACTCCGCGCCGCCGCTGCCGCCGCCGCCGCCGCCTGCTCCGCCCGGCTGGCCACGTGGGGGCGGGGGCGGCGCTCCCCGGCGGGGCGGGTAACGGCTCCCAGCGCCCCCCCTCCCCCGCTCCGCCCCGCCGCTCACGCACGCGCCGCCCCGCCGCCGCCGGCGGGCAGCCGTTGCTCCCTCCCCCCGCGCGCCGCACGTGCTGCGCGCCCCGCGCGCGGGCTTCCCGCCGCAGGGCCCTCGCGGCGGCGGGGCTCTTCCCGCTCCCTGAGGGACGGCCCCGCGCGGGCGGGGCTGCCCGCGCCCCTGCGCTGCCGTCGCGTCCTGTTTGCTCCCGTCCCTTCCTCCCGTGTTGCCCGCCGTTGCCTTTTCCTCGGCCGTTCCCAAGCCGTTGATCTTTGTGAGCATCGTCTCCGTTAAACCGAGCCCACCCCGGAAAGGCGGGAGATCTCTGGGGTGCTCCCATCTTCTCAGATTCCCAAAATTTTAACTGCCAGAAGATGTCCCAGGGACTTCCCGGCCACAGAAAACGGCTCCTCCTCCTCGTTCTGGAGTTCAAACTCGATGGCTGGCTTTGCGTTGCCGTGTGCCAGCGCTATGCCACCACCGCTGTGGCCTCTGCCACCGCGGGCAGGGGAGCTTGGCTGCTTGCTCCGCTTCCCAGTGAAGCAAGGCCACGTGCAACTCCAGCCAAAACATTTCTCTGGGTTCGGGGGTTAAAAGGGCCGGTTCCACAGAGGTCCTGTGGAACATGGGCCCTCGAGACCTGAAATGTTGTTTCATGACTTTCTAGAGCAGCCGTCTTCAGCACCCCACGGCAGCAATCCCTCTGGCTCCGACACTAGCAGCTGGAATTGCTGTTCTTTTTAAGGGCCGTGAATATACACCACCACTGTTGAACAAGCCCCAGCTACCGCAAAGGCATCTTTCCTCCTCTTGCGTGTGCTTCTTGGCTCAGCACACAACAGTGGTCAGACAGTGACTCTTCCGATAGGGATATATTAATTTAATTACCACTTTTTGATGTTGATTAAATATGGCAGAGTATAACCTCTTCATCAACTGCAACCTCTCCAAACGGATCCATTTCACTCTTTCCTCTCTGCCCCCTTGTTAGTTATTTCCTCCTGATGTTCTTTCTTGACCGTACATGTTCCTTGCCTCCCAGGTGCTCTTCAATGCTTTCTTCAGGCTTTTCTTTGACCCTGCTCACTCTTCATTTCTCTCTATATGTTTCTGCTCCCAAGTTTTCTACATGTTTGAGTTTTCTTGGCATCACCTTTCCATTCAACTCTTTGCTTATTTTTCCTGGCCTTTCCACCCCCTTTCTCTGACATAACAGGTGTGTGACTCTTTCTAATAGGTTTACAACTTCCGTTCTTTATTTTCATCTCTTTTCCTAGTTATTTTTATGAATCCTATCCTGTGAAATGCATGGTTTGAGCCTTATGTGGCAAATACCATACTAAAATATTATTTAAAAATATGTTTGATAAATATATAGTCAGCATACTGTTAGCACAGGAAGGTAATTTTGGTCCAGATTCAGCTACCAAAGAAATGAATGTATGTGAAGAGGAGAGCCTTTGCTGTCTTTGCGGTAGTAGGAAGGTTGTTACCATAATAAGGGAATAAAGATACAAGCTGGTACAGTCAGATAAAACAAACCGGTCTGTGGGACTGACAGATGGCCTGTGTGTCCACAAGTACCCTTGGCTCCACATTTCTTTGCTTGTTGAGGGAAAATCATCCTTCTACCCCCAGCTGTTTTGGGGAGATAATTGCAAAGGTCATGCGTTACATTCTTCTCAAAAAATGAGCAAGGAAGAAGTAGTATTTTTCATTTGACCAGCTTATATAGTTACATGAAACAGCCAGTCTCCTGAGCACGCAGGCCCTTCTTCCAGCCCGAGTTATCTGTAGCAGTTTAATATGTCAAGAAACATTTATCTGTGCTTATTATATACTAAACATAAATGAAAGCGTGAAAGGAAAACCATTTGAATGTCTGAAGACTCCATACTATTTTCCCACCTGCTTTCCAAAAGAAAGTTCCACAATCTGTTCTTTTTCATATTTGATTTTAATCATGCAGTCTTGTCATAAATTTAGTAACCAAAGGAGTCTATTGTTGCTGGCTGAGTGACTGAAATGCACAGGCTCCAGATAGTTAAGGGGTTCTGCATGTAACTGGCATAGAAAGAGAGTAATAGGATATGTTCTGCTGAGTTTTAACTCCTGAAACCTATTTTCATTTTTTTGCCAAAATCAATAGAGTCAGGGAGCACTTATGAACTTGAAGGGCTGAGATTGTTAAGGTTCAAATGATTGCTGTGGGATGGCTCAACCATTGAGATGAACTGGGCCTGCTCCAGCCTGCAGCAAATCAATCACCTTCAGGCTGTTTTCTTTGATTAAAATCCTTCAGTCAATTTATTTCAAAAGGTGCCACCCACAGAACCTGATTACGAAGGCACATACTACTAAACTAAACAACTCTAAAGATTTCAAAAGTTATAAGAATGCAAAGGCAGAACATCACATTCTTAAACATAAAGGTGCCCATATTCAGCAACTATGAATTGCTAAAGAAAACCATCAACGCTATTTCCAAAGAGCTGCAGTAGAGCAGTACATCTCTAAAAATAAAATGACACTTGCTTCAATCTGTAAGAGACACGAGTAGTAAGAAATAAACCTCGGGTTTATGTCATCACAGGAGTTACATATTTTTCCAGAAGCGCTGTGTTTATTTCCAACATTGTGCTTCATACATTACTAATCCTGCACATTACTAACTCTGCACATGACAGCAGAAGGAGTGATCCCAGTAAGCCAGCACATACCTTGCTGTTTATAATAAAAAGGGGGGTGGAGGAAATGTGCTAACTCTGAAAGTAAATTTGATTTCCCTCAACTCTTGAGTGTGCTGAAGGATATATACTAGGCCGTAGGAGAGACATCATCTTAATCAGCTTATCCTAACTTCTTTTGTCCAGGGACAGCAAAATCCATAAGATGTTGCTCCATAGTTTTCTGCTGTCCCAAGACAAAGCACATCCTGGAACACAACATTCCTGTTTCTGCTAGGTCTTCCCTATCTCTGACCACACGTTTTCCATGATCACTGGGCTGTCTCTTCGTATTTCCAAATCACTCTGCCAGATATCAGCAACCTCAGGATGCTGAGTTGGATGGTGGTTGTGACACAGTCTCTCAATGGAGATAACTCACAGTCCTCAGGTATCAGGCCCTGCAAGTAAAACACATTGCCTTGGCAGTTCCTATATATTCTCTAGCAGTATTCATTCCTCGGGACAGTGGACATGCGCACCCGTCACCAAATAGTCCAGAGCTTGCCTTCTTTTCCTCTACTCATTCTCATCTTCTATACTGTTTCTTGCCACCAGTTCTCTCACTCTTCCTCTTGCCTCAAGTGAGACCTTCACTTTGCAGTTTATTACCAATACCAACACCTTCTCTCTCCCGAGGTGATCTGAATAAGTGTGCCTGTAGAGAATTCCCTTTTTATAGCTACAATAATGTTTCTTGTACTGCTCTGCTTTGTTCCAGTGGCACTGCCTCAGAGCATATTCTGCAGATTTTGTGGCAATGCTGCCATTGCCACCTACCACAGGGCTTTGCTTCTGCAAAGTTTGTGTTGATCCCCCACACTTTCACACATTCAGCAGCAGGCTTAATAATAGCAGGACTGCATTGTAGCAAGTTAGGGAACTCCAGGCTCCCTTTCTTTTGTTTATTTAATCCAAGGTTAGCATGCAATGAGGGCATAATCTGGAAAGTATGTCTCTTCAGCAAAAAATTGCGTGGCTGCTGCCTGGTTAGATGTACTCAACCTAGCATTAAACTAGCCATTTTGAGTGCTGACAGCAACATAGCTGCAGCAATGCGGAGCTCAGAGCCTCAGGTAACTAGCCAGGCAGTTAGAGCATTTTAAGATCCATACCATATGGCCATAGCTGACTTAACTCATTATTAATGCTACTTGAGCTTCAGTCATAGAGCAGACAAATTCTTACCTAAGGAAAGAACTTTATGAGAACAGAAATAGTTGGGACCTCTTCTTGTGAAGTTCAGGCTGAATAGAAGAGCAGAAGGCTAAAGAGTCTCCTAAGGCAGAAGTAAAGAAGCAGGATTGCCCCTGGAGTTTGTACATGGAGGAATCTGCCAGGAAAAAAACAGCAGAATGTAGTGGCAAACAAGTTACAGTGTGTACCTTGTCCTATTTAACAGCTCTGTGGGGCCAATTCTCTTTCTGCAGGATACAAATATCCCCCCTTGAGTTAACGCCTTTAAACATACATTGCCTGTATCCTGAAGAGGGGAAAATATGCTCCTGGTGAGTTAGTAATACAGCAATCTGATCTCTACTTGTACACCTCTGGTCACACTTATCTTCTCTCACTTTTAAAATTGCAGTTGCATTTTAACTATATAGATATAAAAATATATAGAACTGGAACATCTATGTCTGTATGGCTAACTTCTCATACAAGCAAAAGCTTGTTTCTACTAGAAACAACTGAGAACAATTTACCCAGCTTGCCTACCCTGGCAACAAAAAAAATCACATATTTATAATGAGAGGTCCTGAAGACCCTTCTTTCTTTGACACAGAAATTACTTCCTTCATTTCTATAAAGATGATTGTAAGTCTCAAACTGCCTGCTGCCAGAATAACATTGAAGAACATTAGTGACTCAGAAAACCCAATTACTCTCCACCAGACTTTTTCTGATTTCTTGGCTTTCAGTTTCTAGTACCATTTTCATGCTACCTTAAATGCTTCCCTGCAGCTCTGAAAAAAAAATAGTTAAAAAGGAACAAGAAATACTATGAATATCAGGAAAAAAAATTAAGCTACACTGGGAACCTCATAGGTCTAACATATCTCCAGTTACCCTTCCTTCCTTGCTGCAGACAGAACAATCAAAGCAGCACAGCCATCCACTTGCCCTGTTGAGCAACTGGTTTGGGAGACTTGCCAGTGCCCCTTCTTATAACACGGAGTGTGATCATCTCCTCCCAGCTGGGGCCTGGAATGTTTCTGTAATGCTTCACCTTTCTGAGGACTTTTAACTCCTCTGCACGATATAATCTCCTTACAGCTTTCAAAATGAAGCTCTCTTGCTGTACGCTCCACGTTCTCACTGCGTGGCATTTGGCCACAGCAAGTAGTCATGCTAATTTGGCATAGATGCCATGATTCACAGCCACAGCAACTGCATCTTGTTATGCTTCTATTTGGAGGAGCAAATTGTAGAGCAAGTTATCTGAGGGCCACAGAACTCACTATTACAAGCAGAAGTAATAGCTTACCCTAACCTGATTTACTAGCCACCATGGTTTTGCTTCATTTTTTGCAGAGTCAGTGTTTATCTGGTGTGTCTCTAAGTAGCTGCTGCCAAAAGATCCATCAGAGAAGACGGAGGAAACAGCTTGCAGCGACAAGCAGGAGCTAAGTGACAACAACAGAACAGGAACATATGAGCATGGGCTGAGCTTTTACTATATTTCATGGCAGATGCCCTCTACACAAGACTGAGAATATGGACACCATTTACGGTGGAAATACGGGAAGGCCAGCGATGGATTTAGAACAGAAACATCAGAAAATCAATGATCTGGAAGTGCTCACAGAATAGCTTTTCAGTTAACAACTGGCAGAGCAGCCAGATGTGAGAAACAGTAGGGCTCTTGAAATATGTTGCCATATCAAAGTCAGTAAACCTACACTGCTGGAGATTTACTGGCAAATCTTCTCTAGCAAGAGAGAGAGAAGCTTGTGGACCACTGTGAAATAGCTACAGACAGTTGTATCCGAAACAGCACCAGGGTCTAAGTTTGCCTGTTCAGGTCTTAGCAAGTTTATTTCTGTTTCACCCTTTGCTTACACGGATAATCATTTCAGTGGGGATTTCAGTATATTCTTTACTGCCCTGGTTAATGAAGGTAGAGAAAAGGCAGATTAATTACCCACGGACAGTGATAGAAAGTACCTTTGGCAAACCAAGCAAAATGGCAGACCGGACTGAAGGCACGATGGTCCTACGCATCAAACACTCTTTAAATGACAAACAAAGCCGTGGCTTGGGAATGTTGTTTTCTTCCTGTATATGAGTGAGAAAAGCTGAATTCATTGTGACAAACTGAAGTGATTAACACAGTCACTTCAAGGGCTGCAGGGCATCCTTTCTTGGTAAACCTGGTCTTTTTGCCAGAGACCTTATCAGGAGGAGAAAAAATGATGCTGAGACTACAAACCCTTTAATCTATACCCCCACAAAACTAAAAATGTAACACAAATTTTACACACAAAAATGTAGAAAGTCCCATATGGAGTCCTTGTTGGTGACTAACAGCAACAGTTTATGTCTTCCTCATCTTCTTCCTCACCTTTTTGATAATCTGTCTCAAATCATGATCCTGACTATTTTTGTGCTTTCATTATACATTCTGAAACCTTGCTAATAACAGCACCCAAATCAGGCTTTAAAGACTGTGTTCCCAAAACACTAAGGTATGCCACAGTGTCAAACAACTGGATGGAATTCATCCCTTTCTTTCAATTTCCCACGGGGAAATATAGTTCATTGGTAGGCATCATGGCTTTACATTACCTATCAGTCTGTCCCCCCCTTACTTTTTCACATCACCACTCTAGTCTCTTGAACTACTATGAAACAAATAGTGCTCCCTTCCAGCTAGAATAAGGCCTTTGTCTGTGTCCCATCAGCGGTGCTGACAAGTGGGTACAACTACGGCCCGGTTTGGAGCTTATTTTTGAGGTCACAGTGCCCTCTACTGTCTAAGGTATCCTCTTTACTTCTGCGTCATCTTGGTTAAAAAACCAATATGCCAAGTGTTTATATACTCACTAAAAAGAGCAATTTTATTTTTTTTTTTTTTCAGAATTAACACATTGATTTCTGTTTCAAGATACACTTTCATCTAGACTAGCAGGCCAAATCTGGGTTGTTTGGGCAGAAAACAGGTTGGCCAGGGCATAGTAATTTCTTGCTGACTATAAGGCTGCTTTGTCAGAGTCGCTGTTAATTTAAAATAAACCACTGATCTATGCAGAGCTTGAATCACAACCTGACTTGTAAATGTTGAGTATTGCACATAAGGAAACGCTCTGACATACATGCAAAGTAAGAACAACCAGGCCTGTGTTTTGAGTACAAATTGTAAATACATCTGCCACAGATTTGTATTGCTCCTGGTGATCATTCTGACTCTGCAGATACAAATCATCAATTACATATGGAGGTGTTCTTTACAAACTCCTCTCCTGTTTGCGCTTGCCTTCACCATCTCTCTCATGAGTGATATGGGGTACTGTAGGTGGTTTCACTCCCCTGTGAGTGCCCCCTGGAGCACCGCAGCCTGTCCTGCAAATGAGCCTGGGACCATCCCTGCCTTCCCACCAACCCATCTCTCACAAGTAACCACAGACCTCTTGTGACACTCTCCCTCTCGCACCCCAAAGCCCCATTTACCTTCACACAAGACATGGGCTGCTCTGCCCACCTTATCCCTACCATTATAAAATCCTGCTTGCTTTTGATTTTAGCAAAGGGAATTCAAATCAAAAGAAGCATCTATAGGCAACAAAAATCCCTAGCCTGGCCCACTTCCTAAGAAGCATGCAGCAGGTAGCACTGAAGGGGTTATGGCAGGGGACACACATGTCTTTTTAAAATATACTGTTTGTTTCATAGTCCAAAATTTTTTTACCTTGACAGAACAACTCATTTTGCTCAGAGAACAGCAGCTGGCTTATTGTTTCATGAGGCAGGTGCAACCACTCCAGCTCCTCAAGGTGCTACAACTTCTTTCCCGGTAGGGGATCTCGTAGCATGATTTCCCATAGCATGACATGTAGGAGTTCAGAGGATTTTCCTTCCTGAGAGATTACATTGATGATATATGTCAATGTGTATATTGATGATGGACTGAAGCCTGAATATAGTACAGCATTCATTTTCTCATGTTAGTCTGATAGCAAAATGAGGAGAGTTCACTAAACAATGCACTTTCAAGTGTACACATACATATGTAAGTGTGTGTGTTTGCATGCATGTATGTATAAAAAATATCTATAAAATACTAAAAAAAAAATCAAACAGTACTGCTGGGCATGGAAGGCATATTTCAAATGTAGCAGACATACTTGTCTTTATCTAGCCATTTTTTCCATGCAACTGCCACATCATAAAGTCACAGATAATTTCACTGAGACTGAGTAGAGCTGAGGCTCCAGAATGAGCCCCAGGGCTACGCTGCAAGGAAAATGTGGCCATCTTGTAATCCTGAGTTCCTCTGAAGAAATACTTCACAGGAAGGATGCTTTTAAAATTACCACTTAATGGAAGGAGAAGAGGATGTCAAAGAGTAGAAGAGTATGCTGGATGGGGTGAATACTTAGTGCTGTTTCTGGGTGCAAGAACACACTGTTGGGATCATGCAGGGGAGCAGAGAAATGCAGAATGACTATCAGAAAAAGGTGATAAAGTTTTAAAAGATGTTTTCGCTTTAGAAAGATTTCCTTTTTCCCATCTGCTGAGGCAATACCTAGAAAAATTCTATGCACTTTTCAAACAGAAAGAGCTTCATTGCCCACGAACAACTCATGAACTACCTGTACCAGGTTTAAAGTAACTTCATATTTACATGGCTGTATGCATACACAGAAGTGCATTTTGCAAGCACCATGGAAGCTCCACATTTCAGCTGTCATTATAAGCCTTATTGCCAGCATTGTTAGAAATGTTGCAGAGGAAAGAATGCAAAATAAATTATGACTGTTACTTTACTGTAAACTGATAAAAAAAAACTCTTACGTTATAGTGAAATCAGTCAACAGTGTTGCACAGCTGTGGAAAAAAAGAATGTGTCACTGGGGTGTGTGAAAAGGAGTTCCATATCTCACTCCTTAAGTCATCTAATGACTCCAGTTAGTACTGGTGAGATCTCAGTTAAAGGAATGTGTCCAATAGTGAGCACTGCACTTCAGGAAAGATGCAGACCAACTGAAGAATAGGGATTTTTTCCTAATCTCCTTCATCCCTTACTGTCGTTCTTATTTTACATCAGCCATGGTACTTGCAAAGTAGATTTCCCCCTCCACCAAACACATACACACAGCAGAAAACTCCCTTCAAGTCTACACAAGGAGGATGTGAAAAATCGCCTGGAGAAGAGTAATCAGAGGCAATGTAATATCAGTTTTCAAACAGGCAAAAGGGTGCTACAAGAGGAGACAGAAGCATGGGATAAGGAGTGAAGGGCTAAAGTTACAGTCTGGGTCAGGTTAGACATTAGGGCCAATTTCTAAGGAAAGAATAGTTAGGCATCGGACTTTTTAAAGGACCTGTGGAATCTCCATTGTTGGAGGCTCTTAAAAGCAAATAAGATAAACATCTTTCAGAGGTGGTTTAATTATAAACTGGTCTTGGCTTGAGCCAAGGAGATGATCTCTGAAGATCCCTTCCTGCCCTACTTTTTATTACTATATACCAGCTAATCCTTCAGTGAGTCTTCATGAAAAAATTTCATCCCAAGTATCCCCTGACCCAGCTGTGAGCTAGAGACCACCCAGCTCCTAATATACCAAGAAAAATGCTACTTTTACCCTGAGCTGCCAGTCCATGATTGTTTATCATGAAGGTTGTATGTTACTCAGAGATTATCAGTCTTCTACAATGAAACACGTCAGCGCCTTCAAATTTTGCCAACACCTAAAAAAAACCCAAGAGAACAAACAGAATTCCAGAAGTAGAAGAGCAGGACCAAACCTGTAACATTTGCTTGGGCTTTTGTTCTGAGGTGGGGGAGCAGGAGAAGAAGGAGGAAACACTGAGTTTGCAGTTGAAAACTAGCTTGGGTCTTAAAGAGACACCCGAGTTTCACTAATGGGTCTGCCACAGATTTACTCTGTAAGTACAGTGGATGATCTAAAATGAGGTGATAACAAGGAAGGGAGTTGTGACAATAATTGATTAGTAGTGTTGAGAATAGGGAGTGTGTATGTGGAATAAGACTGGAAAGCAGTGGCAATAAATGATGAACAAAATGAAAACTCAGAAAATGAAAAGTCAGAAAACAAAGGAGAGGGGAAGGAAAAGTCATACTGGAAAATAACCTTAAAAGTGCAAGTGCAACAGAGGCCTAACTCCGACAAAGATTCTGCTATTTTCAGTGTTTCATATGTTTTTAAAGGGTAGAAAGGAAATACATAAATGCTGGGAAAAAACTTGGTCCTAGAACCTGGATCTCCTGACCTGCTGCTTATAGTAGGTCAGAAGCCCTGAGGTCTCACATTTTTGAAGCAGTGCATAAAAGCTCAGTCCTAATTAATTTTTTTCATATAATTCAAGAGATTGACAAGGCCTCCTTGTACTTACATTCTCTACCCCAGGATACAAGAAATATTGCTTTCTTATGGTATGACATCCACTCTATTGCCCACATTCAAGAGTGGGTCTGTCTGTCTCTGATGTGATGGATTTTTGCTGCCTTCTTCTCTTGAACTGACTGTGGAGGTCTCTTCTTCCTCAAGGCTTCCATAAATAGATCCCAAAGGTCTCATGGGGAGCATGCTTCTCATCCTTCTTCCTCATTGTCACTATTAAAATCTGAAAAAGGAGAAGAACTGTACCCCTTGTGGTTGAAGGAAAGGAAAGCTAAAGAATGCAAAGGAGTTCATTCATACCAACCAACACCTTGCAAGATGAAAGATTGCAACTGCATCTTCAAGTTTGTCCTGTTGTAAGCTTTACCTCAATAAATACTGTCAGGTTTCTGTCCTCTCTCTGCTTCACTCTGCAAAGATGCCTTATCCTTGTCTTTTAGCCCTTGTAATTTTAGCACTAATGGAATTGGAATATTCTTTCCTAGGGTTTAGCCCTTCTGTTTCTGAAAAGCTCCCCAGATATGGCTTGGAAGAACAAGGAGGAATTCAAACTCCACATCCAGTCAAGCATGTCTCTATTTCTCAGAGATGGCAAGGCTATTGCAAACACATGCTCTGGACTTCAGCATTTCCATTAGAAGGAGATTTATTCCCCTTTCACTAGGGAGTCCAGCTGAGACATTCTGATCCTCCAGCAGAGGCTGTATTTGTCCCTTTCAGGGGAAGAATCAACTTCTCTCATTGTGTCCACTTGAATATAGAATCCAAAATCATGAAGATTTAATATGAAGATAAGCCCTTAAGCTTGTGATTTTTACGCAGTTACCTACAGAAATAAGTCTGTGTATATGCATATATGAGTTTGTCTCACTATACCAAATGATTCTTTACTCTTTAGTCAATTTCAACTTAATTCAACAGTCACACTTTACAATAGTAGGGTGTGGTTTTGTATTTGGATGGCTTCTGTATTAATAACAATTTAGATCTATGCAAACAGTGGAAGGAAAAGAGGACAAAATGTTGAGACCGCTGCGAAAGAATAAATCACAAGATCTCTTTAGAGCTCACTGTCATCATGCATTCGGAGACTCGAAGTGAAGGTCTGCAAACATACGAAAATTGCTGCCACAAAAGAAAACCCATGCATCTTTATGCAAACATGCAATCTACATAGTTTTGCCCCGAGTAAGGTGTTAGGTGTGGCATACTTACCTGCTTCAGCAACAGCAATTCCCAAACAAATCTCCAGTTACACAACTCTGGTGTGGAAAGAAAGCTTTAAGTGGGTGCAGACATCTGCTTTAAGCCTTGCAAGGCTTCCTGAGCATTATAAATTGGCTTTTGTGTAAATGAAAATCAGGCCGTGTATTTTCTGCCCAGTATGGTGTTGAGTACGTGTTCCAAAAGTGTTTAACAATAACTTCTTTGTTAAGACATGGACCAGTATACTTGTTCTGTCTACCAGAAGAAATTAGAAGTAACGCATGTGGATATGAGCTAATTATTTTCTCATTTTCAGATAGCATTTATTACAGACAACACTAATATTTGCTCAAAATAAGAAAGTAAAAAAATATATCTTACCATCCATAATCCAAAAAGACATTACAGTTTACAACTGCCTGGATGCCATCCAACCAGTAAGCAGAAAACAAACAAACAAACAAACAAACAAACCAACTGAGATAAAAACAAACCAGAGAACAGCCTAATCAACTTAAGAAGCATAAATAGATAGCTAATGCAGGCCAGCATCCTTTCACTCACCATGTGGATTTTGCACCTGAGGACCTGGTAGAAAATCTGAGGGTATATACTCAAGGCAGACTGTAGGTTACATATTGTGTAGGAAAAAAAATGCATCTTGCTGCCTGAAAAATGCTTGGACCAGTACAATGAAGTTTTGCAGCAATGACAGAGTAGGTTCCTGGGGAAAGAACTGGAACAACGCTGTTGTTGCAGGGGCTTGAGGGCAGAGGATGGAGGCCAGCAGGAACAAGGGAATTTGGGGAATACCAGTAACAGAGCCTGGAGCACACAGAAAATTTTTGATAGACCAAACCTTTTCTTCCTCCTGATTTTTCCCCTTTCCCTATTTACTCTCCCACCTTCTCATGCCTCCCCGAAGAGACGGCACGCTGAGCCACCAGGAGCCCGCTGCCGGGGTGGAGGGGCTGTGGTGGTGGAGGGGCTGGTGGCAGAGGGGCTGCTGGTGGCAGAGGGGGTGGTGGCGGAGGGGGGGCTGGTGGTGGTGGAGGGGGTGCTGGCGGAGTGGGGGGCTGGTGGCGGAGGGGCTGCTGGTGGAGGGGCTGCTGGTGGCAGAGGGGCTGGTGGTGGCAGAGGGGGTGCTGGCGGAGGGGGGCTAGTGGCGGAGGGGGTGCTGGTGGCGGAGGGGGTGGTGGTGCTAGAGGGGCTGGTGGCGGAGGGGCTGGTGGCGGAGGGGTGCTGGTGGCGGAGGGGGTGGTTGGTGGCGGAGGGGGCGCTGGTGGCGGAGGGGTGCTGGTGGCGGAGGGGTGCTGGTGGCGGAGGCGCTGGTGGCGGAGGGGGTGGTGGCGGCTGCCCCGCAGGCTCCCGCCGCGGCGCCGGCAGAGGGCGCAGGACGCCCACGAAACGCGCCGCGGCAGTCCCCGGCCTGAGGGAGGGAGCGTTTTTCTCTTCCAGGGGACATTTTTCTCACAGTTGTATCCAAGTACAGGAGGATAAGGGTCAGATGGTGTTCCGAAGACCATTAGCTTGCTTCGGATTAGAAACAAAGTTGGGGATTCTTCCTGTGCCTGTGTAGGTTCAGGTTAGGCTGAGTGTTAGGGCACAGATGAGGAAGAAGAGAAACTCACTGGTGCCTGACAAGAAATTAGGATGGTGACTGCTCTCCATTTAGTGCGGCAGACTCCATCCTCCCCTGCAGTGGCCCTCTCGGTGAGTTACTCCCCGTGAAAAAGTTCCCCCGTGGTGGCACCTGAGCTGGAAGCATTTCCCAGAGCTTTGAAGTTTCGTGGCAAGGTTGTGCTGCGGAGGGGACGCCTGTGCCAGCAGTTGTATGCGCGCACACATGGACGTCAGCGTGGACATCGGGTGGGCTCGATACGATGCAAAGCTTCCAACCACTGCAGCATGGCAAAGAAATGGGCTTGTGGTGTGGAGCGGTTCAAGCTGTTGACCCCAAGCACAGCATGCAAGAGGGAACCACATCTCTACCTGTAAAAGGAGGCTGGTGGAAAAGGCAGGGCTGCAGCAGCCCAGCTGTGTGGGACACCTTTCTCCAGCAGTCAGCACACCACAGTGCAAGCTCGTGCGGCTTATGGCGTAGTGGGGAAGGAGCAGGGCCCTCAAAGCACTGATCTCGCATGTGCAAAAAAGGGTTTAAACATATCACAGCATCCCAAGCTACAGAAGGCAGCGTGAAATTATATATTGTCTCAGCCTTTACAGTAGTCAGGACTGCAATTTATGTTAGGATGGGTTTTTTGGTTGGAATTTCTTTTGGCACGTAACAAAGTATGATGGAATGGCAGTGTATAATAATGTAAAGATTAGATATTCAAATGAAGGAGTGTGACTTGGGACCCCACATGACCAAGAAGTTCAGTGATGAGTGAATTTGTTGAAAGAAAGGTCTGGTTCCTTGCAATTGAAATGAGTTTCTAATTCAGACCAAGTGATTTTCAGCTGGAAATAAAAAGAGGAAACGATATCACAAGTAAAAAAAAAAATGTTATTTTGATAGGTGATAAAGTGTTTTAATGTTTCATTTTGAAATTGATGTAAATAAATAAGTTAAGGAAGAGTGGTAACTAACCTGAGGACACAGTCAAAGATTTTCGGTGAATACAACATTGCACATTTATTTTAAATGCTTGGTTCTTCTTGTACTTCTTTTAATTCAGCCCTTTATACTCCTCCAAACTTCTTTTTTTTTTTTTCATTTTCAATTCATTCTGAATTAATTTTCCCCTAATTTTTCAGTTCATCAGCCAACTAAAAAACATTCACAAGCCCATTATTTTAAATTCCCAAGTAGAGCTGTGTAAAGAGTGACAGTGAAGGAAAGTAACTTTGCCATCATTGTTTATTTTCATTATGTAACTGGAATAAATTATATTAGAAATAAATGTATTTGCTGGCATAGCAACAACAGCAAAATTTATTCTGCTATTTCCAGTCCCAAAAATTAAAAAAACAAATTCATAACCTAACAAGAATCGTAAAGGTGTTTTAGATATTATCATCCTGAATTTTGGAGCAGATTTATTTCAACCATTCTCACCCCACCCCACCCCTTTTTTTTTTTTTTTTAAATGAAAGCTGGGGTTGTCATGAAATTTTGTTGCTCACGGCCATGCTTTTAAGAAAAACAGTGGAACATCACAAAAGTCATAATAAAATTACAAAATAAAAATCATGGGGTCTCTTGCCGGGGGGGTGGGAAGGGTGCCCTAATGCTGAAATGAAATGTTTTAGTCTTAAAAATCAGATTATGGGCATTGAAGCCATCCCATATTCAAATTTAAAGAGATTCTTATACCTTACAGCTCTATGTCTGGATATCTGATACATGTGAGGTTGGGTGGAGCAAAGTAAAACAACCAGTTTATAACATCTTGTAGATATAAATAAGGAAATCCAGTAAAAATAGCTGAAACCACATTTGTGTTTCATGAACAAGCTCCCTGCTACAGTCCTTTGCATCACAGAGATACATAGCACTTACAGAATCAGGTTTATGCCTGAACTTTATCATATTTAAGAATCATGGGTTTCTTTAGTAGTAAAAGTGCAGAGTATTACATCACATTTTTTGCAAAGGCTTGCATTTTTCTTTAAACTTGTGATTTCCTCACTAGCTTAAAACGCTTTTTGCAAGTGCTACTTTTCAAAGCAAATTCACATGGAGAAATCTATTTTAAGGCATTTGTTAATTCAACACCAGTGAAGTGTGGAGCGAAACAAAAATGAAGTCATTGTTCGTTTTAAGATTATTTATGGCATATTCAATTGGTGGGGGAAATTTTGCAGAGCTCTGTTTCTTTTCTCAATTTTATTCCAACAGCTTGGTGCACTTATTAATTCTTATGGCTTTCATTATTTAAATGAAGATGATATACAGTTCTCCGTTTCCTTTTCTGGGGTCCTTTTCGTCTTCTCTGAATAATTTCTCCATCTGGATGCATGCTCAGCCCTTGTCATGAACCACAGATAAAGCAGAAATCCGTTATTGTCATCCCATTTGTTGTCTTTGTATGTTTGAGTAACTGGTTTAGCCCAGCCATGCAAGTTATTTTATGTGGACATACTCCAGATCCAAAGCCATAAATAAGGAATTAGCAGTGCATTCTAACACAAAAATTAGGATAAGCATTCATTTTTGCTGCACTGAGGCATGCTTATATGGGTGATTTTTAACATTTACTTCAATCAGGATCTGGTATAGCTGAAACTTGGATGTATGATCTGGTTTTCCTTCAGGTTACATGATAATGCAAACCTTCTTCCTAAGCTAGAGTTGTCTTTAACCATACTGCAGTTTTGTTTATGATCATATTGCATGTGTGACTTTTAGTAAAATATTCTTTTTCGTGGTTTGCAATTTCTCATGTGATTTTAGGTTTTAAAATGTCTCCCCTAGTCTCCTGTTATCATAAAGTGCATAGTCAGTGCAAAGTTTTGTGCTTGGCTCATAGAGCGATTCATCTCAAAATTACATGTTATTTGCTTAATTTGGTATTTCTATTTACACTAACTCTAAATACCCACTTGCATCTTATGATCAGCTTCCAATTTATTTCTACTGTAGCATCCAGACAGTTGCTATTTATGTCTTTCTAGTTTTTCCAATGTGTTCATTCTGGTGAAAGTGTCCATCTCATCACAGCTGCACTGTAGATTCTCATTTTGAGAATAATACAAGTGTTAAAAATATTTTAAGTCATAATTTTTTGTATGCGTAAGAGAGACTTGAACATTGCAGATCTTAGTTTTCAGGCTCCTAGATCACTAGGGGAATCCACAGCCTTGAGTGGCTCTAGGCATAAGCTGACAAAGCAGTTCCTCAACATCGAATAGTCTGTGTGTTTATATGTTGGTGGACATTGGGGACAGACCACTCCCAAACCCGCTGCCTGCATTGCTGCCTATACCAAAGCCCTGAAGAGCAAAAAGTGTTGCTTTTGCTGTGGGAGGAACTTGAACGTGCAGAGCAGCAGCAGCCGCTCAGGAGCAAAGCTGGAGGCACCGCTTTGTTGGCTGCAGTAAGAGCATGCTGAACCTACGCATTTTACATTCTGACAATCAGAATTTTACATTCTGACTTCTCCCAGCTTCTTTTGTGGCAAGACAGCTCTAGCCCATCCCTCATATTTCGGACAGCAAAGTTCAGTTTTGCCTGTATTGTTGAGACGGCAGCTCTGCCTTTGAGACAGGTGTATAGACTGTTCTTCTGCAAAGCATAAAAGAACTAAGCTCCTAAGAGGAGGATCCACAAAAGCAAACATGTCCCAAACCCCACAAACAAACAAACAAACAAACAAAAAGAGAGAAATTAACCTCTGCAACTTAGATGAGTGCTCTTATTATTGAGGTAGCAAATAAAAAGGAAGTATCCACGTGTTCTCTAACAGTTTGGCCAAGGTTGAAAGAATAGGAGAACAGAGGCATGATATCATGGCATGGAGCAAAAGAAGCTTTAAAATACTCTTTCAGGAAGGGATGATAAAATGTTTAGACTTGTCTCTGAAAAAACCATAACTCTTTCAAAATAGCAAACACTATAGCTAAGATTTTCAAAACAGGACTTAGAAGCATGATTCTTGCTAAAATTAGTGGGACCTGTGCATCTACATCCGTAATGGCTTTGAAATCTCAGCCCATAATATTCCTTGTTAGCCTTTTCCCTCATCAGACATGTAGGAAGGAAAACATTTTTTGTGACTGAAAACACAAATAGTTGTCTGTCCAGAACTACTGGAAACCATGCCAAGTTGTCTTAAGTGCTAGGCAGGCTATATGGTACATACTAATTCATTTAAGAACAACTGAAAAATGTTTAAAGCCTTGTAAAGGAAATTAGGGGGCACAAGTGTTCATACAAAAATGCATGAGGTTCCTAGTGCATTGTAAAATGAAGAAGCAAAGAAGACCGAAGTCTTTAACCATCTGAAACAATCTAATCATCCTCTGGAACTGCACTGTTTGGGGTGACTATGTTAAATGAAAATGGAGTGATTAAATAAAGTCAGGCTGATAAATCTCCTGAGTACTACTAACTTATTTGTAATATCATTGAAGATGAGTAGTATGACTGGTGTCTCAACTCTAAAAGCTATGACATTCAGAGGAAGGTAATTGAAGCCTGCCATTCCAAAGCCCTGGGTACATGTTCAGATATTATCAATGCAAATTTTACAGCCAATGATTTGCATCAAGGTAAAAATTAATTCTTTTGGCTGCCTTGGGATCAATCCATGAGAGACCACGGAAGGAAATTATAATATATTTGTAAGTGACTATGTATCAACCATGACTTTAAGACAGGGAGTAAGACAAACAGAAAAAACCTGCTCTCTCCCACACTCAGCTTTCACACTGGAGAACACCAGTGAAGACCAATAGACTTTTTGTCTCATAAAAGCATAAAAAAATTCAGGTACAGACAGAACAGGAGTGATTTTCAATAGAAAGACACCTGACTGAAGGCAGTCCAATTCCAGCAGCCTCTATTAAGCACAGGCTACCACTTTAAGAATCACAGCTTATTCCAGCTCTGTGAGAACTCAAAGAGAGAGAGAGAGGGTGGATTCTGATGACACCAAATACCCAAATGATTTAGTATTTTACACCAAAATTGCAGTATGCATTGTCCCTAAAAGCTGACTGCAAGCGCAGACTGTAAGTAAAGACATCATGAACTTCTGCAATTCCATATTATTACTTTCAGGACATTTTAAGATGCCTTAAGACAGAGACACAGGTAAAAAACACAGTAGCAATTCTGGTTTGAGGTGACGAAGGCATATGAATGCGCTGTCTCTGAAAGAGTAGATAACAGATTTCTGATGTAGATAGAAGACACAGATTTTATGCTACATACTTGTTCCCTTCTATGAATCTCTAAGAAAAAATTATTCTCTGTTAAGCATCTAAACAGAGAAAAGCTGCAGCTGTTCAACGAACTACATCACCTCCACCTTTTGGAAGGATATTTTTTCTAAATATCATCAATTACAGATTCGGTTGCAAGCATTTGCTGGCTGAATTAAAACAGGCAAAGAGCTAGCTGGGTGCCCCTTGCATGTCTGAAGGACAATCATTCATCTCATCACTATTTCTGCTAACCACTCTTCTCCAAACACAGGGGAGCGCAGAACTTTGAAGCAGGTACTCACGAAGTCGATGAAAACATGACTCAAAACCAGGAGATTCTGTAGGACACAGAAACCTGAAGCCACTCAAAAATTACTGCACATGTTCCTGGCAGGCTTCATAATGAGAATAAAAACAATTCAAAGTCAACTAATAGACAAAAATGATTCGGCACAGTTGCTTGGTTTTAATTCAACAAATTGGTTAGTCAATGCAGTCCCTGTAATGAGCCTGTTCTCCAACCTAAAACACCTTTAAAATACCAAATTTTGCTGGGTCTACTTGTAAAACTGTATTTTATATTAACAGAGCTAAAAATGCTACAGTGGTGAATTATCTAATTCTCTTTGCATTGGGAGAAGCTATCATCCTACTCTTCAAAAAAACCTCTCTGGCAAACTTTTCCAATAGGCATCCCCATAGGTTCTTCTTAGTCCCTCTAGTTATTACTATGGAGAACAAGGACCAGCTTCTGTAGTTCCCACAAAGGTCTCCAAGAGCCTCACTAACCAACCCTGATATCAATGATTAACTTTATTAAGGATCTTGGGCATTAGATGACTGACATCTTAATTCTTTATTCTTAGAATTACCATTACTGATTATTGTCAGTTTATATCTATTGAACTGACGGTGTGTAATCTAAATATTTTATGTGTATTTGAAATGGTCTTTTTACTCATGATACAAAATATAATTTCTTGCTCCATATTTCTAGCATACCTTTAAATCAGTGCATTCATCGTGCTTCTGCACAGGAAGTTTAGAAAATATCACTCCTCAAATCATTTGTTTTCTGTACTGCTTATCTCCAAGATAGATAATTTGGATATAAATCTGTTTTCTAAATGTGAAACACAAGACAGCCTACAGTCATCATGACTACTCATCAGTCTCTTCAGAGTAACCCTACTGGGAGGCAGTTCAGTCTTCACTTTATTTAATCCCCTGGTTTCTCTTTGGGCAATAGCAAATAAAGGCTCCAACTATACACGTGTTTGTTGCACAGACAACTTGTTCCCAAAGGTCTTGATTCTACAAAGCACAAGGAGTTTTACAGTTGCAGAGTCACAGAAATACTTAAGCACTGATTTAACTTTAAGCGAGCAAGCCGGCTGATTTCAGTGAGACTATTAACATAACCTGCATCTTGAATCAGCATACAGCCCATATTTCTAATTCAGGAAGGTGTCACTGCACGGACTTTGTTTTACATGTAATCAAGAAAGACCCCTAGCCTGAGGTTAAGCAAAAGACTTTCACAGCACTGAATATCCATGAGAGAACACATGTTTTTTGCTACCAAGACAACATAAAAATATAATACAGAGACAAAAGGCATCATATACGGTTACCAACTCAGTGAGCTGTCCTCATTTTCATATATTCCAAATGTAAAAGAGATACATTAATGCATGGTTGCAACTCAGCATAGTTAAAAGTGAATTTGGATTACCTCAGGCTGTTCTCTCCTTGCTTACATTCACAGACAAAATCAAATTAAGGCAAGGCTACTGCTGTTCATTAGGACCTTGCAGCTCTTCTATTTATCTTCTATCTATAAGTTTCTTTGTAAGCCAGTGACTCTTGTGAACTAGCTGCAAAAGACCCAGCAGCCGGCCTCAATTTAAGGACAAGTTGAACTACAGGTGTAACAAAAACTTTTGGAGCAACATGATGATTTTGTCAGAAACTGCTTTAAGGGGTGGCTCTCCTAGAAAGCTCAGAAGCACCTCAAGAGATCATTTGGTTGTCCCAAAGCAAGATTAGCTCTAATCACATCATTCTTCACTAATGCATATTCAGCCTGTTCTTAAAGACTTCCAGTGGTAGACATTGCTCCTTATCTTCTCTAGGCAATCCAGTGCTGTGCTTCACTATACCTCTTCTTTGAATATCTTAGATGTCTCAAGTAACTCTCCTTTGGTTTAATACATGCTATTAAAATAGAAATAAAATCCTATTAAATAAAAGCTTGCAGCAGATATGGAGAGGAATTTATTTCTTGCTTCTTTACTTTCTTCACACATTTTAAAACTTTATTGTGTCTTCCCATAGTCTTCACTTCTGCAGGCTAAACAGACCTAATTACTTTCCACTTTCTTCTTAGACTAAGTTTCCTAGGCCTCTGTTTATTATCTTGGGGATCCTGGGAACCCCATACTTCAGCCACTTATTTGGGCTCTGGTGGCAAAACCAGCAATTTTTCTGAGTATGATTGGAAAGCACTCTGAAAAAAATAATTTGTGTAACTATATGCAAACTACAATTGTATTTAACTTCAGTACAACTATCAGTCCATATGGATCCAAGATTTAGACCACCTTTTGCAGATAAAAAGCCCTGCCATATTTTGTGCACTCTCAAAAAAATCCGTTACTAATTCCACTGTACTCAGTGACTTACTTAGAGGAAAAACGACAGAAGCAGAAAGCTTTGGCTAAGTAAGAATGATATATCAAAACACCCAATATTTTAATGAAAGAAACTGAATATCCACACATTTGCACTTCTGTACAATTTTTGTGATATATATATAATTTTAAGCTGTTTACAAATAACATTTAATGCTTCAAATATTACATAATGTTGATATATTTCTAGCAGAAATAAATATATTGCACTTAAAAAGAAACTTTTCATTAGATGTTGCTTCATAGTTTATGTTCATAACTTCTTTTTCCATAAAAAGATTTCCCCCTACCCCCACCCCATACACACAAACACACACTTCAGTACATGGTGAATGTGCTCACGCAATGCATTATAAACAACAAAGTCAACACAGCAAACAGCAGAACTGTGGTACATTCTGTTAAAGAGGTTACATCCAGTTTTTTGCTTTCCTTTTTTTAAACCAAATCTGTACTCATGTTTCTGAAGGTACAATAAAAAAAAAAAAAAAATTGTTTAAATGTGCTAAAGGTAAAATACAGCAACCTGTATTTTTTGTCCTTAAACTATCATAAAAAGTTAGTTCAGAGTGTACTGAAATCACTGCTTGGTTTTCTTTTAAAAAGTTAAAGAAAAAGAAGTTGTCATTTGATAAACTAGAGACTATATGCAAGGACAGTTTATCTCAGAGTAATACGTAAGTCCTCTGGCCAGCAATTAAGTGGTTAGTAAAGAAACCACATCTCCTGCAGCAGAAAATGCTCTGTAAGGACCAGTGAGAATAAGATCTCACCAAAACCAAAAATAATCTTGCAGCGAGTGAATGTCATCCCTCTGCATATGATTAGTATAAGCACTGTGGCCACAATTTCCTCCCAGATAAGGAGCCCTAAGTGTTACACTGATCTCACTGTTGCTTTTACCCCTTATCTAGGGGTAAATTACCACAATTTATATTAACTTACAGTTTTTGAAAGCTCCCCAAGTTTTTGCAATAATTTTCATTTACATTTCTGTTTCCCTATAGTACACACACATAAAGAGGATGTAGTGCATAATCGAGTTGCCAGCCAAAACGTTTTCAGTTTAAAAGAGGTTCTTTTTCAAATGCTGGTTAGTGTTTGCTGGATGTTGGAAGTTGCAACATCTTATGTGTACATGGTCATGCAGTGTCATGGCTTCCAAGGATACAGCCTTCTGGGAGAAAATTTACTATTGCATTTCATAGACTGTATTAACAAGTATATTAGCTATCGTACAACATACCATCTTTGGACACAGGAAGAAACATTTCCATTAGAAACTCTGGACCTTTATCCACTTGTTCTGTGCTTGTTCATCAGTTTATACCTAGAAGAGTACCACTGAAAACCAGTGGCATTGAATTTCTATCTTTGACAGTGCCTCAGGCCATATAAAGCAATACTGCAAACCAAACAGCCAAATTTAAAATGTTTTTTATGTCCAGCTTCTCAGGGCTGCAAAAGTAGAAGGAAAAAAAATCAGACAAATGCATCTAAGTCAGTTTTGTTAGTCTTTAGGATGCTTTTGTTGGATTGAAGACCTGAGGCTGTTGACTATCTATGAATAAAAGTGTAATCCAGAAAACACCCAAAAGTGCTTGTAACACTTTGGAGGATAATCTTATCATTCTCTTTGAAAAGCATATTCAGGCATGTTCTCTCCACCCTTTAAAAAAAAAAAACAAACCCCAAAACCAACATAAACCAGCACCACTTTGCTCAGCCAAGAGAGCTCATAAAGGTGAAGAGCACTTCTCATGGGATATGAAATGAGAATTATATTGGAAAATAAGCTCTAGATTATATTTGGCATTCCTAGACCATCTACCAGCAACAGATGTTCTGTCCTGAAAGTGATATAATTTTGACAGCAGTACAGCAACTCCTTAAATAAATTACCGAGTTATTGTCAAAGTAGTACAGATAATTTTTTTTTTAGGAAAAGCTATTTCACTCTTTAACCAATTAATTATGAATTTACATTCATTTTCTTCCAATTATGAAATCAGCTAAAGCTGATTTGTAGTTGTTTTTTAGTCTTTTCTGTAGAGTTCCTATATTGTTGCTGTAACTACAATCACTGTTCTTACAGTTAGACTTTGTTTTTAGGTAAGAATGTTGAATGAAATCACGTCTTAATTACAGTCAAGAAATTTGTGGGTGACTTCAGTGGGGCAGGAATTGTATGCCTGGAACCACTCTCATGCTGCCCCCTGCCCACAGGACAGTGAGAGGGACAGGGAGAAGAAACCTTGTGAGGTGACAAGACCTCTTTGTTGGGCATCCTGTGGTCTCTGTGAACTTAATGCCTTTCACCTGAACTCTACACAACAGGTTTTGGAGGTAGGCTTGTGAGAGCAAAGAAGAGGAGGTGAGAACTGGACATGCCTATTGACCTTATTCCTGGGGAAGGCTCTCACAAGCTGCCTTCATTCCCTTGCTTGGGATCTGCCCATGATTCCGCATTAGTGGGGAAATCAGTGGGTTTCTGATGCAAAGGAATTAAACCCTCAGAGAGCAGCGTATGCCAGAGAGCAGTGTGGGGAGGGATGAGCACACCAAGAGAGACTTGATCTGACTGAAAAAATCAAGCTGTAGATTTTTAACAGATAGTTCTGCGTCATCTACAATATGAAATTCATCACAGAGAATTTGGATGAGGAGCTGGCCTTACCATGTTTTTATATAGGGACAGTCTACTGCCATATTTTTTCAGATCACATTTTATTTGTAGTGAAAAGCACTTGTCTTTCATTTAATATTATTGTAAATGATGTTGTCAAAACCCAGTTTCATTCTCCAGGAAGAGCCTGGAAAATTTTCCTTGAAATGGTATCAGGGGCATTTCTGCATGTGAAATATTGGTGTTTTCAGAACAGGAACTGGGAGAAGGCTAAAGAGATTGTACACTTTATTACTCTGAACTTGCTTCATGAAGGAAGGCCAGGTCAATGTATAAGCAGGCATTATGTGACTTGTAAAGCATCCTAAATCAGCCTGCCTGTTCCAAACTTATTTCTGGAGTCATGTGAAAGCTGCCTACTTACTTGACCATTTCCTGATGGAAGTATCAGCATTACAGCTGCTGGCTTGAATTCTGAACCTAACCATATCCCCTGCAACTCCAGATAAGTTAATGGAGCTGCAGAGGGAAACAGATAAAAGAAATAGAATTTTGCCACAGGCTTTAGTGCATGCCGTCATAGGACCTCCATAGAACTCTAACAGAAGTCAAGCAACTGAAGGAGAGGGATTAAAATCTTCTTCCAAATCTTCCCTGAAATTCTCTTTTCTGTGGAATTATATATGTACTTGAAGAGGTTTTTTGTTGTGGGGCTAGTATGGTCTAATTTCCTGAAAAACGGGGTTTATATCAAAACGCGTCATGAAATGACACAACTTTGCAACATGCGCTGTTCAGGTGAATCTGACAGCCTGGAGCAAAATCTAATATTTGGATACATCAAGCCAAATTCAGTGTCTGATTTTAAACTATTTAAATACTGCAGAGCTCAGCTTATTGTATGCAAATAATATGTAAATTTCTAGGTAAATATATATGGAATTATGTGTTAAAAAAGTTTGTTTTCATTCACATACAGAGCACAAAAGTTGCAAATTGCCTCAGGTCATTTTTTACCAGCAGGTCCAACAATGAGTAAAGGGAAATTAGGATGAGACTGCAAATAACTGAGGTAATTGAAATGGCAAATTTGGCAGGATTTTGAATTTAACTACTGGGAAATATATAAAGATGCCCCTTATCTATGGGATGCAAGTAGTGGCCTACAATAGACACTGGGAAAAGCCTGAGAGGTTGTCATTGCTTTGTGTGATGGGGCGTTTAAGATAAGCCAATGGGACAAAAAAAAGGCATGTGACATCCCTTGCACTTCACTGAGATGGGAGATAGGTGACTCAGTGTACCGCACTCAGCTTCTTACCATAGGATACCAACACACACTGCTCAAAAGTAGAGGAGAATAGTGCCAAAAAAGTCTGGTTTCTATTCTGTGTTCCAGTTCTACACAGTTCTTTAATAGATGAGATTGGATTGCTAGTTCTTTTTTATTGGTAGATGTGTTATCATCTATAACTTGGATGCAACTCTACACAGAAACTCTGTGTTAACCTCTTATTTACAGTGAAATCCCAGCTCCCGCCATGCAGAAGACCAGCATTGCACTGGTGCTCTTTTCAGCAGTGCAAAGGATTCTGCTCTCTGCAGAGAGGTCAATTTTTTCTTATACCCCTACATTTCCTCTGTTGCATCAGACATAACATACTAGAAAAAGTGGACAGTACTTTGAATTAGAACCCTAACTACTAACTCAAAAAAGGCAGATATGAATAAAAAAAAAGTACATGTGAAGTTCTGCATTGATACTTTCCCAAGGAAACTCCACCATTCTCCTGGGACATGGAAAAACAGACAGTACAACCCTCATTTTCCTGGCCAAACAGCTTGTATAATAACAGCCATGACCAAACCCAAGAAAACCAGAACAAGTAGAAGGTTATTCCAATGCCACTCATCTTATACCAGTCCATTGATTACAGTCTGGTCTAGAGAGTCTATAGACTGATCTAGCCTGAAATTCCGTTATCTTGGTACATATTTGCAGCTAGAAACAGGTCTTCAGTGGCAAGCGCAGCAGCAAACAAGCATTGCTTTGATATCTTGGGTTTCTAAGTTTAAGTAAAAATTTCCCAAATCAACATTTTCCTTCATCATACCTTAATAGACAGTTAAATTGCTCCTCCTACGATATAGGACAAATGTTTTTTCAGACTGAAGGACAGAATACATCATTACTGCTACAGTCCTGTAACACAGTTCTTTTTAGGAACTGATAGTGTTTTGTGAAAGAAACAGAGAGAGAAAGAAAGACTTGTTAATCATTTTCTCTTTGGGATTATAGTAGCAACTAAGAAATACTGCTTTTGGTGAATATAAGCCAGTCTTTTAAAAAGGACAGTGGCCTTCTCCACTTTGTCCCATTCCCAGCAAATGTATGCTGAGATAGCCTAAAACATGCTCAAAGTTATAGCAATACATTTTTTCTGTTTAGATGCTCATCAGTCACAAGAAGAGATGAAGATGAGTAAGAGTATTGCCTTTTTCAGAATTCTTCTAGCATACGAAGACAGACCTATACACAATTAATTTGTACACTGCTGCATAAACATAATCTCTTCCTGCTAGGTATAATGCGCCTTTGGAACAAGCTACACGTGACCAAAAATCCTGGGAACTTTGGGATCCATTTCAGCTGTGTTACACATAGATCTGTGAGCAGCTCCAAGCTGCATGCTTGCTTCTTGTGATCCCTCAATGGAGGAATCTATATCCATAATGCATTTTCTTAGCTGGTTTGTTATAAGTTCAGCACTCCTGCCACAGGCCTTTCAGGAAGGTCCCTTGTATTTTTCATACCAAACTTGCACATTTAAAATCTCATGTTTCTCTTGTCTTACATCAGTCATACAAACGGCGTCATCACTGCAGAGGAGTGACGCAGTCCCTGGATAGCTGCATAAGGACCCTGCTGAAAATAATGGTGGTACCTTGGCATGTGGAAGGAAGGGAAAGTGGGCCCACTACCTTGCATGGAGCTGGCTATAGCAGAGGGTGTAAGAGGCATTCCCAGGCGGCTGTATGGAGGCAGAGATCCTTGGATTGGATGAGGAATGGGTGTAGCTATGGATGCAGTGCTGGTACCCAGGGCACTCAAAGACTGTGGATGCTGAAATCCAGGAAAACTGGTTGAGGAGGATACCCAGGAACTGAGGGACAGGTTATCAGATGTCGTAAAAGCTGACCCTGCAAGCAAAGAGAAAGAATGCCTGCCGTTTGCACTGCAACACACAAAGTAGGTAAAATAGCAAAAAGGGAGAAAAAGTCTTTCACAGCAAGGCTAATTTTAATGACAAGTTGTCATTGGAAATACTTCCCAAATACTTCTCCTTATATCTTTCTTTATAATGTTATTATTTGCCAGTTGCTGTCCTTTATCACTGCATCTTAGACAAATTTCCATTCTGAGAAGCTGGTTGCAGTGGCTTGAACAGTAAAATCAGCTTTGCACATTGGACATTTTTGGTATTAAATGCTGAAGAATCTTGCAATGCTGCTACTAAGCACTGAAGCATCTATTCTGACGTGGAATCTCACTGCATCACATGCCTGTTTTGAAGATATGCTTGTAGCTTTTTACATCAGAACCTCAGTAGAACTGATTGGGTTTTTTCTAAAATTCCAGTCTGGCAAAAATGCAGAACAATGTAATTTGCACTACAAGTTTTCCTCATTTTTTTACCCCAGTAAAACTTGTCAACACTGCATCTTTTCACTTAACTTGACTTTTTCCAAAATATAGAACAAAGAATTCTAAAATGTCAAAAAATTTGTTATTTTTGCAACTGTGTACAGTGTTCTAAGAAACAACTCTAATGCTATATCATAGTAAGAGGTGTGGGGTTTTAAGTGAAATGCACAAAAATATTAAAAGCTTGCTCCCAGGGTAATTACCTACTTTTGATCAAATGGAAGTGGTTTTTTTTGTATTTTCTTAATCTGAGAAGTTCCAAAAACTCTTTTCACAAATCTTCTACCTCTTTAAAACACTTTTTCTCTGAAGATTGCAAAATCAGAAAAAAAGGAAAAGTGGTGTCTTTAAATTAAAGCTAATTGCTTATTTTATTTTGACAGTAAAATTTTTGGGAAAACAAAGAGTAATTTGTTCTGATAATTATTCACAGTCATTTTCAAATAATCTGGTGACGTTGTTGCCCTTCACCTCTGCAGTTCCTCTATGCATCTGGTCATCATCAGATATTTGATTTCTAGAAATGGGGAACA
This sequence comes from Morus bassanus, assembly GCA_031468815.1. Lineage (NCBI taxonomy): Eukaryota > Metazoa > Chordata > Aves > Suliformes > Sulidae > Morus > Morus bassanus. The sequence continues at coordinate 54,107,779 of CM062567.1, read as the reverse complement.
CAATAAAATCCTACAAATAAACTCTTATTTTTTATTCTTATTCAAACAGTAATTCAACTCATGTCCCTTCTGTATTTTCTTTCTTGTCCAACTTTGTCCACTGAGAAAATGTTTTTTACTTTAAGAAATAAGTTTACTGGCAAGAATATTTGGCAAAATATTATTTCAAGCCAGTTCTGCAAAACGTTCTGAGAAAACGAATTTTACAACAGGTACTGGTTTCATAAATCTGATTCTAGAAGATAGGTTCATCCAAACTGTGAAAAGAAAAAATATGAAGACGTCTATCTGTCAAGGTAAACTTATTGGAATTATGTATATTGTAGCCACGTACTCAAAACAAAACAGCAAAAAACAATAGAAAGAAAAAATGCAAATTATTATTTAAAAAAATAATAAATTTCTTTAGGGATATATTCTCAAATCAGAAAGAGTGCTACTCTTGATCAATTCCTCCTCTGCTTAATGAAACAAGCAAATTGGCCCAGTAACAGGAAAGAGAAATTGTGTCAGTTCAGCAGTAGAAACAGACTTGAACCAAATCCTGACTGCTGGGAAGTTAGGATCCAGAGCTAAACTGTAAGGATAACACCATAGTCTCAGACCAGAGCAAAATCCTTTGCAAATCAGGGGATACCTGAGCATTATTGCACTACAGGAAAAGCAGGATGTGAATCTGGATTTGACGAGAAGGTTTACATTTGGCTGTGTTCCAGGTGGACACCATGAATCCTGTGTGTGGATGCTGGAGCACAGGCACCCAGACATTACGCATTAAAGAGTTTTAATTGGATTTATATATTTCATATCTGTTAATTCCTTTGGAAACAGGCTTCTTGTGATAAATATACTACTGAAGGCTAGCCACTTCCATGTTTAGATGGCTGAAATTGGCTGAGATGAGAATGCTCTGGATGTAATTAGAAATAAATAGCAGTGATAGACTTCCTTTGTTTATCCAGAACAAAGTATGTGATTCCTTCTCATGAGGAACCTCCATAAGGGCTCTTTCCTCCTCCAACTGCAATGGTCTAATTGCAACTTAGTACTTCAAGAAGTCTCACATACCACATTTGCCAGCACCAAGAAAATGTGCTGTAGTAATTCTGAGGCAGTCGAGACCTTATAAAACACGCCACCCAGCAGCATGTTTGTATTTGGCTGTCAACTCTCATATGTATGGAAGGACACCCCTCAATTTTGCATGCAAGGTAATTTTCAAATGCATCAGAAGAAATAAAAATGTCGACGGAGTTTCAATAAGATCATTATTTCTCTCCTCATATCTTGGAGGACTTTTCCTTATTTAAGGCCACCAGACCTAAACAGAGAGTGAAGGCGGTACAAGGTACTCATCTGCAACTGTAGTATGGTTTACCCTCTGTGCATGCCCCTCTGGTTGTCCATAGCAATCATGTCCTATGTTAGCATATGACTCCCAGATTAGAAAAAAGTCGGTTGCCACAACTCATCATCTTCCTCTCTTACTCATTTGCCATATTGCAAGCAAATGCAGTACTGTACCCTGTTTATATTCTACATAAAATTAATTTTAATAAACTATTCCTTCATCCTCTGACACCTTCCTCAGGATTCTCTTCAGAAGAGAAAGGCTGTAAAGGCCAGGTCTCATACTGAGGTTCACCTCATTCACTCCCAAAGGAGGACGTACCAGGGAGAAATGCAATTCTTGGAGAAAAGGTGCCTTGCTCTGTGCACTTCTGGCAAGGGAAAATTTAACAGTCTTCAACAATAACAGGCCTAGGATCTAAGGTGATGTGAAGCGAAGTAATCCCCCAGAAGTATGTGAAAGGATGGAATCATACCAGCTGAGGAGTTGCTCCAGAAACTCCGCAATCTAAGGAACTGCTCTTGGAATAGACATGTATGAACAAGCCCACCTAATCACATTTTGTTGAAGAGCAACTTGTGGTTAAAAATAAGTATGTTTTCCCTGCACAAGTCCAAAGAGCTTATGACCAGAAATAATGCTCTTATCTTAGCAACACTGTATGAAGTTAGAGGACAAGACAAGGGCACTGCCAGTCAGAAGACAGATAGAACTGCTTTACCTCAAGTGGCTGTTGCATATCGGGCAGGTCACGAAGTCAACATACAAAGTATAATGCAACAAGTTTATGCTAATCAGCGATCCCACAGGATGGATTTGAGATCTATTTCCAGTGGCAAAACGTGACAGATGCAATTTGTCCAGCGAGTATCTCCACAAAGAACAACTCTGCCTTGATACTACTTTTGCAACTGCTAAAGTAGATGAACCATTTGATGAAGCATTTGAGGTGAATTGCCTCAGCAAGAAAAGCACCTTTTAGAGACCAAGAAATAACAATTAAACACCTGTTTTCCAAGGAGCTATGAACTTTTCTTCCTATAGAGGCAAAGCAGGTTAACCACAGGCTGTTTGAAGATGATCAGAACCAAGTCCTCAGTTCACAGATGGCTGAAGGGGCAGCAAATGGCACATCTACACGGTACTTTACAAACGGTGCTGAGCCCCAGCTAGTAAGTCCTGCCAAGGGATGGGGAGCGTTAGCTTGTTCTCAGCACCACAGTAATGAAGTTGCCTGTTTTTCAGCCATCTTGAAGAGGAAGCAGAGACAGTTGTCTTCTGCTGGCAAAGGCTGGGTAGGCATCTCTAGAGCTGCCTCCTGAACTAGCCACACACCAGTGCCATGGGCATATCAGATGTCCAGAAGAGCCATAAGGTAACAAGTATTCCTCTTCATTATAGGACTTCATGGCAAAGAGACACACCAGAGAAATGCTTCAGAGTAACACAGTAATGACTGTGATCCTCCTTTTCTCAAGCATAACTAGGTCACCACAGTTTACTTCATGAGCACATTTTCCTACCTCTGCTTTGAGTTGCCTGGCTGTCATCTCCAAGATCATCTTCTCCTCCGTAGGTTCGAATGGGGGATCTGGCATAGGAATGCTTTTGGATAAGGCTCTCCACGCTTTCTCTGTGAAAGGAAACAACATACCATAACAATAACATCCTAAACAATCTCCTAATTCATTAGGTTGAATACAATGAACATGCTGCCTTTTCCCTGGCCATAACACAGCTTTCTCACACAGACTCTCCAAAATTACTTAACAAAAGTAACATAGCATGGCACTGGAAATGCCGAACTTGGCCTGCAGTGTTTTAACATTGCTGATCACCTCTTACTTGCATGGTACTGCTTCTTCAGCAGACAAAGTAGAGTGAACTTCCCACTGCGTTTTCTAGATGTCGTCTCAGACAGGGAATATGAGACCAGGGCTCTTCACAAATTTGAAAATGCAAGCTCTGGGGTTATTCTTGCTGAGTGACCAATGTGGGTTCAAAGAGACACTTGTGGTCCAGCCTTTTTCAAACAAGCTTTCACATCACACCTGACCAGCTCATCTGGCACTCTGCCATTTTTCTGAAATCAGGGGCAAGAGATAGATGTGTGCAGAGACAGCTCAGCTCTAACCATGCTCTCTCAACATCAGAGTAAAGGCCAGTTCGTAGCAGGAAGTCTACAGATACTACCAATCTTGTGCTGTGTCTATTCTGGGAGGTTAGACGTGTCTGCCAGGACCCCGCCTGGCTGGTGGCACAAAGCGCTGCAGTCACCCAAACAATTTTTAAAAAGGAAGGCAGGCATATCTGCATGATAAGCCATAGCAGTTTGTAAGGAAGATCCAACCTTACACATTCCCAGTGCATTTCCATGTAAGTAGGTGGCATTATACCAAAGATGAATACGGCCTAGGCACATTTCCAAAACGGCTTTGACATTCTGTTCCCATTTAAGAAATCTAGGTAGCGATAGTGGTTTAAATCTGCTGCTCGTTGCAGGTTTTGTCTGAATTTACCATTTGGCCATTCATGCTTGCTAATGCCCTTTGCTCAGAGAGTGTGGCTGTTGCAGAAATTCCAAGGAAAAACATTTTCCAAGTAACATGATAAATCACAATGGCACATGTTTTCCTTTCCTACAGAAAGCCCATTATGATCATTTTGTCCTTGGTCTATCACTGGCATCATTACTTATGCTAGTCTCCTCAGAAAAAAATAAATAAAAAGGGGATCTTATCAAAGTGATTTACTTGTGTCAGGATTGGAAGTGGACTGAAAGCAATGGCAGTTCCTACATAGAGGATGATATAATTGAATTACTGCCTTTTAAGTGATTGAAAACAGTAGGCATATAAGGGCTATCTCAAAGAAGATTTTACAAAGAAAAAGACAGATGGCATTGTTTACATTATGTGCTGAATGCCTCTTGAAACTTTTTTTTTTCTGAAGCAGAATGTGAAATGCAAAGAATTTTACTTAACCAAAAAGACTATCTCAGATGGGTACAGAATAACAGAATAATGAATTAGACCAGGGTTGTCTGAGTGATTTAGATACCAGTCTATAAACATATTCATAACCAAAGAATAACTAATCTTTAAAGGTCTGAAAAATAAATGTGATTCAGGTGATTGTCTGTATTGTCTCTATTGACTTTATTTTTAGTAAAGGTCTGCTTATAATGACAGACATTACAGGATGTAATAATATCCTGATGCAACAGAAACAATGCAGGCTCTAGTTTTAGTGCAGTAGGCCAAATTCGTCTCTAAAACATTGGATCCAATGGCAGTGTGGGGATAAACTCACCCCAATAAATTTACATTTGAATTACCTACAGGGATTTAAAGGTAAATCAAATGCCCACAATTATTGCAGACTAAATTCTTTCCAGATGGGTTTGTATGCTAGACAGAGAACTCTATTATTCTATATGGTTGTCTTCTTTTAAAGGAAAAAGAGAGATGACTTCTTAGTGAACCCTGAATCTGCAAAGTTTGAAGCCAGGGAACAATTTGGTAGGTTTATTTATTTATTTTTAACGTTATAATGTTGCAGGTAGTATGCTAAAGGTTTTAGAAGATTAATCTCATTCATTGGCACAACAAGCAAAGGTTTTTATGGCAGAGGGAACGGTCTAATGAGGAAACTTGGACAGGGAAAGCAACTAATTTCACAAAAGCAGTTCCTTTTGTGCAGCTGGGATTTAATATTCAAAATCTTATATGCTTATCTTGCCTAACCATGTTGGTGGTCTATGCTATAATCACAACACACCTACTAATTTTTCATTTTAGAGGTTGAAGCTGTGATTCACATCATGAGCATAAAGCATTGAGATTCATACCAGAATTTAGGCATCTGGCCCACACAGCCTTCAGGTGGACACTCTTCTTTCCGCATACAACACATGCTGCATATAAACCTCTAAACAGACCTACAAAATGCAAAAAGCTGAGCAAAAAACCACCTAAACAGGCAAAAGGGAAGAAACCAAGAAGTGGTGTATTTTCTTTACTTGTGAAATATATCTCTTGAGTTATCCCACCAAGCACTGTTTCTTCCACCTAGAAAAACAAGAGCTGAAGTCTGCACTCAGGTCTCCCCTATCCTGGACAAGTGACCTAAGTTAAGGGATAATCTTTCCTTCCCTTTTCCTTTCCTTCCTTTCAAAGGAAAGGGGTGGTGGCCTCTGCACCATGCTCAAGTATTTCATGCTCAGACAACACCACCCAGAGATTAAGTCTTCTTGGAGAAGAAAGAGGTTGCAACTCATCTAATCTATGGGAACATGTTTCCCACATAGGTTGGAAAGAGGAGACCAACCTCCTCAACCTTTTAAGACAGAGGTGATTTAGGACTTTCTCCAAAGTAGATGTGTAGGAGGAAGCAAAATTTTAACAATAAAATTTAAGTGCCTGTCAAATCTAGTTCAAAATGCAGGAACAAAGCTGGCAATATGGAACACAGGTTGCTGCTCATACCCTTTTGTCAATAGGGGCCGAAAGGACTTAAATCTCAAAATCTTCCTGAAAATTCTGTTTATGGAAGTGTGAACTGTTTAGGATACCCAGAATATGGTGCTCTGTAAAGTGGACCAATAAAATAAATTTTTTGGAGGCCCAAAATATTATAATACTACTACCACTACTAAGAGGGAAAGACATGAATTTAAACCTCTGGCTTTATAGTTCTGTATGCAACATCTTCAGATATCTCAATGTGGTTCAAAGGATTTATGGAAATAATGTTATAAATTACTGAATGATAAATCAATATTGGCCATTTAATGATTATGCTCAATAAAAAAAATTAGCAAGTGAAGAGTATGGTGGAGTTTTTTTTAAAGCTTTTTTGTTTTTTTCAGAGCCGATCCACACTAAACTGACTGAAGAACAGTGACTTTCAGTTACTCAGTGCTCAACTTGTGTACTTCTGTTACTCAGTTTGTGATCAGGCACTTGTTATCTAATACTTGGACCTAACAATTTTTACCTTTTAATGTATCTTAGAATTCCACAGTCTCTTCTATTAGCAATAAGTTCGCAAAAAACTTTGTTTTGCAAGACCATAATCTTCCAGCTGGATAAAAGAAAGATGTCTTCCTTCTGCCAAATTCTTTCGTGTGGTCTACCAACCATTTTCAGTCTTCCAGACTGCTCTTCAACTCACAGATATCTTGTAAATACCCAGAGGAGGGTTAAAACACACACATAGGCATAATATATTACTATGATTAAACTGTGCTATGTGTACAACTGGATAATAGTAGCAGGATGACAGGCTGGAGAAGAGCAAGTTAGGAGCTGAAGCTGTTCGAGAAAAAGAAGAAGGAACCGTGTGCCAAATGGAGAGGAAAAAACTAAGCTCGTATTGGCTAGCACACCCGCAGAGAAGATGCTGAGGCAGGACAAATGTGAGGAGGTAATACAGAAAAGGAGCTCAGGCTGATCCCAATGATCTGTATTCTGACAGAAGCACACCTGGAGCCCAGCCCTGTCAATAAACCTCTGCTTATTATGAATGAAGCACTTTGTCCAAGAAATAAAACAGCAAATTTTGAACCAGGAATCAAAGGAAGTGAGGGATTGGGCAAATTTATCAATTAGCAAGGTTTTAGGGTGCACAGAGAATATCTTGCCATTCTGCAGGTTTTAACCTCTTGACTGAGCATGTCACACCTGTCCCTGCTGGCAACTGATTCCTACACTAAATTTCCAGCTAGGGATGCTTTATGTCTTGCAGCTACAAGCTGAGTCTTTGGTCTTGTTTAGTTAACAGTGCCCTGTGCATACAGAGTAGTCTCAGAGGATCAAAAGTAGATAGGAAAATCCTGATGTAGCTGACAAATGATTCACTAACACTTTACAGACTAAACCCAAGATCTTGCCGTGGATATGAACTGGGAGATGGTAAAAAACAGATCTGACTTGGGAAGCAGCTGAGGAGCGAGGCCCTGCATGAGGATGCTCACTTCCTTTTGCTGTCAACCCAGATTACAGAAATTCTCTCAGGAGATGGTAAAGTCCCAGATTACCCTGAGCAGGATCTTTAATCAAGATGAAAGAACAGTGCTTCTTTGTAGGTGGAAGCAGGCATCTCTTTGATGCTTCATGTCATTTTTTTCTGCCCCTTTTGCTGTTACTCTGCTTCAGCTGTGCATTCGCAGAAGCCTGGTGATCATCATGACCCTGGTTCTGAAGTGCATGACCACGAGCCCTGCTGATATGAGAGAGGGCTCACCTGGCCAAAACGCACTGTCAACACTGATGCTGCTACATGCCTGCATGCACCTGAAGCTATGGATTTTCCTGAATTTGGCAGACTGCGCACCCAGGGGATGGAGACAGGAAGCCTGCATTCTCCCTTTGGGACGAGGAGGCTTGAGGCAATGTATTTGGTTTTGGCAGAACGTGTTAGAAAAATCTCACCTAGAACAAGCTTGCTGGAGCCAGGCCTGGGTTAGTGCCCATCTTAGATCTATACAGTGGCTCCAGAGAGGATGGACTTGATGCAGTGGGCAGCCACCCATTCCACTGGGAGCCAGGTTCAACCTCCCTTGAAGGCAACATGCAAAAGCCAGACTGAGATGAGAAAGAGCAGGTGGCAGGGCCACGCACTCCGAACTCATATCTTCTGCAGAAGTTACTGTCTCAGGAATGGCTACAAGAGGTACAAATTTCAGAGCAGGGTTACACAACCGGTCAGCATTTTCTCTTTTTGCTCTTACTATCCAAGTGCTAGGTAAGCAAAAAGGTAAGGATATCCTCAGAATCCACCCCCTGTGCCGGTGTCATGGAGTTTGTTTTTTTCTTTTGCTTTTTTTGTCTTTTTCTTTACAAGAAAAAGGCAATGTTAATAAAAAAATTAACAGAAGGAAAATAATAGAATAATAAAACTGACAACCATGTTTTGCTTGGCCGTTCAGTTCAACACAAAGAAAAATACAGAACAGGATATAAAGTGTATGAATTATCAGTTTGTAGCCTGAATGACTTCTTTAGTTCTGAATTTCAAAGGTTTCCTTTTTTTGTAGCTGCCAGTTAGTATGTTTGGAAGAAAGCCCAGATAACAGAAGACATCAGAAGTGAGGTGAGGTGAAGACAGATGGAATAAATGGGCTGAGAAGGCACAAAAATAAACTTGTCGGAAGTCGCACTGTAGTAGAACTTTTTTTTTTTTTAAGGGAAAAGATGACTAATTTGTCCAAGACGCGAGTGCTAAAAACAAGTCTGTAAAAAAAACAAAACAACAAAAAAACAAACCCAAACCAAAGAAACCCGACACAGCAGGAGGAGCAAATACATTTCCATAACAGCAGTTAAGGGTGAACAACAAGCACTGTCAGAACAACTGTTCAGATGTCACTCAGCCTTCATGTTCCTGTGGCTTTTAGTTGCTATTTTACACATGCACAAACGTACAGACATATTAATTTGCTACATATAGTTGCTTTTATACTGTTAGAAGAATATTACAGACCGATCCTAGGAACCTAATTCAGCTCTGACATGGTACAGACCAAATCCTCAACCAGAACAAAGTAGCTCCGTTCCACTGCTTGGGTTAGAGCTGAGCCAGTTCCAACTGGGGAAGAACCAAGGCCTATCAAACTACATTGGCTCACATGAGCTGAAGTTTATTTTGTCCCAAAATCTAATACAGAGCCATCAAACACTTTCACACAAAGTCAAAATTATTGGGCAAGTGTTGGATGAATGCAATACTCCATGAATACATGCAATTTAAATAAAGAAGTGAAATGAGAACTAAATTATGAAAAATCCAGGTTTTGATGACTGCAGGAGAAGAACAAGTGTATCTCCAAAGTGGTGTTTACTGGTGCCCTCACAATAAACCTCTGGCTGCTGATGGCAATTCTGGAAGAGCTATAATATGCATGGAGGTGATGTAGCCTGGCTGAAGCCATGGCTTGAAAAAAAGGCATTCCATTGCAACGGAAGGGATGATACAGAAAATATAGACAAACCATCTACCCATCTGGAGCAGTAGCTGGAGGCTGCAGTAACCTCAGCACATCTGGAATGGCACCAGACACCGGGCATTTAGGCACCAGGGTCCCTGGTGTTTCTTCCTAAACTCAGGACTTCACTTCTCCCAACCTAAACATTGGAGATGATCTCCCATGGCTGGTTACTGACATTCACAGGCTGAGAACTAGCTGAGGTTAAAAGATCAGCTGGTGAGTTTGACTTGTTGGAGAACTCTGACAAAGCCCTACTTAACCATAGACGTGGGAGTAGGTTGTACAGAGAATATATTTCTGGCTGTTCGTAGGGGGGCTTTAAAGAGTCAGGGAATTTCTAGACCAGCAGTAAGAAGTGGGAATGGGGAGGAAGGCAGCTCTGTGGGGTGAGCAGGGAAGGGATGGAAGAGAGGACTGCTGCCGACAGCACATCATTAAGCACATGGCTTTGACTGCTACTTCAGCAGGGTTGTGCCCATATCCGGGCATTAGCATCCATTTCACTTACAACCCTGTAAGCCAGTACAATGTATTTCCACATCTCAGACACGAAGTTCCTCAGGGGAAAATTCAGAATCTGATTACCATGCAAATCCAGCTGGGATGCTGCTCTCTTACTTACTTCCCCCATCCCCCAACCCTTCCTTTCTCTGCCTAAAAATTACTTGGGTGTACAGCCATACTTTTCCATATTGCCTCCCATGTATGTATCTACCTGCCAGAAGCATTATTGGGCTTGTGCAGATTATATATTCCCTTAGGTCTCCTTAATAGTTACAAGTCCACACCCTGAACTTGCCTATCACATACTGGAAAAAATAGGCAAGCAATGTTCAGATCATGATTATGATCTGTCAGCTCTTGGTTGACCATTATTTTACAATTCAGTAGTTCTGTTGACTCATGCTCTTGAAATTATCACCTTTTTCACTGGATGGTTTGCATGATATTTTATTGCGATGGTTTTATTTATTTATCTATTTATTTTTAAAAGGGTAATTCTTCACAACAGCTCAAAAGATAAATTCAGGCTCAAGATGAAAAAATTAATCTGTTGGGTTCTGATTTTGCATCCTTTATGGATTTGGCAGTTTTTTCTTAAGAAGAAGCATAAAGATATTCCCTTAAAGCCTATCTCCAGAGTGAATTGCCCATTATAAATCCTACGTTAGTCTTTTTCACAAGGGTTACCATTAAAAAAAAGATCATGTTCATCCACATTACTGCATTTGGCATCCCATAGTCAACACTACAGTATGTTAAGCTCCACATTCTGACAATTGCTGCTAAATGTTCATTTTTTCAATCACAACCACTGTGGGAGCCTTCTTATAATAGAGAAAATGTAAATACCGCATAAAAAGATCAAAAGCTGAATCAGCAACTTATCTAAATCACAGTAGCCCCAGATAAAATCTGCCCCATTGCCATAAGTAGATTACCACAAGTAATGTATAGAAAGAGTTGGTTGTGGAAGGAATCTCACATCCTACTGAAAATTTGATATATATCAAACTCACTGAAGATTTTTTCAGTGTTTAAAAGCTTTGCATATATACCTATGAGTACAAGGAAATCATTGTAAGGTATTTAGACAGGAACAAAGCAAAATACAGGCACATCAATAGCTTTGCTGTTGCCTCCTCTAGCATTTTGCAAATTTCACTACCTTTACATATATTATTTTAACTCCAACACATATAGTGCAAAAAGATTTAATCCTAAAGGCATTTGCAGCTTGAATTTCCTACATAGGGATCATAAATCTAGAATGGGAAGCCTGAAATCGTTAAAGTCACATATTTATAAAATCATATTCAATTAGGTTAAAAAAGTGCAATTTCTGTCATCATGTCATAAAAAGATGTGTTTTTCTCTCAGATCTACTATAAAGAAAAGCTCCCTATATTGTTACAGATAGAGGCTGTTTTCAATCAGTTACAAGGAGCAATCCAATTACAGGATGGTTTAGTGCAGTAACTGACTCCAGACTAATTTAATTTCTTTAGGTCTCTAAAGATCAATTGATCTGATTTGTTTCCCTCCCCAAAGGCTGTTTAGGAAAAAGCAGGCTTAAATACCTGGAAATGAAATACAAAGCTCTGTACACTTTCACACTACTTGGGTCATTCGGAAAAGCTGGAACTCATGACAAATGAGTGCTGTCTTGGCCCTAACATCACAGAATGCCTTACAGGAGACTTAGGATCACCACACAGCACTGCAGATTATGCATGCATGCACTGTACGCAGGCCTGCTTAGGAAGAAGTGCATGGAAAGTATTTTCACAGTTTCTAGATACATGTTCAATTTTCAAGAGCTGTGCAAATGTGCATGTGGTCTGCATAATCTTTTCCCTGGCAAATAAATATTTTTGTCAGACAGTGATCTTTTAGGATTAACTAAGTTTCCAACCAGACCGAGCAAGAGTCATGCTGTACTATTCAACGTATCACCTATATCTTGCAATGCCTGTTGCGAGATCATCAAGCAAGAAATTCCTCCTGTTGTCATATCTCACTTTGCTATTTTTTTTTGCTTTATATCAGATTTCTTTAAGCAATTTTGCTGGCGCTAAGATGAAGTCTGTAGAACTAGTGGACACTTAGAGAATGACATTCTAATCTGCCTGAATATTTTGATGCTGGAACTGAAAAAAACCCTTGGTATTTCTGGACCATATCAGATAACTTAGGAAATCCTCAAATTTTTACTTTCTCATTACCTGATGTGTTGTGCAGCAGGTTTTGTGTTTTTAAATACTGTTGTTCCCTGATCAGAGCTAAGCTTTCCCATTTAAGCCAAAATAAGGCCTTACCCAAACTTGGACTCTCAAATCCACAGTTTTAATGTCATTTCAATACTTATCACATTCTGTTTCTTGTATTTATTGTAGGTTTCACATTTGGCTACCTTATCTTTCATGGCAACGTTCGTGCCTGGGCTAAGCTGCCTGTCTCAGTCTCTATTCTTACACTTATCAATAAACAAAAGGGCACTGGGGTTTATGCTCAGCATTTCTGACTCCATGCCATGTGCTGTTATAATAAGATGCCCTCTAGAAAAATTCCCTTCATATCCAGCACCACGATAGTTGGTTCATCTGCACAGAGGTAACTAAGTTTTTCTCCTAGCTTATCTATTCAGACTCTCTCAGCCCTTGCAAAGCTGTGTCATTAGATATTGCCTGTCTGTAAAACAAGAAAACTGAAATGTGAAAAATCAAAGTCTCTTCTCTTCCTACAGGTTCTTTCTTGACTATTTATTGCACACAATCCTGAGCTTTGGATGTTGTTTACCTTAGTGCTCTGTCAATACAGCAGACTATGCTATTCTAATTAAATCTGCTTTGGTTTTTTTCCCATTTTCTACTAAGACTTTCACTTAGGAAGCAATCCTTAACAACTTTGCAAGCATGCACTGCAGTCTACAAGCTTGCTTTCCCAAATTACTGTTCTTTCACCCAATTGCTCAGTGGATCAGTAATGATCCAGTCACTAGTAAGATATAAAATATAACACTATTTCCCAGCCATGGACCTGCTTAAATTGACGTACTTTTGAAATGCTATAAAGAGTTTCTCTAGCTGTATGGATATGACTTCATTGAGCAGTTTGTCCCCAATATGCACCCGTGAAAGATGATTCACAGATACATCTGGATATCCCCATGGAGGAGCCTAGAGGGTTTTGGCCTCTCCAAAATTTCTTTCATGACTGTGTGCTCATAGGAAAATTTGGATGTGCTATATCCATCTCCGTTGAGTTCTCTTCCAGCCTAAAGGACGCAGGCAGCTTAATTTGCTTCATTTGCCAAACTATTTGACACCATATCATAAGAATGTATGATGCGCTGGAGAGCTACCAAGAGATTGAAGCTTATTTCCTACTCAACTGTGGGTTAATGCTTCTGTCCCTATGGCAGCAGTTGCTTATAATGAGCTGTACACACACAAAACTCAACAGTTTCCAGATAAAGCTTTCCCCTGATGCAGCCTGCAGTGCAATTTTGGTGAAACAAAAATGGCATCTTTGTCGTCAGAGTGGGAGTTATGGGATTTGTCCTGATGGCAACAATTGCTGACTTCAGTGTCTGGGACTGCTGAAGTGTATTTCTGGAAGCTCCCTTCTCTCTTTTCCACTGTGTGGAGCAGTGGGGAGCTATAAAGCTGTTTTTCACAGGACCACTGCCCTTGTTTCCCAGTGACCCAATTCAGAGACCTCAATAGGATTAAATGGCATGATAAGAAAAAAGCTTTTCATTCTGAAGTTGTAAAACTGACCCTCTCCCCCCTTCAAGAAACCCCCTCAGAAAGATGAATATATCGGCCCCAACTGGAACAGATGTCAAAACTCAAAACAGCTCTTTCTTCATAAAGTTTGTAAGTATTTTTAAAGGAGGTGGAGGAGGCTTACTATATGAAACAAGATAACATTAAAATGCACAGCTTCTCAGGAGTTGAAAGGATGCTTTTCCTACAAACTCTCTCTTCTCTTTATCTTATCTGCATGGAAAGTAAACAGAAAGTCCCCATTACCTCTCAATATCAGTGAGTCTGGAAGAGTCTCGGAATCCTTTAGCAAAAGGGTTGCTGTCAATTTTCAACTTGGTTATCTGGAAACACAGAAAAGAGCAACACAACATGAATATAGTGTTAAGGTATTTCAGCGTACAAAGTGTTAACCAATCCATCCTCCTGACTTCACTGCTAATTTTATTCATGCTCCTTGTGTGTGTGTGCAAGCTACCCTGAGATGCTGCAAAGCTGGGAGGACAAACCAAAGTGTATTACACATATGGCAATGGAAAGACCAAAGGGCAAAATGGGCTCAGTCTTTATGTTACCCAGAGCAGGAGGAACCCACCCATGTACAACTTTATGGCTTCCAAATATTTTAACAGTGTGAATCAATTGTCTTTTCCACGAGCAATGCACAGCACCCTGTAACATCTGAGCCTCATTGGTCGAGCTGCACATCAGCTAGTATGAGCCCAAACTAGGAGCCACTGCCTGCAAACTTGAAGAGGTTGCTTCACTTCAGCCCCACCTTTTTAATTTTTTTTTACTGCGATGCAAATGTTCTCAGCCAGACCTACCAGCCATCACATAGGGGCTGTTTAACTGGTTTTGCACGGAAAGAGGCTGAGGAAGGGAAAGAGGGAGGAAAAATGTGGGGAGAACTCAGATTTAAAGTGACAAAGCCTGGGTTAAAAGAGTAACCCCATTAAAACCATCAAAGTCCTAGAAAAACAGAGGTCTTACAACAAAAACTCTCCTCCTTTCTTCAAATCCAGCTACAAACCTGCCCAGTGCATCCTGTCAACCTTTGCATTCAGCCAGAGTAACCCACTGACCAGGAATTGCTCTGCCCCAAAGCATCAGGGCTCCCCTTAACTTTGCAGTCAAACTTTTCAGGCGTAGGTGGTGGCTTCCACTGTGATTTTTTGGATGCAGGAAAAAAAGTACACCATTGCCCTTGTGAATTTTTCTAGCTGTCCAACCAAATGAGATTTGGTGAATAAAAGCTGAGACATCATCATCATCATATTCAGATTTTCCAGCCATACTTCTTCCAAGAATTAAAAATAAAACTGTAAGTGGGAGTTGGACCTTGACGAGGTACAGCACAAGACCTGTCCTGCAATGCAGTGAATGCCACCAGCTCTAGCTGAAGCCCATGAAAATCAACAGCTCTCAGCATTTCATACCGAGCGGCTATGTCAGCCTGGATTTCCTCAAAAAAAGTCTGTATTGCAGAGGCCACAACCTCGTTTTTAACAGCTGGCCCTCAAGACTCAGGAAGAAAAGGGATCTTTTCCAAATCCTCAAACAGTCAAATGCTCTCATCAAGCAAAGGTATTTCAAAATGGAATGGCTTCTCCTCCAAAATAAAAAACAGGACAATTGAACCCAACTTTTCTGAGAAAGAGGTCTTCTGGGAAGGAAACAGAGAGGGAGGGACAGGCTTACAAAGACAAAACCTGAGTATTTAATTACTGGTCTGCAGTATATGAATGATGTGCTGAGCAGCTGCTCCTGCAGCTGCCACCCACCTGCTCTGCCACCCTGGAAAACTCACTGCATCCCTGGGCTGCTGCCTTCCCTGCCCAGCGTTTCAGGTCCATACAGGGGCAAGCTCTCTGGGGAAGGTCCTTGCTTTGAGGCACTATGTAGGAGGTGCTGCAGCTCAACAGTTGTTCCTATGGGCTGGTCACACAGCATGGGACCTCAATGCTGGCCAAGGGTTTGAGGCTGTCTCATCATGCAGGTACAACTGGTGGAAACTACCCTGAACACTAGCCTTGTTGCAGGACCTTGTTAAGGCCAGGTTGGATGAGGCTTTGAGCAACCTGGTCTAGTAGAAGGTGTCCCTGCCCATGGCACGGGGGATGGAACTAGATGATATTTAAGATCCCTTCCAACACAAACCATTCTATGATTCTATGACCTTGCAACAGCTCAGCTAGTTATAGCCTCATCCTACTCCCAAGATATCCTTAAGCCCTTGGCTCATGGTGATGTTGCAGAGAGCAGCAGGTTAGTGCCTCACGTCCAGCGAACATTTTTATGGCATCATTTTGAAAACTACCTTGAAAAAAGATGAGCTTTAACTAGTTCCATTGACTTAGATCACCAACACACCGAGCCAACTGCACTGCAGAATAATAAGGATCTCTATTCATCTCTTGAGCATATTTTCACCAATCAAACCTCCATTTTCCTAATATTAAAGGTTTGGTATGACATCACAAGAGAAACTTTTTGTATCCACCGAAGCAGATGAGACTCACAATCATTTATGGCCATATTTTTCCTGAGAGACTGTCTCACAAACAATCAGAGAACATCTGCTAGAAAGCATTTTAAAATGAAATCTGACCTACAATTCAACTCTGTGGCAGTGGTTTGACTGTTTAAATAAATGCATGCCCTTTATATCTTAAATTATGAGATAGTTTGTTGAAAGTGTAATGTATTTAGCTTTTATCTAATAAGCTCCAGAAATGTAATCAATCCCTCCTTAAAACAGTTCTGAAAGAAATGGCAAAAATGAAAAAAGGCTCCATTTTCATTAGTCATAAATAAAATGACAGCATCAACCTCTAGGGGTTCCGGAGACGTTCCATTGAGAAATTTTCCAGGACTCAATGGATGTGCTTTGGGAAGGTTAGTTTAGAAACATCTCTGGTGTAAATATCATCAATAAACACAAATCCATCCTACAGAAATAAATTCCAGGTTTAGCTGGTCTTGTGCCTGTTACTATTTTGCTGGTTTCTACAGAAAGTTAAGTGGAAAAATCTAACCGCCTGTCCAAACATTATGTTCTTGAGATTGCCAGGTGCTGAATGCATTTTCTGCAGCATTCAGATACAAACCTGAGTTTAAAATCAATACATTCCAATATTAAAGCCTTAAAGCAGGATGTGGGGTCTGTCGTAAGGACCAACTTAATACTACTATTATTATCTCCAGAGCTTTCTTGCCCCCCTATGCAGTAGTTTCATTTTATTCATAGCATTTAGAAATGAATTAGTTTTGCTTCATATTAAGAAATGCAGACTTCTTTAAATAATCCAGCAGGTACATTGACTCTGTGATGCTGCCTGCCCACATGTTTGGACAGTACTTATATTTTTCTTAACTTGGGGGAATTAGAGAGGAAAAGGGGTATTTTTTTTGAAATGCCAGAGTCATTAAGCCCTTAAAGCACACTCTGAATTGCACTGAAGCCAACAAGATATTTCCACTGACTTAAATATTAAAGCCCTATCCACTGTCAAGCAGACCCTCTGCTCTCCAATTGTTTATATACTTCCTAAAATTACTCATTAGCAATCCATTGCTGTGATCTCCTCCATTTTGTATATATTATTCACTGGCATGCAAAATGAAATTCAAACATCTGGAGGTAATCTGGGCAGCCTCTGAAAAGCATATCTGAGTGATTTCCCTTACGTTTGAGCCTTTCAGCTTAGTCAACTTTTTAAGCCCATGAAATCATCATGTGCAAACCAGAATCTCTCAGCTAATAGCTTGTGGCATGAAAGATCACTGCAAATAAGAACAGTTCCTTAATGAGCTATAATTAGAAAAGGACTAAATGATAATATGCAAACAGCTTTGTATAAACAGAAGGGAAGACAAATTATAGCCTCTTTCAGGTCGTCTTCACTCCCATGAATAATCCTTGTAGCCCTTTGAAGTTAGTAGTACTACCTGTATACGTAAAGGATTACTCCTGAATATGAATTAGGTTGGGCAAGGTCACTACAGACATTGGCATGAAAATGTAGGTTATCGCAGAAATTTTCCTAGTTTAGATTGGGGAAAGGGGAGTTTTCAGCAGGCTGGGATTTAGTTAAATCTGTGGAAATTAGCAACTGTACTCACCAGTTGATTCTGGTAGGCGGTAACAGCTGTAAAAACTGTCTCTGGAAAGATAAATGTCCTGAACTCTTCCGATTTCAGATTTAGCAAAGAAGCTGTGTGATCCTTCTTCTTAATGATGTGGACCCTTGGCTGGTACTTGTGCATGGAGTTCAAAATAATCTGCAAGAAAGAGTGAGAAGGCACTGTCCTGAGAGGAAGGTTAACAGGACCCTTGAAGGCTATAAAACCACAGGGGAGAAAAAAGATCCAATTAACACTGCAGGAGAGACATCTGAAATCTAACTAGCCAGGGGCTGATTTTCAGAGCAAAGTCTCCATCTCCTTTGGGCAGTTCCAGAAAAGGAGGGTGGAAAAGCAGGCACCCCAGGAGCTGGTTTCCTCTCACTCCTACACTGCTGGTGAGCACATGTTTTTTGAAGGATAAATACCTGTTCCTACAGGTGAGGTGTTTTACATACAGAATTTGTTATTGCTAGCGTGTGCCCCAGTTTGCAGGTGTCAACTGCAAGTGTAAATACATAACTCTTAAAAGCTCATGACCAAGAATCAACACTTGCAAAAATATAAAAGTGCAGAATGAAAAAAGTAAAACCCAACCAAAAAACCACCGCCACCAGCGGCACAAACTGGCTGACCAAAAATAAAATTCCCCAGATCCTTTTACTGTGGCTAACCTTTAAAGCAAACTAATTCATAGATGCTCTTCACCGCAGACTACCAAAAATGAGAGCAAGGAGGGAAACCAGTACAGAACCCCAAAATGACCAGGTTTTGCCATTTTATCCTCATTAATAATTGTTTACAAGCTCCCAAAATAATTCTAAACCTAATGTACCAACTAACCAATTTCAACGTTCACTGGAATCAAACTGAGTCCGACTTGCTTCAGTTACCACTGGCTGGAAGCCTGTTTGGCTGCCTCTAACCACAGTATTACAATATAAGAATTAAATACAGAGCTCGGCTCGCACCAGTCCTTGTTTTGGATATAATCACAGTCACAAGACAAAATTGGCAATGGTGTGGGTGGTTCTATTTTGCAGAGGCCATAACGACGTTACAGCCAGCTCTGTACATCTGGAATAGCTAATGTGCATTCCTTGGGAAGCATTAACTTCAGCTGAAACACAGCAGAAGCGGTGCAGTATTTCATGCTAACTCAGTCAATGGGAAAGGTTGCATGTTGCATTGGAGTGGAGAGCTTAGACACAGCTTTGTCATGGCTAAAATTTCCATCAGCATTTTCTTTGCTGCTCCTTCTTGGCCAAATTTTGCTATGATTCACACTGTGACTTTGGGTCACACACAGTGACAAGAAAATAATTACAGTGATGGGGAACCATCGTCCTGAAAGTGTTGCATGTCAGCTTTTACCAACTCAGGTCCTTTCTCAAATCACTTCACCATTTTATATATGCACACACACAGCAGCCATTGACCTTGCTGTTTATATCCTCAGCACTTTTCCCCCTCTTCGTAAAATTTTGTGTTACCAGCCTAGTCACTTGGGCTGCCCTAAGCATCTGGAAAAGACATTTTAAAGGACAGTCTGTGGATGGTGATGAGCTTACTGAGGGGTTGGCCTGCAGAGCTCGGCGCTTCCCATTGCCTTTCATGGCTGTGATATCCACACCAAGGCATTACATCTGAGCAGCAGCCGAGCGGAAGGAGGAAAAAGCTGTGACAGAGCAGCTCCCACACATGCCCTTTCCTTTCACTCCTCTGTGAATGCAAATCGTGCTAAAGAAACTCCATTTCGCAAACAAGACCATGTTATCCTTTGTGAAAATTTTCCGAAACCAAAAGTGCACATGGATAACCTTCCCCGCCACGATGCTCTACCTGCGCTTTCCCACCAGAGACAAGTCGGGTCATTCAGGTACAAAACAAGTTTTGAAAGTAGCCAGGAGGTCACAAAAAAACCTTGGCCAAGGTTAAGGTCACTATTTCCTTTTCTTTAGGGTCTGTGTATGTAGTGCTCCATCTGCATTCCTGCACAGGCTGCCGATGTTGCAGTAGTCACTATTAAAGTCAGCAGGATACTGCACAAAGATACCCCTTAATATCTGTGCAACTTTTTCTGTTAGGACCATCAAAATAGTCTAAAGGAGTAAGAAACACGCGGTGCATCTCACAGAGTAGCCCCCAAGGGTGGTCTCAAAGTCCAAGCAGTCCCCTACATGCATGGTCTATCTATCAGAAAATCCCTGATGCCAGCTCTGCGATACTCATGCTGGTGTGCCCCAAGGGAAACATCAGGTGCACGTATACTTATGGCAGCCCCCCAGCACATGCTTACTGGCAGTACAGAGTGGTCACAGGCCCCCAGCCATCTCATCTGCCTTCATGCTGACAGCCTGCAGTAGGGGAGATGACCAGGATCTGTCCTTACAGGATCCTGCTTGCTGTAAGGTCAGGCAGGTTTGTAGGCATCTGGCTCCCACTGGCTACAGGATGGTCACCAGAGGCGATCTGGATGCCAGCTGTGAAACCCTGAAGGTGACTTTAAATTCGGGAACTATGCTGTGAATACAGCTTCCACATTCACCAAAGAGCAGCGTTACCAGGCAAAGTTTGCTTTCTAAAAGCATGGAGGTTCCTAAATTCTGCTAGGCAGACTTTAAAAAAACCACACTGGGCATAGTTCCCTGTGGCTATTCTGAAACCCCTGCTTTCACAGTTACTTGTTGGCCATGTTCACACCTTCGTGTTTGCTTTTGCAAACTTTCATGTGTTTGCGTTTTGCTATCATAAATGCCAGAAGAGCAATTACGATAATGTATACACTCATGGTTCACCTCACCATAAACCAGAAATGATGCCACCTCAACTAAGTGCAATCAATAGTCCTAAAAGAAGCAGTCCGTGTGAAAAACATCACCAGAAAACTGGGAAAAAAATCACTTTCATAAATGTTCCACAACCAGAAAAATGAGAATTACTCTCTTGGCTGTAAAAATCCAGAGAGAGGAGCCATTTCCTTCCTCTGGTAAGGATATCTGAAAGTGTTTCCATGGAGCAAGCTGTGTGTCACGCACACAGAGATAAGACTTCTGCCTGATGCTTGGGGAGAATATGTACATAGCTATGGGGTTATGCACGCTGCTGAAGATATACAAGCAGAGATGCTTGCCAACTCCAAAAGTCTTGGAATAAGAGAAAACAAACAAATGCTAGAACAAACAAATGCCTCTCTTCTCTTCAGATTCCTTTTCAGGAAATGAACCACCCTGCAAATAAAACACCGCAATTACCTTAACAACCAAAACTGGCTTCTGGAGGATGGAGAAAGCAAACAACTAGAACAAACTGGAATCAGGTTGGATCCAGCTTCTCTATCTATAACTAGTATTTAAAGGCGTCTTTTAGGTCATTAAAACTTCCTCAGAAATCAACACACCTTATCAAACATAACTGAGATTTTAGAAGATCTCATCAGTGAAGAAGGGCTCTTTCAAACTGAAGGGAGAGGTTTCAGGAGGCATTTCAATTCTCTCCTTTTAGTACATGGGAGCTCAGAAATGCCATTGGCCATAGTGCAGTAAGCCCTCCTTAAAGGTTCCAGAGAGTAAATTTCTTCCTTAATTCCACTGAGCATCCAATGATGGTATTTACATAGCTTCAATAAGGGAGCTCATAAAATCTGACAGCCTAATTTGGAACATAAAAGCCCACAAATACTAAAAAGGGGGTGCTCCGTGAAGGCGTAACACCTGTCACGAAAATCTCAACATGGGATCAAGCCTTTGGGGCTTATTCTTAACTGAACATGCAAAACTTTCCATCGACTTCGGCTGTCCAAAGCCTTCGCGTAAAGAATGGGATCCACCTCTGCCCCTTCTTGGAAAGTTAATCGGGAGACCGCATCTCAAACGCTATGGATCATTTTCTCCCCCTGCCTGTATTTGAGAAGATTACGTCTTCTTGCTCTGTCACATGTCTCTGTTCCCGACAGCTTCTCAGACCTACTTCTTTTTTATATTCATCTGGGCTTCTGGGAACTGCACTGCTCCTAACTAGTTTGCAATATACTGCTGCAAGCCCTTTATTAGAGGCACACATGGCCCCTGTTATGATGAAAAATGCTTCTTTTTAAATGTGCACGTATACTGCTCTATCATCACTCGGTGATGGAGCTCACAAATCTTCAGCTTTGCCCTTCTACAGATTATGAAATAAAAGAGAGGAGAAAAAAAAAAAGACATTCTCTGCTAGTCAGGAAGGGAACAACGGTGGGAACCAGATTCAAGAAAAATATACCCACAGAAAGATCTTTACAAAAGAACAACACAGAGGCATCTATCTGGGCTTTCTTTTGGTTTTTTGGTTTCTTTGGTTTTGTTTTTGTTTTTTTAACAACTTTTGTTGTTGTTTTTTCCAGGCTGTATTTTAAATGATCATGGCTGGGTTTCAATTCTTAGGTCTTGAAATGAGTAAAAATTCTTTTTCAGATGAGAAGCATTTGCACAGAGCACATCTCAGACAAACGGCCACTGTCTCACACAGTCCAAAAAGGCAATAAACAGCACACAAGGGGAGGGATTTCTGACACCACGTATACCACAGTTATTCAGCTTTACAGGTTAGTTATCCCCTGCACATGCTTCAGAGTTCAAAATCACTCCTCTGTTCCTGACACCTCATTTATTAACACTGCCTTTACGCTTGTTCTTCTTAATTGCCCCATTCTCAGCCAACAACCCTTTCAAATCCATCCCCCTGTGCCTTCAGCCTTCCCCTGGGGAACCACCGAGCCCAGAGACAACACTTTTAGCTCTTCGTTTGCAATTTGGAGGTGCTTCCAAGCCATTCCTGCACTTTACAGGCACTTTTGGGGAAGGGACAGGATGGATGACGCTTTTTCTTACCACCTACCATTAGACAGTCAGGTAGCTAAAGGAGTTGTCCCCACCGATGGGGCATAACGGGAGGCCATGGCCATCAGCTCTGCATCCTATTTACCAGCTTCCAGCCTCAGGGCTTCTGACAACAAACTGGTACCGATCAGAGCGGGGACTTGTTTCCTTTAGAGACCTAAGTCCATGCTGTGTCACATTGACTTGCAGGTAGCCTACAGTTATTTCAAGGGCAACTGAGGCACACTTATTTTTATAATTCAATAGCCCTTGCTTTCGTGTCACATCAGTATTTTCTGTTGACGCTGTACCCATGCTATGTTGTCTCTGGAAGTGCAAGAGCTCTTATTGATGGACCCAACCCTAAAGGGTTGCCTGTAACAAGAGGGAGCTTCCAGGCACACATGGAAAAGCGTGAGCTTGCTAGCCAGTGCACGTGGCAGAGCATGCTGCCAAGTCACAGCAAAATGCGGGCAGAAGCACGACAAAAAATTCACCTGCCTCCCTTCCCTCCCTTGCTTTGGCGCTCAACTCCACCCTGAACTTGTCCCCAGTGGATGTCCTGCCTCTGATGGCGGTAGGAGCATAATTTGAACAATTGCATTGGCCTGGGCTCTACCTTATGAAAGGTAAAAACCTGATTTCTGAAGTCACCTGTTCCTCTACAACAGAGACTAAAACCCAACATGTTTAAGCTTCACACAGCATCCTCCTCCACTGCGGTGTGAAGGGCTAGCCAAGAGACATGTAAAGTTGGGGCCACGGCAGCCTTTCCCCATTGCAGCCTTTATCCTACAAGCTTAAACCTGTGGCACAAGTAAGCAATTTCCCTATGGCAATTCCTTTACCCTTTCACACAAGGAGGGCTACTCACGTGGCCGTGCTGATCCAGCTCATTGTTGGTGAGTTTGACTTTTTCGAAGGACACCATCTGCTTCAGCAGTTGCTCTCCCGTGAACGGGGAGTCAGGGTGCACGTACAACCTAAAAAACATAGGGAAAAGGCCTGCTCATAAAAAGATCTCACCTCTTGACTCGTGCGTGGGCGCCACTTCCATATGAAATCAAAAAGCCCATAATATCTTGCTTTTGGGATATGCAGTGTTTTCATGGACATGGATTTCCTGAGAGCTTTGGGTAATACAGAGCTGCTACTTGAACAAGACACACACAATCTCCCCCAAATCAATGAACGCCTGAAATACGACCATTAATGAAAGACAGTAAAGCAGATGACTTGAGTTGTTTAATTCACTGGAACGTAATGAAGAATCCCATGTCCAAGTGCTAGATTGCTCTCTAACCATACCTATTATTTTATCTACTTATCTGAAATGGAGACATTAACTAACATTCGCTGTTGTGTCTTTTCCCAAATGAAAAATTGATCATGTCTTTCCCCACAGCTGTACTAACAAGCACTTAAAATAACAATGACTACAGCTCCGAGAGAAAAAACATGGTGTCATTAGAGAGATAATGGGGGAATGTAGATAAAAATGCATTTTTCTTTATATGTAACATTAAGCCGTGATAATGATTTTAACCTGCACTCGATCACACGTTAGCTGTGGTGACGTCTGTTTATAAGAGGTTGAAGGCTGCAGTCCAGCACAGTGGTCTGACATGAAAAAATTAATTGCAGCTCTGTAATTAACAATCCACCACTTGGGAAATTAAGCAGAAGAAAAGGAAGCACAGAAGACATGTAGATACAATGATATATACATTATGACTAGACTAATTACAAATGCCAGGCTATTTAAAAACAATGATTTTATAGGAATAATGTATTGCTTAAAATTATTTAACTCAAACGTTCTTAGGTTATAGTGAATTAAGAGCTGAACTAGACCTTCAGCTTGTGCAAACCAGACCTGTTCTGCTTCTGTCAGTGTTGGTTATCACTCGCTGAGGGCCTGACTCTCATTTTGGGTGACGTCTTTGGCCACACGGGTGGATTTCTTTCATTAGATGGGTGGGGCAGTGCTGAGATGCCGGGTTAGAAAGATAAACATTTTTTGTTGTTGTTGAGCTACGATTTTGGTTAGGCAAGAGGAGAATGGAAAAACCACTAAACGATGGGGCGTAACTCTCTGATAGACTACACTGATCCCTAATCAAGGAATGCCAATACTGAAGACTCTGTGGAGCACAGCCCTGTTGCTCAAAGAGGAAGGAGATTTGATCTTGCACTCTCTGTTTTTGCCAGCAGAATCCCCAAGACACAGTGAAACTAAAGTTTTACCATCACAGCTCACTTGAGATGTGCAGGATGTTTTCCTTACATTGATCCGAAACACAGCTTGGCTGGCATAGCTATGTCCACAGGAGGGATGCTGAGCCAGGGATCCTGTCACAATAAAATATTCCTAGCATACAGACGTCCTCACTGCTATCAACTGTCCTGATTGCACTGCAAGGCTCATGAAAAATTATTATGTATCTGAAAACCCAAGACCTGGAATCCTGTTATGTCAAAAGAATTTTATCTCTCATGAAAACTAAATTTGCCTTCCTGTGAAAATCTCAATCTTTAGAGCCCTGAACTAGAGAAGGAAAAATAAAAATTGTTTCAAATATGTCCTGCAACTTTTCAGCCAGTCTGATGATTTTTTTTTTTTTTTTTTTTTTTTTTTTTTTTTTTTGAGCCTGACTCCTAATTTTGAATGTCTGGATAGCTAGTAATGTTTACGGTGATCACAGAGTGCCAGGCTCAGCAAGGTTTGGCTAATTGGGACCAAAAAGCCAAATTATTTCAAATATGTGCTGGGGAAGGAGTAAAGATCTTCATGTGCCTAAAAGCTGAGCACAACTGTTTTACACCATAGCCAGTTAATGCTTGGCACTGCTTTCAAACTATGAAGTGCCTGGATGTTAGCAGAGCGCTAACAGGAAAGTCACTGAAGGATGGGCACCTGAATATCAATTTCATAAATGTATTAATAGACCCTTGTTTTTCTTTATTGACTTGCTACACACCATCAATCCCACTGCAATGTGTGGTTCCACCTGGTGAACTACACCTATCCACACACTTTTACAGCCTGAGCTCGTACACCCTGGAGAAGAGGGTTGAAAACTAGACATATCGCCCTCTGAAGTAGAAGTCATCGATGAGACCGCGAGCATGCACGAGCAAATGGGTTAGAGAAATAAATGTGCACATTCCAGCGCGGCACACGAGGCTCCCCCAGAAGTTTGCGTGGGCTCTGCTGCCTAAGGCCAGCCAGATGCGAGGGGCTGCTTGCTTCAATTCACAAAGGTTTTAAGAGCCATATTTGGACGTGAATTTGCTCCACAGTATATAATGTTTCATGATATATGCAAGGTTTGAGTACTGCTTCCTTCTTGCATATTTTGGAATGCAACACCGCTCTCCTTCTATTTAGTTTAACCGTTGGTCTGGTCCTACAAGCCCTGCCCATGCTGCTTTTAATTACCTTAATGCCTCAAATAATTTGCAAAATATAATACCTTTTAAAAGTTTCCTACCTAGAGTTCTCTGTAAGTGTATAAACACTATAACTTCTTTAAACAAATGATTGTAGCCAAATACAGTAAAAAAAAAATTAAAAAAAAAAAGAGAGACTTTTGAGTAAAAGAAAGGAGGTGAAAAGGGAAGAAGAGCAAATAAAGGTACATGCTGAAACTTATTAAACTGATGTTTCACACAGTCTTAGCAATTTGGAAGAAAAAACATAAAATATCACACCGGAATTCTATCCCCAGATAGCACTTTAGAAGATTTACAAAAGACTCTCTGAAAAGTATTTTTATTTAAGTGTTCATTGCAACATAAACTTGTCTTAAATGTTGACAGCAGGAAGACAGGGATAAAACTGTTTTTTGTAGAAAGTTCCCTGAAGGGCTAATCTTTCACACAGAATCACAGAATACTTATTAATGTTGAAAAAAAAAAGCTGTCTTAGTGTTGAAAGTTATTTTTATGATGGAAAGAGCAAAACACCTAACGGGTTCAATCCTGCAAAGTCTTACACCCATGCATAACGTAACTCCAGAATAATTCCCCTGATGTGGTTGTGCCTATGCAGATGCAGGCAGTGATGTGCATGGGGAGTTAGCACCTTGGTACTAGCGCCCAGTCGCTAAGCACGCCTACACTCCTCACTGACACTCCTCAAGCGAGGAGAGCTAAAACCATGTGTTTGGAGGACAAGAAATCACGAGTGATAACTTCATTAAGGGCTCCTGTTACTAGAGTAGGACCAAACCCATTTTGCGATGGGAGGAGTACTACTTTTAATCTGTTTGAGCAAGACTGAGGCTTCCCATCTCAAAAGATGCATTAACACTCCAGAAAAAGCACTAGTAATGCAAACATCAGCACACTGAACCTCTTGACATCCTTTTCTCACCAAACAGGAGCAAAAGAAGCAGAAAATGCATAAACATGTATGCAAGTACTGTTCATACAAAGAACAATTAATCTGTGCCTGTGCTATGATCACTGGTCTTTTGGCTAAGCATCCTGAAAAATTAAACAGGAAAGGTACATATTTGCACATAGGGGCAAAACATCCTGTAAACACCCTGAAAATGAAACAGCACAGGTATACATTTGCATGCAGGGGCACTGTCTCGGTGAGGACCTTAAAAAGCTACCGAAGTACGATGATGAGAATAAATATTAAACTCCGGGAAGGTTTGACCCCAGCTTTAAAACAGTCAGTTGCTAATTATTCCAAGGATCAACCTCTTGTCTTATACCCTTGTATTTCCTCATTGAACTAGTCTATGCCAGATAGTGTGAATTAACTGTCTATTTAAAGGTATCCCGAAAGGCACTTGAACAGAGAAATAAGGGGAGAACCCTGCCTTAAAACTATTTCTGTCCTTCCCTTATTTCTTCTTTTGATGCTGACTCTTTTGGAGCAGGATCCATGTTTTTTCTTTGGGTTTTGATCAGTGCCCATTACAATACGTCAAATGAAGCCCTCAGACGTTAACCACATCGCAAGAAGGAGTTTTTGGCCATGAAAACAAAGCCGACATAACTCCTAGGTTGCTGTCTTTAATCACAGCTTCTCTGCATGCGCTTTTTATTTGTTTACTTCCCTGAGCCGCCTTCCAGAGATCAGCAGTCAGCAAGATTTCAGTCAAACTATTTATATGAGGGAAGTGTGCAGGATTTGGTCCCTATACTCGCACACAAAAAAAATGCGCTTCCATTTCTTGGGTTTCACTTCTAATTTCTGACTCTGTAATAAGCAAGTTCTTAACCCCGGGCTAAGCCACCTGGAGCGGATCTGTGTGCCTGCGCAGAGCCCTCCACAAAAAGTTTCTTTGAAGCCAGAGAGGCATCCACGTTATTTCCATATCTCCGGCTCTGACTCAGCAAAGCCGTTCGACATGTGCTTCAGCCTTACTGGACTTGGGGACTTAAGTAGGCACTGAAGTGCTGAATACGATGAAGTGTGGGTCTCCGCTGAAGTGCCTTCCTACCGCACAGCCTAGTGCTGTAGCCTCAGTTGCCCAACGCTGAAAGAAGTCAGTCATTAATTACATTAAAGGAATGATTTTAGAAATTAATTTTCTACAGCATTTTGTTTCTGTCTAGAAAAGGGGAGGGGGAAAATTTACTTGATTTTTTCCTAACATCTCAGAAAATGTCATAATTTCTCAACAACAACAAAAAAAAATCTGTGTGCTGTAGAACTGATCCATACTTTGCCTGCTGTCTAAGAGATGACTAAAAGCAAGAATAAAATTATTGGTTAGCAAACACTGGA
Source organism: Morus bassanus (assembly GCA_031468815.1). Taxonomy (NCBI): domain Eukaryota; kingdom Metazoa; phylum Chordata; class Aves; order Suliformes; family Sulidae; genus Morus; species Morus bassanus. Next base: position 54,079,434 of record CM062567.1, on the reverse strand, counting down.
TATGTTATCAAGAAATAATATCATTTCAAGCATAAACAGCACTGAACTGTAATGCAGTATTCCTACTCGGACTTGGCTGGTGGTGCTTTGATTGCATTAAATTATGAGGTCAAACACCGGGGGGGTCAAACCCAAGAGACAAATCAATATTTTTTTTAAAGCTTTCTTATCTGAATTGAGGCAAATGTCATTTCAAAAAAAAAAAAAAATAAAATTTATATATATATATATATAAAAGAGCCTTTAGGCAAATCCTGCATGCCTTGGAACATTCAGTATAAAACAAATCTCAAGTAGAGATCTGAGGCCCGATTCTGCATCACAGAAAAATCAGAGTTTTGCAACCAACTTTGTTGAGCACAGACTCAAAGTCTCAGAGTGCAGTTTGCAAACAGTGTGAAAAGATTAATAGCAAGTATTTCTTGAAGGAAAAGAAAATTAAAAGTAAAGAAAATAAGAGAAAGACCAGCAGTAAAATCTACAAACCTTGCAGGGAGTGGAGGGTCAGCTTTTCCAGCCACTAACCAGGAAGACCTGTGGTAGGCATATCTATATCTTTTATTGTCCACAGGAACTATATCCATTAACACAATGTACTTGGCTTCAGGATCCACCCCCGAGAAGGAAACCCTGATCGTAGGAAACATTCTCCTGAAACAAAGGCAAATCAGAAAATAAATACGTGAATGGAGAACAGAAATAAGAGAGCTTCCGAAAAGCTGCTAAAATTGAGTTCTATTTAAACCACCTGAAAAAAAAAAAAAATAAATAAAGCATCTGCCGATTCTGCCTCAACATGATAGCAGTTAATTCCCGTGTATCTCTAATCGCACAGAAAGTGCGGCTTGAAATCAGAACGATTTTTTGGAAGCAAAAAGAAAAAAGCATAAAAGTGAAAAAGGACACATGTACTTTTGCCTGTTAAAAGTATACAACGATTTCAGAAAACAGTTGTACCTAAGGTACATAAGCCCTTAGAAACAGGGATTTTTTTTTAATGGGATCCATACTGGCGTTAGGGAAATATTGCAGGAATTATTTCCGTTAATATTCTCACATATTTTAGACGCATGTTCTCTTAAGCCTGCTCACGATATTTCTGAGGGGAATTTTCAAAACTAAACTTTCCTTTCTTCACTTAAATTTTGACAAAAGGCAACTTTAAAATGCAAGGTTTTGCCGTAGACCAGAAATAAATAACTTTAAACAGTTTAAAATTCTGAACTTCAATTTGCAGATTTTATACGTACTTTTTAAAGTTATTTTTTAAACACATGCGGGTAGAGCTCTCTTGTTAGAAAAAAAATCATCAGGGACCTACATTAATAACAAGTAACTTCGGGGATTACAAAACCCGACAAGACATTCGGCTCCTCCGGACTGCGTTTGACTGACCCAAACCCCAAAGCCTTACTGAAGAAACGGCATGGTCTGAGGTGACGAGAAAGCCTGGGATTCTTTTGCACATTATTTGCAACAGAGAGAAACCCAAACCAAACCAAGCCCTGCCTGAACTACTTCCCCACGACCCCACATTTCCCTGTGCCTGTACCAATCCAGCCCCGCAAAATCACTGCGCCGCACGAAGGAGCTGTTATAGCCACAGACCAAATTATTAGGGAAACAGGATTTCTACCCAGCCCCGGGACCCCCCGGTTTGAATTTCAGCTGCGCTGCACCCCGCTGCCGCCCCGGGCTTCACCCTCCTCCTCCTCCTCCTCCTCCTCCCCTTACCCCATCCATGCTGCTCTCCTAAAATAAAAACTGCGGGGTTTTGTTTATTTTGCTTTTTTGTTTTCCCCTCCCCGCCTCCAAGGCCACTTTTAGGCAGCTGCCTGGAGGGACCCCGGGGCTGCCCAGCCTTACCTCCCGGATTTGGTGATGATCATCTCGGTACCCAGTTCGTGAAACTTGTCCCAGAGCTCTTTGGTCTCCAGGCTGCAGGAGATTTTGGCCATCTCCTCGCTGGGGATGATGGGGGTGGTGGGGATGAGGGGCTCGGTGCACAGGGACGAAGGGCTGGTGCTAAAATCCCCGTGAGGGTCCAGGCTGGACAAATCACTCAAAGGCTGGGCGCAAGAGGATTTCTCAACGAATTGTTCTGCAGGATTTGGGAGCGGGGGGAAGGAAAGAGAGAGGGGATTCAGCCAGGACGGGGCGACCGCCGAGAAAAAACTATTTTCCAGGAAAAAAAAAAAAGAAGGCACTTATCGTTCAGCTGCCCCCGCTCTGGTCCAGCACACCCCCAGATCCGCGCTGTTTCTTAGGCGCCAGCTCATCATTTGAGGGCAGAGGTGGTGGTTTTCGGACATCGGCTCCGGGAAGAGCCCGGAGCGGCGCCTCTCCCCGAAGGCTCCCGGGGGGCGATGCCCGGGGGGCGGCGGGGCCCCGGCCGCATCGCCGCCCGGCTGTTCCCCGCTCCGCGGGGCGCGGAGGGGCGAGTCGGGTCGTGTGTCCCCCACCGCTAACCGGGGGTTTCCATGGAAAGGTCACGAATTCCCATTAAAACGGGAGCGCTCGGCTCCGGGGGGGGGGGGGGGCCGGGGTCACGCTGGGGGAGCGCGGGCGGCTGCTCCCAAATTGGGCCGCTGGCAGAGCGCGTAACCCAGCCAGAGCCCGAGCGCGGCCGCGCAGGTTCCGCGCTTCCCCCGCGGGGGAGCGAGCTCCTAAGAGTAACCCAACGCCGGGCGAGGGCTCACCCGCCCGGAAAGCCGGGTCTGCCCAGCCTCCCAGCCGCTTTGCTGGGGCTGAACGCGCTCCGTTAGAGAACCGGGCTGCGCGGGAGCTGCGCGGGGGCGCGGGATGCGCGGGTGCCGTGGCTGCCGCCGGCGCTCCCCACCCCCCTTGCAAGCCCCGGGAGGCTTTGGAGGCTTCAGCCGCTCCGCCGGGAGCTTGAGCCGAAGGAGGGGACGGGAGGGAGCGGGACGGCGGGGGTCTCTGCCCCGGTACCGGGGGTGCGGCGACCGATCCGCCGCCGAGAAACGGGAGGCGCCCAAACGCGCCCTGCCCCTGCGGGGATAGATCTCGCCCAAATCTCCGGTTAATAAAAGCCGAGTTACGGGCAGTGGTTTCCCTTCGATTTCTAATTGACTGGCGCAATGAGTTTAAAAAAAAAAAAAAAAAAAAAAGGGAAATTAATTGAGCGAGCGTTTTCAGAAAAAAAAAAAAAATTAAATGAAGCAAGTTAGCTACTTTTAACACAAGACCGTGTAAATATGTCAAACGGGAATAATACGACATTCCCGGCCTACGTTATTGCCTAGAGTGAAAAATAAAGTTTACAATGAATCCCTGGACTATGTGACATCTATTGAGTCAGTTGATCAGATGGAGCAGACACAAAGAGCTGGCTTTTCTAAATTCCTTTAAGCTCGACTGTAATATTGTTCACTGGCACCCTGAAAGCTTAATACACTTTTTTTTTTTTTTTTTGGTAGTTTTCTGCGAACTCTTGGAGACATGCAAGGACCACAAGCCGCAGAAATTGGCGGGGAGGAGAGGAAGATGCTGATGTTTTTTAGAAGCCTTCGGGAATCTGAATCGAGGCGACTGAATAGAAGGGAAATCCCTTACCGGAAAATCGCGAGGAATCGCTATAAAAATCCTCCCGGTCCATGTAGAGTATAACAGTCTATATGAGCTACATCGAGTAGCTGTGGAGCGAAGGGATTTTTCGGGTCTACGTACAAGTTTTACTACCGCTTGTAAGCCTAGGCACGATACCGGCGATTCTCTTATTTGACTTTAAAAATGTAGATGATTTGCAATAAATATTTAAGAGGTTTATTTCATACCAGCGAAGAGAAACGTAACTACCTCAGGGTGCGAGATTATTCTCCGAATGGCGAAGCTGGATAAATAAACGGCGTATTTTAAGCTGGAGGAATTTAGAAAATGGTTTGTGCTATAAAGAGCCTCGCCTGAAAACGGCGGTGGGTGATGAGGAGGCTTAACTGGCTCTCGTGGTGATTTTTTTCCTTCTGCAAGGGAAGCCTGGGGGCAGGGGAACCCGCCGCTGCCTGACCCGGCCGCCGGAGCCTTGAGGAGGGTGAGCCTGAGCGGAAAGCGGGCTCCGCCGCGGACAGACGGACGGACGGACGGACGGGACCCCCGCGCCCGGCGGACACCCGCGGGCCACCCCCGTCCCCACTCACCCAACGGCTTGATGGTGCTCTCGGGTGACTCCTTGTCCTTGGAGCTACCGCTCGACATGAGGGCGGCGATGGAGAAGGCGTTGGCCCTGGAGGAGAGCTGCGGCTTGGGGGGCGGCGTGTACTCCATGGCCACCCGGCGGAGAAGGGCAGGGCTGGGCTGGGCTGGGCTGGGCTGGGCTCGGCGGGGCTCGGCGCTGCCCGGGCCGGGCGGCGGGAGCGGAGCGGGGTTAGCGGGCGGGAGGAAGGCGCTCTGCGCCGGGCGCTGGGCGCTCCCCCGCCTTAACGCGGGGCCGCGGAGATCCTATCGGCCGGCGGCCAATCGGCGGCGGGACACGTCAAGGGCCCCGGCCCGGCGGCGGAGGGGGGCGGAGGCGGGCAGCAGCAGGAGGAGGAGGAGGAGGAGGAGGAGGAGGAGGAGGAGGGAGGGAGGGAGGGAGGGGTGGGGAGGGCTCTGCCCGCCCGCGGGGTGGGCAGGGGGCGGCCGGCCCCCGGGAGGGCTCCCCGCCGCCGCCGCCGCCGCCGATCCCCCTCCGGGCAACCCAGCCCCGCTCCCCGCCGAGGCCCCGGGATGCGGGAGCGGTTTGGGGTTCACCCCCCGCCCCTCCGACCCCTGGGGGAAGGGGGCAGGCCACACGGCCGGGGATGCTCCTGAAAAGCTCCCCAGGCTACTCGCCTTGTCGGGGCAAGAATCGGTGGAGAGATGGTCGAAAGAAGGAAAAGATGTATTTTTTTTTCCTCGCTCGTCTGCGTGTCAATTTTCTATTTTAAATTCATTTTTTAAAAAGACGACAGCTTTTAAAGCAGCCGTTTCGTCGTTGTGTGCCTTCTGCTGGGATAGAAGGTTCCTTAAGGCTGACCGTGCGCTTGGTTTTCCTGCACTGGGTCCCAAATATTGTCATCCCAATCAGATGCACTCGCCCCCACCGACGCCAGGTGAGACCCTTGCTGGGTTCCCGTCCCAGCCAGGCCAGTCCGTGGGCCACGGGTCGCAGTTTTCTTCAACTCCGTTTCATCGGCTCCGCCAAACTAGATGGTATTGATCAAGCGTGTAAATAAAACCAGGACGGGCCGATGGTGCCAACGAGCAGATTGTCCCAAGACAGTGATTTAAGTCAGTTCCTCACCGGTGCTTTTTTAAACACATCATGCAAGCATCCTCCCGTAAATACAAAAGCGGACAAGCAAACTAAAGTCCTTTAAATAAAAAGAGGACTGAAAAGATTTGCTTGCTAAAACGACTCAAGAGCACACGCTTTTTTATTTTTTTTTTTTTAACTGAAGTGCCAACCTCTAAACCCAAAACAGAATCCAAGAAGCTTTTAATACGCAGGCTTGTGCCAAGAGACATGCGGCTAGAAGGACTACCCCCGGTCAGGTACAGATCTGTGCCACTCCTGTTCTTGCTGAACTTAATGAATTAATACGGAGAAACAATGATTCGAGTCACCCTGGCCGTCCACTGCAGTCACAGCCAGTGAAGCGGGCAACACAAAATAGTCCTTATCGCCTCGAAATGAGCGAGAACCAACCGCACTTTGCCCTTTTATCAGCTGAAATTGCCACTAGAATATATAGGTAGAATAGATAGAATAAAGATAATATCTCCTATCGCGTATTTAGGACGCGTATTTAGAAGCGCCTGAAGGGTTTGGCAAAGGACTAAGGATTTCGGTGTGGCCCACCGTGGTCTGGGGGGGGCCGGTCTTGCCTAAGGCGTACGCTGGGGATGAGGGGGGGGCAAAGAAAGAGCCCGGTCCCGGGGCCGGCCGGGGAGCCCGGAGACCCTGAAGCGGCGAGGTCAGCTCCCGAAGCGTCGCCTCTCGCCACGGAGAAAACGAGACGAACGATTCTCCCGATATCAAACTCAAGAAAACAAACAAACAACAAAAAAAGAGTCCCCACATCGCTTTACCGCTTTATTCCGAGGGAGAGCCCTCCTTTTAACAGCGCGGTTTCCTTGCGGGACAGCCCCACTGCCGGGGTCGCTCCCGGCGGCGGGACGGAGGTCCCGGGGTGCTGGCCCTGCGCTCCCCTGGGCCGGCCTGGAAAGCAGGGTCCGGCCTGCCTGAGAAGAAAGACAAGGGAGGGAACAAATAGCCCGGGGAATTATTCTCTTCACCCTTCCTGTGGTGGTGGTGGGGATGCCCAAGTCTCCTTCTGTTTCGTACCTCCTCTGTGCGGCCGCGCAAATAGGGATAATAAATATAACAAGCCTCCGTCAAAGTAATAGCGCAGATCCTGCGAAAAAAACCCTCTCCCTTTCCCCCTGCGTTTCTCCGTCCCCGAGCAGCCAGGTGGTACCATACCTGTCCCTAGCAGGGGCTGCTCCCGGCGTGCCCGGCCCGTCGGGGCTCAGGGGAGGGGGGCGGCGGGTGGCGGCGAATATTTCGGTGCCGACCGCGCCTGGCTGGAAAACACCGCGATGCGGGCATCGGCTCAGCCCCGGGAGCTGCGGCAGCCCCCGGACCCCTTTCTGCTTTTCCTGGCCGCGGGATTCCCAGCCCCGCGGGGTGACCGGTCACTGCCTTTAGCCGGGGATGAAGGGCTCGGCCCCGGCGAGGGATCGCGGCGCGGCCGTGGAGCGGGGACGGGGCTGGCCATCGCCTCCGGGCAGGGGGATGCTCCCCTGGGAGAGGGACCGGCCTCGGGAACGTGCGGGTCCCCGCTCGTACCTTGGAGATCAAATACCACGGTGGAAAGAAACCGGGGGCTTCGTTTTATTTTATTTTAACCGGGGTCCGTCCACACGGTATGGCTCGTGTTTGCTCAGTTAAGCCATGCGAGCTTTCTCTCTGTTCTACGAGAATCTTTATTTTCTTAGTTTTCCCCTCGCTCCGCCTCCGATAAGGAAATGAGCCTTGTCTAGACGTCCAGAGCACCCCCTCCTCCCCCGTGGGCAAGGAACGGGGCTCGGCTCCGGCCGCCTAATCCTCGCTGCCGCTCCCTCCCCCGCCGGGGCCGAGCCGGGGAGACACGCGGGTCCGGGGACCCGAGTGGGGAAGGGGAGAGAGCCCAGCTCCCCTGGGCTGCTCTGCCGCCCCTGCCCGTGGCCCTCTCCGGGGATGGGTGTGTGTGTGTGTGTGTTTCAGAGACGGGGGGTGTCGGAGGGCCAGCCCGCTGCCCCAGTGCTCTTGGTCCCCCTCTGCTTTCCCAGCCGAGGGGATGTCATGACCAAAGCCCCTGGCGCCCTTCCCGGAGGGTGCAGCCGCAGCAGCCGGTCCCCGCCGCCCTCCCCAGCGCCCGTCCCCGCTGCAGCTGGGCACAGAGCGGCTGCCCCCGCTGCACCGACCCGAGGGCAGAGTTGCAAACCCTGCTGCACCCCAGCGGGGCGGCTGTCCTCTACGAACCCGTTCAAATTAAATCCTTCGTTATTTCTTTATCCGTGTATAAAGAACACACCACCCACGCCGCAGAGTTTGCTTTCTATCTAGCAAATCCAGGTGTTTGTCGCTAGTGGCAGTCTGGTACGGCACAGCCATTTCCTTAGGCTTCATCACGCTTTCAAAATACCTTTTTTGTCCACCCTCCTTTGCGTAAAAAGCTCTTTTCTGTCTTGTGCTGTGGCAAAAACGAGCGTGCGGGTCACCGCTGCGCGTAATTGCTGCGCACCTCGTTGCGCTCGTTCGGCTTTAATCAGGATTACATCTCAGTTTCACCGTCAGGTTTCGAACAAGGAGCTTGCAGTCCCCCTCCTAAACGTCTCTCTGATCCCTGAAAAGCAAAGGCGAAAAATCTGATCCCGTGAAAACGGTGAACACCGCTTCTTCCCGGCCCTTTTCTCACCTAGCCAAAATCACGACGGGAACGAGACACGAGGGACAGAGACCTGCAGAAACCCGCCAGGAAACCTAGCGTCCTGCCGAGCAGGAGGGATGATTTCAGGTGCGCTTTTGCTTGGGTGACATGAGCTCCGACCCTGCGCAATTTTGCGCGGCCGCGCAGCCCCGCCGGCCGGGGGGGGGTGGGGGAGGGACGGAAAGGGGCGCAGACCGGACGGGGGACCACGTTCAGTTTTTAAGCAACTGTTTCGCGCAGTGATGGACTGCTTTTTTGTTGTTGTTTAGTTTTGGTTGGGTTTTTTTTGGGGGGGGTGGGGGGGTGGGTTTGTTTTGTTTTTCTCTCGCTAAAGCCCCCACGCCGCACGCTTCACGCCGCAGGGACAAATCTGTCCTCAGCCCCGCGGTGGCACTCGTGGGGCTGTGCCCGGGAACTGGCCCCGGCTGCTATTTCCTCGCAGAGCACCGAGCTAAGCTGACACCCTCCCTGCCGCCCTTTGGGATAACCTGGCATTTGCAACGCATCCCTCCTCCTCCCTTACCTCCCCGTTTCCCCTCCGGAGCCGTCGCCTGTGCAGAGGGCGAGAAACCCCCCAATCCCCCCCCACACCTCCCCCCCCTCCCAATTAGGAGCCTAGGGGTGCGGGGTGCCGCTGCCGAGACCCTCGCTGCCGCCTTCCCACCCTAACCCCTGGCAGGAGCTGGTGCCCGACCTTCCAGCCCGCACTACTCGCTGCAAGGTAACCTGCGGTGCTGCTTTTGGCGCCAACGCATCCCCGCCTCGGGAGGGGAGGAGTTAAAACCTCCTTCTTCTTCTTCTTTTTCTTCTTCTTCTTCTTCTTCTTCTTCTTCTTCTTCTTCTTCTTCTTCTTCTTCTTCTTCTTCTTCTTCTTTCTTCTATTATTTTTATTATTTTTATTTTTTTATTATTATTATTATCATCATCATCATTATCCTTACCATCATCATTATCATTACCATCACCATCATTATTTTCCCTTGTAGATGAAAACAGCTTCTCCCGTGTAAAGAACCGTGTTTATTCGCTCAGGCAGGGTCGCAAGAGCGCCCGTCCACCCCTTGCGAGCTCATCGCTACTTTGCAAAGCAAAGCGACGGCTACAGGGCTCCCCGGCTCCGGCTCTGCTCCTCTGCAAGCTTACGAGCTTATCAGCCCTGCTTGCAGGCTTTTTCTTCTCCTTCGCTGCACATAATTATATTGCTCTCTCCGCCCGATTTACCCCCTCTTTCTGCTCCCCGGTTTCGGAGCAAACCCCGTTCCCGGCGCTATTTTTGGGGCTGGGGCATCTACCCCTTGCCGCCGCCATCAAGGCAGAAGCCCAGGTACCCGAGATCCAATTTCACAACAAAAACATCTCAATGTCACCTACACTGAGAAGGTGGCTTATTGGAGCAAAATGCGAGGCATTTTAAACCCATTAGGCATCTCCCAGATGCAAATCCAATGGTGGGAAGAGAAAGGCTCTATTAAGACCCGAGGGCTGACAATTAGATTATAGTCCAATTGCCAGTGGATAATGTGCTAAAAGCTTTCCCACTTAGTGTAACTCCTCACTGAAAATTATTCACACTTTGCAGGCTACTGCACTCCCGAACGGGAGACGTCTTTGTCCACGGAGAGCGCGAACGGCCGGCCGTAGCTGAACGGACACACGGACACGCAGACACACATCCACCCTGATCAAAAGCCCTAGAGCAAATCTGTTTCTGGTGCACGCACGCTACAAACGTGCGAGTTTAGATACATCCATAGGCGTATAAACACCTATTCAGACGTGAATACACCGGCACGTGTATACATATACATAGACACATACATACACCGTGTATACATCGGCACGTCAGCTGGATACGATTAGGCTTTTATGCCCCTTTCGTGTGCAGAAAATACACTGTATTTTCCATATAAACCTCAAGTTTACGCTTAATGGAAGCGATTACATTTTTATTAAAAAAAAAAAATAAAATCAGAGTTTGGGTACTCTACAGATTTTTTTTTTTTTCGGTTTAAAACCGTCACTAAAAACTGACGAAATTTTCACTAAAGGTTTGTATTCCTGTAATCTGAAGCATCACCAAGCAGTGCAAGACTCCGGACGCGATCCTTTAATTCAGCTATTGCAAAATCTCTTTACGTTTCAAGATGAGCCACCGAGAAAGCGGCAATGAACGCACGAAACGTTATTTTTCTGGCCTGAGCTTATTAGTACCCCGACTGCCCACGAAGGTCGTTATCCAACGCAATTACTTCTCCCTGTGGCAAGCAGCACGGTTTAGCCAGCCGGGCTGGTTTCCCCGAGTGCAGGCAGCGAACAGGCAGGGGATGAGGGGGTTTGCGACCGCCGATGCTATGCCTGCCCCGCCGCGGGGGCGGGGAGGGAGGATCACACCCCCACCCCCGCGGGGCAGGGGTCTCCCCTGTGTGATCCTCCCTCCCCCCCGGCGGGGGCAGGCGCTTGCACCCCCGGGAAGAAGATGCTCCACGTTGGTCTTCCAGCATCTCATCCCGCCCCAGTGGGTAAGGGCGGTCCGGGGCAAAGCTGGGCTCCCCATGATGAGATGGGGTGGGGAGAGTCAGCAGGGCCTTCCTGCCTCTGTGCAGTGAGGGACCTGTGCCCCCTTTCACATCACATGTACCAAAAGTCACAAGCCTTTTTCGTTTAGCTTTTTTTTTTTTTTTTTTTTTAATTAATTAACACACAAGTTTGTCTTGCTCAGCTTTCCCAACTTCATGTGACTGAAAAGCCAAACCAAAACAGGTCATCCCCACCAGCACCCAGAATAGCCAAGACCTTTGCAACACATCATACACCCTCAGTGCCCAAGCGCCCGCTTTGGATTTTGGGGTTTAAAGCAATAGTTAGCAATGTTACCAAAAGACACATGATCTTAAATGCTTGATTTTATACACCCATTTCATGCTCAGTTTCAAACCAAGGTCCTTAAGAACGCTTCCACCTGTTTTGCAGAGGTAGAGGAAATATACATTGAATTAACTGGTAGAACTAAGCAGAAAGCCTGGCATGTTGGAGGAAAGGATATGTTCAGAAAAGCTCCTTCACAAGTCTTAAAAAAAAAAATAAATCTGAGAATACAAAATTTTCTATTTACAGTCCAGGTACTTCGTCAGAAGGGACTGTGTTTCAATGGCTTGCAAAAGGATCTGTTTGCCTGGTTTCTTTACACAACAAGCATTTTTAATTTCTTTACACACAAAGCATTTCAAGACACTCTTCAAAATTTTATAAATCATAAAACATGACTTGCTTACTTAGCGGATGGGACTATTATTCAACATGAAAAGTATGTGGTATATGTGTCATACACATACAACAGGTATACGTATCTATACACATACATCTGCAGTACCATACATTTAAACTTGCCTGGTGGTGCTTTTCTTAGTTGCCTTCCATGAATCAATACAAGCAACCCACAATCTGCCACAGCGCAAGATTTACTGTGAGCTGAAACCACTGCTTTGGGCCAAAATTTTAGTGGAAAACAAGACTTCTGTATTTCAGCACTCATTTTAAAGACGTAAAAATGTATATCACTGGTGTGGAAGCTGTTTGCCAGACCATGTGAAAAAACTTTTCTAGTTCATGACTTTTGAAGTCTTGCTGAAGTTATCACATCCTGACAGGCATATGTATGTCTGTCTATTTGTCTGTCCTAGAGATAGGACTGAGCTCGTTCTTGAATTTCGACTTGAAGACGGAACAGCAGTTCCTGGCAGGCTGTAAGGTTGTGATAGTTCCCTCTCCTTTGATCAGGTACTGCTGTCCTTCCAAAATTTTGGGTTTGCAGTTTCCAGCAAAGATGTCCCTGCAATTGTTTGTTGGTTGAGTTGAAACAAATCTCTGGCTACCGAGTGATGTGATTGTGCAGTGGGACTGCTTGGGAAATGCATCTGAGCTCTTGGAATGATATTAATTTCATTTTTTTTGTATCGGTGATAGATATTTTATGTGAAACTGTTTTAATTTAACTTTCTTTCAAGCCTTCTTGGCTTTTTTCATATTTCATATTTGATTTTCAAAGAAGTATATGAATTTCATATTTGATTTTAGTACTTCATATTTTATTTTCAAAGAATTATTTAATAAATCAGCATTTTTGAGCTTTCTTACATAACTGGAATTTAAATAGGTCTTTTGTTTGCAATTTAAACCTTTCTGAACATTGTGTATTTAAAAGACATAAATAAAAATACATTGCCAATTAAAAGTATCTAAAACAAACTCAGCTAAATAAAAAAGTCTCAAGGAGCATTGTTTGGGTTAAAAAAAAAATCAGACTTTACACAGCACTCAATCTTTAGATGATCACATGCACATTGAAAGAAAGGGCAATTTTTCCCCTCGACTTTTGCAGGCCTTGGATTAGTACGAGAATTTCAGAATTGCCTGTAATGGCGATATGAAAATAGGAATAGCGGGAAGTGTGGGGAAGGATAGAAACCTCAAGAACTAAGAAAAACATTTTCTGGAAAATGCGAAAACTTTTTTTTTCTTTTTTAAATAGAAGGGTCTCTGGTTTTGGGTCTCCGTTTCGAGACATCTTGGGTGTTACTTACTTCATCTAGATTTATAGTTCCTTGACACTTCTTTTGTTGTGTCCAAAGTTTTGTCCCAAAATATCCAAAGCTAAGAACCTGAAATTAGAGACTGCCTTTGAAACTGCTGACCTCTGTATATTTTCCCTCTGCGAACATACAGCAGTAGGAATACGCCCAAAGACAACGAGTTTTCCTTTGAGGGCCGGCGGTAGAAAGAATTAAAAAAAGACTATCAGCCATTTTCCAAAAGCTTCAGTAGTGGATGCTTTTCCATTTTTGCTCAGTGGTGCATCTACATTTTGTGTCCCATGTCTCTCCAGGTAGATGTAAGGAAAATGGTAGTTAAAAAAAAAACAAAACAAAAAAAAAAACCAAACGAAAAAAGTGAGAAAACAAGGAGACATAAGGTGAATGTAGAACAAAGAAGATTTAATTTCTGGCCTAGTGAACTTGGAAAGTGAGAAGTGTTGTGATTTACAACTGTCCTAGATCATACACAGCAGCTTGTAATAAAGTGTGTTATATGGTCTGGGAGCAGCACTGCTGTCGCCAAGAAACTGCTCGAGCAGCCTTCTGCTGTCTGAAACCTTACAGCCTTGATCGCAGAAACCTAGTGCGCGCAGATAGGGCCACGCTGCTGGACCCATCAGGCACTGCAGATGGGGCTGCCAGATATTTCTGGCTTATTTCCACACTGTAAGGACAGAGGCAGAAGCATTCCCACACCATGGTGCGGTGAAAGGCATTGCTTTTGCTTATTTTAACAGTATGGGGAACAGGATTGGGGGTGTTCTGGCATGAAAAGGAATTTTTTTTTTTTAAGCCTGCAATTTCGAAAGTATTCAGGATTTGGGCTTGGAAAACATATTTCAGTACCCATAACATACTGCTGATTTATCTGGCAACAGCTAAGCTTGCAGAGGGAAACTAAACTTATTTAAAATAATGCAGCTGTAAATAACATAGGGGGAAAACAATTCACAAGTTTGTGTAATTCCCGGCATACGCTTTGCTGGAAGGCTGGCACCGAAAGGGTTTTCATTTCAGCGGCGTGAAGACAACCGTAGGAGCTAAGCGCTTCCTGCCCTGCCCGCATGGGTTTGCAGCAGCAGCCAGCTTGCTTCCATTATTTATATCAAAGCGAGGAAACCAATCAACCTGGAATTTGCAGCATAAAATGTGGCTAAAAGCCAGGTAGGTTGCCATCAGCTTTCAGGCGATCAGAGGTGAAAATCTGGCCCCTTTAAAGTTAACAGTTCATTTTGTGTGGATCAGAAAAGAACTTGAACCAATAATTCAGTTCAACCTCACCAAGCCTCTCAGTGATTTTTAGGCTGGTTTTAGAGCTTAACTTGGTGACTGTGGTACAGTGTTCATGGTCAGTCTTAAAGCTTTTGGCAATAATGGTTATGGTAATGAAAATACAAATCAGTTAGGCTTCTGGGTGCCACAGAAACTAATACAGCATTTCCTTACAAGAGACATGAGATTATGATGGTTTATATCTAATATAAATCAATGTGTAGGTTTTGCTAATGCAGAACATTTATAATCTTGTAGTGCCTGCATCTGTTAATTTAAAAGATGGCTAAATGAGAGTAAATAAGGTGTAATCCTCAAGTGTTCTTTCAGAACACGAAGTTGGGCTGGTTTTTTTTGAGATACAGGAAAGTTTTACAAAATTTAACACAATTGTGACTGCTCTTACTGTGAATCACAACTGAAGCAAGCGTAACTCAAATGACAGAATAATACCTCGCTGTACCTGTTGAGTAAATAACCAGTAAGTATAATCATAGATATAGTTTATAAATGCTTATAAATCATGTAAATTGGGTATTTTAGGGATAAAAACAACAGGAAGTAAAAAATGTGAAAACAGCTCCTTTCCACCAAAAAAGAGACACTACTTACTACCTATCATGCATCTTATTTTTTCCATGGCAGAGAAATCACCATTCCTAGACTTTCGTTTTGATGATTCTTTGTTACACAAGGACTGAACTACATTTACAGTCCAGTGTGCTCTTATGGCCCAGCATTAGGAAGGTAAATGGGGAGCTTTTTAAAGACTGCCAGGCAGAAGGGATTCCTCTTGTGCAAGGTGACCATCAGGGGAGGAAGACAGTGTACCCAACCTTCCAACGCTGGCCTGCCCCTGCCTCTGACGAGGATGCAAGGTCTTCAGAGAAGGAACTGGCCTTTCTGTATGGCTATAGTTACCCAATACAGCCGAATCCTACCACAACCTAGTTGATTATTAGTAGCAAAGATGCCCTGACTTACTACTGTTGATTATCTTCAGTCCATCTGTCAGTCAGGAGAGCACAGGGTATACTTGCAACCCTATCTACTGCTGAGGTCTGGGCTAAGCCTAGCCCAGTTAATCCAGTGATTTACTCCTTCGTCTTCACCATAGCCTCTTAAATTTAGGGTGAGACATTTTCTCCTGGTTTATTTTTTTTTTTCCTTTTTAAGAGATCTTTCTCTGATGAAGAGATTGATGAAAATCAGCCTGAAGCCATGTGCTGTAACTCCAGCTGTTAATATGGAATCAAAGTAAAAAAAAAAAAAAAGCTGAATAATAAATCTCTTTCATTAATTGAAACATTTCCCATTAATGGAAATTATTTTAAAAAATATGTTGGAATAATATATTTCAAGTTAAAAACATATTTTACATTGTCACTTTTCAGCAAGTTAAGGATTTGACCAAGAGCTTAGCTCTAGCACATGTTGAAACGAGCGAGTTCTCTTTAAAAGTCCATGGTATATAAAAGCCCCTTTTTATATACCTAAGTCTATATTCCTCTTTCTTTTACAGAAACCCTTGAGCAAGTATGTAGTACAGAACCTTGTTGTGTATTTTTCAATTTCAAAGACAGCTGCCACAGTACAGTACAAGAAATAATGTTTTAATAAGTTTTTATTTCTAGCACCAGGAGTGCTATGAGTGCCAGTGCTAAGACAAACCTCATCTCTCAGGTTTGAAACACTCGGATGTAAGTGATCCTGTGGAAAGTGTTATTTACCTTTATACAGTGCACAAAATACTAAAACAAAAATGTCTAGAATAAATGAGAATTGAAAAGAAAGTTCCCTTTAACCTACCAGAATAAATAATATGGATTTACTACTAAGTGGATAGTAAAACTGAGGCTGGCACTGTAAAAGGAAGATAATGGTGTACAGTAGGCTGTAGCAGAGGTGAAGGGGGGAAAAGCCTGGACATAATTTAGTGAGCACTTTGAAACACGTATTTTATATCCAAAAGGGAAAACCAAGGTTAATTCTAGCAAAATAAACAGACATATCTAACACTTGGTAATCAAAAGAAAATTAGGACCAAAGGATTGAGAGAGAGAAGATTTGCTGCTAAGTCCCAGAGGTGGAAATACTTGCTGAGAAAAAAAAGAGTGCCTTAAGCACAGCTGAACTTTTACAGCCATAATGACAGCTTTGTACCTCAGGTGATGCCTCCACCCTTCCTTGGCAATGCCGCATTTGCTCTCCATCAGTGCAAGATGGTAACTAGAACATGAGACTGGGATTTACTAGTCTTAGGCTCTAGCCCACAACTGCAACTGCTCTACATTCCTGCGCTTTTCTTTGCCCAAAAATGAGTGCAACAGTACCAGCCTGCTGTATAAGAGGCTTTGGAGTCCACTGATTAAAAGCACTGTACAGAGAGCTGGTATTAGTAGTGCTTATAAAACAGAGCATTTGGAAGGCAGCTTGATTTGTAGACTCTGTCTGAGCTTTCACAAAGGAGAAGATAGAGCCTATTCTTAAAGTTGGAGTTGCTACTCACTAACAGTTGATGACACTATCGTATTCAATTAGGTCAGATTTCAGAGAGCTTTTAAAATATTTTTGTTATCGAAGCAACAAATATTTGAATCCTTTCTTTCCTAAGTTCAATTTCAAAGGGTTGTGAGCATTTCGCACTGATGTGATCCTAGGGATTGGGAAGAGCACTTCTATGTTTAACATGCACTCATGTTTTCAGCAAAAGAAAGGCCATAAGAAACCTGTCACTTAATATTTGCAACCTGCGTGGCATCCTTTTCTTCAGTTTGACAGGGGAGATTATGCCCACAAATAAACATTCCCAATAGTATATTTGGGCTCTTACCACTTGGCATCTGTCAAACAACTTGCCATCAGCTTTCTAAAATTGACAGTTTCAGTAGATTTCTGCTAAATGTTGAAAAATAGTTTTGCTGACCTCTTCTCTATTGAACATTCAGACACCAGCTGAGGCAGCTGTCCAGTTTGCAGTATGATATAAGAGAAGAGGAATTAACCCAACAGCAATTGAATTTGGAAATGTCTTTAGAGAAGCCACCGACTGCTGCAGGAAAGGGAGTAATACTTAGTTCTGCTGTCACTAAAATGGATGACATGTGCTAATCTACAGTGACTGATCCTTCTCTAATGTGTGACCTGAGCTCTGGAAGACTGAATGGGTACAGACTGCAGTCACAAGCAGAACATAATGGTCACCATTATTTTGCTGATCTTCTCCTCTAAAACCTGAGTATATACAGTTTTGAATAACATGTTAACCTTGGTATTTCTTGTCTGTCTCTAGACCACGCTCTTTTGCCTAAAAATTTTTGTCTGTTATGGGTTGGTGCTTCCAATGGCAGTGATGGTGGAATTACAGGAGCAGCATGCATTTGTCCCACAGACAGCAGTGTAGATGGCAGTGATGGGGGCTGGAGAAGCCAACACTGCACAGAGAGTGGGGTTTCTAATGTATCCCTGTCACTTACCCTGGCTTTTTTCTGTTGACAGAAGTGTGTGTTCTTAAAGCTGCATCACGCTGGAGAACCAACTGTGATGGGAATGAAAGGGCTTTCACAGAAATATCGAGAACAAAAAAGAACCAACTTTTGATTGCATCTGAAGCACATAAATGAGAACTGTATGGGCTATGGGAGTGGAGAAGGGAGGTCATACAGGCAGAGAAAGAAAGGAAGGGTTAGCCTTTTTGAAAGCCATCTTTTCTCTTTCCTGTCTTTTTTTAATGAAAGAATTTTCAGTTTATTCAAGCACTGCCTAGGTCATCTGTGTGCTATCTCATAGCCATCACTAGCAGCCTACAGTCCTTGACATCTGTAACTCAATTTGGTTCTCATTTTACTTTTAAATTTTTTTTAAAAGAAAAGCAGTTTCTGCTGTGAAATTCCAGCTCTCTCTCAGAACACGTAAGCTTTGAGGTAAAGCTGAAACATCATCACATTCAGCCCCAGATCCAGAGGAGTTAATAAACAGTGACCATTCTGCAATGTTCTTCCAGCGGTGTGTCACCATTTTATATTCTTAAGCCGCTGTTTAGCTGGAGCTTTGCTAACACCCAGAGTTACTGGTGAACTTAGCTCAGCTCTCCACAGGAAATATGCCATACATGATCTAGCAAAGACGGGGTCATTTCAGCAGTTAACCATGTTCCTGAACTGAGTTCTTGGTATCTTAAAATAACCTCTCCTCAGAGCCATAAATCAAGGGGGAAGGATTGCAACAAACTCTTTTGCAGCCAAACTAAGAGTCAATTATACTAATAGGCTGTCCACAACCCAGTCACATTTTCTTCATTGACTCATATAACTGACACCAGAAGCTGTGGTTCCTCACTAGGCTGTTTACCTAGGTCCTTGCAACATGCCCATTGCTTTTATCCTAGAGCCTCTGTTTATTAACAGGTAGTGGGGACATGAAACCTACTTATCATCAGCTGCCTCTAGTAAAGAAGAGGCAGGCCTGACCAAAGCACTGGTACTTTGAATCTCCTGGGGGGAAGGAAGGGACATGAGAGACATGACAGAGCTGATGAAACTTGAGGACACTGGTGCAGGCTTTTCCTGTGAAAGGAAAGACTTCATAGCTGGCTCTGCATATGGAACCCAGATTTTACAAAAGCTGGGTTCTCTTCTTAAGAAGAAAGACAGAAACCAGATTTACTATCTGTTCAGCAGACTTTATATTAACATGCCACACTGATACCAAATAGCTTTAGACATGTCTAGGTGTGGTCCTGTTTGAAGGCTTATGGTGAAGCTCCTAACGAGCTTATTTAGTTACCCAAGTGCCAGGGACTCGAAGAGGTTTAAACTATTATACATGAGATAGTAGCACATGCAGCACAGCTAAAGTTAATTTTACCCCCTCTGGTATAATCTGAATTTACCAAATTTTTTTTTTTTTTTTTTTTTTTACAGAAACTTATAATAAATGAAACAATCACATAAACCTGTGTAATCAAAGCAAGGAAGAACATGTCAGATCTCACAAAACTCTTTGTGTTGGGAAACCAGACCCAATTCCTAGTCTGGAGGAACAAATCTACTAATACATCTACCCCACACTGGGTTTGCTGAGGACCAGGCTGTTCTTCTATGATGCAATGGAGCAGGAACTATGTGCAAATTTAGGTACAGTTTCTTGGGAGCAGGTATTGAAGGGGACATAAAGAAATATTTTGCATAAAGTAACAGAATCTATGAAGGCTGGTCACCTACAATAAAGTTTGCAAAATGCCAATAATTATCTAATAATAAAGAGAACCAAGTCATGCTGTAAACCTACCATCAATGGAGGCACAAAGAGAATCTCTGCCTCCTATATTTGTCTGTCTATATTCACAAAACAAGTGTACATTTAATATCATTGATATCCTGTCCTTATTTTCAAATTAAGTTGCAATTAGCCAAGCAGTTCAGAAGTTTTCTTGGAGAAGGGGTGGGATGGACAGACAGTCAGAGATTAGACCTCCCTCAATTAAAAGAGATACTGAAAGCAAATTGCACAGCATCCACATCAGGGGAGTGTAGGAAGAAGCAAAAAGCAAAAGACACCTCAGACAGGCCAAGTGGAAAAGTCCTGACTGATACTTCCCAGTTGTTTTGTATCCTATGCTTCTGGGGAGGAAACCAGACAGCATTAATAAGGTAAGAGCACAATACTGCAGGAACTTTCTCTGCTTTTTGCAGCTTGACCAGCATCTGGTTAAAAAAAAAAGAAAAAAAAAAAGATAATGAAATACTGTGGATGTGGGAATATTTTGCCCTTGGCAGCAGTGAAGAAACCCATATAACTTATCTAATATGTCAGCAGATTGTTAGCAGCAGACGTGACCCCAGTTGGGTGGGTACTGCGTCTATGCAGAAGTATAATGGTACGGAGAGTAACATAATGAGAACCAGGCTGAGCTGCAGCATGGCTCACATGGAGAAAGGCTTTCTTTGCAATCACTGTGATGTGTCAAGGAAGTGGGGCCTTTTGTGAGTCAGCAGCAGCAGCATCGCTAGTGTTCCCTCAGAGGGACACTGCTGAAATGGCTAACAGACCTGAACCAGAGCTGTAAAGGATGAAAAAGACACTATTATATCATCTGAAACCTTCCCATGCGAATGATGGAAAGGCTCGATTCGCTCTCTGGTTTCAAATGGAGCCTTAGAGCATTTGGGAATTGAATCTGCTGTTTCTTTTCCTCCTCACAGAAGTCCTCGGAGCTTTGTGGAGCAGCAAATGCTGTAATACACTGAGTAAGGAGAGTGAGCAGAAAAGTAAAGATGGCTTTGGATAACTAGCCTGTTAATTAAAGTACTGCTTGCAGGGCTGGGGGAACTGCAGAAAAAGCACCAGGGAACCAGTTACCAGTTAATCATCATGACATGCATCTTTGGCATGTAACATACTACTGTCCCACTGTTATCTTCTCCCCTACCCCTCGGTTCTTGTCCATGGCTAAGCATATGAAAGACTTAACACCATGGTCATTTCTCTACATTTGTGTTCTAATGGCAGTAGATTTTGGCAGCGTTCATTAGTGCTGGGAGTAGCCCTGTGTCCAGTCTCGTGCAGTCCATTGTTGGAGCACCAGCTAGTAGAAGCAGCAAGAAGAAAAGATGGTCAGGGCTACAAGTTCAACAGACATTGGATACTACACATATTTTATCCGCACATCAAACAACATCTTCAGCCAGCCCAGGAAGGCAACAGAGTGCTTTGTAAAATTTCAGGGCAATGTACGCACAATTCTTCTTTTAATCACTCATTAATGCAGATTCAGGGAGATGATGCTGGTATTAGCCAGCTCACAGCATTGAACTCTGCTGGAAGCAAGTGTAAGATTTATGGTTGAGCAATAGTATTAGGCAAGTATTCGTATAACAAGGACAGCAGGGTAAATACCATTCATGAGCCACGAATATTAGCCTGAGGAAAAATCATAAAGCACACTATCTCCTTATTACTTGTATTAATACTTTTTTTTTTTAATACAGTGAGAGTCTTCCCTGCATGTGACTGTAGCAGAAATATGTATCACCAGGACTAGCTGATGGTGTTTGGTTGAGTATACGCAAATACTGAATAGTATTGTGTCTTCTAGAAAGCAGCCATGCAGGAGTAGGAAGGGAGGCCCAAAAAGTCCATGAGAGAAGGACTTTTTTTCCAGCATCCCCAGAATACTGTGAAATTCAGCTGAGCTTGGACCGCACAGATGGTCATTGAAACCTGCAGAATACTGTAGCTGTCAATTCTCTTCTTTTTCTTGGGAGCTGAAGACAGATCTGTGGAGAAGTGTTTTGTTTGTTTGTTTGTTTCTTAAAAGCAGCTGCCCATGCTCTCCAGGTAAGCTGCAAAACCCAGGGGACAAGGCTGGCAGCCTGTAAGAACACACTATGCCAAGGACTTGGGAAGATAACAAAAAGGGACTAGCAAAACAGCTACATTATCCCACAGCACTCTTCAGAGAAAGTGTGCCACCAAGTGTCTGTTCAAACACAAGCTGCTAAAAGCACCAAGGATCTGATTTCAGTTAATTAGTACACGAAGAATCTGCATGAAGGAAGCAGAGTGCAGCACACTCATCCGAATACTAGAGAGATGCAGCTTCACTGGCAAGCATGTGGCATTTCTTCTGTACCACTCAGTATACAGCAGAAAAATCATTCTTCTTTTTTTCCTTCTCTCTCTGGTATGTGAGGAAACAAAGAGCTCAGCTGCACAGTCTCAGTTCCTGGGCATTTCTGCTTGGGCACAGTGGTGCTCCTCATGAGCACGTGCTTAGCTCAAGCTACAGTTGCCAGTGCTTCTGCCTTAATAGTACTAACAATAAATAATGATGAAAAGGCCTTTTATCAGACTTTTCAATGGTACTATTCAAGTGGTTTGCACATAAGGGTATTATCGTGATAGGTAGGAAAGGAAGAAGTACGCAAATTGTTTCAGCTTTGTCCTCTGAAGTACCAGAAGGTAAATGCCACAGTACAAAGTGTATGCATGTCTCCTGAGACTCAACCCAGTGCTATATCAAATAGAAAATATCTATGCTCCCTTTCAGTCTATAAACAAAGGAGCTACCTGAATACAGATGCTTGAACTGGTACTGGCATCCTCCCACTATGCCAGGAACCCACATTTGGAGACACAGCTGTCAGTCTTCTGTTGGAAACAAACAGCCTGACGTACCTTGCAGGAGCAAAGCTTCTCTGATGGCTATTTGGCAGACCCTACAGAAGGGACGAAGAGTTTCTGATGGGACAGTCATGTCAGTGAAACCAAGGCATACAGCACTTGGACTACAGAAAAAAATTAAAAAAAAAAAAAAAAAAAAAGAAAAGAAAAGAAAAGAAAAAAAAAGAAAAGAAAAGGAAAAAAAAAAGCCCAAACTAGGCTACGATCTGTACAGAAACCAGTGCTGAGGGACTTGTTGCAACAGGTCACCATCATGAAGACCCAGCAGATGCACTGATAAAACTGTTGCAGTGGTGGCAGTGGTTTATTCCCTTTAATTATATACATGCAGCCACTATACAGATTTTTTTTACCTTCACGCAAACGCCCGTTATGTCTGAGTAGTTTATTCCTTTTTCTTTCCAGAAATAAGCCATGCCATTATAAAACATACCTTATGTTTAAGAACAAAATGAAAATTCAGAATTGCTAGCATGCCACATATATTCTGCAGCCCACATCAGAAAAGTTCCAGGACACGTTTAAATTAGCTTTTATTTAATCTCATTTGCTTCACTTCCAAAGTAAATACAACAAAATCAGATTAAGGACTTTTAAACTCTGAATTAGGAGTTTGACTCAGGAATTTAAATGGAGTTTAACTAATCATAAAATATACACTTTTAGTTCATTTGGCTTGTTTTTTCTGTGTGTCCCTGTGTAGACCAGCCGTTAGACTGCATGAGCTTTGGTCGTCTTCTTCATTCACAGAGTGAATGCAACAGGATCTTAATTTCAGCTCAAGCTGTTAGCCACTATCCAGATACTATGGCAAAATTAACAGTAATCACAGAGTTTTACTGCTACTTATTTTGTCTTGCAGATTATAGGAGATAAATGCATGTTTTTGTTCATAAAGCAAAAAAAAAAAAAGAAAAAAAAGAGAAGTCAGACACATGCAGTCTCTCAACCAGCACAATTCTCTGAGATTAGGAGACTGTCATTCAGCTTTCATCTCTAATTTTTCCCTTTGCCCATTTTTCCATCTAAACAAGATGTGTTATTAAATCGAGAAGATTAGCAACAACATCAACGTCTTTTTTTTTTTCTTTCCCTTTTTTTTTCAAGGAAAGAAGCAACTTGCAATCACTTGCAAAGCACATGGTCATAAGCATGTTGCAACTGTGGATATGGGCATGCAACTAGATTTTGCAGCTAAGCCTCCCATTGCTTAAACAAGGATTCAGCCAGGGCTACCTGTTCTCAGTCTAATTTCAGTATTATGGCATGGAGAGAAGTCTCTTTGTATCAGATCTGACAGGCATGTGTTCCCGAGGAAGTGGAGGGGAAGCCCTCCGTTCATATGACTAATTAGACAGGCTTCATGCTGCGTTGCTCTTTTTTGATGCTGATCCCTGTACTAATTGTCAGTTTGTTCCTTGGGAAAGCAAGGTTGAGTTCAAATGCTGCAGTGCCTTGTTCCCTGTTAGCTTTCCTGACCTTAAACTGATGTGAATTGACAAGGAACAGACTGGGAGAGAGAGCGGGGTTCATTCTGCTTGCGGAGAGCATATTTTGGAGTCACAGGAAGAAAGAAGCATGAGCACAATTAACAGGGAGCAGTTAGATAAAATGGGCAGTTGTACTCCTGAAGCAACAGCACGAGGAGTATGAGGAGGAAGAAATAGCATGATCGATAAGCAGTCACTTCTAGGTGAAGTTCTGCAGCTACCCTAGGAAAGTGTAGATGGTTTAATTTTTAACTAGATCTCCAACTGGATTTTTTGCTCTGGTTTTCTTTTGGTTAGATCTGCAAGACCAAGCTACCACAGCTGAGCCAGGCTCACTTCCCACCAGCTGCCTTTTCTTTTTCTTTTTGTGCTGAGGCTGTTTCAGGTCTGGTCAGGCTTTCATAGTAGGAGAGGAGTGGGGGGAAGAAAGGGGAGCATTTAATCAAATCTGACATTCAGGAGCCCAATCCTGCAAGGTACTGAGCTCAATGACCTCAGTCCAGCAAAACAATATACATAGGACTTCAAAGGGGATAGACATCTGCTTAACTTTAAGCATGTGAGTAAGTGGTGTATTGGATCTGGGCCAGAGAAAGCAGGGCCTTCCAAAAAGCTAAGGCGCTCCAGCGGGCTCAGGTCTGCAAACTGCTACCTTTATCGGCGCAGCTCTCAGTGTAGCTCCAGAGCAGGTGTTACAATTATAGCCGGGTCTGAGATGAAAGGGGCCCAAGGGCTTGGCTGCAAAGGCGGGAGAAAACTGGCAGTTTTCTGGTAGTCCCCGTTCTGTTCCTTACAAAATGAATGCTCTCTTATGCTATTTCTGATTTAGCATGAAATGAGGCAGCCAAATGCTCCATTCCCTTCTAAAGTCTTAAAATTCTAATTTACAATCGAGGCATGACAAGTCTGCAAAAGAGGGAAGAAAGATTTCGATTTTGTTAGGTGGGCTTTTTCCCTTTTTCTTTCTTGTGCAATTTTAGCAAAAGAGTTCAGGAATACAAAGCTATAGCTTTCTGATTTCAGGGGAAGACAGTGGAAATGACTGTGTGTATATGAGCATCCTCAGAACCTGACCTGAAAAAGTTGGCATTGTGCAACTTTAACTAACAGACTTTCCTCCACACTGTGCATAGATGTCTGAGGGAAACGGGAGTTTTCAGCCAAGTGAGGACTCTCTTGGTCTGATTTCAGACCCGATGGTCTCAGGATGACTTCAACTATCCAATGCATCTTGGAAGTAAAGAGTGAACAAGACCTGACTCTGTGATGTTAACAGCAAGAAAAAAAAGAAACCCAAGCAATGATATCCATGGGAAACATTTAGTAGTGATTATCATCTGCTCAGCTCCTTTTGTCCAACAACCTTCCATTAAATATATTCTACATAGGTATATATGCACACACCTATATATCTTCCAGTTCTTAATTTGCTGCTCAGCAGAATTTGGACAACTGGAAAGTTTATTTCTGGACACAACACAGATAATATTTCTGTCCACCTTATGGCATGGAAATATAAGTAAGAGGGAGGGATATGGATAGAACATTTCAACCTCCGAATAAATTAATTCTGCAGAAGTTCAACTGGCTGGACAAGTACTAAGCAATTTTTGAAGATCTATGGAATTCCAGCCTTTGAAATGTCTTTGAGGTACGCAGAGAACCTGTACTAATCAGTACAGTATGCTAAACGTCATCTTTCTGATAAAAGTCACTACTAAATTACAAGGGGTTTAGGGCTTTACACAGCACTCATAATGTGATTTTCAAATTTTCTTTCAATATATGACATTTAAAAATTTTTCTGCTTAGGATATGCTTCACTTTTCAGTGAGACTGTCCAAGTAAGGAAGAGAGAGAGTGCACTCCACAAACAGGTGGGAGAAAACAGAGAAAGGAGAGAGAGTCCAGACAAACAAAGAACTGTCACAGGTCCAACCTAATTTAAAAATTTTGACATAGGTAGAGGCAAATGTATATTAAAAAAAAACAACCCAAACTGTTCTTAATACTTCTCTAGAGCAGTTCAAAACAATTTTACATTGCTATTTTAATAGCCTACTGGTGTGGTAGAGGGTAACTATCTACTCCAGTCCTGTTTTCTTGTGATACCATGTGAGATAAATGTCATCTGTCTTTCAGCCTTTGGGGATTCAAGGTAACAGCAGATGTTCAAACTTGCTACAAGTATATATATTAAGGGCTGCCATATAGCAGACCATGTAATCCTTCTCCTACCATCTCTAGCTCTGCTGTGGATGATTGTCTGGTCTGGAACAAAAGGAACAGCGCAAGCAAAAATTCACCTCAGGCACCTTTCATGCATGACACTGGAAGTAACAAAATGTCCTCACTTTCATGCTTTGGCAGCACAGGGTTTCTATTTTAGCACATTAGAAGCAAAACAGCTTCATTCTCACTGACTGCATCTGCAGTAGGCCCTATTTTCATTTAAATGATGGGTTCTCAACCTACCACGGTCTAGACTTCATCTAAATAGGTAAATATTATCTCATCAACACCTTCCTCCACATTCACATCAGCACAGACTGGCAAGAAGCTTTCCTGCAGAACTTTGTTTTTATTGCATTAGCAATGTATTTCAGAAAATTATTTAAAAAGACCTAATAGGCATGTAAGAGAGAGGTCACAAAGTATCATGCCTGGTGTACCCATTCCCTCCAAGCATACAATCTTTCAAAACCAAAGCAGTGGGCTCCCCTGTTCAGCCATGATATCTGCCCCTACAAGAAGTGCTTGCTAACAGAAGAGGGGACTTGCAGAATGCCAGAAGACACTGTCCTCATCAAGTCTGCATTCAGATCAAAGACCTTATTCCAAAGCCTGCCACAGGGAGCGCTTATGGGGCCCTAAATCAGGTATTGTGTCTCGGCCCTTAAACTTTTCCTTTTGAATACAAAATAATATGGGTTTTTTTCAGTTTTCTGAAGCAGTTTTGAGAGACAGTGATAATGTCCTAATCATCTGTGAAGGAACAGTTGCTTGCATCCTATTCTTATGCATTTGAATAATCTTCCAGCAGCATGTATTGAGTAGCACGGCTAACTTGAGTGCAGCCACAATTGTGTGGTTGTAAAATCTCCTGTTGCATCAAGTGATCAGAAACACACAAATATACTGCAAACACACAGACCACTGGATGCTGGTATCCTCCTGTCCTAGAGTTCCTACATCTGTAGTAACAACTCTCCACGTACAAGAGTTCAAGATAACAGTTATAACAAAACCACCAGAGTATAGATAGCATGGTATTCCCCCCCGCCCCCCATACAAGAAACAAAACAAAACAAGGGGAAATAAAGTGCGATTCTGACACAGCTTTGAGAAAAACAGTTTAGGTCCCATTGTTAAGGCCACATCAGAACACACACAACAGTCAAGGTTTCCCAGAGATCATTGTGGAAGGAATCTATTTCAGCATCATGCATGTGAGATGCAGACCATCTAAAACACAAAAGAACAGCAGGATATCTTTGCTGTAGTTTGAGGTCACTTGCAAATGTCTATTGAAATGAGTCTCATGAAAGCAGTGCTCTTGATATTGCAGAGGTCATTGGCCCAGTGCTTAGTTTGTCGACATAACAATAATTATTCCACAATAACAAGCTTAGCCACAACAATGGGGACGGAGCATCGGGGCGGTAGAATCTCCAACCTGCAATTTTCAACTTCAGCCTGCCTGTTCAGAGTGGAAACAGCAGTGTGTGTGGCATGCCCTCTGACTGATGTACAAGGTCACTGAAAGCAAAAGTGTAGCACTTGGTGAAATAAAAGTTTAGACTAAACAGTGGGTGATATTGTTGGGACTTGACCATGTGGAGGAAGCTTTCATCACAAAATTGCATTTTACCAGATGTTCACAAGTACACACATCCAAACTCACAATCTCTTGTCTATTAGGAGGGAATTCATGCCATTTTCCTTTGTTCATTAGAATAGGGTCCTATTTGGACTAGGTTTATAGGAATGTTTCAACACATAACAGCTCCCATTGTAGTCAGCTGGGAGCGAATACTTGCAAACCTAGTCATCAGATATAATCACTGTGGGAGGGAGGGGAAGAGACCAGGAGAGCTCACCAAACACAGTGCTACCAACAGTTTTATTCAAAGGTTGCTGCAATACGAAATGGGCATGTTGAGGAAAGGGAGCTGGGAGGACTGAGGGGACTTTGGGGTAGATGATGGTGAAACGTCATAGTTCTGAGGGAAGGAACAGTCTGGGAACGGGGAAGGAGCTTGAAGAATGGGAGCAACGTGCTGGAAAAGTGTCAGAGAACTTGGAAGCACTGGGGGTACTTGAACTCTAGGACAGGAGGGTTGAGAAGAAGAAGATTATGAGTTCCCATCACCCGGTCTCTCATGCTAAATCAGGAAGAGATGGGATTATCTTTAGCTAGTGATAAGGAGACCCTCATTAGGAGTCCAGGACACACAGAACTCCATCTAGTTTTATCTTGCACTGGGCTACCGGGACACTTTCCCTCTCTAACAAGCTGGAAATACCCTAACCTTTCCAACCTCTCTTGGCCATAGGATAGACCTGTCAGACTTTCCTAAGCATGTTGTGCTCTCTGCCTTGTCAAAGAGCTTATTCAACTATTTCATATTAAGGAATAATTAATTAATCCTGAAAACGGTGCTGGCAGTCATTGAAATAATTTATTTTTGGAGTACATTTTGGGGTTTTGTTTAGCTTTCTGTTTCTTTGTTTCTTTTGGTCCCCACCCTTCACTAGCACAAACAACTACTGTGACATCAGAAAAGCTGGTCCCCATTTCCCACTTCAATATGCTCAAGGCCCTTAGAACTTCTGAACATCTCCATGTAGGAAAAGCAGTAGTAGTTCATCGAAGTACAAAAATCATTTATTTGTAAAGGCTTGTTTCTGCCATCCTTACATTGTAAAGAGTAGAGTAAAGTAAATGCAAGGAACCATTTTCTAAACAAGTGCAGAAAAGGGTTTTCAAGCGCTGGTGATGAGGCAAGTGCCAATGAACACTCATTTTCACCCACTCCCATCCCTTGCGGTCTCAAGGAGCCATCCCGCATCCCCAGGCCCATCCTGGGGCTCCCTGGTACACACACGTTGCAACACACTGAGGAAAGAGGATTGGGGAACTGCAGTACGACCTGTGCTAACAGGGTGGGTTAACTCAACTCAAGCCATGACTGGCTTTGGAGGTGGTATTGGGGCAGGTGGAGGGACACCCGCTGCAGTGCAGAGCTCACGAAGAACTCTCAGAGGGGCAGGGATTCCTTCACTGTTCACCTTTAAACCCAGCACCACAGTGTTAAGTGAGTCTGTATGACACAATAACTGGTCCAAATGAGCTCTTGAAAAAACCTCATTTGAGGTACAACTCACCACATACCCCCTAAATGCATTGCTGTCACACAAAGTAATAGGCTGGGAATGTGTGTTCATTAAATATTCATGGTGGGGATCAAGTAAGAACAAGTGGAATAATTTACATAGACATAGCTAAGATATTTCATCTTTGTAAGTGCAAAAACTAAATGTCATTAGTTTTCATAGGTTTTTTTTGTCCCCAAAGATAAAGCGCTGGGAGCTAGCTCATTTGGTACTATCATCTACAATAGTTTTACCTTCAGCCTTATTGAGTCAGACCTCTCATGGTTATAAAGTAGTGTCCTAAGGCAAAGGACACCATCTCCATCACAAAATTGTCCTATTTTTCACAAATGTGGAACTTTAATACAAAAATGAGCTTCAAAAAAAGGCATAAGGTAGAAGAGCACAGCATAAACAGAACACTGAATAAAATAATAACAGTCTTATCGGGGAAAAACCAGACAGAATTTACTTGAAAAACTGTGTGGTTGCAATTTGACTTTAAGCACATATAAACACAGGTAAAACTAAGTCCATAAAATTACTCATCGGAGATGCATCAAGCAAAGTTTTCTTCAATAAAGAATTTTAAATAATATTCAAAAGTAATTGCCCCTAAAAATGGTGGATGTCACAGCAAAAACAAGTGGGTGATGGTATTTGCTTCTCACAAAAAAAATCCGAGAGGCACCTGATAAAATTATCCTGCAGCAATCTTGGAAGTAAAGGAAGTGAAGTACTTTTCCATACAAATAGTTAAATTCTGGGACTTATTGCCACAGAAGTCTGTGAAGGCCAGGAACATGAAAAGAGGTTCAGAGAATAATTAGGCAAATCTGTAGAGAATAAATCCATCAGTGCATATTAAAGAGACGACAGTTCTGAAATCATTGATGTTTCCAAGTTGGGAAAAATATACCAGAAAACAGGATTCCTCTCTATTTGTTCGGCCAGCTCGTAGCAGAACAGAGTATTGGCCTATATAGATCTCCTGGTCTGGTTCACCATAGCAGAACTTATGCTTATGGGAGTCCAAAAAAATCTTTTATACCCCTTATTCATCACCATGTTTTTTAAATTTCTTTATCCCCATCCTGTTAATAGTGTCCTACTGTCTATATTAATAATTACTAAATGCATGAAAGACAGGTATAAAATCAATCGCAAGGAAAGCCGTCATCATCTTTAAAATTACATAGGGTAATTCTGCAGCATATCAATTCAGCTGCAGTCCTTTAGCATTTATGTTTGTCACTGTCTCTTTTAATACTCTAGTTCAAAAAGAATTTAATCCTAGTAGTAGTTTTAGGTTTTGACTTTTTTTTTTTTAATTAAGACTTAGCAACTAAAAAAAATTAGACCAAACCCCAAGAGTAATCTCTTTTTAAGACTATCTTCAGCAGCACTTCTTTCACCCAAAAACACATCCTAAAAAAATATACGAGAAAGGAATGTGGAAGATGAGTAGGTTGGATGACAGCAACACTGACTAGAAAGTAGAGACACCTCAAATGGTGTATGATTTTATCATTGTAATAAAATTAAAGTTCTAACTCCAAGGTCCAGAAAATCTATTATTCTTCCAGGTAATGATAACTCTTTCCTAAACCTCAGTGATACGCTCAGTTCCATTAAATTAATGGGAGTCTACATTGAAACTTACAGCATCAGCTTCAGTTTTAACCAACATTTCCCGGGAGCACTAGACAGCCTGTTAACCACAGCTGTAGAAACCATAACACCACTGCTTGCAAGCACCTCATGTGATAAAAGAACAGTTTTAGAAAGGAAGAAACAACACAGCAACAACTTGAAAAAATGGTTTGGCAAAGAAGGGTTACCTGCCTTTTACTGTCCTTGGAGATGCTCTGTGTGTACACCTGCATTGTGGCAGTATCTGTAATGCTGGTGCCTGTTGCATGCGAGAAGCATGAATGTAGAAGTAGATGACTGCTCACAGAAAAGTTAGATATTTCACTGAGTTATTAGTGCTACGCTTTCCCCTTCTCTGTTATTCCAGGAATCTGCTTGCTTCTCCATCCACCAGTGCAAGCTCCAACAAGCACATGGTGGTTTTCCATGGCCCTTCCCTCTTTGGTATCACTAACCCCACAGACAACACAGATGATTTGCAGCCTAAGGACCTCCAGATGAACAGGAGAACAGTCCACTCACTTACTAACCAGGAAATAGTCACATCACTCAACAGCTTTACTCTTCCCTGTTGGTTTTAGCAAGGTCAACACCTGCACAAGAGTACCTAGAAGGAAACCAGGAGCACTTAAGAGCCCAGAGTAGGTTCCTCACCCCTGACATGCACTGCTATGCAGGGAGGCGTGCATTTGTATACAGGTGTGGTAGCTCCAAACCTGGTAGAGGGGTGCTAGGTACTGATTTTAAGCTCTGTGTAGGTGCTGTTCATGAATGGTAGCAGACAGCTTTACCACATTCACCTATCCAGAAGAGCTGAAACAGTACTGCAGCTGTTCTTCTGTATATTCATTGGTGATAGAGAAAGAAACCTCTTTGCCACTTAGAACCAGACTACTTGAATGGCAAACTGTGGTCTAGATTGAGACCTCCCAGTGGATTTTGCTTGCTGGAACCCTCACCAGCAGTGCCCACACCTTGGTAGAAACAGAGACTGTATTTCTCATAGCTTTCCTGGTGCGTTAGGGGGCTGCTGTGAAGCCACCACATACTGGTTATTACCACTGACCTAGGACCTGGGTATTTCTTTTGGCTGAACAAAGTTCAGGAAAACTGCCCAGGAGACCTCAATAAACATTAATTTAGTAACTGTGCCCTCAAGCTTTATATTTCAGGAGTTAAACATCCCTAGAGATAAGAAGCTATTTTGTAATCACCACAAACAATGAGTTTATATAACCCAATATGCTACATGACACCTTAGCAACCAGTTCAGCATCAGCTGTTCTCACTTCATTAAATTAAAGCTTTTTAAAGGCCTGTCTAGAGCTGGCTGAGAAAGGTATTTCTCATTTGTTCTAGCCTATGTTTCCTCAGATTTTTTTTCTGTTTGAACAAAGAGTCTCCACAATAACATCAGTGAATTTCTGAAAAGAAAAAAAAAATAATGAAAAAAATCTGTTTGAGAAATGAGAAGCCTGCAAAACTGAACTAACCAAAACCACTACACATCAGTATCCATTACTTTGAAAAGACATTTTTCAAAACAGATTTTTTTTTTTTGCAGTAGTTGATTTTATTATGCTACCAACTCTAGATCGGCACACAGAGCAGCATGTTGTTTAATTAAAACTCGAGCAGTATTTGGGTTGGACCAGTATGTTAGAAGATTAGGTGCCTCCCTCTTAGTGGGGACAATATCCACTCCTCTCCACCATGGCATAGCTTGCTGCCCATTTTCTTTAAGACAGCCAGTTACTCTTAGAGAAATAAGAGATTTTAGAAAAAAACAAAATCAAGGCCTTAATGAACCGACAGTGATTTCTTCCTTTATGATAAACAAGTTCCTCTATTCTCTTACAGCAGGATCCAAAACCTGCTGAAGGTTATGGAGCCTTCCTATTGATTTAAACAGGCTTTGGATCTTCTCTAATTCCCTCTTCACAGTTTTATCTTATTTCTAAAAGGCCAGATGCTTGGTCCGTATCTGCTCAGATCTATATTTTGCTAATGGAGCTCAGGTTTCCGTAGAAAGAAATGTAACCGAGTTCCCCTAATACCCATTGCTGGGTGACTCTAAAAGAGAGACTTAGTCCGTCCTGTGGTGGAGAGATAAGGGTCATATTTTAAACCAACCTACTTTAAATGAAATTAAATAGCTGTCAGTGTTAATTGAGGACACTTGTCTGTGGAACCAAAAAATCTGACTTTATTTCTTTCTTCTAAAACTGCTGCACTTATTTCACCTCTCCAAATGGTGAGATAGGGATGACCTCCCAGGAAACTGAGGAGATAGATATTTGTGCAAACTGCTTTTAGGGAGAGAGGGAATCTTCTCTAAGTTTCTGTACAATTTACGTTTCACCCACCCTTAGATAAAATGTCAAATAGCGTATACTTAGACCTTTTAATAATAACTTTTGGCTGTTTGTGAGTGATGAAGTATCTTACCTGTGCAATGTCATACCCAAATTCAAAAAGATAATTATAGATAGGTTATGCAAAAAAAAAAAAAATGCTGCAGCTGAGTGCCCTGTGCCACAATCTCATGCATGTGACATGGCATTTAACATGCTGGACAATAGTCCGGGCTGCAGCAGGGTCACAGAGCAGCAAAAGGGCTGTTCTGTGGTTTTATCTATAGGTGGTATTATAGACCACTGTATTCTTTGATGTCCTTTCTTTAAAACATCATACAGATTAATAGAGAAATAAATCCAAATGAAACAAATACAGAAAAAAACCAGCGTAGTTTTGCTGGTAATTTATAATTTCCCTCAAAATACCCATCCTTTAAAAAAAAAAAATCTAACAGCCTTCTGTGTTACTGCCTTTATTTCCAGGTTATCTCTCTCAGTTAACACGAAGTCCTTTGCCAGTGTTTGATATTCAGTGTCTGAACTGTACCAATTTGGCAATCTTTGTAGGAGGAGATACTATCCTTTATCAAACCAACAAATGTAAGAAGAAATTACAAGCTTTTGGGTTAATTTGTCCGGACAAGCCACACAGTACCGTCTTTGCTTATTAGAACAATGAATGTGAAAGCATCTCCAGCATTTCATAAAGGGATTTTCTCTTCGGTCATGTCAAAGTCTTCCTAATCGCCTCCTTTGAATATGCATACCAGTAAAACTCCATCACTCAAACCTTTGCAAGAAGCTATACAGAAAGCACCTAACATGTCAGGTTACTCAAAGAAACACACAAAAGCATAAAAATCTCTCTTTTTGCACTCACTCTCTGTATCTGATCAAAGCTGCAGAGCCTAATTGCTGAGATACTACACACAGCTTGTCTCATCTGCTCTCCCTGAGACTGCAAAAGTCATCCCCAGCATAATGATTTCCTCTTAGTTTGGAGCTTATCCCTTTCTGCTTGAGCTAGCTAGTGAAATGCATCCTTATATACGCATTGCACTCTAGTTAGCAGAGCTGACCGTGACGCAGTGGTTCAAATCCTGCAACTGTTGTGCTAGGGAAGTTCAGAACTTTTTATATAGCTGTTAATTAGAATAACACATTCTTTAGCTGATTCTAGCTGCTACACCACATCCCTTTAAACATATCAAAACAGATCAAGGGTCAAAGGTTTGTTTGATGATCAAAACTGAATGGCCAAACTGTCTACAACTAAACAGAGGCATAAATTACCCTGGGTACAAGTAAAGTGAAAAATTCAGTGAAAGAGAGAAAAACCTGAATGATCTAATTCCATTAGATTTAAAGGAGTCAAACTCTTTTCGTCCACTGATACTTTGGGGAACAGGAGAACCGCATTTTGTTTTCACACGTGGAATGAAATGCAGAATGAGCTCCATAAAGGATGAATACTCAGAGGAGTTTTTTGTTTTCCAGCATGTCTCTGCCTTTTCTCCACTGCTTTTCCCACATCTTCTCCCCCACGCCCAGTGCTTTTATTCAGAAAAACACAGCATGAGTAAATAAGAGTACCAATAAGAATGTGAAGTATTAGTGGAGGAATCTCAACATATTTCTTCAGTGCGGCCACATATAGAATGTGATTAAAAACTAATACACAACACATTACACATTAGACTTTATTAACGCCCTCCTCCCATTTTTAGTTCTTCCATTTCATTTTCTCAATTCCAGGCTTTTATCACCAGAGCGGTTTGATAAAAGTCTGGCTTAGTTATGTGACATTGCAAAAAGGACTGTACACTCAAGAACATTCTCACCATTTCTGAAGTATCCAATTTTTCTCTCACTTGTACTGAAGAATACTTGCCCCTTGGGGTCTTTTCTACTTCACTTGAGTGCTATGGTTTTTACATTTATACGTTTATGCCAACTATGTCATTAAGTTAATATTTAATGGATGGCATTTTCCCCCACCTGCCTGGGGTTAAGGTTAGATGAAGTCCTGCCCAAACACCAGCAGTGAACATTGAAGTTGTTCATATTGATTGCTATCACTGAGGAACATGAATACCTGAATGATTTATAGTACTCAGAGTACTCTCCAGGGTTTAGGACTGCAAACACCTGTCCGCAACTTTAAAGGGTGACTGTATCCGTGCTAGGGCCCTGGGTGCATTTCTCCATCTTGGGGGTCTGGCCCTGAGAAGCCTCCACAGGTCTCCCCTTCCCTCCTAAGCTGCACTAAGGCTCAGACTCCCACCTCTGGTCTCTGCCTGAGTTATATCACCGTACATCCATGCTGGGTCTCGTATATCCCCATCCCCAACCGCTGGACTAGAACTCCTGGCTCAGCTGTGGACCTGCCTTATCACCATGAACTCATATGGTGACCTGGGCTCAGCCTGGTGACCATCCCAAGACTTGCTTGCGGTACCATGGTGCAGACCCCAAGAGGTTTATTAATTAAGGGGCTCAGAGGCATTTTTAGGATAAGAAATGAGCCATGGCACTCATCCTGTGCTTTGTGAAGAGGATTTCTGCAAGTGTGAATCTCTAGTCCATCTGGAGATCCAAATTCTGATAAGCAAAGAAGAGCAAGGGAATATTTCAAGACTTAGTTAGCTGTGTTATAAGAAATCTTCAGTTTGGCTTCATCTAGAACCTTCAGTTGGAACACTTGAGGGGGAAAATATCCTCTTTCCTACCCAGAATATTTGGGACTTACAGATTTCTGTCAGTTCAGAAACAAATGCTGAGCAAGACAGTGGTGGGGAGAAGTCTTTGTAAAGAAAGTGCTCATGACACAGAAGACAGTGCTTTCATGAAAAAGAAGATATTTATAAAAACACACCATTATTTTGTCAGTACTTTTGAAACTATGAGTACTGGTTTCAAAACCTGCAAGTGAGATTGCATTAAACTTTCCTATTCTTTGTTTTTCTTGTCATTTCTTCTGTCTATGGTAGATAAACCATTTACAGCTGGTTACAATTTCACATAGACCAAACTAACCTGAGTCAGTTTGGAAGATGACAAGAACCTGTTTGAACCCGAAGACCATTTTCAGAAAAGCTCAGGCAAGTGCTGAAACCGGTGACTGCAATGGCAGTAGGAAATGGCTGTCAGGGAGAAGAACACCATTTGACCTCTTTCCATGAAGACATGTTAGGGTTTTGGAGAGCAGATTGCCAGTGGGGTGCCCCTTTCCCCTTCTTTTTCCTGCCCTCTTCCTTCTCTTTTCCTCTCCATCACACCATGAAGAGGTTCTGACAGGGGTATCTCTGTGGCATGGCTCCAATCCTTGCTGGGTATGGGAAGCAGCCAAAGGGGATTAGGAGAGCTAAAGGGCCATGCTAAGACACAGGCCAAGTTAGCTCAGGTCACTGCCTGCTGATGGCTCCAGCCTGATGCCCAGAGCTAGTCTCGGAGAAAGGAGAGGGAGAGCAATGTGGAAAATCCAGGAGACACAGACACGAGCAACCTGCACTTTCTACCAGCACCAAATTTTGCAGAGTTTTGAACCCAAAGTGCTTTACAGCACTGCTCCATTAAGAGCAGCAGGATCAGGAGGCTTCAATTCATCAACGCCACAAAACAAATCCTGGCTTAAGCCATCAGGTTTCACATGAAAAAAAGACAGAGAAAACAGAAGCCAAAAACTCTCAATAAAACCACAGAGACAATAAATCAGCCCAGTTTCATGCAGAAAAGGTACCTTTGAAACATCCTCTGGCAAACCTGCTGAGAGCTTCATGTCCCTAATGAAACCTGAAACATGCAGGCTTGCATTTTTGGCTGTTAACTCGGCACAAGTAAGGGAAAATACTACCCCCATAACTTGGGAAAAAAACCCTTAAAACATCTCTGCAGCTTCTTCCTTCCCAAGGCATTCCTGTTTTCTGGCGCTTCCACCGGGAGACAAACCCTGCAGATTCATTGGGAACTGGTGGGAGAAAGATGCTGCTCACATTTCTGACAGCTTTTGGGTCAGGCTTTGGTGCTCTGTGCCTAAGAGATGACACCCAGCACTAGAAATGAGAGGAGCTGTACCCTCTATCACCCGGTCTTTACCTATTAACACACACAAGCAAAGCATGGGGAGTGTTTCCTCACAGCTGCTCAGTCAGCGATACAGGGATTTCCTCTTCAAACACCTTCAACCCCATTTCTACCTCTTCTCAGTTAGTTATTATTATTCTTACGGTGGAGAGTTTAGCGAGCCAAGAGAAAGTGCCAAAATCGCTACTTTCCTAGGGACAGTGGGTAAAGGGCAAGACTGCCCTGAAATTAGCAGATAAGAGCAGACCTTAACTGAAGCTTTTATCGGTTGTTTGTGTTCACCGAGGCCAGATGATTTTCAAGGAGCCGCTTAGAGATTTAAAGCGCTGATGTGACAGGAACTCTTTGATTTCAATGTTCCTGCCCTCTTCTTGCAGCCAGTGTTTACGTAAACTTGAGAAAAACTGCCACTACTGTTCATCTCCCTCATTTTTCAACCTTAATGGTAATTACATTCCACGCATGACAGGAGACAGCATTGCATTCAAGACCGGGGCTGTAACGCTGCCTTTGACACACCATTACTATGCATTAAGTCACGGTTTCATAGAGGGGGAAAAATGACCTGTTGCAAAAGCGTGGGCTTAACGAGCATTGCAAAAACATATTGTTGATTTGTGTAAGAGGTTTCAGTAAAATGCTGCAGCTTGAGATTTCCAGGGGTATCCAACTGATGGAGGCATGACCATCCTATTGGAATTTAATGCAAGCAAGGCTTCCAGTTTCCCTGGGCTCTATTGAAATCCCAACCTCTAAGCTTTCCATTTAAAGTGCTGTAGATTTTTTTCCCCCAATCTTCTGGAAGACAGTAAGGCAATCCTCTATGTGTGTAAGGGGGCTATGAGGTGGGAGGCCTGTGTAATGTGGGTTTGTGTCTATAGGTATGGTATACAGCTCTTCCCATCCAAATGCCCCTCATTTCTAAGCCTTTCTGCATAAGTGCCTCAAGTTTTACACCTAATGCTTTAGTGTTAAAGCTTCTTTCAGCACTTTTTTTCATGTAAGATCTTCTTTTTTAGACATGAAATTTCTAATTTCTATTTGTCTGTGCAAGATCCCTACCATACCCTTCTTTACTCTCAGCTTTTCTCACAGCTGATAAGCCCTCTCTTTTCTCTGTGCCCTGGAAAAATCCCATGCTACCAAATATTTGTTACATCTGCCCAGTCCTGCTTGAACTACAGACCTTAACAAGGGTTGCCTTTTGTTTACTGTAATGAGAAAAGATAGCTATTTTAATGTGATACCTACTTAGCAAATAATTCCTTCCCTTTCCTTCATTTAATCTGCTTGAGGCTTGCTCTTCCAGAACCAATCTGGTCAGTCGATAGAGTGGAGGGAGGAAAAATAAGTAGTTGTTGCTAGTTCACTCCTCTAGATACAATGCTGTCTGCATGAACACCAGACTGATGGACATGTATATAACATTTTTGAGAAAACATAGCACATTGCATCATTAAAAAATTCTCACAAAATACAGCTTAGGTCTGCTTTCTGTGTGACATGCAGTCAGAGCATCGCAATATACACAAGCATCATCTGAGACATCTCATAGCCATGAACAACGGTTGGCAGAGCACAGAGAAGACATTTTGGTCTGGAACTGAAGTTCATCCTCAAGCTCCCAAATATCATTACCCATCTGAACTGCTCCCCTTCCAGCCACAGGCTAAAATAAATGGACCATAGTGAGTGATTTCAAGCAAGTCTTGACATAAAAGCATCTTTGACTCACAGTTTCAACCCTGAAAAAACGCCAACTGCTCAGGGCAAGGATTATTTCTGTAGCACTTCAGTTTCAGCCTTGGCTCCAAGCTCCTGGAGAGGAAAACCACGATTTTACCTTGAGCAGCAGCCAGGTTATTCCCCCACCCCCAGCTCACACTGACTTTCCTGCCAGCAGCCCCTCCAGGATAACCCCTGGCTGCTTCCATGGCTCCAGGGATCACACATCTCCTCTCATAGTCCCTACCCTTGCCTTGCTTGCACAGCCTTGAGCTGAGGCCAGGCCAGGCTAGTGGTTGCAGCACAGAGGTCTGCTATTAGTTAGTCCTCTGCTGGGCTGATTTATCTCCTTGCAAGAGTCGGTAGTTGCAGGTTTTGGCAAAGGAGTGCCATGGGGGAATGGGGGGGACAGGGAACCTCCATTGCTTTGTGCCAGCCTGCTGTGCTGGGGGGCCACCCAGTGCTCCAGCCCACATCTTTCAGGAGCACTGAGTTGCCACAATTTCTTGAACGTGTAGGCAGCTTCAAGATTATAGCAGCTTTAAAACTCTCCTTCAAATGAGCAACTTTTTCTCTCCATCTTGGACAGCAAAATATGTGTGTATATGTTACAGGCCAAAAGCTGCATATGTTACTCTGCAAACACAGATTCCCTAGAGAGGGAAACTACAAAAAAAAAAAAAAAAAAAAAAAGAGAATAATTCACCTGTATGTTTAATCTGGCCTATGCTGAGAGGAAACAACTGGGCAGTATCCTCCTTCTAATGGAAATGCTCTGTGCACCAATTATATTAGTTTTCATTCTTTAAATTACAGATTAGGTTTTAAAATTCCACACTACTTCCAAAGACCTTTTTAAAGGTCTTTTTCAGGGTTTTATCTCATAACCCTTACAGAACTTGCTTTAGATGACAGAGACAAAAA
Organism: Morus bassanus; assembly: GCA_031468815.1. Taxonomy (NCBI): domain Eukaryota; kingdom Metazoa; phylum Chordata; class Aves; order Suliformes; family Sulidae; genus Morus; species Morus bassanus. The sequence continues at coordinate 54,039,829 of CM062567.1, read as the reverse complement.
AAAAGACAAAAAAGAAAAAAAAAAAACCCAACAAAAAACCCCTTAAACCCCAATCGATTGCTCTGGTAATGGAAATGGAAACCCTGCTTGTCCTTATTATCATGAGCCTTATTACCCTTGTCATCACCACCACCATTATGCCATGAGGCTTTTATTCTGCAGGCATTGTGAGGAGGTTCAGCAGCAGAAGGGGCAAGCACCCAACCCTCTCCCTGCTTGGAGCTGCAGAGCCACACTCCCATCTGTCAGTGGCTCCCTTAAGTGGCGCTTTATCTTCTCTGCCTAACGAATTACACTTTATTGTATCTGTCTCACAGTAATGCCCCGAGTTCTCTGCTAAAATCAGGGATCTCCTCCAATTACAGCCTGTGCAGACTTACAGTGAAAAGTCATCCTTGCCTCTCAGAGTTTGCAATTTAAACCATCAGGGCTTTCCAGGCTGGATCCTCAGCCTCTCGTGATGCCCAGAGACTGGCCCAGAAAGCAGGGCACGCAGGGCGCCAAACAGCAAAAAATCAGTAATTTTGACTTGGAATACCCACCGTCCAAAATTCAGGAAATATGGTTCCCCTCAAGTGGTACATGGAAGACCACATTTCCTGTAGATGCAGAGGGTCAAATTCCATTATCCAGCCTAGGTGTAAGTCCAGGTCAGCTCTAGCAACATTAATGGAAGTTACCAGATTTTTAGGAGGATTGGTGAGTGCTGTGGGTATAGCCCACGGCAAATACTTTTAAAAAATGCCATGTTAGTGACTTTTCTGCAAACATACAAAAAAGACAGCGGGTAAGGGAATTGTAGAAGAGCATGTCAGTAACCTCATAATTTCAGTAGAATTATACTACTGTGATTGTGTATTTCTGTAGGCATGATTAAGCTGGAATAAGTACATATTTTTCTCCTGAGCGACATACAACAAACTGGAATTGGAGTGACCATGCAGGAAATATAAGGCATGACTGTGGCAATAGGATTAGACCAAAACATTTCCCCTCATCTACAAATCTTGGCAGTATGAACAGTTCCCCAAGGTTCTCCAAAAGATGTTTTGCTCTACAGATCTGTATGTTGAATAGAGAATACCTCAAAAATTGTATTTCAGAAAGACAGGTTTTCCAGTCTAAGGAATATCAGTGCTGCTGATATGAATATGCTGCAGGATACAAAGTTCCCAGGGGAACTCCACATCTCTTGGAGATGCTGGAACGGGCTCCAACAAAACTTGCCACTTTCCTAATACCTCCCCAAAACACCTGAGGTCCAGCTCTCCCTGAGGCACTGATCCTCATGTGCCACCAGTGCACAAGGAAAAGGGCACTACTATTTTTTGTGGGAGAGCATTGGGCTGCTGCTGGCAGAGAAGGACCACTGCCTTCATCAGGAGTGGAGCGGTGGGGTCAGGCACCTGGCCACTGTCATTTCAGGGCCAGAGCTGACACCTCTGCATCACGCTGTGGTGTGCTACAGGGACTGTGCTTATCTGAGCATCGTTGTGAGGATGCTATGTTGCAAAGTGTAAATGTCCCCAATGGGCTTTGAAGAGAAGGCTGTAGAAGTGGAGGGAATCGAACCTTGACTTGAGCCCTACATTTGTATCCCCGACTCCAGACACTTACTTCACCTTCAGCTGGCAGCCAGACCATCTAGAAACTCTCACGTCTCTCCCTCTCCCTTTTCTGCCATGTGCACCACTCACAGTCTAATTAGCTATTCCTATTATTGCTACCTTTCTCCCATGATTGCCTTGTTCACTCCTAACAATGAGGAATGTGACTCCCAGGCAGTTATCAGCTAATTGGGGCTCAATAAGGTCACTGGCTAGGCATTATCCTGACCAAACCAAAATGTGCATTGACATTCAGTGCAAACATTATCCTCTGTGTGAAATATCCCAGCTTTAACCAGAAGCATGCCTTCCAAATTTGGCTGAAGCTGCTCTGCAAAAGCTCTGCTGTGGTTCTGTCAGATCCATGGGGTTAAGCTGCAAGAAAGAGCCCACAGAGGGAAACGGTGCTCTACATACTGTGTAAGCAAGTTTTCTGGCAGCCTTATTCACTGAGGCATCCAGTGGAGTGACTGTGGTTGAAAGTAGGATCATCGCTAAGCACAGTAATTGCAGAGATGAACTGTATTCAGTGACTCTCTCACAGCTGCATGTCAAAGAGTGATCGCAGAGTCTTGCTGTGTGTTGGGAGCTGATTTTTCTTTTCCACAATCTGTTTGACCAGGTTGCAAAACCTTGCTTTCATTCATTTGATTCCTGAGCGGCTGTCCTCTTTAGCCTTTCTAGCTTTTATTTGCTGCTTTTATTCACTAATGGTCTATTTACATCACCAACATTTTGTTGATATGAGTATTTGAGACATGTCTATTAATCATCCTAATGCCCAAATTCATTTGCCTGTTCATGCAACATCATAGCTTTTTTGTTATTCCTGAATAATTTTATAAATCTTTCAGCCATTCAATTAGAAAACTGAAATCATACCCTGTGACTAAGGTGCCAGTCAGACAGCATGCTTAAGTCACAAAGTAGCTGGTTAAGAGATTTGATGGACAAGAAGGCACGACGTCTGATGTAAGAAGAAAATATCTTCGTGTTTCATTGAATATCACTTCCTCTGTTGTTGGGAAGCAAGACCCACAACATGGGCAAGTGTCTGCCATGGTTATGTTCTCTGGGAGGAGATCTGGGTGCCCTGTATGGATTGTTTTGAGGATGGGTGAAGGAGTGGCCAGCACAGCATTGGCAGGGAGGAGTCTTTCACCTTGCAGATCCATGGTGCAACTCTTAGGATGGTTGCAGCAGTGGCTCCACAGTCTAGGCAGGAGATCTCTTAACTAAAAGGGTGGCCCATCACCTAGGATCCAAGACTGGGTCCTCTTCATTAAAGACCTGGATTTAGCCTTTGGTGAAATATGAAGTCAGTTCTGACAATGACACACAAATAAGAGGTGGAATTGCCTTTGGTTTTTGGGATTAAAGACTGTTTTCTCCTCGTATCACCATTTTCATTTAACAAGGATGTCAGATTCTCAGGGCTGATACCTTCACACAGCCAAGGAAGTATGTAGTTTTCCTGGCCAATACTACTTGATATAGGTGAATAATAAGAAGTACATGAGTAAAAAGCCTCGTTGAGCTGGTGGGGTGAATGTTGGAAGGATAGTCCTCCAGCTCAGGCTGGTTGTACAGTCAGCGAACAGTGGAGTGCAAAGAGCAGAGAGGATGCTCCCCCCCTTAAGCAGAAAAGGAAACGGGGTGGAAAAGGGGGGGCACTCTTCTCTGCTGGAAAATCTTCATGTGCTGATCATTGACACTCAGGTTTTAGATCTTCTGACAGAAAGCAAAGACTTAACCAATCAAGAATATTAACAGTGGTGAGGTTGAGGTTCAGCTCTGAAATGAAGTGATTTAACACTTGGCTGTGCAAAACACTGAGCAAGAAAGTTTCCTTGTGCCTTCAGTGAAGCAGAAAATCTCTGTGAAATTATCTAAAATAACAGCATCCTTTATGAGCTTTCATCCCTGCACCATATGGTTTCAGCTGGCTGAGGCTACTTCCATGCAGTACCCTGCACTTGGTGCACACGTGCGTACACAGCAGTATGTCCAAGATGGGACTGCCCACCTTTTGTACGCAGGAGGCCACTGTTCAGGCACTCACAAATTTCAACAGACTGAAATATTCCAGGTCAAATACCTGGTTCAGGATGATTTTTTAAGTTTCACTTAAAGTCACGTAGGAAGACTGCTTCAACTGAGAGCCAATTTAATTGAATGGGAGTTTATAACTTCAGTGTTCTTTAGGCTGGGCTTTCAGTGAATAAAAGTGACTTCAGGTTTACTTCAATGTCATTTACAATTATTACTCATTCAAAAATGAAGAGGACGGTGATCCCTATCTGTCAGTTACCCTTTCACTAGCCTTCCTGCTTTCTCCCTTCCTGTTGCCTTCACAAAATGAAAAGTACTTGCCTTTGTATCTAAAAGTTGATTAAAAATACACCTCATTTCACTGAAACACAGGAAGAGATGTTTTGTCTTTCCACATTTTCCCTTTAATTCCCCGGACTGGGCAATGATTATTTTTTGGTTGCATGTGTTACCTGATAGCTGCCAGAAGCAGAGATTGACCTGGGGAGTAGGGCTCCATGCCATGGCCTGGTGGAACTAAAAACCAAAGCTTTCAGCCATAAAAAAGGATTGGGCAGTACACTTGAAGATGTGTCAGTTAAATTAGCTAATTGATACTACACACAACTTGGCACTTAATTTAATACATCCTTACTGTATTTCCTTTTTGGAATCTGGTGTTTTACTAGCTCAGATTTAGGCTACATGGATACCTACTGGTTTTATTCCTTAGGAATAAATTTGGCTATACAACCTTATAAATTTCCTCTGGTAGTGCAGATGAGCTGCCTCACACAGCTGTCATCCTCCTCCTGCCCAATATCAGGATAGAATGACCCATTTCTTGCAGGACTGTTATGAACTCTGGCCCATCATCTCTTATTGACAATGCCTTAAGAGTAATACATTACATTATGCAAGAAGCCAGGAAGTGAGCTGGCTCTTCCTATACTACAAATATTTTGGGGAAAAAAGATGACAAAACAATATAAAAACTATCTAGCTTTTAACAACTGAGACACTACTTTCATTATTCATTTCCCTCAACGTATACTTTTAACAAAAATGGCCATTTCCTGTCTTTTCAGCAAGGCCACCTTGGCCTCTCAATTAAAAAAAAGAAGTCAGGATAAAAGGAATTACTGCGAGTGTGTATTATTTTGTAAGGCAATGAGTAGAACAGATATGAGAATCCAGTAGAGACAGACATTATATGCCCTGCTACTGTCAGCAAATGCTTTTTCTAAAAGCAATAACAAACCAAAATCAGCCTAGTTCCTTCTTTCCTACATGTTCTCAAGGGATGTCAATTTGCTACAGAAAGTTGTTCCATTTCCATTTATTTCCATTTTGGCCACACACAGTTGCTCCCCATCCACTGACACCACATTTGCCACCCCATAATGATGCATTGATAAGCCAAGCTGCGGTTTGGGCAGGGGGTCAGGATGCCCTGCTCCATCCTGCCATCCCTCCCCTACCAGCAGCGGGCTCTGGGCAAGTCACGTGTGTGCGATGTGACATCCCACCAGCCCCACAGCTCCCATGGGGATGCAGTAGCAGCAGTTTGGGCTCTCTGCCTGCGCACTCACAGCATCAGGAGGTGGCGTGTGAATTTGGGGATGGCTTATGTCCCTTTGATGACTCTGATCAGAGCCACAGCCTGGTGTCAGTGCTCTCTCCCTCCCCAAACCTGGTTGGGCTGCTAAGCGATGCCACTGCCCCTCGCCCCCGCTCCCATGCCCTAGCAGCCAGTGGAGATGGGAGGTACTTGCCCCCATTTAATTCCCCTCAGCGAGCAGTGACCCCAGCAAATATCTTCCTTGCAGCGCTGAGGCTGCAGTTTGGTTCGCAGTGCCGAAACACAGTTGTTGGCTACAGTCCCCAGATGTCTTTCTCTGTTTACATTTCCCCCATCAAGGCTTTTTTCTAACACCCACGGTATCAGGGTTTGGGGGAGGCAGGGCGATGTCCTGGGACTACCTCAGACATCCATTTTCCAGCAGAAGGGCTGGGGCCTTTCAATGCCAGACAGCCCACTAGGATGCAGAGGTGATTTTCTCTCTGAATTTGCACTCCCCATGTCTCCGGTTCGATATCTCAAACTCAGCACCAACCTCTTTCCCTGATAACTGTAACTAATGGCTTCTGGGATCCAGGGGGATGTTTTGGAAAGGACAGAGCATAGTATCTCACCAGGTCAGGGACCGCAGAGAGATTTCGTGGTCCGGGGCTGGGTCTCACCAGGTCTGTGCCCTGCATGTGCTGCTTATACTCGTGCTGATGCATCCCGTGAGCCTGAGCATATTGTCCTTTCTGAAGGAGACCATGAGAAGGGGTGAAGAGGAGTGGGGGAAGAGGACACCCAAAAGGTGGTGGGTGGGAGAAGAGATGGAGGGAAATAGCACCATTGCTCAGGTGTGAGGAGCTCTTGTGATTCCTTCTTCCTTTGTAGTCCAAGAATTTCTTCTAATAAATTCAGTGAAAACCCCTCTACTCTAATGAGAGGTCGCAAGAGGTTTTTTGGAAAACTACCTACTGACCCTTAGGACCCAAATGAGTTGGTGTGTCTGCACCATAGCATCAGATTTGGGGGTGGCAGGGATGACTGGAAATCATGTAGGCACTTTTGAATTTACAGCCCCTCTCCAAAAGCAACACAGGTTCTTGGAAACAGAGCTCAGCAAGAAAAAAAGTACTGGAAGAAAAATATCTGGGTAAATTACAACAGTTCTGAAATTGGTATTAGTTTCCAAGTGCTTTAGAAAAAAGAATATTAAAAGTATGTGTTTTGTTCTGACACTTTGGGCTACCTTTTCTTTGCTTAAGCTTAAATACAACATCTGAAAATGAAATGTCAGTTTGTTTCAGGTTAACCTAAAAACACTCTCTTCACTAGTTCAATCCAAAGCATCTTTTCTTAGTTGTTCACTAGGCAATGAACAAAGTAATTTTGTGCTGATACAGGTTAAATCCTTTTTAAATCATGGGACAAAAACACCCCCAAAATAATCATATGTTCTTGCTGCTCAGCTTAGACACTCAACTTACAAGCTGTCGTGGAAGGTCGATGAAATTGGGCTTCCCCATCATGCCAGTGTTCTTGAATATTTAATGCACATGACAATATTTCCTTACAGTTCCTAAGTTCCCAAATCCACAGTTACATTTCCAAATAAACTAGCTTCATTCGCAGAGGGTGCGTGTATCCCCTAAGTGGCTGAAACTCCCACTGAACCTGCTGGGTTGTTGTAATACCTTGGCATCATTGGAAAAAAAGTCAAGTCAAGTTTGTTTAGGGTATATGGATGGCTTCTGAGTTGGTTTTAAACACTGCCTTTAGGGCAGCAAATTTCAAACTTTAATCCAACTTTAATATATCTGCTTACTTGCTCTGTGTGCTGAAATACATTAGAGGAAAGGGGATGAAAGAAGGCTGGTTCAAAGCAAGTTGTCTTATTATGTTACCTCCCCTCATCCACCAAGTCAGAATGAGGGTTTCAGCTTATAACAAACTGCACCTGTTTTGATCAGCCAAAGATTTTCCACAGCCAGAAGCTGCCTTCATCATTTACTGTATAAACTGTGGATTCAGTGAAACTGAAACTCCTTGGCTAAAAACTGTTATAGATAGCACTCAGTGCACTGGGTGGAAGGTGTTACCACACAGAACGTGGGCAACACTAAAGAAATTGATCTCCTGTATTACAAACAGAATTATTTTAACATCACATGTTAAATTTATCAGGAAGTTTCTTCCAGTATTTCAAACCATAAAGTTTTTGTTGGAAGAGTAGAACATCAACACAACAAATTACAGTGTGAATATTTTCAAATAGTCCTAATAAGATCTTCTGTGTCCCCCAATTTTTCAACCCAGCAGTGAGAAGTGAGTGTATTTGCATCTCAAGAAACATATGGGCCTTTTACAATTCAAAATATTTTCCTTGCCTTCTACTATGACTAAAAAATCATAATAGCAGATTTGATTCTTTCTTTAATCCTTTCGAGAAATTGAATCAGCTCTGACATCTCTACTTTTTTTCCAAAAAGTGAAATCTTTGAATCAATTTTTAATAAGATTGTAATTGACAAATCCATTGGAACATTAGTGAACATTTAAATACTAATTAGCTAAGCCACTGCTAATCTTTCCTCAGCAGAGCTCACAGACACAAACGTCAATTAAACCTGAGTTTGTCCCCAAGGAAAGAAGGTCAGAGGGTAGTGTTCAGTCAGCTGTGAGATTATTAATGCAGTGTTAGGAGTAATAATCTCTGGGGAAAGAAAAAAAAGCTAAACTTCCTTTTACTTTTTTTTTTTAGTAAATAATTACATTAACTATAGGGTGGAGAAAGGAGGAACAAGGGAAGAATTACAAAAAGTGAATCAACAGCTGTTGCCTCTCTAGCAACAAACCAAACAACCATCAACCCATTGCCTAAGGAGTTAGGAGGCAGTTCATTCTCTGCTTACAGCTAAATCATTGAGTATCTCAGGCAAACTCCTGCATGTTTCCACCAGGCTAAGATTTAGGGTTTTATTTACTCGTGAAATTGCTATAAAGTGTTGAAATTTGGGGGGTTTTTAACACCCTTTAACATCCCTTCCCCCCTTCCTAAAAGAAAAGCACATCTCCAGGCCTTGCACTCCTCCATCCACCTCAAGACCTGTGGATATATTTGCTGTCACTAGCAAACACAGGACAGCAAAATAAGTGGTATGTGCTTGATGTGCTCTCCCAGTTTGCTTCCTTTTGCTTTTCAGAGCACTTTATTTCCATCCTGCACTTAGGCAGGTAGATGGTTGTGAGCACACAAACAACCCCATTAAAGTCAAGGGACTTCTCCTGCACTTCGAATTACACAGCTCCTTAAGTGCTTCAGTAGACTGAAGCCGTAACTCATTAGGACCGGCGAGCACAGGGGTGTGTTTGACTACATGCTGCGATGTCTCTGCAGATTATTTATTTACATTGCATTGATGGACTTCAGCACCTGTTTAAAATTAAGCACTTGCTTCCTCAACGAGGTACTCAAATACCTTCTTTTCTAGTTATATCTAACATCCCTTCTTCCCCACAAAATATTCCAAGGAAAGGCTGCCATGGAGAGCATCTCCTGAGACACAGAGTCTCAGAAGTGCAGCTCTACTGGTAATGCAAAATCAATCATTTCAAACTAGGAGGGAAAGCACATGATAGAGGATTCCTGACCCCAGCCGCCATTGTGAGAAGTGTGTAGATTATCAGCTCCCTCTTATCAGAATATGGTTCTTGTATCAGCCTGCTTTGTCAAAATCATATATTTTATATAAAATTTGTGATAGAGTATGGGCAGCCTACAGCATGGTAAAGTTGAAGTTAGAGTCAATATAAGGGCATATGGAAAGTGCAAACTGCTACAGGAAGTGTTTTGGAAAGCTAGAAACACTGAAGTGACATAGCCTGGTGAGGCCTAATGTGCAACATATGGATTCTGCCTGCTCTTGGAAAGCTTTAGCATTAGAGCCTCTTAGCTGTGCTTAAAAAGAAAAAAAAACCCAAATTTTATAAACCATTCTTCCAAAAAACAAGGTTAAAAAGTCCCCAACATATCTTAAAAAAAATAACCTGTTCATGTACCATGCTGGTTAGCAAGCTAAGTATAAGTTGATTTATTTAGGAGCTTTGGAGAAATCTCAGCAGAGAAAAATATTACAGCTTGCTGTCATAATTTCCTAAAGTTTAAGTGTTTATAGATTTGTAATGCTCTGAGCTAGGAGGGGCCACTCTGTCATCCAGTCTGACCTGTTATATATCACAGGTCATTACATTTCACCAAGTTACCTTTGCATTGAGTCCAATAAATTGTGTTTTGCTAAAGACTATCTCCAGAAAGGCATCCATCTGGATGTAAAGACTTTAGGAGCCAGAGAATCCACCCTCCCCCGCCACCCCTAGTGTGTTCCAGTGATTAGGCTCACTCTAATAAAAACACGTGTTATTTTCAGCTTAATTTCTCCAGCTTCAGCTTCCAGCCACAGAGTCAGGTTATGCTTCACTTCACTGGACTGTAAAGCCCTTTGGTGTTCAGCCTTCTCTTCCCGCAAAGATGCCTCTCTGGAGGACCTTTATGGAGGATAAACACACATAAGAAGCTCCATCTAAGTAATTTCTCTCCAATCCTTGATTTTGTTTTACAGCTGTTTCTGTGCTTTATGGGTATACACCTTACAAGCAGAACTTGCTGAACATGCGGTATTTCACTATCATTCTTACCAGTCCCAACCATAGATGAGCTCAGAGCTCAGTGACATCATTATTCATGCAAATGTTACTGGAGTATTATGCTGCAGTCCCCTGCTTTCCTTCTGGTCCAATATAACCAGTAAAGCCTTTTGGTTTTGAAGGTACAGCCCCCTTTCTTGTAGATGAGGTCTGTATTTTTCATTCTAAGGTATACAAACTGGTATTTCAATTGTACCACTTCATTTCACCGGGCTACACTTACCAAGTAATTCAGGCCAGTTTATATCACTGCTTAGTCTTCCTGACTTTTACCATTCAGACAGTCATTGCCCTATCTCCAGATTATGATTTTACTTCAACTCACAGATAAAGATGTTGAACTGCCAGGTCAAATATGAATTGTCACTGAACCAAACCAGAAAAATCCACATTCAATTAAAATTCCTCATTTGCTTACAGCTCCTTCAAGGTTTAGTCCACCTAATATATACCTCACTAACAATGTGTAATGCTAACTTATTTCTGATAATGGCATGCAGAAGGTGGTATGACAGATACCTTTCAAAATTGTACGACTTCTGCTAACAGTAAGATTTGTAATTCCAGCAGAGGAGGACATCAGCTTTCATCTAAGAACTGATATTAATTCTGTTCCTGTCCTTGAATACTTCATTAGCAGAGCCTTGTAGAAATTCATTCATTATTTTGACTGAGCCTGATGTTTGGTTAACTGGTTTAAGTTATCCCACTTATTCTTTGTGGCTACTGACTGTCTATTTAATATGTAAATATTGGTAGTTTTACAGAGTGTCCCAGGTCCTCCATTGTCCAAAATTCAGATGAGAAGAGCCTAAACTCACATATTTATGGTCTGAAGATGCTTATTTTGCAACCGCTTCAGCATGCAAAGAACCACATTCACGTGGCCTTGCTTAAGTTATTTATGGGTCTTTAGCAAGAAAGGTCTTGAAACACAATGTTTTGAAGCCACAGGAACCAAACCCAGAGGACTCTGAAAGGAGTAAGGTGATGCTGCATGATTAGTACAAGTGTAGATTATCCTCACTTGAGAACACTTACATCCTTCAGGCATTTTACACAGGAAATGGCTACTGAGTAAATGTGGCTGCCTGAAGATGCTATCTGTGCACAGGAGTCTGTAGGTCTAAAGAAACCCTAATAACTATACCCCAAATGAATTAAATCCACCACAGGGTATCTCCAGGCCAGGAAGACATATACACGTGCTGAAATGTTTATTTTGCCATTTGTTCTGACAGTGGCAGCCCCGAGTGGCGGAGCTGCAGTGGACTTATCAGCTCTTCTCCCACTTGAATCCCACATGCCAGCAGGGAGCATGGCCACATCCCCATCCCATACGGCTGTCTGTCACCTGGCAGTATCTTGTTGGGTTCCAGGCCTTTTCCTTAGAATTATCACATTCCACTTCCAGTCACCGTGGGTCTAAGTCACGCTCGCCAAAACTGATAGAGTTGCAATTTTGACATGTCAAAATCATTACACAAGCAGAAATCTCCTTGTCCCTGATGGCTTCCCCTCCAGCATGGACAACGTTGTCTGATAAAGCCTACATTTGCTCCAAAACTAAAATGATGCAGATGCGTTTTATACTGTGAAAGAGAGAACACAGCTGTAAATTGCACAGAAATCTGGACTTCAACTCTAATCTTCAGATAACTCCTGCTATGTAGTATGCTCAGCACCAGGGGAAATATCAAAGGGCATTTCCAAATGATATTTGCACATAAAAACTTGCTAAACGGCAGAACAAATCCTCAGCTGGCCTGCCTCAGTGAAGCCATGGAAGTTTATCTCACCAAGGATCTGGTTCAGCATGATATACATAGAATTAACATGGCTCTGGTTGCCACTAACAAGTAATGAAATAAAAATAAAGTCTGCAGGGCTATAGTAAAGTATATGGGGATTTACCTGAAGCATGTGTTGATCTTTTAACTTGTACAGAAATTGGGGCCTGAGATGATGGCCTCAGTGTGGAAACGTAGATTGATTAGATACCTAATCTGCAGCATGTCTTTCATCCCAGAGTGGTTTCCAAACATTATTGTCACAGCTTGCTTTCCCTGATAGCTCCCCTGGTACGTGATCACCCTGTTTCCTGGAGGCCTGGGCTACAGTTCAGCACAGTCGGTTACAAATGCACACCAGGGCCATCACGTTGGCATCAGGGCTGCAGATGGAGCTCTTTTACATTTCCTAGGTACATACATTTCTGGATCCACAAACTTTTGGGGCTTTGTAGGACAGGATGACCTGGACCACTCAGACTTCAAGCACCAGGAACTGGCACTTTCCCTGTCTGCAAGAAGTTTGCAGGAGGGGGAAGCCCAAGGAAGCGGAGGGCCAAGGTCAAGCAGTCCCTGCGGGACCCCTCCATGGGCAGTGGGGATGGGTGAGCTAGACCACAATCCCTGGCATCAAGCCCTGGGTTACTCTAGAAAGGGGGCTCTTGCTCCCTCCATACTGCCCGGCACATTGTATATAACAGACACTAGCACGGACACCACCAGACAGGTCTCTCCCCTCTGCAGTGAGCATCCTCATCATCAGCTGTGCTCTCTCTAAAGCGCAATCAATGTGTATTTCATGACACAAGTGAGAGTAGATGCCCAAAACAGGGCATGGGTTTTGCTTAGCTGGACAGCATCCATACACCTTTAAAAATATAAATCAAGGTATCTTGTAGATCCCAAACTTTTCATCCCTGACACTCAATAGTACAGCAGAGCCTAAACAGCACCATTATATTTTGAATATTTGCCTGATATGCTAGGAACACATCAGTTTGGGGATTTGTGTGAATGCAGCTGATTCTGTAGTTGGAATTTGGACACTTGCCACCACTCCTTTCCTTCTGCTCTCCCTCCTTCCCCTTACTCCTGTTTGGCCTTTGCTACTGCCCCCATTGACCCTTTCGGTGATGAGCCCTGTGCATCCAGCGCACCAGTCCCACAGTCTCCAACCAAAGCCAGAGAAGCCCGCCTCCTCGATGTGGCAGCTGCTGAGCATGGGCAGCTCTGGACCCTCCATCAGCTCCCCATGGCGCCAGGGCCATGTGCTGCATTTTCTCTGCAGAGGGGGCGAAGGACCACTGCTGTGGGATCCACATAAATCTCTTCTGGTGCATTATTACCACACTAGCAAGCTGCAGTCTGCAGCGGTTCCCACATCCTGGATAAAACTCCCTCCCTCCTCTGATTACTGCTAACTCATACTTTCCAGAGCTGATTTATCCCAGGCCTCGTAAAAATGCTTCAGAGCAGCCAAAGCATGTTGCCTTCAGAGCACACCAGATTCCTTCCAGCACCAGGTATTTTAAAAAGACATGTCCTTGGGGAGGATGCCTCTCCTAGTCCAACTCCTACGTACAAAGGCTTCACATTTACCTTAAATCACACAGGGTGTCAGCTGAGCTGAACTATCACTGCTGCTATTATTGTTAGCACTGGCAGGGTCAAGACTTGCTTATTCTGGTCCCTGCCTCTTGCTCTGAATGGGCAAAAAGGAGAGGAAGGGTGGGAGGAGGGAGGAAACAGCTGAGTTTCTCACAGGACCATGGCAGGGGAGTGGTAGCAGATGGAGTAAAATGCTGGACTTCCCTAAATCTCTGCCTAGCACCCTGTGCATTTGCTCACTGACTTGCTCTGCATTTCCACAGATGTCCTGCTCCTACTCTGCATCTCCTTTCCACGATCCATAGGTGCAAGTCACTGTAGGTGACTACAGTGCAGCTAGGCTACTGTTAGCCAAACTTGTCTTTGAGGAATGGATACTTTCACCTCAGTGGGCCAGGGGCAGGCAGAGGAGGTCATCTGCCCATGCTTAGCTAGGACTAGGACTAGGATCTAGAACTCCTAAGATCGTGCCTCCAGCACTGTGTTCTCCTTGAAAGCAATGATGCCAGAAGACTGGGTTCACTACTCACCCTGACCAACTACTTTCATTCTGTTCATTACCGGACTGTTGTTAACTGCTCTGTTTATTGTAACACACTAAAAAATGGACCATTGTCTTTCACTGGCATTACTCTACAAAAGAAAAACATACAGAGGTAACTATGCTAAAGCAGAGCCAAGCAGCAGTAAAATGTCACCCTGTTGCACCCCAGGGAAAGGGTCTACTAAGAGGCAGCAAGCTGAGCCTCACCTGGCTTCTCTGAATCCCCCAAAAACCTTGTTCTGTTCTTTCAAAGATTCCACATTTTGTCTGCAGAAATGAACCAGAGAGAACAAACAACCTTAAACGCTCCCACATGTAAACACGTTCCCATAACAATGAAAATGGAATATACCCAGCAATCAAAGCCCTTGACTTTCTTCTAACTCAGCTGGTGGGTAAACAGACAGGCGATGAAAGAAGAGTAGAATACAGACCCTTGGTTTTCTTGTTTCCTACAGCTCCGACCAGCACATCCCTTCCACCCCTGGCAAAGCAGTATCACGTATGCCTGCCTGTTGGGGCTGGCACCCATCACGCAAGGGGCTGTGGAGACGCAGAGGAAAGGACTAGTCCCTGCTCCAGCCATTTTATGAACTAAGTACAGTTTAGACATTAAAGTTACTTATTCCTATTACTACACCTGCTTTTGAAGGGTAATGGAGGTGTGTGTGCTCTTTTGCTTCACTTTATATCATGTAGGCACATGTTAGTCTCACACAAATACAACAATGCAAACATTAATTTAAGTAGAAAAAGTCATCTACTTCAAAGGATGTTAGATACAGTCCTCTGAGTATGATTAAAACCAGTGGGACTATTCAGTGGACTCTGGATAAAACCCCGCTTTACAGTGTTTCTATGTTGACAGATCAGTCCGGCTTCAGCAGTGCTTTTCTCCCTGAAACAACAGATCCCCATCATTCCTGACACCAGGCAGAACACCATAGCAAACAATCAGATGACTGCAGTGAACAACGTCTCTCCCTAGCCAAAAACCCATCCCACAGACTTAACATAATAAGTTATTGTCTTCTTAAAAAGCAGCAGACACACTGATCACCCTCATTAAGGAAGCAGGACAATTTTCTTCTATAAAACTTCAGCCTTCATAAATGTTGTAACTGGTCCAAAGGGAGAATTGGAGTAGTTTAGTAGCCAGAGGATAAATTCACAGCTTCCCCATGTGCTGTTGCCCAAATGGGGGAAAAATGAAAGAGGAGGGGGGAATTTGCAGTGCTGAACTTCTCTTTTCCTTGTTTTCCTTTTGAGAGCACCGCTTTCGCTGTGGGGTGGTGGATCACCGGAGGGATGGTTTTCCTCCCAGCAGCTGGACTGAACGCATCAGTTAAGCTTGCTTTCCAGGCTCATGGCAAAACATGCTGAGGCCCTTGGTCTTTAAAATTCACTGCCCCTAAAAATCTGCCAGGGCCCTCACTTGGCAAGCTGAAACCTGTATTATAAGGCTTTTGCGCTTAATCTGTTTTTTAATTATGTTTTATTTTTATTTTGTTGCCATGAGGGCATGCAAGTGCTTAACAGGATTTGATGGGGCCACCTCTGAGAGTGAGTCGGATATGTTTGTTTGTTTTTATTGAATGGCAATATGCTTCACTACATCTGTGAGAAGTACAGCTCTAAGTAGATGCATTAACAGGTAACCTCAAAGCTGCCTGGCAGCCCAAATCACTTTCTGTACTTTGTTGTTTTACATGCATGAAGTAGACCACAGAGATGCCAGTTGGGGCCACGCAGGGGATGCATAGGAGAAAAATGAGTGGAGATACAAAGCCGGAGCTTTTCAAGATAGGGAAAACCAGGGAAGGATGACCCGAAAACACCACCAGACACTTCCTCTAGCATTAAAGCCAGCAAAACATTTGCTGGAGAATTGCATGTGACCCTAATTAGCACAGGAAGTCTTGGAAGGAGGGACATACATCCATGGCAGTCAGGATCCAAGCCACTTTGGCTGCCTGCATCGCACTGCAACACAACCACCCATGTGGTATGTATGGTGTGCATTGCGGGGTGAGCAGCTCCCTTGCTTAGGAGGGGCTGAGAGCATGTGAGGTTTGTCAGGAGAGAGTTTCCCCCATCCCAAGAGGATGGAGAGACCACACATTTTTAGGAAATGGTGCTTGCCAGTGGGCATCCACCAAGACTTTGGGTTACTGAGCACTCCAGCAGCAAGCCGACTTTACAACCCTCAGGCACAGACTGGGTCTTTCTCCCAGTGTTTTCCCAGAGGTTTCTGGTGAGACTCCAACCTAATAAACATAATGGTGAAGGGGCTGAACCCAAACTCCCACCACTGTGTAATTCCAGTCGGTAACAGATGCTCTTGGGAAGTTTTTGTGGTGACCAAGGAAAACGAATGCATCATTGAAATGGTGGAGACAAGGACTGACATTTGATCTTTTGGCAGCTAGAAAATTCATGTATGGTGATTATTTAACATGGGATTAAAAGGGATTCCTTGTTCTACCCTCATTCACCTCATGTTTTGCCCATCACTGAGATATCACTGTATGACTAATTTTGTTGTCTGAAGGACTGAATGCATGCCAGGATGCCAAACCTTATTCTGAATTAAACCTACAAAACCCCATATAGAATAAAGATGTTCAGGGTGATATTATTTTACATTAATGCGATACAGGAGTTACCTGAAAGTAACTGAAAAGTTAGAGAGATCTTGGGCTATTAAAAAAAAAAATCACATATAAAAAAGACAACATGTCCATACTGCTACAGCTGTTATTCTCTTTCTTTATACAGCCAAAACAGCCAAAACTGTTTCTAAAAGTGTGAAAAGATCACCTGTTAAAACTGACCACCCTAATTTGTAATATAAACACATTATATCACTTTTGTGCATAATAGAGAAGTACACGTCCATTCACTTCAGCTTAACCATCTAGATCTTCATTGTCTCCTTCTTATTTTTCATGATTGCATTCCATTTAAATATATATATACACACACCTGTGTTAGCTTCTGTTACAGTGGGAGCATAAAGTTTTTACTAAAATTTCACCATCTTCCTAACAGCAAGGGCTTCTGGGGGTCAGTAACAGCGGTTTTGTAAAACCACCTTGAAGTGCCCCAATGGTACAACTGCAGATCCATTTTATTCAGTGATTACATTGTGTTTCCTCCAGCTTCTTTACTACATGCCCTGTCGGATAAATACATTGCCATTTAAATTTGAATCCCTTTTGCTGGTGTTTTTAAAACAAAACCCTCAAACCAGAAAAGGATCGACACATACTTTACTTACCTGAGCCATACAAAAATTGCTGGCATTGCAATACTAGCAATAACCAGCAATTCCATGTCCTTTTTCTTTACAGTGTTATTCTTGGTGCACAAAGACTGTTGGCTTTGAGACTAAGCTTTGCCCAATAGGGTTTCCATCTCACATAATGATCTTCTCTTCCCTTTTTCAATTTTTTTGTTCTCTTCATTAACAGCTAATCACACCCAGTATCTGCAGTCTCTCAAGCAGAGAAATACTCATATATTGGCACAGTCAGGTACCTGGTTATTCCAGCTAGCATTTTCTGGATCTGAATGCATAAAACTTCTGAGGTCTGATGCTTTGTGGTTGCAATGGCAATTTAACATTGAAAATGCCCTATGGGGAACTTAAGTCTTTTACTGTGCCTTTGTTTACTTGTTTATTGAACAGAATTGGTTTAATTGTTAGCTATTCAGATTTATAAGTTACACTGATCTAAATAATTCCCTGGCCAAATGGCAGACAGGATCCCTGGGGTTTTGGGTGAGATTAAATCAGTTGTGTATTAACTATGTTTTAAAGCATTTGATCAAAGCACATTCAGCATACTCCCCCGAAGACATCTAGCCCTCTTGCTCACCATGCTCCAGACTGCTGCAGTTTTCTATGGGAGTGGCAGTTGCATATATCTACAATAACCTAATGTTGTCCACTAAGTGTGCCCGTGTAAGCCTTTTGTGTGAAAAGAAACTTGGTTTGGAAGTGGTAGCTCCAAAAACCAGGCACATAAACAGTTGCCAAAGCAACAGGGATGCTTTTTTTTGCTCACTTGAAGTTTCAGCATGACCAATCAAGCCTTGTCTTACGGCATTACTCTTCAAAAATATTTTGAAATCAGAATTTCAAGGAGTGTGCTGCTGGTTTACTATCTCCTTGCCCCCTTCTGCTCCTTTCACATAACAGCATATTTCAATCTGCTTTTTGCCTACTTGCCACACAACTGCTTTCTCCAAAGTGGGCAGGCAGCTCTTCATAGTGCTACTTTTCTGCTTTTACGGAAATTATAGCAGAAAAAGAAACTTGGGCAATGTCTTATCACACTTTCACTATTCCAGTTTAAAATAAGCTAAACCTTTCAAACAACTTCCAGGCATCAGCTTGTCTGCAGGTATTGTTTTCTTTCCCACAACGTGCACTCCCCCAATTCTTCTATTCCTACTATTATTTTAGTGGCAAGGTGAATTTTTGCAGTTTTGGACTAGGACCAGGGAACTAGAAGGAGAATTATCTTTAAATGTCGCTATCCAACTTTACAAAACATGCTATACAGACCTATTGCATTTACATCCACATGAAACAGTGGCAGCATCCCTGAAATAGCAGAAAGAGTGAGGGAGAATCAGACGCATAGCATTAAATATTGACTGCACTGATGCATATGTGTGTGTGTACAAATCTGCCCAGCTAGAGCTTCTGTGGTATTTGAAAGGACAGTAAACCCTGAAGAGCCTGAATGTTCACAGAGGAGCTTATCAGTTGTTGATGAGGCCCTGTCCAGCCTTACAGACAGCCAGTTTCCTTCTGCACTGGGGCACTAGTTTGCTGTGGAGCCAGCAGAAAGGTGATAAGCTGCGGAGAAGATTTTTTAGGAGTCTTGCCTATCTTTCACACCAAGTGGCCAGAGCACATTTTCCACAGTTGCCACTTACAGATAGGCTGGCTGCTCTCGGATAAGCTCAAGAAAGAAATAGGAAAATGGGTTCCAGTTTGCTTCCTTTCACAGTCCCATAGGACTCTGAGGTTAGGCCAGACTTTTTTCTTTTTTTACCCCCTTTTATATATATAAATCTCCCGGAGCTTATAACTGCAACAGACAAGGTAGCTATGGAGTCGACTCAGAGCAAGAGACAGATTTCAGACTGGCTATCAGCAATTCCCTGTCTGCAGCTGCCAGGCAGGAAAAGGCTGCAAGTTCTGCCAGTTGATAGCAAAAGCCTCAACTAAACTGAGCTGCAAAACTTTTTCAACTGTTTCAGAGGAAAGGGGTTCTTGCAAAGTTTACCTTTTGCCAAACCGCGAGCGACTCTTTTTGGGTTGGGCACTGAGGTAAGGGCAACACAGAGCAGGACAGCATCACCGTTTCACCAGGAAGCAGCATGCAACGCCCAGCTCCAGGACAGGGCAGGGCAGCCTCATCCCTCGGTCCCCCGGTTGCTTCTCTAGATACCGTGGGAAAGGCAAATATGGGGTGGCTGAGGTTAGCATTCAGGGGAGATAACATTAGGAAGCTCCATGGGGGGGCTTAAGCTGATGCCTGAGGTTGCTGTATCTTCATCTTTGAATCTTGCTCTGAATGTTTGACCCCTTTGCAATTGCTAGAAGCGTACCAGGGCATTATCCTGGTCACTGCTTTCCAGGGTTGCAAACTTACACTTGCAGGTTAAAATGTTTTACCCTCAATGTCTGGTGGTGACAGGAGTCATCTCAAGTTATTTGCATATATTTTTGTTTAACACTCCCCTTGGGATAATGCTATTAGCACATAACAATACACAATCACTATAAATCTGACATCCTGTAGGACTGTGGTGGTATTGCATCTAGTGGGCAGTTTTCTTTTACAGCTGAGAGAAACTCTGCCAATTGCAACATTGCATTAGCCCTTCTCAGCATCTAAGCAAGCCATCCTCATTACTGCCTTCCACCAAAGAGCCTCCCAACAGAAGAAAGAGATTCGAGCAAAAGGCTACGTGATGCTTCAAAGGCTTAGCTGAATCTTTGCTGCTCTAAGGCATAAATTTGAAATAATAGAGAGTCCTGTGATCAAGTGTTGCTGTGCCAGCCCTTTCGAGTATTGCCAGTATTTTGGGGTCAACGTGTTAACAAGGAAATGGCTGAAGGGGAAAAAAAGATTTCAAAAGTTTCATTCCCAGTTAAAACTATCTCTGGAGTCCGAGGCCTGAGTTTTCAAGCTGCCCGCGTGCTGCCGTCTCTTCTGTTTCATGAAAGCGCTATCTTCCACTTCTTGCCAACACAAATCAAATGCCTCTCAGCTGAGCTCCTTTTCCTGAAAGATACTGTGACAATTTTGTCCTGCTGATGCACAGAGGTTGTCCCCAAAATGTGTTTGCGTTGGGCTTGTGCAGCACCAGGCACGAGGTGGCCTTGATGCGTACCAGAAAATAGCTCCCCTGCCTCTAGCCTGTGAAGGGAGTGAAAAAGGAGCTTATTTCTGTTTTCATGTGGTTTCCACACAGCCTTGCAGCCCCGGACCGGGTTTCTCCCACCCACAGAGGGCACTGCCAGCATCCTCTGCAGCTGGCACCCACCGCAGCCCAGGCAGCTTCACCCCGCGGCTTGCCAGAGGCTTCACAGCCCCACGCCGCTCCTTCGCAAAGTGATAATGCTTCTAATTAGCGCTGAGACCTCCTGAAGGAGGGGCAGAGGCTGCATGGCGGGGGGACACAGGGGTGGCTCCGTTGGGGCTGCCGTGCTCCCGGCAGTAATGAGGAGCTGAGGCTGGAACAAGGAGAAGCCAGGAGATAAGAGAGGGCAAGAGGGGAATATTTTGTTGACAGAAAAGAAATATGCTTGGGACTAACATCTAGTGCCAGTGATATTTTAATCTCATTGGCGGGGAGCTGCTCTTCCAGGCGGGCAGAATTAATCTGGTGTTTTTGGTGTCTTCCCTCAGGTGGACAGGCAGATGGAGGGGCATGCTTCCTCTGCCATGTCCCACCCCACTGCTGGGGGTGCAAAATATTCCCTGACCTGGCAATCAAGAATTCATTACGGAAAAATAAACTCGAGGCCTGATTTTCCTTTGAGGCGACTGTTATGTCGGTGTCACCAATAACTGCAGTGAAGTGGCTCCTGACCCGTGTGGTGCAAAGAAGGGAAAAGCCAAGCCTGCAGACTCCCGGGCCCCCAATCCTATTTAGCAGTGGCAATTAATGAGGCACCGCTACGGCTGAATTGCTCACTGCAAGACCACCTCCACGACCCCTATGTCTCTCAGCAGCAATAGGAGCACTGACCTGGCCAAAACGTTCTTGGTGCTACCAAGAAAGCTCAGCATAGGGGTGTAAATCCATCATTCAGAAGGGCCCAGCACCAGAAGATGGTATTCCTATTTTATGGTCTGCCACCAAACAGGTACCACGTGCAGGATAAAAGAGATTTTTTGCCTCTTTGCTCCTCCAGATACCCAATGGAACCACAAACACACACAAAGACATCCCTTGTAGAGCCATCCATGTCACAAGGACAGACATCACACAGTCACAGCCACAGCAGTGTTTTTCTACATCTCTGTTTGCAAAACACTTGTTCCTTGCAATACCTTGATGTTGTCCTTGTGCAGCATTTCCCAGTGACACAGAGATAAAACATCGGCACCAGCTTCTCCTACAACAGACCTGTAAACCCTTTCCCCAGCACAAAACCATGTTATCTTACAAGCGAGTTTTCCACCAGGGAGATTTTACTAATTCCTATCTTATACCTGATAATGAAATAGCTCAAAATATAGGGTGTAGGAAAGAGGAAACTTTTGACTGAATTCATACCTCTTTCTACAGTTCCTAATTCGATGACTGTCTATCATTAAAAAAAGTAGTTGCATAAGTTATTTGGGCAGGCTGCTTGTGATAGCTGCCTCAGTTAGACCTGGAACTATTAAAGCATCTCAGTTCACCTAGGGTGCTAAGAGCAATTCAGACCACCCCTTCTACATGGGTGGATCAGTGGATCAGTTTCAGTGCCTGCTGCTGGCACCCAGTTCAGCCTTTATGCCTAACTGCGACGTTCACCCAGAGTATTCACCTAGCACAGCTAGATAAATTCTTATTATGGATGGACAAGGAAGGAAAAATATGATTTTTTTCGAGTTTAATTTCTGGAACATCAAAGGGTGACCCAAGGGAAGAAAAAAAATGTTCAGCTTACTCTTTTCAAGGTAAAGAAACTAGGCCTGGAGACATGCTACTTTAATTTGTCAGTGTATCGCATGCTACTACTGAGCTTTCACTGTAAAGAGCCTCCAGTGTGGTCCAAAACAATAACAGGGTATTTGTCAGGCAGGAAGAAAATCCACAGAGTTTCATTATGCCGAGGGACACCAAAAACTGGAGAAAAGACAGTGGAAAAAACACATTACTGCAGCCTGGGAGCAGAGGTCTGCCAAATCCAGAGGGTGAAAAACAAAAGGGCTGTAACCTATACTGGATAATATCAGACACTACAGTAAAAAGGTTAAAAGAAATAATTCCTTTCTACCACATGTTTATTGCCTGTCTTTGTTTAGGCTTACAAGCCTGAAGGCTCATTTTTCCCTCTTGATCACTAGTTTTGGGGATTTTTTTGTCATGGTTTTGTACAAGATGCTTCTTTTCTTCAAAGAGCTCACATAGACTTCAGTGCAGAATTAGGACGTTCGTCACTCCAGGAGAAGAAACACCAAACGAGTATACAAACAAGGGGAGAGAAAAACACATCCTAAATGAGACCAATCCAGCAGGAGGCATGCACAGGCTCCCTCATAAAATGTGACAATCAATATAACAAAGAAAAATTAAATTCCTGACAACCCTCTGGTAGACATTGTGCATGCTGGGCCTGGATATTTCCTCCTCTTCCTCTCTGCCTGTAGAGGGGACATTATTTGAGCCAAACATGACGCTAAGCCTGTCAATAAAGATTTAGTGGCTTGCTGACAAAGTCCACCAGCTGCTGGCAGCACTATCACCGACAGACTCAGCGAAGGAAGGAGCATAAGAGTTGCTCAAGGAAGCATCACTCAGACTGATGTGGGCTAACCATTGTGTATGTTTGCCTGAACTACCAGCTAATTGAGGTGGGAAATGACTTCTCAAGAAGATGGACACTCCTCCTGATCTTGATTAACTCCCTTTGTATTGTGGTTTACAGAAATATGTCAGCGTTCTCCATCAATCTGCTAGCAAGTCTTTTCTCTAACATATTTCAGCTTGCCACTTGGCCTTTCCCTGTGGATAGGTGCTGCCACAGCTGATATAGCTCCCGTATGACATCAGGGAGCAGTGCTACCTCTTCCTGCTGGTGCTGACCTTCCTCCTTCACAATAAAATGAAGCAAGTCAGCACCTTCAAAAAAAATGGTGCCCTGGAGTAATTGTAGTTGTGGATTTGGAAGTGAATACTTCTCAGGTGTCTTTTCAAATCCTCCCTAGGACTGAGAATAGTTATAAAAAGTAAATGTCGGGGACAATGCCACTGAAGAGTATTGGTGCTGCTTTGAACACATATCTATTGGTATCATTTGCCAAGTATGATTCTAACATTTTAACTCTTAAAATATTATTTTTCTTGAAATCAATAGGGATGTTATTACATCTCCGTAGGGCAGTTTACATTGCACTCAGGAAGAACTGAAATTGCAAATGCAGGTAGGGAAACACCTGCTGGGGCAGCCTGATGGGAGAGGAGGTGGGACTTACAGCTGATCATGACTACTCAGAAAGCATCAATGTGGGCCTCTGTAGACTGTCTGCCATGTCACTGTGCCCTCTGTACCCCTGACAGTGCTCCACTGGAGTACTGCATTAGGTATCAGGTCCAGTACTTCCAGCAAAAGTAGAGATTTCTCAGCTGTGCAGGCAAAATGCATTTACAGTTACAAAACAACTTGAGGGAAGGAGAAAAGGGACCCAGGATGGGGAAAGCTGGGCTGAAAGGCATTCTTTTAAAACCCTCTTCAGCCTCTAGACCCTTCCAAGCATCCTCTTTCCCTAGGGCATGTCCCTCTTTCTGGACCACCGCGTTTCTCTGCTATACCAGCAGCAATCCATATGGGGGCTAGCAGTCTGCTACAAGAAAAGACATGAACTGGGGAGTCTAGAAGAGGGCATAGAGGGAGCCAGCAGTGACTAGAAAACGTGGCTTTGAAGGAAAGGTCAAAAGAATCAAAATACCTGCTGTGTTAATTTAAAAAGACATGGGGAAGGGATATTTAATTTGCTCATTGCCTATCAGAAATGATGTAATATATAAAAAACAAAAAAGGAGAATGGTAACTAGGTCCATACATCACTCAGATTCCTAATAACCTTGTGACTACAACATATATTGGTTTCAGGTTGGATTGTCAGACGAATGGCTCCTTGTCAATGTTCTGTATTGCTTCTTTGTGAAAGACCTCTTTTACTGTGTCTCTATACAACATCTAATTCAGTAAGACCCTGCTCCAAAATGAAAGTCTACAGGCAAAAATACAGAAGTTCACTTAAGAAAAGATAGCATGTTTTAAATAGGTGGAATAATTGGCAGGGAATATTCTACATGCTTAATCTGTCATTTGGTCATCACTAAGTCTACATAATATTCAAGATCCAAAAGAAAAGCAGCCTCAAAATCCACATTTGTTTTTTTCCATTACCCCAGAATTTAGGTGACTGGCATTTGAACTTCACACATATATATATGCCAGATCATTAAAAGAGATAAAGACCAAGAAAACCTCAGTTAATATGCAGAGTGCTAGTAAGCTAAAAGTTTTGCTATGTTTATTTTTTTTAAGTTCATCAAAAGAAAAATCTTTCTCATTCCTAAATGTAGCTACATAGTTAAATATTAATCTTTTATCATCTTCACCACTTCAGAGTCTATGTGTCTTCCAGCTGTGCCATAAAAGCTCCAACTACCTTTTCTTCCCCCTTCCCTAAGGGAAGGATGTGCATGGAAATTCAGTCTGCAGGAAAGATATCTGCTGCAGTGTTCCACATGCTAACATTACTGTGAGGGAGGAGCATGCAGAGAAAGGTGAGCACATAAATGATACATGAAAACCAAATAGAAAGGTTTCTAAGCTGGACATTTTGTAATATATTTTCCTAGGGGGTAAATTAACAGGCTAGTTTCTCTAAACTTCTCAGAGTAATTTTGTTCCTTCATACCTTAAGTGGGTTGTTTTTTAAAATGCAAATGTTCCTGAATGTCTTGCTTTCTTGTAGGTGACAGAGCCAAAAGGTGCATAAATGATCATCTTCAATCATCTCACAACCTTGTTGATCTGCACCAAAAGACAGAGAGAGGATTTCTCATTTAGGAGGAGGAAGCAACCAACCTGAATCGATTGCGGACCAGACTGTGAACGCCGCCTTCTTTTTCTTTCTTTCTTTTTTTTTTTTTTTTTAAGATAGGATGGGTTAATTTCCCAGTTCTACACAATTTATCTGTGCTGAGCTGGAAGAGTGTTGAGTGGGAAAGGGTTTCATTGTCCACTAGGGCCTTATGGCTCTTCAACACCCACCACTTCTGCCTCATGTCAAAGGAAAGCAAATAGGTTTATTAAATAGCTGTCAGGCCGAATGAGGCTGTACAGAGAACAAACAGAAGGGAAATTGGATTAGAGGCAGAGTACATGCCACACTAAACAAGGGTACAGATTTACGGCTTTCTCTGCTCAACTGGACAAAGGACTTTGAAGATGAGTTTTGGGGAGGGGGGAGCTGGAGTCTGGGGAAGAAGGGGCAGGCGACCCACGCAGCCCCAGCAGGGCAGCAGTCATCCTCCTCAATAGCTGGGAGCACAGAGATTAAGGTACCCCTCCTCTTCCAAGCTCCTGGCTGTATTTCTCCAGCATGTGAATAGAAAGTGTACCCAGGCTGTCCCCTGCCCACCTCCCTCAGGGAAGATGCCTTCACCCCAACCTTCCCAGATGTCAGTCCTAAATCACACCATCTAGCCCAACCCAGGCAACAAGAGGCGAAAGGAGTCACGGCAGAGCTACAGAGAATTAAGCTTTCCCCGATAAAAGCTTTGGCTCACAGGCAGGCTGAGAGAGGTTGGGGTTTTTTGCAAGTGGCTGATAGTTATTCCCAAAGAGACACCGGCCAAATTCTCACTGCAGAGGAGGAAGTGCTGAAATATTTTCAAGTTGTTTTTAGCTGGAAGAAAAGGGATGAAAAACACAGACCCACTCACCAAAGGGAGTGCACAGGCTGGTAAAGTCAGAAGGATCGTAATGCGCCAAGCGATGTAAGGAGCTCTGTGTTTTGGGCTGGAAAGCTGCAGGCCTCAGCTAGTTACATGTGCAGTAACTGGAACTGACTACTACCTGTGCCTCTGTAGCAGCCTGAAATTTTCTTATACTGAGTGGGGAAACTATACCACATCACCCAGATCACAGTAACTGACTCCACCATGAGAAGAAGCAGGTCTTGAACTATTTACCCTCGCACCCACCTTCAAAACCTGCGTTTTTGTCTCCTACAGACAAGTTGGAAAGCAAAACCCTACATTCCAGGGGCTCCTCCACACTCTTTGGGCCTTTGTCTCAGCAACCCACATCCAAACTCCATCAGGCAGGTTGGGTTTTCTTCACACCTCCATCCCAGCACAGCACCAGCATCTCAAGAGCACCTGGTTACATGAAGGCAGAACCCCTTCAATGTCCTCATCACCTTTACGGCTTAACTCCAGGCTTTGTAACAGATAATGCAGATAAATGTGCTGCTTGGCTGTGCATTGACCTGCATATTTGCATCACCAAAGTGCTTATAACCAACTTTTCTAGTTGTTTGAATTGACTGGCACTGAGATTTCTCCTGATTTGCTACCATCTGCTAGTAGAGCTTGTCCAATCCTCAGGAAAGGTAAGAAAACATGGGAGAGTGAATGTGTAGGGTGAATTTTCTATAAAAAGTTGTCAGATTTTAGTTTTACATTTGAATTAATTGCTTCTGAGCCAAAAGAAATTCCTACCTCTTTCCATCAGAAACGTGCAATAAAAGTGTGAGCAGGCGCAACCCTGCACTTTCCTACAGATTCCAAGTTACCATTCTCCTAGTGAAAATGTATCTTTCCCTGTCTTTACTCATTCAGCTTGAATTTGCATATCCTCTGAGTTATTTAAGCACATGGTGGCTGTTGGGTTTTCTTCAGTGCTTGACCGTATCACATGCTGTTACATTTCTCACACACAGCGATTTCAAGAATCATATGTCTTCAGATCAGTGCACATTTGGAGTTATTCTGGATTATTTAAATTGCAGGAATTTTACTCTGAAGAGCAGTTGTCAAGATTGACACCGGGCATTAAATACATTATCTGTAATGGTGCAAAGACACCTTGACACAACGCTGCAAAAAGAAGGATCTTCACTCCACACATGGTCCTTGTACCATATTCTCCAACCCAAGCTCATCTAATGAGGTCTCAAAGGTTTAATATAGCATAACAAGAGTTTAGCTGATCCATTTTCAGTCACCTACGTACAGCATCCAAGATATAAACCTTGGCTTTTCTGTACTCCAGCAAAAATCTTGAAGCCTAACAAAAGAACCAGTGAAATTCTTTGAATAACTACTACAGGATCTGTAAGATGACGGTTGAGAGCATGATGTTCTGGTAAATAGAACAAGACAGAGAAAATTGAAGAGTTTGGGTTTAGGTTTTTTAGAAGAGGGAAAATGCAATCAGGATAGCCTGTGTCACACTGGTACTAAAATCTCTGATATTTCAAGGTCTTAGCCTGAAAACATCAATACTCCTTTTAACATTAGGGGCTGGATCAACACCTCTATTCCAGCTGACTAAAACATGAACTAGCGTAGGTCCTTAAGCAAGCACAACGTGTCGTCCAACTAATAAGGTCATTATAAAGATAACCAGGTCACTTGAGGGATCCTGCCAGTAAGAGCAACAGTTTGGTTATGAGTGGGACTACCCAAACAAGTCGGCAAAATTTTCCCTTCGCCTGGAAGGGGGAGGGGAACGCCCCAGTCATCCGATCCCACAGTTGGGCTTGGCAGCCTCCCTGAACCTCCGTGCCAGTGGAGACAGGGGTGAGACACACCATATGCCTGGCCCCCAGGGCGCCGCTGGCTCAGACGGGGGACAGCGAGCTGTCATCCCAACATGTTATCTGCCCTCCAAGTGACAGGCGCCTGTCATCAGCGACCAGGCAGAGCGGTCACAAGTGCTGATCCTCCTGGTCCGGGGGCTGCTTGTCCAAGGCACCGATCGGCTTTAGCTCACAGCGGAGGCCAAGAAATTAGCTGCTTGTGCTCCAGGCACAAGTTGGTGCCTCTCTGAGCTTAGTAGCTGTTGTCACAAAACACAAAATTTAGTGTTATGGTGGAAAGTGCTTTGCACAGCAGTCAGGTGGTGGCATGAGGTAAGGATAGTGTGCTACGATGGCAAGAGAGCCCAGGCAAAATCTGTCCTGGGACAGCTCAGGGATCAAGAGCTAATTTTGCTTACAAGAAGTCATGTTTCTTTTGTCTCAACACTGCGAAAATTCAAAGGTTTCATCTCCTTCTCCCCACCAGTTTGTCAGGAGCTATTGTTACCAGAGAGTGGCTGAAATTTTCCCTGATGCACCGCAGGAGCTGGAAGCAAAAGGCTGGTTTCAGAAGCATTTTTTGCAGTGATTCAGTCAGTCTGTTTTGGGATGCTGTGGCTGTGCTCAATTTTACGGTCATATTACATGCTGATATATCTTTTTTTATTTCACTAACAGAAAGCATCAGTATCTTGCTCATGAATTATCTAAACAGTTTCAGCTCTCTCGATAATGAAACATAAATCAGAGGGCAAGTTGATTAGTAGTATGCTTGTGAAATATTGCACATATGCCAGCACTGGCAAAAGAGCATTCAAGCCAAATGTTGTAGGCTTTACCTTGTTTGCTTGAAATAAAACAGCTAGAACTATACACATTACACATGTGAAGTATTAATTATTTGTACCGCAGCAGCGCACACAGGTAGTACCTACGAAGTAGGTCAGTACACAGATAGAAGTCTGGTTGTACTTTAGGTGGGACTGAGAACAGGATGAATCTATATTTATAAGGGGAAAGATTTTAAGGAATTGATGACTGTTGGTAAGACTCTTTCCTCATCAGCAGCAGTGAGACTCATCCACTTTATTAAGAGCAGATTTAAGCCTACCTAAGCTTCAGCAGAAAAAGGGTTAGGTTAATAGCAGTCCCTCCCAAAAATCCCACCCATTATGCATGAACAAATACTGAATTAGCAAGCAACACGGTAAAATCACAATAAATCAAATAATGATGCAAACACAGCAGTAAATCTTATGTTACACATCATTATGAGTTTTAAGTCTGGCATTAAGCAGAAAATGTATTTAATTGAGATCACAGTAGAGCTTTCCTCAGAAACCACAAAACTGATAGTATTAGTGTTACAAAACCAGGCTGTGCATAAGAGCCACCAGGCCTTGCTTTTTCTATATGAACTAAAAAAATCAGCAGATAAATGTACCATTAAGTTGCTTTGTGGCTTTGCCTGACCAGAGGTTTTGCCTTGAGCAAGTTTCCTGCTCAATCAGGCACGTGATAGGCCTGCAGACAAAAATGTTGTGCTAGATATGGAAAGCAGATTTGAGTGATTAACATATACTACAATATAGAAGCAGCTATTAAAGTGTTTGGAACATGGTAGAAGCAGCAGATTGATAAGCTTCCAAAACAAGATGTAGATGATGTCCAGTTTCTGGTAAAAGTACGGTAAAGAAAAAAAAGCCAAACCCCAGAAGCCACTGAAAGCCTAAACTGACTAACCAAAACCAACCCATGGATTGAGATAGTAAAGTTTCAATGATCTGTGAAATTACTGAAGCAATAAAATGGAAGAAAGTGAAAAGAACATGAACCGCAAGTTCAAATCCTAGAGAAAATTAAGGCCAGGTCTGCATTAGCAAGCACTAACACTGCAGTAGGAGGGGATCTGTAGGGCAAAGCAAGTGGTGGTGAGAACCCAACTTCCATACTGCACACAGCTTAGGGGGTGCTTCAGCCTGGCTCTCGTCTGGTTCTCCCAGACTTATCACCTGTTAGCTGGAGTGCATCCAGCACAATTCTGCTTTCAGTTCATCCAGAAGAAAGACAGTTTGCGACCTCCAGGACTGCCCCACAACACAAACCAAAGCATGCTAAGTGGAGACATGTGGTAGATGGACTTCAAAAGCACGCCTGCCCTACACTGATATGCTAGAACAGGTGCAGCCTAGCTTATCTAAAAGTATACCTGCATTGAAGAAATTTTCTATTTAAACTTTGCAATGTGATGTTTTTCATTCTGCAACGGAGCTCCTTTAACGAATTGTATTGATTGCGGTATTCTGCAGCAACTAGTACCAAAAAATTATCTTGATGTTAGACATCATGACACATGCTTTAACTTTCAGTCAGCCCTGAAGTGGTCAGGCAGTTGGACTAGATGATCATTATAGGTCACTTCCAACTGAAAATATTCTATTCTCTTCTAGACTTCATGATCATGCCCAAGTCTAAGAAGCTGGAGAGAGCAGATTTTATAACTATGTCTCTTCTAGAAAAAAAAATATTGAATCACTTGGTTTCAGCATGTATGGGAACTGGACTGGTGCATGAGCAAGGCAGGACAAAGTAAGCTGCTGCAACACTGTGCTGACTATAGCAGCATGGATGCACATGTCTGAGATTCATCACCCAGAGAGGTTAGAGCATTCTTCCTATCGACATGCACAGAGAAGTTTGCTCATCATGCTAACCAGACTGCTCATGCTGCTTTACCATTTTCATGGTATCTTTGAGCTACCACATAAGGAAATAATCTAGGACTGGCAGCAGGAAATATCTGTGATCACCTCCTGGTAAGCAAAATTATTCCACTCTCTACCAGCAGCCCCTGCCCCCACCCTTTTCTAAGGAGGGACTGTGCCTTTTGAGTAAGAAGTAGATACCAGGATGCACTGGACCAAATTTAGCCTTGCAGCCCACTGGTTCATATTATGGGTTTGTAGACAACCATACAGCCTGTTGTTTCATATCAGCTTCTATGTTTCAGGTAGATGCTATCAAAAAACACAGCCGGTCACACCATTTTCTCTAAGCAGCCAGATTGTGACCACACCAAGAAGTCTAAACCCATAACCATAAGTTTCTGAAAATGAGGCCATGCAAGCTACACTTAGCTCTCTGACAAGTTTTAGAGCAATTTGCTCATCCTGTGGCACTGAAAATATGTAACGTTGAACTAAACCATATGAATGTCTGTAAGGTGGTGCTATGTGATGCAGACAGACACTATTTGCCTGTCATCCTTGGAGGGTGGCCTATGGGTCATAGCGGATAGATAGGTCTTGATATTGGACTGCTCTGAAAGCTCTTTCATAACACAATGATGGAGGAAAATTGGATAATGCCAAAGGAAGATTTTCTTTGTAGTATGGTTCTTTTTTTTTTTTTGCATGGATCTCACTTCAACTATTATATATCAAAAAAATAAACACATTTTAAAATAGTCACCACCAGCTCACTGGTCAAGGACAAAGTGAACCTCCCAGGTTACTTTAACATAATTCTGTTTGATCTGAAGTTTATCTACTATTTGATAAATCATGGCTTGTTGTGCTTCAGGGGTAGTTACAAGAAAAAGAGGTCCTGAGTGACAGACGATGTCTCCCGTCCTTCACCCTCTCACCTTCTGGGCTCTCTGGACCTTGACTTTTGATTTGAGTCCCTTCCCAGCTGGGATCAAAAAGGCAAAAGGCTTTTTCTCAGACTTGATAGGCAAAGTCCCAGAAAAGTAGTACATTAAACACTAACCTGTAGCTCCAGAAAAAAACAGGACTGGTAGTTGTTTGCAAAAGCCTGAATTAGAGACTAGCGACTTGAGATAAGATAGGCAATCAGCTCTGACTCTGCCACTGCAGACTTCTGGTCTACTTGCAAGAGAAGACATGTCATCATTTCTCTTGACAGTCCCCAGGATTTCAGGGAGATTGCCTAGCAGTCACAAGAGAAAGGGGGAAATGAAAACAGGACTCTTAAAGAAGAATGAAGAGCTTTAGGAGAGAAGGTCTTAGCTTTATTTTTAACAGTCTATACCAGCTCTGAGTAAGGTTAGGTATGGTTACATATGTCATCTCCAGATCCTTGGGGAGGGAGACTGCAATATATTGATGTAACATGGATTTTGCTGTTGCAAGAGTCCCTTACATAAGGGTCACAGTGTCAGAAGAAGCCTGAATAGAAAGGAAGGTCAGTTTATTTTTTGTACTGATCAATAGTTACTTGAATAACATCATTTTTTATACTAGAATTTCTTCCTAATCTGCCCATGCCTCATGTGCAACTATCTTGACCACCTTACCATTGGAAACGCATTTTTCTAGACACTATGTAAAAAAGGTCACGTACTACATTACATCCACAGCTTCTGTCAGAAGAAAACAGATTGCAAAGTAAATCTGTCAGCTGTACATTCAACTTAGTAGTCAAACACTGAAGCAGTAGGATTGAGGTGGTCAGTCCACTGGATTGGTTTGCTAGGCATGTTTTTGAGGCTCATATTAACCTCTCTGATGGATCGGCAGCACAGCAGAACCCTGGATAGCAAGTGCCAAATGCAAGCTGCTAGCACTGCAGCTATGCAGCAGTTTCTTTAGCTGTCAGCTGTGGCAGGCTCTATTGCTGATGGCTAGCTGCATGGAGGATGAAAGGAGGGTTGCTAGTCTATGAATGGTTGTAAGCTGAGGAAAAACTCACTTGGTATTACTTCTTTTTTGCAGTGTATATTCATACAGAAGCATGTGTCATTAAAGAAATAATTGTCCACTACAGTTTCTCAGGAAGCTACAAAAATACTTTGTGCCCACATGTAGTTATTAGAGATGGTACCTTATTCCATTGTGGAGGAAAAAATCTTTTAGTTAAGATCTTCTAGCACAGAAGTTTCTCTTGCCCGGTTGCTCTTGACTGGTTGAGATGGTCACTGTTCTCAAGACATGCATCTACTGTCAGGGGTACCCAGAGAAATACAATACTGCTCATCCATAGCCAGACCATTCCCTGGAATTGTACCAAAACCACCAGAAGAAAGTGGTTATGAATGACAAAAGGGCTTAGTGGAGATGGGAAAATGCAGAAGGGCTATTGGAGGGACTTTCCCCCATTATGGTGCACAGTCCCAGTCACACAGAGCACACAGGTCTCTACCTGGCTGTGTGGCCCCCCATTTCCCAGACCAATACTTGGAAGCTGGAAGCAAATACTTTATCACTAAGTGCACCACTGCTTTCTCTCCTCAGTACTCATGGTACCAGGTGTATAGTTAACTTGCAAACCTCCCTAGCCCAAGTCTGGGCTGCTTCTATCACCTCTACATAAGTAGAGCTAGCTAGCTAAGCCATTCATCACCAAACCCACTGCACCTGTCCCCAGGCTTCTTAATACCTTACTCAGCAAACATTAATTGAATTGGAAGTTATTCACAGGAGGGTTCTCCCTTCCTCCCCTTTCTTCCCCAAAGGAAACAACTCCTCCTGCTATATGCTCTCTCTATTCCAGACACTATTCAGAACAGAAAAATAGGAAGCGGGTTATTGCAGCAGAGCCTCTCCTTCTTTCCAGAAACAAATAAAATGAAAAGTTCAAAAGTCTTGTCTTTTGGTCACAACCTTAAGGCCGGTTTACCGGGAGGCATATGTATGTACATTTTTATTTTATATAGCCTTTCTTCTTCCTTCCCTCAAAGCAGTCCTCTAAAGACCACACAGTATGCAGCATTTGGAATTTTTTTCCTTTTTTTCTTCTGGAGCTCATTCTAAAGTGCTTCCACAGATATTTTTCTTGCTTTGTGTTGCATTTCCTCTGTAAGCCTTAAAAGACTTGGCAACACAACTTCCCTGGCTGGTATAAATACAGCCATAGATATTTTTAAATCACAAAAGCAAACCTTCCTACTCCCCCTCCCTCCTCCCCAAAACCCATATCATGCAAGCATCTCTCTCCTCCTTCTGATGGAAGTAATTTCATTATTTTAAAAGCACTTATGCAACCAACAGAGGCGACACCGTGTGTGTGCATACACCAGCCTCTTCAGGAGTCAATATGACTGTGCCCTCTCCCCACTTTCTCCTTTCCCTATCCTTTATCAGTATTAATAACTTTCTTTTACATTTTAACTAGGTGCAGGTTGATATCCACTATATCTATCTTAAACATGAGTTTCCAATGTACAGTGTTAAACCCAAGCAGGTTGCTACCTTCAGTGGAAAAGGCACAGAGAATGCCCTTTTGATGACTTATACAAGTCTGGCTACATTATGGAAGTTGCTTCCTTTTAACAGAGCAATGACCCCCTGACCACTGGATTAACTCTGCACACCCCCAGCCCCTATGCACACTTGGGGATCTTAATCTGTTGCAGTGGTTCCCTCTTACTCTGTAGCAAATTAACTGCAATGTCACTTCTTCCCAGTGGTTGGAAAAGGTGTTTGATGATTTTTGGTATGAGACTGTTCTTGAGTGGGGAGAAGAGGGAGGTGGGTTTTGTTTGTTTTGGCTTGATGGTTTGGTTTTTTGGGTTTGAGGTTTTTTTTTTTCCTTCTTTTTCTCTCCCCGCCCCCCCCCCTTCAATTAGAGGGCAATTATACTTGCTGTTCCTTAGGTTTGAATTCAGCACCCCTCACAAGATCACTTCCTGCTGAAGGTATCTATATTCTTGTCCATTAATTACTTTTTCTGAAATCTAGTTCTACTAATACACTTTCAACTAA
The DNA here is from genome assembly GCA_031468815.1 of Morus bassanus. Taxonomy (NCBI): domain Eukaryota; kingdom Metazoa; phylum Chordata; class Aves; order Suliformes; family Sulidae; genus Morus; species Morus bassanus. The sequence continues at coordinate 54,005,193 of CM062567.1, read as the reverse complement.
CAAAAGCAGTTACCCCCACTATATATGCCCTGAAAGCCAACATAATAAGCAGTTAGAGACAATGTTGACATAACAAAGTGAAATACCCACCCATAACTGAGCCAGGGCAGTCTACCAGAGAGACTGGACTGAGACAGTCATTCCAGATACAGCACTCCCTTTTCAATACTTAGTTATCTTAGACAATCCATTTTCCCTCCCATCCTCTGAAAATCTAAGCATCCCAAGGTAGCAGAGGCTCTGGCATTTTTTGGCCCTTCTCACTGACTTTTGTTAAGCAACAAACAATTCCAACTTTGGGAAGGGAATTATTTTTTTTTAACAGCCTTTGTTGCATTATAAACAATTGTACATAAATGTACAGGCTTAACAGGAATAGTGTGACAGGTGGAAAGGGGAACCACAGCATTCAGCAATCGCACCTCTTTCCAGTGGGCTATGGGGAGGAAGAGCTTTGCTGTCTTCCTCTCTCCAGATGTTAGCATCCTCTGATGAAAACTCCTCACATCCCTGCAGAGCAGAAATATCTTGGCAGATAGTGACAACATTCAAAGAGGGCAAAGAAAGAGCTGTGCTCTATATGTCTTAACATCCAGCAATACTTGAGCTTCTTTAGACTAAGAAATTATAAAGTTAGCCTGAAAACACTAAAGATACAAAATTAAGATTATTTTGAGATGTTAGAGTTTCTTGTAATTTATTTTTAACAGGGGAAAAATGTTTCTTTTAAGTACACTGATTCCTCATGCAGTTCTCTCAGGTGTGTTTAGAAGCAGGTTGCTGGAAGGGCTCTATAGAAGCCCCTAACAACAAATCTCTCCTCCCTGCTTTGCTCTGTTTTGCAGCCCCGCACTGCACGGAGCGTGTGATCCCCACCTAGGGAGCTAAGCCATGTTCCTCCAAGAGCAAGGGGCTTGGGCTGATTGGCAGTTGCTATAACGTTAAGTGTGAGAGAAAAGTCAGTGACACAGTGGTCATTCAGCACACCCTAGCATACATGCTCTCCTCCCCATCTCATTATGTGTTTTAATGTCCATTAAGTGTTAGCAAGTCCTGTTGCACTCTGGTTTGCTGGCCTCGGAATTTCTACTTCAACCAGCCCTCCCCAGTACTGGTGTTAGTTGCCTACTTGTATCCCCAAGTATTTGGGCTTCCTCTCTTCCTCTGGACAGTTCTCCTACACCCATCATCTGTGTTCTGTATTTCCAGACATATAGCTTGAGATACCTTTAAGCACATCTGAGTCTCCCAGGCTCCAGAGCGCTGGAGGAGGCAGGGAGCAGCGAGGGGCAGGGCTCTCCAACATTAGGCATTTGACTAGTTGTGGAAGGGTCAGCCTTAGGAGACCAAAACTCAAGTTTGACTATAAGCAGAGCCAGTGCACAGCTACAGCGATGAATCATGCATGCTGGACTGTGCTTTTCCCCCAAATGCACGAGGCTTCCCTGCTGAGGGAAGAGCCATGGCTGCCAGAGGGCAAAGGAGACTGTCAACTGTTTAAAAGTCTTGCCATGCGTCTGCTAACTATTATTCAGCATGATTTCAAACAAGAATATTCCATTTTCATGGGGAATTATGGATTTCTTTTTTTTTTGTAAGAAAGGCAGAAGAAAGTCTCTGTATGCCTCTCCCTGTTCTCAGTGAAAGAAGGAAAGGTGGTAAGCACTTTTTACCATGTCAAGGAAGAAAGAAAAGATACCTCAGAACAGTGATGTCACTGCAGCCTTTAAGTATAATTTATTCAATTTCTTAGCTTCAACTTATTTTTACCTGACCCAAACAATACTTTCCATTGTTAGGGGATTGAATTTAGTACTCAGGTTATCTTACAAATATTACAGAAAACACCTACAGATTCTATAGTAACATCTTATTTTTCTTAACCCTTGTTAAGCAATATTTCTTTGCTTATATATTTGGTCAAATGTACAAGTAACACTGAAAAGACAAGAACAAATAGATGAGCAAATATTACAGGAAACAATTGTCAGCGTGAGACAACCTCCATTTGGAGAAACATCAACAGATGATCTGTGATGTTCCTGCAGAGGAACAAACCTGTAGTAGATAAAGAGCACAAACCTTTACCAGGACTCCCATAAAGGCAGCATGAATACTGTGCTACTCCATGGGGCAAAATCCTTTAAGGAAAATGAGCAATACAGTGCTACTAGCTCATTCTCCAAAGGCAGGCTTGGCAAAGGAAGACTAACTGTGGAATAAATGTCAAGAAGAGTAAGAGCTGGGGAAGCAATGGCAAAACAAACATAAAGAACTGCCTCCAGATGTTCGGGCAGATCCTCTTTTCCTCTGATCAGAGTCATGGAGCAAAACTGCAGCTGCTCTTGCATCTGCTCAAGATTTATATTAAAAATGAAAGCATCAGCATTTGCCAGTCCTCCTTCAGGGTGTGCTAGAGTCATCCAGGCTCCAGCAGAACATAATCTGCACGTGGAGGTTAACATGGTTGAATCAATCTGATCACGGATGAAAATTCAGCTGCTATCGATTCCCCGCTTACACTGATTGCCCTTCCCGGGTCAGAATGGAGACCTGTCCCATTGTTCAGTGAATACAGTATTCTGTTCACTACATCAATTACCCTGACCTCAGGGGGTCCAAAAGCCTCCCGCTCACCCATTTACAGTGACAGCTGTCATGCTAATGAATCCACATTGACATTATAATTAAACCATTACACAAAGTGAGGCCTCACTCTCAGCTGTACAGCAAACAAACACAAGGCCACTTTGGAAGGGTTACCTATTAGAAATGTAGTATAAGATGAGGTATCCCTCAAGTTTTAGAAGATGAAAAAAAGCAGGCAGAGATGCAAACTTAAAGAGGGATTAGAAAACAAGGACAACCCTTGAAGAAGTGAATTTTGGTTTCCTCTTTAGAGTAGCTTTTTCTGAAGAGGAAGTTTCATGAGAGAAAAGAGACTTGTCAGGAAGCTAATGAGTACATCTTAGAGAAGAAGGAGCACTTCAGGACAACAAGCAACTCCAGAAGCACAAAAATCCCCAAACCCTCTGCACTCACCTCACCTGAGCTAGAGATCTCACACATCACAACCAGTCCAAAGAAAAAAACCAACCCAAATATACACCAGTTGATGTGTATTTATGTCAATTGGCCAAGAGGAACTGAGGGCAGCCAGGTACCACATTTACATTCTGCTTAGCAGAAGCCTTTTGCTCCACAGGGGCACTGCAACTACACCCAAGCCATAATCCTCCCAGAGTTCCTTTACATCCATGCACCCTTTTCAAATTTGGCTAGTACTGACCAACATTTTCATCTTAGGAAGTGGGGTTTTTTTGTGGTAGTAATGGATTGGGCAGATAGAGATATCTTCATATCATTCAAAAGGCTGTTGCCCTTTGCAGACCTAAATATAGGAGGCTGGAGAAGGTTGAAAGGGAAAAATATGTTTAAGAAAAAAAAGTGGAAAAATTTGAAAAAATGTTTAAGAAAAAAATTCAGAAAAAAATTATTTGAAAAAAATAAGAAAAAATAGAGCTCTTTGGCTCTATCCTGTGAGTGTTAATCTTCCCAAATACTATTTTATGGTTATATGGCAGCCTAATACATAAAACATTAATAATGACTGAAAGATTTTCTTCTAAGGAAGTATGAATTACATGATGCAATTGATAAACAGTGCTCATTTAGATGTAGAGTGCAATCTACAGAAGGCAGTGTTACAGGGAGCATGGAGGTAGGCAATTTGATAGTTTCAAGTCACACAGTCTGGCCTCAACAACACAAAGGGTACTTTAACCACATTTAGTTTATCAGAAGTCTCTCATTCAAGTCTGAGCACCAGAGGATTTAAAAGCTGGGTTTTTTTTGTTTTGTTTTGTTTTGTTTTCTTAAATACAGTGTATGCAAGTACAGGGATAAGCTCTAGGACATTATTGCATGTTGCTATTTGGGAGCAAATCTTCGTATTTGAGTATTGAAAAGCACTCAGTACAACGCTATATCTCAGGCTTTCAAGTTTGGTAAATTTAAGGACATGGCTGTCTTTCACTAGAAAGGATTACCTGAACTTACTTTGACACCTTTGTGGTCATCCTGATGTGATTTCAGATCTATCAGAACAAAAAGGAATCAATAAGTTTCTGGGACTATCTAGAGACTTCTGCATCTGTACTGAAGATGTTTAGCAGAATTCAGCTTCCACGCAACCCAGCGATTCACAGTGGCAGATGATTAAGCTCTGAAGACTTCACCTCTCTGTCGTGTCAGGTCATTAAAAGCTGCCTGAAATGCCCCTTGTTGACTTCTACTACTGTTGAAGGTCATATGGCTTCTTCATATACCATGTTAAAGATCTTTCCCCCAAAGCAAAACCCGTGGCAAAGAGCCACAGTTTTCCGTACCACCCCTGCCAAAAAAAGCTAGACTTTATAGTCTTAATTACTCCGTCACAGACTAAATCCAAAATTTGAAACAGAATAAAAATCTAACCAGAAACCTTTGCTTTTACCTAGAATGTTCAGATGTCCTGCAGTAGATGGAGATGTTTCAGAAGGACTCATTTTCCCTATAGAAAGAGAGCAAACTTCAGCACTTCCAATTTTTTTTGTAGTTACCTTCCTTGACTGGTAGCCACCATGCTTCCTTCCTCCCTTCAGCGCCTCACTATGACAGATTACCCCATATCCTAAAGTAAAAAATAGAAAGGAACAGACATATAAGGAGGATCACGGAGTTAAGCATTCACAAGCTGGGACGTGCCAGAACTGTGGCTACCCTACGACCCTTAGATTAGCCCATGGGTGTGAGTACATTACATCTTCTTTGACTCTGTGCACTTGCACAGAGCCCATTCAGTACACAGGTTATATGCCCAGCTATGCAGCAGCCATCAGTAGAATAACATTGATAAATTCCTATAAATCACAGGGAGAGCTGAGGAAGCACACACCGGGAATATCATGTGGCATCATGCAGTCTTCCACACAAATGATCAGAAGAGCTAGAAGTCTTAGATTCCCTATTATCATATTAAGCCAGTCCAAAGCAAACATTTAGTACTGGAAGGGGATATAACCTGGCAAAGTTATGAGCAACTGAGAGTTGGACCTTGGTCAACAATTTCAGGAATAGGTTACACTTCTGGTCCTACTTATAATACTGCTGCCACATGAACAGAACAAGATCTTAGAATTTCTTTCTTTTTTTTTTTTTTTTAAAATCAGCATAGTTCCTTTGCCTTCCCTAGGGCTATGCAAGCCTACAGAAGCTGAAGACTGCCTATAATGTATGTTGTGTTATTCTGGTTTCCTAAACTGTACTTTGAATGATGGATGGGAGGCTGAAGCAGCTGATAACAATGCTAAATGGTGAGAGACCAAATATGCACCAGTAGCTCAGCTGAAATCGCGTAGCTGGCATAGAGCTGGGTTTGGGCTGAGAAACAGATGAAGTGTCCAGAGATCATGTCAGCCCTGGAGTCCTAGAAACAGAGTTTTCTTTTACAAAACATCATTCTCCTGGGGGATGGGGCAGAAGGAAAGAGAAGGACTTTTAAAAGCCAGGAACATTACGACTTTTAACCAAGGATGCAATTAACATATCAATAACTGAAGTGATACCAAATAGATCAAAGGTACATGCAATCAGATCAGCTTGCTCCTCTGTGGAAGGGGAAGCTGCACAGATAGGGAGGACATCTGCTTCCATGCTTTGTGCTACTTTGTTGTGCCCACGGCAAGTCCACCTATATGTTTCAGCAGGAACTTAGATCTTTTTAAAAAGACCTGATATTTTTACAATGGGATCCTTCTCTTCCATGCTCTGCATGCTGCACCTAGATGAAAAAGGGCTCAGGAGCCCAGTTAGGTCCAGTTTTACTCTTCTGTAGTCAGTCTTGCTTTCTCAGGTCTTGAATCAGGTGTCCCAGAAGCTCCTTTATAAAAAGACCTGTCTGCTGCAACCCTTGCAGCAGCATTACTTCTCAGTGCTAACTCATAATTTCAATATATGTACTTCACTGGCATATCTAGAGCACCTGTGGTGTCTGTCCTCTGGTGAGACAATTTGCTAAAAGCACCCCAAATCCACAAGCATTGACAGACCAGAACATTAACATTTTCCCGATCAGAACCTCTTTGCATGTGGATAAAACCCAAAACATTTTTACCAAACTAAGTATTTACAAGTGCTGGAATGCTGGCTAAAATGTTTTCCTCTGCCTTGGTATATTTAGTAAATTGTGATGGTAGGAGAGACATCAGCAACCAAGACAACACAGAGTTTTGCTGGGAGATAGCTGGTCCCAGCTGAAGCAAGATGACTTGAACTGAAAGGCTAAGTTATATGGACAGAAGAGTTAATAGGACTCCTGGATAAGATAGTCCAGCAAATAAATCCAAACATGAACTTGTAGGCTTGCTTTTCGGTTGTTAATTTTAAGAACTAACATTATTCAAACATACCATTTACTAATTCAGCATGTTTACACAATGCCCGAGGCCTCTGAACACTTCTGAACTACAACCAATCAATGATATTTGGATTTGGGCATTCAGTCAAGACAGAGGCAGAGAAGGGGGCAAAGTAGTCAGTATGTTGAAAACCTCATTTTTGCATTTCAATATTTTTCCTCTATTCATCTGTGCCAGCCTTAACAATGACAAGAGCAGCTTTTCAGTGTCCTGTCCCTTTTTACAGATGGGTCCCAAAGATACCCCCAGTGTAATCCCCACTGCCTGAAATTTTACGAGATCCCCACAGCTCTTCAATTACCTTCGTTGGCCTGTCAAGACTCCAGCATCTCAAATTCAGTTAGCTGGTGTTTGGACCTCTGCCAAGGGCCAGCCTTTGCTCCTAATGACAGCCAGCTGAGGGGACACTGAGAGGGGCTGAATTCAATTTGCAGGCCCTCTAATCTGATTAGGGGAGCAGGGTTTTTATTTTCTCCAAAGTTTGCAGTAGCCAGAATGAATGATGGCCAAAGGATGAGCTGTCAACATCAACAAAGGCTTGGAGACAAAAGAAAAAAAATGAGGGGGTATAAAAATTTTTTTCTTACAAGAGAAATGAGTCTGCTCTGATTGACAGCACAGCGAGCTGTTGAGTGAATTGTTCAGGTGACAATGTTGTGTTTGCAGAGTGTCACTCTGTGTGGGCTGTTAAAGCAGGAATGGATCCAGCTACTAGGCAGATGTCAAGCAAATTCCAAGGAGAGCTTTTCTTTTTTTTCTAAATAGATCCAGTGTCCAGCCTCTAATAAATATTGTACTATTCTCCCATCCTGGTCTAAAATATGTAACATTTTCTCCATTTTATACTTCATGATACTCTATTACAACTATTCAGCTGCAACAAAAACTTATTATGTAGCCACACACACTCTTAATTTTTCATTCTTGCACATCTGAGGTCTTTGTTTTACCAAGTGGACTTGAGCATCACTCAGCTAAAGGCAGTAACTCTTCACATTAAAGCACTCTCCTCAGGCATACAATTTTTATTTGCTTCACAAAGTCTAAACCGACTTTCTCACTATGGCTTTCTTAATGTTTGAACACCTTGCTTTTCATAGTTGCCCACTCAGTTAATCTTTAATGATATACTTTTTGTATCACCAGAACATGAGCCTGGAGAAAGATGGTGAAACTATGGCATTCTGCAGGTCTGTTCTTCCTCTCGTGACACCGAACACAACACATTCAACACAGCTATGGGTTCCCCTACTAATTCTGCACGTTTATTTCTACTCATTTCAGAGATATCCTGGGGACAATTATTGAAATAAAAAACCTTCTCTAATGAACAGGCACAGAGCAGGCTCAGACACCAATTCAGTACAAAAGGCTCCATAACACAACATGAGAGATATTCATAAACTCAGGATTTCTATTCAGAAAGTTTTTGTAGTCCAGAATCCATCCTATAAACCACAAGCAAAGTGAGCAGATTTGGTGAAAGAGACCCCAAGGGGAAAACCTTGGTTCCAGATCTGACCCTGCAGTGTCACGACATCCTCGGCTTGGATATTTGGGTGACACCAATATGATTCACAGCCCTACAAAGACCATGATGACTTTAGCTATCTATGGGAACCCAAGAAGGCCACTTTTTTCAGAGACAGGACTTCTGAAATACCCAGCCGGAAAGGTAAGAGTCTGCCAGCCCCTCAGAGTACCTCCAAGGCAATATATTGGTTAGCAAAAGACCCAGCTCAGATGGCACATAACTCCACTTTTTCTCATTACCCCATAACATCCACCACAAAGTCACTCTCTCATCCTGTGAGCACATCAACTGGCAGAGCAGCATGAACAGACAATTTTGGGTATCAGCCTTGAGCAGAGGACTTGAGAAGAGAGCCTGAAGGAGCAGCAGGATAGGACTCAAGACACCATCACCACAGCTACTTCACCTGAGAGCAGGAAGACAGGCACCAGCTCAGAGATGAACAAGGAGGCACTGGTCATGTCCCAAGAGGTACGTGCCAGCCACAGGAGCAAGGGAACCCAACATCCTGCAGGCAAGCAGCACCATAGTCTTGTGAAGGGGCACAAAGCAGCTGACATGGCTTTAGTGTCTCAAGGCCTGAAACTGGGGGACTGGTATTAAGATATCTTAGAAACAGGTTTCAAAATAGAAACAAGCAGAAAACCCAAGGAGTATGTACAATGGAGAAGGGACTGTTGCTGAAGCCACAAAGAAGCAAAAAGAATTAAACCAAAAATGGTAATAATTCTCCTCCTGCTCTCCCATAGGCAACATCAGAAGGTGCGTGTAGGCTGCCTTTCTAGGGCAAGGCTCATTTTGCTGGCAGTTTTGACTCACTTGCCATCATGAAGTATTTCTGGGCACTCACCTCAGGTAAGATTTCCCTTAAATTTGTAATTTGGTGATGGAGAGCTGGTAAAGGGTTATCTCTCAGCCATGTGAGCTCTGAGGTCTCCTGTGCTTGAGAATGGAGGCTTAGCATTTGGGAATTAGCTTGTTGTCTCATCAAGGATGTTCTTTCTGCCTCTGTCCATATTCGAAGCCTCTGCAAAAATAAATTAGTGTTCACAAATGTTCAGCTGGAACCTATTAGCTTGTCTGTAAAGATCCCTGATGGTCCCTTGCTCTAACCTCCCTCAGTTTTGCATTCAACTGGATTAGGCTGTCTCCACAGAACATCCCTGGGCTAAAGGGCCATGCAAAATGTTTCTTGCAATCATTCTTCCTGCAGTCTTTTCTCCTGTCTATCTGGGGCCTCTGTGGAGCCAGACAGGAGAGCTGACAGCAGGGAAGCTGCCTGTACTGTGCCCTCCACTTCCCTTCTTAATGCTCTGGCAGAGAAGAATGAGAGCAGCCTGACAAAGGTGCAGAGAGGTGAATAAGCAGAGAGGAGGAAGGAGAGGGGAAGATGAAGCTCAGATGAATGAGGAAAGCACATAGGAAAGGAGATACAAGAAAGATAGGAGCAGATGTGGACACATAGGCAGGAAGGGCAGCAGCTGGGAGGAATGATTTTGGAACAGGAAGAGTAAAGAGAAGCCACGCTGGCCTGCTAGAGCCTGGAGTTGGCACCCCAAAGTGTTGCCTTTCCTCCCCTGCCAGAGGATGCCTGTGAACATCTTACTGCCCTTAGCAGTCTAATAGCAATAATAGAGCTCAGACCTCTCATAAGAAACAGTATGAGCTCAGCTAACACAAGAACCATTGCACAGACTTACAGATCCCACTCCTGTTGTAGGGAGCAGGCGGGGAAATCAGTGCAATGGTACATGATCACATTTTGCTATTCTCAGTATGCTTTAAATGGTACCTGGGTAGGAAATTACAACCCAAATGACATGTTCTTGGAAAGGAAAGGCTGCAAAGCCAAACATCCTAATGTTAGAAAGTGGCAGAATTAGTCACTCATGTTTATGATAACTAACCCATGCTCTCTCAACCTGAAAAAGTCATAATGTTTTCAAGAAAGCAATATCCTTTATGTCAAGAATAGTACTATATAATGGCAAAATAGGGAATCCTTTTCATGGCTTGCTGAGTTCTTTTGATCTAAGCCTCACAATAGCCTGTGCAATGAAACTGTCACCTGTGCTTGTTCATTGCTTTGCAACTTTGTTGAGAATAAACTGACCAGTAATGGATGCCTTGCCTTTGTATTGGCATCCATCCATTCAAAAACATTAAAAAAATCACAGAACAGTATCAGCCCATCAGTAATGCTACAAGTTAGATGCCAAGTGCCCATTCCATATTCTAGATCTACCTTTGGAGTCTAATAAGACTCCAAAAAGCCAGGCCAACTCTACCAGATAACAAATGCAGATGGAAAAGGCAAAAGCACAGAACATCCTAAAAAGCCTATGGATGACAAAACTTAAAAAGATGCTGCATATGTTTACATCTTGTTTGAGGCCATTAATGCAGTTACACCATGGGAACATTTGGCCCATTATTCATAATATCTAGTAGATGTGGAAGAGTAACACACTTAATTGAAACCATTGTCAAAATGAAAAATTAATTATCCTCCAAAGATTCTCTGTCAAACTGTCTCTTTCTATTTGCTACACAGGGGCAATATCAGCAAAATAGCTCTGCAAGTCCCTGCTACCAGCAAGTATATTATATTATGTACAAGTAACGAATGCAGAAGGAGCCAAGTCAGGAATTCTCCGATGAGGAGCACTTTCATCAGAAAATGCCTACTCCAAAAACAAACCTGTTTTAGGAGGGTATGGAAAAAGCATCAGACATTGCAGTTTGAGCATGGCTAGCTGTACCCAAGAGGAAAGTTTCTGAGAGGCAGGAAGGGTCATCACAGAACTACAAGACAGTCAGCAGCCTGGACACTGTCCCAGCTAGGGAAACCCTAGGCTCTTCTTTGAGTAAAAGCAACAAAAATCTATGCTGAAGGGAAAGACCGTGAGGTCATTGGCTGTTTTGGATTCTTGCTGCCTCTGCAAACAGTCCAGAGATCCTCCAGAGGAACAGAAACTAAAGAAAGGGACTTTCACATCCCAGGAACTACTGAAGGATGGTACAATCATTTCATGTCCATCCCCTTTCTTAACCAGGAAAGCAACAGCAGCTCAGGCAGGGCTCGCACCTCTCCAACTCCGTGACCCCTTTTCCACAAAGATGGATGAGGAAAACTAAACAGAGCACTTCGATAGCAGGCATAGATGGCTCAAGACGGTGGCTGCCTGCCCAGACCCAACCAGAAATATTAATTCCGTTTCTACGTCTTCCTCAAGCAAAGGCCTACAGTTTCCAATCACCCAAGTATTTGGTTTCTCCTTGCCAAGCACTAGCCCTGAGACAGAAAGAGAGAGAGCAAAGTCCCAAGTGCCCATTAAAGGCCCCAGTCTACCAAACCTAGAGCATAGCTAGAGTGGAGAAAGACCCCTGGCTTTTTTCACTTGCGCCACATTATCACAGAAAGGTGGATTAGAAGTTATCTCAGCTCTGCTTTCTTTCAGAGCTCCTTGGCAACACAGCCACCAAGATATAAATATGCACACACAAAAATTTGCAGCAGGCATGTGTGCACGCACACACACAAGCCAATAGGCAAAAGCATTTCAAGGCATAGGGCAGATATGGCCAGGAAGGTAAAGGACTTCTGGAAATTCTGGGAATAGGAAGAAAATATGGGAGATTTTTTCTTTTACCCTCTTCTCAAGATTTATCTTGTTTTAAGGGTTAAAAAAAAAAGTCACCTTGGAAAATAGAAAACTTCACAGCTGTGCTACCTACCACCAACAAGCTTCACACAAATTGCAATGGCCAGCCACAGTTTCAGGCCTGCATTGTGTAAAATATAATTTAAGTGAAGAAGACCTAATTCTGTCTGAAGTAAGGCTGACAAAGGACTAGCTTAATCCGAATACTCAGTATAACACTGGTGGGGGGATGGTATAGAAGAGAGCTCCCCATTCCTGAAGACAGTAGGCAAGTAGCATTTCATGGTTCATTTATCATTTTTCTATACCTTTGGTGGCCATTGGCACTTGGACCAAGGTCAGGTCCAAGGAACATAACACATTGGTATTACCACTTGTGTTCAGCTATGGTGACAACACAGTAGAACAACATACACCAGACATGTATCCGATATACCTTAGGTGTCCTGTGCAAGAGGGAGACCAACACACTGCTGTCACTCATTATGCTAATACCCAAAAGTGGCAAATGACCTCACCACACCAAGTCCCTGTATACAAGTGACAACCCTCACCTCAGTACATACCACCCCAAAGTCCTGAAAGCATTCCTTAGCAAAGGCACAAGCTTCTTAAAGCCTTGCTTTCCTCCTGGCCAGCCCTGTGTAGGGAGGGCTCTCCCCTCCTCTTTGGGTGGGAGTTTTCCCACAGATGATGGGTGTTGATGCAATCAGGCACCTGGAGCAGATGCTCTTTCTCCTGCATCAGACTGGACAGGGATTTGGCATGGCATTTTGGTATCTTCTGGCTCACAGTTCTTGTCCCCAGACACAGGGTAATCTCTATCCACTCCCTAATGGGCAGCACAGTATTGGAAGAAGGAGCAATTGTGTCAAGAAAGCAATGCTAGGAAGGTCTTTGGGCTTGTGCAAGCGCTTCCCTTGCAGTGGGCAGGAAGCGATTGTTTATCATCTGCTCCTATATCTCTTTTTTTCTTTATGTGTGTGCAAACTGTTTACAAACTGAATATTGTGCAATAAGATTAAGAAATATTTATTCTGAGATGTCTATATTAACCATTCTTAAACCAAGAGCATACTTAATTTTGATCCAGACTCTGGAAACCCTTCTGTGGCTCAGTTTTGTTATTGTGAGCGGTGTTTCTGAAGTCTGCATGGCTCCTGTGGTCTTTGAGGAGAGCACAAACATGAGAGTTTGCAGTGGAACATGAGAGTCCTGCAAGTGGAACATGTTCATCAGGAAACCCAGGCTCCAGGAAGGCAGAGGAAGGAAAAATCTTGCTGATTCTTGTTTACTGACAAGGATTTTTATAGAGGAAAGAATCACACAGAATGAAGTTTATTGTGAAGCAAACAGACTCTTGGTCCCTCACTTGGAAAAATATGGAAAAAGTCCCCCAATTTTCCTGCTTTATGATTTTTTTCTTTCTATAATCTTTGAAAGCTTCATTATTTACAATCATTTCAAATTTGAACCTACTGTTTGAATCCAAGTATCAATACTGATTGTGAATTTGATAGGACAGAGGGCAATTCTTTGGGAAAAAATCATTACAGTTTTCTCCTCGGCTCAATTCCTTTCCCTGCCCATGCAGCCATACCAGGGTCATATGTATCTACTCCTGGATGGTTTTTAGGCAGTCTTTCAGACCATCATCCATCTCTTCTGAGATACCTCATGAAGTGCCATTTCCAAATGTTATTACTGCCCTCTAACATGCCTCTTGCTGGTCCCCAGGGTCTCAGTCAACGTCTGGCTGGGTAAGCTGCTTTGCAGTCCCTTTCGGTTTGTTTTGTGGGAGCTGATACCCTGCAGAGTTGATACTTCACCATGAAAGAAGATCAGACTCTTCTCCTAACATGAGTCTTCATTAGTGAATTGCTGTATCACAGTCCTTTTATGTTTAATCTCCTCAATTAGTTCAAATAATGAATTTACTGCCCAGAAAGTTTACAAAAGCAGATGATTTCAAATAAATATTCTCTTAGTAAGTAGTCAGTAAGTGCACTCGAAACCTGTATGTGCTCACTCCAGCAGGCAAGAGCTATGCAGGGGGAGTGGCTGCAGCCGCTGCCCTGTTGCTGCTGCTATTTCTGTGCTATCCAAGGGAAAGGAGGGCTCCGAGCTTCAGTAAATCCCTGCTTGTTATTTGGGGGTGCCCTGCTTTACTCCCAGCTACCTTTTGGTATCAATATGCAGGCATTTGTAAAGACCTATTAATAGCTCATTCCTAGGAGAGCTGCAGGTTAGATATTACTTGTGTACGTTACCTGTCAATTTAAATCTCATCTTCCTTAAAACTCTCACAAAAAGCAGAATACATTTTCACGATCATCTGCAAAGGCAGAATGATTTGGATAAATTAGGTACTACTGTTTTGTCTTAAACCAGCAATTACTGACAAAGTAGTGCATTTTATTTCTGTGTTTTGAGCACAGACCTTGGAGGTAAGCCATTTTCAATGGAACACTTTCCTTACAAATTTGGCTTAAGTGACAATGAATTCTTTCAGGAAATATTCTTTGTTCAGTTAAAAAGGTCATCTTCCAAAAGCTCTGAAATTACTTGGTATTTTGGAAGATGTTCATTCCACAGTATTAGTGGCATGCTCGCCTTTCTGCAGGTTTTTGCTCTGATTCTTTTCTTTTTATGTAGAAAAGCAGATAATTGCATAAATTTTTAATGTAAGGTTTTAACAAAGAGACTAACATTTCTGGTTTAAACATCTTCTTTGAACAGTTAAAGCATTTCCCCTTCAAGGAATAAAAATTAATACCTTGAGGTTTCTTTCAGACAAGAAAAGAACAACAGAATAAAATGAAATAAGGAAAAATATTTTTTCATACTTCTTTACTCTTGTCTGCTAGGCTAATGCTGGAAAACCACAAGAAGGTAAGGGAAAGAAGAACTTTCCACAGACTAAATTGTCTTAATTTTCCTGTGGGACCAAAGAGAAAAACAGCTATTTTTCAAATGTTCTAAATGGGCATTTTTCTAATGAAAACTCCTATTTTTCCAGTGAGCTTTACTGGGTCTAGTTCAGAGTAGGGTCCCTATAACTTGTTATTATGATTTTGAATATTGAGTGTCTCCACTAATGTCCCAGCAGGTAGCTTTCTATGTGTGGCAAGACCTCCCTAATCACTGTAGGAAGTTTGAATGTCTTCACGTTTTGTAGACCTGGAACCACTTACAGGTTTGACATGTTCTTTTCAAATAGAATTCACTGTTTTCTAAGGGATTTTTAGAAATATATTTTAAATATCATGGTGCAACACAGAGCATTGAGGCCTTGACCCTACGAAGCACTCCACGGGAGAGCATGTAGAGTCCCTCAATACCTTGGTGGGACATCTGGGTGCTTCAGAAGGGCCCTGCTTAGGCATCTGCACTTAAGAGCAAAACTCAGGACACAGCACTTATGTCCTGTGTCTAAAGTCTGGAAAGATGAGCGTGGATTCAGAAGCAACCCAAAACCTATCTCCATAATAAAATGGATTTTAAGGGTAGCCCTTTGCTTGTGGATTCACTTGATTTTTATTGAAATTCTAATGCAAGAAAACATTAGGAAACCTACTTGCTGTCTCCTAAGTGCTCCTCCCAGCCTTGGAGGAAAGGTCAAGGTTATTATCCCTCATAATCCATCATGAGGAATTTTCAGACATTCAGCAACGCCGCTTTGGTCATTTTTTGTGCCACCTTAAGCCCTATGACTGCATATTGTTCTCCAGGCAAGGAGAGCAAATAAACCCATTAGTTCAAGTACCTGCCACCTAGGTCAGGAAAGCCGCATCCTCCTATATACAAACCTACATATATATATACATAAATAAGAGAGAGGAGGCGAGACAATTTCTCAG
Organism: Morus bassanus; assembly: GCA_031468815.1. Taxonomy (NCBI): domain Eukaryota; kingdom Metazoa; phylum Chordata; class Aves; order Suliformes; family Sulidae; genus Morus; species Morus bassanus. Next base: position 53,989,676 of record CM062567.1, on the reverse strand, counting down.
TGGCTCTCAGAAGAAAGCTCTTTCGTGATGAAATTTTTACTTAAGAAAAGCTCCTAAATCAATTGCTCCCAGGCGAGGCGGGGAGGAGAGAGGATGAGGGAGGCTGCGTTTTCTCCACTCAGCAGTTTCCCATTGCCCTACTCTCCCTCCTCCCCTCCCCATCAGCAGGACACAGGCAGCGCTCGGGCCAAAAAAAGAGCTGGCCCTATGGCGAGGCACCTTGGGGTGCTTGGGTGGGCGGCAAGGGCCTCAGCTGGCAATGCTGAAACTTGTAGCGCCAGTCCCTTTCCACCATGTTTCCTTCCAGCGAGGCGAGAGCAAGGCTCCTGTATCAGTTTAGCATACCAGAGACTTAGAGGGGCTTACCAGGCTGCTCTGTTTAGGGGATAAAAGATGGGAGCTTGGCAGGAATAAACATGTCACTCGGGGAGCCTGCTCTGCGGGGCCTGATTTCCCTCTCGCGTTGGCTCACCGCTGGCGCAGCTCCCCAGATGCCGCAGTGCTAATCCTGATTTATGCTGAGTTTCAGTGGGCGTGGGACCAGCCCCTGCGTAGCCCCCCCAGGCACGCTGCTCCCCCTTGCCCGGGCACTCACTGGCGCTCAGGAGGAGGGAAAATGTGTCCTCCTTGTCCTGGCAGGAACAAAACGTGTAATTAAAGCAATTTTCTACCTTCTTGGATGCAGGCACATGGCTTTGCATGGATTTGTGAAGCATCACTTAACACTGCTGGGACTGAATGCACGTGGCAGGGAGCCTGGCAATCCTAGTGCTCACTGGGATCGGGAGCTGTGGGGGTGAGCTCTGCTTCTCTACCACTTTCCCTGAGGCCAGGCTGGTAAAATCAGCCATGATTTTGGAGCACCTCTGGCTAGAAACATCTACAGAGCATGCTTTTTGGTGAGCAGACACCTGGTACTTTCTTCGGGTGAGGTGGCTCACGGTGGCTGCGGTGTCCCTGAGATGCATGCCATCTTGTGAAGCGAGCGGAGGACTGCTCACATATCTTCCTGATGGGAGTATTGGAAGAACAAGGTCATTTATTTATGGCGGCTCTGAGATGCTTGTAGGAGAGATAACAGACCATTTTGCTGACCCTTAGCAATATGTTTGCTTTCAAATCACTAACTTTCCATTTACAAAGGGAAGGCTGGCACAGGTGTTTCCATGTTGTTTTTTGCACCACTTTTGGCTTTTTAGTCTTTCCCTAAAGAGAAGAGTAGGGGAAAAAATTCCCAAGACTTTAGAAAGGGTCTTAGTGGGCTTCCCAAAGACATCTGCTCAACAGGACCAGCGGTCCTTCACCACCAGCCTGAGGTAGCTGGGCACACGGAAACAACACTTCATCCTGACGTCTCTGTCACACAATGCACAGAGCAGCATCTCCCCCAGATCTCGCTAGGAAGTCCACTGAGGTCAAAGCCCTCCTGGAGTTTTTTTTGGAGGGAAGTTATCACTCTCCCCCTTCCCCATCCCTTCCCTCTGCTTGGTTGTGGCGCCGTGATTCGGCTCAAGCCTGCACTCCCCAAGAAACTGCAAGGTCCCTCACAGATGTTTGGTAACACATCAACGGCATGGCACAACACAATGTAATGAAATTCCCCCCCAATCTCCCCCAGACATTACCTAATTGATAAAGTGGCCGCCCCGCACTGCAGCAGCTCCTTCCCCAGCTCGTGCGACACAGCCAGGCTCTGTTCCCTTTCGCCATGACATCATGCCGGCACTCGCCGCCCATGCATCATGCTGCCTGCAAGCTTCCTCTTCCACTCCAGATAAACACGGCTGAGACAAAATCCCTCAGCAATTCAAGGAAAAAAAATTTTAAAAACCCCAACTTTCTGCAGCTCCTGCCCCAGGCCCTCACTCCTGCCGGGACATGGGTGAGAGCTGCTGGCCAGGGACTTGGACGTGGTAGCTGGTCTGCAGTGGCCTCTAGCCTCCCACTGTTTGCTGGCAAAATCCAAAGAGGGAAAAGGCTCAAAAATGCAACAGTTTCTGTTATAACTTCCACACACAAATACCAAAGTTATTCTATCTTATACAAGTGCGCACATGTCAGCAACATTTCCACAGGGTCAAGTATTTGAGCAAATGAGAACGTGAGGCTCAAGCTAGCAAAAATCTGGCATAACTTGGTTGGCAGGGCTATAGCTATATTTGCAATAAGTTTGGTTCATTGTGTACTGCACCTAATGCAGAACTGGAAAACAAGGTTGTGCACAGAGAAAAATGTGTGCAAGTAGGTTTAGCAGCAAAAAAGGCATTTTCTTATTTTCTTGTTAGTAGCTTTTGATTTGAGATTGCTTCCCAACGTTGCCCCCCTTGATAGATAGTTTAGAATATGTTTTTGTAGTGTAACCTCCCCCATGATTTGAAAGCTGAATTCAAAGCTATCCTTCACTGTCTAGTCTATAGATCTGTCATGAAAAAGATAGCTGTGAGTTCCTTTTATCATCCTTATCTATAGTGGGTCTTAGCAAAGTTTTTACACAAATGTAATTACTGAAACTTGCAATTATACACACCAAAATTATCTATAAAACCCTGTGGAATTTAGCAAATAAGGTCAGGAAAAAATGGATCCAAATATTTGAAAAGTTTTCTAAATTATATATTTTACAAAAGGAATTTTAGTTTTTAAAAAAGTTGGGTTTCAATTCAGAATACCATTTTGTTTCAAAATCAAACACACTTTTTCAGTTATAAAAGAATCCCCCTAAAATCATGCAATATAACCCAAAATACGTATATTTGTACATGTGCGCACGCACACACACACACATATAAACATGCAGAGAGAGACACAGAGAAAGTGGGAGAGAACCCACAAGAAAATTAGCTCCTTTTTATTTAAGTCAAAGCTAAGCCCAAACAATATTTCCTTCTGGTTCCTGAGTTCAGATATCAAACAAAAAAAAATAGAGGTCAGCTATTCACTCCTAATGCTTACACACAATATCCTTTACTTCCTCCCCTGCCAAAAAACCCACAATGAACATCCAGGCTCTGAGGTCTAAATCTGTATCTACGAAACACAGGAAATAGTAAATTTTTGAGCCTAAAAGCAAAAAAAGAATGACAGAGGTTCTATTCTGTTAATGCCCATCATGTAATTAATGCCCAAATATTAATTACAAGCATTAATTGCCATGCACTTAATACGGGGTACTCTGGGGTTTTGTGGGATGTTTAATGAAGTGGTTGCTCAGTCGTCATAACATTCCTCATCTAGCAATTTCTCTGGCTGCAGAGAGTGAAGCAGTTTTGCATCCAGGACTGGGTTGCCGCAGTATTTCTCTTGCTTCCTTACAAGAGTGAGAAATGGAGCCAGAGCTCAGGGTTGGGCTGCTGTAGGCAAGCTGGCAAGATGCACGAGAGCAACAATGTTTTCCTCATTAATTAATCCATTCTAGCGAGAGGAAAATGTTTAGCTGCAGATGACGGTTTGGGTTGCTCCGCGGCAGGACCTGCTCACCCTCAGCCATGCCCACTAGGATACAGGAGCTGGTTGCAAAGCTCCCTAAGATGGAAGCACTGCAAGGAAGAGCGCTGCATCTGCTTGCATCTTAAACCCCTTGGCATTATTCTCTCCCACTGCCGGAACACAGGACAGACAAGATACAAACAAGATTTTATTTTGCTTTGTCTCTCTCTCACTTGAGGAGAACATGGACATAACTCCACCGAGAATAAACAACCCCACAGCTAATCTTCCCACTCCTCAGGACAGTTTGTTGAAATTAGTGAAAGGATGCAGACGTTGCACAGACTGCTTGATAAGAGTTATAAGCACTGGTTTGTTATTATTAAAGAGAGGGAGCATAACTTTGCTGTCTCCAATGATTTTAAAACACAACATTCTCCCTCACAGCTATCTTCCCTACCTACTCTATTTACATTAAATAGATGCATGAGTAAGTGTGGGGATGTGCATATGGAGGGAAAATAAATGGCTTCCAAGGGGAGGGTGATTTGTCTGTTGTATACACTTTTTGAGGATGTGGCAATATAAACCACAAAATCAAAAATGAGGACAACTCAGAAAGCATCACCAGAACTTAAAAAGACCCCAAACAAACGGCAGATCCTGGGGGTACAGGCAGCTTATTTTCCTTGAAATATCAACATGGATGCCAATAAGGAAATACAGGTATTGATTAACAACATGCACCTAGGATTATCCAAACCTGCATGCCGAGCATCATGTAATGAACAATATGGGTAATTTCACCTTGATCCTCCTCAGGTGCCCTTGATGCTAAAATCAGGCTGCTAGTTTATTTGATAGTTTAACTCAAATACTAGCTTAAAGGTAACACCAGCAGCAAAATAGAATCAGTGCTGCTTTAGGAGTGAGAAATCAACATCTGTTCAGGCAGATGCCCCATTGCATCCCATTGCACCCCATTGCCTAGGGTGCTACGGATGCTGATGGTGGGTGTTGAGTATGCAAGCACTGGCGTGATCCATTTTCTGCAGCTGTCTGCAGGGTGAGATACATGACACGTATTTAGGCTGCAGCTGCTCTGAGGCAGACTGAGAGACTGTCTCTATATTTCATATCACCCAAAGTACCGCAGGATCCCTGACTGAGGCTCCTTGGAGCTGCGGTAAAAGAGATAACAGGCTGTCGTCATCTCTGTTGGCTAGAATAGACGTAAGTGGAAAAATCCGTTGGCTAACATTGATCTGGCACTTCCTGAATGTGCAGGGAAGGTAAAAAGATGGAGGGAAGTGACTAATGATGGGGGAAGATAAAAGTAGGATTTTCCACATCTGATTTCACTGACTCTTGATGGCTTTTTTCTTTCCCATTGGCTTGTCAGTGATTTTGCGATATTTATTTATACCCTAAAGAGGCAACTTGACCAAACAGCACCCAAAAAGGAACTTCGTGCTGTTGTTAAAATCACTGTTGAATTAAGCACCAAATTCATTACAATGGTTTTATTAACTATGGATTTGGTTTTGGAGATAACTTTGGGCATAGATGATTCCAATTTAGTTTTAGGTAAATTCAATACCAATTGCAACTTCAGTACAGCTGAAGTTACAAAAATCAATCTGGGACATAAGAGTAAAAAGGACAAAATGACATTAAGCTTTAATAAGAACATATCTGAATGGCAAAAGATTTGGAGTGAAAATCAAGCAGAAACTTAGCTGCCTTCAAAAGCCAAATTTTATAGTTAATGGAGTGTGTATAAATCTGTAAAGGCTGTTATTCTTTAAGACGTTTAAAATTACTGAAAAATACATATCATTCTGTCCAGCAGATCAGTTGCAAAAATATTGCAGTGCAGTCTTTGTAACCACACACTTCTGTGTGGTTTTTGCTGGTACGGCAGTGTAGGAGCTGGACAGCAGGCACTGCACACCTCACTGCACTCTTCGATGCAACACAAACCAGTAACACAGTATTTCTCATTGTGTCACACAGAAAATTACAATTTTCTTATCTGTTTGCTTTTTGAAAGGTAAACATGAAAACAATGTAGTCTGAATTGTATGGGTTTTAATATTATATATAAAAAAATGATGGATAGCTAATGGATATTAATTCTGTACTTTCTGAGAAGCAATGCAGGTTATCTAGCAATCATGTGCACAAATCCTGCCACAATTCCCGGGATTTCACTTTATAAGCTTCTTTTTTTTTCATTATTTATTTAATATATTCTAAAGTATTTCTTTCATACAGGCAGGACAGTTTGGGCCAAGTCCTGTATGCTATTTAGAGAGTCTGACTATAGCCTTCTGTATGTACTGGTACCACAGAAATATATGCAGGTGTGTGCATGTGCATGTATGTATTTATATCTATTTGTGTGTATATACACGTAGTGTGTCTATATACACACAGGCCCACATGCATCATATATTTTGTTTTGCAATATTTGTAATAATAGAAAAGAGGAATGTGATGTGCTATTTCCTTTCTGTGCAAAATAAACTACAAAGGTTGGCTTTTAAGATTTTGCTGTAGTGCTAGTTACTTGCAAGTGTTGTCATCTCACAGAACCACACAACTGGTGCTATACCTTCAGCATAGCGTACTTGCTAACGCTGTCACTTTTGTATGCCATGCAGTCATGTGTTTGTAATCAGAAGTCCATGGAGCTGGCAAGAAAATCACTCTCTTTCCAGCTGTTCTGTCCTTTTACCGGCATCACATTTGGAGAGCAAACTTTAAATAATAAGAAGTTGATGAAGCTTCCATAGCTAGCAAGTTTCCAACTTCAAAAGATTTTCTGCTTCTGAAGTTAATGGTTGATTTCCCTCTGGGCTCACTTTTCATGCTTTTACTATATGCCATTCTCAACCATTAATAACCACCGGTGTTTGTGGCTATCATACAAGGACTCAGAAACATATGACCATTCTTTGGTTCAGAGTTGCAGACCACAACTGTGTTCATAGTAAAAGGCTAAATGAGTGTTTCACAGCAAAGCTTTTTATGTTACAGAACCACTCTCAGATTTGGAAGATGCAGCAATCCTTTTTCAAGAATTGCTGGAGATTTCTGGATGTTTCTGGACATTTAATGTGAGACAAATACACCCAGAATCCGTGATAATCAAGCCCTTTCAGGTATGAATAGCCTCTTTGGCATTTAAGCTCTGGGGTTAAACTTGTGGGAGCCAATGGACCTTCTGTATGAAGATCTACTCTCCACTCAATGGGACGTGCACATCTGTGCTGGTGATAAGGCAGCACCCACCAGCTATATCTCTTTCTTTGCTGCATGCAAAGCAGTCTTTGAGTTTAAAGAAGAAGGTGGGTAGGGAAGAATTTGAAGACCATTGGGGATGGTGTTGAAAGATTGTCTTCTCTAGAAGTGCAGGATTTTGTGGCAAGGCATAATACAGCTCACCATTTCAACTTCAGATGGATAGTCATCAAACCCATTCACTTCAGATTAAAGTGTCAAGTTTCTGATAAATAATATCTAGCAGTATTTTTAAAACAAGTATATCCCTAAAGAAGAAAGCAACACATTTTTTTGAGTTTTAAGTTATCAGACAACACTAAGCAAGTATTCCACTTCAGAGCTACAGAGTACGAAACATGACCATGTCACAGAATCACAGAACCGCTCAGGTTGGCCTCTTGAGAGCACGAGGTCTGCCCCTGCAGCTCAAGCAGGGTCATTTAGAGCAGGTTGCCCAGGATCATATCCAGCTGGGTTTTTAATATCTCCAAGGATGAAGAGTCTACAACCTCTCTGGTCAATTTGTGCCAGTGCTCGGTCACCCTCACAGTAAAAGAGTGTTTCCTGATGTTCAGAGGGAACCTCCTGTGTCTCAGTGTGTACCTATCACCTCTGTTCCTGTCACAGGGCACCACTGAAAAGAGCCTGCCTCTGTCTTCTTCATTTCCTCCTGTCAGGTATTTATACACATCAATGAGAATCCTCAAGCCTACTCTTCTCTGGGCTGCACAGTTGCAGTACTCAGCCTTTCCTCAGATGTGAGGTGCTACAGTCCCTTCATTGTCCTTGTGGCCCTTTCCTAGACTCTCTCGAGTATATCCATGTCTCTCTTGTACTGGGGAGCCCAGAACTGGACCCAGGACTCCAGCTGTGGCCTCACCAGTGCTGAGTAGGGGAAAAGGATCACCTTCCTTGACCTGCTGGCAGCACTCCTGATTCAGTCCTGGATGCTATTGGCCTTCTTTGCTGTGAGGGTGCATTGCTGGCTCATGGCCAGCTTGTTATCCAACAGGACCCCATGGTCCTTCTCTGCAGATCTGCCTTCTAGCCAGTTGCCCCCCAGGACATACTGGTACATAACCTCTCTCCTTTGTAGATGGATCAGATCGGGAGAGTGCCACCTCCTGCGTGTCAGGTAGCAGCTTGCCTGATTGAGTACAATGCATCACTGAGGACAATGTAGAGAGAGGTACCACATGGAGAGTTGACTTTGCCCATACTGAACATGGTAGACAAGATCCTGCTCATCGACACCAGAAGTTAATCAAAAGTAAATCCACCCTAGAAACCAGACCCTTCCTTTCATCGTTGATTGATCTTTGATGTAGAGCAGCAAAAGGACAAACGTAAATAAAAATCTAATCTCACCCTGCAATGTTCTTGAAGTGGATATAGCCTTTACAACTGAGATCACCTGTGAACTAAGATGAGGGCTGGCACTGCAGGCACAAAATAGGAGAAACTCGGTCCTTATCCTGAAGTCTTACTACCAAATCAGCATTTGAGCTGACATCTCATAAATTATTGCTTCTTTTTCTCTGATAGACAAATCTTCTCCCCCTTTGGTTTCTATTCTCTCTGATCTTAATAACACATCCAAGCATATCAAACACCTAGGTGAATATGTTCACATCCCTGTGATCCAGCCCAGATCTGAGCATGAAGCCTGTCTCAGCAGTTCTTCAAGAACAACTGCTGAAACTGTTTACCAAGATGAGTTTCTTGATTGCTTTTCTTCTCCCTCACATCAGGCTGTATTTATACAAAGAATTTCAGCAGTTAATATATAAAATCTACATATTTACAACTGTAAACCAGTTTGGGACAAATAGCATAACAAATTCTTTCCAGTTTGCTGTTTTCCTATTTATTTGCAATTCTGCCCACGGAATCCTTGTCTCAAAGATGTAGTGTCACCCCTTTGCTTATACTCTGCATGCATACCAAAGTTAGTAAAAATAATTTAGACAAATATTTTATCATTGCATTGTTCAAGATGAAACACAGAGTGAGAAAAAGAATGAGGCTGTCAAGCCCTAATGATCATCAGCATTCAAACACAGAGATAGTTGTTTTCAAGACTCAATGGACAGAAGTGGCTCAAATCAACTGCCCTTGCACAGGTACCCAACTGACATGCCCCAGGGCACCTGGGACATTAGCACAAAGCTGGCAGATATGATACAAAAGTACGGGAGACCCAGGCCAAGTGACCAACAGCTGAAACCCAGATGTGGTGCCCTGGGGACATATCAAACAGCACATAGACATCTATGGGTGAGCAACCGAATCAAGGTTGCCCATCTCACAACTGCCCATAGCCAGGCAATGTGTGCAAGGAACTTATCTCCTCAAGTTCACCAAGTAGTTTTAAAGAAAGCACTCTTTGGTATCTATCCCATTACTTGAGCACAGTTGAATGATTTAAATTCAAATCACCAAGTTATAGGTTGATGTAGGCAGGGATTATCTTTCAGTAGTTTCTGCAGTTGTTTTCCACCCTGTATGAAATAGTTATATAGTGAATGAGACAGGTGCCAAACAAATGCCTCTCCTAAACTACTCCACATGTAGGTGAACGCCAGTTCCCAAAAAATCTAGGTGCTTTATGCATAGTGGAACATAATCAAGGGACCAAACTAGAGAAAATTTTCCCCAGCTATGCCATATCCCTTCAGCTGGGGCAACTGCTCTGTGTGCCTGCATCCTTTCTGGTTACAATGACCATTGTAGCAGGCCCTGAGTTAAAAACTACCATTGCCAAGACATTTCATTTGCTTCTGACTAAAAACAAAAAACCAAAACAAAAAAAAAACCCTAATTTCTTCTGAAATAAGTAACTTACTTTCAAGCATTTTAAAGGAGAAAAATGAAAATATGTAAACTCTTCTCCATGAAAAATTAAGTTGTTCTCAGCTTTTTGCTCAATAGCCAAAAACCAAAATAATAAAAAAAAAAAGTTCATACAACCCTTTTAAATTTAGATTAAATTACATTAAATTTTGATTAAATTAAATTGGATGCATCTTCTAAAAATGGAAATGAAACAAAGGAAGCAGAAATTTGACCACAATTACAGACAAGCTAGTGGTGGTAGACATGGCTTCCAAAGATGTTTGGGGATCAGATATCTACAAAGTTTCATATTCAAATCTGTTCCAGAGCAACAAGCTCTGACTTTGATAAGATTCACTTAGGATCCTATCTGCTCAAGACAGTCTTTTAAATACAAAGGTGAGAAAGAACAGAAGCAGAAAGTGGAAGAAACAACACTACATATTTTGTTGAGTAGGTCACCTTCCAAAAGTTGGCAGTTCCTGTCTTCCCTGACCCTCCGCAAAGTTCCACAGAAAATGTAAGTAGGAGGTCTCATGTTGGGTTTTGTGGGGAAAAGTGTACATAACAAAAGACGACAGGATCTGCTAGTATACAAGGCTGTCAGCAGACATTGCCAGCTCTGAAGAGGTGTATCTCACAGTGATAGAGCACACATTTGCACATTACAAACGTCCATGAGCATATATGTTTTACCTACAACAGAAGACTTATATTTCAGGACACTCTGGGAGACTTAAGCAGATGTTCCAGTGAAAGTACATTTATCCAAATAATATTTCTGAGTATGCTGCCACATCTTTGCCCAACACGATTCACACAACAACCATGGCTAAATTTATATAGCAGTTATTGCTACATAAGCATGTCTTGCATTCTGCATGTAGGAGACCAAACCATCCTATGACTCTTAAACATCAATGCATTAAGGCAGATTTCCTGCCTAGCTGCCATTGCATGTGACAAGACAAAAATAAAACCACGAGCCTCTTGTAAACTTTAATCACCATATTAACACCCATGAGAAAAGCTTTGGGTGATCCCAATCTTGTTTAAGAGGGTTCAGCTGTAGATACTTACAGGATGTTCTGCCCCTGCTGATTGCTCATTATCCAAAATTAGCTCTCAGAGCAGTCTTTGCCGTAGTGTCTGGCAAAGTGGAAGCTGGACCTGTTTTCAAGAGCTTTTGACATTCTCAGGACCTCAGCTCTTCCAGGAATGCATGCCTTCACGGAGCAGGACATTACACAACTTTCTACAGGGAGAAGTCAGGAGCGTTGTTCCTCAATGAGGAAATAAAGCCCTGGAATAACAAGACGATGATTTTGTTGCTTTCCTGATATACTCAGTAGTTTATTTGTGTTTTGGCTCCAGCTTAATGGTTTTCAAAGCTAATGGGTTAAGGCTATGTAATAGGTCTAATAGGTTCAATCTTGCAGGCTTTTTGAAAGTAAAATTCCTGTTGATCTTAGTGATGTTATCCCACCATTCAGAAGAAAAATTAATCACTTGTGCTTTCCTTGAAATATATACCTGCATCCTCACTGAAAACCTTAGATTATGAAAATGCCCTCAAAATGTGAATATGTATGCCTGTAGAAACAACAGTCTACAGTCAAAGCAGAGCAAAAAACATGCATCTTTTATATTCATAAAATCTCTTCAATGCATCTTGTATAAATTATTTTAGATGGTAATTCAAATTCCTGTTAAGGCCAGGCTTACATTTTCTAAGCTCTGAAAACCTGTAAAAACAAATTACATTTCGAGCATTTCTTCAAACTTTTCCTTAGACAAATGGAGGTTACAGTAGCTGTTGATTTAATTCTAGTAGGATGATGTGCCGATGTAGTTTATTTATTAGCTATAACAATTTTGAATTATGCTTGTGGTAACTTTGAGCTGATAAAATGCTGGAGAGGTTTTTTTCTTACAGAAAGATGCATTTTTTGCTAAAACCTAAGATATTTCACAAGATTGCTCATCAGTAGAAATCTGATTATTTTATGTCAAGTCTTGTTTTGGCATTGTCAAAACATTTACGTTTGTGCTTTTCATTTATAGCTGTATTATAGTAAAATATTTATTTTATATATGTTATACATGCATTGCACGCTACATTTAACAAAATGTAACCTGAACCAAAAGTGATCAGAGCAGCAAAACCAAAGTGAACATTTCTCACCTTTTCAAGATGAAGATCTGGTTTTCCAAGTGAGATATTTCTGTTCTTTCACACGACATTTTTTTTTGTGATTCCTCATGAAAGTTTCCTGTAGAACGCTGTGTTTCCACTGGCTTTGTGATAGGAGTGGAAATGTACTCCCTTTGAGTACTTAAAAAAAAAATCACATCCTCTTATTTAATTTTTTAAATTTTTCCTGTTTCTTTTCACTCCATATCATTAATATTTTTTTTTTAAACTTCGTGGTAACCATTGCTTGGTATTGCTACATTTTTCCATATGAAAATTTCTTCTAATGTGGCCATTATGTAAATAAATATGTCTAAAATATACTTTGCTACGTTACAAAATGAAACTTTAAAACATATGCTTCTTATAAGTCTTATAAAAATTAATGAAACACTCATTCTTACACAGTGGGTGTAGCTTAACTTTGAAAAATTATGTGAAAACACTAAACCAAAATAAATGAGATTGCTGTTAATGTAAAATATACATTTGAAATACTTTGGTATTTAAATTTAGCTCATTTAGCCTCTGGTGTATGAATCTGGAAGTAAGCCATTTTATCTTAAAAATAATAAAGTAGCACGCGAATCCAGAATGGATCATTTTGGAGCAAAGCTGTGCTTTTATTGCATCAACTGTCTTTGGGTGTAAGTGAGGGGGAAAAGCTTCTTAAACATTAAAATCGTGGCGTAGGAATGACAACAAAAAGATTTTTGCTTTTCCAGTTGATTCTGTCTGACATTTCCCAAATCCTGACCATTTACTCCCACGGAAGCTGTAGTCTACACTAAAATAGCTGTAATTAAAAAAAGCAGTTCTGGACTGGTGCTGGTCCCAGCCTGTGGTCATGGCACAGCTGGACGGCAGCAAGAAGCCTGAGGCAGAGCCGTGCGTGGCTCCAGGCTGCACACACCGATCATCCATGATTTACATGCACAGAGGGCTGTTCCTCCAAAACACAGAGGAGGTGATAAGCATGTCCAGCGGCACCAAGAGGTGGCTGTGTTGGGGTCCCCTTGATCCCGCAGCCCCAGTGCATCCAGGCAGACCCAAGCAGGGAAGTGGAGTCCGTCTTGGGGAGCAGGTGTTGATCCTGCTCACAGTGGGTCTGTCTCCCTCAGCATAATGGGGAGAAAATGATGTTCACCATGGGGTGTCCCTGTGGTATGAAAGGCCTTGAGAAGTGCCACTGCCATCCCACATTTTAGGCTGGACCTGAAGACCCACAACAGGTCTGCACAAGACTTGCCTTTATGGGCAAGTTGAAAATATTACAGCAACTACACGGGTGATGGAGGACCCATAGTTGCTCATTCTGGGCAAAACCACAGAGAGAAAGGTGGGACAGAGATGCGTGGCTCTCCAGTGTTGGCACTAGACAGAAGAAAATCCCACTCACTATTTATAAATGAGCAAAACTGTCCAGTGAGTGTCTTTCTGACCGTGTCTTTGTGATGACTAATCCAGCAGCGACTCTCCACCAAGGCTGTGCTCCACCTGTGCGGGCATTCCATGAAAAAAGTGATACCCCATGGCTCAGCACAGTGGTAATATCTGTGAGTGAAGCACCCTTCATCAGGTGCATCAGAAATGCATTTTTTTTCTCTGTTTGTACAAAAAAGGCAAACTAAACAATGCATTTGTTATCTGGCAACTGGTGAGGGAGCAGGTACATAGGGAAGAATTAAGGTCAAAGAGCAGGAAAGAGGAGCAGAGAGACACAGTTCAGCTTTCCCTGCAGAAGGCAGATCTCTGTTTTTACACTCACAAATAAGACAGGAAGCGATGCAGCCTGATCAAAAGGCAGTTTGAACTACATACAGCTTCCACTTAGAGCAGCCTGCAGCTGGCCAGCCCTTTCCAGGATCGGATCAATATTTGGCACAGGCCACTACAGTTTGCTTTCAACTTGAGCCATTAAGAAAGACCAAAGTTTTTCAGGTCATATGGACAATTCCTTCCCAAAGGAAAAGTGAAAAACATGAGTATTTGCCAAATTGAGGGATATAAAAATGATATAATATTGTAGTTGTTTTACAAGAAGAAACTTTTCCAAACATTACACATCCTTATTAGGAACAGCATTAACCCACTTAGAAACAGTACTCTACATCAACATTCAGGTGAATTTATTCTTGATCAGCCTGCTATTACCTAGGAAACTTCTCGAATCAATCAAACCCTCTTGTAATGGAAATGTTCCATAGCAAAAAGTGTCATACCTTGTAAAAAGGGAAATCCATTTCACTGCTGGATATATCACATCAACAAAAAAATCACTTATCACTGGACAAGAAAATAGATTTTTTTCTAAGTGGCTGGGATTTGGGGGGGAGGAGGAGAAGCAGAGGTTATGGTTAAAATTATTAGATTAGGACCACTGTTTGCAACTCACCTTTTGAATGATGTATTGTGTTATCCAATGAAGCAAATCTACTGTGGTTTTCATCAGTTTCTCTTTTAGTACTAACAGCAGTAAGGATGAAACTCTGCATTTTTGTAAAGAAAAAACATGAACAAATGAAAAAAAAATTATAGCTTGCACATTTTTTACCCTACTATCTTTGTTGACATTCCCATTTTTCCTCCAAAGGGCCAGCGATGGCCAAGGATGAAGGTTGTGCCTGGGGACAGGACAGCTTCCCCCCACCTTTGGATCAGATGCACAGGGGTGGTGATGCCTGTGCTCTGGAAACCGGTTTCCTACAAGGGCTTGTGGAGGTGGGATAAATCTTCTCTTGCGGCAGTGTGGTCGCTCAGAAGTGCGGAGGTGGGAAGGATGGAGGAGTCTGGCTGGTACAGGCACGCTGAAAACCAGGCCTAGCTCTTGGGCAAAAACTGAAGCAAATAAACCCAGAGTTACTGGTTTCAAAAAAGACTTGAGATAGCCAAGAGTGTCAAATGTGTGCTGCACAGGCATGACTACTGCAGAAGTTAGGTAGGGGCTGACCTGAGAAGGGCAGTCGCAGTAATTCACCCTGCCTTAACTTGGTGCAGCGCTGGTGGGAGACAAACGTGTTTCAGGATAAATAACCTGCTGGTTTGATTTAGCCTCTCTTTCAGCAAAACAAGGCAGATTTTCCTGTCAGAGGTTTGAGGCCGCTGTCAAAGCACACAGAACATCTGCCTGGGATTTGTCTGGCTTTTCCCAGCTCCTTTCATGCCGTGGCTAAAGAGAAAAGGCTATGCGTATTCGGTTACCTCTGCTGGTGGGAGCTTGCTAGCACTGTGTGGCCTGATCTGTTTGCTCAACATCTCACCAGTGCTCTTTGGGAGTGGCAGGCTGGCAGGTACAGGTGGGTAAGAGGATACCATGCTCTGTGCAGGCAGCAGCGAGTGGGTGGTGGGGAAGCAGGCAGTGGCCCCAGTGGGAGAGGAGCAGGACTGAGGTGCTGAACAACGGGTCCCAGTTCTTCCAAGTCCCCACATCAGATAATGAAGTGCTGCTTCAGCACTGGGCACAAAGAGGAGTGGAGGGACCCGGGGGGCATGGAGGCCAACTGTGCAAACCCCATCCTGCTTGGGGAGAGCGCCCTCTCTAACGGTGCAGATACAAGGCATTTGCAAATTGGTACCTGGACAGTCCCTTCCAGGACTTTGCCCGAGTAAGGATTCGTCCTGCAACAAACTTATCACACAGCATCTTTTTAATCTAGGGCTCTCCTCCCTCCAGTTTTGCCTGGATGCATCCTTCTCCCTGTTTCCCTCCCAACAGATCCTGTGTTGCAGATCCCAGGGGGTCACAGCGTCCTCCTATCATGGCAAGAGCATGCAGTCAATTCAGTACGTGCATCAAAGGTGACCCTGCAACTGGCAGGCTCTGATCCAGCCTTAGCCCTGCCTGTCTCGCACATCTCTAGGAGGGCATGGAGATGCCAGGTACATATGCCGTGGGTAGCTGGGAAAACCCATGCAGAAACAGAGCAGCTCAACTAGTCAGAAAAAAAGCTCTGTGAGTTCAAATAAGCACAAATGGGGCCAGACCCAGACCTGAGCAACTCCACCTTTTTGCTGGGGGACCGTCTTGCTGGGAGCCTCACCAAGAGGAGCATCCTCAAGTGCTTTAGGAACGAGAAGGCTGCTGTGAAATTCAGGGCCTGACCTGCAACATTAGGTGTTTTAAGGCAGAGCCAGCACTGAAAATGCTCTACACCTGAAAAAGCTTCTCCTTGTTTAGCCCTAATACCCTCATGTGAGTGTCTCGGGACTTATGTGTGGCTGCTCTGGCATAACCAGAGGCTGACTAGGAGAGCAGGAGACTTGTGCTCTGCCCTCTGTACCTCCCAGCCTCCAGCATCTCATCTCTGGTGGAGGAGCAAAGCTGAGTAGTAAAACTCTCACACAGACCTTGCATGGCAATGCTAAAATGGCTTTTCAGCCAGCTGGCAAAGATTGCCTGAAGCCCCTTTCCAATGCGTGTGGGCATCTCTCCAAAAAAACAGAGTGGCAGGGAAGCGCTGCGGGTCCTCTCTGGCTGGAAGAGAAGGATGAGGGAAGAGGGGTGAGTGCAGATCCTGGCATTTTACATCTCTTGATATGAAGTTAAGGGTGAGCAGGGTGAAATACTATTAAAAATTTTGTGTCAAAACCACAGAAATAATTTGACATCATAAAATGATTTGTTCTCGTGAATTCCCCCATAAAATGTTGATAAAGCCTGTATGTTCTTACAACATACTGAAATTGACGGATCTGCTCCTACAATGGAAGCTTCATCAAAACTTCTTTACTGGCCCTTTTTTAAACCTTGTGTAGCTCCATAACTGGAGACTTAATTCAGGTGAAGTCCATGACAAAACTGAGTATTACGGAGAAGCTCTTTCTACAGAGGGAGATCATTTAAATTCAGCTCCTCCACAGTTACAGGAAAAGCAAGAAGTTCTGCAGAACATCCTCTTGCAGTTCTTTGTTCTCCCTAATGCTTCTAATTTCCATTCAATCATTAGGTTAAAGAAGCAGTTTGTGAAAAACCAACACACGTACACATGCAAATTCACCCAGAAAAATTACTGCAGAAAACAGAGTTTTTCTCCAATAGAAAGTACAGAGTCCAATCTTACCATCCTTTTTTTCCAGCAAAACTCTGGAGCTGAAAGGAGGGCAGGATTGGCCCCCAGTCATGGCACAGCAATCCATCCTACTTTTACTACCTGCTGCATCTCTCCCCATTCACTTCAGGACCTCAGTTCTTTGGTGGTCTTCTGTTTTGACATCTGCTTACCCTTATCTCTAATCAGTTTTGTTGATAGACATTTCCCCTGAGTGTGGATACACTGCCTAATAGATTTTTTTTAAAACCAACTACTACTTAGTAGTCAGGAAATTATCTTTGTGGCCTGCAAGGGTGAGAGAGACTGCTCCTAACATTCCCATGCAGACAGCTAAGTCTCACTCAACTTTATCTGATTGGCTCTATTCTGCTTTTTATACTCTAATAACATAATGGCATAATGACTGCAATACATTTTTGTTAAACCTACAATTAGGCAGAATGCACAATATCCCAAGGCACCGAATGATCAGGGGATGCACTGTAAGTAATTGTTAAATAACGTGGTAATTTACTACAGCTTGTATCAAGAGTTACACCGTCTGCCAGACCAAGGAACTGAACTTGCAATATGTTGCTTAAAGCAGTTGTAACGAATTGTCACTTGAGGCAAAATTCTTCAGAAAAAAATTATCACATATCAAAGTGCATGGTTTTACAGAAAGAGAAATGGGTAAAATGAAATGTTTTGTCCTCAGCTGATACAAATGGTTACTAAAATACACAGCAGCCCACATTTTGCTCTGATGGTTGTGCAAAAGGCAGTGGCTCTCCAACAGATATAAACACCATAGCACCCCATAACAAGGCATGAGTTCTTGTAACTTAGCAATGATACATTGAATTTCCGGCTAAACAGCTATTGTGCACAATGGACAAAAAAAAAAAAAAAAAAAAAAAAGTGGTCCCAACACTTTCCAAAACCTTAGAAACCATTACGTAAAGAAGAGAACTAGAAAGTATACTGTGAAAATGTTATTATGCATTGGCCGGATGCTTGAGAAAATTCCTGACAGACTTGTTGATTTTAATAAAGCAAAAAGAACCACACAGATACGAGGTGATTTTAATTTGAACTTTCAATGGGAGTGGGATGGTAAGGAATGTCTGCATCTGGGCTTTTAAATGGTAGTCTTTCTTTAAAAAATCAATTTTTTCTGGGTCTATCAAATGTAATTTTTATTGAATTTCCTTCTGCTGGTTTGTTTTTATTCCATTTCAGTGAAAACAAAGAGCACACACTTGCAAAAACACATCTGAGTCCAGACGGTCAGTGCAGGAAATTCCTGCAGTTCTGGTGAAAACTGGGACTGGAGGGAGGAGGGGGACACATACTCAGAGCCTCTACTGAAGGACGAGCTATACCCCAAATCCAAGAGACCTTTTGGGTACCATCCATGAGTGCACAGACAGGTCAGACTGTAGGTGGCAAGAGCTCAAGTGTGGTGACATGGACTTTTACCCAATGGTTCAGGTGAATGCAACAGCACTGTGCTGGGAAGGGGAAAACCCTAGCAAACGTATGCAGGGAGTAACCTGAAGTTGGGACTTTGAGGCAGCACTGGTGCAGGAATCCATAGGAAATCTGGAGTCCCCAGTTCCAGTGCCACAGTACAACTCGTTTTCACTTGTTTCTAAAGCATCGTGCAAACCTAAAAGCCATTTATAAATTCACGTATCTATATTCACAGCTCAAGCGAAGTATGATGAGGACCCATACAGCATCCCCAGCATAACTCAGACTGCTCCTTCCCCCAGAATGGGTAACGACTCAATGCCTTGCTAATTACAGTTTATAAGCTCATGTGAGTAAAGTAAGTAAATACAGCAAAGACAGAAATGCAAAGCCTGTGTTAGACATTCGTGTTTTGATGGCTGCACATCTCTGGGCCTTATCTGCAGTCTTACCCGAGTGGCTGGCAAGCACCGTCTCTAAAGTGCTGATGTCTCCGTGCAGTTGCGGATAGGGAAATAACATCAGATCTGCTCCCTGGGAAAAGGCTATGCAGAGCCCTAGATTGTGCAGCCAGTTTTCTTGTCACTTCTTGCAAAGCAGTGATCTCATCCTTGCTGTCTCCAAATTTTCTATCTCCAGTGTAGGAGAGGGAGGCAGCAAGGGACAGGGGAGAGGGAGAGGGAAGCTACGAAAAGAAAGATCCCATTGTTAGAGTGCTCTTATTTGTGTGAATGCTTGCCAAGACAACAAGATTGGGTCTGATGACATGAACTCGAGGGTCAGTGGGGAGCTGTGCAAAAATGCCTGAACTCCTTGTGCTCACGAGCCTTAGGAAAAAAAGCAACTTCCAGATGTGAGTGAACCTTCTTTCAGCCATCCAGTCCCCTAAGCCTACCAGATTATACAGCCTGAAGATGCCTGCATCCATTTGCATGGCTGAGTAATTGCAATATTTGCTTTGGAGGGAGAACTGCATCAGAATCCTAGACCCAACCACCAAAGCACTTCAGGTGTGTTGGTACTGAATTAAAGCTGAATTACACTTCAGGAACATGGTTATAAAGGACAGGACAAATCCAGGATCCACCCTTAAGAAAAGGTTGGGAATGAACTGCAAAAGACTAGGGCTGTGGTGTACATCTTGCTTGCATGAACTGTATGCAGAGGTACAGCCTCTCTCTGTGTCTAAAAAGCAAAAACAAGACTGAAGATATTCAGGTACTAAAGTCTGTTGCCAGAAAGTCACATAAAAATGTCAGGTACAAGCCCAGTGTCAGGGCTAAGTAACTTTCTTCTACACCATCATCATTTAGGAAGGAATTTCTTCTGAACTGAGGTCAGTCTGTACCCACTGAGGATGTGCCCACCCCCGCAACCATCCATCTGGGTCTCGTCGAAAGCAATCACAGCTATCAGGGGAACTTCGTGCTGGTGGGGCTAATAGGATGCACTGACAGAGCTGATACAGCACCTGCAAAAGCCAGTATCATGGGTTGCACCCAGGAGGGAAAAGCCAGCTTTTATTCCAACTAACGCTTGCTAGATACTGAGCTCAGAGGGGTCTGCTGACAGTTATTAATTGTAAAACAACTCTGAAACTTGCAGTTCTTCAAAACCACTCATCTGTGCACAGCTGCCAGTGAGGGGCATCTGCAGCAGATGGAGAAACAAGACCCCCACTCAGATAAGCCTCTTGAAACCTCACCTTATCCTCAGGAAAATGGTTCACCTTGTGCTTAGCATGGGCAGTACAGCTTCGTTGCCTACAGCTGGGCCCAAGCCTCAGCCTTTGGCTGGAAAAGAAAAAAAGCTCTTTTCTCATAATTTAATAAAGGGAAATAGTGTTGAGTTGTTTTGTTTGTTCCTGGGTTGTTGGTTTTTTTGTTGTAAAGGATGTTTTCACAAGCCGTTTTTGCAGCAGGTGCCCATGACTTCACAGTGGATGAGCCGGTTTGGGTCCAAGCCACCTCCTTTCCACTCAGTCCAACACTGCCTCGTTTCTCGGCTCCCTCCTTTCCAAGAGTGTGATTGAATGAGTGCTTGTGAAGGCTGTAAGCACTTGCTAATTTGGGGTTTGTCTGGTAATAGTCTGGTGAGTCTGCATTTCCAATGTCTGTGGAGCCAAACTGATGGTTAACTTGTACTCCCAGTTTTCCCCGCCTCCTCTGCAACTTTTTCCACAGCCTGTTTCTTGCCGACATCCACTTCCCTGCAGTCCCTCTCTCTCCAATTCCCCCCCTCTTTGTTTTTTTTTAAATCGACCTGGTCTTCATTGTACTAATTACATTATCTCTGCCTGAGGGACCCAGAGAGCAGCCCCAACACAGCACAGCCTGGAAAGACAGGACACATAATCCCTGTTATCAAGGGGGCTGTCATTTGGCATGTAGATCAACTAATTCTTTCAATACCATGGGAGCAATTGTACATCTTAATATTGATTTTCCCCCCAAGATATGATCTTCTACATTCCTACATCAGTCTCGCTTGCCCTAGCTAAAAGGCTCCATTTATTATAAGGCAATACAATGTGTGCATACACCCCCACCCCCCCACCCCCCCAGCTTTTTAAATTCACAAATGAGAAGATGCTTTGTGGGGAGGGTGAGAGACCGAGCAAACACAGAAGAGGCAAGTTAACACAACAGTCTCAGGGAGGAATGGGGAATAAACCAAACCTACTGCACTTTCACTTTGCATTACAAAGTAATTAATTCAGAGCTGACTGACATCAAAGGCTGAAGGCCAGTCATGGGAAGGGGCATTAGCAATAAATCATATGCTAAAAGCAGTAATGCTTTGAGTCAAGCCTTGTTGCTACCATTCAGCAGCCAGCCTGTTAAATAAGTTTCTGCTTGTTTCTCTTGTTCTTCCTTTCCACCCACCTCAGTATTAATTTCAAGAGATGCTATTCATATTTTGTGCTCCATACAAATCACCTATAGCTAATTGCAAAAATGAGAAACACAACAATGGAATGACCTTAACTTGAGACATCAAAATGCTTTAAATGATAATCAACAAATCAACTTGCACAGGCATAGACCCCTTTTCATGATGTCCCTTTCAAGGCTAGCAATGGGTACCAGATTCTCAAGGTATTAATTTCTGTCAGTTCAGAGGACTTCTACAGTTGGTGCAACGGAAAATTTCTTAGCTTTAGGTGCTCTATGTTATCTTCCTAGAAACGTATGTCACTAGACAGCCTATGTTTAATTGCTTGCACATAACCTTTTCTTCTACCAAATCACATTCGTATCATGACTCTTAAAAAGCAGGTTTGGATAATATAATTCATTTTCTATGCTCAGCCAAATTTATGTTAGAACCAAAGAGGAAGAATAATTCCCAAGCCAAGGAAGAGGGAAAAATTCCTGCAGCTCCACCGTCTAAGCAGCTCTCCTGACTTGTACCAGCTGAGGACTATGCAGCTTTAACAAACAGCCTGTAAAGCCTGATGTTGGCACCTGTTAATACCATCCACAAAGCTGAACACATTTTATTGCCAGACAGGAAACTTTATCCACAGCACTGGGATCATGTCCTTCTCTTCCAAAAAGTGTCATAGGATCTCTCACTTCCTCCTGGACAGTCACCAGAGCCAGAAAAAATAGGACCTGGGTCCAGTGTCTCAGCTGAAAGCAGCCCTCCAGCAGTGCAGAGCTTCCTGTAGAGCCTGTACAACTCTGCCAGTATCAGAGACAAATACACGTTGCGGTTTGAGGACCGCTCCTTTGTTTAAGGACTCCCTCTGCATCAGTTACCCCCTCTCCCCTCCCTACCAGCCTTTTCAGTTGTGCTTTCCAAGTACCTGACTTTTTCAGCTAAATGTTGGCCTGTTTTTCCAGACTGCAAGGATCCACACACCTAAATTATGTTCAACATGTGACCAACATATTGACCTCTATAAAAAAAAAAAAATATATATATATAAATCGCAGGCATCTATAATTGTGTGATGCAGAAGGGTGATAAATCAAGAAAACACTTTATGTCCACCAGCATGGTTCACAGATACCCACAAAAGGCAAATTCATAAAACAGCTTAATGCCTTCGAAAAACAGTTTTGGGCTGGATTCTCAGTGGGGAAAGAAAAATCTTGGCAAACAAGATTTAAAAGTACCAAACCTGCCTGGCTCTTCTAGTCAGCAGTGCGGTGGGGATATGCTCCTGTCCTGAGAGAAGTGAGGTCTCCCTGCTTCTGCAGCAGTGCACAGGAGTGTTAGCAATTCAACAGCACCCTGTAAAAGAAGAGCATAACAGACACGCAGAGCAAAGTAGAGGTTCAAACCCCAAATGACTTTCAAAAATAGGGCCAAAGGCAGATGCAATATTGATGGGAGAAGGAGATGTTAGGGGTTTCTCCCAGCCCCTGACATAGACTACATGTGCTGGATGGTGCAACTGGAGAAGAAATGGGGAGTGAAAGCATAAAAGGTGAGGAAAAGTAAGAGCTTATATTGTCCCTCTGTAACAGTACTGCAGAGATCTCTGGGGTTGTTGGCTCCTTCTCCCATCCCAAGCCCCAGAAAACAGCATCGACAATAAACAACATCTACTGACTGTTAATTTCTCCCCGTTGCCTGAGCAGTAGGATGGAAAATACTTTCTATATCACGGCAGTAACTCAATAACAATATTGAATGAAAGGCATCATTTTCAGAAGGGATTTCAGGCACACAATCACTGTGACTGAAGAGCATACTTAATCGGTGGCTTACATTTCACCCAGGAGGGATGAGAAAAGGGAAGGTAATGGCAGAGGGACCCTCTTGTCCTTTTTCAATGCATGGCCACTGGCCCATACATTACAGATTGCAAAAAGGGGGTGGAAATATACAGGTGTTACTGAGGGATCAAAGTGTGCAGGGGTTTCTGGGAGCCAGTCTCTTAGGAAATTTATAGTTCTGCAAGCACTGGGACCAAAGAGAACTGGTTTCCTATGGTTTTACATCTTGCAGTTGGGGTTTTTTTTTTGGCATCTAATAAACTGAAAATTTTGACCAAAATGGTTCCTAATGTAGGGGGTGTGTGCACTTTCAAACTCTCTGGTGTCTATGAAGGGTTGAGTTCACCATTTCCCTCAGCTGGGACATGAATAAGTTGTCTATCCTTTAATCAGGTATTTACTGCCACGAAACCTGTAAGCTGAACATTTTTGAACTGTTTGTTTACTGCTGCCCAATGATTTTGAAAGTTATTTTTGAGGCAGAGGTAGCCATACACACACCATCCAACATGCACCATAAGACTCCATCTATCCCGTTTCCTTTGGAAGTCAGGCTTTAAAACGGGTTTTGCGTGAGGAAGCACAACAGCAGCTAAGAGAGATTTTCAGGTTTTTTCCAATTTGTTGTGTTTTGGAAACTGACCTCATGCAGATATTTAGGGTTATTTTCACACAAATTAAAAATGATGCCCAAAATCTCAGTGATACTCCAGAATCATGACTCCAGAAAGACTGTTGTCATGATGGCAAATTCTTGCTGCGTCTTTATTTTGGGCCTCAAGCCTGCCCACTTTGTGCAAAGTTTGAGAGTCTCCACAGCACAGGGAAAGGTATCCCACCTATTTGGAGACTCTACAGAGTGCAGGCGCCCTCGCTCTGGTCCAGGAAGCAATGATATTTCCATGGGTGTAATGCCATGTCTGGCTAATTAGTGCTTGTAAGAAAAAGACACATTATCTTCGTCTCCCTTTCCAGTATGGTGAGGGAAGATTGAGGAACTTTGCATTACCCTCCATGGGGCTGCACAGATATAGCCAGTGTTTCTTTGCAAGAGCTCAGTTCCCCATCATAGTGTCCAGTGCCCAGAGCCAGGCAAAATGCCAAGGAAGGTCCTTGGAGAGCTGCAGGGGAAGACAGCTTTCCATTACGCCTGCCAAGTCTGCGGTCCTAGCACAACTCTGCCAAGGAGGGGAAACCTGAGGAAATATGTAACGGCACATTCTTCAGCATCGCCTTTCCCCTCCCAGGCTTGCACCTACCATGGCTCGGTGCCATGCAGCCATCTGGGGTGTGGGACAGCTGCACTGCACCTTTTGTGGGATCATGTGCCTTAATGCCCTCCTTTTTCTTTGCCACAACCCAGTTTTCTGTTCCATACCTTAGTGGTGGAGCCAGGCCCAGAGATTTCTCCCCCACAGGTCTCTGCTACCTGCAGGGTAACCAAGCCTAAATGCAAGCTTATCAAAGCACCTTCAATAATAAAAAATGAAAATTAAAAATCCTACCAGCTGCCTATAGCCATTAGGGCAAAAGAGCCAATTTCACACCATATGGGGAAAAGGACACACGCAGCCCCACTCTGTGAAGGGATCCAGGGCTTATCTTCTGCGGGGAGGAAGGTCTGGGACGTATTCTGTGCATCTGCCCTGCTGCAGAGGAATGTGGTTGGTGAGGGATGGCTGCTATC
This sequence comes from Morus bassanus, assembly GCA_031468815.1. Taxonomy (NCBI): domain Eukaryota; kingdom Metazoa; phylum Chordata; class Aves; order Suliformes; family Sulidae; genus Morus; species Morus bassanus. The sequence goes on along the minus strand of CM062567.1, from coordinate 53,965,010 downwards.
AAGCCCAACACATTCAGCAAATTCTTTGGCTCTTGTCACCTACGCAATGGCTTTTCCTGGTCTTAACAGCCTATTCCATGGGGACCAGAGAAATGGGGGAGCAGCAGGCAGAGCTGGCCAGCACCATGGTTTTTCTCAGGTTGGCAGCCAGCACTAACACTGGGTGTCTCTCTGGGAGGTGTTCCCTTGATAGAGGCCACCACTCAGACCAGGGTGGCAGAGAAGATGCTGACCCAGATTAGGAACCATGCTCTCATTTTGCTTTCTCCTCCTTTCACGTGGCCCGTGTAGTCTTGGAGAAACAAATATCCTGTGAAGACCAAAATGCTGCTAGAACAAGCAAAAACCCACCAACTCTAAGGCCTGAATAAGACTCAGAGGCAGACACAACCCCAGGCGCTCTCCTAGTCACACTGGTAAAGCTGGATATGCTACAAACCTGTTAAAGTTTTCCTGCAAAATTTTGTAGAAGCTTTCTTGTGTTCCAATGGATTTCTTCTAGGGGAATATCAATTTCTGGCCAAGTTTTCAGGGTTTGGTGTTAGGAAAAGGGTGAAGATGAAGACACACACACACACATATCTATCAACAACAACTCTTTTTCCATCCAGACTTTCCCCACAGGAATAATACACACTGCCCAACAGATCAGGCAAAACAGCTCCCATGGGGTGTCTGAAAGATTACTCTCTTAATGAAAGAATGTATTTGCACCAGATCAGGCATATTAGGTATCTTACTCTTGGTCTCCTCTCCCAGACATGCTAGAGCACAATAAAAAAAGCACTCACCTTGCATAAAAATCATTCAGAAGTTTTCCACATCTTCCACTGGAGAGAAACTCGGCAGAAGGAAGAAAAAAATCTTTGATACGTGGTTGTTTTTGTCTTTGACAACAGGAATATTTCAGTGCAGATGACCTGACAACATGGCTTTGGATACAAAAACAAAGATTATTTGAAACAGAATTTACATAAGCTAAGAGGAATTCTTATATTAGTCTGTAAGAATATTAAGCAATGGAGTGGTAGAGAGGAGAGACTCCCCCAGCACCCAGGGAGTTTCACAAAATAGCTAAGAATTCTCAGAAAAAAAACAACCAAAAAACCCCCAGCCACCCTTAAGATATAACTGTATTTATCCTGGCAATTGCTAAATGTCTCATATCACAAAGCAAAACCAAAAAATAACAGAATGACATTCCAAATCACGATCTGAATGCAAACACCGCTTGATGGGGAAAGAGCAGAAGGCTGTTTTTCTCAGATCCTGATTATGTCAGAGAGCTCTAGATCAGGTCCACCAAACAAATCACCATGGCAGAAGAGCATCCTCTACAACTGGCTCTTCTTAATGACCCTGCTACCTTTCCTTCCCGAGCTTAGGAAACGGAATGAGAAAGCTGGGATCTCCAGGCTCCAAGTCCATCAGTTTGTCATCTCATCAGTGTGTGTAGCCACATCACAAAGGCATAGAAAACAGAAGCATAATTCAATAGCTCAAAATTAAAGGTGTAAGTAGGATAGTTTTTCTGGAATCCCTTTCACTGAAAAAGTTAATTCATATTCATTTAATCAGGTTGTTATCCTCACATACTCTGATTTCTGTGCACGAGGCTGAAGAGCTGGCAGCTCTGTGCTTTCCGATTGCCAAAGGACTAACCACCAAGCAATAGTCTGCTATTTAAGCTGCCTGACATTTTTTTCATCACAAAATTTTATTTTCATCTGCTTTGCAAAGCTTCAGGATGAAGTTTCCATGGCAGCTCTCTGAGGCTGAGCACATGGTATTTTCTGAAAATTTCCGTCAAGATGGTCCTTGTTCCTTCTGGGAACATTAGCAGAGAAGATATATGCTGTATGTGTTACACCTATGCACATACAGTGCAGCTGTAAGACCTGCAGGCTTTGAAGATGCAGTTTGAAATCTGGGAGAAGAAAATTCCAGACAGTGTTTGTAAACAGTGCTTTAAGTGAGGTCAGAGTCGAAATGAAGAAACACAGGGCAGGATCAAGGGGCATCCAGGGCAGGGACTCATAAGGGTAAGACTTTCACATACTTGCATTGGATGAAGAAGGCGTAAGCAGCAAGATGAGAGTATAGGTTAGGGAAGAAAGTGATGGAATGTGATGAAGAGCAGAGAAGTAGCTGGACTTTGTGGTGGAAGTGGGAGGGTTAGAGAAGGGAAATAGACTTCTAAAACTTTGGAGTGGCAAGGAAAAAGGATGGCGGAGTTGTGGGGGAGGAGGAGCAAATGCATCAAGGAGGGATGAAGGGCTATGCACCACCAGCATTCTCCCAGAAGACATGCCAAGGAAGGACAGAAATAAAGGCCACATAAAGGAGTATCTGAAGTTTGCAGGTGCAGCGTTTTGTCAAGTAGGATAAGCTAGAGCTACTTCTCTTAGAAGAGGATGGTACTGAGGGAGGAGATCAGCAGCCTGACTGCATTCAAGAGCATTAATGTTGTGAAAACAGGAAGCTCACAAGTTCAATGGAAACATTATAAATGTCAATTTCTTAAAATGGGAATCTTGTGTGCTGTTTCAAATGGTGCACAGACTTCTTCCAAGCTCTTCAATCCATGCTCCTGGATGCGAGTGCTCAGTGATAAACTCATCACTCCTGGAGACCTACCTGGTTTTGTGCCTAACAAATTATTCATAGAGTAATATGTTAATCTTCCCACCAGATAAAAAAGTGTTGCAATTCCTTTACATACCCAGAGCATGCCCAAATTACCTAGCCCAGTCAGTTGTAAAAGCAGATTTCAGGATTTAATGGTTGTTTGCTAGATTATTATAACCAGCACAGTATGCATGCTTTTTCTTATACATATCATTCAAAATTACCCCCAATAAAAATAAGGAATGCCAGTGACACTGCATTACACCCTGAGAGACACTACATCATCTTGGTCTGGTATACATCAGTGGATTTTGATTCTTTCACGTGTTATATCCGGAGGTCAAGTGAGGGAGTGATTTTAACATACACGAGTTCTAAGTGTCAGGCATCTGAAGCAGATTAATGATGTCTGTGTAAAACTCCCCCTGGTAAAATGCTACGGTTCGGATCCCATCTCCACCCTGATTACAGGACTAAAGCATTCTTCTTTCTTTCAATCAAGCTTAAGCTGCCATTGTTTAGCTTATTCTTAGCAATGGCACAGCTGAATAAAACTTATCAACAAGAAGAGCTAGAGCCCTCTTCAATCTTTCTTGACTGCATTGGGGCTGAGAGGAAATAAAAGCAGAAAAAAACCCTGCTTATTTCTGCCACAGAAGCTCAAAAGATTGCTTTCAGATCACACTGAAGCTCATAGAAAGTAAATAATCATCTTGTGGGATGTTGAACACCCACAAGTTGCTGCCCTGTAGGAATTATGGCTTTGCATGATTGCCCCTTCAAGATGCAAAAGGTTTGCTGTAGACATGGTGTTGGTCTGAGTCCTGGATTTTACGCTGGTTCTCCCACCGACCTGGAGAGTGACAGGGAAAAGTCATTTTTCTACTCTGTGTCTTTGCCTTGCTTCGAAGTCCCCATCTTCTGCATTTGGCTCTCACCCTGCTTGCACACTCCCTAGGAAAACCTTGACTGTGGCCCCTGCATTCAAGGGTAACTAAATTACAATTAGTCACCCTGATGCCAGTGGGGTAAATCTGGATAGTCAGTACTTCATTACTCATTTCTATTTATTTGGCTGAGGTAGTGCAAAGCCTATTTTTAAAATAAAGTAATAAAAATGTTGACAGAGGGCTGCTGTTTTTGGAAGAAAAAAATAATCAGGACTTTCCCAGACTGAAAACTGTTTAGGGCACTACTCTCATCCATCACTTCATACGGCTCTGTGATAACTCTCTCCTTACAATTGCAAGTCATTCTCTATCAGCACACAGGGACAACTCTCTAGCAAGACACAGACAGACACAGGCACAAAGCTGCTTATTGGTAAATAAATCAAAGAAGAGGAATTGGGAGAAGGAAATAACACAAAGCTCTCTCTGTCAGGATAGCAGAGATTTATGTGAGAGATTCACTGATACTTCAGGCCACTGGTGCCATTTTCCAGGGTATGAATGGGTGGATCTTTTGCATACGTTTTACTGGGTTGACTTAAGTAAGTCTTGACAACTCTCTTTCCCTGGGGATGAGACTAAAAGTATTGTTTAGAAATCTAATATATGGTTTATTTACTCAATTTGTGCTGAGCACTACAGTTCCTTCAGGCCAGCTTCAGCAGTCCATTACTCCATTAATGCTCCATTACTGAAATTAGTGCTGTAATTGGAAGGAGGGAGGATGATGGGGAAGGGGACACTTTTTAAAGGAGCAGGTCCTGCTTAATCCCATCATGGAAGAAAACATCAGAAAAAATTCAACTGCTCCCCCCGCAAGCACTTCCTTTAGGGAAAGGGGTAGGGAAGAGAAACTTCTCTCCGGTGGATGACATGCAATAGCTGTGCAGTAAACAGACAGGTCTGAGGACCACACCAGCTGGTCCCCCTTCAAATCAGAGGACACAATGGCAACATCAAGATGCCTCCATGAGGAGCTCCCACGTGGCAGAAATCAGAAGATACTTCTGCCTCTCCAGCAGATGTTTCACCCTAAGCTTCTGGTCCCTTGCACAGAGATGGCATTGCTAATGGGGCCACCAGTGCAGTCCCTCTTCCCAGTGTCTGTTGCACAGACAGATTGCAGCTGGCTGTTTCACAGCTTTCACAAACCCAGGAAAAGGAAAGGGGAGAGACGTGGCGCTAAGAAAGACGGCTTAACCATGGAAGCGGTGCATACAGCTGAGTTTGGTTCAACCACAAGCCCTCCTTGAAGTCATGGAAGATGTAACTCTTTTTGGAGTGGCAGAGATCCCTTTTCGCTGCTTTGCTTCACTCATCCATCCCCCAAAATACTTTGCAGCATGAGGGAATTCAGGATCTGTGTATGAATAATAATTAGCTAAATTACAAGGAAATTTCATGGATGTTGTATCCGAGAATTGTATATGTGCATACAATCACATAGTTTACAATATTTTTTCAATATTAATTGTAAGCTGGTTACTCAGTAACAAATACCCTGTACAGTTATTCTGGATAACTGAAATATATACTGCAAATATACATATTTATTGGTTTAGTTAAATAGAAGACCTGTCAGAAGACTAGCAGGAAGGAAATACAATAGCCCTAGAGAGGTCATCTGTCAAAAGAGATTAAAGAATTCACAATAAGAAAAAATGCCAGAGCTTTTAACTGGGATGCTGCTGTTTCCATTTTCCAGCCAGTGACAGGATTTGTTTTGCCAAGGCTGGAACTGGAAAGTCCCAAAGGAAACCAAAGAATTAGAAGATTTTCCCTATGGAGTTGAGGGACCACAAGGACAGGCAATAATCCTGAATTTGTTCAGGAAGAGCAGACTGACACAGAGACAGACTTTGCTGGAGGGGTCAAAATAGTAAAACTTAGCTGTCCGCTATTACAGCATGGTAGGACTTAGGGTAGAGTGCACGTCATATCCTTCTCTTGTCACATTTGGCTTTGTTCCTATCACATAGACTCAACAAGATTTGCTCTGGAAAAGCTGTTTGATCATTGGGATAAGCCACTGCTGTGGAAAAGGAGCCTGTGAGGTCCCTCCCACAGCCTGACCTGTCCCTGGCACTAGCTGCACCCCAGTGAGAGCTCAGCTGCAGGCAGAGTCCATCACAGGGAGGAGAAGGTAGAGGCTGAGGGAGGCACTCCCTGGAGAAACTAGGTCTCTCCCTCTCCCAACAAGAGGTCTATTCCCATGGCAAAAAAATCTACCTAAGAAGGAATAAACCTGTTCACAAAAAAATCAACCTAAAAAGAAATACAAGCAAACCCTGTGTCTTACATGCTTATGAAAAAGAAAGTTAGCACTCTTTCTTTCAGAACTCTGTGTTTTGAGGACAGCACTGCACGCCTTATGGGCTAAAGGGAAGACGCTACTCCTTCAGGCTGTGCTTCTGATCAAGGCGGCTTGCCCCTAAACCTCTCCCAGGCTGGGCCATGTCCATGGGATAAGAGTTTGTTGCTCCTTCCTTGCCCAAAAGCTGAGCTGTAGGTGAAAGCTAAGGATGCAAAGGAGACCTGCATCAGCAAGAGCAAGCAGACCAGCTGTGGGGATGGCTGGAAGCCTCCCCACAGGATGCATTGTCTTGGGAGAGCCAAGGCACCCCAGTGTCCTGGGTTGCTATCTCTGAGCATCTGACAGCGTCTCAGAGACCTGTGCTTCTCCGGTGTCTGCCAGGGAGCAGCCAGGCACCGAGTCCCCACTGCTACCAAGTCCTTGCCTAAGGAATGCATCAGCGTGCCATGATGCTAAATATACTCCTGTTGGTGAATGCCACTGGAGGAGGACTTTTTTAGGAAGGTGCGGATGGGCATTTCATCAAAGCGGAGACTGACAGGATAGAGTGAAAATAACATTCCAAGGATAATAAAGCCTCAATTCTCCATCTTTCTAACTTTTAAGCTACCCTGGATTTCTCAACAAGGGCTTCAAGAGCAGAGAGAAAACTGGGAGGGACAGGTGAATGCCCCCTCAAGAATTAAATCCCAATTAACACGCCATCAGTGATGAAGGACACATTTTACATGGTCGATTAAAAGACTCCCCCCTATTGATCGTTGCAGCTAATCATTGTCCTACCCCTGCTTAGGGAGTGCAGACACAAACCAGCGATCTAAATTTATTGAGACTCCTGGCAATCAATAGGTCAGACTCCTGGAGAAGCATTATGCAGAAAGCATCTCCACAGACTCATCACGGGCTGGTGAACCCCAGGTCTCCAGCAGGTCGCTGAAGCCGTTCCCCTCTCTGCCCGGATGGTTCACTTGAGGCCAGGGTTGCTCTGCATATGCTTCTTGTCAAAGCCCAGACAAACTGCCCGCGACAAAACAACAGCCATGGTGATCGCTCTCGCCTTCGGCTCAGCATCACGGCGTGAGAGCTGGGTACCTGGAGGCAGCAGACAGCCTGCCATATGAGCCCTGCAGTTTTGATTTAAACAAAACAAAAGTGAGTAGCTGTAATTTCACAGATGGGAACAATTCATTAGCTGGGAAAAGATGTGGTCGCTCTAATCGGGAGTGACTGGAGAGCTTTTGATGCAAATGGGCATTTGCAGCTGCCTCTCCCTGCCTCTCACCAGTCAGTGCAAGGCAATATACCGTGAGATGGAAAAATCAAACTGTGTATTAATCTGATAGCCTGTAACAGAGTGACAGCATTGCCAGACACTATTTCTGGGACCTGCCATGAGCCCAGATGATCCACCACTTCTGGATTTTATAGTACGTGATAACAAGAGGATTGCACACTCCATTAAATCACCTGGACAACTGCTGTTCATATGACTGCAAACAAAGGGTCAGAACTAAACTCCCTGCAAGTGACTGACTTGGGCACCCTGACTGCCCAGGACTGGAGCAGCAGAGGTGGAAAAAACAGGCAAAAACCCAAGCCTTTTCACATTTTAATCAGTCATCATCTCAGCTTGAATGCCTTATGCAAGGCTAATGGTAGAAACCAACCTTTCCTTTTTCTCCAGTTACACTGCAGCAAAGCATGTCTTCTATAGCAGTGCACCCTGGCCAGCATGGGTAATCTTTTTGGTCTGGAAGAACATTTCCTGGTTGGTAAATGGCAGGGAATGTGAGGAAATGGTAGGAAGCAGCTATAAATAGGAGCTACTCACTGCAAAGCCTGATTTCGAGGATGGTGGTACCGAGAGTGGAGGGAAGCACATTTTGACTTCTGTGCATGGAGGTGTGGACAGCTTTTCCCTTGGTTAAGGCTCCAAAAGAAAAGGCCTGCATAACTCAGCCTGGGATCCACAGGATTTTGGGATTTCAGCACATGGACAAAATATAAGGGTAGACCCTGTATCCTTCTGGGAAGAGTGGTCCCTAATCTACTTCAGCCAAGTTAGCTGAGTTAGCTCAAAACTCAGGTCACAGCAGGACTGGTCCCAAAAGAAAACCATTGAAAAGTCTCTTGCTGACTGCAGTAAGCTTTGGAGAGAGTTCTCTTCAATGGGGCACAAATTTTCTAGCAATACACTCACGTGCTCAAGGTGAGAGAGGAAAGAAGAGGGATGGAAATGCCAGGTGGTGACCTAGGCACTGTAGTGCTCTCTGCTTTTCCCCAACTACAAACACCTCCTGGTACCAGGGTTTCTACAAGAATTAGACATAGCCCCAGCATGGACCCTTTAGAAGATGCACACGCAAAGTGGGCAAGAAAACCATCTTGCCATTCCTCTTTCAAGTAAAAGTCCCATTTGTGGAGTAGATGAAGGAAGGATGGATATTTGTTTCCTCAGTAATCTCCAAGAGCAAGCTGCAACAATCTCAGGGCGATAAGGAATGTGGGAGACATGGCAATCTGGTGTGAAAATACATAGCAGAAGATTTAAAGAGAGAGAAAGAAAAACTCCAGACAAGTTAAATACTGTTTCATTTCTCACCCAACAGGCAAAGAAGGCAGCATCACTATTGTTGCATAATGTCCTCCTATCCTCCTGCTCTCTGGTGAAGTGGCATCCCACGACAAACATCTTTGGGAACAAGCATACAGGCAGAAAAGGGGTAAAAAGATGGGGAATGGGCAGGGTCATTTTAATTTAGATTACTGAATGATGTGAGAAAGCTGCCTGGGGGAGAAGCCCTTACAGAAAATGGTAAATCTTTATATTACATGACATTAATTACACTTTTACTGTGAGCTAACCCTATTACAGTATTGTGTATAGCCACAGAAGATGGTACTTCTGTGGTGTCCCTCCCAATAAAGAGCTGTCCTGCAGGAGGCCCAGGGGCCCAGCCATGGGGTTTAGTGCACTCTGTGTCACAGCTCATAAAGACTGCTTAATGCACTTCCTTGCAAGTACTTTTCTTTACAACTTTTACCAGATTAGAGGGGTGGGGAGGAGCAGGATTCTCATTAACTTATTCTTTAATGTGAGGTCCTTTAACATGGGCTGCAAATGAGATGTGAATACCTTGGCCCAGACATCCTGGCTAGACCTCTACTGTGGGACTGGAAAAGCACTGTAACATGAACAGTGCAGGGTGTCTTGACTAGCTGTATCACTTGTGTTGGCTTATCCTCCAGCATAGGACCTTGGAGCACAGACCTCAGCATAGCTATGGGACCTAATCCTCAGCCTGCATTCAGAAAAGTGGCAGAAGTTCATTTTTCAGTGTCCCGGATCACTGGGAGACCAGCAATGACTACCATGGACTCAGGTGGCAATGGACAACAGCAGAAGTTCAGGTCTGGAGCAACGTTGCTTGGGTTTTGCTGGAAGCAATAAATGTCACAGAAACAGAAAGAAAAAAGCAAGAGAAAACTAGAGGGCAAGAAAGGTATGATTAGCCAGGCTCTGACAAAATACCACAAGAAAGAATTTGGTCCAACTGCTATCATGTAAGGGCTTCAGACTGTGAACAAGAGAAACAGTCTCACAGCATTCAATCCCTCTTTCTCTCAGGAAAGTAAGGCCAACACAAATTAAATTGCATCAGGTTTCCCCTCTCCAAATAAAATAGCTTACAAATCCCATATCTAAGCACTATTGTGCTTGAGGCAAAGGGTGTAACAGAGACACCAAGCAAGGTGCTCAACATCAAGATCCAAACAGACCAAAAGCAGCCAGGAAAGCTACATCAAAACAAATGTTTTAACAGAGACCTCAAGGTGCCCAAAACTTACTCTGGCATTGAGTGATTGCAAGTCTTTTTCTCCCTGATAGCTGCAGGATCCACTGACAGGTTGGAGATCAACTAACCCGCAGAGGTGCTGGGTGCCAGTGAGAGTGTGAGAGCTGCTTTAGGAGAGCAAGAGCAAGTCAAAGATTTAGGCTGGTCCCCGCCATGGGTGAGGCAGCTTGCAATTTCTCTGAGCCACTTTTCAACAGCAACTGAAACGGACTCTCCCAAGAGCCATGAGCTGGGATAAGTGCAGGCAAACTACCTCACATAGTGCCCAAGGGGCACAGCCTGTGGTTGGCATGCCAGCCCAATCAAAAATGCTTTTTCAAAATAACAATGGGATGGACAAAAGGATGAAAACCAGCCAGTTGGTACTAAAGAGAGAGTGGATCTTCTAGAACCAACTGGCCTGGGCTAGGGACTATCTGTGCACTGCAGAGGTAACCCTTGCTGGAAGTTACTGCAACCCCTCCACTACCAACTGAACTTCACAGGGGACTTCTCTAATCCCAGACTTCCTGCACAAAGCTAACTGTCTCATTTTGCTGGAATTGAATGAATGGTGGCACAAAATATTGTGTCAGTATCTTCCAATCAGCTGAGAATGACAACCACAACAGGAAAATACATTCTCCTATAGGCCTAGCTAGATTTGAAAGCAAGTCTTCCCATAGGCAATTGCAGTGTACTGCAACTATACTTACGTCCATGTATGCTGCATTAGTAGTGGATTTCTCCTCATGTACTGCAGACATCCCATGCCGGTTGCTTAGCAGTGCCACAAACTCATGCTATGGCAGACTCTTCCAAAAATAACTTCCTGCCCACTAGAAAAGCTTTGTGCACTTGCATGTCTAGTTGCTGAACACTAATCAGTGCAAGCACATGTACATGAGGAATGCAACCTGTGTACAGAACTGAATTTGAAATGTGGACTTTGGATGAATGCTTTGCAGGTATGTAATGCTTTTCAAGGCAAAAATGAGACTTGGTCACTGACAAATATCTACAACCCCCCCTGCTTTTTCAGTTAGAAGCATAAAAAAAATATTTCAGCAGGAACTTTGGAAGTGAAAAATGTTGGCCAAGTGTAATTCTTGCTATAATTCAGTGAATTCAATTTAAAAAAAAAAAAGAAAAAGAAAGAAACCATACCTGATTAATTCATTCTGGAACCTGCTCTTTCTTTTTCAAAACCCAAAAGAGTAGAGCAAGGTGTAGGAGATACAAGAGGCCTAGGAATGAGAGATGTACAAATTAGACATGCTGCTCTGGATCAGCCATTTTCCATAACAACACTCTCTCAGAGATGGTCACAGAGAGGAAGTGAGGAAAAAAAATGGGTAAATAAAAATATAAGGCAGTTTTATGCCCTGTAATTAATTGTCAATACTACCACAAGAGAGACAGATGGCCTGTAAAGGACAAAAAAAAATTAAAAACCTCAATGCTGGGCTATTTCTTGCATGAAACACACCCTGATCCAAATGTCACCTAGCAGTGTGTGCAAATATCTATGACAGTTTCAACTGTGTAGAAAAACTCGAGCTTTCAGGGACCAAACTGCCATGGCTGGAAAACAAAATACTTCCCACATCGGAAAAAAAAATGGTGTAGAAAGGATCCAACTCTTTTACAAAATTCTTTGAAGGTTATACGGTATTCCTGCCCCTGACACCACCATTTCACTGTCAAAGGGAGAGCTAGAGAGTACTTTTCTTGATTAATCCATGATATTTTTCTCCTGAGCAAGTCTGCCAAAGAGAAGGTACTTGAGCAGCAGGGCCCCAGTACTATGTGGCCACCAAAGGGCAATCATTTTCCACACCATCTCCTGGGCACCTTTTAAAGTTCTCCCAATTTGGCTCAAAATTTTTATCTGTGATATTAAGCTTAAAAGAGAGCACCAGCAGAACAAACATAGCCTGTTTTGCTACAAATGCATGTCTCATAGTCAGGTTCCTGGATACCTCCTTCAGTGTGTGCCCTGGCAAGGCTTTCCCAGGGCTGGGACCTTCATAGCTCCTCTCTACAGCAAGGGCTGGTCATCTTCTCCCAGGGAGACCCCCGGTGATGTCTCTCCCCTCTCTGGGACTGCCTGCTTTCACAAAACTGCAGGAACAACCTACCTCTGAGATCTGGTCTTTTCTACCTGGGTTTCCGCCCAACCTGCCAACAAGAGTTACCATGGGGGTGAGCAGGGGTGGCCAGAGCACAACCACTCCATCCTCACTTCCTAGAGAAATGGGGGAGAAAAATCCCAGACTCCTGAACTAGAGAGACACTAAGCTCGTACCTCTGAGATTTATCCCTACAGCTCTCCTACCTGCTTGTTTACAACTCTGGCCTCCCTATCCCAGCCCTCCCAGCAGACAATCCCTCATGCAACCTGTCCCTTTTAGCTGCTCTGAATGTTCCCATGCAGGGGAGCCACAACCACAGAAATGGGTAGGGAGGTTGTGAATCCCCAGTGCCACTGTCTAGCAGTTTACCAAGGTTTTTTTTCTTGCTTCCCAGCTCCTGAAGGGAGCCTTGGGAGCAGAAGGACGAGAGGGAAAAAAGGAGAGGGAGAGTGGCTGTGGTGGGAGGAGGGGCAGAATGGAGTTATGCTCACAGCTTTTCACAGCTGAAAACAGACCCCACTGCTGGTAATGTGAGAGGGCTGGAGCAGGCGCCAAATGGATAAGGCTGTAGACAGTGGGGCCAGAGCGCTGATGCTTGCCAGTACCTGCAGATAGGAGACAAATAATTGGCACATGTTAAGAAACAAAACAAAACAAAAACAAAAAAAAAAAGAAAGAAAGAAAAGAAAAGGGGGAGGGTGGGAAGAAAAGACAGGGAGAGAAAGAGAGAGTTGTTAGATGTCCATATTTTCTAAACGTGTCTGGCAGGAGCCCCTGCAAGGAATTTAATCAGCAAGAGTTGTTTAAACTGGGCTTTGAAAACAAGCCCTGTGCTGCTAGTAATGAACTTCATATCATCTGCAACTCCTGTTTGCTGACGACATTCAATTTGTTAATTCTGCAGCTGGTGATAGGGGTCAGATATGAAAGTGACGATTGTTTTTTGACGTTCCAACCCCTGCTCACATCTTTCTAATTAATCCTTTTAGGAGCCACCAGCAGATCAAGAGAAGTGTGGGGAGGGAGGGAGGGGAGGAGGACGAAGAGAGACGGTTTTTCTGTGCCTGTCCTGCAGCTCCTTGCCTCCCATTCTGGCAGAAAGGAGGCACAAGGGTATACCTGCTACTTGGTCCTATGAGCATGAGCCTTTTCAGGCTGTCTTAGAAAACTTCAATGTTGGAAAGCTAGGTGTTACAAAAAATGAAGGCTCACCTTCCCCCTAAAATAGCTCATTTTGAAATCTGGCCAGTATTTCATATTAACTATCTCCATGGGAGATGAGATGGGTGGTGGAACTGGCGGTGGGGTAGAAAACCATTCTCCTGCTAGCTTACCCTGCTGATACAGGGCTGGTGAGATCTCCCAGGGGCCAGTTTAAACAGCTGAGTGTGTTACAAGCCACACAGGGACCCATCATTTCAGTGCAGGCTGGTAACAGCCCCATCATACAGAGAAGAAATCATGGTCTTGGGAGGTCTGGCATTGCCCAGGGAGTGAGGTGGGCACAGACATGAAGGTGCTGCCAGGGGATCAGGACAGCCTGACCATCATGAGGGCTGACGGTGCACAGATGGCTTTGAGGGAAACAGCAAAAGCCTGGTGGGTAGGAGATGTTGCTGTCCCGTGCAGCGAGCAAACAGGAGCGCTTTGCAGTTGCTGAAGGCTTAGTATCCCTCCAAAGGAGATTTTAACTTGGGAGCCTGATCTTCTTACCTGGAAATTTATTTAGGGCATTGAAGCCACTGCAATGACTGTGCATGCCTTGGAAAGGGCAAGCTGGAGCATAGCAAGCACATGTGGACAAGGATAGCACCATTGAGTGAGAAGGACAACCGGTGAAAGCCACAGAGGGCTGGGTAATGCCCTGAGATTGGCCTTGACCAGATGAAGTCCTGAAGCAGAGATATGTCTCTGAAACCTCTTGTAGTTGGCATCATAACTGTCCACACTGTGTTCCTTGCAATTTGCTAATGGCATTAAGCTCATCACAGGTTCATCTGGTCCCTGGCAGGTTCTGCTGCATGTCCCTGCTTGTGCTGGCAGAAGGAGGGGGATGGTCACCAAAGCTGGTCCCAGTTTACAGTGGACTTTGTCACAGTGCCCTATAGCAGAACTTCAGTCCAGATGTGGTGCAGTGAGGCCTGTGTCCATCTGCAGAGGTTGGATGAAGAGGTCTTGCAAGGCAGAAAAGCCAGAAGTCTAGAAGAAAGAAGAAATTTTATAAAAGGTGAGAAAAGAAAAAGAGGAAAATTGGCTGAGTGACAAAATTTTGAAAAGAGAGGGAGGCCTGAGGTTATGCACAGAGATTGCTGGCATTGGGGAAAAGCAGAAGAAAAGAAACTCCCTCTGATTAGCACTAGGCTGAAAAGAAATAATTTTTTAATGGAGGAACTCGGTCTTTCTTTCCCAGTCCACCTCAGCACTGAGGTTTGGACTCATGTAAAATAAATCAGCACCAGCCTCTATAGGACAGGAGAACCCTGGCAGACACTGGACCTCTTCTGGGTCAGAGTTGAAGAAACAGCTCCAGGCACCTACTCCCACAGGAAGGTCCGCAAGGAGCAGCACCCTGGGGGTGCTGGCACAGCTGGGTATGCACATCTGCTCGTGTCCTCTGTTCCAACCAGACCCAACACTGAACCTTTGGCTCAAGTGCAGTGGACCTGGTTCCTCTCAAGCAAATAGGGATCTACCAGCTCATTCCAGCTGGGTATCTGTTGGACCCTGCTTTGTCTGTGGCAAAAAAATGCAGCCACTTGCTTATACGCTGTCAGTGCTCTGATTTTCTTATAGAAGAATTTTTCACTTGACTCATTTTATTAATCAACAAGTACTGCTGTGGCCTCATAAGGATTTATCCATCCAGTATAAACTTGCACTATCTGGTATTGTGAAGAGAAGTCCAACCAACCACCATAAATGTTAATCTTCTTTTTTTAACAGACTTTATCACTATGAACTCATTTGCACATAGTAAGAAGGTCTATTGTTCTTTCACTCCAGACTCTAAAAATCAGTAAAACAGAGGCTCAGTTCTGCTCTTGGCATGTGTGGAAAAACATTAGCTTCAATTAAATTAGCCTAAATTTACAACAGTAGGCTCATGAGCAAGCTTTGCCCTTACGGTTGTCTCTTCAGTTTGTTCTAAACTTTTGTGCAGAAAAGCTAGGAAAATACTGGGAGGGGGAGAACTGAATGCTGCAATTAATTCAATGAGTCATATGAAAAGATTAACAGAAAAATAAAATGATTGAGTGGCACTCACCCAAAAAGGACTTTATGGATCATCACACTCGGTGATTACCACCCAGGACAACAAGACTGACCATCTTGTTGAGGCCTAATGTTCAAATGGTGAGTGCCCAGCATGCACTTAGTAAGACATCAGATCTCATGAAGTTGATTTTAGCAGCACACTCCAAAATGGAGACACCAAAAAGTTCATTGCCAGCTGCTTGAAATCTTGAATCGAAAGCCTTTCAAGCACCAACATCATGTAGTCATATGCACAGCCGGTAGATATAAAAGCAGATGTCACATCCCAGTGACAACAGGAAACTGGTATTTCCCTGTTCTCAATCAAAAAGTGTTCTTTGACTTCTGTCATTTTGTTGGTTGAGTCTTGGCTGAATTATAAAGTAAGAGAAGATCACCAAAGACTGAAGTTAGCATAAGGAACTCTGCTAAAAAAAAGACACACTCAAATTTACTTAATGGATCAATGATTAAAATTACAGCAAACAAGAACCATGTGATTTGCAAAGGTATTGTTAGAGGTGGAGGTATCTTCCTACTGGAGGGTCACTACCTGCCACTAGCAGGTAGCTCACTACTGAAGCCTCCTGGTAAAGGAAGAAGAGTATCTGAGGGCTGCCTGAGGTTCCTGGTAGACACCAGAACCACAGAAGACCAAGAGCTCCGCTACATCTGCTGGTGATCAAGGACAAGTGACTGGAAGGAAGAGGCTGCACTAGGACTGGGACATCAGCAGTGCAGCTATTTGGGATCAAACAGCATTTCCCCATCAGATAAGCAGAAAGCAAGAAAACAGAATCATACATGCCTGAAGGAAGGGGTCATGTAGCGAAGAACTGGTAGAAATGACTGAATTTCTCATTCTGTTTGTAACTACATGCATTGTTATTTGTTAATAAGCTTTCACCTGTTGCGTTTGGGAACATGAACATGGCTTTCACTCATGCAAGATTTATAGGTTTAACCTAGCTTCTTGTGAAAAACCTGTTGGTCCTGAACATCTCTGCAAGCAGCAATGCAAACAGCAGCAAGTGGTTCACGGTATCAACTCTGCTTAGCCAGAAGCACAAAGCACTTAGTGAAAAACATTATCCTTTCCAGTGTTTACTTTCAACTGGAGCACATCTTAGCCATTTTGTTCTCTGTATGGCTAAGTCCCACAGGTACCCTGTCTTGTAAAAGACACATTGTTTATTACACAAGCGCTAACAAAGTACTTGAGTGAAAAAGTAATCTCTTTTCAGGGGGTAAAAAAAACAGCCAAAGCAAGTATGGCAAGAATTGGCATCTCCAATAGCAACAAGAGTATCCTTTACGGCTCAACCCACTGCAGAGTCATCCCCGTACAAGCCTTGTGTAGGCAGCTGTACCTCTCTAGCTGCCCCACAAACCATGGCTTTCAACTTGCTACACCACTTTGCTCACTCTGTCATTCTGGCAAGATATTTCTTTGAAATCCAAACATTTCCTTTTATTAAATAATCACATGAATGGTTATAAATTCTATTCTAGGGCAATAGTTCTGATTTTCTCAGGTGAGAAAAGGCCTTTACATCAATCCAGAAAGCCTAACACCATAAGTGGTCACTCCCACATATTGTTACCCTGTTTTCTTAAATATTTTTTACCAGATATGTCTCTTGCCACCATATGAGGTTTTAATAAATAAGAAAATACATATGTTAAAGAAACACACCCTGCCTCCAAGACACATACACGAGGAAAAAGCAAAGCATTTCTAGATAGAAACCAGCTAAAAGGAGTAAAGTCAACAAGGACAGTGTTTAAGTCATCAGCATTCCCAGATAGGTGATGTCAAAATTATAATTATCCTTCCAGAGCTGCCTGAAAATCTAAAGCAGGAGGTAAATGTCCAAAGAACTCTATTGCACTGCTCTCGCCCTGCGCGGGTAGAGAGTACATCTGGAATAACGTGCTCACAAAATGGTCTTCATCTTCCACAGACCACTGGGGCTCTATGGAAAGGGTGTAGGTGGTCCAAAGGGACATAATTACGAATAAAGGAATTAAATTAAGCCCAGTAACATTTGTGCTGTTTATCAGGACAAATTCCCAAGCAATGAGATAGAGCTGACGTGAGGAACAGTGTCCTTAAGGAATCGCAGGGAGCTCCATTAAAGGTTATGTTAGATAAAGCAGGCTGTGCTACAACTTGGAAAGAAAAAGTTTCCAAATACTCTGATTTCTTCTAAAGAATGAAATGGCATAGCCTTTACTGGGCAGCAAAGTTTCAAAAACACCTTTAGCTTTCTGGCTTGTTTAGGTTATTGCTTGGAGAGCAATGCAGAAGAGCTAGATTGTGATTAAACAACATTACTCATCAGACAAGTGTTATCTTAGGCACTTTGGACCAATGCTATCCTCTTGCATTTAGAGCACAGGCCCTATGATTAATCATTTAAATCTGCCCTGCCCCATCGCTCCAGTCTTGGGAGGGCCTCTAAGGATGTTACTGCAGTACAAGCAGTCAAAAGCAGGTTGGCTGAGGTAGCAGATTCCCAGTTTGTATGAGTTTGTATTGTTCCCAGTTTGTATTCCCAGTGATGCTATTTGTGCAGGTCACTTCTATTTAGGTGTCTAGCCATGGACAAAGAAGTCTAGCTTTAACCATGTCCTTCAAAAACGTTAGGATTTATTATAATATATAATACATTATTATAATAATTATAATAAATAATACATTATTATAATAAATAATACATTGTGTGTATATATATAAATATATATATCCTTGATGTTTCCAATATTTGTATGCAGTCATATTAGCCTGAATTCAGATATGTCCTTCCCAGGTAACACATCACCCTGATGGACATTGCAGACCTGCTTCTGAGGCAAGAGCATGTCCCGTCTCCTAGAAGTGACAGGACCCATGTCGCAAACCCTAACTTGCAGGTTTGGGTTTTCTCTTCTTTCTCTCAGCCTGAGAAGGCCTATAGAATTTGGGAGGCTACAGTTCAATAGGTGAACACAGGATTGGGAGTATAAGGACAGGTACATGAAGCTATCCACTGAGCTATCTAGATCTATGTTGAGGAATCTGAATGAAAGCAGCTTGATCTAAAAATAAAGACTTAAAAAATGAGACTCTTCCAGTGAAAAGTCTGCTTAAGGCACACCACTTGGGAATGACAGATGACAGGAATAGCTAAATCAGCCTTGTAGCTGTTTGCAACATGTGCTACAGAGCAAGGAAAAAGCCATAATTGTTGCTGTGAGCAAACACATACACCAGGGCCTGGACATGTTAGAAAGACAGTCCCTGCTGTCCAAATGCTGTTAAAATCTTCATAATTAACATTATCAATAAACATCAATTTTCAATACTAAGATTTTAACAGCACTGCACAGCAGAGACCAACTCTCCAGTTATTTACAGAGATCAGTTTCCGACTTGGGACCAGAAAGATATCCATGCCAAGTGAAAAAATGGGTGAAGCAACAGAGAAATAGCTTAAAACAATACTGTTATTGTGCAGCATCACAAACACAAGATAATTGCCCTTCTCTCCTCCTATAATGAGAGGTTTGATCTGTGTCCCACAGGCTGAAAAGGAATGAGTGACCCACGTACCAGTGGGCCCACCTCTCTCACTGGCAAGTGCCAATGCATTTTGCATTAGCACTTCGCACAAGGAGACCCTGACTCCCAGCACCAATGGGGCTAGAGGGGTGTGAAAAACCTCCAGAATATGCTTTCTCACAGCCTGACAGATAACTTGCTATGAAACCCAAAGAGAGTCATATCGTCCAGGACGTAATATCCCACATTATAATTCAGTCATCGAAGGAATGAGTTGCTACTCATGGGTTACATAGATAATCCTTAAAACTGCTATTGAAAGGTGCTTTTTCTTTGAAACAGAACTTTGCTCCTCATGCAGCCTATTCCCTAAATCCACATAAATTCTAGCTTGTTCAGCTCTCTCTGGAACAACACAGCTCAGCTCAGTTGGTTTGAAAAACAGAAAATAAAAAGATCTGCTTACTAAATGTTTGCATTCTATGGAGTTTACTTTGTAAAAGTACTATGTAAGGAGACGAAAACAGATAGAAATGCTTTAAAATACAAATACTTACTTTAAAAAAAGGAAAGAGTTAACATCAAGAGGTTATTTTATCTCCCAAGGTCAAATCCAAGATGCTCTGAGCAAGCAGCGGTTGGGGACAAGGCTAAAGTAGTAGGTTTCTCTTTAAAGACATGCAGACCAAGTAGCAAAATATAGACTGAAAATTAAAGTGCAAGAAGAGAAAAATGCTTAAATTAGCCTGGGGAAGTCTATCTATCTAAGTCTTGCCTATACTAGACAGGGCTTGCTGGAAAAGGGAAAACTGCAAAACTACCAGTAAATTGCCCTACTGGAAACACAACCTTACATTAGGAAAAAGGAGCCTTTTGGCTGGTATAGCCCAAAACAGTTCCTTCAAGCAAGTAAGCCAAGCTGGGGATAGGATTCAGCTGCTGCTGAGCCATTTACCTGCGCCTGCAGCTTGATGGGGAATGATGTTGGCTTTGCTGGCAACAGTTAAAATCTTGGTATTTAAAACTACCACTGGCATTCTTGCACACAAGCCCAGGGAGGCAGTAGCAAGTTTCATAGACTGCTTTTCAAAACAATACAATGTCTTAGGTGGCAGCATTTATGATTTCTATACACCTTCCTTAAAAAAAAGAACAAATTCTTTACCTGAAGTTGAAAAGAAAATTGATTAGCTGCAAAATTTTAAATGTAAATATCCAGAGGGAGTGAGACATCCCAAGGAAACTGGGGCAAACTGGAGGCTGTGGCCTTCTGTCCCTTGGCATGGAAGGATTTGAAGCCCTCTCTAGCCTGTCAAAAGAGGGTTCTGGTGCAAATTACCCTGTTTCCCCTCCTGACCTTTCCCTGACTCACAGGTGCTGCATCTCAAACACAAATTTTGAGCATGGGTCCAAAGCCCCAAGCCCTTCCAAATTCCCCTCACCCAGTTGGCTCAGCACCTTTGGGACAGCAGGAGACTATTTCTCCAATCCAGTCTCATGCTTTTACACTTTTCAAACCTGCCCCTCTACCTCCAATCCTTCCGTAAGCCCCATCTCAAAATCTGTTTTTAACTCATTGCAATGAAGCTACAGCAAAAGCTTGCAAAATGATGGCCTAAAGCACATTTCTTCACCTGATCCTGCAGCTTGTAAATATTACAGTTTTGTTCTATGTGGCCTCTACTTTCAAGTTTCTTATTAGAAACTACAGACAGGCAGACACAACAGTTTTATGGCCAGTGCAATGCAGATGGCCAGGGATGCTGTATCCATTTCCTCCCAGTATCTGTTTTTGACAATTCTCATTTTGCTGTTCCCATAGGTGGGAATGCCCAAGATGGCTTAAGAGAGTTAGGCATCCAAGTCTCAGTTTTAGACTGTTAATGCATGCTGCTTGCAATTCATTTGCAAATGTACAGCCTAATCTAACAAAAGGGACATTTTAGCTGATGGTCTTTTTGGCATTTATAAGTGAAGAAACCTATCGTGCAAAATAAACCAGTGGGGGTTTCTGATAAAGATACTAGTCTCCATTCAGTCAAAGTGGTAACTTTTTCTAGGACAATCTTGATTTTCTACTACCAAACTATGGGTCTCAGAATTATATTCTACATTGCAGATTTCATATTTGTGGCCTGCAGTCATAGGAAAATTATCCTTCAAAAGTTAATTCAGTAGGACCACAATATGGGACTTGCTGTTCAAAACAATAAGAACAAAACATTTATTCTTTTCCCTAGCTACCATTGCTAAAAAAAAAAAAAATTAAAAAAAATCAACTTTATCTTCTAGAAATGTCACATTTGCTCTGTGTCCTTCAGAATCCATTGATTTCTTCTCTCTTCTTCCCCTGGAGTAATTGCCCAAACCTTTTCTGCCCATCCACACTTTCTCTACCAGAAGCTGTGGAAGCATTCACTATCAGTGTGTGTCAGAGGTGCTAACCTAAAGAGACAATATTAATGAAATAAATAAATCTCTCTGTACAGCCTCTTCTATCCTTTTTCACTCTTACTTTTCAGGAGACAGGGAGCAGAGGATGGATTTCCACAATGGTATTGTTTCAGATTAGTATGAAGAAAATCCTTGATCCTTTCTGTGTGCTTGGAAGCCTATAGTAATCATATTAATCCAGGGCCCTTATTGCTGGTTAATGGAATTCTTTTAATATTGACCCAAGTTTCTAGTAAATAAATTTGCATTGATCTGGTGATGTATAGAGCTCAAGTAAGTCTATCTATGTGTAAGCAAATTAAAAACCTTAAGCCTATACAGCCAAACTGTATAATCCCATGCTGAAAAATTGATCCACTGATACTCTCCTGGGTACGTTTATTTTTCTTTTTAGATAAAGAGACACCTTCAATTTCTTTGACAGAGAAAAAGATCAGCATAACATTTGAGAGAGAGACACATAACTTATTTCACACTCAACAAAATCCAGTTCAAAACCACCAGAATAAGTCTTCGTAATTAGAAACTGCACCTTGTATTGGGTAACACAGCACTGATAATTCAGCTGTTAGAATGAACATATAGCTGTGTTGCTACAGCATCATTCATCCTTGCTTTCCTGTCAGAGCGCAGAGTTTGATATTTTTGAAGGAAGAATGTTATCACAGCCTTGCAGGAATGGCAGCCATCACCAAATTCAACACCAGCCTCACCCAAACCGTTCCCCTTTGAAGTCAAGTTGGTCTCAGTGTGCCTTATCCCTGTCCCAGGATAAAAATGTCAAACATATAGATGTCAAAAAACATAGTAAATAACGTTGTCCTTGCTGTATAAATATGGTGGTACTGAAGATGCATCCATGAAACCGGTGTCAATAGTAATGCAATCTACAAATTTGCATGAGAACCAGTCTCTGGCCACCACTGTGGCTGTTCATGGCCACTGAATGGAGAGGACAGGCATAGCAGTGTGAGCGGCTGGAGCTCCAAAGCATGGTTTCCAAAGGCACTGTACCCCAGGGGGGCTTATCCCACATCTAGCAAGAAGTGCATTCACTTTGCAGCCTCTGTTCTAAGGGAAGGCACCGGTACAGTCTTTCCTTTCTCTCCCACTATGTCCATTAATTAAGTTCATTAATTAAACTGGAAATAATCCCACTGCATTATTAGACTGGGCCAAATCGTTCAGAAAGCAGCTGAGGGGCAGAAAGGCAGACACACAGGTACACCCAAAGATGTGGGATGGCTTAAGCTTTATTTCCATAAGAAATTAGGCTAAAAATAATTTTAAAGCCTAACTCAGTTGCTAAGTTGCCAACTCAGTATCACACATTTTGACCCTCCAGCACACCTGTACTATATGTAATCCTTGTCTAACGCATTCCAGTCTACTAGCACAATGCTAGAAAAGCCACAACCATATCCAAGATGCCAAACTGCATATAAAGATCAGCCTATATTTTGACAGCCCAGGCAGAGCACCTATAATTTGGAGGTCACTTTTATGTTATGCATATACCTCTGTTGTGCGTTTATAGTTTGTGAGCACAGATTGAGTACAAAAAACACAGAAGCCTGGCAAAAAAACAGTGGTCAGGTTGCCAGAGGGGAGGGAGGATGAACAATATCCCAATGCTTACCTTACTAGGTGGGAAGGTTTCAGGTGGATCTGTTCAAGAAAGGGAAGTCAGCACAATTCTGTCATGCAAAAGCCCACCTTTTTAGAAACACTAATTAGCATCAAACTGACTGGTAATTTTTAAAACCTCCCAGTTACAAGCATGAACAACTGCAGCTTTGCAAATTGAAGCAGGTGTTGGTGGATGTGGAGATAATCTGACGTAGAGATTTTCTGACATGGAGATCTTCTGACTGGAAGATCCATATCTCCTGTTTCCCCATATGTAAGCATTTCCATCACTCACTTGTCAATGTCCAGACTCATTCAAAACAGCATATCAGCAAAAATGGCATCTTTCTAGTTACTGTATTGCATGCCACAATCCCTGCATGTATTTCAAGAAGTGTTTTCACTACTTTTTATTCTGATTTGTACTGCTAAGCTGAGACCCAGGACTGATATCTAGCCTCTATTCTCCTGGGCATGCAACAGCTCTGCTGGAGGAGTTTCAAATACAAGGTCGGGGGTGGTTTTCTTTTGATGGGTTTTCCACAGGCTTCAGTAAAAGCAGTGTAATACCATTGTTTTCATAATGAAGTTATACACTTACATCTCAATGATTTCTCAAACACGCACACAATTATAAAGTGCTAAAATAATTTTCCTGTGGGTCAGCTCCATGAACTTGCTTTGGGGTGACAAGAATGAAAGCCTCCATATCATCACCGGCCTTAAATAGTTAGCAGAACGAATACAGCCTATCCCTGCATCAAAGGAAATCCGCTGCCTGCCAGGAGCTCACTGCTGCATTATGGCTTAAAATCAGTGGAAATTTAACGGGATACTAAAGAAAAAATATTAGCATGGGTTTTTAAAAACAGTAGTATCAGAAAAGCAGTAAATTCCTGTCTGCACAGAGCAAAAGAGCCTTGCCTCTCACTCCCTACTAATGGTAGGAATTACCTGCTAAAAGTTTACCTGCAGGATCTCCAGGGAGTGTAGGACGCAAACAACCTCTCTTTCTCCAGGTGCAGGAGTCAAACTGAAAAACAAGGGAGTACACCCTGACTCCTAAGCAAGGAGAGGGGCTACCTCAGCTGGCTGTGCAGACCTTCAGGGCCGGGGCACACTCTTGAGTCCTGCCCACCTTGGTCTTCTATCTGGAACGTGACCTGCAGGAAACTCAAAAAAAGCCATTACTGTTTTGTGTCAGCTCAGAAAACCGCAACAGGGCCAGGCAGGGGGGGAAAAAGGCTGGAGAGGAAATCAAGGAAATTCACTTTGGCAGAAACTAGCAAAGCCTGTTTCTGAATGTTAACTATCTAATTTAATGAACTCTAGAGATCAGTAGAGACAATTGTCACTGCCAGCTTTGATGCCAATCACAGCTCCAGAATAGGAGCCAGCAAATGCATCCAACATACAAAGGGGAAAACAAAAACAAGGCAAAGATTTGACCCTTTGCTTTCACGATCCTTTAAGAAGAAAGATCACCTTTCAAAACTGTGGGGAAAAATGTCTTCCCGGTCAGAACAAGTCAGAAAGAAAAAGGAGAGAGAACTCACAAGGCAAAGAGTACAGAATTGTAATTTTTCTCTGTCAGTCCGTGGTGCCTTTAGGGCCATCAGCAGGAACTCTTATGGGCTGAAAATCTCTACGTGTGCTGGGAAATAGGGAAGATTTCTGAATCCACATCAGGGGAGCAGGCGTGTACTTTCCCCTTGCAGGCAGATGTAAGTCTGCTGTGCCTTTGTGGCAGTCCTCTCCCCCCAGGGACACACTGTTCCTGTGCTGGTGGCATCCCGGTATCCTCAGCTCCATCACACCCCTCACTGAGTCCTCCAGAAGGCACAGGGTGAAGGAGGTTTTTTGCATCTCTGCTAAGTATATACAAACAAAGTCCAAACATCTGTGCATCAAGGGTATAGCTAAGCAAATTAGTATAGTCTGATTTCTTTCAAGCTGTTTTTTCCATAGAGATTTTCAATGAAAATTTTAAGAGTCATTTTGGTCACTGATCATCAGTCCTCAGACTGGAAATTCATTTTCATCTCCATTTCATTTTTAAAAAAGAAAGGGCAAAAAGTTGGGGTTTTGACCTCACCCTGCAAATGCAGAATGGCAGAGTCTCCCAGAAATTCAACATGGCCCACAGGCCACACTTCAGCAGCCTCTGCTCTTAGGTCTGTAAATACAAACGCTGCCCATCATGAGGACCTGGAGAGTGTGTGGTTACCCACCACTTTCCTGTGTGCACCTGATGGTCACCAAAAATGCATCTCCCACACAGATTTCTGTGTTACTACCGTCTACGAAGACTAATGTACCTTGATGGAAAGGTACCAGATGCTTTCTTGGTGATCTGAACCTGCTGCAGGCATCTGGCAGCAAGAGAAGGTAGTCCAAGACCCCAATTTTAAAGACTGCAACTGGAGTGCAGCACTTTGGTGTACATCAGGGCACTCAGCCAGCTTCATCACTAGACAAGATTTACTGAGGAGCTTAATATAGATTCCCCAAAATAAAACAAAGTTACAAAGATGGCCAAACAACAATGTTTGGATTATTATGAGCTTACTTCCCAGGAAGGACTCTCCTTAGCACTTCCAGTATTTCAGCTCCCTCGGGAGGGTAGCTGATGACTTCCACTTCTTTCCTGAACATCTGCAGATCTAGAGTTCCCACTCTCACTGTTAAACATAGTTTAACATATTATTCTGGACAATATGCTCCCTCACTAGCCCAAGGACTGAACTGTTCTTTCCTCTGTCATCCTCTTGATGCACCCTTCCTTCTCTGAAGTTGTGCTCTGGGGAAGCTCTGTAAGGGAAAACAGCACTTCATCCCCCCTCCCAAAGACTGGGAACCTTAGGTATGCCCGTTTCTTGCTTTACATGACTTTTGCCTCCTTAAAATAGTCATATCATGAGAAATTCTGAAGGTACTAAAAGTGTCCTTAGATTGCAGTGTTCCACTTACTAAGAGGTTTGCATGGAGTTTCCGTTGGGCATGGAGACACAGAGGATTATTTGGGGGTGGGATTTACCTGAAGGTATGGTCCTTACCTTGTACTCTGTTAGTTTTGGAGGAACCCTGTCACAATGCACAAGCATCCGTCCCCTCTCCTGCGTGCTGGGATACTCATGAGAAATACAAGATCCTAAATTCTTCTGTTACACTTTCACTTGCCTTCTTCCCTGTCTTTCCATCCAAACTGTAGACCTGAATCCCAAATCATATGATCCAAAGGTCAGGACCACATGGCTGCATATGGAAACCTCATGACTGGACAGTGCAAAATCACCCATTTCCAACCTTCATCCATCTCACATATGTCTCATTAGAGCAGCACTGATGGCAGTCACCAAACTACAGAAAGACTCACCACACACCTTGGCAGACATAAACCCATCCAGGCCAGTCATATATTTTCACAGAAGCTATACAGGAATGCCCCATGCCTGTCAGCATTTAAGAGGCATTTGGACAATGTCCTTAATACCATGCTTTAACTTTTGTTCAGCCCTGAAGTTGTTGGGCAGTTGGACTAGATGATCGTTGTAGGTCCCTTCCAGCTAACTACACTATTCTATTCTATGCTCTTCTTCTTCCTACCTCCTCCTTTCCCTAGCAGTACATGCTAAGGAAATCTCTGATGACATTTCTTCCCAGCCCTGCACTAGCAGAAGGCATTAAATGGGTAACCATGTCCCAGTCTAGGCATTGGCCCTGTCATGTTGTGGGAAGGAGGCATGGGCCTTCTGATGGGGGTAAGAGCTGTGGATCAGCTCGAGATAACTGGACCACCTGCACAAACTGACAAAAAGCAAGTGTGAAGTATGGTTTTGGAAAGTCTTCTGTGTCCATCCAGTTTAGCTGGGTTTCCACAGGATGGCAAAACCCTACATCTCTGACACTAGCAAGGCTCAGAGATCAAGCCCTCAGTCTGAAGCAGGACGTTCTCCTGAACTAAGGAGTTGCAAATCTTTTTGAGGTGAGCAATAAATGTTCATTTCCCATGGATTGCTTTTTACTCCTTGTACTCATTTTTAGAAATGCCTGAGCTGTTTCCTGTGGAAACACATTTTTGTGCTACACCAAAAGAGCCTGAGAACAACAGTACTCCGTCAGAGAGAAGGTCCCTCTGGCCCCATTCTCTTGTCCCAAAGTGGCCAAGCATAAACACCTAAAGGAGAGCATATGAGCAGTGCAAGTGTACTTGTGCCAGGGCCCTGGGGGTGCTCATAGGTCTCCGTGGCTGGGACTGGCCTCCCCTGGGACCTCCACCCCCAGCGTCTCCTGCCAAGGGCCCAGGGGACGTGTCTCAGCTCCACCTGGGGCCTTCAGTCCCTGCCTGAGCAATGCTGTAGGTGTGCCCGTCTCTGCCCCTGTCTCCTGGATGGGCCTGGCACCTGCACTGCAGAGACCTGCCCTCCTGTGCCCTAGGTCAGAGCTTGTCATGCAGAAATCTAGACATAATGTAGCATAACTATTCTATTCTATTCTATTCTATTCTATTCTATTCTATTCTATTCCCTGCACTCACGATGAGTAACAATGACACTGTTATTTGCCTGAAATACCAGGGGTTTTTCAGCTCCAAAAATATCTTCAAGGACACATAACACAAAGGTTACAAGCGGAAACAGGATTTTATGTTATTTTATGTTATTTTTCTGAATCCATTTCAGAGCCGATGCTCACAAGCGTTACACAATGCGCATGTGTAGCCAGGAGCAGGCTGATGCATTCTTCAGTTTAGCTTGAAAAAACATTCCTTGCAGTCTGGCAAAGGCAAGTCATAGAGCTACAGAGAGTAGCAGCAGGAATACAGGTCAAGCAGCCCCTGTTTCCTGAAGAGTGAGAACATGAAGAATGAGGATCAGGACCAACCACACACAAATGAAGACGACGACGACGTGTGTGGTACCATGGGATATTTTCAAAAGGAGGATATGTATCAATGACAAGCACAGTTTTTGCCTTCCAAAACTTGCTCCACTGTGCTTCTTGGCCAGTGATGCATGAAAAGCACTCTTGTGCCTGCCCCGCGCTTGTGTTGCACGCAGGGAGAGCTGGAAAGTGGCAGCTCCTGGTGGTGCAGCAAGCCTGAAGCCCTTCCAAGCACAAGCAAGAAGCCCTGGGGAAATGGAGCCAAGGGAAGAGCAGAGCTCTCTCCCACTCCAAACTTGCACTGGGCAAGAGAGCCAGAGAGAGCCAGGGCACGAGTGGTGCCTTGGAGGTGCAAGAGCAGCAGGCAAGAACTGAGCCAAAAGGGCCCAGAGGAGCCCTGACAAGGGGCTATGGTCAATGCTGCAGAGGACAAGAAGCAACCCCCGGGGGCCACCCTTGGGGCCCACCCTGGGAGTCAAGAAAGCTTCCTCCCCGCAGATGCAGGGCACAAGGGCCACCTTCGTAGAGCAGGAGCAGCAGGCACCTTGCCAAAATGGCCCAAAGGAGCCCTGGCAAGGGACTGTGCTCAGTGCTGCAGAGGAAGGCAAAAATCCCCCGGTGACACTGTCTAGCCCGCTGTGGGGGAAAAAAAGCCTTCCTCCCCCCTGCAGCTGCAGGGCATGAGAGGCCATCTTCATGGTGCACAAGCAGCTGGCAGTAACGTAGCCAAAATGGACCAGAGGAGCCCTGACAAGTGGTCATGCTCCACGCTGCAGCGGAAGGCAAAAACCCCCCCGAAACCAGTGCCAATCTTCCCCGAGGAAAATTCCTTCCTGACCCCAGAGCTGGCGATCGGCTATTCCCTGAGCATGTGAGCAAGACCTGCCTCCTTGTCCCACAGGCTGGTCATGCCTCCCAGGAGATGCCCAAGCCCTGTTCCTCCTCCATCTGGAGCCATCTCGGGGGCTTCTGAGAGTGGCTGGATGCCCCCAGCCTGATTGACCTTGGGGGCAAGGATTCTTCCCATGCCTGGCAGGACACCAGTGGGTGCTCCAAAGCACTGGGACCCCTTGCAACATCTCTGCATCTGATTTATTACAGCTGCTGTCCCTGGCTCTGCCAAGAATGAAGATGGAGAGCTCTGCAGTGTTCCTCAAGAAGGTGTTGCCTTGGTCTTGCCACTGCTATCCAGCCAAAAAGGCCTGATAGCCTCAGGCATCTCCAGGGATTGGTAGTTCTTCTCATCTCCTAAGCAGCTTGTGTCTGTTCTCCAAAGGCTGAAGCAGGATTTCCATCCATCAGATGAGCTTTGAGCATGGCCCCACCAGGAGCTGGCCTTGCAACAGAGAACTTTCAGCAGCTTCATTCAGCCTCCGGTCTGCCTCCCTCAGCCCCCTCCAAGTAATTCCACTGGCTCCTCAAGAATTTCCTCTTGGTTGTCTTTGGGTTGCCCCTGGGCCAGTTCCGGCAGCAGGACACAGAAGGATGCCCCCTTTATCCTACCCAGGGGCATTGTGACTGCTGCATTGCTGGGTGGTGGCCCTGTGACATGGGGGTGACAGGGCTCCCCATGTGAAGCCCTGTCCACCACAGCCCTCTGCCCAGCACCCTTCAGAGGAAGGCCTTTGGAGTGCTGGCCTGGAGGCAACCCCTGTGCCCAGGAGGCCCAGGGGGCTGTCCCTGCCCTTGGTGGCCATGCACTGGGCACAGCTGCCAGGCATCCCTGATGCATCCTCTGCCACTCAGCTCCAAAGGACAAACCTGTTGCTGTTATTCTTCTCTCAGGCCATGGCAGAAACCAACCTGGCAGCCCCGAGACTCCCTCTATTAGCCATCCTCTCTCTGTGCCAGAGCGAACGTCCATGAGGCCATGCAGCGAGGAGGACCAGGGACACAAAGCCTTTTCTGGGGAGATAACAGGCGATGATTTCAGCAGATGCAGCCGGGAGGAAAGCCAAAGTGTAACCAGAGCCAATGGCTGGGATGGATGGTGCCAATAGACCGCCATGGAAATAACACAGGCTTTGAAAAACCAGTGAGTGGAGGTTACACTGGTGTGGTGGATAGGTTGGTCATTTTCAGACCTAGAATATTTGGATCCATGCCCAAAGCACACCCAGGCAAACGACAACTCTTCCAAACAGCAAAAATAGCCCATTACTGCTATCACCGTCACATCCTCTTCTCCCACTGAAACCAAGCTGTGCAGCTCCTCGGTTAAACACACCCATTGGCCATGTTTATATGGAAAACAAAACACGCTTCAGCCATGGGGTAAAACTTCCACAGCTCATTTGTGACTTTAACCTTTTGGAGAGGAGAGGAAGAGGACAGTTCAGCTGGAAGGGACCTACAACAATCATCTGGTCCAACTGCCTGACCACTTCAGGGCTGACCAAAAGTTAAAGCATGGTATTAAGGACATTGTCCAAATGCCTCTTAAACACTGACAGGCTTGGGGCATGGAATGCCTCCTCAAGAAGCCTGTTCCAGGGTTTGGCCATCCTTTCAGTAAATAAATCCTTCCTCATGTCAAGTCCAAATCTCACGACAGATGCAGCTTTGAGCCATTCCCACGCATCCTGGCAGTGGGTACCAGAGAGAAGAGCTCAGCACCTCCCTCTCCACTTCCCCTCCTCAGGAAGCTGTAGAGAGCAGTGAGGTCGCCCCTCAGCCTCCTTCTCTCCAAACTAGACAAGCCCCATGTCCTCAGCAGCTCCTCAGTGAACATGCCTTCCAGCTCTTTCACCAGTCTTGGTGCCCTCCTCAGGACGTGTTCAAGTACCTTCACAACCTTTTTAAATCCTGGGACCCAGAACTGCACACGATACTCGAGATAAGGATGCACCAGTGCTAAATACAGCGGGATAATCGCCCCTTTTGACCAGCTGGTTATGCTGTGTTTGATGCACCCCAGGATGCGGTTTGCCCTCTTGGCTACCAGGGCACACTGATGACTCCTGTTGAGCCTCCTGTCAGCCAGCACCCCCAGACCCCTTTCTGCAGGGCTGCTCTCCAGCTGTGCCTCTCCCACTTTAGACTTGTGTCTGGCATTACTCCATCCCAGGTGCAGAATCCAGCATTTCTTCTTGTTAAATGGCATGCCACTGATGATTGCTCTGTGGTCCAACTTATCCAGATCCCTCTGCAAGGCCTCTTGTCCCTTGAGAGAGTCAACAGCACCTCCCAGTTTGGTATCATCAGCAAACTTCCTAAAGGTGCATTTAACTCCTGCATCCAAATCATTGATAAATATATTGAACAGGACTGGCCCTAGAACTGAGCCCCGAGGAACACCGCTGGTGACCGGTCACCAGCCATATGTAGCCCCATTCACTACAACACTTTGAGTTCTGCCTTTCAGTCAGTTCTTCACCCAGCGCACTGCCTACCTGTTCATCTCGCAGTTGGACAACTTGTCCAGAAGGATGCTGTGAGGGACAGTATCGAAAGTCTTACTAAAATCCAGAAAAGTTTCATCCACTGCCTTCCCTTCATCCACCAGCCAGGTGACCTTACCATAGAAGGACACTTAATTAAACAGGACTTTCTCTTTGTGAACCCATGTTAACTGTGTCTGATGATTGCATTGTTATTTAAATGCCTTTCAATAGCACCCAGTATGATATTCTCCATAATTTTTCCAGGTACTGAGGTTAGACCACCAGGTCTGTAGTTTCCCGAGTCCTTCCTCATGCCCATCTTGTAAATTGGAATAACGTTGGCTAGCTTCCAGTCAGCAGGAACCTCCCCAGACTCTCAAAGACTTTTGATAGATGATTGGGAGGGGTCCTGCTATAACATCTGCTAGCTCCTTCAGTACTCTGGGATGAATCCCATCAGGTCCCATGGACTTGTGAACATCCAGCTGATACAGCTGGTCCCTTAAAATTTCATTGTCCACAAATGGAAAGTCACTGTTTCCATACTCATGGTCCTCTGACTCAGGGGACCAGGCAGCCCAAGGTCTATCAGTATTATTAAAGACTGAGGCAAAAAAAGCATTGAATGCCTCCACTTTTTCTTCATCCCTATTTCTCAGGTGACCATCTTCAACAAATACCTTGGCTGGGCAATCGATAGGAGGCACCCACAACGATATCTGGTTTTCCTTCCATCACCCTAATCCTCACCCAGAGGCTTTCAACCACATCATCCCTAACCGTAAGGGCTGGACAGTCAAACTTCTCCCTTACATACACTGCAATTCCTCCACCTCACCTGCCCTGCATATCCCTCCTGAACAGCTTATAGCCCTCCATTCCATTTGTCTACCTCACTTTGTGGGAAGACATTCAGATCTTATCTAAAACCCTGGCAAATCTCCTTTTCCTTTAGGATTTAGTATTTTGAGTACTGAAAGAGTAAGGAAGGTACTGTTCTTGTCATTCTGTATGTTTGTGCCAAAACTGGTATGTACATTCAGACTATATAAATAAGGGCATTTATACCACATACATTCATTTGGTTGTGGTGATGCCAGAAGTGAAAGAAAGGGGTTGGTTCCCTCTGCATGAACTTTGCAGAGATGTAGAGACCATGCTGTTTATGGTGAGGTCTTCTTGGAAAGAAGTCCTGAATTGTTTTGTGTTCTTTACTATATTTTATCTTGTACTTCAATAGCTCTTTTCCTCATTTGGCATAGGAAAACATCTGTTTCCAGGACACGTCCTTGCAGAACCCAGATCTATATGAAGGAGAAGTTAGAGTTTTACCTCTTTCATCTCAGGAATGAGGCTTCTGCCTCAGGACTTGGGTCCATCAGGTTTGTTGTCCAGATGCATGCATGTTTCCCAAACTTTGGTCACAAGGACACAGAACTCAGCATTATGCCACACTGGGGTGTGGAAACCTTCCTGACAAGCTGGGGCATGGTCCTTAACAAAACATATCTTTCCCCACCTCTCCCTAAGTTGCCCTGTACCCGTGGGTAGAGGCTACCTTGGTCATATCACCTGCATCACAAAAGCCACCTATCTATGAGAGGGACAGAACTTTATTGAAATTAATTGTTTTTTCCATTGGCTGCATTCAAATCCTAAACACACTTCTTTGCCTCCCAAAACCCAGAAGTATCTCAGTTCAAGGGACAAGCCTTCATATAAAATGAGAAGGCTCTCATAATTGTGAAAGTTTCTTATCTTAAAGAGATGATTGGTGAAATATATATTGATAGAGCACCCATCAGCACTGCCAGAGGTCTGTCATTTCCATTACGAGCCAGAGTACTGAAGATAAACTAGAATTAGGCTGTTATTGTGCCTTGTGTTAAAGCCAGCCCCAGCACAGGATGTATCAACTCACGTACATTAATTATATTTTTAACTGAATTTGATCTCAACTTACTCAAATTCAGAGTTGAAATGAGGGTGGATACAAACAAAGCCCGAAAAAAAAATTGTTCTAAAGAAGGGGAAAAAAAAAATTCTTCTGGCTATTCATATGGTCAAGAAATAGCCATTCAAACTAGCCAGGTTCACAGAACAGATAGTTTAGATACAGTAAGTCTATCTTATAAATAGTGCTTTTTGTATTTTAGGTTGGCATGACAAAGACTAAGAGGGGAGATAATTGTTCATCTCTGTAACTACAGCAGAACAGTATGTGCTAGAAGAGAGGAAGCTGAGGTATATCTGTTGGTTTAGTATATAAAACCCAGCTTTGCACAAAGTTGCAGTGGAATTTACATACATTTACTTTAGAAATTACATCAGTAGAGAGCTTCTGGATCACTGATGCTGTCATGGTCGGATGTTGCAAATTCAGTTTCTCAGAGATTGATCAAGGGCAATCTTAAAAACAGGTAGGTTTGCTGCTGTCCCTGCTGCCATAGGAAAGCCATGTCAGAGCCCCCTCACCTTCAATATCCCTTCTTCCAATTTCCAGCCAAACTCTTTTATGGTCAGTTGTTCTCATGCCAACACTTTATTTTAGGCTAAATGACAATTTTTCCTTCTTGCCCTTTTTTTCTCTCATGCAGACTGATGGTAATTATAGCCTCTTCACAGACATCTTTTTGTTACACCAAGTAAAACCTGCTCTTGCAGTCCCCTGTCAAAGGGTTTTCATTCTTCTGGGCACACCATCTCTCCTGTCCTTCTGTGCACATGGGTGTCTACGACCATATGCAGTATTTCCTATGAAGTTGCACTGATGCTTTGCCCAGGGCTATTCGTTTTCCCTCCTCTGCTGGAAATGGATCACCTGGTGTGATCCTAAGCTGTTTCCCCTATATTTTCCCTTTTCACAGACTGTCACATGAGTATTCATAAGTAATCCTGTCCGTCATTAATTGTCACCATTATTTGTCCTCTACATCATGCTTCAAGAAAGTTTCCAGCCATCAGGAGAGCCAAATTCTGGAACAGACTCAACTCCTACGATGGGGTGAGGAGCAAAAATCCTAACTAGTTTTAAAACTCAGCCTGATAAATGAAGAGGAATATATGATGTGACTGCCTGAAATATCAGGAGTCTGGACCTCATGATCCGTGAGGACCTTCCCTATCCTGCATCAGAATTACCGAATATAATATACGATAGAGTCACTAAAAACATCTAGCTAATCACTCGCATGCAAATAACATTTTAGGTGGAATTTTGAAGGACAAGAACAAGCTGAATACCTAGGTCCCTTTAGCCCCCATAGAAATCCCAGACACTTTTTAATTATTCTTATTTCTGTTTCCAGTGGTGGTTACAGAACTATATTCACATAGAAAGTTCTTGTTTCCTGGTATCAATATGCTAAATGACAATGACAGAAAGTTGTAGAACAAAAGGAGTATCCATGTTTTAAGCACACAGAAATGAAAAACAAAGGAGAGATCAGAAAAGCTGTGCAGTTACAAAAGCCAGAAACCGATCTCACCTCTCCCAATCCTCCCTGAAACACCTAATTTGTGTGAACATCTCCCTTCCTGTGCTGTGCAACTACTGTTGAGTGAGTCAGAGGAGGCTGAATCAGGAAACACATTTTCCATTTAGATCTGAAACCATTTGGCTCCACGGTAGTCAATCTCCATTGCATAAAACAGACACTGAAAACAAGACCAGTCCTGAGGAAGTTGTCTCCTGTATTCCCATGTTTCCTGCTATTCCTCAGTTGTCTCATTATTCCATTAGAAGAGCATGGATATGACAATGAAAGTCTCATTTAGGGCAGTGTTTTCTAAAAAGCCTACTTAAGCACTCAGGTTTTATTTTTAGAAGTGAGACATATATGACCAGCTCCAGTGAAGAACCAAGATATCAAAAACAATTATAAAGAGCAAAAAATGCAATACAAAATCACGGCTGAACACTCCTCTCCCCTTCAGCCCCTACCTGCCTTCCCTGGGCACCTGTGGTTGATTTTCAGGTTCCCTGGTTTCATGTATCCATACCAAAGCACCACAATATTGGCTTGAGGTCCACCATGTGCCTACACTCAGCTGGGCTTCAGAAATTAGGTATCTCATGCTCACGGCTCCAAAGAAGAGAGAAGAACAGGAGTGAGATGCCCACATGAAACCTATATACACCAGCAGTTTGAGGCTCTCCAAGAAATAAAGAACTCCCATGACAGTCTGGGGATTATAATCAGCAGGATGGCAACTCAAGAACTTAGTAAAGATATTACGGACCTAAGCCCAAATCCTTCCTCTGACTGAGGGGATCCTGTGCCTGCCACAGCACACCTCACCCCAGAGCTTCCTGGTTACCCCAGAAGGGGACATTTTCTTGCTTCAGATGCTCTGCTTAATAAAAAATCCTAATTCTTTAATTAAAAAATTCAAAAATAAGACTTGGCAGTCTGGCCCCTGCAGTAAGAATGGTCTATGTATTATCCAGCAAGTGTTTAATGTAAAGAGTTCAGCATGGTGCTTATGTTTCTTTCTGCATAAGATCCTAAGTTACTCCTGAAAACAGAACTTGGATGTTTTTGACAATTCTGTCTTTTTTTTCTATCTAATATATTTTTGAATTCAACTAAAAGTCTTTACCTCCATAATTTATTGTGGCAGTGAGTTCCGCAGATTAACTATATGTGACATAAAAGGGCATTTTCTTTACCAGTTTTAAATTTATTGCCTTTTAATTTAATTAGGTATCCTTCTATGCCTCTTTCACAAGACAGGATAAATAGGAGCACCTGCTGACCTTCTTTGTGCCATACATTATTTTATATACCTTTGTCATGTCACTCCTTATTAGTCTCTTTACTAAACTAAATAGCTTTAATCTTTTTAATCTCTCCTATTATGGGATACTCTCCAACCTCTAATCATTTGCTTTGCCCTTTCTGAAAAGTTCTTGGGTATTCAGGTCTCTCTAGGTATTCACTTTAAAGTAACATATAATTTACCAGAATTTAATCTTTAGAAAGTCTTGCATTGTTTAGACAACTAGGTTCCTTCTGTTATCTACCCCTTCTATACTGGTGCAGATTTATCAGGAAAACAGTGCCCCTGGGAATGATCTTTGTAGGTAGCAATATTTACAAACAAGAGAGACCAAGCTTAGCCTCAAATACATTATGTATTTGGGGCAACACTTTGGGGTGTACCCCAGCTCGGGGCTGGTTTTACATTCACAATTACTTTGAAACTGTAATCAAATACATCCCACATGTACCCTTCCAATGCTGATGCCCAGGGTGCGCTTCAGGTGTCGTTACTAGACCTTCTCGTAGCACTTTCTGCCGAGTTTCTTCTCAATGACTGCTGGTTGGTGATTTCATTTCCTCTCTGTGGAGGTGGGTCCCAGCCAGCAGCTCGCAATGGGGAATCCTGGCACTCAGCAGGAGTGGCTCACCCACCGATCCCAGCCAGGGCTCCTGCTGTTGATGGAAACTAGAAGAGATAATCTCCAGTTTCAGTATCTCTGAGTTATCACATTTGCTGAACAGATAGAAATTCATGCAAGCATTGAACGGATAGCTCAGTGTAGTGTCAGTGCCAAAATGCAGCATATAGTTCAGGAGTTTGAGAGTCATCAAAGCTTTCTCATCTCTCCCAAATATTTTTGGGTTCACAGTTTCTTTTTTAGCAGGCAGGGAAGCTAGGTGAGCTCAGGTGGGTTGCTAGCCTTAGCACATGATAATTTCTACACCAGCATGAGCAACACAAAATGAAGTTGTTCTCCTGATGTAACGCAACCGTGGCTTAAGAGAAATTATCTCCAGGTATTGGAGATACCCTTGTCTGTATTTAAGCAGTGTCTGTTCTGCACCCCAGAAAGGTCTCACTGCCACCACCACATTTGTTTCAGGGTTCAGTTTCTATTCTTGAACACCATACTTTAAACATTATAATCCCTCTGTCCAATTGACTCACAAAGGCAATTTCCCTCTATCTTCTTCCTTAAACCTCCCCAACAGGGACCTGCCTTCTCAGGGCCTGACAGCCGTGCCACCCCAGGGCACCCGAGCTGCTGGGCCCAGAAAGGGACACAGCATTCCACTGGATATTTAAGTTTCGCTAAGGGTGAACAGTCACGATGCCAGTTTATCCCACACCAACAGCTTCTGGGCTGCAGGTGCTAAGAATAAAATGAGTGAAAACTCTCCCTTTCTTCTTTTTCTTAAACAGTAAGACATCCTTCTTACACACACAGAAAACTGAAACTCTGGGTTCACTCCAGTTGCCTAAACCCAGGCACCTAGTACCACTGGAGATGTCATGGGTAGCGGCAAAGCCCAATGGCAGATTGGGAGATACAACATGGAAACTATGGGAGACCCTCATCCTTCTGATCAGTACCTTGATATCAGCTGCTGCAGCCCAGGGTATCTCAAACAGCAATTCTTAGGCACTCAGGCTGAGCCTTTCTCTGAAACTTTAGTCCCAAATCAAGGACCAAAAAAATATTTTTTGTGGAAAGTGTCTGACTATTCACAGTTCAGCTGTCTTCAGAGCGGCACGTTAAAGAGCATCTAAACCCAATGATTGCTTTCTGAACATAGCACCCACTGGAAGGGGAAACGAAAGCCCAAGCACACAATCTCGTTTACGTGGTGTTTCTAAAGCAACAGGACTCCTGAAATTGTGTAGGAAAACAGAGCCATCTACAGGGGAAACCATCCTGGTTTGGCAAGAAAATGGATCTGAGGAAGCAATGCGTGGTCCTGCACAACCAGCACAAGGGCAGGACCAGCCAAACCCTGTTACCAGCAGAATGATGAAGGTTACACAAATATATTCTGTATAATGGAAGTTTTGTGAATCAGGTTTAGTCTCTCAGACTCTTTTCTTTTATAGTTTTAGCAAACCATTTCCATAAGCATTCAACCAAAGCAACAAGTAACTTTAGTTTCGCAATCACTACATCCTCACATTAGAGTTACTAGTAATTGCTGGAAGACACCTTTACTGGTACATATCTTGTACAGGTACCCAGGAGACAGACTCTGTCCAAGGCTGTGGTCCCACCCCACCTTTTCACACCCAGGTCCTTTCCATCAGCCCTCTGCCCCTTGGTTACCTGGACATGCCCATGCCGTATCAGAGACATGCAATCTGGCAAGCAATGTGTACCTAATATACTTGGCTACAGGAGATGTAAAAAAACTCATACTGCCTGCTGTACAATGGAAGTACTCCATTAACTCAAAAGGCAACACCTGCCACTTTTTTGGGGTATTTAATAGTGTATGTTCAGTTCCATGCTGGTGACTGTAACAACCAGGAGATAAAAATTTGCAGTCTCACCAGTGGAACAAGGAATGACTCCTAAACGCCTTTCTGCCTCCACGGAAAAAATCTCAGGGCTGCAGTCTCCTTAATTCATTCTTCTATTGTTTGACTGTCCCACTACATGTCTTCAAAATAGAAGACATTAAAGGAGTGAGAAAGGAAGGAGAAGAAGAGTTGGCTGAAAACAGTGACTGTTTGGACCAGGGTACCTGGATGTCTTTAGAAACTGTAGCAGAGCAGCTGCTTAAAATGCCATGTTAGGAAATATAAGATATAAGGTCTTCAGTGTCAGGGGCTGCTGCAGCTTATAGAAACAGCTCTAAGAGTTTCCCTATGGCTAGATGATAAAGGATGTTTTGTTACGTTAACACAGGGGCCTCCATGCTTAGCTGGATTAAGCCAATTAAAATGGCACGAAATCAATCTTTCTTTAAATACTTAAAAGCAGAGCAAAAATTAGGTTGAGCAAACCCTCCCAAATTGATTTCCATTTCTGTAATGACTGATTTATGTGATATATAAAGTTCAGTTTCATATCTAGCTGGACTTCTAAATGTTTGTACGTTCTTACTTATTCAATCATATTCTCTTGTAGGATTATTATTTTAAACTCATCCAGACTTGAGCTTTTTGAGTTATTAGAAAAAAATTCCATAGACTTACCTTTGGCTGAATTTAATAATAGTTTTAATTCGATTAAATCTAATTGAATTACATTAAATGCATCCTACAATTTTATATGTACTGACTGAGCTGTACAGTCAATGGAACAAAGTCATCAGTGTAACAGTGTAGCTTTGAGCTTTAATTTTGTTGATATAGGTCTTAATATAGGAAACTAAGAGTTTTGTGGGTAGAAAAGATTTCCCTTGGCCTAGATGGTCTCAAGTTCTATGTCAAAAAGAACAATGGTTGTGCCTCATACTTTATAACTTCCATCTGGTTCAGATATCACACACAGAGATACCAAACAATGACCCCTCATGAGATGGCTATTGACTTCAGTGGGAGCTGGATGGCGTGGGAGGGTTAGAAAGGATGATCATGTATATGGGTTGTCTGGAGCCTTGCTAGCACAGGACAACTTGGGTCCACCACTCTCCCTGGCCAATTATGTCTGAAGACAAAAACTAGCAAAAGATATTTTGAAACCTTTTTGAAAGGATTTCACTGCTCTTTCTTCTGTTTTAACAATGAGTTTAAATGAAAAACACATGGCAATCAATTAGACGTGGACTGTAAGCTCTCCCAGACAAGGGCTGCTCTTTTTGTGTATACATACAGGGTGAGCTATGTTGCTGTTAATTTTAACTATCTAGGAGTTGCGTCTAGTCTAAAGCAGTTGACCAGGCTTCCACTGAACTCTTTGCAGAAAGTCCTTCTAAGCAATCCACCCCATCTATCTTTGATGACATATATTTTAGGACTATGGAAAAGTTTTGTGCTTCCTCAGATTTATACATTGCCTCATATGAGCAAAAATGCTGTTTTAACCCCATCTCCTTGCCTTGCCACCCATCCAGCCCCGGTCACTCATAGCCTCAATAGGTGGAAGGGAGGGGATCTCTGTCAGGATGGCACTTTTGCATTCCTGCTACTACCCTGCTTCGTTAAAATCAGGCCACCTAGGGGGAGAGATCCTCCAGGAGGCCCAAAAAAGACACTGAGTTGTGGAGGTGGACCGCTGTTCCCCAGGGGCCAACGCCGCCGAAGGCATGAGGTGTGCAAGCAAGGAAGGTGCTGATGGTGGAATTGAACCAAATATTTCTAAAGGGGGAGCTGGACCTGGAAACAAAGGAGAGATCTCTAGAGCCTGATCTTTAGGCAGGTTGTACAATTCTTCTTCCAGCATGTCTGCAGACAATCTCTGCTCCACGTTGCCCACGAATTCAACGAGCACTCTTTCTACTCCATCATCCAATTCACTAGTGAAAATACCGAATACCACTAGACCCAGGGTAGAGCCCTTTCATACTGATTCCCAGCTCAGCGGTGACCCACTAACAACTGTACCGTTTCTGACCAGCTGCATACCTAAAGCGTTAGATCTTCTCTCTCCTTTTCAAGGTGTGTCCAAATAGTCTAGAAGAGAAATTTTGTTGAAATGTGGTGTAAAATGAGATCATACAGAAAGCCACGGCTAAAAGAAAGGCACTTGAGTAGTTAAAGTTTAGCAAATCGGATAATAGCTGAGATTTTTACATGTGTTTATGCCCTTTTTATGCCTATTCTCTGATAAAAGTAAGCAGCAGCTATTTTAACCACTACAACAGCTCTTCACTCCCAGAAATCTCCACTGAAAAAAGGTCAGTTGGCTTCCAAAGGCACAAATGTGTGAAAGATCAAGAAAGCAATATTAAACACCAACAGCTGTTTCACTTAGGATACTAAGCTTGGTTAAAACATGCAACTTCCCTTGACTGTTACTTTTTTCCTAAAGGGATAAGCATGAATCTAACTTACATTTCTTTTTTTTATAGGATGCTGTGTAATTTTCAGCTCATTGTAAAAATATTTCTTCAGGGACAAACCCACAGTAGACAGGCTTGATTCTTACCTCCGATTTTCTGTAAAAAGAATGTGTAACTCCCTCAGGTAATGGGAAGACAGAACAAGTATCTGGTTAAATTAGAAAACAAAGAAAAACATCAAACTGGAAGTTAGTCGCATGGTAGGCACGTTGTCTTTATGAGAACATACGTGTACATTTGGGATAAGTGCTGGGAAAGGCGCTTCTCTCAAAGATATTTACTTTCTAGTAAGGAAGAGAGGAAAGAAGTAATCTAAGGGATTATCTGCACCAGATAAAAATGCTTGGTTAAACTCCCATGCCTATTAACAGCTCATCTCCAAGAAAACATAGTGGAGCCCATGGACAGGGCAAAAATGGATGATTACCTCATAAAATTTTCTCCCAGGCTCTTCCAGTATGAGGAGTAGTAGTAGATGAGGAAATCTGTGGGGAAGAGGTCTGTGGGGTTGCCCCTCTCTCACCCTAAACCACCAGCCTTCCTCCCACCCTGAGCTCAGCAAGCCCCCATAATGCTCTCCCTGTTCATGCTTTACTTTGTGTAAAAGCAGAGGAGAAAATTAGCTTGCAATGCACTTAGGGAAGGTTGTCAGTGGTGGGGGAAGCAACTGGGAGACAACTTTTTCTGCTTGCCGACCGCAAGTTTGATGCAAGCTGGGCAGGACTGCAACAGAGCCTCACTGGCCATCTGTGGGGGCAAAAGAACAGAAGTTGTCCTAACAGGCATGAGAGAGGGTTTCTCTAAGTTCTCTCAACTGGACTCCCATCTTCTGAGTATGTTAATGCAAAGTAGCACAGTAAGAAACCAGACACATAAAGCTTGGCTACCTGGCACTTTCCTTACCACACCAGTCACTGCGCTGAGTGGGCATCCGCAAAGTCAAGAACCATAGGGAAAAATGCTGATAGCTAAACATACTTAAAAGGACAGAAACTCAGCTGGGATAAATGAATGCAGCTTTGACAAAGAATGTGGGTCTGGCCATAGTAGTTTACATTTTTAGCGCTACAGCTCAGGCAGACTTTGGGATGAGGAGATGCGCTACCCCACCACCCTGTCCCGCTTTGCAGCTGGGCAAGCTGCAGTAATCCAGCACTTGATTATTTCACACTCAGGTAGTACCTGCCAGCCAGGACAGGAATTTCTCATTTAGTTCCAGGGTTGATTCATGTTACTTTGATAGCAGGTTCATGGAACAAGCTTTCTTTTAAGTTTTTCTTTGTGTTTCCCTGGTGTATTAAATCAAAAACTCTCACTTCAGGCAAAATGGCAGAATTTGTCTCCTATTGGTGTCAAAAGGGGCAACATGAGAACCCTAAATATCACTACTGTGACTAAGTTATAGTAATTACTAAAAGTAAAGGGAAATAACACTGCTGCCTATGTATACAAACAATGATTCTTGATCTGTTTTGACTGGTCTGTCTTCCTGATTAGAGAAATTTCCTGAAATTTTGTTCAGAGTGATAGGTAGAGATCAATCCTGTACCCTAAGATGCCTTGGTAAGATCTATCAAAAGTCCTGGTTTTGGTCAAAGACTTAAGGTTTCTGCCCAGGTACAAAAGAAAAACAATTCCAGGGCAAGTCCAAATCATAGACTTTAATGATCTATGAACACACGTGATTCTTAAACACAGATTACATAGAATTAATTGTATTGTCTCTGAGGAAAATGTACGAGTTTGAGGAGTTCCCTGAAGCAGCTGAAGTTTTATGTGCTCATCTCCAGTGAATATAGTCTAAATTTATACAGAAAGCCATGCTTTTTATTGGTCAGATATGTAAATCATATTTAGATCAGACTACAGAACTAGATAAATCCAAATCACAGTAGATACATTCAAATCACAGCACCACTTTTGTTTGCTCAGGCTTCTCTCCCCCATTATTTTCATGGTCTGCTCTCAGAATTTATTGTAACCTCAACATTTCCAGAGAGCACCAAGGAAAAAATATTATATTTCTAGCCAGTTACTCGACTGCCAGTATACTAGGACTTTATATTGATTTTCTGTCCTCAGCTGCTAATGTAGTGCACTTCTCTCTAGTTTTCTCCTCACAGGTCACTAAGATTTATGGCTGACCTGAAGAAGAAGATGAAACCAGAATGCAGACTGCTGAATCGCCACTACTGAAAGCCACCTGCTGCTGACTGACACTGGGTCACACACATCTTCTGAATGCTTCAGGCCACCCCAAAAGCTCTACTGGACATTTTGCTCCTTATGCGGGAGAGCTTGGGTTATTCTTGCCATATTTACTGGCTGGCTAATTCACTTCCTCCCCACTCTAACCAAATTTTAGCTCAGCTGTTAGATAAAATGACGTGCATCTGAACAAATGAAAAGGCAAGGTCTTCACTGAGACAGTGGTTAGCAAGGCACTGCTTAGCAAGGTGTCTCCAAACTGGGAAATCATTGGCCTTCCATTACTCTTTCCTAGGAGAAAAAGGCCTCAATATATTTGAAGAGCTTTTCATAGAATACTGCTAAAAAAACCAACATTAACATTAGCTTTGGTGAATGTGGAAGGAATGATAAAAACCTGTAGCTGCAGTCTGGGAAGGCAGGGGATGTAAGGGAAGCACAAAAGAAAGGAAGGGCTGAGGTTAGGATCCTCCTCTGAGATACAGAGAGGGCTTGGGATGAAGAGGATGAGGTGCAGTCCCCGGCTTATGGACAACTGAGGGTTTGGATTAGGGTTCCCAGTGAGTAAACTAGCAGCAATGGTGCCGGAGTGCCTGCAAGAGTATCTCAAAAAATGATTAAGGGCTCATACTGGCAGTCTCCTTTGTCTCAGTGGATTAGGGTCCTGGCTTGTGAATCAGCCTAGGATTTGGGTTTGGGCTGACAGAAAGTCCAGGGCTGCAGCTGCTGTGGCCTGGAAAGGGGCTGCAAAAGGAAATTGAGAGCTGCAAAATGAATTGTCCCCTGACAAAGATGTTTCAAGCAATTTTACTACTAGTATCCGGAATATTATTTCCAATAAGATTATAGAAAATCCATAGCAGTTGGACTCAATATTTT
Source organism: Morus bassanus (assembly GCA_031468815.1). Taxonomy (NCBI): domain Eukaryota; kingdom Metazoa; phylum Chordata; class Aves; order Suliformes; family Sulidae; genus Morus; species Morus bassanus. The sequence goes on along the minus strand of CM062567.1, from coordinate 53,921,147 downwards.
AATACCTTCCTTTTCTTTGCCCAGCTTCAGTTTTTCTTGAAGAGAATTGCACCCACAGTAGATTTCTCACCTTGAACTACAGAAATAGCTTGTCCTGGAAATTAATAAGATATAATGGTTTAATCCTCATGCATACTGAAAAAAAAAAAAAGTCCACCACAGATTACTAAATATACAGAAACATCAGCCAACTCAAAAAAGCCCGGCTCCCCCCAAAAATGTGAGCTGAAAATAGTTGGAAGATGGGAGAGCACATAGAAGTGTCAATCTTTTCGTACTGAAAATCATGTTCAGGTGAGGGGATGGAAATGAGTCCCTTGGTTGCCAAGAAAAGTCCCCACCTTGCTCTACCCCTGTGCTGTGGATGGCCAGGGCAGGAGGAGATTGGACAGAAAGTCCCATGCCTTGGTGAGGCCACAGATGATGGGGGGTGTAAGTAAAATGGTATGGGGAGGAACAGAGCTGAACTTCAACAGTTGAGGGAACTGGAATAGAGATTGCCGCCAGGTGCCCTTGAACTACAGAAACACATGGGTATCCCTCTTGCCACATGAATTGGGGAGCCCCATTATTGTGCCGCAGGCACACCAGTGGGTGTAGTATGCCTTATGGTCACCCTGGGCACAGGACCTGAGGTGGGATGCACCCTCAGCTCTTCCCCCCTTCTGGGTGTGCCCTATGCCCAGTGAGGAGACAAGGGAGGCACTACACCTCTTCAGGTGAGGGCACTTCACTTCAAAATAAAGCAGCCTCCAGACCCCAACAGCCAAAGAGTCCCCTGTAAGCCATGCCTCTGGCCAGGAGCTTCCCAAACAGCCGGGTTTCAGACTGCTGCACCCTGCAGCCCGCTCAGGCCCACCCAGACCAGGTTGTCCTGCAGCATCACCAGCACCACAATGGCAAGGTGATGGACAGGGAAGCCTTTGAGCAGTACTGTCCCCAGTCCTCTGCTGGCAGCCTGGCTTTGCCATGCTCTCGTAGCTAAGGGAGAGAAAGGGGGAGACTGCAAGTGAAGCACCTTTAAGGTTTTACCCAAAGGGAGGCATAGCCAATGAACCCATGCAATTTGGTTCTGTTCAGACATTTTGAACCCATTATGGCTGAATGGGTCCTTAATGTCCCCAAACATGTTCCCATTATCCTTAACTCAATTAGTTCATTGAGATCATCAATGAAAAAACATCATACAATTAAAACATTTGCACTCAATCAATTTTAATTGTATTCACTACAATTGCCTGTGCCAAACCAGATGCCTTCTAGCTGGAGATAAGTGAAGGAAAAGCAATTTTTAAAACTCTCATTTACTCAAGTTTGATCTGATCAAGTAGTGCCACAGCTTTCCCCCTCCCCACCCCACCCCCCACCCCGGGAGACCTCCAGCAGCAGCTGCCGCCCGCCCCCGGCCCCGGCCCCGGCCCCGGGAGGGAGAGCCGGAGGAGCGCTGGCCCGGCGGGGCCCCGGGGCCGGCTCCGGGGGGGCGCTGGGCAGCGCTGGGGCCGGGGGAACCGAGCCTCCGCCTGTGTGTTAGCACCACCTAGTGCTACCGGCGGTAAAATGTCAGCAACCGGCGGGAAAACGCCACCATCCGATGCCTTGGGCTCCCTGAGGAGTTAGATAGCGGATGCCGGGAGACTCCCGAGGGCTCAGCGGAACCTGGGTACCAAACATGGCACAGCTGAGACCCACCCTCACCTTCCCGGACACTCTTTCCCTAGTTATCTCACACTGTTTGCGCTGAGGTCATTGATCAAATGGTGGCTTTGAAGCCTGTCACAAATGTCAGGTAAAATATCCATCAGCTTTAACCTCCATCACTGAGATTTAAGCCAGCCTGCTTGCCTTGCATTTCTCTTGGGCTTAGAGCATCGAGACATATAGTAATCTCGCTCTTCTGCACTAAACCTCTGGGGGAAGGGGGATTTGGCTTCTCCCACCCCCATCCTCAGCCACAGCAAAACACAAGGATGCCTTGCAAGTTTTTCCTCTGCCCACTTGCAGCCCACATCTCCCAGATGAAGCTCTGGGCAGAAACAGCCCAGGCCACTGCTTCCTTGCAGAGCACAACCAGCGGGGAGGTGGAAGTGGAGTGTCTGGTTTTCATCCAGCGCTTGTTTAACCTAAGGAGTCCTTGGTAGTCAGCACAGACCAGGATTAATTCTCTGACCACCAGGTCATAGTCCTGCTTTCCCTCCAGTTCAGTGGGTGCGGTGTGCTCTTCCACAAACCAAAAGCAGGGGACGACTGACCCTAGAAACCTTATAAGCTGCGTGTTCTGACCCTCTCCTGACACATGGGTGTGAATCAGGCAGAAAAGGTGAGTGAGGCTCAGGGTCCTGCTGCCTGGGAGGCACGCCAGCAGGCTGGAGCTTTATCACCAGGCAGATCAGCCAGCAAGGCTAGAAGAAAACATCACACCCAACGCATGGGTACTGACTCGCAGGAGGCAGCGCCAGGATAGGAATCCAGCTGGAAAGCAGACCTCCCCGCAACCCTGAGCCAGGAAGCTCTGATCTCCTATTTTCTGGGTGAATGCTTTCACTACTAGCTTGAATACAAACAAGCAAAGAGACCAGATTCTCTGGTGTTTACGTGTTGAAAGAATGGTTAACCATAAGCAGCCTGCCCAGTTTACATGTGTATATGAGGGCAATATACTTAATTCACATGGTCTGTTCAGGTTTAGGTTGTTTCTACCTCTCAGACTGATGTGCATTTCTGCATATCCAGAAACAATTTTCACGTATCTGTGAACTTCTGGATTAAAACCTGAGTCTCTTACAGATTTTCAGTACCTTAAAATTAGAGGAGAAGCTGGCAGGATTCTGCATGTGGAAGCACTCAAGTCCTTTTTCTTATCTCAGTGACTAAGCAGAGCCTTGCTGTAAGACAAACCTGCAGTGTGACATGGGAATTCTGCCTCATGTGCTCATACAGTATTTGCAAGGCTGGCTCTAAATCTGAGATCTTTGTGCCAGTTTTATACTAACATCCAGCCTCTCTTTAAATATGAATGTTAATTTACTCTGAGCTACGTTCTCCCACTTGTGGTTGAAGATCTCTAATCTCCTTTGCTCCTGTCTCCAAATCCTTCCCATCAAACTGATCACTGTAGAAAGAGCAGTAATTGATAGCAGGTGTTTCAGACGTGTTTACTGCTCTATGGCACCACTTGCCTCATATCTTGCCATATCATTCTCTCTTCCAACATCATGAACTTATGCTCACTGATCCTGAACGGCTGTACAAGAAGATTGATTTAGAGATGGATTTGTTTGCAAGTATTCACTGCTTCTCTTAATAATCAAAGAAACTCAATAGATGTGAGCATTGAGGAAGCCAATACTAATACAATTTTTTTTTCTAGGGTTCAAAGCAAGGTTTTTCTTTCCTTTCAATGAATTTTAAGGATTATAGTGTTTCAATTTCTAATTCTCTTTCCATGCTCTGAACAAAATTGTGCGTATTGCAAAATAAAACAATAGCCCAAATGTACTCAGATCAGTTGTAGATTGTCCAAATTATTCCAAAATGTATCAGCTGTCTTGCTGCTCAGCACTGTATCCTTCTATGCTTAGGGAAAAATAAAGCATACAGCAACAAAAGAATAAGAACCTCCAGGAAACGCATCTTGCCAGAATTCAAGTTGGATGGACATGAAGCAGGAGGAGTCTGGAGAGAGGAATTAGGTCTGCAACAGTCCTCCAAAAGTTCTGTATAGCAAGTTCAAGCAGGCGTAAGAGAAAGTTCCTATTAATTTTGGTAACATCAGCTAACACCATCCAGGTTGCAAGTGTTCCCCACCTCAAACTGAAATTGCCCCATATCCATATGACCTAGTCTGGGTTACACAGCTCCAGACCTCTGCTTCACTGCATATGCAAACCCCATGTTTCTTTTATTCCCTGAAGTGTGGGCCAATGCCTTAGCTCACATGCAACTCCAAACCCTGTATGAAACTCAGCATTGGTCTTTCCCCACTCAGCATTCCTCTTATTTGCCACCGTAAACTCATCAATATTTCCCCACTGAGAGGGAAAAATGCTATTTTTTTGCAGGAAGGAAAGAGATTCAAAGACATATTGTCAGAATTGCCAAATAGTTTTGCTAACTGATGGTGCCCTACTTCAGACAGCCATGACCCAAGCCATCAGAGGACCATAACATGGCATATTTCATTGCAAATCCCATTTGGCTGCAGCTATCATCCACCCGGCAAGGCTGGTTCCCGGTCTCTCACTGAAGGGTGATGTACTGGGGAATGCACTGCAAGCAACAGACTGAAGCTGAGGTTCAGATTTAGTGCTGCCCCCTTCACAGGCCTGAAGGGCTCTCAGGTGAGGACAGGAAAGTTGTCCCTGCCAGCACAAACCTGATGGTTTTAACCATCAAAAAAAGCCACTGACCTGCCCTGGTATTTCTGAATACCTCAAACACCAAATACAGCAATTCATTACTACCAACAGCAGATGTATGATCTGGAACTAGTACACTCACACACTAAGCTGTATCAGCAGCAAACCCTCTGCAAGCAGACCACAGAAATATTTACCCTTTTCCTTGCTGGCTGTCTAGGATGGCAAGGGCAACCAATTCAGAAATTAAAACTCAGTTATCATCTAATCAATCCCTTGTGTGACCCCCATTCAGGTCATCCATATTCTTCAAGTTACTTGGAAAATGGACCCAGAAAAACCTGCAGAAGCTCTGCCTTCTAATGTTTCATGTCTTCTACTGACTCACACAGACTGTAACTTCTCCATTCCCCTGCCCCAAGAAGTCTCGCCTTGTGGATCTGACCACCGATGCTGCAGCAGTGTTGCATGAGCCATAGTACATCACATATGGGAACAGACTAGGTTCTTGAGATCTAGCATAAGGGACAGATTTCTTAAGCAACAGGAAGCAGGGCTGAGGTGGTATAACTAAACTCATTGACATAAATGCCAATCACATGCATGAGAGTGCCTGTCTTTAAAGCCAAGGAACAAATGCTTCATGGCCGGCATCAAACACTGGAAATGCACTCAAGATTAATGTTTTCTTGTCCAGATTGAACTAAGGAAAGCTCTGGTTCAGCTGCAGATCGGTTCACCTCCAAAGTGGTGCTGAAGCTGTGTGCTCTGCATCAGATTTCCAGCTATGATCTCCACAGAATTGCAGATTCTGAAGAATTTTGATTGGGAAATGTCAAAACAAAACATTGTAAAAAAAAAAAAAAAAAAAAAGAAACGTTTGACTCTCAAATGTTGATCTTTTCACTGTTTTGCAATGACAATCAAAAATGTCATATTTAAAGTTTTCCCTTTCAGAAGAAAACCTGAATAAATAGTCAAAGCTAACATTTGTCGACAAAGAAAAAATATTTCAGCTAGCCTGAGAGAGATGGGGTTTTATGGGGCCAAAATATTTCAACAGCTCTTTCCTCTTTAGCTGGAAACTGGGGCCACCTTCCCCAGCCCTAGCCAGCCTGAAAGCACTTGGCAAACAAATTAATTCATCCTTTTGCCAGTCAGGGAAGGAAGAGGGGCAAAAGCAATTAAGTGACATGCTTACGATGAAGTAGGACGTCTCATTGACAGAACTACAGAGATACATCATGGCTTCAATGCTATAACAATGCCTGCCTGGGCACATGTTCCCTTGTGCGAGATGCCTGGCTGTGAGCGGCAGAGATGCTCAGCAGCTGTATCTGTCCCTTAACATCCTCATCCCCTACATAGCAACCCCCACCGGGCAGAGAAGAGCTGTAGCAGAGGGAGCAAAATACTCCGGAGGCTCCCTGCCGTAAAACGCGCTTTAAAATCTCAGTCTGGCAGATCTGTTCGCTCCTGCAATTTGGTCGTCCTGACTACATACCCAATACCTTTTCTTTAACCTCCTCTTCTAAAAGGGAAAGGAAAAAAAGAACAAAGCTCAAGAAAAAAATGTTTTCTTTATGAAGCCATCCAAACTTTTCATTATCTTTCTTTTTCAGGGAAAACTAATAACGGCAAACCACAGAAAGATACACTATATGGTCTTGTCCTCTCCGATGTTACTGAGAGCACAGGAACATGAAACTAAATAAAGATGTTTACTGACAGACTAATAAACAAATGGGCCCATTTTGATGTAACCTTGATGAATGGAGCATCCAGGTGTTTTCAATAATGGCAATAAGCACTACAACTCAAAGTATTTCTGATTCAAGTATAATGCATTATTAGGCCATTAGAGGCTGAGTATAGAGGGCCATTTGTGCTCAGCCCTATCAATAATGCTCCTTTCCCAGCCTACATTTAGGCCAGGGAAATTAGTCATACGGATATTCTATTTAATAAAAACCTAAAGAAGACGCATCAAGAATCGCATTACATTTTAACAGGGTTACAGTAGTCCAGGAGGACCACAAGTTTAATTTTCATAAGAGCATTCATTCCTCAATTATGTCAAACATGAAAATGTAAATGGCAAATTTAATGCTAACAATATCCCTCAAAGCACATTGGCAGGTAGCAACCATTATGTTGAGTGAATGCTGGCTGCATAACAAGCAGCCCCAAACTAGACAGCAGGGGATTAAAATTGCCAAGCTGTGCTCCGCTGATTACAGCTGCACGCTGCCGAAAACAACCTTTGTAATATGCATGTGAACTGAGGGTGGATTCTTTCCTCCTGAAGAATTTGCTGACCACGCAAGAATCGTTATTAATATTGGCCGAAGGTGGTAGCCACGAGATGTGATAGGAGCTACCCTTTGGGTGCTTCCAAGCAAGTGCAATTAGCCAAATTTATCCCCAGATGTAATTCCACTGAAGAGGAGGGACTTGCATGCACAGACTCACTTCGCTGACTACTCCTTGCACAAACAGGAGTGCCTAAACGGGGAGGAGAAAGAGCGGGTGGAAGTTGGACGCTCGCATCTTGCTTCAGGGACACAATCTGCAGCCTCCCCAAATGACACAAGGTGAAAAAGCAATTAAAACAGTCTCTGACAGAGCCAGACTACAGTACTCCAAGGTACCTCTCCACACGTGAAGGAAACCTGTTGCTTTTGTAGCCAATACAAATGTAGGGGATAGCATCATGGATTACATCCCGCACCTTCTGAATATGACCCAAACCTCTGTCTTTGTGCAAGTGTTTGGCTTCATTGCCATGCCAGGAGTAACCTGGGACTCTGGCCCTGTTTCCATGTAAAATAATAGGATTGGGAGTCAGACGTGCAGTGCACAAAGCGCCGATTCCCTGCCAGAGCCTCGTAAGGAGGGTGCGTTACTTAATGCGCACTGTGCCATTAGGTGGTACTGCTGAACAAACGCAGCCAATGCACTTCTGTGACATTCGCTGTTCAAAAGAGCAAGTTGCACTAGGCTCTGCAAAGCATGCCGTGACAGCTGAGCTCTCTCCAGTTTACATCTCTGCTCATGGAGCAGAAAGTATCACTACCACTGCAGTTCCCAAATGGTTTGTTCAGTATGAGGCAGATTCATCTCTCTTACTGAGGTCACTGGAAGTATGTTTTTGTGTGTCTTCTTGTTTATGTAGGACCACATAAATGGATAGGTGTGTGCATGTAGCAGACAGATTTAATGAAAATATTAATGGATGTTTTCATATACCCATTAATGCAGCCTCATTGTGTAGGAAAGAAGATTGTTTTTTTTCAAGATTTCAAACAAAACATTCGTTCTATATATATATATATATATCTACTCTGGTTTTTGAGGTAGGAAATGCAGCTCAGTCACAACAACCACCTGACATCTCCAAACCTATTCACAAAGCAAAGTTCTGCTGAAACTGAACAAGGATGGGATGCTTAACAAAATCATATTTTTCAGTAGCTTTTTTAATGTAGACCTGATTCAAAGCTTGGTTTTTTATTCCCCTAATACCCTTAGTCTTTTTCCTCACAGAAACATCTAAAATGTATGTGCGGGGACATCTGAGGTACAGATCTGTATTTTCACAGAGCCATGCCACTAAAACCTCCAAACACAGCAATGCTTTAGATTAGGTGGGAAATCAGCTCATTGTCATCATGCTGCTTGGTTTATACCTAGATGCGCACAACCAAAAATCATGTCAGATAACGCTACTGGCCCCAGATCCCTGGGAGATGGGAACTTACCCCATCCACCAGCATGTAACAGAGCCACAATGATTCCAGCTGAATCCTCAGCATCTTCCAAGATGCCTGGGATAGAACTGGGGTCAGAAAGTGCTGAGGAAACTTGGATTCTCTGTACCCTAAAAATCTTTAGGTATTGCTTCCTACTCATCTTTATCTGTCCTGGCTCTCTCATTTTCTTCTTCCTTTCCCTCAGAGAATGCTAATTAAACTCTCTCCTTATCATAGGCCTTTCTTTCACATCCTTTTCTTCATCCCCCTGGTCCCTCTAAGTCAGCAGGCTCCTGCAATCAGCAGATCCTTCATTCCCCATCAGAGAAGTCATTCCTCACCTGCCCGCTCCTCCTGCCACTGCTCCCTCTTTCACCTCCACCTTACGCAGCACTGTGCTGCTACAGAGTCAACTCTGCTCCCAAACCAAAATCTTGGCATCAGACATTTTTGGAATATGAAGGGATGAAAAGGCATTTCCCCAGTCAGATTCTGCAACTCCTACTCGTCTTTTTTCTAATGATCCCAAGCCTAGCACTCCAGTTGTTGACAGATAAAACATGCACGCTTTACCAACCAGCTTGTTACACACAGGGACTGGCACCAACCCCCATCACACAAAATAAGTTTTTGATGCCAAGCTGTGTCATGAGAGAATTACTTCTAATGCTTACACTGTAGAACAAGAGAGAAATTTGGAATAAGCAAGCTACCAGTAGGATTTTACTGTTGTAGATTTATTCTTTTCACAAGTCAGCAATAACAAGGAATGAGGCATAATAGCATAAGCAAGGTTTCAGAGATGTTAAAATGCACACACTTGTCTGATTTAACTTCCTTTTCTCTTGGATGTTTTCCTGCTAAGAGGAGGAATGATTCTGCATCTTGGCCAATAAAAGTGACAATGTTTTGGTTTGGATTATAACAGCTCAGGATACAATTTCCAACATGTCCTTCCACTGGCTAAGCTAGCATAGACACCCTCAGCCTATATTTGGAATATACTGAATTGAAGATAAGAGGGAGAGAAAGATCAAGGAGTAGAAACAAAAGGAAAAAAAAAAAACATAGCTGAGGAAGTTACTCAGTGAATGGAAAAATTTTAGAAGTGATTCTTGTTTGACAATCCAGTCATAAGAAGCTAAATTGTTTTGTATAGACATTTTGGAAGGAGTGAATAAAGTTTTGGGAGGCTTCCTCAAATTCCTGGAGCCACAGAGAAATCCACTATGTCTTTATTTTTTCTTGGCATAACTGAATATTTCAAGCTTTTTTTTTTTTTTTTTTTTTTGAGCTCAGTTTTCCAGCACTGTAGAAGAGTTTGAGCTTTCTTAATAGCCCATAATAGCAGTTACACTTTACAAAGCATACATACTCCGAACCCAGCAGATGTGTTTTCATGATGATTGGTTCTTGTTATTTCAGTCTCTGTGCCCCAGCTTTCCTCCAACGATCACTGCGGGAACCAGCCCAGAACAAGTGCTACAGCGTGAGACCCTCTCTAGCCAGAGGCTGTTGTGTCAGCACCAGGAAAGACTCAGCTTTCATCAGCCCAAAGTGAGGATCGGTTCTCACTTCAGTTCTGAATTTCAGCAAAAAATGGGTTCTTTCATGGTGGCTTCACAAAACCCCAAAGCAACCGAGTTCTTAAGCATTGGAAGGTCTTGCCTGTGAGCATGCTGAACCAGCACCACCAAACACAGGGCTTCCTGGAGAGTCAACACACCTTGACCTTAACTCCCAAATGCAAGCACCCACCTCTGAGCTCAGTTTTCACGTATTAGGAATTCTTCATTTGGAGGCAGCCGTATTTTCTTTTCTGGGGTGGGTTATTTTAAGCCTATGTCAGATGCTGTCAGTCACCAGCCTAAAAGAACTGCTTGGACCCCTGGCTTCACTCTCAGTGTCCCACGAGGAACTTCACAAGCAGTCCACAGCCGTATTGGCATATGGCTATCACCACTCCGCTCCCTAGACGTCTTAGAATAATAAACTGGTAATTGAATGGCGAGTTCAGTGCTGCTGTTTGCAGAGAGCCATGACCGCTGAATGATTACCACAGCAGGCAGCGCTACAGAGGTGTTGAAAGAGTCTATTAGTCTGCTTAGTCTAAGGCAGTATGGAGTGTTAATGCAAGCTCTCTGCAAACAAATACCCTGTGCAGACAACACAAGAAGAGGAGCAACTGGGGGGGCTGTTTTCTCTGTGGGAGTTGTCATCAGAGAAGTGTCATGCTTGAACGTGTGAGAAACGCACAGAACTAGGTGACCAGGGCTGGAAATGCACACAGGGAAGGAGCTGTCTTTGCACCCTGGTTGTAGCTCTTGTGATGAGGGAAAGGCAAGGCAAGAGGAAGACCGCTGCTGCTGGCTGCCAAGCAGTCACACCTATCCTGTAACACGATGTACCTCTGAGACTCATTCCCTGGGACTTAAAATGACCTGTTAGATACCCAAGGGCACAGGTCATGCTCAGGAAAAGACAAGGATCACCACATTCAGAAGTCAGAGAAATAAGCAGGTCCAACCTACGTTGACACTCCCCCACTAACACCCCTGTGGGATGCCCACTCAGCCCCTTGCCCCAGCGGCCGTGGGGCTCACAAAGCCATTTCCAGCCAGGGGACCTGCAAGCCCCAGCCCTGACAGCCATCCTCGCTCCACCAGGGCTTGCAGCATTGCGTGGTGCTTTTGTGAGCTGGTGGTTCACCGCCGGTCCTCAGGACAGCAGATGCTTTGAGCAGCCCCTAGTGGGACCGCCACATATGGCATGAGACAGAGGGAAATGATTCATGGCCCACTCTCTCAGCAATCAACAGGGCTAAAGTAAGGTGTTTGTTGTTGATAGGATGTATCAGTTTTGGTCATGGATGACTCTTGAGTAATCATGAGTTGGAAGGACCCTGGGTTCCTTTGAATAGCCAGAACATCTGCCTATTGCGGTGCAAGTGTCCTGCCACGCAAAAATCTTTATAGATAACTTTCATGCTTCCACAAGTACCTAGCCCTCAAGCAATATTTTGTAAAACATATTGGAAACGTTTTGAATAGTTTTAACTAACACTATGAGATGTGTTACCATATTCAGGTTGATGCCTTGAAGTAGATTCTCTCTCCTCTCTCACCTCTTCATTTTTCTCATCAGGAGGCTGATCCGACATCATTCAAAAGTTAGGGATTGACCTTGTTTGTGTTTATCAGCTCTCCTTTTACCATGGCTCTGGAAAATAGTTCAGGTCACCCGGCTCCCAGTTGTTTGACATGAAAGCAACAAGACACCAAACACCACTTCGAAAAAAGAGGCTTTAAAATAAAACCTTATAAACGAGAAAATAAGGCCAAAGTATCCTTGGGATCTGAAGGCAGACATTCAATGAAATTACATCTGTCACCTCAGGTTAAGATTTTAATTGGGAACCACAGGTACTCAAAGAAAGGGAAAATCTTGCTTTTTGAAACCTGGAGTCAAACTCTGCCCATTTCAGTCCACCGTCCATCTGTGCAGAGAAAGCTGTGTAACCCAGGTCCAAGCCAGGTCAGACAAAATCACAGCATATCCCCCCCCAGTATTTCTCCTACCACTTCTCCTCAGCTTCTCAAGTGCCATCCATGGGAGTCAGCAGAGATGCGCCAATTTGCACTGTAGGAAAACCTGGCCCTTGAGATTTAATGGAGAGGCAAATAAAAGTCAGTGCTGCCTGGCGACTTCTGTGAGCTGGGGAAACTGCAGCTGCCCCCTACCCCCAGGGCCAGCCACTCCAGCAGGGAAGCTGAGCATTGAGCAGCCAGGGGGATGCCTGGTGGTGGTGGTCCCTGCCCGAGGCTGGAGCTGCCTGCAAAGACGCAACATCATCTCTACACCACTTCAAATGACAAACCAGCAAGGGGAAATCTGATTTCCCAGTGCAAGGTGCTCAGACACTGCTCCTGAGCACTGGATCCTTCTGCTTTCCTTTTTTCCCCTCAAGCTTAGAGGGAAAGGATGCCTTGGCGCAGCCTGCTGCAGAAGCCCCCGCACAATGGTTGCCAAGGGCAGCAGGCATCTTGAAACACAACCAGCTTCCCCCAGGCTGGTGTATCTGCTGTGGCCCTCCAGGCACAGGCAAGGCACTGTGCTTCTCAAAACAACCATCTGAAAATGCTACTGCTGCAATTAGAAGTGCCTCTCACCTCTCTGACTGGAGTAATCCCTTTCTGCCCAAATTCAGCCACATCTGTGCGCTCAGGGGTTGTTTCTCCACAGCCAGCCCCCTCCGCCGCCATCAGCCTGTGTTACAGTCTAGCAGATCTGGAGGGCAGGATTTAATGCGCTGCCTTGTGATTCTGCCCGCTGAGGATGTCCAGTGGCATAAGCTCATCATACGACTGCATGCTGTGCACATTGGGGTAACCATGTGGAAGAGCTAATTACAAGGCAGGAAATTAGAGCACAAGCTTGGAGGAAGCAATCTTTCAGCACGCAGCAAAGCCAATCACACAGTCTTTAGCAAGTGTGCCTTAAGTAGCAAGAAAACTGGCTGCTGAAGGAGGACCTGGGTTAAATATCTCTCTTCCCCTCTCTCTGTTTCCTCTCAAATTCTGCTGTTGCTGTAGCACAGCTCAGTGGAACTCTAAGCAATGTTGTCCAAGAGAGATGGAAGCCTCCCTTCATTAACGGTTCAGCAGGACACTTAAGCATGTGCTTAAATTTAGGCATATGGATAATCTTACTGACTTCAACAGGATGGCTTGCATGCTTTTTGTTAGGTGCATGAAGGAGAACCTTGCTCAGTAAGATCCAGAAGGTTCATACTTTCCCCAAGATCAAAGGCAGCACACCAGCTCCTGCAGCAGAACCCACGCGGCTGCAGTTTATTTGCTTTACACACTCCACATTTGAGTGGGATGAAGTACAGTCTGGAAGCCAAATTAAGCTCTCTCCTCTTGTGTTTTGTTGTGATTTTTTTCTTTTTGAGCATGTCAGCAGAACAAGTTGATTTTTGACAGTGTAGGGATTTGCATGTGAAACACTGGAATTGTTTGCAAGTTGCTGTTTTGCTAAAATACAGAAAAGAAAGTCTGCAACACGGCTAAGTAAGATGTTAAGTGAGTTAGAATAATGTTTTCATTGGCACCAAGACAACTCTGTCCCCCCACCACTCTGAGATTTAGCAAGATGGAAGAACTAACTGCCAGACAGCGATTCCTCTTGACTCAGGAATCTGCAATTACTACTACTGTTTGCTTTGAAATCTCTATGCCAACAGGACAGAACAGTAAAGCGTCTTTGAAATATCTACCCCCATGGCCTGCCCCTCCCCATCCAAATTACCACCAAAGCAAAGAGTGCAAGCATCACCCTCCCTAGCTGATAGGGAAGCTCTGGAAATAACATCACTGTCACGTGAAAATAGGCTTGAGCATAGATGGCTACAAATAATAAAATAATAAATGCTTGCTTTTGGCCTGCTAACTTTGCAAACACCACCCTAGGTCAAGGGGTGAAAACATGGAGAGCTGTCAGATCACATAGGGATCAAGCTGTGACTTTGAGGAGAGGATCAAAGCGCTCACAGCCTGCTGCCTACTGCTGAGCTGGGCAGCAAATATGCACAGCGCGACTCAACAACACAAATCTCTAGGAAAGGCAGAGTAACAACTACAGCCAGTGCACGGGCAAGATCTGATATCCCAGGAGCCATACAAGGAACCTGAAGCCTGAGAGCTGTCGCAAGGACAGAGGCAGCGCTTGGGAAGTGATCCTTTGGTCTCCAGCATCAGCTGGGTGGCTACATCCAGACCAGACCTCTGGAGACTGAGGAACAGGAGTCAGCTGAGGACAGTAAAACAGCTAGTGACACAGATCCACTCTGTGAAGTGTGCTGGCAGCACTCACACATGCAGAAACACATGCCTATATACACACATATGTATCAATCCTTATATTTAATTCGCATGCTTTTTGGTACAGGTTGAAAAATAGACACCAGTTGGGTACAACTGACATCCCAGAACATTTATGAGACATAAACGATAGTCTTGCTCAGGATTGTGGTTAATGAAGAAATCCCTTGTGGGCTTCTTGCCACCTCAGCAATTCCCAGTTAAATTGCTTTATTTAACATGCACCAGCCTTTGCTTCAGGTTTTCTTACAATGCGTACTGCAAAGTGAAACTCGAATCCAGAAGCCAAGCTATTTCCAATGAATGTGCCATCTATTCAGCAACCAAAAAGCCTCAAATGCTTCAAACCAGACCCAAGATCACTGTCAGCTGAAGACAGCAGACTCAGATTAATACTGTGAGAGCATGAACTGGAGCAGAGCACAGGCTTATGTCAGTGCTTGCTTGCTCACTCCACCGCTGGTGCCAGAAGCATTGCAGAATCCAGCTAATCCCTAAACATAACCAGAAGTAAAAGCCACAAGACATATTTTGGACAAAATATCAACAAAGATCAGGTTTGTCAAGTAAAAGGTTGTTGCACTGGAAGGTCAGTTTTTCAGTGCTATTTCACTTTAACCTTTATCACCCTTGTTCACACAGATTGACCCAATAACCAGAACCAGGGAAAGTTTTCCACTAACACACCCATAAATGTATCTTTCCTCTGAAGCAATGGAAAACTTTTAAGGCACTTAGATGCCATGATGATGAGCATGGCATTAAAAAATGTAGATAGATAAGATAAGGCAGGGGATTGTCTGGCAGGAGTCAGCAGCTGTAATTCGACATGATGATAATTTCCCTTGTGAATGCTGGGATAGGGGCAATGTGGCTCTCACATCTTCCATTAGCAGGGTAACAAATACAAAATATTCCTCTAAAACAGTCCTGTAAAAATCGCCCTGTCTCTCTAGCCGATGTCTAGAGCCACTGAGAGAGTCAAATACTCCACTTTTAAATGGGAGGCTGAGGAGCAAAAGGGACAGCATCAAGTGTTGACAGCTCGTGAGAACTCAGATGTTAAGTGAAAGCGAGATCAGTGCTTGGATTAGGACACTGTGGTAAAAACACAGTGTTAAGGAAGAAACAAGATCATTAGGCACAAATTTCACAGAGAGGTAAAGCAAAAATTAATTTTGCTTGTGTATCAGCTTCCTTCCCTCTAGCTCTGAAGACTCAGAGGAAAGAAAAATCATTGTAAAGTCACCCCTTGAAACCAAGTAACCAGCAGCCTCCTACATCAGAGGAACATTGTGCTGCAAGGAACATGAGGTGACACCAACAAATAGGAATAAAGCACAAGTGCAGGGAAAGTAAGGCAACGCTTTTAAGAGACATTTGGAAGAAACACCATTTCCCACCTTGCATATCACATACATTCCTTGAAACAGCCTTCTACTTCTGTGCAATGCATGGCTACATTACCATGAGATAAATTTCACCATTTAAAAGTGCACACATGCTTTAAATATTTTTTAATAATTTCAGCAGAGCCTGTTTTTTACTCCCAGGCATAATACCCAGGAGTCCATTCAAGTTTAGTCAGCAGTGAGCAACAGAGCATATTTGGATAAGCTATAGAGACCTTATTACAGTTTGCTATTATTGTAATTAATAAATGATACCATGAACATCACTGCAGATTGCTACACCCTCCCCCGATTCATACACAATCCTTTTTCCATATATTGCAGAAAACACAAACTCATTTTTTCTACAAGGTATCTTTACTCACCAAAGGAGCAGCACCTGTGCAGTCACAGCCAGGATCTGTGCAGGAATGGAATTCAGGCAACTAAAACCAGGATACACTCATCCCTCAATATCAAAGTTTGAATATAAAGGAATAACCTTCCCACAGCTCATGCAGACAGAACAAGAAATATATTTCTATTTTGTCTTTTCTATGTAACTGCTGGGTAAAGCATTTTCTATAGAAAGTTTACAAAAAGATACAGGGTTGTTTTGTTTTCAAGGTCTTGAACAAATTTCAAGTGCTATTGCTAGAGCTCGATCACACAGGGTTAACCATGAGCTCTGTCCTCCACATTACTTTACCATAACGCATGCAAACACGCAAATGTTGCAAGCCCTGGCAGCTTCTGTAACCATTAATATTTTTTTTCCCAATTTTTTTCTCCTTTGCTTGGTTTTTGGGCATGAGGAAGAGTCCTGGTCCCCTGCAGCAGTGAGCATTTGTGCTCATTTCTCTCGTGCCATCTCGACATGATGATGTTTTACAGTCTCCTGCAGCCCCACCGAGCCACGGAAATGAAGAGCGAGGAAGTCCCCATCACCCTGATATCCGGGGGAGTACCCATGGTGCTTCAACCAAGCTTCACCCAGCATCTGCACCCATTCCTCCATCTCAGGCAGCCATACACACTGAGTTAAATAGCAAAAAGTGTGTCGAGCTGCAGGGTCTGTAAATAAAGTTATGCCACAGTATCCCCCCGGCTGGCATTAGCATCCTACCACACAACAATAGAGGCTGTTTGAAGCTTCAAATTAATTTCTGCAAAATAAATGCAGATTTAAATAAAAATCCTTCCATTACAACACTGAGGCAGAGTTTACAGTGGAAGCAAAGCAGAATATAACAAGAAAGCAGCTACAGGCTTTATTTATTTGTATGCATACGTACTTATATATGTATATATGTAAACATTTTACATTAGCAAGAGGTTTTACTAAGGAAAAAAAAAAAAACCAAAAACCTATCTAACTGGGGTAGAAAGGTCAAGGTATTTTAAATTAATTTTTCCACAATTTGTGTCTGACAGAAACTGATGCTGTCTAGGTACTGCTATCTTGGGATGAGCTCAGGGCCAGCCAAACAAGGTGATAAGGAAGGGACATCATCTCAAAACCAATAAATCTCCTTCCCAGATGGCATTTTTATCTAAGAGTGCCAAAAGAAGCTAGACAGGAAATTTGTGGACCTATATCATGGTAAACTCATTAAGAGTAAGTGAGTTTCTGAAAGACTGAAAGCGAGTTAATCTGGTGCCACTGATTAAAAAAGGACCTCAGCACTTCAGCTCCATCAGTCCAATGTTTACAATGTATAAAATAATTTAACCCACCAGAGCATCAATCCTGCGAATATCTATGAAGGAGATAACATAACTAGCTTGCATTTTAAAGAGGTCCCCTGACGATGTGCTAAGACCGATGAGTGCAGGAGCGCAAGCATCAGAGGCTTCCCCGGACAGACTGAGAGGGTTCCTGCTCAGAGGATTTCCGAATAACCCCCAAGTTCAGTTTTAAGTGAAAACCATGAAAGCATGGGGTGAGGGAGCAAGCATTAAAGCACAGGAACTTTTTTCTATAACAGCCTAGTCCTTCTGCTGTGTTTCAAGAGATAGGGTCTGGAGTGGACACTGTCTCATTCATAATAATGGGCCAAAATGACACCAAGAATCCATGCAGGACAGAAGATCCCTGGTGCAGCCAACTGTGGCCAGGATGCCTGTCTGTCTCAGGCCAATGGGGAGGGAGGCAACCTCTCAGGCACGTGATGAGGCACCTGCTTCTCCCCAGGAGCACAAGGGAAGTTTTGCATAGTTTGACCCCAGCTATCTCCACCTGGGTTTTGCAGCTGTGAAGACAGCATAGTAAAGCTCCCTTGCCTCCCAAGAGGATCAACACAACAAGATACTCCACACACTCAACTACTATTGTAATAGTATTGACCAAAACCAGCTCTGAGCCTCCCTAGTCCCACAGGCAGCTGCAACCCAGGTCCAGCAGAAGCAAAGAAATGCTTTGACTACATCACATCCAGGCACAAGGTATCTGTTTGCAGCTAGGTCAGCTTTTGGACCAGCTTCAGCTCCGAAATTGGTGACACTAGAGTACGGTCATCACCCTGCTCTCATCCCACCGCTCAGCTGTGGGCGCTCCTCAGCTCGAACATCAGTTGTCGAGACAGGGCTAGTCAGACCACCAAAGTTAGAGATGACCACACCGCAGCCACAGGTTGTACCACTGAAACAGATCAGACACTAAGAACTCACTCTTTGAGTCTTATAGAAAGGTAACAAACAGTTTTTAAATTCACTGGTATTATCATTGGACAGATTCAAGCATTCATGGTAACCACCTATCAAACTCGCAGTACTGATTTTCCTTAGAAGTAGGAGAGGGTAAGCAAATGTTTACTTTGCTATAGTTTTTGAAGACAATAAAAGCCTTTTCCACATACTTTTGCAATCATAGCCATAAAGTATTTGTACAAGAAGGAACATATTGTTGGCAAAGGAAGCATATTTTGTTCTTAAAACTAATATTTAACTAATGCTCAGAAATGCATTTATGTAATCTGTGCTCAGTTACACTGATGTATTAATAATGAAATTGTAGCTCTCCAAGAAAGTAATGAACATTAACAATGGAAGTGGAATCAGAATCCTATAATGCAAGAAATACTGCTTGGTCAGCTGGACACAGAAGGTGCATCAGTGATTTGAGTAAGAACATGAAAGGACCATAATGATAATGACTCACATTGCATTTGCATAGTTAGTGCCTTTCAGCCAGAGAGTGCTCTCTGGACTTTACAAACTGCCAGTCCAGGAGGTGCCAAGCTGTTGCAGAAGGATGCTGAGCACCACCAGCTTTTGAAGGACCTCTGTAGTGAGTTAATGTGGTAGAGTCTGTAAGGCTTGTCTTTAGGACATAGCAGCAAATCTTCCTCCCAAAAAGCACTCGTCCTTTTGGCTCCTATGAAACATCCTCACCATAGATAGGCTCGTTCCTACTCCAGGTCTGAGCTGCTGCCCTGGATGTACAGGCTTGTTACTACCTTTTTGATGCTGGCCCATTCAGGGAGAACAGAGGTATTTTTTCTTCAGAAGCTTGTTCTTGCACATTCTTCCCACCAGCACATTCATGGTAGGGACCACAGAGATCTTTCCATTGTGCCCCTGCTCCAGGGCAATCATAGGCTCAAGGGCTGCACTCCCACTGAGATGTGCCATGGTATTCTTTCAGGCTCCTGGTCCCCTCGTCATCCAGATTGGGAATTTTTCAGATGATGCAGCAGCTCTGGCTTCTGGGACATGCCTAGATTTCCTTACTGTAAAAAACACGGATGAGAGGGGATCTTCACTCCGACACAGGTCTGGCTGCAGCCACCTCCAAGCTTGGAAGTACTTGATAGCCTAAAGGCAACCAGTGTGAATCATGTTTATAACAATTTAGACATAAATGCAGAAATTAATTTTTTAAAAAACCCTATAAAGTCTTCTGTGCCCAGTTGTAATGCTGCATGTAGCCTCATAGACTAGGGAGCATTTTAGTGTCTGATAGAATGAGACTGAAACTGTTGTTAACCAAATGAAGGTAGGTTGGAATTGCATCCTTCCCCCGTTTACTTGAAGGCAATATGGGCTCATGAATAACTATATTTCAAGAAACATCAATATTTCTGTCAACTGCTACTGACCTAGAACTCAAATCATGAAACCCAAATATAGATATTTCTAATTTTCTGCTGCAAGAGGTGAGTGGACTTTCTCTGTCACAGATCAATAACCAGCAGAGGCACCTTTAAAAGCAGTAGTACTAAATGAATCTTCCCATGCTACACATGCTGTCTTGAGGACAGTTTTCTGGTAGTCTGGAGTTTACTGAAGGTTGGGGTTTCCCCCACCCCCAACCCCCGCAAACAGATTTCAGTTGTCTTTGATTTTCCATGCATGAGTAGCCAGGCTGAATGAGCAGATCTGTTATCAGCTGCAAGGAGTCTGGGCTTACAGCTGTTGACTGATAACTCTCTGCAAAACCCCCACCCAGTGCACCAGGTCTTGCTTCCCTTTGCTTATCCCCCTCAGGGATCCCAGGCTGAAGTTTTGCTTGAAGGAGCCTCTACCCTGGTGCTGGCTCCTCTCAGCGGCTTCCCCATGCCTGTGCAACAGACCCAAGGTTTGACGATATAACAAGCATTGGGCTGCAGCGCTGGATTTTGCCAGAAGACGACACAGAAGAGTTTTGTGTCCTAGGGTAAAACCACAATAAATAATTTGCTGGCAAACAACATCCATGATTTTGATTCTTGTACTTTTTTTTAGCAAGAACAGTGGATACATGCAACTAAAAGCAAACAAGAATACAGCTTACATTGCTAATACCTCTAGAGGAGTGGTGTGTTTTAAATGTACAGCCCATGACTTCTCTGAGACAACACTTCGCCTTGGTGGTTTGATTTCCCAGATTCAAAAGTCAGTATTTCCAGAACAAAGAGCAACCAAGCGATTCTCTGGCAGAAAATATAGTGGTAGGAGGTATCTTGTGCACACGCACAAAACCAAACCATTTGTTTTGTGTCAAGTGAATAATTGTCAGCCGAGACCCTAGAGATGGTAAATTGAATTGTCTGTTCTGCATATACTAAGGGGAGCTCAATGTTAAGTCAAATAATGCCCTGAGATGATGTGAGGTTGAAAAGCAAGTTATTAACAAGGAGAGGGGCTGGGGGTGCCTTTCCATTTGGAACATGCTTTTGCATTTTCCTTCCAGACTTGGAGGATTAGGGTGATAAAGGGACAGGATTTGCTAGGAGTATTTTAGCTGACTAACGCGTGGAAACAATGCAGATTGCTCACATCCTGTTTGCAGATTAATCTCCAAGGCTTCTTTTTTTTTTTTATTTGCCTATGGGTGGGAAATGTGCTGGTAAAGAAAATTATATCAAACATCTTCTCAGAACTGAAGTTACCTACATAAATTTTATACTCAATTTTTATACGGAAGAAAGAAGGGTAAATCCTCAACCGGCTTTTGGCATACTTGAAAACTCGACATTTCAATGCAACCATTTTAACTCCTTATGTTAGTAATCAAAGTGACAGTAAAAACTGAGGTTGCAAAATTGCACAACATATCTTTCCTCCTAGACAGACAGCAAATCTTAGAATGACCATGCAGATATTTCACAATATTTGTTTGAAAACAAGAAACAAAGGTGGTAATCCTAGCGAACGATGACATTTTAAACAAAATTTAAATGAAGTATTATGGGTAGTGAGTTTCCACCATAAGAAATAATTTGGTCCTGGTCTTACTGAATCCAGTAAAAGTTTCATAAGATTCAGTAGGAATGGAAGAACTAGCTTAGCTGTTCCCCTGTATACATTTGATTGTCTTTGATCAGTAGATTAGAGCTACTGATTTGCACTTTTTTTCTCCTCAGTTTCAGGTACCAGCTCTGAAGCACAAGGACACTGCTGCTGTGTTGGAGATGGCAATTATTTTCTTCATATGAATAAACCCACACTGATTGTCCAACATGAAAAGATGGTCAGTTTTGTATAAACCTATTCAGCTCTGCCACATGCTGCTGCAGAGACAAGGCAGGATGAGCAGGGACCCAGCATGTGGTAGGCACGGGCTGGGAAACAGGGACAGCCATTTCCCAAGCTGTAGCCAGGACTTCTCACCACCCACTCTCTGTTGTGCTGCTCTGAAGATCACGCCTCAAGGAAAGCTTCCCCGCTGGTTTAGAAGTGTTTCTTGGGCTTCTCTCCCACCATAAAACCCTGACTGGCTTGTCAGGAGGAGGTAGGCAACCAGAGTCAGAGGAATGAGAGCCTCAGACCACCTACCCCGGGATCAGCAACACTGGGACGATCCAGGGAGACACATGGTGCTGAGACCCTACGCAGGCACTGATTATCAGTGAGAAAGTTTTCTGGTTTATAGTCTTCCTTCCCATGCTGGAGCTCAGCCAATGGCCATCATGCCTGGGACCTTTTCTTCCAGCCAGGTGTTCATTCCACAGCTCTCCTGTGCTCCAAGAGCTGTCTAGTTTCAGTTGACAATGCTGACCGTGCATTTTTTATTTCTTTATAGATAATGATGTAAATATTGCTGGAGTGGAAACTCTTATCTTCTTGCTTTTCCATTTACAAGCCTGTGCTTAATTCTTTCACAGCACCAGCAAGGCATTGATATCCAGACCTTTGCAAAGGAAAGGGCTCTCGTGATCCATCTGTCTCTTGGGCGCCATCCTGCTCCACTTGAGTTCAATGGGGCCTTTGCTGGTAACATCAGCAAGAGACTACCAGACAGCCTCAGACTGCAAGTGTTTAACACATCGCTGTCCACAGGGCAGCTTCTCTTAGTTCACTCTTAAGCCAGTGATTATTTTTGTGAACAAAAACATTCCTTCTACAAAGCAAATGCTGCTCCAATTTCCACTATTACATTCAGATTTGTGAGAACTTCCCAGCTGCCCACCACCGATGCTGGAAGTAACATCCATGTTGGGGTGGCCACTGGACACCAGGTAACACATACTCAAAGAGCGGGAAGGATACTTGTTTTAACTATCCTCTAACCCTTGTCCCTCACTAAAAGAGCCATGGCAAATACACTCAACGGGCTACACTCAAGCCAGAAGCAACATCAGAGTTACCAAGTGAGCACTGCTAGCGAGTAAGATATCCATTATGTTCAACCTCACAATGCTACAGTTAGATATCATAAATGACGGACCTAAAAGCAGTGTCCCTTGCCTTGCTCTAGTTCATATGCAGGGCCTGTTTCCTTCTTGCCTTGACCATTGTTTAATCAATTCAATCTTTGAAAAGTAATTTTTACATATAAATGAAAACATATGGGGCTGGGAAGTCAAACCCCTCAGTTTATCTGCTCTTAGGATATCTTTTCTTCATGCCTTAAATTCTCCAACCCTCCTCCCTAGTCTTTCCTATCCATGTATGTTGCAGGTGCTGCATAATGACAGCTGGACAGCCATCACAGGCATTTTTCACAGCCATGGTCAGCACTGCTCCTAAACTTTTCCAAAGGAGACTGCTGATGAGGCTGCAAGTCCTTTTCAAGATGACCAAGAAATACAATAAACCCCTTTTTATCATCTAGCCCTGAAGAATCTCTTTGGTAAGAGCCTAAGCACAGGGAGGTCTGCAGTCCTTGAGGAAGCCTTAAAGGCTTCAGTCTGAGAAAGTTTAAGAAAGCAGTGGTGTTTCCGAAGGGAAGTGCAAGCACGTAGCTGGCTGATGCATCTTCCAGGGCCTTTGTGGCATCACTGCCCCCAAAAAAAGAGAACTCACAGATCACTCAGCATTTCTGTTCCTCGCAAACTCTGATATTTTGAGAGTGTTTTCTTCCTCTGGTGTGAAAACTAACCACTTTGACATACTATGTCAAAGGAAGAGACTGCTTATTTTTCATCTAAGGTACATTCCAGTTTGATTTCCCCACAATAGAGTACCCTGCCAGAACTCCTGGAGCTCCCAGATCCCTCAGAAAATCTTGTGACTCCCCAGCTGCCCACATGCAATCCCCCCAGTTCATAGCAGTCACTGCCCCAGACCAGGCACCCCACAAGCAAGCCTCTCCATTCCTTAGTGGGAACAGAGGTCTTACAGAGTGGTTTACCTGATCTAGAGAGCCCATTGTATTTTTGATATGGCAAATAGTCCTGCCCAAAGGATAGAACGGCCTGTGGCTTTCTGACCTTCCAGAGAGGTTTCAAGGGCAGAGCACAGAGGTGTTCATGTCCTGCTGATTCAGGGCCACAGAAGGTAAGTTCTGCTATGGGATGTCTCTGCTCCACCCCAAACAGCATCAGTGCCCAAGGGCTCATCATTTCCTAGAGTAATAGAAAACAGTATCTTAAAGCTGCTTGCCCAGGAGAACAAACTTTCTTCTTTGGGAGGCACAGGCTGCATTTCTGGTTCAAGCCTCATCAAGGTGTGAAAGGACTCAGAAGGCATCTCTGCATTTCTCCCTTTGTGCCTCAAGGCTCTCCTTCAGCAGCAGGGATTCATTCCATACAGCTGCACTTGCAGCACAGCTACCATCTCTCGGGGCTGCTTTCGGCCAGGCTTGTACCCCACTGGCACTAGCAAGGAGGTAATAACTTTCTTTTCAGTAGCAGGTTAGATGGTGGGAAACCTTGGTGACTGTTATACTTCGGGGCAGGGGAATTTAGCCTGTGCCCAATCACCCAGTGCATTAAAGGCTTAAGTGAGGCTGTCAGCCACATATTATTTTAATTCTGGGGAAATTAGGAGACTTTTCAGCAGGTCATTTCATGACTCATTTGAGGGCCACTTTTTAATCTTATTTTTGACAGCAGTGGCAGGACAGAAAGATCAAGTACCAGCCTCCTGTTAGCAGAAGCAAAGACCATGTGTCCTATTTCCCAAACGTAGCATTGAACTTTCCCCCTAGACCTCCATGGTTCAGTCAAATGGAATAAACAAATAAGGAACTTTTAGCTGACTAACTGGAAAGTATTTTTCCTCTTAATAAAAATATGCTGAGCAAGTACTGGGGAGATAGGGGGAGTCTTTCCAGAGCAAACCCTATGCCTTATTTCATAGTTTGTTTGACAGAGACAGGCAATTTAAAAGAACCCCATTGCAGAGCAGCATACAACAGAGGAGCTTCATCCTCAGCCTGTCATTGAGCTCAGCTGTCTATCCTTGAAACTTTGTCATCAGTCACAGTGACCAAGTCACAGGAGTAAACGTCAGTAGACTTGGCTCAACCTTCGTCCTGCCTCATGACCTGCTCTACGCTAATGTTTTCCTCCTGTTAATTCAATTATCTTATTCTTAATGCCGGGTAAGGTGTATTACTACATGCTCAGAGTACTAACCTCACAGTGTCTACAAATCCAATGAGACTTTGCTAGAGGATGCCAACTGCTTTCGAGAGCCAAGAACTCACACAGGAACACTTTCGCTTCAAACAACACAAAGACCAAGGTTACATTTACCTAAGTACTGGGTAATAAATGGTTTTAGGCAGGGAGGAGCAGTTGGGAAGACACTTTTCTTGCACATGGCACCAAGTCACACATCTCGCAACACAGACAGGCTGCAAAGCAGCAAGGATTAGTGTGGTCCAACAAGGAGACCACGTCACCCTAACTCCTGCACCATGCTGAGCACACACTTTGCAAACCCCAGAAAGCTTTACTATGTGCCTTGCACATAGAGGCATTTTGACATCCTCTTTGCTATTGTTTTTATGATGTCACATCACCCTCACAAACACTCGACATTTTACTGTGGATCCTGCTGAAATCAGTGTCTTCACACACGTGCCATACACAGCAAGCGACCTCTGCTACAACTCTACCACATAAAAAGCAAAGCTATTTAAAAGATGCAGGGGATAAAGCCTTGCAAATGTACTGGTCCTCATTACAGCTTTAGAAGGAAGAAAGCTGCTTCAGATACCACTGAATTCTTGATGAAAGAGCTAACAGGCTGCAGGAAAACATCACCTCAGCAGTGCTTGATCCTTTAACTTAAACGCCTGATACCTACTTGTAGGCACAAAGTCAAAGGACAAGAACTTGGTATATTCAAAAATAAGACCAGTTCTCCAGTTAAATCACAATAGCAAAAAAATGAAAACAAACTTCAAAGGAAGGAAGGAAAACATAGCCCAGAAGTAAATATGTTCTGTGAAAATTACCACAAAATGCCAAGTTACATCTCACAAAGCACTAAACAGAAGTCTTTAAACCTTCAGACGCCAGCTTATCCAACACACTACTCTGCTTTTCTCAACTCAGGATATGTGAGGATACTTAAAGAATGCAACCCAGATGTTTATGCTTTTTTTAAATTTAAGCCTTTCTGAAACGCTGCACCGGTGAGATGAGTAGAGTTTTTCAGCCACCAGACACACCAGTCTTAATTACAAAGCAGATAGGCTTGTCCAGCTGAGCTGGGAAAAGCGGGGAGCAACCACTTGTGCTAACGAATACTGAAATAGAAGATTCAGCAGGTAGCTGTACTTGTCGATATTTTTTCTTTTATGCTTGACTTTTAAATTGGATCACAGTCCTCCATCTTCCCATCCAGGGAAGATCTTGTTCCCAAGTTAATTTCGGTAACGTAACTTCTGCTGCAACTCCTGACTTGTGCAGTCCACAGCAGAACCACAATATACATCAGCTATTTGAACAAGCGCATTGCCAGAGGACTGCCAAGAAGGTGGTTAATCTGAAATTCAAATTCCAACACATTGCCTGGGTCTGACTTGTTTCCGGGCTCACAGATGTGGACAAGCCAAAAAAAGAAAGAGCCAGTGAAAATAATTACTGTCATTATTTCTTGGCAACCACTTTCCCATGTAGATCATTTGGTATATTTTTGTATTTTACATGTCTGCAGATAGCTTTAAAGGTATTACTGGTGTTTGGACATGTGGAAGTAAACCAGATGCCTTGGCTTCACACCAGCTTCAAGTTTTTCCCCAAATTGCCCATTTCTAGTAATGGTTGTGACCAAAGGATGTTGGTGATGTTACTGTGACAAGCACAAGAGAAGTGGACTACACTCTGAAATACAGAAACTCCCTTAGGACAATTTTCTCCACTGACTAAACCTGTCTAGCACTTCACTTCAGTGCTGCTTTTGATCCATTTCTCTGTCAGGATTGAACCATGGGCACAGGAGCAGGAATATCTCTGAGCACAGACTCTCCCCTTTTCCCTTCATCTTTCAGAGGCTCCACTCCAGCACAGTCCTTCCTGATGGAGGCATGCTAGAGCCAGCTCCCCTCCAGAGTCACTGCCTTCCCTCCCAGTGCACGGGGGAAGACAGACACAGTATGATTGAGCACGTACGGCTTTGGACTGGGAGTCCAGCACCTCCCTTTTTAGTGCTAAATTGACCTTACAGCTATTAAGCACCACAGACACCCACACCGCTGCTCTATCCCGCAGTTTTCCTTCCTGCCTTCCATCTGTGCCCTCTACTCCTCCAAAAATCTCTTGAGGGATCACAGTTTCTGCTAGAAGCTCTAGATGCTCTGGCAATGCAAAAAAATTAGTAAACCACAGGAAAGGTTCAGGATTTTTACTCCATTACCTCTGTTGCTGCCCTTTGGGGAAGGAAAGCCCTACTCCGCTAGGCAGGTAATCCACCGCAAGGTAACATGATCACTAAGGATACAAAGTCCTAGCACATGTAGTTACTGCATGGGGCTTTTTTGCAAAGGCTAAAACCACACTTTTTTTTTCTTTTTAATAACAATCACTGTAATAAGAGCACAGCTCAGAAAATACTGAATTGGCATTTCTAAAGCCTCTTGGCTGTCTCATTTTGCTCTAGAAGAGCTATCTTCTTGGCACTGTCCTATAAAAACATAGTATGTGTTGCATCACATGCTAATAGCCAGAAGAGCAACATTTATACTACTTTATATGAATGAGACATGAAGAAAAATAAAGTGTCTTATGGATAACTCAACAAGCTATTCATCTAACTGGGCCTTAATTTATTTGATCTATAATAACAAAATATTTCCTCCTTTAATTTCATTCTTTAAATTCACCAGATGACATGAGAATATTGTAAGCAGAAATTCTGTACTAGAAACCACATTCCAGTGGTATTGAGAAATCACTTTCTTGTGGTGGAACTAGAAGCCTGCTCTTGGAGATGCAAGGATTTATTTTTTCTCTGCAATAGTTTTCAGCGTGGTTGAGACATAGTGTACGCTACGGAACAGACCTTATTTTGGATGCCGATGAATCTCATGGGTAGTAAATCTTTTTTCTTAAGCAATTAAATTTCTGGCTTTAATCTTTCATTCTCTTGATAGAAGTGGTTTCCTGGATCAGGCTGAAAGCCAGAAAATAATCTGCAAAACAAAGGTTCCCCCCAGCTCTAAACTACATTTAATATTTCTCTTTCACTGCAATCATCCCTGCTGTTTTCTTTTTAAATCTTTTTTCTTTCTTCACTGCATTGTAAGAGATCAACTCTCACAGCTGGGGAAAAGCAAGCAAGTTTCAGGACATGCCATCTTAAGAGACCTGAAGCATCTGTACACCCCAAATCTTGCCCTTTTTATTATTCATTAGGGAAAGTGCTAAAGCTGGAAGAGACATTCACAGCCCTCATGCCTTGCTCTTGCCTTCAGAATCTCAACTACAACAACACTAATCTAGAAGTCCACGTCCATCACTACTTCTCCTGTCTAGTCTCTCCTTTTATTTCCAGGGGGGGAAACCCACTGAATGCTGGCATACCAGTTGATCCCTTCTATCTGTAAATGAAAGATTATTAAAAAACTTCAAAGGTAATAGCAACTTTATGAACAAAAGGGTGCTGAGACATTTTACTTAAGCAGTTAAATGAACTAGAAGGCATTGGTTCAGTAAGACACCATTGCTTTCTATTAAACCTACACTTTCTGCTCTGCGGCCACATTTCAGGAAGCCATGACAGCAGATATAGAGACATGCATTACCAGTGATCTTGCCCCTTCCAGGAAGGGGTCTTTCCATTAGAAGCTGTCTGATGGACATCACCCAGGGCCATATTTCAAAGTAACACAGGAGACTGGACTGGATTGAGACACCCATCAAACTGCGAACTTGAAGCCTCCTGCCAGACAGTTTGCGTGTCAAGTAGTACATTCCCCAACAGTCCGGGCATCTCCACATATCAACATGTTAAAGACTTGCCCTTTCTGATTATGGGTATTGACTCTTAGATGGATAGCTTCAGAGACAGTAATGAGGTTTTAATGCAGGTCTTCAAAGTACTCAAAGTCTCCACTGGAAGTTGAAAAGGAATATTACATACACCCCAATAAAAAAATATATTACATATTCCAATGATGTCTGGCACAAAATAACTACTCCTTTCTTAATTAAGAGGTCTCCCTCCATTACAGTTTTAGAAATGTCTAGAACATTATGGGACTTGGCATTTGGAAACAAGTTTTAATGAAAACACCACTTGTGAGATACAACTGTTCTCAGGCTGCATGGCAATTCTCAGTTTTTCAGACTTCGGTATGTGGCTTTTACCCCTTAATACAGTTACTTTTTTTTTTTTTTAGGTCTGATCAAGTGAGCTGCTGAGCTGTCCTTTTTCCTTCTGCTTCCATAGTACAATAAACTCAGTATGATTTGTGGGTATTCAGCACTGAAGCCTGATCCCACAGACCTTTAAGCTCTTGTTTGAACCTTTAACTCTCGGTATGTTAAAGCAAGATGCCCGGGATTACTTAGTCCATATAAACTACCTTCGTTTCCTCTTCACGGCCCCTTGTTCATCTGCACAAAATATGAGACCATATTCCAATCAGTATCATAGAAGGACAAGATCAACAGTCCTGCACCCTCTGTGGGCTAACAAAAATCCTACAACACAATCAAAACAGTTTTACACAAAAGTCTACCCTCTCTGATGTCCCTTCTAGTCTCTCCAGCACCAATTGCTGCTTCAATGTCTTTCTCTTCCAAGCATCAATTAATGCAAATATTTTCATAAATGAAAACAACTAGGAAGATGCTGAAGTCTTTTCCTAAATCAGAGCCAGAGGATACCCCATGATACTTGTTTAAAGTCAGTGAAGGTACCTGTTAGCACTGTTGACTGGATATGTTACTGAAGGAGGTGACAGTATTAGATCAGTAGCCTTAATGTCAGGAGGAACAACCTATTGACTTCAAAAAGCTCAGCCACTGACAGAAGATAATTGTCATATTTCCTTAACGATTTCAGGAAAATAAATAGCTGTTTTGAGTTCTCTAGGATCTGAGAAACTGAGCAAGCACCTGTCTGTAGCCACTGAGTAGACAAACTCTATGTCCAAGACACACACCCTTTCACATTGCTGTACTTCTACAAACAGGAGCCAGAGGCACAATACGATACTCGAGTTATCAATTTGCTTGACATAGAAGATGCCAAGAGGACACTCAGAACTGCAGACCATGTGTGTTTTAAGGGAAGGATGGCTCCAAAGAGGTCAAAAAAGTAATTGGGCAGTAATACAATTGTGTGAGATTATATTAAAGCCTACAGTTATTCATTTTATTACATTTTGCTGTAAGCTACTGAACCGACAATCTATCTATGTTGAAGCTGATTTGGTTAGGTTTAGAAATACACAGAAAATGAACATTTCAGTGCTATCTTTGGCTTTTTTACCCAGGGCAGAGTTCAAGTTACTCTAGGCTAGATTTCAAAGCTATTGAGCCTGCAGGAAGCAGTAGGTACCTAAATGCCCCGAAAACCCAAGGCAGGGCTACTCCAGTGTTAAACACTACCTTAAACATAGACTCCTCTACACACCCCTAAAAGGACTGTTCATGTTTTTGCAAAAGCAGCTGCTCTCTCAGGGAACTGCTATGGTGTGCCCCTATAAGATTCAAGCCTAAAACATGCCCACACTATACTTGGCTAGGGAGTGCATTAATTCCTGTAGAGGAGCTCACAAAAATGATCAAACAGCCCAAATCTAGATTTCTGTTGCTTCAAAGGTAGAAGTTTCAGCCTAAACAGCTAGACTGTTTAATGGCTAGCACACGCGGCCCATTTCATTACTAACTACTAGTACAGCCTCTCCCTGCAGCAAGGGGAAGAAGAAAGGGGTAGGTAGAGTCAGGCTTAACTGAATTAACTAGGACAACTTATAAGCTATTGTATTTAATGGTTAGTGTTCCTGGTGCTTGGCCACACCAAATATTCAACTTAGTTTTAGACGCTACAGCAAGATGCAAAATCTGACTCCATTTCGCTGATCTCTCTAAAAGCCTAACTTCAGATTAACCCAAACCTCCATTTTCAAACAGGTGTCCACCAGGTATTCATTTACAATTACACATCAGAACCATCTGCACTTCCTGGATTCATATGTTCAGAAGGAAGAGTCAGATTAAGTGTGGGTTGTTTCAACTGAATATGCCTTTGAGCATTGTGTTCACTAAAGGTTGTTTGAAGCTAATTCAGTTGCTTGACTTTATGAATTTTACCTGGTTATGGCTTGAACCTTAAAGCAAAAGAGGAACTAGCAATAACTGACTTCCACATGGGTTAAACACACAGCTACTTCTTCTTACGACAGGAGGTTCATCTTGGCAAGTCTCTGCCCACATCACGAGAAAGAGCATCAGTTAGCCGCTGCCTAGCACAGCTCATGGTACCATGGTACTTGCCCAGCACCCAGGAAAGCAGAGCCACAAGCTATCCTGCCTGCATGATCTTGGCAGAATGCACTGGGACAAAGTTTCTGCTCTCATTTGTCCAAATCTCATTTCCTGCTATCCAGAAGAAGCTGGAGGACAGAGTTCATGCCAGGATTAGACCATCCTTACTCTGTTCTGCAACACCACACTTCCCCTCTCACAGCTAGTATCAGGCATAGGCAGCGCAGAACAAGTGACAACTCCCAAGCACCTCAACAGCCCGTTCTGCTTTAACAGCTAGGGGCTGCTAACTGCTCTGCAGATACCCACTGCTTGGTGCCATAAAGACATCTGTATATTTTCTTTCACGGAGACAGTCAAAAGTTACTCTCCAACAGAGGCAGTAAACACTCCTGCGTACTTGCAATGGTTGCCTAATTTGTTGTGCTACATCTATATGACCCCATTACTACTTGCTATGGCAAAGCCCTAACAAAAATCCACTGCTAGTAAAAGTCTAGTAAAATCAACTGGCATAGATTTACTAGAGTCATACTTTGCCTTTTAGTGCAGTGTTTTCCCCAGATAAGTTTGCAAGGAAGTGCTATTCCCTTTCCATTTCCAGCCATCTTGATTGTAACTGCACTTGTGCATCTAGTCACCCCAGAGAGATTTGGCTCCAAGAAGGGTCAGTTCTCTGAAATCCTAAACAAGCCATCTGGTTAGATTGACGAACTTTCTAGAAGTCCTAATGAGAGCAAACCCACAGGTGCTGATGGGAAGCATCTTGCAGTCAATCCACTGACCACTGAACTTGATGGGGCACAGACAAACTGACAGGAGGTGTTCAGCCTCATGTCAGTATCATACTGAGCTCTGCTGTATTCTGTCTACCATTGGCATTACATGGATTTACTCAGAAAATGTTTGCTTCAGGTGATGTCATTGCAAGGAAAGAAACTGGTGGACAAGATAGGCTAAGACAGTGATTAAAGAGCAAAAGATTTTCCAATAATCATTTTTTCTCTCCTCAGCCAGAATATAAAGCTAAATCTTATTTCCAGGGAGGCCTCCATTTTATTCCCCTCAACCTTCACAATCCCTCTTGTCCTCTAAAATCCACATACATGCCATTAGGCAATAAGCTCAAGGATATCAAACAGCAGACAATTAACGTTAACAACTGACTCAGCCTTCCTTTTCTTTCAGTAGTAGTTTGCGGTCTTCTTGAGCAGACTTTAGAAGAGAAAGAATTCATACCAGCTAGCAAAAAATAATACACCCCTTTAAGGGGAAAACAGAGTTACATGTGACTGCATAACCTGTATTCAATGCTTTGCCATTCACAAGCATTTTAACTTGCCGCCAGCAAGAAGTAGAATGGCAGTAGTTATTTGCCAACTTTCATATGTATGTCTCCTGGTTACTCTTGACCACGTACCTTTTTCATGTAAGTCATTATGTTGAACACCAGGACTTTAGCATCGAGCTGTGGTTCAGTATTCCAAACCTCAAGAACCATATTCAAGTTAGAGTAACTTTTCCAAGGCAATGCAAGATTATTTTCTTCTTTAAGGGTACCATCTAGAGTTTGGAAGTGGTTATGCTGTCCACCTGTCATCAACAAGATAGTCTAAAATTGTTACTAAAAAGCGGAAAGTAGCTGCTGGAAGTTATTTGCCAGGATCAAACCCAGCAACTCCTCTGTGATCTCCATTCTAACAAGGTGGAGATAATTCTGACATAGTCTGAAAAATTAAAAATCTCTACTCACTACACAGGTTTGTCTTCTAATGCAATGGACCAGATGCAATAGTAATGTTTTTACCAAAACCAGTGAAAAACACTGCAGGAGTTTCAGGAAGGCGTTATGCATTGCAATGAAAATATTTTGTCATGTTTTCCAATCATCCTATTGCTTTTATTCACACAGAGCCAATTATCAGCAAGTATTCAGTTCATCTGAAGAAGACACATTTCCACCCCCAAAGGCTTTGCCCAGAACATGAGTACTCAGGAATTGTTGCTGCTCGAAATGAAGGCAATAAAGATGAACAAATTATTGCCTTTAGCTGGCATAGATGCAATATTGTTTAGGGAATAAAGGCTAAAGAACATGCTCAGCAAATTCGCAGGCATGCATAATCCACATACACGCAAATGTAAACCAAGCATCTCTAATGTCCTCTCTCATCACTAGAGAGAGAGAGATGTGAAAACTTTGCTCACAATATTTGCCACAACAACAAGAGCGTTCACCTTCTGCTCCTAATGGGTGGTGATTTACAATCCCAGAGTGACGGTCTCATTACCGCACACGGAGACAGGCTCAGTGTTTAGACTTGTGCCAGGCTGAGCTCCAAGACCCCAAGAGGGCTCTCAGTTCCCTGCACAATGGGAGGTCAAAAACCAAACCAAACTGAGGCTGTTCTTGGCAAGATACCACTGAACTGAACAGGGGAAATAGGTTAAAAAAAAAAAATCCAGAGGGTGAGCAGTGTTTTCAAACCAGCATTTTAAATATGTTGTTCTTTGAACTTGGAAGTCAACCTGAAACAAAAGTGCATGCTGAGCAACACTCTGCAAACAGCCCCAGGCTTCATAAGTTACCCAAACCCTGTCACCAGGACCATCAAAATTAAAGTTCTGGGAATAAGAACAAGGCGAGAGTTGTGCAGTGCAATCCCTGCTCCACTTGTCTGATGGTTTAAAGACAACAAGAAGCAAACATAAGCAAGTCTCCTGAACCCTAATGTTGTGCACAAAAGTGCACTACTAGCAAAACGTTTACGCTTGTGTTTCAGGGAGGCAAGTACTGTATACACACAACCACTGAAAAAATAACAGCACGGCTCTGGAAAGGGCTATTGCTGAGGTAAAACCTTTTCTCTCAGAGGTCAGTCCTTGATTCTCCTTTTCCCCCGCAACAGAGAAGTCAGCCAACTGTTTGGTGTGAAAACAAATTCTCCCAGTGTGGCCACAAGCTGAGCTAACACAAGAAACATTTCCTCTTGCCCAACTTCTGCATATGATGGGACTTGGTCCCAGGGCATTGTATTTAGTTTCAGTCTAGAGCTGCAGATCAGCCGGAGGCTGGGAATCCCACCCTCACCCTGGTATGAAGGAAACAGTGTTGAAAGGAAAGCATTTTTAAGGACTAAACATTTAGCTGTTTAGGGTATAAAGCGTGTAAAGGAATTTAGC
This sequence comes from Morus bassanus, assembly GCA_031468815.1. Taxonomy (NCBI): domain Eukaryota; kingdom Metazoa; phylum Chordata; class Aves; order Suliformes; family Sulidae; genus Morus; species Morus bassanus. The sequence goes on along the minus strand of CM062567.1, from coordinate 53,886,991 downwards.
CAGAAGTATGTATTCAGCTAGGGGAATAACATACAACTTCTCTCAGTATATCATAATTGGTTTTGTTAACAAAGCTAAAAGAGGAGCAGCAATTTGGTGATGTTTCAAAAAGAGATGGCCCATATTTTAACAGAGCAATTCAGATCCGATTAAGTGTATATGCATTTATTTACCTTTGTCTTAGTACATAACTCAAATCCATCTAGGTGGCTATCCTTCTGGGTAGCAGTTCTGCTGTGGAACAACCACCAGCAGTGCAGGCGCACACATGCACAAATTCACACTGAGTTTACAACACAGTCACCAGATTTTGGCCAGATACGAGCCGTATTCAAAAAAGTCTGATTTAATGCTATTGCTTCAAAACCAAAGACAGGACCCCATTCTTCAGTACCCAGATAAAATCACCCACGTGGAACACGTGGTACCTCCATGGCATTCCTATGCAGAGACACATTCATCCCTAGGACCATGCAGTCATGGACAGCCAGATCCTCTCACTCACACAAAGTCAGAGGAGCATACAGTATTTTTGCACATGCCCTGATTACTGGGGAAAAAATTAATAGAAATGCAAAAGAAACACCGCATAACACTCGTCTCCTCTTTACACAGTCTTTTCACTTAAGAAGCTAAACTCACAATGAGTTTGAAGATTTACAACCTTGCAATGCTTTCTGAGGACTTTAAAGCACCATGACTATAACACAAAAAGCGCCCAGATGATGTAAACCCAAAACTTGGAGAGTATTAGGTGCCTAATGTGATGCTGAAGAATGTCTGACTCTGTTATGCCTACACTGCCATCTCTATCATAACCACAGTTCAGTAGGGAGGTACTCTAGTACAAAATTCAAATGAGTAACAGCTCATCTGCAGAGCTTTGAAGTCCAGCTTTGAGATCCAACTGGGGAAAGAATTGGCTCCAAGAAGGAGGATTACTTCTGAGGACTAAACATTCAGCTGCTAAGAGTATAAAATGTACAGCAATCTCACCAGGTCTGTGTGCTAAACTAGGAGAACATCCAACATTAGGAAGCAACTTAGGTACCTATCTGTATAGTAAAGCATTAGAACACCTATGAGGAATATACACTGAGGAGGTCTACGTTCAAACTTTTCAAGAATCATGCACCAAACTGCATAGCCCTTCCCATGTGTTAATTGAGCGAAGCAAGTAGAAAAAATAATTAAGGGCTGCAGGAAAAATAATGGAACTTGTACTTTCATTAAATCTAACCACTTCCCCCCCCCCTTCAAAAAGCCAAGGTTTCTGCTCCCAGTATCCTGGCACATGTGATGGGAGAAACAGGATGAATCATTTCACATCTGTAAAATTGTGCCACTGTACCCAGCACCCACATACAAAGACTCACTGGACCAAATTACAGGGGCCCTGTAAGTGCTGGGATTTGCAGGCGAAAGCCTTCATCACTCATTCTCCTGGCACCAGCCAGGAGCCTAGAGTTTTCAGAAGTTTATTATTCCTGTTCCCCAGCACACAGTGTTTCACTGATGTATTTAAACAACCTCCAGTTCAAAAAAAAACCCAGACACATGCTTATCACTGCTGGGGTGTGATGTCAAACTAACACCAGCCAGTTCTGGGGGAAGGTCCAAGCCTGCAAAAGCCAAGGGGAAGGAGGGAGGGAGAGAACCAAACAACAAGTCCAGCACAGGCAACACAACTCCCAGGAGAGGAGGCAACCAAAGCAGAGCTCGCCAAGAGCATTTTTTAGCAGTCAGCTCTGCTGAACCAAACTGAATTGACTCCAGCACAGCTTTGTCAGCTGTCCCTTTCCATATTGGCTCTGCACAAAGTATTTTCTAGCTACTTGAGGCATTGAGATGGGATGGGAGCTAGACATCCAGGTGTCTTCAAGAAGTCTTAGCAAGTGACTTTAGGCTTAGGATTCCTGACATTTCTTTTAGCTTTGTATTTCCTTGCTCAGCTTTTAAGTTGTTAAGTTCCATATCATTTTTACCCTCTTCCTCTTCAGTGAAACTTTTACTCCCCTCTCTCTTATCAGTCTCCATGAAGGCCAATCAGTTTTCCACTTATGTTTTAGCCCCACATGACTTGCCTCATAGTCACACCAGTCTATCCAAGTCAAAGGAACAGTATCCATGAAAAGATACCTAGTTCACTGCACCTATCCTTTCCTACACAGCCCTCCTACAGCATTTTACTTACGGTTCAGGGAGATTCAACACTCTCAAAAGTTGTATTTATCAACACAATCCTCAAGGACCAGGATCTTCCTAGCCACTCACCATTTACACTCAAAACACTAACTCAGACCACACTAACCCAACAATCCCTTACAGACTTATCAACATTAAACCCTCTCCTGCCAGCTGCATAAGGCTCCAAGCTTTTCTATAGGCTCCTGCTGGGACTGTGCTAATTCATATCAGCTGTAGCTTGGAACTAGCTTTCTCCCAGCTGATGCCATTTCAAGTCATCACATCCTGAGATAACAGAGCTTAGTAGATACCATTACTTTTTCTGACTAGTATGTTTCTTCTTCTGAGAAAAAGCACATGGTGTCATCTTTCTAAGGGCTTTTCCCTGGTTTGCTAGGGAAAAAAAAGACCAAAAATCCTGTACTGCAGGATTTTTTGGTTTGGGACACTTAAAGGAACCAAAGCAAGCACCAGTTCCTGCCTTAGGACTACACGATGTTCCTCCTTACTGCCCTGTGGAAGGAGCTACTCTTTCTCTTAAGAAAAAACAGAGAGGAAAGACCCCAAAGTCTCTTGTCTTCCCAAAAGAAGGGGTTGACTTGTTAAACAAATATTCAAAGGTGAGGACACATCAAAATCCGTCCCAAATGAGGAAAGCAGTTAAATCTACACCAAAGGAGGTATCACTCTCACTGAAGTCAACAGGATCAAAGTGTGCAAGTTTCTCTGATGTAGACTAATGGGCCGACTGAGCCCAGAAACACAAACCTTTGCAGACCTGGTGGTAGTTTGGATCTGCATTTGTGAAGCAACACATGCTTGTACTGCCCTGATTCAATGAGGCTGTTGTCCAGCTGCTAACGCACTGCTCTAATAAAGTGAAGAGGGGTTTTGAAATTCACTTGGATAAAAATTGGGCCAGAGCTAAGGGACATCCTCAGAAGTGTTGCTTAGCAAGGATCTGGATGAGTGAGATTTAATAATGGATGATTAGAAAAGCATTGCTGCACTTCAACAGTTTGAATCGTGCCACTACTGTCCCAGGAAGAGTAATTCAAGTTTGTGCAAACCAGTACCAAAGGAAAACCATTTTCATGAGTTAAGGATCGACCAGTCAACTTTCATGTACAGGATTAAGCTTTACATTTGCCATGGCAGATCATGAATGCTAAAAGAATTGCTCTGTGCTGGGATCACTGTACTGAGAAGTTACTTTTCACCTCTATTTTTAAAATTATTGTGTTTATCCAAGGTCACTCATGGGAAAAATGAATAGTTAGTCAAACACATATTACTTAGTTGCAAAAATAATAGGGAGCTTTTTAAAAGGAGAGAAATGAGAGTATCAAATTGACTTGAATTTATTTGACTTGAACTTTCTCCTCATATGGGAAAACAAATGAATATTTACATACTGTAAAGTCAAGTGTCTAGCCACCAAAATAATGTCATCAAAAAGTCAGCAGCAGAAAAGGTCTTATTATTTGGATAGATTTTTTCCTTCTGTGGTTCTTTCTTCTTGAAGTCTAAATAAACACTCAGGCTGCAGCCACATTTCATCTACTGGAAGTTTGGGGAGGTTGTGAGCCCCAGTGTTTAAAGCACACAAGTTTTCCTTTTGGTGAGCAGCATGAGCAGGACCCCAGGGAACCAAGAGAGGCTTCACGGCCCAAAACAATCACCTATTCAAACGGATTAAATGAGACACTATGGGAAGACATTTCCAATCCTCCCCAGCTGCAGCCAGAGGAAAACAAGCAGTCTTAAGTACACCACCAGAAGGAGCAGAGATGTCCACCCTTATGCGATATACGCCATAAAACATGGGATAACAAAGGAAAACCACCTGAAGTCCTAGAGCTAAGACATCTCAAGCTGTTCACTGGAAATCAATTCACCGCCAGTACAATGCATTTGCCTACACATGCTTTAGGAGGCCATGTTATTCTAATAAGCCTCGATCTGCAAGGTGCTGAGCGCTCTCCATATCTTCACATTGCAGTAGCAATTAGAGGCACTCCACACTTCAAAAATATTCACCTGCAATCCCTCTAGCCCTCCTAGGAAGCAACTGCACACCCAGCTTCACAGGTGCAGTGACCACCAGCAGGGAGGTGCAGGAGAGCCAGGAGAGGCTGTACAGCTGTGGCTTCCCAGCCTGGCTGAGCTGCAGCTTCAACAAGATGCCTAAGACAGCACCTGGGAGATGCCACTGGCAAGCCACAGCTTTAGCAAATCAGCAACAGCTGCCTCTTTTTCTTTTGATTTAGGACTGACCCAGGCAATAACCTTCATGCCAGCCAAAACCATGCCATGGCTTGGCTCTTTTCAGGTGAGCCAGAGCTTGGTAGTTTGGAGCTGTTGTGGATTTTCATGTAAGACAACACTCGGGCATTGTAGGACAAATGGCAATTGTCTTACTGAAACTTCTTAATTAGAAAATTTCAATAGGATTTTTCCCTCCCAGTGACAGCTAGATATAAATGTTGTGAAACAAACCCTTGCAGACATCAAAGCAAGAGAGTGATTGTTTCTGAGTTTCAGGCCGAGCCTGAAACTGGATCCAGACTAGTACTTGGAGACATGCTCTTTCATTTTGAAGAGCCATTGCCCAATGTGATTTCCCAAGGCCCTGAGCCTCGGTCCATATGAGCTTCATCCCCCACATTCCTCACAGTGGCCAGTCCGTTGTTTGTGAGCCTCCCCAGTAAAGCTGTTGTAAATAATTTACACAGCCCCCAGCCAACCGAGGCAGAGACGGTACCACCACAGCGATGTGAACATCTCAAGCTATAGCTGGCTTAGTTTGCACGTGATGAGAAATGAAAAATAAAGCCCTGAGCATTCCAGTCATACCAAGTGTGCTCCCGACAGTGCTCTTAAACAAATCTCCACTGTTCGAGGGACAGAGCAGAACTGGAGTCTGTCTGCTTCGATTTAAATCTGTCCCTGAATGATGTCCATGAGTTAACGGGAAGAATTACAAGGGAAGGAATAAATAAACATTAGAAAAAGCAAAAGAAAACCAGACTTTTTAAACACTCGGACGCCTGGATAGTTCCCAGGCTAAGCATCCATGTGTTAAAGAAAAAAAAAAATCTCCACAGCATACAAGTGTTAGCAGCTCTGAGGCTGCGTAACCTATCTGTTAATCAGGTATAGATTTACCGGGGGGCAGAGGAAGGTAATCCCTGCCTTGTTCCCATGAGCTGTGCGTTGCAGGGCACATGGTCTCAGGCCATATTACAGGGCTGTCTGTGGGCACATAATGTCTGCCACGTGGGCTGGCGTACAGGTTGTCCTCTTCAGGGAAGGGGGAAGCCATCCAGGAAAGCACTTTTGTCTGCCACTATGGGCAATACACTTGGCGGTGTGGTCAAGTGCAAAGAGCTTTAGCTACTGTACATGAAGGAGAGGTCTGGCCGCTATTGGTTTTTAGTACCATTTCTGCCTTTGCTTTCTACTGCAGCAAGGGAAATACTTAAACTTTCTTTTGGATGTACCTCAGGCAAACCCTTTCTGGTTTTAGGGTAACAGCCCCATGATTCTCCATTTGTGCCCACACTTAGGCTACTGCAGGACAAGTAGAAAGGCCATGTAGCCCCTCACTCCACTACGTGAGATATTAGGAGCCCAAGTTTGGAAATGCAGACAAGGAGCCACTGATCACAGCTCTATGTTAATTACAGCACTGAAACACGGCAAGCCCCCAACAAGTGACAGTAGGTCGCTTAAATGGTATCTAACTTGTCCCGCAAAAAGCCATCTAGATTCCCATTTGGCCCAGATCTCATATTTATGTGGTTCAAATTTATGCCTACATTTAATGCTTGAGTGTAATTTGTGTTTGTACTTCTAATAGCTATCTAGAAAATATTAGACAAAGCCAATAAAAGGAAAAGCTTTCCCATCTCTCTACTGAAACTCCTCTTCAGCTTAACCCAATTTTCCAAGTCACTTAGAGGCCTTTAAATAAAATGAAATCCTAACGATGTCGCTGCCATGAATAATTAATTGTACCAGTACAATCTCTCAAACAAAATCCATTCTCATTAGATTAGAGGTTTTCTCAAGACACACAAGTTCATTATGGCATTTTTACATCCTTCTTGTCTCTTACGTTTCTTTGTCTTTCCTTATCTGTGTCTTTTCTTATTTGTATCTGAGACCCAGGACTCCATCACCTCGGCAGCATCCAAAATGACATGGCAGTGCCCAGGGAAGAGAGCTCCTGCACAACCAGGCACATGGTGGCAGGAGTGCGAGAGCCTTGTCTGTAGCTTATGGGAAGCCTGGTGGGGTGGGCAGTTCACTGGACGCTCCTGTTTCCAGAGTCCAATAACTCATTTTGAAAGGTTTGCCCTCTGCTAAAAGCTCTAACCTTGAAAAGTTTAGGGAGCCTGGTTCGAGTCTTGTGTGAAATCCTTTGTTAAAGCCATTCTCAGTGTTTTAAGTTATAGGAGGTTAAAGAATATTACCATACTGATATTAATAACCAGGCGTCTTTTTTTTTTTCTCAGCTTTGTATTCAGATTAATAAGGATAACAGGTGAGTTAAGGATAGACATCAAATCCATTGCACATAAGAATTAATTTGTCTACCACCATTTTTGTAGACAAAACTTCCAAGACACTCAAAGCTGCATTTATCCAGAGACCAAAGAAACTATTTTAATGTATAATAGGAGTCACTCACAGTATCCTTAATAATAGGCTTTGCCACAAGAAATAAAACTTCTGTCCAGACACGACCCAATTTAAACTGCTGGCATCTAATACTTTTTTTTTTCTTGAGCTTTTGACAATCCAGGCCCATCCAGTTGATTTTCTTCTTTTGACAGTGACAACACTGTAAGAAGTGAGAGCTCCCTGAAGCCCCCAGAGCAACTATTATTAGTCTTTTGGAAGATGCATAAAAATAAAATCCAGATCACCAGGTGTCTTCAGGAATCTAATTTGATTTTTCACAGAGGCAAGCATTACTTCTGGTGCTGAGGACAGATTCCAAATCTGATAATTACACTTCACCTCTTTCATGTGCCCTGTGGCTTCGGTGGGATATGGTACTGCCGGGCCGCTTTGGATGCTTCCTCACAAACTGCAAACCCTGCAAGCACATGCTGGTAACAGGATGCTGGATCAGAGAACTGAAAGGGACCTCTGCCCTGTCACGGGACTCCTCAAGCACCATCTTACACCTACCTACAGTCTTCATCCCCATCAGTCTTCTTGGGAAGATAGCACTTCCACAGTTGGGAATCATCTTCTGGCCCAAATTTACTTCTTGGAGCTTATATCCATTCCTCTTTAGGCCAGTTTTGTCCTTTACACTAAAGAGCTATTCTTCCTGCGAGAGTTTATCCTCTTGATGCAGTCACAGGCAACAATCATAATTTCTCAGCTTTCACCTTCTTAGGTGTTTTAAATTCTCCTGATCATCCAAGTGTCCCTTCCCTCCATGCGACTCCACTTTGGAGATTATCTGTGGTGAAAATGGGAGACTGGAACTGTACACAGCATTGCACATTAACACCTTGAACTGTGGAGTTAATAATTCCTTCCCTTCTGCCAATACCTCATTTGAGGTACCTTAAGACATCAGGATCATAGATACTTTTTTCCTGGTTACTTTGCACCTATGACTCCTTGTGAACCTCTGATCACCCAACATACCCAGCATACATACTTTGCTGTTCCCAAGTGCTATGCTCTTGGTTTGTAAGAGTAATTCTTGATAGTAGTCACCAATTTCTTTGCCCAACTCTTTGCATTGCTGCATTTCATCCCATTTTCATTAGCCCGGTCCTCACAGAAGCACATCACCAGCCTCTTCATGTTGCTGATGCCTTATAACTTCATGTCAGTATCAAATTTCATTGGCACTCCAGAGCCTGGCCACAGACATGTTCTAGCTAAGGGGACTGTAACCACAACATATAAGCTAGCACTGGAAGAGCCCAAGGGAAAGGGATGTTACCCCATTATCGTCTGACTGCCCATGTTAATCCATCCTTAAAGACACTGCCAGTTTTTAATGCAAGATCATTGAACTGAACTATTCAATAAGAATTTTTCCCCTCAAGGCTGTGTTTAAAAACATGTCTCCAGCCCTGTAATCCCCCTGTCAGCAAAACCTACTTTATCTCTTCTTTATCTAGCTTTTGTATTCATCCCTATCTTATCCATCTAAACTAATAAATTCTCTCAAAGGACCATAAAATCTGCTGTGCCAGACATGATGTTTCATGTTCTGGTTGTCTCTGCAGCACTTCCCTATGAAGTTTTTGTCTTCATTCAAAGTCAAGAGAGGTTCTGCACTTTTGATATCAGCAGCTCCAAGACTCCTCTAAAGCCAAGTCCTTGAGCTCATTGGTCCCTCTTGTTCCGCTCGTTACTGCTCTCAAAGTTTGCTTTCCTGAACTAAAGCATCTTAGTTTTCTTTAACTGCCTTTTGATTTAAAGGAACTCTACCAGCATTCAGTCAATCCAAGCAGTTTGGTTTGGTTTTGCTAATTAATTCTGTTGGTAATTACCTTGCTGCTAATCACAAATGAGTCTGCAGTATCGATGACGCCCATTAGGCCAATGACTGGTGAAGAAATCTGCCAGTTACTGAACACAAGACTACCTGGATCCTACTATTCCCAACTACTGTTTTCCCTACCTAGATTTTCCAGATCAAATTTAATTATAGAAACCCACCCATTTCTAAATCTAAGCCTGGCTATCTGCAAACAAGTCTCCCAACACTAGACCAGTAGATTATGGTTTTTTTTCTTTTTACCATCCTTCCCATAAATATTTAATCCAAAGTGGGTCTATTTGACCAGTGTTATCCCTTTTTGCTTCTTTGTCATCTGTCATACCGTGAACTTGGAATTATCAATATCTTTAGCTTTATTGATCTTTCCTGAACAGTGCACCTCTTTGAACACCTGATTTTCTTCTATGATCTCTGTTCCCAAAATGTATTTTCAGTTCCACCGAGATCCTTCACCAGTAATTCATATGACTCTATTGCAATGTTAAGTACATGTTTGTGTTAATAACCTGCCGGCCTTGACACTACAATTGTATTTTTACAAAAGGGAAATGTTTGTATAAATATACGTTACTCTGCATATACATATGCCCTGCTTCTTAACTGAGATAGACTTTTTTTAATAACCTGGGTCACTTCCCTGACTCTGCTTTCACCAAAATTAGTAGAGACTTGCATCTGTCAGCCCCGGTACTCCTTTATCTATGACCATACCCCTTGTACCTCATTTTCTTCTCCTTGCACACAGATACCACCAAGCCTCTCAGGTCTTGCACTCACAGGTCCAGTTCTGTTACTCACTGGTAACTCTTCCAACCAGCTACCACAGTGTATACACACATCCTCAGGCCACCAGCAGACCAATACTAGCTTGCTTTGCTTATACATCTCTGCAGTCACAAGGACACCTCCCACAGGTTTGGCTTCTAGCCACCTTCCTTCTACAGGCCGCCTCCACCGTTATATCTTAGAAGCCATCTTTTGTTCGTTGCTTTGCTTTTAAAAAAAAAAAAAAAAAAAAAATGAAGTGCAGCATCCTCACACCACCTTCATGGCTCTGGCTGCTGGGCTTCCATGCTTTCTACTGGTTTGTCTTTTGCAGAGGTCAGCTCCATATTTGCACTGAAACCCAGCAACTGACAGTTCATTTACTGCAGGTAAAGGCAGAAAATCTCTCTCACTGTCTAGGACCCACAATTCCTCTTCTACACAAAACCCCCCAACATTTTGCAGCAGATTCTGAGTAGGTTATGAGTAGGCTATACTGAGCTAAACAGTAGCTCCTGAGATACACATGTAATTGAATGTGAGTGAGTGTATGCATGTCTATGTGACTATACAGAGTGAGTCAGTCTGTTATACCTACAAGGAAGGTCACTATAGCTATTAAATTACAATGGGCAAAAACATTAGTGTAGCCATTAAAATCAAAATCAAATTGATTTTTGAGATGATCATTATCCATGTTTGCAAGTACAATTTTTCCTCTTAAAAATGGAAAATTCTACACAGAAGGGCAGTGCAATAAACCCCAGCGTTTTCTGTTAAACTTAGAAAAATCAAGATAATTCACCCTAATGTTCCTTGACCTGATTTCTTTGTCTTTTAGTATCACAAGGGCCAGAGAATATTAAGTGGTATCACCTGCGATGTGCGTACCAAAGCAACAGGCTCTCAGCTTAAGGACAAAGTAAAATCTCATGGTACTTCTATGGAGTCAACAAAGCTCTCTGAAACAGGTTTCAGTGATGCTACTTGTGCTCTCAAATACCCGATTTAATAAAGTTACTTGTATTTGTGATCTTGCTATTCCATGTACTGTTGGGACACTGCAGACCCTCAGTGATGGGCAACTATATTGCGTGAACTGGACGACCCTCCCCAAGAAACACAGGAGTTTAACCTGATGTCTAATAGGAAGTGCTTTCACAATCTCCATCTCAAATCAGTGGCATTTCATATTGCCCAATTCTTCACAATAGCCCTGATACAATTTAAAATCATTGGCAAGACCAGTTTTTGAGCTGACACAAAACTGCCAGGAGAGGAGAGAAGGGCAGAGGGAGAAGCAAAGATTTTTCCAAATGATCATTCAGTGCTTTTGTACATCACAAAAGCCAGGTCTCAAACAGAGCTTTTCAGCAGCAGCTCTGAATGCACAAGAGAGGCCAGAATCTTTGTCCACGTTAACAGAGAGGCTCCAAAAGCAGCATGAAGCACTGCACTAGCTAAAGAGAAATCACCCAAGGTATGTGCAATGGAATGGAAATGGAAAGATAGTCACCCATTATTTCTTACTTGGGGAAAAAAAAAATCCCTATTATAAAACGACCTACGATGTATTGTGTAAGTTCTTCAACTTGGTTGACAAGAAGAATCTGATGTTGTTCCCCTTCAATTAATACTAACATGCTACCTGCTTCTTTAAACAGACATCAGACATCTCAAAATGCTTACAAACACACAAAGAGGAAGAGACCTTCCCAACAAACAGTTCCTCCTCACAACATACTCCCTGAGCTTCATTACCTGTTTTCACCAGGGCCCATCTTCATACTACACCGGCATCACAGAAACAAAGCGAGGTCAGAACAAGAAAAACAAACTTTAACCGTATAGTTATCACTATGATCTACACCTCACATTTTAAACATGGAACGTCCTTAAACTGCAGTCACGAAAAGGTAGATGAAGCCACTACTGAGAAGACTGGAAGGAAATTGGGATCTATTTCCCATGAGAAGCCTCTTGAGTGCTTACAGTCACATATAAGAGGACAGAAAAAAGACCTAATCTAGACACACAAACAGTCCAAGGTAGCGAGAAATTGAAGGATATACGATACTATGTATTTCACATACGTGCAAAATTATATATGTCTGTAGTAGCTTGGATAACCTTGGGGCCAGATCTTTGTGTAGTGCAAGCAAGCCCAAATCCACCCAGCTTATTAACCAGCTTCATATGATGCACATGGACCAGATGAAGAAGAGGGCCAACAGTTGTTGGGTTCTGCCTCTGTTTTACTTATATGCATTTCCCTTGAAATTCAAAATCAAGATGCTGTCCAGACCAGTTTAGTGCCTTAAAAACGTGCATTCCTGGTTCCTGAACAGGGACTTTGGAACAATAGCTATGGTCTCACGAGATAGAGTCTTTGACAGCAACATCCTCTCAAGATATTGCTCCTGCTGAGTGGTACTCTAACGCCACGCAATGCTGCTCCCCTCCATTGCATTGGGTGATCTGCTCATGTGCCCGTGCTGGGGATCAGACCAGTAAACTGATTCAGCCTTTGCAAACCCCATAAAAATGACAGCCTCTATGTGATTCAGCCCCTGCCTGGTGCCGTGCTGTAATACTGGATATTGTCACCAGTATTACATGTTACAGTACCGGATCTCTGCAGATACCATCACCTCACTTTGTAAAGGACCTCAAAACCCTCCAGGTAACCCTGGAGACCTCTTTCAGAGGCCATAGGAATTCCAGCCCTCACCAAAGAAATGCAGTTGTCAAAACAGCATTAAGAAGGTATCAGTTGTCCTCCACCAGGAGAGGCCGGGAAAACTTATTCGGATGACTTAAAACAAATGATTGCTTCAGCAATGAAAAAAAAATACCTGCTCTGAAGAGTGATACATTGTAGCTGTTTGCTAGGAAGACCCATGCTGTCTTTTGCATTATAATCAATAGGTAGGGAGATTAATTTAAGACATATCAAGACCAAGTCAGGTATAATCATCTTAATTAATGATGTTTGTGCTGTAACTTACATGCTACACCCTATCCTTGTGGTCACAGGTGAAAAATATGTAACAAGCCAACAGTGTTGGAAAACTAGCATACAACCCAATAAACAGATGATTCCACATTTCCCAGAGCCAGCTCTATGCCACATAATCTGGAGGCTGTTTTTTTTCAGCCAGATGAAGACAGCAGAGTGCCTAACTTATTACAGCGGCACTTCACCAAGCAGCAGCGTTACCGCGTGCATCTGAATGTGCGACTTTTAACTGCTGGGGAACAGGCAAGCTACAGACACAACTGTTTGGAGACAGCCTTGAATGTGAAGCCCTTGAGGCAGAAAAGAGATACGACAATGGGAGCAATTTCACAGCGCCCTCGCAATACTTCATCCACTTATCTCAAGCAGGACTCCCATCTTTTAGCGGCGGCGGAGCAGTCAGCCTTCACGCCAGTTGCAGAAACTCATTTCTGCTGAGAGTACAGCAGAAGGGTTCGGGTTAGCGATGCCTTTTTTTTTTTTTTTTTTTTTTTCTTAAGGGAAAGCTACCCAGCCTTCCCTTGAAAGCACCGGCTCTCCCACGAAGGTGACCGCCACGCCTGCTGCTAGCAAAGGTGCTCGGCCAAAGCGGAAAGAGACGCGTTGTTAAACACACGACGCCCACTCGGTGCGTTTCCCGGCTCCCGCGGCCCGCTGCCGCCGCGGCGGACAGGCACACGCCGGCCCTCCCGCCGCGGGAGGCGAGCCCGGGCCCGCCGCCCCGCCGCCCCTCCCCGCTGCCGCCGGCGGGGGCTGCGGCGCTGCGACACCGGGCCGCGGGGGCGCGCGCGCGCCCGGCCGAGCCCCGCCCGCCGCCCCGGCGGGCGCGCGGCGGCGGCGCTGGGTGACGGCGCCACCTAGTGGCGCGGCGCGGCGCGGCGGCGCGGCCCGTCGCCGGTTTCCCCCTCGCACAGGTCGTGTGGGCGCGTTTCGCCTATCGCTCGCTGCGTTCCCTCTGGTTAACGCGTTAGAGCACGAAGCGCCCGCTGCCTGGGCAAACCGCCCGTTCGTTTTTACGGCGGGGTATTTTCACGCTGCTACGGTTTAAACCTTGCAGCAGGTTACTAACCAAAACACTTCAAGAAAGCCACCCAAACATGCTAACTTTATCGCAAAGACAAGGCTGCGGCTTTCCCTTCCAAGCAGCAGTTAAGGTCAGCACAGTCTGAATGTGTAAAGAAAACATGTACAGACACAAAATAACCCCCAGGTTTTCAAAAATTAACGTACCCTCAACTCCATTTACTTCCCTCCCATAAACTCCTCACATCTAGATTCTCCCTCCTCGGATTTCTGCAAAACTAGGAAAAAATGTCAAGTCTTCCTGTAAGTTTTGTCCTACTTACACACACGTCCCCCTCACCACCATGAGATTTAAACTACAGTTGCAGCTTCCCTCATATAACCTCCCCCTACTCCAGTAATTCTGCAGTTTATTCCTAGGACAGCTAAAACTATGTGAGGATGAGGAAAACCAGTGATACATCACCTGGTGTTTCACAAGAAGTCTGAATTTAATTCTAGGAATGTAATCCTTCTTTCCCTTCTACTCCTCCCACAGCCTTGAAAAATTTTAGGACCAGCTTTATTACAGAAGCGGCACGTAACAACTATGCTGTCGTAAGGCCCACAGAGCAAAGCATTAAATGAAAGTTTAAACAAAGAGATCAACAGAATGACTGCATGTCTTCAGCTTCACCATCCCAGGCCCTGACAACAATTCAAGCAGTGACATCACACCAGTATCATGGATACACATTACGGGGGGGGAAAAAACCCAGAAAGATGAGTATTTATTGTTATACAGCAACATTTCCTCACATGGTTTAAGTATAAAGCTGTAAAAAAGCACAAATTAATGTCTCCGTAAAGAAGCAGAAATACTGTTTGTGTATGTTGGGCATTCTCCCACTGTACATTGTGTTTGCCTCTGTAAATTCTGAGAAAAGAAAGTAAGTTAGCCAACCCTCACCTTTTTATGGATAGTTCTTTCAGGTCCAGTATGTGCTTCCCTCCTCTCCAACCAGTGCTACTGAGTAGACTGTCTTGTGATTAAGTCTAAACTGCTAAGCATTCACAGTAGTCACCCCAGCTTCCTTCAAAAGCAAGACCTTGCACAGACAGTTGCAAGTGAATATATCCAGCTGAGAGCAAGAAAGTGCCTCCCATGTGGCAGTAGCTGAACAGCCACTCTAGACCTAGCACTCCTGTAGAGCCACTGCCACGCAGAATGGCTGAATCCTCCTTTTTTGAGGTGGGAATCATGATGAAACATATTTATTACCTTCTATTACCTTGTTAGTCAGACAAGCAGCAGCTTTGAAGCAAATGAGGGCTGTGAGTGATAAAGTAACTAATTCCCAGTTTGCATCATCCCACCCATACTAAAATTGTAATCTGAAAGAAGAGCACATCACCCACACACAAAGCCACACTGGCATTAATTCAGTTAACCTGAACACCTGTAGCACCAAAGCTTTCCCAGCACAAGTAACACAGTATCACCCTGGATACTTTGGCAGCTAGCTTGCATCAGAGTAACTGCAGGCCTGCAACCTAACAACAGAAGGTGCATCCAGCTGGGCTGCAGTTCCATCTCTGATTGCCCACCTGAACATATGCAGAAGAGTTCATCATCACTATGGTGGAGTAAATTCTGAACTGCTTCCTTGCAATAGCAAAGGACACTAAAAAAAGGCTTACACTAGAAAACATTCAGGTTGTACAGGAAACAAGCAGCAGAAACATAATTATTGACACCATATGATGGAAGCGAAGTGATTTTGCATCACCTGTTACCATTACAAACCTCACACGCAATGGTATTTTTTCCTTCTGCCACAGCAACAGTAAGAAGGTAGCAGAGAGTGTCTGAGACAGAAGCAGCCTTTTCCTGAAGTACCATGTGATAATTTCTCTACGAGTTACATGAATTCAAGGGCAACAGGGAGCAACTAGAAAGCCAATGCTGCCTGTCAAGGTCTCCAAACCAGCCAGTAGCATGAGGAAGAGCCTGCGAGCTCACAAGTTAAGAGGAGAAAAAGGATCCCTTTGACCACTATTTTCCACCCAAGAATTCTCCAGTTTAAGTTTGTTATATCTGTTTCTTAAAACAACAGTCCCATTGCTAAATACAATATAAATTGTGGTCAAGAGGTCAATGCAGATGTATGGAAGGACATACATCAGTTGCAAAGTATTTTTCAGAGTAAGCACAATATTGAGAAACCATGCAGAAGAGCAGCTGTATGTTACTCTTCATACACCTGCTCCATCAGTACTACTGGTCTGTCTCTTCACAGCAAGCAGTGTTATGGATGGAATATGCTTCAATCTTGTGTCTGCTTCTGGTGTGACCGTCTCTGCCTTAACACACTGTGAGGCTGTTGTTGCACATCCTGGCATAAACTTGCTATGAGATACACAGACTTCCTCTAAATTTAGGGTACTGTGATTTCATGTCTTCCTGTAAGGTAAAGGAAAGAACGAATTTCAATCAGTTTTTCTGTATTCAAACTTGTAAAGTGGGTGAGGCACAGGTATGTTACAGAACCATTAATACTGGGGCACATCCTTTGCCACAATTCAGCACCTTAGCTTTCCCTACAGCCATGTACTACATAACTATGTTTCGTTTTATGCTACAGAACAGTTCCTACAACAAAGATACACTAAGAAAAAGCAACTGTTTTCCTAGGGTTTTCATTTCTATTCCACCACCACCTGTTACATACTTCATGCTGTTCAATTCTACACGTGAATTGCTCAGAAACTCATAAAACAAAGACCTGATCTGACTAATTTTCATCAAGCTCTTTTCCGAAAGGAAAAAAATGCTTACTTCTTATTTATTCATGATCACACCCTCTTTCATCTCTGCTCCTCTCACTGGCTTTCCTCTGCCTCCAACTCTTTCACTACTTTTTGGTAACACTTCTTATCTCGTTCTTATTTCTTACTTACCTTCCTCAGGAACCATCTTTTTGCTTTTCCTTGCTGGGATCTTGGTAAGGTTCTGGAAGCTGGGAGGTTCAATGACCTTGAAATGTTCTCATGGAAGTCTGGCTGCTTCAACTCATTGCTCCAGCTCTATGATTTGATTAGAAGTCTCAGAACATCTCCCTTAACATCTAAATAACTGCCAGGGTCTCCCATTTCACTGTTTCAACCTTGTGTAACCTCTAAACAAACTTCTTGTCTGAATCCAAACAAGCAGTGACAATTCTACACTTTTTAACCAAATCAGGGCTAACAGCATTAAGAGCAACTTTCTTAATCTAGTCCACTAATAGCAGAGAGCTATTGCTTCCAATTGCTTCCTGTAGCATGGAAAACAAAGGAAACCTAAACAATGACAATGACAGCAAGCAGCAGCTAACAGCTCTTAGTAGCCGATACCTGTAGGTTGTAACTGCACAGGTTACAGATATACTAATTCCAGGACAACAGGAAAAAAAAACCCAAACTTTTGCAAAAAGTTGGAGGAAGAACACGCAGGTCAAATAGCTCAAACCTCTTCAACGCATTCCAGATACAAGTCTTACGACATCCAAGACTGCCACTCTGTTCCATTCCGTTAAAAATGTTCAGTTTTTGTAATAGTACTTAAACATTAAGTTAGATCTATCCATCAAATAAAAAGGGTAAAATTTCTTGGACAATTATACACATTTTATGTTTATGTAGTAAACAACCTAAACTGAGAGCAGCTCTCCATAGCAACATGGGAGTAAAACATCATAATTAAACATGATTTATTCATCATTGCTGCCTATACAGCAAATAAAATAATTGATGCTCGTAAGACTTAGATTTCTATTTCTCCTCTTGACAGAGTTGTGAGAATTATTTTGTAACTCTAAGCTGTGTAAGTTAAAATCATTATTGAAAATTATTTTTCCAATTGAGTCAACTCTCAATATGTCCTAGAAATCCTGACAAATGTTTCAAAGTATAAACCCAAAGAAAGCATTTTAAGCTTTAAAACTTCACCGCACAGCTTCAGCAGTTTGACATGAGCAAGCAAAAAATAAACCCTTATTTCTCACTTGTTCAGACCTACTTAAGAGCTTTGCCCTGTACTTAAAAATTAGCTTATCCAGCTTTCTTTCTTTTGGTTGTAGTATAACAGAATCTCTGCAGCCATTTTTAAGTTAGGTAACACAGGATAACATCAGAATTAGGAACAAAACCAAATGAAACTTCTTGACTGTGACTGAAATCTAAAGCAAGCCACCAAAATCAAATTGACAGTAGCACTGTACTATTATCTCATTTTCCTTTTCTCTGTTTTAATTAGGTTAAGTTTAAGAATACAGACATCCTGCTGTTGAGATCATACCCGTAACTGTGTATGCGCTGCTACAAACATACCACTTTAGTCAATATCAGTAATGCCACCAGGATAACTTTATTCCACTCAAATCGATCATATTCTCATCCTTAATGATGCACTGTTTAGGGTTTTTTGCATTCAAATATGCATATAAACATCCAAAAGTTACCATAACAGTTTTTAATAAAAAACTAATATACATGTTTTTCCCCAGTACGCTATATTTTTCTTAAAAAGTACTGTATGTATCAAACATTTAAGGTTTATCCCATCACTGTCAATTGTCTTTGAAGAGCTGTCAAACATCTCCAACTTTAATGAACTTCACTATAGCCTCAAGAAAAAGCTTTTAGCTTTCTAAAGGTATGAGAGAGGTTTAATATTCTGTGGCATGAAGACAACATGCCATTAACAAGTAATCTTTGTGTTCACAGCATTCTTTCGGGAATGATATAAACCCCAAATCCCAAGTGATAATTCATACACTGCATAAAACTAACACAAGATGAAGTTATTCAGATGAATAGATAGCACTTGGAAAGGTCTGTCAACATTCAGATTTTTAACAGCTCTTTAAAGAGGTAATGGTGCAGATTAAGTACAAGCTTTTTGCCTCAGTATAATACACATTTGAAATAAAAATAAAACATGGAAGACCAATATCTTTATATTTTATTCTTCAGAAAAAGAAGAATCTTAAAGAAAGCATTTAGTAGTCCACTTGTGCTTAAAATATTCAATGCATGAGAAAGCCAAAAGAAAAAATACACATTTTTGTACACCATGATCAAAAAGATAACATTATAAATTTTCAGAAATTGCACTGTATTTAAAACACTCTCTAGATTCTGCTCCACTTCTACGTATGGCTACTGAGGCTGCCTGACAGTTCCTTTTCTACTTTAATTGCCAACCTGTGGAGGCCCTTCAGGGATGAGTGATGTGAAGAAGGTTGTGATAAAGGACCAAGCAGAAGCCATGAATCCAGGCTGCTGCTCTGTATTGGCATCTTCACCTGCATCTTCTCCGCTGTCTTCATCAATCCCATCATCCATAAGTCGCTCCTTTAGAAACAGAAATTGAAGCAATTCAATGGCTTCTTTTCAGAGCTCTGACATAACGTAACCAGCAGTATCTTCCTACATTAAGTAACTTCTCTCAGAACAACCTCCTGAAGAATAACTAGCATGAAGAAAGTCTGTGATTGAAGTAGAGACAATCAGTAATTGTCAGTCCAGAAAAACACAGAATTTAAGCAGCAGGCACAACACTGAGGACAATGCTGAAAGGTTTCTGGTTAAACAGACTACATTTCATAAAAGTTGACCTTCTGTCCAGACATTTCAGCATACTTGACAATATAATACATAGGAGTCTCAAAAGACATGTCTGCTCTTACTCACCATTTCTTCAAGGTCAGGATTATTTGCATGTTGCCCATCAAGGTTCACTTCCATGTTATTGGCTGCCTGTTGTTGGCCTCCCTCTTGCCTAAAGGGGAACCATCCAGCTTGGTGTCTATGTAAGAAAATGGAACAGTTGAAAACTTCTCTTTTGAAAGGAATAAAAAGATTTTTCTTCTACAGCTAATTACTGCAGCAAATTCTTCAAGTATTTTCAGACGAATGAAGCTACATGTATTTTTCTGCAAGTCTTACTTCTAGATCAAATGGCTATTCTTTGACGTCTGGGTTAAGAAGGGTCATGCTAAAAGCGGTTCTTTAAGCTTCAGAAGTGCTGTTCACAGCCCTCTGTTCCAGAAAATGAATAATATACCATGATTAGGTGATTAAATATGTAGAATACTTTCTTCAGGTCTCCTCCCCATTTTTAAGTACTTAAGTTATATTAATTTTCAAAGGCAGCCTTAATTTTCATAGTTTGAAGTTGATTTTCTGTGGAAAACAAGAATTTAGACTTCAGCTAAGGCTTGAACCACATTACCATTGTAAATTAAATAAGCCTCTCCTATGTTTTCATGTGTCTATATTCTGTTTTCAACTATGATATCTGCACAAGAGACAGAACAGTCCTTATGAGGATGGAGACTACAGTGTGAAGGAAACTCTTAATGAATTACATCAGTCCAAAATATCAAGCATTACTGCTGTTTTCCACTTCTATTTACATCACTAAGGTATTTTCATATATAAAGGGAAGTGATGACAACAGTACTGATGTTTCTATTAAAAAATAGAGAGCTTAGGTCTTTATGATGCATTGTTAAAAAATTTAAGTCCCTGCAATTCTACCAGATCTAGTATCCACCGGTGCAGTAGAACCACCTTAACTCTGCCTAACGCAATTTACTGCACAAATCCCACTTGTTATTTTTGAAATATAAATGAGCTTAACCCTGCAGTCTTCCTTTCACATCCAAGCAGAAAGTGTTTTAAGTTAATGCAAGCATATGCTTGACCTATATGAACTTCCTTCCCCTCACCCACACTTTCTAAATTTCCATCCCAAAATTCTACATTTCTACAGTACTGATCTGTTAATATCACCAACATTTAAAGCACTGCATTTCAGCTGTAAGTGGTATCCATCTTACCATAAAAATGCTTTGAGAATTGTTTCTTTTTTTCATACCTGGTTCTCTTCTTGTTTGAAATTCAATTTTTTTTTTTTAAACAGACCATACTGTAAGAGAGAAGTACCTAAACTCTTGTATTTGGATGATTTTTCACAGTTTAAATGGATTGTACACTAGCACCATACTTCACATATCAGATCTGCAGCTGTACTCAACCGTTGTACTCACAAATAAACCAGCAGCATGGCTCCCATTACCATGACAAATCGACTGAAGGAAGAATAGAAGTATACAATGCTCAGAAGAATTGCTGCTCTAGAGAACGTGTACATCCAGTCCAGCCAGTCCCGGTTGAAGTCCTCCTCATTCACTACCGGGCCACCTTGTGCATTCATCTGAACGTTTGGGTTTACAGGCCTGTTCTCTTGGACGGCTACATTTGGCACTGCTGCGGGCTCATTTGCAGGAGCACGTTCTGAATTTACAGCCTGGGCAACTGCAGACCTCACTGGCTCAGTGCTGGAAGTCACTTGGGCTGAAACAGCAGCTTGGCTAAAAATTTAAACATAAAACTAGTTTATCAAAACACAACCACCGAGGTTTCTAAGCCTATTCTTGTCCTTTCTACACTAATAAAAACGTTTCAGATGTAGTACATGTCAAACCAAACTTGCATTTTCCCTTAAATCTTTACTTATTATACATTATAAAATCCAGTTTTGGATTGGAATGAAATTCATTTGCTGGACAAAATTTAGCATAAAACAGCATAGCCAGACAAAATAAACACAGGCATTTTGATCCTGCAAACAACATTTAAAAGTTTCTAATGGATTCCCTTTCATTAGCGTAACTCAGTACTACCTAAGATAACGCAGACTTACTATTGCATGTAGTACTGGCGTGCATACATTTGTTGCCACCAGATCATCTGTAAGGGACTGAATGCAGGATACATAGAAAATCCAGCAGGAACACCTTGGCCTGGAAGTTGGTTGCCTATATTGCTATGAAAGATTTAAAGAAAAATATTCAGTTCTAAATTGCCACATTTATAAAATGCACTAATATTAAAAAACAACTGAAGTAGCATTCTTCCTCTCATTTGTCCCCCTACAATAATGCACTGAAATAACACTGAAACAACATGTAGCGAGATCATCCCACCCACTCCAAAAAAAGCACTGTATTTTCATACAAGAAATTAATAAGCAAAATTATTTCTACAGAAAGAGGATGTATGTTTTTGTACTTGGACATCACTAGATGCATCTTTGGGAGAAAACTAAATTGAAAGTTTTTCAAAATTGTGTATATAACTGCAGAAATTCTTCCATACAATTCCTTTTAAGTTCAAATGTCACCCTTAAAGGCACTGCAGGAGCTGTAAAGCAAAAACTTAGTAGCTTCTATAACTTTCTTTTAGAAGCAATACCTGAAATACTACTGTGATCAAAGACATGAAGAAATGAACGTGAGCAAAGACAACAAACTAATCTTTCAGATACAGCTTCTGAAGAATGCAACTAAGAACTTCGTAAATGATTTACTTCCCCCCCCCCAATATTTTGGCATAAGCGATTCTCAGCCCTACGCGTTTTTAGCTCCGGTTCACATGCAAGAGATATAAAGCTTCTATACATAAGTTTTAGGCTTGGTTTTGCCTGCTTTTAAACTTCTTAGCCTCTCTTACCTCCTAGAGCATATAGCATGTTTTGGCAAGATTTCCAACTCTTTCCCCAAAGATTTTGATGTAGTGAACTGCAGTAAACCAGGACATCTTTCAGGACAGCATGAGAGTATAAAGCATGAAGAAAAGTTTATTCAGACTGCAGGTAGCAAAAGCTGAGACTGCTGTAATTGCACTGCAGACTACACCTGTTCCCTAAGTAAGGCACTCCCTGCAAAGATATCACCAAGAGATTTCATTAGTCTACCAGGCGTTCAGATATACAAGGCATGCCCAGAAAGAAAGATGGGAGGAAGACATTAAAATCTTTTTTCCATCTTACACATGAATAAGTATTTCACTATAATTCTGGACAAGAACCTGCCATGCAACTCCATGACCTCGGCTAAAACTGTTACATTTGTACTTAGTCATAACCTGTTTTGACAATAATTTGGGGCGGGGGGGGGGGGGCGGGGGGGGGCAGGGAAGAAAGCAAAAGCTACTTTCCTCATACCACATACAAACTGAGATAATCATAGCCAATATTCTAGGTTTCTTTCAAAAATTGCAAGGGTGAACTGGCAGCCCTGCTGATGCTACTTATTTATGGATAATTAATATGCTGGAACAGCAAAGCTGTCAAGCTGCTATTGAAAAACATCAATCATGCTTTTATCTTTATGGCTGCAAGCTTTAAGAATGCGTTTTTCTATCCCCTGAACTGGCAAACACTTTGAGAAATAAGCCTCCTCCAAAATTCATAATACACTGACCCTCATAAAACATTTGACCCTCAAAATGTAAAGATGATTCGAACATTCTACACGGGTGTCATTAAGTACTATGTTGTGACAAATCACTGAGCAATGTCTCAATTTCAAACAGGTAGAATATCTCATGTGGATGTGAACAGGCAGGACCACTCACTGTTCTACCACACCTATTTCTCCAGCTCAGTCACCAATAAACAGTGCTACCCAACTTGCCTGAGTGAGTTCTGCAGGAATTCACCAATTCTTTTTCTCATCAGTTACAGATTTTAGGGTGGTTCTTATTTAAAAGTGCTAAGTTGAGCTCAACAACAGTTGAGAAGCCTTAGGCTAATAGCTCTCCCTCACAGATACATCTTTTAGACACATTACAGGATTTGAGCACCTACTTTCTTCCAGACTCTTTCAAAAAGTTGCTTTCTTGATGTCTGAAAGCTTAATAGTAGAATAAGAAACAAGTCAACCAAGACAAACCACAGAAGATTTCAGTTATATCATATTCTTTCCTTTCCCATTCAAATATTTTGCTGGGTTTTTTTTTTTTTTTCCCCTCTTTTCCAACAGCTCTTCTAGGAGATGGGACTTTGAGAAGCAAGACTTAACTTTTCAAGATCTGACTCCATTAACGAGAAAAAGTAGACATCAATATTCAAGAACTGGCTCCTGCCTTAGAATGCCAACTAACTCAGCAGTGTTTTATTTGTTCAAACATCAGAATGAGGCAGATGTTGTCAATTATACAGCTATTACAGCTGCCAGGGTATTAAGTTAGCTTTTGAAATCCAGGAACAACTCTAAACACAGTGTAATGTATTTCAGTGAGAAAAACCTCTCCAAAGGAAGCGGCTCTTCTTGGCAGAGCAAGCAGGCTTGCTGTTAGAAGAAGAAAGTAATATGTGCTTTCTCCTCATCTTTTACCAAAAGGAGGAGAGAGAGGCAGGAAGCGGAATATTTCAAAAGAATGGCAGCAACAGCACAAGAGCAGAGAAGCAAACTGGATAGGCACAGGCATTCCAAGATTGGAGAACAAAGCAGAGCAGACAGTAGAAGAACAGTTAGGTAAGTCAGAAAACAGTTTTTAAGGTTCAAATGGTACAGGTAGATTCAGAATATTCTGAAAATAGGCATGCTAATCCTTAAACGGCCAGAAAGCTCAAAATTACTTCTTTTGGTCTATGGAAGACACCTAAAATGAGCTAACTGGGATTCAATTTGAGGGTAAGGTCAGACTAGTTGGCTACTGTCATCATGAAGATCCTGTTTACCACTAATGGAAAAATAAGACTTTTTATTCAGACTTAAAAGCTCAATCCCTGTCATCGGCATGACTGATAACAACTGCATTTGTTTAATGACCTTGACCCACAAAGACATCTGATTTAGTGTTAGTCTTGCACAAGCCTGGGATATCAACTTGAAGTGATATCCTCTGCTATGTTATTTGCTACTTAAAAAAAACAGAGCAAGAAAGGTTACTGATGAAGCAAGGTATTTATGCGCTAGAATGTACTGTATGCTGTCAGTATGTCATTTTGTTGTTTGCTTTCAAACTTTACTATGTACACAATACAAAAACATTTCATTAAATGGGCTGTCCACACTTGACAAATCATCTCACCACCTTGATGTTTCTTGTCTGTTTACTGCTTCCAAGTACTCTCAAATCTGAAAGGCTCAGTCCTGAAATGGCTTGCATATCTATTCTGTTTGTACCTGTGTAGCACAGTGGGGCCCTGATCCACGACTAAGTCCATAGGAGCAGACAATGCTGTGTCTGCTCTCCACAGCAAAAGACTGTCTTGGTAGGTATATACACTACTTGCCTAGTTCCATCTCAAGCCTAGATTATTAAAAAAACAGCATTTACAAACGCTCAAAAGAGAAAGTTTTAAATTGGTTTCTCTGTGATATTTTAACAATCTAAGGTAGCTGTTTTCGTAAAGGGTATTCAACTCACACATTGAAGCTCTGTGCCAGGAACTGAAAAAACATCAAAACCATCATTTAATCGCCTAACATTCATGTTACTTATTTGTACAAATTACTATGAAAGTATTGCAAAATGCTCAAGAAAACTGACCCTCCCATACGTTTTCAAACATCTGGAGACCTTTCCCCATCAGCAGAGCCTATAGTTCATCGTGCAGCTAGAGTAAAATTTCAGCAAATTTCAGATACTAATCTTCATTGTTCCTAGCAAGTCTGTCTGTGTATGAATTACATTAAAGCTAGATTTCATTGCCCCAAATGGTGTTTAAGAGAACAGCTAAAAAACAGAAGGCATTTCTTATTTCTGAAATACAAGTAGCAGTGCCCTGAAGCAAAACCAGATGCATCCGAGAAGATTACTGAAAGCATTAAAAAGGGGTTTTTTTTAAGATGACAGCAAACTACAGCAGGCACTGGCAGACACTATTTGGAGTGGAGCACTGCCAGTGCCCAGCAGTCTGCAGCAAAGATCTACCTTAAGTTCTGACAGCGTTCCACTAAATTACTTTTACAAAAAAGGCCTAAGATTATTTAGGGTTCATTTATTTTGGCATTTCTTTTCAGGTCAGGACTGCACTTCTGAAGCAAATCTCTAGTCACTTCCTCTTACTACAGTTTTGTTTGCACCACAGAATGTTCTTGGATCACCATCTGGATTCCTCTTGGATTACACTAAATTGAAAGATGAGGCTTAGGTGCACTGAACAAACAGGGACCTATTCCAGGTGATGAAACTAGAGATAGTCCAAATAAGACAGAAAACCCTGAGGTATGTGCAGTGTTGATGCCAGGTTCTCAGCACCTCTTTCAGTCTACAGATCCACTCCTCTCAATCCATGTTACTTGCTAATACAGACATATGCTTAGTATTTTTAGTTATTTAAGTTATTCTTTTCTTCAAACACAGTAATGTCTTCCTAACTGATGCTTCCCACTGTATTTTAATTACATTATTTCACCTAAAACACTGAACAATGGTTCTGTTGCCTTTTTGAAGTTGTCACGGTTTTAGCTGGGATAGTTGATCTTCTTCACTGTAGCTAGTATAGTGCTGTGTTTTAGACTTGGTATGCAAATAATGTTGATAACACACTAATGTTTTAGTTGTTGCTGGGTAGTGTTTACACTAGTCAAGGACCTTCTAGCTTCCCATGCTCTGCCAGGTGCACAAGAAGCCGGGAGGGGAGGGGATACAACCAGGAGAGCTGATCCAAATTGGCCAAAGGGTATTCCATATCATGTGACGTCATGCCCAGTATATTAACTGGGGGAGTTGGCTGGGGGAGGCAGCGATCGCGGCTCGGGGACTGGCAGCGTCGGTCGGTGGGTGGTGAGCGGTTGCAGCACTTTTTGTTTAGTTTTGATTTTTTTTCCCTTTTATTTTTTCCCCTCTTCTTCCAGGGTTTCATCTCTCTCTCGCTCATTATTTTCCTTTTCATTATATTAGTATTATTGCTGTTTTATTCTAATTATTAAACTGTTCTTATCTCAACCCACGAGTTTTCTTACTTTGGCCCTTCCGATTCTCTCCCCCATCCCACAAGGGTGGGGGAGTGAGCGAGCGGCTGTGTGGTGCTTAGTTGCTGACCAGGGCTAAACCACAACAGAAGTCCATAGGCTACTCAGTTCACCATGCATACTGATGAAAACCTCACTCTCAGGGTATGCTTCCATGAAAAGCTAATTAGAAAAACATCAAAACTTCTTACAGATTAGTAATTTACACAACACAATAAATTGCTTCCCAAATTAATGTACATTACACCAAACAGCAGTCTTGACAGTCAATCTAGTGTCACCTAGCTTTGTCATAAAGGCAAGTACAACCACTTCTGCAGAGGTGCATGTGGTCAGAATAACATAAGTGCTCCACCCATTGCACAGGCAATTTCTTCCCAGTAGACAGTGCATTTCACACAAATAATAAAAAGGACTTGAAGGAATTCAGGATGAAAACTAGTAAGACTAGTAAAGTCTAGGTTAACTCTAACAAGAGAGCCAGTAAATTGAACTGAAACTAAATAAATTTTCAACACTTCTTGACATGTTTTCTTTCCAGTGACAGAAACAATTGTTACAGGTTCATAGTTTTTTTGCTGTTGTTGTTTTTTTTTTCCTCTAAAGAAAATCTCTAGAATCTATACAGTACTGAAAAATGCCTTGTCAGAAACAAATCTTTAAAGCATTCCCTGAAGAAATGACAGCTCTCATCTCAGAATGCACTATCCTCCCACTTTCTCCTTGGAAGAAAAAAAAATGTTTAAGAAGCTGCAAAGGTCACATAGGTTAAGAAGTCCTAAAGCTGCTTTTTAAGTGCAAACAAAATGACAGAATCTTGAAAGTTACGTAATAACAGATCTGATCTAGAAGTATACACTGGCTACATTTCATTGGTATGTATGAAAATACTCAAAAATTCTGTTGTAGATACACAAGCACTTACATGTACTCAAAACACCTGCATATCATTTCTATAGTTAAATCCAATATGGGGAAGTGAAGAGTTACATCTCTTATGTGTCAAAAAGTAAGAACCATCATATTCTGATAAGAATTTAGTGTTGATGATTACAACAAAGGACTAGAAGAAGCAACCAGAAGCAACAATTTTATCATTTACGTAACTAACTACATCAACTAGATAAATATTACAGCTGCACTTATCAACAGGAAGTTGAGGGCAGAAAGCATGAAGAAAAAATAAAAGACAGCCTGAAGGGGAGCACCAAGATCACTTAGTCTTTGATTGACTCCTGGCTAAAAACATCAACATTCGTATTAAAAAAATGTTTCTAAATGTGACTTATGCTTCAAGATGAACTAGCCAAATCATTTTGCAGACTGCGAAAGAAACATAATTGTCACTGAACATTTAAAGTTCTTTAAAGAGTTCTTCAAAGAGCTGAGGATTGCTTCAATCTCACTTACCCTTGCATTAAATAAGGGAACTGGTGGCTTGGTATGGGATTGCTTTGTGCTTGTGGAAGATTACGATGCCTCACTCCATCTGCACTAGTGTTCAACGATGTAGATGAAGCTTCTTGGTTTGTGGATGAGGCAGCAGTTGATCCAGAACGGTCCAAATTCTTAAAAATAAATAAAATTGAGGTTGGGGATCTTTTTGCCACAGTTACAAGATTTACTACTGTGTCTTAATAAAAACTTATTTGCTTTAAAGTTTTGTCACAAGTTTTATTGAGAATATAAGCACCAGGCAAGTCTTCTGGGGTTTTATTGGTTCTGGCAAGCCTTTAGTAAAAACAGAAATCCAAAATTGCACTCAGGTGCACATACAGAAAGTGAAGTTTTCAGAAAGACTCAACACTTGGTAGGTCCCAAAGAAAACCACAAGTCACTGGGAATTAAAGTTTCAAAAAGCTGAACCAAACTAAAGCTTAATCCAAAGAATATTTAGCAGCAACAAAAATTCTAGTGGCTACCGTCAACAAGAGTAACTACAACCTCAGGATGCAACTTTATATTCAGAGACAACAGTGCCTGCAGTGTCTTAAAATCCCATTCCTCTATTCTTGTCTTCAGCTTCCCCTTTTACTCATCATCCTCTTCACTGTGCCAGCTGCCCAATTCAAATTGCTGTGCTCACTGCTGGCAGGGGGCAGGGGGTGGGAATAGGGAAGTGGCTAGGTTTCTACTTAGACTCCCAGAAACACACCTGAAACTACTGTGTCAGACCTTCAATGCTTTCCAAGATCAACTCTTAACCCTGGAAGCAGGACAACAGCTGGCCTCCTACATTACTTGTCACTATAACAAAACTACAATTTGGCCATTGAGATGCATTATTTTAGTTCTAATAGGTCCCCAAATCCTGTTGCTAGGCATTACTGTAATTACTCAGTAGAAAATCCTCTTCAGCTTTGACAACTCAGGAAGTGAGGAGCTGCAATTACTTAAGACATCCATAACATTTGTCCTACAAAGGAAAACAAGAAAAGTTTACCACTAGACAGTGGTGGTGGTGGTGGTGGGGCAATAAAAATAAACAAGTGGAAGAACAAAGGCCATTCAAGCTTTGGATTTAGGTTGTTTCCTTCAAAGTATTATGAACTTAACACTGTGCATAATGACTGCTTAAAGCAGTCATTAACACAGTCATTTAAATACGACATTCACAACTGATCTACGTAGCAATAAGACAATCACAAAGGAAGTGCCCTGTGTCCTGCTTGCAAACAGAGATACAAATACAGCCTTTGAAAAGACAATGTAACCTCTGTCCGCTGGCTCATGTTGCTTAAACCACTCCTATTTCTGTCTATCACATAGCAGTCAGAAACAGTACCCTATCAACAGAAGAATGAAGACAGCTTAATACTGGAAGGGTATTTCCTATAGGCTGATCATCAACACAACACAGATGAGAAGTACCTACAATGGTATTGTATGCATTCCCTTCTAACCTTCAAGGGTCACTTAGTGATACTGCCAGCTCTGGAAAAAGCCAAGAGAACTAGTGATGATGACCAAGGCATCAACAGAAACATTAACTGTCCTCTGTTAAAACAGAGTACAATCAAATAACATAATGATTTTTGGAGGGCGTGAAGAGGGGAAGACTCAAAACACCCTAAACAAGTGTTCTTTGAACAGCTTAACTAATAAAAAATAAAACATTAAGAACACTTTCTACTTCTTACTGTCTTACAGACACTATGACTACCTCGAAGCTACTACATGAGTACTGGCCAATTCCTGTCAAGAAGAATGAACACTGGCCAAGCTCCACCTGTATCTCACAACAAGGGCACCAATTTGACTGGTTGCTCTTCAGCAGTACAGATTTTCGCAAAATAAATATCAGAACTTAGTTGGTTTGTGTTTGGTTTTTTGTTTGTTTTCTTCTTTAAATCTGAATAGGCTGCTTAATTTCGGCCAAAGATACGGGGACATGGAAAAAAAGGAAAATGTACTTTTTGATAAAGAAGAAGTGTTAAAAATAAAGAATAGCTTAGAAAAAGTAGTGCTTTATCATCTAATAAATATAATTGTGTTACAACTTG
The DNA here is from genome assembly GCA_031468815.1 of Morus bassanus. Taxonomy (NCBI): domain Eukaryota; kingdom Metazoa; phylum Chordata; class Aves; order Suliformes; family Sulidae; genus Morus; species Morus bassanus. The sequence continues at coordinate 53,857,153 of CM062567.1, read as the reverse complement.
AAAAAAGGTCATCTTTATTTAAACAAAGTGACACGCTTACATAACCAGGTCTAATTGTACAAATTCATATGGCATGCTCTACTTTCACCACACTATTTTACAGTCAAATTTTAAAGAGCTTCCTCAGTGTAGAAGAAATCCATGTCCTGTGCATGAAAACAAACTCACTGAGCTACTGCTGGAGGTTGAAGTTCCGTGACCTTCTCTACTGGTGCTGGGTTTTGGAGAACTTGGGGGTGTCCGGGAAGCACATACCAGATGAACCATATGATATTCATCTTGCTAAAAATTAAAGAAATTGAAAAGCTAAAGCAACAATATTTGAGAAATCTGCAAACAAGAAATGTCTTTAAAAATCCACTTTCAAAGCTGCATTTGCTATCAGTAAAGAAACATTATACAAAATGGAGAGACCATAAAGCAAAATTTGAGCCTAGGCACAGAAGTCTACTGTTTCCCAACTTATGTTTTCTTAGCAGCTGTCCACAATAACATACTGAACATTCACTTACCACCCCCATCTTCCCTAAAACTGCAGTTTAGCAGAACCAATGGAAGATCACACAGAGAAACATGAGGAAGTATATCATAAGCTTTAACTTCCACTTTGGAAAAATCTCAAACCCTTTACAGAGCTCCGTTTCCCTAAAGTTAAGAATGCTTACATTTGCGCTGAGATCTAACGAAGAGTGTTATTCAATAAAGACATCAGGGTAAATGCAAAATGTAGGCACTGGAATTCCACAAGCAGACCAAGATAAAAATGTACCAGCCATTGCCTTCACCTTACTCCAGTCTAAGCTTGGCTCAAGCCTAACCTGCAGACGCCCAGCTGAAGAGCCCCTGCGGATATTCCACACTCAGGGAATGCTATTCAAAGTGCTAGATGGGACTTGAGTATTCCTGAATATTTGGAAGTGAGGAATTGAATGAGTGGCACCACTTGAAGCCATGTCAGCATGCAAGTAACCAGCCCATGCCAATTCTTCATGGATATGCTCTCCCCACAACATGCATGCCATAACAACTTCAGTCTGAAGTACCAAATGAAAACACCCCATGATATCAGCATGCCTGAAGCTTATGTGGCCATAGCAACAAGAACAGCTATGACTGCTTATTTAAATTGCACACTACAGCTTCCTCAGTAACCAAGTCTTAAACAAAAGCAGCAAAAAACCCTCTTCGGAAATCAGCATGGTACAGTCAAGCTGCAGTTTTTAATGAGATAACATTTAAAAATACCAGGTTTGGAGGGTTTTTTTTAAACTATAAAAGAAAGTTAAAACACATATTTACTCATTTTTAAGTTGTAATCTTTAGGAATAAAAAAAACTGGATAACTGCTTTTATACACCATTGTGCATTACTGCTAGCATAGCTTATCCACATTAATTTAAACTCCTCCTCATGTATCAGTTCCTAGCCCCAAGCACAACCGCACTATTACATTATGTGTAATTTCTTACTAGTTGGTGATAGTAAGCAGTGATCAGAGAGCACTGAACACAGGTGATCAGCATTTTGACCAAGTCAAAAGCTTTTAACCTAACTAGTTACCTTCTTTCTGGATAAGAACTTATGCCACTAGGAAAGGCAAAGGAAGCCAGACATATTACTTGTAAGCTTACAGTGCACAGTCTTATTCAGTGTGACAGTTTATTATGTAAAAATAGAAATATGTTATAACTATGGACATCACTATGCTTGCAGCCTCAAGGAATTTTATACCAGCAAAATGATGCTGTTCAGTATCAAGAGCAAGTATCACAAAGCTAAACTGAGAGGTTTTAGTAAATCCTCAGATACTACGAATTTATAGTTAATGAAGTAGGAATAATATGGCAGGGAATAAGAGTGAAGAGTAGTCATACCTTTCTTCCCAAAAGCTCTTAGAAGCTTGAGCACAAAAAACTCCTCCTCTTCCAACAAATTTTTAACGTGCTTCAGACCAATGAGTATGTTTCTAAATTCACTAAATTTCTTTAACTAAGCCCAAGCCCTGTAGCTACTAAAAAACATTTAAAGTCAAATATAGCCCCTGTATAGCGAAGGAAGGCATTACTTCAGCAAAGTTTCTCCTCTAGCACATAAGCAAGGTTTGAAATTGTGTTTCCTAAAACTAGTCTGCTGTAAGCAGGCCAAGTGAATTTAAGGGACTCAGACTTCATTTTGTCCTTAACAAGTAAAACTAAGCTTTGAGGTAAGTTATATAACCACTTTCATGAACTTTTAAGTGGTACAGGACATATACTGGTTGGCAATAGTCCAGCTCCAGTTTTCTAGTAAACCTATACATAGTAAATTTCAATCATTTTTGGTAAGCAGTTAAATCCAATTTAATAAAATCTATTTCAAAGCAAAGATTATAAAGTAACAACAGTGTTAGTCTACTCAAGTAATACTCAAGATTCCTCTGCATCAGTTTCTCCATACTTAATATGGAAGTTCAGTTGCCCACTTTCACAAAAGCATTATTTTCCTTTAGAGACGTTCCTCCATACTGAAGTGTAACCCACTCTTGCAGTCTGTACATTGATTTTTACCTTAATACATTACAAAAAAAAGTATCATTACCAACACCCAGGTACTGTATTACAGAGTTTACCTATTTCAGAGGATTAAAAACTGTATAATTGTTTAATGAGCTAAAGTATTTTTCAAATATAGCTATTGATGCATCCTGATCTGTTTACAAGGAGCTTAAAGACTACTCAACATAATACATTATGTTTACTGTTACCATTGAAATTGAAACAAAGTTCTTGATAATCTGCTCTAAATATAATCTTATTCTATATATTTTTAAGGACTTTACTAACTTAAGGAAGTCTCTATTACTTAGTAGCAATCAATCCAAACTATTTGAAACAATTTGAGAAGCAAGTGCATGTATTTCAAGATTTCCTATATCAGATGTCATGTGTATTCAGGATTCGGATTTAAACGTTGACTGAAGAATCCAAAGTTCGATTAGTAAAATTATTTTTTCCAAGATAAACCAGCAGAATAAAAAAAACCCAAAAAACAAAAAATGCAAGAAGCAAACAACTTTCAAACATCATCAGGAATGGTTAATAGCCGACAAGTAAAACCAGGACAACAAATAGCTTTCCCAGCAAAACCATTCAGGAATTTAGAATTCTGGTTTTGCATACAAATATGTTACCCTTAATTTGCTTACACAAGTGCCATTTTTAATGTAAGTTCTTGGATTTAAGTACATACAAGAAATTAAATTATGTCCCAAATCAACACAAATCTGTTAAATAGTTCTGTTTAGGTCATAGTGGGAACTGTCCAAAGAAGGCACTCTACAATACATATCACTTGCTCCGGACTTACATAGCCTACCTGCTCTCCCACCAACTGGAAACATACCTCAGTTCACAAGTATAACAATCCTACATACAAGGAGCACATGAAAATACATTTCCTGAACGTATCAACATTATATGGTTACATCTCTCAATACAACAATGAAAATTTGAAGCTAAACAACATAAATCTAATTTCCTATTTCCTAAAAAGGGATTTTGATCAAATATCATATGGTGTTCATATAAAGCTTACTTTTCTGAGAACATCTTTCAGCTGCAGATGATCAGGAAGCAGTCTGCCAGAATACACCAGTCTCTGATCCTTTGTAGACTAGGAGATGGGACAAAGAAAGGAATTTAGCTTTTTCCTGCTGTACAGATATACAGCTGGAGATAACATTTGCAGATGAGAAAACCCTTTATAATTCCAACCACCAACAGATAGCCTTAAAAACATTTCAGAGGCTTCACAAGTCCAACTCGCAAATTATTTCTGAAAAAGAATTCTGCTTTCATGCACTCAGCAAGAGTGCCGTAACAATTAACAACGCTTAACTGGCAAATGCTGCTCAAGAAAACTATCAAGTATATTCAAATATTCTTTTCGTTTAAAGATTTTCTCTTTACCCTGCTCCCATTCCCAGGCACTTGCTGAAAAAGTAGATGGAAAAGTGGCTGGGGCAAAGAAAAAAAAAAACAAAAATAGTAGAATGATGGAATGATAATTAAAATATACAGAAGAAGGGCACAAATTTCAATGTTTTTCAACAGGGAATTTCTGTTATTAGTCCCTGCCCCCATCCCCACTGCTCCCCCCCCCGCCCCCCCCAAAAAAAAAAAGTCACAAGAGTAAACAAGTAGGAAAGCAAAACAAAGCATGAAGCAGCAAAAGGATTTTTTTTTTAAGGTAGCCTTCAAACTTTGGTAAGCTTTTTTGCCTGTTCTTACACTTCCACAGTGCAAACAAAGAATTTTTTTTAAAAAAAAAAAACAAATTACATGCTATTCATAAGGTAATAACTTTTAACTATTCTACATGGAAGAGATAATGATGAAATTCTTTTTAAAAGGAAACTACCTGGGGTACCTATCTACAGTAAGATGTCCAGCACAGTAAAGCAGTTTACTTGGTTAAAGAAAACAAGCACACAAAAACCCCAACCCCATGCAATTCAGTTTATGCTGTCAGAAAGAGTTTTAAATAGTCTTAATACTAGTGGGTCACAAGCATGCTGAAACTATGTGAATAAACAGCTCCCCCCACGTTTTTTTTTTTTTGTTTTGAAAAAAGCTCCTTAAAATTCTTTTAATATGGATGAGTATTTAAGAGAATCCAACTGATACATCAGTTCAGTTTAACTACTGCTTGCATCCTAAATAAATACAATAGGGTTTATCACTTGAAAGAGCGCGCTAAGATAAGCGACTGCTAAATGAAGGAATCTAGCCTAACATTAGTGGAACAGACATGCATTATCAGCATGAAATATTTGAAGAATTTCCCCATCACGCAAACAGCTAGTCTTAGAACATTTCTCCTCTTTCTCTCCCAGCCTCCTGTTGCCCACTCTGCAGTCTTATTCACGCTAATACTAAGACACAAATACCTGAGATCCAGATCTCTGTGATTAGAAAAAGCTTTCACAGAAGTGTTGAGATTTTTTTCTTGCAGTTGCCTTTTACAGATTCCCTATAACTCAGCAGAACATAGAAAAGTTGCAGAACTTGTTTTTTCCCTTAAAAAAATCTGGTCATATCACTAGAAAAAAATTATAGATACTCTAAGCAAATAATTATAAAGAGTACACATTAAATCTGAGAAGCTTTTGCTTTTCCCCCCCAAATTCATACTAGCTGTTCATGTTTAAATACATGGCTTTAAAAAATGAGTGCATCACCTGCCACATTTAGTATAGAACTGTTTATCACTGCTACTGAAGAAATATTTTCTATATTCTTCTGCAGTTTTCTGTATTTTGCATTAGTGATATAATACACTATTTTTGTAAAGTCTCACAATAGAGGGAACTATTTATTTGCAGCTCCAATGGATAAAATACATCATGCTGTACTATTTCTATTTACATTTAGAACAACAACAAAAAATGACTCTCTCTCTCATGTCAGACTAATTTCTTTTGAACTATACCATTTTGGTTGCTCCTTTCAAGCCAGAACTGTCTGCTAAAAGAATACGAGCTTACTTGCATTTTGTATTTGGGTAAGGCCTTCTTAGAAAAACTAGAATTTGCAGCATGCATCGAGATTACAGAAAACTTTGATTTCCTGTAAATTAGAAACTTGTTGCTTTAGAATGGCCAGTGGAACCAGAAGAAAAGTCTCAGAAACCTTGTTTCTGGGTCCTGAGATAGATTATCTGGAGATTAATGAGAACAGATAAACAGTTAAAACAAAACAAGCGAAACAACAACAAAAAAACCCAAAACTCTAAATCTTTGTACCATCATCCAACATGGCAATGGAGTGCTGTTTTGCCTGTCCCACTCACAATACAGCATTCTACACAGTCAAATTCAGATTCTTCTCTTCTGCACTTATATATGAACCTCCCCTCAACTCCATCTAATTAAGTACCTTCTCAAACACAAGTAGTGCAAATTACTTTTTTTAATATGAATACTTTAGAGAAGAAACTGGTAGGTTAAAATGACCCCTCAAAGCTGACATATTACATAGCCTTCAGTAATGCATTTCAGCTCCATACAAAGGCACAAAAGAAAAGGTTACACATACTCCAAGTACTGTTCATCATACTAAGCTAAAGACATTAATGTGGGAAGATGAGGTCTTAAACCCCATAGACCTCCCTACATAACTTAAATATGTAACTGCACTACAGGATTACCACTTGCAAGTCTCAAGGTGAAAACTATCCTGGAATTCTGAAATGTGGGTTTTTTTTTAAACGCAGATGGGAGAAGAGGTGATAAATGTGAAAACACAGTAATTCACATATATGCCAAAGTAAATGGAAAATGCATTCAACTCATCCTCTTGCAAGAGAAGGTTCACTATCACACCTCCTGCTTCAAGGACAGCATGCTCACTGCTAGACTTAAAAAAATATAATCAGAGTGGCCCCATTTTCAGAAGCAAGCACAGAGCATCAGATAAAATGATTCTAGAATCTAAAGTTTACAAGTGAGGCGGAAGACAGTTTTCAGGTCATAATCTAAAAAGTATGTATTTAAAACCAAGAATTCATCAGCTAGTGTTTTTCTTCTTCCATTTTTCAAGCAAGACTCCTTCTGCAGTGCTTAGTCCAAGTTAGCTACGCCCAGCACATTACCAAACCTAAGCTACAACTTCCTTTAGAAACATAGACTATCTCTGAGCTATCCTGTTTCAGCTACAAGACATTCATTATTTTGGTCACTCAGCCTCCCTCCTGTTCTTCCATAGGAAATAAAAATCCAAACAACCACATCTGGTTAGAACTGTGGGCAAAGTATATGCTGGATGACAGGTAGTAAAGGAAATAAGAAACAGCATTTTTAAATTAATGTTTATGGGTGTAATCAATGCAGCAGTTAATGCACTGAATGTAAGATCTGCCAGACTGAGACATACAGGTTGATTTTCCAAATTTTCTTTTCTTAAGTAAACATTTCATTTAGGGACACTAACTGCAGTACTCTAGCTATGAAAAATTGGTCCAGTCAGAGGAAAAAAATATTGACGAATGTGAACCTTAGACCCACAAACTAATTTAACACTGTTTTAAACCCATTTAGCTTATTCAGTGACTTACTTTAGTAAGTATACCAACTTTAATAACGACTAAACCAATTTACATCTGCCTGTACGTGGAATTCGTACATATTTAGTTAAGTCATTTACACACATTAATCTGGAGAAATCAAACAACACTGCCTCAAGGTCTAACTTCTCATTTGCCTATTTTAACCATCTCATTTTCTGAAGATACACTCTCAATAAACTGTAAGTTTAAGGACAACATTTACAGTTGCCATCAGTTTACCGACTAATTTACAGATGCGTATAGGAGAATGAGGTACAAGTCACACATGAAAACTTGAAAGTCGATGTATGGCAGTGATAGCAATCGATTTCTATTTTACACCCTTCACTTCAAGAACATTGCAATACTTGTATAGAGCATCTGTGCTCTGATGTACTCCTGCACTCTTAAAATAGCATTGCAATAGAAGTTATTTCCAGAACGTATCACATTCAGGGAATGTAGAAATTTGATCAAAAAGCTTTTGACACTGATTTGGTTTAAAAAGAAAAAAAAAGGAGGGGAAAAAAGCTCCTAAAAGCATAAAAATTTAAACAAATTTGAAAAAAAGCAGTAACACCCAACATCAAAAGCATATCAAGACAAAAATACACTTTTCAATTTTACTATACGTAGGAGACATCCTACTAAACACCTTTTTACCCTCCTGTATTACTTTAATTTGAAAGGTTCTATGAAATAAAAATATTGTGTTCAGTTAATAGTTTAATTGGAAGTACAGTAAATCCAAATTAAATTGGAATTACTGAGATAATTTTTACTAAGGAAACTCCCCATTCTTTAACCCAGAACAATTTCAGGGATTCTGAACTAGTTATTTAATAATGAAAGGCACATTGAGGAACCAATTTGCAACAGAAGATGCTCCAGGAAACTGAAATTTAATATTCTACTACTGGTTAAAAACCTACAGTACAACATAAAAACCTCTTGTTCATTAAGGACTCTTCCTAGAAGCCCAGTTTAGCAAGATCAAAGGATGAGTCAGAAAACTAGCGTTTAAACACAAATACGTCACAGGAGGAGATTCTAGTGAAGAGGAAGCAGCAGCAATCAGCTGAAGTCACATATTTCTTTCTTTCACAGCAGATGGGCTCTCCCAGCAGAGAATTACTCGCAGCAATAACTAAATCCACAAACTCTCAAATACTGCAACAGATCTTAATGTACCAGCGACACAGCCTAAGTTGCTGACTGCTTTTTTTCTGCTTTCTCACAAAGGCAGAAACCCTCCAGACATAAAGCCACTATTTTGCCTTTTTTCCCCTCAAAAAAAGAAAACAACGCCAGTAATTCTTCTATTGAATAGGTGAATACTAATCACTTACAATATAAACACAACCTTTGTCTGATGTTTTCTACAGCGAGGTCTAGGCCCCACATGCCGCCACAATGTAGAGGCAAAGTCACTCCCTTTATACAGTTTTCTGGAACAAATTTTCAAATATATCGTTCTGTATGACTGCCATTCTAAACAGATACGGTATTAACTTTCCATTATTACCCGTATGGTTTTTCATAGCCTCTTTTTATTTGCCAAATTTAGAACTTAGAAGAATTTAAAATAACTCATTTTTCTCAGTGAACAAAAAAAAAAATAAGCTTTTATATTAAGTTTCAAAACAGTCACAACCGTCATACAAGTTTGTAGAACATCTGAGAGCAGAGCTTTCAGCACAACCTCAAATAATGTCATTTCAAAGAGGAAAAAAAAGAAACTAATTCTGGAGTTTGTGCAATTGCATGTTTCAAATAATATTATGAATAAGCATCTATCTGCTCCACACCTCCGTGAATTCACTGGATCATAGTAACTGTAGCTATATTGCTTAAATCCTGTAACTGCTTTAGGAAGAACTCTTACATTTACAGAGGTTAGTCTTAAATTGAGTTAACTGAGATATCTAAATTTCAGTTCCTACAAATCTAAACGGAGCATTCATAAACGCCTTCAGCGATACCACCTTTCACGATGCTATACCGTCATCTTCTTAAACCATATAAAGGAGCAGCTATTTATATCGCCAAGTTCCCCGAGAGCAGAGACCCGGCCACTGCCTTTACACAGACAGCTCTTTGGCAGTAGGGCTCTTCCTTGTTTATTTCGCAGAGTACCCACGCAAAGCCTTCATCGGCTGTCCGGAAGTTACTGCAACGCCAGCCTTACCGACAAGATGAAGAAAAAGGGCTGGCCGACAACTCACCGGCTTACTGGGGTAGACTTTAGAGAGGTGAGATTTCAGCTTGCCCACAGTCCAGTCCAGAAAGCAGTTAATGGTCTGGTCGGTGTATTTCTGGTTGGGGGCCTTGATGATGAGGGTCACCGGGTGATCCACCACGCTTTGGTCCATGCTGCTCGCAGGGACGGCCGGCCCTGCCCGCCTCTCTCTGCCTCTCCCCGGGCAGACGAAGCCGCTCGAAGCTCTCCGGGCGCTGCGGGCGGCCTCAGCGGCCGGGGGCGAACTTCCCGGGGGAGCCGGGGGAGCCCATCCCCGCGCTGGCGCTCACAGGGCGGCGGCACCGGCCGAGGTCTGCCCGCCGGGCGGGGGCGGCGGGGAAGCAAGCAGAGAGAGGGGCGGCTTAGCACGTCACACACAGCACCCCCCCCCCCCACCCCCAACCCCGTAACCACAGTGACGGGGGCTCGCGCGGAGCCGACGGACGCCCACCCCACCCCCCGCCTCCCGGACACCCTCCCGCTGCGCCCGCACCCGCGGAGAGGGGGGGAGGAGGCGGGAGGCAGCCCCGGTACCCGGAACGCGCCCGCCCGGGCTGGGCTGGGCCACCGCCGCCACCTCCGGCCCGCTGCCCTTTGCGTAAAATGGAGACCGGAAGCGCGGCGGCGTCCCTCCCTCAGCCCTCCGCGCCGCTGGGGGGCGCCCGCGGGCTGCGCACCGCCTCCGGGCGGGCGGGGGCGTGACGCAATGGCGGCGGGGAGGGGGGGGGGGGTGACGCGATAGGTGAGGCGGGGCGGCTCCCCCTCAGGGAGGCGCCGCGCTCCTCCCGCCGAGGAGGGAGCGGTGAGGAAAGAGCGGGGAAGACCTGTGCCGGCGGGGCAGGGCTTGGGCGCTTTGAAATGATGCTTCGCAGCGGGGCGGGGCGTGGGGAAAAGGGAGGAGCGGGGCCGGCGGAAGCGCGGGTCTTCAGTCTCGGCGGGCGCCGGGTTTGTGGCTGTGGGAGGGAGGAGGCCCGCGGTACAGGATGTGGGGTGTCCGCCAGCTTCTTGCGTCAAGATGTTGGTTCACGAGACGGTCTGAAGACTGGAAAGGCCAAGTGCTTGTTAGCAACGGAGTTAAAACTTTATTACTTTGTTGTGCGTCTCGCCTCCATCGCCATCGTGTGGGAACACCTCAGTGTATCTATCCCCAGTATCCTTGTGAGGTCAGGAAATATTATTTTAGAACCAGAATGGAGGCGTAGGAAGAGATTTGCCGTATGTAGCACAAGAGACCTGTCTAAAATCATAAAACAAGTTTCTGAAGTCCCAGGTTAGCATTGTAAACTGCTGATAATCTTACGTGATCTTCAGTTGCTGAAAAGAAAATCTTTTAAAGGATAACCTTGGAGTTTGATGGATAAAATGACAATGAATAAGGGAGAAGTTCAGTTCGTTATACTTCTGCTACGGATCTCTGCAGTAAAAGTTGGCCTCAATAACTCAATAATAAACTGCTTATAAAAAATACTTTGAATTGTCTCTTGAAAAGAACCAAGAAACAATGCTTTCCTTCTATTTCCTGCAGTCTTCAAATGCTATCTGTAACTACAGAGGGCACAAAAGTTTCAGGCAGGTTTGATTTTTCAAGTAGATTGTGTCCCTTTAATGCCAAAGAATCATACCTTCGTTAAGCTCTGCAGTATGAACAAGGAGTGAGGCACAAAAAAGTTTGCTAATAGAGGACCCCAAGGAACTCCAGCTTCTGAAGGGAAACATAAAAAGAAAACCCTGAAGAAACACTATTACCACCCAGGCCCCGATCCTTTTTAAATCATACCTGGATACAGACAACAGCTAATGTGAGACGTTGCAAAAACAGAGAAAATAGTCTTAATTTTTATGTTTATCGACTTCTAATTATCTTCCTCTACAACCATTCCTTCGCATACCTCGTGTTTGAGGTGGAGCATGGGACCTCTGCGTTTCTATAGCACCTGTTATCTTTGAGATGGCTTATCAAATCCTAAATGTGGACAACTGGTACTTGACAACACCTTCAAATGTAATATTTGACATACTCATATCGGTTTCCCAGCTCCCTTCCTTGTTCTCTAAGAACAACTATTTGCACTTGAAATTCTGATCATGCTGTCATTACCAGGGCATGCAACTTGGAACTCCCAGGAACAGAATTTCCAAGCACTAGTCAAATATTTGTACATAGGGTGATGCACCAAAATGGATCAGCTAGATGAGCACTTGCAAGGATCAATAAACAAAAATCAAGGCAAATGGTAAGTTTTAAACTTTGCATTTAGGATGGTTGCAATTTTATTGTTTGACAATTTGAATGCCTTCATGCACGTAATATTTCTATAACGCACCCATTAGCTACTTTAGAAAACTCCAGACTTGGGATGACCAAGAAATCTCCTGAGTCACAACCTGAGAAAGATGAGGTCTCTTCTGTGGTGTCATTTTAGAAGCTGCGTGTTGCACCAGCCCTATGAGCAGATCCCCGTGCTGTGCACAGGCCCTCGGGGGGCAGAATTACACTTCCAGCGATCTCGTTTTAGGACTAAAACTTAAAACCTGGTAAAATCAGTTTGACATTCATTTACGTTCCAGAAAGCATTTTATGAATATACATTGTGAAGTGTTATAAAGTATCACACCAAGAGGCCATCTGATGGCCTTTAACATGCAAGAAATGATGTTGTTGTTCTTAATACTTGTCTGACTTGACATACCTTGACAAAGCCACAGTAATCTTTTTGCATAGTTGTATTGTCTGTGACATCTCTGTATTTCAGAGGAAAAATTATGGCAAATCATCTTTAAGAATACCAAAACTTTATTAGTTTTTTTTAAATAAAGGATTTTATGCATTAATATGTTATGAAAGACTGAGGGATCATCTACTGACTCCTGAGGTAGCTAAAACAGGTACCTGATTTGAAAGTTGAGGCTTCTTGTACAGCCATTAGAATATCCAAGGGAAAAATCAGAGCATATAAGATCTTGCATCTCTGGGTTCTTAACTGAGTTAGGCACAGAAGATACACTGTATGATTAATCTATGCTGATATCCATTTATCAAGTTGGAATAGATCAAAGTCTCAAGTTATTGCCAGTAAAATACCTTCTCTGTTACTTGATTTTATTTATTTATTTATTTTCTGATAGGATAGTGGGTGCACAGTCCAAAAACTCTGGATCACCTTTTTCTTTCATTCCTCTGCACAAACCAGCAGGGCTCAGCCTAGGCGTTGTAACACCAAGTAAAGTCATAGCAGTTATGAGCTGGGTTGTAACTAGTGAATTCAGCTTCTTCCGCTATTTATACTAATAGCTGGGGTCATGTGAAATTACTGACCTGTATGTGGGATGACAACCAGAAAGAACTTGAGAATCTGTATGCTCAGAAACATCAGTTTTCTCCAAGATTTTTTAAAATCTCTGCCTTACCATGAAAGGATGACAAGGATTCCCACTTTGCTTCTTCAGAACAAACAGCTTTAAGAAAATTGATATTTCAGCTGCTGCCAGGGTTTTCTGTTCTAAATCACATAATTTACATTTCATTTAATGATCTGGAAAACTTGATGTACAAGGAGGAAAGAGTGGGTTTGTGCTGTTTGTGCTCCTTTCAGTTATATACATGAAGACAGAGAGGTTTATTCCTGAAGAAAACTAAGGGAAAGGTCATGTTCACATGGGTTTTCTCACTCTGGAAGTGTATATCGTCTCTTCTGTACTAGAAATTCTGCTAATTCCCAACAGTACTATAGGAATTTCCGTAATGCATTTCCATGAGCGAAAATGCCTCTGGAAGTCTTTTTGTTGCCATATTTGCAACACTGACAAACAGGTTTGACTACATGTCTTGCAACAGGAGGTACACAATTTGTCAGTCCTGATATTTCTGTAAGCAAACAAGCTGAAATGCATATGTATTTAAATATAATAATGGGCTTCTCAGTTGTTTGTCAGGGCTTATACACTGATGTTTTCTATATGCACCAGTTGATCCTCCCCCTAACCTTTGAGCCCAGTGGCCAATTTCCATCAAACTTCACAAGGGGTAGCCATCACGGATATTACAGTACTGAAGGTTTAAAGAACTAAGGGGCTATTGAGAGAAAGAGAGAGAGAGAGAGAGACCTTACAAGCATATCCTCTGATAAGAAGGCTAATAAGCTTTCTCCTTTCTAGCCACCAGAGAATTCAAATGGAGCAGGCTGAGAGGGAAATACAGAACTACTCGCTCTCACTTGCAAATCACCTGTAATGAATGTGACAGTTTAAGGCCCCACTAGTCTGCAATAGGTGACTGTCGGACAGACTGCAACATGGAATTGGACTTCCAATGACTTCACCTGGGCTATGCAGTTTCAACACTTAACTTCTGGAATAAAATCCCGCAAGACCAAATATCTGGGTTCTGACGGGGGCGTGAAGATGGTTTTATTGACAAATCCTGAAAACACCTATTACTGGGTACAAAGTTACTAGCAGTGGTAGTCCAGTTGGTGACAAATGTGTAAGGAATAACTTCTTGAAATGGTTAAATGAAAATGTGGTTCATCTGCAAATAATTTTGCCAGCTTCAAGACTGAAGAGGAGTAGCCGTTATCCATAAATTTCCCCCCTTACAAGTGAGGTGCTTCAAAAGAGACATACAGGTAAGAGAATGTCATGATATCTTATTGCTTCAAGGAAGATCAGAGTAAACATGTTGGTTAAACAGCTGCAGGGATAGAAAAGTTTTAGGTGAGCAGTAGCTTTCTGAGACAGAACTTAAACGGACCCTTCTTTATCCTGTAAAACTGCAGTATGAAAGAGCCGGACCACTGTGTATGTGGTCTCAGATCAGATCTCTGATTTGATCTCAGACGTGGACTATGGTTGTATAGAATGGCTTTTTTGCTTACAGATTTAGCATGGACTTTTATTTGGAATTTTTTTTTGTGTGCAATTCTTCCTAAGCATGGGTTCAGATTAGACCTATTTTTTCAGAAATTTCTCATCCATTTTAAACATTATGAGAATTATCAAAACCATTGTTAAAATGTCTATAAATTGTTTTGTGGTGGAATGCTGAAGAAACACAGTTTCAAATACTTAATTTAAAACAAATTGCTAAAATGGCCATCAGAAATCTAGCAAAACCAGGTACCGTCATGATTTTTTTTTAGAAGGGCATTTGTCTTTGTAAAAAACACGATTTCCATTTAGCAAATTCCTTGTCTTTTTACATTTCAAATAATTCTAAGTCACTATCAAGAAAAATTGGAGACAAATCAGCATTGCTACAGAGGAAAATCTCTTTTGCAGGGCAGTGAATAAAAGGAAATCTATTAATATAATTGATTTTTAACTTTCAAAAAGCCTTTGACCCTATTGCCCGCAAGAGGCTACTGAGGAGATCAGTGCTGTGATCCAGCTTCTGCTTTCATCCGTGGCATTCTTTATTCATGTGATGCCCCATTAAGGTTAAGGGACCTCGCAGTCTGCCCACATGAAAGAAATTGCAGTCAGTTCCTACACAGACACTGTTAGGGTAATATATGATAAAGTGACACTGAGTCCTGAAAAATTGTTCCTCCCTCCAAATGTTTCTTTGTTTTCTGTTACTTGCTTGACTTTCTTTTGAGGTTATAAGCCCTTTGGGGCAGAGACCATTCTCCACGGTGCCTAGCTGTAGACTGAGTAACCAGCTCCTTGTGCTTCACAGACATTTATGAAATGAGGTGGGTGCATAACTGCCTGCAGAATTGGGGCTTATTTGTGCCTTACATCCTGGAACAGCACGTGGAGCCCCAGAGCTCTGGGTCGCATAACCATGAGTCCTAAGGGATCTCTCATAATTTGAGAACAAACCAATATTTAATTAAACTAAGAGGAAACAAAGTTAAAACCAGTGCGACCCTTTTTTCTTAGCTCTTTTTACAATAGCATATAATCGGTCCATGGAACTTACGATCTCAACATCCTGCCAAGCCCCAGTGTTGGGAGCAGTGTCAGGAAGGATTTGGTTAGGGAAGGGCACAGCTTACAGGGGGAATGGAGTAACTCCTTCCTCATCTAAGAACTGTCCAAATGCAGCCTGAAAAGATGCCTCTTTCATTCTCTATTGTATACTAATATAAATTTTATATATATATATATATGTACTACTAGCTAAGTTGAGGCATTGCCTATAAGGATATCATCCCTTCCACCTGCAGGAAGCAGTGATGGACTTATCTGGATCAATGGCAATATAAATTTACTGTCATTGGAAAGATCACTCCTTCCTATAGTCTAAATTTTTCTCTGATTGTGTTCAGGATTAAAAACTTAGGAAGGAAAACAAACGACTTGGTGGTAGCCAGAATTTTTCACACTCAAAGGAAAAGTTCTTCTGAAACCTGATAGGTGGCTGATTTACATTACGAGGGCTCTGTCAGATATTCTAAAAGTGTTTTATCTTATCTTGTGTAAAGTTTGTGCCAGCATCTCTAATTTCAGCTCAGGACAACACAGGCAGAAACACCAATACAGGCATCTCCTGGCACACACTCAGATAACTAGCACCTGTGCAGTAAGCGTGACATGCTCCAGGTACCTCAGATTTGTATTCACCTGAAGTGCAGTTGATCTGTGTACGTGCGCTGGCCATTTATCAGGACAGCCAGCATTTGATCTGCACTATTGCACATCCAGTCAGGTTGCTAGCTATCCAGAAATCCCTGACATGAGGCCAAATTCCTGTTTTTCTGTTTGAACAAAATTTAGGGGGTGAGGGCAAGAAAGGACATGTATGGAAAGAATTAAGATATGTAAGTGAATACCCAACTTTTTATTACAGAAGGAATTGCTCTTCCTCTAACCACTATAGTGCTGTTTGTCTCCGAGTGCCTCCCCAGCTCCTGGGACATGGTGTTAGGAAATGGCAAGGGCAGAGCAGAGCAGCACTGTTAGTTCCAAGCCTTCTTTGCCATGCTCTGGGCACGGCATGGCCCAGCACCACTGCCTTCTTCCAGAGGCATCTGAGGCACAAGGGATGGAGTTAGGAGTAGGATTGTGGTAGAATTGTCCAGGGTAGGGGGAGCACAGTGATGAAAATGTGTGGAGTTAGCAAGGCAGCTTCTCCCTGCTTGCAACCCTGGTGTAGCCATTGCCTCCTGGCAGTATCCCTCCCAGCGCTGCCCACAGCACTTCTCTCTCCCCCACTACCATATGCCCTGTGTGTCAATGCTACATAGGTTGAAAATAGCCACATAAATAATTCACAAATTGTTGGGAGAGCGTGTAAGGCTGAGAAGGTGCCTTTGTGAGGGGGAAGAGGAAAAACTTTTAAGAACCGCCAATCTAATGATTATGAAATGTCTAACCTTTTGTCAGCCTCTGCTTTATAGCTTTACATATAAGGCTTGTTATTATTTATAACAAAATGACCAAATGCTTGCTGAATATTATCTAGTCCATAGAAAAGAAACCATCGCTCTTCAGAAGAATTTATCATTTTTGAAGTTCAGTTCTATAGGTTTGCAAATGTCACTGCACATGACTGGAGACTTACAGACTCTAACTAACAACTTTACACATAAACAATCCTAGGCAACTCAATGCATCCACTCGTGCATATTTACAGAAACAAGATCCAATTGTTCTGGAAATCCATATATTTTGTGTAAATCCATAATTTGTTCTGTCTCAGCCGTTGTCTCATGTCTGTTGTGATGACATCCTCATTTATTTTTGAGTGGGAACAAGCTGATTTAGATTTTGCTTCCAAATGTTTCCAAATACTTTGTTTCTATTTGCTTCTCTATACTTGTTTGTCTTTTTAGGTGTCATCCTGACATCTGTACTCTGGAAAATATAACCGTCTCAGCCTGAAATCCTATTCTTGTAGTTATAAGATTTTATAATAGCATGATATTTCTCTCTGTCCATTAAGTACCACACTCTTACTAAAGAAAGTTTTTGCAAGTTCTTGAATATCATAAGGAGAGTCTTGAGTCTCAGTTTAAAGTCTCAAATGCTTGTTGCTCATATGCATGGAGCTTTACACCATGTTCTGAGAATCTACAGTAACGTCTCATTTACAATAGCAAGATACAATAAAATAACATAGGAGTGGTATTTTGCCTGTAGTTCTTGATGGCTTGGCTTTTGGTTGTTCTAAAAATTGGAAAGGCTGATTTCAGCCTATATGTTATGTAAGCAACAGGGATTAAACATAGTTAAAATTTAATTCAAGCCGTGCTGAAGTGGTTGCAGAAGGAAGACAGGCCCAGTTTCCTCACAGTGACACTTCAGAGCGAAGTTTTAGTTGTGTAAATCTGGACGCTCCAGTTCCAGGAACGGTAGGAACCATACATGTGTATGTAGGTCAGCCAGCTCCAAGAGCTGTAATCAGCCTTCTGCCTACAGACCATTTAGCACTTTCACAGCAGCGCTGCAGGTTATATGGCTCCTCCTAAATGTAAGGAAGATCGTGGGACTTCATTCACCATTTGTGAAAACCATGTTCTATAAGCTGTTGTGAAGCTCATTGTGCAGAGTCACTTGCTCTGGTCAGTCTTGATCCCTACAGTCATTTCATAACAATGTAAGACTGTTTTTATATTTACACATAGTCTGCTGCCTCACTATGTTTTCGTGAGTGCCTTTTGGACTGCTCAGCCAGCTACTTGTGCACCAAGCATGCCAAGTATTTTTTTCAGTTTGCTGACACAGACACCGTTCCTGCTGAGCCTTATATGATTATTAACCAACACTTAATTTTTCCTTTAAGGATTACAAAAGCCTTTTGGTAAAAAAGAACTTCTTGACATCCATCCAGGATCTAGGTGTTACTGTAATAGAAACTGTCTCAAAAGCAATATTTCATCCACTTTCATTCCATTTCCATTTTCGCATCTTTCATTGTAGTTGTATGAACTTGAAATGTTCTTCATTGGTTTGTTTCAAGACAGTCTGTGGCAAGACATGGACTTCCTGCAAGATTCCATAGTCTTAGGACATGCGAGCCCTCAAGTCACTTACACATAGGGTATTGCACGTCAGGCTCCATTTTCAAACACCTGCAACATCACACAACCTATGAACAGCTCTTAAACACAATTAAATATCCTGAATAATTCCTGAGTCAAAGACTCCTGTCCCCTTATTTTGCCAGGTTGCTTCGCCAACACTGTGTTAGTGTCCAGAGTGTACAAAGTGATCAGTGTTCAGCAAACACCAACCTCAGGTGTCAAAAGGGGAAGAACAGGACAGCCACAGACGTCAGGGAGTCTTGTCACATTCTTTGGTGGAAATGTATTGTGATTATGATTTCCGCTTAGCCCTACACAGCAGCAGAGATGTGGGAATAGAGCCCTTGCATGTCGACTGCAAGATGTGATGCCATCTTACACTTTGGAAAATATATGGCACATGCCTAGGAGTGCTTATACATGCAGCTACCTAACCAGATGTCAAAGCAATGAGTAATAAGGAGAGTCAGCAAGTTACTAATCAGCTATTAATTTTGTGCTTCAGTAATTAGCTTCTGCTGAAAACCAGTTTTCCACGGGCCACAATTTTAGGATGGAAATAGAGCGCGAGTTAAATGACAAGCACATAAACATGCTGTGGTTAACCTTGTCAGTCAGTAGATGGCTGTATTGCTTCTAGCCATCTTCAGGGAAGAAAACTGCATTTCCATGGCCAAGAAAGAGAGCGCCTTTCCCCAGGGATATAAGGAGCCACTGACAGTGCATGCAGACCTTTGCACTTTGGTGTTTTAAAATGGTTCAACTCACACACAATATTGTTCCTCTTTATTTTTATGTAGTTATTTGTTAGTTGCACAAAATCTTTTTAACACTCTGGTTGAGCAGTCTATCTGTTGCTGTTTTACACAACTTAGCTGAAATAATTATCATCAGCTCTTGACATCACCTTAATTTCACAGCAACAGGTTGCAAAATCACAAATAAGCCACTATGGAGGAACTGGGTATTTCAGCTGTTTAAGAGTGGGCTGTTAGTTTCTTCAGCTGAGTTGCAAGCTCAGATCTGGTTCATATTCATAGTCACTGTCCTGGTTCCTTCTCATTCTCACCTGGTAGCCTAGCAATCCTACGTGTGAATGGTTTCCTGTCAGTTTAAAACATGCCAATGCTCACATCACCAAAAAATACAATTGCTTCATTGATTAGCCCCAGCAATGAGAATGAATAAGCACAGAGTTCGAGCTACTCTTTCTTTCCAAAATAACAGTCGCACCAAATTGGAATTGCTGGAGACTGCCAGGGCATCAGGAGGAAGCCTGAAGTGTTAGGCTCTCTCTATTCTACAGAGAAAAACAACATTTCAGTTACCCAGAAATCCATTAATGAGTTTTCTCATGCATTAAATGACCACACAAAGCCCTCTTCCCCTCTGCCCTAAAAACACAAGCCAGCATGATGCCAGAAGAGCTCAGTGGTGGAGGAATTTGCAGCAGGCACAAGGAGATTGTACTGACTGCAATGGAAAGAAATTAAAAAGGAGACAAGTTTATTCTTTGGCAGTTGTGGGCAAGTAACATGAAAACAAGCAGCAGATGTAAAAAGCTCAGGAAAAAAAAACAGTAAACACTTTCAGACACAGGTGGATTTATGTTCAGAAGGTGGTGATATGATCTGAGTTCTTGGACTGCTGTGACGGCACAAGGAAAGCAGCCTGTAGGCAGGATCCGCAGTCCTCTGAAAGCACTGGGAATGTTTTTATGGGTTTCAATAGCCCATAGAGCAATGGAGCTGCCAGATGTCATGCATTTCACTCAGGCTAGTGGGGACCTTCTCACGCTGGCCTGGCTCTCAGCTGGGTTCTCAGTCACTCAGGCTGGTGGTGGGAAAATGTGGCAGGCTTTTCTCTTGTAGTTCTGTATTGGGGCTGCTAGGGACCCCAGTGGCTCTATTCCTGAGGCACATAATCATGTCCTGGCTGTAATTGGATTATGCCCCTAAGCAGTGGACCTGATCCAGGCCAAGGGAACCAGGATAAAGGTTCCCAAACTGACATGTCTGTAGCCAGTTACGGCAGAATCCCCTCCAACACTTTGCTCCCCAGGTAGCTTCTACCTGTAGAAAGTCCAAGAGCCAGAGCATCCACTGCTTTCCTCACCCAGCAATGACTTACCCATCCAGCATCCTTCTGCCACTGAAATCACCTGGGTCTGACATCTCTCTGCTTCCCTACTGATGGTACTGTCAGCCCGGGTGACCATCTCTCCCCATCAGTCCCCTTGCTACTTCCCAGCAGCCCTCTCCAGCACTGCACTACCCCACACCTCTGCTCTGCCATGGCTTAGAGTAATGTGTGTTGCTTGCTAGTCTGAAAATTGTTTGCAAGCATGTGTAAAATCACGCACAGGGAGTAGGGCACCTTTTGAAAGCGCTGCTTCAGTCCCAGTCCGGGCCGATATAATGGCCGCCGATAATAATAACAAAATCAAACAAACAGTAGTAGCTGAGGCACATCAAATGTTTCAGCTCGTGGAAAATGCCTACAGCCAAGGACAGCATGTGGAAATGAATGACCAAGGTCTGGAACAAGATAGGATTTATATTGCCATAGGTTTCACACTGGATGGCAAAAACCGGCAAACAGATTGAAATAGCAGGGGAATTTACCTAGAAAATGCTGCCTTACAGAGCTATGAGAACATGGAACGTTAAAAATTCACACTCGATGACGGGTCAAGAGAGATATTTAACCTTTCTCGGACTGTACACATATGAAAAACTTGTGTTAGATGGCTACAAGCTTTAAAGAAAGCTGACCCATTTTTGCTGTTTAGAATATTCTGAGACTTCCGTGGAGACTTATTTGATGCCACCTATATATAATGACCTAGATTTTAAAAACAGTTGGGAAGCAGACGTCTGGAAACCTGCTGTGAATTTTAACATTTTCCGTACAAAGATCGAGTGTAAACTTGCAGTTTAATTTCACTTAGGAAAGACTAAAATGCTTTTAGGACTTCTCAGTTGTATAATTAGGATCGTCTTGTTTGGGAGATGACCATGAAGTGACAACAGAGCCATCCTTTCCCAGCCAGATTCCTGTCTTAAAGGATGCTCAGGTAAGCACAGGTCTAAAGTCATTACTATCTAATAACCATGAAATTGTCTGTATGCTGTATCTTAATATGCCTCTTAGTAAATGGGTGTCAGTGTCACAAAATTCACCGGCACCATTAGTGCCTGCCGGCTGAGTTATCACAGTGACTGACAAATGAAGCGGAGAAGAGAATTAATTACTTTGCCAAGATGAAGCACTCAGAATTAAACAGACATGCGATGATCAGGATGAAGCAATTTAGAGGATTGCTTCCCCTCTCCTCACATTAACAGGCTTCAGTCCGCAGGTTTGTCTTCCCAGCTATATTCTCTGGAACTCACTGAGCCATCCAAAGCATGGACTATGTGAAATGGCATTTCTAGAGTTCAGCAGGCAGGCTGCCAAAAGAATCTCCTCCACTCCTATTTTAACATAAATTTCTGTGAGTTGGGGAAACAAAATTAAGCAGTTGTATAAAAGGGAATTGCTGGCAGAATATATTTGGGGAAAAAAAGAAAAGGAAACTGAAATGTCTCCTTCTGGATTTTAAATAGGAAAAATATCCCAGAGCCTCATGGTCTCAGGGATCCAAAGGTCAGTAGAAACAATAAGTAGTAAGCCTTAAAAAAATAAATAATCTAGTAGGGGGAAAAAAGGGAAATTTGTAAAAATAAGCAAAAGCAAGTTAAAGGGTAATTAGTGAGATAAATAATACTGAATTCCAAAAAAATATTTCGGCTGACAGCAAAGGGACACAAATATGTTTTTAGTGGAAGTCGACCAAAGATAACTAAAAATTGGTCCATGGGAGCATAATTGGCTTGATTGTCACAGCTATTTAAAAAAGAGTTTTGAAATTATGAAAACAGTTGTGTGATACTGCTGAAAGGGCTCATTAAAATAAAGCAGGTATTTCTGTAGGCTGCTAACGAGAGTTTCCTAGGAAAAGGTTTGATTAGAGTCTGTTCTTGAAAAACCTCTCTGCACGGCTTTTGGAGACCAGTGTACACATGGAACCAGAGTAAAGTAGAATTAACTATCTGCACTTTTCTCCCACAGTTTCATCAAGACCTTAGTGAATCACAGTCCCTTTATAAAATCAATGCTCATTCTAACCCCCTGCAAGTCTCACAAGTGCAATCCCTGTTACACAAACAAGGATGACTCCAGACACAACAATTATGTCTTGAGAAATATCAAGCTAGATCATCTTTCACCAGGACAAATAAAGACCAGGAAAGATAAAATACTATAAAAGTATGTTATCCATTTTAGCAGATGTCAAGGAACAATCTGCGTTGTAGTAGTAATACTGAATGAAGTCAGGGCTAATCTTAAAGCGATTATTGTTGTGCAGAATGATACACTAGCAGAAATGTGTGCTACAAATCTGAAAATACCAGATGCTTGTTCAGATGAATCTTTGCAAAAATTAAGTCTAGCACAATAAATTTTACAGCTTCAGCTTCTCAGAAGAACAAGCTTTGAACTACCGCCCGAAAATATTTCGTGGTTACTCTTGCAACTCTTCTTATTTCCTGGCTGCAGTCCTGTTAGTATGAGATGATGTTCCTTGAGTCTATTTAAGTCCAGCATCCGATGGGACTTCCACCTGTTTTATGCTGGCCCCATGGCAGAACACACTGGTTTTGGATGAGGCAAGCATCAAGGGCATTTGAGTGGCAACTGGAGGGACCAGGTGGAAACCCCTGGCAAAGGAAGGCCTGCAGCAGTGCAGTGGACACACAGAGCCTGAGCAGAAGGCAAGCAAAAGCTAGGGATGGACAGAAGACCAGTGCTGCCAGACCTGATGCCTTAACATCACCTGAGTAACAACCAGTAATTTCCACTTAACTGTTCTTTCTTACAACTGCAACACAGAGGAGCTTTGCCAAAGCCTCACATTCTTAACTGCACTTTTGCAGTGAAGAATTTAAACCTCAAAGAAGCCAAGATGGTACTGCTGGCAGCAGAATGGGTTTTGTACCTGATTTTTTTTAACTGCAAATAGAACTAAATTTTTGTTAGTGTATATTGTAATTTCCAAAATTGGCTAGTTATTGCCTATCATATATTCCAACTTTATTTAAGAATAGCTTAGGTGGTAAAAACATATAGTCACTTAACCATCTCATAGCTTGCAAAGTTGTCTTCCCAAAAATTTATAGTTCATGCCCTCCACAAACATGACAAGAGTCAATCCCGAGAAGTTAAACGAACCACATCCTCTGTGAATATACCAGCCCCCAGCCATCTGCAGAAGGCCTGAGAAAACAGAGCAAGTAGTATAATCCAGAAGGTCAATAAACCGATTCTTTCAAACCTGCGCTATTTTGGAGTTGGAGATAAAAGCCAGGATGTGAGCTTTCTGAGGCCGTTGCTTCTCTATCTATAGCTGCACATTCATAAACTGTGTACAGACAATTCAGGGCTATGTAAAGTCTTCAGCTTTTCAGACTTATTTGATATTTCCTAATTACAATTCCCCTCAGTGACAGGCCGATTGAAATTCCTATGATCGCTGTTGTAGTTGTTTTGCAGGCTTCCTTTATCTACATAAACATTTCCTGTTCTGCTTTCTCATCCTCCCCCAGTGTCCTATAATGGCTTCCTATCATAATTTTTTTACCATTTCTTTCACTTGAGTCCAAATTGTTTTTCACTGGTGACAGCTCCGTCTGTGATATTTCTTGCTTTAGAAATACATCACGACTTCTCATCAAGTGAAGAGGTTTTCTGTGTGCTACTAAATGCTTTAGATAAAATGTGTAGCGTAATGTTTGAAATTCTTGACTGCATCTTAATTTGACCAGAGCTCGGGTGCATCTGGTTCATTGTATTGTTGTGATAGCGCCACTCTCTTCTGCACGCTCATGACATACAGAGGGTTCTTGTTGCATACGAGATCCTCTCAAAACTTAAATTAAC
Source organism: Morus bassanus (assembly GCA_031468815.1). Lineage (NCBI taxonomy): Eukaryota > Metazoa > Chordata > Aves > Suliformes > Sulidae > Morus > Morus bassanus. Next base: position 53,832,880 of record CM062567.1, on the reverse strand, counting down.
CTTCTTTTACCACTACTTTTCCCCTAAAAAACTGTGACACTAGTATTCCAACCCTGTTGCAGGAGCCATTCCACAAGTACCAGTTCTACATCCTACCCCTTTGTAATCTATTTATGCAATTCATTTTTACAACTGGGTAGGTTATTATTCATAGAACACCATAGGTGTGCTTTAGATACCGTTTAGGTGCTGTAATCCTCTGCGCTTTATACTTTACCGCTATAAAGGTTTACTATGGAGCTTGCAGTCTGACCGAGAAAGTTACAGACCACACAGCAAAAACCAAGGGAAAGACGGAGACCGTATAGAGCCAGTATGGGAGTTAGTTCATTAAAGTCCAGTCAAAGTCAAGCCAAAAGAGAGGAATATTAAGGAAGATCTTAAGTCTTTGTTATGTGGAATAAGAGAGGCAGTGCATCCTGAGGAAGGTCTGGGAAACAAGCCTGAGTGACATTTATCTATCCTCACCCTCGCTCTTGTGCTCTGACCTAAAAACTTGCCTCCAGTGACTGCTTCATCCATTCACCTCTGCTCTCTCTCCCTACTGGCCTTAAATCATATTAGTCACTTTCACAGCCTTTGCTTCTTATTATCTTCTTTTCTAGCCATAGAATTTATGACTATCCCCTAGATACCACCATCAGCCCTATCCTCCTTACCTGCTCCCCCAGCCTCTTGTCTTTTCTATGCCTTCCATTTTGGGTGCCATAATCATGTGCAGTTAGTCTGCAGCACATTTTGCTGCCATTCCCCTAAACCTCACCTACACCACAGCCCAGGGGATTCTCCCAGTAACAGTTAAGGGGTCTTTGGGCTTTCTGTGGTGCTTTTCATTGCAAAAACGTACAAGCCTGGTCTTTTTCCCTTCCCTGAAGGCCTTTCATGAAATACTAGTTTGCAGCATGTAACTGCATCCTTCTCTGCAATGATGAGGCACTCCATCCTGTACACCTGCAGGCACTTCTGTTGGTGGGTCTCAGTTCTTAGGTAAGAGTGCTCATCATTAACTCACATGCATTCCCATCATAATTGTCATTATTGTGTATGGCCACCAAATAAAAGACACAATTTTCTGAATGACTTCATTAAAACAAGGGCGGGTTTTACCTCAGATGGGAGACAAGATAGGACGTGGCCGCTTTTTAGCATGCTGCATGTCACATAAGAGGAAGATGTTGTAAACATGGCATCACCTAGCTCTGAAGATTGTGTTGGTCCATCCTCAGCTGGAATGTCTCTCCTTTGTCTTTGTCTTGTCTTTGGAAGAATTAGTGGATATAATATAGTTAAAGTAGGAGACAAGGGAGGTAATTTAGCAGGCAATATATCACTGCTTCTGCTGAAGAAAGGCTTAGAATAGAATATAGAATAGGCTATATTTCAGTTGGAAGGGACCTACAAAAATCATCTGGTCCAACTGCCTGACCACTTCAGGGCTGACCAAGTTAAAGCATGTTGTTAAGGGCATTGTCCAAATGCCTCTTAAACACTGACAGACACGGGGCATCAGCCTCGTCTCTAGAAAGCCTGTTCCAGAGTTTGGCCACCCTCTCAGTAAAGAAATGCTTCCTAATGTCCAGTCTAAACTTTCCCTGGCACAGCTTTGAGCCATTCCCACATGTCCTGGCAATGAGTACCAGGGAGAAGAGATCAGCACCTCCCTCTCTGCTTCCCCTCCTCAGGAAGCTGTAGAGAGCAGTGAGGTCGCCCCTCAGCCTCCTTCTCTCCAAACTAGACAAGCCCCATGTCCTCAGCTGCTCCTCACAGGACATGCCTTCCAGCCCTTTCACCAGCTTTGGTGCCCTCCTCTGGATGCATGGAAGGACCTTAACATCCTTCTTAAATTGTGGGGCCCAGAACTGCACATGATACTCAAAATGAAGCCACACCAGTGCCGAATACAGCAAGATAATCACCCCTTTTGACCAGCTGGTTATGCTGTGTTTGATGCACCCCAGGATGCGGTTTGCCCTCTTGGCTGCCAGGGGACACTGCTGACTCCTGTTGAGCCTCCTGTCAGCCAGCACCCCCAGAGCCCTTTCTGCAGGGCTGCTCTCCAGCCACGCTTCTCCCAGTTTAGACTTGTGCCTGGCATTACTCCATCCTAGGTGCAGAATCTGGCATTTCAACTTGTTAAACTTCATCCCATTAATCAAAGCCCAGTGCTTCAATCTATCCAGATCCCTCTGCAAGTCCTCTTGTCCCTCGAGAGAGTCAACAGCACCTCCCAGTTTCATATCATCAGCAAACTTAACTAATGGTGCATTCAAATCCTGCAATCAGATCGTTGATAACTGTATTGAACAGGACTGGCCCTGGAACTGAGCCCTGAGGAACACCGCCAGTGACCGGTCACCAGCCAGATGTAGCCCCATTCACCACAACACTTTGAGCTCTGCCCTTCAGCCAGTTAAAGCTTGAGTAAACAATATGCATCTTGTAATCTTTTTTGAAAAAAGAAAGCAATGATCTTCTGCATTTTTTTCTTTTCTTTTCCTTTGCCAGATGAATTTTTGTAGCAAATACATGTTCTTCACACTCATTCTCCTCATCTGATCTGAGTTTCATTTCAGTCATGACAATTACATCATCCCCTCTCAGCAAGTATCCTTGGAGTGGTAGGGAGGAAAATACAGTCATTAATGGGGTTGAATCCTATCCCGTGGAAAGCCGAAAAGAGAAAGATCATTGTTCTGGTTTAAAGCAGCTACTGAATGTGGAGTCACTAAGCTGCATGGAAATATGTTCTGACATGTTCCCATTTGCCTTTGCAGCTCAAGAGATGCATATCTGCATGGTGGACTGGTTAACTCTTCTGAGCAGCTTTCCCGTCTTCCATCTTAGAAATAGTCACAGGGATGAATGCCACAGTCCCAAGAACCAGGCTGGATTAAGATGGAAGGGGTGTAAGATGGCTTCATGGGTGTTCAAACACTGGTCAGAATTAAGTATTACCTGAATGCTGATATTCTTGATACTCTCTCATATATAATCTCTCCTTAGCAACTGATGGAAGGGAAAGTCGTGATTTCCTTAAAGTGCTGTACCATCTGTCAGCTCTACTCATCTTTTCTTCAAACTTATTTTGAGTTAGCTTCTTTTCTCCTTATGACATTCACTGTTCCCAGTGAATATATAGTTGGCTGATTGTATATGTTGGCTATAGTTGGATGATTGTATTGTTCAGTACAGATTATGAGATACATATAACTGTTCATTTTAAAAATCTGAGGTATTTCATCAAGTGACATCCCATTGATGCCAATATTGACAACTAGTTTTCCACGACGGGATGTGAAGCAAGGAAGATAACGAATATGACCCTGGGGAGTGCAGGTAGTTTTCATCTTTAGAATAACCCCACTGATCCCAGATAGCTTCTGTGGAAAAGCAGCCAGATCTTAAGTTCATTTCTGTCAAAAGCTGCTGATAAACCTTGCAGACTTTTACCAGAGATAAGAGGATCATATTGCACAATGGCCATAAACCATACTAAGAAAGATTTTGATTCCTCTGAAAGGTGTGCATTACTGAACCTGGATTTTTCTTATTTTTCTTGAACTCAAAAAATACAGTGATTATACAATGCAATAAATATGATTCTTTTATATTTAAACATGATTCTTTTATTGAGCAACATCTGGATTATGTCTGTGGGAAGAAATTATGCAGCTTTTTAAATCCTGTGCCTGTTTTATTAATTTTAGTTTTGCGTATACTGTTTTTTGGTTTTTTAATTTTCTTTTTGCTGTCAGTAGGACTTTATTTTAGGGTTTTAATTTTTGGACTTCCCCTCTGCAGTCTCTCCCTTCAACAGAGCACTAACCCTCAAGAGGTTAAAATGACAAAAAAGGCACATAGTCATACAATCAGGATGCTAAACCCAGCTGAGCAAAGCAAAGCAGAGTGCAGATGCAAGACAGAAATAAAATATGCAACAAACTCAGAAGGGAAAGAATAAAGAAGTCAGTATGGCAAACAGTGAGAAACTAAACAAACACGTTCAAAACACAGCCCACGAGGGAAGCAAACACGCACCAAATACAATGAGAAAGGAAAAGTCAGGCTCGGGCCATCGCCACTCATTGGCAACATATGAAGAGAGTCAGCAAATGGAAACTGCACGGGTTTCTCTAAAAAGAAAGGCTTGATTTTTCAGAAGCACTTCTGAGGATGGAATTTTCTTCTTCCCATGAAGCAGCAGATCACTTCGTAAAAGTTAATCTCTCCAAAAATTCAAGGCAAATACTGGAATGTGGTTTAGTGTTTTGTCTTCTGGGGAAACCTTTACCCCCACTAACTAGGTGGAATTGGAAAGAAAGCATTATAAATTATCCATGGAACTTCAAAATTTATCTTTTTCATTGTGTCGTGCGCTGGCAGTAAAGCAGAAGTAACAACGTTAGTGGTTTGGCGAGGGGAAAGCTGGAACAGGAAACATCAGGAACAGCTAATGCATAATACATAATTCCCAGTACAGGGATGTTATACACACACCTGGAGCAAAACATGCATATTTGTATGTATGCACACACCTCCGTCATGCAGACACTGAGGCAAGAGGCAGAAAGACTGGAGAAACAAACAGCTTAAGCGCTCTGGGCCCGTATTCACATGTGTTAGACCTCTGTCCTAAGCCCACCCACACCGAGCCCTTTTTGTCCACTTTGCTAGTCTTGAAAAATCTGATGAAGAGCCCTGGCATGTGGGGAAAAGCTAGTGCTTTGCTAAAGCTCTTAGCAGTTGGTCTGCTTTTTTACTCCTTTGTTAAATGTGCTCACAGCCCGGAATACATACTTTTTTACGCTTCGCAAATTGAAATCAAAATAAATAAATAGCTAAAAGGAGCTTACTGGCAAATTTAAATTATCTATGTGTTGTTATAATTCTGCTAGCAAACACGGAGTTTTTCAGAGGAGAGCAGACAGGGCTCAGGGCTTAGAAGAACAAAAAAGCAGAAATAAAGGAGCAGGGAGCTACATCCTATGCCACCTGCCCAGCACCTATTACTAAGGTTGTCATACAGAGGCAGCAGTGACATATTCTGAGCTCAGGAAGATCTCTCATCTATCACATAGATGGAACTAACAAAATTTAAAAAGCTGTGTCATTTTAAAGGATAATGAATAAAGATGCATGTGCTTTGTTCCATATTCCAGAAATGAGCAGATATTCGAAACGGGGAACTGAATAAACCTATCGCTTCACATCACGTTCAATTCTTTTTCCATAATTTTCACAGCCAGAATAACTTCATGGGAAAGTGACACAGGTCACCAATGTAGCAAAAAGCTGAATGTCAGATGGTGAGAAAAAAAAAATAATCATCAGTTGCTGTAATATTATCAAGAGAATCAGAGGCTTGCGCTTCCCTGAAGCAAATGCTGTCTACAACCAGCTCTCACAGCATTTGAACTAGGGGAACTGCTGATGCAAATGAGGCAAAGCGAAATGAAGTTCAAGTAAAGACCTATTGCCGAGGGGTGGAAAGGTTTAAGCACAACAAACGCCTCAGCTTGACAATGTAAATTCTGCAAAGACTCAGACAGAAAGGGGCAATTACTGCCTTATGTTCCAGTTCTAATCTTAAATTAAAGGATAGTTTCCTAATGAGGGGGAACATTGCAGGAGACAGCTGTGGTGGATGGAAGGGAACACCGCTGTAATTACAGATCCTTGCACTTCGGTGACAGAAGTTCCCAAAATCCAAGGGGAAACCCCTTCATAATGTTTGTTTTTGCAGAATCAAATAACATTTGCAATTTGCAATGGAATGGAAACATTCAAGTATGTGAGCCTTTAAACCTGATTGTTAGGAGCTACACTAAATTGGCAGAGGTGAGCTAGTGTACTGGGATCCTAACTCAGACTGGGGGTACAATAATGATGGTCAACTAGAGAAATGCAAGATACAGCAGTGGCGATCAAGAGAGAGAAAACAAATAAGAAAACAAGGAGGCAAGTCTTAGGCAGCACATCTGATATGGCAAAGTCAAAACAAACTCATTCCCTTCTTTCAAGATTACTGCTAGCAGCAAGGGCGTTGAAAGTTTCATACACTTTCTTATTACACAGAGCATGTTATTGGAAAGACTGAGAAAAATGATTCTTGATTTAACAGGGTTTTTTTTGCCTTTGTGAGCTATACAGTCAGAGACAGTGGTTTACAACATGTGGTCTACAGACTCCTGGGGTTCCACAGATGACTTCAAGGGCTGGAGACGAGGTAACTAAGAAACAAGCTGTTGTCTTGTCCCTGTCCAAGGGTCTGTCTCTCTCCTGCAAAGTTCACAGGGATCTACAAGTGAAGAAAGCTCAAAACCACTGCTTTTACACTTACTGTTACATTAAAAGAAATGGATGGTATTTTTCCAATTAGTACTTCCATGGATGACTCAGCTCCTACTAGCACGATACATAATGGTATTTTCAGGGTAGCTCTGCTTCAGCCAGTACGCAGAACAAGAGCTGGTCATGTAATGAGCAACTGTTCAGTGAATTGTGTTCTCCTCGTTGTTTAATGGGACTTCAGACTTGACTGTGCTGTATTCTTTTATTTTGCTCTGAAGGAAGAATTGTTTGTTCCCCAAGGTACTTATTTACTGGCATTTAATGTTATAAAATCTGAGTACTTCACAAATATTATTTTTTCTTAATAAAACTCCAAGGTGAGTGGATGAAAAATGGGGGAAAAGATAAATTAATTTTGGCATCCAATTTGACATATTAAAACCTGATCCTTCTAAGCACTTGACTTTTATTTTTTTGGCATACACGACAAACATAGGCCCCACTGACTTTAGTTACAGCTCTGAACACTCAGCACTTTCTCACGTCAGGTATCATGTTGACCACCAGGTAAATGAGGAGCTTCCAGGTAACGATATGCAAAGTTTGCCTGGTGTGCAAGGAATTCTGGAGCAGTGGGACAGAGTCTGAGGCAGCATTTAAACCCCAGGGGCCATTTATCTGCACCACGTCTTCCTTCTCCTTGCTCTCAGCTTTAAGTCTTGTACTGCTAATTGAGCCAGTCCTCACCTCCGCTCCATAAACTTCCCACCCAGTCCTAATCTTCTTGCTCAGCAAATCCTAGGACCCAGCAAATCCAAGATAAGTGGACTACAGGCATCAGCCCCATGCACAGCTCGTTGCCTGGACCAGCGCCGTTATCCTCTCCCTGTCTCGGCATCGCTGTCCCTGCTGCCTTTCTCCCTTTCTCCTGTGCCACCTCAAGCAGGTTCAGCCCCAAGCTCTGCTCATGGGTACTTCCCAGGTCCCCCAGCTCTGATGCTCCTTTTCCAGCTCCCTTCCAACTTCTGCCTTGCAGTTTGCTTCAGCGCCAGTGTTCTCCCCCCATCTGCTGCTGGTTTAAACCTCTCACCCTTCCTCCTGCCACCTCTGGTGCCAGATTACGCCATTCTGAGCCTCCTTCTCCCCAGCAGCTTCCTGTTCTCTTTGTAGTGCCAGCCAGGGGATGCTGGCTGGAAACCAAGCTGTGCCCCCCACTCAGTTCAGATCTCAACATTAAGCGTGACCTGCCACAGAGCCTTGTAACAATTGTACGGGGGGGAAAATTATCTTAAATTTGGACTGGGGTACGCTCAAGGCAGACAAAATCATCGGGGAGGTTAGCTGCTAAAATTATAGAGGTTTCTGTTGAACATGTGTGAGCTGCAAACTTTCAAAGGCCTCTCTCTGCCTGAGCTAACTGTGGCTGATTTTGCTGAAGGAGTGTAAAAGAGAGAGCCCTTTCAGAAAGACTACTTCTCCCCCCACGCCTCCTCACTGCAAAGGCCAAATCCTCACTCCAAACCTCTTTGACCTGAGCAAGATACACCTTTCACTTTTATCCTGTATCTGAAAAGTACAGCCACGTGTACATAGGTGTATCTAGTACAGCCAGACAACTCTGAATGGCTCGATTCTAGGAGCTGAACACAGAAGTTATAACCATCTGGAAACAGGGCTTTGTAATGAGATGTGCAGACAACTTTAATAATACCTGGAGCCACCAGCCTCACCTACAATATCTGATTTCATTTGGAGAAGTCTATACAAAAACTGTTTTGGTGAAGCCTACAGTAAACAGGCTTTTGTTTTATCATCCTCCTCCCCATGTTAATTGTGACAGATACAGCCTGACATCATTGTAATCTGGGAACCAGATAGTTAGGAGAGGAATTGCAGCCACACCAGCACCTAGCTTTCATCTGACTTCGCTTAGCTTTTTCATCTTTTTAGCTTGCTAATTAAGAAGCTTGAATCAGCACCCTGCTGAAACAGGCTGTGCCTTTTTCCGTAGCTGTGACCCTCAAAAAGAGCATCCAGTGTACTCACGTTCAGTAAGAAGCGTATTACTTGTGAGTCTTTCAGCTCTGTTCATTTAGGTGACCATATAAATGTATGCTGTGTTCTACTATGGACCCTCCTCTTTCTGCGTTTCCTATTTTAAGATGAATTGAGGGGGGGGGGGAAATATAAGCCTTGACATCACATTTTGCAAAGGAAGCAAATGCACTCCTCCCTAAAGTCTAAATGAATGGCCTTTTAAGGTGACTGCTGAATTAAATTCCTGAATGATGAAATCAACAGGCATGAGAAGGTTCTTATTTCCGAAAAAGAAAAAAGCTGCAGGGGAAAAAAAAAAAAAACAAAAAACAAACCAACCCACCCAGTAGTGTGATTGCAGGGCTGAGAGCTGAATAGGAGCTGTTTACACTGGCTCAATAAAGATACTTTATTCAGCTTTGGTAGTAATGCAGCTTCATAGGCTGAAGGGAAATGGGGATATACCTGAGCCTGCTAAGCTTCTCTAATGTAAGACGTGCATTTAGTTGAAGTCCTGAAATACCTCACTAAGAAGAAAGATGATCGAAACCCCAAGCACATCTTTCTGTGTATCATACATACTTCTGACACACTTTAAGCAGTACTGTATGCAGCTGACATTGGTCTTTATATATATAATATGCCTGTAAGGTATGCAGCTAAAACTCAGTTTCTGTGAAGACCTAAAATACTGTTAAGACAGAGTAAAAATAATCTCATTAGGGGAATGGGGCACGTCTGGACATTCTCAGGATAGAAGCTCTACCCGAGCACAGCCTGTCGCTCTACCCTTGCAGGGGGAAATCACAGTGAATCAAACCGGCATGAGACAGAAATGAAACAATCTCCCTGTAATCTTGAAAAAAAGAGCCAGAGACCTCCATGAAAGCCATAAATTCCCCTGAGCTCAGGAGGTCACTACTGGTAGATTACCACTACCTAAGCACTTTTCTGTCATTTTTCACAGGGATATCGCAGAAAGCTGAGAACACGGTGGACATGAAATCTGGTTCCATTTTTTTTCCTCTCCTTATACCCACTGTCCCAATGTAACTCCAAACCCTGGGTCTCCGTCAGACTTCCCTCCATAACATCTTCCACTGTTGGGACTTCCCTTGTGGCTGGAGTGTCAATAGCAACAGGAGCTTTAGGGCAGGAGAGGTACTGCTAGGCATTGGTATTTTTTTTTTATTACTACATCAACCAGACTTGCTTTAAGTAAGGTTAGACCACACAGTGATAAAACACTGATGTCTTATCTTAATTGTTCTCAGTGTTGCTACAGGCAATGGTGCTACACCAGAGAGAACTGAATGTTAGGGGAGGGTGGCTATTTTAGACAAGCCTACATCTGCAGGAAGGAAGGGAATGTGTAGGGATTTAGTTTTAAGATAAATGAAGCAGAAAGCAATGATTTTCCTTTTCTGAACGTAATTCCTCCTACTATCACAGATTTACAGGTGGTACATAAATTACTTGGACAGTTCAAATAGGGAGTGAAAAGGGAGCTGAATGATGGTTTGAAGACCTTCTGTAGGTTAGTCGCTTCAGTGGACTAGAAGGATGTTGGGGCCAGATTATCACAACAGGCAGGGGAACACTGCAGCCAAATCTACTTTCTGTGTCATGATCTGGAGCTAACCCTGAAACGGATGTCTCAGCAGGGGATGTGACAGCACTACGCTCTTTAAGTTCTTCTGTCTTTATCTACTAAAAGAGTGAATTCTGAGTTTTGGACCCTGCATATATTTTATCCATAGCAACCACAACACTTCCCTCAGATTTGCTAAAATGCAAGTCTTTAATTTAGAACAAGGAAGATGGATCTTCCTCCTGATACTCTCCTCCTGAGCTTGACTGAAATTTAGAAGTCAGCATCTTTGTTAGCATCAGGGCTTCCTGATGGCCCTTCCCATCTTAGAGCCTGCAAACTCTGGCTTAGCAACCCATGACCTTTGCTAGCAATTACTGGGAAAGCGCTGAAGAAAAATTGTTGAGTGATGACTCACTCTGCCACGGTTTGGTTGCTTTATCATTTTCTAATGCTGCTGATGGGAAGATATTTTCTATTGTGAGAGGCTTGTTTTCCTGCTCCATACGAACAATGATCCGTAAGGATTTCCTGAGGAGTGACTTCTCCTTAGAGTGTGTGAGATTTCTTGTCTCTTAGCTCCTGGAAGGCTAATTTAATTACCCATCACCCAGTTACTTATTACCTTCCTGTACCCTCTCACCTTTTCAACACCTTCTTTAATGCAGAGGGCTCCTCATAGGACACAGGCACTGGAAAACTGTGTGTGACTAATGAAAAGCCTTCATAAGTCAGCAGTGGAGGAGGAAGCGCGTAGGACCGGGCTAGAGCAAATAGGGGCTGCATGTGGATGACAGCATGGGGAATTACACATGGAAGGGAGCAACGCTGTGTGTTCAGTTCTGGCTCTGCTGGCTTTCTGTGTGAGCTCCAGCCTGGAACGGCCACGGCCGATGATGAGGGTCACAGCAGAGGACTTCTTTCTTCTCAAATGGAAACAGCGCTTGGGGCTTCTTAAGAAAGCAAAGGCGCAACAGCAGTCAAGGTTTATCTGCTTGGGCAAAAGGCCCAAAGCCACTACATTCTTATCCTTTTATTTACAGCCTTCGGCAAGGACTCCTCTCCTCTGATGATCACAGATTGTAATGTTTCGTTGCAAGCACAGCTGGCTGGTTTGGGCGGCTTACAGGCAAAGGTGCACCTGTTAGACTAGATGCTGAGAAAAAAGACATGTTCTGACAGATACAGGGAGATTGTCTAATCAGTGATGGATTGCACAGCCGAAAGAGTTTGTTAAGACCATCCTGTGTGACCTCCTGTATTGACCATCTGTTGACTCTGAGTTGGGTGACAGAAAGTCTTTTAAGATTATACCAAACGTATAGAAATGACTCTGATCTGATGGTGAGTATGGGTAAATATATGTGTGTGCCTTGAGGTTGGCGAGGTGGAAGAGATGTCAGTCACACTGCATAGCTCACTATTGTCCCTTTCTCTGCTCCCAGGATGCTGGGAGAAGCAGCTGTATTGCAGGGATGCCAACTGTCAGCAAAATACAGCAGCAATTGTTTTATGAGTTAATGCTCTTTATCTCCTAATTTATTTACAAGGGGCACGTGTAATGCTCAGTGAAAGCCAGTTTGCTGAGGAGAAAAGTCTTAAAAACACCCTTCCATTTGCTAATGCGTTGTTTCTTAATAAATAAAAGTGTTATGTTTTAGAAAATTAAAGCTTTATTAAAAAAAAAAACCCAAAACAAACCAAAAAAACCCCAAAAAAAACCCCAAACCAACAAAAACTGAGGGTGGGGAGGGAAGAGACAGACAGGCAAACTCCAGAACAGTGAAATACCTCCTAGGCTCATGCTGAGAGGAGACAGCAGCAGGTAAACGGGAAAGCAGGTCAGCCAGGCCTTATCTTCTTTTTCTAGTTACTTGCCCCAGCAAGGATGGGGACCCCATTGCCCTGGGAGCGTATTGTCCCTGCCCCAAAGGCTCACATGCTAAAGGGTGAATGGTTGCTTTGCGTAACTGTATCTGAAGGAGTTCAATCTGATTTCCACGTAAGACAGCTGCTGGCTTTGTATTTGCTAGCTCAGGTACTGTTATCTCCTTCCTATTTAAGTACAGATTATCTGTAATGGCTGGGACCCCACAGTGGATGCTGCCAACCTCTGTACCAAGTGGAATTAATTGCAGGATAAGCACCCACCCCCACCCCCCCCACCCCCGTGAAGCAGATAACAGAGATCTAGAAAATCTATGGAGGCCAGACAGCGTTAGATAAATGGTGGTGAGAAAGCCTGCATTAATAGCACTAATGTAGCTGTGCTTCCTGAAGAGAGCAAGAAAGTCCCTAGTGTAGACATACTTCTTGTTGGCCAAAAAGCATTCTAAATACCTCAACAATCAGGCAGGAAGTGGTAAAATCTGTCAGACAAAATGACCAATATGTTATTTTTTTCCAATATCAAAAATATATTTTAGGTCATAACTATTAGAGAAAACATTTTGTGGCCAATCAGATTTATTTTTTCAGCCATACTAAATTTGTCGGTGATGTACAGCAAATGGAATTTCTGTACACAAAAATGTATTTTAAGAACTTTCAGTCCAGATCAGTACTTTACCTTATAGGTGCATTATTCATAAGCACTCACTGGTCTTTCAAAAATTTGCACAAATAGAAATAACGTTTTCGTATTTTCCCAGTCAAGTAATCAGAGACAAAAGCAGAATTACAATAACCATGGGGTTTGTGCTGCCTGCAAACAGGGATCTTTTGTCACAAACTGACACAAAACTTATAAGGTAATTTCTGATTTAATTTCATCATTTCATGTGATTACTTTTGTTTAGTTTCCTCCATGACTGAAGTCAAAGTGTTGACTCTGTATAACAACAGGTCTACAGTCTTGTACCTAGCTTGCTTTTGGTTGGCCGTTCTGAGAACCGTCTACTAAGATTTCCTGTTGTCTCCATTTTAGAGGAGCTCTGTCTTTTCTCTGATGAGTAGAAGTTAGTAAGACCCACCTGGTGCTGCTGCCTGAGTTCACTCAGCAGAGTAACACTGCGACTCCTTCCAGCTTCTTTGCTTGTAGATAAAGAGGAAGGAGGATGCTAGCTTAATAACTTCTCCCCATTGTGCCCCAGAGGTTAGGCACCTTGCCATATACAGATGTTATCAAAAATAGAATCATTATAAACTGTGAATTAACAGCAGTCTGGATAAATGTATGCTTTGGTTCAAGACTGATGTATTCCATTCTTTGAGAACATTCTCTAAATAAACTGAATGTTTTCATTTTGTACTTTGTTATGATTTATCACATTGTGGTTTATTTAAGTCTTTGAATGCTCTCTCTTCCATTTGCTGAACTTTAGATATGGAATTAAAATACCCTTGACTGCACAGTCTTCTCTCTGTGTTCGAAGGAGAAGCCATGTAGCTATCACAATGGATTAAGACGGCCTACATTAAAAACCTGTGTCACTTTTGCAACTGTGTGCATTTATGCAACAAGACATCAGTAGCTAATGGGTCCATCTAAAACATTAAGTTGAATGGATACTTTTTTCATAGCTATGGTAATTATGAACACTCTGAAAAAGGCTTCTTTGCCAACTGTAGCCCAAGAAAATTGAATATTGTTCTCTTGCAAAAACTGCTCTGCAACTATTCAGCCATCTTATTCCATTACATGCCATTACAAAAATAGCAATTTGTTTATTCATTGGAAGTTACATGCACATACAGTAGATCTTTCAAAGGTCTGTAAATGCTGCTTTAACCTGCTTTCTGTCAAAGACATGGCCTCAAGCTAAGAACCTTCTCCATTTATCTGTTAAGGACAGCCCATAGCACTAATAGATCCATAATCATAAAAATTCAGTGATCCCCAATTCTTTCATATAGAATTACAACAGCCACCTTTGCTCTCTGGACTCAGCCACAAACTGAGTTGCAGGGTGATCCACCCATCCACAGGGTAAGGGTTTCTTTTGGGGGACATCTCCCAAAATACCAGGACCAAAGTCTTAAATGTGCCCAAACCCAACTTGTTCTAGAACTAGGGTTTTCCAGGAAAGAATATTAATGGTATTGAGATATATTCACAATAAACACCTTCTGCTGTTACCAAACATATAAACTTCCATTTGGTATTTAGTTATGCCTTAAACCATTTATTTACTGTCTAGTTATGATTCATATAACTATATATTGCTGCCAAGTGAATTTCATTACCATGGGGATATTTGCAGACATTTTAAATAGTTGAGATAAATACAATAAACTAGAAAACCACCAAGAAATAAATTGATAAAAAATGGAAGATCATTGGCTTGCAAACTGGAATTAAATAAACTGAATTTTTAGACCAGCTAAGTCAACGCAACAGTAACTGCATGAGCCACGTAATAATATGCTACAGGTAGAACAATACTATTATTCTTTTTGCAATAAAAGCAGTCAAGACACTTTTCAAAGAACAATAACATAGGCAAATATTTGCTTTCTACATGACTGAACCCTCTTTCAGTAACATTCAATTCTTCAGCTAGATATTTCAAAGAAATAAGAACATACAGCAACTAGTCTGTAACCAAGTGTCATGTCCAATAGACTATTTCTATCACGGTGTCTTTGGTGAAGATGAGTAATATCTGAAAATGGGCACGGGCATTACAAATACTCGTGTATTCATAAAACATGAAGTCATGTGGCTAGGCATTCCATGTATTAAAAAAAGTGGTTTTATTTAGCATATTATATAACAGAAGTGTTCCCATGCACTCTGTAGAGCACAAGATTAACTATCAAAAAGTGCTATCAATGTATAACCAAACAGTACATGCTTCACATATATTCAACCACAGGTTTTAACCAGGGTTTTTACAGAACATTGGGTGTTACATTAGACTGTTAGGAAAAAGAGAAGAAGAAATGTTGGCAAGGAGCTTGGGAACATCCTGGGTAGGAAGCGTCCACACTGCTAGTTAGTCCAAGAAGGACACTGAATGACCCCATGATTCAGAAGTGGGAAAAAACTGTTGTTTCATAAAACATATCTATGATATTATGCAAATAACCCCCTACCCTAATTTTTCTACATTAACACAGATTATGTATTTTGCTTTATAATGTATACGCTGAAGGAACTGAGCCTGAAGTTTGGCTCTGTAACAAGCACATAATTTTTTCAAAAACTCTCTAACACTCTAACTTTCTGTTTTTGCAACAATACAAGAACTTTTCTTATCTGGAAGACTGAGGATATGTTTTGGGTTATGCTAATGGATCTACTTTGAAACAAGCTCTTGAAATATTCTTGGCTTATATAGTGGATTCATCATCAAAAAGACCATTATCTTCCATTATGAATCCCAAACGTCTACATATCAGATTCTTTCAGAACTGTGCTCTATTTCTAGTATTGCTCAGTCATCATAGCAAAATCACTAAGTACTGTTCTCCTTATGTAAAAATTTCAGCATGATGTAATTCAGAATACAAATATGAAAAAGTAATCTGAATTAAGTTTCAGCATTTTCCTTGATCTACATTTCAGTTTTTAATTTTTTCCACATTACGCACCTATAATTTAGCTAACTGGATTGAACTCTAATGTGTTTTGAGTCTTTCTGTACCGTTACATTCATAGTTTAGCTGTTTGTGGTTTTCTTAGAAGACACAGTTTTGAGAATTTTTTTAATAGTAGACAGATTTGCCTGTAGGAGATTGTATAACCCTTAAAACCAATTGCAAAATTCCCACTGTGATCAGAGGCAGCACGCTTCAGTCAATTCCGTGTGTAAACAGACACCAATCCTTACACATAGCTTAAGAAAAAAATTGGTTTTGCTTTTTACTTATTGATAAGTGTTTAATATCACCTTTTGTTGCAAGGGACAAGTGAGTAGCTCTATTGGATTAACTGGAGCTACATACAGAGGTGTGCTCAGCTTAACGGCTGCCGCTAGGTAAACTATCACAAAAGCCCAAAAGACAGGTACAAATAAACCGTCCTCTGACAAAAGCAGGAGATGAATTCAGGCAGTGAACTGTAAAGATTGTATTCATTGATTCTAGCCCAGGGGTTCAACAACTGGTTTTAGGCTGGAACCTAAAGATCAAAAGCACATTGAATATCTGAAATTGAGAAGTGCAACTGACTAGCTGAAAAGTGACTTTCAGGAAGCATAGGGTGGATGTTCTGGTGCCGAGGCACCAATAATTTTGTTCATACAAAGCAGGTGGTCAGAAAAACAGGAAGGACAGTCTGCCTACCTTGGGTGAGTTACATGCATATGTGTGGTAGATTAGACAGGTGTGGAGGTTTGAGTCCTCCTCTCTGTGAAGTGCTGTGCTCCTGATGGTCGCAGTAAGCAATTCGTTTTGCTTAATTGATTCATTTAAGTGCCAGGTGCAGCCTCAAAGGGTGGATTTGGGAGCTCAGTCCTGTGCAGGTCAGAAGAGTAAGCACAGCAGTGGACTCAGGACCTGCCTACCCAGAGTGGGCAGGGTCCAGGCTGGTCTGACTTGAGGTACGAATGGAGAGACTTGTTGCTTTGGGATGAGTTTAGAGAGGACTCCAGATTGTAGGTAGCCCAGTAACCATGCCAGAAGCTAGAGTCACATTTTCACAGGCAAAGGAAACGGAACAAAGTGACAAAGTGATTAAAATGCCAGTACATAGCACAATCCGCAACACTTTGCTTCAGTTGTTCAACGTTTGTACCCAAGGCCTTGATGTGGCATACTGCTACCCCAGGTCTAATGTCAAGTACTAGGCATACTATCACTTTAGTGTTTGCAAGGACAAAGCCCGATGCAATGTTCCTAGGGTGATGTAGATGTCCTTTAATCAAAAGGGGACAACTGGAAAATACAAAGCTGGACTGCTGGGACCGCAGTGGCACAGGGTACACAGTACTTCTTTCCTATCAGAACCTGTCATTGACTTTACCTTTGTAGGAACAATGTTCTGATATGAATAAAGAGAATAAAGGAGCTGACTACTCTACATACAGAATTCATCTGTTTTCATTCTGTAATATTTTACTATTATTTATTCTATAATATTTTATTTCTGGAATGAAAAAAAATGTCCAGCATTTACATTTCAAGCTCACTAATTCATTTTAAGAAAAAATATTTTTCTTTTGGAGGACATAACTCCTTTCCTTAAATACAAAAATGTAATAAAATGTCACATTGCATTACATGTCTAAGTATTTGTTTTTTGCTAATGTAATATGCAAAGTATGACAACAGTACCTTATGCTATGCTACCCTTATACTTGCTAATGTAAATAGGCAGTAAGCCCAGCTCTCCAAAGGCCTTGCTCTCGCAGCAGCAGCAGTATGAGCAGACCCTTTAGGCCCACCAGACTCCACTCAGACACAATAGTTCATCAGTATATGTTCGGCTGCAGCACTGGGCATTAATGATTACACATCTGGGTATATAGAAAGCCTCTTAAGGATTTACTGAGACCTGCCCAACCCCAGTGGGGTTTACTTATTAACAAATAAATAAACGGAAAACTGGAATTGCAGGACATGCGCCACACACAATTGCCTTGCTCCTGGTCATCCGAGCAGTCACTGCTGGTGCCTGCAAGCTGAGGGGTGGAAGGGCGAGAGGGGCGTTTGCTTAAGGCTCCAACCCCCTGGTGCAGGAAATATATCTTACGATCTGTCAGCTTGCCAGCTTGCATCTGTGAATGTTGTACAAACAATGCATTAGATGGAGCATTTTTCAAATAGTTCAACATTACTGGAAATCTGCTGTGTTTCCCAAGCCGCATGAAGGATGAAGGAAACTACCATGAAGGTTGTATCTCGCCTCACTTAAGAAAGTAATCATTATTGGCATGAGTACATGACTCAGGGTTAGGCTGCCTTCCTGCTTCTACTGATCTATATTCCCCGCTACACAACTATAACTGCACAAAGCAACCATTTTCTACCTTGAACAATAAGTGCATGTGTGTGCCTCTCACAAAGATCACATCATTGGGTCGTAATCTATCAAAGCCTCTTTCTTTAGATAATTGAAGTAATGGATGTATACCAGGACGATACAGTAAACACACTACAAAACAAGAGATGCTGTATTTTTCCCATAGCAATTGTTCAACAGAAGCCTATGTTCATAACTTTTACAGCATTTTATAAGCATTTGCTGATGAATATAGCTCGCTTTTATTGTTGCAGAGCATTTTTTTAAACAGCAAATGGCAAGACTTAAAAGGGGGCCAAGAGGTATACATTTTATCTTGCTTAATCATATTTGCATGTTCATAGAATAATGTAGGTGGCAGCCAAAGACAACAGCTGTGATGGCAGTGACAACGATAGTTAGGATAGTTGGTTACTGTGCTGCTTGTGAGTTTGCAAGGGTTTTCTGTTTCTTTGCAGCCTTCCTCTTGAATACACAAAAGTGATGCAAATACAGGCCTGATTCTGGAAACCTTTATTCAGAGAAGTGGCCCTACAGGCTTGGTATGTCTCAAGATAGGAAAGCATTGATGGACAAGACATCAGGGCCCAATTAGATGTGACACCAGATGCCTCATACTATTGTTAGCATTTGTATTACCATTGTGTTGGGCCATTTCTTGTCTAGTGAACAAAGCAAAACACCAGCATTTACAAAAAGATTATCCAATATAAAGGGCAACAGATGTCAAAGAGGCAACAAAGTCCAAGGACAGGAGACATTACTGGTCAGCATGGCAAGCAGTGGTCAAAGAGTAGTCAAGATGCTGGGGGGGGCATTACTGCAAAGCCAAGATTTAAGGATGGGTTTGAAGGAGGATACTGTGCTTGTTATTCACTGCTGAGCATCCTCAGCCTCCTATCTTGCAAAAGCTAGATTGTTTACAGGAGTGGGAGTTTAGGAATTCACCCAGTTGGTATAATGAAACTGGTTGTTCTGGCAAGCGATCACTTGGTATGCAAAGATCTGTTACACTTGCACTGCAGCTCAAAAGGATGCTGCATACATTGGACCATGAGCAAGCGCGATTCAGTCTGGAGACACACCACGTGCCCTACAAACCCAGGAGGTACTGGAGTTGCCATGCAGGAACAAGTCAACAGGGTACAAGCGCAGTAATTCCACCACATCCCATGCTGGAACTAATGCTATGTGCAAATTCACCTAGTGAGTCACGTCTGCTTGCATTAAAAAAAAACCAAAACAAAATAGTCTTCATATGTCTCACTGGCAAGAAGACACTGAAACTGGCTAGGCTGGTTGGGAACCAACCCTAGTTAGGAGATTTTGTAAATCAGGTGAGTGGGTTTTGTTTCTGTATCTGAAGACAAGAACGACACAAATGGGTTCCGAGTTATGGCAGGTAGTGTTCTCCATTAGAGTTTGCAAAGCTTTTTATTAATTTCACAAAAAGCAGTCACAAAATTGTACCTTCTTTCAAAAGAATCAAATAAATACAACCTAAACAGTCTTGAAATTTACTTGTCGAGTTCAGTTTTTTAAAGTTTAGTGACAGATTTAGTGAAGTCTTTTCCTTTTGAAGGAAGAACAGCAGATCGCTACAGGAATGGAAAAAGTTTGGATTTATTATATTGTACAGAGAACACAGTATTCTTCAAACCTCAGCGACCCATTTGCATTTGCTTTATTTCTTCTCAAAATGAACACAATTTTGCAGAATCTTCCTAACCCTGTAAATTACCAAATTAAAAGAGAAACACTCCCTGCTATTCACAACACAGAAAAATGGGACATTAACCTCACATAAAATGCACTGGCTTGCATCTTGCTTCCTCATTAAGCCTGTACCAGTTTTGTAGCAGATTTCAAAGGCTCACTTTTGTTTTTCCAGTGATCAATCCACAAAGTAATGTCTTACTTAAAAGGAAATTACTTAAAAAGCATCATTCCCTTTTTGAAGATAGCCCCATCAGTTACATACTATTTTCTCAACATTGTGTATCTGAAAACCAAGATAAGCGGTTTTGAGCAACCTGAAGCCCTTACTACAAGAGAGAAAACAAGTATTATTCATATTGTTTGTTTTCCCACAATGTAGTTTTATGGGAGAGCTGCGGGGACCATATTTTGTATCCAGTGAACAACTTCTGTGGTGTAAAATGTCTTTTTTTGGTATTCAAATAACCATGAAAACAGTGTAGCTATATGTCATTGCCATGGACATTACCACCTAAACCAAACAGAATGAAAAAAAAAGGTTATTTCTTACCTCATCCATTGTGAAAGACACAGATTTATGAGATAACATTTGGCAGTCCTGTGACCAACGATAATAAAAATCTCTTTCCCTTGGGCATCCAAGAACCACAGTATATTGTAACACTTCCAGTTCTTAAGGAGCGCTGAACCACATTGTGCAGGGCTGCATACCTTTCTGAAAAGATGATGCATTTTCCTTGTTGTCGTAAAAAGCATTTGTTTATCAAATGCACTCAAAAAAGGAAAGTCTGACATTAGACAAAGAAAGAATTGGATGGAAATCAGTGAGAAACAAGGTCAATCTTAGCATCTTCCTTGTTGCTCCTGTCTGCCTTGCTATGACTCTACCTACAGAAATAACGCATTATTGAAAGTTTCCCTTTTGCTGCGGAAATGAAAATTGCTATTTTCATCCTTCTAGTACCAGGGCACGCTCTTAAAGTGTACTCTTAATAACAGCAGAAACAAATTATATCATAGGCACAATAAATGTATATACTTTTCCCTTTCTGCCGAGTACTTTTCCCTACTAAGGAAGTGTACTGTGCCTTGCGTGAAAGAAAAGGCAAGGAATGGACCATACTCGGAAATCCCTAACACAAAATAAAGTATGTTAGGTTTCACATTGCACATCATAAATACAGGTCTCCGGTATTTCAGTTTGGGCATAAAATATCCCAGAGTTTAAAAAGATACCTGTCCCAAGCACAAAAAGGAAATCCGATATTGAGAGCTGCATGGGAATAAGAAAGGCAAAAATTATTTTTCTGCCTCTCTTGGAGCCCATCCTCTTCCAGCGTCACTTCTTTACTGCAGCAGACGTTGACCCCGACTTGTAGCAGCATTTCGGAGGAGCCAAGGCAGGGTCCCAGGGACATGCCAGACGAGCCCAAGGCTTGTCAGCGTGACTCCCAGGGCGTACGAGCACCCCTTTGGCCGCCTGGAAGGATCATATCTGGTGCCTGCCAACAGCCATGTTCAAATCGTATTTTATTTTTTAAAAAAATGACTTCTCATTCATTTTGGGGGACTTGGGCACCAAACCGTCGCTTGCCGATGGCGAGGAAGGCCAGGCTTCGGGCCCATCTGCAGGCCTGACAGCGGGGAAACGACGGGCTCGGCAGCGCCTTCACACATCCCCCCTCCCCTCGCCGCCGCCCGGCGGAGCCCACACCTGCCGGAGGCGGCTGGCCAGGGAGCCCCCGGCCCCCGCGGGGAGAAGGGCCCGGTGCCGCTGGGGCCCACGGCCGCCTCCAAACGCCTCGTTGTGGGGCGGGCACGGCCGAGCCGCGGCGGCCGGGCCCCCTCAGCCCGGCGGAGGGGCCGCGGGGAAGCAGAGGGGCGGCCGCCCGGCAGCCCACCCCAGCGCTGCAGCCCGAGCGCTCCGCAGGGGTGAGGGCGGCCGGCGGGCCCTCGCCCCGGCGCCCCCGGCCTAAGGGCGGCGCAGGGGCTGCCGCTGGGCCCCCCCCCCCCACGTCGCCTGGTCCCCTCTCCCGCCGACCTCTCGCACGCCAACTGCGTGAGCAGGCGGGCGCAAGGAGCGTAAGGCTCCGCAGTGCTCACTGGGCTCCGCAAGGCGCGTACGGACTAGCGACGCTCCGAGAATAGCCCCGGAGAAAGGAGGGGGCGTTGCAACCGCCTCGCCCAGCCCGTCAAACTCGGCGGCCATCTTTGTCACGGGCAAAACCCCCGCCGCCGCCGTGGGGTTTTTCGCGCTCCCGAGCGTGCCCGTTTTCAAAATGGCCGCCGAGCGGTCCCTTTTTTCTCTGTCACGGAGCGGGAGGAAATAACTGTCACCTCCCGGGCGGGGAGGGGCGGGGGTAGGGACGTGGGGACCGCGGCGAGCACCGCGCCGGGCGGGCGGGCGGAGGGGCCGAGCCGGAAGCCGGCGCTGCGTGCTCGGGGAGGCGGGCGAGGAGCGAGCGTGTGAGGAGCGGGGCGGAGGTGGCGAGGGAGGAGGAGGAGGCGGCGGCAGCAGCAGCAGGGCGGGGAGCGTAGCCGCGCCGAGCCGCTAAGTCCGTCCGTCCGTCCGTCCGCCAGAGCGGGCGCGCGTAGGCGCTGTGCGGAAGGGCCGCGGCCCCTCGGCGGAATCGGCGTAGGGGGCGTTGGAGAATCGCCGCGGCGGCCGCCGGGTTGGCTGGCGGGAGGCGCGCGGGGAGGAGGGGGCGGCCCGCTCGGTGCTGCCGCCGCGGCTGAGGGAAGGAGGGCGGGCAGGCAGGCAGGCAGCCGGAGCTCAGCGGCAGCAGCGGCAGCGACGCCACCGCCATGGGTGAGTCTCCAGCCCGGGGCCGAGGCGCGGGGGGGCTGTGACAGTCCGAGGCGGGAGCCCCGCGGGGTCTCCGCGGTGGGTGGGCTGGGCAGGGCGGGAGGAGCGGGGGGGTGGGGGGGCAGCGGGCACCGCCGAGACCCCCCACCCCGGCGGCGGGGACCGGGCGGTGCGGAGCAGCGGCCCCGCCGCGGGGCCCCCCGGTCCCTCTCGCCGCCTTCCTCCTCCTCCTCCTCCTCCTCAGATGCGGCTCCGGCCCCCCTCGCCGCCGCCTTCCCCCCCACCCCCCCCCGCAGTCACTTCCTGCCTCGCCGAAATTGTATAATGCCTGCGCGGAGCTGGGGAGCCAGGCGGCGAAAATGCCGGAGATGTTTCTTCTCCCTCGCTTTCTCCCCTTCCCCCCCCCCCCCCCCCCCCGTCCATCCATCCTTCGCTCCCTCCTCCCCTTTTCTCCTTTTGCGCCCAAATTTGGGAGGGAGGAATTTGCTGCAGGAATTAAAGCAGCCTTCAAATATGCGGGAGAGGAGCGGGTGGGACTGAAATCACGGCGCCGGGGGGAGGAGGAGGAAGAGGAAGAAGGGGGCGCCTGTGCGCGGGTGGGTGGGGGTGTGTGTGTGGCAGCGGGAGAGGCCGAAGGCACCGCGGCGTGCCTCGCCGCCCCGCCAGCCGCCTACCCGCCTCGGTAGCTTTTTGTTTTCTTATTTTTAGGGCTTTTTTTGGAGGGTTTTACGCCGCCCGGGTCTGGGTTTTATTTGCCGCCCGGCCGAGGCCAGCAGCAGGGCCTCCGCCGGTCGGTTTTTAAAACGAACCGAAAAATTAAAAAATTTAAAAAATTTAAAAATTAAAAATTCACCAACAGCTCCCCCGGAAATCTGTATGAAACGGTTTATGAGCACTTTCTGTGCGATCCCCTCGTTTAGGCAGCCAGTCCCGCAAAATAAATCCGAGGGCGGTTTGGTGTTTGAGGAGGGTGACTGGGAAAAGGCGCGATTACATACTAAAATTTTAACGGGCAACTTAAGGAAAAGCAGCTAAACTTATTTTAGCGTGAAGTTGTTGGCTTCACGCTGGACCAATTACGTACAAATGTAATTCTGTGAAAGACAACGTTCAAGAATCTTCTGCGTGCAGTTTGTGTGCCGCCTCCTGCAGATGAAAAAATCGGTGAACAGAAGACTGTCAGAAGTACCCATTCACTGAATGGTTTTGCTTGCCCATGAGAATCTCCCTCTGATTGACGGTGGCTTTAGGTTATGTTCAGTGAAAGAAATGCTTCCATATGTAGAATTACTTATTATCTATGTTAAGACTGGAACCAAAAAAGTGTCAGCTTGTGGGAATATGCAGGCTCAGCTCCCTTGAAAGTTAGATGGGCCGCTGCTGTATATCTCGGCTGAAAGGTAGACCGTATCTTCTCATGCAAGATTTTTTTTTGTAGTAGGAGCTTTTCAGTGCTAAGTGATTACTTAATTTCTGACTAGAACTTTCACTGAGATATCAAACTAATATTACTGTAAAGTATTTCTCCTTTCTAATTATGTCTACATATATTTTAAAGTTCTTGCCTGCAGAAACATTAGGAAACTGGGGTAGACATACTTTTATGTAGTGTTTAACATCTTTCATTTGATACCTGCTTTGTTTGTAATGTTTGCTCTGTGAGGTTACTAGCATCTTTGTCTGGTGACTTGTGAACATAAAAACATTATTTTGTCCTGGCTTCAGATGACTGCATTTTTTTTTTTAAGCTGACATGTGAGTAATGAAAACCAATAAATAGAAATTTTACTTAGGAGAGCAGGTTTCAAAAGCCATTGCTTTAAAGGTTACTTACTGCCTTGTCTCCGTTGAAAGCTGAATTGAAATGCAAGGACATCACCTGTTCTGTGCTTGCTAGGAAAAAAGGGTTGCTACTTAGTCATTCTGAAATTGAAGCAAATGCACCCAGGACCGTACATATCATTCTGCGCACTGATAATAACTCATAGCATTTCCTTCGGTTTACCCACAAGGACAAGCAACTAGTCTCAGTTTAAAATGGTGCTTCAGATGTATACTTAGTGTGACAAACAAATGTGTGTTTGTGTATATGTGGATAAAAACTTGATTTTTTTATCTTATGAAGAAATAAAGGACCAGATTTGTCTTCTTTGTAAGCTAAAATACAATAGATTTTGCTTTCTTCTTGCATAAAGATGTCTAAATGTGCACAGTAGAACTTTTTTTTTTTCTTGTAACTGGCTGCCAACTTAGTGGTAATTTCATTACTGTCTTCCATGGGTCATGCTCATACTTTTTGTACTTCAGTTTCTTCAGCTGTGGTAGTTCAATGCTGCTGTGGTGGTGTTTTTAATACTATCTTAAAATACACATTAAGACAACAAATAGTTATAAAATATAGTGGCTACAGATTCAAAACCTCATTTTAAACGTAAAGTCAGTGAAGGAAAATCTGCCTCGGAGAAGGTGTAGGAGAGAGATTTCTCTTCGGAAGTGTAGTGTGACATACATTTTTAGCTTTAATTTATTGCCAGACTATTCACTTAACCTGTCTAGACCAGAGATGTGTATGTATGAGCGACGTTCTGTTTTCTGTGAATTGGTGCTCTAGCTCCTGAAATAAGCCAGTTAATTGCAAATGTGCTCTCTGTAATTAGAATGGCATTTAGTCACCATTTAAGTAGTTTAGTTAAGTCTCGTTTAAATTAGTAATTCAAATTTGGGGTAGTGTCAAACTGTAGGCGGACACAAACTATTCCCTAGGAGGGTTTGAACGTCTTGAACTGATGTTTATAGAATAGGTGTCTTACAGAGGTGGGGATGGCAGCATAGGTGAGGTAAAGACATTTCTCAACTGTGAGGGCCAGAAACTGGGTTCACAGAAACCAGTTACTTCCTGCTTACCTTGCCAGAGTGACTTTCACATATGCCAGGGGTGAGTCAAAATGGACTTTTTTCCAGCCCTGGTTTAATGGTAGCATGGTGATAGCTCTGTAATGTCATCAGGTAGCTGTCTTCTATTTGTGGTTGGTTTGTTTGTTTGTTTGTTTTTTTAAGAGGAAAGAATCAAATCAATATTTACTTGCGTAACTTGCAGTTTTGCCTTCTGCTTTAGTTTAATGCAGCTGCCCTGCAAACCAGGTATTTGCTGCATTGCACGGGCATGGCTGTGAAGCTATTTTAAGTTATGACATTCTTTGTGTTACATTAAAAATCAAAAAGTAACCAGTAGGCTCCTAAGCACTTCAAAAGACAATATGTATCCGCTTTCCTTTTGACAGAGTATGAGCCAGAGGCATGCAAAACACACACCTGACTAAACTTTGTTCTGATGAACATCCTGGACGTCCTTCCCATAAAAGCCACTTAATCTTACTTCTGCTTTTTGTGCATCAGTGCTGGTTCACGCTTCTAAATGTGCCTTACAGAAGCCCGCCAGTCACACACCAACTTCAGTGTCTGTCCTGGTAGCGCTGCTGCATGGAGCGGCGTGCTGCCTGGTAGCCCTTCTTAAAGGCACTTATGGGGAGTCTGTTCTTCAGTGGCTCTAGCCCTGTATCTTATTTGGAAATGGCTCTTTGTGTGGCCGTTTTCATGCCAGATTTCTGTCATTTAACACAATGATAGGTCAGAATGCATTTGCAAAAGATTTTGAAAGCAGTATTACAGAACAATAACACTATGGGTGTTACATTCAGAAGCACTTAAGTAAGTAAAATAGAACTCAATTATTTCTTAGTAGCACAGAAGATTTAGAATTTTTTTGTCAACATTGAAAATCACATCTCACGATGTAGGGTTTTTTTTTAAATTGTTTGTTTTCCTGTTTTACACTTAAAGGTTGTGTGCTTTTTGTTTGCTTGGGTTTTTTAACCTGAATAGTAAAGTTGTTAGGACTTACAAGCAGGGGGAGGATTGATTAAAACATTAGAGAGATTTCTCCCTCCTTTGACCCACTGTAGCTTTAGGGTGATCAGTATTAAGATACAGCACCCAGTTCGGGTGTCAGCATTTTTAAAATACAGCTTTTTAAATGCAAAGATTGTGTCATACCCACAAAAGACATGAGACCTGAAGAAGAAAAAAATTTACTTTAGGCTCGTCTTAAATTTGATGACAAAAAAGACCAAGGGGTGACAGTGGTCTTAGAAGCATGCTTCTGAAGGAGAGAATATCACATACTAAGGTTTTTCCAGTGCTTTGGGGTAAAGCACGGCAGGAACAATGACCAGAAAGAAAGAAACGCAGACTAGATACACGAGGCATGCTCTTTAACGTCATTAGTGGGTGTTGAGCTACGAAGTAGCAGTCTATCAAATTCCAATCAAAATAGTCTTATTATATGTAGAAAGCAGTCTATCATGCATTAATGTTATTACAAAGAGACCTTTCAGAAAGGCAGCCAAAGTCATTGATGGCAGAATTTCTGGAGTGACATTTGTCTGAAAAAGCATTGTAGATCATTGCAGTCGATGCTGAGAAAAATGTAAGATGGCATGAATGTTGGTACACTGGTGGCAGTGGTTGTCACTGTATTATGGGCAGGCAGATTATTAGAAGAAGAATGTATGAAATACTACCTCTTTTTAAATCTCATACATTAAAAGGCCATTCAGGTAATGATTCAAGTTGAACTTTAAATAAAATGAAACTTGACCTAGTGAGATGGTCAAAATTGCCAAGAATGCTTAAGTTAATGTCAACACAAAGCTTAAATCAAACCATTTCCAGTGTTGGCTGGTTGGAGTGCTTTAATCTCGTTTATGTGTAATTCTTTCACAGTTTGCAGGAAGTCTTTGTATGCCCAGCAGTATTTTCAAGCGGTATCCTCTGCTTTCCTTTTTGTTCTTTTTTAAGCACCTTATCGTGTGATTTCATAGCTTACACTGGTATAACTGGACTGCAGCTGAAAAATACTGGCTTGATTGCGTGTTCCTCTCTTCTTTGTGTTACCTCTAGTGTTCATGTACTGACTGGTATGATTAGGTGAGCTTGCTGATGTAACTGAAAGTTAACCTTAGGGTAGGGTAGTTTTCAGCTGGATATGTGAGCTAACCTGGCTTGCTCTCTACCTGTACAGTTCCTGGCTGAGTCTGTTGGCCAGCCGCTTGAAAGGAGGTGATTCTGCTGCTCTCCCCACCCTTGCAGCAGTACCTCTCTGGCCCCGCAGTGAAGTCAGTTCATGGAGCTCAATGCATGGGAATTACCTGGTTTTTCTTCCCCATGATTATTTTCCTTTCTGTCATTTGAGCTCCCTAAACCTTTCAAGTCATGGGATCACAGAAGTGTTGGCATGAAAGAAGAAATGCAAGTGTGCTCTAGGCAAGAGATGGAACTTCAGCTGACCATTTTGGCAGTAGTCAGGTAAGTGCGATCCTGATTTGGTGCCTGTTTTAAACTGGTGTAACATGGCACTACCGCAGAGAGAAGCAAGCTTGATTTTCTGTTCCCACCCTAATGCTGAATCTTAATGTAGGCTGAAAGTTGTGGTAGTGTGCCCAAGGCAGCAGAGATACGTGGTGGTTGATCTAGTTGTACAACTTGTTTATTTCCATGCTACCAGTGGTTAAGATAGGAAAAGAGGAAAACCCTATCCTGTTGGAGGAATTAATGCTAGTGGTTAAGGTGGTACTCTCCCCTGGGTGCTGAGCTGGTGACTTAGCTGAGGATAAACATAAGTGGGCAAAGTTTAATGGGTCTTGTTTCAGCTGCTGTCGTTTACTCCTTGAGCACTGAATGGGTGAGGTGACTTGCTTTTTATTATCTACTCTTGCATCATTACCTGCAATTTTTATGGTAATACTAATATTAGCATTAGGGCTTTCTTGAGTGATATGCAAAACTAAAGCCCTGACTAATGATGACTGCAGAAATCTGGCAGTGCAGAGGGTCTTGTAGTCCTGATCAGATCCTAACTGTGATGATACCTTAAGTAAGTTCAGATACCAGTTTTAGCTGACTTCTTGTCAAAAACAAAGCAGTTGTGAGGCATTAAAAGCTGTTGCTGGAGAAGTGTTATTTTTCTGGGAAATCTCTGACAGCAGAGATTTTTCTGGCTGTGCAATCTTACCAATACTCACTGTAGCTTTTTAAAACAAAACTGCAAAACTCAGAGTATATGACTCAAAATCTGAGTTCCAGATGCTGGCTTAAATGTAATTGAATGCTTTCAAGTTTGGGACAGCAAAAATTTCCAAAGCAGAATGAGGCCAAGAAACCTATCTTCTTATTTCTCCTCCCCCGCCCTGTTTCTGGAAACAAACTCTTCCTAATTGTAGTTAGTAAAGGTATACTAACAAACTAAGAGATTCAAGATTAAATTAGTTTCCTCTTGGGAGGCTTTGCCAGATGATGTGAAATCAAGGTCTGAGTAATCTCTTGATGATGGGTAAAGGGGAGCTGTTCTGTTGCTGCCTTCTGTGTTCTTTATTTTTTTAGCAGTTAGTTGAGGGAGAACTTACAGAGGAGAATAGTCTGCAGACTGATGCAGTATTAGTTACTGAAGCTCATGGTCATCTGCTGTTCAGCTGTGACAAGTATTGACCTTCAGTGCTCTTATTTGCAGTTCCTTGGGCATCTGCAAACCTTTAAGTTTTCAGGGTGGTGGAAGGAACCTGCAGTTTGAAAGTGACAGTCTGAAGCAATGGGGAACAAGACCATAAAGAGACTGGGGTAAAAACTAGAGGATATGGTTGTTCAGTCCTTTTTCAGATGTTGTGAGGTTGTGGATTGTGAATTATTCAGTTAAAGGAAAAATGTCTTAATGTTACAAGTTCAAAACAATGCCGAAGACTAAATGCTTGAAAGGAGGAGAAGGTAGGGGTAATGAGCTCCCATCCTATAAAAAATTGGTGAGGAAAGCTTTGAATTTCAGCAGGGAGTTTTTCCTTGCCAGCAGTTTCAAATTTATTTAGCAAGTTAATTTTTGAGCTGGTTGGTGTTTGTTCCTTTTTAGGTGTTTAACAGGGCCTCTGGAAAACATTTTTAAGATTTGTTGTATTCTGAGTCCTTAAACAGTTGAAATTTTCAGCAGGTGAGTTGAAAAATTATATCAGTCCTCAGTATTTTATGTCGACCAAGTGAAGTTATTTGAGTGTTAATACCTTAGTAGTGAAGGGACACTGACATCTTGTTTGTCCAAATGTGTGCAAGAGTTCATTTTGGAGAAGACTTTGAAAGCAATTAAGATACAGCTTCTCCAAAAAAGTGTTCAGTGGATGGCCTCTAACCTGGTTGCTGAATTAATTTCACTTGGCCCTAGCTTTGTGTCTTTGGCTTCTTGCCTAGCCCTTAGGTAAAGGTGACTCTCTTTTGGTATGTTCAAGCCTTTGTCGCTGCAGGTAGCAAAAATGATTCTGAGTTTCTTGTTCTTTTGAATTGTGTTCCCAGTTGTGAATCTTGGCCATCAAGTACCCTGGTGTGGCAGCCAGGTATGGGGAAGAGTTAATTCCCGCTCTGAAATTTCAGATGGCTAAACATGCAGAATGGCTGCCCTACTGGTATCCATGTTGGACTATGTAATGCATGCTCTTCACAGCCAGCTTTGTTGCTAATACCAAAACCAAAAGTACTTGGGCAGTTGAGAAACCGACAGATTTGGTGCTGTTGAGCACCGGGGAGGTTCGCTATTGAGCTGTGGCTTCAGTCCTCGCAGTCTTTAGGTTTGTCATCCAAGGCAATTAGACCGCCGGTGTTCGGGATGCTCTCAAAGGGGTTGCCTTCCTCTTTGAAAAACATATGCAGTAAATGCGAAGTTAAAAATGAATCCCTTGACATGGAATAAATGAAATCACAACTTAGAGTTTCTCACTGCCAACTATACTACAGATGAGTGGTAATTATACCAATTATATATTGTAATAGTCTTTAATATTAAACCTGGATGATACATTTTATTATCAGTATGGACCATTCTTTTGTATCAGTTGCCATTGCAACCCGCAGGGAAACAATCTTAAGTTTTACTTACTGTCTTCCTTACACAGTAATTATAATGGGAGCTATCTTTCTGTGGTATCTCTCTAGCTTAAAAACAAAGATGATTAAAAACAGTGCAGCCAGCCAGCTGTGTTTCAAAACATCTAAGTTTAACACATGGAGAGGTTTTTATTAGTTGGTATAATTCTTTAAAATAGCACCTGTGTCTTTTTTTTTATCTTCTTGGTCTCATTAGAGTTCTTTGTATTATAAATACAGAACTCCTTAGTGTGGAAATAGTTAAAAAGTAAAATCCTGTAAGTATTAGTGATTTAATAATACCCTTAAGGACCTCTCCTGGCAGTTTTTGATGAACCTTGTAGTAGAAGTACTGAAACATAATAATAAACATGATTTCAGAGTATCCTGAAAATTCAGCTTATAATTAAAAGTCTTACTTCTGTCTTCTAGTGTCATTAAAATATGCTGTCATAGGGGGAAATGAATGCTGTGGAAAAATACCTAACCTGCCTCAAGTGATGAAAAATACAGCAACTTAACTTTGAACTACCACCATGCTTTTTTCATAAAAATGTGTCTTTAAGTGATTAGCTGGTAACAGCGTGTTAATGATGAGAAAATCTCAAGATATATTTTATTTTTTCCAATTAAATTGCTTGTCTGAGACAAAAGGATTGCTGCTTTCAGAAGTACTGGAGTTTCACTGTTCTGGGGTACTTGTTTGCGACAGCACAAAAATGCAATAAACCTTAAAAGAGAAGTGACAGGGACGTGTCTCTTAGAAAATTTTAGCTCAAAATGACTTTCTTGGTGAAACCTACAGGGCTTCCAGAAGCTTCTATAAGTCCAAGTTTGAGGTGTTCAGCATAGAAACTGGTTTAGGAAAGTAAGAGAATATACAGAAAAACAGATGGCTTCCATATGCGAATGAGTTGCATCCACCATACAGAAATGTACGGTAAAAGCCCTTCACCATAGTTACTTTAAATGAGAATTCCTCATGTTAGAAGAAGCACCAGAGGTGAAATACTATAATTTCTCTCATGATTTTAAAGGGAACACATTTCATTTAGAGTGTGTTGAACATACTTGAGTAGTTCTGCATGAGTGATTCACCTCTCATTAGCATTTCTGCACCTACATGTTCAAGAGATTTTACTAGATCTGATAGTAGCCCTCTACGCTAGAAATGTAAAAATACTGTTTCTTGTATTGCTGTCCTTTCAGCTGCTTGATGAGGAGAATGGGATATATTGCTGGGGAGTTCACTTCTGTTGGTATTCAAGGCGTAGAACAGAAGGAAGCACAGAGCGCATACCTGCAAATGCCTTTTCCTGAGTCCCTTGGTTGAAATACTGCCAGTTGGACTGCAGGAATCTACTCTTCCTGAAAAATCCACTCCTGTGCGTGGGCCGATGTGAGATGCCCTTGCTGTTGCTGGTGCTTCGCTCAGAGATTTGGGGTGGGAGAGGGAGGGAATCAGTTGGGTTTTGTTTTGTTTTTAAATAGATCTAAACTTATAAACCATGATTTATCACCACCTGCTGAGTCTTCATGGTAATTGACCAATCTGTATGCAAATTTTGAAGGAAAATGCAATGTTAAGGTGAACCTGAAGGAACTGGAAAACGCTCAATAGTAACTTAGATTAAAAGGAAATGGCAAAGGAACTAGATGATACATCACAGCATGATACTTCATTGTGTTTCTTAATACTTACTATGCTTTGTTGCTTCTTTCTACTGTGTTTCCAGCGCGGAGTAAGACTGAAATGGTCTCCAGGTTGGGGCACTAAACTACTTTGTGGAGAATATATGTTTCCTTAAAAATGGCTCTTTTTTCAAATCCATGGTTTAGTTGATTTCATAAGAGATGAAAGTAGTGTGAGATAAAACTTCCTGAAAGTTCCCACCAGTTTTTTTTTTAATTCTCTTTAAATCTTTTATTTACATCTCTTTGGGAAACTTCCACAAACTAAATAGACGAGAGAGATGTTAAATATGAATATGAAGTGGAGTACAGATACTATTTTTATTTGGTTTGTGGTTTTTTTTTTTTATTTTTTGCTTCCCCTTGGAGGTTTTGTATCTAGGAATCTTTCATAGCTTTTTTCAAAATATTTTTCCTTTGCATCTTCCACCTTTAACCCTTGTCTCTGTGTTTGTATTGGAATAAACATTTAAGGATAGCAAAATTGAGGAGGAGGAGTTAGGAAGGAAGGCTGAAAGTGGTGATAGACACACGAAGTGATGTGTGGTTGATGCTTATCTGCTGCTCTTCCTGACACTGGTTCCCCGGCTGCTGTTTTGGTGACCTCTTTCTGTAGGCTTCCCTGTCTTCTGTGCCATTTCTTGCTGTAGTCATTTTGACCCCTGCTTTATGGAGTGGAAGATAATCGGTCACTTGACTGTCAAATCTGATTTCAAGTTGGTCATTTCAGTTAGATGCAAGTTGCTATGTGAAGGTGGTTTGCGCGCTGTTCTCTGCAGGCAGGCTAAGGCTTCTGTAAAGCTGGAATAAAGGGGAAAATGCACAAAAAAGAACAAGAAGCTTTAAAATTGTATTCCTGTACTTTTAAATTGTATTTAAAATGCACAGGAAAGGCTTACTTTTTCTACAAGGAATTGGTCGTCTAGCTAATTCTAGCGAAGGATGAACTATTACATAAAAACAGTTAATATGGGTGGCTGGCATCACGGGTAGAACTTCTTTTAATATTGTGGGCTGAGGTTATACAGGCCTGCTTTGGTAGTTTGACAGGTTTGGGTTTTTTTTTCCTTCCTCTTCCCCAATCTGTCTATAGTTAGGTTTTTTTTCTAAATAGGTAACTGACTTTGTTTTCCTGTAGTTGTCTGCTTTCTTGCACTTCTTTGGCCGCTGTAAGAATTGCAGCACTGCCTGTGTTCGCTGTAGCTGCTGCAGTCTGTGCACAGTTTGCTCAGGCATACCCTTGTATACTGTATGCTGGCACGTTTCTTTTTAACAGGCAAGCTAAGGTTTACCAGTGTGCCTTATATATCCCCTTTGTTTTAATTCAGAGTTTTCTGCTTTCCTTCTGGACATGCTGCCTGTAGCCCAACAGATGGACTATGCTGTCTGCTCTTTCTGATCTTTTACAGTACAGAATCCTTCTTGCAGAATCCTTTTGCTCTTAGACATCCCATGTGTTTCAACACTATCTGTTAATAAACCAGATGATAGTGTCTGGCACAGGAAAAGAGAGAGAGTCTAAAGCTCCCTCTTTGCTGATACTGACTCACCATGCCCAGTGAGATTTTGAGGAAGAGTTGAATTGAAAGTGCATTCACTGGATGAGCGAAGTAATTGATTGTTGACTTAATCAGCTCATTCCTAGAGACTGAAAGAGATCTTGATTTCTTAATAATGGTTACACATCAGAACGATTTTCTTTTTTTGGCTCCTCTTTGAGGATAGTTTTAATTTTTTCTAACGCAGGCAAGACCCTAGGTTTGCACTCAGAAGCCAAGTTGTCTTATTATGAGAGAAGGCTTTTAATAGGTTTCTGGTGTTTGCAGTTGACGCCTGTTTGAGGGAACAGAAGTGCTGATTTCCTTTCCATTAGTATTAGACTTCTACTGTGCAGGTTATAGCAGATATTACTGACCTGGCAGATGTTTTTGCTTTACTTTGAATTGTGAAAGGAGAAACATATTTGTAGATATGCAGCATAAGTTTAACTTTACAGCTAGAATTGATGAGTTCCTCTTTTTGTATTGTTATTTCCATACTTTTAAGATTCAGTATTTTTCTACTGTGGATTGCAGATATCTTAATCTATTATATTAACAAGTCCTCAGGGCTTGTAGAAGCACTACTACACTAAATACTGCTGCCTAGACTTCCTATTTTAAGAATGTGGTAACGAAAACTGTCAGTTGCAAGATGAGCAGTTGCAGTCTGCCTCTGGGATGTGGCAGGACAAGATGGAGATAATATATTTAGTTGTATGTTTTACGTATTGCCTCCATATTGAAATATTAATATTTCCTGCTAGTTTGGCTAGGTCTTAAGTCCTTGAAGAGTTTTCATAACATCAAGTAGCAGGCTGCTGGTTACTACGAGCGCACAGCAGCTGCACGTACACATGTAGAGTGTGAGCTGAGCTGTCAATTTGCATGTAGTAGAGGTAAAAAATGGCTTTAGCTCACCTTGGATTTGCTTCCCCTCTTGATAAGAGGGTTAAGGTATGCTGTTTTTGTCAGGCAGTGGACCTCACGCCAGAGACTGCCATCTTTTGGCCCAGATGGTAGTACATGAAGAATGACTTTAGATTTACTGTTCCTGTACACAGCATAGAATAAAAGAGAGAAGTGAATTATGGTGTATGGGCAATAACAAAGATGGTAGACAGACTTGATAGAAAGCAAGGAAAAGAGGATTTTTTTTATTGTCTGTGTTCTTCTTTAAAACTCCTTGGAAAGCCACTGTTGGTGCCTCCTTTCTCTCTTTTCACTCATTTGCATAGCTACAGCAGCTTGCTGCTGGCTATTAATCCATTGGTTCAGATGATGGATAAAAAAATGCCAGCTCTGCAGCAGGTTTATGTGGGCTTTGACATTTTGCTTGCGGGAGACCTACATTAAAGTAACATTGAGTGCACAGAGTGGATGCATCAAAAGTGAACTAAGGCCAAATTTGTAATTGTTTGTATGTCTTGCCTTCATTTGTGTTAAGTTAGAGCAGAGAGGATGGACAACTACCAGGACTTGAAAATGTTAGAAGACTTGATATAAAATGAGAGCTGAAGTGCAGTGTGGGTGAATGTAAAGTGATATATATGCAGACTGCTTTCATGCTGTACACTCACTGATAAGCTGTGAATATCTATTAAAGCTCAGGAGCCAGGTCTTGAGCCTGTGTACAGTTCACAGTATCATCAGCTCAGTACTCGGAAGTAGTCAAAAAAGCAAATTGCATGTTGGGAATAGTAAGAAAGGATCAGAGAACAAGAGATACCACATGTTCAGGCTGTGGATCTGTGACTGTTTTGCCCCTTGGATACTGAGAGTAGCTCTCACCCTCGCCTCTCCAGAACAGTACAGAGCTAGAAGAGTGTTACAGAAGTGCAGCAGAGGTGATTAGGGGCACAAAACGGCTTCTTCTCAATGAAGTATGCTAGATTATTAAGGCTGTTTTCCAACACAGGTAGTACTGTGCAGCAATTAAGCTAACAGGTGGTGATTTTGAAATTATAAAGTCCTCCCTTTAACAATATACAGGTAATCAAGAGGGAGTCCTTGGTACAGGGGCTTTTGTGCATGCTTCGTTTACATGATGCTAAGAAGAGAGCACAGAAGAGAAATCTATCAAATGCTATTTAAGTAGAAAAATACCCCCATCTTAACAAATACTTGAGAGGTAGAATTTTGGTGGCTGTGGAGGTGTTTAGAGAAATACTGCTCTCTTTACTCTGTTGTATGCGCTACCTTTAGACATATGTTTTTGGCCACTGTTGAAGGTGGGAACTTTGGTCTGACCCATGTGGCTGTTCTTGCTGGATATGATGGTTTTAAAATCACACTGTTTAATAATACTGCTTTTGTGTAGGGAACCAGGCCCTCCTGTGGACTTGGTGAACTGATGTAGAAGTCTTCTGTACTTGACAATGCTACCTGGTTTCAAAGTTGAAAGTAGTGATGTGCAACAAGGTAAATGATAGTAATATAGTGCTTAAGGTGGTTGATGTCAAAGCTGTTGGGCATTCATGCCTCCTGCAGGATCTGCAGTACTAGTCGTATCCAGCCTGTACAGCTTGCTCCAGTTCTGCTGCACATGTATCCGTCCTCCCCCAAAGCTACACGGAACGCCTTGTGCCACCTCTCTGCAGGGCACAGAGCAGGACTGGAACTGATTTTTTTGTCCTCTCAGAGGAGTGCGGCCACAAAGTACCCAATGTGCTGGCTTGTTACGGCTCTGGACACTGATAGAATATGAGGAGGACTGTAAAAACAAAAGGCTCATATCCCATTAGGAAGAAAAGGAGAAGGGGACCCCAGTGCCACTTCGAACTGTAGTCTCCATCACAATGTAAATTTTCTAAAAAAAATAGGCTCTGAGCCTCTGGGATTATGGGACTGATTAAAAAATTAAATGTTAGTGTGCAGAAGCATCATTGACTGCTGGCCTAGAACTTGGTATTGAGATTTTTTTTTTTGTATTGGTGTCTCAAAATACTTCAGCTACAAACCCATATCAAAGACCCTTTAAATTTCTGTTTTTCACTAAACATCCTCCCATGCTTGAGTATTTCAAGTGCCACGTTGGAGAACTAGCATAGGTCTTTTGTCATCCACAGAGTTAGGTGATGCTGAACAGACCCTTAACTTGTGCCCCCTAATTTGTTCTTTATTTTCTGGCTGTTCAACCATGACAGTTATGACCAAATTTGAAGCAGTGCTTTAATGCTTAGTATTGCGAATGAAGAGAATGGATACTGTTCACCGAATGCATAAAGTGACATAGAAATACAAAATCCTGAGAGACATTTACGATGATAATGGCTTTGATCTTTGTACCTTTTTCACTCTAAAATAAAAATATTGTGCAGTAGTGTGAAATGAGATAACATGTTCTGGGGAACACCTCTGAAGAAAATAAATACCCTTGAACCTATTATAGGTTCAGATAGCACATGGTAAACAAAAAGCACACTGAACAGCTACAGTAAAAAAAAAAACTATCGAATGACTACCTGTGTTGATCATTAAAGAGTGTGGAGGTCATGTAGTGTGGTAGTGTATTATTGTGAAATGAAGCTGTCCAACGTATAAAACAAACAAAGGTTACATAAAACACTATGCTAAGCATGCTAGGTTAAAAGTATTGTGGGTAACTTTGGTCAAATGTAAGTAACTTTTTCTT
Source organism: Morus bassanus (assembly GCA_031468815.1). NCBI lineage: Eukaryota > Metazoa > Chordata > Aves > Suliformes > Sulidae > Morus > Morus bassanus. The sequence goes on along the minus strand of CM062567.1, from coordinate 53,795,710 downwards.
TCCTTTTCTTTTCTTTCTCTCCTCACACCACCCCTGTTTCTCTTTCTGGATTGCTGCTGCACCTGCGTGGACTCGTTGCTGCAATGGTTCAAATTCATCGTTTTACTGGACTACTTTTGGATATATTCTATCGATATCTTCAACACTGGAAATGATGGAAATGTGTTGTTTACAAAGTAGCTGTAAGTATTACTTTGCTAAAGATGTATTACAGCTATTGTGGAAATAGAAGAAGCATTAGGGTTTTAGTAGGTGAACTGAAACTGAGCTTAGGTAGCAGGTCATTGAAAATCAGGAAGGGATAAAAGTTAAGGGGAAGCTATTGTAAGTACTAGAAACATGATATCTCACCTGGCGCAGTGATCAATACAGTGGAAGTCAATGCTTCAACAAAAAAAGTAATAAGTAACTTCTTTTAAAAGCTGTTGCAGGAATTTAAGAAACTCAATTCCAGTTTGTTTTGGTTGGTCTAGAGTAGCAAGTTACGAACAAATCAGTTCAAAAATCAGTATGTTGAAAGCTTCAATTTTAATTGGTATTAGTATACCAGAAATCTGAATCTAGCATCCAACTTCAGTTTTTTAAGAGGGTCTTTCCTATGGAGTATAAATGGTCACAATAAATACATATTACTGCCAAGTGTAACACTTCATACATATTTCTGGCTAAAATTTATATTTCATTATCTAAAATTGTGGGTGTAAATGCTGTAGATCCACTTAACAGAGCAAACAACCCTAAAGTTGCCATCTATTCTTGTTTAGCTTGTTATACTCAGCGTTCTTAAAGTTCTTAGTAATAAAACTATCCTGAATGTGGATCTATATGTGAAGGGAAAGGGAAGAGAAATAAAAGTAATTTGAAACAAGAATTATACGTAAACCCATTCTTTTAAGCAAAAGTAGTATTACCTAGATGTAATGAGGGGGTGAGCTGTTTCTGGTAAGCATGACATACAGTAAAAGGTATGTAGGCATTAAAAGATGCAGGTGGTTGACAAGTAGAACTATAAGGAGTGTCTGACTGTGATTAGATATTTTGGTAGATATTTGTACGGTGGGATGAATAGCAATTGCATATCCTTAATAGTTAATAAGGACCTGCACTGTTAAGGAGCTCTTTAATATCTTAATGAGCACCCACCTGCATGTCATGTAATACCTCTGAAGCATTGGCTTCTGTTCAGGATTTTAGATGGTGATAGAGTTTATTCCTCACGTGTAGTTGTAGTAATAAATTGGAAAAGTAAAACAGCCTTTGGATTTTTAAATTCCTGGCTGATTTTTTTTTAATCAAGTCTTTCAGGTGAGACTATTGCTGCACCAAAGGCTGAACTGAAACAAAAAGCATCTTAAAAAAAGTTTCTTGGTGACACAAGGCAAACATTCCTATATTTAGAGAAGTAATAACATTTGTTGTGTTGTGTGTATTTGAACTTAAAACTATAACACCTAGCTTTAGTTGGCTATCATTAGATGTTCTATTCTGTATTAGTCAATGAGTTCAGAGATACTGCCATTTTTTAAACTTGAAGGAGAATTGATGCAGTGTGTTATTGCTAAATGAGAGCTGATACTAATTTGCAGTAGGATTAAATCTTATATTTTTCAAAGTAGTCCTGCTAAGTTTGGACTTTTCAGACTTATTTAAATTTGATTATGGCACCAGTATAATATGTGTTTTTAGTGGTGTGGCATTGCTTGAGAATAATGGTTTGTTTGCCAAATGGAGATATCAGTATGTGACGTAAAGCTGAGTCAATTCATTGACTAGTGCTTTTGGATTGCAAAGAAGCTAGTTCTTCTTGCATTCAATGCTTTAAAAAGGATAGTGTTTTTCTATCCTTGCATGGAATGTTTGCTTTAATTAAACAAAAAAATTAAACTCTAGGAGTAGTTACTGTAATAAGTCTATTCTGTCAATCTTAGAAAAAAAATATCCAAATAAGCGAGTCAGCCGCATATCAAATTTAAATTAACCGTACTCTATCCCACACAGAGAAGTTCCAAGGCAATACTGCCTCCAGTAGAACAGAGGGGGTATTTTTTAAATTGTTTTTTAGAATTCATCTATCCTCTTGAAGATGATCTTAGGGAGGGGAATTTAAACTTGTAGGCAGTGTTTCAGCTCTGTGGATGTACATAACTCTCAAGCTCTGAAACTGAGGTAGTATCAAATCACATTCTCTCAACTTTGGGGGCACATAAAGCCTAAAGGCTGAAATCATTGCTCCATGAGAAACAGTACCTTGTGTTGCTTTAAGTAGACAGTTGTCTCCGAAAGTATTTTCAGATTCTCTGTAAAAGAACTAAACTGTCTCATCTCATAAGACAATCATCAGACCTGCTGTGATGGCGAACGCATTGCTGGGATTCTCCTGGAACAGCCATTTAAAAGTAGCATGGCTGATCTCTGGAGGATGGCTGGGTCCAGTACAGTGAGGGAGAGGCATTTTAAGCACCTTCAATATTTTCATTAATGTGGTGAGAAGAAGCATTGGCTAAAATCCACTCTTATCTCTCATCTCCTCTCTTTTCATCGTAGGCCATGTTTTGAATAACTTCTTCACAGTACAAGGCAACTGAAATTTTGCCTTTATGGAGGGTTTGTTGCAGTGCATGCTGCGTTAGTGTAGATCTATATCTAGGTTTAACATGGAGGCCTACAGTTGTGTGACCCAGACGTAGAAGGTATCACATTAGTCCCCATTATATTGGGGCAGTACCACCATGACTCTGGGGAGTATAGGAGAGCTACACTTGTACTACTTGCTTGCGTTTCAGGTGGGCATTGGGACAAAGTTGATTATATTTTTAATCTGTTTATGGTTGTACACTCTGGTACTTGCACAGTCATAATGTGGTAATTGTACTTGCTCAAAATACTGTTAGCATAACTAACTTTCTCTGCCAGTCTTTTGGCTATCCGGTCAAAAAAAAAAAATCAATTTTTCTTATTTATTGTTGCAGCTCACCGCACTGTATTTGATGTAGGCACCTTAGGTTGTTGAGAGGTTGGGTAGACAGCACCTTTCTACAAGTGTGAAAATGAAGTGAGCACTTAAATAGCCAAAAAAACAAAAAAAACAAAAAAAAAAAACAAAAAAAACAAAAAAAACCAAAAAAAAACCAACAAAAAAACCCCAACAAAACAAAACAACAAAAAAAAAAACCAAAAAAAAAAACACCAAAAAAAAACAAAAAAAAAAACAACAAAAAAAAAAAAAAAAAACAAGCAAAGTAAGAAGTTACAAGCTTTTCTTTTAACTTTTTTTCCTAAATATCTCTTGCCTTAGCAACAGAAGAACCTTGAAGGATATGTGGGGTTTGCAAATCTTCCAAATCAAGTTTACCGGAAGTCTGTGAAGAGAGGATTTGAATTCACTCTCATGGTAGTAGGTAAGTTTCTTTCTTTTGTTTTGAGTGGTGGTCATTAGAAGTATATTGATGTAGTTCTTAAAATCTTTGATCATGATGTAAATGTGTTGCATGCTCTCATGAGAAGATATGGATCTTCCTCTTCTAGGCTGTTAAATCTGGAGTGTTTGAAAAGAATGTCTGATATGCAAGTAGGTGAGGAGGAGAATAAAGAATGAGAACTGTTTAGTTCATACAGTCTAAGAAAAAAGTTTGGTGTGGATCTTGTCCAAAATGTGACTTGGAAGTATGACATAAAAGGAGTAATTTGAAGTTGGATTTTCATTTCAATAAAAAAATTGAAATGCTTTTACAGTGAGTGCAACATGGCAAACTGGGATCCAAAAGTAAAGTTGGAATCTTTCCTTGACACAACTAGGCAGCAGGATCCTGTACATCCTGCACTCCTGTGGCCACAAAACTGAGCTACAAAATCAAAGCTTTAATTTAAACAAGCCTTGCTAGTTTGTATGGTTGCAAAGAAAACCGAATGTAAACAGTGCGCTCCCTATGGACTACAGAGAATGGGAAGCTATAGTTCGTATGGATGAATAATGCCATGCAGAACAGTTCATTTAGGCTTCAGTGATGACCCAAATTGTCACCTCTCCGGCTAGGACATCCAATTTCCTTTTTCCCCCGTCTTTTGAGTACTTGTATGACAGCAGACCGTTATTAAGGTTGGGTACATCTGTGTGTATCTGATATAAGTATATACTGAATATGTGACTCAGTTTTGACATGCTAATTGTTAAAATAATAAGTGTTTTGTAATAGCCAGCTGTCTCTTTGTTGATGTCTACCTTTATCTCTTGTAATTTGGCTAGCTTGACAATGCTTTGATGTTTTGTCATCAATACAATGGATAGCTTGTACAGTCATTGTGTACATGCAGCATGTTACATAGTAGTACTATTGACGGAGTTAGAAATCAAGGTCAAATAGGTGAAAACTCATTGTAGATCACTTATAATTTTCTTTTGATTACAAAGTGAGTTAGAATTTTAAAATTTGAGGGTTGCTTTTTTTCTTCTGGAACTTGATTACAGGTTCCTTTGTAATCTAGCATCCAAGTACATAATTCATTATTTGTTACAAAACTGTTTAGTCTGAACTAAAATTTGGTTTTCTGCTATCTACTGGAAAAAGGGAGGAGGAAGGGAGGGAACTGTCTTCATGAAGTATTATTCCGGAATGGGGTATAACTTATACTTCCAAGTTTCCTTCTCGCAAAAAGCAAGTCTGTTACGGCACAAGTAGATGATGTAGTGATGTATTAGAAATGGAGAAAGTGTGTAAAATTACCTTGGTGTTCTTATGTTTGCCTGTAGTACAGTCTAATGCAATTGCATTTAGGAGAATGGTAGAAAATTGTGGCCATCGAGAAGAAAAGTTGGTCCAACATTAGACTGAAAATGAGATGCTGATCAGAAAATTTTGTTGCTGGTTCTACTTTTAATATTTTTGTGTTTACTACAAAGACTTAATTCATTTGCCTGCGAATTTGTGCCATTGTCTGGAAGTTTACTGGGGGAATGGGCAGTAGTTTTCTAAATTAAAAATGCATCTAATTCTATTCTTCCAACCCCCAAGTATAGAAATCAGATACTTGAAAGTGAGTGTTTAAGTACAAGGATGGCTGCTCTTTTAGTACTCTAACATCTGGGGAGAGGTGGTGGGGAGAAATTATTTTGTTTCAAAGTGGTGTGTCTGGTAATAATATGCCCTGAAAAAAATGTCTGTTTTAAATATGAAGATGAAATAGTTTGTGTATTACTGATCACTTTTGTTGGTAAACATCGTAATGTAATGTGCGGTTAGAGTCTTAGAATTGTAGTTTTTTATTGCTGCGTTCATCCTTTGAGATAGTGTACTTTGACTTGGTTTGAGGTCTTCAGCTGACATTATGATACAGTTCTGTAATAGTTAATGGAATTATCTATAATCAACTTATTAAAACTTAAAAGTTTTAGAATGTAGTGCTAATCTTTATATGGTCAGTGCTGGCTGAATAAGAATACTGTATAGATATCCTCTCTTGGAGATAACCTAAAATATTCTCTTGCTCTTTCTACTACCAAGAATTGTGCGTGCATGGCTGCCTTCTGCTGTAGATTGCAAAATTATTAGTCTGCTGGCTGTGCTTTATTTATAGGTACTTCAGTGTCAGTATGTTACCTCTTTATTCTGAAATGAAAAATGAGAAGAACAATGCTTGTGGTTGTTAAACAGATGCCGAACATGTTTTGTTTCCTTTTTTGTATCTGTGATCTCTGTGTCCAGCTATTCTCAGGTGTCTCTGAGGCTTGATATTGCAGTTAGTGCATTTGTATAAAAACTGTATTCCAGTTGTCAATTTAATCTGGAATTATCAGTTAAACTTAGTAGATGTGCATAGTGTGATATCTGGCTTGTTTGTCTTGAAATGTGTAGTATAACAAGTCACCAGATCAGTGTTTTGGGGGGACTTGCCAATATGGTCGTACAGCTATACTGGCTCTTGTGGAAACAATTCAGTTTTCAGTTTAACTGTGTAAGATATTTGTCACTGAGGAAGTAGTTAGTACAGCATCCAACAGATCTGACATTGTTTCCGGTAAGGATTTTTGCAGGGAGATAGGTTCTGTAAAACTGATATTTCTTGAGCATAAAGCATGAAGGTACTCCATAAAAATGTGCATTCCCCAGGCCACCGAGTTATTGCCATTGCCCTGGAGATGATGGGGCTGCCCATAGCAGCGTGAGGTGGCTTCCTGTGCTTCTATTGTGCCAGTGAAGTTGGAGAGAGGGCTTTTAAATTTGGGTGTGCATTAAGGCTGAGTAGTTGTTGAATAGCCTAGAGCACGATTTCTGGAGCAGGTCCAGTACATAGGTGCTCCTTATCTGAGCTGACGTAAGCTGGTTGGGGGCATTGCTTTGGAAGTAGCTCCACTTCAGCCATGCGGGCAGTGCTCTGCCCTGTAACTTGCTCTTTCAGTTGGGACTCAGTGAGATTACTTTATTTGAGGCTTATAATGCTAGTGAAGTCTTTTCTGTGAATATAGTCATTAATTTTTAGGAGTTCTGGTGATTACATTAAATGTAACTAAAGGATGAAGTGTTTATGAACCGCACACATAAATATAAAAAGTTGATGTTAAAACATTAAATATGAAGAGGATACTTTAAGAATCATTGAAAAGCTAACCTTAATAGGAACTGGGGTTACTCTGTAATATTTAGCCAATAATAAACATTTCAATGTTTCTATCTCATTAACTGTGTTTATGTTTTCTCTAAGTTGTATTCTTTTTCTTTCGGTAGGGTTTCTAAACTTTTCTTAAGAAACCAAAGACTGAGGTAGCCCTTTGTTTCCTTATTGATCAGTTGTCATTGGACATTGATTTGTCTTTAAAATCTTCATGAGACAATGAATTTCGTATTAGTCATATTCTAAAAGGCTAATCAGTAGTTTAAATCACACTACTTCTGAAATGACTTGGTTTTGTAAAACAAAAACTTAACAAGTGCCTCCTGTGAGATTAAGACAGAAATATGCATTAAACTGAGCTTTATTCTTGATGCTTTCAAAAGAAGGCATTTCAATAGTGGTTTAAAGCAACTAATTCTACATCTGAAATACTGAAGCTCACCAGGGGAAAAAATGTCAAATTTGCTTCTGTAGGCTGCTTCCTTCATAATCTTTTATAATCTCTTCAAGTATAAGATAGCTGTTGAAACACTTGAGAACCCGACATAAATATTTGGTCTGTTTGAAATCCAAAGTGTATTCTCTGTATTTCTCTGCTGTATAGGTTTTCTGGAGGAAGGTATATGCTTAAGTCAGATGCTCAAGAAAACTTCCAGAAGTAATACTACCATGGTTAGTAGCTCACAGTTAAAGAAAATCTTAATTGTGCAATTGTAGTTATGTCTGTTTATTAATATAATTACACTCGCTTAAGTAGTGGGTGTGTGTTTTTCTTGTTGCTTTAGTATAATGAGGTGTGGAACAAAGAGTTGCGTTTCAGTGTGTCTTTTTTCTAAACACTGAATTAGGAAATCCCTCTTTTGTTGTTCTTGTGTTGAAATTACGCTGGTAACGTGATTTGAACCAACACCCAAGTAGATGCGAAGTCATAATTTAAAAAAGATTTTTTTCTCCTAGAGACTTCATGTACTTAAGAATAATTATTTGGGGTGACTTTTCTGAGAGCTATATACTTTAAGGTGTTTAGGCTTCATGAGCCTTATTAGAGGTTGGACTCTTAAATTTTATTTTATTTCTTTTTAAATCCTCTGGTTTGCAAAATGCAGAACACTTAGTCAAGTGACTTTCCAGAGAACCTTTCTACACAGTTCCTATTTCTTGAACAACTGTTTGGTAGCTTTGACTCTGAAAGCTGGTTTGAAACCTCTCCTATAGTAAATTGTCTGTTTTGTTTTCTAACTGTTGCTTTAGCCTTGTAGATCACCTGTAGATTACAACTTATAGGAAAATGTCATGCAGTATTGTCATAGTGTTTAGTTTGTAATTATATGTGCACTCAAATGTTTTGGTTTAAACATGGCTTTTTGCTGTGGACGCAAAGGAAAGGGCTGTATTTTGCAAGACTTGAAGTTATGTTAAAGAAAAAGCATGCTCTCATTTTAGAACACTTTTATTGTTCACTGAAGAAAACTTAGACTCGTTTAATACCGGTATCTTCTGGTGATGGATCATGTTCTGATTAGAATTAACCCTTCCATTTGTTCACTTTCTGGGGCAGTTCATTTAGCAAGCCAACCAGTGGTACCAAGAGCCTCAGATGCTCACAGCTACGTGTTCTTTGCTAGTCTGATATCCTTCCCCCCAGTTTTAAAGCCAGGAACAAAATCATTAAGCATATGGCAGGATAGGAAGAATAATTAAGTGAAAAATGACCTGTGGATGGGTAGTATAATTTAGGAGGAACCATTTTCAGATGTTTCTAGTCCTTGTTGACCTGCTGTGATTTGAAATCATCTTAATTAAGGTTTCTGTAGTGTCCGTGCTACCACAGTATGTGAGTGTGTGTTTGGCCTTTGGTGTGACCTTCATACTTGGCTTCTTAGGATCAGTGAAGTATCATTGCTGAGTATTTGTTGCCTAACTTTGCCATTATTTTCAAGGCCTCTAGGTTCTATTACCATACAAATACAGCATAAATTAAAACATGCTTTCTTTTAAACCTGCTGGAGGGGAAAAAAAAAGTAAGTTTCGACCTTTCCAGTCAGTTCTTAGCTTCCCTGGGCTATATGGTTGTGTTATCAGTTATGGAGCTTTTCCTTGTGTATAGAGTTAGGGGTGTACACTGGCATGCGTATCGTAGAAAGAAAAAGCGTATTATGGAAAAGAACTAGCAAAGCCTTTTTTATTTCTTGAATGTGTCCTGCCTTCTTTTCCCCTGTAACTTTACTTCTCCAAAATACCTCAATTCCTCTAATTCCCCCATCCTCTGAAAATTGTCGCATGTTCCATGCTGTGACCTTGGCTGCAGCCCCTTTTGAGCTACTTGGCTGACTGCCTGTCTGGTACTGCGGTGCCAGGGGGCTAGGGCCAGGTTGGACAGCACTCTTTCAGTTCCCAGGGTACTCTTTCCATAAACAAAAGTAGTAGTCTGGGTTCAGTTGTTGTGTAGCAGGTATGGCTCCCTTAGGAAACTAGATTTAAAAAAAAAATTGCAGGTATTCTGTTGACAGGATTATGAGGCTTCAGTGAAATACAGAAATAAGAAAGGTTCTTTGAAGAATCTTGTAACCTTAAAAAAAAAAAAACAACCGCCTTTCATGTACTGGTTCTGTGGATATGTGTTCCAGTGATGATGTCTGCAGAATATTAAAATTGACGGCTTAATACTTACACGTACCTGATGGGGAAGCTGAAGCAAACTATGCTGAATTCAGAAGAACTGGCGGAATGGTGGAACTCAGAATGGAGCCAGGGTATTCCTAGAGATGATGCATTCCTCTGGAATAATCTCTCGTGATGGAGTAATGACTCACCAATAGCATATCACTCCTTTTTGTGGAAAGAAGTTGGTAAAGGTTTTTTGAGAAGGCAGAGTAGATGAACTCTGAAGATCTTTCTGTGGAAAAGAAGTGAATATCTCTTCAAGATGTGAAAAGTCAGTAACCTAACAGTGAGTTTACTGACCTGCAGTGCATGATTTTCCACCATTGCTTTCAGGTGAGAGCTTGAAGTATAGATTCATGTGACTACTTGGCTTCAATTAGAATATCTTTTCTCATACTTTGTTGGTTGTATGGGTGGTTTGGGGTTTTTTCCCTCTTTCTTTTTGTAATGCAATGAAATACAGTTTGCAGCGTGCTTGCTCTTCTTGCCTCTTTTGTGGTATTTTCCTGTGCCTTTTTCTAGTGTTGGGGAAGAATCCTACACAAAGTCTAAAACCTGATGGAGGAAAAAGAACTTCTTCCAGTGCATTATTATTGATACTTCGCGTTGGGGAAAGTCAGTTAATCTACCTATTTGAGCTTATCTAGAAACCATAGCTCTTCAAATCCTCTCACAAGTTGCTTATAGCATAGGGGTTTTTTTATCCCTTAATAGGAAAAAAAAAATTTTATCTTAATTTTTGTTAAGCTCATTTTAAACATTTCCCTCACTGTGCAATAGCTTAGACTTGTACTGAAGGATGCTTGAAGACTCTAATGGCCAGAACTGAAGCTGGTATTTAAAATGATTGCTCTTCAATTCTCAATTTTTCATTGTTTGCAACTACAACATTAATTGGAATTATAGTGCTTACTGGACAACTTTTAAAGAGCCTTTGGGTTTTTATTTTCTTTATTAACTGTTGGGATGCAAAGCTTCTTGAGTAGATTCTATGAAAGCCAACTTCAGTATGGTATCTCTTACTGGATGCTTGCTGTCATACGAATCTTGAGTTCTGACAACCAGCCTCAAGTACCAAGTATTACTATATTAAAATACTGCTTTGAAAAATTAAGGAAAGGTTTTGTAAAGCTTTGGTGGTTATATTTAAACTATACTGAACTGTTTCTTCTGTGGCAGCATTTTGGTCAGAGCCTAATTTCTCTTTTAAAATTCTTTGTTTCCTGGCAAAGGTTTTCAAGGGAAGAGACTTCTAAATAAGTGTGTGGATGTGAACCCATAATTTGGCAAAAATCTGACTGTAACCTAATTGGCTTTTATTTCTTTAAACAAGTGATAATTCTGTTGGAAACATTTTCTTTTTTTGATTTCATAGATCATGTCCTTGTCAGCCTCATAACAAATGGTATGAATTCTTTTACTTCTGTCTGCATTTAAAACTGGGTCTCTAATAGATGAATTCAGGGAATGAAAACCATCTAATTGAGGTACTGTGCTCTGCCTTGTGTAGGTGTCTTCAGTGTCTGCCTTTTTTAAAAAAAAAAAAAAAAAAAGCTTTGTGGAGTTTTTCAGTACTTCCCTACATAATTAATCCTGTCACGGCATTAGCTGTCTTCAGGCCAGTTGTAACTTTTTCTGTGTTTCTGACTACATAAATATTTTTGCTCTAGGTGGTTTTTCTTATCCTAGCTTACCAGTTTTTCATTTTATTTCTAAATAAAAATGTCCTTGCTGATTTTACACACCTGAATATGTGGGCACATGCACACAAACACACAGTTACTCTGTTGGTTTTTCATATATTACAGTATGCTTGTTCATTATGGTGAGATCAGCATTTGAACCTTGTCCCTGTTGGTGACAGGTTTGTAGATCGCAATTTAACTGAAACGAATGAGTCTTTTTTTTAATATTAGAATAAGAATAATTAGTCGCTGCGTGATGTTCTAGTTATGCTTCTGTAGATGCTTAGATGTAATGGTGTTTAATGTAACGTGAACTTAAAACACATCTTAGAGAAGGTACCTGACTAATGGATACGTTTGACATCTTAAATTGGTTATCAGGTGGCCAACACTTGTTTTGACTCTACCCTCAAAAGTCAACAGATTGTCCTGAGCTGTCACTGTGCATTGGTAGGGTGTAAGCTAAATGTTGCACATCATCTAAGCAACAACCTGTTAGAAGTGTCACTACTACTGTTTCCAGTTCCTTAGCCCCAAATAATCAGGTGCCAGTTTACTGCAGGTCTGGTTTTGGGGCCATCTTTGCTACAAGCCCAGAGCGAGATTCAAAGTAGAAGTAAGTTTTTTGTATAGCTAAATATGCTGTGTGAGTTGAAAACTGCTTTCTTCCTGTTGGCTGAAAATGTTAGGTTTGCCTGCTGTATCAAGAAATGCTGACAATTTCATGAATGAATGAATAGGTTAATATTGTAACCAAAGTGATGTTCTTGGATGGAGTATTTGTGGTCTAAATATCCAATTGTAGTAAAGCCACTGTGACCCATTAAATGTGACTCTTCTGGTTCACTATGCATGTTTTCCCTCTGGCTGATTTTGCAATAGTCAGTTCAGATCTTCACTGTTGAATCCATTTGAAGCTGTTAAATTTTTTTCCTTTTCCCAGTGTTTTTCTGTATGTAGTATGGCTGTTGCACGCAACTGTTTCATTTTGGGTTTTAGATGTTTTTCTGTTGAGCTTCTGAGCACATTTACTGACAAATTAGAGTTTATACCATACTCTTGTGTAGAATTTCTTTTACTAAAGACAATGAACACCTTCTTAGAAGAATTTTTTCTCGCTTCTATTCTGGTATTGTAGTCTGTTTTTTCCATTCATTTATCATAATATAATACTTCAGGCAGAATATTTAGACTTATCAGTGGTTGGAGGTAGGAAAGGCTGCTGAAGCTGACTGTTTCATCAGATTAGTTTTTCTGTTTGAGTTCTTGTCAGCCTTTTACTTCCATCCAGATTTTTCATTGTAGGTAGTTTTGTTATGCTTACCAGGAACACAAATGTAAGAACTCTTACACTCTTATCTTGGAATGGTGCTAAGTTTCTGTCAGTGTTGATATAAGCTGTATTAATTGTGTAATGATGCCATGCGACATAGTTCCTTCCCTCTATTAAGCTTCAAGTGAAAGTTGTTTTCGGAGGGTCATGACTTCCTAATTTCACAAGCAGTTCTGGCTTTGTATCACTGAAGTCTTGACTTCCATCACTGATGAGGCTTTAAGCCAGAAATTATGCTGACATCTTACAATCAGAACAAGTGTGTCAAAGCTAATGTAAAGTGCATCGTTCTGATACTTCTGTTCATGAAACTTCAGCTGTGAAGGCTAAACGAGTATTTTTCATGGGGCAGATCTTCTCCAGAAGGACAGAAATGGTTTGCAATTTAAGGGAATTAAACTCTTGGCCTTCTGCGGAATGAGAAGCAATGCAATGGAAGGACGCAAATAAATGTGGGCCAGCTAAGGACAGTAAGTGTCAGTTCTAACAGGATCTGGCTCTGGTATTTTACTACTTGGGATGTGTGAAGTGGTGCTGCTTTCTATGTAAGGTGACAGCTTGCTTATTTGAAAAGAATCTGAAGCATTCCCAGGTAAATCTCTAACTGTAAACAGCACTGCTTTTTAAAACAGCAATTTTGCAGTCTGAAGTCATTATATGTTAAGTTTTGAATTTATGGGCTAATACTGAATCTTGGGTCTGTTTTCTATTGCTAAGTCAGTTGAAAAATAGTAATTCAGTGGTCTGAAAAAGCAGTTGTTGGATGTCTGTGGAGCACTCTGCAGTACAGGCTAACGAGCATTGTGTTAAAACGAAGAACTGTGAAACAAACCACTGCTGAAAAATATAATTATCAGATAAGCAGTTGGTGACACTTCATAAGCTCAAATGGCAAGGAGCAACAAAGGGAATTCATTGCATGCATGCATCAATTATTATTACTGCCTTAATCCCTATTGCCCATGTCTTCTGTCTTTCAAGATAAAAATACTGTGCTTAGTATTCAAAAGCATGGTAGGGAACCACGTGTTTTAGAAGCAAGTAACATTGATCTTCAGTTTGTTCCAGTGTTTTGGAACTTGCTGTCCTTGATCTGTTCTGATTTAAGACTTGTATTTTTTGACCTTAAATGTTACTTGCCAATGATAAAACAAAATGTTATGTTGTTCTACTGTGAAGGAAATGCCTGTTATCAAGGCTCTGGTTGTTGCCAGTCAGACCAACAGTTCACTAAATTAAAGGATTTTGAACTATTGCACCAAATGTAGTTGGATTTGTATTCTTTTGGAATGATCTGATTTTTGTTACAAATGAGGCAATCTCAGGAATATTCTGAAGTTGTCTCATGAAAGGTCTGAGTGGTTCACCTGTGATATAATATTTTGGCAAAGAGCTAGTTGAGCTTTAATCTAGAAATATCTCCTCAAACCCAATGATGTAAATCTGTGAAACATTTACTTTGTATCTGTATTAAACTGTGATCCATTAATTTGCATTCACATCTACATGAGTTTCCTGATGAGATATTGTTAAAGTTTCTGTCTCATGCTGCAGAGTTAAAAGGGAGCAGTAGGTTTTCTGAGAGTAAACTTCTGTTCATCTTGAAAGTCAGCAATTCTCTTTTACCATCTGTTCTTCCTTGGTTTAAGGTATCAGAAAGTTTATTGTCAGTTTCTGGTTATTTCTGCTTCACCGTTTTCCTTTATTAGCTGTTTAAGTCTGCCATTGATGAAGAGGATTTGGTTTGTCGTCTTTTTTTCACCTCTGGAAAATGCTTTACATGACAAGTCGCACAGTCTGTCAAAGAGGCCTTTGAGCAATTAATGTAATGCCCTGAAGTAATAATACCATTGTCTTCATGTAGGATGGCATCAGTAAATAACAGAAGGAGCTCTTTAAAGGACCTGAAGAGAAGCTTGACTCTGAACATCAGTTTTCTTGGGTCTTGGGTAACGTGTGATGGTGTTTTGCTTAATGACCTGTGGAGAGGTTACCGACATAAAACAGTGTTCAAGTTTAATGGTAATTATTTTTAGGGGGATTTCCCTTCTGAACTTATTACATTTTGGTCACCAAAATTCTAATCTTGTGTCTGCAGAGTTCTGGCAAAAGACTCGGGGAATGTAGAAGCCTTTGAGATGGTTGCACAGGTTTGTGGCTAACCATTCTTCTGTGCTCCCAGCAACAGAACTGAAGTCGTGAAAAGAAATTATATCGTCTCTTTGTAGACATTTAATGTATGGCACTCCTTGCTCTGAACATGCCAGAGGTAATCTTGTTAATATGAGTCTTCTGATGCAGAAAGTAGTAGTGTTAAACAAAATCCTAACCACCTTGTTTCCATGTACTCTGAAGCCTGTGTGAAGGGACGAATGCAGGGGTTAGCCTGAGCAGGACGAGTGAAGGCTCTCATCCCACACCCCAGGTGTGTTCCACAGCACTGCCATTTGTGGCCTGTTAATTAACTTTAGTGAAACCCTAGCAAAGTCAGACCTTGAAGAGCATGATTTTGCCGGCTACACCAAATCCCCTCCTGTATGTGGATTACTGTGACAATGAAAATAGGATTCTACATTCACTTGTTCTGTAAAGTTGTGCTGGAATTTTTCAGTTTTAATTCTTTTATGGTCTGGGGTGCTTATAGTACACAAAATTTTTATTTGAACGAATATTTCAAGGATATATTTTGTCTCCTACTTTTTCCTGAGTAACTGAGGCTAAAAAACTAAACCAGTTACCACTGCAGGGAAAAGTCTTATATCAGTGATTTTGCAAAATACTACTTGCTTATGCTACAATACAGGTAGAGCTTAATCCAATAATGCACATTACTTTTTAATTCACTTAATAGACTAACACAGTCTAGTGGCTGGAAAACCATATCCGTGTACTTTTCTTATGAGGAAATACACACTGTGTTTCTGAAATACAGTTCTTGCTCTGTACATTTTGGTCCTTCTACCTGCTGTTGTTGAACTGTTTAATAGTGAGGTTACTCACTATTAAGTATTCCTTGAACTGGAACAATTTGGCTTGAATTATCACAGCTATTTCAGTCTATACAATAAGGAAAAGGATGTGATTTTTTTATATGCTGTTAGACTGTGGTTTGAACTGAGGGCAGTGTCCCAGATTTTATTTGACTGTGAATTTATCTGCTTTGGTTGATTTATGTCAAATGGCAAGCATTCAGATAACTGAATGAAATAAAACTGACTCAAAGGAAGTATTTTATGAACTTCACAGATACTTGGACTGTTTGAGGTTCTACTCAAAAAAAAAAAAAAGCTTCTGCTTTAAGTAACAACAGAAGCATTTATTCTACAGCTAATTGCAAAACATTTCTATACAGCTGTCTAATTAGAAAGGACTTGAGACCTAGAAGTTCAAAACATCAACTGTACTATGTAATCAACAGACAAACTCTAGGCCATCTTCTTGTCCCTCAGTTTCAGCACTCTTGTGAAGTTTTCTATCTGTCTGGTTTTTTGCTAAAAATAAACTTAATTTCTTAGAAGTAATTTGCTTCTGGGGCACAGTGTAGAAAGCTGTAATTGTATTTTCTAATGCCTATTAAATTGTGTTGAGTGGCTGACTGAGACCAGGCAAAGATACAGACAGCAGGATAAGTAGAAAATACAGGAAATCAGGAGGACAATCAGAATAATGACAGTAGCTGAAATAGTGACGTGGTACTACTTTGGAGAAGGCAGGTATCTGTAAAGATTGCTGAAGAGGTCTCCAGTTGTGTGCCTCCTGCAGTTTCTTGACTGTGCATCTACAGAGGTCTCTTAAAGGGCTTCAGAACAGCCCTCCTGCTAATAAGTGTTAAACAGCCATTTCTTGCTCAGAGTTTGTGACTAGCTGAAGTCAGTGCCTTTTGGTTTTTGAGAAATAAATTTTGAGTTTAATAGTGTCAGGGCCTGACTGTAGATAATGCTTGCTTTCTCGTTTACTATTTGTAACTTCTCACAAGCACATGTCGTTAAGATGTCAAAATAAAGATCTCTATCAACTAGCACCATAAACTTTGGGAGATAAATGGTATTTCAAGGAAATATCACTGCTTGCTTGCATGCCTTTTTACAGAATCATAGGATAGTTAAGGTTGGATGGAATATCTCAAAGTTGTCTGGTCGAGCCCCTGTTCAGAGCACTTCCATGTGCTTTTTCTTGGGCATCTGCTTTTGTCCTCTGTCAGGACTAAGATATTGGGTTAGGCAGAATAAGCTAGGTCCCATTTTGAAGTAGCAGTCGATGACAGTTTATGAGCATTTCAGGAAGGTGCTGGTATGGAGCACTTGGTCAGACCAAAGGTTTTAAGTTCTGTACGCAGCTTTTATTGAAAAGGCGCATTGAATTCTTTTAAAATGTTAGTGAGCAATTGTCTGGCTTTATTTTCATGCTGAAAGAGCAATTGTAGTTCAGGCTAGATGATTTTTTTTATTTTTCCTTGTACTTGGGGTCACACTTGCTACTGGAGTTTCCCGGAAGATCCTTTGTATGTTACTTATGGCTGCGTAATATCTGTGGAAGCAATGTAAGTTTTAAGTGGAGGAAGGCAAGGAAAGAGCACAATCCTGAGTTCGTGTACGATGTTGATTCATTTTTCTATAGGTTATTTTATTGCTGTACACCACTGTTTGGAAAGCTAAGGGTCAAATCCAGCAGGACTATCCTGCTGATGTCACTGCACAGTCATGTTTTAGTACTGTAGGTATGGTAGAGCATATTTGGTCCAACCCATGCATATGCCTTGTTGAATAAATTAATGTATACAGTGGTCTGGTATCTGTTGCATTCTTGAACTTCTGATGAAACATAGGCTCTTCAGTCTGGTTATTAAAATTACTTGACAAATGTTTCTGTCAAATCAGTTTGTGCTGTTAACTTGATAGTCCAAGCGTTTTCAGAGACAGACAACATTACAATCTAGAGATTCATCATATGGATGAGGTGCTGCCCAGGAGTCTTTACCATTCAGCTTTGTAATTTTACCATTTAGGCAGTTGCATTTTGCTTCAAAAAAGGCTGAACTACAAAAAAGTTTTTATACCATTTCAACCAGCAGTAGAGTTCAGGAAGATGGAAGACACTGATAATTTGAAAGGACTCTGAAACCTTTGTGAATCTAATACCCTTTAGAATTTTTCTCTGGCTGAATTTGTGTCCTGACATGCTTTGCAGTTGCTAATTGGGTGAAGTTAGGCTGTTTTCAGTTTCTCATTAACCAGATACTGTGACTATTTTATTAAAAAGTAGTTTTTTAACCAAAGATTAACTAGGATTGCCTCAGATAGAAACTAGCATTCGATTAAAGTGCATATAATGACAGTTCTTATTTGAATGACACTAATTTGAATATGTGGAGTGTGAAGACCTTTTCATGTCTCAATAAACTGTTAAAGAAAAGATCATGCAATTAATCAACTACTTAGGTTTACTCATTATCTTATTCCTTTAGCATTTTAAAACCGATATGTTATTGCATCATTTTTTGTGCCGTTGGAAAGCAGGGCAAGAAGGGCTTCCCTGTTACTAGGATGTAAGATGAGCTGATGGCAGATGCAGAGAATTTTTTCTGCTTATTGAAATAAGGTTATGTTGTCAACATTGTGTATTTACCAGTTTCCTTAACTGACTGCTGCTATCAGCTTAAAAAAAAGTAAAATCAATTTCATGAATGTTGACTATGATAAATATTTAAATAAATAGTTTATTACAATGAAATAATAATTAAAAAAATCCTGACAACCATGCTTCACTAAAAATGATGTGTTCTTTACTTGTTTGCATGTTTCTAAGTGGTTTAAATTAGATATATCTTTCTAGAGTTAGGTTATCCTCGACTTGACAAATGCAGAAATAAGCACTAAGGTTGGGGCCCTAGCCTCAGTAAAGATGAATCTTTACTGACTGCTTTTTGTGGTTTTGGGAAGGTTTTGTTCTTATTCATGCTTTAGGGAATGCTCCCTCATGAGAAGTCACCCTTTCTCCATAGATAAGTGGTAAAGGCTTAATTTGCATTTGCATCCATATCCTTTGCTGTAAAACCTTTAATACCCCAGAATCACCTTCCCTATCGAGTCAAAAATAAAGTGGTGGGATTTTTTTTTGTTTTGCTTTTTTTCTTGTTGTTTTTTGTAGGTTTTTAATAAGGATGAGAAAGCTGCTTACTAGTTGTCCAGCTACTGAGAACTAGACCTTTGCAGGTATACTAGAAGAGTCAATACTTCCTAGAAAAAGTGTCACATCTTAAAAGCTGTTTGTTTTCTTCAGGTAGACACACTGTTCTAACAACACCCACTGTTAGTGTAATTTAGATGAAGCTTGAGGCTGGCTCTTATTGGATAAGAATTTGAGAGCCTCTAGCACTTTTAACTCTAGAGAAGAGATAAAAGATTAACTTTGACACAGTTAGAAATATTGCAGATTGTGGTATCTTTTAGAGAGGTGGGCGTACATGCCAAATTTAGGTTGGCAGTAATTGCTGTGTATTTCCTCTCCTGAGAATTTTCCCCATGAAGTATGTATCTTTTTTAAAATACCTGTTTTTTCACTTAAGGTGTTTCTGGTGCATATACTAGTATTGACTAGTATTGATTCTGAGTGACATGAACACCTCAATAAATGTTACCTATTTATTATGAATAGGCATAAATACGCAGCTTCTCTTACTTGTAATGAACTGCAGTCTCAATTTGCTGTGTAAGTTCCCCCCCTTCCCACCCTGCCTTGGCTTTTTATATAAAGCTTCTTCGTAGCTGAAGTTTTATGATAGGTTTTGTTACATATAGATTTAGAAAACTTTGAAAATATTTTTTAAAAATTTTAAAACCTCAGCTGGGTTTTCTTGATACAGTGAAAGCTTTTGAATGAAGTGTCTTTTTTGTTCAAAAAAAAAAAAAAAAAAAGAAAAAAAAGCAAACCCCAGGAGAAATAAGCGACCGAGAAATTTTTATTTTCCAGCTAAGAAGACTAAGATAACTAAAAAGGCTATCTTTGTTTCTGTAAATGATAGCATGACTTTTTAGTTAAGTTGTGCCTTGATTATGTTCATGCTTCTGAGAATGGAAGATCAAGGGCTGTTTCTCACATGCCTTTCTACCTGTTTAGTTCAAGCTGCTGTGTCATAGCAGTACTAGTGAGTATATTTAGCATCCTTTCATGTCCATTAAATTGTAGAGATCTTGTTTCTGATGTTTCTGGCTGCAGCTTTTTTTGCTGATGTACTTTTGACCATTTCCGGAAGGCTTTTTATTACTTCCCATTCAAAAACATCTTTAGCTCTTTCCACATATTCTAGCAAAGTGACTGCATATGTCAAAACGTATGTATAGCTTCAGAGTTATCTGCTTCTAGAAGCAAGTAAAACCTGTGGTTCTTGAAGCTATTCGGGGAGAAAGTGAGGACTTGATATGCTGGGTGTGAAGGTGGGAAAGTACTTAAAGGGAAGGTAAAAACAGAAGACAAAGGGAACTTCTATTGCTGCTTAGTCTTGAGATGTAAATTTTGATTTGCATAATAAATTATGCAAACTAATTAGTAATTGAATTTCCATGGATAAAAAGGTGGAAAAATGTGACTGGGACGGATATTCCTGCCACATGCTGCTCTCTTGGTTTGAATCCAGATTTATCACTGGGTGCTGCTGCAGAAGTGGGAACTGCGTGGCTGGCTGGTGATAAGGTAGGCAGGGACAGCAGAGAGCTGTGGTTCATGGAGAAGTTTCCTTAGTCAGATCTGCTGACAAAGGTGAATTTCTGTTCGGCCCCTTGCATTATGCCAGGAGAGGTTGTCGAGACAGTACCCTGCCACCCACAAGGATTTTTCTTATCTCAAACCTGCTGCTGAATACCACAGCTTTTTGTGATCTTTCTTTGAGGTGACTGAAGTCCTTGCACATGAGGATAAGAGGGCACACTGGAATCATGCAGTTGAGTGAGGTAGAGGTGGTACAGTGTTTACTTAAAAGGTTAGGTAAATGAGTTGCCACTTAACACAGTTTGTTACAAAGCAGATCTTTGGGGGAGGCTTGTTGTCTGGCTGTCTGGGTCAGGTGGGTACGGTGCCTGGGACATTGTGCACAGGCGCTCTGTTCAGAAGGAATGCAATTGCCGATGTTCCACTTAAGCTTTTGGAATTGGGCTGAATATTGTATCATGGGGCCTTTTTATACGCATAAATTCTTCTCCACACCTCTTTCATCAGAAGCTTTTTTTGCCGTTTTCATTACATGTGAGCTCATTGGGTGTTTCCTCTAGAAGGCTTAAATGTGTTTTGGTCCTGCCCTTTCTGTTGTCAAAGTATCACTAAATACATTCAGTAATCCTCTGAGTAGCTTTTTTGACTTACATGATTCATGTCTGACAAAGACAGGCACCTTATACTATAAAGTATAAAAGGAATTGGTTCTTGCACAGGTGTGGTGGTCCATTTGTTCATGGTTACACTCATGCTATGGATCTGCTGATTACTGCCATTCTGAAGGGTTTTCTTGCTTTTTGCCCTGTAGCTTGTTTAGAAGCTGGGTCAGTTTACTGGCTTCAAAGAATGGTGTTTGGCATAACACTTCAATCTGAAGTCTCCATGTAAAACTAGAGATCATAATAAATTGGCTGCACCCAGAACAGCAGATCATACTGGTTTTACTTTCAGAGTCCAGTATGGCTGAAAAGAATGCAAAGGAATAGATGGAAGCTATTCCTAAGCTCTTTGCCTTCAACTATTTTGAGACATTTAATTTCACTCTTAAGCTAGTTATAGAGACCTTCAGTATAGGAATACGGATTTTATATTTTGTCATAAACAAAACCTGGATATGGAAGTTATTGTTCTGTGTTTTGGCTGTTTTTTTAAGAATCTTGCTAAGTAGCAAAGAAAACTTTGAATACTTTATATAAAAAAAAAGTTCCCAACAAAGTATAAGTTTTGCTAAAATGCAGTAAAATTTTACCTTTTTTATTTGTGTATGTAAGTTGTAGTGTATGGCTGTTTTTGAAGGGTGGTGTGGGTTTTTTGGTGGGGTTTTGGGGGTGTTTTTTTGGTGTGGGTTTTTTTTTTCACCATGTCTGTATTCCCTGTTGGCCCTCTTCGAGTTTTTTGCATAATGACTATGGCTTCTACTATGTTGATAATCTAACTACTCAAGCTTGTGGAAACCACACTAGCTTGCCTTTCAGAACAGGCTTCTTAATATCTCACTTCTAAGCCTGCTAATTAGTAGTTAGCATTGGTCATAAATCAAAACTAAGCACTGTTTGTATATGCTATGGACAGGATGAATTAAGAGCTTTCTGTCTTGTTACATGCATGTTTTTTTGGCACTTTTTGTTTGAGGGTATATGAAATTTAATAGTTGTTTAATGTTGATCCTTCTCAGTTAAATGCACTGAAGTTCTAAAATAGCATTTTATCTATGCTTTGGGTCCAGTAGTGCTTTTGGGAGGAAGTGAGTGAAAAAGATAAGGACAACTTTAAACCATCCCAGTGGTGTGGGTTTTTTTGTCTTTGTTTTTCCAGTAATAACTGATGTATTTAGTTTTACATAAAGCTTGTATGCAAAAAGGTTCTCCAATATGTTGTTTTTTTATGAAGTCTTATGAGATCTGGTGCATAATAACATATTCCAGGTAGGAGTATGTTTGCTACATACTGTGCCATCCTTCATTTTCAGAACTGTGAGGACAGAGATTGCATTGTTTCCTTCCCTATGATCCAAAGGTGCTAAGTTCATTTTCTCGTAAGACATTCATATATACTTGCCAAAATACTACTCAAAATAGCCTAACCATATTCTGCAGCTTGTTGCTGTCTGGGTCAATGGGCTAATGTTAGAATTGTAAATAAAATATATTCAATGGGTTATGAAATCTCTGAGAGTAGGGCTGCGGTTGCAAAAAGTGCAACCTATTTCAGGTTTGTTTTCCTGAGAGGGATTCATGAATAGAAGGTTAAGAGAACTAATTTCTATCCCCTGTTTGATAATGGAGTCAACTGGTTGCTCCCAATAATTATATTCCACTTCCAAGGCACTAACATTATTACAATTTTCGGCTTTGGCTCTGGAAGGGGGAGCATCTCTGCTATTCTGCATGAATCCTGCTGCATTGATGGCAAACCACCACCATGTTTTGGTGGGGTCAGCAAAAGTGACTCTTGACTCAGTGAGGGCTGCTTTAGGTAGTCTGAGGGGATGAGGACTAGGAATTACTGGACTGCTGTAGATAAAACAATGCTTCTGCACCTGATGGGGAAAAGGAGTAAACAGACCAACAGCAAGGCTCTGTGTAAGGAAGCTGAAGTCCAAAAGCATTTATAATACAGATGTACACGACACATAATATAAGGAAAAAACTGTTTTGGGTGTGTTCCTCTCTTGGTTGAATAAAAGCTTACTTCCTCACTCCCATCCCTGGGTGTGGGAAGACAGACCCTTAAGTTTTGAGGAAAAGGGGAGAAGGGAGGTTTGTTTCCTTTCTGGATTGAATATGAATTATACTTCTATAATTACATAATTTATCTAGAAAAAAAGCTTTTTAGATAACTAAGGCCAGCAGTGATCATGTGAAAGAGCCCCTTGAGACTGGGGAAGTATTCTGCATTCAGATTTTAAAATTAGTGCTTTTATAGCCTAACTCAGGATTGCAGTGGTGGATTTTTTTTTTCCCCTGTACCTTCTGTCTGGCACCAGAACACTTGTTCTTCCTTATGGGTGGAAGACGCAGTGATTGTGCTGCCTGTTGTCAGATCCCTTTTACTCCACCACCTCACTAGATGACACTGGGACCTCTTGAAGAATTTCAAAAGGTGCCAAAGACTAGAAATGTCATTTAATTATATAGACACTGTTTTTGCAAAATTTTTATACGATTGTTTGACTTTCTCTCTCTGGGGGACAATATAAATAAGCTTTTTCTGTTCTACAGTTGGTGTTGGTTGGCTGACTAGTTGGCACAAGTGTTACTGGCTAGCAAGTCCCACTTGGGTTTCTGGTCTGGCAAAACAGTGCGCTAGATGGTGGTATCTACAAGGGAGTTTTAGCTCTGAACTTAATTCCATTTTTGAAGTAAATCTCCCGGTTGTTCCCATTTACTGGGCTTTCAGTCCTATCATGGGGCAGTCTGGCAGCATGTGAACCTGATTTCTTTCAGGAAAAAATAGTAAATTGGGAGATTCTGTTAAGGATTAGATGTAATAGGGTCCATTTGCTAATTGGCATTCAGTCCATCTGCCTTGAGGCTTACACTGAGAACGCTTTTGAGGAAGACAGAGGGGCAAGAGGGCTGAAAGAGGAACCTACACTAACTGCCTGGTAGGAAGTGATGACCACTGGTGTCTAGAAAACAAAACTTGGTTCTGCCAGTTATGGAACAACTTGTACAATAATAATACATAAAGTTTATAAACATTTTTGCAAATATATATTCTTGCAATTAAGCCCATATTAACTGTTTACAAATGAAGACAATTTTTCTGAGCATAGCCATTGTTCCAGTAAAAGTGTAAATGTGGCCTTAGGTGTAGTTAAGTCTTAGTTCCTGTAGTACAACTTTTTATGCAAAATTTTCAGTGTTTGGTTTTTCTTGTATGTAGGAAGTCATTAATATTTTCTCTAAGTGAGTCTGATTTCTTTAAAAGGAGAAAAAGAAGCAAGGTGACTAGTAGCAAGTTTGAGAAGTTTGGGGTTTTTTGCATGTAGAAACTCTGAGAATCCATAAAAGCACGACGTATTTAACATGCAGGCTGTAAGCTGTAACTTAAACATTCCAAGTTAAATTGAATTAGCCAGAGTAGTTCTGACTGCTTTTTACCAATGGATTGCTTTGTCAACTGTTGCAAACTTGTCAGAGGAAAAAGCTTCAAGCTTGTTCATCTTAATTCCATAAACATTGAGGCGGTTAGCATAGACAGGTAGCACTTCAGGATCTGCGGTGGTCTTGCTGTGTTTGCTTTTCCTAATGAGGAAATCAGCAGATAGTTCTGTTTCCTCTTTGATGGATGGTGGGTTTTTAATTATATCCTCCCAGCCCCCACCCCACCCCGTTTGGTCCCATTTGTGACATTTGAAGATGGTCAGTTAAGCATGAAGAAGCAGGCAGGAACATAGGTATGGTATGTCTGTAGTAGACTTGAGGGGCTTCTCAACATTGCTGAGTAAAGGCCAGTAGTTGTAATGATCTTTAAGATTAGGAAATTGATCCTACCAGCAAAAAGAAACAAGTGAAAATCTCTTTAAAATCTAGTTGGTAATAAAGATGTTACCAAATTTTTTGTGCTTCTAGACAAATGCTGTGAAATCAATGTAGCTTTGAGCAAATCCGACCTGGTTTGAAATAACAGATTTAATGCTGAAATTGTATCTGTTATAGCTGAAAATGGCCTTATATTTCCTTCCTGTGCTGCAGACATTGCTATTGTCTGATCACTTTAAAGATCTTAATGTAGATCTTAATGTAGATCTTTATGGGCAATTTATACTTAAATAAATAATAATTTTTTAAAAAGTCTTTACTTTGGGACTGGAAGAAGCCATCAGTTCACTTTGTGGTCTCTCTTGCTCATGGTACTTTACCATTTTAGTCATTGCAATGAAGCCCTTTCAAATTAAAAAACACTGCGGCCCTGGGCGCACACCCCCACCCCCCACCCCCAACAAACAAACAAAAAAAACCCCAACTGTGGCATATGCTTTTTGCTGAAATACCTTCAGTAGGCCTGGTACAAGGACTTCAGGGGTGGCTAGCTGAAATACTTTATTTTTCAAGAAGTGTTTCAACTTAAATCTTTATTGCATATGCTTTAAATCGCTCCTTCCAGAATCATAGCTAGGTATTTTTAGGAAAAATTTTGGCCCAGGAATATGCAAACTTCATGTTTAGTCCTTCAGGATTGTTTTAAGCAGCAGAAAGGGCACAGCTTATGGTCATGGTGGGCAGAGGGGAAGCCCTTAAATCTGAGAAGAGACAAGAGTATGCATCTCATTCTTTTTGCAGGGGCTTAGAGACAGGAGGTTGCTCCTTTTCCAGTAATTAGGATGTTAGCTAGTAGAGAAGGATTTTTTTTGTTGTTGTGTTTTTTTTTTTTTTAAACTTACCTGGGTAGTTGAAAGAAAAAGTACAGCATCCAGATAGAGGTTGCAGTGCTGCATCTTCGATTGAGGAGGTGGAGGATGTTGTGGAATGTAACTCTGGTGGTAAAAGTAGCAAGTTATGTCCAATTATGAATAAATCTGGCCCTTTCAGAACCTGAATTATCTCTGGAGCACTTTAGGCTTGTAATTCAAATGTAACATCATTAGAAATGAGAGGGGAGAGGAAAAAAAAGTCTTCATGGAAATTTGGAAGGAAAGATGATGTATTGCAGGGGTGGTAGTGACAACCTTGATCTTTATTTTACAGTATAGATGAATATAGATCAAACTGTAAAAAGTAGGTAACCTGAAACACATGATGTAAAGAGGAAGTTTGTTGTGGTTGTTCATGGTGAGTTTATTTTTGGAAGGAATATTCTTGGGAGAGCAGAGGGCTTATTGATGTACACTGTAACACAGCTCAGTGCAGCAGAGATTTTTGCTGAAGTCTGAATCTTGCCTAAAACCATTTTCCACAGCTTTCTGATTGATTTTTTTTTTGTTTGGTGGTTTTTTTGTTTTTGTTTTTGTGTTTTCCTTCTGTAGGAGTATTTCACTCCAGCATAATTGGATGTTGGGGTGACTGGTACTGCTCTCCCGGTACGCTACTCGGTTTAGGACTCTGTCCTTGCTTTCTCTCTGATTAGTCTGTGTGGCTTAAGTGCTTCACTGTTGAGAAGTTTTGTTCAGAAACAGCATAGATTTGGGCTGCCTACATAAGCTTCTATTTTCAGATGTAGCTAGCAGTTTATTTTTCAGTTTTATTCAAACTTCCTTATACTTTTTGAAGACTTTCCAACTTTATCTTCTCCCAGTTCCCCTCTTCCCAGCCCCAGGTTGTCTGTTGATCCTGGTGTGTACTTGCATGCTGGTTTACCTTGTGGTGAGAATTGATGTTTGAGACACCTTAGAGTGCAACATAACTACTGAATCTGCTGGCTTCATCCTTTTAATTGCCTTTTAGGCTGCTTAATTTAGGCCTTCATTTTTGTGATCTTGACTTGGCTGTCATCTTGCCTTTTGAGAACAGAGTTCCTGATAACACTATGGATATTCAGGTACAAAAACTTGCCCTGATTTTTTCATCACAGTAAGTTTGAACAATACTGATGTTACTGAAACTGTAAAAGTCCTATCCCACCCCCCCTCCCCCTTTAACAAGGATGTTGTACTGCACAATGACCGATTTTAGCTGTAGCATTTGGAAACAGCTAGGAAGAATCCAGACTTGCATCTTCCTTTTCAAAAATATTAGAACCAATGCAAATTCCTTGGCAGTCACTGCCTTAGCCATGACTCTGTTTTGTAGTTCTTTACCTCATCTGGCTGCTTTTTTTCATATCTATACCTTTGCATTTCTTCGACATTGCCCTTTTTCCACTGACCAATCTGATGTGGCAAACTGTCTTTTTCTAGTCCTCCTTGAATCATTTTTATGTTGGTAGATCTGTAATGTGACCAGCATAAAATTACCACTGGAAAATAACTAGAGCTGCTGTCTCCAAGATTGCTGGTTCCTTTCAGAGGTTTCCCATTGGAACATGGCATGGATGATTAGCGTCACAGATGTTAATGGATAAAACACTGTACAGAAAACCACTTTTTTTAATGTGGCACTGGAGTCACTATTAGAGTTGTTTATTTCAAGGTGTGTTTTTTCTCATTTTTTCTAGCTTTTCAATAATTGCACATCTTTAAAAACTGTAAAATTTAAATTAGTATTTTCATTTCAGCATTGTGTTCTTGTCATCTTCTTTTCCCAAACCAGATTATGGTTACTTTTAGGAAAATGAGACTTGAGTACTTTGCCGGGGGGAGGGGGATGGGGGTTGGGGGTGGACGGACATGGGGACATCCACCCCCACCCCCACAAAAACAACCAACCAACCAGAAAAACCCTCAAAACTTGAAGGGTTTTCATGCTTAATGAAACACAGAACAAAGTGAAAGGGAAAAAATTAAACTGTGCATTCCATATGTGGTCAGCCTCTTTTTTTCAACTAGTTTTTCTGTAGAGCTTTTTTTAATATACTGAGTCTTTTTTTCCTATAGATTCTGGAATTCCCTTTTCATGCTGTTTCTTAATATAGTGGACAGCCTTTTGAAGATGCTTGGATGAGAAAGTTTGGTTGATGTAGAGGGTGTCAGTTGCGTAAATAAGAGTATGGAAATGATTCTCTGTCATTTTTAAGTACTTGAAGAGGCATACTGGCCTCAGTGGCATTTATGAAGTGTCATTCTGGTTTAATTAGGAAAAACTGATCCAATAATAGCAGCTGTTCCTCTAGGCTGAAGTTCAGTTTTTAACCTGGCCTAAGTCTGTGCTGCTGCTGAAAGAACTAATAGCACTCTACCCAAATTGGATTAGTGTGTGAATCCAGCTGGAGAGTTTTCTGGGAGCTGCAAGCAGGGTGAGTCTTCAGTCTGTTTGCAGCATGGCAAAAGTGTCAGCACGAAGAAGGGGTGGCATGGAGGCTGGGATTTGACATTGGGTTTTTGGGTGGTGGCTTTTTTTTCTTGTGGCAGTACTGGTTAATACAACAGTGATTAGGTGTTTGTTTCAGAGACTTGTCAAAATGAGCCTTGGTTGCATTGAAATAATGGTTGCTTTTCACTAAAAATCTTCAGCACTTTAATTACTTACTATACTGTGGTGGTTGTAATAAAGGATCTATGTTTATGTCTGAGATATTTTTCCTTGAAGAATTTTGACTTCTATAGTTGGAAGAGCAGCTTATCCTACAGATACCTTTCATACTAAAAATACCAAATGAAGCTATGCACAAGTCAGTCTTGTAGGATGCTGTTGAAAAATATTCCTAGGTACATGTTTAAAAATTGTGTTTTGTGGATTCTATATGTGTCTGAAATTTTTGAGAGCTTAGGGGAAGAGCACAACCTGTAGCACTGCTCAGCTGAAGTCATGCATCAGATCCCCTGATGTTAATGGCTGCATAACTCTGTACTTTGGCAACGTGCTTTTGAGTTGACACTTTTTGAAGCACCGGTGGTTGCAGCTGTCCAGTGTGGTGCAGGATGAAGGCAAGTCTTTGTTCCTGGTTTTAAAAAGAACAACTTCAAGTTTTGTAAATGACACATCGTTCAGCATACATACAGGCTTGGCTTTAAATCAGTTGTTTAGGATGTGTGTTTCAAGCAAAACATTTGTGGGGTATAGAAATCTTGTTTGTATGCATTTTCAAATGACTCCCCAAGTTTTTGGAGGAGAAATTGCAAGATTTTGTTATTTTTTAGGTCTTGGAAGCATACATTGCTGACAAAAATGTACAAAGTTGCTAATTTAGAGGAAACTGACT
Organism: Morus bassanus; assembly: GCA_031468815.1. Lineage (NCBI taxonomy): Eukaryota > Metazoa > Chordata > Aves > Suliformes > Sulidae > Morus > Morus bassanus. The sequence goes on along the minus strand of CM062567.1, from coordinate 53,766,973 downwards.
ATTGGCAAGCATTCACCACTTTTCTGCTACATCAGTGCTAGGCATAGCAGAAACCAATAGCTGACCACTCAGCAGACATTGAGAGAGAAAAGAGGATGTCAGATTTTCACTAACTTGCCAAGTCAATATTTTTTCATGTTGCATTTGACTGAATGATTTAAGAATTTTTTGTGAAAAAATATTTTAAGAATTATGTTCTGTATTTCTTTTGCCTAAACTCATCGTATATCATCCTCGCCTTCTGTAAAGGACGAGCCTGTGACTTACCCGATTCTGCGTCCTTGGCTCTGGGCTGTGTCCTCCTTAGCTGGCAGGAATTCTAGAAGGATTCCCGGTCCACCTCCTGTGTTTGTCCTTCACGCTCATCTGCTGCAAAACATAGCAAGCACACTAGACAGGTCGTAAGATATCACCTTATCAGACCTATCCGTTTTCCTATCAGCTTTGTAAATGTATGCTGCTGTTGCTGGCTACAAAAGCAGCTCAGTTTTCCTCTAAGTAGTTATTAGAAAACTAAGTAGTGGTGGCAGCAATTTGGAAGCAATGGCTTAGCACTTAAGCAAAACAGTTCTTCTCACCATGTTAAAAAAAGAGTAGTCTTGACAACACAAGCTTATTCCAACCTACCTCAGTCTTTGTTAGAGATAAAATACCCATTTTTATGACTATGGTGGAAGCTGTCTTATGGAAACAAAAGCATGTAACTCCCCCAAGTAACTGAGGTATCAGATTTGTGTATTTTACCAAGGTTGCTCAGAATTGGCAGCAGCGTATCCAGCAGACCACGTCTCTGCAATCCTTTTGCTCCTTGTTTGCCTAACACTAGACCAAACATTGAAAAGCAGAATTATCTTAACTTGCAAATGGCATTGCCCTAACTTTTTTCTTTCTTTATTGCCCCAAAAGTAATATCACTAGGGTAAATGTGCAGAATTCTGTCAAGCGATGTGTACCTTTCTCTTTCCACTTGTGCCAGTTAAGTGTCTTGTCCTAACATAGCTTCCCTTGTGCTGCCTGCAATAACAAGTGCTTCCAAAGACATTAAGGAGAGAAGGTATCAAGAGACAAGGTATAAGGTATTGAAAGAAATTTTGACTAGCACTAGAAATCTTCTAAGTTCAGTCCTCTGACAGATTTTTGCGAATTAGCTTAATAGCGGAGTGTCCCACCTGGGATATTTTGAGAGCACTCAACCCTTATTTCCAGTAGTTTTTATTGTGTTCATGTATAAATTTTCAAGGGAAGAGCTGCTGCAGTGTTGAGTACGTCAACGCATGTGCCCATTTTTAGAGCTCTGCAGAGTCTCATTAGTTTCCATGTAAATAAAAATAATTGTCTGTTTTGTCCTTTTTAAATTGTCTGTGTCCTTTTTAAATTTTCTGTGATATTTATGCCTTAGATGTATCAGTTGAGTGGGTTTTTTTTGAGTAACATCCTGCCTAATGTGCTTCACCTTTCTCTCCTTTTGCTTGAGTTGATCTGTAATACTTGTTCTTAAGTAGAATGTGAGTAATGCAAGCTATACTGTCTTTGAGGTGTTTACCCTGTATCTGTACCAAGTATTTTAGTCTTAAAGATGAAGTAAACCAAATCACTTTGTTATTTTCTCATCAGCATGTAGATAGCTGTGTGGGTTTTATTTCTGCCTGAGTAATGAAAGATCCTAATGTGACTAATTATTCTGTGATCTGTTGATTAATATACCTTTCATTCTTGAGTCAGCAAATGTTAGAAATTATGTACTGGAAATGCTGTACAACTAGTTGTCAATAGTAACACATAGATGGCGCGTTTCATGTTCCTACCATCTTTCTCTCTTTTTAAAAAAAAAAAAAAAAAATCTTATAAATGGGGAATTTAATCAATTATATTTGTCATTGTATATGTCTCCAGAGAGTAAGTCCAGCTCTGCAGCTTTCTTTAGATGCATAATTCTTCCAGACCAAGCAGTGGTGGTCTGAGATGTATGCTTTCTTAGCCTCAAAGAGAGCATTTTTCTTCAGCATCTTTCACAACTGTTTTTGTTCCTTGTGCTTTCATTTTGAAGCAATATGGGTTTTTCCTTCTCTTGTGAAGGCTCTTTATTTTGGCTTTGTCAAATCCTGTGAAAATTCAAGGTATGTGCTGGTTAGAAGGTTTAACCATAGAAGATTTGTTGTCCTGGAGCTCTGCAGCTTCTGTCATTTCTAGTTGAATCCCTTAACCCAGTTATTTCACAGGCAGCGTGTGCATTCAGGTTTTCCATGTAGGCCAGTTTTGACAACTTCTCATTGCTTGTAATGTCTCAAACTGCATTGCATTATGACTACAGCTTGATCAGGCATAGGAGTTTCCTTTTAACTAATATAGAAAACAAAGCAAGATAAGCTTTGGTGAGCCTTGGCCACAGCTGCTAATTGTGTACTTGTAATTCCATGCAACCTTGGATGCTGAAGCCCAGGTTGTCACACTTCAGCTGTTGTTGGTACTAGATATAGGTGGGCCAATGCCCATCTATCAAATACATTTACATCTATAAAATACGAAGTTGAACTTTTTTCAGGATTTCACATGACACCGTCCTACATGGAACTGTAGGTATGTGGGAGCAGCTGTGTAGCACAGTGCTGCTCCCACCCCTCCTCCTGATGGGTTTCATTTGGATGTTCTTGTATGTTTATCGAAATGTTGGTTCATATTTTGTAGAACACTGAACACAGGAACTAGCCTTTATGAAAGCTTCTAAAATCAGACTTAAAATTAAAAGCATCTTGTAGTCTCCGTTTTTGTGGTCATCTATAATGACATGGCAGAGCATCGTTCCCCCTCGGCGAGAGGACGGTTCCATCATACCATTCGGTGTGGTTCAGGCTCTTTGATTATTGATGTAGCTTCCCTTCTGTATAAAAGTAAAAAACTGTGTGTTACAGTCCCATCAAATCCATTTGCATAAATCTGCACGTGCTGTCGTGCACATAAACTGTGAATTGTAGAAGGATGAAATAAGATGAAATGCACTATTTTTTATGTCTTCTACCAAACTTTGATGTAAACATTCTGTATATGTAAGTTGTGGAGAAGTACAGCAGTTTTCTGTTGAATTTGATTCCTTTGTAATAACTGTTTGGTGCTGTCAAATGCACTAAAAATCGCTGTCCCCTCACATCAGAGAAGAAACGTATTGTTGGATATCTTCATTCTGATAAAGCAGTAAAGCACCTGCAGCTTTAGGCTGTTTGTATCAAGTAACTAAATACAGACTTCTACTTAGAATGCTGTGGAAGCTTTGAGAAAATTGTGCAATTTGTAGAAAACCTGTTTACCCTGGGACATCAGGTGTTGGTGGCTTGTCTCTAATAAGCTACAAGCTCCACTGGGATAAGTTACCTTCTCTCGCCCACCAGAGTTCTTAGCAGTTAATGCACCTTCTGAATCTGCAGTTCCTACTGTTCTCAGTTAATGGTTACATTGACAGAGACTGTGTTGTCATCTTGGTGACAATACACAAAGCATACTTCTTTGAGCAATTTAACTGAAGTCTGGGTTTATGATGATGCGATCACCAAAAGCGTTTTCCTTTTCATGGGAGGTGAGTGATTCCTAGGCAGTCTTGTAGTCCTACCTGGAGCCTGGGGAAGCAACTTGAAATTCCGAAGTACAGATAGCACGTGTGGTCACGTTCCCAGCCGTGCAGTTGACTGTCACAGGGCATAAGCATGAAATGCTGTTTGACTGGTAGATAGCCAAGTAATTGTTAGTGAAGAATAGAAAAACTTATGGTGATTTCTGCAAGAGTAATTTCTTTCTTATTTAATGAAGCAGTAGGAAATAAAACATGCAGAGAGCACACTGAGAATGTTCAATATTGGTTAGTGATCTTGATCACTTGATATGTTTAACGTACTCTCACATGGGGTCATAAAACTAAGAATGTAAGTCATGTTTTTAAGTTCAGGGCTTGGATTTTAGAAAACAGAATCCTAAAAATACAGTAGAAAAATGGTCCTGGATTTTCAGAGTGATATGGTAGCTAGAAGATGTAGTGTGGTGCATTATCAGGAGATGTAATACATGAATGAGAAAATAGCAGTCTCCAATGTGAGTTACATATAAAGCTGGAAGCTGGGTTGGACTGGATTGCTTGTCCATTTCTGTTGTAGGTATTTGAGTAAGAATGGCAGAAGCTGAAAAGTTGGAGGCGGTTGGAAATATGCCACATTCTTAATGTGCCACAACAATGAACGGTGAAAAAAGCAGCATCATTAAGATTTAAGGATAACAATTCATTTCTGTTATCAAAGGGAGGAGATGCTTGCAGTTTCAGTTTCTTTGTAGAAATAAAGTCATAACAAGAGCTGATGGATAGAAGTTGAATTGAAAAAAAACCCCATGTATTGAACACTTGCAATTAGCTGCGAGTAGATTTTCTGGTTATCACAGATTAGGATTTCTGGTTCATTTACAGGGAGTGATTTGGAAATAAATGTGAAAAATTTATGTAGCTCAGTTGAGAACAACCTGAGTTTGTTAGTTATTTTATTTTTAATCTGTGGAGCACTGCTTTCCCCCATTTCTTTTCCCCTATTCGCATGGATTGTGCTTCATTGTTCCAGTTTTTAAATTGTTAATTCTCCGTACTTATCTGCTTTAATATTATTCTGGAGACTATTTACCATGGTTTGCAAACCATTCCAGTGGTTGCTGGTGGTCTCTTCTGACCACCAAAAATGTGTTTGAGATATAAAAGAAAAAGTTGAATGTGTTGGGGTTTGGTGGTTTTGGGTTTGGGTGTTTTTGTTTTGGGTTTTTTGGGGGGTTGGTTTTTTTTTGTCTGTCTTCTCATGTTGCAGCTAGTCTCATCTGTGTAGAGAAAAAGGGAAGTACTTGATCAGTATTTTGTTCACAGAAGAAATTCTGCTATCCAAGGTTAATTTTAAATGATGTGCCATGGGCCATCTGTATCAAGATGCTAACTGTTGACAGGAAATTGTTAATCCAAGTATATAAAAAAAGCTCCAATATTTATACAGCCGTTTAAGAAATTCATAGACTTGAGAAGAGCTGGAACTTTTGCTAGTCCTGAAAGGTCTGACAAAAGATTCTGTCCTTTGCAAGATTGACAGGAGTATCTTCATATTATTTCTACCAACAAGAGTGCCAGCCCATATATTTGAATGCGATTATAGGGGAAAGTAGCTTGAAAAAATGTTGACATTTTGAAACACTAATTTGCTGATAAACATGAGACACAAAATAATGAAGAAAAAGAACCATGTATTTGTTCAGAAGAACTTGAAGCATATATGAAACGTCTAGTGGGAGAGTGAGGGCAAGGTAAAAGCAGTAGCTGGATACCAAAATTAAACTCTTGAATTCAGGATTACCCTGCAAAGTCAAAGTATTTTTTTCTTTTCTTTTTTGAAACAAAACATTTCATGCTGAAAACAGAAGACATAGGCTATTTCTAAAAATCACTCACTTTAATTTAGGCAGCTAGATCTAACTGTATCATGATGCATTGAGTGATTGGAAGTTATTACTGCTGAAATGGTTCTATTATGTTGCATCCTTATGCCACTTCATGTAATGGTGAAAGGGCAAAATCTCATCAGAAATGCTTACTGAGAGTGGGGAGATGCATTTTATTTGGGATGTGTCTTTTTTTTTTCATGTTAAGGCAAAGTAAATTCTGCTTGTTTTCCCTGTTCTCTTGTGTTTCATTTGTCGTATTCACAGCCCGTTGCATCCTTGGAAGCTGCATTCCCAGCCTTTCCAGTAGGGAATCCTTTCAGGTGAATTTGGATTGAGGAAGGCTCTACATGGGAAGAGCAGAGGATTTTGTTTGGGGTGCTGTTGTTGGTTTAGTTTGGGTTTTTTTCCCTCCTTACCATATTTCTAGCTAAGATCAGAATATTTCAATGTGTCCAAAAAGGCTGCTAGAATTGTTCAAATACACTTTGGTTTCTTTAATTTTGCTTCTCCTGTAGTCAGCTGAGGAACTCTTGTTTGATTACTATGGAAGCAGTATGACTCCCCGTGGTACAATACTGAATGTTCCAGTTATGGTTTTTACCAACAGTTTCAGTGTTTATTTCATGTTATATCCCTTTACTACCGTCATAGGTGTTGACTGTTACATGGTCTAAGCCACAACTGCATCCAGGATTGGTGTGTTGATGCAAACTCTTCACATGTATCACCTCAATTCCTGGTAGCAGTTAGGTGGTCTAAACTGTTATAATCTGCACTGGCTGATTAAAATTAGCGTGCGTAGGGGTATCTAGGAGGCTGGGCACCTTTGGGAACAATGTGGTGCATAAATACCCTTAGCATACTTGTGTTTTCACTAATTTTAGCTCAAAACTGCGTTCTCATCCTTGCTACTGTAAGTGGGGGGAGACAAACCTCAAATTTGTGAGGGAGTAATGCTTCAGCAGTTCAGAAACTACTTGGTATGGAGTGCCACAGCTGCAGGAACCATCCAGGGCAAGCTGCTGATTTTTCCATCACATTCTTTCAAAGCTGAAAATCTTATTTCCATATGTCAAATTTCAATGGCAACTTGACAAGCACTGTGATTTTTCAGGAGAAGTGGTTGTCCTGGGTGTATTCCACTTTAAATTCTGTAGCGTGTTAAGACCAGCAATAACCCTAATAGAAGAAAGGACAACCCTTTTTGTATATTGAAGTAGAATCTGATACACAAAACTTTCTTCAATAGTGCAGTAGAGAGCCTTTTGCATGATTATGCTCAACTAAAAAAGCAATGTTCGCTGAAAGGATATGAATTGTACATTGCAAAATCAGAGCCCTCCTCTTGAGGAGTTCAGTAGGGTGGATAAAAAAACTCTTCAGTTTAACTGGAATGATACATTTATCTTGAGCAGAGTTTTGAGATGGAAAGGGTTAAGCTTCAAACTGGTTGCAGCTATGAGGGTGGAAAGCTGTGCTTTTCAGAAGCTCCTTTCTATTGCAAATTTGGTCGCAGGCCTCTCAGCTGCAGCTGACTCTGCCCTAAAGATCTTGCAAGCTCAGAGTAGGAGGTATGCATCTCTTACAACCAGACGCTTTTAGGTGCGCTATTTACTGCGTAGTTCTGAAATGTCTAATGCATCTGACCGCAGAAAAATGCAAAACCTGCAGTGGTAGTGATGAAATGCTTGTCAGCAAGTCTGTCCCTTCTGGCTCACGTATAGCTGTCGCGTTGGGGTTAGTGTTCCCAGCACTGCTATCTCGAGGTTATAACTTGATTATCTCCGTGTTCTTGGCTGCTGCAGCCCATCTTCCTGGCTGTAGCCAGACCCTGCTTGCAGCATGGGTTAGCTCATCTGTCGGACAGGGTGGGGTTTGAAGAACAAGCACTGCTAATAATGTAGCCAGCCTGCAGGAGCTCTGGTTGCAATGTTTCATCAGCTGCTAATGCATTTACAGTATAGCTAATCAGATTGCTCTGTTCGGTGCTGTAGAGACTTTGTGCTACACCATTGTAATCGAGATGGCTGATGTGTATAAGCTAGCTTGTGTATGAAATCGAGCCAGCTATTAGAGCAGAGACGAGGTCTTGTCCACTGAGGTTTGTAACTGCTTTCTGTTTTGTAACTCTCGATTACTTGCATTAACCCAGGACATTTATCTCCAGACAAGTTTTGAAGCTTTCGGAGTTTAGTCTCGAAATCAACCATTATTTGTTGGGGATGGAGGGATTAGCAGGTTAGGTTTTTTCTTTTCAAAGTGTGGTGGCAGTACAGCTCATTCTCCTCCCTCAGTGAAAGTACCTAGTTTGTACCCAAATTCATTAGCTTAAGAGCAAATTTCTGTATGACTGTTCCTGTTTAGGTCAACATACTAACAGCACTGCATATGAAAACTTAAACAGAAAGCATCACTTTCATATACTTTTCTCCTTAGTTCTCATGCCAGTGTGAATTGTTGTGTCGAAGTAGTTTCTTTACAATAGACAACTAAGCAAAAGACTTGTCTTTTTAAATACTGTAATAAGTAGTTGATCTGAAATTCTTGCCTCTGTCTCTGTAGAGCTGTAAATGTGGGGCTAATCTTTGCTGTGGGAATTGTAACTGTATTTGCTTGGATTGTCATGGCAGTAGTGTCTCCAGATTCTTTAGCAAGGCTGCCTTATTGTTGTTCATGAGCAAATTACCAAAAACCAAACAAAATCCAATCCCCCTTCCCTGCCACAACAACAACAAAATTCCCAGGCAAACCACACAGTTCTGAAACTTCATTTTAACTCTTGTGGCTTTAGTAGTTAGACCAAACTCATCTCAATCTCTCTTCGCCCCCAACCCTTCTTCTTTTTTCCCCTCCCTGACAATAAGACTGTCAAATAATACTTGAAATAAAGGAGATAGTTCAGTCTGCTTTGGCTTTATGGTAGAAAGTCATACCAGGAAGATATCTTGTTTATAAAATTTAATGTGGGGTAATATCATCTCTGTGTGTTGTAACAGGAGCAATGGAGAAGTGCTAAATCCATTTGGTAATTAATGTGATGAGAAAACTGAATACCTACAGAATTCAACACTGACAGTTGGATTTGCAGGGTTTTCCTTGAAACTGGAAAAGATGATAGATTCTCAAAGCCTTAGAGTGCAGTGTATGTTTTCAGGTATTATGTTTCAAGAGTATTTGAAAGATAGATCTAAATGTTTATACTCAGTGTGATACTCCTGGTTTTACTGAAACTGCTCTGTTTTTTCCAGGTGAATCTGGACTGGGAAAATCAACATTAATCAACTCATTATTCTTAACAGAATTGTATTCCCCAGAGTATCCAGGTCCTTCACACAGAATTAAAAAGACTGTACAGGTATGTCGGGGGTGGGGGGGGAACTGCAGCTTGAACAATGTAACTTGCAATTTAGTTATGTAAGGTGATACAGTTGTCACATAAGCACCTGTATTTCAAATAAGCTTAGCCATGATGTGAACCGCTAAGAAATATTCAGTGTGTCTTTCAGTGTACCTTAGCTATATAAAACTTCTGGGTTCTGAAACTTGTAGCCTGTTGAAATGTGGGACCCCTGAAGTGAAGTACTTTGTGTGCTGCCTGTACTTTAAAAACCTCATATGGGTGCAGTCCTGTTTTGAAGTGGAATGTTTTATTATCAATTGAAATACTGAGTATACCTGTAGGTGTGCACTAAAACCCCTGACTGTTTAAGGCAGGCTTTTAGAAACTGTGTATTAAAGGATTTGTCGTAAGTGTAAGGACCTAAGGTATAAAAGTATCCAGCAGTCTTCTGCAGCCTGTATCCATTGTGGTACATTTTTTACCTAGTATAAGTTGTTGTTCTGAATCATATCAAGGACTAGGGTGAACCTGGCTGACTTTAAGTGCTACACTTATATAGGCAAAGATGATCCTGCAAGTGCATGATACAACTGAAATACTTAGTCAAAGACTGGAAAACTGAAGTTGATCCATTTGTTTTGTGTAATAATTTGTTATTGATCAATTATATTTTCTCTCAAGAAAATGAGAATGTTTTTTGTATTATAAAAAGGTTACTAAAAAAAAAACCGTAATACTAAGAAACAATTAAATAATGTTCTGGGTAGTTTAGGAAATCATTACATTTCAGTGGGGCATTTTCTGCCTCCACAGCTGAGCACTTGTTTAAGACTTTGGTGAAGACAGCTTGTGGTAATCTAACTTTGTACAGATGAGGACTGGGGGTGCTCACCATTGCCACTGTTGTCCAGCAGAGTTCCTTCAGCTGCAAAATGACAGTCTCAGGCCACCTCAGCTGTGACTGAAGCGATTGTGCAATTACAGAGATGTTATAAAGTGATTAAACCTTGTATGGAGTTAGGAGGGTATGCAAGGTGCTATAAACAGAAGCTGTAAAATTGAATGCTTTTTTTTATTCAGTGGAATCAAATAACTGTGCTCCAACGCTATGATCACTGACCTTACTGTTTTGTGGGGCTTTTGGTTTGTTTTTGTTTGGGGTTTTGGGTAAGGCTTTTTTTAATCCAGTCTCAGAACACTGAATAATTACCACAGGGCCAGGAAAAAGTTAGCTATGCTCATACTAAGAAGGTTAAATGACATTGCTTGTTATTTAGCTCAACATCAAAGTCTTGAACACTAATACAAAATGCATTTGTTGCAGAATATCAGTTTTTTAATTTGGAAGAAAGCTTTTGAACATCCGGAGTTTGATTAACAATTTTTTTTTCTAAGCTTTGGTCATGTCTATTAGGCTATTTTAGCAGTTTAATGTAAAACCATAGTGACTCTGACAAAATGGACTTAAAAGCTTGTTAGCAGGGGCATGAGACCATTATTTGAATTAGAAGGGTGGAATTTATGTACCTGTTTCAAAGAGATGTTCAGTGGTATGGAAAAGGTGTGCGAATAGTTAAGCTCTGGTGTAATACACTTATTAACAAAATAATCAGTGACTGTTGGAAAAGAAGGTAGAAGGATGACTTTTTTTATTTCAAGAGATGTAGTGTGATTTCATTACTCTTGATTACACATTGGTTTAGCAGAAGCTAAATCAGTTCAGGTTATGGTCATTGAATTATAGTTTAAATGACGGTGGGTTGCATTCCCTGTCATTGGAAGATTTTTGTTTTTCAAAGCCGTCTTTAAAAGATAACTCAGCCCCATCCTGGCTAAAAGTGGATCAGCGTAAGAAAAATTAAACTAAAACTGTGTGTGTGTAGCTTCTGGAATCTGAGTTAAGTACTTTAATCTGTTACGTGGCAAGATTAGATGATCTGTTCATATTGACCTTTTGAGTTCTATTTCTTCAGAGGTGGGGGGTTTTTTTGTTTGGTGGGTTTTTTTTTTTGTGTGGTTTTTTTTGTTTGTTTGGTGTTTTTGTTTTTGTGGTTTTTTTCCAATTCATTTACTGGTTGAAGAAAAGCCCCCATACTTTCCAGGAAGCGTCAACTTTTTTTTTTTTAAGGCATGTAAGGGCAGGGCGGGGGGCTGGAGGAGGGCGGGGGCAGGGCAGGAAGGGCTTGACCAGAGCTCTGGCTGAAAAGCCATTACATTTTTTCGTGCTTCCCCTGTGTGGGCTAAAGCCTGAGGGTGGCCAAGAGCTGAAAAACCTATTAGGTAGTGAGTTGGGGTCTATCATGACTTGGCAAATAATATGATTGGAATAAAATATATTTAAAGACCACCTTCCCCCTTAGAAACTATTACTTACTTTATCTAATGAGCATTTTTGAGTATATTTGTAGTGCAACATTGCTTTGCTTTCAGTTACTTGTGATTGAATGAAAAATCAGTAAGCGTAGCATTTTAAGAAGAAAACTGAAACTGCCTTAGTTCAGTGTCTAAGTGAGGATAAAATTGTTTCCCCCTACAACCTTGAAAACTGTGCACTAGCAACTATGGGTACGATGTGGAGGTGATTCCAGTCAAATATTAAATCCAAGAATTAACAATAGGAGCTGCTCTTTGGATCCATGGGACTTGTACTCTTTGCCAGTGTAAACTTTTCTAAGTTGAGGATGTCAGCGGTTTTGTAGGGTAGAGATGAGACAGACCACCAGAGCATCCTAAAATCTTGGTGATAATAATCACCTGCTCTTATACGGTGGGAATAACTCACTAATCAGGAATTGTATAAGAGTCTCACATAGATAAATACAAACTGTGGTTTGGGCTTGAAAACAATTGCAGTTCGAAGTTGTTTTGTGAGGCAGGTCCTTTGTATTAATTTCACGGAAAAGACAGATAAACAGTTAATAGTAAGTGATTTAATGTCAGGTGAATTCAGAGGAAACTTCTTCAGAAATGACAGGGTATGAAATATGTTTACTCTGATAGTTATTTGACTATCTTAAATGCAGTATGGTAGAGGCTTGTTTAATCCATTAAAAGTAGTCAAGCTGTAACAAGCATCATGTCATGAACGCTGCGTAATAACTTACAGGGAGACTCGTGTGACCGAGTTGACTGGAGTGCATGGGAAAATGGCCATTTGGAGGAGTTTTTTATTAAAAAGTTTTAAATTCCAAGACTTGAACTAATGTTTTCCATTAATCCCTTGGGAATACTTGTAAATCAGATGATAGGATGCAGTTGGATGCTTAACTATGAATGACACTAGTGTACAGTGATTTTCTGGATCTTTTCCAGATGTTGCTGCTTTCTGTGGCTTTGACCATGTACGGACACATCCATTTGGGTTAGAAAAATGCAACTTTACAGAGGCTTTATGGGAGGTTCTTCACCTACTGTCTCTTACCAGTAGTCTCTACCGCGTACAATATTTGGTAGATATGGTCTGACTGTCCACAACACAAGCACAGGACATTTAATTTGATCAACTAATGTTTCTTGTTCTGTAGGTTTTTGAAAACCCTGCTCTGATAGCAAGATACCTACATGAATTTATGAAAAGTAAGAATAAATTTAAATCCTCACCACTCAGTAAGGTATTAGCACTGCCTGCAGAGATTCAATTGCTGCAGGCCATTTGTCAGAAGATGACTTAACAATTTCAGCCACACTTATATTTTACAAGCATACAGAATCAGGAAGAATGTTTGGCGTGGCGTTTCTGAGGATCTCCTGACCTTCCTTTTCCTTTGTTATAAACACATGTTCAAGATAATGTTTTATTAATTGCTTCTTTTGTAAAAGCATTCCACCATGAGTGCTTAATAATTTGATGGTTCTTGCTGGGAATTTTTGTGCTGGAGAATAAAACTAATACCTTGTAGCACTTGGCAAGAGTACAGCTCTTAGCATTATCATCTCTAGTACTTTGAAAGTGTTACAGGTTTCTCGTACTTGCAGAGAGCTCAGTTATAGGAGAGGTTTGTGGTTACTATATGCAAGATAGCAAAAAGAATGCGAAGAATCAGAAGTTAATCTCCTGTGTGCTAAAGCTTGTGAGTAGGAAACTCTTGGCCGAGCCGACTGTGTGGCTGGGAATTGCTGTCTTAAGTTCTGGCATTGATTGTGTACAGTAAAATTTCTGTGTAGAACTCTTGGCGGGGGGGAAGAATACATTCACCACAATTAAAACCTAAGTTTTTAAAGCACTGCATGTATTCCTAGGTTCTCATGGCTTTGTACTGGACGCTTTTGGAAGGGTAGGAGTTGTACAGTCAGTGAAGGGTAACTTGATGGTGTCTTAGGCTGGTGTGTGTGCGTTGGGTTTTTTTGGGGGGGCTTTAGGGGTTTTTTGGTGTGTGTTGTGTGGGTTTTTGTTTTTCGGTGTTTTTTTGGTGGTGGTTTGTTTTGTGGTTTTTCTTTTGGTTGGTTGGTTGTTGTTTTTTTTGGTGGTTTAAAAAATTCCTGACCTTGCAGTAAGGCCTGCACAAGTAGGATATTGAATTGGGTGGCCCAACCTGGATTCTTCTGTGACTAGCGTCCAGGTAGCCCAGTGTTGGGGAGTCTTGTTTTATGAAGCTGCCTTACTAATATTTTTTTGTCTTTTTGTTAGGTGAGGAACCAACTCATGGTGATTGCATGCTGTAGACAGCCATAGTGTAGCTGAGTTAATTTTCTGAGACCTAGCAGTGAAAGGAATCGATCTGGCTCGGATGGGATGAGTAGATAAAAATAGCATCCTGTGTACTCAGAGGTTAAATATGGAGCTTTCTTTGCAGTTAGTTACTGTTTTCTGTGTTTCTGTATATTCTCTTCTGAATTAAAATCAGTGTTTTGCTTGTGCAAGAGGTATCTAGTTTGACTTTCTGCAGAGTGTCAATTTATCTTGTAGATTTACGTTGCATCACATAACCAGTGATTGCAAAGCGTTTAGAACAGTGTTCAGGTGTGGCTGTGAGAGAGTCTGTTTCACCTATATAACTAGGGATGTGCAAGTGCTTAAGCAGCGTTGATACGATCTCTCTCAAATCTTGAGCTGGTCAAGAGACCATCCAGATAGGATTTATTATCCAAGTTTCTACTCTCTCTGAAAGCTTATTAGTGAATGTTCTTGCAGGTGTTCACTGAGTTAAATATAGCTTTCTTTTCTCTCCCCAGTTAGGGTTCAGGAGGCTTAAGAAATGTTAAGCAGTGAGCAACAAGGTGCCATCAATGTCTGCCAACTCATCCGTGGCTCTGAGTAAATGGCTCATGCAGTTGATTTGTTGAATCCATATCTAGAAAACGGAGTCACTAGTGAGTTATTAGAAATTGTCTTATTATCAGAGAAAAAATTATGATTAAATATGTGAGCAATTGGAAAGAGCCAGCATGCTAACAGGAGTTTGTCATTTCTTACTGCTGTGGATCAGACTGATACGACAGTGGTGTACAGCACTTTCTCAGGCAGATGCACCTGACATTGGCATTATCAATAATTACTGAGATATTGGTAGAAAGATGGGGGTAGCAGTCCATTTGCTGTTTAGCCTAAATTTTCTGTTCTGACTTGCTTAATCTGTTTGACATGCTTACTGCAAGCTGACTGAGCTGTGCTGCACATGGGTGAACACAACTTGAGGCACGCATTCCCACACCCAGATCTTGCATCATCCCTTGTGCTGATGCAGTTGCCTTCTGAGCCAGGTTTCCATCAGTGATCTGAGCTAACAGGAACCAATCCATTACGGTCATGTGAGGTCTAGCTCAGCAGATTGCAGCTAGATTGTATTACTTTCCAATATCAATCTGTTTGTAACAGGAAACCATCACTTTCTATGATTCCTGTCCCAAGCATTATACTAGCTGAAGAATAAATGTATTATTAAAAATATATTAACAGGACTAGAAATGTAGTGTCTAAGGTGCCTGGGGGGGAGGATTAGTTTTGAAAAGCGTAATTTTCTTTGACCAAAGCTCACAATTTCATCAAGTATAATGTCTAGTTTATCAGAATGCCTGAATATCTCAGAACACTTTATTTATTTTTTTTTTAAATTTTATTTTATACTGGCATTAGTATTGTTGGTTAGGGTTTTCCTGTACCAACAAAAGTTAAAATATTAAGATATCCTATATACTTAGATGGGTTCTTTTATCACTGACTTTATTTAAATTATGACCCTTTTTTCTTTAAAAAAAATTTAATGATTATCGAGTTATTGGGATTTTAAGTAAAGCACAGTCCCAGTATCCCTCTGAAGCAGAAAAGTTAGCAATTCTTTGTCAGACTTCTTATTAATTGAATGCTTTTCCCAGTGTTTAAGATGGGTGACTAAATTGCTAAAAATTTAATCTTACCTTATTCATTTTACAGGTTGAGCAGTCAAAAGTTTTAATCAAAGAGGGTGGTGTTCAGTTACTACTTACAATAGTTGACACACCAGGATTTGGAGATGCCGTGGATAATAGTAATTGGTAAGACATTCTTTGTGTGTTCTCCCACAGTAGTTCTGAACTGTATTTTATATGTGTGTGTGTGAGAGAGAGAATACCTTGTGACTTTTTTAAATGCATGCTTTGATCTTCAGTTAAAATATTAACACTTTTAAACTTTTCAGTTAGCTGAAAACTTTAACTACTGTAGTTCCAAGTACCTTTATTACTTGACTGAAATGCTGTCAGCTTTTCCCTTTAAAATGAATGAAGCATTTGGCTCTTATCCACACATGCAGTGTGCAGAACCAACTTCTGTGCCGTCACAAGATGTGACCAGTAACGCGTATTCCTTTGGCTACTGTTCTTAAGTGTTCTATTTAATGCTATTACAATGAAGGTAATTGTGTTTGAAAGGATTTTTCAAGGAACTCACAGCTTGTATCTTCAGAGCTATGTAACTTGGTTGTACGCTGAGGAGCTGGTCACTTAAAATGTTCTGTGTTGAAGTCTCTTAATTTAAAAAAAAAAAAAAAAGGCAAGCCATGGGAAAATAGTGTACATCTATTTCTTAGCAAAGACAGACTTTTTTACATAAATGATATAACTTACAGGTTTTTATTCATGTAACCCTCTGCAGTTGGCAGCCAGTTATCGACTACATTGACAGTAAATTTGAGGACTACCTGAATGCAGAATCTCGAGTGAACAGACGTCAGATGCCAGATAACAGAGTGCAGTGCTGTTTATACTTCATTGCTCCTTCAGGACATGGGTTAGTGTGTTCTATATTTCATTTCTCTGTCTTTTTATCTCAGATGAACATCCAAATTTGGCATTCTTAGTTATGTAAAGTTCCAAATAGGATTTTCTTAATGGCCTGCAGACCATGCTTAATTTCAAAGATGAGCTTACTTTGGCTTGTCAAACATCAGCAAGCCAGACAAGTAATAAGGTAGAACACCAGAAAACATGATTGCACGTTAATTACATAACAAGAAAAATATTTTTAGAACAATTAAAAATACACTGGTGTTCAGAAGTGCCAGGTCTATTTGTGATCTATATGTCTTTTGTTCACGATAGAAAGGAGAAACTGGTTCACACTTCAAGCAAGAGGATTTTTCCTTTCCATTCTTCCTCCCTCCCTTTGATTTTAATGATAAATTGAAGATGGGAAGTTTCATGCATCCTTACAAGCATGCTTTAATTCAACTGAGGTGTAATATTTTGTCTAGTGACAATTCCAATATAGGCATTCTGGATTTTTTTTTTCAATTATTATGCAATCTTCCACCCCTGCTTAGTTTTTAACTTGATCAGACCTCTATCTAGTGGTAGAGAGAGAGAACTGCATTTCCAGGGTGTATTAGATGCAGATTGACTATATCTGAAATTGGTTGTTTAGCGTTTTATTATTGTATTGTAACTGATTTAAATTTGTCAGAGACTCTTAAGTTATACCTTCAAAACCAGAAGGAGGAGAAGTAGCCTGCTCTGTTACATGGGTCAAAAGTAGTGAAACTAGTTGAAGGGAGTAATGAAGGAATTCTGAGGAATATTCCTCAGGCAGTGAAAAATGCGAACTATAACACTCAGTTTCTGTAGTTAGCATTGGAATGGTTCTAATCATTTTGAACTAGGCAGAGACTTCTCAAATTTGGAAAGAAATATCGGGGGTGGAGAAGAGTTTTTCTTATGTAGAGTTGCCTTAATTAAACATTTTGTTGTTGTTCAACATGCATGTTTGTAATGTCAGTTTTGCTCAACATGCATGTCAATTTTAAATGCAAACACTTGAATCCTTGGCCTACACTGTTTTACTAGTGTGCAAAATCAAAATGTCATTTAAAGAAAGGGAAGATGATCCTTCCCTTGTGTTAGTCAATCTTTTTCGAGCTAAGTTTCAGATTCTTCAAAAAACATTTGTCTTCCCTCCACACCCCTCTTTTTTCCTGTTTAAAATTTTCTAAACCAGTCGGAGGTACAAATTGTTTGTAAAGAAAAATAAAGGTAATGCTTCAGATAAAGTAAGTTCTGGTCACTAAATTTGTGAGGATAAAACTGGAAAAGTATGTTCCTTGTACGGGTATTTCATGTTATTCTTGGGGGGAAGAAAGTGTAAAGTTGAGCTAGGTTTGCATAGTGTTTTTCAATTACTGAAGTAAATGCTTGGAATTGTCATCTAATTAAGGAAATGAATGGAGCACAGAGAAAATCAGTGCTGCTGTTAGCATTCATTTCCTCTTTTAAGATACTGGCATGTCTGAAAGGACATTGCTCACTTCCTACCTGGGTTTTGTGGCGGAGCAGTCTTCGGTCACATTTCCTGTGCAGACAGCAGCCTATATAACCCATCGAGTAATGTACTCTTCACTCTTAATGCATGATTGTATTTACACTGAATTAAAGCGTTTGTAGGTGAACTTACTTTTGTTTGCCCTTATGACTTAATACATTTGTTAAAGCCAGCTTGTTACAATTCATAAAGAAAAAAAAATTGCAGGTTAGGTCCTTCCATTTAATGCATCCCACCATTTTCAGCTGGTATCCCCATAAACATCTGAACTGATGGGTTAAGTTGTGTGGGGGTAGGGAGAGAGAGTGACAGGTCAGGAGGAGCCTTCCAGATAAGTGAATAAGGTGTTAATGAATTGCAGCCTCTTTCTGCAATTCTAGGATCTTTGTGTAAAGGCTTCATGCTTCAGTCTCCACTTTAAACTCAAGACCTTGAGGTGAGCACTGTTGTGGTTCTGAACTATTCTGCTTTGGCGACTGCTCTTCAACCTCCTGTTGCCCTAGGTAGCTTTTTGAAGGGAAGAGAGGGAAAGCACATTAAGGTGAATGGATAGCCAAACCAGTGCTTTTAATCTAGACATGCATTAATGTTAGCTATTTAATGGAAATGTTGAGAAGCTGAGGAATTCAGTGGCAGGTAGAAAATGTTGAAGTGAAGTTAAGTATGTGTTCTTTAACATTTTCTATATTCTTTTATATATGGTTTGGAGAAGAAGCTAAATTTGAGTACCAGATGAATCTGGTTTTAATGTTCCTAATCCTGATTTCTTTTATATGAGAAATAATCTTGTTAAATACTTTAAGTGAATCCTTTAAGCCTGACTAAACTTGCTATAATTCTGAAGCATTAATGCATCAAAACCTCTGTGGCTTTACTTTAGCAAGCAGGAAATATTGACCACTTTGATCTACATTGCTGGTTTTATATACCCATATGGTGGGTGTTTTAGTTTTTATGTCATTGTCATCCACTTTCATAATGGTCCTTTTGTTTCACATAACGATTTAGAGATTAGATATTTCTAATTCATTTGTACACAGGCCACAGAGTTTACTGTCGTCAGCAATCTAATGTATAAAAAAAAAATCTCACAGCCCACTCTCAGGAAGAAGCATACAAATAAACATGACTTTCAGAAACTGAAACTGCATATGTGAACAGAGCGTGATTCACAGTTGTAAACTCTTACCAGTCAGGCTTCAAATGGGACTATCTTCCAGCTTATGACACAAGGTTTACTACCTTCACATGCTTAAATGAGTGTAATTTCAGCTAGCAGAAGTCTCGTGACTACTAGTAATATTAACTTACGACTTACTCCTCTGGTATTACACGATGCTAGGGGATTTCCTATAGCAGTTGCAGGTAGCCTTTTGAATTTCATTCAAGCATCTATCACTCATAAATCAGTGTCTTGAGTAGTTGTCAGGACAAATCCCAAATCATTTGTACATTTTTGTTTAATTAATATAAATTGCAAAGCTCTAATGCTGTCTTTCAGACTTAAGCCTTTGGATATAGAGTTTATGAAGCGCCTGCATGAAAAAGTGAATATCATTCCACTTATTGCCAAAGCAGACACACTTACACCCGAGGAATGCCAACAGTTTAAAAAACAGGTGAGTTGAAAGATTAATATTTACAAAATGGGATAATTTAGTAAGTTGATCCCTATGGAAATGGTGAGATTTAAGTTTTTATATGCAAAGTTTAAGCCCTGAAGCAATGACTTGAGACAGCAAAGCTAAGTAATTTATATCTCTAGATGTAATTATATTTCTTGGTGAAATAATCTTGTTTTTGTCCTCAGGGGAAGAGGTTTCAAGTGTAGTATGGTTCTTGGCAAGTGAAATAATTCACTGCTGAGATAAAAATCAGTAAGGGAGGAAGGGAGCTTTCAAGATTTAGGTGCCTAAACAGAAGGTGTGTGGTTAAAAAAAAATCCAACCGACAAACAAAAAAAAACAAACCAGGTATTTAACAGTATTATTGATTGTATTGTGGTATTCACTTCTATGTTGATGGCGCTGTATTTATTAAAGATGCCTCAGGTATTAGATGAGAATCGGTATACCTGTTGTTCAGTCTTGGGCTGTGGTAATGCATTTTAAAGATGGTGAGATAATTCTAACACTGATACAACTGATATAATTTCTTTGTATTTGTAGAATAAATTTGGTATTAGTGTCTCCAAGTCTTTTATGTAATGTTTTATTTTATGTTTTATGCTATGTTTTATTTCAACTACATGATCAGAGTAGAACACTTAGGCTTTGCTGTATTGTATGAGGAGGGTAAGGAGGAGCCAGAACAGGACAAGACAAGGCCTGAGGTTTGTCTTATTGAACTGTGTCCAGTCCTAGTTCAGAAGAACACAGGTTCTGAAAAGAAGTTGGCATTAAGAGATGTTGTGTGCAAAACTCTTAAATTAAGACTAAAAATTAAAGGGCATTTTCTGCCTTGGAGTAACTTAAGCAAGTTGCTATAGGCCTGAAGTCCATTTTGGTTGCATTTCATAGGGTTTTTTTTTGTTTGGTTTTTTTTTTTTTTTTTTTTTTTTGAAAAGTGGTAGAACACAGAATATTTCTTATATATTAAGCGGCTTTATGAATGAATTGATGTTAAATAGGGGAGACTTTCCCAAATCAAACTTTGAAAATAAGTCCTCTCATGAATTGGAAACTTATGTTCCTGTAAGATTGCAAACCCATCAACCAGAAATATTCCCCAGGGCTCTGCAGTGTAGCTGTCAGCTAAATAGTCTAATATTTTTCTGTTCTAAAACTCTGGAAAATTAATCAGCTTGTTTTTAAAAATACTCTTCAGGTAAATTGAGCATCAATACAGTACAGTCTCATTTTTAATGACGCTGTCAGTTACTCTTAAATTTTCTTTAGTGCTTGCAAATAGTTTTCAACACAACTAAATGCTACAGTCAGTCCATCAGTCATAAGCTTTATTAAAATAGGCAGGTGATCCTGCTTCAAGCAACTGATGCTCAGGTGAGCTAGAAACAGAAAAGAATAGGAGTGACAGCAGTAGCTATTGTGGGAACTCAAAGGGCTGAAGTATGCTTGCAGTTATCTATGCCAATCTTTTTTTTTTTTTTTTAAGGGACTGAATTGCGAGACTAGTCTGAAAATTTAAGCTGTATTGTTTTAGTTTTTGCATGTGGAGGTAGAATTCCCATCAGTGTAAATCTCTGTTTGCTCTGTTGTAGAAAACTGACATTCATTTTTGCTGCCTTGTATTGATGCATAGTGTTCTGTTAGCTGTGAGGCTCTCGTTCTGATCCTGTCTTCTCCTGGATAAGGAGAGATGGTCATGTTAATAATCCCATGGGGTCACCTAATGGTGGTAAACGTGCAAGTTCTGTGATGTAACTTAGTCACTTTAATACGCATGGATCTTACATATCAGACAAAAGGAGGGAGAATCAGATTGCTGCAAGAAATAGTTATTACGAAGTATGAATTCCTCAAACAAATAATGTATTTTTGTTTTTAGATAATGAAAGAAATCCAAGAACACAAAATTAAAATATATGAATTTCCAGAAACAGATGATGAAGAAGAAAATAAGATTGTTAAAAAGATAAAGGTAAATAATTTTCCTTTGAAAAACTGCTTACTGGGCGAGGAGGGGGAGGGGAGGGTACAGAGTGAAAAGCTTTTTGTCATTGATGAAGAGCCCACCAAAATGTTTAGAAGATAAAAATCAGATGTAAAGCTGTTCTAAGAGTCACTGTTCCTCAGCAGAGGCAATGAATGACACTCTTGAATGACTTAAGTGCTTTAATGGCTAAAATTCAGAATGAGAGTACTAGATCACATGTCCATTTAATAAACTCTTAAAAGATCACTTTCTTTTTATTCCATCCCTATTTGGCTTTTATCCACCTACAACATTTTGTTTGGTTCTCAGCTTTGAAGGAGGCAAGGATTGTCTTTCAGACAGAGGTGTGCAGAGGCAGAGTGTGTGCATCACAGTTAATAGCTGTCTGACTAATTGGTATACTGAAACCTTAACGGAGATGAATGACTAAAGAAAATCAAAAGGACTGTCAGGCTGTAGAAAGGCTTTTTCTTTGTTTACTCGTGGTTTTGGTTTGGTTTTTTATGTTGGAGTCCATCTTGTATACGTTTCCTGAGCCTTGCTTCTGTTTGTTCAGTAGCTTGAACAGCCTGTGAGAGCTTTTAAATTTTATTGTTACCGTGGGAATCACCTAGGATAGATAAACACAAATAGCACAAATGGAAGATGTTCTGGGACTAAGCCTAGAGGAGACAAGCAGAATAAAAGCAAGGACAAAAGTCAAAAATACTTAGCTTTGTACACTGTTTCCTTCAGCTGCTTGAAGCTGCTCTTGGCTCCTTTCTTGCTTGTTACACTGGAGGGATTTTTGGGTTCAGCTGAAATCAAGAACTTGAAGTAGTTCTTTGTGAAACCTCTGAAAACTGGGTACAAGATCCAGTCAAAGTAACAGTCCTTGTAGCCAGTGGGAATATGAATTGATAAATAATTACTGTGCAATTGAGTAAACAGGAAATGGTTTGCCTGTTGCTTAGCTTACTAAGTAACAGTAATGTCTGTTTCTTAACTAGATTACAGAATACAACAGTGTAAGGAATTTCAAAGCCCTGTGTGTATATATATATATGCCATTAAACTAGGCAGAGGTCAGTAAACATAACTACTCTGCACTTCGGGTAAGCTGCATTGCAGTGTTATAGCACCAAACTAGCTTACATCAAGTTTGTACATGAGCATGCCTTCACTATCTTTTGGCAGTAGAAATTTCGATTTTTAAAGTAATGCTTTATCTTGTAGGACCGTTTGCCTCTTGCGGTGGTAGGTAGTAATACGATCATTGAAGTCAATGGCAAGAGAGTTAGAGGAAGGCAGTACCCATGGGGTGTTGCAGAAGGTAAGGCTTTCTCATGATTTTTATTCGTTTAAAATGTATTAGTTGGTGTTTGAAATGCTTAATTTGAATATTCTTTGGTCCAGAAATGTATTGAATGTACCGTTTTGTTATTCTGACAGTCTTGGAACAAGGTAAAGGTTCAGCAACACGTAACTTTGCAAGCAGATTACTGTTGAAGCCTCACTGAGGAATTGTAAAACCTGTAGTAACTTACTGCAGATAATGATGAGGCTTAGATTATAACTGTTTGCTAGAATTCTTATTTTCATTTTCTTCATGTAAAAACTATGTCTGTCTTAAATTTTTCTTTCTAGAGTATTCATATTATAAATGTTAATTTGATCAGCTTGACTAGCACAAATTCAGTTTAAAGTTTCTGGAAGAATTTGGCTTTTTCCCAAAACATCTGAGTCTTAATTGCTGGGGTGTAGCAACAGGAAGGTACCTGAGAATGAACTGAATACTTTTGATAGGGTTGTTTTGTTTTTTTTTTTTTACATTGATTTAAAACTTAGTTTCTGCTGTTATAGAGGCTTTGAAGGTAACTGCATGTTCTTCTAGCAACCATTGCTTGTGCTTCACTGCTGTTCATTTATTTCAAGTGGCACATGGCATGGCTTGCACCATGCTGTATAGTGAAACAATCACTATTAAACTGTTTTTCCATGATCATTGAACTTTTTCCTTGTAGTGTGCATGTACTGAATAAAGAGAGAATTTTTTTTTCTATTTCTGCCTTCTAAGGGCAATGGACTGTGAATATGATGCAGTGTAAAATAGACAAAAAACCCCAACCAACAAGCACTGTATGAACCAATACTTTAAAGAGAAATGCTGTAGCACTTTGAAGTGCGTGTCTGGCAGGAAATGAGGTTTGGCAGAAAGTAGAAACTAGCTGCACCAGAGAGGATCAAGCTTTATTTAAGGCTCTTGCGTTAGTATTTGGAGATGTACAAAATGGTGCTGCTTTTCTTTATTTTAAAACAAACTTCATAAATGTTTCACACTCATGTGATTTTACTACTTTTGGAAGGGAAGAACTAGCCTAACTAAAAGGAACCTCTTTAAGTGGCTTTGAGTCTGTCAGCTATGGGCAGAATACTTGGAGATGATGCTTTTTTGGGAGTACAACTTCATGTGCTATCTGAGTGGAACCTACCAGTTTGTGTAAAACCATGGAATAAAATAACGCAGGAGTGCAGAGAAAAGATGAACACACGAAGAGGCTACATGCTTCATTTTTCTGTAGGTTTCACTGAACTTACTTGGGTTATTTTAATTCCTTCATCCTTGTTTTTCTTCCTGCTTCCTATGAAAATGTCAGCCTCTACTTCAGGCGCACATTGGAACCTGCCTCGTGCCTTTCTTTTCTGTGTGCTAAGAGCTTTGTGTATTGCTTTCTCTCTCTTTGCCAGAGAGTTCTGGGGTGTGCATCTTTCTCCGGTGTCATTTCATTATCTGTCAGGGAAATGCCGCTCACAGCATCAGCCTCTTCTGCAGTAATGGGATGATAGGCACAGTGGAATAAGTGGCATCTAATGGCAGCTACCAGTGCACTCTCTTGGTCTGTAAGCAGGTGCATCAAATTAAATATACAACCTTCCTTTGCTTGGTTAGTAAAGAAGTAAATCCACATTAAAATTAAAATGAAGACTTTTGCAACTCATTTGGAGGGGCAGGGAAAAATAGATTGCATTAAGTCTGTGTTCTAAAGGTTTTGGATGTAGCTAGGCTGAGGTCTTTAGTTAGTGTCTGATCCTTAACTACAGAGCTATGCTGGCAGGGCCTCCAAAGAATCATGAAGTTAGTTAAACTGGCAAAACTGTGTTCCTGTTGCAGTAGCTTAATCTGCTGTACTGACTCAGAGTACGGCTTGCCAGTATGGCTTAGGGGAGCAGAGGAACTTTGCTGGGAAGAGATATTGATAGAGTGATATTGTTAATGCTCTCCCACTGTTAACACACATACTGTTTGAGTAAGGAAAGGCTGGGAGCAATCTGTTGTTGGAATGAACGTAGGAGATGGGTGACATCTAAAAGCCTTACCTCTGCATAAAGGCATGTATTTTGGTTGGTGTCTCAACAAAAATTTACCTCTTTCTGTAGTTGAAAATGGTGAACACTGTGACTTCACAATTCTGAGGAACATGTTGATAAGGTAAGTAACTTACAGGTAACATTAAGTTTTCTAGTATGTCTGAGAGATTGGAAAGTCATATGTTGGAGAAAAGGATTTGAGCTACTGAATTTATATTAATCCCCATATTTTTAATTTTAAACAATATCTTACGTTTTATGATATCTTGTTTAACCACATTTAGTAAGCAGTGGTGGTGATGATTTTTTTTAAATAGTTCTCTTTACTTTCTGATTACGTATTCTTAAAAATTGTGATAAACCATAGGAACCAGAGTTGTCTGTTAGTGCTGATTTGTACTTAGTTGTATGCATTTTTTAAAAATTTTCAGTGCTGCAGTTGTCTAAAGCAAGACTATCTGTGCTTCGTTGTGCTAGGTGCAGAGTCTATGTTCAGAGCAGTTCAGTGACATCTGCTGTAACAACTGTTGGTTTGATTATTAAGCTTTGCTTTTCTCCAAGCTGACAATGGAAAATTATTAAAGGAAGCTAATGTTTGTATCTTAGCCTTGAACTTTACATTTAGCTTTTGCAGACTTAAAAGATAGAAACTAGGAAGTTTTGGCTGGTTTGTTGTTTCTTGCCTCACATGCTTTGGTGCATTTACTACAGTAGTAATACACAGTTTTCAGATCTGTTCTCCAAATACTTGCCAAAACATTACAAATACTCTCCAAATCCGCAGAACTCAAATTTTCCAAAGATTGGTCCTGTAAGTTAATGTTTGGAATACTGCAAACTTGCAATAGTTCAGTGCAAAATAATCTGTTATTTCTGTGACTTTGCTGTCTTGACAGCTCTGATTTAAATGGAAGAATGATAACATCATGGGGATGTTAATAGATGGATATAATTTAATTAAGACAATTTGCAAAATGAACATGGACTGATTTTTCAGGTAGTATTTTTTATGTGTGCACTAAGCTGATAAATTACACTTATTGACAGAACTCATATGCAGGACCTGAAGGATGTCACTAACAACGTACATTATGAGAACTACAGAAGCAGAAAACTGGCAGCTGTTACATACAATGGTGTTGACAACAACAAAAATAAAGGGCAGCTAACAAAGTAAGTTCTTGTTAAGGTTGTATTGCACTTCATTTTTTTCGCTCTGTGGGGTTTTTTTTTGGTTGGTTGGTTGATTTTGTGTATATGTGGTGGGATTTTTTTGTCTGGGGTGGTGGTGGTATTTATCCTCCAGTCAGTTGCTTCTTCGCTGTGTTCTGGTCTGAACGCTGTATACTTCTGGTTTACTTATGATTTGGTTTTTTTTTTCTATTTCACTAAGGTTTACGCTAGTTTATCTGAACATGTTAAAT
This sequence comes from Morus bassanus, assembly GCA_031468815.1. Classification (NCBI taxonomy): domain Eukaryota; kingdom Metazoa; phylum Chordata; class Aves; order Suliformes; family Sulidae; genus Morus; species Morus bassanus. The sequence goes on along the minus strand of CM062567.1, from coordinate 53,741,067 downwards.
AACTGGGTTTTAGTTAGATTCACTTCTGAAAAGAATTCTTATATTTACTATTTCAGTTTATAAGTTTTACTTCACTAGTACTTATTGCAAAGTTGTGCATTAGTGTTTCTATTTCGGTATATATACTTCTGGGATTATTGGCTTTTTTGGTATGAAAGCTCAATACTCAAGTGTCAGGGATGTTTTTGAGAAGAATGGGTTAATGCTTGTTTAGAAACTTTGAATATCCGGATGTATTACTGTCATCTTTGAAATGCTGCCCTGGCTACTTCTAGGGTTGCTTATCATGGCAGAGAAATTATTGCAACATCTTTATCCTTTGTGGGAGGAGAGTTGCAATGTAAGGGTTTAGGGTTTTGGTGTTGTTGGGTTTTTTTAACCCTAGTATGTCATTTTAATTACCTCTGACAGCAAGTTGTTTGCCAACCTGATGAAATTATTGGAAGATTTAAAAGTAGGCTCTACTGTATTTTTCATTTTATAATGCTATTTGAGAATAGCTACGCTCTTAAACTTAAGTATCTGTCCTGCCCTACATGTGTCAACTGTATAAACAATAATTAATGATTAAATAATTAGTAATACTCTTTTTTTTTTGTGCTGTACTTAAATACAAATTTCTCAACCAAAATGTAGGCTAGTATTCTGTTTGGCTAATGAGATGCCAAATTATAGCTGTTCTTCCTGAAAAAGATCCTTGAAATTAGATGGAAATAGCTGTCGTACAGTTGGGAACAGCAGATACAAAGCCATTTTTCACAAAAGTGTCTATTTTACACTATCTTAATGCTTTGAAAGTGTCTGTGAGGGAATGATTTAAGTGGACATGATTGCTTTAGTTTCACCTAGTGTGAGCCTACATGAGGCTTCCCTCCTCAGCATTGACAAAAAAATACAGTAGTATATGTCAGTTAAATCAACTCTTCAAAAACGTACTTAAATTTAGGTAAAAGTTTGTAGTGAGGTCAAGTCTTAAAAAGAGTAGTCTTCAAATATGTGAATCTGTAACACAGTGGTTACCTCTCACTGTCATGTGTCTTGACATGTTATCCCTGACTTGCATCTCAAGGCTTCTGAACGCATATAGCAAGTATGTTGAAATATTTCTCAAGCTACACTTGTCCTCATAACAGTACAGTGTTGGTGGTAGGGAGAGGAGGAGTTTGAAGAAGTAAAACTACTAAATGAGGTGATCACTGTGGAAAAACTGGGGTGGGGGACCTGTAAGGTTGTTTGCACATTTGAAAACAAAACGGTGCAGGTGGGCACATCAGAGAAGAAAATGTGCTTGACCGCAAGAACTTGACCCAACTTTCTCTTTTCTGAGGTGACAGTGTATTAACAGTAGTGCAGAACAGAAAATTCTACATTTCCTCCAGGACTTCTAACTTGTAATTACTATATGCTTTACTATACTATTATTTGCTATTGCTGTACTGAAAAGTGAAACTTTCTCATTGCAATTTTGGATATCAGAGGAAGTTGTTCTGATTTTTTTTTTGTGTTGTTGAATATTATGTTTTATCCCTTTCCAAATCTTATTATGTTTTCCTTAGATTCAGAAAAATATTAATTTTAGTGATAAAACTTTCACCACTTTTTGTTTTGCGCTTACTGAGATTTGTGTTAGCCTGCACCTGCAGAGTTAGTCTGTTACCTGATTCAAGTAAGGATTGGTTATTCTGCATTCTTGAAAAGAATAACACAATGATTTTTTTCTATTTTTTTTATTCCCATGTTGCAAACTTATCAGGATGCATTTTTGTATAAATGCATCTTCCAGAAGGTTTCAAAACTGTCTTCGTGTTGTTCATTTCCCCCCTTCCTCCACTCCCAGTCAATTGTTGACAGCATTGCTGAGACTTTGTTTTTAGCTAGAATTATTCTAAGAGGGTCTGGAATTACTCTGCTTTCTGAAGCATGCTTACTTTTGCATCTCCTGCCATCTCAGGTCGCTGTGCTGTCCCACCTGAATATTTCTAGGTGACCGTGCCTTTTGGAACAGTTTTCTCCATAAGAAATCTGTCGCTCAGAACACTGCAGTACTGCAGCTTGGAAGTGAATAAATACAACTGGTGCTCTTAGCTATCAGGTTTCCTCCTTTTTCAAGAGAAGGAATAAATTATCGCAGTTTGTGTGACTCAGCCATCTGAAAGATGGCAACATCTGTTGCAAACTTGTAAGAAATATTTTGAGACTTTCCTTAGGGTTTTTTCTCCAATCATAGGGCAACTTAATAAGTAAATAAATAAAATTCTTGAATGCATATACTGGTTGTGAAGCAGCTGATGCTGTTCTTGTCTTGTTATATTATCCATATGTTGCATTGTGGCATTTTTTTTTTATAAGCTTTAACATACTTTTTTGGCTTCAGTGTGTTTTTGTAGTTTTGAATCTAGCACAGTTGAAGCAGCATAGAAGGAATTTACTGAATAACCATGTGTCTTCCTGGAATTAATTGAAAGAGGGAAGAACAGATATTAACAGTTTATCTGTGCATCCACTTAAGAATTTTATGCTTGCCTTTTGAAAGAAGTGTGTGTCTCTCAAAATGGAGCAATATTTGACTCGTCCTCTGGAAATCTGGTTCTTTCATGGGAGACAGGTCCTATATCTCTATATGAGAATGGAGATGTGCTCTGATGCTATCTGGTGGTATTACAAGCATACTTTTAAACACAGGTACAACAACCTCTGGCTCTGGAAACTCCTAAGCCTGATGTTCTTTTGTAAGCTGGGAGGGTACACGTAAAAGGAGATGCACACACAGTGGTTCTTGAATTTTTCTGAAAGTATCTCCTACTGGCAGCTGTTGGAGACTGGATTGACCTTTTGTACCTTTAAAACAGCTGTATTTTTGTTATTTTTAGCAGATCTTTGTTTTTCATGCAACTGTTAACATATTTCTTTGAACAAAAATGCAAATGTGAAAACAAATAGAAGTATGTGCTACAGGTTTTAATAATACTGCGCGGATGAATTGAAGCAGTTTCTTCTGTCCAGTTGATAATTTTTTCTTTGATTTGTCTCCTTTGACTTGGTGAAACTCTAATTGACTGTTCTACAAATAACTCATTGACCTAAGAGCAATCCAAAGCATGTATTTTCCATTATTATGTAGCCTTTTTGTATTTTAGGTTTAGTGTCTGATTCCTTCAAATTTTCAATAACTTCCCAACCATTAAAAAAAATAAAATGTCATGGGTAATCTTCACATATATGGATAACTTGTCTTTTCAAACTATGTGGTAATTGTAATTTTCACATGTACTACATGACGTGAGAAAATTGGCATTTGTTCTGAAATGTAAAATTTTTAATTTGAGGAATCTTTTCAGTTTGCTGTATGAAGCTGATATCTTCAGTGAGTCTAAAAGTAAAGCCTTATTTTATTGAAAGTCATATTGTACACTGTAAAGATGAGCCATGTCTATCTACTGATCTGTTCAATAGCCTGTCACACAGGGTAACAAAATACACAATGCATAGGTCCTTCTAACTGCTTAGCTTAGACTACTTCTAACTCCCTTTGCCTATATTCTTAGCAAATTCTGTGAAACAGTTCCAATGTTATTAAGCCTATCTTACTGTATGGTGAGACTTAATATCAGAATCTTGTTTTCAGACTTCTTTTTTTCCCCTCCTATAGTACTAGTGAAGTGCTAACACAAGGCATGCTCGGGTTAAGCATCATGCTCTGGTGAGGTGACATTGCAGCCAAGCCTTCTACAGAGCTGAGCTCAGCTGCCGGTGAGACCTCTGCTGGCCATTGAAGTCAAGTGCTCTTTTTGTAGCACAAGAACGTTCATGGGTTTTTAATACAATGTCCTTTACTAGGTGACAATTTTTAAATGAACAGATAAGCCTCGATATGAGATTGGTTTCTGAAAATTTGTTTAGAGCAAGTGGTTGTTCATGTCGCTAAAATATTTAAAATCACTTTAAAAGCGTGCATATTCTAGGCAAACTAATCCTGAAAATATCTGCACATCAAACCTGCATTAATATTTACATGGTGTAGTGATTTACTAACTGAATTTGAAATAAATAAAAGAAGCTTTAACTAACAGTCTTTCCTTTTACTGTGAAAAATTTGCTTTTGGGGAGCACATAATTAGCTTTAGGAATCTATTTAATAATGAATTTACCTTTTTAATTATTGCTTTTTGGTTTTGTGGTTTTATTTAAGCATGCTAAGCTAAGCCTCTGTATTTTTTGTTTTTTAGATTTGACACAGTTGAAGGCATGTAAGTGGTCATTTAAATTTTTCCAAAAAACGTAAAGACAAAAATTTTATAAACACAAAAAGGGTTTCACTGTTTAATGTTTCAAATTTAAAATAGTTTCCTGGTATCCCACTCTTGGCGTTGCTTTTTTTCCCTAGCAGGTTTTTTTGTTCTAAAGCTGTGCTGATGTAAACTTTAGGAATTTATAAATACTTTCAGTAACAAATATATCTGTAAAAACCCATCCCTTTTAGAAACTTTTTGGCTAAGCCTCAAGATGAATTTGGTCAAATATCAACAATGAGTAGACTTGCATAAATTATGACATTCCCCCAGGTTTCTATCCGTAGCTCCACCATCTCTGTTTAGGTGCTTATAAAGAATTAGTGGAATTTTCATCCTTAACTGTAAATTTACAACTTTTCATTGGACTGGGGAATTAGTTACTTTAATCTTTTCTGACCATGGTGTTATCTTATTACTGGCTCGCAGAGGTTCCACTTTGCGCATATCTAGAATAATTTTTAATTTTGGCAGATTAACTTAGAGGGCTGTTTTAACATACATCCTGTGAAATCAGTTAATTGTTTTACATCTTTGTTTACTGGTTGGTGGTGTTTTTACTTCAGCTCTTTTTTTTTTTTTTTTGTTCAAGTCCCTCGTATAGTTTTATCCTGAAATACAGGATGATGTGCTTTTACCCCTGTCACATACTTAAGACCTAACAAAACCAGTTGTGACCTATGTTGTAAAGCTCTCAGCTGTAAATGCTCGCTTGTTACTTTATCAAATTTTCTGTGCAGACTGATTTGTACCACTTTCTCAAATACAGCCACATGCGTCCCTATTAGATTATTAGGCTGTCAACAGAAGGACAGTTCCACTCCCCTTTCAAGTTTGTAGAAACAGCAGCTATGATTCCTCAGTATTCAGATCTACTTCCTAGGTTAATTTTTGAAGAGCAGATACATTTGAGAACTTTACACTTCTAAAAAGTAACAAGAAAATAGTCTTATTTTGACAGCTGGTTAGCCTGCACAAGTACTGCTACTCACCTCTTCTTTCATTTTCTTCTTATTTTTGTGTATTATTGTACTTCACCTGTGTTTTAACTATTTTTTTTTCTTGACAAAAGTTGCTAGCAGTTGGTCTTTTGAAGGGCTAAAGTAAACGTCAGACTGAGGATCAGTTTCAGTTCCATATATTATACAGCATTTTACTCACCAATCCAAGTTTTGCAACTGTTAGTTCAGATTCGATTTAATTTTTTTTCTAAATGCCATTTTCTTCCTCCTCACGCCCCACCAGTTGTCACCTTTAAAATACTGGTATTTGAGGAAGAAGTTCATATGGCCTTGAGTTCATATGACGTAGATTACTATCACTGTATGGTTAGTTGGTGAAAATGGGCAAGCAGGAAGGATAAAATGAGCCATTAACAGTCAAACCAGATCTTAACTACATTTGATATATAAGCTCCTTTAAGAATGAGTGGCAAATTCTGAATCAAAATAGACATTGCTAATTACATTTCAATCATCACTGAAAGTTAGTCAATTCTTTCTCCTTTTAGAATGCTTTTTCTGCATGATTTGAATCAGAACAGAGGTTTTGTTTTTTTAAGAAATAAAAACAAAAACTTTTTTTTTATAGGACTTAGGCTTGCCACCTCTCTTACAATTTGCTGGTCTGAGTGACTTTTGCATACATTACAGTAGATGTTCTCTGCTGGTTAATTTTAACAGTTCCAAATATATTCAGTTCTTCATTTTTTTTACCAATCAGTTAAAAACTTTGTTGTTTTAAGCCGTGCATACTCAAAACTGAAACAAGGGGCCAGTGATTTGTTTTGATTGCTCTTTGTTGAACAGCAGAGAAGTCTTACAAGACTGTATGTAGCAATCATCACTAGATCAAAATCATCCTGTTTTATTGGATATTTAATGTGAAACTTGCTATTTAAAACCTGTATCACCATAACATGGATTGCAGGCTTATACAGCTTTAAGAATTCAGTAGAATCCAGGAAAGTAGTAACCATAAAGTGTGTAGAAAAATTAAAAATAATGTACATTATACATCAAGTTTATTAATAGCTTTCTAAAGGAAAATCTTCCAACTAACACTTTCATGAAATGCTGATGTTCAGTTGCCCAAACCTTTTTTTGCAAAGTTGCTGTCTCGTCAAAAGTATGACCACAAGTGTTCAACACAGTTGTAATGTTAACTTACTCTTGGGCTCACTTTGAACAGTGAAGATTTAGACAGGAAATGGGACTTTTGTCTGCAGTGCTCTTAAAATTTTTATTATGTCCATTAATTTTTGTGTATATATATATATGAACGCGAAAGAAAAAGATGCCTGAAGATCACTTGGAAGATGCTAATTTTTTTTTTTTGTTGTAACTTTGATTTCCTCTCTTCCCATGACCAGGTTCTACTAAAGATAGAAAGTCAAGAGTTTCTGTTAACCTAAATGTAATGTAAATCACTTGTGGGGGAGGAGAAGATATTGTAAGAAATGTTTTTTTTGAGGAAAGCTTAACTAAACAGTTAATATAATAATTCAAATTGAATTTAAGCTAGCAGCGCATACAGTGATGTTACTTATCTTAATGCTTCAGCATTTTTATCTTGTTTTTTACAGATGTCCTAATGTAACAGACAGGAAAAATAGTTCTTAGTAGCTAACTTCTTCTTCTGGATTTATGGCAGGAGCCCATTGGCACAGATGGAAGAGGAAAGGAGGGAGCATGTAGCCAAAATGAAAAAAATGGAAATGGAAATGGAACAGGTGTTTGAGATGAAAGTCAAAGAAAAAGTTCAGAAACTGAAGGACTCTGAAGCTGAGGTAATCGAAATGTCTTAAACCTCAATATGCTTGAGGCTGAACAAGTGTAGGGATGGCTCTTTTTCCCAAGACTTTGCAACATAACCTTTGTCTAGGAATTGATTCCGTAGTTAGATTCTATGTTTAAAGACAACTCAGTTATTTTTTCTCAGCTTGTTGTCTTTGCTGAAATGGTATAAGCCCAAACTTAAAATGCAATCTTAATGTTCACATGCATTCTCTTTTTATTTTCACAGTCACTGTAAGTTAAAATACTCCTCAACTTTCTTACCCTCTTGTTTCTCCCTCTTCTTTGGAATATTTTATGCCTGTTTTCTTCCACGTGCTTTAGAAAGTTCTTGAGACTTTCATGGTTTACATAAGCAAAGGTAGTAAAGATAATTAGCTTTGCATATTAAAAATCACTTCAGGAATTTGATACGACGTCTATAAGAAGTCATTTAAATTAGAATTACTAGACTAAGCATCAGGGATATGTTGGTTTCAGTGTTTTGGTGTCATTTGAACATACGTAAATTTTATGGATATTTAATTGCTGTCATCTCCCAGGTGAAGTCCTCACAGTGAAACTGTTTTTTATGAGCTTCAAGCAGCTCACAGAGTCATCTTTTTAAGAGACTATTATAAAATTACATTTAAGTAGAAAATTAATTTTAAGTTTTGAGGGGGCACCTTCGCACAAGAAGCCTAATAGAGAAGTTCAGAACTGTCAAAGTTCCTCAAGAAAGTTGGTTTCTAAATTTGAGGGGAAGCGAGGAAATTTGGAAGGGTAGTTGAAATGCTTGGTAGCCTAGGTGTTGTAAGGAGCCAAGGCATACTGGATCAGAGGAAAAAACATATCAGTCTAGCTTTTTTTTTTTCCTTTTGGAGAAGTGAATAGATAAGGATATAAATGCTAAGATACAACAGTCAGCAATTTGAGGATTTAAAAGCTAGATGTTTTATCTGGATCACAGTGCTTAATTAGTCACCAGATTTTTTTCTTCCTCAATTTCTGTCTCAAATCTTTTTGAACCCATTTATACTTCTGGCCTCCACAGTCTCCTTGTTATATGAAACACAAACAAACAAAAATATTTTTTTGTTTTTCACGTACTACCTCATGACTTTTTGACTGAGTGCATCCTATGATACCTGTTTTTAGATGTTCATGCAGTTAATTCTTTTTTTTCTTCACAGTTCATGACTTCATAAACTTCTGTTGTATTTCTCTAAATGTAGAAAAGTAGGTGATATATAGTGCTGAGTATGAAGCATTTAAAAAAATCTGTAAAAGGAAATATGTTTTGAAGGGTTTGTGCAAGACAGGGACTTGCAAGAGAGTAAGGAGAAAGGGAGTTTTATTTAACTCAATTCAGAAACGTGTTACACCACACAAAAGGAATCACATTTCCTGACAGCGCGTCCGTTCTCACATACAACACATTTGATTGTCAGTCTGTCCCATCAACTTGCAGAGAGACTTGTTATACTGTTCTGGCAGTATAGACATTTCACTTCAATAATGCTAATAGTATTTCATTTAATTTGTGAATAAATTAATCCACTTAATGTTTTCCCAAATAGATTCTTAATATAATTAATGCTATAGGATTAAATCAATGTTTGGGGTTTTTTCCCCACACAAAGTCAAAGATTCTGCTAATTTAAGCATTACTGATACTCAAATGCTCTGCAATTTGCTTCTTAATGTTTGCACCAAATATGAAAATATTCTTGAATTTCCTTTTGTTTGCCACATGCAGCTGCTTACAACTCCTGTTTGTAACTTGGGCAGCCATTGGGGTGTTTTCTCTTAATGGTAAAATGAGGCTATGGGATTAATAGCCTTTTTGTTTGTTATTGGCAATACCTATAACCTTAGAGTTTTTGATCTAAGAGTTACTTTCTCTGAAGAGAAAATATAATCCTCTATTTTCTTGCATTAGTATAGTTGCCAATGTTTGTTACTACAGCTCCAAAAGTTGCTGCGTTTTCTGCCCTTACTGACTCTGCTCATAACGTTTTTTCTATAGCTGCAGCGACGCCATGAGCAAATGAAAAAGAATTTGGAGGCACAACACAAAGAACTAGAGGAAAAGCGTCGCCAGTTTGAGGACGAGAAAGCAAACTGGGAAGCTCAACAACGTATTTTGGAACAACAGAATTCTTCCAGGTAAATTGGAGTCTTGTTCTGTAGTTTTCTGCTAAAATGCAATTGTTGTATATGAAGGGCAATGGTCAGTGGTGGCTGACCACTAAAGAAGTGTCACTTAAAAGCCAAGGAAAATCTTGAACTGCTTTTAGTTATAAATGAGCATATATCAGTAATATTGGGGAGATTATTAGCTTCTAAAGCAGATTTTAACCTGCAAAAATGCTGTATCCATACCTAACTAGATCTATCTAAAAAAATTCTGTTTGTATTTGAAAGCTCAACTGCATGCGTCTTCTGAGGGATGAAGAGTTAAACTTTGAGAATGAAAGTGTTTAATTCTCCGAGTCCTTGGAAGGGGAACTCTAGTGATAAATGAATTGCTTGACTCTATGTACACAGTGCTTGTACTACATGATAACTTTCATACATTGTATTGCAACCAGTAAAACATGATAAAATGCATATTTTAAGTGATGTACATTAATCTTTTTTTTAAAAAGATCAGAGCATATATGCATTATTTAACAAACTCTTTTTTTATATCATTTTAGAACCTTGGAAAAGAATAAGAAAAAAGGGAAGATATTTTAAATGCATCATTTTGACCACCAGTTATGTATTAGTTGCCAATATGCCAGCCTGGACATCAGTGTTTGTTGGATCCGTTTGACCAATTTTGCACCAGTTGTATCCATAGTAATGGATTTAACAGCATGACAAATTTTTGTTAATTTTGATGGAGAATGAGATGCCTTGAATTGTCTAGGGTGTTGTGTACTTGGAAAAATAACAGCTCTAAGTACCTTTTTTTTTCCTTTTTTTTAAACAGATGTCATTTTAATGCAAAAGAAAACATTTTACTGTTGTACAATCATGTTCTGGTGGTTTGACGGTTTACAGGATATTAAAAAATGCAAGGACTCTAGACTGTTTTTAGTGAGGATAAATTGCCATAATAAGATGCAAACAGTGCTTCTCTATTATTATAATACAAGAATTCCATTCAGTGCAGCATATACAATAATGTAATTTAGTCTAACACGGTTGACCCTATTTTTGACACTTCCATTGTTTAAAAGTACACATGGAAAAACAAAAGTTGTAGGCTTACAGTGCACCTAAGCTTTTTATAACAACCCCTTTATGTTTTGGGTTCTTTAAATATATGCTATTCTCATTTAGTAACTTCTTTAGCCAGAAGGATCTCATTACTGCTTCATTTTTTGTAATAACATTTAATTTAGATATTTTTCCATATATTGGCCCTCCTAAATAGAATATAGCTTCTTTCATATGGTAGGAACCAGTGAGTAAAACTTTCCTTTAACTCCCTTTTTACATTTTATGGTAAGTAGCAGGAAAACGCATTTATAGGTCATTTCTAGGCAAAATTGTGGAGTTAACTACCAACCTGTTTCTACCTGTGTGCAGTCTTTCTTTGTTTTACTAGAAATGGGAATATGGCCTCAAGAAAAACATCACCATTTCATATTTAGCTGTATTCATATAATGCATTTCTGTATTTTTGTTTGTATTGTAAAAAGTCACATAATAAACAATGTTGTGATGTAACACGCTGCTGTGTCAGAAATTTTAAAGGAGTTAAAAAACAGCCAAGTACTTTTTTTGGAAAACCTTTGAACCTCCTGTCATCTATCCAGACTGGATTGACCTCTGATTTGCCCAGGGGTTAGTATAAGGTATAGAAAATGCCTTTCCATTGTAGAATTGTTAGAAAAATCCAGTTTCAGTAGCTGGGCTCCGAGTTGGCGAAACAAGGGTCAGGTCAGTGTTGCCCAGAAGAGGGCACCAAGTGTCCACACCGCTGCACTGCGTCCCACTAGCTCCGGTTTCCGTAGTCGTGCCTTCCACGTTGTCTTGTGCCTTCCACGTTGTCTTACGCCTTCTGCAAGCTTTTCTGTGTATCTGGTGAGGTGGTCGTGTAACAACACGTTTGCAGCCTCTTCGGGTACTTCTTTTAGGCTCGTTGGCAAGGGTGGGGTTTTTTGGTTTGGTTTTGATTTTAGTTAATTGAGTCAGTTTTAATAAATGTAGTAGCCAGGAACTTGATATTTAAAATATATCCTGTAAGTTGTTAAAAAAATGTGGACTTTTAATGTCTGGTTTTGCCTGTGAAACAATGAAGAATGGCTCGTTTTTTGTAGATGTTCCTTGTGTTACCCCTGCTATCACTCTATTTCCATTCATTTTTCTTTTACGTGCATTATGCTTACCAGAAATATCACTTACTTGGAGCTTCCCAATGAAATGATGTTTTCAGTAGTCTATATAAAGGCCTCCTTATAACCCATTTCAAATATTCTGCCTGTTTCCTTTCAAGTGAACAGAACTGCAAAATCTCATCTTTTAATACATCACGGAGAATGTACACTGCCTGTGTCTGCCCCCTACTCCCTCAGGTTTCAGTTCAATAAATTGAATAATGTAAAGAACAGGCTGAAGTTACCATGGAGGTCAGAAGCTGCAGATTCTGAATTGCTTTCAGGACTCATCAAAACTCAGGATATTCTGTCCGTGGACATGCTAGTGCTTTAGGATTCCCCTTTGCTCTGAAAAAGGGATTACATTTATCAGGAAACTTGTTTTAATCATGCTTGTCTTCTTTCTCCCCGCTCCTATTCTCTATCCTCCCACACACACACTCGGGATAATCAGAAACTAGTATAAGCTTTTGCTAGATCTTTTTTTATGAGGGCACATAGATATTCTATAACATAGCATTTGTATTTGAATGAAAATTTAGAAATCAAGTGTTCAGAGTTCTCTTCTGAAATGGAGCATTGCCCTTTTGGGAAGACTTTTGTCACCGCTTAACTTGTTTCTTAAATGCTTTGGTTTTTATGGTAAGTTTGGGCTGCAGCAGAAGAGCATGAGTTTGCCAAAAATTAGAATTAGTTTTCAGACTTTCTGCACTCTCCAGTTGCGGGTTTGTTTGTTTTTTGTTTTTTTTTTTCGTTAAAAATATTGAGAGTAAGAGATGTGAACCTGTGCAGCTTGCAATATGGTAGCTGTGTAGCCAATAAAAGGCTAAAGAGGTACTATGATACAGCCCAGGATTTTTTTTTTTCCACTGAATAAATCATAGTTTAAATTCATTACTTCTGTAAAGTCAAAACTCATTTTACTTTCTAATAAATGGCACTTAAATTCACCTGTATTTGTGTCACTACTCAAAGTACATGCAGCAGAGGTTTTGTGGTGTGTATGCTAGCTGGTCAGAAACCTGTTGCATCCAGATGTCACTGGACAGTACTAGGCTTGTCTCTTGTTTCCCTTAGGGTATGCTGTGAAACGTTACCTGCTCTACTGAGGCACAAAATAAGAGGTATTAGAGTAGTTCCATACATCTGCTGCATGTTTCTGTAACGGTAGTTGTTAGAATAATATAGTCTAGTCTTCAGGCAGCCATGAGGCTGGGAATTTTGCTACTGTTTTAGGATGAAGATCTCAATTCAGCTTAGAGTGCATTCTCTTAAAGAGGTAGTGAGGAAGGGGAAATAATCCTGGTCCTGCCATGCAAGGCACTGCAAACGGCCCTGTTGAATGTGCAACCGCACTAGCCCATACCTTTATATGGGGGCGTGGGTATAGTTACTTTTCTAGAGAGACAGATACGAAAATGCATGTATATTTTTATACATGAAAAAGTGAATAAAGACTGCAAACTTGGGATTTTTTTCTGATGTGAAACACATTCCTATATTGGGTTGCTTATCTGGCTGACCATGATTCAGGTTCAGCATCCTAAGCATCTGGATGCTAATATTCCTGCTTCCAGTATGAAATACAAAGTGTCAAGTTTTGATGGAGCGGCTCTTTCAGTTTTCACTGCAGTTTTCCCATTCGGTAGTTGGTGACCAGCTGATGCCCCTTCTGACTTCTCAAAAGGCCACATGTTGGACCTCTGGAGTTCAGGTGACCTTGTATCACCAGAGTACTCCTTGTGGTCAGGCTGCTCAAGCAATACCAAAACCATTCCTCAGTTTGGCACCCCAGGGAGTGAGGCAATCTACATTTCCACTTCATGCTTGTTCTGGAAATTATGAAGAATAGATCCTTAATTGCTTGAGAAGAGTAGAGTGTTGGGTTTGTCTTCATTGATTCAAGAAACCCCTCAATCTGATTTAGCTCTGGCTTAAAACATTAATGCTTTTAATTGTTTCGATACAAATAAATCAATATGGAGGTCAAGAATTGGGCAGGCTTAGCAGTTCACACTTTGGAAATAAGCAGAAAGCGGAGCTGAACCTGTGGAGCAAACCAGTATATGAGGGGTTCATCTTCCTAGTTTGTGCAATATTGTCAAGCTTCGTTTGTCTTTGGGTAGCGAGGACAGGCTGTGTTAGGTGCCCAAGGTAAGGATGAGCTTTTCCCTGAGGGCTAGCTGCTGAGGCTGCATTTGCATACAGTTCTTGGGTTTCCTGTCAGCTTAACCTTTATGTTTACAAGCCTGTCTTAATGCAGTTCACAATTCTCCACTGCCAACATCTCCGTTTCCTGACCTTATGCTGTTTAAGGCTCAGCAAAAACAATTACTCTCTTCTCCACAACCCGTGCCTGCTTTGTTCCATCTTTGGTTGACTATCTTGCTCTGCCAGGTGGCTGGTGGGTTTGGTGGCCAGCCATCATGACAGCCTGCCCCTAACACCAGGACCTGCTGTGTCGCTCTTCCTGAAACGAGCTGCTCGTACTAACCCTTTCAGGAATGGAGCACTTCTGAAGTTTTGCACTGTGGTGTGGTTTTACCCACCCCTGCCTTCCTGTTGCTGCATGGTTACTTCTCCCAGGAACTGCTCCAGCTGTTGCACTTGGCAGCTTTGCTTTTAACTGGTCACAGATGTTCATCTTGAGAAATGTGCGGTATATCCTGGTAAAAATGGCAGAGGTTGTCTTCAGAGGGTGCAAATGGGATTCCTCCCCCACACCTGGATCTAACCACCCACTAGTTCTGGAACAAACCGCTGTTCCCATTGTCTTGGTTTGTTGATACAGGTTACTGGCTGTCTTTGGCTATGGGCGGCAGTCAGGAAGCACAGTAAGCAGAAGGTCTTTCCCTTCTATGGTCACCAGGATATACAGCTGTGAGATCAGAGATTTGATCTGTTCATCAGGTATCCACAGCTGCCTGGGGCCTCCCCATGTGAGCAGGAGGAGGAGATGCAGGAGGGCATCTGCGACTATGAGTGGGGGCCCAGCAGCTGCCCTATGGGACCTGCAAGTGGACTAGGATGCCAGGCAGTGCTGCTGCGGAGGCTGCAGGTGCGAATAATCTCTGTATCCTGGTGTTTTGTGGGGGGTTTTTTTGGGTTTTTTTTTGTTTGTTTGTTTGTTTTTTTCTCATGAGCTTTTAAAAGTGGATGACTGAGGGAATAGATTCTCAAGCAATAGCATGAGAAGAAACTGCTGACTGACATAGAAAACAGGTAGAAATCTTTGTTTGTTCCCCTCATGATTGGGGACGCAGCTCTGGTTCTCTTTCTGTAATATATCACCTCTGCGCTGTCACCTGGAGAAGTCTCCGGGGCAGCCAAGACGCTTGCTTTGTGCAGCCAGAGCAATTTTTTAATGAAAGTGATCATCTTTCACCTTGCCCTGGGACAGCTAGACCACATAAGTCAAGATAAAACTTGCAGGTTTTCTTTAGTGAGAATATTATTCCTCTGGCTGCTCTGAATCCCCCCAGTCCCAGTCTGCTAGCGATGATCTTCATGGAAACCAATGAAATAAAATGCGAAAAGCAGCCATGTTGCAATGACCAAGGTAGATTTTTATAGTTTATCAAGATTACTGGGGGGCAAGAGGAATCCCTTTTCTGCTCTCAAGAGTTTCTCATTTAGATATTTTGAAAATAATTGGCTCTTCTCCTTTGGGAGCTGCTGAATCACTTCTCCCCAGACTTGACTCATCCATATGGTTCTCACAGTGCAAGCATGATGGTGAAGTTTTGAAATCTTTGCTGATTTGAACTTCACTTATGCCTGAAGAGATGTTGTTAAAATTTGGAAAAAAACTGATACCGCCACCTTCTTCCCAGCAAAAGCAGCCCTGGTCTGTGGGCTTTAGCAAAGATTACCTGGAGCAGTATGAGAATACCAGCATAACCACTCGTTCCTTGCTAAGAGGAAGGCTTTACTTTTCATGTGCCTAGTCTGAGAATTGTGCTGACAGCCTTCAGGCTCTTACTTGGCCAGTAAAGGCCTTAGAACTTGGGAAAGTCACCTAAATTGTAGTTTACTTCAGTTTTCCACCTGGAAAACAGGAATTCTGGTGTCCCTACAGAAGCAAAATTATCTTTCCCACTGGGGATGAAGGCAGGAGCATGAGTCTTGGCAAAATAGATTGAATGGGTTTGGCCAGCTTCGGTGGCTGAATGTCCTGCCACCTGGTACGGCGTGAGCTCCTGGCATTACCACCAAAGCAGCAGCAGAGAGGGTTTAGACCCTGCATGGAGCTGAGTCAACTCCCAGAAAACTAACCAAGTAGTAAGTAGCAGCGTAATTTCATCCTGTCCAGTGACCTTACAGAAAGTAGGTTCAGACTGAGTCAGTGTGACTCCCAAGATTTTCCATCTCTATTGCCCCAAGGACTGGACACCAAACTCCAGTGGGGTTTCTCCCCTGGCCCCACGGATGGATGTAGCATAGTTGCCAGGCGCTGACCCTTCCCGGCCACAGCACTGGTCTGGCTGCTCAGCCCTGTCCCCAGCTCTGTCCTGCTGTCCCCTCCCCAGCATCACAACTGCATCTGCAGCTGAGAGTCTCTTCCAGATGGTTGTAATTAACAGATCCCCCCCCCCCCGCCCCGAGGCATTTCACCAGGGGGAACAGCAATCCAATGTTGCTGCTTCATCAGCTCTGCCTGCAGAGCAACACTGGCTGGTTTTACTTCGTTTCTCTCTGCCTGCCAAGCCACTGTCTCACAGAAACGTGGGCCTTTTTATATAATCCTGTACAGAGTGTATGCTCTAATCCTCAATACTACGACCTAATTCTTTGAATTGCAAATAGAGGCAGCAGTGCAACACCTGCTCCTAGTGTGTTTAGGTTATGTGCTTTTTACAGTTCTTTAAAGAGAATTCCAAAAGCCCCTTCTCTCTTGAATTTTCTTTTGGGAGCCCAAGGTTTGGCCACCCACGATCCTCATTGTCCCTGAAGATTTGTACCTTGTACTAAGAGGCACCAGGGAAGAGGCGGCAGCTGAGTACCTACCTGGCCTCTCTGAAGGCTTTGCAGGTGATGTTTGCTTGCTGTGGTAGCCCACCTGATTTGCAGACCTGTTGACAATGAAGAAACTGAAGAGAAGGGAGTGTTTTGTGGTCCATTGTTTTTGCCAGCAGTATGGTAGAAGAGGAGTTGCTGACAGCTGAATTACAAGCACAAAAAACCAGCCCCTAGTCCCTGGAACATAGCTCAGCTCAGCTCAGTATTCCTGCAGTATTCCTTTCCCCCCTCCCCCGCCCCTGCCAGCTTATTGGGCTACAAAACAGTTTAAAACCCAGAAATTACCCAAACATCAGGAAAACTAATGTCTACCCATATTTAAGCAGCAGGTGGCAACATTCTCTGCCTTATGAAATTCAACTTACGGGTTCACGAAGGCTTTATTTTTACTTCTGGGAGCAGGAGAAACTTCAGGCTCTGTTTGCAGTCTCTGCCTTTCTCAGGAGCACCTTGCCAGTGCCTCCAATAAAGTCTTCCAAAGCAGAGTAGGGAGGTACCTTGAATTTAGAGCTATGGTTCCTGTTTAGAGAAGGTGTTTTTTTCCCAATGTCTTTCAATGAGCACACCCTGAAGTGAGTCGGTGGTATGTGAGGGTGTGCAGGAATGCCTCCACGTGTACTGACAAACGCGTTCCTTATATGGTGGCTTTGGTAGGTTTGGGAAAGATGCAGAAAAAAACTTTTCCTGAATACAAGGATGTAAACGGGTGTGCATTTTAATGGCTTCTCAAAGGGCCAATTTTGAAAAACTTCTCCACTTCCCCATTTCCAGCATTTCCCTGCAGGGCAGCTTAGTGACAGCTCACCTCCAGGACCTTCCTTCTCCCCTTCCTGCCCTTGTTTCCCCAGTCTCCTGCCTGCCTTCCCCTCAGCCGTGCTCTGCTCCCCCAGACCTGGCCTCTTTTTTCTCTTACTCCTACAGTGACTTTGGGAAAAGACCCCATGGGGCTGCCCCCACCCCAGACCCACCATGGCCTCATGCTCCCTCTCCCCGATGCTGTCCTGCCCTTTTCCTCCACCTCCCCGTCATCACCTCCTGCCATTCACCTCATCTCTTCTTCCCGCTGTGCCTGCAAAAGCTCCTTGTACTGAGGTTTTGCTGCTCCGGTGAGCAAGGGGACAATGAGGCAAAGCCACTTGGCAGTTGCCATGCTAGCTGAGCAGCATTCAGCCCTTGTGCACTCCTGTTCATGGCTGTTCCTCAGGCACTTCAGCTCTCCTTGTGCTTTCTCCAGCCATTGGGCACAGAGGCTGCTCAGCTGCCCCATCTGAGATTGCCTCTGGCCTGTAGAGAGAGGTGTCCTGATGCTGAGATGGGGTGTAGCAGAACTATAGTCACATGCATTTGGGATGCATCAGATTGCAAGCTGGGTATTCATCCTGAGTGCATTTTAAAAGCATGACTGCGTGTGTTGCTTGTGTTGCCTTTAATGGTGCATCGAGTTTCTGTTTTAAAGGATGTTGCCACTGCTGCTGTTCTTTCTGGCTCCCACCACTAAATCTCAGCACCCTCCTGAAGTCTTGTGTGGGCCTTAGGGGGTCACATGCAAAACACTCCAAATACGAATTCAAGCTTTACCTTGAAATATCCTGGCACCCCGTGGACATCGCAGCAGTTGGACCTGAGATACACTGGGTCCACCAGGTGTGGCTCTCTGGCTTTACTGCCACCCTTGGGACCACAGACTCGTAGCTAGTCCACAGCTGATAACTCAGGTGTCTTTCAACCTCAGTGTCTGGAAAAGCTGCTGTAAACTCGTTGAGCCACTTCACTGTGTCTTTCTGTGTGCTTCATCTACTCCATTGCTCAACCTCAGACTGGTGGGATGGGGAAGCACATTTGGGACTAATCCCAAAAAGGAGAAGGCTAAAGCTAACTTTTAAATGGGAGCTGCCTGAAGAAGCCTCCTGGCATAGGAGGATACAGTCAAAAGGCCCAGGGTCCAGACAGAGTAGTTTAATGGTATGATTTCTAATTAATCAAATTAAATTCTTCTATGTGCTGCTTTTACCTTACATCTGTTGTTCTTCTGAGGCATACTCGGTCTCTACTATCCAGCTCTTCCATGCCTCTGGCTAGCAAAAGCAAAATGCTTCTGGGCATGAGGTAGCTGGTGATGTCCAAAAATGCAGTGATTTTAAACAAAGAAGCAAGTAAATCCCCCTGCCCCAAACCCCTGACCAAATCCCCTTCTGACTGTAGTGCAATTCTGTCTGGCACTTCCAGATTTCAAATCTGTGAGTAGCTACTTGTGGTGAAGATGAACTGCTGCACAGAAACGTGCAAAATCTACATTGTGAGGTTTAGCTCTAAAAAAAGAGAAAAAATATTCTGTAAAAAATACATTCTGTAGTGAATATATTTATTGAATGTATGTATTGAATTCTGTATTGAATGTATTCTGTATTGAATATATGTATTCTGAATGTATCTATTCATCTTGTTTGGGCCATTGATGGATAATGTTGAGGGCCAGAGGTAAGGTCCCATTTTTTTAAATGTAGAACTAACAAAATAAGGGAGTGTATTATGGAGAAAGAAGCAGCCAGAAAATTAAGTCAGATCACAACATTTTGGTACAACAAAAGATCATCTCTGTAGCTGTGCAGACAGCAAATGTTAGCCCAGAAATTCCTGGAAATTGTGGAAGAGACACATGTGACACTGATTTAAAAGATACTAAAATATTTCTGTCTGTAAAGACAGATGGATGCCTGAAAGCCTAGGGGATTTCATTTGATATGTGTGAGGAGGCCGGTTTATTAAGTCACGAAGTGATTATAAGTAGTGGGGTTCGTTATGGGCATTGGCAATAGGCGTGCTTCCACTTTGTATTTCATCTTCTGCTCTTGTCATGGTTGTCATTCTGGCATGTGATTCATATTACTCTGATCAGTTTTTCATTAGCCTTCAACTCTTCCTTTTAAAATCTGCTCTTAGCATTAACATTGTTTTTCCTAAATACCAAGTTTACGTGTCTTCCGGTCTTTCCACCTACAAGGACAATCCCCATCCACGCGAAGCTATGGAAATGTGGTTGCATGGAGGAAGTATGCAAACAAACAGTCCCATTTACTTAGAAATTCAATTTTCCGTGACCAGAAAAGGTGTCAGCTTAACACCTGCTCCTTCCTACTCAATGATTTCAGTTCCTCTTCCGTGTGCTCTTCCTGCACCAAAATTTGTAATCCATAGTCCTGGCTGGACGTGGTGGTCCCATTTGGTGGGAGTCTGGAGGAGTTGGATAGAGTCTGGGCTTACATCAGAGAATGTGACCCATGCACGTCTGCCTGAGCAGCCAGGCTGCACGTGCACCCGTGGGTGCGGAGAGGGCTGGCCGCCCTCTTTGCAAAACTGCTGCCTGTCACCTTTGGAAGGTCCTGAAGATCAAGGGAGGTCCCAGTGACTGGAGAAAGGCAAACGGCACACCTGGCTTCAAAAAATGCTGAAAGCATCCTTATGCAATTCAGTGAGGACAAGTGCCAAGTACTGCACCTGGGAAGGATTACCTCCTGACAGTGATACTGGGGAGGGACTGGCTGGGGAGCAGCTCTGCAGGAAAAGCCTGGGGTGGTGGGACAGGAGCTGAGCATGAGCCCCCAGCGTGCCCTGGCAGTGATGGAGACCAGCAGCATCCCACTCCTACAGGTAGGAACACAGCCCGTAGGTCGAGGGAAGGGGTTATCTCTCTATTCGGCACTTGTTAGACCGTGTGTGGATACTCTGTCCCCCCAGTACCTGATGGACGTCAATGAACTGCAGTGAGTTCAGGGGAGGTCCCAGGGAGGCTGTGCAGGTGCCCAGGAGGCTGTGCAGGCTGCGTACCTGGAGGTTTTGCAGCCCGGCTGGATACAGCCCTGAGCACCCTGCTCTGACCTTTAAGTGGGAGGTCGGACCAGAGGCCCCGCCACAGTCCCTTCCCACCTGAATTATTCTGCACCCCTCAGGCAGCTCTAGTGACAGTGGAAAAGACAAAACCCTGAGCTAAACTGGTCTGAAATCCACAGCCACGTGGAGCGCCCCAGACCAGTGAGTGCATCACAAAACGCCAGGAAGGGACCACCTGACCGTGTTGTTGCTGCCTCTGGTTGCACTTAAAAGAAATAAAAACCACACAGAAAATGTAATTGCCTTATAAAGGTATCTCGCAACTCAGAAACAAGGATTTTTAACACTGCTTAAAGTGCTAATCCAGACCAATGTCTCCAAAACAGCAAGTTGTTCTGTATGTCTTTATTTATGTGAGCTTATGTAGAGATACTGTGTGCTTATATATGGGATATAAAAAGCTGGCCCTGATTTTGCACAATGAATGGGAATGTGCCTCAGCAGCTGATGTCCCCACTGGCCATGGCCTCATCCCGTGACTGAGACAGGTTTCCTGAGCTCCTGGGGTAGCTCTCAGCCTTTTCAGATAATTGCCTCATTACTGGTAGTTTCTCCCGGTTTCCTGGGGGAGGTTTGCTCCCATTCACTGCTGCAATTCCTCCCACGCCGCCGCAATGCCTTGCAGGCGACCGACACAGCAGCCACCCCTGGGGAGGGCAATGTGCTCTGGAAAGGCTGGAGCCACGGCCAGGAGAGGAGTGCGGGATGCGTGACTGTGGGCTCCTTCCTCTCCAGGCCCCTGGAGCAGCCCCCGAGCCCCTTGGGTGGAGGGAGAGCACAGATGTTCAGACCCGCCAGCACCCATGAGCTGCATCTCGGGGTATTTACGTCACAGCGTCTGAGAGGCTCTTGTGCCTAATCCCCGCAGAAAGGCAGCTACGCTGCCAGATGTTACAACTCCACTGACCTAATTCGGGATCTGGGGGCTGGCACCTGCCATCCCTGCCACATCTCCCAACATCCTGGAGCAGCAGCTGCCAGAGGCAGGAGCATCCACCCCAGCTTCAAGCCCCTGCAGAGCACCTTGTCCCTGGGCACTGCCATGCTGGTTGTGTCTGCACGGGGCAGTGGTGCCCAAATTTGCAGCCAGCAGCATCCCGCCTGTGGTGTCAGCTGTGCTCTGGCCCCAGCTGAGCACCAGAGGATGGGCACACAACTTGGTTTTCAGTGTGCTAAGCCGATTTGCTGCACGCCGTGAAGGGATGGCATGCTGGGTTTTCATTGAGGGCTGCTTTCCCAGAGGAGAAATTTCGGTCAGGGATATTAACTCCCCGCTGGTTCAAGCTGAGTGATTCAAGTGCTGATGTCTTAAAAATAGAGATATCCTTATGAATATATCCTGAAGGCTGAAAAGGTCTTTGCTTTCCAGCAAAATATGTTGTTGCCCACACACCAAGCACCATCCTTCCTACAACGGCCTTACTGGCATTTGACTTCATTCAAAGGAGAGTCAGGAGGTTGCATCCTTTTCCTCAGATGACCATCGCTTTGTCAAAGAAGAGTTTGGGCTCATGAAACCATAGGAGATTTCATGCACCTTGGATTTAATTTGATGCCTTCCAATAAAGTTGGTGAGTCATGCGGCACCCACCAAGGAGTAGGTGTGCAGGCGGACCTTCAGACTTCGGCTACTTACAGATGGCAAGCAGCTGATGAATAAGCTGTGCATAAAGTGCTGCCTGCCTTCTCTGCCCGGATTGCATCCAGGATCAGCTCAAGCTCTGAGCGCCGCCAGGGACAGGGTGGTGCAGGGGGCTCAGGGGAAATGTCACCGGCACTGAAGGGGCAGAAGTGCCAGTGACTTTCGGGTTGCTCCAGACCTTCAGATGTCTCCTCTGACTCTGAGCTGAACCAATGCATGGAAATTGTCTGTCACATGCAAAATAACCTGTTCAGTGAAAAGCTAAAGGCTCTGCTTGTTCTTGGCTCCTACCTGACTGCAATTTATTTAATTTTCTCAGAAGGATAGGAGTGACCTATCGCCTTGGCCCAATCCCAGTCTCGATGTGTCTTCTGCCTGTGCGGGGAGTCAGCTGAAGTTATTTTTTTCCTTCTATACTAAGGCAGGGTACTGCTGCCACGTGTCCCACCTGCTGTAACGGGTTTTCTGAGGAGAGCAGTAGCTCCCAAGTCCACAGGAAAGATCCCCGGGCCCATCGTGGACTGTGCGACACTCCTGTTTCAATTCCCTCCTTTTCTGTGTCACCAGAGAAAGTTACTTCAGAACATGCTTTCCGGGTCCAGAAAAGCCAATGGATGAAAATGCTCAGTGCGATTTTCATCAAAGGCTTGGCCAAATCTGGTCATGGGTTGTCACTGGAAGATGTAGCAGCACCCAGATGTGCCCACCTGCCTCTTCCAGACATGCTGAACCCTGTGCAGCCCTGCATATTGATGCTGGTGTGCCAGGGATGCCTGTGGAGATTTTTCTGTATGAAAATGGACTCAGACGAGAGAAATGCATGTGAAGGTCCCAGTGGCTGTCTAGGAGGGATCAGTCAGTCTTCCAGGAACCCCCTCAAGGCATGGTTTTCTCTGTCACCTGAGGGAGGTCAGCAGCGTGGGAATGGGGAGGCTGGGTTTGGGGTGCTCAGTGCTGCTGGAGGTACATCCCCCTGTATCTCACTTGCTGGTTTTTGGTCAGCTCTCCATCTGGCTTGGTCCTCAAGAGCCCGACTCTGGGTTTAGGGGCTTGGGCATGCACAGGAAAGGGTTCTGCACAGCAGAAGAGCTGTGGCCAGCCTTCACCCATTGTTTATCTGAAAAAAAAGCCCCGTGATTTTACATTATTTTTGTCCTCAATCCACATTTGCTGTCCCTCCTAATCTTCTCTGCTACTCTTTACAGAAGCACTGGGGGAGCATTTCAAGCACCAGTTGCGACTCTGACCCCGAAAACTAAACCACATGGAGAAACGCCACTGTTGGGTCAGCCGCAGGCTCCCTGGGTGTCTGTCGGAAGCTGGAAATCAACAATCCTGGTGGTGGGCCTGGCTGCTGTTCCCGGCTCATGCTGGAATGCCAAGGGAGGAAGGTAAAAATACCTCCTCTGTCACACGCTTGTGAGATTCCTGGATGGAAGATGCTAAAAACAGCACAACGGTTTTGGACAGGTCAGGTTTCTTGGCAATGATGTTGGCAATTAGTCTTCCTCCTGTCTTTGCACTGCAGTAGAGGCGTGGGGTTAGGGCTGGGGGAAAGCAGCGCTGCCCTGGGCCTGCGTGCCGGGACCTGTACTAGGAGGTTCATGCCTTTTTCTGGCTTTCTTCCTGCCTTAACGCATCCCATCAGGAGATCTTCGTGGCCAAAAAGGGTGCCCTGAAATCAGGAGGCTGGTCAGGAGCAGAGCAGAGCAGAGACAGGGCTGAACCAGGCCCCGCTGGTGTAGGACACCAATGCTTTGTATGAGAAAGGGCATTTCCATGGTCACAAATGGTCTGAACAGACTCATCCCATGCATATAACAAAAGGAAACTTCCAAGGAAATCATATAGTAGGGAAAAAGCCAGGGTTTTTCCCCATGGGAGAGGGGAAGGGTGGGGGGGAGTCTCTGCCCTCCCAGAGCTGCTGGTGCTTTGCACTTTCCTGAAGCAGCATGTCAGTTTGGGACCCCCCCAGGAGATGCCTGGGGGTGAGGGGGAGCTTGCCCTGCCTGGGAGGAAAGGTGCTTGGCAAATGCAGAGGCTGCTTATCTCTGGGATGTTCCCTAAAGCGAGGAAAAAATGAGGGATGCTACACCCATTACAGGCCAACTCAGAGTAAAAGTTTGGGAAAATCTTTTACAATAGAAAACCAAGAGAGCTCTGGGATTTCCTTCCTGTTGTATAAATAGTCTTTCGTAAACCACGAGCTTCATCCATGTTTATTTCAGTTGTAGCCACTTTCCAGTAATACTAAAATGAAGATGGCAGAAAGCAAGCCAGCCTCTGAAATAAACCGGGGGTAAGAGCAGGCAGAAAGATGTGTGTGATCCCGCTCTGATGAGCTGCAGGAGCTGTTGTAGGCAAACGGGCCATCCCACAGCCCCCTTTCCCAGCCTCAGCTCCTTGGCTCCCCCCATGCACACCTACGCCAGGTGGCTTGCAGGAGCCTGGCTGTGGGCAGCACCTTCAGGCAGCTGCCTTTGGCCAGGGGCTGGACACAGCGAGGAGACCAGGCACCTGCGTTGAGTAGGATAAGTCCCGTAAATAGAGCAGAAATCCCGGCGTGGCCTTGGCTTCGCTTAACCCTGGCTTCCTGCAAACACTTCCTCTGGCTGCTTAGAGCCCTGCAGTGGCTGTGTTCCTCCCCAGTATAACTGCGAATGGATTTGGTCGGTGCTCAGACAAATAACTGCTGAAGCAGTTGGGTCGTGCTGAGACCTCAGCGGCTTGGCTGTCAACAAGAGGTGCTATGTCTCACCAGTGCTGCCCAAAAGCAGCAGTGGCTGTTGAACCCCCCTAGTGATGCTGGTGCATCTTCTGAGGTCGCTTCCCCAGGCCCAACAAGGAGCATGAAGCAATAAGAAGTGTTGGGAGGCTGATTTCTTAGTAGTCAGCTTCTTGGTAACTCCTGGAAGAGGAGCTTGGCCGCTTCCCAAGCTGGGGAAGGCAGCAGGGATGCAGCCAAGGGAACAATAGGGTGAACGCTGTGTCCCTGGCAGCTATGGATTTTGAGTTACTACCTCAGGGAGGCATCAGCCTGTGAAAAATGCCTTTGAAGTCCAGTTGCCAGATAACCATCGGGTGAAGTAAGAGGTAGCTTGGGTCACCTGCCTTTGGGCTGAGTACCCCGGCTGCTCTTCCCTGCTGACCCTCACCCAGCAGGCACACAGCTCCCCTTCGGCGAGCCAGTGGTGTAGCCAGTGCGACTGTGGGGTGCTTGGCTCCTGGTGGTGCTGCTGCTCTCCTGCATCCACCACCTCCGCATGAGCAGAGTTGGCTGCTCCTCATGCAGGGAAAAAGGTCTCTTCATCCAGCCGAGGTGGCTGAGATACCCATAACAGGGTGGGGCAGAGACAGCACCCCGACCCTGCTCAGTGCTTAGATGTGAGGTCTCTCGGCAGCGCTTGCCTGTGTTATCTTAACTAGCATGGAAGGATGGAGGAAGCCAAATAATTTTAAAAATATCTATCTACATGCCATGCAATGTCAGCTCGCTGCTCTCCGGGAACAGCTGGTGTGGGAAGCCATCCATCCCAGGGAATCGCTCTCACGGTGCAGGCATGAGCCCAGTGGATGGGAAATTGCAGGAAGGAATACTAAATTAAGAAACAGCACCCTTCCCATCTAATTTTAGCAGCAGCCAGTGGTGTTTGTGTGAATTTCTTCTTCTTCCTCTGTGTTCCTGTTGACTTCCTTCTTGGTGATGTTATGGCTTTGGTCAGTGTGACCTGCAAGCAGATGAAAAGCAATCAACAAACCCTTGCTTTGCTACAGGAGGTGTGGGATTAGGGGCTCTGGTGTGGCTACTCATGTGGGATGCTTTGGTCTTTTGGGTGCCCATGCTTAGCCTGAAGGGCTTAATCCTCAGTGAGGCTGATCATGGCTCTCCTCAAATCAGAACTTGCCAAAAGCTCAAATCGGCCTCCCAAAATTGTAAACATCCCCAGATCTCCAGCTGCACCTGCTTGCGAGGGGCAGCGAGCCAAAGCAAGCACTGGCAGCAAGAGCTGCTTGTGCACTGGCCCTCAGTTACTGATGGCAGGCAGCAGCAGGGAATGCTCTGTGAGGATGCTCTCTCTGGGCACAAGCGGAAAAGCAATCACAATTTTCTGATGTGCCCCTGGGAGGCTATCACGCTGCTCCAGATTGTGCATCTTCATTACTGTTTAACAGCACAGGCTGTTTAATTAGCCCACCTGCTCAGCAGCGGGAAAGGGATGGCATTCCCAAGCCTCGTACATCACCTTTCCCAATCTGAGTGGGGCAGGGGCTCTGCAAAGCCTTCAAGACATGACAGCTGGCAGGGAGCATGCCAGGGAGCATCCCACTCTCTGTCCCATGGCAGGATGATGTTCCTGCTTTCCCTTCACCAGCAGGCAATAGCAAGCTTTGCCTTCCCCCTCTGCTAGCCCACCCCCCTCCTCCTGCTTCCCCTCTCCCTTCTCTTTCTGGGGGGAGCCTTGCCCCATTAGAAAGCCCCCATACACCCATCCCTGGCATGACAGGGCATTCGAGCCCCTCCTCAGAGCCAGAGGGCATGAACCCCTCAGCAGGGCCATCAGAGGCTGCTCTGGATACACACCCGTGGCTGCCCTGTAGCTCCCCACAGACCTGGCTGGCACAGGCAGGGAGCTCAGGGCAATCACTGCATGCAGGCAGGGCAAGGAAGGCAGCACAGCAGCCATGCTCCCAGCCCAGCATGCAGATCTCTCTGCGCAGTGCCAGTCATGATTTGCCATTGCATCTACCTGATTTTACTAATCAGGTAATGTAGGTTCACCTTGCCTCCTGCTGCTCTTTACTCCAGGTGTTGCAGAGGAGATGGGCAGAGTTACGGCAAGGAGAAATCCCATCCTCATCCCATCCTTCTGTAGTGACTAAAGTGCTCCCCCGCTGCTTTCTGGCTCAGGGCGTTCCCTGGCAGCACAGAGATCGAAGCACAGAATCACAGAATGGTAGGGGTTGGAAGGGACCTCTGGAGATCATCTCATTCAACCCCTCTGCTTGAGCAGGGGGCACAGGACTGCATCCAGGCGGGTTTTGAATGTCTCCAGGGAAGGAGACTCCACAACCTCTCTGGGCAGCCTGTTCTAGTGCTCTGTCACCCTCACAGTAAAGAAGTTTTTTCTCATGTTTATGTGGAACTTTCTGTGTTCCAACTTGTGCCCATTGCCCCTTGTCCTGTCATTGGGCATCACTGAAAAGAGTCCAGCCCCATCCTCTTGGCACCCTTTCTGAGGTGGTAATCATGAATTACTGCTGACCCCCATCAGCTGGCACTTAAACCCCAGCAGCTGCCAGTTGTGGGGTCAGGTTACATAGGGACCTGGAGGTCCTCCCTTAGGTGATGGGGAAGGGTTGGAGGTTGTTTTAGTGCTGTGGGAAAGTTTCCAGTCTGCTCAGTATGCTGCTGTACTCGGGGCCTCAGAAGAGATATTTCAGCATCTGAGAGCAGGGATGGCAGGTAAGTGATGCTGCAGCAAGTGGGGGTGGGGGAGAAAAGGAAGGGTTTAGCCCAAAAATGTCACTTCTTATGTGTATTCCTTACGGACTAAACCTAAAATGTTAGATGCTTATGTTCCTGTTTTAAATGCTTCTTTGTGAAAGACTTGGGATCTAAGCTGTTGTGTTAAAACTCCTTGTGTAGCATGTTTTGTCTCCTAAATATGCCTGGGGGTTGTTATCCCTGCAATGGAAACCAAAACTCAAGCAGATTATGGGGCTTGGTGGTAAAATGAAGAAGTGAGGTCTAAGGTTTTAAATCCCACCACTGTTGTGCAGCTGGCATGCAGCTCCATGTCTGGCCTGTGGGGAGCAAAAGGGTTTGTCTGGGTAGTCATTGGGAGGGCAGGATGGAAGGTGTGATGGGATGCTTTGTGGCTTGCCAGGAAAGCATTTCAGACAGATGTGAAGATTAACAATTTTCTGCCTGTGAGAGGGGCTGAAAATAATTGTTCAGAAAACAGCCTTTGGGGATGGATGGGAGATTTCTTCTTGTGCCAAACCACCTGTAGGAATGTAGTGTGGCTGGAGGAGCATTTGAAGAGGGTTTGGCAGTGCTCCTGAGTGAGAGGTGTGTGAGAAGCTGCACCTGGATGCATGTTGCTGTGTGGCTGAACTCAGGAAGCCACCAGTTCATCTGCTCCAACGACCTGGCCCAGCTGGTTCATGTGGCTGTGCAAACTCCTGGTGGCTTTCTGTTCTCTGGAGGCTTCTTTTTTCCTCCCACAGTAAACCAGTAAAAGAACAGCTTCCATCATAGTGGTTTGAATGGCAAAGTGCGGGTGAAGGGTCCCAGATGGGATTTTGGTGAAAGTCAGTCTGCACCAGTGCTTTCGCCTGTGCTCCTTGTCTCTCATCTCTGGACAGATTGTACGGGGAAGACATGGCTGTGTCTTCAAGCCATGAATTACACAACACTTGTGTAAATCACAGGGTATCCCTGCAGTGTTCAGCTCAAAATATCCTCTTACCAGTCTAGCCTTTGGAGACAAGGAGTTGTGTTGATGTTGATAGCCATGTTCCCTCTGCTATTGAGGTTTTAATTCACTAGGTTTGCATAGAGCTCCTAGATGCTGGTTTTGGGTGATGGTTTTAAGCTGCTTTTGGAATAGCAGCAACTACCAGATGCTTCTGGTATTACACAGAGTGAAAATCCCCCCTCTTGCCCAGCCTTCAAGGAGAGAAAAGGGAGCAGCAGTTTGTCTTTTATTCAAACATTGCAATGGCAGAACTCACTGCTGCAGTAGGCAGGGCTCATGTGCCTCCCTTGCTCACTGGGGGACAGGGGCACATAAGAGTTGTTTCAGTGGGAGATGCTGGCCAGGTTACTCCCTTTCCTTGAAGCTGTTTGGGATCATCACATAGGAAGTTGCTACTGATTTGAGGACAAAGGACTTCAAAAGCCCCCATGTTGAGGTGAGTCACCTCCTGACCAAGCAGGTGATGAAATGAGCTGCCCCAGAGCCTGCTCTGGGAGGCTGTGATCAAACATTGCCTCTCCAGCTGTGCCCAGGGGGCCTTTGCTGTCCCTCTCACTACAAACAAGTGCAGAGCTCCAGGTGACCTTGCATCTTTTCTTAGGAGCAATAATAGAAAAACAAGCCCCCCCCAAAAAAAGTCTTGTCTAGGCAAGAACCAGAGTCTTTCCTCATCTGCCCCGCTCACCATCTTCTGGCATCTTCTCATCTTTCTCACAAGTGAGCTGTGCAGACTTGTTTTTCAGAAAACACTGGTGTTTTGTAATTTTTTTGGCGAGACAAGTTCTTTACAGTTGTCTGAACTTTGCATTTGTTTAAGCAATTTACAGCCATGTCCCTTGGAGGGGTCATTTGTCCAAACCTGAATAGCCATGGGGTTGGAGAATAGCCGTTGGCCTCTCCCATCTTGCCTCTGCCTGGGTATTGGCCACCCGTGGATGATGCGAGATGAGCTTAACTTCACCCTGTTTGCTTAATGAGTCAATGAACCCTGTATCTCTCCTGACTTCTGGGGCAACCTTTAAAATGAAGGCTGGTCTCCCTGGCCTGCCCGTTCCCCAGGTGCAGGCATGCATCTGTGCTCCCCCCACCGTGGTAGTGGGGCAAAAGGAGAGCATGGCCCTGTGGTCCCAGGGAGGAGCAAGGTTGCGTGGTGATCTGTCCCCAGAGGCCCTGTAAAATTCTTTTTTTATTCTAAACAAAGCCGCTTTGGAGATGGCAACAGACAGTGCTGTCAGGTGCTTGCAGGCAGGACAGGCTTGTGCCAGAGCTGGGACTGGAGCATCTCTCTCCCTGATCCCAGGCCAAGGCTGATTTCATCTGGGCCTTGTCACCTTATTTGTCTCACCCGGCAGCCTGTAAAATCTGGAGGAAATCTCTTCTATCCCATCCTCCAGGCCAGAAATAAAAACTCTGCCAAGTGCGTAGGGATACTCAGGATGGGGCTTTTTTTTTGAGACCTAGTGTGAGGGACCAGGTGAAACACCCATGAGATGGTAATAGCATTAGCTAGCACATTGCTGCTCACTATTTACAGATATGTAAATAATTGCTAATGTCGTTGAGCACCATTACAACTTCCTAGAGGTCAGGCAGCTTTAGGAATGGTGTTCTGCTGTTTCACCCCCAAAACAGCTGCCTCAGCTCAACAGCATCTCTCAGAGCACGCAGGCAAGACTCTGTTTGTTGTTTTTAACTAACTGAGTGCTGATGATAATGACTTCTGGGCTTAAAATAAAAGAGGGAACCACCTGAAGATAGAAGGCTGTGCCGGGCACTGAGCCCCACAGCTTTGATGGTGCAGTACACCTCGCTGGCTGGTGAGAGTTGCATTCCCCAGTTGGCGGACCCTGTGCATCCCAGCCCCACTGCAGACCCTGATTTGGGGGTTATGCTCTGCGGTTGAAAAGTGAAAGACTGGCTGCCCTCAGCGTTGTGGGGCTGCTCAACTGATTTGCATGCCAAGGGGACATTAGGCTTCCCAAAAATACCTTCAGTGCATCTCTCGGCAGCCACCACAGGGAAATGAAACCTTTCTCAAATGCTTGTGCTTTCACATGTATAAATATGTGTGCACATATGTATCTCCCGCCTGCTGCAACAGCGAGCACCCCAGCAGCCCGGGCTGTGTGAAACATGGAGTCAGGCCTCTTGCTTTCTGCTGGGGCAAGCCCAAATTTCTGCTTTCCACCATGTTAGGTAGCACTGATCTGCTGTCCGGCTCGGGGACCCAAAACCTGCAGTGCAGGGCAGGGGAGAAACAAAGCCAAAGCCCGAAAAACCCTGCCAGCTGGTCGACACTCTTTGCTTACAGTTTGCCTCCTTTTGAGTTCATGAAGCAGCACGGTGGCAGTATCTCTGCAGGTGCCTCTTTGATGGGGCTCGGTGCTGTCTGCAGTGTTATGCCCCATGTGTTTTTAGGTTTCCTGCACTAAAACATGGCAGAAGCTGCATGGGCCCTTTTGCTCTCTGGAAGTGCCTTGAGTTGCCTGTGATAGGCAAAGAGGAATTTGGGAGGTGTTGCTGGCTCTCGTGGCATGGCCACGATGGCATTGGGGAGCACATAGAGCTGCTCAGGCCACTGGTGACAGGGTCAGAGCCTGTAGTGTGACTTGGGGCTGTGGAAATAACCCAAACCACTGGCTGGGTGGGAGCTCAGACTGCACTGTGTCTTGCTGGGGCAAGAATGAAACAACATTAACATTCACCTCATTAAAATCACCAGAAAAAGTCCCAGATTTTTTTCAGCAAGACTGAAACCCCAGCCTGGCACGTTGCCCAGCAGTGTATTTGCGAGCCCTGAACTGGTAGGAGAGCCCCACTGCCCCAGAACAGCCCTCCATGCTGGCAAGCGGTCCAGCCAGGCAGCCCTCCTGCAGCCTCTGTACCACAGACATGTACCTGCAGCACCTGACTCCAGACCTCCAGCCTCCCACATGCCATAAACCGGAGCCCTTATCTTTGCCAGAAAAAGGATGCTCTACTCTTGCATGTGGTAAGCTGGGGTTTCTGTTCCAGCCCTGATGGGGCTGGTGGCTCATAATCCTGCTTTGAGAACTGTGGCTGGATTAGCAGCAACAGGCTAGGTGTTCTCACTTGTCCTTTGTGCCTCATTTACCATTTTATTGTCTGATCTGAGGCTCTCTCTTTATTCCCTCCTCTTTCTCCCATCCTGAGTCCCACAGAGCCCTTTGCCCTGGCCTTCCTGCTTTGGCTTGCCTTGACAGATCTTGTTTGCCCCCTTCACTCTCATTTGTTGACTCTTTCACATCATGCCCTGGATCATTCCAGTCAAAACCCGATGTGGGGGCTTCTAGAAACCCTTCTAGGAAAAGAGAGAGGGAGCTGTGTTGCATCTGTCCACCTCCAGCCCCATGCAGGGACATGCACGCACCACCCCACAGACAGCGCTGGCAGAGGCAGCGTATGGGGTGATGTGTTGGCAGGGCTCTCAGGGAGGCTGAGGCTGGTTTGCTCATGTGGGGTTTACTAGCAAGCACTGCCAGGCTTGCTGTGCTCAGGGCAAATTGCTACTTTTGCTCCCACCTGCCCCCCCTTTCCACCTCCTCTGCGGTAGTGGTGGTGAAATGAGCTACCATCCAGTTGTTCAAATTTTCTGATGTGTAATCCTATGGCAAAACCAAGATATGATGTGATTTGGGAAAAGGAATCAGACATTTCTCAAACAAATATTGCAACACCCCTTCACAGGCAGAGCTGCTGGTGCCTAGCCAGAGCCACGCTGCCTGGTTTGTTACTTCAGCAGAGCAGGAAAGGGAGTGGGTCCCCAAAGTGCTGCTTCAGAGGGGGAAAACTCACATGATTTAAAGGGGGGGGGGGGGGGGGCAAAAAAAAAAGGCAAATGTGATACATCTGGGGGTCTGGTGTCCAGAGACAACAGCAAGAGCCAGCCCATGCTGTCCCTTCTCTCCAGGACCAAAGCCTCCAGATGTCGGGGCCTGTTCCTCATCAATGGCTGAGGCAGGGAGCATGGAGGTTGTTGCTCAGGCTATCATTGGGACCTGGGGCCTCGCAGGGAACATGCTTCCTACATCATACATATCCATGCTTGAGGTTCCCTATAGCGAACAGAGAACTGATACTCTCTCAATAACCCAGGAGGTTGTTGCCCTTGGTCTGAAGCAGAGTCAGTGGTCAGCTGCAGATGATGAATGAGCTGTTCTGGAGATAAACGTGCCATTTGGTGACCGGCCAGAGCATTATTTAGCATTTATGCGGGGAAAGTTCAGCCCTGCAGAAGGTGGTGCATGACTGGCATGACCAAGAGCTCGGGGATGGCCAGAACAAAAAAAGAATGGCTGCTGGCTCTGTCTGCAGGAGGGTTTTCTCTGAGCACAGTTGGCAGAGCTCAGACAGCTCATGCTTCCCGAAGGACTGGATCAGAAGCAGTGAGATACTAGATCTGCAGATGTGACATGGGGGAGCAAAGGCTCTTCCAAGCTGAATAAAGCTGCAAGAGAAGCCATTTGACTGTGTTACTGCAAGGTTTAGTGAGCTTGTGTTTCAGGAGTCTTTATTTCAAAAACCGCGCGCTACCCTGCCTGAGCAATAAGTTAGGAACACACCAGACCCTTGCAAGGAAGACCCACCTATATTATCAGTGCCACTATGATTATCCTCTGTAGTTACTAGCCGCATGTAGCTCTGCAGGAGCAGAGCTTGGAGATCCTGCAAAAGAGGAGAGGCACATTTCGCAGCTGGGGAAGCAGAAGCAGGCAGGAATGCTGGTGCGCAAGGGTCACTAAACTCATCTCTCCCATGTCTCCATCCTCTGCTCTGCCTGACGGGCCCCTCTGCTAGCTGCTGCTCTAAAGCAAGAGCAGCTGTTGCCTGTCATGGGAGCAGGAGAGTGGGGCAGGGTATTGATGCTTCTTAATTAACAGAATTGTCTTGAATTTCTTTGCTGGCATTGAAATGTATTCTTCACATAGCTGTGCTCTCTGCATTGCAAAATGGTCGCTGCAGCTATTTTTATATGTGTTTTCCCAACCGTTTTTCATTTTTCTCTGCATCTGCTCCTTGCCTGATCTTGCTGGGTAGCCAGGAGTGAGGATGAAATAAGAAAAGGGAAAATGCTGCAGTTTTCCATTTGGGCAGCCATCTGGAGGCTTTCTCAAAACATGAAGCACCCCCTGAAACTTTGATCTTTTTGCAGTGTTTTTGCTGGGCAGCCCCCCAAAATGGCATAATCTTAAATCACTGCTCTCTTTGGAAAGCAAAGGCCAAGCTGTGGTGGCTAGCAGAGGTAGCTGGCAGCAGGCATGGTAACCAGTGCAAACCTCCCTCCAGAGTCTGCGCAGCCCCTCTGCTTCTTCTGTTTTCTCCTTGCTCTTCTCCATAAGCTGCTGCATGGAGGGGTGGAGGTGGGGGGAATTGGATGTAATCCATTTAATATTACCTCCTTGCTCAGAGTGACTTTTCTATGTGATGACTTGCTCTTGGCAAAGGGAAGAGCTATGCAATGAAGGGCTTTTCTGTCAATGTGTCGTGTCCCTGCAAGGTGGGAATTGGGCTAGTGTTGGGCAGGAGGTGCCACCTTGCAAAGCCTTTGAGCTGCTGCTCATGGGGAAAACTAACCTAGGAGGCTGTGCTACCTATTTCAGAGCAGAATGGCAAAACCCAGATAGGCCTTCTCCCTCCCTCTCTTGTTCTTTTTCCTCATGGGGGATTTTTATTTCTTGGGAGCAAACAGTATATGATATTTCTTCAGCGTGATGGCCCTGATGCGTTTTGTGGCTGGCAGATCATGACACCTTATATATGTGAATGAATCTACCTGTCGCTCATCCTGTGCAAACATTTCCTGGGCAAATGTTTTCATCGCAGGCTGCCTTCAGGCACGGGGCACACCCAGGTCGCCTTGGTAGCTGATAGAGAGATGTTCTTCCTGAACATTATTCCTGCTCAAAATTATGCTCTGATCTTTTTTCTCGTATTAGATTATAATCTTTAATAATAATAATGACTAAAATAGTCTCTAACAAGAATGATTAAATCATTGCCTTGGTCTCCTAGGCTAAATTCAGGCTCCATATATTCAGGAGGTGCCCTTCAGTAATGCAGTCCCGGTGAAGTGCTGGTGGGAAGTCATTGCAGCAGAGACTGCGGCATAGAGCAGAGCCACTTGGCTCCTTCTAGTACAGGGTGGCAGAGATGCTGATGTGCAGATGAAACTGTGTGGCAAGAAACACTGAAGAAGCTGGAGGTGAAGATTGGTTGTGTGGCAGTAGATAACTCTGAAAATTGTTCTTGGAGTGTGGGGAAGCTTTGTTTTTAGGCAGCAGTGTTGATACCTGGAGAGAAAGCACTGGACTCTTCTGTGCAATTCTGTCACTGTCTGACATCCGATGGGGAAGTTATTTCTTTACCCAGCCTGTGTTGCCATCCAGGCTCGGACTTCAAACTTAATTCAGAGCGAGCAGGAAACCTAAACAAAATGCTACTTAGCATAAGCCCTATCTCGGGTGAGCTCAGAGATGGACTTTTGCCCCCTGCTCTGCCTTTTAGGGCTTTTGCTTTCCCTGTGGGCAAAACACCAGCATGCTCGGGTTGCATTCTTCCCTTGTCTCTTCAGAGTTGTGCACAAAGTCTGGTTTGTTCCCTTAAGACAAAAGGACAAAGCAACTAAAGTTCCTCAGCCACAGACCATATACAGTGTCTGTCAAACTCAGCTTTTCCCTTGCTGGTATTTCCAGTACTGGGTTTGGGCCGGCTCACAGGCCAAAGCTTCAATCTAGGCTTTGGTCCCGAAGGGCTTGAGCAGTTTAACTTCTCTTCTCACTGCCTCAGAGGGAGGGTAGTGTGTTTCTAAACTCAAGGAAAGAGTTTGGAAAGCACAAAATCTTGGCTCCCACGACAGTCAGGTGTAAAGCTGCAGCTGACCTTCCTGGACATGGTGTTAGGCCAAAGCCCAGCAGTTTTGAAAAATCCCACTCCTTTAAAACCACCATCACTGTGGGCATCTCTGTTCATCACAAAGTGATTCGAGCCTTTCCAGTCTTACAGTGGTGAGCAACATGTGGTCCCCACGGTCATGGGAATGCTTGAGGCTGGTGGGCTTATGTGCTTGTCTCTATGCAGTGTGGCAAGAGTTCAGCCCTGGATGCTGCATGGCTGGTGGGGCTGAACGGGCTCTGCACAGAACTGCTGCTGAGGCTCTCTGTGTCTGAAAGAGCTTGGAGAGCTTGATGTATGGCCAAAAATCTTCCCAATAAACATCAGGCTCTCATGGTAGTGGGGTTGGCCTGTGCTGCTGTTGAACATGCTCGCTTTCACATGGGATGGGGATAGTCTGAAGGTGTCCTTCAACATGGCATTTCAATGGGTAGCAAACCAATACAACAATGCAACATTTAGAGCAGGAAGGAGAAAAGGGGAAACCCTGCCTATTTGAAAGGAAGGCAGAGTTTTACTGGGCTTTATTTAATCGGAAATGATTAATATTCCCCTGGCGCTATAGCTCCTCTGGGACTATTCCTCCCTGCCTTTATTTTTCATTTAGCATGTTTTTAATGCACTCTTTGTATATCTGCTATCCACATCAGAAAGGCACCTTTGCAATATATAGCAAACAGTCAAATGAAAGAGGGGAGAGGAGGAAGATGGAGATGTACGAGCATAGATGCCTTCTCAGCACGCACTGGGTGGCTGGCTCTGCCGGGGAGGACCAGTTGGCAGGTAGTGCTGGGAAGCTGGCAAAAGGCTTGCCGCACGGCGCGCTGTGCCGTAAGCTGGCAGGCAGGGAGTTGGGTTGATGGCAGGCATTTCGGCGTGTCCCGGTTGACATCTGGTGCAGGGAAAGAGTGGGAGGGGAGAAGGGAAAAAGGCAGCCTGATTTCTCAGAGTTAGCTGCCAGCTGCTTCTTTGCCTTCACTGCCTTGCCAGCTCCTAGCGTTCAAAGTCGTGATGCAGCCCATCCTTTGCCTGAAACCATGAGATGTTTTTACACTATAAAAACATCCTAATCTCCTCAGCAAAAAAGCAATAGTAAATGCTCAGCTCTTTCTGGGGTGGGGGTAAGGGCAGATTTTCAAGCGCTGGTCTGCAAGCAGGAGGGCCAGAAGCACAGGGGTGATGAGCAAGAGCTGATGCCCTTCCAGAGTGGTTGTGAGGACCAAGCCTCTGCTGCTGGAATGCTGCCTGTCAGCTGGGGAGGCAGCACAGATTTCGGGCACCGTGTGTCGCATCGGTGTCCAGATCCTCCACATTTCCTTTGGATTTCTTGGGTTTGGAAGGCCCAACCCGAAAGTCTGACATAGTAACACTCCTAAGTCACGTATAGAAGAAGCACTTCAAGCTGGGTTAAGCGGGAGAAATGTGGCCTCGCTTCTGCACTAGTAACACCAATGCAAGTTCTGACTGGGTTGTGGGTGTTTTTGTATTAGAATTTCTCTTTGCTCTCAATAAAATCTAAAGAGAAGAGGATTGGGGTTTTCATGTGTTTGGGCCTACCTACCCTGTTGTATTTTGTTTCTTACCAGTAAACGCTGTGCTTGGTCAACTG
Source organism: Morus bassanus (assembly GCA_031468815.1). Classification (NCBI taxonomy): domain Eukaryota; kingdom Metazoa; phylum Chordata; class Aves; order Suliformes; family Sulidae; genus Morus; species Morus bassanus. The sequence continues at coordinate 53,704,079 of CM062567.1, read as the reverse complement.
TTCCTGCCTGCTACCGCCTCCTCCTCAGCTTAAGTTTCTAGCACCTGCTAGCTCAGCCAAAATCTGTCAGCAGAAGTCCAAGTGCACTTCCTGACCTGCCAGCCCACCCAAAACATCCTAGCCATCCCAGCTGGCTTTCCTTAACCTTCATCCAGGGCTTACTGGAGCAGATAAATCTTTCTGTTGATGATGGGGCATCTATGTTTTATGGTGACACCTGTGGGAGCCTTAAAATTATTAGGAAAGAAAATGTGTTGGCCACTGGGAGAAAAGGGTTTTCCTGGTAATTCCAGGAACAGTCCAACATTGCAACACTCTCCATTTGGAAAAGGCCTCAATGGTCAAATTTGTGCCCCCAACACAGGGTTTTTGACAGTCTCTGTTGTCACCCTTTCCCACTCCCTGCCAGCAGGGACAAGGCAAGAGGGCTCTCAACCCTCATGTGTAATCTGGGTCCCACCTGCACCTAAAAATTTGTCGATGTTATAGCTGTTTCTCTATGGGTTTTGTTCCTCTTCACCTCCTTCAATGCGTGCTGTGTTTTAGCATATGTGTATGTATGTTACAGACCACCTTTGTATACAGAACTGAGCTGCAGGCAACATAACAGATCTGTTACGCAGATACTCATACCACTGGAGTATAAGGCAGCTTTTGAGATGAGAGAAACCAAGGATATCTGGGTGATAAGCCTGTTTTCTAAAGGATTTGCAGCTGCCTGCAAGAAAAGCACTGGCAGCCTTTAGCTCCTCATTGATTTCTGGGCTGAAATACAGACAGCATAGATTTGGTTCAAGCAACCATGATGTTTATAGTTGTTGGCTACATACTGAAAAACAAGCCTATATGGTCATTCATTAGCCAGAAAGAAGCAAACAAAATAGAAGATTGTTCATTCAAGAGGCAGTTTATGCTCACCAAGTTGAAACAAATGCTTTTATTTCATTTTGTGAAGTAATTTTCTAAGCAATTAGTTTCATCCTTAGCCCTTGTAGTCGTGATATGCTGACAAATACTTTCCTTCAGCCCAGGTAATAGCAAATGGCTTTTCCATAAAACCCCAGCTGGTCTTCTGGGAATCATGTTTTGTGAACAGATGACAGTTGAGTAAAATATGCTTCCTCAAACCCTTTTCCCAGTTTTAGCTTGGTTGGACACCATCACTGGAGACAAGAAATTTGTTCATCAGAGTTTTAAGAATCCCTGCAGACACATGAGCTTATGGGATAATAAGTAATTCAGTTTAATGTGGTTGCACCCACCAGAGCTACCTATTGTTATTCTTGTCAGACCTTTGGGATGTGGGAAAAGGTTTGGATTTGTTAATCTGTATGTAACTTGTGCTCTGAATAAGGTCTTGGAGTGCTGAAGCACTTGAGCACATTCATTGACCTGAGTCTTATTAGTCAAAATATGTAAGGCTGTGTTTAATGACAAGGTGGACTTCAAGAAACATTTATTTCTAAGAAATCTGATTAGGGACCTTTGGAAACCCAGAGTCCCTGTCTGTAGGGAGGCCACTGCAGTCCTCTTGCTTTCAGTGTGATCACATACATCCTTAAAGGCAACCTTGTGCTCAGGTGCTGTGCTGGATTAGAGCTCAGGAAAATGCAGAAGAAAATACTTTTATTACAGAAGACCTGTTGCAGTAGCTTTTACAGGGAAGATGCTTACAGTTTGCAATGTGTGTTGTACAAAGCTCATGGGCATGGTAAGGAAAATGTTCTTGCAGGCCAGACACCAGTGTTACCTGAGGGACAGTGGCCTTGTCACAGGCAGTCTGATGAATATTGGTTGTGTAATACCAGAGGCTTCTCATAGATTGCACACATCAGTCTTTTAAGAAGATTAAATGTGGGCAACTTTTGATGGAGGAAAGCAGAAGAGAAAGGCTTGGTTCCAGCACTAGCAGCATTTCGCTGCATTAATTTTAATTTACTTGACTCTGGGAAACTACCAGTGTTTTAACTGTTGCCTAGAGGCTGGCAAAGATGGTGCTTGTGCCTGAGGGGTCTGCAGGATTCCTGTCTTTTTTTTTTTTTTAATGGAGAAAAATTAACAAATAAGTCCCTAGCTATTTCTTAAGTTTGTACTCCATATGAATAGCAGCCAAATACAAATGTCTTTCTCTTCCTGACACTTGTGGTGATGAGTCACCTAAGGAATGGACCAGCCCCGTGTCAGCTAGTTCTGCACAGGCAGCTATTTACTGGTAACTGCTGGGAGCCAGCCAGGATGGGTTTAATCTGATGGCACAGGGAGGTAACACAGGCAGTAAGGTTTGGGCTCCTCACTGAGGACACCCTCTTGCACAGCTCGACGCTGGCTGTGTATCCCCCAGGCTCATTGCCCAGCCTTTGCCTTCGGTCCCACTAACTGCAACTATTGAGTCACCTGTCCCCATGTTCCCCCACACCTGGCAAACTGAAATCAGATGACGATGACTCTGTGAGGGTAATGGACATCTATTTTGGGGAAGCAGGTCAGATTTGAGTGTGAGCATGTTGGTTCCCTGCGTGCGACTGCCATGGCAGGGCCCGCGGATGGGCTGACATTTCAGTGCATCCTGTTTACACTGCAGCCCAGACAGCGGGAGAAGTATTTTTAAACAAAAATGCAGATCACATTGTAATCACCCTGTGTTAAGGAAACAAACATTTTTGCCACAATGCAAACCCAAACATTTCTCAAGATTTAGGATTCCTTTCCCTTAAGCTATCTGCAAAACATAAACTCTGACTTTTTCCCTCCTCTTCCACTGATTTCCTCACCATGGTCCTGTGATACATCCGATGGAGAAATGTTTGCCATAGGTAACAGTTTCACATCTTTGCATTTTATAGCATGCCAGGAATTTGATTGCTGAATATTTCTTGTTTTGAAATGTCAGGCACCTCTGTCCAAATCGACTGACTGCTGCTTGCACTGTGAGCAACATGTGTATTTTGACAACATCTTTACACCGAAAGAGGAAAGAAAAAAAAAAACAGGCTAAAAATGACCCTGGTTGCTAAAAATACTGTGGACAGGAATAGAGAATTCGCTGCACTGTTTTGCAGACTCGCATGTGCTTTGCGTTTATTATAGGATTAGAGCTGCCAAACTATGCCGAAAGCTGTGGTTGAGTTTCCATTATAAGTCTGCTTTTTGGCTTCTCCCCAAAACCATGAAAGACTTCACAGATGCTGCAAGATCCATTGGTAGGTAGCCTTTGGGATGAAGGGGTGGGTGTATGGGAGTTGCTTTGCTTTCTGTAGCTAAATTTTGAAGCGGGGTGCCTAGAGCAGCCTAGCTATGGAGAGCATTGTGCCCTGGTGTGTGCCTTCCTGGTGGCCGCTGGACCAGGGACCAACTGCTGCTGGCCACCTTGGCTGGGAAGAGCTTGTTGTCACTAGAATGAGGGATGGTTTTTCCTGTCCCACGTTACACCCCTTGCTGTGCAGAACCATGCAGAGAAAAATTCTTCTGAAAAATCTGGCTTTGTCCTATCAAAGCTTTTTGTCCTACCTTTGTCCTCCTAATGCTGGTGGGGAGGACTGAGAGGCAGGTGGGCCAAAAGAACCTTTTGTAGAAGACACTTAACTGGGAATAGAAGTCAATGACAACACTAGCATACAGCATATAGCAAAAAAAGCATATAGCAAAAAGAAAAACCTGACCCATTGCTGCCTTTGCACGTGACAGAAATTTGAAGGAGTAAAAATCTCAGGCCTGCTTCCAAGCGGGGATCCCCTTGGGGTACTGTGTTGGGCTGATGCTGCCACCTCATCCTTCCTGCTTTCCCTTTTCTTTAACGTGGTTTTATTCTTCAACAGGCAGAATACATTATTTTGCAAGAGCTTAATCTATAAAAAGCAACAAGTATGCTGAAGCCTTGCCTCAGCTGGGAACAGCTCTGCCACTCCGAGTTATCAAACTCTGTTTGCAGAGTGTGCGCAGGGAAGGGAAGCAGCAATACCTGAGAGGACTAACCTAGATAATTTGAACAGCACCGTCTCTTTTGCTACTAGTAATGAAAAATAGCTGCTGCAGGTCATTACTGTAAAGAGCCAAGCGGGCAGACAGGTGCCACCAGCTTTCGAAGTGCTAAACTGCACAAAGAGGCCAGCTCATAACCCTTGCTTGCACCATCATGTCTTTTGGTCAGGCTACATCTGCAGTGCCCGAGGGATTCGAAACACCTTGCAGCTGGCGGTAACGATAGTAAGGCTAATAAATAGACTGGTCGCTTGCGAAATGATCATTTGTTCCAAAATAGTCCTTATTAATAGCACAGGGATGGTGGTAGCCATCTGGGGCCTCAGCTATGCAAACTGCTACAACAATTTGCTCAGGCTTTGCTTTGCTCTGTGGCTGATGGGGAGCCACGGCTGCTGCTGGTTTTGTCCTAGGTCAAATGGGTGCTAAAATTGGGGAACGTTTCCTTGGTGAAATCTATTTCCAGTCAAAACATCTATTTGTTGCTCTGCATATTTCATAACATGACCACGAAAAGCACAAAGGAGAATATTGACCCCTGGAGTAACACAGCTGACTCCAGGACACTTACCCCCTTGATGAACTTGGCCTGCTTTATTTCTTAATGGCATTTCAGAGCTAATTAAAATGCTCCCATGCAGATAAGCAAAAATAAAAGGGGGGGGGGGGGGGGAGAGAAATCCCCCAAGCCTCCCCAAAAGGTCAAGCGATGCCACGAAGCTGTGATGAATGTGTCCATTTGTCACCTTGGGTGCGAGCCTATACAGAGCTGTGATATTTCCCTGGTAAAAGTCAGTAGCAAGTCCTAGGTTTGTAATGCAACGTGCAATTTCCCTGCCTTTTCTTTTTCCTTCTCCCATTTCCAGCTTAAGTATGTGATGGACTGTAGCAATCCCCATCTCTGTACCATTGGTGTCAGCTAGTCTCATGCATGTGGGGTGTAGAGAGCTACAGGACCACTCCAATGAGACCCGATCTATCTGGGAGATGGGGGAACTGAGGGACCAGCTTCTGGCAGAGGGCAGATCTGTGCCTGCAGTTTAATTGTGGATTCAGGCACTGTTATCTGCCTGTGCTGCGTATTAGCAACAGGATGGAGCCAGGCCAGCTGTCTTTGTGCTTGACTCTCATTTTCCCCCAGCACAGAGATGCAAGCCTGAGAACCTGGGGCTGCACCTACTTGCCTCCTGCTCTCCCTGTGGTTCAGAGCAGTTGTGTGTCGGGATGCAAGCGCTGGATGTGCCAGCGGGGTGCTTTGATGTAAATGACCCAGGCACCTGGGGAGGAAACCAGACCAGAAGCTGCCTCCACATGCACATCAAAACTAGTCTGGCCCCATCTGGGGTGGCCCAGACCAATTCTCGGCCCTTGTGGCAGGGGCATCCAGTCTGGGGGACCAGACCTCATCTGAAATAAAACTTCTGAACTGCTTATTGTGTGGGGGCATCAGCTGCTTTAGTCCATTGATCCATTCCTATCGTGATGAATTACTTGTTAATTATAGCTGGGAGGCAGACCTTTCCCCCCCTGCCCTGCTGAGCTATGCCAGTCCTCCCAGCGAGCTGCTGGTAGAGGTTTACTGGTATCTGTTACAGTCAAGTGCTGGGACTTCATTCTAGTGCACAGCTGGCTCCGGCTGCACTATGCCAGTGAGGGTCTGTTACATTTAAAGCTTGCCAAGTTTTAGTTTTAGAAGCAAAGACTGAAGCTCTGAGGCCCTCCTACAGCCCCCATTTCCCCCTGGGATTTGGCTATGGGGGTGCCTGAGGAGGTTCACAGGGGAAGTAATGGCAGGAGGGGGGACTATGTGTCCCCACTGCTGTTGGCACAGTGGGGGAGGGGGGAACTCAATGGTGAGTGATTCATGTGTGAGCAAATCCAGAGCTGTTTCACTGCCCCCCTTCTCTGCACTCTCTGTGACTGTTTTGGGAGATGTTAAGAGACGCAAGCTCTTCTATAGTTGAAATCAAAGCTGCCTGCCAATAATAGACATGTTCTTTCTCTTTAGTTCACCCACACAGGTTGATCTGTGTTTTTTATTAAAAATCAGGGAAGGCATTTTAAAGTTACAATGATAGGAAAAAAAAACAACCCTATTCCTTATGTTGTTGTTGGGTTTGGGGTTTTATTTGGCTCAACTGTATTTTTGGATTGGCTTAGAAAGTCTGAGCTTGTGTGGTCTGTTTTTTGGCCTCTCTGAGAATACATGCTTGGTACACAGGGGGAAAAATTAATAGCAAAATGTAGTTTTATCTAGGGTTTCTGGATGAGGTGTGAGAGCCTGTGCTTCAACTCGACTGGTGAGAAGCGGGTTAGCTGCGGTGGCAAGCTGGCAGGAGGCAATATCTTTATTTTTCCCTTTCTTCTGTGGCTGCTGTCCCTGCCACAGGTCTAGGGAGCTGCTTTTGGGCACAGCATCACTGAGGGGTTGCATGGAAAGGGGTACGCTGATACACTGAAGGTCATACACTGGAGCCTAGACAAGGATGAAGGGGATGAGAGGAATTGGGGAATGAGGTGGGTGAAGTGAAGAGGAAGATGTGGGTGGGAGGATAAAGAAATGGGGACCTTAGAGCTGCATACCATGCTTTTAAGAGGTTCATGGGGGTGCCAAGCAGACAGATATATGCAGAGAACTATATATAGACACACCTACAGATGCACACAGATCAATATGGCTCTGAACAGATTATAAATGATATAAGCAAAATGTATCTATATATATGCACATCATCTAACAACAAATGACTTCTGAAATCGGTACTTGTCAGTGCTCTTATCAGTACTGATCTATAAATCCAGCACAACAGGTCCATTGTTCTCTAAATACCTGCTTATTTTGACCCTGTATAACATCTGCAAAAATCGGGAGACAAAATGTAATGTAGGCAAGTGAAGCAAATTGCATAGAAACAGGGATGAATGACGCTGTACAGGGCACGTGCTGGAGAAAACTCGGTGCTTTCAACTCTATCTCTGGATACTCTAAAGATCAGGTCTCTAAATGCATGAAACATGTTGTGAGGGAAGAATCTGTTTGGGACAATAGCTGGGCACTTTAGTCTTCCCAACTGAAGTCTGTTCTCTGGCAGCACACCTTGTTCACCTGAGCATCCCCAGGGATTAGAGAAATTAAAATCATTGGGGGGAAAAAATAAAGCTCTGAAGCACTAGCTAGGCTGAACGCACTTTTCAGATGTCCTCTGGTGTTTGCTGACATGTAGTTATTTTAGAAATAATTGAAACAAGGGGCTCAAATACTGGTGTGGGGTGCATACTCTGCAGAGAACCCTGCAGTGGGGGCAAAGCTGTCCCTCACGGTGGCGGGATGCTCTGTGCCGAAGCAGCCAGCCATTTGTAATCAAAGGACAGCAAATTCAGTAGGATTTGAATCCTTTTCACAGGATCTGGGGAAACTCCCAAGCTAGTACTAAATTACTACTCAAAAATTCAAAGGTTTATTGCATGTATCATGGTAGGATGTAGGAACTTTGCCAGGGCTCTGAGCAAGCAGAATAAAAAGATGGCACTTAACTCCAAGAGCTTATCTGGGGGTAAAAACTTAATGGTAAATGCAGTGTCACCTGCAGAGAGCTACCAACCCTCAGAGAAATTTAATCCCAGTGAGTGCAGAGTAAGATGCTATAGGAAATGGAAAATGTTTTCATGAATCCTACTTTCTGGGCTACGGAAATGATGTGCCCCAGGGACTTTGATTCTTGATTTTGATCAAGTGGTTTCACAGCAGTGCCTGAAGCAGGGGCTAGGGCTTGGGTTATGCCCCACACCAGGCTCCCTTGCAGATGGAGAAGCCTGTACTGGGCACAGGTATCATCTGCAGTGGAGTATGTGCTACAATTTGAATTGGTTTTATGTTGTCAACTTGCTTTCTTATGAATAAACATTCTGATTAAGGACTTTTTCCCTTTTTTGTTACAAACCTGAGTTCTGATCCTATACCTACTTCTGCAGAGAAGGATCCTAGTGCCTGGCTGATGCCTTTATCTCTTTACCAGCTGAAGGCAGCAGTAAAACACTGACATTAGAATGGAAAACACAAGGTAATCCTGACCCAGTCTGCCTGTTTGTCACTGAGATAATCTAGAAGCACTTCAATTAAATATGAAAGCCCCCCAGTCTCTTTAATCCAGTAGTTTAAGACTCTTTTAATATATATATGTATGTATATATATTCTTTTAATTGTTTTTAAATGCCTGTCCAAAATAATCTGTCTCCCCTGTTTTTGCTTTTTGGCCATGGGTCAGCATTTCCCTTCTGGCTTGAGTAAGGCTCATAAGATGTCAAAAGCTGGGCTTCAGCCAGGTAATCAGGTCACTGAGGCAAAATTCAATCAAATGTCTTTTCAGTCAGTGTCACTCTGACCTGAACAGCCCCTGGAGCCACACCTGCCTGCACCTCTTGTCCCCCTGATAAGCTCAGGGCTGATCCTGCACGCAGTTTTGACATCCATTTAATCATTTACATCTTGCTGCATGGGTTTCAGTGATGGGCTTGCCTTGTTCTGCCCGCATGGGTGGCTGGCAGCAGGCATGGTCCCCATTTAGGGCTGCGCTGCCCTATCTCTGGTGTAGTTGATGGCTCTCAACTGATCTGTCTCATGGACTATATAGCTATCCCTTGAGTCCTTGTGAACTGGTGGGGTCTGTACCATTAGGCACCAAGAGGCAATGTAGCTTGACAAGGCTTTGCATGAAGGACTGCCTCTCTCTCTTTGTTTTAAACCTGTCACCTTCAATTAACATCCAGAAAAAAGTAGCTAAGGGTCTTCATGGCTTATGTGGCTCAACAGATTTCGAAGTGATGGTTTCTTCTGCTGTCAATGACCCAGGTTTGCTCTCCAGGCTGGCCCTGTCAGGAAAATTGGTTTCTCCTGCTAGCGTCTAATCCAGAGCCAAAGCTGAAAGATGAGACAAGTCAATTTTCTGCTGGGTGTGTCTTAACACTTCATTGCCAGCATTGCACAAACCATAGTTCCCCTGCATTATAAAATGGCATAAGGATGCAGGCTCCAGAAACAGGCTTTCTTAATTTACTCCTCACGAGTATTGTTTGTCAAATACAACTGCAGTAATTGCTTGCTTTCTATTTCTAAAATGTGCTAGCAATAAACTGAAAATATAATAGGATACACATATTGGCAAGCTCTTTCCAAGGTTTTGTATCCGATCCACTGCTGGATTCAGTAACTACAGATGATTTGAATTTTTCACACAACTTCTTGCTTCTTAAAAATGTCTCCTTTCAAAATCAAAACCCCCAAAATAATTTGTGAAAATATTTAAGGTGTTTTAAGTTTTCTTCCAAAACTTTTCATGTAGTGTGAAATTGGATTTTTTTGGTAAGTGGAAAATATTGTTCTTGTTGGACTAAAACATGTCCAGCATTTCTGGTTAAATGGGTATGTACTGAGCCAGAGCAAAATGGAATTAATTTCTTAACATCCTTCTTCTCTGGTGCATTGGAATAAAATAGACAGTCAGTATCCAGCTGCTCTGCCCATCGCAGCTTGAGCACTGTCCAGACAGATACTTTCCCAAATTAATTCTCACAGCACCCAATGGTGAAGAGAGAAAACCAGGAGCTTGTGATAAAAAGACAGCTTCTCTAAGGCTTTTGAGGATCTTTCACTTGCAAAAAAAAGTGGCTGCTGGGATTCTCAAAAGCATTATAACTTCTACTGAAATAGGTAATACCACTGGGAATCGTGCGTTGGGCCACATGTCTGTTTATCGCAATTCCCTCTGCGTGGCTTGGAGGACATCAGAAGCATTACAGTCTGCTTATTGTTCTGGTTTTCCTCTTTAGGCAGTCTTTGAGTTAAGTTTCTTTCCTAAAAGATGTTGTTTTAAATGAATGCAGCAGTCATGGCTCATCCTAATTGATTGTAGTGAAAGTTAGGAGTGCTAATTATCTCCTTTGCACCTCCTTCCTATTTTTATCCACTGCTGTTGAATGCAGTGGAGAAGCCATCAGATGAAAGTCCTGCAACATGGTGGATTTCTCTGCTAAAACCTCTCCTGTGCAGTGAGGGGATTAATAGTAGGTGATGTTATTAGCTGTAAATCCAGGTGCCCAGGCTGGCTCCAATTCGGTACATGATTGAATGTTCCCTCTTCCTGCTCAGTAATTTCTGATGAATGCCACCCCACCCATTGCTGATCCTCTTTGATAACAGGCTGTCAATCAAGGCAGATCTGACCAGCAACCTACATGATGGGGAAGGCAGCGAGGGCGTTTGTATGCTGCACTCTCAGGGCCTGCATCAGGGTGTCTCTCCAGCTGCAGGCATGCAGCATAGCTGTTTTTATCACTCGTCTTGGTAGCCCTCCTATGCTTGGTCACCACCACATGTGCCCCACAAAGGTTGTGCTGCTATGAAAACCTGCGCTTCAAGTCAAACACATTTCTCCGTTACCTGTTTCCCATCACTGGCAGGTTATATTTTTAAAGGTCACGCAGGCACAGAGTGAAATATGAGCATCCTGCCTGTGGCAGCTCTGGGCTGCTGCTGGAGATGTCATTTCTCTCTAGGAAAGGCAGGGAGAGGAGTGGGCTGGGGGAGAGCTGCAAAATTCCCCGACAGAAGTGCAACTGCTTGGGGGAGAAAATGCGGGAATAAGAGAAGAAAAATAGCATAGTAGCATTGCAAAATATAACAGTCCTGCAGAGATGGTCGCTTCTGGTTCAGCCTTCATTTGCCAATTGATATTACCAGTCCCTCCCTGATGCAATATTTAAGCTTCCTATGGCACTCCGTGTTCATAGGCCATGCATTTCTTTACCATTTATCTTCACAGATGTGGACACAGAGGCAGTAAAAAGGTGAAATGCCTTTGCTAAGGTCACTGAGCAGATGTAGGAATTGGGAACAGAAGGTGGTTTCTCTGATATTTTCTCCTTTGAAGCAGGGCAAGGTGATGAATTTTTACCAAGGCCCTCCAGATGATTTTAGTGGGCCAACACAGCAGCTCCAGCTCTGTTAGATGCTTCCCACTTCCCTTGTGCAGCTTTCTGAGATGTTGAAAGAAAGGTAAGAGTGAGGAGTGTCCCACAGGCACAAACAAGGTTATCACATGCATCTGGGAAATATAACCTTGGGACAAGTGTTCTGGGGCTTAGTGGTCCCACCTGAGCCTTGTGCCAGGCAGGCCATGGGGTCCCACATGGTATGTGAGGGCTCTGGGTGCGGGATGCATCCAGCATACACCAAAATACTCCAATGGAGGCATTTGGACCGAAAAAGTTTTGAGATTTCAGCCTGGTAACAGTAGCAGTTTGTCATGTCACAGGCTTGGTCCTTGAACTTACTCTCCAGTAATTTAGAAAGGTCCATGCTTCAAGGATTTACAAGTTTCTTGTGAGATGTTTTTGCTGCCAGAGTTCATGGAGAAGGAGCATGCCATCAGCCCAAATGGGATAATCTCTGACAGCTGTTGTGGGCTGTGGCTGAGGGAGGAGGATTAGGGTTTGCTAGGGTGAAAATAGAGCTGTTACAGGGTGAGCAGGCTTAATTAAAAACAAAAAAACCAAAGTGTTTTTATTTCTTTTTTTACAAAATCTTGGAAGAATTAAGGAAAGGTCCTAATGAAAAGCAAAACAACAAGGAAAATTAAAACTAAATATTCAAGGAATTAATAAACATTGGATAAAAATGAAAAAGGCCTTTGGTGTTCCTTTAAAAAAAAAAAAGGCACAGATGAGCATGAGGTGGGCAAAATGAACATGCCCTAAGGGGAAAAAGCCCTAATGCCTCTCCCCCTGCAGCCCTCAGCAGTGCCAGACCCACCACCACAGGAGGCTGAGTTGTCTTCTGGCCACTTCATCCCAAGAGGGAGGGAAAGGCATCCCAGCACTGGGGTAGTCTGGGATGCCTTTATGGCCAGCTGAATCATGAAATACACTCTGGTTTTTGCAACTAGAAAATTACTTTTAAAATTTACCCAGCCAACCCACTGTATCAAATCTCTCATGTATACAGCTACTGGTACTTCAGCTCTAGGAGAGTTTTGCCACTTTACGCAAGAAATGAATTGGGCTTGAAGTGTGCATTTATTGTGTCTTTTTGTCCCAAGTCCTATATGATCCAAACCTTTCCATCTACTCATATTGTATAAGCTTTGTGCTTTCTTCCTGGACCTTATTTAGTACCTTTCTCAAGTTTCTTCTTGGGAGGAAAGTGATGCACGTACTTGCATGGGTACTTATGTAGGCTTACTTTGGTATGTAACTGAGACTGCTTTTTTTTTTCCAATCTGTGTTGTTTTGGAAGGGGGTTAAGCTAAACCATAACTGAGCCACTCTAAAACACATAGAATAAGTACTTTTCCACAGTTATACCAGACTTTTATCCATAAAATTAAATATATTTCATATAAGTGGCAAAACTATTTTTTAATTCAAAGCTGACACATGAATGTTTTGGCCCACCAGTGAAACTATGATGAAAAGAATAACAACATGGAGAAACTCTGTTATCAGACTGACCTTTCCTGGCAGAGACTCCGGTGACAGAGGCTGGAAGGACTGACCCTGTGGTTTTGACCAGCTAACCTCAGTGGCAGATTTTTTGGCACAAATTATGGGAGTAAACTTGAGCACAGGGAAGCCAGCAGATACTTTTCAGCTCTTTGACTGGAAAGCAGCGTTCAGATGTCTCATTAAGTGCAGGGATATTTTTGTGTAGTTTCTGTCAGATGTAAGGGAATTTGTAAAATCTAGTTCACGGATGCATAAGGCAGCACTCAGGAGATGGAAAACTGAAAAAAAAAAGAGTAGCTTTCTCACCCTGTGTCTCTTGTGACTACAAAAATGTGCAAAGGAGAGCAGGGAGAGAGTTGAAAAATGTACCCAGGGCTGTGGGGATGATTCCACAGCATCTGCCCCACAGTGTTGACATCAATGACCAAATTACTTTCTCTCCTTCTTGTCTGTCTGCTGTAGTTGTAGAACAGGACCAATATTTGCCTTGGGAAGTCACTTGATGTGGCTTCATAGAAAATGGACCACAAAGACATCAGTGGTGTAGGGCTTTCCACCTTTTGGCACATCTCCGAGTCTGGTCCTTGGACATGCAGCAGGGAGAGACATGTGGCTGGAAACCTTAACTTGCCTGTAACTCTGGGCTGTCTTTGATCCCTTCATGCTGCACCATGATGTTAAGGTCTGCAGGCTGAACACAAGTCTTAAAACTGACTGCAATTCCATGGTTTGTAGATTAGGTTCTCTTTAAAACAGTATAAGCTGTAGAGTTATAAAAAAAAGGAGAGAATCTGCCAGATTGGGCAAAGCCAGCAAAGATTTATAACTCAGCGGTTTTTTTAAATTTCCCTTTGATCCTATGTTAAACATTTTCCCTTCCAGCCACTTTCACTGGGCTACCAGTGCCAAACAAAAGGAACAGGAGTACTCCAGGGGAATAACCGGCAGTGGTTTGAGTCTTCCTTCACCTTACACATGCTGAGCTTAAGAAGTGCCCATCACAGGCCCCTTGGGTCTTTCAGCCAGGTTCAGAAACTCGTGTAAAGCTCAAAGAAGAATGCAGGTCTGGAAGATATAAAGCAAGCTGTGGAAAAATGGGAGTGAGGTGGAAGCTACCCAGCTTTCTATATTTGGAAATCAGAGTATGTGTGCTCCCAGCAGCTGTGAGTAATTATATTATATGGGGGAAAAAAAGACCTAATGGGTTCCAGCCTGCCTGTGAGGGCACCGTGCTTTTGAACAGCCATGGTAGAAATCACAGTGGCTCCACAATTTCATTTACAACCCAGGGGCCAGATGGGTTTTTGCAGGATGTACCAATAATGTACAGCCACGTGCTGCCAGAATTGTCCACCCCACCACCCCCAGTGAATTGCTGTTGGAAAGTCTCAATTCACCTCTGGAGCAGGGACATCAGCAGCGTTTGCTGCTGCTGCATTTCTGTGCTGAGTCCATTCTCACATCTGTGATTAATGAATTTTAGGACAACTTTAGTGGCATTGGGTTTTTTTCCCCTATTGGAAAGCAAGTTTTCAGTTCCCACTGTGACCTGCCATATCTTAAAAGTTCAGGAGGCAAAATACTAACAAGAGAAGGAGCAATGTGTATTTTTGGGGGATGTCAGTCTGGGAGGATGAGGTACAGATAGTGGGGTTGGGTCTGAGGTGATCTTATAACACCTACTATGCCCGAGATGACCATGAGCGCTGGGATGCCAAAGACCTCTGAGGCACCAAACCCTAGTTACAAAGGAATGGCTCTGGGGTGGGTGGGGGAAATAAATTAAAAAATCTCATCTAGCAGATCACCAGCTGCAAAAAAGTCAGCACTGAATAATTGTATTTGAGTAGGATCAGCATGATGAAAACAATAGGTCCAGTTTGCCCAAAAGCTGGAAGCAAACCCATGCCCCTGTGCAGCAACACCCTCTGCTCCTGCTTTTGTACTCTCTTGCTTCCCCACTCCTGTCATGGCAAGCAATGGGCAGGATCAGTCCCAACCCCGTCCCCTGGCTGCCAGCCATGGATAATGCAGGGCTTTATTTCATTTAGTGTGAAGTGAATGTTTCTGGTGTTGAGGACATTAAAGTGAGCTCAAATGTAGCTCACCCCCCAGGCTTGCATGGCGGGGGTGGGGGGGGACATACACGCTGTGCCCTCAGCCTCCATTGTTAATGCTGCTTGCGCTTTTTGCACTGTTATCTGCACAGAGCCACAGCTGACCCAAATGCTGACAGACACAGGTCATCCTTTTGCTCAGAGCTTATCATCATCAAAATCTGGGTGATCAGGTGCTGGAGAGAGATGCGCTAACAGCTCATCCTGCCCCCAGAGAGCCTAGTCCTGCTCTTCAGATACTTGCTGAGCTCCCTAAGTCACAACCTAACCTCTATAGCCCCTCAGAGCCTGTAGCCAGAGGCATGTTGGCTTCTTGGACTCCCTGCTGGAGCTGCTGGGCATTGTGTCCATGTAGGAGGAAGGCAGCCTGTGGTCCTGCTCCATCCCTGGGACTGGAGCAGTGTTACGAGCCCTTGGGCCAAGCATAAGTTTATGGGTGGCTGCAGAAGGACACATATAGCCATCGGAGCACCATGGGTCATTAGAAAAGCGAGTAGGACTTTAAATATAATGGAGCACAAATGTATGGCTTAAAATTAAAAGGTATGTTTTTATCTAGGAAATGGTAAGCCCCAGGGAAATTAACTAGGTGAAAAGGGAGGAATTTAGGACAGTCAGTGCTGGGAGGGGATCTGGAGAGGAGAATTCCTACCTGCCTAATGAAACTTTATACACTGCTATCTGCCCAGGTAGACCCATATTTCAGGAAAGCATTAGGAGACCAGACAGATCTCCCTTTTATCTTCACTCCAATTTCTTTCATCAGACATACAAGGCTCTAACAAAATATATTTTGGAGAAAAAGATCTCTGGCATGGCAGAACTGAAGCAAAATGACTTCAATTTTTTATGTCCTATGTTTCTAAAAATATAGATGACTAATAGAAATCATAAAATATTCACAAAGTCAGTAATCCACGTTTACAGATAATGCTGAATTATGTCCAAAGACATTTTAAAATGGGAATTTAATGGGTGTCTTTGAACAGAACGAGCAGGTTTCTTCTCCTCAGCTTCAGTCCTCAGAGGAGGAGCTTCAGGGAACCTCTAAAGCCCATCATCTTATCCTCGCCGAAAGCCACAATGCAGTCCTGGATGGTGCATGCTGCTCCATCCACAGAGCATCTGCCATGACAAGAGCTGGCTGCCTACTTACCTGGTGCTGTACCACACCAGCGATTTTGGCAGTGTGCGAATTTCCCACTATCCAGGAACAAAAAATAGCATTCTTCTTTTCCACACCGGGAGATGAGAGGGTCTTTGTGCCAGGGTATCATCGAAGGCTAGATCAGGGCTTTGGGAGAGAGAGAAGTAGCTCTGAGGTCCCTCTCGGTCCCTGTGTGGGCTGTCCAGACCTGGGGTTGTCGTGCGATGGGAAGGGTTGCCCATGCCCTTCCCACGACATCCCCACTGAAAGGTCCCAAGCAGAGGGATGTGTGCAGCTGGCTTCCCCGAAGCAAGTTTAATTTCAGAGCTCAAAGCAGTGACCTGGACTTAAAAAGCCTTGGATTTGAGATCCAGTTCTGTCCCTGACCAGCTGTGTAGCTTTAGGCAAGTGGTTTCACTTTCCCATAGCTCAGTTTTCCACCTGCAAAACCTACCTGCCCAAGTTTTGCATCCCCCGATGGGGGAGTGAAGAACTGCCCAGAAGTCATCTGTGACTTGAGAGCAGGTAAGCAGCCAGCACTGCCCTGACTCAGGACACCGTGGGATAGCAGGCTGGCCCAGGACTGCAAATGTTTCTGGGGAGTAGTCTCAGGAAGACTGATTAAAAAAATAACATAAAAGAAAGGTGCAAGCTGCCTATGGTGGCAGCATGGTTTCATCTGCTGCGGTCTCCCAAAATCCTGGTACTGAAAGTAGCTATTTAGGATCACAGGGTTTTACAAACTGTTCAAAATGCTTTCTGAAGAGGTTTTCAAACCTACCTATCTTTCAAAATATTATATTTAGGGTTTCTACAGTGGTCCATTAACACAGAATGAGAGCATGCTCTAGCCAGAGGACAGACAATGATCCAGGGGTGAAATAACCTTCCCTTTTCCTTCTGAGAGCCACTACAAGTTTTCCATGAGGCACAGACTGTTACATGTTTATTAGACTGTTTCTCTTTTCCCTCTCAACTTCCAATTTCATGATAATTTTTAAATTGTTTGCTTCACAGGCTGAGTACCATTTTCCCCTGCATTCTTTTCTCCCCGTTTACTTTTTTTTATTCCGCACCTAGAAATGCATGAATCTGAGCCAAACTTTCTGATCCATCATACCTGAGGGGATCTGAAATAAGGTCAGACAAGTTCACCCATCCCTACAGGATAACCCTGCTGTTCTACAATGTTGCTGGATATACTGCAAATGCTACAGGCTCCTGTTGGGGAGGAGGCACGCTTGCAGGACTGAGACGAGAACTGGGGACATATAAAATGGAGACAGTCCATGCATGGGAAAATCAGCAGCAACCCTGCTGCTGGGGGTGCACGCTTTAGTCATCCCCTCTCTAGGAAGGACGCCATGTTGGACTTCTCTGATTTTCTTCCTGTAAATCTGGAAACAACAACGCTGTAGCAAACCAGTCAGCCAGGTCTTAATGGTTGTCACACCGCTTCGTGCCAAGGTCATTCAGAAAGTCATTGGTGACAGATGGGTAAAAGCAGCTCTCCCTGCTTCAAAGGCACAGGCTGTTGCCATTGGAGCTAGCTTTTCTTCATGCTGGGCCTCAGTGCTTGCCACCAAGCACGAAGGAAAAATCTGCAAACTAAGTTGACATTTGCAGTTTCAGGACATGAAGAATAATTTCCTTCACCGTTGCCAAGGCAGGGATGAAGGCAAGGAGCTGAACGGCACTGAATCCCTCCAGCCAAGGACAGCAGCAGACTCTCACCCCTCTTGGTCCTTTGCAAGATAAGCTGTTCCCATTTCTGATGCTGGCTGTTAACTCCTGGAAACATGGTGTCAAGGGACAATTGCAATACATTACCAAGGTCCCGTGCTTCCCACAAGAAAATACGTAGTGCTGAGGAGAGCATCATATTGCACCTGAAGCAATGCAGCAATAAGACACGTGCACTAGCCAGAACAGACCTTGATGTTGGATGCAGATGCACGGAGTTAGGGCCGAGGCTGTCTCAGAGGGTCCTGGTCATTTCCAAATACTCTCTTAAAGAAGCATTTCCACCCTGTTTCGGACATCCCTCCTGGTGGCCCAGCCTGCTTAAGTAAGACTTGGCAGAATCCACCCCTGCCCCATTTCCTCTTCTGGGTTATGCTTCCCCTATGCCCTCTCGGTGGGGCTGGTAACACTGCTTGTGAGAACACGGGTTACCCATTCATAACAGTGATGGGAGTTAAAAATAGCCCCCCAGAAAAGCCTCTGGGGAGAGGGAGGCTAATGGAAGATTTGGCACTGACACTGATTATTGTAAACCAGTTCTTATTCACTCTTGGGAGATGGAGAAACTTCCCAGACTTTTTTTCTTCAAAATTTTTCTTATCTTTTCCTCTTCTTCTTCCTCCACCTCTTTGGTTTTGGAGTATTTTTGAGGCAGTTGCCATTTGGCAAATCAGAAAGCCTTGATGGGCCACCAAAACGCATGTCATTCCCATCTGGGAGACATCAGTGAGATCAGATGGAAAGTTTCCCCTTCTTGCACAGTTCCTAGAACATCCCAGCTTCTTTGAGAAGGGCCACACTGATGAACAAGATAAACACATGAAAGTTTTGAGAAGCCCGAGCAAAGTTCGCAGCTCCTTCCATGCAGCTAGTCTGGGCAAAATCAGAGCTATTTTCCCCATTTTGGAGCTGATCCACAGACACTGCTGCTCTGGTGCCTCACCCTTTGAGGGTTAAATTTCAGCATCTGGCTGTTGTGGTGGGCCCAGGCATGTGCAGAGGTTGCTGGAGCTCGCCAAAGGGTAATTTAAGCAACATGGACTTGAACATTCAGCAGAGGAAGGATGGTGGTTGCAATTTGGTTGATAAAGTGAGGTTCTGGCATGGCAGCTCCATACTGTCACTCTGATGAGGTCTAAGTGGGAGTACATGTGCCAGGAGGAGGAATATACAACCCTTCCCCACACAAGGAAAGCTCCTTAAGCTCTGAAGTGCAGTTCTGGGTTAAACAGTGGAAGGATTAATCATTTTAGCTTTAAAATTAAGCTAAGATACAATTCTAAAGTAGTTTCGTCAAATGTATCCTCCCTGACGAAACCACATTAAGCAAGTTTAGAGTGAGACTTGATTTTTAAAAAAGGAGGAGCTGTATTTAAACATCACACACACACCTTCCTAGTAGCAGGGTAAAGTCACCTTTCTTCAACCCAAATCTGTTCTTGGATCCATCAGCAAAAGAGACCCTCTTAGCAAACGAACCAGGGGACATTCAGAGATGTATTTGGAGATCATCCAACTAGCTAGTGAAGCTGAACAGAGAACAAATGATGCCCTCTTGAGCTGAGGAATGCTGTGGGTGACGGAAAAATATCCTGTTGTGGATGACAACTGTGTTTTCATAGCCAAGCCAAAGCCTTGAGGTTATGGGAGAGGATGGCTGAGACATCGTGTTGAACCCAAAGTGAAGAAGAGCTCTGCGCCCTCTCCCTCAGAGGTGTCATTGTGTTTGTACCTCTGGTCACATAGAATCCACAAAAATGGCAGGTTATGTTCAACCTAAAAAGCAGAGCAGCCCAGGTTGTCTGTTCACCTCACCCAGTAAGTCCAAGCCCCACATAGAAGAAATCTGGTCCCACCCAGAAAGTCCAGATTTAGGTGAATATTTTGCTCCATTCATACCTCTGATAGGAAGACTTGTACACATGGGATCTACGTTTCTGCCTCCTACTTCCATTGCTACAGTAAAGAGCATCAAAAGCTGGTGTATAGTTCAAAGCATTTGCTTTGATGCAGTTTTCAGCCTTCACGGACTAGGGTATTAGAGTATCTTAGTTTTCAGTAATAGGTCACACCATGTTTGCAGATTTTATTAACTTGACTAAAATAAGATAAATCTTATTTAGCTTTCACAATGTACCCACCATGCAAATGCCAACTGATCTGGGTTTAAAAGCAATCAAAACCTAAAAAAAAAAAAAAAGGAAGAAAAGTATTTTTAACTCTGATTCAATGAATAGCACCAAGCCTCCCATATATCATAACTAGAAGGAAGGAGCGATGCAGAGGCAGGGATGAACAGCCTTGAAGAAAAGAGGGGAAAAAAAAAAGAGAGAAGAGGAACTTCTTAAGCTATTATTGCCACTGCAGTCGTGTTATCTTGAACCGAGTACAAGAAACAATTGAATTACAGTGAAATAATTACTGGGCTAATGAGGACAGACAGGCAATTGCAATATTCCCAGAGTTTTCCTCCTTCCCTTTCCTGAAAATACTTAAAATAATTGGTAAACAAAGTCAGTTATTTATAAATACAGACTATACAACCCAAACCAGGACAGCTAAGTAGGGATAATGGAAACAATTATTTGCCTGGGATTTGGAGTCATTTAAAGGAAAAGCTTCCCTTAAGGAAATGGTGCTGTATACCATCAGAGCTAACTTCACAGCTTACTGTTAAACACCCAAACTGCTTCAAAAATCTACTTGGAGGTGCTGAATATATAGTTTTAACTCCTAATGAGGTGTTAAGTGGCTCAGTAATTTATTTTCTTCCCAGGGGCTAACTATCATGTCAGAAGGGAAAGGGCAGCTACCAGCCTTGACATTTTGGTGATCCCCATCAGGATAGGAAGAATTATTACTGCCTTATTTACCACAGGGCAATGAGCTCTACTGGTGTAAGCAGCACAGTAGGATTATTTTCTTTTCTTTTTCATATTATAGCAGCCTCTGTTATTCCTAGCCATGGCTAAACACTGCAGGAAGGATGACAAAGTAGCCTGTGCTCAGGGAAGCTTGTCAGGCAATCTCAACAAGATGAGGAGCTCCCACTGAAAGTCAATGCTGTGCCAGCTTGTTAGGTGCTATGGGGAAAACATCTCCTAATGACATGGGAAACTAGCTACTTGCTGCCTCTTTTTAAGCATCAGGTTTCCTAATGCAGCACAGGCTATCCCTCATCAATGTGGGTTTTAAGCATCAGCTGTCAGCTGCTTTTGAGCAGAGCCTCTGAGAGCAAAGCTGGGAAGGGTTTGCAAAGGCTGTATTAGCACAGACCAGACTGAAGTCAGGAGGAGGTAAATGTTTCCTTTTGTTTTGGTTGTCTTGTGCCTATATAGGTGCTGCTTTGCTGAGACATAGTCTACTGTGCCAAGCAGCAGAGTTTGTAGCCTTGTATGGTCACAGAGCTATAGCTTAATTTCTCTGCCAGAGCTGCCCATTTGGCGAGATGAGGCTGAACGTTAACTATTTCCATGATGACGGCAATACAAGAATTCAGTCTGTCTGCAAGGTGGGAAGCACTATGAAAAAGTTACTGCTAATGCACAGTAATAATGATGAGGTACTGACAAGTTCTTTTGGGATATTGCTTGGCTTAGTAAAGATGAGTTGTGTGGGCTATCATATATGTTCTTCCTTGGTGAAAAGGTAAAGGTACCCCTTCATGCTGACACCTAAGGCCCCTGTTGCTTATGTCTTCTGTTTATAACTGGTTCCTAGGAAATTGCCAGCATGAAACATCACTACAGTTCTTCAGTCTTACAATGAGGTAGCTTTGGTGGGACTGTTATTAGCATCAGAGAAAGAAGAACGCAGCCTCCTGATTCCCCTGGGTTAGGTAGGGTTTCTCCATGCTGTGTTGTTTGGCAGAGTCCTGTTTTTCATCCTCTCCTATAACAAAGTCTCTGACTCTGTGAAGATAACATCACAGTGAAGGCTTGTCATACCTGTTGTCCAATTATGTCAGTCTGTAAAAACAGCTCCAAGTGAACAAAAATAGCTTTGACAGTATGAATTATAGTGCTCTGTTTTATGACTAATTTCAGTGCCTTGGTGTGATAACTTTGATGTTGTCACGGTTAAGACTATACAGTGCCTTGGTAACAGATACGAAACTCCGATTTAGGCCTATCTTAGCTCTTTGCCTCTGTGTGTTTCTGAAATGGATTTTGCCAAATATATTTTACACCCTGCAGTCTAAGCTAAGAGGAGATTTAACATTCTCCCTGCTCTATCATCATGGCCATTTAAAAATTATTATTTATTTATTTTAATCCATCTGTCCCCCAGTTCTCACTGCGTTTTGTAGCTGCAATGTAGACCATCTCTCCCCAAGGACAGTGCCAACAACTGTTGCATGCATTGCTTGGCTTAAAGTACACTGGTGAAAGTCCCAGCTCCTGTAACTCAGTAGGTCATGTTGCTGAGGTCACGCAGCCTCTTAAGAGCCAGGCAAATAGAGACATCTGAAGAGGACTTCATCCAGCAAAAGAAACACAAGCATGCACGCAGGACCACTAAGCCAGTAAAACCAATGGGACTATGCACATACTGCAAGATGAGCAGCTGCTTGAAAACTTTATTGAATGGAGAGTGATGTCTCATCTACGACAAGGTCTTCCAAATTATTCAGCTGCACTGCATGATCTTGAGTGACTTCATGGATAATGGCAGAAGGAGGGGAGGCTAGTGTATGGAGGGCCCCTTTGTGTTGTGCAAAAAAATAACCACTGCCACAGAACTAGACCGAAGTTGTTCTCGTTTGGACCATTCCCCCTTGTGTTCTCCAGTATGGTTAGATGTGAGCAGCATACTTCATGAACATAGCTGAGGACATTGGCATTCACTTGGTGGCTTGCCTACTTAGTCATGGGATTATAGGGGGCCAACTTCCAGGGGTATATTCCTTTTTTTAGTTGCCTCTGTATTACTCACTTGTACTTTGTCATTTATCACACTGCGGGAGATCATTTTCTAGTGATTGTGCTCCATTCTGTTGCATGTCACCTCATCTAAAATTAAACTCCAAAATAAAATAAATATTATCCTATCTGTTGAGCATTAAGTATTGAATAGGGGCTTTAGCTGAAGAGCTAGATGCTACAATTCACTCTGACACAGTGAAGAATAAAAAGAATAGGAAGCCCTCACATAGCTAAGCTTTTTATCTAAGAAGCCTTACGGTATATAGTTTTATCTTGTTATATATTAATGCAAGAGTCAGATGGCAAAGATTTCACAGTTCAGAAATAAAACCATCATGAGCAATGATTCAAATGCAATACATGTCCACGCCAAAAGCTATTACAGTACAGTAATGGTTCGTTTTCATGTCCATACAGAAATTCCAATCTATGGATATTGCCTTGGAAAACTGGGGGGGCTGGCAGAAAAGAGTGCTGAAGGATGAAAATATTTGCTTTGACACATGCAGGATAAATGCAGCATATGGATGATGTTTCTCAAAACAAACTGCTCTCCTTATTTTCTCTCCTGTCCAGCTTGACTTTACAGGATTGTCTATATACAGGCTATGTGATGGAGTAGTTCTAGGGACAAGGAGAAAGCCTGGGACAGATCAGGCTCTGTGATTTCAGGCATTTCATTTTATTCTATAGTTTTTCAGTTGTAAGAAGAGGTTAATGGCACTTCCAGGTGTAACAACGATGCTATGAAGAAAGATTCTTGTGATGTTCCTGAGGTGCTTTGATTAGAAAGACTTGGGGGAGGACCCCAGCAGATGACTTCCAATCCCATATTAGTAGCTTTTTGTTTCTCAGATATGCTCCTTTTAAAGTGTGGCAGAGCAAGTACCTCTGAGCATTTTGTTCTGTGACCTAGGCTTATCAGACATTTCCAGGGAAATACCTTCGCTTGTATTTTCCCAAAGGATTTCCTCCCTGCCTGTCCTATCCTGGAAGTACAGGAGACATATGTATTAGGTCTGAACCTTGCTGTTAGAAGAAAGGAGAGGAGATGAAATGCTTTGTGCGAAGCTATATTAACTCCTCTGGCCATTTTCAGAGATCGATCATCCCTTGCTTCATTTGCCTCAGCCCCCCGGCTTCTGCCCTGCTCACCACAACCTGTAAGAGATCCTTCTCGGGGCTTTCTGTACAGTGAGAAGACTCATCAAGGCCAGACAGTCCTTAGCTCCACTCAGAAAAACATTTATTCTCAAATCTTCCAGGCAGTTTAGTTTCATTATTATCCACTATTGTCAAATAATTTCTTAAGTGAAGAAACTGAAAACCTGAAATCTCTCTAGCAGAGAGACACTGAGGCATCTCTGTACTTCCAAGGCTCGGGGGCTCATTACAGATGCAGTACGCTAGGCACAGAACTGAAGAGACAAAGCTCTGAGTGTTTAATGTCTTCCTTAAAAATGAATGTATTTTATGAATGTTCTCTTCTATGTGTAATTTTGCTTTGCTATGAAATCCCAAGTTCTCAGCAATGTGATCCCACTGGAGTAGCATTCCCCAGGCAACACAAAGGCTTTTACTGGACCTTCTAGGACTGCACTGATTTCTGGTGTCTTGCAGACTGAACTCAGTACAGCTTATACTTTGTAGGAATCCCCACTGAGATTTGAGGAGATAACAATAATTAAAAAAAAAAAAATCCTCAAAAAGAGCCTTGCAAAAGACTCCACCTGGCCTTTATGTAGGAGATAACCAGGACCACAGTCTTCTGTACAGCTGCTAGTTGGAGAAATCACATGATTAAAAGGAACTACAGTGTAGGACTCCTTCCATTAGCAGGGACTGTACATGTATCCAGCTTCTGTATTCTCTCAGCTGGAAAAACTGACTATGTGTCTAGTCTCTTCTCAGTCTGACAGATCACTGGACTCCCAAAGGTGCAAGTTTCTGAGATGCGGCTCAATAAACAGGGTGCTGAACATGAGCAGCAGCTCTCTAGGGTTGCTCCTTGTCATGCAGGCAAAGCACTAGTGGCTACATCGGCCCCAAGTGCATCTACTCCCTGCAAAAGATTGAAGCTTCTGCTCAGACGAGTACTAAGGTTAAATGGAGCATGGCTAATAGTCCTGAGACCTCAGAAAAGCATGATCTGTTTTATCCCCATCACAATTTTCATTATTAAACAACATTTCAGGGAACAAAATTAATTGGAAACAGTTGTTAAATTTGATTAGCTTCAACTAGTTTAGAAAGCTCGAGGTGGGGGCATTTTGAGATTGAACACACTAAATTTTTATTTACAGTATGGCATGAGGCAAGAAAAATGGAGATGGTTCTTCATTGGGGATCCAAGTCAGGCATTTAAACTTGTGTGTGTCTCATCTGTCTCTGTTCTGAGTTCTGATTTATTTTTTTTTCCCCTTAGTCCTTTCCTGACATTTTTAAGCATTAAATGTTAATGAAATTAAATGCTAATTTGACTGCAGCCTCTAACAAACACAGCACGCACTTTTTTCATGCTCGGAAAGCTTCACAGGAGTGTGGGAGTTTACTTCTTTTCCTTCAGTTTCCTCAGGTTTTGGAACCTCTCTTTCCAAAAGTGATGCCAGGAACCAGTACATGTGTTCCCAGCCTGTGAAGTGACCATGAAAGTATAGAAGAGTGTAGCTATGGAATGAACTGTGGACATTTTAAACCTAAAAACCTGGCCAGAGTGATATATTGTATCATGTGTGTGGATGCCTGGGCTATCCTATTAATGCAATTAGTCATAATCTGATTTTTTTATTACAGATGCTACCAAATATAATGACTGCAAGCTAGCAAGGACGGTTTCATCCAGTATTGAGCAGAATCTTAATGTGACTTTAGTATTTGATGTCTTTCTTCTGAGGGGTGGCAGATCCTATTTACTGTAGGAGATGGGGATCCATTCATGTTACTTCTCTTCTGGGCCATGCTCTCAAATGAAGAAGGGGTCCCTTTCCTGAAGCAGAAATATTGTCCCTTTCTGCGCGAATGTAGTATATTGCACAATGACTATGAGCACATCATGGTATCTGTGTTTGGTCCTGAAGAGAAGTTAGTTAAGGGAAAACATTCCTGTTGTCATTTATGGTAATTTTTACAAGGTAGTTGGCTGAAGCTAAACCCTACTATAATTGCTAGGACTCCTAAGCACACACACCCCCTTCGCATAGTAATCATAGCAACAAAAAACCCTCAAAACTTTTTGTAAGGAAATGTTGTATTTTTTCAGTGTGCTGTAATTAAAGCCTGCTCTTTGCATTAGAAAATCCAATTCCATTTACAACATGAAAAATTCCCTTGAGTTCTCCTTGCTTCCATTGTTCTGAAGTGATCAAACTTCTCCCTATTTGGCAAAAAAGCCCACCGGTTTTTTCTCTCTTAAAATTAGCCCCATATATCATGCAGAATGTCAGCAGAAGCTGTCAAAAGCTCTGTGATGTTGCCGTTTGGAGGTTGCCTTGTTTCTCCTTCCCCAGAGAAGGCACCTCTCCTTGACTAGGGAGTCTCTCTGCTGGACCATGTCAACAGAGCTTTGACTCAGGACTCGTTGATTTTTTTTGTACATATTAACAAACCACTATCTCTCTTCCTGAAGAATTAGAAAAAAATCTTAATTATTTGAGAGCAGATGGATGAGGATTTATTGCTTGGTTTTTTGATCCAGTTTAAATCGCATAACTTCTTTAACTCCCAAAAATAACATACAATTGCAAGCTACTTCATCAGTTCAAAATGGGAGGGTTATCCCCACGGATCTGTCAAGAACAGATATGAAACTACCAGTCCTGTACTACCCATCCTCTATTCCCCTCCTCTCCCTCTCACAGCTGTGCTGTCTGCAGCTCACCAAATCCTCCCCCAGCTCCTATTTACCCAGGCAACAAGTCCAAGACCACCGTCTTCTACAAAACTGCAGAATATTTGAGGTTGGAAGGGAGACCATCTAGTCTGACCTTCTGGTCAAAGTTGCTCAGGGTCACATACAGTTGAGTTTTAAATGTCTCCAAGGCTGGCAGTTCCTCAGCTTCTCTGGATTCCTGCCCCAGGGCTGCACCACTCTCATGAGGATATCTGGAGGGGGAAAGATTGCTCAGAATTTTCTGCTGAAATTAAATGTATTTAAAAAGTTTAATAATATTAAATTAGTTTTATTAGTCTTAATAACTAGGCCATGGTTAGGAGTGACAGATTTTTCTCCTCTCAGCAGCAGAAATAAGAGCCCCGCTCTTAACGCAGCAATTCTAGCACTGAGTTTGAATCTTAACACAGCTTTAATGTTTCAGAGGCATGGGGAAGGGTCTCTTGGTTAACAGCAAGAACAAAAGACCCGCAGCAGTGGGCTGGCAGAGCCTTCTGAGCAGAGCTGTGAAGAGGATATAAAACTGAGGCAATCGGGTGCTGAGAGAAACCCTTGTGCTGTCCAATGCTTCCTCGCCCAGCTCAGCCTTTGCTGCTGCTCCTCTGCCTTGG
The DNA here is from genome assembly GCA_031468815.1 of Morus bassanus. Classification (NCBI taxonomy): domain Eukaryota; kingdom Metazoa; phylum Chordata; class Aves; order Suliformes; family Sulidae; genus Morus; species Morus bassanus. The sequence goes on along the minus strand of CM062567.1, from coordinate 53,677,169 downwards.
CTAGCTCCAAGTCATAAACAGCTCTAAAGAGCAGGAGTGGATGCCAAGAGGAAGGAAAGTAGGTGGTGCAGAAGGTGGGAAGCAAAGAAAATAGCTTCTACTGGATAATTTGCTCCTGGATCTAAAATGCCTCTCAGTGGGCCTGACTACGAGCCTCTTGCAATGCCATCATATGAGTCAGGGAGCTGTTAAGTGAAGCCATAGGCAACTCAGAAGACAGCATGGAGGGTGTTGGATACTTTATCTGTGGGCAGCCCCTGTGCTTTATCCATAGATCAAAATATGTGAGTATTAAATATCTGACCCTACAAAGTGACACAGTATAGTAATGTGAACCCCTTTTCAGCGGGTTCCTTTAACAATGTACATCAGTCAAATATTACAGACTTCAAAACTTTTTGAAAAAGAAACCTTATAATTTTGGGCTGTTTTGTTTTTTTTAACAGTGAACTTTGAACAATTGGTTGACATCACAAATGTCTGACACTTTTAGCAAGAGGCCCTTTTCTAATCAAGGAAATGTTGTTGGGATATTCCATTTTTCTAAGAGGTGGGTTTTGTTTTTTTTTTTTTTTTTTTTTTTTTTTAAAGCTTAATTCAACATTTTAAATCAAGATTATAGTTGGCTTTTTATTGAATGTTCCAGTTCTGGAAAGTAAAACTACTTGATACAATCTTTTTGAACATTTTGATTTAAAAATATGAGTGTTGGCTTTTATTGTTGTTTGGTTGGGTTTTTTTCTTTTTTGGTTGGATTTTTTTCATTCTTTTTTTTTTCTTTTTTTATTCTTTACCTACTTGATTCAAGGTAACACCAATTCTTCTCTTACCTTTTGATTTTTATGCACAGCAGCTAGTCTGGTTTCCTTGGAATCTCTAACCCTTCCTGAAATCGAAGGGGAAGAATGCTGAGGGACTTGCAAACACCTCAGAGAACTTGTCTCTGTATATTTTTTTTGGCTTATGATCCTGCAGTAATTAGTGGAATATTTCTGCTGGGCAGTGCACCCCACATTACACCTGCCAGAGCCTCTGCCCAGCAAAGTCAAATGAAATTCAGAGCTTAACGAAGGAGAAAATACAGTGCCTTCCCTGACTTGAGGGATTTCTTCTCTAACAATGTTTCTTCCATCATTTGTTCTCGTGATACAGAGTCATTATTGTGCCTTAAACAATTACCAGCTTAAATCCAAAGGGAATCTGCAAATTTGTGTCGCCTTATCTGAAAGCAGCAAGGACAAAAGAATACAGACAGAGCAAAACTCCTCCATTTCTTTTCAATCTACCACAAAGATGGGGAGAAACATCAAGTGTTTGTCTTTGGCAGAATTAGCCCTTTCAAAACCAGATGGTATCAAGACCAATTGATGTGAATGCAATTTAGTGTCCCTGCCAACTGTTAGCATGCGTGGCTGCCTATCTCAAACACACTCTGTGAAGGCCATGTGCTGATACCCTTCCTCATGTTGGGCAATCCCTTACTCTCCTGCTAGTTATAATCACACTGGAGAAAGTTGGATTCAATGAGGGCAGTGCAGATGGCAGATCCCCATGCACAGCATGCAATGGCAAGCTCAGGCCCAAAGACCTCATGGAGCTGGGCTAGCAGCCATTAGAAACCTGCAGACCCCTATTGATATGATAGAGAGTGTCTGTATTGAAGTTTTCCAAAATAGATGGACACCATTCTGGGTTCTCTTTTAACCTGCCTTTCTAAAACTCTACTGTCCTATGCTATTAGGAGTAATGCCTGCAAGCAGTGAAATGCAATGGAAAAAGCTGCAGGGAAAAAAACCCAGTACGAGTGATGCCTTGGTTTCCTGAAAATCAGTCTCCCCATCCCTGTGCAGCATGAAGGCTGTCGTGCACCTAACGGTAACTGTTCGCTTAGTTTGGGTAACTCATACCTGGCAAATCTGATGGTCTGAGAGGTGAACTGTGGGCAGCCTGACAACTTTGCCTAGGAGTGCTGGATGTCAGGCAGGCCAAGGGAATCGGCATATCCAAAAGAGGTACTTGACACCCTGAAGCCCAAGGCACGAAGGTCACCATGCAGTCAGCCCTATATTAAGTGTAGAGTGAGTTCATGTCCAGTTTGGGATGGCAGTATGGTATATATACCAAAGAAGCAGCATTTGTCTTCCTGGAGATGTTTGACTGCCACAGCTTGCATGTGTGTGTGCGTGAGAAACAGTCAGATTCAGCAACTGGCACCTTTGGAATGGGGCCTTAGTCAGCTTAAGCAAGTCATTCATCCAACCATTTCTCTGAGATTATTGTCCCCGCTGAGTGTCCCATCTCCTTCCGTCCCACCTTAGGAGTCATGCTGGTGAGATACCAGCATCCCCTGACATCACCTGGTAGGTGGCAGGATAGGGATGCCTGGCACCTTGCAGCGTCAGGAGACAAGAACGTCTCCTGAGTCATGGGAGGAGCACCACATGTCCTATAATTGCCTGCCACTGTGTAGGTTAAAGGCAGACGTGCTCCATGACTAACATGGGAAGAATGTGGCTCCTGTACCTGTTGGCAAGGGTATGAATGTGTGGCATGGCTATCTGCGGTGTGAAATCAGAATTCATCAACTGCATGCTTTGGGACACTCGGGGGAAGGATTAAAACCTGATTTCAGGATACGTAGTGACATTGGTTTTGAAGCAGGAGGTGCTGGGAGCTGTTCCTGAACTACAGCAAAGTCTGAGAATCCATCACAGGAAAACCAGAAGTTCCACAATATTCAGAACAACGTTTGCATAGAAATTACAGCCAACCAATATCTGCTGGGTTGTTTTCATGTTGAGTCATGCTAACAAATACACCAGGTGAATGGGAATGAACGTCCTGCAGAGCGTGGGGAGCTCGTGCTGCTGACATGATGCAAAAGCTTGTGTAAGATGGTGACAGCTATTTTTCCTCATGGCTCATCAAACTTTGGAAAAGCCTCTCCAAAGTAGATGATGCTTGGCTAGAACAAGGTTTAGAGCTGTGGATGTGACCTCAGCTATAATGTCACATACAGTAAAAAGAACACTGACATCTTATGTAATTTAAGTCCTTATTTAGGAAGCAAACTCCTCACCTCAGGCTACGCAAGCTTTATTCCTGTCCAGCAGTACTTCATAGTCCCTGTGATTTCATTTAGGCCATTTATCAGAGTATATATTATTTGGCATAAGCGACGACTAGGATCTAGGCTTAAAATGGGAAGCACCTCAGGGCTGTGGGTTTTGTTTTGGGGGAACAGTCTGGTTTTTGCAACTTGTACGACATCTGGCAGTAATTCATCAGTACTTTGGTATGGTGGCTCTAAGCATCATATTCTTGACAGTCATTGTGTCACTGCATAGCTATCTTCCTAATCATGTTGTTAAGATTCATGAGATCAGCTAGAAACAGCCTTTGGTCTCTACCTAATGGGCCACCCTGCTGATTCCTGTTTACGTTATTTAGATTTTCCTGCCCCATCTGTGGCTCAGTTATTCCTCAGTTTGAATGGAGCCATGGATTTCTCCTCCCTAGGTCTCTACCAAAACTCATCTTGTCAGTTCTGGAATGTCCCTCTGATGTGTGAAGGCTATTTTGAATTTTGATCCCACCCACCAAAGTCCTTGCAGGCCCTCCGGCTTCGTGCCACCCACAAGCTTTGTAAGTATACTCTCTTCCACCCCCTCTGTCATTAATCTGCTATTTCTGCCCTATCCCTCAAGCCTGTTGCCCTGTCAAAGAAAAAAGTTGGTTCGGTAAAGCCATGTTGGTGGGTTTTTCGAACACCTAATTATCTTCCAAGTACTTAAAATCCTTATTTGTACCAGGGTCTTTCCAGTGATCAAAGCTAGGTTTAATGGGTCCTTCATTTTCTGTTTTAAATAGCTCAGTGGTGTTCATCTCCAGGTGCTTAGGGACTTGTTTGTCCTCCAGTGGTCCAGTATTGCTCAGATGCTCTGCTGCCAATTCCCCAGATGCTGCTGACCTGAGCTCGCCAGTCTCCTCCAAGCAGCCATCCTCAGGACCTGGTTCTAGAGGAAGATCTCTATACTGTCCTGCTTTCTTACCTCCTTTATGCTCTGATTTGAACAAACCTGGCTTTCAGATGGAGAACCACATGAGTCAACTTCATCAAAAGCACAGGCCCACCTGCTCATGTAAATCAGTAGAGCACCTTTTTGAATCATTCTGGGCATCCTTCCTCTATCTTTTTGGGGAATTGGATCAAACCTTCACAGAAGGTGTCGTAATGATCAGGCAGCTAGGTGTCACTTTTCAGGGAGGTTCCTAAGAGGAGTTCAAAGTCTACTGGGAGTGGTTGAGGTCATGAAACCATTTTAATTGTTGGTGCAGGACTTGAAATGTGAGAGACAGATTTTCTTGAGAGAGTAGTACAGAGATGTTCATTTATGCAGGATGTTATGTTTTGTGTGAAAAATCTTGAACAAAACATTTACTGTTTCATAAACCAATGACCTGAGCCTCAGCTGAGCTATGGCTTTATACTGAGGCTCTGTCCTCTGCAGATCTCCTCTGAGAATTTGGGCCTAGGGGAAAATTTGACTCTACTTTGTGGTTTATTTTCTTCTTAACAAACAGAAGTTTACACGTGAAGAGGCAGAGACAGGAAACAAATGAATCTTAGCACAAGTAAACAACATGAAGACCTGACTGACCTCTCCTTATGTCTGAGAAAATTAGGAGAACTAAGAGTCCAGGTTTTGTTTCTCTGAATAATTTCAGGGTCTGAAGCACAACTGTTCATGTGAATGAGGAGTAGAGACTGAGCTCTTAAGGTTTTATACAAAAAAAAACCCCGAAAAGTAAAACCCCCAAATAGCAGAAGTTATAAATAATATTTAAGTCTGGGCAGAATTGCATTGGCTGCTACAGTAACTGTAGAATCACTATGAGTTAAGAAGCTGTCTGTATGAGTTAACTAATTAATGTTCATGAAACTCTTTGAAAAGTCAAAAGTAAACATGCAATGGATTTTTTTTTAACATTTCTTTAAGATTTGTTAACAAGACAATTAATTATGTTTTAACTCTTATGTAGTAGAAGGTAATGTAGTAGCTACAGGTAAGGTATAAATGAAATATGCAAAATAATGATTTATTCAGTGAACCAACAGAATGATCAGGAGATAGGTCTCAATATTTATCATTATTTCTGGCACTAAACATCAACAAGTTATACTGCTTTTGAAATGCAAATGTTTAGAAAGGGCTAATGAAAAGCTTATACTCCCTGTGAAGTCCATGGTTTAGTATAAATTAGCGAGCTGACTTGCTTGCTTTTCCAATCCCTATCTGCACCAAGAGGCATCACATAAAGACATTTGAAGGGTAAGAGGTCTATTTGAGAGGCAATGTTTGAGAGGCTGGCTGTCCAACTGTTGATAACCAAAGTGCTGTGTGAATTGCTGGACGCTATACTGAACATCCCTTTCCAGCATGCTGACTTACCTTCCCTTTCCTCTTGCTTGGCTCTCGAGGTGCCTAAAACCTCATTGCCCACATCTTTTTCACAAAAATCCACTTGATGGTTGCTTCTGGGTGGAACCACTGAAAGTTTGCCCAGGGTGAGAGCTTAGACACCTAGCTCACAAGTCACAAATTCTGACTTTCTCCCCTGCCAAAATCACAAAGTAGTGGTTTTGTGGGCATTTTTACAAAAGTCTTGCCAGACTGGGCCTCAAAGAAAACATTAGTTGTGACACAGGTCCACTGTGTCCCACGTCTCTCATCTGGAAAGTTCAGGAGATGCCAGCATTGGAGACCCAGAGCAGGCAAGCTTCTGTAAGCATGGCGTTGGTGACTCTGCCTGGGGTGAAGGAAGGACAAGATTTCCGAGTTCCTTTCTGGCCCTGCAACCCATGGGATATCTGATTAATTAAGAGTGTCACCTCAGACATACGGGATGACAATCAAATTCCCCCTCTGTCTAAGGAAACTAGAAACCACATCTAAAGATCTGCTGGAGAATGTCCCCTCTAGCATAAGTTTCTCTCATTTCCCTCCAGGATGAGCTGTCCTACCACACACTGACGAGAGAGAACAGTGGGCCAGTGGTTGGGATCTCCTGTGGGAGGGAGAGGTCTGGGTTTCAGACCCAACACCAACCAAAAAGAAGCCCTAACCAAGGTATAAGGATGAGTCACTTCTGCTCACCCTTCTGACTGTATTTCTCTGTAGGATGTGACACTCGTAACTTGGCAACCCAGCACCGGTGACATCACTTAATCTTTTTGCAACAAGTTTGGCAGCCATATAAAATGCCTCGTAGGAAAAAGAGCTCACACCATAGACATTGGATTCCTAAGAAAAAACTCACGTGATTGTGTTCTCTGCTATTATGCTCATAATCCCCTCCCCAGCGATTTTATTAATGTGTGGGCTAATTTCAAGCAAATTTGACAGAGAGGTTAAATGTCTCAAAAAATACAGAGTTCCTACAAGTGCCATAAAAATTAATGGCTACATAGAACAGAGACATCCAAATTAGTGACCCCACTGAGAGACTAATGGATACTCAGCGTTGTTGTTGTTGTTATACGTCAGAAAATCAACAGAGGAAAGAGCCATCAGAAATCAGACTTTGTAGGTTCCACCACTCATGAAATTGCTAACTCCTACTTGTTATTACTTGTCTTTGTAAAAACACTGTCTGTCTTCTGCCTCAGGCATCTGTTACAAGCATTACTGAAGATGTCCTCTCAGAAGGAAAACAATTATTTTAATAGCGCCTTTAAATAAAAATATAGGCGGTGCAGTTAATCAGCTGCCTTTTCAAGTCCTTGCCCGTTAAGAGCCCAGTGTGGCAGGTCTGAAAACCTAGTCCCTAGGAGGGTGACACCTCCTCAGCGCCAAGCCCCCAGCTCCCAAAGTCCGTGTAAGCGAGAGCTGGAAAAGGTGCTGCTATTACCTGGTAGGCTGTTAGGAACTGCAATTGCAAAGGCAAGCTGAAGGCAAACTCTGTGGTATTCTGTTGAGCAACATCTCCTGGCTCCTTCTAGCCCTCATCATGAAACAGAGTTTATTTGTTTAGAGTCTCTGCAATGTAGATGATGCATTTTGGGAAATGTGAAAATAGATTAATAGATTATTTTTTAAGACCATCTTAAAATGCTGAGAAGTTAAGCCTTTAAAATATAGTGCCTTCTAGGCTGATTCTTTGCCTGACTGAAGTCAAAAGACATTGCTTAGCAGTATCTGCATCCACCCCATTGTTATGAGTTCAAGCAATTCCCTATCTTCCTTAAACATTGCATTTAAAAGCTTTGAGTGTTGGAGAATGTCCTTCCTATGGAAAAAGTTTAGTTTTCTTCCTTCCACTTTCAACGATTCCTGCAGGGAAGAGGAGTTTGACACCTCTAGAGCTGGCAAGCAGATGATACTACCCTACCCCTAGGTTTCCCACGTGGCCAGCTACTTGTCCCAGTGCCACTTCACTGGCCAGGAACCTGTTTCACTAGCTACTTGGGGGGACAGGGTGCGAGCTGGTCAGCCTAGGAGGGCTCTAGACAGTGGCAAAGCAAGCCCAAGATCAACAAATGGCTGCTGGGCAGTGATAAAACCATTGCTCCCTTGCTGCCTGCTTTGCAACACTATACAGTAACACATGAAAACACTGCGTGATGGGTGATGGCTGCTCCTGAGGGCCTTTTGCAGGTGTCCTCCCCTCTCCTCTCGCTGCCGAAGCCTGCCTGGCTCTGTGAGGTCCTCCCCAGGTTTGCATCCTCAAAGCAGCAAAACTCAATTTTGCCTCTGCTGAGAGGTTTTTAAGCCAGCCCTGGCAGGCAGCCAGCTGCTCAGTAGGCAGCGAGCTGCAGATCCTGAGGAATAAGCCACCCACGGCGTCTTGGAGCCCTCTAATCTGTTGGGGCTGACGGAGATCCAGGAATCCGAGATTTGTGGCCACTTGCCACGTTAGGTGCCGAGCAGCCCGGGCAGGCTACCTGCCAGCCAGTGCCTACCAGCAGACCACAATCAATCACTTCTTCAATAAATTTAAATAGACTGAGCTTGGGATTGGGTCGAAGATAAAATCTAGTATCTACCTGGGTTTCACAAGATTTATCTTCTGTTGCTTACACTGGCTGTCAATAATTTCACCATTGTTTTTTCAATCATTTACTGACTGCACCCCATTTTTAGCTTTCTCATGTTAATGGATTGCCTAACCCTGATATCAAGCCAGTTGACTTTTTTTTTTTTTAACCTTTTAAAATATAAACCAAACCTGTACCTTTTCACATCTTTTGGCACTTCTCAAAAATACCAAGATGTGTCAAAAGTTGACTCAGAGCTCAGTAAGGTCCCTGCAACTGTCATTTTCATAGTGTTGACAAAAAAATAAAGGTAAGGTGCTAATGGAGTGATAAACCCCCTTCTGACCCCTGTACTCCCCATTAGCATGGGTCATATTCTGGATTAGGTGATGGGACACCCATTGCATCCCTCTGAGTTCCACTCCCTCAGCTGCATCCAGCCTCGCAAGTTATCTTGGTGCTGCAGGTTCAAAAAACGTAGAGTAGCTGCTGACAATACAAAGTGCTGCACGAGAAGGACATCTGTTATTTTCTTTCTGGAGATGCTCCTGCCTTCTCTCTGAAACACAGAAAACCTAGTGCTGCCTGCAACGTAGATGATGCCTTAAATGGGTTTTGGTGCTTTTCAGCTTCAAAACTTATTCAGTGACCCTGGATCAATTTGAAACAACCTGCTGTAGAAAGCAGAAGAGTATGTTCTCCACTGAGATAACAGCTTGTGGAGCTATTACCATAATAATATTGCCGCACAAAGAATACTCGTTTCAACAGTTAATTGTTTCCAGCTCTGCGCTGGTATCATCCCAGCAGGATTAGGCCTAGCATGACTTCTGCTGCGTTGGCCGCGGTTATTGCAGTGCACAGAGCACTTTCCAGTAGACGTGGAAGCATTTAATCACCTAAGTGAGCCCTTTCTCCACTACTGACAGTCAGCAGAGAGCCAATACCCTAATGCAGCCAGTACCCATTCCCATAACGATAATTAGCTAACTCTATTGCTCAGGCGAACAGAAGAGAAATGTGTGATCCGCAGCAGAATAGCTAGTGCCAATGTCAAAGCAGTAGTGCCCCTGTGCAATCTGGAAGCCCGGTGCAGCCTGTATTCCCTTATGCACATCGCATTCTCCTTCCCATTCCGCAAGCAGCCGAACAAATTCAACTTTTTATATCAGGTGAACCCAAATAATTTCCATTAACTTGCCATGAAAAATACATGTATAAGCCGCTATTACGAGCTGTTTAATTTTCATTAGAGGGCCAACCAAGAGTCTTGATGTTGAAAATATATGTGCACCATATTCTGTCCAGCTAAAAGAAATATATGTATACTGGCAGCATCAGGCAGCATCAGGGCGTGTCGCTGGCATCTGCAAGCGTATGTTGCTCTTTCTTTCCGTTCTCCTCCCCCTTCCTTTCAATTACACCCACTGATTATATTTCAAATTCATTGACATTGCAGTCACTCCTGTGTGGGCACAGTCAAGCTAGTTTTAAATGAGCTAATTCGGCTACAGATAGCGTTGCAGACAGTGCAGCATGGGACGCGATGCAGTAGAAGCTGGGTAAATACTTTGGTGGGTTTACCAACACGGACTGGGGTGGGTTGCTGCGGCTCTCCGGGCACGAGCGAACTATGTTAGAGCCAGCTCAGGCACACAAGCGTTACAGAATGAATTTCAGTGCAGAACGGTGGTACTCTGTCTCCGGGAAAGGCTAGGCACGCAGTAGACTAGGGGCCATGGGCTGAGGCAGACCTAGTATGCAGATCTAATGTGCCCAAAAGCATCGTTCTGCGGGGAGTTTCAGTTTGTAGAGCACTCTCACAGTTGCTTGAGACGTGAAAAAAAAAAAAAAAGGCAGAAAAAAAAGCAAAAAAAAAGCAGACTTTACCCAGATGTGTGAAAGCATCGTGCCTGCAAGAACAAAAAAGAGCCAGTGGAGGTGACGGATGAGGCTTTCATGAGGTTTGAACGCAGACTTATGCCCTGCCAGCTGCGGAGGGGCGAGCCCAGGGAACTTCAGGGATGGGCACGCTGCAGAGAGCGCCTGAGCACCTGAGACCCCGGCGTGCCGTTCACCTGGAGGAGGAGAAAAGCCCGCCCTTAACGGCAAGGTGACAGCAGTAGGGCCATTTTGGGTCCCCCTGGGCCCTGCGAGCCCGACCCCACCTTTCGGGGCTGCGCGGCCGTGCGGGGCAGGACGAGCTCACCCCTCCTCATCCTCCCCCGCCACGTGCGGGCGCTCGGGGACGGCGCCAGGGCCGGCATCCCGGCGGGAGCCCTGCCGCCACGGCTTCCCCCCCACCCCCCGCCGGCGGCAGCCCCGGCGGTCCCCGGGGGCGGGCGCGGCGCGGGTGACGCCCCGGGAGGCGGTGGCGGCGGCGCCCGGCCCCGCCTCGCCCGGCCGAGGGGGCGGGAGCTCCCGCGGAGCTACTACTACCGGCGGCGGGGCGCGGGGCAGCGGCAGGAGCTGTCGGCAGCGGCGGCGGAACGGTGGGGCTGGGGCTGGGGCTGGGGCTGGGGCTGGGGCTGGGCGGCGGTGCTCCCGGAGGAGGGCGAGGAGGAGGAGGAGGAGGAGGAAGGGCGGGCGCGGGGGCCCCTCCGCGGGGGCGCCGGGGACCGCCTGATCGAGCGTGTCGCGTCAGGTCTGTCCGCAGGGTGCCCCGCCGCTGTCCGTCCGTCCGTCCGTCCGTCCGTCGCCTGTCGCGGAGCCGGCCTCCCCGCGGGGGGTCCATGAGTCGCGGGTGGGCAGCCCCGGCAGCGCCCCTCGCCCGCTCCCCCAGCGGCCCGCGGAGGCGGTGAGATGGGGGGCAGCCTCGGCTGCCACCGCTCCATCCCCCGCGACCCGGCGGACCTGTGCCACAGCCGCAAGTTCAGCGCGGCGTGCAACTTCAGCAACATCCTCGTCAACCAGGAGAGGCTCAACATCAACACGGCCACGGAGGAGGAGCTGATGACCCTCCCCGGGGTCACCCGGGTGGTGGCGCAGAACATCGTGGAGTACCGGGAGTACATCGGTGGCTTCAAAAAAGTGGAGGACCTGGCGCTGGTGAGCGGGGTGGGGGCGGCCAAGCTGGAGCAGGTGAAGTTCGAGATCTGCGTGAGCAGCAAGGGCAGCTCGGCGCAGCACTCGCCCAGCTCCCTGCGCAAGGACCCTGCCTCTGAGCACCACCTCTCGGCCACCAAGATCAACATTAACACCGCCACCCCGGCCCAGCTCATGAGCATCCGTGGCATCACGGAGAAGATCGCCAACAGCATCGTGGACTACCGTAAAGAGCACGGGCCCTTCAAAAGTATTGAGGACCTGGTGAGGATGGACTGCATCAATTCCTCCTTTCTGGACAAAATCAGGCATCAGATTTTTGCGGAGCGGTCCCGGCCCCCTTCGACAAACACCAATGGTGGCCTCAACTTCACTGCCAAGCCTCACCCCAGCCCCACTTCTCTGAGCCTCCAGAGCGAGGACTTGGACTTTCCTCCTGGGGGTCCAACCCAGATCATATCCACTCGCCCCTCTGTGGAGATGTTCGGGGGGGTGAGAGACGGCAGACCCGTCTTGAGGGTGGCTACCTGGAACCTGCGAAGCTGCTCCATCGAGAAGGCCAACAACCCAGGTGTGCGGGAGGTCGTGTGCATGACGCTGCTGGAGAACAGGTAAGAGGCAGCACCTGACCTGCAGGCCCAGCTCCATGCAGGACTGTAGGCGAACGCCTTTGGGGTTTGGGCACTGTAGAGTTCCGTTGTGATCCTAGCGGGACTTGCTCCTTCCCAGGGTTATGAAATGTTTCCCACTTCTTGCATGGAACCCTGGTCAAGTCTTAATGCTGGGACTGTAGTGACTGACCCTTGATTAAGCCACTATAGTCTCTGAAAGGTGGTGGACCTCCTGAGGAGGTATGCGTGTGCACACATCTGTGCAAGGAAGACTGAGCTGTTACGGTCGGTCACATAGAGCCTGTTAATGGTTGGTCAAAGATTGTTTCTCCATCAGGAGCCTCTTGAGCAAGTCACGGAGGGCTCTCCTTCCTGCCAGAAGCTGGGGGGAAATAGCAGGGGAAGGGCTGCTCTGTATGTACCCTGTTTCTTACAGTGTTTCCCAGAGCATCTTACTGCTGCTTTGGGAGGCAGGATGCACTGCTACATCCGCCTTTCTCGGAGCTGCCAAGCTGAGACCTGCCAGTGCCTCCTCTCCAGAAAGTCTTGTTTGGGTGGTGGCCTCCTTAACATCAGCATTAGGGCTGTAGTCAGCTCTCCCTCAGATCAACTCCTCAAATCAAATAGGCTTGAGAGCACAGTCAGGATGGTTTGGGCTGTGTAACAAGCATGGAATGCCACGGTCTTCCCACAAGAGTGACACCGCTTATTAATGAGTGGTCATGGGACATCTGCTGAGGTGGAGGGACCACTCATCCTTGGGGGGTGCAAGATGTGGGGCAGCTGCCTGGGGAGGCTGTGCTGTCCCTGTGCCAGGGGGGTCCCTGATTTCACTGAGCTAGTGGGTACGGAGCAATATCTGTTTGTGGTGTGGTCAAGTGGGAAGGTGCTTCTGGTGTTAATGGCTGAGAAGCTGAGAGATGTGTTTTATTTTTTTTGGAGTAAGGTAATCGGGCAACAGTGCTGGGGATGTCTCTCTTGCTAAACTTTCTGCTTGATACAGAAATGTAAGAATGCGATAAGGATTTTGAAATAACTCTCACCCTTTCTTCTCCACATGTGAAAACTGTCCCAGCCGGTCTGGCATTTAGTTTATGGCATAGGGAAACTAACTTTTCTCTCTGGCTTCTAGTCAAACTTCCAGCTGGAAATGAATAGGGGCAGGGGACTCTTGGACTTCTGCAAAAGGGGTATTGTGGGGGAGGGGAAGTGCTGAAGAACCATTATCTCTGGCATTGCTGAGAGCTCTGTCCTTTTCCAATAATGTGCTGAATAATGGCTCTTGTCGGTGTGGTTGTGGAGGTCAGGCACTGTGAGAAGGACAGTGACAGTGATGTGGTGTCCTGTGCTGCGGTACAGTATTTGTGGTTGGGGATACCTCTGCTGTGCGCTGCTTGGGAGCCTGATGCTCCTGCACAGGAAACATCCGTCATCTCACAGCCATCGCTGTTTGATAGCCAAAATGGAGGTGATAGCCCAGCGGGGGTATTCAGATGTTATGCTGATGGCTTCAGCCTAACATATTTCAGTATTCCTCGACAGCTTCGCTAGTTCAGGTATCTTGTGCTTCCCTCTTTGCCACTGCTCTTGTTCTTTTGTGAGCAGTTGGCTGGCTGGAGCAGACCTTAGGATGAGGTGGTGGGGTTGGCCATCGGGGCAGGGGGCAGAGGTGGACAGACCTGCTGAGGAAAGAAACACCTCTGCTTATCACTGGTCTCAGGATTATTCTAATAATCCAGCTTTGGAAGAAAAGTGATTTTGGTTTATTTTTATTTATTTACATATATATATATATATATAAATGTTTTTTAAGGACCTCATCTAGTAAAGTGTTAACCGTCTGTCAGTTCTGCATCTTCAACATTTTGGGAACTGCCCCCTTCCCTCCCCCTCCAAAACCCACCAAAACAGGCCACCCATTAAAAAAGCTAGGCAGAGAAAGTGACTTGCACAATAAGCCTGCATTAGCCCAAACTGGCCACTGTGTATGCAGAGCGTGGCCCTAGCAGTTTGTTTTATTTTTGCTCTTAAACTGCATGGTACTTCCTTTCCATGCAGCTTAGCAAACAGGTACTCAGTTGTACTGGGTGGTATGAAAAGTCTCTCGGATACCTGGAAGTTTGAAAGGAGCCTGATATAAGTACTTGGTTTTGTTCTGTTTTATTCCACGTATACGTGCCATCAATCACAGAGGGAGAGTACGATGCAATTGTTTTCTGTACTTGATCCTATTTGTGATAACGTGAGAAGCTGGAAAGAATTGAGAGTAATGTGCATCCACAGGCAAGCCTGCAAAACTTTCCTGGGAAAATAAATGTGGGAACAGAAAAAATCACCACGATGCAGGAAAACAGTGTACGTTGGGAAAAGTCATACTCAGCACCTCAGGGAGGAATTTCCTCTTGCTTGTGCTAGCATTGCTGAGGTCAGTGGAGCTTTGCAGTTGTAAAACAGCCTCAGCTAAGGCCAGAAACTGCCGCCTTTGTGTGTGTGAACTCCATGGTCTCCCTCCCTGCTCTGGTTGTTTACCCTGGGAACTGATAAAATGCCTTGCAAACTAATCTTTGCCCAGGTAAATCAACTTCAGTTGATAATCAGCTGGAGCAATTAATCTTCCTTCTGCAAGCAAGAATACTCAGCTGCACGGGGCTCACCAGCACTTCAGCCTCATGAAATCCATGGGGCGTGTTTTAAAGGCGCTCTGCGTGCTCAGTGGATGTCCCACGCGTGTTGCTGAAGGCTCCAGCTATGACCCAAGGTGCTGCCCGGTGGATCTGAAGGCTACTTAGTCCAACAGTAGGCAGATGCTCTCGTGAGCTACGCTGACGGGCACCTACTTGCTGATGTACTTTGTGCACAACTGCCCTCACGTATGTAAGCGTGCTCCTGCATGCTGGGTCCTTGTAGTCCCAGGTGGAGCTGGAGTACTGCCTTGTTGCTGTACTCCTGTTGGAGGACCTGCCTCACCTAGCTGTTTAAGTCCAGGAATACAGCACAGCAAGTCAAGAAGATTGTATTAAAACTCTGTAAAGAGCAGTAAAGAATCTTAATTTGAGATCTCAGGGACTTTCATGCCCATTGAAAAGCTGGTTTGGGGTTTGCTTTGGGGTTGGTTAGTTTGTTTATTTGTTTTTTCCATGACCAATTCACAGCAAGTAGTTCTGAGACCCCCTTGGGCTTGTTCTGTCAGGCGTTAACAATGGGGAAAATTATTGCTCATTTCCAGGTGAGACTAGAAGATGAAGGTCCTCCTGTCTTCCAGCCCTGCATAGCCTTTCAACTGAGGGAACATTTGTGCAGGAAGGAAAGAGGGCCGAGCCTTCATTCAAAAGAAAAAAAAAAAAAAACAAGAAAATGTCGTCATATAGAGTAATCTGCTGAAGGGGGAGGATGGAAAAAAACAACCCAAAACCTTCACAGTCATGCCCAGAAGTGCTATATTTCTAAAGAGCAGCAAAGGGAATGTATACCAAATCAGTAAGCATGACTACTACTGCTAAGCTATTTTGAAATTCATTGCTGCAGTACAAAAATAATGAAATACAGCAAGGTCCTCGCCCTCTTTCTCGTATTACAAGGATCTATGTTTATCACAGTGTTTGGAGTGGAGGAACAAGGTGTTTTCATTCAGAGGACTGGAGGGTAATTTTAGAAGAGATTAACATGATGAACGTGGAGGTGAACATGACACATAATTGGATTAAAGTATCAAATGTGGGGTGAATTTGCCCAAACCTGCAACACTTCTTGCAGGCATGGTTCAGTAAATCTGGAATTTGTTAACAGGGGGTCAGAGCTGGTCTGTCTCCGGGGCTGCAAGTCATCTCCAGCTGACCTCTATGTCCTCCCCATTCCCAGGGGGGCGAAGAAACCAACAGCTTCTTCTCACAAAAAAAAAAAAAAAAAAAAAAGAGGGGGGGAAGGAAAAATGTAGGGTTAGGTTAGCATGATTGAAAGTGTGAGCAAGTTCAGCTCAAAGGCAGCAAGTGTTTTCATGGGGAGGATGAGTAGCCCCAGTGGAGATGTTTCCTCTGGCTGAGGTCAGTGGAGGTACCCCAAAACTGTCCTGTGCCCCAGGTCTGTAAGGAAGGGCACTCTTTCCACTCATCCCTACCTGCCTCAGCCCTGTCCCGCCTGGCTGTAAACTGAGCTTGTGACTCCCATGACACCCCATGACTGCTCCAGCTGTTATGTGCCAGGCTGACCGCATCAAGAAGCATGATGCAGTCATGTGCAATACAGACCAATAAACAGAGCAAGCTAAAGGTGCATCCTCTGGTTTAATTGCTTGCTTGAAAGTTTGCTAGTAGCCAAGGGCAGTGATCAGTTTTGCACCTTTCCCAGCATGGTTTGCAGCGGAGGTTTTCCAACTGGTTTTCATTATGCTTTATAATACTGAGCAGTAACTTTGTGAAGACCTCTTAATTATTATTTTTTTTCTTGTAAGCACACTTTGCAGTTGAGTAAATGAAAATTGATAGAGGGTCTGAAAGCCAGAACTTGCACTCCTGCTCAAAAAAAAAAAAAAAAAAAAAAAAGAGGTGGGGAAGAGGGGGTGTGTGGCAGGATGATGGTGGGGTACCGAAGTTGAGGCTCAGGTCCATGGAGCCCAGCTCTGTTTCCTTCCAGATGTCAAGCAGTTCAGGCTCCTCTTTCCCTCTGCTGCTTGCTTTGGTCAGCTTCTTGGTGCGGTTACATCTTCTAGATGCAAAAAGTATGAGTAACAAAGCCTTAACACCTGTTGCAAAAATCAAAGAACCATAGAAGAGCCCAGGTTGGAAGGGACCTCAGAAGATCATCTGGCCCAACCTTTTGTGGGAAAGGGAGCCTAGATGAAATTATCTCGCACCCTGTCCAGTTGCACAGTTGGAAACCTCCGGTGGTGGGGGCTCTTCGGCATCCCTTGGGAGGTTGTTCCAGTGATTGACTGTTCTCACTGTAAAAAATGTCTGTCTTGCATGTCGGTAGAGTAACAAATACAAGTACCAATATAAGTTTTGTACTTAGCACTGATGAATTTTTTTCTCTTATTGGCTTAATTTCTTGGACAGCAAGCCTCCATGCTTACCCTTTAGGAACATGTCGGTCCCTCTTCCTCCCCCAGCTTTGTAACTGGTTAGCTGTTTTCACTTGATTAGATAGAAGCGTAGATGTGTCTCAAAGGTAAGAAGTTAACCTCAATTTCCATGGCTCAGAGACCCAAACCAATGTTCCTGCTGGGGGAAGGGTAAGTAAACCTCAGCCCAAAATTGCCTCCTGCGAGGCAGTGGGTGGACAGGCAGTCCCTGGGTAACCCTCACTGTGCCACCATACTCGGAAGCTCTTCCTATTCCTACCCACCCTAGGTAGGTGACCCAGGGCAGTGGTTGCCCTAAGCGCATCCTCTCATCACCTCAAAAAAAGGCAAGCTCCCGAACCACCCTCCGGAGGAGCCTCTTTCTATTAAGAGATGAGGAAAAAGCCATCTCTTTCAGGTCCCTGCACTAGGGGCGCTGGAGGCAGGAAAACCACTTTCCCATCGCTCCCCTACATTAAACAATAGGATGGGGGTTTTGTTTTCCTCTCCAATCTCTTAGTCTGGACTGAGAGGCAGGGTCATTACAAGGGGCAGTTATTTACTACTGGGGCTTGATGCTTTGTTTGGGAAGGGGTGCGGTGTGGTACCTCGCCTGCTGGCTTGTAGCTGTGTTTCCTGGCAGGACCAAAGAGGATCAGCCCCCCCAAACAGACATCGTAGTAGTGTATCGTAGTAGTAGTGATGGCTGTTCTTGCATGCTTCAGAGGCTCCGTACCAGCTTGTATTTGTTATTTCTACTCTGTTGCTGCAGCTCTTGGTGTCCTGGCAAAGCCCTGAGGTGCGTCTGTTTTATGTCTCATTCCTCATACAGCTGCTTGGTTTTTCTCCATCGGGTTAATACTAGGCTGGAGCCTTGCCAAAAATAATTCCCCTGCAAGAAAAGATCAGGAAAGAGGGCCTGGCTCAAGTAACCTGACCGTGCTAATAAGTCTTAAATGGCAAAAGAACAAATACACCCTCTTCTCCTTATGTAATAGGGAGGAAATCCTGCCTCCTGCAACTTCAGGAAAAACTTGAGAAAAAAGGAATTGTTGGTGATATCGTCTATGTGCACTTCACAAAGGGATTTTTATGAGCAGTAGAAATACAGAGGCGTGTAAAGCCACCATTATTTTGCACTTCCGAATACCTCTGAGGACAAAAAAATGGGGATATGGAAGAGCTGTTGTATTTGGGGTTTTTTGGGTTGTCTTGTTATTTTTGAGGGTTTTTTTGGCCTCCACCTATAGGAGATCAACAATATTTTACTTGTGGGAGACTGAAACCACCTTCTGCATACCATCTAGCAGGTGAAAGCAGCAAGATCTTCTCAGGTCAGACCCTGCATTACATCATTTGCCAGTGAAATGAAACTCTACTGATTTACTCCTGTTGAGGATTTGGCCCGTTCCTTTGTCTGTGTCAAATCACACGAAGGCTGTAGAGCTCAGTACTAAAAAGCACAACTGTCTCTCTGGGAGTTAGCGTTCCTGTGCAGTACTGCTCCCACCTTAGGTAGGGATCCCAGCCCCTTTCAGGACTGCTGCTGGGGCAAGAGGTAATGTCAATTAATTAAAGTAGTTAAATTCAATTTCCAAACTTCTGCTTCACACGGATGCAGTACTGAGACCCTCTATATGGGCATCACCTGCTCCTCCTGTAGGAGATGGGTCACTTGCTCAAGATATCTTGCAACTCCGGAGTCTTTGCAGGAGAGATCAAAAGCAGTGGGTGGACTTACAGCAAGATCATGAAGGGTGTACTGTGTCCAGACTCTTGGAGAAGGCACCTGGAGCCATGCCCTCCGCAGGAGATGTCGGAGGTGGATGCACTGAGCTGTCTGATCCTGCTTTGTCTCTGTCAATAGCTGTGGATCTGGTGGATTTGCCACAGCCCCCCCAGCTTTGTGACACAGAAATGTGGGGAGGGCCCTTGAAATCACCACTGAGTAACCTTCCCAGGGATCTTCTCTTTTAAAGAGAGATCTGGGCATCTTGTTGACTTCGAGCAACTGCCTCAGTGTATTCCGTGAACATCTGAGAGGCTGTATCTAACTAGCCATTTTTGCCTACTTTAAAGTTGAGAGTGTGGCTGGAAAAGTGGTATAGTTAGAGGACAGTTTATCCATATAAAATAAACCTTATTTTTCTCCTTATTTTAAAATTATAATCATACCTTACCGCTGTTACTTGTGCCATAAAGCCTGACTAAAATGGAACAGATCAGTGGGGAAAGCGTTTGTTGATGTATTATTTTTTTCTCCCAACATGTGTACTTGATACATCTGGCAGCACTTAATGGCTGCGTAGTTTCCATCCATGCCTTCTGGGCTATTCTGCACATTTATTTCATGTCACTGGATTCACGTTGCAGATCGCAGGTATTTTTATAAATGGGAGCTGCCAGCTTACTCCTGCAGATCCTGCAGGGTTTGCTGTATTCCGTGTGGCAAAGATGCAATGGGTTGGCTGATTTATGGTAATAAATTGTCAAATTAGTAAGCGATGCTTTACTGCCTGCTCCTGAATCATGAGCAGAGGCCACAAGGCTACAACCTCATCCTGCTAGACTTTTCAGAAAGGTTGTGCCACATGACTCTAGAAGACAGACTAGGTAAGTACACATAGGGCTCCCTCCTGTAAACAGAAGTTGTTAATGCCCTGTGATTCTTCTGTGGTTTGGAAGCTCATGGTACAGCTGCAGGAAGGGTGGTTTTCTAGCTTTGGTGTTAAAAAGAGCAATAGGACTATTCCTGAAGGCAAAAGATGCTGCCGCTGCTGTTCTTAGCAAGAAAGAAAGACCAAGGGACTGCAAATGTGGGAATTAAATACTCCCAAGTTCCCAAGAAGGTAAGAGCCCAAACTCAGTCTGTCCCTCTTAACTAGAGGAAAACACTGTCTCTGCAACCGAGTGCTGGTCTGGCTCACTGTGAACACGGGTCTCCAGCTGTGTTAAATAGGGACATTTAAGAGAGAATCTGTTTTTACAGATTTAGCTGCACCCTTCTTGCTGGAGTTGGGCTTCAGCGTGTTTCCTACAGCTTGCATTGTTAGGAGGACCCTGATTTTCTTCAGTCTCTAATTAGTGTTTCTCTGGGAGTCTTGCCCAAATAATAATTTCAAGGCTTGGCTGGATGAGAGAGAAGAGTTGATAGGACACAGATTACAGCATGCACATAACTTATTTTAAGTCGCATTGTTCTTCTTTGTGATGCAGGTGTATGCTGACAGCGGGAGGCACAGTGTCCTTACTGAAATAATTACAATATGCTGCAGTAATTTCTCAACACTATTATATGGTGTGGTGATGGAGACAAGAACCGTGGCACATATTAATAACAGTGCTTAAAAATAGGAACTCAGTAGCTTCTTCGTTTCCAGATTTTTTTATTTATTATTTTACACGAGGGACTTTGCTTTGTTTGAATAATAGCTGGCAATCCCCACCGATTTATTGGAGAATGAAAGCATTTGATGGCTTTGCTGAGGGGAGCGTGAGACCTATTGAAGACCTCCTCTCTGGCATTGGAGGCCTGGATGTGCTTTCCACCCTGCTTCGGTCTGGTCCCCTCCCTTGTCTCAGGCTCAGGTGATTCATGGCAGGTTTTGAAATGCCCCATAAGGTGCCACAAGCAGGTTGGGCATCATGTCAACAGCAGGTGAACAGTGACGGGAATATGTAGCTGTGGTAAAAAAGATGTTTTCTGTTGAGAAACCATTTCCTCTCACCCTCGGCATATGCAGCATATCCACGTCCCAGTCGAGCCGTGTGGCATTTTCAAGTGGCACGAGTGTTTTAAACTGCTCAGTCACCAGTGGGAAGGATCAGCGCCACTGACCTCCTTTCCATCCCCGCTTCTGGGGGGTTTGTGCAGGCAGGAGCCTGGCGTCAGCACCAAGCTGTTATTTTCAGTGCCTGTGGTAAAATTATTAGAGGCCAGTAAGAGAAATACATTTACCCTGCTTGTGCCCCACGCGTGTGCACGTTCCAGAAGCTGAACTGTGTATAAAAATATAATCAGAAAAAAATTAATTGTTATGGAAAAATACATATGGGATCATATTGTCATCTACGCAAAGGGTGGCCGGGAATAGTGGGGTTAGTAAGCACGCTGTGTTTGCAGTGGAATAAATGCAGCCAGCTCTTGCAGAGCGGGTTGGAGTCCCTCTGTCTGACGGCGCCTGGCACCTCCCGTCCGTGAGGGCTTTGCAGGCTGTCTGTCTGTCCTGTCTCTCAGTCTGTCACGGCATGGCAGGGAGAGCACAGTCATGCCCTCCTGCTCTTTGTGGGGAACATCCCACAGGGTAAAGCTATTCCTGGGAGCAGTTCATGCTCTAGGTTTACGGATACAGAGGAGGAATAGGAAAATTTCCTTTTCCTTCTGTGTGGCTATTTTTTGCTGTGTTTTTATAGGCGTTTCAGGTAACGTGCTCAAGCTCTTGTGCAAATTTAGCTACAACAGCTGTCCAAGCCGTTCACAGCTGAACAGGTTTTTAATGGGTTACTGAACAGCTAATTGATCATCAAGGCTTTTGCTGTGCGGGGGCAGCCTTCCTGCCCTAAATCCCTCGTGCTTGTGACACACTGCCAGTCCTGCAAAACCGCCGTGCCCTTTGCTTAACAAGTTGGGGGAAGCATAAACCTCTCCCGGCTACAGCATAAAGAGGCTGTTGCTTTTGCTTTCAGACTTACCCTTCAAATCCTTTTATATTTATAGCTCCGTTTTTCCCCTTGCTTGTCTGTCGGTCGCAGGGCTGTGGGTGCAGAGGGGCAGGCACTCTCCTGCTGCCCACCGAGGACTTGCTCCAGCCTTGCTCTGGGTAATTGCCTGTCAGTGTCCTCCCTTGCCCAGGCTCAGCTGGTGTAAAGGTTAGTGAGCTTTCTGCCGAACTGGAAGCAGCGTGCTGTTGGGTATGCACTGGATGTTAACTTACAAACCTTGTGTTTGGTTTCTTTATTGTGTTTAAGCAAATAAGACCAAGTTCAGCTCTAGCTTAATGCCACTGAATTGCAGGCTGTTGTGGCAGAAGCCGTTCTAATGTGGTATTGAAAAATGAACTGTAAAACAGGCAACTTTGCTGCTTGTGTGCATGCAAAGTCAGTTCCATAGGTTTGCTGTTGTCGTAGCGTATAAAATAACTACCTTACTCATCTTTTTTCCTCCTTCTAAGCGGAAAAGAAGGTGGAAAAGTGTTTCAGGGAGGATAGTCTGAGCTGGGGAGGACCCATATTACATGATGTAAAACAGTTTGCAGTTTAAACAAGGCAGCAACTTTCCAGTGGTAATACCATCTTAAACTAACATAGGCAGATGTTGCTCTCCCACTGGAGGCAGTGATGGGGTCCACCTGCATGAGGATCACCTTAGGGAGGTCTTTGAGTTGCTCCCCTCTCATAGTGCGTGGGGCCGGTGGTGGTGAGGCACATACTGGCACCACAACACGTGGAAAAGGAAGTACGCTGTGCCTGCATGAGATCCTCGCCATGTATAAAACATCAGAGCCACTGCTGAATTAAGTGTGAAAATAAATGTTATTGGCAGGAAAATGCTGCAGTGGTACCTGACTACTCCTTGCAACCTTTATACTGACCAGCCTAAGTTTACCTTGGCAGCAATGGTAGTGCAATTTTTGGCTATCTATCTGTCTATCTTCCTCCTAGTCCTTTGTACAGCTCTATCCCTTATCTTTAGCTGTGTTTACCCTCTTCTTTCATAATAAATGGAGACTGCGCTACCAGCGCTGCCTGCTGTCCTCCGTGCTGGCCGCCCTCCCAAAACCACGGCATTGAGCAATGAGCAGCATGTGGCCTGGGTGAGGGCGAAGGGGTTGGTACCGCTGGCAGATAGCTCAGTCCTATTTCCAACACGTCTCAGAGGGATCTCTTAGTAAAGATTACCCTTTGGTTACCAAACACTGCTGCCCGCCCCGCCCCCCCCCCCCCCCCCGCCCCCGATTTCTTGTTTTAATTGCTTCTGAGTTTTGTGGTGCAAAGTAGCACCGCAGAAAAGGAAACGATGGCTTAAAGGACAAGATAAAGGTTCAGGGACTGAACAGTCCTCAGTCAGCAGCTCATGGATTTAATAGATATTTGGACAATTTCCACGCAGAGCTGCTGGCAGGAAAAATTCTGGAAACGTGGCCTGTAGATGAAGGTTGTACTGCACAAGCAAAAGCCGCCTCTAAGCACGTGGTGCTTCCCATTTCTTTTTTAAACCAAGACCACTTGGACTTGGCTGTGGATTGACTTGCTTCTCCTTCCCTTTTTGACTTCGTGTGTGTATAGAGTACAGCAGCTTTTTTCGAGGAGCTGCGTGCAAGGATGATGGTGGCACTCAAATTTGGCAAAAAGAAAGTGAAAGTAAGAAGATCGGCAGATTCCTGTATGTTGATTGTCCATAGGTTGAAAAGAAATTGCCTGATAAAACCTTCCTCTGTCTTTGACCTGACCTTCAAAGCTTGCTCCCATAACCTGAACATGACCCCCTTCCTTGTCCTCTCTCCAGTCTGACTGAACTAAAGCCTTTCCGCTGGCTTCGCTTGGCTTTTAAATTGTCTTGCCACACCTTGAGCGCTTCCAGTTATTGCAAGTGCGTTTTGATCAGGCCTTTGCTTTCCCACCATGAGGGTTGAATGGTATCATCTCCCTCCTACGAGGCCGAGGACTTCAGTTTCCTTGGATCATCTGTGGTATTTCCCTCAAAATCATTCTAACACTGTCTTCTCATTCCAAGACGTGCTGCAGCATTTCTTTCTCCTCTGCTGAAGCCTTTTGCCAGGCAGTTTGAAAATCAGGTTTTAAGATATCTCAAATTTCAGGCAAAACCTGCCTGGAAACTTCAGCCTTGCCTTTTATTTCAGGGGGTGTTATGAATTCTTGCAAATAGAGGAAGTTCCTGTACCATTGCTTTAAAGGAAAAAAGTATTTATGTTTTTGATTTCTGTTCCTCAGAGGTACTTAAAGCTCTGCAGAAGAATACCTTAACTTCCTGATGTGTTGGATGTGGAATTATTTTTAACTTGCAAGAGCAGTTGTTTAAAAGGAGTTTGTATGTGCGTTAGGAGCTTAGCAGCACAAGCACTCAGCATTTTTTCCCTATCTTCATTTGAGCCTATCTGATTATGCTGTACGCGTGCATGCTGCACTGACAGTTTACAATTCCTCTTCCATATGCATCTTATCTTCCTAAAGATAGTGTCTGGAGATGTCGGCTCTGTGAGGAGAGACTGATGAATTTGTATCAGAAGAATCTTTTTGTCTAGCAGCATTCAACACGGCGTGCTGTTCAGAATATCTCTTGAAAATAGAAAGTACTGGAGGAATATCAGCTTTGTCACAGTGCTGTTGTTTGTCTTCAGTGTCTAGGCACGGCTTGATGTGGCTAAACCCTGGTATTTGTAGGAGAAAGCCTGAGTTGTCCATGCAAGACTCACCATGCCCCTGTTTTTAAAGTACTTATTGGTATGTTTTGGGGGATTGTTTGGAGTCTACAGCCAGAGCAACACTAAGTGTAGGCACTCTCTTAGTTGGTATGTAAGTGTGTTTTTCTCTAGGAATGTAAGTATGATGGTCTGAAAACTTCAGTTCTTCTGGAGGAGAGATTTTGCCAGGTGTCTATACTGTCATTGTGGTTTTTTAGGTTTTTTGTTTTTGTTTTGTTTTGTTTTTGCTGCTCGTGAGATCTTCCCAGGGTCATTGTAAACTAAAGACTTGATCAAATGTTGTCTGTAAATTTTGCACATGTATTTATCTGCTGCAGGACAATTTCATGTTATTGGGGAACAAGGGCCATACAGTAGCTTGAGTCCACTGTCCAAAGAAAGCACAGAGATTGTTGCTTCCATTTTTATTATTCCCAGTGCTTGGCTCAAGTTTCACCTCTGAAGTCTGTTCCTCAAATCTGCAATGCTTCTAAAAATGCTGCCAAATCCAAAAGTCTGTTCCCATTGGGTTGCTGGTTAAACTTCGGGCAGTTTGCTTACTCCTTGTTTCCATCTTCCTGGATGCTGCATCCAGTCAAACATCTCTGCATGTTTCAGTCACCCTATTTTTACATCCTGTTTTCCATACTGACATTTTGCCTTATGAATGCAATGAATGGCAAGCTTGATATTTTAGTAATGTATTATTGCCTATAGGTATTAAATCATTGGTTTGATTGTTTTTATAGATTGTTTCTATGGCACAGCTTTAGGAGGCAGTCATGCTAACAAAACCTGTACGAGTTGCACCCCTTCAAATAATCTGAAAAGCTTTCCAAGGAGCAATGATTACTTTATCCTCAGAATAATTTAGAAATGGGAATGAGAACAGTGATTTCAAAGGGTTATAATTTCTGCTCCATGTACTTTGTAGGCCTGCAGGTGTGTAAGTACCACTGAGAAGAATCACTGGAGCCTCTTTATGTTGCTTTATGCCCAACATCGAATCCAATAAAATAGTCAACAGAGCTCAGCGTGCAATGTTCTCGCTCCTGCTCCCTGGGGGTGCCCGCATTACCACCTTCACCATTTATCTGCCAGTTTTTTGGGGGGCTATCGCCTGTTCAGGCAGGAGAAGACAATGATCTGTGGAACAGCGGAGGAAGGCATGGCATTGTGGTGGTTGGCAGGGCATCAGGGCAAACCGATGGGGAATGTCTTTGTGAGCATCTACACGATCCTGTTTTGTGCCCTGTGTGTAGTTCGCTGAGAGCTACTTTATCCACCTTGGAGCTTGTTACAAAACATGCAAATCATGTATAAAGCTGCACTAGGCATAATTTTGCACCGCCATGCGGAGCCCAACACAGCCCATCAAACGCTATCTCCCCCTGTCGTCCTTTTCTAACATACAGTTGCACTTCAGCTCCAGTATCTGGAGAGCTCTGGGTCTGGCCAAGCAGGCTTTCTCATTCCCACAGAAGATCTGCGTTTCTAAGACTGTTTTGTGTTGAAGCCTCTGACCTAAATAAGGTTAAGGATCTGGACTACACAATTAGCACCCAATGCCAGGAAAATAAAAGCTAAGCTCAAGCCACCGTTCCCCGCTTTGCCAGGGCCGGTCTGCATGCGGTGCTCTGCAGTCCTCTTGCATCCTTATGCTTCAAAGGCCATTCTTACGTCCAGACGTCTCAGAGCCTGGCACACAGGGGTACTCTGTGACTGGGAAGCTTTCAAAACTCCTTCCTGCATGTCATTGTGCAGCTGGAAGCTGGGATTGCTTCCAGCTCACTGAAGACACTCCGACATTGTTCCCTCCTAATCCCCTCCTCCTCGCAGAGTATGGTTTTTTGGGAGACTAGCATGTTCCCTTGTTGGCTTTCCGTGTGGGAAGACAAGCAGCGGTTCATGGGAATAACGTAACCCCGAATGAGCGATGAGCCAAGGCGGAGGGCGGCTATATGGCGTGACAGTGGTACGAGCACTCGGCTCTACGGCATGCTAGCAAGGATGCTTAGCTAGCCGGGCTGGCTCATGGCGGTGCTCCATTTATCTGCTTGCTGGCCTGCCATCAAGAAGCACAAATGTTCAGCACGGCAGGGCTCCCGGGTTTCAGCAGGAAGAAATGACACCTCCCTCTTGACCCCACTTGCAGTCACTTGGGGGGCAATTTGCTGCTGGTTTGCAGTTTCTTTCTGCGTGCAGGTAGCCAGGGGAAATAAAAGCAGGTTAATGGGACAGGGTGGAGGGTACTTTCTATTGAACTGGCCTTTTTTCTTCCCAAACCCAGGTACAAGGAGAGAGAGGGAACAAGGTAATGAATATATAGATATATTCAAATGTCTTTACAAGGACATCTTTCAGTGCAGGGATTTGACCTTGGAGGTTTGGACTGCATAATTTATAAGATGGTGGCCTTGAGGTCAACCCACCCCATACCTGAAGGTGCTGCTCCAGAAAACTTCGCGCAGCTCTTGACGCATTCACAGGCCTAAGGAGACACAGCAAATAAAGGACAAAAAGGAAATTTATTCCAGCAAAGTTATTTCACCTTTTTCTGCCTTCTAGCAGGTCAGGAGCTCAGTTGGAGTGAGAACTTCTCCTGGTACACCCGGCTGTGCTGCTCTTAGCTCTGCTGTCCCTTCTGATAGTATTAGCCATGGATGTTTGAAGTGCTAGAGGAGTTGATTTGAGGAGAGGGAAGCTGGGGTGGAATTAAAGCTATGGTCTGAGGCACACAGAGATGTGCTAGAGGAGCTCATATGCACAGTTTGATAGCTTGGTCTTTCTTCAGGGTATCTCCTTCTCATTCTGAGAACCTGTAAACAGCTTTACCCGTAGGTACCAGCCAGTTCGACTGGGATCCCTAAATCAATGGCATGTAGATGTAGGAGTCTCCTTTGCAGGGCCGGGCCCTAACCTTCAAATATTGCCTGATTTGAACGTTCAAAAATCATGAAGATAGGCTCTAAAAAAATAACAGGATTAATTCAGAGATACACTTGGAAATTTTGCAGACTGTTGTGATCCATAATCTCCCACTTTCTTCATTCATTCCTCAGAGCCGTGCCATGTGGAAAAGGCTATGTTCTGCCCTGAGAAACGAAAGCTAAAACAGGAGGTGGGTAGGAGGTATCACAGCCAGGTCCCATGTTGATATGCAAGATCTACCGTTGTCTGCTGTGAGCTTTGGGGCACGTCCTGGTATGACTTGAAGGGCACGGTAGTCAGAGGCATGTTGCTGCACCTCCTCCAGCTAACCAACATCCCTTTCACCTCTCACATCCTGTAGACACGATGGGTGGTTCCCTTCTTGAAACAGCATTTCGGAGCATTGTTGTGTTTTGGGATGGGGGTGGCGGGAGAGGAAAGCAAGAGCCCAACACCCTGGCCCTGCTGGCTTAGGAAATCAGGTGGTTTGCCTGCCACATGAGAGTTTTCTTCAGCACGGTGCTGGCGGTGAGGTGGTTTGTGGCAGTGTTGACTAATTCATGTTAGCAGTGTTTTCCTGCCAGGGAGGGTTGATCCCAGCAAAGTATTGGTTCACCTTATGGTGTTACCCAACTCCATTTGCACGCTGTCTTTGCATCTGCGCAGGCACACGTCACCCCTGCTTTCTCATCAGAAGAGGTTGTCTCCCCGGCTCTGGCTTTCTTGCTGTGTGTCAGGGCAACATGCACTTATTTAGGTGTTTTATGACTGAACAGATATTTTACCATCGTTACTGTGTATGCATATGGATAACGGCTTCTTACAAGGCTGGGAAAAAGCTGAGTTGTCTTTTTCTTTCATAAAGTAGCAGCTGACATTAAATACCTGAGTTTTTTGCATAGGCTGAAGGTATGCAACTTACTGCTAAACTGGCTGCGTGTGCCCACTCCTCCTGCGTGGTCTGCCAGACTTCTTGTTGGTGGGAGGGCAGGAGGTATCGTAGTGATCCTCACTTTGCTCTTTGGGGCTGTGGGAAGAGAGGACCCTGCCACCCAGCCCCAGGACCTCCCTTTGCAGTGAAGGGGGGAGCAACTCTGCTGAGGATCTGCTCTGGTGATTGCTCAGCCTCTTTTTCTGTCCATCCTGACTATTAGATTGTGCTTCAGCACTAACAGTACAGTTTTTGCCTGAACTACTTGTGCTTTTCTCTGAAGAGGAAAGGGAAATTCTCCTTTCTGCTCCTTTCTTCTACACTGCTTTTCTGGGAAAGCTGCCCTTAGCATTTTTATGTGTGGTTGTGTCATGAGGTGTTATGTATGTTGTCATCTCCTCCTCATGCTCTCCTAAAAGAGGAAGGAGTGACTGCTGCCTCTGCTTGTTTGTAGCCTTCCCTCCCCAAGCGTATCACTTTCCTCATCCTCCTGTGTCACTGCGTGGTCATTTGCACGAGTGGCACTATCCCAGGTGGGATCACGCAGGCTCACGCACGGCCGAGGAGCTTACCTTCATTGCCTCGCTGAGCACCTTGGAGGCTCAGGAACAGATTGACTTTGCTCTACAGTGTCACCCAGAGACCCATCATACTCCCCCACTCCATTAGGACTCCCTTTTTCTTTCCTTGAGCTCATTCCTTTGAGGATGGTGCTGCTTCAGGTTGACCTTATTCCAAATGAGTTGCCAAATTGCAATCTTGCGCTCAGCTTTTTTCTTCAGTGAAGTGCTGGTGAATCCTGCCATGTTCGATTCTTTTTTTTTATCATCTGTGACATGGCTGGTCTTTTCCTGAGTATGGGGGTTTGAGGCATTGGGGAGGGGATGATCTTCTTTATCGTCTTGTACATATATACCCTAGTGATCATTTGAATCGTGTTTGATTGTTTAAACTAGTGAAAGATTGGTGAGCATCCAGGGGGCCATAGGCAGGTCTGTTGTAGGACAAAGTTGGTGCCATGTTCTTGAAGCCCCAGGTGCCTGTTTAGCACCACGCTGGGAGAGCAGCCAGCTGGCCGGGGGGACAGGTGCCTGCGGAGATGCTGCTCCGTGGAGTCCCCTTCATCAGGAGAAGGCTTTCATTCTCGCTGGATATCCTGGGCACCTAGATTGCAAACCAAAAGCAGTCCCATCGGAGGAATGAATGTGTTGCTGTGCCTGTGAGCTTCTGTACCCTTACGTGAGCTCCACAGCTGCCTAAAACATCTCTGCTTAGCCAAGGCGAATGGTGAGGGGAATTGATCGTTGGCTCAGAAAGGAGAATGGGCTTGGAGGCAGAGGCTTTGAGTTTAGTCATGGAGGGGTAAACAAGAAAACAAATGAAATCACCTTTTTGATGCGTATGGGCCATGAAGAAATGCTAGAGTTATCCCCTGTTAGAAGTGCAATAAACCCTATTAACCTTTCTTACACTGTTAGGACTTGCATAACGTCAGGAACTTCGCCCCTGCCCTCTTACACCAGCATAGAGGCTGTGGCTGTGTGGTGGGTGCTATTTTTCTCTTTCCTCTATAAAGCAAAAAAGGCAAGGGGTTTTTTTGCCTAACCAAGAGAGATAAGAGAACTTCCTCTTATTAAATCCTGTGGCAATGCAATCCCAACCACATAATATCCGACTGAATTTAAGCAAGTGGAGACATCTGCCTTTGGCAACTTTTATTTTTATTGCAGAGAGAGAGTCAGTGTTTCTCTGCTTTAAATGTGAATCCTAGTAACCCCTAAGACGTCTGGCTGGATCCCTGCCTGCACAGGGTTACTTCAGTTCAGGGAGTTCACGCTGCCCGCAGCTCGTGGCAGGCTGCATCCACTCGCAGGCAAAGCACCTTAAATCTTTGCCCTACTCACGCTGTGTAGCACAAATAAGACGGCAAGAATCATGTGTTTAACAGGATCTCCTCTTCATGGCTCTTTGAAAGGCTTTTAAAAGATTTTTTTTATTATTATTATTTTTTTTTTTTAAATCCCCAACATGTTCACAGCCTTGTAAAATTAGAAGGATTTTGGGTTTTGCTTTTAAGTTTACCTGTGTCCTCTCTCAAGGAAAACCTTTGGTGACAGAGCTAACACAGCACAGTCATGTTTACTGTCCCGTTATGCATCTGGTGAAGCAGATATAACAAGTCCTCCTTGCTTTAGACCTTAAACCTTGCTTTAGAGCTTAGTGGATACTAGCATGCTGGTTAAAGAAAATTCCTCCATAGACTCAGCCCTCTGCAATTAATGTAATGGTCATTTCTATAACTTTCTATAGTAACTGGTTACATACCTGTGTGCTGGCTGTATACAGTGACAACTGTGGCAGTTTGCAGGCATCTGTGTTTAATGAGAGCTGTCTAATGAAATGAGTGTCCCTTTCCGTCCTCCCAGCCTGTGTGATTCCTTAGGTGCTCTGCTTTTGGTTTGAATTTTTATTTTAATTTTTCTTAAATAGCATACAGCCTTTTAAGACTAAGCTGTAGCTGTTCAGTGTTTGGGGATTTATTTGTTACACTTTGAGAAAGAGGCAGCTAAAACTTCTGCTGCTTGACCGAGTCTTGCTGAGAAGAAGATAGTGATGCTTCCCATTGCTGTCCTGCACTCCTAAACTACCGCTGGTCGTCCACCAGGTTTTTCCCCTGCCTCACCCACCATAATTAATCCTCCATAAACCGGTGTTTGCAAATTGTAATAAAAATTATAGCTAGGAACTACTTGGCCAAATAAAGGGGTGGAGGGGCTACTATAAAAATCAGAGCAGTGATCCAAATAGTAAAGAGTAAATGCTGAAGTAATGAATAATGCATTAATGCTTTCCTTAAATCTGAAGTAGGAGTCATGTAGACTCTGTAAGTAACACTTCTATAATGCATATACTTTCACGCACTGTAAAATGTCTAAATGAGGCATTAAAAAGTGAGATGGTCTAAGGGAACAAAGCTATGGCCTGGAACTGTAGCCACCATGGCTATGTTCCATCTCCATCTCTGACGTGATGTTGGACAAGTGTTGTCACTGCAGCTTCGGTGTATTCTCATCGCCTTTTAAGATGCACATGTTTCTGAGATCCTCCCACTAGCTCCTTGTTACTCTTTCTCAGCACCCGGAGCTGATCCAGGTTAATCTGGGAGCTTCTTGTCTGCCAAGTAAATTGGCTTCACTTAAACAGCTGCTGAATGCGGCTTGCTGAATGGGAGTGGTGACTGCTCAAACCACTTTATCTGCAGTTCCAAGAGAAAGCCAAACTATGCCCTGGCTGTACGTGTCGGGAGCATCATTGCTTGCCACCTTTGTAAAGCATGTGGAGGTCCACAGGGAGTAGTGTATGAAGACCCCAACTTTAAAATACATAGGCGGGAGATCTGCTACATGGTGGGGATGTGGCATGGGGAGAGCTCCACCAGGTAGTCACCTCTGGTGTCTGGTCAGCGCTGCTGCCCGTTGGGGGAGACGGAGCTCTGCCACACGGCTGTCCTGGGAGGGTGGATGCAGCCAGCATGGTTGTGGTGCTGGTGCCTGGGCAGTACTGTTGTGTTTCAGCGTGATGCTGCTCTGCCTGATGAGGTTCAGCCACGCCACGTGATTCCTTATCAGATGGGAGCACTTGGAGACTGACATTGCGGCACATTTCTTCTTTTTTTTTTTCTCCTTTTTTTTTATTATTCTGACAAATACAGCAGTTGTATTTGTCATAAATAAGTGGGAAAGTCATGACTTGCTCCTGTGTACAGTGCTTAGCTGCAGGGAAGCATTTATTATGTGTCCCATTGTACGCAGGCTTTTTTGCAATCATTAATTGAAAGATGGCTAATCCACCTTTGTAACAGCACCCATTATTGCTAGCAACATAAGCTTCTGTGTACATACCAATACAATAGTCTTGATCTGAAACTTGTAATTCCACAATTTAAAACTTTCAGTGATATCTTCCATGATATAAACTTCAGATTTCTCCTCTTCTGTAGAAGAAATAGGTAATTTTAATGAGATTCCTTAACTGGTGAGGTTCATTCTGATGTCAAAGTCATGAGATACTAGAACAAAAAGGCTACTGTGGTAAGTGAATGTAAAATAACTCAGCTGTGCTATTTTCTAAGTACGTATTAGAACAAGGGGAAAACCTTCTGCTGTGCTTGCTTCAAGGGAGTTGTTAACATGGCACGTTAATAAGCCCATGCCAGAAAATGCCATAGTGGTTAGGAGCTCAAATCAAGGATTAGTTGCCCCCCACCTCCCCCATTCCTGAGGTGTGACTGATGTGACTGAGGTTTCATGGTGGGTGAGACAACCCCTTCTGTAGTGTCTTTTGGTCAAAAGTTTCGCAACGGCATGTAATCTTCCATAGAGAGCAGCCTCAATCTTGATAGCAGCTCGCAGCTCAGAAAGCTTGGGAACCACCAAGTGAGATGATTATATGGACAGTGGTCACATTCCGTTATGTGAGTTGAGAGTGGGGGGAAAAGCAGAGACACTGTTTGGCTTCCTTACTATGTGTCTCACTCTGTCCTCTGAAGAACCTGGCACGAACTATTGTGGGGCTGGGAAAAAGAAAACATTACTTGACCCATCTGTCTAGTCAGATAAACCTATTCCTATGTCAACAAAGACCATTGTAGCAGCATGTATTTGCTACACAGGGTAATTATCCTTTATGATGGGTAATAAATTATTAGGCACTGTAACAGTACATAATTTGGCGGAGTGGCTGCCATGGCAGATGGTAGCCCTTCAATACAGAAGATCCTGGAGAAACTCAGCTGGGTCAACAGAAGCCTTATGAAGTTCAACAAGAATCCCAGCGCTGCAGGTAAAATAACGCCTTGCTTTAGTACAAGTGGGTGATTGGCTGCTTTGGGATCTTCAGAACAGATGCTAAAAGCAGCTTCCTTGCTCAGAAGTTGGTGCAGCACTGGAAGAGATTATCTCGAGGCCACAGAGTCTCAGCTGGGTGAAGCCACAGCTCATCTCATGATAGTCCTGTGTTGAGGGGGTTGTTGCATCAGATGGTCTCTTTTGACCAACGTTTCTGTGTTTGTGGTTCTGTAGTGCTCCTGGAGACAGATACCCGGGATCTGGTTGGTGGAGGATTCTTCTCTTTACCACACACAGTCCCTAGGAATTTTCTGGGATGCAGTAGAAAAAGTGAATGGTAGCAGGCTGTTCTGCTACACGTCTATGTTGCGTACTTTCTTTTTGAGCGGTCTGTCCCTTCTGCTTGCTATAGCTCTGCTGGAAAACTCTGCCAGCAAACAGAGCAGAGGCTGGTTTGAGGACAGCAGTTGGCTGGGAGAGTGCCGACTCAGCCATTTTTTTCTGACTTGGAGAATTGAGGAAGGATTACATTCTCTCCAGGATTAGAGTTGCAGCTATGTGATGCATCCCCTGGAGGTTTAAAGCAAAACCTTTCCATGTTACTCTGATACTCAGAGCAAAGGCTATATGAGGTTGTGGTTTTTGGCTAACCAGAGGCTTAAGCTTCCTGTAGCACCTATCACACTTCAAAGTCATTATTAAAGTAAAAAACAACTGGACTGATAGAAAGACTGCCTGGTCTGCTATTTGCATTAAAGTTATATAAACGGCACTCCAAATGCCCCATAAGCTAAATTCCCTGTTCTAATGTAGTATCATGTGATGTTGTAGATGAAGCTAGTAGGATACTTTTGTAATTAGCTCTTGGAAAGGAGGCTTTTAACTTCTTACACTTACATGACAGGTGGTTTTCTTACCTGATTTGTGCTTTCTGTGGGCTCTCGCAGATGTGACCTCAGTATTGGCTGATTGTTATTTTCTGACTACAACATTATTTGCATTTCTGGTGACCTAAGAGTCACCATAAACAAAATTCTTTATGGCTTGACATCAACTCCGCTTGTGAGTAACCTTACTCAGTTGTCTTCAGTGGCACACAGTGTTTAACTGACAGTTAAAGGCTTGGGTGCATGCAAGACGGAGACTGCCATCTTCACCGGTATGCGAAACTCAGGTTTTCTGC
Organism: Morus bassanus; assembly: GCA_031468815.1. NCBI lineage: Eukaryota > Metazoa > Chordata > Aves > Suliformes > Sulidae > Morus > Morus bassanus. The sequence continues at coordinate 53,643,106 of CM062567.1, read as the reverse complement.
CTCTGCTCCCTCTGGCCCGCTTCTTTCCACAGTTTTCCATTTCTTTGCTTCACATTTTGGAATGTGCAATTGACCTCAGTTTTAGGAGGGTGCATGTATGTTCATGTTCCTTCAAAGCTTGGGTACCAAATTGTTCTGTTTTCTGTAATTTTTAAGTGGGCTAGCCAAATGATGGTTTTGAGGAAGTCTCATCTACTGCGGCCTTTCCTTCACCATATGGTATAGATGCTATAAAGAGAATGACCTGGTTGTTGGCAGTGGATCCTGCTGCCATTCCTGTTTGTGGTGTGATAGATGGCTGTGCTGACTGACACGCTCAGCTTGATAGTGTTAGGCTAGCCCTAGCTAGTGTTAATAGTGTTAGGCTAGCCCTGCGCTGGAGACTTTTGCCGGAGTAGTAATGTAGGAATGTTATCTTGTCAAACCCCCCTCCCCCCCCCCCCCCCCATGGTGACAAGGCCTCAGTCACCTTGGAAAAGTCTTTTCTTTGTCCTTTGAGACCTGCCTCTTGCTCTTGCAGGACACCACAGCATCAAGGTCTTGTCACCAGCTTCCTGAGCTCCACTCCAGAAACACGGTTGGGCTGGCTTTGAGCCATGCAGTGGGAAGTCCTTAAAACATGCGGGCTGTCTGCTAATACAGTTTCTGCTTTATTCTCTACGTGTTGTAATGATGCACTTCACTTCATCCTTTCTGTCAAAATGTCTTTGAATTTGTAAGGCAACATAAGCTGCTAGTGAAAGAGTCATAAAGAAGAGTATACTTGACCAAAGCACCGCTCTTGATTTCTGTAGTTCTCCTTTCCCCTTGTTGCACTGCCTCTCCTTAGCCATTTCATAGCATCTCTCCGAGCACCTCTTGTGAACGTTCTCCTATTTTAATCCCCGGTGTTCAGCCTCCTTCACAGCTTAAACAATTCTACTTTGGCATGAAGTCTTCTGCAGGAGATGCTCATGCAAAACATGCAATTGCTGTGGCGCTCTGCCAGCCCATTCAAAGTAGGAGCCAACTTTTGAGGGTCAGTCTCTTTGTTAAGAGCATACTATAAAAGACTTCAAAGTTCTGTATCTAGATTCAGCCAGGAAGCTTCAATACTCTTTGCATAATGCCAGGCTAAATTTTAGCAGTACTCAGATGCCACCAGCTGTTTGTGGTTCTCCTGCCGCCAAACTGCAGCTTTGTTCTTGGGCCTGTATTTAACAAAACAAACTGACTTCCACTGTATTGATTTGCAAGGTTTTTAACTGGGCAAACCCATTTCTGTGAGACGAGGATGTGCATGTATGGCAAGGTAATACTGCATTAAGCTTCTGAGAACAAATAAGGGGACATGAGGAGCTTTCACATAAGAGCTCGATAGCATATGGTTCACATACCTGATGGAGAAAGGGGTTGCAAACTATGTCAGATCACGTTTTGTTCCTTCCCAAGTTCAAGTCTCTCTTGCAAGAACACAGGTAAATTCTTCAAGTAGAGTACCTATTAATCGCTTTGCATCCCAAGCCCCCTTAGTTTCATTGGTAGCTTTGCTCTTCATGGCAGAACAATAGCGCAGTGGTGTGCCCTTTCCCAAACATGCCCGTTTGATTTAACTAGGGACTACTCAGTTTTTCCATTGGTGCAGGAGGGCAGGGTTGGATTGGAGAAGGTGCCGTTTCTGGAACTAAGAAGCTCTACCCCAGCAGGGAATGATTCAGAAAATCCAGAAAAAGAGCCAAATGCCAGAGACCACTTACACTGTAACATAATGCCTATATTTGGAAGCTCTAAGTCACCTTTGATTTTTATGAGCTTCTAAATTTTTGTTTTCAATCTTGGTCTCCTCCCTTGTTGGACAGATTTGAATAATTCAGTGCAAGTTAAATAACTTGCCCATGTCCAGTGTTAATGACTCAGAAGAAATCAATGTTGCCTCAAACACAACTCTCTTTGTAAGCCTCTCTCTTCCTGCAGAATTATAAGGAAAACAGGCATCCTTTGAAAAACTAAAAAATAAAAATACCTTAAGACTGTGAACATTATACAGAGCATTTCCCCTGATTCCAAAACCACTGGACATAAAGTGAACCGGTTTGAAGGGAGACATTATTACTCAGCTAAATATAATAAGTAATACAGTATCGAAGAAGAAGAATACCTTTTATCACTATAGAAATGAAACTAAAAGCCACCTCCCCCCTTTTTTAATATGAGCAACTGGTTTTGGTTTGCTGTATGTCAGAAGTGAGTTGAAACAACTTGTGTGGTTTTTGTGAGTAAATATAACTGTCATCAGATTATTACCCCCTCATCCCCTTGCAGTAGTATTCTCTTCTGCTGCCCGAATTACCATGTAGTGAAGGCTTTGGCACAGGAATAATCGGTGAAGGAGTAGGTGGAAGTGGTGACAGAGCAGCCTCCTGGATTGTCACCCCGAGTTTTGAATGATGTTGGAAGTTAAGCTGCATTGCTACTGTCTGTACCTGGTTCCCCTTAGTAGATATATGCAGACAAGATTGCTGCATTCAATGTAATTTAATATAGGTATTTGATTTGCTTGTTCTTTATTCATTAGGCTACTACTTTGTAATCATTATGTTACTGGCAGTCTCAGGCCTTCCGTGGTTTTACCTTATGTGTGTGGTAATTTGGGCATTATTTTCAGCTGCCTAGTCTATTTTAAACTCTCTTTTAAATAAAAAAAAAAATCAACAAATAATGAGTTAGACTAGATTGATCTTTTTGAGCCATTTGTCTAATTAACCTTTGCCTCTCAGGATCAGCTTTGGTTCTTTTTAATCAAGTGCAATGTATCTCAGCCCTTAATAACCAGCATTTCTTCTGAGGACCTTGAAAGTCTTCCATGATGTTTACTTTTCTAACTGCTGCCACTCTCTTGGCATTGCACCAGTTTACAGTGAGTTGGAGAAGGATAGGAAAGAATAAGAGGACGGCAAAAGGCCGCAGGATGGCCTATAACTTAGGAAACAAAGTGTTTCTAGAAAGTGTAGTTAGCTCTGGGCTCGTGTCTTCAGTACTCTGCACCCCAAACTGAGATAGCAAATCTGTACGAACATAAATACTCTCCTTTCATTCACTATTATGTGCACACGCATGCTGCATGCACCCAAAAGGATGCTCCTTCTACGCTTCCTCTGGTTTAAAAGTTCGGGGGATTCTTCAGAAAGGGAGACTTCATGCAAGTGGAAATGAATAGATGATGTCCAGTCTCCTTCCCCCTTTCCTGAAGAAGGAAAGAATTAGGCCTGCCTCATGATCCTCTATGAGGAAGAGAAGGTAAATAGGATGCTGCCCTGCTGCTTTTAATCCTCTCCATGATAGAAACCCTCAGAATTTGCAGGTGTCCTGTTGAGCATCGGTGCCTCACAGCTCAGGAGATACCTTTACTGGGTAGATGGACAAGAAAAGAATGATCTTTCTTTAAAGTCACAGAGAGTCTGCGAGTTTTTAGCAGATTCTCTCTTAACCTCATTGTGCATGATCTGCTGTGGTTACTGACATAGGAAATGTGTGTATGCTCAGCAGCATGGATTTCATCCCTTTGGAAAGAGCTTGGAATGGGTGTTCCCAAGGAGGAGGTCAAGAAGGCTTCCAGCTCTCGTTATATGTGGGCATTCCTGCTTTCCACTAGTGGTTGTGGTCATTTGGTGATCATGTCTTACTCCCTTCCAGAGTGCTAGAAAAGAAGTCTGCTGTTCTTGCAACCTCCCTTTTTGCACTCATGCATTGGGAATACACAGAGTCCAGGGTTTATGAGTCATCGTTCTGTTCCTGCAATGATATAGCTGTGCTGAAACCACAGCATCAGTGGAACATAAATCAGACCCTCGACACAAAGTTTGTACGTCCTGCAAAATGGTGGCTTTGCCACAGATGTAGGAAAGAGAATAGCAAGGAGAGAACTGTGTGTGAGACAGGATTGAGAGAGCATCCCTAGACCCAGGGAACCGCTGAAACGGAAAAAGAAAGGAGTGAACTATTTCAGTTGCCTCCTGCTTATTAGCTTGGGTAATGCTGTTGTTTCCCCCCTTCAACTCTCAGTAGTAACCATCCATAATTCATGTCTTCCCCGTTTTAGTTCCATTACAGTTTCCTTTCTCCCGATGACATACTCCAATCTCTCACATAATGTAACAGGATCTGAAAATGCAAACATGGGGGGAACAGTGTTTGTCCAGCCTGCGCTACGTCGCCAATTTGCTTGATGGATTTGAACTTCTCTGCTCCTTCCATTTACTCCTAGTTCCCTTCCCAGCTGTGGAGCCTTCATCTGCTTTTTGTTTTCAAACTGTTCTCCAGGCAAATCGATGATGGCTAGATGTCGAAGAACAGCAGCTTTTATCCGAACTAGGAAACTGCAAAAAAAGTAGCCTTAAATAAATTTACATATATATAATAAAAATATGTTTATAAATTATATATAATATTTATAATAGCTATTTAATATGTAAGTATATATAATGTATTTATATAAATACATAATATACTACAATATAGAGAGATATATAAAGTAAATATAAATATAGTGTGGGGTTTTTTTAAAGGAAATGCAGCTCCCTGGTTTTATCCTAGTTTCTACTTACTGTAGATATATTTTTCCTGAGAATCTTCCAAGTCATTTTGTTGTGTCATTAGCTGGCAGCTAGTCCCTAAGCAATATGGCATGATATTCCCATCCAAGCCCATCAGCTTACTTCATAAGCTCTCCGGTGGCTTCCAGCAGCTGTTAAGACGTGGCAGTGGACACGATTTTTCCTTCCATTTAAGGAGTGATTGAGAAGACGCAGATGCTTTTAGTGGAAAAGAAGAAACTGATTTTATTTCCTTGTCAGACTTTGTAGGGGTGGATGGAGGAGGTTTATGAGGCTGAAAGTCATTAAGTGTGCTTTTTTTCTTTCTTCCATCTGCTTTTGTTTTTACTGGAGTTTGAGTGAGCAGGGTCTTGGGGGGAAAGACAGCTTTGTAAATGGGATATGCCAGCAAAAATGAGATGTTTTTTCACAGTGCATGCGTTGTTGCACATTTTAATCGTTACTTCTTCACTGTAGAGGCACCCCATTTAGGCCACCCATTGCCCCAGTCTGTGTGGGCATCCCCAAGGAGGGAGCAGCACAGATTGCTCTGCAGCTCCCCAGGGCTGGAGCTCAAGTGGGTGCTCAGAGACGTGCTCCTTGGTTATTTCACTGTGTTGAGCATAGTCTGCTGTGCTGCGGGTAGGAGCCCACCATTCTTTCACCTGCCTTTATGCAAGGTAATAATTGCTGGGGTGGGCAGAATCAAGAAACCATTCCTTGGGTCTCATTAGACATCAGCAGCAAGGGACAACTCTAAAAACATCTGCAGCAGCTCTGTATTTAAAACAAACAACCAAACAAAAAAAGCCCAAAACTCACAAAAAAAACCCACCCTAAACACCCCCCCCTTTTTGGCTTAAGCAGCAAGGTACATGTTTTTTCGGTGTTTGTCACTTTTGGGCTGTTATCTTTCCCCGCCCTCCGTGTAATTGCCAAAACAGCACATGCTTGGTGCCTAAGCTTCTGCCTGCGCTTAAAACAATTAGAAAACAGTTAATCACAACCCTTAACATCAGACTGTCAACAGCTGGCTGCAGCGGGGACATGCCACAGCCCTTGCAGTGAACGCGTACCCATGATGGCCACTTCCCCATCCTTATCACTACTCACCCCGTCATCTGGCAAATACCAAAGGAAAAACTGGGGCTGTGGGCTGTAATGTGAATAGTGATGAAATGGAGCGTGCCCTCGCGTCAGGGAAGCTGGGGTCTGAGGTCAGGCATGGGAAGAGTGGGCAGATGATGGGGAACACTCCCTCCAAGGTACCAGGGGCCATTAGCACAGCTCAGCTGTATTTTTTTTGGCTTTTTTTTTTTTTTCCAACTCTGGTGTTTCATGCTTATCTCTTAGAGCAGAACTGATTTATGAGTGAGGTCCATTTGTGTAGATATGCAAATAAAATTTTAGCATAAAAATTTGATGACCCAAAGGGTCTTGTCCTCTTCTTCTGTGTTAATTAACCCCAGTGTGAGTTGGGGGCACTTCTGTTACATGCATCCATGCTCTACTCTTGGGTATGTAAGTCATCCATAAAACTTCACTGTGGGCCATAACATAGCTATGGGACCTTAAGAACAAAGGGGAAAAGTTTATGGACTGAAAGAGAGGGAGGAGGGAGTGATTTAATACTGCTCAAAATAACGCATTGGGGTTGAGTGTTTTTTGCACAGGCTATTTATAATAATGTCTGTGTGTCTAGCTGGAGCGTGATTTGGTACAGCTGTATGCTGAAGAAGGAACCAGAAAACTAAGAGAAGTCAAATGGCATTTCTTGATGTTGTTAACTTTAGTCAGGCTTATGCACTGACTCATAGAAAGCATCAGGTTTTTGGAAAAACTCAGGCCCCAAGCAAAGATGTATAAGCTTGCAAAGCAGATTGAGACCAATCCTTGGTTCACATTGCTGCTGGATGACAAGCCCAGGTCAGTGATAACTGGCTATGAGCCACATGTCATACCAACTAGCAAGCAGGAGACAGGCAGCGCTGGCTGTCCGGGGAGCTCTGCTCTTCCAGGCTGAGGAGGGAGGCTGGCTGCTGGGAAGGAAAAACAAAGCCATAGTAAATCTGGCTGTGCTGGCATGCCTGGAGACTCACAGTGCACCAGCTGTTTGCAGGCTAACAAGGCATGGACAGCTGAGGTGGAGGTGCCAGGAGTGCCAGCTTCCAGCCAGGGTCTTGCTGCTCTACCTTTGCAGCCGCCCTGCATCACAGCACCTAGCAGCTTCTGTAGGATGCTGTTGAGAGGACAAGTGTTCATTTAAATGCTTTGCTGACTCTCTGATCACTGAACTTAATGCTTCACGTTTTCCTCATTTCCTCCTCTTTCCCTTTTTCTCAAAATTACCAGGTTCTGCACTGAATGGGAACCTCAGCTCAGCAGATGAAAGTCACTGTGCTCATTGATGCAGGGCTCTGCTCTGGAGACCTTCTCCCTTGATAGTGGCAGCCAGGTGACATGTATCCATAGTGGCTGCAAGTCTAATGCTGTGCAAGGGTGGTCCAGAAACTAGCTGTAATCCTAAATCCTTTCTACCCCTATCCTAGAGCACCATTCAAGCTGGTTTTGGGGGAAGCAGCTTCTCTTACTCAGGTGAACACCTCAGGCGCATTCTGCATGGATGGATCTTGGATCTGCCTGGCACAGCAGTTTGTCTATCCCATCTGCCTTGCTGCAGAGCCATAGGTTTGCTGGTTTTCAGGCAGATGACCCTGCAGTAGCTCTTAGGAATGCCCTGACATCCCCTATTCCAAGAGCAGATGGGATTTTGTGGGCAATGTGAACTCAAGCTGGGAAGTGAAACTCAATGCAAATGAAATGCGATGGTGGCTCGTGGTGAATAGGAACACACCAACCAGCAAGGGACCTATTGGCAAGTTTGCAGTATTGCAAAAGGTTGCTAAAAATGCTTAAATTATTCCTGAGTATGTGGGACTAGAGAGAAGAACTCAATGCTACGCGTTTTTAAGTAAGAAGACTTTGAGGAAATTATTGCAATGCTACCCTGAGGAGTAGAAATGTGCTGTAGCTATAGGCATTTGCTCAGCACTGTGACTAATCTTCTGGAAACCAAAAGGAATTCCCTTAGAGGAGAACGCCATGCGTCACCCGCGGCCAAAAAAAGAGGGAGTCGTGTTTCCTTGACAGCACATCATGTTTGCATATTTTTACTGCTGGAGGAGAGTCCTTGACTCTGATCGCTGCATGTTTTCAAGTATTTTGAGTGTGCCTGGGGTGCCAGGATATTAATTTCAATAGCTTTGTTTAAATAGATCATGTAAATAATTGAGTCAGTATTTTTAATAGGGTTTCAGATACAAGCAGGGCCATTTTCATCAAGTTGATATAGTTACTTGCATTACAGGTTTCTTACCAGTATACTTTAAAGCTGGCACATTAGAGCAGATGCTCTAGGAACCAAAAGGTTTCTTCAGAAAATATGATTTGTCTATGATTTTATTCATGAGTTAGTGTTTGCATACTGCAGGTGAGGATGAAAGAAATGACACCATGGTATATAAACAGAGTACTTAAGTGTTGTATTGTAGATAGAACCCAAGAGCTTGGGCTTTAGCATTGGCTTTTGGTAACTCTCTTTGCTTTTCTGCTTTATTAGAGATTTTTCCCCCTCTTTTTCAGTTACTGATTATATTCCCATCTACTCTGAAATCCTTGGCGAACACATAAGCTACAGACAGCATACATAGTTATGAGCTGCTTTCAGTGTTTCTAGGATTGCTGATGTAGTGCCTAAATAAGCAGCCTGATTTCTTTGCAAAGCATCAAACCCCCAAAGCAGCAGCCTGGAAAGAAGCTGCATTTCCAAGCCGACATTGCATAAAGTAGCACATACTGATATTGCTTGAAATTGCTGGAAGAAATAGCAGTAAATAACTGGCTATCAAGAGAAATTTTCCAGGTGGTGTACTGTAATCCAATGGGCAGAGACAGCATCCGTGATGGTGCTTCAAGGAAAGAAGCATCTTGCAGCTGGTTGTATGAAGGCTGATATTTGCATTTGCTGATTCCTATTGACCCAGAAAAAACAGCTGGTGTCACCTGAGGAGAAAAAAAGTAAAGTACTGGGCAAACACTGGTCTTTGTAAATTTATAAGGGTAGAGGGAAGCCTTTTCTCACCAAGAGTCAAATCGATGTTGTTGCAAATTATGTAACAACATTGAATTCAGATTTGCTTCTGGCCTGCATATGCAGTATCTTTGCAGGATGTAACTGTTTTGTATGGGTTCTTCACCTCTGAACAAGAGTACCGCATCCCTGTAAATAAAGTACATAAGCAGATAAAGTAAAAAGATTCCTGCTCCCTGTTTTATTACTTTTGCTTCTATGTAACTCGGTATACTTTGTTTTAAATAAAAGCATACCAGTTGAAGGAGTTCTTGTGGAGGTTTACTAGTGTAAATGGGAAGGAGGGCGGGTTTGTGCAGTAAGATGATGATCTCTAATGAAAACAGTACTTGCATTTGGGGCAGTCTATGTCATTCTTCTGCAGCTACTGAGTGTCAGGTAATACACAATTAATATTTTAGAAATAAATCAGTCAATTGGTAGAAGCATCAGCAGCCTTGATTGATAAATTCTACCTTTTAATGATTATGTGATCAAAAAATCTCTGGCTTCAAAAGGAAAAAGACAAAAGTAGTTTGCATAACAAAAACCACATTGTTGTACAGCTTGCAGAAGGGAATGGCAAAATGTTAGATTTTACTATGTGCACATGGACTTGAAGCAATCTTTGTGGCAGCCCAGCTGGCTGTGAGCATTCTCGATTCCTCCACATGCACGTTAGACTACCTCCCTCTCACCCGTCCTGTGTTTTTCCAAAGTGCACTACAACAGAGATGGGTCATCCAAAATCAAGAGGCAAGCCCTGAATTCAGAGACAGGTCTTGATTGTGGCGGCATTGCTGCTGCCTGTTACTGGAGTTTGCTCTCCAAGATGCATCAGCCTAGGCTTCTTCTGAAGTTCAGGGTTGGATGCAACGTTGCAGTTCTTTTAAAATGGAGATGCTGCCTTTGCTTGGTGCCCATCCCGTCTTTATTTTGCTTGCTGGCTGAATTGCAAGGAAAATTATCTTAAAAAATACTTTATATTGGCTTTGTACTTTCCCAAAGTACCTTCCAGTTCAGCTGATGCTTGTGTGCAGCCTAGTATGTTCACCAAACGGTAACAGAAAATCACGTGCCCCCTGCTACTCTAGTTGTTGGGCTTTAATGGAATGCCTTTTTCTTTTTCCTAATTATTCCATTGTTTTCTGAACCCTCTCCACCTTCTCTGTCTCTAATAATAGCCTCTGCAGACTAGAAAGGTATGGTCTGGGGCTATTTTATAATTCATTGGATATAGGCTTTTTATGATGCTTTGAAGACATCTGAAAACTAGAAGTACCTTAAAGTGAAAGCACATTCGTGTTTAGGGGTTAGGCTGTGAATACCTGTAGTGGAAAGCATTGCAACGCAGTAGAAGGTCAGGACTAAAACTATGTTTTGCCAGCTGCTGTTACAGGATGGATGTACATAATTAATATATAAGATGTCCGTGGATGGTCAAGAATTATGCAACATTGCTCTGAGGTTTTGAAAGGCTAATAAAACTCCTTGTAGTACATGGCAAATTAAATCCTTTGGCAGACTTCTATGTCAACTATTCGCACGGTCTTGAATATGAGCTTTTACCTATACTGGCTCTTTGCTGTGTCTGTCTACAGAGTCATGAGAGTCATTTAAACAACATTGATATGCATCATTTGATTCTTCTGCTGCCACACAAATGTTTTTGTATCCCTGGATAGAGGAAATTATTCTCTGGAGTCCAAGGATAATATATTGAGCAAGTGGTTTTAAGACCGGGTAAGGAAGGAGAGCAGTCAGAGTTGCAATACTAGTCTACTCCACAGGTAAAAAGGCTGCCAGCTTTCTGCAAGCCTGACTTGGGGCAGCCTAGTATGACAGCAGCTTCTGCCCTGTGGGAGGACATAGGGGATGATGCCAGGAGAGGTGGGTTGAACTGCCCTGGGGAAGTGAGGTTCCTCTCCCGTTTCATTGACCATATAGCAAATCTAAACATTAGCTTTGATTAGGCACTAAAGCTGTAGAGAGCTAAAGTTTAGGTGGGCTGAATCATTACTGTGCCATCCTAAAGTAGGTACCCAGCTCCGTAAGCAGATCTGTTGTTGATCCCTTCTGCTCTCTGGCCAAGGCAGCTGCTGTGGACCATTGATGGCGAGTGCTAAGAAAGGGGAGGTGTGAGGTGTGAGCACCTCACCAGTGCTGCGTAGAGGGGAAAGATCACCTCCTTCAACCTGCTGGCAATGCTTTGCCAATACTTTTCAGGTTCATACCTGTCCTGTGAGCCCTGCAGCTTGGTGGAGATGCAACAAGATCTTTTCCTGAAATTCCTTAGTGTGGAAAGAGTTGGGCTTTGGCACTACCTGGGGACATGTGCAAGTAACTGATGTTGAAGGAGGATGGATAATTTCTAATTACTTATTAAATGGATTATGAAAGTATAGATATCATACAAGGTTCTCTTACATATCTTGATTTAGCTGTGATTTTTACCTGACTTACAGGGCAAAATCCCGCTTGAGTAACTCTCATAATCTTGTTGAAGTGAACTAAATTCAGTGTGCAGGATTTAGTCCCTAGAGGTAAACTTAGAAAAGATTCAGTAGGTGAAGAAATTTGGTTTGATTAGCATATGGCATTGCAAGAATAATAATTATGGATTATCTCTCTACCGTACTTTCAAACAGTTATGCACATTTCCCTTGTATCTCCCTCAAATTTCTTGAGCTGGGTTGTCTTAGTTACTGTACGTCATATATAGTATAGTAAATCCCTGGGAATGACTGTTGTGGGACTCATAGAAACCTGTTGATACTGAAGAACAAAGCTGACTAAAAACGATAAAAATATTTAGAGTCTTTCTTTGTGTTTGTTGTTCAGAAGAACCTTCAGTGTTAATTTAGGCTATTAAAAATGTAACGATTAATGCAGTTTCTCTGTAAGGTGAATTCAGATGCGCTTGTAAGTTGGAAACCAGAAAAATCTTTTGGGCCCCGCTGATTCAAAACAAAGTAACACTGATTCTCTTTTGCTTTGGTTTATTATGTCCTGAGCACTTTTTGTATCTGTACCTTTATAGATTCTTTTGTGAAGTGAGAAGATAAAAAGAGCGCTTCAGTTCTGCTGTTACTTGTGTTTCTGTAATGCTTGCAATGGAGTGATTCATTCTTTTTTCTGTTTTTTCTTACAGTATCAAGCTTTTGGCTGTGCAGGAGCTGGTCGATAGAGAAGCGCTGGAGAAGGTATTTAAAAATATATCTAATACAACTGTCATAATACATTTAAGCTCTTAAAGCCCTCTGTGTTAGTCAGGGATCCTAACTTTATGGAAAGCTATGCAGCATAAAATTGACGTCTTCCTAGCTACATAGTACATGAAGTCAGAGGGGAGACATTTTGTCCAAGTTGACCGCATGTTTTTGGTGTTTTCTGATTTTATGGTGGGCTTGGGGTAAGCAATGCCTCTAGCCTGCCCATATTAGCTTTCCTGAAATCAGTTCCTTGCTAACAGCTAGGATAAGTAGATGATTTGAACCAACAAAGATGAATGTCTGGAGCAGAAAGAGTGTCTGAGGAGCCCCTTTTAAACATCCAGCTCAGAGAATAATGGCAGGAGGTGCCTTGGCAGAAGTGTGGTTTAATTTAGTGGTGAAGGGATCAAAGCAGCCAGCACTCAACATCAGCCCTAACAACACCAGCTGAGTGTATGGTGCCTGTTAGCCTGAGCTCTTCTCCTGCCTGCCTTGTGCAGGGATAGGCCTGCCTTTAAGCCTGGCCTTCCAGGGAGCTGAGGGATGTGCTGCCCATCGACTGTCCCAGTGATGGTGGGATTTGCAAACAGCCTGTGCTTGGCTGTGTGGGGTGCAGAGAGGAGGAGCTGTGTGGAGCCAATGGCTTCCTGCATCCAAGCAGTGTGGTCCTGTTCAGGGGGTGCATCCCCCTGGTCCAGTGCCTAAGACCTCCCATTGGCTTAGCCAAGGCGCCGGTGCCTCAGCAGCCTGAGATCCCACCTGTGGAGCCACAGCAAAACCAGTAGCCACAAAAGGCTGGAGGGTTTGTAAATAATAAACTGTGGTGTTGCTCTTCAGCCACGGGTGCAAACACAGCAGTACCTTATAGATCATTTCCTTCTGTGTGAAGAACCAAATGTTGTATTTCTTATTGTTTTATGATTTTGGTGGCCCCAAGGGTAGGACCCAGGCCCTACCAGGTCCCGGTGCCTGTGCTGGGACTGGTGGGTTCCCTTCACTTTCTGCACCAGCTCCTTCATCTGGAAGACCAAGGAGCCAGCCGGGAGGCAGCATGGAAATATGAGAGACTTGGTAGCATTCAAAGAAAACAACTGGATTCAGAGTCCTGCTGAGAAAACTGCTGCCTTATGGCAGCCACTGAGCTGCTGCTGACCAAAACAGCCCCTCTGTACCTATGAGTGACCTGGCAAGGCTCAGGGAGGAAGGAGGAAACCTTCTCCTGCCTCGAGCACATCCTGTGTGTGTGAAGGAGAAGGTCCTGCAGCACTGTGTTAAAGCCAGATGGCCATGGCTACATCTGCTGGGTACTCTAGAAGTACTGGGTAAAATGAAATCCAGTAGCAGTGGGTGCTTCAGCCAGCCTTGTGCTTTGCCACTGACTGGAGATACGTTTCACAGAGGTCCTATGTACAACCCAGTTAATTCAAGAGGGGCATCTCTTCATGGGCTTTGGTGAACTCGGATTTTGACCCAAAGAGGTGGATTTTGTTAAAAGGCAGTGACCGAGGACTAGGCAGGTGATACTGTAGTTTTTTGATGCGGTTCTCAACCACTCATTGTGCAAAACAGGTTAGTATTCACAAATTGTTGTCATTTGCAGCAGTCAGCTTCTCTGGCACCTCACACCCTGTACATTTCTCACCTTTCTGTCAGGCCTGAACCTCCCTTTGGCGCAACGCCTCCTAAAACATGGCTTGGCAGGGGTGGGTGACCTCAGCCTGGTGGGAATGGCTGTTTGAGGCATTGTCTGGAGCTCTGCAGGAAGCTCTTCAGAAAGACTCAGCCTCAGAGAAGTGATCTTTCTAAATTGAGCTCTCTGAGTATTTGATATCTGCTTTCATACAATGCCAAGCTTAAAGAATTTAAAAGGCCAGTTTAGCCCTCTGGAAAATAACAGGGTGGAATTATGTAAGTTCAAAGAAATTTGCTGTCTTTATTTTTTAAATACAGGAGGGAAAAAAAAGTAGACTAGAACAAAATCCCTTGTTCTGCCTGCTTGGAGAGTCAGGTTTTGAGAACACGTGCTGAGTTTTGCATTTGTAAATCATTATTTATCTTCGTTATATTGCAGGAATACAGAATATTATTAAATGATAATATTTTAATATTCATTGCAAGATTGATTTTTCTGGTTTTTGAAGGGAAGTTTTCTTTAAAATAACTATGGATATGATAACCTAAAAGTGTTTTTCCCATAGGACACTCTCTAGTCTGTCATAGATGGTTTTGAACTTTTGTAACCTTATTATTTCTAAAATTCAATGCTTAGCTTTGAAAGTGTTGTTACATATTTTTGATACTTGCATGGAAACCCAGAGAGAGTAGAAGCACAATGGTGAACAGCAGTGCCCCCTGAAAAGACTTATGGGCACACACTAGTGTTCGTGCTGCAGACTAGCTCCATTAAATCAAATCACATTGAAGTGAAGCGCATGTGTAGTGAGCCTCTTGAGAAACAGGGTCTTCAGACAGTATCAGAAAATTATCTGGCACTGCGAAACGCGGTTTACCATCACCTTTCTGAGATGGGATGACGGTCTGGGAGGCGAGGCACATGAAGCAGCAGGCTGTCGGAGCAGGCTGGGAGAACCTACTTGAACTGTTGGGGTCTTGAGAAGATGGCTACCCTCTGTGGGTATGTTGTGGAAAGCTTTGCTCTTGTGTAGTGGAGCACCGCTGTGCTTCAAAAGCTACACCATCAGTTATTTACGGATAGCTTACAGAAAAAGTGTTTCATGCCATTCTGACTATCTTAGGTTCTTTATTATCTTTAAATGGTTTTCCCACTTTGGCCATTGAAATTAAACTGATCACACTGTGAGAAGCTTTGTGTCATGCAAAGACTCTTTTAGTTTAATTTCCTAAACCCTAATGTTTTGGCAAATTTGGCCAAAATGACTCTTTAAGCCAAAGATCTACCATACTTGGCTCCATTTATGCCTGGGATTGCCGAGACTGGAGGGATGATTGGCTGGGTTTAATTACAGCTCATCCTGGCTCGGGACAAGCTTTTCTGACCCTTGGATGCTGCTCATCAGCTGGTTTGTTTCTCTGGGGTGCCATGGGCACCTGTAAGCACTGCAGAAGAGGGGTGCTGCTTGTGGAGCTTGACCCCAGCACCACGCTTGCTGTCATTAAGAGGAATGGGAAAATAATAATTTATCTTGGTGAAACAAGACCGGGTCACGTAAGAAGAACAAGAGTCTTTACCTGGAGAAAATTCTGGTTCAGGGACAGGCTTGTTTGTGTTTGTATTGGCCGTAGCCCATCAGACTTGTTCCAGCACGTACTCCACATGAGCGGTCTCACCGGCAGCTTAAAACTAAGTGCGTGTTTACCTGCATTTTGTCTTACCTTGAGCCTTCAAATTGATCTGTTTGCTTCCTCCTGCCTCCTCGCTGAGCTTGCCCCAGCTGCTGTGGGATTGTGTTGCTGGTGTGCCTTTGCTTCAGAAGCGCTGCTGCCGTTTGCCGGGGGCAGTAACAAACACAGACGGCGAGATGCCAAGAGAGGGCTTGCGGTCATGACAGCCTCATCCCTGCAAGGGTTCAAGGCCACTCAGGCTTTAGGAAGAAGTATCTCAGGCATGCAGGTTTGTTGGTGCTGCGTCCTGCATGAAGCATCTCTTCCTCTTCCAGAAGCACAGTTCTGGGAGAGACCCCCAGGGACACTGCAGCTCCAATGTGTTTTTGAGTACTTTACTCGGTCTAATTTTGGGAAGTCCTTAATTGCAGATGAAGAACTCTACTTGGCAAGTGTTAATTGTATTTATTTGGGGAAGGGGAAAAAATAATTCTCCTGAGGAACATGCTGTTTTTATAGTTTAAAAATAAGTCTGTTTAAGTAATTAGTAGATTGAACTGCCTAGCCAGGTAACATTTCACATTGGTTGCTGTTTTAGCATTTAAATCCGTAGTCCTTTTCCATAGGCAACAAGTATGCCAAAATGATTGTTTTCATTGGTGCTTGATGCCAGTAGGATGTGCACGAAGAGTCATCCATATTGTAAGAAAAATAAAAATATTCTTTGCATTCTGTCAAATGTTCCCCCCTGCGCCTTTCAGGTGTTAACACTGGCTCTTGAACTCATTTCTCCTTCAGAGGTAGGTTACTGAGGAAAGTTAAATAATCTGTACAGCAATGTTATATTTAGTAACCCCCTGACATCTTTTTATAGGGTAAGCCTGCTTTGGGAACGAGCAACTGTAACCCATTAGTTTCCTATTTGTGTATTAATAAGCAAGTGCATCTGCTGTTATTGGGGATGAGAAAGGACTGTCCACTTGACTCCAAAGACAAAGCAGTTTGGCTTTTCATCTAGGAAATGCAAATTGCACAACTCTGATTCGGTAGGTTGTCGAAGTGTGGAGTTCATCTGCAAAGTGATGCTTGTTCTGCTTGAAGTTGGAAGTGATCTATCTATACTGGCATGAGAGATGTGCTGGGTGCGCTGAAGCATGGTAGGAGTTGGGGTGAGAATTGTGATTTTGTTCAGGGATGATGTTCTTGAAGGTGATAACTTTCATCTTGAAAATCAGGATAAGTAACATAGGTTTCACTATCAAGGTCTGTCTGTACCAGTGATGGCAAATTTATGCACTGTGAGCTACGTCCAAGAGGTCAGTGAAAAGAAAGTGAGAAGAACAAAGTAATTATCAGTAGGCTTACATTGTCTATATGGGGATTTTCACCTTCACTGGAGAAGCTTTTTTGGAGGTCACAAATCAAAAGGGATTGAAAATCTTTCACCCAGAGTTTGGAAGTAGAGGTTTTGTGGTTGTGAAGCACAGGATACATTAGCTAGGCACCAGGAGTGACAGCGACATAGCTTCTAGGCATCTTAGTATAAGGAAGGGATCTCTTGTGTCTGCTGGCCAGCTGCTACATGGTGATCCACTGGGCATTTCTGCTGGTGTGGACATGAAGAGTTGGGATGATAGAATGAGAAAACTGATCAGCCTTCTCCTCCAGATAGAATTCCACCCCCCTTCCCACTGCCATATGAAGAGTTATTTCTCTTTCCTCGAAGATAACATTTTTATCCTGTTGAATAAAATGGGAAGCTTAGCACTGTAACCAAGCAATCCCTAGGATCTGTGCTAATATTTTTTACTTTTTGCACCTCCCTCAGCAGTACTAATGGCTGGAGTTGTCTCCTGTGATGTGGAATCTGTTTCCTTGGTTTCCTTACCCATAGGAAAGACCAGATGTCTGTATTTGGGAGATGTTTGTTTGATGCAACACCCTTCCCATCATGCAGAATTTTCATACTGTGCCTGAGGAATCAATGCACCACAACTGGGGTGACATTGAGGAGTTGGCATTATTTTAGTAAAAGAAAATTAACCTGCCTGTCATCGATCAGAAGCAGCTTTTGTCTGAGGGGAAATGCAATGACTAATGTTGCCCACTTTTACAGAGTAGGACCCAGGAGATGAGAATGAAAGGGAGTGCTTGTTTCTTTCTAGTGGCATCGCTCTAATAGCGCAATTTCAGCTACAGTCAAAAACGGGCTTGTAAAATGCTGAGCTGTGCTGTGCATTCTGTGCTGTAGCCTTCTTTCTACACAGAGCACGGAGAATTTTAACTAGAAATTTGCTTTTGTTTTCTTGATCCAGTGTACTGTTTCCTCCAGATATTATCTGAACATAAAAAGTATGACGTCAATTGAGGTTCCAGAATTTCCAGTATGAAATGCATCTGCTGGAGTTTTTATTTATCTTTTGTCTGCTTTTGAGTAGATTGAGCCAGATCAGTGTTTAATCATGATTAAGCCCATTGGAATCTCTGTTCTTTATAAAATCCCTCTCGGAGCAGAGCAGGTTGTTTATTTGCGAAAGGTTATCCCTAGGAGCTTGTTGGTGTTTGAAAGAGGTGTGCCGTTTTCCATTTGCAGGGGTAGGCATAGGCACATCACTTCTTGCTTGCATGGATATAAATATATTTGTGTGTGCATTTGCTAGGGCAGTTGAAAGTGAGCTGTAATATGCCTTGACATGGAACAGCTGGTCACCCGAGGCCATTTATCTGGCCCATCGCCATTTCCTTGTCCACCAGCCACCAAGTGCCTGGTCATGCAGTCAATGCTGCCCTTGCAGGCAAACATTATTCCCTGTCTATAAGCCGGCACTGGCATGGGAGCTACCACCAATGTCTCCTGAAGGAAGAGCAGGGGAGGGCTGTTGACGCTCCCCCCTCTTCAGGCTGAGGGTCTACCACTGCTCTCTGAGCTCTGCAGCTACTAGGATTGGACCACCTGGAATGTATCTGTTGCCCATGCAGCCAAAATATCCTGCACTGTTTCTGCTGTTCAGTTTTTTGGAGAGTGCAATCATGCAGCAGGCCCAGAGAGGTAGGGAAGAATTTGGGTTATCCTTGATTTATGGAGGCATGCTGGAGTTACAAGGAAATCATGTGATTTTGGCGGAGTCACCTAAGATGACCAACTCTGAACAGAGTTGGGAAGTGAACCTCAGTCTCCTGAGTCTCAGGCATTCTTCTAATGCCGAGATGATCCTTCCTCTTTGATGTGAATTGTTTCAACACGTACCCCAGAAATGCAGTTAGTTCAGGACTGGGTCTTTGTGTGCATATTTTTAGAAGCCATAGTCCTCCTGTACAGTGTGAGCCCTGTCTTGCAATCTTGCTTTGCTTCGGAGCTATGTATTAAAAAAGATTGTAAGGCAATTGGCAACAAATGAATTAGTTGCTGTGAATGAGTTACATTTACTGCCTGTTCTTAGAACTGTCCTTTCCAGAAAGAGGTTGACCTCTTTGAAACCTAAGTACATTTGGATGTCCTCTAGAGTCAGATAAGGAAACAGCAGTCTCGCTTTCAGAGAACAGGAAAAGGAGATGTAGACTCGGCCATTGACTCACTTGGGACCTTTGATCTATCTCTTCCAGCCCTGGTGATGCCTCATTTTTTGTCTTCCCCACTGCCAGAGAGGAGAGGTGGTGTCAAGCCTCTCACTGTACCCTTTGCCTAATTCAGCCTTGGGACAGACTTCTGCATAATGCATCAGCTGAAGCAGGTCCTCCTCCCCTGTTCCTTCAAAGCCACAATGGAGCCAGTGACTGACCACTACAGAGTAAAAGGAGATTATTCCAAATTGTCCAACTGCGTTTATTTTCATTCTTTTCCTCACCTTATTCCCTATTACTTGCCCTTTTGCTCTCCCACACCCTTCCTGTATTTCCCCCTATCTCTTTCCCTTGTCTTGCTTATTCATCTGAGTGCAGGTAATACTCAGGGGTGCAAAGTCTTTTTTTCAGACTTCCCCCCCGGGGTCAAGAAATCTCAGGGTGGAGGGAAGTGTATGTTATTGTGAAGGAACCATTTTTGGCCGAGTGGAGCTGGAAATGTTGACACCATTTCTTAGAATATGGGAGGCTTCTTCAGGATTATCCCATCCACTAAATTGACTTAGGATCCATGCAGCTGTACAGTATTTGCCTTTGGCCTTTCACTTCTTTTCCTCCTTTCCCTAGGAGGGATCTAGATGGCTAGAAGTTTAAGGAGATGTATCGGTGGACCTTAGGGCTCTGGCCAGCTCCATGATGATTTCAGTAGCTCTCTGCAAGGAACCTATGACTACTTTGTATTTCCAGGCCTTTCTGCTGCAAACTATTGTCAAGTGGTCAGCAGCATTAGAAGCACAGGCTCTCATCCACTAGTATGTCTGGCATCTTTGATCTTGATTGGATTTTTTTTTTTTCCTTTAGTTACATTGCCTATCTCTTTGACTTCAAAGAACAAAATACTAGAAGCCATGGAATATACATCACTGGGAGCCATGGAGAACACAGGTTGCTCTTAAAATGCTTTCCTTTAGGAGATGCCCTCTTGCCTAGAGCATGGCTGTGCCTCTTGCAGAAGTGGTGGTATGGAGACCGCTTGTTATACTAGCTTGGCATTCTTTCGTGAGGCAACTAGTCCTATACATGGACAGAAGCCAAACTTATCTGTTAGTAAAATTATTCTCTACACTTCCAGAAGAAGGAGAAACAGAAAATAAGTGTTTACAAATGCTGGCATGTATTTAAGTTTTGTTTGTGGGTGGTAGAAGTAAATAGGGGTCCTTAGTCCTTTTTTTCCTGGCTTTCTTCTAGAAGATGGCAGAAGGCAAAACAAGTTCATGGAACAGGACCAGTTCTTAATAGTCAGCAATTTTGGGGAAGGGTGGGGTTTTTTCCTTTTCAATAGATTGGAGTAGTTTTAATGTCAGCCCAAATCATTTTTTTGGTAGTTTATCTGGATTAAGTAATGCATGTGCTCTCTGTGGGGAGCCAGCATCCATTGCATCTGTTAGAGCAGAACTTTGGTCAGGGTTGGAGGACAGTCCCATAGACTCTGTGGAGGGCGTGCTAGTGAGTGGAGACAGAAAACTCATGCAAACCTATAAATAAAGAATGTGCTATTTCAGAGGGGAATCAGTGTGAGATTGGGCTCTTTAAGGGCTAGAGGTGTGAAAAAGAATGTAGATGTGTATGAGATTTTTTTTAATCAAAGGTGAGATGACATGTCCTAATGCTAGCAGCCTGGAAGAAATCCTCCTAATAATAAGCATCCAAAAAAGAAGTAATGGAATAGGATACAAGACATTTAAATACAGGAGGTGGCACAGTGTCCTGTATGGTGGCGTAATCAATGCCTGAAGGAAGAATAAATATTTGAGGCTGGCAATGGTTCTGAGTCATATTATGTATTTTCCTCTTTCTTGCTTTTGTGTTCTTACCACGGAAAAGAATGCTTGCTCTAAGCAGAGATGTAAATTGGTTGGGGAAGACAGTAATACTAACACTAGGAAAGAAATGGATGGAAGCAAAATGCCCAGTGAATAACTATTTGTGATGCAAGGCTCTGTAGAGGTGGCCAAACTGTGACCTTGTAATAGTGAGGGCTGTGCCTTTTTCCTTGTGTCACAGCAGTGTTCTTAACACACTGTGCTTATTCCTTCTCATACTGCACATCAGCACAGTCCCATTTGTCTTTACCACCATGTATATGCCAGAAGTGCACAATCTAAAACAAACAAACAAACCCCCCAAACCAAAACCCACAAAGAACCCCAACTCACTTGGTAAGACCTCTGTAAATGATCAAATTTTTATCATGGGAATGGAGAGAGACCTAGTTATCATACGTACTTAAGCAGCTTTCCTTGATTAATAACATTCAAAAGTGATTTCCCTGTTCCCTTTCAGTTTTGTTTGTTCTTCTTTTGTATTAGCACATTTTTTTCACCTCCTCTTTTCCTCTGGCTTTTAAGGCAGTGTGCAGGTAAGGAGATTCAGATCCTGGCAAACCGATATAACTCACTGGTTGGTTTGTTTGGGGGGTTTTTTTGGGTTTTTTTTTGTTTTTTTTTTAATTGGTGAACAAGAAACTATTTCTTATCACTTTTGGGTCTCATGTTTCATAGAATGATTTTCTATTTGCTTTCCATATTAAGGGCTAGGTTCTGATAAACTGATTTTTACCTCATGTAGTCCCAGTGGTTACTGGGTGAGTAAGGTTGTACTCACGGCAGTATAGTTTTACACCTCACCGCAGAAACCAATTCCTGAGTTTCATATTTCATGAGAAAAGAATCAGCTCAGGGATTAAACAAACAAAAAACCCACAAACAAAAAAACCCCGCCCCACAAAACAAACAAACAAAAAAAAGATGGGTTCCCAGGAAGCCACTGACTCCTGGTTGCCCAGTGCCTTTTATCTAGTCCAAATGAGCACATAGCTTAGGTCTCCTGTACCTGCTGCACAGTCCATGGCTGTGGAGAGTGGTGGCCGTAACAGGTCAAAACAAAGTACGTGTGCTCTGGGTAAATGTGCAATAGCTCACTCTGTGCAAGACTTGGGTCCCACTGTGTCAGTCACTGCTTGAAGCAGTAGTTGTAGTTATACACTTACAGTAGTATTTCTAAAATATCTGATTCCGCATTGCTCTAATAATCTCAATGGTACCTTCCCTAAGCATACATCTGTGTTCCCAGATTTCTGGTAGCAGAAGTGGCAGCAAAATTCAACTTGTCTTCTTCCTTTGGAAATAATGAGTTGGGGGAAACAAAATTTGGAAAAGCACCTGAGTATCTACAGCAGACAACATAGTAATAAGTAGATAATTCAGTCGTAGGGTGGCTATGAATTGAGCACAGCTAACCAGTTGAGCAGACTGTTTTATGACAATGTAGGGAAAGTGTTTGAAGTCAACCATTCATCTCTCGTAAAAGCAGCTTGATGAAAATGATAACCTCATAGTCATGAGGGCTTCTTTTTAGTCTTCTTTATATCACATCAGTTCCCTTAGCATGCCATTATTGCTGTTAATGATTATACTGCCTACTTATGCAGAATAAAACACTCTTGAAAAGGCTTCAAGAATAAATTGCAAAGATTTGTGGCCATCCTTGACAATCTCTTGAGCCTTAATTCCTGTAGTATGTTTAAAAATAAAAAAAGTCCTTAAGGGTAAGAAAAGAAGTAGTCAGGAAATGGCTTCTGCAAAATGAGTCTGTCCGATGAAGTACAAGGAAAAAGCTGAGCTTGTGAATGGAAACATGACAAAATAAGAACCCACGAAACTTCTACACGGAGGTTGGCAAATATGGGTGCTGTCTTCCACAGGGAAAAGGCAGCATAAATTTCCATCAAGCATATGTGAACACACCTTCCCATTAAGTGGCAAACTGGCTGAAAGATGTTAGACATCCCATTTTGACAATAGGTAGTTGAGGATGCTGTAATTCTTCAATAGTGGCCCCAGCACTTAAAACGTGTTAGGAGAGTTATTGCATTGCCTCTTCAGTTGTTGTTGTTTCACTGCTCTGCACCAAAGGTTTCCATGTCTTCCTTTTGAAGATCTATAAAAAGGCACTGTTTATATAAATAAGCACTTTTGTTTCGGATGAAGGTGGGAGAACATGCCCGTGAATGATCTGCACTGTTGTCCTGGGAACACTATGATTAAAGGTGAGCAGAGAACTGGTTTTAGCAGCTACAATCTGTTTTTTTTTTTTTTAATCATATATTCAAAGATAAAGAATGTAATTTCCTCTCAGATATTATAAAGAATTAAGCAGTTGGGTGACTGTGGCGAGCTATAATTCATCTGGGAAGTCAGTGTAGAAACTCACTGCTAAATTTTTCCAAAATAAGTACTCGAAAAGGAAAGCAAATAACATGGGAGTGCAAACTTAGGCTCCTACCACTTCCCAACCGATCCTGTAAAGCCCGACTTAAAAAAAAAAAATTTGATTTGATTCAAACAGTTTTGTATATGGAAACAAATCATTACACATTTTTGATAATTGAGATAATGTTAAGCTTATCAGCATAATTATTTCCTGCACATTCATGAAGAACAATGGGTGAGTAACACAGCAGCGGCAGGAGAGAGGCGTGTGTCCAGCTGGATTCACATCCACGGGCCGGTTCAAAGCTCATGAAGGGGCTCAGATACCTGACGCGGGAAATGATGCCTTCTGTTTGAAAAACTTCCTAATCCTGCCAAGAGTCATTTAGTTGCTACCTAACCCCAGGGGTGCCTAAATGATGGAGTCCTCTGATGCTTTGCTTTCACGCTCCTCGGGTAAGCAGAGCAGTAAGTAAGCTGCTCTGCAGACCCAGAATTACCCACCTCTGAAGCAGGAAGAGCAGACTTGGACAACTTACTTTCTCACCTATGCATAGTTGGGCTTCAAAAATGAGCCTTCCTCATCCTATCTCCTCTGAGGAGCTCAGTCCCAGAGGTTTCCTTTTTTAAGTATTAAGCTTAGAAGTGGTATTTGCAGCAAAGCCGGGAGTTCAGGTCACCACGTGGCTCCCGGGCAGTGGGACTGCAGTATGGTAAATGTTTGCTCTCTGGTCCATAATGTGGTGCCTGGAGCACTCATTTAGGAGCTGAGAATCTGATCCCCCAAAGAAGGATATCCTTCCTCCGTGGGTGTCTGTCTGAATTACTGGGATCTCCTTTAAGAATCAGAAGCAGCACATTTTCCAGGAAAAAATGAGTCCTGCTCGAGTTGATGAAAAAGCTGTAGGTGCCTGCCTTCAGATGGACCAGGACTTGGGACCCCAAAATGCATGCACGTTAGTGCAACAAATGAGCTCTTTATGTCCATAGCATGCAAAGGCACGTAGAGGTGATGACTGTGCCTAGAGGTGCTGTATTATTTCTTAAGAAGGACTCTGGTTGAGGATTTGGCTGTGCTGAAGGGCTCTGCCTTGATTTCACTGCTTGCAGTGAGTTTTTAGAGCTCTTCGAAGGATGCGTTAGATAATGTTTGTGAAGAATGTGGAAGGTGGCAAGGATTTATTTGGTCATCAGTCTGGATGTTTTGGTTTAGCTCTAGGAACAACAAACCAGTACATAAAGGATGGGAAGGTATTGCCCCAGGTCTCAATGACAGTGCAAACAGGACATGCTAGCATGGCAGAAGGGGCAGATAAGCTTTCCAGGACTAATTCTGTGGCAGCTGCACTTTCAGTAGGTTAGTACCTTATCTTTCTTTTTTTTATTTAGAATTTTTTTCCTAAACTTTATAATTTTTTTATTATTACTGCAGCTCTCAGCTCATTGTAGAATTATGTGCAATTATGTACAAAAGGGAGAAGTAGAAAACTTTTTCCAACACAAATATATAGATATGGCTGAGAATGAAACTGATTCCGTGGGGCAGGGTTGTTCTCCTTTGAAAACACCCATAATTATCTGTCTATCAGACCACTGTCCGCGTGCCAAGTTTTATTTGCCTTTATGTAATATCAATACCTGAACAACACAAGCAATAAATACTATGCAATCTTTAACGAAGTCTTCCTAGAAGGAACGAGTTGAATGGGCATGTGAAAAATGTTATAACTTAAGATAGGGTGACCCCAACTTTCCCTTGTGTTATTTATATGGTTCCTCTGAATAGAGTTTGTGAGTGCATCCCCCATGCCAGTGGATGCATCTGTTTCTTGTGTGTGTATTTTTCGGCTACTTTTGCAAACAGGAAAAGGATACACTTGAGAGAAAGGCAAACAAGCAATGAAGGTTCGAGACAACACTGTTGTCAGTGGGAAATGGGCTCTGATGTTGAGTCTCTGTTTCAGGCTTTAGCCATAATAATGCTTCCTTCCCTGCTGTTACATTCGGTTATAGGCGAATCCAGATGTAGCTGAAAGGCCTGATGCTCCTCTGTGTCCCCTTCCTTAGTTGCTCCTGCCTGTGGGAAGTGGATGCAGTGTTGTTCGGCTCCAGAAGAGTGCTGAGCATCTTGGCCCTGCTGCGTCTTGTATCCCCTCTTGACTTGCCTTGCGCTGCCACGTGTGTCTGCACCAGGACGACAGTCCTGAAGCCTTTGACCTTTCCTTACCCCTACCTCAATAGCCAGTTCAGTAAAATACAACACCCACAAATCTCTCCACGCCCTAACTCTGCCTCTTCCTCCTCGCAAACGTGATCTAACAAAACACTCCTCTTCAAAAGCATCGGCGTCAAATCAGGATGCTTTACTTGAAAACCAAAGGTGTTGATGTCAAGTTCTCAGAACTATTTGTAACTTTTCTGCTCCTGGCTTTCTAGGTCAGGTCTCATTAGGGTGCACGAACTGTAGCTGTGTCCTGTACGTGGTAGATTGGATTAGGATTGCAGGTGTTCAAGTCTGCTTTTTCAATTGGAGATAAAAGTACAGTCCACTCAGATGAATAAAGAAGAGAAAGGATAATGTACATTTAATTCCAGGAACGTGATTTTTAGCTTATACAATACCCAGTGATGCAGCAGGGAAGGCATATATATATTAAAGGATAGATTAAAAAAGAGCAGTGCCAGACGGTCTCATGAAGCCACTGTCAATTTTGTTGTATCTTCTATCAGAAATATATTAGGTCATGCTTCAGGATGGGAGTTTTATTGGAGAGGATTGGGGGGCTTCTCCTCAAGTGCCACTGCACAATTTACAAGGCATATCTTAGAGCTCTTTTGTTTACCGTTTCCTGAAGCACCAAGTCCATCACTGGGATATGCTCTGTAGCATGTAACAGCCCTTATCTTGGTGTTTTCCAGCCCATGACCTGCAGATTCCTGCAGTCCATGAACTAACACTAAGAGGTCCTTCAAACATAACAGGAAAGTGAGCCCACTACCGAAAGACAAATTTTTCATGCACAGGTACAGATTCCTACTTCAAGATTTATCCAGGATCTATAATTTGAAAAAAAGGTGGTCAATTTTGACCTAATAATGTAGTTTAACATCTTTTTGCTGGTCAGGGTCTCTTTTCAACTATTGCCAGCTCCCACACTCGAACTCCCAGTCTCTTTCACCATGACGATGTTGAGTCTTTACTGACACCTCAACATAGCTGAAATGCTAAGGAATTGATAGAAGTTTCGTATGCATCTCCAGTACTCATTAAAGCTGCTCCCTCTAGTGTCTGTTAAAAATAAAGGAACTGTGTATATGTGACATTCAGAAATGGAATATTTATTCCCTAGCTCTCACCTCTCCTCTTGGTTAAGAGGAAACAAAATCACCTTTGCTTTGACGAAGTAAGTTGTTGTTTACCTTTACTGCAGTGCCCTTTTAGCCTGAAAGCTTCTGTGGTAATTAACCAAAACGGACAGTCAGTTGCTTTAAGTGCCTTTCTAAAGTTCAGGTGATGATTACTGCACCAAGACATACCATGCCATAACAACAGGCTCACCCTGGAAGCTCTTCCTTGCTGTTCCTTCTTTCCTTGCCCTCCTTACAGCCTCTGCTTTGACTCCGGGTCTGAAATGAAAGTGTCCTCCAAAGAGGAATCACTGGCTAATAAGAAATGTGTAATTTATTAAGCCTTCAGACATTGTTTTCCTGGGTCACATTTAGTTGCCTCAGAGTTTAGGAGTAGCACACCCTCTTTTCAAGCAAAAGATGCTTACCTCAAGGGAGGTTGCTGGCTCAGTGTGGTCCCCAGTGCTGATATTACAGGAGTAACACTTGACAGGCAAAGATGTTCAGCATGGAGTTGTGTCGAACAAGAGGTGGTGAGATCTGCTCTTGGGCTACTGCAGGGTTCTCGCTGGCAGCTCTCCTAGTGTGCAGAGTTACTGCACTGGAAGAGATTTAACTTAACACACAAATTAGATGCTTTTGCTGGCAGTGCTTGGAGTACCTTGGGGAGGCAGGTAGGTGTGTTAGGGAGTCTGTAGCTCCCATAGGATCTCCAGCACATGCCAGCCCAGCATATATTCTTCTCCCTGCTCCCAAATTAGTCCAAGACCCCTTGCCTTCCCCCCTCCAGTCCCTCAGATGTGCCTTTCCCCAGCTTCTTCCAACTGCCCTTTGTTCTTTTCCAGTGTCAGTCATAAGCTCATTCTTATACCCATCTCTGCTTCTGGAGGGGCCGGGAGCAACAGGCACCAGCTCCTTATCAGGGTGGACAAAGAGCAGTTATGTCTTTGGATCCTCCCTTCTTGGGAAAATGACATGTTGCTGATGAGCAAAGGCAACAGGGCTTGTCCCAGTTCCTGGGGTGGTGGCCCTTGTTGGCGCCTTGCACACCAAATGGGGGCAATGGGCAGGTACCTGGCACAAAGAGGGTTGACCACTCAAGAGCTCAGGCTGCTCTTTGCCTAGAGCATGCCTGGAGCCTGGTGCTGCCATGTTCCTGCTCCGTGGCAGTGTTGCCTATCCCACAAAAACCAGCACTCAGCTGCAAGAGAGACTGTGGCAACATAGGTGTAATACAGGGCATCCTTGTAAATAAGCCCTGGTGCTGTTGGTATTATGGTATGTGTGTGAGTTTTGAGTCAGTATGCATAGGATTTAATGAAGAAGCTGATTGAATGTCAGGAAACTTGCAGCCTGAAAGGCTCGAAAGAAAAACAAAACTAGAACATTTTTGCTTAGGAGGATTTTGGACAAAAAAAAAAGTTGTTCTGATTGACTGAGACTTTAATTTTGATTTTTCTTCACCACTTGAAGAACTGCTTCTCAAAGGGGTTGGCGTAGCTCTGACTTAGTTTTGCAAAGGAGGAAAGGCATTTTTTTCATTCCCAGTGTGGGCTAGGAGCTTGTCTGTATATTTTTACTGTACAAGGGAAAGAGTAATGTTGTTTGACGTTGGGTTTTGTGGGCAGAACAGCATCATTTGAGAAATGCCCTTCTCACTTCAGCAAAAAAACATGACCTAAGTAAGTATGTTGTCACAGCTTCAAAATCTGTCTGCCTGTAAGCCCTGGAAAATGGGCACAGATTAAAGTCAGCTGCTGTAGGCCAAGTTCTCCATTGCAGCAACCGTACCCAGAACACGCTGATGGCTTTTTTCTGAACAAACCGCGTAATCTTATTTGTCATCTTTTCGTTTGAGCAAAGTTAAATCAAGTCCTTAACAAAAATCAGTTTGGAGGAAACAAAATATTCAAACTGGTCGACTGCAGATGCTCTTTTTAATAAAGTGATGGTTTCTCTAGGATTTATTCAGCCCTGTCGTATACTTTGTGCTGGCTGGACTTTCTAGGCAGCTGCAACCCAGAGATAAGTTAACTCTTTTGTCAGGTTACAGTTGAACTCCTAATTTCAACATTTTTTTTTCTGATTTAAATTATTTAAATGTTGGAAAACTCATTCACCAAACTCGCGCCATTTAAAGTTATCGGAATGACATCAGGAATGAATAATTTTTGCTGCGTGATTTATTGTGTTTATTAGGGTAGCACCTGGCAAGCAGTTCAGAGCACAGCTCTGTTCCCAGGCCGTGCAAACACCCTGTGTGTCTCCTTATTTAATAAATCAGCCCAGCCCTAGCGCTGCCTGAGGGTATATAACGGACAATAACACGGTATGTTAATCTTGAAAAAGAAGCCCCAGCCAATCTCTGCATTTCAGAAAACTGTTTTAAAAGGTGTGCAAGGCATTTTTGCTTTGGTTGTGCAACCAAAATGACTCTCAGCCTTCTGAGGCAAGAAAGGGATGCTGGGTTGCATGTATCTGAGAAGTCAATGCTTACAGCTTCAGCCTCCGGGATGCTGAACTTGCAGATAAGGCAGTTAGTGAAAGAGCAGGGTTTGATTTTAATTTTTGAAACAAAAGGTAAAATAAACATGAGAATAGCTGTCTGATCATTTTGCTGATACCCATGTAGGAAACACTTATATCTGTGCAGTTGATCACTGATGCTCTCCAAACTGTGTTTGGCATGTCCCACTGCAAGGAGTCACTGTATACAGGAGGTTATTGTTTGCCTTGAAAATCCTTCTTCATTAAATTTCTGCTTGATTTGGAGGGACATTCTGGATACACGGTTTTGTCTGAGGATACTCTTTCACTGTGAAAACCTCTGCACTTCAACACAGTTTCTCTAGTGTCAAATATAAGAAAATTATGCACATTGAAAGTCCCTGTTGCTCTTTCGCAGCGATTACTTTTTACTAGCCCCTTTCCCCACAGCCAGAGCAGCGGCATGCAGGCCCTTCTGCATGGCCGGGTGTTCAGCTGCCTCCTCTCCCTGCCAGCCTCCAGCCTGGGTCTGCCTGGACCTGACATCAGCTTTGCAAAGGGCTGGAGCTCCTCCTGTTAAGCTTTATTTTGAAACTCCTGGAGATAAGTATTCCGTATTGTCTGCATCAAGGGTTTTCAGAATCCAGATTTTCCAGGGCTTAGAGGGTGGTTTTTTTTGTTTTGTTTTGTGGGTTGGTTGGTTTTTTTGTTTTTTCTTTTAATTTTATTTCAGTCTCAAGATGTTACCCAGGTGGACGTGGGGGCTCTCCATGGTGTCCACAGTTATAGTATCCGTGATCTGTTGGGCATTAGGGTGCAGGGTCTATAGCTCTGACCATGTGCTGGAACACGTAAAGGTGTCTGAGTGCTGTGGCTGTACAGCAGTGTTCCGGAAGACTAATGCGTCTGCAGAGCATCAGAAGGATCTGCTGTGTGTGCAAGCCTGCAGCCGATCCCTTCATGCATGGGGACTCTCAAACATGTGTCCCTGGCGTAAAGTCAGAGGAGCCCTAATACCAAAATGCCAGCTCCTGAGGTGGCCTACGTCCTTCCTCTTGAGTTGTGCCGGCAGCCTCGGTGTTGGAGTGGAGCCAGCCCCGCTATGAGGGCTTCCTGCCCCCCAGGAGGATTTGGTGGCTGCTTGTGGAGCCCCTCGGGGGGTGGGATATGGTGCAGTCAGCCTCTTTGGAGGTGGCACAGAGGAAACCCCTTTCCAGTCAAACAAGTAGCTTTGGAGGAAAAAAAAAAAAAAGAGTCTGAGGGGAAAATGTTCTACTCACAGCATTTGTACTGAGCTATTTTAATTTTTATTTATCTCCAAATAATGTCCAGTCAGGGGTGAGTCAGCCTGGGGTGTGACCCAGACCACCTTCTTTGCGAGCCTTCAGGGGGGGCAGAGAGCACAGCCTGTGCTCCACAGTGTCTCTTACCAATGCGTCGCTACATGCTTTATTTTGACCTTTTTTTAAAACCCTACAAAGCTGATCATTTTTTTTTTCCCTTTTTCCTCTCTCTAGTTTGCTATGGAGCTGAACCAGCCGACGCTGCCAAACATCCGCAAGTGGAAGGGCCCTAGAGGATGTTGGAAGGGTGTTGTTTCCGAAAAACCCTCGGGCCAGCTACACAAGGTACATTAATCCCTAAGTCTGAACTTTGGCTTTGCTTTTTTTTTTCCCCGCTCTAAGCAAGGACATATTTTGAATCTGTTTAAGGCAAAACATTTTGCAAATCTTTTTTGGCAACGTTTGCATCTCTTGTTTTTTAAGCTGACTCTTCCTATAGCTTTCAATTCGACTGCGCGATTGATTTTTTGGAAGAATTGTTTTCCTCAGCCTGTGGCACACTTTGTAAGGAGGAAGGCGTGTGTGTTTGGGGGAGGTATGGTGGATAAAACCAGTATAGAAATATAGAAGAAAGGCTACACATTAGGATAAGGAAAGAGACCTTGGTTTTGCACCTGGCAGGCTGCAGTACTTCTGAATTTTTTTGTGCTAGTCACCTGAGCTTGTTCCCTAGCACAGCACCGGCTGACATTCGGAAGAGCTCCCCATTTTTCTGGTTTGCAAGTGAAGACCCCGCAGAGGGGCCATACGGCCTGCTGTCCTCGTCTAGAAAAGGAGCTCGTCTAGAAAAGTCTCGCACATTCCCCGAAGTGCTCTGCACAGGTGTTTAAAATGCTGTGGACTCCATTTGAAATCAGCACCATGCTGCCATGTGCTTTTCCCTGCAGCATCTTATGCCGTGGGAATATATATATATATGTACTGCAGTGAGGTACTAATTTATAAGGTGGTGACAGCTGCACCTGCTACCCTTGACAGTATTGAAGGTATAGCTACATTGGGCTGTACACCACTAATGGTGCCCAAAAGCAGTCTCTCCCAAGGGAAATCTCTCTTTTTTTTCCCCCGTAAGGGTGCTAATGAGATTTCAGAGCAAGGTACTCCTTGGGCTTGAGCCTGTTTTTGCTGAACAACATCATTCTCACGATGCAGTTATTGCAGCATGGATATTGTTGTGGGGTGGAAGCAGGAACCGAGACCTGTCATGTAATGAATGGTGCCTAGCAGTACATCGGGCTGTCTTCATCTATTCTGAGCACTGTCATTATTAAAGACATGGCTGTGGTTGTATCCCGTAATCACACTGCTTAGAATCCACATTTCATTAATCTGGCTTTTCCAAATCAAGTTGTATCACTGTTCACACCTGAGGCTGTTGCTGGACTCTGGTGTTTTGGGAGGTGCAGCAACTTTTGCTGCCCTCCTGAGTAAAACCCAAGAATGTCAACTAACAAGAGAGGAAAAAAACCAAAACCAAACCAAAACCCACCACCTGAGCAGCACAAGGATTGGACACTAGCTACCACTAGAAAGACACAGAGGGTCTGAATGTGGTCAAGGTTTAACACAATTCACAATTCCAATGCAGAGTGCAAATCCCCTTCAGGACATTTTTATTCCTGTCTGGAGTTTTCCTTTGGGATCTGTTGTAAGGCCAGATCATTAAAATACTGAATGTAAAAACTTGTGCAAAGTTGTTGAAGTTGTTCCCTCTGCTTTTTCTTTTTTTCCAATAATTATTAATAATTGTCGCAGAGTTTCTATGTTAAAACCAGAGTCTTTAGTCTATTTTTTCCTGAGCTGTATTTCCAAAGATAACAATGAAAGCTTTGACTGTGGGCTGAGAATTAAAAATCATCATCTACCCTGTTTTACTGGTAAGGATATAAGGATGAATGGTTTTTAAAATTATGAGAAAAGTCTGTGGCCAAGCTAAGAACAGAAATGGTATCTACTGACTCTTCCTTTTAGCTGCTTTAACAGAAGTCTGGCTGTGCTGGAGAACCCTCCACTAAGCCAAAAAGTCTGCTCTACCCCTCACGTTAGTTAACAGGTCCATCAGGTTTGAACATTGTGTGCACAAGTGCAGTAGAGTGAAATAAGGCAGTGTAACCCTGAGCATATATAGCATCTTCGGCACAAGCTGATCTCGGGACGCTCTACAGAGCTAAGTAATGCAAGATGGTGGATGGTGCTTCAGGCTCATACTTCCACACGTCCCTGGCATTTGGCCTTCAACTAAGCAATGACTTTTGACCACCATGTTGATGTGAAGTCTGGAGCCAAGGAATAGCAAACAGCTGTTGACAGCAGTTTTATTCTTCCACATCTTTTCCTATAGCAGTTTTCAGACCTTAGACTTCCAACTGGTGGAATGATTTTGTCAGTAGTTTAGAAGTGAATTATCTAAAGGAGCTACCAAAGGATTTTAGCCAACCTTAATACTTTCTTTCGAGTCTCACGGGAAGTCACCAGAGTAGATAACACTTGTTTATTGCAGCTGAAATGGAAAAAAACTTCCTTGCGAGGGATTTAAGTACGATTCGCTAAGGGAAGTGGGGTTGAATGATACTAGTGAAAATGGTGTCTGGGTGATGGGAGGAGAGGCTGACAGACTTTGAATTAGATACCACTGCAGGTGTGACCAGGGCAGGCAGCTTTCTGAAAATGCCATTTCTACATCCTGAAGTAATCAAAAAAACTCATGCGGAATGATAGAAACAGAGCTGAAAGGAGCAGAAAGCTGAGTGTGAAATGTTTGAGCTGGAAAAGAGACAGAGAAGATTGATGGGACTGAGAGGTCTAGACCAGATTTCATGCCAAGAGACTCAAGGAGCCTGGATATTTTTAGCTTGCGGGTGGCAGAAGTCTGTGAGATGCTGTACGGCATGGGGAGAAGGAACAACTGTGTGCAGCATTGTATACCTAGTAGACGTCTACTGCCCTAGCAGTCGCCCAGTGAGACTACAAGGCACCGAGCTCAGGGTTGAACAAATAATCCTCTGGGTAATAAACTGCCTCGTTATTGACTACACTCAGAAGAACCTAATGCCTTGCCTGGACTAGGAGGAAATGAGGACCGTATCAGCCCAAACACACGAGAGGCAGCATCTTTATCTTTCATCCCTGCGGTGGTCCTGAATGCACTCCACCTGTATAAGATAAAACAGCTTCTTAAATCATTGGCTGGACCAAGCAGTGCTAAAGTTACCTGGGTGTCCGATAGCCAGTGTACAGATGGAGGGGGCTGCAGGCGGGTAGCAGAGCAATATGTGTTTCAAACTCGGTGCGCTCAGTTTTCAGTGGAGCTGCCCAGGAAGTGTTCCTCCCACATCTGGTGGGGGTTTTGGCTGGGGTGAGATAAAGAAGCATTTCCACCTGTTCTCTTTATCTCCAGTACTGATAGCCTAGGATGCTGTTTCTCCTTTATGCTTGTGCACAGCAAGTTGGGCTTCCTGCCCTCAGCAGGCACCAAGCCCTGCATCATCTTTTACAGCCTCTGCATATTTCAGGAGTGATGTACACCACTGCCAACAGAAACAGTGGTACTGAAACTTGGGGGTGAAAGTTTCATCTAGGGGGCTGCATTTGGGCAGAATGTTTTGGTTTTACCTTCTTACTACTGGCTTTTCTCTTTTTTTTTTTTTAATTCCAGGGAGTTGAATATTCTGGCTTCCTCTGGGATACAACAGCTGGCATTGAGCTGAAAGATGCTTCATCTCAGGAGAGTGCACAGACTAATGGCAATGGGAAGCACTCATATCCTCACCCGTATCTTGCACATTTCAAGGTAACTGCTGTTGCGCCACCCGATCCTTGCAGAGTTTAGCTTTTATTAAAAAAATTTGGGTAAGATGGAAAGAGACACAGTCTTCTAACAGATAAAAATTTGCCGAGGCTGTAACCCATCTCACCACTTCAGCACTGTCTCATGGTTTAATTATAGAAAGGTGCTTAGTGGGCCTTAATACGTATGGCAGATCACCAGTCAGTCCTTTCCCTTGCTCCTGTGGGAGCAAATCCTGCCTCAAGGGAGCATTTGAGCACGTGAGGGTCAGTGGATCTTCAACAGCATCCACAGCCACTGAGAGCATGACAGAAGTCTCTGGTCATCTTGTTCTGCTTTTACCAAATTAGCATAGCAAGGACGAGGAGCAGCCAGCCACAGGGCTGTGATTCTTGTCAGTGCCACAAATTGTGAGTGGAGAGGGGTAAGTGTAGGCAGAATGGAGACAGAGATAGACATATATATAAAGCACAGTGCTCCTGAGAGACTCGGGTTGATCTATCTTATGTTGCTGGCATACTGCAGAGTTTCCATTTTAAAGCTCTTTCACTAGGTTGAACCCATCTAAAAGAACATCCTGCTTTTTGGAAACTGTTCTCATACATATGCTTGAGGGAGCATACAAGCAGAGAGAACCCATCTCCACACAGGCTGTGATAGAGGGGTCCAGTTCGGGGAACTTGACATCTCTGGTAATGCTTTGAGAGAAGCATTAATAAAATAATTATTAATAAATAAATTAATAATAATTAATTAATAATGTAAATAGGTCAATATTAGGAGTAAGTATCACTTGTGCCACATGAGTCCCAGAAGGTAAGCAGAAGATTGTAGGGAGCCAACAGCTCCTTTCAAGGTACATTAAGTTTCTTGGTTAGTCTCTGTGATGGGCCAGGGCTAATCACAAGAGAGTAGTAATTAGCCCATGTAATGACCATGACATTATTTGTAGCTTATTAGAAATAGCTTTGCATCAACTGATTTTCATAAGCAGCTGGCTTTTTTCTGCAACTGTGGTGGAAAGAAGCTGTTTGCTTTTGCAAACCAGTTTCCCCAGAACTGAGAGAGTACCACATTATTGCAAGCAGAGCTGCAAAACACCTTCCCCCTTCTTCCTCCCAAAACCAAAACAAATGAAAACGCTCCACATACATAGCGAAGTGAGTCCTAGTCACCCAGATTTACTACCGAAAGTACTGGGAACAGGCACGTGGTTTTGCTTTGTGACCTTCCATGCCCTATCTGCATGGCATTGATATCTTCTCCTTCCTCCGCCAGGTTGGGATGAATGACCTAACGCTGGTTAACCTTCATCTGGCCTTGTCACCCTCGGCAGGAGAGAATACCGGGAAGAACCACGACAGCCACAAACTGGCAGCCTTTGCACAGACTTTGCAGGAGACTCTGAAAGGTAGGGCAGTTTTCTTCCTGCCAGCTATCACATGCATGCTGGCCAGTTTATCCAATCAAAAGGAATTTAAAAAAAAAAAATCTGTCTTAGTGTGAGTTTCACAGATATCCTTATCAGCCTCGTAATTGTCTTTACTGGTATTTGTACTTGAATGATGCATAGGGTGGCAAATGTGCTTTTCCCTTGCTCATTGTCTTATAGTCTTTCCTAATTAACACAAATGGCACAGGAGATCCTACTGGCTTCGACACCATTTTTCAAATGAAGTTTCTTCTGATTTTACACTAGTATAAGAGCAAGTTCAGCAAAAAAA
The DNA here is from genome assembly GCA_031468815.1 of Morus bassanus. Classification (NCBI taxonomy): domain Eukaryota; kingdom Metazoa; phylum Chordata; class Aves; order Suliformes; family Sulidae; genus Morus; species Morus bassanus. The sequence goes on along the minus strand of CM062567.1, from coordinate 53,607,370 downwards.
AAAAAAAGATACCAGGATTAAGACCCTATTTTAAGTGCTTTGTCAAAATGATACCTACCTGATACCAGAATAGAATCATAGATTCATAGAATGTCCTGAGTTGGAAGTGATCCACAAGGATCATCGAGTCCAACTCCTGTCCCTGCACAGGACAACTCCAAAATTCACACCGTGTGCCTCAGGGCGTTGTCCAAGTGCTTCTTGAATGTCGTCAGGCCTGGCGCCATGACTGCCTCCCTGGGGATTCTGTTCCAGTGCTCCACCACCCTCTGGGGGAAGAACCTTCTCCTAATATCCAACCTAAACCTCCCTTGGCACATCTTCCTGCCATTCCCTTGGGTCCTATCATTGGTCACCAGAGAGAAGAGATCAGCGCCTGCCCCTCCTCCTCCCCTTGGGAGGAAGCTGTAGACCGCGATGAGGTCTGCCCTCAGTCTCCTCTTCCCCAGGCTGAACAAACCAAGTGACTTTAGCCACTCCTCATAGGGCTTCCCCTCTAAACCCTTCACAAAGCTTAATGTTAAGCTTTGTTAACATTAAGATTATAATTATATGAATATATTATATATTAAGTTTATAATTATAATGTTAACATTAATGTTAACATTAAGAACAAAGCTTAATGGCTTTTTTCCAAAAGAAATAGGTTCTATATATTTACTTTTTGGATAATATGAAGCACTTTGGAAAACCCAATGCAAATTAGGAGATGGTTGCTAATGAGAAAAGGGACCAAATCCTGCTTTGGTACCTGGGTGTAATATGCAGGCTAATTTTGTTGGTTTCAAATCAAATGTCGACTGAAGTAGAACAGCACATTTCAGATCCTAAATGTTGCTGATCTTGTTATAGGAATAGAAAAATCCAGCCCTTCGTTTACTGTTTAACAAAGACACAAAAGAGTTACAAGGTTATATGCGTGATGATGTTCAGCTTGGCCCAGTTTAGCAAGGCTGGTCACTTGGAAGCATTAATATCCCTCTTGTATGACACAAGAGGTATTTGCAGGTTTTTTTGCATCTCCTATTGTTTTTCCTTTTGAGCTGCAAGAAGTCAGTCAGAGCTATTTTTCAGTGCTACTGATTTAAGTATTTGTCCATGTACCTTGAAATTGGAAAGGATGAAGGTAAACAAAAGGATCATTTGTTTAATCCCCAAAGGCTGAACTGAGACACAGATGAATGTGTAGCTCTTCCAAAATCAACAGAGTTGCATTTCCACTGCATCTAAATTTAGACTGTCAGCATTAGGGCTTCTCTTTATTTCATGTTTTTATTTTCATATGGTACGCACGTTACTGGAGCATGCTTGTTCTTGGCTTAGTCTTTCACAAAAGAGATTCAGATTCCTCCTAACTTGTGGGATGCAGGTCTTGTTTCCTAAACAAATGGAAGTGCACACATGTTACTTTGAAGTACTGCATTACCCTTCCAAAATGAATGTCATGCTTAAAATTACCGCCATCCTTCAATTTCTTCCAAACCAATCTATAAAATATGGGTGATAAGAACTGATATTTCTGTGGGTACTGCAGTAAATTTAAGTTTCTGCTCCCATTTTGCTAAGATGCCTACTCTCTTATCTTTCATTCTTACAAAGAGGCATGTGGGCATCTGAAATTTGGTTGCTATCCACAACCTCCTGTAATGCAGAGCTCTAGTGTCCCCATATTTCTCCCATCAGATCAGTGGGTCCTGGTTCCTTTTCCCCCTCTTTCTTTCCCTTCAGCAGTACCGGAGAGATGCAGTGGCTGTTGGGTGCTCATAGCTAACTCTTTGCAGCAGCCCTTCTGCCTTCTTTCAAGAACTCCCCCAGTTCATCTTCAGTGTGGTGACCATGGGCAGCACACAGATGCTATTCTGGATGTGCTGGTAGTGCTTGAACCCAGGGACCAGAGTGTTGGCTTAGTCATCTTCTCCCATCCGGCTTGGCCATATTCCACGGGTTACCCATGCATTGGGCACTAGGCTTAGAAGACCTTTGAGAGGTGGTAGAGAGCCTCTTAGCAGCCAATGTACCATCACATCCTTCTCATCATCTGCTTCTCACTCTCTCCAGGAAGGATTTGGGGGTTTAAGGGTCTGCTTAATTCATGACGGGGCTCATTCGGGGCATGGGAAAGTCAGGGGGAGTGTTCTACAGGTGTCTCTTTGGACTGCCACGAAGCAAAGGAGGGTTTCCCGGTTCCTGCAGGAAAGCAGATTTCAACACTGCAGACTTTCTACAGGCACTGAAAGTCCCTCAGCTGATTGTGTTGGCACACCGGTGCTCAGCCACTGCGGCACAGGGCTGAGTTATGGCAGTGCTTCGCTTAGCTGGCCGAGAGCCACCCGCAGACACTGCTGAAAGTTGCTGGTGCTTCAGTGAATTTGCAGATGCATTTGCAAACAGACCGGACTTTTTCCTCACCCGAAGAGTTCTCTGTTGACAAGGGCAGGGTTGCTTTGAGCCCAATGGGTCTGAATGTGTGTGGGAGCACCCCTGAGAGGTAATGGGACACGCGCCTGTCTGCTGCAGGCTGTCTGCCACCACATCTCACCAGACGGAGGCTCTGGGTCCTTGTGGGACAGTGTAGTCTGTGGGAGGGACCTTTGCAGCAAAAGGTGGGTTGGTAAGGGAGCGCTTGCTGCTCTGTCCTTCAGGAGGAGGAGGAGGACCAGATTGCAACAGCTGAGGAGCCTCTGGCTCAGGCAGTCTCTGCTGCCCAGTCCTGAGGAGGAGGACGAACAAGCCCCGCCAGTGTCAAACTCTTGTTTCCTCCAAAAGAGGAAAATCACATCACAGCCTCAGTAGCACTGTCTCGATTTTCATTTTTCCCCCATCTGATTGTAACTGTGGACATGGTGACTGCTGTTGTCAATCAGTTACCATCTGTCATTATGGGCAAGGGCATGAATTCTTCTAGACTTTTTGCTAAATTTGGCCGAGAGCCGTTGGGGCTGATCTGTGAGACCCCTGAGTGCTGCAGCTGCTGCGTGGTGCCTCCCAGCTGCTCCCTGCCTCAGCTGAGGGACTCAGGGGCAACCGATTAGGTGCAGTCATGCACCCAGGAGGATTCAGGCAGATTTGCTTCTTTCCCTGCTTGATATCTTTTGGGAGCTCCAGAAGGCAGACAAGACATGAAGCTGCCATGTATGGTGTTGCTGTCGCAGGAGCTGGCAGAGGCAGGAGCAGGGCTGAGAGCAAGCCAGCACAAGGGGAAATTAAGTTGGTGGTTATCTAGAAAATTGGTGTTGCCTGCTTTTCCTGCTTAGCACAGGGCTGCCCAGCCTTTTCCCTGGTGATTTGCAATCACAGGGAGCCCCAGAAGCTTCTGCGAGAGGGGACTAGAAGCAATCCTTTCCCTCCTCGATGGCAAATTGGGTTTTGGCTTCTTTAACACACCCCAGCCAGTTCCGTCTGTCAACTTTACACTGCATTTTGATTTTATGTTTAGTTATTCTGCATGCAAAAATTTAAGTGGGTGAAGAATAAAGTGACTCCCTCCCTGTGCACGCAGCAGGCTAACTTCTTACCTTCTTCTGAGCGTGTGTCTAGGTGCTGGGTCTTTTAGCCTCTGCTCTTTTAAACTGTCCACAATGGAGCAGTCAGTTAAAATTTTCACTTGTGATTATGGTTTTTCATAGGTTTTTCATGCAAGGGAAATAGGCTTGAGGATTTGCTAAAAGAAGCACGAGTACTTTAAGAGTAGAATAGAATATATTTTGTGCAGGATCGAGATACTGCTGTTAAGATCCCTGCCTCCCTGTCATTTTTAAACACACCCTCTCCCCGAAGGATGTGCTCCAGAGGTTTGTGTAATGGCTTTTCTCCACTTACACAGCCGAGCTGAAAGCATGGAAAGAGACGAGTGCTGCCTTGGCCATTAAGCAAGCATTAGTCCTGAAGGACTGAGATGGCGCAGTCGCATTTCAGGCTTCCTGGTCCTGCCAAGTGAGAGATCTTGTGTTTTTGTGATGAGATGCATGCAAAACTGCCAGCTCCCAGCAAGCACTATTGTCCCATTAGACAAGCACTGATTTTCTTTTGGGTTCTGATGGAGTTTAAAAGAGCTCAGACTCACGTTTGGGTTTTTTTTGTTTGTTTCTTTTAAAGGTGGGAAGGCCACTGTCACGACATTTTATGGATTAATATTTAAACCTCCTGTCATTTCCGGTATGATTTGTGACTTGCAAAGGGTAGAGAAACCACAAATAGTTTCACTATTGTTTCATCGCCTTTCTGCATCTTAGGAGGCAGAATGTTTTGAATTATTTGGTTTTGTAAGTCATACACTATCAATCTCGCTTCTCTCCAGCCCTTTCCCAGTATGCCTGTCAAGCAGTGCAAGACAGGAGTGGAACAGATTTTGTTACTTAACTTGCGCTCCCTCTCCTGGCTAGCTGCTTCTACAGCAATAGCACAAAACGAGGTTTATCTGTGAGCACTAGGTATGGTAAAGCAATCCATCTGTCCACCCCTTCTCCCTCCACACTTCAACCCCAGGAAGGAAAGGGCTTACAGAATCTCATAGTTCTCTCTGGGGTAATTTTTGGTGCATTTGTGTCTCCTTTTAGCATCTTCCTCCTTCTCCAGGACCAAGCTGTAAAGCAGCAACATCTCTGATCAGCTATCAGCATTCTTGAGTTTGTCTTATCAGACATTTCTGGCAGTGGTTTGAGATGAGCACTGGGACATGTGCGTTGCTCTCTTACCCCAGTGCACAGTTGGGATTTCCCTGTCTGTTGCTGTGGAGCTAGGAGAGCACACTTTGTGGATATGAAATTAGGGTCCAGAGTTTCCTTTCTCACTTCATTAGGGTTGGAAATGAAATGTAACCAAGGTCATTTTCTGTTCACATGAAGACAGGATTTTTTGACAAGCATTTGAAGTCATTCCCTTTGTTTCTTTGAAAATTCAGCCCTAGACAAAATCTAAGACCTCCCAGGTTCAGCGGTATCCCTTTAGTCAGCCAGGCAAAGGAAAGCTGCTGTAGTCAGGGAGTGTCCGTGTGGTTTGTGAACTCGTCTTCTGCCATCAGGCTTGCAGGCTGCTCCTCGGGCTTGTTCCTTGGGATTTCTTAAATGCACAGGGTTAGAACGAGCACTGCACTTTTGGGACTCTAGTATATACCAGCATAAGGCTGTGTCTTCCTGGGATCCTCACAAAAGTGTCCTTGACTCTTACAGAAAATCTGTAAAAAGACAATGTCAGGACAAGCTAAAGCTAATATGAGTTTCTTGCAGAAAAAGAAAAAAATAAGCTTACAAAGTCACAGATTTCTAAAAACCTCTAAGACCAGAACTGCTTGTCTTTGAGTTTGTCACTATCAGTGAATAGCAAGCAAAGGACGCCGATATAAATGAGACGATACTTCAAGCATGAAATATGTTCTGGCCATTTTTTCTTGTCATGAAGAGAATGGCTATGAGTAAATAGCCAGTGAAAAAGGCTTTAAACAGCATTTCTTTCAGGAGGTCAAAGTAAAGTCATCTTTGCTAGTCGGTATTCATATTTTTCCTTCTCCCATTTATCCTCTCCCCCTCTTGTACTTAAGCGATGGATGTCCATTCCTCCTATTCATTTCTATTTTTTCTGTTTTCTAGGAGAAAAAGATGTGATTATCCTTGGAGATTTTAACCAGGCCCCAGACAGCAGCGACCATGACATCCTGAGGAAGGAGAAGTTCCATCACCTGGTTCCTTCCAGCACCTTCACCAACATCAGCACAAAGAACCCGCAAGGGTCCAAGTCGCTGGATAACATCTGGATCAGTCGGAGCTTGAAAAAGGTTTTCACAGGTAGAGTTGCTTTTTAGTGAGGTCGTGTAACCTTTAGTTAGGGTAGCAGCGTGCGTCGAATTTGGGCAATGTTACTTATCTCTTTCTCTGTGATTCTTTTTCATGCAGGCCACTGGGCTGTTGTGCGAGAAGGTCTTACAAACCCATGGATCCCCGATAACTGGTCCTGGGGTGGGGTGGCTTCGGACCACTGCCCCGTGCTCGCTGAATTTTACCTGGAAAAGGACTGGAACAGGAAGGAGATGACGCGGAATGGGAATGGGGTGACGGTTGAACGCAACGACTCCCACGCTAAGCATGAACGATGACGTGAACTTGAGGATGCCTCTTCTGCTCCCCAGGGAGCAGTCGAAGGCTCCGTTTGCTCGCGGCTCAGCGGCGGAGCAGGACTGCCTCCCCCTCTCCCTCCTCCTGTTCTCCTCCCCATGCCTAGAAAGCATCAGCACTTGATTTTTGTGGCCCTGGCTTCGTGCCTTTCCTGGACAGTTGTGGGGTGTCTCCAGGCAGCAGAGCAATCTGCAACTTTTTGTGGGGACACAGTGGACACTTCCACACCTGGAGATTTGGATGAGAATTGTACAGAAAATAAAGTGTACTTTTAATACTGTACAGGATCTTTGCTAAAATGCAGCTGAGCAGGGCTTTGCTGTGAGGGTGAAGGGGGAGCGATGTTTATTTTCCTTTGCCTCCTTGTAAACTGAGGGAATAAGAGAGGCCCCAAAAAGAGAGACACCATGGGAATTCTTGGCAAGTCGCAAATGCCATTCAGCACTTGCAAAAGCTGCTGGAGCTGATCCCTCCATAACCTGCAGTGAGGCCTGAGCGGTCCCTCCAGCTCAGCCTGGAGAGGCCCCATTCCTGCGCAGCCCCACATGGATGTGGGCGCCTCTCATCCTTCCCTTCCTCTCTCCTTATGCTCCTGGCAGGGTGCATTTTGCCCCAGAAGGGCTTCCTGGAGCTTGGCTTTGGCTTTTTGTTTGGCGTGCAGCATTCAGTGTTGGTTTTTCCTGCATGCTAGCCTTCAGGAGGCCTTCAGGAGCTGGGAAACCATTGACTTGTCCCTCTGCAGAACCTGGTCTACTTCCCTGGGGCCCTTTGCTTTGCTCCCTGTTGGGGATCTCACAGGAACAGCCCTTGTCCTCTGGCCCTGCAAGTGGCATCAAAGAGGAGATGTAGCCCTGAGTCTTTGTCTAGGAGTCGGTGTTCTGAGCAGGGCTCTGCATCGGGGAGAGATAGGTCATGCATTGGTGGGAGGTCTGTAGATGAGCCCACACTCACATGATCACTGCAAAGGCTGACGCACTTGTTGCACCAACTTCTGCCCATCGATTTCCTAGGGGTTTTCAATTTCTCACTCTGGAAGACCAGGCAGTTATGCATCACTTCCCTGGGCTTCGTTGCTGCATAAGCCTGGTCCAGGCACCAGAACAGGGAGTCTGAATACGGTGTATGGTCATTGTGCATGAGACAGGGATGGGGCCTGCTTCTAAGGAGGTTTGTTTCTGTGCATGTCCTGGGTCGGGAGGACTTCAGTCAGCAAGCTGCCATGACAGTGCCGGGAATGGAGCATTAAATTTGCCACCTACATAAAATTTTTCAAGTAGCAATTAATAAACAGTGACCTAGAAGGGAAACATATAAGGACTGGAAAAAGCAATTCAGCATCTGCAAAAGAAATAGGTTGAGTGTGAAAGGTGCTGAGCTGCCCACTAGCCCAGCACCTTCTGCTCCGGGCTGCAGATGACCACACATTTTGCTGCTGAAGGGAAAGGAAAGCTCTCTGGCATGACTCATTGGGCTGTAAAGGGAAAACTACTCCTGGCAGCAGTGCCACACCAAAGGAGATGTTGTAACTGAGGGGCTTAGAGCAAAACAGTATCACGTTCTTGGAGCATTTTCATTACTTTAACTTTCTGAAATATCATCTCATTTTAGATAGCAACAACTGAATTAATTCACATGCAAACACTCACAGTCAAATATTTCAAACAGCTTTTCTGACTATATGCAAAACTAAACCTGAAGGAAGGTTGAATAGTCTGGGTGTGACTCTCAGACTGAGAGAGGTTTCACTGATGTTTCAAGAGGTTAAGTGAATGACTAAGTTCAGAGCATCAGACCAAAAATGTATCTTTACTTGGTCAGCATTCCCTGTTGAAAATGGGAGGTGCAGGCATTTGTCCCTGGTCATTAAAGAAGCTAGCGGGAGAGCTTGGCTCCAGCTTTCATTCTGGATTCTTGCTGCTGCTTTGTCCTTTTCCACCAGGCACGATTTTGCTGCCCCCCTTAATTTGAGTGGCACCAGGTCCCCCAAACAACTCTCACTGGACCACTGTGAAATATAGGTGAGGATGCAATAGAGTTGCCTTAGTCAAATGAATATCACATGAGGTGAGCGGCAGTAAAATTCCCAAGAACATACTCACTCTCTTGTACTAACTAGTGTTTGACAGTGTTTTGTTGCTATAAATATGTTTGGAGGCTGAAATGATTTTATAGCTCTAGAAATAAAACTTGAAAGGGCCAGATCCCATTTAATCTGCTGCAGGTGTAAATAAATGTAGAAGCACCAAAGCCTAGAGAAGCACCTGCAGTCTCTTGTGTGGGTGGTGATCTGCAAGCAGCAGTGCTCACAGTTGCAGGTGGGGCCCTTGCTTTGGCTGATGAGTTGCCTATTAGCTTGGGCTGCTGATGGGGGTAATGAGCTGAATCACTTTTGTAATCCCTGTGTGAGCTGTAGGGGAGGTTAATGCGGTTGGTCTGTAGCCCGGAGGTTGCTCAGCCCAGCATGCTGGGAGGTAAGTGGGGAGCTCTGGAAAGGTGATTATTTGGTGAATAGAAAGATGTTTTGGAGTAAGATGGGTCCTGCAGGGTCAGAGGGAGGGGGATAAAGGAGTTTGATACCTACAGGTAGAGTTCTGCCTTGCATGGAGCATCAGTACAAGGTATGTGTCTGGTTACTTCATGTTGGGAATCAGCAGTGACTGACCATCTTGATGGTTTCCCTGGTTTTACAAAGCTTGCTTTGCAGTTTGTGTGCAACATGATGAGGTGGTTGTGAGCCTGTTGGATTTTGAAGTTCCTGAGAGTATTTGTCAGGTTACTGTGGTTCAGAAGCTGAAGTGGTGGCCAGCTTCCTCCTGCAACTGTGAGAGCAAACCTGAATAGCTATTTTATTTCAATATGCTTATAGCAGAAGCGAGGCTAGCTCAGATTTCTGTAGCTGTATTGCCCTGGCAGCACCAAGGGAGGCAGCAACAATGGAGGCGGCACAGAAACAGTGAGTCTTTCTTGCAAAAGGCCTGATACAGGCTTTACACCTTGCATGTTTTGCACTTCCCTTTGGAGCCCAAATTTTGTGAGGTGGAGTCCTGCCTCACAAGTAATGTCACCAGTGGCTATGGACTGATTTGGTCCAGGTTTATTTTTTTCTTAAGTATAGTCACTTCTGGAAGGCAATTCAGCTCACCTGTGCACAGCAAAGGGTGGTAGAGCAATTCCCTGCCCACTGCATGTGGAGCCTGGCCACTTTCTTAGGACTGAGCACTACCTCTTGTCTCCTCCCGACACATGCCAGCCCCAGACCTCCCCTGGCCAGGTGATGTGGGGACAGCTGATGTGCAGCCCATGGCCCCTGTGGTGGCTGTGGCTGGTGGGGTTCTGCAGCGGACCTCTGGTCTCCTCCTGGCAGCCTCTGAGAGGTGGCCCCTGGTGGGGCATAGTTGAGTTCTCAAGTAGAGTTTCTACCTTTTAGCGCCTGCTGGAATAAAAGTTTAAAGCAGTGCCCTGCTCACTGAGGCTGAGTGGGGGCACATCTGCTGTTTGGCCTCTCCTCTTTGCTCCCTGTGGCAAAGGCTTTTAAAATATCCACAGCCAAGTTATTCTCCTTTCCTATTTGCTCTGACCTGTTTACTTCAGGAGGATTTATTTGGTAAATGTCCATCTGGTCACTTGGCTTTACAGCACTGTTGCACCAAGCAGTGCTGCAAATGGTCTAAAAAAAGGAGTTGCGATACAGGAGGAGTATTTTGGACAGAACTAAATAACTGTCCTGGAAATGAACTTCCAAGAACCAGGTCATGGCAGCAGCGGGTTGAATGAATCCTGGTGCAGCAGGGGTGGAAGCTTGATCACACAAGGTAACCAGCCTTGGTCAACACTTTTGGGCTGTCACGGGAACTGATGCTCAGCATTCCTAGAAAAGGACAGAAAAGGGTCAGCCCAGGGGATTTCAAGGTTTTCCTAGATATCTTAATGCCTTCTTTTGAGAATGAGTTGTTTTTTGGTTTTAGAATTGAAGGAGCATGCCGGACACGGGCAGGAGCTGGACACAATGGGAAGCAGAACTCCTGGAGCAGCAGCTGCTGTTCCCTGGGGGCGCTTCAGGTCGTAAATTCAAGCACTTAGAAATTGGGTGGAAATGTCCCCTATTTAGGTATGAGCTTTTCTTTAGCTGCAGGAAGCAAGGCAAAGCCACCCAGGCATTTCCTGGCCTTTGACTTCCCAGATTTCACACTTCCATAGAGTTTCTAGATGAGAAAAACTTCTTAGGAGGCTTGTGTTCATTTGTTTTTCCAAAGCAAAATGCAAAGTTCTCCGCCAGGTGAGGAGTCCCATTGACTGGGAAGCAGGGCTCTCATTGGAAAGATAGCCTGCAGCAGCTTTTTTCATCCTTGGAAGTGATGCCGCAGCAACTCTTCATGAATCCACCGCTCTTGGGGTGTGACTGGCGCACCTTGCCAGCAGGCTGCATAGCTCTTGCTGTCACCACTCAGCAGTTTTGGGCTGCGTCCCACGTCCTGCAGAGCAGGACGTGACCACAGTTGCAGACAGAGCCTTTAGCTGCTTACCCCAGCCTGTGCCGCTGCCCGGCTCCTCTGCTCTTGCACATGGGTTTGGGTTGGGTTTCCTCCCCACCCTTTGAAACACTTTAGTAGACAATAAGGCCTAACAGCTTATAACTTTGGAGCCACTGAGAACATACCTTGTATGAGGGAATGGCAGGTACCCTCACGGAGGTGTTGCTACAAACCTTTCACTGCTGCTGGTTACTGCTTTGGTTATTAGTAATGTCAGGAGGCCACAACTCTGCGATGGGGTGCCTCTTATGAGAGGCCACATGTATATAGGACAGTATATAATAAAAAGACGTGTACATTCAGACAGACTCTTTTCTCATCAGGGTATATTATAAGATGAGATTTTTGGTTGGTTGGTTTTTAGGTTTTTAAGTCTTAAGTCATTTTTACCTCCATATCCGGAAGTAAAAAAGCTCCTGCATAGAATCAATGTAGCTAGAAGGACTTACTCCAGAGTCCCCAGAGGTTACATGTACACTTAGGAAATAAATGGCTGGGTGACCCTTTGATGACCCATTGTTCTGGCCATCTTGTTACCCTGCATGATGAGATGTTCCCAGCCTGAGGGACGTCCAAAGCTGTCTCTTTATCAGCTGTGTGAAAGCACAGGCCTTGCTTAAAAATAAAATAAAATGGAATGTGCACAGACCTGAATTGCAATATTGTTCAAACTTTGTGGGAAGAGATAACGCAAGGAGCACCAGCATCGAGCTCTCAGAGCACTTTCCCACCAGTTTTTAGGAAGTGGCCTTCAAGGAAGCTCTTTCTTCTCCAGACCATCCCTTCAGACCTCCTTCATCGCTTGGCATGCTGGTGGACAAGAGGGGCTGCCTTGCAGCTGGGTCGTTACTTTACGTCCCCCTTCTCTTATCGCTTGAGGTTATTGGTCTGCTCCCACAAAGATCACTCACAGTGTGTGCCTGGCTGGGCACTTTGGTACTCTTGTGTACTCTTGTTTGAGGGAACCTTAACCTGATTCTTTCAATGGTAGGCCTATTATTCATTTTTCTAGTAATATTGTGGTCATGCTACTCTTCCCCTTTGCACATGAGGTTTCCTCAGCTGCTTTAAAGGGACTTCTCACCCTGCCCTCATCCACGCAAGTGCTCCCTTGTGTCAGGAAGGTGCCAGAGGAGAAGCACTTGTGCTAGGTTTCCTCCCTGCCTTCTGCCCTGCACCTGGGGGGATGTATGGAGGCGTATGTGGAGACCTGAAGGGTGGCAATACTGGTCAGCTGATGCACACTGTGCTTTTCCCTATCCATCACCTCTGGGATGGATAGAGTAGTGCATCTGCTTGTAGCACCATGCTTCGCTTTATGCTTAGAAATAAGCCTGTCCCACCAGGCTGGGGACCCATTGTTGCTCCTTTCTGTCTGCAACAGGAAGGTAGCGATGTAACAGGCAGGGCTCTGGGTCAGGAAGGTGTGACCAGAGCTACACTTAACCATGTTTTTCACTTGAAAACAGAAGCAAAAAGATTTCTTTTGCTCTTGGGACAGTCAAGGACCCATGAAGGAGCCTCAAAGAGTTAGGGGGCGTGGAGGGGATGTGTGAGAGATTGCAAGCACACGGGGAGCAGGGGGATAGTGGGAGCATGCCAACAGGCAGGCAGGAACAGCACAGAGGCTCTCCAAAGTGATGCATGTCTAAGACACAGCTGCAAAATGGAGGGTCCTAAGGAGAAGGGTGGAGAAATGTCTGAGCAAGGATGCTGGGAGCTGGAGGAGTGTGGGGCAGAGAAGGGCTGGGAAAGGAGGAAGGATGGAGAAGTGAATCGCAGATGGAGAAGTGAATCGCAGATGGAGGCTTCTCCACGTGGTTCTGTGTGTCCGGTGGCAAATCTTGCCCAAACCTGGAAAAGCGTCTTTTCTGAAAACTGTAAAGGAAGATAAAAAATACAGGGGACCTCAGCTTTAAAATATTGGCGGGGGGAGAGGAAGGAAGAAGACGTTGATCATGTATGAATGTTTTTGGTGGGTCAGAGTGAATTGACTTACTTTCTAGGCTCAGAGATGGATGATGTGGTAGTGAACATATTCTTGAGATAAAAAGGAAGGTGAAAGACTGGGCTTAAATAAACACAGCCTGAAGGGTGAGTGCTAGAGACCGGGACAAAATCCGAGCAGAAGAAATAAGCAAGTAAGCTGGAGGAGACAGCCTGACCGGTCTCTTGCCTGGGATGTGGTGTGAAATGGAAATTGGGCCCTAATATATATACATGAGACCTTCCAAGCACAATTTTCAGGTGCGGCTGGGACAGGACCTGAACGTGAGCCCAGCGCTGCTATATCAGAGTAGCTGTGCGAGGGGGCTGGTGTTGGCACATGCCCTCTGTTTCTCCTCCAAAGCCCCACAGCATTGCACAGGCCAAGGGCGAGGGTCCCTGCGGGGAGGCATCCACCCTGCTCTGACCCTGAGGCATGAGAGGAGTACCGTGTCCTGGGGCCACTCCTGCATCACCGGCCGCGTTTCTCCCACCACCGAGTTTTCTTAGGAATTTTTTTTCTCTTCAAAAACACGTCTGTCCAACCCAAACCTGCTTACTCATGTGAGCCTTGGCTGTGTGGTCACCATCCATGTTCTTTCCTGCTTCATACCGTGGCCAGCATAGTTGTAACTTCAGCCTTGGTTTCTTCATTATCTAAGGAGGTGAAATAACGCTGTACTTTGCCCTGCGTGTCCATAGACACTTGAGGAAAAGGGGCTTAAAGTGTCTCAGAGGCGCTATACAATTGGGGAAGATAGAAAATATTTCAGCAGCACCACAGGAAATTATTTTAGACAACTTTAATGGGAAGGTTATGGCTGTGCCTTGAAAGGTAATCCTGATGGCATCTTTTTATTACTGAATCAATGTAAAAGAATGGGTTTTAAACTCAATATCCAGATTTTCTGGATTTAATCTCATATAGACTTTCAATTGTGAAAAGTCCATAATTGTTCAGTGAAGCCAAAATAGTTTCTCCCCTCTGCATATTAAAGATACACAATCTCATTTTAAACTGCATTCTGAAAAGAAGTCAACTTCTTAATTTGGTGCTAATATATTATGAAAATTAAGACATTTTTAAATGAACACTTCCTTTAAAAACCCCAATTGTTCCAGCTGTTTCCTTTTGCTTTTCTCTTGGCTTAGACAGTGTCTTTCTCAACTTCCACCCTGACTCGTGTATTGTCAGACTTCCATCCTGGTTTGCAGCATAAATGATTTCCAGCTTTCCCTCCTCACCAGGCAAGCAGGAGCATCACTGAGACTCTTGGTGTGCAAATTGCTCCTGAAACTGCTTGCAGGGCATCCAGCTTCACAAGCCTGGCACTCGAGCGCTGGAAGAAGGATTTCAGAGTTGCAGTAGTCCTGCAGATCACCTGTAAAAGATGTGAAATTTATTCAGTACTGAAATATACCTGCCCAGGAAAGCTCGAGCATTGCATTGCACGCTGCTGATATTGACACTGTAGAAGGGGTATCTGGGGTGCACTGGGTGAGGGAGAACAGTGGTGGTTTGGGAGTCTGCGGAGGGGGGAGATTTCAGTCTGAGTTTTCCGAACTAGCTAGCAAAGGAAGGAGGAATGTAATGCAGTAATATTTAGCTATCTTGTAAGCCACATCAGCTAATGACTTCTAAAGTATTTCCATTAAAAAGAACTCACAACCCTTAAATGTTATCCTTACTTATACATGAGGGAGCTGAACCATAAGGAGATGACAGGACTCTGGAGATAAGCAAACATGTTTTACAATGTGAGAGGGGACAAGGAGCCCTGAAATGAAGCAGCGGGGGACAGGGGAGGTGGATCAAAGTGTTAAAGTGGCACGCTTGGAGTTGCCATTTCCCGCGTGGGTGGCACTGAGAAATGCATCAGAGCCAAGTGGCTCTGATGATGCCTCTGACCATATCGTAGAAAAAGGGAGGGTGTGTAATTTCCTCGTGAGCAGCTGGGCCTTCTGACAGGGCAGAGGGAGCTGTACCGCATGTAAGATTTCAACACACCTTTCATGACTCCAACCCCAAGTGATGTTTTTCAAAACTGCATCAGAAAGCCATCTCTTCCATGCACAGCTTGGGATGTCCAACTACCCATAGAGCCAATGCCATCGAAAGAGAGTAACGCTCTCGCACAATATGATGTAACACTTCAGTACTCTCAACTCTGTCATTCTTTCATTTATCTTTATTTGTAAAAGTTGTATAAAATGCCTTTTAAAATTGATCTGGTGAAATGGGCAGGCTTTTCCAGTGTTGACTAGGTTTCTGTATAGGAATAACGTAGAAGTAGCAAGATGTGGATACACAGCAAAGCAACTGAGCCAGACTGCTAGGAAAGGCTGTCATTGCATCATTGGCATCATGAAACTGTGTAGTGATGTAAGATCACGTGCACTGCTGCCCATACGCTTTATGACAGAACTTCAGTATCATGACTTAGTAACCAGCCTCTTCACAGTGGGGAAAAAAAAATCAGGAAAATTTATGAAAGCTACACTTCAAAATTTGAAACACTTTTACAAAGGAGGAAGGACAAATCTGATGCCAAAACCTGAAGCTGACAGCTTCATCTATTGCTGCAGTATTACTTTGATACTGACCACTTCCAGACTCCAACCTTGCACAAAGCAGATCTATTTCTAGAATAACAAAGAACAGAAGTTTAATGGCACCTACTGCTTTGAAAAAAAATGTGATGCAGGTGTTTGAGTAAAGCAAAAAGGCCTGTAGTAGTGTTTAGGGCTACAGAGTGGTAAAAGAGTCAACTGGCTGTTGGATGACGGGCTGTAGGCGTGGTATTTTGTGGCAAAGCAGGGTGACTAACACAGCCTCCTGGTTTCAAGGACACATTATGTACATACACGTAGACTGTAAGACATTACTACTGGAGGAGGAGGAAAAGCACTTTGCTTGTGTAGAAGTCACTGGAGGAAGGCAGGGATCTCTCCTGTAAGGAATAAAACAGTTCAAAATTGTGCCTTTCATAAAGGACTGGCCCTTTCACATACACCCAAGTCAGCAAAGTGAGACAGATTCTTCCATGGTGTAGCTCAAACGATCTCTGCCTGATTTACTCCGAAGACAGCTTTTGACTGCAATCTTTGACTCAACCTCAGCCATGTGTGGCTTTCTTACTGCTTCTGGCAAAGGAGCCAAAACCTGGAGCACATGGGTGCGTGATTGCAAATGGTTCCCGTCAGGCTGCTGCAACACCATGTCTACTCGGCACAACACTAAAACAAAGTTGGGCAGGCGAAATTACAAGTGATCAAACTAGACAGCATGAAGGGGGGAAGGAGAGAAAAAGGGCTTTTATTTCAGCATACAGAGGCTGAAAGCCTTTCAGCTCATGAACAATACTGACAATACAAAATTAAGGCTGCTGCGAGCAGTTCTTGGTCCCTGCCTTGAAAATAACCAAATTTAGTAAATTTATGCTTGTTGAGTGCATTTTCTTTTTTGAAGCAGTCAGCCAGCCAGCTACTGCAAATATACCTGCAATACTATCTAAAAGGCAGCTGCTTTCATGGGATTATTTGAAAACCTTCAGACCTCTTAGCTAACCAAGAGCTTTTCCTCACAGATTTTCCTATGGATCAGAAAACACATTCACAAGACTTTGTTGTAATGGCTAGTAATATCCCGGGTGTAAAATAAGGTGGGAGGGTTATTCCATCCATTTCATTAAAGAACAGGATAAGCAGGGAAGGAGCAATACCAGGGCTTGGGTCCATGCAAATGTGGTGAGGAGGAAACCTTGGCTCCAGCTGCTTATGTTATCCGATGCCGGCCTGTTACCAGTGAGCCAAGGCAGAAGGGGAAGAAACAGCTGAAGCCCTGTCTGAGGCTCTCACTTGTTTCTGTCCAGCCTCTCCTACCATAGCTGCTTCCCGGGTGTTCAGAGGAACCCTGGTAAAATGCCATCTACTAAAACAAAACGCTTTGTCAGAACACTTATAGGTGCAAAACTCAATTCGCTTTGATAATTCCCTAATACTCTGGATTCAGAAAATGTAGTTTATGTAGGAAGACTTCCTGCATCATCTAAGCTATTTCTCGGGTGACTAGCCATGCCTTACAGTAAGGTGCTTTCTCTTCTTGGTTCTGTATATAGCACCAGCAGTTAAAACAGAGGTAAGGTTGCTTCAGAGTGGTGCAGCACTTCTGTTGGAGCACGGGAATAGGGCACTTGTGAGTCTTCTTTTCCCCCCCATTCACTTCTTGTTTCTTCAATGAGCTCTGCAAGCTCAAGCTTGCTGTAGCATGGAGGTACTGCTCAAAAAGTGACTTGACCCTCTGTAGGCTCAGGTGACCCAGAGAAGAATTGGGTGTTGCCTGCTGGGCTGAATCACATCCCTGTGTTCCTGAATTTATTGAAAACACGTAAGTCATGAAATCACAGTTCCGCCCAATCCTTCTTCCAAAACACTACCATGTTGAACTTCCTAGACATGCTATGCTTGTCTACAAAGGAGGGAGACCCTTTCCAGAATTCAGCTTCCTGAAACATGTACTATACAGATACAGATGCGGAACAGTGTAACTTTTTGAGGGGATAGAGGGGATAACTTTTCTACCTGCTTACAGTCATTAAAACAGCAATACCTACCTTTTTTTTTTTTTTAAATGCTAAGTCTCCCAGTAAAAAAACCCAAAAATTTTATAGCATTACAGAGCTTATCTTATGGCACAAAGACCTGCTTCTGTGCATTGTGTTTTTAGACTTTCTTTTTTCATTGCAATGATGACCAAATGGGAAAGAGTTGTACATAGGGTGATATAGCATAATCTACAGCAGTTCTATTGCTATGAACTGTGAAAGCTATGAACAAAGACAGGGCAAACACAAGTGAACTAAGGGGTAATTTCTCCTCTTTCTCCTTTCCTCCACCTCTAAACCTGGATGGGAAAAGGTAGTATCTTACAAAAGACAGTGTCAAGCACTATAACTAGCATATAAAACAGAGTAGATGATTGGACGGACCACTGCAAAGGAATTCCTAAGCCAACTTTTAAAAAATGCACAAACCTTTTAAAAAACAATCAGTATACAATCACAATGCAAAAGGAACATAGAGGGACCTTTTCTGAATTCCACATATTTTGGCCACCCTTCCCTCCCACCCCACCCCTCCTAAGTCCATTTCTGCAAGCTCTGGGAAGTCCAGTTCTACATCCTTAGTTGCACCAAGTAAGTGAATGGTGGGCTAATACTGTTAATTTATGAGATCCTGGAGCTCCTCATCGGTCAGCTCATTGACTTCCATGATCTTTTCCAAGTGCTCCATATACCGGGCATGGTCTTGCAAAAAGTGTGGTACCCTCATGTTCTCAATCACAGCTAATCCTTTCAGGCGGTCCACATCCTCATATGAGATCTGCAAGGAAGGACATGGGTTAGTTTCGCACTATAGCCCTGTTACTTCTCTGCTGCGGCTCCAAATTCTTTCTTGTAGATGAGAAAAGATTTCAGAGCAGGGGGATTTAAAAGCTTGTGAGAATACTTTGAAAACATGAATAACTGTGTACCTCAGTGGAAGATGCAAAAAAATGTAATTTTAGCAAATGCCTCCATACTTCCTGATTCTGCTTTTGATTCAATCGGTGAACAGACTCATAGGAACATGAATGAGAATGACCTACAGCAGCTGCAGGAATAAAGAGGGTAAAGGATGGAGCACATGTGAGTCTTGGAGTCTATTCTCAGAGAAGTGGAAAGATTGACATAGGAATGGGGAAAACAATGTGCTAGAAAGGGAGTGCAGGACAGGCATGGCACAGGAAGCAGGCAGGCTCCAGCTTTGGGGAAGGCATGGTGCTGGCTGACCTGAACTCTGTTGTTTTCATTTTCACTACCAAATGTGCTTACAAAAAGCTAAATTAAAATGCACCTCTAGTAACTAACTACAGCGTGTGTGACCCTTAAGCATCCGAATTTTTTTTCCCCCCGTTCAATAGCAGGGGACAGATTGGGTTTGCCTCTTGGCCCTTCTGGGTATAGGTGTGACACTCAAACTTTTTCCAGCTACTACAGGTCCTACTACTTTTTTTCTAATGAGAGCTGAGATTTTTCTCCATAGTCTTATGATTCTACGAGCTAGGACTTCAAGTCTTGAGCTCACAGTAGCTTAAGGTGCAGTGAATGATGGGCCAGAAAGGATGAATGCTTTGGCTGTGCAATAGCTTCACAAGCTGTCCTGCAATCACAGAACAGGACTCCTTGGGCAGCTATCCAGTGTGATGAAATTTATGTGGTCGCCCCTTTGTCTACAAGCTGTGTGTTCTGGGCACCCTACAGATAGAAGCATATGTACTGGCAAAAAACACAAGCCTGGCTGTGGTTACTAACTGGCACATCCTATCTCCTCACAGCAGGTTTGTGCCAGGTGGCTTGAGAGTGCAGCTGGCTCTGTCCAACCTTTTTACCCCATGTTTCTTCTAACAAGCTGAGCACTGTGCAGTCAGGGCTCCTTGGAAACAGCCTGCCCTCTTAGCAGGCGATGGTTCCTATTCGGAAAAGATTAAAGTGAGCATGGATGCCACCGATGTGTAAGGGACATGGAATGGCTGACTGGAAAGATAGAAGGGTCTAATCCAGATTGCTAAACCTGGCCCATAGAGGCAGTCAGTCATGAGGTGCATATCTCGCTGATGGTAATGGGAACAAAGTCCACAAAGAGAATGAATATGCATTTGAGTACACATGTATGCTTTTCTGCTGCAATGATCAGATGTATCCTGATTAAAAAAATGAACATACACTCATGCCCAGGCTTACTCAAGTCACTAAGATACCGCTGTTTGAAGATGGTGTAGCATTACATCTGATTAATGTATTTAGAAGTAGATACAGAGGAGCTATACAAAATCAAACCATCTCCTCGCAGTCTGGAGACACAGCACTAAGTGAGATTAAATACTGACCTTCTCTCCTGTCCCAGCTTGAAATTCTACCTCTTTTCCTCCCAAACAAAGGAAAGAAAAAGGACCCTTTCCCCCTCATATTTATGTTCAGGGATTTCTGTTACTGCTGCAACCAAGGAACAAGTATCTGTGGGCCAAGTTATGGTTTGAATGGGACATCTTTGCAGTTGCTAAAAATGACAAATGCTGGCATTCTGAGGAGACCAAAACCAGTATCATTCTACCGTGGCAACAGGTTGTCTTCCTTACCACATATAATTAAAATTGTTGTACTAGGTAAAAAAGACTGAGGTTAAAATGGGCTTACTTAGGCTCTTTGTAATGTGTTCACATTCTTGGGAAACACAATAATAGATGACATTTTGCTGTTTTTGCTTTTTAAAACTATGGTAGTTATGCTATACTGAAGTGCACCCAATATCTGCATTCTATGTCTCTTCTTTAATATTAACTTGCATGCGATTACCACATGAATCTTTAGCAGTGCTTCCCATATTCGATTCTTTACTGCAAAGTTTTAAAACTGCTCCTTCCCAAAAGCATCTTTTCACAGGCTTCAGGTGCCTTCCTTGGTCACTTCCAGGTATGCTGAACACCTTGCACAAGTGCGCAAGCAGTGTTCCGGTTCCACACATTGCTCTCTTATACACTGTAAGCAATGTCAGAAGCATCAGGAAGGCACAGCTGCCTCCATCAGCCAGATCTCTAGCACTCAGATGAGAAGAAAAGACACAGAAACTTCAGCATGGCTCTGTCTTAAATACATTCACATGAGAAAGTGGTGCTCGGATTTTATGACTGTTAACTACCTGCTAAAGCACAGAAGCAATTTGTTGTCAGCAGTATAGTTGACTGCTTTTGTTTCCTTTTATGTTCATACCTTTATTGTATTTTCAATAAAACATGCCTAAGGTAGGCATGCTGAGAAAGATGAGCTCACTTGTTATAATACAAAAACACTGAGAATCTTCAAAAGGCAACGAAAATTTTCCCACTAAATGCTTGGCTTCCCTATGTTTAAATCCTGTGCTTTTCCTTCTAACCTGGAAGACATGCCAGCCGAGCTCAATACTCCCTTTGGAACAACCTGATCCTTTTATTCCACCCTAAACAAACAAATAAATCACTCTTTACAGTGGTGATAAATTCGTAATAACCACAGGGTAGATGTCAGTGCCAGCTTCATATTTCTCCGTGGTCAGAGAACACGTTTTTCCTGAGAGTATGTGGAGATATTGGAGCCAGCCCAGTGAAGGACCACTAAGATGATTAAGGCACTGGAGCATCTGACATATGAGGAAAGGCTGAGAGAGCTGGAACTGTTCAGCCTGAAGAAGAGAAGGCTCAGGGGGATCTTACCAGTGTGTATAAGTACCTGATAGGAAGGAATGACAAGGGAGTTGGACTCTCCTCAGCAGTGACCACTGGCAGGGCAAGAGGAAATGGGCACCAGTTAAAATGCACAAAATTCCATCTGAACACAAAACGCTTTTTTTACTGTGAGGCTGGTACAACACCAGCACAGGCTACCCAGGGAGGTTGTGGAGTCTCCAAGAGTGGAGATACTCAAAGCCCAACTGGACATGGTCCTGGGCAACCTGCTCTAGCTGACCCTGCTTAAGTGTGTGGGTTAGACTAGATGATTTTAAGAGGTCCCTGCAGACCTCAACCGATCTGTGATGCTCAGAGCAGGGACTGCTCTTATACAGAAATTTCCAGTTTGATTACAGAAGATGTGTGCAGCAAAAACATTGAGTAGACTTTAAGATCCCTTGATTTTAGAAGTTGTAAAGTCAAGCACTTATAAATCGTCATATTGCTAGAATTAAATTGCTTGTAGACCCTTAAAATGGATGCCTTGCCATATGGATTATAGTTGAATCTGTAATTATATGAGGAATTGCTTATTATGTTCTTGAAGTGACCTGACGATCCTGCAGGCTCCCTGAAGACAGAAAGGGATAAAGCAGCACAGGAGCAATATGTGTTCAGTAGTTTAGCAGGCAGAAGCCGTGTGGAGTTAAGCAGGCTTAAAGCAGAAGGAAGTTTCAGAGACTAAAGTTGCAGAGACTTCTTTGACAGTGCGATTTTATTTTCAGAGCTTCCTAACTTGGTTCAGTTACCTAAATAGCTCTGCTCACCAATACAGATGTTTCTGACACTAAAGGCAAAACTTCTTAAATGTGGACCAAAACCCTCTATCAAAATATGCCACTTCCCTTTATCACCCATTGACTGGCAAGCAGGCAGAAATGTTGGTATACCAGCTCTAAATGCAAGCATAACAACATCAATTTAAATCCTGGTTTATGTGAGGAGGAACCCTGCTTTATGAACTGTGGAAACTTAGCAATCCACGGATTTGGTTCGGGGAGTGTGACAAAGTTTCTGCACTTCTTAGTGTGATTTTGAGAACAAACAAGCAATGGCAATTAGAATGGACATAAAATGTTCTGTGAATGTAGAAATAGCACGTATTCTAGGGAAAAAAAAAAACAAACTGATTTTTTAAAAACATCAGAGGTGCCATCAGTGAGAGAAATTTGAGAAGAAAAATTCTTTGTGGTGGAAGGGGATGCTTTAGCATCAAATGGTCAATTTTGTTTCCTACTAGAACCACCACCTTATCTAGCACTTGTTCCACTTGCCCAAGGCAGTCCATCCTACTGCAAGTCAGGCAGCACCCTGTAAAGGGAGGAAAGGAAAGTCTGAGAAATATGACCATAAAATCTTAATCTGATAAGCAAGGAATGAAGAAAAGCT
This sequence comes from Morus bassanus, assembly GCA_031468815.1. Lineage (NCBI taxonomy): Eukaryota > Metazoa > Chordata > Aves > Suliformes > Sulidae > Morus > Morus bassanus. Next base: position 53,585,054 of record CM062567.1, on the reverse strand, counting down.
GGTAGAAATTTTTAGGACCTCAAAATATTTGTAACTTGCACTGTGTGATACAAGGTGCTGTACAGAACAGAGGTTTCTAGATCAATGTAAAACAGAGCACAGTGACTCACAGCTTTTTACAGGCAGGCTTGCTGAAATGATAAAGCTGTACCCTTTGATAAGAATGAGTACGCTCACCTTTCCCAGGGCTGTCAGAAGGTGGAAATCAATGGACTCCCTGTATCTCAGGATTCGGAGAATGCCATCCAAGTACACCTGATCCTTATTGAAACAGCCTAAAAGGAATCAAAATACATTGCACTCTTATCAGGGTTTGTCCAAGGCATGTTCTCAGAAGCCATTATAAGCAGAACAATTTTACTTTTAAAAACTAGATATTTATATCCCAGACTTCGAAAACCTTCCCAAAAACTAACTAGAAGGCTAAACCCACTAGCCAGAGAAAGAAATTGAACACAGAAGATGGTGTCTGTGAATATCCACAGCAACATTACATCTCTTGTAATAAATATGAAAGGTCAAACTGTGAGTATGAACTTTTTCATTGGTTTGCAATTTACATTCCCACTTCCAACAAAAAAAAATCCATTACTGATTCAATTCAAAACTCTCACGGACATGCATTTTCAGCCTTGCTTTCAATAGCATAAATCCTGCTGCCTCATTTCAGAAAGTGTGGAGTCCTACTTCTCCCTTTTGCAAAGGTTTTACTGTGTGACATGATGAAGGAGCTTTGTGCATGTTCTGAAAACCTCCCTGAAGTACAAAAATAGAGAAGGCAAATAGGGAACCCACCTGGTTGTGATGTGTCAGTCCGCCCTCTCTTGGCTCGTACGCAGTAATCCCACCTAGTATTGGGGTCCTTGACAAATTTCCCCACGTCCTGGAAAAGCTGACTGAAGGACATTTGGCTAGCCTGATACACTGTGTAATAGAGCAGGGCAGCTCTCCAAAGAAAAGGGTCTTTGCGGAACAGGACACTGTGAATGCTCGCTAGCCCCTCTTCTGTAGGGTTGATTGGTTTTAACCCGTGTTTTCTACGTCCATTCCAGTTGCACCAAGGCTGGCTGTTGTTGTTAAAACCCCGAAAGTAATGAGTTCCTGAAAAGAAAGGAATATGGGACTTAGAACAGAAGCATCTAGTGATGAAAAAAAATTATAAAATATGGAAGGAGATGCCCATTTCAGAAATCTGAACTGGTAGGATTGGGCACTGGGTAAAGTGCCAACTTTAGTCTTGCCTACAACAGAGAATTTTGTCAGAGGTAGGTACACGATGTAATTATTCACCTGCTGACTGAAAGTGGGACTCCCAAAAATGCCTAAGGAATACAAATATCAGCAGGACTTGAGTTCCCAAATCTGTAGAAAGGAATATTCAAAAGTGTCTTACATGCTGAATACCTCTAGCATAGGGTAGATATTGTACTGAACAGAAGAAAGGAGAATCAAAGTACGGGGGCAGAAATGTTGCCTCCTGAAGGTGATTAAACAGCCCTACTGCAGCATTGGAAGAGGCTATCTCCCCTTATAATGTGAGTAACAGTGGTTCAAGGCAATTGCAGGGCTTATTCTTCAGTTGAAACTCAGGCACTAGCCAAGTTTATCCACTTTTGATGTACTTAATTAAAACAGATTCACTGAAAAGTTTGTAGAAATTTTCCACAGGGCTAGGCCAACCTGCCAACCTTGTGTAATGCAAAATCAAGGCAATCTTCCACTAGTTTAGGGGTCACTGGGTAAATTCTTTATACCTAAAGCATGCCTGCATTTGCAATCAGTGCAGCATAACAGCAGATTTGTAAAGTGAAATGCCTGGTACTGAGGTTGAACGGTCACACTATTTTTGTTTCCCTTTTTTTACTTCCAGACTAGCTCTAACTTGTTCTTGTGAGCAAAATGTCCCTGAGCAGTGACAGCACTGAAGGTGTGCCTTGGAGCATAGCCTCTGGGCTAGCATCATCTGAAAGGATTACACTTTGCCTGCTCCAAAATTGCTTTGGCATGTGAACCTTAGTGCAGTAAATGGGACTCGCTGGTAGACTCACTTCAAAAGCTCGCTCCTGATCTGACCTAAAATGCTGATGAACATGAACTCTAGGAATCCTCAGGTGGATTATCTTCCTCTTACTGCACACTGCAGTGATAAATAGGTTTCTCCTTCCCTTTAGCACACCCACAACCTAGGTTCTTTAGACAGGAACGTTCCCTCCTTCTGTGTATGTACAGTGCCTGGCCCATCATTGCAAAATAAGTAAGAATGCATGCAAGTACTCCCCTTTGCCTGAAGAACTGGTGTCATGCTCATACCAATTTCATGTCTCAGCATCCCTTCCAGCCAGTGCTCTCGCGCAGTGGAGATATTGATAGTGAGAGTGGGGCGGCCATTCACCACTGTCATTGAGGCTCGAGATAGCAGGTCCTCCGTGAGATGGACCACAATCTGAAGATGAGAGAGTTCAGGTAGCAAAGAGCTCTCTTCTTGCTCCTATTCCCACTTTTTCCTTTGGCCCTTCCATTATTTCATTTCTCTTCAGTCCCTTGCCCCTCACAACTCTTCCTTGCTACCAGAAATCACCTACGAGAGACACTTCTGACACCACTGAGCTATCCTAGTCACCTGTGCTGCTGACAAAACCTCAGACTTTAGTGGGACTCAGTATGATGGTTAAGATAGACAGACATGAGAATGCAAAATTTAATATGGTAACACTGACCAGATTTGGGGGGGGTGGGGAGCAATCATATGCAGAGTAGATTAGAGAAAATTCCGTTTTTTGAACTCTGTCTAATTATCTTGGTACTACTGAGAACTCAAAAATATTAGATAAGCACACAAAAATTGACTAGGTGTCTATATACTTAACTGTCTGAAGCCTTTGTAGTTGCAATTCTAAAGCCACATGAATGAGAGGGGGAAGCACTGTGTACTTTGTTTCCCAATACATGATGCAGACTTGAAATGTTATTAAAATACTGGTATTGTTTTGTTTTGTTTTATACAGGAATATAGTTCTTGTTTTCCTGTTTTCCCTTGGAAAATTGGTAATCAAAACAAAAACTGCCAGAGAAGGAAATTAATACATATTGATATATATTGTTATTTGAGTTTAAAAAGACTTTTTAAACAAGTGACTGGGAGGGAGAAGGGAAACTCTGTTGAAGACTAAGCACCTTTCCCTCCTCATGTAATGCCTAAAGAAACAGCACTGCTCAGAGGAGTACAAGGGAGAGTACCTACAAAAGAGATAATTTTTTTAATATCAAAGTTAACAAAAAAGGACCCAGGGATCAAAGGCATTAACATGACACTTCTCTGTATTCAAAATCCACCATTCAACTTCAAGTTCAACAGCGAACAATCAGTCCCATAAAACTCGTATTTAAGATGCAGGAAAGAAAGGTAAATCCCAAAGCATTTGGATTTAAAGCATGGGTACCACTTAGCTTTATTAACCACTCTTCAACTGGAGAATTTTCATAATGTTTTAGATCATACTAAGCATGATGTATTAACCCTATTTTTGCAGAAAAAGTAAAGCATTTCATTAAGAAGGACACGGGATGTTTGATGAGGGTGTAGGATCCTGCTTCCATGAAGACAAACCAAGACAAAAATGAATGCAAAGGGAGATAAAAGCGCAGCAAAGACCAAAAATATAATTTTTTTTCTGCTTGCTCTAAACCGTAGTTTTATAACCTCATTCTTAGAAACACAGGTAAGGCCTGGTACAAGTGTCAAATTATAGTCTCCCAAAAAAGTGTGAGGAGTTTAACGGTTTCTCCTAATAATATTATGTTTACTAATTAAACCTAGTTTCTGGGAAACTAATCTTTGTCTCGATCTCCCATTCCAGACTCCTCTTGCTCACCACGAGTGAGCTCACCCAAGTCTTTGACTGTGTCAGCTGGTGTTTTCATTTGGAATAACTTACTTTTTATACATTGAATTTCATCTGACTCTTCCAAGCAACTCTATGTAACTCACCAAAATGTATTTTTAAAATCCTGAATCTAGGAAATAAGTTTTTTGTGCAGGGCTCTAAAAAATTAGATGGTTAAAGTCAGGAAAAATCAGCACTCAAACCAACTCAACAAGCCAACCTCTTTCAGACATTTTTATTCACTTATGTCACTTTCATTTGTGTTGCTTCTTATAAATCAGTCTCTTGGGCTGCTGCTTATTTTTCTTGGCCTTTTCTTAACTCTTTCCCTTGGTGTAAATAATTTGATACAAGAGAACGGATGGCAGAACTGATGAATAAATGGAAATGTGCTAGTCTCCAAGTAGCTGAAAAAAGGAGGGAAGGAAGGGTGTCGTTCTTGGGTACTCCCAAAAGAGGTGAATCAGGAAACAGGCAGGCTCAGAGAGATGGCTGAAGCATTCACAAGGAATTTGCATCATTTCAATTGTTCAAAAATCAGACTGGGCACAGCCATGAGAAAAATATAATATAAGGAATATTCTTGTAATGGTCTCGTGTCCATCCATGCGTAATTTCTAAGATCTACATAAATGTTTCTTTCCTGATCCAGCACATGACTTACCTCACCCAGACAGCCTTCTTTCACCATATATTTCCTGACATGATTCCAGATGCGACTTTTGGTCAGCAAGCTGCCTCCAGTGGCCTGTTCAAATTTTTCATAGCTTCCGTATTTCTGCAATGTCCGCTCCATAATGTTAATGGACTAAAAAATTCAAAAACATAGCAAATATGAATGCAGTAAGACCCCCGTGTCAGATTGGCATGTGTATTCTTTCTCTCCCTCTCAATCTCTCTCTTTTTAAAAAATCTTTCTTCTTTTTTTAACTCATTGGGAGTCACTATCAAACCACAGTCATTAGATACAGGTTGACACGCTCTATAATCAAGTTGTATCATCTTCAGACATACATTCATGCCATAGTACTGAAAAAAGATTCTGATCAACTCGTCTTGGACCCACATACATCAGCATGACACAGATGATTATCAGTCTAGTGAAATAATACCCATTTTCTCTGTAATTTTGGGAAAGTTGCGCAACTGCCTTGTAAATCAGACCTAACAGGTCACAAGGACATTTTCATTTTAAGTTGTCAGCACGTTTCTTTTTATGGTTTTCCAAAGAATTTTACAAAGGTCAACTATTACTGTCATCTTGCTTCATTTCTTGGTATTTTCTAATTAAGGAATGCTGAACCACAATTAAGCAGATGTATAACTATAATTTTAACGATAATATTTCTATCAAAAATGTCTCCTTACAATGAAATCCTCTGTACCATGGGTGTCTGTTTCAGAAAGGAGGAGAGAGAGCAGGAACTTTATTCAAAGAACTTTCATTCAAACTTTTCATTTAAAGCACAATATCTCTTTATAACCCCCCCAAAATGAAGGAGGGATATTCCATAAGGCAAATAAAGTGGTGCCAACTTCAGTTCTCTTAGGTATTGCTGCTGGAAGAAGTCCTTTTTGGGTGGAAAGCAGAGCATGATGCCTGTAACATTATCTGAACTCTGTATGTGGATGTTAGTGGTGGGGTGTGAAATGCTCATCCTCAGTAATCTACTTCCCAACATGTCATTTCACACCCTTAAAAGAAAATGTGGTATAGAATAACTTCTGCCCAGCAATAGCCCAGCTACAGGGAACAGCTTTTTTCACAGATACGATAACAGGAGTTCCCAAGAATCTCACAGAGAAAAAAATATTACTGATATTACCTTAAAAAAATCAATGTTCTTGCTAAGAAAATGCCACTAATGATGAAGGTAGAAATCTTGCAGGCTTCTTTTTACGTTGTACACTTAGATCCATGCATGAAGCTGATAACATGCTTGTTGTTTCCAGCTATGTAATTCTGACACTGTCAGATTGGCTTATTGTCCACAAAAATAGGATTCGTTTTGTATCTGTCACAGCTACTAACAATCCTATTCTAATATTTTTCAAGTTGAAGCTAAGCAACCCTGAGTAATTGCTACTGAAAGCTATAAATGCTAGCTAGTTGTATTCTTAAAGTCCTGCAGCTCTTTGATGAGAGAAATATCAATTACCTGAATGCCAAAGAAATATTGCACCTAATGTTTGGTATTTCTTTGTCTGCCTCTAATAATTGTTATTAAATTTGAAGGGCTTCCTGGTCAGATCTGAATTTCTTTTTCAAGAATGAAGAAAGTAGCATAATCTGCTACCTTAGCAAAGGGGAAAAAAAAGAAGGCTGTGGTTTTGGGGGGTTACACAATCTGGAAGCAAAGGACCTACCTACTGTGTCTCGCTCTGTGATCTCTATTCCCGCTACACCTAAGTGTCCACAGGAAGTTTTTATTTACATGGGAGCAGATGGCATATGCTGGACAGTATTAATAGCGAATCAGAAAGCAAGGCATAAACAGAAATCTGTAGCAAACGTCACCCCTTAGTTATTCCAAGAGCTACACCACCAGTTCTCCAGGGACAGCCCAGCAGCACCCCAATACGTTACTCGGAACTTGGCCAAAAAGTTAGCGTGCGCAGCCTCAAGAGAATGACTCTGGCAGAAACAGGCTCACCATAAAGCCACCTAGCGTTGTTACATGAACCCTGCCTCCTCTCACTGCCTCCCGTGTGGCCAAAACTCCCTAGCCTCCATGCCACCTCCAGCAGTAGTTTCAGGCTTGACAGGGACTTGCAGTAGACCCCCTGAGGGCCTGGTTACACTTGGCTGGTTCCCAGGATCCGGCCCATTGGAGCAGCTGTGTCCCTGCGCTTGCTGAAGCTAGTATGAGTAAGAAGTGGATGTTATGAAGAAAGGCATGAGTGAGGGACATGTTATCTTTTCTTTTTAAAGTTTGCTTTATAAGATCAGGCGTCAGGATTTCTGAAGAGAGGTATCATAAAAAGACGAATGCCATGCCACTAACTGAGCCACTGCAAACGATTTGGCTTTGCCTCTCCCTGTTACAACACTGCAACGAGCACACACAGCAGCACAGCTCCATGTTGCGTGTTACACAGCCCCACTTGGTACTGAAACGGGTAACTCCCAGGAGAATCAAGAGGCACCTTGCAGACCTTTGGCTCGATTGTTTGCAGAAAAAATAAATCCTATTGTTTCTAAAGATGAGAGGCTGCTGTGAAAACTGCAATGTCCTTCTGCAACTTAAAAACAAATCATGTTTTTCAAATGAATGTATTAAAAATAGAGGATGCAAACTGGGTAGCCCTGGCATCATTTTGCCTAGCCACTACTGCAGGTATTTGACAGAGGTTCAGCACTGTTATTTTTACTATTATTCCCATTAACCTATTGCACAGAAATATGAGTAAGGACAACCACATATCTGTACTGGTGACCTACGAGGTAAATGGGATTTTGGTTCCCAGTAACTTCCCCATACATTAGGTCTCATACAAATGCATAGGTGTGGCAGGGCCTAAAAGATTATAAAAAGACATTAGAGAGGTCTTTCTATGTCCGTAAATAATTTTTTCTTGTGAACAGTCAAGTCTTAACATCACTTGTCATTTAAAAATTACCTCAGATAAATGAAGCAAGGTTATTGCCTAAATATTAAAAGAGGAACACAGGAATCCCTCACGCAGGGCCTAATGTTTCTGGAGAGTAATGACAATTGCTTCTAGCAAAATTTAGCATCAAGGGCTAGATATAAAGAACAAATCAAAGCAAAATCTAGTTCTTGTTTAATAGCTTGTATATTTTCCCAAAGGATTTTTTCCTTTTTTTTAATTACATATGAATTTTTAATTTCTAAAAACATTGGCTGCTTTCTAAGATTTTCAGTGTCTGTAAATGCTGAGGCATTTTCCTGCCTTACACAAAATCCTTGGTTAAAGAAGCAACCCAAAAATGCCTGCCCCCTATCCCAGGAATTTTATTCTCAGCCGGCAACCTGAGTAATTCATGACAATAGTTCTTCAGTTTCCTTTGCAAGGTGCCAGATCCTTAAGATATTAATGTTACTTGCTAGTTGTTTGGTGTTTCTGGTTTCTCTGAAAAATTAGTTAACTTCATTTGCTCACTCTGAAAGAACAACTCTCTGAATTAATCTTTGGGCATGAAATTTTTCTTCATGACTTGTTGATATTAAATTTCAATGAAGTCTATTAGATTAAACACACTAAGTACCCACTTAAATTCTTTGATGCTTAAGTTTCTTTGAATGTGCACCAGTGATTTCCATTCCTGAATTTCCATTGCTGCCCAGCAGCACCACCTCTTGCTTTTCTCCCCATCTCTTCCGGTGGCCAATTCTATCTCTCAGTAATAAATTATGGAAAAAAAATCAATATAGTTAATAGCATTTTATAAAAATCACAGCAAGATGAAGAAGCAAGATGCAATTGGTGGAATAGTCTGCCTTTAAATTCTCTGAAAGTTATCTAATGCAGGAACTGATACAGGGATGCATGTTATTTTCAAAAGTTGCCAGGATTTGGTCTTTTCCATTTTAAGGGGTCTTAAGGCATCCTTCAGAAAGTATCCAGCACTCGGGTGACACATCTCTACTAGTAACTCAAACAAGGCCAGTCGAGTAGGGGTAGATGAGAACAGGTTTGATGAAGCAGAGGACTGCCAAAACCATTTGAGAGCAAGGGGTCAGTTTCTTCTCAGTGTGAAAGTTCATAAAAATAAGTGTGTTTGAGAAGGGCATGCAAACTTTATTAACCAGTTCTCTGTTTTGATGCTGTTTATAAAGACATTACTACTACGGGATGCAGCTGTACGTAGGTTTGTTATTCCAGGGTACTCTCCTGCCTTAGTCAGAGTGCAGGTATTTCTAAACCATCTCATCACAACAAACAGTGAGAAAATGAGCACTGAACTTGCCTTAAACTTCCTCCTTGGCCATGCATTACAGCAAACTCCCTGGAGCAGAGACCCGGGTGTACCAAGGGAGGCAGCATGAGTTTGGGAGTCAGGAAGCCCAAGTTCTAGCTCCTCCTGCCTGCTGGCAGGCACCCTCCTGAAGTCTCCCCGAGCTGTTTTAAGGCTTTTCTAAAACACTGTGAGACACTTGAACCAACAGCACAATGTGAATAGCAGGTTTTCAGAGATATATCCCCCTGAAGAAGCGCAGACCTACTCTGCCCTCTCCCCACTCAACCCCATACACTGCTGGCAGCTTCAAGGGGAAATGTGGGATACTGAAGGGTGCCTCCTCCACCTTACGTGCCACACTGAGTAACCTATATCCTGATGGTTCAGCCACCTCCAAGTAGATGTGGCAAGTTTGAATCCATGCATATTGAGAAAGTCATTAAGCTTAAGCCTCCTCATTGCTGGACACGCATTCTCTTGGTTAGGAAACTACTAAGAAGGGTGCTCACCACTACCACCTTCTCCCTTGACTCTGTCTCAAGCAAAACAGAAGTAGTCCCAATAATTCTTCCCAGGTGGGCAGGTGTGACTCCCCAAGTACTGAAACAACAGGGAGAGCCGTCTCACACACACACATTGCCACCAGCGCACAAGTCTCTGGGGAGCAGCAGATCACCCCAGCAACAAGATAGGCCCCATCCCCAGTGATGCTGCTGGTTTTGATGCTTCTTGCCACAACCACCCCAGCTGGTGGTGGTTCCAGAGGGGAAATTGTTTGGGATATATTTGGATCCTAGGCACTGAGTACAACACATAGCCCTTCATTGGGGTTCTGAACCTGTCTCTGAGGTGAGATGACTCGAACTCAGGTGTTGCAAGAACTTGCTGGGAAAGGGGAAAATCCAGACCAGCATGCCAACCCTTGCCTATTCCAGCATCCAGCTGTGAACTCGTATTCCTGCCTCTGGGCCAGCAGAAAGCAAGGTACTGGTATTGCCACGGCTCCTAAGGCCAAACTGTAAACTTTTCAGCAACAGGTAACAAAACAGAAGAAAATAAGGACTATGTGGCTGTACCAGGTTACTGGTTAGGAGTATTAAGTTCCTGTTCTTTTCATTATTATCTAAAAGGTCTGGTTTAATCCCTCTGATCACAATCAGAGAGTGCCAAAAGCAGCAGAGGTCCCAAGACAAGCCCCCTTGCACAGCAAACTCTGCTGATGCTCAAGAAAGTAATGACACAGAAGCACTAACAAGAGCAAGGCAAGGCTCTGTTTAATTGACAGGTTTAGGTTTTGGTGGTTGTGGTGGCTTTTTTTAAACAAATTATTTACAGCCAAGTAGGTCTCTGAATCCCAAGTCACCCATGTGTGGCAACACAGATTAGTTACTTGAGAGTTACTGTAGATACATGTACTGATAAGACATGTTCATGAATTGTTTGAGGCAACCACGTTAGAAAATGGGCTCAGTGACCTCGGAGTCAGCCCCCTGCATTCAGTCAGCTCATCCTACATTCAGAGGCAGCTCTGCTACTAAGGGGTTGCAGTCTCTGCTGAGATTTGCAAGACACACAAGGCTTACAGGCCTTTCTTCCCTGCATAGCTTAGTTGCTGAAAGGAAATACTTCTGAGCTGCATCCTTAGGAAACACTAAGCTGTACCAGATGGAACTTGTTAGTCTAATCAACAGCCATAAAATGGTGGCTGCCCTCCTTTTTGGGGTCAAGTAGAAAGAAGGGAGAGAGGTTAGAGTGGGTTTTTGAGGCTAGTCTATTTAAGGCTGTAGTATTTTGAGCTTTATTTTTTACAGTAGCTTTTCTTTTCATGCTTGCTCTTTGCATGATAAAGAGTGTGTTTTAGTGATTTAGAGCTGATAGAAACATTTTTAATGAAAAGCTTTTCAAATATTTTGCAAGGAATTAAAAATTAATACTCACTTGATGACACTGTGCCTTGAAATAAACCTGTGCACCAGAAGTGATCTACAGTCTCTTCTAGTGGAAGAGAGAAGTTTGTGCAGGACCCTGGGAACTTAGGCTACTTGGATAGCCTGATATGCTTTGTGTTATATATTAACATACTTTATCTATAAATCTTAGTTTAGGAGGGTGTCTGTTACCCATGGAGAATGAGGTGTTTTACAATTAAGTGCTTTCACAGCCTGTAACACATTATTGAATCTTCAACGTGCTTATTCTGTGACATCACCTGGGCATTGCAAAGGGTTACTCTGTTGAATGTCATCTTGTTTAGCCTGCCAGCTCCACCTAGCTATTTTTCTAACATCTGGTAAGTTTGCTAATTGTAGGCTACTTGTATTAATGACTTAAAAGGTATGTAGTACAAACACAATGTGGCACAACTGATTGATTTATTTATTAACTCAAAACTGCTATATTTTTATGAGTACAAGGGAAAAAAGGACGTACAACTCTTTCACAGGGGGGATTACTCATTCCACAAAATGATGATTTTTAAAAAATATATGTGTATGTAAAGACAGATTTCCTGCTTCCATGTACAATTCAAAGAAATAGGTGTTAACACACAGGTTACTTGAAGTTACAACTTCCTTGCTGTTTTGGTTCAGCAAATTGCAACTTGTTAAGTCATCTGCTCTGCAAACACTGGGGACAATTACCTCTAGCTAAGAATTGCCACCTCTAGCATCTGTGCAAAAATAACAAACACTTTAAGTGTTAAGGAAACTTAACAATGAACAAGTAGTTTGAGCCAGGAGGAGTGCTAATAAGAAAACTTTCATAGCACTTAGAGCACACAGTTGCTGCGCTGACCTTGAAACACAGCAATAAGAGAATTTAACTTCTGTAATATTAGATGTCAATCAATGTGAAAAGCTGCAAGTCTGCATACCATTTTTTATTCTCAAGTTCTCTTCCCTAAAAGCACATATTATGTGACTCATGAAAGAACCTTATTATGAAGAAAACAAGATAAAGTAGAAAGAGAGAAACAAAGAAATGGAGCAAAGTATGAGAAGAGAGACATTAAAAATACTATTTTCAAATGTATTAATTCAAAAATGTTTATGTCTGTGAAAAGTCAATCGATAAAAGTGTTGGGCTGTGCCCAAGGTTTAAAATCTTTGATGTGACTAGAGGCCTGGGGGTGAAGCAGGTGCTCACAAGCCTGTGTGTTCCCCATTCCCCATTGCAGCATTGCTGTGTTAATGGTTTGCAAATCCATAGTGCTCTTTGCCTTAAAAAAAAAAGGGGGGGGGGGGCAGGGGGTGATTTGTCTTTCAGATATGTTGCAGTAATGCTATATTCACCAATTCCACAGACATGCACAAAAGCAGAAAGGGCAGTAAGAAAACACAATCTGTTTTAATGTCCTAGCAGGCTATGCACAGCTGTGGGTAAAAATATTTTTGAAATTATTAAAAATCTTCTGAAATATCAGGTTTTGAGCTCATTTCACTGAAGTGTCTTAAAAGCCCCCTATAAAATTGATGAGTTCTGTCAGTAAAAAGCTGGTTTTACAGAGATATTAGTCATAGAAGAGTAAGCAAGTGTAAGCCGCTGTAAGCACCTTTTATGGAATAAAATAGGAATAATTCCATTTCTGTTCACACAAGGCAAAGTTCCCTAAAATAAGTACAGCAACAAATGAAAGCCAAAAATATTTCAAAAAACAAAATTGAATTTATACTTGTTGCAGGAAAAAGGATGACTACATGCCATTGTGTCTTTACCACAGACCTGAATCTTGACACTGTGAGTACTTTTTTTGCAACTGAAGTAATCATTCCTGAACTTAACGTGTCCTATAAGATACCTACGTGTTTCTTTTGACAAGTAAAATCTGCATGGAAAAAAAATAGCACTGAGGAAAAGCAAGTGCTCATACAATATTTGCTGATTAGAATTTTGATTAATGCTGCTTTTTCTGGAGAGTAAATTTGCATGAAATTAAATTCAAATTTGTGTGGAGTTGAAAATGTCTAAAGCTAGTTGTAGACAAAAAAGAGAGAGTGCCACCTGCTGGCCTTGGAGCTGTGTTAAAGCTGGTTTTTTGGTTATTTATATGAAGTGCAGGATATTGTTGTTCAGTGTTTTTAGGAGCTGAATTTTGAAGAAATGCTTCTCTTGCTAAAAATTTCTGTAACTTAAACTAAATCTTATGAAACAATTTATATACTCCTTCGTAAGTTTCAGAAATATCATACTTCATTGAATAGTAAACCCTTCGCTGCTTTTTATAAAGTTGTTATAAAACTTTTATTTTTCCATGCTTTGTATGTGAAGTGAAAAAGGTAGAGTTACAAACTGGAATAATATTAAGGAATCATTCATTATTAAAATATTCATTATTTAGGTGTGTGTGGGGTTTATTAAAAGAAGGGTAAATCAATGACAGGTCTGCTCCATAAAATCATCATGCATAAAGTAATTTTTAAGGCTCTACTACCTCATGCTGAAGGGGATAATTTGCATTAAATTCAGTTTGACAAATTAGTTATTGTTGACTTGCTGTAATCTATGATTAGTGTTGCTAACATTGCTATAAAAATCAAAGGAAAACTTGCTAAAAAGCTCTAGTCAAGGAGTGGTTTTATTTGGTGTCAGAAAGATTTAGTTGGTTATTTAGAAGCATGGAAGCTGATTTTAAGAACGGATCAGCCATTCTCTGTTCTCATAAAGAAAATAAATTTTTAATGAAAACACAGCTACTGAGTTTTTAAAATACACAGATATTTTTAATGTGAAAATGGAGATGAAGCCTTACAATATGACGACTTGATGGGTAATTACACCTGTGTGCTTTCTTGCATTTGAAAATGTATGTCAGACTCTTCACAAGTTAAGGGTCAGTTATTAGAATCCATGGTACTTTAATTCATGTATCCTTTGCACCAGGAATTTTTGGGGTTTTGGAGTGAAATATTCATATCACAAAGAAGTGAAACTCAGGGAATGGCAGGATCTCTTCCCAAGCTACGTATCACTTGAAATATGAGCTTTCCTATTTAGAAAAGCTTGTCAGACTTAATAGTTTATAAAGATCTTATTTAAAAAAACAACAACAACAAAAAACCCACAAAAAAACAGAAGTGGAAAGAGGACTGTTTCTGTTATTATATAGATAAGCACTGGTTTTGGTTACTTAGGACAAAGTTGAAAGGAAGATGGTTTTTTGTGTCCTCCTTGTTGCTTTTCAGGTTTTTTTCATAACTCAAAGACAGGTAGGAAGCCAGGGCTGTTATATAGAATGGGAATGCCTGTAGCTATGTTACAAGTGTGGCTGCATATTATGGGGGGAGGGTGTGTGTGTGTGTGTGGAGGAGGAAAGGGAAAAAAAAAGGATTTATTTTAAGTTTTACCTATCTCTGGAATGGATTTTCAGTCTGCTGCTTGACTGAGCCTAAATCCTTTCAAAGTTGGTTTAAACAAGGAACATTAACATATGCTTATCCAGTAACCATGACCTCAAATAATTACTATCCCCTCCCAATCCCTGTGTCACCAAGAGGATTGGCAGGATTTCTACACTGCTTTTTTCCTCTGTTTACTAAAGCCTATTTAGACATTGTATTTTTCCTATATTTGACTCTGCTTCATTGCCTAAAAAGCTTTCTTGCCTCAAATTATGTTTCATGTAAGCCCATTTATAAGGAACCGAGCCTTTATCCTATATAGAATCCTGTAAATATTAGGAAGGCTTTCATTTTTTAATAAAAAAAGATTTTCTTTCACTTCTACTGTTGTATCCTCATCATTGATGCATTTCTCAAACAGTAGGGGAAGATGATAAGCAGGAGCAACTTTCACTTACTACAAACAAAGCCAAATGCCACCTTTACAAGTTTAGGAAAAAAATAATCAGTGGAAAAGGAGGAAAAAAAGTAACTATACCTGCTTAAGAAATCTGTCAGATGCGTGGCTATGCTTAGCTAACACATTTGGCAAAGCAGGGTTTGCATATTCAAACTGAGGATTGTATGTGAAATCTGACTTGAAGAATTTCGTCTTCTCTTTCTCCACATTGGAAGGTTTGATTGCAGTCAGTAAACAGAGTTTTCGGCCAGAGATATCTCCCTCTTTTCCATGGCTTTTTGATGAGTGGGATTGCTTTGGCTTTGTTAGATTATAATGCCTCTTAGTTCTACTTCTGGGTCGAGGTGGCAGTCCTATGCTGTTCCCTGCAACTGACATACTGTTTGCAAACTTCATGCTGGTAGACACCGGGCTAGTGATGATGATGGAGGGCTGTCTGTTTGTGCAGTACCATCCGCTGCTGAGCAAGGGTAGCGGGACTTTGATTTTGCGGTGCTCGTTGCTTCGCAAGGTGGTAGAACATTTTGTAGTTTTTCTGTGTTTCTTGTGGTGAGCAGGTGACTGCTTTTGGGTCTGGTGTTTTTTCTCCTCTTTGCTCTGCAGAAGGACATTGTAGCTACTGGTTCCTGTTGTGAAAGTGTCCTTAAGAATCCCAGAGGGTGGGTGCTGGAGGCTGTTCTCATTATTAATGTTCAGCTTATGTTCTTCTGGACTCAGCACTGATTTCTTAGAAAGCTCTGTCTTAGGCCAGTGAAGTTTTTCTGCATTGAGGGGAACAAAAAAAAAAAAAAAAAGAAAACCTGAGGACAAATGTGATTGTTTCAAAACAGCAACATGAATGAAACAGAACTTGTCTTAACTGCAGTCACATCAAGTTAATCTTGATTTCTAGATATATGGGAGAATTGTGTGTGTATATCACTTTTGAACAATTAGACTGGGACTTGTAAGATCCAGCTAAACAAGTATTTTATGCTTGCATCTCTATGCATGAATGCATGTTTGCAGATACGAGCTACCTTGTTTAAAACAAGACTCTGTGCAGGACTTTATGAATGTTTACTGTTACCTTAACAAATTTTTAGTTTTGAGCAAAATCTGATTGATCTTTATAATTCAAGGAAGGCTTTCTGTATGGATAAAGAATAACTTAAAAAATAGGAAACTGTATAGGAGTACATGAGCAGTATTTACAGTGAAGTCCCACAGTGATCTGTGCTGTGATACAAGCAGTCTGGTGTGGTCTCATCTGCAAAATCTGATTCACAGAATTTACTCTCAGAAAAGATGAGAACATTGCAATGAGCCAGCCACTGTGAACAATTTACAACACCATATGAATAGTAATATAAGTTTAACAGACTTCGGTTTCACGTATTCCTTCTTAATACAGACAGTAAGTTATATTTAAAGAGGAGAGAAAAGAGAGATCAGCTAGTTACAAACACACCCCTGAGAATCGTTAAGACAACAGTGTCATTTCATGTATTCAAAGTTGTTCTACAGTGAAACACTTTAAAACTGTATTGAAGATTTGTGCTGGCTTGTTAGAGAGAAGTGACCCCCTCTTCACTGGTTCTAACCATCCCCTTCTCTCACCAACTAGTTCATCCTAGAACATTAGGTGAACCAAAAGTAAGGGCGCAAATAAATCCTGCCATAGAGAAATACTTCCTACTTCTGCACCTAAGATGAAAGGATTCACAGAACAGGAGATATGGCCAGAGCTTGGTTAAAGCCTGCAAAAGGGATTTGAGCTTCAGCCCACAGTTATACATAGCTGAGCTGTAATTACTTTACATACAGTAATTTTGCTAATGTTCCATTTGGAGTATGAGATCATTAAATGCCTCCAAGAAAAAAAAAAAATCAACAGTAGTTTAATTTCAGCTTTATTTTCACAGTAAAATTAGGTTTTACTCCCAACATAAGCACCATGACAATGTTATTTCATGCTGTTGGACCTCTGTCAGTTCCACATCAATCTGTGTTCCTTGGTACTCCTGAAAACGCTGCTCTAAAGCAAAAAGACAGAGGTCCTATTTGCATGAACATATGACGGGAAATCTGCAGCCTGGTGTTTCCTCCACTGGGAAGAGAGATAGAAGCATTAGATCATTCTCTTTCACTAAAGCATGCATGTATCAGGCAAGCTCAGTTTTGTTTCACGGTAAGTTTGTGAATCCTCTTTCTGTGCTTGGTGCAGGAATGTGCTCCTTGGTGTTCCTGTTCAAATTTTGTCAGATCATTCTCATCACATGTGTGACAAGCCACCTGCCTGGCTTATCTTGCTTTACCATGAGCTGTAGTGGTGAGGAGCCACAGTCCCCATCACAAGGAACACAACATCAAATACGCAGCCAGGATACTGTGCAGTAGGTATTCATTTATGTGTGTGCCTATCTACAAACAACTGCTATAAAATGAGGCATTGTTTGGACAACAGAATAAGATGACAGCTTGCATGTATTTCTTGTCAAGTATTTAAGACTGACTTCAGGCCTGCGCCAAGTATTACAGTATGAGAATCCTTACTTTTAAGAAGGGGAAATGAAAGGCAAGGTTTCCAGAATGAACACAGAAATATTAAATTTCTGAGCATGTGACTTTTGCTTGTATAGACAAAATTGAAGTTGGAAATTAAAGAGCTACTTCTTAAAATACAGGTGAGAGATAATAATGTAACGGTAGTGGTGGTAACACTTCACCTTCTCTATTAATCAATTCTCAAAAGCCACAAAGATCAGAGAAGCCTTAAATTGCTATTATGCAGGGAATACTTTTAATTAATAACTCACGTGTATCTAAGAAGTGATAAATAGAAGAGAAAGCAAATAAAAAAAAAAAACCCTAGAAACAGAATTCGAAGAAACAACTCAAAATGATCCACCCCCCAAGCTCTTGTGTCAATCCAATACCAAAAACTCATGACAGTAAGCTTTCTGAGCTAAGTAGTACAGTTGGCCAGTAATAAATGCATCTGTATCTAGATAATTTCTGAACATCACAAGTAAGAATTCTCCTGCAACTGTCACAAGTGGGGATCAAGCGCTGAACATGCACTGGCAAATTTCACCTGCACATGGTGGATATCAAAAATAGTTGTCCCTAAATCTGTAGTTACTTTATAGGTGTAATCTCACAGCAAAGTGATTTTTTCAGCTGCCAAACTAAGTGTGGCTGTCCTTCATTTTCTTCCAATTAAAGAAGGATAGTTTGATGCATATTTGTACTGGAAACCTAGAATCAACAGATAATCCAGCAGATTTGAAAGATTATATTAGATAACACTGCAGTTTTCACGTAAGTCGTGTAACTGCCTTTCTGCATTTTTGATTCATCTTGTGAACATTGTTATTGTACAAAATAAACTAGAAAATAATATTTGAGATGTCAAAATCATGTTGCAAAACACGAAATTTTAAAATTCTTTCCCAGTATATTTGTTTAATCTGTAAAAGTTATCATTTTAAACTCACTCACATCTGTAAGTCAGACAGCATCAACAAAACTAAAAATACACTGCCTTCTAGGAAACTCAACTTACTAAGCTATATCCAAGAGTTTCCAAGGATTAGCAATGCCTGGTGATAGAAGCAGAAGTCTAGTATTCTGAATAATAAAACCAATTTGTTGCGCAGCCTGCGTTCTGAAAAATGTGCTTTGGTGTTTCAAAAAGTGCTGAGATACCATACAGTTATAAAGTAGCCAGAGAATGGATTATCAACCCACATTAATTACACAGATTGGCTAGTAGTGATTTCCAGCTTTTAAACTCTGGACACCATAGGACAGGTGTCAACAGATTACTTCTAAAAGGTCTGAAAAAGGCAAATTGAAAATCACCGTACTATAACTCTATCCCGCATATCACGCTACAGATCATATAGGTTTTATCTTTTTTATCTCATCCACGTGTTATATGTGTTCTGAGAAGTACAAATTTGAATTTCCTGACTTTACATATTTCAGTTTTTGCAGCAGAAAACTGTCAAAGAACATATGCCCAAGCCTCCAGTTACCTTTGAGAACCTCCTTAAAAACCCTTATTTTATGTACAAAGATTCTCTTCATTGCTCTCGCTTCCAAACACTCAAAGTCACAAAGCCCCAAGTCCTTCAACAATTAAAAATCCCACAACAAAACTAGCATAGTCTCAAAAAGATTTCTCAAAAAGAAGAATTCCCATCATTTTCAAGATATCTGCTGGAATTGGCAGTACTGGAGTTACTCCATTCTGCAGCTACAAATGTACTATGTGTCACAGAACGATACAAAATACCACAGGCTTGACTTTGCCAACAGGGGAGTTTTACCCCTGTGTAACTTCATTGATATACATGTAGCTATTCCAGTGTCACAGCGGTACTGGAGAAGGGAGGTACCCCAAGACTGCTAACAGCGGGTACGCGGGAACCACAAATCTCATTGTAATTCTGCACTAACGAAATACTTTCCATGTGTAAGTTGCACCCCAGTCACTAGCTTTGAATCTTGTAGCATCACAGACACTGATTAATCCTGTCAGAGGTTATTTGTTAGGAAAAATGTTAGATTTTATGTTATATTCAGGATCTAGGTTATATTATTGGCTTCCATCCTTTAGAAATTGATGAATTGAGCTAATCTTTTATTCTGTTAATAATGTGTGGTAAAATCCCAATGTAAGAATTTTTCCAGACTTCGGAGTGTCGTAGAAAAATCTTCCTCTAGGCTACTGGGTAGCTGCTATCCAAGCAGCTTCTTCAATAGCTGTTCCATAGGTGGAATGAGGTTAATGACAGATATTTGTGGGCACAGATGTCTCTCTGTCCAGCTAGCCTCGCTCTAAAAAAGTAGAGAGCTCTTGCTGCTTTCGAGCAGCTGTCAGCCAGGTTATATATGCATAATGGACAAATCCTTTCCAAACTGCAGGTGTGATTCTTAAGGTGCTTAGCAAAGAGCATTTCCTCTAATCCTAGGAATGTAATGGTCTGAGCCACTGCTTTTGGTTTTCAGTTCACCATTACCATGTTAGAATATGCTTGAACTTCTTGTTCAAAATCAGAAATCACTTCCAATAGCTTGATGTGAATTTTCAAATTTATAGAAATGCAAATAATATAGGTGATCTGTCTACAAGTAATAAGAAAATAGGGAAGTTTGAAACTGAGAGATGAGAAGAAAATATACAGATGTGACAAGTAAGATTCCCCCTTTGAGACATTTTGCAAACGTACAGTTACATTACAAAGAAATATTTATCTTCAATATTCAGATAACAGGAATAGATTAACAAGTACCTGTAGTTTATGAGCTCTACACTGTGTGGTTTGTGGGCGCAGAGGGCTGTAGAAAGAATACTCTGCAAAAAACAGGCAACAGTGTGTTGTATATGAATCTGTAATGTTCCACTGCCTCGCAAATACTACAGGCTTATGTTTGTAGCGTAACAGAATCTGACCAGAATCTTGTAGTATATTGCCTCACCACTATTAACACCTTTAAGGATTACAAACACTCAAGTTTTGAACAGAAAGTGTCAGGCAACTTGAATTAAACAGCTCTGGAAGCTCTGTCTATAATGACTGAAAATGGTTTAGTTGTAGAATTAGTCAGTGAGCTCCTGTAAAAAGACTGGTGCTGAGCTATTTTCTATTTTCACAGCATGTTAGTTATTAACTAGAGCCTGTATGATGCTGGGAACTTCGACATTTAACCTAAGATCCCCCACCCCCCACCCCGAAATATCCACCTATTTACTTTCCTCCTGTAACAGTGTTATCTGTCGTTCAACTTTAAATCTGAGCTCCAAAACCAAGGGAAGTTTCAACTATGAGCCGACTTGTATGTCTGATTCATTAACTGCCCATGTTTGTAAATAACTCTGAAATATCCAGCATTTACAGGACTTATTGGCATGATTTTAGACGGTGCAGTTTGGTTTTTCTTCTTTGAAATGACAATGATATTTAAGATGAACTCTTTCTACCTTAAAAAGTATGAACTGACTTGCAAGCAGTTTCCTGCGTGCATGTTTCTACACTGAAATATGATATTATGTAACTGACTCCAAATTCAGGTTCTTCAAATTAAATCATATGAGCACAGTAAAAATCAGTAAAAGTGAAGACTTGGCCCTAATGAAATCAAGTAGCAAACTCCCACTGATTTAATAGACTCGGGATATAATCACAAAACACTGATTTATAGACAGACCTGTACAGGATGAAACTCCCATCCAAGCAGATCTCTAGCTCGCTCTACTGCAGCACAGGTGTGTTCAGGAATATTTGATGGGGGGGGGTATGGACCCAAAATAACTCTTTCCTTTTAAGAAATCTCAATCCTTTGAGATTACAGTTGCTGCTGCACATCTCCAGGGACGCTCCGTCTGATTCCACGAACTTTATCTCTACTCCCATCAACAGAAGTAACACCCTACTTGTATCCACGCACAGATGGAACGGCATATAAATTAGGCAGAGAAAGAGCAGCGGTAAGAAATCTTAATTATGACTGTAAGAGTATTGTATGAGGGGACACCAAGACCTCCCCACCAGACCTTTTCTGGACGGACTTCCCCATGACAAAGGAACATTGGCTTGAAGCAGCTGAAGTCATGATACATGAAACGATGCCGAATTTAAACAAGGAAAACATCCAAGTGAAAAATTCGTCTTGCAGCAGCAACTGCATTATAGGTTTTCCTCCATAACACATATACACGGCGCTGAAGGTAAGAGTATTTGCGCGGTATCATATATTTTTGCATATTATCGTTAGATAGCCATAATACAGGGTTTTACATACACATGTGATAAAGGTTTGTTAACTTCTCTGAACACAGGGCAAAGAGGAGAGCCGAAGAGTGAAAGGCACCAGATCTAATTAGATGTTAGCGTTCTTAGCGGCACCTTCTGTCCCTGGCTGCGCTGAGGGGCAGGCAGGTGCCGCCTGGTGTCCCTGGGAGGGGACCGGGCCCGCAGGCCGCCGTACTGCCGGCCGCCGGCGCCGAGGGGACCCCCGCCCGCCGCGCCGCCCCTCCCGGGGGCGCGCAGGGGCGAGCGCCGGCCCCGCGGCGCAGCGACGCCCGCGGACGCCCCCCGGCTGGCTCGCCGCCCTTGTTTCCCCGCGAGGGCGCGGCTGGGGGGGGGGGGGGGGGCCGTACTCACCGGTGACACGGATGGACTCCAGCATGGCGCTCTGCCCCGCCGCGTCCCCCCTGCGCGGCGGGATCGGCCGGGGCGGGCGGCGGGCTCCCGCCTCCTGGGCGGGGAGGAGCGCGGAGCCCCGAGGGGAGGCGGGGAGGGAGGCGGAGAGCGACGCCGGGCGCGGCTTCCCCGACGCCTCGCCGAAGCCGGCCCGGCCCCGTCCCGGCAGGCCGGCGCGTTCGCCCGGCCCCGCAGACTACAAGTCCCGGCATGCCCTGCGCCGCCCGAGCGCAGGCGCGGCCAGAGCTGGGGGCGAGCTGCATCCTGGGAGCTGTAGTGCCGGGGACAGGCGGCCCCGCCGCTGTCCCGGGGTCATAGACTCGTAGAACGGCCTGAGTTGGAAGGGACCCGCAAGCATCATCGAGTCCAACTCCTGTCCCTGCACAGGACAACCCCAAAATTCACACCGTGTGCCTCAGGGCGTTGTCCAAGTGCTTCTTGAATGTCGTCAGGCCTGGCGCCATGACTGCCTCCCTGGGGATTCTGTTCCAGTGCTCCACCACCCTCTGGGGGAAGAACCTTTTCCTAATATCCAACCTAAACCTCCCCTGGCACACCTTCCTGCCATTCCCTCGGGTCCTATCATCGGTCACCACAGAGAAGAGATCCGCGCCTGCCCCTCCTCCTCCCCTTGGGAGGAAGCTGCAGACAGCCATGAGGTCTGCCCTCAGTCTCCTCTCCTCCAGGCTGAACAAACAAAGTGACTTCAGCCGCTCCTCGTACGACTTCCCCTCTAAACCCTTCACCAACTTCATGGCCCTCCTCCGGACACTCTCTAGTAGCTTTGTATCCTTAATGTACTGTGGCGCCCAAAACCACACACAGTACTCAAGGTGAGGCCGCACCAGTGCAGAGCAGAGCAGGACAATCCCCGCCGTCGACCGTCTGCAATGCAGTGCTTGATGTACCCCAGGACACGGTTGGCCCTCTTGGCTGCCAAGGCACACTGTTGGCTCATGTTCAACTTGCCGTTGACCAGAACCCCCAGGTCCCTCTCTGCAGAGCTGCTCTTCAGCCTCTCGTTCCCCAACCTGTAGGTACATCCAGGGTTGCCATGCCCCAGGTGCAAAATCCGGCACTTGCCCTTGTTCAACTTCATACGGTTGGTGATTGCCCAGCTCTCTAATTTGTCTAGATCTCTCTGCGGGCCTTCTCTGCCCTCGAGAGCATCAACAGCTCCTCCCAATTTTGTGTCATCAGCAAACTTAATTAGTATTCCTTCCAGTCCCACATGCAAGTCGTGATGCATGAAGCCAGGATGGCCACCAGCCAGGCAGGCATGGCACCCAGTGGCACCCACAAACATCGCTGAAAGAGCCCGCTTGATCGCACCGGCACAGCTTGCCGTCAGGTGCCAGCAACACCAACGGGTTTTCAGCGTCGCCCTTTGCAGGAGTCTAGCAGGCATAACTTGCACGGAGTCCAGTGACTGCGTTGCAGTACATTGATAATTATCAGCTGTCATCGTTGCCGTAATTGATAATGATTGGTACAATTGACAATTATCTGCTGGGTCTAAGGCAGGCAGAGAAAGAGCTACATGGGACAAGGGTGCTCAGCAGACCGTGTGCTGCCCTGAGAGAGCACCGCAAGGAGCCATTGTCTCTTGCTAAAGAGAATGCAGGAATTGCATTGGGGCAATAGTTCGGGGCAATAACTGATTTTAGTAATCAAGAAGGTTGATTCTTCATTATTTCATTTATTGTATGTAATAATTACATCAATTATTATACACTGATAAGTAATAAATAGAATTTAAAGCAGAAGATAGACTTCATATTGCACCCTTCTGTTGCTTTACTTGTTGTGCAATGTTACTTTGCTTGAGAAACCTTTCACTCCTTGAAATGTAACCTGCACGTTTTAAAATGCCTATTGAACATCAGATAGGAACAAGTTATTCTACCTCAGCAATCACAGTTGTGTAATCAATTAATGTAGGCATGGTGTAGGAAGATTTTGTACTCTTCATGCAGACTTGAGGGCATTACTGAAGTCAGATTACACAAGAATACATTTTAGTGTGTTAATGCATTTACTTTTCTGAATGGTCAACACTTAACGGGGAAAGCAATTCAACTGAAAGTGTTTTAACAGCACAATAGTGCTCCACATACATTATGTGAATGTAGTGATCTGCCAGGGAAAGGAAAGCTGGGACGTTGTGCGCTGCTTTGGTTGAATAGCTTAAATGTCTGCCACCTTCCCTCCCATCAATAAAGTCACACCTGAAATGCACTGTACACATTGATTCTCTCCAAAACATCGTCCTATAAGATATAAGGTCTGGCTGTATCATCACGTAGCAGGGATGAGAATTCCACAGATCACAGCTTGTTCATACTTCTGAGAACCCCTTTCTTTGTCCTTCCTGGAAAAGTTTTACTGAACTTCATGAATCCTTCTTAGAGACACTTGTATGTATGCAATCATACAACTGAGCAGACATTGATGAGTTAGTTCTGTCTGCTTTCATATCACTCTTCACAGGCAATAATTACAAAAACAAGAGTTTAAAGCACATATTTTCAGTTCATTTTCTACTGCCTCACACACAGTCAAAGATAGGTACTCTTAAGACCAGCTATAAAAAGACTGAGGTGTCATTTTTCTCAGTCTGCTAATGAAGAGCTAGTGCTAAAACACACTTCTACCTGGCTGACAAATTTGATGTCCCTTTTAACTTGAATTCTTTGAGGAACAGAGAAGATACATGCTCTGTCAACACGTCTAAGTTTAACCTAAAATGCCCTCTAAAGTACTTTGCTAACAGTGTAGTATTTGGAACCCGCAGGCTTGTCTCCAAATCTCAAATTGCAGGAACTGGATAAACACTTTCAAATTTAGAGAGACAAAGCTATTACTAATGGGTTACAGTTTGCTTGTGATACATGGCAATTACAGAAAAAAACCCTGAAACAGTGAATTGGTTCAAGCACTGCAAATAATCAGCACAGCGGATGAAGAAATGATAGATGGCTGCTACAATGTCAAGTCAATGTACCATTTTACTATAACTCCCCAATGGTTTTGCTGTGTAGACCCTAAATTCTCTTGGAGATGATACTTTATATATGCTTGGAGGCCATAGCAATGAAATCAGTAACTCCAGCTTTTAATGCGTATTTTACACATCTATCCCCTCTTCTTGCTCCCTCTGGTGGATGCCTTCTCTCCATGTTTCTCGTCTCCTGCCTACTTCTCCCTGGTGTCTGTGAATCCTTTTCCACTGAGTGCTTGGGCATTCAGTCACCCCTGAATCTGCTGCCTCTGTTTTTTGTTTGTTTGTTTGTTTGTTGTTTGTTTGTTTGTTTGTTTTTGGTTTTTGGTTTTGGTGGGTTTTTTTTCTTCCTTTTCTGTCTAGCCTTTTTCCTTTGCAGGATGGCTTGAAGGTTTTGTTAGGTCGTGCTAGCTCCTGTCTGTAGCAAGAGGATGCCAAAGGCAGTAGCAGAAGGCACAGAGGAAGGATGCTAAAAGGCCACCTGCCCCTGTTTTCTTCTTTGGCTCTGAGCAAGCTTTGTCACGTTTGTTGATTAAAAGCATAATGTGGAAAGCTCAGTCAAGAAGAACATTGCTAAGTATCTCAATATGACAAGAACGCTATATATATTATGTTTAAGGTACTTCTAGCAGTTCTGACCGCAAAGACGTCTTAGCTTGCAAGTCTGTTGAGACAGACATTGAGAAAAAGATGAACTACTCTGTCATGAAAAAATTCCTGGAGGCTATCAGTGCAGCTGGCACGGGTTGCATTGTAGTGAGGTGAGGAGACAGGGAGATAAATGGTAAGGTTTAGATGAGCCACACTGTGGAATACAGCTTAAATAATACAGTTCAACAATACCAATAGATCTATATCTTGGTATCACGTATCCATTGTTAGGAGACAGAATTAAAGCTGACATGCATCTTGTATTCAAGCTTCAACATAACATTACTTCCAGAGATAATTTCAGATTTACCTCATCATGCCTTCAGAGATAATTTCATATTCACCCAGTCAAAAATATGGCAATGTCTTGCACGCAGAACAATATCTTTATCAGAATATTAGCATCAATAAGCTCTGCAACATGCACAGTCTCGAAGAGCAGTGATACATTTTATTGATCTCTACATCTGTCACAAGCTAACACTGCAAAATTCAAACATGTATACATATATAAACATGTAACATATATAAATGTATACATGCATTTGGATTTTAAATATGCATATACATATATATACACACACTTGTTTTAAGGTTGATTTTATTTGGTTTCTCCCCCATATTTACACCAACGTCTTTCTTCTGCTTCTCTGTGCCGATAAGAAAGAATCCCTGAGGAACCAGGAAAGCTGAGAACCAGAGAGTCCTTAACTATGCATAATTTGGCACAGCTTCGGGGCTATCAGAGTGGCACCGTTAGCCTCCCCTCCTTGACTTAATGACTCTTAGCTGGCTGAATATCTTCTGACCAAACAATTCTATTGACCAAGTGACTCCAACTGACCATCCTTCCAGACATATTCTTTCTAGAAGCTCCTTCTGAAATGTCTAACATTGCCATCTGATTCCAGCTGGGTCCTATGTTTCTAGTGTACAGCAAAGGCAGCACATGCTTGTGGAGCAGCTTACTTATAGTCTTCTTCAATGGGACTGCTATTTTAAGATGCCTTGAAGAGCACAACTTGATACAGCTCCAGTATCCAGATTGATCTATCCACTGAATTTGTTCCTGCTTTATGCTAAGGAGGCTCAATACCGTAAACCCAGCCCAATAAGGGGAAACAAAATGCAGGCAAACCTTGCAGTAATATTCAGAGAAATGAAAGCAATAAAAGATCCTCATGATGTCAACCTACAAATGTAGCTGAATGTTGTCCATTATCACCTGGGGAAAAAAAATCAGAGATCATAGATTCACAGAATCATCAAGGTTGGAAAAGTCCTCTAAGATCATCAAGCCCAACCATCAACCCAACACCACCATGCCTCCTAAACAATGTCCCGAAGTGCCATGTCCACATGTTTTTTGAATACCTCCAGGGACGGTGACTCCACCACCTCTCTGGGCAGCCTGTGCCAATGCTTGACCACTCTTCCATAAAGAAATTTTTCCTAATATCCAATCTAAACCTCCCTTGGCACAACTTGAGGCCATTTCCTCTTATCCTATCGCTAGTAACTTGGGAGAAGAGACCAACACCCACCTCGCTACAACCTCCTTTCAGGTAGTTGCAGAGAGCGATAAGGTCTCCCCTCAGCCTCCTCTTCTCCAAGATAAACAACCCCAGTTCCCTCAGCTGCTCCTCACAAGACCTGCTCTCCAGACCCTTCACCAGCTTCACTGCCCTTCTCTGGACACGCTCCAGCACCTCAATGTCCTTTTTGTACTGAGGGGCTCAAAACTGAACATGGTATTCAAGATGCGGCCTCACCAGTGCCGAGTACAGGGGCACGATCACTTTCCTGGTCCTGCTGGCCACACTATTCCTGATACAACCCAGGATGCTGTGCCCAGGATATAACCTGGGCACGCTGCTGGCTCCTGTTCAGCCGGCTGTCAACCAGCACCCCCAGGTCCTTCGCCGCCAGGCAGCTTTCCAGCCACTCTTCCCCAAGCCTGTAGCGTTGCATGGGGTTGTTGGACCGAAGTGCAGGACCCGGCACTTGGCCTTGTTAAACCTCATACAATTGACCTCGGCCCATCAATCCACTCACAAATGCACTTACACCTACTAAGAAAAAAGAGGCTGCTTTCCTATGGCAGAGAACTGCATTATATAAATACATTAGTCACAGTAAATCATGCACCTGCTTACAGTATGGACTGATGGACCAATACACCCCTCTTGACCTTTCCTCCTCTAACCATCTGCCCACTCCTGCAGCAATGCCTTGTCACTACAGGGGTCCTGCTGAGAAAGGCAAGATGTTGCCTTCGGCAGTGGCAGGCAGGACTGGCAGGCAGCCTGAGCAGGCAGTCCGAGAAGGCAGCCCGAGTGCAGGCTGCCTGCTGAACCGCAAACACCTGCGGATGAGTCAGAGATACCTTGCTGTAGCAACACAAATACCAGGTCAGGCAGCACAGGGCTAATGACGATCTGCCCGCAAATAATGAGAATTTTTTAAACATTCATAGTTTGGGCCTTTAGAAGTCTGCCAGCTCTTTTGTGGTGCTGGGATAGTTTCAGTTGAAAAGCAAATGTTTTCACAGTAATGCATTGCCCTTTTTGGCAGATCACGTGGCGACTTCATTTGTTTCTTAACCAACCTGAGAAAAGCACAATGTTCCTCTCCCTATTGCCATTAATTTCCTCATCCTTTCCTCTTCCACATTGCCTATGCGATCCCCTGTTTTTTGCTGGTCCAGGCTGTACAACAGACTTAGAAAATGAAAAGGGGATACCCAAGAAAGACAAAACACTGTCTTAGCAGCTTTTTACAAGATGCAACTTGTGCAGTAATAGCTATGACTACATGGTGCTTTGGAGAAAGAGGCCTCCCCCGCTTGCTGGGGTCTGTGCTTTCCTAGAGCTGGAGCGCCAGCGCTGGGGGCAGGGGACCCTTCGCAGTTGACCTCAGTTGGCAAAGACCCAGCAGCTGAGAAAGAGCAACGATCAACT
Source organism: Morus bassanus (assembly GCA_031468815.1). Classification (NCBI taxonomy): domain Eukaryota; kingdom Metazoa; phylum Chordata; class Aves; order Suliformes; family Sulidae; genus Morus; species Morus bassanus. The sequence continues at coordinate 53,556,642 of CM062567.1, read as the reverse complement.
TCTTCATCAAATCATTTCATTTCATGGGACATCCAGATCCTCTCACTTAGGACAGGATCTGTAGAGCAGAAGGGGCTTTGCCTGGGCTGAAGAAGGTGGTCTTCTGGTAAGTCCCATTTTTAAGGAGAAGCACTGGACTCAATGAGGGGCAGAAGCCAAGGTGTAAGCCCACTCTCTTTTTCCAGTTTCCCTGCTACCTAGCTTTACCTTGCAGGTTCCTGCAGAGTTTGTGGGGTTAGATGGGACTATAAAACAGCTGGGGCTATTTTATTTACTCCATGGTGAATAATCCCTTTCAAGTGGTACCAGTGACAAAATCAGCTGATGGAAATAGCGTTGAAGCTTGGGAGAAGCATAAGCCAAGACAGGGTTCTTTTCAGACTTTATTCTCCTCCATCTCATGTCTGGTAATTCTCATCTCAATCTCACTCTGGTGATTCCCTGGGTACCACTTTATCACAGTGTTACTAGAGTCCCACAGCTGGAGCTCCAGAGTTTCTGAGTGGGGGACTGTGCAAGGCACACACCAACTTGCTTTCTTACAGATCTGCTGAGTTCAAAAGAGATTTTTGGATTAGACATATAAGAAGACAAGCGGCCCATACCAAGCCACTTGCAAACCATTGTCAGGGAGCAGCAGCTCTCTTCACAGCCCAAGACCTCTCTGTGTGGGCTCTGACTCCAGGCAGCCAAAGCCCCTGGAGATGTGAAGAGACACGTTCAGGGCTCTGACAATCCTCAACACCGCTGGAAGAACGAGGGAAGAATTCTTAAAGATAACCTCTTGGCCATTTCCATTCCCTTTGCCTTCTTTCATGCTTCACTGCAAGGTGAGGCAACCCTCCATCATATCACACCCAGACACTCAGCGACACTGTAATTGCACTATAGACTGCTACTTTATGTTTTACTCCATCAGATGTTTCTGTCCCTTTCATTAACAACGAGCCATGAACTTATTTTCATATTCCTTTAGTTAATCTATTTTCCATGTCGTAATAGTTTTTTTAGCAAAAGCAGACTGAAATATTACGGATATTTACTCATCTCTAACACATCCTCAGTGTAATTTTGTATGCAGTTTCTACTGAAGCCGAGATGACCGTGTGACCAGTGTCCCTCACGGGTATGTGTGCGGCAAATATCATCACTGTTACATTGTAATCGTGTTTGTTCAAATTTCAGTAGAATTCCTCCCTCTAAAAACAGCTTCTTCTTATTTCAGATGTACATTTTTTCCCAAATATTGAAAAAGAGGTTTCCGAAGCAAAACACGAAGCAGCCTAAAATCCTGTCTAAGTAGCACCCTCTAGTGTAAACGTGCTACTATTGCAGAAAAGAGTTCATGTTACCGTATGGTGGTTTTTTTGGGGGTTTTTTTTTGGTGGGTTTTTTTTTTTTTCCCCAGAGGAATGACACGGAAAGTAAAGAGAAAAAAATACCATGGAGTCATGTAAAACCCATTTCATATCCTTAGGTCTCTCCTTGTTCAGCAAAGCATATAGGCTATGCTTAACTTGGAGCACCTACTTTAGTTTTAAAACTTTAATGTAATTTTGTAGGTAACGTTCTTGGCCTTCCTTATGCATCCTTTATGATTTATTTAATGTGTGTCCTATAGTTTTATTTATTTATTTAAAATATGAGAGTAAGATGGCAGGAATGAGGTCAGAAAGTTATCACCTGTTGCGTTACAGCACACCGAGTCTTCAAAAAAAGGCACTAGAGCTGACAGAACACTTTCTTTGGGGAAAAATGGTTTTTCAACAAGAATCTCCTAATTTTTCCATCTTTCAGAAAATTATTTCAATAATATAAAATGTGATACAATTTGGCTGGTGAAATTGCTGATGTGATTATGTGATTACTCCATTTGCATTATGCTGCAGAGTTGCAAGCAAGTCTCCGGTACTGTAAATTAACATAATGGCACTTAAGTACTCTCAGGCCCTTTGCTTAATTTCAGAATTTTTATGTCAGCAAATGCTACAGCTGTACCACATGGATAAAGAAAGAAAAACAGGTATTTTATAACTGGGACACAAAAGAAGGAAGTCTAATTCCCCTTCTCTTGTGTAAATCAGTCAGGAGACCTAAATGAAAGGTCTTGAGAAACCTTCCATGATTTAGTGATACAAATGCAATATTATACAATGAAAACAGTGAACACAATAAATCTTTTCAGAATGCATGACAGGCAAATGTTTCTTAACTCCCACAGCCTTGTAAAAATGCAGAGTTCAACCACCCAGAGATTTTATCTGAAACTGAGTCCTCTTGACAACTGTCTCTTGTTGTTAATGAAATATGAGTTTTGTCTCATTCCTTGTTTCACTATTTTTCCATTTTAATATATTTTCTCTTCTGTCTTTTCCTCCTGTTTTCTTTGTTATTCTCCCTTGTTATGTGCCAATCTCTACTCTTTTCTATTTTTTTATTCTTTCTCCCCGTAACGTTTTTGCTTTTCCCTCCAGCTTCGATTTCTGTGATTTTCCCTCAGTGACTCTTCATATGAGATGGTGCATTTCAGCTCTGACAACAGTTAACACTAATCCATCCACATCATCATTCAGTGATTTAGTGTAGAATAAAAATGACGGTGTGCTTTTCCAACCTTTAATATAAATGGTGTCTTCAGCAAGCCAGCGTTTTCTTGAGAACCTCCCATATTTTGTGAATAACAAGTGAGGGAACAAATAAAATTCACAGTGTTTGAAACTCATTCTGTACATTCTGAAAATGTAGCATATTTTCCCCCAGCAAATATCCAGTTTAAAGGATTTCCCCCCCAGCTACACTTACGAAGGCAGAGTAATAAATGAAGCTTTTTGGCAGGATAAAGCACAGTCCCAGCTGAAAGTTAGACTGTAATAGCTATGGGGTCTCACATTCTTTTAGTCTGGTTGAGCTGGTTATCAGTTTCTTACTCGGGCTGCTAGAAGAGAGACTTGTGCTCTGAGCATTGGCAATTTAAATCCATGTCACGCATTGGGTTACTTACTCATGAAACCTGTCTTATTCCTGACATAAATATATTCCTTTACTGGATAGTGTCAGCTTAAGTTGCCTCTGTGATTACCATAGGAGCTGACAAAAGCAATATAATCATCTTTGGCTTGGCACAGAGAACAGATACTAAATGCTGCCCATCAAAATGTTTCTGATTATATAATATTTGCAATAGAGAATACAGATTAATCCAAACTGCTGTGTTTTGCCATACTATGGACCAGCCCTTCTATTCATTGTTTGGGGGTGAAATTACCTTTTCCCAGGCCAAGTCTCTGGCATGGTAGGATATTCAAGAGGATCTGAGGGCACAATTTGGTCTTCATTTCAGAATCACTGAGGAAAGGGTGGATATTATATTCTTACTGCTTTTCTGTAGTGCAGGATTCCTTTATACAGGGGTCCTGGTGTGGGACTTGTGAAGAGGGTTATTTCTTGCAGCCTGGCTTCATCTTAGGCACCGAGACACAGAGGGTCAGACCTGCACCGTATGTCCTCCAGGATCCACTGGAGGCAAAAAGATGGCGGGCTAGGGGAAAGGGATGTCCGTGCTGGTGGCACAGTCCCCCAGAAGCGCTGCAAGGGCTGTCTCCTTGCCTCTTCCCCAAGGTTAAACCCTTTGTCTGAAGTCATTGGGAGAAATTAATTCTCATGGGACTATAGTTGAGAAGTGATGATGCACAACACTGTGTACTGGACTATAAATTTGCTTCTCCTTTTGACGGCATCCTACGCAATCATACTACCAGTGTGAAATGAATATCAGAATCATGACAGCTCTCCAACTGATTAGCGGAAGAGTGAATTTTCTGGTAATAGATGCCTTTTGAAGGTAAATCTAAACGACAAGGAATATTACAATGTACTGTGTTATAACACACTGTATTGCCATGCAATAGATTGAATCTGCTTGCAAGGGCAAGATAGGTGAGCATCAACTTTCACTTTGAACTATTTCACTGTGAATAAAAGGAAATTACAAGTTGGAAAACAGTATTTTTCTCTAAACGACAGGATTACTGAGATTTTTCTGTGAATCAAAGGAAGCACCTTGCTCATCTTTCCTTTGGAATCAGAATCATAAACTCAATTTCTCAGCAAAAATAAAGTTTTAGGAAATGTTCTCTGAGGACTACAGAATGGAGCTATACAGTGGACTACACTGAAATCAGCATTTTCACCTTCAGTATTTTACATTTATGATTGTATCGGTATTGTAAGGAAGGTAGAGCCACAAAAACTTTGGCTAGTGCTCTCCTTATTAGTTAAAAAGTGCTCCATTAAAGTGCTAATGCAAACTTCTATAACCTTCCGAAAATGAAAATACACCTCTGAAAACAGTCAATATGCTTTAAAAATTTTGAAGGAAAACTTGGGAAAGTAAAAATGTTTTTCTTGCCATGTTAAAAGACAAATGACTGGCTCCCATGCCCATGCTCTCAATTCCCATGAAAACTGCAAGCCAGCAAAAACTGTTCCCCAAGTGCTTTGTATTGTGTTATTTATTGTTACAGAAGGGATTACTTTTCATTAGCTTACCCCTGGCAAGAAGAAATCTTAAACCATATCACGTGGGGTGAGGAGAGAGTGAAGGGTGTGATTCATAATTTTTGAATGCAAAAAGCTGGCATAAAATATTATGCTGTTCAGCGGGCAGAGCCGGCTCATTGTTCTGCTGGTTTCAACACAGCATTCCTTTCTTTCCCCCTCTTTTTCTTTATGCCTTCAGACTGTGAAACATCAGTTGATTTTTTCCATAAGTTGCAAATAGTTTTATTAATTTATTAAGAAAAAAAAATAACCCTGACTGGAAATTCCATTGCTACAGGCATACGCCCCACCATTATGCAGACAACGTATCTCGTAGCCATTTTATAGCACCATTCCTGAAAATGACTGACTTACTTTGGCCTTTGGAGCGGTAAAAGGATAAGATGTATTTACTGGCCATTGCTCTTCTGGAAGACAGACATAACCACTTGAGAAGATGAGAAACTAAGTATTCTATTTATTTCTAGCAGGGCCCCATGCAGTCTGGATCAAAATGATGAAGAAATTATTGGTGCTGTAGAGGCCAAAAGGAAAGGACATTTGTCACATATACGTTGCATTGACATTTTAAGCAGTTATACACTCCCAGGAATCTCAATTTCATTTTTCAGAATATACTTTATGGAAATAATTTTTACAGGAAGTGTATTTTACAGAATAAAGCATGACTATTTCCCTCTTTTTTAATACTAAATAGCAGATGAGATTATTGTGTACTCTAACAGTGCAGCTAACACGCTGGACCCCAGGCTGAGTATCACACTGTATGCCGTATCATTTGAAAGATGACAGCAATGGATGGAGCCACGTTTGGAAATGTGCCAACGATATCTGGAGCTGCACTGTATAAATCCCATAGATCCACAAGTAAATGCAATAAATTCTGTTATAGTTAAAGGGCTCAAATTGTGCATGACTTTTTTTCCTTTGGGATGGCTGAGAAAGAAAAGACATAATGATAATTCTCTCTTTTTATTTTCTGCTGACGACTTTGAGCTCCATATTGACTATTTTGTCTTCTGGTATTTGCTTGCTTTGATTCTCTACTGCTCCATTAAAGGAATGTTTCTGTTATTTCCTAGCAACAGCTACACCTCGTTCCTCTTGAAGGAAATAGGCTGCCTATCCTTTCTTATCACTATACAGGCTGGTTCATAGATTATGAATGAGTCATGAGTTCCATCTGGTAAGTCCCAATTTTCAGCCTGGTGTGTGAGCAAGTTCTGATGCTGGACCTCGGGCTGCTCCAACCCACATTTATCTGAGAGCAGTGCAGGGACATTTATTTGCCAGGGTGTCCAATCTTCAAGATTTCTTCAAAAAAGGATTTTTTGATATTGTATTTTTAGATTCTGCTGCATGCTGATGCCATGCTGTTTGCAAATATGGCGTTGGAAAGATTTTCTAATGAGGGATGATTAGAAGAGCATGGTCTGTTTAGCAAGGCAAAGTAAAGGTTGGAAGAAGAAATGACTGCTGCCTGTATTAAATTAAATAATCCAAGAGGCAAGAAGCACAGCACTAGGGAAGAGGGCATTCAAGCAAGGTAATGAACACTATTTGCATACGAGTAAAAAGGTATGAAAGGGTGCCAATATGTATGGATAGACTGGAAAGTTGATGAGGTTAAGTCATTAGGGCAGTCAAGCCTATAGCAGCCTCTGGGGGAACAGCAGAGACAAAAAAACCCAAGATGTATTTGTGATTGCATTCAACGCGTGGGGAGTTTGAGATGGTGCCCGGATAGCAAGGACTGGGTCTGAGCGCCCGATGGGTCTCTGCCAATTCAGCAACCCTAACGCTTGCACATTGAGCAAGGTCTATCAGTGAAACGGAGAAGGAAACAGCAGGTGGGTGAAGTTTGATGAGACTATGGGCCGTAATGCAAGGAGAAACGTAAAAGCCGTGAGAGGGAGCTGCGACCTTCACAACTGTGCTGGGGTAAGTATCCCCTCCATCCACAGAGTAGCGTTAAAATCATGTTTTCCTGTCAATGCCAGCTGAAAAATGAAGCCTTAAATGAAACAACAGGCTCACGGCACGCCACTACTGACCAGCTGCAGCAAGATGTGGAGTCAACCAAGCAGTATTGCTCCAGTTGCTTGTAAAGGTGATAAAAGCCTCAGTTTCCTTTTAAAAAACGCCACAGCTTACACCCGGCTGGGATGACGAGGAGGAGAAGGAGGAAAGGAAGGTGACAGGGCCGCCACGGCTGGAAGCACTCCCTGCACGCAGCCCACAGAAAGCCTGGGCAGCACGGCCAAAGGCAGGGGCCACACCCAGAGCCCGGGGGTGCGGCATGCGAAGCCAGGCCTGCTCCCACAACGGGGGAGGGCAGGGCCCCCCCGGAGGGCCCCGCAAGGGCGCCGGCGCTGACCAGGCCTCAGCCCGGATCGGGCCCGGGCCCGCCCTCTCCCTCAGCGGGCAAGCGGCCTGCGAGGGGGCGGGAGAGCAGGGCAGGCTGCTGTCGGACTGGGTAGCACTCGTGTCAATCAAGGCCCCTCCGTCCGCGGCGCGGGGCGGGACGTTGTGCGCACGCGCGCGCCTCCCTCCGCCCCGTCGCCCCTGCCTCGGGCACGCCCCTGGGTGTCACGCGGCGGGCGTGGGCATGCGCAGCTGGGGCGGGCGCTGAAATTCAAACGTGCGGAGCGGTTGGGGCGGTGGCTCTGTCACGCTGAGGGCGCGGGCGGCCGGCGGCAGCGGCAGCGATGGACCCGTTCACTGAGGTGAGGGCACGGCGTGGGTCGGTCTCCGGGTCCTGAGCTGTCGAGGGGGCGCAGCTGGGGCTTGATCCGGGGAGGGAGCGGGGGCGGGGGCGGGGGGAGCTGTCAGGGGAGGGGGCCGCAGGAACGGAGGGCGGCGAGGGCCCGTCGGGGGCCGCAGGGGAGGCGCTCCTTGTGGCCGCGCTGTCGGGGCGGAAGAGTGTCTCCCAGCCCTGGCTGCTGACTAAGGCCCGTCAGCCGCCCCCACGTTGTTCTGGGGGTTCGTGGGCTTGCAGAGAGTCTCTTTGTCTGCAACGGGGAGACAGGTCTCCCTGCCGCCTCTCTGTGCGCCCTCGTCTTGCTCGTACCTCCAACGTTGCAGCTGCCCAGCTGTTTGTGGGGCGTCAGGTCTCTTCCAGGAGAGGGCGGAGGTTATTCACGCAAGGGGCTGCGAAGGAGAGGACCTTTTCTAAACCGGGCTGATACGTGACTGCATTTCCTAGCACTTTAGTGTTTGTCTTTGATGGGCGTCTGTCAGATGAGATTTTCGGCTGAAACAGAAGCGACACTGGAAGCTCATGGGAGTGGTATTGACACACGTTGTGCCTGCCGTATCTAAAGGTCGAGGGTGATGTTCGCCCAAAGCAGCGACCATCTGATTAAAAGTGCGTCCTCTTTGTCATTATTGCCACCTGTGATTGGTCACTTTCATTTGCAGGCACAGTTCCCTTTTTTTAAAAAAGGAGAAGTCAGTTGTTAGGGTGGATTTGCGTGTGTGTGAGTTTTACAGAGGCAAAACTGTAACAAAACGAGTGGAATTGACCACCTTGAATCTATATGAAGGTTGGAGGTTTCTTAAAGATGCTGTGCTGTACTCTACGCTGATTTTTATGTGTGACAGTTGTAAAGCTGTGGAGCTGTCTTGTGACTGCTTTGAGGAATGTCATAGTAAAAATGGCCTTCATCCACAGCCTGCCTAAACAAAAACCTAAACTACTTAAAAAAAATCAAATACATTGGTGAAATACTCTCTTCTCCCCTTGAAAACAATCTGTATATCAAATTGGCATACTTTAAATAACTTGAGTACTCAAAAAAGGTGACTGCACAGATCTGACTTAAAAAACTGAACATAAGGTATTGATCTGCACATATTTACTAAATGTGTTATGCCAAGGCAGATTTACTCTAACCCCATGTAAAAGCTTGCCAAGTATAAACATCTGAAACCTCCTTCCTTAATTGGTAGTGAGTGACATGATCCAACTAGTCTTAAATAAACTTCAAGTCCGGACTACTGAACAAGTTTAAAATCATTTTACATGCTGGGAGATATTCCAACCTCAACACGCCCTTCTTGTAGATAACTGACTTTGAAAAGCTATGACCAACCGTGAGGCTGCTCCTTAGAGTAAACTTCATTCAAATGTTAGCTAGTATTGCAGAATGCCTGAAGTGTTGCCTAATCAAGAACATTTATGCTGTGGAGGACATTCCACTGTTGTGTAAAAATCTGATCAGTATTAGTATTAAAGTGTAATAACTTTCCCCAAAAAAAATTTTCTGAAAAGGAAACTTTTTACCACCTACTATGAAGTATTTATGTTCTGGGTTTTTTTCTTTTCATATAACCTTTCCTTAGCTTAACTTTTTTCAGATAATCTTTGCAAATTATCGTGCTTTGTTACTTGCAGGGAACTGGTGAGGCATTATAAATGTTGGTTATGTAAAGCAGTGTAATTCAAGCCTTAATTGGCCAAAGTATGCTGTTAATTCAGTGTTTGCTGATCACTTTACGGTCACAACTTTTTTCCTGGTCTCATGGAATTTAAGCTCAAATAAATATTGCTGTAAGATTCAGTGGAATGCTTTCAAATCAGACAGTTCTGAAATAACATTTCTTTTGATTAGTCTTCCAAGCAAAAACTAATAACCTGAATCTCAACCAAATTATTAATACAGAATGCACCAAGGAGCTGGTGCAATGGATACTTTTTTAGGGTCACAATGAACATACTAGTTGTGACTTTGTTTATAGCTGGTTATGTAATTCACCTTTCTTGCACAGAAGGCTCTATATTTGGTACTACGAAATGTTAGAAATAGTCTCGGTTGTTTTGTACTTTGAAGTACTTATTAACATTCATAGAGCAAAGTATGGTTTCCTAGCGTGGAGGATGACCAAAGAGAAAGAAGTGATGCAGTTGCAGTGAGAAGGCCTTTTCTGATTTTTTAGAAGGTGCTTTTGCAACACAAACTGTGATCTGCTAACTGTGACTTGATGGTTCTCAGATTCCTAGATGTAATGAAATAGGTATGTCCTGCTCTGAAACTTTGGCTGTCATCAGAACACTTGGAGAATGTACTTGTAGAAAATACCCTGCTGATGAAAAGTAGGTCTCAAGTTCTGGTGACTGGCTTACTCATTGTGTGTGAGAGCAGGGTTTGAATTACAGCAGTTGCATGGAAAACTTAAGATACAAAAAGCCAATAGGAGCTGGAGTTCAGCAACAGAGACGGTGCATTCTTGGGAAGTGACATCCTATTTGTAACGACCCAAACTCCATTCTGCTGAACTAACAAAACAGAAAGGAATGTGACTGCATATGAATAGAACTGTAGGAATACTGTTGTGGAAGATACACTCAACTGTGTGCAGCACAAGAAGAGGAGTTAATTTGTATAGCCTTTAAGATTTTATTTATGTGGGTATTACCTCCACTTTGTAGCTCTGCCTTTTGGAGGGTGAAATAAGGAAACTTGACTAGTGGACACAACTAGCCATGGAACTTTCATTGAAGGTACTAAGGCACTCCTGGCATTTCATGTGTCATGTTGTTCTCCCCCCGGCCCCTCCCCAAATGCTCCTCTTCTATGGAAGTTAGAGAAGCTGATTTTTGCTTTCACAAAAAACTGTTCAGATTGACATTCCATTTGTCCTGTGTTGCCCTACAATGGAACATTGTTGAAGACTTCAGCCTTAGACAGTTAAAAATGTGAAATGTGTATTTAACTGCTGTGCCACAGTACAGATAATGCCTGGCACAGTTCTCACAACAATTTATGTGCCGCCAAACAAGTGCAGTTTATATGCTTCCCTTTAAAGGCCGTTAGTTCAATCACACAATTTCTTGCCTCAAAGTGCCTTAAAACCTAGATCAAAGGAGTAATTAAGTATCCTTTAGATGTCATCAGACTGAGTGATAATGATCTATGAATGCAGTACTTAAAAAAAAAAAAAAAAAAAACAAAAAAAAAAACAAACCAAAAAAAAAAAAACAACCCAACAAAAAACCACCACAACACAAAACCAACATATTTCAAACTTGGATGCTATAAGGAATCACTTTCTACTAGTGTGGAGCCTTTACTAACACAGCTATTTTGTATGGAATATGATCATAGTAATCAAATTTCCAACAGATGGGGAATGAAAGAGAATGTTGTTAGATAGATGAATTGGTATGTCTTTATATGTTCTTCCGTATAGAGATATATTGTGATAAATAGCCTGTTTATTAAGACAACTAGTTATATTATCCATCTATTCTTCGCAACTTAAGCTTGAGGAACAGCAATTCACTTTTTGATTTAGAAGTTGTAATAGCAACAATTTTTTTTAATATTAACAGCCGTGCATTTAATTTGTTGAATTTTTTTTATGACCCCTTGGCAATCACTTCAATGTTGTTTACTTTGTTAGAGGGTTAGTGCCAGTCAGGTGACTTGACCATAGGCTTTAGCAATGTGTCAAAAAAACCTACTAGCAAGACTTGACAGTTCAAGACTGTCGTGGTGATTCAGTTAGAAAAGTAATTACTTTCAAACATTTCTGACTACTTCAGGCTCTATAGAAGCCTCTCTTCTTTTTTAGTTTTGCTGTTGCTTGTGCCTCTTAAGCCTGGTTTCCGTTGAAAGCCAAGCTAGTGGGAGACGCTAGTGGATTTAATGACCAGAACTTTGGAACCTACCAGCTAGCTTTGCTTCTTTCTAATAAAAGAGTAGGTGTCTTAAATGTAACTGCTTTTACAATTTTCATGAAAGTTTGTGGCTAGGTGACAAGACCATTGGCTCTGTGAAGAAAATGCTGCAGCCTGTTATCTGTCTGGTAGGCCAAAGAGCTTCGGATAACCTGTAAACATACCGACTGGCCAGATAGCAAAAAGGTAGCTTGGAATGTGCTACAGCATGAGCTACCTTTTATCTAACAGGTACTTGATGAAAATAAGGGAAGCTGTGGGTATTGCAATGCTGAAATCAAAGTGTGGAGATCAGGGTTATCACAGTGAGAAAAAGGAGGTAGACTGAAAAACCATATAATTGGCAGTATAGAAAACATTTTGTTTATTCTGCTTTCAGGAGGAGATAGCCAGTCAGAAAACCAGACTTTTTGAGTATTTCTATCACGTTGCATTACAGTAGATCAGTTAGCAACATATGAGAGTTGTATCTGTCTTAATGTAGCCTTCGCTATAAATTTCTGGTATTGTGGATCTTAGTATATGGTGTATAAAATTCAAACATTTTTAATTTGAGCTATTACCAGTTCACACACTTATTACAATGTATAGTAACACATGATTTATTGACTACTCAGAAACTCCTTGAGAGGACCCGTGCCAGGCGAGAGAACCTGCAGAAGAAAATGGCTGAGCGGCCCAAGATGGGAGTGAGACCCACGATGCAGAACAAGAGGGTCAGAGAGCCTTTGTTAGAAACTGGTAACCAGGCTCCTCTTCCTGGTGAAGAAGGTATTTTGCAACAAGTTCAGTAAAGATTGGCTTTTGATACAAGTCCCATCTTATTTTTTTCTAAGGGCAAGTGAAAACCCTTAGTATTTATCTTAAACTAAATAATGATGGATGCAGTTACCTGACCACTAGGACTGAATGTGACTAATGTTTAGCTTGACCTGAGAGGAGGTGCTCTAAGTAATTAGTAAGCTATTTAAAAATAATTATATAATGCCAAAAGTAGTACCTTGTGCTTGGTAGAGTTTGGGAAGAGCAGTTTTTTGGGAGGCATATCAGGGTATTCATAAATCATAACTTTATTTGTATTATAGTTTTGTACTGTCTCTGAAAATATTTTAGATTGTTTGAATACTAATTTGCTTGAATACTCTGACCTGTACAGTGAAACCTGGTACAAAGCCATCACCATCAAAGAGGCTTTGCCCTAACAATATGGAGAATCAAGCTTCCAGTTCAGAGAACAGACAGCCAGTTCCTTCAAGTTCCACAAGCCATCATTCTCCTGAGATGACTTCAGAATTGCATGTAGCTGCTTCTAACAGGGCTTCATTGGTTCAGCCTCCTGAGAAAGGAAAAACAAACACTGAGTCAGAAACTCCTGCAGCCCTTTCAGTCAAAACACGTATGCAGAAATTGGCAGAACAGAGGCGCTGCTGGGATAGCGAGGGTATGTTTCACTTGCTAAGCAGCATTGGTGTTTTTCAGTGTTTGCATTGATGATGATGTTTGCTATCATAAGACAATTTTTTGTGTGAATGCTAATGTTTTCATAAAGAATTCTTAGACAGCACCAGGAAGGCCTAAAATAATGGAATGGTTGACTAAGCTTAATTTTATACATCTTTTCCCTACTAGTGTGATGCCTTGCTCATCACAGCAGTGATGTCAAACCAGTAAACTGCTTGTTAAAAATGTGTTGGCTTCACAATGAGCTTAAATTTAACTTGATCAGCCTCGATGCCTTCAGAGCTAGTAATTTGATTCTGTTGATGGCAAGAACATCTAACTGTTGATAAACTCAATATACAGCAAAATGCAAAAGATGTAAACATATCTCAATATATTTTATTAATATTTAATAATGAATTATTTATTAAAATAAATGTGTGTTCTTTTTTCCAGATCCCTCTGAATGTGTTCCTCTGTCTCCCCTCCAGTCAAAAGATCTGTCTGTTTCTCCACCTAAGCAGACATCTAATGCCCTGGCAAGTGGTACCCCTATTGGGAGAAGAGGCCGTTTAGCTAACCTTGCTGCTACAATTGGTTCCTGGGAAGATGACCTAAGTCATCCATCTGCAAAGCAAAACAATGCACAAGAACAGCCTGGCACTACTTGTTTATCCAAATTGTCCACTACAAGTGGAGCATCTGCTAGAATCAATAGTAGCAGTGTAAAGCAGGAAGCTGCATCCTGTTCTCAAAGGCTTGTTGAGGCTTCTATTAATAAACCAGCAAACTCAAAGGTAGCGGTGAGTGTCTGATTTAGTTGCTGATTAAAAATTGATTTGTGTATTGGGGGGACAAATGTTAATTCTTAACTCTTTAATCTGACTTTAAAGATTTGGTGTGAGCAATCTTAGTCTATTTATAACTTTTGCTTTATTGCAATCCCACATGCCCTTTTTTTTTAATAGCAGACCTGAAACAGCTTAGAATCCTTCTTATCAAGACTTAAAGCTGAGTGTACTTACAAGTCTTGTAAAAGCTGATGTCAAAGTAACTGATTGCTGCTCTTTTGACCATCAGAAGGGGGCTTCTTACAGAGATATTGGGTTTCACTCTGTAACTTCATATAGTTGATTAACTTAAATTGTAAATGTTATTGCTGTATCAAAATCCAATCCGAATGCTGAAATTAGTAGTACCAGATACCTATTGTTCAATTTATGCCATTTATGAAATGACAAAATCTGCCATGTGTAGCCTTATTTCCCTTGTTTAGGGAAACATGGGAAAATACCTAAAGTAGCTGGCAAAAGCACCTGGAATCAAATGCTGAAACAATTTGAAATACTGGATTTAAAAAAAAAAAAAAAAAAACTACAAAAAGCTTGTAACACTTGTTCTCAGCTTTTTCTGTTGCTGATGGAGTAGGTGTGTTATGTCACAGTATGCTGTGCAGCATGCTTTCATTCTTTTTCCTCTTGAGAGAATAAGAATGTACAGTCTTATTGTAATGTTATTCCTTTTTCCCTTGTTAAGGATCCAAACAATTTTTTAACACAGTCCTCAAGAGTCACTGTTCCCTGTTCTAAGGAATCTGAAGTACGACAGCCGCTAACAGAGAATCCCTGCAGCCCTCAGAAAACTGAAAAGCGTACACAAACAGCAAAATCAACTTTGCCTCAACCAGTTCAGTCCAAAGAAGAGCCAATCAAAGGAACACATGTGCAACTTGAACCTAAGGGTAAACCCACAACACCAGGTAAGCTGTTTTTCAGCTTCAATAAATATTCATTCAAATCAGACTTATCTGTCCTGTATTGAAAACTACATATTAGTTAAGAATTTATGTTACCATATCAGATAATGCCTGTTTCCTGCTGTAATGTGAGTAAGGTCCTGGAGAGTTCTGTGATAATTATCGTAAATTGTACAGCTTCCATATTTTGAAAGGGTATTTTCTTGGACATTGTTTTCATAACTCTTGAGAGGAAAATCAATCTAACTTTTCTCTCTCTGTAAAAATGTATCCTGCTAACATCAGTTAATTGAGACTATTCCAGGCTTCTTTCAAATTGTGGATACTGTGTGTATCCAGTCAATATAAGGTAAAGAGTCTGCATATGTTAGAAGAAATCAAAGCTGAATGCTACATAGATGCTCTAACTTTGCATAATATCTTTCTTTTCAGTGGTAGCATTGATGTCAAAACAAGAGATCATACCCAGTTTTAAATTCAACACTTGTGGGGTCAGAAGCTTGGACTAACAGCTTGAACCCTTTGAAATGATAGCCAGTAGAGCAAGCGTGTGTCTCTGGATATGCTGACACTAAAAGACAAGCTCAGTAAAGTGGGGTGGATGCCAAACAATGTATCTGCCTTATGTACTAGAATGCTTGTTTATGTGAAGGATGCAAATGGGGCGGGTTGTAGAGGAAAGGTTGAAAAAGCAAACCAGCTTAAATAACTGGTGGATCACACATGAAGTTTAGTAAGAGAAGGACATCTATTTGCTCCGATTTGCTGCTTTATTAACTTCAGTGTTCTGTTACTGTGGTGACTTGCACTTCAGGTTTAGTTTGTCTAATGTGTAATGGAGTAAGAGCTGTAGAGGAGACAGCTTAATTGCCTCATTGAGAGCCTTCAGCAAGATGCAAAATTGCAGTGATTTCTTTCTGTGTTTTTGAGAGTTTCTTTCAAGGCAAAACAATTGTTCTTATAGGGGGATCAGGAATTAAGCCCTTCCTGGAACGCTTTGGGGAGCGCTGTCAAGAGCGTAGTGCACGGAGTCCTGCTACAAATACTCCAGGGTGCAGAACACCCGTTGTTACGCCAAACACAAGGGCAATCCAGGAAAGGCTTCTCAAACAAAATGAAAATTCCTCTACTGCCAGTTTAGCACTTCAGCTTAAGCAGGTATGACTTGCTACATTCATAGCTTGTTTATAAGCTTGGGGAAGAGTCTTACTCTTCTGCACCTACCTGAGGAATTTGAAATGTTTTGACATCTTCAAAGCTGTCAGCTTTTCCCCCATTCCTCTTTATTTGCTTAGGAACGTGAACGAGAACTTTCATGCCTTCGTGGCAGGTTTGATAGGGGCAAACTGTGGAGCACAGAGAAAAGTGAAAGTACGAAAAGAAAAATTCCAGAAGCTAAAATGGTAATGTGTTACTTCCGTGTATCAAAAGATGATAGTCTGTGATATTGCTTTAACATGTTCTGAACGCAGGGATAGATGTGCAATGTAAATAAAAGATAAAAACCTATGCTTTGTGAATGCCCAGGCTGTGCAAGACTGCTTGTCAAGTGGTTTGTATGGTTATTAACAAATTCTTAGATTTTTTTTTCCCTCCTGCAGAATCAGTTAAGGAGAAAAGTAGCACTGCTTTGAGCCAATTGATTTATTTATTTCTTTTTATGATGTAAAGTGTGGGGTTTTTATATTCTATAACTTTAAAAACAAAAGAAAGCTCCTCACACAAACACTCAATTTAGTATTTAGTACTTCAGCTGAATTTTGTACATAAATAAATAGGATCTTTCTTGATATTGGATAGGCAACCTCTTTTTCCTAGCAGATGTTAAAATGTGTTTGTTTCTGGCAGGTTTGTGGTTTTGTGTTTTTTTTTTTTTTTAGTCACTTTGAACATTACCTCCTGAATGTACTATGTTTTTATTTTTGCCAGGAAAGCCAATCTCAGGCTAGTCCAAAACGTCCTTCTAGTTCAGATGCCACTGCTTTTGGATCAGCAGAAGACACACCAGCAGGTGACACACCAGCAAAGCCTCCTAGCACAGAGTCTTCAGGTAAGAACTGTCACTGCTCGCCTGTGGCTAGTACTGGACTGAAGCACTGTCCTGGACATCCATGAGCAGATAAAGAGGCTAGTAGCACTGATGCAGAGAACTAGATCTCTTGTTTTGATACTGATTTGTCTAAATCTTCTTGTATGATAATAATACTCTGCACTCCTATACCACTGGAAAGATTGGCAAGGCAGACTGCCTTTTCGTTTCTCAGTGGGTTTACCTACGTTTTGTACTTTCATGTATGTTAAGTGTAGAGAGTGAAATGAGAATCGTCAGTTACAGATTTAATCTATACTGTACCTGAGTATACAAATTTCCACAATAATCTAATGGGAGGGAACTCTTCCCTTGTCAGTATCCCCTTATGATATTGATTCTTATAGTAGGAGAGTTCTGAGATGCTCATGACATCCTTTCTGGGACTTAGTGAGTGGAAGAGCCTCCAGTGCTCTGTGAAAAAAGAGTTAATTTGGTTAGCAATTCTTATAGATATTATGGGCAAACAGGCTATCAAATGTGCTTCTAGAAAAGCAGGATGATATCCTGCTCTTGGGTTGGGTTTGGGTGTGGTGGGTTTTTCATTTGTATAGTAACAAACCTTTTTTTCTCTTGAGTGGCTGCACTCTACCATGGTTTCAGCATTTTTTTTCTTGTGCTATGGGTTTTCTGATTGTAAGGTAGAAGTCTATCTGTACAGTTTGTGGAGGGTATGTATTCTAATGGGGTTTTTTTTTGACAGCAAGCTAACTGGAATACTTAATCTAGTGGGCTTTTTGTAAGTTGTCAGCTATGTTATCAGACTGCCAAAATTGGAGAACTAAAAAAAAAACCCAACCCCAAAACAAATAAAAAAAGTTCAAAGGATAGACATAATCTTCAGTGACTTCTTTTTTGTAAACTTAGATGCTCCTAAATGTGAAGAGACTGATAAACCCAGTCCTCTGAAGATCACTGAGCCAAAGAGCCCTGTAAAAGAGATGTCTGTCTCAAAACTTGAACAACTTGCTGAGAAACTGAAAGGTTTGTATTCAGTATATGTATATTAATGCATTTAGCTATCTGTTGCCACTTGTCCAGAGAAGTGTTAATGTCCTTCAAGTCTGAACAATGAATTCACCATACATGGGCTGACAGTTTTGTGTTTTGTAATGAGGTTTATATAAAACAAATCAGGAACCTTCTTGACATTCAAGCCTTCAAGGAATATTAAAACACTGATATTAAAGTTTATTGGGAAAGAACAGAAATGACTGCTGTACTACGGGACTTCTGGTTAAGGTTCAGGCTTATTTGAACTAAAATGTTGCAACGTGTCTAACAAGTGCATCTTTTTATTCCCTCTCTGTGTCAATTATGTAGTATTTGTGGTAATAGTATATTAAAATAAGGATGGAACTATAGGGTTGTGTATGCATTACTATAATAAGTGCTTTTTAATCAAGCTTACTGGAAAAGCAAAAATAGTTGGCCTATCTGTCAACATCTTTCTGTTCATTTAATGAGAACGAAGAGTTTAGTCTTGATACTAATAATATTTTTAAAACATCACCCTTCAGATGAAGTATATGAAGTTGAAATGAGTGTGGATGATGAGATGAATAGCTCTAAAGTGATAAATGAAATTTTTGAAGTTCTTCAAGAGGATGGTCCAGACATAGAAAAGCTGAAGAAAGAAATGAGCATGAGCCTGGAAGGTGAAAGTGATGAGGATGAGCAGGAAGAGTCACTGAATATTTCATCAATGTCTCTGTTAACCCCTCTAGTGGAATCTGTTGGTCCAGAGGTGAGAGTTCTTAGGAGGTGGGGAAGGGCTTGTTTATCTCAGAGATGTACAATTTGCTTGTGAACAGTGATATTTAGTTGTATTGTGATACACGGGCAAATAGCAAAGTTAAATGACGTTTTGCTAGTGTAACATAATGAGGTAATGTTACCTTCCTCTGAAAATAACAGCATATTGGATGCTTTGCTAAGCAAGTGGTTTAAATTCTGCTAAATCAAGCTTGAGTATATACATCTGTTATTTGTGCTGGACTTGCAGTGGTATATATGCATTCAGTGAAGTGGTTACTGATGAAAATCCGAAGTAATACACAATTACTGTATCAGTTTGGAAACTAAGGGTGAAAACTCATTAAGTTCAATGCTCCATTGGTGTGTCTAAAATAAATAAAACTAGCTTGCTTGCTCCATGTCCTAGGAAATATTTGTAAAATGTCTGTTAATTATATTACGCAGCCTCCAAATTTACAGTTTATATGTGTGTATATAAATTATATAGATATATAATTGCAAAGCAACTAAAGGTGAGAGGAAACAGATGATGATTAATGTGGAGAGATATCTGTAATATAACCTTTTCTCCCCAGGCCTTTGTTTCTCCTTGTAAGTCAACTGGTGAGGGTAGCAGTATCAGTGATGTAAGTCTGAAATCTGAAAAGTTCCAAAGGACTAAAGTCCCCAGGGCAGAATCTGGAGACAGTATTGGCTCTATGTCAGAAGATCGCAACCTTCCATATAGGTAATAAATACAAAAATCTACACCTGATCCTGTAAGTGTGCAAATTAAAACACTGGCTTTTTAAACTCTTCTAATGAAGCATACTGCTTAAACTACAAAATAAGCTTTTCTCCAAGATCCTGACCTGTATCAAAGATTTTCTGTGTAGTCTTTATATTGCTTAAACTTAAAATGAGCTGATAGAATGCTTTTTTTAAAGCCATTTAGGCAAGTTGGAAACATCAATACCTGACACATATGTACGTACATCAAAAAAAAAAAAAGCTTGGCACACCTATGAAACAGTTAATGGGGTTTCCTCTTTTAAAAGTGTTGATGCATATAGATCTCAAAGATTTAAAGAAACCGATCGTCCTTCAATAAAGCAAATTATTGTTCGCAAAGAAGATGTTGCCTCCAAACTAGAAGTCAAAGAGAATGGTCCATCTGATCAAGTCAATATCAAAAAGAAAATGCAGGTATCTAATATACTTCTTAAAATCCTTTTTACTAATTTACTGCTTCCTCGCTTAATTTCCCCTGAGAATGACCCCTGCTTAGAACTGCAAAATTAGGTTGTTTAGCATAAATATCTAATAGTAGGGAATGATACTGCATAATTTGAACAGCTAATGCTTGTCTTTAAAAGGATCATGCTATACAGTAAGTCTGGAGAGAACAAGCCATGGTTTTTGAGGATGGGACAGGGAATCTATATCTTGTTACTGCCTTTGAATTGAGCAGGATTCATAACTACATACTTACAGTAGGCAGTATTCTGATCTTCACTGGTGCCTCATTCACCTACATTGCTGAATTTCTGGTTAACTGCTGCTTCCCCTGGTGAAGGGAGGACTAGATTGGATATGGAGTGTACAAACATTGAAGTCATTCACTCCCCACTACATTTAAATTACCTCTGAGGTCAAAAAGAGGTTACTTCTGCAAAAGAATATTGCAGCACAACTGTAAACTGCAAGATTTTGTAGTTTACTACTTAAATGGTCTGATTTTTCTGAAGCATAGCATTTTTGGGACTAATCTCAAAACATTTCTTTGTTTGAATGAAACAGTAAATATCTCTCTTCTTGCTAATTATTTTTACTACTGGTTACTGTAGGAGCTGAATAATGAGATCAACATGCAGCAGACAGTGATTTATCAAGCTAGTCAAGCTCTGAACTGCTGTTTTGATGAGGAACATGGAAAAGGGTCACAAGAGGAAGCTGAGGCAGAGAGACTTCTTCTCCTTGCAAGTAGGTTTTTAGACTCAACTTCAATTCTTTGACACTTTACGAAGAACTGATGAACTTTAGAAATGCATTTATTAAGCTACCTTGTAGCCACTTCTTTATAGTTCTTCACCTGTAAAACAGGAGAGGATAATATCTGTTCTGTCTCAGCTCCTTCTATAGGCAAGAAGACATTTTGGTATCTCTTATCCCTAATATTCCTACTGTTCTGGAAGATGATTAACATTTCTGTTGCATTTCATGTAGTTATGGCAAAAAACCCACCAGATTGCTCAGTACTACTTTTTCCTCTGTTACAACTATAATTAATTAATTTCTCTATGCAGCTGAGAAGAGAACTGCTTTACTGGAAGAACTGAATAAACTGAAGAGTGAGGGACCTCATAGTAGAAGAAATAAAGCTGCTTCTACATCCACTGAATTTGCTCCCTCCAGAGGATCTGTTTCCATTTCAGAAATGCGTCTACCTCTAAAAGCAGACTTTGTATGTGGTACAGTTCAAAAGCCAGGTAAAACTAGCAACTGAAAGCTTTACCCCTTCCCTTCCCCTTCCACCATAGTCCCTACATATATTTCTGGTTTGTTCTCCTTGTTTTTTTTGTCTTCTACATTGGTGTTTCTCAGAACTCTGGAGGCAATGAAAATTTAGCAATTACATTTAATTGATCTGCTTTTTGGCTAAGTTTTCAGTATTTTCCACGGTCATTTTAGTTGCATCCTTTTCTGGCTTCTGAGGTTGAAGAAACTTACCAGGACTTTCCCAGTGACTCTTAATCTTTGTGGTTCTCTGTAACCTCTTGGAGAGGAAGTAGAATTTTGCATCTCGGGTTATCTTCTCTACGCCTGCCTGGGAGTTTTTTGATGGATGCAAGTCTAGTACTAAACATCATTACATAAATTCTGACCTCTGGTGTTGTGAAATGCTTATTAAGCCTCTGTTTTGGGGTTTTTTCAGTCCTTCTGTTAACATCCCAAAATACTAAATTTACAAAGACTAGTCTTCCATTATCTTGTTATATTTGAGTCATTAAAGCATTAAAACATGGATTTATTCCTTCTCTTGTTCCAGAAGAATATCTGGCATTATCCCTCTGTAGGTCTAGAGACTTATCCTGGAGAACATAGTAAGCTTCTGTGTCATGTGATTGTTTAAGGAATCTGCAAGCCCACAATAACTGGTGCTACTTTATATAATGCCACAGAATATGATTATAGCTGGACAGGTTCCTACTTCGTGCCTCACTAAAAATTGAGGACAAAAGTAATTGGAAAAGTCTTGTTTAATATTGGTTGCAAAACTTCTAATGAATTCATTTGTAGCCTTTCTTGTTTAACTGTCCTATGAAATGTAAAGTGCGTTTTTATATCTTCAAATAAAACCACAGCCAAGAATATAAATGTAAATATCTGACATAATTTACCACCCTTATCCCCCCCGAAAGGTTACAGTGCTTGTTGCATGAGACAGTTGATCTCTGTTACAGGAAAACCTCTCTAATGGTTACAAAACTAAGTTTAGTTTCTATCAGTAATTCTTATATCCAAATTGTCTAAACAAACAACTATGAACTATTTGTTGTCAAAACTTTATTCTGGAAGTGCAGCATTTGGTATGCATTGTGCACCAGAAGCTCTATTAATCACTTTCATCTCTGAAGAGAACATCAAATGGAAGGAGTACAAATCAATGCTTACTGGAGTTCCTTCCTTACTCAAGGAACTAAGATTAATTGTTGAATCTGACTGAAAGTTCTTACTCTCCTCTGTCATGCACTGCGTAGTGTAGGTCTGGCCTGAGATGCCCCAGGCAGTAATGCAGTTGTTGCGAATCCTGTGGAGACAGTCTTACTAGCGGACACAGTAGGGAAAAAAAACTTGTTTTAGGACTAAGTTTATAAGCAAATCTTGACTGTAACTCAGTGTTTAAGTGGGGTGAAACAGAGGTGTGTATAATGGCAATGCAGTACTTGAGGATTTTTAGATACTTGTACACCTCTGGCTATTAAAACTATCTAATGTATTTACAGAAGCAGCAAATTACTACTATGTAATAATACTGAGATCTGGAGCTGAAAACATGGTTGCAACACCATTAGCAAGTACTGCCAGCTCCCTGAATGGAGATGCTCTTACTTTTACTACGACATTTACTATGTAAGTATAAAGAGACTGTTTTGGACCCAGTTTCAACTCTGATGGTGAAGCATGCATAAAAATGTTTAAAATCTTCATGTAAGGATGTCATATTCTGCAAACAAATATGGTGAAATCTTGTGGTATGTGTATCTGCTGCTTCAAAAAATAGCTGGAATGCACTTCTCTCAAAAGAGCAATCTAGACTTATTCTACCATGTGTCAGCTAATTTATCTCTTGCTTTTTCTGCTTTTGTTATTTCCTGGAACACCTGCAATGACAGATGGATTGCTCTGCCTGAGATGATGTGTTTTTCTTGTTTGCAGCAACTAACATTTTACATAGCTATTTGGTTTTGGTATCTGGAAAAAATAGTACTCTTAAAACTAAAACTTCAACTCTTGTGTTAGGTAAAAAGGTGTTGTGAGTTCAAATGGCTATTTGTTAGCAAAAGTCTTCCAAAATAAATAAGCAAACTCCCTTTTAAAGTCCAACCCAACCGAAATTTTCACTTAAAGCTATTTACTCAAAAAACCCTATCTTTGTTTCTAGAAATGCGTGCCAGCAGTGGACTGAGGGGTGCAGTGTGAGAAATGGTAGATGCATTCTGTCTGCCCCTTGTCTTCCCTCCCCTTTTGTTCTTTGAGTTCTAGAAAGTATAAATACACCCAGGTCTTAAACAGCAATGCTGCTTGCACTGAAGAGTACTATTGTAGAAGTGAAAGGATCTCAAACAGTCCTATTGACCTGCAGGACCAAACTATGACTTATTAGTAAGAGATTAGCCATTAGTAAGCACTATGGCTAAGCTTCTCTTGTGTAGAACCTAGCTCCTGGACAGTTTTAAGGAGCGGAAGGAGGGAAGAAGTAAAGAGTAACTTTAAACAAACAAAGAAACAAAACCCAAAAACAAACAAACCGTTTTGCTTCAGTCTGTGTTTAACTTTTTTTTTCCCCTCCATCCTCCCTTTTAGGCACGATGTATCAAATGACTTTGAAATAAATATAGAAGTTTACAGTTTGGTATGTATCGGTTCCTGTCAAGAGAACTCCCTGTAAGGGAGAATGATGTGTTGTACTTTCTTAATACCTTCTTGCCTTTTACAGGTGCAGAGAAAAGAAGTTACAAGCACTGATAAAAGGAAAAAGGCAAATAAATCTAAGGTAAATGAAACATGAAAATCAGTATGTTGTATTTCAGCAGAAGATACACTGGGAAGACTGCAGTGTTCGGGGAGAACTGACTAATAGTCTTAGACAATCTATTGCTTGCTTTTACTCTTCTTGTCCTTTCTTGGAACACCTGCAATGACAGATGGGTTATGGAGTCCTGCAGCTATTAGTAGATTGGACCTGCAGTACTTGGTTGAGTCTGAAATAATATATTGGAGGGGAAGGAGAAGTCGTCTTACTAGTTCTCTAAAATGCTATGCTTTGCAAACTTTTATTTATTAGGTGTGGTGCCTCTGATAGTGATTTAGTGCCCTTATTCTCTGCTTTACTTAACCTACAGCAGTCAATATGCCCTGCCCTGCAGTTTGATTTGTCTTCAAGGTTCTGTTGATCAACCGCAAGAACTTTCTTCCCCAGTGTTAAGTAAAAGCACTAGAAGCTTATTTGTTAAAGTAAATGTTGTTTTAATAATTCCTTGGACATAAACATTCCAGCTTGGATAGGGTGGTGTGCATTTCAAGTGTTTGTGCTTGATTAAGGCTTTGTGACCGCAAATAAGCCAGTGGCTTTCTGCGGGTGTTGTTTTTGGTTTGGTGGGTTTTGGCTTTTTTTTTCCTTGTCATTCCAATAGCTGGGCACACAGTGTATTAATGATTTTGGGTCTGATTTCCTCCTTGTCAAGATATCTGTCACGTAATAAAAACAAGAAACTTGACTGTCTTTCAAAACAGTTGGAATGAGTACTTAAATCCTGTCTCTGCAAACAGAAACAGGAACTTTCTTTAATCTCTACCTTCATTTGGCACAGTGAAAGCATGCTTCTACCTACCCCCAGTAAAGCCAGCTTGAAGTCCAGGGTTTCTTTCTCTCCTGTGCTGTAGCTTCGAGGAATCTTTACTTAAAACTGAATGTTTTTGTGGCACTGTAGGTAAGTTGCTGATGTGGGGTGTTAGGTTTGCTGATGGCATCCTGTATCTGCTTTTTGACAAGCTTCTTACTCTTGTCTTTTTTAGCTTCAGGAATAGATGAGTACATAATTCCAGTTCATGTTTAATATAGTCTCACTTAAACTTTGAGATTTTTCACCTGAAAATATAGATAATGTACAACAGTAGCACACTGAACATCTCTGTACTTGTATTGTTAACTTTTCAATAAACAAATGTAACTCTGAAGCCCTGTTACATGAAGGAAAATCGTCTACTAAAATTGTTTTTCATACATGTGCTGCCCATCCCAAGCTAATGCATACTTAAACTTTTCTTTGATATGTAGTAAATATTTCTTTGATATCTAGCATTCTGTCCACTGAAATATGTTACATTTAGTCAAAAACCAAGACTTACTCATTACAACAACTAGTATCCATTTAAAATTGATTTAGATAAGCCTTCAGTAGTTTCACTGTCTAATTTTCACGCTAATGTGATGGACAAATTCAGTAGCAAATACATTTATCTTCTTATATTCTTTTGTAGGTTATTACTCCAAAGAGATTACTAACATCTATTACCTCTGTAAGTATGAATATAGTGTAACAAGATCTGGTTATGACCACTTCCAAAGGCCATATTCTCACACTCAATAAGGCTGTGCCATAGTAGGCTCTTTGTGTCCCTTACTTGAAACTCTATAAACTGTCCAGCTTTCTGCCAAACTCTTCAGCCATCAGCTCAAGAAATAAGTAGCAGCTCTGAATATGTAATGCTGGAAATATGGAGTTACTATACATCTATTTTAGACTTTCTTTTCAAGCTGTTTTTGGTTGTTTGTGGTTTTTTTTAAAGTACTTCAGATCTAGTTTCTTTCTAACCTAGCTTAGTCTTCTGTAGAAATTGTCAGAAATTACTTTTCCACTAAGATTTTATTTCTCCCTCTCTTTCTAGAAAAGCACCCTTCTTACTCCAGGTAAGTAAAATCTAAACATCTTATGGCAAGATGAATAATCTACACTTTTTGGCTAAATCAGTGTATCAATAAATAATACTTGTAGCAGCTTATAATTTGGAAGTAACAAGCACAGAATGATGTCAGTTTGCCAGCCCAGAAACTGTCCCTATGTTTATATCTGAGTTACCGTTATGTTTAATGGAAGATCTCTTCACAAAATCAAAATTAATATCTGGTGTCAGATGCCTGTGGTTTACATAATTTTCCTGAAAAGGTGAACTCAAACTTTAAGATTTTTAAACTAGAGTCCGATGTCAACAAAGTAATACTGAGCAAACTTGAAAATATGAATAGATTCTGAAATATTGCTTGCGTGTAGTGTTTTTAACATGTTTATATATTTCTGACTCTTGGGGGAGAAGAACAGCATCTGAGTGTTTTTCTAACAACATAAAAATGTGTTATACACTTGTCTGACTACAGTATGAGATACTTGAGCTAGCTTTAGTACAAATTGCAGCAATAAGGAGCTCATGAACTAACTCTGGAATGCCTACCATGCTGCTGCAACTAGTCAGGTTCCTGTGCCTGAGCTATAGTGCTTCCTTCTGTTGATAAAGGTATAAAGAGGAATATAGGCATACAAATGCTGGAAGACTGCAGCTTGTCACCTGAGAAGAGATTAAGACATTTGAAAGTCAAGTTCCTGCTGCAGGCCTTGTGTGCTTTGTAGTGTGCCCTAGTGGCCTCTGTCCCCCTGAGACTTCTTAAAATGCTTTGTCTTCTCTTTTGTGAATATTTCAAAACGTCTTTCTGAAAGAAAAGATCTTCTGAGGAGGAATAGTATGCACCAAGATCCTGTCTGGATGTGCTGCTGGGCTGCACTGCATAGAGTGCTTCTGGAGTAGAGTAGGGCACGCGGACAGTAGTACAAAAAGCCTTTTTAAGCCTTGCAGCATCCTGATTGTGTGTTGTGTTACAACTTGACTTTAACTTTTTACTCCACAGCCATGGCCAGTCCAGGTGGCCCTAATGCTGTACGTACTACTAATTTCATCCTTGTTGGATCCCACAAGCTATCGCTGTCTTCTGTAGGAAATGCCAAATTTGCATTGGACAAGGTAATGGAAATTATGGGTTACTAATCTAAAGGTAGCCTACTACTAGAAAAATGAATGCGAGTCTGGGTTTACTGTTTTCAGGCAAAATTACTATCCTATAAATTAAACATATAGGCTTATATATATTATTTTTACATATATACATATATATGTATAAAATTTATGTATAGTTGTTTTTACTTGTACTTCATATGACTGAAATGTGATTTTGAGATACCACAGAAAGACTTACATTATTATGCCAGATGTTTGTTCTTTTCTGTAGGTCAATGTAAGGTATGGGTATGCAAAGATAATGAAGGCATTTGGTTACTGATTTGCTTTTACTGAGAAAAAACTGATGTATGCACTTGGCATCTGTGTACATGGTCTTCATGTTGTTTGTTGCTCTTACAGTCTTGCAGTTATCACTAAATAAGACATTAAATGTGTTAATGATAATGAAGTATTTGAAATTTTCTACATTTAATTGACTTAAAAATTGCTGTTTGAATATAGTTAGGAGTATGAGTTTCCTTTCATATCCCAATTAAATTTGTAGAAGCAAACTACCTTAATGTTTTTTGGAAGAGAGCTATTATTGAATTTATACCATCAGTTTCTTGTCTAAACAGAATATATTTATTGGCTCCTATCATTAGAAGTTAAAAAACACATTCTTACATTCATTGTTATACCTAACCTTGTAATATCTTGTACCTAAAACCTGTTTTAATAGGTATTTATGCTAGCAGCTATCCTAAGCTAACTTAAATTAATTCAAAAGTCACTACAGCTTATGGCAGTACTAAATTACAGCTTTCTTTATCTATTCAAACAGCAGCATAAGGATAAATTTTCTTCTTGGCTAATTAAGTTTTATTGTGATGATAGTAGTATTGCAATTACAGCTTCTAATGAGAGATGAGATAACAAGAATTGGTTGTGTTTGTGCACAAGATCAAAACCAAAATATTGCAATAATTCCAACTTGCTTTTTAGAAGTTTTTGCTTTTTGCGGCTAGAAGGAGACTCCTATATTGAAACAGTTCCTGGAACTCAACAGTTGAATTGCACTGCCGTTACTGACTGTGTGAACTTTAGAATTACCGGCTTTGGTTCTTTAGCATAAATGTTCCGCTTAACCAGAATTGCATGTAGATATCTTATTTTGTGTAGTGCTTGGTTATTGGAAACCCCTTGTTCTTGGAGTTATGGAAATCAGCTTTGACATTATATTCAGCAATTTGGGTATGAACTTTTTTAGTTTACTCTTTAGGACAGGACACTGGACTAGACTAGTAAACTGTAGCACAAGCAAGGTTCAAATAGAATTCCAGGGAAACCATTACTTGGTAAATGTTTTTCCAGGTGCAAACTTCAACAGTTATGAATAAGAATTCCCCTTTTTGTCAGATAACTCTCTTTTTTTTTTTGTGTTAAATCATTACCTCTGTAAAGCTTCAGTTTTGACTTGGCCTGTGGCTGTACCAAACAGCTGCTTTTTAACTTGCTCTGTGCATTTCTAATATGGAACAAACTGCTGCCACAGTGGGTTTTTGAGTTTCTTTCCTCCCTTTTCTACCCTGAAATTTAACAGTGCATATAAAGGAGCAAAATGTACTAATGTATAACTGTGTCCTCTTTTTTTTAAATACGCCTTAACTTTACACTAATCGCATTGAGCATGTTTCTTTTTTCCCTAGATATATTTTGAAGGGGAGGAAAAAGAACTGCTGGGCTATATGTTCCAGGACAAGGTTGCTATGATCCTTTAGTTTGTAACTTAAAATAGGAAACTACTTCCTAGTGCATGTTGCTCATGTCTGTCTGGCCTTTTTGCAGTATTTATGTTTTTAATTCTTCTAAGAATTAAGAATTACTAACTAAACATGTCAGGAGCCTTTAAGACATGCAGAATTTACTCCCTGTCTTTTACAATAATAAGCATGCTGCTAGAACTTAGTTACTTAGGCCACCTAGGGTTTTTCCTTAACTAGCATGTGTGTCTTCCTAGATCGCTAGAGGAGGGTTTTTTCTTACTTCGAAACAAAGCAATGTTTCTCATAAAGATTGCTAGTCAGGAAATTTGAGCCAACTTCGTGATGAGCTACACAGAATTGGCTACTCTGCTCATAGAGGATCAGGGAAAAATGGCTGGCAGCCTAAATGTTGTTTTAACTCGTTGCCAGTGAAGAAAATTAAAATCATTCAGGAACTACATATCTTGTTTCTTATTCTGTTGAGACCTTGTTCTGTCAAGACCTATCAAGGCCTTTGTTTTTTAAACAAAATGTGATCATAAAGAACTAAAGTCTTGAAAGTAATAAACACATCAAAATGTGATTTTCTTACTTAATTGCACATTTGTGTACAGATAGTTTGCTTGATATATACATTTTTTGCTTTAGGAATGATGTAAATTGATATGCTTAAATGAGGCAATTGGTCTTTAATCTCTGAAAATAGTTTTGTTTAGTTAATAGTTAACTCGGATCCTTCAAAAGAAAGTCTTTTGGATAACTTTACGTATGTTTTCTCTCAAAATAAGCAGGTGATAATTTTAGTACCTATCATCTACTATTTGTAATTAAAAGTCTCCTAAGAAACCCATTTTTTTGCAAATTTTTGAGAATATCTTTACAGATAATCTTCTATGACAGTAAGCCAACTTCTTATGGTAGATACCTGAATGACCACACCAGAATGCAAGCTAGCCCTAGTCATGGGCTCTTCATCTAGCTGGATATTCAACAAATTGCTTTTTTGCCCCCACTTCCACCTCACTTGCCTTTGACTGGAATGTAGTGTATTCTCATTATGCATACAGGAGGGTGTTCTGAGATCTGCTTTATTAATTAGTACTGTCATTGTAGGGTCTGCATAACTGATATGTTCTGTTCTGTTATACAGCCTTTTTGCTTTACTGTCACACAGCTCTTCACTGGTAAACTTCATAATCCATAAAGTAGATTCTTCTGTCCTGACATAAATTAGAAAGGAATGCAAAAGCCACAAACTTCAAGAGGGGAATTGGCCAAAATTCCTCAAGGCCCTCATTCAGAAATGGATTTTACTGTGGTTTGGTAGGATATAAGCCAATGTTCCCTGGTGTGGCAAGTAGGGTTATAGGTGTCCCTGCTGATAAAAATCCAGGACTGATGCAAATTATTTCTGTTATGTGCAAACATTTGACTATTTTTGCTTCTCAAATGGACATGCAGACTCCTACCTGGTGCTCAAGATTTTGCTGTGCTATACTGTAGGGTCAAGTACATGAGCAAGCTATGCATGCTGTCTTAGTTGAGTAGACCTAACATGTAAAAATTATTTGGTCACTGACTTGTGCATGTGTCTATGGTGTCTGGAAGGAAGCTGCAGTATGCCTACAATTCAACGGTGATCAATTTGTAACCATAACCTCTATTTTGGTGTTGTGCAGGGTTCAGTGAGGCCTACAGATATACACTTTTAACTACTGAGGGTTACTCTTGTTCATCTTAACTACTAGCAAAATTTAATTCTGTTTGATTGACACTGATTCCATGGCTCTAAAAGCTACTTCATTACTGTGTACATGCCAAATAGTTCTTTCTTTGTATTGGAGCAGGACCATCAACCTTTCTGTTTTCTCTAGTAAGACAAAGCACTGATGTTTCTGATTTTTTTTGTTTTGCAAGACTCTTACAGTATTGCTTATTCAGATTAGCAACAAAATATGGCATGTAGAATGCCCTGCAGATCATCATTTGGTTGAATTAGTAATTTGTCTCTTAGCTTCCCTGTGGTGTAAAAAGAAGGGATGTGATTTCTTGACAGTAGTGGTGGGAGCACTCAGTGTAATGGGGTGCTATGTGTGGAGGCATTGGGGGAAGTCTGAAGGCAGTCGTTGTTGCATGCTCTTCCTCAAAACTCTTGAATACTGAATAACCATTTCACCAACCTCTGGTACAGTAGTTGAGCTGTTAGTTTTTTTGGTTGGTTGGTCCCCCCCGCCCAGTGGTAGAAGATAGGGCTTGGAACCTCTTTTGTTAGAAATGACTTAACACAGGTCTTCAACATCTTGAGTGCCAGTTGAGAACAACGGCTTTCAGTACTTTTTCCCCTTCTAGTTTGTTTTTTTTTGTACAAATATTTATGTGAGTAGGCACTACTACATCAGCATCTGCCAAAAATGCTTATGGCATCCAAGTACCAATCCTGTTTAAGCCCACTTTGATATTTTCTAAACAGCTTAATGTCAAACTGAGGCAGAGGCTTGCAGGATGTGGACTGGTGCCCTGCGTTGTTTTTAACTATGCTTGGAGTGCCTGTTTTTCTAGATAGAAGCATGTTGGTGCATATGTCCTGAGCAAACTAACAAGCAAATAAGTCTTGAAAAGCTTCTAAATGAACTTGAAACAAAAAGTGATTATTACTGACTTGCTTGAGACTGACTGCTTCTTTCTGGCTGGAGATCCTAAGAACAAGACAGTGCTAACATTCTGGTACAGGTGGCTTGCTTGAACTGGTAGAGTTGAGAGTCAAAATTAAATGACTAACTGTTTTACTCTTTGCAGGTTCCCTTTTTGTCTCCTTTGGAAGGTCATATATATCTAAAGTTAAAATGCCAAGTGGACTCTTCTGTGGAGGAGAGAGGGTTCTTGGTAAGGCATTCACTTGAAATTCCTTCCTTGGAAATTACAGGTCCTATTAAATGTAGTCACTTTTTTAACTCCACACATGTATTTGTAGCGATTGTGAAGCTTAAAACTGGTTATTCCTTCCCCTCTCCCCCGCCCCCCTAACCAGACTGCAAAACTTTCCTAGTTTATCTTCTAAACATGCCTAAATTAAAGCTACCTTTTAGAATTTTGTGTATCTTTTTCTTCTAAACACTGTTCATTTGTTATTCTGAACTTCAGTTAACCTCCTCTTGCTATAATCTGTGATGTGAGATTAGATTCTAATTTCTCTGCCAGAAACTTTTACAGGACATCTTTTTTTTGTCTAGTAAAAACACATTCTCCCTACCAGAAGATTTTGTTCTGTTTTGTGGTTTTTTTTTCACTGTGATCACAGACTTTGACTTACAATAAAACAACTGTTTTTCTGAGAAACATCTTGAGCAGCTCTCTCTAAAACAGGACTTTGAAAATGCAGCTGATACTTGGCCCTAATAGATGGAGCTGCTGAGATTATGTCCAGCAGATGGCAGTAAATGTGTTATGAAAATACTCAGCAAAACATTAATATTCGCTGTTATTTCCGTGTTTTCAGAAGTTAGAATTTCTTTAGACTTTTCAAGCATTTCTTTCTGTCTCCATTCCCTTTAAGTTGAACAGACTTTATTAGATGCAAACATTTCTCATGCTTATGGTATGCTATCTCATGTTTTTGTGTACTAATTTAAGAAAGTCCTTGTTTACTTCTACTATACAATATGTATAACCTGAAGAATGGTGTACATTCGTGTTAATTTTCTTCAGAGTAAGGGCTTGGAAACTCCCTGAACCATTAAAAATTATAATCTGAGTTGTGAAGAGTGAAAAACACAACACACACAAATTAATTGTAGGGAAGTTTTTTTTTCCAAGTTTGAGGGATCAGGAATAGAAGGCAGATACTAAACTTTCCATCCTGCTACTAAGGAAATGGGGCTTGAAATTGGCGTAATCCTGCATCTGGTGAAATAACTGCCAACACAAACATTTAAAAATCAATTCCTAATTTATTTTAAATTGACTGGACTCCTGAGTGTGGCCTGCAGAATAGCCAAACACTTTGTAATCCTGAACTGGAAGTCAAAGAGTACTTAAATACCTAATCACAATAAATTATGTGATACTAATACATGTTTTGTGAACTATTCATCCTGTATCTGCTATAAGTAACCCTCCATGATATTAAAATAAGGGGAACACTTACAACTGTCAACATGACAATCTGGTAATTTGTAATAGCAGTGATAGGTGCATTTTGAGCAAAAGGCTGTGAACTTGAGAGTGATAGTGTAAGCCCATTTTCTATGCTATCTGGAAAATAAATATATTGTACTAATAGAAGTCTCTCCTAGTATATATTATTTCCTTGTCTTACATTTACCCCTCTGAAAGACTGTACTTGCAGAATCATTCTGGTAGCAAAAATAGTTGAGTATAGACAAAGATCAAGGTTTAATGTTATCCCATTTTTCAAATTATTTTTATTTTTTTAAGACTATGTTTGAAGATGTTAGTGGATTCGGAGCATGGCATAGGCGCTGGTGTGTGCTGTCTGGAAATTGTATATCTTACTGGACATACCCAGATGATGAAAAACGAAAGGTAATGGTGTTTTATAAAGCTCAAGTCTAAAGTTCTGTAGTACCCAACACAACTAGCTGGTCACTTTTAATGACAGTAATGTTTAGGCTTAAAACAGATAAGTAAATTCAAAGCATGAGATTTAAGCTCATAAAATTTCCTTGGGGAATGGAGGGGACTTGTCTTCATAAATCTGACCTAAATCAGGGCAAACTTAGAAACTGACCATTTTATCTGGTGGGAAAGGGGAAAAATGGAGGAAGATCTGTATTTAGTTTCCCCTTTAGTCTTACAGCTTTCCATCGCATTTGTCAAATGACTAATTATTTAATTGAAATGGATCAGACTTGTACAGCTTAATAAGCAGACTGTATCTAGTTGCCTTAAGTTTTAGACAAAACAATGACTTTAACACTTAATATGGTAAAGAATTAGAGTGGGCAATCCTATATTGCAGAAATGTAGCTGTTATTCTGGACTATTTTATTTGTGGCCATTGTT
The DNA here is from genome assembly GCA_031468815.1 of Morus bassanus. Taxonomy (NCBI): domain Eukaryota; kingdom Metazoa; phylum Chordata; class Aves; order Suliformes; family Sulidae; genus Morus; species Morus bassanus. The sequence goes on along the minus strand of CM062567.1, from coordinate 53,523,316 downwards.
TTCTTGCAGCTCTGCATTATAGCTGAAACTGGTGCTTTTTAAATGGTTCTCACAGAAACTTAAGTTTTATTGTCTGGGTAATGAGACAAATCAGAGGTTCATCTGTCACTGAGGTGAACCTTCTTGTCTCCTTAGCCTGTTCTTGCAGTGTGTACTGAAATATTTCCAGGTCCTTTTAAAGACTGCTTTCAGGAGGGTTTTTCTGACTCACTTAAGCAATTTACCATTAAACACTTGCTTGTTTGTTGGCAGAACTCTTTCTTTCCCAAACTCTGTGGCAAACTCTGGTCCTTTTGGGTTTTCTATGCCAATACAGATGCCTGAGTTTAGTTTCTTCCCTGCTAACAGAGGAAGACCATATGCTGATAGTTGACATTGCCAAAATATATCCATGTACCTTCTTTCCCTGCCAGGAGAGAGGGAGAAATCTCTGCCTACTGAATAGAAGATAGGCAAAAAAAATTGAGTTAAGCAAGAAAAAGGTTCCCATTTTGCTTTTGTCTGCAAGAAAGCAGCTTTGGTTTGTTTTCCAGATTCTGTTCTTAAAAATCTTCTAGACTTGTTTCACTATCATTCTGAGAAAGGGTCAGCTATATTCTTTTGACATACTATCATCTACAGCAATATTAAACTCTATCCTTATTAAATGCCTCCCCTTACCCACCCTGCACTATATCTGTTCTACCATGCAAAGATAGATGTAGCTGAGAAATATCAGTGTTGGGCAATGATTTCTTTAAACTGTGGAATGTCTTTTTTAAATAAATTTCCTATGGCTGTACGTATATCACCAACATGCAACCTGTTTCTTAATGTTCCTTGAAATGGAGCTATCCTCCTTTTTCCTGTAAGTTAGGTTATTTTAACTATCTATGGAGTAGTGTAGTGAACATACCCAATAAATAGCAAACTGTTCTCCAAGCCAAGAGCAGCTTGTGATGTTTCCCTGATGAGGTATTCTGTAGGTGTGAAGAACTGGAGCCAAGATCTGTAACTAACTTTAGGCATACAGCTGAGCCTCTGTCTGTAGTCAGCAGAAAGAGAGAACCGCCTTGAAATTTGAAATGCTCTGTGAAGGGGTCTAGTTATTGACTATAGAGGGAGCTAAAGCAGCTGGACGTGGCACTTAGTTGTGCCTTAGTTGCATGTTTGAAGATGAATCCATATGCTTATAGGCTTTGACAAGAATGATGCAAGCATCCCTAAAGTGCTTGTTTGCTGTAGGCTTTGACAGGGCTTACTCCCTCAGATTGGATTTTATTATGAAGCTCTCTTGAATTGGAGAGTTAATAAGCTCTTTCTTTCCTTTTTCCTTACAAAAAGAAAAGGGGGGGGGGGATATATATCTTTCTAGAGCCTAAGCCTTTGGTAAGGGATAGATTTGTTAGCTGTATGGTATGTGGCAGAGCCAGGGCATGTTCCGTTATCTATATTATCTTGCTTCAGCTATGGCTCTTAAACGCAAAAAGTGGAATCCCTCTTTTTTTGTATGGAGTAATTGACTGGGGGGGGGTGTCACTTAATATGGCAAAAACTGTTAAAGCATATGTTTTTCAGAATTTCTTTTGATTGCAGTATTCTTGACTGATGAACTAACTTCACTTTCAGCATCCTTTGGGCCGGATAAATTTGGCTAACTGCACTAATCATCAGATTGAACCCGCCAACCGAGAGTTCTGTGCCCGTCCCAACACTTTTGAACTAATAACTGTCCGTCCTCAGAGGGAAGATGACAGAGAGACTCTTGTCAGCCAATGCAGAGACACGCTTTGTGTTACAAAGTGAGTAGATAAAATCATGAAGGTTGGTGGGAGGTTACGGGATGTATGTGGGAGGGGTGTTTTGCCTCAAGTAATAGGTTTAATAACATAGGAGCTTTACAGCTTTGACATGCCAATGCGAAGCTCACTTAAATGTTAAGACCTTGGGATGACACTTGAACCATTTGGTTCACTTTTAGTCCTGTATTGTCTTGCTGTCCCACTTCAGTCTTCTGAGGACAAAAACTCAACTTTTCCAGAAGTTGAAATGCCAGGTATCTTGGTAGCAGGACTGTGGAATATTTGACTTCATATTGTGGGCTTCTATAGATGATCAACATGATATTTTTCATAATAACTAAGTAGAGGTGGAGAAAGACGTATCTAATCCATTGGGTTCTTTGCCTTTTAGGAACTGGCTGTCTGCTGATACTAAAGAAGAGCGTAACCTTTGGATGCAAAAGCTCAACCAAGTCCTTGTTGACCTTCGCATGTGGCAGCCTGATGCCTGCTACAAACCTATTGGAAAGCTTTTAAACTCCGGAAGGGAAATATGAAGAAAATACATATGCAAAAACCTGTATGAACTACACATAAAAAAACTTAAATGAAAATGTGGGAAGTCCTCTGGGTCACTTATGCTTTAAATTTGAGAGAGTATGTAACATAATACAGGACTATGTTATGCAGTATTTTTATTTCACTTTAAGAATTTTACAACTTTTTTGCTTCCTAGCTTTTGTGTATGGTAGGAAGCAATTAGCTGTTTCTAAATGTGTTAATATTTATGTAACTCCTTTTATGGAAGTCTTTTAGCTAAGTACATTGTCTTCTTGAAACAACTAAATTATTGCAGGAAATCACGCTTCAGGGCAAGAAGGGGGGGGCAAGCTAGTGAAAAAACAAGCTTACTAGATAACTCAGCTCCCTCAAAGAAACAGTAGGTCGGAGTTCTCTACCAAGGATGGTGCTAATGCACAAGATTTAATGTTGGAGGGTTTGTCAGGGTTTGGTTTTTTTTTGTAATGATCAGGCATAGAAAAGTTACTAGTAAATTTTATTCTGCAACACGCAATATAGGGATTTCTTGCTTGCACAGTGTCCTTGGGGTCAGAACAAAAGACATGCACAACATATGCATAATTCTTTTGCAAATTGTTGTGCAAACTGGTATGGATGAGTGCATGGCATGTATCCTATGTGGTTTACAGGTGTGGAATTACGTATGCAGTATATTGCACTTTGATAGAAATGAAAGGTCTTGAATGTTTTTGTTAGTACTGCTATATTAAAAAAAATAGAAAAGAATTAGCTTTAGGAATATATATGTCAGTATTTCCTGGGACTCATGGTTTGTACAAGCTAGAATTCTCCATTTGAGAACCAGGAATAGGTTGTAAAAGGGCTTTTTTTTTTATTTTATAAGACACTACAAAGCTGCTATGTGCCAACTAATACTCCACTGGCCAAGAGTATGGATCTTCCTCCCCCTCATAGCCATGTCCATAAATGCAGATAAAAACATTACTTCAGCCCCATCCTTAAAATGGCAAAACTATTCAGTTAAAATTTGCAATTTTCACAGCTTTTCACTGGGCTTAGTGAAATACTATCTCATTACTTCACTATTGCGAATGGAATAGTGGAGTACTTAAAATTGCTATTGCTGTTATATATTCACACTTGAAACACTAAACTCTGTTAGCTTATACTGTTTTCATCCTGCCAGTTTTGTACTTTTGCTTTTAAGTCTAGTTTTCTTTGTCTGATATCTTTAAATATTTCCAAACTATGTATTGCGATTTATTCTATTCATTTAAAATAAAGAATAAAACACTCTATGCTTTTTTCATAATGTCATCTATGCATTTGAGATACTAGTTTGTAGACTGAAGAAGAAAAGCTGGACTCCACACATTGTTTAAGAAAGGATTCTATTCAGTATGTGTATCCCAAATTACTGCTTGATTTGAGAAGATGATGTGATGCCTCAGGAGTAGCTAGCACCTAATTTTGTAGTGGGAGGCCAGATTGTATGTGGGCAGTTACCATGAACTGGTTGGAATAATTATGAACGCAGAGGCTGCTAGAGACCAGCAGCTCATCAAGTATGGAGAGGAGAGAGAGTTCTTTTTTCCTGTGGTGGAGAGACAGCAGCAGAGTAGCAATATGACATGGACAGTGGAAGAGCAAATTTCATCTGTGCGTCTGTGGTAAGCTGTCTACTTAAACTTCCAAGTGGATGTTAATAAAAAAAAAAATCATTAAATATAAAATTATGAAATGAGTCCATAGAAAGGTGTTAGGAATAGAACTGGATATATCTAAGGGAATGACCTATTTTTATTTAGACTAATTGGGCTATTATCCATTGTAGAAACTAACTTGTGTTTGTGTTTTGCCCTAGATGAAAAACTGTGCTCATCAAGGAAAGGTATAAAGTGTAACAGGTGAGGCAAGTTTGAAAAGCTGACCTGGATGGTGAGTTCTAGGCACATGCTGTCAGTGGTGGTGATGTGCGCCGCTGCAGCCAGAAGTAGTGTGTGATGCTAGCTTTGCAGCAAGCCTGCCTTTACAGCTTGACTGACTTGCGCTGCTGTGGGCCTCCTCGCCTCCTGTGTTCCCTGCTCTTTTAAGGGTGAGCTGTGGAAAGTTTGGGTTTTTTTTTCAAAATGTTGGCAAACATTTTGTTCATGTTTGTAGTGGATCCTTTTGGGAGAGGCCAGATGGTGTGAATTCATCTACAGCTACCTGAAGCTATTTGTTCTATACCTCAAAAATAGTTTCTACTGTCTGACTTCAAACAAGCTTTAAGTTTTGTAAGAAACAGTTTACGAACAAAATAACATCAAAAAACCCTTCCCATCTGCAGTGCATTGGAACTAGCCAGTGACATAACTCCCCCAGTATTCACATGTTCTAACTCTCCCCTCAAAAAGACCTTGATAGACTACTTCTAGAAATCTGTACTGCTATGAAGTTTGAATTTTATGGAACTATACCTAACTTTCCAAGAGAAACTTTTTCTTCCCCCCTGTTTATTTCTTTCTTTCCCCATGCATTTTCACCTTCAACCAACCTAAGCACCAAGAGACAGTTAAAGTAATGGAATAGACTAGGATTCGTAGTTTGTTACTGCTTTAGAATAAATAAGCTTTTCCAGAAGCATTTGTTTAAATATAGGACATTTATTTTTAGAATGGCACTGGTAAGTGATTGATGGTTGGTGGTGCAGATCTTCAGCTGGGTTTTGCATTCTTTGAAATAACGGAGAGACATAGTGGTTGTAAAAGCTGACGGCTTAACGGGCCCAAAACTCATCTTTATTTGCAAATAGGTTACTGCGTTAGTTACAAATCAAGTTTGTGCATACAGCCTGTCTCTAATTCTGAACTGCAGAGCTCACCTCTGAGGCATGAGGACACATGGTTTGGCTAGCGCTCCTTCAGCCAGGGGCGAGCCTGTTCCATGAATTCCCTCAGAGACCCTGCATGAAGCAGGGAGCAATTATACTGGGCGAATGTGAGAGCTTTGCTTTGGGATTCAGCTATGGGGGTTTCAGGTCATCTTTGATTGAGAAGATGCTGTTCTAATTTTATAAGAAAGCTCTTTTCCCATTGTTCAGAAATTCAAGATGTTCACTAATAAGAAAGTCTATAAATGGAAAATGCTTTGCTCTGGGCAATGAAGCTTATTTTAGCTGAGGAAATTTCAGTTTTACTAGCTTGTAAAACTCCTAATTGGTGTTATTAAATCCCAACCTCAAATGAAATACAGTAATTTGCAATGAGATTGCCTGAAAATTTGGCTTCTAAACACATAGTGCTCCCTTCCCCCTTTTAATTGCTACATTTCTGTATTTTGGTGTAGAGGAAATTATTTGATATTCTATAATTGTCGTCTGTGCTGTACTTGGTCTACAGTATAACCACATGCATGCACTTGTTTCTGTTCTTGTGTTGTTCTTAATGAAAGATAGGAAACCTGAATAAGGAATAAATAATAGTTAGAAGGTGTTCTACTTGGCCAGTGTGCATCAGCAGCCATTATGCTGTTTGGTAGAGAGAATTTGTACAGGAAGTAAGTAGATTTCCTTCCAATGCTAAATAGTCTTCCTCAGACATGCCTCTCTGGAGTTGAAACTGTTTCTTGGGAGACTGGCTATTTTGGTAACATCTAAGTGCCTTGAATGAATTGAGGCCTTATTAGTAAGTATCATTCAATTAAGGAACGTATTCCCTTTTGGTTTCCTAAAGTAGGTGACTTGAATATTTCCTTAAATGATAGCAGTTGTCCCATAGGAATTTCTATCTTAATAAAAGATGCGGCATTGGCTGTACTTTAAAAAAAGGAAGACGACGTAGGATAGAAATAGTATGTGCTTCAATCGAAATAGCATTAGCAAGTCATCCTCTGCCTATTCAAAATACCGAGCAGATGCGTCTCCTACAGCCATGGCCCGTGTGCTAAGGTCCAGGCAAGGCCAGGCCATCTCCTTTAGCCTGGACCACAGACTTGGAGCTGGCTCATGGGTGACGCAGCCTCACGCACGGGACACGTTCAGAACAAGGAGCAGAGCAAGTCTACCTGAGCTTTGGCTGATTTGGATGGGTTTTAGTCATGCCATGTTAACTCTTGCTACTTACCAGATTATTTTCATGTATGATTAGGGATGTTTTTGCTGTCTGACCCCTTCATTGCCAGCAGAGCTGTGAGTAGGGTAGAGCTGTCTCTAATTTTTTTATATATATATTTATTTGTTTGTTTATTTTGCACAGGGCATCAGATAAGCTGGTGAAAAAACTATTATTAGTTCTCAACCTTCAATTCTACATAAGGGCTGCTCAGTATCTTCAGTGATTACCTGGGTCATGCCTGTAAAAGGTACAGGACCGGGTATATCATATTTGTTAGGAAGCAAAAGAGGAAAGATGTATTACAGTTTGAAAAAGCAACCTGTTTTAAAAACATGAAGGGTTGTCAAGTCACTGTCTTGTTAATGGGGGGAAGAGAACCTATACTCAGTCAGCCTGTACTAATGCTGCCAGGCAAATCAAAATTCTAGTGCCTTGTTATTCCTGGCACATTTTAATAAGCAAATAGCAACTAAATAATGTATTGACAGTCAGGGCAATTACATATGCAGAATTTATAGCAACATAATGAGTTTGGGGGTTCCCTCCCCTCCTTTTGGGATCACATTAACTATTGAAACAGTACAAATAGAAAGCCCAGAAATAATGTTCTGCAGGGGGAAAAAAATGAGGTAGGGCGAGGAGTTTGCTATATATGGAAGAAATTGTATGGGTTTGCAAACCAGTACAATAAATGATCTATCTGGCAGGTATCCTTTGATTTTAATTTTTATAGCTCCACAGAAAAAGCATAGCCTACTTGTGCAGGTGAGATACAAGACTGAAAAGAATGCTGTTATGTCCACTGCTACTGGCTCTGATAACTTGCCTTCCTCCTTTTTTTGTGTGTGTCTTTAATCATCTTGTTTTGTGGAATGCACTGGGAAGCATCACCACAAACCATGTCAGGACTCCGGCAGTCTGGAACTCAGTGTCCACCTTGATCTTTGAATATAGCTTCAATCTGGTCATTGAATGGGTTCTCCTTTCCAAGCACTTGAGGCCATTCCTGTAGCGCCTTCTGCCAGGTAATGCTTGTTCCAAGGGCTGCGGCAATCTGCAAACAGCACAAATACTATCAATTTCTTGTGCCTCTCTAATGTAGCTGTTTCATGCAAGCGCTTACCAGACCCCACCATAAAGAAGAATCCCCCGCATAGTCACGTGATGGACTGTAACCTCTAACCAAAGAAAATACCTTATTCCAGCTGCTTAAATGGGGAAAAATCCTTCTGAACAGTAAAAATAAGGTGGGGACTATATAGCTGCATCTCTCTGACTAGTCATTTGGTGTAATGATAATCTCCAACCACTTCCTGATGCCTATGATGTCTGGTCCATAAATTTCTATTTAAAAGCCCTCCAGCAAAAAAAAAAATAAAATTGAAAGTATTTCAAAAACACTGCTTGGATATAATGCATAAAACTCTTGCAAGTCCAAAGGAATTTATGCTCCTAAATGCCTCTGATACTTCTAATAAATATTCTCTCTTCTGTCCTATAAGGAAACCACAGGTGTTGAGGAAAAAGAGGCCCAATTATATCTAGGTTCAAAACTACCCAGCTCTGATGCTCAAAATTCATGCCTGCTGCTGGTTCTCTTCAGAGCTTTTTTCCATGAGACCTGCAGAAGTGGTAAAATAGCTTTTCTCCTCGCTATCAGAACTACAGTAGCTTTCACAGATTTTGCCCTAGAAGTTAGGCACTGAAGAGAAATTGTATCTGCTATATATCCAGGGTGAAAAACATCAAGGGTAGGAGAAAAGGGAAGGGAGAACAGCCCGATACTCCTTTAACCAAGTCCTCACACGCTGCTAATGCATTTTTGTTTTAATGTCTCACCCACAATTATATTCTGCTTATATGGTAACTTTACTTTCAATCCTAAAGCTCACTCTGACATGGATTATAATTTTGAGGCTTAAATAGGGTTACCAAAGCCTTTTTATTAAAGGCCAAGATGCGTTTATGGAATCAAACTATTTAAATACTGATCTTTCAGAGTTTGGGAACAGACTGGGGCCTTTGGAGACTTTTTATGCGCTTTTTAAATCCTGTGCTTTTTGAAAGAAGCTGTAATGATGGGCCAGGAGACAACGGCTTTCTTCTATTCAGAGCTCATGTACAAAGGGTCGCTTTTGTGGGGTGGAAGCTCTTAGACTCTGGTCACCTGAGATTTCATTAAGCTAATGGAGGAATTGGGGCAGGGGAGAGGGATGGGGAAGACTGTGCAATAGGGTGTTCTCTCCTGGTGAAAATTTCTCATGTGACTAAACATGGCTGTTCTGGGACACCCCAGGGCTGCCAGAGGGCTGAGACCTGTCTGTATCAGAGTGGCCCACTCTGGCATGGTGGTCTGCAAACCTCCTTCACAGGTCCCTAAGCCTTCCATAGGTTTGTGGTGTGTTTGGTTTTTTTTGTGTGTGGGTTTTTTTTTTTCAGGGTGAGTTGGTTGGCTGGTTTCTTTAAAAAACCCTACTATCTTTGCATGGTGCACTCTCTGCAAAAGTATCACCAGAGGTATGCTCTACAGTGTTCAGACAACTGTTGACTGCTATTAAAGACATATGTGCTTAGGCTGCCCTAAATTATGTAGGTCCTGCTCAGGCATCATTTCATGTGGTCCTGATGATTTCGGTAATTTACTCTGGATGAGTAGTGTGGCACAGAGAGGGTTTATGATTCTAGAAATCACTTTTCTTGTAGGTCATTTTTAAATTCCAAAGCTCTTGTGCTTTGAGACCCGCCGCAATTTGTATGCTTCTTGCAATTAATTTTTTGGGAGGATGACAACTTGTAACCAATTTTTTTAAAGGAAATATTACCCTTTCCTCATAGAGCCCTGGGTGACCATGACTAGGAGGCAGCTGTGTTTTTCCAGCGGCTTCTGGCTATCTGTTTTCTCCTTCCATGCCAAACTGGTGATGGGCATGCCTCTCAGCAAAGTGTAAATACTCAACTAATGTGATATGTGTCACTTCAGCTTTTTCTCTCTTTTTTTCCTGGCTGGAATGTGCTTTGCTATGTCTTAAGGAAAGAGAAGAGGGAGAAGCTAATCACACTCAAGCTGTGCTTTCCTGCCTGTACATAATCATTAAGAATCTTCCAAGCGTCTCAGGTTTCAGTTTGCGATGCTTAGGGCTTTCACATTCTCCCTGGTAACTTCATAAAAGCAAGAAATGAAGCCGTTTATGCAGGATCCTGTTGAAATGCATGTCCCTGTCATCCAAACAAAGCAATCAGCTGTTCTAGAGAGAAGGAATGTCCTTGAAGCCATCTGGTACTCAGAATGGTTTGCAGTGAGATTTTGTAGTAAAGGAGAGACACTGAAAAAAAGTCCCTGGGCTTCCACTATAGTCAACGGGAAGAGAAAGTCAGATTTCTTCCACAGACAACCAAACTGGACTTTGGGGAATGGTGTCTCAGAGACAGCTCTAGAGGGAACTTAGGAGGAGCAAGTGATGCATTTTTCTTTTAGGTGTCAGAAGTAAATGGTGTGAATTTCCTCCCTCTATGGCCTGACCTGGGTATTTTGGAAAAAAAAAACCTCACAGAGCTCAATTTTAGCTTTGAAACTTAAGATGAATGCAGTTATGCCAAGAATGAGTGTCTTGTTTGCAGCCTTATGTTTTGCAACAGGTAAACATGCAGAAAAAAACCCTTTCTCCCCAAGAAATTTGCAGTAAGGGAATGTAGTTCTGGGCTTGGCTAAACAAATGAGCACTTGGTGTTTGTCCCCTCTTTCAAGGGTTTTTAAATATAAAATACTGCCTGGAGTGGGGACTAGGGGGGCTAGATTTTCCTGCCTGAGTGTCCTAACTTAGCCTTTTTCCAATGCATGAAAAAAACAGAATAGCTCTAATGGGACAAAGGGAGTGTTGCCTTTTTTCTTATTTTTCTTTTCCTTCTCCTTGCAATGATAAGTATGCAACTCTCAGGGAGGTTCAATTCCCTTCCACATCTCTCTGGCTTGGCTGGACCACTGGACTATTGGATATACGTGCTGACACCTGCTTCTGCCATGTTTATACTAGCCGATTATTTTTTTCTTAATTAAAGAGACAGCAGATGAATGCAACTGAAATCCAGGGGCTGACATCAGACACGGGCTTATCCTGCCCACTGCTGTATCGTAACGACTAGGGATCATGGTACCCTTCCAGCTCACTCTTGGCAGAGAGGGGCACTGCGGTTCTTGCATCCCAAACTCCACAGTTTCTCTGCATCTGAAGGCAAGAGCTAAAATGTTTATGCTTTCCTTGGAATGCTGCTTAATTAAAAAATTTGTGAATATTTGTCAAGTGCTTTGAGATCTTCAGAGAGAAAATTAGTAGAAATGCCCAGACTAGGTCTTATCTATTGTGTTTATTAGTTAAGCTGTATGTGAGGTGTGGGGAATAGCTGCAGAGAGTGAAGTAAGAGCCCCCATTCACTTGATGAGCTGCACACCATCAATTCTCTCCTGCTAGGCAGTTATATATGGTATGAAAGCTGTACCTGGCCAGAGGCATTCACATCAGTATAAAGTAAAACTTTAAATAAAACTAGTATGAGGAGGGAGTGAATTGTTCATCATCTCTCTCAAACGTCCTCTTAAATATCACTCTCTGCTCACACTTCCCCTTCTTTTTATTAAGACAGCCACTCTTTCAGAGCAGAGTGCTATGTCTCAGTCCAAATAGTGGTATGTTGATAACAGACTTCTGTATGCTAGCAGGAAAAAAAAATGTGTTTAAAATTGTGGATGTTTGGATAAGGCTAATTAGTAAATCCTAGAAGGGCAATAACTCACTTGAAGTGAGGCATATCTACAGCTGGCACCTTGACTGTAAGGGAAAATGTACCTATAAAAGCATTAACGTCATCCTAACAGCAGGAGGGAGAGATCGTAACCACTGCAGGAAGCCAGGTCCAGAGGGAGTAAAATATGGCAGTGCTTGGCCGGATCCTGCAGCCTGGCACTCCGGAGGCTGTGTAGGTTTGCAGCTGCCTTAAATGCCCTCTTATAATTTTCTTTTGGCTTAGGCAGGATCCCTTTAAGATAAATACTTGCTGCCTTCAACTCTGTGCTACCTTCCAGCTGCTGATGGGATACGGGATGTGGTCAAGAGCCTGGACGAAAAGCTGTGATCCAGTGAGCTTGGCTCCCTCAGTGGCCTGTGGCTGGGGTTTATAAAAAGCCTCAGGCCTGCCTCAGGGTAAGACAAAAAAAAATAAGGCAAAGACCTCTTCTTCTTCACTCCAGAATTTTCATGTTGTACAGTTTACCTAAATGGCAAGGTTGGGAATGGGGTTCATTGCATCACTGTGTTCGCTCTCATTTCATTTGCCAAGTCTTCTCTAATTGCTTCCTTGCAAAAGGCCTGCAGCAAAAAATCCAGACACACTTTCTGCACATCCCTAGGCTGCAAGCTCATGCTTTCATGCAGCTATCTCCTGGGACTGCTTGGTAGCCAGGCAGGAATTTCTGCTGTGAAGGAGTCCCCCTTTGAACAGAAGACTCTTTTGACTTGGCAAGGCTAAGCAAGCCACCGTATTGCTCCAGCTGATCGGCAAGGGTGTAAAAGATAGCAACTTAAAGCATGTATTTTGCCTTTGGACTTCCCCCTGCAGGTCTCCCCTGGCTGAACCGACAGCGCAATCAACAGGGAAGCTGCCAAAATGTTTGGATCTATCAGTGCTTGCAATGCACACCTGTTGAAGTGCTTCTCGATGGACTGCTCTTTCCCAGCATACAAGACAGCATCATATCAGGTTATTTGGTGATGGGGGTGTGGGAGTGAATATATGCAGGGTGTTAGCTCACATCATAAAACTGGTCCATAAAGTCGTCCCGTGCTTTTGAACAGGGGGAGCTGCCAAGCGGCTTTGTCGACGGCTGGGTGGTGTAGTGGGGTTTGCTTGCATGGCTCGGTCATGCCGGGGTGGAAGACAGCACGCAGCCAGAAGTGTGGAGGAAGGCAACGATGCCCTAGTCAACAGCTTTCTCCAAACTGCTCTCGCCATGGCACAGAACAAAAACACCGCCCAGCTGCTGCCCAGACCTGTGTCCCTGGGCAGGGCAGGGATGTTGGGAGTGGAGCTCGCTGCTTGGAGGGCATGTTTCCCTCATAGCAGCAGGTAGCAAGAAACTTCTGGACCCCTTGCTAAGTATAGGGGTTGGAGAGCTGCTGCTGCTGGGCAGAGCCCTCTGGCAGAGAGGGGAAAATCAGCAATTTGTCCCCTTGTAATTTAGCCCAGCCTAATTCTTGCAAGATTGAAAAGCATGAGAAACAGGAGTGGTCTTTGGTTTTGGGACCTGCCTACTGCCCCATGTTGACTTAGCAGCTGGGGCTGACCATGGTGTGGCCAGCAGGAGAGCCCCGGTCAGGCTGTGCCCGCCACTGTGAGCCATTGCTGCTACAGGCTGCACAGGGGATTTCAGCTTGCTCAGTTTTTCTCAGGGTGGTATGGGGAAGACTGGCTACTGCTTTGCTTTGTATGTGTTTGAAATCTGAAGCTAGCGTATAGAAAAGTAATTGGCTCTGTTTATAGCTGATTGCAGAACATGCTTTCTCTGAGCGTTTTAGAGGGTCAGAAAAAAGTACTTTGAAAGTGAACAGAGTGGGAACCCTGCAACCTTACACTTGGTTAGCAAACCCAAGTGAGGACTTAGAGTGGAGCAGCTGCTTCTCTTTCCCTTTCATTTATTTCTGACTGTAAACCTTCCACTGGCAACTGTCCTTGGAGGCCAAGCAAGGAGAAGACTTCTTGATAATATGTAGCTGCAGAGCATAAAGCAGTATAGCTTCAAAAAAAAGCTTTGCTCCTCTGAGGCCCCCTGGTCTCAGAGACTGATGCTGCAGGGCTGGGGCACAGAGGCTGGGCTGGAGGAGGCCTCTTAGGTTTTCCCAGTGCTGCACTACTGCCCTGATCCTGCAAAACTCCTGCATGTATTTGAGCAGGCAGGCAGCCAGCCTCCTTGGCAAGGGTCTGGTTTTGAGGTTTAAGACATGTTTGGCCAGGGTACTGGTCAATGAGAGAAAGAAAGCAGCAGAAGATCTTGCAGGAGTTAAAGCAGAGTGCCGATGGCTGGAACGGGGACATCTGCTCTGGGGCTACAGCCATCATCTCTTTTAAAAGAGAAATTCCCCCAAGCCCACATTGCTGTGATGGTCCAACCAGGTGCCTCAATCAGCAGCGGGCACTGGCATCCCTCCTGCTCCCACCCATCTCCTGGGACTGTTCTTTTACCTGGCTGGGGTGGAAGCCATCGACTGGTTCGATCAGCTGCCAGGGCTCACCTCCCATCTTGCGCCACTCCTCGGCAGCTGTGAACGACATAAGCGGAGGGGTTATCACCGATGAGCACCTAGGCACCCACCCAGAGATTAAACCCCCTCTTCCTCAAAGCGCTGCCGGTATTCTTAAGCACACAATGGCTCTGCATGAAGGTTATGATAATTCATATAAAGTTGTCAGAGCCAATATTGTGTACAATCCCCTCTCCTTGGGGCAGTGTTTAAACCTTTATTGTTAATTTCTTTTCTCTGCGATGTTTATGCAAGGAAGCGTTTTGAACATAAATGATCATAAAACAAGTCACTTTCTCTCCCAACTAAGATGAATGCTGAAGCAAGTAAGGCTGCAAGTTGTTTAATACTGATGTAATACTTTTGCATTTCCCATTTTAGTTGCATCTTCAGCAGTGCAAAAATATAAAAGAGATAAAGAAAACGGTGCTTTTTAGAGGAAGAGATGGCAACACAGTATTCGAATGGGCTGATGTCTGCAGGAATAGAATGTCATTTTCGGTTACTTCTCTTCTGAGCAGTCTTTTTCAACTCCAACAAAATAACTTCTTGAATTACATAAGCATGACAGTCAATGCAAATGAAGTGCTGTAAGCCCCAGAGCCATTAGACAAGCAAAAAGCTTTCTCTCTTCAAAAGGGCTGTGGAGTGATCAAACATGGGACTAGTGGATATGGCATTAACAGACTGTAAATTCAATAATTTCTTTTATAATGACAGATTAAGAATTCGTAATAGCATTATGCAGGCATCCTGTCAGGAGGAATGTGTTCTCCATTCAAGCACCACAGTTTTGACCTAGACTCTCTGATGTTTGTTGGACCCTGGCTATTGTTTCAAAAAGTGATGTATGGGTCCCCATACTAACTCTGATTTCACAGAAGGATGATATTCCCACTTTGACTGTAGAAACCTACTTGAGGTGCTTTAGTTAACACCCAAAGTATCCTGTTTTCCAAGACACAGGGCTTGGAGCTTTGTTTCAAATTTGCAATATGTTGGTCACAAAACATATTCACCTTAGATTACACCACGGAGCGCACATATAGACGCACAGAGTGAGCTTGCCTAACCCCTTATATATGATGTTATACATTGAGTACAAGGCTGTGTCTTGTGTTTTACTTTGTAGGGGGACAACTCTTCCCAGAGTGCCAGAAATAGCAGAGGAGTAAGATGAGTAAGGTTTATATGAAGATAGGAGAATTTAGAGCATTATACTTGACCTCCAAAAATCCTAGAGCAGTTGAAGAAATACCTGCCAACTGAGTATGTCCAGAGTTTGTCTTAAAAGTGCTTATTGCCTTGGCTAGACTAGACTAGAGCTTGCTCCCATCCACACCAAGAAAAAGCCAAAACAAACAACCCCTATCCACCTATTTATTGCACCGCTTCTTAAAGGAACCACTAAGTTCTTCAGCCAAAGGCAACATCTGAGCTCAAATCTAGAATAAATGTTAGTATACTCAGATTTTACTCCAAGAAATCTGGGAGCTGCTACGTATATATATGCTCAGGCCAGCCTGAAATCAATGTACTCATCACAGTGTGCAACCACTGCTAAATATTTGATGTCTGGAGAGTTTAGGGGAGGATTTGTGCTTGCTTCAGAGACAGACTAAAAAAGTAGGTCAGCAGCCTTAACTGGCTTTTAAGCACACTCATGAACTGACAGCTTTCCCGACAGCAAGCTCAAAGCCTTGGCTCCAGGGCTGCAGGAAACTTTGCAAAGTGTCTTTCAGAGCTGATGTTTGTATGTGCATGTGTGATTTTGTTTACCTTATTTATTTAACGCGATATAATCAAGAACAGCAAATTATATTAAGATGTTTCTTTTTGTGAAAGCAAATAAATTACCTAAAGTTAGAAATTTAACTTACTAAAGTAATTTGCCTACCCAGCAGGTAGTTTGTTCCAAATCCTAATGACCTGTTAAATATTAAGTAGCTGAAGCAAAAGCCGCAAAGAGACTTGGACATCCTGAAACTTTGTGCTACAACATTGAACTTGACAGTGGATCCCACCTCTCTGAAGTAAAGTTTTGGATAGAAAGACTCCCTCTCCCACCCTCCCTTCTTCAATTCCGCCTCCATACGGTCTGCATGAGACCCAGAACCAGCTTTCTGAATTGGGACATGTAGGATAAAACAAGTTTGTGAATTTTGATAGGATTTGGCTGCAACTGAGATTTTTGCAATAATCCTAGGTGTCTCAGCAGCTTTGTGCTTCCAAGGACAGCCAGGCACTGATGGGGAGAGGTGTTAGAGATGTACACTTTGAAGTATTGCCAGGGTACTTCTGTCCCTTCATGGCTCTGGTTTTAGCTGTCTGCATACTGGGATTTAAAATATTGTCCCCAGGCAAAATTTTTCAAGAAGGACCAACATAGGACTACCTTTCTATGTAAATATAAAACCAAGGAAATGCAGATTGGAGGGTTTTTTTCCCAATTATTATATACTATTTTTGGAACATAAAAATTCATGCTATCAGGGAGGGCCCCCATGTGCCCAAGAGCTGGAGCTCCTGCCCCATGAATAGAGGCTGAGGGACAGGGATGGTCCACCCTGGTGAAGAGCCTACAGGGAAGCAACGAGGATGGGGCCAACCTCTTCACAGCAGTGCACAATGGGAGGGAGAGAGACAATGGGCATAAGTTGAAACATGAGAGGTTCAGGCTGGATACAGGGAAAAAGCTGTTTTCCTACTTTCCCATCACTATCTAACTACTTGAATATGTTGCCTACCTCAATCCTTACCCCCATGCTGATTCTTGTTTTTAAAAAGAAAGAGTGAGTGAGTTTCTCCTTGTGATGGAGCTGGGCTGATGCTGGGTGATGCCTCAGGCTGGACCCATGCACATCTCATGAGGGAAGTGGAGCTGAGAGGGATCCAGGGACAGGCATGTGTCCAGTTCCACAAGGACACGGTCCACTCATGCTCATGGTAACAAGGGAAAATTTCTGGTTCTTTTATTTTTATTTTTTTTTTAAGAATCAGTTGCAGAAGGAAGTGATTTAGTTAATGCACTTACCTAATGTTACTTAAGATCATAGAAGGACAAGTTTTGTAACCTCTTCTAATAAAAAATTACAGTAGTATGCAGACGCTTAAGGAAACATAAAAAAAGAATTCAGTTCTTGGAAGAGGTGCTTCTACTTTTGAAAACAGTGAGTTAAGAGGGGGTGGCTGTGTTTTTCAGGCAGGAAAACCAGCTGAGAAAAGTTCTTCTTCCTGAGGCACTGCTCATCCCAGAGGAAGCAATGTGAAGCCCAGTCAGTGATGTAGTACACTACAGCTCATGAAGAGCACCTTCACCATTGCAGATATGCCATCTCCAGCATAGATGACCCCATATAAAAGCAATGAACAAAAATAAAACCAAATCTTATGGACCGAGATGGATTTGAGATTTCTTTTTTTCTTCAACAGACTGAGAATCTGCAGTGGACAAGCAGAAGGCGTTTTTAGCAGAGGCTTGTCTGCTGTCCCTGTTGCCTTGGCACCAACACCCCCTGCCACTCAAGTGCAAATGGCCAGTGTGCTGTGCACACCAGGCTGGTGATGGGGTCTCATCTCAGCAGAGGTCCACGGTTACCCCAACGAGGGAAGCTGGGAGATGGCATTAAGGGTCCCCCCCTTGGCCACAGCCCTGCCAGCAGGGTCACCTAGGCTGGCTGGCTGGCTATGCTGCCCTTCTCCTGGTACAGAGTTAAAATATGAGGAGCATATTAGCAGCCCAGCACTTCACTAAATGCTTCATGAGAAAGACAGGAAAAAAAGCAACTTACTTTGTCTCAGTGGGAAATCCATGTAGAAGATATCAAAGTTGGCAAATTTCTCAGATCTCGCTATTTCTTTCAGGACATTGGAAAGTTGTAAAGCTCTCTGCAAAAATCAAGTGATTTAATGACGACTCATTGCTACTCACGCTGCTTTGCATGGATTCAGCTTTTCTCCCATTATCCTTCCTGCTACTGTGTTGTAGGTGCTACCACTTATCTATCCAGACCAAATTCTGCCCTTACTTTCAGGAGAGTAAATTGCCTCCATTGAGCGTCTACCTAACTGATATATCCAATGTGATTTCTACAGCCTTAACAGAGATCAGGATCTCCTAAATATTTAAATTGTGCAGTTTGGATAATAACAGAGACAATTAGTTTCAGACAGGGGCTCAGAAAGGAGATTAATTCATACCCTGCAGACATATGAATTGTTCATGGACAGAAGTCACGTGTACTGTATGTTCTGTATTGTTGATATGAATATATAAGCTGCAATCCTGAAAAGATTTAGGCATGTGCTTAATTGTCTTCTCTGAAGTCAAGAGGGACAGGACATAAAATGAAACACACATGTAAGCCTTGGTGAAATTAAGGCCATATTTTTTTGTTTAGTAAATGCAAACATTAATACAACTATACACAGAGATGACACCTTTGATGATATTTGCTGGCTTTTTTACATGGCTGCAGGGGGATGCTGGAATTAAAAATCAGCTTGTACCGTAAGGCAGTAAGTGGCTGATATTATGTGACATTCACTTCTGCAGCCAGATTTTTAGGGTGAGTTTCAAGACATCTCTGTTCTGTCTGTTCCTATTCCTGCACTGAGCCTGGATGCTCCTTGGTCACACCATCTGGTGATTAAGTCCACAGAAATGTGTCTGAGGAGGATTAGTACAAATCCCAAATGAAGACAGGGTAAGGCTCGTGCTCTTGGGGCCCGCTCCTGCTCCAGTGAAATCTATGCAGCTGTCTTTTCATACTCACAGCCACTTGATTCACAAGCCTTTTCTTTCTTATCAGGTACATTTTCTCCTTAAAGAACATGAACCTGAACAGTTTTGTCTTAGGGAGGTTGCATCCCTTGAAAATAAATTTGGGCAGCTGAGAGGTTGGAAAGGGGATACATTTATGAATCCCCTAACCTAACCATGCTGCCTCCCAGAGCCTGAGAGGCGTTTGAAAGGATGGATATAGATGTTTCTGCATCTTCTCCCTGCCTTTGGAAGAAAAAAGTGTGCTGATGTCTTGTCTTTGAGATATTAGGCTTATGTCCTCAGACATGGGGATAAACTGGAAGAGCGCCTGTGCAAGAGGGCAGTCCTGTTGCAGCCTCCTTGAGACTTACCTCTGAGGTTAAATTCCTGAGGGTCTCGTTGGGGGTCAGCCAGCCGCTGCAGGGGCTCACCTGGGCAGGCACAGGGAGCAGGGCTTTAGCAGCAGGCCGAGAGGAAAGGGGGGGCTCATAAGCTACAGCCAGAGACCTTACCTGGAGGCAGTCGAGGAAAGAATAAAGTTGACTGTACGTGACGTCCCTGTTCAGCTGCCCTGCAAAGCACGGAGAGGGAAACTTCAAATGCCTGATGGCCAAATGTAACTTCATTTTGCAGGTCTGTGCGCTCCCATGCATTAGACCCCTCGATGGGGAGAGGTACACTCGGCACCCCAACTTCCCCTCCCCCCCCCGGTTACCCTCCCCCCACCTGAGCCGGGATGCAACAGAGGTGGCACTGATGCATCCTTCCCACTAAGGTGCCTGTGTCCCCACAGCATGCAGAGCAGCTTTCACTTCTCCCGCATCCCTCTCTGGCCTTTCATGGGTGATTTGTCTCACATGAAGGGTTAGTCATCACAGCCTGTGCCAATCTCCCAGGTACGGGACTGATATTTTATCCATTAAAGTGTCTCTCACCCTCCAAACAAATGCAGGAGTTGCAAAGCCAAAGGGAGGACTGGAGGTGGCTGTATATACTCTGAGCTTTGCATTTACCTTGGAGAGGCCTTAAAAGGGAGGAACAATTTTGCTGTCACAGAGGGAAGTGGATATGCTTGTGTGGGTGGGCAAATTCAAGCACCAAGTCAAATACCCAGCTGACATTCCCTAAAATTCGCTGTGCAATGCAATAGCCTGGCTTGCTGAGAAAATTACCCATTTTCTCAACCTTTTTGCTTCTTTGGTCGCTACAAGCAAGATGGAAATTAAATGGCCATTCAGTTCTCCAAGTCTGTAGCACACTGATCATCCCATCAGGCTTCATTATTTTTGCAGTGCTGAAATATGAAATTTTTGTTGTTGTTCTGGGAACTGCAAAGTATGATCTCGCCCACGTGAAACAGGCTCCTCAGGTTGCTTTGCAGTGGCTCCTGATATAGATGTGACTCCTGCCTATCTCACGGCTGCCCATCACCCAGCAGCAGTATCAGCTCCCCAAGGAGCAAAAGATGGGGAGCTCAAAAATCTAATGTCACTCTGGGATATTGGGGATGTCCCAGACTCATGTAGCCTGAAAGCATTGGGCCCTGGGATGGGCTGTGAGGGGGACCAGAGATTCGGCAGAAAGCCAAACTGAAGTCTGGTCTCGCCTGACTGGCAGCCAAGCGCTCACAACCTGTCGGACGATCTGTCAGAAGTGATCTCTTGCTACAAAACCTGTTGCTTAAGATTAATTGGGTCCCTCCAAGGCAAATCATCCCCTCTGAAAAATTTCCAAGTGGTCTTATAGCTAATCACTCCTGATTTGGCTTGTGCCAAAAAATGCTACATGTTGTCTCTGATAATTAGATATCCAGTAGAGGAACAGTCCCTGTGATAAACATGCACTCAAGGGAAGAAATGTATTTCTGTGACTAAAAATAATTATCACAGGCTCCCCCTGCCCTCAAAGGGACAAGATTTTTTCTTTTATTTTTTTTTTTTTTCCTGCTTTTACTTAATAGTAGTAGAGTGCTTATTAGAGAAAAAGGTAACAAGGTATGAGGAATAGAAATGGAGACCTCACGCTTCCTGAGAAGAGGCAAGTACTTTTGAGGGGTAAAATAACCCATAGTAGATAACACAGAAGATATGGGCCACTGGCAGTGATTGAGAAACCTTGGGGAAACCATGGCACAGAGTCTGCTGAAATCTCTAGTACCCAGTGGTTGCCAAAATCATCTAAAGATGTAATCTACCATTTTAATGATATGATTTAGCAGCTCTCTCTCTTTACTGATGAGAAGTAAGATGACAACAACCTTCCACTTGTTCAGATGCAATAGAGCTTCCTTTACCGAAATGAAAAGAAGAACATGCTTTTGGTCTAAAATTTGACAGCAGAATGGCCATGATGGTTCCTTGTACACGCATTTCACTGGAGAACAAGAGACTTGCTTTAGCCGTTTTGTATTTCTTTGCTACCTGCATGAAATATTTCACCTTCTTTATCCACTGAAGGATGGTATGAATTTGTAGAGAAGGGGTTCTGCAACCAGCTTCCAAGCTTCCCCACTCCACGTCCCCAGGGAAATGTTTCCACAGTGACCCCAGAGGCATGGCCATTGGACTAACCAAGGACATCACACATCACTGCATGTGAATGCAGCCCCCTGTGGTGACACTCCTCCTTGCTGCTTGGCACAGGATGAAGCCAAGGGGCAACTGGTCTGTTGACAGTCAGATGTACAGTTTCATGCATGCTCTGAGATGACAGGTTCCCACAGGTAGCCTCCAAATCTCTGAAACACTGCCCCAAAGCACCTTATGGCAGCTGCAGTATGAGGGATTGTCCCAAAACATGCCTGCACATGGTGTTAGGTTTCAATCATCACACCTGTAGGTAGGGTAGGAGGTGGCAGGCACCCAGTGTTTGCAGAAAATTTATTTCTCTAATATCTAACTAGTCTTTCACAACCCCCTGACTTAGTCTTCTGTTCTGGCCCACATCCAGTTTTCCAAGACATCCACCAGTGAGTGAGTGGAGGTGTTCACCAAATGTCCAGCTGCACCTGTAACAACAACCAGGATGAAGTGCAGGCAGGCCGGCCACAATTTTGGTCCAAGGCTGAGGCAGAACAGCTTGTCTACATGTCCACAGCATGTATTGAGCCTGGCTGGGAGCTGAGAGGGTCTGGCTTGGTGGGAAGACCAGGCAGGTTAGGGGTCTGCCCTCTAGCTGCCCTGTCCCACACTAGGGACGGTAAGCTGGCTCTTCTACTTCTACTACACAGCCAATATCTGTCTCATATTTCTCAGACCTCCTCCACTCTGTCAGGTTTGCTTGAAATTGTCAATAGATTCATAAATTATTCAGGAAGAGAAGGCAACACAAGCAGGCAGATAACCAGGAGGACCCCACAACATCTCATATTTACCCAGAGGATGGTATCTGTCATGCAGATTATCCCAGAGAAAGCGGCCATCTACCAAGCCTGTTAAAATCACGTGGCTGCCATTTGGAAGACGGGAGTCCAGGTATTGCAGAGCTTGCACCACATTGGAGAGCATTTCTTTGGGTGTAGTCATGTGAGCCAGTGTGTCACGGTTCCTGCAGAAGAAGAGGATGCCAACAGGACTTTATGTCAGGTAATACTGTGCCCCAAAAAGGCACCTGAAACAGCAGCATTTTCTTCTTTGTTGTTCTTCCACATTAAGTTAGCCAAATAAAACCTTATAAAAATGATTTTATATGTTTTAGTCTCTCATTATTGTTGCCAAAATCAGAAGTGATGTAGAAACCTCCCTCAGTGTAACTCTTCTCCCTACTAAAAACAGACAGATATATCCCTTTTTTATAGAGTGGCCTCCTGTTGTGGGGTAACCCCAGCGGGCAGGTAAGCATCACACAGCCTCTTGCTCGCTTTCCCCCCCCACCCTGTGAGACAGGGAAGAAGAAAGGAAGAGTAAAAGCAAGAAAACTTGGCGGTCAAACTTAAAAAAAAAAAAAAAAAAAATTGTTGTTCAATAAACAAAGGAGAAGTAGAAGAAGAGAGAAAAATGCAAAAAAGTGATGCAAAGGCAATCACTCATCAGCAGACTGATGCCGAACCAGTTCCTGAGCAAAGGATGGCTTACCCCCCCTCCAAAAATCCCCTCCTCTCCCTTTTTATTACTGAGCATGATGTTATATGGCAGGAAATATCTCTTTGGTCAGTTTGGGTCATCTGCCTG
This sequence comes from Morus bassanus, assembly GCA_031468815.1. Lineage (NCBI taxonomy): Eukaryota > Metazoa > Chordata > Aves > Suliformes > Sulidae > Morus > Morus bassanus. The sequence goes on along the minus strand of CM062567.1, from coordinate 53,500,696 downwards.
GTTGCGTCCCCTCCCAACCTCTTGTGCACCCCCAATCTGTTCACTCGGGGATTAGAGTGGGAAACAGAAGGCCCCAACACTGTGCAAACACTACAGAGCAACAGCTGAAAAAGCATGTTATCAGCATTGTTCTGGTCAAAAATCTAAAACACAGCACCATAGGAGCTGCTATGAAGAAAATTAACTCTATCCTAGCCAGGCCCAGCACACCTCCATAAAGAAAAAAGCCTTAACTCTCCTGCTGGTTTTATTCCATAGTTCGCAAATGAGCTAGTCTTTATTTACAGTGCAGAGAGGTGAATCGGAGCCATGAAGCAGACTATGACCTCATTAGTTTCCTGTGGTGTTAAAAATCCATGTAAAACTACTCCAGTAACCCTGTTGCCTTCTTCTTTTTAGCTTTTGCAAGGCATATTAAGCCAGTTGATATAAACCCAGGAACGTGCCTACCTGTAGTCCTTAAAAGTCTGTGCTGCTTCTGGTGACTGCAAAGACATTGCCCTTGGTGTACTTATCAAACTCCAGTCTGTGACTGACCTTCGACTGATCTAATGTCTACCTCAAGTTTCAGCAGGAAAAGAATCCATTGCCCTAAGGGGATGTAGGGTGCTCTGCATCTGGTTAAGAGCCCCCGTGGCTCAGCTCTGAGCACACACATGGCTTCAGGGTGCGGGATGCCCTACAGATGGGTGAAAGCAGGGCTTTTTTCCCCATGGGTTGCTGTGTGTAGCTTATATTCAACATGCTCTGTTGATTATGCCAGGTAGAAATATCTAAGGTAGCTTTGTCTCTCACGTGTCATACACCTCTTACTACGGCTCTGCAGGAGGGCAGGAGAGTAGCGAGGGGTCTGGACAAACATAGGAGACTGGAGAGAGGAGGAGGAGGCTGGAGGGAGGAGGCATTTAAGATAAAATAGTCCTCAGAAATGTTCTTTAGGGTATGAGAGCTATGTTGGTGTCCCATGTGGACTGAACACCCACGTTTTGTGGCTCACTGGCAGGACTGAACCTCTTTAAACCAGAGTCCCAGGCTCAGGTTTACCCTTCCCCTCTTGAGTTTAGCTGTAAATTCCAGGGGCAGGGGAAATAAAATCCTGAAGTTGAAATAAATTTCAACTTACAAAAGAAAAACAAATAAGCAAACCCACCCCAGGCTGCCTAGAGAACACTACTCTAGTTATGTTATTAAAACAACCACTTTATTATAGAAAAAGCATTCACCTCGAGAGCTATTGCCATGGTCTCACGGTGCATGTGTCTGTAACAGTGGCTATGAGCAAGCGGGTGAACGCTGCCCTGAGGAGGCTGTCCCATCCCAGCAAGAGAGGATCCATGGGTCTCTGGCATGGGGGAGACCCCAGCTCCATGGTGCCCTGTTCTGGCAACACCTGGGAGGCAGAGCAGGGCCAGCTCTGGGGAAAAGCCTCCCATGGTCTGGAGATGTCCCATTGCCCTCTCTCAGAGTGAAGAGTTAGTGGGATGAAAAGAAGGATGCCACTGCGTGCTTCCACAAACCCCAGGCAGCTCCAGGGTGGCCTGGGTGCCCTTGGGGCATTCAGAGCATGTAAATCCATAAGTTGCCTTTTTTGAATTGGGAAAGACAATAAAGACATGTTTGCAAAATAAGCTCTTAAAAGAGCCCCCAGAAATAGCAGCAAGGGCACCATAGCTGGGATTTGGAGCACATCGTGTGCGGCCGTGTGTGGCATGGACCATGCACCTTGGGAAGCAGGCTCTTGTGACAGTTTCGGTCCTGCCTTGATGGTGCAGCTGAGCTGGACTAAAGCGTTCAGAGAGAAAGCCTCAACACCCGCTGAGGAGCTGATCTCATTGCTCAAGAAGAAAGCCAGGTAGTGGCTCCTTCCAAGCATTGCTTAAGGTTGCAGTCACGTCCATCCTTATTGTGTTAGCGGTTCCCATATTTTCTCCTTGTGGGCTTCTAGGGAAGTGATCAACTTAGCAGCCAGGAGGCTCCATCCAGGTCCTTTCCCTGGGAAAGTCCTTTAATCTCTTTCATGGCTTCCCAGGAGTAAGAGAAGGGCAAACTTGATGCTTGCAGTGCCGACTGTGCTGCTGGGGAATCAGGTAGGATTTCTTGCTGGTGAACACCGTAGAAGCAGGAGCTTTCAAAAGCATTTTTCTGTCTCAAGGCATTATAAATGTTTGTGCTCAGGGTGAGGAGGTGCTGAGTCCCGTGTGGGAGAACCACATTTCCTAGCAAGGATTTGGGATTTTTTAGTGGGCTGTGTTTTGCACACAAAATAATAATTAGATGAGTTCCCTAGGCCCAGAAATTTATCTTGATGCAGTATGTGCTGCTGAAGCATTTAAGACTGGTTAGGGGCAACTGAAAAACAGTGTTAAGATTCAGGCTTATCCTTGTGACAGCCACCCAAGCAATGCACTTTTGAGATAAGACTCTGGTTTTGCCCTTAAATTACTTCATTTCGCCTACAGGTGTTGCAGCACTTGATTTCAAAATACTGCTCTGATGTAAGGCCTCTACTGCAAGTAAACACATCAGGGTGAGCTGAAATTAATATGACATTCATAACTCCACTTTCTCTTGTCATTCTTCGCTGGAGTCATGCGGCTATTTCAGTGCATTTCTTCATATTTCCTTTCTGAGCCAGGCTATGAAATTAAAACCGACCGAGAAGCAAGCCATCCTGTAGGCACATTCATTTTGGGCTCTGCCATAAGGACTTCAAGGTGCCTAGGTGAGCACTGGGGGCTGTTGTGGTACCCTCACACAGTTTCCCTGGCAGGCAGCAGCCAGTGGTAGCCTCTGCCTACCTGGGACTTCTGGAAGCTGATGTTGGCCACGGTTCATTGTGTCAGAGCATAGCAAGTGCACGTTAACGTTAGTATTCTTGCTGCATTAGATCTGGGTATTTTAGAAAGCACTCCCTGCCCCCTACAATACACAAATACACAGTAATATCCATGGATGTGCACACAGCTCCTGGATGTCCTAACACCACAGGTACCCTGGCTGTGCACACATATAACACAGAGGAACCAGACAGCCTTGTGCAATCTGTGCAAAGTTTTTCCAGACAGCCACACAGACCTCCTCCAGTCCCCTATAACAGGGTCTGGCATAGTCCAAACACAGCTCTCCACCCTCCTTCTGCATGGCGTTTGCGGGCCTGGCCTGCCATGTTCTGCAGGGCAGCGATTCCCCCCTCCACATGACCCCCACCCAAACAAATATCCCCCCAGCCAATGTTTCAGCCATACATCTGCTTTCCAGACACGTTCTGTTACGTGCCCAGGGTTTGGGCCACTGGCACATGGGGCCAGCTGGTGAGCGAGCACACCATATGTGCACACTCACACACGCCACATGCACGTACACACAGAGCTGGAATCACAGTGCAGGAGTTCACCTCCAGCTCACTGCAGAGGGGTGGTATGCCCAGGACATGAGAGCTAGAGGTGTTGCACGCTCGCGTACTATTTTTAGGGTCGCAGGGGTGCAGCAGCGCTTTGGTGACAGTAACCTTACAATAAGGGAGCGTTATGCTCTTGCTGGTGCCGGTGCCGCTTTGTACAAGTTCCCTTCCCAGTGGCTGCCTGCTCACCCTGCTTTGCTGCTGTCACCTTTCTGTTTGTCACAGATGCCATAACTGCAAAGCTGGGGAAGAGAGGCTGGAGAAATGGTGCCTTACCCCAAACGCAACTAGTACGTGCCATAATTGTACAGCATTTGAGACTGCTGGTGCTCATTATTTTCTTGTCTGAATTGTTTTTGTTCCAGGTCTGTGTGTCCCACATTGTGTCCCACATTTACACCTCAGCGGGCTGCGAGATACCATTGCCATCTGTCTTTATTTTTCTAACCCCCTTGTTTGGACACCAGTGTGGAGACTACTGGGAACGTGTAACACAGGCTGCCAATTTCATTATCTTTCTCCTCTACAAACATCCATATTACTCATTGCCCTGCTCTTCACATGGGATTCAATACTGGCATTTTAACAATGCTTTGGCTAAGAGTTGTGTCTCCGGCGTGCTCAGCACAGTGCTCTCTTTTGAAGGTAAAATACAGGATAAGGCCAGAAAGGCTCTATTACTGCAGTTTAAAGATGTCCTTGAAGAGGTTTTAATTTGTCAAGCCCTAGGTTTGAAGCCAAGCCCATCAGATGCTCCGCATCCACTATAACCTCTATGGGTACATCAGAGGCAGGGCAGCTATGCACAGTGACCGGACGCCGGAAAAATATCTCTTTCTGCTGTACAGTCCACTCGATGGAAACAGCATGTTGCTGCAGAAGCTGCAGCACCTTTTCTTGCTAAAGTCACAGGGATCACTACAGCCTGATAGCCTCTTTTGATGCTTCAAATGTTTTGGAAGAAAACAGACAGTAGAGAGAATTTGAGCAGACAAAAGTGTCTCTGCCAAGTAATGGATGCTGGGATAAAAAGACAGCAGAGTTTCAAGTAATAAATACTGTTTTGGAACATACAAATGGGTGAGGCAAGGCCAAAATGGTTTAAATTTGCGGAAAATTTCTTTTTATTTCAGGCAAGAATAGAAAGCAGTGTTAGAGACAGGGGAAGTGAAAGGAATAACCTGCGGGATGAGGAATAAAACAAAGGAAGAAGGGTGTTTTTAGCAAAGCTAGTGAAGCAACAGAATCAAACCATGTACACAACAGAGCCTGGGCCGAGCCTGGGAGAAGACACCTCGAAGTCTCTGTGACAGGAGCCAAGGACTTCAGCAGAGGCACTTTCTGGGGGGGGACTCATCATGCTGGGGGTAGTTGTAATGATACCTCCATAAGCTTCCCAATAATCAGATGCCCAAGACAGCCTTGTCAGCAAGTAGCAAGAGGTCTGTGACTACTTTTCCCACTCAGTCGAAGCGTGGCGGTGTTACTCTTGAGGATTTGTGCATCCTTCCCGTAACAGGAGGGTGGTGCTGAGGGCAGATTTGGCAGTTCTGGGCAGGGGTGCAGAGAGAGAACGAGCACCAGAGGGAGATGCCAAGGGTGAAGGTTTCATGGGAGGTTATTTCTGCATGCTGCCCACACGTGGCCAGGGAGATGGTGGTGCCAGGGAAGGACCTAAAAGATGGCCCCTGTGGTCCCACTGCTGTCCTGGCTGAGGGATCCTAGGTGCTGCAGTGGCAGGAAAAGCCCTGCCTGGCCTTTGTCCATCTCCGTCTGGAGCACAACACCAGATGTGCAAAGTTTCAACCCAAGCACTTGCTGTTAAACAAAATTTTAGGATACCAAACCCATGATATTTTAATGGCAAAATCTAACAGCCTGCATACTAGCTCCAACTTCATTATACAACCTGCAGGTGAGGCTTTTCAAAAGCTTCGGAAGGGGACTTAGCTGAGTGTGCGTCATTTATTAAAACGAGCATTTTGAAAGTCTCTGCATAAGTCAGATTTATTTCTTCCACTTAAAAGAAACCCTGAAGATTCATCATGGTGAATGTAATGTTACGCTAACAACAGCACTTGTACCACCTGCAAAACAAAAACTGCAGTATGGATGTGCTGTGCATTGGCCTGGTTGCAAGGTGTTTTCTGCCTTCCCACTACTGGGAGGAAGGGAAGCGTCCAACAAGTGACCTCCTGACATCCCTGCGAGCATTGCTAATGGGTAATGCCAGAACTATTAGTTTTGAAAGCTTCAGTTCATTCTCCTGCTGATCTTATGACACAAGTAAAGCCAGAAAGACAAAACACCTCATCAGGAGAGCACAGCAAAGACTGCAAGGCAGTGTGCAGCAGAGGCAGGGTGAAAATAGACCTCGTCAGGGGACTACGTTGTCATTCTTCAGAAAAGGTAAACCAGTCACGCTCTACCTCCTAACAGGAGGTGACACACTGGGTAAGATGGATATACATGCTTTTAAACTCTTTTTTTCCCCCCTCCTGTTGTTATTATACTTCATTTCATCTGCTAAGTTGGAAACATTCTACTTCAGACATGCCATTGGTCACTTTATCAATGGCTTGTAGAAGAAAGAAAGAAAGACAAGCTCTGAATGAGGACTGGTAGGTGGCTATGACAAATACAGGTAAGGCAACAAGCAGTATATTCAGCAGAAAAATAAGAATGAAGCACAGACCAATAGCAAAGAAAAATGCCACCATGGGGAAGCACAAAGCAATGAGACATAAATGTCCAAGCAGCCAGCAGTACTCTAAAGAAGTCAAATTTATGATACTATAAATGTTAATTCAGTTTACACCTTACCCATTGCAGACATCATTCCCAATTGTAGCGTAGACAACTATGGCTGGATTGTCCAACAGCTGGTTTCTGGCCAAGCTAAAAGATAAATACGCAGCTATATTAATGGGAAATACGTTCTCAGTGTCTGAATCACACACCATGCTTGTATGAGATCACATTTAGAATTAGCTCATTTAGATTTGGCCAATGCTCAGATGACAACACCTTCTACATTTGGGAGAGGTTTGTTGTTGTTGTTGTTGTTGTTTTCCCCTATAGTTATATATTTTGATAAGTTTCTTAAATATAGGTTTTTTCACTTCTCCCTTTTGCCCCTTGTGAACTTGTCTTTTTCACTGTTTTTCCTGCTGGCTTTCTATCTTCTTCGTATTATTCAGAAGCCAAATCAAGTAGTTTCATTTTGGGGCAAAGACATAAATCTAGATGGGAAATTTTTAATCAGAGATGAGAGAAGAAGACTATGTTTAGCTGACAACTATGTTTATGTGTAGGATTGGGCTCAAGCTCAAATCAGGATGTGGTTTGAAGCTCAATGCTAGAGGGCAAGGATTCATTACTACTTTTTCTGGAGGAGAGAAAAATAAATCCCTTAGGATGTGAACTATATCAGCATCAAGCAAATTAAATCAAACCCAACTGCCCCACAGCCCACCCAAATTCATCTGAAAAGGAGAGTTGCTGCTTCTCACTATCCAGTAGCTACTCAATCATATGCATATAGAGATAACACAGTGGACCTGCCTGTGTCTATCTATGCTGCTACAAATCAGGAGTAATGCAGTCAGAAGGACACAAAGCACAGATTTAGGGAAAGGCTTAGTCTCTTCCCTAAAATCACTGGAAATGCTCCATTGGCTTAACTGGGCCAATATCAAGGCCCTGGAGATGGTGACATCCACACCTTAAAACCATTTTTCTTCTGTTCATGAATGTTTATACCAGAGAAGAAACAGCCAGCACTTCTGAGCACAGTGGTCAGGGGGCCAAGGGAAGCTGTGCCTTTTAGGACAGTTGTGGATAATACATTCCTTACAGTGCTTTGCTTGTTTCTTTCGAAGAAGTAGGACTCCAGCAACACCTCTGTACCCACAGTCAGCATTCAAATCCCATTAAACACTCACCTTTTTATTAAATAGAGGAGGTTTCCTGAAGAACCACCTGGTTACACATAGTGGGAATAGGAAAAATAGTACAATATCACTACAGTGATAAACTAAATGAAGTGCAAAACCCAACTTCATTGCATATTTTCAAGAATGTAGAAGCATTAAAAATAAAAATGGAACAACAATTCATCTCTGTAACCTTTTGGGGTTGCCAGCATTAGGAAGTAAAGCTATATCCAGTGACCTGCTGCATCTTACCTGAGTCCCACATTTCAGACTGTAGAAAAGCAAATACTTTTAAGTGCTGGGTTGTTTGGATGTGGTTTTTAATCCAGATCTGGCAGCTTATTCCCATCTGTTGAACATAGTAGTCTCTTGTAAACCAGCCAACCTGACTTGTCAACAGTCGATCTACTTTTAAATTTCCCTAAAAATTGCAAAGGGAACTGTTCTCACTCTTCTGAGAGAGTAAACGTCTCACAGCTATACCACGTTGGGACTGATTCAGGTCCTAAACATAGGCACCAAGTGCCATTTTTGACATCCCAGAGTATCCAAGACACCTGCAGCAGGGCTGGCAGATACCACACAGGATGCCTGAGAGATCGTGCACTTCTGGAGAGGCAGCTGGAAGTGGGAAAGATACTGTAAAGCATCTTAAATAGCACTAGACACCAACATTTGGGTGTCTGCATTGCTCTCCCCACAAGCAGCAGATTTATGAAAAATAGTATTAGGCCAGCTGCACCCCTCCCAAGAAGCTCTGCATTTCAATTGCAATTCACCCAAATGGTTGGATGCAAATCTTTCCTCCTCCAGGAAAAGAGCTTGCTACACCTAAGCATCTGTGAATGTCTATAATCTTTCATTTATGTCTTGAATGAGAAAAGCATTCCCAAATAGGAAAGCTTTTATGCATAAAACTACTAGCAGGTCTTTAAAGGCTATGCATATATATCCCAACTATCCACAGCACACAAATTAAACTCCATCACCTGCAGTGCAAGAGTGGTAGCAAATGAGGAGCCAAAAAAGGCTTTATTCTTTGTTGAAGATTAGACTAGGACTGTGACTGCAAGCAGCTCACCTCACAGCAATGTACAGAAACATAAACTTCAGAGAAGCAGGCCCTACAGGTTGTACTTGCTTTTATTTTGAAGTATTTTCACTCTCTCCTTTTTTCTCGCTCCTTCTCCTCTTGTATTACGCTCCCACTATTCTTCGCTCAGCTCTTCCCTGGTCTCTCTCTCTTCTTCTCTTTTCTGCATTGTGCCTCTGAAGCTTGCTTTGAGAAGCAAATGCTGTCCTCCCTGCAGCTCTTGGGGGGAAACTTGTGGACAGAACATCATTAAATCCCTGCTGGATTGGTACAGGGGAAAGATCTAAGAGATAAACCCCTAAGGTAGCAATAATACACTTTGCATTTTAATAGTGGTGCCTTTATTATTATCACTCACAGTGATGCCAACCGCATATATCAAGGAATCATTTATGTTTTAAATAATCCAGTTCTTCCAAGCTAAAAATGAATATAGCTGCTGCTTCTCTCCTGGTTGCTGGTCCATTCAAAATCCAGTCCTTCTGTCAAGAAGCTCTTTTCAGCAGAATAAGAGCCCCACAAAATCCTTAGAAAATATGGCTTGGAACATAACTACTGCCAGTTGATATTTTTTCTGTTTAATAACCCTTCTTTCAGCTACAGTTCAACACCCATCTCTTAAGCCATACTGCCTCATGGCTCCCTGGACTGGAGCTGCAGTTCCAGCACAAATAAACTACTGAGATCTCTAGAAATTAAAAATGTATTTACAAAAAAGTAAGAAGCTCTCCTTGGATATGTATTCCCTCCATAAGCATAGGTAGTTATAAGCAGCTCCGTGGAAAACGTTAGCACAGTTACGTATCAAGTAAAACCATCAAGAAAATGAAGGGGGTTTTTAGACAACTGTTTTCATGGGTAAACTGAGTCTTCGAGGAAGATTTTGTGATACAGGATGCAATTCATGATTAAAACATTCAAGAGAGAAAAAGAGATGAAGTAGAACAGTTACGCTTACACTGTTGAATGTCCTGGCAGCTATTCCTGGATCTCTCCTGCTCCCCTCTCTGTTGCTTTCCAAACATTTTCAGACCGGTGGGGTTTTTTAGTTTTGGTTGATGAGTCAAGGTTAGGTTTGCTTCTGCTTGTGAGCAACCCCAAATTTCATAAACCTTGGAATACTTGAGCTGCACTCCTTGATTTTCTCGCTTTTAGACCTTGTGTGGCTGACAACAAGCAGCACTAATGTGCACCAAAAAAGCCTGGGTCCAGATAGCACCAAAAGTGCTGTGTGAACAAGAATGGCTTTTTGCCTTCTAATCTTTTGCTTCCTTATGCTGTAAAAGCAACTGGAAATGTAACAGTGCAAATGAAAAGTCTTTGGTTTTCCCCAAATTAACCCCAAGTGGGCTAGAATTTCCAACACAGATGAAGAAAAAAATAAAAATTATTATTTCTTAATTGGTTTTGAAGCCAATATGAGATATCTGGTGCTTGATGGCTCAGTGAGCCACAGCATGTGTCATCAAGGCCTAATTTTTCTGGTCAAAGGTAAGAATCCTAAAGAGATGGATCAGACTACAAATAGCAAATGAATATACAACACCCATGTTTTGAAATAGCATATTTTATCCAAGTTTTTCATGCAAAACATGGATGACAATTGCAAGACTGTTCTGTAATTATTTTCAAATTCTGAGGATGTTCACTTTCCCAATGTTTATCTAACAATTTTTTTGAATATTTTTAGCAACTGATTTTACTATCAGGATGTTTCTATCAAAACAAGGGATCTTCAACAAGTCCTGGAGATAGTTTAGAAGAACTTTCTAACTCCACTCTTGAGGATCCCACTCACCCAGTCTGTGCTGGTTTTGTCTGAGATAGAGTTAGTTTTCTTCACAGCAGCTGGTATGCGGCTATGTTTTGGATTTGTGCTGAAAACAGTGTGGATAACACAGGGAAGTGTTCGTTACTGCTGAGCAGTGCTTACACAGAGCCAAGGCCTTTCCTGCTCCTCACCCCACCCCACCAGCGAGCAGGCTGGGGGTGCACAAGGAGTTGGGAGGGGACACAGCTGGGACAGCTGACCCCAACTGACCAAAGGGATATTCCACACCATATGACATCATGCTCAGCATATAAAGCTGGGGGAAGAAGGAAGGGGGGGATGTTCGGAGTGATGGCGTTTGTCTTCCCAAGTAACTGTTAGGCATGATGGACCCCTGCTTTCCTGGAGATGGCTGAACACCTGCCTGCCAATGTGAAGGAGTGAATGAATTCCTTGTTTTGCTTTGCTTGTGTGTACAGGTTTTGAACTAATAAAAATTATCTATAGAAAACTATTCAGCAAGCCACTTCGATGGAAAACATTGATCAGGACTGTGAGCTGCTTGTTGTGCAACCATGACCTGAAAACAGTAATGGTGGCATAGAACAGATTTGTTATGAATTACTAACCTACATCTCATATACCAAGCATCTTGTGGGGTGCCTGGCGAGCAAAGCTGGTCACCCAAAATGTAAATCAGCATTTCTGATGTGAATATATTCATGGCCATGGATAACATATACGGAGAGCTGAGGGGCACCCTCCCTGGCCCTGGCTGAGCACCCTACCCTGCAGCCAGCTGCAGCAGAGGGAAAAGTCCACCATCTCCAGGGGATAATGGGATTTTTTAAGAAAGGGAAGGCAGAAATCCTTCTGGCATGGAGGCTGGGGAAGCCTTCCTCCAGGGTGAAGATGCATGTCCTGAGAAGGGCAATGGGGGAAATTCTCTTGGTGCTGAGCTCTGACACAGCGCTGGTGGTTCTGTAGGCGGGCTGGAGATGATCATTGTTTTTGGTGCCCAGCTCGGCTTGCCATCCCTGGGCTCTGGCTCTTGGGTGCGCGCCTTCCCCATCAGAACCTGCATCTCTAGTGTCTCGTCCTCTCATTGCATGTATGTGGGGCTGTGAAGCATCATTTTCAGAGGAAAGTTAAGTTGTCCCAGGTGGGACTAGGTCAGGTTGGTGGACAGCATTTTGCTTTACTGACACTGAGAGCAGCCGTTTAAGTCCCCCCATTCAGGGAAACTATTATGCCAAGTGAAGCAATAAAAGCGAACCTTTACAATGCGGTGTCAGTGCGATGATTAAGAGAAGATACCAAGGGAAGATATCCTGGGATTTTTCTATCACTTGTAATTTTTCCCTTTTCTAAATTCCCTTCTCAATTTTCTTCTGAGTCTCTTGCCCTGACACAGGCTCACCTCTTTTTATACCCTGCTGGTGTCTGCAGTGTAAGTGGAAAGGAGATATGTGAAGTAGAGAGAAAAATGAATGATGCACAGAGTGAGAGAATTATTTTTGTTGTTTTTTTAAAGTCTGTGAGGGAATTGGGAAAAAGGAAGAGCAGAAAGTACAAGCCCCCTTAACATAAAGAGAGCAGAACAAGGTAATATGGTATCGGGTACTGAGATGAACTCAATACAAAGGAGAAGAACTATTGACACCTAGTCATCCATCTAGTTTGGCCTTATTCGCTCACCAGAAATCACATCTGGGAGCCACCAACTTTAGTGCCCTGTGACTTACAGACAAGAAAGTCAGAAGCGCCTGACCCATGACACCAAACACATTGTAAAACACCTGTGCAGAAGACCCCGAAGCCTCAGGAGCACCACGTGTGCCACAGGAAGAAGGTGCATGAGAGGCATTGCCAGTGGTATCAGTGCTGGCACAGAAGGCAATTTTTTTTAGGCAAAAATGCCTACCTGAGCCTGGAAGTGATCCTTGCATCATGCTACCTGTCTCTGCAACCTCTTCTGCCTGGTAAGATCTGTCTGTTGGAGGTTCAGGGCTGGGGCAGACCCTTTCTGATGCTAAATCTCACAGGAAATCCTAAGCATTTAACAGGCTTCTAAGTAGCACTAAGGGTAGCAGTGCTCCTCACTTGCAGCCAGCATGACTCATCTATTTGAGAGGAAGAGCAACCCATAAAGCCAAATTATCTGCCCAGGAAGAATAAATTTTCCCAAGCTTCTGCAGCCAGTTTTCTAAAGCATGAAAATTAATTAAATACAATAGAAACACCATGTGATAATCACAGAATTATCAAGTAGCTTTTAAACCTGCTGTTGGGGACATCACCTAATCCAACACACAAAAGCTAATATCATAAACCTTAATTTCTAAGGGTTATTACTGTCATCCCTTCATACAACCCCTTTGACAAATTCAGTCAAACTGTCCTGAAACAACCTAGGGTTTCTTTTTCGCCCCCACTCCTCTGTTTTGAGGGCTGTTCTAGGTTTTCACTCCTTGACAGTAAACTTTTTTAAAATTTCCCCTCTAAACAGAGGTAGGATTAATGAATCATAGAATCATTAAGGTTGGAAAAGACCTCTAGGATTATCAAGTCCAACTGCCAACCCAACACTACCATATCTCCTGAACCATGCCCTGAAGTTCCACGTCTACACATTTTTTGAACACCTCCAGGGATGGTGACTCCACCACCTCTCTGGGCAGCATGTTCCATGCCAATGCCACAAAAATCCATGTTCTTGTACCAGAACTATCCTTCACTTTAAAACATTCTTCCCACTCTGTGGTGTTTATGCCTCAAAAGGATACAAAACCATATTCCCTTTTAATTTTTGTTTTGCTCAATTGTCAATGTGTCTTAACATCCTTTCAGAAGTCTCTGTTGCCCTAATCTTCCCCAAAGCCCTTCTCTGTATCTATCCCCACTGAAGCTGGTCCTCTCTCAGCAAAGGGGAGCAAATTCTGAGGTCTTATCAGTGCCTTATGTGAGGGGGGACTGTCTCCCTGTCTAGAGAAAATGCTATGCGTGATACATCTTGCAACCCCCCTGTCTCCTTCCAGACCTATCCTGCACTCCCAGCTGTTCTTTGAAATTACCCTTTGCACTCCAATGCATCTCTCCCTCCACCACCTCTGGCCAATGAACCACTAGTTTACAGACAGTCTTGTCATTAGCTCTGACCTGCATGTCTTGTACAATTGTATTTGCTGCAATTGCTGTCACTGCTGTTCCCAAGCTCATCTAAATTATTTCTCTGTAAGGATGTGGCCCACTTCAGAATGGTTAATACTTTGCAATTTTCCATCATTCACAGATGTCGTCAAGCAGGCACCTTAGGCTTTGCTCTAAGGTCACCACTCCAAATGTTAAACAACATTAGCCTCAGGATTGATGCATGAGGGACACAGCTTCTCTCTCAAACCCACTGCTCTTCTCCACTTAGCTGGTTCTCTACCCACCTCTTATTTCTTGTATTAATCTTACTCTTCTTCACTGTATACAAACATTTCCTGTGAGGTACCAGGCAAGACATGTTCCTTAATTCTAGGTAGATTAGGTCTGCTGCATATACCCTTGGCAACACAGGATGTTATTTCATAGAAAGAAGATGTTAAGCCAGCCTCAAAAATTTAATTAATTAATTAAAACTTAACAGTATTAGGTTTTGTCCCAATTTTGGTTTACCTGTGTGTCCTTGATTACTCCTTTAAAAGTTTGTTCTAAGAGCACATTAAGATGCCTGCACTATTGACCACCCCAGTTTTACAAGAGGACTTCCGTTTGCTGGTCTCCAACTCCAAAGGATGTCACAGGACATCATGGACACCCTTGCTGTCAGACTGATGACTGTTTTGTGCCCACTCTGCCTGCTGGTGTGGCATCCCTGTGAGTCCCCTGTGCTACTGTGGGGTGCAGTGTAGCGCCCTGCCAGCATCCCCCATGGGACTGCAGAGCAGAGGTGTGCAAGCAAGCGGGGACCATGCCACATCCTCCAGAGGAGATGGAGAGCAGACCTTCTAGCTCCATTAGTGCTAGCCACATTCCTCTAAATCCCCACTTTTGGCCATGGTCAAAAAAAAAGCCCCATACAGTTACAGTGGTGTACACTGTTTTTTAGCCCAGTGGAAATTCTTAGTCAGTGCATGGATAAAAGTGATCAAGCCACACACCTCCTTACTCAGATCCAGAAGAAAAGACGTTGCATTAAATAAGTGCTGTTCTCTATTTTTCCATAAGAAACACATGCAGTTAGGAAGGGGTTTCTCTTTGTTTCTGAAAGATGTTAATTAATGCAGAATCAAGTATCAGACTAGTAAGGTTAAAAAAAAAAAAAGTTAAAAACTTAACATACCATTTTGGGAAATGTTCTGTAAGTCTCTGTGATTACAGCGATTTCTCCTGCGTAAACGTAGATACAGAGAATCTGTCCAGCCTCTGAAACAAATTGAGAAAATGCAAGCTGCTGAACTCATATGATACTGATGAAAACACAGCTGATATTAAAAATGAAGTATGTTCTCATCTCTGAACAACTCTGTGCCCCAGTTATGTATATACTTCTATTTCACCATCTCTCTTTTTTTGGTCATAAATCTTTTTCATCTTGAACAGCGTGGCCTAAAATGGAGGCCAAGATACCCTCTCAGAAACTATAAATTGATGGAGAGTTTCTTTGAAATTGTTCCATCCAGGTTGTTTTTATCCTGGTCTTTCAAATAAGGTGTTTAAAAACCTTTTTGTTATACATCATTTATCAAAACAATCCTGTTGATTGCTCAGTAATTGACTTTTCAATTGGTTGTTATGTAACATTAAATAAAAGAGAAGAAATATTGGCAGGGCGTTCATTTCCCAATGCCATAAATCTTGGAAGGATTGATCTGAAAACAGGTTATTCTTGACTGTGATTATTTCTCTCCCTTATTTTGTACTGTTGAGAAAAATGAAAATGCAAATGAAAAGGATAACAGCCCAAAGGGACGCTGATGAGAAGATCATGCTCCCAGACACGAGTACGTGGTCATCTCTATCAGGGCTGCTGATTTTGTGTTTGAACTTAGACACCAAATGAATCAGGTAACTTAAATACCATGGCTTAAGAACAGCAAACTTCGATGAATGCAGAGAAACAAAAGACAACAATAAGTTTTGAAACCAGCAATATAAAGTAACTACCGCTATAGAAATGCCCGGTAACATCAACCAGTCACCATGCAACGGGCTGCACAAGAAACGCCCAAGCTCTTTGGTTTTCAGCATAGCAGGTGGGCAGATGAGGAGAAGCAAACAGACCTTCTCTGTCAGAGGATATTAGTTAAAAACCAGTGTCCCTGCTCACCCATCAGGGGGTGGGAAAGATGGGCACGGACCACATCAGTTTGTGTCTCTATTTCTGCAGGCTCGGAGTAAATGGGAGCCTCCCACTGCACATTGCCAACCAGTCTCCACCACACTTAGTCATTATGGTGTGGGATTTTGAACGACTTCTCTTAAAAATGCCTTGAAGTCCCAAACAGTCCTTTTTTTCCTTCCAGACATGGATGAGATTAAAAAAGAGATTGAAAACTGAATGCAGAACCAAGACCTATCACTGACAACTTCAGGGTCAATACTAAGCTCTGATTACTTGTGAACTTCAGATTCTTTGGAGCCTGGTTAAATACTGTGTATTGAGTAGCTGGATGTTGTAATAGATTTTTTTTGAAGGTCGGTTTTGCTGCTGACTCTGAAAGAGGAGGCTGCATAGATCTCTGTTGGCTTGTCAAGTAGTATACCACCTTAAAGCATACACTGTATGAATATAGCTGAGGCTGAGAGCCTGCTTTTTCCACAGGGAGCAAAAAGGAAGCAAAAAGTACAAGTGTATGGTGCAACAGATATTTTTCCTGGAAAAGAAGATATTCTGCCAACTTTTTAATTCTGTTGGTAGAGAGCCTCTTTAGGCTTGACTCATGCTTGGTTTGGCATTTTACTGTATTCATGACCTATCTTAGACATATAAAATAAAAATTATCTGAACCTCAGGCCAGACCATGCACTGTTGATGATTGTACCCTTCAGTTCTGGCAGGAGTCAAGGGCCTCTTAATGCTGGCCAGAAAGATGACTAACAAAATAATGAATTATTTTTTTTAACTTCACTGTTAAAACTGCAGGCATTTCAAGGTGTTTTCTTTGTGTTTGGACTTAATTTTCCTTCCCTTCTGGCAGAGACCTCTTTTTTTCCATCTATTTCTGCATCCTTCCCCATCCACATGAGCCAAAATAACACAACAAATTAGGTCACAGGCTTTTCCAAATTCTGCTTTTGTTACTTCCCTCTAAATACGAAAAAAAAAGAGGGAAGAAAGATTGCCCCAAAAAAGGGAACAACATGAAATAAGCCTGCATTTACCATTTATTCCACTGTTTCAGCAGCAAAAAGGAAACAGGAGAAAGATGGAAAGAGAAAAAAAACCTTAAGAAAAGGAAAATGCTAATTTTTGTTAGTTTCAGTAATGCTCCCTTTCTCTCTGCCCCAGAATTTTTAAAAAAATGAGTTTGGGCTTTATTTTTTCATTTTTTTTCTCCTTCTAAATTACAATTTGACCAGCTCTAAAACCTACCCTGAATTTCAGGAAGACTGGGCTAGAGTATTGTGCATTTTCTGTATATTTGAAAGATTTTTAAAAATCCCTAGATCCAGTGTCAATCTTGAGTTTAGAAAGAGCAGAAGCAGAGCTGAGTAGCATTTTCTTTCAAGCAGTTTTTTTTTTCTTGCTGTGCTTTGAGGGACTTTTGAGACTTGCTACGACTTGGCCACCCTGCCTGTTGGCTTACCCAATGGTGGAGTTCAGAAATCCAGTGATCTCTGAGAACTGGGGCCAGTCAAGCTCATCAGTGAAAGCCATTGGAAGATTAGCAAATGATTTCTGAAAGAGAAATTTTAAATCAACACGGTTTCACCCTCACAGACAAAAAAGTCCTTTCAGCAAACTGAAGCACTTCTTAGCTGAAGTATTAGCCAGACAGCAGCAATTTTAACGATAGCTGTAGCGGTAATTATTTACGCATATACTTAAAAAGTTGACTCTTGTAAGATGGTCATATCAAGAGACAGAGGAAGGAAAAGCAGAATAGGTATCTGACTTGCATCTCCTGGCACCCTTTAATTCTGGAAGAGCCCAAAACTCCTCCTAACATGGAGCATGTACTGCAGGTGTAGACCACCAAGGTGGCAGCTGTTTGTGGCAGCATCTGTCCTGTCCAAAGGTGGGTCTCCTTGGGCACAGGATGAGGTGACAGCTTGATATCCCCAGCCTATATGGCAGAGGGATAACGTCAAATTCACTTGAAACTCTCTTGCCCTCTCCAGCAGGATGAACTGAGAGCTTCCAACCCCCTAAAAACCTCTGCCTGATCCTCACTGCAAATTTTGGAGACAGCACTGAAGCAACAGTGTCAGAAAGGCCCCTCAGCACGGCAGGGACCAGGGAGAAAAACACATGGTCTGCCATAACCTTCCCACACAAATAGATGCAACCTTTACCCTTCTCTGCTTTTGCTGGTGTTAGTTCCTAATATTTTTTTGAAGCAACTGCCTCTGTGAAAGCCTCTATGCAGCTGCAAGCCATGTTGCACATTCAAAACACAGTGCCCTGTTCGTTTCCACTTTAATTTGGGAATGTGTCAAAAATCATGAAAGGCAAGAAAAATGACCTCGAGAAATTGTGCCACCTCAGGACAAGAACATGGCATAAATTTTCAGCTTCTCCCAGTCCGGGTTACGCTTGCAAAGACAAATGCATAAATCCAGTGTGCTCATACTGAAAAACTGTTGATGAGAAAGGTAATAACCAAAAGAAGGTCAAAACATAAAATCAGAAAACTTACAGGCTAGTTTAATCCATGTAATTTATTAGCTTCATTTTCTTTTCAAGCAATTGTGGGGTTTCCTTAAACCCTCACTGCTATAAAGAGCAAGCAGGTGGGTAATTCTTTCTCCAGGAAGGTCAGAGGTAACAGAGGAGCCACAGAAGAGCTAAATCTTGTGGTCTGCACCAAGTTCTCATTCCCAGAAAATTATTGTTTAGTTGAACAGGAGCTATGTTTGAGTATATGCCTGCAGGTTTTGACTGTAAGAGGATGGGGGGAGATGGAGGGAAAGGGGAGGAGAGGTGAGAAAAGGGGGGTTGTGGGGGGAAGAAATCCTGAAGCCAATCTCTGAGCAACCAAATGCAAAACAGATGCCAGTAACAGCATATTTGACCTACTTACAGTAGATCTTCATTAGTTACCAAGGTGAAAATGGGTCTGGCTTAATTATCTTTCAGTTGGTTCTCTCCCTTCCTTACATACATATATGTGTCCTTGTGTGTATGTGTATATACCTATACGTACATATATATATAAAAATTATTATTTTTTTTAAGACTGGAGGGAACTTCCAAATCTGCCTTCTTCAAATCTGATAGTTTTGTGTATAAACAAGCACTTAATCCAAGGGCACAGCTATGAGCAGAAGTGGAGGGCTACATTATGGCTTGGCCATTTGCAATATTCGCCTCCTCATAGCTTTGCATTAAAGGTGATAGAAATATTGAAAGAATCACTAAGCATAGAACAAACTATGATATATATATGATCTCTTATAAGTCACAGCATATATGAGTATAAAAAGAGCCCAAAAATGATTAAATATTTTTAAAACAAATTCTTCTATGACCAATTCTTTCATTATTTCCATTGGCACTGCAAAATAACATTTTCATTGGACAAGTCCCAATAATTTTTAACTGGTTTTTCCCCCCGCCGCAAACTTAGCTTAAATATGAATTAGCCAGAACCTAATTGAGTTGCAAATTGGTTTGGAAAGGAACATTTGAACCCAGAATTATAGTTGCATTTGAAAACTGTATATACGTTCAGCATTGACACTGTTCCAGCAAAGCACTTAAAGCCAGACTGTTGAAGATATTTCAGGACCAAAGGGTGAAGATGAGTAGTTAATGGAAATTTCAGAAGAATGCTAGACCTTGAACTCTGCAGAGATGTAGTTTGGAAAGCATGGTCTGACAGACTGTGTTTCGCTTAGTCTCAGATGCAAATGTGTCCCTCTCTAGTGGTGGATCTATGTTGCTTTTAGATTAAAACCGTTCTGAGCACAGCCTTATTTAAATGCCATTCTCTAGACTATTCTGGCTGAGAAACCATGCTTCAGCCTACGTGCCAGATTTTAGCAGAGAATGATTAGAAAGTTATTCCAGCCTAGCTTCAAATGCCATGTTTTAGCCTCAAATGCTCTAGATGGGTCTTATTTTGAAGGAACATCCTCACCTCCTAGATGTGTCCTACCTTGAAATATGGGGGAGCCAAAGCCATGGCTGATGCTAAATGCACACATGCCAAGCCATGCTTAAATGGAAGAATGTTCAGGGTTGCTATGGCAAGAGATTTTCAAAATCAGAACGCTAATTTTCAGTCTGTTGGGACCCAGGCTGTCCCAACAGGGCATTGGAAACCTAATGGTCATATGAGCCTTTAGAAATGCCAGTCCCAGAAATCCTGAAAGCACTGAAGTATCCCTTGTTTTGAAGGGGAATTGGGTATTTGTTTTTATACTGACTTTAATGCTGTTCAAATCCTCATGATAGCATTAAGTGCCACAGACAACTTTCTTATGCTTAGTATACAAATAAGCAAGCCTTAGAGATCTTGGAGAAAGCACAGCCTATCTTTTTAAAAAGTATGTATGGCATTTCTACTCTGTAAAACTGCAAGAGACATAGGTTTGAAGTTAGCAAAATTATTACCTTATTTCCACCAAAATGCACCATCTTAGTCATCATAATACTAGCTGGGAGAAACTTGCCTGCAATTCACTGGATTTAGAGGGAAGCTAGAGAATCAGATTTTTCACAGATCAAACTCCTGTTTCTTCCAGTGGTGCAAAAAAACAAGTCAGTGGGATAAGTGTTCGGGACATCCTGAACCCGCATTTAAAGAGATGCTGAATTCTTTTAATAGGAAATAAGTAGTATGAAACAGTTACTTTAATGAAACCCAAGAACCCCTTGAGTTTGTGGGCAAATAAATATTTACTGGATTACAGATAGACCTGTGATTTATTTTTCTCTTTATTCAGCATGAAATAGAGATCCAAGAGTTTTAAAATGCATCTTCCTAGAAAGGGTATAATTTCCAGCACTTTTATAAATAAAGTGCTTTTATCTCCAGAAAAAAATGTCTCTAAAAGGAGATTTAAAAGTAAGATTCTATCCCAGACATATAACAGAAAAATGCTGCATTTAGTAGCTATTTGGAAGTCAATTGTAAACAGATGGACAGAGCAGCAGGAGCACAATATCCATCGCTAGACACACCAGTGTTTTCAACATTAGCTTTCTGCAAAAACAATCCACCTCAAAAAAAAAAAAACCAGTATTTCTTCTGCTTTCCTAAACCTCATAAAGTGCATGTCTACTGCATTACACTTCATTTTTAGTGTCCAAATTTTCAGGTTGAAGGAATGAACATTCAGCTCAATTCTTGCTGAATCTTTTAAAAGAAGAAAAGCCTGGCAAACCCAAAACCTATTGACAAGCAGAAAGCCAAAATAAAGTTTACTCATCCCCTTCTTACAGCTGTATTATTGTACTCTGGGTGTTTGGGGTTTTACTGGACTGGTGGCAGGTTAAGAACAGACCCACATGCTTGGCTGCCTCTGCAGAAACATGCAGGCAGATATCCTCGGTGATGGTCCCAAAATAATTTTCTCTGTGTTGCTGCACCTCAGCTAGATCCCTGTAGGGTAGGCTTGGGACTCAACAGTACCAGGTTGGTCAAAAACTTCAAAATCAAGGTATCTGTGACTTCTTCTAGTGCTACATAGGGTGGGGTGGTTTTTTTGTTGCTTTGGTTTGGTTTTTGTTTTTTTTTTTTTTTAACTGGAGAAAGAACGTGACTGAACTATAGGTTTCAAAGATATGTCCACCTTGTGATGGACATTTTCCACACTGAATAGTGTCTCTGCATGCTCTTTGTTGGAAGAACATATTCTAAGAGGGCCAGTAACTGTATTTGTAACTGGCTCCTACGTGAAGGTTTTGGAAATAGCACTGGAAAACATGAGTCCCTACTCTGATACAGTGCACGCCTCAAGCTTAGCGACAGATGAAATGGGCTGGGAGTGCCTGTAGCCAGGTCAATGCAGGCAGGCTGGTACTCAGGTGCTTGCAATTTCAGCTCTGCCCCCAAAACAGGCTCCTTGACAAATGCAGAAACATGATTCAGGTCTCTGCATTTGATCACTTAGGTTTAAGAAAACAGGAAGACCAGGAAGGTGCTAAGGGACTTGATATGGGACAAGTGAATGATATAACTTGATGCATTCCTTGACGTGGGACATATGACAGGAGCATGTCCCCCTGCACTGGATTACATGGAGGGTTATTACCCTGTGAGAAGCCAATGCTAAGAGGGCAGTAAGCTCCCAATTAGACCAGGAAATCCAAAATGCAGTATTTAACAACTTCCCAACAACGGTCTTCGAGACAAGGGTGAAGGCACCTGAATTCCAAAGCTGCTCAGCCCAAATATCCATCTGATCACCTCTGTGCTAATCATCTGGTTACCCAAACAACATCCTGAGCCTGCTTCAGTGAGGAAATTTCTCATTCACATTCTCTTTCCTCCCTCAGTCATCGTTACTGCTCCTTTGCATGGTAGACTATGTGCAGCATAATCAGGGAAAGAAACCATTCTGCAGAGTCTCTTAACTAAATTCTCAGAATCTCTCCTGAAAAATTATTTCCCCACCTAATTAGCTTTAAAACAGGAATTAACGGCTGCCACTGATGTGGTGCTGATTAACAGAAGGGCCCACAGCATTGTTACCAAGTGTAAATTTTACTTTACACTTGTATATGTAAACACTTGTACATGTGAACATGTATAAGGATAAATATAAATAAGAAATATATGAAATATATAAAGTATATAAAATAGATATGTAAAAATAGAAAAACATTAAAGTAATAAAATAATACACTTAATAAATCTGAATTAACAGGCACACAAGTTTTTCCTTGTACTCATGATAAAAACCTTGGACAGGGTTGAGGGGGGAAGTCCTATTTGGAATTCCATGTAGAGGGTTGAGATTCCATTGAAATGGAAATTAAAGCTTTGAACTAACGCTAGTATTGACTGTAGAGAAAACCATTTGATAAACTAATTTTTCTATGTGCCTTATCAAAGAAATTTTGGCAGAATCAAAGCGAAGTTTCTTGAGTTTGACAGCACAGAGGAACAGCAGGTACACAAGGCTAATGCCTTATCCTCCCCTCCCAGAGCCCTAACTTCAAATTCTTGCTGTGGTCCAAGATTAAGGATGTTTTCTGTGAGATTAAGACATAGACTCTCTGCACTCTCTCTGGTCACAAAACCATCCCTGGATGTGCTTAGAAACTCTCTTTGAGGAAGGCCTTGCACTGAAAAAGGATTGAAGACAGTTAATTTGTTAATTAAACCTACAGATGAAGGATATTTGCCAGTGGTATTTAATACTACACCTCAAAAGAAAACACTATTGCACCTTCACAAGCCCAAGCCAGATAAATTGCTGCTATTGTCATTCCACACACAGAAAGCAAGACACAGAGGACAAGCAAGAGGAAGAGGCAGTGACAAAGTCTGAATTAGCTCAGAAATTTTTTTGCTATCACTTTCGTGCTCAGGCAACAACTTTCTTGCTTAAGGTGAGCTGCAAATTAAGTAACTTTTTACTATTGCTAGAGTTTAAACACAGATACTATTTTTTTTATATGACTGAACTCTCTGCATCTCTGCATTAATATTTAGCTGCTGTATTTTTGCCAGGTCGATAGGAAAGCTTGCAAATAGTCCTGTAAAGGAACCTGTTCTTTCCTATCCCAAATCTCACGTACCCCAGACACCCGGCTGGCTGTGCAGTGCACTACCATAGAGCTCAGCTAGCTGAGGGAGGGCTACATTTCCTGCAAGGTAATTAGTGCAGCCCTGCTCTGTCCTGGGTAGCTATAACTGGCTTTTCTAAGTTTGTCTACATTACCAACATACCGTGCCGTGTCCCTGTCAGAGGTTTGTCTGATGCTGCCCAGCTCGGGGTGCCCAGCATCTGAAGGAACATAAGGTTATCTATACTATTCTCTTTTACCTTCTTCTCCAAGCTCACATAAGTAGTTTTTAAGCAATACCTTAATGCATCTGTTTCTTACTGGGCTCAGAACAGATGCCAGCCCTGGTGCCTCATACTGGTGCACAAGAGACATCCCTCCCAGGACTGGCTTGCAGTGGCTCTGGGTCTGTGTGTGAAGTCCAGGCTTCTTTTTTACTTACTTATATTGTATTTATCTTCTCCAATTCCAGTGATGTCTTAACTCCTTTTATTTTATATACTCTGAGTGGAGTGACTATGAAAGGCCAGAGAGTGAACACGTCTCTCCTTGCCCTCCTTGCCCCAGTGCAGGGCATTAGCTCTAACATGGAGTCACCCTTTCTGCAAAGGAAAGCAGCCCACTTCTCCCTTTCCAACCAGTCCTTGATCTTCCCCACACAGTGACCAGATGGAGTTGAGCACTGAAAGCATATATTTGTTGGGCCTTACACAGAGAGCACCAGTTCCCTTCCTGTGCAAGTTGCTCTACACCCATCAGACGGCAACAAAGTGCCATCAAAACTCTATAATGTGCACTCCAGCTCCTGACCTTGAAGCTTCTGCCTCTTCATGCCATTACCAGCCCTCAACCCATCCAGCTAGTTGACCAGCAAGCTTCAAGCAAGATAAATGTTTTCTAAACCTTCATTACAGTAATAATAAAATGCTGACAGTGTAAACCTATTCTTGCCTACATGGCTCTGCTACCAGTATTACTGCCAGAATCATCATCACCATCAGTATTATTACCATCTTTATTAGACAAGATAATCTCAATTATCATTAGTGTTAATTTATTATACTCATCATCAGCTCTGTCATCAGTGTCATTCATCTAATGGTTGCTCATAAATGTTTAACAAAGAAAAACAACTGCTAATCTGCAACATTTAAATCAGCTCGGCTCTGGGAGCAAAAGTGGGAAAATACAGAAAACTCTCAGACCTCCAACAGCACTGTAAGTACTGAAATTTTGGAATAAGTATTTTCTCCAGAAAATGTCCATGTCCTTCTACAGAGGCCAGTGGAGGAGCAGCAGGTTTTCACCAGGGAAGGTGGGCGATGACAATCTGTCTGCTCACCCCCATGCAACAAACGCTTGTGCAGAGAAGGGCAACATGCAGTCCTTCCTGGCTAGGGAGTGACACCGGCTCGCGATAGGAAACAGCGAAGGACAGGAGCATACCTGCAGGTTTATCTCCACCCCCCAATTGCAATTTGCTGGAATGATCTTTTCCCCTTAATTATTTCATTCCACGCCAGTGAACTGCAACAGCTGAGGCTCAGCATAATTCACAGTCAGGCACATTTTGTTGTTGCTTGAAAATGGGAAATGCTGGGATACTGCCCAAAGATAGACATCAGTGTGGTAGTGATATTTTACAGTCACTACAGAAACTCTTCCCTCTAGGACAAGTCCATTATACACACTTGGATGACCCTCAAACACCTGCAGATGTATTTGTTCAACAAGCCTCAGAGCCTGAACACTGGAGTTACTAGACCTATTTCACATATGCCACAGATGAGGGAAAACAATCCAGGACATGTCATTTCAAAGCCAGATGCCTAAAACAGAAGTTCCCGTACTGTCAGCAGGGTCACTTCTGCAACAGTTGCACAGCAAGAAGCTGTACCAACAAGCCCACTAATGGCAGGACTGATCCCATAGACAGCACGGGTCTCCTTGAGCTGCAGGCATGTGTGTGGAAAGCCAGATGTCCTGGTTTGTGTCTCTGGCACAGCACTGGGCCACCAAAGCCAAACTCTTCCCTGACCCAATTGCACAGATGTTGGAGGAGTGGCGGTAGCACAGGGCTATGCTTTTTTATCTTCAGAAGAGCAGCCACGGGAAGGAACTGACACACGTGAGACCATAACTATAAATTCTAGTGCAATGAGGCATTTTGCACTTGTCTCCCTTTGGCAACCTGCGGCACAGGGGAGAAAGCAAACGGCAACCAGCGGCGTAGTGGTTTTGGCAAACTGAACATGATTCCTCACCGCTGACATCTGCATGACGGTCATCCACTCGGGAGGGATGTGGAAGTGAGCGCCGGCTGAGTCTCCGAACAGCACGACCCCTTGTGAGCCTGCACCTAATTAATGCATTTTGTGAGTCACATGAGCAGAAAGAGCAAACGGAAACAGAGCATGGAGAGCAATGCTTAAAAAGCAACAGCAATGGCAGCTGACAGAGTCACGAGGTGACTGGCTGCACCAGTCTTCATGTGGCTGAAATGTTCAGACCCTGCAATGGGGTTTTTGCTCCATCTGCAGCAAAAACTGGCTATCAGGCATGTAGCAACAACCCTACAGAAACAACTGGGGACTGGGCATGAAAAACAGGGAGAGGTCCTGCTAATCAGAAAAATCCTGGTTGTAATCAAGGATGGATGTGTTATTTCAGCAGAGGCTCTGCTGTACAGTCAACATTTATTTTTGCTACCCATAGGATATGCATTAAAAAGTACTTAAACATTTAGGGAAATAGGATTACTCAGGAAATTGCTCAAAGCTCCTTATAACAGAACTGGGTGGTGAACGTGCTACTCATACGAGTGTTTCTGCTAGAATGATCTGGCTGGTTTATAATTAATGTTACTCAGCATTTGTAGATTGCCTTTCATCTAAAAAAGTTGAAAAGTCTTGCCAGGCAGTGGCTCAGCCCCAGGATGCTGACTTAAATGTAAGGCAAGGTAAGCAGCAACTGTAGTCACGGCTATTTAGTAAGGGTGCTATTTGTGCGTATGTGTATACACAGGCACCCACATTGTTGTCAGGGACATCAGCTGATACCATTACCTTTCTTTAAGGCCTTCTCCAGAAAACTATCAGCATGATCGCTGCTATTTAGGGCAATGGATCAAACTGGACAAACATGGATGCTAAACTGCTCTCCTGAATCCCAAGGCCATACCTCTGGGTTAGGCTTCAGGCACCACAGAAGATGCAGAGGTGACATCTCCATTTGCTGCTGTCCCTGATCTATGTATTTCAACATAATAACTGAGCTGGCTTTTTAACAGGAAATTACCAGCAGCCTGTGCTTTTCACATTTCATCTTTGCCCAACCTCAGGATAATAAAAAGTAAAATGATTTTGCCTTTTTGCCTTTCTCATGAAGTTGTAAAGCCTATTGTCTTTCCCCTACATTGGCAGTGACCACAAAAATATTAAAATATTTATGAAATGAGTACGAAAGACACATTGTTTCTTGTATTGACTGTAAAGATTTACCTTTGCAGAATTTCTCCTCGTAGGGAATTCCATCTTTTGGATCCACACCCTGTTGGAGGAGAGAAGGAGCAGATGATAGTATCTATCTAGTGCCTGGAAAATGGCAGTGAAAAACAGAGGCTGAGAATTCAGTTCTTCTTGAATGTTTGCCTGCAGGAAGCACTGCATCATAATAATGATGCTTTCCATTACATTATTTTAATAAGTAGATGTACATTTAAATTAATTATAATAGCTATAATTTAAATAAACATAAGCATCAATAAACAACCTTCGCTCATAACTGCTTCCCCTATGTTTCCCTATTTTTTAATAAATACAGTTTTATTACTTGGAATATCAAAGACAGTAAATAAATAGGAGTAATCCAAATCAGTTAATAAACCAGTATAAATAAAAAAAAAAAACATTTGCAGACTAATTCAAAAGGAAGAAAAAGGAGAAGCAGCAATCAGGAAGGAAGTATAAAATGTACCTTCATTTACTTACCCATATGCCATTGCAGTTAGAGTCACTTTTCACATCCCAATTATCAGGACTAAAACAGTTACAAAAGGATATACAGTGTTACAGAAAATAAAGCAAAAGGGGCTTTTGAGGAAATCAGATGCTTTGTGCCATATTTCACTAAGAATATACAATAATTAGAAATTCCTTTCTGAACAGAAGGGTGGGGTTTTTCCCCCTTTAAATGCAGGAGAGGCAATTTTTCCTAGCAAAATGCAATATTAATTTAAAGTTAATATTGGAAGTTGCTGAATGAAACTTACCCTTTTAGTCTGCATATTCATTTAGGCGAAGTGAATGGGGATTATTTTTGCAGAAGACAGGCCCTTTTCCCCTGCCCTTTTCCTTGCTTTTCAGTGTTCATTGAAACCCACCAAGCCCCTCACTCCAAATTCAGTGCCGTGTAATAAGGATTTGCTCTGGCCCATAACACAGTATAATTAGGTCAGGTCTCTTTTACAGGGAGACTCTGTCTATTTAGTCCAGCACCACACAAGGACTCTGTAAGCCCATTTCTCCTAATGCAGGTGTGCTGCCCAGGCTGATGGCACGTAATTCCTCCAAGCCCACACCCTTAAACTCAGCTTATCTAGTCACAAGGCGGTTAATGACTAGGCTTTAAAAACAGCTCAGTTAACAACTTCTTAACAAACCCATGGTAGAGGAGAGCTCTATTTTTGAAAGAATATTTTGAGTGCAGGTTAAAATAGCAGGAGTGGGGGACCTTGTTCAAGGCCACGCTGTTACCACTGGATGTGCTCTCCATTTCAGGTATGCATGGAAGTCCATGCTTAGGCAGCTGGGAGGTATTCACCTAGAAGATATTCACTTAGAAGGGCACATACTCAGCTCTAAGTTTCCACCAACATAACATGAGGATTGGATGCTGGAGCTCAGCAGCCAGCCACGAGCACCACTGTTTTGCCCTCCTGACCTGCTGCTCCCTAAAGTAGGCACAGCCTGCATTAGCTCAAGTGGCATAAGGCTTGTAAGCCTCAGTAGCTTGGTTTCCCTCCCCATTTTTGGTCTGTCAGATCAAATCTGTCTGACCAATTTTGGCTGCAGACAATTCAGAGAAAGGAAAGAAATCTGTGAACCACCCCTCATGCTAATGTGCCCCATGCCTTGTCTCGGTCATCCCGTCTTGTCTCCATCAAAGTGAAATAAAGCAATAAGCAATGATGTGCTCTCTTAGAGTATGGCCAACACCAAATATGGAGCTTGTTGTTCAAGAAGGCACAATTATTAGGAATCCTTTAAAATAATTGAAAGCTTTACCGCCTGCCGGGGTACACGGTGGTGTTTTTGTCGTTGCAGTCTCTGCCTCGCCAGTGATAGCCCCTCAACGTCTGAAAGCCAGGAGAAGCACACAGATAGAATGTTCATTGTTACTTTTGCACTTTTAATTTAAAATATCTACAATGAGAATCTAACTCAAGGTGTAGGAATAAAACCCAATAAATGGGTTGTATTCCAAAGTCCCTTTGCTAAGCTTTAATAAATGACACCTTGCGCACTTTGGTGCAGAAATAAGACAAGCTGGCAATTTAATTTGCTTTTTTATATTACTTTACTTCACCTCTTATTAATTCAGTAAACAGACCACTCAGCAGCAGAGCAATTTGCTTCTGCAGGGAGCACAGCTTTATGCGTGCATCTCCCCAGGTGGCATAAATGAATGATTGTTTTTTCATCCAGAAAAAACACCACCTTTTATGACAAAAAAAACCCCTCCATTCACTTCTCTCCTATACCTATTTTCACATGAATGAATAAGGCTTTGCAGAAAGTAGGAGGAATCCCATAGACATTCTCATTATCAAGGGATTACTGTACCAAAGGAAAGGCTTTGCTTACCGGGAAAGTACTAAATTTATCTCCATCAAAATCTTCAAAAGGCAGTTTATTTCTTATGACACTGTAAAAAACAAAAACAACAAATGCAGTGTTAACATATGGAAGGGAACCTATTCAGAAAGAAAAAAAACAGTAAAGCATACAGAATAGATAATAGATGGCATGTCATTCACAGCTCCATATTCAATTTTAGCTCCGTGCTTGTACTTCAGCAAAGCGATTCTGTCCAAAGGAGCAAATTCTGATTTCTTTCAATATCTGCTGACTGAGCTCTGGAGGTGAGGCTGATGGACTCATGCACGGCTGCAATGTTGAACCTTCAGTCTCTAAAATAAACTAGGATATTGAATCTGTGGTAGAAGTGACTATGATTTTTGGAAATAAATACTACACTCAGCCTGGAAGAAGACCTCCTACCTGGGACAGGTAGAAAGCTGCAGAATGGGGCCTTATGCTGATGGAGACTAACCTCCTTTTGTTAAAAACAAATGGCAAATACCCTTTCTCATATTCATCCCTCAAGTCTTTACACTGTCTCTCTCCTGTTGTGTTCAGTCTAGAAGATTTCCAGTTTGCATACCAAGCTGCAGCTACATTAAAAAAAAAAAAAAAAAAAAAAAAAAAGTAGCTTATTTTATAGGGTAAAAGTGGATTTAGTATGAAGAAGGACCATACACGCTGAATTCACAGGTGGCCTTATGACTTAACTGAGGATCAGAGTGTCATCTTCCAATTTCTGTATCTAGTCCCACAAACTTCTGGTCATGCTCAAACACATTCAAGAAAAGTATTTTACCTTGATTTGAGCAATGGAGACCTGAGCCCCCAGTGGTCTCCCACAGTGCTTAACTACATTAACCTTTGAAAATTACATCTTTTTTTTCCCATTGTGGCTTTTGTTTCTGGCAACCCTATAGGTTTTAGCAGTACCTGAAGCAGATGTTAAAATGATGGTGTCAACTCTGGGCCCCTTCCTCTTTAGCTTGGACATGTGCTAGCTTTCACATGGTGCTGCCCAAGCGTGGCACCCCTCTTTGGCTACAGGACACAGCTTAGCTCACCTACATTGAGCAGCCTTTCATATTTGGCCCAGCAGGCAGCACTCTTTGAATGACATGCTAATCAGCCTTTCCTTGGGAAGTTTTCTTTCCAAGTTTTTTAAACCTCTTGAACTCACAAGAGATGTTGAACCTGGCTCAAAGAGCAAATAGGTGCAATGAGGGTAGGTTCCTCAGACTGCATGAGCATCAGGATAAAAAAAAAAATGGAGGAGACTGGTGACATGTACTCCTGGTGAGGCTTGTAACCCTTATTCTGTCTGTAATCAATAATTTCCATGTGCTGCTTTGGGCTACTTCTTTGCAGTACGGTTCAGTTGTAAGGAACTGGCACAGATCCAGACCAGCTAAAAAAGTCCAACTGCCAAACATTGTCTTTTGTAGCTACAGAAATAAGGGGGTGGGGTGGGGTGGGTGGGGGCAGAGTGAGAGTGCACAAGAGGAGATCAGAAGAGTTGAACACATTTGATCCAACATATGATATACAATTTGATTCCTGCTTCTACTGTCTGAACTCACAGGACTCAAATTCAGATTATTTGTCCTGACTTACATTTCAAAGGCACTTACATGATGTTTTGTGTTAATCAGTCCATTCCCAATAAACTCCTGATAGTTGCAGTTTCAGTTATGTGAGAAGAAATATGTAAGCAAGCTAGTCTTGGCAATCATATCAGTCAAAATATACTGCTGACAATACTTATTTATTCTTAGGTTTGCTTGACTCCTCCTCCAACTCATTGGAGTACATTGACAAATACGCCCTAGGAGTAATAGCCTAGCTGATGTCCACAGCCTTTCTCAACAACTGACTCGAAGTTAGCACTGCCATAAGTTGTTCTTCCTGCCTGCCATCCTCCCAGCTTTCTTATATACCTTGAGATTCTCCTACACTTTGCAACTGCCACTTAATTCATCTTCCTCATGGAATTATATAGGTGCTGGTGGCCTTCCTGTGCTGAGCCATTGGCACCACAACTGGGTGAACAAATGAAATGGAGAAGTCTCTTAGGTTCAGGAAATCTCAGGAGAAAATTCACTCTGTCTTGGAGGTGTCATATCTTTGAGTGTGTTGTATATTTGACCTCTGTGACCCACTAAAATGATGCAAATATTTTAAGTATTTGTGCTGGTTTCATCTGGGATAGAGTTAATTTTCTTCACAACAGCTAGTATGGGGCTATGTTTTGGATTTGTGCTTGAAACAGTGTGGATAACACAGGGAAGTGTTCGTTACTGCTGAGCAGTGCTTACACAGAGCCAAGGCCTTTCCTGCTCCTCACCCCACCCCACCAGTGAGCAGGCTGGGGGTGCACAAGGAGTTGGGAGGGGACACAGCTGGGACAGCTGACCCCAACTGACCAAAGGGATATTCAATACCGTATGATGTCATGCTCAGCATATAAAGCTGGGGGAAGAAGGAAGGGGGGACGTTCGGAGTGATGGCATTTGTCTTCCCAAGTAACCGTTAGGCATGATGGACCCCTGCTTTCCTGGAGATGGCTGAACACCTGCCTGCTGATGGTAAGTAGTGAATGAATTCCTTGTTTTGCTTTGCTTGTGTGCGCAGCTTTTGCTTTACCTATTAAACTGTCTTTATCTCAACCCACGAGTTTTCTCACTTTTACCCTTCTGATTCTCTCCCCCTTCCCACCACGGGGGAGTGAGCGAGCGGCTGTGTGGGGATTAGTTGCCAGTTGGGGTTAAACCATGACAGTATTGGAAAAGCACAGGGATCCCTCCAAGGATTGTTGCTTACCTGAACTTTGTGCAACCTCCCTCTATGCTACTCATACAGTGGTTTTATGAAGGAAACCAACAGAAGTATAGGAAGCTTTGTGAAGCTGAGGATGATTTTTCTCCTTTGAAAGAAACAAATATACCATATTCTGTTTCTGGTTAAGGACTGAAAACTTTATACATACTATTTAATCTTCTCACACAGGTTAGCCAGAAGAGGAAATGCACATACACTTGAGAACCCAGTGAAGCTTTTCTGGAGGGGAAGAAAATAAAAGAAGATGGATGCATTAGTTCACAGAGGCATCACGGCTTGGGATATTCAGTGTCAGTAAAGTCCAGAGCTAAATCATGTATTTTCTGCCTAGAAACACCTGAAAACTCTAATGCCTTGGTTAAGGAAGCTACATGCCGGAGGATTTAGACCTGATACAGCAGTCAACTTAAGGATTTCCACTGAACATTTTATAAACCAATCACTTTTGCTTTCAAAGAACTGTAAAATTAAAAAGGAAGAAAGAAGCTCCTGTGAAACTGTCTCCCCTTGTGTACCAGAGTTATTTTTTTCAATCTTTGTAAAAATTACTGTTCTCATGTTTGATAAACATGATGGTATCTGACACTTATTGTGAAACTAGGGAAAGCAGCACACTGTGGGCCATGAGGCTGGTTTCTGCACGCTTGAGGAGGGGTGGATAAGCCAAAGGTCAGGAACAATCCCAAAGAGAGGAGAAATGGGAGGATCCAGCATATGCATAGAATGCCCTTGATTTTTTAAAATAGATTTTTACCTGGAAATCTCATAACTAGACTTTATCTTGGCCAGACCTACAAGCTGTAAAAGAGAGCTAATGCAGGGTAAACTCTTTCAACATTGTTAGACCATAACCATGGGCCAATCCAGTGGAGGTTCCAGGTAACCAGGAATCTTCAGAAGCTGAAAGAGACCTTGCTAATGAATGCTCAAGTTACAGAAACATTGCACTGCATCGGTGATCAGCCTCAAACCATGCTGCTAATATGGCTTCACTGTAAGCTCAGGTGGTCTTTAAACACCAAGGGCATTCAAGTAGTCTATAAATATGGAGTTGGTGCACAGTCTAATTAACTGTACTCACTAGGGCTGCATTCAGCATGTAAATATGGAGCAGATGAGCAGATAGATGGACATAGTCATAACTTTATGCAAAGAAGGGTAATAATTTATATTGCCATAGCACTTAAGAGCTCTATCCTTGGACCAACTCCCTTGTGTTACACACTTTATATACACACTAAAAAAAAAAAAAGATGGTCCTTGCCCTAATGAGTTTACAACCAAAACCTAAGATAAAACAGAAGATAAAGGTTGGATATAGCTCAGGAGAGGACAATGAAAGGCTATTAATTGCCATGAGGGGCAGTAACCCCAGCATATAAAGCTCTGAGTGAACTTCAAGGCAGCACTGCAGGGCAGCAGGGCAGTGCTACATAGGGCATTACCCTGCAGCTTCAGGGAAGGCAGGAAGGTGTTTGCTTGGACAGGTAACAAGGGGTGAGGGAGATGCTGCCTCCTCTCAGAGCAGGAGGTCAGCCACCCCAATATGTCATGGCCAGGATCTCAGTGTGGAGAGAAGGGCTGGGAGAGAGCCCCTGGTATAAAAAGGCAGCTAACATTTGCACTGGTGGCTGAAGTGACCAAGCAGCAAGGTGAAGATGAACAAGAGTTGTGCCTTGTAGGGGAGCCCTGCAGTGCCAGAGGTGGAGCCATGACAATGCCCTTTCTGAAGGGTGCAACAGAGAAATCAAAGGAGAAAAAAAGGACGAAAGTCAGGGGGACAAGAGTCAAGAAACCTGCAACCTTCCCCCCGCCCCCGCAATTAACTCTCTTCCACTCTGTCCAACACACTCAAATGACAAGGCTGGAGTTGCACCAGCTTGGAGGGGACCATGAGTTGGAGGGGTGTTGGAGTCAAAGGAGAAATCAGAACACAACTGCAAAAGAAGTGGATAGAAATGGCCAAAAGCAGCAAGGAGTGGGGCCTTTCCATGAGCTGAAAGACCATCCAGGTCCCACTGCTGCAGCTCCAGCTGCCCCATGCTCTTCCCCATCCATCCATATCCCTGTATTTAATCTCCCTGCCAGCCTGGTTGCCTCGGGGCTACATCTGCAGCATGGAAGGGACACAGACCTCCTCTTTGCTCTCTGTGTGTGCATATGCACAGATGGCTAGGTAGGCAGAGAATGTGAGGGGTGCGCAAGCAGGATCTCAGCTTTTCTCAAAAAGCTTTGCAAACCCATGTACACCTTCCTGAAAAGAGGAAAGAAACCATTTCCCCCACCTCCTCCATGTAGGACTACTCTCAGCGCTGCCTACAAAAGCACTAGAGGCTCTTAAAGCTTTCCATCAGGATAAGATTTGCAGTGTCTTCATTTGAGCTGTTGGCTTTTCACTTCAGCCTAAGTCACAGCATGCAAAGCCTTTGAAGTTAAGGCACCCGGAGCTGAAACTGTGCCAGAAAGACAAACTACAGGGCTTGCAAAAAGTAATAAATACAGCAAAACTCCTTTCATTCTGCTCACAGGCTGCATTTAAAGTGTACCCTTTGCTGTAAGTAGAATAAAATCTTTCCTGCCTTTTTCTCAGCTAGTCATTTGAAAATCATTGCCAACTGGAGCTCTGCTAGTTTCAAAGGAAGACTATCCTGCAGCCCCAGCAGACTGCCTAACTTTGGTGGGAACAGTTGGCGTGATGGTGCCCTGGAATTGGTATGAGCGATGTTGAGATGGGCTTTGAGGACCAGCTGCAGCAGAGCAGCCTTTGGCTCCTCAGCCTATGTGTCCCCCCAGTGCATGGGACAGTGAGGTCCAGACATAATGCTTCGGCTCTGCTTGGAGGTGCGCAGGAGAGCAGCTCATCTGCTCTTCGAGGGTGTCTTGGGTAACTTTCAAAAGGCAGCAAGGATCATGGGCTTAAAAAAGGGGATAAAATTTTCGTGTGTAAGTGAGAGAACGCACGAGCACAGGTGAGCAGGCACTACAGGCTCTTTCCCAGCAGAGCCAGGCTGCAATTGCAGTATGTGTTTTGGGGAGGAGATGGGTTACTTGCCCCTGCATAACTTGAGTGGGTGGGCAAGAGACTGGTTCATGCCCCACTCTGCCTTGCAATTCCCTTTTGGCTTCCTCTGTGGCTTCCCACTTCTCCCGCTGCCAGGCTGTGACTTGCAGGAACCATGTAGTCGTGACAGGATTGTAGGCATGGTGCTTGCTCTCGTTAAATGCTACAGCCACAACTCCACTCATCATTCTTTCACTGCTATTGCTTAAAGATGCCTCTTCGTATCTTCTGCACCCATAAGAAAATTTAGCGCTAGAGGTGCTCAGAGTGATGGATAACACCAATATTTTATTCATTGCCTGTTAAAATTCCCTAACGACATTTCCGTAATTATTTTAATTGGTTTTACAAAAAAGAATAATAATGAGCTCCTAATGCTTGTTGGTGTTTGGTTTAAGCCAGTCGCTCACAGATGGCTCACTATTTTTAATGAATGGAGACATTTATTAGTTTTTTTTTGGTTGTAGCCACTTTCACTTTCTACATCTGGAAAATACTTTGTCTTTTTCCCAAACCCACAATGATCCTAAGAAATGCCCAGTAAATATGAACTCCTGGGAGCCAGACAGACCTCCCATTCTCATTACCAACAGTCATAATCACACTGCTTTTTTATGCACAGTCACACACAGCTGCCAAGCAAAGATGGGGACAGCTAACTTGCAAAAACCTCTTCAGAAGGCTTTCCCCAAACATGCAATGGTGCAAAAGCAACCAAGATAGCAGATATGGGAGGAATTAGTAGATATAATTTCATGTTTCTGTCCAGCATGAGCCAGAGCATGAAAAAGGCCAGGTGAATGCTTTTCTCTCTCCACCGGTGTGGATGCAGAGATGTCCTACCACAGTCAGGACACTTCTGGATCCTCACCCACACATTCAGCCAGGCAACCCTCTCCCGAAGCAGTGAGAGCTCCTCGGCTGCTTTGGCCCTGGCTCACTGGCACGTGTATCTGCCTGGGCAGGTGAACAGACCATGATTCGACAACATTCAGATTGTGTAGGTGATCTTCTTACTATTTCATCACACGCTGCAGCTCTGGGACTTGGGGCTTATGCAAGTGTGATACCCACAGTGCTCTCTCCTGAAGATCTTCCTTTTTGTTTCTTCCTACATTGTTTTTCTGGAATTGAAATGAAATTAACTGCAAGCTGGGTGAAAGGGAAGCTGCGAGATACAGTAATGCCTCTAGAAATGTTATTTTTAATTTTCTAGCTTTAAAATAAATTTCAGCAAGGGTCGTTACAGGGAACATCCTAGAAATAACTGCAGGAGAGGCCCAACCAACCACATGATATTTGTTTTAATTTGAGCTGACCTTGTATTGTGCAGTTATGAAGGTTTAGAAATACATTGACTGGAGAAACACAACAATGACCTTGCTGCTTCTAGCCGGGGCATAGTCTGCTTGTCCCTCCCACTGGTAAATGGGCAACTAGGAACAGGAAGCAGCCAAGGGTGTTCTGATGGAGATTGAGAGAGGTATCGGGGCATTGAGCAGCTTTGAGGATACAGGAGAGTAGACGTAAGATGGAAGGAGACTCCATTGCACTCAAAGGCTGATGCCAATCATGCCGCCCTACCCAGGAGAGCCCAAAAGGACGTGGCATGCATGGCCCACGAAGGCCAGATGGGGATGGTCAAGCAAAGGATGCAGCCCAATATGCCAAGGGTAGAAGCATACGCGAGGGAGCAAAGGAGCCCTGTGTCCTGAGGGGCAGCACCTGCAGGCTGATCCCTCTTTATCCCCACACCTGCACCCCGTCACTGCCTAACAGAGAGGACCTCCTTGACTCAGAGCATCTCGCTGCAGGTGTTAATGTGGGGACTTGCACCTGGGGAAAGAGGATTAGAAATTTCATGCAATTTGAGCGGAAATCTCAGACCATCAGTAGCACAGCGCTGAATAGGAAGGAAAATGAATAAGATCCTGCTGGTTGCTGTTCTGCGGGAGCTGAGACCCATCTCTCCAGTGCATTGTTTATTTCCCTGGCTTCGCAATTTGGCAATTGTCCAAAGGCTAATTAGGCACCTCAATTTTCACTTTTGTGAGTAGCATCACAGTGAGGATTCAGGAAGAAGCAATATCAATAATTTCTTCACAAACAGCAAAAACATTTGCTCTGCATTAAGTGCCTGAAGACAACTGGAAGCAAACTCTATGGCTGAGCTGACTCATATAAGTGAACCCAGCAGAATAAAAGCTGCCCTTCCCTTCTCTGCTACCCTTTAGAGATCCTCTATAAATCTGAAAACTGGTGGAGATGGAAAGGTTTCAAATCCCAGATTTCAAATTTAAAAGGCAAAGACAGCATCTCACAAATAAAGGAAAAATATGCAGAATTTGCATTCAGGCCATTTCTTGAGTTTCAGACAACCCCTACGCGCAGCCACTGTGCTCTGAGGCAGTGGCTGGGTTCATGAGGCTCCCTCTTACACATGGCCACAAGCTCAAGGCAGGGATGATATGGGACAAGGAAGAAGGATGAAACAAGGAGAGGCAATAATAAATACTGCAAGAAGTTTGAAGGGAGGAAGGAAGGAACGAATCAAGCAAACAAGCAAGCAAGCAAGCATCTCTGGATGGAAAAACACAGGGCAAGACTGAGTGGGAAATTCCTGCTTTTCTGAAAAAATCTAAACAAAATCTGTATCTGCTTGTACTTTGTTTTAAGGCTGGCTGCCACACCAAAGGAGAATTGGGCTAGTACAATCAAGCATCTCATTGTGAAGCTAAACTATGGAGATCACAGATGAGATCCTCAGCTGCTGCATGAATTTTAGACTTAAGTCTATGTCTTGGACGGATATAGACAGTTATCCCTACTCTACAAGCAGTCTGCATTTTTCATGAGTTGTTTTCCCACTGTCCCCATACTTTCATATTTCCTATGATTTCATAGGATACAATAATTTCCTATTATCTCCCTCTCCTTCTTCCCGGTGTTACCTGATAGAGCAGATCCTATACCAGGTAGGAGTGAGTCAGCATTCAATTCAATGCTGCTCGGATGGATTCACAATCAGGCAAAATAAAGGAGGACTCACTCCTGATAAAATGCAAGTACAGTGTAAAACACCCTCATGCCACTGATTTCTTACCAGGTCCTTGGAAGTCTTCATAATTCTTTTTGCTTTTCTTATTGCAGTACTCAGCCCCACCTAGGAGAGCAAGAACAACATTAAAAAAAACAGATCAGCCTTACTGCATCCTACCAATTTTTTCTCCCCATTTCCTACCTTTTTTTTAATATATCAGCCACAGCACAAAAATGATGTATGAGTCCACAAACTCATCACTGGTTACTTTTTATTGTACTAACAATCAGTTATCCAATCACTCCCTATGAAACTCCAATTGCAAGAGTTCATTTATTTTGCTCCAGGGCATCGTTTATTTCCTAAGGAAAAGTCCAGATCAGCTGAAGATTCATATCCTGACTGCACTGCGTGAGCTGCAGAGGACAGACTTCTCCAGTGACTCCTGCTGAAGAACAACTAACCCGTTATATGGCCAAAAGAGGGTTATATGTGCAATGTCAGTCTGACTTGCTGTGGAAAGGTACAGAGGAAACGTTTGGTCTTGCATCGATAAGGGTTATACTTGGCTTAGGTTCATCCCAGCAGGGGAAGGAACAGCTGGCGCGTGGCAAGGTACAAAGCAGGGAATAAAGTTTGGAAGGCAAATCTCCTGCTTAGAATCTAGAAAGGTTAGCTTTTTATTCTGGAAGTACCTGCCCTGGAGGGCAAGTTCTTGCTGACAGAGGCAAGGCTGTTTTTCTGTTGGGTCCATGCAAACTTGTGCTGAAGAAGCATTTTGGGATTCCTCCACAATAAGGATACTTATACCTAAATAGAAAGGAAGATTGGGAGAACCATTGCAAGAAAATACCTTGGAAAGGCATCCTTATGAAAGGAGAACAGGCTGACCATCATAAGACCATGGTTTACAAAGAAGTCAACTACTGATGATACCCCAATAATTCTTCAAATCTCTTTACACACATGCTCCTCAAAGGAGGCGAGGAAATTTTGTGCAAGGGGCACCATCTGTGAGTGTGAGTGACAACCAGGGACCAGCACTGCCGGCAGCAGGAGGATGGATGTGCCATGCATGGTACAGCAAGGCTGTGGTCGACCACACACGATGGCCTCTTACCACGGCCACGAACTGCCAAGCGCTGCCAAGGTCCTGCTCTTGAGCCTTCCTCAAGGCTTTGCCATTGCAGAAAAGAAGATCTCACAAGTTCAATTTAGGGGGGGAAAAAAAAGACAGTCACAGCATCTGGGAGGGTGATTTAAGTTTGTACTATGGGTGCCCTGCCCATGAGACAGCCAGTTGCCGAGTGTCCCTGAGATGAGTTCAGCTTGCAGACTTGGGTGCAAAAGCATTTGCTTTTGGTGCAGTGACACCAGCATGCTCCCCACCCTGCTGCTCCATTTTCACTTTTGGACAATATTCTTCCATCTCAGTGATGATAATTCCCATATGTTGTTCTGCATGTATTAGGCCACCTTTGCAAACAGTCATATCTGTGAGGCAGTATCTGCGTGATGGCCTCTGTCCTTCCCCTCAGCATTCAGCATGAAGAAGGCTGAAAATACTGCCCATTTACCCTCTTTCAGAAGGAATAACTGCTTTTGTTTTGTAGGCTTTGAGGATCAGTTAAAAAAAAAAAAAAAAAAAGAAAAATGGAGATAAAAATCAAATACTTTTTAAAATGTTTCAAATGGAAAGAAAAATCTGATGTATCACAAACATGTTAGCACTTTGTTTCTGATTAAAATTGTTAGCAAGGCCAAACTGTTCTGTTTGACAATGACCTGCCATCAGTCCCTCCTAAAGCCCAGCCCAAGGACATAACTGCCAGCTTAACACCAACTGGGTCTAAGGGCTCTCAGGTAAAGTCAGCACAAGTTTATTTTTATCTGGCTAGAGCTACAGAAACTCAACATGGGGAAAAAATATGCTTTTCCAAGTGGCAGTATTAAATCATTTGGAAAAAAAGAAAATATCCCTCGAGTGATGGCATCCTACTGAACAGCGGGCATGCCAGCTTGGAATATTAAAGCAGCATATATTTGCATTTAAAGCAACCATTACCAACATATTTTTACTGGGGATAAAATTTAGCATGTCATTATAATTGATTTAGGCAGTGATCAAAGCAAATTAATTAACTGTGATATTCAAGGGTCAAAAATTTATAGTGAACAATATAAAGGGATAAAGAAGAATAAGCATAAGCAGCAAGGAACACAGACTTCTAAGTTATTGTTTTTTAATATATGTGTCAGATTAATATATGTGCTTAATATATATAATTCATTGTGTCTATACTCATAAAAATCTGGGTGTGTCACAAATAGATGAGAGGTTCTAGGAATGAGCCAAGACACTGTTTCCTAGTTCCTTCCCCCTGGGCAACTGCTGTCCCCCAAAACAAAGATGCATCTTACATTTGCCATAGTTATGTTGTATGTTACCAGCTGCTGTAATTTCTGCAATGAAATAACTTGAGAGACAGATGAGGAAAATGGCTTAAAATTGAGTATGATAGATGAAAAATCTCCAGAGAGGTAGGATTTATCAATCCCTTTCTGCTGGGCAGGGGAGGAGCGGCCTTTCTTGCTCTCAGCAGCAGAGCATGAGAAATGCTTACTTCAGACAGCTACAGCAATATTGCACACTGAAAGCAGAAAACAAGGAAGGAAAGGCTGAATTGTCCCCGCATGTAGAAAATGCTCTTTCTGAAATACTAAGGACAAGATCTTCTCCTGCTGCAGAAGTTACTTCAGCCAGGACTCCAGGGTGGGCTGTGGAGGAGTGGCAGCTGAAACATCCATCCAGAAGAAAACTCTTGGTTTCATGGGTCACCTGTAATCCCTGGTTGACACCAGTATGTCAAGCCTGCCACCAAAGGCCATACAGCCCATAAAACCTCTCTTGCTGCAACTCGACTAGCAAGCAGCCTCCTCTCTTTCCCGTGGCATTAAAACACCACTGAGGAAGGGGCTCCCTAGGCTC
Organism: Morus bassanus; assembly: GCA_031468815.1. Lineage (NCBI taxonomy): Eukaryota > Metazoa > Chordata > Aves > Suliformes > Sulidae > Morus > Morus bassanus. The sequence continues at coordinate 53,459,816 of CM062567.1, read as the reverse complement.
CAGCAGCTGATGGATGAACTTGCAGCTGCAGCCCGGAGGGTATGCAGAGGTCCTGGGGAGCAGCCAGCCCCATTCGCCCAAATCAGCACAGCCCTCCCGCCCAGCATGCACAAGATGTCCACACCACAGATGGGGCTGAGGGCAGAGTGGTCACTAGGATTTCATTCACTGCCTTGTTTCAATGCTCTCCACAGAGCCCATGTATTCCCAGTAATGAATTTTTTGCAAAGAGATCTATTTCTCATCATAAACAAATGCACGAACCAACTCTAATTCTCTCTCATTTATCACCCTTGTTAGCCAGCTCTTTCCCAGGAGAGTGGATATTACAAAACACTCCAAGTTTCCCTTCTAACTAATTTTCATCACCCTTTTATAGGAGTATGCATACCAAGGTACCAAAACAATGCAAAGCTTGTTAAACAGAACTGGCAAAACTGGGATTTGTTCTACAACTCCCTCGTTCACCCTGCAGAGGCTGTAGGGGGAATCTCTGTGATTGCATGGGACAGACAAACCAAACAATATGTACTCGGGACCTTCCCTGCAAGCCCAGATCTAAAACATGCAAAGCTTGACTCAGTCCTTTCTCCTCCCAGGGCAATAACTCTGACTTCTGCTCATTTTACATCTCTTGTTCTTTTGGACTTGGACTCAGTGTGTTCTGGATGAAACATTTTGATTTACTTTTTCTAGCTTACCTCTGGAAAACACAGTCAGCATCCATGAGCAATGCTTCCTTGTCCTCACAATTTTGTTTGCCAACCTCCCACCCCAGATGCCGCTGTGGCTGTGGGTCACCTGAGACTTGTTTTCATGGGTCCTGCCTGGGGCAGCTTCTGCATTGGTACAACACAACTGCATGTAGCACCCTGAAAACCCTGTCCCCCCTGTTTTATTTGGGTTTATTTGGGGAAAGGTTGGGGTTGTGTGGTTTGTTTTTTTGGGGTTGTTTGGTTTTTTAGTTGGGTTTTCTTTTGCATTTTATTTTATGCCAATGAAGAAGAGCAGGGGAAATGGTGAGAAACAAGTGAAATAGGAAGAACTAGTGCTCAAACTGTGCCTTCTGCTATTGCTTGTCTATATGTTGTTTCTTCAGGGCTCAGTTCTGACTGCAGCAGAACCAACTCACATTTCAGTAGATTTTACCTATTTCCAAAAAGAAAGGCTAGAAGGAGGGCATCTTGCTCCCCAGGACCTAGCCTGCCTCCCAGATGCTTGCTTTATAGCCTACAGTCTCAAAAGAAGGGAACAAGTCCCAGCCACAAGGTCCACCTTTGACTGGCAGCCTGCTCTTACCAGGAATGCAGAAGCACTCCTGCCCCAGAGTTTGGTTCTGCCTCACCTCCTGGGAATCAGTTCACATTTTCACTGAAAGAGAGAGAGGAACGAGAGAAAATAGTGGGAGTATTTTTATTTTATGAAAGCCCAAAGGGTTTCTTTTTTCCAGCCAGAATTGGTTGGCTCCTACTTTGTCAAAGAGCAGGCTGACCACAGTAATGTCCATGAGGGATGTGTCTTTTGCTTTTTACGAAGTCCCTGAAAGACCTGACAGAGGGGACATGAACCAGCATGAAAGCTTGTGGCAATGAAGATTATTTCGGTAAGATAAAATGACATTAGCATAAATATGTATATTTTTGCTGACATAAGATGACTCCCAGCAAAATCCTACTACTGGAGATTAAGTTAAAATCTGCAGCCACAAGATCTCTAATAATCTGGAGCAGAAAAGTGATGGGGAGCAGAAGAGACACTCTGAAAGGCAGAAAGAAGAGTACAAGCTGCTTCCAACACAGACCATTTAAGAGATTGCCAGCAGCAGGACTCCAGTGCTGAAGTCGAGCCATTATTCTGGCCCCAACAAAATCAATTAAAATATTGCCATTTAACTAAACAGGCCAGCTGGCTTAAAACAATCTAGATACAAGCCGAGAATAATCTCCTGCAAACCTGCTTGCTCCCAGGGCCAGAAGGGGAGCTTGGTAGGCAGTGCCTAAAACCCCACGCACCCTGTTTCAGCCCTTTTCACTCACTAGAGGAATGTCCTTGTATCACATGACCTGGTGCAGAAAGTCCTCCACGATGTGAGCTGATACACTTTTTTGACTAAAAAAATATCCAGTCATCCTAAAGCAGCTAGTTTGGACACCTGTCAGCACCTTGGAGTGGTGCTGCAGCCGATGTCAGAGCATCTGCTGTTGATGTAGCTTAAACCACAAGGCATATTACAGCAGCTTTAGATACTGCCCAGTTTTCAGCTACCTGTGGTAAGCTTATACTTCTGGTGCACCATATTATTTTGCCTCCTGACTTGAAGGAGTCCCCAGTGTTGTTACCCTCGTACTAAGGGTAGAGGAGAACATCTTGTGGGGCAAGAACTTGCAGTGGGACAGCCTGTGCATGCACATCTGCCTGCACTTCCAGCCCTGGCCCAGGCTCTGCTCTGTGTGCCACTGATGGCAATTAGGGGCTCACAGGACCCCATTAGAAGTGACATTTGCTCGCACAGTCGTGCTGGTGATTCAGGAGCCGTGAGTGCTCCTTTGTGCTCTTCCCCACCAACATCAGGGTTCTGCCTCTGAAACTACCCACCAGCAGGGCAGCCCACCTTGCCAAGCCCCTGGGAAGCCCCTGCAATGGAACCACCCTTGCCCTTGCCTTCCTCCTCCAGCTCTGCACTGAGAGCATTATGCTTGTGCAAATGGAGCAATATTTTTTATTCATAATTAGAGCCAAGTCTCCTAGAATAATCACACAGTGCTAATGGCTCCAGGCAGGTTGGCAAAAAAATTAATCTGGGCTACTTTGTTAGAGACCAGAGATGTATGTAATATAATGCATGTATCATTTACTTGGCTTGCAGTGTCTCCATTATGTAAAGAGTTTGCAAGGCCTCTGAAGCAGGGGCTCTTCCTTCCTCAAGACACATGATCTCACTAGAGCAACATCACAGAAACAGAACAAAATAAACTATTGACTGAAAAAGCAGCTACACGTTGGTATTTGCCACCTTAAAGGCAATGAAACCTGAACATTATACTGCCTTATAAGTGCAAGTAACTTTATTTTACTCCCTTTGCCAGTAAAAATATGATATGAATTCTGGGGAAATGGACATCCAAAAGTCTAAATGAATAAACAAAGTACCTGAAAATCAATAGTGTTGAACAAAACAGTCATTAGTATTAAAGTCTTGTTCAAACACTTGGCAGGGGACTGAGCCAACATTTGCAGGCTCACATAACTGAAGTGATCAATCAAATTACAAACCGAAGAAGAAAATGTGAGGTAAACTGCATTTTATGCATCTGTGTCTCTGAATGTATATTAATTTTTTTCACCCATAATTCATCTTTACTCAGTCTGACTTGTCACAGAGTTATCGTGGGCAATTTGTCAACCACTTGAGCATGAACTCTAAGCACTGCTCTTCTCCTCCCATCGCCCCAGTCTCCTCACGCTATCTCAGGGCATCAGGTAAGCTAAAAAGGAGGGCACAGTCGTGGTGGAAAAATCATTTTGTTGGTAGAGTTCCCTTATTCCTGGTGAGAAACAAATACAACCCGACAGAAAGGGATTTAACTATCTCTTGGAAGGGAGAGGGTTTGCTTGAGCCACTCACTCAGGGGGACAGTCTCCAGACCATGCAAATGAGAGTCCAAATTTTGTTTAAAAAACAAAACAAAAAATCCCCTCTTCAGTTGTTTTCCCTGCAGAAAGTGCAGTCGCTGGAGCTGTCCCTGGAGGTGGAAAGAGTCAATGGCTTGGTCCCACACATGCTCTGAGAGATGGGAAGAGCTAACCAAAGATTTGACAGCAACCCCATGAGTGGCATCATGTCCCCTCTGGTTGATAGGCCAAGAATTTCACCACAGATCTTCTAATTTCTGCACAGGAGCCACTTTGCTTTAGACAGCACCTGTCTCCACACTCATTAGCCTAGCTTGTTGCACAGCCATGGAGAGCCCATCCCTCTCTTTAAGTGCTTGCATCCTCTTTCACTCCAAGAGGCACCTTGCACTTCTGCCACCAGCAGAAGTCAGGGTGCAGGGTGGTTTCTACTTCTTTTTATTCCTCCCCACAAGTAAGTCCATATGAAAATCTAACTCTTGGGCTGGCAGCGCAGTGCTTGTGCAGCCACCATTGCTACAGCTCCTGCTGTCCTCCCGAGTGACCTGCTACACTGGGGGCTGGGGAACCCTGCCAGCCCTTGCTGTACTCTCTCCTTTACCTTCAGGACTCCTAATTTAAAAAAAAAAAAAAAGGCCCCACAGTCACTGGCAGGGTCTCTGCTGCTGTTACAAGTGCAGGGGTGGGAGGGGAGAAACATGCAACTAGCAGGGCAGAAGGTGCTGGAGTCTCACAAATGTTTCTGGGGTGAGTAAAGACGTGGCAATTATTAAGGGAGAGCTTGCAGTAGGGTAGCTGTGATGTACCTTGGGGAATGGTGGAAGGACCCATGAACTGTTTTACCAGTTCAGATGCAGGATTTCTAAAGGAACCTGTTTGATGAAGTTTGGGCAACATTCTGGTTAAGTCAAGTTAGTATGGGCCTTCTCTGCTGCCTGCACTTTTCTTCTTTCACCCCTGCCTGGTTGCACACTCATATATCTCTCTGTTGGCATAGCATGGAGCATAGTGGTCATATGGGACACACATCAGCTATAAAACAAATGTTACTGCCATTCTTGGAAGGCAAGTGTTTCTCCAGGTTCCAGGTCTTAATATTGGCAGAACTAAATCCATCTTGGAGATGAACCACAGCTCACAGAAGCCCGTAAAAACACTCTGACTGATTTCAGTGGCTGTTCAATGAGGCAAAACATGTTATGCAAACCTTTACAAATCAAACATGTATTTATCCATCCAGATGCAGGGGAAAAGATTTACAAAAATAGATGCCTAAGTGAATCACTTACTTTTCGACACTGCCAAACAACCACCATCACTCACAGATTTTAGTGTGACCGGGACTGCGTGATGAATGGAAAAAAAAACCCCAAACCTACAACCAAAAAATTCCCAAAACAAACTGTATCTTTTTAGACACCTATGCAGATATGTATGCATCTGAGTAGCAAAGGTCTAGGACATGCAATCAAGTTACCACGGCGTAGCAAGTAACTGTACATCAAAAGAGTGATGGTAACTAAATATGTCTCCAGCCTGCAGCAAAAGATTATGCACATTAGCTTAAACCTCTTGCACTGCAGACTAATCCAAGTCAAATAGCCCTGCATTTGCAGCGGGTAACTAGTGCCTACGCAGGCTGCCACAGGAGATCAAGCAATGTGGGGATAACTTGTCATGCCGTGGTAACGCGGTGGCATAGATGAACCTCAGCTGAGTATCTGGTTTGGGGTTATTGTACTGCTTAACAATAAAGTCTGAAGAAACTGAGATTTTATTTTCCCTACTCTTCTGCTCTGACCCAGACTGGTGTAAGAGAATTTGGCCCTGTAATTCCCACTTTCCAACAACCATGTTTTTGATGCTCCACACAACTGAAGTGTGTTATGTACCTTTCATTCAAACAGACATTTTCTAAAAGTGTCCACGCTCAAAGTGTTGAAGTTTATTTCCCAGGCAGTGCATGTGCACTGGAAGCCTCTGTACTGTTCAGTCCCAGTTTAAAAGACCTTCCACAATCTGTAGCTTTGAAAAAAGTGGAAAACCAACTCACCTTCGGAGGAGGGTAGAGATGACAAAGCGGTTGTCCTGGATCCTGTTTACACAGCTTCAAGGAATGGCAGACCACATCGGCATTCATTTCCCTGTCTATGCTGAAGGAAATGGTGCAAAAACAAAGACTATTATGTTCTTCTGGGTGCTTGAAAGTAGGAGCTATTTCCATGGGAAGCTAAATCTCCCCAACACCAAACAATAACCTCAGCTCGCTTCACTGTGGCTGGTAATCACTGCTCAGTACAGTGTTGGGTCCTAACGATTTTCTGCCATTGCATCCTATTCAGCATTTAAAATTGGATCCCAGGAGGATGAAAAAGCACCGTGCTTTATATGCAGCACCTGAATCAAATACATTATGACTGTTCTGTTTTTTAATCAATCATAAGTCTGACAAAGATTTAAAGGTTAAACTAAATGCATATGCAATTTGGCACATAGGAATGTTCAATCATTAACTCAAGAAAATAACCAGAAATCCTTCAAAGATCCTTAACCTTTAATCACCAAGCACAAGTACTACGATTGTTTCCTTCTTTTTGGGACACACTTCTGGGCTAATCAGGAATTAAATTAAAATGTTTGATTATAGCACTTCTTAGTCCTGTAAGCACTTTGCAGTCCCTTGGCTAGTTTTAAAAATAAAAATAAAAACCCTAGGGAGGAAGAAGGTCTAGCAAAACCTCTGTTAATCAAACTAAGAACTTTCAAAGAGGAATAAAATGACCTACATTTTATTTTTTTAATCACTTACATTACTTAGTAGCCTTCCCCAAGAGTGTGTATCAAGGTCGGGGCCGAGACCATGTAGGGGCTGACAATTAGACAGCTTGATTAAAGGTAGAAGGGAAAGCAAGAGCCACGTATTACAGTAGTGTGAGTCTGTAGGACCTGTCTCGCACACACAGGTTATTCAAATTCCTCCCTCAGCCAAACGAGCTGAATTTCAAAAGGTAGTTACATCAGGTAGGCCTGATCTGAGATTCAAAAGGAGTATGATAATGGTTACCAGTGGCAGCCTGTATTTATTCACTCAGGAATAGGTATGCCAAACCAGAATCACTCTAAAGCATCTCTGCTTTAATAATAATGTGATTTTAAGAATGAAACCCCTGCACTTCAACCCAACAGCACACCTGTACATGTCAAGAACAAACTACGCAAAGACCTGAGAGGACACAGCAATACTTACAGTTCAGCTATGTGTGGTCCGTAAAGTTCAGCAAGTATGTAACAGAAACCTTGCAGTTTTTCTAGAAAACATATTTTTTTTTAAGTAATTGAACACAGTGAAACTGGTTTTATAACAGTCAAAATACAGCAGGAGTTGGTTCATTAATGTGAATGTTGATTTATCTTAGGGAAAGGCGTGTAAATCTATGACCTCAGTATAGCACCAGAGAATGGGAAAACCTGGATTTCTAACCTTGCCTAAAGCCCTTCTCTGGCTGTAGGCAAGCCACGTGATAAAGACTAAAAAGGATAACTAGCATTTGTTAAATGTTCCGAGTATGATATCATGGAAAAGTCAAAAGAAATCATACATGCAGCAGCATCTTCTAAGCAGTTTAAACAAACAGCTTGGTAGGTTTGCAAGAAGAAAGAAGACAAATACATAAATCAAAGTGCAGAAAGTAATGTATGGCTTGATGCTACTGCTAGAGCTGCCTCGGAGCTTCTGGGGGTTTGTGCAAGTTAAGAGAATATAGAATATATTGTGTAGAGCAGGAGTTCTGCAGGAGTAGTTGCATTCAAACAAATATTTGACACTATTTGTTTGGCTTCTTTTTACACTCTGCAGCTGTTGGCCTTTTTGAGATGCTGGCTCAGGTAGCTTTTTAACCTGGGTGAAGCATGCCCTCTATGCTCTCCAGAAGACAGCTTATCAGAGATTTCTTTAAGGTACTGTTGCAAAAAAAAGCGGTCCCCGCACCTGAGCAAAGACACTTGCGGGATAGATTGGGGGTTTGAATACAGGCAGAGCATGATGGTAGCACTGGTCTGATAGTTCACACGATGGAGAATTGACTGTTTCTTGGCCTGAACAGATGAGAGCTGGTTAACCATGCATGTATCCTGCAAAGGAGGTGTCAGGCCTTGTTTTGGCAGGGGTGGTGGTGTGAAAAGTCATGAAGAGGCAGGTTCGTACAAGCACAGCAATGACAAACTTGCAGCTCCTGAAATTCCTGAGAGATGTTGTTTTCTCTTGCACCTCCACTACCCAGACAGATAGCTGTCTGTACTTGGGGAAGAAAACATGGAGTATCCTCACCTTTCCCAAAGAAAAGCCATAGAAACCCCCAAAGCGGCTGCTTCCCTCCAACTTTGGGCTGAATATTCAGTCTTAACCAGTGTTAGGCTGGACATGCCCAGGGTTGGGGGTCTGCTGCATACAATGCAGGTAGTTTTGCTCCGGGGAGGGTACAAAACCTCGCAGCACTGACTCCATAGCAGGCATGGGTGTGCTCTTGCTCCTGCAGCTGCTCTCCTGACAGGACTGCGGACGCCCTGGCTGGCAACCTGCACCCAAGACAGGAGGGCTGGGACCAGGAAGGCATAGCAAGGAATGAAAAGATAATTTCCCCAACATCCTCCTACTCATACGGTGTTGCAGGCAGCTTCTGTAACTATGATAGCTGATTTTTCTTATCCCATGCCAGGTGTTTTATTTCAATCAAGTTATTAGCTTCATTTCTTTGCTTCCTTTGCCACATAACTCCTCTCTATTGGCTCTTTAGAAGCAATCTGCAAGTTAAAAATTGGTCTCCTGGCTAGAATTAGTTTTATTCTTGTTCACCTAAAAGGAAAGACATCGCAGACATCCATAACCCTGCATTTGGTATCATCATTGATTAAAACACCCTCTGATGAGGCTTGCCTGCAAGGCACCTGGCTCCCTATAGTAGCCTGCAGAAGAAGGTGGCTGGCTTTCCCAACACCTCCCTGGTACATTGCAGGCAATGGTCTCCTTATGAGTTTCCCAAACCAGCTGGTTTCCAGAACATATCTGGCCCTGGAGGAGACAGCTGGCTGCTGTAACCTGTACTGGTGGCTGTGGGAAGAGGAGGGTTTGGCTGGCCATCAGGTCTGGGGAGCTGATGTTGTGGGTCTGCTAGTCACACTGATTTCTAGGCGCTGATTTCCTTATGCATACAGGAAGCTTGACATGTAATTACCCCATGGCATAACAAATGATGGGTGGTAAAAAAAGCAGCAATAACATAAAATTATCATTGAGCACATAAAGTCCTCTTGGAAGATACAGATGCCATTCGGGCTTTGGCTTCCAGCAAAGCAGACCCAAGCCACGGGCAGTGTTTACAGGACTTGCCCTCTGAGCCAACCTGCGTCCGGCTCCGCTAACACACACAGGAGAGGATATTGCAGAGAGAAAGCTCTCTTAGGAGAAGCTGAGTAGGTCAGAAAGGAGAGGAAGAGAGAGAGAGAGAGAGAAAATTATTAATAACTTTGAGTGTTCAGAGGCAAGGGAAGAGCTTAAACAAAACTAAATGCTGGAAAATTTAGAGAAAATTTAGAATATACTTGTTTTTGCCCTGCTTCAGGTAAAAAGAGATCCCTTAAACTGCTCTGTTCTTACGTGACAAAAATCCGTAAGGGTTTCCTCTATAGCTTTGTAGTCCTAGAAACACAAATTCTGGCTGAATCCCAGAGGATAAATATTTGCAAGAAAGATGGTATTAATCATGTTGCCATTTCCACTTGAGCTCTAAGGTGTTTACACAGCAGTGGCCAACACAGAAGCAGAACATGACTCAGAGGCAATGCCGGAGGCAGACGGTCTCAAAGCACATTTCAGGTATCAGACAGCTCTGTTTCATCAGGCAGACAGCCAGTATCCAGGTAAACATACATTCTTGCTAACAATGTCTCTTATGCTGTAAATACTGCCCATTCCCCCAGAGCTGGCCTTTCTATCTGCTCAAGAGGCTCCTTCACTCATGCTGTTACTGTTCTTATTTTCATAGGTTTATTGGCCATGTTGCTTGAATCACACACATTGCAAATTTTTCCATATAAATAAAGATGCGATTGTGTTTTCTACACAGCCTATGGGATTGAGTGGGATTGATGGGTACTGAATTTTTCTCTTTTTCTCTAAATATTTTTTGTTCTTGAACATGGTATAACTTCGCTGAAGGCTTGATCTAACCCCAACTGAATTGTAAATGAAATTATAGGAGGCCCTTAAAAAACCACACGAGTTCTTATTCCCTTTTTGGCCCTAGGAAAAGCCCCATTGCCATTAATTTGTTGCTGTTATTCTTGCAATCAATTGTAGGCATGTGTATAATAATGAAGTTGTTCCTTCAGGTGAAATGGCATGGCCTGCTTTTAGTAGGTTTGCTCCTCTTGAGCAGCCAAAGCTTTTCTATTGTTTCAAGCAGCAAGAGGAAGCAGTTGATTCCTGCTGGGCTGTAGTGTTCACCTCCCTGGAGGGAATAAAGCAGGTTACACTGTAGCTTCCACAAAGTCCATAGGATTTTTCACTCCTTTCAAGTTCAGGGTCAGTTTTTTTCTATTGGGTGTATCCATGCATCTCATAAAAGGTAACTGGATTATACAGATTTAACTAAAGGGATAATAGGATTTTATGTGTGTAAAGAATGGCAGCTGAAAAGAAATATCTTGACATGTCAGTGGAACAAGGTCCACTGAGTGAATCATGAACATAGAGCTAGCATGTCATATTCTAAAGAAAATTGTATTTTAATAGCAGGATCAGCACTATTAATTGTAACTTCATGGTTATGTGCCTGTAATTTAAAACACTGAGGATATGACTTATGGAATAGAAATCAGATAAGTGTCATTCTGTCAATGAATGAATCCCAGCAATTACCTCCCTGCCCCATCCTGCATCAGGAAATCCTCTCTTGGAAAGGGGGGAATTAATATTCTACATACATCTTCTGTGAAACTAGGGTCTACAGAGCAAGATGGTTTCTCAGAGATACAATTCTTGAAGTCCTATATAAATGACTTTTTAATGAAGAATCCTAAGCCATCTTTTTACATTCATAGTGTCAAAAACATACCATGAATGTGAGATCTAGTTACTTAAATAGTTATAGGATTGGTCTGTGAGACACAAAGCTATCCTGTCAGTCAAACTCTTCTCTATGGCAGGGATGTGCATTTGGACAGGTAAGCTCCTTTGGGCAGATAAAATAAGGGGCAGAAAAAGGGGAGTCTACATATATTCATATGGAACAGCTATTGCTTTTGAAATCTGTATGATCCATTACATTCCAATAGCTTTTCTGTGCAGACCAAATGTTCACGTCTTACACCTGTCAACCTCAGCTCATTTTTGAGATTTTACAATAGTGGCTTCCTATACCTGCTGAAAACATTTTAATCTTCACAGTTGCTATAAAGACCCATATCAACAAGAAAAAGGAGTGGTTGGGCATACAGTGAATCTATTCTTAAGCTGCTAACAAAGAGACAAGTGGGGAAAAAGGGAGGGAAGGGGTCTGCATGTGTTGGTGCTCACACGCATGTGGGCTTAATACAACACCATTCATTCTAACTTTGTGACACAATCCCAGCTCTGAAGCCAAGTGAGCCATGCCACTGACTTCCCTGCAGATAGCACCTTGCTATCTTTCAGCTACATTCATTTGAGATGCTGCACAAGAACTGGATAAAGCTTTTTCAGACTCCACATGTGAATTTTTAATTAACAGAGAAATACAGTGGTAGCATCATAACATATGGCATATTATTTGGTACTTACCAGGTATATAGTTGCACAGTCTCTCCATGGCTGCCTTTACTGTACTGTTGTGCCACTGTGCAAGCTGTTCAATTACAGACACCACAAGCACACATCCTTCAAATAAACAAACAGAAAGACCGAATACGGTTATCTGTGAAGTGTGATGAAGCACCCTGCGCCACAGAAGTATTTCAGGCATCGCTGGGCATTTCATTTCTTGAGATGCTCCATGGCAGATGAGTGTTCAAGGGGAAAAAATATCTGTGAATTTCTCTCTTTATTCAAAACCTCTAAGTTATCACAGAGAGGATGCCAATGCCAGAGGAGCACACAGAACAGCCCAGCTTTTACAGCACTGGATATTGCTCCTGAAAAAAATGATTTTCCATCATTTCAAGGATGAAAAGCAAGGAGCTGGGGGGGACAACCACTGTCATAACTGCCTACTTGGCCACCTGCTCACTCGTTACTCCTCACAAGAAAAAAGGCACAGGTCTGTACTTGATAGGACTTCTATACCTCTCCACACAAGCCACACAAAGAGCTACCAAAACTGAAAAACAAATGGGTGTGACTGCCTGCAGAATGTATGGCATCACAAAGTATGTGATGTGCTGATCACCACAAAGCATCCATGACATCATTTCTTCACAGACTTTCCTCCGAAGCCCAGCAGTGCTTGGCACGCACAGGGCTGCTGGGCCCAGCTACGCATTTGCTAAAGCCAAAATGTCTTCAGAGTTCATTATGCTCTTCTGTGGTTGGAAAGAAACCATTCCCTATGACCTACGAAGCTGGTTATTTCTCACCGCTAATCTGGGAGTGAGCAGGCCTAAAGCCTAGTTGCTCCTTGGACTAGCTGTGGCTGAGACCCAAGAACTTGCACACTGTAGTGAAACATTTCTTGAGATGTGCAGCACTTTTTCTGATATTTTTGGTATGAAGTAGGTTCAAATGTGATCCCCACATAGCAGTCATTCAAAATCCACATGATGACCTTAAATTGTTCATTTCAAGTTGATTTTAAATTGCTGTAGGCCAGCATTGTGCTCTCTCTTTCTGCATTGATTTCACCATTTTATAAAGAAGTTACATTTGGTGATGCAAAGTCTGACCAACATAGTCAGACCCGGCAGCCAGAGTGAGGTCCCTGCCTGGACTCAGAGCCTGTGTAACAGAGGTGGGTACCCCAGGCAGCCAGGAGGCAAGGAGCCAGGATGCCAGTTTCCAGCAGCCTGAATAAAGATTTCTCATTGAAATCCCTGTAGTGGAACTCTGTTTACTCCCCTGTGCAAGAAATCTCAGCTCTCAGGACATGCTGTGACATAGTCTAGAAATGGAGGTGAGCTGCAGCATTTGGCTGTGGCTACAGATCCACGTTCTTCCAGAGCTCAAGTGCATTAATGTTCAGGTTTTCAGACTGGCACAACTCTTCAAAGTGAGCTTTTAAATTCCTTCCAAGTACCCCTGGCTATGTCCTATTAAATCAAAGTGCTGTTTTTCAACGTAAATAAATTCAATGCTCCTATGGATCAAGTAGCAAGTCAAAGAGGAGGTAATACAGTTGGAACTTGCTGTAAGACCAATATATTTGAGTCTTCTAATACTTCTTCTACCCCAAATACAGTAATTGAGTGAGAATTACAGTGAATGTGCCACCTTTTTTGCAGGGATAAAAGCCCACTTCTCCATACTTATTTAATAAAATGCTCACTCGAAGTCCTCTGTAGAATGATTTATAAACCATGCTAACAGCCATTACCTCCAGACAGCCTGAAAGAATAGGAGAATAAATGGAGACAGATACAACCAAGAAAAAACCCTGAAGCAAGTAATTCCTTCTTCCCTCTTCCCCCCTCCCCCCCAAAATAGCCACAGGCTAGCCCAAGGCATTAACAGTTAATTAAAACACAATAGCTCATAAAGAAAAATAAAAAGTAGAATAATAAAGACCCAAACTAAAACCAAAGGGACATCCAAGCTGGAGGGTAAGCATGCTCAGGACTTGGGCTCAAAGAATAGCTCAGGGCCATCTGGTCCTAGTTTAACCACTAGCAGGTGCCTTAGCACAGCCTTATCCTGTGCCATGCCCCAGGCAATGCTCGCACTTGTGCTAGGGACCAGTCCCAGAGCACGTTTCGATGAGGACACTCAGTCGAGGCAGGGGGGAGTTGAGGGCTGCAAGAGACTTCAGCTGCTTGGGTGGAAGCCATGCCCTGCACTGGCCTTGGAGACAGAAAACAGACCCTGGCTTATTTGCAAGGGTAGTGTAGGCATAGCCACACTAGACTGACTCCATCACTTAGTGCTGAGATGGCGGTGCACATCGTTGAAACATGCTGGAAACACAGCTAAAAGGCATTGCATAACTGGTTCTTATAAGGCCATATAATTAACATGCATAAGCAAACTACAGACAACAAAAACTACCCTTCCCCTGCCTTCTACGTCTGTTTTATTCATGAGGATGGAGGCTCAGATAAATTAAATTACCAAAACGATGCCTTAACCACAAATCCACATAATCTTTCTGTGCCTTCCTTTCTTCTCTTATCAAGGTCAGGCCTTCATCTAACAATCACGCTGTCTAGAAGACAGAAAGAAAAAAAGAGTCCAAGTAGAAAGATGGGAGGGAGCTAGTCCTTTGATATTTGCTAAAGGAGACAGCTTTTGTTGTTTTACCTCTCATTCTTTTGTACCAGGAGCTTGAGGAACCTATGAATGAGGATGTGTGAGGGGCGAAGATAAGGAGGAGGGAAGGAAACTCTGGAGACGCTGAGGTTAGCAATGTTAGCAGAGGAAAATGCTTCAGTGGGCAGAGGAGGTGGGAGAGCAGACAGTCCCCAGAAACAGGCTGAAGAAGAACTGAGCCCGGGGGCAAGTGGGCAACAGTGATGGAGCAGAAGTCGATATGGCTTGAGGAGTAGTACAGCCTGACTGGACTGCAAAATTGCAAGCCTGGATGCAAAGCGAGGGAAAAGCCCCCATTGTGAGCACAGGCATGAGTTCAGACACAGAGGGGCAGGTGAAAACCAGAGGGATCTGGGATGTCACATCCCTGAGGCTCAGTAACCCATCACGCCAGGCAGCCGACAGTGTCACCACTGCAGCAGAGAGAAATGGCACTCATTTTGCCTGTGTTGTGTAATCCAGCACTCCTGTACCTTCAGCACACTTTGCAGAGAGGACAGAGTCCTTTTCTCCTGGTTCCAGCTCCTCCGTGTCCACCCCCAGCAGCTGCCTCTTCCACCTGCCCCACTTGCTGGGCATCCCTGCCAAGTGTCATGGGAACTGGGGGCTTCAGCTTGGTCCAGCTTTCTAAAAGTCTGTCTCCTGCCTCCGGCACCCTCTGATCCCCTGTGGGATCAGAGGGTGCCATGCACAACTGCAACAAAGCTTGCAAGCTGCTGCTGGTGGGCATGGGATGCTGCCCACCTCCACCCGCCGCCCGCACCATAGCTCATGCTTCCTGTGTCGTGGTGGGTCTGCTACAGCTGCAAGCAGAAATCAACCTCCACAATGTCTCTGCTTTCAGTTACAGCACAATCGGGTGCCAAAATGTTGACTCCAGTGCTGCAAGGAGAAATTTTATTTCACTGTGAAAGCTGGCCTGGTAAAAACATCAGTGCAACAAGTCAACCCTCTCACAATGGGAGAAACCAGCTTATGACGTGACCCCACATCTTACCTGGCAGATGAGGAAAGAGCTTGCCGCTGGCTACAGCACTCAGCCCTGCCGCACCTCAGTGCACCGCTTTTAGACTGAAATAGAGTTATTCACCCCAAGCATGGGCTCAGCAGCCTGCCTAATGATTCGTCTCAGGGTGGGAGTGCAAAGAGGCTCCTGTCTCTCTGACTCAGATGTTGCTCCCATAACTTTCATTTTCGTTATCACAGCGAGGTCTTCTCACCTCCAGTAGAGTCAGTACAGAGAAAGAGGCTTATGGACAAACAGCTCGAGTACTCAAACCCCAAAAAGGTGGGCTGAGGATAAAAATACTCCTGCTGTTTATATTTCCCCTGTTATACAGGAAGACAGTCTCCACTGAAGATGTGAGTTTCTCTCTCACGTTTGTCACAGCACTACAGAAGGGGGGGGGGACGGGACACACACACTATTTTTGGTTCAGCTCTGCCAAACAGACACAGAATTCTTAATCACATACACAATCATGCAGGTAGCCCTACTCATGGAGCAGTCTCCCAGCAATTAAATGGAAATTTTTCATGTTGATTAAGTCAGTTAGACACTTTTGTGTCTATTGAACCAGGCCCAAAGGGAGATTTAATTCGCATGAGAATTAACGGAGCCATCACTGAGTTTGTGCACTACTTAATGCAGTACCTTGGGCTACTAGATGCTATATGAATATAAATAACAATAATAATAGCCTGACTACTTGGGAAAAACCTACAGAGCTGAACTTCAAAATGTTTGCCCTCATAAACTAGTCTTTACTATCACAGAGAGGATGCTTCTGGTCACACTGTTACACCCTCCCCACCTCAGGCACCTGCAGACCACACCTCGGTTATTCAAGTGCTCCCCTGCAAATGCACTTATTCCAGATGAAACACTACACTTCATGGGACAAGCCAATAAAGAAAGTCGTGACTGATTTTCAAAGGGGTCTGCGGTTCCAGTTTGGGGCATCCTCAGCCTGAAGACTCTGGACCTGAATTTGGGGAGTCTTTCTGCCCCCTGATAGGAAAGGTCCTCCCTGGGAACAAATGCCACCAACGTGCCATCAGCTGATCTGTCCTCTGTTTCCCCCATCTACCTGGGTTTTAATCAGGTGCCCCTTGGTCCACCTCTCTTTATTCTTCATGGTCTGCTGGCACGTCTTATTGCCCCACCATGGGCCATGCCCAGGGGACACCTGCTTATGTTCGGGCTCTGCTGGCCTCAAAGCCTTTTGTTTAGACTGATGTAATCAGAAGCAGCTTTTGGGCTGGAGATTTTAAATTACTCAGGAAAAGGGTTGAACCCTGGGAGGAGGGAGGAGGAAGATCTAAGGGGACTTACTGAGGTCCAGGGAGTCTAACTCACCCAGGCTCCCTGTTTTTTTGGATAAAAACATGCTCCCCCCAGTAATTCAGATTTATCCTCCAGGAGAACCTATCATCTGCTGTGTTGGGTATATAGGTAAAATATCAAGAGGTTAGTGTCTCTAAATTAAAGTTAACTCAGACCACCCTTGCTCCTATTCTCTGCTCTCTTTTTAATCATATATACCATCTTCCTCAGGATTAGTGACACAAGAATTCACTGTTGGCTGCAGCATAGAAGCCACCACCCTCTAACAAAATCAACAGAAATCTCCCTACACACCAAATATCATCAGAAATGCTAACCAGTTACCCTAGCCTTTAATGGGTCTTAATTTTGCTGGCTGAAAATGGAAAATAGTTAGCTAAAATGGACAGGGGGAAATCAGCTGTCTTCAACAGTAGAAATCTCACTGCTTTAATTAATTATGATGTGTGCAAGAATATAAACTTTTTAATGCTCTGGCACCAGTAGAAAAGCAATTCCAGATCTGGACAGTCATTAGCAGCTATTGCTTGCTTTTAATTTAGTAGATATTTAGATGTGATTTATTTCTCATTATGAGCTGGGCACATATAAGGCAATGTAGATAGGCTTCATAATTAAAGGTTAAAAAAAGCTCTAAATTTTGTATAGTTGCACATGATTTTCTTTAGAAACAAATTTCAAGAAATTGACTCTGCTGTCACACTTCAGTAATAGGTTTCAATGCCTTGACAGGCTGAAGGATGTTGTCTCTGGAAGAAATTCATTGGTATTATAATGCCTACCAGCCTTTAGAAATTAGACTCTGGTATTAATAAAATGCCTGTCTCTTTTAGCAATAGTTTGTCCCATCTGCTATTAATTTCTGAATAGATAAGAGTAAACCATGACCATTTTGTTCAGTAGCAGTGATCTGAAAACTCACAAGTCAGGAAGTACTTCTCTCCATGTATTTGAAAATAGTGTGTAATAATAAAATGACATTTCCAATAAGCTCAGAAAAAAAAAAAATCCTACCCCAATAATAAAATCAGAGCTAGAGAAATTCATTTCTTAGCTGTGAAGCCTCTGGCAGTTTGAGCAGTCTATTTAACTTAATCCACTTCTGCCGCACACGTTTGAAAGGTTCTATAATTAGAATTATACCTAGGGATGTCAAGAAGTGTCTGGATAGTGAAAGCTGCCTCTCTAAGTTTCAGATTTGTAGATACATTTGTCTGAGCAAAGCCCTGTTAAATGGGATTTCTGGCACCTGGCACATCCTCCTTTGCCATCCTTTGCTCACGTTCCTGGATGCTGGAGATCTTTCTCATCCCTCCACCCATATCGCTATTTCCCAGCCATAAATTAAACATATCCCCTGGAGCACAAGGAGGAAATAAGCCCCCAAAAGTAGTCTTGGGCACAAACAGCTCTCTGCAAAGCCTGCCAGCCAGGTTGTGGTCACTCTGCTCGCTCCTGGTGGAGCAGGAGCTGGAGACTGTCTTGGTGAAGTGGCAAGCCTCTGCCCCAAATATCTGTCTGCAGCAGCAAGCCCCTGTATAAATGAACCCATCTATCACATTCCTGGTTTTATATAGAAGATGAAGGTTTCCCCAAAACACAGTCTTTGCTTCTTCCATTTATGGATGATCATAGGCTCCAATGCATCTCTTAAAGCCTACAGATGAGGAGTCCCCAGAGCCTGTTTACAAAAGACAATATTGCTACTCCTCATGCAGATGCTGTTGATTTGGCGTAAAAACACCTCTTTCCAAATTAATCTAATCCAGTTCCAGTTCAAACTGGAACAAGACATTCCTGTTTGAAATAAGAGCATTCACATAGGGACCTAATAAGAAATAAAGTTTTCTCCCCTGAGATGGGGACATGCATGTGGGCATTCTAGGTGCAGGCAGACCATGGATATGCAAAGTTACAATACTTTGTATTGTATGGAATATTTTCTTTTTCACTATGTATTCCTTTCCTAATACTTCCCAATACCCATTTTGCCTTCTTTCACTGCTTCTCAGCACTGAGCTGATACTTTCAAAGAACAGCCCTTTATAACCTCAAGATTTCATTCCAGTGTGGAAATATTCAGCTCAAATGACATAACTGTATATGCAAAATTAGGATAGCTATTTTCCTATATACAGCCAGAGGATTTGTTGCTTTGAAAGGTAATTTAGAAAGGGAACTGAGTGTAAAAGTCTTTTAACTCAGACTTTGCTTCCTATTCCATTTACAGTGTTAATGTATGTCATGGAGATACTGAAGTGATGCAATATAATTATAGGTATCCATATTCAAATATGTTGGCATATACAAGACCTTTTCCCCCTAAATTTGCTAAGTATCATAAAATACCTTGGAAATGCTAAATGGTACGCTATTACCAAACCTGTCACTGGACATAAAATTACATATAGTATACTGGCTAAAGCCATTCTTGAAATATTAATATCAATATAGCAGTATTTTGAGCGCATGGTAGCTCTGTAACAAAACCAGCAAGCCTGGAATATCAATTATCATTTCTGTTCCCATGCAATAGCAGTGAGCCATTTCAGACCCCTAACTTCAGAGCTCTATTTGTTCATTATTGTTTCCTTCAGACACCCAGTGAGGACTCTGATACAGTTATGCCAGTACAGAAAATTCAATTTCCATCTAGTGGAAGACTCCGGTATCCATACCTGCCAGCCAAATGTATCCCTTGTGTTTCCCACATTACACTTGAAAGAGCCCTATTTAACAAAATCTATAACCCCAGGCATTTCCAGTGGAAATGCTTTCTGCATTAATTAATAGAAAAAAAACCCATGTATGTATGTGTGCTATTAACATATCTTTCATTTCCAAATCAGGAAAGGGTACTACAAATTTACTGAATCCTGAGTGGTGGCAGGGGGAGTTAATGTAACTGCATAACTTCGTTGTCACAAAAGTTTGACCATTTTAAGATTCTAAATGAACAAAACTTGTTTCAGATATACAGTTCCTAAAACCACTGAAAGTGATTGCCTTAAACATAAGCAGAAGTTCTGTACAGGGCTCACATATGAACAAGAGTGGGAGGCACACATGGTGTGGCAGTCAGCAACCAAACGGACAATCAATATTAAATAAATAAGATTATCAAAGAAAACTTATACTAAAGGCAAGCATCAGTAATGTAAAATGTACAAGACTACCCATGTCTACAAATGCACATATAAATATATACGATTGTGTATTTACACACACTTACATGTATATATGTCAGTATGCTAAGCACACCTTTTTATTGTGATCAATAGATATATTTGCATTTTACAGCCATAAACTTTCAGTAAGACTTGGGGTGATTTTGAAAGCAAAATTTTTACCATCAGTTGCTGAAAAATATGAATACCTGTAGAAAATACTCGTATTTTAATAGTTGCTTTAGTATCTCTACTGTACTTCTCACATGCCTGTGGTTTTTCTATCCAAAGTGTAATCATAGGAAAAAATATTATGGTCAAATTTGGTATTTATTACTGACCATCAGGCCAAATTTTCTGCTGAGTAAACTGAGCAATGTCAGTGAACAGAGGTGATGTGGTTTGGCACTGGTTTAACTGTAATCAAAGTCGATTCCCAGCCTCTCAGAGTAAAATACATTGTGGTGCTACACTGATATTGGGCATGTCCTTTTTACAGAACTCACTGAGCTGTAAATTATATGTTCTGTCATGGTGCCTCCCCAGACAATATGTGCACAGCCACTTTGTCTGAGCGCAGTTATTAAAAGCCTCCAACTCCATTTGGCCTGTTCCATTGTGTGAAGTTATTGGGAACTCCAGACGTCACCGGTCCTGCTGCCACTCCGCAGGGCATATTTCATCCCTGCACTCACGCACAGCTAGATGGAGGCAAACTGTTGAGGACATTGACTATCACACAAATCAGCACAGGTAGAGGTCGGCATTTTACGCTGCTGGGAAGCTCAGAAATATCCGTTCTATAATGTAATCAGAGCTGAAAATATGTTTTAAAAACATGCTTCTTCATACACTAGGAATTATGTGCTCATGGGTGAATGGAAGAGGTGACCCGCAAAGGTTGCTGAGAATGGCATTATATCAAGCACAAAGATGGGGAAATTTGCTTTCCTGGCTGCTGACCCACAGGATCTCTGCTCGCTAGCAAAGAAGATGGAAAGCGCTGCCGTCCAGCTGTATTGAGCGCTCCCTGACTAATCGCCTCATTCCAAAAAGGGCATCCAAAGTTAATCACCAAAAGAGCAGGACAGCCTGCTGCTGGGGAGAAAATAAATAAACCCTGCTATTTGCAAGCGGTTCTTGTAGTCACAGCACAGAACCCCTGAAAAGCCAACCTGGAAGAAGTCATCTTACACAAGCCGCTGCCCTAGCAGCTGATCTACAGCATCTATGCCATTCTGAAGGGACAGGGTAGACACAGATCGACCCTTTAATGTTTTTGAGGACAGATATGCCTTTTCTCAAGTTTTTCTTCTCTAGACTAATTAACCCTAATTTATTCAGTCTTTCTTTATAGCTTATGTTTTTCTCCGAACCCTCCTGTCACTCTGCATCATTCTTGATGCTCAGCCCCAAAAGGGGAGGCAGAAATTCCTCTGAGGCTTTGTCAATGCTGAGGAAGGTAGCAGGTTACTTCACGTCTTGCGAGCTAACTTCTGTTCGCACGTCTCAGTGTATGCAGTGTGTGCCTGCTTTGTGAGAGCATGCCATCATTGTACCACTACAAGCCCGGATGATCTTCCCTAGGGATGCTGCCCAGCTGGTCATTCCTCATCTGCTATGTGTGTCATTGACTATTCCTGCTGAAGTGCCTTCAACATACCCATATTGAAATGATCTTTTCTGGGGGCAAGAACTCCAGGTTTTCATGGTTGTTTTGAATTTAATCCTGCCCTCCATAGTACTTGCAAACCTTTTCAGCTTTGTATGAGCTGCTGATTTAATAGCACACTATTTTATTATCCTGGCTAATGAAAATATGGAATGATACGATGTTCAAAACAGAGGTCCAAGAAAGACCTCATTTTGTACATCCTTCCACTTCGGGAGTGAGCCACTCGTAATTACTCTCTGAACAAGGCCACCCATCAGTTTTGTCTTGCCCTGTAGAAGCTTAATCAATGTCACATACCTCTCAGCCATCAGATCAGTGCTGAGGCGGTGCCAAAAGCCTTACTAAAGTCCAGCTGTAACATCTACTACTTCTGTGTCTACGTGCCATTATCCCATCAGCAAAGAAAATGAGATTGATCTGACACTGTTTCTCCTTGATAAATCCAGTGAGGTTCTTACTCATATTTACTTTTGAAAGGTGCTTTTATAAAGTTTTATTAACTATTGTAGGATATATCTAGGCATTGTTGTTTAACTGACTGATCTGCAATTCCCCAGATTTCCTTTCTTCACCATGTTGAAGAGAGATGAATACAGCAGTTCCCTCCAGTCTTTCAGTGTGTCCCCTACTTTCCGCATCCTCCAGGGCAGCTTGCGCCTTTCCTGAGGTTGCTTCAGATACTTCTGGATGAAGTCACCTTTGCTACAGGACAGGACAATTTGCAAAGACCCTTTAAGGGCTCTGTTGTAATTCAAGGTGGTGGGAGGTGTGGAATAAAACCTTTAAAAATTATTCAGAAATAATAGAAAAATAAAGAACATGATCTTAGGTGTGATGAAACATTAACACCAGTGTCAACAGTTACCAGTGTTACTGTACTGTCTTTGGGTACCTTAACACTAACTTAAGTAAAACTTTGCTTGCCCTGTGAAATGGGCAGTATTTTTCTCATTTAACAGGCGGGGAAAGTCAAAGACCTGAGTATGTGAAGGGCTCAATCATACTTAATTTTTGAGAGAAAAATATACTGTGTCTTGTTCTCAGGATGTCCCACTGAAATTGTCAGGCTGCATCCAGCAAAAGGGTTTCTAGGTCTCATCCTGAATAAAATCCTTAAGCCATACTGCCAGTCAGTAACAAACCCAGAAACAAAAACCAGACCTAGCATCCAGCTCCCAAACCAGTGCACAGAGCAAAAACTCACCATCTTTACATTAGGAAAAACAGCTTCATGGGCCTTTGCATATAAGTAAACTTAGGAAAGCCCTTTTATCTACCATAAGGAAAAAGCAGAAGAATATATCCCATGCAAAATGTGCAAGAGGCCCAGAAGAAAGGCCTGAGCTGACTTCATGATATGCAAAAAGGGGGGCATTCTTCCAGCCTGGGGAGGCAGGAAACACTGATGGAGGAAAGAGACTGTCAGATGTTGGGAAAATTCTTCTAGTGACAGGGCCAAAGAAAGACCATGTATGTATTTAAGGGCAGGTTGGAAATGGTTAGGAACTGCTTAGATATACTACATCTGATCTTGGGACAATCCGTGAGGAATATCATCAGGTCCTTTCCCCCTCTTTTCCATAATTCTAAAAGACGGTGGTATTAAATCCCTTTTTAGGTGGGAAACCTTTATGGATGCTTTATTTTTACACCAAGCCAATTATGAAAAGACCTTCTCTGAATGAAGCAGCCAAATTTTTCCAGCAAATGCAGCAAAAATGATATGACTTTTTCTATAGTTACTGAGGCTGATTAAAACTCCTGTATAAATGTTTTCTAACACAATTAAGTCCACTGTAAAAAAGTCACCTTCTTTTTTAGAAAACTAACAATCTGAAAGCAGAAATGTTTTGGCCAACCTCCCCCTGTGAGTCATCTGAACTGTTCAGCTTGCTGTGGCACCTCTCTGGACACATCCTCCAGCCTGATTCTGTACTGGCATATAGGTGCCTATCCAAAACACATTTTCCAGGATGTGCTAAGGGCAGGGGCGTCCCTTGAAGCATCCAGCCGCTTTTGCAGAATGACCAGAATATACTGGGGCAGATGGTGCCTACCCAGGCAGCACCACTAGCAAGGGGAATAGAATAAGGAAGCAACTAAGTTGTATCACATTCAATGGAGGTACCAGTGCTGCATTTTATTCTCCTGCCATAAAATTTCTACATATTTCTTCAAGAAGTGTGATACTTTCAGTGGAAGGTCCATTTCTTCAAGAAAAATCTCCTAGACATTGGGCAGCAGGCATTTCTCACGTTAAAAATGCTGTCTCGATCTATAAGGCCAAGAAGATACAGAGGAAGTCCTCATGGCTCTCTCAGATGGCAAACTGAGCTAGCAGGGTCTGAGGTTAAGCTGTTGAAAGGAAATCACAACCTTCCTGCCTGTACAGTTTTAATGCTCTGCACCCTTCATTTTTAGCTTGCAGTTTACAGAGGTGTGGCCAGCCCATTTTGGTCCTGCGTTGAGCGCACACGGATGCTTTTAGCT
The DNA here is from genome assembly GCA_031468815.1 of Morus bassanus. Taxonomy (NCBI): domain Eukaryota; kingdom Metazoa; phylum Chordata; class Aves; order Suliformes; family Sulidae; genus Morus; species Morus bassanus. The sequence continues at coordinate 53,436,015 of CM062567.1, read as the reverse complement.
GAAGGAACACCTCAGAGAGAGCAACTGGTGTGGGAGACAGGGTTTTTGGCATCTCCCCACTGAATAAACATGCCGGGGAGATGCTCGGTGGTCCCAGCAATGGGGCTGGCACAGCTTTCCTCCCTTTGTGAGGAAAAAACAGCACAACTTATCTTGTGCAAGGTGACTTCAATGCAATGTGCAGTCACTTTAGGAATTTAGAGCCTTGCTGGGTCAACAGGAGGGAAAGGGCAGACAACGCTCAAACCTGACGTTTAAAAAAACACATCCTACAGGTGAGCATGCTTGCTGCCTTTCCTGTGCCATGAAAACCAGAGCTGCCTAAAGATCTCGCCATTAAAACCCACCACTTCCGTTTTGCTCTGGCAGCTGCTTGGTCACTGTTTGTGTGGCTGCCGGCCCAAACAAGTCCAGTCCCTGACAGACATTTCCGCTTTTCACAACTTGCTCTCATTTTCTGGCTGGTGGCTGAAACCTCGCAGGAGCTGCGCAAGCCTCACTGCCCCGACTTTGCTCCACTTTCGGTTCACCCTGCTTCACCAGTGCCAGAATCTGCAGGGGCACTGCAGACAGCTCAGAAGTGAGGCAAAAACCTGTTTTTATCAAGCTTAGGATTATTATTTCTAATTGTGTTCTCTGAGACACAGTGAAAATAACTTTGGGCTGAAAGGATGTATTTTCTTCTAAAGGATAGAGAACCATGACAGAGTTTATGTTTACAGCACAAAAGTGCCCTGAGAAGCTAAAAGAAGCAAAAGAAAACATTTTATCACAATGCATAAGACATATCCATCATTTAACATTTGCTCACATAAAAAATATAAGCTACTGCATCTCTCTAGGTATACAGAGTCTCACACCAAGGGCATTTCTGGCGCAGATACCCACAGTTCATGTTGACTTTGGTGTTACTGGTCTTGCTTTGGAAAACAGTCAGCTGAGGCTACAGGATACCCCCAGCAATAGCTGCTGTGGAGATCACCACAGTCACCAAAGTCACACGAGGAGGGTTGCCAAAACACGCTCACCCCACTTGACTACAGGTGGTGCAGACACACGCGCTCATGAAAAGGAAAGGATATGTGAGGAAACAGCCCTTGCAACTTGGCTATCCAGAGATGACCATCCAGACCACAAAGCTCTCTGGCCCAAGTATGGACCAAATATTCTTAAGAATGGTTTGCCAGGCAATGAAATCAATGAGGAGACCCTGGGTGAGTCTGAGGGAAACCGTGCCTTCCTGCAGTTAAGCAAAATGCATTGTGAACCTTAACAAATACTAGGACCCCACAACACCTTGTTTCCAGGTCCCAGACCTACAGACGTTAAAGCCAGCTTTTCAGATGCCATTCCCCGCAGAGCAAAAACATGAACTTTGGGAACCAGCCACTCAAAAACAAAATCATAAAATAACTGCAGACCCCATGCTGGCCTTGCAAAATCTTCAGTGATTATTTCACCAAAGACTATGAGTATTTTGCAGTACAGCTGTTGAAATAGATAAAGGAGTGATTTATGATGTGCATAGCAATTCTCAGCTCACCGGTGGAGTAACAAATAAATTAGTCCAGCAGGCAAACAAAACCTGAATACATACCGACGCAGGTCTGTCCTTTGTACAGCCCGGAGGGGAGTGAAAGGGGTGGTGGGTCGTTTCCATGGGGGAGAGGGGAGGAAGAGGCAGCCTTTAGCAGAATCGGGAGCCAGAGGACGCAGAATAAATTAAGGAATGTTTGCTTAGACCCCTTCATCCTAAAGAAGGAAAAAAAGGAAGAAAGCAGATGGGAAGGGTACACATGGACCTGTATTCCCGTAATGCTCAGGGAACATCCTGCATCCATGTCTCATTAGCAGCTTGAGGTGAAAGGAGACTGGCATGCCTGAGTAGCTACATGTAGTGCAGGTACTGCTTTCTAGGCAGGGACACACACACCTGCCCTCTCACGGGGTGCACGGAGGATCCTGCACACGCGCATCACAGGTGCTCTCCTGGCCCCTGCCCTTCGCACACCCCTCAGCCCCTCTCAGGCTGTTTGGGGTGGCTGTGCAGCCACCCACCACAACCCGGTGAGTCCCATGCATGTGGGCACCCCATGACAGGGCTGGGAGGATGCCCCTGTGGCCCCAGGCCGCTCTCCGCACCCCCACGCGCCCCCGCTGCCCCATTTGCGGCTCTTCCCAACCTGCTGGCCTGGGAGGACCACGAGGGTTGCAGGAACAGCTCTGGCTCAACGTTCCCGTGGCTCCTGCAGTAGCAGCGGATGACTAACGACTTTAAACCACAGTACCGGAGCCACTCAGCATTAATAACGCAAGACACTCCCCTGAACAACTAGTGTTGCAAAAAGAAAAAAAAAAACCCAACCCCACAAACCCTTCCCTCCCGCCCTCGTCACTCCTCTGCCCTCCTCCGCAGACAAGAAAAAAGTATATCTCCAGCTGCTTCTGTAAGATTTTTCAATGAGAAAAATAAAAGAAAGAGCTTGGGCCAGAGCCACAGGGGGTGGGAGGGTTGGGGCACTGCAGCCGCAAGGCTCCCACGGCAGGGTTTCGCTGGGGCTTTGGTTCTGCCAGGGTCGAGCTGTGGGGGGACGGGAGGCAGCTGCCGGCATAAGGCCAGCAGCGGGAGCTGAACCCCTGTTCTCATCAGCTTTGAGCATGTTCGTTTGCAGCACCCAGCTGCCTGCGAGGCTTGAAAAAATCCTGATCTTTTCCTGCTTTGGCAGTCACAACAACTAAAGGTTTCCCTGTCTTTTTTTTTTTTTTTTATTCCCCCAGATAAGGCAGAAACCAGTCGTTCCCCAGCCTGAAGCAAAAGCAGAGAGTAAAACATGTTTAAATGACATCGCTTCAGAGGTGGAACAAGTCCAAACAGCTAAACCCCAGATACTGTGGGTGCAAGGATGGCTATAACGGTACTATGTAGGGCTGAGGCACTGGAGGGCCAGAGCTACATTCCACCTCTGCCTCTGCCTTTTTGTTTAACCCTGGGCAAGTCTCTTAACCGCCCCCACAGCCGCCGCAGGTACTTGTCTTTCCTTTCCACTCCTTGCCTGGCTCTTTCAGAAGTGGGCAAGCTGTTGTCATGGTTGCTAAAGGGCAATGAGGAGCCTGTCTCGTTTGGCATCCCCACATGCTTCCTGGGCATAATTAAAGGAGACTCATAAATGGTGGCGTAAAAGGAAAAATAAAGAAGATATTAAAATCAGTGATTCCCTGCCAAATCTTCAGGCGTTCCTGCAGATCAACATCACCGCACAGGGATCAGGTCAGCTTTAGTATTTAATATAGGGTTTTTTTTGCAAACCACTTCTTTTCTGTGGGAACCTGACCTATGACATTTTTACAGACAGTCCTGGAAAGTTTGCCTCAACGTTGATAAGGAGAAGTTGACAATGATAATATAACACAGTGGCTCTGGAGGAAAAAAAAAGACTGTTAAAAGCTTCAGTGTGAATACAAATGACTCCGTATCTCCATTCTGTAAACCAAGCCATTGGCTTCCAAATGTATGTTTTATTTCTGAAAAAGAAAAAAAAAAAAATTAAACCCAAAAATAGAAGTAATAGCTGTTGCCTGAGTTTTGCAGACCTCTTCCTGCTTATCATTCTCCCTAGAGCTAGAAATGCTAGTTTTCATTTTTTTAATAGCAGATAAACAAAAATCATAGTGCAAAGTACCTTATCCATATGCCAATCCTACTGAAATCTGCAGGATGTTTTTCTTAACGCTGTAAAAACTTGCTATAAAAAGACACTGTGCTACAGTGACTGCAGCTCCATTAAACCCTTTTTAACACACATATCACTTGGTTCCCAATGACACTTTGAAGTCCTTTAAAACTCTGCATATTGGCTCATGAGCGCTTGCTGCAAAAGCAGAGTGCTAATAATAGGCAAGAAAAATCTTCCTACCAGAGAGGTCTTTGGAATGGTTCCCGCTTCATATCTATAGCAAAATACAAATCTAAACAACAGCACTTATAAAGTATATAGATAGATCCCCAGCTGCTCCCAGGCATGTAAACCTGCAAAGCATACAGCTCTAGCCCGTAATCGGCTGTGTTATTTTCTTTCATTTCAGGCTGTGGAAAGAGTGGTGAGATAACCCAGAATCATGTGTTAACACAGAGCTGGTTTTTGCTATACCTTATGCATTTGCCAAGCTCTTAAACCAATTAAAGAAAAACCCCAAAGCTTTTAAAATATGCAGTCTGGTCAGACAAATGAGGGATTTGCATGCGTAGATTTAGAGGCCAGCTGGGAAGGTGACCTCCCTGCCGGCATTAAATCTTTCTCTTTCCCACTCAAATCAGATAGCAAGCCTGCCTTTTGCCAAGTAGATTTTATATTCCTTCCAAGTCCCTGAGACAGTAAGACCTAAAGCCATCTTGGTATAGCAGCGAAGGAGCACATAATGTTGTCTCTTAATCTTAGTAAGTACATGAATTATGTTAATTGGAGGTACAAAACACGTTAGAGCTGTCCAAAAGGAAGGGATTTGATCATAAATGCTTCCATTAGGCTTGTGTACAACATCTAAGCCAGGGAAGCAGACCTGGGACAAGGGTGACTCAGGAGGTGCTGCCTACCTAGAAATAATGAGTGCGGCAGCAGGAGCGATGGGAGACCAGAGCCCTGCCCTCTGCAAAGCACCAGGGCACAGCGGTGATGCCTGGGATGCCCCCTGCCTAAAAAGGTCTGGCAGGGTCTCCCTACAGCTTGCAAGCATCTTTGTCTCCCCAGCTCTCTTGTTTTTTCAATGTGTTTGCAACCTGGGCTTGCACCAGGTCCAGCCAGGAGGCAGGGGAGTGTAGCTCAGGTGGGGACCGGGTGCTCAGGGCTCAGCTGCAGTGGGGGTTTCCAGGCCCCTGGGCAGGGGGCCTGGGTGGGGGTCCTGGATGGGGCTCATCAGGGCTGTTATGGCCCACGGGTGCCTCAGGGCCCTGACACTTGTCTTGGGGGACCACGAGAGACAGGTGGGCTGCAGGAATGAACTCTGCAGAGACGCTTCTGGAAACCCCTGCTAAGTACCTGCCTGCAGCATTACACGCCTAAAAAGAGCTGAGAATGCAATCAACATTTTGCCTCTCTCTGGGCCTCCATGTGTCACTTCTGAAGAGGGGGTGAGGACTGTGTAGAGCCAGAGGTGCGGTGAGGACACCACCTCTTGCAGACAGGAAACCATCAGTGCTCTGGCAATGACCCAGCTCCACAGACACACAGGTCATTCGCACACTGCTAGACAAAAGACGTAGGGTCAACTGAATTTTTTCAAGGATGAATTTGGACTAGTGATAATAAATACATAAATAAAAAAAATGTGCACATATACATCACATACACCTCCTCACACACACTGCTGCTTCCTACAAAGGAAATGGCGGGGAGCCTGCAGCTCGCACCATTCAGCATACAGATGAGGAGGAATGTACCTTGCATTCTCTGTAGGGTTTTGGTAAAACGCTGCTCTGAAGGAAAGTCCTGCAGCACTTCGCAATTTCCTCTCAGGATGCCAGGACACACTGAGGACCTTGCTCACCTCACCCTGCTTGATACAAGAGATTATTACAACCTTCCAGTTTACATTTCTTGGGGAGTTTTACTGCATGTGAGGGTCCACAAAGCTAAATGGCAGTCATAGTATTCCTACATACAGGTCAGTAGCAAGTGTGATGCGTGGGGGGCACACCACGTAAGAGAGGGCTTTGGTTAGGGGTCATCAGAGAGGGTTGCAGGGGCTAATGGACCATGACATGCCCTGCTTGGTGTCTCCCAACAAAAGCTCTCCAGCCACACCCTCAAGCCTCTCTCAGTTTAGGCAGAGCTGAGAGAAATTTGCATACATGCGTGGCTGCCAAAAACCTGAGGCAAAGCAGACGAGGCCGAGCGAAACCTAACCTGAATTTCCATGAAGGCACAGCAGACAGCAGCAGGGCACATGCATAGCTAGTGAAGAAATACAATCCTCACGGCTGATCCCAAGAGGAGGAGTGTGGTTACTTAGGTTTGAAGGACCCACAACACTCCTCCATTTCTTGTACTTCCATATTAGTTCCTGACACCTAATGTACATGAGCTTGGGTGGTGGTGACAAATAAGCTAGGGGACAGATAAGGTTTCAGCCTTCACCTTTCCTGCTCCTGATAGAGATGCAATGGAACTGAGTCAGGGTTTCTGATATTCTGAATAAGGGCTTAAACACAATTTAAGAGTCCCCCTTTTCCCAAAGGCGACACTTTCATGTGATTGCCACTAGAAGTGTGAAATGAGATGCGAGGATGGAGTTATTCTCAATGCTGCTTTCTATAATGGGTCCCTAAAGACCTGTTTATGTATATAGCAAATACATTGAAAAAAGCCCTTGAAAAGAAAAGAGAATGGAAAATACTCACTTGAAGCCCCAAAACAGGACATGTAAGCATCGATATGTCATCTGTCAGGATTAGTGACCACTTGGTTGAAAAAGGGAGACATTCCCTTGAAATATGGAATAGTCATCTTATGAAAGGAGATCAGCTGGCAGCGTACATTTATCAAGCCTATTCTGTCCAAGTCACTGTGCACACTACTGCACTTTTTCTTTTTTTTTTACTATTTGGTTAGATATCTGTTACATATTTATTTTTAAGATATATGCAATTTTTTTCTCTTTGTCACATTCACGCATGCACTGTTATGATGATTAAATGTTATCTTGGAAGGCCTTCTCCCTCTTCCCCCCCCCCCCCCTTCTTTGACATGTTGTTCAGTTCTTAAGGGAACAGACATATGCCTTGTATTTTTGTGTCTGGAGAGATAAAACCTGCAGGAAGAAGACTTTAGATCAAAGATCCTCTCAGTCCCTTTTGTTCCTTTTATTTTCAAAACGTCATCCTTTGTGCACTTTGACTCTGAAGTTCCCACTGGTTCATTGCGTTGGTTATTTTTCATTACTGCTCTCCGAATTTCTCTGACTGTCATAATCATCTCTGCAGTTGGTGCATTATCACTGGCATGGATGAACATTTCCAAAGCCCCATGTGGATTTGCTACTGCACCACAGCCAACTGAGTCATTCCCTCTGCCCCAGTTTCCTTATCAGTTGCTGCTCGCAGTTCAAGTTATGCATCTATTTCAGACTCTCTCTCCATCTCGTTGTCATTCAAAGCTGCAGGGAAAGCATTTAAACCAATATTTTCCTACACTCATATCTGAAAATTTGTTCCAAGCTATTGCCAAGCTGTAGCTGAGATGATTATCCTTTATTCCACAACCTTTAATGAAATTAACTGTCCCAGCTTGCAAGAGCTGTTGATATCTGTGCTCTTGGAAACGTAAATCACTGACATGACTTACGTCAGTTTTGGGTATAACAAAACGTGGGAACAAGACTCTTAGGGCTTTCAAAAAGGGAACCCGTGAAAAATACAGCTGCGTTATTGGCAATGCAGTACATTTCTTTAGTTAGATGGGTTTTAGCGCAGAAAAACAAACCTGGCTGTTGTGTTCTTACTATGTGCAGATGACACTATAAATTCAGAAGTAACCTTCCCAAAATAGATTTTGCAGTTTGAGTTGTGTGGGCACAATTGTGGGCCTTTTCAGATTTAAAGAAGACCTAATTCTTGCTATTCCTGCTATCTAGACAATTTCTTGCTATCTAGACAAAAGAAACAACTCTGACAATTAGGAAGCAAGAAGGTGTGGCAATATTACTGAGAAAGGACTAATTAGAAAGGCTTAGTTAGAGCCCTTAGATAACAGAGTCACTCAGAGCCAGCTGTAAATACAAGTCAGGAAGCCTGCAATGGACTCTGCACTGCCCTGCAGTTTGGGTACTCATTTAAATCCCGAAGAAGTAAGAGCCAAGCATTACCAACTCAGCGGCGTTTTTCTCCCATTATTGCCTTGCCATAAATAGCTAGTAGCCTGCTAGGCAAGCCAAAATACAGTCTACTGCATTGATCCCTATAGAGCTATTGCTATTGCACTGGGTTTTTGTCAGAAATGTAACCCCCTAGTAGGGTCCCGGTTTAGTGCTGACTGAAGCTACGGTGGAGGGGGAAAAGTTTGCCCAGATGCTGTCAGATTGTAAGTGTTTACAAGGGGAGCACCACGACATCAAAGGAGAAGAAAAATAAATGTTTGACTACGTTTGTTCCATTTGATCTTTCCTCCAGTAATGCAAATAAAAGAAATGCAGCTCGACAGCCTCTTGATCTCAACACAGAACATGTGCCAATAAAAGATAATTATTCCCACTGTTTGGGTTAGGGAACAGTGGTAAATGTCATCGGAGGCATTTTTAGCACATACCAAAGTTCACAAGATTATTTAAACATATTGTTCGAGGCTTCTGTGCTGAGAAATGGGACCTGTACAACATATGTACTGTTGATGGCACTTCACAGTTCAATAATAGGGTGGGGGATTTTTTTTTTCTCTTTTCAAAGAGACATTTCACTGATTTGCTTCGATAATAAAAGACCTGCAGGTGAGCTGGACAGTTTCCATCAGCAAAATGGCCCTGCAGGGATAGCATCCATCATCCATAGATGAATATGCAAAGGTAGCGCAAGCTGATTTTTCAAATATTAATTAATTGAGTCACTGGCCAGCCAGCCATGTACAGAGTTTTCATGATCTATGGGGAAGTCAGGCTGTATGAAAGTACTCAATGCACTTGGAGGACTATTTATCCACCAATTCAAAGCTGAGGTTGAGGTTACAGTCTGTAAAGATTGCACTGACCTCACCGATCATCTGGTCTTATACAGACAAGCCCAACTCAGGCATGAGGTCAGCCGTTAACACTTGATCTTTCAGTTCTATTACTGAAAATTCATGAAGGGCTTATTTGCTCTTGTCTGTCTTTTCACTTGCAGCAGACTTTATGCTGATGTCTGACATCGATGGTTTAGTCTTGCATATATATGAGAAGACGACACGGGCAGCTGGTTTTAATTACCACCATTCATAGTCACCTCACCATAAAGCAGAAACGTGCCTCTCCAAAATGGCTCTGCATTCAGAAAACCTTTCTTCCTTCTTTCTGCTTCCTTACCCTGGCTGGGCATCCCCCAGATTTATCTCTTCCTGGCTTCAGACCCAGTGCTCTATTTTCTTTTTTTTCTGGCTCAGTCTAGAAATTAGGATATTAGGGAAAATACTTGATTAAACACAACAGCGCTTGTTCAGGCTCATTCTGAGGGACATCGTAAGGTGAGTGGCTGGGGCTTGATGCAAATCTCACCAGTTAATTCATCCCAAAAGAGCCCTGGACCTGGAGAAGGCAGGCATGACTCCTGCCGTCACAATGAGGAATGGCCCCATGAGAATCAAAACCAGCAGCACAAGGACCATCAAACTGTAAGTGAGGGAGAAAGCAGGCAGTGCATCACATTTTTTCCCCCCTCTAGCTGTCCCTTGAACGTGGGATATTTCCACCTGGTCTCTGGCCCCTCTGCAGACATTGGGGTCATTAAATCATCCGTCAAGACACTGTCTTTTGTGTGCGGTGGGATGGCTGCCTGCCTGCCTGACTCCCTCGCTCATTATTGTCCTTCTGTGGTCCTTTTCAGCCAATTCAATGAAATATAAATAGCATTTCAGATAAATGTTCACTCTCTTATAATATCTTTCCAATATCTTTCCGCTCTTGCTCTGGATGCATAAAAAAGAGCTGTAATATCTTTCAGTGAGTTACTAAATCCTTTTTGAACCCTGGCATATGCTCAGTACAAGGTTTATTAAATATGAGGGGTATAGGCATATGCATTAGCAAAGGCTAGCCTGCTACATTGTTCAGACAAAATGAGCAGGCAATATTCTGCCTTGCAAATCAATCCGTCTGCCACGATAAAGTGCTCTAAGACTGCTGATGCTGGACCCACCTCCTTTTTCTGCAAAGATATGTCCACAGCCACAAAAAAGTATGGTTCAGGCTTTCCTGACCCTTTTTTAGTTTCTTTTTTTTTTTTTTTTTTTTTTTTTTTTCAATCAGGCTGCTGGACACCATGGCAGGGATTCTCTTTCCTTTGCCTAAATAATGTAGGGTGAATGCTGTACAACCAGCTGGTAAGTAGAGGGAGGAGGACTCAGGAATGCTACCCAGGGTTTTACTGAAGCGTGACACAGAAGTAGTATCTTCCCCATCTTCCTGGCTTAGAAAACAAATTAACACCGGCGTATTTGTGGATTTTGTCTCCTGGTTACTTGTTCGCCACCATTCATCATTTAGACTCAGCGTTTATGTATATTTAAAGCAACCGAAATAAATTAACAACAAAGCTTGAGGGTGTTAAATAACCTCCATTAAAACTCCTTTCCCTCATTGGATTCATTTCTCAAAATGAAAATACCTGAGTAAACATCTTGGTCTAATACTATGCCCCAAAGATAACAGAGCCGGGACTGAGTGACTTCCACCCTCCGAACTTCACCACCCGAAGGAAAAGGGAGACTCTCTGTTGCTTCTGGAAGGATGAGTAAGTGGAAAATGCATTTTGGGGACCGAACAAAGCAGCTAAGTCTTGCAAAAAGGTGGCAGACAGAGACTCCAGTAGCAAGTCTGTCACTCTTCACTAAATTCCCATCACATCAAGCCAGGGAAGAAAACAGGTATGTTCAGGAGATCTCCAGGCCCTGAATTGAACACAAACCAGCAGCCGCTTCTAGCAGTGATCAGATGCTAAGAAATGTCTTCCAGGAAGCAGAAATGATAATAATTGTACCGCTGGGTATGCCCAAATGTATTCCATGCATATTGGAAACATCTCTATTTGAAGTCTGTGGGTGCGCTTCTTTCTGTGCAGCAGTGATGCTGCAGATGTCCAGCAGGCAGTCTGAATAATCTTGCCTCTGAGCAAAACAGCGATAGTGGTGTTGGTAAAAGTCCAGATAAAAGATAATGTGCAAGATAGGGAATTTCATTTCATATTAAGAGCTGGGCAGGCAGTAGACCTAAGTTTCTTTTGGGCTCGGGCAGAAGTGGAGCACAGCATATAGGCAGGTGTCCCATCACCATGGCTGTGGTTAACACTGAGAGGGGTAAGCCCAGGAGCCCTAGCCACAGTAAACAGTTATTTATGCAGCTATCCAGTGATCTGGGTATCTAAATCTCACTGGTGTTTTTCTTCTACCCGAGCCTTTCCCCTTTTCACCCTCTGTAGTCCTCTGTAGCTAATTCCAGCCTTGAGAGTCTCCTGGAAAGGAAGTCTCCTGCCCCAAAGCTCTGATGTTGAAACCATGAAAGTTGGTTAAGAAATTTTAATGATCCCATGTTGCAAGTTCCTGGGCACTTAGCGATGAGGAAGTGAGAAGAGGTAGGAAAGATAGAGTCATGTTCCTGCCCAAAAGTGATCATCTGGGTTTCGGGGTCTCAGTGCTTGGTTGATCCCCCCCGACAGGTTTTGGCAAATGCTTAGCACTGACCTTCTGAAAATCAAATCCCAGTGAAGCCTTTCAAGATGAGCAGCCAAAACCCAGAAGCATCGCTGTGGCAAAAGTTGTATACTGAGATTAGGAACTATTGGATGCTAAATAGGTAAAGGAAAGTTGCCCAATTTTTTTTTGGATATACAAAGAAACTGTTTCTTTTCCCTGAAGCTGGTGTCATTTCCAGCCCTTCAAAACTACAGAACACTTGCCCTAGATGTATTTGGTGCATCATGCTATTTTAGGCAATAATTCGTGATGCAAAATTCATAATTCATGTGCCTGCATCATTCCTTTGCTTTAATCCTACATCCAGCAGTTCCTTTTGATGACTAGCAAAAATAACTACAGTCACCGCAGATGAAGGTAAGCTGTAACTTTTATCTAAAACTCTCTGCCTGTATTTATCAGGTGACTGCTTGTGTTTTCAGAGAGCTGATCCAATCCTGATCCTGCCAAGAATGCCAGCTGCTCCATGGGCTCCCAAGCCCCTACTTTGCCTGTGCACAGCTCCTGGGATGGCATCCTTGGTGCTTCCCTGCATCCCCGAGGAGGATCCACCTCACTAAAAGGCTCCCCTAGCACGGTCGGTTTTTTTTTCTGCAGAGGATGCTAAACATTTCTAACCGGGATGCAGGAGGAAGGATGCTCTGGACCACAACAGCTCCTCCATGTTCAGCTGTAGCTCTCAGGAGAGCATCAGGAGACAAAGTCAGAGGTGCGAGCTGTTTGGTGTGTCTCCTACACACTGCTGTGGAGCCACCATTCAGGCTCTCTGAACATGGTCTTTACTCCCCCCAGTGCAGCTGGTGAGCAAGCAGGCCATAAGAAAGTGCACTGATACACCAGGAAAGCTTACCTGATAGTGGGAGATTATGGTACCGAGGTGAAAATGAATCATTCCCTTCCTCTCAGCAAGATAAAGCAGAACACACTGTGAATACGTGCTGTCTGAAGTGCTGTTTTGGATTTGCAATAGGAGGGATAACCGGCAAGATTTCCAGCTGTACACCACCCCCCACCCCCCGCCAAAATCTGGCAAATTTTCAAATACTGAATTGCTGGGCTACCCCAACCCAAGACCTCAGTCGCTAAAATTTGGTCTGCTAATTGCCACTGCATATAAAGTAAATATGTTACGGATTCTTTCCATTCTCACCTTTACTTTGGACTTTGCTCCCCTTGGCATAGTGTGGTCACTCAGACAGTAACACTTGGCCTTCAGGGCACGACTGGTGGGTCCTCAGCCTTTTCAGTGGTGCTGACTGCCTCTCCACACTGACCGTCCAGGGGCACCTGCGTTCAGAGCTTCCCTTCGCATCGTAGCTCTCTCCTAAGGCATTTCTGAAAGAGAATAACCCCTCCAACAGAATCCACTTACTCTATTTGCCCTAATGGTTCATTTTCCTTGTACACAGATAGCTAAGGCTTTCATGATTTCTTAAAGCTGCTCACTTCTGTTTGGGACACTTGGGACATACCACAGAGCAATTCTGCCATAACATAAGTATGTGCTTTCAGTATTTTTAGAGAAGGGCAGTGAGTCAGGCAGAATTCTTGTCTATTTTCGATGAAGGAAAGACTCCACACATATGCATGCGTGTGCACACACCGGATACATCCTGGTAGAAAAGACTCCTATCTGGAAAGACATTTCTTCTGTCACATTTACAGGGAAAGAAAAGAAATGGAAGCAAATTCTTTTCCCTCTTGACTAAAGAAACAAGATGTTATCTGTTAGTTTATCTATCTGCAATAGTTAATTCAAGGGCTTTCACGGTGGTTTTTTTTTTTTTTTTTGCATCTCCACAATACAAGGGAAGGAAAGATTCAATATGTATTCAAAAGGACAATTAATCTTGCAATGCCTTATTGTGCATTTCAAGGAGCAAGCCTTCAATTTGAGGGGCTTGACAGGATTGGTCTCCCTCAATTTTAAAAGTTAATTTTGGTGATAATAAGTAAATGTAATTTCAATGGCTGTTTGTACTGCTATCTATCTCACACACTAGATAGACAAATATAACTGACACTAGATAGACAAATATAACTGAATGTGTTTATTTACTTCAGGCACTGTCCTGAGGGACGCAAGGGGCAGTTTGCTATCCATCCCAGCGTACAGTGGTCATGGCGTAGGTGTGTGGCTCTGGATCAGGGCACCTGGCAGCATGGGACTGGCTCCTCCAGCAAATGTCTTTGCCAAGGTTTCTGGGCTTGCTTGTGAGCTGCCCGGGCAGGATTGTGCCCCAGGTTGGAAGAGGCAGGATGCGGCCATCCCTGCAGGGAAGCTGTGCATGCAGGGGTGGAGGGACCCTGCCTGGGCGTGGTCTTATCCCTGCCGGCAGCAGAGCGGTTAAGTGGCAGAACAAGCCCAGGAGCTGCAATCTAGCAGGACAAGGGCTTATTGTTACAGTTAGTTTTAAAATATTGCCTGATTGTTTAGGTACTTTATTTCTTTGGTGATTCAGCCGTGAGTGGGAAAGGTGCCATGACCCATTGAATGGCCTATCCATCACGCCTATGGTCTCACCATCTGGGGAGGGCAGGGACCACCGAACCTCGGCTGCTGGCCCCACTTGTGTTTCCACTGCTCGGCCCCTCAGCTTCCCAGGTGTAATCCAGCACTGTGGTACCGCCTGAAAGAGAAATAAGACCATGATGTCAGCTCCCATTCATGTAGCAGGCATGCACGCACTCGCTAGGACCGTCCCCAGGACGAGTTGTTTCCTGTGTTAGAAGCAGGCTGGTCACTGCAGCGGGTCTGGGGACAGGGCACGCAGAGCTGAAAGACCAGCTGGCGGGGACCAGCTCAAGCCTTTGCCGAAGGGCCACATCTCTGCCTCCCCCGGCAAGAAGGATGATTCATCCTTTGCATCCTTGAGCAGTGAAATCCACTGCTCCTCCTGGCATTGTCTTCTCCCATCTTCTTCCAGACCGTGCTGTCACCCATGGACAAAAGCAAGCACACAGCCATCCCTAGAAGGTGAATTTTGGCTGAGCTGAATCTGCAGCACCAATGAGCAAAAATGTCATGTATTTGCTGCACTGGGGTAAAACCAGCAGAGGTTTCCTGAATACCCTTGCTGCTTATGTTGCAGCATAAGATCCAGTAATTCCCCTCTGCTGGGGATTTGGAAAGCTGTGCGCCTCACCAAAGTCAGCTCACACCCTGCAGGATCAGGCCCTAGACTGCATATAAATCAGTTACAGGTGCTTGAATTAAGAGAATTAATTAATAAGACCTTCCCATCCCCTGGAGGTTTCAGACCACAATGAGGCAGGTAGGGTACAGGCCAACACAAAACACTATTAATCCTGCATTTGTCCTAAGTGTGACGGGCTGCTGGGAGCTATTCTTCGTGCTCATACCAGGGGGAATCGCTGGGACAGAACAGACCTGATTCTCTCTGTTTGCAGGGAACGGCTCACGCAAGACGTTAAATTTCGCTATGCTATCACTAAATCCCAGGATTCACCTCATGAGTTATTCAGCACCTGTCACTCCAGTCTTGCACACCTGTTTTATCATCCTCACATCCACCTCTGTCTTTCAGAGATGAATATTTATTATCGTCATTGCAACAGTAGAATCAAATTCTCTGTTATTGTACTAATGCAGTTCCTTTCTTGAGGATAAGCATACCTATCTCCCAAAAAGATTAACTTCTGCTTTTCATTCCAGGATATTTCAGGAGTAAATTACAGCCTGGCTCAAATCGTCACCACAGCAGTAAGGGAAACCACATCTGTCTTCAGCTGGGATGTGGGCATCCGAATACATCCTGGACCAAATGATACCTGGTGCTGTGCTTCTGGCTCATGTTAGAAAATGCCACTGCAGGGTTATGCATTACCTTTGCATTTACCGTTCAGGGTGTGCTGGAAGAGGACATGGTGCATTATGAAACTGGCTGGGAGACAGGGATGGTTGCCCACAGGAGCCTGCATCAGCAGGCTTCAGAAGCTGGGAAAGTGTAAAGAAGGTTGATGGAAATGGTCCTTCACTAACACATTCAAGAGCCTGGAAAATGCCTTTTTAATGTGCTAATGTGTCAGCAAGAGAATTACAAGTCCATTAACAAATGGGGAGCACCTATGAGTTCGCATCTCACCACACCGTTATTTTTTTTCTTTTCCAATATATGGTATAAAATTGTGCTCCAACAGCATCTTGGGTGCCCTGATACACCATTAGAAAGACAAGACAGCACTGAAGTACTAATTTCCATCAGGAACTTGGCCAACCAGCCAGTTATAGACATGCCTTCCCTCCCTTTACAGCATGTGAAGCGCAGCTTCAGCCCCACCCAGCAATGTCGGGGCCTGAAGGAGCCACCTTTGGGCTCGTGGACCCAGCATGGGGTGTGTGGGCCTTGCACACCGTGGGGATGCTGACGGCAGCAGGAACCGCTTGCTCCCCAAAAGATGACTTTTCTATACGGCAGCCCCACTCAGCAGCATGAGCGGGGAGCCATCAGGTGCCTGGGGATGGCTCCCACAAGGCAAAGCCACTTTTTTTTGGCTCTCGTGGAGGAATTAGAGCACTGGGCAGATGGTGCAAAGCCACTCAAACCGCCTCCTCCAGAGCGTCCCTCCAGCAAGGCATCACACTAAATCATCTGTCAGTGCCTCTACTCGGGGGGGTATCAGTTTTAAAAGGCCCTGCAGTGTTGCTGTACCAGTACCCCGCTCAGTCCCTGCAAAATTCAGCATCAAGGGTCTATCAAGCTTCACCAAAATGGGAGAAGAAAGCAATTTCCCCACTACACCTCCTGCCTGCTTGACAGGCTTGCTCCTCCTTGTATAAACCTCTGGGAAACTACATTGTGGGAAGCACTAGAAAATTGCAGGCAGCAATTCCCTGCTGGTGAGGGCTTGCCTGCCACAGCAGTTGCTTGATACCCATCCTGGGGTAGATGGGACACCTCGCAGGGCCATCGAGCGTGAGTTAGTGCTCAGGTCCAGGCTGACCACAGCGCTGCTGCCGGCTGTGTTTAATTTCTTTGCTCCACATGAACAAGGTTATTAAATGCACATCACTTTCTTTTTTTTCCAGCCAGGGTGATCTGAATGTATCCTTGCCAGTCA
Source organism: Morus bassanus (assembly GCA_031468815.1). Classification (NCBI taxonomy): domain Eukaryota; kingdom Metazoa; phylum Chordata; class Aves; order Suliformes; family Sulidae; genus Morus; species Morus bassanus. Next base: position 53,419,507 of record CM062567.1, on the reverse strand, counting down.
TTTGACTAACTAGCTTAATTCAGGAACCTGACTTCAGAAGCCCATTGCTGAGAAGCCTCCTGAAGTCGGGGAATTTAAAAGTGGCTCGGGTTTGATTAAAACCAAACCAAACCAATGAAGGTAATTGCTGCTTGCTTCCCTTTTCTGTTTCCCCACACAGTTTCAATTCATGGCTGTGGCCAGTCCTTTGTATGCAGCAAAAGGTGGGGGCTTGGACCTCTTTTTTCATCAAATCAGCTTGTCAGAAATATATTTGGGTGAAAAGACTGCAATTCATTCTGCATGAGTTACTGTTGAAGGACTTGTTACGTGTACCTTTTTATTGTGTCAGCTATACGGGCAGGAAGGATGGTTTTCTTCAGGCAATGCAGGTTTGGTGTTGGATGTACCGGGCCAGAATTTCTGACTGGGGGGAGGGTATCCAGACTGCTGCAATTTGGCTTCTTTTTTCGGGGGGGGTTGGGGTGGGGTGGGGTGGGAGGAAAGCCATACAATTTCTAACAGAAAGTGAAAAACTTAAAAAAAAAAATCACATTTTCTTTCAGCTACAACTTTGTATGGCACTTTAAACCTTAGAACTAAAAAGAAGTCCTGACACACTAATTCTTTACAGAAGGAGAACCATGACCCATGGCAGTCCAAAAGCCATCTGAGCAGCAAGTTTCAGCCATTTTAGCTTCTCAGTTTCCCTTCTGAAATCAATGATTCAGCTAAATTCACAGGTTTTGTGAGTGTGTTAATTTACCTTCAGTGGCATTTTCCGACGGAAGATTTTTCCACCGCCCCTTTCCTGGCTGGCTCAGCATCACAGCAGTGCTCCTCTCCCTGCGCTTCTTGCAGCGGATCCGAGGTGATGAAAACACAGTGATGGTGCACACTCATGCCAACAGGGCACTTCCACAAGGCATAATAGCCATCATTAAAAATAATAATAAAAATCTAAAATAAGGCCTTAGAAAGGCTTCTTTGTCTTGCACAATACTTTTTTTCTGTTTCCCCACTGTCCTGCACACGCGGCTCAGCAATTTGGTACTGTTGTCTGCTCTTAGGCATTATCCTCACTTCGTCTTTGTATCTGAGCATGACTGCAGGTATAAGGGATTTTTGATGGTGAGGTTGGCTGCTCATTCATGTTGGGCCCAGCCTCCTCTCCCCACAGCCTCTCCCGTGCAGCCTCGCTAACCTGCCAGGCTCCATCAGGGTGCTCCCAGCTCTGATTTCCTCCATCCCCACTCCTCTCGATGCTGCCCACTGCAGCATCCAACACTGTCAAGCTGTAAACGTGCTAGTTTCAGACTGGTTTTCTGGGGAAGTGGATCTGAGGCATTTGTACCCTGTATGTACGCGCATGTGTTTGTGTGCGTGCATCTACCTGTGAGCTGTCAGATTTGATGAGAAGTTGGAGGCTCAGAAGTGCTAAGCTCTTACCGGTTTTATGAAGATCACTGTGGTGGACTCGGTAAAGGTCCTTACTGAAGGAAAAGCTTGGGCTGAAAACAACCTTTTTGGTCGCTGGATAAGCCCTCCACAAGCCAGCCCATTTTAATGCCCCACCTTCCGTTTTCAATGGACTTCGAACTGTACTGGAAACAAGAGAACCAACTGTGTGAGATGGATGTTTATGTGAAAGCCAGCTTGGCTGGGTTGCATTTTGACTATTTGGGATAAATGAAATGGTGGATAGGGTATCGCTGCACCCACCCTGGGCCTAGGACAGAAAGAGGAAACCCAGGGCTTTGAGAAAGGTCAGAGGCTGACAGAGGGTATTGTGAGTCAAGCAATATGTGCAAAGGGACCTGTGCGGGTGAAAAACAGCAGAAATAATCCTACTGGCGCTCTTTAAATGTCATACTCCTGGCAGAGAAACCTTTCACATGTTTCCCTGCTTGCATCTCCAAGCTTTTCAAATACACCAGGCTTCTGCTGCCTGGGGGGAAAGCGGGGAGCTGTGCCCTGGGAAAACCCTGGGGATGGACCATTTTCCTCTGGGAAAGACGCAAGCAGTCAGCAGCTCTGCACAACACACAGTGCCCGCATCCTTAGTGTCCTCATTTTAAGTATTTACAGAAAACTTTTTTTTTTTTTTTTTAAAGCTTGGCAAGATTCCTACATTACTTTTCCCGACTTCTTCAAAAACTACCCCGACACAACAAAATCCCTGCTAGTTGGCAGGGAATGAAGTCCTGCAAGCTCAGCCTCCCACCTGTTCATGGCTTGCTGGTGGGAGAGCAAAAGTCTCCGGGGTGCCTTCGCCCCTTGGAGGAGGTGGGTGGGAAGGGGATATTAAATCTGAGGCATTTCAAGAGAAACTGAGAGGATACAGGCACACCTTGTAAAAAAACGCTGCCTCTTATTAAGCAAAAGACAACCAGCCTCCCTCCCTCTCGTGACAACCCAGAGGAGTCCCAAGACATAATCAGTTTAGGCTGAACACCATGTTGCCTACAAGATTAAAATTAGACTCACAAGGTTTCATCAAGGGAGAGTTTAACTGCTGTGCTCAATCAGGCTGCAAAACCCTCTAATGACAATTGAAATAAAGTCATTCAAGACACATCCTTAATTGTCGCAGGGAAGAAAGCCTGCCCTTGGCTCATCCTTTGATAAAATCATATTAGGTGTCTCTTTTTCCTCCCACCCTCTACGTGCACTGCTGTCTTGTGGCCATACCCTCCCCGGGATGAAACTCAAGACTGGCATCCTGCTTGGGACAGGCAGCACCAGGTCCCCCAGCTTCAGGACTGTCCCAGAGGTCACGTCTTATAGGAAATGGTCTATAAACAAGAGGCAAATAGGATGAGAGAGGGGGGTGAGGCTCCCAGCATGAGGAGGCTTGTTTGGCTTTTCCAAGACAGTATAAAACTACAACAGCTACTGATCTCCGCATAACACCACCAGCGAGGTGGCTACGGTAAAGCTGAGAAATTCTCTGTTGAAAAAACACATCAGTTCAGAAAACTCTTCTATTTCCAATAGCAATCTCCCCACTTGGAGAAGATCGGCTAATGAAATGTTTCCTTTGCCCTACGTGTGTCCCCACAAGCTAAGCATCATCGGACCAGCTCTGCTCTTCTGAGACCTTCAAGGCCTCCCTTGATGAGAGGGATGAAAATAAAATGTAAATATATGCTACTAAATGAGTTTGAAACTGTCTCCAGTTCTTTTAACCTTGCCCTTGTGAGGCTGCTGCAGGACGGCGCTCCCTGAATCAGCACTTTGAAATCACCTTGCTATAAAAATTCATGGCTCTTCCAACGTCTATTTTACACTTGGTCATGCCTGAACAAACTTGTGCTTTTGACACCACTCCCCTCCCAAGTTTCAGCCTGATTTAATACAAAAGGCTTTCCCTTTTCAATACTTTTACCTCTGTGTAAGTCCCAGAGATGCGTGAAGCAGCTGTAGTGATGTTGAATAATCAGATGGCATCTTGTTCAAGCTCCTGAAGTAACCAGTGGTACCCAATCCAATTACACATCACATGGAAAAGTCATTACTTGCATCGCCTCCAAGCATGTAGTGAAAACTCAGTAACAGGTAAAATTGCCTTTCTGCTCATACAGGTCCTGATCCAGCCAGGTCCATGGGCGCCCACCTAAATTTAGGTGCCTGTTTATCAAACTGAAATCAAGCTTCTTTTGCTGCATGCTTTGTTAATCAGAGAACTTGTGTAAGCCATGTGGATGCTTAATATTCAAATATAATTTTCATCTAGTGATGGAGGGAGCACTGAGCAAGTATCATCCTGATTTAGCAAGCTCTGCGGAAGGCAGTGACAGCTCAGCCAGCGGTAAGCGACAAAAACTCTGTCCTACGAATGTCTTCCAGAGTTTGCAGGGATTTTACACTCAGCACCTCAGCAGCATGCAGAGGTTGTGGGAAATCCTTTCCACTTGCAGCTCCTTGATGCTGCTGTACAGGGAAGGGCTCTTTTCTTATGTCAGATGCTTAGTATTCCAGGCTTGTTTCTGACAGCTAAGATATCCCGAGGTCAGTAAGGGCTAGAATTAAGGCTAGATGTTTTTTTTTTTTAACTCTCAGGAAGAATGAAGCAAGAAGGGGGTAAAATCTCACATTCATCTTATTATGCTGCTTAGATGAACGACTTTCACACGACAGTGAAGCTGATGGCATTTACTTGTCAGTGCAGCAGCAGCAACAAAAGAGAGAAAGGGGGGATATGGCAGTACGAGAGCATCCTCCTACTCCCACCATCTTCCATTGCTGGTTATTGCTCAGGATTACAGCTTGCACTGCTGTAGAGCTGGACACATCAGAGCCACCTCTGATCATTGCGGTCCAATGCAATGACAAGCAACCAAAAAGCAGACTGGTGTTTGGGGGCATTTCATGCCCATACCCCTCTCTCCCCACCTCCCCCTGCTAGGAGGGGGTTTTGCTTCTCCTCTCTTTTATCCCTCCCTAAGAGCTGTTCAGTGGCCAGAGCCTGTGTGATCACAGCTGGTGGGCTACGGAGCTGCTGTGGGCATGCAGGGGTCTCTTGTGGCTCAGCCGTTTGCCAGAGAAGACAGGGATTTATTCCAGGCAGTGGATCCCATCAGATTTCCATACAAGCCTTCACATTCCTGTACACGTGACATGTCTGCATTACCGGGGACTACTGATGGGAGGAGAAATGTTGGTAATAAGCGCCCTGGGCAAGCAAAATGCAATCCTGGGTAGGGCATGAAGACATGGGGATTTCACAAGTAAAGTAATCAGGATCTTGCACAGTCATTTTGCAACCCAGAAGACAGTCAGCACCTACCTGCCTCCTTGCAAGAGAATGTTCTTTTTACTTGCAAGTTGTAAGGTTTAATAAGGGTGTTCTCCATACTGAAAAATGAATTGCTCTGAAAAGCAGTAATGAAAGCCCAGAGAGTGCAAGCTTTTTCTCTCACGTATAGCTTGCTTTTGTGCAGGATTACTTAGCATTGCTGCTCTTCTCCTTGTCCTTACAGGCAGGGCAAGCAGTTGACTTAAGAAGATACGTATTTTTCTTGATTCAAGTTTTCTGGTGAAAGAATATATTCACTTTCAAAAGCAAAGTCATTTCAAAAACAGGAGCTAAAATTAGACTGATTATTTTTTTCATTCTCTCTCCCCTTTATGGCTTTTACAAGCAATTACCCACTTAATGTTTTGAAATTATACAAGTAACTTCAACAGCAAATTTTTTTCCTGTTGCAGCTCCTTGAATGTGAAGCCTTAAAAGCTTTTCCAGAACACACAACAGCGTGAGCAAATGAATTTGCCATTTTCATTCTCATTTTTTTTTAAATGAATGGGAAACAGTGGGATACTTATTCATCATTAAACATTTTTTTTTAATTTCACAATGGTGAAGCGAGCCTGTATGACAGCTCTAGAAACTGAAGGCAGGATTCTTGTTTGCACCATGGCCCTTTGTGTTGCTGTGGGAGCGCTTTTAAAATAGCTGCATGGGCTATTACACCAACGCATGTCTCGAGCCTCTTCTTTCTTATGGCAGGGTGGGACACGTGGGGGGTGACAAATTTAGCATGCCTGCTCATGTGACGATGCATAACCCATACAAAGAGCTGGGCCACGTGAGGAGATGGGGCTCCTGTAATGCAGGTCTGCAGGAGGCGGTGAGCAAGAGCCACATGGCAATGCTACGGCATCCAGCCAGCGCCAGACCTGGACCCCGCCCCGGTCAGGCTGCGCCTGCCCTGCGGAGTCCCAGGGTAGGAGGGAGGCCGCTGGGCTGTGTTGCCTGCTTGCACAAGGTCCGAGGGGTGCAGGGAGAGAGCCAGCTGTGAGCATTTCACACTCAGGAGCCCCACGCTGCCTGACTGGTGTCGATGTGCCTCAGTGTAATGCAGATGGGCATAAGGTGTTGGTAAAAACTGAGGGCTGGGTTGCCAGCTCTCCTCCCACCACCTCCCCTGGGCTCTCGGTGTGCAATTTGGGGCACTCACCTTAGTGGGCGAGGCAAGTCTAACCATTCCCTCCTGCTCAAGTTGTCCCCCAGAGGAGGGTTTTTGTTTGCTCCTTTCTGATTGTCACGCAGACGCCTACCTGCTAAGATTATGGCATTGGATTGCCACTGAGCCGGCAGTGTCTGGTTCTTATCACTTAGGAGTGAAAGGTGTTTCTTTTGACAAGGAGCAATACCCATCTGAAGCACCAGCTCTGCAGTCTGTAAATAAAAAGCAAAGGTTATGCGCAGCCAAGCCATCCAGCTGGGTCAGGGAGATTAATAAAACAACTCAGATTCTCTGTTCTGCTCCAAGTCCTGTCTTCATGCAGACAAGAAGCAGCATCAGTGTCTTGTAAATAAATGTGTTCCTACCTTCATCCCCCCCAGCCCCGAGGATGCCTCCAAAATCCCCTGTGGCAGGCAGTGCCTTTGCTTCCACTCATTCCTGACCCCTGACTACCTTTGCTATAGTCTGAGAAGGCTCTGGAGAATAAAACATTCTCAAACTCCCACATCTCACATTACAGATCCCTCTTCTCATTCAGACTGAATCTTCTCTCAGGCCACAGTCTGCTGTAACCTCCTACTCCAGCATTTAAATCAAAAGTCTCTTTTTTCCTTACTTTACCATCCATCACCACCTAAACGAACTTAGGTCTCCTTGTTAGATCATTATGAAATTAAAAAAAATGTTTAGTGATGAGTAAGTATCCCACTGTTTCCCATTCATTTCCCAGAGCTGGCTGGATGGAGCAAAGGTCACCTCAGGTGAGGCCTTCTGCATCTGTCTGAACTGGAACAACCCTCTAGGTTTCCCACTAACACAAGCTCTGATAAAACCCCTTCACAGTCTTTTTCAGCTGGGTCTGAGTAGGAGAGGAACTCACACAAAAAACCATCTGTCTTCAGCCTGTGCGGTGGGACAGAATGGGCTCCTCTAGATCTACACCCAGCACTTCTGGAGTAAGAGATATTGGACTTAGTGAAATACCTAGAAGAACACGAGGAGGCAGGGAATCCATCCTGCATAGCCCAAACGTCCCCAGTACCAATCTGCTGCAGCCAGAAACACTCTCAATTGAAGAAACGGAAATACAGGAACACAGTTACTCCAGCAAACATGATAAAGGCAGCAGTCCTAAATTGACCATGAGCACATCAGTATGCTGTAATTTCAGATTTCACAAAGGGTCCTTCTCACAGGTACCCATGGCAATGGAGATCTCTGGATGCATCTCATCCTTGTCACCACAAACAAATTAGTAAATTAAATCAGATGCAGATAAGAAAGGTCCCACCTTTCCCTCTCCTCTTTGTACCAAACACTTGAGAATTGCTAGGAACTATAAAGAATAAAAGACAACTTCAGAAGAAAAACAAAGTTCCAAGAATCATCACAACTCAGATTTTTATTCAACAGTGAAGTTGAAGGGAAATATTATTTCTTCCCTTCAGGGCAAATGTTCCAAATGAAAATTAAGTAAAAATATTGTCCCCCAAAAGTACTCACAATGAAATTAGTTTTCATTAAATATATTTGGCAAAATAAAATAAAAAAAATCAGAACCCGTACAAAAAAAATCCCTTGCAAATTCGTAACACTGTAGCAATGACAACAATGTAAACCTAGATGTTTGGCAGTTGTAATTAATTTGTGGAAATTACTGTTGAACTTTGGACCAAGAAAATAAAAATCACTTCGAATAGCAACAAGCCAATTTTAGAGGCAACTGAGGCTTAGGGAACGCTATAGGGATGGGACACACTAGTGGCTTCATACACAGTTTGTGCGAGTGATTTGCTAGTGTGGGGCTATTTAAGAGCTGGGAGGAAAAGAAGTTAAAAGCTATTGCAGCATTGCAGCGTATGGTACAGCAAAGACCTGCAGACTTTCCGTCCTGGGAGCCGATCAGTTGGGTGAAGGCTGGCGGCAAGAGTTGAGATGCAGTGGAAAGAATAATGACAGTGACGAATGGTGCAAGCACTGGGAAGCAGTTAACGATTTTCATCATCGCATTGGATTCAGTTGTGAGGAGACTCTTGGGAGTGTCTGGGGAAATCTTCTGCTTACAGTAGCTGCTTTTGCTCCCTACCTCCCTCCTCCTTCCAGTTAAAGCCTCTGCCCTGCCAAGTGGGTTTCACAGGCATGCAGTTTGATAACATTGTCCTTTAGTTAAGAATGTCTATTCCAGTATTAAAAATGTAAAAAAAGTCCTCGGGAGGGTGCTTCTTAGTGGCAGACCTTGCCTTAAGCAAGGCCAACGGCCTGCAATTACAAGTTGATTAAAGCAATGTGGATTTGGATGAGCAATGGGGAAGATGGGAATGGGAAAGGAAGGGATGCAGGGAACAGAGAGGAATGCAAGTGTTTCTACACCCCTTCCTAAAGCCAAAATCCAAGGTGCACTAGTAGGTTTCTTTTTTCCTCACACTCTTCTTTTTTTTTTTTTTAATATCTCTCCAGTTATAATATTTCCAGTTTTCAAAGGAAGTTTCAGTGGCAGCCTCAGTTACAGTCATAAACAAAGTCATAGTTGCTGGGCTCCTTTGGGATAGGTGGGGGAGCATCTGGGATCTGTATGTTTTCCAAGTCAAGGAGGCGTAGCTTTATCTCCATGCTGAGCAGCGTGTCTAAGTCGTTCCGCGTTAGATCACTCAACATATCCTTCCCAAGGAGGGCGTTCAGCCCATCGGTCCACACACAATACTGCACAGGGAAAAGATAAAAACTATCATTAATAGACTTTCCATACACAAACTGCTTGTCTGTCCTGGTCCTCTACAGTTACTGCTCCCACAGGGACTTAGGAAGAGACCTTAAATGAGGTTAATTCATTTTATTAGCTCGTATCATGAAGAAGGCATGTTCCACTGAACGGCTCAGAAAATGGACAAACAGTTCCCTAAAAATGGGAAGAAATTACAACATTCAGTTGTTTGATAGTTAGGTATCTCCTCCAAACTTCTTGTTGAATATTCTTCAATAGTTATGGGAGAAAGAACACTACCTAACTTAGGACAATGAACCTCTGGAGATATCTCCTTCTCCCCATCTCTGGAAGTATTGGGGAAAGGGAAAGAAAGAGCCTGATTATCTTACACAAAGCTTTTAATTCCATTAAAGTTAGGTAAACTGAATTCCACTCAAAATCCTTCTTGACTCTCTGTAAGAAATCCTGTATCAGCTATCTAGTTTTATCGTGGCTTGCTTTCCTATAGATTAAGTGGTATCAATTGACCTACACAAAGATAGGCTCTCACATATCTATGCCTACTTTACCACTATTTTACACGAAATAACATATTGTGAAAACTACAGAGTCAATCAATGCTGTGTCTTTCATTAAAATTAAATGCCAAGCTACCTGGTATAATTCTAAATGCCGCAAATGCTGAACTGGCCTCTAAAACTCCTCCCTTATTGTTAGCTTTTTCCTAATAGGAGATGCCATCCTTCCCAACAGCTGACAGCTTGAGATAAACGTGGGCTGAATAACCATTTTAAATAAGGAACAAACTCAAGGGAGACTGGTGATCTAGAGTCAACTTCTATCAAATAAGTCACTTCCATTTATTACTACAAGCCATTTATTCAACTAGGAACAGAAGTACTCAAATGCTATCATCTAAAAATAAAGATTTCAATCATGAACTTGTGTCCTAGTTTGCAGGAGAAAATTCAATCAACTGTAACTGCATTTTTATCTTACAAATACTTCTGCTAGATTCCATGCCAAAAAATGGATTTTAAATTTAGCTGACCATTTGCTATATGATACCGCCAAGTTTAAAGACAGCCATGGCTGACTTCATGCTACAGCAGAAATGAGGATTATTTTTAAGGAAGAGAGAAACCCCCCTCACGTCTTTATTCAGAAAAAGGGCATATTTTTAAAATAGGATGGTTAACATACTTCAACATCCAAAGTGAAATTTGACCCATTTATGTCAGTAACAAAACAGTAGCAGAGCTAGGATTTCACGCAGGGTGTTGGTAAGCCAAGCCGCAACTTTAATATGAGATTAGCTATATAGAAGAGACTTTAGGGTTTGGGCTGTCCTGCTAACAAGTACTGAAGAAGCAACTTAGCCTGCCTATTCTAGGCTCTCAAAGTGTGTCACTCAAGACTTTTAAAGCATGCAATTTTTGTGGAGTGTACGCAGAACACCAGGAAAAGAAAGAAGCTATCCTAGAAATGTAATTATTTTTGAACAGACTATAACTTTTTATGATTGACTTGAAAGCTTTCTTTGGGAAAGTTTTCCCAGAATTAATTTTGAGGAAAGGAACAGAAAGGCAAAAGGCTCTGCTCAGGTTACAGAAGTGCAGAGCGTCCATTCAACAGATACAGCCCCTGACGTAAATCGTCCATCACCTACTCAGTACAGCCAGTGTTTTCTCTGGGGATGAATCCCAGTAAGCCAGAAAGCAGAACTGCATTTCTCTCCTCTTCCAGATAGAACTTATTCAGGGCCCACAGAAACCAAATGCTGGCCACAATTCAGATGAGTGCAATGGCCTGGAAAAGGGGCTTCCTCTCTAGTCTCCATATTGGCAAGTGCATCTAATTAAACTCCTGTACATTTTGAGCACAGAGAAATCCTAATGAGATGGTGGAAAAACAGAGGCATTCATTCAGAAGCTTTTTTCTTTTTAATATGCAAAACAGGCTAAGAGCCCCTGAAAAATTAATTTACTACAGATTCATTTTCATAAAACTCCAATGAAACCTAATTATAGCCTCCCTCATCAGTTTCTCTGTCAAAAATCAAGGAGAAGATTAATCCACCTTTTTGCTATGTAGTTGAAACCAGCTATTAGTATTTAAATGAAAAACAAATACAATGTAGTGATCTCATGGTGCTGAATCCTCCGGCTACCAGTACACTCCAACAGATGGCTAAGGGTATTGCCAACCTTAAGTGTGTAAGAATGAGGTCCAATTCTCAATGATACTGTTTCAGTAATGAGATTTTATTAAAGAAATGCCTTGGGAGTCAAGTCAGTGGAACCAGACAACCAGACAGGTTGTGCAGGCTTCATCCATCTGGATGGAGCCCCGAGCAACCTGGTCTGAGCTCATCGCTGACCTGCTTTGAGCAGGAGGTCAGACTGGGGACACCCCCAAGGTCCCTTACAACCTGAATCATCCTATAATCCTCGTTCAATTTTTGTCTTTAGGACACACTCAATTCCCACCTTCAGACCTCACTCTACAATCATGAGGACTGCAGAAGTGCTAGAAAAAACCCCCATAAGTCTGACCTGAAATTGTCAGGTGCTAACATCATTCCTGGTGCTTCACACAAAGCTATCTAAATCTTAAGATGTCACCCACCAAATCTCCCAAGCTGACAACACTGCTAAACTAGCATTTCTATTGACAAGCACCCCAGTTACTGCAATGAAGAGTCATGGGCTTCATAACATGCCACTTGCCTTTCCTTGTGGGTGCTTCCTCTGAACATTTGCACTTTTTGCTTTAATTACAACTCACTCTTCTGTAGGCCATGGAAAAGCACGGAGGAAAGGAGATGCCCTTTTGAAAACACTCACTTGGGAACTGTCAAGTAGCAGCAGAGACTGCTGCCTCTGGCTGTTTTTTTGAACATATTAACTTTGTTTCTAAGAAGCTGCACAAGATAAAAAAGAGAAATAAAGATAATAGGTGTGTTATCACAATCATGAGCAATTGGGTTAGTGCATCTCACAATGCTACTGCCCATCAGTGGGGTGCAGTAGCAGTTTTTGAACTTTTAGACCATTAAAATACACTTGTAGCCATAGGCTATATTTGAGATACAAGTGGCTGAAATTTGTTGATTTTCATGACCATTTGCTCTTATGAGCTGAAACAGACTAGAATTCATTTTCTGTAGAATTTATATCAGAAAGCATCTAACATATGTTCAGTTTAGAGGATGAAGACAATCATGCTTTGCTTAGACCTACAGCTCTAATGGCACTTTATGCCTGGGATCCCATCGCTGCCTTCTCTTAGATCAAAACTGACCAGCAAATACTTCTCTGGTATGAACATACTTGAAAATGACATTCAAGTATTAATCCCCAGAAAACCCAAATGACTGTAACTTAATTTCCGCTCCTAACATGAACATTTAGTTGAAGGTTTTAATCCAGAATTGCAAATGTTGAAGCTGTGTAACTAAATACACTTCACTTGTAATCCAATTTCATGCACTTCAATAACACTATGGTATAACACAGCTTAATGCAATCTTCTGTGTTTCATCATCTTAACACAGTGTCCTGAACTGAGACCAAATGTGATACCACAAAATAAGTGTGCAAGTGGAAGACCAACTCTTGTTGCTTTAGAAATTATAAGGAAAAACTTTATTCCTTCTTTATTTTTTACTATAGTGCATTCTGCTAAATCTTTCCTTGGAAGTTTGAGAGAAAGACATCCAATGCTTCCACATAATTAGGTAAATTAGTTCCATCACCTTCCAAAAGGCAATGATGTCGTCTATTTCCTTGTGTTTTCAAATAAGACAAGGAGGCAGGGAAGAGGCTGGCATTCTGCTTTGCTGTTGGTATTTACACTGTCTTCATACAAGTGAGACCCATTGCAAAATAACCCCCTATCGAGATGCAATAGAGAGGACTTTCTGTGGTCACCTGTCATGAATAGTCTTAAGCAATGTGAAACTAAGAATAAGGGGATATGCTATTCAGGAGAACACCAGTCTTTGGCTGAAATTGAGATCCAGCAATGGTATAACCTCCCCTGATTATACTGGCATCGTCAAGATGAGCTGAGGATGGCAGTGATTCTTTAAGAACTTGGCTGTACACATCTTCAGTGTTGAACTAAAGTTCACCAAAGTGAACATATAGCAAAAATCCTCCAGGGTAGACCAGACCAGGAGAAATCTTTACTACACCAGGAAATGGTGAGGAAGGTCTGTGGAAACCGTGAGGTCTGCCCAAGCTCTTTTCTTTCTCTTACTTATGGTTCATATTTCAGTAGGGCTTAGAAATACTGATCTTGATCTTGGACCCCCATGTCCTCTATGATATACAAAACATGTTCCTTCTGTGGTTCAGGATATGCATGAAGATTGCAGAAGGTCTTGCTCCCATACTAATCCCTCTGCTTTCAGTTTGTTGTGAGACATGACACAGGCTTACGTGGACTTGCACTCTGTGCCAGGATGACCATTCTTACATTCTTATAAAGCTGGTTGCTGCCACAAAGCGACTAAGAGGGCTACAAAGAAGTTTCTGTACTCTGACTTGACTTACCTCATGCTTGTCTGGAGCAATGAAATTCAGCTGGCCACTCGAGTCATACAATATAGAGAAAGCAAGCTCTAGCACCTCCTGGAATACAAAGAAACATATATTAATGCTGCATGAGAGAGGCATCAATACGTTGAGTTCTGTCTTTCCTACCACTTATTCCCCAAAACAAGTGGAAAAATAGGTTATGGAACACTTCTTCCTGGCCAAAGCTGCAGCAGTACCAGACCATTGCAAGAGACTGGCACAGCAAGAACCTCAACACAGATGCTTCAGTCAAAACAAACTCACCCCCCTCAGTGCTGACTGTAGCTCACTCCGTCATGGATTACTTTAGTATTTGAGTTTAGATTTGAGCTAGGCAATGGAGAGGACTAAAATCAATATAACCCATGATAGCATACTTGCAACAAACTCTTCATGAAGACCCACGGTTTCTTCAATTTGTATAGATTAAATTTGCAAAGTTCTGCAACGTTTGATTCCCTGTGTCAAAAATCTTGCCAGGACAGTTAATCTCCTGGTATATATTTACGCTCTTTTCACTGCTGGAAATCTATTAAATTATTCATTCTCAAGAGATTTCTGTCATTTTGTCTCTACCTGAACCAGAATCAGCAGTCTCAGTCAAACTGAACTATCTGGGTTACTTAGTCATAAAGACTCCAATGAATCTTGGGAAAGGAAAAAACGATAATCTTTTTTCCCCTCGGCATTGAAGCTGGAATTCCAAAGGTGCCAAAGTGAATTCATTAAGCACCGACCTTCCCTAAAAGTCACCTGGACCTGGGTTCCTATGGGGAAACCCATCTAATTTGAATAAACAATGAAATACCACTGGCCAGCACTGCCAGCACGTAAAGATGTTGTGTTATCATGGTTACTGCGCACATCTCTACAAGTGCCGTTACAAGGATTACACAACCTGTAAGCTAGCTGATATGGATATAATAACTCTGTGGAAAATAGACCCAGCTACAGAAGAGAGCGCTGACTCGTAACTACTTTGATCTGTATCATATGTCCTGTTCTTTCTGCCTCTTGGCTTCCTGATCCCCATAATACTGATCACCTTTGCTGACTCTCAGCTGATGACAGTCCCTACACTGCCAGCAGTGACAAGAGCATGGCTTCTTAAATTTGCTACACTAAGCTTTAAAATGGAAGAATTGACTGTGGGGACTGCAGCATATACATTGCTCTAGATTTCTACCCCTGATCTCCTGGTCTGAAACAGACATAGGTCTTTGGATTTCAGTAAGGGTTATTTCATTTTTGAACTTGTGTGATTAAGAGCAGAGTCTGATTCATAAAACTTGCAATCCTTAGAGATAATCCTGGATGATCAGAGATCAGGCTTCTCATAGGAAATGCTCTTGGTTTCCTTGAGTTTAGTTACTAGGTTCAACTTGCTATATTGCCAGGCCACAGGAGACAAGCCTGCGTTAAATCCCCATGGAAGCTGCAGATACTAATAGTCCTGGTGCAGTCAGCAAAGAAATGGCTCAGGGCTCCCATAGCCTTTTTGTGTTTTAGGCATGTCTCTCAGCCACACCTTATTAAGAGTGATGTCCCTCATTACAGAAACAAATTTACCTCTGCCCACACAAACCTGGCATTATCAGTGTTGTAAATTACTGACAGAACATGCCAAGTCATGCAACTGAGGTTGTGAAAATAAAATGTATCACTGAAACAAGGGCTTGTACGGCTCTGCTATGATGTTTCTGAATTCATGAAGGTCAACAACAATCCCATAGGCCTGGCCCCTGTATATTTGTCCTTTGGGAAATTCCAAGGGATTGAAGTTTTTGTTCATTTCAAAGAAAGGAAAAGGAGAGAAGAACCCAGCCTGAAAGAGGAATATTCCAGGGAGCCACAGGTTTGGTCATTCCCAGTCAGGCAGAGAATGAGTAAGGGCTACATTTAGGGCACAAAGCTTCCCTTTATGGGGGAAAGTGGGAGTCTGGCAGCCCTGGCTCCAGTTCAGCTTCCTTGCTGGCTGCTCAGGAGACTAAAGGCTCAGGAGTTGCAGCTTCCAGGTGCCAGTGTCTCTGTCACCTCATGCACAGCAAACTGTCAAGGAAAATGGAAGCCTAAGAAGCTGGAGTTGCCAACTGGCCCTCCACACTGATGGTGGTCTCAGTGGTTGAGCTGGCTGACTTGTCAGGCACCCCCACCTGGTTTTGTTACGTTCCTATCAATGGCAGGTGATTCTGAGGAACTGGCAATTCCTAAAGGAAAACTGGCCAGTCTCCATCAGCCATCTGTGGCTTTCTCCTCCCTTTTCTGTCCTACTTCTCAACCTTTCTCAAAGTCATTTTCCACTCCAGCTTTTTCCACCAGTTTCTCTTGCACTCTGGTCTTTCTCCTCTCTCATTCCTTCCAACCTCCTCCTTCCCTCTTTGTTTTGCCCCCACCTCAATCTGATGAACTCTGTCCCTTGACACTCCTAACTCTTTCCACCCTTGCACATTTCAGACCTCTGTCCTTCCCTAAATGCTTGTCAAAGGTAACAGTATTGGGACGCATGACGTGCCTCTCTTTTGAGCATCACTGAGAATGGGGAATAAGAGACTCTGCACTTGCTAGCTGGACACTTCCCACTCCTTGGTTTCAACTCTGCAGGGAAAGCTGTTGCAGGTAGTATGAGGGGAAGCTTGCTCTCCCACGCCCAGAGCTTCTCTCTCCCGCAATCTTTGCTCGCCCCTCGTGTGGGCCAGAGACAAGCTATTTTTGACGAAGAGGCATTTTAGGTGCCTATGGCCGAGTGATTCCATGCAGTTGGAATGACCTCACTACTCTCTGCCTACTCTGTCATCAACAGCCTCAAAACCACCACATCTTTGCTGAAGGCCATGTTAAGTTTGCTTGCCAGAGCCAGAAGATCCCCCCCAGAGAACTATCTATACATGCAGGGCAGGGAACTTGTTCAACCAACATGAAATAAAAGAGAAGAGAAGCTGCAGAAGAACAGGGAAGCGAGCAGAACCATTTCCACTGACTAAAAAGGCACCAAGCCTGAAGCCTGCCACATCAGCAAATAAAGGATGATAGAAGAACACTTAGAAATACATAGTAATGTTTTTTCCAAATTCTTCTCTTATGCTTTGTTTTGAAGGCTGTAAAATCTAATGTATTTAATTTCCTTGAAATTCATTAATGTTACACAAGAGTCAGAAATGAGGGCTTTAAAATTAAACCTAATTTAAAAACACAAGCAAGATGAACAACAATAGATTCGGGTCTGGTCCTATCAAGTCGCTCCAGCTTCATATGCATGCAAATTCCAATTCAGTTTAACTCTTATTTATTTCTAAATGGTCCTGCTGGAAGAATAATGGCCATGTGCCGGCAAATTAAGAGACACTGAAGCCTTGTCATGGACATTCTGCCAATTCCAGCTATGTTCACAGCAGTGGCATTCTGCCATTCAATTTTCTTTTCTGCCAATGAATAAACATTAAGGTGGTCATCATATATGTACGAAGAAAGCACAGGATTAAAAGACCTCTTAAAAAATATATCACCGATTGTGAAATTTCAGAAAGTGAAAGGTTTCATACACCAAACTCAGCCAAATTGTATTCTGTGTCTGGCTTTTTATTTTTTTAAAATTTTCATTTCATTGTCCACATTAACCTGGTACTCCACAAAAAATAATGTGTTATTCCTAAGATGTCAGTTAAGTAGTTACAATACTGCGCATGACAGTTTGACTGGGATGACAATTGATTTCACAAATTCTGTGATTCTTGGGGGAAAACCCAAGGAATCGAGGAAGGAAAAAAAAAACCCAAACCCAAAATCCCCCGCCACACCAGAAACAGTAAAAACTTCATAATTGTTATTGCCAGGATCACAAATGGAATGCTCCAGCTATGGATGCAGCCATGCTACCCATCAACTCCTGATCTTCACACTCTCCGCCAGCAGTTTTATGCCAGTCCAAAGCAATTTTACCTGAGGAAATGGGGTGATGCTGACAGCTGAGGACAAACTCATCTGCAGCACTGCTATTTAGCATTAAATACTATCTAGACATTACTGCTCCATAAAGATGACACATTTCCATCACTCCCACCCACTACTTTCCTTCTTCTCATCTTTCCTTTTCCTGCGGACATATGAGTGCTACGACAAGGAAGCACTAAAAATACTTTACATCCATCATATAAATGCCCCAGCCAAATGCTGTTGATGGTTCAGCTGTAACATGAGGTAGGAGTTGTATGCAATCGATTGTGTGCGTATGTGTTAGTGCCCTGATTCAGAAAATGAACAAGGAAAAATACTCCTGGGATTTTTTTCCTGGCTTGGCTTGACTTTTTCATTTCCAACCATGTAAAGCCAATGCTGAAAGGAGATGACAGTATCCTGACAGACTTAGAGCAACTCGTGTATGAGAATTGAGAAATGCAAAGAATACTCAAGATGCTCTGCATTTCTGTGTATAGTTAAGGAAGAAAAGTTGCAGCTATGAAGCTGCAACGGTTGTGTGATGCAGTTTTGACAGTGCTTTTTCTGTGGTTCCTATCAGGACCGTTTTTCCCAGTATTTATTTGAACACTAAATGCATGCATTTTATTTTTGAAATGCTGAAGCAGGAACTCTTAGCTTTACTATTTTGTCCATCAAAGTATCTTTCCAGTTGGACCCAAAATTTCTCGGTTTCAGGTAACCAGCAATTCTGATTCAAATCCTCTGATCTGATTCCCAGACCTCAGGGTGTGGTTCTAGAGTCTCCCTTAGAGTCTCCCTCCTTCTGGTAAGGTAAGACAGCATGACCTGATGGAAAACTTACTTATGAACAAACCTCGTAGTGATGGCATGAAGACCCTCACTACCAAAGAGGTCAGACTCTGCTAGTAACTCAATTTCTTCTTGCTGTAGTGGCAATTCTTACTTACAAAAACTCTGCAAGATTCTGGCACCGTACAGTTTGAGTCCTACTGTCAGTTCACAGCTCTTGATCTGAAACTCTGAAAGGTAGCATAAATCTAATTTAAGCTGACCATTGCCTCCTATACATTTTTTTCCCAAATGCACTGCTGAACACATCTTTATACACCTCGTTAACTGCCTAGCATTTACCTTACATCCTTTTGTTGGCAGTTGTTTTTCTACCTGACTGAACCTGAAGTTATCATCAGCTGGACGTTAATTGCAAAATCTGGCATGTGCCAGTGTTCACTGAATGTGAGCTCATCAGAGAATTTAGCTGGGACAAACTCGTTATTTATCAGAGACAATATAGGAGTAGATACCAACAATCATTGCTGCTCTGCTCTGTAGCAGCAGTCAAAACTGCTTTGCTTTAGAGGTAGAACACACCACTAGTGAAGACTATCCTAATGTGCTCTGGGCATAGCACAATGCACATCTGCCATGAAATCCAAGTAAAGGAGTGTAGACTGTCCTAATAATTTAAGTCAAATGCTCTGAGATGAAAACAAAGTGTGTGTGCATACACAGAAAGGTGGCAGGCTGGAATGAAAAATACCTGTATTACTTCAGGGAAGGTCAAGTTGACAAGCTTTGTATTCTGCAGGGTGTGTGTTTGTAACAATTTGAGAACCATACCTTGTTTTGTTTAAGAGCTCCCTTCTCCTTCATGTGAGGGCAGTCTTTCCCAGTCACAACAGCTTTTATATCTGCCACCGGCACTGCATTAAAAAGAAACAAAAGCAAAAACCAGAAAATGAGTTATAACCAATGTGTGTAAAAGCTACTGTGTCTAAAAAAAGGCAAGACTAACGTGTTAAAATTACCACCTCCTTTGCCATTTCCAGCCTGTTGTAAGAAAGAAAACCAGAAGAAAACAACTAAAATAGGAATCAGTGAGTCTTAACAAAATTTCAGGCATCTGGATAATAATCTGAGTATGCTTTTTCTTGCCTGTTGAGACTACTTTGGGTAAGAGTGTTTCATACAGACGTATACCCGTGTCTGGGCAGTTTTTATGTACTCGTGTATCTAGAAAACATATGGTGTTTTCTGCCTTACTAATCTAATATGCCTGCCCTGTTGTTGCTCTTTCTTAGGCATCCAGGCAGTGTCTCTGCTGGAGAGAGTATGCTGGGTGAGTTGGACCCTACCTCACTCGATGTTATTGTCCTTCTGTTAATGCCTGTATGAATTTTTCAAATGGTTTTCTATTTCATTCCTATCAGCAGTTTAGTTGCTTTCTGGTATTAACAGGAATAAGGACTACTAAAGCTTATAACAACCCATTCCAATTGCTTTAAAATGTGAAATCATCAGAAATCATTAAACAAAAAAAAAAAGGTAAGAAAAAAGTATTGGAAGATGCTGCCACTCAGACTCACTCACAGAGTAAGGTCACTAAAACATAAATTTCTCTGAGTTTCAAGTGGAAGTCAATTTTCCAATGGTAATTATATTATGGAGAACCTATATGCTCCACAATACAATATGGTCAGTGAGTGACAGTTTCTACAATCTATAAATAATCCATTATCCTTGTGGCTGTGGAAAAGCATCATACATATAGAACAGCATAATAATATGAAAGTCTGTTACTGCCCAGTTCTTTACAAACTCTAATGGAAATACAGGAGAGGAGAAATGCATTTGCTCTTCTACGGGGTACAGCAACACTATGTATTTTATTACAGATCACCTCAGCAGTATGGTCAAATGGATAGCATGGGATATAATAGATATTTTTAAAGGATTTTCTTTGCACGGAAAACTAAAAGAAATGGAAAATATTTGGCTCTTCACTACTCAACCTCTCCCACCTTTAGTCTCAGCATTTCATGCTGTGGCCCTGCTGACTTCTTATGTCTCTGACACTACCCTACTTTTTGGTCAAGAAGAGATATTGTTTTTGAGAGGAGAGAGTAAGCCCGGACAAACTGCGAAGTAAAGGATATATTTGACTGCAACTACTGTAGAAAGGTCTTCTTAAGAAGAAAGGGTTCCTGACATTTGCTGAAGATGCTCAGAAAAACAATTCATCTGATTGCATAAGGCAGGGTTTTCTTAAGTTAGAGCTCTCAACCAAGAAGGCTTTTCTCCAGGTTTCATACGCTCGATCTCTGTGATCTAGAACGCAGTTATTATGGGAGATCACAGATTGGTGTGACATCCTGATCTTTATTTATCTGGAACTTGGCCTATTCCTTGCTTTGGAAAAACAGAATGAAAGACTTCAGATGGTATCAGAAGCTGATTACAAGATGCTGGAGAGTGTGAGCACAGATGTGATGTGCTCACAACAGATAAAGCCCTGAGAAAGAGGGCAGCTGTTTTCTGTCCCAGTTGGAGTCTGCACAGCTTGTTAACTGCCAGCCTGAAGAGAGAGGTGACATTCACAGAAGTTAAAAGGTTGAAGCCCCCCACATTTGTTTTTGGAGATAGACACTAGTTATTCAAGCTTGGCAAGGCGTACACAAAATGCCCTATGCTGCTTCTCTTGGTCCTCCATTTTCTTACCCACCTATTCTCTTTCATCTGTTGACCTGCTCCCAAATGCTGACAATCTGGTCATCATATTTAGACCTTAACAGTTCAAAATTCAATACAAACCTATACAAAGAACACCAGAATATTTCTGGAAAATGTTCTGTAAAATTCCCAAGTCAGTTTGGCCCGACATGTTTTGCACAATAGTGCCACTTCATAATCTTGTATCTTGCAATATTCTCAACTCTGTTTAATTAAACTCTAATGTGGGTGGCACTTATGTCCTTCATCACCTGAAAACCTGAGATACTGATGAAATAACCATATCTTTCTCAAACTGCATCAGTACCTGCTCTGCCAGCAGGCATGCACCGGGAACATGTGGGTCTGGCCCAGTGGTTCCTAAAGTAGAAGCCTTCTGTCCCCATGGGATCCTGACATTCCTGAGTAGGCTCAAAAGCCTATGGAAAATGCAAACGAAAGATGAAGCTTGCAGTCAGGGTCAGGGATTTGAGCATGGAAGTGTGCTCAAAGTAAGCAAATCTGGGAACTGCTGGTCTCATAACTGTGCCTGCCGTTCAAGCGCGACCTTTATTTGTCTTCTGTCATTCTGATGCGACTGTTAACATTCAAGGGCTATTCCTCTAAGCTTCGCCCAGAAAAACAGCCTCTTCCAGTGCCAGTGCAGCAATGTGAACCCCCATCTTGCATTCTGCCAAAACTGCAGTAAGAGTGTGGAACATCCTTGAGACAATCTGTAAGGCAATGAAAACACGGGAATGTGACTGCAAACTGCCAGGGCTCCAGCATCAGACAGGCTCATCCTCTTTCCTTCCCAGACTGTGTCTGGGAGCACTTAGAAATTTTAAAAGGTGCTGCCTGGAGATATGTTGGGGAAGAAGAAAAGAGAAACAATTCCTTGTTTTACTAATATACAGGAAAGTTTAAAACACTGATTTTCTCCTTTCTCAATTTTCAGGCTGAAGAAATTTCCAGTGTCTGAAAAATGAGTCTTTCTGCTATTCCGTGAAAGAAGTGGAGCTACCAACTGGAATACTTGTACAAATGTGTCTCATTTAATCATGCCAGGAATGGCATTTATTACTAATGGAGGTTCTGAAAAGAACAAAAAGAAAAGATTCCTTATTCAATGCTTGATTTCTTGGAGTCACTTTCTGATGACAGAGCTATACAGGTAATTATTCCAGTTATCACAAAAAACTTTCCCAGGATTGCAGGTTAAACATCTACAACTCATGCTGAAGGACTAGGAAGAAATTTTCACGAGAGTATGATTTTCTGAAGGGCTCCAATATTACTTTTGTCCATAAAAAAAATCCCAATAAATCCCCTGGTATGAGCTGTCACAAAGGCATGTCTTCTCCCAGTTGGGCACACAACTGCGAGGTCTTCTCTACATTGTTCACAGCAATGTGTCATCTTTAAGTCCACTCTCCACGATAGTGAAAAAGACCTCTGCCTGCCACAGATTTCTCCTTCAGTCACTAGACTGTTTGCCACAGAAAAAAACATTTGTCTCCATGGACAGGAACTCCTTCTGAAGATGCCCAAGTATATTTATTTGACATCTGCAGTTAGACGAGCAATGAAAATAATCTGTTACTCCCCATGAAAGGCATGACATTTCCAAGCTAAATGAAATTACAAACTCATCAGAGCACTGAGCTCAGTCCTCATACACACTTACAAAACCAGGAGAGAGAGCAGTGTTTGAATGCAGGAGGAAATGTCCTCTGTTTTCTATCTCTGTAAAAATAGCTGTTGATCATATCCGGTGTTAAGAGAAACCTACTACAAGTTATAAAGAGGAATTAGCATAAAAGAAGCAGAAGTAGCACAATCCTTGTGCATTACTTACATTTATCTTGCAAGGAATCATGGGGGACTTCTCCCTGGGGACTTTCTTCCAAGTCTCCGTAGTGCAAGACCTTGTGATTAGGTGAAAGTCGACAATACCAAAATTTGTCTGTTAAAATAAATGCATTAAACAAGGTCACTCACATATCTTCATGAGCATTATCAATAGCGTAGGAGAAGGCTTACTCTTTCTACACTACAGGGAAGGACTGTGTTTTTTCTTTCAGAAGAAGGAATGTGTGGGGTGTATGGAAAGTAGGACAGGGACTTTGCCCAGTAATTTTACTTGATTAAATGAAGCTGGCACTAATATACCATTTTTGTATTGATTCAGTCACTGGCTCCAAAAATAAATACTAGCAAGAAAAAATTGACTTAGTTTTACATGGTATGATGAACCCTTATGGCCAGAAGACTGTCTAAGTAACCACTGCTTTGAGTGGCTAACTTTAATGTACCCATAAAAGCTTCATTTTTAGCACCCACTATGTGAAAATTAAGCCCTGGCAGCTGTCTTGTGTAGGACACCCAAAAACTGATAAATTTGAAATATCCCATACTTTATGAAAATTATGACTTACATCTTTTTATAGACATGAAAGAACACCCCTATATTTATGGAGGGACTGGACATAACAAACATGCAAAGATTTAAAAAGCAGATGTTAACTCCCTTGTCCTGCATATAACTCAGTGCTTTGCATGGTCACAAATATACATGTGGCCATGCAGTCCCACTCCAGTTTGCATTTTAGCCCTTCCTAGGAGATGTATATTTACATCTCTTGCCACCTCCTGCTTTGCAGGCTATAATTCCACCTTAACAATATTTGTTAAAATCTGCTCCCGTGAAGAACATCAGCTTTGCAGAGCCAGGCCACCATGCTGCCTAGCAAGCAAGGGTGGTGCTTGCCAATTCCCTTTCTGAAATGGCAAGAATGAGGTTATTCTTCCTTTTCAGAGCACTTTCTATTTAATAAATAGATCACATAATGTTAAGCTGTCAAAAATACAATCTTGTTACATCCAAGCTATAAATCTCTGAACGCTCAGAGCAAGGCTAGATGTTAAAATGCCAGTGGAGGGGGCAGAGGGCTTCTCTGCCTCTGTGCTTCTCTTGTTGGCAGCGCTGATGCTGTGCCAAGCAGCAGCCTAAGGGACAATTTAGAGGAAATGTTAGCATTGACCCAGCCCCACAGTGCTGCTATCGCCAGGAGCAAATGGAGCCACTGTTCAGATAAAACGTCAGAGGAGCTGTACAACCATCAGAGCCAGCATATATGAGCTTGTTTGGGGTGTTACTGAAGGAAGGACTTCTTGGCTCTGTTAGTAAAATATTGGCTTCATGGACCCAACTTCTTTCTAAGGGACACTCTCCAGTCCCTTGGCCAGCCATTTAAAAGGCAATGCAATAAAACACAGAAAGGCAATTCAGCTTTGAATGGCAAAAGTGCTTGCACATGCCCTTTTAAATTTCTTTGTTGTGGTGGGTAAAAATGTTTGGGAGAAAAAAACCACACACTACAAACCACTTTCTGAGTGTGTAGCCCCTTCTACAGAAAGATTTTAGAAGACCTTACAAAACACTGGCAAAGGCTCAAAACAGCAAAGGGAGAGATTCTGGTTATCTACTTCACAGGCACGTGAAACACTGAAAGATTTACGGTAGAGAGCCTGAGATTATGCTTTTGTGATGCACACAGAAAGAGATCCTGAAATACAAGCATCCCTGGACTGTAAGTAGTACATATGATACTGCACAGTATGGGGTCAAGAGGAAAACCCCACTTGCAAAGCTTTTGTAGGGCTTTGAAACTAGAACAAGCAGGAGCCCTCATTCAGTAGACTCATCTGAAGAGCACACACACAATCACCTTGTTGGGCAGTCTCTGTGTCTCAGGAGGATGCATGTGAAACTTTTCTAGATTCGTACCTTTTACAGGAAACTCTACCAGGACCACTTAAAAACCTGATACTTAAAAAATACACCCCGCTGAATCTGACGGTAGACCATTGTGCCCCTTGCCTACCTAAAGAAATGCCCCTACTAACTGTGGCATGAGGCTTTTATGTCTAGCTTTAACTGCAACCCCGTTGCTTACGAGATTGTACAAAGGAATATACCTTTCTGCCTCTAAGATTAAAACAATCATGTTTTCCTAATAAAAGTCAACATGGTCTCACTACTTTCTCAATAACCTGGCCAAGGAGATGATGTAACTGAAAAAAACTAATACGAAATCCTTTCAGTTTAGCACAAATGGGGCTGGTGGTGTTAGTGAGGGTTTGAAAAAGGTCTCTTTAACCACCTCAGGGTATTTTGGTAACCTTGTTCCTGTTTCAACCCCCTGCTCCAATAATAAAAGAGGGAAAAACCCCTCAGTGAAGAAGTCTTTACTTTGTTTTTAGGAAGGGGTGGGTTTTAGAGGAAGAAACCCTAGTTCTGAAGGCTTGTAGAGCCTTTTACAGCAATTCCCCATAACCCAAGGTTCATTAAAGAACTAATAGCCATAGACTGTAGCTTGAAGCATGTCCAACGCAATTCTCCTGTGGGCTCACTAATAACTGCCACTGCACTACAGCTTTGCTGTCAAGAGGAAAACCCTTAAATGAAACCTACAAATGGAACTAACGAGGTTCCCTCAGCCACAGCCACTAAACAACTGCACCGGCCAGGCTGAGGAGGGCGATCAGCATGTTAGTGATGGGAAGTAACCCTTGCTTCTACAACCACCAGCTGCGGTGTTTTTTTTCAGCTGTCCATGATGTTACAGTTTATCAAACATTATCCCACTTACGTGAGATTTCAGTGCCTTGGAGGGGAACAGTCTTAAATGGGATGCATGCTATTTTACTGTAGTGCAGGTGCTGAACATGATTTTATTGTAAAAGTAGTGTATAAAATAATGCTGCAGTCAAAAATTATATGAAATTGCCTCCACTGACAAAAAGGGTGAAGAAACCTTAATTACAGAACAGCACATGTGAAGTGGCCAGCATTTACTTTCAGCTCTAAACTGATACACAAACAAAAAAGCAAAAGCAAAAGCTCTTTTCTACCATGATCAGAAAGTGATGTTTATAGAACAGGAAAAACTACTGTCCAAACCCTCCCGAGCTCTTAAACCCAAGTCCACAGAGTTGAAGTGCCACAAGAGGCTTTAAAGACGGGACAGGCATTTCTCAACAGACCCTGTACTTCACAGCTGGCAGATCTGTGTGTATGAGCACAGCTTGAGTGGGGCAACTGTCTGTTCAGGAAGGGGTGGAGTTTATTTTGGTTTTAGGCCCAGTCTTATGAATTTGCCCCGAAGCCTAAGTCCCTTCTATGAGCTACAACTCTTATTTTGTAGGCAGTGTTATTACACCCGCCTCTAAAACTCCTCCTCAGAGCAAGCAGCTATAGGGAGGGCAGTTGCTAACCACGGGGTCTTTAGAGATGATGTGGGCTTGTGATTTCATTGCAATTTTCGGACACTACATCATCTACACTTTCTGGTGATTCCTTATGTCTTTTAGCTCACTGACCACTGATGCAATCAAATTAAGGTCTTAACTGCTTAGATGAAAGCCAACAAGCCCTGCAAATGACTGATGAATAACTGACCTGCAGCAATGCTGGAGGCATATTTGGTTAACCAGTTCCTCTCAGCAAGTCACACGCTCACAGAATATAATTTTTTACGGAAATATGGAGGGTGGAATGGAGTAGCAGTAGCAAAGAGGCTTGGCAGAAAAAAAGGCAAAGTGTGTGTTCTTGTTCAGAAGTGTGAGTTACTTATCCTAGCAAGAGATGGAAAACCTGTCTTCACTTGATTTTTTGTTTTAGTTTAAGCTTTCTCTTTCCGGGTTACTTCCATGGTGCCTTGTGTTTTTAATTTAATGGTGAGTATTACCAGGCTTTCATTCCCTTCCAAAAACTACTGTTCAAGAAACCTCATCTTTGGCTGCAAAACCACTTCAATAACATGCAATTTCTCTATAATCTTTATAAAGCTAAAAGGGAAATTTATTTCCAAGAGTGCACCCAGCAACATAAACTACAAATGTACTGGATGACAGCATCAGAAGTATCTATTATCCTCAATAAAATGCCTTTATCTGCTGCTTAGCTCTACAGGAAATAATAACTTTTGGGGTTGCAAAGTGCTTTGCAGGCTTTCACTTTAGTCTTCTCCCCTTTCTTTTAGGAATTAACTAAGAAAGGAGAAAGCTGAAGAGGTCTATCTGTCAGCTGATGTCCACAGTCAAGGAACAAAGAAGGGATTTGCAGAGCTTCATGATCTGCTGTTGAACAATGACCAGAAGGGCAGGCTAGATTTTGCTGTTTCATTTCCAACTAATTAAGAATGCTTAATAAAAACAGGAGTTAGTGCTGCAGTTCTCCTATGAACCCTTGCAAGTGAAAGGCCATGAATTTTTTGAAAGTGCTAAGGATCCTGCTGGGACAGCAATGATATTTCTGAATTTCGGCTACAGAGAGATCCTGCTGATACGACAATCCTGTGCTGAAACACAAAAGGCAGAGATCTCACTACAGAAAGCTCACAGCTTAATCTCCAGCATGCCCTGCAATGAATCACCTGTTGGATTGGAGGCTTTCCAATGCCAAGTATATATGAAAGTGTTTCACCTCTTCTCAAAAGGCTGTAAGAGGCTGTAAACTCCCTGCTCATTTTTTTGTAAGTCAATTTTTTCAACTTACTGTGACTAACCATGTGTGTCCTGCCACATGTTCAAACAAGAATCTTAACAGAAGCTTGCTCTGGAGTCTTTATCATAGGATAATGCCTGTTAATTATTTTTTAAATGGGCAAATTAATGCTTTCAGCTTCTCCTGTGTAGGGAATGTTCAGGTTCTTCTTATAGAAGTGTAGATTTGTGACATTTGTTCCAGAATTGTCTCAAGGGGAAAAAAGAATCATAGGAAAGGTAAATGAAGCAGTATACATACTAAAGTAAAACACCTACCTGATCTTACTACTCTCACAAGTCAGTTGCCACATAACAGGCAAATCGTGATGCCTCACAGGACTCCCCATTTCTATTTCAGCTCCTTATCAACCTGGATGGACCACGGCTCTTTGAGGGCCTTGGTAATGCTCCATGGCAAGTGAATTCAGTTGGAGCAGCAGGCAGGTAATGGGGCTCCTGAAGCCCCAGGTAGCACAGAGCACATGTACATGGAGGTGGGTTGGGGGAGAGGAGATGGGGAGGTAGGGTAAGGTTAACAGAAGACACACTCAGGAATTTGGGACTTGTACTATTTTTACCCAGACATTCTGAGGAATTGTCTGAAAGCTTGACTGTCCCGATGTTTAGTATCACTCGCTAAACCTCTAGTCCTCCATTCACTTTACTTCATCTCCTAGTTCTTGACATCATGACGGCCCTGATCGTACAGCTTGCTCTGTTTTGGGTACGAGAGACCCTGAAGGATAAAGGCTGATTTCAAGAGAGCTTCTTCTGCTTTGTGCCAGCTGCCACTAATTGCCATTTGGGCTGTGCCAGGCACTGTACGTACCTAAAAAAGGATCCCGGTTGAATGGCTTATACGCCAAACATTCTTGTGTTTGCAAACCATACTTTGCTTCTTCATTAGACAGCACAGTGTTAGATCTTACTGAGTTTAGTCCTGGTGGCCTCATGCATCATCATCTTCTGTAATGGTTGTGTCTTATTCCTCCGTCCCGGGGGATAACTGACACTTCTGTTTCAGGGAATACAGCGAGGCTAACATAAAGCACACACACTTCTTAAGGGTGTGTGGAAACATGCCCTTCTAAATGGGCTTGTATCTGACAGAAACCAATATATTTCAGAGAAGATCAAGTTCTTTGAGGCATGGTTGTGTATTTTATTTGTTTCCACAGAACTGTGAACTTTTTTGGCCCTGTATAAATATGACATCAAAGCAATTAATCTGGTAGCTTATACAATTCACTCCAAGGCATGATACATAGCAACCTTCTCAACTGTGGACCAGATGATTAGGTTGTTGGTTTGGTGGGTTTTTTTGAATTTTTAACTTCAACTCCACTCATATAAGTTGAACCAATTTATACCCCCTAAGGCTTTTGATCGTATAAATCATGAACTAACAACAGTTTAAGATAAAATAAACAGCCCACCTTCCTCTTGGAGATCTGCCAAAAGAAGGTTTGCCACAAACCCTGCTCCTTCCCTAGAATTTCAGTCATTTGGCTTAAGGCTTTGAGAGGAATAAAATAAATAGCCCTCACTACTGATAGCCAAACGAAACTATGCATTACTTTAGCTCTTTTCCCTCTGTGCATATGCTGCTGAAGGGAAAACACGTATCATGCCTCCCTATGAAATCTGTATAGAAAGTTGCAGTGGAATATTAATGCTCTCCCTAAACTCTGTGCAGTGGGCTTCATAGGTGTTTGTAGGCTTGACAGAGAGGATATAAAGCTGCATCACATTTTTGTACAACTCAATCCCTTCCATAAAAGCTTTGAAATTTTCCAAAATAACCTCCCTACCTTAAGGGACCTTTCTGCATTAAGGAAAATTGTCTTCTTGTTTCCAAGGAAGGAGGCATTTGAGGGATACTTCTCTCTGTGAAGAAAGCAGTTTTCCCCAACTGATATGAAGGTATCAAATACTGATCTTTGGCAGTTCTTACTCTCAGCTTTTGCAACTTTCTAATTTGTATTGTATTTACAGCGGAAAACAAATGGCAATCTGAATCCTAACAAAATGAGGGCTTTTAAAGGAAATATTTGGATACAACTTCTAATTAATTTGCTGAATTTACACTATGTCCCCATTACTTTGTCCGGAGAAAGAAGCACGCCTCTCTGAGGGGAAAAGAACCATAGAGAGTTTGACTGTGTAAAATGAGCTGTAAATCTAGCACTGAGCAATGACTCAGAGGACTGGGAAAATAATCTTCTCATGTCAATCAAGTATTCATCTGAAGGTACACAAATTACTGATCTAAATGCTTTTTAAAAGTATATTTAAACACCATTAATATATTTAATGTATATGGTAATATACGACAAAAACCAAGCACAGAACTAGAGGGAGGGGTGCAGAATGAGCTCTTCATATATATAAGGTGGTCCAAGTTTGAGAGATTCAAATTCTGGCTATACCAAGTTTTGTGTGCTATTCCTGCAGAGGCAGAGATTTTGTTCTGAGACGAAAAAGAAGCCTGGATATCCAGGCAGAAACCAAAATACTCAGTTCAGAATGCAAGACTGCAGCCTGAGATTTCTGTCAAATGCTGGACTTGTTCCAGATGATCTGTATGATGAAGCCAAAACCAGTTCCAGGGAAACACAGGAAATCCTACAACAACTGTAACTAGGAGTTGCTTTCAGATGCCCCTGGTAAAAGCAGCCAAGACAGCACTACAACCAAGGATCTTGCCAGTAAAAGTAGTATTCAACATCTCAACTTTTAGACAAAAGTGACAATAAAAAGCCAGACTAGGCAGTCTGAACTGTACCTTGCCGACGCCGACTGTTGAGTTTCCTAAAGCAGGTGCCCTCCACAAGTCGATTGAGACGTTGCTGCTTGATCAGTTCTAAGATCTCTGGCTGAATCTTCTCTTTTAGTTCCCTTGGGAAGAAAGAAAGTAGACACTTGTCAAATTCAAAGACCATCCTCTTTCCTCTGAGACAGAGTCTCACAAGATGTTTCTACAAGAAGTTTGAAGGGGGCAGTCACAGGCAGGCCCAGGTCAGAATCTGGTCTGCTCCAGAAAAAAAAAGCCTTTTTCTTATAACAAAGAATGGGAGTCAGGATATCTCTGTTGTAGACATTTCCCTGCTATGACATCAGTTTATGACCTAGGCAAGTCACTTATTTGTTTCTTATTTTACTCGTCTAAAAATGCTGCTTGCTAAAATGCATGAACAGGGTTTTTCTGCGGCAAATAATACTCTTTCATTGTAGGAGCACTGTGAAACTTATTTGAGGGTCTGTCACCTTTTGTTGCATGATCCTCTGCTGGTATACTTTACTACCACTATTACTTAGGACAACACAAGAAGTTTAAAACACATTTTGAAACAACAATAAAAAGCAGTGAGCAATGCCAATGAGTAAAAAAATGACCAGTGCTATATCGTTGTTCTTAATTCCATGCCATTCAATTAATTATTATCAGAATTTTATTCATTATTATCAGAATTTTGTGGAAGACTAATCCATGACTAGGGATTGTTCAAGGATCAAACTTTACCCTTGCCCAGGAGTGCAGAAACCCACAGTGCATTTAGAAATAGTATTATATATCCTTCAGAAAATCCACTTTCTATGTCCTACTTTGATAAGAGTTCAATATGTCAAGAACTAGGCAGAAAACGTATGCGCATAATATTTAAAGTTTGATTTCATACACCATCACATGGATTCACAGATGTCTGAATTCATTAAGATTCATTAAGAATACATAAAAGACAGGTTTAAACATCAACTCGACAGCAAGCCTAGTAAGATTAGAAAATAACTGAATGTTATTATAAATGTTATTATAAAATATGAAGTGTGTCAGAACCATAATTTTCCACTGCTGTGCAAATTAGGTAATACCAAAAATCATTCTGTCTGGCAGTACGTTCCAGCAATCGTCATCAAAAGGAAGCAAAGCTGTGGTATCCCATAGAGAAAACAAAAATTTCTCTCTTTAAAACTTAGGCAGCCCAGTCTCTGCTGATTTTCACATTCATTTGGATCCTATACCTTTGATCTGCCAGACCCCCACTGAAACCACTGGAAGTCCTCTGCTAGAAAGATCAGTCCTTGAAACAAAAATGCCATCTTTTCCCCAGGTATTAACAAAACGGTTGGAGTTCTTGATGCATAACCTACTGCATATTTACAAGCTGTGAAAATCCAGCTGGTCAAAAATCAAGGAAGCATTGTAACTATAGAAACAGGCCACCTTTTGGAAATGTATTATTAGTCCTTTAGGATAATTTTCAAGCACTGTTGTTTTCTCATTGGGAACTAAGATATGAATATGCTGAATGGTTAAATACTGTGATTAAAAGAACTTTGTGCTTGAATTAATGTCTTGCATTTACTGAGCTGATGAGCTTCCCCATTCCTCAGGTAAGAAATGGGAGCAGAGGCTGAGGAGAACAGTGTTAAAACACAGTGTGGATTACTCAGCAGTCCAGGCTGCAGACTAAATCTCCAGCTGGACTGATTTCAAACATTCAAGACTGGTATAAACATCAGTTTGATGTTTAGGTAGTTTAATTCAGAAATTGGATGGTTATCGTTAAATAGGTGTTAAAGATATCATAACATCATAATTGTACGACACTACTTAGAAAAACAAAAATGAATGGGTTACCCAGCACATTAACATCTGACTGTTTGCTCATAGTATTCCCTCTTCTGTCCTGTGAAGCCCCCTCTGCCCTTTACAAAACAGAGGAAGGGGATTTTTAACCAATCCAAAAATAAACAGGTAATCCTCTCTGAAGTACTTCACTGACTAAGGCAGACTTTCCATAGGAGGAAGGGAGGTAGGAAAGACGGGACACCTTCTGCCTCTTTGCTGACATGCTGGAGTCCCTCTACACATGTGCATATATTTGCTCTCACAACTGTGAAGCTCAAAGGTAGTACTCTCTTCTGTTTTACAGCCCCCATACTTGAACACAGAGAAGTCGTGGAAACAACTCACTGCTCGACAGAGAAACAGTCTTCAGTGACTTTGGACTTTAGTGACTCCCCATAAATCCATCCATCCCTTGCCATGGTCACTTGCACTTACTGTCCTCAGTAGGTCATGCCAACACATGGTTACTCTGACTTGTATGGTTTTCAGCTATTTTTCAGATACTATAACTCCAGATACATTTTTGCAAGGTGATCCTGCCACTTAGTGCTCCTCACTGTCAAGGTTTCCGTTCCACCACTTCAAGGTGACAGAAATGGGGCAGAACAATCAAACCACAGCACACAGTTAAACAAAAGATGTGCTTCTTTGAATCTTTGTATTTCCTTCAGAAAGGCATCTGAAGGTAAGGGTGTTCAGTTCCTCAGGGTCAGTGTCTAAAGACAGGAGGGTTAGAAAGAAAATCTCTGTACAAGAAATAAGTCCTCCTGCCTAATTTTAAAATCAAACAGGAACAATGAGCTAAAAGGAAGATCATAAATGAAGAGATGTTCTGTGAAAATTTTCTTTTTTCTCCTCCAGGTGACATCAGCTTAACAGTTTGTGCCTTGCGAAGAGAGAGAGAACAAACTCGGAAGTCTAAGGAGACAGCAGCTTTAAAAATTGCTATCATTTCCTACCGTGTTCCTGTCATGTAAGAACGGCAAAAGTTAGTGGGCTGGTAAGACAGAAGGGTTGAGGGAACCACACAGTAATATATATGATCGCTAATTTTCTGATCTCACTGGTCTCAGCACTGTAGGCAATACTGACATCAGTTACTTGCTTTTAAAATAACAGACCTGAGTTGTCGGCAAATCTGAAAATCATTAGAAATTATTTTTAAATTATTCAATTGATACTAGTTCTTCTTCAGCACCAGTTATATCTGTCCCCAGCTTTTACCTTTTCAACTTACAGGTAAGACTCTTTCTTGTTAGCTGTTTTCCTTCCAGGATAGGGAATATTACAGCCATTTAAATCATTACAACACAACAGAAGAGTAATCCCAGAACTGCTTTCATGTGTTTTGTCCTTTTATCTTTCTGGCCTGTAGCTATGCCCTCTCCTAATCACTTCACGTATTCAGAATGGGCATTAGTGATTCTTTCTAACATTGCAGAGAAAACTGTAAGATAAAAAGCTGAAAAGCATCCACATCCCTCCCTCTATTTCCCTGTATGTTGCTGATTTTCACACAGATGTTACTTAGCAATGGTTCCCCAGCTGACACTAACTCTCCTTTAACCAGCAAGCCTCCACTTGGACATCAGATCTTTATCCCGTATTAACCCATCTCTGTTGCTGTTTAATGTGTCAGGGAGATCTGTGGTCCTCTACAGGCCCACAGGATTGCCAGACACCTTCTTCCACAGCCATTCAAAATGAACCAGTGATACTTTTTCATTTCATTTGCAGAATGGCGGTTTGGATGATCAATATTGATCCCAGAATCCTGAATTGATTCTGTTCTGAAGGACTTTTTATGTTCCCTAATAAAAGTAGAAATTGAAAAAACTTCTCTCACATGATACAACAATGCACATATAAAAGAAACAACTAATCCTTGCAAAACAAAGTTATTGTAGTTACGAGGATCTAAGACAACACTTTCCAGCTTACATTCAAATCCAACTTAACTGAAGCTTCTCTCATCCAGCACCTTGAAAACTTAAAACTTCAGTGCTTCATAGAACGAACAGCAGAAGAAAGACTTCTATCATGTTCAAGGCAGGAAAAACCATCATTTGATTGCCATATTCTCACGCAGATTTAAACAAGGTCTGCCGACTTTACATTCGCCATTGTGCGCAATCTCTTTTAGCACATCTGCAAGGCTTTAAAATATACAGCACAGCCACAATTGCTCTCTTCACTCACAGTCTCTTTCCCTACAATGAGGCCATGATTCTGTACTTATCAGTTGTGCCATCTATGCAATTCGAGAAAGTTCAGTACAGGGAATCAAATCAAAGGGGAAAATGAAAGAACCATTTCTTTTCACAGTCAAGAATAAGTGATCATGGATGCAATCAAAATGCAAATGCATAGAGTTAAATCTCTGCAAATGCAGTTGTGATTGCTTAAACACCTTATCGATTTACTTAGCCTTTATAGCCTTCAGGCTTAGCCTTTGTTCTGAATCTGAGATGAGTCTCTGGTAACACTTCAGTTGCTTTTAACTATTTGTGTTGGCTGGTTCACTCACTCCATGATGGGGAAGGAGACTCTGCACTGTGGCAGCAACTAGTCAGAGTGATACTGGAAATAAAGAGCTTGCAGAGGGCACTCGCAGGTTTCATGAGGCTACGTGATGGTGCAAGAAAATATAAATAGTTGACTTGTATCATACTTAAACAGTTGACTCATAGGGAAAGCAGGGAAAAAGAGAAGCTTTGGTGACAAGCTTAGCAGTACTGAGAGGCTTTGAACCATTAAATGGTGCCGGGGATTGGCAGGGGATTTCTGAGCAGTGTAATGATGCAAAACTGACTGGAACCATTTGTAGCTTTTTAATTAATGCATTAATATGAGTGACATCAACTCTAATTGGGCATTAGGTCCTATCTTTTAATACACTGAAAACATAAATGAAGCATTCCTTTGATCCACACTTGTGTCATTAAAATTTAAGCGTGCAATTCTACTTAGCTTATGCTTCCGCTGTTGCCCTGCTGCCCCTGGAGGAATGTGTCCCCAGAGCTTGCACTTAGATATCTGTATCCTTTAGAAACAAATCAAAATTAACATCCTGCTTCTAAATCCTGAAATGCTCTGGTCCAAACCTTTCTCTATACCTTTGCCTTGAAAAGGAGATTTGGAAAATCACAAGCCATTCCACTTGAAGTGCAGTCAGGATTTCATGACATTTCAGCTGATGCTTCTGGAGTCCTCACCATTTATCTGCTGATCTCAAAAGGTTCCTGCTATTCTCAGCACACCACGTGTGCACCATGGAGTCTGCATCTGTCCTGTGCCTGTTGAGCCACAGGCCCAGACGTGGTTCAGAGCCAAGTACGGCCTCCGTTTTTCATATAAGAGAACAAAGGGTATTCTGAGAAACAGGAAGGAGCTATGGTGGCAATATTAGCATTTGGTACTTTGCAGTAAACAACAAGGAAATGAGAATCCCATTGGCTAGCTGCCAGAATGTTATCATTTACAAATAAGTAACTGCTTGTCATTAACACCGAAGATAATGCCATAAACACAGTCATACACACCACCACTCTTTTGTGGAGCCAGTGTGTATCGGCTCCTCTTCCTCTGGGCTTCTCCCTGTCTCGCTCAGAGAAGTGACATTGGGAATTTTTAAAGGCGCTTGGACAGAAGACAAAGTTGTGGTGTTTGTTTTGTTTTTGTTTTTTTTAAAAAGCCACTACCAGCACCAAAACCAGGCTCACAATCATGCAAAGCCAGGAAATGTCAAAACATTGTTTCATACAAATAAGCCATGGGAGACCCTGTAGGGATTTGCTGAATCTGGTTTAACTGAACTCAAAGAAAAAGTTATTAATTCCCAGCAGAAGAAAACATAATGCACTTCAAGCAGAGGCCACACCACTGCTTTTCAGCACGGGTCCCTGGACAGCTTTCCTCCTTGGGTTCCCCAAGAAGAGCTCACAAATGTCATTAATATTTGTTAATCCTTCCATGCAAAAACGAGTGGGGAGAGAAGACAGTACTTACAGAATCGGACGAGACTGGAAATCTTCCTGGTTCATTCTTTCAGACTGGCGTATTTTTAGTATTTCTGTGTAACTGAGATTCTGAAGTTTGCTCTTGAACTGATCCAGAGAGCTAGGCTTGGTAGTGAGTGCTCTCATTATCTGTTCTTTCACTACCTGCATTACCTGTAGTTGACAAGGAAAGGAAAAGAAAACCTTTGTTAACACTGTGTTTTTGTTTCACATCTTATTCTGGGTCACAGTAAGGTTTCTAGGTATAGAAGATGATTAGTATTATGTGGTCTGAATACAATTTTTCAGTAGCATAACCAGAAAATAAGCCAACTTCTGACAGGGCATCACAGCTTACAGCAAAAGCTCATCTGCTCTGTAACAAGAAAATTATATTTTTTGGTGGGTGGTGGGGAGGCTGTCATTTATTGGTTCTATCTATCTATGGTTGATAGTCTATCTGTCATCTGTCTATCCACCTGTCTATCCCGGTTACAGGATTTTAAGTCCTGCTCTGTCCATGGTTTGTGTGCCCACAGCAACAGTAGCATTGCTCTTCTGCGTTCTGAGCTGAGATGATGCTCCTGTCATGTCGGGAACAGGCACACACACAACACCAGACTTGTAACAGCAGAAAAAAAGCTGTGAAGTCCTAAGGAGCTGACTGAGGGCGCAGATGCACATCCTGACTTCTGCCAGCTCAACCCAGGTGAAGTGCACAAGCCGCAGGGGCCAGTCTCACTGCCCACAAGAGAGACTGCAGAGAGTTTTTCAGGTCTTAGAGCTCTCCTGCTGGGTCTTAGAGCTGCTCTCCTGACCAGAAGCCAGTAGCATAAAGCTGCTAACTGTGGCCCACTGCTTCCCTTACTCCTTATGCCCAGAGGCAATAGGCACACACTTAAACACAGGAGGTTCCCTCTGACCATCAGGAAATGCTTTTTCACTGTGAGGACGACCAAGCACGGGCACAGGTTGCCCAGGGAGGTTGTGGAATCTCCATCCTTGGAGATACTCAACAGCCATCTGGACATAATCCTGGGCAACCTGCTCTAGGTGGCCCTGCTGAAGCAGGGAGTTTGGACCAGATGATCTCCAGAGGTCCCTTCCAACCTCAACCACCCTGCGATTCTGTGAGAGCCTTACACTGCAGGCACATTATGGCCATACACAGTGAAGGAAAAAGAACTTGCTAAAAGACACCATTAGTCAGGGGGAAGACAGAGAGATCAATTTGCCAAGGATATTACAGGATTGCTTTTGAAGCAATGCCACAAACAATGCAAACCAAAAATTGAGAATGAAGGATGGCTGGGCAACAGCCATCTATCTGCATATTAATTATTTTATCAGAAGAAAACTGCTGAGACACAGTTAACTACGGGGAATTGCTTGGCTCTAGTTCAAATAAATACATATCACAGATTACTGTCTGTCTCTCTGCAATCCTAGACTCATTTCCTTGGTGCTGGTGCAAATCACACACTTTGAAATATTTATCTGATGCTGTGCTTAAGTTGGCTGAAAAAACAATTTGCCAGACATAGAAAGGCCCATCCCACCCAAATCTGACATCTAAAAAACAGTAGGAAATGGTAACACTCCCCTGGTATCAAAGCGGGTGTGACAGAAATTAACAGCTACACAGAGGGCAAGAGCTTTTTCTGCACTGTTAATTTTCCTTTATTCTTTCATCTTCACCATGTATCTTAAAACAGAAGCTCAGCCCCTCAGAGGTTCCTTAATCATTCTGAAAATTTCTCTTTTCACATGAATATTTCATTGCTTCACATGTGTTGCCTCAGTCTTCTAACTCATTGCCTACACTATGTTTTCTATTTTTTGCTTCCTGAGATGTAACTTCTTTCTCAGACGTGATCTAAGCACTCATTTTAGCTGTGTCCAGCAGGTGAAACTGAGCAATTGAAGAACTGAAGATCATCTCCTTTCCTTACTACAGGGACCACATCCATCCCAGAGATCTACTTCAAGAGGAGCAAGATGCTTCTCCCAAAGGTGTTGGCTCAGGTGGGCAGCAAATGCCTTTGCCACATTTCTACCCCCTGGATGAGGCAGCCTACCTACACTCATGTGGCTGGGGCCTTGCTTTGAATGCATCCTTGCAGTTAAGATCCTACTCTTGGTAAATCTTGCAAACCTGGCCCAGCAAAGCTGAACTCTGCTCTACCCAACCCTACAAGTACGTTGACACATATTTGAGGAAGTCTTCTAAAACTTAGTTTGATGGTAAAAAAGCAACATTGAATTCTGTACTCTACACCTGCATATTCTTCATTTCATATATAGAAGTATTTGGTTTTAGATGGTGGCCATGTGCAGCTAAATCCCTCTGAAGAATTACTTAGCTGGTGTGCCAGTGAGAATCAGCTACTTCCCCATCTGGAAAATGAACTCCTGACTGCCATCCGATTGCTTAGAGGGATTAACGCCTCCTTGACTGCATTCAGAGTGCACTCACTAGACCACACCAGTCCAAGTAAGAAACGTGCTGTCACACCTTGGAAATGACAAACTGGAAGGCCAAACAACCATAACACCTGAACGTTAATGGATCGTGCCCAACAAGGTGAGTGGCATACTCCTACTGATTTCACTGGATCTTGGTTTAATACCTAAAAGGGCTAGGAAATGTAACAAAGGAAACGTCCTCAAAGGTGTAGTGGGAAAAAATGAAGCAGACAATCCCAGTGACAAGTTGGGTGTTTAAGAATATCTTCTGTCTTCCTCCTTCTGCCTTCTTGACAATGACTACTTATTGCTGCTAATTAATTTTAATTTACATTTTGCATATTTATATATTATTAATTAGGACTAATTATTATTAACTACCAGGAACTAAGAAGAGGGAAGAGACTGGAAACTAACCTTGCCCACTGAAAACTTATTAGGGCTATTGGTACCTCCTAACACCACCATCTGGGCTCCCAGCGAACTGGGCTTAACTTTTCACCCTCACAGAGAACGCGACATTCAGCCACTGTCTTCACTTCTGCTTTCTCAGGCCTGCTGAGAAGTTGTGCCAGACTACTTTGTTACGTGGGGTTTTACAGCCAGCCCGCCGTCATAATTTCTGCCATAGCATGCAAAAGAAGCATGCAAAACCAGGTAGCCCAATTTGAACACGTAAGCCCCATCGCCACTCATGGGAACAAATGCCCTGGCCATTAGAAAGCAACAAATTACTGCAATTTCAAACAGACAGGAATAGTATAACTGCTAAACCAGCCATACTACACACTGCTATATTAACTATCACTACCATATCATCTTGATTTTTCAGCATTAAACCAGATTTGCAAGCAAGCATAGTCCTGCAATCGCTTATGCATGCATAGAGTTCCAGTTTCATGCATTCATTCAAATATCTGTCCAGATCTGCTTTTTTGTTGCTCACATATAGATTTAGTTTCCTGAATTCAGGCACTTAACACTGGGGAAACTACCTCTATGGGTAGTTTTTCCCATAAAATAAATGGACAAACAGAAATAAATATTGTATTTTAGGGAGTCGCATGTATGCAGATCTTCTTTTCAGTCTGATCTCTGAACCATCCATATGAAGCAGCGCTCATTCTTTGCTAAACAATGCAAAGGAGGTTCAAGTTCAGTAGGCCTGGGATGCTGTCATTTATGCATTTATGTCATTAGTGGCAAAATCCTGTATAAACCCTCATCTCCCTTCTCTGGTACTCACTGTTGTGGTTAACATGCAAACAATGCAAATTCCTCTTCTTTACTATGATCTGCAAAGTTATTCACAGGGTACCATCAAAGAGCTCCTTGGTTTAGAGGCTCCCCTTGCTCCCGAGACAGAAGGCAGGAAGCATATGCCCCAGGCCCGGCACATAAGGGGGTGATCACTTGCCTTGTAATGTTTATAGCCAACACTATTTAACTAGCTGGCCAAAATGTCAAAGCTGCTGATTGCATTGAGTCTCCTGAGCATCTGGGAATCACTGCCAAGAATTTCTAATCTGTTCAGTTTCCAAAGCTGAGTTGCCAGCCCTTGATTACTGCTGTCTGAGAGACAGCATCAACCCTTCCTCCCCATGTGTCTGACCTTACAATGAAATTAAAGGTATTCTCTACTCGATGTGATTGTACATAAACACTGTAGACAGTTGTTTTAATTACATTAGGCTTTGCTACTCTTACTGAGAAATGAGTGTTTTAGAGGGCACATTTGCTTTAAATCATGTCCTTTTTATCTGACGACCTCTTGTATGGTAAGAGAATCCTGAGTTCTGCATTACGACTAAGACAGGTAAATTCATTGAAGACTTGAAGAGAAAGACAGTAGGAAAAAAAAGAATACCTTTTTTCTGTTTTATCACATAGGAACTTATTCTCCGTATTTTGTATCCATCTAACGTGTCTTATATTTCTGCAGTCAGTATCACCATAACATTACATTTAAATTATGTATTTTTCATTACACTGTTTTAGTCTAGCTTTGTGTTTAGCTTATTTGACCTCATCTCTGTCATATCACATTCTGACTACTTTGCCTTTCCAGCATTTACCCCCTCTTTTATTCCTGCTATGACAACTTTTGCCTATGCAAATAGAATCTCTTCCTTTCAGGATGAAGCAGAGGTCTGAACACTTGGGCTCTACAACAAGGAGACAAAATAAAAAGAGAAGTTGTCAATGTCAGAAAGAGTTTATCAGGGCCAAACTCTACAACAACCTTCCCAGTGACCGCATTTCAGCGACTTGTTTGCAACTACGGAAAGCACAAACCTCTCTACTCTACTTACCCCATACCAGTGCAAAGTTTGTCCTTGGCACTGACTGGAGAAGACAGGCTGCCATCTCAGACACCTACCATTGCCTGCAAGTTTCTGGAAATTTAAGTCTGAGCCTTCTGCTCAGCAGACAGACTCTTTCTATGAACTCACAGCATCAATCTTCTCAGAAACCTCTCCTAAAACAGCCTGAAGGGCTGGACGTTCACAACAACCCATCTGTGAAGCACCAGACAGGAGAAGAACCCTTCTCATAATTTCTCCACAATATCAGTGTTTCTCTTGAATAAGCATGCCCTTTCACCTCTAATGACCCTCTCACAGCAGCAAGAACACATCCAGAGACCACTACAGAAGCCACTAAGTTGTACCTCTAGTATCTTGGGGCACACGTTACACTGATTGCTGCTTGGTGACTAACTTGGGGATCAGCTGACTGATTGCCATTAACCTTGACAGTTCACCTTTCTTCTGCACAGACAAGATTAAGTATAAATCCTGAGCCCACATTACAATGATGTGCTCAGTTCAGTGCTGTCCTAATTTAGCTCGAAATTAGCAATTACTGCAAGGCATGATTCCCCTACCTTGTTGCAGCATATGATAAAAGAGCAGCGACTGGATAATATCCAGAGCCCCCCTCTACAACCAGACTTGAAGCATCTGAGATGTGAGAAGTTTCAAGGCTTCATTTGCTAGCTTTTCCACGTGACCATTCAAAAATCAACAAGCCAACAAACAGAAAACTGGAGAAAAGACATCTCTGCAAATGGGTTGTCAGGAATTCATACCTGGTTTCCTTCCTATCTAAATGTTCCCAAAAGGAAGCAGCTTGATTCATATAGGGTAAAAAATGAAGGAGAAAACATCATTTGGTGATTGAGATCCAGCTTGATCATTTCAGTCACAAAGGGATTTCCTTCAGCTAAATCCACAGAGCAGGCAAAAATAAGGTTGTAGAATGAAATGGCTAAATCATTCTTAACGAAC
This sequence comes from Morus bassanus, assembly GCA_031468815.1. Taxonomy (NCBI): domain Eukaryota; kingdom Metazoa; phylum Chordata; class Aves; order Suliformes; family Sulidae; genus Morus; species Morus bassanus. The sequence continues at coordinate 53,377,905 of CM062567.1, read as the reverse complement.
AGTGCTTACTGACAAAGGAGGTCATAAAGAAAATCTAATTCTGAAGGGAAAGGAAATGACTTCAGTTTACAAGCAACCTGTCAACTCCATTAATGAAAACTTTACATGTTTAACGTGCGCACCAGGTAATTCAAGACAATATTTTAGACTGTTCCAAAGGATAAATTGTCTTAACTAGATCAATGGTTATATTTTCAGTGTACTCAGAAGAGTCATCCTGAGAGACTTCAAGGTCCTTGGAAGATAATTTAATGCTGTTTTTCCCCCCCCTATCTCCACATATTGCAGTCTGCGAATTCACTACTCTAGTCTCTCAGTCACAGCCTGTACCAAGCTTCCAATCCACATTACTTTAGAATATTAATCCAAACATCCCATCCTACACAAGCAAATTTAAACTCAGTGCTGGTATAATCTAACCATTGACAAGAGACTCCAAAATTCCAGAACATTTCTTCTATTACAGTCTGTGTACTCTGGAATTACAAAAAAACCCCAGTTTTCAATCTTCTTAACTATTCCAGAACACAAGGACATTTACTGTGGTCAGCGATAAAGGGGCAACTCTAAGCCATCTGGATGTGCATAGCCACAGGAATAATTAAGTTGAATTATTTTCAGGCAGCAGGATGAGAAAGCAGCTGCCAGAGGATTTAGCAGGTATAAGCTCTGATACATTTTATCTCTTCATTTTCTGCAGAATTTAAAACCCACTCTGAAAAAAGTTTGCGTTGCTGGGGGTTTGGCTTTCCTTGTTTTAAAACTTCTGCTTGTGATTATATTTTTCTAGTATGAACCAATATATCTTTCAGTCTGCAGACAAGAAACTTGAAACAGTGCAATGGTTTTGATCAAGCTGAACAGTCTGTTTCCATGTGGCATCAGTATCAATATCATTATCCAGTTCAGCAGGAATCATTTTGCAGGAATACCTAGCATGAACAAGTGAGCACACCTAGCAGATGTGATGATGGAGCCGAGAGGTAGGAAATATGACAGCAGTTCCACACAAGATGTTTAAAAGGTCTACAGCTGGTATCTGAAAATGCTGTAGTAATAGATCTCTTCAATGTGAAACCTTGTTCAGAGCCTCGGGACCCAAATAAATTGCCTGCCCTCTGGTGAGGAAAAGAGAGAAGAGAACCTGAAGGAGCCTAACCTTGCACTGGATCCTGAGATACAGAAGGTCGAGTGGTGAAGAAAGAAAAAGCTGAAGATGAAGTGAGGCCCACAATTGTTTTACATTTCAGAGAAGTTCTTGATTTTTTCAGCTTTTTATATTCCCTTGACTAATGAATCACAGGTGTGGGAAACCAGACTGAAATCACACAGTTCCTGGGAACTGATGGGCTGAGACTGTTGTTAATCCAAGACTAGGAGAGAGGGGATAGAGGATTCATTACATGCTTGTAAGAAGGGAGGACTAACAGCCCCAGGGCCGTGAGCACCATGAAACAAGGTGTGAAAGGGAGGCTGAGAAAAAGCAAGGAAGGGGTCTGAGGAGTGACTGCATCTGAAGGTGCTGATGTAAAAAAGTTCAGTTCCCTGCAAAAGATTCCTGGCTCATCCTACTATTGGATGTGAGCATTTTGTGAATTGTGTTCAGTGGAAATGGACCACTAATTGCTGCACTCTGTTATATTATGGCCCTGGGTTACTCTACCTCTGCAGGAAGAGCTTGTGGCCACAGCTTGACTTGGCACTTTCCAAAGAAGCTCCCAGAATTCTGTTTGCTGCACTGATTATTTTTCCCTTGGATACACAGATCCTGATGGATAACCACTGGATACCAAGGAGGTCTCCAGTTCTTTCTTAACATTACTATTTATTTCCTCAGTTACAACCAGAACAGTGGCAGAGGCTTTGGCTGGGAGCAAAAAGCAGCTTGAACTTGACTGAGAAAAAGACAAAAGGCTACCAAAAAAGTCCACTGAAGGGTAATATGGCTAAAGGGATGGGCAAGAAGATGATTTTGACAAAGAATGTTAGTAGACTGGAGTAGACAAAGGAAAAAGGAAGGCAGCTAGTGGGAAGGTTGTTATAAATATGAAAAGTGACCAGAGCAGGAACAGAGGTTCCAGCAGGAAGTATCAGCATGTGGAGGAAGGCATCTGGTTGATGGCTTGCAACAAAATAAATAAAGGGGTGGAAAAGTTTGAAGGAAAAAAAAAAGAGGCTCTGGCTCCAACAGATGTTGTATTTCAATACAAAATGAAGGCTGAAGGAAAAGAACAAATGAGATTTTGTTAGAAGATCAGTTAAAAGGAAATAAGAAAAGAAAGGGTAAAATATGGAGGAAATTATATATTTATAAAATTATGGCTTGGGAAGCAGCAGATGGAAGGGAAACCTTCCTTAAGGACTGGCCTGAGGAAGCTGAGGGTAAAATTGATAGTAACAGAAAGGGAAGGGAACAGCAGTCCTTTACAAACTTGAAATGCATGTGGATTTAGAATCATCATCAAAATACACGTAATTATTTACTTTAGCTACTGTCCATAATTTCTTCAACCATTTTGGTAAAAGACAATGTGCAAGCAGTCCACTGGCTTCTTGCAGGGCTAAAACCAGATGCCACCCTCAAATCCAAGGGTTCCGTTCAAAACAATGCTAATCTAAACATACATGTCAAATACCACTTATTTGGGTTGTAGTGGGCTGAAACAGGAGTGACTGATAGACAGGAAACCTCTTACGCACATTTAATATTTGCAGAATACTATTTGCATCAGAAATAAGGAATAAATTTCTTCCCTGTTTGTGCTTTGTGCCTTGAGGTAAGCAAAGCAAGAAATAAGTGCTGTGTGACAAAGCATTTCTGCCCCAGTAAAATGATGTGCAAAGTTAATATGACAGTTTACGTAAACTTCCTTGTTAGTTAATTGAAGTCTTAGGTCAGCCAATATTACATTATTTTCCCCAATGTCTGACAACCTGCTTTGGCAAAATAAAACATGCAAAAAGTCATTTGTGGGTGGCATTTAATCCAGGGTTTTTCCCAGACAAAATGTACTGATCTTCTCAAACAAAATGTTAAGTGAGGGGAGGGGGAAAAATGAGGAGATATTTGTATCCTTAGTCATATACCAATGTAATAATTAACGTTAAATAGCACGCTTGTGAATTCTAAAGGAAAATAATACAAGAGTTACCCATGATTAGGAACATACATTTGAGTGCTGCTTCCCTTAAAATACACAATTACATTGAAAGAAAATTAACTGTAATATATTGGCAAACAGCTGGTTCTACAGAAGGAAAGCAAGGATAAGATTCTAAGAGGTAGTTTTTCCCACAGGAAAGTGCAAAAATGAAAGAACTCAAGTTCTGGGTATTAATGATGAATAGACAAGACTCTTTGAATGGACAGAAAAACAGAAAAAGTGGGGGAGTGCATTTTTAAAAAATGGGGAACAGAAGGGGCTGGAAACATTGCTCAGTACATCTGAAAAATGGATAAAAATATAAGAACGGTGCTTTGCATTACAGCTTCACCTCTTCCTATCTCCTTTAGCTGAGATAAAAACAAAATAAAGGTGTGACTAGCTGCATTTCTTAAAAGATCTCCAGGCTATTTCACCAGTGCAAACTACTGTGCTGAGGTCCGTCCTGTCTGAGGTATGAACAGCCACGTGGAGTTGCATGCGGTCCAAACCTGCCACTGTCTCTGCTTGCGTTGTCCCTTTCCTTGTCCCCAGTCAACTCCAGGAACTCTTCAACTCCACCTCTAAATGGAAGGGGAGCCAGTGCACCAGGTTTGTGTCTTTTTAATACCAAGAGAAATGGAGATCCCTAGTCATCCAGGTGAACCACAAACACGGCAGCTAGCACAAAGCACCAGCAATATGGGGACAGCTTCTCCACCTCTCCCCTTTGTGCCTCTCGTCTTTGTTAACCTTCTCCCAAACCAAACAGATGTTGAAAATCCATCTACTGTGTCTGTAAGTGAACTCCACTTATTTCGATTAGCAAATTCTACAGCCCTACCACCTACTTATTTCCTTAATTCTAATAGGGATATTAATGCAAGAGATGCATGGGCCCTGAGATCAGACATAGGGACTGCCTTCCAGGGGTTGGTTAGCTGCCCGGGGTTGTGGGCTGTCGGTAAGGTATTGCTTGGGTTGGACACAAAGAAGGTTGTAGGCAAAAATGGACAATAAAAGTGGGTTCAGAGAGTTTCAGACCCATGTGTTATTCTCAAAGACATCTGGTTTTACTTTGAAAAAGTAAGAACATCACCTGCTCAGGAAACACACTTTTCATCCTGGGTAATTGTTTTGATGCTTAATTTTTCCTTAGTAAGGAACAGAAGCTGAAATACTTAAAGCTTCTATGCAATAAAATAAATTGTTCATGAATTAGCGGGTTTAAACATTCTTACAGCACCCCCAAACTGTGAAGTTTCTGTTCAGCAATCTGAGAAACAAAACACTTCCATTTTTCCCATGTGCATTATTCACAGAAAAGGAGGTTTGCCTATAAAGAAATGTTCATCTTGATTAAACTCTGCATAAGCAAAAGCTCTGTAATTTTGTCCAGCTTTGCGAATACTTATGTGTTTCTCCACCAAGTCCAAAAGTTGGCCCACCCCTCAAACAGTAAGCACCCAAATAAGGAATTTCAAAGTACCACCTCACATTTTATCTGTTACTCACGTGAACAAAGGAAAAGAAAATTATAAGTAGAAGTTGGAAGCTTCAGCTTTTGTCTTTGTGGACTTTAGTTAAATGGCATTCACCATTTCAATGCTACCATTTTTGTTTTTTTTCTGAGGTTTCATTTTATTAAAAAAGCAAAACTTCTGAAGTTTCTACACAACAAAAATTACTAGAAAGACTGAAAATGTGTTTTTGGATTCAGTTCTCTGAATTAGAGAACTAGATCATGCACTCAGGTTTTCCTGATGAATGTGGAAGCCAACTGTTCAATACAGTGGTGGTGTACTATTACATTCAATCCAGTAATTTGCACGTCATTCCAGTTATGGTAAATGATAGGGCTGAACATCCAGGAACAATGCAAAAGGGCAGCTGTACAGATGTGCTATTCCTCTGAATGAACCTACGTGTTATTATGCATCATAATTTACAACAAATAAGCTGTAATAATTTTTATGTAAACCCTTGTTTTCACATTCATGTCACTGAAGAAAGCAGTGAGCTGAAAAACATGTCTACAGAACACCATTTTTTTTAGCACATCTCGTATTAATAACCATTTCAAGTGAGAGTTGTATTGATATCAGAGAGTCCAGTCAGTGCCACAAGAATAAAAATAGTTGCATGAATTAACTGAATGATTCACAAAAATACACGAAGCAACGAAAAGATTAAATCCATCGTGACTTGTTAGATGCTAGCTATAAAAATGATTCTGTAAATCCAGAGCTCACAAATTACTGACATGACAGATCATAAGTGCTGTCAGGACTATTACAAACCAAGATCTGTTTGGAACTGCCAAACATACAAAAAATGTCTATGTCCAAGAAAAAGAAAAAGGAAAAAATGTTTTCATTGCCATTTTAAAATGTTCTGAATTTACTGCAGAATACCTTTTGAAAATTCTGAATCTGTGCAGTCTAGTCCAATGAAATCTTTGCCTCAGGTTGTTATATCATTACTGTGTTGGTCATATAAATAAGAACAATGCATATTATTTTCCCCCCTGAGTTGTGGTACATAACCAAGCATATAAGGAATTCAACAAGATTATTCTTGGAAGAAGAAAAAGCATGGATGTGCCCTACCTCATTCTAAAAACTGCAGTGGAATGGTTTATGGCTTCAGAGGCCTATATTTTTGATTGCTGCAAAGGAGCGATCTTTTCTCCCCCAGATCAAAGGGAAGCTTTTTTGGGATCTATACGCAGTACAGGAGAATAAAACTATTCCTCAGGATACAGAGCAGTGATTTATCTGACACCTAATACTAACATCAACAATTGAAAAGCATTCAGTTACCTCACTTTGATTACAAAACTGATCTAGCCAGAGAAATTAGGAATGGAACAAACCAATGAGGTTACCCAATCCTTTGCTTCAGGAACAGGATACACTTCCACAGGCACAGGGCAAGCCATCTACAGCTATGTGAAATGTTAACTAAGGACACGTCTGTGACCATCACACCTATGGAGACTGGTCCCACTGCCCCATCCCCTTCACTACGTGTATAGGAAGCACCTGAAAAATAACACTTATTTCCTCCAGTGAATACTATGTCAATACCACATTCTCGGTTTTGGTTTGTTGTTTTTTTTTCCCCTGTTCCTTTTACTCGTATTAAATTAGAGCCAAAGGAAATTTTCTCACAGAAGGATTAAGACAAGATTGCAGTATTTGGCTTCAAGTTTACTTCCCACTATTGATTTGAAACTACCAATGACATACACAGAAACACACACATCTCCAGAAACACATTGATCCTGCCTAGGAGGGTAAATAATGTCTTAAAATAGCGTTATTTCCAGTAACCAACTAGTGAGTTATGGATGGAGAAAGGCTTACAATCTTCCGGTGATGAAAGACCCTTTCTCTAGTAACTTGAATGCTATCACTGCACTTCTTTCCATGCTGTCATAAATCACTGCACTTCTTTCCATATTGTCATTAATCTACATTTCTAGTAAGCCAGCAGACTCCTCCTTCCCTACAACTCCGTGACTATTTACTTTGTGTTTCGGGGCAGGAGATATATTTAGAATTAAATGCAAGCTATTTGTTTTCCTTTGAAAGGTTAGAGTCGAACTCTGTGCACTCCAGATTGCAGCAGTCAAAAAAACAAAGTACCAGACTCATCCTGAAATTCCCCTACTGCCTCACATGTGATTACAAAAAGGATTTGCTTTGGTAAATTTGCTCAGGTCCAGAAAGAAGCCAAATGGGAGATGTCATGCAAGAGTGAACATGGTCCAAGGGCACAGACAGTGTGTCCAGACACCCATTTCACATGTTGGTAACAAGGAGTCTGGAACTGAGGCTAAAGATGTGAGGATGCTATTCCTCCTTTTGAATCTGCTGTTGTATTGCGTAATTAGAGTGCAGCAAGAGCACGTGAGGCAATGAAAGCAAAAGTTTCTGTAAAAATCTCTACTATTTTATCCTACTGGAAGTCAGACAAAAAGGGGGAGGAAATCCCTGTAAGAGAAATATTGGTGGGAATGATGCAAGCTGTGTTTCTTGGTATGAAGTGCTCATAGAGTCGACGTGGCAGAGCCAAGGGGAAACCACTGGTTAGAGGTGATGGGCAGCAGGTGGGAGGGGGCTGGTAATACAGGGGCTGTAACACCAAAGAAGGGTAATAAAGGTTCAGGGAGGGAAAGGTGTTGATAGCCTAACTTGGGAATGACTGTGTAAAACACACCCGGAAGAAAATTCTACCTGATTTTTAGGATAAAGTGTGTAAGCCTGGATGGACCTGGCACCAATACAGATCAGGTATTTTCTGTAAAGTAAGATACACTCAATATTTAAACACCAGACTCTTTTGGAAACCCCCACACCCTCTCTTGCATCAAGAACGCATCAAGTCCAAAGATTGCTGAGAGTAGTCAGCCATCTCTGGGATCTTCGCTAAATAGATTCCTCTTATTACTGGCTTTCCACTGAAAACTGAGATTTCCCAATGTTTTCTGAGCACTCCCAAGTCTGCCCAGCAGAAGGCAGATGCCTGCACTGTCACTGCCCACACCGCTGCACAACCAGTTCAGTGAGAGCAATTTTCCCAAACAAAACCACTTCTTTTTATCTTCTTCTGTCTAACTCCTGCTGCAGACTAGGATTTCCCTGAGCCTTTGTTGTCTTCCTTTTTTTCTTTCTAGAGTTAAAATGTGCTCCCAGGAGCATACTAAATGAACCCAAATATCACAGCATAAGCCACACGCGGAAACATGTAACTTTCTATTGCAGAGGAGAGACAGGCTGAGGGAAGCCTCATAAGGATGCTATTATAGTAGGAGAGAGAAAAATAGCAGCTCCCCACAGCAGCTGTGAACCGGGCACAGTGCCCAGGGGCCCAGTGGCGAGGGACAGCGAGCGCCGGACGGCTGGTTTCCATGGAGGAGTGAGCCAGAGAGGCAGGAGAAACAGCCCGTGGGAGGCACCGCTGCTGGCCGTCGGCACAAGGAGGAGAAATACCTCCTGCCATTTCACCTGCCATCAGCACCCATGTCTTCAGGAGGCTTGGTTCAAATTTGCTTACAACTTCAGCTTCCTCAGTCCTGTCTCTTCCGGGAGGGACCACAGCTCAGAATACATTGTGCTGTGTCTTGTTTGGTGGGTCTCAGTGATTTACAGGAATACAAAATGCTAGGATTGAGCTTTAAATCAATCAATAAATAAAAAAAAAAACCAAACAGCAAAGCAACGCGATCCCAAAGCTGACTGATCTGTGGCTTTTGGCACCCTCAGTTCCGCACAGAGGCCCTACAAACTTCTTTTGCACATCATGAATCTTTGCCAAACTAAACATGACCTTAACAGAGTTGGTGTTGCAACTCACAGCCATAGCCTACCAAGCAGACAAAAGCAACGGTTGCTGGAGAGACAGCCTATGGAGAGCAGGGTTCAGACAATTACTGTTATTTTTTGTACAGGTGAAAATAAGAAGCTGCTATCTTGATCCAGCACTGTACATCACTGTATCTGAGTCCTGCATCAACATATAAGTGGCACTGTACACCACTGTATCTGAGTCCTGCATCAACATGTAAGTGGCACTGTACACCACTGTATCTGAGTCCTGCATCAACATGTAAGTGGGACGCATATTTGCTACACATTAGAATGTTATTGGAGTGAAATTAATTCTGACACCCCACAAGGCTCCCTTGTACCATATAAACCAATGTTTTGTCTTGGGAAAGCAGGTGCCCACCTGCCTCATGTGTCACATTGTCTCTGCTGTAGAATGGGTAGAAAAGTATTTATTGTATTTAGCTCATGGTAAGGGTACAATACCCTTCCAACATTTACAATGCACACCTGAATTAATCAGATAAAAGGACTTACATAGGTGCAAAACACCATTATTAGCTTTGTTCCCATTTTTGAGAGTTGTCAAAAGGAAATAGAAGGGGGGGAGCTACCTTGGGAAGGCATTAAACTACTCTAATAGAAATCTGGTCTAAGTAGTGTCATTTTAAAAACAAAAGATACTTGAGGTGAAAGTACAAAGGTCAGCCAATTGCTTGTTGCCATCTATGTAAACCCAAGTCCTCAGAATTGCTATTTGACACAGCCATCTCCACAAATAGCAGGACAGAACCCAAAGATAGGTAAATATTTTCCAGTGAAAACAAAATCACAGTTTTCTTATTGAGTGTTCACAGCAAATATACCTAACATAGTTCTTGATATAGATTTAGGCCTGCACTGCAACAAGGACAATTGATGGAGGGTCCTTCAGTTGCTGGGTACAAAGCCAAGGCCCTTCCCTTCCCAAATGACCAGCCGTCTGCCCTCCCTGAACCAGCACTCTTCATGTACCTGTGCAGTACCTTGCTCATAAACTCACAGATCCTAAGTTGGTGGTACCCATGTAAAAAGCACAAGTGCCAACTAAACATTTCTTCAAATAATCAGCTGGCATTACTGACAGACATAGCAACACAGCAAGTTTGGATGTGAGCACTTCCTAATAGGATATTAAAAATACAACCAATGGAGCTGCTCATTAGAAAAACCTCTGTTAGCCAAGATGCAGCACCTTCTGTTGAGGAAGGTACCGAGAAGAAAATAAGCCAGCGAATTCCCTAATGGCATATTGTCCCCAGAGCTCCCGGGTGCTCGGCTGCCACGTGGACCCTGGCCCCAGGTGCCCTGCGGCATGGTTAGCAGCCACGGGAGACGAAGGCTACAGAGAAAATGGCTGCTCAAATCAGGCCAGCTTTTCACTGTGTGCACAATAGAGTCCAGTGGCTGCAAAGGAAAAAGGCAGATATTTAAGAGGGCTTGAGCAAAGATAAGGAATGTGCCGCCACTCTAACAGGTTTTGCTCAGGCAGTAATGCAAGCCTAACTTCACCAAGCGAGAGAACAGTACAGCTCCTCATGCAAGCAGAGTCTTCATCTGGGTGTGAGTTCAACACTTCCTCTATCAGCAAAAACCCCCTAGTTTACACCCATTTTCAGGAATGCTTTCCACTGCCGTATGGTGCGTATCAAAACGAGATAACAAAAAGAGAAAACAGGGGGCCAAACTGACCCCGGTGTTACTGTAATCAAGTTGAGTGAGACTTGGAAACAATTCAGGTTCCTCAAAATTTAAGCTCTTCCTGCCCCCTCCACAAAGTAGGATAAAACTTGAGGAGAGAGAAACAGATCAAAGGACTGAAAAGAAGTATTTACGTCTAGATAGAAACATCTGAGAAGTCCTACTGAACACTGGACTCTACTTAAGAACCTGGTAATTGCTCTGTTCAAAAGTCAGTATATTCTGAGAGACAGCAGGCAGTGGCTGAAAACCATCAGTCAGCAAGGATTATTGCAAATAAGCCTTTCTACATGCATGTATAGGTCTAGCATGCAAGAGGCTTGAATCTGGATTGTTACTGCAATAATATATCTACCACAGGCATTATAAATTCATTTGGATTATTTTTTTTTTCCTTATCTCCATCTCCCATTCACAAAAATAGTTCAATAAAATCTATTTTGAGGTGCTTTTGTTAACATGGGCTAGATTTTAGGACATATAAAACATTTATCTAAAGAAGTTAGAGATCTCACTTTGAAAAAAATAGATAAAAATTTATCATCATCCTCCTCCTCAAAGCACTTTAGCAGAAGCTTTATTTATTCTTGGATTTTTGGAAGACTGCAGCCCACATATTATTTGTCATTTCCATCTTTTTGGTCAATTTGTCATTTTAATCCTTTTTCTTTTCCTGCTTGTGCCTCCAGACGCACTTCTTAAAATAAAGACAGCCATGAACAAGGAATCATCAGTAAAAAGAAGGCATCAGGAATATTTCCTCATCTGAAGACCAGAGCTACTTAGAGAACCAGTAACTAATTAACAATAGAACATCAGATATAGGATGGCCTGGAAAAAAATTAATAATCCAAATAATCAGTTTCTAACGGGTTTTATACGCCAGTCAGCAGAGAGCTGTCAATGACACCACTTTCATGCATATCCTGTTTATTATTTATTGTGGCAAGTAGTGAAAAGAGATGAAACTGAGTAGCAAAATCTGCGTATGGGTAAGAGACTTCCTACGCTAGGAAACATCTCCAGAGTGGTGGGTGATACCCACCAAACATATCCACAATATACAAACCTGTGAAGTTAAAATGCCCTCAGCTCCCAACAGACGTTAGGGAGTTGGGGCCACTCAGGTGTCAGTTCAGACTAGATGAGCATGGGATGACCCCCAAAGGACAACCTGGCAGGAAAGTGGATGTGGCCCCTGGGACTGGGGACAGAGGCCACCAATCATGCAAACTTCTCACCCCACCAAGAAGCTCCTTCTGCTTTCGGATTCCGTCTGTGTTTAGGCATCGTTTGGTGCCCCAAACTGGGAGCCGGGTGCCGAGGAGGGAGCACAAATCAATAGCCAAATGCAACTAGGCAAGAAGGGGAAAAAAAAATCTCAACAGACAGCTTAAAAATCACCCCCCACCCCGAGCCCAGCAACCAGAGCAGCCTGTGCATGGAAGCAGCACCAGCAGCTGAAACTCTGGCAGGGAGACTCGTGTGGGAGTTGTGCTCGCACCCGCTCACTGAAGGGCTGTGGGCAGGTGGGAGGAATCTCGATTTGCTCGGGGAAGGGAAGGCAACGAGGGGGAACAGGAGCCCTATTGTGATGTGCCTATGGTGGGGAATATAGAGGATGTAAATTATCATACTCTTGCCTCTACAATCTTTGTGTCTGATTTAAGAAGCCTGCTGGTGGAGGGTACAACTGGTCAGACTAATCTCAGGCTCCGAGTATATAAAACAAGTGCATTTTTATTGCCGAGGAATATTATTATTATTAGGGCACAGTGCCTCTTCAGGAAGCGCATCCTTTCCAGCGCCAGTGCAAAGCGAGCCTGCAAGGGTCGGGATGCCGCAGCTGTAGCATCCCTCCACACCCCGCCAGCCCCCAGATCATTTACATCAGAATGGGGCAGGCAGCAGTGGAGCCAGTGGATGCCCTCCATACATTTCTTCCCAGCACTGTGACTGCCAGCATTTCTAACGGGGCACCTGACAACCACTCCCCCTTAGTCAAAGATAAAACCAAGGGTCAACCTCCTTCTGCTGCAACTCTCAGCCTGCCTGATCAAACTACCTCTACTCTCTGCTTCTCCCACAGTCCCAACCCCCTCCTCCCACTCCAAGGATTTAAGATATTACAGTAAGCACCTCCAGCACCTCTGTCAACCTCATTCTTCCCAGACTACCGTTTCTATTGCAACTGCTTAATAAATACTCCATTCCCTCAACACCTTCCCCTAGCTAGGAAAAAAGGAAGAAGGACTTTCCACTGTTCACAAGGATGCTGAAGGCTTGAGGGGTGAAAGGGATGGATGCCAGCTGGAGCAAAGGGATCGCTGCACGTTCCCCATTGCAATGGAGGCTCTGGCTCAAAGGAACAGAAAAGCACCCACGCGCTCGCAGACAGCAAGCACTTCTTGCAGAGCAGCAGAGTATGGTGGCACTGTGGGTCAACCTCTGCCAGTGGGCCAAGGAAGAGACTTTTAACTATGGGCTCCCACAAGCAGTCCTCCCTTATGCAGGCCAGCCTAACGTCACCTGTTATCTACAGCTAGCAGTGTCTGTTGGGCCCTTTTACTTGCCTTGTCTTCCCTTGGCACTGTGCTTTTCCGGAGATGCTTTGCTTATCCTTGAGCAAGAGCTGCACTTAAAACATGGCACACACATAATAATGGTGCCCCTATAATTCTCCTTCCTGCTGTTCTTTTCTCCCTCTTTAACATCAGAAAAGGCAAGCTGCTATTCTGAATGACTGTAGCATAAGTAGGTGTGACAGAGATGTGTAATTTTTTCCTCCTAAACCATCAGGAAGCCCATTTTCAAGTGCAAAAACCAACACTTGGCACACACATCGGTTATACAGAACAAATGAGGCTGCAGCACTAACACCTCTGATGCACACGTGGATGCCCTGCTGGGGAGCCCCTGTCTGAAATTTGGTATACAGAGAACATTTCATTCCCAAGGACTGCAAAATATCTTATCCTACCAAAAGAGCTCAGCAGAGCATGCTGCAGAGTGTTCCCCTTCATTTTACATTTCCTTGGCGGAGTAAAAGAAGTTTTAGGCTCCACTGGACAGAAAACAGAATGCTAGACAGGACAGACAGCTTCCCATTCCAAAGAGGGGATAAACCTGCATATCTAAAGTCATGTCTTTCAGACTTACTAAATTCACTCATTGGAAGGAGCAGATGTTACATTTCCAGATTCTATCTTATGAAAAGCAAGAAGGGGGGAAAGCTTTTCCACTCCTGAGATGCTCAAAGATTTGGCCAGCTGAGACCACTTCTTACTTTAGACTTCCGAGTACAATGCAAATGTGTCTAAGTACAGCTGAGACAGAAATCTGTTCTGTGCAAGCACATTTCTCTCCTTATTTGTAGCTGTGCCCTACAGAAGCCAAGATGGTAGCTATGTGAGAGGCATAAGAAGAATTGGCTTTGATCATATCACTGGTCCCCTACTGATAAATCTCTGTGACTTTATCCATCCATCTCAATTCCACAGGTACTAGAGCAAGCAACTCCTGTTTTATTTTATGAAGACAACCGATTAAACAATATCCCCAGTATCTTTACTGAAACAATAAACCATAATATTTTCTTTCAGTTCCAGAAGAGAGGACTGAAACCCGAAAACAAACAGAATTGGACATCAAGCCTAAGTCCATCCTGAGAGAGGCAAAGACTCAGTCTCGGGCTAGTAACAGGTTTCCTAGACAACAGAATATCATAGCTTTAAAGTCCCCCTCTTATCTCATAGCTCCACAGGCCTGGAAACAAGGAGGTCATGAACATTGCAAGAGTGAGATTTCTACCTTTTAAGGGCTGACAGTGCTTACCTCAAGTCACGCAGAGTCAAAAGGTGTTAAAATGACAACAGTTTCACCATTAGGAATGTTAAGTCATTCTTGTAGATGTTTTACATCAGTTAGAATTAATCTTCCTTTCCCCATGAGCCCCGGACATTTGGACTAAAGGTTAATCAGGCAGACTGCCTTTTAGTGGCAGGAATGTATTTTTAAACTTCCTAATTCACTGCAGAAATAAGATTTTTATAATACTCGTGTCCTTCACAGAGTGGCATTAAGATTTTATAATCACTCCCATGAGTGGCCTGCATAATTAAACTGTGCCTTCATCCCTCCTGGACAGTGGGGCCATTGCAAGCTCATACAGACCACTAATTTGCTGTACTGTCACTTATCTTTTATACCCACAACACATGAACAGTAGAAGGTAGAATCACATAGAACATATAAGAAAAGAAGAGGTGAAAGGAAAAGGGCAAAGTGAGTTCAGCTAACCTAGGTGCTGATCTGCTTACCCATCTGTAGCTGCACCGCTGCTATGGGGCCCATTCAGCCACTGTATATCATGAGAACAAAAGTCAATAAATATAGACAGTTTTATATGTTGCAGGACACAGTAACCATTTCCCGTGACTCCTTTCCCATGTGCTTAGGAAGTTCAAAAAATACCACATGGAAGAGCAACTTCCATCCTCAGCTTTGCTGGAGCTTCCCCCAACTGCTGGGGCAATCTGCACTCTGCTGTGTTGTGACCGAGGCCCTTGCAGTTGTACAAGGGTGAACTGAAAAGGTCACTAAAGGGGATAATAACAGTTTAAAGGTGATTAAAAGTAGAGGTAAACCTCAATTAGGCAAACAGGTGAAACACAGACAACCTTATCTACACACAGTACTGGTATGTCTATGCTGGTTACCCAGTTCCTACCTTGCTCATGCCCAGACACGGTGCACTATTCTTAAGCGCAAGGTATTTCTCTCTTGGCCCCTTCAGCTCCCATTTACGTGAGGTAGCATCAGCAGTGAAATAATTTCCCCATTCCTGCACAGGGCAGAGCCTAACTCCTTTCAGCACCATTTAGTTCTGCACAAGAGCAGTCCCTAGATCAGTCCCACGGGTCACTCTTTTTGACCTCCTCCCTCGGAATTACCGGGGCTCCATAATCAACAATTGTCATACATCATTATTTGCGGCCATCTTTTACCCTACCTGGGCCCATCAATAGCAAATCCCTATCCTTAGGAAAGCTGGCAGCATTACCTTGGGCACAGAAGGAAGTTTGGGAAATATGGCTGCTCCCAGGAAACTCAGAAAAAACGTCTCCATCAAGACTGTGCTGCCAAGCCACCCTACTCATTGCAGCAGACAAATTACCTCCTGATTAGTTCTGTCCCAGTAAACGTCTGCAAGGGCTGCCAGGCAGCAGCAACATTTGTTTAATCAGAGCCTCTGGAAAATTAAACACTTTTGGTGCCTGTGATAGATATCACCTTCCTCCCCCTCTCTTGCTCCGTTCCTCAACCACGGTGCCAGAGCCACTCTCCTCCTCTGCAGCACAGTGAAGAATGCAATACAGAGGAACAATTCAGAGCTGATAAATCAATCTTGCTTTACTTATTCTTGCTTCTTCCCCAGTTTTCCTCCCACTGCTGTCCCCTGTCACACAAATACACATACGGGTAAGTACTGCCTTAGCTAGGTCACCATGATTTTTTTTCTCCTTTTGTCCCATGGTACATAACAAACTAACCTCATTAATATCAACACTGCCACCAACTCCTTCTGCTCTCTGGCTGCTACTGTATCATCTGGGTTCACACTGGTCCCTTGTGAACTGATCTCCCACGTGGATGCAAAGGACAGTTGTGAGTTTTATAGTATTCTCTTGCTCCTTCCTAAACAGATTTTTCTTTCTAAAAGATGATGTTCAGATATGACTAATGAAAGAAGACCTACTCAGGGAAGAGCTAATTAAAAGGTTTTTCCCCATACTCTTTGGGATGCCCATTTGGCAAGAGATCTGGGGAGCACCCAACTGGCTAATTGGTTGCAGAATACTCCCTGCGAGGTGCTGCTACACAAAACTACACAAAACATGAGATTGGTTATGAAGTCTGCTTGACTTCTAGTTGAAAGCTAAGTAATTATTTGCTGGTAAAAAAGAAATACTCTTTTGCTCTTCACTGGGTGTTAAGAAAGTATTAGCAAAAAGAAGCATCCTTCTCAATCCTCCCAATAACAGAAAGAACCTGGGTTTGGGCAGAGATGATCGCAGTACACATAGAGCTCAGAAAGAAAAACTTTTTGCTGCTTTTTTACTCTTTTGAGTGAGGAAGATGAGATTGATCAGGATTCACAACTTGCTAAATAGCTGTCCACAGTCGACGATGGGAATAGAGATGCTTGTTTCTGTCAATACAGAATACATCCTGTGGGCTTTTACAATGTTCATCTGCCAGTTTGCTGTGCCTCTGTCTTTGCTTTTTTTTAAAAAAAATACTAAATTGCTATTGTCTTTCACACATCTATCATTTAAATGAAAATGATGTATTTTTCAGACATGTCCAGAGCATCTAATTCAAAAATGATTTTACAGCCATTTTTACTGTGGGAAAGCTGTTAGAGTTCCTCAGGAAGGAAAG
Source organism: Morus bassanus (assembly GCA_031468815.1). Taxonomy (NCBI): domain Eukaryota; kingdom Metazoa; phylum Chordata; class Aves; order Suliformes; family Sulidae; genus Morus; species Morus bassanus. The sequence goes on along the minus strand of CM062567.1, from coordinate 53,361,245 downwards.
GAATGCATGGATCAGTTCTTTCTGTGCAACCTCAAATGTGTCAGAGCAGTGAAATAAATGATGCTATTTCAAGCATATCGTGTTGTGTTATTTTTGGTAGTTCCCAGCAGTTTGGTAAAACAGGAAACACAAACCACCACCGTGAAAGGTTCTGTTACACTTTCTACGAGTAGCACACATGGATTTTTGCCCAGTGATGACGGTATTTATCATCTCAGGTGTTTGGGAGACATGCTTATTTTATTGCGGTCACCAGAAATATCTGCAATAGCAAAACAGTTCCATTTGAATAGGAGCTAATCTGGAACTTGGGAACGTGGCTTTGTAAATGTGATGGAGATGTCTGTATACTTATCATCGGAAAGGTCGTATTAACAAATGTATCAGTGGGCACTGGTAGGGGCACTTAACTCTGGTTGATTCCCTTGTTTTCATGCTCTGAAATCTCTTCTGAGAGGAGCAGACTTGCTACAGAGCCAGAAGCTCCAAAATCTGATGCTCACTAGCAATTATACACATTATACACAAACCAGAATTCTGCAGTCTTGTCACCCATAAGCACAGAAACAGGAGTAAAAAGCAAAGGAAAATCACATTAGTAAACAAGTACCCACTGCACAGACAGATACTCACTGGGTAAGATGGTGCAATGTTAAAGCATATTTTAGAGCAGGACTGCCCTAATTGCTAACGTTTTCTGCTGCAACTGCTGTAATACATCTGGCAAAACTCTCTTTTGGGGTAAATAAGCTTACCTCCATTGAGTACAATTAATGGCATTAATTTATTCCAACAAAGTTTTGGCCAGCTTATATCTGGATGAGCTAAAAGTTATATGCTATCTACTTTGTAGAGGTTTTATTACATTATGAGCAACCACACTGAGGGAAAACTCTAGAGAACAGGCCTCAGAACTATGTTTCATCTTTATGCTTTTAACAGGAATGCCGCATCAAATATAGCTTGTCATAAGAGGTTTTTTTTCTTGTCCTTGTCTGACCTGAGATTGTTCTCGACAGATGAATGAGGTGAGCATCTCCTTTTGCAGCCACTGTTATTGTCCAGCTATGCCCGATATTGCAGAGTTCTGTGGCCAAAGGACAATTGTCCATCCCTATTACAGGACAGTCTCCAAATTTTGCTCTCTAGCTTGAGAAGAACAGAGTGCCATGCCTACTAAACCTTTTTTTCTTAATTTTCTTTTTTTTAATGCATTGTAACAGCTGCAATAACTTCCTTTCACTTTCTTCAGTCTTAGTAATTTGACATGCAAGATTCAGAGCCTTTCAGTTCAGATGGGACCATCGGATCAACTAGTCTGAACCACTCTCCAGCAAAGGTCATTATATTCTGCAGCGTTACATATGCACTGATCTCAGTAAGTTACAGATCTCTAAACCATCCCAGACTAGCATCTGGCTAAGACTGGTGGACACCGAGAGGTAGGGAATCCATCTCCCAGGGTGACTAAATTATCAGTCTTTATATCTCCATTCATTTAATTTTGGAAATAACCCTTAACAACCTATAATGGGCCTTCAGCAACAGAAGCAAATTGGCAAAAATGCAGGAAAATTAGGGAAATTATAACAAAATAGAACAAACTTCACATTCTTGCTAAAGGACTGGGGAAGAGGTCTAATGCTCCTAAACCAAAATTCCCTCTTTCTCTGTTTAAGATCCATCTCTCATCCATACACATCCACATATGGAGTCATATATCCTCCACTAGACAAGGTCAAGACAACAGCTATTGTATCTTACAGCTGTCTGCACATCCTAAGTTGTACCTGAGGCAAGTTCTGAAGAATTCCCTCCTCCCTAGTCATAACTGCCTGCAAGAAGAACAGAGTTCATCTTCTGTGAGAAAAGGTGCATCATTTTGTGGCTACCTAACTGCAACAGGCCTTATTTACAATATCACTTTCCTTACCATATGTGCAATAGTATAACTAACCTGAAAATCATCTTAAAAGTGATTATTGGGCAGAATATTTAAAAAGAAAAAAAGACAATTAATGCCAGGCTGTACTGTTGGCTACTGAAACTTAATGATTTTTATTCTGAATGTAGGAAATATGTCCAGATAAAGATATTTGCCTACAGTACAAATTATAGAAATGATCATCAGAAAGGAATTAATGCATACCTAGACAATGCACATACACTATACAGGGCCTAATTTAGATGCTTTTAAGTCTTAGCCATAGGTGGGAGTGCATTCATGCCGAAAGCGTGGTATTACTGTGGGAACATATTCAAGATACAGATGCTGCCTTAGGCAGCCTTTCTTCCCATGCAAATCCTTCTTTGCCAACATTTGGATCAATCTGCATGGATGTAAGGTGCTGAGATAGAGTAATGCAGGCTCACACATGCTTCTTACGTCTGCTCCAAGCCTGCCCTGCAACATTCTTCTCCCTAGTCTTTGCCACAAAAGTGGCAAGGTATATTTTCTCAGGTTAGCTTGTTGCTGGGGTTTTGGACGACTGTAAAATGAAGTTGAAAACCCAAAATTGAGCTAGCTGCAATTTTGCTCTACCCATCTGCAAATGCATTAAGTGGTGGTGTGAGTCAAGTCAGAGAATGTTCATAACATCACTGGCAGAGGACATCTGAAATTGCATATGGAAGAATGTAGGTCCTGAGCTTAACGGCATTATGATGTCCTTGAACTGTGGAGCTCTGCTTAGACAGAGCTTGAATGAATGCTGACTTACTTCCTTGACAACTACCAAGACAACAAAACAATGAAGGCTCTTGCCAATTCCCAGCCATGATTTCTCAAATGCTTAAAATGCCCAGAAACAAAAAAGGTGCATACGTATTTGTATTCCCTAATGTAAGTGTGACGCCCAATCTGCCACATTAAAATATGCTATCCCTGCATCTGCCCTTGTCATACATACTCTAGTTGTCTATTTTTTCTTTTTTTCTATTATTACTTTTGCAACGTGATTTTTCACTCTTCAGATATCAAACCTACTATCTATAATCTCACCCTTCTTTTCTTATTTGAGCTTTCCAAGACTGTTTCTAGAGCTGACGGAATCCAAAAAAGAATGCCATGCTGCACTGCCAAGTATCTAACAGCTCAAAGCCTATTCCACAAGCTTCCCAGAAAGATGGGTGCGCAACCTCTCTTCCCACCCCACCACTCCACAATCCTGTTTCTGCCATCTAGACTGAACACATGAGAACGAGAGAACCCTCCCAACCATCATCTTGTTATTTATGCAACGGTATGTTGTCACATGTGCTGATCACCATGTAAGCAAGCAAGGTACTTCCACACTGCAAATACCTGTAGTTTAGATAAGGCAAATGATAAAGTGGAACATGCTCATGAGGAAAGAGAACTCACAAGACTGTACAGCAGCTCCAGGAAAGTTGCAGGCACAGTCCTTGGTCCTGACCTCTTGACTATTATACCTCTCCTTCTACATGTGGGATATTACAGAAGCCGCTGTTTCTCATAGCATAAATGGAGCCCAGCAAACGTTCAACCACTCAGAAGACTGAATTCTGTGGAGTCCTGCTAGTTCTGACCATAAACTCATTACAAATATTAAAGAGAATAGGTTTCAGTTCAGGAAAATACGGATACTGCAGAATACTAGCTATCAAAAATGTACGTATTAGGGCAAACAGGTGAGGAGAGCCCTTGAATGACTGTTCTTGCCCATGCTCAGTGTAGCACATGCTGCTACCCATCAGTCACTAGAGTACAGCTTCGCCTTCAGTGATTCACCTCTCAAGGCCAACAACAAGCCTTTCAAATGGTCAACTTCCCAAATTGCTATGAAGGATTAAAAATCAGTATGGAGGAAGATGAGATGCAAAGAAATCTTTTCTTATTTATTTATCTATCTTCTTAAGAATTCTTGCTTTCTAAACTTGTATTACTTTCAGTTTCAGTAGGGAAGATACCTATTGTCACACTCCAGAAACCAACTAAGCATCACTATGCTTCTTGCTACTCCTGAAAAGATTTTGTGGATCAATTGACATGGACTGCATATGATGGCTTTCTATTGTGCTCCCAGTTCTAGGATCCCTGGGAATAGTTGTTTGACTCCTCTTCAGACAGCATGAATAGAAAACATGTGCTGGTTCTGTAGCTGATAGCTATGTTTTTTTCTTAAGCGACTAGGGTACAAGTGGCTTGAAAACTTTTACCTTTCTTCACAGACAATGAATCTATTATTCAAAGTCCTTTACATAGCCTCATATCCAGTCTAGCACTCCACACTGCCCATCTCTTTTGGCGTGTGAAGCAGATCAGCAAACACTCCTTATCTGCCAATTTGAGGAGTTCTGCCCTGCAGCTCTCTGGTCTCTAAGCCACACTTACTGGCTTTGTGTAGTTCCCCACAACTGCATAGCCTGCACTTAAACATATGAACACATTTGTAAGCTGTTTGCTTACAAAACCAGATCAACAGAGCTTTGGAAGAACTACACCTTTGTCCCTAAAAGCATCATCATTACAATTCATCCTATTACTACACGAATTATAACCGAGATCGGTCTGCTGGGAAATAGAGTATTTTTCACATCCAGGTTACTTGAGATGCTGATCTACTTCAAATGTCACTGAACACAGACTTAATACATCATGTTGGAGGGCAGCCTTCACACTGATAAAGGACCTTTTGCTTCCTTCTTCTCCTCCCAATGAGTCCTGCCAATATCTGAAATGAGAGTAGAGGACAATGCTCCTCCTGGATCCAGCTGACATAAAGAGCTGTCATAGAATGGAGGGAATGAGTAACCTGAAACAAGCAACTAAAGTACGTAATGAACAAAAGGGCAAATTTTGCAGTTAAATTGACCCAGCCATTCTGGTTTTAGTGAGAGTATGCAGATAATTAAAGGAGTTTATCTGTATGGATTGGTGCCCAAATGGTCTTGGCACATAAGCAGTCTGTGAGGAGAATAACTGTGAGGATATAAATGAAAACAGGAGAAGGCAACATTTCAGCTAAATATTAGATATTAAATCTCAGGCTGTGGAATCACCTTCCAACACAAATGGAAGAAATAGCCTAGGCTATTTAAAAATTAGCTGGACAAATCACATGATCAATTCCATGCTCACTGAGGACTGGACAACATAACCCAAGAAGTCTTTTGTCATCCAGAGTGCTCCTAATTCTATCCTGATTACAGATGTAAAACATATTAAGCTTAAGTGAAAATGTAATTCATTATATTCCACTTTAGGTGCATCACTTATTTAATGGGATGTCTCCTAGGAAAGCAATTTAGTAGTGCAGCCAATAACATTGTCTGCTGTTTAACTGGGACAGAATTAGCATAAATTCAACTTAATAGAGACACATTTAGCTAAGACCAAGCAATTGTGCTACATCACAGTGAAATTCTACAATCCTGAAGTTTTATACCCACTAAATGAGACTACAGGAAAAGTCCATATATGAAATACCTGACCAACAGAATGGGTGGTTTTAAATACAGTGGTGCATTTTTCATTGTTATCATATTCTGTTGCTATTTGACGTCTTTTTAAATCTTGTTTTTAATAGCCTCTTCACTTAGTTGGTATGGGTACTTATCAGAATGAGCAACTTCCCCAGTACTTGCAAGTACTGTTCCACTACCATATGGGAACCCATGCCTTGTTACCACCTCTGACTGGGAAAGAGGTGGTGTATGGCTGCTGTAATTCAGCAATCTCCCAGAAGCATTTAGATTCTGATACAGTTGCTTCTAGTAATCCTCACTCAATTACAGAAAATGACCTTATTGCATTTTCCAGATTTTCTTGCTCCTCAGCAAGATGAAAGAGCCATCCAAAAATTAATCTGTCAGCCTGGAGGTCTGCACAAATGTTATTGTTTTCTGTAGGTAAAAGAAGAGGTCCAGGCTTTGTTAAACGGTATGAGAAATCTTTTAAGAATAGATAGTCTAGAACCCGCAGAAGCATGTTACTGTAAGAATGACTCAGGCAGTAATCATCACAACATATTTATAAACAGCACAGAAAAACATTAATTCAAAATGACTTCTCACCTCATAAAGTCACCATATAGAGCAAGCCATGTGCCAGGGAGTCTGTGTAGTCTGTTACCTACCTCCTATGCCAATCCTTGATGGAAAAGTTCATCATGCTCTAAGTAATTATAGGAAAGTTTTCTTCTAATCTTAGATGTGGACAGCTAATTCTCTGCAGCCTGTCAGTGACAGATTCCCTACAGTTAACTTCTAATTGTCAACATGTCGGTTGTTAATCTAATTTTTGTACCTCTTCTTCTTCCTCAGGAATATGGCAGCCAGCAGGTCACTCTATGAATGACTACAGGAGACAACAGTCTATGACATCTCTTGAGTTTACTATTGAATAAACCTGTATTTGTCCTCCAGAGTAATCACAGGAGCAGTAGTAATAGTGCTCCAGAGATGATCTTGCTGATAATGCTAGATGAGTCTGGGGACTAGGTGTGCTAAGGACAGCATAAACAAATACTCATGTTGCCAAGAGTATGTATCTCTATAGACAATATACACAAAAAACATCATTCATCTTTTCTTCTGAACAATCCAGCAGATACTGTTAAAAGGGGTCATGTTTTAAAAGTTTATGGGACGCACATAATCTGCCTGTGACTTCCAGCTGCCACCATGGGAGGACTGGGAGCACCTGCAGAAACTATGTCACATCTGCCAGGCCTGTGCAGATGTTGTGGAACTACTGAGGGGCTAGACATGACAGTGGACACCAAAGTTTAGGCACCTGATTAGCTCCCACAGTGACTCCAACAGTACTCAGGAGGTCTAGAAAAGAGATACATCCTCTGCAATAGAAGTGGCTTCCACAGAAGCCTACCAGCCCTTTGAAAGCCCAGAACCAAAGTAGAGTGTGGTGGCATGATACAGTACTACAAATTTCCTCATCTTATAAAAGTGTAATACAAAAATTCTCACCTGAAAGAATCCCTAAAAAAAAGAATCCCACTGCACATGAGGTATCCTGCAAAATTACAAACATCTTCAAAAAAATCTTGGGATCATATCCCAAGAGTTGTCTTATTCTGGGATTTCTTGGCCACCAGATACTATAGTATTTCAAGCACCTCCTCACTCTAGATGACTGAAAAGAAATATCATCATCTACCTTGGTTACCCATAGACTAAATGGTTGGCTACCATATTCCTGAAGAAGAGGTATAATGAGTAGGTTAAATAAGTGAGGGGGAAGGTATACAGGTATAAAGGGGATCTGTAGTGGCAATTTAATACCCTCCCACATGGGACAAGGGTTTGTAGTATCAGTGTACACCTTTAAAAGTTCAGAGTAGGAACTGGAGCCATTTAACTGAATCAGTAGAAAATCAAAATAACTAATTTGACACAAGTGTGTACAGGTTCCATCCCATCCCAGTTTTCACTGGTTGTAATGAGCTTTTGTTAAGTACTGAACTCTGTATGCACCTGCTTCTTTCCATGCATGAAAATTATGATAACTCGCAGCACACAGAAATAGGTCAGAGGCAACATATGTCAAGTGCCAAAGACCCTGCTCCCCAGTCCATTTTAAGAATATATATAAAAAATATGGCTCAGTTTACCAGAGATGCAGAGCAGCTAAGTGGCCACCTTTAGGTTACCTTAGTTCCATCAAACCATTTTAATTCAAATGCCTGAGTTCACACTTGAAAGTGGTCATATTTGTGTGAAATGAGAGAATATTTAACCCCCCTGCCATGAGAACGCTGCACACATTATTTACTCCGTCAAAAAAAACCCACATAACCTGGTAAATAGGAAGTTAGTCACTCCAGAGAGGAACATGAGGAACCATACTGTGAGGTGTATTTAAAATAAAACAAAATGTTTTCAACTGTTTCTATTATAAACCTGTTTCGATTATAGTACTGTCAGTATCTTGGGCAAAAGTAATTTAAATGGGTGAAGCAGAACTGGAAACAGTACATGGATTTATTATTTGAAATCAAATAATTTAACCTGCCGGCTGGCTTTATCCATGACTTTCAAACTTTGAATAAAAACAGAAATCTGTATTTTTTCCTTCAAAAATGTTGTGAAGAGTTATCTCCACCCAGGCCTCCCCTAGGCTTCAAGCAATTACAGACAACACAGGAATAAGGTATGTCCTTGTGAAAATCCCATACCCCCTTGCCTTGAGATTCTAAGCATGCCAATTTCAATCAAGAAAATTAACACAAAATAGTGATTTCTCCATTTCCAATTATTTCTCCAAAAAGTAGCAATGTAAAAAAAAAAGGGGGGGGGGGACGGACGGACACCCCATCTCTGCTATCCACCAGTATGAGGTCTTCTGGCTGCAGTAGGAAGAAATGAGTATTAAGAAATGAGAATTAAAGTTGGGCACCATTCACCTGGCTTCTCAAAGAAGCTGGTAGACAAGAATCAACTGAATTTTCTTAGCTCCTGATTTAGAGCTTCACCCATCTGAAATCCTGGTCCTGGTAGTTAAGGCCCTCTAGAAGCTAGGACCTAGCTTCTGAAAGACCTCCCTCCTCCCCATGCCTCAGAAAGAGTATCATCAAGAGATAAAATGAGGCCAGACTGCTGATTGCAGTTATCCACCCTACAGAGGTTATTGAACACAACAAGTTTTTCAGTATGTCCTAAAAATTCGTGTATTAGCACCTCAATGCCTTGACAAAGGCTGTACTAGAAACAAAGGGGAAAAGAAAAGCTGAAAGAAATGTCTGATCACCTGTTAATCTCTCCATGCTGCAGCACAGGAAAAAGTCTTTGTGACTTATGTATGGCAATATAATTTACTGTTCAAGGAGTTTTGCAAACGTTATACTTAGAAATGAAAGAAAAAATTTGAGCCGCACATTTTCCTGTGAACAAAGGGACAAAAGTCTTCTGAGACCTGTGTGATAACTTACGTTGGTTTCCAGTTATGCTAAAATTCCTACTAGCTGTCTCTCACCTAAAATTTTTTATTAAATAACCTTTCCTGAGGCCCCATATTGCCATCCAAATATGTATTTCCCACTGCCTTTCCTAATGTTTTCAGTCTTTAACTGAAGCCCTTTCAAGGCGCTTTCCTCTTGTAGAATAAAAGCCTCGTGGAAAGCCTTCAAATATGTACAAATGACCTAGGATTAAAAATAAGTAGAGCTGCTGAACATACCTATCAAATCCATGACATGCAAATTCAAACAAAGCTAAACTTAAGCAGATGAACAAATGTACGCCAATCTGTGTGAAACACTCACTGGATCATTCAGATGGTGCCTTTATACTACAGAGTATTGCCCTCTGGACTTCACACAGAAAAAGGAATGCTATTAAAAATTCAGAGGAAAGCTAGGTTTGTTTTTGCCAGCTTATGAATTTGTCAAAAAAGTGACCTTTTAGCTCCTTTTCCCAGAGGTGTGAACATTTTTTCATACTGTTGATATATGTGCCAATTTAGAGTAAGTTATACACAGTAGGTGTTTCTAGAAATATTAAAACCTCAGAGCTTGCTCGGACAGCAATTTGAAAACAGATTGCTGAAGGACAAAGGAACATTGCTAATTCCTCCTCTAGAAAGGCTCCCTCTTAAAATTTTTATTTTTTAATTATATATCACTATTGACATCAGACTTTCAAAGAAATAATGGAATTAAAGTATCATAATCGTTTCAATACTAAATATCTTCAATAATTTTTTCTTCCATATTGTGCTTACAGTGCCTAGACCTACTGTGTAACAAACTACACCAAAATAATCAGAACTAACTAATTTATTTTAGTTTAGATACATTTTCTCAAAAATCTGTTTACCTTGGCAGTAATTTTCCAGAGGGAAAATGTGTAGTTTTGATAGTAATATTAGTGAGGCAAACTATGCCACTGAGTCCTACAGGCTTATATTCTCCTACTGAACCGTAAAGACCATTAGTATTAATAGAGGCTACATACACGTGCGCTTCCCTCAACACTTCAATACGGCACCACGGTCAGGGAAAGAAGGAGCGCAGTGCCTATGTTTCCGTGGGCATTTCTTGGGGGTCAGTGGCTTCAGAACAGTAACAGCCTGAAGACTCACGCATGGAGACTTAGCTTGATTTTCTAGAGCATCCAGAGAAAGTCAGCTGCTGAGGATGATTTGTTAACTCAGCTCAAATTTCATAAAATCACCTTTTGAAACAGATGTTTCTGTTTCTGTAGGATGCAATTTCTAGTTGCATAATCAAGTCCATGAGCATCTATTAAATAAAAAAAAAAAAAAAAGACTTAAAAGCAGACTCCAGATTTCCCCTTTATGTACTTTCCAAATAATTTTATATATCAGACATTGTGCCTAAATCTTTTCTTTAGTGTTTTTTCTTTTGGATTTTATTACGATTCAACTGATTTGTATCTCAGTATTTCCCTTAGGTATAAAAAAAAGACCAAAAACCATGTCAAAAAGAGGATAACCCCCACCAGTGTTTGGCATTCATTATCCAGATACAGGGCAAGAGCACACTACACACCAGAAAATGTAGGTCGAAGACTCATCACTGCACATGCTAACAAAATAAACTATAATGATGTTCCATTTACATAGTTTAATCTTCTTTCTTTCAAAAAAGCAAATAAGGGACAAGAGTCAGTCTGGGATTTAAATCTGCACAACTAAGTAACTTATTATGCAGCATTCTGGAAGCATGGTGTGCTTTAGGGAAGGAATTAAATGTTAAATAATGGGACTCAGCAATACTCAAAATGGGTGGTGTTCATGTTGGAGTGAATAAAGGTATGTGATTTCTCCTCACTGATCATATGTAGGAGACTGCACTTTGTAAAACAATCTAGTGAAGAAATGTGAAGCCCAACAAAGAAAGAGCTTTGTTGAAACACTACAAGTAATGAACATATAGTAAATATTATCTGCATATTGAAAAGTTCATATGAAAAACATTTCTATAATTAAATTTTAAAGAGGCGGTGGAACATGCTTCTTTATCCTCTTATCCTCATTTGTGATTGAGCAAGTGGGTATCGAAAGTAAAAATAGGCATTTTTCAGCTCCAACCAGGCGAAAGCTCATCTCTCAGTTCTGCTATTGCAGTGCCCATGGCAACATATTTACCGATACACAGGCAGATTAGTGATTAACCTAGGAAAACATTAGCTTACTGTAACACATGACATGTTTTGACAGAGAGAGATATGAAAACTCATTGTCCCAGGAAATTACTACAGAGGATGTACAGGTCTGTTGCTAATGTATATACATGTACACTACTCCACATACATGTATACTCAATACACACTGCAATTTAAATGTTCATTCATGCAATATGCTTGCTTGTATCATCAATGGATAAAATTTGTATTTTTTTTTACTTGGCAATTTAGACATTCCCTGTAATTATGAGAGTTTGACTTAAAATTAATCACAATGAAAATTATCTACTTTTTTCTCTTTTAGTTATTCTGATCTTACAATCATAAACTAGGAGCAACTTCAGTGACTTAAAAAAGGAACCTAAAGCTGAAAAAACCTGATGACATTAATTTAAAATCTAACAACTTCTCTGCACTACATAGGTGCATATATTGCAGACAGGCTTTTAAGCTTCTTCAGGTGACTACATCCAGTGTAGAGGATCACTTTCTACCTTTAATTTTATTTAATGCTTTTGCTCATAATTTCTGAAGCTCCTATCAACCTTGCTGTTGTAATTCCAAATGACCTCCAACATTGCTATTATGATAACACTGCATCCCACACAGCTAGCTCTGTATTGTTGACTAACATATACTAGAAAACACAAACACATCTCCTAAAAAAAAAAAAAAAAAAAAAAAAAAGAAAAGAAAAGAAAAACCAAGACCTCAGAGAAGTCTGCAATTATCCATGAATATCCTGAGACAGGCAGGTGGCTAGCCCACATAAACAGTCCGCATCACCAACCACATCACCAACCAGAGAGTTAGAATTAATACCAGCTGAAGTTTTGACTGGCTGCTGGGAATACTTTGATGTTGTTTTCTTTGAACACATAACTCTTCCCTCTCTTCCCCCAGGTCAGGTCTAAGAAAAAAGACTGCAATAACAGTACAATGAAAATGTCGTGAACTGTACGAGATGAGAGAGCAAGGAAACAGTAGCTCACAGGTCACTAAACCTCTAAGTAGTACAAGGCAGTGGCAACTGACATCACATTGTATTATGCTCTCACAGGATGCCCTTCTTTCCCCCTCCTCCTCCTCTGAGCAGACACAAATTGGTATTTTATTCCTCTGTTGAATCTGTGACATGAGAAATGAGATTTCAAAATAGACAGCGAACTCTGATTTCAGGGACAGCTTGAGATTAAGTACTTATATTAAAACAATATATTTATATAACATGAGAGAGAAAAATCTAACAAAATGCTTGAAATGTATTCAGCATTGAAACCTTCAGCACATCCCATTCAGATCAGTTTGTAGTTTGCATACCTCATCACACGCATCAGGCTGTGAAAGATGAAGAATGCAGCATCTAAACTCACAAAGCTCTGGAGAAGCTGACAGAGGTGACAGTAGGACACTGGTATCTTAGTGTCAGTATGAGTTGTGTGGCGCTCAGTTACAACCACAATGGGCAACAGCGCACGCGCGCGCACACACACACACACACAAAGCAAGCTTGTTGACCTGTCCTTGTATTTGTGAATTTATTGACCTACAACTCAGAAGCTAGGATTCTTTCTGCCCTATTGTTTCAGCAAATCAAGGCAGAATTTCAGAATCGGACAAGAGAAGCTTTGAATGGAACAATGTAACTTCTACAAGATACACAGGAGATTCCTTACTCAATACTTAAAAATGCTTTAAAAAAACATGAAGGCAATAGATATGCAACCTTTTCAGAAATGGCTAGCATCTTGCTCCTTCAGCCCGGTTACACTCTGTAACTCAGACAAAAGCCTCCTCTTGACAACTTCTTATGCCCTACTATTTATGAATTATCTAGTTTGTATAGTTATTACTTCAAAAAATAGTTAAAGTAATGTAAATTATCTAAAAAAATTCTAAGGTATTTGCATGGTCCTTTTCACAGCCCTGTTTTTTCGTGTTCTTCTCTCATAAAAGATTCTTGGTCTATCTTGGGAAAAATCCTTTCTCATTTGGCAACTCTCATTTTTTCAAAAATTGAGACAGAATCATGTTAAGTTCGAATTTTACATAAGCACATAACTCTTAATTTATACTTTTCATTGATCACATTGTCTTTTCCTGTAATCATTTAAAACTCAGGCAGAAATAGGGCAAATGAACCGATCTAGGCCTCCATCCAGGCAAGCACTTAATGGTGCCGTTAACTGCAAGCACAAGGAGGAACTCTGCTGAAAACCACTGGACAGCTCTCCTGCAGTGTTCACAAGTTCAGGAGGAGAACTGAAATCCAGCCTGCACCACCTAAACTTAAAGTCCACAAAATGAACAAATAAATTAAAAAAAAAAAAAACCAAAACCAAAACCAAACCAAACCAACGTAACCTTCTTAAAGTTTTTGCCACTTTATTTATGCAAGCTAACTGTAAAAAAAAACGCAAACCAAACAAATCAAACAAAAAAAGCCCAAAGCCACCACACAAGACAAAATGACAACGAAAAGCTGCACCTAGTAATTCTGGGCAAAATCCCTGATGCAGATGTAGCTATAATGACAGAGGAACTTCTGTTGTCTGGGTCGATTGTGTAATTACATAGAAATCACACAGAAAAGCAGCAGAAAAATGCCTTCAAATGGCATACACTGTGTTTGCCCCAGGAGATGTGCGGTTCTGCTACTGATGAGCCCTTGGAGTGAACCTGCACCACAGGCAAACATTTTTACGCAACTGAGATTATGAAGTCTATCTAAGATGTTCCTTTAAACAGCAATTTCAGATATTATGCCTGTAAATCAACATTTTTGTTAATGAGACGGTGGTTGCACTGGGTGACTCTACTGTCTGAAAATCATAATCCTGAGATTTAGACTGCCCTCAAATGGGTCATACAAGCCAAAAACCTAATCACGACAATTTTAAGCGTTTGCCTGTTTGGCTGGCATTTATTTATAAGTCACCTCCAGCTGCTAGTGATTTTCGGCAGAACCTCCATTTGCATGTAAGGCCTCCCAAAAGATAGCACCAGGTTCTACTCCTCAACTCTAACCTCTGCCTGTTACTCCCCATGATGTACAAAATCTTTATTGTTTCCTCATAAGCTTTCCTTGCCCTTCAAGCCCCCCATGGTCTCCTGGACCTCTACAGACCACTCCTGTGAGCTGTATTAAATTACCTGATACAGACTGAGCAAGAGGCACAGGTTCTTGCTGGCTTTTGGTGTGTGGAATACACATATACAGCATTCTCTACAGTTACTCTCTGCACTTGTTCATTTATTCTTCGTTGTTTTGGCAGGTTTTTCTTTCAAATTATTTCTTTTGGGCTCTTAATCTTCATCTCTACTTGCCAAAGAAAAATGGTGAACAAGGCACACAGCTCTCAGCAGGCACAGAAGCAGCACTCAGAACGAGAAGAACAGCAAAGCTGACAGCTGTGCTTTTCTGCACTGAGCACAGTGGGTAAATCAATACCCCGGCAGCCCTGCTGCCATCTGTGGAGTTTCTGGAGCAGACAGGTTATTTATAGAAACTTGTTTGCACAAAGCCAATATTTACCTGTCGGTGCTGTCAAAATTTGCAATCCATCTTTGCTGTTACCCTGCTGTTTTTCATGTCAATAGTGGAATTTTCCAAAAGAAAATACTGTAATGTTTTTCCCCCCTTAAATGTTCCCTTCCTGCAAGGGTCGGTTACGTTAATTGTTGCAGCAGGAATGCATCTGGTTTCCATGGGGCCTTGGGGATCCTCCAGAACACTGGAAAGCTAAAGGGATGTCAAACCTAAAAAGCCCATTTCTCTGTCTTGTTCCAGCCGCAGCAGCATGACATTTCCCTGCCAAGGCCAAGCTCAGATTTAATGTTGCAAAAAACCAATCATTCCCACCCCCAAAAAAGGTCTCCTTTTTGAAACTCTGGTGGCTGCTGCTACTGTTGTAAACATAACCATTATTTTCAAGCGGGGGAGAAGTTTTAATGTGAAATTTCAGTGTATTTGACTTCAAAAGTGAACTCAAATTCTACAGCTAAGTCCCAGGAATGAAATGCACAGGTGATCTCAAGCCTGGGTCCTTGCAGGCTGACATTTACATCACCAAACTACAGGCATGCCCGAAGGAGACGAGAAGGAGGAACCAAACCCTGGTTTCTGTCCGAGTTTCTTCAGGTCAGAGGCTGGGTTACACTGCTAGGACAGCGCAAGACAGTAGGACTGGCTTCTGCCAGTACCTTTGAGTGGCTTCTCAAAGGCTGTCACTCCCTGGGACTATTCTCATAGAGCTTTTGATGGTCAATTTTCTGTAAATAAGAGTTCTTCCATAATCAGAGATAAAGTCCTATTGAAAATGGCAATCAAACCCAGCATCATAAATCTGTATCACTTTCCATTTTAACTAATGCAAGAGTGTAACTGCTGCCGTAAATCACGGGGAGGCTCAGGGTTCAAAACCAGCTCCTGAGCGCGCCTTGGGTTCAGCTCTAGATAAGCTATCAGCTCCCAGGAGGTCACCACTCTGCTACGTCACCGGCTAGCAACCTTACGTATTCTGCAAGCTCACAGGACAGGACTGGAGAAAGTAGGGCAGGGCTTAAAGCAGGAGCAGTAGAAGCATTTTTCAGTGAGTGGTTTAAAGAACAAGGATTAAATTCTTCTGTCAGATGAGGAATGTATTCTGTGATCTGTAAAGCAAATACTAATGGAAGTAGGATATCGCTTAAATACATGCCTGTCTGGGAGCCATCTAAATGATGAGGGGAACAGGTGAATAAGGACACTGAAGAGCAGCAGAAAGTGTTTTAGATTTACTTTTGTTTGTTTTAATATTAATTACTGAGCCCTACAACTTAAACAGCTTCCTAGCTCTTGGCTAGGAAACACAGTAAAGCCAGAAAATGGAACAGGGTAATTTCTCACTCTTGTTTTCTCCACTGAGACTCACAAAAAGGATCCTCTTTATATAATGTGGTTTCAGATGGTTTTTGAATATTGTTTAAAGAGCATGTCAAAGCCACCACAAAGTAATTCCTCCTCTTAGATAAGGTCTACAAACTCCCCCCCAGGGTAAGTATTAGAGAGCCTGCAGGAAAACTGATTGTTAGACAAATGGAGCCACAGACGTGACTTTCATCTGGTGTGCAAAGCAGGGATGTTACATGCAAGGCAGAGACACCCAATTGTGAAAAGTGACATTTTTAACAGAGACATTCCTCCAAAACAAAAGGCTCCTAGATTTTTTAATTTTTTGTGGGGGAGAATTTTCTGGTCTTGTCTCCTGCACTAGGAGTCCATTTTTATTCTTTACAACTGACAACAAAAATGTTGAGAGCTGATAACGCTCAGGATCTCACAGGATCAATCTACTGGTGATAAAGGCTCTTGTCACATGTGCACTATATCCACAACTGCATAATTCTTTTCCTTAACACATACATCTGGAGCATACTATAGGACCTCTAGGGCTCAAAGTTCTGCACTCAGATCAATCCATAGCCATAACACGGTACCTTTCACTCCACTTCATTATTAACCAAGTTTTATATTCGCAACATCAATGCTTCTATTGTGCTTTGCCAGATCACATCTAGCCAGCACTGTCCTATTGCTCCGTGTTGATCAGATAAATGTTTGTCCTGTCCTACCAGAAAGCAAACAGAGCCCTTATTCCCAGCCTTTGCTGGTGAAGCCATGCCTCATTT
The DNA here is from genome assembly GCA_031468815.1 of Morus bassanus. Taxonomy (NCBI): domain Eukaryota; kingdom Metazoa; phylum Chordata; class Aves; order Suliformes; family Sulidae; genus Morus; species Morus bassanus. The sequence goes on along the minus strand of CM062567.1, from coordinate 53,344,448 downwards.
GTTAAGCTTTGACAGAGATCATGGCAATAAGAACACTCCTTAAAAAGAAACCTCATGAAAATAGTAATGAGAAAACACAGGCTGAGTTTAAGTACTAGTCTGGAGTGTGACATGGTCATGGACACCCAGAAATTCTCCTTAAGTACAGGTGGCATGAAATCACCAATTTGCACTACCTGAATAAAGGTGAGATAAAAACTTGGCACAGACCATAGTCTGGATACTACCTGAAGGTTCTCTTCTCACTTAAAATAAAAAAAAAAAACCTGAAAGAAGGCCATCCCTTTAATTTATGCACTGTGTTAATATTTAGGTTGCATAGATCTAATGCTGACTGCCACAGGTGCCTTTGTATGGCCTTGGACACATAATTTAATCCTTCCACGCGTTCATTCTCCTTTTATCTTACTCCCCAGCACTCAAGACTGGCAACTACTACATCTAAGAGAGTGGATAGGAGGAGCTAATGCTACAGGTAGTATCTCATGTGCTCACTGATGGGCCTTGCTCACACACTCAGGGTTTAAACCAATGCCACTTTGGGCTAGGAGAACAAGATCCAAAACAGATCTTCATCTAAGAAACATAATTTTCAGACATGAGACTATTTCATTTAAGAAATTAAATCCTGAGATAAGCAGTCCACTTGATCTATACTATGGCACATTATACGGGCCACTTAATTCTCCATGTAGATCTACATGGCTTAAATGGCATTAGGAAACATTGTGTCCTGAAGCATGAAACAGGACAGATAGAATAGAAGTTTAATGGTCTCCTCTGTTCTGATGTCTATTACTGAGTTCCAGGGATGGGACCTGGATGACCCAAGTGATCCTTTTCAGTTCAATGTTCACTAGTCTTTTCCTTTCTTGTGCCTGATTTAAAAGAAAAAAGGGAAAAAAAGCTGATTGCAGCCTTCAGCATACTTATGTGATTAGGGTAATGAGGAAGAGACCATTTTATAAAGCAGTTCACAGATTCTTTCTTTCTTTCAAATTTCAGAATGCAGCTGGTTTCAATCTTCCAGCTGGCAAAGAGGGGACTCCTCACAGTAAGTACTCCGCTTAATCTTGGGACTTCTCAATCAGACACAGCTGAAGTAGTGGCATGATTATAGGCCTTGGTCAAGTGTCGCAATACAAGATGATTTATATTAATCAGCATTCTCTAGAATCAGTGCAAAACAAATCCAACACAGCTACAGACCTTGAAAGAAGTCTTTCTTAGCCCACCACTCTTTCCTTTGTCTGAAAACACCCTCTTGACAGATGGTAGCCAAGTAATCAAACATTTACAGCAGCAAAGAACCAGCACACAGCCTGGCCATCAGAAAGATCACTTGTATGTGTTAAGCACCTCCTGTAAATTCCCTTTTGGTGTTCACAGGTTGGTTTTGACCATAAGGAAAACTTAACCTTTCTCTAATTTCAGTACAATGGTGCTCTCAATACCTCTAGAGAGTTCCAAGTTGTCAGAAGCCATCCACTGTTGCCCACGACAAAAAAACCTGTCTGCCTCTGCTGTTACTGAACACTGAAATGAAATGCTTATGCTAAGACAGATGTGCCAAGTCTCCTGACTTGTGAAGGAACAAACTAATATACAGGTTATTTTAAATCCAGCTTAAACTCCAATTCACGGACAATTTAGAGGGTTAAAGAAGAAAAAGGGGAGGGGAAGGGCAGATTTGGCTGGCTCCACCTACCTTCCATGGCACTGAGGTAAAGGAGCCAAACGCTTTCTTGCTCTGCTGTCATGAGGGCAACTTCCCTCTCTCTCAATGCTATTTGGCTTTTGATGCCTCCCTCGCAGCAAAGCACCAGCCTCCACTTGGCCACTGTGTGGTACCTGCCCACTGGCGTGACAGAAAGAAGGATGTGGGAATAAAAGATAGGAGGTAGAAAAGTGTGTCAAAGGAATAAAAGATAGAGGAAAGTTACTGCAGTCAAAATTCTCAGAACAGGGCAACTTTGGACTAGATTCCAATCCGTCTCTCACACAGTGGATAAAGCGAGATTTTGGACCCAAAACTGGTCCTATTCGTAGACAGTGATGTATTTAACTGTTAAGAGAAAAGCATCTGTTTTGAAACCTCTTAAAAATCTAATACATAGGAACTGGAACAGGCATTTCAGTCTATCTACCCTAGATCAAATTCCAGATGACCACATGGTTTAATGCCTTGCTTTCACCTCCAGCAAACAAGACTCTGCCTTACTAGCCAAATGCAAGCAATACCTCTGGCTCCAGAAACACAAGCAACAGCCTGTAGGAATCCAAACTGTCCCTCACATCATAAATACTGCCCACATTGGCTCTATCAGAACATGCACCTTTTTGCTCACAAACATGATGAAGGACATTAAGTTTCCCTCATTATCAGCACTTTCCACTATGTATCTGCATAGGCATGGATAGGCTGAGAGACACCAGGCACTGGAACCTCCTTTATTCTGCACAGGAGAGTGTATAAGCCTGGGGAATGGAGAGGGCATTTTTAATTAGTCCAACATAAACAAAACTGCCTGAAAACGTAGTGACAAATAGAGGCTCGGCCTTCTGTAGGTCAAACCCAAGGGCTACATTCATACCCCGGGGCAACTTCATTATCCTCAGCTGAGCTGCACAAGGGATTAATTTAACCCCCAGAGAAGGGTCAAGAGAAACTGGGAGAGGAACAGAACAATCCATTAATAAGAGCTATACAGATACATGTTCATAGAGTTTAGTTCAAATTCCTCCTTTCAGTTGCTGTTTTTAGTGCAAGAGGGTACTTATAGTAACATTACCATTTCTATTCAGCTGCCTCTGATGTTGTCAGAACCCTTTCTTCTATTATATATTCTCAAATGACTTTTAATTTAAATCATTTATATTCTCAAAACCTGTAAGATCTGGTTAAGTACTCTGAGGCTTGTTCACCTGTCTACTTGAATTTTTTCTTTTGCTTTCTTTTAACAAATTCTTAAAATGTATCTGTAAGCCAGAGAATAATTACTTTTTTTTATGAAGCTGCTTTCTGTTTTATAGCTAATTGTTTCAGTTGTGAGCTGCAAGCAGTGTTCCTATTCCAGAAGGATAACGTTGTCAGGTTCTAAATGTGACTGTGAACCTTAGGTATAAAATTGTGCAGTAGCCCATTATTGTACCAGCTGCCACTATTAGGCTAGAAAAAGAGAAAAGGGGGTGGAGAGGCAAAGCATTGACAGCAGAAACATCCTAGGACTCAGCATTTTTTTATACTTGGGGGCATATTATTGGTAGCCTATTGTTATATTTCCAATCTCTTCTTCCTTGAATATGATTGTTATTTTGCCAACACAGTGAAGACGCTACATTGTCTTTTATTTATTTTGATGAACTAAAGCATCTCAATGTAACTTGAAGCACTGGAAAATGTAAACAATACAGGATTTACTCAAATACCTTTTCCAACCCCAGCACTTGCAGAAACAATGTGGAAAAAGCCTCTGTAACAGGCACCTAATTGAAGCTGACCTACCTACTGCCTCCAAAACAATTCATATGGTCTGTTCTCTCTCTCTCCCCCTCTCCCTCCCTTTCCTTTTTTTGAGGGTTCCCTCATTCCTCCCTCCCCAAGAAGCCAACCTGCAAGCCTTCCCATGACACAGCAGGCGTACATCTCGTTCTGAGAAAGGGTACACGCACAGAAGGAGGACGCATTGGCTCTGGTCATGGTGCGGTACCACCCCAATCATGTAACAGTGAAGCAGCCCACGACCTTGAGCTTTTACCTGACCCAACATTGCTCGAACAACCAAGCTGGCATCACCGGTCTAGTCTAAATCTTAACAGTGCCCTGCTATTGCCTATCATGTATCTTCACATGTGCTATAAAGTATACTTATTCACATTTTAGCTCTTTCAGATCCAAATTTGGCTCTAACACTGATAAATTTGAGTTTTAAAGAAAGCCCTTATTTGGACCAAGTGAGCCAGAAATAAGTTTAACTGAACATCAGGAACAATTTCAGGGTTAGCACATAGCACTGGTTATTCTTCCTTCTCTACAAACCCACTTTTGTTAAAGGAAGTTTCACATCTCCTTTAAGAAACTACAGTCTTGGTGCTTTAACTTCAAAAGTGTCCTTGGCTAATAAAATGGGTTTACAACCGTAAACTTTATCGCAGGCCCTTTGCAAGGAAACCTTAACACTACAGGCTCAAGTCTATTTTTGCTTGCTCTGAACCACAGCATTGAATCTTCAGGATATTTTATACCTGCAACAACTCATTAAGTCAGGACAGTGTTATTGCTCACATGTGTCAGAGGCAGAAAGCCAGGGAGCAAGAGTGAAGTTCTCTTGCTTGGTTCAAGGTAGCACAACAAATCTGTGGTGGATGGAGGAACTGAAGCAGACTGTGACAGTCTGACTTACGTCACCAACTGCACTGTGCTGTTTCTCAGAGATAGCATGCCTGCCAAATACAGAGAATACCTTCTTGTTCAAGGTTGGTCTTGGTATTTCCATTTTGGATATGGCATGAATGTTCTCTCTTCCCTTCACAACACAGACTGCCAGCTACAACAAATCTTGGCTTACAGTTATGCTTTTCCCACTGTTCACTCTTCTTTGCCCTCAAATGCTGCACAGACTTGCACGCTGCTTTCCTCTCTTGGATTTTGCTGAGTACTTTCTGGCCATCATTCTGCTCTGGTAACACTCAGAACAACTTTGATTCACCTTCCCAGAGCTTTAGAGACAAGTCCCTTAACTAGTTTTCCTGGTTTTAAGTAAGTATACTAAAGATCTCCAGAACACATGACCTTCTTGCACTCTACATGACAGAAGCGAGCAGCAGTTATGTATGTTAAATTAGAATATAACTAATAGGTAGTTAGGTTGCTAGCTAGTATTCTATGCAGCTTGTTCGTATGATATGCTTGGAGGGTAGCTTCTGAGTGAAGATCAATTTGGCCAATACAGAATTGATTACGCCTCTCTGATAGTAAGCTGGAGCAAACCTGAGCGCCCACTGATGTCAGTGAAAAGCTACTGGATGGCATCTATAACCATCTACAGCCTAATTCCTGATACTTTCACTGCTGAAAACAGGACCACTGGTTTTATAGCATTATCCTGGTATTTTTGCTTCTAAATTTCTTTATCTTAGGAATGAATTTCTAAAATAAAACTTGAGAGGAATGTAAGGTGATATGATTTAGTATTTAAAAAGAAATCCACCTAATTCTGAAGGTTCATTAATAGCATTTGGGGGAGGAAGGGGTTGCACAGCAGTATGCCTAAGAACCGGTTCCCCTTCTCTTTCTTCCTAATAGCAATTTAGAACACGTAGAATAGCATATCTGCACTGGAGGTGTTGTAGCCAGCTCATGCTGATATTTCAACGAAACCTGTGACGGTTACCGTGAGGTACTCTCTCTCATTTACCCTGTGGCAAGGCAAGCCTTACTAAAGCAAAGCACTCGGGGAAACAGTGGACTGCGAGATCAGTGAGCAAAGCAAACAGCCTGTACAGGAAAGCTCTTTTTCATGATGCTAACTGAAGCTTTGCCAGAGGTGGGATTCCTAAGCAGGGATCATTTTCATCATTACTGCAGTAAGGCCATCCTCAAAAGACTCAAAGAGAAGAATGACATCTAAGCATTACACTGAAACCAACTACTAGACTGGCAAAACTCATTAAAAGAAAATCTAACAACACTTAACTGGCTGCTAGGTTAAGCTACTTTCTATTTAAAGACCAGAAAGTCCAGTGTGGCTCTTGACGAGACCAACACAACTGACTGCAGGGGGTTTTGATTAACATGTTTAGAAATCAGTGGCTAAGGATCCTGAATTACCACAGGATTAAGAGCAGAGCAGACAGAATCTCACTCAAGTGATCAAATGCTGCTGTCAAACACACGCTGTTTAATCTTCCTCTCTATCAAACCTGAAAATATGCATAAAATAGTAGAAATCTGCTCTTTTTGTTCCTTTTCAAACTCATACGAAAAACCTTTTTACAGGTAAAATATTTTCAGAACTCAACTCCCCCTCAAGACTAAGACCGGCAAGAAAATAACTTGAATGGTAGGTAACATCTTTAGGCTGTTGTACAGCCTTGTTCCACATATACATTTGTCAGTGTGGTATATGTATTAATTTAGCTATGGTTTTTTTAAGATGCCTTTTAAGTCTGCCTAGAATCACAGGAAAAATAAAAATAACCTGGCAATACAGATATCTGCAAGTCCTGCAGAAATTTACATTTCCAGTGATGAGCCTGTGAATTGTATTAGTAAGAAGTCTTCTACGACTACAGGGCAAACCAAAAGGTAAAGTATTCCTAGACTATTCATAACATCTATACACACAGAGCAAACCATTTTTCTTCTTACATCAGCAGTGCCAAGCATCCTGGTTATCTCCTCCTATTACATAAAACTGGATTTTCCAGTAAAATCTAATTGGATGCATGCATACTAGCATCATATTAAAAAAACCCTCCTGTCCCCAAGACCATGGGACTCGGTTTTCCTAAGAAACCTCATATACTTTTCAAAGTGGCTCAAATCATGTTTGGATAGCACTTGCATATTGGAGTAATCCCACTGAAATCCATAAAATGGCTCCTGTGACTAGTTCTGCTCAGCACAACAGAGAACAAGAGAATTTGTTATTAAGCAACCTGTTCCTAGACATAAATTAAATGAGCTTTGGTTAATTATCTGCTCTCTTTCTCACATACACAGAGAAAACTGAAGAAACAGAAAACTAAATTTTAAAAAGTGTAATTAAGACATTATTTTTTTTAATTTATACAATAATGTAGCAGCCTTCTTTCTGGCCATTATATCAAGACTTGTACTAATCCACTGCAGAGTTAAAATAAATGCAAAATGTTACAGCCAAAATTTAAGAGCTAAGCATTCACAGCAGCGCCTGATTATCAACCTATCATGATCTAAACCATACACATCTACTTCTGCTGAGTCAATGTGGTTTTAAAAATAGTGAATTCTTTTTTTAAAAAAAGATTCCCTACATCTTTAAGGCTGTTAGGGCTAGCACAGACTATTTATAGGCATCAATGAAAAGGAGAAAGTCTTACTCTGCTCTCCTACCATTCACTGCCAGTAAGAGGAGCTTGCAGGTTTTCAGCAAAATCTCTGCCATCTCTTGACAAAACTGGAATTATCAACAGGGGACAATTGCATAGCAGCGAGATAAATCAGTGCTACTACAGAATGACTTGGAATGATGAAACAATTTGATTGACTGTGCTGCTGGACTGCAGCAGCCAACTTGGCTACAAGTACCTTCTTTCTCTTCCTTTCTCCCAGCATCCTGAGAGCAAAGCAAGTAACAAGCTGTTATCCCTGGTGGAACAAACATTCTTTTTTATATATCAGTAATCAAAATCATGGCTTGTTTTGCTACTGACTCACATAGAGCTCTCTGACATCTTTCATTTTCTTTAGGAGGAGGAGGTGCCTTTTGACTGACTTCATGGTACAATTTGAACACTTCACTCCAGAAGACAGACAACCCCTTAATTCTAGGGACCAGCCTGAAACTGATGGGAGTTTTAGCACTGGTTTCAACACAGCCAAGGTTTTGCCTTCTGCATTGGTGTTCCATTGAAGCAGCTTCTGAGTTTGCACCCTAAGCACAATGTTCATATAAGCAACAAATACTGCTGTTAAGCAACTGGAATTGTAAAGCAGGACCACTGTGCCCCGCACTAAAACTCCCACACAACCTACTGCATTCACCTTTCATGGGTGTTCTGTGGCATTGGCCACAGACAGATGCTCCAAATGGGCTGTGGCATCAGAGATACGCAATCCCCTCATTAGGTTACACGGTTTGCCAGCGCTAATGGTGCAGAGACAATGATGAGGACACCAGATCAAGGGCATGATCTGAAAGGACCTGGATTCAGGCCCAGGTGTCTGCCTGTGCAGGAGATCATGATGAAATGCGCACATTTCTTCACAATCACAAGAACTACACACTGTGATTATCTTTTGGCAGCCCACTGTTGCAAACTGCAACAACCTCTGGGATTTTGGTGCAATAAAGCCTTTAAATCATAGCTCAGTCAAACTTCTGGAACAAGCAGCAGCTGAGCTCTGGTGTTTAAAATCATATAATTAGCTGCAGGGCTTTCCTATACTTTTCACATTACAAATCTGTCATGTATCTCTTTGACTGAATAAAACAAGTTTCATTCAATTACCAATACCCAATAACAGTTAACAGAGTTAGAAAGGTACTTCCTGACAGCAAAGTGCTTTATAATCCAGAAAATCTGACACACATCCAGGAATTGTTTGCCTTTCCAAATCAATGATAAACACTAATGCTTAAATGTGTATGCCTGAAACACTTGGTATTTATTACACCAAAGAAATTTTTGGTTAGAAGTTTCTAGCTTATACATTAAACATATAATAAAAATTCAAACCCTTGAAATTCACTGGGCTAGAACCTTTAGCAGTGAAAACTGTTACTGGGATTGGTGCAAAGTTCAGTCTGGAGTAGAGGTCCATGATTTTCGAATGATGAAAATCCTGCATGCAAAAGTGGGCTGATATATAATTTCACGCATGAACAAGCAGAACTTATTCTGAGATTCACTTGTACCTTTTCTGTACCATTAGAAATGAGCATAATGCCACTTGCAATTGAAAATGGGACTTCAGACATTCTAAGCATAACCCCACAACATTGTGTTGCTGTTTGGGATAGGGTGTTAATTTGAACAGGGCATTTTAAAAGGTAAGCTGGGAAGTGAGAACAAAGGAATTTATTTGTGACACAACTGTGAATAGACTTTCTACTCTTCTATTAAAATTTTAACTGGGTTATAATAGCATTTAAAGGCAGAAAAATTCAAGACCAACTATTAACATATAAATATAATCCAACTTCTCGTTGCAGTTACAAAGCATCAGAGGTATTTCTAACTCAAGCCTTTGCCTATTTACTCTATGCACCAAAGCAGCTAGTGGTGTAAAAGTCAGAGATTTCATGGATTTCATGGAACAGCTGTAGCTGCTTCAAAGCATGACTCCAAGAGCTTGAACAGACAATAAAGAGTCTCACATCAGGGAGGCTCCCCTTTCTGTCAGCCAAATGGCTTAATTCCACCCTACAAAAGGTGAGTATGGGGAGGGGGAGAGGAGAAAGTCCCTTGTGAAGGCACAGAGAGAGTCAGGAGAGAAGACTGGCTGATCTATGGTCCTTTCCTTCCCTGTGGCTCGTGCCACAGGTCCATTTTAACTCCTTGTGTTGAATACAGGGACTCTGAATCAGTTTTCTTGCAGAGCAAGGTTCTTCCAGCCACAACGTTCCTCAGCCTCATGCTGAATTATCAGATGCAGAGGTGATAACCTTGTGGTGGTAACAAGAACTGGGACATGCTTCCCTTGGAGAGGGTTTCGGGCAGTAGCTCCAGCACGTTCTGGGACATCCCAGCTAGCTGAAAGCCAAGGGCTCTGCTGTGGCTTGTTGTGCTGAGGCAAGGGCGCAACGCAGCAAAATGCACACCTTGACTCTGCTGTGCCTTACGCCCATGATCTATCTACAGGGAGGACAGACAGGGTCTGCAAAGCCACTCTGCTGCTTTCACACAGGATAGTGGGAAACACAAGTAGATGAACAGAGCTGCATTTCTCGCTCTGCAGATACTTACCAGGACAGTCATGGCAGTCCTTCAGCAAGTATTCACTGGAGCTGGGATAAATCTATGACAACTTACACCTTTGCCAGAGAAGGGCGGAAACTGGGAAAGACACCACACCTTGATGAGGGGCTCCAAAGGCAGCATAAAATAACACCATCCTTTGCAGTGGCTTCTGTTAGGCACGAGGCAGAAAACCCAGTCTAAAGTTAGAACCTTATTAACTTTCACGGCAAAGTGTTCACGGAGCTATATTTGTAGGGATCTAGAAAATCTATTTTTGTTTATGTTTTCAAGTCTGTTTAATTACCTTGGTGAGGCTAACAAATAAAGAAACGTTCTGTTGCTTCTGAACAGAAGAGCTGCAGCTAATCCTGAAAGTCTTCCCTTCGTTTCCAAGATCTGTGGGTGCATGTCTTTTATAAATGTGAACTCATTCAAACCTTTTCACCATTTCCCCCACTTCTTTTTTTTATATCCATTTCATTCTCATGGGTGTCAGAATACAGCGACAGCTTTGATCTTACTGGGGATGGCCATATGTGGGTAGATTCTTTTTCTTGAAATGCAGACTGGGAGTGGATCCAGAGGTCAAGCCAGAAAGTTACATATATTTTAAAACCTCGTTTAAAAGAAAATCCCTTTGTGTGGCTTCTAATATGCCTTTGGATGTGAATCTTGAAATACCTAGCTGTGAAAGCTGCTCTCCACATCATGGTGTTCCAAGTCTTAAGAAAACTGAAGTTCAAAGAGAAGGGAAGAGTAAGAGAGTTGGGTTTGTAGCTACAGAGTAAGCACTTTCTTTGCCACGTCAAAGCGCTGATAAAAGCAGTCCACCAATTCAGAATAAAAGTATATTATTTGATGTATTAATTTGAGAGTGTGCTAGCGTTAATATGAAGATCTCCTTTTCCACCCCATTACAAGACTGATTTTGCGCATTACAGAGGAGTTTAAAACGCCCAAACTACAGTTAATCAAAGTTCTAGTTTATATGAAGGTCATATGTGTCTGACTTCCACGTACTTTTTTGAAACCACTAAATTCTTAAGTAGCAAAACCTGCCAGAATTTGTGTGAAATCCACAAAAAAGGGATCTATGCCCCACTTTCAAAATGCTGCAGATTTATTGCAATATGTATGGGTTCTGCAAGTTACTGATACCAAGGATGCATAACTCAATTCTCAGAGTGAATGTCATGACCCTTACAGTACTGGAACTTTATTTAATTTGTGTGAGGTATGTTGGCAGGTGATGCTACACTGGGAAGAGTAAATATGGAAGGCAAAACACTGTCTGGTTACATGGCTTCTGATTCTCGATAAAGAACTTAAAATTGAGTCTCCCTGATACAAAGCCAATCTTTCTTTCCATCATGCTTCTCCTCACAGGGGCATGTCCCTAAGAGGGGCTGTAGTTCCTAATGATTGGGGGTTTGGGGTGTGTGCGCTTCTTTTTCTCAACTGGGGGGCAAAACATCTGGAGTGAAAGAACACTGGGCAGAGCAGAAGTTACTTTGCTCCATTAGAGCAGGGGAGGACCCAGACGCTCCAAAAGAAGTACCAGCGATACCATTGCAACAGAAAGGGAGTTAATAAAAAATTCTGCTTGTGGCCATCACTGCTGCTGTTCCCACCTTTCCAAAGGAGCAGCAGGTGGGGCAGGATATCAATTTATTACAGTATTCTAGTTCTCTGGGAGACACCAAGTTGAAATGTAGAAAGACATCTATAGCTTCTTGCTTTTGTGTTTTTGCAATTAAGAACAGTAAAAAGCGGTAGTTTGTGGTTGTGGTTTTTTTAGGAGACAAAATAAATGAGCACCATAAAAGTTGCACACTCGGATGGGGTCAGACATGCTTCTAGGGGCCTGCACTGGGCTAAATTCTAATTGCAAATGATAACATACATGAGGTAGTGACACACGATTCCTCTTTATGAGACCACTCCTGAACTCCTGCCAAAAATCCCTCTGTACGCCACTTAGTGCTTCAAGACAATGGAAGAATAATGACAGGTCTGTAAAATCTGCTGGAATTGACAGTTCTTATTGTTCTGAAAACTTTTTGTGACGCACAGGAGTTTTCAGATTAGCACAGCACAATGTTGAACAAAATGGGTGTCAAGCAAATCAATGGGCTTTTCACGATTCACTCATCTTTGTTTTACTGCTGTTCCATTTTTATTCTGTGGTTGGTGTTGCTTTGTTGTGTGCACTTGCCGTCTGAGATGCAACTGTGCATGTACTGAACAGGGAGCAAGAGCTTTCTGTGACTTGGCATGATGCTCTATGCAAGCCAAGTCCTAGCATGGAGTAACTTTTCCTAAAAATGTTTTTTTCCAGACACAAAAATAAGGAACTGTTCTCATTTGAGCTGTTAGTCTCATTTGGAGTCATGACTGTCTGCATTTCATTTGGATGTAAACACATGAGAGCCACCTAAAGAAGAGTATTTGGTTTGCAGTTTGCGTAGAAGTTTTACCTACATAATTACTTCAATAATGGAGTGAAAACAAAAATACAGCTGAGGCAGAACTGAAGACTGGTGGCTCTAGCCTCTGTTTACCTAGAACATGAATGACCACAATGTTTCTGCTGAAACTGAAGGACAGTTAAGATCCAGGAAAAGAATGAAATATTCAAATTTAGTATTTCTGGATACGTATAAAGCCTCCCTTCTGGATTTCTGCTCTACACTTCCAGTATAGTCTAACATACGAGAATGAGGCTCTGCAAGCAGACAAAGGATAACCTATTAAGTTTAAAGTTCACAGAAACAAGTCAAAACCTATGGAATGCCCACTCCACTCAGGTTTTCAATATTACTGTTGCTGAGGTAAATGGAGAGCAAAAGCAACCTGCTGCTGTTGTAAAAATCTTGCTCTTCCAAGAAAAACGTAAGCATAAACTGAAGTTCAGATCAATGTCTGGTGGCTTCTCGTGTAAGTCAATGGAGGTATGCCAATTTGGTCTGGCACCAAGCGTTTTAAAAGACATATGAGCCCATCAAACCAAGTGTTTTCCAATGCAACCTATTAAAGCTACCCCAAGATAGCATTTTTCAGCTTCTGCATCCTCCCAAGTGCTGCCAGCATGCCACAGCTCTCACTGAAGCCTACTCACTCCTCTGTTGCTGGAACTCTTATAGCCTGGGAATCTGAAATGCCTCTCCCACATAGCTCATGCCCAAGCACTAACGACAAGCAACTGTTCTCTGCACCATCAGGTCAAAAATGTAATGCAAGCATGCCTTTGACGCAACAGAAATTTTTCTATCTCATGCACCACTGTGGTTTGGAGCCCTCAGACAGATTGATCCAATGCACTATCCAAAGCTTAGCAGTTATAGGCTGTCTCTCTCTCTCCCTCCCTGCCCTACACCCCCCCCCCCCCCCCCCCCCCTTTTATCTGCTAATGCACAGGGATAGACAAGCAAACAAATCCCTTCAAACAAGGTTACGGGAGATATAGGAACTCTATCACTCACATAGTATTTGCCTAATGCTAGTGACTAAACTTGAGAGGTTTATGTTGTTTGAACTATATCCCTGGAGTGCTAACAAGGACTAAAATATCATCTTAAGAGTTGCAGTGACCTTAAAAGACAATGTTCTCCTAGGCTTTCACATTATCAATCCAAAAATAAAGCAGAAGGTAGTAGGTACAGAATTAAACCCCCCCAAAAGGTGCAACGGAGCTTCATTTTGATACATCCCAAAGGTGTTCAAAATGACCAGCCTGAAGCGAGGAACAAAGCATGCCCAGGTGTGCAAGAGTCCAAGCTCTCCCTCAGCTTTTTATGGAATATCTTAGCCTAGATCAAGGCATCCACCTCCAAGATGGGGAGTGGGCACACCTCTTTGCCTAGACTGTTGTATGCGTTGGGTTTTTCAGCTACATCAGTGCTAAGTAAATACAAATGAATAATACAAGCCCCTGGGGAAGGTGACATAGCAGCTATCTATCTGCTTCATTTCAAAAATTTCATTCTTGGCACTTTCACCACTGCTAAACAAAAATAAGTATTGCAATAAGAGCTAACAGCTATCTCTTTTTTTTTTTTTTTTTTGCATAGATTAGGAAAATTACATTGTGTTTAAGCCCAGTGCCATAGGATGCCTGGGGCCATCATTTCAATAACAGGTGACCCAAACACCCCTGGGAAACACAGGGAAATGTGACTTACATCTATGCCTTCAGAAAAGGCAATAATTCAAGCTTAATGAGAGGTCCTCCTGCATTTGTGATACACTGGGTTAAACACTCAAAAGTACACAGAAGAGCTTAATATAGCCTTCACCAACAGACACACTCACTGTACTGATGTACTAAATTCTATGTTCCACATTTTTCTTATTTATTTTGATCAAACAGTTCTTGAAAAAGCTGACAATTCTTTTCAGCATCAACTCTGAGATGATGCTGATTCCTTTAACCGAAGGGATAAGCTCCACGGACACACCTTCCTGCCACAACTTGCAAGGCAGTATCTCATAAGCAAATCTGACCAGTTAAGCCATATCTAAAAAAATCACACCCTCAGCCTGAGATTCCCAGACAGCAATGTGACTTCCCGGCAGCTCCCAACACTGGGAAAGGAAGTTGTGTGTTTAGTTCTAAAATGAACATAAGACACCAAAAATGGATCCCTAACAAGCAGCCAGCTTCATATGATGTTTGCACCTATTTTGGTTACCATAAAATTCCTGATACACATGACTAGCTCAGCCACAGAGTGAAAATACAGAAAGTTTTTTCTAAATGTTTTTATTCCCATTTCTGTCCCTTCTCCTGTGTATTTTCATAAACCAGATAAGCTGACTACAGTCTCTGAGAGGGTTAAGCAGAGAGTCACTCACAAGCTCCATGCAGCAGAGCTCCCAGTCTAATGGCAAATACCTGATAAAACGTGAACAATGCTGAGCCAAATAGATGGCTGGTGTAACTCAAGTAACCCCAGAGGGTTACAAAGGGACAGATTTGCACACACACCCCTCCCCCTTCTAAATATACCATTTCTGCTTTACAGAATCAAAAGCAGAGTTCTGACAGGCAAAGGAATCAACTACTTCTAACTCATGCCCCGCAATGGTGAAAAAGGAAACTCTTCACACTTTTCATGTACTCACCTGTTTCAGCAACAAACAGGAAAGCTTCTGAATCAAATGTGTTTTTTAAAAGCCTCCTCCAAAAAAAGAAATGAATTAAAAAGAAAAAAGAACATAAAGGGCAAGAAAAGCAATGATTCTCTGTGCTGAGCACAAAGATGATGAGCAACTTGTGTTTTCTTGGCTGAGGGTCTGAACTGGTGTTTGACAAACCACTGTAATAACACGTCTGTTATTATTATACCGACACCACAAATGCTAGTGACTACATATGGGCACCTTGGACTTTTGTGCCTGCAATATTCTCCTCCATGTGGTTTGCTTTCCTTTTCAAACACAGAGGCGTTCTGAAATGCCTCGGAGAATACAGCATCCTTCCACAGACTAATCTTAATTAGGCTAAACAACCACCCAAGGCAATGCAAACAGCTAACTAGTTTGTCCGATGCCTGAAAGCATTAGGAAGAACACATCTCGCTACATGCAAAACAAAACCAAGTCCTTCGTGCTATTTGCAGTTGTTACTAATTTGTTTTTGCCATTCTTTGACACCATTTATTGATCTGTGCCCGGGCTGAAATAGCAGGATAAAGTACACAGATGTACTTACAGAGATCCCGTAGCTCCATCATTCCCGATGACAAATTCGCCTCCCACACGACAGCAAGTGAATGACTTAATGCTGCTTTTTGCAGAAGGCACAATGCGCGCAAGCGGCAGATGGTCTCCGACGAAGCTCTCTAACGAGATCCGTCCTCGGCGTAGCCATGTGAGAGGAGGAGACCCCCTCCGTTGCACACCTTTGCCTGCTTTCTGGTCCCCGCGCTGCGGGGCGAGCATGTAAGCTTTGCTTATGTTGCGGGTACCCGACAGCCAGTCGGGCTCCCATTGGCACGGCCGGGTGGAGGCAGCCAATCGCAGCCCGCTCCCATTTCGGGGAAACTCCTGCCCATTTATTTAGCATCTTGGGAGACCATATTTCTGAGGAAGAGCGCCGCTCCCCTAGCATCCTACCATCAGAGCGGGGGGGATGGAATAAATAAACCAGAGCTCCCCATCTCTGGGTCTTCCCCTCCCCACCTGCTATTTTTTCCCAGGGCCCGGTGCTCGCCTGGAGAGAGCGAGGCAGCGCTGGTGGGGACCCAGCGCCCGTGTCCACCTTGGCGGGGGCCGCGCGGGGGAGCACGCCGGAGCTCCACAATTACTCGCTCCATCGCCATGGAAACAGCCTGGATGCAGCGGGCTGGATTTGTGTAGCACATCTGCTGCCAGGCTCATAATCAACTGCAATCTCATCTTTTTTCCCTCTGCTCTCGGTGCTTATTTGATTGCGAGTTTGCTTTCTCTTTTCATACACGCTGGGAAAGTACACACAGACAGAGCTGTGCACACGTTGACTTTTTCCCTGAGCAAACACAACGCTTTATGTGTATGTATATGAACATATGAACATGAGAGGTATTCACTCGTATGCATGCATTTGCTAAGGAGGTAACTCCCTGTGTACCCAAGTAATACACATTACTTGTATTTCAAGTTTGAGTAATGGATCAGCACAAGACAAAACTGCTCTATGGGCTGTCAAAATACTACATTTCATCTTCCAGTTCCATAAATTGCATCTGTCCAAAATGGGGTCAAAACCTGACATGACTATTATGAAACTTCGTAAACAATCTGCTGTTTTGCTAGTGGGCTTCCAAAATTATATCTGGCACCCACAGATGGTGACTGAGTCTTCAGGCAACTAATTCCACACTGGATGTCCCCTATTCTGCCCAGGGCCTGATGAAACATGCCACCAGGAAAACTTCACGCACAAAAGGTTTGTTATCCATGGGTATAAATCTCTGTGCTACTCCCTGACAAGACAAGAAAGGAGAGATGACTAGGTCGGAAGAGGAAAGAAAGCAAAGGGACTTGGCAGTTTGGGGTAATTTCTGGCTGTTCCTTAGACTTTCTCTAGGACACCTGAAAAAAGTCTTTCATCCTCTCTGTGCTTCTGTTACTGAAACCGCAGAATGGGGAGAATACCTAAATGCATCCATTTGTATTACAAAGATAAGCCCAGACAGACTATGAGACACTGACATGCTATTATAATGGTGTTAGAGAAGAATTTCACATGGAGAAAAGGAGGACACGTTCCTTTTTCATGAACACTTACTTTCATTTATTTAACTAAAAGAATAATAAAAAATGAAGGCCCCTCTGAAAAATAAACATTCCTGTATTGCAGATATCCACTGCATTAGCCACTTTAAATAGCAGCATTTTAAAATGCATCATGACAAGAGTCTTGCAGGTAGATTCCCAGATCTCCCTGTGTAATAAAGGCCACTCCTTGTTAAATGTCTTCTACCAGCCTTCTGTGGGCCTAATCCTAGTCCAGGAAGGTCTTTGAAGCCCCTTGACCTAGTGCTCAAGAGCAAGGCCAAGAACAGAGAGCTACACCAGGAGATCTGGCTTTGCAGAGCATCTGTCACTCAATTATCATTTTCAACAGAGAAACGAGCTTTTAAGAGAACTGTATGTTTTAATGGCTCAGGATGCCACAAGGATTCACTTCTTGCAATGCTGTACTTCTTCCGGCTTTTCATATTCCTTTAGAGCAGCACCACGTCCTACTTCCTGCAGCACCATTGCTATAGTCATTACCCTGAGCTTGCAGGCTTTTGCGGTCACTCTTTTAGTTCTGAAACATTAAACTGTGGAAAGATGTTCAACGTGCATTTTAGGGGAAGGGGAGGCTAATTAAAAAGCCTAGATTTGCTGACAGGACTTGTTGGGAAAAAAAGCAATCTATCCAGTTTCATCCCTCTCCCACCCCTCCTTCCACCTAAATCACACAGGGGAAGAGGGTGGTCTAAGGGTGTGGAGCATACCCCATCATCTGCGTGTGAATTATGAAGCTGCTCAGCAGTTCCAATGTTCATTTTGCTAGCTGTTATTATCATGTCTTATGGACTGGAAGTATTGTCAATACGTAGAGCTTAAAATAGTCACGCAAACCATAAATAAATATATAAAATGCTACTGGACAACAAAAACCAACTGTCACATTCCTAATGGGTGTCTATACTGAATTTTTTTTTTAAGCCAATATTAAATTGGAGAGCTTCATAATCAAATAAATTGTTCCTTTCTGTTGCATGATACACAGAGTTCAAAACTCTCCATTAGGCTGTGCTTTGTTAAACAAAGCACTGCTGCAAGCACACGTAATGATTATCAGTGCAACTTTAAAGTATCTGGAGAAACCCTCCCTTGGCCCAGTTTCCAAAACTCTTCATCTGCATTTCACCCACTGACAGGGAGAAGACCATGTCCCAGATTAGGGCAACCAGTCAAGAACTCAGAAGACCCATTTTTAAGGTCTTTTCCTGCCATAGGAAAGGAACAGAAGTGACAGAGATCTCTGCTTCTGATGGCAGCAAATGTTAGATTTAACTTTAAGAAACCTCACCCTTTGTCAGCTTCTTTTCTTAGTAATCTCCCCTGTAAATTGCATTTCTTTTTCTCCCAAGGTTGTAGTGTGAGAATAAGCAGACTAAGAATTTCGCTGCACTCTAAAGCAGGACAGGGCACAAACACCTAAGAAAGCTTTTAAGGGAGATCAAAAATTCAAGGCTAGAGAAGCCCAGTCAATTTCAAAGCAACATAATAAATGAGATTTGTGAAAAATCTTCTAAGACAGCGAGATAAAATTATGTTGTTCAAACAAAAGGATCAAAGATTTCCAGGAAGGCTTCACACCGAAGCTGCTACTTGCCAATCTGACAGCAGCTCTCAGCAGTATGCTATCATAGGCTAAGACCTGTTTATGTGTGGGAGCTGAGGAACAATCAGCGGTGATATAATGCTTACTCATCATTCTAGATCATGGGTTTTACTTTTTCTAGCCTAGATACCTACATGGGGAAGATAGTTAACCTACTAACATTTCCCAAGTCACAGACTCGCTGGTTGGCACCCAGTAACTTCTCTTCCAGTGCCATAAATTACCTGCCAATTCTCAGTAAACTTTCCATCGCTCTCAAAAGTCCATTTGTAGAAGCAGCTAATTTGTACCAGGAACAGCTAGTCCTATTCATTTATTCCAGGAATACCTACAGATTTCCCTTCCAAATCTGTATTCTTGAAGCACCATTTGGGACCTAGGCTGTAGATAACACAAATGTATTTCAGAGACTTTCAAGGTCACTTTTCACATTTAGTTTGGTTTTCCCCAAATCCTAATATCGGAAAACCTTATGACTCCTTTATCAGGAGCCCCCTGCACTTTATTTCAAGCAGGCAGGTTTGGGGGGGTTGGTTTTGTTCATTTTTTCTAATATTACTGCATCTGAAAGAAGTTTTTGGATAGCAACACATAAACACAAATTAACATGAAAATGCGGGGCCCCAGCATAAAGAGATATCTATCCTTTCTGCCACTTAAGACAGCCTTACTACAAACCACAGAGCTTATCCGACTAGGAACACCAAGTGATACATAAGCTGCTGAAAACACTGTCAGGGACACAGCTTTGCAAATCAGATTAGACATGACCTTCAGAGGTGATCTGCCACCACAGCACCCAGGAAGGTCTATATGAATTACAAAAACACAGAACCTTTCATTCTGCAAAGCATGGATGGGTTTGATTTCCACCACCCAAGCACCAATATTCACTGCCTTCTACTGTATGTCAAGCACATGGAGAATTCAAGTCTCTTCCTGCACCACCAGGCAAGCTGGCCCCCTTCCGAGGATGCATACATATGTTAAAAGTCTTCGAGATGCAGGGAGGTGCATTAAAGAAAATCTCCACTACTCTTATACAAATGAAATTACAACTTTATGGAGTTTCATAAAACAGTCTTGGACATAGACAACAGTTTGGATGATGATTGTTTAGGGGTGTTGAATCTGCAATAATTCTTCATCTTCTCTGACAACTGAAGTTCTTCAGCTAAGCCAAAGACAGCCTACAAACAATCCTGAAATTGGCTACAGGAACTGACATGAATATTTCTCAGTTTTCCTATTGCTAAACGATTACACGCAGTCTGGGTGGTAAAAGGAGACTTCCTAGTCTAGACAGCACGACTGTAGGCTCCATTTCCACCTCCAGTGTTAACTCCAAGAAAATCTAAAACGCCTCATGTTTAATGCAGAACCAAAATATCCTCATCTTAAAAAAACAAAAAACAAACAAAAATAAGAAAGCCACCACAACCACACATAAGAAACCTGGTGTAAAAAAAGGAAGAAAGAGAAACTGGGTTGCTTAGAGGAAGACTGTTCTGTCACAGTGAATAGATTTGAAGTTGGATAGATATTGATACACACACACAGAGGAAGAAAATTATTTCTAACATTGACAATGGAAACAGCAGAGCCCTATCTGACCAACAACCTCAAGTGATGTTTGGGTTTGGAGGCAGTGTCATATACAATCATAGTTAGCTTGTTTTTGTATAGCTATCATATAAAAACGCCCTTAAAATACACAAGCCCCTGCAGCTGTCTGCAACCTTTAAGTCTTGCCATTTCAAACCTACATAGCAGTCATATAGCATGAGAGGGCACTGAAGAATTTCAAATCAATTATAATAAATCCAGACAGTAGACAGAAAAGGTTTCACATTACACATCATCGACTTCAGAATTCCTTATGTAGCATTCTTAAGTCCACAACTGCAAGGACCACAGAAATCACCTTGTGAGTTTTACAACCCTATATGAGCACTATCTGCCAAATCTATCCCATATCCATCCTCTGCAGTTGGTGTTAGGATTTCCCTGCTCCCTCCTTTGCCCCCACTTTGTTCAAATGCATATCATATTTTTGTATCAAAAACCCTTTGCAACATAGAACCATAGAACTGTTTGTGTTGGAAGGGACCTTAAAGATCATCTAGTTCCAACTGCCCTGCCATGAGCAGGGACACCTTCCACTAGACCAGGTTGCTCAAAGCTCCATCCAACCTGGCCTTGAACACTGTCAGGGATGGGGCATCCACAACTTCTCTGGGCAACCTGTTCCAGTGCCTCACCAGCCTCATAGTGAAGAATCTCTTCCTTCTAACTAATCTAAATCTATCCTCTTTCAGTTTAAAGCCATTACCCTTTGTCCTATCACTACATGCTCTTGTGAAAAGTCCCTCTCCAGCTTTCTTGTAGGCCCTCTTCAGGTGCTGGAAGGCATGCTCAGAGAATTTTCAGTCATGGCATCTTAATCTCAGTTTTCTCATTCACTCACTTTGTTCGGAGAACACATGGCCGGGACAGAACAATTTCACACCACTGCAGCATTTTACTTGCAATATTCTTCTACCTTTAGCTACTTCTCCAGCTCATGCTTTGCACAGACTGCCAAACAATCAACACAAGCTGGATTTATCTGCAATCCAAACAGTCTGAGACTTCTCTTTAATGCTTGGTCTGTGTAGGATGGGAACGGGGGAATGTAAACTGTACTCCTAACACTGTTGAAAGAGATTACGTCATGTATGTATTTGGTCTTGACTCTCTTACATGCATGTATGCTCCCCTCCACCTTATTCATTAGTGCGTTTTGGTTTTCTTCTTCTGGAAGATGCAGATTAAATCTCTACTCGATCATATGAAATGGCAACAGAATGATTTGTTTTATATTTTTGCTTTTAACAAAACCAAAGAACAATAGGAGGGACAAAATAAAGGAAAAGTTAATCTGTCTCAGGTATCTGAACTTACTCTGATGCTGTCATGGTTCACTGTTTAAATAATGATGCATGATTTTTTTTTTAATATGTTAACTACATAAATAGGCACTTAGGAACTACTTAAACAGGAGATTATTTATCCCATTGACTGTAGAAGCCCATGTGTCAGCACATCTGCTGCTCAGGAAGATTAAATCTGTTCACACAAAACTCATGCTCTCTCTTGCTAATGGGGAAGAGGTGGGTAGTATGAGACCTGAAGCAGGGGCCTTGGGTTTTATCCAACAGGCCCTTAAGACTGGCACAATGGATGACGTTAGCAAACACCTCTGGATTTCTAAAAAACCTGTATATACTTGCCTAGGCATTCTGGAAAAAGAAATAGGATTTTTATTCAGGAGAGTTTTCTATGTCTGTGTTTTAATTTCAAAAGCTTCTGCTCTGGTTATTTAAGAGTAACAGCCAGATGCCCAGCAGCCTTTAAAGGAACTGTATTAGTGTGACTATGCACCTTTAAGACCAGAATGACAATGCTGTTTTGGTTCATGATGTTTAGAAAGAGTGTATTGAAAACAGCTCAATTACAGACTTATCTTTGCCTTGGTTCACCTTCCCAGCTGCTGTTGAAGGACCTCTAGACCATTATTTTAATAGCTGTTGATGGGAGCCTATCCACCATTTATCACATTCATTTCACACTACTTTCGCATCACAGGCTTGCAGGGAAGGATAAGTGTCAGAAGGCTCTGGAAGTGCAGAAAGGGATTGCCAAGACCACAGTTAATGAGAACAGAAAACATGAGTCTCGTCTCCAGGTCCAGCAAGTGCACAACAAACTTTCTTGAGAAGAACAAGAACTGTCTGCTTCCACCTCATGCAGGCATAAAAGTCAAATTAATGCTCACATAAGCTGAATGAACAGTTAGGGCTGTTTACCACATAGGGGTTTTTTTTGCAAGTATACTCTAATAGGAGCAATTTACTGAGTGGACACTTAGCTTTAGCTAGAAAGGGCAATACCCTCCATACCCTCATAGGCAATTCGGAGCTACTGACACTCCTATTCTGTGTCAGGCTTTGGCAGTGTGCGTCTGTTCCCATAGGCTTCAGAGCCTCCCTAGGTTAAGCCGGGCTTTGCAAACATCCCCTTCTCAAAGACTTTAACAGCCACTTTTTCAATCCATGCACATGGAAATGTGCAGCCAAATATACATACCCCAAACACGTGTCGCATGCCCAAGAGAAGCATGCCCACACACGCCCATTCACAGCCAAATGTAGTATAAATAACCTCGGTATATAAATAGGCTTGCTTAAATGAAGTCTCTTGCTTAAATAAAGCTGACATAAATAGTCTTTCTTTTATGCTGCCTGTTGCATCTCATGTTTAAGTCTGGAAAGTGGCAACCATGTTGGAATGACTGGAGAAACCCCAGGAAAGCATATTAATACCCCACTCTGAAAGTCAACAGATATGAAGGACAGGTGAGCTCAGCATCCTGATGTAACATATCACTGGTGATGATTTTGTGAAAAGGAGAAAAGGCAGGTAAGTTTTTTTTGTGTTTGTCTCTGTGATATCGAGATAGATAAATATTAGTAAGACAGGCAGTAAGAATTTCAATCAATCACAGGAGATCCTCAAGCCCTAAAGCATCAGCCCACACGAAACCAAAGTTATAAAAATAAACCTTACATTCTCAGTTGGGGAAAAAAAAAAGAGAAAGGAAAAAAGCTATCAGAAGAGTAACTTTCCCTTCTTTCTCTGCATCTTTGGAAGGACACCAGATTAATGTCCATACTTCTCACAATGCTCACGTCTGTATTCATCAATATGGTTTTATGGACATCTTCTGTCTTAGCCTTTTCAAAACATTTCAAGAAACTGTTAAGACTGTTTTCTCTGAAGATGGGTAGGAAGGACCAGCTGTCAGAAAGGACTCTCTGAACCTCCCTCCAGCAACCCTAATTCACATTCAGCCCACACACCAGGCCCAGCTCTATCAGTGTTCTGGCTCATTTTGTCAGGGCTGTTGCATCTGCTCAGAACTTCCTTCCCACTAATGAGTCTCTCTCTCTAATCGATCTTCAGAGTACATATTTCTTCAGTCTCAATCACCCATGAGCTAAAGATGCTCTCAATACTGCAGCATGGCCACGCTTGCCGTCTCAGAGGCAAACCCCGCCTTGTACTCACTCTCTTCATTGAACTCTCTGCTCTTTGCACATGGTAGGTGGAATGATTACTCCATCCTCCAAGGGAAGAGACAAATTTATAAACGTCAAGCAATGCAGAGGCAGTTGCAACAGTGGGTACAAACTCCAAGTTTTCTTCTCCCTTCACTCCCCAGCCTCTGAAGCGCAAACATATTTATAGTGCTAAGCCAGTAGTATTTCTACCTGTCACATTACTGCTTTATTCAGGGTTGGACCATTTTCATTCCATTAATGCTTTCCTTTAAAAACATTTCAGAATTGGTTTAAAAAAAAAAAAAAAAAAAAAGAGGTTTAAAAAGATTTCAGTCTTCCTTAATCATGCAGGGATATATTTTCGAAGCAGTATGCCAGGAGTATTCCACGTGACTCCCATTCATGTTAAAATTAGAGTCACCAGAATAAACCCCATATGCTGCTTTGAAAAGGTACTGCAACTTGTCCAAGGAAAATTTCCACAGCTTAATGGTGCTTGCACAATTTTTCTGCCTGCTTTTCTTCCTTTGATTCTTGCATATATTTTTAACAGCCTTTTTTTTTTTAATAACACTTTGTACTATAGGAAAAAATAGAAAGAAGTGATTTGCTGGTTATCTTGGTTCCTCTGCAGCCCTTTTATTTTAAAATTATCAGTTTAATCAGAATAGCTTTGCCCTGTAGTACGCAAAGCTTCCAATATCACTCTTTTTTTGATACGGTCACTGTAGACAACCTTTCTATCAGAGCCGCAGCCCATAGGGAGGTCTGGCTGCCTTCCACACCTGAGCTGTCGTCCTATCTGGTGGGGCTCAATATGTGTGTGTTAGCCTGAAACTAATTTTTACATCTGGACAGCAAGGAACTTTCTTCTGGAAAGGCTGAGGCGTAGTCTCTCGTCAGCAGTAACGGTACCGCTGCTTGTACCGAAGCCAGACAACGTGAACATACAGGTTTCTACATTCAGGGTCCCAGTCTCACATGTGGATTTTCTGCCCAACACAGAGCATCTGTAACATCTGTGGCAGCCGCAGAAGCCCGCCTGCCCACCCAGAGCCAGCTGCAGTGCTGGGCTTGCGGTGAGTACAGCTTGTCCTAGTTTGCCTTGGTAATCACAGTGAGCATTGCATATGCTGTGCTCACGTATGCACACACTGATAAATGCCGGTTGATTATTAAATCTGTCATTTATGACTATAGTCTTCCTAGTCACTTGAAAAGAGAAAGAGAGAAAAAATTTTAATTTCTGACAGCTCCGGTTCTCTTGTCATTGCTCTCTAATTTTTCCTGCTTACTAACACTGTGCCTGAGAGATTGTGCACAGAAAGACAGTGTGAAAGCCATCTCTTCATTTTTTCCTCATCCTTCTCATTACTGTCCCAAATTGCAACACATTTTCATTTCAGCCATTTACATAAAAAATGCAGCAACCACTGCAACTAACCACTTCATTGCTTCAACCTTTAAAGGATGTAAACAAAGGGAAAATATTTTGCTTAAATGTGGAAGGTGCTTCCAACCAAGGGGAAAAAAAAACCCCACATCTCCTTGCTAACAGAATCATGTATTAGGACAGGAGAAGGGAAACCAAGATAGGGTTGTCCTGTCATAAAAGCACTGACAGGTGAGGTGTGGGCTAAGTTCCCAACTCTACCACTGATTTTCCAGGCAGCTTGCAGGAAAACATCATTTATATATTCTTGTTATGCAATTAAAAATTAGTTAACATCACCTTTCCTTTCTCCTTTTTTACCCGTTGTATGTTCTGTCTATTTAAATGTCAGTCTCCTTTGGTCAGAAACCTGTGCATAGAAGGAAAACCTGAAATTTCCCAGGATGGTGGAGTGACAGCTTGCACATGGAGCTAGAACCTGTAAGCAATGGAGCTAAAGCAAAGGTCTGTGTACAAGACAGGCACTTAAAAAAAAAAACAAAACCAAAGAAAAAAACCCACAAACCAACAAACCTCCACCAAACCCAATCCACTAGTAGCCAAACATCGCTCTGCAATTGCTACACACATTGCCTGCTTTAAGCATGAGAGCTCAAATATGATAACAAGTTACTGGTTAGACAAGTTACCACATCAGCTGAGCTGCAGTATTAGCCAGAGGTAAATATTTAGTAAAACATGCTTACCTAAATGTTAGCAAGAACGTTCTGAGGAAGTGGTTTTGACCTCAAATTTCTCAGGGAGCTTGAATGCCCCCAAGTAACAACAGCTCAACTGTCAGAGCTGAAACAAGTTAAAACTGCTTTAAAGGGGTCACTGCAGTTAATGGGGAACGCCTGACTTCTTAAAAGTGGCTACCGCATCCATCACAAGGATCTTTTGCACTTTCTTTAACATTAGAAAAAATTTATGAGGTTGGTTGATGCTGCATCTGTGGTTGTTTTAATGATGATTAATGATATTAATTACTATTTCTCCCTGTTTCATACTGGACAGGTAGATTTTACACATAAAACTACAGAATAATTCAGGTTGCTAGAAAGCTCTAGGCATCATCAAGTCCTGCAGGCACAGCAGAGCTAACCTCAAGCTTAAGTCATGTGGCTCAGGGCCTTGTCTGCATGAGTTTTGAGTTTCTCCAAGGATGAAGATTCCATAATCTCTCTGTGCAACCTGTTCCAGTGCTGCAACAGTATCAGTAGTTGGGAATATTTTATCCTTACGTCCTACCAGTTTCCTTCACTGCAACTTGTCTTTTCTTCTTTCACTGTGTACTTCTGAGAAGGGTATGCATCTTCTCTACAGCTTCTTGTTCAGATAGTAGAAGAAGATAAACTGGATCCACCCTCCTCCCCGCAGCCTCTTCCAGGATGAACAAATCTAGTTCCTTCACATTCCCCTTGAACACCATGTGCTCCATCCCCCCTTAATCATCCTGGTGGCCTTTTGCTGGACTAGCTCCGTTTCATCAATCTCTCTCCATTACTGGGGCACAAAACTAGACACAGTCTTCCAGCTGCTGCCTCACAAGTGCCAAGCTGGGGCGAATAATCCCTT
This sequence comes from Morus bassanus, assembly GCA_031468815.1. Lineage (NCBI taxonomy): Eukaryota > Metazoa > Chordata > Aves > Suliformes > Sulidae > Morus > Morus bassanus. The sequence continues at coordinate 53,317,786 of CM062567.1, read as the reverse complement.
CCTTTGACCTGCTAGCTATGCTTTAGCTAATGCAACCCAGCATGCAGTTAGTCCACATCACACATGGGTGCACTGCTGATTCATCAACTCAGTGACCATCCTACAAGCAAACACCTACAATCATATTTGCAAAACGTGAAATTAGTCTCACTCCTTAGTTTGCATTGGCAATCACCCATCCTCAGCTTGCTGTGGTGCAGAAATTAGTATCAAAGCCCTGACCATCATAAAAATCAATACTAGATACCAAAGTGTTACTCTAGTACTAAAATCAAGAAGCGTAGAGAAGGAAATTAGAATAATCAAATTCTTTCAAATGATAATAACTAAAGCAAATTGAGCAGCCATGAAACATCCTGTTCTCTGGAGCTCAAAAGCAACAAGGCAATAAAAAACCCCTAACCCTTGCAAAGCTAAATAAGTTTCATGGAGAGATTTTCTTTCTTTTCTCCCCAGGTAGAACCACCAGTTTAAAGATTTTACTTTAGCTGGTACCTTACAGATTTTACACAGCGAAAGGCCATTTAGGGCACGTATATAACCGAAGCCATTTGCTAGCTGCTCACATACAATACCTTCTACCTGAGGTTTATCTCCCAGATTGGTTGAGATAGTTCTTTTCTCTAAGTAAATTACACTTTGCAGCCCACTGTATGCGGAATTAGGCTATATAAAACAATATCCAACTCTCTGCCATCATTATTAAAATGTATTTACGCCATTTCTCACGAGGGAGGACTTCTTTTGTCCATATAGCTATATTTTTAGGAATAAGAAACATGTCTGTGCATGTAATTTTGACTTCACAATTTTAACAGTGTCCTTCAGACTTCTACCACTGCTGAAAATACATAGCTGCCAGTAACCCCCATCCTGGCTTCACCAACTGGCTTCCAATATTCTATGACCTCAAAGGGTCTTTTCTGATCTCCTGACAGGAGATGTGGCTGTGCAAAGTAGTCAGCAAGTAGGCAGCCCATCTACAGAAAGTGAGAAAAGTCATTAACGCTCTCCTTAAGACAGGTGGAAGCGCTGTATGAGCCATGCCATTGCTCCAACGAAAGGGGGCAGGCAGAAGGAAAGACTCAGGGAATAAATTTTGTTGGAGGTCAGCATATTGAACAGGAAGAGAGGCTAAGGGAAGCTTCACTTAGAACAGAGAGAGAGAAATCCAGTAAGATTTCTACTTCCAGCCACTAATTTATATGTGTGCTTTTAAAAAAAAAATCACATACAGGCCTTAAAACGCAGAATAAAAATCAGTTATATGACAATCAGATCAATTCAGATTTAAAAAAAAAAAAAATTCACCAAGAAGAAAACAGCCCTTTAACAACTTCCAAATTCCTAGCTTATATAGAAAAGAGTTCTTGGAAGGAATCTGAAAATCTTGACAGCTATGAGATTACATCCTTCATCTCACACATCTGATTTTACAAAAATAAGGATGTTCCATTTTCCTACTTGGTGACTTTTGAGATGTTATTTTCACTATGAAGGTCTGATCAATTGCTTCTGAAGAGGCCAACAGTGCAACAATGATATAGTGAGATCTGTAGTTTCCTTTGGACTCTTTGTTAAGCACAACAAAAAGTTCTAGGCAGCCTTTACTATTCAAGCAAAATGGATACAACTGCAATTTTTAAGTTCTTGCTACTGAGGTTCTCATAACAGCAACACAACAAAGATCAGCCAGTTTCCCCGAGACAGAAGACTGATGCTTGAAATCTGAAGATACATCTCCAGAGAGAAAAATTACCATAAAATTCAAAGCATGTGTGGAAGCTACTTCCCCAGATGCTTCCACTCTTCTAGACACAGACTTGACATTCTTGATGCAAGGATGGCTCTCAAGCATTTCAGTTTCATGGTCATGGCATGAATATCTTCAGCTGACACGGCAAGATCTTCAATCAGCTGCACTAATGTCTTTCTCAAGGATTCTGACACAAAATTTGGTATTTGTTTCTTCACCTGTCTCTGGAGTTTGGGTTAATATACTTACATGTTATCAAATCTCTCTCTCCATTCCTGCACTCAGCTTCTAAGATGATATTCCTCAGCTTTCATATGTATTACTAGGGGCCTTGCTTCTCTGCTTGCCATGACCAACACATAAAGGTAACTTAAGGAACTGGGAGGGAGCCTGTCAATAAATTATCTTTCAGTCATCAATAAATCCACAACATTTTTCATATCGCTATTAAATTGACAGTGTAGAGTCAAAAGGGCAAAGAAAAAAGGGCGTTACCACTTTCAGAGGCACACACAACACTTTCCATCCTCCAGTAAGCCATTTTGCTCTCAGTGGAAAAGTGGCAGAACCTAAGTTCACAGGTCTCAGCTTCACTACCATTCCCAGGTAACAACTGCCCCTGCTGTGGTCTCAAGCCCAAATATTCTGTGGGGCAAAACCTAACACTTCCTTCAGAAAGTACGTGCTAAATCCCTCACCTCCCACCCTCCTCGATTTTCCCACTCATCCAGTCTCTGGGAACTTGAGGACAGTTCACGTTAGCACACCAAGGCCCAGTATAACCTGTGATCACTTAAGAAAGCTTTGCACAGCCCATGTAGGACTAACTCTGCTATAGCTGCCCTACTGTCAGTGCCCAGGGTAACCTACGGAAAGCCAGCAGAGGCAGCTACCTCTGTTGGCCCCATGTGCATGGCGCAGACATTGCTCAAAATAGCTGGTGTGCTTAAAGGAGAGGAGAGCCCAACCGCACCCGCGCACCAACTCTTCCTCTCACAAGGGCTCCCAGCAGCCCTCCCCTCCCATATGCCTCTATCACAGCCAGTCTCAGTTTACACTGGTACATCGGGTAGCGGGATCATTTTGTCAGGTGCTGGCCAGTTACCTCATGTGCTAAAAATAGAGACATGCAGCAGCAGTGACTGACTGGCAAAAGCCTTTTTAATGGTGACTGACGTATTCAATCAAGACAATACGTGCAATGTAAATTGCAAACAATGAAGGGCATTTGTATAAGGACAGATGAGAAGAAAACAACAAAGCGCCCTGGCTTTGCTTATGAGAGACATGTGAAAGATTTCTGCTGCTCTTTTCAACCACGGTGCTATTTAGTTTACAATTACTTAAAGCAAACCAACAACAATACAAGCTCTTCTGCTACTCGTAAGAGAGGCTATAAAAATCTCATTGTCAGCTGCATCATTCATCATGATAACCTCATTTCAACTGAAACAAAATCTCTGAGACATCACCTCCCCCTGCTTCCTTCCCTTTTTTATTTGCCTATAATAAGGTCTATAGTCTGGGGAGCTCTCGGGCTGAATTCCATGCATTGTGATTCACAAAATGAAAATCTGGTATTATATGCCCACTGACATTCACATCAGCAGCAATTCATGCAGCAAAAAGCCATATGCTGTGCACCTCTGATTTAACTGTACTACAAAAACATATCCTAGAAAGAAGAAATAAAAATACAGAGACAAGAGTGGTTGCTGGGATCTGATTATTATCCACACTTTAAGACAGGAATGACAGGGGCAATATCACAAAATATGCTGTTTTGGTGACAGTTCCAGTTAGGTTATATCATTTCCCTTAGTGACTAACACACTCTACATGCAAGTTAGGAATTCTTTCCCAGTGCAAAAGGTTTCTACAGAGTACAAAAAAAGCAGTTAGCACAGATAACGTACACTCAGTGTTTCTCCTCTGGTTATCAGGCTTTCCACTCAATCATCTTTTTGAAGGCTGAGATGTTTATTGGTTTGATCAGCACCCACAGAGATGAAAATGAAGAGTGCTTTGAAAATATGAAGTACCAACAGTTTTAAAAATTGCCATCTCCAGGGTGTTAAGCAGACCCGTATGCGTTCTACAGTAACACACACACTTCATTAGAAAGCCGGGGGATAAAATCCACTCCGCCAATGATGGCTAGGTTTTTCACAAATAAGAGATTTCACTGCTGAAACCAACAGCGACTTTCATCACTGGGGAAAGGATAAGACAAACAAGTTTCTGACCAAGGAATGGATTATACTAAAATACTCTTTTCCTTTTTTTTTTTTCCTAAATAATAGATGTTTCGTTGAGGCACCCCCTCCTTTCCTTGCCTTTTGCTTGAAGAACCCATCTCTTTCTTAGCATACCCATCCTAGCATATAAATGGGCAGAATTTCAGCTTTCAAACGCTTTTCCTTTTAAGCCTATGCCCTCTGTGAAATCATTGCATAAGTGATCACTGGAAAAGGACAGTTCAGCTAGGATAATAACTAGATGTGACCCTGCTACTAAAGACTTTTGAAGCCTTCTGGCAAAGACAGAAAATAGTAAAGATACTATTTTTAATGAAAAAAAAAAAAAAAAAATCTTTGAACTAGAAAAATAGTTCATAAGCCACAAAGTGCAGAGAAAGGGCAAGTGTTGCTCCTTACTGCTTCATTAGCCAGTCTAAGTACTTATGTTTCACAAATTAGTTTTTTTAAAATGTATTTGCATCCTCGACAATGCTAGTTAAGACAGAATAATTTTCAAAAGGAAGCAACCAACTAGATTTAAAAATGCAATACTCTTGTTGAGAGATCCTTTGAGCTTGACAGTCCCAAGCTTTGGGGTATGAATATTTAAATTTAGATCTGATTTTTACAGACTGATGCCTCAGTAAGTGGAAGACTGCATCTTCAGTGTCTTAAACACCCCCTCTCAGGTTCCTGCAGCCAGAAGCAGCAGACGAGTAATAAACTGGCTTTGACAAACGCAGTGGGACACATTTGGAGATCTGACAGGTGTAGATAAATGCACAGAGATGGAGAAGACTAAACAGAGCCGTTCTTAAATGAGCAGCTGATGAAGGAATAAACTTGCAATATCCAGGCCACAAAAAGCATAGAGGGAACACCGATCAAATGCTAGGGAAAGGTCTTGAACAGGCTCTCCCTACTTCACATTAAATTGCACTGTTTAAAACAGACCCTTCTTAAGGAAGTGGTTGCTAATGGAATAGACCTGACAACCTTCCTGCACCCAAATTACGCTCTTCTAGGAGATTCCCATTGAATGTGGAGGATGGTTTTTTTTCTTCAATGAAAAAGTCGTGTTTTCTGTATAAGCTATGGAACAGACTTGCAAAATTATAATTGCTATACTTTTTTTTTTTAAATTTATGCATTACACAACTAATGATACAATATTTTTATAGCAATTATCTGTTTCCAAAAAAAGTTAATAAAGTGCTAATAGTCTCAGGTGTGGAAATGTGGAATTTAATTTGTGCTAATTTGCCTAGGACTGGGGAACACTGAATTGACTCTATGCGAAAATAATTTATTTGTGGTATCCCTGACTGATATAAACAAAGCATTGCCAAGGGAAGGTGCAATAAAGCTAACAGAGAGGTGGAATCATTCCATTTTACTGGTGTTTCCCACAGGTATAATGCAAACAGAACAGCGTTCCAAAGCTTCTCTCAAAAAAAATTAAATTCATCTGCTACAGACTAGTGAAAAAACACCCATAAGAAAACAATAAATGCTTTGGAGAGCACCTGTGAAGAGCTATTTACCATCCCTTTCCCTCCTTGTCATTGAAAGGAAATGCAGGTGACAGACAGATTTACAGACTGACCAAAGGATTTTACTTACAAGTTCATTTGAATTAATTTTTCTCCTGTTTGAGGTAATGGTTCTTTCACACTCCCAGAGCTATCATTTGCCATCCCCCTCCAAGCACCCCTGTGACGGGGTGGGAAAGAGGGGCACAGACACAGAGGAAAGCACCACCTTCTGGGCTGGAGCTGCTGCTGCAGCCTGGAGCTGTGACGGGGTGATGGAGGAGGATGGAGCAAACGGCCAGACATACTGGTTGTGCTTTTGGCCCTGCCGCTGCTTCACTGCCAAGGTACTTGAGCTCTGGATGCCTTTGCCTCCTTCCTGTAAAATGGGGTTTATCAATACTCGGCCAACTCTGCAACGAGCAGAGGAGTGCAGAATATTGTTAGTGCCACTAGAGGGGATCACTTGAGCACACTAGGAGGCCTGCTCCTCCTCCAGGTGTGCAGCAAAGCCCCACCACTTCCAAGTCAGGCATGGAACTGCCATGGCAAGAACTAGCACTAGGACAACAAGGTTGCAGCCGGGGCGGGGGTGGCATTTCGGATGGGATCTGCACACAGTCTGCTCCTGGAGTCTCCCTGATTTGCAGAGGGCCCAGCAAAGCCAGTGACAGCTCCTCTGCCACATTGCTGCTCTGACCCTTTCGAAAGGACCCTCTATACCTTTGCTTCCTTATGGGTATTTCGCATTATCTGATGGTGGTGCTGGCCCACAACACATTTCCATACAAAACACCACTCACAAGTACACTCCTTAAAAGCCTGCCCTTGAACACTTAGGCATATTTTGAACCTATCCTTACACAATTATTCATCCTACAGCTGCCAAAAGCGTGACAACACTAGAGAAGCTGAGAAACCTGTGGCATGGCATTTCCAAACTGTCAGCGAGCCAGGAAATGGTATTTTTCATTTTTATGTTATGCTTGGTTACCTTTTCTGTTATCTTGTCACAGAGCAAGGAAAAATGTTCACAGGGTTTGAGCATGAGCAATAAACATCTTTTGTGGTTATCAAATGCCTCAGTGTTTGCTTTGGTATTTAATTACAGGACTCACGTAGGGCATTTATTGTTTGCATCTGCTGCCAGTGTGAACAATGTCTACTCTACTGATTACCACACAAGACAGTTTGTTATGTGTATACCTGTCAGCGACATATATTATCATCTTGCTGAGCAGACCCCACTCCTCCACAGGGATCCAGTGCTGCAGCTTGCTGCATCACTAAAATAGCCAAATACTGCAAGTGCAGTCGCTCAGGGCACCCAGGTCTGCCACTGTGAAATGAGTGCTAGCTTTGCCAAAATGCTGAAACCAGAATTTCTGGGGGTTTCTGAGAATGTTTTTCTTATTACAAAATAAATTTTCATAGCACATTTAAAAGCTGGTGTTTTATACTATGATGACCTCAAACACATGGTCAGCAGGCAAAATAAATTAACTAGAGTTCTCAGTAATGAGAAAAATGCATCACTAGCCAACCTCATCCCACTTTCCTGTTCCTCAAACCAGTAGTTTCAGTGAATGCAGTGGATTTTGATTTCAAGCACCATACACCACAGGACTTCCAAAGTTTTTCAGTTTTAGCATCCCCTACTTAACTGTAGTCATGTTGAAATGATAATCTGTGTCTTGTTGACAAGTCATTTTTGGCCAGCTAAAAACCTAAAAGCAGCTATCATTTTGCCCATTCACTAAAAAAGCAGCTTCAAAACCTTGGTAGGTGAATCAAATAACTTCATCTTTTTCCTTCCACACTGGGACTGGAAGCAGTAATTTTTATTCTTAATTTTTTTTTTAAATGGCACCACCCTAGGCACAGAATTAGCAAATTGTTTGCATGGTTCTGCAGGTCTAATAAGACAAGATATGGCTGGCCCTGCAATTATAATAATCCATTTGCTCACCCTTCTTCCTATTAGCATGTGAACTTCAAACCTACAAAAATTAGCAGACGGAAATCTCTGGAGAACAGAGGTAAGAGGATAATCTTGTACCCTGCATAATGTCCTGTCTGTGGTCTCCTTGTCTCCTGAGAAGTAATATGTGTATTTTAAAAGATCACTAACAAGATAGCAATCTCAATGTAAATCCTCATTAGGGCAACACAGGTGCATTTACTGAAGTACAACTAGTGGGGATCAACAAAAAATTTTCCATTGGCAGTATGCTTTTATTTGGCTCCATGGAAGGAATTTTACAGTGGGGCAGTTACCTTGAATTCCACCTACCATCGTGTTAAAAATAAACAAAAAAACCCCAACCAATTTAAGTGCATCTTAATCTGTGTGGCAGCAGGGCCTGATTACCCTGAGCAGAGTGTAAGTGGTCCCTATGTGAGGGAAAACGGACTGGTGGGCACCTTTTTAAATGGGCAGGCCGGTGATGAGGGTTTCTAGATGCTAGAGTGTGAGATAACTCAGTCTGGCTTTCTTACAGTCAGCACCGACTCCAAAAATCAATACACAATGCTTTCTTCTGCTGCAATAAAACAAACAGAATTATGTAAAGCTTGGAGACAAGATTATATTTTGAAGTCATAAACCATGCTGTCTGCTCACAAATGACTGTGGAGGACAGAGCTTGTAAAGTGTCCTTTGGTCATCTGTAGGCTCAAAGGAAAACAAAAAGGTTTCAAATGGAATTGTTGCCACTTGCATGTCTGTCTATCCAACTGCATCTTAATTTCTCTAGAAAACTCACCAGACATGAATTATGTATGTCTTAAAATGTTATAAAGGCATAATATAAGCTTAGCTGCCTGACTGAATTATTCTATTCAGCCACCTATCTACCAGTATATCGAGAAAATGTAAAAAAGGTTTTTGGTCTGACAGTATCGTACTATCACCATAGAGATCCAACGAGTTTTTCTAATGTAAGAGTTGAGAAAAGGTGTCTGTTTTAATGAATGAGAATCAGAGAGACAAAGCATGAGATCATAAATGTTTCACTAAAACACCATAGAATTCTTCCAACTATGAGCCAAGTGCTGTTTTAATTATTTTTTTTAAGCTTTAAAAATGAACAAACCTATATGGAATCTCCACAACATGGACTGAGGAACCACAATGGTGCAGTATGCCATTTTGTCATCAAAAGGAAGTCTTAATCTGATGCTTAAAAAAACTCCTTGAGAACTGGCACTGAAACCTGAGGGGAAGTATTCACTCACCTCACTTCTTTCAGCACCTATCATTCTCCAATGCAAGAGAGGAGGAAATAAATCTCTAAGCGTGCACACAGACCTCCTACAGCCCCTCAGTGTACAAGCTATTGTGATCAATCAAAATTTAAAATTAAACAAAAAGCTCATTTTGTTCAATTATGATTAAAGGTCAAAGCAATTGGGTTAGCTTTTTAGCAGAATCTCCAGGTCTCAAGATTTACCATCCAATATACTGAGAGTGTCCAATTTTGTTTTGGAGATTTTGGGGAACGAAGGGAATAAGGAAGAAAGTGAATGATCCCATCAGCCAGGTGGGTAGTAAACCACTGCAAAGTGGTGTTTTGTACATTACCATGACAATCAAGTTATTGAAACTGGAAAGTAGTAACACAAAGAGAGGATAAAAGATGATTTTTCCACAGTAACTAAGCTATTGCATCTTGTGAGGCCTGCTTTCTTCCCATTCATTCCTGAAAGTAGGGGCTGAACATTCCCTGGGTCCACATGGCCTTTGCCTGCCAAGTTTTCAAAAGTAACTGCATAGAAACAGGTACCCTTAGCACACAGGAAAAGATGCAGAAAGACTACTAACATGCCATGATCACCAAAGCCTCTTGCCAGGTAAGGATTAAAAATGGTGGGGTTTAGTTTGGTAAAGCCATCAGCACTGGCAGCTGTCACCCACCAACCAGATGGGGAAACCTTGGGTACCGCTATATAACATATCGTCCCCCACAAATCCAGAAGTGCTTCACAAGCCCACACAACAACACAGTTTGCTTCACCTCACAGATCCCTTTAGGCATTTATCAGCTGAGTAATGCACATCACCACCACATGTCATCTGAAGTGGATAAGAGCACAAAAATCTCCTTATGACTAAAAGAAAGGATTTAGATAAGCAGAACATAATTACTGAACTGTCAGAAATAAGAGTCACAAGAGTTTAGTATTCCCTCCCCTTTAGAAAACCAGTTACAAAATCAAGAGTGATTTCCACAGGCAGAGATCCTGGGTTCATCTCTCATGCACCACAGTGCCACCACCAGACACAAATCTTGGTAGCATGATGGCAAATGTTTCAGATTTGCCCCATGGAGTTAAGGATCACCTTCAATGTCATCTTCAATGACACATGCAGTAGGACCTATCGCCCGCCTTGCTGAACCTGAAAGAGCTGCTGGGTGAAGTCGCAGGATTTTCAGTAACAGAAAACACAAATAGTAAACTAGTCAGACCAGAGGAGAAACTACCTGATCTTCTATGAAGCTCCACAGCAATGCCTAACACTGAAAAGTAAATGTCTTTGTTTTCTTTTAGGGTGATCTGGGCTGTTGCCAGAAACAGGACCATTCTTTTCCTGAATCCCCCAGGATTACTAACAATATTCCGACTCAAGTTGTGGGAAATTATGTACACAAGTTTTTCTTCTACTGAGACAGAAGGGCTGTAATTAATAGATAGCTGTTAATACATTTGATTAAAACAACCACATATTATGAAGAAGTCTCAAAAAAGTTGTTGCTTTTTTAAGCCCTTGATTTTAGGTTTCTGTATTGTTTGGTGAATTATCTCACTATTGCTTCTTCTGCACTCCTGGACCATTAGGTAAAAGAAGCGTGTCAGGAATTCCATGCAAGAACAAGCCTCTAGGTCATCTAGCTACAACAGCAGGCATTTTGGACTTCCCCTCTCTCTTCTGCCTGGGCTGTGGTACTGCTGCCAACCATCTTACCTAAAAGAACTCAACAAAGGTTATTCAACACCATATCCTAAGGACTCACCTTTGCTCTGCAGTGGAAAATGGACATTTAGACCACTTCAATAATGGACGGTTCCAATTAGAAGTTAGGCACAACCATTCTTACTAGCTCTCACATAACATTTGATTCTGGTGACTTTTGAGCACTTGTATGGCACATGCTGACACAGCGCAACAGTCTCACTTTTCATTCTCAGGCAACAGCTGTCTCTAAGTCGCAGGGAGAGGCTCAAGATCCAGTCAAAGGATCCCAGCAAAGGTAATGATGCCAGCTGGCCACAAAAACATGAGTTTGTCATTCTTACAAAATGACAAAGATACTTTTCAGCCTCCTGGTAAGTTAGACAGTTAAAATAGGATGTCTAGGGACCATTAGGATGGAAAGCCCTGTTCTCCATAGCTTTGCTGATCGTCAGGAGATTGGCTGAAACTTCCAGAACGCTGTCTTACAACAAAAAGGGTGCAATAGTGAGGGGGTTTTTTGTTGGTTTTTTGTTTGGTTTGGTTTTTTTTGTTTTAGCAGGCTAAACAGCACAGCACTTTGTCAGGATTGTGTCCACTCTTGAATATTTTATCACTTTAGTGCTCATATGAAATGAAAGGGATGCACAGAATTATCACTGCAGTACTCTCTTTGCATTATTTACAACCTTAGAGGCTGCAGCACTTCAGCATAATATTGCTAACATAAAAAGGCAGAATTTCCCCTCAAGCTAGGTTTTTAGTTTCACAGTCTGCAGTGCAACATGACGGAAGAAGGTCTGTGATCCTCCCTTACACATCCCATCCCCTATCCCCACTTTCTAAATGCTGGCCCTTGGATGTGCAAAGAATCTGAACAGATGAAAACTCCACAGCATGCAGCAGAAGCAGGTTCGGTAAACCCCTGTGCCTCTAGGGAAGAATACATGGCCTTGTTTCACCATCCTGCCCAGTTATTCCCACCCCGCCCTTTTTCTTGCCTTGTTAAAGTCTTCTGAAGTTGCCCTCATTTCCTTCCATGTCTTGTTCAAGAGCTGAATGCAGATACAGAAGAACTCCTCAAAAGATCTGTCATGGGTGAAGAACATGGGATGGAAATCGTTGCAGGTCTCACTGGCTAAAAACAGAAAAACAAGGAGGATGGAATAAAACATGTACAGTCAGGAGTTTCAAAAGATAAACATAAAATACCATCAGCCACAAAATTTATAAACCACTGTAACTGAGAGGAGTCCCAGTTATAGTAGCAAAGGATGTCAAAACATTATCCCAAAAAGACATCCTTGGTCTACGGTCTTAAAAGACAATGAAATACCATATAGAGCCTGTCTGCAGGAGACCAGCAGCAAGAACAAGAGGAAGCAACTACCTATTTGCCTAAATATTCTCTCAATGGCTGTTTTGTTTGTGCCAAGTTTTGTTGTTTGGGCCAGGACAGAGACACGCAGAAGAAGCACAAGTCTCCCCATCAAAACAACAGCCTTCCCCACTGCTAACAGCATGTACCATGTTGCCTGCTGAGAACCAAACACCAAACCCTATCAGTCACAAAATAGTATCTGATCAATGTACACATTGAAATGTGAAGCTCTGCTGACAGAGCAGATGATCTACCATATTGTACGTGGATATACCACAGAGGTAACCAGAGAAATCTAGACAGACATATAGACGAGAATGTAACTGATTGAATTTGTTCTTTGAAAATAATTGGAAACAAAAGAAATGGATCTTCTGTCATCTGTCCCTTATCTGAGATGGACAAAAAAAAAACCAAAAACAAACCCCAAACCCAAACTTCCTTTGTTAATCAAATACCGGCTTTAAGGAAGGAAAAAATAAAAGAATACTACAATGATGATCCCAAAAAGGAAAAGTACAGTTTGGCAAGACTTCTTGAGCAAAGAATGGATTTTTGAAAAACAAGGGCTGAAGCAATGCTGACCTCTGGGCACATCTGAGCAACCTGGGAACAGAAGGGGCTTTAGCCAAGGACTGAAAAGGATCCTTAATCCCTGCCATGACTTGCAGGGCCACCTCAGTAGGTCGCATATTTATGTTCTTAAAAAACTAACAAAAAAAGTCAAGTTGGCTAAGTCTTTGTTCATGTACCTAGTCTCCAAATCTCTCAGCTTCAGCTTTCACTTCTGCATGATTGCTCCTTTGGACTTTCTCAGCAGTCACTCACATGCCTATACAGCAGCATCTTCCTTTACTTCATGATCAAACAGCCACTGTTTAGGCCAGCTTCCTTCTCTGCAGGAACAGCAGAATTATCAAGCATTGGGATAAATCAGCCTTTTCCTGAGGCTGAATCACTGTCTGACATCTGCTTTCCCTCAGTGGAACTGGAGAAATTAGAATTAACACTCTTTGCAGGAGAATGGGAATGGCTCAGGCAGGCTGACTCCCTGCATCAGCTGCAAACACTTGGTCCTGGTACCACTTCTAGCTGCAAAAACACCCTTTCAACACGTTTAATTACCTCTGCCACACCAGTAGCTCTGGCACAGGAACATGAGTTGCACTTAGAATCACCTGAACCCTCAAAGAAAAAGGGTTTCTGATCTTCCCCAACACGCAGAATTCCAATTATAAAGCAAAACTCTGAAGCTTAATTGTAAATTTGAAGCTTAATTTTAACATCAGACTTACTAAGATCTAATCAATTCCTTAGCTACGTAGCGAGGATGAGAGTTAATTTTGGAGCACAGGTTTCATTCTAATCAAATACACCTGATTTACTTCAAAGGATGCATAGTCAAGGGGGAATTAGTCAAAGCAGAGACACCTATATTTATGAGGCACGACTCAATCCCTTTAAAAGAATAAAATGCCTCAGGCACAATTTTCACAGCACCTTCAACTTCCATTCATTCCACTGGAGCTGCAAGGGCTCAGCACTTCCAATAATCAGACCTTCAGTCTGTAATAATGTCAGAGACACAACAGAACAGATTCTCAGAGGGCACTTGTCTTTAAGTCATGGAATACTACAATGATGAGAAGAAATAAAATAACACCAAGCAGAAGAATGCAGCCAGTACCTTTGCTATATAAATCACAGCATGAAACAAGGCAATAACCCTCGACATGCACTGGCCTTTCTGATCCTCCTCAGAGCCTGAGCTTATCACTCCTCCTGCTCATAAAAATCAATAAATCAAAACTAATGGAAAGGCTAGGGATTCTCAGAAACCTGATCATTGGTTCTAACACATGCTGCTTATGATAATCAGTCCCAAACTGTATCTACTACGATGACTGTTCTGCATGCAGTATCAGAGGTGCCACCTCCCCCCACCCTTTTTTTATAACTAGGCAACATACTGTGGTTTATGTCTTTTCAGTCTGAAAAGAAAGAGTAAAAATCACTGTTATTGGTATAAATGGAGAAACTTAGGCCTGCTAGAAAGAAAGATCAATGTCTTAAAGCACAAAAATCCTAAGAAAAATTCAAAACCAAATTATAAACTACTTCTTCAAAATTCCAACCAGCATCCTGATAGTAGAGGAAAAAAAAAAAATCCATATTCAACTTCAAAGGTAGCTTTTTGTGTCTTGAAAATTCAAAATAATACAATTCAATGGAAAAATCACAAATGAAGCACATCAGCAGTGTTTATATTATAGCGTATCTACAGACTGCAGCTCAGGTCACGTCTATGTTCTGCCCAGAGTGTTTAAATATCTAATGAAAGACATCCCTTGTTCCAGTACTTCCTTTCTCCTTCTGACAAATAAGATGAGGATGAAGAAAAAGCCAATACTGTGTTATTAGTGGTTTCCAGACCAGAGTAAGACTGAGTCACAGCCTGTGGTCTTATCCCACGCTCTCCAGCCCCAAGTCAGCATCTCCAATATCAGAGCACTGCCTCTCTCTGCAGAGTGGGCAAATTTACAGGCTGCTCAGTTTTGCTAATGAAAAACTTCTTGGATTTATTTTTTCACCAACATGCAATTTGACTAGTTGTAAACTGAAAGAGAGGTCCAGCATTAGAATAGTTTGGAGACCTTCTACGTAAGAGCTGTGTGCAAAATTCCTGCCTTTAAGCCCAACGCTTTCTAACCTTCATTTTCACAAGCAGGGAGTACCCACATTTATAACCACACAAAAACACACACATGGCTGCAACGCAGGGACACAAATCACCATGATTATTTAATAACATCATCAAATTTTAATTACGCTTCTGTGAGATCACCTTCGAAAGGCAAGTCACAGATGTCTGGCCTACATAAATCAGGTGAAGATCTTGTTGATTTAACTTTCTTGGCACAATTCTCAGAGCTGTAGATCAATGTGCCTCAGGATTAAAGTAGTCCTTCAAGCTTCTGGCTGATCTATAGCTGTGACTTTGAGGAAGAAGCCTAGTTCATTTCTCATCATAAATTGCATTGGCAAAAAAAGAGCTAATTTCTACCTGGGAGATTACATGGTTCCTTGAGTCTATATTTTTAGTGTCTACCCAACACAGTTTTGTCTGTCTGTGCATTTCCTAAATTACAACAAAGACATTCAAGCATCCCAGGATGTTCAAGCAGTAAACAGATTTGATATGATATGTTCCTCCTCTGTGGGTTAGTAGAAAACAACAGGAGAAAGAAAACAAACTGAGGAAGAAGAAAAGAGTTATACCTTCATTTTTTACCCCATCTCTAAATGCCTTTTACCATGAGAAACAACACCATCAAGGCCAAATTTCTTCTAGTTGTGTCAAGAACAGTTACGTATTTGCATATTTGCACAAGGCTGTCTTGGAAGGGCACAGGTTACATGATGATATTTCAATAACTGTTTAACTTGAAGTACAGCAGAGATTTAAATCTCAAAGTTGGTGTCGTGAACTGAATACAGACAATAGAAATTTCTGCATGTAAGACAGACTCCAGGAAAGGACAAGTGCACCAGACCAGACACCAGGGTGGTGTGTCATCTCACTGTCCAAACCAGTATGAACAAAAGGTCACCAGTTCAACAGAAACTGGCTGATAGCTGGAAGTGGTGATTACGTCTTTCCCCCATCTTAAAAACTAGGCTACATGTGGATATCTATACGTAGTTTCCACTTGGAAAAGCAAAAAAAAATATGAATACAATTTTTTTATCTTAGAATTTATTTTGTGCAATACTTGGAAGTAACACAGAGATAACCCCTCCCTCCCCCCAAAGCTACAACAGCAGACAGAGACACGGTAATACACCTCTCTAGGCAAGGTACTGCCCTTGATCTTAGGAAACGTCTGCTTTCTTCCTGTCCCTGTTAAACTGCTATGTTGATACTAGATACACATCCCCCAGCACGTCTTTAAAATGGCATATGGTCATTATGACCTCCATTGTGAAGTTCTTGAACTCAAAAAATGAAAAAGGTTGTACTGGTATGAAAGCAAAATAATAAATAGCCATATGTATTATGAAGAGGACTGTTTGAAATTAGGAACCGACCAACCCATTATTTTCAAAATCCATTCATGATGCTACAGGGGGACAAGTTGAGGTGATTTAAACAGTCATTTTTCTGTAAATTTAAGGCTTGGACGCATCACATTGGGAATGCATATCAAAGACAATTTACTAATCACAAATGAGCCACCTCATTCGTGGATGTCAGCCATGTACAATTGGTCTACAAACTACAATTAGAATAGATTTGATTAAGTAGATAATAAATGAAAGTGATAACGTTGCTGTGTATTCTCAAATATTTCAAGAGCAGACAGTCAGCTTAAATCAATCAAATTATTTAGCCAGGCATATAAATATGGTCACCGGTGTTGATGCTGTCACACATAAAGGGACAGATAGACACCTGTGGTGAGGAGTAAGCCTCTGTGCTGGGGATGGTATTAATGGATCCTGCGCACCACAAAACTCATCAAGAAAAGCATCCTGAAATGGCATCAGCATAATTTTGAGATGAAGGAAGCAGTGATGCAGAATCCTGGGAAACTGGTTTGCAAAGTCCCAGGGAGAGAGGGGTTCAAAAACATCTCCCCGTCTGAAAGGTACCTGGGATCCATGCAATCCAATCTTCAGAGAGATCTGCGTTTTCTATTACTGAGCTGCTGCTTAATTCTGGGTGAGTCATTTATCCCCTCTGTTGTTTTCCCCAATTTCACAGAATGGAGATGATAATATTTGATCAGAGAGGAGGCGGGTGGAAAGATCCATTGCACTTTCTGAAGTGCCGCAAGATCCACAAATGAAGGGTGCAATATGGATCTTGGAAATATCATCTCCACTTGGCACAGCCTCCTCTGGGATTATTATTTGCCAATAACAGAAGACAACCAAAGAGCGACTAATTCTTCACTAGTTCTCAGGAGAAGAAGGACTGCAACTTCTGCTTCTCCCTGAAGATGCGATACAGTAAAAATAACTACCGCCATGACCATTTTTATATATGTAATCAGTATTCTTTCAGTAACACATAGAGTACGTAAGAAAAAGCGTGCACCTAAAACTGCAGAAATACAGTGATTGCCAAGTTATCTACGCCACTGATCCCTGTAGTTTGCTGGCAATAATTTGAGAGAAAACCTTTGGCTACCTTTCTGGCACTTGATAGGGAAACAGTGTAATTTAAGGCAAGGAAGGTCACTAGCAATGGCAGTGCAGTAATGAAGCAGTAATATTGCTGCCAATCATGTAATTTGCTTTCCTAGGGAACAGTGCTGTTTAGAAGGCTCAACTGATATTAGAACAAAAGCCACTCATCATTTCTACTTTGATTGAGAGAGTAAGATACAACCAACTAAGCTTCAAGACACAGCAAAATAACGCAAAAAGTTAAGCTGCATTTCTTAAATTCCAAATCGAGGTGAATTATGCGAGGGTTTTGTTTTGCCTGCTTTGAAACAAAAAGGGGATAAGGAAGCACACTCTGCCGCTGAACTGTGCAAGATGTGCCACTGGTTTCCCAACGGGTGTGGGCGCATGTGTGAGTGTCTCAGAAAATGTCATCCCAGACAAGGATATCAGGAGTGAATCCAAATCCAAAATTTCAGCACCAAAGTAGCATACAATTACTCAGGAAAGCAGTGAGCTGATCATGTAAAGTAGGGCAAAAATGCCCCCTCTTTAACACGGTACATAGCATTTTGAGAGCACCAAAATTACTCAGCAATACATGGCTACAAGAGACCTTCAACAACTTACCTCACCTGATCACATATTTAGTTGGAATAGAAATGATATGAAATTGCTAAACATGCAGCAAAACTACCAACTCAAACTCCTCACAAAGACATAAGGCAAGAGCCTTTCTCTGAACTGATAAGACTTCTCATTTGACGAGCTATATGGGAAACTGGAAGAAAAGTACACATAAAAGGCTTCCTACAGTCTGTAAGGTTTCCTTTTTCGAGGCTGAGAATAAATTTCACTATGTGTTGAAAAACAAGGATTCCATGAAGCCTGAAGCCTGATGAGACAGGCAGCACTAGGATATTATGGCACATGCAGCCCCGAGCTTTTCGCTAACTTACCCAGATTCGCTTTGTAGGTGACTGTGGCTGTGTCAGAAACACAACTTCCCTCCCCAAGACTTCGTTAAATAAAGGAGCCACTATTTAAAAATTCACTTCTCTCATTGTCCCAAATAAAAGTGGTAGAAGAAGAACCCCGACTATTGCAGCGCAAGTCAATAAAGCACTCATCACTACCAACAGATCCAGCAGTTCAGAGGTGGCATTTGTGCTACAGCCATAAGGAGGCAGCTGAAGAACGATCTCCGGGGCAGACTCACCCTGCCACTTCGAGAGCCGATGGTGAACTGAAAGAAACCAATGAAGCCAGTAGTGTCCACACAAGCAGGCTGACTTTGTAAAAATAACTCCTTTTGCAACTCTCAGTAAATATGGAGACTTCACTGCACCTCTTCTACTTAGAATGGACCTGAAGACGGAACATGGTGGTTTTGAAATGCAAACAGAAAGCCAAAGTGCAAAGAGAGGAGAGTTACTAAAAAGGCTCTTATATGCAACAAGGAACCGAAAAAGATTACAAAGAGTCAGCATCGTGCTGATAACAGTTCCCCATCTCTTTCAAAAGTAGCTTATTTTTATTTGTGATAAAAGAGGTGCCAGATATGAATATCCCTGAACTGCCTCTACAATGTGTCACAGCACACTGTTGGGCAAACACGAAAGTACTCTGCTTCCCTTTTCAGTCCTCCAGTACTCCCAGTATAAAAAAACCCAGTGATCAGTAACAACAAGAAAATGCAGTTTTAAAACCTGAAGGATAAATTGGAGTATCATTTTCAGAGGTGAGGGAGTACTTCATTCAAATTAGTCATGTGCCCCTAGGAGGAAACTCCATGACAGTGGAAATGGTATGAAAAAACAAGGGCTTGTATTTGTCATATCAAAAAGGAATGTCTTCCGTGAAAAAAAGGCAGAGATCTGCAAGCACAGATCTGCTATTATTCTCCAGCTTATTTACAGTATCCCTGAATAACAATATAAAATAATGTTAACCAATTAATGTGATAAATTTGCTTAGGGACTACGATTTATGGTCACTTCTAGCAAACATATAGAAAAAGAAGGAATTGTACCTATAAAGCAGAATCTACAGAAGCTTGTTTAACAAGTAAACATACTATGCAAAACCTTCTTACAAAAGATATAAACACTTCTTACAAACACTGCTGCTCTGTCAGGTTCCTGACACCTTACAAAGCACACAAGGCAATGATGGCTAGATGAAAGCTTAAAAAAAAAAGAAAAAAAAAACCTTATAAAAAAGCATTTCTGACAATCTGTGAGCCCACAGACTGTCTGTCTACTTGAAGTCCGACTGATACAGATAGTGGCATTGACAAAAGGCCAGCTAAGCTGAGACCTATCAAGGGAAACACCTTATCACATCTGTCACATGTTCATACCCTAGACCTTACCCTGTTGCATCCTTTCTCTCCTAAACCCTCAGAGAAACTAGCCTTAACCACATCTCCAGCCAAATCAGGAAGAATGACAGTAGCAATGGGGGAGGCAGATATTCTCAGCATTTATAAAGAACAGCATAAAGGCAGTCGCTTACACTGCATAACCTCTTCTTTTAGCCCTATACCCCTTGACAAAGTTTATTGCTAAATGCTCTACTCTAGCACATGTCCTACTAACTGTTGCAGCACCGCGGACCCAGAACACTGAGGGCTGGAGTCCGAAATTCCCGCATGCAGAAGAAGTGGGCACTTGCTCTGTCTTTGCTTGTGCATCTCCCTGATGTCCCCTCCCACGAGCAGTACACCAAGAAACTGCCTTTCATGGCAGGACTGCTGACTTTTCACTTCTTAGTCTTGACTGTTCTAGGGAGCATCAGCTTATTGCTTCTCCTCCTGAAGGGACTCTTGCTAAAAAGCTTACTCTTACCTCTAATTACCCATTTTCTTTATTAGGAAGTTACATAGACTGCATTACAGGTTAGAGCTCGTTCCTCTCCAAAGATCTTCTCTGAGATACGTCATCAAGAATATACTCTGGTTACCACTTGAAATACAGACCATGCTGTTTTGATTCACAAGAGAGGAGCTGTCACTGAAAATTAATTCTGCTCTAAATAGGCTGGCTAGGGCTCCATCTGTAAGCAAAACTTAAAGGAGCCTACGAAAACCTGCAGGAAAAACACTGCAAACAGTAACCTGGGAAGTCTACAGATTTTTTTAGGTCCCACCTTGCTACCTAAGCAGCTCCCATTCCCCCTTCCCTCACACAGACCTCCTCATTAAAATCAAATGTTTAAAATTATAGTGCAAAGAAATTATGTGGTCATTGCATAAGACAACTAGTGGAAAAAACATTTTTTTTTGTATTTGATCTTACAAGTGAGCAACAGCAGGAGAACTGCAAGGAAGAAAAACAAATGAGCAGATGGAGAAGCCAACAAACCAGCAGTCAAGCCAGGAAGGAAAAGAATCTTTTTCCTGGTACTGAGTCACTCCCCTATTAGAAAAAAAGGTTACAACTGAATTACCCATGCAGACCTGGCACAGACCAGCCACAAACTTTCTGTACTTACCATTAGAGGCATCTGTATATGAGATGCCTCCTTTGGTGGCAGGCTGTTAGGCTACGTCCAATACCCCCGTGGTGGGGTATGAGGCAGGCTGCCTGCCTGATACCTCTGCCTAATCAGTCAGGCTAGCTCCTGAAGTGCAAAAGCTGGGAGGACAAATGGCCAGTTATCTAGAAAGTGAGTAACACAGCTCAACTTTCGCTAGCTCCTCTGCCATCACAGAAAAGGCAACAGAACACTATCATACTAATTCAACCACTTGCTTTGACTCAATCCTGGATATACTCAAAATACCGAACGAGGTAACAGAATGAGACACAGGGGAAAGACAACATCAATATCAATTAAAAAAATGACTGTCTGTGATTAAGGTGAGGGAATTCACTGTATCACATGTCCTAGAGCAATGGCAGCTCATCTTTCATTTCAGATCTGGTTCTGAACTGTGCTGAAACTACACTGCTTGCTCAAGAACCAGGAGGTGCACTCCTACCAGCTCTCCTTGACTTCTTTGAAAATATGCGCCGTACCACCGCTACTACAGCTCCATTTAGGACAACCCACCTTAGCAATAACACCTCTCCTCCCTCCCCTTCTGCATTCCTACAAACTATGTATCTCCTTTAAAAAATGGGTATTTATACATATGCGTGCCAAATTGCCAAATAACTTCCCACACACACACTTTGTGAAAGTAAATTGTGAGAAAGAAGAAACTGGCCACTGGATACAAGTTTGCACAGGCAAAATCCTGTGCAATATACTCCAGGCTGGCAATACCCTAGCATGTCTATAGCCTAACTGCTATTCCATTCTTGGTATGCCATATGCAACCAGCAGTGCTAAGCAAGGCAGCAACAACCTAGTTATCTGTAGGAAAATGCAAATCTTCCCTCTCCTCGCGAACTCAGTCGCTATTGGAACCCAGTTGGACTTGCTGAGGCGAAGGTCGTTAACTCACTGTGAACACTGCATCTTAGTTATCTAACCATAACTGCCTAAATTGCTTTCTCCCCATACAAATAGTCTTAATCTGTAAATTATGTTTTTAACTATAGAGTCCCAAAGTCAGACTGGCAGAACAAAAATAAAACTGCTGAAGTATACTCTTTTAACACAGACCAAACTGAGTAATTGCTACTCACAAAAAAGGAAAACAGTGATGTGGTAGGGTGCAAGCTGCTCAGGAGACAC
Source organism: Morus bassanus (assembly GCA_031468815.1). NCBI lineage: Eukaryota > Metazoa > Chordata > Aves > Suliformes > Sulidae > Morus > Morus bassanus. The sequence goes on along the minus strand of CM062567.1, from coordinate 53,296,065 downwards.
TGAACCTCAGTGCTTGTTAGTGTATTTATCTGAGATCATCACCATAATGTATTGCGTAAGCGCCAAGCATCTTCAAATGGCTTTGTGAACATTAATCAATCTCTAGAAGGACATTAGTTAACATTAACTCTCCAGATGTCAAACTTAACCTCTTGAAAGGCAAGCAGAAAATCAAGTTAATTAGGCCACAGGCTTAACAAGAGAAGCTATTTAAACAACACATTTCCAAGTGGCACATTCAGCTCATAAGCTACTTCAGTGGAGTTTTTCACTTGATATACTAATACAAACTGAGCTGTTTGGTAGTACGGCTGCCAGAGCATAGTTTTGGACAGGTAAAACTACTGTCATCAAAAGGTATGCTTTAGAAATGTTTAATTAGGCTGTAATATTGCCCTACTTTATGTTATTGCTCTTCTTGATAGGCTGAAACATTAAATCAGCATTTCAGTCATACCACTGCAAAAAAAAAAAAAACTACATTAAAACATTGTATTTTATTCTGGGAAACAGGTCTCTTGCTTAAAAGTATTTTAGAGAGTACAAACATTTTAAAATTAATTCCTGCTCTATATCCTAGGGCATTTGCATATTAACAGACATAATTCATTATAACCCCAAACCTTTTAGATTATAAAGAAGCTTAGAGAATCGCCTAGTTCAGGGATAAGCGAAGTAGTGCAGGTTCTTTCCTCATGATGCTTCAGGTAAAAAGCCCTTGAGTATAAATGAAGTGAACGTGTGGGAGACTGGGAGAGGAAAGAGGCCCAGGAAACACATTAAGGCTTGCTGAGGTCACATCTTTGTAAACTATCAGAATCAGGACAATAAGGAGGAAATTTGGTCTGAACTATTATGTCTCTGGTGTTAATGCACAATGCACAATTGCTGTTAACTGCACAGTATTCCCTTGTAGCTTGTTCCGTTACTTATCTAGTCTCTAGCTTTGTTGTTGTCATTGTTATTTGACAGATATTTTCTCTTTTGTATTGTAAATCCATTATTTGTTTTGTCCTTGCTGACTACGAGAACTGAATAAAGTAATTTTTACATCATGCCTTGAGCTTCCTGAAGACAGTTATATCTTTTCTATCACTTTATTCCACCCTGACCATGAGTAACTGTCTTAATTTTCCCTTGAGGGTCTTATTTACCCTAGTGTATTATCACTCACTCCAGAAATATGTCTGTATGCATGAAGATCACGGAATAGTGACATACAAAGATGAAAATAATGATTTCTCAGAACCAACAACAGCAACAAAAAAAAAAGCAGGCAAAAACCTTCAGCTGGAATTTCTGTTGGACTATGACTGTATTTGAAAAAGGAGCTAAGCTAACCTGCTTAGAAATTCTCTCCTATTGCTCCCATTGCATACACTTAGCAATTTCAGACAGGAAAGATGAAAGTAATCTCAGACAAGACCTTTCTTTGCTTCCGCATTTCAGTTTAAAATTAGTTCTCAAATATTCGGATTATTGCTTGGCTGTTTTTTTACAAAGCATTATCCCAGTCATGTCTCAAGAGACATTGCGTAAGAGCCAAGCATACTAGCCTTGCTTCTGTTAAAATAAACTGGTTCATAACACAAGCTAAACAATATAAATTCATTTGAAAAAATGCCCTCAAAAGCATTCTTCAATTCTCTCTTGATGGAACCTGATCAGCTGTGACATTTGTAGGTACAGATTATTTGCATCTACTTAGAAATTGTAAAGTAATACAACTGGAAAAGGGAAGTGTTCCCCAATCTACTGTGACAAGTTACAGAAATAACATTTCCAAACAAACCAACAAGAAACAATTGAGATTTCAAATGCTTTTTTTGAGAAATAGTTAAATTTCTCCATCACCAATAGGACAGATCAGAAACGTTGGTTTCAAAATCACTAAGGCAAAAGAAGCACTAGATTGGCTTTATGACAAGAATAAAAGCCAACCTCTACCCATTTAAACTTGACAAAAGTAGTAGAAACTTTTCTTATGGTAGATTAAAATTCAGCAGCAAGAAATTTTCCCCAGCAAGGAATTAAAGAGAGTCCGAATTGAAGCCATTCTAAACTTCTGTAGTTTTGGTTTTTTGGTTGGTTGTTTTTTGTTTTGTTTTGTTCTTTAAACTGGATCCCAGCCTGGTTCATTATTCAGAAATTTCGGTTGGGCCCAAACTGGCACAGACTTAGAAAGCATATTGCTCTTGGTAGCTCAAAGCAACAACTCAAATGAAAATGGAAACCTCCTGTCCCCAGTCAGGATTTCCTGAGCACAAAGAACTAAAACCTGGTCAGTGCAAACATTTCTGCTCCTACTGGAGGTAACTTGCAGCCAAACAGCTCTGCATGGGCGATGGCCAGTCGTAGCTCTGATTTCTGTTTCTCCAACAAAGAACTACTCTGTTTTTACTACAAAACTCACCTACAAGTTGTACCTATGCTGGTAACCTGGGTAGTGTGTCTCATTGCATTGATGCGTGTGCAAGTATCTGGCAGGGCACACAGACTTATCAAGAGTGGGGTAACAGAGCTTTACTTCTCTTTTCTTAGGAGTTTCTGTTTCTTGCTGCCCAAACATAGCATTAGTGCCATTCCCGCTCCCATCACCACAGTGCAATTCTCCTCTGGCTCTCCCGTCCCAGTGGGCAGAGCTGGGGGTGTGATGGAGCTGGTGAGAAGCTGGGGCTCAGTGGGAGGACAGTAAATGGTGCCTCAGTTTCCAGCAGAGAAGGCAGCACCAGAGGCAGAGCCTCTCGTACCGCTGCAGCCTCTCACAGACCTGCCTGCGGGACACCCACTGCTCCTGTTTTCACAACAGCCTGTGCTAAAACCGAACCAGACTCGCATCAGTCAGCAGACGGGCTCAAACTGGAACTGATTCCAAATGGACTCAACTGATTTCTCCTTGTGTTATCTATTTATTAATTTATTTTAGAGAAGGCCAGTGCCTCTTCACACAATATAAGGGCTTTCACTGTTCTTAAGTAGATTTAGCAGGAAGCTAAACCTTAGAGACTTCTTTATTTTTTTTTTCCTTCTCATGCCTGAAAGACACGAGGGAAATTTCTTTGAAAGTAAAATCAGCACAGTTGAGGTTTTTAAGATGTATGTTCGAACTATCAGAGGTTTTGGGCATTACAAGTGGGAGCCCGGCTAAAACTGTACTCCCTCACTGTGCTCCATCGCAGGCCCAAACCAAGCGGCTCTGCTGCCTGAGCAGAGGAGGGATTTCTGTCACCTCCCAGCAGGAGGGGTGCAGACACCCAGTTTGGGACATAAAGCCGCCCAGTGACGGTGCGTCTCTGCACTGTGCCCCTCCCATGGCGCCTGGCCTGGCACCCCCTGGTCCTGGAGCCCGGGCAGCCCGCTCTCTGCTCGCGAGCAACAGACCTTGCTCCTGTCACACTGACAGTTCGGACCCCAGCCAATGCTTTTGGTGTTTAAACATGTAAATAGCCACAATTCCTTCATGCTTTCATAAAGGCTTTAAGTCTTAAAGAAGCTTGAGTTTTCACAGCTACCCACATGAAGGTGCCCCAATTATGTGCCAAACTAACTCCTATAAAATCTGCAGGAGAATCTGCTTTATATTAAACATCCCCTTTTTAAAATCATGCCCCTTCCTTCATCATAAAGGGCACTTCCTTCTCCAGCTCATGAAGTCCTCCCTCTCTGTCCTGCATATACGTGGCCTTGAAAGCAAGGCAGATTTTTAATAAATTTGTCACGTAAAGAGAACATGAAAGAAAACACAAGGCTTATACTTAAAAAAGGGAGGAGGAAAAAGTGAAATTGGTTATCATTAGGGCTATTCTCAATAGCAGGCAAAAGCCTCAGAACAACTTTTGAAGGAAAGTAAGTAAAAACATACTGAGGTGAATAGAGACTGGAATAAATATTACACAAGCTTACCAAGAAGAGATCAAGTCTGATTCATCTAATCTTCTTTGACAAAATAACTATTGTTTCTCATGGGTGAAATGTGGTGGACTTTATCTGCACAGCAGACAGATTAGTTCTCCTGCATCTGACTTGTTTTAAGAAAAATATTTTGATATAACACTGTGTGCCAGACAGAAAATTCGTAATTCATCTGGAGAAAATGGGATTTGACAGAAGAATCAGTGAGGTGGGTGAGAGCAGGCCACATATGGAAATGACAAAAAGGAAAGGGGAGCTATCAAGCTAAGAGTAGTACTAGTGGAATTTCTCAAAAGTCAGTCTCGGACTCTGGATTTTCATTAAAGATGTTGGCACAAAATCTAGGAGTACCTCCTCAAAATTTGCTGGAGCCCAAAGCTGGTGGCACTGCTGATGGTATCCTAAGGGAAGATCAGAGTGTCATAAAGGAAGGACTCTGAGACCCAGAGGAATCAGAACAGCATGACACTGAATAGCGTGAAAGATTTTGAGTAATAAAAAGGATTTCTGCTCTAATCTGAGACTCACCAGTTATAAAAAAAACAGCAGAGAAAAAGACACCTTGTATACAGAGCCATCACTGTGACAAAAGTCTCAATAAAAGCAACAGTAATCCTAAAAGACAATGAGTGAGAAATTTCTAGCACAGGTGGTAAAGTATCAAAAACATGATACAAGGCACTGATAGTACACAAACTGGAATAATGCCTGCAATTCTGGACACCCATATGCAAGATACAGGGACTTAAAAGAGAACAAAGTGCAAGGAAGGAAGGGATCCTAAAATGGTCAGCAGAGAATGGTATCGGAATGGACTGAAATGACTACACTGATTTAATCTAGCAGGATAAAGGCTGAAATGAAATAATATAAATACATGCGGAAGGGGAGAGAAACAGAAAGAGGAGAACTATTAAATAACTAACAAAGTTGGCACAAAGATAAACAGGTTTTAAATAATTCTGAATATATTTAGGCTAGAAATTAAAAGGTTTCCAACCCTCAAACACATGAGAAGAGCAGTAATTAGTATAAGGATGTAGTTCAATAAATCCATGATGGGAATATACGATGTGGCTACCTGCAATGATCCAGTTCTAACCCCTCATTTTCAGTTCAGCAGTAGTGCCATTTTCTGCATTTACATCATTAAGCCTAGGCCAGCTACTCTTTGGTGTCTGGCTATCATAGAACTGCTGCATTTATTTTTTCTACCTTAATTTGACTAACGTTGATTTACTGAATGTACAGTAAGAAAGTTTACTGACTATATAGGTATACACAAAAAAATTCTACCTTTCAAGAGGTGTAAGTTACTCATTCTGCACAACACCAGAAATCCTTTCTACTTACGACTTTGTAATTAGTTACTGGAAATTGAACTGCACTAATGACAGTGTTACATCATTGGTCAGAGCAAGCATTAGAGAACTAAGGAACAATTCAAAATATTTCAACAATCATTATGACACGGCTGTCTTAATGAATGATAATTGCCTACAGTTGTAAATGCAAAAAATAAGAAAGTAAACTAAGGAATGTGACCTGAACTCTTACAAACACTCTTTCCAACAGTTTCATAACTATTACAAATATTGAATTGTTACTTTTTCTCCTTTCCTCATGTGCTCATCTTTGAAACTCCCAATATGTAAAGATTCCCTATTTTTAGAAATCTTTGTTGTGCTTTCAGCTGAAGTGGCTGGAATTTCAGGTAAACACTACAATATCCTTTAGCCTTTTGCTAAACAGTTTCCTTGAGTATACAGTAGGGTTAACGTTTCCTTTCTTCCTCTGAGAGTGATTGTTTAGATGCTCTAATATGCATCACTTTTCATGATAAATCTACCAGTACGTTAGAAACAATTTTGCCCATGGCACCCATAATTCAATTCAGCCTAGACGGGAGGAGGAACACTCAGCTATTCTAACAAATAGGCTCTCCATCGCTCCAGTAAGATGGTGTAAAAGTCAACTCCATCTTAGACTCCCACCGGTAGAAAAAGAACAAGCTTTAGAAATGAGGCACAATGGTTTTTATTATTAAACAGATTACTCAGTATTACTGAATAGATGACTGAGATTTTCCTATTAAAGAGATTAGCTCTTTGATAAATCACCGCAGAAAGTCTTAATAGTCACCTCTCATTTAAATACCAGATTTTGAAAGTCAGTGCTTTATTTTTTTAAAGTAAATCTCTAAATTACATAAATGCAGGGAAATGTTAACCCCAGCCATGCACCGCATAATGATGGACCCTGCCATATCTAGTGCTGAATCTACCAGAAACAAGATTCTTTAATTGTTCTGTGAATATACTGTTCACTGCCTAAAACCTCCACCTTCCTCCTGCCAAACAATGTTGCTGCTGAGGATCATTGCAGGTCTCCAATTGCCCTAAAATTCTTGCCAATCTAAGCTGGGAGTTACCCAAATTTCACCTTATGGAAAGTAACCTTATAAAGCCAGAAACAGGAAACTTGTTTTTTAGCAGAGCATAAAAACCACCTGCTTAATCTGAACATTTCCGGAAGAGCTATGAGGTGAGCAAACTCTCATCCAAAGGCAGAACTAAGCAGAGTAGTCCAATGCATGCCTATGTGATTTATCTCCCTATTTTATTATACATCCACATCTCCATGAGAAGTATTTTAGCTATGATAGATTTATTGGTGAGACAAAAAAAAAAAAAAAAAAAAAAGACTTTGTATCAGAAGATAAGTTTATTTATTGTTTTAAAATATCCTCTGGGCCATTTTTGATTATTAATGGTTCTGAACCCCATTTTGCATGTGTCATGGCAGAGATGTTCTATTAGTACGCCAACAATTTGGAACACTTCATTGATAATAATGAGCCATGCATTAATGACTCAAGCTTCACCATTATGACAAAGTAATGAATGTGTGTGCATATGTGCGTGCCTTTCTCATTATTGACTTCTTAAAGTGGTATTTTCCAACCTGTGCTAATAGAGCTGTCAGAGGTCTAATATGCAAGCAGAAGAGCAGCAGTGGGACAATTGTATTAGACCAACTGGTATCTGTCAATGATTAACAACCAACTTTCAGGCTAAAAGAAGAGCTTGCACACTTGAGAGCATTTCCTTTCTGTTTCTGATACAATCAGAAAAATGTGGAAAGTTTTTTGCTAAAAGTTTGTCTTATTATTTTGTAAGAAACTTCTTCCCCCATTGTATCTGTTAGCCTAAAAAAAAAAATTTACTTCTCCTAACAAACTTTGCCTCTTTTAGAATAACATCCATAAAGTAGCATCTTACCTGGGGGTAATACTATAAAACCAAATAACTGCCAATATCCTGGAATGAGTCCTTCCTGGACTTGACTGAGAAGAGCTAGAGTCCCTTCAGAGAGAGATGGAGAACTGGATGTGCTTGACCTTTCTTCAGTTTTTTTCTATTTTTAAGTAGATGCACATGACAAAATATTGTTCAAAAGCTAAATATTTACCAGTGCATTTTACTTAATTGTATTAATCCCATCAGGATGCCTAAAAAAGGACAGTAAGCTCTCAAAGGACTTACAAAGTTCAAGGGTGGCAAGACATCCTTCCCCCAAAATGACATACAGGTCACAGAACTTAAAACAAACTGCAAAGACCCCACAAACTTCCTGCCAGACCATGACAGCTCCCTTTCAATGAGATTAAATTAAATTGAAGCAGGGATACAAAATGTAATGATACTCTCTACTCCCTAAGAACTGCAGTATTAATCTATTTGTAAAACCAGAAGACATAGGTAAAAGCACAGGAATTTGCAGTGACCCTTATTTCCATGATAAATCAGGCCTCACCATCAGTATCTCTTGTGACACTGGATCTCCACTGCACCGTGCCCATTTCCACAGGAGGAACCCACTGGCAGGGCTCCTGACACTCATCCCAACCCTCTGTGCTTGGGCTGGAACCTCCTCCTCTCCCAAGAGATTATAGCAATTATGTTTTAGCATGAACATCATCTAAAGCCAAGTGCAGAAGAACCCACAGGCTCCTGAATCACATTAGTACTGATACCAGCAACTTTGCAAGTGCTCTGAAGGCACAGAGTGAGTAACAGGTAACATTTTGTGACAGTTGTGGTACCTATCACAGCAAAAATAGAAAGTCTCTCAGTTATGTGCAGGTAAAACTCCATTAGATTCTACACATGCAGATGAGGTAGCTAGCTTGTCTGGTTGAAAAATGCAGCAATGGCACAAGTGAGGGGTGTTTTTTATTAAAGTAGCCCAGGTACTTCCCAAGTCATGTGAGAGAGAATTTGGGCTTAGCCACTACTAAGCACAAGATTCAATGGGAGGAAAAAGAAACCCAGAGAGTCCCAAGCACATATTTTATGGTATGAATTCAATGGGGGTGAAAGAGGGAGGTGGTTTGTGTTTGGTTGTTTTTTCTTTTTAAACTTTCTTCCTCCACTTTAGAAAATAGTTATTTACGTATTTACTGGATATAAGCCATTCTTATGACTCAAACCCTCTTGCTTAAGAAATTGAAAAAAATAATTAGACTGCTCTTCTAGCAGGCACAACAAAATTATTCACAGAAAAAAGTAGAGTATTGCTTGACACCGTTAACAGAAACAAACACCACATGGCATGTGTGGGCATTTGTGGTCAGGGACCTGAAACATCAAAACAAACCATTTTAATGATAAAACGACGCAAGGCAAAGAGAAGGTGAGAAATACTTTCTCAAGTTCTACTAGCATTAATGTATCTCAAGACAGAATATATCTTGCGAACATTTCCAGAGGAAATTTCTTCTAATTAATTTGAAGAGCTAGTATCTGAAGCCAAAGAGACTACTCACATAAAAACTTTGTTCTTGCACATATATTCAAACAGACAAGCGTCAAACATCTTTGGCAAGTGTTTGAAGAACAGCATTAATACATTGCCTTATGTACTGGCTTTTTTTCCCCTCTGCATATTCATTTTTGATTAAGTATCTTGTAAAGGCTAAAGAAGAGGAAGCACTCTTGCACAGACAGCAGTCAGATATTTTGAGCCCTGCATGTATTGCAGTACTTTTGGAGGTCCTTCTTAAATGTGTGGGACAAAGTGTACCAATCCAAGTCAAATTATACAGGCTAAGATTTTGGATTCACTTATTCATGAAGGAAAAAGTTCCACTAAAACTGATGCAAGGGAAGTTCCATGATCTGGTCTGCAGAAAAAAGGATGAAATCATATACAGGCTCAGTAAGTGATATCTTAGCTAAAACATGAAAGAAGGTTAAAGAATAACTTCTGAGAACATCCCAGCTTATGATCTGAGCAGAACTGGTCAGGATGTCATTTTCAGGGGGAGACTTACTTAAATTTATGTTTTAATTTCCCATTAGTTATTTCTTCTATTATTAAAAAAAAAAAAAGAAAATTGATCTAATATTTCTTTTTTCAAAGCTTTTCACAACTTTTTAGATCTTTGGGGGCGGAGGGCAAATCAGATTTCCCTGAGCGAAAAACACCTAGCCCTTTTAATTGGTCCACACAACATAGATATCATCGTAAACTTTTGTTGTGAAGTGGTTAAATATAAACAATACCATGAAATTTCATTTAAAATATTTGAAGGGGGGAAGAAAAGGAAGGTTGTTTTCACAGAATCAAAGCATGCAAAACAAATATTTTGAATTGCTTGTAATTACCTAATTACCATCTGCTTAAGACTACATATGTCAGTGTTGCTGGGTTGTGGTTTTTGTTTGTTGGCTGATTTTTTGGTTGGATTTTTTTTCTGGTTTTGGAGGTTTTTTTGTGGTGGTGTTTTTTTAAAACAAAGGTCAGATTTTCTTCTGTACATGGAAGGTTGATGTGATGTGAGGGTGTGTCAGAAAGAGCCCAACAGCACTCAGTGATGGAAGAAAGGATGCGAGGAGTCTCTGACCACTCTATGTAACTCACCTAGCCTGTGTCTGAGAGGAAGATAAGAATACATAAGCTGATGAGGGTAATTTGTCAATATGTAGCCATAAGTTTGAGCTGTGTGAAGACCTTATTTATCACAGGTTGACTTGGCCTAGAAGCCTTCCATATAAAACAAAACAAAACAGAAAACCCCCAAAACTGCGTTTATTCAGAATCTATCGTAAACATGTAAGTAGGAGACCTGCTCTCTAGATCTCATTTCCAGAGGGTATACTTCTCACAGGAAAAGGCCTTTTGCACTCCACATCTCCTTAAAGGTCGAAACACCTCCTGAGGGACTGCACCTCAGGAGCGCAGGTCTTTGAAGTCTAAATAGGGTTCAACTGGTACCTCACCATCAAAGGAGAGTGCCCAGCAGGTCAGTTCTTCCAGACTTTATCCAATGTTGCTCAGGCTTATTGCGGTAATTGCAAGAGTTCTCATCAATCATTTTGGCAGTTCAGATTTACAAGGGTGTTGCATTCCCGTGACACTACATCGACAATTTTCTATGGATGCAAGTTAGGCTGTACTCTGCATTTCTCAAGAGAATCGACACTTTCCTCTGCATTGCACCGAACGCAAGAGCGAAATCTTGTCCTTTATGTTCCACTACATAGAAACAGAAGCAAAAAGGAGGAAGTTCCAGAGGCACAACTATTTCCTGCCATCAAGTGTTCAGATACATTTTTTATTTCCTAGAATTATTACTTTAAACTTCTCATAATAAAAATTTTACATTTTCTAGGTGGCACTCCATGGTTGGCTCTAGCAGGTATAAACCGATTGAAGTGATCAATGTTATATCAGGCAATTCAATAATGTTATAGCAAGCAACTGTCACACTGTTGCACCAACATCCGTCAGATAAAATAATTGATAGTGCTTCAATCAATTGATATAAGGGAAATAAAAGGAAATTATGGGCTGGTACAGTACTAGAGGATCAATATCTCCTTCAAACACAAACATCTCTGCCTGGCTTTGCAGTTGATTACCCACAAATGTCTCCACATTGATATGCCAGTGGGAGATCATTATCCTATGACAGAGTTTAATAACTTTGGTATTCCCCATTAACCCTAACTGTGCTGACCCCACCTCTCTTGACAGCCTCCACTTCGGGCCATGTCTCAATTCCATTGCTTCCCACACAAAAGACTTGCAGCCATATTTGTGTCTCATGCACTTTCCTATTCACCTTCTTTTTTTGCTGAAAACTATGTCCATCGGACCCGGAGGCTCATGAAATCGAGCTCATAGTCAGGGTGTATGGTAAATGCCAGGAGTTCCACTGGGCCATCAAGTTTCCTGCCTTCATGTGCACTCTGTGAATGTGCACTCAGGGAATCATTCGTGCCACCTACTGCCAAAGTTTACATAATAAATGCCAGGAGTGCTTTTTGGTCTGTGATGGCAGCAACACTAACCTTTCACCTGAAGCCCAAAATAAAAAAAAAAAAATCAATAACATAAGAGAAATAAGCATTATGGAAGATACTATTTAGTTTTCCAGTGAACAGTAGGATCAATGAGGATTGTCGTCTTCTGGGTTTAGGTCTCCATTTAAATCCCCAAGATCTCACAGGGATCTGCTGATGTCTAATAAGGTGTGAGATCACTGCAAAGATGTTCCTCACACTGGAGGAAGAAGGAAGAAACCTACTGCATTCAGAAAGCTATTTTCTCTAAATTTTTCAGAACTTCATACCTTGCTTTGTTCAATTGGGTTGAAATCAACTCATATGCCCAACTTATTGGGAAGGACAGGCACACAGACAATCTGATCATATCTGGTTCATTTTCTTAATAAAACAGACTTAAAATAACAAAAATACCTTTGTCTTTTTAAGTGTGGAATAAAATTAAAAAATAGGAACTCAAAAGGCTGAAATACAAAAAGGCAAAAAAATCTAAAGAAAAAACAAAACCTAATGCCAACATAAAGAATTATATTCAAAAATCATGGAGTTAAAGCAGCCTCATATCTTAAAGCAAACAAGTACCACGAGACATGAGTTTGTGTTGTCTTAAATATCTAAAATATCACTACATGGAGTTGATTATGATATGCTAAAGATGCAGACTCGCTGATGAAAATCATCAGTGTCAGAGTTGTTTCTATGGGTTGTCAAAGAGAAGCTGGTAAATACAAGACCACCAATGAATACCTGCAACGAAAAACAATAGAAGCGCACTTTCACTGCAGAGAACAACTGACCCATATTCTATTTGCTTTCTTCATTTACAAGAACCTTACTTTTCTGCATCCTGATACTCTCACAGTTCATGCCACCTCCTATCCTACAACTTTAGTAAGGCACTGTCTCTTTACCCTGAAAATAAGAGACTATTAACTTGGAGACGGCAGAGAAAGCTACCACTCAGATAGGTAAAACCAGAGATGATTTGATATATATGCTCACTGAGCTATTAAAACACATCCTGCATAGTTAGGAGTCCCCAGTCTGTTCAAATTATTTTTAAAATTACATAATCTGCTTAAAATACAGTAAAACCAAGTTATTATAACATAACAAGTGTTTTAAACCTTACATTGGTTAATTGCAAATAAGATTCTTCAACAGACTACTGGAAGAAAGCAAATTAGTGTATTGCAGGTTCTTCCCTGATTTAGTATCAGCAGGCCATTTTTTTAATAGATAAACAGGAAAGAAGAGAATGCCTCTTTTTCCTTCAGACATAATAAGACACATCCAGAAACATAAGAGTAAACAGACTGCAATCTGCATTGAGACAACGGAAGAACTTTACAATTCAAACCGGACACTGTATTTTGCACCATTAAATAGGGCTGTCTTTTGCAAAATTCAGATACCCCATCCCAGACGGCTCAGAGACAAACACTAACTCAAACCCTAAACCAGGCAAGTAGTCCTTAAGTTTTCCAGGTCTGCAAGAACTGAAAGTCTGTATGGCACATCTTTTCCCAAGCCTGTAAAATAAAACCCTGCAGTTTCTATGACATTTGTTTCCATTCTGCAATATATGGGTCAACACAAAACAGACCCCAAGGGACATTTCATATACCGCTGTTTTAAAAGATAGCTCATACGCTATAATGTTCAGCCAAGTTGCTTTTAAAGTATTCATTGTATTTTTCCATAATTCCAGTTTGAGCCTTTCCAGAACCTTGGGATGTAGCCTGAATCTCATTTTATGGCTGTGTGCTGTAAAATCATTAGAAAGACATTTGGTCTTTGATTTGCTCGGACCCTCATACCTAAAGACAGAAGGATCAATTCATTAAAATGCATAGAAGTTGCAGAGAATCCCAAATAAATTACCAATATCCTACTCAGGCCTTCCATATTTGCATTCTCACTACCTGCAAATTTAAACAATTCAGTTGCGGGCTTATTTTCATTTCTCATAAGCAGACAATTAAAACCGCAACATGATTTGGGAGCAGCTCTAAAATGTCTGAGCTGACTCATTCGAACAAGCCTGAAAAAGACATGAACCACTTTTTTAATAAATATTTAAAAATAGTAATAGTTGTTTGGCAAAAGGTTAACACACAAAAAAGCTTATCAAAAGTAGGTTGCATACTTCCGTGTCAAAAGCATAAGCAATGAACTACAAATTTAATGAAGAGAGAAGTTCAATGAACTAATATGCTTGTCTAGTATGCTGATTACATTCATCTCTCAATTGCTATTTCAAATCTTGGTTAGATACAATATTCAGAGCTAGGCATCCAGGTTTCTGCATTATTCACCCAATGCAAATCCCACAGCACTTACAGGAAACACGGGCTGTGCCTCTGCGTTCTACACTGCATCTACATTCAATACACTTCTCTCTACACTTCCGTTTGTGTGCAAATGGTATAGTGTCTAAAACACAGCATTATGCATTTAATAGAGTGAACATACTCATTCTGTGGGAAAGATGACAAATTTTGGTAGCTCCAGGGTATATTGGGGAGTAACGAAGGACTACATTCAAATGTCCATATGCTTAAACAAGTACCTTCCTTTGAGCCTCTCCTAAGTCTGCATTTGAGGCACCACAGTGCCATTCTGCCTGTGCTGGAGTCCAAATGAGAGGCACTGACTCCTGGAGTCCATCTGTTGCCACTCTACAGGGAAGTATTTCAGCCCCAACACGTGTTTTCCTACAGTGGCTGAAGAGCAGTGCTCCTGACTTTGCAGCTGGGAAGGGGCTGTACAGGACAGTTAAGCCCTACATCACCTTTCCCGCCTATGACGTATGTGCTGCATTGATTCCTTTGCCGTTAAGTGCTTAAGATTGCCCTGAGCATCCTTTTCTGTCCACATCACTACCCACTTTAGGCCATGATGAAGACAACACCTGATGGATTCGCTGTGCATCAGTCAGGCACAGTAAAAAGTGGCAGAACCTGGCCTGCAGTGGTTTATGTTGGCTTTTGGTTTAAGAGAGATTTTATTTTGTTCACTTCATTTTGCTCCCTTGAAACATAAGATTTAACATAATAAAGTAGAAGGCCATTTGTTGGTGCCAGTAGCAAGCTCTAAAGACCAAAACAAAACAGTCAGTTTTTCTTAAGTTATCTTGAGCCTTGTACTAAATGATTATTAACAAAACAGGTGATTAAATTGTGTGTAATACATAAATACAATAGAAGGTACATTGAAGAGCAATAGCCATGCAGGATACTACTACTACTACTACTACATTATGCTCTTTCAAGCACTCCTACAAAACCTAAGATGAAGTTAAATAACTCGAAGTCAAATGTAACGATGCAGCCCATGGGACTATCTTACAAGCGTTCTGAGTACAGAGTACTCATGAGTTCGTGGCCTGTTGTTGAGAAAATGCTAAACCCTAACAACGATAAGCAATTTTCACTGATGGAACGTTGCCTCTTAAAAGCACTTCTAATAAGAATCTGTGAAAGCAAATTCAAGTGGACTGTGATTTCATTGGAACGGAGGGTTACATTAGTCACTATTTTCCTCTACATTTTTTAAACCATCTGGAGAACCACTAGATTTGTAACCATTTTTCCCCTCATTATGGATTCACACACAATTTTGCACGTCCCTGCCTGTCAGCACTGCTCAACTTCACAACAATGAATCAGATTCCCTAGATAAGATTTTGGTCATTAGACATTAATGAGAGGTGCAATTTTAAGGGCATCTCCACCTGAGCTTACCCTGTCTAGTGACTGAGTGGATGGCTCTGGCCTGGCTACTAAGGCAATTTGCCTCTGCTAGAGCAAGTTCAGTCGTAGTTGCACATGTCCACACACACCATGTCTTCGTGCAAAGCAGAAGGTATACTGCAGTGACAACCTGAACAGCTTAAGAGCAGCATTTTCCTGGAATCTTAGTCAAGACAAAAACAGCCATGCAAGAGAAAAGAAAGAAAAAAGAAAAACAAACTTGAATACCAGTGGATTCAAGTATTTGACTTCAGTGTCTGATTTGCACCTACATTTCCAGTGCTTACTAAAGTGGTCCTCCTAAAATAATTGTGTATGTTTCCCCTATGGTTAAATGAAAAGGTGAACTAATGCTTTTGTTTCCTGAAGGGGCAAGTGTGTCTGCCTCAGCTTAGAGCCTGAGGTAAAGAGGTGGAAATTCTCCCTGGAGGCCTGTCAAAGAACTTAAGAGCCTGTGTGCTCTGTTTAGGTTGTAACAGTGAATACAGGATAATGAAGCAGTTGGAAGGTGCATAAGGTTTAGGTGTCAGGTAAGTGCCTAAATTTGGCGTACTGTAGGTAACTGTTTTACAACCCCTATAACTTTCAAAAATGTAAGCTAGCATTGAATTAGGGAAATAGACTCTAATCCTGCTTTTGCTTAAGAAACAGTCCTCCTGAACTCAGTTGGACAATAAGGCACGATGCCTTTGCTGAATCAACGATCTTAAGTTTCTTTTAGCAGAGTAGATTAAAAGGGACACTTTTCTCATTCACATCAGAAAGCAAACACAGCAGCTTCAGGGAATTTGCCTTTCCTAACAAGTTAGGATAGTTCTTGGATCACAAAAAAACCAACCTCTATAAGAAAAGACTAAATTAAGCACAAACCAGCTACATTTTTCTTTTTTTAACATACAGGAAAAAAATTCCCTCCTTTCCTGCTTTTCAAAATGCAGTGTATTTGCAATTGTTTCATCTCCTTTCAGCTGCAGAATCAAGTAAATTATTCAGGGTAGTATCACCAGACAGAGAGAGCAAGTCCTTATTCAGTTCTTTTCCTTGCAAGATGTCTCCAAAGAAAAAAATAGTATTCCAAACAGACTTACAAAGTGTAGCCAAACAACTAATTTTCATAACAATTCATAGTTTTATTTCCAAATCCTCCTCTCATCTCATCACTGAGCTTGATTAACCCATGGGAAAGGGAAAAAACATAAGCAGAACATGTCCTTTTACATTTTATCCATCTTTCCTCAAAGCTGTGAATCTTACTGGGCCTTAACAGAAACCAAACTCCCCAGTCTAGCTTGAGATTCTTGTGGTCTTTTGATAACCTGTTGTGCTGGTTTTGGCTGGGTAGAGTTAATTTTCTCCATAGCAGCTAGTATGTAGCTATGTTTTGGATTTGTGCTGAAAACAGTGTGGATACACAGGGATGTTTCTGTTACTGCTGAGCAGTGCTTACACAGAGCCAAGGCCTTTCCTGCTCCTCACCCCACCCCACCAGCGAGCAGGCTGGGGGTGCACAAGAAGCTGGGAGGTGGGGCACAGCTGGGACAGCTGACCCCAACTGGCCAAAGGGATATTCCATACCATATGACATCATGCTCAGCATATAAAGCTGGGGGAAGAAGAAGGAAGGGGGGGACATTCAGAGTGATGGCGTTTGTCTTCTCAAGTAACTGTTACGTGTGATGGACCCCTGCTTTCCTGGGGATGGCTGAACACCTGCCTGCTGATGGGAAGGAGTGAATGAATTCCTTGTTTTGCTTTGCTTGTGTGCACAGCTTTTGCTTTACCTATTGAACTGTCTTTACCTCAACCCATGAGTTTTCTCACTTTTAGCCTTCCAATTCTCTCCCCCATCCCACCGGGGGGCAGTGAGCAAACGGCTGTATGGTGCTTGGTTGCCAGCTGGGGTTAAAATATGACACCTGTGCCATAGCTCATTCACACAGCTAGAAGATCATTGTTTACTCTCACCAAATGACCCTATCTTTAAATAATTATTTGGCTCCATCTTATAGGCTTTTGCTTACTGAAATGATTTCCCAGAATTGTTTATTCGCATATTTTTTCCTTTTTGTCTTCTTTAAGGGTGTTCTGTTCTTTAAGGATGAGAAAGGAAAGAAAAAACTCCGTAATTCAAGGCAAAAATCTAACATAAGATCCCCAACACATCCCCATAATCTTTCACACAGGGCCTCCATTCTCAGAGACCCTTGGGGAGCCAAGTGATTCTGTGTGCTGAGAACTACTTCTAACTCTAGCTAGCAAAGACATGTTTCCTTTGATCAACATCACATCTAGTCTCTACACTAGTTTTCCTCTACATCCCCAGCTGAGTTGTGCCTTTCAGACCTGGTCCAAGCAGAAGTTGCCTGGCGCAGAGTCAGGGCACTTCCACAGACAAAGTCTTTGCTGATCAAGTCCTGTGCAATCCCTGTATACTGACTGTCCTTTAAGAGTCAGTAAAAGGGAGGGAGGTCCACAATGTCTTTTTATTCTAGTACCAATGCCTCTGTGCCAACACTGCAATAAAACCAGGCTTCCAAGAGCAGAGAAAAGTGCCTGTGTCCTCTTTCCACTGTGCATCACCATAAAGTCTAGGCACAACGTAATCTGTTAAGGCTTTAGCTATACTGGCTGTGTTAAGAGGTTATTGCCTAGAAGTTATTATTAGCTCTATTATGGTCAGCTGTGACCTACAAGATCACAGTAACAATACTGACCCCTTATTTAAATAAAGCTTTGAAATGTAATGATATAAAATGCTATCCATAATGTTACAGTAGTAATAACAATGGCCATTATTATCCTAATTTATCTCAATATAGTCCTGCTTATGGTAACTTGATTCATCCATCCTAAGAAAAAGAATTAGATAAAAGTAGAAAATTTCACACAAAAAATTATCCAGACTTTAAGTGGGAAGTAAATGAAAACCTTGAACATATTCAGCCAATATAGATATTCACCACAAAAACACCAACTGTGAAGAAACATCGTTGGTCACTTCAAAGAGCCACTGACATGGGAGCTGAAAGGAAGGTGTGGGCTCCAGTTGTTTGGGAAGGTGACTCCACGCCATCAATCCATACGTAACATGAAATAGAGCCTTCTGCAGCCCAGGAACCAGACAGCAAGTGCTGACACTGTTCTACATGTACAATTCCAGTCTCAAGCATTTATGATGACAACATCAATACTTTTCAGGGGCTGCTAAGCTTTGTTTAAATGACCCCAGCCAGCTTTGTACCCACACCTGGCCTCATCTCCCTAGGCACTAATAATTCATAGGACACTGGGAGAGTTACTGCCCTGGCCCTGACTTACTCTGGAGTAACTGGGTTAGATGGCGTTATGTCTTACTAAAAGCCGTAAGAAAAAAGACAAAAACTCCACTGATTCATAACCTTGAAGATTTCATATCAAATATTAAAGGCTTCCAAAAAGGTGGAAATGATGGGACTTACTACAACATTTTAGGCAACTGTAACCTTCATTGCACCTCTCATAAATGTGCCTCAATTCAGTGAAAGCTGGACTAGAAGCAGGCCCCCAACCACCAAGATTTAATTTAAAGAATCTTTTGCGACACCTGCCTCAGCAACATCTGGCTCCTGCTGCTGAGCAGCAATTCCAGGCAGGCTATAAACCTGCCAATTAGAAGTCATGCACCAAAAAATTAAATTTCATTAGTGGAATGGAATTTGTGAGTTCAAGCTGGCAAATCTACATCATTTAATAAATCCTCATGAGTCTAGAAGCATTCAACATTAGGAAGACTCAACCCATTTTCACACCAAATAGCTTGTCCCCTTTGACATCTTAGCCACATTTGCATTAGTTACTGATCCAGCTGTGCCACTGTCACACCTGCTCATCTCTGCTCTTCTGAGTGGCACAGGTCAATCTGATTTCAGCTTCAAAATCCATCACAAAATCCACCAGTTCTTTCCTTTTCTAGCCACATGCATCTATCTACTCAAATCCATTTTATTCAACACAAAAGCTAAACTGGCTTGCCAGAAATCCATTATCTCAAAGACAACTGTCCAATCCACACTGTGAAACAGGATGGCTTTTAAAGTAGGAGGCAGGAAGGAAAGACAGAAAAAGTTAAAATTTAATGGAAACCCGACTTCTTTGTATTGTGACATGCAGCCAGCATCCATTTACATCACATACCTAACACCACCCTTCTTTTTCTGTTCTCCCTGTAATCCTTCTTCCTTATACCAGAGTGCTCATACAGTTACTTGGGATATTCCCATCTGCATTCCCCCCTAGTCAAGATGAAATAAGATACTGACAGGCTCATGCATTTTCCTTGGAAGTGATGTCTCAGCACAAAGATTTCAATTTGGTACAACAGTGATATTTCACCTCCAGAAGTAATGGCTTCATCATATTTAATGCTGCCAGTGTTACATTTTTCCTAGATGAAAAAATTGCACTCAAACCTAACGTATTTCAAAGAGACCGTCAATTTCTCAAGAGCAGAAAAATCTCTACTGAGTGCATTGATCTTGGCTTTCAAAAGTTAATTTCTGGAGCTTCTACCTGGGTGGTAAAGAGTAGCAAAGGCCTTGTTTTCTGACAAGGTGATTCAGCACTCTGAAAATTGAGCCCCATGGACTTTGGGCTCAAAGTGCTCCAGAACTGAAGCATTCAAAGCTACTAGTCACTGCTGGACAAAGCCTCAGCCACTGCCTAATTTCTAGCTATTTTTGCTGTGATGTATCCATGTCTACCACACTTAAAAGGCAGTCCATAGCGTACGTAACTTTTGAGCTTCCATTTAAAAAGACAAATATAGCTTTCAGTGCATGCAACTGCAGATGAAATCTTCTCAAGAAAGCCTAGTGCAACCCACTGCAGAGCTCCTGGAAACACAATTACACAATATGAACATGTATTAGCTAGAACAGGACTGACAGCCATCATTTTCATTTCTGACACAAATGGGACTGAGATCTACATTCTGTGTAGAAGTAGGTCCCATATATGCCATACTTCTTTTTCTTTCTCTTTGGAACACAGTAATGTCAATGAACACATCCTTGATCTGACCTTAGAAATTCAAGGTTTAACATATGACAGATCAAAGAGGTTTTAATAAAAATATAACACATCTGCAAGAAATGCCAGTAGGCTCTTCATCAGCATTAAAGGTTTGTCACTAAATAGATTCTTCTACATCTTAAAAACATGATCAGCTTTTTATACATGCACCAAAATAAGACTGGATATACATTCTTAAGACCACAAGATTCAAAACACCATCAATCTGTTCTGAGTGAATGGCACTCCTGAGATTTCTGATAGGGCTGTAATAAAAACCCGTGGCACTTGAGAAACGCAGGTGGTAAAGGGGAAAAAGCTGCAGTCTTGCTCCTGGGAATTCTCAAATCATAGCTCACATCAGCTCTGAAATGTCTAAGTAATAAAACAGAAGTCAGAAAACAGAAGTCCTATTGCTGTATGGTTCTTTTCATTTCTCAGACAGGAGTGTGAGGAGCAACAGATGAACACTTCCCCCCTCAGATCTTGGACAGATTTTTCCATTGCAATAGAACAGACACTGCCACAAGAGGTCCTGTAATACGGCTTGTCTCGATGAAAATACTGCAAGACTCAAGATACCAGAACAAGTATTTCTTTGAAACACTCTGTATGGAGGGTTTCACTCCATACTAAGCAGGGCACAACTTGAAAATAGGATGAAATATTCTGATATATAAGCACATGACAAACAAATCTTGCTTTGCTTCACATCAGGGCCCAGGTACGATCAATAAGAACCATCATTACTGTAGCTTAAATGAACAAATTTCCCATTATTCATAGATGGCTGTTATTTGAGGGAGAGGTGTTAGACCGTTCCAGACAAGTTTTCAAGTGCGTGCAACTTTCTCTCCTCTTCCCAAATCATTAATCTTTCTTCTCCTGCCTGAAGCCTAATGGGAATCAACACTGACTAGAACTGGAAACCTTTGTGCATGCATACACACAAGTTAGACTACCTTGGAAGAAATATGAGCAGATGGGCTCCCACTAATGAGATGACTTACAGAAGCCTACCCTTCAAAATGAATGTTTGATAGAAAGGAAATAAAACAGACTTGCTCTACATGCTGTTTTTTTCCCCAATACAATGATACCAGGAGGAATTTTTGGTTTTTTAAAAGAATAGCTATACCAGATGTGATAAGTCATAGGGTTCCCTGAAACTGTCATTGGGACACAGTTCTGGCCTCCTCTTCTGCCTTCTAATGTGTTTTGGGGCTCCAGAGCGGGAGTATTGTGTGAATCAGACACAGAGTGTAATATAGGGAAGCTAGACTCCTACAGAAAGCTTGGAAAGGAACTGGGATCTTGTCTCAGCTCAGTTAAGTACAAAGACAAATCCTCAAAAATTTATTGGGAATATACCTTTTCTCAGGTGGCATCTGTGTTTTAAACCTCACTGCATACATCATCCTTGCTTAATCTCCAGCTCAGCTGGAAGAAAAGTAGATTAATTACCTAGCTTTTAACCCATTTGCTAACCTGTGGTGTTTCCTCTGAAACTGATACTGGAAGAACACACAGGACAGCAAGTCTTCACCCAGCTGTTCACTGTCTACAGCAAGTTGTGGAAGTTGTTAGAGTTAAGGTACAAACTTTTCATTTAGCTACAAAAACTGATAATATTATAGCCACATCTGTAAACAGCTGTGTCTGCTGGGGGAGAAGGTCAAGACCATTTGGACGCAAAGTGGGTACAAACAGACTCTGACCCACATCCTCTTATACCCTGCTACAGCCAGGATATATGAACTCATCATCCCAAATATAAAGGTTTCCTCTACTGGGACAGCTTAGCCTAGTAAGAATGAGCCGGTGTAGTAATTTTTTTCTGCCTTCCCGTGAGGAACAAGATGCACTTCATTTTTGTCTAGATTTTCCTTTTTCTTGTTCTTAAAAAATAATACATAGGTTTTGCTTAACCATGTTGGGATTATAAATACTTCAAGACACATATACTGAAATTCAATTCCTTATGCAAATCATATGACACTGCATCTCTTTTGTGAATGGATAAACATGAGTTTTATAAATCGGGAAAAAAAATCCTGGGGAAGTTTACTGCAACTCTGAATTTCATAGGGAAGTGAGAATTAGTATCTGAGTAAATTAGCTGTTATGCAATGGGACATTTTGGATATGTACATGTGCTGTGCATACCCTACTGTGGAGGGTGACATCAGACCCCTTCTCCAGCCTTTACAATTGCATCTATGCCAATGCTCCGGCAAGGCATTCTAGGAATATTGTCTCCTGCCATACTAAGTGAAATCCAATCCCCAATAAAACACACAACTTGTGGTGTGACTGTCCATGTATGTGGAGATTTGCTTTCCATTAATACCTGTACAGCAACATTAGATTTTGCAGAAGTTCATTTAATGGAAAAACAAAAGGAACACACACACAAAGGAAGTTTTAAACTGGAGTGAATAATAGAAGAAAATAACTGTGGCAGCTTTACCAAAGCATCTACAAAAACATTTAAAAATTCATAATTTAGCAGTGACAAGGAAAAACACTTTCTTTTAAATTTTCAAAATGAATAGGTATCTGAAAATATATCTAATCACTTCAAGCTGTCACCACCCACCCCTGGAATCTGGGGGTGGAAAAGAGGAGGAAAGGAACTGCTGCTGATGGAAATGCTTGGTTATTTGTTCATTGTCAGTGAGCAGGTACAGAAATAGCTCTTCCAGTGTGCTGAGATGATGCATAAATTGGTCCGTCTGAGGGTCAGCTCAGCTTTTTCAAAGCTGAGTAATGCACAACGATGCTGCTACAGCAGCTGAGAAGTTTAAAGGATATAAATTCAATGAGATTTTAAATCCTCTCATTGGATGTCCCTGAAAATTTCAGCCTAAGACATCCATCATTACCTAGTGCTCTATCTACCTAATCCAGAAGTTCCAACAAACAGAGTTTTGCTCACGTCATTTTTGGTGTCATGTTGAAACTCCGTCTACTGAGATCAAAAGAATCATACTTTTACTGTTTATTTCTAAGCTCGCTTGCTCATTCTGATAGATGCAGAGAAAGCCATCTCAAAAAACAGATGGTAAAAAGGGTCAAATAAGAGAGATCTTGTGATTTTTTAGTCAGTCTTGGAACATCCATTCCTAATTTAAAAATGGAGACTACCTCTTCCCCTTGCTCTCAATTGCCTGGCAAAGAGAACACTTTTCACATACAAAAATTTTTTAAATTGCAGATGCAGAGATTGGAACAGCTTTATGTCCTCAACTTGAGCAAACAAAACAGACCTTTAAGGCAAAATATTTTTAAAAATCCAACTGTGACTTCACAAAACCCAAATAATTTCCTTGGGGAAAAAAACCAACCAAAACCCCAAAAAAAAAAAGCCCCAAATCAAAACCCAACCCAACCCAACCCCTCAAAAAGCCCAACAAGGTATGCCCCCTCTCCAACATTTTAGTGGTATTTCTGAAATGCCTGTATCAATTCCAGGTCTTTGGTACTTAAGTATATGGGAGAAGAGAAAAGTTAAATACAGTCAAATTTCATCTCCCTAGCTGATAGTAGCTTTCTACAATTACCCTTAAAGGACATTTGATTTGAAAATATATTCACCACGATATAAAATATACATAATGATTTTCAATGACTTATTAATATGCAACTATTAGGAAAAGGATTGAAAACGCAACTCAAATGTTCCTAAAACATGATGACGTGCTATTTAAAAACAGGAGGAAAAAAAATAATAATCAAATGGAACCTCATCATTGCACAAATAAAGCACAGACAGAGATATAACAGGTTGAGCTCTAGACCAGCTACACTGCAAATCCTGTAGATGTGCCACGTGTTCACAAAACTCAAAATCGGTTTTGTGAATAATTTTGATTAGTCACAAAATTTATAACGTTCAAATGCAAAGAAATAATTATTAGAACTACCCTTCACTATACAGAAGGGGAAGGAAATAGAAGGGGTGGCTGATGGCTCCACTGCTGACAGCTGAAGGAAGAGAAGAATTCCAGGACATGCTTCCAAACACCTGTCTGTAAAGCTCAAGAATACCTCACAAATAATCCTCAAGACTTTTAATGCATTTAACTATAGCACATCAACAAAATACTACTGTAGATCAGCGATCCTCTAGTACTTCCAGATGACAGGCTTATGACAATCCTGATCGTGGATTACTGTATGAAAAGGCAGCGAACTTTCCAGACTGGAAGCACACTGGACTCTAGGACATTAATTCAGGCAAACACTACCACCACCTAAGCCCTTAGCTGGTATCAGGGTCATGAGTTCTAACAGCATCTGCAGCTGCTCAGTGCAGGAATTGCTCCAGTCTGATTACAAGCCCCTCGCAAAACACATCTGAAAAATACTGATACGGGCAAAGCAGGCAATAAAACTAAAAAGCTGAGAGCTACACTGTCTTTTCAGAACAAAAGATTCATGATTTTTCACGGTAATGGTCAAGTTGCACCATGGCTCCACACAAAGCTCGTCTTTGTTCGATACTTGCAGTACTGTCACCTCTGAAATTCCAAGCCTTTATGTTTTATAAAAAAAACATTGGGGGGAGGTATGTTGGTTTTTTTTCCTTTTGTTTTTGTTTTTTTTTAAAGTCAAAAATCGTAAGAATTTTTTCAATTGCAAAGCACAAAAATCAAAAGCCTAAATTAAAACTAACTGTAGCCTGATTAACTAATAAATTCAGGGCCTAGACAGGCACACTCAACCCTTTTATCTGTGAAAAACCATTCACATTCTTACAGCTTCTTTTCATTGGGACTGGCTCTGATAATATTTTCCTCTTCCAAAATGGTTTCATCTATTTTGATAGCAGTCTCTGCATGCAGCAAAACACATTTAGCAGTAACAATCCTGTGTTATGGCCCAGCCAATTTTTTGCCTATTTAAGACTTAAGGTAACTTCTCCTGCTTAGGTATACACCCTGAAATGTCTGATGTGAGGTTTGCTGTCTACTCTACAAACCCCAGACAAATAGCAAGTGAGCTATTCACTGAGATACTGTGCAGCCTACAACTTGGCAAATGAGAGCCTATAACTTGGTCCTGTGAGCTCTGCTCCACCCTGTGATAAACCTATGCTGAATTCTGTTGTGTTCAGTCCTGTTTGGTTCAGCTAAACAATGTCCTGTCACTGATGAGGATGAATGAACTGTATTCTACGCCAGACACCAAAAACTATGGACAGCTGAACACAAGAACAAAATATATTCTCAATGTTAAAGACAAACACAAGTGAAATGTACGGTTATAAGGCAATTATTTTTGCTTTCTGTTTTGGTAAGTTTGGTGCTTAATTATTACTGAGTGCTTGGAGAGGCCCAAAGAACAAACTATCAAAGATCTTGCCTTAGAATTTTACTATGCAAATACCAACTACATTTTGTGCTGAGAGGCTATAAAATTTAAAATGAAATATACCCAAAAAGCAACCAAATGACCAAAGGACTTATTACCCACCAGAAGAAAACTTATTGCAAAAAGCTTAAGAGAGTCAGTGTCATACCAACAACCTCTTTCACACTCACATGTACACAACCAACCAATTATTTTTTGTGTCTCGGCAACCTACTTCAGATGAACAAAGAGTCCAACACTTTCCTTAGCTCCTTATCAGTCACTTCATACATGCCTATAACTAACATTATTATGCTATGTTTTTTTTAACGTCTGTCATCAAGTGGGTTTTTGATGTGAAGAGACAACAAATCTGGATAGAGCTGATGGATGTTTTAAGTCCTTTCTTAGAGGCTTGATAGAATAATTAAACTGGTGCTCTATAGTGGTAATTAGGGAAGAAAACAGAGCCACCAGCCAGTTGGGGGATTATTGGCAAGTAACTTAGCAAGCTGTGCACATATAAAACATAAAGAGCCTGGAAAAATAAGCAGATAGCTTGATCCTGAAGGAGTAGGAACCTAGAACTGCTGGAGGCCAGAGGTCTGTTAATACACAGCATTTGAAACTGCAAGAAAAAGAATAAAGCCTGTACAAACTTCAGCAATGAACAAGACTGAAGGAAAAAAAATAGAGATATCTCTAACTTGAGGCGTGAATTTTTCCTTCAAAAACAACTTGGAAGGATCCATAACAGAGTCATGGCTCTCCATGCCAAAAGGGCACAATACATTAAAAGGTGTTTAGGGGCAGTTAACAACTCTTCTGTCAGAAAGCATTTACGTATCTAATAACTCTTCATAGAGAGCTCCATTTTGTTCCGATATCCCCAATACACGAAATAAAAAATTATGGGAGCCTAAATTCATATGACAACCTGGCTTCAAAGACAAAGACCAAGAGACTGTATGGCTGCATGCATGCGTGTCTCCCTATTAATAAACTGCCTACTGTGACAGGCTCCTTGGAGTAGGCAGCATATAATTATATTCCTCTAATGACTCATCAGCATGTATCGGTACACAACTAGTTTGTACAAAGAGTACAGCTCTAATTTGTCCAAAAACTGGTGAGCAGGAATTACAGGAGACTCTGCTGTTTCTCAGAGGTGTCCTGAGAGCACATATCGACCTCCTGACACACTGTGCGAAAGAAACATGAGAGGAATTGTATTCCTCCAAGAACTAGGGCCACCTTCTTTCAAAACTCTCATGAAATAACAAAATGGGAAGTCTAGCTATGCTAGCCAAAAAAGGGCCAGGCATGCCAACGCTTATGTTCCCGATGCTCTACAGGAGGGATGTGAGATCCTAATGCAAAGTTTTCTAGGACATCATGATTTCACCTCCTGGCTCCACCCCATGACACTATCACATTTACTGTTGTTTTAATGCCATAAGCCAATTCTCCAGGCTATTTGGAAATCCTCTCCCAAAATTAAGACTCCCCTTCCCTCTCCCTTACTTGCAGGTATCAAAGCTTTATATTTAAAGATTACACTGAAGTTATTTTTCAATTCACAAAAGATAGCCATGGCAAAAATTCAGCACAGAGAGATCAGAAATGTTATGAAACAAGAAATTCAATCCTTGTCACATATAAAAAGAAATATACCATGAAAAAGCATTCATGACATTTAAACATTTATGCAAAGTTTCTGTTAATCCAGGAATAGAGAATGCCACTTGCAGAGTAAAGAAGTAAAGCTGAAAGGGCAGCTTCAAGAGTGGCTGTGCTCACTTCTTGAATCCTTCTTCATGGAACAGAGCAAAATATAACCCCACACACGCCTGTTTTTATTTTACTTAGCCAGCACTATTTAAAGCTCTTGCTGAATGTGAACATCTCTAAGGTCTGTAACAGGCCTGAGGGTCTATAGCTTTCTCCTGTCACAGTTCCAGCTAATCTACACTTCTTCAAGAAGGGCAACTGAAGTTTAATGGTTAGAAGCTAATTTTCTTAAGTTTTTCATTAGCAAGCATTTCAACAGAAATGAAAGTGACAGATGGTATTTCAACACGTACATAACATCAGTAACCCAATGTTAAAAATCTGTGTCACCTTCACAGCACAGCTCCAGTCCTTCAGGTTACTCACCACTACTGTTATTTTCACTTGCAAAGACAGAGCTTGACTGGTACAGATTTACAACAAAGTATGTTAGGGGCAGTTTGATCATGTTTTATAATTAAATACTGCTAGTGAATGACAATTTAAAGAAAATATGTTAAGATCTCAGGCTCTCATTTTTCTGTTTTCATTGTTGTTTTGATCAACTCTCTTGAGAAAACACTCTGCAAAAAATAAATCAAGGACATGCCCTTTTTTAATTGATCAGGAATGATCGATGGCCAAGCATAACCCCTCCGTGAAAACAGTTCTTCCACCAGTTTCAAGTGGGTATATGATCAGTCAGTTTAAGTAGCTTTCCACAGGATCCGGTGGGGCCAAAAGTTAAGTACAATTATACGACAAAAGTTAAGTATTCCCTGCTTTGGTGTTTTTTCTGAAAACACCTGTATTCATCTGTTTGGTCCACCAAGCAACAGAAGGAACCCTCAGGCTTCCTGAATAAACACAAACAGCTTGTCTACAATGCACAGTGCATGGCTGGAGAAGCAGCATGTGTTAACCACAGAAAAGCTTCAGATAAATGCAACTAAGCTGTACACAGTTCCTGCCTTACCCCTGGTTAGTACTGCATCAGGGCATTCCGACTGATCTTCTCTCTCAGAAGCCTGGCAATGTGAGCTTTAAATATTTTTAAAGCTCAGACGCTCCCCTCACAGATTCAAATTTTAAAAAGGTATATATTTTACTTAGAATAAACGAAGTCAAAAAGTCTAAGAGAGTAAAGCTTTCTGACAGAGGACCTGACTACACAGTCAATAGCAACGCAGAAGTGCCTCCAGTGCCTTGCAAGCATCCATGAAGCTTCATGTGCTGGGACAACTAGTGGTACATTCACTACCTCAGAGCCAATTCAGTAGGGGGTCGTTATAAGGATATTCGACTGATCAAGGAAGGGGGTATTCTTTGCAAGGCCTTCTGTGTTTCCCAGAACAGTGCACATTTTCTAGCCTTTGCAAGTACAGCCTTGTCTTGGAAAATACAGGAATTAGCAGTTAATGCTGTTCTCATGTCAGCAGACATCCTGCTAACACAATTGTCCTCAAACCCCAAAATCATTCTGCCTTTTCTAGATAACAAAACCTCAAGTGCACCTCTTCACCTGCAACATGTCTTACTTCCACCCTGAAAATCCTGCAGCTTTGCCAACACAAACATTTCTGCAATATATAAAGCAACATTAAAATACATTGAAAGCTGCCATTAAAAAAACATTGGGCTTTTTATACATTGTTCAAGTCTGTGTCCAATTCATTAAGCAACTATATGTCCCTTTTAAAAGTAGCAGCTGCAGAATTTCCAGTCTGCTGCACAGCAATGCCGAGAAACCATGAGGGCTTACTTCAGATTTGAAGCACAGCTTGCTGCAAAATACAAGAGATTTTGGCTACTTTTAATAAATCCATATTTATAAAATATTAACACAAAGTAAAATAAGACAGTCCAGAATGGATTCCAAGATGATTTTTCTCTTAATTTCAATCTGCTCAACACTGAACTGTCCCTGATCAATGACCAACCCTTAAAACGTACAGAAATTGTTCCAGATAAACAACAAACATTTGGCTACATCTCAGCTGTCTGAAGCTCCTTCTTTCTGCAGGTTCGCAAGTGAACTCTAAAAGCCTGTATTTTATTAAAAGATTTTGCCTACTGTTTCTTTCTTCAAGGCAGACACCATTAGAATCATAGAATCATTTAGTTTAGAAAAAACCTTTAAGATCATCGAGTCCAACTGTTAACCTAACACTAAACCATGTCCCTAAGCGCCACATCTACACATCTTTTAAATACCTCCATGGATGGTGACCCAACCACTTCCCTGGGAAGCCTGTTCCAATATTTGACAATGCAAGAAGGAAGTTTACTTTTGTATTTTTCACATTGTTCACTTATATCTTCTTGGAAAACCAAGAAGTGTTGTGGAACACACAGAACGAACAGCTAACAAAATTCTGCAAGTTCAGAAGAGATGAAGGGTTTTCAAAATGGGAGATACTTTGAAGATTTTATTTTATCCATACTTTTTGCTATAGCAATAATCCAAAATATTTTAATACCTCTTGTTTGCTGTCACATCTGCCCAGACTTTTAAGTTACTACATCGTGCATTATAGCCTATTAAAAAAACAAAATCCTGGAACTGGGTTCCAGTACCCACATTAAAACAAGTTACAGCTGTTATTCTACCACACCATCAAGTCTGCCAAAGCCATAGCTTCCAGTAATCACAGGAAAACAACATCAAGATTTTTTTTTTCTTCTCCTCCCATCATTCTTCAGCTTTCTGTTCTGCTAGTTCCTTAGTTCAGCATCCTAACAGCTAATGCCTATACCCTACTCCCAGTTTTAATTTATCAGGCTTTAACTTCCAGGTCTTGGTTCTTGCTATCCCTTTCATTACTAGATGAAAGAGCTCTTCACGCTTAATCAACTTACCTCCTTGTTGTCTTTTGGATACATTAATCGATTTCTAAAAAAATCCCTTACATCCACACATCTTTCTTGCCCTTAAGTGTTTTTTGAGTTCCCCCCCACACACCATGCTTTTTATTATTATTAATAATACTGGAAATTGAGTAGAATTAATTTTAAAGAAACTACAGAAATCTGTACCCAGGACAGAATAAGGTTGCTTTTTATTATTATTAATAATACTGATAATTGAGTAAATATAATTTTAAAGAAGCTACAGAATCCTGTACCCAGGACACAATAAGGTTAAGCACTTTGCACGTACAAAACAAGTTATGATCCCTGCTCCAAAGACCAGACATATGGCTGTAGACAATAGGAAAAAACACAAGAGGATGCTAGACAGACCAGGGTGGCTGCCTTACTGACCCACAAGCCAACATTGTAACAGCTTGGAAGCCAACAGTACCATGTGTAGAAAGTAACATTCCAAAATCTTTCTCACTGTCACTCAGAGGTAAAAATGAAACATCTTGCTCAAAAGGTGTCTGCAGCTCCCTTGCTCATGTCCTCATAGATTACAGTAGATATTTTGTAGAGACTTCACACTGTACCATAAGCATGAAAAGACTGAGACTTTTTAGAGTAAGAGGTTAATTGCAAAGAAATTAGTATCTCCCTAGAAAAAGAAAGTTTCATTCTGTCTCTCCTGTGGGACTGTGCCAGCAAACAGGAGTAGATGACTGTTTGATAAAATAAGATACTGCTATCATACAAAAGAAAAGTGCAGTCCAGACTACTCAGCAAGTTGTTAGCATCAAGGACAAGCATATTTAATGCCCTTGTAGTCAGGAATGGCTAATTTGCTAGTAATGTTTCCAAAGGAACCCTTAAAACTCAAGATCAATATGGATTAATTTAGGTATTTTTCCCCCTCTTACTCCTACTGAAATTATTTTCAAATGCTGTTTATCTTCTAGCCTTCTCTCAAGATCTGCTTAATTTTTGCTGTGACTGGCATTTATCTGAGGTGGTGACGACCTGGGCGAGAGGATAAAAAGGTGGGCACATAAGAATGAATGCAATAAAAAACTATGACAAAGGAGGCTAGAATTTCTGTTAAATTATTTTATCATAGTCTAAAGATAAGATAAAAGTTCAAGATGAAACAGAAAATTGCTACCTTTCACTGAATACCTTTTTGGCGAGAAAAGTTTTTCAACTTCCTAACAAACATTTCCTGACTCGTAAAATGCTTCAGTCTCCAGAAAATGAAATTGCAAGAAGTAGTGTGAGAACACTAAAAATTCCCTTATCTAATTTTATTTACTATTTCTGGGGCTTTATACTATTTATATTTAAAAGAAAGAGGAGGAAGAGGAGGATGAAAAGGCAATTAGCTTTCAAGCAGGGGGAAAAAATTTAAAATATGACATTCAGTTATAAAAATACCGGATTTGCTGTAGCAAAAGGAAAATCAAACCAGGCGAGCCCTCAGGTCTAGAATGCTGATCCTGCAGTGACCAATATGCTTTCAGGGAAAGACCGATAGAAACAAACTACACTGCGCACTACAGATTGTGCAATGCAGAGGAAAAATTGTGCAAAGATGAAAAAGTGCTTCCTGACTCTTGCAGCAATCACCTTACCCCCTGAAGCATGAGATTTGATTACCTTCATGTCAATGAGTACAACCATGAATATCACTGTATACCTTCTAATGCCCAGCACGTTCTATTTGATAAAGATATGTAAAATAATATAAGAATTTCTAGACCACTTCAATTCTGCAACCTGGGCAATAATTGCAATGAGAAATCTATAGCAAGAACATGTACAAACAGCATCAAGGACATTATAATACATTAGCATTTAGATCTTCTCTGTCAAGGAAAAAAAAATCTGATAAATTGATCAAATCTAACAAAACCCCACGACAATTAAATTCCCCAGAACAGAAAAGCAAGAAAACCCAGTGAAGAAGTTGTTTAGCTGACAGAAGCTTTAGGACAATACATATATCTGACATGTGGCATATTACCCCTGTGGTCTGTCATAAAGCTTGAATGCAGATTTTTGCAAAAGCCCCTAAACACCACCCATCAAAACAACCAAATGGGAACACTGGCAGTTCAACATCTGTCTCCTGCTCAAAAATAACACTGAAACAAACTCAAAGTCTGACATGCCTTAACTATAGAGTAACTTCAGGCATGCAACAATATTGGCTTATGAACATCTTTAGACTGCAGCTCCAGTGGTAGCACTGTCTTTCCTCAGTGCACACACACAGCACTAATTTATCATTCATCTATCAGCTACAAGCCTCCTCACCAGCTTCAACACAAAACAATTTCAGTTGAACCTGTATGGAAATAAGGCAACAAGCCTGGGAAGCTGTATCCATTCTGCATAAATCAGGTAACACAGTCAAGTACCACTTCCCACCAGGAATGAGAGTTTGAAGTAGTTTTGAGGGTAGGAATAGTGCCACATGCTGAGCAGAAGTACACTGTAGGCACAGATCAGAGAGGATTAGGGCTACTTATGCAAAATGCTGAGCTCAATTTCTTTCTTATGACAAATTCTAGCTTTTAACGAACTCCAAATTTCCCTTTAAATTTACCAATTCCAGTTCTGGAAGGTCTTTTGGATCTTGTTTTTAATTTCTATATTTATCTGCAACGTTACTGCCTCCCAGCAAAGTCAGGGCTCTGTTACATGGGTATCCCTTCTCCCCTGAGCATATATGTCATGTACTAAAACTTGAAGGAAGAAGAGGGAATATGGCGGTTACCTTAGCTTTCATAGCTACTAAGGAGGAAATACGAATAGCCTCATCTTTTCTGCTCTTAGTAAACTTGTCAGTGTACCAGGGATGTGGAGTGTCAAAGTGCCTTACTCTACAAGAGAAGGAGGACTGATCACTGTGGTAAGTGTTACTGTCTGATATCAGCTCCAAAACACAGAGGACAAGAAGCAAATCATCTTGTTAGCCAAGATATAGAAAGGAAGCTATTACTGGAGAAATCAGACCACCATAGTGTTTGCCAAGATGATTGCCTTGGCAAGTACTCAGTAAAGCCGTTCCCTTCAATGCCTTTTTAACAGCAACAGTAGCACAAAATTAAAAGATTTATAGTCAAATATCCCACTCTTTCCTGATTCAGAGATTTCTTTGAAGAGGCTTATGAACATGTTTCATTCTAACGTCCATGTTACTTAAACACTACACTAACCTTTCTCTTAAGTTTTAGCTCCTCTGCTCTGCAAGTCCACCTCTGTGAAGCAGTTTCCATATGCTCAACTCACAGCTTGCACTTGAGCTTTCTTTACTTACACAAGATTTAAACGTACTTAAATGCTTTGCTGAAGAAGAGATGAATTTCCAAGTCATGAACATTTTGGAACCAAAGTCAAAGACTTAAGAAGTCCAGTACCTGGATTTAGGGAAATACAAAAGCATA
Source organism: Morus bassanus (assembly GCA_031468815.1). Classification (NCBI taxonomy): domain Eukaryota; kingdom Metazoa; phylum Chordata; class Aves; order Suliformes; family Sulidae; genus Morus; species Morus bassanus. The sequence continues at coordinate 53,262,570 of CM062567.1, read as the reverse complement.
AGAGGTGGCATGCCTTAAACACTTTCTTGTGAGTTGTTGCTGGGATGAATGCATGCTTGAAAGGACCAAAAAGAAATGGTAAAATGTCTTCTTGTTGCCTGAAGGTATTTAATACAGTGGAGCAAGGGGAATATAATCAGCATTAAAGTGCTCTTCATAAATAATGGACAGTCTAGCAGCTTTTATCTACTCTGCACTTTAAGAAAGTTTCCACTGCTGAATATTTCATGAGCAAAAGGTAATTTATTGTGGCTTTTAAATTATACAATTCAGAAACTGTTAGAAAAAAAGTTCTATGTTCCAATATAATAATGACTAGTTTTGAATTTCTAAAGAAACACAGGCAGCCTAAATACATATTTTGAAACCTAACGCATATAAACTACCAGGGACACCTTTGCCCTGAACTGTAACTACTGATTTTTAAGATGTCCAATCCTATTCAGCAATACAGTATTTATTTTCAAGTGAAGAATAAACCTGAATGTACATTTTCCTAAGATGTCAGTTCTAGTTTGCACTTCTCAACAAAATATATGGATGATCACAGGCCATTTAAGATGCACATCTGTGACAGCCATTTTCAAGAAATCTGCTTTCTGTACATTATTTTAAAGGTGTATTTTATTACAGCCTTTTTAAAGGACAATTAGAGTTCCACATAAACAAAATCCATTAAGGAAACATACTGATGAACAGGTGAATCGTCAGGATGAGTTAGAGTTAACCTTAGCTCTGTCCCCTGTGAATATAAGTCTATGACACGATCTTATTGCTGCATCCAGAGACAGATGCTCTGTGGGTGTAGATTAGCATGACTTTACAAAAGTCAGTCGTGCTACATCTGGCTTCTATCAACAGAAGCACCACTGAACTTCTCCTCAGCATCAAATCTTCTCTGTATGACATCACATGCCTATGAAAGATCACCACGGGAGCTTGCTGTGGGGCAGCACACCTAGCATCCCAGTGACTTGCAGCTTTAATAACACCAAAGCAAGTGGCTTCAGAACATTAAAAGGTAATGTCCCTTAGCCAGAACTATTCTTGGGGCATTTTTCAGCTTTCTTTCTAACCCCACACTTCCAAACCATAGAGCTACTCTAACAAAAAACAAAACAAAAACAAAACAAAAAAAAAAAAACAAAAAAAAAAAACCAACACCCACAAAAACAAAAACACCACCAACCAAAACCAAACCAAACCAAAAACAAATCCAAAACCAAAACCCAAAAAAACCAAAAAAATGATAATTCATTTTCTTTCTAAAGCTAAAATAGCAAAAATAGCTTTCCTTTCATATTTTCTGCATACAGTAACTGAGGCCCCACCCCAAATCCTCTTATTTTATTCATAGTCCCCAGTTTAAAAGACCAGATAATAAAAAAGTTAAAACATGAAAGGAGCTATCTGCAGAAGTTAGAAGCAATTGGAACAAACAATATCACACATGGCAAATCTACATACTAACAGTCCCCTGCAAGTGGACAGCAAACACGTCTGTGGCAAAAAAGAGGTTTATTTATTGAATGACTTCTTACGACACAGCAAGGAAGAAGCCTGAGACACCTGGCTAACCACTAGATCAATCATCTTTCTTAGCAGAGTGCAGTGCATCACACCCATGGAGTGATGGGAAATATGCAAAAACACTGTGTACAAAGCCATACTTTGGATTTCAGATACTTTTCTGTGCATTTGTAAAAATAAAATTGATCTTTAGCACTTAATTCAAATAGGCTTACAGCTTTGTTGAGACGATATGTCCCTCCTACAGTTACCAGCAGAAAAATTCAGACAGACCTATCACGCATGATTAGACACCTCAACTGCAGCAGTAAGGTTATTTTAAGAGAGACATACCTGCTACAGTCTGAACCTTACACAAAACATTACAATTACCATACAGCTAAAATAATTGCTAAACTATTTATTTATAGACATAGTGAATGTGCTCCTTAATAGCTCTGGTTTACTTAGGATGGTATTCAAAAGTAAACATAATATAATTTGTCTGGGTCTGTCAAATACTGTCAATTTGGAAGTTGCAAGCAATGCATGAGTTTTATCCTGGCCCATTGCACAGAGATAGATTTTTTCCTTTGGTCAATAAATTCTCCCAAGACACTGCATTTAAAAGCTTTAGATGTATTAACATCCAAATCACACTTTTAAAACAGAGCTGTTGATGTCTGTTGCAGAGCTGGTAGGAACATGAACCAATGACACCCATAGGCTTTCTTGCTGCCTTTTGCATTGCTCTTCTCTCATTACATTTTGTGGATTTGGGTGTAAAGTTAAAAGAAAAATCTTTATTAAGTGAAAAATTCAAAATGAAGAAAATGTCTCTGAAGGAAACAAAACATCTCAGTTGTGCCCCCTGTTTGTGCAACAAGAAAATAAAGCTCATGGTAGTGCTTGCCAAAACAGACTGCAGCTGGATCCAAAACATTATTGATGGGTAACTGAAGTTTATATATATTGATAGAGTTAAACACCAACACTCTACACTAATGAAGATACAGACATGCTCTTCCATTTGATAGTATCTAACAATTTGTCAAGGGACTGTAATCGAAGCCAAAGACAGCTTGTTTACCCTGTATTAAAATACAATATTTCATATCACACTGTTAGAGTAAATGATACATATATCATCTGGTATTTAGATAGAGCTTTAGATATCTAAGGAAAATGGGATGTGTCAGTTTAGATGAGCAATCCCACAATGAATGACTATGATACTCATATAAAACCAACCTACGGACAAGCCCGTGTAACGGTAAGACCATGAAGTCTACTACACCAAATCACCCGATGGCAAATTAACTGACCCCTCTGGAAATTATGCAACTGCCCTGTTTCATACAGAAGAGATTCAAAGACTGGATGCCCATTTCCTCTACTCCACCCTCATTGCTGGTATGTCCACAAATTAGTAAGAGACACAGAAAAATAGGCGTAGTCATATTGTACACTGGCACGTGTACAATATGTAACCATATTGAGAAATGATTCTCGGAAGAAAATTCTTGCATTGAAATAAACTTTACGTACTGCTGAACTCATTCCATGAGTTCTTAGAGGTCAAACAAACAGGTCAACTTACGTAGCTCTCCTACTTTCAGTATTTCGCACAGCATCTTTGTCAGCTCGATGCTACTTCGGCCAAATGGGCACTCATGCTTGTCTTCTCGACTGCTGTTCTCTAGGACAATCTGAAGGAGGAATCAAAATGGAAAATAATCAGTTTGAAGAACCCATGAGTTAGAAGTACTGTCCTCCACATCCAACATTTACAAGATATACCAGGCTGAATTTAGGAAACTCTATGTGGAGGCTCTGTTTTCATAAATCTTAGCCCTCCTCCCCAGCTAAATGACGTATGTCTGAGGCAGTCATCAACACAAAAGCAGTCCTGCTCCATGACCAGCTGGAAAGCTTTGCCACTCCTATGCACTGTTGCTGTTCTGCACCACCCCTGGCTTGGAGAAACTGCAGTAGAAGCCAAAAAGAAAGAAGTAGTTTCATTTCAAATTTGTCAGTTAAAGAAAATTAGATATAATGATTTATAGACATGAACACACCTAGAAGTAATTATTAAAAAAAAAGTGGGACCAAAATCGCGTTTTGGATTCAGATTCCAAAAAAAGTGTCAAAAATCAAACTGAAGTCCACAAAGGAAGAATACGTGCACATTTTTTCTATTACGGAAGAAACTTCCACTTGCGTGCAAAACATTTCAGGGATCACTCTTGCACCAAGCCTACAAATGCTGCAAAAATGACTCAAGGAGAGCCTTTATATTCTCTGTTGAGTGACACTGCAAAATAAACGGGAGAAAAGAATTCCTTGGACATTTTTATACCCATTAAGCTCTGCCATATCAGATACATTATTTCAGTGTAGATGAAAAAATCGGTTACAAAAATACTATAGATTTCATTGAAGCTATAAGCCTGAAAAGAGAGTAAAATAGGGGCTGAAAAAAAAAAAAAGAAATGGTCAAAACAGATTTGCAGTAAGAAGTGTCTTTGCAGTAACAAACTTTGCCACCAGCTTTAAAAAAAGAAACAAAACACATCCTAAACAGCTGCTGCATAGCCTGGGGATTAGGGACAGAGGAAGAAAATGAATTTCAAAGGTAAGAGATTTTGCCAAGCACCAGAGAACCTCAGAGGTTCTCTAAATTTTCTCCACAAACAGGCTAGACATTGCTCTCTGCTTTGCATTCCCCCTGTCTCTTTAGCTCCCATCTTCATCATGTTTTTTGTTTGTTTGGGCAGTTTTGGTTTGGTTTTTTGTTTGTTTGTTTTAAATCCTTCAATTTTGGCAGGAAAGAAAGCTTTACAAAAGGCTCCAAGGCTGGAACTTCACTCAGAACAATGTGGTGGTGGAAAGCACTGATGCAACACTGCATGCCAGCAAAACCTTTCCCTCCTTCCCTCCCTCGATCTTTGTTGTGATCGTTTCATGCTCTTACATGCAGAAGCCTTCTCTGTGAAGCAGTTAAAGGTAGAAGTGGGAAAAGAGTGAAAACCCAGAAGCAAGTAGGAAAGTTATGTGCTTCACATAGCATGCCAAAGCTTCTTCATCAAACATCTGTTTTAGCCTTACTGTACAAAGGTCAGCCTCTAGCTGATAGTCTGCTCCCAGCTCATCACCCAGGGATGTAAAAGGATGGTTGCTCTCTGTGTTATGAGAGTGGATGGTCACTTTCTTTTGTTTTCCAGTGGTGGTGTTTTTGGTTTTTTTTTTTAATCACCTAGACTTCCCACAGAAGCTTAAAAAGTCATTAGGAATATGATAAATATTTGACCCCCACAAATTTTTACTGGGCTTTTCCAACAGGACAGTGTCAGAATCATGTTCATCAGTCTGCCAAGAAGAGTTAGTTTTCCTTCTAAAAGTTTTGGTTTAAATTACATCTAATTGTTCCGTGTCATCCCTGGGTAACAGCTGTACCAAATCAAAGAAACACCCCTGCAATTTTTGTTTTACGTTGCTGCAGCCACTGTTCAAGGAACATGTGAATATGAATTTGCATTCCAGATGAGTCATGCTGTTTCAGTCTCTTTCATGGAGGATAGTGCTACATTTCCATACCCAAATGCAGGAGCGATGATAGAATAGCACAAGTGCAATGTAAAGCTGTGTCTCAACACCTCCCTGAGATCGCTTCTCTTGTTTTATTATTACTGTGTGTTTTCTCTCACATAATACAACACAAAATCTGCATACTGGAGCAGGAGGCTGCTTTGACACAGATTTAGATACAGCAGAGAAACACTGGTAATAAAATCAATGGAGAGGCAAAATGAAAGGGTAAGGGGGAGGGGAAGGGAAGCATTCGGATCAGCATTCCTGCTTGCTTCTGGCAAATGCATTTTGTTGAGTTTCACATTAACTCGACATATTAACATTTCATAAGCACATAAATATTTAACGGTGACACCATATATGCATATAATGTAAGGAAGAATTACAGCAATCAATAAGAATGCCAGGGAAATAGTTAAGGCACTCTGTATTGCTATACAGCAAATTAAATGGCAATTTGACTAATCAATATGTAAAACAGCCTTGAAATTATCCTCAGACACAGTCTCTGCAAGCATCATCTTTTAGCATTTGCTGTGCAAAATAAGGCAGAGCTGGCATGTTACGTTTCTGTAAGAAAGGAAGATAGAAGGCCCTTTGCTACATCTAAATATCTGTAGGCAAATTTGACAGATACGGATCTTCAGTAAGAAACAGCAATGGTAAAAAAGGAAAGGAAAAAACAAAAGAAGTTGTTTTTACAGATACCCAAAGAGAAATCATTCCTAATCTTGGCAACAGATTTACAACATTCATTATTATATTTGTAATACTCTTCATGACTTTGCAACTCATATCCTGTTCCAAGGTAAAATGCTATAAATATAGCTGATAAGGGCATGATTTTAATGTTATTTCCTTTATCACTCTGGTTATGGAGGAGAAATAAGCAGGGAATGGACACGTTTACTTCAAAAACAGGTGAAAACAATAGCAGGGAGAGAAACATAACGCACAGCTCTAAGACTGAAAATACTTTTGTATGTCTACAGAGCATACTGCTGGCTTCATTCGCGTTTCTATCACAACAGTTCTTTTACCAAGGAAAGGAAAGTAGCGAGGAAGTCATGAAGCCCACACAACTTTGATTCAAATGGAGGTCTATCATTAATGCTCATGAAGTGGCTGCACCCTATTATCTTCCTCCTCCGTCCCCTCACAAATCCACAGTGAGTTGCAGATCCACCAGACATTTCACAATTGGCAGCTACGGTGGTTAAATTTTGCTTGGGTGAAACAAATATTTAAAGGTAGAAACCATGGACATTGCAGGAGAACTCTTGGCACCATAGAATCATAGAATCATTCAGGTTGGAAAAGACCTTTAAGATCATTGAGTCCAACTGTAAAGCTAACACTGCCAAGGCCACCACTAAACCACGTCCCTAAGCGCCGTGTCTACACATCTTTTAAATACCTCCTCTTTTAAATACTCAACCACTTTCCTGGGCAGCCTGTTCCAGTGCTTGACAACCCTTTCAGTGCAGAAATTTTTCCTAACAGCCAATTCAAACCTCCCCTGATGCAACTTGAGGCCATTTCCTCTTGTCCTATCACTTGCTACTTGGGAAAATAGACCAACACCCACCTCGCTACAACCTCCTTTCAGGTAGTTGTAGAGAGCGATAAGGTCTCCCCTCAGCCTCCTCTTCTCCAGGCTAAACAACTCCAGTTCCCTCAACCTCTCCTCATAAGACTTGTTGTCCAGACCCTTCACCAGCTTCGTTGCCCTTCTCTGGACACGTTCCAGCACCTCAATGTCCTTCTTGTACTGAGGGGCCCAAAACTGAACACAGCATTCGAGGTGCAGCCTCACCAGTGCCGAGTACAGGGGCACCATCACTGCCCTGCTCCTGCTGGTCACACTATTCCTGATACGACCCAGGATGCTGTTGGCCTTCTTGGCCACCTGGGCACACTGCTGGCTCATATTCCATGTTCCTTCAGTCCTACCTCGACTCTGGTCTGCTTTGCTGCCCTTTACTTTGATACTCGGAATCTACTTCTCCCAGTTTTTCCTTTCTTCAGTCCTGGCAGAGCTAGACAATTTGGAAGGACCAACATGGAAACATGGCTTCTAATACACTAGATGTTATACTGGCAAAAACCAAAACCAGCTCACAGTATGGGACTACTAAATGCTGCAGATCCTCTTCTTTTCCTCTGTTCCTTTGATCAATACTGCCTGTTACCATGAGGCAAAGCAGAAAACCACCATGATGTGGTATCAATAACAACAACATATTTTTTTTCTTTAGGGAAAAGCAAAAAAATCCAGACAAAAATCTGAAGGAAAAAAAACCAAAAGGGAAAGAAAGTTACCAAGAGCGGGCAGCCAGGAAAAGTCTGAGTGATGAAAAGACATTAACAAGCAAGACAGGAAAGAGAACTGATTTCTTAAAAAGTCCTTTTTTTTTTTTTTGTAAGAAAAAACCCACAAACTAAAAAAACCCACAACCACAAAACCCAAAACTGCAGCTCAGAAAAAGGGAGAAAAAAAAAAGAGCAAATCAGTGAGAGAAGCACAGAATAAGAATAAAATTATATCACAAGAAGAATGAGATGAATTGACTAGCAGAAGAGAAGAAAAAAAGAGGTTTAAAAATGTTTTTAAAAATGCATGCAAGGAGGTGAAATTTTTAGGAAACCAGTGTTATCCATTTTCTTGACATTTCTACAGATGAAACTCTGTAGCTTATTAAGGCATGGGAATTTGACAATATCTGTAGCAGACTGCAGATCTGTACAGTTTTTATTATTTTTAAGTTACCTACTAAAAATACTTCTCCTCTCTTATTTGTAAATTCCTGCTGTAAATGGAAGAGAAACATTTCCCAATTCCCAAACAAAACCAATGAGTGATCAGAAAGAGAAATGAAGGCTTGATCACGTTTCCCAAGGTAGACATTTCAGGCAGCACTGGTCAGCAAATGGTGAGAGCTGAATTTCATCTGGGATTTAGCCATATAAATTGCCTGAAGTGCCCCGTTTCCTCCAAAGCCAAAAGTCTTTTCAAGAATTGGAAGGCAGCCCTCCAACATCCAATTGTCCGACAAAGCATTCAGAGAGATACAGGAAAGAATACTTCTCCTTAGAGAATATGTTAGGTTGTTGGTTTTAACTGTAAGATCTTTTGTATTTCCCCTTGTCTTATAATCAATGGTGCTCAGCATCACCTAAAGAAGGCTCACCTGCCTTTACAAGATATCTACCATTGGCATGGACAATAACATAAAATAAATTCAAGTGTCATGCTAAGATCACAAAAGAATAATGCAAAGTCTCCAGCAAGAAAAAAAAAAAAAAAAAAAAAAAAAACACAAAAAAAACCCCACCAAAAAAACCCAACAAACCAAAACAAACCCAAAATCAAAAGATTTTCTAAATTTATGGCAGTGTTCCTTTATGATCTTCCACTGAATTATTCATCGAGTCCATCACTACCTCAGGAACACAAAACAGACCCTCAGGGAGACAGTGGACTAAATTAAGAATTTTCCACATTTGACTACCATAGGCTTAAAAATCTGCATCAGCTTCAATAACGAAGCTTATACCTGCAACTAAGAGTTAATGACTGACAAAAGGCAAAGTTTTGAAGACAGGTATATTCAAAAGCTTCCTCATCAAAATCCAGGAGGATGAAACCACCAGACAAATATTCCTCCTTCACTGGGAAGGAATATCGATTTAGCCAATCCCTTAATCCCTCACATTAAAGATTAAATTGGCTCGAAGTATACTGCCCACAGCAACTGCAGATATAATTGTCAGATTCCTGAACCAACCTCAGAGGTTGGCAATGGAATAGAGATTCATTATGGTTAGGAAGTAAATACAGAAGTGAAAGGCAAGACCCACTACAGCTGCATCAATACTTATAATAAATCCCACAGCAGACAGTTCGACAAGCCTTGCTGCACTATTAAAAAGGAGCATTTCCCCAGACCTATTTTGTAGTACTATCTAAAATGATCCCATGTTAATAGATACCAAGTTTTCTAGCAGTCTGCTGTAGGTTAATAACAAGAGGTTCAGAGAGCGGGTTAGTAAAGATGGTAAAAACCTCCTTAAACCCAAAATGAAAAGTCAGGCAGCATGTTAATACCCCAAAATTGCAGGGATGCTCTTCCTTTTCTTGACACTGCTTTTCCTTTTCCTAAGCTTCCTTACCATATATGGTAGGCTTTACCATTTCTCTTCTTATTTAGATGCTTTAAGTAACTCTAGGAAGTATGTCCTAAGGATATGCTTCCTGAGAAGGATAAAGGACTCTACTGCAGTCAGACTCAGTTTCCATTCATCCTCTTCACCAATTTTGCTTTTTTCCTAAGGCAGCTCATCATTTGCCTCAACATCAGCATCAGTGTTCTTCCAAGATCCTTCACTCAGCACTGTCCCCTCTAACCTGTCTTTTTATGGTCATTATTTCATTTTCGATTTCCCATACTTCCTCTCTCCCTTATCTCAGCCTTCCTTCACATTCTTGAAGCATTACAGAAATTCCTCATGGCAAAACTAAAATAAAGCAACAGTTATGTCTGCCTTCCCCATGAAGGCACTGGGATTGCAATTTAAGCGGAGATTTGAGAGACAAGCTGAGACCTACTACAGATACTGAAAAAGGAAGGAGCCACTGACACAAGACACAGATGCAAAGCCGTGCCTTATTTGAGGGACATCTAGTTATAGGACCATGTTAAGGATCAGACGACAAGAGTCTGGTACGTGCTTTGTTGTGCACAGCTATGAATAAGCACCTGGGGGATAACCAGCGCATCTCGTGAGAAGTGCACTGTAACCTGATGCTCCCAGGGAGAACTGCTAACAGAAGGCATGGAGCCCACTATGGCAAAGCAGCCAGGAGACAATGACAGCGTCATACAGGGCAGGAGGGAAAAGAAAAGCACCTGATTATGTCATTATATAACAACATATAGGTAACAGGATGAATTCAAACTGTCATGGTAATATTACAGCCAGTGTTTTGACCCGGCAGCCATAAAACTCTTCTAACCAAAATGGCTTAAAATGGCCAATAGTTGGCTTTCTTCTGGAAAAATTATGATGTGGTTTCTTCCCCCTCTTTTAAAACAAATCTAGTGCCAAACTATCACAAGCTAAATTTGGATGGTTCTGCAGTTGCTCACCTAGCAATAAATTCTGTTTCTCACGCAAACACCTTAGCTTGAAGCATTACTGTATTGTCTTTATTTTTCATCAGAAGCTAAATACCCAGTGGTTTGTCTTGAAATATTATGTACCTTCCTCCTTTCTTTGCCACTCCATGCAGAACCACAAAATCACTGTAAAGCATGGTGGTAAGACCCACAATGAGAAGGCCCAGCTGCCACGTCATCTTCAGAAGCAGCACCAAGATGTGCTCTTCACTCCCCACAGGCAAGGGGGGAGTGATTTGGTGTTGACCTGCTCCAGTTTGAAAACCACTGGCCAAGTATTCCTTCTCCCTCCGTGCCCCACAGAAATGTAAGAAGGCAATGCTTTCCCTGCAATCTTCTCCTTGTTCACCTGTGGCAGAGGAGGAGGGTAGGAAACTGCACTACCTGCAGAATATAACATGTTTTTGAATTATTTTTTCTTTCATAATGTGAAACAGGCCCTCCTAGCGGCCTAACATTACTGTGGTATGGATATATTAGAAAAGCATCAACCTTTACTGCACATCAGTGAGACTGGCAGCTAGAGTAGCCTCACAAAAGCTCCCAGCACAGAGTAAATGGGAAAATCTGTGAGACTCCATATCTAGTATTCTCTCCCTATGTATACACATCTCAGCTTTGCAGGTGGAGGGATCATGGCTCCACAAAAACTGGCCAAGTCTTCCTGTGCTACTGCTGCAACTCACAGATTGATTCAAAACCTTCTGAAGACAATAGCTAGACTTGCAACAACTTGTGGGCCCTTTAGATCAGGACCACATTCAGCCAACAGCTTCCATATATGCAGGAAGGTTTAGGTGTGCTATGAATGGTGAAAAGTGATCTGAACATATGCAGGACTGTAGCACCTATGTATCCCATAGCGCATACCACACAGGGCTGCACAGAGGGTGCCATGACTCCCTTACAATTCTCTTCCTCCTCAATACTAACTTAACTCTGCATTTATGCTGCAACCAGCCACGCCAGGCTTTTGCCTCTTTACTGTAGGGGACCCACCTCAATTCTGCCACCAGCGATGGAGGCCCTGGGAGCAAAGCCACACAATTTCCTGGTGTGTTGGTATGGAAAGCAGAGACATTGAGTGATGTTTGGGGAAAAACAAAAGGCAGACAGAAAAACAGTTAGATATCTGCGTGGAAGGTAAGAACAGAGAATGGAAAGACTGACAGAGAAAAGAGAAGGCAAGAACACATTATCAGGCTGGGAACCACTGGGCTTAGGCAATTAGGTCTTATGTGGAAAACTGCACTCCTTCACGAGACATACCAGGAAGACACATGTAACAAAGCTCACTTTTCTCTCTACCTTTAGCAGAACAGAAATAAATTACATCTCTTTTCCTATCATTTCTGGGGGGAAGAAAATGGCATGGCAGAAATCAGGCTCAGTTTTATTTCACTAAATGCTGAAATTATATGTTGGACTACTCATATCTGATCAGGCTAGAATGAGTAGGCATGAGGAGACTTTGTGAATTGACGGAAGGATGTGTAGGCAGCCTCCTATACAACAACTGCATGGGTTAGAAAGTATACAGCAGACAGTCTGAATGTGACTCAACCCATTAAAGTTCTGAAAGGTCTCTGCAGGATGCCAGCAATCTTCCTGCCTGCATCACCAGCACTCGCAAACAGAACCTGCTCCTCCACTGTGATTTCTGAAAGCTTCAAATTAAAAGAACTCCCTCCTCAACCCCCCCAAATGCAGCAACTCAAGTAGCTGCTGGGGAAGAAGTGTCTCTGCATCGCAGCTGTGTGAATAACCGATTTTCCAGCTCAGCAAATGCAAGGGAAAGGGGATTTTCTACTGACCCTAAACCAGCTCAATTTTTAATTTTCAGGTAATCAAACTAACTCTTGGCTCAACCAAAGTCTAAACATTGATTTGATTTGGAGCATTTTAATAACTTTTAAAATTTGTTCTAAATACAATAACAGAAAATTTAGGAGCATACCACTAAAATGTTACACATCATTCACAAAAATGTAGTAGCAATGGATCCATTATGAAACACACCAAGGGATTAATAAGCCCAACTTTTCAGCATGATTTCAACACTGGTTCCCACCCTGGTAACAATATTTTATACTGAAAATTTTACATTCAATATCTAACAATTATTTGCATGAAATAGACAAAATCAGTGGGAAAAGGGATAAACCTTCTCTTTCACAGATGAGGGACTTGAATTTCAGGCTACAGTAAAACGATCTATTTCCAAGGAACAATTTTTCCCTATATATATGAAGAACCTACTAATCTAATAAATGGCAAAGAATTGGCCATAAACTTGGGTAGCCAGCTAGGCAGAATCCAAATAGGTGGACAGCCAATGCTCAGACCCAGAGCTGCTAAGTTTATTGGTAGTTTCTGCCTGAAGCACCAATCTCTTGTGCTTAAACAAAACAAGGAGATACAGTATGTGTCTTCTCAAGGCAGAATCTCACCCCAAAGAAGCAGTGAGACCTGCTAGAATATGGCTGGTCATAAGCGCAGAAGAAACATATATTTTCAAGTCACCCATTTGTCAGTCATCAAAAGCAAATTCATTAGAATGAGAAATGTGGACTCCACCAGAGACAATGCTGTATAGGACTTCTTTGTGACTCAGCTGACTTACTGTGAAATACAATAACCTCTCAGTAAAATCCGACACACTCTCCCAGATGAAGGTTATCACTATAGGTAGATGACTGTGAGGAAAATGTAAAAAAAGGGGAATATTTCAATGGTAGTGCATTAGAAGCTAAGGTATAATTGCTGTAAATTCAGTTTACCCAATGGCATCTGCTCTTTCCACCCGGAAACACTGTTAAATTAGCCAAGATCCAAGATGAATGGCAGTCCGCTCACAACTGGAGAAGTAGCTTTGATTTTGCTGCCTGCTATCAAGAACACCTGAATGAACATTGACTGAACATATAGAGGTCAACTTTTGGAAACCGCAAAGCTAGTGTTTCTAAAGAAGCATGCCAGGCACAAACATGGCACATTTAAACACAGGACAACAACTATCAAATTTCTTTTTCTGGGTTACAAATAAAAGGAGGGCTCCATTTTGGTTCCTTTAGCTTGCACTTTATACCAAATTAAGTAAATATCATTATTTTACATCAACATTAGTAATTACTGAAGTGCATGTGTACAAAAAATAAAATCAGGCAAATGAATACACACTTACAAACACATACACATATATAATATTTCAGTTTCATGTATTCATACCTCCCTCCTCACTGTATCTTGAAAACAAAATGGATCTGAATAGTCTTGCACTACAAATTCCCAAACAAATCAATGACAAAGCACCAATAAATGGAGATACTAATAGCAAAGGTGGCATAATAGCATTTCCATGGCAAGGTTTTTCTTCAGACCTTTTTTACACTTGGGAAAGTTTTCAAGGCCCACTGCTACAAGTTACCAGTAAGAAAAATCTCAAGATGTCTGCACTGAATAAAGTCTGTTTTAAATGGTAACTTATAATTTTATTTTTAAAATTAGTAGAACGTGAAGCTGAAGTAGTTTTGGAAAGGAGCAAACTGGAACCGTGGGGGGGACGGACTTGTCTGCTCCAAAAGAACAAAAAAAAAATATTATCTGTCACAAAGCTTTATTCCAATCATTTTCTTCACTGTTAACTTTAATTATACACTCCGACTGTCCTATAATTATGTAGCTTGGGAAGCTGCCAATTATCTCCTGTGGAAACTTTTAAAATTTCTTGCAGAGATTCAACATTACTTCCATCAATGCATTCCATATACTGTGTCACCACCTTTTAAAAGCAAAGCCTCTGACGACAACGATTGATTATTTAAGTTGAACATGAAAAAAATGCACTGCACATCAGTCACTGATAGCACCAGACAATTAATAAAGGACAGAAAGAAAAGCTAACTCAACAGGAAACTAATTCAATAGGAAACTTTTTTAAAAATCCAAATGATAGCTAAGGACACCACACAATCAAAGAAACCATGGGGAGTTTTTCCCCCTCCACTAAACAACCTTCCTTCTGGAGGCTCCAGTTATATTGTATAGTAAACAAAAGCTGAGATTTAGAAACAATTGACTCAAAGTCTAAATAAAGAAAAACAACACTGTGTTTATCTGAAGGAAGACAGCAAGTAAAGAAAACATATTACTGTAATCTCAGGAATAAGTATCCAACAGGAAAAAGGTGAATGAGAGAAATTGATTGTGGGGAAGTAGATAAGAAAGAATCAAACAGGGAGAAAAAGTTTGGTTATTTTTGTTCCTCCTTCACCGTGTGACACCCATGTTGTCACCTCAAAATGCTTTCTGCTTTCAAGATGCAGAGTTACCCATCTGCTCCACTGCCTTCATACCCATGTTCTTCAACACACTGCAATTTTATTTACTCTTCCTATGAGTACTTTTGTTTGGTATTGGTCTTTGAAGCCCCACTACCGCCCCCTTCAAAGGGCACTTCACTTTCAGGCATCCTTCCCACCTAACTAATCCATTTATTATGCAAATTATTTCTAAGCAGAATCACTCATGAGAGGCAGAACAAGGAATGAAAAGGGAAGAGATTACTTATTGCCTGTCTTCTCTTCTAACTTCTCCTTATTCATCTTTTTCAGTAATACAAGAAGATACCTTACTAAGGGCTATGCAGTTGGGGCATCTGAAGGAAGTGGCAGGTCGGACTGCAGTGATTCATGCTGCCCCTTAAAACGGAGCACTGCCAATAGACTCAGTGAAACCATCATGATTTCCTGATCGTGTCTTGGCTTAATACACCACATTCTGTCAAGAGAAACTTCATATCTTCCAAGTTCGCTTCAAAACATTTCTAGTCTCCAGTCTCAATTTTTAACTACTGCACAGCACAGATATCTTATTTGGGTTCTTAGGAATTAACCCATGGTACAGCAATTAACTGTATTGCTAAGGGCCAAGTTGAAAATAATCTCTCCACCTAGAAACCTAAACATTTCCTAGTACCAACAATGAAAAAAAGAGAAGAGCTCCTGTCAAACAAGTTGTTCAGTACTCAAGTGTTATTTGTATAGCTAACAATTTCTTGTGGAAACTTAACCTTGACCACAGAGAGAATTTTTGTAAGGGTATAGGAGTAGCAATATATCTGAAAAAATAAGCAAGGTCAACAGGCTGTACAAGTAGAGCAAACTGGTGTTGTGGGAGCTTTGGGAGCCAAAGGCCATGAAGAAAAGGTTATGTTAGATGTGAAATAAGGAACTGAAAATTAGAAGGAAACAGGCATGTCAGGGCCCACAGGAAACTAATGTACACCAGCTAATAAGTCAAGGAGATGAAAAGATAGAAAGCATGTGTCTTTTGTGATCAAAGACTAGCAGCACTGTAGGAGTTGCACAACATCATTCATCTCAGAGGTCTTCAGCATGCTGTTAACGTGACAAGATGGACCACCGCAGATGAGAGCGCTACCATGCCAGCAATGCTAGTATAAGTACTAAGTAGAACTACTCAGGAAAGATGGGTAGGCTAACATACTCCCAAGGTGTGTTAACAGTTCCCAAAGCAGCTCTGAGCAAGCAGTTTAATCTGAGGGTGCCTCAGTATGGCATTTCCAGTGTATGTGTACCCTTTCTCAGGTGACAAATACATGAAGGACCCAGACAGTCTCCTAACAGGAACCATACAAGAATAAAAACAGGCATCTCAAAATAACAGCGAAAATTCTCAGTAATGCAGCAGCAAAAATACTGTGTTACAGAAACAAAGCTGAGCCAGCACTGAACTCCTTTCTGAAGTGTGGCTAATTGCATCCTTGCTGAACCCAATTTTTAAGGAAGCATTTGCAACATGAAAATGAAAAATAGGAAAAAAATTGAGAGATGTTAATGAAAGCTCTGTTTCAACAGAATTCCTGTCCTCTTTAAATTCTTTCAGACTTCTTTAAAATATAACTCTCTCATTAGGAGCACTAGCTATCCCTACTAAGCATATTCTCTGAATTTAGAATTTTCAGAAGAAGTCTATGAAGTAGCACCATTCAGATCTTACCAAATTTTAATGAGAAAAAGTAACTCATTCTCTTTTTATAAACAAAACCACATTTCAGCACAGTTTATCCAGAAAACATACTCACTACCTAGTATGTGAAATAACGGTTAATTTTGAGGGTTTATAGGGTTTCATAAATATTGCTGTATAGCATGGTAGCACAGTTTCTTTTAACAGTTATTGCTAGATTCAGACTGAGGCAGAAAGATATATTTAAAGAGCACATCTGACAATCTTGTGGTCTCCCATTCCGTCCACGGATCAGCCTGGCCCACATATCAGCACGCTCTTTGCAAACCTATCAGGGCTTTGACAATATTCTATTCTGAGCAAAAATGAGACAATAATGCATATTAAAAATTCAGTTTTCACTTTTTAGTAGAAATGACTGGTGTGTCCACTGTCTCCTTTCTATACACAAACTTCTTTAAGCAGGTCTGCATGTGCGCTTTTTCCTGGGGAGTTAAACCATCCCTACAATCTCAAGATACTGACTTTCTAAGACTATCCTCTACTCCCATCTGTGCTTGCTAGGTTCACGCTTGGCAAATATTTGACTTCAATAAAGGTCAGGAAAAGCTGTTCTATTCAGAGGCAGGTATTATTCAGCTGTATGCTGCTTCTTGTAAGGATGCAACACATAACTTGCTTTAACTACCCTTGAAAGAACAAATGTAGGAAGTGGAGTGAGCAAGGGGCAGGAACAGGTTGTACAAGTGAATCATGATGCTTTTTACCTATTTTTCTCCAAGCATTATCTCACCTACTGCAGTAGTTTTAGTGGGAGCATCTTAAATCTCAGGACACTGCCAACTCAGTCACTTACCAAGGCATTTGCTCTTGAAAGCCTCCTTTCCACAAAAAACCCAGACAGTTTTTGGTAGACTTAGAGCAGGGCAGAGAATTCTGCACAATTACTCATGTCTGAGCTTATGGACATCCATCATGCATCTGAAAAAGGCACAAGCTCATCTCCCTTCTCTTTGCGGGCCTAAGCAAAAAGTAACATTTGCAAAAAGTAATACCTCTAATATTTGACTCAGCAATGACAGACTAGACAGTTGTACAGCTTTCTCCCAAAGCTTTTACAGACTCAGGTCATGTTTTAGTGTTACATGGTTTGCCTTCCTAGAATCTGTTGTTAATATTATCAGGACTCTGAACCTCCTCTTGAAAGTCAACTGTAAACAGGACATAATCAGTGTGAACAGGCAACCGCACAGGTCTCTAAGATGAGAATAAGCCTTACCCGTATATAAGCATCCTGGTGATGTTTAGCAAAGTACAGCATGTTGTCGAGGGCCAGCATTCCTGGAGGGGTCTGCGTAAAATCCATTGCTGGGTTTACATGATTCTGTAGGATGATAACAAGATCACTCAATTAGCATCTTTACAAAAGCTATCAGCTCCCCAGTGATGTGCACCCTGTTAGCATGCTGTGCCAAAAAGTCCGTCAACAGAGCTCTTTTTGCTGAGCAGAAACCTCTTAACAAGGAAATGGTCCATGCCTCAAAGAACTTTAAAGCCAAATGCAAACACTACGAGGTTGGCATGTCAGTCATTCACTTCTGTAGTTACGGAAAGGAGTTTCCCAAAGGTTGAGTGCTATAGCACAGATCTTCAAGTCTTTCATGGCAGATAGACTCCTCAGTGGTACTACAGACTGTAAGCATTATTTACATGAAAATGCAGATACATATGCAAACAGCCACCAAAACACTTATTTATATAACTGCTACAGAACGATTTCAAATAAACCACAAAAAGGAGCAAAAAACTACTAGATTCTATATTAACAATATAGAGGCTATGTAATATATATAGAGATGCTATATAATACATATCTATATAATATATAATGCTATGTAATATATATCTATATATATAGATATATATAGATGCTATATATAGATGCTATACTAAGTCAATTGTATCTTGTGGACTGCTGAACACAAAGGGCATCAGACAAAAGTATATAAAATTAAACAGATTCACCTTGCGGAATTCAGATAAATTTTTTGTTATGTTCTGAATCTATGAATTTCAACCATGGAATGAATGAACGAACATACCAAATATATCCAAAACTTGTTAGCTTCCACATGCTCCTAACAGATTTCAAAAGTTCAGTTTCACACACTACATGAAAAACTACATTTGCTTCAAATATTCATTAGTCCATCTTTTGATTGGATGGACTTAAATGTAGATTTGAGTAAGTTTCATGTAGTTCATGGTTTAGAGATGAACACTTGCCTAGCTACAGACAGGCTTGAAAACACCACAGAAGCTGCTCAGAAAAACAAAGGCCCAAGAGTATGTCTCCCTCAAATATGCCTATTGTCTACTATGCTCTTTTATCAGTATCACCTTTGCAGTGCCTCCAGCTCCACTCATCGTTCTGACTCAGAAAGATCTCCCTAGCTACTTTGTGATGGCATTTCTGTTCTGCAAGACCCAACTGACAGAGACTTTAAAAGTGCATTTACTAGCAGAAAACTAACTGGCAAAGATCAGCACAGATTTCTTCTTCTGTCAGTCTGTTTCTGCTGTGTGATCCACCCACCTCACTGACAAAAGCATGGGTTTTACTACTTTTCCTCCTGATGAATCTGCCAGGCCATAAAGTTGTAGAAATATGAGATTCCACACTCTTGCCTTAGATGTGTGATAGGTTGGTTTTAGCCAGTCAATAATTCATAGTCACATGAAAGATCAGAAATACTAGAAAGCGAAAATTATACATTAAGATGGCTGCTGCCACGTTAAAAGCAAACAAATATTTTGGGCTGAAGGTGGTGTACACAATTTATTCATTTTACATCTCTGACTTAGGAGCACTGGTGTACAAGCAATGTAATCATAGACTCATCATTTTGCAATAGGGAACCAAGAGGATGTCTGAAATCCTAGATTTCATATGCAGTAGGTATTTCAGAAGGGTAGTAGTCTACAGCGGGAAAACAAAGGCTTACTGAGTTGAATTTTCCAAAAACTCATCTTTTTTTAACCTTTGGAGTGGTTGTTTCTTTGTTTTTTAAACTTTTATCTGTTTATCTGAATGATGAACAAACGTCCTTTGTGGCTATTTCCCCAACTCAATCTTCCATCTTCCACGCGTGACACATTTATCAGTCAGAACATTTAAACTCAGAACAAGACTGTTTTACACAGAACATAAGCCCAACAGACTTCAGCTTCTGCAAGGAGAAACCTTCCCTCCCTGCCATTTTCAAGCATTCCAGCAAGTGCATTTGTTGAGAGGCTGGGTGTGGCAGACACACAAATGCTCCCCTCCCTCCAAACCCAGCATGAACACCTTAGCAGGACCTTCTATGCATTTGAACCCACCTTAATTTTGGGCGTAAAGTACAATTCCTGGGGAACACCACTTGACACTTAGCCTCACCATGAGCTCATTTCCTTGAGAAAGCTGTTGGGAGGCTGTCAACAGGGAACCACACAGCATCAGTTTTACAATGCCTTTTGCAAGCAGAACTTCAGCATAGGGCTGCATGTATTGTGTCTACTCCCAAGCTACAGCACAGGCAGAGTATACTTGGATAAATACCTGGCAATCAGAGAGTATCAAGATCCAGAGCTTTCTCCAGATATTAATATTAGCACTCATTTCACTGGTATTTACAATGAATGTTAAAATAAAAGCAAGATACTGAAATAAAAAGGCTGACCTACTGTTAATTGAATAGTTCTTTCCTTCATCCCATTCTACATCTCAAATTATAAAGAAACGTTGACAAAAACAACAGTGGGGACATGAAATCTCACCACATTTAGTAAGAATGACTCATTTTGTCTCTTACCATCACTACCAGTTCTATGTTCAATCAGAAAAGCCATCTCTCCATCACTTACTACTTTTTCCGAGTCAAGCCTATAAACTCAGCTATTTTTAGTTGTTTGTTTCAAAAGTTTCTGTCACTTTGGATCCCAGGATAACTAGGGTTTGATCTTCAGCTCTGTTAAGTCAAATAACTGAAGATATGCCAGCTGATAATAGCTGAGGATCCACAAGAGAGTTCTGGCATGTGTGAGACAATACATTATCTTCAATTATTCTTCAAATTCAAAAGGAATGCCAGCTGCTTTGTTCCTTTCCTTCTTCTTCCCTCCCCCTAAAATCATCCTTTTCTTAACACATTGAATGTTTGTGGTTGAAATATTAACTTATTGAGAGTGGGTTTAGAAATGAGATACAAAGCTAAATTATCTAAAATGCTGTAGTGAATAATTCAGAAGTATGCAAACACCCCCACCTACAACATAATTTATTAAGTATATGGAACACAATGCTTCAGGCATATTAGCTGCATCTGTTTAGTATAAAGTCTATTGCATTTTTCTCTTTATAAAAAGGCAAGAGTATGAAATACTAATGGAACAGATTTGTTACTTCCAATTTTTCAGATAATTTTTAATTTTTTCCATTAGACCGAATATTATCTATGTATCTTTC
The DNA here is from genome assembly GCA_031468815.1 of Morus bassanus. NCBI lineage: Eukaryota > Metazoa > Chordata > Aves > Suliformes > Sulidae > Morus > Morus bassanus. The sequence continues at coordinate 53,241,792 of CM062567.1, read as the reverse complement.
AGCTTCAGCGTCTGAGCGGTATTTAACGGCTTATGCTCTTACATTGCACATGTTAATACACCAAAAGCATCAGAATTTGTTAGCCAGCTTAGTAGGGTACTGTGGAAATGAAAATTCATTCTTTTGGATAAGATGTAAACCCCAAATCATGTCTGCTTATGTCATTAAAGATAAAAAAATAAACTTAAAAATAAAAATCACATGGCATGTTTCACAAGATTACAGCTATTCTGGATAAATTCCAGTGCAGTAATTACATTCAGACAACCTAGCATTCTCAGGCAGTCCTAGCTGTGTAAAGCTTTCTTCTCCATCTTTCATCCTGAATGGCCCCACTGTCTTACTCTGGGCTTCCAAGGCAATCTCTGAGGGATGTACATATTTCAGTCATAAGAATGTGACCTCGCACTGAGATGCCTAATCACAGTAATGGTGTACTGTCTGTAGAGAACTGCTAATGGAATAAGCACCACTCGTTCCTTATATTATCCCTAACAACAGTATCTTCCACGTGAATATGCTGAAGCACAAAAGCCATTTATTTCCCTGCATTCCCAGCCTATTTAGGTACAAACTTTTTATTTCTGTCTTGACAGATATTGACAGCCTATCACAGATTTTGCATCAGTGCTATGTTCAACTATGTAAATCAGTTGCCCAGTCATGCCAGTTTGTCCTGGAAGCTGCTTGCAGTAGGTGCTAGACACAGTAATAGCAGTTCTACACAGAAGAGCAAACTTCTGTTTTCCCAAACCCAAACCAGCTCAGGTGAAACGGTATTCTGTACGCATCCCTTCTGTAGGTCTGTATGACAAAAACACTACAGAATATCCCAGGGAGGAATTAGGATTGTGAAAGAACTGATGATAAAAGAATTTCAGAACATCTGAAAAAGAAGAGTCCAAGTCAAATGTTGCCGATCTAAAAATCAACCCTCTCAAAACTGGTCATATCTTTTTCTACAGAAAAAGGAACAATCTGTCTACAAAGATAGTGCAAAGGACAGTAATCACTTTCTCCCATCTTCAATTACTTGCACCTATTCATTTTCTTCTTTCTTTTAAATGTAAACCACTGTTCTGTGGGCTAGGAAGGAAAGCAATCACCTGGTTCTTCAGCACCTACGCAAAAACCCTCCCTGGGTCAAATGAGGAAATTACAGTAGCATGTACAGGGATGTTTGTTCCTAAGAACTCAGGACCAGGAGGGTGGGAACATTTAGTGATATTCACAGTGAATTATGAATTGATAAACCTACGTTGGAAGTATCAGCAAGGACACAACCTCACCATTTACCCATTCCCTAAATAATCCTGAAGTTTTACAGGCAAATGTTCCCATCTGTTCATTTACACAAGAATTACAAATATGAAAAAATGCTACATTAAAAAAAACACTTGTGAAGAGGTAGTCAGCTAAAATTCTTAATGAGGAAGTAATCTTGTCTTTTTATTTAACAGCACTACATTCAAAGAGATGATGATGCACACAACTTCCACCATCCAATTTAATGAGATTAACAGTGACTTGGGAATTTTCAACCTCTGTGTATTCAATGAAAGCAAGAACTAACAAACAGATTTGTTTTTCCCTTGATAACTCTTCAAATATGCCAATGTGCATTTTTTTCCTTCCAAAGATGATTTTTTAAATTTTCCAACAGAACTCTGATAGAATTAAAACATATCTGGAGGATCCCTGAATTAAAAAAACCACAAAACCCAAAAAACAACACCAAAAAAAAAAAAAAAAACCAAACACAAAAAAACCCCAAAAAGCAACAACAAAAACCAACACAAACTTACCACTGTCTACCTCAAGGTAGAACTATCTAAGCTCAGCAACTGTTACATCTTTGAAAGAATACACAAAAAAATCATTTAAGGCACTTCCAGTGCAAGTCACTTAAATCACATTCCCCACTACCCCACCATATATAAAGAACTCTGCTATATTTCTACTGGATATAGTTTTCATAAAGACTTACAAATTATGTTTGCATACAACCACGGTAGTTTTTCCTTCAACTAACATATTTCTAGCTTTTTCCAGCTTCGTGTTTCAGCAAGTATTTGGCCATTTCTACCTGCTTAACTTTTTTTTTTAATGACAGCTTTGAAATACATATTGGTAGACTGCAAATGTTATCCTTCAATAATAAAACTCAGTCCAATCTACATAATATGTTAAGTAACAGCCTTTCTGGATCAAGTCTGAACTCACCAACATAAAACTGACCTTCTCAATAGCAAAGAAATCATAAGCACAATCTGCACATGATTTGCCCTATAAAAAATAAAAAAAGTCATAATCTGACTACCATATTCCCTTGATTCACTGAGGTACTGTGTAATCTAATGTAAAGCACCATAGAGCTCTACACATAAGTCACCACCAGAAATCTGCCCCAGCCGTGAATGGAGGCTACGGTGGTCACAATTGCAAAAATCTGAATGTTATGGTGGCGTAACTGAATCAGGTAAAATCATCAGGTAAAACCTAACAGGCCACGTCAAAAGACAAGCACTGCATATTTTCAACCATGAATAAATGACACATTGTAAAGAAGACATAAAGTTCTTGCATAATTGTTTTTATTTTATACATACCTATATTACAGCTTTACAGTTACATTGAGGTAATGCTTTGGATTCCAAGATCTTAAGCCCTATGGAGAGGCAATAGTTTGAAAGCCTAAAAGAACCTAAAATGAGTGCTATAACTTAGAGTGATCACATCTGTCCAAAGCATGGCCGCTATGAACCACCTTTCAGGTTTTATTTTAGTTAACAAGGACAGACTTTGAAGTTGGATACATGCTTAGCACTTCACAGATTGCTGACTACTTATTATTGAAGTAATGTCTTCTGGGCAAATGAAGTTATCAAGCAGTAAAAGGTCACATACTCTCTCGGGGATATTTAAAATGAATCAATGGGACATGGTCATTTCAATTACGTTTTTTCAGTGTGGGAAATTACTACCAGATATCTCCCAGTATCCACTAAGTTTACAGAATAATTGAATAGGTAGTCAAACATCCACTCGCAGATCTAGCTCGACTGGGTCAAGAAATTAAAAGCCATACTAGTTTATTACAACTCCACAATTGAGATTACCAGTTCATTTAACAGCCACGTCACTGGACCCTGGCAGATTTCCTGTTCCACGCTTTTGGGCAGAGTCAGTCCTCTTCAGATGAAACTGCTGTTGGACACGGCGTGAGCTAATCCAGATGATTTTCACTGCAGGGAATTAGTGACCGTCCCCAGGAGACTTTCTAGAGGCTCAGCTGAAAAGGTGTGAGGCAGGTATCCCTCCAGCCAGGGCAGCTGGAGCACAACCAAGGGCTACAGCTTTTCAGATACTTCCAGCTCTTCCAAAATCACGATGGAAGTCTGTTACCCATGTCCTGGCCAGGAAGCAATTTTTGTGTTGTTTGAACTACAGCAGTCAAGAAGTACACCAGGAAAAAACTATCACAGAGTATCCCTAACCTAAGAAGAAATAGCGTTATAAATATAGGCCTTTTTTATGACCTTGGAATATGTAGGAGATCGACTGGTTTAATTTTACCAGTGTCATTAAAGCATTTTCCCTTTTCTATGCAGATAGGATCTAAGGCACAAATTCCCACCCTGCCCAGCAGGATAATTATCAAGCTAGCAAGAAGACAGTCATGTGAGCAAACAGTGTTAAAAGTGCTAGCAGGAACAGCAAGCGGAAAAAATTAATCCACCTAAACTTGAATATGGTAAATAAACACAGATTAAATGTTTGCAATTAGACATAAGTCAGAGATAGCAGAATCAAAACCTACCTGAGTAATTTTACCTCTGTTTGTGAACCCTATCAAATGTGTAAATTAGTTAGACTTATTGTTCCTAAGTCCAATTTTAGCATGAAAAGCCTTTTTTGAGTTCAGGTAAGCTTAATGTCTGTTGAGTAAGGTACACTGTGAGTTCCACTCATTATTTAAGCGTAATGGCTGGCACTGTTGGTATATTGGTGTACAAGCATTAAGAGTCCTGACTGATGATTCAAAGACTACTTATTAAGGAGAAATTCAGAGCTCTTTGACGGGTGTTTTGTATAAAAGTTAAGGCTATGGTACAAAATAGTTAACAAGTGTACATACACATGTATTTTAGTGTATGGCCAAAACACATGAGTTGCAGAGCCTATCAACGAAAAAAAAAAAAGAATCTCTAGACCTTTTTATTAAGTAAAATGAAAGGTTCAAAACTAAGTTCTGCCAAATCTTGGGCTGCTTGAATCAGAGACTTCTAAGCATAAGACTATTAGTAGAGCATCTTTTTGATTGTTTTAGTTACACTTCAGGCAGTTTTAGATAAACAACCTTTTTGGCAGAACATTTGCCTCTGTAATTAAGGTGCATTAATCAAAACACCTTTCGGTTTTGGTTTCTTTTAAAGAAAAACTACTTAAACTATAAGCAATCGAGTAAAATCAGGGTAAGAATAATCATTAGAATTTTTCCCAAGGATGGGTATCTACAGGGAACCCAAATTGGAAGCAGCTCCCTTAATTCGCTGCAGTTGTCTCTCCCATACATCATCACTCAGAAGACTTGAGTGAAACTCTGAATGGGATCCTTCCTGCTGTAACAAACGACCAGCTCTGGTAAAGGGTGTGATGCTTATGTACTATGTTAGGCATGGCACAAGCACAGGAAAAGATTAGCACTCCATTTGTGCAGTGAATTATACTTTCCTTGGAACTTCATTAATAATGATGACTGCGGTCGCTGGGGACATCCCTGCATCCTTACAAGCCATCTTGCTGTGAGAATGGTGAGCTTTGCAAGGAACCTAAACCTAGTGCCAAGTATCACAAAGGTAAGCTGCGATAGATCTTGCTATCCTTTCAGATATTTCTGTAGAAAGGTTTCACATTTTTCTTTTTTAAGCAAGCTAGCTAAAATGGCTGTCGTGCAAAAAGGAAAGGGCCAGGCTGTGTTTTGTTCAAATAAAGAGTAGAGAGAAGTCAGCCCTGTGTCTGAGAAAACTCCACTTCAAAATGAATCAGCCATGTGAATCTACTGACTGCCTAGCAGCCAGATACAACAGCTGTCAAAATTTAAAACTGGGGAATTGAGCTGAAATGTCATCTGTGGCTAGGCATACGGACTCACAGTCCTAGGTAAAAAAGCCTGCTGCTACTACAGAGCTCTGTGGTTCACACACTGCCACTTCTTTTATTACCTGTGACCAGGTCAAGCTTCCATTAACCACAGAGGACAAGCTGAAAACTGATCTACGCTAAAGGAACTGTCAACATCTGTGATATTTTAGCTATCTTTGGAGGTAAGTCCCCACATACAAAATCACTAGCTCTATGATCAAATCTTCCACCCCTCCTAAAAAACCTTTGAGTCCATACTTCTGCCTTAAGTCAACAATAACCTATGCCCAACCTACAGCATACCCTCATCTGCCCTCAGTAATGAGGTAATAAAAAGACAAAAAAACACTGGATCCATTTATTGGGGAATTTCAGTTCACTTGACTTCCATTTTTCTTTGCCTCCCTCTACAGGAATGTGAAGCTCTTGTGACTAGAGCTGTTGTCTGTGAAATGTAGATATGTTTTGCATGTCTGGGCATTGTTCTGCTCTGCTTCCAGTTTCCTCCAGACAGACATCAAAAAGACGATGGAGCTGCACCAAAATGTGGGAAGATTTAAGAAAATTAAGGATTTTTTTAAAAGAACACATACTATTGTTGCTCATGTAGGGGCTGCGTAACAAGCTGACTACATCAAACAACCTATATATTCAGAATTCAGATATGAAGGTGTTTTTAAGTTTGGGAAATAATGCAGTTACTCACAAATGAGTCACTTTCCTCCTCCTTGTCTTCTAATTCATTCACAGGCCTAAGTTAATGAAATCATGTATTCAAAGAGAATGTCTGTAAGTCTTTGTAACTGAAGAAAATCTAAATACTTTCTGTGCTTTGCTATTTACTGCCCTTTAAATCTTACAACAGGCAAAAAAGACCACAAAGAATGAGAGGAGGGGGAACAGAGCGATATGTACATTTAAGTAACATGCATATCTGTTTGCATGCATGCATACATTGGAAAATTGCATAGGCTTAAAAAAAAAACCTATTTGCAGTAATTAAGATTAAATTGAATTTACACTGTTTCAACAAAACTACTATCACTTCAATATCAAGAAAGGGTTTGTGCGGAATCAGCTATCCAAGACAAGGCTTGTGAAACAGATGAAGCCCACACTACAAAAGAAAGGAGATGTCATTATCTCTGACCAGTTTTGAGGGGCCTGCTTCTTCATCTTATTTTTTTTTTTGTACGCAAATTCTGAGGCATGTGCAGTACATAATATCCAGAGAAAGATGTCCAAGATCCATCTCTAAGAGAAGGGGTCAGAAAATAATTAGCAGTAGAAGGATTCTGCTGTTCTGACACACTTGAAACAAACTACTTAGCCCTACTACGTCCAAATCCATGGAGCTTGCCTGCCCCCACAAGTTTACAACCACGATGCACATTGTAAATAAGCAGCAAACAAGAAAACAAGACACTGAAATCGTAGACAGTATACAAAAAACATATACCAACAATGCAATGTTCCGTTATCCCTAATTTTACACTAGCACATTTATATTTGTCAGTGAGTTTTCTTCAAAAGAGGCATACTTTTTCAAATCACAAGGAGTTTACGATTTTAATTTTACGATTTCACAATTAAAAATATTGGAAAGGTATAAAAATACAAAACACCTTTTATCCTCCCTGTGCAAAACAACAGAACTTTTCCTGTCATTAAGAAACTGATTTAAAGGAAAATTCCTCTAACTAATATTTATAATAAACACAAAATGATCAAATACAGTATTAAGAAAATCAAAACAGAAGAAGATTGAGATTATACAGGATCAGTTCACTCCCACAGACATACAACCACAGATATCTCATTCTGATTAGTTTTAACTTCATTCTTAAAGTGATACTGAAAGGTCAAAGAAGGTTAGTAGCCCATCAAAATGGGATTTTTTTTTTTTCTTTTTTTTTTAAATCTATTCTCCTCTGGAAGGACTAAAGAGGAATTCAGCAGTATAAGGTAAAAGGTTGGTTTATTCATTTGAACAACGTGCAAATTGTTAGACACACATAGCTCCTGACAAACAATTCCGGTAAATCACATGCAGCTTCATGGCAAACAAGAACAGCAGCTTTAACATACAGACTTGCTGGTCACAGTTGTTGGTCACTATAATGATGCGTCTGACCCAGGCACCTCTTTCTGTAAAATTCTTGGCTCAAACCAACAGTACCAAGGTTATATAAACTTAGTAGCTCCTCTAATACATAGATACCATCCACTGTGCATGTCATAAGGTCAGGTTTTCCTGGTTACAACTGACCAATTTCTGTTAACAAAATAAAGTTTCTCAGGTTTTCTCCCAGCCATTTAAAACCTCATGCTTCCAAACAGCAGTAATTCTCTTGCATCCTTCTGTTAGTACTCAGGGTCAGCAGACAACAGAGTGATGATGAAATAAAAATGCATTATCTTTGTTTGGATTTACTGATCAATTAACGGTTTTCATTACTCATCTCCCTTTTTGTCATTCTTCAGTATTTATACCACACTGCAATCACACTTAGCCGAGAGGCTATGGAGTCACCTGACAGCATCTGCCCCTGCGGCCAGAGAAGATCACTCCTCTCCCTTGAGGGGGCCACACCCCAAGCCATCCTCACCAGCTCTGCCCCACTCACACGCAAAGGGCCACCAAGCTGTGCCCCGCTTGTGCTCAGCAGGCATCTACCCACGCTTCCTTGCGCTGCTCAAAGTGGTTCAGGGGCTCATCGGAAGAGATTTGCAGATCAAACGCTAACCCTGGGGGCTAGAGGAGATGTCCCCCATAGCCACACATTGACTTGAATGTCTCAGCAAATCTAGATGTCAGTGTGGAGTGGAGTTTCAGCATGAATTCTGCTAAGTTGCAAACCTCACTGTGCAGTGCTTCATTCTACGTGCAGCAGTCCTAATTCCAACACAGTTCCATGTTTCCACAACCTAGCACCAAATACATAGCATGACATGAAACTGTGGAATGCTTCATTTATGGCAAACAGTAACTTAAATCTATGAAACTATGCTTATGGGAAAGAATGCAGTAGGTCACACACCTATGGGCTTTTAGCAGTGCCAAGCACAGGATGGCTGTGAGAGTAAGCTTGCGTGGCACCTCAATGATTTCTTATTTTTGCTCTAAGGCTTGGAAAGAGATTGATGCTTTGCTGCTATTGCTCACATTTGCAGAACATGGCCTGCAATTGCAATGAAACTAAGTTTTTCTCATTAGGATTTTAACTATACTTACAAAATCTCATCTTTTACAGATTTGCAGAGACTGTTGGGGTGGGGGGAAGACACACACCGCCTCCCGCAAACCCTAAAAAATATCCAGATTGCAAGAAAGCGTCCCTGTCATGGAGCCTACACAAGGCTAAAAAACACTCAGACACAGGAACAAACTATTATTTCAGAGGGAAAGAAATATCTCACCGTTAAGTGCCAGACAGAAAAGAAACTCTAAGTAGAGTGTACTGTATAACAAATCTGTATAACAAATTGTAACATGTGAGCCAAATTAAGTAACTTTTTATTGCCCCCAGAGGTATCATTTAGCCTAAACATCAAACATCTGCTGGCATTCAACTGAGATATGGGAGTTTACAGCCCAGAACAGTTATTTCTACAGTTTCTAAGGCTGAAATGATTCTGTACCCATGCAAGTGAGCTGTCTAACAACTTTTGTGAACAACCTACATATGATATGATGCTAGTGCCCTCTGCTGCACAATATTACAAATTATTTAGCAGCTTTCTTTTAAAATGAGGTTCAGCTGTACTCCAAATAATATCGAGCCATATAAATAGAGCAAATCAAGGATTTCTATCTTCAGGTGAATGTTAAAGAAAACCAATCCTGATAGACATTTAGTATTACTGTAAAGAGAAGATCCAAGTATTCACTTCGAAAACATTCTGTGAGACTACCATGTGGAGCTGTACACTGTAAAATAATCTAAAATATTAAGCTAATAATTAAGCTTTGTTTTTCAACAAGTGAAGTGGAGACTTTTTTTTTAAATAGGAAATAAAATAAAAAATCCCTTTTCAGACTGAATTATCTCCATATAGATTCAGGAAATTTAACTCTAAAATTAACATCTGGGCTTACCGATTGTGGCTCCTCCGAATGCCAGTATAGACTAGTAAAAACCCTTAGTTACATCTTTAGTATCATCATCAGTTCATTTATATTTCCTTCCTCTTCTATTCTGTTTTTCTTTTCTTATACGTCACATATTTTGTTCACCTTTCTAATACAGGTTTCAGTACCTCTATTTGTGGTTGCTCTGCCAGAGACCTATCAAGCAGCAATGTTCACAGACACATTAGGGAAGCAAGATGTCAAAAGCAAATGGAAACTTGAGAAAGATATTTAAATTACAAGTAAAACTGGTTGTGCCACCTGCAGCTCAGGTTGTCTGACACTTCCCACTTTTACACTTTCTTTTGCTTCTGATATTTTACAACTATTTAAGTGTCAGGACAGAATGCTTTGCATATCCTTAGCAAGTTTTTAGCAAATTATTTAATAAAACATGCCTAAAAATGATCAAGTACTGTATTGCTCTTATTAAATCAATTTTTACACAATTGTTTTGTCAAGAAACTCCAGCTCACTTGTGCTATGCAAGAAAAACTTCTAGATTAGTAAAAGACTTTTTCTTGTGTCAGTCTTGAAATTCCTCTAGAACGTAAACTACATTTGGCCACATAATAAAAACTCAGGATTAACTGAATTTAATCAAGTCTCTTTGGAGCATGCACAGTTTTTTCTGAAGACGCTGCCTGTCCTGAGCATTCCTGGCCCCATCTTTAAGGCTTAGAGAAAAAAGCAAACCAGAAGTGGAGTAGAAAGAGAAATTAAGTAGATGGGCACACAGCAACAGTGAGAGGAAAGGGCCAAAGTCAGGCATTTGTAGGTAGGAAGGCTTAAAGGAAGAAGGAGGGCAAGAGTGGTAGGGCAGAAACCAAGACAGATGCAAAGGAGGACTACAATTATCAGCCTGGGGCTAAACAAGAAAAAAGGATCATGACAGAAATGCAGAGCAAATTGTAAAGGAGGAGAAAAGCAGAGGCAGATAGAAGAAATATTGCATATGCATGTAATTAAATGTGACAGAGGGAAGGAAATTAATTAAGGCTTTAATGACTTATTTCTTCCTTTTCCTAAAAACATTCAACTTTGCTGCTCTTCTAGTACAAGGTGGTGCTGCACTTCTGATGCAGACAATATTAATGAAATACACAAGCATTTCAAACATTTACATCAATTTAGATGTTTTCACTGGTTTAAGATCAATATTACATGAGGTTCTGGGCTGTTAATCCCAGCGACTAGATCTTGTTCATGTGATATTCCTATATGCAGCAATACGATTATACGGATAAATGTTACTCTCTGCAACCAGGGATGACAGAATTGGTCCTCAAATTCTGTTTTGTCTCAAGTACTTCCAAAAAAGTGTTTAAGAAAGCAAATACAGTCATATGAATCTCTATGTCTTTTTAATTAAATGGTGATCAAAAAACTGCAAGTAACAGTCACTATACAACTACAACTCTTTCGTAACACCCAGTAATAAATATGTGTGATTAGCTTTCACCTTCCAAAACTTACCTTGAGGAATAAATCAGCAACAGCTTATTTCTAAAATACCCACTAAAGAATTCAGCTTCAAAACTGAATGACAGAATGGAGAGTGAAGCTTGCAAACAATGGAGAAGAGCAACCTCTAGTGGTCATAAGGGTAAAAATGGTAAAATAAATAATACATACATTCCTGTCCTACCCCACTGGTTCAGTATTAAAGGGAATTTCAGTGGCAAAAGAGCATAGCATCTGCAAATTTAATTCTGGTAAATAAAAGGACACTCAAATCTATGAACCACGTAATACAAAGAAAGGTAAGAAGAATCTCCTTTCTGGTGGAGTGTCATTAGACATGGTTTCTGCTCTGCTGCATGGTGCTTAATTATTAGCTATCATTAATTAATGGCAAAGGATTTTACTTTAGAGTGGGCCATTGTTACATATAGAAATATGGCAACCAAACTGATGGTCAGGCAATTCTGTCTCAAGGCAAAGCAGCCACAGCCACTGCATAACTGAATGGCTCAGCAAAAGGAAATCTTCTCAAACTGATAATTTTTCCAGCAACAAGTTATTTCACAAGTTTTTGAATAGTAGATAGGGAGAGGGTTGTGGGAGTAGACAGAGTGGAGGAGGATGGAAAACTCCAAATCTTTTTCAGTTGTACAGACAACCTGTTATCTATGCTGTTCAATCATTAAGCCAACGATTAAATCTTATAGATTTAAAATTCAAAAAAGGATCAGATCTAGATTAGCACACAGAGAGTATCATTCTAAAAATGTTCCCCTGCCACTGCCAAAGCCCACAAGAGAATCTGAATGTAAGAAAGCATTACTTATTATAATTGAAAAGGTCTCCAAAGGATAAACAGTGCAACACTTCCCATCACTGCAGAATGTCACCAACAGGAGGAAACATCAGAGAGCTGTGAACAGAACAGCTGAAAATGACCATTCAAGACCTTTTAGATGAGTTTTTCAGCCTTTTACACCGGTTCCAGATTATAGTCCCCAAATCACAAAACTTCAGCTTCCTGTTCTGCGCTTTCCCACTCCTACAAGCCATTATAAGATTTTAAAACTTCAAACACTCAGGCTTTCCTTTTTTAGGAAGAAAAAGGATGACCATCCTCAGGTCTTCAACAAGAACAGCGAAGTAAATGCATCACGTGGGGGTCTGCTTCTGCCCATCTCCCTCTCACCCTCCCTCCTAGGAAAGTCTTATCGTCTCTAGCCTGGAGGATTGCTACCATTAATCCAGATGTCCGGCTGGAACGAAAGGGCTTCAGAGATCTAGCTGACATTAATAACTCCAGAGAATTTAAGGACTATTAAATACTTCTGCAGGGCACAGCATCCCAACCCCACCTTAGTCTTGCTCAGTTTCTTCCTTTTTAGAGCCCATCTCAATACACTGCTTAATTGACTACCACTAATCCACACCACGCAAATTACCTAGAAATGTGCACTGCCCTTTCACTGCATGATTTCACTGACTCTTTACTTCTTTCTATCAGCCAGTAATAAAAGCTGAATGATTGTCACACAGCAAACTAAGTCTTTATCTACTGCCTTTCTATCAATATAAATCTGAACTTTTTTCTAATACACACATACACCATTCCAAGTACACCCATGCCTCGTCTTATAATTTTTGTCATTAGGTTTATCATTTATTATTAGGTTACAGTAAACCAACAGTTTAAGTTAAATTCTTCAAAACTAGGATGCAACTATTTCACAGCCCAAAATAATAAGCAAAAAGTAACACCGTATCTTTAGAAAAAAAACCTGAATCTAACTATGGTTGAGCTATTCAAGTCAGAACCTCCCACTTCATGCTAAAAAAATGAAAAGGAAAGCCTTTTGTCTACAAGTCAGTAAGAGGCGGGTCTCTTAGTGCTGACTATTGTTGCCCAACACTTCCCATTACTAGATCCTGTTCTCATTTGTTAATAGCTTGGACAGCACTTATCATGGCAACTGAAATTTTCCACACTGAGGCAAACATTAATCTGTGGAACATTGCAGATAAACCCAGTCCATCCATTTCTGAAAATAAAGCACAGGAAAAATGCAATTTGAGTCTGTCTTTAGGAAGTCCTGGCAACTTTCACTGCAAAGGCTGGAAATGAGAGCCAGCTGACTGAGCAGGCTTTGTACTGATGCAGGAACAAACAGGTGAGAGGAGGAGGTGGAGAGAGGGAGGCAAGGGAAGACCCAGAGCAGAACTACATCACGAGGAGAGAGTGGGGGTGGAAAAAGAGGAAGTTCAGGGAGATTGAATGAATGAGGTAATGGGGATCAGCAATCCGACATGCTGGAAGGAGACAGATCCAACCTGAGATCAAAATGGAACAGAGAGCCCAAGGGGAGTGGGAAATCAAAACCAAAGAGGAGGCAAAGAAATGGAGAGAGAAAGGCCAGAGGAGATAAGGAGTCAAAACAGAAAGTGAGATAGCACAGCAAGGAGACTGCAACAGAACACAAAAAAAGAGGGAACCTCTGAGCCACCATGGCTCAGGGAGTGAGCCCAGAAGTAGCCTAAAGACAGAATTAGCAAAACCCAGAAAGCTGTCGTGCGTTAACCTTGGCCAGCAGCCACACGCCCAGCCAGCTGCTCACTCACTCGCCTCCTCAACAGAGCAAGGAGAGAAAAAGGATGAAAAAGCTCATTGGTGAAGATAAGGACAGGGAAACTGCTTACCAGCTACCATCATGGCCAAACAGACTTGACTTGGGGAAAGCCAATTTAATTCACTGCCAATTAGAATAGATTTGGGTAGTGAAAAAACAAACATTAAAACAACACCTTCCCCCCTCCTTTTCCAAAGCTTAACTTTACTCCTTCATTCCTAAATTCTGGGGCAGAGGTGGGGACACAGATGGGCCATGACATGAAAATGAGCTGAGGGGACGAGCAGCTTCCAAGCGAGCATGAGGAAATTATACACACCAGAGCTCTACTAGATAGGTTGAAGAGGACAATGATTAAAGGCTGTAGCATGTCCGCACTTGCTGCAGGCATCCGAGTTTGTCCCTCTTGCACGTAATCATTACAAAATATTAATTACATGATAACAAATTATTTCTCTGATAAACTCCTCCTTTCAGTGCAGAGAAGGGACTTCTTCTGGGGAATATATCATGACATGAAGGAGGTTACTGTGCCCAATTGTTCTGATTTGTCAAAACAGATAACAGTCACACAGAACACAGCCTGAGAGGGGTTTCTATTCAAGACAGCTGCAGGAATAAACATACAGGAGGAAGCAGAATGGATCCAAGGGAATAAATCATGCTGGGTAATTATCCAGGCAGCTACTGACTTTGTCTTAACTTATTCTTGGCCACAGCAACCTAAGGAGTCTCCATTCCATATAGTGAATTACTACGTTTCACCTGCTCTGGGGAAACAAAAAAAAAAAAAAAAGACCTGACTCAGTACAGTCACTCTGACACACAGATGGCTCGTGCCTGCAAACGTAATGTCCCGAACAAGTACTTCCCATTTGCTGGTGGAACAGAGACAACCTAAACTTCAGGCCAAACCTCTCAGTTAAGACAGCCACAGACTTGGCCTGGTGACAAAGTTATGTCTAGAGACAACAAGGGACTTACAAAAGTCTGTAATGTGCAAGACAGTCACTAACTGCATGTCCTTCATTTTCCAAGTCCCTGACTTGCTACACTTAGCTCTCCAGACAGTAACTCACACAGGTCTATCAGAAACCATGCATTGAGGAAGGCAGAAAGCGTTTTGCAAAATAAAATCCTGAGCATCCTTCCTTAGCCAATTAAGTCAAGGGGAAAAAACCCTTCCTTCCATCTTTAAATGGGCAACACTATCCCTAGGCTTCAGCTAATGAACTATTCAAAGAGACAATGGGAAGCACCGCAGAAGAACCCGTGAGAAAACTGAATAGTTTTTATCTTCAGAGAGCTACTTGAATATTGTGCTGTGAAACAAGGCATTTCTGAAGAGTAAGATCAAAAGATAAAACAAAGTAGCTGCTCATTTGGGACATGAAGAAGAGAAAAAAACAAGTCTGCAAGAAATCTCAGAATCTCATCAAGTCTACATTCTACCCAAGGTACCCTTTAGTTACTCTCAACTATTTTTTAAGATTCTTTCCAGAGATCTCTACGAGACACATCCTCCAAACTATCTGGTGCTGCTTCTCCTCACATTAGAAAGTTCTTGTAATATCTAACAAATCAGCTACACTGCCATTTAAGTCATTATCCATCTAATTTATGTCTATCTTCAGAATACTCCAAGCCACCCTGCCGGTTTTTTTTTCCATATAGTCCTCGTGTTTTGTTTCCCGGATCCACCACTGTCAAACATAGTATATAAACCTTTTCATAAAGGATCAAGCTCCATCTTTAAACTAGTAATGAATTTTGTCCCCATCACTCCAATTAAAAATCTTTTCCATAAACTGACTGCCATCACTGCCTTTTAGCTTACATATGGACCTTCTTCCTCTCAGCATTCACGCACTTGATATTTCCACAGCCTTCAGCCTGATGGGCTAAACAAGCCAAACTTTTAAAGTCATCTCCTGTAAGACTTCTCCCTCATCACCGCACAAGCCTTGCCATCTGCACTCATCCTATGCTCAATCAGTCCACAAGGAGGTAACTAAAATTATAGAGTGTTCTAGATGATGTCTCAGAAATGCAGAAAATGGCCTTAACAGTTTAGCTGCTCAGAAAATATCTTTCCAGATATATTCCAGCTTAACATTTGACTTTTTTATGGCTACATTGCACAATCTCTCTTATATTTTCTCATATATGCTTGCCTCCAGAAGAAATTCTTGCCAGTTGTCCTAAATGAACACCATTGCACTCTGCAACACTGAATAAAATTACATTTCTATTTCTCCAAAGGGTCATCTAATTTGTGAATGACATGGTGATTCTTTCATCAATGCCTCCCAAATTTGTTTCACCAGAAGATTTTATCAGCATATGTTCACTCTTATGTCACCACCACTAATATTTTGAAAGTCAAGCCCATGCCCGCCTTTTGAAGAACATCCCACCATTCTCAATTTCCCTTTTAATTGTCACCTTTTACCAGGCAGTTCCTTACTGACTTCCTATCTCCTGGACTAACCCGTGTTTTATTTTGCTACACTAATAAATTCCACAGTGTGGCATGGCAGAATTACGAAATCACTTTCTGCGTTGACTTTTTGCACTCTTACAAACCATTAATATTCTGTTGAAGGGAAGTCCAACAAAAACCCCAGAAGCTCTACACACTGCAAACTTAAAAACTGTTCTAGGATGAGATTACCCCCCCCAGACACAACTTTTTAACCTATTTAAGTTTCTTAGAATTTGGTCAGACCTGCCTCTAACTTTAAACAAACACATTCACTATAACTTCTCAATGACAGTGATGTTTAAAGAATTATGATGAAAATATGTAGGATATCAATTTCTTGAGTTGTATCTATTGCCTGCCTTGATTATGGGACTTGTTGACTCAAACGCAAGAAAACTTTAAAAGCTTCACATACAATGAGCTCTACAAAACTAAATCATTTGAAAAGATCAAGAATTTTAGGTCTGATTTTATCATTACCAATACATGTGGCTTTATCTTTTAAATATCTCTAACACTGAACTACGTTATTATTTGGAAGTCTACAAAACTCTACTTCTACTACAAGAACTGACAGCGATAAATGTTGGTTGGGACTTCCCCGCCAAAAGATATTTTAAAGGTGGGGGCGAGGGAGAGGATGGAAGAAGAAATTCAGGCTATTTAATTTGCAATTGACTCAGAAAATAATTCAATAGGGTGGAGTGTATCTTAGATCTCCTAACCAGGTCATCTTTTGTTGTATTCATCAGCATTTTAATAAACCTCCTCAAGACTGTCTCATCTGAAAATCTCTTTGCCTACAATAAACTTCAGATGGGTCATCACAACCATCTGGAAAGGCCTTGTGGTTTCTTTAACTGGATGTAGGTTTCTAACTAGGCAGTTTTACAAATGATATTGTAAACTTCTGAAACCATGTCTGGACTTTGTCTCTTGTTGACATTACATTTGTAGTGGGGCAAAGCTTTTTGATGTGGCCAAAAGAAATGAACAGAATTCTTGCATTTCACATGCAGAAAGAGAACAAGCAGTCCAGGAACAACTTGATGGCTAGACATGGTTTTGCTCTTCCCCTCGGAAAAAACGTTTAATCAGTTCAAGAAATTAGTATCCTGACCACCAACACCAGTGGAATGAAGACAGCATTCGAAGGCAGCCTCCTATCCGGCTGGGTTTCTTCTTGTGCCACACAACCAAAACAGGGGGAAGAGAAACCTCCCATTATTCAGGGCATAGATCAGTTTGCTAATGCATCCCTCTACCGGCAGTTTATGAAAGCATCAAAGACACTTTAATGATGGACTGAAAAGAAGTAGATGGGGTGAAGATAGCCAGGCTAACTGGAGTCCAGTCAGAGCACAGCCCATGTGCGAGGCTAGTGATCACCAGTCAGATTTCACAACAGGTCCTGCTTCCTTCCCCAGCTCTGTGAGGAAGGCCAAATTCCTTTTCAGCCGTGAGAAAAGTTGTACATGCAGGGTCACCTGTGCTCTTAGCTCAAAGTAAAACTTCTGTAGGAGAGTAGCGTAACTCTCCTCAAAGCTCACAACTGACATTTTTATTATTTGTACATTGCCTCATTATACTGTTAGTGGGATAACCTGTCTCCCATTGGGACCCTTGCTATGGTGCTCCTTTCACAGCTCAGTTTCCCATATTTCTTCTTATCTCCCATTATTCCTTCCCCATGTTTTCTTCATTGCTTTGATCCCAGTTCCCATTCCCTCCTAGACTTTGCTCCCCATTCCCTTGTGGAAGGCTACCAGAATCAAATAGTAAACAGTGCTGCAGTTACCTTTGACAACTGTTGGAGTGTTTTCAGTAGGCTCCCCAATGAACAGCCCAAATGAGAGTAATGAAAATAACGGATAAGTCCCTGCTGCACAGGCATAGCAAGAGAGCTCCTGAAAACTCAGACAAGGCAGTAACACATTTTGATTCACACTGAGTGTTTTCCTCACAACCCTACCCGCTAAAATATGCTGCTGTTAATGATTTCAGCTCTGCAGAATCAAAATATATCCTGTGGGACAAACAAAAGCATTGGAAGAACTAGTGCCAGCCTGCACAGCTAGTGATCTTTAGTCCTTGTTAAGCAGCAGAAAAACAGGATTAGAATTCGGGTCTGCACACTAGTCCCAGTTCAGCTTCTGTTGGATGCTCTGTTACATGCTCAGAGTTTTCTAGCTCCAGCTTTAAGACAGCAAGATCAGATTTTCAGAGGTGCTAGATACTTAGGTGCCAGTGATAGCTGTGGGAGCTGAGAGTCTTCAACTTCTTATAAAACTAGAGTGAGCAGCAGATATCTGAAAATTATCAGCCTGAATTAGAGAATAATTGTTTTAAATTTGGTGTCTCTGATTCTTCCATATGCCACAATCTCTGTACATTCAGCGCCCCCATGACTTTAGCATACCCTGTTGTTCCCTCTGTTTGTCATCATTTCTTTCTTTGCCACCAGTTACTTTTCCTCCTCCTATGACAGTGACCCCCACCTCTGTTCTCATTCACCACAAGCTGGAGGCTCTATATCTAGCCCCTTTGTCTCTAAGCCAGGGCCTGCATTTTGTTTTAGTTCCGGCCTTGAGGGCACAAAGTCCTCTGCTTATCTCACCATAGGAGTTGCCAATCTCAGGAGCTGAGATAGCAATGGTCTTCATCAGCCTGGAGAAGAGGAGACTGAGGGCAGACCTCATCGTGGTCTACAGCTTCCTCACAAGAGGAAGAGGAGAGGCAGGCGCTGATCTCTTCTCTCTGGTGACCGATGATAGGACCCGAGGGAATGGCAGGAAGGTGTGCCAGGGGAGGTTTAGGTTGGATATTAGGAAAAGGTTCTTCCCGCAGAGGGTGGTGGAGCAGTGGAACAGGCTCCCCAGGGAGGCAGTCACGGCGCCAGGCCTGACGATATTCAGGAAGCATTTGGACAACGCCCTGAGACACATGGTGTGAATTTTGGGGTTGTTCTATGCGGGGACAGGAGTTGGACTTGATGATCCTTGCGGGTCCCTTCCAACTCAGGACACTCTATGATTCTATCGCACAGGAACTGAGAAAAGATTCATAGGCAACAAAAAAAAAAAACCACATTGAGTTTCAAAAGCTTCTTCAAAGCCCTGATTTCACTACCATGCTTACAATCCCAAAATGCCAAGTTCCTCCCTTCCTGTCTATTTACTTATGACTCCTTACAGATAACACAGCACCGATACAGCAGTAATTTTTCCTCACTCATCAGTAATGAAAACAACTAGGAGAATCCAGAAAGCCTCCTCCCAAAACCACAAGGGAACTGGGTAATGTTGAGCCCTACACCACAGAGCTGAACAGAGTGCTCAAACTGCACTGGGAGCTTCAGCTTCGACCAACGTTTAAAACCACCCTGTCTACAACTGCGGCTACTGTACTATATTCAGTGTGTATTTGCCAGGCCAACAGCAAAGTAATGAATCACATAAGATATGAAGCATACAATTTTACCTAAGGAGAAAGAAAATTGCACGCTAACCTAAAGTAAACAATAAATCAAGATAACGATTGCAGTGTATGTGTGCATGCTCTGTTTCCAGAGGGGGAAAAATACACATTATTCATTAATATAAATGTATGCAACAGTTTAGCCAGATCATGCTCTGCTCCCCAACACAGTTTCAGCCAAGACCAGAACTCCAACTGGTCTGATTAAGTAAGAGATTCTTCATCCCCTACTCACAGATGAAAGGACTTCAAGCAACCAAAACACAAGGCCCTACAAGTAAATATCACAGAATCCTACCTCAGATTTGAGCTCATCAGTCCACATTATTACTAACAGAGTACAATGACTTCACAGGTTTGCCACAGATCCATTAGACAATTCCTGTTCATCCAAGATATCATTAAAAGTTAGATTTTAATTATGGCATGTCATGCAAGACTATGTGCTTCAACCTCAGATAGTTATTTCTTCCAATTAACCCTAACTTCTGCTAAAGCAATCTCATGGAGTTAACAGGATTTGCAAAAAAACAAGCAAAACCAAACAACCAACCAAAAAATCTACCAACACAGACATTATGCTATTCCCTTGTAGGAAACAGCCAGAAGACCAAGTGACTAATTATAGGATGTATTACAACATACGCACTCACCCACTTTCAGTGTACCACCACACAAAAATACTCACAATAAATCCAAGTTTTTTATAGTCTCGAGTATACATAGATTTGCGTTTCTCAATACTGCCACTACTGTTGTTAGGTTCAGATTCTGCATCAAATGCAATTCTTCGGAGTTCAAATATGATATCCCGTTGAGCCTACGTTAAAACAAGGTTAAAAAGATTGGTTAAAAACTTACCTCTCATTTTAATAACCAATACCACAAAAGCTGTTTCAAAACACTGTACTCCCTCCACTGCCCAACCCTTCTTTGTCTAAATTCCCTACTTCATACTCAGAGAGACAGTCAGCAAGAATGACTTTGTGCTTCCCATTTTCCAAAGTCCTCACATTTGTGGGGTTCACATGCAGATGCTTAAGTGTTGACTTACAGAAGCTGGACCCATGTTAGCAAGGCCACTAACTACACACTTAATTTTAACCACAGGCATGAAACCACAGAAGCCAAGAGATCACAAACATTTCAAATTAAGCTGGTGCTTAAGAATTTTGCTCACTGAACTCAAAATGGCTCAGCACTCTGCCTTCCTTTTGGTAACTATTTTCGCTAGCACAGGAATGGGCAAGACAGAAATTATTACAGTTACACTTCAGTTACACAGTTGCACAATGTCTCAAGACAGTGATAACCATCCTACCATCAATACTAACAACACTGTTAGTCACTCTCTATGGAGATATGCACTAGGTAACTGCGTGTACATTACCAAGAGCCAAACTTTCCTGCCACAAACTTAAGAAACAGGAAGGGTAAAATCCTACAGTATGATGTTACTTATGCTTACAACCATCTTGCTCTCCCACCTCCTCTTCTCCAAATTATCAGCAAGTCCTAACACAACTCCCTCTTAAAAATGAAATCAGGTTTGTCCTTGTACAGGGCCTAAAAAAAGGCCACAAAAAATAAAGAAACATAACACATCTTCTCTATGGCTCATTGACTCTATATTTAAACTTGATTCTCTTGGAGGAGTAAGTGTCTCTTTTTCCACAATGAACTATATTAAAGCTGGTGTTTGGACACAGTGAGCAATAAACAAATGAACAACTACTATATAGGTTCCCAGTAACAAAAATGGGTTTTATCGTAACACAAATTAACTCCAACTCTAGCATGTCAGATAGTTTTCATTTAAACATTCATTTTAGCTCTGCAGAAGTACTTGTAAGGAGGGACCATACATCTCTGTTGCTTCTGAGAAGTACACGAAAGAAATAAATGCTGGACTGCTGCTCAGAGTTTTAGCTCAAGACGACATCAAATTCAGTTCACGGAACCACATGATAAGGAGAAAGGCCTGGCCATTTTGTGGTACTTTTGCGCAAAGAATGCAATAGTCAGTATATTTTCTAACAACCAGAAAACATAACCCAACTTCACAGATAGAAAGAATGAATGACTGAATCGTGTAAACGTTCCTAGCAGTGTCTTTTCCTCCATAAAGCGCTTTAGACACAGCAGCGAGCAGTTGTCCTCTTCCTGTTCTGACCACATCATGCCAGATGCTTACCTGATCCTGTGGATCCATTTTTGTCATCATTCTGTCTTCCAGAAGGTTAAAGGTAAGTACTTGCAGAACATAAAGCTGGTGTGCCATTTCATTATTGATGGCCCTCTGTGCCCTGATAACATGCTGCAGAGAAAGAGAGACTCCGGTGAATGCCATCTTATCAGAAAATTACATCATGTGAACTCAGGTGTTTCCATTTCTGTAAGTATGTGTTTGCTATGCAATAGTGTATGTATACTCCAGAAAAAAAGAAAATCAGATCAGGACTAATGCTACTGATTTAGGTCCTATGTAAGTAACTTCAAGGGACAAGACTTTACAGTAACAATGCACTGAAGCTTTCTCCTTTTAGCCACTAGATAGAGCCTGGGCATATGTTGAGAAGTGGCATGAAAAAAAAAAATCAGTACTTCAAAGAAAAATTAACTCCTTCCCAAGAGCATTAGAGCTCTATATTAAAAAAAAAAAAAAAGCCTATTAAGAAAATATTTAAGACAGTAGCTGCCTGAGCACAAAAATATTCAGGCTGCAAAACACCACCAGCAAATACACTGATATAACAGGGCTACTGCTGCAGGAGTCAACACCACACCACAATCCTCCTCCAGACAACTCCATTCTGTATGAGGAAGACTGCTTAGAAAAACATTAACATACAGTGCCCCATATGTGCAGAATTATCCCATTCAGAAAGCAGATACCAAACTGATGGACAATTTAAAAATCCCTGGTGTGCCAAAAAACACCAAGTGGTTTTATATGGGAAACAGACTCAGGTCACTAAACACAGCAGAGCATACATAAGGAAAGAGTCATCAAGTAAGAGATGGATACAGTAACTGATATTGTACAGCACCAGAGAATAAAAGAATCTATCTGCCAAAAGGCACTAGAGCATTTTACAATAGTAA
Source organism: Morus bassanus (assembly GCA_031468815.1). Classification (NCBI taxonomy): domain Eukaryota; kingdom Metazoa; phylum Chordata; class Aves; order Suliformes; family Sulidae; genus Morus; species Morus bassanus. The sequence goes on along the minus strand of CM062567.1, from coordinate 53,219,360 downwards.
ATGAACACCTAAGAATATTGTCCATATGCTTATACCAAATTTCTTCTGAACACAAGCAGTGTAAAAATATGCCTTCTGAAACAAATTCTGGGTTTTTTTGTATGCATCGTTGAAATTATGACAGGGAATGAGAAAGACCAAGGGCTTGTTTGTTTGTTGTTTGGTTTGTTTTACTCTGCCTAGTATCTCGTAACAGAGAAAGAGCACTTTCCCTTGTTCCCTTGAAGAAGTAATCTACTCTAAGGTCAAAGGCAAAATCCTTCTGATTTTCCATGATAGCAGATGCAAGTCTTTAATATTACATTCATTAACTTCACTCTGAGCTGTATTTCATGCTTCTTTTGTGCAAGTGGTGATAAATTGTGCGCAACTTTATATTAAGACAGAATAATCTGTAGAACTGAAAAACACAGATGTTCATTTTACAAGACGGAAAGCCCTGTGTGGCTTGCTCAGCTGTCATCAGCTCCAAGCCTTAACACAGAGGACTTGCTCTAAATTCCTCAGACAAGCCCTCATCTGCACAATAAAGTTCACATTCTCCATGGGAAGAAAATGCTTAAGGTATTATTCTTTTATTCAGTATTATATTTTCATGAAGAAACCACAATTTATTTGACTGGGAAAACACCCTTTCTGATAATCAGTTTTGAACGCATTCAACAACCAAACCTTTATCTTGTATATTACAAGCTTCAAAACATATCAAAATACAAGTGCAATTAAAATATATTAAGCTAAAAATTATGAACACCAAAACTGGAGCCACCTTTTCTCTCTGCTAGTAAAAAATAACTTTGAAAATTATATACTTACAGTTAAGATGATGGAGCGAAGTTGCTTTTGTGCCAAAATGTTTGCCATTTCCTGGTTTAAAAAAAAAATTATCCAGAAGCAGGTATTTTAGTGCCATACCTAGAAGGATGCTGACTTAAAAGGTTTTAGTCTTAAGTTTCTGCAGTATTACTTATAAATGAAACGAAGCACCATATCAGCTACATGATTGTATGCATTATTTTGGGGGTCACAAACTCAGATTACACTACTATGAGAAAAAGGGCAAAGAAAGTAAGAAGTGTATCACAGACTGAGGACTTTGGTGATCCCAAACCAGCAATGAAAGACCTCAGAAGAGACCTCTGTGGGTTAAACAGAGTATTTACACACACTTGATCAAGCACAACCTTTCCCCCCAAAAAAACCACCAAAGAAAACACGGAGTGGAAGCCAGCCTGGACTTTAAAACAAGATGTCAAACAACATGCTTATTTACAAATATTTTGGCTATTTTAAAGTCAAGAGTTCTAACTTTCACTCAATAAATCAGCCTACAACTCGGTACTGTTTCATCATAACAAAAATACTTTTCCCCTGTATTTTGGTAGCAATGTTGACATTGGTGCACTATTTTGTCTTAAATTAACTTCTCTTTCTAGACCTGTCTGAAGCCACTATAAAGGTTGAATATACTTTTACTTTCATTCTTAAGCAGCTGATCCTGGCTGTCCATGCTGCAAACTGTCCTACAATGAATAGGAGGGAATATTTTATATTTATCAAGCATGAGAGTCTATTCTTAACCATACCTACAAGTCCATACCTCATTTTTAAGTTCCATGATCTTTTCCATCAGTATAGAAATATATGTGTGTGTGTATGTGGATATATGCTAGCATATGCAATGCGTACAACTTATAGTAACTATCATCATGTAACTATTTTTAAATTCTTGTTTTCAAAATGTACTATTTAAGGATTCGGATAACGTATTGCACACTGCTATTTAGACACTGTTTATATGTATACAAAGCGGTAATGTTTGGAATTAGTAGATCACTGATTGGAAATGGAGCTCATGTATCACAGCCTTTATGTAATATGTATACAGCACAACGAATCACATCAAGGCTGACACATGCTTAGGAACATTCTTAGGATGCACTGGGATTCTGTGCAGTTGGCACCTTATCAGAATTATTGTTCACGTTCAAGAGAAATACATTTTTTAAAATTCCTGCTGATCTCTGTGAGAACTGATGAGTAAGATAGAGTACATACTGGTTACTTTTATATAATAAACAAACTAGAAAAGAGGAAAACTGAGACTATTGCATAAAACATCAAAGAGCTGGATTGCTGAAACATGGCTGCAGAAACAATGTAAATAAAGCAAGTGTTAGGGTGAGAACTTGCTTGCAAAAAGAAAGTAATACTCATTTCGAGGCAGGAGGCAGTCATAGATGTTGATTGTTTTCTTTATACCAGACAAAGAGTGCTGCAACAGAACGTGGGAACGGTAAGGAAGGAAGGGACCAAAGACAAGAGAAACAGCTTTAGTTTTTAAGCCTTTTCTGGCTGAGCAGGTTTCAATTGCATGTAACAGCAAAGGAATGAATGATACAGATGCTTCCATCTCTTTTGGAAATGCACAACTGAGCTGCAGGGGGAGTGCCAGGCACACGATACACTCTTCACATTACAGGGAACAGACTGACTGGTTTTGTCGAAGTATATCCACCGCCAAAAAGATGGACAGGTAAAGAATATGAGGTAGTCTTTTCTGCATTTAAGATTTAAAAAGGGAATTGTTTTACTTTACTTTTTGGAGAAGATTGTCACTTCTTTCTTACACCGGTAATTTAAAAAGCCTTTATTGCAATACTGTTTTTTGTCACTGGAACAAAAACTGATAGGAGCAACAAGCCATTCACAAAACCAATTACTGCAACAAAATCAACTTTGTCTCTAGGAAGGCTATATGGCTATTATCAGCTGATGAGCTGTGTCTTCTAAAATAAGTATTGTAGTAACAGATGAGAACAAGAATTTTTTCACAAAATTTGCCATCTCATTTCCCATAGGAACATGTCTCCGTAAAAATGCAGACAATTGCCAAAAAAAGTGTTTCAAACATTCACAGTATCATTTCAATGCTCAATTCACAGCTCTTCTCTGATAGAGTTGGGTTTTTTTTTTTTTTAAATAACCTAGGTTTCTCAAGGTGATTTTGTCCTTGACAGTGACAGAAGCAGCAAAGCAACAAGGGAGTCCTGATTAAAAAAGAAAAACCTTGAACCTCTTGGCTTTTTGCATTACAGAAATAGAAAAGAAAAAAAAAAGGAGGGGAAGGAATTCATATACCAGCACCAATTTAAATCCTTTCCTTAATTGCAGTGCAGTCATCCACATCACGCCAGTCCCTGTAAGACAGCAGCAGGGAGGGTGCCAAAGCTCCTGGAGTCACATGGGGTTTGGTGTAGTTTCTCATTCCTAACCACATTAGCAGTGACTGCTTGTCCTGGTTCTAGCTGGGACAGAGTTAATTTTCTTCCTAGTAGCTGGGATAGTGTGTGTTTTGGATTTAGTATGAGAATAATGTTGATAACACACTGATGTTTTAGTTGTTACTGAGCAGCACGTACACTAGTCAAGGATTTTTCAGCTTCTCATACTGCCCTGCCAGCAGGGAGGCTGGGGGTGCACAAGAAGCTGGGAGGAGGCACAACCGGGACAGCTGACCTGAACTGACCAAAGGGATATTCCACACTATATGACGCCATGCTGAACAAAACCTGGGCAGGTTGGCTGGGGCCACTGCTCGGGAACCTGCTACATCGGTCAGCAGGTGGTGAGCAACTGCATTGTGCATCACTTGTTTTGCATACTCTTAGCATTATTTTCCCCTCCTTTTCTGTCCCATTAAATTGTCTTTATCTCAACCCACAAGTTTTACCTTTCTTTCCGATTCTCTCCCCCATCCCACTGAGGGGGAGTGAGCAAACGGCTGTGTGGTGTTTAGCTGCCTGCTAACTGAAGTGGTTTACAAGTGCTGAACCTTACCTTTTGAGGACCCGCAGTCAGATAATTACATGAGACCACATCACCTCAGTTTGTTGTCTTAGAAAGACAGAATTCAGTAAACAATATCAGTTATCCCTATCTTGAAGCTAATGAACACCTACCTTCTTCAATGTATGGTTTACTAATTAACCACAAGATAGATGTAAAGAGAAACTAACAGATTCTGAACACTTGTTATAGGTTATTAAAGGCTAAGGAAATTTTCTGCAAGTGTCATAGTTACTAGCCTTCAAGCGAAATCAGGTCATTATGTTCTAATAATCATAAACTCCAGGACTAACAATTCTGTGTCACAACAGCAGGTACTACAGGTGAAGTGCAGTCTGCACGGCCCACTGCCAGCTGTGGTACTATCAACTTCAGGAACACATGCCCACTGACTACTGTTAAGGTCTTATCTACATCTGACATTGTCTCTCAACTTCCAATATGACTAAAGCATACTTTTCATGAAAAAAAAGCAGTAGCAACTATTCACAAATGTAAAACGTAAATCTTTGGTTTTCTTACAAGGACCTACCATAGATTTAGGTCAAAACGGAAAGAAAGTTTTTATTCCCATTTCTGTTCATTAGGTGCCGCCTTCCCTTAATAACTGAAGACTATACTGGAGTAAGAAGGAACAAAGAAATGGGGGGGGGGGGGGGGGGAAGGCTTTTTTTTCTTTAAATTAAACAATGGTTTTTCCTTTCCCTGTTTGTAATTTTTAAAATGTTTTTGAAGCAAAGAAGAAAACTTTCCCATTAGGACTTTGATGTTTGTTTAAACAATCTCCAGTGTTTTAAAATGTAAATAAATCTAAAGAAAGTCCTTGTCAGAACTGATCAGCAGCTCTCAATGAACTTGTCCTGGACACTAACACTATGTCACCACAGGAATTATCATTACTTTTCTTGGTGACAGAAATGTTAAATAAATAAATGACTAAATCTGTTTTGACACAGGCTAATGACTTGATAAACATGGATAAAACTTCTGTTTCATAACAGATTGCATTCCATCCTCATATAACAGCAACTAGCAATCTTGAAGTATTTCCTTTTGAGAATTCTGATCTCTGGCACTAAAGTTAACTTAAAATAGTATACTATAAATGTCACAAAATGCTTACATGGCAAGATATTTCCATTTTCAAAAGGAATGCAATTTTTATTCAAAAATCTGGGGAGGGAACAGTTTACCAAAAAATAGCCTGGTTTTACAAGCTGTGCTGGCAAAGAGTTCAGTACAATAAATACTACGGGCAGCCACAGTCAATATGGTTCATGTGAGGTTATAGGGAACTAAAAAAGCACAGAAGAATGCTTAATCGCTACTAATAATGGCACAAGATGGAGGTAGCTCCATTAAAATGAATTATATTTTAACAGCATGAAACAACAGAACAAGTTTCAGTTTGAATTAACTGCAGGAAAAGTGTGACTGGCACAATGGCAAGTATGAATATGACACACTTGTCCTACAGATACATAGATATACAACAAGAATCGACAACTTACCTGCCTCTTGTCGTCTGGTGCCTTAAGGAAAAGTGCATTTATTACCGCTATGGTATATGTCTGGATTTCTTGGTCTGTCCTGTTTGGAACAAAATTATAAACGTGACAGAAGAACATGAATACACAGGAGCTGTAGAAACTGATCTTCCCATTGCATTTCTGCAGGCAGAAGTGGAGGGACTGTCTGCACTTAATGTTAACCATGTAAAGTTAGGCAATCCATCAAAGTTGGTCATGACCAGGTTGTCTCTATTATTAAGAGACAAGGTGTTCCAGAGGGAGACTCAGCATTCAGGAACGGTGGAATGAATCACACCCTTGAAGTGCCATTGACCCTCCACTGATCATATCAGGAGCCCAGACAATCAGCTTCTGCCAGATGTCCAACAGCTAGAGGTAGGAAGAGTAATCTTCCCTAGAGGGTTCTGGAAATGAACCTGCTGGTATTAAAAGCTTTTCAAGTGAGTGGAAAATGTCCCAGCTAGGAGGCAAGCATAACTATGATCCACAATACGTTACCCTATGCTACAAGAGGCAGTTTCCATCCCTTTAACCACCACACATTACTGTTTAAGAAAAAGCCTCTCCCTTTACAAATATACCTTCAGCAAAAGTTGACCAATTTTTGTCTTACACACTTCCCAGAGGCTAGCAAGCAAAACAACCCCATCTATATGCTAATGGCATTAAGCATTTTATTACTAAGGGGTGCTCGTCTCTTCACTCTCCACTTCCAACTACACAGGCACCTTAGCACAAAATCAATGATCAAGCAACTCCAGAAAGCTGGTTACCAGTCATCCAGCCACTTATAGTGGATGCAGGAGTCATACAAGAGGTTGCCAGTCTTTATACCACTCTTCCCAAATGCTATGCTCCTTTGGAGGGGGGTTGGGGGGTGGGGAAGGGGAATCCACCATATCTGGTGGCACTTGAAGACACTCACCCCTGCAGATGTGGGATTAGCTGCCCAATTGTGATCTCCTGTGCCACCTTCTGGTACAGGTCGTGGCTATTAAGCACCATTGATTCCAGGATTGCTAGTGACCGTTGCAAGATAGAGATGTCCGAGGCAAATTTGTTCACATAGCTTGCTATCTACAAATTCAAACATTTAGAGAATTTACATCTCATCATGAAAACAGGGAAAGGGAAGAAAGAAAACTGTGGACATGGCTTAGAAAGGCATTAAAATAAAAGTAGTCTTGCCCACATGCCAAGTATCAGTGAATAACTGAAAGCAATCAACCAGGCACTGCAGATACCTTCAAAGAACACAATGGCACAGATTCTTCAGTTGGCACAAATCATCACAGATTTATGTCAATATTCATACCACCGAAACATATGCTTCAACATTACATTATCAACACAATAAATCAACATTAAAGAACCAGAACAGTTATATTTTTTGTGAGGAAAACTTTGGAAAGGACAAGGAGAAGAGTTCTCATTCTCTCCAGTAGAAATCTATGCAGCCAGTTTTCTCTAAACAAGTATCTAGGACCAAGGCAACTGTTTCCAAAGAGAAATTTACATCTAGCTCTCTGGCAAAGCACACTAGCAAAAAATGCTTTATTTTTTTCCCTTGCTGCTACCAACAACACTGAAAGCTCTCTCTCTCCAGGTTACAAATTAAAACTCTGTTAATGATCATTTATCAGCACAAGTGGTTCCATTACTCTGTCTAGAGTCCAGTCTTGCTAAGTGTTCATGCATTAATAACCCTCACTTTTACTGCAAGCTGCCACAAACAAATGGCACATTAATCAAAACCAGGTCTGACCTCCGCTTTTTTTACAGTGTGGCAATGACATGCTGCACACTCATCTGCAGAGCCTACAGAGCTGTGCAGTAAAATGTGGCAATGTGTGTTCTTCCGCACACTGCCCAGTCCTTGGACGCGGCTTCCCGGGTTGAAGCTTGCCTTCTGCTGACGCAGGAAGCAAGAACTGCCTGGGTTTTCCTTGAATGCACCGATACCAGCACAGTCAAAGCTAAAAGGTACCCGAGGAAGCACAGACAGACAGAAGAAATGTCATGTGACCACAGTTATTTGCTCTTTACAGCCAAGTAACAGACTACAGTGGCCCTGTTTCAAGTTTACTGCGTTCCTTCCAGAAAACTTCAAGTCTGCATGCTTCTTCAGTATTCATGCTACAAGCCACTAATGGGATTATACTGTTTCTGATTCTGGATGCTTGCTTAGACCTTGGCACCGTTTTCCTTTTGGAGGAAGAAAGGCATGCCCTATGCTTGGAAAAGCTGCCTAGCTGCCTGTAAAATTCACAGTTAAGCGCTGACATGTGGATAACGATTTTGTTTCGCACTTGCGACATTTTGAGAGGAGCTTTCTGCAACTTTGGTTGGAGACGACAAGGAAAGAGGGACAGATTTTTCTTCTGATCTATTGCAGCGCCACTGTTCACTCTGCTACTGGGTTTGCATTACCACAATAGGAACATGCCATGCTGAATATAACTCAATTCAGGAAATACACATTGACTTTACAGAAAATAAAGAACCAACCCATGCTTGCCTAGAAAATAGGAGGAGAGAAGCAACTCAGTTAGCCTTTTTCTACTCTGGGCTTTCAGTATCTGCTGCCTGCAAGTCCTGAGCCCAAGTAATATTTACATTAGTATATGATGCACATTGTGCTGTTTAGAGTAACAAGCTGCATCTCAGAAGCACTGTACTACCCTACCTCTGGTAATCCAGTTGTTTTCTGATGCGCTGCGGCCAGAGCTGCCAAGATATCCAGAAGGCCCACAATACGGACAGTGTATGCACAGAGCAACTCTGCACTGCTCACACCATAAACCAAATGCGCTCTGGATGCCTCTCAGCCATTAGGCATCCATGGATCAATTGTGCAGCAGGAATACAGTATGTCCACACTGTGCCCCAACTTGTCAGACTGCTGCCACCATCCTCTTCAGAAGCCCTGACATGTATGAATCATTCTTGGTGCAGCAGCTCCTTCCCATGATATTTCAACTGGCAGTGTAAATGCTTCACTGGGATATATTGTATTCATATCAGGGGCCTGGAGAAATGTACAGTACAGATAATTGAAACCTCAGTCTAGGAAAGGCTGCCTTAGACATATTTATTCCTCTGACCCTGGACTATAACATCTTTTAATCACAAACACAAAGCCAAGGTATGAAGCTGGCTTGTGTGTTTAAAAAGCTACAACATATCACACTGAACATACATGCAAAACATCTGTTGGGTAACTTGCATGTCAAGTTATCTATATTCATAACCACCTTGCTGAAGCATGAAGTCTGGCCAGAAGTAATAGGCTTGTCTACCCTGACAAATAAGGCATGTCAATTCCAGAGGGAGCAAAATTAGATTAAAAAGAAATTCTATTACCATACTTGAAGTTCTGGATGTGGAAAAAAAAAAGATCCTTCTTGAAAAGAGACAGGAATCAATAGGAGTTAAAATCTGTGTTATTTGCTGTTCTCTGCTTATTGAGCACCACATGCAGGGAGGGCTTTCAACATCCAAAAATAATCCTGCACTCATTTATCAAAAATTCTGATGATAAAAATAATGCAAGCTCACAGAAATACCACCTCTCCTCCAGAAACAAGCAACTTCATTGCTTTGCACTTTCATATGAAAACCTGTCATAGGGGTGTGTCTCATTAAGGTTAAAACTATTTGTTCAGCAAAATACCTGTAACCTTAATATCCGCATAGTCCTATCGGGACATATATAGCCACATACAAAAGCAGTGGCTGGGTGCTTAACTTCCTATCAATTTCAAGGGAAATTAGGAATCAAAATGCTTTTACATATTCAGCCCCAGTGCTCTGCTGAAACAAGAGCTAAACATGTAAAGTGAGGGTAGATGAGAAACCTACAGCAAACTAAACTACACCATCTGAGTTCTCTTCCTGTTTCAACATCACTTAAAGCACAGGAGAGAATTCAAAAGTTAAAAAACAAAAACTAAATTAAAAAAACAAAACCAAACCACACCAAACCAAACAAAATAAACCATGCCACCAACAAGAACCACACAGGGAAAGGAACAGTGACGGAAACAGATCTGATTTTCGGAGCAGTGGTACATTCATTAGTTATTTGCCTGGACCATTTTGATGTCAGAAATGTACAGAAAAATCTGACAAAGTTTTGTTCTCTGTTAAGTCCTAAGGCATAGTAAAATTTTAAAGTGTGCATCTGATTTTCAAGTAAGGAACTAGAGCCACACGTGACTACAGAAAAAACAACTGACAGTTGGGAGACACAGAGATACTTTCCCTGCCACCCCGCCCTTTTCCTGCACGGTGCATTTCAGAAGGCAGAGTAAACAATCCATCAAGGTTAAAACTGCATCACGCAGTTATGAAACAGCAATTACATAAATAATTCTAAGAGATATTTTTAACTATCTTAACAAATGCTACAAACTTTATTTCTCTTCGTGTAGGAACTCAAGATGGGAGTACCAGATTTGTACACTGTATTTTGATATCCAATTACCATGACATTTTCTAAGAACTGGACATCCAAATCCTTTGGGCAGCTATGGAAGCTGCAAATAAACTTTATTGTCATAAGCAAAAAAAGGTCTTGAGAAAATCTTGCATATCATAAGGAAGTTTTTTCAAATTATGCTCTTTTCTCTTAAGATAAGGAACAAAGCTCTCCTTGAAAGTGTCAATTCTTATTTGCAGCAGTTGGAATAGCAGTCTTTATGTACCCAAAGGATGTGAGGGAGACTGCATCCAACACCAAGCAGTTAGTCATTAGAAGCAGTTAGAGGTTCCCCTGGAGGTCTCCTCCAGCTTCTACATTTTAAGACAGAAAACTTCAAGAAAAAAGTTCAGATTAATTCCCCCCCGTTCCAGTTTGGCTTCCATTTTTAACATGAAAGACAGCTTCAAAGGGCAGAAGTACTTGAAATGGATTGCAAAATTCCCCCTCAGCTAGCAGAAACTTATCAGCTCCCTTATCCATCCCCTCAGCTACTTGAGCTAGCCCATCAGCAACCTCAAGTGGCCTGTCAAAAGCCAAGGTCAGAGAAGCAAGTGAGAATAAAGCTGCAGATTGCCACCAGAGACGTGGTCCAAAGGTACTCCTTGAGGTTTGCCCCTTACCTACAGAGCCCCACTGAGGGCTTTGCCGTTCTGGCTCCCATCTGCATGGCAGGCCAGGACACACCTGTGCCTCTTTCCTCTATTTTTGTTATTCTTCCTCCTTCTGTTTCTCTTCTAACTGTCCTATTCTTCTCCTTGGACCCTTTCTTGTCCATCAGTTTCACTTTTGGTTTTTGCCAGTTTTGGTTTTCGTAAGTACTTTCATAAGAATGCTTTTGTTTGTATCTTTTGCTTTGTTTTTTAAATTGGGTCACTGTCCAGGGAAGTGCCAGACAGAACGGATGAGCCATTAACAGGGGTGCACACAACACTTTCTTCTGTAGTTACTATACAACCCACAGGGCAAAAGATGTTGATAATGTTAAACAAAGACAATCATTTTGAGTCACTAACAAAACAGATTGATTTAAACTCATTCTAGCAAGTTTCTTCATACACTTCTTAGTAGGCTCCCCTAGCAAATAAGGCATTCTAGGCTTACGCTTTTATCTCATGAAGTCAGTTAAAAAACAAAACAGTTGTACTATCTTCTTTGCCGTGAAAAGAGAACAATAATCACCACCATAATCCATCTAGACTGCAAGATTGGGAATAAGAAAAAAAAAAAAAAAGATAGAAAGAGTCCAAACCCCAGATCAATTACACTAATTTTTCTTACAAATAGCATCCACCATTTTTACTGACCAAAACTGAGCTTTGATATCTAATACTTTTTTCATAATTGATTCTTCTTTCACTTTTGGCAACAAAAGTAAGTTTGTATTTTCCTTTGGTGGTAGCCATTTTCTAACCAAATTTTAAAGTCTTTGCTCTGACACACTCTGTTAAAATGAAGATTATCTTTGCCACAGGTTACATTCATTCCATTACTGCTTCTCGTATCATTTTAGTGAAGTAACTCTGGTTATCTTCTGGATTTGCACAAATGCACTTTAACTTAAGATAAGTGCTGAGTTCAATTTGGTTTGAAAATTCTTTGTACAGAGGTGAGGGGAGGTTCCCCACAGTAAATGAAAAGGGTTAAATGAGTAACAAAAGCTTTTTTCTGAAGTCTGTTAAATCTCTGTACTTAAAGAGTACTCTTGTGTTTCTGCTGCTCTTGTGCATCTCCTACATGTAAGAAAAGAAAATGATGTTGCAATTCATGGAAAGATCTGTTTCAAAACCACAGACCTAAGCTGCAAGATTCAGGGGAGCCAGAGTTCAACTTGATAAACTCAGTAGATATGAGCTTAATTTCAATTTGTAAACTAACTCACTTCTCTTCCTCCCGTATCCCCAGAGGAAACACTTCAGTGCTGTTTTTGTTTCAAGAAATATGGCATCACTCATTTTAATTTACATTGAATCAAAATACTAATTTTTGCTTTAACTGCATGGTATCTGCACAGGGAGGTCACTGTAATTGAGCAAGCAATTTCTTGTGTAATAAGCCTAATACAGTGTTGATCCCATTTCATTCCCATCGATTTCCATAGAAGTTGGGCCAGATCCTGCAACTACAAATATTTATAGTTTGAAATAGCACTTTAATCCCATTTTCATGTACCTTTCTGACCAATGACCTAAATAATGTATGTGGGGAAAAAAACCCCACAAACCACAACTCACCTCAAAAATTTAAACTGATACAGAACAGATAGCATTGATTACAAATTTACCTTTTTAATGAATGCCACAGAGAATGTATCCCACGATACAATCCCATGATCCATCAGCTCAACAAATGCAGTCAGTGTAAAGGACAACATATCTCCAAAGCTGCAAGAGACAGGAGTCATGACAACATTTACCAGTGATGCAGCAGGGCAATGACCAAGGGAATAAAGCAGCAGGAAGCTTTCAGAAAGGCAGGAAAATGAAGCCAATTATGGACTAAGAGGTAGCAGAAGAGCAAGAGAGGCTGTGCAACAGACAGTCTCCAAAATAATTTAGCATGGACATCAAGAATAGTCACCTGGAAGAAACCAATTTTGTAAGAGAGGAACTAATCCCCAGGAGAACACCACATGCAATGCTCAAGGGAAATCAGATAGTCCAAATTACACTTCTCTTAAATTCAGAGTTTGAGATCTAAGAGAAGAAAAGAAGTGAGCTTTTTCTTAGCAACTTAAGGAAATGCTCCTAATTGAAGGTCATTGTGCTGGTTTTGGCTGGGACAGAGTTAATTTTCTTCACAGCAGCTGATACGGGGCTATATTTTGGATTTGTGCTGAAAACAGTGTGGATACACAGGGATGTGTTCGTTACTGCTGAGCAGTGCTTACACAGAGCCAAGGCCTTTCCTGCTCCTCACCCCACCCCACCAGCGAGCAGGCTGGGGGTGCACAAGAAGCTGGGAGGTGGGGCACAGCTGGGACAGCTGACCCCAACTGGCCAAAGGGATATTCCATACCGTATGATGTCATGCTCAGCATATAAAGCTGGGGGAAGAAGAAGGAAGGGGGGACGTTTGGAGTGATGGCGTTTGTCTTCCCAAGTAACCATTACATGTGATGAAGCCCTGCTTTCCTGGAGATGGCTGAACACCTGCCTGCCGATGGGAAGGAGTGAATGAATTCCTTGTTTTGCTTTGCTTGCATGAGCAGCTTTTGCTTTACCTATTGAACTGTCTTTATCTCAACCCATTTTCTCACTTTTATTCTTCCGATTCTCTCCCCCATCTTGTGGGGGGGGAGCGAATGGCTGTGTGGTGCTTGGCTGCCGGCTAGAGTTAAACCATGACAGTCATACCGAGGTGCCATGTTTTGGTACCTCTGCATCAAGGAGATTGAGAGAAAGTTAGTGGATTGTTTGTTCCTTCTCTTACAAGGAAACAAATATATTTTTAAAATGCAGCAGAAGAAACTGTATATTGAGCAGCAATTTTCCGATTGTTAATGCCTCAATTTCTTTCTTTGAACCTGAAGATGCACCTCCTTTTGTTTCTCTATGGGCAACCATGTCAAGCCAATTGCAAAGTTCCCATGGTTTATCCAACTGTGCAGCTCAAATTGTTTAGGGTTTGCAGGCCACTACATTGCATTTTACGCCCAACTTTGTCTGGGTCTTTGTATGAACTCAACTAAATTCAAAACTAATTTTAAACTCAACGTAAAGAATATGCTCTAACCTGACTAGCTGCAAAGGAATTTTCCATGTTAAAAAACAGCTTTTAAAGGTTAGCTTTATTTCTATATATAGTCAGGGCACCAAACAGTCAGCAGCCATAATGATTTCAATGAAGCCATTCAAAGAGGTAACTACTCAATAGAAGCAGCAGTGCACAGAGCCTGAAATGAAGCAGCGTATTACCTTTAAGGGCATGCCAAACTGCCTGCAAGGTACTCTGCCACTAAGCCATTAATAAGCATAAGCATACAATCAATCTAAACAGCATGAATAGTCCCACTGATTTTAATGCAACAGCTTACCTAATAAAAAAAGATGAAATTAAAAAACTCTGTCAGATTGGAACTACAATGCTCGGTATGTTGAAAGCCTGAGTCTAATACTATAGCCACAGTTAAGCAATGTAATTGGTAATCCTTACTGTGTGTGATTTGCTCCCCTACTATCCTGCACCAACCCAAGACAAGTAAGTGAACATCCATTCATATGGAAGACGCACTTCAGTACAGAGGAATACGGCAGAAAATCAGTTTCAGTGTAGCAACTCAAATCGCCACTTCACTGGATTTGATGTAATCTGCCATTTAGGGATTTCTGATGGTGAGTTGCAGCCTTTAGTGGCCCCGTCATTTAAGACAGGGGCTCTTTTTCATCGAAACTCCACAGACTCCTCTACTAAAAAGAACTTGCCATTCTTGACATTTTGTGAGTAAAAACAAAAACCCAAACCCCACTTTTCCACAGGAATTAAGGGTATCCACAGTGGCTTTGATTATTTATGACAAAATGGAAAAACTACACCAAAGAGCAAACAAGAAAAATACAGTGTCTCTAAAAAAATCCATTGTAATTCTGCAAGGAATAGTCTGTTCAGCAAATACATGATCTGGAAGTTTTTGGTTTTGTTTTGGGGGGCAGGGGAGTTGCTTTTGATTCCTTATTTTTTAATATTGCAAATCTTTTAAGAATTAAATTAGATTTAAAATGTCATCACTAGTATTCCAAATAACCAAGGATTTCATAACAAGACGACAATGAGACTCTGCAGGAAATTTCATCAGCTCTGGTCCTGTCATTTTCCTCAATCCATTCCTTTTGCATACAATGGTTATTTTTGAATCCACAAATAAAACAGCACCCCTAGGAAAGGCTTCCTTCTAAAAACTTGTACCAAATTCTCATGCATGTTCATGACAGAATACCTCCACAAATATATGGAATTCTGGTATTTTAAGAAACTAAACTAAATTAGATCCAAATAAAAAGAAAAAAAAAATTACAAAAAGATAGGTCATATAGGTTGAAAAGTAGATAAAAATCTCTCACAGCATTAAACTAAGTAGATAGTTTATCTCCCCTAGACTTTCTCATATATTGTTTAAAAATTTAGTCAATTAACCTGCATTTAGTACATAAGTACTCTTATATAAACTAAATGTACACGAAAGCTAATCCTCATTAACAATGGGTACAGTTTAGAAGGATTATTTAAACTGTATTAAACCTGCATATGGATATTCACCTTCAGAACAGCAGTGGCTGGAATTCAGGTTAGTTTAATTCCTTTACATTCAGCAATCTCATTTATTCTTCTCACCAAAACTACTGATTAATCCTGCCACTTAATCCAGCCTTCTCCACAGCTTTGGAGGGGAAGCTGGTTAATGGAGCTGAAAATACTGGTATTAATGCATAAACCTGGTTTTAGTAGATGTGACAATGATACAACCGTTTGGGATCCAGAAGGTGGAAGTACTTTTAAACTTAAAATGATCAGACACCCCACCAGGTGTCACTCCTGGGACACTGCCTCAAACAATTAGAGAGTGAAGAGGTGCAACACTGGGACTAATCAAGCAGAACAAAGTACTCCAACTCTCTATATTATACAGCAACACACATAAATAGCATGTTGGTTTTTTTTTAAATATATAGCTATACATATGCACCTGCAAACATACGTACACACTAAGTGGCATCACAAAAATCAAAAGCCAGGCTTAAAGGACAAGCATTAGGAATAGCACAGCTAGAGATGAAAGCGATCTCCAGGGTAACTAGAGCAAGATAAGGATTAAAGTATCTGGAGGGGGAAGGGAGTGGTGTTAATTCATTGCTATGTGTTTAAACACAAGCAAATCGGTAGAAATAGACTTCTGAGCAATTCATTTCAAGGCACAGACGTACAGATGCACTTATACTATTAAGAGCAGCAGACAGAATAGATGCTAGAAATTTCAAGGGAATCAAGCTTGTTCATAAAAGTAGTTATCTCAGAAAATATGTGGTAGGAGCTGTTTAACTCAAAATCTCAGTGAATAAGTGTTTTAGTCATACAGAAGATCCAAAAAATGATGGGGCCTCTTTCTTCATAAAATCTTTTTAGACTAGTCCACAGCACAAGGCATGACAGTTCTGTAAATATCAAACCCTTGCTGCTCTGGCAAAATTACTTCATAGTTGACGGTAATTCCTGATGAAGGTGCTTTTTAATGTGTGTCATCGCAGCAAGAGGGGAAAAATGATCAGAAAGATGCACTGTGTAATTGCAATTTCATATCTCACCAATACTGACATTTTAATCATCTATGTTCTCAGGCAAGCTACTTGTACAATCCCTCCTGAGTGCTGTTCAGGGCTCTGGCTCTTAAGTGGCAACACCTTATGCTGGGGCAGCTGATGATGATGAAGTTTCCCCATTCTCTGCTGTCTGACTCCCCTCTTCTAACCACCATTGTGAGGATGGCCAAGCTGGTCATGAAGAACCTCCTCACCCACAGCAGCTGTCAGCAAAAGCCTCTTAAAGAGCAGAGAGTTGTGGTCTGTAACACCATCAGCTATCCCAGTGTGAGCTGTTCCAGTGTGGATGGATGGCCATGCTCTGATCCACAGCCTGTGCACCTCAACCCCTCCGACAAACCTGACCGAAGAGTAAGTCAACAGTTGCGTTTCACATTTCTAGGTTTTTGAGAAATATCAGGTCAAAGCCTATTAATTTAAGTTCCTAAGAATTTTCTGCATTCTTACCTTAAGAAACTGTGGAAAAAAAAACCTCCATGCATTTTGATACTAGCTTTTCTTTCCTAAAAATAAAAATGACGAGAATGTGCATGTGACCCTGACCACCACACCTGTCTCTCACCTGCCTTCCTAGTATCATTTCTACATGCTAAACCATCTTTTTATCATGTGTGTTAAGTAATCCTCACATGTATATATAGAACTACGTCTGATATTCTGAAAGATGCCTAAACCAATTTGGACTTCTTATCAAAATAAACTAATTGGACTTGAGCATCCAAACCCCTAGATGTTTTTGGGGAAGAAAAAAAAAAATTTCAAACCATGTTTAACACACTTACCAAAATGAACATTTTATTGCTATTGAGGAGGGGAAAATATTCAGCTGTTCAAACGATTCTTTAAATCAAGATATCTAGTCAGGCTCAGCTGTCATCAGGTAACAAAAAAAAAAAGCACTATAAGCTTTTATAAAGCTAGGTGGATGGTCTCATGTTTTATAGAGTTGCAAAGGAGAACCTGGAAATTAACTGTTGCTTGTCTGTCATAACCAGGATACAGCCACCAGCCCACTAGGACTAGAAGCCAAAGACAGTACATCTTTACACAAACCTATTTTTTCATGGGGAAAACAGAACCAAAACTGATCTCTAACTGTGCAGAGGAAAGGCAGCAAAGAAACAGTTTTAACTGGGCAGGAGGCAACAAAAGAGTTGCAGCCTACTACCAAATGCAGTAGTTAAGGAAGCAGTTAAATTTAAGTCCCTTATCACTCAGCAACCCTGCTCACAGCCTAATACTGGGCAGCTGAACGGCCTGACATCATGGAGGTCAACATCAAAGAGTAAGAACAGCTTTTTAAGTTAGAGTTGTCAAGGATAAATGGCCATGAATAAATTTAAACAGAGGAGCAGAATATATCTAATCATCAGAGGACAAGAGCTCTGGAAAAGCCATAGGGGCAAGCACCTAACCAAGTCTAAAATGAAGACTGATGAACCAGCAGGATGCTTTGTAAGCTGAGTGAACAAGTACCTTTTTTATTGCTTTGGCTCCTCTTCATTGCTTCTACACTGCCTTGTTTCTTCAAGTAACCTTTCCAAGGGTGAAGCTGAGCCACCATCAAGTCAAACTAGGAGCAATTCGCACCTACTTGGTACTTACTCTGTACAGCTGAAAATGACTGAACAATCTGCAGGGTAGCTGTCCCTATTTTTCTAGATGATTACAGAAAATGCACATAACTGCTACACTGTAACTGACACAGATTTTTTTTTTTTTTTTCATCTTTTTTTTCATCATGCCAAGCACCACAGAAATATTTCTTTGTGGTACAGTTTCACTGCATTCATTACAAGGGATCAGCCCTACTGATTTTAAATCACTTGCATTCCAAAAACCTGAAATAGCTTTATACTCCTGGTATAGAGCTTCTTTAAGCTTGAAAATTAACTCTGATTAAAGAAAACAAGCTGCGAATTTTAAACAGAACTGTAACTATTCTTGAATAAATCCAGGTGTAGATACTCTTATTATGGAGTATGACTAAATCCACTCTGAGTTACAGTAAGCATGTGTTTGCAGGGGAAACTAGCCCAGAGGAACTATTACACACTGGTTCCTCATGAAGATGTGATTAGAATTTCTCTTCTCTGATTGCCCATCTTTTAAATTCCTGGTTTTGCTCATTTCATGGTAATTTCCTTAAATGGATTGGCTTTTCTTAAAAGACCAGGAATAACTAACTACACAGGAAAAACATCCCTCTCCAATCAGTGTGGTTTGACTACAGTTCAGTATTGCAATGCAAAAGTTAATTGATAGAGCTGTTTCATGGGAATTTTTTTTTTTAAATCCAAGTATTAGCCAACATAGAATAAATAAAATTCCAAAACAAAATGAGAACCCCTAAAACTGAAAAGCCAGAGAGAAAGAAACTCACAGTTTAGAAGACATTCCTTCAGTGGAGAAAGCTATTAAACAAGGCCTCTCTGTGAAAATCGGGTTTTAATTAAGTCAGGCTAGCATTTGCAAGCTACCAGAGATAAATACTGGCACTTTATGAAATATGTCATCCTGTAAAACAAAAGTAACTTTTTTTTTTTAATTAGCATTTGGTTTCTTTAAGTTTCTTTAGTCAGGAAGGCAGCAGGTGAAGGCTGCAGTTTTAAAGTTTAGTTTAGTGCATTATATCAAGCTCTGAGGTTTTGTTGTTTTTTGTTTGTTTGTTTGTTTGTTTTTTTTAATATAGTTCTTGTTTCATAGGGCCTTTTCCCATTAATACATGGGTGAAAAACAGTCAGAATGCTCAATAACTGCACTCATAGAGCACTGATGTATACACATTACCTTCAAAATGTACAAGCAGGCCAGCTTCCAGAACTACTGGTTTCATGTCCTGACCAACGGCTCTGGTATCTTTTTTAGTACAAGTCCCAAACTCAAGAAATTGTGTTAATTTAATTATTTCATTTCATGTACTACTGATGGAAATCAAAATATTAAACTATGTGCCCCAATGTAAACTGAAGCTTCTACTGGCAGGATTTAACTTCCACAGCTATAGTAAACTTTAGTCACATACATTTTCTTTATTACTGTATCCACTGATGTGCTATGTCTACACCAATCAATAAGAATCCTCTTAAAGTGGGTAATGCCTTGTTCCCATGAATAAACAAAACTAAACTGTGTAAATAAATTTAATTCAGATCATCAATATGATCAGGTCCTGAAAACAGAGTCCAATGCAACTTTAAGTCAGTGTTTTAGTACTGTCTGGAGGACAATCATACAATTTAACATAGAGAAGTCTACAGGACAACATAATTTGGAAGCAGAGAGGTACTGAAGAAATGCAACTATTCTTCCACAAAGAGCTATATTCACAGCAGTGAGGAAAAAAACACCATCTAAATGCACAAGGGGTACCTTGTCTCGGCAGGGGTGATGCTGCTAAGAATTCTGAAAGCCTCATGCCATTTTAACGATTTTCCTCAGAATCTAAACTTTTCTCCTATGAAACACATTACTTTGTATTAGGTTGAGAAAGTGAACTTTGAGGAAGGATCTAAGTTTCCTGACAAATTTATTCTTACTGTCTAATTTATTAGGCAATGATTTAATAATAAACATTTCAGAACTCGGTTTACAGCAGATTTGTGAAAGTACGATTTAGCATGGCTTCAAATGGGGAGCTACATTTCCTGTGTGATAAACCACATCAAGCTCTCAGACTGACAGATGCATGGTTAATTGATTACTTATTCTTTTGCTTCCTTTAGCTATACTTGACATATCAAACTTGCAAGCCAATCAAGATATTAGAATATCTCTTGGGGTCCCAATTTATCAAAGCCTGTGAAGTCTGTGCTTAACTTGAAGCACACAGAAGAGTCCCATTCAAAATCATCACGGCAACAAGCATGCTTCTGAACTTTCTGATATGAGGCCCTTTACTGTATTACAGTTTTCCTTTATGCAGTTATCTGCAACAACTAGCATTACCTGGGATGAGCAAATAATAGGAATTCAAACTGGCACAGTAACTCTTACTTTCATCTCACTAACAGCAACAATTAAAATTGCCAACTATCAATCACGTAAGCCAGACAAATTTAAGAGGGGAATTGGGGAAGGCAGGGAGGTGATTTGTTTGCTCAAATTCAAAAACAAAACAAAAGCCTTACTTAAGAAACAGCAGAAGCCCCTGCAGAGGTTACAGAAATGAAGCACCCATTCCACAAGCAAAGCAAAAAAGGCTTCATCAGAAAATTTTAACAAGCATCAAAGAGCAGAAAACAGAGAATGTTGAAGACTGGCTGAAAAAATATGTACAGTTGTATTTACATATAAAGATTAGCGCAGGGGCCTGAACTCAGTCATGCAAAAGAGGAGGAAGTGTGCAAGGTGATGATCTAATCAGGTTCTTACCAGGGCTTCATTATCTTCTGCAATTTCTGATATCGTCTGCAAAATTAAAACTTGCACGTGAGGAGACACACTTTAAAACATCTGAACTCTATTTACCTATGCATACACACACACCCACACACACCCATATTTGCTTCATAAAATTCAAAGACAGACACACACAATAAGAGGCAGTAAATTACTAACAATTTGCTGTGAAGAGAAACAGTTCAGTAACTGGTAAAGAACATTCAAAATTAATTTCAAATATTTGTTCAAAATACTTGTGTTAACTTCCGTTAGAAAAAAAGCAGAAGGGAAAAGACAGTTGATAGGGGAAATATATCAGATTTCTCTAAAACCTGTTTCTCTTGAACATTAAAGCATGTCTAGGCATCCTAAATTAGTTAAGTATTTGTGTAAAAGTCATCTTTTGTACAAAACAATGAAGGTTTACACATTAAGCATTTTCCATCTCGTTGCTATGACATGTAGCCCACTGCCTGAAAAACTCTTTTATTTACTTCCAGTCTCCATCACTAATACTGATATCAGAGTTGTCAGCATGGTTCAAAGTTGTTGTGTAGCTAGGACCACCACAGACCAAAATCCTGACTTTCTGAAGTCAGGAACAAGTCTTCTGTTGACTTCAAAGTGAAGCAAAGAATCTACCCTGGGTTTTTAACCACAGAGTTGCGTTTACTCAACATCTCAAAACCATCTTGCACCAGCTCCATGACACACAAAAACAGTGCAGCAGTCTTATTCCAACAGAATGTATAAACTCACCCATAGCTCTTTTGCTCTTAAAATTCACATACTGATGGACATGCTTAGACCCAAGGTGCTGAATCAACTCACTCGAGAAAGACAATGACCTGCTTGAGAATGTAACTTATTGATTCCAATTCTAAGAGGCCAAGCTACACACCCAACCTTCAAGTGTGATGCTCTTGCTTTCCCAACAGCTTCCAAAATATTTGGCTCCTAGTTGCAGCAAGAGGTTTAACATACCCCAAGATTTTTTTTTATTTAGGCATTTCCTATCTTTCCCCCAAGATATACACTGTTGTGTCTCATTGGTGAACCAGAAGCTATGGCATCATATTACTTTATTCAGGAAACTGGAAGCCAAATATTGGGGGGGGGGAGGAAGTGCATTTGAAAGTTGCAGCCCACTAATCACAATTTGCAAGTCATCCTTCTGCTAATAACAAGCTTCAGAACTGCTGATTATGCTACTAAGCAAGCTGAAGACAAAGACTACCAATGGTAAAAATGGCATCCAAGATAAATAACTTCTTTTTAGAACACCACTTACACAAAAAAAAACCCCAAAACAAAACAAAAAAAAGAAGAAAAAATATCCATCTCCTACTTAACCCCTTCTTGTGTCTCCTAAATCTACTTCACAGTTTTATTTCAGAGGGTTGGCTGCAGCCCCACACTGGGCAGGCTACTGTTCAAAAGGAGAACAAAGAAGTTCCTCCTTCCTCCTTGTCCACTTCTCCCCAGGTCTTCCCCTCTGCACTTGCTGCCATGCTGTCCAGCCCACAAAAGCTCTAGGACTCCAAGCTCTCCAATCACTGATTCAACTCTCTCCCAGAACTTGGCTAGATTTTATTTGTTTTTTTCCTTTTGGTACAGCAGTAACTCCTCCCACCTTGTATTTTCCATTCTGTTTATGCATAAGTAACACTGTGCTTTCTACAGAGACCACATGAGTCTATGTATAGGCTCTGTTCAAGGAGGACCAGTCTCATGGAGGGCAGCTTTTGGGCTGGCTTGTGTAACCATCAGGGGAGAAAACACAGAGTACATCACAGGAACAGTGGTTTGAAATCCTTCATTGCTAGCTGTGAGCTGCAATACTCATGCCTGAAGATAATGATGGCACAGTTTACCACATATCCAAGCGCAGACTGGGCTACAGCCTAGCTCAAATTAGAAAAGTGACAAGATTTTGTTCTTGGATTTCACAGCTTTGGTTCTTTTATGCTACAACAGCTATCTGTGTAGTCAGTAGTAATGAGCAAACAAAAAGCATCCTGATGATCAGACAGCCTTAGAAAGTTAACCTCAACATGCTTTTAGGAGCAGAAAAGTTCAAAGCATTTCCCACAGTAGGAGATCCCAACTTCAGCAGAATGTCATTCCTGCACTTCTACAAACAAAGTGCTTCCTTGCTGAGGCAGACTCTGCTAAACCCTAACAAGGACAACCACCACCGCAAATGGGTTTTGTCACCTCCCAAATGTGCATGGATCCAAGTAACTTCATGCAGCACATGCCAGCAAAACTTCATAGAATCCTTCTAAGCCCAGTTTTTAAAACAGCTGCTTTTCATCCAGGAGCTGGCTTTGGCTAAGCAGCAAGTAAACTTGAAATTGGTGCTGTGTCTGTCTGACATCAGAGAGAAACAAGTGTGGTGTTTGCAAACTCGTAGCACTTCAAAGGGCAGACTCAGTTTTACCAGAGATTTTTCACAACAGGCTATAATCAGGTGCATTTTCTCCATGACTGAGAGCAGCAATTAAAAACCAAACATCTGAATCCTAGCACAAAACATTAAGACAGCAACTCTCTTAGTACTTAGAGAGCTCTCATCCATCTTGAGTTAACTGGCAATCAGTTAACCTGATGTCAGAATATGTGCAATGTAAAAGAAAATCTAAGTTTAGAATAATAAGGAGAAGTAATTGAATCATATAGGACTCTTCTGGTGAAGCAATACAAAGGCAGCAAATTTTGACGTGAGAGGAAAGATAACCATCGTATTAGACCAAACAATTTCTATTAATCTTTGTCGCTTTGGAAAGTGTGGTAAGAGCAGCAATCAATCTAGAACATCAAATGTTGCAGCAACATGGTAAAGAATTATTATAGATAGACTTCTACTACTGAACAGGTGGAGGCTGCTACCTAAAGGAGTGCAAGCTATTTTCATCCCATCATCGAACGAAAAACCTAATACAGAAGGACCCAGCATGAGCAGGAGTTCCTCTCATATTCACCCACAGACTACATCAAAGTTACCACTGAAGGAGTAGCCACACTAGCTCTTCCAGCAAATCAGCCTAGAAAGGAATAAGTACAGTCTCCCACCTCCATCAGCTTTCCTCTTTCTATATATACACAACTGTTGTTTCTTCCGGAGGGCTGCCTCTATGGTAGCAACCAGACAGTTCTGCAAAATGCTTCCTGGGTGAGTTACCACGGGTATGGGCAAAAATGCTGAAAGTCTTAGTAATCTAAACACTGTAATTAGCTCGATACTTATCTTTTTTTTGAAACCAGCTTCAATAGCACTTGCACAGATGGGAGTAAAACCATGGCCAAAACACAAACGTTATGAGGGTAAATATACTAGTGTTAACTAAGTGTGAGAGGTTCAGATACTATAGTGGTGAAAGACAAAGACAGCAACTTTTATACAGGGAGAAATCTCAAAACAAATGCCAACATAATGCAAAATAAACATTAGTGGTAAGTTACCAGTTTAGACATTTTGCTACCATAATATAGTCCCTGTTTGGCCTCAAAGGAACTTCATGATACGTTTCCAGCTGAATCGTAAGGCGCAGCAGTTCCCTTTGGACTTTCCCAAGCCATGCAGACTTAATACTTGCTCAAATACTGCAGGTTATGTCACGAGCAGCTTCCAGTAGAGACTAGCTTAGCAAGGACCTAACCAGATCAACTCCTATCTGTTTATGTGTAAAAATTGCTGTACAAGGAGCAAAGATACCTCAAATCTAAACCCCCAGCTTGAGTAACATGCAGTGCACAGTAAGGGCTTGTCTGCACTGGGGAGAACTACTAAAATGATGTTCTGTTGGGGAAGCCAGTGCACACCCACTGGAGTTAGCAATGCCAAGAGCTAAAGCAGTCACACCACATCACTGCAATCAATGTTTCTGAGCCTGCACTTTTTAAAAATACCAACAAAGACAAGAGCTTTTCATGCAGTATGGCCATGGAGAGGGCCATTATTAGCAAAAGCAGAAGATGTTTACAAAAACTTCCGCCTGTACAGAAAAACTGACAATCATGGATGGGCCCCTCACTACAAGAAAGACACTGAGGTGCTGGAGCTCACCCAGAGAAGATCAAAAAAGCTGGTGAAGGGTCTAGAAAACAAGTCTTATGAGGAGCAACTGAGGGAAATGGGATGGTTTAGTCTGGAGAAAAGGAGACCTCATCGCTCTCTACAACTACCTGAAAGGAGGTTGTAGCAAGGTGGGTGTCAGTCTCTTCTCCCAAGTAACAAGTGATGGGACTAGAGGAAATGGCCTCAAGTTGCACCAGGGGAGTTTTAAATTGGATATTAGGAAAAGTTTCTTTACTGGAAGGGTTATCAAGCACTGGAACAGGCTGCCCACAGGGAAGTAGTTGAGTCACCATCCCTGGGGGTATTTAAAAGGCGTAGACATGGTGCTGAGGGACATGGTTTAGTGATGGACCTGGCAGCATTAGGTTTATGGTTAGACTCGATGGTCTTCAGGGTCTTTTCCAACCTAAATAACTCTATGATTCTTGAACGACCTGCTAACCACATTAAATCAGTATTTGGCTACTGCTTTTCAGGCAAACACAAGGATAGCACACATGCTGGATAACAGGCAGTGTTTAGAAATATGACAAGACAAATATAGAGGAGTACATACTTCTGCCTTCTGTCTGTATCAGGTGGGGCTATCACATATAAATGAAGTCTGGGAAACACTCTGGCCAGGAGGTTGAAATAAGTTATTTGGATGAAATCTGCAAAATTACTATTAAGTTATGCAGCAGCACTCCCACTCCTCACAGCCACCACAACATCCCACAGCCACCACCAGTCCAAGAGACAAAAACATCCTGGGAAGTTGCATAAGTGGAGATTTTAAGCTCTTCCTATTTTTGCTGGTTCCTCAAATACTACACTTTTGTCTGGAGTTAAAAAATAATAAATTAGTTCTGTCCAGCTTGGTACTCTGAAGAACATTTGGTAATATAAATCCACTGCTATAATTATTCTTTTTATCACATTTTACAAAAGTGGTTGCCAAACAAAAACCAGTAAAACTGTCTCCTCTCCTCTTCCCTGTTCCTGTCAACAAGGTGTTGATATCACCACTTAGCAGGGGTCATGTAAATGCTAATATTCTTAAGCACAGGCGATGTAAGAAAAACAATCCTGGAGAAAAGGCATTTAGGATGGAGAGAGTACAAGGAGCAGCAACTCTCCCCTTCTCTCCAAAGATGTGATCTTTGATGGTTCCATCTTCAGGTGAGGCTTTTATCTAAGATGTACAGTGTGCACTACGTATATGACATTGATCGTGTCTGTGTGTTGAGAGGAACGGTGGAATCCAAGCTTAAAGACTGATAGGGAAACAAACCCAAAAGAGAGCAAGCAAGAGAAAAATAAACCAACAAAAAAATCCACCCCCAAACAAAACCTACCCCACTTTCTTCCTTTATAGGAGTTGCACTGAAGGATTGGGCTGCAGCTCTTTATCATTCCCGTACTGTTACCATCTCCACAGTGGTAAGCGGATAACTTGATTTTATATACTATTTTGGATTTTTGCCTCACAGACAATAGTCATACTCTCCCGACATTACAGAAGCACTAAGAAATGAAGATTGCATAAAGCCCTTCTTGGACAAGAATTGATTTTGGCAGCAATGTCACATTAAGTAATCTACGCTTCCAGGTGAAGCTTCATAGGAATGGCTGAGCCTAACAGTCCAGTGCTGTCGAAACTACAAATTATTTTTCTCCCTCCATTGGCTGGCTTATTTTCTGCCAGATTAGCAAAATTAATTGGCTCACTGAGGAGTCGGGTGAGTATTGGAGCTGACCAAGAGAAAGAATTACTTTATTTAGACCTACTAACTTAGCATTGTTCGTATCTTCCAAAAATTCATTTTCCATTTACCCAATGAGTTGTGCTTGCACAACTGTTTTCTGGGGCAACACTGTGAGCTCGGTCAGGGAACTGACCTGCATTAAGGAATATTGTATTAAAAGTAGCCTTTATTGTCACTTTTAATAATCTACAGAAGTTTTCCAGTCCAGTTTACTACAAACAGTACTGGCAGAACTCTTCAGATGAAGCAGGACAGGAACAAGTGGCTGTGAACAAGGGCTGCTTAAGTGTTTAGACAGCATTACTGAAATACTCATCAGACTGGGATGGAAAAAACCATTAGCAGGTATGTGAGCAAGTGTCCCAAAAAGTGTGTTGAAGTTGGAGTAACTCGAAACCAATCTGTATTCAGTTTTCCACTGGGTTGGTATACAGTATTATCTCTGTAAGACAAAGCCAAGAGCTAGAATTTCACTGAACAATACAGTTTGTCCTTAAAGCATGCACAATTGCCATCTCAGAGACTTCCAGCTGTACAGCAGCCAACTCTGCAACTGCATGTGTTCAAGAGAAGACTGCTCTTAGCCAAAAACCATACAACTACACATTTATTTAGAAGCTTGCATGAATCGGATCTAGCTGTATTTATTATTTCGAATAGGAAGATGAAAAAATTTAACAACAAACCCAATTGAGAGCAAGTTTTTCTCTCCAAACTGTGCACTAAGCAATTACAACTCCCTTAAAATTAAAACCAGGCTATCTGCAACTACGTCCCAACAGCATCAACTAGCACGCTCCTGTGCCACGGCTGTACTACAATAAAGCTGCTCAGCACAGCCACATCGACGAAGCAGACCTCTGAATAACAAACTCCTCAACAGCAGCAGAAACAATTCTGGTTACTGTCAAGACAGCTAGGCTTAGCATAGTCTCATTTTTTTGGCAAAAACTACATGTTATTTCAGCCAAATGACAAGTGACAGAGAGCGTGATACTGCCAGTAAAGAAATACTGAAAATTCTGCACAGGCCTTCCTCCTTTTCCTCCCAGTCATGAGATTATTATTATTACTGGTAATGACAAAAATAAATTTAGATTCCTTTTATTAACTCTTTGGTCTTTCAATATTTATGGCTTGTGACTTATATTTTCCTTCTTACTTTATAAGGGACTATGAGGAGTTTTTTTCCTTTTAAGGGAGGGTGAGAGTCTGTTCCAGTCAGACTCTTCTGATACATTAAGGGGGAAAAAAAAAAAACAAACCCCACATCTTTACCAGTCTTCTGCTACATCAGAAAGACCATCTATACAGCCGTGATTTTCTGAAATATTAATTCTGGGCTAGACTATGGAATACAGCTCTGAATGAGCAAACTACGTTATCTCAGATGGAGTAGCAAGATGACATGATCTTTTCTTCCAGTTTGGTTCCTGAACATGTTTTTCATCAGCCATCAGGACGACATTTCATCATATACTCCACACAGGTGGTGGAGGAGCCAACAAGGCGAGATGTGCTGCTAGACCTTATACTAACAAACAAAGAAGGTCTGGTTGAAGACGTGAGGGTTGGGGGTAGCCTTGGCTGCAGTGACCATGAGATGGTGGAGTTCAGGACCCTGCGTGGTAGAAGCAGGGCAACAAGTAGGATTACAGCCCTGGACTTAGGAGAGCTAACTTTGGCCTCTTCAAAGACCTGCTTGGAGGAATCCCATGGGTTAGGGCTCTAGCAGGTAGGGTCCAAGACAGCTGGTCAATATTCAAGTACCACTTCCTCCAAGCTCAAGATCGGTGCATCCCTGTGAGGAAGGAGTCAAGCAAAGGAGCCAGGAGACCCACACGGATGAGCAAAGAGCTTCTAGAGAAACTCAAATGGAAGGAGGAGGTTTACAGTACGTGGAAAAAGGGACTGGCCACTTGGGAGGAATACAGGAACGTTGTCAGGGTATGCAGAAATGCAACAAGGAAGGCCAAGGCCCACTTGGAACTAAATCTGGCAAGGGATGTCAAGGATAACAAGAAGGGCTTCTTCAAATGCATCGATAGTAAAAGAAAGACTGGGGAAACTGTGGGCCCGCTGCTCAACAAGGTGGGTGCCCTGGTGACACAGGATGCAGAAAAGGCAGAGTTACTGAATGCCTCCTTTGCTTCAGTCTCTACTGCTAAGGCTGGCCCTCAGGCATCTCAGCCCCCAGAGGTGAGAGAGAAAACCTGGAGAAAGGAAGACTTCCCCTTGGTTGAGGAGGACTGGGTTAGAGATCATTTAGGCAAACTAGATACCCACAAATCCATGGGCCCCAATGGGATGCACCCACAAGTGCTGAGGGAGCTGATGGACGCTGTCACTCAGCCACTCTCCATCATCTTGGAAAGGTCATGGAGGACAGGAGAGGTGCCCGAGGACTGGAGGGTAGCCAATGTCACTCTAGTCTTCAAAAGGGCAAGAAGGAGGACCTGGGAAACTATAGACCAGTCAGTCTCAACTCCACCCCCAGAAAGGTGCTGGAACAGTTCATCCTGGAGGTCATCTCCAGGCATGTAGAGGAAAAGAAGGTTATCAGAAGTAGTCACCATGGATTCACCAAGGGGAGATCATGCTTGACCAACATGACAGCCTTCTATGATGGCATGACTGGCTGGGTAGATGAAGGGAGAACAATGGATGTTGTTTTCCTCAACTTCAGGAAGGCTTTTAACACTGTCTCCGATAATATCCTCATAGGTAAGCTTAGGAAGTGTGGGTTAGATGAGTGGACAGTGAGGTGGATTGAGAGCTGGCTGAACAACAGAGCTCAGAGGGTCGTGATCAACAGCGAGGAGTCTGGTTGGAGGCCCGTAACTAGCGGTGTTCCCCAGGGGTCTGTGCTGGGTCCAGTCCTGTTCAACGTATTCATCAATGACCTGGACGAAGGGACAGAGTGTACCCTCAGCAAGTTTGCTGATGATACAAAACTGGGAGGAGTGGCCGATACGCCAGAAGGCTGTGCTGCCATTAAGCGAGACCTGGACACGCTGGAGAGCTGGGCCAAGGGGAACCTCATGAAATTCAGCAAAAGCAAGTGTAAGGTCCTGCACCTGGGGAGGAACCACCCCATGCATCAGTACTGGTTGGGGCTTCAGCTGCTGGAAAGCAGCTCTGCTGAGAAGGACCTGGGATTGCTGGTGGACAGCAAGTTGACCATGAGCCAGGAATGTGCCCTTGTGGCCAAGAAGGCCAACGGTATCCTGGGGTGCATTAAAAGGAGTGTGGCCAGCAGGTCGATGGAGGTTATCCTCCCCCTCTACTCCACTCTAGTGAGGCCACATCTGGAGTACTGTATCAAGTTCTGGGCTCCCCAGTTCAGGAAAGACAGGAAACTGGTGGAGAGAGTTCAGCAGAGAGCTACGAAGATGATCAGGGGACTGGAGCATCTCTTTTGAGGAAAGGCTGAGAGACGTGGGTTTGTTCAGCCTGCAGAAGAGAAGACTTTGGGGGGACCTTATCAATGCTTATAAATATCTAAAGGGTGGGTGTCAAGAGGATGGGGCCAGACTCTTTTCAGTGGTGCCCAATGACACGACAAGGGGCAACGGGCACAAATTAGAACACAGGAAGTTCCACCTGAATATGAGGAAAAACTTCTTTACTGTGAGGGTGACAGAGCACTAGAACAGGCTGCCCAGAGAGCCTGTGGAGTCTCCTTCTCTGGAAACATTCAAAACCCACCTGGACACAGTCCTGTGCACCCTGCTGTAGGTGTACCTGCTCAAGCAGGGGGATTGGACGAGATGATCTCCAGAGGTCCCTTCCAACCCCTACCATTCTGTGATTATGGTAACTAGGACCTTCTAGCATTGCTCTCCTTCTGCCTCATTTTAGGGCCTTGCACTCTTTTGGCGGGGGAGCAGAAGAAGCACACCCCTACACTTCCCTTTTACATTGTCTATACATCCAACCAGACAGACTACGTATCCATGTGGTCTCCATATATGGAGGCATAACTCCCCTAATTAGGCACAAACTGGGCTTCAGATAAAAAAAATTAGCATTAGAAGTGCTGTGGAAATCTCTTTCTGAAAAGACTTTGAAAAGGAAAATAACTGTGTGTGCACATGCACACCCCTCCTTTGGTGATACCGATGCACAGAGTCCAAAAAATGATTGGACATCATGGATAATTATAAAATGGAATCAGCATTTACTTGTTCTTCATGACCAAACTTGTCTGGCAGCCTCTGCTATAATTTATAGGTCACCTGAACCATAAAAATAAACATAAAAACAGCTTTTTTTTTCCTTCCCTTTTTTTCTTCAGTTAATAAGAGACTCATAGCATGCTCTGGAAGCAAGAATGAGCCTGAAGGAAAAACAAAGATGAGCCATCTCAATCAACAGGATCCTGATACATGTGGACAGTTTCTAAGACATATTGCATCTCTGCTGATATAAATATATTCATATTGACAAGATGCACTCTCAGTTCACTAGGGCCCCATGCACCCTACAATCTGCCTACCACCAACCCCTACGGCTTTGTCCCAGCACACACCATGTCTACAGTTCATTTGCTCTAAGCAGCAGGCACTCAAGGTGATCTGGCCCAAAATTATGGTAACTACATACAGTATTAAAACCACTTTTGAAAATATATGCAAAATAAAAAAAAACCTCTCTCAATTTGTTATTTTCAAAGCTATATTAAAACTGGAAAGGCTATTCTCTAATGCATTCTAATTTTCTTCAATATTCAGGAATCTAACGTATGGAACATTAACTAGAAAACACCATTAGTTCTTGTCAACTTTTTATATTACTACTTTTTTTTCCATCACCAGCAAAATGAAGCAGAGGTAACTAGAAACCCAGGGATTTACACTCTTTTACTCTGTACTGTACTTTTATAGTCATCAGCTTCACTGAAATAATGAGTAAGTAGCACAATAAATAAAGCCAACTATAAATAAAGCATAGGCCTCTTCCTCGGTGAAAGTTATATAAAAAGCTGGAGTCTTGCTTTCCAGAGGCTGCCCACTAAAACTTAATTACACACTCAAATTATAACTTAAGAGCTGCCCCTACAGGAGTTCCACGTGCAGAGAAAACCTCAGAGCAACCTTACACCGAGCATGACAGTACTTTTAATGAGCACTGTCTGCCCCTTTGGGGAAAACAGAGAATAAAGCTTGAATTAACGAAATTCATCGATTTCTAGCACAGCTGCACCACACTGTGAACAGAGGCACTACTCAGCCTGGACTTACTGATGCAGGGTTGTCCTTAGCTGCATTAACCCATGGGCAGCTGGGAAAGCACACAGAGGGGCTCTTTGCAGAGCAGCAGCAGCCACCCCATGGGGTATGTCCCATCCCCTCTAACCACCACAGAGTCTTCGTGCCAGTCTTCAGCTTGCAATACCAGAGCAAAGACAGCCACTCTCACGCTATTTCTAAACATGCCTGCTCTCAGGCTGTGGTGCAATGACACACCTATACCAATGTAGTGGTCTGTTGCCACAGAAAAGGGCCTTTTCTGCATCCACTTATGCTCACTTCCTCTCTTGCTTCCACAAGTCTCAAACTGAGCAGAACACAAACTCTGCTAAGTAGACGTGGATACTCTGCTAAGTAGACGTGGATACTTTTCAGCCAAGTTAACAAGCTGAATTGGCTTTGCGAAGCATCCAGAACACCAGAACCAACCCCAGGAAGGAAGCAGGCCTGGGCTGAAGAGTAGAGGTTAACACACAAGGGAAGCAGGACTGGGCTGGAAAGCAGAGGTTACCACACAAGGACCAAGAGAAGAGGGCAGGGAGCCGGCCATCTCTTAGCAGCACCAAGCCATTAGGGTTCTCTCAGCTATATGGTTAAGTCATAGCCTCATTCAAGCAAGGCTGGCTCAAAAACAGTAACTCAAAGGTGGGCAGGAACTCCACAGTGAAAATATACCTTAAAGGTATCTTTACAAAATATATTGCCTTCTAAAACTGGGCCATCAAAGAAGTTTTTGCCCTTCTCCGAAACTTCTGGCTGCTCATTGCTCCTCTAACACTGTCCCCCTTTCTAATGCTAATATAATTGTTTGGGTAGGTCCACCTACAGATACTGAAATGATTAGAGTTAAAAATACCATTGGGGAAAAGAAAGTGGCAGTTATTGGAGAAGGGAAAAGGAGGGAAAAGAGCTTTTTGGTTTGAAGCATTTGGGTGACCTGGTCAGCAGCACAGCCCATAAAATCACACTGCTGAGGGCACACAGCCCAGGGTGGGAGCTAATGGCAAGGAGGCCTTCAGCTTGCTTTGCCTGTTGAGCGAGCATCTTGTGAGACCCTCTTATTAACAGTACTGCAGAGGGTCCACGTGAAAATAGGAACAGAGAACATAAGAGGACAATTGAGTGACTCGAGTTGCTTTTCTTTGACAGCCTAGGGCACTCAAACAGCTGGCTGTCCTTGTCCCACTCTCACAGACCATTTTAGGAAGCTGTGTTGTTGTAATAATAAAGTCAAAACCCAAACCAAAACAAAAACCCACTGCTTCTGTGCAAGCAGTTTGTCTGTTGGCTTAGCGTGCTGAAATAGCAATGAGTGACAGACCCTGAACTGGGAGGACAAGATCAATAGCTTTAAGTCAGATGAGAAGGAAAAGCAGCAGCACCATGGCAGGCTTAGGCTGCTGTGTCTGTGTATATTAGGATTTGCTCTTTTCATTAAATTTCAAGTTCTGTTAAATATGCGCTTATCAGCCAGTGATGCACAGTATAAAAGCAGAAGGGAATGTACAGCATAGAACAGATGTCCTTGTTTTACAACTCCTGACCTGCAGATCCCCTCAGAAGCTGCAGAACTAGGTCTAGGCTGTTGAACACAAAAAAGACTGCAGTGCGTACTGAGAGTTCATCAACACGTGAAGCTGCTGGAAACTCTTACAGTCTGAGCCTTTGTTCAGTGCCCAAACTAGACGGTGTTTCTCCCCACAGGCAGAAACACTGATAAATAGATTAGACAGGTAGATCGATCAACGCATCTTTGGTGATACATTACACCGGCTAAAAAGAAAATTCTGAAATCCCTCCAAATGCAAGCCACTTAAAAGGCAACAGACTCTGCTTATATGTCCAGTCTGCAAGCCTGCTGTGTGGTTTGAAAACTTATACCCTTAGCCAGGAATTACTACTAGGGTGTAATTTGCTAGGCAGTTCTTTCAACAGCGGTGCTGCCTTAAGTAGTTTCCCTCCCAAATAGTTATTTTTAATCCAGACCAGTCTGCTACAGCTTGGCCCATCCCACAGCTACAAAACAGTAGGTACAGGCACATCTGAAGGGTGAGGAGGGCACTTGCTTTAGCCTTGATGCAGCTAAAGAAATGCTTGTAAAAAATGTGAATGTTCCCTGTCTGTTTCAGTAGAAAATGAAGTGCTTTAGTTTAAATACCTTCCTCAGTGGAGTAAGTTAATCCATTTAACTTAAATAAATTCATGACTAAATAAACTACAGAGGCAGTGTTTTTTAATTTGCTTATGTTCTGATCTCCACAGGCACATATGAGCCTGCCCATTCAGTATATTTTTTAATCAGTACAGTAACTGTGTGCATATGTTTACATCAACTTAAGCCCGTCTGGTTTTAAATTTAATTTGGTCCCTAAACAACAAATATTATATGAACAAAAGACAAGCTGACAAATTTGATAACTAGAAGGATTTTTTTGCATTTTTTTTGAAGTGGCATAATATGTGCCACAGACCACTTCACTGCAAAAAAGATAAAGACCATAATACCAAAACACTGAAGATGAAACCATGAGCTATTGGAAATCCAGTATATAGCTAGAGTTAGGCAATAGGGATTCCAAGTCCGATAAACCATCGACCACATAACAGGCAGGGATCAGTAAACGCGTGTTTTTACATTTCCCAATCCAAGGACTACTGGGTTCTAAAAAATACTTCATTTTTCTGTGGAAAATCCCCAGTAAGTCTTGCGTGGGACCTTCAGAGACAATTTGTGTTCCATTTCAAAGCCCACTTACTACTTTTGCTTTACCCTCTAACACTATTTACTTTCCTGAATCCAAGGGAACGTGAGCATTCAGCAATTGACTTCCGCAGTCCAGTCCACAAGACTGAACACTCCCAATGAATGAGAAAGCTACTTTCAGAGCATTTTCTTTCTCTCGGGAAAGGGTGTGGGTATTGTTAATTTCTTCATGTGTAGTAGAGGTTGACACTGACTGCAAAGCACTAAAACTCTTACTTGAAAGCAAAAGCCTACTTGAAATAGAAACTGTTACAACATAATTTAATAGTGCAACAATGCAGTTGATAACTTTTCTGTAGTAGTCTCCACATTAAGCCAACAGACACTTACTCAGGATCATGGTCCTGAATTTCACCAATGGTGAAAATTGGTAAAATGTTCTGGCAAAGAATAAATGTATTTTCAGAGGTCAGCTTTCAATTTCCTGTCAAAAAGCCATTGTTATTTGAAAAACCCCAGCCAGAATTGAAACAATAAAAATGGAAATAAAGTAAGCACTGGGTTTTGCTCCACATGTTCTCAGTAACATGAAATTTAAAACACAGTTTTCAGATGACATCTCTTAAATATCAGCCTTTAAATATACTATCAATGATTTATCTAAATTCCAATGGGTAGAGAAGGAACTAGGACCACAGCCTCCCCAAAACTTTATGACACAGACGGTACTTGTGACTTCCTACTTTGCTCATCCCCAATCCCCACCAGCCCATTATTAGGGGAAATTAAAAAAATCTTCTCATTGATAATGGATAGAACTATCCTAGCAGCCCAGAACTATTCAGATGTTTTATTTTATATAATCTTATAAATTATATATAGAAATACTTCAGGCACTCAGAAAGTGAGCATGAAAGCACCCCATACAGGAGGAACGTCAGAGTTTAAGCAGAATACTTACTCTGTGCCGCTTTCAACCATTTGTGTTAGGAGGGAAATGCCATCTAGGTTGATAAATTCTTGGGCAAATGTAACATCCCGTGAGTAGTTGGCTAAGTCTTTCAGTGCTTCTAACTTTGCATCCATACTAGAAGACTGGATCCTCTCATGGAGCTGCTGTGCATTTTGAGCCTAAGAGAGAAACAAAACATACAAAACAAAAAAACAATACAAAAAGCTTTTGTTACAATGGCAAGAATGAATAAAATGTTAGCACAAGCAGGAACAATGGCCATGTTTAATATTAATGATACTTAACACTTGCATGCTCAGAAATTATTGAGTAGCTCACATAGAAATTACTTTTGTAAAGGTATATTACTCATGTATTAGTCCATTATTACCTATAATTATTTGGATTGTTGCAGAATCATAAGCTGAGCAATGAATAGATATTCCATTGTCTCAGGAAAAATGTAAGCATTACAAAAGACAGCCTTTCGCTTGAAGAGCTTATGTGTCATATCAATAAAAGTAGAAATGAAAATAAAACAAATTGCATCAGACAATCTCAGTATAATAATGGCAGCGCTTTCTTTCCTGTCAACGCTTATGCAGTTTACGCACTTCTCATGACCTTTAAGAACGAAGACCATATACTGTCCTAATCAGGTTATATCAGTAGAAGCCAACTTCAGGCCTTCTGCTCCTTCCTCCCTCTCTTCCTTTTGCTCTCAATCCATTCAAAAACTCACATATTCTCTTACAAGGAGCACAGGAATAATTACTTCCCACATAATACTATGATATTATCACTCATACATCTTTATGCAAGTTCAATATCCCCATATGTTAGGCTACTCTGCCCATTAATGCTTCAAATACAGGATGAGACAGTGAAATCTGAAATGAACACTGATGATAAAAAGCTAAAAGGATATTTAAATAATGCATATTAAATTGTGTCTCTCGTTAGCCATACAATAAATACTTTAAAATACATCTCATGTTTTCAGTTTGATGCTTTCACTTACCTGAACACAATACCCAAAAGCTTCAGTTAATAGTTAACCAGCCAATACTTTTCCTAGAAAAATAACCCTCCTCACTATATACAGATACTTGCAAAATTCAATTCCTTAATATTTACTTCTTACCAGCACCAAATGAAAGGTGAATGAGAAGCTACGTGTCATTAGGAAATGAAATTAATGGTAAATTCTGCTGAGAGTTATTTTCTCTGAGATTATGCTTATTCCTTCTCAGCTGGAGAAGAAAAATAGAAGAAAAGGCTACGCTGACAGAAAATTCCTTTTCTGTTCAAGTAATGAATATACTCTTCACAGAGGTGGTCATCTCTGCAGATCAAGATTCTGAGATAGTAGACATTCTTAGTGTAAGTGAACATTTAAACAGGGAACACGGAAAAAACCACCACCATGTTGTTACAGATAGAGCTTCCTATCCATGTATCTTTGATAGCTTCACAAACATTAAAAAATTAAGTATCCCAATATCCTCCAATATCAGCAAGGTTTGTCACTTCCCATGCAGAATCCTGTCATCTAAAAGGTCTTTCTGCCACCCTAAGTTACCTACTCCATCAAAAGGTTTGCGCTGTAATGGGCAAACAATGGCTTATACAGTCTGTCTGTAATGGTAATTTCTTTTAGTACCATTTGGACAGACTATTCTCTCAAACTTAAGCAGCTGGTAGGCTAAATCATCTGCCGAAGCCTATGGGAGAAATAAAAATAGATCCCACTAACTTCCAACTTCCAGGATAACCACAGAATACTTCCTCCAACCCTTTCCCTTTGCCAGAGCGAGTGAAGGATGTTTTGCTAAAGCACTCTTGTATCACCAGCTACAAAAATTCAGGGCAACCACTATTATTACCTGAACCAGAAGTTCAACAGCCAGCTCTTACCTCACCAAACAACCTCCTTCATTGAGCTGTTTGTACTCTAAACTCACCACTATAACAACTCCGGAAGACTCAGAGATGCAAAGCATCCTCAAAACATTACTCCTCCTCAGAATACATGCAATGACTGAATTCCTAGCCACCTCAGAGAAGAAACACTTCGGAAAATCTTCAATACCACCATGGCAGCTGCATTCCCCTGACTTTGGAAATGGTTGCTCAAATTTAACCTTAAACTCATTAAGAGCTGTGCACGTGCCTTCCTCCACGTGCAATGGTTCTGGGAAGTTACCAACCCCACTATCTGCCGACTGAAGGACACAGTTCTTCCAGCTTTCCATGGGAACTGGGTCCTCTGAAAACTCCTAGACTCAGTGAAAATGAAACAAATAGGAAAGATGAACAAAACACCTGGTTCAGTGCGACTGAGCAGCTCTCCTGAGCTGCTCAATCAATAAGTCTGAGCGGGCAGAACCTGGGCAGCAGAGCTGTGGCCAGACAGATGGGGACTGTAATCACCTGTAAGGCACAGTAGCAAGCACGAAAGAACATGTAAGTAGAGCCAGTAGAACATCCTCCTCCAAACCCCTTCACATCACACCTACAACTGCTGTGTAAGCAGCGCCTCATCTTCGTACACATTAACACCAGATTATTAATGATCAAGTTCACCCTTCCTCTTGAGGAGAGGTTCCTGCCCCCAGCATAAACATCTGAGGCTGGTGAACTGCTGCTGCCATCCCAGTTAGAATTCCATTACACACGAATCAATACCAAGGCATGGAAAGAGCTAATCCTACCTCTCACCAAAACTGAGAACGCCAGTATGGGGATGTGCATTAACAGCTCACCTACGCTGCAGAACAGCAGCATGAGCAGGACCAACCTATGGACAGAGATATGTTAATCCTGTTTCTCCTGAAGTCAGTGAGAGCTTTGAAATTCACCACAATAAACCAAAATATAATCTTAGATTGGAGACAGCTTGGTCCCCCCTACAAAGCACAAAAATCTATAAAGCAATGTCTCACTGTTACAAAAGTTGTTCAGCCCTGTTTTGAGCACATAAAAGAGAGCTTACTAACATCATATGCTTTAATCTGACTATGCCACTGCTAACGCACCATCAGTAAAGTTGCTACACAACTGTACTTTTCTTACATTAAACAAGTTTTGCAAGACATGGCATCCAATAAACCTTGCTCCTACTATTGGAAGAGAAAAGAACTGATAATGGCAGAGCAGATCTTGATTAAAGGGGTAAACAAATATTTGTCTCAGCAAGAGTGCTGGTACATGTCTCACTGGAAACATGGCCAAAAGTAATGTTGGCTGCTGTCATCACAAGTGCCTGATGGGTGAAAATATTGCTTCAGTGAATACCATGCAATTCTCACAAGTCTCCCTAGTTCTTGTTGCCATAGCACTCATACGTGCTTATGGAATGTACAGCTCACTTATGACTGCATTAAAAAATGAAACCCAGATGAAATATGCTCCGAGTGCTTACCAGGGAGCTATTTTAATGATTTATAATCCATCAGTGGATGGACAGAGAGCACAGCTCATTAAAGCAACAGTAGAGCTAGCTGCCATGTCTCTGCTCTTATTGAAATATCATTCAGGTAAGAATAAATAAATATATAAAATTTGCCCAACTTTATGAGGGAATTAACAAAAAAACGGCTGTTCAAGTAAAAGAGAGACAGCATTAACTGCTCTCCTGTTTAGAAAGGAAGGAAGACAGGAAGCTTGTAAAAGTGTGCTGTTGAAGCCCCAGCATTTCAAAAGGCCTATCAAGAGGCATAAACTGCATGTCTAG
The DNA here is from genome assembly GCA_031468815.1 of Morus bassanus. Taxonomy (NCBI): domain Eukaryota; kingdom Metazoa; phylum Chordata; class Aves; order Suliformes; family Sulidae; genus Morus; species Morus bassanus. The sequence continues at coordinate 53,180,329 of CM062567.1, read as the reverse complement.
TCTTAAATGACATGCTCCAAGGATAGCCAGAAAGGTTGCCCTTAGGGAGTAGCAGTGCTTAAAAGGAGCCGCTTGATGAGACTGTCAGCTTAAAAAGAAAACTAATGACCTAAATCCAAGATGTGACTTGCTTAGAGACTCAAATAGCCATTTGGAGGTTAGGAATCCCAAGATCATCCTAACAAGGGATTCTACTGATCAAATTATTTCTTTGCGCCACCAAATACTTTAGGCAAACTTTGAAAGCAACTTAACACCCAGACGTACACAGGGTTTCTGTGCAGAATACAAAATACAGTGAGTCAGGGCAGGAGGGAAGACACAGATTCCAGATGCAACCACTATCAAACATTAATGTGCTATGGAAGAAATTTGGACCATTGATTTAAATTGCTGGCTTGCCATTATGTAATCAGTTTTCTTCATCCTTTACAAAAAGCAAATAAAATAAGAGTATTTTGGTCTTCCCTGTAAGTTAGTCAGTCACATTATTCAACTTTTCACTAGAAAAAGGGCATACAGACCATCAGTAACTACCAAATACAGTTTTGTACTAACCAAACAGGTGCATTTCTGTGGTTTAATTTAAATCGCTCAGTGTTGAAACACCACGGTGTTTTAAAAAGCTGCCTTTTCCTGGCTTGTTACTGCCACTTCACCTACAACTGCATATACATCAGGAAGCAATGGAGGAGTGGATGCATTACATAATCATCATTATACACAAATCAGATCCAACAGACCCAGCAAGGCTGACTAGCGTCTCATTCCAGGTAAGCAGTGAGATTACATTTTCATTAGTAAAGACGTTAACTGTTAACATTTTTACATTAATACTCAAGCACAATCTCTACATCTAAAGCACTGTACAAATGTAATACACAGAGCAGTCCTACTCTATCACTATACACAATTAAGGAGGCAGAAACAGAGGAACAGGGAAACGGTCATGTCTAGAGTCGCGTACTAAATCAATGATGAAAGCATTGCAGATGCATAGCCATATGTATTATGTAAATATGCCCAAAATAAGTTTATGCAATCAGTAGCCACTTATGAATATTTGAGAAGCACTTTTTCCTCTTGCTGCATTTGAAACAATCCTTTTTGCTTACTATTCCAAATACGCCTTTGGAAACCTGAAAACATGAGATTAAACCTTTATCTTTTATAAAAAGACAAAAAGCAACTCCACTTCCCAAATCTTCATCTTGTACTACGAGCAGACAAATATAAATGTGGCTCATCAACTTCCATGGTCAGTGCTCCTGGTATAGGGTTCAATAATAACTAATTCACCATTACATGATAAACATAATCACAATTATAGGCTAGACCTGCAAATATTTATGCATTTACTGAACCTCAAGAACACTAAGGCAGTTGAGCACATATTAAAGCAATTGTAGATCAAAGATTAAAGACCACATCCCCAAGCTTTTATTCAAAGATAGAGGATTCAGATGCCTAAGTAGGAATAGGTTAAAAAAACTCTACACTTCCTTGTCTATGTAGATCACACATAAATGAAAAAAAACATTCAGGGAAAACACTATGACAACTATTAATGAACACCCCTATTTACATGATTGCTCATGCTAGAAATGCTAATACAGCTGCCTACGAACAACTTAGAGGTTTGAGAACTCAACCAATCTCCAACCAGGGGATCAAAGACAAACACAAGACAAAAGCAAATGATCAGGCACCATAAATACCACATTAGCAAAGGCTGCCCATTGACTCAATGTTTAAGGTGTATAGTTCATGAGCAAACCATGTTTTTCAAGTGCCCAAGATGCTACTTTCAAATAAACAGCGAGTGCTCAAATAATCAGTTGTTTGAAAACCATTAAATTAAAAAAAAAAAGAGGCCAGTTCCTTCAGTTTAATTTTCCCAGTATTTTAGCATCCTTTCAAAATGATTAGTCATGTGAATGAGGATTTGCAGGATTCGATCAAAGGAATCCTGCAGTTGCACACACTAAAAGGTTGGACTCTGCTTGCTGCATTGCAGGACACAACTGTCCGTTCAGATCAGTCTTGCACTTGGGAGCAATTACAGCTCATTTATTTATACACCTACCCACCATCCACTGGAATATTTGTATCACAAAACAGACAATAGCAATCTGGCATTTCAACTGTCACATAGATTCAAATACAAAGAAATGTTGCATAAGAAACTTCTGATGAGTCCCTTCAGAAATGCAAATGGACAAAGGGGGAAAACAGGTCATGGAAAACTGCAAAACCACACAATAGCACAAAGAATTGTTAAGAAAGATGATAGGAGAGGTTAAAAATAAATAAGAAAGATGATATAGGAACAAAGATAATATGAGAGAAATTCAATCTGTACTCAAGTTACCTAGGAAACAGAGTGTCTGTGTGGTGAGTGGTTTATAGAGGAAAAAAATAGCATTGTTTAGAAAAAACAGCCTTTCAGAGAATCGCACAAACTTAGCAAACAGACCTACGGAAACAAAGAGGCAGTTCAAATTCCCACCAGGCCTAACGACTGGTGTTTGCAAAGTTTTAACTCAAAGGAGTTTAAAATAGACACGTTGTAAATCTCTGAAGGCAAGCATTTATAATGGATTTAGCAGCGCACCATAACTACAGTTTTGCCCTTGCAATATTAACAATGACTTTCAGAAAAAGGTCCCTATATACACACACAAAGTAACCTAAATTTGAGATTAAAAAAGAGAAAGTGTTTAAACATTTAGATTTGGGGAGTTAGATTTCAAATCCTAATTTCACAAAAGTCAACCCAAAAATGCTGGTTTACTACTTCTAAATAAAACTATCTTTTTCCCCTCCCTTCTTTTAATCTTTACTAGTACCTGCTCTGGGTACATAAGCAATACACAATTTGAGGCTAACGACAGCAGAACTCAAAAAAGATTGTATCTCATCCTTCTCACCCAATTTTCAATGACTCACGACATGCAACTGTGAATGGGTATAGTCAGACTACTGGCTGTCATGGTAATAAGTTGCATGAAAATTAAGAACTGGAAAAGCATTTTAAGTTCATGCAGCCTTCAGAACTGGTCAAAACAATTCCTCTCAATTCTTCAAGGAAAAAAAGTTTCCTGAAAAGGCTTGTGAAGTTCAGGACAGATTTTTTTTGCCCATAATAGCCAGGAAGTAGGCAGCTCAGGCCTCTCTGGAACTACATGGACACATCCCAGACACTGTATAATCTGTATGTGGCTCCTCTTTATTTCTCTCAATCTTCCTGTCCTTCTTTTCTAATTCCTCCACCTCTACAAAGGGCATTTTTTGTATGATTTTCTTTTTCTGGGGGAAAGGGGAGATAGTTTCAGCTTTATACTGATGTAGAATAGAGATAAAAAAGGGGGGAAAAATTTTCAGAATCTCAGTATTTTCACAGGATGAGAAAAACATTTCCTACCCAGCTCTAACAGCCAGTAAAGCATCTTTCCCGTTTTGCAGGAGTATACCATGCAGCCTGTTCTTCACATTATCTCCTCCAACCACTGTTGCTCTTATATAGAATTTCAGAGGAAAAATGGAAACAGATGGCCTGTTAGCTTTTCAGGGTAAATGACAAGCATTGTGTGGGTCACCAGTCTAAAAACCACAGCTTAGAAGCCTTTAATCTATCTATTTTAGGTACCTCTATGATGACCACTTCAACAGTACCTTAAAAGCAAGATATTGTTGTAGGGTGGGAACATGCAGAACTTCATTTTATGTCTATTTAAAGAATACAAATACTCTCTAATCTGACAAAAAAACAATCTAGTCCTTTGAAACCTCCTTCCAAGCTACCTCTCTGCTTCTGGGAAAAAGTTAACAAAAACTTTTTTTAAAATGTCAGAAAATTTGAAAATAAGCACTGGTTCAGGGATAAATATCAATACTGAAGACTAGAAAGTAGACTGGCCTTCTATCTTACAACAGGCTGGCTGAGTCACTCATAACCACAGGCCAGTGCCAGAGCGCTCTGTAACTTGGTAAGTAACAGGTAATACCTCAGTATCCTAAGGACCCCTGCCTTGGCTGACTGACCCTAAGGCAAATCACCAAAGAAACAGAATAAGCAGAAGAGACTCTTATGCAAAGCCCCACCTTCCTGCCCATCGGTATTAGCAGAAAGCGTTATAAATCTGAAATTTGTCTTTTGTGTTTCAAGGTCATGTTTCCAATTGCACAAGTGATCATGAAGCCAGCCAGCCAGCCATTTCCACAGATCAGTCGCAGCACGGCCTCTCTCCAGTTTTGCATGGTGCAACTGGTTGTGGATTTTGAAATAGGGACGGATTTCATGAGTCATCTCATGCTGTCACTCCATCTTGTGGTTACACTAAAGAATGATGCAGTGTGTTTGGACCATGTTGGTTCTTGATGAATCACAGATGTTGTTTTGATTTCATGAGACCCCAAGTCTGGGCAGTAGATAGCCCTTTCTCAGTGGAGTGGATATTTGTCCTTAGGAAGTCCCAAAGGTTAGGAGAAGCTGGGGCTGGGGCTGCCTGTTTCTGAGGAAGTTCCACCAAACGAGGTTACTCCACCAGCAAGTGGTTTCCCCATGTACAAGGCTGTTTTAGCGACATATGGCAAGAGACTCTGCAGTCACATAGACTCTGACAGAGCCATGGTCTTAAAACTGTTGTTTATTCTTATGACTACAAAGCTCTGTGTATAATGACTCCTCAGAAAGATGATGAAGGGTAGTGGAAATCTCTTGTCTTTGCCCAGCTGGCTGCTGCTTCAAAAGTGCTTTCTGTTAAGAATGTACAGTCCTGTAGATGAATATTTCAGTCACTTATTAAAAAACTTGAGGCATGTATACGCTTCCATATCTGCTTCTTCAAATTTCCACTTACAGGCAAACCTGCATACAAATTCAGTCACCTCCTAAGTCCAATATAAGCCATCAACAGGTTAAGCAGGCTGGGGAGGAGTTGAAACACAAATTATGCCTGGAGAATTTGGGAAGTTAGTAACAACATACACTTCTCTGTTTCTTTATTTTGAGCCTAGGCCCTACTAGCTGAAAAGTGATCCATCCAAAAACGTATCTATAATCTCCGTGTGGCTTCTAGATAGAAGTTTTCACATGTTAAGGCAGTAACTGACCACAGTCTTAACAGGTTCAACAGAAGCCAAAAGTTAAACCACCACAGCTCCGTCTTGCCTGTTCAAATGAGCTGCCATACAGGGTGGCAGAGTTTGGCCATAAGAATGCTTTGAATCTGCAGAAGCTACAACACTACCATGAAAAGGTAAACCATTTTAATGGCACACTACATTTGTCAGCAAGGAAATGGGATTGCTGCTGCCTTAGACATACATCTTCTGGGATTACTGGCGGCTTTCAGCATGTGGCAAGAGTACTGCTCAACTCAGCAGGAAAATAGGCCATTACAAGGCAACCAGCAACTCTGCCACGCTTTTTGAGGAGCTGGAAAGGAGGTGGTGTTGTTTACAAAAAGAAATAAAACAAAAACAGTAAAATCTCAACATTACAGTTGCTGCTCACTCAACAGAAACCCAGAGAGCAGGAAACCTCTGACCTGAGCTGCCCAGCAGAGCTCTATATGATTCAAATGCCAGCCTTTTCTCTTGGCTTTGAGCTCTGGGGCAGAAAAGGAGCACTTGAGTGAGGCTGCAATGCCAGCAGGGAAGCAGAGGTATCTTGGACATGAAAGCTGTTCCCAGTGGGAGAGAAGTGAGAGACAAAAAACATCCAGTTGTGCCAACCCTATCACCAAATATCACTCAGAAATACAACCCCTGCCCCCATAACTCAAAAAAAAAAAAAAAAAAAAAAAAAAAAAAAGAAAGAGAACACCACATACAGTGATCTTGTGACCACACCGTCATCCTCCTTTGCAGGATTGTGGGATACAGTGAAAGTTTGAAAACATATACATCAGTTCACAATGATTTACTAATCAAATCTTCACTTTGAAGGGAGAGAAGAACAGAACAATAACTCACTGGAGATGTTGTTAATCGAAGGATTGCTCCATTTTTTATTTCATTACGATTCTGAAAGAGAAAAAGCCAAAAGGTTTTTTTTAAGACTCACATAAAAAGATGAAACATGCATTGAGCAGAATGCCACAGTAAACCAGCAACAGTACTTTCCCCTGTCTGCACGCAAAACCTTCCCTCTTTCACATGCGAGCTAACATCTATACAGTGTTTTCCCCACCAAGGCATACTAAACATTAGCTTCAAGAAATAGGTGGCTGTTCACATGATATTTAACAAATCTGAACCCCATCAAGAATGACTTCATGTTTTTCAAGTTTAGCTTCCACTGGCAACTTCTAAATATTTCTTTGAAATATACTGTCCATGGTGTCTGGTTCTGGTATTGCGCTACATAGTTGAGGCGTTTGTAAGTTTGCTCAAACCTGTCATTAAACATCTGCAGGATTTAAAATTTATCCCACTGGCTCTCCATTTTCTATAACAAGAACATGCTGACGGTTTAAACCACTGGAACCAACCCGCTGAGCTCTATCACCACGACTTTGCATTCTCCCTCAAAGTAAAAAAAGCATCGCTGTTAGTGGTAAGTAAAGTTCAAACATGTCATAAGTCATTCTCCTTACTCAGCTGGCAGAAGGAGGCGGCATTAAACATTTTCTTTTGGTTAAGCTCACATAATGTGTTCAATTAAACTAAAGCTATGGGTAGATGAAAAAGCTGCCACAGCATAAGCTATGGTGTACGCTTACAGAATCCTCACAACTTTGTGGTCAATGGTCATGTGCATGGTCTTCCCCTGTGGTAAGTGCAGGGGAGCCTTCCCCTCTTTCCACAAGCTACCTCCTCTTCACCACAGGTTAAGAGAATACTGCACCTAGCATGATGAACATACTAACAGGCACTGACCGTGCACAGCACAACGCACAGTCACAACTTCATTCATGGTTCAATAGCTTGTTCATCGGCCATTACCCTAATTCACCAATGGAATCAGAGGAATCCCCAAGAGTTTGAGACATAAGAGCTAATTTTGTTCTAAAGACCACATTGGAGGCTTTCTGCAGACTGTTGTTTAGCCAAAAAAAAAAAAAAAAAAAAAAAAAAAAAAAAAGAATGTGTATTTCTTCTCAGGCAATTTTTCCCAAATTCATTTCATCCTTCTTGCTCCCATTCTGATACATCTCAAATCCAAAATGCTAAAAACAGGATAAATCTTGCCTGAAACCAGATCAAGCAGTCCCAAAATAAAACTCTAGTACATTGTCTCTTTCTTGGTACCCAGGTCCTCTGTGGGATTGGTTCTAGCTATACGCAAGATCATCCTCCACCCACAAACGCTTCCTCACTCTAACTGAAATAATTGAAGTGCCAGACAACACAGGGGGTACAAGGGAGAAGCTTTTTTACAGCATCTTTGCTTACACATGCATATAACTCATCTCAGTCCTCAGCAGTCTCCTCCTACCAGAACAGCCCCAGGGAGGCCGGCCAGCCAGGCTATACTTAAGAGAGGGGCAAAAAAGGGTGAGTAGCTAAAATACAGGGTGACTTCCCACAGCGCTAACAAAGTGTCAGATTTTCTCCTCTAGTAGTAAGACAGCACCAGACCCAGCTACCTCTCATCATGTCTAAGGAATCTGTATGAAGTGGCAATAGTGCATTTGTGTGATTTAATCCAAATCAGTGTTGAAACAAACTGTCGTGGTTTAACCTCAGTCGGCAGCCAAGCACCACGCAGCCGCTCGCTCACTCCCCCCTGGTGGGATGGGGGAGAGAATCAGAAGAGTAAAAGTGAGGAAACTCCTGGGTTGAGATAAAGACAGTTTAATAGGTAAAGCAAAAGCCGCGCGCACAAGCAAAGCAAAACAAGGAATTCATTCACCACTTCCCATGGGCAGGCAGGTGTTCAGCCATCCCCAGGAAAGCAGGGCTCCATCACACGTAACGGTTACTTGAGAAGACAAACGCCATAACTCCAAACCTCCCCCCCTTCCTTCTTCTTCCCCCAGCTTTATATACTGAGCGTGATGTCATATGGTATGGAATATCCCTTTGGTCAGTTTCGGTCAGCTGTCGCGGCTGTGTCTCCTCCCAGCTTCTTGTGCACCCGGCAGAGCATGGGAAGCAGAAAAAGTCGTTGACTACTGTAAGCACTACTTAGCAACAACTAAAACATCTCCACATTATCAGCACTGTTTTCAGCATAAATCCAAAGCATAGCCCCACACCAGCTACTATGGAAAAAAAAAAAAAAAAAATTAACTCTATCCCAGCTGAAACCAGGACACAAACTCACTTTGCAAACAGTTGTGGTGGTTTAAACTGTTACCACCTCCTGGATTTGTGGAGCTGAATAAAAGTAATTGTGTTACGACAGACAGTCAGCATAGGCTGAATCTACCTCCATCAACAGCTTTGGCTAAGGCACTGGACCTCAGCTGCATTAGGCCAGAATACGTGCATGCATGCATACACACAGGGTTCCATCAATTTTACTTGGAAGGTAGCAAATCCCAGTATGCAACAATATTAAAAACAGTTAGGGAATCAGACAACACTTAAACAACTTAAACTGTACCAATCACATTCAGAAGTAAAAGTTCACTGATATCCTTATGAAAATATTGGAGCTAAGTGAATAGACTATTCTTAAACATAAGTAAGAGCACCCACACAGGCTTATTTTTTCACCAGCATAACTAAACTCAAAGTTTCTCATGTTTCCTGCTCTAATTAACACGAACTACCAAATCAGATGTACAAATTAGTTTGTGGTTTAACAAGTTAAGTAACTTCATTTGGGCCACAATAAGCATCTCTGCAAACACTCTTAGTCCATTGCAAATAAGAGGTACCAGGCTTTGCGTGAGAACCATAGTATCATTAAGGTTGGAAAAGTCCTCTAAGATCATCAAGTCCAACCGTCAACCCAACACTACCATGTCCCCTAAACCACGTCCCGAAGTGCCACATCTACATGGTTTTTGAACTCCTCCAGGGATGGTGACTCCACCACCTCTCTGGGCAGCCTGTTCCAGTGCCTGACCACTCTTTCCGTAAAGACATTTTTCCTAATAACCAATCTAAACCTCCCCTGGCACAGCTTTAAGCCATTTCCTCTCGTCCTATCACTTGTTACTTGGGAGAAGAGACCAACACGCACCTCGCTACAACCTCCTTTCAGGTAGTTGTAGAGCGCGATAAGGTCTCCCCTCAGCCTCCTCTTCTCCAGACTGAAAAACCCCAGTTACCTCAACCTCTCCTCGTAAGACCTGCTCTCCAGACCCTTCACCAGCTTCGTTGCCCTTCTCTGGACACGTTCCAGCACCTCAGCATCCTTCTTGTACTGAGGGGCCCAAAACTGAACACAGCATTCGAGGTGCAGCCTCACCAGTGCCGAGTACAGGGGCACCATCACTGCCCTGCTCCTGCTGGCCACACTATTCCTGATACAAGCCGGGATGCTGTTGGCCGCCTTGGCCACCTGGGCACACTGCTGGCTCCTGTTCAGCTGGCTGTCAGCCAGCACCCCCAGGTCCTTCTCTGCCAGGCAGCTTTCCAGCCACTCTTCCCCAAGCCTGGAGTGTTGCCTGGGGTGGTTGTGACCCAAGTGCAGGACCCGGCACTTGGCCTTGTTAAACCTCATAAAATTAACCTCGGTCCATCAATCCAGCCTGTCCAGATCCCTCTGCAGAGCCTTCCTACCCTAAGCAGATCGATACTCCCACCCAATTTGGTGTCATCTGCAAACTTACTGAGGGTGCACTTGATCCGCTCATCCAGGTTATTGATAAAGATATTAAACAAGACTAGCCCCAACACTGAGCCCTGGGGAACACCGCTCGTGACTGGAAGAAGGCTACAGTATGGCCTCAGAAGGTTCAAGGAGTCTCCTGAACAGCAGAGTACTACTGCAAGGCGGAGTACCTCCCTCATCACCATTCTGCCTGCGTCCTCCCTTTTCTGCCTCACACCAGCTCTGACACTGGACAGACCTGTTTGAGGGGTCAACCGCACTATCTAACTAACCTGGTAGAAAGCAGCCTTGGCAGGAAAGAGTTTTCTGTCAGGTTAATAAACAGAAACAAGCTCTGCAAGGGTTGAGCAGCAGTGCTTACCCAGGAAAAATGGTGGAACCACATCACTGGGAGCAGGGAAGGGGTGGGAGGAAAGAGAACAGGGGAAGCATGAGGAGGAATTGTACCTTCCTTTTTTGAGAGCTGCAAGCTGTCAGCCTCAGTCTGAATTACATTATTTCGCAGTTGCTTCAGGCTGAAACAATGCTCCACAGTTTGTTCAATTACAGTAGCTTTGTCACAAGCTGAAACCCTAACCCATAAAAAGTTGGGCTTAACCTGATATACTCTCTACAGTGTGATACATATAGGTTAAAAAATAAACCTCTTAATTACATAAGGACACACTTATAGATTGCATAGATTGAATCTACAATCAATCCAGCAAGTGAAAAATATATTGTTAAAAATACACTATTTCTCCGTAGTCAGAGGAATTTAAAAACAAGTGGAAAAAGGGAATCCGATAACCTGGTTGAAGTTCAGATACCACATACGGACAAACAGGAGAAATACTGTTCTCCAGAGTGACCGAGTGTCAGCAGGTTATATATAAAATAGCAGAAGAAAAAGAACACAGAGTACATACGAGCATCGCTGGAAGTTTTGTTTGGGGTCTTTCTGTTTATTTATCAAGTCAAGTCTGAAACACCAAAGCTTTCCAACTCAAAGTTGCAATGCCTGTTAAAGCCCACAGCGCATGAAGCTCAAAGACCTTTCTCTCATCATGCCAGGTTCAGAGCAAAGTGAATAAGTCTGCCTATACTGTAAATTCAATCATTGCTATCACAAGAGATAGAAAGCTCATCTTCAACTCCTGATGTAGACAAAGGCTTAAGGAAAACTGTCCATGCCCTCTCTCTGAAAATATTCAAAGCATCAAGTCTCTAACACAGCAGGCTAGCCAAAACTTGAAAAGGGTTAGCTGTTCCCCAATCAAAAATCCAATTTCGTTTATCCATTCTAAATAATGACTTAAGCACCTACCAAGAAACAGCATGTAAGCGTACAATTAAGCCAAGAGGATTTCCTACATTAACTGTGTGATGCAGTAGTCAGCACACCAGTTAATTTCAATTGCAACATTTACACACAGTTAATCTGCTTAGTATTAGGGACAGCATCCTGTGGATTTCTTTTCCAGAATAACAGAATGTCATTCCAACACAGCAGTCCGGCTTTGGCAGTCGTACTCGTAAGCACCACTGCTATTCAGGACAGGGCGCACCACCACCAAAAACCTCTTCCAAGACATTTCTGATCTGTTTCTCAGGTGTACATCAGGTTTTTAGATATTACTGATGCCGTTGATCTGCACTAGCGAAGCTCATTCCTGGGCAGAGAGGGAAAATGCCCCTAAAAAATCACCGTAACAAGGAAATAGATTTGTTATAAATGTTACCTAGGACTAAGATGGCAGTTATTTTATGGATACAAACAAGCCCCATTTGCAATATTATATCTAGCAAGAGTCTCCACTCACTAGATTATTTTATTCTAATTGAGTTGTATTTCCAAGCATCACACTGCTGCACAACACTTTCCAAGCCGATTTTCAATCAGACAGACAAGTACTATCATGAAAACATACAAACAACAAAACACAGCAGGAAGTAGAGGATACCTGGACAGTTCACCTTGTGTTCACGTCTTAGGGCCCTCTAACTTCCAACTCCACCAGCTGGAGCAACATGAACCTAGTTACCTGCCATCAGATTCCCTTCCTTCTCAAAGCTCTGCCTTTGCTGTGCCATAGGCTACTTTGCCCAAAACACATGCAGGAGACTTGCATAGACTTGCATCTAAAAAGTAGGCCTCAAGCATTAACAGAGTCCAACAAACCATGGAGAGGGATGAAGGTATGTGACTTTGCTTTCAAAAAATCCTATCAAAACAGTCAAGCAAATTATTCAGAGCTTTGCTGGAGACACACTTCAGAAAACTTATCGAGCAAAATTAAAGTTCGTTTTGCCATGTATTTGTCTTATTTTAATCATCTGTTATACCCAGCAAAATGCCTCAAGATTCAGCTCACTGTAACTGGTTGGAATGGAATGTTTTCTTAACATATTTGAGGAAGACCTAGAAGCATTGGTTCCCATGGTTATAGCTCACTCAGCACTCTTCTTTAACCTTGACCAAACAGCTTCCTTCAGACTTCTCTAACTGGGCTAAAGAACAGCAGCCAAGAAATCTAGAATTCTTCACGTGTTTATATCCTTAACTAACAGATTCTTCCCTATTTCCATACTACTATTATTTTATTACACCTTCCTCCAAATAGACACAACAAAAAAATTAGAGCTATGAAATATACTTTAAGTTAGTGACTCCATAACATTTTCACAAGGATGAGTTTGGGCAAGTATTAAATAAGGACAAAATGATACATAATAGAGTTCATTTCTAAGTCAACAACCCAGGAAAGAGAAGCAAAGTCCTTGTTGGCAGACCTCCCTTAAAGCCCTGATTCGATGTGCTACAGCAGCCAGTCAACATCGGGCATCATCAGAAGTGGTACTGTAAATGAGGCAGAGGGCATCATTTTGCCGCAACACAGAACCTCGTGCACCCATATGCAAAGCACTGTGTGCAATTCTGATCTTCACATCTTAAGGAGGACACAGTAGCATCAGAGAAAATGCAGAGAAAGGCAAGTGAAATGCTCAACCGGATCGAGCAGCTGCCTCACAAGGCAAGGTCTCCTCAGTTTGGAGGGACAAAGGCCAGAGGAAGAGAAGTAGTGGACAAGCTGAATGCAGAACTGTTGTTATCAAATCCTGCAGTATGAGAACTAGGAGGTAACTTGATGAAAGCAGTAAGGGGTCAGTTTAAAGCAGATGAAGAATGTGTCTCTTCATTCAGCAGACAGTTAATTTCTTGAGCTTGCTGTCACAAGAGGTTGTGAAAGCAGGCATATCAGCAGGTTCAAGAAAAGATGAAAGAATTTCATGGCCCTTATAGGGATACTAAATGGACTAAGTGTAGATGTAGCCTCCAACACCTGTAGTACAACAAATGCGAGTGCTGAAGGAGGAGGAAGTGAGCAAAGGCCATCATCAGATCACAACCGTGAATGACATTTGCTACTGTTACAGCTGGAGATAGACTATGAGGTTAGATATAACATTCGGCTGACTTGGTAGGAAATTTCCTAAGTTCCTTTTTAGTCACCAAAAACTTTAGTAAGATGAGAGTTAAGAGATATAGGTAATTATCAACATTGGACTACCTGGTATGACAGGACTGTACTCTTTTAGAAGAAATACTGAGACAATTAATCTTGTGATAAAATTCCTTTTCTGGGAAGCTGCCGGAAACAGGGAGAATTTCTTCTAGTTTTTCACATTAGAATTTGATTACAGCATTTTCCTTAAAAAATTAAGCATTGGTAGTTTGGCTGAGGTTTCCAAATGGAGGAAGTTTTCTGCATGCTGTTTATCTACCCCTATTCAAGGATTACAGAAGCTAGTAAATAAACCAAGTAACATCTGTGGTGCAGTTTCAGGGTATACCTAATCCAGTGCAACTCTAAGCCCACTGGAGGCACAATTCTGCACATCCTTCTAGCATGTGGGCTCCCAACACTTTCGTTACATCAGATCTACCAACATGCAGCAGGGACAGTCAACCACCTAATCCTAAAAAAAGTTACCTCTTCCTCTCCTCTTCATTCATAAAAAGGAGGGTGGGAAAAAAAAAAAATCCAGAGTTTTCTAGTTTTCTTCTGTCAGATCCATGAGTTGAGCCAACTCACCTTCCAGCAGTACAGTCACTAGGATGCTAGAGAAGTGAAGGGAGTGAAGCAATGGAGGGGAAAAAGAAAGCTCAACTACGCTTTTCTCCAGCAACCCAGTTATACCAGCTTGAATGCCACTGAAACCACACCCTAAGAAAAACTCCCTACTTTGCATGATTTACTCATCTACAGATGAAGTGATCTACACGGATATTACCATCAGGTACTACTTGCTCTGCAGAGCAGCAGTGGTATTACACTGTGGGCAGACATCCTTCTGACACATTAAAAGTTACCCATAAGTTATTTTTAACCTGCATCAGTTCCCCAATTCAAGCAACCACACAGAAAGTTGAACCAATAACACGGAAAGGGTGGGCAAATAACAAGCAGCCCCATCGTTCTCTGGTAAGTTGGAACATAAGAGCTGCACCCTGCAAAATAAACATCAGGAAACGACAGACTTAGCTGGACTCATACTATTGTTGGTGAGATCATGTGGGGAAATCAGAACAGGGAACTGGTATGGACTCCAAAAAAAAAAAACCCAAATAAGGACTGATAAATTGAAGTTAGTTCTTCAATGCAGTTCATCCAACACATTCACCTGCAGCACCACTGAAGGGTCAGTGCAGGAGCAGTAGCTCCTTAAGCAGATGTTACTACTAAGAGAAAAAGCTGAAGACCCAAGCCAAGACCGTGGTTCACAGTCACTTTTGCCAAATCAAAGCACAGCTTGCTACCAGAGAGCAGAGTCTTGCTTTTCAGTCTCTTGCTCATTCCTACTACCATTTTTATGTGGCATAAACAGTTGTATAACTACTTGATGAGTAAACAAAAGAACTAAACCAGCTGAAAATTTTATCATTTTGGGTTTTGCCCAGTTTGTAAGGGAAAAGACAGGAAATAAGCACCATAGTATAAGCAGGAAAGAGGGCCAGCTCATTTTGCAAGCACCACATTTGGAACCACACTGAGACTTGTTTAAGGGGAAGCCTGCATGTGTTTGTGCTTCTCTAACGTGTACATGCTACTCGTACAACCTTGCCTGAGACCTTCCTCTCAGACACAGAGAGACTGCAAGTAAAACATCCCTTCTCCAGTTGTGACTACAGTCAGAATTTGCCAACAAGTTCATTCCACATCAGTCTAAGCCAGTTCCACAAGCAACTGAGGGACATAACAGCTCACAGCTGTTAAAAAGAAAAAAGTTTCATTGCTCTTCCTACTCTTCCTCTAACTTCTTCCTTCTCTGCAGCACATTCCCAGACATGATTCAAGGGTCCTGCCTCACCCAGAGCAGGCATACTTTTTATTATGCAAATTTAATGAATTAAAGTGGCACAAAATGATCCCCCCTTGCCACCACCTCAAAAAATTTGGGGGGGGGAAGAGAATAAATGCTGTAGCCAGCAGAAACGAAGTGGCAGGATCTCATGGGGAAGGAAGAAGAAATCAGAACTGTCCTCTTTCAGCAGTGAGCTGTGATGTCTGTTCACCACACCTTGTAAAACTACCCATCTATCTAAATAGGTTGTTCTTTAAGTATGATGATGATTTAAAGAGCATTTTTCTGTCAGCCAGATCTTAAACAGAACTGTTTTATATCAGCTGAACCCAGTCACACTGTGCCTGTGGTATACCATACCTATCTTCACATGCTGTAACAGAAAGACAAACCTTTCCAGAGCCTTTCCTCTCTAGTGGTTTCTTGTGAGGCAAAATTACACACTAAATTCAAGAAGAAACATGTATACGGCTTTTTAAAAAAACCACTTGATCCATCTCATCACCCTTGATGTGGAACTAAGGAATTCAACAGAAGATATTGTCATCCCAATGTTTGAAAAGGAGGCAAGCAGAAGAATTAAGCTGTTCATGCTGGAGCCAGAAAGTATAACACATTGACAGGACAGAATTATTTTCTTCGGAAAATTTAGCGTAAACCTAAAGTCCTACAAAATTAGTCCTAAAAACTAGGACTAATTTTTGCTAAGAGAAGAAGGATGACCACTGTTCTTGAAATCAGCCTGAACGAAGCAGGATTGAAAGTGATTTAGTGCACAGATACTCAAGTTTTGCTTCTGTTCACTGGAGAACTATACTAGTGTCCACTAGTTTTTACTGGAGTCCACAGGGCTGCGTTACCAGCATCCATCAAGCAGACAAGGAGCACAGCCACTCTGATTCCATGTGCTTACGAAGTACCAGGTCTTTCAGTGAATCAGAAACCTTCATTATTGAGAATGTTTACTTCCAACTCACTGAAGTTCAATTACTCAGTGAAAACACATGAATACTAAAAACATGAAAGGAAAAAACCTCCAAAAAACCCCGACCCTACAAGTGGCTCATTTCTTGTCCTGTCATTTGCATACACTCCCACACAGGGAGCCTGTAATAGCATGGTGGAATTTCACATGAATATACAATTACAGGTTGTATTCAGCAAAAAATAGGTCACAAGAAAAGCACCTTTGAGAAAGAACAAACACCAGGGCCTCTACCCAGGTTCCCAGCTCGGAAAAGGCAGGGGGTAGAAAGATGTCCCACCTGCAAACACAGCAAAAAGCTGAGTAATGACAATGAAAGCAGAGTGGGGGCAGCCCCCTTTGCAAAACAGCACAAAAGTGTCTCGAAATTAATGGAGGGAACTCTGTGTCTGCCCTCCTCCACTACATGCAATAACACATAAGAATGAAAGGGAAATGTAGGAGTTGGGAATGAAGGAGAAAAACACAGGGAGTCTTCACAGGCATCAGATGTAAAAAAATGAACACAATGAAATTGTGACTGAATAAAAATGGACTGCAGTCAAACAGATGAATGAAATGTCCTTCCATTTGAAAGATAACATAAAAAATGGTACCAGTATCATCACTGTGTGCTGAACATAGCTCAGAGTTGGCTCACAAAGTCCCTCAGCAAGAATAAGCTAGCCTTTTATCCCTGATAGTTGCTCTGGTGCAGGGTTAATAGCCACCACATTCTGCCTCCAACAGTGAAGCCAGCTTGAACACTTCTTCCCCAGCCCCACACTCCTCCAAGGCCCCCTTGTTGATAAAAGCTGTGGTTTATCACACCTTCAGATGTGACAAAACAACACTTTTTAAGGCTGCACTGCAATCTGAACAGCTACAATGATCGATTTCCTTCACCATCTCTCTGTTTTTAGAGACCCCAGACCCAGAGCCCAGGGCAGGCAGTGCAGGCACACATATGGATCTAGATTAGCCAGACCTCGTCTGCAAGGCCAAGGGTGAGCAGCGATAAGGGACCAGGCATACCCACCAACGTGCTGCAGGAGCCACTCGCATATCTGTCCCTGCATTCCTAGTACTGCCAGCAGAGGAACACAGTGGACAGATACCCAAGCTGTGGTTTTCAGCCCAGAAACACACACAGCACACAAATATTATACAGCCATTTTCTACTCTTCATACAGCATTTTCTGTTCTACAACTGAGCTCGTCCAGGCTATCGTGTTCCTGAGTTATTCCACCTGATGTACACAAGCATCTATTCAGGTACAATCTGGACAGATTGGAGCAAAGGTGACTTTTTTATTCTCTCTTATATAGTATCTAGCACAATGAGATCCTGATTCAGAAGTCAGGCTTTTAGATGTTTGACCTACCAAAGAAATGTCCCTCCATGATAAGTAAGGCCTTTAAAAAAAGACACACCTATTAATATAATTAAAAACCAAACACATTGCTATTAAGACACCACCTAGGCTTGAGCTTAGGCACTATGCCTGCTTGCTTTTCTTGTTCACATAACCTCTTATTTTATTTATCCCATTTTATAAAAAAAAAATACTAAAAGACATAATTAATAATTTCCACTGCACTCTCAGGGCACAGATATAGCCAAACCAAAACCCCAGAGGCAGCAGTCCAAACTGCATCTGCTGTGATAAGCCCTATCTCTAGTAGGAACACTGGCTGACTCAAGATTTCTTAAAAGACCGCCCTTACACTTTCTGAAGGAGTTATTGCTACTCCTGTAGCATTTTTCCAAATAATACAGCCAGAAAAAAAAAAAGTAAGCGACAGAACTGCTTGGGCGTTGTTTTTATTTATGTATGGTATAATCAGGAAATATAGGTCAGCTACAAAAGATAAAGAGTTCTGCATATGACAACCAAAACACAGATGCACTGTTTGCCACCCGAAAACAAAAATATAATTGTAAGCCATGTGTTGACAGTCCCACATTTGTAATATTTTCACCTCAAAGTTTCTTGTTACTTTGTACAAGGATTCATTAATTACTTTTCTTTCTGGTAACTTTAAGCATTGTGGTATTTTAAAAAGGCATCTCTACCTGGAAGGCCATAAATCAGCAGTCACCCAGGCTCTGCAGAAACATGACCCATACATAACGTTTTCTGCATATTTACAGACATACAAGTCATCTTTGAGAGCAGTGAAAAATATTTACTTATTAGAAGCTGCGACTGTCGCAAAATAGCTCTGCTCATGTCCTAGTAAGAGGCAGATTAAAGCAATGTGGGCTTTAACAATTAGTGTTGTAGCTTCATTGAAGTGTGTGTGTGTGTCCTTAGACTCAGTGTTTTTCATGTTTTAGTTCAGAAAGCAACAATATCCTACCACACACAAATGAGGGAAAGTATGTAGAAGGGGTGATGGCCTGTATAAGCCTTTCTTTATAGCCACTATCCAATACGCAGTGATAAACAGTGAACAATCTAATAAAAGTCACAGACATCTGAGTAATACTGGTGGCATTTAGAGCTCTTCTCTCTTATTTATGTGACTCAGAGTCAGACACTCTGCATATTTTCAGTAGGGAATAAACAAACTCAAAGTCCTCTCTAGAGTACAATCCAAAATGTTTTAGAAGACCATCATTTTCCACCCTTACTGAAAGTTAAAGGCAGCCAAACGCCATCAGACTTCCTTTTACACGGAACAGAAAACATTTCTCTTCTCCAAAGCTGCAGGATCCTACAAAGGTGGAGGCAAAGCCTGGAAGATTCCTCCAATTATATCAGGACAAATTCCTTCAACAAGCCCGAGTATTCGCTCAACCCTGGCTTCTTGGAAATATGCACTGTACAATTAGAGTTTAAACGCCAACGGGCAAGTTCAGTTGTGTCTGGCTTATTGGAAAATGTTGTGTCACAATCCAGGGCAATTAACAAAACAGTCTCACTATTTAATTTGGGTAGAGGCAAAACACAGCAGCCAATAATTACTTCAACAGTTTTCCTTGTGGTGGCCTTTGAAATGTCTGTCAAGTGAAGCTTGACAAGAAAGGAGAAAAAACACACAAGCAAAAAAAGGGAGATCCCAAAACAAACTGTGACACATTGAGAAGGTTGTTTGGGGTAACAAACAGTTAAATGAAAAACTGAAATTGGCCTGCTAAAAAAAAAAAAAAGGCAGCACTACCCTATGAGCAACTGCTTTAGCTGTCTCGCTAAATTTAGTCTTTCTAAATGTTTCACTGTCCCTAAGTTCCCCTTATTTCTTGGGTGGGGGTAAATTACAGCAAGAGAAAAGTTAGTTCGTGTCTCAGCTGTATTTAGCAGATCCTAAACAACTGTACAATGCAAAACAAAACCAAAAGACCCTTCCGCTTAAGAGTAAGCCAAGCTAAATTGATAACAAGGTAACCAAGAGGCATCTACGTCTACGCAGCTAAGCTCAGGTCTATTTAGCTCAAAATCCACTGAGGTTAGGGAATCTGCATGAGGACTTCAGCAGGTTTTGAATAGTACTCTTTTCCCATCACTTAGAAATTGTACCTCTGCAGCAGTAATGCATACACTCTTCCAAACAAATTAATTTTTTTCTCATAATTTCAGTAATTTCAGCAATTCTATGAGCAATGCTAGGAATGAATGTACTACTTGGTCTCTTTCAGATAAGCATGTCCCATTTATTTAGACTAGACATTCCATTTTTATTACAGCTACAGCCGTTTCATTACTCTGTGCTGAAATCATTGCATCACTTCATGAATCACCTATTGCCACGCTACCTGGGGACCAAAAAAATAAGCAAACGTAACATACAGCACTGGAAAAGGACAAGACAGCAGGCGGGAAGAAGTAGCAAATATTGCACAGTCACTGAAACTTATTTCTACCTGATCAGACAAAGAGGGAAGTGACATGCACAGAAGGTCATCTCAGACTTCAAAGAGCCCTTCATGTTTCACATATCTCAATTTCCTGTACACCACTTGTCAGCAGAATACTAAACATGCACAAATACCAAAGCTGAAGGGCTCAGTGCTGAAGTCTGATCAAACTCAATAGATGTATGCCTCAGCACATTCAAACTTCTATCTGCCTTTCTGAACAGAAGAAATCAGGGCAAAATCATTAAATGAAGTGTCTCTGAACCTACCCTCTTATTGGCATCACATTACGGAAAATACTTTATATTTTTATATATTACAATTTAAAATACATTACTGTGGCAAACATTGTAATAGGCTATACAAGAACTGTGTTGAATGATTTACCTACCTTCTCTGTGATGTAGAAATTAGAACTATCAGCATGCTGCAGTGCAAATTGATCATGATTTGCAAGAGACCACCTTAGAAATATGAAAATAAATTAATCACAAAATGAAATCTTAATAACTCAAAAAGTACCCTTTACATAATTTTACTATGATCAAACAAGTGCCTGTCATTCCCATGTATTTCTCATACTTATCCATAGCCTTCAACGATGAGTTCCAAAGTTAAAAACATGCCTACAAAGGGAAAACTTCAGTACAAATACATCCTATAAATGAGATTTTTCGCTCTGCGTAACTGAAACACAGCCCTAATCTTGACCATGGTTGAGAAATAAATTATATAACAAATACCTTCCTCCCAAGGCAAAGATGAAGGGGGCGGGGGCAGGGGGCGCAGAGGAGCGGGGAGGGAGAGAAAGAAGAGAAACTACTTTGTCGCTACAGTGACACTTCAGTGCTCCAAAAATAAGTTAATAGTTAATAATGAGCTGATATTCATTCCAGATCTATAAAAAATAGCAAACGTAATTTTTGCTTGCAGTAAGCAAGATCACTAAATCACTAAAACAGACAAAAAAATTTACAGTACCAGGATTTTGTGCTAGCTTATACAATACCCAACGCATATGGTATTAAGTTGATATATTGCATTACGCATAAAATACCACCTTTTTAACTCAGCAGCAATTTGATGAATATAAACTTATTTCTCCTGTGTGGTAGCACTTGCTTAAAAAAAGCATTTCTCTCCCCAAATACTAACATATTTAAACTAAAGCAAGAAATTTCTCTTAGCCAATTATTAGTTCCTATTGCAGGACTCGTGATTAACTTTTTAGTTTCATGAGAGCAGTCACATCAACTGGACCAGCTTACAGCAGCCACCAGACCCAGCCCTTAAAAATCAAAGCCACAGTCAGTGCTATAGTTCCTTAACCCATGAACTGCAGGAACCACAAGCATAAAGCGAGTGGGTGAAATGCATCGCTGAGCAGAAAGGCAACAAAGAGCCTAAATGAGAGCCACCCCACAGGACAGAGATGCTTTGTTAGGAACCTCATCTTGCAAGTAATTGATCCAAAATACACTGCAAATTCAAAATATGAACATAAAACAACTGCAAGATTTAAGAAACTAATGACTCCTCATACAGGACATCTAGATTTTCTTCAGAAAAGAATTCTCCCTTGGTTGGTTTAATAACTCAAGAAGTACAGTATCTTGTATGTACTATATGGCAGAACTTACCCATCACAGACTTCTTTTATTATTGAGGACAGTGGCTTTTTCTGGTTAAGGAAAAAGAAAGAAAAAAAATATCACTGAATTGAAACAGCCCTGAGCTCTTAAAATATGATTCCAAAACCACTAACTGCAAAGAACAAACCAGGTTAGTAGTATTTCATTTTTTGTTTAATATCAAGCCCGATAGGACACAAAAACTTCCTGCTGTTTTGGTCTGAAAATCTATAAAGACAGCAATTCTACACATACGCATTATTACATTACCAGTCCTTTTTGTCAACATTAACCCATACGATATCAACTCAGCTTCTCAACTGAGAAATCAAAGGGTCTTCTGTGTACACTCCATCTCATTACCCAACAGAAACAGAAGATTTAGATATCAACATGAGCATTTTCCAGGTATGACATCTGAAGCAAGAAGACATTAAATATTTTTAAACCTTCTTTTGTCCCTTTCAGATATGGTCATATGATGACAGTAATCCTCTCTCCTAAATACACATATGCAGGTTCCCCTCTGATAAAACGCCAGCTGGAAGGTGTTAGGATCCCAGATGTGTCAGTTCTGCTTTATTCTCTACATCTGCAAGCACGAGCATTTGGACTGACTGAAAACAGCTCTGTTGCTTTGGGTCCCAAAATAGAAGAAACAGTCTAGTCTGGTGATGTTGCAACGCTCTGAACATTGTTATAAACAGAAGGTATGCAGGCAAGTGTTTTCAGAAGATTGCTGGCTAAAAGAAAACGCATCTTTATAACCCAAAACATAGATGAAGTTGCATGGCAAAAAGAAACAGACCAAATTTCACTTTTGGGTGACTACTGAGCCTTTTTTCTCCATTACTGGGTGACCACACAATGTCACACAGATTTTTTGCTCTGTGAAAATTCCCCAAATCACCTAAACAGCGTAGGAGCCTCCTCCCTACTTCCTTCCAATAATCACAGTTCACTGAATTCTTAAAAAGCAAGCAAAACAAACAAAAACCAAAGAACCCACCATACAACAACTCATAAACCAACACTGTTGCCAAAAGAAGTAGTCTAGCTTTAATGTTTATAGAAAACTGATTAGGCTAAAAATTAACTCAGTAGCAGGGTACATGATGGGAGGGAGAATTATTTTTCTCTTGGATTTGTTTTCTGAACTGCATCACTGTTGCAGTTCTTGTCAGAGACAAGAATCCCTCATCAGGTCAGATTCAGGGAAGGATTTGTTATTTCATCAGCCAAGTCAACTAAGCCAGTTTATAAACAGAGAAGAATGTAACACAAGATCATTTTAATTAAACATGAATGAAAGCATCTGCTGAAAGGATCCTGTTCCCCCTTGCCATACACTCTCAAATCCTTGGTTTGCATCCTTCCTCTTTCACTGCTATTACTATTTTCACACAAACACCCAGATGAGCCACATCAGGGAACCCGATCAAACTAAAAATTGGCCCAGTAAAAAGGAAAGAAATGGTTTTCATCTGGATCACCTCATCTGACTTGCTATGTTCCTAAATAACCAGCAAATACTGGTACATGGGCGAAAAGGCAAGAAGTGTGAAACTGCTCCTTCCATAGCAGGCAACGCGTCCTTTTTCTCCACAGCAGCTTTTCTCCGTTGCGCTGGCTCAGCTGTTTGCACAGCCACAGCCAGGCTGTGAAGCAGATCAGGCAGATCACATGAGGGAGAAAAGGAGTGTTTTCTTCCCCACAATTTTTTAGCCTGATTGGTTTCTCAGTCTGGATTACTGTGTCATTTATGTGCAGCTGCTTTGACCTGCTGTCCTCCTCCCTGAGAGGTTTTGTAGCTTCTGCAATCCTGTAAAAGCAATCCCTGCTTCCAACTGCTCTCTTCCCTCTATCCTTCCCAAAAAAATAAAACCCCATTTTTCAGGAGAGATAGAGGGGAAGGGAGGAGCCGGGTTTGTCTAGAGCAGGATAATGCCAGTT
Source organism: Morus bassanus (assembly GCA_031468815.1). Taxonomy (NCBI): domain Eukaryota; kingdom Metazoa; phylum Chordata; class Aves; order Suliformes; family Sulidae; genus Morus; species Morus bassanus. The sequence goes on along the minus strand of CM062567.1, from coordinate 53,156,837 downwards.
TGCTGTCCAGCACACGTGTGTCAGCCTGTGGGTGAGCTGCTGCCAAGCGGAGAGTACAGCTCTGCACGCTGCCTCCCCTTCTCTCCTCAGGATGCTACTGCGGGTCTCGCTCCTGTATTTCCCTATTTTGACAAAATTTCTATCTGGGATATTAATTCCTTTTACCAAGTTAATTGATATCAGCCAACAGATTGACTACAATGGAGAACAAAAAGAGTAACTGCCTCTCCTCCCCATTATTTCTCACAGGAACCATAGCTTCCCATGGGAAACTATGACAAAAAGACACTTCAACAACCAACCTGGCAATAATATAAACACTGGGAAGGCTGTATACAATTACTTTTCAAATTATTATTTTGCTACTTCTAAGTCCTCTACACCAACAGCTTTTATGTCCTTTCTCAGTCCTACTCATTTCCCTCGCTGTTTTCCTATTCTATACAACCTTTGTGTTATTTTACAACATTATTTGAAATGAAAGACAAAAAAAACCCCAAGCAACAAATCAACTAGAACTTGTAAGGGACAGTTAAAGAAAAACAAAATGGATCTTCAGTAATAAAAATTATTAATACGAACAGCCTTTCACGGTACTGCTTTGTCCTGCCTTTGGTACTATTGCTACAACACTGAAGTGACTAAGTACAACTCAGTTGTCAGCAACAGGATGAAAAAAAAGGAGAACTCTTCTGGGATAGAAAGTTTGCAATTAGTAATTTGATAGCACTAGTGAGCTTTACAAATTAATAAATGTAAAATAAATACCACTGCAATCCTAATAAGCTGCTGCTCCTAATCATCCCTTGGGCTGCACTCCCCTTACATGTAAGTCTCCAGACGAAATTCTTTCCCCTTCCCTACCAAGCAGATAAATTGTCACCAGCACCCTGTTCACAGCTGTCAGCAAGATGTCACTGAAAGCCGGCGAGCGCTGCCACGACTCCTCCTGTGCAATTGCTCTGGCGGGTCTGGTGAGTGCGGGCTGCAGGAAGGCTCTGGCAGGCAGCACGCCGAGCGGGCAGCAGCAGCACTCCTGCCGCCTTGCCTGCACACGGCCAGGCCTCCGCGCCAGCAAAATCCTTATTTGCTCTGGGGGTGACAGGCGGGCGAGCGACCAGCTCCCGCAGCCCATTCCCAGCCAGCTCGCAGCCATGTCCAGAATCCCTTCGCAGTCTTGTTACTGATGGCTGTAAGAGACATATCTATGCTTAGGCAACAGTGACAGGACATGACTGTTTACTGTACGTATAGGAATGAGGCAGTACTAGAAGACAATCAGAAGTGAGCTATTACATTTTTTCTTTTTGAACCATGAAAGATGAATTAAAAGCCTACTTCCATTCTCTGCAGAGTAAATCCACTCGGCAGGCCAAAGACACATGGGGTTTTTTGCCTGGCTGTAAATATCTGCCTGATATCAAAGAGAATGGACTTAACGTTTGTGTTATTTTAATATTCATAAAATTATGTTTTTGGAAATGTACATATCATCTTTGCTGCATTTACAGTTCCGAAAAGTCAAATTCACCTTATTAGTCAATGTACTTCAAAGAATTCCTTACAATCAGATAGTCCAAAAATATTTCAAAGCTTTTCCTTCATCAAAATGAGTATTTTGTGCTAGTGCATTTTAGTTTTGGTTTTTGGCCTCTATGTCCTCCCCTACACTAGTAAAAATGAAGTGTGCTTTTACACATGCTGAGATGCTCACTTAAAGCTCTAAGAAGATCAAGCTGTAGCTTTAATGCATGAAATAACACAGATCAAAGTAAATCTTGTGCTCCCTATAGGACATAACCCCTTCAGCTAACATATCATAGCCATTTGCACTGAACACATCGGTTAGTATAAAAGTATTTTCCTAGGGTAGGTGTTAAATTGTTATCTGAAACCCAGTGGGAAATGATAATGGGGCATTACAGCCTTACAACTTACTGATCTGCACACATGGGGAGAATCCTGCCATTGACACCAAGCATAGGCAGCACTAGAGCTGATGTGAATTTACACACCTGGTAAAGCTTTTTCTGCATTGACTGGTTAGTACAGGTGTCTGAGATGCTGGGTAAGTGTAGCCCTAATGACCTCCACCATGCAGTAATACCTAGTCACCACTTCTGTGCTTACGTGCATATGTCTCAGATCATGCCTCTAGCTTTTGTGTGCTAAGATGCACACAGATCCCTACCTCAGTCTTCTTGAGCATCTGCCCTTGCTACTTGTGCAATATTTTGTGGCACTTCTAAAGTAACTTGCAGAACACAGACTGAGATTTCCCACTCTGATTTCCTCACCTGCTTTATCCTTTCGTGCCTACACCTTGGGCTCCCCATCGAGGTAACCAGTCACCAGGAAGCACTAGGCACAGGCATGCAAGAGCTTAGGCTGGGTGAGTCTGGGCCACTGTTTTGTTCCAGGGAAGTTGTGGGATGAGCAAAAGAAAGCTAAGAACATTCAATACACCAGTGCTGACCAAGCCCTAGGTCCAGTTCAAGTCACCAGTACACTAACCTGGGTTTAAAGCATTTTAAAATCAAACAGCAAGTGTGTGTTGTATGTGCACGTGTGAGCTGTAAAGAGGACACAAGCCTAAATCTGGGTAGAAACCTGTGTTATGCAGTTCAGATATACTTGGTTATGCTATACCAGGGAACTGTAGATAGGTTTCTTTTAGGCCAAGGATGAATGTCTTTCCTTTTCAAATGACTAGCTATTCATAGCTTTTTCTTTTTCTGGGTTTTGGTGGGGTGGTGTTTTTTGGGGTTTTTTTTTTGTAGTTTTTTTTTTGTTTTGTTTGTTGTTGTTTTTGGTTTTTTTTTGGACAACAATTGGAGTATCACCCTCCCTGGCTGACACCTTTTAAATCACAGAAGTACCAAGAAAAACCTTAACCCTTGCTGTCATTAAGCCTATCACAGAAAAACAGCAGATGCAGCACACCCGTTAGTGGAGAACACTCAGCATTAAAAAAAAAAGTTTTCTTGCTGATCTGTGCATCTGTCAAAAAAACAGAATCTCAAGACAGTTCAATACACCATTCTGTCTATAATTAATGCCACCATTCTACTAACAAATCTTTCACTGCAAAAGTCATTTTTATGGCTATTAAAAAAAAAAAAAAACCAAAACAAAACACCAAACCAAAACAGAAAACTACCTCTTTTCACCATTGGTAGAGGCTTCATTTGTTACTGTCATACACCAGGGGCTACAGAAACAAGCAGGACCTGTCCAGTGGCAAACCCACCAGATGCTGGGATGCCTGGGTCTTTGACTCCCTACTTCACCACTGATCTCTCATGATGTAAGCAGCAAGGTCTTCTCCTGTAAGGAGGAGGTACTGGATAGCTCTGGGCTTCAATCTTCCCAACCTGCTCTGAACCACTTCGGGAATCAACTCTCTCCATTGACTACAATGGAGTATTAGTGAGACCATACTTGTTAATTAGGCATCAGGCATCTGTAAAAGACAGAGAAGAGGATTTCCCTAACTCAGGGGAGCACCAGAGGGAGTGAATATCTGAGGAATGGGCACACCCCAACACTGCAGTAACAAAGACTATAAAACCCAACCAAGGCCAGGTCAACACCACACGGTTCTGTCAGTGCAGCAACACAACCCAAGGCAGGAAACATTTGCACCCCAGAGCCAACAGGCAAAACCCTTCAACAAGTGCAGCTGGCTGATGCGAGAGAGCTTTTATTGGCTCAGTTCACAATCCTTAAGGAGGCAGTTTTAACATGTCAGTAGAAACCCTTTGGTGTAAGTATAGCAGTAGGGGTTCTGCAGAGCACACAAGACTGGGAAAACCAGGTTGTTCACGTCCTCTTCCCCTTCACTCTCTGTTGCAGCTTCCTCAGTTACTCCCTTCCCTCCCCTAAATACATCCTCATTCCTAAATCTGCATTTCACCAGATCCAAGCATTGCCCCACAGATCATATGTTTAGCATGAAAAAGCGACTGTACAACAAGGAAGCAGTGAAACATAACATCATTAACACAAAACAAAAAACCACCCAGAATTTTATAGGAACTTCTTACTCCACATCTGGTGTCCTAACAACCTAACATTCCCCGTTTCCTCAAGTACTTTGCAAATAGGGATACCAGAAACTCCCAGTCAAGAGTACTGAAGGGTTATAAAACAGCTAGGGACCTACAGCTGTGGATGACAGCATGTTTGACAGCATGTTTGCCTGCAACATACTCACACCACACATTTAAAATACAGTTCTCAGAGGACCCAAAGAGTTACAAAGCAAAGCTTTAAGATGTGCCTGTTCACACAACCACTTTATTGGGTGAGCATACCTTTGAAAACTAAATGAATAAACCCCAAACCCACAGCTCATGACTGACACATTGCTGGCCTACCATGGTAGAGAAGTCTCTATGCGAAGGCACAAAAAATTTATACCATAGGATTTTTAGCATTACTCTGTTTGGTACTACAATCTTGGAGTTCTATAAGGAGAATATAATTGAATCATAAAGTGCACCTGGATACTCCAGCTGGCCAGAATGTGAATGAAGTACCTTGTAATTAATTCAGTGGTGCGTAACTCCAGGAACCTCATCATTACACATTTCCTTTAAATATAGCAGAATTAACTTTTAAGAGATGAGACTCCTGCTGTTTCCTAAAAACTTGTGTGGATGCAACAATCTTACAGTCATGTTCAGCCTTCATCTTGAAAACGCCATCAGCTGCAGGCAGCAAAATTCAGGCTCCAATGGGGAGGCTCTGGCTAGCACTACGGGGCTAACAAAATAAGAGCCAGAAAAAAAAACAACCAACCCACCCAAAAAAACGCACAACAGAAAAAAAAAACCAACAAGGAGAGAATTAATAAAGTATTTCATCTCTTATGGTGGAGATCAGGAATGCTGGGATACTATTTCTGCAGGACTTCAAGTGTCTCCTGGCTCTATTTCCACTTCTATAAAAAATATTTAACTGTCTACTGCATTTAACTAACGTTTCCTAAAGTAGAAGACAGCAACCAAGGAAAAAGCATAAATAGCATCCATTAGACTGTACCTCACTGAATATTTCTATTTTTCTCCCATTTCTTTTATAATTTCTAACCCTTCTCCACAGCTATTGCCTCTTCAACCAAGCATTAATTAGCTTAATTAAGCTTTGCTGCTGTCTCTGTATTCAACAGTATAAGACAAAGTTTTTATGTACTTTTCAGTGATGAGGTCCCAAGCCACGCACCATGGGACATCAGTTCACACAGCCTTGAAAGACTCCAACCAACCAGCGGGATTGTGGCTTTGGACAAGCCAGACTAATAAAATGTAACACGTGATGATAACATTGCCCTTTTATCCAGGATGGCTGGCTGCCACCACAGCAAAGAACCGGAGGTCTAATGATGACTACTCCAACCCCACCGTCCTGTAAGAAAAGAAATTGTATTTTTCGACGCCCATTGTAATTAACAACGATTGGTTCATTATGTTAACAAAGCACTGTCTATGTATATACGTATGTTAGTGCACTGAATTATATCCAACGCATTAAAACATCTGCATTATTGTTTCCAATGTTATTCTTGTTGCTGAACAGCTCCCCCATGCTTATCTCCGCCTCCCACCCCCCTGCCCCCCCCCCAAAAAAATGGAGACCTTTCATTAGTCCAACAAAGAAAATGGCACATTAAGTTAGTGGATATGACTTCCTTACCAGTTCTATTAATAATCCCTGATGGTAACAAAATTGAAAGGATTATAAAAATGTTAAATATTTTCACTATGTTTAAATGCTGGTTACTATCTGCTTTATAAACAGTTCCATCTTCAGTTTTGTGAAGCTGAAATACTGACAGGTACAACAAGGAGCAATAAAACTCATTAAATTATTGTTAGCATCCCTTTAACACCTAAAAGTTCATTTTAAGCATGCCCTACCTTTAGCAAACTGGTTTAAGCTAGCCGAGTATTTTTCAGTCTTTTTGATAAGGCAGCCACCATTTGGCTCATCTATCTTCAGTTAAGTTTCCCATCAGCAGCAACCAAGGTCCTCCTTCAGAATGGCCGAGATACAGCTGCAGTGGCCAGCCTCAAGCACTAGCTCCCTTCTCCAATCTGACAGAAAGGAACTGCTGCTAGCAAAGCCAGGCAGGGAACGCTTTTATAAGTCAGTGTAAGATTTCCCCCATCACCACCCCCCAAGAGCTGCTTTCTAGTCCTCTATCTTCAAGAAACTGAGATCTTGTCAGCTGTTAAAGGCACTGACATTTCCCATAACTACTTTAACTCATAACATGCAATAACATTGGAAATCTTCACAATATTTGTACCAAAAACCACCAGTAGCTCCAGCTACTGCAGTACTATTACACTTTTTGGATAAGAGTTCATATAATTTTGCAGGTTTGTGGGAAGGAGATAAGAGTCTCTCTCCTCCTTCATCCCCTCAGCACTAAACCCCTTGATTTTGAGGGAGTCAGTGTGGAGCCAGAACTAAGCGCAGGGAGCAGCACTTCACCGTACAGCCTCTGGTACAAAGAGACATCGATATCCCTTTCTTCTTCACCACTTGAACAATGCTGGTGCTCACTAATATTGCGTGCATTTAGACTTGTGATGCTAGGGTTGTATCGGTATACTGCTATTAGTAGTGACAGCACTTGCAGAAACTGCAGCTATTCTTAGTCCACACGCACGGCAGAAGTGATATACCACTTTCTTTTCACTAATTAAGCATTTCACAATCCCTTTTGATACATTTCTCCCCACAGTTTGAGAAACACTGCACTAATTGTAAATCAATTAACAATCCCCAAGGGTCCAGATTTAGGCCCGAAACCCAAAATGATTTGAAAGTTCCCTTTAAAAAAAAAATCTTACTGGTTTCCTTTTAATATACAGTGAAGTACAATGACTTCTCTAAGAAAAAAAAATAAAACGCCATGTATAGAATAGACTGGCAGATAAAAAGAGACAACGGGAAAAACACTTTTAAAAGATAAACTTGCTGACTTAATCTAAACCTCAGAGAAAGCATTAATGTAAAGCAGCCCATGGTTCCTCCCATGTGCTGCACTGCACTGTATTAACATGAAATTGTTATTCGACACTGCTCCTGTAAATTTTGCCCACTGTACTAGATTTGTGCTTAGAAAAGCAAAACACAGCTTTTTCCTTTTTCTTTTTTTGCTAATGTAAAGATTCACATCTGCCAATTTAATCTATATTTAATGATCTGGTAGATAAAAGTAAATCTGGAGGAAGAGACTACGGCCAAATTTAATTACAAATCGTTCCTTTCTGTAGGAACAGTGTTTACCTCCAGTGGCGAGGAAGTTCATCCCCAAGTTTAGAGAAATCTGGTTTTAGTACAGCTTGTGTTAACATGCAAGAGTGGATTTAAATGAGATAAGCTAAAATAGTTATTGTCCCCAAATATCCACCTTGTGCCTCTCCTGGAAGCTGCTTCCCCTGCAACAGGAAGAGTGAAGCTGTAAATCCACAGACCAAAGTATCCAGGTAATCTAAAACCAGCACTGGCTTACCTAAAATAATTTGTGCTGTAAAAAAAAACACCCAACAGTTGAGAATGAGTTACACATAATGGGCACAAATTAAAGCATGCAAATTTCCATCTGAATGCAAGAAATCACATCCTTTTATGAAATGGCTATTTCTGGGACAAATAAAGAGAAGACGGGAGAGATTAGCCAACATCCCGGTTCACCTGTACAGAGCCCATGCAGCCCTACTCTTAACATCTTCCAGAACAACCAGCCAGAAGATTGGTAGTAGAAGGTAACAGGCAGTGTCTACCATTCATTTCTTCATCAGACTGCACCCCTAAAAAGTCCACAAAATGATCCCCATGCAAATTCAGGCACCAACTCATTTCCATTCTTCCCCTGACATGACAGGAAGACTTAAAAGTAGAAGATCCTATACCCAGCTCTTAAAGTCATAATCAAGCCTCTTCATTAAAAATTAATTTTGACCACAGTGCTAATATTGCCAGTAGGGTTTTCTGCAGGGGGGAAAGAGTCTAGATGTTATTTTTCAAATTTATAATTGAGGAAAGTGATGGAAATGAGGGGAAACCCAAATAAAACCAAACGAGTATTCTGAAAGAGAGCAACTGAATTCAGTGAAGTCCTTCTCTCAAGGAGAAAAGCAAAAAGCTGGCACACACTTTAAAATCAGCTTTAATGCATACAAGCAACAGCCAGTTGCTAGGTTTACTGCAACTTAATTAGTCTACACCTGGTAAGAGAGAGGGCGGTTAATATGCAGTTTTGCCCTCCCTGTTTAAAGTAACTTTCCAGGAAAAAAGCAGTTGTAAAACCCTGACATCAAATAGTACATTTCAATGAACGAGAAGAAAGGTTAGGCACAGAGGCTGGTTCTGAAAAGCACTTAATTATATATTAATTGTGCAGGCAAAGAGTCTCTTTAACTCAGTGAGACTAATTTTGTGTGATTAAAGTTAAGACCATCATTGATGAACCCAGGCTGACAAACCTACAGAAACATAGTGGGAAGCATCAACTAGAAAAAGCTCTGTGCCTCATGAAGTCCAGGTTGTCAGAAGTCACGCGCCTGAAGGGGGGGTCTTTAAGGTAAAGTTTAATAACATTTGGTGGAAAGAAATACTCATAAGCTCTTTTCAGGCCCAGCACCTTCCAGTACACCACTGTCAATCACTGTGGTTTCACAATGACATTTCCTCATTTTGAAAATATTTTATTCTCTTCATTGCTAAGCAAACTATACATATACACAGCAGGTGAATTGGGATACTGTGCAAGTGAATATAAAAAAATGCTACCAAGTGTATACAACAAGCAACCTAAAAAAAACAAACAAACAAAAAAAAAATAGCCTCAGTACCCTGAAAGATAATGAACCTGCATCATGCTACAGTGAGAAGTTTTTTTGTTGTTCTTTTTAAAGTAATAATACAGTGTTGTTCTTTTAAATAGTTTTTCTTGCTGGTAAGTGATTGGAGAGGGAGGAAACCGGTACAGCAAAGTTTTTAGGATTTTCTGAATATATGTCAAATGGTGCCTGAACAAGCAGATCCACACAGGGGACAGGCACTGGCTGCAATGTCTGGTCAATGGGCAAGTCATTCCTCTTCTATGCCTTCCTTCTCCCTCCTCTCCTTTATAATCTCCAACAGCTAGCCATCTGAGGTATGAATCATCTCCTCCACTATAGCTCTTCAACTAAATAGATGTTTTAAAGGAAACAGAGTGGGGGAAAGTTAGCATTAAGTGAACCACAGGCAGAGCTATACATTTAGAAGCATGTATCACCCTCTATATTTTCAGGGCTCATTCCCACATTGCTCCCATACCCAACCAAGGCAAATGTGCAGGTTTGTGTGTATGGGTAGGTCCTGCACCTTGGTCGGGGGATGAAGGAATTGAGGACAGCCCTGCAGAGAAGGACTTGGGGGTACTGGTGGACAAAAAGCTGGACATGAGCCAACAATGTGCGCTCGCAGCCCAGAAAACCAACCACATCCTGGGCTGCATCAAAAGCAGCATGGCCAGCAGGTCAAGGGAGGGGATTCTGCCCCTCTACTCTGCTCTGGTGAGACCCCACCTGGCGTGCTGCGTCCAGCTGTGGAGCCCTCAGCACAGGAAGGACACGGACCTGTTGGAGCGGGTCCAAGAAGGGCCACAAAAATGATCAGAGGGATGGAGCACCTCTCCTACGAGGGCAGGCTGAGAGAGTTGGGGTTGTTCAGCCTGGAGAAGAGAAGGCTGCGGGGAGACCTTATTTTGGTCTTTCAATACTTAATGGGGGCTTATAAGAAAGATGGGGACAAACTTTTTAGTAGGGCCTGTAGCGATAGGACAAGGGGTAATGGTTTTAAGCTAAAAGAGGGTAGATTTAGACTAGATATAAGGAAGACATTTTTTACAATGAGGGTGGTAAAACACTGGAACAGGTTGCCCAGAGAGGTGGTAGATGCCCCATCCTTGGAAACATTCAAGGTCAGATTGGACGGGGCTCTGAGCAACCAGATCTAGTTGAAGATGTCCCTGCTTATTGCAGGAAGGTTGGACTAGATGACCTTTAAACGTCCCTTCCAACTCAAACTATTCTATAATTCTGGGGTATAAGGAAGGGATGTTTCTTTCCCATCTTCATTTCTTGTCACCACACCCATCTTTTCCATGTCAGAAAGGTGAGGGATGAGACCCTCAACCTTCATTCCCCCACTGTCCCCTGTGTCAGGAGCAAGCTGTTGCTAGCCTTCTCCCTTTCTATCCCTCCTCTTCTTCCTCCCCATAAAGTGGTATGAGGAAGCTTGTACACAACTTGGCAGGCTGGGTTGGAAACGTCCTACCTGATATAAGTCAGCATTGATCTTTGTTGTCCCCTCTAAAACTTATATAGTAAAGGTAAAAACAAGGTTCCATGACAGTACGCTAATATTTCATATAAGGTACGAGTTTTTTTGAAAGTTACTTTAAGCCCTTTTCTAAATTAAAAACAATCATTTTGGTATTATTTCACTGCTGCTTGGAAGGCAACTGCATAATATTTATTCATTTTTGTCCCCACTGTACTTGGTAGCAATAAGCTGTTGTTCACCATGACTAACATGCATCTTTCCCTGAACAGAGCGTGCACAGTGTCTACCATTTGTTATATAAGAAGAAAAAAGTAAAACATTTTTCACTCCAGAAGGCAAGAGATTTGTCTCTGTAGATGCTTAGTAAAAGATCTCAGCAAATAAAAATGGAGAAGCTTGGCAGGTCTGGAAATCAAACCATAAAGTGCTAAACACTTGGGAACTGCCCTTTCCCCTAAAAGGGCTTTCTGTGTGCCTGAAAACATACTGCTGTTATTCCAGCAACCCTCTAGTACCATTTTTCCCCAAAGTTCACACAGGAATTTCCCAGGCATATGCCACAGAAGGGTTAAACTAGAAGTGAAATTGATTGCACAGCATGAAGAAATTAGGATCCCATTTCAGTAAAACATTTTCAGCATGAATTCAGATTTTCTCCTCTCCAATGGAACTTTATAATGTACTTGGTCCCCAGATACCCTAGGGTCTAAAGCACATTATTAAACACTTTGCTTCACTCTGAGTACTATTTACAGAAATAATAATTATTCTAAACAGGTAACATGCTGTACTATTTCAAAATGCTATTAAATATTAAAGAGGTTGCTTTTAATATTAATGTATGTGCCACAAAAACAATCTCACAGAAGTCCAGAACATAAAACACGGCACTTGTATAACTCGATTTGGGTTGTTTCCCCCCTGCCCCACAATTTCCTACACAGAGTCTTTAATTCATAATTTTGAAATTGTTAGCTTCTGTAAACTACCTCAAATCAGTCCATGGGGCCACTGCATTAGAAATAACCAGCTAAACAGGACAACCCCTGAGATTCCTGTATGGAACAGCAAAGATCCTCCTGCTCACAGTGCACCACTGCTTAAGTTCCAAAACCTGCACTTGCTGCAGCCATTCAGTATGATCATACTCCAAACGCAAAGCACTGAGTAAAAATTTGAAAAGACTTTCCACCCAGAGATAACAACATTACCACAATTTTACAGTTGAACAAACTAAGGCATGAAAGTGTTAAGTGGGTCACACAAGCAATAAATGCCTTGTTTAAGCAGCTGCTTAAAAAGAAAAAGCAAATAAAAAACAGCTAAACACATCAAAAACATTAAGCAGTAAGAGAGGAAAAGGGTTACACCCCATATAAAAACACCTTCTACCACACATGCACTCACAGAAACATATGTGTGCATCTAAGTAAACATAAATGCAGAGACACACAGGCAGAGAAGAACTTATTTACACACAGGGCCGGCCGACCATACATACACAGGCACTTACTTGATCTATTTCCATTAACTTGGGGAAAGCACCCGGCCATTCGATCGCCACCTTCACTATATCAGCAGGAGGGGGCATTGCGACGCTGCCGTTCTTCGGAGCCAGTACAACTGGACACTAAATACTGCAGAGAGTCTCTCTCATTCACACCTGCAGGGAGAAGGGGGAAAAAAAAAAAAAAATACAGCAGTTCAGACACAACTCCAGTGCTGCCGCTTCATCTCCTACATTTTGCCTGGCTGGGCAGGTGGATGAAAACGTATGCGTGTATGTATGTGCAGGAGCAGAAGAATGGCACATATTACAGAAGCAAACAGAGGACACAATGCCACAACATGCTGCACAGCTCAACAGTCTGTTAGAAAGATGGCTGAAGCACTGAAATGTACAGTGAACAGGCATGCATTAGATTTAAATAGAGAAACTATTTTTAAATATTATTAAATACGCTGGTGGGGAAAAGCGACAAACTAGAGGAAGCTCCTGTTACAGTGTCAGTCCTGGAGTCCCAGGGAACCTGACTAAAGCGGTTAAAGCTGGCGCTCCAGGAGAAGAGATTGCCCAGGAAGTTATGGCCAGGAAACACTGTTTCTTTTAACTATAGCAATGATCTTCTGGGTGTTCACAAATAGATCACTGCACTATAGCAACCAGGATGTCAGGAAGAAGGCAGAACACACGGCAGTTTCCACATATACATACACACACACATATCCTCACCTAACAGATCCAGAGATAGCCATATATAAATACTTCTTGATGGTAAATCTCAGACACGTGAATACACAAGGATATAGTATACATTCACAATGATATAATCAGCTATATAAAACATCATAGTTCTGCAAGAATATGAATATCAATAGGATCTCATGTCAAATAGTGCAGGCTGTGAATTTTGGGGAAGGGGAGGAAAGGGGAAGAACCAAATCGTCAGGTTTTGCAGAATAAGTTCTGTCTCTTTTGGCTCATCAAAGTTTGTAACCTTGCAATAACAACAAACATTTTTCAAGCAGGTGTATTGCCTCCCTGGGCTTGCAAACAAACCTTCTGCACCCCTCTCCCAGCTCAGTGGTAGCAGGACATCCACTGAAGTAGCAAAGCTCTGCCATTCTCAGACACAGCAATCTGTTCAGCCTCCTGCAGACTGGGAGGTTCCTGCTTGCTTTTCCAAGTCCTCCATGCTGACCACGACATATCCCGCACGCTCTGCCGAGACCCGACAAAATACCATCATGTATTACAAAATGAGGGAAGCTGTAGAAATCTCCAGAGGTGAAGTCCCACTTCTTCTTAGCACAAAAGAGAAGGAAGTGGTGAAAGCATGGACACATGCTTGCACATGTACCCTTTGAAAGAGCTAAGGCAAGAGATCAGCTGATAGAATATACCAGACATCCAAAAGCCACAAACAGGTACAGGAAAACAAGGCTCTGACCATCTTCAGTTGCTGCTTCAACCAACCCAGCCTAACAACCCTTTTCCAATTGCAGCAGAAGCATGAACGCAGATCAGCCTGAACAAAATCATGAAACCATCCCTTTATCAAGAAATTTTGCACCTTTGTCTCATACTACTTAGAAGTGGGAGTTTGTCCAGCCTTCATGTATATGGCTCTACCTTTCCTTTTTTTCTTGTGTGTCTTCTGGTCTACCCTGAAAAGGTTGTCTTTTCTACATAATGGGTTCTGTGTAGAACCCATTATACATAGGGTTCTCAACACGTACTATAAAAACAATATACGAACTTTAACACTCCAGCAATTTATTTCCAACAATGGCAGTTCTGATGCCGACAGGATCACAGACCACCACAAAGCAAAGTGCAAGGCAGTAAATAAGACAATGGATGGTCTATAAATAAGACTGGATTGCAGGAAGTGCCCCGAAAGACTAAACAACATGATTAAGAAACACAGTGATACTGTCTACATTTGGTAGATGTTACAGGGACCAGGAATAAACACAATTAAAGCACGCAACTGGCTTGCTGGTCATTAAGAATAGTCAGACATTCACTTTTGGCTGTCTTTTCCACCGCAGAGCCTGAGCAAATGCAAAGCTCCCACCATTTCTCCCCTGACACCTCAGGATCCCGCCATCTGCATCTCCCACGAGCGCTCCCCTTGCTGCGCAGCATGCCAACTCAACCAATCAGCGTAAAAGTATTTTCGGTCATCTGGCTTTTACCACATTCAAGTCAAACAGCTTCCCAGAGGTGGCAGAACGTGGCGGGGGAGGAGAAGCAAGACTTATTGGCAGCAACGAGCTGTTAATCCACCTCAACAGTCAAATGAAACTGAGACCTTAGTGCCTTTTTGCTCCCACACTCACAGTGATGGTGTTTCCTACCTCCTCAGCAGAAGTGTCCTCAGTAGTCTCAGTCTGGTGACGTTTTGGTATTAAACCGCCCGCAGCACTTCAGCGGAGCTGGCTGACCCAATGCCTGGCTGACAGGCGTCTCCCCGCACACCCTGGCATGGCACCGCATCCCTGGCAGAAGGGATGCTGGAAGCCGGCCAGGGCCAGAGCCCGAGTTTACTGGCTGCGACACAAAAAGAGCAGCAGCAGTTCTTGCCAGAAAAACTTGATTTGAGGATAGCTTCAGATGAGTAATTCCTTTTTTTCAAGAGTTTTATTCCCCCCCCATCAGGTTTCTTCTACAGTTTGCATGAAAAAAAAAATCATCTGTAGGCCACAAATATAAAGAGAAGGAAGACCTATAAAAACCATAGAATCCACCTAAGGCATGGGCAATCACACATTCTTTTGACTGGGAAGACAGGGAAGCAACTTGGAGCGCTGTCACCTCTCACCATGAGAGACAAAGGGAAGGTAGGTAACTCACAGCCCAAGACGTCCCCTAGGAGGCTGGCTTACTCCAAAGCTCACGACGAATGCTGGAGAAAAACAAACAAAAAAAAAAAAAACCAACCCAAAATGATGACTCATGGCCACTCGCCATGACTATGAAAGCAAAACGACATCATGCAGTAATTAATTTGCAGAAAACTTCCACTCTCACATACAAATGTGGGCATTAACCCTCATTTTGCTTTAGCGAGTTGTGGTCCATCTCAACAAGTCATGCAGGAAGAAAGCAAATGGTTTAAGAAGAGTCAAAGAAAGTTGACGGTAAGTTAATAAAATTCAGCTATGGATTTGCATTCCAAAGCAAAGTGCAAGAGAAGTCTGCCACAGCATTCAGAAGACAATTTCAGTGCGACTAGTTTTTAATGCAGGCTAGCACAGATCTCCTACATAATTATAATTATTAATATACATATGCTTATACAGTCATAAAACACAAAGCATAGTGACAGATCTTTAACTAATACAAATGGATATAGTTCTACTTCTCCCACCAGGAAAGAACAACTCAGAGACATCAGTGTGGTCTGAATGCCGAAAAGCACATATAAAATCATCACTACAAATCTCTTTCTGTCTGTTTCCCAGTGGACAGCCTAGTCAAATGTGCCGACTTTTTTTTCCTAGGTTACAATCTTATTAATCCAATGCAGGATCCAAAAGGTAATTTAGTTTCCTTCCACACCTTTGTGGCAATGCCAGAAACAATTTTTTTTTTTTTAAGGCCAAAATAGATGTGTAGCTGTCATCACAAAATTATGGCTGCAAAGAAAATTCTGCAATCTACAGTGCCGACAATTACAAATTACCTACTATTTATTCCAGTGGTGTGCAGTGTGTAGACACTGCCCAGTAAAATAAGGAAGGCACAACCCCTGGTGTGAAATGCTTCCAATTTAGTAAGCAATTCTCATGATGTGAATGAAGAACTAGAACTGATTTCAACTGCTTTTTGTTATGCCAGCAGCACTCAAGCAGTGAAAAGGATACGGATGTTGCTAAAGGGTCTAGTTATGGAGTTTTCTCAAGTGCAATTCTTTTTTTTCTCCCAGTGGGATCCGAGAAGCACCGACATGTAAGAGCAACTTTGCAACTAATTTTTACAATGTGTGCGAGCATGAGTGTATGAAGTGGAGGAGGGGTCTGAGGAAAAGGAAGGCAACTTCCCATTATTTTCCCTAATGCATGCATGCAGCTGTAACCTGGAGGAGGTTTAATCAACTTCCATGCTAAGCAGCACACCATTTTATAATTTGAGGGGAAAAAAGCCACAACCAAAACACCCCTGCAATAGGGTTTTCAGACCTATGACAGATAAGCCCATTAAAGTACAAATTCTGCAAGTTATTACCACATACAGTATATTTCTGCATTTCAGCCATGCTATGCAGTGCTTCCAGTGGTCTACTAAGTCAGAGTAATAAACACCCAAGTTAGAAACAAAAGTGTGTTAAATTTAATGCAAAAATGCATCAGCACAGACACGCAAGCTCTCAATTTACCTGCCTGGCTCTGAGGGATTAATTCAGCACATATGTCAGTAAAACATATTGAATTTTTCCCTTCTACCTATGCATTGCACGTGGAAAACAGGATTTTAGTTATGCATGAAATGGGTTCTCAGTAGAAATTTTTTTTAAAAAACAACTTGTTTTGCAATTTCCCTGGCACCTTCCATACAAGGAACTCGAAGTACTTTAAATAACTTATAGCTGTCAGGGCATACCTTTAATAAACTGTATTCTAACTCTATAGACATAAGAAAAAATGAAGGCTAATAAGAGTTATGTGACTAGCAGTTCTAGTTGTATATGAAAACAGCAGCCTACAGCAGCTCATTTCTTCTTTTACAGAAGAGAGGTAATGTTCAAACAGCAGGCCAGGTCATTTCACGAACAGCTCAAGGAAGGAAGTTAATGAGTAAAAAACAACTGAAGGAATGCCACGTGCATTTGAGAATTAAATAAAACAAAGCATGCATTTCTCCTCCCTGGACAAAAGGCAGCATACATAGGAATCACCTGAAGCTGGCACAGATCCCCGCTCCGCTCCCTCCTCACAGGCAGGTTTTCCCATGGCATTTCTTGATAGCAAAACAAGGTGAACGGAAGGGAGGGCAATAACACAGCCAGGTCAAGGCAGGACACAGCGGGTGCTGGTAGGGAGCTGAGCCCTGGCTGGCCACGCAGGGACCCGCAGCGGGAGAAGCGGCACACGGGTCCCTCCGCTCGGGACCTTACGTAAGTAACCGCTTCTTGTCAAACCTCATCAGCTTCCTTCACTCAGCTCCTGCCGCCCCAGCAAACAGAAACTAAGTGGCAAGTTCAGCTAGAAGGTCTCTTGGGGACCAAGTCTGATTAACGATTTTAGAAAGATAATCCAACGCTGGATTAATATCCCCCACGAGAGTTATTTCTGGAGTTAAACTGCATGACTGAACAGCCAAGTCTAAGGAGTCGTAAACATGCTCTACCATCTCTGCAAGAAATAAAAGCAGGCCACAGAAGCCAGGGGGCTGGATGTACAGTTTCTGTACATAAAAATGCTTTCATGCTGCCTTCTTCCCCTTTCTTATGTGTTTGGTGCTATTCAACCCTGAACTAGAAAGGAGTCAAAGGCCCAGCAGACCCATGTCAATAAAATCTACAGATGTTTTGCCACAAATGGAAGATAAAGCTCTACGGGATCTATGAGCTATATTCTAGTAAGTGATGGAAAAGGGGGTGATCTCAGAGAAGAGACAACCCAAGGGGGCTGCTACCCCCTCTGCAGCAGCCACTGACACTGCAGGAAGACCTGACCCTACTCAAACAGACTTCCACGGTTCAGAGTGGTCCATCAGCTTCCCAAAAGAAACATTTCTTTGATGCTGAATCCACAATCTGCTGATCAATAATGCATCATTAGCCCAGCGATGCACCATTTAGTATTATGATAAAATGAACTTTGGACCCTTCAGGTTTACTTTTCCACTCCAAAATACCTGGAAACCTAGTATTGGAGGAGATTTTAGGAATATGGGTGTGAAATATACAGAACAGGACAGTTTTTGGCACTGGCAAAGCCACCCAGGAAAGAAGGTGAATATTCGTGTGGTTATCACCTGTTTGATTCTCACATACCCATAACCCTTCTTCATTTTCATTCCTAGTATTTTACCTTCCCCACAGCCATCTTGTTCCTCTCCTTAGGGAGCATTTTATGTGGTTGAGGTTTCACTACCATTGACAGGCCCACTTTCAAAAAAGTACTCGTCAAAACTAGAGAGAAAAATAGGCTTTAAAGGGTGCTTTAAAAGAAAAGGGGGAGAGAAACACAACAGACCAGATGTACTCAGAATACAGGCAAGCAGGCTGTCTGGTCTTGTTTCTGAAGCACATATTGAAGCATACCAGAAAAATTCAGGTACTTATTTAACTTGAACTCCCCCGCTTCTTGGAAGATCGTGCTCCTTCTACTAAGGAACTTTTAGTTACACATCTGTAATTTGGAAGAGAGAGGTCTAAAAACTTGAGTTTGATTACTCAAGGTATCTGAACCTTTGTGACAATTTAACTAACGCTCACATACCATCCAGTCAGATAAAGACGCTCTGCTTACTAAAGATGTTGATATCTGAGCTCTTCAAACTAGAGATCAGGAAAGTACCAAACTCGAGTATTCAGAAGACTGTTCCAAGAAATTAAAAAAAAAAAAAAAAAACAACTGAAAAACAAACAAACCAACCAACCCAACCCAAAAAACGCACAACAACCACCATACCAACAATAACCCAGCAGTCAATGAGGTAAGGTCTATCTAGCTTCACAAAAAAGCATAATTTTTCAAAGGGGCTGAGTACTTGCCTAGCACGTGGAATTTAAAGACCACAGCAGGTATGAAGTACGGAAACAAAAATCAAAATCAAACACTACTCTGAATAAAACATTAGAATCCACTTAAACTTTTCACAGTTTATCAGGGCTTGCCATGTCATTTGGGGTTGTTTCTCATCATTGGGCTGTACTCCAGATGTTTCTAAATCGAGGCAAGCTGCAAAACATGTCCCTTAAAATCCAGCTGAATACAATTTTCTTTTCCTACCTCTCAGGGTAGTCTCACATAACCTGAGAGGTAGGAGAGAAGTAATGGGAAAAAGATGAAGCCTCAATTTCGGCCAGTGCTGCTGCTGTTCTTAAAGGGTTTTAAGGATAGAATGAAAGTTTTCAGCAATAAGAAAGCTAGAGGGAAGAAGAAAGGAAAAAGGAAACTGGAACTGTGAAATAACAACTAAAATAAAGCAATGCTAAATATTACAACTCAAAAGGATGGATGCAATTTTTCTGGAGGCGAGGGGGGGAGCTTTTTAATGCTTAAACACTCCAAAGGAGTCCAGTGAAACTGGAAACGGAATAAGTTTGTTAGAGGCTGGTTGAAAATATGCTGAAGAGAAACAGAGAAAGTTCCTCAAAAGTGCTGTGACTCCGGAAAGCAATTTTGAATAGAATACTACTAGGAGAAAAGGAATAACAAAAGGTCACAGTCCTCTTTCTAGCACTGGCATGATCTGGCTATGGTACTTGGGACTTTCCTGGCATTTGGATAAATCAGGGGGCTAGAAAGGACACACAAAAGAACATCTTGCATCAAGATGATAACACTTTATTGCTTCGTTTCAGCAGAGGCTGAACCAAGACAATGATGACTGGCTATATCCCAAAGGAGATAACAGATACAAGAAGATAAGCACAAGGTTGGGAGAAACCCTAAAACTTCCTGCTAGAAGCAAGATGAAGCAGCAGTATAAGAAACAAAGAGAATTTTTTACCCTGTCAGTGCTTATGACACATACAGAGGAACAGTCAGGAAGTTAGCAGTCAAATAGAGGAAGAGAAGGCAACAGAGATGCATGAATGCTAAAGGAAATAACCAAGTTAACTGACAGCACAGACAGGATGTCGAAGGTTGAAACAAAGTTATTTTCTAAAGAAATCATTCTGCAAAGAAAAGTACTGTGGAAAAGAGAGATATGTTGATACTCCACAGGGAATAAGCAGAGCCTGATGCTCATCGTGCTCATCAGAAGTAAAAGAAACAGCAAAAGAAAGACTGGATACCATTATGAGTCTAATGAAGACACAAAAGTTTTGAGGACACCAGCCTTTTGCTTCAGGCACTGACACTGCTCTTCAAAGATGACAAAAAGCAAGAGAAGGAAAAAACACACCTGTCAGTAATCTTGCAGCAAAAAGCAGCTCCATCTACAGAGGTATTCCTACCAGCGCTGTTTCTCTTATACTTACTGAAATCAGTGCATCAAAACAGCTAACAGTCAAAACACCCCATGTTTTCCTGACTTCTCAGCACTATACAGTCTCTGAATCCACCCCTGTAGACTTCTAGCTCTTTGCCAGTTCATGCTCTCATATTCACAAAGAACAATTTGCCCTTAACAGTGCCTGCTCTCTGAAGGACATTCAGCAAAACAAGACTGCAAACGGGAAACACAGTGACGGCCACCCAGGAAAAAGAAAAAGCATTGCACAGTTAATATTAGAAACTTTGTCTATAGCTAAAATGTGTGGAATAACTTGAGCTTTTCTGCATTAAGGAGATTGTATCTCCAAACATTATCAGTTGTTGAGACTAATCTGGCATTTTAACGGACATTATTAAACTCACTTTGGAAACAGGAATACAGAGATGCTATGGAAACAAACGTGGACACAGTCACATCCCAAAAAAAAAAAACTACTGTGCATATGCCCATCCTTTGATGCCACCCTGCTTTGCTGAGTACTGCTCAGCCTCTGTACCTGAAGGCCAGGAATCACTGTTCCAGGGACATCCCAACCAGATATCACCCTCCCTTTCAGTGCTGAAACATACCTTGGGGCCACCATTTTTAATTCTAGATCATGAAGAGCTTGCATACCTGAGCAATCTTCTCAGTTATCCAGCCAGGTTAACCATAAGATCACTGTAAGGTAAAATACAAGCAAAAAGACACTGAAGAACCCCAGAACAGGGCAAGCTCCAGGTTCATACAACCAGAACACAGAGGTTATTTTGAAGGGCTGCTAGAAACCTTTCAGAATAAACTTGACTACAAGATAACAGCAGTGCCAACACTCTGCTCAAACAGCCCATATCCAGGGGAGATGTGCCCTGTGTAAAGTTTGGTAAGCTGCATTAAATGTGACACTTGGTAACAGGAGATTTGGGTATTTTAACAGGAGACTACCCCTTGCTCATCTCCATATTGCAAAACCATGAGTAGCAGGTGACCCTGCCTGAGCATGGGGTTTACACAAGATGACTTCCAGTAGTCCCTTCCAGCCTCAACCATTGTGTGATTCTGTGAGTACACTGATATTATGACCAGCCGTTGGTTACAACATAAGAACAACAATCTCCGTAACTCTTCCCAGCTGGCATCCAAGAGCACTCATTCAAAAAAGATCCCAGCCTTCCATAACTTGAACTAAGATTTTAAAGATCAAGATGAAACTTTACTTCTGACAGGAAAACTACTGTAAATTGCTTTTGTGTTACAGTCTAATACATCACATTCAAGCACTTGGTACAGTTTGTGGTTGCCCCATAATTCTACTGCACACTTAACTCAACATCAAAATCCACATGGCCCACAGAAAGAGGAAAGAGTGATGCAAACATCATCCTTCTACTGGTTTGAGTCATTATCTCTAGGGAGTCATGCTGTTTAAGCAGCGGACAACAGTTGAAAAGGTTACCGTCTCTATCTTTTAGCAGGGACAGCAGGACAGACAATGTGTTCACTCCAGAATTACAACCCACATGTCAACTTAAAACCCCATCAATTCTAATTTATGCTATTATGCTGTGTTGGGGCCAGTTTTGTTTAATATCTTTATCAATAACCTGGATGAGCGGATCAAGTGCACCCTCAGTAAGTTTGCAGATGACACCAAATTGGGTGGGAGTATCGATCTGCTTAGGGTAGGAAGGCTCTGCAGAGGGATCTGGACAGGCTGGATTGATGGACCGAGGTTAATTTTATGAAGTTTAACAAGGTTGAGTGCCGGGTCCTGCACTTGGGTCACAACCACCCCAGGCAACACTCCAGGCTTGGGGAAGAGTGGCTGGAAAGCTGCCTGGCAGAGAAGGACCTGGGGGTGCTGGCTGACAGCCAGCTGAACAGGAGCCAGCAGTGTGCCCAGGTGGCCAAGGCGGCCAACAGCATCCCGGCTTGTATCAGGAATAGTGTGGCCAGCAGGAGCAGGGCAGTGATGGTGCCCCTGTACTCGGCACTGGTGAGGCTGCACCTCGAATGCTGTGTTCAGTTTTGGGCCCCTCAGTACAAGAAGGATGCTGAGGTGCTGGAACGTGTCCAGAGAAGGGCAACGAAGCTGGTGAAGGGTCTGGAGAGCAGGTCTTATGAGGAGAGGTTGAGGTAACTGGGGTTTTTCAGTCTGGAGAAGAGGAGGCTGAGGGGAGACCTTATCACGCTCTACAACTACCTGAAAGGAGGTTGTAGCGAGGTGGGTGTTGGTCTCTTCTCCCAAGTAACAAGTGATAGGACGAGAGGAAATGGCTTAAAGCTGTGCCAGGGGAGGTTTAGATTGGTTATTAGGAAAAATGTCTTTACGGAAAGTGTGGTCAGGCATTGGAACAGGCTGCCCAGAGAGGTGGTGGAGTCACCATCCCTGGAGGAGTTCAAAAACCATGTAGATGTGGCACTTCGGGACGTGGTTTAGGGGACATGGTAGTGTTGGGTTGACGGTTGGACTTGATGATCTTAGAGGACTTTTCCAACCTTAATGATTCTATGATTTTATTACAAAAAAAAAAAAAAGTTGGGGGGGAGAGCCACCAATTCAGCCACTGCAGTTGAAGCCAAAGAGAGGTGTTATGATTGTCTCCTGGTTTACTATCAGAAAAAAGTGGAAGTACTTTAACAAAGAAACCTGACTCATGAAAAATACTAGCTAATCTAGTAAATATGTTTACTTCATCTTTCAGGTAAGAATTCATTTTCAATTAAAATGTCACCTTTGTAGTACATATAATCTGCTTCTCCAAATATCCTCTATCTCATTAAGTAACTATAATTACAAAGGTTCTGTAAGACTCCCCAAATGGCTACACAGCTAATACTCACTGTCAAAAGCTGATGATGGCACAGCTGTGTTTCCCTAGCCCCACACTCCAGTTGAAGCTCCTGCTCCAGCCTCTCTGGGAACATGCATAGTTGTGCCAAGAATGAGTAAAACACTCACTGTTTCCAAATTGGCTAATCAACGAACTGAGTGCTTAACCTTCCCGGAATACATGCATCCAGACGACGCAACCAGCACTGTCTGCACACTGAGGACTCAACCGTGCCAACTGCATTATTCTGCAATACGACTCATGGCAGTTTCCTTCTCAGGAGCCAGAACATCAGTTGTCACCGATTGCTGCTGCAACTCAATCAACTGCTATCAAAACACCTATTCAAAATGAACCAGCACTTCCTGTGTGATGCTCTTCTCTATTATCCTAAAAACAAATAGAGTGCCTCAAATATTTAATACCCTCTTGATTCCACCCAGGAGTTATTGCCAAGTATTTCACCTGCTAAGAACTTACAAACGCTAACTACAGAACAGGGAGAGGCTAGCAGCAACAGGCAAAAGAACACTATGCCTTTGCTGCATAGTAACATGCATGCCTCTAACTTACTGTATAGCAAAAAAATGGATCCTCGTAACTATTTTATGTTAAAAATATTGTAATACATACATCATCTTGAGCCACCATCCTTATGTTCTCCACGAAAATGAAATCTTTCTACTACAAAAACCTCAGGCTTCTGCCATTCAAAGTCCAGTTCCACAGCAGATCTGACATTTCTGCTTCCCTGATGTCATGGCCCAGCCTCCTCCTCCCCAGTGCCAGCACTGGCCCTTGTCCAGCAGGCCAGTTCAGAGAGATGGACTGTCCAAAAACTAACCCCACAAAACAAAAACAAAGACACATTTTCAGCCAGATTAGCCCCTTGAATGTGTTCGCCACTCACTCACCTGAGCATCAGAACCACCGTAAGGCATGGGTAGGGGCAAAGAGGAAAGCAGAAATATAACCTGCTCATCTTAAACAATCATGGAAACATGCCCTGAGCCAAGAAAGAGGATTTATTTCACCTGCGCAAAGTTCATGGCACACAGCTGAGATTCAATTTCATAGAGGAGAACAATGTAAAAATATGCAATTACTAAGTTCATTACAGTATGTTTCATTAACTCAATGAGCTCCTTTATAATTGTAACAGACATTAAAAGATTAAAGTATTTGGATAAGATCCAAATAAATTTTTAGCGCTCTGATGATTGCCAGAGTTCATATCTTCAGAAATATAAAGTAATATCCCTTCACTAAGTCCCCTGTGAGAGTAACCACTGTTTATCCTTCTTGCTTGCAGACTTTAGTGTTCCCAAATTAAATTTTCCCATTGCACTTGGGGGTGAGGGGTGGCAAATCACTGTTCGGTTAACTGTCTAGTTTGGTTTGACATAGTTAGAAGCATTTCCAAACAAAGCTGTCAACTGAAGTTGACTATTTTGAACTTCCTAGAGGGCTAACACCTGGCTGAAAAGCCCTTTGTGTGAAAATGGCAACACTAAAACAAAGCACAACACAGTAACTCCGTGGCACGTTTCATCTCCTTTCAGTAGTAATTTAACATCAGTAGAGCTCTAATGTTCAAGTAGTAAGTGCGATTTAGCTGTTAATCTCTTTAAAACAGAACGGAGTCCTCTTTCTGCCCTTCAGTAAAGTACTTCTACTCTGCTGTGAAGACTAAAACACAGCTTTAGAGGTTTGGCAGCATGGTGACAACAATAAACATAGAGCCTTACCCACTCTCATTTTACACTATATTAAGCAATATTCACAGGTTGTACAATTAAAGTATAAGCATTTCCAAAAAGCCATGGTGCGCATCTCTACTAAAAGAACACTCCATTTTCTTCTCTCTCCCCCCACCCTATCCCACAGTACACTGATGCTTCACATTACTGTTTTTGCAGTCTTCATTCTGCATTCAGAGAACTATAACCACGGCCCAAGAGAAGGTCTTAATTTGGAGTAAGGTGTATGATCAGATAAGAGATGTCCTCTTTCCAAAGCTGCCAAACAACTTGCCCTGTAAAAAATAAGCAGACTTCACATGTCTGGAGACCAGGACTCGAGTCCCATTTCAACGACAGTCCCCTACTCCCAACAGGGGGTTCTGCTCTTCTGTCAGAGCTGGATGTGACTTCCTTCTACCTTGCTTGAAAGATTACTCCAGCATGCAGGGCTCACAAAGACAGGTTCTCCACAACATGCGGTTCCCAATCACTGCTCCTTGATCTGGGCATGCAAAGCTTAAGAGGACAGCATACATAAGGAACGAACCAAAAGATGTTTTTGAAGATTTTTTTTGAAGTTTCCTTTTCACACGTGCCATTCTCCAAACTCTGGAGCAGATTCCTACTAGGCACAACACCTTCACAAGCTCTCTTCTTGGGGTGTTAAAGAATTAGATGGATTTCAGCTATATCTCTTATCTTGCTGGTCTCGCCCAGGATGCCAACAACTTTGACTAGGACTGGGGAAAAAACAAAATGACATTAACTCCACTTAAGGCACTTGAAGGAAATTATGAAGCAACAGTGCCAACAGGTAAATATGCTGCATCAGCACAGAGGACAAAGTCTAAAGCTCCCATTCAAACAAGACAGAATAATGTAGTCTTGCATTTGCAAAACAAACCTCTTGAGACACAAAAGCCCCAGATTCTTATTTGACCTTGGTGTCACTGAGAGAATGTAATCATTAGCAGCTAGTGTAAGATACACCAGAGAAAAATAAACTGAAAAAAAACCACCTGCAAACAGACCTTTTATCTACCAAGTTTTTCCCCACAGCACTGATTAAAGAGAACTCCCTACCATACGTAGTAATCTCACTGTTTAAAGGAACAGAAAGTCTGCTTCAAAGATGAGGATGTTAAACTTGGAACCAAGAACACTTGTGTTTAATTTTCTTTTATTCAAAGGCTTTGTGTGTGGCCACGTACTTGCCCTTTGGCCCTCTGTGCCTCCAACGGCCAACTATAAAATGGGGCATCACACTTCCTCAGAGAAGTTGAGAGGCATTTAGAGGCTACAGTGAGTTGTATCTAAATCAGGCTGATAGATTACCCAGAATGGGCAGCCGCCTCATTTATTCATGTGCTCGGACAAACTACTCACCCAGTTCTTGCATTTTACCCTTCACGGCCCTCAAGGTCCTGAAAGCAGAGACTGACTTACCTATTTCTTGCTACCATCCTTAGTTTGAATACAACACCTGCCATTAAAAACCAGAGAGGCAGAAGCAGAGGACGCAGCTTCAGAGTCTGCTGGAAACAGTCTCTGTGCTTTTTAGCATTTCGAAGCATATTCCTGCAGTTATCCATCTGACAGGGCTTCTCAAAAGAATCCCACATATGGGCTTTGGGATGGGACAGAAAAGGGTAAACCATTTTGTGGCTACATTTATTGGCCATTGTCTTCCAATTCTTTTACTCTGCCAAATTTTAAAAGATTCATTACCAGCACAAAATGACAAATACACTTCTAGGTGGATTACACACTTTAAAACAAATCAGCAAGGGAAACTAATTTCCCAGGCAAAATAAAAGCATCACCATTATATCCATTTAAGCCAAGACTGAAAGAGCATGCAGAACATGCTGTAGGGAGGAAGTCTGAAGTCTCACTGCCATTTTTCTTTACATACAAAGCTGTTTTTCCTTACGATAAGAGTCCCTGAGGCACGCACAAATGTCTGCGGAGCCAATCAAAATGCAAATACTCTGAAACAGCCCAGTGAGAAACTACTGCTCACCTCTTTACCATGTTCTTCCTTCTACTCAGGCTTTCATCATTTAATATGGGTGACTTTGCAAAACACTGTGTGCTTTGGTTTTAGAGCCCTCAAAGTTTAAGCTGTTCTCAACTTGGAAATAACCTCTCATCTGGCTCCTTGGTTCAGTCATTCCTGGCAACTGTCTTATTTTCAGCACACACACAACAGGAAGAGACCACTGTCCTGTGACAGTTACCTCTTTCTGGCCCCAAATAATCTCTGTAGTTTTACACAGTGAAATTAATGCATGGCTGCTGGCCACCCTACCCTCCCACCTTTGCTTTTAGTCATTTAATTGCTGAAGTGGAAATACAGATGTTAAGAGACAGGCACATGACAGAAAACAATTGCCTCTTGCTTTGAAGACACATAATGCGACAGCAAGATGAAAAATCCCACAGCTACGAAGGATCCCAATTTTCTCAGGGTAAGACACTCAAAGCATCTTGCATGGAACAGTTTCATCTCTAATAAAATCAAATTGAACTATGAGGAGTTGCCTGTTTTTAACAGTTCCTTTCTAGTGACAGATTTACATCACTGTCTCTCCTGGTTCATTAACCAAGCTTATTTAAGAAAGAAGAATCATATCTTAAAAGGAAGAAGGCATCAAGGTAGCTTTGCATGCCACCAGCCAAGCTAACTACAACATGTATTGCTGCTTTCTGTAAAGAGAAACTCAACCATGCCGAAGGTTGGCAGTTTATTCTAGCAGCTGAGAAGTAAAAAGCCTTGTTGAGCATGTTTGCCTTTTGAGCAGCTACACATGTGATGATGTATGCAGCAGGGCTATTAGCTTGTGTGTGAAAAGGAAGGGCTACAGGTCTCTGCTGTTGGGCTGCGTCCCTCTAAATTTTCATTTTCAAGTTTGCAAAAATATATTACATTTTTATATAGATGAAAAAGCTAGCAATGATACCCATACAAGCTGCTTTCAAGCATTTTAGAGAAAACATCATCTAAAGCATCATTTGACCTGGATCTGCTTTTAGATTTTTAATTATTGACTTATACTATGTGCATTAAAAGTCATTGGAGTCAAAAAGTCATTTGTATTTAAGATACCATTTTTGCTTTTGTATTACTTTTAAGTGATGACAGCTTTAAGGCCCACTAGAGTAAGCAGGGATTAGACTTTAATGTGCTTTCCTTGCTTTTAGTACATAAAAGTTTCACATGATCAACTCTTAGAAAGAACAGCAACTGTCAGGAGTTTTACTATGTTCTTTTTAACATGGATGAAGTGGGGAAACACTCGTTTATTTAATTTTAAATAGGTCCTTCTTTCATAGAAGAAATCTAAGCATAATACTCACATTTAGCTTAGGCAGTACAATTCATCTCTCTCACTCTTGGCATTTCCCCCCACCCCCTTTTCTTTTCTGACTGTTTTTTATTTTGCTTTACATGACCCATTCTTCGAGCCTTCTTCCACTCCCTCAGAGATGACATTCACACACACGCCGACCATTTTTGCCCAGGTGGAGTTTGTACCAACTGCTGCACTTGTATCTCAGCCAAAGCAAATCCCAGCTGAGATGCAACAGGGACACTTCACCCCTCCCCAACCTCCCTCTGCACTTTTGAGGATTTTAAAGCACAGAGAAGTAAAACCTTCACTGGCAATTTGCGAATTTCAGAAGCGCACATTGATATTTCATTCTTCCTGTGTTTTTTTTTTTGAAATGTCAGATTCAAACAATCTATGCTCTGCAGAAGCCAATTACTGTAGCTTTCATGAAGGTTAAAAGTTCAAAAGGAAAGCTGGTTTCTTCATTTAGCAGCCTCTTTCAACAATTCTGATAAAAAGATGCCAAAGAGTGAGAGGATGTGTAGGTATGGCAGCAAGGGGAATGAGGAGATGGGTCTCAGAGTTTTTAATCCTCTTATTTATGACTCCCCCTCTTCCACCAGGTTCTGACCTCATCCTTTTCAGGGCACACTGTCCCAAATGCTAACTACCAGCAATGAGAAAAGGCTAGGAGAAACACACATTTCCTGCTGTCTTCCTTCCCACACACAAAGAAAACAGTCCCCAAAGCACATTTTACCTTGAATCCTTTGGGAAAACTTGTCCCAGACACACAAGGCATAACCATGAAAATTATACCTGTTTCTCAAGCTTGCAAGCTTACTACGCCTCTTCTCAAAATCCCCTTCCTGCTGACAGATATAAATCAAGGAAGCAAACTTACTCTGTGAAGTCAAAACTTCACATGGCCACAAAAGGCTTGCTTTTTTAAACATAAAGTTTGCACATGAGCATAAGCACTAAAAGCAGCATACCAAGTATTATCTTGCATTGTTTTTTCTAATGAAAATACACTGTAACCACAAAAGGAAAAGCTTATGGATCAGTAATGAAGGGACTGATTCATATGCCCCAGAGAACAAGTGCTGAACAGTGTACACTCAGTGAGATTTCAGCTTTATCCCTTATTAAAATAAAACCACGTGCCTGATCTTTAACCCACTTTGATTTATGTTTTTGCTTTTCAAGATTATGAAAGTAAGTACGAACAGAGGAGCTAGAAGAAAACAATTTATCATGAAAGCCTTATATACCAAATATTAGAATAGCCATCAATCTTACTTTCTCTCTCAAAAACATGTATTTATAGTTTTGAAGGACCAGACGGGAATTCCAGTTCAAAAGCCACAAAAGTAGGCTGATGCAGAAAATAAAATACTACATCCCAAATGTAACATAACCTCTGCTACTGTACATAGACATCACTTGGTCATCTGTCAATCCACTAAAATGCCAAATGCATTTGAAAGACATTAAAGTATCAACAAGAAAAAAGGAAAAGACATTTGGAAAGGTCAGAGATTTACCGATTCCGAGTTGTGCGTACATAAATCCTCAAATCCAAGGAACGACCGTGTGCTTTACACCATGGTATCTTATGTTCCAGACACCTTCCACACCACAGAGTCTTTCACTGGAATGCAAATCTGGATTAGTGTCACAATGCAGGATGAGGTTTTATCCTTTCGGTGAGTCCCATTCCAGATGTTTGTTCTACATTACAAAGCGTGTCACACTTTCCACGGAGCATTCAGGAAACTCCTAGCACAAAAACAATGAACGGGATGTTGCAGGTCAGAACAGAGCTACACTCACTGAGTGAGAACATTTGAGGAAGCGCAGAGGACCTTGCAGAGTCTTTTATTACTCAACCCCTTCTTGGCTCCAGCCCCTGTATTTTACAGAGCTGGTGTTTGTGGGATAAGTGAAGTTTACACACAGCCCTCTCTTGGCCAGAGCTGTCCCTTGGTTTTATAAGAACTCAATGCCCCAGCCAAGTTTATAGGACCCTGGCAACCATGAGGCACCTATGACAGCTTCAGCCAGTCCACCCCAGCTCATGCTCTTAGACCGTCTGTGTACCTAGCATTGGCCTGTCTGCCAGTCAACCCAAACACAGGACTACAGGCCCGTAGTTTTGGTTTTTTGAACATTTCTGCTAATAAAACTATCACTGCTCAGAATTATCCCTGTACGTTAGATCTCATTTATTACTACACTACTGTCCTGTGTCTGGAAATACCTGGAGCATTAGTATTCCCATAGCAATAGGGCAGCTCCACAAAATGCAAGAGCAATACCCATATGTTGAAGTTTCCCATACCCACAGGAGTACATAAGGCGGTACTTACATCCTCACTGGATCCTTTCTATATAGGAAGGCCTTTGCATAGTACTTCAGTTGGATCAATGCTTACACACCTTCCTGAAACACCTCCCAGTAAACCCCAAGCCCCCAACTCTTGATGGATTCCACGTAAGGACAGGTACTGTGGGACCACAGGAGGGACCACAACTCTCATCTTCCCCTAAGTCATGCTGGCTATAAGAAGAAGGAACCACTTAGAACCCTAATTCTTCAAGGAAACACTAAGATGTAAAAACCAGTGTAAGTTCCTGAAGAACAGTAAGCTCCTGAGCACTGCTCTTGCTTAGGAAAGCGGTCACCTTCGTTTTACAACAACGAAGCCCCAACAGGCATTTACAGCAGCATGCATTTCTATTTCAGATGTGGTTTCATTCATCAGACTTTCCACATGGTAATCCTAGAAGAGCAATTCTAATGCAATACTTTCAGCATCAAATTGGAGAGGCCTAATTTGTGGCCACAGCTGTGGCCTGTTATCTGTACTTCATCACTCCAATTCAGCACAACATAAACTCCATAATTCTTCAAACTCCGACACGCCTCTACACCACAACAGCAATTAATTTGCCTCTTCCAGCCTATGCCATTAAAATAAAACTCTAACATACCACAATCTGAAAATAAAACAAATTCTGCCCCAGCCCTACCCAACCTCTTCATAATTTAAAGAAAACCCCTGCAACTTCAGCATTTAAGAATTGGGACTTTTGTCAGAAATTATTTTTAATATGCTTACTTTCAAATGTTACTGATAAATCTGAAGCAGTAACTTCACATTAGCACCTAAACTACACCATTGGCTAAACTTCTTACAGGGACTTGGAAAAAAAAAAATTCTCCTATGGTCAAAACAAAAATAAAACTTACTGAAATGTTTCCATATTGACCTGGAAGAAGAAAACAAAAGAAAACAAGAAAAACACCAACTATTCCACTACAGAGAATTTAAGATTAAATGGCAGTTTCAGAGACAACTCACTCTAAGAAATATCACCCTATAAATCTGTGAATAGGGGGTTCATTTGATAATG
Source organism: Morus bassanus (assembly GCA_031468815.1). NCBI lineage: Eukaryota > Metazoa > Chordata > Aves > Suliformes > Sulidae > Morus > Morus bassanus. Next base: position 53,125,495 of record CM062567.1, on the reverse strand, counting down.
CCCTCATTAGGTGAGCTACAGCCATTAAAGCCTTTTCCTGATAACATGGTAATTGGCTTTTCATATCAAGAAAGAAGGTTTTCTTCCTTTCACTTGCAAAGAAAAGTCAGTGGCTTTTATGACTCCACCCAATAGTAAAATAACATTCATCAGCTGGAATAACACTTCCTAGTTACATCATAAAAAGAAACCTCACTTCAAAGTAAAGATTATTTTAGACTTGAATAAGTTTTTAATCAAAAAGGAAATTCACATTAAAGCCACCGTGATTTTATTTGAACTTTTATTGACTATGCTTAACTCAGCTCCATTCTCTCCTCTTGGAAGCAAGCATAGTTCATACTAGTTCACTTATAATCCATATGGAGCATAGGACAAAACCACTTTGATATTCCCCTTAGCAATAAGACTAGCACACCAGGCAAGTGTCCAAGAAGGAACACACTACTTTCAAAATAAAACTACATTTCATAAATTAATTAAACATCCCGTGCATGTGTCACAGCTGGACCACTCAAGAAGCTCACTGATTTAAGAGTGATCTCAGAATACAAACCTTGCAATAGGAGAGAGCCTAAATATGGCACACATCCCTTCATGTAAGGGCCAGCACAGGAAAACAAATGTGCAATTGCACTGGCAAAGCAACCTAGAAGACAATAACCTAAAGGCCAGGCAGCATGGGTTAAAAAGGCAGAGATGTTCAACCTTGCACACAGCATCCCTCCCTTGGCCTGAGGCCATTGCACCACGGAGCAGTAGAAATCCATCCTCTCCCGACTGGTGTGCTCTGCTCTCCAATCACAATGTTAACCTGGACCCTGACCTTCAAATCTCTTTTGAGATCTGAAGATACTACTACTCCACCCAATCTATGAAAGCATTTCTTCTTCCCCTGGACTTGCCCACAGGACTATGAGGGAGCTAAAGAACAGTCTGGGTTTTCCCCACCACCACCCACACCAGGAGTACCCAACACCTTCCTGGGGAAAGGCATAAAGCTAGTTTTTTTTTCCTCGCTCCCTCTATCCACCTGGGGGGGGGGCGGGGATATTTGCTAGTCTAATTAGTGTCAATCTTTTTTTAATCTGGACCACTTTAAAAAAAAAAAAATCTGAAGCCCTGAGATGTACACATGCAACCGAAGACAGCAGCATTAATACATCAGTACGTAATACGCACACTGCTTTACCAAGTATTAAGGTATGCACTCCAAGCTTGCTTGGACCTCCACAAGTTTTCCTGAGGCTTAACTAAATAGTACTTGTAGCAGCAGCAAAGCTGGAAAGAGCAAGCAATTTAAACTCTTTAGCAATCTTCAAAATGGTTCTTGCAAGTTTTCCTAGAGGCCCTTTTCAAATTAACTGTGCAAGATAGAGAGTGCTTTTCAGACTTTGTCTTTCTCTTCCCTTTCTACTGTGACAGGTGTATTCTATATGCATCTAATCCTAAAGTTTGCTACTCCCAGTACCTAAACATGAATCAAGAACTACTTCTCAGCTGGTATTCTTTCTCTTCACTACTAAGGTGACCATTTAATCTTGCTGCTTAAAAAAAAGATATTCTTTAATTATTATTATTCAATTATTTAATTAGTTTTACCTGGCAATTTTAAATGAACTATTGCTAAACACACACTGCTATGCACCACAGCAAACTCACATGGATAACTAATTAAAACAAATAAAACCAAAGAGAAACAAACATTTATCACTGGAGGTTAAAAAAAAAATAAAAAATTTTAAAAAAGATCAGAAAACCCACAAACCCCCCAAAATAACCCCCACAAACCACCACCAGCCTTCCAGAAACAAGCTTCAGATCATAGCTGTAATACATAATAAAAGATGAGATTCAGAGACAAGAGTTTTATTGCACATTATAAAAATATGTCTCCATGTTTTACAGACCATATGTTACTTGATTCACTCCTCCCCATAGGCTACAGCCTTCTTCCTTCTTTTACTTTATCATCATGTCCTTTACTCTGCAGATACCAACTATCCTTTTCTGTCAGACTGATACAGACCCAAGCAAGTTTACAGCATGTGTTCTCTAACTTGAATTTAGCTTTGAAGTCTGCTGCTTGTACTTCATGACAGAAGACAGTTTTTTGCAACTCAGACTGTTTACCTTCTCCAGCTACATCAGACTAATGAGAGTTGTTACCCCCATGAACAAACCTTTTTTTAATGCATTCACTTCGCTTCATGAGCCCAGGCTTTTAGAATAGCATCAAGAGTTGATATTTGCAATATAACCACAGGAGCTGGTTTCACTGCTAACTTTTAGTGACCTCAAAGTTCTTTATAAAGATGTTATGGAACTTCCCAGTTTACATATCATTGGCATATACTATTAGGTATGCAAATATATATCATTACCCAGGTACAAACAAGTTCTGGGACTTGTCCATGGGCTTGTGTTCACTGCAGCAATTAAAGGGCCAATTTGCACAACATCCCAGTACTCCCCTCCACAAAATTACTGAGCCAAGACTGTACATGATATAAACTGATATAAGCTGTGCAGCTGGGGAGCAGAGGTTCAGGGCACAGACTATAGCTGAGGTAAAGGTGTCTCTTGGTTTGGTAGCCTTCATTTTGATGAAACATGAAGGACCTCATACGTCCTCAAGAATCCTACCACACAGGAGGAGGAATACACCAGCTGCCCAAAGTACCATCTACTTGTAGGCAACTTTGCAATGTGGCACCCCACAATGCATTCCTGCCCTGTAGATCCAGGTGCAGATTATCTGCATAAACTCTGCCGATAAGATCTTCACACCAAGGTTATGCAGACACTCACTGTCAGAGCCTAAAGTAGAAAAAAAAAAAAGTAAATTTTTTTTTGCCATTGGTTTCCATGAGGGAAGGATTTCACTGCTTAACTCCCAAATTCAAGACTAGTGCTACAGCCATAAGAGCAACTTCTCACATACACAGGAAGGAGCGCAGAAATCAAGATACAAAAGGAGACTAACTAACTACTGAAATGTGCGAAGTCTTTATTTCTCTAAGATATTGAGATATTGCATAGATTCTGAAGATGACTAAGAGTTTTATTCATGAAAAATCAACCCAAATAACTCAAAGAACATTCAGCGTGGGAGGTTCTTTTGCAAAAATTAAATAGCAATTGTGATGAAATAGTATCTTCTGCCGAGTTACCAAAGAATTTACATTTTGCTTATGCTCTTACCTATCTGTGTATAGCCAGGAACCATACACCAGGGATACTAGCCAATTTGTTATCTCAAAATGTAGAGTTATTTCAAAAAGGGGGAGGGTGGGGGTGGGGGTGGGGAAGAGGGTGCGCGGAAGAGCAGGAAGCAAAAGGAAGGTTAATTTTAAAAACAATCCTAGGGCAAAATTCCTATTTCAGAGCTATCCAATAGATCTAACCTCCAGTTCACATCAGCTGCACAGAGCCAGTTTGAGCAATATGTCAAAAAATGCTGGCTAAGTACAGAGCACGTTGGATCCACTTGTATTCAAACTAGTTATCACTGACTTACCTCTACCCACAGCTGATGCCTCATGATTTAAAACCTGGTGCCTCAAAAGTGCTGCCAGAAGATGACAAGAAAGGCTATTAGCACAGATCCGTATTTGCTAAGTATGCTTTTTAGAATTCTTTCCTTCTGCCTCACCTGTGCTATATTCATAGGAACATGATTTTAGTAAGTAAAACGATGAGCTCCTTCCTTTCAGGTACACCATCTAGATGTTTTATGAACATCAGCAGGTCAACAGTTACAACTCTTCCAATACTGTCATTAGAATATGTGTATTTTAAGGATCTTAGTTTCCAAAGCTGCTTGTAACTTCTAGAAATGAAACAAAAAAAAAACCTTAAAAGAAAATTTATTATACACACTGCATAGTTAAAATAACTGGTTTTTAACGGGCTTAGCATTACCACAGAATTCACTGTCTCTTATGCGTTCAACCTCAGCCTGAGGGAACATTACTTATCTGTTGTCATATTGCTGTAAATTCAAAAGGAAAAAGAAACCACAGCTATATCCTGGGTTCTCTTTAAAAATGTATAAAATCAATCCTCCTATTTAAAAGGTCTTTTGCTTAGCATTAAAACAATACATTTGTTCAGTTGAAGAGATCAAACACTGTCTAACTCCATCAGTTTAGGACAATGAGCTATTATGCTTCAGAGTCACATGTAGCACATATCAAACGAAACGTCAGAGAAGCAAGGCATTTAAATGCATATTTGACATACTTTTTGCAACTCAGTATGTTTCACTTCTCAATGGGGCTGTGGGTGGGAGAGGAAAAGGTTGGTTTCTTATGGATGTGAGTGTAAAGGCATCACTTGGCAATTCAAATCATCAGATGTTACAACTGCCCACTTCTAGATGCTGCCCCGTACAGTAAAAATACACGCCAGAGATCACCATCCTGCATATTTAGAGGGAGCACTTACAATCACTGTCTCTCTCCTCATACAGCAGCATTACACAGCCCTCACGCTGCAATGCCAACACAAGTAATTTGTCATGAAGCTTTCAAGCCATTCATTCTTATTTGTGCATAACAATATTTACTATTCTCAAGTACTCCATGTCACTGGATTTATATCAAGTCTTGAACAACGAAGAAAAAGCAGCGTCTTTTGAAAGGTCCAAAGTTGCTGCTGCAATTTTGCAAACCAACATCTACAATGTTAGGTTCTGGTCAGTCAAAGCAAGGTTTCTCTCACATTTTGTCTCCACTTCTGTAAGGGGAAAAAAAACCCATATTGACCATCTGCGGATTAATGTGTCTATACGTCCCTCATCTAAGAGTCTGCAAAAGACAGAGTACATTTTCTCTTACACAAATATACTAAGCCAGGTGCAGCAAAAGCAGATGTAGATGCCTGAACTCTATGTTACATTAAAACCACAGTTTGCTTGCATATGTCAAATTTTACAAAAAAAAACCCTATACTCATGGGTAAAGTTCCTGTACATCATTCGTTTCCCCCAACTGCACCCTCACCTTTACACTAATGAATAAGGCCAAAGACAAACTCCAGATTTTCATTTGGATGATAATCAAATACCACCACACAGCTGTTATTTAGCATTTCTCATATGGAGGGCTCTTAGTCCCTTCGAGGCTATCAAAATCATTACTGACAATCTGCCAACGAGGGATCTCAGAATCAGAAGACTGAGTTGGGTAGTATCAGTAAACAGAGAGACAGAATCAGTCAACCTAAGAATGTTAGTGCACAAGAAATAAAAACTATGAACTTACACTAACTGGCTCATCTCATCTACTCATTTGAACATGCCTCCAGTTTGCCTACAAGACAATAATGAAAGTAAATGCAGATACACTTTACTAAAAGCAGGTTAATAAGATTACATTAAACTTCTACAGGCTTTTGAGTAAAATTTAAACGCCTTTAATTTGATTTAATGTACTTACCTGAGGAAGTAAAGAGACTAAAACCACTTAAATTCTGCTTAGAAGTCCTTCTATAGGAGTGTTCTATAATTTAATCCACTTGCAAAGCATATTTTAATCCAGATTAGTTTTTCCAAGAGTTCCTATGTAGACAAACCCTCAGCACACAGCTTTCTCAAAGAAGATAAACTACCTTATACTTAACATAATAGATTGAGATTACTGATGAGTTGCTGATGACCTATAAATTCACTTTAGGACACACCAATATCCCACTTACATACCCTTAAGTAACAGAATGCAGATATCCTCAGTCTCATGTTCAATGTCTCCCATCAACTGGAAATCCTATCTTTATTTCTGAGCTTGTAGCAAAAAACAGTTTCAAATATGGTCTCAACCAGACCTCTCAGTTTTATTGTCCCTTAAATCCAAAAAGGAAGACTTCACATACAACATCTAATCTATTATCTACCATTGTCTAGACCGATGCTTGCCTATAGATGGGTTGATACAGCTTGTTTCATTTAATTTCATGTAGATGTCTTAACTTCAGTCAAATGAAATGCACCTCCTTCACATTCAGAGTTTTCTAGACTTTCTTGAGACTCAACAATGTCTTGCAGGAGGTTTTTGGAGGGCATAAGAAGTAGGCTGACTCTTCTGTGTGCAAAGCTTCCTCATGTATATAAAGGCCATACGCGTAAAACCCTTCACCAAGACGACCCAGTTCTCCCGGTATAAGGCAGACACCACCTTACAAACTTGTTTGTAAAATGCAGGAGGACTCTGGCTTGAGGTTCTGAACATTTGGCAATGCACAACCACAGCTGGAGATGTACTTCTTCCTACACTCATCTTCCCACAAGAGCCGCAACTCCACAGCAAAGCCACAGAAACTATTCTGTAGGTCAAGTCTTGCATGCAGCCCATGGGCAACCACCGCACCTAAGCCACGCAACACCTTACAGCGAGGTAGGCCTCGGAAGAAGCCAGCACCAGCAGCCACAGGTGAGATGAGACCTGAAACCAAGCAAAGAAGTTCTACCAGGCTTCTTCGCTGGTCCCTCAAACAGGGGAAGTGAGAGCTGCCCTGCTCTATCCAAGGGGAAAAATGGGTCCGCAGCCAAAGCTGGAGGGGAAGGCAAGGAGGCTCAGATATTAAAGTGGCAGGAACTAATGCACAGTAGGTTGGTATGTGAAGTCTTGGTCTTGCTGTGAAAAACCTAAATTCCCAATATGGTCAACTAATGAATGTAAAACACTCATAAAATTAAAACAAGTTGTGGAACCTTGTGCAGAAGACTATAAACTGTCTTCCCTAAGTTTTTAGCTTAAGTTACTTAAGAACCCACCCTTTTTCATAGTTAATTCAAGGATACAGATGAAACTAGAAATGCACCTCCTCCCACTCCTATCACCAACCCCCACAGAAAAATATTTAAATAGCAGAGATTTGTAATCCAGAACAGAGAGCAATATTCTATGAAGTATCATCTAATTTAAATAAATCTCTCTCATTAACTTAAAGGCATTCTAAAATGCTTCATCACTGCTTTGTTATTTACTTGATATTTCACAGTAGATCTCCCAAACATTAGGATACATCTTTTATAGACACAAGCATGTAATCATAAATTTAAGGTATTCAAGTCAAATAATGTATTTGAAATTGTAAAGAATGACAGTAAAATATTCTGTAGCTATGTAGTTGCTTTTTTGCTTCAGCTCCATTATCTAAGTATTCTCTACTGTTCGCAAGTCACAGAATTCCTGAATATTTTAACTGCATACATGCAAATAATCTTTTTCCTTCTAAGTTCTTATGGGGGTCATTATTACAGAACTAAATGCCTCACAACTCTTCATGAATTTATTCTCACAATGCCCTTCTCAGAGAGCAACACTAGACAGCATTAGCTACTAAATCAGTAAAAAACTCACAGGTAATCATGTAAACCAGAAGCATACAAAAAACAGAATATAGGAGCAAAACCAGCATTTGAATGGAACCATGATACAATTTTACTCAACTTTAGGAGCAAGAAACAAAACTCAGGATCTTCTCCTGTGACATATGAAGCTGAACCTCAGTTGTTCTTGTGATATTAACTGTAGGTTGGAAAGGTCTGAAAGACAATTCCCCACAAAACGTGCTAGCAATATAAACGTGATGTGAAGTGCATTCACCCTGTGCCTATTAAACATAACTTGGAACAAACTCTGGGGTGAAATGAGGATAAGCATATGCAAGGTGATAACCCAGGGAAACGAAATTTATTTTTTTTCCATCGTATGTCTGGAATAACTAATTAAACTGTAGTGGAAACAGAGCTGAATAACTCACACAGCTAATGGGGTGTATACAGTATAATATGTAGCAGATGCCACCAGGACTGTTCACTGCACAGAACACAAAGTATTTGCGAGCACTTTTGTCACATCAAGAGATACAACAACATTTGAACCTGATGAATTACACTCCAATTGCAACAAACTAGTCCCTCTTTCCTGATGCGATGCTTCGAGATTAAACTTGGAGCACATTTGCTCTCTGATCAAATGAGATGGCATTTGAATCACAAGAGTCCTCCAGAGTAAAAACAGTGTATGTAGTCAGGAACCCCAGAAAGTTCACATGGGATGAAATAGCCTCTAGCGCAGGTGGCCTGACAAGTCACAGATGCCTCTTAAAAAACTTTTGGCTACATCTCTGCCCAAAGATAAATATTTGTCTACCTAAGCCCCAGTCACATTGTGGTTTCACCTTCGGTCTGTGAGATATGGCCATCACCTTCTGAAGCTAAATCACTAGAAGAAAACTCACATGAGGAGACCAGGTGGGGCCATCCCTTCACAGGCCAACCAAGATCTGACCATGGTAGACATTTGCCATGTAACAGATGTGGTTATAGAGTCCTAATAAGTTCCCAGTTCAGTGTGGACTGACCTTCCTCCCCACAGGCATTTTACAGTGTATGCTGCTGAGCCAGGCTCCAGCAGAAGAGAGTAGACAGCAATAGCAAATCAATTAGAAAGCAGCAGAAATGCCTAGCACTGCCTGGATCCAGAGCTGTATGGAAGATAAGAGTAGGGAGATCAGTCAGCTCCCCAACAGCAATTATCCTGAAGGGACAAGTTTATCCACACTGACCAGATGGCTTCATAGTTTTAACGAGCTCTGTAATGTAAGGTACAGTGCCATCCAAGCAGTACTGGAATCATAACGTATCTTTAACCTCAGTGGAATAGCCAGTCCAAAAAAAGCAAGAAAATCTACCTGCAAGCCTGATTCAAAAGAGTTTTCCAATGCTAGACTGCACTGTGTAAAAGCTGCTTTGCAAGGTGGATAAAAAATAGGGACAGGCAATACAAAAGGCAAGTGTATGTGATTTGTGTAGAAACAGGCTATTACATGGATATAAATTATTTGATTTGCTATTTATCAAGTACCTGTAAAGTGCTCACCATTATCCCAGTTACAAAGAAAATTGTCTTCTGCTTTAAGAAACTGACAATCTAAATGACAAAAGGGAATAGACAAGGTGCAGTGAGAAGCCAGTGATGAATGAGGAATATTTTGATTGTTTTGAATTTGATTGCTTCCTGTCAGCACCTCTGAGCTAGAGTTCTTGCTACAGATTTGCTGACACATGGGCAAGTGCGACGGAGCAGAGCACTGGCATTCCAGACACAGAAGTAGCACAGAGAAAGCCAAAGTCACAATGAGACAAGAAAGACTAGTTTGGAATTGCTCTTAGCACAGGGAGAAGAAGCATGAAGGATGGCTTAAGTAATATGAAAAGAGCTTAAGAGGAGGAAAGAAAACTGCAGGAACCTGATACTTCGAACATGAACATGTTAAGAAATCACAGCTGAAGCTGATGTAATGGTAGAAAGATAGACCAGAGCAACCCTGCTTTACAGAATTGTTAGAAAAACCAATGTGGCTATTCAGGAGACCCATTTGATGAAGGCAGGTGATGAAGAAATTCAGTATCAGCTGTTTAGTGTGATACAAAGAGTTATGCAGTTAGGAAAAAAAAGGACGAGTAATTTTTATGGCCAACCTCTCAGCCTTGGGAGCACATTCATTACTAGAGGTCCAACATGTTACATTTCTTTAAAAAGTTTATGAGTGAACGAGCCAAGAGTTCCTCTGGCAGTGTAAAAACACTGCTGTCACAGATGGACCTCATACAAATGGAGTTTTGTTTTATTAATAAGTGTCTTTTTTTCCCCTTCCCAAAATCCTCAACCTATACAAGCCCTGAAATTTCTTTTTCCCTTTCTCATCTCTTACAAATATAAGAGAGAATAAGACACTGTTTGTTTGTTTTCTTTACTTGATAGGAGACTAGTTTTTCTCCACTTTGGTGGTACTCCAAGTGAAAAGGACAGCAGATACACTCTTGGCAACTGTACAGGAAGGTTTTTTTTGTTTTTCCATAAAACACTTCACTGTGCCAGCTTTCTGAGTAACCTCAGAAATAATATACTTTTTCTGACAGATGACAGCAGAGTGTAGTTAATAAACAAATTAGACCCATATGAAAATGTGATTCATACGCAATGTAATTATTCCAAAGAATAAGGCAGTATATGACTACCAAAGGGGCCATCCTTATACATAAGCCTTCAAATGAAAATCCCTTCCCGGACTTTTGCAAAGCCCTTTTTCCAGCTCTTCACCTCTTAACAGCTGCTGTGCAAAACACTTGCAACAGAAGAATCCTTCTTACAACGAAGCATGAAGGTCCAGCATGAAGCCAGTCAAACTGTCTCAGAGCACCTCACACACAGAGTAAGAGGTATCAGATGGTTTCACTGAAACCATATGAAAACATAAAGAGCTTGAGACGTTTCAAATAATTAACTGGCTTTTTTGCATAAAAAAAAAGAAAACGAAGATGTAAACAAGCATAAAAATCTATTATGGTAGCAACACTTTCACTACAAGACATACAAATCACTGTGTCCTCCTAAGTCTGCCTACAGTACAACAGGTTGATAACAAGCACACACGTGGTACAGTTCGCACTAAGGCCAAAAGGATTTGATAGCTAGCCTGGTTCAGACACCAGTATAGCAAGGGGTTTAAGTCAGGCAGCAGAAGTGCTCTCAGTCAGTGCATGTAAAGGATCACCCTGCTAAAGGATTTTCATCCTGAGACCTCATGTGCATGCACTCAAAGCAAGTCGCTGTTGCTGGCACCATCAGCCAGAACAAACATGTGCTTGTGATTTTACGACAAACGGATGTCACATCCAGAATGAGTGAATTTCAAGACACCATACGCTACGCAGATAAAAGTTTATAAATCAAACCCCTTGTTTCTTCCCACTTTTCTCCGCCATGTCAGCAGCTCCAAGTCCAGCTCTAGGGGATGAAGGGGATTACTGCGGAAAGCTGAAGAGATTGGTAGTGTGACGGGGCTAGGAATAGGAAGTCAGACAGACAGACACGGAAGACCTGCTTCAGCAACTGACTCGGCTTCTGACCCACTTTATGAACTTGGCCAAACTGGTTCCCTTCTTGGTGCCACTGCTCCTCTCCCAAACCCTGCATGATCTTATGCAATTAGACCAATATCTTCAGGGCACTGACTGCCTCTCACTATTTTTGGCAAGAAACAGCCAACAGGCTTGAATAATACCTTAGTAAAACAGCGGGCTGGTTTTACTAGGATCTGCCACGCCAAGAATAAAACCATCTTTTCACTTAAATAATGAAGAATACCCACACAGTTAAACCTGTTAAAATTCTTTAAAAATATGTACAGCTGGAAGAGTTGCATGTTGCTCTCATTCACAAGTTTGCTGTATCCTTACTGACGCCTATGATCTCACCTAAAGGTCTATTTACAGAGACATTTCTCCCAGGGTCCAAGTTTTCAATTCCTGTCCTTTCTTTCCCCTTCTCTCCTGCTGTATCCCCTCCTCTAGCACAGCCCCTCAGCCACGTTGGGCAAACTATTTGTGGTGTGACATGGGGAACTGATCCAAGCCTCAAGTGAGCAGAAAAATAGTCTGAGAAAAACAATTTATTTTTAACCTGGATGGGTTCCCTGAATGAGCTTATTCCTCACCACAGCAGGTGTATCAACACACCTGAGGAAGAAGAGGAGCAAACCAAGCTGCAGCTACTGCTGACAGAGACGAATGCATCCATTAGTAGGACAGGAATGTTTTTAAAAGATTAATATTGGAGTAGGGGTTCTCACACTGGGGAACTCTTTAAACATCATAAAATGGACTTAATACATATTCCTTATGTTGTTCACAGTTTCCTTTGCCAGTTTGGCTAATTATATGATATTTAAGTTTAAACATATGTTGCCTCCCTTGCAGTGAATCCTCTCCTCCTACATGATACAGCAGTGAAGTCATCTTGCTGACTTCAAGCCGAATCCTGCACCCTCTCAAGTAGGTGGGCATTTTTAGTTCATCTGGAAAGCAGTCCAGTCTTGAGAGCACAGTGATTCTTACTGTAATAAGTTACCAGGTGTTCTACCACCACAAGTATCCTGAAATACACTGTCCAGGTGCCATACATTAAAGAACCAGCATAACTTCCATCATCCATCTGGTTCTTCAAACATGTAAGAGACACTCAGGATGCATCTGCATTAGTGTGAAAGGTAAACCAGCAGACCAGAGGCTTTTACTCTCCTTCCTTCCATACCATCACCTTTTAAGGTGACTTTAAGATTTTATTTTTTTTTTAAACGAAGACACATAACAAAGAAGAAAATTCCAAATTGAAGGATGTGGCAAAAGACTAAGCCAAAAAAAGTATTTAGAAGGGCAAAAAAAATCTTGCAGCCCTTTATAAAGTGTCATGTACTGCAGACAGGAAAATCTCTCTCAGTTAGTGCGTTCCACATTACGAGTGCTTTTAGTAAGCAGGACAGCCGATTACGCCACAATAGCTGTGTTTCATTAGCTTAGCATAGCCGAGTATAGGATTTAAAGGGAATAGACAGTAGCTGAAAATAATTGCATTAAATTAACATTAACCCACAAACCCAGAAGAGGCATATAATATCCAGGACTGCTACAGAAGCAGTAACTCAGAATTAATGTCTGTAAAAGATGAATAATCCTGGTCTGACTGGGATTCAAAATCCTAAAGGAAGAAAGGTCACCTCAAATAGTGTTCCCTGAAGCAGTAGTGGGGGTAAAAGGGAAGGAAAGGAAAGCATGGCCTAGTTAAAGGTATCAGTAGGTAAGAGCACAAACTGTAAAACTATGTGGTTCCCAAAGGACTAACATTTTTTATGGTTTATACACACACATTCCCACACATTCCTTCTCAAAAAGGACTTGAAAATAAATCTAATTTTAAGAACAGTAAATGAAATAGACATGTAAGAATTTAAACACTTAGGGCAGAAAAGACCAAAACCTCAGAGAGTAGAGAAAAAAAGACAGCCAGGACTGGAGTGGACTAAAAACACAGCCAGCAGTGACAGCTACAATTCAATCCATGGATGTACTTTACAACAGTCCTCAAGTCTTGATGCCACAAGGGCTTAGAAAAGAACAATATCACTAAAAAAGGTACTTAATAAATCTAACTGTTAGAATGAAGAGACACATGACAAACTCAAGGAAACACGCTCTCCTCAAATTAAAGAGGGAGTTTATGCTAAGCATGGGGAAGGGAACTAATTATTTAAAAAATTAAGAATATGCTGAGTTACATCACCTGTTCAGTTCATCTATGAACAGGTACCAGAAGTAAGCAATGGTACTATTGGCCAGGAGGAATAACAAAACAAGCAAGTTCTTTCTCCCAGTTCCAGATGGAAAAAGCAGCCCAGTGAGGCCCTTGGCTAGCTGCAGGTCAAAAGGAAGAACTAAGCCACCGAGGTCTGAGGAAAGCCATGGCAGAAGCTACTACCAGACAAGCTCTAAGAAGACTCCACCAGACCTGGTGCCTCGTTAGCCACTGGTGATCTGAATTTACATGGCTCCTCCAATTGGAGATGAGTAATAAATTCTACCTAATGAGCAAGCCAGCATTTGGAAACAATTAACATCCTATTTTCCTTAACCATCATGTTTAGGGAAGTTTTTACTTCCCTTCTGAATCCCTGTAGAATTTAAAATATTTGTAAAGAGACAAAAAATAATCTGTGGACTTTACAGGTACAGCAAAACTAACCAGCATGGGTTTGTGCTTTAGGATGTTTTTAAGCTCCAAAAGACTCCCTATCAAACACACAAAATTAATTTGTAATCCATCCTTACCGGGCAGTAAAAAGTTGGGTTTTTTTTAGTTAAGCTCCCCAGTAAAGCAAGATTTTTATAACTCTTCATCTGTATTTGTCTACCACCTGCACAGCACTATCCCATATGGACACACAGTACATTTTTCTATGTTTTTGTTAAGTCTCCTTCGTTAGCAGTATTACCCCACAATTCTGCTCTTTCATTGTATGATCAGCACAGGACTGCCTAAAAGTGAATAAAATATAGCACTTCATTGAAGTTTTGAAGTCTTTATGTTTAGAGTAAGTACTCCCAAATATTTTTATTGAAACACTAATGAAAATGTTAGAGCAGCCTGAATCTCACTTATCTAGAAGACCCTTTATACCTACTCTGACAATGAGGCTTTACTGTACTGTGTACAGTAAAATCACACCCTATATCTTTCAGAGTAGAAGTCAGGTAAGTTATGAGATGGCAGTCTGGTTTTAGCACAAGTTTCAGCTTTCAAGCCTTTCATTTCTTTTTTCCTTAGAAAAGTGAGAGATTTCTTTTCTCATACATTTGTCTAACCAAGCAAAGCAAATGGCTTCCCTGTGAGCAGCAGGGCTAAGGCAAACCCATCTGAATCTCTGGTGCAGGTTTCCAGCTGTTTAATAAGGCTCACACCGGAGTCTTTCCCTTACAGTGTCTGCTCCATCCAGTTTCCTGCTTTCACAAAACCCGTCCGAACTTTGCATCTTTGGGAACTCTATTGCTCTGCTGACTTGGCTTCAGTCAGCTGACAATTTAAAAGTTACTGTTGAGGGGAAAGAGACATGGATCCCATACATAAAAGCAACAGAATCTGCTGCTGTTTCTAAGGGTACGAAGCTAAAAACTGAGAGGGTGGGGGGGATGACCCAACTTTTGAAATAGGAGCCCTTCTTGCTCTCCACACCTAATGTAACATTTTGGCAGCAGAAATCCATCCTAAAGCTTTGGCTTATGAATGCTGGAAAGATCAAGTAACAAAGACAATTACACCTCTTTTATACGAGATTTCAGTTAATACTTCCGTTTCATTGTACAAGATCTCCTTCCAGTCCCAGCGAAACATGGCTTTTTTGATCAACCTTATCATTCCTGAACTTTCCAAATAAATATCCAAAGTTAAGCAACTCAATAGCTGTTGCTGTTCATTCTTACATTTCCATCAGTTATTTGCATAGTCATTCCCACTCTGATTTAATCTTTCCTTTCATGGTTGCCTAAGCCTACATAGAAAAAGAGAACAGTAAATCAAACTAAGCGCTTGGCAGGCACGTATTGATTAGATCACAGTGAGATCCTGGAATAGCACAGGCTCTCTCATATGGAAAAGGCTCGTGGAGTTCCCGTGCAGTTTCAGTAACCATCATCTGACCCAATGAGCAATACTGAGATGGACACAGCCCTCTGTGGAAACCAGCTGTTAACTGGTGAACACCCAGGGAGGTGACAGAATTGGCATCCAAAGCTTCACAACTAATGTGTCACATTATGCAATCAAGCCATATTTTACTGCATTAATAAAACAGGCACAGATCAGAGCTTTTTAATCTAATCACATGATGATGATGGAGCTCAGAGGTAAAAAGTGAGAAGTGGGGGTACAAAGACCTTATTAAAAGGTAAGCTTGAATACACAAACAGCTTAATTTCTCTGATTTTCCGTTCTCTGATTAAAAAAAAAATAAAAGGTTTTATGGGGTAGAAAAATAAGGGGTGGTGTTTAGGAAAGGTGTACTTGGCCCAAGCAGAATGACAAAAGAATTACTTAAAATGTGTTTGTGATTCATCATGGTTCAATAACTTCTCATGAATGCTAATGTGTTTCGGAGAGATAGAAAGGCTTGTGCAGGTGTGACAGAAACGATTAGTCAGTTATTAGTAAGCTGCTGGGTTCGCTGGCAGACACGCAGCTGAAGCTGTACACTACAGAAAGGGCCTGCCAGTACCTCTCCATGCACTGCTGATATTTAGAACCGCCAGAATACTCTCGATAACAAATTATATCTGCAAACATTTCTTTCTTTCTCCTCATTTTGCCTGCCTGCATGGTAAAGTTTGTAGTTAAAGCAAAATGCTACATGTTTAAGTCAGCATGGCTGACTCTTCAGGAGTAAGCGTAAGGAAAGAATCTAAACTAATCCAAAAGCCCCTAAACTAATCTAAACAGTAACTCACTGCCTTTCCTCTCCAAGACCTTCTAAAAAGGTGCTTATTTCAGAAGAATTATATCTACACGGACCTATCTACAAGGACCAGCACAGGCAGGCTGGTTTAAATTTAAACTTCATCTTGCTTTAGTGTAACTACTCCCTCCACCAGTAGCTTTACAGTGAGCAATAAAACTTTATTCTCTTTTAACACTCTGGAGAACCACTCATTTCCACAGGTCTTGCACAACATTTAGAGAAAATTTTCAAATGTGTTGCCTATTACCCTGATACCCAGCATCCTTTTCTAACACAGAAGTCAGAACAGCATGAAGAACGTTTAATTTCATCCTTTTTCAGCTTTCAAGAAAATATATTATCCCTTAATTGCAAATGATGTTCAATCCTTGAAAGGGGAGCCTCCAACAGATACTTAGGAAACAAAACCCAACATTTTCTAAGAGCCACAATAAAGTCCAAGCAATCAAGCTCCAACAACTGCAAGCCAGCGATGTCCTTACAGCACCGAGTAGCAGTCTGGCTTTGGCGCCGTGCCTCACTGCACACCCGAGACACCCAACTGCTGCAGCATAATGCTCATCCTTTCTATGAGACAGACATTACGATTTTTAGAGCATAGTGGATTTCTGAAATGAATAGCAAATAATCCACGAGTGGATTAATTTATTAGCTATACAAAATTCTTAAGGTCAAAGGTCAGTGAAATGAGATGAAAGCCATTAATCCAGTGGACTTCAGACTCTTTTGATAAAGAACACAGCCATATGCCTGTGTCCTTTATCCAACCACACAGCTCCCATTAAATTTGCAGGAACTCAGTTTCCATCTACAGTTTAATGGCTAATTTCTTAACATTCACAACCATTAAAAAAATAAGCAAAGACCCTACTGCCCTACTGTGCTGTCATATTGTGTGTTTGTACACATACACGCATGTGCATGGATACAAAAGCCAAATATTTTGATTAAAAGAATGCTTCCTGAATGCAAATTACAGTCTCTTGCCTCCTAAAGAGCAAAAATCTTCATAGGAAGACCTTCCAAGCTACTGTTTATAAAGTAGCTACTGTCAGAAGCAGAGCTGCATAAGATGAGTGCTTCCCACTCAGCTGATCTGACCCATGCATTTATTTTCTCCATCATTATTCATGCCTGTACTGCAAAAAAGAACATGACCCATATCTGTCTTGGTTTGTGCAGAATCAACAGGATTACTTACAAAAAGCAAAACTTAAGCGCATATTTCATTGTAATTTAATGGGAATAAGAATCCTTACTGTCTTCACACACACCCACCCACCTTAAAAGACCCAGAATAATCTAGGATTGGCCTTAAAAGCTTAAAGGCTTCCTAGCTCAACAGCTTCCTTACTCCCACTGCAGCCTTATGGTAGACAACCCATAATGCTGTCCGCTGAGGACTCGAAGAGGCTCTGCAACAGCAGACAGAAAGGATGAGGAAGAAAAGAAAAAAAAAAGGAAGAAAAAAAAAAGAGAAAGCCCAGAGTGATGGTTCTGAGAGAACAGCCAGTTTGTATGGCTCCTAACCCGCAGGACAATCCAAGTTGCAACAGGGCTTCATCATTCACCCCAGAGGATGCAAAGGTTGTTTATGAACACATTATGGTCCTGCCCTGTCACCAGCTAGAGATTTTGCAACTAATTGGACAATATATTATAGAAAAATAAGCATGCATTAAAGCTGTGGAGGAGTGAGGTGTTACTGAGGAATACTTACCTGATGAATATGCCATTATATGTCACATTTCCATTCTTCAGAGTCAGTTATAAAAGTTACGCTATGGCCCAGCAATATTCAAACTCAATTTCAATACTCCTGACAGACTAAGCTTGTGTGGCTGAGTCAGGGGGAAAGCCCCAAAACACATCATTATGTATCACATAAATTTAAATTATTAAACTAAAACACTAGGGATCGCCAATTTCCTGTTCCAGGCTTATCTTGCAAAAAAAGACAATGCCTAAATAAACTTGACAACACCCTTCCCTCCCGTCTTTGGGCCTGCCAATACTTTCCCCTTCTGCCTGCTTTCTTTCTCTTTTCTCCTCCTTCATTTAACCTTATTCTACCATTGTCAAAAGTTTCAAGGAACATGAACATTTTTTCAGCCATTTCTTTGCGATGCCAAGTTCTCCCTCTCGCTACCAGTCTTGGTATCTCCCCCCACCCTGCCTAAACTATACTCCATTCTTTCCAGAGCAGCGCTTTCTGTTGCTAGTGCCAGAGGCCAGGAAGGCTCCTGGCAGTACAGCTCCAACAAAGAGCCCGAAACTGAACAATCTATTTTTTTGTGAAAGGAGATAAGGAAGTCCAAGACATGGTTTTTAAAAGGAGAATAAAAAAAAATGCCGCTGGCATTGGCAGTTTTTAAATAAAAGCACATAAATTTTCCCTTCCAAAGGGGCAGGTAGCATACAACGGCTTTCACCAGCAATGAGCACCTGCTCCTCCTACCTACATAAAAATGCTCTGCAGAAAAGAAGGAAAAAGACATTACATTGTGGATCTCGGATACCCACAGACGTAAATAACACTCCAGTAATTCTACCCTGGTTTTACAGAAGCAAATGGTGAGGCCAAATGCCACAAATTTCTGCTGGCTCTTCCCAATACAGTCTTGCTCTTCTTCTGACAATTGTGCAAGGAAAGCCATTGACAACTGCAGAAAGATGTTATTTTTTTGTTGGAAATAGTTTAAAAGAATTACTGCAGAAAGACACATTATTTCATGTAAATGTTTCAACAACCTCATTGTGTACAAGGGGAAACTGCTGCTCCTAAGACATAGTTGCTCTACTAACACAAAATCAGAGAAGGTCCTTTTCTTCCTAAATACAATTATTCTGCTTTAGTAGCATACCAGTGAGAAAGAAGCAGACAGCTTCTCCCCTTATGGCATCCAAATTGTTCTGCAAAAAGCAAAATCTTCTCAATTTTCACATGTATCACCCTCAATTTTCACCGATTTCCTGAATTCCTCAATGGGACCAGAAGTAGCTGAAGACCACTGTTAGACCTTAGAAAGGAAAAAGTAACTGTCAATATTTTAACAGTCTGCGTCAATTTCTCATTCAATTCAAGGAAGGCGCCTTCCTTTCTTTGAACTCGTTTTTTCATTCAACACTGTTAAGTGCTGAACTGTGAACCCATGAACTGATTCTCTACACAAAGAGGCTACACACTGGTCAGAACTGAAGAGCCAACATTTACACCACTGTGTATATGAGGTAATTCTCTTTCTTCCTCTTCCGAAGGCCAAACTCTCTAGTGGTTTAACACCACTGGACTGAATGGTGTTATGTCAGCAGGAGGAACAGAGTTATGCCAGCAGTTCAGGATTACTTGGTTAACATTTTTATTGGAATTATTATGGCAAATTATTACCAGCTTTCATTATATGAGACCAAGATAACCACCTGCACAGCTCTCTCCATTAACGGAAAGTTACAGATTAAGTTCTTCTTTTGCAAAATAAACTCAGATTTTTTTTCCAGTTCTAAGTGTAGATTATCCAGACATGAAATCTGTATGAATATAAAACAGAGAATTATGAACGATGACAAGAATTAGTATTTTTCAACTAAATTATATTGCTACTTAGTGATTTTCATCTATGGACAACCTTTAGTAACACACAGCAACTACTGCCCAAGAGACAGCACTGTTGCCTATAGAATTACTGGAACAATCAACTCACTCTCAGTGAGGAAGGACAGAGTTGATGGTCCTTCCCTTCACGAAATCTAGATGTTTCCAGAGAGTCTCTCAGTACGCTCCTTTAAGAGGTTGTGTCAATGGTTCAGTAACACTTTAAAACTACCTTTGTTCACATCTGTTAACAAAGTGCCATCTAAAAAAAACCCCTTTTCTTTGACTTCATGTTCATGAGGCTTTGTGCCAGCACCAGATTAAAAAACGAAAACAAACAACAGCAGATATCTCAAACTGAATCCAACCATCAAATACTTTTTTCTTTACCTTCTGCATACACTAAGAGTTCCCGAATTTCTACCTACAGTTGATATGTAGATTTTTTTTTTTTTAATACAAATACTGGACAGTTCGACCTAAACAGAGCTGCCCTGAGCTCCTCTCTCCCAGTGTTTGATGGGAGCTCCTCTACCATCTATATATCTGTATATGCATATAACTATACATCCAAGGAGCTTCTCTACCATTATTTGGTAGATTGAGCAGTTAACTTCTGCCTCTATCCAAAAAGAATAGATCGTAGATCATCTCTGCCCAGTTAGGCTGAATCAGCTCACCAAGGCAACTACAGCTACAGCAGTAACTTCATATTACTATCTGAAAAACAGTAAGAGAGAACAATCCCACTGCTGATGCATACCGTCTACGTTTTCTCTAGGGAAGGCAAATCCCCAGTTTTACTTACAAAATAGCTTGCAAATGTATCCCTTTATGTCTGTATTCTACTTACTATCTACCCTTGTATTTTTAACTTAACATTGAGAAGATGCTCAAAACAATCTCCAAGTTTTCCAACTGCTTCATGTTATTTATATCAATACAGAACACACCCATGCCTTGCTCCCACTTGTAACTTCTCCGCAGAACAGGTAAAGATCAAGCATCCATGCTGACCTTACCAGACTTACCTCTCCCTTTCAGCAAATACTGTGGATTAAGAGATCTTGCTGCAGCTCTCACAAGCTATTGGTATTGCAACTGATTACTTTTTCAGTGGTACTACTTTTGTCAAAACAATAGATCCAGATTAATTTTTTAAAAATTTAAAAAAAAATAAAAATTAGAAAAAAAAAAATTAAAATTTTTCTCCTGAGGGGTCTCTTTAAGTAGTGCCTCTTGTCTCATTTTGTATGCATGTGAAATGACAACACACATGGACTACCATGCTTAAAACACACAACTCTTTCCCTTTGGCTAATACTGATAATGCAGTTAATTATATGCATAGCTGTAATTATACATGCATAACTAATGGCTGGGTATCTCAACACAGATGAAGCTGCTGAAAGACTGAGATGAAGAAGCTAGAGATACAGAAAAAAAAGAAATCTATCTGCCCCTCTAACTGGGGTTATGCCTACTACTTCTTACCAGAATTCACACTGATGTGGCACACCTGAATTCTCTCCTTCCTGCAGGAACACTGCTGGTGTCAAAACATTGGAGAGCAGCTGTCCTTAGGATGCACTCACTCAGGGCACCAGTCTTCACATGATGCAAAGACTGAAACTACATCCATCCGCTGTCAGACCAGTGACTTACAATGTCTCTTCCATCACGTTGAAACTACACAGCTGCACCACGTAAATCCAGTACAGTTACATATCTCAGAAACGGAGCCTGTAGCAGAACACACCTGGGCCTGCCCAGGTACTGTCTGAATTCAAGCACAGGACCATCAGCGGTCTGAAAACCGCACTGACTCAGGCTTACCATTTCCAAATGAAATTAAAACTACTGGTTTCCTAAATGATTCCAAATTGCTTGCCTGAGAGGCTACCTCTCTCTTCAATCCACATCCACAGCTGGATCCTCTTTGTTACAGAGGAGACAGCTACCAACGGGACATTCTCTAAAGTGGGCCCTCCACTCTGAATTTCAATAGATCAAGAGAGAAAAGCCTCAAGACAGGAAAGCAAAGCTTATCCCCTTAGTCAAGCTTATGGGGACCAGTGAACACAGCAAGAACAATTACTTGGACACAAAGGATCTGCGGGTTGACTTAGGTTTGATTTTCTAGTCTAGTTTGGTGGTTCTCTATTTACCGATTTAGGGGAGGGAAGTCTCACTGCTTGCTCTCCCCTTTTTTCCCTTATCCCGTCATTCCTTTAATTGCAGAAAAGTACCCCATAGGCCAGCACAGTTGCTTTTTCAACCTTCATATATTAGTTATAGAAAATGAATTAAAAGCTAAGAGCCTCAACATCTCTAGACTGAGCTGAATAATTTCACAAAATTTAAGCCACTTGGAACATAACAAAAAAAAAATCTTAAAACATACTATTTTCATTTGAATTCACACACTACCACCACTGAATTGTGGATGTTTTGATCCCTCTGGCATACAGGCCAGGAAATCAATTTAGAATTCCAGTGCAAACAGCCCAAGACCATTTTATTTATGTGTTTGTTTTAAAATAGAACTCAAATTCCAACTTGGATTTAAAATTATGTAGACTATTTTCTCCCCTTCTCCCTCTGCACACACCTCTCCTTTTCCATAATGTGTTTTCTGACTCATTTGCAGCTGCAGGGGATGAAATCTTTGAAACCTCTGCCTCCCAGGAAACCATCCCAACACAGCACAATGCTACCGACTCCTGTTGCTGCACAAACACGCTCTTCCAACAAGCCAACTTCCTAAGGTAGCTGAAGGAAAGAATGGATTATTTTTGGCAGGTCAAGGAATAAAAGCCCAGGTCATTGCATATTAGAAAAGTTTATGAAAAGTGCTGTGCATGTTACATCCTAAGGCTAACCCAAGAAACATAGACTGAAATCACTAGCATTTTATATGGAGGGAAGAACAGATGCAGAAAATTCAATAGGTCAAGTCCAAACACATCAGAGAAGAAAGCCAGGATAGAGAAAGGCTCAGAGCAGCACAGGACAGAAAAGATTATTTTTGCCTTTCCACAATCGCACTTCTGTAAAAATTTCACTTTTGGCTACAAAAAACAAAAATTAGTCTTTTTAAAAAAGACCGCACAACTGACCTACTTATAATATTAGTTACAATTTTTAAAAACAAACCTGGTATTTTTGTTCAAGATGTGGGCCATTCTTCATGCCCTTTTCTGGAACTGGCACTAGCTTTCAAATCTTTAATTACGTGCCATAGATATGGTTAAAATTACATTAAGTAGTCCAAAGTGGGACAGACTTTATGTTTTCTTTCAGCTTTGTAGGGTTTTTAGTTAGTTGGGTCTTTTTTCACCCTTTACAATCTTCTCCTGAGCAGTTAACAACTACCACACCAAATGTTCTGTCTTTTGCTCTCCAATGGAAGTTCTCATTTGTTCACATACTGCATTTTTTCAGGAAAAGAAGATTAAGCACAACAAGAAACCTGTAAGCATATCTATAGGAGAAGATTATAGACCTACATAAAGTATAGCTCAGAATTAGACCCCACATCTAGACCTGAATTTTGTGAGTTTGGTGAGCAGAAAAGATGTCAGAGTATGTGTGAAGAGGGACAGTGGGAGGTGGGGTGAAAAGGTTGATAGAAGGAATGTACTTGAACCACAGGGGGTAGAGCTTCAACAAATGAGTGCCCTGGTGCTTGAAAGGAGCAGGGTGGGGGGGGGAAAACAAAAGAAAAGTTGGGAGAAAGAAAAAAAAAAACTCACCACCAATACTCCACCATTTTAAAAGCCTAGCAACCAAAGGGTATACCAGATAACCTTTCCAGAATGCAAAGACCAGTACTTATATTTGGGGAATATTTTTTTTGTAGTTGGTTTGGCTCAGTGTTATTGAAAAAGTTTGTCCAAAAGTCCATGCACCAGGCCAACACTTATCAGGTTTCAGTTTCCAGCTGAAGCCATGACCATTGGTATGAAAACTAATGTGCAACTGTATTCCAGCAAGCAAAGCAATGGAAAAGACTGTATTGGAATGTAACAAATACATGCATTGGCGCTAAACGTAAAAACTGCATTATATCAACCTGTGTCATAGCCATTTTTCTCCTCTTATTATTAAAGAAGAAATGTGCAAATCAACATTATTGTCTGGCCAGAGGGCATTATGTGAACACTTATAAATTCCTCGTTGCTCTACCTCAATGGATTACCATCTCTCTTAAAATATGAAGCAGCAATTTAAACAGTCACCCCCACTACAGTCACTCCAGCAAGATTCAACAAAGTATACAGCAGATTACCAGTCTAGCCGGACAAAACCCTCAACTGCTCACACGAGGTATCTTTGCCAGGACCCGCATATCCCTTACGCTTCTTCTGGACTATACGATACACGTTCATTGGCTGAAGAGAAAGAAAGATAGGCAAGTAATATTTTCAGTTCAGCTACAAATTCAAGCACCAGAATTCACGCATGTACTAAGAATATATGAATAGTCAGCTAGGACAGATCTATATCTATGGAAGAAAGTGTTAGAACAACCACATTTTGTAGAAGTTTACTGAAACACTGGCTTTGCTAAACTCTTTCCATCAGTCCAAAACATAGCAAAAATTGTTTCAACTACATTTTTTATAAAACTAAGAGTCATCCTCCCATTTTCACAACATTTATGCATCTCCTCTTACTACATAAAAGATCAAGTCAGCATCAGAAGAAACAGATATGGGCTCCAAGTCAGCAAACAAACACACAAAGTATACTCTTTACTTACAGCATATGCACAGTCACAGGAAAAGACAACTACATGCCTAATTTTATGGAAGTTTCTAACAGGCTAAATTAGGAGCCCTGACTCCTCCCATTCTTACTATCAAGCTGACAATGAGCTGGAAGAAAAACACCTCTGAATAGCACCACCCATTTAGTCCCAGGAACCATACATAAAATTTCAACTGAAGGAGGAAGGTTGGCGTGCTAACAGCATTATTTGAGCCCGTTGTCATACCGTGCATACCCCTCCTTTTGTCTAACTTCACAGTGTTGGATGTATTTGATCTACAGGTTGTCAGCTTCATACATTAAGGAAAAAGAGGTCCATGTGAAGCATTTTGTCCACGTTCATGCACACTCTCTGATTTGCAAAAAGCCGCGGGAAGTTAGATCATCGTCAAGCAAGCATTCTCTGCTGTATTAAAGAATGGGAGTTTAAAGCCACTGCATCTCCAGAATCTGAAGTCCTCTTAGAAGCAGTGACCCATCCTCCCTTTCAGCTGAAGCAATCTCAACAAGAAAAAAAGCTAGATTATCATATATGTATTCATGTAGCTGATAAAAAAATTACTCAGTCCCTGATGATGCAATATTTCAGAGGCAGTTTTACACTTCATAGGCCCCCCCATAAATTAGGGCTGTACAACAAACACTTTGAACTAGAGACTTTGAAAAAACACAGGAGGCAATACACACTTTAGTCCACAGCTTTTCTTGCAAATCTTAAATAAAATTATTTAATTGAGTGATAACCTAAGGGATGCACGGGAAGTAATTTAAGGACTGGACAAAGTCAGTGAAACCATGAGAGCTGCGATAAATAAATACGTAAAAGACTAAAGAATAAGATACCAAAGTAGAGGTGGCAAACATGCAAGAAGAAATTATGAGGAGAGTTTAACTTTGAGAAATAAAAACCAGAAGGAAAGCAGAAGACAAGAAAACACACACAGGTAGGACACAGCTACTATTTTGTAATAGATCTGTTTGGAAACAATTTGTTCTCTTATTCCCACCTGCCCCAGCCTCTTTATTGAAGATGCTGTTTCACAAACACTTTAAATCAACCAAATTCAATCTGAAAGAAGAAATCTTCTCCCTCAGCATTGACTGCTAGTTCCCACTCCCTCCCTTGCTCTAGTGCTAGCTCCTGTGGAGTTTTGCAGTGTTATTTTACTGTAAGTGGAGCACAGCAGAAGCTTCAGTAAGTAGACTTACGTCCTCAAAAGCAGTAAGAATAGGCCGCTTATCACATTTGCATAACATCTTCAGGTAGTATATTCAGCTTTCTGAAGAACTCCAAAGGCTGCTCACTAGAAATGTACCAAAGTGAATTAATTTGTACATAAGCTAAAACACTTTTCTCAGGGGACAACTACCAGCAGTGGCTTCAAGCCTTCTTCAGAGTGTGATTTACTGCTGAACAGAAAAATGGCTTGTCCATCGCTTCCACTCTCTCACAACTAACTTCCCCCTCCTCACAGCCATTGAAAACAAGCCCAGTACAGTCAAATCAAATACTCTCAATGGAAACCTGCCATTAGGAGAAATATATCAATGCAAGTGCTTGCAAACAAGGACCATGTGACTCCCTGTTCACCCTGCTCTTAAGCACAAGCACGCGCTTTACAGACCAATCCACTCAGCAGCTTGAGAAGTTTAGTAGCTAACTGATGGGCACCACACATGTGGCACCAGCCACTTAGCGTCTGCCCATAACATAGAAGTTTACCGCTGTCAGAAGAGAAGAGGAAACACATCAGCTATCCCCTGTGGCACAGACGTCTCATTAATAGTCCTCTTAAATGTTAACAGTGATCAGAAAACCAAGGAAACTAGCACAAAGGTTGTGACATTATCCTTTAATCTCTTTTATATCTCGCAACACCTGCAATAATGAAAGATCACACCACAAAACCAAATCCTTGCAAATAGCTTGATGCAGAAATGCTGATTGAAAGACAGCTTCACAATTTTGTGATTACTCTTCCATTCATCTCTGTAACACCATATGTATGCAGTTTATTTTATGTTAAGTGTCACATATATATTATCACCTCTTACAATCCGTACTATCAAATGCCTGCCAACATACTGGCTCCTGCCAATTGCTTTTAGTTTCTCTTTCTCTCCTTTTCCAGTGTTTTATTTGGAGAGAGGGGAAAAAAAGAAAAGAAAGAAAAAAAAAGGTGACTGACTCAAGTAGAAGGAAAATTATCTGAAATCCCTTAAACAGTTGCTCTGTTAAATTGACACAAGTTTAACAACGTGTACTTGGCACGTTCCTCTTGCCACGAATACAAGAACCTTTTTCAAAAAAACTCGTTCAAAGCAGGGAAATCTTTTAAAGATACAGCACAGACCTTACTGAATGGTGGTTTGATGGCTGTCACAAAGCCATTTTTAGCCACAAATGTTCAAACGACAAAGACCTCATAACCATAAAACCTCTTTTTCAAATCTCCTTTTTAATAGGATAATGACTGAACAGGAAGGCAAACCCCACCAACTCATTCTCCCTCAAAGCCTCCCTTCAGGACACTGCAGGGGTACAGCAGAGGAGAAAGTCTACTAGACCTGGGTGTAACCATGCAAAGAAATAAACCAGAAGGGACAACAGTACTTCTGCTTGCTCCAAGGGTGTATGATGTCTTCTAGCCTCCGGGGCTCCCAAAATCCCACCACCTTCTAGAAACCTTTTTGTTTTGGGTTTGTTTTTTTTTTTAAATACAAGGACATACTGTACATCCACACCAGAGCATGACGAAGAAAGCTCCTAAACTTTAAAGAGATCATTTACTCTGAGGAAACTGAAAAAAATCAAGTGATAAGAGTCACAACTCAAGAGGAAAATTGTACTTGATGGCCTCATCTAAGACCCAAGCAAATCCTTATCTAAGAATCACAGAATTAGAAACGTTGTGGTTGGCAATATATCCAAAAGAGAAGCCTGTCATTGGAACAGGAGGACACTGCATGTTAGTGTGCAGATGCACTGGCAGAGATCTATGGAAACCTTTTCCTAGGTACAGTTAAACCTATAGACATAGCCTCTCACTCCGTCACATACTGAAACCATCCAGAGTATTAAAAGAAGAAAGCTGCACATCTTCTGTGTGAACATAGAAGCTCTGCTCTCTGTATATCCACACGGAAAACATGAGATCATAGTTCAACACCACTTTGTAGGCTGGACACTGTGACAAAGCACGTCTATGAGCCCAAACCTTAAAATCAAAGAGACTTCTACTAGGTAGAAAAAACAAAGAGCGGAAGGAAGGGTGGAGCGCCACATTACTCTCAATCTGCAATTTGCTGCAGAACAGCATTGCTGTCAGGAAGTACAATGCACACAGCAGTGTTTCAGCAACAGTTACACCTTCAGGTAGCATAATAAACTTTTTTGTGAATACTAGGGTGAAAGGGCATGAAAATGAAAATCACTTCTTAGGGCAACATATACAATATGCTGCACCTGAACAGTGAGGAAACAGAAGTTCTTGCTTTTAAGAACACACGAGACCAGGTTACATAATAATGACTACGGAATTGCAGATACCTTCAGTGACCACGTAAGACTGCTACAGAATAAATAGATGAGAACTTTTCCTATCCCTTTATCGAAATCCATCTGAATTGTACATCTATTAAGTTTTCCCTGGCATATAGAAAATATAAGGAAAAATATCAAGCCAGTAAGTACAGAAACCGTTTCTCTTTCCCTCCCCTCCCTGTCCTTCATTAAAAAAAAATCCTCAGACAATGACGCTCATAGCAAAGTTGCAAGCTACAGAGAAGACAAGCGTGTTGTACTGCATGGTGAGTTTCAAATAGATTACAAAAAAGAGACAAAAGAAAGTCAACCACCTCTATGCAACCTCCCCAGCACGAATGAACTGGGAATCGGGTACACCTCTACACTGGTCAAATCACACGCTCAGATCCACAGACTGCACTGACAGTATCTTTCAGTAATACCCATTTCACATCTTGTTGATGTTTTAGCCATAATGATCTTTATTTTTCTCTGACTGGTGAGTTTTTAAAAGCTGCTGCAGTACTTTCAACAGCTTTATGATACATGTATTAATGGATATTTTCCTAACAGCACACAAGAGGGACTCTTACAAGCAACCTGTCACCACTCTTCTCCCTCCTTCTTAGCTAGTTACCGGTCATCGGATTAGATCCCTACCGCCTGCTTATACACCTCCAAAATAAAGAGTTGGGGGTGGATCAGGGAAAGAAAACCTTCAAAGAAAGCAAACTCGCAGCTCAGACTGGAAGAACTTTATGAAAATTCAAATATATTTTTCTTTACCGTGTAATATTCTGCGCAAGTCACTCAATCAAGCAGGAATGACATGGAAAGAATGGGACTACTGCGAACAATGAACGATCCATAAATGTCTACAAAATTATATAACTGAGGATGAGACGGCATATATGTGTGTGCGTGTGTGTGTGCGCGCACATTTGGGGGAAAAGAGGAGAAAGAGCTAAGGGGAAGAGGAGGAAACAACGTCCTCAGTCACAGATACAGGGCTCTGCACAGTTCTTACTCAACTTCCCCCTCTTCCCAAAAGATAAATATTTTAACCCGGGGCAATCAGGCAGCTGAGGGACAAAAGCAAGAGAAAACCCATTTGCTTATGAATATGTTTCAAAACATCCCTTGCTGAAATTGCACCATAACTGCTGTATCATTAAAGAGAGCTCACAGGCAACCATGTTTATACTAAGGCAATTAACACACGGTACATTTCCTACACTATTATTATTATCATTGGCGCTCCCAACGTCTGTTGCACATTTTGAGCCTTGGCAGGTTAAGAGGTATTCTTATAAAGTTAACAACAAAACGTTGCCGATTTGAAATGTACTCACTGTTATTTTTCAGGAACTCCTATATTTACTTTATACCATTCTCGGGGGAGAGCTGGACAGTTGTATTAGTTCTGCAAGGAAAAGATATTCGCGATAAACTTTATAAAGGCTTCGAGCCAAGAAACTTTTTAAAACTTCACTTTTTGGACCCGATACCCCGGCTTCTCTTCACACAAGGCTGCGGCGCGGTGGCTTTGCATCATCACCACCCGCACCGTACAACGATCGTTTTCATCTCCGATTCATCGGCGGTTCGATCGCTTGGACGAGCACAAACTTCGGAAGAGCCACACGCCGGCCCGCGCCCCCCGAGAGCTCCCGGGGAGGGGGGCGGCGTGCCCCGGGGGGCGGGCGGCCCCCAGCCCGCCGCCCTGCGGGGATGCACTTGCTCGGGACGTGGGGTTTCTCCTCCCGAGTGGCGCCGGCGGCTGCGCGGACACTTGCTGCGCTCGGAGCCTCCGCCCGAGCCCAAGCCCAAGCCTTAACCCAGGCGGGACCTGCCGGGGCGAGCCCGGTGCCCTTAAACCCGCCCGCCCTCCCGGGCCGCTCCGCCGAGCGACGCGCCGGACCCGCCGGGGCAGGCGAGGCCCCGCCACCGCTCACCCCCCCCACCCCCCCCACACACACACCCACCCCCCGGCGCCCCTCACCAGCGGCCTCCGACCACCAGGCGCGGCCGGGGGCGGGCAGGGCCGCCCGGGGCACCGGAGGGGGCTGAGGGACGGGGGACGGAGCGGGAAGGAGGCGCCGGCGGAGGAGGCGCCGGCGAAGTCGCGCCGGGCGGCTGCGGCAGGAGCGGCCGCGGGCCGGCGGGGAGGGGAGGGCAGGGCGGCGGGAGGAGCCGCTATGCGAGGCGGGCCGGGCCGGGCCGGGTCGCCTCCACCCCCCGCACTGACAAGCACGAGGCTGCGCTTCCTCTTCCTCACGGCAACGGCGGCCGGTCCCTCCGGCCGCCCCCCGCCCGGCGCCTCCCCCCGCGGGGGGGGGGGGGGGCACCGGCTGCCGGTGCCCGCCGCGGGCAGGTGCGGGGCTCGCCGGCCGCCTGCCCCGTCCCGTCGCGTCCCCGTCCGCCCTCCGCCGCCGCTTCCCCCCGCCGGCCGGCCGGCCCCGAGGCTCGCCTACCTCCCCGGGCGGGCAGCGTCGCCCCCGCCCCGCGGAGCCGCTGGGCCGCCCACCGGCGCCGGGCTCCGCGCCGCCACCTCGCCTCGCCGCGCTGCCCCCGGCGCTATCCCATCGCGGGGCTCGCAGAGGCACTCGGCGGCTCCCCGCCGCCGCCGCCGCTCTCACTTCCTCTTCCTCCCTCCTGCTGGCCTGGCCGCGACGCGCAGCCCCGGGCCGGCCGCCGCCGAGGGGGTCCCGGGGCCGGGCAGCACCTGCGGGCGGGGGGCGACCCCCGGCCGCCGCCCCTCCGCCCGCCCCGGCGCCGCTCCCTCCTCCCGCGGCTTCTAAGGAGGGGTGGGGGGGGCTTCTCGCCTTGCCTTGGGAACAACTGTTTCTTTTGCGTTCTCGGTTTTCTTCCCAGAGGGCCACCGCCGCTGAGCAGCCTCACGGCCGGCGCCCTGCGAAGGGAGCGAGCCGCCGGGGGAGCCCAGCTGAGCCCGGCCCAGCTGAGCCCGGCCCAGCCCGGGACGCCCCGCTCCGCGCCCCGGCCGGGAGAGGGCAGCTCCGCACCGGCCCTGCCCAGCCGCCGCCGGGCACCGGCTCCTCCGTTCCTTGTTTGTTCGTTTTTTTGGGTTTTGTTTTTTTTTTTTTTTTTTTTTTTTTAACCTGGTCAGTTTAAGCTGTAAGTTCCCCGAGGCAGATTTTTTTTTTTCCCCTTCTCTGTAGATAACCGATATATTTCAGCTCAAATTCCATTTGAGGTCTCCTGCTACAACTGCAGCACAGTTATTATCAATAATCCTACCCTTGTGAAGAAACTCACTGCATTTTGATTGAGGTTCCTACTTCTTTACCCGCTCTGCTATCCTGTTTGATTTATAGGTAATGACATTACTGACAAGTGCACAAACCAGAGTAATCTAAACAAGAACAGCCCCAAAACTTAGGGGCTGCTCACTCCTTCAACAGGCTGCAAACCTTCTTTAACATTCACCTGTTTTCTAGTCAACTTGTGTTCTGTACAGATCGCTATTTGATAAAAGCAGCCTGTTTTTATCAGTTTAGCAGCTGTGTTGCATGTGCAGTTGAGGTTTGAAGGGTGCTAAGCCACGTCACGTACACTACGGATCTTTAATGTTAAAGACCAGTTCCATCCTTTCTGGGCAGCAGCAGTGATATTTATATTGCGATAGGCTACAGAGACTTCAACTAGCTAGAAAGATAAACACTGCCCAAACCCATGGTAAATGCCATCCTTTCTCCAAAACACAAGAGTTTACCACATAGGGAAAACAAGCAGGTACAGAGAAAGTCATAGAAGTAGTGCAACACCTGTCTCCAGCAACAGCACAGCACAATTCGCTACCGATCAAGGTCAAATCCTCCTGTCCCAAACGGCAGCACGACAAATACTGCTGCACTAGCAAACCTTTCCTAGGACTTACTCACAAGCCTTTTGACAGATTTGTGACTTTCTTGCTGGAAATAACAGACTGTTCTGTCTATCATCCATTTTAATCTTTTCATAATATTAATCGATCAACAGTAACTGTTGGCAGCAAAGTAGCAATAAGGAGTACAAGCTCACTGCTCAGAGGTATGCTGGATGCCCCCTTCCCTAATGAGTTGATTAACTTCAAATGTTTCACTGAATGAATCCACGTGAGTGAGTGGCACTTCAGCAGCTGCAGAAGCGGCACAAATGCACTTGTGAATGCATTTCAGTATTTGCACTTGGCCTTTCCCCCTTCTGCATTTATTATTCCATTATTATGGAAAGTCACTTTGCCTATAAAATATTTTGCCCTGCTCTCACATTTTATTTTGCATAGTTCTTGAGGAGTGTAATGCTCGTGGCTGAAAATGACTGTCCATGCCAAAAAAATTCATGAGGCTTCAGAGGTGGTTATAAACAACTGTTCAGGACATCCTAACCTTTGAACACACATTCCTTAGGTAGCAGGGTATCCTAAATAACGTTCATTTAGAACAAACATACACAAATATTGGGCTGCAATTTTCAAAATGACCCTCTTCAATTTATGTGACTCTTCAGAGAAACTGAAAGGCCTTAAATGCTATGTTTTATTCACATCGTTGCTGGACTATGTATTGATTTATGGGAACTCTGAAAAGCTGAGGCAAAGGTCTTGTAGGTAACAACCTGTCCTATTATAACCCAATGGAGGTGAGTCACTATTCTCACACCCCCATGTTTTAATGTGTTTTTCTTACATACTTCTATAATCCATTTTTCATGCCTCCTTTCAGTTTTTGCCTTTTGCCATCCTCCCTTTATTCAATAGCTCAAAGTACTGGCCGATTCTTTATGTCGAGGCCTTGAACTTATAGCCTTCATATGTATTTTTCATTGCCAACATACTGTGGTCACTGCATCACATTTCTCCTACTTAGCATTTTTAAATACCTCTCACCTGTTTTCAACCATCCTTTGCCGCTTGCCTTTCCTCCTCTCAGTAGGGCCATCCTTTGGCAAGGCTTTGGGGCAGGTTTCCTTCCCAGATGACAGCGATAAGGGAGGAGAGAAGGACAAGGGCTGGGTAGGGCTCGGTCAGTCAGACCGGTGCAGACCATGAAGCAGCGGCTGCGATCCACAGCCTGGCATTTAAAGATAAACTGCAAAGCAGTATTCACAATAACTTGTGAGCTGCCATAGCTGTGTAGCAAATTGTCTTTGCTGTGGAGCTCATAACCTCTGGCAAAGGGGCAAGGTAGATGGCTGGATGTTGCAGTCCCTCAAATGCCCTAGCCTGAACGAGCAGCATTTGAAACCAAGGTGTTCATTTGGAGAGCTACCATTACCCTGTGAATGTCATAAGTTCAGTTCCCAAGCCAGAAGTTAGAGACAGGAGAATGATTTATTTGCGGAAATGTGAAGGTCTGAGTTAACAAAAACCCTTCATGTATTCATATCAAACTTGGTGAATACTTTAGGTCAAAAAATTATTTCTTTTTTTAAAAAGTGGAAGTTTTTAATTGGGCATTTCTAAATGACAGAATAGAGCAAAAGCTCACGACTTTTCAAGACTTAAGCTACCTAAAGTTCTTATTCTTTAAACCAATGTAGAAAATGAAATAAAACATTTTATTCAGCACAAAATTCAAAAAAAAAAAAAGTGTGGTAGCAGAAGGTCATTTTGGTAAAAAAATAAAACATTTTTCAGATCACCTCAAGAACATTTAGAGCATGGGAAATATTTTCCAGTTCAGCTAACAAATCAATGGACACTTTACTTCTGTAGGTCTAATTCACACCCTTTTTAATGGCTTAATATTCAAAGGACTGAGCACCTGCAGCTCCTATTCAAATTGGACATTTAGTATTTATAAGTCAATAGGAGCGTCTGGTTGTGCAGCAGTTGTGAAAAAAAAAAAAAAAAAACAAACAAGCCTTTAATTTGTCACAAGTGCGTAAGTAGGAGTAGAAGTGCTCAACTTTACACCCCCCCACACTTGAAAACTACCACAAAAGGATTGCAATTCTCCTGCCTCACAGGGAGCCAAAATTCCTGCCCCAGGATACAAGATGCCCCTGCTGACTTCCCAATCTAAATTGGGAAAAAATCAGTCCTCTTAGGTCCCAAGGACTAATTAGTCAATGCCTGTAAAGCTCTCTGAAGGTGAAAAGTGTATCTATGCTTTACCATGACAGATGGCTACGATTTAATTTTAAAGGTCTTCTTTTAAAAAGCTGTTCTGTCAAAGCACTTACTCTCTTCACTGTCCACTAGTGCAGCTGATTCATTTTGAACTGGTGTACAGATGGAGGAACAGGATGGCAAAACCTCTGCTCCGGCTGTGAGCATTCAAAGAAAAAAAACTTTAATATTGATTGACTTTAGAACCAGAGTTCCCCACTGTCTTGCGGTAGTGTAAAATACCATAAAACGCTGCCAATTCTGCTTTTTCTTCTCCTTCCCATCTGTGATAGTATCACAGAATGTCTTCCCAAAAGTGCAAGACCTATGGGGAATTGAATGGTCTGTGTGTCACTGAAAGTAGCGTGCTACACTGTGTTCCCACACCTGTCTTCATGCCCTGTTGCAATTAGCATCTTGCACAGATCCTTGAACATATGATTGCTTTGTCATCCCGTGGAATATTCCACTGCACTACACAAAGCAAGCTGTCAAAGGCTTTGCTGAAAGAAATAATGACTAATGATTTATGATAAAATCAGCACTGCAATCCTCTGCCGCAAAAATTGGTGCGGTGTAAAAACAGCAAGACAGCTCAAGCTTTTGTTAATTGGCTTATCAGTTCTGATCCATTCCTCAGGAAACATAGTCTCATGCTTATATACTGGGTGTGATTTGTGGAAGAACCCAGAGGAAGAAAATGCAACAAATACAGGCAGGATTTTGCAGGCTAAACTTGCTAACCATATCAAGCCTGCCCACCAGAACTGCTCAGAACAACAGCACTTGCAAAGGGACAATACTGTAGAGTTCAAATTACTCCTATGGACATCAGCACAGTACACTCATTGATAAAGGGTAAGATAAACCTTCTAAAGAAGAACCAACAGAGCTAAAATTTTTTTTTTTTTTTTAAAGCTCATAAATAAGATAACTCATCCTCCTCCCTCAAACATGTTTTTGATGGTGCTGTTTTCTAGGGAATTTCCCCCTTCCCAGGCTTTAAGTTGGCTAAATTACAGAAAGATCAATCATGCTAGACATGATTTGGTTTTTGGTTTGGTTTTCATCCCTTCTCCCCCACAGTTTTTGTCCTTATACATGCATTTTAGGTATATACACGTTGAGAACAGCTCTCAATCATTGCTATACTGTTGAGTTAGATGCACTTCCTGGCATTTGGGGGGTGACAGCTGACCTGATGTGACTGTATGATCTTGACTCATTTTTTATTTCTTCCCCTTTCCATGGGGAAATGGGGCCTAAAGATGTGGTGAGAAGTTTAGCAGAGAAAGGATGAGGAGCTTTCTGTGAGAAGCATGAAGTAAACAACGCTACAATGTTAGGCCACCTATTTGGAGAGGCAGTTGGCCTCAGTGCTGCTGCAGAAACTCCCTGCTTTGCTTCAGCGGGAAGCTGGACTCTTCTGACTTCTACATTTCTTTCTGATGAATGCTAATCCTCCTCCTCAGTAGCAGGTAGGATCTGCCATGCCTCAAAAGGGAGTTTCTCAGATGGCAGTCACAACACTTCAATATCAGGTCATGCTACAGGCATGGGTGCTCAAACCTTAGCCTGAAACGCTTCTCTAGACTGAGAATTTTTATGTGGTTGAGATTTCCCCACTACCTACCCACTTCCCTGTTGCTCTCAGTGAGAAGCCAGGTAGTTGTCTGTTTGAAAAAAAATATTGACCATCAAAAGAAACCTAACTCACTTTGCTGTGATTTTAACTGGGTTTGAGCTATCACGTAAGGTCTCTGCCCATATTTTATTTGTCCTGATGCTGGTTTTATCATCTACATCTTACTGTTAGCTCTGACTTCGTGCTGTGTCCCGTATCATTAGTCAAATATTTCAGACCTCGCAGGTTTGGTTTTTTTTTCATTAGAAAGAGATATTAAAGCAGAGTCTGGTATCTTTGATGCAGATTCATCTATTTACAGAGAATGTAACTAAATTGCATTTCCGTTAGTGTAACAGAAATCAAACAACAATGAAAGACAAGGTGATGGACTAAGTGACTTTGTTCATCTATACTTAGTCCAAAAGTTTTCTCTGCATGTTTTTCTCAGTTCATGTTCCAACTATGTTGCTTGGGCTTTTCTATCACTACTTCTCCGATGTGTCCTGCTTTTTGTACACTTAACTCTCCTCCAGCGAATGCCTCAGTGCCATTCCCTTTTCTTCCATTGTTTACCCCTGGAAGTCTCCTCAGATGGAAGAGATGGATGGAGTGAAGTCAGCCTGTTTAAAGGTGGTCTAGTGCAACAATATTTGGTGCCTACTAGTTATGGCTTAACCGTCCTGTAGCTGGTTCTCAGCACCTTAAAGATCTGTTTCATTGCTGAATTGATTTAAAGACCTTTCAGATTCATTTTTTAACTTTCTCCTCTGCTGTGGGTTTCTCTCTGGCACTGCCTGAGAAGAAAGGTGAAGGACAATTTGCAAAGGAGCATTGCGGTCTCCTAATGCATGAAATTAAATCCACTTTGGGAGTCCCCTGAAACAGATAAACCTCATTGTTTTGCAGTAGATTGACCCACTGCCTTGGTGGCATTATTCCTAGTTGTGCCAGCAGCAGTATTCCCTTTTGCTCATGCACACATCCCTAAATATTGTTCCTCTCACTATTTTGTTCTCCTTGTTTATCTGAACCACTTATCTTGCTGCTTTACCAGCCATCAGGTCATCTTACTCTCTCCCTTGGTAGCCACATTTGTTCAAGACTTTGTGTTTTAAGAATGATAGTGATGGGGCTTATTTTATCTCAGAAAGGCAGCAGCTCTGTTGTCCCCATCCCCGCCATCTTTTGTCACCTATCTTGTCATCAAAGAGTTGTTTTGACAAGAGCCAGGCAATTTTATTTCTTTTTCTCCCAGGCTCTTCCTTCCCATGACTTGCTGCCATCCCATTACATCAACTGATGGATTCTGACACTGACACTCATCAATAAAACAACAAGATACGGGCATCGAAACACAAAATCCAACTGAGTCCTTTTTACAGAGCTGATAAAATGCATCTTTGTGCTCATCCTATGCGTCGGTAGGAGCTTTGTGCTCAGTGGCAATAAGCTCTCCATGCTGCCATTTGGATATTGCAATGTAAGTTCTTTCTTGTATGGGAATCCAGCCATCCCCACTGGCAGCTGCTTGGGTTTTCAGTGCTCTGGACAGTTCTTCCACAGGAGATCAAATCAGTTACCCCAGTCAGGAATGCTTCCTGTCACTTGGTGCTTTAAGAAAGATCATTGCTTGTTCGCTCTTCTGGTCAGCTTGCACACTCACAGGACTGCTGTGTCTGCCTGGAGTAGTAGATAATGCACTTTAGAGGGCTTCTTCACACCATCAAGGACTGCAAACATTGCTTTCGGGCAGTCATGGAGCAACCTGCATTTCGTTGCTTGCATATAGGACTTTCCTACCCTAGGTCAACTCCTCTCACTTACACTGGATCAGACTCAGCCAGATCCCAGGCCACTCTGTATCTCTTCTTGAGCTATTCCCACAGTCAGCATAAAAAAGGAATTAAAACTACCATAAGCTGCCTGTGGTGTAGAGAATCCCCCTGCCAGCCCAAAGCCCGCACTGTGTCACTGCATCCCCACTGCCTGGGGCTTGCTGGGGTTGCAGCTGCCTGCAGCATCAATTCCCCTCTGCGCCCCAGAACCCAGGGAGGGAGCAGGGCTCCGGGCAGAGGGAAGCATGAGCAGCTCTAGGACAGCTTCTGTGGGCGCTCGCTCCCCTTGCACCCTGCCTGCCCTCCCTCCAGGCTAGGGCAGCCCCTTCTTCTTCTATTACCACACCTCTCTGGAGGCACCAAGCTGTACAATGTGGACACCATCTCCTCCCACCACCTCACCTTGAGATCCTGCCCATGATGGCTCTGGAGGAATCAGCTGCTCTAACCAAAAGAGCATACATGGGAGTGTATCTGTCATACACAGAGCTTCATTCCCTCACTCCCAGTTATTCTCAACTGGGAATAAACAAAAATCTACTGCTTTGTTTCCAGAAAACCCTAACAGTCCCCTCAGGGGCATCCACCCCACATACAGATTAGAATAAGGCCCCAGGCACATAAGCAGAAGAAACCAGAAATACATTTGCAGAACAACAGAAGAGGCTTTCTATTGCAACACCTCTCTCCCCAGTATGTCTTTTAAGATCAAACCCATCCAAAAAGACCGTGTCTATGCTTCCCAGCACCAGCAGACAATTCTAAAGACCAACCCTGAGTTCAGTGCATTCAAAACAGTCCTTTTTTCCTTTTTTAAGCTGTGGCTAAAGCCCATTACGAGCTGTAGTTTGGAAACAAGTAAGCTGCTGAAGCACTTTAAAAATATTTTCCCAAGGAATGGCTTTCTGGCTCTTCTTGCTTGCTATAATCACAGTATCAAAATGAGGAGCTCACAACGTATGTTAAAAACACAGGCATCTCAAGAGAGGTGGGAAGAAAGTGTTCACGCTGGTCTGTATCACGCAATTTGATGTACTATGTGCTACAGATCATTTGTGAACCTGAATGATGCCAGCTGTGCTGTAATTAACACAGAGTGCCTGGCGCAGAGAAGGCGGTCACTTGTTCTTGGAAATCATTGGGGTTTTTTTCCCCCCCCTGAGATGGACTAAGCAAACAGTTACTGGTCTTCTGTTCTTTTGTGAAGTCCCATTATTAGCATGCTTTGTTACAGGCTTTTCACTCATTGCAAGGTGGACCTTCATAAAGATAAAGAGGGACCCTGAAGGCTCTCTGTGAAATATGAAGGTGTTGAAAGATCTATTTTCTCCTCCTCTAAAGAATTTACAAATAAAACCATGGGGATTTAGTTTTTTTTTTTTTTAGCCAGATGGTGAGACTGAAAATAGGAATGACTATTGCTTGATAGGAACGCTATGGGGAAGGGGCTTCTGGATAGTTTTTGAGGGTGCAGACAGCCTACTGTTGAAGGAGAACTAAAAATAGATTACAGAATGGGTCTGGTGAGGATGAGGAAACCTAATTATTTGCTGTAATTAGTCACATCCCAAGACGAGGGGGCCGGATGCTGGAGTGGTGGTGGGTCAGCAGCCACCCATTAAAACCAAGGGGCCTCAATTGTTTTTTTCCAGCTGGGGGTCTGGTCCTTGGCTGCCTGCTGCAATCATGGATCTTAAACAGACCTGTCTGATGTGGGATGTCATACATGCTTGCAAGAAAAACAGAACACCAGTACGCTTCCACGGGATAAGAGAAACTGTTTTATTCCCAACCAAGCCTACAGACTGAACAATCTCTGTGGTCTTTTCTCAGGATGAAAGAATTACAGAGCACACTATTGACCTAAACCATACAATACATAATCAAAAGTATCACATTTTTGCAGCAGTTCATTTCCGGGATTTCTGAAAGTGGTATGTTTTCCCAAAACCAGTATCCTCACAGTACCTGCATAGTTATATTAGCTCTACAGTTGCCAATTTCTCTCTACAGTTTGTTCTCAAGGGCCTTTTAGTATGTTTTCCCTAGGTGATGAGCAGTTCAGAACTAGTTCCTTTTGAGGTGCTGCATTTAGTCATCTCTTTGTGTGAGATAGAATGGAGACCTTAAATGAAAGAATACCCTTGAGGAGAGTTCTGGAAAAGGCAGGGGGGAGGAAAAAAAAAACCCAGATCTGAAAGTAGAGGACCTAAAAGCCAGAAGTGGCTCTATAGTTTTAGCAAGGTTACTGGGACAAAAGAGCCTAAGCAAACTTGATTTATTCTGCAAGGCAAATCACAAAAAAACCAATTGATAAGCACAATGTGATTCATATGAGAAGGATTTGCACTGTATGTCTGCTTACCTGGGGACATGAAGTAGCTTCAAAACCTTTTCACCTCACATTTGAGGCAGCTGTTCCCTCACTCTTGTTGCATTTGGTGTGCATTCAGAGTGATCTCATAATTGACTCAATCTCCTAATCATGCTTGTCACAGATGGGTGCTATTGAAAACAATTAGTAATTAATTTACAGAAGATCAGGGATAGTAGAAAAACATTATTCATTCCATTAGGATGACTGACTTTGCTGGCTCTGGAAGCATAACTGCTTATTAAGCAACAGGAAGGGATTTTTGCCCTGTTCTTCTCCCCATTTATTTCCTTGGGTAAGAGCATAACCCACAAACAAGATCTACACTGAGATTTTCCATTAACTAGAGGGGAGAAGAATCATTTGGAAAGACAAATTTAATTTTCCCCCGAAGTTTCCTTTTTTTCCCTGGAGAATGAGCAGTGATGCCCTTGAAATATGGATGAGGGAACCCAGGCTCCAACCAACCCAATAGAAACCTTGCCATTGATTTCAGCAGGGCCAGAATTTCCATCTTAATGAAAATGCCTTTTCATTTAATAATCTCAACATGAATTTGGTAATGTCATTTGGAGGCCTGCATTTTTAAAAGTTGCTTGTAATTTTTGATGTCTGACTGGAGAAACCTCAAAGTGCCAATCACGTGTCCTGAGAATGGGGCAGCCCTTTACAATAGCTCAGTTGGGGGCTGCTGCTCGGACAGAACTTAATGCAGTTGTCTTTTGTGTCTAACAAACAAGAACAAAACAGAACACAATGGGCTAAATTCAGTACTGATTTGCTCTCATGTAAATCCAGAGTCACTCCACTGGGAGAGAGGGGTATATTTGTGGATGTCTCTTGTCTTCAGGCAGGAGCAGAATTTGGTCTGGTGTCATTACACTTCTTGTATGAGCTGTGGTGAATTTTTTCTTTTGTTTCTTTTGTTAATGCTTGGATGAGTGCACAGTGCATTACAGTGTGCTGGATTGCACAATGAGAAGCCCTCTCCGAGAATTTTCTTGTTTTGTTCCAGCATAACACAATGTCCCTGGGCAACTCTTGTTTTCAAACCATCTTTCACTGTAGAACCAGCATGATAATAAACCTGTTGGAATAATAAGTTTCTGGCTGCTGACCAGGAGGTTTGTCCTCAACATGAGTTAGGAGAAGTTCACTCTGGGCACCAAGCCAGAGGGCTACCTTACTTTTCCATTCTGCCCCCCTTTAACTTATTTTACATTAAAATTTTAAGTCTTTTTTCTTTTTAAATGAACAAACACAGACATGTGCACTAACAAAGCACAAACTGCCAGTACTCATCCATCATCTTGGGGAGCGCAACAGAAAGAAACACACCTTCCTAACATCTATTTTCAGTTCTCACTTGGGGAAATCATATGAAATTCTCTACTGCTTATTTGATCCTGAAGGGATTAGTGTGATATCTCTTCTCTAAACAAAAATCTACAGAGAAATAGCAGGTTTCATATCACACAGAGCTGATAGGCTGGGAGAGACTAATCCGTAGTTCTGCCTAAAAGACCATCTGTATCTTTTGGTCTGTGGTGGTTTTAGGGGCTCCTTTATACCTGAGCACTAATAGTCCACAGATAACAAAGGTTATTTGCCTGTATCCCAGCTTAAGGAGTACTGTTATAAATGACTGTATCAGCAGCTTGTCCAAGTTTCATATTATGCCAGCTATGATCTCCAGGATGGTTCAGGAGGATCTGGGAAACCCTAATTGTGGAAAAATGTAGCTGTCTGGAAAAGAAAGAAAATAAAGCAGATGATATTTTGTCTCTGTTTATTTTCCTCCCAGGGAGAATCAACTGCAAAACAGCAGCACATCAATAAAGACACCTAATGCAGTTTCCTCCAGACTTGCTAGTTTACTGAATGTGTACTATTTGTCAATTTGTGGGCACATTACAAAAAAATAGCATAGGGGAGCTGGAGCACAAGAGAGATACTTTGGGTTTGATATTTCAGAAAATGTGAGATGGTGTAACAGTTTATACCATTCCCGCATCCAGCATCTTCCCCTTAGCACTGACCGGTACAGATGCTTTAGAAGAAAATGGCAAAACTACATAATACATCAGAGTAGCGAGTAGTGCTTTACCATAGTGAGAAACTCCTTTGTTATGCCTGCTACTGATCCTCTGCCTCCAAAAGTCCAGCTTTTGGTCACCTCAATTTAGTAATCATTTGCTACAGTCCTGGAGTTTTTCATCACTGGAGCACTACCAACTCAGCTCAGCAGCATACCTTGCCAGTCACTGGGGTATGGAGCATACTTAGAGACAGTTATTCCACTGCAGTAGGAAGGGCAAGAAATACGTACTGGTGTGTACTAGTGCTAGAGTGAAATTAGGCAGCTTTCCTTCTCTTTATCTGAGAACTTGGTGTTCCTATTGCAGGGCAGCTGAAATAGTAATGACTAGTCAATACTGGAATCATCTTTGATGAATAACCAAAATGTTAATCTGCATCCCTGGGTGTTAATAAAATGTCAAAATCTGTGCAGACTGTGATGTTGTCTAGAACAGCTTATTTCAGCAAGAGCCAAAAGAGGGAGGGAAAGGAGAGCAAGAGAGAGTGAAAATATAATTGGGAAAGATGCTCACTGCAGCCTAAAGAGGCAATGAAGAGCAGTTCACACAGAGGTAAGGTGCAAATATATTTAAGCCATTCTAAAATTACCTACTAGGAAAAAACACAGCTGCAAGCTTTTATTGCTTAAGAGAAATAAAACCTTGCTGTTTAAAAAAATACATTTTCCCCAAATTTCATGCTATACTTCACATGAGTTTCTGTACAGGCACAGTAACTACTTTTTAAATAACATTTTATGCCGTTCACTCTCTTCGCTAAGGATCTACTGAGCTTTCAGAGAAATGAATACAAACCCTGTATCCCATTGATTTCTTATGAGAACACATCGGGCTCTGAATACGGATCCTTTCAGCAGGAAACAGTAATGAACTTAATAATAATGTAATTACTTGTTTCTAATGACACAGTGTCTTTCCCCTACACATATCCAAGTGCTGGCTGATCACCACAGACCTCACTGCTGCCCTTATCCAGAGCAGCCATTATTACAATGAGCAACTTCATTGAAATTAATGTGGCTTCTTGCTGAGGAAGGCACGAAGGAGAAAGGCAGAGTCAGTGGCTGGCTTTAAGTGTCACAGAAAATGTAGTGTGAGCAGGGAGGATATTTATTATATGAGTTTCAGGGCTGGGAAACAAGGTCCCAGTGTAATTACAGGGCTTGCCCAAGGCCACACAATGA
Source organism: Morus bassanus (assembly GCA_031468815.1). Taxonomy (NCBI): domain Eukaryota; kingdom Metazoa; phylum Chordata; class Aves; order Suliformes; family Sulidae; genus Morus; species Morus bassanus. The sequence continues at coordinate 53,082,518 of CM062567.1, read as the reverse complement.
GGCAGTGGCAGAGGGTAGATGGCAGCTCCCACAGCTTGAGTCAGACGCTCACGCTACAATGGTAGTGATAGTCACATCCCAGGGCACACTTTTAAATTATGATTTGTTCAGAATGTATGAATGTAAATATGTTCTTCTGTAAGCTCCAATCCAGGACAGCACCAGAGGACACCTATTCCCCACAAGATACTGCTTCTGAGTTCCTCCTGCCAGAGGTACTCCTTGAAGAGACATCTTGCTATTCAAGCTGTCCATAACAGAATAACCCCTTTCCTAATGAGCAGATTTTCTGAGTCATTTATCCTGTGATCTTAACTGCAATCAGACTTGTTTTAGCATATTGTCAATGAGCCCCTAAACAACATGAAAATATAGTTATTTTTAATGCAGTGTAAGAGAAGCTGGAGTGAAGCTTGGTAGGAAAAAGCTCAAAACTTTGGAAGGAGCACCACTTCCAGACTGTTTCCCCTCCCCATGTACAGAAATAGGATTTCAGCAGTTTCCTAAGGAATAGGCCCATGGAATTGCCCTGCAGACCCATCAGCATGGCAGTGCCCCAGCATGACCCCCCAGTGCTGTGTTGTCCCCACTGACTGTCCCCTCCAGCAGCCACTGCTGCTTTGCACTTGCTGGGCAGGCTGTGAGCAGGCAAAGGTCCCAGCCTGCAGCTTTGGCACCTCTTGGCCAAATACAGGCCATTTCTCAGACCTTGTGCTTGTCCCCAAAAATACACACCCAAAATGTCAAATAAAGATCTTGCAAGACAAGTGGATTTTCCTGATAGCAAACCCATTAGGATAAAATCATGGAGGGATAGAAATCATGCAGATATTTGTGTTACAGCTTGAGCATGAGTGTCATGGTTTTAGCTGGGATAGTTGATTTTCTTCACTGTAGCTAGCATAGTGCTGTGTTTTAGACTTGGTATGTAAATAATGTTGATAACACCCTGGTGTTTTAGTTGTTGCTGGGTAGTGTTTACACTAGTCAAGGACTTTCTAGCTTCCCATGCTCTGCCAGGTGCACAAGAAGCTGGGAGGGGAGGGGATACAACCAGGAGAGCTGATTCGAATTGGCCAGAGGGTATTCCATATCATGTGACGTCATGCCCAGTATATTAACTGGGGGAAATTGGCTGGGGGAGGCAGCGATCGCGGCTCGGGGACCGGCAGCGTCGGTCGGCAGGTGGTGAGCGGTTGCAGCACTTGTTGTTTAGTTTTGGTTTTGTTTTGGTTTTTTTTTTTTCCCCCCTCTTCTTCCAGTGTTTCATCTCTCTCTCGCTCATTATTTTCCTTTTCATTATATTAGTATTATTGCTGTTTTATTCTAATTATTAAACTGTTCTTATCTCAACCCACGAGTTTTCTTACTTTGGCCCTTCCGATTCTCTCCCCCATCCCACAAGGGTGGGGGAGTGAGCGAGCGGCTGTGTGGTGCTTAGTTGCTGACCGGGGCTAAACCACAACAGTCCTTTTTGGCGCCCAACGTGGGGCTCGAAGGGTTTGAGATAATAACAGTTGCTGGTCACAGCATTGATTCATCTGTTCTCGATATTAGTAGTCAGACCTACACCATGCTGATTTTGAAGTACATGTTAAAGATTGGCATTGGGTTTTGTAGTTTGCTGTGCTCTGCAGTGGTTAGAGATGTTTTGCCTAGGAGATTTGTTATTAAAACACTGGCCTTGAGTTTTATCGGTTATTTGGGTCTTGCATGGAAGCCGTTACTGTATTTCGGCTACCACCTCATGGAGACAATTAGCAATTATACCTCCTCTTCTGAGAAGTTCTTTATGGAGGAAATACAGAATGGCACCTTAGCTACCGTCTTCTGTAATGTCTCCTCCTTCATTACAACAACTTTTCAGTATCTTGAACATCCTTGGGTAGTTAAGATACATCTGTTGATATTCCTATGGCAGATTGTTTCGGTTTTGTCTAAGGTTAATAAGCAATTCAAGAATATCATCCAGAGATCTGCCCCAAGGCTCAATAATTATGGGTGGCAGGGTATGTGGGATAGTATGGGCAAATGCCTGAGACAGTGGGCACCCCCAGTGTTTTGGGACTTCACCCCTGAACAAGTGCAGAATCCTGAAAAATTAGTAGAATATTTGGAGGAAGTATGCTGTCACCCTAGCAATTCCAGAGAGATACAAATCACTGCAATGTGTTGGGGCCTGGCCCATGCCTACTGAGCCCTATTCAACAGTATTCAGTACCACCAAGGAAAAACGACAGGCCCTGCGGCTACTCCAAGCCCAGTGACAAGCACTGTGGCCCCTCAAACCCCCACAACAGGCGCTGCAGCAGCTCCAAGCCCAGCGACAAGCACTGTGGCCCCTCAAACCCCCACAACAGGCGCTGCAGCAGCTCCAAGCCCGACGACGGGCACTGTGACCTCTCAAACACCCATGACGGACACTGAAGCTGAATCAGAGAATCAACCCGTGCCAGTATCAGTTGCCCCTATACAAAAGAAGAAATCTTCGAAGAGAATGTCAACTCGTTTAGAAAAGGATGATGGAGAAGCAGCGCCGTTAATAAGAGAGGAGAAGGAAGAGGAAGAACTTGTACAAGAGACGGAAACTACCCGATCCCTATCCTTAAGTGAATTACGAGATATACGAAAAGATTTCGGCCGTCATGTAGGTGAGCGTGTTGTCACCTGGCTGCTCCGATGCTGGGATAACGGGGCCAGTAGCCTGGAATTAGAGGGTAAGGAAGCCAAACAACTGGGATCCCTTTCTAGGGACGGGGGCATTGACAAAGCAATTGGAAAAGGGACACAAGGCCTCAGCCTCTGGAGGCGACTCCTGTCTGCTGTGAAAGAAAGGTATCCCTTCAAGGAAGATGTTATATATCGCCCTGGAAAATGGACCACTATGGAGAAAGGTATCCAGTACCTGAGAGAATTAGCTGTGCTTGAGGTGATTTATGGTGACCTGGGTAGTGAACAGTCATCCAAAGATCCAGATGAAGCGCAGTGCACACGACCCACGTGGCAGAAGTTTGTACGGAGCGCACCATCATCCCATGTAAACTCCCTGGCAGTAATGTCCTGGAAAGATGAAGAGGCACCAACGGTAGAGGATGTGATTGATAAACTCCGGGATTATGAAGCACATGTCTCTTCCTCCCTCGTCTCAGCTGTGGAGAAATTGTCCCGGGAGTTCCAGCAATTCAAAGAAGATATGTCCTACTCCCTACCTGTACGGACCAGTATCTCGGCCATTAGGAGTAAGCGTCCTTCTGCTCAAGAGAGAAGATACACACCACGGGGCACCCTATGGTTTTACCTGCGTGACCATGGAGAGGACATGAAGAAGTGGGATGGAAAACCTACCTCGACCCTGGAGGCACGGGTACGTGAGTTGCAAGGAAAAACAACCACTCAAGGGGGGGACCTCCAGGAGAGTTGCTGCTCCAGTTTCCGGTAGGCAGTTCCCCAGACAGAGGAGTAGAAGTGCTGATTCTATCCGTGATCTTAATAGGGAGACTTCTGATTCCCATTCACAAGAAGTGGGTTGCGAATTCTGCAATTGGAATTAGAGGGGCCCTGCCTCCAGCCAGGTGGAGGAAAGGGACAACCGGGTTTACTGGACTGTGTGGATCCGATGGCCTGGCACATCTGACCCACAGGAGTATAAGGCTCTAGTGGACACCGGTGCACAGTGCACCCTAATGCCATCAAACTATGTAGGGGCAGAACCCATTTGTATTGCTGGACTGACAGGGGGATCCCAAGAGCTAACTGTTTTGGAGGCTGAAGTGAGCCTAACTGGGAATGAGTGGCAAAAGCACCCCATTGTGACTGGCCCAGAGGCTCTGTGCATCCTTGGCATAGACTACCTCAGGAGAGGGTACTTCAAGGACCCAAAAGGGTACAGGTGGGCTTTCGGTATAGCTGCCTTGGAGACGGAGGAAATTAAACAGCTGTCTACTTTGCCCGGTCTTTCGAAGGACCCTTCTGTTGTGGGGTTGCTGAGGGTCAAAGAACAACAGGTGCCAATTGCCACCACAACAGTGCACCGGCGGCAATACCGCACCAACCGAGACTCCCTGATTCCCATCCATGAGCTCATTCGGCGACTGGAGAGCCAAGGAGTGATCAGTAAGACCCGTTCACCCTTTAACAGTCCCATATGGCCAGTGCGGAAGTCTAATGGGGAGTGGAGACTAACAGTAGACTATCGTGGCCTGAACGAAGTCACTCCACCACTGAGTGCTGCCGTGCCGGACATGCTAGAACTTCAATACGAACTGGAGTCAAAGGCAGCCAAGTGGTATGCCACAATTGATATCGCTAATGCATTCTTCTCAATCCCTTTGGCAGCAGAGTGCAGGCCACAGTTTGCTTTCACTTGGAGGGGTGTCCAGTACACCTGGAATCGACTGCCCCAGGGGTGGAAACACAGCCCTACCATTTGCCATGGACGGATCCATACTGCACTGGAACAGGGTGGAGCTCCAGAACACCTTCAGTACATTGATGACATCATTGTGTGGGGCAACACAGCAGAAGATGTTTTCGAGAAAGGGAAGAAAATAGTCCAAATCCTTCTGAAGGCTGGTTTTGCCATAAAACAAAGTAAAGTGAAGGGACCTGCACAGGAGATTCAGTTTTTGGGAATAAAATGGCAAGATGGACGTCGGCAGATCCCAATGGATGTGATCAACAAAATAACCGCCATGTCTCCACCAACTAGCAAAAAGGAAACACAAGCTTTTTTAGGCGTTGTGGGTTTTTGGAGAATGCATATTCCAAATTACAGTCTGATTGTAAGCCCTCTCTATCAAGTGACCCGGAAGAAGAATGATTTCAAATGGGGCCCTGAGCAACGACAGGCCTTTGAACAGATAAAGCAGGAGATAGTTCATGCAGTAGCCCTTGGGCCAGTCCGAGCAGGACAAGACGTAAAAAATGTGCTCTACACTGCAGCCGGGGAGAATGGCCCTACCTGGAGCCTCTGGCAGAAAGCACCAGGGGAGACCCGAGGTCGGCCCCTAGGGTTCTGGAGTCGGGGATACAGAGGGTCCGAAGCACGCTACACTCCAACTGAAAAAGAGATATTGGCAGCATATGAAGGGGTTCGAGCTGCTTCAGAAGTGATCGGTACTGAAGCACAGCTCCTCCTGGCACCTCGACTGCCGGTGCTGGGCTGGATGTTCAAAGGGAGGGTCCCCTCTACACATCACGCAACTGATGCTACATGGAGTAAGTGGGTCGCACTGATCAGCCAACGGGCTCGAATAGGAAACCCCAGTCGCCCAGGAATCTTAGAAGTAATCATGGACTGGCCAGAAGGCAAAGATTTTGGAATGTCACCAGAGGAGGAGGTGACACGTGCTGAAGAGGCCCCACTGTATAATAAACTGCCAGAAAATGAGAAGCAATATGCCCTGTTCACTGATGGGTCTTGTCGTCTGGTGGGAAAGCATCGGAGATAGAAGGCTGCTGTATGGAGTCCTATACAGCAAGTCGCAGAAACTGCTGAAGGAGAAAGTGAATCAAGTCAGTTTGCAGAAGTAAAGGCCATCCAGCTGGCTTTAGACATTGCTGAACGAGAAAAATGGCCAGTGCTCTATCTTTATACTGACTCATGGATGGTGGCAAATGCCCTGTGGGGGTGGTTACAGCAGTGGAAGCAGAACTGGCAGCGCAGAGGCAAACCCATCTGGGCTGCTGCATTGTGGCAAGATATTGCTGCCCGGGTGGAGAACCTGGTTGTGAAGGTACGTCATGTGGATGCTCATGTCCCCAAGAGTCGGGCCACTGAAGAACATCAGAACAACCAACAGGTAGATCAGGCTGCTAAGATTGAAGTGGCTCAAGTAGATCTAGACTGGCAACATAAAGGTGAACTATTTATAGCTCGGTGGGCCCATGACACCTCAGGCCATCAAGGAAGAGATGCAACATACAGATGGGCTCGTGACCGAGGGGTGGACTTGACCATGGACACTATTGCACAGGTCATCCATGAATGTGAAACATGCGCTGCAATCAAGCAAGCCAAGCGGGTAAAACCTCTGTGGTATGGAGGACGATGGCTGAAGTATAAATATGGGGAGGCCTGGCAGATTGATTATATCACACTGCCACAAACCCGCCAAGGCAAACGCCATGTGCTTACAATGGTGGAAGCAACCACCGGATGGCTGGAAACATATCCCGTGCCCCATGCCACCGCCCGGAACACTATCCTGGGCCTTGAAAAACAAGTTTTATGGCGACATGGCACCCCAGAAAGAATTGAGTCAGACAACGGGACTCATTTCCGAAATAACCTCATAGACACCTGGGCCAAAGAGCATGGCATTGAGTGGGTGTATCACATCCCCTATCATGCACCAGCCTCTGGGAAAATCGAACGATACAATGGACTGTTAAAGACTACACTGAGAGCAATGGGGGGTGGGACATTCAAACACTGGGATACACATTTAGCAAAAGCCACCTGGTTAGTCAACACTAGGGGATCTGCCAATCGAGCTGGGTCTGCCCAGTCAGAACTCTTACGTACTGTGGAAGGGGGTAAAGTCCCTGTAGTGCATGTAAAAAATATGCTGGGGAAAACCATCTGGGTTATTCCTGTCTCAGGCAAAGGCAAACCCATTCGTGGGATTGCTTTTGCTCGCGGACCTGGGTGCACTTGGTGGGTAATGCGGGAGGATGGAGGAGTTCGATGTGTGCCTCAAGGGGATTTGATTTTGGGTGAAAATAGCCAATGAACTGAACAGTATGCTGTTAATTGCTATATGATATTGTATGTCATCACTCCTATGGTTGCTATATGCTGTATCGATGGTATCATAGTAAGAATTTCCAAAATTAATGAAGAATGAACTTTGATTGAACCAAGCAACGTGTAGCAGTGGTGGAACAAAGACTGGCTTCAGCATGCAACAATCCAACACCACGCAGACCATCTCTCCGGCCTTGAAGGACTATTACGGTAGATGGAGCCCAAAGTTATGGACTGAATGAACTCAATGGACATGTGTGGACCCTCTACAGATGTTCTACAGGGATGGTCCATAGACTACGGGAATGATAAATGATATCTACGTATGTCATCAAAGGATGGGGAGGCGGGTGGTGGTTATTGAGGTCATATTGGATAGTATGAGACCTGAGCATGACGTAAATGGTATGGAATAAGGGGTGGATACTGTCATGGTTTTAGCTGGGATAGTTGATTTTCTTCACTGTAGCTAGCATAGTGCTGTGTTTTAGACTTGGTATGTAAATAATGTTGATAACACCCTGGTGTTTTAGTTGTTGCTGGGTAGTGTTTACACTAGTCAAGGACTTTCTAGCTTCCCATGCTCTGCCAGGTGCACAAGAAGCTGGGAGGGGAGGGGATACAACCAGGAGAGCTGATTCGAATTGGCCAGAGGGTATTCCATATCATGTGACGTCATGCCCAGTATATTAACTGGGGGAAATTGGCTGGGGGAGGCAGCGATCGCGGCTCGGGGACCGGCAGCGTCGGTCGGCGGGTGGTGAGCGGTTGCAGCACTTGTTTAGTTTTGGTTTTGTTTTGTTTTTTTTTCCCTCTTCTTCCAATGTTTCATCTCTCTCTCGCTCATTATTTTCCTTTTCATTATATTAGTATTATTGCTGTTTTATTCTAATTATTAAACTGTTCTTGTCTCAACCCACGAGTTTTCTTACTTTGGCCCTTCCAATTCTCTCCCCCATCCCACAAGGGTGGGGGAGTGAGCGAGCGGCTGTGTGGTGCTTAGTTGCTGACCGGGGCTAAACCACAACAATGAGAAAGCACAGGTTGTGTCTGGGCTGGACAATGAAGCCTCCTGCTTCACAGCCTGATGCCAGTTAGGAAAGCTTCCCTCTTGTTTTTCAGCAGATGCTGCCCTGTGAATTACATGCAGAAAGGGGTGAAATCACAGACCAGTAGCTTGGGGATAGGGCAAAAAAAAAATGCTCCACAATGGGACACCAAAAAGGCTAAGTCCCCACTATGGGGCCCACATCATCATGCTTAGTTCTTCAGGGAGGTTTCAAATAACCCCAGCAGAGAAGCATGCAAAGATGCTTACCGAGCAAGCCATCCCACGCTCATGTAGTTTTAAGACCCATGAGAAGCTGGGAGAAAGTTCTAGGTTAGGAACCACCATGGAGAGGTTTGTTGCAACTTGATAGCTAGGACATCTCAAAGTGTATTTTTTAAGGACTGTGTTTAGCCACGGAGTGTTTCTGTCTCATCTTTCTGGGTTTGGATGATCAGACCTGCATCAAGTCTTGAAGACGCATATTGGGCTCTCACCTCTCTGAATGTTCCCTTCTTGCTTAGGCACATGCAACTGTTAAGTACATTTTAAAAACAAGAGATTAAGTAAGCTTAATCTTGGAGGCGGGGGCCAGTGTTGCTCCAAGGGGTGCATGCAGGTGGGTGGGTGCAGGTGTACCAGGTAATGCACAGATGAAGCCCAAAAAATAAAATTTAGCTCGTAGAGAGATGGGAAATGCTAACTGCATTCTGGTAGTTGAGAAAAGTGTAAGATCAATGGCACAAAGAAAAAGGTCTAGCTGGATTCAGGCAGATCAGTAGTTCCCAAACCATGTATGAATAACAACTGTGTGGTCCACCAAGCTAAATCCCTTGGAGGGTTTCCAAGGAAAACTTTGATGCTATCAGTACGTGCTAGTCTGTGGCAGTTGTCCATGGAGAAACAGAGTTTGGGAAAAAGCATGAGACCTTGTGAACAAGCCTTTGTTTTACTGAGTGGGAAGTGAGAAAAGAGCCTGTTTCCTTTCCTGTTCACATGGCCCAGTGCGAGACAAGTCACTGCACTCAGGGCCGGGATGAGCAGCACCACGCTTACCTCGGCTGCAGAGCAGGAGTGAATGCAACAGCCCGCTCCCCTCTGCAAACCCCCAAACCACAGCATGCCCAGCTTTTGCCGAAAAAACCCTGCTGAAATCAGAGAAGTGCTGTAAGCAGCGACCCAGGCAGGGGGGGTCCCAGTAGCTCATGGAAGTGCAGGCCACCCTAACAGGTTAATTTCCCAGGAGGAAATACTGGAAAAATTCAATACAGGATAACATTGCCAGTATAGTCTTTACCTGAACCCAGGCAGCAGTGAACTGGCTCTCACAGAGCCTCTGTGCTTGTCTGCCAGAAGGAGAAGGTGCCAAGCGTGAGGTGGAAGAGGAAGCAGATGTGGGAGAGGAGACCAAGCGTGTAAGTCAGCTGAGCCGCAGCCAGATAAATCCCCAGGCGTCTCATGGCAGGCAACTTCCCTCAGAGAGCAAAGCCGGAGCGTTCTGGGAGAAAATAAAGCCTGATAAAGAGGCTGTTTATTCTGGTTCACTTCCTATAACTGACTTGGTGACCTTTGGAGCTCGCCTGTTTGCAATTTGAGTGGCAGGCTGTCAGCACGAGTGCCTGCCCTATACCTATAAAGCACACAGCCCTTAGGAAGGGGAAACTTAGCCCATGTGTTTATCTTGCTGCAAATGGTTGAGACAGGCTGCTCTGTTCAACTGTGCTCCTTGGGAGCTGCACTGAAAGCATATCTTTCGGCCCCTGTGGGTTTAGTCTGGAAGAAAGCAGTCCCTGAACAGAACAGCTTTGCTTGCTCAACTTTACACCGCAGGTGGAAGGCAGACTGGAGCTCCAGGACTCAAACAAGACCCCAAATGCAGCTGGTGGAGCCTGTCCCAAAACAGCCCATGAATTAGCATGACTTTTTAGCAAGGGAAAAGGCACTAATAGGATTTTCTATTCTCCTGCAAAAGACTGTTGTTTTCAATAAAACATTGGTAGCAAGTAGAAGGCTGCCCTCTACCTAGCATGCAATCTCTCCCAGAGCAAAACAGCCCTTGGAGAAGAGGACATCTTCCTCCAGGAACCCTCTACTTATGGGGATCACTGTGAGCCAACTCTGTCCTTGCTTATGACTAAAAAACAACTGCAAATCCTGCTCTTTTAATCATGAATCACCAGGTTACTGGCTGTCACAGGCCTTATAATTTGCCTGTTTGTAGGGGAATGGGTCTAGGTTCACATTTCAGCTGTCAGTAGCCCTAACTACTGTTCATCTAGTATCTGCCTCTGGTCCCAGTATTATCAGCATCCCACTTGTACATTCATGCATTGCAGCAAATCACACATACCCTTGTTTGCTAATTTTTTTAAATTATTTTTTATCTAAAAACAGGCAATCCATTGTTAGCAAACAGAAGTGGTGAAGGGAAGCAGAGTAATTCTTACAACCCAGCTGCATTCTGAATTCCTTTTCTTTAAAAGGTCAACATATCCTGAGAAGCAACAAATGCAGTCTGTATGATGTCCTGAAGTGCTCCTTGGAGAAAGTGAGCAGTCCTTCCTGCTCGGTACATGATGAGGATCCACAGATGAATGATCAAGCAGGCTGTTTTTCAAGATGTTCAGGTCTTCTGCCCTGTAAAAGGGCCACAGATGGGAGGACTGAAAAGAAAGGTGAAGCAGAAATGCAATTCTGCAGATGCCTCTAGTTTTGCACAGGCTGTGGGTGCCATGTGAAACCATCAGAAAAGCAGTTTACTTTTCTGTTCTGAACCACTCTGGTGCTGGACATCCACCCCATGCAATAAGGCAGATTTCAGAGACTCAGTCAGTGCATTGAGGCTGTGCTAGGGGATGCTGAAGCCTTAGCTGGACACAGCATTTCCCCTTGTGGAGTCAAGAGTCTTAGTGCCTGAACTGCAAAGGAGCTGTGAAGCTGCTCTTTGGACTGCTCCTGACACATGTGGACGAAACTGAGCAGGGCAGGGGTCACACCAAAGGAGGAGGCTGGCTAAAAAGAGGTCTCAGAAGTTCCTATAGCTGCTTTATGTTCCCTGTTGTGGAGATCTGGGCAGGTGACACCAGGGTTCGGCACTCTCTCTCTGTACTAGTAAGAGTGGGAAGGCTGCAAGTAAAGCCTGCTGAGCGTCCAGTGATGTGACCTGCACTCTCCATGCCATAGCAGATCTCACATCTTGTTTTACCTGGTGTACATAGCCGCTGCACAGAGCAAAGGAGATCAGCTCCAGGTGACCAACTGCCTGATCCCAAGGGGTGCTGGGAGTGCGTCAGCACTTTCAGGCTAGCTTTTTCTCTCCAAATATTATGCTGATACCCACTCAAACTTCCTTGGCAGCCCCAGGCTGGTTTGGTGGGTGCATATTTGATTCCCAATATAAATGTCTGAGCAGTGTTTCCAGAATTACTTCTCTCTCCTAACTTGCTCATTAAACTCACTTCAGAAAAGTCATATATTTCCCTTAAAGCCATAACAATAAATTATCAACATTTCTCATCTCTTATTTAATACCATGCCTGCCTTCCATTCTTTCCATAGCTTATGCTGAGCTGCCTGCCTTCTATTTGCATTTGTGCAAGGTTGCAATTTTTTGCAATAAACTAAGCAGTAATAAATTCCAAAGACCTTTGCTGGCTGTCCCCCCTGCTCAGCTTCCTCTGGCTCTCAGTTACATTATTATTTCTTGCAGGGATGCAGGAACTGCCATCACTAGCTCAGGCCCACTCATCCATGCATAGTTTTCTATCCTGCCTCCAACGCTGGATTATCCTGGATTTGTAAGAATCATCCCCAAGAGGAATACTTTTACTTCTTTTGATGTTACTCTGGTCATGGACTTAGCTGTTGCTTGAAATCTCAGCTCTAGGTGTAGTTCCTCTAAATATCCCTAGAAAGCCGTTGCAGCTGGTAAATCTTCAAAGGATGGAGTCCTGGCTTCGCTTTCAGTACCCTCTGCGTGTTGTTGTCTGTCCCAAGTCTAAATGAGCTCAGTTGCTCATGAGGACTGTGCCAACAGGTGAGCAACATCAACAGAAGTGGCCATGGCTGATGCACATGGCTTTTCCAAAGCAGTCAGCATGTCTCGGTCAGCTGGACCTGAGTACAGAGCACACGTGTCAGTGATGGGTGACACACTGTTACCACACTAATACCATGATATGAAAGCACCTCCAATTCTAGACAAGATCAAAATCACCAGGTGTTGCCATGGTATCTTAGATACCAATCTTGTGCCTGTTTCCTCCCTGCCATGCACAGCTCTGCATGGTGCACTAAAGTCCCTGCTGCACCACCTCCCACCTCCACCCTCCCATGACGGGTCCCTTGTACCCTGTCTCCTCCTGCTGTGAGACCAGGAAGGGCAGGAACAGGTCCTGCGAGGTCAGTGGATGTGGGGGAAGAACATCAAGTAGTTCTGCCCATCACTAGTCCTTGTATTAGTATATTCAAGATAAATTTAAGTCTCTGTCAGCAAGAATAGCCTTATGTGGATTTTATTGTCCTGTAAATTGACCCCCCCATGTGACTTTGAAGCTTCAGCCTTGTTCCCTGTTACTCTCTTCCAAGTACTACCCTGTGCTGCTGCAGCTTTAGCAAGATAAGAGAGCTAAGGAGAGCACGAATGCCTGGTGTCAAGCATAAAGTGCAGGCTGTAACCCTCCCGGGGCACTGCAACCCTGGGACATCATCAGGGGCATGAGCAGGCACAGGGATCATGCCTAGCAAATGAGCCTGACATCCACATGATGACTGGACGAGGCTGTGCCTCCGCAATTTTGCTCCCAAAGAAATTTCTCTTCTCCTAACTCCCAAGCCACCATTCCCACCTAAACAGGCCATACTCAACCTGGACACACGATGCCTGGAAACCGCTGATAATGCACTCTTGCAGGCTGATGCAATTTCAGATACTTGCTCTCTTATTCCCCTGTTCCTAAACAGAAACCAATCTTTCACACCCAAACATGACACAATACAATGTATAGTGCAAATCCTCCAGCTCATTCATTAAAAAAAAAAAAAATTACAAAAGCAGCCCACATTCTCCACAACCCTGAGTATGTTAGTGCAGAGGAAACCAGTTTCATCCCTGTCAGAGAGAATGCTGTTCAGAAATGTGTCCTGCAAAGGGCTAAAAGGGCTCATAATATCTCAAGGGAAGTGGCAGTGGCTCTGTCAATGAAGTAATTTAGAGCAAGGCTCACTGAAGCCCCATTAGGGATACTCTGGGACCAGTCCCACACTGGTGTAGTGGGTTCATCCTAAGCAGGGGAGCCTGGGCTGTGCCTGCAATGAAGGGAATAAGACATCAGCCCTTTGGAGCCAGTCAGCTGAGACCCACTTGTTGGTAAAACACCCTCCAGCAGAAGTCCTCTGGCTGCAGCCCAGCCAGGGAGCTGCACTTGCCGCTGGCACCGAGCCCACCCTGCGCTTGGCCAGGAACGCACTTCTGCTGCTGCACGCGTGGAGGAGTGGAGAGGAAAGCATGCCAAGTCATGACTCACAAAAGAACAAAACTGGGCGAATATCCACATTAGGGAAGCCTCTGACACTGGAGGGGACTTGGTCCTGGCAAAGTTGATTTATTGCCCAATATGGTTGTTTTATAGCCGCTGCTTCACCTGCTCATTGGTATTTATGTGAACTGATACTTCACAGTTAGAAGTGTACGGGTTTATTCCTGCCCGCCACTTCAGTGTGCTTGAAGATCCTGTGATTTTGCAGGTTCTTCTTCCTGCTAGAAGTGTGTGTTTATAACATGGGATATTACTCTCCTTGAAGAAACTCTCATGACCTTGACTGCAATCCCAACCATATTTAAAAATCTTTAAAAATCTTAAAAACCCCCAACAAACCACTGCTTTTCCTCCTCTAGCTTCTGTTTTCTGAAGGAGCATGCTCAGCTGTTTTTTCCACTGAAAATAAGGAATACAGGGGATCTTAGTCACTGTCTTTCTTTTTCCAGCCTGAACTGCCTCAGTCTATTTGCTGAAGTGCTTGGCAGCAACAGTTGCGTGAAAATTAGACAATCTGTAAAAGAAGAAATTTTCTATGCTGCTTGCTATCCCACTGAGTTTCAGAGCATTCCCTGCTCTTCAGGGGGTTATCAGGTAATCTTGTTGCACAAGACAACTCCAAAAAAAGAGGAGGAAATGAAAGTATTGCTTGCTAGGTCTTATTCAGAAATGCTGGATGATTGAATCAACTGTCCTCGGAGCCAGATGACAGCTGCAGAAGTGAATACTGTGGAAGACCCTTGAGTGTCTAGACCTGCCCCTGCCACACAGACAGAGGCAAAGATTAACTTCTGTCAAGAGCCACATAGGAGCAGTATTTTTATGGCAAAAAAGTAGCAGTCCTCTGAGCATTTTACACTGTACACTTCAAAAATCAATTTTCTTTGCAAAGTGGTAGAACCCCCACCCACCCCCCAAGGATTTCTGGCCTTAGTGGATTTAGTTCTGCCTTTGTTCCTTGAATAGAAAACCCTGACTTCAAGCACTCAGCGGTTGAAAGAGGACCTTTGAAATTCCAGCCCACAGCTCCCTTGAAACAGTACTGATGGAGCATGGCAAGCCTACAGCAAAACACCTCTCTTCACATTCCCCTGTCCTTCGGGAGCACCTTTCCTCGGCAAAGCTGGGTGCTTTTCAAGGGCTAATTAGGACTCACAATTCCCCTGCAAGGCAGATGAAGGTCACCTGGCAAGTGGGTCAGACTACTTGTTGCAAATAACTTTTTGTACAAAATTCTTGTTGGTTACTGATTTGCAGAAGTATCCTGACTTCTTGTGGGGGGTTTTGTTTTTTGGTTTTTTTTTTTTGTTTGTTTGTTTTGTTTTGTTCACCCCTGCCTTTTTTTCTTCTCTACTCACCAGCTTTTTCTGATAAGTGCCAGCCAGTATGTGGGTTGTGCACAGCTCCTGTCACAACTTCTGCCTTCTAGGGGAGCCATATGGTGACACAGATTAAGTAACACTGCTCTGCAACCTGAACATTAGGTGGAAACTTGGTCTAGAAGAAGAAAGGAAATAGTCAGACTTTGGGACCTACCTTCACATGTTTGGGCTCCAGATTTTCAAAGGCAGCTGGCTGTGTTTGACTGCCAAATGTGCCATACCCTTTCTGAGCCACACCTTCAAACAGTACAGAGCTCCCAACTGCTGGAAAATCATGTTCCCACAGAGCAGCCCTAGCTCTGCACACAAGCACTTTGGCAGTCTCAACATAAGACATTATTTAAAAAAAAAAAACTCTTTACCTTTATGTGGTCAACCACGCACCAGGAAGTAGTTTCATGTGACCAGAACAAGTGAGCCCCCCTGAAGCCCAGGGACAGGTTTGAGGGGGGAGTTCATCTCACCCCTTCTTCCACTGCAGCAAGCATGCCTCTATCAGGAGCTGCTGCTTAAAAGCAGCACCGAGACTTCCCCACCTGGGAGACACACAGGCCTGTTCAATTGTTTAATTAAAATTACTTTAACAGTCAAATGGTTTATAGTTTTTTTCTCCTTTGTTTTAAAGGGTCATTTTGCACACAAGAAAAATGTTTTGAAAGGTTTCAAATCAACTCTAGTTGAAGCCATATGGGAAATGTTAAATGACATATCAAAATATCACTCCTGTTCATTTAAATGAAGTCAGTTTGTGCTTTAATTTCCTTTATGCCTTAAACCCCTTTCATGATCAGTTTTCCTCAGTGTCCAGTCCCTTCTACGTTTTGACTGCACTTCATATTAACTGTGAAATACTGCAGGACAAGCTCATGGGTTGCTCTTTGTTCTGCTCTGTTATATGCTGTTTTGTCATTCAGCTCTTGGATAACCAAATATCTATGAACTGCAAGCACTACATTTTAAAATGTTTGCAAAAAATGTCAGTGACAGAACACAGCTGGCTGTAATTTAATGACTACAGAGCATTAAGAATAGAAACAATTTCAGAATGCACCAAAATAGCTAGAAATATAAGACCCTTGGCTGACTTAATGCCTAGCAGTCTCTGTGTGAGAGGGATGAACAGAACAGCTCTATAAGATCCTTTAATTCCAACAAGCAATTGGCAACCATGCTCTAACCTGCTGATGCAAAGTCCTCTTGGCTTTGCCTTTTATCCTGGCTTTTAAGATAGATCTAACCAAGACCTGGCTCACATATGCTCTACTCTGAGTTTATTTCCTGTAGGGTTTTATTACTGTCAGTTGCTGTTGCTGTTGCTTCAGAGACAAATTCAGATATTAAATGCAGTTGACTTAAGCTTTGAAGCTGAACAAAGCTCTATGCAGATGTTTGACAGGAAACATGAGTCTAGGATTCCAAAAAAATTTCAGAAATCATCATTTCTAATAGCTCAGTAAGTTCATGAACAAATAGGAATGGTGCAAATGGAATACACGAGGGACAACAAATCACAGGACAATCCCCTTGGTACTCAAGACAGATACATTTACATCTCTTTTTGGATTTGAGTCCTTCCACTTATAAATGCATTGAATATTTCAAATTCCATAGAAAAATCTCACAAATGTAAGACTTTGAACACTGAATTTATCTCAATACTTCCCTTACTGTCTGCAAACTTTACTTTTTCCAAGAGAAAAAAAAGCTAAAAAAAAATAAACAACTCCCAAACCCCCACATCCTTTCCCAAGTGGTAATGCATTTTAGGCTTTCTAGCCTTTAGCTATACATGTTTTGAGTATCAGCCTCTTAAGAAGGTATGGTGTTCCCTTCACAGCTTCCTGCTTAGCTTTCCATGGCTGGCAGGAACAAAGGTGTAAAGTCCCCCTTCCTCCACTGGACTACATTTGCCCCAGGGGGGGTGCAAGTAGCCACATCCTTTTCCTGGGTGCAGGATCAAAATGGGACTCTGGGGATGGCAAAGTTAGTTTGGTGCACGTTGACAGGGCACGGTCAAATCCCTAATTTGGCAGACCATCTGCAACTGAATACAAATGGAGCCTTGTTTCTGGAAATGAGCAATTAAACACACCCCCAGCTATAAACACATGCACACGCACAGCCCAGAGACTGCTGCATGTGCAGTGTAGGCAGGCTACACAAGGCAAAGTGTTCAGTGTCGGCCTTTGGTTTCCAATGGCTTGAAAATAGGACTTTCACAGACAGACTTGTTTTGTTCTCTTAGCCTTGAGGACCTCCTGTACACCTTCTCCCCTCAGCTGCCCAAACCAGGAGTGAATTAGAGCAAAACATGGTACTGTTTTCCTATGTAATCATCCAGAGGAAGGAGTGGGGCAGGTAAGAAGTGTGTCAGGGCTCCCTCTGGCAGTGAAGGCTGCTAGCAGGTTGTCTGGTTCTACCAGTGCATCAACGTGAGCAGCTCCAGAGCAATGTCCTGCCACATCACTTTGGGGCTGGAGAAGGGGCCAGAGCCACAAATAGGTACCTTATAGGCCAGGAACCCTAAAGGAAAAACACCAATGGAAATTAATAGAAAAAAAGACATTATTTCTTTTATTTTACTTACATTTCTTTTATGAAAAACATGTGCAATGCACAGCTCCCCAAGACAGAAGAAGAAAGGAGACTTTTTTAATATATATAAACCTGATCTACAAACAGTTTTATGGCAGAATGAAATGCTTTTCAGCATTTACTTCACACTGACTTGTCCTGGTGATGTCAGTTCCACCACGGTGCACAGTGGTCTTTACCATGTTAGAGTCCATTTCTGCTTTTCTCAGAACAGAAGAGTTGCTGGCTAGGATGCCCAGCTTGTTTTTTTCCTGTCATACAATTTTTGAAGCCTGTTTGTGTCCAGGATAGGTTTACCACTTCCCATAATTGGCTGAAGACTGCAGCATATGAATGTTTTCATCTGTGTAGAAGCCACCATCTCGTGGTCCTCTGTGAAGCTAGGCAGCAAGATATGCCCAGTGATGGCGGGGCAGCAAGGGAGGCAACCTAAGGGGAACCAAGAACAGGCCAGGTCATGCTGTTTGTGAAATTAGGATGGAGACAGCAGGTGGAGATGTCTAATTATGAGGAGAACAGTGAAAGGGAAAGAAAAGGAGGGTAAGAGAGGTAAGAAAGAAAAGTAGATTGAAACTGAGATTAAATCGTGCTGAGGCTTCCCTGCTGAGGAAGCAGATGGAGGAAAAAGCCAGCTGCGACAGGTCTGAAAATATCAAGTAAAAAAATGCAGAAAGCCCTCTGAATGCTTAGAAGGCTCATTGCAACAAATGATCAATTAATGTATAGAAGAGTGATCTCACCTCCTGACCTCTGGTCCATGGCTATGGAATTTTTATTGGTTTCAATGGTATTAATCTTTCTAGTTCAAAAAATCATCTGACATTGTCTTCTACCTTTGTACCTCTGACAAGTTTACTCTTTGGGATTAATGGATGAACTTCTGGAAAGCGGAACTCCTGGACTCCTAATGAAGGACTCCTGGGCTCCTAAAAAAGGACTTCTGGACTTCTAATTTGCTCATGGGCTTTTGGAAAGAGTTACCAGCCATAGCTATGTATTTATCAGCAGGGCTTGGCATGGCATAGCTTTGGAGGCATGGCTAATGAACTACCATCAGCGTTGGTTCTTGTCATACAAAGTCATTGACCTAAGGCCAGAGCAGGAGCAAGAGTGTCAGAGGGATGTTTAGTCCCTGCCGAACTCTGGAAAGGTAGACCCTCTCTTCCAGAAAGTGATTATCCTTTCCTCTGAGTTCCTGTTTGTTCTTAGTGATGAACTTTCAGTGGGGTCTAAAGCTAATTGAATTGAACTTTCAAAGCATACCATTGTGACTGGGATTGTTATATATGAAACATATATGGGGTTTATATAGACCACTGTTGCCCCAAAAGTGGGGTCCCTGGTGAGCTAGGCAGTTTTCAGCTATATGAGATTGTTCTTGTTCTCAGAAACTTATGGTCTCTATAGAGAAGAGAGGCAAATTAAGCAAGGATCTTTTGGGTTTCAGATTCCTTCTCCTGAAGACAAGAATAAACTCTGATTCAGCTCCCTGAGCCTTATAGGCCACAGCAGCAGTGCCAGCTGTACCAAATCCAGCTGTCCTCACTCTCACGTTTTTCTTGTGCACATTTCCAGTCCAACCCAAGCCCCCCAGAATAAGGCTATATTTTGCCCTGGGTGGGAGGAGAACCTGGGGGGACCACCAGAGGTGGCGCAAGGCTTGTGAGAGTGTAGGCATTAGCCAAATCTGTAGCACTAATATTTACTGGGCAGGGGTGTAAATGTGCATGGGAGAGGCAAAGCCCTTGCAGAGACCTGTGAACAGTCCCCCACCTTGGGCAATGATGGTCTTCGGCTTGCCAAGCCCAGGTGAGCAATGCTGAGGCAATGCATGGTACTCTTAAGGCATATTGCCCTCATGGTAGGAAACAGTGTTATGGCAGGATGATTCTGGAAGGAGCTGAGATAACAGAGTGGTAAAATAGTGCATTAAAAGACACATTATGCTAAAGTGGATGGAGCAAAGTGCTGCAATGAGGAAACGGCCCATAAAAATAATGTCATTTGCCAGCCTAGAGTCATTTCCAGGGCTGTAAAATTGTTTGTTGGAAAGAGTAAGAGCGGGCTGCTGGCTCAGAGAGGCCCCTGCGCTGGGCTGGCAACCCAGCCTCGGCTCTGACTGACCCAGCAAAGGCAATTACTGTTAGGCCCTGCTTTGGCTGGAAGCTGCTGGCCTGGGAAGCAAGCCTGGCAAACAGAAAGAAAAGCAATTGGAAGTCTCAGGGCATTTGACCAGGTCTTAATTTTTCAAGGTGAGATTTTTCTTTTCCTAGAAATTCCTTAAGATGCTGATTTCTCAAACTGGAAATAACACAAGGCTGGTCATAATATTTTTCTCCTTTTTAAAGAGTGGAAAAGAAAATATTCTCTCTTGTTTTCCTCAATGAAACCAAAACAATACGGCCTTGTTTGCCTTTGTTTTGATAGCTCCCATGTTGATGCACCAGCATCTCCATTTGTGCCAGCACAGCTGTGGGAATACACGTAATCCCTCTCTCTCTGCTGTTTGGTGTGTTCTTCACAAGCAGAACTCAAAACAATGTAGGCCCTATATTAACAATAGTATTTGTGTGTGAATATAGGACAAGGGGAGGAAGGGGGAAGAGCAGAACGACAAAGTTGGTTTTGCACAGCAATGGCTACGTGCTAGCTTGAGAACTCACCCCTCTCCCCCAGCTAAGACCACATAAATTCAATACATAATTTATCTGTCAATTTATTTTATTTTAAGTGTAAAAATTAAATAGCTGAAGATGGAGGGGGGAAGAAAAAGAAAAAAGAATCAGGATATGAATGCAATCATTCTTATTTATGCAGAAAAGTACAGCTCTGTGGATTTCCCCCATCTGTTCTCTTATATAGAACCAAATTGGAGTTAAATGCGCTTTTAGAATAAATCATTATGGCCTAAACTGAACATGATTTGCAGGGAAAATAAAGCCATATGTGTTACATTAATTTCTCATTTTTGCTCCATCCCAATTCCTCTTGGTTGTATACATGTCGTGCTTTGTTCTTAAATGGTGTCACTGATGCTGAACGTAGAAGGTGACACTACATTTTCAAAAGTGGGCTCAGTCTTCCAGCTGTCTTACTAAAATCAGTGGGAATGTCCATGGCTCTCAGAGTTTACAGGGGCCAATCTTGTTTAAACTGGTACAAACTGGAAGGAAAATGTGATCAAGTTAACCATAGCATACCAGTATAGGATCCAAAGCAGAGGGTGAGGCAAGGTGCAGGACTAAGGAAATTAAGACCCTCTTGCCCCTCCATGGTGCATCATTAGTTCAGCAGAACAAAATAAGTGTTGCACCAAACTATCAGTGATAGGGGTGTACTTCAGAGCAGCATCTGGATTTTAAAGCCAGATACGGAGATTTCACACTAAGTTTTGTGGTAGGGTGCACTCCAGCTTGAAGTGGCTTAACCTTGGAAAGAGGAAGTTTGGTGGCCTCCCCTGTGATCTTGTACAGCTAGAGTAGCAGATGGTCAGTGACTCCAAAGGGTCTCCCAAGGATGCTGTCTCCAGAGTAGTGCCTGAATAGCACTTTCTGTTGGTCCCAGTTTCACACAGCTCACTGCAAACTACAGGCTGGACTTAACTGAAGTCAGAGTAG
Organism: Morus bassanus; assembly: GCA_031468815.1. Classification (NCBI taxonomy): domain Eukaryota; kingdom Metazoa; phylum Chordata; class Aves; order Suliformes; family Sulidae; genus Morus; species Morus bassanus. The sequence goes on along the minus strand of CM062567.1, from coordinate 53,061,591 downwards.
CAACAGCGAGCAATGTATCTGGAGGAACAATTTCTGCTTGAGTATTTCTTAACAGACGAGCAACAAGCTTCCCAGGAAAAAGAAACAGCAGCAGGAAGAGTCACTGCAGAGTCTGTTATTGCATGTTTACTGGTGGTTTAAGTGGTGAATAAATATGGTAGGGAACCCTGTTAGAGCTCTTTTTCAGAATACTCAGGCAATTTTTAAGCCATGATATTTTCCAGAATGGGCAGGATAAATGCCTGAGCTGAATTCCCCACTCTGTTTACATCCCAGCTCCCACTACATATATGTGCATCATGAAAGACACATAGTGAAGTTATATTTTCTGATGTTTCTTGGAAAAATACTTTGGACTGTATCTCCTCTGGAACCTGATACACTTAAGTTTTATATCTGTTTGAAGTTCACAGGCAGAAAAGAAGAAATAGTCATGTTTACAGAGTGCATAAAGACATTGCTTTGCATTTTAATGAGGGATGGCAGTAAACAGCCCTCTCTGTTTTCTTCTAGCTGCAGTGAGTTCTCAAATATTATGTTACTCTCAGTGGTGTTGTCCCCTATGTTCTTGAACTTTTTTCCTCTTATGTGTCATAGAAAGGCTGACAGAAGCAGCATCTCTGATTTTAAGGTTTATATCCACATCTCTATCAATCAACCACACTGTGGAGTAGAGGTGACTCAACTCTCTTTCACCTAACTCACTTCAGGACTGCTGGCAGTCTGCCTGCAGCAGGCTCTGGAGAAGTGGCTGGCTACAATATGAAGATACCCACAGTGTTTCCAGCCCTATTTCAACATACCTTTCCAAAATGCTTCTCAATTCCAGAGTGAACCCACAATGTTTGCTTTGCTCCTCCAAAATCATCTGCTTCTGTAACACACCTGTCTGTCCCTCCAGCTCACCATTTAGATCATCATCACTGGTGGCTGGTCACTGAGGGGTGAAGCTCGTAATGTCAGACCATTGGCAAAATAGCAATTTTACGTGGAAGATGGAGTGATGGATGCATAGGCAAGTGGGCAACGTAACATATGAGGGAAAGCATTTGACCTTGTGCCGGGATTTTCTAGCAAGCACCTTCCTGTTTCCTGCGGCTGTGCACTGACAGCTGGGAGAAATTCCCTGTAAATTCTCCTTTGCTCTGGCTGTGGGTGTCTCCCATGGGTCCCCGTCCTTCATTTGGCACTGCCTCCTGCTCATCTGCTAGTTTTGTATGTTGTCAAGGACTCAGAGGAAGCACTTCCCACAAAGTAACTTCCATGGGATAGGTATTGTTTTGCATGTCGTAGTATTTTTTGACTTGTGTTGGTTGGCTACTTTTAGCTTTTGGCTGCATATTCAGCGTTAAATGACGTTGGTGCTAAGTACTTATTTCTCAGCTCAAATTTCACTGAGCAAAAGGTAAGTAACTGTGGAAAAACACCACTTTATGAAATCCCACTGTGCATTGGATTTATTTGCTCTTAAACAATTTCCTAATTCAAAATTGTGCAAATACACAGAATTCTACTGGTCAGTGCAGCTACTACATGAACTTAAAGCAACCACAAGCAGACAGTGCAGCATTAGGCACTGATGGCAAATGGGAACTCTTCAGTCGGCCGGCTCCCGGCCTTTCTTCCCTCATTGCTCATGAGCAAATGAAGTGCACAAACTCTCTGATGGGGTTCATGCACCTGCCATTGGCAGCATTAGCAATGCTGGCTTGCAAAGTTCATCTGTCTGAATGTGAGTAATTAGCAGCCTCTTAACCCCTTAGACCATTAAATGCCTCACCTTGGCTTCCACTGAGCACAGCGGGCAGGCGGGCAGCTTCCTCACACTGCTGGTTGGGCTTTCCCCATGGCACGGAAAGTATCTCTGTTGTCTTGAGAAAAGGCTTTATTTTGTTATATTGTTCAATGTACTCATTCTATAACATGGGATGAAGTTGTTTGAGAGTGGCTGAGACAGCACGTTGCAGGTCTTCCTGCTGACCTGGGGTGGGCAAAAGGCCGTCAGAGCTGCAGGGAGCCCACCTTGTCCTCTGGCTCCAGTGCATACATTCAGCAAGTGGGGAGTTAAGGAAGATGCAGCAGCATTTCTTCATCTCACACACACATGAGATTTGTGTGAAGCCTTTAATTTTGAGGTTCCGGTCCAGAAATTTTTGGGGTTGCTCTTTCTGGACTTTCTGTGTTTCTCATAAATCTCTGCCTTGGGGCTGCTGTGGAACAGGAATCCCCCAAGTTGTGAGCAGCCGATGTCTGACAGAGGAGCAATGCGGATGCAGAATAACTGTCCCTGAGAAGGAGGGGTGAGGGTGGACCCACAGAGCAAGAGCTACATCAGCTAAGGCCCATCACCTCAGATAACAAGGGTATGATTTGCTAGGACAGACACAGGGGAGGACAAAGAAGTCATAAAATCCTCATTACAAAAATCATGTTCCCCTTTTCTGTGGCTCTGATAGTGTCCAGAGCAGAAACACAATAAAGATTATCTCTGTAAGAAGAATACATACATTGACTCACAGAAAAATAAAATGGGCAATTCAGGCTTTCTCTCCATCAGTATTCAGCAGAAAGCACGATGTGACCAATGGCCAGGACTGGAAGGTGTGATACCCAGTCTGTATTCTCAAATATCTCACTCCTCTGCTGCATATTATTTTCTGTGGCAATCAGGGCAGTGCTGAAGCTTTGGATACCTCAAATTAGGCACAAACATAGTAATGACCTACTTTCCAAAGACATCAAGTGCTTGCAGCTCCCAGTAGGTCTGTGTGAACTTGCTCCAGTTGTTTAACTAGGGCATGATATTTTGTCCCCAGTGAAGTCCACAAAACCAGGCTTCCATCTTCAGTTATACAAAACCTCTGCATTTCAGTTACTGCATGGATAGAATTGGGACTACTGCAAGTAACTCATACCCACTGCCGTTTGGCTCAGTGGATGAAATGCAATATGTAAAACACCAGCCGTTACGGTTAGCAACAGATGAAGGATTGTACAGTAGTGATAGGAGGTTTGCTATCCTCTTCTATTGGTTGGAAATATGAGCGTTACCAACAAATCCCAGTTGCTTTTCAACATCTAAATTTCACAGCACATCTGTTGTGTCTCTGCTAATGAAACTGCATGGATCTGGTTGCTTTTTTGAGAAATGTGCTCATGTCTGGGTCACTACGGTGGGTACATCTGTCATCTATAAAATAACTAATTGGAAGGGCTAAATTAAGTAAGATTTTTCAGGCTATTGCTACACATTTTTAGAAACAACATTTGATTTTCCTGATTCTGCTTACTATTGGAGTTACATTCAAGAGGAAAGGAGAGTGGGAGCAAAAAGAGTTCTACCACTCGATGAGAAAACAGTCTATGGCATCCCGAACGTGGGGCAATAACGCTTGCTATGTTAGTATTAGGGAAATACTTCACCCTGGCTTTATTTATTGTTATGTATTTTTGCCAGGAGAAACCCCTAGAGGGAACACTTTGTTAAGCCATATCATGAATTACAGTACCTGAAGAGTGTTTCTGCATTAGCATATGGACAATATCTTGCTAGAGAGTGAAGAGTTCCAGAGGAAAACTGTTTGAAGGTGAACCAGTGATATGGTCAGACAGCAACAGAAAAAAACAATGATTAGCCTTGGCAAATAACTATCTTGCCTCTATTTTGAGCCATAACACTCTGTTGGTGCCTTTCCACTGGTTGAGGTTAAGCATCTGGAAAGGAAACAGAGATCCTTAAGAGAGCACATCATCAAGCTCCAAGAAGTTTTAAGTAGGTACAGTCATGCCTGTGCCCTCCGTGCTGTGCATCTTTCACTGTTACTACCTAGTGACATGAGCAAAGATTTATGCACCATTGATTTTTTCTTACAATGACAAGGCCAAAGAAAATGGCAATGGGGAAATTAAATGTAAAATGTTACCTTGACTGCATCTTTAAAGGAATCACTCCACTAACAGCACCAAATTAACTCTTGCAAAAGTCATAACTCAAAGCCCCTTGGGCCTGTGTAACATTTCATATCACAGTATGCGATGCTAACTTTTATGTCTTATTATATACATGCATTGTGACTGAAATATAGTTGCTGAGGGAACCATAACCTTGAATTATCCTGACTTATTTCAGCATGCCAAACCTCAGCCACAGGATTGCTAGTGCTTGGGCTTTCCTATATTTAGTGACAAAGAATATGTCCTGCTGTCTTTTATCATACAAGCCTTATACTTGTACTAGAGTCATCTTGTGGGGCAGAAAAAGAAGACAGCAGATTCAGTTTCAAGAATTCAGATATACCGATTGCAAATATTTACTACATAAGATACCTATAATTTTAATTTAGACATATGATGGCTGTTTTACATGCTTCATTTTAAATATCAGCATCGTCAATATGTTTTGGCTGGCAAATACAGCAAGAGAATAGATCCTTGCTGTCAAATGTGCCAAACCTGTCATAACAGATGCTGAATGACAGAAATCAGTTCAATTCTCTTTGCTCAGTTGGAGAATAACTATTAATAATTACAGTAATAACTGTTATTGTAATAAAAGACTATGTAGTCTCCTATTGTTTAAGCTACCTTGCTAACTGCAATTGCTTCAGCGAATAGGTCCTGGCCTCCAGGCCAAGGGGAGCAGATGGGTCCTTCAGAGCAGGCAGCACTGTCCGCATGGTCCACTTGACCATGCAACTCCTCTAGGCCCCATATGATACCCCTGCAGCTTTGAGACACAATTATTATTTTAGATTTAGAGTTTTCTTCCAGTTGAAATGTCTGTAAGAATATGAGGGCTGCGCTGTTACTTACCAAAGGGGAGATATTTATAGCACAAAACACAGGTTAGCTATAGCTTATCTGTGAAAATTTTGCTGAGGTAGCCTCAGGGGAGTGTAAAACACAGAGGGCCAAATCTAGCACAAATTCTTCCATGCTGCCTTACAGGAGAGGTCCCCAGGAAGATGTATGCTCAGAACAGCTCATTCAATTTCGAATGGGACTAATTGGTTCACTCAAAGTGAGACATTGGGGTGAGTCAGCAGTTGCACAGAGTGCCAGATCAGGGGCGGAGGTCCTGGAGGTGGATGGAGGTGTTACTTGTTAGTGTAGCCTAGGGCAAGAGAAGACCTGTGGTTGGGGTCAGAGAAGGAAGCAGGTCCTTCTGCTTATGGCTCCTCCTACTGAATCCTGGGGGCCACCCAGCTGGAAAGCAGCTTGACAGAAAAGGACATCAGGGTCCCAGTGGACACCAAGTTGAATGTGAGCCAGCAATGTGCCCTTGCGGCAAAGAAGGTGAATAGTATCCTGGCCTGCATTAGACAAAGCATTGCCAGCAGATCGAGGGAGGTGATCCTTCCTCCCTATTCAGCATGGGTGAGGCCACACCTGGAGTGCTGTGTCCAGTTCTGGGCTCCTCAGTGCAAGAGAAACATGTACATACTGAAGAGAATCCAACAAAGAGCCACGAAGATGATTAAGTGACTGGAGCATCTCACATACAAGAAAGGCTGAGAATGGCTGGGACTGTTTAGCCTGGGGAAGAGAAGGCTGAGAAGCGATCTTATCAATGTATATAAATACCTGAAGGGCATTAGGTGCAAAGAAGATGGAGCAAGGTGCTTTTCAGTGGTGCACCGTGACAGGACCAGAGGTGATGGGCACACACTGAAACACAGGAGGCTTTGTCTGAACATCAGGAAACACTTTTTGCTGTAAGGTGACCAAGCACTGGCATAGGTTGCCCAGAGGGGTTGTGGAGTCTCCATCCTTGGAGGTATTCAAAAGCCATCTGGACATGGTCCTGGGCAACTGACTCTAGGTGGCCAGGCCTGAGCAGGGGAGTTGGATCAGATGACCTCCAGAGGTCCCCTCCAACCTCAACCACTCTGTGATTTTGTGATCCTGATATTTCTGTATAGTGCTGGGACATTAGCCAAAATCACCATAGCATGTGTTGTCAGGGGAAGGTAAAGCTGCATGCCACCTGTATGGTCCTGAAGGTCCTCCCACAGCTACAGCTACATGTCCTTAGGAAATAATTTGCTGGAGAGACAGGCACAACAGATACAATCTGAGGGCTTTGTGCTGTTGCTGCTGGAGGGGAAATGGGAACAGCCACATAGAGAGATTGCTTCTGAGTTTTCCTCTAGCCCTTCATGTTGTGAAATGCAAGAGGCACCTCCCTCTATCCCTTCACATGCACAGCAGTCATCTGGGGAAACTCTTAAAGCTTCTTGCGAGGACCTCCAGGTTAACTCCTAGAGTTTGCCCTGATGAAGAAGTGCCCTGGAATTAGCTTATTAAAAAAATAAATAAGTCTTTTAAAAATAGTTGACAATTTACACTCTGTACAGCACCCAGTGTGAGTCCAATACTGCGTGTTCTGTGGGCAACTCAACCGTCTAAAAAAGGATGAATAATGCACTGAAGAGAATGTCTTTTACATCTACCTTTCCTCTGTGTACTGGAAAGGCAGTCATGTCCATTGGTTGTTAAACAGCAAATTCTCACTAAAGTGTCTCATGCCTCACACTATGCCAAAAAATAGATTCCCCCTGCCCCAAATTAAACAATCCCTCCTCCCCACATTAACCATAAACAAAAGCCAAAATACTCTGATAACTAAGTGTCTGCTGTTTTAGACACATGAACATACAAGATCCTGTGACTCCCAGACAAAACCAGGAACTGGAATTTAAAGCAATTTTTCACCCTTTTTTGTTTTCTCTCTTATTCCCCCCCCCCCTTTTGTTTAACTGGAAATTCATTAAATTCCATAAATTTGAACTTATTCTTCACTTTGTGGACATGAACATAAGCAGCTCTGACACATGTGCTTGTTAAGAGTATAGTTTCAGTGAAGTGAAATCATCTAATCAAGTCAAGGTTAGAGTAGCTTTGGTTTTACTTGAAAGGTCTGTAAAATCATCTGAATAAGAGCCTTGCAGGAAACAGTCGCTTTCTTGACTGGTCTCTGTTGAAATGCGAAAATATTATCTTACCCCATAATGTTATCTTTTCTAGCGTAACGCATGGAGGAAAGCCAGTCATTTGGGTTCAGGGACTCCAGAAGCAGCTGCTGCCCTGTACTTACACTGTTTCCTTCAGTGGCTGCAAGAGCAGCCTGGCTTTCCATGGCTAGCATAAATCTGGCTGCATGGGAAAAGCCAGAAAAGGTGACCACCTTGGTAAGGAGGGTGTTTGTGCCACGCCACCTCGATGTAGCAAGTGGAACAGAAAATGCCTCTAGGCAAAATCCTTGGCTGACATGAATCTCCTTAGTGTGAGGAACACCAGCCCTTATTTTATGCTGTGAAAAAACCATCCATCACAGCAATAAAAAACCCCAAACAAACCACAGGAAAACAAGCATATGTACAGTCTTTGTGGGAAAGCAAACAAAACGTGTTTCTCTGAGAACTAGTTTTTGCATATGGATATCTCAGTTTATACAGGTAAGATTTTTCACTTCGGACATGTAACAGAGAAAAGAGTCATAGCTATCAGCCATGCATGACAAACCAAGTTCTTACTGATGGAAGAATCAATATTGCTCAGGGTATTTGAAATCTCCTTCCAAATCCAAATAAATGTAAGAAAAAGTGATGAGGATTTGAGCAATTGAACCTTTACAGAAATAAAATCAAATTGTATTTTAACAAACTGGTATTACTTATTAAAGTTCTTCTGTACTTCCAAACTTTCAGTGTTATTAAGTGTAGCTATTGTGTAGCCTAATTATGAAATAAGAACACCACTGTACAGCTAATAGCTTCTTTACCCTGGACTTTATATGGTAGCTTCAATCATGATAATATCTTTACTGAATAACAGAAAACCTATCATCAGGTTGAAATCTTTGTGTCCTTTGTTGTTTTCACAGTTCAGATACTTCTGGTTTTGATTTGTCAAAACATTCTTGATCCAAAGCCTTGAAACACAATGCAACCTGAACCTTGGAAAAACCCCCGTATATAATTCTGTTTCCAAACTCTGCAGATGCATCTAATCTTTGCTTACAGTCGAGCCAAAAATCTCTATCCAAAGATCTGTAAATGCTGGGAAGTATTACCTCTAATCCTCACATTCTGGACCCATCTCTAGTTGTACTAAAAATAGAAGAGCTGGGTGGCTTGACATAAAGTGTCAGACTATGTAAACTACCCTGAAATTGCTTGGGATGATTCATTCTCCTAGTCCTCTCTCACTTCTCCAAGCCTGGATTTATGAAATCTTATTTAAAGTCAAACCCATACCATTTTTTTGTCAAGTGGCATTTGCCCTTCACGTACAGTATTTCCAATCACCTTGAGCCTGGTATGGTCCAGTAATCCTCAGGATGTCCTTTGTGTGTTGTTGCAGTTCTCTTCCAGGATTTACTTCCCCCTCCTGTCCTGATTCTCCATAACTATTGAAAAACTTCAGTCAGTGCAGGACAAAAAGCTCTCAGTTTGCAAAGATGATTCTTTTTTTGTTTGAGCAGGCCAAGAAGCGAGGAGCAGCCCTGAGCACTGCTCTCTCTGTCTCTTTCTCTCCGTCCCAGAGAACTGGTTTCCAGTTGAAAACATACCTTTGCAAGGACATCATGTCCATAGATAGATAGATAGATAAATAAAGCAGGATCTGAAGGGTTAAAACCCTGATTGCATGAAGCTGGGAGTTTAGTGCCCCCATCCTGACTCCTATGAAGTGCACCCTGCTGGGACAGAGATACTCTTTAGGGGATAGGATGGGACAGGACATAGGTACTTCTTGGCACTTGCCCTTACTTAGATGAAACATATAGATCCCAGTGTCAGGACAGAGATTATTTTAACAGAGAAAAATTAAGATGTGAGGCCACAACCTGGATGGCTGCAGGGGAAACACAAACCTATACCTTACCCTCTGTAGGTCCTCTGTGAATCGTATGCTGACCCTGCACACAGTGTATCCCTACAGCAGTTATCAGGCTGTTATCCTTTGTAGGTAATAATGAGAAAAATGCCTGAGACTGTATCAGTCCCTCCCAAGGATGTAAAAGGCTGTAGACCCAAGTCCTCTCAGGCTACACAGGAGCACACCAACTTCTGCCACGTCCCTGGCTATCTTTGTCCTAGCTGAGACTGGGGCTGAGTTCTGGAAACACACAGGCACGCCCTGGGCTGAGAGTATAAAATGGATGCTGGGAGCAGGGAGGAAAGGGGAACCAGTTTAATCAACCTGACGAACTGAAAGTGTCTCCTTCTGACCAGCCCAGTTAGGAACTAGATTGTTTGTCCACGCTGGGAAGGTGACTGGGGATCTAATTCTCCCTTTACTTATGCTGCTCTGAATCAGGACTGCTAACATTGGGGTGAATGAGGTGGATGTAACAAGTCCTAAAGGAGGAGAATTGAAGTTCCATGTTGTCCTCTCTTTGCTTGTTTAAAACAAGTGAAATAAGCTGTCAGCATTGAATTAATAATAATAATGGTGGATACCACTATTAAAAGCAACTTTGGCCAAGTCATTACATTGTCTTTGTTCTCTACTTTAGACATCTCATTTTGCATGCGGAAGTCACTTGAGTAGGAGGGAGTCACCCACTGTAGACAGCTCTGAAGTTTTTGAGAAAATGAGGAACTATGTTGGGAGGTTTTTACCACCACCAGCTTCGCAAGATGCCTTATTAAATGCATAGAAGCAAGCCTGCGTGAAAACTGCCCCAGGCTCTATGAGTGTAGAGCATCTCACAGAGTAGGCCCTGCTCTGGTGAGATCCCATGCTCCACGGCAGTCCAAGGTGTCCATGCGTGGCGTGAATTGCACAGGTGGATAAATAGGAAGAGTAAAGTCTGATGATTTGCATCAGAGCCCAGGAAATTCAACTTCAAGAATAGCCCTGAAATGTTGAGACCTTTTTTCCTTTTTTCTGTCATCACTGAAGAAATGCTTGAGATTTAACTGTAGAGAAAAATTATTTATACAGTCGTCTGTGCATCTGCAGAGCTTCTTTCTCTGAAAAGAAAGATAATGGTTTAGAGCAGAAGAAGAACGAACAACTGAGTATAAGGCAATTTCCATATTTTTTTTTAGCAATATTGCCAACTGGCTTTGAAGATTTAGACTCTATCCCTACCCATTTCTTTGCAAATAACTTCTGAGAGGGCCAGAGAAAAATTTTGTTTCATTACAGTAATTGCAGCTTTGTCAGTCCAAGCAATTCTCAAATGTTTATCTGTCAGCACCATCCACTCAGTCCCTGACACTGTGGCCGGCTGAAAAACTGCTGCAGCTAAACAACATACTATATGCAGATCACTTTGATTTCTTCAAATACCTTGCTGCAATGCAGAGGCAGTTTCTCTACAGTTTTCCGTGTACTCATGAAAACACTTGCCATGGAGTCCCAGCCAAAACCACTCCCAGGGACAAACAGTCTCCTGTGTTGGCTTATAGAGGGAAAGGGATTTTTTTTTTTTCCTTTATTATTTAGAAGATTTATTTATACCTGAATGGAAGCCTGACTTGCTAGGCAGAATCAGGAGACTGCCAAAACAGAGGTGATCAATGATATAAAAAAATATAACATGATATAATAGGCCTGAGCCCACACCTTTAAATTAGTGGCAATTTTCCTCTGGCTTCTGAGAAAAAGTGGGCCAATTTATTCAATATTTGTAAGCCCAGATGTGTGCTGAGAATGAAGTCCTGCACAGTAAGAGGCAAAGTCTGTAATAAACTGAATGCCGCATCCATGGCAACTCACAACTCAGTTAATAATTTTTCAACATAAAAAGAAAGATATTTTTCAGGGCCACCAAAACATAAGCAATTTACAAAATTGACTGAAGTGAAGGCATTTCACATCTGCTGTGTTCTTTTCATCACCTTGGTCTTTTGTTTGAACCTCAGCTGCTCACTGGGATGCTCAGGGAGCGAGGATAGCCGCTATCAAGCATTTTGCCATCTCTGGGTGACGAGTGGAGTGAAGTGACCTATTGCCTGTGTTTTTGTCGCACCAGGGTTTGATACCCGGTCTACGCAGGGCAGAGAGCTGCACTGCAACAGGTCAAAAAGGTTTCAGTTTTCTTCTGCAGAGAATTTCAACGCAAATGAAGAAGGCATTCGCCCACTTCAAAAGACAGACCAAAAGAAATAATTAGAATCTGAAGTTTATAGATATGAAACCGAAGCTGACAGATGTGAAATTATTTGCCCATGGCACTGGGCAGAGCTAGGAAAGACACTCAACATATCCCAAGTGTCAAGCCAAAGCCCTAACCTAAAAATCATCTTTCCTTCAAATAAACATTTGTAATAGTTGTGTTTAACACAGTATTTCCCATACCAAGGTGCCCTGGTTTCTGCTGGGTTAGAGTTAATTTTCTTCCTATAGCTGGTATAGTGCTGTGTTTTGGATTTAGTATGAGAATAACGTTAATAACACACTGATGTTTTAGTTGTTGCTAAGTAGTGCTTACACTAAGTCAAGGACTTTTCAGCTTCCCCTGCTCTGCCAGGTACATGAGAAGCTGGGAGGGGACACAGCCAGGACAGCTGATCGAAACTGGCCAAAGGGATATTCCACACCATATGACATCACGCTCAGTATATAAAGCTGGGGGAAGAAGAAGGAAAGGGGGAACGTCCGGAGTGATGACGTTTGCCTTCCCAGGTAATTGTTATGTGTGATGGAGCCCTGCTTTTCTAGAGATGGCTGAACACCTGCCTGCTGATGGGAAGTAGTGAATGAATTCCTTGTTTTGCTTTGCTTGTGTGTGTGGCTTTTACTTTACCTATTAAACTGTCTTTTTCTCTTCCCATGAGTTTCCTCACTTTTACTCTTCTGATTCTCTCCCCCATCCCATGAAGGGGGAGTGAGCGAGCGGCTGTGTGGGGCTTAGTTGCTGACTGGGGTTAAACCATGACACCGGGAGATAAAATACTCCTGGCTATTATGCTGGACATCAGCTTTGGTCATATTGTTCTCTACTGCGTACAAAATGTTCCACAGATATTAGGCAGCAACATCAGTGGTTTCCTAGCAGCATTCAGCTTTCCCTACTCTGCTGGTGAAAAGCAGCAAAATTGTTCTTATCCCTGAAAACAGAAGGATGTATCTGTAGTTTTGCTACTGAGCAGTTGTGTTGTACTTTCTTTCCAAACTGGGATGGTTTATTTATCTTCCAAATCTTTACTGTAGGATTGTGTCACCAATGAAATTCAAATGAAAACATCAGGTCTGTACCGTATGTTGATGCATTTGTTATTTTATGAAACCTTGCTGCATCTGGATAAGTCAGTTAAGGTTATCTTTACTAAGGTTTTCTTTATCAAGAAGGTCCTGGTTGGAGTTAAAGACATCAGCACGTCTGTTTCTCCACATGCTGTTGATTTTTTCTGTGCTGCATTGGTTAACAGTAAAACTGAAATACCACCACAGCAACTCCCTTGAAGCAAAAACAATGATCCAAATGCCATTCTGTATTTTGGACAGATCACTGTAATAAAAGCTATAATGGGTGGGCTATGGAAAGCACTTTTTTTTTCCTTAGGCAGGGATCATATATGGAAAGAGAACTGAGAATATTCAGTTTCTGCTGGAGAGATGGTTGTGCAGGACCTGTCTGTCTTCTTGCAACTGAACTGCTTTCCATAGAAACATGGTAATCTGTGAGTAGCCCTGCTCTGATATGCCTCTGTGGTCGCTAATTGTGCGGTTTCTGTATAAACAGCCATGAGCAATGCCCAGCAGACCTGCACTGGAAAAATATCTTGTGGCAGTGATGCCTCATGCTTTGGACATAAACCTAGATGGAAACTCTGCATGGCTTAAGGGAAGGGGAAGTATTAACCAAACCCGTTGCTACGGTGAGGTCTTTGCAGAAAGGAACAAGTTCAGGGAAGAGATTTAATGGAAGTACATGTTGCACAGTGCTGGCAATGTTTTCATCACTACCACCACTGAAAAAATCAGACAACTGGACCTTCATTAAGTTTTGTTTCTTTGTAGCTTGAGAAGTTTTCCACAGTCAGAAGAACAGCACTGCAGTCAGACTGCTTAGCAGCAAGAATGGGTGTGAAGTGGTATCTTCTTGCTGAAGTTAATATATGTGCTAAGACAGAAAGATATGCTGACTAAGGATCCACACCTAGAGACACAACTAATGGGGTCTTAGCAAAAAAATTGCTCTTCAGAGTGTTTTTCAAGTTATTTAGCATGAAAGGTCTTATTCAAGGAGTTTCACTCAAGTGAAGAACCATGTAGTTAAAAAAACCATAGCACATACAAGTGCTTGCTCAAAGCCATTTTTATCAGCAGATAACAGCTTTACCTTATCACCACAATTACTCTGTACATGGGAGTTTGGAAACAGAAGAGTGAATTGACATGGTCCTTGGTGACAGGAAATAGGCAATAAAGTGACACAGAGAACATCCTTAGGACCAATTCAATTCTTTACATATCATGATTTAGGAGAATGAATATGCATTAAAATGAATAATTTTTCTGACAAGGCAAAACGTGGAGTTCCTAGTCCAGCCTAAATGATGTTCAGAATCACACAGCTAGATTAAGAGAGAAGGAAAATAAATGGCTCATGCACATAAATTCAGTGTAAGGAAATCTAAGGTAATGAGGCTAGGCAGAATAAAAAAGGAGGCAAGAAGAGAAGGTGAAAAAAAAAATGCTCTCTCTGGCCATATGCTTAGGGCACTGAGCAGGGAGAGAACCAGATGGTGTGGCTCAGACTTTAAAGTATAGTTCTCTGAGTTTCAACCAATTACATTAATGCACACTGAATGTATAATATATTTCAGAAGACATTAGGCAATTTTTCCCTGAAAATGAGAGAAATTTTTTCATCTTCTCCTTTTTCTGAATCTAGACGTTTCTTGCTTGCTCGAGGTTGGCCATCTATAGATATAAGTTATGAACCTCATCCCAGAGCCAGATTTTTGCTTAACAAATTATCAAGGCTTCTTTAAGAAGATTAAGCTGTTACTCTTTCTGATCTCTGGAAGAAATAAAAAAGCACCCAAAACACTCAGGGAAATGTCTGTTCTGGTACTTATTCAGAAAGCTCTTTGATATGGAAATCATTGGCTGTAAGTCCTGTAGCCTCAAGCCTCTCCCCAGTAATTCAGATAAGCATGCAGATGCCCGGACCTGTGGAGGACCATGCTTCCTGTTCCTTTTTTGACAGTTCCTCTTTGGACTCATCCTTTCCTTCTTCTCTCTGGCAATAGCTGAGTATCTCTGCCAGCACAGGGCCTGCATTTGTACAAGACCTGGTAAATCATTGCTGCTCACTCTCACAGGAAAGACTGGCATGCAGGTACCTTACAGACAATGTACGTGAATATCTAAACTGGAGGCTATCAGCGCATATCTGCTTAGGCACACCAGAATAAATGAAAATGCTGCATTACCACCGGATTACCTGTCAGCAGGCTCATTTGCTGATTAATGTGCTGTCCTGAGGGCCACCTCGACTTCTTCGTCATCACTAATGCTCCAGGATCTAGCAAAAGGCACTGCAGCAAGACTGCCGGTGCTTACACATGTACAGTACATGGCTGTACTGTGCATGTACATGACAGTGCGTGTGCACCACCCCCGGAGGTGGGGAAAGGGACTCCCAAAGCATCCATGGGGCCGACACACAGCCTTGCCTCCGCAGTACTTCCCAGTAGGGTCGGGGCACCAGGGTCCTACTGCCGCATCAACACAACTGCTGCAGGCCCTGCCCTGGCCTTTTTCTTCCTTTTTGCTGGCTCTGAGGATTTCTTTTCCCTTCCAGGGGGTGGCTTGTACTCTCCCATCAGGCACCCCATCCCTGGTGACTATATTCCTTACATAAAGCTCTAGTCTGACCCTGTTCTCCCCTCTCAGGCCAGTAGCACTAGGCTGGCCCAAACCACTTCATTTTTTACTGCTATGCTATCACCTCTCTCCATTTTTCCTATTGTTCCCCTGCCCACCCCACCCCCCATTTATTTTTCCTCTGGTACCTAAGTTTTTGGGGGGTCAGGGAGAAATGTATTTAGTTTTGTTAGGACTGGACTGATAAACGTATCTAATATGAAGAATGTATGAGAATAGTGTCCATAAGCAGACATCCAGGGAAAAGTAAGAATAGGACAAAGATGTATGGCACTTCCCCTGAGTACTGTCCCTACCTCCAGCTATTTTCAGCTCAGAGGATTTCCTGAGCCTAATGCAATTTGCCTATTTAATCACCTTCAAGAGATTTTTTTTCCAACTACTTGTTCAGGCTCTCAGATGTGAAAACACCTAAACTTTTTGCATTTACATCACTCAGTACTTTGCGGGTGAAGAATAGGAAGGCCATTCAGTGGGTGCAGTGTTGTTCTGGTGAACAGGTTATGCAATCATTGAAGCTACACATGCACTTGCTTAAGGTGACAAATTTCAATGCATTGGGATTTTTTTTTAAACTCATCTAGGGCAACAACAAGCTGTCTCCAAGTCAGGGTCTGCAACAGCAAAGAAAGGGTCCCCCACAGAGTGTCAGTGGTTGGTGGTTCTTCTGCATCGAGGAAAGGTGCCCTGCTTTGCAGTGTGCCCAGTTATCATAGAATCATAGACTCATAGAATAGTTTGGGTTGGAAGGGACATTTAAAGGTCATCTAGTCCAACCCCCTGCCCTGCAATGAGCAGGGACATCTTCAACCAGATCTGATTGCTCAGAGCCCCATCACACCTGACCTTGAACGTTACCAGGGATGGGGCATCTACCACCTCTCTGGGCAACCTGTTCCAGTGTTTCACCACCCTCACTGTAAAAAATGTCTTCCTTATATCTAGTCTAAATCTACCCTCTTTTAGCTTAAAACCATTACCCCTTGTCCTATCGCTACAGGCCCTACTAAAATTTGTCCCCATCTTTCTTATAAGCCCCCATTAAGTATTGAAAGACCAAAATAAGGTCTCCCCGCAGCCTTCTCTTCTCCAGGCTGAACAACCCCAACTCTCTCAGCCTGCCCTCGTAGGAGAGGTGCTCCATCCCTCTGATCATTTTTGTGGCCCTCCTCTGGCCTGCTCCAACAGGTCCATGTCTTTCCTGTGCTGAGGACCCCAGAGCTGGATGCAGTGCTGCAGGTGGGGTCTCACCAGAGCAGAGTAGAGGGGCAGAATCCCCTCCCTTGACCTGCTGGCCACACTGCTTTTGATGCAGCCCAGGATGTGGTTGGTTTTCTGGGCTGCGAGCGCACATTGTTGGCTCATGTCCAGCTTTTTGTCCACCAGTACCCCCAAGTCCTTCTCCTCAGGGCTGCTCTCAATCCCTTCATCCCCCAGTCTGTATTGATATTGGGGGTTGCCCCAACCCAGGTGCAGGACCTTGCACTTGGCTTTGTTGAACCTCATGAGGTTCACATGGGCCCACTTTTTGAGTTTGTCCAGGTCCCTCTGGATGGCATCCCAACCCTCAGGCATGTCAACTGCACTACTCACTTACACATCTGTGCCCTTCATCAACTCCTCCAGACCCTTGCAGGAGGGACTGTGAATATTCAACACCATTGTGTTTCTAAGTTATAACCCTCCCCACCCCACCTTAAATACCTTTTCCTGGTTTGGAGAGAAACAGCTGCAGAAATTTGGAAGGATTTGTCAGGCAATTCAGTCTGAACTCAGATGACCACATGGTCCCTCAGGATGCTGAGGTCTGGTTTCAGCAACCATCTTTTCTCCACCTGAGAGAGGAAAAAGTGGAGAGAGGACAAAATCTTAGAAAGGAGGTCACAAACATCAGTTCCCTCAACACCCAGAGCATGCTGGACACCCAGATGATGATGATGCAGAGCCCTTGAAGTGAGGCTGCTGCTGGTGCCAGGGGAAGCATGCTTACACCACGAAGGAGCACACCTGAAAATCCCATCCAGTATAAAAGTGATAATATATAAAATGATGGTACTCCCTGGTGCAGCCAACTGAGCCCTCCTGGCAGATCCAATAAATCAAGACAAACAGAAGAAAACTTGAATTAGCTGCAGCAAGACCACTCTGAACCACTGACAGACTTATAGGTCTGGTGGAGGGACCTGCTGTCTTGCCCTGAGGCCTCTTTCCTCCCTCTGGAGGGTGAGGATGGACATGTGGCTGAGCTGCACCCAAAACAGTGCCTTTCATCGCTCAGGGATGAAAGCAGGAAAAGCTGCAGGAGAAAACTATCATATAATCAAAACTGGAAACTTCTTCACTCTGAAATCACAGAATCACACAGAACGGTTGAGGCTGGCAGGGACCACTGGAGGACATCTGGTCCAACCCCCTGCTCGGAACTAAAAGAGCAAAATTTTTGATGTGCAAAGGAAGGAAGCAGATAAGCAATGGTATTCTTGCCCTTTTTAAAATCTTGCACAGTATGTCTTTGGTAATGCATCCATGGCTAAATGCTGGGGTTTGCAAGGCTGCTCCCAGCAGCACCTTTACCATCACTTCCACTGCAGCCTTCTGCAAGATTCCCTCTGTGTCCCATCCTGCACAGCACCACAGGGCTGAAATAGAAAAGATAAGTAGAATATCAGAAAGACTAGCATCATCGTTGTCGTGGTTTAACCCCGGCTGGCAACTAAGCACCACACAGCCACTTGCTCACTCCCCCCACCCAGTGGGATAGGGGAGAAAATCGGAAGAGCGAAAGTAAGAAAACTCGTGGGTTGAGATAAGAACAGTTTAATAACAATAATAATAACAACAATAATAATAATAATAAATGAAAAGGAAAATAATGAGAGAGAGAGAAGCAAACCTGGGTGTGGGGTAAAAAAACAACCAAACAACAAGTGACGCAACCACCCACCGACCGATGCGATCACTGTTTCCCCCCCCCGCCAACTACCCCCAGTTATTATACTGGGCATGACGTCATATAGTATGGAATATCCCTTTGGCCAGTTTGGATCAGCTGTCTTGGCTGTGCCCCCTCCCCTCCCGGCTTCTCCTGCCCCTGGCAGAGCATGGGAAGCTGGAAAAGTCCTTGACTAGTATAAGCACTACTTAGCAACACTTAGCACCTATTTAGCAACCATTTAGCAACAACTAAAACATCAGTGTGTTGTCAGCTTTATTCTCATACTAAATCCAAACCACACTATACCAGCTACAGTGAAGAAAATTAACTCTATCCCAGCCAAAACCATGGCATATGGTCAAGTTGCCCACAAAGATTTGCACTCACAGAGCTGAATTAAAATCAACCCCCACTACACCTTCTTCTGCTGAAGGCTTCTGTCACAAGGATTACAACCTGTGGGTTATGGCAATTACAGGGAACAATGGAGATGGCTTAGGACAATATTTTTTAATGGAGACAGACTAATAAGCACAGATGTTCATCTCTGAGCACACTTCCAAATTTCCCCCCAAGCTACATAAGCCCAGCCTCACAGAGCGCCTGTGTTAGAAACGTGCCCTGAGCTACATGCAGGAAAGAGAGCAGCAGCAGCAGATGTACCATGCAACATCTCGCGTCAGTTAGATGATATTTTCACAGACTTTCACAGTCGTTTGTAATATGCTGAGGCTTTTTATGAGTTCCTACAAATGTTCTGTCTCATAAGTTGGGCTTCCTACAATTTTATCCCCTCTTCATAGCTTTAGTGAATTTTCTTCAAAATTGAAATCTCCATTTTTTACATAGAAACAGGGCATTTTGCTACTGTGCTTTGCTTTCAGCACACTTTCTCTCCATCATAAATGTTTTATGTGTTTGCTTTCCCAACTTTTGGTGTTTCAGCTCCTTTTTCACATCAGGTACTTACCATGAAAGGCAATTGGGCATATGACAAGACAGCCTTGCAAGATACTCTCTCATTAGAGAATGGTTTTTATGCTCTTCCTCATCTGTGAAAAAGAGCAAAAATATCTGGAGCAGGAGGTAACATGAGAAGGAAGTTAAAACCATTTTCTGGGTTATTTTGATCTTCAACAGTTCTAATTCACTGCTGCGTGACTTACTCAGCAACGACAGCCAGGCAGGACTCTTTCCCACTGCTCTCATACAGCTGATGGTTGGTGAATTTGGAAGATGCAGGGAAAAACATACTGTTGGTAAGACTTGGAAACACAGATACCAGCTGAAGCACTGAGATACCTTTTTCAAACTCAGAAGTAGACATAGCCTCTGTGTGGGGACCATCCTGGTCTCCTTTCAGAGATTAGGCATGGAAATCTGTAACTAGGACAAGCAATCTGTGTGTCCTGTAACACTTGGGTATGACTTTGTGAGGTAGCGTGTTTTCCATGGTGATCAAAGACAGTCTGCTTCCAAAAGGGATGGAGGGTGTAGAGTGCCCTTCTGGAGGGTAGAAGATTAGGATATGGAGGGCTCTTTGGGCAGCCAAGCCCAGAAGGCAGGTTGCACTGAAGTCTTCTTAAGCATCCACACAGAGCTGTCCTGTGGGACCAGTGAGAGCTTGATCAAGGTCTCTTGCATGCTGCAGTGGATGGGGAAGGCCTGACTGCTCAGTGAAACACACAGAAGACATATTGATGACCTCTGCCTATGCAGGGCACTTGAAATCTGCAGCGCTGGCACACACGTGGTCTGTGCAAGACAGGTTCCTCCAAGGTACACCAGGGCTTGCCACACCCTGCAGATAGTCCCTATGCTGTGAGCAAAGAGGGTAACCCCATAGTCTTAATGAGGGGCTTGCTGTGGATGTGCAGTAGTATTGCTCTGTGTGTATGAGAGGCCATTTGCAGGACTTCTGTCATTAGTCAGCAAGGTGGTCGACTGACATACTAATCCACAGAGCTGACTGGTCCTGAATCTGCCAAGAGGCATTTTTTAGGACAAATCTTCAGCTCCTGTATCAGTTATCACTGCTCTGCTGATAATGGGGTCATTTCAATTTGCATTAACAGAAGATCCTATTTAGATTTAATTACAGATTTCACACACTCAGGCCTGTGCTGATGGGGGCAGAATATTCAGGGATTTGGGGAGTAGATCAGAATGTGGACATTGAAACAATTTTTGCATCTCAGACCCACCTCCAAGAGCAAACAACTGAATGCATTTAAGCATACTCCCTCTTGCTACATGGGCTTTAGTTTCTTCCTCTGAGGAGCTAATGCAGTTCTCACAGGAAAGACAGACATTATCACGTGCTTTTAGCATTCTTTAATGCTTTATTTTAAAGTGCAGGGTCTTCCCAGAAGCAATACATTAGCCCTACAGAAATCCAGTCTGGAGGCTTTAAAATCTTCTAGGGTTAATGTGGCCACAGCCAAGATTTGTAGTACTGATGGGAGATTCTGTTCAGTAGCCAACATATCCAGGTAGTGTCAGATAAGTATTTATAAAACAAGACCAGTGTTATGCACGAGCAGCCAGAGTGCAGTAAGAGCCTGCCAAACAGCCGCAAAGAATTTCTGCAACAAGAGAGAAAGACAAATGCACAGAGAAAAACACAGACACTGTAAACCAGCTTCATTACTATTAAAAACTATTGGAACATCTAATGTTGTATTGCATTGCTCTGGTCAAAGCAGAATCCTTCCTTACTGTTGCTGGCAATATTACCATGGAGTCCATCCCTGGCAAGTAACAACGGCTCTTGCCACCAAAGGTTTTGTGGTGTGAGCAGGTGAGGAGGACACAAAGCAGAGAAAATAAATGCTATTGTCATTTTACAAGTGGGCAACTGAAGCCTAGAGAGAAGAAATTTGCCTGAGGTCATGTAGGGAGTGTGTAGTGTTCATTGTGAGACCAGCCATGCTCTCAGTCAATACCACTTCTCCATTGTTTTTTTCAGACAAACCCCTGCAAGGCTTCTACCTGCTCCTTTTGGAAGATTATTCCCACGGGTGAATGCCCTGTGCTAGCAGGAACAGCTTCCTGACATTAAAATGCACAGATTTAAATGGCAAGGAAGTTCCACAAATGAAGCAAGCCATAAGCACTTGCTAATTGTGCTTGGTTGTGCAATAGTAAAAATAGTTCTCTGTCCTCAGGAGGGGAAATAACTGTTGATCTGTTTTCTAGACAACTGTCTGCAAGATCCATCCCAAAGCTTCCTACCACACAGAAGCAAACTGAAGGTTTTTTTTGTTTTACAAAGGCACTACAAGACTATCACAGAAAGGCAAATGTATCTCAGGAGACACTCCTGCTAGTGCTGGAGTGGTGAAGGGGACAAAGCAAATGAGCAATGGTTGGTGACTCTTAACACCAACAGCCTTCATCAAAGTAATCTAAAACTAGCTTCAGCAGCAGTTGTACCCTGACCACAAAGTGACTAGCTGAAGAATTCATCCATAAACATCTCCTTTCCTTCAAACTACCTTCAGTCAAGTCTAAGAAAATAGAGAAACAGCATAGCTTGCCCTGGCACTCAGTGAATCCATGCTACTTTGGTCCAGGCAGGAGAAAGCCCACCAGCAACCCCTCAGTATCCATCTGGTGAGGGGAGCATGGCAGAGAAGTGGTTTAATGGAGGGCTGATAACAGAGTACCCAGGAGGAGAGAACGATGTGCTCAGACCTTAGGCCTTCTGCCCTTTCCCCATGAGGAGGGAAGAAGGAGACATTTGCCAGTATGCATGTAAATGCTGCGTTTTCAGAGGTGGCAGGTGAGCAGATTCATACGGGAATGCACCCAAGGGCCAGAACAGAGTTTGCACCCTGATTATTTCAGTCTGCTGCTCCACTAAGTTTGCACACACACAGCTGTACACTTGCAGCACATTTCTCTTCGCTGCTCACACTGTTTCTCCCATGATGTTCTAGCATTAGTCAGCATAATATTGACTTCATGGTGCTCCAGGTATAACTAACCAAGTGTGCATGCAGTGGGAACACTTTACCTACCCAAGGTAGAAAAAGAATTTTTTTAGGTAGCCGCTCATTGATTTCTGGGTCTAGAAAGGGAAGGAAGAGACATGAATCACTTTGACATGAAGTTTTCTCACTTCTAGGACAACAAACATTGAAGAATTAGAAATGCCTCACAAACTAACGAAACTGAGCAAGAAGCCAGAGACACAGGAGCTGAGATGATATAAGGAACCACTGGGGCTGAAAAACTCAAAGATGAGTCACATCTGGTGAAACAAGGAAGTTTCCAGTTTGGAACAAAGAGAGATGGAGGAGGCCCTGCAAGTGCAGGTGCAAGGAGAGCAATACAGTTCTCTTTTACCACTTTCACCATGGCTATCTTCAGAGCAGGAGAGCTTGGGCAGATGTCGACATTCTCTCCTTGTTGGCTGTGGAGCAAAAAGAAACACCAACAGAGATTGCAGCTGACTCAGCTCATTGCAAGCAGTGCTTACTAATGAAGACAATAAAGCTACAGCATGAGGAGGAGCTGCAATCTAACAGATGCCTGGGTTGTGGAGAAAAGTTTCTTACTGCTTTTCATTACAAAGGCAATTGCATTAAAAAGTATTGCATAGCAACACCATAAAGGGTAAAAACTAAATTGATGGCAAAGCCAAGTAGTACCTTTGAGAACTTTGTAAAAAGTATTTAATGTCTCCCTCCCTCCCATTTCTCCCCATCTTAAATTTCACATTTCTAGATTGAGCAGGTTTTGGTTTCTTCTTTCTAAAAGTACACGTTGCTATGTTTCATTTTGGCCCTCTATTTACTTTGCTTTGACTAGGCATGAGCAAGGACCTCAAGAGCATGGTGTCTGTCTCCAGCAGTCGCCTAGGCAATGGAGAACCAATAAAGACTCCCAGGATGGAGTCAGCCTTCAGGAGCAACAACAGGGGCAGGGAGAGGCACCCACTGAATTTCCAGGCCAAGCACTGATTTCACTTGACTGTGCTAACCGGCTGAAATCAGGATTTTGTTTCTTGTCAGCTTTTATTGCCAGGCTGCTCAAACTCTCCCCTCCACCACAGCACATGCCTTTTAAGTTGCTTATTCTTTTTCATCTTCCCCTCTCTTTTACCTGTTTCCTGCTCCCAGGGCTTCTATCCGATTCCACGATTGCGTTGAGATTTTCCTGTAAACAGAAAGAAAAATGTTTTCCATCTATTTAGTTGCACTCACGATCACTTCAGGGCTATTGTGCTATACATTCCCCTGCTGCATGCTAAACAACCATTTACAGAGAGCCTCAAACTTCTTCTGGTGGGATATTGTAGCTTCTCATGTGTTTGTAAACACCTAGATTAGGAACCCCTTTTACTTGGTGCACCTTCATAGGAATTACTACATGGAACAACTGAATTCATGGGTTCATCCAGTTTTGAATAACAGGCAAAACTAGGCAACCTCGAAGTAGCCACACAGTGGTAAGACAGCATACCAACAGCACAGAGCTAACACTATTTAGGTTATTTTATTACACGAAAACATTAGTATTGCTGGGTTTCTCCCATCAAATGTGCTACCATGGTAGCAACGTAGGAAAAAGGGTCTGGTATTGTCTTCTATGATGTCGCCCAACTTAGCCTGAGGGAGACACTACAGTAATTAAAAGAGAAGATCTGTGGTGCCCCTCAGGTCTGGGGATAGCCCTACTGTTGCAAGCAGCAGATTTCCTCCAAAACTCCTGTTATTTTAAACTTTATATTATATTTCAGCCTCCGTTGTTACAGTTCATGCAGTGCATACATAATGTCATGACACAGCTCTTCTCTCCAGAACACAGAGAGCACAAAAACTGAATCTCAAATCACTTCACAGAACTGAAAAAGGAGTTTTTGAACAGGGCTCATACTGCCTGCACTTCATACTTAGTGCTTAATTTGGGAGTGATTGCTAGAAGGAATACTTAACCCCTCATGTTTACTGAAGTTAGAGGATTTCTGCATTGCAGAGCAGTTGAGAAAGGGAAGAGTGAGAGCGAGAAGTCGGGTGCTTAGACCCACAAGGGCTGGGCTCTGTACTTAGATGTGGTGTTTTGAAATTCAGAGGTGTAACCTCCTTACGTGAAGGAAACTACCATCCAGTAGTGAGGAGAGAGTAGGGCATGGTTTTAATGGCACTTGAACTCTGGCCAAGAACAGAGAGCACTTGCTCTGAAAATAACTAGCTGCAGGCTTTGCTGCTGCTGCTGCTGTTCAAACTGCTGCTTTTGCTTGTTATTCTGCAAAATAATAATATGAACCTGGTGCAGATTATTAAGAAAGAGAATTGAAATTAATATCAGGATATGCCCCACAACTTTGGTCTTCTGAGGAAAAGCTAAGCTACTCCTGGAATCTGCTAAGAGTGAGATGAGACTTTCCAAATCTAAATTTCATTTGCATTTCTGTGGTTGGGTGATTACATGACAGAAAAAGAAGCTGTTCTACATAAATATGAGATGTTTGTTTGGTGCTGCATAAACTGTATTAACTTATGATCAATAGCACATGCTTCAGGTATGGCTGATGTTGAAATATTCTGGATACTATAAAATAAGAAACCCAGAACAGAGGGCATTGCTAATACTTACAACCCAATCAGTTCAGGGTGCTTGAGCTGCTCTTCTAAGTGGCTTATTTTTATCTGCATGTCCTTAAAAATTCAAAAGAAAAGCAAACAATCTTAATATTAGTCTATCAGTCTGGTGTGCAATAAAAG
Source organism: Morus bassanus (assembly GCA_031468815.1). NCBI lineage: Eukaryota > Metazoa > Chordata > Aves > Suliformes > Sulidae > Morus > Morus bassanus. Next base: position 53,037,072 of record CM062567.1, on the reverse strand, counting down.
TAAATTCAGAGCTTATTAGCATGAGATCAGCACCAGTGCTGCCCTTGCAGATATTATATTCTCCTCTCCCAAATTGGCTGTGATAGAAATCTAAAGGAATCTGCCCTCCTGGTATTAGTTTTACATTGCAGTAACTTTCTGGATGACTTATGTTCCCAGTAATACAAGTTTACTCATTTTAAAGGCATACTTGCTGGTTTGAAGACTATGGTATGTGAAACTTCTAATCCAAAACTTCTCGTTGTTGCATTATTTTTGTATTCCTGAGACTACTGGCAGACTTACTACCCACACTCTTATCTGTATTATACTTTATCACTTTGCTGTTTGACACCCTTGTAATTACCTTTGTAAAAACTATTATAGAATGGCGCTGGTCTAAACAAAGAAGGAGCACGTACTGTGATATGCAATAGGATGTCATACCTCTAAGATTTTGTCCTGTTGTATGACTAATCCTCTTTCTTCCAATATTTCACTTTTTTCCTAAAAATGAACAAAATCAAATATAGCTTGTTAGGGCAAAAGTATTAATATTAAAACAGTAGTATTGGTTAAAATTTCAATGTAAATAGACTAGTAAAAATCTACAAACCAGCACTTTCTATCCATCAAACATTTATCAGAAGTGAGAATTATGTGTGTTTGACAGTCTTTCTAGCCCCAGAAATTATGGCTGATATCAGCAGTGAAGGGAGATCTTATAGAAGTAAAAGGTAGGTCGAGGGAAGGGGTTATCTCTCTATTCGGCACTTGTTAGACCGTGTGTGGATACTCTGTCCCCCCAGTACCTGATGGACGTCAATGAACTGCAGTGAGTTCAGGGGAGGTCCCAGGGAGGCTGTGCAGGTGCCCAGGAGGCTGTGCAGGCTGCGTACCTGGAGGTTTTGCAGCCCGGCTGGATACAGCCCTGAGCACCCTGCTCTGACCTTTAAGTGGGAGGTCGGACCAGAGCCTCCTCCATGATCCCTTCCCACCTGAATTATTCTGTGATCCCATGACTCTGCTGACTCATAAATCAAGTCAGCTTGGTTTATGGAGGCCTCTCCTAAATAAAAGTGTTGCTTTTCTGTAGCTTAGCATGAAATCACAGACATACATACCATTTCAAAACTTTGTTAGAGACTTTGTTATGACAAGTGCTTGCATTTAACTGTTTTGCTGGGAAAAAAATAATCTCCTTTATTCATACTGAACAAAAAGAAACTATCAGCCAGTCAAGGGGGGGGAAGCAGGAAAAGGAATTTGTAAGTCAAAACAGTCTATTTTGTTTAATACTGTGCTTTTTCAAAGTCTTATGGTGACTGATAAAATATGGAAGATTTTATTTCCAAAAGGCTTATTTAAATCCCAGCTGTGTTTAGAAACCCAAGGCCCCTTTAACTGGAGGGACAAACCTAGGCGTCAGCTACCCACATGCTTGTATTTGCTCCTGTGGTAAAACAGAAGAAAGCCTGTTGGCATGAGGTCATTATTATCTCCACAAAACAGGAGATTAGGAAAATGTACAGTTGAAAATTGGTCAGTAAGCAGCTGATATTTGTGAAAGAAAGGTGGACCACGTACATCTTTTCATGGATAACTGCACGCCTCAGGAGGAAATAATTTGTGATCCACTTTGGGCAGCGTCAGAAGAGACCACAAATACTCAGTAAGCCACAAACTCACAGTCACTCTGACTCATCCAAAAGCCTGCTCTCAGGCCATCCCTGCACTCTGAGACAGCAATGGTGGGGGAATTTTCTCATGCCAATGACAGCCAGCAAAATCTTTGGTGGGTCCACGTCTGGGCAGAGTTAGACATCACAGAGCTACCTTGACATGGTCTTCATTGCTCCGGGGCAAGTCCAAAATTACAATCTATTTTTAATAATGTTATGGTTGATTCTCACACTCTTTCTTCACATCTCATGCCTATTTCTTTCTTCACAAGGGCATTTCAATACCTTTATAAGTTCCTTTTCCTTTTCTTCCAACCTTCTCGCCAGCTCCTGCAAACATATTTGTCACAGAGATGGGAGACCAAACACAAGTCTTGCTGTAAGCTTTGTATGTCTCAATACCTATCCATAGGCATTCTTAATGCTAACTATGCTATTTGGTTTTATTTCAATCAGAAAATAATGAAACAAATCCTTCCTGCACAAGTTATTTGCAGGTTTTTTACAAGCCAGATGATGGAGCAAGTGTGTGTGTGCATGTGTGTGTTCATGCATTCAGCCTACAACCCATTCCTTACTGCAGTTAGTACACATAGGAATCAGTGGAAGAGCCAGATGAATAGAAAAAACAAGTCCTCTTTGCTTGTTTTTACCACTAGCAGCAACTCTAGTCTCAAGTGTTCTTGTGCATATGTCTAAAATGTAACGTCTTTAGATAAGGAACTGCATTTTTCCTTACATGTGTAAAATGCCTGGTATATCAAACACTGTCCCTGGTTAAGGACCCTGTATACCACAGGTTAGTTCTGGCTTTATCACCAGCCAGTGTGTCTTTTACCTGCATTCTTCCCCAGAAGAGAAGCTCTTGCTCAAGTTAACCAGCCCTTAGGAAATAGGGCTGTCTGGACATTTCTGTGCATCGAGTCAAAATGTGTAAAGTGTGTGTACTACAGATTTTATCAAATCATTAATAGCAGGATATGTTATTTGGCCACTTGCCTTCAAATGACTTACATCCTCTAAACACGGAACCTGATGATGCTTAAGAATTTTATATTCATGGAATGCAGAAATCTGAAAATTAAAATCAAAGATATGTCATGAAGAAGCAACAATGCAGTGGGAGGTAAAGGGTTTTTTTTCACCATTCTCTTCATACAAGGGTTCTTGATTCTTCAGACCTGTGTGTTTCTGTCCAAGATGACAGAAGGTTTCCCTGTGAGGCCTAGTTATGAAATAGACTGGCACAAAAATGTAAAAATTTCTAAAAATGTATCTTTGCAAGACCAGACATTTTAGTTATGCTTCCCATCAAAGGCATAACTTAATTTTCAAAACACGCCTGAAATACTAAGATAACAATAGGTATCACTTAAGAACACTGGAAAGATGAAGGCTGCTTTCAGGGTAGGTCCTCAAGTACCTTAAAATGTATTTTGGCCATATTTTCTGGTTGTCTTTAACTGTCAGGAAGTTCACAGTATTTGGAAAGTATATAAATAACACCTGTTTTTTTCCTTCTTTGCAATTAGTTAAAGTAGAATATCACCTGACCTCACAAATTTTCTTTTACAATGATGCTGTCAGTGTGTGATTGTATGCATGCTCCCTCCCCATCTCTACCCAAAAGCATATGAAACAGAGGGTGAAAGCAATTTTGAATCACCCAGAAAGATTCTGTCGACTGCAGTGAGACCGAGGGAGTACAAGCAACTTGCCCACTGTTTTACCATGAATGAGCTGCAAGCACTGCAAGATGGTTGCGGGTCCTTGACCACAGACCCATTAGCAGCCCCTGTCCTACCTCCTCCGTCTGCCACCCCAGTTCTTTCTTGACCATTGCAGAAGTGAAGCCTGCAACATCTTTCTGTCTCATCTCAGTCCTTGGAGGCACAGGCAATGTCTGAGAACTACAGAATTACAGTGTCAGATGAAGGATCATAGCCTGGGCCACCATTCTGGTTACATGAAAACAGGCAAGGCAGGAGCAAAAGCATTTAAATCTAAATTCAAACTTCACCTTACCTTTTGGATTTCTTTCCTCCCCCCATGTATGTTTTTTCTTGTTACATGTAACACAACTTACGTAACACCAACTTAATGCCATTTTTGACCAATGAAATTTTTTATGAACTCCCCAAAATATTTTATTGCATTCATCTTTTTCTGCAATTTTTCATTGCCTGGCTTGGCCAAGAAGTAGGTGCACCAAAATATATAGGGAACAACCTTATCCCCCATTTATTTTAGCCTTCCAAGAGAAAGGAAACTGACAAAATCTCAGAAAGAGATTTTGTTTTCCTGGTGAGTTTTGAGTGGTCTGGGAAGTGCCTGTACTTCTGCTCAGGCCTACCTGACACCAGAAAATGTCCACCTTGTAACCTTATTATGCTAAATACTCTAGAAGTTGATTGCTTTCTGCTTGTTCTAGAAGACACAATAATGAGGGAATCTGCTCAGACTGCACTCACCTCTTGAAATGTCTATTTTCACTGATGGGCTGCTTGTTTTCATCAAGAAGTTTGGAAACCATCTTGCTGAGATCTGTCTTTGCACTCTGTAGATAAGGTCACATCAGAAAACGGTTTCTTCCTACAAAAACATTGCACAGAAAAATCTGTTGTTTTGCACTAAACACTGTGTCATGTCCCATCTCCTGCAGAGCTGGAACGAGATGCTCAGGTGGACTATGTAATTTGCTTTCCCAAATTCTTCATGTCTGACAGACCTCACAGTGGGTTGTCTCATATGTTTGTAATAACAGACTTTTTCAGATTTTGAGACAGGCTGGTAGAAAACCAATCCTCATACCAAGCTCTAACAGAGCAATACAATTTATTTCATAGCAGCGACTGCCATAAAACTGCAAAAGGCAAACACAAAACCCCTTGGCTCTTTTTTTTTTTTAAGCCATAGTAAGTCTAATTTTAGTACTGCAACTGCTGAATTCATCCCTATTTCCCTTTTTAGGCAGGGCATTTGGGCACAAATAGGCTCAAGGCCATCATACAGGATACATACAGTATACTTGACCAGAAAGAGCAGTATCCATCCAGGCTTTGGCTGGGAGGATCCCACGGGCACAGGACTATCTACCTTTGCCCCAAGGGATGATGCAAGGGAAGGTGCTGCAGCAGCTCACTCAGCCCCTGCTCAGCAGAAGGAAGTCCTTGGTGAGACTGTGATGCTATTTTTGGTTCTTTTCTTGATCTCAAGCACAAAAAGCTCAGATGAAATTCTGCACAGGCTTTCAAGGACAAAATAGTCTTCAGGAAAGGAGCTTTTGGAGGAGTTTCCCATGGATAGCTCTGCCACCCTATTTATACAGCAAAGGGATTGGGCTCTTCCTCTGGCATGGATGGCAAGGATGACAGATATAAACTGAGGGACAAATTTAGGACAGCTGGCCTTCTGAGTGCTGCAACTGCTTGGCTGCTGCTGGGGATGCAGTCTGCAGCCCCATGAAGGTCTATGGGCAGGACTGGTAGCCACACAGCTGGATGTAGCACCAAAATCTCTCAGCTCACTCCAAACAAACAAGAATATCTACGGGGTGAGAGGCAAAAGGTGGGGATGTATGCGGGTTGCCAGAGGAAATGCAGGTGTGTCGGTCTGGCAGTGTGAAAACTTTGATGTAAACCAAATTTTTGCCAAACAGAGCACACAAGAACAAAGATGAAGGAGGATTCACACAACACCATACTCTTAGATTTCATCTCTAAAATGTGGCATAACCCCAGCCAATCCAGACACTCACACTTTGCTCCTAGGGATGATGACATCCCCCATCCTCTCCTCTTTCAAAGCTGCATTATTTAAGCCACTTCATGTGCCTTGAGCCTCCTCAATTTGGCCATCCAGGCAGAGAAACTACCTTAGTTTTACACAAAAGTTTGTCTTCTGTATTACCCTGTAATTACTTGCACTGAGGGCGGGAAGGAGTGGAGGGTCAGAGGGCCCTGAGAGATGTTTGCATTATTCCTGCACAGTCTTTCTCCAAAATTGACCACTGTAGACCAAGCAAGCAGAGAGACAAACCTGGCAAGAACTTAAAAAAAACCCCAGAAATTTCTTCTACACATTCACATCATCCTGCCAGCCAGACTTATTTACATGTCCCCCCAAAAGGTGGACCCAGCACCCAAGTCAGAAACAAACCACAGCAAAATAAGAAGAAAAACCATGTATAGAAAGTAAAAGCTAAGGTCAGAGGGCCATGCTCCCTGACTGCAGAGGATGAAGAACTCTTTTCCAAACATGGTTTCAGATATATCCAACGTCCCAAGGCCCTTGGGTACAGTGAGGTTGCATAAAATAATAATTTCTTAGTTAACAGACACTATGCAGTGTCTTCCCTTTGTATTTCTCCAAGACTTAGTTTTGCTCCCAACTGAAAGAGCCCTGCCACTGTCCCTGCCGTGGCACTGTCCCTGCCGTGGCTTTTGCATCCACAGGTTTGGTGTAGGTAGGTTGAATTTCTACAGTGTCCTAGACCGGATGGGGGCATTTCCTCCCCGTCAGCATGACAGAGGAGCAAGCAGTGTGCTAAGCAGGGCAGGCAGGGGTGAGAAACCATGCCTGAGCTCACCAGCTGTGTGGGCTTCCTGCCGCCTTCCTGTTACATCAGTACAGCCCCAAGGAGCCAAGCGGTGCAGAGAGGCCATTCCTTGCACTGCCACCTCGACCCCACCACTGTCTGATGGATCCCAGCCCCGGCTCTCTTGGCTGCAGGATTTTGCTCTCAGCAGTTGCATCCTTTGGCAGCTCACCAGACCTGAACCAACCAGGCACCCCAGCAAGATGTAAGGCTCATTGATTTTGGCTTGTTATTATTCAGTTTTGCTTTGAAATCTCTTTCTCCTGATGGCCGTTCTCTCAGGTACCAGTCACGTCAGCAGTGCTATTAATTCTCGTTGCGAACAGTGTATATAATTTGCCTGTGTTGGTTCTGTCAGCAAAGCAGCTAAGCTCCTGGGGCAGAGAGGCAATTAATTTTGTAATGCAGGGCTGCTTCATGTTCAGGACCCAGTTCAGCAAAGCACTTAAGCAAAGGAATAATGACCGACTTGAATGGGAATATTAGTGCTTAAAGTTAATTGTGTGCTTTTAAAATTGGGCCTTATATCATGCCAATCAAATCATTAATCTACTCAATTACAAGCTCCAGCTAACAAATACATGCCCTGGACTTTCTTTCCTCAAAAGGGGAAACAGATGCAGATAGGGCCTTGAAAAAGCTATCAACATTCAGTAGTAACATAGCAAAGAGTAAAAATGTGTTGGCTTGCTCCTTGCTAACTCTTACCAATTGGACAATGCAGTGTGCCAACACTTCAGTGGCAATCAGTTAAAATGTTTTAATGAACAAATGGACTATATATTAAAAGCCAAACAAGGAGTTTTTCTCCTATCTTGAGACAGTCTCAGTGGAATCTGAAAATGAAGTATTTTTTGACATCACATGAGTTCTGAGATTTCTAGTATTCATCACAGTAGGCCCACCAAAAAGTACATGTGAGTGACAGAAGGATTAACTGCACAGGGAACAGCAGGAAAGCCAGCATGCATAACCACAAGGTTATGCAGAGGGAGCTGAAGGTAGTGCTCAGAAGTGATATGTAGTTGTGAAGCCAGATATATTCTCATGCGGGTAGAGGCTAAAAGCAGGCTCATGAAACAAACCAACTCAGATCTCTTGCTAACCAGCAAATGATATCTTATGCTGTACAACTCTACATAGGCTAACCACAGAGAAATCCTAACCTAAATAAACTGATTAGATTATCAATTAAACCACATGCTTCTATAGGAGAAGACGACAATGTCAAAACTTTCAACTAGTCCAACAAAAATTGTGTGATGTTCAAAACAGTGATGCAGCTGTGGTTGTAGTGGTTCATACAGCAAGCTACTGTCTCACGACATCTTTGTTTTCCATGCCATGACTGTGAGGTCTGTGGTGAGCAGCCCAGCTAGGCTGTCATTTTTCAGAGACAGTCTCTGAGGAACTACAGATGCTAAAGGTAGATGCGGTGCTACATGTTAATGTATGGGATTCAATAACCTGGACCAAATTATTGCTGCAGTCCATGTCTGACCAGCTGGAACTGGTGTTATTTCCACTAGTCCCCAAATGAATTTCTCAATTTAATTTTAAACAGAAGAATGATTTTGCTGTTGTTGCTGTTGTTGTTTTAGATTTATCATGTAGTTTGTGTTTGTGTCTCTTTGCATTTTAGAGATGTTCTGCTCCACGTCAGCCTCTAGGGACAGGTTAGTGTAGTGCACTTAAGTCTTTGGAAGTCCACTGCAATGACTGCAAAATGTGAACTAGAAAGCTGGCTGTTATGATAATTAGCATTCAGTTTCAGTTGTGTAGGTGTGTGATGTGTTAGCAGGGAGTGTTCATTTTTAGGTCAGACATCTAAAACCTGTATTCAGCTATGTTTAGCTATGGACTACGAAACAAGTCTGTCTAAACCAAGATATAGCTGTGTTTCTGTATGCCTGTGTGCATGAATAAGCACACATAAAAGGATAGGGAGAAAAAAACCCAATAGCTGCCTAAGATTAAATACTTTTGGCTTTGCATCCACTTCTGAGAAGGCCTAGAGAGGGGAACAACATCCAGCCTTCCAGGAAGAAGCCATGTCTTGACTATAGAGGGAGTGGGAGTGAAGCCTTAAGATACTTTTCCCATAGGCAGGGTAGTACAGAAGGTCATTGGCTGAAGCAGTGATGGTGTAAGAGGTGAGACAAGAGGCCTAGGTAATTAGGAGGATATTGGCTTGGTTCAATTTCAAACAGCAAGAGCTATTTCCTCTAAGAAGCTTTACCTTAACAGCCAGCTCAGACTGTGAGCTCTGTCAGGCAGCAATCGTCTCCCATCAATGTACGAAATGCAGCCAGCGCTATGGGGCTGTCATGCTGAATGCCAGCCCCCAAGTGCATCCATAACAATTTCAATTTTAGTAACTATAGCTCAAATGAAATATGTTTAGTTTCAATGTTCAGCTGACTCAACAGAAAGTATCAGCCTGGTCTTCCCATTCATCAGATCTCCTAGAAATATCACCAAAACAGTGTGACTGAGACAAGTAAGGGAGGCACAGTCTTCAGGCTGAGCATCCCAGACAGACCTGGTTAACCCTAGCAGCTTGCTGGTGGCTGTGCCAGCCCTCTCCCACTCTCCATCCTCCCAGCATTTAGCAAATTGGAAATGCTGTCTCCCAAATGGAGGAAGCTGGCTCTGAGAAAAACCTAGACAGATAGAGTTGGCTTTGTTCTGCTCGAATTTCACCATTCCCTGACTTTTGAGTGCCTGATTTTGCAGTCTTAGTGGTGTCATATTCCTGACTTCATGCCTTTGCTTCTAATTTCTTTTTTCTGCTTATGTTCCTTTACATGCTACGGCTGTCTTCTTTCTTTGGGAATCACTGGCTCTTTACAGACCACGCATTTCACACTGTGAAAGTACTGGGCTACCTCTTGCAATCACTCGGAAGAAAGCTCTTCCATCCTCCAGAGGAAGGTGAAATCTTGTGGTTGCCAGATGCAGAGGGCCTCACTTGAACAAAGCAAGGGTTTTAACTCTTCTGTGGCACAGATGTCTGTCCTATTTTGGCAGCTGAATGGTCATTTATATTTCATTTATCTGGAGATTTCTTGCCTGTGTTTCGGTGAAAAAAAAAACACATCTGATTTCATCACTGCTCTGCATCCATCATGAGTTTTCAAAGTGCAATTTAATTATTTATTCAATAGTATTTTTTAAAAATCCTCTGTTGTTTCCAAGTCTGTTTGCCCAGAGAATGATGTCTACCATGAATGCTCAGATAGTGGATGACTGCATCTTGTTTTCAGTAGACATAGTGCTTAAAGTACTTCAGCTTCTCTTCTGTGTGGTTGGAAAGACTTTCCTGTTTTGTTTTGGTTTTTTTTAAGCTAGATTTGGCAACCATGACAACCACATGCCAGCATCTGAACTGGGATAAAAATAGGGATATTTTTTAATCTTTGCTGGGATTAGCTTTTCACCTCAGACAGTTCCCAGAGGCATGGCCCATTGCTTAAGGGCGGGAACCCTCCCAGCAGACCAAGACTTCTGTGCTTGTTCCAGGAGAGGAGACAGACAAAAGTGGACTCCAACACAGAAAGCTTTGGAATTCCTTGCATTTCCAGTTTGCTTTGCAAAAGTAGGTCACACACTTTTGCAGCAAAGGAGCTGACATGCTGTAAAATTTCAGGACATCTGTCTTGCTCTGAGTGGTTTCACTGCTTCTAGTATCTAATCTACCTTTTTTGTGTCTAAGTTGCTTCCCTCTACTTGCTGACCAACGTCTTCGACCGCATTTCACTGATAAACTGCACTGGAAAACCCAAGTGGCAGAATATAGATCGTCGTTGCCTTGAAAGCAGTTCTGTCCGCCCATAGGCAAACTTGTTTCCAAACAGGGCCACCAAAATAGCAGAAGCAAAGGATGCTTTCTATTTCCTCCTTGTATAAAAACATCCTGCACTATGGGAAAAATAAACCCTCCAGAGAACTCATTGCTAAGGAGGATAACTCAAGGCTTCAGCAGCTGCTCTTGGCCACTGTCTGCTGCTCTTCTGTCTTGTGGAAGATACAAGAAATATTTGTAAAACAGATCCATGCCTCTTCTGGCTCGTAAAGGTCAGCGGAAGTCAACTGTGCCCTATTCTAGCAGAAATTATTCACTTTTTCCTCTAAGAAGGCAATTCATTGGCTTTTCTGAAGAAGTTAAATAATCTTTTCAGTGTTCAAATAGTCTACACATGATCCAGAGAGCTTGGTAGTTTTTATTGCATCACTAAACTTATATTCCAAGGGAAAAACATTGGAGAAAATAATAAAATCTCAATGCAAACAACAAGCATCTACCATGTTTACTGAATACCTCTGGTCAGGTCTATGAACATACAGAAAATTTGTACAAATTACTGAAGACATCTGCTTGTAAGTCAGGGTGACATCCTGATACTTAAACTCTTCATTCTCCTTGCAACATTCCTCAGTCTAGACTGTACTGTATTGGTCACTCGCATAACATTCCTGGAATGATAAAAGTCACAATGGGCAATTTCTGTTTCTGTCTCCCAGAGGCTTATCCACTATCCTCCTCTTCATTGCTCAAAGAGATTCTCAGAAGCAATGAAGAGATGTCCTCTGATCTGCTTTCAGCAACACACCAAGGGTATATGTTTACGATTCCCATTTTCATCAGATGCAACTGTAGTCCTCACAGAGATGTTGTACTGCACAGAGTAGGAAACAACACTTGGCCGAAGACTCGCTGGCTCAAGCCATTTTTTGTCCAGCAGCACTTTGATTCTGCTGGTATTTTCTTCTTCACAATGCATCAGACATTTATTATAGGAGGTTGAAAAGGTTTTGCAGCCTGTGGTGTGGCATAGCACATTGAACAGATATTTGGTTGAACTTCTGGTCCGTTAATATATAGTTTCTGAATACTAGAGAAAGGCCATGATAACTCAAGTGGCAACTGCCAAGTTCTGATGTTGTTCTGATTATAATAACTTTCTCCAGCTATCTAGGAATTGGGAGAATGTGTTATCATGTTCATATGCTTTTGACCCTTCAAAGATTGCTACTGTAGAGCTGAAAAAGTCAAATATTTCTCATCTGAAAGAGTAAGAAAAATATTGGGGAGGAGCAGGAAAGAGAATGAAAGACATACAGGCGGTCAGGAGGTGCAGTCTGTTCTTCTGGTGACAATGACCTTGTCTTCACACCTGCCCCCACACCCTTTCCCTGTCCCATTTTGCTCCATTGCTACTGTTTATCCTTAATCCTCACCTTGTTGTGTTGTAAGACTCTATTTGCACACAAGAGAAAAGAAATGGACAGCAAATAGAGGGGAAAAGCCATGAAAGGTAGATGTTGTGTTGACTACATATTTGCTTAAACTTTTTTCTCTCTCTTCATGGTTTTGTAGTTAGTGGGAAACTTTGTACAGTTCTGTTGCTTTTCTCTGGAAGTGATAGTATGAATCAGGCAGTTTTCTCTTGTAAAGATTAAGGAGGCAGTTGAAGGCCTTCAGGTTTCTGGTGTGATATATTGATGGGCATAGTAACAACATCAGGACAAATTACTCCCAAAATCAAGCAGATGAGCAACAGCTGTTGGTTTACTGCTATATTTTTTACTGCCTACCTGAGGGATGTTTTACCCCGGCAGAAGCATGGACATGTCTGTGCCTGCAGCGATCCAGCCTTGGGAGATGTTGCAGCAGGGCTGCCAGTCCTTGTGATGCAAACAGTGGGCATGGCAGGGAGGTTCCATGCCTGATGCCAGCCTTGTCTACACGTTCACCAGTGGCCACCAACACCATCAACTGCTCACAGACCATGTTGCACAGGGCCCAACTCACGGGACCTGATGTTCATCCAAGGTTGCTGAGAGTTGCTGTTACTGGTACAAGGATATTCTCAATCATCTTTGGAAGGCTGTGGCAATTGGTTATGGGGCAAATCTGTCTGGAAATAGTATCCAGGCTCGTAGAAGATGAGGGGATTGGGAACAGTCAGGAAGGACTGACTGAGGGCAAATCCTTCCTGACCAGCCTGATTGCCTTCTATGATGTTATGCCTGTCTCTGTGGATCGGGGGGAGCAGTGGATGTTGTATACTTTAACTTTAGCAGGGCCTTTGACACAATTTTCCATAGTATCTTTACAGCCAAATTGGTGAGATACGGGTTGGATGGATGACAGTAGGTTGCGTGGAAAGTTGGCTGGCTAACTAGGCTTAAGGGGTTGGGATTCATATGTGGTATGAGGTTGAACTGGCAGCCAGCTACTAGCAGCATTTTTCATCTGGGATTGAGGTCAATACTGTTTAACATCTCTTTTAACGACCTGGCTGATGCGATGGAGTGCACCCTCAGCCAGTTTGAGGATGATGCCAAATTAGGGCAGATGGCTGGTACACTCAAAGGCAGGGATCAAGGGGATTCAGGGGAACCTGGGCAAGCTGGAAAACAGGCTGACAGGAACCTCATGAAAGTCAGCAAAGGCAAATGCAAAGCCCTGCACCTGGGAGAGAAAAGCCCATGAAGCAGTATGGGCTGGGCACTGCCTGTCTAGAAAACAGGTTTGCAGAAAAGGACCAGGGGGTACCTGATAGAGAAGTGGTACATGAGGCCTGACAGTCAAGAGGGCCAACCACATCCTGGCCTGCATTACCAAAAGTGCAGGCAGATCTTATCGCTCTCTCCAACTACCTCATGAGAGGCAGTAGAAAAAGATGGAGATGGATGCTTCTCAGAGGTACATAGCTATAGGACAAAAGGCAATGGATATAAGCCACAGCATGGGAAATTCCAGTTAGATGTTAGGAAAAAATATTTTCACTTTGAGGGTGGTCAAACATTGGAACAAGGGCCCATAGATGATGGGATCTCCATTCTTGGAGATATTCAGGCTCCACTGGACCTGACACTGAGCAACCTGACATAAGCTGGCCCTGCTTTGAGTGATGGGTTAAAACAGATGACCTCCAGAAGTCCATATCCTATATTACCCTAGGACTCTGCAAGTAAATCAGTCTTTAAGAGCCATGCATAAATCTACATTCCCAGGGAAAGTGCAAACTTTACTCCTCTAAGAAGCAAAGTCTCAGGGATATTTAATGCTCCATATAAGTGATGAGGATGAGCAGCTCCTTACAAACTTACAGCTGCTTTTCGCTTGAGGCAACAATGATGTTACTGGATTTCACAGGTTAATGTGAAAAGTTTGATTCTGGAATCCTTCCTTACTGTTACTGAAAGGCAAAATGGATATTTAGCCTACAGGTTAAAGCATAAGATACAACATTAGGAGAAAAGTAGTCTAATTTTGATTCAGTAGTGGACTTGCTAAGTGACTTTGAAGAAATCATCTGAACTCTTTTATGCCTTACTTTCACAACGTAGTATAGGACTAGTAGGCTATTACACAGTTGAGACAAATTCAACACTGTTTTTAATTTTTGCGTTTGGGTGTAGTGGAAAATATTGCTGTACTTTTTATTTGATGAAAGATATTACTATGTCTTTTTTACTTTGAACTGGTTGTAAGTTTTAAACTCCGGATCACTAAAATCTTACAAGAATGTTTTCTAAGCTCAACCAGTAATTGGAGCAATAATTTCCTTATTATACCCTAAAAAGAGCAGTTAGACATTGCTAGGGATAGTATTATATTTTCTCCAACTATTGCTTTTTATCTTGTAGAATCTTAACATAGGGATAGAACAGAACATTTAATGAGCTTTTGGATTTAAAAGTCTCCAAGCATGTGCCCTTAATTTGGAAGAAAGAGAACATCCTTATTCTGAGCACTTTTATTATTCATACTGAAGCCCCTGGGAATGTATCTTCAAGTTTTTGAAGACAAATGAGTTTGTCCTGCTACTTCTTGCATGGCCAGGTTTTGCAGCTATTCTGCTGTGCCACTGATAGAGAACAACATTTGGAAATTAAAGGGACTGAAGGAATAATAGCACCTTTGTGTGTACCTCTGCTGCTCTGCCAGATTTCTGGTAGCAGATTTATAAATTGGATACAATTAAGAATATAGCCAACAGTGTGTAAGGAAGAGGCTCATGATAATCTCATAGCAAATCACTGCCAAAACCTTCTTTTCACATGCCTTATGCTCTTCATTTATAAAAAGACTGAGTCAATACTTTTCATTTATAAAAAGACTGTAGTGTACAAAAAGCACATGCAGAGTGGGTACTCACATCTCTTTGGAAGACTACTGTTTGATAACGAGACAGAAGCATTTCAGGAGTACCAGAAAGCATTCAGCCTTGCGGGCTACCCTGCTTCAGGATTACTACATGTATTTTACCACTGCATCATGAGGAAAGTTCCTGCAAGGGCTCTAAGATCAATATATTCACCTCTCAGGTGTTATCTGAGTAACTGAGCAAATGCTGCTGAAAGGCTGAATGGCCTTTGTACCACACGAGAAAAATACCTGTATCTATACATCCACATATGTGACTATAAATGCATACTCCCACGTGTGCTTTTTCACTTTCAGTCTGATTAGTCCTCTTTCTTTCTTGTACCTGTAATTGCTTACAAGCAGATATATTTTAAAATAACTGGAGATATTTAGTATGTATTGAACAGAACAAGAATAAATAAAAACCCCAAACAAGTCAACAATAGACTTGATATGTAAGTTGATAACAATTGGTCCAATCACATTTGTCAGTGGTTTATGGTTTATGGGCAATGGGTGACATTTCAGGAAGAAGACAGAGCTGAGTGGCAGTTGCACTTCTCGGCAAAGCTGAGGAGTTGTACAGAGCGAGGCTGGTCTCCTGCTATGCTACTGGAGAGTCCATGGGTAAGTGCTGCAAGGGTACTCAGCAGAGGTGCTGGAAGCAGACATGCAGAAGGGAGTATTTTACCCCTCACCTTGGGGAGGAGGAGGGAAATATTGTTAAACTCTAATGAGAAGGCTGCAGATCTGGATGGAGCTCAACGGTTCTTGGTGGGAGGTAAGCTTAAAGCAAAGCTGGGAGGAAATTTTATAGGGTGGAAGTTAGAAGTGCTTCAGGTTTTTAGTCCACTGCAGCAGTTGTGAATGTCAGATTTTGTGAAATCTCTGGAACTAAAGTAGAAGGTAGTTAAAAGTGTATATTGGGACTCAGCGTTGCAGGAAGGGCACCTGGGCTCCTTTTACAATAGCATCCATACTTTCATAATCCTTTCTGAAAACTAATTTATTAAAAGAAACAGTAAACCAGAAAGACAAGAGTACTACTATTGGTTTTGACAGCTAATCTTTAAACAAAGAATAAGAAGGAAAATTCCATACTGCTTCTACTAGCTTTCTTTGATGAAGAGTACATCTTTCTTTCATGAAGAGTACATTTTTCAAAATCACCTCAGATGCTGAGGATCACAAGTCTCCCTGTTAGTCACAGGGTGGCCAGCTCTGCCTTCACTTCAGTGCTTTTGGACACCTTCCCTGATGCTCTCAAGTGAGTGCTTGCACAGCTCAGCAAGGACAGCTGTTGAGTGGTTTAGTGTCCATTTCTTGAGGGGCTTTGGATGGATGGCTTAGCCACTGGTTATCTGCTCCAATACTGAATTTTACATCCCTGTCCTCCTGTTGGTCAACTCGTACAGGAGAACATTAGGAAGGCAACAAAAGAATCCTGGGTGACAGGTTTTTTCATTTTATTCATGTAGCAGAGCTTTCCTTCATTAGCCAGGAAGACCAGCCGAGTGTCTTACTCAGTGATCAGGGAAAATAAAAGCATGAACTCGGTAATACAGATAAATCAGACACGGCAGAGCTGTGGCTGGAGGACACAGAAAAGTGATCAGAGGTACACCAGCAAAAATGACCTGTGTCATCAAATGCAGACTGGTATATGTGTGTATTGTTCAGGTAACTCCACAGTGGCGGTCTGTTTGGACTCCCTAACTTTGCTGGGTGATCATGTACTAGGTGCATTGTTTTTATCTCTTTAGCAGCAGTGGGAGATTTTTCTCCCCCTGTTGTGAACCCACAGGCTCCATGTCCCTCTTGCTGAGAAGACAGAAAGTAGCAGAATTGATTTTTCACTTTCCACTTCAAGCTCTACCATTGCAGTTCTCACCTTTGTGACAGCATTATCAGTTGAAGCACACAAACAACTTACAGCAGCGAAAACTAGGCTGCAGGTTTGAAGGGCGCCAGATGCTCCACAGTAACTGTCCATACACTTGCTGCTGTCCAGGAGCATCCAATATATGAGAGCTTAAACCTCCCTGGTGTTCTTAGCACCCATGGAAAGGCATCGCTCCTTTGAGTATGCTGTTTTATGTTTGGTGCCAAAAAAAGGGTATCTGCTGCTCTTCAGGTGGTGAGCCAAACACAGACTCATCTTTCTAAGAGAACTGCTGCAAAAATCACACATTATTCATAAGTGGGAATATTCATAAGTGGAAGTGTGATGGCTATTTTGCCTTGCTTTGTTGCATGATTATATGCTATAGAGTTGTGCTTCATTTTGGTATGTAAAGGAACCAGCCTTTCAAGTACATTGTCAGAAGCAACTAGAGTCCAAGAAGATTCTGCTTGTCATTTTATAAGTGAAAAACCTAGCAATACCAATGACTGGATAAAGTAGTTGGAGTCTTGTTACCATTATGTATAGGTTCATATAATGATGACGTTGTCATAACATCTAGCTGATCTTCACTAAGTATCTGAATACCTTTCAAAGCTAGATTGAATAAAGTGACTATATTAACCAGCTGTCCCGGATTGTTTCTTACCACATCTTCTCCTTAGTCAAATGCAGAAACTTTTGCAGCACAATATTTTATTTTGGTAAGTTGTTGTGGGGTTTTTTTAATAAATATGCTGTTACGAATTTCCATAAGAGGTAAGAGAGGCAATAGCTTGGGAGGAGAGGTTGCACCACATTTGTAGTTTTGTGGTGGCTCTTTGTTCATGGTTCTCAGCCCCAGAGCCATCCCAGAGAGTGACCATCTCAACCACTTTATCCTTATCTTAAAGATTCTCTGGGAAGTGCAGTTGTTCATCATGATCTTCATTCTGAAATTGGGAGTAGCTGCTTTGAAAAAAAAGGCTAGGACTGTGGAGAATCTTGAAGAGAAGAAACGGGGTCCTGATTGTCTATGGGAAGTTGGTGTTGGACCCCCATGTAGCACGGGCTGCTGCACTGTAGCCGTCTATATCAGTTGGAGCTGCCTAAACTTCAAGTACCAGAAGTATGTGCAGCTGCTATTCAGGATCTGGGTGACACTGGTATTACAGACAGAGATCAGATCATCATCAGGTCTGCCTTCCAGGCAGTCACAGCTGATGGGAGGTTTTACATCTCAGTTTACCTCACAAGGTGACAAATATATTGGTGTGGATAAGTAGGGGTGGCTTTACCAGGATCTGCCCAGTTTGATCTCACCCAACCTGTATCTCAGAAGCTGAGGCACCAGGCAGCCCTTGTCTTGGTGCTGGGATGCTCCCTTCCTGCTGCATCCTGGTGTCATCCGGAAAAGCGTGTTCATTCGCCCGGTGTGCAAAACACCAAACATACACAGAGTGGAGGTATTTAATTAATTTTTGTGCAGAGTGGTGCTAGGTGGTAACCCACAAAGCTAGCCCCCACACCGAGAAACTACAAGGCATTTATACAGTTAAATGTGTCAGTCACAGCTAATATTCACATGCCTCAGCTAGTAATTGGTTAATTTCTTTCTCACTTCAACTTAAAGGAACAGCTCACTTTTAATTTACCACACATGCACAGAGAGTAAGGGGCTTATTAGAGGTGGGTGGTGGTTCCTGGCCTATGGGCATGATTTTTAGTATTATAAGGAGGATAGTTCACTTAAAGGGCACTTTGTTTTAGTTCTTATCAACATCCCAATTAGTTGTTCTCCTTGACTATGATGTTTGCTTTGATCAGTCTCTCAGCTCTCCTCAAGGATATAGTCCTAAAACAAATGCTTCCCTATCTCTCAGTCCCCTCTCTGGTCGTCAGATTCTGTTTTGCCAAGCTCACATAGTTAATTGTTACGGATTAGCAGAAAATTCCAAAAATTCTATTTTCTTCGGGATATCACTGGCAGAAGTGAGTGATTGCAGGTGTGTAGTTCCTGCTGCAGGAGATGGCATGAGGCCTCCTGACTGAAGCTGTGCAGTTCTCAAAGCTTGCCTCTTTTCATTCACTGACCACCTACAGGGAAGGATAAACAGGTGAAGCAGTGTCTGGAAGAAGGGCAGAAAGAATTCATTCCAGGTATTTGGTTTCACAGTCAGGATTATTTTGAGCATTTAAGAAGGTGTTAGCGGTATAGGTGGCATTGTCTGAAGGAAATTTTGAGACCAATAGCTGTCAAATGATGAAGAGGTTGGTGTAAAGGTGGTTTATTTAGGAGAAAAGTACTTGTCATCCTACAAAGAGCATTGCAATTACTTTATTTGTCATTCTGTGATATCTTCCTTGATGAAACAATTTACTCCGTGGATGAGAAGAGAGCCATGGATACCACCTAACTTGATTTTAGCGAGGCATTTGACATGGTCATCTTAATAACCTGTTGACAAGCTGGCAAGATACAAACTGGACAGGTGGAGAACTGGCTAAAATGCTGGGCTGAAAGGGTGGTGGCTAATGCCTCAAAGCTGAATGAGTAGCCAGTCACAAGTGGAGTTCCTTGGTCAGTACTGGGCCTGATACTGTTCAATAGCTTTATAAAAAAAAAATGGGAGGACAGTATTGAATGCACCCTCAGCAAGTTTGCAGATGACAACAAATTGGGAGGAGAGAGATGCTGAAAGGAAGGGCCACCAAACAGAGAGACTGCAACGGGCTGGAAGATTGAGCCAACAAGAACTGCAAGAAGTTTAACAAAGATAATTGTTAAATCCCACACCTGGGACAGAGTGATCCCATGGCAGGGTGGAGAGGGGTGGGGTGTCTGACTGCCTGGGGTGCAGCCGGAACGTATGCCAGCAATGTGCCCTTACAGCAATGAAAGGGAACCTTCTTGTGGGCTGCATCAGCAATAGTACAGCTAGCAGGCCAAGGACTACAGCCAGCAGGTCAAGGGTGTGATTATTCCGTTCCACTTAGCACCCGTTAGGCCACACCTGGGATGCTGTATCCAGGTTTGGTCTTCCTGGTCCAAGACAGACACTGAAAAATTCAGAGTGGCAGAATATCCCTTGCTGGAAATGTTCAAGACTTGGTTTGATGGGATCCTGGACAACCCAGTCCAAGGCCCTGCTTTCAACAGGAGGTTTGACTGTAAATCTCTGGAGGTTCCTGCCAACCTGGATGTTTTTATGATTCAACAGCCACAACAGACACAAACTGGGATGTGCACATGGCTTTCTGCAGTGTCATACAGAGGTACTGAAACTAGCTCTGGAGGAGCTAACTGAAGCGCTGAAAATACTACAGCCTCTGAGCCTGGAAAACTGGGATAAATTTGTCTAGAGGGAATGTCACACCAACACAGATTTATCACCAGCTACCTATTTAAAGCTAGCTTAGATATTCTGCATAGCATTGTGTTCTGAATTGCATGCAGACTCACATGGTAACATGCATATCTTCTTTTGCCAATGCCATACAGAAAGACTGCATTAATTCTACCCTTCTACCTCTAAAACCACATGTGTAGGCTGCTTCTGAATCTGAAACAAAAAAGTTCAGGGGAAAAATACTTCAGAAAAAGCCTAACAAAATATAATGCTGGAACCTCTCACCAGATTAACTGACTTCCTAACCTAGAAGAGATCTCCGGTACACAGCTGAAATTAAGTTCATGTGAGGATAATCTTAGGTGTGGGAATGGAACGAGCTCAGATGCCCAGTAAGTTGTCTAGGGGAAACAATCTGAAAATTAAGCGGAGATAGCTTTTGATACAGAATTCATTATTTTATTGTCAGTGCAATACTGTTCACTGAACAGAGTGAAATCTTCCTTCCTAAGTGAAATTAAGTGGAAAAGAGTTTTAGCCAAAGAAAGAGGCATAAGGGAAAATCTGGAGTGGACAGTCCATAGGCATTGCTTTTTCTGCACTCTTTATTGTGCTAATGCTACTTGTCAGTAAATGGTGAGATCTCTCACCAGGAGGGCTGTAGAAATCATTGAATCACTTTCAGTGATAATCCTGATTTCGTGGTGCAGAGAGAAAAGAAATCTAGCAATGGGAATCTCTCCTCAGTGAGTTGATGCTTCTCATTTCCGATTCAGTAGGGCAATTAAGCACATTAACTGTGTGCTTTATTTTCTTAATCTCCCCAAATTCTTAATATCACTGATATCAACAGAATACCTATTTTGGGGGATATCTTTTCTGTGAAGATGTATTCAAATTAGTGCTTAATGTGCTAACTTGAGAACCAGAAGCAATGGGGCTAAAAAGGCATGTTGCTATGGCCAGTCTCAACAAATCCTGTTGAGAAGCTATTTTGCTCTGGGATCAGAGTTCATATCTGCACAGGGTATTTCCTACACCACACACTGTTGTACCACCTTACGTTGGTGCCATTTTGAGCTGCTCTTCACCACACTCCACTGACTCCAGCTGGATTTGACCTTTTTTTTTTTTTTTCTTTTTTTACATCTCTCTTGTAGGTCTCATAACATCATACACGAGTGTCCTGTCAGTCTGTCTTCAGCTAAGAAGAGCTAGTAAGAGCTATAGTGAATAATGACGTAAAACATTTGGCACTAAAGCTTTCCAGTGATAGGAAAACTGTACAGAATAACCTGGATGAAATGAAAAGAAGGAAGTTAGGCAGGGAAGCTAATTGATAGTTTATAGTTTTCAATTCTATTTTTTACAAAAAGGTCTGAAGATCAAGCAAGAACAGGGGCCCAGTGGCATGGTGCTCTGTGCCACACCATAGCTCAGGGCGGTCCAAAACCAAATAAGCAGATTTGGGCAAGAACTATCACACATGGCCACGAGCAGCATGGCCCAAGATTTTCTGGGGAGCCCTGTGTCAACAAAGTGGGGAGAGAGGCTTCAGGAAAGCAGGTTAGGAGGACAGTGGGACAAAGGGCAGGTGTGGGTACTCCTCCCACAGCCCAGAACAGCAGCCCTTACCCTAGCTGTTTCTGCAGCTGCTCCTGGCTGGACTCTAGCTGCATCCTAAATATTTCAGCTGAATTCCAAATAGGCAAAAGTCTTAAAAAATGCATCAGTAACGAGCTTATTCCTTACACAATTAGCTTCACACTTTGGCAAATGCACTGAAGATCTTAATTTAACACAAGTGCTTATCATTAGCTCAAAACAGAAACCTCCAGATTTATCAGCAAAATTAACCATTTCAGCCCAAACAATTTGATGTAATAAAGCACCGGCATGCATACAGTGCCTCATTCCATTATGCAGTCTTCAACTGTGCTAATGAGGAAAGGCTCTTACAAATCAATGTACTTCATGAATGCAGTGTGGAACAACTCCCTTGCAGTGAATTCCTAATTTCTGAAAAAGGTAGGAGGAACTCTGAATTCCTGCCTAACCCAACTGTAATAGTGAAGTCACATATTTCATTGTACTTATGCTGAGGTAGGAAAGCATCTTCCATATAAATATGGCAGTACTGGTACTAAGCTTTGCTTTCTGTACTGCTCCTAGGCAGACACTCTTAGACTAATGCAGGGAGATTTGTTCCTTTGCCAACACAGGCAACACATTTTAGCATACTAAATTTCATAAATATCTGTATGTGCATAGTCAGCATGAAAGCGATCATTAGTAAAATGACTTTTTCCACTCACATGATGATAGTATTTTTATTACCTCAGCAGTCAGAAATCAAATGAAATAAACAATCTGAGAACAAAAAAGTATTAGCAATTGCAGTAAACATTTTGAGGGCGAGTAGCAACAGACTTGTGCTGTAATCTTTTTTTTAAAAAAATACTGTTCCTTACAACATGCTGCCTGCCTCAGCAGGCAATTAGTGGGAGGCTAGTACAGAGTTCAAACAAATTTTAGGATGAGCATTGTCTTTTCAGGTGAAGGGAAGGGCTTTTTCTTCTTGGAAAGATATATATGCATATAGGATTTGCATGGTACCGCATATATGATTTAATTCTCTGCAGTCTAATGTCATCCTTCTGGCAGGAGTAATGCATCTCCTTGTCAATCAGGTCCCCCCTCCATTTTTTTTATCCTGGTGAGAACAAGGTCTGATAACGAGTGAATTGCTCTGCTGGATTCCTGATGAAAGGCATATCTCCTGAAAAACCTACTGGTATGTGACAGATGTGAACTAGCAAAATCCTGCAGAACACGATAACATTAAAGTTGGTGATAGACTGCTGGAAATGTGTAGTTGTTAAAAATAAATAAGACACCTTCTCAAAAAGGTCTGTTTAGACTGGAGTCTGCACAGATATCTTTTGTACGTGGTTCTGATTGCTCCTCCTGTCCTCACTGACACTGAGGCCAAAGCAGAGTGCCAGTAGAAAACAGAAGTAGGTATGGGGAAAGTTAGGCAAATTATTAGTGTTAGAACAGTTGTTTTCTAGATTTGTGACCACTCACTCCCACACTATTAAAGAAGTACAGCGGATTTTGATGTGGATTTAGGTTTTGTTTTGTTTGCAGTACTTCTCTGTTGAAAGAACTGGATTACGGTAAGAGCTGAATAGAAATTTGAGGTGGTTTTGTTGATATGCTATACTTCTGCATGGAATGAGGTGCAACTTTGGTGCTTCCAAAGGAGGGAAAGGTAGTGAGATAGACTGAAGGGGAAAGAAACTTTCTCCACACCACTCTGCCTCAGGCATTTATAAGCAAATTTTTTTTGAGTAATAATGCCCAAGGGCAGTAACTTGCAAAGTGGGTATTTTTCCCTCTTAAATTAGAAAAGGGAACTACTAGGAAGCCACCAGATGTATTTCCATTTTTCAGAGGAACTTGAATTTATGTCTCTGCTGTGCAAAGATGTGTGAAACGAGGAATTGCAAGTCACATTTTCCTCCTTATACTTTTCCAAAATGTTCTTTCAGATGCGTAACAGGCAGTATTTCTCACTCATAGGATGCCTTGCACAGCCTGGGTGACAGCCACAAATCACAATTGCTTCAGAACCCAGATAGAGACATTTTAAGAAACCTATTATCTACAAAATGGTTTTGGCTGTTATTGATACTGAACATTTTTCCTGTTGTAGATATTTAATATCTTTCTATTCAGGTGCTTGAAATAGTAAGGCCCATTAGAAATATGAGTCAAAAATATAATTTTGTTGGTAGCAGCTAGAAGTTACTCATTCTAACTACATACTTCCTTTCAGCTCTTCATATTAGCAACTGATCTTTTACGTAATGATAAATTGCAATTAACCTGTCACAATTACAGCTTAATAACTGATCTAGCCAGTCTTACATACTAGGATCAAGCCCATAGCTGGCACTGGGAGGGACTCTGAGTGGATCTGGGCTTTGCGTAAGGAGCACAAGATGTAGCAGATGATGCTCTCCCTGTAGCTCATCCGTTTACCTAGGAAGCAGACACTGCCCTTGCCTGAGGGCACTGCTCTGACCCATCCTAAGGAAAGGCTTGAGCAACAAGTGACCAACACGTAGTGTTTGTCAGTCTACAGGTACATCTACTAAAACCATTTTTTCAGTCAAACATACATGGCAATATGGGATTTTCCCCAGTTTAGGAAAGGATAGATTATATCAGATCAGTTGTCAAGAAACTGAACCTTGTTTAATCTACCCAGCCCCCTGATATCTCTACTGCAGGATTTTGGAAGGTGGTTTCAGAGGAATCAGTTTTCATGCCGTAGTTGCTATTGGCTGCTTTATATTCAGGCACAAATCAAAGGGAAAAATCGAAAAAGCAGGGCCTTGATCTGCTGTCCCACTGGATTCAATCAGAGGTGTCAATGGCAAAACTGGAACTGGACAGAGTTAAAATTATGCACTAGAGAGGAGAATCAGGCTTATGGCTTGCTGCAAGACTAATACACAACTATGGGACAATGCCGTGGCTGGTATAAACAGGCTTATATTTATTAATATAAATGAAGTTTATGTGATGGATCTGAATAAAAAGAAGGAACAAAGAAGGCTCGAAACCAGCACTGAAGTAGTTTTTCAGTAATTCAAGTCCTGATTCTTTCATGAATGTAACAGGGAGCAGGGTCTAGCTCTTCCAGTGTAAAATAAAATTACATAATTTAGAAATATTTTGCTACTTCTAACAGAGTTTTCTAGCTGGCAGAAGTCTGATCAACTGTCTAGCAAAGCTGATTTATTCAGGTAACCATCCCTCACACTTTGGGGAATATTTCAAAATGCACCCTTAGCAATCACAGGTTTAGAGACCCCCTCTGGGGGCCTAATTCTCTGCTATCAACATCAGCTTGGCATTTTCAGGAGTGTCACTCCAGCTTTACCCTCAACTAACTATAAGAGTCAGGTTACCCACAGTGAATTTAAGGTGTTCAGGTGGATGTTATTTTTTGCTTTCTCCCACCTACATAAGTGAAGGAAAAGAGTAGTTTTTCCTGAAGACCCAACCACCACACCTGCATACCTCCTACCACCTTGTATGGTCCATTTCTGAATTAGCACTCTAAATCCTTGAGTCCTGGCACAATAAATGTCAAAAACCAAAACACCTGGGTTGCCATGGTTATTCTGTGTACATCTCCGAGTCTGGAACAGCTGAAAAATCACTAAGAGCATGTATTATGCCTGAGCACGAAGGGGACAGTTCTCTTTTCTCAAGGACCTTTCACACAATCCAGAGTAAATGAGTCTTTATGTTACTCAGATTTCAGGACAAGTAGTCCTTGAAATCTGGGCCAGACTCTCAACTATTATTAAACAGCCTTGGCCCGTGAAACAGTTGCTATAATGCAAATTCAAACTAGGTGAAGGTCTGATCCAGGTGATACAATGGTAATGTGCAAACCCACTATCATAATTCTTCTAGATTTTTGGGTATTGCTAAGACCATCAGCAATTACTCAAAACTTACAAAATACGTTCATTCCTAGCTCCTGTGTTTAAATTCAGCTGGTGTGTGATGTTCTGAAATAATCATATTCTGCCACTAGCTCAGTACATTACTGGTGAAAATCTAAACATACCAGTCTGGAATATATTCTTTGAAAGACAGTGCGAGAAACATACTCCAGAGATTATACATGCTGTTGCTAAATCTTGGGCAAAATTGCATCAATTTAGCAAGGAAAATGAATTGCAATCATGTCTATTAAGCTTTCTATACCTATATAGACCTTGAAACTAACTACAGCTTAGAGATGAACAAAGATAATGAGGATGTCTGTCCCAGACCACACTCTGGTATTTCAGTATTTGTTTTAATCCTGAGACAGTGCAAGGACTGAAAATTTGCAGAATGCAAACATATAGAAAGAAGTCAACCTGGAAAGCCTCATTTGTGATGACTGCTTGGGAAAACAACATTGTTATTTACCTACAATATTATAAAACTTATATGTTATGTAATCATTATAGGTATCAACAATGTGTATCAACAATATTATGCATATTAACATATTATATGTATTAACTTAGTCTAGGTATCAACAATATTATATAACTTAAACCTCTCCACACATTTAGAAGCTACCTGCAGGTCTTTAAGATATCTTAGCTTTCTTCGCACTATTAATTGGGATGTATTTATTCTAGAACAAGACCTACAAGAAGCTAAGACAACTTGACTAACTTGAATAGGTACAAGGCTTGATTTATGGGTATCTTAGCTTTATATCTGGCTTTGCCACAGAGGTTTCAGCTTTTTAGCTGTAGCATGGGGAGAATGATACATATGCCTTTTAACAGAGCTTAGAGATCAACTGAAGAAAGGTAATAGGTAAGAGCTAAGCATTATTATGATCACTTTTTAATATTATCTGGACAGCTCTTTAGCTGTTAGCCACTGTTAAAATTGCAAAATGCAAAAAGATGGTCTTTATCACATGCCAGTCTGTTGTGAAGTACCACAGAACTGCATGTCCCTTGTGTCTTTTTAACCAATTGTGAAGCAAGAGGATGTAGTCAGTTAAAATGTTCTTATGTAAGATTATGTGTAAACATTGAATGCTAATACCATTGCTTTCAAAACTATTTTACTCAAATATGTGTGTTCTGACAGAAATGAGTTAAGCCTGCAGGAGGGCAAAACTGACCTTGCACAGGCTCGTAACAGAGACTCAATCCTGCATTAAGACACCTTTTACCACACAACAGCCATTGTCGTTGATGAGCCTTTGATACTGACATGGCTAATGTTTTTTTAATAAAATCCCCCAGTTTCATTTTGCTATCTGTGTACAGGTGTAACAATGGCACCAAGTCCCAAGTGATCCAGATGCTGATCTACAATCTTGGCAGAAAGCGGGGCTGAGACATAGTGCTGGGCTTTAGGGTGAGCTTCGTTTCATCCCATACACTTTGATGTCTATACTTTAACTGTATCTAAACACACACATAGCCAGTTACAATAGAGATCATATTTTGTTCCTGTCCTACCCTGTTTTCTCAAAACACTCTTTCAAATGATCCCCTCCACTCTGGGGAATAACCTTTCCGAATGAGCGTCTGTGTGATCTGTGGGGCTTACATCTGTGTGCAGACTTGATCATTTTAGGCAGTAGAAGAATGTAACTGTTCAGAAATAGGAGGCTCTGAAGTCTTCCTGTGGCTAAGAAATATCTGCAAATTAGGGGATCCTGTGTTAAATTCACAGAAGAGCTGTTCTGACAGGACATCAGATGACTGGTAGGGGATAGTAACATGCAAGTCAGGGGGTCATTTCTTCTCCCCATGAACTCCTCACTGGGAATGCACTTAGAAATCTTCCCAAATGTTGTGTGCTTCTGGGCAGCTCTGCCCTCGTGTAGCTGAGGCTCGTGGTTGTTGATTCATCATAGGTTCAAAGAAGTATGTAAGGCAATGACTCTTTAAACTATCAGGGGTTTTGCTTTTTGTTCTTAGAGCTTACGTAGAATGAAGAGACAGGTAAACAACACTTGAAGAGTGGAGCTAAACTCTAATCTGTAAGTGTACACAGAATGAACAAAAGCCTTGGTTTGCAATGCTTTTAAAACAGTGTTTACAACTTTAGAAAAAAAAAGTATACAATTGTCTAGTTGTTTAATTTTAAACACATTTTAAAGCTTTTCTGCACAACTGTTTTCATCATCGTTATTTGTAATTTCCTAGTACAGGAAAACATTGCTTTATCCTTTTTTCACATTGCTGTAGTTCTACACTGCCTCCTACAAGTGGGAGGCAACTTTTTGTTTTCATCCATCTTTGTGCATGTGGTTGATATCATCCAATCTCTGTAAAGACCGGGCGGGTAAGTTTTTTCTCTTTGATAAGATACAGCTACAATGGTCAATAATTATTTTCAGGAAGGTTCCATGGTTTCCATTTTTGTGTAAAAACAGCGAAAATCTCAAAAAAAAGAGGACTAACTCAACATGTTTTCCATCCCATTTGTTCTTCAACAGGCTGGGTTTAAACTAAAAAGTATCAGTATAATGATGACAGCCTACAAGACATGAGTCAACAAGCTAGTGAATGAGTAAGAGGAATCACTCAAAGTTGTTTGAAAAAAGCCAATATCTAAATGTAAACACACACTTGATATTTCATATTTTTAATTTGTAATGTTTTCCTTTAGGCAGACGTTTATACTTCAGTCTTCAGGTGTGTGTGGTTATTCTGAAATGAAGAGAATGCTGCAATTATTCTAGTGGCATAGCCTCCATTACCATAACACAGCATGGAATTAGAGCAAATCAAAAAGCAATTACAATGCTCTCAACAGAAAGCAGCTCTGAGAATAAATGAGGATGTTTGTGAAACAAATGCACATTTTAAACAGACTTTTGTTAAATAATATTTATATTTTGCACTGCCTCCAACCTAGCCTAGTGCAATGCAGAGATGTCAGTTCTGACAAACACTCATTTTTCCATTTTATTAAGTGAGTCAAAAATAGAAGTCTTTCATTTGAATTGATCCTTTTTCCCTTCCAAATTCAAATGAAACTTCTCAGTTGGGTGCATGCAGGCTGCAAACGCTTCTTCTGCAGAACCCAACTGTCAGAACACATGAAAATCTGTGTGAAGCCTGCCAGTCCCTCAGCAGATGTATACAGGGGGGATAAATTTTGCAAACACTTGTTATACAGAGTAGAGCTCACTGTTTGGCAGAGATTGCAAGAGTGTCACCATTTTTTGACAAATTAGATTTTTTTTTTTAATAAGTTGATATAATGTTGATGTAACATAAAGGTGACTGATGAACCTGGCTGGAAAAATAGTAAGCGATGAAGAGGACAAGCCAGTGACAGACTGATCCGATTGCTAAGTCAGGTGCAAACTAGCAACTCGCATTTTACCACTGCTAAATGCAAAGTTGTTCATCTAAGAACCAAAGAATAGGAGCACAGTACTGATGGAGGCAGTTCAGTGACTGAACAAATATGACTGGGATGAAATGAAGATAAGTATCTTCTATCTCTTACCTCTACTTATCTCCAGGTATCTATAGGGAAAGCCAAAATTTGACAAAGGGTTTTTAAATCTGAAGATAAAACCAGAAGTACTGCTATGCCTGGAAGCTGAGGCTTTACAAACTATATCTAGAATACGGTTCACCTTTTTTTTTTTTAAAAAAAAAAAAAAAACAGTAGGAAAATTAACAGTAGGATAAAAGAGAAACAAGTTCCTGAAGGTTGGAATGAATATTCTTTTACTGGGAAAATTTTGACAGAGACTGAATCATTTTTGTAAATGACATGCTCTGGCCTGAAGAAAGCAGTCCAGGAAAGTCCTGTGGACTGTGTTGTGCAGAAAGTCACAGTCACACAGAAATAAATGTGATGCCCTTATCCACACTGATAACTGATGAAACTTGAATGCACAAGAATTTTTTTGCTGATCATTATTTCTGAAAGAACCCAGCATCTGGCCTCTTGGCAATCTACCTCCTTTGTCAAACTAAAGCACAGCTACTTTGGCAATTGTCCCCATGCCCTTGGCACCAGCAGATATCTCTTTAACTGCTATGGCATTCAAATGAAGTGGTTGCCCATCATTGCCTCATGGCTGTTCAAAGCACATGTCAGGCAGAGGTTTAGCCAAATGATGAGAGGCTTAAGACAGAGGAAGACCAAACCTTGCTACAAAACTTGAGCAATATCACTGAGCTGGCAGTAACTAGAGGGGGTAGGAAGGCTCAGAAACAAGAATACCTCCTTGAGGAGAAACTCTCTGCCTTTGGACGCGCAATGGGGTAAGTCCTCTCTGTGCTCCTTCTGTTCTTATAGATGTCAAGAGCTAACATTAGTGTGCATGAATAGAAGCTGCCTGGGTGAGGCAAAGCCACAAAGTACTGTCCTGAAGGAGCTCCTTGGTGCTTCAGACATTGTTTGGGGCCAAGGGGTGCATAGGAGGAGGGAGGAAGGGATGAGACTGAACTGTAACTCTGTGGACAGGGTACAGCCACTCTGTAAAATGCAAGATAGTTAAAAAAGCTAGTTTCAAGCAAGCTAGATTCAATACTGAAGCAATGCTGTTACAGCTGGCAAGAGCTTACACCAGCTGACATTGGCAAGGGGCTACGCAGCATGGGGGAAGACCATTTCTTAGATAGCTTGATACCACTTTCAGTGGTCCCTTCTGTTCCTTCTCTTCTGTGAGATATTTACTGGCTCCTGGAGACTTCTATAGCTCATGTTTACAGATAGGTTCAGTATATAGCCTATGTTATATAATTAATTAGTCTCTTGTAAGACATGCATTTATTCTCATTCCATGTCTCTCCTGTTAAATTCTGGCTAAAGGACTTGTTAGTTGTATTTCTTGTCAGTAGGTTATAGCTATGTGAATGTCATTACAATAGGAAACTTCATTTCACCAGGAAGCAGCGTTTCCTCTGTGAAACATACCCTGTGTCATGCTATACTCTCTGTTCATCATACAGTGATATTTCAGTGGGATGCCTGTAGTAGTGGGGAGCTGATAATCTCATATCATAGCTGCTGGTAGCTTTTTTTTTGAAGATTAATGAAAATGAGATTTTCTGCAGAACCTTACAATGAAGGGATTTAACGATGACCTCAAAGTTCTGCAGAAACCTGTATTTCAGTGTCTCAGTTGCTTATTTGCAGACAGAAGTAGGTCTCTAGCTGTCCCCTTAATAGGACTGTCTGAGGAAAATACCAGTTATCTGACTTCTGCTTATCTCTTCCTTACTGCCTTCAGTTCAAGTTTCACTGCCGGGCTCCGAAGGGTGACCAGGAGGGGTCCTTCCTCTCCAAGCGCAGCCTTGCTGCTGGGGCTGCTCACACCAACCCGCATTTTCAGCGTGTTGCCTTTAGGGCTGTGGCACTTTTAAAACTTTAAATATGCATTTTAAATTAAAACAGTGCGATAATGCCACTTTTTAGAGACATCTTTTAGAACTAAAGCTTAACAACTTGGAGAAACTGATGAACAGCTATTGCT
This sequence comes from Morus bassanus, assembly GCA_031468815.1. NCBI lineage: Eukaryota > Metazoa > Chordata > Aves > Suliformes > Sulidae > Morus > Morus bassanus. The sequence goes on along the minus strand of CM062567.1, from coordinate 53,006,365 downwards.
AATCCTTTCTGGCTTGCACAGTTGTGAGGCTGAAACGCAACGTCTCAGAAATGAGAACAGAACTGGAAGGAACTTGCATGGTTTCTGATGCAAGAGCTGCAGTGTGCCAATCAGCAGCACCTTGAGAAAAAGCTCTTTCATTGCAGCACATTTTACTTCTCATAATGCACTGGAATTTTTATTTAATCTCTCTTTGAAACAGTAACATATTAAAAATGTATAGCATACTTATTAACCTTGCTATTACCTTTCATCTAGCCTCAGCTTGGGCTAGGCAGGCTTATTTGCACTAACCTAGGATGTCCTTTCCTAACATTTTCTAACAGCCCATTTTGTAACACCTGATTACCGGATATTACATGTGAAATGGCCCTGAGCGCCAGGACTACACTGCCCACGCTAGTCAGTCTGGCTGGATCTGAGCAAGATTTCCAGGGAGCCTGGGTATCCATGGTGTTTAATCCCTTACTTAGATAAACTGTCCATGGAGAAGGAGGAGATGACTGTAATGTGTGCAAAACAGCTTTTGGTAACAAACAAAATTTGTAGCTTTGGTAGAGCAACATATGGTTATTATCTGGCCCTGGGAAGGACAGATTTGTGTTGCAAATAAACAAACTGATGAATGAGTAGCAGAATTTGAACAATATCTCTGATTTTCACTGTAAAACCATGCAGATGCTCAGAAGAGAAGAGAACTAATAACAGAGAGTTCAAAACCACCACAGTTGTGTCATTTCTCTAAGGACCTCTTCTTCTCACATATTACTAACTCATGCTTGTTTTTAAGGGTACGACTAGCAACATCTTAAGTACTAGAGCAGCTTCTCCGCCCAACTTTCTCAGCCATTTTCCTCTAGGCTGGAGGATGTTTGGATAAAACTACTGGTTACAGCTTGTGCCAGCTGTGAGATTCCAGGATTATCCCTTGAGCAAGATCCAGGTAGAAAGCACTGCTGTCTTTTCAGGTGGGCCCTCTCATACGTACTTTGTCTTACTCTTTATGTATTCTTTCATTTCTAGAATACGTACAAGGAAGATTTCAGGAACATGATTGAAGAGAATAGGAACAGCAGTGGCTCCTCCTCTGCATTCACTCACACCAACACCATGAGTGCCATACTGATTACTGCCTACTCAGTTGCCTTTGCTGGAGGTGGGATTGGGTCCATCACAATGTTGTTTGTGCTGGTCAAGATGAATACTCTGTCTGTGACCACTACAGCCATTGTTAACTTGGTCGTTGTGCACAGCCTCCTCCTCTTCACGGTGCCCTTCCGCCTGCACTACTATGTCAACAAGAAGTGGGTATTCAAGATGCCATTTTGCAAAATGGTGAGTGCAATGGTGCACATCCACATGTACCTGACTTTCCTGTTCTACGTGATCACACTGGTGATCCGGTGGCTCATCTTCTTTCAATGGAAGGACAAGGTGGAGTTTTACAGGAAGCTGCACGCCATTGCGGCAAGTGCTGCTGTGTGGGCCGTCGTCATGATCTTTGTGGTGCCAGTCTTGTACTTTGAGTACGGACGCTCAGGCCTATACAATGATACAACATGCTTTAAGTTCCACAAAGAACTACAGCAGGGGAGTGTGAAAGCCCTGAACTACACCATAATTGTAGCTGTCACCTGCATTACTAGCATCCTTTTGGGCCTGCAGATCTTCATCCTAGTAAAAGTGGTGAGAAAGCTTTCCACCTCCCTCTGGTCACACCAAGAGTTTTGGGCCCAGGTTAAAAACTTGATTTTCATCTGTGTCATCATAATTTGCTTCCTTCCTTATCACCTCTTTAGGGCCTACTACATACAGCACATGGGTAATTTTGACCAGTTAGAAAGCTACAATGAAGTTTTTTTGAGTCTGACTGCCCTCAGTTGTCTGGACCTGCTGTCGTTCATGCTGAGTGGAAGCCGACTCTTCAAGCAAAAGGTGGGCATGCTCCGCAGCAAGTTGTCTTGCTGCTAGCATCAACCTCCTGCTGTGTGCGCAGACCTGGACCTGGCAGAGTATGGTGCCGGACAGACATGGCAAACTCCCTCCTCAGCAAGTCAAGATGGGCCCTGGAAACAGCGCAACACACTCGCACAGGGCTCTGAACACCTGCTCCCCAAAATAATGGGGTGAACCGCCTCCCGTGTCCCAGCTGGTAAACTGGAAGGTTACCTCTGGGATTTCCTCATGGTGCTACCTAGTGAGTTGCGGATGCACCTGGAGAAGAGGGAGAAAAGGGGGTGGGCTCTTCTTTCTTGCCTTTTTTTTACATCAAGTTTTGTGAAGTCAAAGGCACTAGAAGGAAACTCAAGAGAATTTGCAAAGTATGTAGAAACACAAAGAGAAAAGCATTTTTTTATGGAATAAGGTACAGATTTTTGAAATTTAAAGATCTATATGGTTTTCAACATATATTTCTTATTTATTCTCCACAAGCTCTCATAAAATATCAGGGAAGCTATTGTTTCTCCTGAGGTCTGTTCCTTCACTGTACAAGTATAAAAAGACAACTATAACTTTCTAAATTAATTGTACAATTAAACCAACTCTTTAAAAACAAACTAGCAATAAATATTTATTTCTTAAAAGATTTTATCAAAATCACCTTCTCGAGATAGTATCACTGCAGCAGAAAATAGTTTTGTTCTCTTTCACACATTATGAGAATGTCTCCAACAACAAAAATGACACATTGTTAGTGAAATGAACATTGTAATTTCAAACAAAAGCCTGTATTTTTATTTACAGAATTGTTCAATTTAAAAAAAAAGTTAACAGTGAGGATCATTTTATTTAGATCATTCAGACAGCAGTTGTCTTTTCTTAAAAAGTCAAATATTTTAGGTCTCCAAGGTAACAGTGATATTTTTTTCTCCTATGTTGATTTTGTGCAGTTCTGAAGTTTATAACTACTTACTCACTGTATCTTTAGCTTGAAATCAATTATATAAATTTAGTACTAGTAGAAGAAATTAAAATGTTACTCGTTGGTTTGGAGGGATGGAAAAGCTGATAAACCTAGTGTAGCTAAAAAGCTTATCATATCTCAGTGAGGCATTGTGAATTGCTATCTCTGAAGACAGAATTGAATTCCACTTGAAAAGAGGAAAAAAATCAGCAAAATAATTCTGTGAAAGATATTAAGGTTTTCATAGCTTAGCTGCTTTACACCTATCCCAAAAAAAGAGTATAAATCTCTGAGTGCTATAACCCAAGACAGCAGTGGCTGATTTATCTTTCTTCTTCTTGCCATCTGCATAAGGTCACATTTTTTTCATCTAAAGTGGAATAATTTTTTAAACATTTGACAAATTAGAGGTTATCAGCTGATTAATTTCCAGTGACAGTCTCTCCTCATGATGCTTTTGAAGTGCATCTTTTCATACTTCTGAAACTTTCCATTCCTTTCTACTTCACCTTCAACATCTCTTGCTCATTAGACAGCGATCAAATAACTGCTGGTTGATCTTGCTGTACCTGTATGATCTTACTGCTATGCTCGTTGCTTTTGGTCCCACCAAAGATGGTTATTTTATAGGATCCCATCTCTTCTATAGTCTTTCTTCCCTATCTTCCTTCTTGCTTCAAGCTCCTCTATATCTCTCGGGAGGTCTGATCATGACAGTATTTTCAGGTCAGCATCTGAGTAATGCTGTATAACACCAAAAGTTGAAAAGAAAGAATTGTGAGAGTTTACAGTGTGTGTGGATCTGTGACAAAACTGTCTGAGAAGGCATTTGCCCCAAAAGGATCATGGTAAAGAGGAAGACAACTACCAGCCTGATTCAACAGTAGTCAGGGAACTATGGAGACTTTCATAACATGGGAAGAGTCAGCTTGAATGTGTAGTTCGCTACCAGTTAATTATGTATCATTAAGAAAGCAATAAATCGCTGTGATCCAGATTTGTTTTAAAACTACACGAACAAAGCAGTTTTTCCTTGTGGCAGGAGAGAAGATGGAAAATGGCACAACATATCTGTTTCCTCCTCTAGCAACATTGTTGGTGGAAGAAAATACCTTGCATGTGTTCTGTAGGCACTGCATACCTTTGTAACACTATATTATAACCCTTCTGTCATAATGAAGTTGATAACAAACAAAATGACTATGTGCTGAAAAAGTTAAGCAAGTCCTTCCTGCAAATATGCATATAAATTAAAAGCATTTTGTATCTGAATTTTGCAAGACTTTAAAAAAATAAAACATACATTTACAAACAGTACCTCCTGACCAATCTTAATCCATCTTGTTCATGTATGTGTTAAAATCACAAGCTGTTTAATTGTAAAAATGTCCACATTCACAATACCCTGCACCATAGCATCAGAAAAATACTAGTTACTGGGTTTTTTTCCAAATAAAAATTGATGCTAATGATGTTAATGCTAACTCAGGATGATTATGAGCAGGATTAGGGGGTCGTAATTCCATGCTTTAAGTTGGTGATACTATTCAGCACAAAGTCATGCTTTCTGTGGGACTGTCTATGCAAACTTTACATCTGCCACTCATCTTGCTTTGTGAAAGTTAGTACCTGGCAGAGAAAGCCTGCCTCTGCCCTGAGAGAATTAAGTCTTGGTTAACCCTGGCCGGAATTGTCCTGCCAGGTGGTGACAGACATGATGCTTCCAGGAAGGGTGCTGACAGGGCTTGCAGGGAGGACCGGTTGCTGCTCCCTCCAGCCTCCCCCTGCTTTGCCCCTCACTGGCCTCTTGCTCTCTCCCACCCTCCCAGGCACCCTCCCTGCTCACTTCCCCTGGGAGGGCTGAGGAGGTGTGGAGGTGCTGCCAGGCAATGCTACAGAAGTAGAATCTGAATAACTCTGGAAAACAAAAGCGTAGATAAGGCCAGAGCAGCATCCAAAATGTAGCCAAGTGGCTCCTGTGGCCAGGAATGGCAGAGGCAGTGATGGGGAACTGCTGACATGCAGGAGACGATATATAGAGGAAGTTGGAATTTCCAGTTACCATCATCTGCTTGGTCAGAGGCACCACAGGCTTAAAGGACACCCTGATTTTGCTGACTCTGGATCATGGAGGATGGTTCTGGATTAGAAAACAACCATGGGAGAACACAAAAAGTGGTATTACAGCAGGACATAGAGGGGATAGGACGTGGAGAATGTGACAGGGGATGAGGATAGGAGAGCAGAATATCAGCATGTTTCTGCCACACAACAGCAAAATAACATAGACTGTGCCTCTGGCCTTCATCTTGTGTTGCTTATTGAAACCTTAAAGTTGCCAAAAATTGGCACTGTCACTGATGGGAGCAAATTTGCCCTCCACCACTCCTTGTTCCCACTCCCACATTGCTCTTTCCATAGGGTTGGGATTCTTATGTGCTTACCTGCTCACTGAGTTTGGATGCTCCAGCCACGATAAGGACAATTATGTTGCCGACAGCCACCGTTAGCAGCCATCCTGCCTGCAGCAATGCCTTCATATTGGATGGGGCCTATAGAAGCAAAGGCACTTAAGTTTTAGTCAAACACTGCTATCACTTATTTTCTGATGTTTACTGCATTCTTTACATTATAGCAAACACTTGTTCTTGGGGGAGGGGGAATTTCTTGGTTAGGTTTTTTTTAATTAAAAATTGCTAGAGAACTAAACAGACCTGGGGAGGACTTTGAGGAGCAAGAGATTACTAGTACTGACTATAACACCTCTTACTTTATACACACTGAGTAATTAACAGGCACATTTTACATCTGACTCAGTTGCACATGGTACACATCAAATGAAGAAACTGAGCACATCATAGTCTAGCAAGCCACATCTTACAATGTCCCCATCACTGCAGTTTATAGACTCAGAATTAAGACAACAAATACACAGAGCTAATAATACAAACTGGAGTTAGAAGACAAAGGAATTAAGAGTGTATCATTAAACTGCTGCTAAAGACCGTATTGAGGAAACTGGTGTGGAGATAAGGTGTCAGTACTTGTTAATTTTGTATTTGAGGGTTCTCCAGTTTGGTTTTACAGCAGCAGTACAATTCCACTTATTTTCAGTGGAAAGTCACATGTGAGAAGGAGATTTGAGGACTGGTGGTTAAGTCTTCAAATGATATAATTCAGCATAGCTTCGTGGAAAACACTGAATGTGGGTGAAACAAAGCCAACTTGTGCCAGCCTGTAGTCCTACTAGGGAGCTCTGGAGGACATCATTGTTCAAACAAAGCAGCAATACAGAACCACCACTTAAAAACAGTAAATCACAGATCTTAATTTGTACCAGGATTCTTAACATAATGAGAGCTCTGAAGAGCAAAACCTACCTGTGACTATGAAAACTCCAACCCAGTGACAGAGAAGACTACTTCTGCACACGTGAGAATAAAATACTGAGGGATCTGCTGAATGGCTTTCACCTGCATCAGTTCCCTCTCTAGCTCACCAGGGAGTCATAGAAAATCAAGTCAATGCAAGGATAAATACAGCAAGACTGCTTTTTGCAACAATGCTGATTTGGGACATTTATCAGATTGTAATCCTACGTGTCTAATTCCCCTTAGGATCCAGATCTTTTCTTTCTAGGCAGTTTTCCACAGATCCACATCACCTGACATTTCCATTTCCATGTGCTCCCAAGGACCAGGGAGTGCCTTAGACTAGAGGTGCTGGTAGGGGAAGGAGGGACCTCCACAGCTGCAGGCCAGGAAAGGGGTTTCAGGCACTTGATGCTTTCTCCAGGGATGGGGACAGATGGGCATGGCAACCCCCAAAAGCGTCAGAGGCAGCATTTCTGACCCATGAAATTACTTATTTCTGCTGTTCTCAGAGAAATAGGTCTTTGTGCGCACTTTTTCTATCAGTAAACCCTATGGCTAGGACTTCATTGGAAACAAGGGCTGGTTTCAAAAGTCAAGTCATCATTAATAAAGCACCAGTTCGACTTCCCAGACAGAAATTTCAGAAAATCAAACTAAACTCTCCGGTACTCAGTGAGGTATTTTTTCCTACTTGTAAACAGCTGCTTAATAAGCCAGATTTTTGTTGAAAAGAGGAACACCAATAAAAATAATATACAGTAGTATCCATTCCCTGAAGTATAACTATAAGTAATATATAGTCCTCTTTCCTCTGGTGAGGCAGCAGACAGGCCGGCTGGCTGCTTTCATTCTCGATCAGTAACACTTCCCTCTCTCCCAGTAACACCTCCAGTTTGGGAGTGCCTGGCTGTTTTTGCTCTTTAGTTCTGGTAGCTGTGCCCTCAATGAATTGTGTGCCACCCATGGGTGGCTGGCTCTCACCTGACTCTGAGGCCTTGCTAAAGGAAACAGTACAAGTCCCGTAGCTGGGAAGGGTAATGCACAACCAACCGGAGGCTCAGCTATCAAATCCACAGGCAACCCCATCCATAGCAGGGTCATGGTCAGGAAGGGCCACATGCCCAATGCCAACAAAATAGGCAAGACAGATGTTAGCACAGAAATTTAATAGCATCTCCAAATGCTTCATCTGAACCTGGGAAGCAAGCCTCTGACTTGTGCTCGGCAGGGGCTGCACACTAAGGGAAGGAGACTCATGGAAAAGAGCTTACAGCCTCTCGTCTGTTTTAGAGCAGAGAGAAACACAAGAACTTGCCTATGGCTGAGGGGGCAGCATAAACTAGTGGTGGCATCATGGTCTCTAACAAAGACGTGCAAGAACTGTAGATAGGACTTTGTCTTCCCAATGTTTTTCCTCAGCAGATGTAAGACCTCACAGAGACTCCACTAATCAGGTGCTACAAAAGCATGGGAGAAAATAAGAAAATGAGAAAGGGCAGCACAGCCTGTATCTGCATTGATGGAAAATCCTGTGGCAGACAACTTTAAATCACACCCTTGGAGAGAAGGAGAGCCTCTCCAGTCTTGGGGCTGCATGCAGAAACACAAATGTGTTCGAACTCCACATACGTGGAGACAGATTGCAGTTCCCATCGTCTGCTACAGAAAGAGCAGCTGAATCAGGATCTGCCTAAGACATGAAATGTGTCCTTACGCTAGAAATAACATCATGAAGTTTCACATAATGAAGAGCAGTTTGTAAGTTAAATTCAGCTTGCAAGAATAAAACTATCTCTACAGTAAACTGGCCTTCAGAAGTTTAAACCTAAACAGCAGACAACCTGTATATATTATGATGATACTGTGAAAGTGGCTATTTTGAAAAAAAAAAAAAAAAAAAAAAATTGGAAATTTGCAGTTCTTCCATGAAATGACTGTTTCATCCACATAAAATCACTGGGTTTAAGCATTTCAGAAAATAATGACAGTTTACCACTGGACTGTGTTCTTTACTTGGTCATCACCTGAAATGCTTAATGGTTTCTAGCATTTCACAAAATGTGAACTATTGTCACTGTTGTTCTAGTGGGGAAGGTCAGGTGTTTCAGATATCAATCCAATGGAACAAAAAATTAAAAACAGCTGAAAATTTTACAAAGTAAAGTGGACCTCACAAGAGTCTTTATTTAGAAAACAAAATATATAATTTTCTCTGCAATATATTGTGCGGTTTTGAACAGTTTGGGAAATAAAATGAAATAAAACAGCTCTTTCTGTTGTCTTTTAAGCTAATAAGTTCAAAAAGATAGAAATTATATATTTTTCATAATACCTGCCTACTGTTTTCTGTCATTTTGCAAAATAACTGGAAGTCATCCAGTCAGTCAGACTGATTTTAGTTATTTTACAAAATGACTGGTTTCACAAAATGACTGTAGCATACGTCAGAAATTGATGTAAGAGCAGTTGTACATAAAAGGAAGGAGTTCAATCAGATTTCCCTACTTGCTAAGTAATCATTCCTAAAGATGCCTCAGGACTTTGAGGTTAAATTCAGAGAAGAACTATACAAAAATTATAAGAAAAGGTACATGATCCCAAAGGCAGAGTATTGTGCAACAATTGCTGAAATAAAGAAGACAAAACAGAATCCTTAGTCAAAGTCAAGACATGAATACTATCTGCTTACAAAGTAAGTATGGAGAACCTACTCTTTCTATTTGTTTAATTCTAAGTGTATATATCTCTGCTTTCCCCATTATTTAGCATTATTAGCATATTAACATTATTGCTAATAAACTGCTTGCTATTTCCCTCATTTCAGATATGAAATTCTACGATGTGGAGACACTGAGAAGCTGACTAAGAGGAAGCAGACAAAAAAGGAATCTCCCACATATTAGGTGAGCATCGAGGATACATATGATATCATCAAAAAAGCACATATGGCTACCGGTCATAGTGGCCACAACTTTGTCACGAAATACTTGTTAAGTATGCAAACGTCACCAGAGATGTTGCTGAGCACTTCAAATCCTTCTATGTAGTGTGCCAAGAAAAAAGAAGGCACCACTTGGAGCAGTTTGCTGTCTGGTCTATTCTGAACAAGGAGTACTTAGCACGGGGGCAAACTGGCTTTATCAATAGGCAGTCCATGTGTCTAGGCATCTTGAAGTGGATAATGGTGTACCACGACTGCATCACCAAATTTTGTGTTATCTGTCCACTTATGCCAAAAAAAGCAGCTGAGGTGGCTCTACAGCTTCTTCATATCGTTCTCACTTTTGCGCGGTCATGATGGAACAGAATTCATTACTCAAGTCATGCAAGAACTAAAATATTTGTGACCTCAGCTCAGCTTGGTGCCTGGAAAACCAGGACACTTTCAAAGCCAAGAACTAGCAGAGCATCTGAACAGCGATATTAAGGAGATGCTTATGAAGTGGATGGCAGACAATAGTTTGTGGGACTGGTCTATGGGAGTATGCTTTGTGCAGTTTGCGAAGAATTCAGCTCACCACTTGGGAGTAAATGGTGCACCATACCCAGCTCTGTTTGGAACAGATCCCAGGTGTGGGTTCCCCTCAACCTCTCTTCCATTGGATGTCATCAACTGCTTAATGACTGAGGAGGACCTGGTCTCTGTGCTGACCATCCCTGCTGCATCACCTGTCCCCACAGCCCATGAAGCTCCAGAGGACTGCATTGGTATCTCCACTAGAGCTGAGGCTGCAACAGAGCCTGCACCTGGATCTCCGTCAGATGAAAGTCACCCACAACCTCAGAAACCTCCACCCACACAGACCGTACAGATGCATAGCTTTTTGCCACCGGAGTCCATGGACAGTGGACAACCACTAGCTACCCCAGACTCCAAAGCTGACCTCTGTTTTCACCAGAAGGATGAAGGAGCATGGACAGACCAGGCTGGACAGGTAGAATGACATGGGTTGACAACTGAGACGAGAAGGCATGGCCAAGTCAACACCCAGCTGGCAACGATAGAGACAATGTGACTGTGCCCAAAACAGACCAGCAAGCAAGTTGAATGAAATGTTACAGGGCAAAATGGAAGCATCAACAGTCCTTGTCACCATTGTCTCAATTGTGAAAATAAATGTGAGCTCAGTGGGAAAAAATGCTGCTTTATTTCTTCTACTCAAGCTTACATTTTGAGCTTACATTACTTTTAAGGAATTTACATGTACAAATTAATGTATCAAGTTATTTTTCCAAAATTAACTTAAAGAGTGAGAAACAATAGTTCACTAATTTACCAGTCTGTATGTCTGGAGGAGAGGAAGGGGTGAGGGAAGGAAGCTATTGTTTTGTTTGGTCGAAACTGGAACAACCTCAGCCTGCCAACACAAAGTCCCCCTTCCTCCCTGTCAATGATTACTGTTCCATGATAATATATAATCATGATATTGTTTATGTCACCCTGCCATAGTGAAGGAAATAGAAACTGATATACTTTGGGTTTGTATTTACTTTACTATAAATGTCTCTTACTGCATGAATTTAGTTTCATTAGGGAGCACAGTTAATTAGTGTAGCTGTTTCTCATTACGGATGTAATCCATATATATGCACAGTCTTGTTAGCTCTGCTGTTATCTCCTCTGTATGCAATCTTGTAATAAATAAGAGGCAATTTACTGTAGCACTGCTTCGGTATTCAAGAATATGCTTCAGGGCTGCTGAGTGGATTTTGCACACTTTCATGCATTTTACTTTGTCTCGACAATAATCGACCTGTAAACTCAGTCACAAATAAAATAATGAAAAATAATCACACATGAAAGTGGAGCTCTCATTCTGTCCACCACTAACAGCAGACTGCAGACCCAAGCTGACACCTCTTTCACTGAGCAGTATTAATGTTTAGTTGACCAAGCAATTTGAAAGGCTGAGCCTTCTTGGGTGCTTTGGGAGAGATGGAGCAGTAATGCAGTATTGGGGTGTGGAGGATGAAAAAGGCGGGCAAACAATACCAGCAAACTTTTCACCCCAATGAATGTGAAGTATAGGAAGCAGCAAAACTGCAAGAACAGATGAAAAACATGACAATTGAAATTAGACAGTAAACAGTTAGTTCACAGTCAAATAAGTAAAGCCAAGCTGTGAGACAAAAATGAATCTGCAAGAAAAATCTCAGCTGTTCCTTGGTTAAATACCTCAAACTGGTCAGCCATGGGCATATTTAACTATGCAAGGGACACAAAAGAAAGTGGTAACAGAGTCATATGGAAAAATAGAGCATGTGAAATACATCACCATAACAACACTTTTTACAAAAGTGTGTAGGAGTGTGAAACCACTGCAGTTACTGGTGAAGTGAAAATGAAGTAAATAACAAAAATTTTGGACCATAGTGGTTTCATGTATTCTAATGCCAAGGGGTATTTTTGCTATAACAGAAAAACCCTGAGCTGATGAAAAAATAGCAAGGACAAAATCTTGTTCTGGAGGTCAGAATGTGTGTAGGAGCAAATGATAATTTGAATTTGTGTTACTAAATGTTCCACATTAATAATTGCTGCAAGTTAGTTACCGTATTTAGTAACCAGATTTAGTAACTTGAACCCCCATAAAGTTGTGAATACGAAGTAAAGATGTGGAAGGGAAGTTCACATCTGTAGTATTAAGGTGAGTTAAAATCACAGAACCATAGGAAAAAACAGATTGTAAGAGATCTCTTGAGGTCATCTAGTCCAATCCCCTGCTCAAAGCATGGCCAAACTCAAATTAGGTGAGGCTGCCCTGGACTGTGTCTAGTTGTGTTTTGAAAATCTTTAAGGACAGAGAATACAAACACCTTCTCCGGGCTCCTGGAACACAGCTGCACTGCTCTCAAATTATTATTAATATCCTCCTAAGATTCCTGCTGGCCCATTCCCCACCAGTCTGCTGAGGTCCCTCTGAACGGCAGCCCTGCCATCCAGCGTATTACTGCTCCCTCCCATTTGGTGTTGTCCACAAAGCCCTGTCCTGTTACATAGCTTGTGGTGAGGATGTAGAAGGGTATCAGATCCAGCACTGAGCAGCTTTGCTTCTAATGGACTGCCACTTATTCCTGCCAGCTCCCCATCTAGTGGTCTTTCAGTGCTGCGTTTGACCCTCACACCTGAGGTCCTCACACACATGATATGCCCCATCTTCCAGTGACTGAAGCCTTTATAACTCACCCCACTCTGCCCCTGCCTTCCTCTACAAACAGTAGGAGGGATTTTTGCTACTAGAGACAGATGCTTTTGGGAAAATGTTAAGTATGCCTTATTACTTAAGTAAGTATGAAACTCATTCAGATGAAAATTGCATCCTAGAAAGATTTTTTTCTGTATCAAGCCATATTCCAGAAAATCCTTCTGAACATATTCCCCCTGCCCCCCCCCCCCCCCCCCCAAAAAAAAAGCTTTTATTTTGGAAAGATTCATATTTTGTTACTTTTTTAGAATATTTCAACTGTTTGCTTCAAAATTGCTTTTTTCCTTTCTGTACTGGGTCTGGCTGGGATGAAGTTAATTTTCTCCATAGCAGCCCATATGGTGCTGTGTTTTAGATTAGTGACCAAAACAGTGTTGATAACACACCAGTGTTTTAGCTCTTGCTGAGCCATGCTTGCATAGCGCCAAGGCCTTTGTTTTTCCAGTCTGCCCCTCTAGCGAGTGGGCTGGGGCTAGGCAAGAGGTGGGGAGGGGATGGGGCTGTGACAGCTGACCTGAACCAACATAAAGGATGTTCCATACCACGTAACACACGCTTAGCAGTAAAACTTTGTGGGTGGGGTTGGGGGGGAGAGTTTTTCCAGAGTAGCTGTTGCTTGGAGACTGATTGGGCATCAGTCTGCTGGTGGTGAGTGATGATTACTTTTGCATCACTTAATTATTCCCCCACCCCCACCCCCAACTTGACCCACGAGTTTTATTCTCTCTTTTGCCCTTCCAATTCTCTCCCCCATCCCTCTGGGGGAACTGAGTGAACGGTTGGGTGGGGGCTTAGCTGCCAGCCAGGGTCAGCCCACCACACTTCAGAATTTAAGCTGCATTTTTAAAAAAGGAATTAAAAGGCTGTAAAATTCCTTAAATTGTTGGCTTGGATTGCACCAAAAACTTTTAGCTTAGAAAATAAAATTGGATTTTGATACAACCTTATTTTTATTCATATTGTTAAATTTGAACATGCAAAGCAAAAAATCCCCAAGGCTCAAACAGGAAAAACCTATGTTATTTATTCATTTTTTAATCAGGAGGATTTTCAAGTATCAGGAGGATCTAAAAAGCAACTTTTAAATCAATTAATTTTTAGCTTCTCATAGGTCACAACTGATTGATGCTGGCTAACAGTGGTTTAACAGTCATGCCTAAAACCATGCTTCGTAAAAAAGAAAAAGAAGTAAGAGAATTAATTGCTTCTTTCACTGTCCTCCTTTGAACTGAGGACATAATCCCTGGATTTATTTTTGAGAGTTTACATCTTCTGATGCAAAGGAACACAACTAACTTCAAATTTTTAGAAGAATTAGACCTTCAGCTTTACAGATAAATATGTTTAATATTTATTAAATATGTTTATTTCTACTACAAGTATTTCTGCTATTTTGTATACTGAAAATGTACAATTGAAACTCATACATCTATGTAACTTTGAAAAGTGTAGGTGAACTCCCTCCCTGATTTTCATCTGCACTTTAGAACAAATTATCAATCATATTCAAGGCAGCTTTTTCTCTCTCTCAGATTTAAAGAACATAAATTTCCAAAGAGGTCAGGATTTGCTTAAAGGAAAAGTATGACCTCTTGAAAAGAAAATACTCCCTCTGAGCTTATTTCTCGTAGTGAATAAATAGCTGCTGAAGAGATGTTACGTGTGGTTGGAGTAGGTAAATGAGTGTGGTACTTGGATCATGGAAAATGTTCTCATGCAAGTGTGTGTGGCTGCAGTTATCCTGCAAGGAAAACACTTTGGGCAGCAAATATGTAGTGTGGGTCAGTGATAATCCTGGGGAAACAGCCCGCCCCGTCATCCTTGGAAGGCAGCTGTAGGATGCTAAGGCCAGTACCACCCAGAAGGCTTTTATATGAACAGGGAATTGACCTCCAAGTGAGAAAGAAATAATAGATAAGGCATAGAACTGCCTGTGCTGCTTTTTTGGCTTCTGTTTATCTCAAAGGTATACAGGAAACATATCTAAAAGCACTGTGATTTATAAAACCTGAGTTGGCTTGAGCTAGTCCTATGATCCTCTGTGAAGTACAATCACTTCTTTTCTCACAGGTATTTAAAATGGGAGCTGAGCAAGGACTTCAGGCTCTTTCAATTATTTCACAGTCCAGATGACTGCATTTCCCGTCAGAAACGTTTGTACCCTCTGAGGTCCTGGAGGTCTGTACGAACAGCCGGCTGACAACACTGTCATTGCGCAATAGATTAGTCAGGCAGGATTGCAAGGATGTTAGTAGCCCACCAGCTATGATTAAAGAAACATCAACTTCTCCTTTTAATTCTTTCCAGAATGTATATTTACCCTGTGGATGAACCTCCATATGAGTACTACCACAGATGCCTTTTCAGACTTGCAGCAGCCCAATGTAGGTGCTGTCAAATTCTGCCTCCTGCTGTACGTGAGTATGAAAGAGGTAAAGTTCTCCTTTCTTTCACTTGCTTCACTGAGCAACAGCAACCTTACTTTTCCTAGCCCTGCTATTCAACTTTATTTTGATTTACCTTTTTCTTTTTTTAATAGTCAAGTGTTTCTCAGCTGTCTTATCTAATTCTAAGAACTTTTCACCCCTCCTTTTCTAGGCCTTGTCCCTGGGGCTGAGCATTCCCCTCAATCTCTAAACATCTCGGGGGTTTGATTCCTCCTGTTGGGCTCAACAGCTATGGTGCTTCCAGCAGTCTGTCCTCTTCATCCACGGGCCTCAGTCTTTCCCTCTGCTCTTTGGGAAAGGAGTGCATCACCAGCAAATGTTATATTTGTGTTGGATTGCATGGATTTAAGGCTATTCCTGCATCTGGGAATGTTCCCATACCGAATTTTTGGATGAAGAGCAGCAGGTTCTTACTGTCTGCTCCACCATATTTGCTCGGATACTTTCAAGCCAGAAGCAGAGACAGGAGAGGCTTCTTGGAGCTCAGGAACACTGGCTGCCTAGTAACGCCTGCATGCTCCCATGGAAAGTGGACAAAAAGCACCAGAAGAAGAACTGCCCCCAAAGGGAGGTAACTGCTGAATCCTAAAGAGAAAATTAACTCTATCCCAGCTAAAACCACGACAACCCCCTTCTGCTTTTAAAGGTAGCCCTCTCCTATCTCTCTGAAGCCAAGACTCATTGCCTACAGTGGGACAATTTTAGGAATGGAGGGATTTGGTCATTGCTCTTGACTCCCTCTCTCCATGCCTCTCTTCAGTTGGCAACTGATGCATTCAAATAGTAAAGTTGCAAGCTTGTGACATCTAGTATTTATCTGAGTTTCAGTCATTCAAAAATGATTGGTAGTTAAGTACAAGATCTTATAAAGTAACCTTGTGTTGCATATACAGAAATAATTTCTTCCCTGTGTCTTCTGCATTAACAAAGGCTTCTCCCATCCTTCACTTCTAAGAACTGCTGGCGGTTGAAGGAAAAGCAATTAAGTTAATCACTTCATTTTAAACGTTCCCCTCCATCCCATTCTTTTGTTCTACAATCTATTTTTGTTACAATGGAAAGATAAGTCCAACAGGACTCTGCTAAACAGTTCATTTGGAACCTATCACATATTTCATTTCCATAGAGTTAGTTTAAAGTACGTTAATTAGCTGCATAGCCCATCGATGCTTTAGGATAGAAATGTTCTTACAATTACAGTAATTGCTCAAATTCTTGAACTGAGAAAACAAAGAAACAGTGAAAGCTATTGAATGAATTGATGCAGACAGTTTGATGCTACTTAGGATCATGATCGTTTTCATACGAGAGCATTTTGATTGGTTGTACATATTCTCTTTGCCATGTGTAGAAAGTATGGAGTATAAACAGACATATGGCATGGCATTCATTTTATTTCATTCCTGCAAACAACATGTATAATTGAAGCACAGAGATTTCCCAATTAGCAAAAAGGCAGCAGAAATGACATTGTTATTTCATCTTCCAAATGCTGAATGTGGCTGAATTATTTAGTAATATGTACAATAGATATAACTTTAAAGATATTATCTGATATAGTGAGCAAAAAGCCTTTCTGAGTTGCTTTGGGACATGCTCTCAAGTAATGGTTCCTCACATTTCAGCAAATAGCAAACCTGGGTAAGATCTAAATAAGCATAGAGTCTGCTGTATTGATTTAAATGTCTTTCCTCTTCAAGGCCATTTTTCATTTCCTGTAAATAAATACCCTTCTGTAAGGAAGCTGTGGTCACTAGTTATTATTATCATAGCACTAGAACAAGCAGAAATGCTGGCCTGGATGTAGGTCAGAGCACCTGGTGTAATCACTGTTGTCATTTAAGAGGTCTCCAGCCTCCTCCTGAAAAGAAAAACAGCTGGGTGCTTTGGACCCAAAGAAATCCAAGGCCTAGAAAGAGACCCCAGTAGAGACGCTATTTTTTTTTGTAACTTTGGCAGTCTTTTATTAAACCAGATCTGATGATGCTAGTGATATCTGTGATTTGAATATAAAATTACAACTCTGACCTGCAAAATGTATGGGTCTGCTGGAACTGCTGGTTTTACCATGGGTGGTGGACTGGCCAGCACATAGGTTCATTCCTGGTTGCTACTGGCATCTCTGAAGAAGTCAACAGAACCTTTTCCAAGGCAGGGCAGAGAGGAAGTATACTTTAAATACATGATGAGCATCTCTTTTTAAATCCCTTCAGATTATTCTTGTCTGCACAATGTTTTGTTTCCTAAGCCACTTCTATCATTGAGTGTTGAAGAGCTGCTTTTTGTTCTGTTGCATTTTCTTCTGCAAATGGTGGCCATGCTATGCACAAGGCACTCTGAGGATGAGAGAGTCAATTTTTGTAAATACAGGACTTGGTCCACTGCACAAATGGCCTCAGTTTTGAAGTTTCCTCTGCTTGTGGATTTGCCCCACTGCAGGTTTTCCAAACCTTGGACCTGTCTTTTCTTCCACGGACTTGAAGGAAGCAGCTTCTGTAGTGGCATCCACTAGCCAAATTATTCAAATTTCAAGCTCACTCTTGCTTCTCTAGGAGTCTTTAGAAACCACAAGGGAATCAAATCAGAAAAGGCTAGTAGCCTGCAGCATAGATTTTGTATTCAAATCTCTATTTAGTGATAGGAACTAAAACACCTTCTAGTTTCACAACCAGTCCAGTTTCCACCACTGAGAACAGCATGAGATATTACCTCTATATATTGGAGATGCTCTAGGTCTTCTGTTTCATACTGATATTTAAGTTCTCTAATGTCTCAGAATTCACACTATTGATATTGATATCCACTCCCCACCCCAGTAAGGATAAATGCTAACCTATTTTTTCTGATTTGCTCATGGCTTTGGGTTCTAGAGAGCTGGCATATGATACTTCAAGTTCTCAATAGTTCCAGATCGATTTTGTCATTGTTTTTCTAGTAGATGTGCTTTTTGGGATGTGTGTTTTGACAAAACTGGGTGACAGGTCTCTAGACAGCAGAATCATTATATTATAAACTAGTTTCCTGACAAATGCAAATATTTTTTATTTTCAGAGTCCTAGTCCCTGTATTCTAGTGCTCTCTCTGCAGCTCCATCCAGAACATGAGCACTTGCCTTTCTTTCAGAAAGGTGGGAAATTTTCCTCAGTAAAGATAAGGCTTATTTTTGTGGGAGACGGTCACAAACACACAGTTGTAAGATCTCTGGGAGTTTAAGATCAATGGGAATTTGGAAAAACAACCCAAAACCGAAAAACAACCCAAAACCGAAAAACAACCCAAAACCAAAAAACAACCCCAAAGCCAGCCTCTCCACCCCACCTTGAAAGCACCACCTCTGTGTTTTGGGCACCCTTCATGCTTCCTGTAACTCACTGAAAACTGCTATCAGTCCAAAGAGGATCTCTGCTTTCCTGCATAAGTTAATTAGTATATGTGTTTTCTTTCCATTTGTTTTTTAGTTTAATAAATATTAAGCCTTGCCCAACTCTGTGTCAAGCACTTTGTTGCATCAATCTAATTCCTGCAGAGGCTTGTTGATTCTGCATATTAGTATCGGGAAAGAAGAATTTGGACTCTATGGCTGTGACTATATTTATAAGCAGAAGAACACGAGAAATGGGGTAAAGTAGGTGTGTGGGGCTATCCCTAGAAACACAGACTTCTGAGAAAAGCTGTGGGGCTCAAGACAAAGGGAATTAAGTTTGACAAGGAGAATGGGTGGCAGCGTGTTCTAGCAGAAAGGAGAGAATTTGGGACCAGGAGAAGGTTATGCTGTCAGTGTCAGATCCTTGGCTCACATATGGTGCTCTGCAGCTGTTCCTGAGTACAATGGCACTTTAAAGCCAGCATGATCAATTTTCTGGAATAACCTAAAGCAGCAACAGATTTAATTGCCTCTCCAGGTGTCGGAGGGCAACTAGACAAAATAATAGGACATAAATATTTCAAAAATCTTCTAAGTTACTACTAAACTGGTATGTACCAGTGCAGGAGAATAATGACAAGTTCCTGAACTTGTAATAATAAATCTCATCTCCTTGCATGAAACCCAAGAAATAACAGTTTTGTTTCAAAAGGCAAGTCATAGCCTGCCTGTGATATACTCTGCCAAATTCCTCCACAGAAATCCATGATATATTACTTAGATAAAGAATAATGTCTTTCTGAGGCATATTAAATAATATCACTGAGGCAACTATATATTATTATTATTATTTCTAATAAACAGGAAGTCAGATAACCACTTCCATCCTGACAAACAAAGCCTGAGAAAACTCTCAGCAAATCTGCAACCAAATAAGTAGATTAGTCCAAGAATCTCAAATCTGCTGCTAACCTTGTTGAGCATTTACTGGCTGAAGTTATTAAATTCTTCATGCTGCATGGGTGGGTGGGACTGGCAAGTTAAAGGGATTATCCTGCAAGTTCACTAATCATGAAGTATGATTTTCTCACTTTCCAGTACCTGTGACTCATGTCTAACAGAGTGGGAGTGAGACAGCAAGAACTGTGATTGCATCTGCAATCACAGAAAAAGCAGTACATTAAAACGTAACACAGGTATTCCCTATCTTACTGGGTTTTATGACTCTGACCTATACATAGCTCAGTTCTTATAAGTAACTAGCAAAGGAGGGTTTAATATTAATAAATAATTGAAATTATCAGCAATTATGACCCTAGGATGGAAGTAGCTAAAATTGAAAACCTATCCAGTAACACAAGGTAGTGCAGTTTTATGGTTGTTCCTAGACAGAAGTGAGCTCTCAAGTTCGTATATGAAACCTTGGTTGCTATTATACTGACCAGTAAACATAACATTTTCTTACAAAGTGACACACTGTCTTGGTTCCAGCTGGGACAGAGTTAATTTTCCTCCTAGTAGCTGGGATAGTGCTGTGTTTTGGCTGTAGGATGAGAATAATGTTGATAACACACTGATGTTCTAGTTGTTGCTAAGTAGTGCTTACACTAAGTCAAGGACTTTTCCAGCTTCCCATGCTCTGCCAGGGGCACAAGAAGCCGGGAGGGGAGGGGGTACAGCCAAGACAGCTGATCCAAACTGGCCAAAAGGATATTCTATGCCATATGATGTCATGCCCAGTATATTAACAGGGAGGAGTTGGCTGGGGGGCAGCGATCGTTGCTCAGGGACTGGCTGGACATTGGTCAGCAGAGGGCGAGCGATTGCATCACTTGTTTTTTCCTGGGTTTTATCTCTCTCTCCGCCCCCGCCATGTTGTTTTCCTTTTCCTTACAATATTATTATTATTATTATCATTATCAATATTATTATTATATTTCCATTATTAAAGTGTTCTTATCTCAACCCACGAGTTTTCTCACTTTTGTTCTTCAGATTCTCCCCCCATCCCAGCACAGGGCGGGAGGGTGAGCCAGCAGCTGTGTGGTGCTTGGTTGCCAACTGGGGCTAAACCATGACACACAGAAAGCAGAAGAAATCATGCAGAAATTAATTTAAATCAAGAACTTAGAGTTTTGCTGCAGGTCTAGCCCCTGCTTAAAGGAACTTCGCCACACCCGTGCATAGGCACAGTCAGTGGCACTTCCACAGAGACTCATCCTGTCTCTGAACATCCAACAGGCCTTGTTCCTTTTCTGTCAAGTATTGCTTCTTCTTCTGTTTCATTTTCTCTTCTTAATAATTTAAACCTTCACCTTTCTTCTTTGTCTTCCATGTCCCCCAATGTTGAACCAGATATGCTCATTTCTTTCCTTCCTTAAAATCTATTTGTGATGCTAGTTTTGACCTGGATCTCTGATGTGTATATATGCACTTTTCTTTCAACCTTTATTCTCACCACTGGTCAAAGCAAATTGTGCTGACAAAGTAAGAAGTAAAAACAAGATCTGAAAGTTCATTTGAATAGGCTGATATGACTTAGTTTCGTTTTGTACTCAAATGAGAATCTAACCTAAAATTTAGGTTAGATTAGACCAAGACTACAGAACTAAGTTGAGTTGTTTTTTTTTTTTTTTTTTATTCAACAGAATAATGTGAAGATGAAAGGTTAACACACTGGGCAGCTTCAACATACAACCTTCAAGGAACATTTTGAGTACAAAGCTACTCAGAGGTATGAAACATCAATTGAGAAGTTCAGTGTCTGACCCACAGCAGCTTTGGTGTCAGCCAATGGCACTCTCCCCAAGGTGACAAGAGAATTATCTATGCAACATCTTTGCAGGGTCTTTGGCATCACCTTACATCCAAAGAGCTCAGACTGGACTCAGCAAGGCAATAGAGTGCGCAAAGCTCTTGACCTCATCGCCTGATTTGGCTCTGTCTGGAGTGCTGGCTGTCACATAGCAGGAATTCAACTTCTTCATGTCTCTTCTGCATTATTTCTTGGTGGTTCAAGCTTTGTGGATCAGGTCCTGTGAACAGGCATTTCCCTGCTTTACCCAGAGGCTGTGGATGTTAGTTTCATGATCACTTTAACCCATCGAAACCAGGCTGTTCTCCATCTTCCTATGCGTTTCTGCAGAACCAGCTGATCACTTTGCCATCCAAACACTGTTGCTACCATGTCAGGCAGCAGCCTGTCCTTATGTGGGATTAAGTGATGCTGGAACCACACCTGGTGAGTACCATTATTCACATAGCTGTTTTCCTTCAGTGCTCTGTCTGCTGGAGCAATTGCACATTTCTCTTACCCGAAGCCTACGAGTATATGCAGTCTCCAAAATGGGCATCCCTTCTGTTCTGAATCCTGGTCTAGATGAGATGGTGACTGCTCCATCAAAGATTTCAGAGTTTATCATGCGAATGTCTCGCAGACTGCTGTCTCCGCATTCTTGCTCACCCGCACAACCCATTCTGTTTCTTTCCCTGACTTTTAGGGCTCTTGGTTTTTTGATTCTTTGTATCCATTTACTTTACTTATAATAGTTCTCTTTCACACCTTGTTCTTCCTAACGACTGTACTTAATAATAGGAGAGAAGCCTCTAGGAGGGAACCATCCTCACATCCACAGCAGAGGATGACTGCATGACAATGGAAGGAGCAATGCTAGTTCAGCCCTGCTGGAATATTGTTATGTTATTGCTCACAAAACCTTGTGTGTTGTCCATTTGTGTTTGAGTGCTGATGACTCTGACTGTGGTCTAGAACTCTAATTGACAAATAAACTGGACTAACATTTTTCTGTTTATTTTCTAGTCAAGAAACTGCTTTTTAGTGTCTCTAGAAGAGACCTGACTCAATGCTTTCCTGTTTTTAGTGAGCTACCTTATACTAATGATATGGTTTAGGGTAAGCATTCATGCCTGCAGGTCAGGCATAATCTTCAAGTGCCACTGGCCTCTGTATGTCTTTTTTTTAACAGTAGGAACTCTTGAGTAGCTTTTCATATATGTCTGAAGCTAATTCTACTTATAATATTTAAACAGCAAGTAATCTCCTATAGATTCTTGAAGACCTAATAGCATGTTAGAGTGAAATCTTTTGTTAACTCTGGTAAACACTTTGTTACTCTGGCACATTTAGCTTAATTATTAAACACAAAACAAGTTCAGGAGAAAAGTGCATTTATAATGAAGAATCCTGTGCACAGCTGTATAATTCTTCACTTGATCAGTGGCACTTCTTACTTGCTTAGTAGCAAACCCCAATAACTTGTAGTAGTTGTATAGCTCAGGGAATCACTGCCCATGTGAGCTTTAAGACTGACCAAATTGTGGGCAGAAGTAGTCCTGATGGGTGGGTCTGTCCTATATGTCCAAGTACAATGATTGTCTCTGACAGCTCAGCAGCTTTTCAGCAGTTCTCTCTGCATGAGGAAAATAGTATTAGATGTTGAATGTATGCGATTGCTATCGCAGTGAAGTAACAAAAAAGGCTAGTGCCTTCCTGTGTGTGGGTTGAGAAAACCCTCAACCGTTCTTGGTCAAACAGTAACATCAAAGGCTCTTTTTTCACACTGGTTATATATGCCATACGCTACAGATATGTGAAATGGAAAAGAAGAAGGGGAAGTTCACAGAAAAAGACAATTATAAGGTAAAATTTAAGTGTTTTATTTCTATAAATAGTGAAAAAACATAATCTATTACTGAGTAATATAAAATGTTGGCATCTAGGCTGTAATTATGCCATTTATAACAATGAAAAGTTTGTACCTTCTTAAAGCCAGTTTGAAATATTAACAATATACACTGGAAAATGAATTTGTGGCAAGAGCAGAAAGTCATCTCTTAAAGCTTGTTCTTATGTCAAAGTTTCTGGGAAAGCAAATTTCTCATGCCACTCTCAGGAATATTAGGCAGGCATACAATTTTGACCATTTAAATGCTTCTAAGATCACGCATTTTAAAAGGGAGTGGACAGAAAGGTTTATATCAGTGTTGGACACAACACGCCAATGGCCTTCTAAAGATGCTTTGCCTGATGCTTCATAAATAAGAAGTTTCACTGAAAATGTTTTGCAGTTGCAGTCTATCATTTTACAGATGAGTGCAACAGAATTAATAATTGCCGATTAAAACAAGTTTGCTGATTTCAAACTTCAAAATAATCAGACAGAGAAGACGCTGCTTTTTTTATGAGATCACTTTTCAGCTCTTACTTCGTTCTTTTGAAACCTGTGGTAAGGTAAGGACAAATTTCATTAGCAAAGTATGCATGTACCCTGCATGCTGTCCCCATATACTTGTTACAGAAATCTGTATGCAAGCCCAAACAACTGAACAGTCCACGCTTTGCCTTAAGTCTAATAAGAATGCAGCTGTATGTGTCTATGTTCAACAAGCGCCAACAGGATTACATCCTTCAGAAGATTGTTCCTAAATTAATTTTTAGCTTTTCTTCACTTCTCATAGTAGAGTAGCTCAGGTGAAATCTGCAGCGAAATGACTTGGAGCTGAAGCAAGAAGAAATCGAATTTTCATCTGCAGATCTTTATTTTCAATGTGCTTTATGCATATGGAAACCGAAACTGTTGCTGCCTTATGGGTGTCCTGCACCCATCTAGCAAGATGCTAAAAAGATGGCTCCGGTGTCATCATAAAGTATACACAAATTATAGGTACAACCTCTTCATATTTCAGTATATTTCCCACCTTCAGTTTTAGGTTTATAATGAGTGCAGATTAAACTTGTATAATTTACAAACAGGCAGTGTCTTGGCTATTTCAAATGGCTGAATCTAGAGGCAAATAATTGAAAAAAAAAATCCTAGAATGCAGTTTAGTAAATTAAAAACTCATTCATAGTTACAGAAAACATGGTTTTAACACTGAGAGGCATGGGTTATTGCTGTCACATGCAGTATGACAACAGTTATAAGGTTGTATACTACATGGGATAACACCATTTGAAATACAATTCAGTAAAATGTCCCTTCATGAATCTGTGACATTCCATAGTTAATAATAAAGGAAGCAACAAAGAAAACATGTCTATTTTAAAAATTCCCATTTTTCACTTTCAGTAACCTTAGAAAGAGGACCTTAGGAAGATGCCTAACAGCAGCATAACCCAGCAGAACCATTCCTCCAATGAGACGCTGCTGGACACCTCCGAGAGGCTCCGCACCATTCTTATAGCCCTGTACATCATCGACCTGGCTGGTGGCACCCTTGGGGTCATCATGATGTCCCATCAGTTGTTTCGAAGGAGATCGCAATCTGTGATGACCATTATCATCATCAACCTCCTGGTGCTGCACACCTTTATGCTACTCAGCATTCCCTTCCGCCTCAGCTATTACATTTTACGTGAATGGAAATTTGGGAGGTTCACCTGCAAGCTAGCCAGCGCCATCGTCTACCTCCACATGTACACCACCTTTGCTTTTTATGTGGCTATCATCATAATACGCCTCTTCCGACTTGAGTTTAGGAAGTGCTACACTACAACCTGGGTGGCTGCTGTCTGGCTGGTGGGAGCATTAGTGATTACACCTGTTTTTCTCTCATACTATGGCACCTCTAAGACATACCACTCCTCCGAATGCTTTCAGTTCCACAAGGAGATACAAGAGGCACCCATGGTGATCATAAACTACTGCTTGGTTGGGATTTTAGTGGCAGTTTGTGCTGTGCTCACCACAATACAGTTGACTGTGATCTATAGACTGGCTGTGAAATACTGGCCTGACATCAGCTCCCATGTGGAATTCAGGGCTCAGGCAAAGAGCTTCTTCTTCATCTTGGTAACGTTAGTGTGCTTTATGCCTCATCATGTATTCAGAGTATATTACATCCAAAACTGCCACCTGGATAAAGACCATAAACTACTCCCATACAACGAAATTTTTTTAGCTTTAACAGCAATGTGCTGCTTGGATATGTTGTGCTTCATAGCAGGAATAGCCCACTGAACTGTGAAGTACCAGGAAATCCAGCTGCGGTGTGTCAGTACTGGCTTTTGGCAGAAATAAAACTGTGTTGGGACTTTGCTGAGCTAGGGGGACTGCTGAGTTTTCGGCATGGCTGCATAGGTCTGTAGAGTTGTTTGTCTTTTGCAGACCAGTAAGATCCATCTTTCAGAGGCTGCTGTTTTTTATCTTCTCTCTTGAAGGCAGACACATGAGTCTTACTCTAGTCTTTGACCTAAGAGTCACGCCCTGAAGCTTCATTAAGATTTTCCTCAGCTGTCCCTCTCGAACAATTACAGCACAAGTATCCATTCTTTTCTATTTTTTCCTCTAAGTGTCTCAGTAACAACAACCCACTGTGGCTAACAAGTTGTCCACTCTGAAGGTCTAACAACTTCTTCTGGCAATTGTGATACTGAAGGGAAGAGAGAGAAGAAAGAAATTCCTTTACAGGATTTTTGTACTAGTGATTTTAGACAGCAAGGACATAAACTCTATTCAAATAAAAAGTATTCAAGGCACGAAACAGGGTATGAATGAAATATTGTAGTACATATTTCAGCAGAATCCTTATTTTCTGCACTTATACATAGTGTATATTTAATTAAATGATATGAAAACACTTCTCATTCTCACAACCTCACCTTTACTTGCTTTATTCCAAAATGACAAGCAGCTCACTGAATTGTGGTAATTAGACATTTAGAGTGAGTGAGACCAGAACAGGCCACAGGTTTCAAAACTCCTGCCTTATGTCACTCTCCCATCAGGACTGGATCTGTGGCTGTTACCCCTTAGGTCCATTATAGCCAAAGAAATACAAATTACTGTGGTCCCATAACTGGATCTGGAATTCACATTGAGGGATCTGGTTCTTTACTGAAGGATCAGCTCTTCTCTAGGAGAAGGAAATGTTTCATCAGCCTTCAAAAAGCCTTTGATGTCTGGTCGCTTTCAGTCGCCTGTTGATTTATTATCAGATGCCATATTTTTTTCCATTTGTACATGTAACAAAACAAAACTAGAATAAACTAACTGAACTGTGTTTAATCAGTTCAGCATATGCTCATGTATGTATATACAAATTTGTGCTGGAGTATAAATTTTCTTCATTAGACAGATTATATTCTTTGGGAACCACATCCGTTCTGGGAATCTCTGTTTTATATTCATTATGTAAAACTTTTTTTCATGATTGCATTCTGCCTGTTCTGTTCAGTGCAGAAAGTCTCTAACTCTTCTGCCAAAGGCCCTGCTGTCATTTGCTGCATCCCAACAGCTTGAGGCCAGATTCCTCCCACCCCAGACTACCAGGAGTCACATAAGGGTATGCTTCCTCCTTCGTAGCCATATAAGTTGCCACAATTTTTAGTCTGGCAATCTTTGCTACAGAAGTGCTGTGATCCCTGGATTCAAACAGGTCAAAAGTTGATTTGGGAGGGTAAAAAAGTTACACCTATAAAGTAATGCTAGTGATGTCTCAGACTGATGTTACTTCTTTGAACAAAAGAGCTTACTCCTACTTTGTCAATCCTGAATAAATGTTTTTGCCTTTACATTTTCAGAAAAAAAACTGTTGAAAACTCCCAATGGTTCCAGGATCCTTTCTGCCTCTTTTAAAAAGTGGGAGGTGTCTAGGGGACCAGCAGCAAGTCCTGAAGTCTTCTGAAAATCCTGTCCTTACGGCTTCCTCTAGTGTTACCAGGTCCACTCCTGTTCATACAATACAGTCTGCTCAGCCCATGATTTTCAAAGACGGCAGCTAGAGGCACAATACAACACAACAGAGGTGAAATGCAAAGGGTGCACCCATTCTAAAATGGCTGAATAGCTCCCAAACCAGCAGCTTTTCAAATCTTTCTCCAGCCAGGATGCAGTATTTGTAGCTGTTACAGAGCCAGGGCTCCTCAAGGTGAAAAAACTTAAATAAAGCTCTGGTACTTGAGTTTTGAGGAAAACAAGACAAGAGGCAGGGCCTGCAGAGAAGCCATTTGCACCTCTGCCACCAGAAAGAGTTGGAGTAAGTTGGATCTACCAAAATTTTTAGGAACACTGGCAAAGCTCCAGGTGGAGCAGCGAGTACCTTATTTTTCCCTTCTGGTTACTGGACTCCTGTGGCTAAATAAAAAATCCGTTACTTGAAGAAGTGTCCTGTGCCACTGCCTTTTCTCACTGACCAGTGTTTTCAAGATGACTTACCTAGTAAAGATCAGAGTCATCTGGTGTTGCTTGTGAGTCTGCTGATAATCTAGCAGTCCAGCATATTGGTGTGCAAGTTTGGGAGAGGAAAAGGGAAATTACATGCATGTCCTCAGCTATGGTAACAAATCACGCCTTGCCCTTGTCTTTTGCCTGACATTTTTTACCTGTGCCTGGCTGTGTACCTTGCTGAAATAACACTGACCCACTGACTTGACTTTCTGGCTTGATGCTGAAGCTGTGTTGCCCTTCACAGTTGTCTGGTAACCACTTACTGCTGGCTGTCACTGGATCTGCTCTGCCTGCCTTGCTTGGGTACCATGGGATTGCACACTGCACTGGGTCTGGCTGGGATGGAGTGAACTTTCTTCAAAGCAGATTGTACAGTGCTGTGTTCTGGATTTGTGGTTAGTGCTAATAACACAGTGTTTTGACTACTGCTTGGTGCTTGCACAGCATCAAGGTTTTCTCTCTTTCCCACTCTGCCCCGCAGTGAGTTGGCTGGGATTGGGCAAGACATTGGGAGGGGACACAGGTGGGAAAACTCACCTCAGCTGGCCAAAGGGATATTCCATACAATATGACATCGTGCTCAGCAATGCAAACTGAGGTAGAACAAGAAGAAGGGAGAGGAGTGACTTCTTTGGTGGTGGTTGCTCAGAGACTGGCCAGGCATCGATCGATCTACTTGTGGGAGATGATAAGTGATTTCCTGCTTGTTGTTTGCTTTTTTCTCTTTCCTTCCTCTATTAAACTGTCTGTGTCTCCACTCATGAATTTTGTTTTTGTTCTTCCTATTCTCTGCCCTGTCCTGCTGGGGGTGGAGGGACTGAGAGAGCAGTTGCATGGGTGCTCAGCTGCTGGCCAAAGTCAGCCCACTACACGTCCCTTGTTGGTGAGACCTCTGCCACCCCACCCACCCCGCCTTGTTGCCAGAAAATTGAATGTAGCTGAAATTTGCATCTGTGGTGCTTCATCCTTGCAGCCACAGCCAAAGAACCTTTATTATAAACCATTGCAATGAGGGGAAGTATGGAAAGTGAAGTGCAGCTTATGCTTCAGCTTCTTCTCACAGTTATTAAAAGCTACAACAATTTTTACACTAAGGCTTCACGTAAAACTTCATTCTAGTGCTTGCTATTCCATCCAGATCGTACCTTATCCCCATTCCTTCTTCTACCCAACAGTCACTTTCTTTAACCCTACCCATGAACCACACTCCTCTCTGCCTCTTTGCCTTCACTGCTGATCTATTTTTCCTGTATTTTAATCTAAGTTCCTTTTTCTTTTTTTTATGCTTGACCATTTTCTCTGTACCTTCTCTTACTGATTAGGGCTCAGTCATGTGAGGTCAAACCACTCACTGGTCTCAGTATGGTCCTCTTAATTCAGAGAGTAGTGGATTGAGTATTGATCCCAGTGTTGTTACATCTGAGACTCACATTTCTATCAAGAGATAAGCTGTATTCAATACCCAGTCCCCAACTGAGATCTGGAAGCACTCTAAAAACTGGTTAAAATAGAAAGTTATCACTCTCTAGGAGGATAATCTGAGAAGTAAATTCTGAAAGGGCAATAATATTGAGCTCAGATTGTATGGTACTATTCTTACTATGAATTATGTAATGACACATCCCCTGGAAAACTGTTAAAAATGGTTGGTTTGATTGCCATTTGCATGATCCAAGTAATTCTGGAGATAATTACACACATTAGTAATTGCTTTCATGTTAACTGAATATGTAAAATTGTAAACCATTTAGTCATCCCATTCATTTTTAATGCCATCAGATGAATACTGGGAAAATCCCCAGACATTCTGAAGGAAATAATATCAAACTGCTAAATGTATCTTCCATTATTGTTCTCTGCATGAAGTTCTGCATAAAAAGAGCAGGCAAACAAAACAAAACCAAAATCCCATTTGTACACCTGACTTCCTAAGTTAGTTTGATAACAGAAAGCAGAAGGTGGAGCAAGAGGATTCTTACCATCAAAAACTAGTGTGCTCACTGCTGTCACAACTACAGCGATGCTACAGGTGTCCTGTTTCTACCTAACTCAGGCATATCCTTTTAAACAGTGCTAGGGGCGATGTGAGCCCATTCACAGGCAAACCGCACAAGGGGCATATCTTTTTAAATTCATATCTGTTAGTATCCAGAACAGCAATGCTTAAATGGAAAAAAGTCTCCATTTCCTTCTGATGTATCTGTTCCTTCTGCATGCTTATAGAGAAAGGTCATATCGATGATGCTGTCAGATGGGCGTGCCCCTCACTGTAAGCAAGCAGAAGGAACAGATGCATTAGGAAGAAACAAAGGCACAATCCCCCTCCCTTTTTTTTCTCTTCTCCACTCAAGCACTGGCATTCTGAGCACTAACAGATTTTGGTGGGGAAAAAGAAAGGATTATCAAGTAATGCTGTTTACCTCAGATGGCTCAAGCTGCCCAACCCATACATAGCAGGAAGCTCATTACAGTTTACAGTCCCCATTCTCCTGTCTGCAATAGCTGAAGATCATTTCCTTTGCAGTTACAGAAGTATGAACTAAATAAAGTGATCTGTAAGAGATCATGGGGAGAATGGTATGGGAATGGCACACCTGCAGAGTGTGCGTGGGATAAAGACATACCAACTTTGCCTCCGTGAATAATGAAATTGTTCACTTCACATACTCTGCCCAGAATTCAGGGTTAAAGCTGTAATGTCTTGTATTTTCACTGTTTGAGCCTGAATTCCTTGTCTTGGTTATATAGATACCCTGAGTTTCAGGGTGGCTTTTTGCTAGGAAGGGGTTGACCAGCAAGCCTAGGATTCATGTACATCAGGGTGTCCTTGTTCTGAACAGCAGGTTTTTCAACTGTCTTTATTTTTTCCATTGCAATCCTAAATATAAAAACACACTATGGTTCCTGCCTTTTATCATACATACTCCAGTTTGGGATTTTGAGTGCCACCATGAGCCACGGAACAGCTATCTGGCATACAGAGCAGAACCACATGTGGGTAAACTTATGAAAGGAGTTTTGTGTTGAAATTACTTTATCCATAAGCAATGGATGAAAACATTGCAGAAAAGCTACAGGAGGGCAGCATTTATAGTAATGATTGTTACACAGAGAATAAATATCAGAAAAAATTAAACCCACAGAAACACGAAAAAAGAATTTTAAAAAAACAACAAAGCTACAAATGGCCAGCAAAACCCACAATTTCTTCATGTCTTTTTTACTACACTATTTTCAGCTGTTGGCGAGGAGCCATAAACTAAATCCATGGTAAGTCATGACCATCTGTTGTCACACAAAGGGTGTGACATAAACTGTACAGAGATATTTTGTTCATCAGCTGACAATTTTGTGACCAGACTGACAATCAAAGGGCAGGAGCCATAGCTGAGGAGGCTGAAATCATACAGGACGAGAGAGCTCCATCACTGAAACCATACAATATAATGGAAAGTTAATGGCAAAAAATGTAATTTCTAAATGCTGTCACTGATGAGTGTAATTACTCACGGTCATCTACTCCCTGTCATTACCTTAACAGAACAACAGGCAAGGCAAGGAGCTGCCAGTAAACTGCTTCACCTTTTCCTCAGCTGTAAGGACATTTCTTATGTTAAACAGATAGAGAATACAAACTCTTTGGAGTTCTAAGGAAGAAAGAGAAAAAGTCTGACAGCACAAAATCAGGTGCACTGAGCAACTCCATTTCTGAATCTTTAGACTCCAGAGCTTCTACCTGGAATCTTGAAAGGGTTCATGTTTTAATCCATCCGGTATGCTCCCAACCAGTCTCAGGAACTTCTGTCCGAAAGGACGTGAAGTCTTCAGCAAATACATTCATTGTGCACTCAGTGAAATCAGCTCCTTGGTAGCCTTGTTCTTCTTCCTTATGCTTCTTAGCTGTCTCTCTCCACTTTAGACCCTCAAGCACACCCCTCATGTCCCAATTTCTGACCCTCTGGGGATTGAAATGGCATCCCTGCCTGCAGAGGCTCTCCTGCTTCAAGTAGATGTATACAATCATTTATGGAAAACCACACAGGAGCACTGAGGTACATGTAGAAACATACAAGCTGGTGAATGCTGCTTATGAAGCAACAGATTTGCACACAGCATAAGAGGGGAAAGTTGGGCTCCAGATGAAGTAATTTTCCCTCTGCCAAGGAAAGACATGATGGTGGTTCTCAGTGCTCTGCCCTAGCTCTAACAAGAAAATAGCTGCCTGCTTTTAGGTCCTGGCAAGCAAGGAGGTAGATGATGAACGTTTTAGAGGAAAGAAGACTGCAGGAGACAGACTAGAAGACCTTTGCCTTGCATGCTGATTCTTTCATTCATTATTTCTCTTGCATACTTGGGAGAGCTGATTTGTGTTACCCAAGACATTCTATCATCACATAAAACAGTGTAAGTTCTAATACTCCATGACAATAAATTGCATTAATCCATCGAACCAGAAAATAAAAAAAACACTATGATAAGGTAGAGCCTTTATATGATATTAAACAATCGCATAAAAATAAATGCTGCTTCCATTTCATACCCTGCTTGGCAGAAGTATTGTATGCTAAATAAATCCAGTGACACATCTTCTACCAGTATGCCACTAATGTTTACTCAAAGATGTGATAAACAATCCTTCAGCTATATTTTTTTAATAAAACCTCTTCCTATAGCAATTCTTCCTCTTTCATCTTCATATCATTTCTCTGTGGAAACCCCCTCTAAAATTTTGCAATATGAAAACCAGCAGATTCATGTGAAAAGGCTACCCACTGGAAAAAAACTTCCTCCTCCAAAATTATAAAAGCAACTGGAAATAAAGGGGAATCTTCACAAGCTCTATGCTTTATTTTCTCCCTGGCATTCCTACCAGCCTCCTTTGCCAAAGCTTAACCTTACCAGGTGACTGCCTGTGTAGCATGGATGGAGCAAATAAAGAAAAAAATTCAGGAAGAGGCTTTTCCACAATGAGGAACACCAAGATGACTCATCTGCTGCTCCTGGTGTCTCTTTCATTGTCCTCTGGCTCTGCTGTGGAAGCACAAAATGTCAGTGCACAGGCTGGTGGAGCCTGTCCTGTAAACAAGCTATGCAATGTAAGTCACCAGGCACTCTCTTGCTTCAGCTCTACTGCTACCCTCTACAGTTACGCTAAAAACATTTTTAACTGTAAAAAGGCACTTTATGAACAATCTTTCCTCATAAACCCTAGAACCCTTCAAAGGAGAAATATATTTTCAGACAAATGGCTCTTGAAAATTGCCAGTCTTTTTTATCTCAATACTCCCCCTTTCCTTGAAATTTTACCCTCTAATTCTCCCTGAGAAGAGTAACATCAGCAAAAGTTACTATTGGATTAGTTGCAACTTTCTAAAATTTTAGGCAACACATAAGCTGATGAACAAAATAACTGTACAATTTATGTCACACCTTTTGCGTGACAACACCTTTTGCGTGACAACAGATGGTCACAGCTTACGACTTACCATGGATTTAGTGCATGGCTCCTCAGCAACAGCTGAATGAAGAGCTCTTTGCAAGTAACTCTGACTCCCTTTAAGGAAGGAGCAGTTTGGTGTTATATGGCAATGGTTCATCTCCTCATTTTTTGTTTTCTTTTCATCTCTTTAGTGAAATACTGTTTTTATGTTTGTGGGGGGGAAAACTAACTTACTGAGCACCAGGAAGTTCAGTGTAATTTTTCTAGGTTTCTAGACTGGAGCTAGTCTGTTATTCATGGCCCTACCACTTGACTTATTTGACTTGTTGCCAGCCAAGTTCTGGCACAAGGCTGGAGAGTATAAGTTTTGAGAACCACTGACTTAAACCAAAGTTATGCTGCAATTACAATCACTTTCCAGAAGATTTAAAGCTTTAAAGCTTATTTAGGTAACAAAAACTCTTACACAGTCTGGTGTCTGCCCACAGACAGGGCATCTGCAGTTTAAGAAGGTTCCCACCATGCAACTATCTCACCTCGATAGCCTTGTTCTAAGACCCATATCATACACATGGAATGGACACAGCCCTCTGACTTATGAGACAATCTTTGTGCCAAAGCAGGGTTTTTTTTGTTGAAATATCTGAGCAGCGTTGATGGCAGCTTCCTCTGACAGCACACTCTGTATAAATATAAGAAACATTTATGAAATAATCTCACAATAGTAGTATCTGCATGTGAAGCATTAGAGCAAGATTAGAACCACGTAAAGGAAATGAAGGAGCTCTGAGAAGTCTGCAAGACTGAGACCAACAACAACAAAATCTTAGGTTTTATAAAAGAGAAATAGCTCAGTTGCAAAACTCAGGCCATTATAAGTCAAGACAAAACAATGCAAGGGAGAATGGGAGAAAAAGAAAATGTGTAACTCATGATGATTTGCTTATTTATTTTATAAAATCACAAAGAAGTTAAGGGAGTATAAGAAAGAAATAGATAAAAAAGACAAAGAAACAAAAGAGGCAGCTCAAAAAGATGTCTCTGAAGTAAGCTAACAAAGTTTGATGAGTCAAAGAAAAACAACCGTTGCTGGCTGATAAACAGAGGTGGCTGAAATAAGCAGGAACACAGAGTAATGGTGAACATGAAATGAAAAATGAAAGGCATTTTCAGGAGAGTCTTACTAGACCAAAACCATGGATTGCACTTGCAGAAGTTGAATTGCTATCTGAAGTCACCCCAGATCAGAATATCTCTGTTAGTAAGTATAACAATATCCAATTCCATTAGTTTTCTCCTAGAATTATTCTTTTACTACTGCTCATAGAACTTGAAAAGGAATTAAGTTAAAAAGAAATGCTCTTCTGTCATTATCAGACAGAATAAAATCTGTTTAATGAGATCCTGTCTGATCAGACAGAATAATAATCTAATAAGAAAGCGATATATCCTCTACACCTATTTCTGCAGTGGCTAGCTCCTCATGAAATAGCTCCTGGGAAAAAGGTCTCAGCTCACTCTGTTCCTGCACTCCCCCACTGCATGAGCCAGTGGGATTCTGATCAAAGCATCCTAGCTTTTCTGCCAGCATGTAACAGGCTGTCACCCACTGAACTATCTCCTCATGCCGATGTTTCTCTGAGCTGCTGCCATCAGAGAACTCTACAGGTGCACTTCAGCAGGGAGGCACTTCTACGCCAGTGGTGTCACTTTGTAAGCCAGCCACAGAGCAGTGGTGTGCCTGGGATACCTCTGCCTGGGGGATCATGGTACAGGAACAACATGAGGAGCCAGGGAGGGGTAAGGGCCTTGGATGTCGTCTGACCAAAACAAAAGTCATCTAATATGTGCAGGTCCTGCCAGTCATCAGGCTGTAAAGCCATGATCCTTGGACTTTAGAAACACTCTTCTAGCACATAGCTAGGTAAGCTAGAGCTTGGTGTTTTCTGCTGAGTTTATAAGCCAGAAGAGAGTCCACAGGGCTTCCCACCTATAAAATCTACACAAAACTACAATCCAGCAATTTTGGATCATCAACTCTTCCTCCTCCTGCAAAACCAGAAGAGAATATCCACCATTCCTTGCTGCTATGGGTAAGCCTTTGTTTTGTGGTGAGTAATGTCCTTGTGCAGGAGCTTTTCATGAGGTGCTGCCAGCTGGCCAGTGCAACATGGCTGGGCACTTGCTCCTGGGGAGGATGGCAGTGGGAATATGAATTTATAAGCAGCTAGCAGAACTAAGAAAATACACTTTCAGAGAGTTAGAGATGGATACTAGCCAATCAGAAAAATAATTATGTGAATGCTTATAAAAAAATATGGTAAGACTTCAAGCAGTCAAAATATGCCATTAATACATCTGGTAACATGAGAAACCCTTTCTGCACAGATTTAGAAGAGGCACTGGTGGAATATCTCAAATAGACCCAACAATGACACAAGGATCCAGTTTTGCAATCGTTAAACAACTGTATTAGTTGCTCTGAGGTATGCCTCTTGAAACCCGTATAAGCATTCAGAGGAAAGAACTCATTAACCTCTGAACTAAGGTGTAATTGTGCCACACCACAACACCATGAGAACATCCTGTCACTCTATGATTCATTACTCTTAAATGGAACATGCTACTACATGTTTCAGATAAAACAGTGGGCATCATGGAAATGCACATAAAAAACAATATTCAGGACACTCAATGGAATTAACGGTCCAGACTTCTTTGCAGGATTGACATCACTTGTCCCCATCCATCAGAGCGGTAGAGAACTTCCCCTCTTCTCTTGCCAAACTCTCTTGTGTTGCGTATCAGCATTATGGTAGTAGTTTGATTCTAAATGATCTTGAGGAAAACTAAAATTATTAGGCATGGATATTACTGGCATATGGGCAATACTAGTATCACATTGTTCTGCCTCACATAGCTCAGCACTGCGTCAGTATGAACCAAAGCCTGAGCAGTTCTAGCTGCATGATTGTTCTGATCCAGCAATGCAAAGAAGGGACCAGTAATGATCCATGTCATATTCTAATGCTCTTAATTTTTCCTTTCTAATGCTTAGAGCTCCTCTTCCTGTCCATCAAAATGCCAGGATCCAGTAGAGATCTTCTACATATGAAGTTGGTGGATCTCAGAACGGAGACCTACATGTTGAAAGAAGTTAGGCAGAATATGCCAGTAAGTTACTTTGCTAGTACCTGTTCTGAGGTGGAGAAGTTTTACCCATGGTGTTCCAGTGCACATACCCCTCCCCACTGATTGTTCAGGGAAGGTAGACATTTTGCAAGACTGTTTCAGTATGCCTAAAGCACAGGTGCAAGCTGGGTAGACTGGACCTCATGCCATCTACATCAGGAAGAAAGTAATCTGCAGGTCTACCTGGTAAGTGTGCTGGTGTCAGCAATGAGCAAATGGCACAAAGTATTAACAGTGCTTATCTTACTGACTCCCAAGAAACTGCTATAGTTTATTGGCAAGAACAAAATCCCAATTTTCTTTGTGGAGAAAGAATGATTTCAGAACTTTCTGAGAGCTACAGAGAAATCAAATACCAGCACATTCTCACTGGGAATTTAAACCCCAGAGTTTCACACAGCAACCCTATCAGTTTTTGGCTTTAGTTTCTTTTTATGCTTTCATATATAATGGCCAGCAGACTATGGACCTACTTGTGGCAGTGACTGTTGATTACCTACCTGTAACAGGGAAAGAAGTGATGCTGTTTAGGATGTGTGGAACTGCTGCGCATCCCAGGCAGCATTCTTGAACATCCTGAACTGGTGTAGATTACACGAGCAGACCACATCAACAACCGCCTCCAAAAGCACATGTGAAGTTTTTTTATTTTAATTATTTTGGGGCCATCTGTAAGTGCTTTGAACTGATAGTGTTTCATATTGTAATCTCTACATGTGCCAATCAAAACAGGACTTACATCAGCCCCAGGTGACTGTTTGATGAAATAACAGGCAGTGGTGACTGCAAGGCATGTCAAGACTATCAAGGCTGTTGGTTAATATTGAGCCACTAAGACTGGAAAAAACAAGATGTCCTCACGGTTCTGTCAGACATGGCTGGTGACAGCAGCAGAGAGAACATCATGAGGCCTTCTGTGCTGTGGGGTCCATGCTGTGGAAGATACTGACTGTACTACGAGCTTCTTAGATGTGTGCTTATCTTGCACAATAAATGAAACCTGCTGTTGCAAGGGTCAAACTCGACCAGAAACAGAAGGCTGCACTAGGTCTCTAACAGGAACATAGCTTGTCTCTGGCTCTAAAACTGCCAATATCATGATGATATGTTAGAATCTGGCTTTGCATCTCCTTTGAAACAAGTTCAGGCAACTAAAGAAAAAAACCCAGCCAACCAACATTGGCTGAAGATTGGCTGAATCAACCAGATGCTGAAACAAATGAAGTTTGTCTAAGGAAAATATGGGCAGTTTGGTAATACTGCTGGAAATTAGAAACTCACATATATGTTTTAAAACATTTAATTTCTGTCAGCATGAACTCAGCTGGAAGTAATGCAGGTGGTGCAAGCACAGCTTGATTCACTGATGAGGAGGAAAGCTAGCAACAAACTCTCCCACTGCAATAATTTCAGTGGCAAAGAAATATCTGCTGCCCTGCAGCAAATCTCCAGCAGGTAGCATGTAACATTTCTGGGTTTATCTGTAGTCCAGTATGCAGCCGTCTTTCTCTCAAGCACCTGATGACACCTGCCACTGTAGAAACTGGAAACCCAGCCACATAACTGCTTTTTGCTTTTGACTTAAAATCTGTTTTATCAAGTAGCTTTTCCTGTAATGTCATCAGAAAAAAAGTCTTCAGCTTTGTCACTCTAAGTGGCACATTAGTTTTATTGTGCAGAATGTTGTATGTGCATAGGCAATAGCTGTGACAGCATGAAGAGCACCACATTATGAAGCTTTCATAACAACGCAATTATTAACTCAAGTCATTCAGACACATTTTCCAATAACCACTTTGTATGTTTGATACCATAATCATTTTTGTTAGATGACTCAAATGTGCCACCATTAGAAGCCTTTTTGACATAATTCTTCTGAAATCTGTTTAACAGAACTGTGGTACTTGGTGGTATCATGAATTTTTTTGTTGGTTTTGGTGCCGTAAAAGACTCAAGTGGGATTCAAGTGGGATTTCCCATCAACACTGTCTTCCCTTCCTTCTTCACCATGCTCGGATGTGTCTGCCCACTTGTCAGCTTCTCAGAAAGCCTTTTACACACTTTCATATGTGTTTCCTCCTTGGCAGTAACCTAGCCACCAAGTGACATTCTTGAACTTGTCTGGATAATTTCTGTGCTTTCTACATTTTAGTTCCTCTTAAAGAGCACCCAGATCTGTCAGGTTCCTCACCATGAGTTGAGCTGGCCTCTGAACAGACTGCCTCTTGCTATCCCTCACAGACACCTGTGCACTTCCTCAGACAAACACACTGCTAAAAAAACCTGGAATTGAGAATATCCCTCATACCAGTGGAGCTACTGTAAACCAATTATGTCAGGTAATCTGCTATTCAAAAAGCACACACTGAAAAAGAGTAGCAGTGCATAACATTTAACAGAGTGTTTTTTAAAAAAGATTAGAGAAGGTTACAAAATCTTTTTTCCATTTGGCTCTAATGAATCACTCTGTGGTTGGTGTTATCTCTCCTTGTCTTTCCACTGTTCAAACATCCTGTTCGTCACAAAGTCACTCATTGCTGCTGTGGCCACCCAAAAGATATCTGTATAGTTTAAGCCAGTCATCTTGAAGAGGTGCGTACTTTCAGCAGGCAGTCCATCCCTTTCAAAAATAGGTGTTTAAGATAAATAGGAAAATTAACATCTGAACTCACCAATCTATCTTCAACACTATGCAGAGTCCAGATATCTGCCTTATTCTGTCTGACTTCTGGAACCCAGTATGAGAAAAATACATGTACCTCTGGTAATATAAGGGAAATATTTTGCCCACCTGACCTCCATCCATACTTGGCTCTAACAACCAAACTGGTAAGTCACCCCTCTGACACTCCCAGATCAAACACCCAAGCTTTCTGCACTTCCCATTACACATATTATTATAAAGTGCCTAACTGATCTAATTTCCAGTGCTTTACAATTTAGTTTTCATGGTCTCATTAGACCTTTTTATATTCCTTTGGAAATATTTACAGTAAGTGAGCCACATTGGGCAGTATAATGCTGATAAATTTGTGGGGAATGATCTGAATTACCTGAGTTCTTTGAAAGGAGCTATGCAGAATTCATAACTGGTATTAATCATGTAACAGTGAAGCTGGTAGAGAGATGTAATTCAGTCTCAGGTTCTGCAATATTAATCACTAATCACAACACACAACAAGTTGCATAACAGGTAGAGGCAGGGTATGCTTGAAACCAGTCTGCTGCTGACATCACTATATTTAAAAATAAAAGCAAACACCATACCCAAGGAAATGAGAACCTGAGGTGAGTTGTAATTGAACTGCTTCACGTTTCAGAGGTGAGTTGTAATTGAGCCGCTTCATTGAGCTGCTTCAAGAATTTATTTCTTCCCTGTCCCATCTCTCCTTCAAAATGATAAGTTAATCAGCTAGAAAAGTACACAGGGAATTCTCATGTCTGCATCAGTCTTTCTGTTCTTCCTCACAGAAAGGTAGTCTTCCATTCATAATTTTAGATTAGTAAGTGATGTGTTCAGAGTACTAATCTTCACTTTATATAATTCTCTCCTTTATATAATTTTGCTTTCAATTGGGAGCAAATACTAAGTTGAATATGCATAAGATACATACATAAATGTCAACTATCTCGCCTGTCTTCTTCCTCCACTTTTCAGTATTGCTGCAGTAGATGACGTTTAAGTGCATCCGTGCTGACACTTATCGTATTAAAGCTTCGAGAATGCACATCAATGCTATTGCAATATTATCATTCTTTACATTTTTCCCTTCTGGCTGAACAGACAATATGACTGATGACAGAAAGCCTAGTTATGCAGAAAGTAGTTGCTAGTAAAAGAAGCATTTGAGTGAGTCATGAATAAAGATTTAAATGAAAACCAGAACCTGTAGTTAAAAACAAGCCATAGATCAATTTTTTTTAAAAAGCAAACCCTCCTTTCAGTTATAACTTATTTTTTGACTTGAAACAAAACTTCAGAAGACAAGAAGTAAACATACATGAACTACAACTACCCAGCTTGAAATCCATTGAGGCAGCATGGTTTCTAGAACGTGAAAGCTATGAAAGGATGATAAAAATACAATCCAAACTCAAAAGAGAAAGAGTATCAAGAAGTGAGAAAAGCAAAATTTAACATACACACAGACTGGAGGAAAAAAAAAAAAAGTCAGAAAGGGAGAAGAAATGTTTCCCCCACAAAAACAAAATACTCTGCCACCCTGTGGCATCTTTTTAAACTGCATTTGAAAACAAGTTTCTTCTGTGACAGAAGAAGGAAGGGTGAGAAATATATAGGTTTACACGGTAGCGACACTTCAATATTTTGTTCTGGTTTTCTAGTTATTCTTGAAATTACTGTGTTATCACCTGGAAGATAAATATATATATAAAAATATATAAAATATATAAATATATATAGAGAGAGATATTTCCCTAGCATACAGAAAAAAAATTATTATGAATTTCTGCACCATTACTTCTTGATTTCAGGTGTCTTTTGTTTAAAGGGTAATTTCAGTCTTGCCATAGAAGGAAGTGACATTCAGAAAGTATGTATCAAACCGCTGTTGCTTTATCACACAGGACCTATGAGTTTATGAGAGAGAGATACCCATTGCCAGTTCCTAGAGCTGCTGCTGAAGTGGCCCTCTCCAACAGTCTCTCCCAATGCAGTTAATGCCATCTGCTGGCTTTCTGCTTCCAGTACAGGTTTCCATACTGCAATCAGCCCTGGGGAATAAGCTCAGGACATCCCACTCAGTTCAAAAAATTCGGAAGTTAAGATTATGAAAAAACTGAAGCTCCAAAGAAACAACATTTTAACATAAAACCTACCAATTCTGGCAGCAGGCAGCCTGGCAGTAAAAATCAACACCACGGTGTAGTGGCAACTTGAAGGCAGGGTAGTTTTGCATTAAACCACTCTAACCAGTTGTACAAGTGTTGTCTTAAATGTCTAGTACAAAATTCTTACTCTTGTAGGAAAATATGAGTATGACAGAAGGAAGCATCACAGAACACAAAAATCCAAGAGAAAGTCCCATTAAGGAGATTATTCCAAAGTATATGCTAATTGCATACCAAGTAATAAAGTTTTTTAACAAAATGCCTGAGGTGTATCTGAAGAATCCACCTAGATGGTGCAAACCAAAAAAAAAACCCACCAAACCAACCAGTTTATTTCTTCCTTTTTGCAGTTGGTTCTTATCTTAAGGACAAAAACCTCTCTAAAGAAAGGATCTGAATGACTGCAGGAAGGGAGAAGCAGTGATAACTGCACTGCTGCTTGGCTGTTTATATGATATCACATGTCTATCACTTCAGAACAGTAGGAGAAAGTAAGTGTGAAGTCTTAGTACAAACTCATTACTGTTCTGTCAGCTGTCACCATTTCCTCACTCCACTCCTCCACCATTCATATTTCTCTTCAGGATCCAATTCTGCTGAGGTATTGACACAGTTTACAAGCAGCTCAGGACAGACTATATCAGTTTTTTGAAACTTCTAAAATGATTCATAACCACAAGACTTTGGTATTAACCACATCATGTAACTCCCTTGTCTTACTGTTTCCTACTTTTACAATAACAAAACAAAACAAAAAAAAAAAAGAGTACAAACACTGGGTAGGATGAACTGGGGCAGCAATAGGTGAAATACTGCATTTTATCCTATGTTTTTTTTTTAAATTTATTATATTTTTGTTTAGAAATTTTCAACATTCTGGATAGCATACATAGAAGAAATCTCCTCACCTTCCTCCCCATGGAAGAAGAACTCACAAAGCCAGGGTGCCTGGAGCTGGGGAAGGACTCACCAGACTGTAAGTCACTATTTTAGTGAGATAGGAGTCGGAAGTTCACCGGTGCTGTCCCTGTCAGGAAATTGCATTGAGATGTTTATGGAAGTCCTACATTAATTCATTTTCATAAATCAATTTTTTCCAAAGGAAAACTCAGATCAGGAAAGAAGCTTCATGCGATGAACCTCATACAAGTAGGTTTTGAATAACAGGGAGAGGACAGCAGGCAGATAAGAGGAACAGCAACAAGTTTATTTCTTCTTTGCCAGCCCCAGGCTCGTGTCTCCACTATCATGTAATTTTGAGGTGCACCATCCATATTCTGCTCATGAGTACTCATTTAAAGGACCGGAAACTGCCCCAAGAGCACCAGGTTAGCACACAGAAGTGGCTCAGGATCTAACAGAGCCTGTCTGACTGCACCCCACTGCATGGCCAAAATCAGCAATTACTTCAATTTTGGCACGAGAGGAACTTCTTCATATGATATACTATTTAAAAACTCACTACATTGAGTTTCATGGAACATCAGGTAAACTTTCCTGCTTGTATAAAGGGACCTTTTGGGTGTACAACTTACTGTTAAATCTAAGAGCTTAATGCATGAGAACATGCGTACAGTAAGAGCGTAAACATGAAGTCTCCCAGCATGACACAAGGATGAGCACACAGAAGCAATTAGTAGTTGAAAACACAAAGATGTTGAAATGTCTGAAATCAGTCAAGTATTAGTCCACGTAAAACAAACTTGGTAGAGGACTCTCATTCTTGGTATGCAGTAAGTGAAGGCAGCGGAACTGATGAAAGGATTTTTTAACTGAAAAATCAACAGGACTAAATTTGTCTTTCTGCCCTTCTATAGTTTTCTGCTTTATTTCTTTAGTGAGAATATATTCTTGTCCTCCTATTTGTTCTCCATAGAGGAAAAGTCTTACTTCCCATGCTAATGGCAAAGGGAGGCCAACAATGGACATTGGACATACTTGAAGAGTGTGGAGGCTGATCATCCTTGGCAGAATCTTCAAGAGATCCCTAACTCAAAGGAATTATTGTCTTACCCCAGATTCTGGATGACAAATCAGTTGTATTGATACTGACCTTCGAGCTGGTGCAGTGTCCTTCCAAAAACCATGGTGGGAAGCATGTTACGGCACAGTAACAGAGTCTGCTTCAGTGCTTCTGTACTCCATTACAGATAAGAACTAATTCCCAGAGTTGCAAGAGCATCTTGAAAGAGTTCAAATAATGAATAAAATCTCAGATTGGCTTGGAACTATTTTGAGGAGCTCAGGCAGGTCTGAATATATACCAGAGAGAGATTTATCATTTAAAGGAGAAGAATATCAGGCAACATATCTCTAGGTGCAAAAGCTTTATTGTTGTGGTTGGCCCAACTGTTTGCTTAGCCCATCCACTGCTTAATCAATCCGATGCTTGTGTAACACTTCCAGGATTTCTACGTGACATTTCAGCACCCAGAAAAAAAGATGTTTTCCAGGCATACCTTTATGGGGTTTTAATGGTGATACAGCTGAACTTTGTGATGAACTTGCAGTGCTAGTAAGTGCCATACCCATAAAGCTGACCTCAAGAGACACCTTTACACCTTTGAAATGGACCTATGATTCACACATTGTGCAACTGAGTTGCTGCATGATGCTCCAGGCATCTCTAGCAATTCTGGCAACTACTGTGGCAGCAGATAATCAAAACATATCTACCTTCATTCTAAG
Source organism: Morus bassanus (assembly GCA_031468815.1). Lineage (NCBI taxonomy): Eukaryota > Metazoa > Chordata > Aves > Suliformes > Sulidae > Morus > Morus bassanus. Next base: position 52,962,710 of record CM062567.1, on the reverse strand, counting down.
ACATAACAGGCTCATTTAGTTGGTTTGGTTACTTCATCTGTTGTAAATGACATTGATGAAAATCTCAGTTATCCAAAAATGATCGATGGATTCAACACAGAGAAAGCTTGTAAGTGGCACTAATCATAATGAATCTCAAGGATTGCAAATGATTCCATTTCATTTATATAATAGGGTGTTCACGATAATTACTTTTGACATATGATATGCATATAGTTTGAAACATGAACACATGTTTTCCAGGATGTTTGTTCTTAAAAGTATATGCGTGTTGACCCTACATTATGAAATTACAAACTATTCCTTTTCAGGATTTGTTAGCATTTGCTGGCAAGTTTATCCTTTTTGTTTGCAAGAGACAGTGTTGTAGCAGCTATTTTCAAGTGCATACATTTGACTTCTCTAATAATTTCAAAAAACACACTTGTGAAATCTGCAGGATAAATGATTTCACTAAAGCAATAATTTGTATTTCAACTCCAGCAAAGCACAAGGTGGAGGGAATGAAAGCTAGCAATCAGCAACAGGAAGGAAGAACATGACATAACTGAAAAATGTAGAAAATTCGAGGCTGATTTTCTGCATTAATTTCAGATGTTGAAAAATAATATGGCTTTTTTCCTGTAGGTTTACATTCTGACTGTGTACACATATATACAAATTTCATTTACAACCTTTCTTTGTATTAATATTGCGAACACTACATTTATATTATGCTCCAGCTTTCACAACATAAATGCAACAAATCCACCTTTCGGATAACTCACTCGATTTAACCACGGATATGATGCTTGCCAGTGAAACAAATTAATGTGCCTTTTCCAAATGTGCAATCCAGGGTTTACATCATTACCACACCATATGAGAATTCAGCGCTTGATGTTTCCAGGTCCCCTTAAATTAAGCTGTAGTAGTACATACTGGCAAATTTAATCAAAAGGTCAAAGATGCTGATGATATAGCTGTCTATGCCACAAAAATGTATGTTTGCTGTGTATGCAAAGTCAGGTAAAAAAGAAGAGATATGAAAAAGTGGTGAATAATCACTCCTCCACTAAATCTTTTGAGTCTGATACACAAAACAGTTTAGTAAAAGTATGCAACTTTCCATGAAAAAACAGAGTATGCCTCTTCTGGTACGAAATCAAAGTGCCCAGTATTCACTGGGCACAGTGAGCATTTATTCACCTTTCTTAACTGTTCTTAACCTTATTTGTTGAGGTTCTTGGATTTGTCCAGACTTTAACACAAATGTTCATAGGAAAAGAAGCACCAGTTTTGTGAGTAGGCCCAGTCCTGAGTGTTATTCATGTTAAAGAGGATTACATGTGCATCTTTCATTTGTGCAAGAATAAGATACATATTAGAAAGGCAGTACCCCATATTCTTGTGAATTTTGGTCATGGTTAAATTGGCCTTCTTATTTTGCAGTGAGAACTTTATTTCAAATAAATCAGTAAGTACTTTTCAAGATCTCATCTGGGATTCACTTCCTTTCCCTAACAGCTATGTACGGATTGAAAATATGTATTGTTATATATTGCTATATTTAGTTATATAGCAATTCTAGAATCAGAAACAAATGACCAAAAAGAAAGCATAGAACAAATATTTACCACAGATTCCTGCTTCCAAAATAAATTGAGTAAAGATAACTTTCTTATTCACCAAACTGGGATTTTCAACATTTACCATATTTAATTCTATATATTTTTAGAAAAGAACCCATTATTCATAAGGAACTTTAAAACCAAAAGCACACAGCAAGCTTACCTCGGGAATGTCTCAAAAGACCACTTAACAATTGCAACAATTGGTTATGCATCATTTTTTCCACAGCTTGCTGCCCAAAGTGTCAGCTTTTGCCTTAATTTCTGAATTTGCAAACTCAACAAAAATATCTCCATTTGGAAAAAAAAAAATCCTCAATGGCATTTTTTAAGAAAGTAAGAAAATTAATGAAACAGAAGCATACCTCTATGTGATTTTGAAAAACAAATACCTAAGCCAAGACATGTAGTAAATCACAAACCAAAAATATAATGTAACCTTGAGTTACTTGAGTTTATAACCATGTACATTTTAAAAATTCATCAAAACAAACAAACAGACCATTTATAACAAATTATCCTAATCAATTTAAGATGATGGAAAGCAGAACTTAAGACAAGAAATGAGTACTTCTCTTGAAATCTGTCCTCTGTCTACTCATTCTTTGTGGTTGGGAAGAGGTACAAATGACGTCCTTCGGATTGTTTTGAAGAGCCAGATGAATCATCAGATTCTTTTTCAAGACATTTAGTTGATGCAGTAAGTAAGCCTCCACTGGGCATGAAGAAAGTTAGTGTCTAAAGCAACCTGGAACCCACCAGTGATTTCTACAGATGGTGCACTCTAACTGTGACTGTCAGATTTTTACACAATACTGCAAAAAACTGCTCAAAGCCCTTATTTTTTATGAAGAAGATTACACAATTAATATGCACTAATTAATAATAAATTGCTAATTTACAGCTAAGAATTAAAAAAACAATTAATAACAGGTTAATATTTTCATGATGTGCAGAGTAAGTCAAATATCCTAGATACTGTTTCAAATTTCTACAGAAATGGTGTGGGGTTGCCTGCTGATTAGATAAGCTGCGCTGCTGCAGTTGCTAAGGTCTCTATTGAACGACAACACTGTTAAGATATGTCTCTTGCATAGTGGTGAATCAGGCAGTGAATGACTGATCTGGAGTTACCTCTTGTTTCTGGTCATGGATGGAAGTAAAAGACTGACATTACCCCAAGCTCTACAATTAGTTTGTGCATCCTGTCTTATCTACCTTTCAGAAGACAAGATTTTTCCCTGAAAAGGATTCAGGGAACACATAAAACTTTTTGATGTCATGTCAAAATCCAGCTGACTGACAGAAGAAAAGGTGAAATTGCTGGTTACCAGATGAATAAGAGACCCAGAAAGTGGGGGAGAGGAGAGGAGAGAAAAGGCAAAGACTTTAAGGCATGCAATAGTGTTCCAGGAATGGTTTTTTTCAGTCACTGAAATTATCTCATGCCTAAATCTAGCTTCTTAACAGACTTCCTGGCTTTCTGAAACTGAATGCAGGTAAAGATGACTTGTGCAGTGAGTTTCTGTGTCTGTTCTAGCTGCCTCTCAGCTAGAAGGGAAGAAAACAATCTCACTGATCCATGGTAGGTGGTTTATTTTTCTCATGGCAGATGCAGTTTCCAGTATCTTGCAGATCATTCTGTTAAGTGCTTTTGTGACATGTGGTAATGCATTTGTCAAGTAAATTTTCAATTTAATGGGATTCTTTTTGAATAGTAAAATAAATCATTTTGCTGTTGGATTGACAAAAGTGAGCTCTACATAAAATGCAAACTTAACTGTTCCTGCCAGTTATTCCGCACTGACCTCCACATGTGGGGTCAACTTTGGGGCTCCATGCAAAGATATGGCACCAATCACTGCATGCCAAAGCACCACCTTCTGGAAGCCCATCCTGGTGGAAAAGAGAGTTGTGATAACTCGATGGCCTCTTGCTACCCCGGCTCTTGTTTGTCAGCGTGCAACTGGTTAGTGGACAATCCAAACAGACCACATCACAACAGAGGCTATCACTCAAGACCATGCTGTCAAGGCTGACCAGTCTTTTGCTCACTGTAGCCTCTGCAACCATGCAGTATAATTCCTGTTTTCTTTTGGTGCTTTCTGCAAGGAGCCTGTCAAATGTTAACTACAAGCCTTAGGGGCCATCAGGGAAGATTCATGGATACTGTCAGCAGCTATACTAACCATTCTGCTGCTGCCAGAGTAAAACACTCTCCAAAGGCTGAAATGGCATCCTCCTCTCACCCACAGACATTTGTTTGTAAGAGGTCTGAGAGCCACTTTATAGCTGATGCTGCTTACCCACTCTGATCCTGTGCTACATTGTCATTTAGCAGAAAGCACAGACCAGGTGCTACTTCAGATCACAGTATGCAGATATCCAGGGTCTCAGACAAATATACATTCGGACAAATAACTGATATGACTGAATATAGGTATATCATTTAGGGAATTAGAGAATTCTGTGGTAGGAATGCTTAAAAGATTGATAAATGGGACCAGTTTTAAACTTTGCTTTTATTCCAAGCTTAGACTGTACATCATGACATGGGACATTTGGTACCTAACTCTGGTTCACATAGCAAGTTTTCATAACACTTTGATAACAAACCTAACAGACCAGGACTGGAGCCTTGTGCAGTTAGCATAAGGCACACTAACACCGGCTTCTAGTGACTGCAGCAGGATTTTTTTACTGGGTCACTGGGTACAGAAATGCTTATATATTATTACCAATTATGTTATATTAGTTTGCCTATATTTGAGTTCAAAACAAGCTATTGTTAATTGAACCCCAATTCATGTGATTCTACTTTTATGGGTGCATCAGGCCACTGCTTTGACTGCATAACCATGAAGTGATAAGCTCTGAGACACAGGTTAGACAACAGTCTGATGAACACTGCATGTACTATCACCACCCTTCTAGCAAAATGACAGTGGAGAACCTAGGACCTCCAACACCTGCATAGCCATCCCAGCCCCACTGGCCTCCCAAGACCTAATGACAGAAAAATAAATGAGGCCATCTGGTGCACTTGGTTCAGAGCTAGGGCTAGTTCACCACAGCAATCAGATAAACCACTGCACCAAACCATCAAAGCCTTGCAGCCATCCTGCTCACATTTTTGGAAATGATTAGATTTGTCTCTCACCCTTGGCAGACCTTGTACATACAGCATTTCTTAATGTGTAGATGTCGTGGTTTAACCCCAGCCAGCAACTAAGCCCCACACAGCTGCTCGCTCTCTCCCCACCAGTGGGATGGGGGAGAGAATCAGAAGAGTAAAAGTGAGAAAACTCATGGGTTGAGATGAAGACACTCCAATAGGTAAAGCAAAAGCCATGCACACAAGCAAAGCAAAACAAGGAATTCATTCACTACTTCCCATCGGCAGGCAGGTGTTCAGCCATCTCCAGGAAAGCAGGGCTCCATCAAGCGTATAGGCTACTTGGGAAGACAAACGCCATCACTCTGAATGTCCCCCCTTCCTTCTTCTTCCCCAACTTTCTATGCTGAGCATGACGTCATATGGCATGGAATATCCCTTTGGCCAGTTGGGGTCAGCTGTCCCAGCTGTGTCCCCTCCCAACTTCTTGTGCACCTGGCAGAGCATGGGAAGCTGAAAAAGTCCTTAACTAGTGTAAGCACTACTTAGCAACAACTAAGTCATCAGTGTGTTATCAACATTATTCTCATCCTAAATCCAAAACAGAGCACTATACCAGCTACTAGGAAGAAAATTAACTCTATCCCAGCCAAAAACAGGACAGTAGACCTTTACCTGCACCTCCTCTACCTGACAGCTGTTCTTACGTGCTGTACGTGACAGATGGGCACTCCCTAGGCAACCAAGTTTGTCTCTACAAATGAAGCCAGGCTGTATTCCTTATTTTGTTACATCTTGGTCTGTTTATGCCTTTTTCTCTGTGTCACCAAGGATATGGTCTCTGGTGGGTGCTAGAGTGTGGCAGAGCCCTGGAAGCCCCACATGCAAAGGAAGAAAGCTATGAAAGTTACTGCCTCTGGGGTAGCATGGACCCATGCACAGCCTGCGTGTCTGCTAAAGTCAATCTCGGCTGGCAGCTGTAGCCACTTTATCATGCTTGCCACCCTGGTGCTAAGCATGATAGGGAGCGGAGGTCCCAGTGGGGACCATGTCTGGTTGCCAGCAGGCAAGCTCTGGCTGATGCTATTTTTTCTGCTGCCGTTGCCATAGGAGACTCTTGGTTGAGGAGGCGCTGCTGACTTTCCCCCCTTCCACCCTCCCGTCTGCTACAGCACATTCCCTGCCTCTGTGTGTATTGGCTCATGTCTACAGGCATCTGTCTCTAAATCTCCTCAGTATTCAGCGCCCCTCTCTCCCATGAGAAAAATTAAGGCATAAATCTCATTTTTCCTATTTCAGAGGAAGCCTCAGGCCAGATCCTATCGCTGAGTGGAACGGTCTGAGTAGGATGTCAACATGCGAGAGAAGATCCCCTCACCTGGGTTGTTCTTGGAGGTTGATGTGATACTTCTGGAGAATGGCACACAGCTGAAAGGGGATCTGGAGACTGCGTACTTGGGATCTCCTCCTCTCAATCCAGGCCTCAGACCTGAAGGCTTGCTGCAGACCAACACAGTGACTTTATATATATCAAGCTGACAGTGACTGAGGTTTCAGCCCTGCGCTCTCCTGAACATCACCATTGCCTTCTTCAGTGTCTTGAGAAAACAGGACATGATACTGAGAACCTCCACTCCTCTGATCCCTGAGGGATCCCAGTTGGAGCTGAACTCCTCTCACTATTGTCTCAGACCCTCTTTGGCTAGGAGAAAGACAGCCATCCTCCCAGCCCCACACCCTTCTTCAACTCAAGGACAAAAAAGAAAGGAATGGGTATTTTTTATAGCATGTATCATGTCATTAGTATGTCCAGTAGAACCTAGAGCATGGACTGAGACTTGTTGAGACATTGCCAGAGTACCATGTCAAAGCGAGCACAGCCATGTCCATAGCAGTAAACAGTAGTGGTCCCTAGCGCACCCCAACTTTCATACCATGTGCAGGAGATGTTTAGGGAAAGAGCTGGCTGTCAGGTATAAATACTTTCCTGAGACCTTTCAACAAATTTACAGATGATTCTAAGAGTTTACAAGTTTACTGAGAAAGTCCAGTGCCAGGGAATAATTGTGCACATGGTTCAATTTAGTAGTAGAAATGCAACCAAAGTGTGATGATATAGAACTGATGCTGGACAGACTTTACGAGGAAAACAAGAAAATCTGAGAATTTTCCCTTGGCTTGAGCTGACATCTCTGTGTGTTTTCGCTCAGTATGACTGTATCTTGCTGCTATGGCTGTGTTTTACTGCCAGGTTTCCTCCACACTTACAGACAAAATGTTTTAAAACTTGCATGGAACATTTCAGTTTAGCTATATGGCCAAGTCATTGGGAAGCTTTCAACAAAGAGAAATTTCTGTAATTCAGATTATTCTTCAGGCAGCTGTTTTTAATATCAAATATTCTCTTTCGAGCAACCTTCTAAGATTAAGGTGTGTTGAACTCATCAGTTCACTGCCACCACTCCTGTCTGATGTGGATCATACAAGTGAAGCAAAACAAGTGAAGCTGAGTGATGTGATGGGACATGAGGCATAGCCTAGCACGGCTAGGCATCTCATAGCCTGGAGATGAAGTTTTATATCATTACTATTTTGTACTTTATATTTAAACCTGAAACCATTTATACTTAAACCTGGAAATTATATATGAGTTTGAAACATAGAGGAACAATTATTCTAGATCCAGAAAGTGTGTTACTTAAAATTCTAGACATGTTCATGGCTCTATTGTGCTGTATACACCACTTGACTTGCATTAAAAAGGAAAAGCTATCAGAATTTTTATACAAGAGACAAACATACTCCTGCCATCTGTAACTGAAGTACCTCTCTGCTTCTCTGCATGTTTCAGATGTTGAAACTTTGGGCAAAGTGGTGAAAGTGAAATTAGCAGTAGATTCATATGGAAAGGTTTTGAAGTTTTGAGCTTGAGTTAACGGAAACTTATAAAGTAGTTATAAGTTAACTGAATAATTGGAGATAATTGAGGGCATTGAACAAATTTAGGTGAGAAATTTGTTCAATCAGACTTTAAAACTTGTATGTGCTCAAAGTTGAAGGTAAAACTAGATTTATAGCTACTTGTATAAAACAACAAGCCTGTTTTGTTTAACATGTAGTTATAAAATACTGAATTTAGACACACATGTACAGTATAACACTACTGTACTGTTTTACAGAACAAAAAGCTGAAACTAATATGTTATCTTGGGAATACTTGGAAGATCATTTACTTATTCATAACAGGATTACCATTTTTATAGCCTGTTTCATTATTTAACTAAAGCTAGAAACTCTCTCATTTAAGGATGAAACAGCTGCCCGTAGCATGTTTGTACACACAGAAGAGGAGAGGGAATAATTTAAAAGACCAGATAGGTATGATGGCCATAACATTGCATTTATATCAGCATATACTGATATATAAATATATCTTTATATATTTATATACTGTGTTATCAGTAACACATGGAACTCTAGAACTAAAACGTGTATTAAAAGAGAAAAGGTTATAAATGTTCAGGTGGGTTTCAGATTGAAATTCATTAGCTTGGGTCTTGAAGTTCATCAAATTTCAACAACGGGGATAACTCACTGGGATCAGCAGCTGACTGTTAAAAAAAGAAAAAAAAAAAAAAAGAGGACCAGTAAATATATACTACAATGCTAAAAAAAATCAGGAAGCAGTTTAAATAAGCTTTCCAAGACATGTCTGAAATATAAATCCCTGGTTCCTTAATGGATCTCCAATTACTTTATTTCACTGTTGGACCATCTTCCACCAGGAAATCTCTTTTCAGGAAAAAATTGTTAGGCCATGTTACCACCTGTACTACAAACAGCATATGGGATGGCATAGCTGTTAGCAGTAAGTGAACAAGGAATTGCTGTGTACATTTTCACGTACTGAGTTTGCAGCGTATATATGAATGCATATATATGTTTCCCATCTGTCTTTGTGTTCAAAGGCAGTACTGGGGAAACAAATGTGTTACCCTTCCAACCTCTGTGGTGAGCCCATGGGACTAGCAGAGTGTTTGGCACTTGGGCTGTGTGCAATAACAATCGTTACAACCAGGGGCACCTCCTATGCACATGAAGTGTATGCATGCATCATGTACAGCTGGAGCACAGGAAGGAAACCATGACAGCAGAGGCAAATCTGGTTTTGAGATGACTCAGACGTGATTTCTGATCCTCTAGCATGTTATATTGGAAACCCTGGGACAAACCCAAGCTGCAGTTTCACAAATAGGATGAGTCATCCAGCCGCGGGCTTGCACCTTATCACCTTTTTCCAGCAAGATCCTTCATCTATAGATAAAAATACATCACCAGCCACATAAAATCTTCCTGTTTCTGCTAATGACCACCCTCTTTGATGTATGATTACTCACTACATGATCAAACAGCATATATCCTCTTCCTATTCACAGGAACATATGACAGAAATGATCACTTGTGGTTTATCTCATGTTTCTATCATATACTGGGGAGGCATATGGCACTTACCGCTCAAAGTCCTTAGTGAAAAAAGTGTGGCCTATGCTAGGTGAAAGCTTGGCTACTGCTGGCCTCTGCAGTACTTCTATATGCAGGTACAAGCCAGGACTTGGCATCCATTAAACAAGTTGAACCAGCATAAAGCCTTGAATGTTAAAGTGACATCTGAAACAGGATCTACCATTTAAAATGTTTCTGAATGTGACACTGGCATTTACCACGTCTAACCAGCAGTCTTCTAAGGACTGAGGTATATTTTTGAAAGTTATGGTTGGCTAAATATTATGATGACTGCAGACGTACTGAGACCTGTTTTCTGTTACTAATAATTTTATTATCTTAGAACAGATATACAGCAAATTGCATTAATTGGATCAGAGTTTGAAAGAGTCGATAAAGAGAATAACTCAGCGTAGTGTTTTCCCTACATAAGCTTGAATGAGTACAGCCTGAAAAAGTTTCAACTCCTTCAGCACATTCTCTAAAGAACAAGTCAAGTCAGAACAAGTTAAAAAAATTTTGTTTAGATTTAGCCTTCTCAACGTGATCTGTTCAACTGTCTCTGCCTTGTGTGCTCTTCCAGTTTATAAACCACCCACTGTCTTGCTTTTTCTTTTAAATGACCACATAGTGCAAATTAGTAAGGAATTTAAATACAAAACCAAACCAAACTCTTACACCAGCCAAATCATGCTCCAAATCCTTGACTATTTTATTCATTATGGCCATAAAAACATACCTCATTTAGTCTCTGGCAAAGTTTTTAGTGGCCATTTTACTGCACTGTTTAATTTCCACTCTTATCTTAGCAAGGAACAGTACTTCATATGCTACAAAATTTTCTACCCAATACAGCTGTGCAGATACTAGCCTGTCCCATGACTGGAACGTAACAGCATATTCTGCTTGGACTACATCACAATTCAAGTATTCATGTAACTTTCCATCATATTTTCAGGTCTGGTACTCTCTAAAACCCTAAACCTTTCCTCAAGCATATTTTGGTGCTCACCTTAATGTGTCAAGATGATGCGATTTTTTGATCCTCTATTTTTTCTGCCCTGCTGGGTTTTTCTACCATGAATATGCTAAAAGTTTTCATATATACCTGTTCAGATTGTCTCTGCAGATGAAGATGTCCCAGTCAAAACAAGTCACACACAACAAGGTTTTACAAGTTGGAGTTCTGTAAATAGAGAGAGGTTCAGTACGGCTGTGTTAACTATTCTGGAGGTCCTTGAAGTAGGCTCTGAAGATATTTAGATCTGGTAAACTAGAAACACCTCTGTATCTTTACCAGTTAACTTTGTTTTTAAATACTTATGTGAACCTCAGTTACAATCTATCGTTGTTACCTGATATCACAGGTTTTGTTCTTCAACATACAGGAAGCTGCTTCAAGACAATGTATCTTCACTTTCCTATGCTTTCCAGATCCTGTTGCAAAGACCAGTCTTCTTTATCTCTCTTTTAGTAGAGTCCTAACCAGGACACATGAGTAATGGAAAACTGTACACGGATCTGGTGAATCAGTGTATTTGAGACTGCCAGAGAGCAAACTACTAGTCTGTTTACAGCTGGCCTAGATATCATAGAGATCAGAGTTACCAGTTTCTTTGATGAAGACTACTCGAGCTGTTGAAAAACACTTATTATTTCTTGTGGCACTCTTGTGTTCATGGGTGGGGAAATATTATACCTACAAAGGATGAACCCAACGTTATACAGTAGTATTCTTTAAATCAGTATGTAAGATTTTGAATATGTTTCATACACCCAAAAGACAAACCAGTATACGGACAAGGAATGACAAATACATAGAAATATTTTTACAAAAATTAACAAACACAAATAAAACTTCAACAAAGGCAGAGATTTAAAAATATATTGTCATGTGTACTACATCCATGACTATTAAGCATGCTGTCGTTCACATAATTTTGAGATTCTAGGGCTCTCGGGCACCAAGTCCCAGAGGTGATAGTCACATTACTTAGAAGGATTAATGCCCATTTTTATCAAGATTTCTAAAACATTACATTCTCTCAGTTCCTTTTCATCTGCACATTTTCTATATATTCCATGCTGACATTCATGAACCTCTCTTTTGTGGTACGAAGTGTGCAAAAGTTTATGTATTAGTAACATCCTTTAGGGTTATCATTCATGTTGTCTTCGGGGCAAATTTGGGTGCTGCACCTACCACTGACAGAGCCAGGTCATTCTCTGAATGCAAGCTGTCAATTCCACTACGTTTGTTACCATTTATGGGCAAAACTGATATTAATTATCTCTCAAACCTCCACAATTGTAACCTGTAGCACTCTTGGACTGCCAGCTAGAAGCTAACTGCCTGTTTTTGGAGTCATCTGGTCTCTCACCTTGGGAGCACACATGCTGGTGTATCACAGTAAGTCCTTATGGAAAATTTCTTAGATTGTTAATTTATTTTATGCAGTTTCTTTGTTTATCAATGAGTTCTACCACACAGAACTATTGTACCAGCAACAGTCTGTGCAATGGAGATCCACACCTGCAGCAGCAAGCATCACATTCTTCAGTTTTGCAACTTTCTGAACCATAACAGCTATTTTTGTTTTCAAGAAATGAAAATGTCCACCATTTCACATACTTTCTTTCTGTTTTCCACAACAATACAAGAAATCATAAAGCCTTTCCACTGCTGTCAGTTCCATAGTCTACCTACGGCTGCTGCAGAGAAAGCCAGTATACACATACAGAGCTTTCAAGTTACACAGACTGCTACACTGCCAGCCTAAGAACAGTTCTGCAGAAAAGCTGGGACGATCAGATGTTGTCTCATCATGAGCAATCCTAGAGTGAATCCAGGCAGGAGGAACACCAGTACACATCCAGGAAATCTAGCAAGCAAAAGGCACAGAATGAATAACCACAGCACCGGCGTGCATGTGGACTATACAGCTGCAGAAGAGATCACAAGAGATTATAAATGAAGGTGATTAAGGTCTCCAGTGTGTTTATGAGCAGGTAGTCATCACAGCTACATAGGCACTGGCATCCGAGCATGTACTAGGGCACATAAAAAGACTGACTTGCAGGTAAAACCCATCTCTAGTTTTGTCTCAAAGGTTACAAGTCTCAACAATGTCTACAACTGGTTTTTACTACTTTGTAAAAGAATGTTAGTCAGTTGAACCGAAGTCATCCTGGGCATTAACAACTCATGACAAAGATCAGATCTGAAATTAAGTTGTATGCACAAAATGGAGTAAAATAGTTTTAAAGTTACTCAGAAAAATTACATAGTCATGCATCATGAACCTATTTTGGTTTATCCATCATATATTTTCAGCATACTTACACAATCATTTTGATTCTGGAAAAAAAAGACGGTAAACTCCTAACCCTTTTTCTCTGATGTCTTTTATAATGACCACCGAAAGTTCTGGTCTGGATAAGCTAAATATGCCATCATTAAATTTAATAAGAATTTTACAGATCTATATGCTCTAACCTAAAGAAGCATCCACTGGAAATGCAGACTTGCAGATTTTTTGGATAGTGTTTATTATAGAAGAACATCTCATAAAATCAACAAGCTGCACTGAAACTGCCTAATGTGGCAGCTAAAACACTCTGACAGAAGAAAGTCCTTTGTTTGGGGGAAAAAAAAGTGACATGGAAATCAGGTACAACCTCCAATAAAGGTCTTGCTTTCATGTCTCTGTAGATATGATGTTTCAAACATCATCCCAGGGACCAAGAGAAGAAACAGTCATTGACTGTTATTCCCCAGGTGAATTCACACTAGTGCGATGTGATCAACTATATAGAAAGGAAGAGGTTAAAAAAAAAAAGCTGGAGAAAATATTTTTCCTTATTCAAGGCTCTTACTAGTTAATTTCCCTTCCTTCCTACCTCACCCCCAATCAGGTATATACCTTTACCCAACAATTACTAGACAATAACATGTAGACCTAATTCCTCACTGAAATGTTGATGATCAGAAAAAAAAGTGAGGGAGGCAGAGCATGAGACCCAAGAAGAAGAGGTTTAGCTGCTGATTAGTAAACAGATGACACAACTCCAATCTTCATTTACTTCTAAATTTGAAGTTTAATTCTAAAATCTAAAAGTGTGTTGATGGGGATGGGTGCAGTGAAAATCAACCTCTTCTTTTAAGTCCAATATTTTAAAATACCAAATTTATGAATGAGATCCCCTTACATTAAATATTTTGTGATATCCAAAGCATACATATGATCCATTTGAGCAGAGCAGTTAAAGAACAGGCTGTGTCAGCCTTTTAACATTTGGTACAGGAACATTACCTCATTCTAGTGTTTCTCTTCAAGACTTTTTTTTTCTAATATATAAAAAAGTGGGTGTTCATGGAGAAAGTGGTCTGGATAAAGAAGTTAGCAGTTTGTGAAGGAAACCCCAAAAACATAGCCTATGTTTTGGGGCTTTCATTTCCACATGGCGGGTGGGTTAAATATCTCATCTTTCATAGTTCTTTCTAATTTTGTGAGCCTGTTAATGTTTTGAAAGTTATTTTCCTTCTTCATGCAGGAAAAGAAAGATTATTCAAGGGCACTCCCCCACTTCCAAGCAGGCCAATGCAGAGTTTATACTAGTTCCAAAGCTAGAGTTTTCCAGTAAAAAAATGTAGGAAGTGATTTAGTGTTGGCTATATAAACACATTATTTCTGATCTGGATGTGAAGTCTGTCTTGCCACCTAATCGATCTAATCCAAGCTGTTAAGGCATAGCACAATCTCAGCATTGAAAACTTCTGCAACTCTGTGGAAATATTGCCTCATTCAAACTGCTGCAGAATGAACATCCATCAACTTGAGATGATTTAACAGTGAGAAAGAACATCTATTCTCACTCCTTTAAGTGCTGTTACCCTACTTTTTTCCTCATATTAATTTCAGGAAATAAAATTAACTCTTCAGTAGGGGCTTTGCAGGACATGCTTTGGTGAGCAGTCCCAGAAAACTTAAGGAAAGTGACAAGAAAGACACTAAAACTAGATTTTCTTAAGATGCAGTAGATATACAAAACAGCACTTAGTATGCCTGGGCAGGGCTTCAGAAAAAAATTGGAAGCATGGATGATTTACAAGTCAGGAACAACATGCATATGTGAAATGTGAGCAGTTTACATTTGATTTGTGATCATTCGTAAACCTATACTTCCACAAAGAAATTCTTACCAGCTAGGATGCCTTTAAGAGTTTATCTATATATGAAAATAGCCACACTGTACTCTGGACCAATTGTGCTTCCTACCTGTATAACTGAACTTCACCTTTATCTTCTGTTAATTTTTGGGGCTGCTGAAATACAAGCTTACATCTGAAAAACAATACTTTGTTCTGAACCGGTGCCGTCACAGACCTGTGTTGATAGCAGGTGAGCATGAGCAGTCACCATTATTGGGCTTTCAAGACCCTCCTTTGGTCACCGTGACTTCCACAAAAAATTTCCTCTTTTCATCCCCATCACCTCACAATCTGCAAGTAAAACAGAGAGAAGGTGGATTGCCAATTATGTTCCAAGACTAATTTCCTCACATTTTAAAGGCTAAGGTTGGATTCTGCCCAGGGGGAGAGAAACAGAAGAGAAACAGTGCAGGAAATGGCGCCGCTTCCCCCAACCCCTCCTCTCCCCAGCTCCCTCCCCACTCCCCTCTCTGCATGCCCGCAGCTCGGCTCCCAGTGCCATGTCAGCCCCAGATTGGTAAAAGAGGGTGATGGGGGAAAACTGACGGTTGGAGACTGAGCAGTGAGGGGGGCTGGGGCAGGGTAACGGCCTGGGGAGGCAGTTGGAGCCGTTGAGGGGGTGACAGGCAGGCGGCCACGGGCTGTCCCCAGGCAAGTGGCTGGTCCAGGACAGGAGCAAGGTGTGCACACGGGTGTGGGGCTGGGGGTGCCCGTCTGCTGCCGGTTACCCCCTGTCTCAGGAGTAAGCAGGCACCCAAGCCGTTGTGTGATGACGTGCTTGTCATGGAGGGGGTGTGTGCTGAACCACTGGGTGCACGAGCACCCGAGCGTCCTGGTTATGGGAACTTGCGCAGCACGCTGCCCCTGAGCTGCCGTGTGTCCACACGGTTGTTCACTTATCCATGTTTCTGTGTGCGTCTGTGTGCATGCAGAAGGGAGAAGTGCACAGGATTGCATGCGTGCACACCCAGGTGTGCTCATGGAGAGGGCCTGTGCAGATGAGTGCGCACCTGTATAATGGAGGTGCGTGCCTGCATGCTTGGGTGCCTGCAGAAGGATGTGAGTCTTGAATGTACTTGTGGAAGCATGCAGGCATGCATGTGTGTGCAAGCTGAAGTGCGGTGTCCCTCAATGAGTGTTTTCCATCTATGATTTTTTGTATTTTATCCAGTTTCATAGAATTCAAGGGTAGGGAGCAGATGGTCCATCAGAGTGTTACCTAGGAGCATGCTGTCACACACAAGTGCTTCTGCACAGGGAACTATATGTCTGTACGTATGTATGTATACACAGGTGCATGTCAAAATCTCACAGGCGTTTGGATATTTTCATTTATATATGTGTATGAAGGTTTGTGCTAAGATATTGAATGTCTATCTGCAAAGAGTTTGCATATTTGAATGTCAGTTTGGCAATGTATCTGAGTGTGGACCCAGGTCTATTTTTATATGCGAATAGTCTGAGGAAGCAGTTTTGGTTGTAAAGTAGGTAGGAAGAGGAGTAGCATGTGGATAGCAAAATGCCTTGTATATTAAGGCTAGAGAAGCATGTTGCCTGTATCATAAATAACAGAGAAAATGTGCTTGTCTGTTCATGGTTTTTCAGTATAATATTGACTCTATTACTGAGAGAATGTGTTATGTGAAAATTTTATTAAAAAGTATAGATGTCACATATATCTTCACATCTGTCTCATACAGCTACTATGCCAGATTAGTATCTGTATTTGTGTATTTGCACGCATATCACATGTCTGTTCTGCAGTGCTTTCATTTGCCATCTGAGAATGCATGACTGTACATTTTTAATTGGGGAGCATGTATAGTCCAATTGGGAAGTATAGCCCATTGTGATATATGTGGTATATATTTTGTAGAACTAGTCTTCCAGCACATTCACTCTTATTGCTCAGTGACAGTAGGTAACAATGAAAGACAAGTTCTTTAGATGAAGATCTCCTACTAATATGGCATATTTTCATCAGTTTCCTATAGTTTCAATAGTTAGCATCATCTCCTCAAAGTCTTTAAAGGATTGAATTTAATGCCATGCTAACGACTGTGTCTCACTACCTCATTTAAATGACTTACAGAACTAATGTATTTAAAATTTTATTCCTTAATAATATTTTTAGATGAAATGTGGAACAAGCATAGGGCAAGAGTTCTCATGCTGGCCACTATGCCTCAGTCTGTGATCTAAAGGGAGCAGCTCCAGTGGGAATGCCAGGATAGTTCAAACTCTGGATGTATTTGCTGGTTGACTTGTCAGATATCAGTGCCAGTGGAGGTGACATTCATAGTGGCACTTTCATTTTCCCCAAGACAGAGACTATCAAGACCTTTATAAACCTCCACTCAAGCTGCTGATCCAGTGACAACATTTATTATTCAGTCAAGCTCCATTTGGAAGCTGAAGTCAAACTTCATCCAAGTATGTAACTTAACAAAGATAGATTTCCTGCCCAGTTTGTGGTTAATTATCTACCAAAAAAAAAAAAAGGGGGGGGGGGGGGCAAAAAATATGAAAGACATTTTATTAATGAAAGAATGATGAATGCACCAGGATTCAGTTTGGGAGTTTAGTTATGGGACACATGTAAGTCATTGCTTTTCATGTATCCCAGAAAATAGGAAGCCTGATTTGATGTCACTAGAGTTGAAGCTCTTTAATCAATATTTTTTTAAATGGTCCACGGTTACAGCAGCTGTCATCCCATCCAAGGTCCCTGTGGCCATTCTGAACAGAGTAATTATAAGCTTGAAAAATTGTTGAGGACAAAAAATTTTGAAGACCCTAACAGATCAAGAAACTAGATTTTATTCTGTTGTCTCTGCTGTGTGGGTTTTCCAAATAAATTGTGCATTGCTCCACAGAATTCTGATGGGGGTGTTAACTGCCATTGTTGTAGGGCTTCAGCTGAGTTAATTTTTAAGGGAATTGGAAGGCAGTGCTGTGCTGAAAATCATATAAATCAGTTCTGCATGTCACATGTTCTTTTAAAAAAACGTTAAATGTGCTTCATATTTTGATATGTTTCCTATAATCACAGGGAAATGGCAGAGAAGAAGAAAGAAACCCAGTTCCAGGTATAAATCCTAATTACTTGAACAATTCTAGAGATTAATAGATTTTTTTTCTGCCTTTTTAATGTGTCAAAATGTCAATTCATTTTATTTCAGGCCATAATAACCAATCAAAAACAGTGGGATGAAATGTTGCTGACAAACGGTGTAGTAGGTACTAACTGTTACTATTTTGTGTTTAATGTCTCATGAAGACATTTACAATTTTTCATACTTATATATCGTATCATCTTTAATAGATACTTGTCATAAATCTAGAAGACAAGTGCCATATTATCCTTTAAAGAAAGGTTATAGTAATATATTTATAAATGCATATACTGTGTTTATAAATATATACTGTTTTCTCTGACAAAAAAATACTTGTCACAAATCATATTATCCATTATTTTATGCACTGCTGTAAACTGATGTTTAGAAAGTACCTTTCCAGTATGGTATTCTGTATGGTAGGAGGTAGGACACTTCTGTGGAAGCTTTTCCCTAAAATCTTGTACAGACTAAATTAATACTGTACAGTTTTACTTAGCAGTTATTCAGTCACCGTTCTTGAAAGTGCATGTTCTATGATGTGTATTATCCCCAGTTTTCAGTTTGCTCAGACCAATAACAGTATCTCCTAGGTCTCCTAGGAATTGTATTTGGGTAGAAGGAACAAATCTGTAATGGGATCATATCTACAGAGGAGTAGTAATGGGAAAGAAATAATCTGCACAGGCTTATGGAGATAAAAATACTGTAGAATAAAGATCCAGATAAGAATGAAAACCAACAGTGGGAAAATAAAAAGAACAATTAAAAGGAAAAGGAATATGAGAGAAATGTAGCTGTTTGGATTAATCATTTCAAACAGTATTGTGAAGTAGGTTGCTGATGTCAAAAGTAATCAAAATAAAAGAGGAAACCGCGACGTATCCAGTGAATACATTGATGTATTCATGATGCATTCACTGAATGTCTTCCCAGCACTGTTCCAATGCACTCATAAATATGTTTCATTTTATAAGTTCCACAAGTCAGCTGTTTGTAATTCCAAACTATTACATTTTAGTAATAGATGTGTATCAAGCTTGGTGTGGTCCTTGCAAAGCTGTGGTTAATTTATTCAGAAAATTGAAGAATGAGTTTGGTGAAGACGATGTGTTGCATTTTGCAGTGGTAAGAACATAAATTCTGTATGGAACTTTATTTACATTTTATTTTAAATATATCTTTTTTACCTGTCTGCATATAGAGAGCTTTCATTTTACTGTCCTCATACCAAGTGGTCATAATTTTGGCCTGGTTGCCTTTCTTCTGCATATCTCCTCATAAGACTTTGTTTAGAGGTAGATTAGAAATGGTAATAAATATGGAAGAAGCTATAATAGAAAGGGAGCTGATATCCCACAACTTTTGTTTTCCTTGATGAGACTGCAGAAACGTTCAAAAGCTAGACTCTATGATTTTTAGTTTTAAGCCTGTACATTATTGATTATCATATTTAAAATTCTTACATCCCTGAAAAATTCTCTTACACCTTTTTCCCAAATATTCCCTTGTATTTCATGTTTAAGAGAACAAAAAGGGGGAATTGAAAAATAAATTATCACAAAACTATACAAGTAAAAATATTCCTCTATACTAGCAATATAAAATAGGAGGTATATGTCATATTTAAATTCGATAAATTTATTTCACTGATTCAATTCCTCCCAGATTTTGACCAAGCTCATCCTTTTTCATGTTACTGAAAACTTTCAATTGCCTGATCAAAGCATTTTTGCAGAAAATACATGTATTGTTTATACACAAAAAGTAGGCAGTCATGTTTAGAGATTAACTCAAGTGCTTTCATATAGTTGACCACGTCACAAAGAACTTAATACAGTGAGTAATCTCTTCTGTCAAGACTGCATGGACTACTTCCTCATTTATATATGTTATTATAACCTACATAGGAAAACACTGTTAGGATAAGGTATTTTTCTGTGATTAGCTGCTGTAATACAAAGGGAGGCCAATCCCATGTTACCAAACCAGTTCTTTCTTCACCACCAGCAAGTGCCATAGGACTGCTTGTTGTATTTAAGACTGCAGTTTGAGTGTGTAACACCAAAGTATATAAGACTGCAATTTTCTTGCAGGCAGAAAGGTTTATACATATATATATATGCATACATATACACACTTATGTGAGTAAATAACCTTTTTCACCTGACTTCAGGCAGAGGCTGACAGCATTCCGACTCTGCAACCATTTAGGAACAAATGTGAACCTGTGTTTCTTTTTTGTGTTGTAAGTATATCATATCAATTTCTTTTAATGTACTGCCTGCTTTTGCATTAATTTTTCAGCAGATTAAGAAATGTGAAGCTGTATAAATCATATATTTGCATTTTACAATATGTAGGCTCATATCACATGTTGTTTACTTGAGGCTGTTTTCCATGCCTAAATCTGTTGTTCTCGAGCACATTTTTGTTGCGGCTGCTGCACATACAGCCACAGAAGATTTGTGGTAGCCACAGTTTTGGTAGTTACTTAGTGAGAAATCAGTATAAGTTTTCCGGGGTTGCCTCACACCAAGTGTCTACAGGTGGCTGCAGTGAAATGATTATTTTATGCACACCTTCCCTCAGGGATAAAGAGTTTACATTGCCTGCCACTTCAAGTTTTTTAAGATGAACAACTAAAACTGCGTCTTTCACACCTGAGAAATTGTAACAATTAATCACATATTTATTATCTCTCCTTGATGAATGCAGAAAGATGGTTCTCCTATGACTCCACTGTAGAACACTGCTCACTTAAGAGGCAGTGGGTTTTCTCGACTTGAGGGTGCTAGGATATGAATTCCTACAACTAAGGGCCAAGAACAATGATACTTACAGGACGCTTTCAGGTTTGGATCTGAATGCTGCCAAATGAAGTTGGCAGTATCTTTGATCACCAGTAGTTAGCTTCACTATGGTGCTCCGGAGTGTGTTAGAGCATGTACTGAAACGTAATGCAAATGAAAAGATAGAAAACTCCATGTTACAGGAATTAAGAGCTAGTAAATTCCATATTTGCATTTACTTCTGACTATATTATTAATGGTGAGCCTAGAAATAAACATAGAAAATGAGGCAGAAGAGGAAGAGGAGGTAAAAGTACGAAAGGTTCATTCTGAACTAGTAGAGGCAGTAGTATATTTGGTATTCACTTCAGAGGGCATAGGAAATGCTCCTGTTGCTGGAAAAAATAGCAAGATAGAGCATGTTCCAAAACTCAAGTTAATGTGTAAACTAAGCAACAAAACTCATCGAGAGTGCTATTTTCTCTTTTACAGAATGGCAAAATTATTGCAATAGTGAGAGGTGTAAAAGCACCTCTTATAAGGAAGAAAATAGCAGAGCTAGTGCAAGAAGAGAGGGAAATTGCAGCTGGACAGAAGGAACGCGTCGAGGTACACACAAAACAGATATTTAAATAAAAATAAGTATCTTTATTACACTTACATGGTTTCTCTCAATACTTCTAATAGTGCTTTCTGTAATGTAATGTTTAATTTTTTGAATATTTTTCTTGACAGTATAGTGGCATATGTGAGGGGATTTTTTTTTAGAAATTTCCATTAAATGGTACTTTATAAAAACTTAAGAAATTTACAGATTAGCCTATTAATGCAAAAAATGGAGAGATGGACGAAATGTCACTTGCACATAAAGGTTTTAGTAATCTTTTTTCTTTCAGGACTGAGTATTTATCATATATAACTTACTTAGAATGTATCATATGAAACAAAGACATGGGAAATAGTCACGTCTCATTGCTTGTTTTGAGTGAAAATGGAGATCAAAGAACTCCACGTACAGTGAAACTAAACTTTTAACAAACTGTAGCTCAGTTAAGGAAAATGAGGCTAGCCCAAGGTCTTTCCTAGGATTGCTCACTTTCCTGGGTAGCAAATACGTTATTACATTAAGATAAAAGTATTGTAAAAATCTGACAGCTGTATTTTGTGACTTTAGCTTCACACTGATGATGTACTTGTACTGTATTTACAATTACCTTAGGTAGATGAACTTGTTTTCCTAGGAGAGAAATCATCAGAAGAGGCTGTTGAGGAGAATGTACATGAGGGTAAATATATTTTATTTATTTTAGAAAGGTTAACAGAAAGAAAAAGAACAAACGTATTTTTAGTTATTTGATTAAGAATTGTGTATTTCCAGCACCAATAGACCTTCCTTTGAGTTAATAACATGATTGAGGATATCAAACTGAGGGGAAGTTTTCTTCTGTAAGGAATTAAGATATTGGACTATCATCATTAGTGTTTTCACCTCTCTTTGGGAACCTTCAGAATTCAGGTCCCTGGCACATAGCAGCAGTGCTACATGCCAGGAATTTTCCTGTGTAAAACTAGTGCCTGAAAGTCACTTCTACACAGTCCCTGTGTTAGCTATGTACTTTTGTTGAGATGGTGCTTGTTAACCCTTGGATGTTCTACAGAAACACCAAGATGGGGGCAGCCTGTGAAGATTGGAAGAGTTAATCGCTGAAGGAATGACATGCCTTGTATTTCAGATTATTTTTAATTAACTCTTTCACCAGACTAGATTTAAGCACTAAAGAACAGACTTACATAAGAGCATAAATCCACAAGAGTAGGATAGGGTTCCAAAAAGATTGAAAAATATGCTCCCTCCTGCTTTTGAGTCTCATATCTACAATTTATTTCAGGCTTGTCCTGAGGTGGGAACCTACATCTTTTCTATTCTTATTGTTATCTGTGGCTATTGAAGCTTCCTGCTGCTTCCTATATGCACAGAATGTCATCTGGCAATGTTCAGAGGGAACAAACGCCTTGTTCTCTCTCTTCTTTATCTTGGTTTTTTTTCCTGTGATAAGTCATTTGATTCAACTGTCACAGATTAAGTTGTGTTCATTCTCCTTCCTCTTCATGTCTTTATTGTATGGTTCAAGTGATATGTTCCTGACCTCAGCTTTAAACCGTCTGAGACCTAGTAGTACAGTATTATAAATGCTTTAGCAATTATGCACAGACTGTGCACTAACCCACAGAACCTAAATGTGTGACAAAATCAGGGAACAGAGTTTTCAGCTTGGGTTCAGCTTCAGGTTAGGGGATCCCTCAGAAGCCATAACACACTAACACTTTGTGGTAATATTTTCCTTACTGCATGCAGGTGCGTATGAGTCTTTTCCAGTATTGGAAACAAGTAGTAGTCTGTTGATAGCTCTGTTAGAGCTATCAAATTCTTCTACAGTGTTTGGGATCTGATTGAATTACATGCTAATGCTTAATTGTAAACCTCAGATTCTGCAAGGAAAGATGTAGTTCATATTCTCTTCTGACCACTTTCTGTCAGTTTGCAAGGATCTGTATGCTATGGATGTTGTAACTGTATGTCTACAACTGGGAACACCTCTTGTTTTAAACATTAGATTGTCTTAGCAAGCATGCGTTACTTCAACAGTTATTTATTGCAAATTACTTCAGCATCCACAATGCTAAGTAAACAAACATCTATTATGACAAGAAATGTATATTTTACTGGAAATCTCCAATATTCATATAGATTTTCACTTAGTGAATTTTTCTAAGTAATATTAATTCCTTTTACATTTCTAGTCTTGTACATACAGAGCACCCTAGACAAAGCACCCACCTTAAATACTAGTTTTTCCACCACACTTAGCTGCATGTGAACCATTTCTCCACCATATGACCCAAAACACTAGTGGTTCATCAGGAATGTGGATTCCAGGGATGGCCAAAGAGAGTCCCACACTCAAAGACATGCTTTGAGTATTGGAGTCAGTTATTTTTTGGAACAACTGTTTGGCCATCTCAATATTAAAATGGAGAATTATTTAGAGGAACCCATTTGTAAGTAATGGAAAATTCAGTTGTGTATTTCTTTTGATAAATGTATTCATTGACACATGTTTTTTTCCCTTTCCCAGAAGAAGTCATCAGATATTCTGTTGGAATTATAAAACCTGATGATGTCTTAGAGGGACGTGTAGAGGAAATTAAACAAAAGGTAGACAAAATCTGAAGATTCATTTATCCTATTTAGCATAGGTATAGTAGCAAGATGTAAGATTAAGTAGATCCTAATGTATGCCCAGGCTTTAGAACAAGACCTGTTAATGCTTCTCTGGTAAGGACAGTAAAAGCAAGATAATTTTGACCTGAAATAATATGGTATTCAGATTGACACTATTGCTTTAATATTTTATGTAACTAGGTGAGGTATGACATTGATTCATACTGTGTTGATCAGCAACATGTGAAATCTACAGACAGAAAAGTTTTTTCCTCATGTTTCAATAGAAGCAAGAACTAGAAATTCTTCACACGGCATCTTTAAGAATTGTAGGCACACATAAATCAACTAACCAGTTCCTTATGGAAGAGAGTGTGTGTGCAGACACAGATGACAATATACGCGTGTAGATGGTGAGGCTAATTCATGTGCACTAGTAATTGTACACTAATATTTGTCAGTAGTGCAGTACTTGTTCCTGCAGTGAGGAATGCGATTCCAGCAAGTATGCAAGGATGCATCCAAGGATTCAGTAGTTGTTTAAGCCATCACACAGTGAAAGAAAAGTACTTTTGCCTCCCAGAATATGATACTATAGTAATGCTCATTTCAATTACATTAATTTCTCACTGTTTCTGTTACAAAAAATGCCTCATAACACTATATATCAAAATAAAATTATGCTAATTTTAAAAAGAGTTATGACAGGGCCAGTGACCTTTGCAAGAAAGAAAACCAGAGTGTTGTATAGGTTGTTTCTGCAATTACTCTATCTTGGCCAGAAAGGAAGGAAGCTCAGTAAAGGCAAAAAAAGCAGGCAGCGCTTGAAAGCAATTTAGGTGGAGCTGAGCAGCTGTTAGTTAGCTTTGCCTTTGCACTGCCTTATGAGGTGTGTACCCATACTGGTTCTACACTCAGCCTTGTCAAGGCAGTCTGGAAACACTCAGCAGCACCATAGGGGCTTTTTAAAGAGCAGAGTGCTGGTAAGCAGGTTAATATTGGCATATGATCAGTATTGGGGCTGGGTAGTGCCTTTGTTTTTTAAATATCAGTATATGGTATAAACCTCATACCAGTAGACTATGAATTTTGGTGTAGGTTATGTAAGTGTGCATCTCGTACACACACTTGAATTTAGTGCAGTAATGTAATAAAACAGATAATCATAAAACGGATTTTATTTTTGTTTACCTGTTTATCTAAAGCCACATAGGTTAGCCAAATACAATTGTCGACAAGTACACATTTATATGACTACTCTGATTATAATATAATTTATAATAACATTTTTAAAAGTGGTTGTGTGTTAATCACAATGGTTAAAACGAGTTTATTCAATGTTAAATAAAAGGGATTATTAACTAAGGAATGAATACATACATTGAACTGCACTATATTTTTCACAAACATTAACTTCATGAGCATTGTAATCCTGAATTTAGTGAAGTGCTTTGAAAAGCTGGACTTTAGTTTAGGTAAACGTAGTAGTTATATTTGCAATATTTCAGAGAATTGTAAACTTAAGATAGCTTCCAAAATCAATCAATCTTTATATTTACAATAACATGATTTTGTATATGCCTATTTTCAAATGCCACTGAGTAATAACTGAATAATTGCAGATTAGAGATGCAGGATTTGGCATTGAAGCAGCAGAGGAGAAAATGCTAACTGAAGAGCAAATCAGAGTATTCTATGCCCGGAATAAAGAACAGGTAAAGACAAACTGAAAACCTAAACAAAAGGAACAGGTGAAATATATCATTGTAGCTATATGTGTTTGCGAATCTGTGTCTTGTAAATTTTTAATATGTTGAAGAACTGAATTAATGTAGATTTAGTACATAGAAAAAAGGAGATATCTCTTTTTTTTCTTACCAACTCATACAGTTATGGCTTGGTAGCACTCTAACATTCCAACTAAATTAAACTGAACTCCAATTAAATACCAAAAGATTTTGTAGTTCTTTCTGTTAGCAGAATGTGTATGACCCTTAGTCATGGCCCGAAACATAAGCTGTTAGGTGCTGAAATGTAGCACAAAACCAAAATCAAGTGTCATCTATATGACACTACGTATCTATCTGACACATACTCTTCCAACCAGAAAATAAGTGATAGTAGGTATTATATTTTTTCTTCTTTACAGCTTTTATCACGGGGTAGTGCTGGGACTAAGCACATGCACAGGCAGAAAGAGAAAGCATCCCATTGAAGTTTATTTTTCCAGCCTTATCCTGTATGAGGGGACAACAAATAGCTAGGGACAGAAAGTTCAAGAAAAAAATGAAATTATGCTGGTCACCATTAAATGGCACTGGTCTAACAAACTAGCACCTGAATATTGTCAAGCGCTTGGGCAGTATGATAGACAAAGTTAACTCTACAAAAGGATGTGAATCACAAAAATGAAGCTGCTTAGCAAATATTTATACCTTTTCCTATTTAAGATCCGCAGAAGATAAACAGAGGCTGGAATTACATGCAGACAACCAATTTGTTTGATGTTATTATAGGAGCCAATGGAAGGGATCAATGAAAGACTTGGCATAATCAAAAGAAGAAGCTGGGAAAGTGTTCCTATGGCATTCCAAGTGAATGACAGTGAGACAAGATGATTCCTAGTGAAGCCAGAGGGAAAGAAGTCTGACAGTAATCACCAGATGGCTGCACTATGGTTTAGAAAGGAAGTAACAGGGAGAGCTTGTAAGAAATTGTGAAGAGCTTGGCTTTGGCAAGGCTGGGATTCTAGTTTAGACAAAGGCAGTTTTGAAATAAAGGTAAAAATAAGTTATCTTCATGGAAACAGCAGCCAAATTTGAGATTAGTTAGGTGTAGGGGGAGACATGGGAGGAACAGAGACAGGGAAAACAAGCAGTGTTTGATGTATAGCAGCACTACTATACCGCAGCAGATCCCAGCCAACGTTAGGACAGGGAGAATAACAAAACTACTATGAACTATCAGAAGCAGTTCAGAGGGCCCTATGCATATTGAGAAGCCAATTATTTGCCATTCTTTAAGTGTAATTCTAAGCTGAAAAATAATTATGTTAAAGTGACAATATGGCATATAGATTCCATTGTGCTCAGTGGGCAAAATTATTCCTAATTCAACACCCTGCAAGTTTGCTGAAAGTCCAGAGGCTGCCTATTATAACTGGAGACTCAGGGTAACAGACCTTCAGATGTAACTGGAAGCAGAAATTTTTTCTTTTTAATGACGAAGCTGAGTGAGCTGGGAGAGCCAAATGTAATAGCCACATCTATTTCTTTTAACACGAGCAAGTGTACTTTTGAAATCACAACAGTGTAGATACTCCCTTTATGCATTGTACTAAATGTTTTTGTACCTACATTCATTCTGTCTCTTTTCAGTTTGTTCATCTTGTGAAATGGGTTAAGTGTATGCATAGATATAAAGATAATTGAAAGAGAAAAGCAATGAATTGAAAGCATACATATGAATATTTCATCCTCATATTATTAAAGGAAAAATGTACCATACACAATCAGATCAGGGTGACTGGTAAAGAAAAGAATTAGTAAAATATTTAAAAAGAGAGAAGATATTTGAGGAAATTCACAATATTGAAGAAAAAGCTGACATACAAGGAAAAACAATTAAAAACTCACAAGAGCTTCAAAAGTTATTTTCTGATGAAAACGTACATTTATAAGATTGAAGCTTGAAACTGAAGGAATAAAAAGAACAGAGGAAAGAGAATGAAGGAAAAGCCTACAAATGTCTTGCAAATACCTCAGTGTTCTATATTTACAGCCAGCTACATGATTTTTAGTTTCAAAAATTATACATGCAACTGTATTGTCGTTTG
Organism: Morus bassanus; assembly: GCA_031468815.1. Taxonomy (NCBI): domain Eukaryota; kingdom Metazoa; phylum Chordata; class Aves; order Suliformes; family Sulidae; genus Morus; species Morus bassanus. Next base: position 52,935,304 of record CM062567.1, on the reverse strand, counting down.
TTATGTTACACTATATGTGCTGCTACAAGCATAGCATTTGATCGTATCAAGTTTCCAGATCATTTTCTTCACTCTTGTAATTTGCATTTTAACCTGGAAGAACATGTGGTACTTGCTTAATGTAGTTCTATGACTTCCTTTATCTTGATTAATTTTGTTTTAAACATTGTATAATGTTGTCTCAAATGATTGATCAAAAAACTTGCCAAACAATTTGACAGGGTTTTGAGTAATGTATGCGAATGCCATTTTAGAACAGGAATTATGAGCTACTTTGGAAAGGATGATCATCTCATTTCTGATGATAAACTCAGAGTTCCTGCAATTCATAGGGGGAAATTTATGTTTTTCAGCCTGATTTTGATGATTTTATTCAATTTATGATGAGTGGACCATGCCACGTTTTGGTAATCACTAAAAAAGAAGCAACTGATGCTATTCCTCACTGGAAAGAACTACGTGAATCAAGTGAGAGTGTGCCTGATGAGCCTGAGGCTGAGAAGCCAGACAGGTAACTACCAGTGAAAATGTGTATATGTGATTCAGTTACAGTATTCAGAGCATGCCATAAACCAAGGCACATTCTTACAGATGCTCACATGCCTGTGTGCACAGGGTCCATGGAGTAGGCGGAGTTCTTCACCTGGTCCTTCACAGGACCACCACTAGAGATACAATTGCAGTTCCTTTGGGAACATAGAAACTCCATGTTTCCTAGGTAAAGATGACAAGCAAAGGGCACTGATCTCCTGCTTTTTCTGAACTAGCCTTGAATGGGTTGTCAGACCAATGGGAACAGTGCTATACTTCAAAGCTGATGTACTCAATGCAATTCCACTTCATACTACTTCACCCAAACAAAGTGACTGCCAACATTGCCCATTGAGGTATGCACTGTTGCCCATGTTTACTCCTATGTATGGTGGGAAGTGGGAAGCTGTATATGTGGCTCAAGGGAGACTAGTGGACACCTGAAGCATGCTGTGCTCCCTGGAACCACTCTGTAAAAGCAAGCAAACAAGTGGGAGGATTTTGGATTTTGTTCCCCCCACTCCAAGACACATAAAAACATTGTAAGGATTAGCTGTTCACAACCTTGTATCTTGAAATATCTGTTTTCCTCTTACACCAAATATCTGTAGAGAATTTTAAAGAGGATGATAGTTGTATACACAGCATCAGACAATAAGGAGTGTGTTCACAAAAAAATTCAAATATTGGATCAAGTTTTATATTGAGACAGGAGATTTACTTAAAGAAACATGAATTTAAATACTTTGTTCCAAAGAAGAGCTTGTCATAATAATTGATATTTTTGTTGATGCCTGCTGTATCCCTTTCTGCATTAATTTAGTACAGCTGGGCAGTATTGCATTTTCTGTAAGTGGCCAAGAGCGACAGTATTTACATAGCTAAATAAACTTTAGAAATACAGGCAAGTAACAATGAGAAGTATCTCTGTTAAAGACAGTTTTGTAGTGCTATTGGGTTTTTTTCATGCTGTACATGAATTAAGCACAATTCTTTTATTGACCATTATACACTGTACACTTGTCAGTGGTAATTCTGTCTAGTAAAACAGAGAGACTATTTTGGGCAAGCTAGAGGGGAATTAGAAAAACTGCATGGCTGAGATTTCTCTTTCATAGCACATGACAAGGCACTTTTTGAGAAGATTCCTCAGAAACATTACTCCAGTCATGAATCTGAATTTAATAAAAACTTAGTTTGGCATTCCATTCTTATGTTTCGCTAAACTTTAAGAAAGTACATTTTCAGGAAGTCAACTGTTAACACAATGCATGCAGTGACTTGAATACTGTACTACTTTGTGTCTCGTTAGGTTGAAAGGAACCAGGGAAACTGAGAGTATAGTAAATATATGTGATGTGCAAGACAGTGTAGAAGATGCCAGCAGGCAACTTGCCTTCTTTTTCCCGAATTTTGATAAAAAGAAGACAGACCAAAAAGTTGAAAAGACTTTGGCCTTAATCAGACCTTCTCTCTTAAAGGAAAGACGGCGTAAGTGTTAATAACTACATTTTCCATCTAGTGTATATAAAAAGTCTCATATTTTGAACTTTAAAAATTCTAACTCTACTAATGAATGCTCTCATATTTTCTCTCCAGCATTAAGCTGAAAGTAATCTTTGTCAGGAAAAAGTTACATGGTTAATGTTTTTGATACATTGAGAATGTAAATGTCAATGCTATTTTGTTCCTTTGCCTGGTTTTCAAGAATGCCTTTAGATTGTATGTTTGGATGGAATGTTTCTAGAAGACCTCTCAGAGAAGCTAGCAATTTCACAGTGTAGGGGATCATACTTCCTGCTGTAATAAAGCAGCTGATATTATCCTTGAATCCAGGTCAAATGTGAAATGGCAATCCAATGGCAAGGAGAAGAGACCTGACCCAGGATGTTCTATGCTGCATAAGGCAGTGCTGCACAAAGACAGGTCTATACAATGTTTTTACAGATTAAATAAGCAAATCTACTTCATTAGCATGAAGCTCCATTGAAACAAGTTTACTTTTCTTCTCAGGCATATATTTTCATTTTTTCCTAGATTCTAGATAGCACCTTTATTTCTAACTTGAGAATCTCTGTACTGGAAATAACCTATACACAGAGATCTGAAAGACTACAATTTTGACCTCCCCTTGTGTATTTATTTTCTTGATTGTTATCTAGTACAGTGCCTAGAGGAGTAGTTCTGCAGTCCATATATAGGCAATTATAGAGTCATTTTGTTGTACCAAACACTGCTTACTTATGCATGTGGTCTTGTAAGACATAGTCAAATGAATATTCACCTATTCAAAATCCTTCTTTTGGTAATAGTAACACATATGATATTTCTCAGTCAGGAATTCCTACTGAGATTTCTGAAGTGAGAGAAAGCCTTAAGGAGGTGAGCATCAACTTTCTGAGTGTCCAGGCAACTACTGAAGCCCTCTAGCAGTTGCTTTAAATTAGTTTTCTGTTCTTCAGTTAAGAAATTAATTCACCTGTAAAAATTTAATATTATGATTGGAAAGTCCATGTAATTTCTTCGCAAGTGTGTAAATTAATGAATGGATTGCAATTTAGCAATATTTCAATATTTTAAACAGATTCTATTATGCAAAGAATACAGGATGATGGCTTCAAAATAGCAATGCAGAAAGAAATAGTCCTATCTGAAGAACAAACACGTGAATTTTACAAAGAGCATGAAAATCAAGACTACTTTCCAGTCCTTCTAGAGCAAATGACCAGGTACGTTGAATGAAAAATGAGTATGTGGATCTATAAATAAGACTGAAATTTTCACAGTGAATAATTATCCTGAATAATACATGGCTACAAGATACCCATGTGTATGAGAGTTTAGTAAAACTCAAAAATGACCAGAAAACTGCAGATAATGCGATAATTCCCAAGTATAGTAGACAAATCAGGTTTTTAAAAATCACTAGCTACTCCATATCTCTGCATGTAGGATCTGGAAGTCAGGGGCCAATTCCATTGATCTGGGTGAAAACAGTTGAGCTTTGCTCTGGAAGGCTGCATTTAGGTTGTCTGTAGGAGAGTTCTGAAATCTTCATCCAGGCTGTGTGCTGGATTCCTTGGGAAGGAAAAATCAATCATGTTTGGATATTGCCTTCATATGAAGTTGGGACATGGCTGGGACAAATACAAAAACTTAGGAGCTGATCAGCATTTTTATGGCTAATAATAAAGACATAGCCCAATTCTACAACATTCTAGCTGTTCTGTTAACATTCATTAACTTTGAAATCTAGATTTGTGTTTAAGCCCCATAAAGTTTTATCAGACTGTAGCTGTTTAAATGGAGATGGGTTTTTAAATCCTCCAGTCCTAGGGCTCATTTTCCTGGCCTGGACTATATATAATCAGATTCCTTTTACAAATTACAGAGAGTTTAATAATTGTTGCTTTTAATGCCAGTTTTCCCATTTTACAGTGGTCCAACTCTTGTACTTGCTCTAACACGAGAAAATGCTGTAGCACACTGGAGAGATTTATTAGGCCCAAAGACTGTTGAAGAGGCTAAGAAGGAAAATCCAAACAGGTAATACTTAAAATAGTAAACTATCATTCACAGCTTCCAATTTACTTTCACATTCCTCATCTCAATGAATACCACATCCAACTGGTGTAACTATAGTGCCATCATCTGGAAACTGATATGTATTTCTACAGTTTGTTAAGATTTTCTTGGAAGAAGTGTTGTATTACATATAGTGACTATAGCATTTTTTGAGAAATAATGGCTACTAAACATAATGAAAAGCTTAGTTTAAAAGATGGTATCGATGCAAAAGAAGATCTCTTGAGTCAAAGAAAAATCCTTGGCTGCTGGAAGTACATACCACAGGAAGAATCCACCTGTAATGATCTTTTTATAATCCTGCTCTGATGATCATATGAACAGGTTACTTGTCTATTAAGTTGAATCTTTGTGACCTTGGATGGCAATTTTTAGGCTTTGTGGTCTACAGAAGTATTGCTATTAATTTTCTAGTGATGGTAATATCTCTTGCTTATTGACTTTTTTTGCTTGAAATAGCACCATTATTTTTTTAGAACAGATGTTTATTTTCTTAGCTTAATGAAAACTTTCCATCAGTAGCGTATTCTATTTGTGACTAAGTTTCCTCTACACATTTTATAAATGAAGATCTTAGCTTTACATGCTTATTTTATTGTTCTAAGAAACTGCTGTGGTATCATCTTATCTGTTGTGTCTCATTAAGCAAGAACTGTTATTGTCTTGGAAATATAACAAGATGACAGAAGGGAAGGTGTTCATATTTCAGGTGGTTAATTAAAAAGTTAATTGTTCTTTCTGTAGACAATGAAGGCTTCTTACTCCTACAGAGAGATCATCAAGCACTTAATTGACCAGATCAACATTGATTTATATTCACTGGGTTAAGGCTAGTCATAGTTGAAGCTGAAAATGGATATTCCTTTAAGTAACTTACTCTTTTAATGACTCTTAGTTTACGTGCAAAGTATGCAGTCAACAACATACCTATTGATCAGCTGCATGGTAGTTCGACACCTGACAATGCTCAGAAGGAATTACAGTTCTTCTTCCCTCAGGAGCACACACTGGCATTAATCAAACCTGCTGCTGCTATGAAGCATAAAGGTAAGTGATCTAGAAAGTATGGGCTATGTCTACAGATGTAATTTCTACAAAATATTAACAATGTACCCTGCTGTAAATCATGTCACGTGCATTCTTTTTATTTTCTGAAATGCTTTTTCCATGCAGAGAAATGCTTTTACAGGGCTTGCATAATTCATATCGAGGTCTCAGATGTCACATTTCCTTTGCTTAAGCTGCCTGTAGCTCCTTCTTCACAAGAATGGTGGTGAATTGAAGTGAGAGAGTTCTTAGCTAAGTTAAACAGTTTAAAAGCTAGGCACTTGTGCAAACTAGCCATCCAGCATCCTTCTAAGTCAAAGGAGAGGGAGGCTTTCCAAATTCATGTAAAGGGAATGAGGAGGAAAGGTCAAAGTAAGAAGTACACTATGTACAACTTGGAATCTTACCTTAAAGATTTTTGCTGCCACTTTTCTTTAAACTGTCTATCCAGACCCTCTTCTTGGCCTTCTTCTTTTCTGTCCTAACAAATTTCAGTAGTCTTTCTAATGTTAATTCATCATTGCCTTTTGAGAGTCTTTCTTCCCCTCTTGTAACAATCCAGATCGATTTTAGCAGGCCGGCTGGTGTGTGATGTAGCATTACAACTACAGTCCACGTTCTGTCCAATGTGAAAAACAGCAGGGAATGCTACTGGTATAGTTTGTAACAGTCTGGGTTTGTCACCTGCATAGAGATGGATTCATGCAATGACAATGGTTTCTGTATATTTTAGAGGACTGTTGAAGTGTTTGCCATATTGTCCATGATTGTTTGATACTGTAAGTAGAATTTTAATAGGTTTTGGTGATTTTTTTTTTTTTAAAAAAGCATCTAGTATTTTCTGAAACTTTTAAAGTTTGTGTGCTTTTTTGCATCTAAACAATTTCAATCAAGAATGAGTTTGCTTGTTATTCTCCTAGATGACATTATGCAAAAAGTTAAAGATGCTGGATTTACCATCTCAAAGATTAAAGAAGAAGCTTTAACTCATGAAATGGCTACACAGTTTTATAAGGATCACAAAGGAAAACCCTTTTTTGAAAACTTAGTGACTTGTATGACTGAGTAAGTGTCCCATTATATAATACTGAGGTATGTAAGTATACATCAAACTTTGAATTTACAATGCCAACAAAACATGCTACACCCAAAGTGTCCTAAGGATTTTACATTCTGTCACTCTTTCTTGCAAGTTTAGTGGATTCGAGCATGAACTGCTCTTCCTTTAAAAGGAAGATTTAAAACTCTTTCCAAACTTATAGATAGTGGCTATTATTTTGGATTTTTTTTTTCTCAAAAAAAGAACTAATTTCTGATGGAATCCTTGTTCTTCCCATGTAGGACAAATACCTTCCTCATAATACTGTTAGTATAGCTGTTGATAAAACAGTATGTATTGTCTTGCATGAGAAATCATTGGGTGAGAATCTTTTTAGGAGAAAAAGTCCAAATCCAATTAGCTGATCATCATAATCTTTTTGGCTTTCAAATACAGGATATTGTCTTAAGCAAAACACTCAGAAACAAATTTTAGAATTTAAACAGTCTAACAAAATTCAGACAGCGTAATGCTTACCACAACCCTTCATGGTACCTCTGAAGTCAAAGCTAAGTCTGCATCTCAGAATAGTGTAAAAGCTTCCTTATATTGATTTTACAGGGGCCCATCAGTGATAATGATCTTGACAAAGGAAAATGCTGTGGAAGAGTGGAGGCAACTAATGGGTCCAACTGATCCAGAATTGGCAAAAGAGACCTCTCCTGAATCAATTCGAGCTCAGTTTGCACAAGATATTTTGTCTAATGCTGTTCATGGATCATCTAATAGAGAACATGCATTGAGAAGCATTGAGTGTGTATTTGGAGAGATTGATATAGATTGAACAATTAAGATGCAGTCTCTGAAAATTGATATTCATGTCATTCGATGCATCTGTCTACCCAACCACCGATATTTAAGACTATATATACACACATATTTTCCTTCATATTCCATCCATTTTTTATCAGCTAGATTTTTGTCATATTGCAAAGCATATCGATGTAACAAGTAACCTGCTAGAAGTTTGATGTTAGTAATTACTTCTTTGTGTATGCTTAGTAGGTAGTTTTCTTTTATCACTTTAACAGATTTATGTCTTTCCAATAGTTTCAGGAGTCTAAGGTGTTTCATATATAACTACCTTAAAAAAAAAACAGGGTCAAGAAAGGTCATTAAAACACTATTAATGACACGTCCACTGTGATGTGGATCAAGTCCTCCAGTCCAGGCAGCCTACAAAGGAGAAATGCTGAAAGGTAGTGGAGGCACTTCTACAACATTGGCAAGGAGCAGCAGCAACTGTGAGAATGCTTCAGAAGGGAGAAGGAGCCAGGAGCCAAGCATGACCACAGCACAGGCTGTGCTCTCACCAGTGGGGCAGAGCCTCACAGCGTCCAAGCAGAACTGGCTAGCCACGTCCATCAACAATCCCAGACAAAGCAAGTAATGAACAAGGTCCAGGACCCATTCAAGGGTCCAGTGAGGAACGACAGGCAAAAGGGCCAGAGACAAGTACTCCTGCAACACAGCTCAAGCAAGGATTAAGCTCAAGCGTGAGTTTAAATGGGGCTCCTGGGCCCGTTGGCCAATGGTATGGGTGTGCATCCCAGGTGAGACTGCTCAGGGCTATTAAAGCCTATTGGTTCCCTCAGGTCCCTGAAAAACATTTGCATTGTTTATTTATCCTTTCCCTAAACATCTTCTAATGATTACTGTCATGGGTAGGATAATAAACTAGAAGGTCCTTTCCAGTCCATTTACTCAATTCAGATATATCAGATGAAGTATAATATAAAGTCAGCTCTTACATAACAGCTATTTTTGACATACACCTCCTTGCCAAACTAGTGAATTTGTATCCTGTCTCAGTCTAACTTGGCTGGCCCTCACGAAGAACACAAATATTCTTCTGTTGCTGATTTATTCTCACTTTTGCTGTCCGAGTCTGTTGAAGGTTGAGATACTAAAGAATGGCATTCAGTTAAAGCAATTTACCTATGGCATTGATTATAAGTGCAAAGTCCGGAAAGAACGAAGTCTTTCTCACACTTTATTGTTCCTATTGTATTTAATACAACTAGCTGTTTTAAAGAGCTTCCTGACAAATATTTCTGTTGTGATGGGGCATTTGTTATTATAGACATTCTTCCAGCAGGAGTTGGACTGAGCATTCTCCTGGTGGCCCATTTTCACCTACAGCTGCTTTACTGCCATAAACTCGACTTGAGGCTAGCTAGCCTGTAGGAAGCTGTGATTAGTGCAGAATTTATATGTCATCTCGTGAGGTGAGTTCTGGGAAACATACTTCAGAATTGCTGTATGTTTTTTGGCTTGTTTTTTTCCTTCAAAAACCCATTAAAACTGTTCTTCCTGGCATTATTTCAGCACTCTGTGTCTTTTGGGTGCTGGCACATTGTACTTTAAACTAAGAAGCAGTCTCATAAAAGGCCTGAGTGTGACAATTTCAGAGACATCGATTCAGTTCTTTTCCCAAGATCTTTGCTAGAGTTAATGGCTTCTCTACCAATGGGGCAAATACAATGTTGAAGGTTTAGATGGGATTATTTTTTGACAGGAGCAGAAATGCTGAAATGGCAGAATATGTCTTAAGAGTTCATTAATCTTCTAATGGAAGTTCACAACCAAATAGTAAATGTTTGACAGGTATCACACACAGATTTTGAATACTGGATTATTTATTGCACTGATCTTAGAAATTTCAGTTAGCTATAGGGGTACACGAGCTCTGCCTGATTAAGTGTGATATAATTTTTTATACTGAGTTATTGCTTGTTTAACCATCATTTTCATCTTCCATTACATCACTCTCGAGCAGTATAGCATTTTTTTGTCTGGTTTAACCATTAGCTGTTGAAGGACTGCATTTATTTGGGTTCATGTATTCATGTGTGTCACTTATGATCCCTGCTTGGGGGATCATAAGTGCTTGGTTAAATGATTCAGTAGATTACGTTGAAATATTATGCATAGATCTATAACAGTTTTTCCTCCCATTGCATAAGTATGCAAACCCAAATTGAAATGTGGGAACACTTAATTTATTAATGCTTATTTGCTTCTCCAAAATGTGTTCTTGATCTTACTGTCTTTTAGCAGCTTTGGAAAGGAGAAATTTAAGAGATACGTTTCAAAACAATAAAAATAACTGTTTCAGTCAGCTGATGGAGAGATTCAGATTCATGAAGGTCATGTATCTTTGAGTTACAGACTTTTGTAGAACTATCAAAATACATATTCAAAAACATGGCAAACAAGATACTGTCAATATTTTAACAGATTATTTTCTCTTTAAAAATTTAACTCGAGACAGGTATTGTACACATAATTTAGACTGCCATCCACTCTTCTTCGATTTTCTTATTACTGTGACATAAACCTGGATGTAATATTTAAGAGTTTGAGCACTTGTGATGGGATCAGCAAACGTTTGCATTTATAGAGTCAGGAGGAATTTGTTCCAACATAAACTCAGTTGAGTCTCACAGATGAAAATCTTCTTGGAATTAAATTTACACAGCTCTTCTGCCTACAAATCTTACAGAAAGTGTGACTGTCCTTTTATCTCATATCTAAATGCCAGACCAAAAGAGAATGTGACCCTCATGACCATTTATTTAGAAAATATCTCGTGGTTCAGCATAGAATTAGGTGGTGTAAGGATGTGATGAAAATTCTTCCAACACTAACAAACGATAACATAATTATTCTTCTGATTTTTGTCCCAGCAGGAGAGAAACAGAACCACAGGGCTTGTTTATTTGTATAACAGACCACGTATTTCCTTGTTTAGGAACTTTAATAAAATCATAATCTGACAATAAGACTATATTAAAGATCTGTTTCAGTTTAGAATGATAAACAAGCTGGTTCTAAATCTCAAAGTACTGTTTAAGAAGAATTAATATGTCTGATTTTAGTGAGTATTTGTACTGAATTACTGCATAATAAAATAAGAGAAGTGGGGAAAAAGCTTTTTGCCGCTGCCAAGAAGATGGAGTCAATCAGCTTGAGGTTGTGTACTGCTGCACTGTTTTTCCTTTGCTCTGACTGCTGAATGAGCAACTCTTGGCAGGTCAGACCTTGCAAGTATATATTCACTTTATCCAGAGTTCTTTGTGAGCAAATGATTAGCTTTCTGATATCCTTATTCAGAGGATAAACACTGATGTGCTTTGAGTATCTACAAACTAAAGTTTTCACCATAATGTAACCAGAAGGAATCAAAACACTTAAGGTGTTGGTCTGTTTGGGGCATCTCTTGATCACTCTGATGCATCCATTAAGCTTCTATATGTAACATAGGCCATCTACATATCTAAGGTACTTTTGGGTTTTGATCTTAGTATTCTCATCTAGAGAAAAGGAGCGTGTTCCCCCTTCCAGATGTTTTCCTTTATGCTTATTGTCATACTTATGCACAAGCCTTTTGGCAGCAACAACAGGAGCCAGTCTGATATTAATAGATTACCTGGAACCCCCTGAATTTACTGCATCTCTAAGAAGCAAGTTTGAAATCCTGTTTCACCTTCCAATAAGGCTGATGTTCAGTTTTGGAGATGATACAAGAAATATAGTGTCAGCAGTTGAAATGAAATGTAAAGCCTTGAATAGGTCTCATTAGAAGTAATGTACCTCTATAGAAAATAAATACATATTTGTAGGTCCTTGCACGTTATTGCTTTTTACCATTAATGAAAACATAATTTTGAATCTTTGTTGACCCATAGTGATGGATTTATGTTTATTTACAAAATTAATTGGAGCTGATGTGGTTTACCAGAAAAATCTGGTTGAAGAAACATTTTCAGATGTGCATTTACATTCAACTACTAAGTGCAACCAAAAAATGTGTGTAGGTTGTGCATAACTGGAGTAAATATTTTTTCAGGTTTCATTCACTTGGAATCTAGGTTAGAATGCTGGATAAAATAATTTAAGAGCTGTTTGAGTACTTTGGACTGGAAAATCTTCTTTTTATTTGTACAGGAAGTATTTCTCAGTTATATGCAATGACTGGACAAAAGTAACAAAGCTGCAACACTGAGTTAAATTAAAGTGACCGGGTCATTCAGGTCCTGTTGGAGTGGTGTTTATGATGGTTTTTTAAATGTGGTTCATAAAACAGTTCTGATTTGCATTTACAGTGAGCTTCTAAAATGGTGCCAATTATTCAAAATTAGAGTAAATATTTTTTCAGGTTTAATTCTTTTGGAATTGAGGTTAGAGCATTCAGTGAAAATATTCAATGGCACTTCTTACTAAACTAGGTACATCTGTGTGGGAGCTAGTAAGAAATGCACTAGAAACATCTGTTCGGTGTTCCGGGCAATTTTTATTTTATATGAAAAAAATGCCAAGCCCCTCAGCTGTAATGCTGAGAAAAAAAAACATTTGACACTTCAAGTTTTGGCCTGTTATTTTTTTCAGCTGTAAGTAGGTACAGTAATTTTTTTCGTTCATCAGCGGACTATTTGTCCATTATGCTAAACCGAGGTTTCACGACTGGTGCTGGGGTGCACTAGCACGACAATGACTACACCTGGCCATGGATGTGCACGAGGAGAGGTGAGTCTAACTTTTTGCCATGTGCTGGGGAGCAGAATTGGCAAGTGGGCCACATGGGGATGCATGAGGATACATTTGCCTGCTCAAACATCCCTTGCTGCTCCAACATCTGTTTCGCGCCTTTGCAAGGGAAAGGCAGAGGGCTGGAGGGCAGGGATGTTCTGAGTTTGCATTCAGCCGGCATTTGATGTTGCAGCGAGTTAATAACTGTAAGGGATTTTCAAAACTGAGTGAATGATGTTAGTGTTGAATTGGGTTGACCCATGGCTTCTTAAAAAGTAGAAGAAAATGTGTTTGGGTAAACAAAAGGGAACAGTAAGGGAAACCTTACTAATTCATTCCCCTGTCTACACATCTGTTCTTTGTATTATGATATCTCCTACTTTTTGTTGTATCGCCTTTCCTTCTTCCATATTTTTACCATATCAGAATGAAAGTTAGTCAGCATAAAGCATACATAAAAATGTCAAGGAGTTTGGAAACACCGGGCTTGGTGCTTCAAAGTTTATTCCAGCATACTGGAATCCTCAGTCCAATGATGGTAACTTACAGAAGGAATGGTGACGATTCTCTATAGAAAATAATTTTTTCATTTTTTTCTCTACTATCAAAAAATGAAAAGGCTTTTATTTTAACAGTTGTAAAATAACATGTAATGTTGCTATGAAGTCTAGCTAGCTGTTCCAAAGGTTTCATTCAACAAACACCACACTTGACAATGTTCACAATAAAACTTGTTAAAGTGAAATATCACAACTTTGGTATTTGTTATTTCAACATTACATTGATAGGACTGTCATTCATTTTTAATAGCTAATCTTATACATATTTATTGGGGTACTTTAAATTGGGACCAATAGGTAATCAAAGCTTAAGAACTCCTGCTACACAGTCGATAAAACTATTTTGGAAGATTTCCAATCATATTGAACTTTCAGATCATGCTGACTTAAGTCAGCATTTTCAAACTCACCTAATTGAGTGACCTGCAGTGAAATTCTGTCTTCTTTGCTTTTGATTTCAGTTTTTCCATTTCATTGCACAGGGTTAAGATTTCACCTATAGTCTGTATTTAGGCACCGAAGTTTGTGGTCTGTTTTTTTAGTCAAACACACTTAATTCCCACTAAAGTCAATAGATGCAATATATGCTCAGCATTCCTGGCAGCTGGATTGAATTTTGGATCTAATTCTGCAGATGTTCCATGGAGATAAAAGTTCTGCATCTGCCCTGAATTAGCAGGAAGGGCTACATTCAAATGCTGACCTTTTCTTATTTTAACCAACTGCTCAAAACTCAACCAATGATCATGTAGGGTTGTGGTTTTTTCCCCCTGAACTACTTTATATGCTATTATTCAATTTTTCTGTACACCTCTGTCCCTTTGTTTTAAGCATTCTAATTTGGCATCTATGTCTTCAGCTTGTGTTAGCATATTACCAAGTATATTACTGCTGCTATCAAAACCACTCCAGCATATTCTGCCTTAAATTTCATGCACACAAATTTCATTGGAATTCCTGTAATAACATAGGTCAATATATCATATGACCAGTTGTATCTTTTATGTTATCTTTATGTTATCCTACACAGAATTTTTTTCTGATGTAGACTCTCTCTGTTTTAGAAATGTTCATTTTGTTTTATAGGTACCAGAATTGCCAAGTCTAGTCATTAGTTTTGCTGCAGGAATTCTTGAAGGTGTCTATCATGAGCTCTTACAATGTTAATGAAGGTGATCTTCTTATGTGTTAACAGAAATCAGACTGTGCTAGCCATACTGCCTTATCCAGGTAGAGCTTGGGCAGGAATAGCATAAATGCCGTCTTGGAGTTATGTCAATTAAATTTATATCACCTTTGCTATTTTAATACCTTGCACAGCAAATGTTGCCAATAAAACTTAGTACATAAATAAAAGCATCTGCTTTGTCTGTGACCCTTTGCACGGTAAATGTTACCTTCTGATCAGCAAAACTGCAGATAGCCAGTTGTTTTGAGAAGTTCAGGAATAGGGACAAGCCTTATTTACTTATTTATTTATTTATTCATTCATTCATTTATTTGGTGTCAGAGAAAGATTTAGAAATATGTTGTCAAATGATAAAAAATTATCCAAATGAACAGAGCCACATGAAGCCCTATCTTCTCTTTAATACTGTACAGTAGCTGTCAGTTATGTTTAGAATAATGCTTCTATTCCAGTTTTCATAACAAAGCTATATTACAGCAAACTTAATTGTTACTTTTAAGAATTCTACAGATCTGCTTCACCTTAATCTGTCTGTTTAAAAAACACTGATTTTTCAATTAGATGCTTAAATATATTTGAAATCATAACAACAGAAGCCAGCCTGAAGTACAATAAAAAAATTAAATGTCTGCTTTCAATGCATTCTTGCTACACAAACCCACAAGATCTAATACTAACACTGGAAGCATATTTCTGGCACACACATAAAAATAATCACATAATGCATACCCAGATGCTTATTGGTAAACTATGCTTCTGAATGCTCTGAACAAGGGCTGTGATTCCAAATAGCCGATAGATTCAGCTCCAGCAGCTGCAGTGGTTGCTGCCCCGGAAGTCTGCCAGAGGTTACCATCCCTCTGCTGCTCCTCAGCTGCCGTGGTTCTCAACTCATCAGATTAATCCACAGACTAACTCGCCAACTACTAAACTGGTGCACTTTCCGAGGAGAGAAGTGATGCCCCGTGCAGCTATCCAACCTCTGGCAGGGAAGCAGGGCAAGCAACTGGCATGAGGAGTTAAAACCTTTGGCAGCCAAGGCTAGATCTATCTAGAATTGCAAATCAGAGTCCTAAGGTAAATTTCAGCCAGCTCGAATATGCCTACCATATATTAGTGCAAACCTACGCTCTATGGCTTGCAGTGGCTTGAAAGGAAAAGCAAACCTTTTAAAAGTAAAGTGCAGCAAAACTGTCTATGTAGAAACTGCCATGAGTTTTTAAGTCGATGAGTTCTGGATTAATAAAACATATTGACCAAGCCAGATCGTGACACTCATCGTGCAGGAAAAGTCTTTCCTTTTGGACATTTCACACTCATACTTTTTTAGGGTTGATTTCTTTTTGGCCATTTCTTATTTTAATGGCCTTTTTGGGACCACTGACCGGCGGGTTGGTGTTCTTGGTTGATGGCTTTGGGGCTCCACTCCGACCACTGCGTCCTGCATTCTGGTTCTTACTGCGGGCCGTTCGTAACTTTTGTTCTTGCAGTCTCTGCTCCCACCTCTGTGGAAATGCAGAAGACAAAGAGGCTGAGTTAGGGAAGGACATAATCATAAATAATTATGTCTTAATCAAAGCTATCCTGAACCACTGATACTAGTGCTGCTTTTAACGGTTTTGTGCTCTATCCTGCTGGGCCATTGATGTCAGTATGTATGGCTGTCTGCAGGGGGAACGTGCCATGTGTTCTTGCGGGGGGGGGGTGGTAATTTGCACGATACCAGTTGATGAAAATGACAACTGCACATCTCGTGTGCATGCTGCATTTGATCGCCCATCTCATGCCTTTTCAAAAATCCAGGGGAGCTGGCACCGTGCCATCAAAAAGACAGGATCTGCACACTGGAACTCCTTTGCAAACACCTTCTTTGCTGTCTTACTGAATGTGCTACTTGACTTTTCCTCAGAAGGTCTGCAGAAAGCAGACTATCCTTTCACAATATATATTTAAACACACAGCTACAAGGGAAAGTGGTAT
Organism: Morus bassanus; assembly: GCA_031468815.1. Lineage (NCBI taxonomy): Eukaryota > Metazoa > Chordata > Aves > Suliformes > Sulidae > Morus > Morus bassanus. The sequence goes on along the minus strand of CM062567.1, from coordinate 52,919,781 downwards.
TTACTTTCTGGTTCTGCTTTTCCCTGGGGTAGAGAGGACTGGGCATGAAAGAGCTTATGTTATGAACAGACAACAGAGGTGACCACTGAAATCACAGTGTTCAGAGTTGCAATGGGATGGTTGTAAATAATGCACATGCAGCTTTATTCAGCAGCATCCCTGAGAAATTTTGAAAAGCAGTTAGATCAAAAAGCCCACCAAAGAGAACAGCTGTTGGATTTCCAAACCTGAAAGTGCAGTGGTTAGAAAACAGTTTTTTTGCAGTGAGGTTAAGTGGTCAGGTGGTCCAAGATACGGAGAGATCCACAACACTGCAGCAGAGACTGCAGTCTTTCACCTCTAGGAACAGAAATACTTATTTTAAGGAAAGTGAAGTAGATAGCAGAACCTGGAAAGGGTCTCACCTCTCCCCTCTATTAATGAACCTTCTCTTCTGAAACTCCCAAAGTCAGGGGCTTTGCCCAGTGACCAGAGCAAGAGAAGTGCTTTCTAGCTTTCCTATTTAGTATCTCTGCACTGTCCCTGTTGCAACTCAGACTTTTGTCCTGGCTAGAGAAGAGACCAGCCATGTTGTGGTTATGTTAACAGCTGTCTTCTGTGGTCCACAGGCAGCTCAAAACATTCATTTTAAGTGGTAACTCAAGATAAAAGTTGGATGCAAGTCTTCAGAGATGAATGATGGGCATTAAAATGAAGCCACTGTCATACCTAGCTCCATACTGGCTATCTTTGTGTAGTCAGGGTCATTCTATGCATCTTTATAAAATAAAAACTATCAGCAGGTGTGTCCCACTCAAACATGTTTAAATGAGGATTTAATTTATGAAACTATTAATATCAGAGGGAATGACACATGCTTTGAGAACCATTTTGTTTGGCAGTCATGTATCTATTTGACAGTCTGGAAATCTATGTCCAAACAGGTTTCAAGACACAATTGGAAATGACAAAACACACTGTGTGCCAGTAACAGGCCATTAAGTCGACAGCTAAGGGATTTCAGGAGTCCGAGTCATATGTCAGTATTCTCCTAAATCCCACATGGTATCATCTGCAATTGCAATGTATTTATTTTTTAAAGATTTAAAGCATGTTTTCTTTTTCACACATAAGTTTTATATGAGTAAGTGAGGAGAAAAGGGAATGATAAAAGCATCAAATACAATTTCCTGCAAGAAGTTGGTCTGTAATCTGAAAGCTTCTACTGATGGATACATACATCTTTTTTCCTCCTCTCTATCAATTGCCAGTCAGCTTATAATTAAAATAAATATTCGTGTATGTCCTCAATGCTCTGAAACATTTTCTGAATTCCAGAAATAACTTTCTTCCATCTCTAAAAGTGTGAAGAAGAGTCAAACATTGTCTTGATCCACCCTTTCTTTCCATTATAAAGAGGAGTTTACAAGCAGGGAGTGATAGCAAGTGCTATCCTGAAGCCCCAAAAAGCAGGGGCATCTGCTGCTCCTGCCTCTCAGGTCTCTATACTATAGACTCTTCCTTCCAGTGCCCCCTGAAACCAGTGAGGGGATGCCAAATACTCTCAGTGGGTCTTCAGTGGGAAGTAACTGGTGAGAAGTCTGTGTCTCCAGCCTGCAATCTTTAATGCAGCAAAGCCCATTTATCCAGTGCAGTGGATTTTAACTTTATTACCTAATGAGGACTATATACTCATCTGCATATCACCTATCTGACAGTTACGTGCCTTAGCAGTGACATGAAAGAAATTGCTAGAGTAATTATTGTAATAAGCCAGAGTTCACACAAAGATCATCCCACCATCCTATTCAAGGGACAGTTTGCAGATAAAATAGAAATAAAATTTTAGAGGTCCTAAAATGCAAGACTAAAATTTTCAAATTTTCACTTACACTTATATGTAATTATGAGGTATGAAAATGTTGAAGTGAAATAATAATACCCAGAGGTGTTATGGATGTCTGAAAGTCAAGCAAGTTATTCAATGCTGAAGAAGAACAAAGGTGTTTAACTTTTTATCAAGAACATCAGCATTCTTTTCTTTGGTGGTATTTACCTTAAATCTTTTGTTTAGTTGATCCTTCCATTTTTCAACTAGACATCCATCAAGAAGCATCAACCTGAAAATTAAGAAATAAATACAAGTTATAGATATTTCTGATTTTGATTCCTGAGATGTCATTCCAGGTGATTTAACACAGACTGAGGTTGAAATGAACCAGCAGGTTCTGGTACTGGCAGTTTCTGTGTATGGGACGATAGGCAGAAAAGTATTTTTCTCCATCCCTAAATGCTTTCTAATGGATTTCTAAATGCTTGTACAGATCCTTCTGTACATTATAAACTCTGTAAAAACAGAAAATAGTTTTCAAAAGAAATCAGATTTTACAGCCAAAATCGCAGCACACGGCCAGTATTGAGAAAACATTTAGACCCTTTGTCCTCAGCTGGAGCTATTCTGCAGGGGAAAATTGTCCCTTCTTGATCACTGTTAACAAAAAGTGATGGGTTGGATAACATTCCATGAAACTGTTTAAATGTATATGTGCATATATTTTTACTTATGCCCACTGTATGTTTGCATGTGTGTGTGTGTGTGTGCAGAACAGTAGTTTAAACGAATGTATTTTACTTCTGAACCAAAAAAAAGCTTGTTCACATGCATCAGTTAATACAGCTCAGCTGACAAATGGTAACACAACATCTGATCTCTTACAGTAGTCTCCATTTCTACCTAAATACATGAGGACGGTATTATCTATGTCCTACATGTAACTACTTCACAGGTGCTTTAAAGTGAATTTGGAAGATATATGGGCAGTGACACTTGCCTACCAATGAAATCTGGCTAGCTCCGAAATGAAAATACTGAGTCTAGGTGTTATGAAATAAACAAAATAAAAATGTAACTATTAACTGTATATGCCTTAAACAGCTTCTAAAATAGTTTATTCTAAAGCAGTCTGATGTCACACCTGCTAAGTCCCAACCTAGAAACTACTTTTGAAATCCTTCCAGCACGGGGATGCTGGAATTTCTGAATCTCCTCTACTGCTAACTATTTAACTATTTTAACTTTTTTTTTTTCTTCTTTTCTTTCCATTCCTTTTTTTTTTTTTTTTTTTGAAACACTGGGCCTTAATATGCCCTAATATCATTGCCTAATTCTGAAAGTTTTATTTAGGCATCAGTGTGGGCTGGAGACGTCAAAACATCATTATAAATGCACACAATTTTATACAGCACTTAACTGGAGGGCGAGGTTTACACAGCATAGCAGTGCCTGAACTCTAGTTTCAGTGAACAGAGTCGCTGCTCGTACCACTTCAAAAAGAGTACAAAATGCTGCCACTTGTAGCTGTTAGCCACTGTGGGTCCACTTTGCCCAAACGTGAAAGTACTACAGTGAGTACAAGCCCTGGAGAACCAAGACCAACATGATACACATCTCCTTTTCTTTCCGAGGAGAGATTAGAGAATTGATGCTAAGGCAACATCATGATGAATAAAACCATAACACAATGTACATCTGATACAGCTTCTGTTCAGGTCAAATTATTGAGTGAGACCCTAACCCTATTGACAGGCAATGGGTGTTTTGCCATTGACTTCAGTGGAGATACAGCTTCCACCCATTTTGCTTCTGGCATTTTAAAAAGCTACTGTAACTCAAAACCTTCTGTTTGCATGCCACTGAGTTCAACAGGAAACACATATAATAGTTTATGTTTCTTTTTCAAATCCTCTTTAGTACACTATATGAAATTAAAAACCTCAGTGACCTTTAAAAACCATCACAAAATATTTAGTGAATGGTGTGTTTTTCCATAGTAATGGAGAAGCAGACTGCGATCTTTCACTTCTGAAATCTCCTCTCCCTGACAGCCTCCTGAGGGTCCTCTCCAACAAAGCTCTGCAGCTCAGATCTCCTTGATAGCAATCTTGGTCATGGTCCTTCAGTGTGACTCAGGGTATGTATCCCTAAAATGGCTAATGCAAGTAGAGGGCTCTAAATCTATCTTTGTGAAATACTTCCAGACCTGGAGGGGCAACATGCTGTGCAATAGTAAAATATTGTGCCTGTTAGCTCACAAAAAAAGTTAAGGTAATAAGGTAACAGATGGCAACTTTAAGAAACACCTATAGAACATACTTAAAGTATCAACATAAAACTCACTGAAAATATGGATATGGCCCATCAAGTTCTGCATGTAGATGTTCTATGGTCCTTACAAGTGAGCACATTCAATTAACAGTCACATCACTGTACACAAAACCAGCCCGCGCATTTTACGAACAGCACAGAGCCACACGTATCTACTGCGCCACAACCTGTCCTGTCCGTGTCTGTTGCTACTGGTGCACTTGGGCTGCTAACGGGGATGTGATGTCCCCTTCTGCCTCAAGGACCCAGAGAGAAAGGGAGCTGTGATTCATCAATCCCTCCCCTCCAGACCAGCATGCTGGATTTCCTTCCATGCCTGGGGCTAGGCTGACTGCCAGAAGAAAGGTCTGGTAAAGTTAGTTTTGTTTTGTCTTTTAATCATACAGCAGGACTGGCAAGCTGCTCTGAGAGTATTTACTTTTCATCTGCCATCCGGGAGCCGGAGCTCCAATGGCTGCATCTTTGGCTGATCCCGGTACAGCTGTGGGATGAGAAACAACTCACTGATGGCACCGGTCCGAAGTATGGATAGGCTGGTGGACAGGGCCTGGCTCTGTCTCCAGCAGCTCTGTGGACAGCAGATGTGCCTCATCTCCTGTCCCCTCCCCTGGGGTCAGTGAGGCAGAACTATGCCTTCCCCATGGTACTGCCAACACGGACCACCATCTACAGCCACCATTGGGCTCGTAGCACACGAAGCAGCTCATATCTATGAAAAATACTATGCAAAGCAGTCCTGGAAAAACACTCACAAACAGCTGGATATGCCTGAACTGCTGCACGATGCATTAAGCAATATGCTGTCAGCACCTAACGCCACCAGGGTTTACGCTCCATGTGTGAGCCAGGTTTTGTGTCCGCCCCATTGTGGCTCAGAGCTGAGGCTGATTAAGTGGAAAAAGTTAACTGCCAAGGTAATTAAAACATGTAGGTGTATGTGTGAGTTATCCTAAGGAAAACTATCAGCAAAACATGCTCATGATGAGGAAGGGAGCTTTGCTGGTCCTCCTTCCCATCTACCATAGCTAGCTAGAACACTTTTCTCCACCACATCGCCAGTGCTCACCTTGAGCGCCATTCATAGCACATGATGAGAACATCCTGCTTCGGTTGAAGAGGTGGACACTGGCAGGAGGAATTTGTAAGAAGAGGCACTTGAGACAGAGGAATTGGTGTTGAAGATTTGAGTATGTCTTTGACTTCAACTACAGTCGTTATCTCGTTGCAGTTCCCTCTTTCTATGCTTTTTACTTTAGCGTGAATGACTGCAATTTGAAAAATAGAGGCATGAGAACAACAAGCAGTCTTAGAAATTTAAACACATCTCAAAATAAAAAATATTAAATTGAAAGCTGTTGTTTCGGCTGTGAAACTAGAACTACTTCTTCATGTGTGGGCACCTACGGTGGCTTAGAATAACAGAGCCCTGATCCCGATTTGATTTTCAGTAGGACTGTCGACAACTGTGAAATTAAACATGTGCTTAAATCTTTGCCAGATCAGGCCAAGTGATCTCGCCTGGAATCGCATACACAAACAGCTCCTTTGACTCAGACTTGAACTACCCTTCGCATAAATCAGACCCGTTCTATAGCCACATCTGGCTATTTCCAATTAAGTAATGAATAATTTACCTCGCTGACAGTTAGTGTGAATTCAGCCTTTTCAATAACAAAATCATTTCCCTGTAGGTTGCATCCAGGAACTAAAGACTTTTAAGAAAGAAGGGAAGGTTTGCAACAAGTAGTCAAAAACTAAGAGGCTTAGGATTGTTGTGATTTACTTGGTCTATACTTTTTTTCATCTTTTGCCTTTGGATTATCCACCAATAGTAAGATCCTCATATAAAATGGACTCTGAAATGGGTTCTTCTGACTCTGAACACACAGACATTCATATTTTTACCTTTCCTTGAGGAAAACTGCGTGTCTGCATGGATGCAAGAAGGTGAAACTGTGTAGATTTCTCTGAGGATGACCCCTGGCTAACTTTGTACCTGTGAACCCTGGCAGTACCTGGACCACTGCAGCATTTCACCCCTTCTCTCTTGTGAGAGAATCAGAGAAATGAAGCCCAATTTTTACACAAAGGACTTTGTCTGTAGGAAATGACAAAATAGGAAGGGTCCTGTTATCACAAAATTATTCAGTGAAAGAAGCATGAGAAGTGTATGTACCACAGGGTGATCAGCCTGCATCGATGCTGCCCCTGGCAGCCACCAGGTCAAAAGCCTTCAAATGGATCTCCTAATGTTTAGAATAAACTTTGTATGTAGAAAATAGGAGATCAGCAATTTTAATGCAGTCTGGGTTTTATGTGCTAGCTTTATCAGGACATGTGTAACAGCCACAACACACATCACGGATTTCAGTTTTGGAGACTCACAATCCATTTTCAAGTCTGATTGAAATCAGCTTCTGACCAGCTAGAAATACAGTCTGGCTCTGTATATTATTTCAGAGGATTTAAAAAAAAATTGGATTTTATTTGCAACTTGTTCTAATTTGTCTTGTCTCTCGATTAATTTTCCATATGAGCACGTCTATGTATTTCAGAGGAGGCTGAATAAAAATCTACCTCTCAGAAATAAAATCTTGATTTCACAAATTCAGTTGAATTAAATTTTGGACCCCAAGCTACAATTTTCATTCAAGCAACACTCCCACTGAAGTCAGTGGAATCAGAATTTAGATGGCCAACACCTGTATTTCATTTCAGAATAGTCATTTTATATGACTGATTATATACTGATTATTTATATTTCAGACAACTGTGGAAGTTCATAGTCCCATCTGAACATATCACTATGTTGTACTGAAATGGATTAAGGAATTAGATAAAAAGAATATATGACATAAAGGCACCAAAATGCCATGACAAAAAAAGTGTACCGTTGCCTAAGTTAGATGTTCAGCTTGATTATTCCCACCAAACTGGGGCTTGGATTTTTTTTCCTTATACTAAGAAAGAAGCAAATAACTACAAACTTACTTTCATTTCATATCAGACAAACAGGAACGAATGGCTACAATAACCCTATTGCATAAGAACTGAATAAATCCCTCGAAGAAACAACTCTCACCTGATAAAAAGCCCATAAAGTGCAAAAGCCCGTGATGCTGCACCTTAAATTCATAGTTAATAGGGGTTTTCTATTGACATTACCGACATTTAATCTGATATTTATCTAATCTTAATTAGAGTTCTTCCTTACTCCCAGCATCAGAAAACCCAGGGAGGGGGGAGCCAAAGGGGAAGACGGGTGAATACTTACTTGTATTGCCAATATGTCATGCAACATATGACAAAACTATTGGCCAACTCTTCGGCTGGATGGTGCAAATTGTCACTGAATTCAATTAATCTCGGACAATTCCGCACCAGATGAAACTCTGGCTAGTAAGTAAAAGAATATCATGAATTTCTAAGTAATAACTTTTTGCCTTGCTTCAGCTTTGTTCACATTTACAAGTTATATTCAGGCGATAAACCTCTGTTTATTCCACCTGCTGGATGAAAACAGGAGCTGACCAGGCAGCACATGGCCATGCACACATTAGACCTAACTGCACTTAGAAGAGTGACCTTTCCAGTAGCAAGCACCCTTTCTGCAGGACGACCCGCTGATGCCAGTGCACATCACCAGCATTTCACTGCTTTTATCAGAAACACACCATCGTCTGCGCAATGACTACTACTGCCTGCACAAAGTGTGCACAAGTGGTGGGTTTTGGAAGAGGACGGCTAGGTGTCCTCGGGCAAAAACCCACTTGGAAAGCTGCGGTGGAGCCCTGTCCCCACGCCGCGCTTGCCGCCCGCCTGGTGTGGGCGCAGCACCCACACAGAGCTGCCTAACTCACGGGGGGCACAGAGGAGGGGGGGACGGGCAAAGTGAAGCATTTTCCCCCGTGCACTTACTGTAGCTGTAGTTCTTGGACAGGTATGTCGACAGCGTAGGCTTTGTCTTTTTGCACCTGCATCGCTCTTCGAAGGAAAAGAAGGGGAAACGGTTGAGGGGTGTCAGAGGGGGCCTGGATCCGGGGAGGGGGAGAAGGGCGGGGGGGGGGGGGGGGGGGGGGGCGAGGCTCACCCTGGCCGCGGCTCTTGCAGTCGGGCTCCGGGAGTCTCTCCGGCACCAGCACGCCCTGCGTGAAGTCCGTCCACTTCACATCTGCAAACAGAGGCGCGGCGGGGAAGCAAAGCTGTCGGGGACAGTGTCCCGGGGCAGGGGCGTGGGGGTCCCGCAGCCCCCCGCCCGGGGCGCCCCGCGGGGGTAGCGGGGGTCCGCCCTACCGCCGCCCCCGCCGCCCCGGGGCGCTCACCCTCCGGCAGGTCGGTGACGATGGCCTCGGGGGAGATGCAGACGCCGCGGTCGTAGACGGGGAGGTCGTCGCAGGCGAGGCTCTCGGGCCAGCTGTGGTTGTAGCGGCGCATGATGGGCTCGCAGCCGTCGCGGGCGCGCTGGCAGACGGAGCGGCAGGGCTTGATGGGGTCGTAGAGGAACTCCAGGGTGCAGATGGGGGCGTACATGGCGCAGAGGAAGAAGGGGAGGACCGGGCTGCAGCCGGTGCCCACCAGCTCCTCGTATTGCTCGATGGCGAGGACGGCGTTTTCCTGGGTGCTGTGGTGGAGGTGGTTGGGCATGCGGGTGATGTTCCAGGGCATGGGGCGGCACATGGGGATGCGCACCGACTCGCACGGCGCGCCCTGCGCCCGCGGGCTCACCCGCAGCCACAGGGACACCGCCACCAAGGCGCGCAGCATCCTCCTCCTCCTCCTCCTCCTCCTCCTTCTCCTCCTCCTTCTCCTCCTCCTCCTCCTCCTGCTTCTCCTTCTTCTTCTTCTTCTCCTCCGCCGCCGCCGCCCGCCGCCGCCCCGCAGTCAAGTCGCGGGAGCCGCCGCGCCGACAGCCATGGACATCGCGGGACCGCATTTATACCGGTGGCACGAGTGACGTGGGGCCGATCGCGCTCCCTTGGCAGCACCGCTCCTCCGGGGGGGGGGTGGGGGTGGGTGGAGGGGGGGGGGGAGGTGGTGGTGGGGGTGTGTGCGCGCGTGTGTGTGCGCGCGTGTGCGTGTGTTTTGCTGTGCAGGCACGGTGACATCACCTCCACCCCGTTTAATCCCCCGGCGACATCACTGCGTCTCTCGTCCCCGGCTCCAGCTCCGTTTCAGTTTTCATCTATGTCATAAATTCCTTCAGGTGGAAGGGAGGGGAAGGGGGGAGCAAACCCAAACCACACGCATCTGCCGGGGGGCTGCGCGCTCCGGCGCGGGGAGAGGGGAGGAGGAGGCGGGAGGGACGCGGGAGCCGCGTTCCGGAGCCCCCCTCCTGCGGGGCTGAACTTTTACGCCGCATTTTCCCAAGGGACACGGAGCAGAAACTTTTTGCGGGCTTGGGGGAGCTCCGGCGGCTGTTCCCGTCCTCTCCAAGAGGTTGGAGTGTTTCTTCCGTGAGCTCGGCACGCGTGAGGGAAACGCGTGAGGCGGGCGGGGAAGCCGCTCTTTGCCCGGTCTGCTCGGGAGGAGGGAAGCGGCGGGAGCGGGGCAGCGTGGGGCCGGTGCGCGGCCGGGCCGGCGTGGGGCTGCCCTGCAAGCAGTCAGTCCCCCGCTGCGCCCCCCCCCCCCCCACCCCCCCCCCGCCTCTGTTCCCTCTGCAAATGGGTGGGAGAAGGGATTTCAGGCTTTCTCCAAGGTGGTTTTTTTTTAGTTTATCTTTCTGTGGCGCTCCATGGCCACGCACCCTTGACACAGCGGAGCGGCATGCCCACGCGGGAGCAAGGGGCTCCCTCCCACCTCAGTCCCTGTGCACCGAAAAGCCCTATGGGCCCTTCCTCCACTGGGGGCAAACGCTGCACCCCAGTCTTTGAAGGACTCGCTGAGAAAACAAGATTAACTCAGTGCCAGGTTATTGCAGTGGCCTGGGAGAGCCCCAGCGTGGCTCAGAGTTAGCAGCTCCTGGGCCCGCCCTGGCCAGGTACCACAGTGCCACCCGTGTTTCCCCTCGTGGATCTGGTAGGGCTCAGGCCTGGGTGCCACAGAGCGTCTGTGGGGCAGAGGCTTCCCCCCTCCCTTTGTGTGAGATGAAAGCTCAACCAGAGCGGGCAGTAAACAACGGCTGAGAGCCGGAGAGGGCAGTGGGCGACGAAGGTATGCATGGCCTTGGTGACATTGTCCGTGGGGAGCCACGGGCGAGGAAAAAGTAAATTCCTCCCTTGACAGCAACATTAAAGTAGCTTTGCCCAGGAAGTCCTCCTCCTGTTGGTGTACCCCCTCCCTCCCAAAGCTTACACAGCGTGCCCAGAAGTACCCCAAGGCTCGGGCCTTGCAGGTGCCCCCCTGGCATCACCCCTCGTGGGCACAGCCAGGGCAAGCAAACCCTCCCGGCCCCCCCAGATGCAAGGAGGGGGGCATGGGGGGGGCGAGGGTCCCCGACTCCCGCTGCCCCCCTGCCTCCCGCTCTCCCACCCCGCTTGCATCCAGCAGCTCCAGCAGAAACCGCCTCTCCCCGCTGCGGTGATGCGGGTTTGGAGGCGGGCCGCCCCCGCCCCCCCCGGCGCAGGCCTGCCCGCCCGCCCGCCCGTCCATCCGTGCGTCCGTCCGCCCGCCTGCGCGCCGTGCGGGGCGGGCGTGCGCGGAGCGGGGCGCGGAGCATGGCGCGGCCGGCGGGCGGGCTGCTGCGGCCGGGGCCGGGGCTGCAGCTGCTGCTGCGGCTGCTGCGGCTGCGGCTGCTGCTGCTGCTGCTGCTGCTGGGCGGCCTCCTGCTGCGGGGCGGCGGGGCGGCGGCGGCGGGGGCCGAGCCGTGCCAGGCGCCGCGGCAGTGGGAAGGGCGCACCGTGTCCTACGAGCACGGCACCGGCCGCAACACGAGGGCCGCCGTCTCCTACGACGGCCCCAACGAGCGCCTCCGCATCCTGGAGGAGAGGAAGGCGCTCATCCCCTGCAAGAAGTAGGTGGCGGCGGCGGGACTCCGCGGCGGGCGGTCGTGGTGGGCGCGGAGCCCGGAGGCGCCTCCCGGGGGGAGGGGGGGGGCGTGGGGCGATGCGGGGGTGCTGGGGAGGGGCGGCGGGGGGGGTCCCCTCCCTCGGCCCTCCGCCTTGCGGGGCGGCACCTCCCCTGCCTCAGACGGGGAGGGGGGTGGCGGCTGCGGGGGGGGCTGCTGGGAACGATCGGCGGGAGGAAACCTGTCGCCGACACGACTTGCATCCATGCACCATATACACATACATAGCGAGAGATTTATGATCAACAGTGCCAGCTTCTTACCTTCAGAGATATGCCTCTCTCCCAGCTGTTCAGTTTTTTAAATGGAATGGGAAAGGACCTCAAAAATACAGCCCTAAATGTGAGGTATAACGGGTATAAGGAGGTATAATGAAGAGATTGCACTCAAACATTGGGAATAATGTCACGGGGTGGGGGTGAGTTCTAGCCTGGTAATTTGCTGACAAGTTTGAGTCACGTTTTACAAGTTCTCTGCTCATTCTCGGTTCCTGCAAGTGCTAAGTCAGTGCAGGGTGTCAGGATGCATCTGTTACCTGTGGTGCAGCGTGCTTACTCATATTGCACAGGCTGCCCAGCCCCGGAGGACCTCCCTGTTCGTAATTTATACAGCATGTGTCTGTTAAGCCCTGAACTAACTCAACAAAATCCCTGCGTCATTGTGCATTTCTTGACTCGCTGCAATTATTATTGCAGAAAAAAGCTGACTGAAGAAGGGCCTCTTTTTTTCTCCTCAACCTGCTGAGCTCAGGCCCTGACAGGCTGGGTGGAAGAATCAGTCAGTCCAGGGAGGCCTTCCTGAGTGAGACGTTTCTGGGTGCCGAGCATCAGTAACTCTCAGACACCGTGTCAAGACATACCTGTCAGTGTGAGGGTAGCCGATCTGCCCGTACCTCCACCTCTCCCACCTAAAAATTGTTCAAATAATAGTGCATCAGTCCTGGGGATGTATAAGCCAAGGTGAAGACTAGCCTAGAAATGCTGTATCATCCAAACTAAATGGTCTCTGCTATTGAAAGATCAATATTCCTTTTTGCTCTTGGCTTTTTTTCCTGACAATGATCAATTTCTTACCAACATCACGTAGTCATTCTTTTAATCTCACCAAAGTCTATGCTCTTCCTTGGTCCTTTCTCTGACAGTCCCAAAACACTCTTAAAACTCTTCTATGAGTTTCATTTTCAAGCTTAGCTTTCCCTCATTGTGAGCTTTTTTCTTTATTACTATTTTCATATAGGAGCCATATGAGGAATGTTGAAGGCAACATATAGAGTTAGTTGTGTGTTGGTGGCCTGCTAACATACAGCATAGAGTCTGACACTGGCTGTGCTCATACTCTCCTTCTTTTGGAAGTTCTAGGTTGACCTTCATGTTTGACAAGCGTAAAACTGTGCTGCAAAGTCTGATGCAAGCCTTTTCTAGCTTCTAAGTTGTACTGAGCGCATTTCTTGAAGCTTATGTTTATTTTATTGGAAAGCTTTATTTTAAGATTGAATAATTATTCTACATTTTCTACTCTGGGCCAGAATTTGGCTTTTGCCAAGATTTGCTCGTTTTACATTTTCGATAAATATTTGCCCTGGATGCAGTTTCGTCTGGGCTGATAGGGCTAGAAAGGGGCAGAGTGCAGACAGGTGCACTTGAAGCATTTCTCTGTTGGTTTTTCCTGTATTAGTTTTTTGTTGTAGACAGTCTCTGACCTCAGGGATCCCTGCTGTTTCCAGGCTGACCATATTTTCTGCCATCCAAAACTGGAGGGTGGTTTTGTTATGTGTAAAACTAGTGTCTGCTAAGGGCGTGACCCAGCTTCCATTGAAGTCAACGGAAAGACTCCCATTGATTTCAGTGTGAGTTGGATTGGGGCTGGAGTTGTGATCACAACTTCATTTCACTGTGGACACAGTGAGTCATAAACTGAAGCCTTCAGAAGTTAGAGGCAAGGGGATTTATCCTGTCTTTTGAAAAATAACCTCTCCCCCACCCCGCTTTGACGTTGGCAAGAAAAGGGTCATTACACCGAGGCAGTGACTACAAAAACAACAAGAAAAATAGTGCTGTCCTGGTCTCTAAGGAAATTTCAGTCTAAATTCTCACAGACACATTTTGCTCCTATCAGATGTAACTTACATGCAGCAATCAGGGTTGGCCAACAACCAAATTTTTAAACAAAGTGTTTTCTGAAGCTTGCAAATGTGGACCTTAATCAGACACAGCCCTGTTTAAGTTAGTTGACTGAGGTTAATCAGGGACACAAAGATGTGCCTGTGTGGAATGGCTTGCAGGCTTATAACCACAGGAAAACCTGAAACTTTCAGTTTTTATTGTAGATATTTCAAATTCATGTAGTTTGCTACATGGCATTTTCCTACCTAGATCAACCCAGTGTTTTAAGTAAACTACTGAAAGGTAACCATAAGGTAAATATCCCGTTGCTGCTTTGTTAACATCACTTCTTTGCTCGCCAGTCGTTCCAGGAGCACCCAAGATGCAGTGACTGTATTGGTGAAGGCTGCCTGCTTACCCATCGGCCAGCTGCAGCATTGTCACCTGCTACCTGAGCACACACCTCGCTTGCTGTACAACCAAGTGGAGCCGGTTTGTTAACGCAGACATTGATGGTTGTTTCAGCCAGCTTGTTGGGTGTGTGTTTCTCTGGGTCATACAGTTGACTGCCTGCTCTCCAGCTTAGAGTGTAAAAACTACCAATGGTGATCCTAGGCTGAGCTTTCTAAAAGGGAGAACCTATTCTAGCTGGATTCATTACTAAACTTTCTTTTTTGCTTCTTTTACAGCCCCAGCCTTAGCTACACTCTGCATCTTATGTTTTCTCCAGTGTGGCTTGCCCCGCTGCTTTTTTCCCTTTCAGGATCAAAATTTTGGGGGTAGACAAGGAGGGCAGAGACAGTCTTCTCTTTTGTTTCATGTAGCGCTCAGCTGATACATGGAGAAGAGAATAGAAAACGGAGGTTTTTATTAAGTAGATTGTGCCATTTCCCATTTGAAAGATGTTGTGCCAGTAGGGTTATTATATCACATGAAAGGAGAGCACTTGAAATGGTTCCTTAGAGCTCTTGAGGCTGAGCTGTGTCACATTACCTGTTAAACACAGGATGTGTTTTTTAATCCTTTATTGCCTACTACGTGGAGTTACTTCCTTTTGTGCTCTCTGTATATTAATCCTTCCTCGGTCTTGTTCATCCCTGTGTTGGCCACCATCTCAGGAAGCTTCACAAAATAGGTAACAGTCATCAGCACAGTTTTGCTGTCGGGGCAAAAGTGTTTTGTTTTAAGGTAACGTCTACTGGTTCAGATTTGAATATGACATCACTGCAAACTGGTGAGAAATCCTGGCACTACAAAGGACTAAACCAAAAATCCTGCTGGCTGCATCATGGCCAGAACTTCATGTGTCCTGCATCACTGTTCATTTTCTTGGAAAAACAGAGCAAGAAGTGTACTGCCTGGCACTGCTGAAGCCACTCAACAGGCATTAGTGCTCAGTTATGAAGGAAGAAAAGCATGAAGTGGGGAGCAGAACAGAAATCACGCCGATGGTGTTTGAGGGCTGGGGTGTTACTTATCACATGCCCTATTCATAGAGTTTCACCCTTATCTTCCATACAATTTTTCACATTGTGATTTTCAGGGGAGGCCCAGTAACAGTTTGTCCTATGAGAAGTGCGATGGTGGGGAGAAAAAAATTTCCATGTGGTCAAGAAAGTCAGTAGGAGGAAGAAAATTCATTTCTCTCTTCTGTGAGTGCATTTTAACAGTAACCTCCGTGGGCCGTTGTACAGTGTGCAGCACATTGGGATGCCTATGTATTTGAGACTGCTAGGGTTATTGTCTGAACAACCATCCATAACTGCGGAACAGAAAAACAACCTGGAGATATCATATCAGTGCTTGTTTAAAAACAGAACTTCCTTTTGGTAGTTTCTTTAGTTTCAATTGTATTTGCAAAAGACAGGCACAGTTATGGGCAGGACTAAATCCTCCACTTGGCAACAAAACCTGGTAGTACAACAGAGGAGCAACAAAGCTGTGTTTAGAGAAATGCATCTGTTTTTCCGGCAGGCTGTTTGCATGCATGTGTCAATCCCTGTCCTTGACTGAAGAGAAGCAGCATATGGTCAGGTGCAAATATAACAGCATTCATCTGGAGAAGAGGTGATGACTTTTCAAAATAAACAGAGTGTGGGCATGCGTGTCTGACTTATCTCAACTACTTCTTAGTTGTTTTAGGATGTGTGATTGTAAAGGAAAAAACAGCGGTGTCTGACCTATTAAAATCATATAATCCATCCGTTTTGTGGTCATTATGGTGACTCAACAGGCTAAGTATTGAGCTACCCTGAGCAAATTTGTTTCCCAGACTTGGTTTTGGGAGTGGTTTCTGCAGCTTAACGTTTAGAGGAATGAACGATGGTCATGGGTAAAATTTTCAGAATTGGCCAAGTTACTCAGGAACCCAAGCCCCATTTTTTAAGATTATGTAGAGTGTGCAAACTTCTGAGACCCTTAATTTGCAGTGAAACATAAAATTGAATTTTCAGCAGTTTCTTTAAATCTAACATGAGTTCTTGGGATCTAAAATTCTTCATAAGCTGCTGTGTATATAAGTCACTTTTGAGAATAAGAACTAAGGGAAGGTACTCAAACCTCCTGCATTTACTTTCCTCCCATAGGTGCCAAGTTCTTTCAGGTGTCTGCTGCTGGTAGTGACTGTGAGTTTGGAAAGGTGGTAATGGAAAGCTGCTGTGATGGATGCAGGCTGGCAGTCAGATGCTAGGCAATAGCCTGAAGCATGCAGCAGTTGTTCTAGTGAGAGGTGTGTGCTGTTGGGGTACAGAGGGTTGGCTGTACAAGCCTCAACTTTTGCAATTCCATCATAAGCTGATTTATGAGTCGGTTTACTGAGTCCCCCAATGAAGCTCCCCACCAAGGCGGCCGGTTCCTTGGAGAAGAGCACTGTAGAAGGAGAGAGCCATGATCCACGATGGCTGCATGGAGGATCATCTTGTCTTGCCTGGACTGTTCATTCTGTTTGTTTCTGCCTACAAGAGGCAACAGCCATTTCCCTTTCCAAGTTCTTGATCATGTTGGAGGTCAGCTAAGCTATACGGTTCAGGGAGGCAGTGAAGCTAATTGCTTTAGCTGTTACAGGTGGGCTGGGTGGGAAGAGATGAAAACACTGCTCAGGGAAGGTGATTGAAAGTTTTCAGTCATTGAGCTGCAACACTAACAAGAAAGTGGACTCTATCAGAGGAAGCTGGGAACTGGCTTAACAATGCTTTTTCTGTCTTGTGTTTTTTGCTTTTGATAACTTCTTTGGACAGCAGCATCTTTGTCAGAGTTGGGGGCGGGGGAAGAAAAAAAACCCTGCCTGAGTATGAATAAAGCAGATCCATTGCTTTGAGATGCCGTATTCTGTTTAGTGTAGTGTTCTCAAAACCCTTGTTTTTGCTAAGTACTCTGGAGCCATTTCATGTGTTATTGAAACACAGCACCCACCCAAACTGCAAAAAATAAACTAGCTCTTAAGTTTGAAAGAGCAGGATCCAGAAAACCCTTTAAGGCTGGAGAGAAAATGTAGATAAGCAGTGTCCAGTGACCCCAGACTGATAATTTGCTGGAGTGTTGGTTGGTGTGCTTAGAAACTGCTGTCAGACACTCAGTGAGGTCATTACTATCACATCAGTTCTAGATATTGTTGACTGGATGTTCTTAAAAAAATAGAAGTTCCCATCAAGAAGTTTTTTTTTTCTAAAAAACAGTGTTAAATGATAGCCACTGGCACCATATTGCTGTTGATACTAGTGGATATTGGCTTAAGCCTTTTATCCATCTGAACCCTTTAAAGTTAGGGGAATGCTTCCTCCCTCTTATCATCTCTTCCTTGTATGTTTGAACTCTTTGGAATAATGTGTATTTGCATAGAAACTTACGGCTCATTTTGTACTATTGGACATTACAGAAAAACTTAAAGCAAAACCAGGACTGCACTAAAGATATAATATGCCTACATTTCTGTAACTCAGTCCAGAGGACCAGTTTTTTCACAAGATACTGTCATTTTTATTCAGGGATTTTTTTTTTTACTCTTTTTTTGGTAGAGACTTGGAGTGGAGGTGAATAGAGAGAGAGATGCAAGTTCATAACTTGTTCTGTGCTCACAGACAGCACGGAGACAGTCGATGGTGGCATGACTGCACAGCTAAACAAACACGATGAAAGAAATCTTTATATTCATGATCTTAATTTGGGCTCCATTCAGCTTGAGTCCTGATGTAATTCAGACGGCACAACTGGCAACATCACACCTATTCTCACAGGAGCAAATGCCATTTGTCTGAAGAAGTATCTCCTCTGAAGGATAAACCATAATCTTCTAATTTAGGGCTGATCTTGCACAGCTGTGAGCTGAGAAAAAAACTGACTGTACATTGCTTTCAGAGAAATCTGAGGGATAAAAGCATCCAATGGACATTTTACCTTAGTCCTTCATTTGTCCTTCATGCCGTCCTACATTAGTCCTTCACTTGTAATCTGTTTAAGTTAAGGATCCAGGTCTCCTTAATGTAAAAGGGCCAGTAATTTAAAACACTTTTAGGTATTCAAGAGAGCATTTATTGAAATGCCTCCAGAAATTTGTCTCTTCATGTAGTTAGTACACACACTGTAACTCTCATAGTCTTTCCTGTCTGTAGGCTCTCCATATCTTCCCATCCCAGTTTGGTTCACTGCAATTACAGTGCATGACACGACAGGGTGGTTGAGGGCACAGTCTCTTCCCAACGATGCGCATCCATCAGTTTCCTGTCATGGCTGTAGCTGTCCCTGGGCTGAGCGGTGGGTGTGTGCCAGCGGTCCCTTCGTTGCAGGGAGAGGGAATATGCTCCAGTATTGTCCCAGCAGCCAGGGAGCAGCTGTGGCATGTTCCCAGGAGCAGTATTTAGGAGGTACTACTGCATCCTGGAATTTGGAGACAGCTAAGACCAGCAGACCCACTGAATTGTTCAGTCCCACGGTTTATCTTCCGTATGCAGTTGAACTGTATTTTCCTGGATATGCCAGAAAGAGAAGGGTTTTGAATATGGTGGCTGCATATGTTACATTTGAGAGCGTACTGAAAATCTAGAGTCTGGGTTAACAAGCAAAAGATTTTTCCCTTACTTTTTGCTTACTTTTGTAACTCAGGGCTGAAAACTTAGTGAAGTTGATGAGAACTTTGCCTTTGGCACAAGGATCTCATCCCAGGACTTTATGTTAGATGCACATTTGTAACATATGTGGGAGGTACGTACAAGAAATACATTTCTCCGTTTCCAATTCAAACTCAGCCTCAATTCCTGAGGTTGGTCCACACTGCCAAAACTGAAACCATCATTCAGCCTCCAGCCTTATTGATGACAGCAATGGTATAACTGTGGTGGACAGCTTTCAATATTGTGTCTTCTGAGTGGAATTGGAAGATGTCGTGATAAAACCTGTGCCTCTGAATCCGGTCCACACCCTGCCTCTGCCAGCAATTCCAAAGATGAATTTTGGTAGGCAATTGCCAGTTAGAGGAGAGGAAGTGTTCAGGGAAGGAGGCAGGATGTTTTAATTCTAAGAACAGAAGACTTTTTTTTTAATCTTCCCTGCATTTCATTTTGCAGTCTGTTTTTTCACTAATGTACTTAATTTTTGTGCTACTGCTGTTCATTGGTTAGTATTGCTATTGATTTGTTCATGTGACAAGAGGATTTATGTATGTTATAAGTTTATTATTTTGTAGTTCAGAGGATGCTCTTCTTGTGCTTTTTCCTGGCAGAGGTCATCCTCCTCCGGACATTTTCTTCTCCAGCTAGAAAACTGATTCGTTTTGCATATCAACAGGCTTGTCCATTTATTAACCATGTGGGACAGGCTTTCAACTGGATGACATTTTCATAGACAAGTTAAGTCAGTGAAATGGTACTAATTTATGCCTTTATCTGTATGCCAGGTCATTAGCTGATGCAGAACTGAAAGGTAGGGTTCAAATATCCTTTCATCCTCTCCATTTTGCTATGAACTGATGGCTAAACTTGACGTGATTAGATGTTTCAGTCCAGGAAAGGACGATGGCATAGCAAATAATGCTGAGTTATTCAGGAAAAGCATAAATACACTTCTCTGTCACATAACATGGGAGAAAGTTAAATTTAAAGGAGCTTTGCAAAAGAAGAATGCTTGCCATGGTGGCCAGGTGTTGTGAAGAGGTAAGAGCAGGAATTAGAGGCATGTAAATAAATGTGTAAGATTAGAAACTAATGCAAACTTAGAAATGGACTGTTGACAATTCAGGGATGAACATAGTAGAAAATAGGACAGGGTTTTCTTCTCAAGCCAGGTTTTAGGCATCACATCTGTGCAAAGACTGGAGGAAAGAGTCTTTCCCATGCCTGTCACACTAGGGCTGCTTTCTGGAGAAATGGACTTGTGGCCATCCGGCCAGTGACTTCTGGGCTGTGGATCTGTGTAGATGCAGCAGCAGCAATCCAACTCCTGACCCTCCTGTTGGCCAACTTCATCTCTATCTTCAGATGACCTTCAGCTTGGCCTTCCCTGTAGATTTGCAAGGAACTGCATGCTCAGCAACTTGCCAAGTTCTGTCTCTCAAAGTATTTTTCCCTGTTGCTCTTCTTAACTCAAAGGGGAAATTATTTTCTCCTCCAGAGTGTTTTTAAGGCATGGTATAGTGTCTGGCATGCTGGGGAGGGGGTGATGTCTGGGTGGAACAGGGCCACCTTGTGCAATATTTTGGCTCTTCTAGAATAAGGAGCATTATGCCAAGCATGGCATTGCATAACCTGAAGGTACTACTGGCCAGTGAAACTTCTCATTTCTGCCAAGCAGACCTGTTTCTTTCAGCTGTTTTTGTTTACTGCCTCACTTTTATGGCCCTGGGGGGGAGATGCGTGTATGTTGACAAGAGATCTTAGATTCCACAGGGAAACCCTGTGTCCTCCTGAGGCTCCAGAGGACAGCTTTTTGCCTGTATCGTGGTCACTGTCTGATACCTGAGAGTCAAAGGTCAAGGAAGGGATTTTCTGCCAAGAGTTTGTTCCCATGCGTAAAAGTACAGAAGACTCAATATGTGAAACAGTCCTTGTTTTCAGTAGTGTATTAATTTCTGGAGTTGGTACTTTTTATACTTTCATACCCAGGAGTAAATTAGGGGTTTCCAACAGCAGTGTAACTGTCCTTGTCCAAAACCTAATTTATGACAGGTGGTAGTAAGAAAGAAAGAATCGCTTGCTTTCATCTGAACTTGTACATTTTTTTTTAATCTTTTATAAATATACATCCTTGACAAACATTTATTTCAGAATCAGTTTAATCATTCTTTGAAGGTTATGTGCACACATTTGGCTCCATGTCTCACTTGATCATTAAAAGATGCTTCCTTTGTACCACTAAAAGTGAATAAGGTAAGAGTAATTTTTGCAATTCTTGATTTTGCTCTGAGAATTTTATTTAGCAACATTTTTTACAGTCAGTAGGGCTGTTCCTGTAACTTAGCAATGACCGTATTTTTGCTTTTTCAGATTTTGTGTTTGGATTTTCATGATTTTCAGAATTTCTGGCATCAGAACATGAATTTAGCAGGCACTTTCTTCTTGTACAGTGCTCACACAGTAGCTATTACTATTTTTCAGTCTTTGGCTACTAAGATTTCATACATCTTGGGAGCTACTTGGCTATTCATTCCATGAAAGCTTATTTTATCCCTTTCGTTCCTTATGAAATTTACCCTTTCATTCTGGCATCATCCAGACTATATTTTGTGGGCCAAGTCCAGCCCAGAGGGAACTTCCATCTAGCCAATTGCCTTTCCCGCTGAAAAGCTCTTTGTCGCTTTAATAATTGTCTGGCACTTGGATCCCCCTGTGTTGCTGCCCCTGTGTCCATGACAGAGGAGCAGAAGGGACTGGATGCATAAGTTGAAAATTACCCCAATCAATCACCCCTGATGAGGGTCAATGGTATGTGCTGCCATATTGGAAGAGTAATGGAAAAGTCACCAGTAATATGTGCAGATGCCACACTGCATGTGTACAGCTTATTTCTTTTGCATATAAAACAGCGCAGGGTTGAGTGATCTTGGTACGTTATTAATTTCTTGTCTGACAAAAAAAACCCTGTAAGATTTTGGCAGTTAAGAAGGTTTGGATTATCAGATATCATTGATAGATACCAAATTATTCTAAATCTGGAGCTCTGCATTTTTTTGTAAATAAAAAACCTTCATATTTCAAAACTTAATAGACAAACGTGTAGAACTGCATAACTGTCTGATTCAACCCAAATGCCCCTAAAGAGCCATCTAAAAGCCACAGGTACAAAAGCACATAAGGTTTCTAGAATTCTGGAAGAGTAGTAAAAATCTCGATTGCTGCCTTCTTTTGGTCCTTAGAAGGCTGAAACTGTTTTGCTCTAGCTCCTCCCTAAATTATAAACAAAAGCAGTCTCTTCATTGCAGTTGAAATTGTCCTTTAATATGAAATATCCAAGAAGTGGCCCTTCTCAAATGGAAGGTAATATTGCATACTTAGTGGATATCTTATTTTCTACATGTATTATTTATCCCGAGGACAGTTCATAATGAAATGTGATATTGTGACTGATAGCAAAACAATGCAGAAGACCAAAATTACCACATGTATTGCGACATCCCTTATTAAGATTACTTGTGATGAACCTTGTTTCTTTACTTCGTTTAAAAAAATAACATTGTAATAACGCTCTGCATATTTACC
Organism: Morus bassanus; assembly: GCA_031468815.1. NCBI lineage: Eukaryota > Metazoa > Chordata > Aves > Suliformes > Sulidae > Morus > Morus bassanus. Next base: position 52,897,848 of record CM062567.1, on the reverse strand, counting down.
TTTTGGTCAGTTGAATAGTTCACAAGTAATTCATTCCAAAAATGGCTTCACTGACCCTTGTTGATTGACTTCTTTTGCAGTAATGTGCTAACGTGCTCTTCAGAATCTGCTCCTTTATAGCTATTGCCAAATATTATTTCATATTTTTGAGTGTATGTTCAAAACACTGTCAGCTGCTTTGCTGGAGTTAGCAGTAAAGCAGGAAAAGTTTTATAACATCTGTAACTAATATCCCAGGTTGTCTGTTGGGAACAAACTGTTTTCTAATAGATTTTTTTTTTTAAGAACTAACTTACTTTTTCTCAAGGCTTTAATGGGGTGAGAAAAAAAGCCCCCCAGAACACCTCCACAGAATGGTACCACTTACCAGCAGGGAAAAGAACAAAAACCTCTGCCTTTGTTCTTCTCTGCTCTTGTTCTGAGCTGGGGACCAGTTGCAGAGCAAAAAATGGTGTAAGGTAGCAATGAAGATGACCACTTACAAGACTTACCATCAGGATTTTAGTCTCTGATGTTGCCCATCTCTTCCTCTGTCAGTTCTGGTACTTTCACACTTAGCAAGCCTTACCTGGTGTCCGCTTGTCAGTTCTTTGTGGGAATTCATGGTGAGGTTGCTGCTTCATCTGAAAATCAGATGACTCAGTAGATAAGGTGGTTCCTATAAATGTGGTGTGCTTGGCGTTTGCCGTTTATTTTGGTGAAAGCCTACACGGGAAAGCTGGTGTGAGACCTGTATAGTGTTTAGCTCCTGAACAGCTGGGAATTTCTCCTTAAATAGTCTGTCTGCATGGAAACCTGCTGTTTGTATGGATACCTGTTGTTTCAGAAATTAATGTTTCTGAGGGGAAATGGCCAGATTCTCCTTGAAGTTTTCCAAGGGCAGTTTTGTGCATGGCAGTGCTAAAGGCTTTTAGACGCTCATATGGGGCACAGAGTTGATGCAGTGAACGCAGCAAAGAAAGATCTCATTTTTCATTCTTCCAGTATCTCCTAATACCATTTGCAACTGTGGTTTTATCATATTCAGATACTTTTCTTGCCAGGAAACTTATGATTCTGCCATAATTTTAGGCAGCCAGCACTGGAAAGTTTACTCATGCTACGTAGTTATGGTAATTCTCAGAGGATGTTTATTATTTGGAAAGCTGAGTTCCATACAGGATGAGGAATTCTTACTACAATTAGTTCCCAAATTAATGTATCACTTTAATTAGATCCAGATTTGTTGGCCTACCTCTTCTGTAGAAGAAACATATTTCTTTTTTCTTATCTGTGGTGGCATCTGGGGAGTGGGACACCTCCTGTCATTTTAAATATTTGTGGACAAAAACACACATGGATTTGCAAAGTCAGACTTGTTTGTTACCCTCCCTGCCCCAGAGGAGAATGAAAGGGACAAATTTGGATAATATGCTTGATAAAGTGTGAAGGTGTGGCATCTCCTGTACTTTTTTATAGAGGGGGAAAAAGAATTAGGGAGAGTAAAAGGAGATAAGGATGTGAGAGTGGACACACTCCTTGCTTTTGTTTATCCCCTTGTTATTGAAAAGTGAAAATATAAGGGACCACCTAACTGCCTCAACATAGCAGAAGATGAAAGACTTGCTATTTTTTTAACTGATCTTCTGGGCTGCCTGTCTCGAAAACCAAAGGTACGTATGTAGATATTGATTCTCAAAAAATTTATATGTGTTCTTTGTTTATTGACATATTTATCTTAATTTTTGTTAGTTACATTGCCTTTAAGAGTAGGTGATCTCACAGCATACATACCTCATAGGCAGGTTATTTTAAGTTCCTAGATCTTTAATGTAAGTAATCTAGTCTTCTGAAGCAGAAAACAGTTGACCATCAGAGATGGAGGCAGAATTGGGTATAATATCAGATATGTTCAGGGTACCCAGTCTGTCCCATCGGTTGTGCTGAATATAGTCAAGCCAGGTCAAAGTGACGTACAGGCTGGCATGGAGGCACAAGCTGCTGTTTGAGGCACTGCCAAATGTAGGTACCACAACTGCTTAGTAGGAGCCTGGTAAAGGGATCCATGGTGGGTCAAATGGGATCTCCTCTCTTACCATGTTTTGGAAGTCTAGCACATGTCTGAAACACAGTTTGGTTCTCTGGATTTCCTTCCTCTGAAAGAATGGAAAAATTCATTTACAAAGCTTGTGTTATGTCTCTGCAGGATATGTATTGTAACTCAGATGCTTATATACTGTAGCAATAGTAACTATAAACATCGTTCTATGTGTTCAGTGTCCTTGGATTATTTTTTTTTAACCATGGAAGTGTTCTTTAAATATCCAGTATTCTTCTCCATGATGGGCTAATGAATTATCTGCTGTTTGCAATTGCTATACACCCATTTATAATCAGTCTGGTCTTCATAATTCATCCTCCCCAGATATGTGAATGCAGTTTCAGGCTGTAAAAATCCATAGATCATTTTTGTATTTTTGCAAATGTCACTTAAAATATTACAAAAAGAGGGAGAACATTTTATCATTACAATATGCGTATGATGTTTGCTAGGAAGTTAGTATAGTGTATGAACAAGCATCAAGTATAAAGACAAAAATCTGCTTAAATCATTAGCCTAAACTGTTTATACTGAAGCAGCATATGTAGAAGTTAAGCTTCGTGAGAGCTGATCATAGCAGCCTCCGGCTACTATGACTTCGAGATACATCTGCTGTGTAGGGGGCTGGGACAGGTGGTGACAACATGGGGATTCTTTGTTGGCACAGAAAGCCTTTTCTATCCTCTGTTCCTCCGGTTGCTTCAGCAGCAAGCACACTGATCCTGATGGAGAGTGGCTGGCTCTGCTGGGAAGGGCTGACCCATGCCACTGGGGACACCGTCAGGAAGGGGACCCGCAGGAGTGCAGCAGCACATCTCCAGCCAGAGAGCCTCCTGCCCAAAGCACGGCCATGTTAATAAGCAGTTTGCTGGTGGAGGTGGACCGTAGTGTTGTAACCGGAGTGATATAAAATAGCCTTTGCTTGCTGCCCGGTAAAACTTTAAGGATAGGGAGGTTTTCCGGGGTGAGGAAAGTAATATAGCACACAGGACTCCTCTTAGGACTTGCTCAAGGCTTTGGGCATACCTCCATCCAGATGCTTTTTGTTAGAAGAGGTGAGCAGCAACTGAATCACCATCTTGGCCAGAGTGAGTTTCCTCTATGGTTTTTGCTCCTTACCAGCTCCCTCCCTCCAAGATTGCTTTCCTATTCCCTGAAGAGCCCAAGTACAGAGTTAATGCAATGCAGAGAACCTGTGAGAGCAAGTACCCCAAGAGATACAGCAGATCAGAGAACAAATGGATAAATGAAAATGCTGCAAAGATTTCCCGTAAGTTAATTCATTTTTCTGAGTTTTCATACTTTTAGAGTTGTAGGATTTTTGTGAAGTTAACTGTAGCAAATGACTACATAAAAAAGGCCCCAAAGAGGGGGCTTTATGACAAAAAGATGTTTCAAATAATTTAAGTGTTTGTAGTTAAGCATATAAAGATGTTAATTACTTTGCCTACAATCGAAGTCCAGAATGCTAGAAAGAAGAGAACAAGAAATACCACGAAAGCCAGAATATTCAAAGTTGGCTTAAACTTGTGGAAATACATTTTGGGGAGTTGAGAGCATAAAACATGTTGTGTTTGCCTTCCAGCATCTCCTCAGATTGTCCATTTGAGATAAGTTGATAGTTGTGTTAGGTTTTAAACATTTTTCAGCTTCTTTTTTCTTCTAAATGGAACGGCTAATAAACACCTGATCTAACATCTGTAAAAATCAGTGAAACTTTTCTGGCTGCTTTCACAGGGCTTTGGGTCAGGTTAATGTATAATTTTGGAGAAGGAGTTATACAGCCAGATTTATCTCTAATTACATAGCTGGTAGATGGAAATTGTAAACAGCGGCAGTTACATGAGGATCTGCTGTTACGATGTGGAAAGAACAATTGTGTCTTGACAGCCAGGGGAAACATGAGAGATGGGAGGGAAAATCTGATGGGCAGAAAAGTGATTTCTGCTGATGCACTTCTCTGGGGAGAGAATTCAGGAGTTTCTTATGCAGTCTTTGAACAGAAAAAAAAGTGTCTAGTAATGTTGGACACCTCAATTTTGCAATGGTTACACTGACACACTAAATTTTAGAAAATACTGAATACTGTCCCTCTGAAAATTTGCCCTTTTCAAGTATCTTCATGTTGAACATCCAAAATAGGAAGCTGTTTGAAATCACTGTCAATTTTGAAAATCTTACCCATTAAATGTATAAAATAACACAATTAGAAACAGCAAAAAACTACAGTATGCAAATATGAGACACCGTGTAAATTTTAAATAATAATAAAGTCATTTGTACTTTAAAAACGAGTTATTTTCACATTTGTTATGGTTATAGGAATGGTAAAGTAAAATAATTTTGGCATGTACAAAAGTTCTGAAATCATATTAATTAAGAAAAGCTCAAAGAAAACTTGTGGCTCCCTGGCAATGTAGGTATGACACTGGGCTCTGTGTCAGGAAAACACCCCAAAATTAGGTAGGCATACCTGTTTGCTAAAGACTTCAGTTTGTATTTGTGTCAGATGCTAAATGGTAAAGCTATTTTTGTCATGTTTTAAGCAGCATGGGTAGTCTAAACATGTTCAATAGGTCTAGTGACCTTTTCCTGAGTAATGGAAAACTTTCAGCTGTGCCAGTGCAGTATATTTATACCAATATTATTTACAGGTCTTGCCCTCCTTGCTACTGCTTCTTAGAACTGTCCTTGAATGAAAAATAAATGTGTCAGGTTTTTAATACAATTAAAATGGCTATAAACTTTCTTGAAAATAGAAATGTATTCTTAGCCATGCTTACTTTAGCTGATTGCTATGTCTTCAGCAACTGTTGTTTCTGTGATGGACTAACAGATAATCTGTGAAATAGTTCTGCATCAAATACACCGATGTGTACCCTAAAGCAAGTACTCAATAATTTGAAGAGAAAGGTTTTGAAATTCATATTCATCTATTCGTTATGTATTTGCAGTCCAGCTGATTTTATGAACATACTGAGGTCTGCCAGTTTCTCGTGATGCATCATGGATATTGCTTATGGAGGATTCCTACAAGCAGTATATGTGTATTGACTGCTGAAAGTTCCCCACAAAAGGCAGAGAAGTTGTGGGTTACTGGACAGATGTAATAACAAAAAGCAGAATAGCTCAATAGAGGACCAAAAAACCCAGTTTTGTGAAGAGCAATTTTAACAGATAGTTCGAGCTTTTAATTATTCCCTTTGAATGCTGAGCATATATCATTTGAATCCTATCTCCCCAGTCCTGGTTTTGGATAGTATTTGTCTTTAACTCATTCAGGCACTGAAGACAATGTGATGGTGTAATTAGGGTTAACTGTAAAAGTGAACAGAGCTGAGGATCATCAGTGTGCAGGGGATGGCACCATCCCTCAAATCCCCAGGCTCCCCATGTGAAATAAGATGGAGGCTCAGCCCTCTGCTGAGACTCCTCAGAGAGGATGCACAGTTGCCACCATTGCTTTTGAGAGGTCTCAGAAAGTGATCCCCAAAGGTCGTTCAGCACCTTTGGGCAGATAGCAGTGTCAAGGATCCAAGTCATAGAACTGATAATGTCAGGACTACTTGATTAAGCTTGTCTGTTACCAAAAGAGATGAGCAGCCATTGATATTCTCTAATCACCTACGTATAAGGCTGGGACGGTCTCTGAGCTGCCATATAACCTGTTCCTCCATCCTGGAGAAGCAAAGCTGTATTTGGGATGTCTCTGACCCATGGTTGTCTTACCAGTTCTTGTAAAAGCTGGGGCTTAAGAAGATTCCATGGAAACCTGCAGCACTTGCACTTACAGACATTTTCAGAGGATCTCATTTAAACCCTCCTTGCTGAAAGTGATGCTGTTTTCTTCCAATGCTACCTTCAGGTAACATGGAGAACAACTGGTATTCTTTTTTACCTTTTTATATACTGGACAGCTTATCGTGTGTCCTACCTCAGTTTTCCTTTCATAGATTAAACATGACCAGTTTTTTCATAGGTCCTGCTTCTTAAACATCACACCATTCTTGCTGTTCTCTGGACTATATCCAGAGAACTGTTTAGCTGTTCCCTTAAGGGTGGCATCCAAAATCAGGAATAGCATTACCACTCTGACCTCATCAGTGCTAAACAGAACAGAATAAATGACCTCCTTAATTGACCCAGAACTGTAAACTTGCCTTTCTAAATCATTACCGTGTACTGTACCACATCTCAATGGATGTGTGTTCAAAATGCCATTTGCTTTATAACCATGGAGCAATTAATGTTTGTCCCTAATGATAGATTTTGTCTCACATAGACATTGCCTTCTTTCCTGTAATTCTTTTACTTTGCGCACTTTCAGTCAGGTCCACCTGGACTTTTAACTCACCAACTCTTTTTATTTGAATCCAGTCACTAATTTATGCTCTCAGCAAACAATATTACTTTTGATTGATAGCTGCTGAAGGAAGAAGACCTACACAAAGACTTCTAGATGAAATGAAGAAGTTGTTTTAAAACTGGAGGTGGGGAGGGAGAATGAAGTGTAGTGCCAGTACTTCAGGTTGCATTTGTTTCCAGTGAAGTGAATCTCCATTTTTCATGAAGTTTATTTAAAAATATGCTATACTCAGATCTTTGGTTAAAGATGTTAGAAAGTTAAAGTGTACTTAGCTTTCAAACTGTGTTTTCTGATTATCCTAGCTGGCCTGACTTCTAAACTCCCTTGAAAATAAACCTAGTGTTTTTTATTTTTTGCATTGGACAGATATCTGAAAGACCTGAATCATCCGTCTTAAGGAAATCATTGCAGATGCAAGGTGGAAATCATTACATCTTGGGGCAGTAATCTGGTACAAGTGCATATCCTCACAAATTTTTCCGGGGAATATTCCACCATGAAAGAAAAGTTTGCTCTATCAGAATAGGGACCTACTCCCCATCTGTTCCAAAGGTCAATCTGTTCCTCAGACTTCTTTGTGATTACTTTTTATACAGGAATTCATACTGAAAAGCAACTAACTGGCCAAGTATATGTGTGATGGGATTTACAATCTTAATAAAGAGCAATATAGCTCTCCTGAATTTCACGTAGTCCCTGTTCATGATATCTGAAGACACTTCTCTGTTTATACACAGAAGTTAAGATGTGTAAGAAGCTGCAGTGCCCAGTCCTAGCTGAAAAATTGGTGTTTATTTTTTATTATTCTTTTATTCCAAAGTAAGTGCCTGGAAAAGGGAGATTGTTTAAGTTTAGTTATTTGTGATGAGGGACCTCATTCTGCTATGCCTTTCTGATGTGTACAACAGACATTATCGTATTGGGGCAGAGCTAAGATCGAATTTATTATCCTGTCTCTGAGCCTGCTTCAGAGAAAGGGGTGAAAACTCCAGATAAATCTGACAATTAGAGGTAAAATTAAAAACAGGAACACAGGTGTGACTTGTTTTGTTTTGTTTTTTCTTTCTGGAGGTACTCTCAATCATTGTAACCATGATTTTTCTGGATCTGTCTACATGTTAAATTTCCTTTCCTTTTTCTTACATTTTTCCAAGCTCATAGAGTGCCTTAATATAATTGCACGCTCAGAAGAGCATTTCCACACCTCAGTTTTGAGCATCCACTCTTTCAATTGAGTTCTTTACTTCCCTTCTGTATATAACACAAAGAGGATGAGAAAAGTAATAAATAAATGATAATGTACCTCTGTCATTTCCCTCCTTATTGCTCTGTCCTTCCTAAGGTCTTTAGTATATATTGAGAGGCAAATCCTGGCCTTCCTCATTCTTTTTTGTCTCCTTCTAAGTCCTGCTGGGATTTTCTAGTAACATTTATTACTATTAACCTACTCAGGGCAGCAAGACCTCGCGGTGCTAGACTTTTTTACAATCCGAGAACAGGAAAATAATCTCTGACCTCAAGTATATTTTGATATCATGTGGCTCTACTGGTATATACCATATTCCCTAGGAGGTGATTCCATTGATTCATTGGAAAGCGTAATGGTATTCTGGCTGCATCTTCCATTCCTTTCTTTTTGAGTTATGCCATTGCCGGCTGAGGCTCCAATTCACGAATATACCATTACTTAGGGAAACACACAGATGCTTTCTATTAAGGACAGTGCATCTTTTACCCCCTTGCAAAACACGACTCCCTTAAACACAATGCTTTATTGTTTTCCTGAATTTCAACTTCAATTAGAACGCGCTGTTCTCAAGGGTGCAACTCGGTGGATCAGACTGATTATTATGGAGTGTCAAATAGCCAAAAAGGGACAGCAAGGGAAACAGCGTTCTTGCTGAAGAACTTAATTTCCCTTAGTATTTGCCAAAGTAGCTAATCTAATTTATGGAAAACAATTAAAAGAATAACACATTGCACAATTTTTTTATTGAGTTTCATAATTAAAGTCAGAAAAATATGTCATCCTTTAGCTGGTGTAGCTTTGACTTTCCAGCTTTTGATTCCTATATTTAAGGTTTTCTTTCCACACAAACTTCATAATTAACAGGACTTAAACTGCCTGATTCTCTCTGCTTTGGAAACTGGTAGTGCTGTCAAAGTTCCTCATATACCTTGCTAATTAGATACCTGATACAGGGAGCTTTGTTGCCTTGAAAATAAAAAAGGTGTTTACAATCTGTGAGTGATTTAAGTCAGACCAAAATATACTGCTTTTACACAGTATCAGATTACATTTGTTGTCACATGTATTTGCACAATACAGTATTTGTACAATATACCATAGTCCAGCACGACTGCCAAACATGTGAGATCAAATATGGTAAATTACTGTTGTTGTTGAGGTCTGATACACCAGAAGAAAAACACAAGTCTGAAATTACCGAAAACTTCATGGGAAAGAGGAAAGGAGTTCCCAGAAATATACTGAAAAACGAATGCTTCTCAGTTTTGAAATGAGCTCGCCAGAGCTTTCCAAAAGCAGATGAATGTTCTTGACCTGATGAGTGTTTATCAACTGTCTGCGTGTCTGCTCGGCAGCTTTGCTGCCTTGAAAATGTTCTCAATCTGAAGAGCTGAGAAAATGAGATTTTGTAGTCATCTTTCTAGTAAAGGTCCCTGTTCTCCCAGTACATCTTTCTTCAGTAAGAAATGTGTAAAAAGTAGTGGTATAGTTATGAAAATTTTGTGGGGAATGTTATCAAGAGGATACAAGTTAACTCAAGAATTACATATATGGATGTACCTGTCAGTGTACAGGAGAACGGAGAATTTTTTGGGGGATATTTTTAGTGAAATTTCTTCTAGATAGAAGTGTTTCTAACTTCTTCAACAGTGTTTAAAAATACCTTTTTACAAACAGAGCCAGCAAAGAATTAAAAAATACCACAAAGGCAGGCAGATGCTTCGAGTTTTCAGTTAATCTCAAAAGAGAAAGCGAAGTTAGCTTTGGAATAATTGCAGCAAGCTCAACTTGATATGTTAAATATCAAATACTGTTCCTTGCTGAGCAACACAGTATCTCTGATACAAATAATACATAAAATTTTGCTTTCATTTTTCAATTGCTTTATAATAATTACTAGGTAATGTAAGTCCTGGCTAACGTGAGTGGGTGTTTTAAGGATACAATAGGTGCAGCTGGACAAACTGAATCAACAGGTTCAAGTCCTGGATGCATGAAACCCTATATGTCTTTGCAGGAAAGGAAAATCTGTTTTACAAAAACCATTGTTCCATTTTTTTTTGGGGCAGGAATTGTGGTTTTGTTCTTTGTTAATACAACGCCCCACCCAACTGGTTCTTGATCCCTGATTAGTGTCTTTTTAGTGCTGCAACAATCAAAAAAAATAACAAGAATGGCATTTTAAGGCTCTGATACTTTTAAGTAACTTGTCCAAAGCCACAGAGCAAAATGATGCAGAGCCAGATTTAGCACACAAGGAATTTCTTTTACCCAGTCTCAGCCTCAGACCATTATTTTGCTTCACTGTAGCAAATGACTTTGATGTGCTTTGATACATCACACGGGTCTTTGCATGCTACTGCCAGCACCTCTGCTCCTCTGAGTCACTACGAAGGCAATTGGACAGCAAGCAGCTCCTTCCTTCTAGGTTTGACACTCACGAGGAAGCCTTCGGAAGTGCAAAAGTAAACCCTAGGAGTCACGCGGATGTGTTAGGTGACGGGCAGGCTAGCACGCTTCAGGACTGACAGCTGGGAAGGACATCAGCATAGGGCACTTTTTTGGCAGGACTTGGTGCAGACTGAGTACCTGAAACAGAGCTGGTAGCATGGTCTCGAGTCTAATGACTTTTTTTCTGACGAATATTAAAAAATAATTCATTGTTTTGAATTGCATCAATAACACGCAGAACAATAATCCATTCAAAAGGCAAGTCATTAGATAAGTTTATTGGTTTCAGTCATTTATGAGGGTCCAAGAGTGTGTCTCTATGTTATCTGGGCTGTCTCCCGGGCGGCACCTCTAACTATCTCCCCAAATTTCAGGAGGAATCTCAGAGGTAGGATAGTATTTGGATGCACGCCCACTCCTCACAGTATGTCCTCAATGCAAGTGCTTCGCCTCATGATTGTGTGGGCATAGTATTCTGCCCTGACATTGAATTCAGTTATCTCTTATTCAGAAAAATACTTTCCTTAGGTCAGGAGAAGAGAGTACTGAACTCAGCGTGTATCCCATCTGTCTGACATGATTACTTCCAGCAAAGTCGATGCAATTATTTGCATGGGATATGGTCCGGTGTTAAGAAATTCTTTAAAGCATAGGAGCAAAAAACATGTGTGTGTCTTTATATGCTGGAATGTATCCATTTTCAGGCACAGACAAAGGGAGTATTAAGGACCATGAGAGTCCCATTAAGGATGTAGTATACAAAGGTTGTGAGGTAAGGTGTAGGACAAGGTAGGTTGGAATAGGCTAGGAAGGGAAGGGAAACAATCTCAGTTGGGCAAATAGGGTAACTTGTCCAAGTAACGTATCCAAATCTGTTTGAAGGTGCCCAGTGAACAGGTTGGGGCTTTCTTGAAGTTAAGAGTTTAAGGAAAGAAATTATTATAAAAATAATATTAGAGGTGGGCACAGGCTGCAAATATGTTACTTTTTCTGAAAAAACAAACTAATTAAAAATAATTTCCTCTTCTGTTTCTTTGCCAAGACCTATTTTCAGGACTCTGTGCTTCCCTTCAAGCAGCCAATGAAATCTCAGGCACCTAGAACAAATAGAGGCAGTATACTTAGGACTTGGCTGGTAAAGAAAAAAGGAAATTATTTTTAAATATTTTGCTTTAAAATATGCTAGATTGTAATTTTTATATTCATGCACATTTTGTTATTCATTTTGGCTGGTAAATAGTTCTCTTTATAAAACAACAACTTAACCATTCACCTTTCATATGCTGTTAGACTCAGATCCTGTGTAATCTCAGGTTTCTGTGCTTGTTATTTCCAGGACACACACAGGAGCAATCCTCTTTAAAACTTGGATGTGAGGTACATCCGGATTGAATAGTGACAGTGTAAATCATGTTCACTGCTTACCAAGGGCTGCCATGCACAGTGAGCAGAGGCATGCTCTCTCCAGTTCTCATCTTGTGTGCATGCCACCTTAACTGCTGAGTTCATTCCAGCAGCACATCAAATTGTACAGCTGGTGTCTCTTCCACATGTTTGCTCTACCTCTCCCAGAACCAAAAATGTAGGTGGTGGAGCCTCTTGCTCTGCAGATTGGGTGCTAGAAAGACGCTTGGTGATGAGCTTGATTGGTTTGGATTTTTCTAATTCTTCATTTCATTTCATTGTTGTTTCATAACGCACATCTTGCTGTCTGCGTTGAAGACAGCAAAGTCAAGAGAATAGGCTTTTTTGGGTTGTGGCCCGCCTTCTGCAAGTATTCAAGCCATCTGTTGAAGTCACAGTGGCTATCCATGTGCTGGAAGTTAATACATGCATTTGTCAGATTGAAGTTTGAACTACTTGAGTAGTTCAAGTACTCACTTGAGTAAAGGTGGCATATGTCCCTCATGCAATGATATCAATTCACAGGTTGCAAATTTTAGAACAAAAGATATTTATTCCATGAAATAACTTACAAAGGAAAGGATAAGGAAAAAGAAAATGTGAAAAAATTATTGTTAAAAATGCTAATAAAATTTCTGTGTGAAATAAGTTTAGAGTAAGGATTTAAAGTAAAAAAGAAATGTAATTGTTTAGATTTTATTCCCAGTAGTTTGTAATGCTTCGCTAATATATTGCTTTTTTGTTCTTTCACAAAATGACTGTGTTATCACTCAAATATCTCAAATACACTGATAGACTCATCTGTAAGGCATTCCCCATCCCACTTTCATGGGAGCTGCTGGGTAGCCAGCTGAACAGTAGTTGAGTCATTAGAGCCTGGTTGCAAACACATAAATAAGTGTATTTTAGTGTTCTTGTGAGTATGTTCTCTGGACTGAACGTGATATAAAAGTTATGTATGTCTTTACATGGTCACAGGCTTGGGTTTACTTAAGGAACCAGTTTATATATACTGAATTCTTCAGTAGCATCTCACAACTGTGGAGACATTGCCTTTGACTAAAAAAATGGCAGGCGAGTTTAGGTTGGTACAAGTCATCACAGAAGCAGGAATATTTGAAGATATGAGCAGGAGAACAATTTACCATGGGGAAGCTAATATATAGTCTTGCAGCTTGTCAGCCTTTCTGTGTGAGTCTTGTTAATGTGTGGGAAGTTCCCAGTGACTGACTCCCTCACGGAAAGCGGGACAAGCTACCTCCTGTGTTGTACAAGGTTGTGCGTGAGAAGTATGCCCCAGCTTGCCTTATGTCAGCATCTTTGTCCCCTTTTACATTCTTCATCACTGTTCAGTTTGGCTAATGCCATTTAACCTGCCTATGTTTCCACACACGCTGGATAAATGATCCCCTCAAGAAGTGATGGGAATGTTGCTCAGATGTTTTTAACCATGCTTAGACACTTCTCATAGTGCAACCTTTAAATGCCTCTGTGTCAGTCCTGGGTCAAGTGATTCCTGTCTGATGCAACTGTATAGTGCAAAAATTAAAATTGTAAATTGTTTTGTTGTCAGCCCTATTTTATGTAAACTTTACATCCTCCCCAAAAGAATGTGAAGACTGCAGAGAGAAACATGCAGGAGCTGGGAAATACTACAAAGAAGGTCGCCTCTTGCTTTTGTGCATCATCTCTTCAATTACATGGATTATGCACTGTTTTCCAGCAGCTTCCTGTCTTGGTGGTGGCACAGTATGAATACTGTTAGGGGCTAGCATCAAGTCTGTGAAGTGGAGGACACCACTGTCCAAAGGACACCCAAGCCATTTTTTTTTTTTTTTCAGGAAATGGAGGCAGCATCATGAATGAAGCAAGGAATTACAAATGGAAAGAGACACTATTACAGCTAGGCAAGATAAAGGTGTTTGAGGAAATTAATACCATCCCTTCCTTTTCTCTAGAGTCACTGCATAATAGTAGACTGTAGCCAAATACTTGAGCTGAGATATTCACAGGAAGCCTCTCATAATGAGTACACGGTTTTGGAGGGTTTAGAGAGTGACTCCTGTCTCTCCTTTGCAAAAGGTGCTGAGCATGCATGAGGATGCTTTGAGTTGTGCTTTGAACAACTCATCATATGATTGATAATGCTGAGTACCCTGGAGAAGTTAGGCTTCTGGTGTTTCTGGTTGCATATTCAAAATCAGGTGATACTTCTGATAATTTTGATTTCAGTTTCTCTCTGGTTTTGTCCCCAGTTATAAGGTAAGGATCAGACCACCTCCTTTTTATAGGTATGGAGGCAAAGTCACAGTGTTTGTGGTAGACCCAACTACTGTAACTAGTAACTAGATGAAAATGTCCATGAAGAGGTTTATCATCTCTCCTCAGAGCAGGGCTTGGTCACTTCATACTCTATAGAAGATTTCTTTTAAATCCTTATTAACTATCCATTTTGTTGACCTCACCTTCTGGCCTCTCAAGCTCGTTGATCTCCACACCTCTCCTTATCTCTGCTTTACTATTTTGCTCCTCTGATTTCTCTTTTCACTACTTCTTGAGTCTGGTGGCTTCCAGGGAGAAACTTTGCCATTAGGAGAGCCTTTCAGTTCTGCATTTGGGACCATGTACTTCCCCCTTCACCAGCATGCGCCGCTAAGCTACATGGGTTGCCATGGAGGAGCATCTGTGAGGATGGCAGATACCACATCCAACCAGCACAGAGAAAGACTTTACCACATTCATGGGGAATTTAATCTATCGAGCCTATGCAAGCAGATTTTTTCAAAGGCTTATAACTTAGCCAAATCTGGGCATCTTTTAATAAAAACTTTCCCCCTGCCAAATTTCAAGTCCCTTCTCCAAAATATGGAGGCACTAGAGCTTTTTAATGAAACAGTTATTAAAAAACAAAGCAAAACTAGGAATAATAACATGTTTTTCTCTCAGTTGTTCTCAGAAAAGTTGTTCTGTTGTTCTCAGAAATGGCTGAACCAGTTCAGCCTGATTTATTTATTTTGGAAAGAGTCAGCTGAGACAGACTTTCAGCATGGGAAATTTCAGCCCAACTGGTTAGACTTTCTCAAAGTTTGGCAAAGTTTAACACAAGTGAAAATGGTCTTGTACTGTGAAGTCAAAGGCAAGCTTACTTATCAGCAATGCTTCTTGCCTAATACAGAGAAAGACTATATATATTAACTGGATTTTTTAATGTTTCAGATTCTTTGAGTATATATTGCTCTACAAAGATGCAGTGATGTTTCAGATTGAACAAGTTACAAAGCTTTGCTCGAAGATTATTCTGACAGAGCCATGGGATCCATATGATATTCCTGCCAATTCAACCTATGAAGATCAGTATTACATCGGGGGACCTGGAGATGAAATTATGGTACAGGAATGGTCTGACAGAAAACCAGCCAGGAAATGTATGTGCATGCTTTTGTTTCATCTTAATAATAATCGTCTCTGCTACCCAGGGAAAAATAAAATTATTCATGTTTCACCCCAGCTTTCCATATTTCTATAAAGTTTTCTGGAAGAAATAATAAATATACCCTGTGCACAGCATATCATTTTATTATCAATCCATTTTATTATGAAAATATTTCATATCTCAGCAGGATCAAATATGTCCAAGGGACTTGATTGTATTTTAGTTCATATCATACAGTTTTTGGCATGGAAGAGCATAATTTTGCATCTGAATCCAGCAGCCTGTATCCCAAATTTTTCTAGAGAAGAATTGGTAATATCATTAGGGGCACACTCAAACTAGAGTGTGCATAATAGAAACAAAGCAGGTGTCAGTGTGTATCTACACACTAGTGTCAAATGTTATCACAGAATTCATCCAGTACATAATTCTGCAGCAATAGACATAATTAATATGCACTTAAGTTTTGTTATCCACTACACTAGTAAGAAACATCGGCTCTCGAAGCTTAGTTCTGCATTTGGCAGCTGAACACCTGCATCATAAAAGAAAGTAGGCTGAATTTTCCAAGGTGCAGTATGTTAGGTTTTGGATGCATAGCAATTTATTAGCACGTTGGCTTCAATTTCATCTATGGTTTACTGATAACCCAGACAACTATAAAAATAATTTTGAAACCCCCATGAAATTTATATAATTATTCAGCTAACGCAATACTTACGGTTATAGACACCTAATATATAGACTGGTTATGATCATGAGCTTTTAACCAGGGGAAAATATTTCTTTCTTGAATAAAAGTAGAAAGAATGAAGGAGAAAATGAAGGATAAGATCATTAGACCTCTGTAGCTAGGTCGATATATCCTCTGGTATTCTACAAGAGGCAAATTATCACTCACTCAAAGAATTTTGTTCTTCAGATCCAGTATTTTTGAAACTTTTATGGAACTTAATATCCAGATACCTTCAGTTAATGATGTGTGATTTTTATCCTGTAGTACTTTGTACCTCCAGTGCTTTTCTGTGTGATCATTCAGAAAAATAATATCTTAAAGTTGTCTACACATCCACCTTTCAGCTAATGTTAATAGCTTGGATTCTAGAAATTATATTTCTCTTAAAATTATGAAGGTTTCAGTAAAGGTACAGGCTACCCTAGTAGCATTATATTTTACCTTATTTTTTTATTCAAAATTCTGATAAATCATAGAATCATTAAGATTGGAAAAGACCTCTAGGATCATCAAGTCCAATCATCAAGCCAACACCACCATGCCTCCTAAACCATGTCCCTAAGTGCCACGTCTACACGTTTTTTGAACACCTCCATGACTCCACCATCCCTCTGGGCAGTCTGTTCCAAAGCTTGACCACCCTTTCAGTGAAGAAATTTTTCCTAATATCCAATCTAAACCTCCCCTGACGCAACTTGAGGCCATTTCCTCTCGTCCTATCGCTAGTTACTTGGGAGAAGAGACCAACACCCACCTCACTACAACCTCCTTTCAGAAGGACAGATAGACAGATAGATATCCCAGATATGTCTATCAGGCAGATAGACACTCCCACCCAATTTGGTGTCATGTGCAAACTTACTGAGGGTGCACTCGATCTCCTCATCCAGATCAATGATAAAGATATTAAACAAGATCGACCCCAACGCTGAGCCCTGGGGAACACCACTTATGACCGGCCGCCATCTGGATTTAGCTCTGTTCACCACAACTCTCTGGGCTCAGCCATCCAGCCAGCTTTTTACCCAGCGAAGAGTACACCTGTCTAAGCCATGAGCCTCCAGCTTCTCTAGGAGGATGCTGTGGGAGACAGTATCAAAGGCTTTACTAAAGTCCAGGTAGACAGCCTTTCCCTCATCCACTAGGCGAGTCACCTGGTCATATAAAGAGATCAGGTTGGTCAGGCAGGACCTGCCTTTCATGAAGCCGTGCTGGCTGGGCCTGATCCCCTGGTTGTCCCGCACATGCCTGGTGAGCTCACTCAAGATGAACCGCTCCATAATCTTCCCCAGCACCGAGGTCAGGCTGACTGGCCTGTAGTTCCCCAGATCCTCCTCTGGCCCTTCTTGTAGATGGGCCACATCGGCAAGCCTCCAGTCGTCTGGGACCTCCGCTGTTAACCAGGACTGCTGATAAATGATGGAGAGTGGCTTGGCAAGCTCCTCCGCCAGCTCCCTCAGTGCTCTTGGGTGGATCCCATCTGGCCCCATAGACTTGTGAGTGTCCAGGTGGTGCAGCAAGTGGTAAACTGCTTCCTCCTGGGTGATGGGGGTTTATTCTGTGATCTGTCCCTGTCTTCCAGCTCAGGAGGCTGAATACCCTGGGGATAACTGGTCTGACTATTAAAGACTGAGGCAAAGAAGGCATTAAGTACCTCAACCTTTTCCTTGTCCTTGCTGGCAATGTTCCCCTCCTGCGTCCAGTAAAGGATGGAGATTCTCCTTGGCTCTCTTTTTGTTGTTAATGCCTTTGTAAAAATATTTTTTGTTATCTCTTACAATAGTGGCCGGATTGAGTTCTTGCTGGGCTTTTGCCTTTCTAATTTTCTCTCTGCATGACCTAACGAGATCCTTATACTCTTCCTGAGTTGTGTGCCCCTTCTTCCAAAAGTGGTAAACTCTCCTTTTTTTCCTGAGTGCCAGCAAAAGCTCCCTGTTCAGCCAGGTCAGTTGCCTTCCCCACGAGTTCATCTTATGGCACATGGGGACAGCCAGCTCCTGCGCCTTTAAGACTTCCTTCCTGAAGAAAGCCCAGCCTTCCTGGACCTCTTTGCCGTTCAGGACTGCCTTCCAAGGGACTCTCCCAACCAGTGTCCTGAACAGGCCAAAGTCTGCCCTCTGGAAGTCCACGGTAGTGGTTTTGCTGACCCTTCTCCCTACTTTGCCAAGAATTGCGAACTCTATCATTTCATGGTCGCTAAGCCCAAGACAGCCTCCGACCACCACGTCTCCCACCAGTCCTTCTCTATTTGTGAACAGGAGGTCAAGTGAGGCACCTCTGCTGGTAGGCTCACTTACCAGCTCCGTCAGAAGATTATCTTCCACACACTTCAGGAACCTCCTAGACTGTTTCTTCTCTGCTGTGTTGTATTTCCAGCACATGTCCGGTAAGTTGAAGTCCCCCATGAGAACAAGGGCTAGTGATTGTGAGACTTCTGCCAGCTGCTTGTAGATGCTTCATCCACCTCTTCATCCTGTCTGGGTGGTCTATAACAGACCCCCAACAGGATATCTGCCTTGTTGGCCTTCCCCCTTATCCTTACCCATAAGCACTCGACCTTATCATCACAATTGTTGAGCCCTGTACAATCGAAACACTCCCTAACATACAGAGACACTCCACTGCCTCTCCTCCTTTGCCTATCCCTTCTGAAGAGCTTATAGCTATCCATTGCAGCAGTCCAGTCATGAGAGTCATCCCACCATGTTTCTGTGGTGGCAACTAAGTCATAGCTATCCTGCTGCACGATGGCTTCCAGCTCCTTCTGTTAGTTGCCCATGCTGCATGCATTGGTGTAGATGCACTTGAGCTGGGCTATCAATTTCACCCCCAACCTTGGCATGCCACCCCTAGGCTCCTCTCTAGTGGGCCTGGCTATATCCCCTTCCCCCTTTGAACCTAGTTTAAAGCCCTCTTGATGAGCCCCACCAATTCATGAGCGAGAATCCTTTTCCCCCTTTGAGATAGCTGAACTCTGTCTGTCGCCAGCAGGCCCGGTGCTGTGTAAACCTTCCCATGATCAAAAAACCCAAAATTCCACTGACGGCACCAGCCTCTGAGCCACATGTTAATCAGGTGAGTTTTCCTGTTCCTTTCAGTATTCTTCCCTGCCACTGGCAAGGTTGAGGAAAACACTACCTGTGTTCCTGATCCTTCAACCAATCGTCCCAGTGCCCTGAAGTCCCTTTTGATCGCTTTTGGACTTCTCTCCGCAACCTCATCACTGCCAAGCTGCATAACCAATAGCGGGTAATAATCAGAGGCTCTTGTCGAGGAAGAGAATCCTCCATTTCTGGATACTCAAAACCAAACTCATTGAGGTCAGAATGCTTTTGGTATATTAGGATGCCCTGGAGATGTATGTTGAAATATTGCTCAGCTTGCCACCCTTTTTTTAGATACTGTATGTGTATTTCATGTCACAGATTATTTATTTCCAGTAATGTGATAGTGGTGCAGTGTTTCACACAATACTGGAATAACAGAAAGGAAGTATGTTTGATAGCTGCCAAGTGAGAGAAAATAAGCTTCCTTGGGACTGGAAAAAATGCATACAGACATCACTCAGATGAATTGATTTATCATCACAGTAGTAATATTGTATTTTAACCTCATGAGTTTCTACTGTCGAGAGATCTGAATTACATGAACCAACTGGATGAAGTGGTGTATGATGGAAGGGGTAAAGAAAGATCACAGAAGAGATGCATGGGATAAATAAAAGAGATTTAAAAGTGGAATAAATAAAAGAGATTTAAAAGTGAGGTTTTAAAAGTGAAAGGTATTCAAAGGAAAACACCTCAATGGTATTGACTGCAGAAATAGATTAGTGGTGAAAGTAGAGATGATGGCAGAGGATGAGGGCAGAAGAGAGTGAGAGAACAATTCTGAGATAAGCACATCATGGAATTAAACTGAAGTTAAAAAAAGGGGACAGACTTGCTACATCACATATGTGGAGGTGATCAGCATTGAGTATAGTCTTGAAATAGTTAATGAACTGGTAGAAATGTTTAAAAGGAATAGGAATTAAAAAAATGAGCATGAAAATGATCATATGAATTGATTGTGGTAAACAGAAGGAACAATTTAAAAGAAGAGATGGAGGCACTTCAGTTGTATTTGGGAATGTTCCTCTTGGAACAAGACAAACCCTCTGTGCTTGAGATGGTAAGATGGAGCATTGGATTAAATTATTTGGATTTAAATTTGGATTTTTTTTTGATTATTTGGATTTGGATTAAAGATGAGGTGAGTATCATCAGTGTAAGAATGACAGTTAAGATTATAAAGGACCAAAAGCTGTGGAAGCAAGATGCTATGGCTGTGAGTTCTGGTGCAGAGGAGCCCCCAGCACAGCAGAGGACAAGTGCTTCCTTGCGTGGGTGAGTGCAGGACTTCCTGTGCACAGGAGGGAATTGGATGTCCCACATAGTTGGAGGGACTAAGTTTTTAGAGTGTCAAAGGCTGTGTTGAGGGGCAACATTGTGAAACAGACCACAGATTTTCAGTAATCACACCTTTCAACTTGTCAAGAACAGTGTGAGGTGAAATGTCCCCATGCTACCCAAGCTGATGGCACCAAAAATTGCCTTCCAGGAAAGCAGAGCATTTCATTGCTTTACTGGTGAAGTGAGTAAGTGCTGACATGAAAGTGGCATGAGAGATGAGAGAAGTCAGACTTGTGCAGAACACAACTAAATTCGGGGCTAAGCAGAAGTGACAGTCCTTCAGTAGTGATATACTTAAAAGGTGACATACCGATGCCATGACAGTGTCATGATTTGAAATGTGCTTGACACCAACATGTTCAGGTTTAAGATCATTGTGGTGTCCAAATTATACTGGTTTTATGGCCTTTCTTGGTGTTGCTATTCATATGGACAGAACTATGGGCAGTTCCAGCCTATAGGCTTTGCTTAAGGAATGGCCATTTTTTTGACTGATGTCATCGTGACACATTCATTCATGCTTGTTGTCTAAAGTAGTCACATTTCTGCTTGGTTACAGCGGAATCCTGGGTCGGCGTTTACACAGTCAAAGACTGTTACCCAGTACAGGAAACCTATACGAAGAACTACAGCGTGACAACCTCCACTCGCTTTTTTGATATACAGCTGGGCATTGCCGACCCCTCGGTGTTTACCCCACCCAGCACCTGCCAGACAGCCCAGCCGAGGAAGATGAAAGATGAATGCTGATTACAGACACTGCCTGCCCCGGGCAAACAAATATTAGCCAAGAGGATGGTTATTAATAGTCAGCTGCTGACGTCTAACCTGATTTTTCAAGCTTATTGTTGCTCTTTTGGGAATTTTAAGTTTTCACTTGAAAGAGAACATAAACATTCAACCAAGTAAAATATGTAACACAAAAGATCTCTTTCATCACATTAATCTGTTCAGTGATGCACTTGCAGTATTATATAGTTACCGCTAAGACAGTATTTATAGATACTATTTATTTAAGCTGTGGCTGATTTTCCTTTGGCAAAGGTTTCATTATTTATTTTTTCAAGAAGACAAAGCATAAGCAGACTGCAATAATGGCAACATCAAGAAGGAAAAGCTAGATTTTGTTGTTGTTGTTGTTACTTCTGGGGACTTGAGGGAAGGGGAAATAATGTCCTGGGTAAGACCTCATCCCTAACTGAAAAATACCCCATTTTAAACAATGTACATCATAAGTATGGAAACTCATTCTCTTGGTTTTGTTTTTCTTTGTGTTTTTATTTCTTTCTGCCCTTCAGGAAGCTGGTAGTCTAATGTTTGAGCTGATTTTTTTCCTTCTGAAAAGAAACTGGAGTAGCTCTATTCATGTAATGCTAGCTGACATGCAAAAAATCCTTTTCTGTTTCTCGAGAGAATGATGTGAAAGGAAAGGAAGGAGGGAGAGGGACATCCCCAAAAAAGTAAGCCAAAGTGTTCCTGCATTTACTACACTTTGAAGTGTTCCGATAAGATGCAATGAGACATTTTTCAATCAAATTTTACTTTAGCACCCACTTTTCAAGGCAATACTAGTTGTAACCTATGCAAAGAGATTAAGAGGTACTGCACTCTAAATGGCTTTAATATTTTTTAACTATTTTCAACAGTCTTTCCTTACTCAAAGAGTATGAAAACACCTTTATAATTCCAGGTAGAAGTGAAAAAAAAAGCTGTTCTTAGTGCATAATCAGTAAAGGCTAAACCAGCATTTATGCAGTGCCTGGCAATCCAGACAGAGTGAAAGACAGAGCTGTGTGACTGGTGTGGGGAGGTGGAAGGAGGAATCGGAGGGAGAGGGAGAGCTTTTAGATGTCTTCTGTCTGGTGTGACTGCAAGGCACTGCAATCTAAGCAGAAATGACAATCTTGCTTTCTTTTGCACCCACTCCATTGATGCCTGCCATATTTGCTGTTCAGCCAGCATTCAAACCTTATCGTCTCCACATCCTTTTCTGGTGGGCAGAGTGAAAGTTTCCTTAAGGAAAATAAATAACTAACAAAAACAAGCACTGGAAGTACATACATTTTGCTTTAGAAAATTCAAACCAAATCTTCATGCACCTTCAGGCCCTCAGAACTGTGGAATGGTGATGGGTTTTGTGCTTTTACCAAATGGAATTAATTGGCTTATTCTGTAAGTATAGGCATGCATTTTATTTATTATTTGCAATTATGTTTAAAGCCACATTCTTGACCTCTTA
Source organism: Morus bassanus (assembly GCA_031468815.1). Lineage (NCBI taxonomy): Eukaryota > Metazoa > Chordata > Aves > Suliformes > Sulidae > Morus > Morus bassanus. The sequence goes on along the minus strand of CM062567.1, from coordinate 52,875,439 downwards.
CACATGTTGGGTAGTTGTTTGGTCCAGAAGTTGTCTGGCTGAAAACAGTGCAACACTGGGAAGTTTGGTGTCTCCAGAGGAGAAATGCTGAGCTGGCTTTTAGTGCTTTATATGCTCATAGGTTTTTGTACATAAGCAAGTGGTACAGTGGTTATTTTGCTTTCACAGTTGTGGTCAGAATGGCATTTTACTTTGCCTTGTGCCTAATGAAAGCATATACACATATACCTGCTAAAATTTAGGTAGTTCATTAAAAATTTTCTCTCGGACATGACCATTTCACTGAAACACGCTAGTGGAAAGAAGGATTGGGTTTCCTTGAATTTAGAGTGCGCTTAGTCTGTACTCACCTTCTGTATTTTTTGTGACAACCTAAATGCTAACTGCATATTGTTCTCATTAGGGCAATGATTAACATACATTTCTTAATATCTGTGTCTTGTTAGAATCTGGAAAATATAATAAATCTGGCTAGCAAACATGAAGCTGTGGTACTGTATCATTTGGGATGACTTTGTTGTGGTAGAGTAGATAGCTGAGTAATCAGGGTGTTTGTATTATGTTTTGCTGACAGTGATATCATTTTTAGCAATAACACTCAATGTTCCTTTAAATATAAATTCGCAAAAGTCTAGTACACAGAAGTGTTGCTGTGACATACGGGGCTATTTTATATGGCTAAATATGTACCCCTAAAACAATGCCATTGTCTTCACACTTATACTCTGCAAATTCAATAAAGAGAGTTGTCAAAGAGATGTTAAACACCAGATTTTTGGATTATGTGTTTTAAATTACCCACAAACCAAATACGAAGCACAAAATGGCGTGTGCCTCATTTATCTTTGTTATCATTTGCTGCAGTTTGTTATCATGTACCACAAGAGACATTTTGTCTTTGTGCAACTATGCCAATGACTCAATAAGAATGAGCATAAAAGTAGGCATATAGTGTGCTGCCACGGTAAAATAAAAATAGGGCTTTCATATGTCTGATAGTCTGGGGAATTTGGTTATCACAATTGTTTGGCTGGAATATTAATAATAAATTGGTATGTACATGAGTTACCTTGTATTCTACTGGGTGACACAACCTGGGAGCTGCATATCCTGTGAGGCAAAGCTGTTTTTGTGAGATTTCCAGTGCTTCCTGGTTTAAGCTGGGCCAGAAATAGTGCAAACGTAGATCTGCCTGCCATATTTCGGTATTTCTGTTTGGAGGCTTCGCTGAAAGCAGGATGTGTAGAAACACAACATTGTTTTATTTAAAGTTAACCAAACATTCCTGAACCTCTAAACAGGTTTAGTTTGAATTTGGAGAGGAGATCTGGGCATTTGGTTCAGTTCCTATTTTAACAGTTTGCTTAACTCTAGTATTAGGGCCAGATTTGGCTGCCTCAAGCCATGCTGCACACCATGGAAGTGCTGCCATTTACCAGGGCATGCCAACTTTCATGAATAATGTAGGAAGAAATACAATAATCCATAGTCAAAGTAAATTTTAGTCAAGAAATCTCTAAACAATACAATATTCTTATTTTGGGACACTCTAATGAAATTAGTGTGTTTTCCACCTTGAAGTTCATTTCATTCTAGTTTTCACACTTACTCCTTGCAACCTTGCATCTCTTTTCCTACCACCCTTTACTTCCTAATGTCAGTGGAGTCCACTTCCAAAATGGCATTTACAACCCTCACTTGCATTTATTTCAGTAGGAGTTCAGTACCTAAAGACCTGATGGTCTGGACCTGACCTCTTTAATTTTGCCAGCAGTCTTATCTCAAGTGCAAGAGCGGTGCCAGCCATAACCAAATGTAAGCAATATATGCTGAACTACATGGAGGTGATGAACGTTGACAGCAGCGTTGGCTCAGGTGCAATTGCTGGTGCCCCGCAATCCCAATCGGTGAGAAGTCTTGGCGCAGCTCCTGCATCACATCCTGCATCTCCTGCATCCTCGGCCACAAACTGGCGCTGGAGACAAGTTGCAGTATGTTCCCACATGACAGAAAGGCACATCAGGAAATAATCAGCTAGTTGCCTGCTCCCTAGCTGTGAGGAATAAAGATTTCAAAAGAGCATCCACACAAAAAGACAGAGGTCCCTGACCGTAAAGATCCCAAGGTCTCCCTCAGCTACCTTTCCAGGAGGTTGCATGAATGGCATGGACTCGAGCACATACAGATTTAATCTTCACATCTGTGCTTAGGCATAGGAACAAATGAAGCAAGCTTGGAATGCTCTTTATACACTTCTGAGCATTTACTGCTTTGTAAGGGGAGAGGGAGAAAAGCTTATGATCCAATGAGTAGTCTCAGATAACAGTAACAGATATGTAGGATAAGAATGATGAGATGCTGCTATAAAGCTGCTAGGGTAAATTTCCAAACATTACTTTGAGTGCATACTGGTTTAAAATGCTCCAGGGTAAAGATCCTTGTGTTTTGATATGGCTGTTTCAGCATAGAGCCTGGAACTGCATACTGAATGAAATGATGCACGTAGTTACAGTATGATATTTTGTTTGAAGTAAGAACTGCATACTGAATGAAATGATGCACGTAGTTACAGTATGATATTTTGTTTGAAGTAAGAACAAATAGGCATGTGTGAGTGATTGGTGACCTGCCTGTTTAGCTACAGTAATATATGTGCCTTTCAGGAGGGGTGCTGCCTGCTCTCTCTGAGCAGAAGCTGAGCACGTTGGAGCACAGAAGAATTACTCTTCTCACCATCTCGTCCATGGGAACCCACTTCAGGGTCCTTCCTTTCCCTCTCTGCAAAGTGAGAACAATAATTCTGCTTTCCACATGCTCTTGTCTTCCTGACTGTGATAGCTCTGGGCCAGCACCGCTGCCTGAGCCAGTGGGGCCTGTAGAGGCATTGCTGCAGTGGCATGAATGTCACAGTGGGTTTCCAGCCTCTGCCTTACAACATGTAATAAAATTATGCGTGTGTTATATGTGTGGGCTTACCCTTTGCACCTCTGCGTGCTCACTCAGTGCATGAGGTTGTTGCTCATGCACTCAGCACCCAGCCATCACCATTAATTGGGCTCAGCTCAGGCTTCGTTGACTCCAGGCAAAGGGGCTCACAAGCAAAAGGAAAGAAGAGGAAAGGAAAGGGAAGCCTGCTGGGCTCACCCTGCTCCCCACTGGGGGTTTTCCCATGCTTGCAGAGTGCTGCTGAACAGATTTGACGCTCCTGAAACAGCAGCAGCTGAGTTGCCAGCTCTGTGTTACAGCCTGTGTCACGCTGAAGGAGAGGATTGGGTTTCACCCTCTGCACTAAAATTATCCTTCAGGCCTGGCCAGGGACTCGGTTTTGGTTTCGGTGGAGAAAGCATGCCCCCTCCCATCGCCCCCACTGCTGCTGTCCCATCCTGGCTGGCAGGGGTTTGTGCCCGTGCCACCTGCCCCCATCTGGCAGTCTGTGACAGCCCCCCGTGCAGCCAGAGAGTGCTCCTCAGCCTGTCTCCACTGTCCCCTCTCCATCCCCCACTCCCCAGGACAAGCAAGGGTCTAGCAGGGACCTCTCTGTCCCCACACACAGGGCTGGTGGGTCCTCTCCACTTTCCTATGGGGCTTGGAAAGGTGTGGGAAAAGCCCTTCCTCTCTTCCCACTGCTGTGCCATTTCAAAATTCATTTTTGATGTGGTTGCTTCAGCTGATTCCTTTCTTCTTTATATGAGAGCTGTTTCTGTTAATTTGATGGGGCTATTTGTCATAGGGATGATGAGCTTGGGTTTTTTAATCACCCTCTTGTGCCAGGTAGTGGCCCTTGTTTATTGCTGCAATATCTCATACTCAGCAGCTTGTACAGCAATAGACATTCTTGATGCTGGCAGCAGCTTGCACTGGTAAGAGCACAGGGGGTGAAAATACTGAAAGTAATGATGAGTGACAGCAGAGATCCTGTTACTGGTGGCCCAAGTGACTACCAAATATCATGACAGTGTTAAACCTCAGGGGAGGGGGCTCTAGAGAGGCTGTAGACACTTCATTCCAAGAAATACCCCACACCTCTCCAAAAGAAAATCAGGAGCTATGCTGGGCAGCTTGTGTTGTATTTACTTTATTAAAGTAATATCTTGTAGTAAATCCTGTGTGTGTGACCATAGTTCACTCTTGAGCAGTGGCTTCACAGAGGGACAGAAAAAGACATGTGTTCTCCCTGCACGCTTCTACAGAAATGATGTAAAACTTTGTTATCAGCAGAAAATGTTGACTTTTGAATTAAATAAATGGTATGTAGAAAGTTCCAAAGACTTGTAGTGAAACGAAAGCTATATCTATAAAGCAATCTGTAGCTTTAAGCTAAAGTTTTTCGGTCTTATAACTTCTGCTTTAAAGTAAATAAATACTGCAGCTTGTCAGAAGAACTGAATTCTGAATAAGTACTCTCAGCTGGCATTCAGCTTTGAAAGAAGCTGCTTCTGTTGTGGGCTTGAAGAGGGGTGCTTGCTTAAAGTGTGCTACTGTTTCCAACCATACCAACTGAGCTAATGAAAGATATTGCCTCTTCCTAGAAACCTTGTCCTGTCAAAGGGATGTGGTTTCTTTACTTGTGTGTACGCTCGATACTCTGCAGATTTCCAAAGAAAAATGATGTTTTATGCCAGCACAGGAACTGTATGGCATAAAAAAATCTGGATTTTTTTTTAATCAGATGTGCTTGCTTGAATACAGAGCATGCTATGAGCAACAGGCAGTGTCCCTTATCATGGGAGAAAGCTTACCCAAACTGATGACATTTTTCCCTGCTCCCAGCCTGCTGGGACATCCTAGGCTGGAAATCCCATTCAAGGAATCTATAAGGTTCACGTTCCACGTAAGTGAGAATGGGAGAAAAACAGCAATGAAAGAGCAAGGTGAAAAAAGAAGTGAGACGAGGCAAAATTAAAGTACGCCAACAGATTAGTAGCCCAGAAACCAGTCAACCATGCCCCAAAGAAAAGAAGGGGAGAAAAAAATAAAACGAAGACGACAGAGAACTATCTTTGCCTGCCCCTTCTCAGCCTGTTTTATGGGTTTATAGAAAAGTCATGGGGAACCAAATTGAAATTTAAAGGTTCCTAAATGTCAGGCATTTCTTCTCAGGCAATACAAACCTCTGAAAGACCTGACCAACCTGACAGAGTACCCGTGGGGTTTGCTCATGTGGACGCTGCTCACTCAGCGCCTGACGGCCCCGCAGGGAGGGAAGGAGGCTTTGGGTGGATTTGACCTTTCAGGCTCACTTCAAGGAAGTACCAAACATTTGCACCTCTTGCTGAAGCGGGTAGATTGAGCACAAAATCAGCTCTAGCCAGTGGAAATCAACAGTCAGCGCTTATGACCCTGTTCTTTCCTTTCCAAGAAAACATTTCTTAGTTAGCTGAGCTGCTGAATTTGGACATTGAAAGTGCCTAACTCCCTTCCATTTAATTTCCACCTTGTGCTAGCTCACACTGCCAGAATGCTATTGCCCTTAGGATTATTTGTTCCAACAGTCTCACTCTTACAGATGTGGATGAAAAGGACGGATGGTCCCCATGGGAAACATTAGGAGAAATAATCAGAGGGAGAAGTCCAGAACGAAGCAAGGCAGGACACGTTCCCATGCACCTGCTGCCTTTCCCATCACACAAGCCACCCAGACTTGCAAAACGGGCAATCGCAAAAACTAAGCCACAGGAAGCAAAGCGCTATTGTGCTTCAAAGATTGGGGCTAATATTGTCTATATTAGAGCCGCGCTCACGTGATATCAGACATGTTGCTCGCTAACGAAATCTCCCTCTCTGGAGGATCTTTTTTAAGAGCAGAAGCAAATGTTGGATATTGCCTCCATGGCGAGTCGTGTCCCAGCCAGCCAAAAGCACCAGGCAAGGGCAGCCAAGCACAATACATCTTTAAAGCTTCCTCCTCTGTTTCTACAGCAGCTGCCTGAAACATGGCTGTCAAAGGGCTTTAGAGGAGGAAGACATATGTGGCATGTGTTTGGTCAGGTGTTTCAAGTGCTACAATGAACTTTGGGCCACCTGAACCCAAGGGTGTGAGCAGAATCGCTGCACTCGAGCACTGTAAACAGCACTTGCTTTGTACTGAAAACCGTCATGCTGAAGTGCCCTGCTGTGTAACAGGCGTTCACAGGAAAACATTTGGGATGAGATATAAACCCAAGATCTGGCTATCAGTGGCCAGAGTTAAAAAAGAAAAGAAAAGCCAAGAAATTGTTAAAGGAAGAAAAAAGCTAAGAAACACCCGCACTTCCAAAAAATTTCCATCTACATTGGCTAGAAGATGTGACTTTTTTTTTTTTTTTTTTTTTGATGTGGCAGTCAGTGCAATTATCTAGGAAATTGTTACTTCCAGTCTGGATTGTTGCTAGATACAGCACAGTACGGGAATGCAATTAGTACAGCTAGAGCTAATTGTTTCAGGATGTGCTAGTTCAAGCATTCGTTTGCCTTGTGGGGCCCTTTGCAAAGAGGAAAGCATGGTCTTAAAATGCACTGGCTACCAGTTTGTTTTCAAGCACAACTCAAAACATCAGCTTTAGCTTAAAAATTCCATACAGTCTGAAATTCTTGCTACTGACAGACTGTCTTTTGCCTCAAAGCCCTCTGGACAGGGGCACTCCTGGCAAGGGAATTTGCCTCTAGCCTCGCTCTGCCTGCTGATCCATCACATCCACCTTTGGACACATGCAAGGGCCTGTCGCGTCACACTGAGCTTGCATCAAAATGCTGAGATTCTTTAACTCAATAAAAATAGCCTGGCAGGTTCCTGCACTGACTGCACCAGTTTTGCAAAGGGATTCCTCACAAAGTCTGTGCTAGAAGATTGTTTTCCATCATTTCTTTCATTAATTGAAAAAATAAAAGAAGTTCCTATGTATGTGAATAATGTCATCAGTAATTTCATCACACCAACATTCTCAAGTGGTTTCAGGTGGGTGTATAAAAAGCAAAATCTTCAGACCTTCTTTGCAGCTATCTTCCAGGCATGTAGGGGCTCTTAAAGAGAGGCAGTTGCCTTTTAGTGTGGGATGGCCACCTGGCCAGCAACCTCCTTACCCATCTCAGCATTACCAGCAACAGCCTTCCTCTTCCCTAATTCATTTAAAAAATCATCAGCAACCTTTATTCACACTCCTGGAGAGTAAAGCATATCCTCACAGATAGCAGTGCCACAAACTGCATCACGTTGACCCACCAGTGTTTCGTCTCTTGTAGCTTTTCCAGTCTCTGGGCTGATTTGGCACTTGCTCCAATGAAACTTCCAAAACGGAAGCTCAGTTAGTGTCGGCTGTGGTTATTCTCTTCCCTAGGAGGCAGACATCCATTTTGAAAACGACTGGACTGACACCACCAGCTTCATGCTCAGAGCCCACCACACAGCCCGTCCATTGCTCAGCCAGCTGGTGGAGGGCTGGATCTGCTGGTCGTGGCTGCGTGGAGCTGGACTCCAGCAGGCTGCTGAGGGGTGAAAGCCCCCTTAGCACATCTCTCAGGCTTCACCCTTCACACTTTGATGTCATCAGATGTATGAAACAGTGAAGTTCATGGTCAGGTCTTTTGAATTCAGATTGCAGAAAACCACCATTGAAGAAATGTAGGCTTCCTGCCTTCTCCAAAAGAGACATTCATCAGGCACATCATATTCTGGATTCCGTGGCATCCATGAACCAGGAAAAGTTCGATCTCGCGGTATAGTTCTACAGCCCCCATCCTCCCTACCAGCTGAAGCTCTGACAGAAGAGACATGCCCTACATCCCTAAACCCTGCCTGAAGAACTGCAGCGTAGAAATAGGTAACACAACGTCAGGTGGAGCGCCGTGAGTTTCTGCTACATTTCAGAAACGTCGGAGTAGGCAAATGTTCCTGGAGGCATGAGTAAGTCACAGGGTGACTGTGAGCCCATGATGTGACACAGGCAAACACATTCCTGTGTGTCAGGCAACGTATTTCCACAGGAAAGGCAAGCATTGTGCAAAGCCCTGGTGAGCGCTCACCTGTACCACTATGGACATTTCTCACTACTCAGGTTCAAGAAAGATACATTCCATCTGGGACGAAGGCAGACAAAGACTAAGCAGTTGGTTAGGAGCATGGAGGACCTGCAGGAGACGACGACAACCAGAAGGAGCAAGAAAAAGGCTGAGAGGGCTGCCATCACTTTCAAGAAAGATACCAAGGATGAAGGCCAAAGGAGGAAAAGAGCTATTGAAGTGCAAGGAAAAATATGGGAAACACCTCAAAACAATTCAGGTCTTCCTTCCAAGCAGACAACCTCACCATAAACAACAGTGTAGTAGCACACGTCACTTGATGCATTGGTAAGGAAGGGAGAGGAAATCATGCACGTTCTCTGCGTCTCGGCAAAGTTCATGCAGAGGGAACCAAAGCCCTTTCTTCCACCTCTGGCATCACCACAACCAAATAATGTAGAGCGTATAAAACCTTCCCCCATTCTCTTAACAACCTGAATGTACATAGGAGTTTTGGCGTAAACGGACAAAATGACAAGAACTCTCCCTTCCTTCCTCTTTCAGTACTCAAAATACTAAATCCTAAAGGAAAAAGAGATTTGCCAGGGTTTCAGATGAGATCTGGACATCTTCCCACAAAAAGTGAGGTAGAGAAATAACTCTCAGAAAGGTGAAAGTCACAAATGAGCTGTGGAAGTTTTACCATGAGGCTGAAGCATATTTTCTATCCCGTGTAAACACAGCCAACTGCACAACTTGGTTTCAGCGGGATGAGGGGATGTGACGGCGATAGCAGTAATGGGCTATTTTTGCCGTTTGGAAGAGTTGTCGTTTGCCTGCCTGTGCTTTGGGCATGGATCCAAATGTTCTAGGTCTGAAAACGACTAACCTTTCCACCACACCAGTGTCACCTCTGCTCACTTGTTTTTCAAAGCCTGCGTTATTTCCATGGAGGTCTACTGGCACCGTCCATCCCAGCCTATGGCTCTGGTTATACTTCGGCTTTCCTCCACGCTGTGGCTGCTAAAACCATCCCGTTATCTCCCCAGAAAAGGGTTTGTGTCTGTCATCGTCCTCACTGCGTGGCCTCATGGAGATTAGCTGTGGCACAGAGAGGGGATGGCTAATAGCGGTGGTCTGTGGGCTGCAGGGTTGGTTTCTGCCATGGCCTGAGAGAAGAGTAACAGCACCAGGTTTGTCCTTGAGAGCCGAGTGGCAGAGGAGGCATCAGGGACACCCAGCAGCTGTGCCCAGTGCATGGCCACCAAGGGTGGGGACAGCCCCCTAGGCCTCCTGGGCACAGGGACTGCATCAGGGCCAGCACCCCAAAGACCTTCCTCCGAAGGATGCTGGGCAGAGGGGTGGTGGGCAGGCCTGCGCAGGGAGGGCCCCGTCATCCCCATGGCACAGGGCCACCACCCGGCAACGCAGCAGTCACAATGCCCCGGGGCAGCATAAAAGGGAGCATCCTCTTGTGTCTGTCTGCCAGAGCTGGCCTGAAGACAGCCCGAAGACACCCAAGAGAACACCCTTGAGGAGCCATTGGAAATACTTGGAGGGGGCTGAAGGAAGAAAACCTGAAGCTGGACAAGGCTGCTGGAGATGAGAAGAACCATCAACTCCTGAAGCTGCCCTAGGCTATCAGTCTTTTGCAGCTGGACAGCAGTGGCAAGTGCCATCCTCTTCCCCTGTGGAGCCACGGGCTGCAGCCATAAGAAGTGGGATGCAGAGAAGTTGCAAGGGGTCCCAGTGCTTTGGAGCACCCACTGGTGTCCTGCCAGGTGCGGGAAGGATTCTTGCCCCCAAAGTTGATCAGGCTGGGGATATTTGGCCACTCTCAGAAGCCCCTGCGACAGCTCCAGGCTGAGGGAGAATAGGGCTTGGGCATCTCCTGGGAGGCATGACCAGCCTGTAGGACGAGGAGGCAGGTCTTGCTCACATGCTCAGGGAATAGCTGATCGCCAGTGCTGGGGTCAGGAAGGAATTTTCCCCCGGGGAAAACTGGCACTGGTCCCCGGGGGTTTTTTGCCTTCCTCTGCAGCATTGAGCATGACCACTTGTCAGGGCTCCTCCGGTCCATTTTAGCTGGGTCACTGCCTGCTGCTCGTGCACCACGAAGATGGCCTCTCGTGCCCTGCAGCTGCAGGGGGGAGGAAGGCTTTTTTTCCCCCACGATGGGCTAGCAAGTGTCCCCAGGGGGTTTTTTGCCTTCCTCTGCAGCATTGAGCACGGTCCCTTGCCAGGGCTCCTTTGGGCCACTTTGGCAAGGTGCCTGCTGCTCCTGCTCCAGAAAGGTGGCCCTCGTGCCCTGTGTCTGGAGGGGAGGAAGCTTTCTAGACCCTCAGGGTGGACCCCCAGGGTGGACCCCCAGGGATGCTTCTTGCCCGCTGTAGCATTGAGCACAGCTCCTTGCCAGGCCTCCTTTGGGCCCTTTTGGCTCGCTTCTTGCCAGCTGCTCTTGCACCTCCAAGGCACCACTCGTGCCCTGGCTCTCCCTTGCCCACTGCAAGTTTGGAGCAGGAGCGAGCTCTGCTCTTCCTTTGGCTCCATTTCCCCAGCTGATCTTGCTTGTGCAAAACAGCCTGTGCTTGGAAGGGCTCCAGGCTTCCTGCACCATCTGAAACTGCCACTTTTCAGCTCTCCCTGCGTGCAATACAAGCACGGGGCAGGCACGAGAGTGCTTCTCATGCATTGCTGGCCAAGAAGCACAATGGAGCAAGTTTTGGAAGGCAAAAAGTGTGCTTGTCAATGCTATGTGTCATACTTTTGAAAATACCACACACCTCTTCTTCTTTTGTGCGTGACTGGTACTGATCCTCATTCTCGCTCTTCAGGAAACAGCGACTGCTTGGCCTGTATTCATGCTGCCGTATTATTTGAGGTTTTGCATCCTAAGTGATACATGACATTGGTTATAGTCCTTCCTATTCAAAGGCTAAAAGAAAAAGAATAGCTTAGAAACAACAGAGAAAAAATAATTACAAACTAGATGTGGGAATGTTTGGGGATTCTTTTAATGCCAAAATACGAATTCATGTGAAAAACCTCATGACCAAAAAAAAAGAGAAAATCACATTCTTAAAACTATTGAGTTTGTTCTAGAAAGAGCCTTCTTTGTGCACTGGTCAGTTATCTCCTTTCCTGTTTCTGGCAAAGGTTAATATTTTATAGTTCATTGTTGTTTCTTCAATATCAGTTACATATTTTCAGGATTGCTGTATCATCTGTGGGTTGACCCAGTGCCTGCCTCTGATTTGAAGGAGGCCGGCTTCAGCTGGCACCCTTTCTTTCGGCTCCAGGCAGTCCCATTGTTTGGGTTATTCTATACGGCAGGCTTCAGGAAGGATGTGTGGTCAAAATCAAGTATGTCCTATGAAGGAATGATGTTTACAGACCGGCATGTTCATTCCCTGCAGCGCCTGGGGGAAGGACATTCACCAGGAAGATAAACAGCCTATAATTCACGATATTGCAGGAAACTCTAGGAGCAGACTTGCCTGGAGAGGTGGAGTTCATAGCAGCAGTGCTGGATACTAACTGTGCCATTAACTCCTTGTCACAAGAGACGTGTGAGTGAGCCAGAAATCGATATTCCCCATGCAGTCTCAATAGCACATGGCTCTCCATAAGATGTAAGGGATTTGTGACTTTCTGTAGCTCTCTGACTTGCCTTTGCCAGGCTCCAAGGGATGTTTTTTCAAGCTAAACTGAGGATTGCATCAGCCTGCTCCTGGCTACACTTGCACACTGTGTTAATGCTTGTGAACATCTGCCCTGAAAGAGAGTCAGAAAAATAAAATAAAATCCTCTTTCCACTTGTATCCTTTGTCTTATGTGTCCTTGAAAGTGTTTTTGGAGCTGAAAAACCCCTGGCATTTCAGGCAAATAACAGTCTCATCGGTATTTGACTTATCATGAGTGTAGAATAGACTAGACTAGACTAGATTAGACTAGACTAGAATAGTCTAGTTCAGCTGGAAGGGACCTACAACGATCATCTAGTCCAACTGCCTGACCGCTTCAGGGCTGACCAAAAGGTCAAGCATGGGATTAAGGGCATTGTCCAAATGCCTCAAACACTAACAGGCTTGGGGCATCGACGGCCTCTCCAGGAAGCCTGTTCCAGGGTTTGACCACCCTCTCACAAGTGTGTAAAGAAATGTTTCCTCATGCCAAGTCCAAACCTCCCCTGACAGACGCAGCTTTGAGCCATTCCCACACGTCCTGCCACTGGGTACCAGGGAGGAAAGATCAGCACCTCCCTCTCTGCTTCCCCTCCTCAGGAAGCTGTAGAGAGCAGTGAGGTCACCCCTCAGCCTCCTTCTCTCCAAACTAGACAAGCCCCATGTCCTCAGGCACTCCTCAGAGGACATGCCTTCCAGCCCCTTCACCGGCTTTGGTGTCCTCCTCAGAACGCATTCAAGTACACATTCTTCTTAAATGGTAGGGCCCAGAGCTGCACACAATACTCAAGGTGAGGCTGCAGCAATGCTGACTACAGCGGGATAATCACCCCTTTTGACCAGCTGGTTATGCTGTGTTTGATGCACCCCAGGATGCGGTTTGCCCTCTTGGCTACCAGGGCACACTGCTGACTCCTGTTGAGCCTCCTGTCAGCCAGCACCCCCAGACCCCTTTCTGCAGGGCTGCTCTCCAGCCACACCTCTCCCACTTTAGACTTGTGTCTGGCATTACTCCATCCCAGGTGCAGAAGCCAGCATTTGTTCTTGTTAAATGGCATGCCACTGATGATTCCCCAGTGCTCCAATCTATCCAGATCCCTCTGCAAGGCCTCTTGTCCCTCGAGAGTCAACAGGACCTCTCAGTTTAGTATCATCTGCAAACTTACTAGTGGTGCATTCAACTCCTGCCTCCAGATCATTGATCAAAATATTGAACTGGTCCTAGCACTGAGCCCTGAGGAACACTGCTGGTGACTGCTCTCTAGCCAGACGTAGCCCCGTTCACTACAATCCTTTGAATCCTGCCGTTCAGCCAGTTCTTCACCCAGTGCACTGTGTACCTGCTCACCTCACAGCTGGACAATTTGTCCGGAAGGATGCTGTGAGGAACAATAACTAAAGCCTTACTAAAAAACTATATCCACCACCTTCCCTTCATCTGCTAGGCAGGTGACCTTCTTGTAGAAGGTTATCAAATTACTTAAACAGGACTTTCCCTTTGTGAACCCATGTTGACTGTGCCTGATGATTTTGTTATCCTTTAAATGCCTTTCAGTAGCACCCAGTATGATATTCTCCATAATTTTTCCAGGTACTGAGATTAGACTCATAGGTCTGTACTTCCTGGATACTGGATACTGGATACTTCCTGTACTGGATAGCTTCCAGTTAGTGGGGATGTCTACTGTATAAAAACATCTGGTTCCATCACCATGCTTGCTGGAGTAGCATAATTGCCTAACTGGGCTACAAAGAGGGAGTTTGAGGATGCCTTCAAGAATATCACTCTTGTTCATTAGGTATAATGGTAATATACTTGTAATATAGCCTTCTGTGAAGAGCATCTGGACTACTGCATTATCTAATTTTTTTAGAAAACTAAAAGCCTAAACTTTCTATGAGTTTATGCAAGTATGGAGCCAAGGAAAATTTAGTTGGACTTTCAGATCTTCCTCATACCTGACAGATATTGGAAGGCTAATCCATGGGGAGTCCATTTTTTTTTTTTTTTATTTTGTTGGAAGATGAATCCAGGGAGTCCATTTTTTTGTTTCATTGACAGACACTGAGAAGTTAGTCTCACCAATTGTGTAGCATCAGATAACAGAAATAAAGTATTCAGCTTCATATCAGACTTTCAGCCACATGTTTTCCTGGCAAGTATGACAGGAAAGCAGACATCTCAGCAGACAATTCAAGCTTGACAATGCAACACCCAGTAGCAGGAGCCTCAATGGCTCTGGAATCTGCAGATGGGCATGAAGGAGCATCATGAAAGATTCTGTCCAGTATCTTTGGCTCCATGTCCAAGATGGCAATGATCTGGGCTCCTTATTTGTTCATTATTCATTGTGGTTTTTGATTTTCCCTTGTGAAATATCTTTCTGGAAGACTGGAAAACTCTAAGAAGAAAAACTGGTGTCCTAAATTTATGCAATTCTCGGAAGAGCACAGGCGTGTTGGTTCTACAGTTCCTAGTATTTTATATCAAGTTACCTGCAGTAGCTCCTGAGCTCAGCTGCCACCTGTTGAAGTTTAAGCTTATATTTTCCTGTCAAAAGTCCTTCCTTCTCTACCCACCCTATGGTTGGCCTCTGCTCCAAGCTCTCTCATACCACTTTGTTTTCCAGTTACTGCATCCCACTGCTTCTACTTTTTGAGTATCGTAAAACACTGACAAGTGTATTGTAAACATTCCTTTTATGGTACTAAAATGCTTGATCCCTTGTCAGATGGCAGTTGAGAACACCTCACCCCTCACCCTTAACAACGTATTATATTACAGATGCATGTTATACATATCTGTACAATACAAGGATAACATATGTAATTGCCGAGTATGAAAGCACTAATCATTATTACTGTGGTTATTTACATAGGAAATACTGTTAAGAAGACTGATCACCTTATATGCAATGGTTATAACAACATGTTTGGAAGTTTCCACCACTGCTATGATCATTATATTAAGTTTTTCCAATCTTATTCCTCTATTTTCCTTTTCCTATGAAGTTTTGTTTCAGTCTAACATTAACAAAGGTTGACATCTGCTCATGAAACTCATTTCTATTTTGATGTTCCTTTGTAGCAAATCCTGGCAAGGATATCAGTGAGTGTGATGCTCTGTATCACTGCATACACCCTTAAAATAAATTTATTACAGAAAGCTTTTCATTTGAACTCCCACTGCCCTGGTAGGGGTCTTCCTAAGTTAAACATGGCATCTCCAGGAGAGAAGTCTTTGCAGATGGTGTGAGCTCATTCTCATTCTGTGTTTAGCTTTACTGTTGTTCCTACAGGATCTAAAGATGGACTGAAGTTAAAAAGCAAGTGGAAGACTAAATCACCAGGGAGATGGAAAAGAGTGTTTTCATGAGATCTATAAATCTTCTCGAGATGTTCTAAAATTACAGATAGCTGCCTTGGCCAGGTTTGATGCTAGCAGTCAAGAAACTAAGCACTAATTTTATATTTTTAAACTGTCTTTTTTCAGTTGGAATGTGGATGACTCACAGCAATCAGGAGGTCCAAAAGACCGTGCACCAGATCCTTGCACAGCATCAGTCAGTCCACAGCATCCAGTAGAGCTACACTGGCTGGTGCTGAGTGAGCCACTGACTCTTACCTACCTTTGCTATGCGTGAAATCCAGGCAAACAATCTTTTCAGGGCTGGGGACACTGGGGAGCCCTCAGGGCCATATTAGAGCATTCCCCGTTACACAGCCTGGCTCAGTTTTATCTCCGTTTTCAGTGATCTCAGCAGTGGCGTTTTGGTCAACTGCCTCTGAAACAAAATGTGAATTCCCTCAACTTTGCTGGTCTGGCCACGCAACTAGGGGACATGTGACATGACTCTGGTGAAGTGACCTCATAACTTTGAGTGCTGACATTGGCCCCCCTCTGGCATGATGAAAGCAGGACGTTTTCATGTAACCAGTGGACGAGCACACTTTTGAATTTACTGTCATTTCCTTGTCACCCTGCAAGGCACAGCAGACGCCAGCGCTGTCCGCAGTTGCATAAACACACGCCATCAAAGACCTGGAAGCCACACGCTGGCACAGCTCACAGGCGGCACTTCTGCGCTTGTAATTAATGAACTCCTGGCAGGAGGCTGACAGGAGCTCTGCATCCCCTAATGAGCACATGCCAGACCATGCAAGGGTGGCACTGAGATTAAAGACACAGGTCCAGCAAAAAACAAAGTGGAAGCAAACAGCAGCTTTCTGCCAATAAGTGCATTTCATAGATCAAGGCTCAGGAGCCGTGCAAGCTGGTGCTCTGCACAAATTGGATTTTCTTTACTCATGCTCAGCTCGGTGCTCATCAGCATCACTCACAGGCTCTGTGACATTGCCTGAGTGTCCCATTTGGTGCACAGACCCCATGGATCTAACTTCTGTGCACTTGAAGCACCACAAAAGGTAGTCCTGACCCAACAAACAGAAAAGGTAAAGTTTGGCCTCCCAAGTTGTAGTGCACATCCAGGCATGTGTGTGAATCCAAGAGGACCCTGTTGCTTGAGTTTTCCATACAATGTAGTTTGTTGTATCCTCTTAATAATCTGGTTCCACTTGGATGAAATGCCTTAAGAGGACCCAAGCTTAGGCCACAGGGATGTTTGGAAGGATGCCAGGGGAAGACCTGAACCAGAACAACAAAACTGAGATAACCTACTGAAAAGTCCAATGCATAATGCTGTGCTATCACCAAAACATCATGATACTGAGCTATGCATCTTTTCAAGGTGAATGATCCAAACCATAACCAGAGGACGGCGAATGGGCACCTTCAAAGTCAAGCCCAAAGGTTAAACCAAGGCCACCAAGGTAACTCCAGAGCAAGTTTTACCTTCCTGGGCAGGGACTGTCCAGATTTTTGCCATTGTAGCACTCAGCATGCAATGTCTCAGTCTGAACTGGAGGTCTGAAATGCAGCATGTTTGGTCTTACTCGGTGCTCAGCACCAGACTGCACAGGGTGAGCAGGAAATGTCCCACTGTGATGCCTTGCCTTTGTGAAAGCTGCTGGCACACAGACAAGGTACAGTGGATTTCGTGGAATGATTTGTCAAATAAGAATTTCTCTGGCATAAACTCAGCGAGTCTTGCTCCTAACCCTTACTTCTTCAGAGCCAGCACAGCTTTGGCCTGTTTTATACCCCCATTTCTAACATCTAAGTTCTGCTTGGTATTCATAACCCTTAATAATCTTCAACTTTCCAGCATTGGAGACTCCTTACTAATAGTTTTAAAGTCATGGTAAACATTAAGAAACCAAATCACCTTGCTATTTATGGCTTGAATAGATTTGTAGTGTTAGAAATTATGCTTAACCTCCTCTTTTCTGACCTTTGCCTACATTTTTAATTTAGGGAGAAACTTTGGATAGCAGTTATTTCTATTTCAATGAGAGAAATGCACAGCGCAGATGTGCCTATGAAAGACAGAGCAAAGCAGCCACAGGTAGAAGACATATGTAACCGACATATATAACTGATTAGAAAATCTTTTTACATTTAATTTGGAAAGTAACACATACTTTGAAAAATAACCCAAAACACAGTTATATTTAGTTCTGTCTTCTGGAGAAAACCTATGGACACAATTAGGCATTTAGGTCAAAGACTTCCTGACTCATTTCTTATATCGCTAGTGAAAATAAAATATTTCAGTTCAGCAGGAATTTTTCAGCTTAGTATCTGAAGAAAAAAAAAAGGTCATAGATTTAGGTTTATCAACTAAAAACCACTCTGATATTTTCAAAGCTACATGCACAATCTATACAGTTTTGGTAGGATTCATTGTACCCAACCTTGGATACCAGCATGGGAAGCTCTACATGTGGCTGAGCAACCTTGGTTCCCCTTAGAAGCAATGAATAAACAGAGGTACTTCATGGAGTGAGCTATGTGACCTGAGTGAGAAGTCTGCTTTAGTAGGAGACAAATCAATTTCTCAGAATGCTCATTTATAGCCTCCATTGACGAAAAAATTAATCTCTTCAATCTAGCTGCAACACAGGTAACTTTGTTAACATCTGCCTTGGATCACGGAAGCTTGTTTCTGTTTTCCACTGTTGAAGGAAATTACCCAAAGTTCCCAGATTTAGGCATCCAAATGTGATTAGTTTTTTTCTGCAAGTATTATTGCCTTGTATTGCATATTTTAACAAGAGTTGCTATAATTTTCCCTGTGGGTAGTGATACAAATCTTACATTGTGAAGTGATTAATTTCGTAGATTTTTTTCATCCTCCTTTATCATATAACTAATTTCTCAGGGTGTTATTATTATAATTTTTATCTGAACTGAAATTAAAACTTTTTTATCTGTAGCCAGGCTTTTCATTTACTTAAATATGGAGCAAATATTCCTACAACTGAAGATAAAATGGGACTTTTTTTTACTTCAACAAGAAAAGAACTGTTTTCTCTTCTACCAAAACCTGAGGAGGCAAATATCATGTATTTGCCAATCTCTGCAGTGTTTTGTCTTTAAACAAGAAGGGAAAATATCTCTATTTGTTCAAATCACTTTACGAAATTAATCCTTGTCAGTGTATAGGTATGCATATTAAGGTTACTTTACAGACAACAATCTTTTTAAAAATTGTTAAACGAAGCCAAAAAGATATCATCCAACTTTCAAAATTCAGTTTCTTAAATTCATCTTTAAGCACTTTTAAGATAATATCAAAGACTGTGGTTTCTTAAATGTTCAACCCTGAAAAAAAACCCAAAACATTAATATTTCAAATGCCAGCAAATTCACTTGAAACCTAACTTCTGGCATGCACTTTCAAAAATTAGAATCAAGACTTTGATAACATTGAAAGTAGGAAATACAGTCCTTTCTACAGAGGATCCTGGGAGAACCAGCTTCAATGCTATAATAGTCTATATCTAAAAGCTATTTTAGAATATGTTTTAGACCCTTTAAACTACATTTTTTATTATTCTTCAGAAATGTATGCAGATTGTATTGAGAAAAAATCATTCTGTAAGTTCTACTTACAGATATAGACAATTACAATTTCTTACTAAATTATACAATTCCTTAAGTTAATGAATAGGTGCTACTGTTTACTAAAGAGTAGACAGTAGATACGTGTTGAGAATGGCACTTGCACTTCTTTGCTTGTGTCTTATAAGCCTTTATTTCACATTACAATACTATATATTTTAACTTACAAGACACTGAAAGCTGCAATGCTAAAAAATGGAGAAAGATCAAATTTGAGTTTCCTTAAAACCATGTTACCAAAGAATTCACCTCGGAGTCCATATTCTACACGCTGAGCATTGGCTCAGTGTGTTAAAAATCTTAGGATAAAAGAAAAAAAGGAGAGGCTGAGCAGGCTAAGGAAATGATGAACAAGAAAAGAAAAAAAAGGGGAAAAAGAAGGGGCTCTTGGAAGCAACACCTTATGCACAGCAGATGCCAGTTTCCATTTCTCCTCTCTTTGGGATGTTCAGTTCTACGGAGCCATCCAAAATCACATACCTCCCTGTGTTGCCAGAGAGTTATTAAACAATATATCAACTCCCAAAAATGAGTTTTGTCTCTCTCACACTGAAACTTACTGCTAATTAAAGGTGATGGAATATTTATCTGCCTATATAATAAAACCAGTTTGTTCTACTGCAATCAGGTATCTGCTGAAACATAATGAACCACTGGAAAGATGCCTCTTGACTTTAAAGACCTTTGGATTTGGCCCTGAAGTGGTAAAGAAAAAAAGCTATTCCTCTTCTCCTCTCCCCCTTCTAAAATAAATCATGAATGTGATTGCACTGTCATGCTGGAAGACAGATACTGTGGTAACAGAACGGATAACAAACAGGCATCTTTGTGTCTCAGTGCTCATCCTGTGTCTCAGTGCTCTTAGTGCATATCACAACTGAACAAACACACACATGGAGCAGTATTCTTGCTCACTTAAAAGATTTAATTACTCCTATGTCTCTCGTGGTGGGCTCACTGTCTCCTTGCATTACTTGGTGTCAGCATCCTGCCGCATCTCTACCCGACAGTCCTATAGTTTGGTCCACTCTTTGCACTGTGCTGCTGCATTTCTCCACTGATTTTTTCAGCTATTCTTTGTCACACTTTCAGACACTGACAGGAGCCTCAAATATGGAACCCCAAACACTGACAGCTCTTTTGCAGCACTTGCTTTGTCACACAGGCAGGTGTGATGCTACTGCAACATTTTGCCCACTGCTGGTACACCAGGAACTGGCCTGGAGCTTGCCTAGCCCTGAGCTGAGGGTAGTCTGGGAGGGGTGAAGGGGGTCAGCCCTCTTTAGCCGCATCCCGCTGGCAACATAGCAGAGGTAGACTTTACCACAGTATGGGTATATGCTGCTGTTTGTAATTTGTCCAAAACAGGGGAGTTCATGGCTGAAAAAGGACGATGAATCTCTTTTCCATCCCCCTGGTCAGTGCAGGTCACAGACTGCATTACATGTATACTGCGCAGAGTTGAAAGAAAATTTTGTCCGGGTGCTTGAAACCTCTTTTATCTCACCACACTACAATAACTTGTCCCTGTCCGAGGGGAGTGCAGGGGCTGGACAGGCTTCCTGCATTGTGCTCCCAATGTCTCCTGGCTCGGGAAGTGACAACATCTTGAATTAATTTTTTTAAATAGGGGTTGATTTTAAGCAACATATTTTCCAAACTGCTTTTTTAAATGTAAGTCTAATTCTTTTTTTTTCTTTTTCTTTTTTCTTTTCTTTTTCTATTTTTTTTTTTTAAACCTCTTGGCAGAGGAGAGAATTCTGTGCAGGGCCTTGAGCGAGGGACACTCGGGGCAGCCAAAGACATCAGCAACATCTGCCAGCCACCTCTGGAAGGCGGGAGCATCGCCGAGGGCTGGACGTAGGCTCCTCCATCGACAGAGCCCTCAGCCGCAGACAGGGTCAGTAACCACAGCCCAATCTGCTGCTCTTTCTGCAGCAGACAGTTGTCCTTTTCCACACAGCCAGGTGCACTGCTTCTGGGACAAATTTGGGGGTTTTCATCATCAGTGGTGAGGTGGTGGGAGAGAATCTGCATCCAAATAAAGGATCATCACGTGTTCGGCAGGAGTAGAAAGGTCTCCTGTTAGCCAGGCTGTGGATGCAGGGAGAGGTTTCCTCTGTAGTTTCTCCTCCTGGATGTTAGGAGCCATTTGAAGAGCAGTGAAATGGGCAGCCAAGGTTTCCTCTCCCCCTGCTGCCTTCCCACCTTCATGCAGCCACTCGTGGGGCTTCCTTGGCACATCATGAGTCTGCACGACAGGGAGGAGGACTTGGCCAGTCTCAGCCGCCTCGGGCTTGTTGGCTTACCTTGCATGGAAAATATACAAAGCGCCAAATATCATCCACTGAGGCTATTTTGCCAGCCCCCAGTATTCAAACATCAAGAAAAATGCTCCCAGATATAATGAGAGTGGCTTAAACCCCCTAAAATGAAAGTGTGTGAGCTTGCCAGCGGATGTGTAATTGTTTCTTTGCAACTCATGGTCGGACTCTCCTGCCAACGAAGTTTCCCAAAGGGTATTTGCTTTCCCTGGGCTTTCCTGGTGCAGTGGGGTGGTGCAGATGCTGCAAGACACTCCATGGTCCCCACCAGTGGGACAAGACGAGGCCCCACACCGTGGACAGGGCTATCACCTATCACGGTGCTTGGGAGGGTGAACCCAGATTCTTCACATAGACTCAAGCTTTTCTCACTTTGTGAAATTTTCCACCTCCTTTGCAGACAGACTTCTCTGGCTCTAGGCTGGTTTCCATGAGGCTGGACAGGAACGCTTTGCAGCAGCAGGATGTTTTATTGCTGCCTTTTGTATTTTGCCCAGACAGCATTCCTCTGTCCATGTGCCCAGTGTCGATGATTGTAGATTTTTCTTTAGTTCATAGAGCGCTTTTATCTTCCTGGAAAGCCAGCTCCAAAGACTATGACTGACAGGTAGCTGATATTGAAGCAAGGAAGTGCTGTCGAGGACTGATTTCTGTACAGCAAGGTCTGAATCCTGCCCTGCAGCAGAAGGACATTTGCCACGTGGCTCCCTCGAGCAGCATGAGCAGCTGGGAGTAGGTCCTGACACCCAGCCTAACCTCTGTGGGCAAACAAGCAAGTTTCTTGAAGCAAGGAAGAGCCTTTTATCTAGATTTGCTGTTTTACCCAAGGACGGGAAATTCATAAGATGTATTTGCCCAGAGAGCATTTTGGTTATGGCCAGCTTTCCAGTCCCAGTAAAGTTGCAGCTCCACTTTTCTACATTAGTCTCATGCCTGTCCCATACTTTAACCCCTTATGTTAGGCAAAACTAGGCTGTAGCTAGTTTTAGCACCTCCACCTCTCCAGCAGCTAAGATAGAAAAGAGTTGTTTGAAACAATAGAATTATAGTTTCACCCTGTAAGCTACATATTTTTCATTGTATATGTTGCTTTACACTCACAGGCAGTTTTTGTCCAGGTCTGCCCACAAGCATTAGTCTGTAAAGGTCTGGGCTTTTTAGGGAGTGGGTAAGTTTGGGGGCTAGGGAAGGGAATTTTACCATAAACATTCATTGCATTGCAGCTGAGGCACTAGGCTCAGGCTTCCTACAGTAATATGTTAACTACAGTAACAAAACAAAAGACCTCAGAATGAGCTAGGACTCACATTTAATATTTAGAGATTATGCATACAAATCAGATTGTACTATACCAAAATCTTGCTCACAGTGAGCGTGCATGCTGGGGACCTCAAAAGGATTGCACACCAAGCCGTTGGTTTAAACTTAAGAACAAAGTGGGGAAAAAGAGCCAAATCAGCAGTTTTGCATTAAGAAAGAGGGGAGAAGTTTGTCATGCAAGGCAAGCAGCAATTAGCTTAGCATTGGGCGGCAGGGAGGGCTCAGGCTTTGGCTGTGCAAATGTTTCTAATGAAAGAAGCGCAATCAGACGGTGTGTTTCAGTGCCTAGCTAATCATTTCACAGCAGACATTTTCATCAATTATTCAACTACGTCAGAGCATCTATCGCCAAGACTGCCACTGAACTTCATCTAAATCCTCAGAAATTTGTTGGGAAACACTCTCATCATTACAGGTCTGTGCATCATTACTTGGAGCTAGAGCAGACAGGAGTGCAGTTTTAGATTTGCATTTTTGCCATTATAGGATGCAGATGTCCAGTATTTCAGAACATTATTTCTTTTCATTATTTCATTTTTTTCTGAAATGCTTGGGATCTGGTAGCCTCTAGCCCTGCAAAAACATTTAAAAATGTAATGCTACGGGGCTGTAGCTATTAGCACACTCAGCAGTTTTGGCAGAAGACAATGCAAATTCCTCACTTCACCAAGTTCAGACCCTGCCACCTAAAGCACACACATGTGTGCTCCATGCAGATGTAAAATGCTGGGTAAATACAAAGAGCTGAACAGGAGGTGAGGGTTGCAGTGCCTGGGCTGTGGATGGGGATGACGCCTCCCGAAAGTGACAGACCCCATTTCTGCCTTTCCTCCCCACTCCCAGCAGTGGCAGGATGAATAAGCCAGCTTCTCCAGAGCTTCTGTCCTGCTTCTCTTTATGCTTTGGGATTTTACCTGTGCAAAATTGATTTGCACTGATGCAAAAAGAAAAGAAGTACAAAGGAAAAGAACGGCTGATTGCCATATGATACCGGTACCTACAACATAGGTGAGCATTAAAAATATCTTTTAGTTTCAGGGAGCCTTTTGACTTCAAAGCACATTGCAGGTGGCTGAATGAGATGGAGCTAAGAATCTCATACACCATGGTAGGATGCAAGACTATATTTTATGCACTTGGAAATATTGAGATCAGGCCGAGCAGTGGGATCATGCCAAGCAAAGAGCTCAAACTCAGCACATGGACACCTAGAGCTACCAGTAAGAGAAGCTAAACCCTGGGCACATCACAAATGCCTCCTGAAGGTATATTAATCAGGGGGATGAGGGGGTTGCAGGAGCCTTGGGGCAGATCCAAGCAAGGACTTCGCTCTTGCGGAGGATAACACAACACCTCTGTAAGATCTGCAGCCTGAAATGGTGGACTGTGCATCCAGTAACAGAGGTGGCTGTCAGTGCTTGTCTGCAGGCTGTGTGGACTATTTGCCACAGCACTGAAATGGGATATTTAGCATGTGTCACTACTGCACCTCAAACCCAACCCTCAGACACTTGTATCCACTCATTGGTTTCTCCTTTCTTTGCATATCCTGCATGGGAGTAGAAGGGGATTAAAAAGACATAAGCACTTACATATTGTTTATCTTCCAAAGCCCAAAGTGAATTCACTGGAAAGATTCCAGTTAGCTTCAACTGGCTTTGGACCAATCTCTCAAGGAAAAGATGCAAGCTTTGGTTTGCAATCTACTGTACCATCCACTTGAATTATTTTGGGAAACTAACTTGTAATTTAGCACTTAAAACATTTTAACCACTGTTACTGAGGAATTTTAAACCTAAGCAGTATAAAAAGTCATTAGTCATGGACTCCTTCATAAAGACAGGTTTTTAATTCGCATTTAAATCATCATTTTACTAAGCACAATCTTCCTTTCTAGGTAGGACTTCAAACTCAGAAAATGGATAATTTATGTTTGCATATCTAGCAGAGGACTAGAAAGCCTCAGCTGATGTTCATAAAGCCTAATGTTAAAATAAGATTTAAAGACTGTTGTAGTTTTGTTTATATGACAGTTTAGGAGGAGATTTACCTCTGTTCTTTTCAGAGTATTTTCAGCTTTAAGAAGATCATCACTTGACTTATGAATGGCTTTATTTCCTCCTGTCTCACTACAATTACTTTTTTTCTCAGGGAGAGAACATGCAAAGGCAGTAAAGGCAGAGTTACTTTAGGAAAATATTTGCAGAGAAAAAATATGGTAGAACATTTTTGAGGATTTTAGAGAATTACACTAATTTAAACTTATTATATCATCATTACAGACCCAGTGAATGTTTTCTAGCAAGAACTTACTCTTAAATGAAAATGAAACCCACAATACCATAAGCAATTGGAAGAAAAGTTAGCTTCCAGAAGCTGTATTGCCCAGATAGCAACAGCTTTCAGCTGCTCAACAGCGACTATTGTCAAGCTTGCTGCTGACTTAAGGATTTGAACTAAATTCTTTCAGAAGACAACTGATTTTTCTCTGTATGTTGCAAAAAATGCATCCATGAGAGAAATTCACAGAGTATTTTCTATGACCTGAGGATCTGAACGAGATTTCTGTTCTAAACCTATCTGGATATCTTACATGACAGTCATTGACCCATGGGATAGCTGAGGCTGGAATTGAATGCTGGTGGCCCTTAAGTCCAATCCTGCTCAATGCAGAGCTACCTCCAAAGAGAAGTCTGGTTGCTCAGGACCATGCCCATCTGTGCCTTGAGGTTCTCCAAAGAATGCATCTCCAAGGATGGAGCTTTCCTTCTTCCGGGGCTGCACCACTTCCACAGTGGATTTTTTTTCCCCGTTATGTCCAACCAGTGTTTCCCTTGCTGCAAGTCTCATCCATTGCCTCCTGGCCTTTCCCTGGGCACCTCAGAGAGCCTGGCTCCATCCACTCTCTAGCCAGACCTCAGGGGGTGAAGGACAGCAACTATCCTCTCACTTTGCCTGCTCTGTGTGCCCAGCTCAGACATGATATCACCACTTTGGTGGGTCTGTGGTACCAATTGCACCCCCAGGTCACTCACCATCTCAGGTACCCCAAGGAGCCCCCTGGTTCTGGTATGCACCAAAAGCTCCCAGGGCTCAAGATCCTGGGAAGCACCTTCCTCTTCCTGACTCCAAGGGTATTTGGGTACCAAAATGTTGGTCTCTGCCACCCTTGCTATGTGATCTACAGAGGTTTACAAAGTCTGGGCCATCAAATACTGTACCTCAGTCCCCTTCACTGTTTCCCCTAAGTGTGTGTAAACAGGTAGTAGGAAGAACGGAGGAGATGGCAAATTAATTCCAAAAAATCTGAAGGGTTGAAGACTTTTATATATTCTCATCAGTATTCTACAACATTTGCCATTTTCCCTTTGAAACCAAGCTTTCTAATTTCCAAATGAATTTGGGAATCACATACTGATCTGTTACCGAAGGGAAACCATATTTTGACACATAAAAGAATGAACAGGCATATGCAATAGATGAAGTCCCCAGACATGGCATAGTAAGCCACATATGTAGACAGACTTATACTGTAAAATGAAGAGTAATTTATGGTCTCCTGTTAGAGTATCTTTATTAATAATATTATCCTGGAAAAAACTTTCAATAGCACCAGCTACATTTTTTAGAAACATTGCTAAAAAGCCAGGTCTTCTAAATTCAAATGACATTTTCAAAATATCACAAAACATAAATGCTGTCATAAGAGTTGATCACTTTCAGATCACAGAGGAAAATAACTTCAATTTACTTGATGTGTTTTCATTGCCATTTAGACTGAGCAACATCCTCTAGAACTGAAATTTCAACTTTCTGTGGCAAATACTCCAATTTCTGATGCAGTGAGGCAGAAAAGTTTGTGGCTTAGACTGGAGAAAGTAATTTACTTCTTTAATGACAATAGCAGTTACAGAAAAAATAATACCACTGTTGATACACAGGCATGAACTGCTCTACTTCTCAGTGCCTCTATAGATTTTCCTCAGTCAGCTGAGAGCATTGTCTAAGTCAAAGCTGTAAAACCTGCTATTAGCTTATTATTCAAACATTCAAAATTGATGGATAACTTTAAAAAAAAAAAAAAAAAAAAAGCAAGGTATAAATCCCAGGAGTATAGAGAACAGAGACTTGGAAAAGTCAGGCAAATTTTAGTTTTAAACCTAAGCGGTTTCTCCAAACATAACTTCAGTGGCTGATGTAAATTCACGTTCTGAATTCATAACCAATAATTTAATATGGAAGTATTTTGCTCTAGCTGAAGTGGAGTGTTCACCCACCTCTGAACTAAGTAAAGCACCTCGGTATATAATTAGGGAGAACAAGCATTCTCCTCAAATTTATTTTTCACTTCCTCCAACAACCTAAGAAGTTTCCAGACACAAATTGCCGTACTGTACAATACAAGGCAATAAACTCCAGCCCTAAACTTCCAGGCCAGGGTAGCTCAGCTATCCCCAGGCAGGCAAGAAACCAAGAGCTACTCATCAGCACCTTAAGACTCATGCTTAGGCTTCCTCTGAATCTTTGTCCTTGTGTTTAAAATAAATAGTGATATTTTCTAACGAGCACTTAAACCCTTCAGTACAATGGCAGTATTTATGCAGATTTGTGCTATGGCTGCAAATAGTTGTTTACGGATTTGCAATAAAACCTTTGGGTATTTGTCATCCTTTTAAAAGACCTAGATGGAGAAAGTCTGTACCAGATGAGAAGAATGATATTGGTCCTTGCAGAAAGTGTCCACCCCACCAGTACCACTGCTATTTCATTAACACACCATTTTGAAAGAAAATGGAGGTGCTGAGCCGTCCTTACAACATGCACTTTCTAATGACCCTGTAAAGGATTGCTTTTTCCTCTCCTCTGCCGGCCTGTACCCTGGCCACAATGGGCTGGCAGTGACATGTGTGCCCTCAGCCCTCTGGAGATGCCTTCAAGAACTGTACCTGTCAACAGAATTAAAAGGAGATTTACTGACTGATAAAATACAAGGCCTTTTGCTGGCCCACTCTGGAGGAAAAAATAGTTGCAGGTCAGCTGACAGCGAAAGTTAGGTGTAGCTGAATATTCTTTCCTACAATCCGTTTCTTTCTTCTGCACTGAAGATAGAGCACTTACTGTAATATTATCATTGCCCCAGAAGGAACCCTAGACAGATATTAGACTGCATCTGAAGGAATAATTGGATGAGAACTAAAAAAACCTTTTATTTACCAAAGGCCTCCAACCCAAACCACGACAGAGACAAAGCCACTACATTTCACAAGACCAGTCTGGAGGGAAATTCTTGTGCGTCATTTAAAAGGCCATTTATTTTTAAAATACAGGACCCTCTAATGGAATAAATGTTTCACCTCCAGCTCACTTATATCATTTTTGGCATATTAAAATTTGCCTTCCTTCATGAAGACTTATGACCATTCTTCAGAGTTATGACAGAGAAAATCCAGCAGGACTGTCCGAGTGGATGGCTAATGATAGGGTATCTTTGTTTGTACTGAAAAGACTTTGTTAAGAAAGCTAAAGAATAAAAACTTCAAATATTGACCTTGCACCAGCTTCCAAAAGTATTTTTCTTGGCAGAAGTACTTTTAAATTCCTCCCAAATAGCCCTTTGATAATATTTTAACTTTATTTTTACATACGCTTTGAAAACAAACCAGTTTGTTGAATCTTTTTTTGCCTGCAAATTTAATGATCATATGAGGTCTTTTGTTGTAACAAAAACAACATTTAACATGGAGACATCCAAAACTTCCTGCAAATAAATTATGACATAGTGCAACATTAAAGAACAGTAATTACAACAGTGGCAAAGTTACCTTAAAGGTTAAAAGACCTTATCCCAGGGTGTGCTCCAATATTTTCCTCTTGAAGCTCTAGAGGAGTAGAGAGAAGGGTGGCCAGGCTTGAAGAAGTCTGAAAATCCCAGACTGCAGTACAGGAACTGATTTTCTGAATCTGACATCAGTTTTTCTTGTAAGACCGTGCTTTGGTAAAGATATAGCCTTTTACAGTTACAATTCTGGGGGGCTGTAAAGAGAATTTAAGGTAAGAGTGTTACATCTACAAGTGGTGAGCAGACAAGATGGGAATCATTCCTGTACATACTTTTGAAATAACAAATATATTTATTGTTTCAAAAAAAATTTTTGTTTGAGTTATTGAATTAAGGACAGCATGACTGTAGGAACTGATGTACTTTTCCCTCATTTTTGAAGACATGATGGAAGTTCAAGGGCAGTGTAAGCTCAGGCAGGATGTGTTTAATGTCAGGGTTTGAGATTGCAAATTTTGAAGCCAACTAAAAGCAACAAAGACAAATATAAAGCTTTTACATAAGGATTTCAAAAACATGCTTTTTTTCTGCTGAAATTTTTTTTAAACAAATAATCCATTCTAGAAATTCTGGTTTTGTCCAGTCAATAATAAATCAAAGAAACAGCAGCTAAAAAATTAGTGCATAGCCTGAAGTCAGATGCAACAGAATTACACTGTACCTTCAGGAAAACCAGAAAGCCAAATGCCAGTGGATTTTTTTCCCTGTCTCTAGGAGAAAACTGTATCATCTATCAGTGAACAGGACTCCAGCTCTAACCATGACTGTAAGTCGCATGGCACAGGAAGGGACAGAGACGAGGATAAATAATTACAATCCCATTAAAGACTTTATGAACAGAACCCAATATGACAAAACTCTACTCAGCATTCAACAGACAAGTGTTTCAGTTCCTGGCACATGGACATGATGTACTGTTAAAAGATGTAGCCTTTGGTACGAAGCTGCAACCTGAATCTTGTGCTGCCTTCCACTTTGGGAAAAGCATCGGGTGTAAGTGAAGTCCATTGCAGTAATCCAGTCCAAAACCAACAGATGAGAAAAAAAACCATTACTCTACAGCAGAAACCTGTGATCACCCACAGCAATGATGACTTTATATGATTGACATGGATGTTCACTAACCCCTTCATCATTGCTTTTCCAGGTGATATCACTGCAGAGATTGCTTACTCAGACTGACTGACATGGAAAACTACTCATCACCTTTTGCAAAGTGAAAAATTTAGCAGATAATCTTCCCTCTGAAGAGTTTTGCAGAGTTGTTTAAGCATCTGCCAAGTGCCTCCCGAACACCTTACTCTGTACTCCCAAAGCTGGTCTTAGTTTAAGTGTCAATTTGTTACAATCAATATGTGCAGAGCAAGCACTACAGACATGAGGATTTATTTGAAAACTTGTAGTTTTTCTTATCTGGACTATCCATTAACACTGTCCAACAGTTCACATTGCAATGAATACTTTGAGGTGAAATCTGGAAGATGCATCCACACTTGCTTTCACATAAAAAATCTGTCTTCTGTTCCAGACCTGTTGCTGACTTGCTCTGACTATTGGCAAATAGCTTAAACTGATCATTCGTCCACATTTACTGAATTATTTTTTAATATTGTTTGCTAATGTTTATCTTTTAAGAAGGAGCCCATGTGCTGTGTATATAAAATATTTTTGATGGGAGGAGGTAGCTGATGCTTAAATCTGGAGAAAAATGGCTCTCAGAAATTATTTCATTTTGCAGGATCGTCAGCAGTATACTGCAGTATAGAGAAGACTGTTTAGTAAGATGTTCACTAACAACACCACCTCACCCCCCAAAAAAAAAACCAAAAAACAACAAACAACTAGGTTTCAGTATAGAACTAAAAGAAATCATAAGAACTACTGTAAAATATTCTAATTCTGGATAAATGTAGCAAGCACATCAATCAAGTGTGCTTCCAAGTATTCCCATTACTATTTCCTCATCACATTTTTTGGAAAAAGGCTCCAGAAGATAGAATCCTGTTCATTAGCCAAAAATTTAAATGTAATAGTTCTCTAGGGAGTTGTAGGCCAAGTCAAGATAGAAAGCTGAAGCAGCTCAGAGGCTGAGCAATCTTGGAACCAAACAAGACAAAGACATGTTGTAAGATGTGAAAAAAATGGCATCATATATGGAAGAGCTCCCTTATTTTCTACTTAGTCAAATCCCCAGATTACATCATATCTTTTTAGAAGCAGAATTGTTTCCTACACCTAAGCGCAGAGCACATGAAAATTCAAGGAGAGTAAGGGATCCTCAAGCATGACACACAAATCCTTCCCATGGCTTGGCTGCTGTTTATGACAGCCATCCTTTTTTAGGCTGTGTAGACCAGTCCAGATGTTCATCTTCAACATTGTGTCACAAAGTCCCTATGGGAACATCTGTTATCCTGGCTACAGAGAAATGATAAACAGTATTGAGGTCCTGGACATAAATGGTAAAGTATAGACTATTACAACTGTATTGCAGAGATCATAGGATCCCTACTCTTAGTGGAGGCTGGTGGTATTTGATAGTGGGTAGGAAAAACTGACACAGTCAATGCTGGAAGCCAGTTTCCAGCCTTGGGTAAAGATCCTACTGTAACAGGCTCAAAACAGGGCAGGCAAAGCCCATCCCAAGGAGCCTCCGCTGACTCATAGGTGTTAGTGGTGTCAAACTTAACTGGGATCAAGGAACAGTTGCAGACATGCGGTGAATCATTCTTCCAGTTTTATTCTAGGCAAAAACTCCCCACTCCCCCAGCCATATTATTAAAGCATAAAACATTTCAAAAACTGCTTCAAACCAACTTCAAGACAACAAAATGTTTCCACCCTTGACCCTTCTCTTCCCAGTTACTTAGAGACACTTGTATCTTTCTATTGTTCTGTCTTGCTGTCTCTTTCTATTCATTTCTATCTACTACATGTAAGGACTTCACCTTCAGATACCTATCAAGAAATGTAGCATATCCAAGCAAGGCACTAAAAAAGTTCCTCAGAGATACATTTATTTCCTTTGAGCAGTACATTTGCATTGGTTGGGAGAGGGGGGTTATTTTTACTGAGATTGCAACAAAGGATTTGTTGTCTGATAGTGTTACCACTATCCAAATAATTAGTAGCAGGCTATCTGAAGATGGTTTTATGTGTTAATATAAAAGGATGTTTTTGTAATCCTTCCATTATCTATAATGTTATTGTTAAAAAGTCTGGATATCTTACAAAAAAAAATTAAGAAAATTATTTAGGCAACTAATCTCCTATTGAGCTCAGCATGAAGTTAGGAAACTGAATACAATTTGGGACCTCAGTGACCTTGCTGACTCAGGCTCCTCTTGGCTTCCTGAATCTACCATGACAGATTAGGTGACTGATCTCTGGTTTAGCATTCCATTTGTGAACAAGACAATATTCTTTGCAAAGCTTTTTTTTTATTATTTCAAGATAAAAGAAAAAAAAAGTATGTCTTTCATACATAGTTGCCCGGAAGAACTACACTGCAGCATATTTAAAAACATTACATGAAATAGAAGTGTGCCAGAAAGACTATACACTTCCGATCATCACGTTTCCAGTTTTTGTTGGTCTGACACTTGGTCTAATCACTGTCAAACTTTGAGCTGATGAAATAGTTTTCATTATGCCTTGATGTTACAAAGATAAAGTCGACAGCAATTGTCATGTAATATGTGAAAATATTCTCAAGTTCCAAGCATTGAGTGCGGGCTGTCAAATTGTTATTACTGTGAGCAGCAATGTAAGCTGGGGCAAATGGACGAGATTTATTCACATCACCTTGTATTTCTGATCAGAGAAACCTGTGAAATAAGGTTTCTTTCCATTAGCAGTTGTAAATTCATTAAACTCAGTTCTGGCACTACGGTGAATGCTGTTTTCTGCTTTCACTGCTCTAAAAAGAAGGAGGGGGAAAAGAAGAGATCACCACAGTAAGGTCTAGGATATACAATGTGTTGTGGAGCTGAAAGCCAGACTTGTCAGCCTCACTCTGTCGATCGTCAAACAGATGGAAAATTTCAACACTCGAATGCGGAAGGTGTTGATCATTACAAGAACTGTTATTCAGACAACAAAAACTTGCTTGATTTTGCTAGTGTAAGAAGTGAAGGAGTTTTTCCATCATCTATGCACTTCTTTAACTTGAAAATGAAGCACCCCCTCAAGAGACCTTGGAATTTCTTCCTACACAGGCTTACTAAACATCCAGATGTTACCACCTCAGTGGCTGATATTTGACCTCCTTCTCTTAATGGTTTCCCACTTGACATTTCCCCTGTCTTGTGTACCATCTGGTTGCAATGAAAGCATTCCAGGGGTTTGCATGCCTTCTCAGCCCAGAAATCTTATGTAAAAACCTGCTTATGCAGCTCTATAAATCTGTTAGATCTTTAGTATCTTGACCACTTCAGTAATACCTTCCCCTGCAGGGTTTTGTTTGCTGAAACTTATACCAGGTAGGAAATCTCTTTCATCCATGTGGTAGCAGCCTGCTGTGGTATAATGGATGAGGAAGATCCCAAGACAATATAATTCTGTGATTAACCTCCACCCCTCCATGTTGCTGTACCTTTGTGCAACTTTTGATGACACTCAGATTGGGTTCTGTCTTTTCAGGACTTTTCATCAGCATTATGGAGGTTAAACTTCAGAGCTACTATTTGGAAAACCTTGATAATTAAGTGTTCATAGTAAATTTTCAACAAAGGCACAATTCCAGTCCTCAGTGAAACATCTCATGTGTATCAAACCATCAAAATAGTATAAAAATAAGGTATAGAATCATAGAATCATTAAGATTGGAAAAGACCTCTAGGATCATCAAGCCCAACCGTCAACCAAACACCACCATGTCTCCTAAACCATGTACCGAAGTGCCTCGTCTAAAATTTTTTCAAACATCTCCGGGGATGGTGACTCCACCACCTCTCTGGGCAGCCTGTTCCAGTGCCTGACCACTCTTTCCGTAAAGATATTTTTCCTAATAGCCAATCTAAACCTCCCCTGATGCAACTTGAGGCCATTTCCTCTCGTCCTATTGCTAGTGACTTGGGAGAAGAGACCAACACCCACCTCGCTACAACCTCCTTTCAGGTAGTTGCAGAGAGCGATAAGGTCTCCCCTCAGCATCTTCTTCTCCAGACTAAACAACCCCAGTGCCCTCAGCCACTCCTTATAAGACCTGCTCTCCAGACCCTTCACCAGCTTCGTTGCCCTTCTCCGGACACGCTCCAGCACCTCAATCTCCTTGTACTGAGGGGCCCAAAACTGAACACAGCATTCGAGGTGCGGCCTCAGCAGTGCCCAGTACAGAGGCACGATCACTTTCCTGCTCCTGCTGGCATTTGTAGCACCAGCTTTAACCAAAAGCTATTAGACATGTTATTCTTCACGTCAGCTCCCCATAGTTTTTAGACACTGTCTTTTATGCCAAGGCATTATCAAAAGCTATTTCACTGCAAGCACTGGCAGTGTTACGTGCATGTGCACATTTGCTTTTTTGAGAGGCAGTGTTTCACTATCTGTCACATATCATTTATCACATAAACATGGCCCAGAAGATGTATTATTGGGGCTTACTCATGAAAATGTCCCCCTCTCAGTTCTTTCACACCATGAGAGAGCCCTGTCTAACGAAACCTTTGGGAACGGCAGCTCTCCACTTCTCAAAGTGATGCTGGGACCATGTCTAGCTATGGGTACCTGGATCAGTTGACCACATGATCCATGGGACTGGTTTTGATGCTACATTTTTTTTCCCATAACCCCCAGACTGATGCAGTTATTAGGAGAGGCCTGAATGGTACCTGGAAGGAGCTCAAGCACACTGAACTTATCTGATGTGGTGGTAATGCTTGGTGACAGCATCTGAAGTTATCTAAGGACCTGATTTCTGGGTAGTTCAGGGCCCTTTTGGCATAGATACCTTATTTTGCATGTATTCTGAGACATAAACGAACCCAAACTAAACTCCATATCTCCTTTTTACTACTTCCTTCTTTATCTTAAGGTCAAATGCTGCAACCTAAGACGTGGGATAAATGCTTTCCTGGTTATGTTGTAATGATGAGAAGAGAGAGACTAAACTAGACCCTAAAGCAGAAACTTTTTATTGGATGGTAAACATTAAACCTTTGCTTTCTGGCAATTGCTTTCAAGTGGTATCATGCAGCCCCATCTCCCCACAGCACAACTGCCCAGCGTTTCCAGGCAGGCAAGAAAAAGAGCTGTGAAGCTGTAGTTTCCTTGCACTGGTACGGCCTCATTTTTAAAATAGCTTTGAAACTTCATCCATATTTCCCAGAGTTGTTTTACCAGGTCAGTGATTTCCAGCTCACAGGGCTGGATGGTACCTTGGCAGGCTGTCTAACCCATCTCTGCTGCCCCATGGCTGGGTCAGCTCTATCTGCATCATTCCTGATCAGCATTTAACCAGTCTGCTCCCAGCAGCCTCCAAAACTGAAGACCTCACTGCCCCCTCTGATCATTTCATTTTGCTTCCCATGCTCCTAGGTGTGTCCTAGCTGATGTTTAGCCCACAGTCATTTGTCTTACCCTATGGGTATCAGAAAATGATTGTTCCCTTCACCATTGCAACAGCCTTTCATGATTTAGAAAGCTGTGATGTCCCTCCTTAGCCATCTCTTCTTCAGTAGCAACACAAGTAAATTCAACCTCTCTTCAAAGACCGCATTTTCTAGGCTTCTGCTTTTTGTCCTTACTCTTCTCTGGACACTTTCCAAGTAGTTGCATCCTTCTTAATGTGCAGTCCCTCCAGCTAGACACAGAGCTTCAGCTGCGGCTGTGCTGTAACACAATGGTTGGGTTTTTCCATCCATGTGTCTTATAGGTCATCTTCTTGTTTATGCAGCCCAGTTTTTGCTTTTCTTGTAGCCCTACAACTTTGTTGACTCATGTTCAGCTTGTAGTCCCTTTCCTACTGACGTGCTGCCTAGCCAGTTGTTACTGCTCAGTGTCTGCACGTCCAACCGTTGTCCCTGTTGAAAAGTGTTTTGTTTCATTTTGTTTCCATAATATATTTCCAATTTGGCAAGATTTCTTTGAGTTCTAACCTTGCCCTCCTTCCCAGCTTGGTGTGATTTGCAAATTTAATACAATACTTTATTCTATCATCAGGTTATTCATGAAAATGTTGCATAATATCAGGCTCAGATTAAGCCCCATTTGCAGATGATATGGTTTTCTAGAAGCTTTGCCCCTCTGCCATATTCATTTCATCTTGACCATATTTCCCTAGCTTATTTATGAGTGTTATATGAAACACGGTTAAGATATATGACAGCTACTGCTTTTGCTTTGCCCACAAAGCCTGTGACAGAAGGAAATTAAAGCGACTTGACGAGCAACTAAGAGCAGAGCAAGGTAACTAATAGCTGTGGTGAACAGTAGCCAGTTAGATCTTCTGTGGAAGGACTATCTGGACTGGTATTTCAGACTGGAAATAAATTGAATTCCCAACAGTGTACCCTGACAGTGAGTAGCCTATCACTGATTTTTAGCTCAGCGGCTGCAGAAGATCACCCTCAGTGGAAGGTCAGCCAGACATATAGGAGTTTTTGTTGAACACTCACACAGAAATACCAGGAGGTTATTGAAGCACGTCTTAAAGTGGGCCAGGGCTGGCAGTGAGAGAGGAGAAGGTAACTGCTCTGGCAGTCACATTTGTAACATTTGTGGGTTTTATACATGTGCATGAGTCAAAATGAAATCACCTGATGTGTCTCAGATGCTGGTAGCTGTTGTGGCACAAACAGGTCATGAAACCCCCCACCCCAAAATCCAAGACTTGTTTACCCAATAGTAGATAAGGGCAACACATCTGTTTTTGAAAGGTTTTGTTGTTGGGAATTTTTGTAAAAAACAAAGAATCCAGAAACATGACACTTATCTTCAAACATTTGGTTATAACTGATGTTTAATTGGGCAAGGAAAATGTTCCCAGGGCTTCATTAACCACAAGTCAAATTAAAAAATGGAGAGGCTGCATTCTTTGTTCTGATGAAGTACTCTGCATCTGAAGCTATGAGTGTTTCCTCACTCACTCACGTTACAGAAATCCATTATAACACTTCTACAGAATATAAAAAAATGAATTTGTTTTGCTGTATATGAAAAAGCATCTTTCTTAAACTCATCTTTCCTACTGATCAAGGGAGCACCAGGATTTCTTGGAGCACCAGGATTTCTTGGAGCACCAGGACCAGGTCCTTTTATTACCACACTTCCCTTTCACAAGCACAGGGTTGCTCCATCTTAAAAATAATCATGTTGTTTCGCCTCCTGCTGCTCCTATGAATAGGGTGTTGCAAGATGTCCCTACTCTAATATTTACACACCTTCTACTTTCCAGCTTGAATTTATTCGTGCCTACTTTATACTCCTTTGCTGTATTTTATCAGAGGGCACTACCTCAGTTGTGGGGGCCCATATTACTTGCTTCTGTCGATGCATGCCTCTCTTCTCCTGCTTCCACTTTGGCCCTACCAGGAACTGATATTCAATGAAGTAAACCAATAGGGAAAGCCACAAGGGTTGTGCTGGGATCTTGCAAGTACTGGATGTAACATTAACTGAGCAATGTCTGAGTCAGTGAAGCAAAGCATTCACCCTAGCACTTATTATCTTTCCCATCAATGTCAGCCACTTAAGTTGTCTCTCAGAAATTCATCCAGCTTGGTTAAAATTTCTGGGAAGGGAAGGTTTCCTCCATTGCCTGTCCAAGTCCACAGCTCTAAGAGTGGAAAACACAAGGACAAGTCACTTTTAGCAGATGGATAATAGAAGTTGTGTTTATTTCTGGCTCTGTGACATCTTTTCTTCTCCCACACAGGCTTCACATGTGCTATGCTACTATAATGTCCATGGTGTGTTAGCACCCTTCTAAGCCTCTCCCATGTTAAATACAACTCCTTAGGTCAATAGGGAAAATCTGTATGTCTCTGCTAGCCCTCCACAAGACACCTTTCCCCAGGGTAGCAAGCAGTAACAATGATCTGAGACCAGGGGAAGGCATGACCCAAAGGTAGGGGAAGTCTTTGAATGTTTGTGCTCTAACACTGCCCAAGCATTCAGTTGTACAGCACTGTATAGCTCGGCTCCTCAGGCCAAACTAACCTGGCGGGGTCACCAGGTGTGGGACCTCAGTGTAGCCTCCTGGGGTGCAGGAGCATGTTATCAAGAAGAGGTCATCACCTTGCTTTCAAGACCCAAGCAGACCCAGCCTTGTGCAACATGGTCTGAACTCAGCTCTGACCCTTCTTGGACCAGAGACCTCCTGAGGTCCCCTCCTGTCTGAGGGACTCTGTGAGTCCACACACAGAGAAGACACAGATGGGGGATCTAATCCATGACCTGCTCACTGGCTAACATTCTTCATTCATATAAATTGTCAAGTGTCAGCCACTAACAGGCCCTGCAACTGAGAGCTGGAGATGAAGGAAGGTAAATAATCCAACACTGGAAATACAGAAAGTAAGATGAAACAGCCACGGTTACTTCAAAGTAGGTACCAGGCATTCGAAAACTTAATCATGCTGAAGACCTGTGTGAAATAAGTTGGCCTCTGCCTTCAGTTATAGAAAACATGCCTTCAGAGCCTCCCACTGAGATTCTGGCAGGCATCGTTCCTGGACATCATCTATTGGAAAATGATTGATTCCTCTTTGACACAGCATCAGAGCATCTTTGGAATTTAAGTTTCCTTATGTTTGGCAAGCACTTTGAATTATTAAGAAATGGAAACATCAGAATGCAAGTGTTCAGTACTCAATTTTATGACTACATTGCCCAAGTGACAGATCCATGCAAGATTAGAGACCTTTTAACGCTGGCTATTTTTAAGCCTAGAAAAGCATTTTATTCCTCACAGTACTATCGTTCTCTGCCAAATTATCCAACAGAATGTTTCTAGATTCCAGGACTTCTACAAAAGTTGTTTGCACTCATAATATTGTAGGCAGGAAAGTTCAAAAATTACTAAATATCACAGAGAAACAAGTAAAACCAGTGTTGCCATTGCTGACCTCACATGCTACACGGTTAGTTCTGAAGCTGATAATTTATTTAACCATTTTGACACAGTGGCATTTAAAATAAATTACTCCAGAATTATTCCTTCATTGTATTCAGTCTTGCAGCCAGAAAGGTAAGCCTAACAGGGTGCATGTACAGCGGTCCTTGCTTAAACATGCAGCATACTGGTAAAAGGCAATACACATCACTACAACACAGTGCATTTGCAACACTCCTTCAGTTTGTTCCAAAACTCTCACACTAATGCCTCTTCCAAGCAGAATGGGTGATCTCTTGTTCTGTACTGGTCTCATACAATTCACCTGGGTAAATTCACGAGGCATAAATGTTTAATGAGGCTAGATTATTTCTCTCAAACAAATGCAAACAAAAAATAAAAAAATATCCAGAAAATGTGTTCCATTCCCAAATGAAACATAACACCATCGTGTGTGTTTGTTGTCTCCAATAAAGGCTGTAGACTATAATATTATGGAGCTTTTAAGCATCTCACATTCCTGTGAATGCATAAAGATTTCATATTCATTTCTGACTGCAATAAGTTACCTCAATTTGTTGTGTAAGGGGTATTGAAATATTTGGTTCAAAGTTCTTGTTCAGGGGGAGATGACTTTTATATTTCCATTCTCTCAGTCTTCATTTGACAGTTCTCAGTTCCTGCTCTTCCTCTTCCAAATGCCGTTTGCATTCCTCCATCCTAGCTCAGTCCTAGCTCAGAAAACTGCTGTTTTCTGCTCAGTTGCTCCAAGCAGCCATGCTAGAGTGTCATGCATCACACAGGGGATGGCGAGTCTCTTTTAAGGAAGATCTGGGAGCACATGGTTGCAGAGACTGAAGGACACTTTCCTTTTTAAGAGATTGGCCAAGGAGACCCAATATTGGCATCCCATTCCCAGGTATTCAGTCTGGGCATGCCTCTCAATGCACCTCAAGGCTGTACCTAGGTCAGACTCAGCCTTCATACATCAGCTTCTCTACATCATGCTGGTGGAGAAAGGAGTGAGCATGAAATCCAGTAGCAGGTCAAGGGTACAAACGGTGGCTTTGTAGGTCTTTTGCAAGCCTTGCTGAAGCTTTTTTTTGAATATTTGATTCTGGGAAAACTTGAACACCTTGGAAAGGTGTTGTCCTGTGAAGAGCAATGGTTTTGTTATGGTTTCCTTCACCAGCCCTCAGTCCTTAAACACCCTTCACTGTCAGTGTGTTGCCAGTTAGGCTTCCTCAACTACTCCTCCACTGAAAACCTGCCAGAAGTCTGTTTCCCTATTTCCCTTACTCAGGCCAAACACTATATTGCCCCAATCTTGACTTCTCCAAGTAGTTAACTCCACCAGACACTGCTGCATTTTACCCCAGGCCTTTTCCAGTCTAAGTCCCAAGCCCTCCTTCTGGGCCAGCACTTAGAGACACTTCAAAATATCTCGTATTCGTGAACTGTTCCCCACAAACCACATGCTGGCTTCATCCGATGCTGGAGGGCACAGAGCTGTCTCTTAGTAAGCTTCTGATGCCTCAGCCTCACAGGGTCACCATCACTGCCCACAGCAAAAAGACTACAAAGCTACTCAAGCATGGAGGATAAGTCCTGGGATGATTCGGCTCTGCCATAGCTGTGTGTTTAGCTCAGTTGACTTCTCTGATGTGTATGTGCTATGGTGGCTGAGAAAACTTCTGGTATTAATAGTGACATATCTTTCCAGAGCTTTATTTAGGAAGATACCTACTGACCCTGGTTGTCTCTTCTCTGGGTACACTGGCCAGTTCTGTTCAGCAGCAAGCCAACAGTAACAGGCTCTTCTCCCAACTGCGCTTGCCACGTGGCCACTGCCATCACATATTGCCTTTTCGCTACAGCTGGGTTTGTATTTTGAAAACCCTGCTTTTCATTCTTCAGGCATTAATTACACAATCCATTAATCTCTGGTATAATTTCTTTAGCTATAAAAAGCATGTCGCATGTCTACAAATCTTAGAAGTGCAATTGGAGACGGAGCACATTTTCCCACCAGGGAAAATCCCATTAGGGTTTACTTATACACCCGAAGTAGTTTCAGAAGTTTTTAGAGAACTTTGCTTATAAGGTAGAAAACTCATCCACAACTTGGCAGGACATGTATCTCAAGAAAGTGTTTAAAGGGAGATGATAGTGTTGCTGTAGATTTGTTGTTGGCAACTGGAAAATGAAGAAAAGCTTCAGTCATAAATAACTTTGAGACTTCATGTTCTAGCAGAAATATTGCCACTTTTCCAAGCAAAACCAGATTCAACATAAAAATCATACCTTATCATTTATTCAGATGGTCTGATTTATAGGGACTGCTGTGCTTGGTGCTAGTCATTCTGATTGCATCCTTGTACTTCTTCATATGTTGCTAACATTATCTCACTTTGTGGCAATAAAATCTTGGGGTGTAACACTTTCATTAGGCTTTCCCTCATTTATTGGGTAAAAGCTGACTATAACTAGTCACTCAAAGTCACATTCTCTATCATGGAGGGCTACTTGATAGAAATGTGTTTAAATAAATCAACTATTAACTTCAACAGTACAGCACATTACCTTTCCTTTCTATGTATCCACATATCAGTTAGATAAGAAATACACAAAATAGAAATTGAATTAATAACACTTTGTCATCATCCTTCTTTCCTTGTGTAAAAACTTCCAAGGGTAATACGGTGTCTTGGAAGGACTAAGTGGGTTGATCTTGCCTCAGTATGAGATTTTATATATAGTACTTGTTGCCAGACAGTATAGATTGCCAGACTGTAATCGATTTATGGAAATCTTATTTTTTCCCACCTCTTCTTCCAAGAAGGTGGAGTACCCCTCTGAACACAAGGATTTCAACCCAGCTGTATTCCCAGTAGTCTGGGCCTCATTCTTGTCATGTGCTGCCGAAGAAGAAATGATCATGTATTTAGTTTGTCTGGGAAGGCAGAGACTATTAAGCACAGGGCGTGGAAGAGACAGGATGTTTTGGAATTTCTAGAAAAGGACAGTGGTTGGATTTGCATAGTTTTGCTGCTGACTGGTGGCATGAAATTCGGACAGCATCTGTTTTATTGCATCACCATTACTGGACATCACGTGATATGATAAGACTGACCCACCCTGGAATGACTAATCGAGTGGGATGCTTGAAAAGGTTTTTTTCTTTTTTACAACCGTCAATTAGAGAAACCACATTTTCCAGGGAGAAAACAGTAACTTTTAAGTGTGTGTGAATGTGTTTGTGTGTTGTGCTTTTTTTTTTATGTTTTTTTGTTTTTAACAAAGAAGGCTCTCCTGCCCACTAAAGAATTTGGTCAGAGAGGCTTTTTGTTTTTAAACCTGTAGTGGATCAACATGAATCATCTAATTTTAACCAGCATCTTTACAGTTTTAAGCAAAAAGTAAGACTTACTCCCTAGGCGAGGCAAAAATGGATTTCCTGGCTCATGCAGCTTGTTGCCCCATTTGTTATGAGATATACAATCGCGTTACTTTCCCCACTTTCATCTATGTCTATTGGAATTGCAGCTACGCCATTTCCCAAGAATATGCTTGGTGCGTCAGCTAACCTTTAAATATTAAAAATGGAGAGTGGCTTTGCAAACTTATGCCAAAATGGAAAGGTGTAAGGAAACCGCAGTCTGGAACACGAGAACTTGACGTTCCTCATGCTGAGGTCCCTCTGCATCTTTCAGCACTGAGGCCATGGGTGGTTTCTAGAAATAATATTGTGTTTGTAGCTGTGCACTGCTAGAAAATGGTTTTCAGACCTACCTATTTATGATAAAGCCCCAAGCAATAAGCAACTGTCTTTTTTCTCTTCTCCTGCTGAAATTGGCATGCTTAATCCCTCAGTAAGGGCTATGTCACATTTTGTCCCTCT
Source organism: Morus bassanus (assembly GCA_031468815.1). Classification (NCBI taxonomy): domain Eukaryota; kingdom Metazoa; phylum Chordata; class Aves; order Suliformes; family Sulidae; genus Morus; species Morus bassanus. The sequence goes on along the minus strand of CM062567.1, from coordinate 52,833,320 downwards.
GTCCCCTTGCAGGGTATATGTTCTACTGACCTCAGTAGGGCTTAACTATAACATGCATCAGATCAAGTGTGAGACACCCACCATTCATTTGAGATGTTCAGCTGTGTTTAGATCTCTTCAGTAGTTTTGTAAGAGTTTTAGAGTAAAAGGCACCATGCACAGCAGTTGAGGTGGGGGTCATCGGTCCCCTGTGTAAATTTATTATGGAGCAGATTGAAAAGACATTCTACTAGCCACCACAGTGCAATAATAACTATCCTTCCAGCCTAGTTGTGTAGGCTAAGTAGAGCCTTTGGTAGAGCAGGCAAACAGTTGCTGACCCAGGTCTTGGACTGTTGAGTTTGTGGGAGATTACTGTCTACCAGGCAGCCTACATAAAAGTCCCAATCTTCCAGAGAGGTTGAGAGGTCAGACATCAGAAGTGTGAGGATCCATGGTGTCTAGCCCTATGCATAAATAAGTGTTGGGCTTTACAAACCACCTTCATATATGGTGCATGTGGTTGGGTTTTTTTTTTAATTATTATTTCTTTGTCTTCAACAAGGTTTGAATCTACCCAAAACTGAGGAGTGAGGGAGAGGGGGTCCTTCATTTACAGGATCTCTCCACTATCACTGCAAGAACACATCTCTGTAATAGTTATCTGCTTCTCATAGAAGCTTCAAGACTTTTCCTGTATGCTTTGGAAAAAGAAAGAATTTTTAACAGTAGTGTGGTAATGGGCTCTGTGCTAGCAGCCTGCTCAGCCTTGCCCTGCTTCAACCTATTGGGATGACAGAGCAGGCCATTGGGGTTGAGTATTTTTCACGGAACAAAGTGAAGAAATGGTCTTCTTCCAGCTCAAATTTATCTAGAATTCCTTCTAGCTGTGCTTTTTAGGAAGTGCTCCTGGACATGAAAACAGCAAACTCACAGACAGCTTCAGGGATAAAACATCCTTTCTATAATTTCCTAACCCAGTTCATGCACAATTCCTTAACAGGTGTAGGGTGGGACAACATATTTTCTGCAGACCTGTTATGCTATCTGAGTTACTTTAAAGTAGTACAAAAGACCTCCCACCCCTCTGAAAACCTCTCCCTCTAGGTACCCCTGGAAGGGAAGGCTGCAGCTGGAGCTGCTGCCATCACCTCTAGGGATGCCAAAATACAAGCAAGCTCCTTTGAGCAAATCCTGGGTTAAAAAAAAAAAACCCTGTGAAATGCATGAGAACAGTTGGGAAAGCACAACTAGGGCCTCCAGGGCTTATATTCTCGTCAGGTACATGCTCTAAAACAGTGGAGAGGGGTTGTGGTTTGTAGCTTGTAGTCAACTGGTGGATTTGAGCTGCCTTCAGGGCCCCGGCAGGCTGTCAAAAGAAAACAAATGGTTGCTGCTGCGGCTGCAGCCCGGGGAATCCCTTGGGCCACTGGTCACAGTCTTCACGCCCCGAGCTTCAAACTCCCAGTAACAAAACAAACACCGTGAGGAACTTCATGAGACATCAACTTCCAGCCTAGAGAGCTGAAGGGAGACAGATCCTATAAAAGCATCCTACTATGTTATGGGAAGGATCCCAGCCTGCTGTAAAGGTAACAGTCTGCCCGCAAAAACCACTGGTATTTTAGGGAGTTTTCCTCCTTACTACAACAGCTCTTTTTGGATCCACATAGCCAGGGCTGACAGGGAGCACAGCAAGTGCTGGTCACCCTTCATCACCTCCCACTCCAGCTGCACCTTCTTCCCAAGGTGCATCTTCTGAAACAACAGGGCTCACATCAAGTGGGGATTTTAAGAAAGCAGTTATAAATATGTCCCAAGCCTTTGCTGATTTATTAAAAAGGACTGATGTCTAGGCAAATGGCCAAAGACTAGCCCCAAAACAATCTGCAGACAAAGCCCAGGTTATTTAGCAAAATCTTTACCCTCCCCTTTTCCCTTTCTTCCCTAGAAACCATGACATAGCTGAGAGGTTATAAAGAATTCAGGGAGCGCTACATAACCCCTCTTCTTGCTGCCTAAACCTGCAAAATGGTCTGACTTCAGAAACTTTGAAGGATGTGTCAAGGTTTTAGGACAACTCAAAGACTACGCTGTGCCTTAGCACTCTGCCTTGACAGGCGGAGGAGGCAAACTCCTGCTTCCAGGGCTACTACAGGACATGTGGCTGTTGCCCTCTCCCTCTGCTCCTGATGACACTGATGCTTTTCAGGTCTCAGCGGGGCACACAGGGAGTCCCTCAGACTGCACTTTCAGGGACTATTTGGTCCCTATTAGCAGCTCAGACAGCAGTTCCCCATCTCCTCTTGGGGCAGGGCAATATGGATTGCATCTTAGGGGTTGCTCACAAACTTGTCAACTACAGCTTTCGGCCTTCCTATTCTTTAGGACACCGAAGTAGATAAATAAAGAGGTTTGAAAAATGACTCCTTTATGTTCTTGTAAAAACCTGACACCCATTTGGAGATACTGATAGTGTTTTTGTGCTGGCTTTTCAGTTTGTGCTTTACCACAAATTTCCTATGGCTATAAAGGCAAATACAACCATGTAATTATCATGGTTTTCATCGTTCAGTGGCATTAACTGGCTGGTTATGGTGGTTTTTATACCCCAGTTCCTAGCCACATTCTAACATTCACTCATAAATTTGGTCCCTGAGTCAGATCCATAGTTCATGTCTTATCATGGTAGATTAATGTTTCCTCTAGCTGTTCTGTACCTTGCCAAATCTGTGCCTGCTCGAAGTTACTGTGTATATACCCAAAAAATCCTAAAGCAAAACTTAGGATAAACACAGAGAAAACTCAGCATGGATATTGGTGAATGACTGATTAAAAGAAATAAGTGCTTTTACTAAAAATGTTATTAGATGAGCTTTTAAGGTGTTGGAGAGAGTACAACAAAAAAACCATTTTGCAGGGAAATCACAGGAGGCCAGTGGGACAGTTTGTTAAATATCCACACATTTATTTCTTAGCAGAGGTGGTCTGGCCATGGAGGTGGTAGTGGAGCTCCATAGCTGTGCCTCCTCAGTGGGGACAGGTGATGGTGACAGACAAAGGGGAAGGCAAACCTTCCTTGTGCTCTTGAGCATCCACACATAAATCTGTGCTTTACTACATTCAGAGGAGGTAGAGATTGGATTACTTTTTCGATCACTCATTTGATGTAATTGTCATTTTCTTTAAGGAACAATAAATTGAGACATTTTCATGGGGTTGCTTGAGTTTTGAACAATGGACAATCCCACGGTAAAGAAAATTTTTAAATCATTCACCAACCCATATGCAAATTAAATGCACATAGCAAATAAAATCAATGGAACATAATTGAAAAGACATGACTAGAGCTCATTCAGTTTTAAGTGAAAAACATGAAAAGAGTTTGATATCAGAGCAAGCAAGCTTCACATAGTTGTACCAGCCATAATAAAAGCCTTGCCATCTATTCATTTAGAGCATGATGGAAGCCTGTAAGCAGCATGAATCTTGACACAAAACTTTAACTGCATTAGGCAGAGGCTCTTAAAAGAGTCCCAGACAGCAGCAAGTCCTTTGCTGCAAGGGGAATTTTACTGTGAGCTGGAGGGGGAAGGAAGGTGCAGTAACAGAAAGCAGAAAGTAACTCTCATCTTCATAAACAGTTCCTGCTCAGAAACTCTGTAGATCCAAATTGTCCATAATAATATACATAGACAATACAGATGAAGGGGGATTTTTTTGCAATATATCATTAGCTGTGTTTTTCTTGCGAGACACTTTTCTACAGTGCCCTGATACTAGAGATCATCATGCTAGTGAGCTGAGTAACACAACTGGCTCTACCACACTGCCTGGTTTCCTTCCTGAGCTGAAATCTGCTCTTTGAACAAGGCTGGAATCCAGAATTTTACAGACTAAAACATGAAAGCACTATCTGGCTTGATCAAGAGAAACACAAACCAGTGGCATAGCATAAGGCTCTTCATATATTCTGGGATAAGACACATCCTGCCTTATCCTCCAAACTCTGACAGAGTGCTACGGGATGATTCATACCAACTAGAATAAAAATGCCAGGTAATCTATGACTACCAGGTGAGTGATCTTTCCTCTCCACCCCTGCCTTTCTTCCCTCCCAGGTCCAAGAGGTTAGCTGGTTAGGGATCTGTAGCATCAAGTATATAATTTCAACTACAAGAAGTTAAAAGATTTACAGATGGCGGTGTAAGCCAGCAACGCTTGTTTCATTTCTCAGGCTCACTATTTGCAGTGAACAATAACTCAGCACCAGGGTCATGCAGCTCCTTTTGCCCCTAAATCTGCTTAAACTCAGACATTGAAAGCCTTGTCCTCCACCTGAATGTCTTCTGATTTTTTTTTTTTAATATGTGAAGGTGGTACCTCTGAGGCCGAGTGTGAGGAGTATTGAAATATTAATAAAAAAAGGAAACTGAAAAGGGTATTGCAAGTACCAAAGGCACCCATGAACAACGCCTGTTGTTTTTAAACTCTGCTTTCTGCCAAAGCATTATACCACACTAAAAAGCTGTATGGCCTAACTTTGACTCAGGTCCGGCAGGTGGAAGAGTTATTAAAAGAAAGACTGCAGTGCCTGGAGGTTTCGTTTTCTTGTACAAACATCAGGGTACATTGGAGCATGTGGTGTTGATGATACTGTGGGGACAAAGCACAAACTACTTGGGCCATTAAAAACCCACATCCCAGACTATGCCACATGGCAGCACAGAAGAAAAACCAAGCATTTCTTGCTAACACAAACCAATTAAATTATTTTTAGCTTCTACAAAAACAAAAAACACAGCAAAAAAAGCAGCCACACTGGTCACTAAGACAATAAGCATTTCTAAGATTAGTCTCGAAATTCTCTAAATACATGCACCCCCTCCCCCACCTTCCAAAAGGAAAATCATAGTAACCATTAGGGTGTCTGCGTTTATGACAAAAGTCTATAAAACAAAGATTTAGATTAAAGGTTGAAGTTTTTTGTTTTCATTCTGCTGTGCAAAAGGAGTGGTTTTGTTCTTCTTTACTGCCAATACAGTGATCTGTATGGCCATTTTGTGTGACTGCATATTTAGCAGATTGAGTTAATGGATCCTCTGATTTCCCTGTCCCCATGATTTTTTCACCAAACACAGTAAATCAGGTTATTAAGTCTTATACTGTCTTTGCACCTTGTTGGTAACTTCACAAGAGCAATTCCTGTAGCTCATACAGTTGCCCAAGGTGTGCATTGCTCTCCCCTTTCCTCTGCCTTTATCATGAAGTGATTTTGCCTTCAGACTTTTATTGAAAAACATTATGCAAGAAAAAAAGTAGAGAGTAATAAAACCAAGCATATCCTGGATATGCTTTATTTTCTTGGGAAACAAGTTAATGTGTGTGTTTTTGTGTCTTTGATGTCTGCATATAGATGTGCATACGTATTTATATGTGTGTGTGTGTGTGTGTGTGTTTGTTTGCATATCTCTGTCTAAGGATCCTGTGTATGAACAGTAGGGCCGAAATGTAAGAACAGGAGACTAGAAAAACATTCTTTCATAACCTGTGAGTATGCTTAAAAGCAGCCCTGAGGTTTTTTGGGGGATTGCAAAATACTGTGCAGGCTCCTACAGTGAAAATACCCACTAAAGGTGCCATGCTGATACACATTAAAGAAACATAACTTGTGGAAGACTTTATGGATGGTTGTCATATGAAGGCCAGAAAAAAAAAGAAAAAAAAATAGTGGGACTTACTGTTTGTTGGTGTTCTTTGGCAATTTCCGCAATACAGCAAAAGATGAAATTGCTATTCCTCTTAACTAATATGCAGTGACATGAGCTGTTACTTTAATTACTTGAAATTAAGCTTGACAAAGATTCTTGTAAATTTTGCAAAAATAAATATATATATTCATATTTTTAAATTGTTTGCATCTAGCACCAACATGGAATCTTCAGAACAGCTGGTTTAAGCAATCTCCCCTTGCATTGCAGAGGTCTGGCTGATGGCTTGGGGCAAGAGCAGCTCCCCTCTGAGAGCCCAGGGTGGCTGGCGGCTGCCTCTGTCCAAGCCCTGGCTGACTCACAGGGGAGCCTTCAGAGAGCTGATACAAAGGGACTGGTGGGCAGCCCTACATAGATCTAATTCATATCCCTTGATACTATATTTTGGGATATTTCAGTTAAAAACCATTGAGTTCCTGAAGGTAGGGAAACTCAGACATTTACTACCCCACAGGGAAAACTATAGGCAACTCCACTGTACGCGACATGCCTGGAGTGAATAGCCACCTTAATTAGAGGCTAAAGCCATAGACTACCAAAATGTTGGGCAAAGAGGGTTTTTTAAGAAAGGAAAAGACTCCTTTTAGGAAGTCGTCATTTTTTATGTGGCAAGGACTCTGTGTGGATCCTGCACGCCACTGCACCCTCTTTAAATAAATCAGTTACTGAAATAGGCTGCTACAAGGTCCACCCCAGCCAGCATGGCTAGAGGAAACAACTAGAGGAGGGCAGAGCAAGCAAGCCAGCCAGCTGCAAAGGTGTTCAACAGGCAAAATGGACATTCATGGTGAAAAACAGTAGCCGGAGGGGAACCTTGCCATAGGAAAGCTTAGCAGCAGCAGATCTCCATGGCCTGTGGTCACCTTCTTGCCCCACCACAGTACCCTAGAGTTGAAAAAAGAATAGTTTACAGCCATATGTCCTCTACAACCAATCTTCACTGCGTGGGATGACAGATGGGGCAGGATGGAGGACAGTCGCTGGGTAGGTCAGTTGTAACCAAGAGCTTTATTGGAGGGGAACACAAGCAACCAGGTGTCACTGTTGGGACATTCATTGGTGCTGCTCTGGTGGCTTTGGAAGGGCTTGTGTTTTGCTACTCATGCTCCTTTCCGTGTTTCCATGTTGCTTGCCATTAACACAGCCCTGCATAATCACGGCCTCTACTCTTGCAGCTCTATCTTGGCACCGAGGAAAAGAAAGCACTGCTCTCCCTGGTGCCAGTCTCTCTGATTTCCCACTGCTAGCATAGAAGCACTGCATGACACAGTCCATCACCTTTGGCAATCTCCCTCCATATAGCTGGATAAGCCTTGCAGGCTCAGCTGATGCATCTCAGCAAGGCGGGGGGAATATATTTTCTCTCCATTTTCTACACCAAGAACTTGATATGGGTTGTTCCTGTAATCATCGGAGAGAAAGCCAAGTTTAAATCCATGTCCATCCATACATTGTGTTCTTTGGTCTTCTAAATTCCGGTGGTCACAGGCTATGAATCCTCCTAATTTTTCTATTCTTTCTCCTTCTTTGTTGTCAGTTCTTTTCCTTATCAGTGGTAGTATGCTTCAAATCTGAATCTCATATTTGGCATCCCTGATGTTTTGCAGTGGCAGTACTTATTTTTTCAAATTACAGGGTTTTAGTTATTATGAGAACACTTTGAATAAAGGAAGCGCCTTCTGGCAGCAAAGAAAACATGGCAGATTCACATAAACACAATATATATCATGCCACTGATTACAAGACTACCCAAGCAAGTTCTTGAAGACCTTTTTAAAATTCCTTGTTTTCAAAGCTGTTTTGTCAGACCATTGGCTTTGAAGTCTAATTTCATGGAATATGAGCAATCACTTCCTTAGCAAAGGATGGTCAAAGATAGCAAGCCCAATAGCCAGTCCACTGAACATACCTTGTGAAGATACATAATACAGATTTTTTTTAAAAAAGCTAATCATAATTAATCAGTTACTTCAATGCTTTTATTTTTTTAAGGATTTTAATTTTAGCTGTTCTTATCTACAGAATTTTACTTTACTGAGTTTCAAGTCTCCCTTCAGTTTATGCCAAAATTTGGCCTAAAATCCTGGCCTGACAATTCACATTGCTGACTCCAGGGAAAATGGAGCTGCCTATTTTAATTAAAATAAATTATTCTATGGTCTGTCTTAACAATTATTTCTGAAGACCAGCAATTTCACAGATTTAGTCTGTCTTTTGCTTAAAATTTAATGATGACTCTGCTGTCTGTCTTCCCACCTCATCCTTCAACACTCTGCTCTCCCAGTGAGTCATTTCAGAAAATTCCCCTGCAATTGTCTGGTATACTGATTTATGTGTAACTACGGGAGCAGCTACCTGGGCTACTGCTGTCTATCAAACAAACATAACACATATTTTAAGGGGTCAATTACACAGGTATTATCTATAAACCCACTAAAGACCTTTGTTATTTCTGGATTTCGTTATACATAAATTTCTGTTGTACAAGGTTTAACATATCAGAGTTATTCTTATTGGTTTTGTAATGTTGAACAACCCTTTTATATTAATCCCACAGTATTGTATTTCATTTCTGGTGTACATTTTTGTAGAAAAAAAGGAACTAAAAAATTCATTATATTCCATTTAATAAGATAATGGCTATATAATCCTTAGTTATATTTAATTTTTTACATTTTATTAAACTATAAAATATTAATGCATTTTATGCATGAGAATTTTTAATAAGCTAAGGAAAAGCTTATATTGCATACTGTATTGTATATACAGGCCATACCAACCATGTGAGTGCATAGTCTCCCTTTATGACCAAAAGTCCTCTCAGAAATATTTTTTGGCCACAAGTAATATAAAGTTTCAAACCCCACTTTGACCACTGGAAAACAAATACATTTATTTAATGTCTAATCATTGTAACAAGACCCTGTGTCCACACTGTGACATTTTGTTCTGGTTTCCTCCACAGCAAATGATGGGATGAAGCACAGTTAATCTAAAAAGGGTTAAAGCTTACAAGTGGCTTATTAATTAGACTTCAAGGAAGTTATAAGCATATAGTCCAGATATGTAATTCCAAAACCTTTATTTAAAAACCTAAAGGAAAAACCCTGTTGCTCTCACTGCAACATTTCCCATGTTTATAGTCCCTGACTTTATCACATGTTTACATAAATTTGTGCCTTACATTCTCCTGAATGAAAGGATTTGAGGTTCTTTCGTATATGCCTTAAAAAAAGACAAAAAATAGATTTGCATTTAAAATATTTTCATATACAAAACTGATTAAGTCCTTTTCAGCCAGGGCAAATCTCAAAAGAGTACCAACAAGCTTGAGGTGTGACAGTAGTCCTTACCCTATGGCTTTCTTGAGCAAAGAGGAAAACTCAGTTTCCTTGCCCAAACCATGAAGATGTAAGACCTTCAAGAGAGCAAACAAATTGTAGAGGCAGCGGACAACCCTTAGGCTGGAAGGGCATAGAAAGCTAGATCTGGACAACTGGCTTAAAAGCTTCTGCAGTGAAAGGTTTGGGCAGGATTTAGAGTCAAAAGTGAAACTCCACCTCAGAATTCAGATCTTACATATCTGTGTCCTGTCAAAATTTATTTAGGCATCTGAAGCACAGAAGACCCTGAAAAACCTGGTACGGTTTGATCAACTTCTGTCAAATGGATGGGTGCCAGGAGAACATCCTAAAGACAATCATGCCATCAAAATATTGACAAATCTGAACCAGGGTGTTTCTAAAGGCTAGTCAGAAGTGGCTGCTAGAAATAAGTAATTCAGATTCTTCAGCCACCGAGATGTAACAAGAATAAGACTTGGAAGGATTGAAGTCCTCAGTATTCATCACCAGTGGGCAGTCTTTGATCCAGTTGCTTATGTTAGGGACAAATGTTCTCAAATTGGCCCTGGAGTGTCAAAATAAACTCACCAAGCCTGAAACCAGTCATGGGCTTGCTCCATTCAAACAGTGGTGGTCAAAATAAACTCACCAAGCCTGAAACCAGTCATGGGCTTGCTCCATTCAAACAGTGGTGGTCCTGTGAAATCCATAATGTAACCTTACAACAGTCAAGGACAACTGATGCTACAGATCTTGGCTGCTGAAATACAGATGCTGATGTTCTTGGTCTCCTTTTAGGCTCCTAATCCAAAACCTTGCTCTGCCCCCTAATCTTTTCACTAAATGGCAGCAGGAGTTGCCAGACCTCAGACAGATCTGGAAGATCTCAGGACTTGAGGAGGCACAACACTGTTCTTGCAGGTCTGTCCTCTTTCTATGCTACTGAGGAGCCTGTCCAGAGGTAGAAAGCAAGCATTGAGCATAGCTATCTGCTCCACACAGGGGGTGGTCAGCCCTGGAGTGTCTCAACCGTGCTTGTGAACATAAAACCACACCATTCAATCCAGATTCACTAAACCTTCACCAGATTCACTGAGCTGTAGATATAATTTTCATCTGGAATTCAATACATAAACCAAAGTTTTGCAAGTAAGAAATAGCCAATAATCTGACACATGTCATTTCAGTAAATGCTATCCTTCAGCACAGATGAACATCGTTTTGTTTTCAGTTACTTAAATGGGTCTCAGTAATAGTGTTGATGCCTATAGAACAGTTGAATTTCCTGTTGATAAATAACAGTAATCATGAACAGAGGTTCAATTTCCCAACAGATTGTTTCCAAACTCAAACATGTCAACAGACTGTGCTAAATATGTTTGACCAGTGCTCATAAAATAGAAACAAAGCAAGTGCTGCATTCAGTGGCAATCACTTGGTGTAAATGTGATGTGGAATATGTACTGCTCATGGATTTGTGCTTTTTTGTCTGGTGTGGTTCAGCTATGTGCATCAGTAGGTCTTCCAGGATGGAAAAAAACCCATCTTGCTTTTAGAGTGTTATTGCAATGATGATGTTATTCTTTGGTTCAGGGTCTTACAAGTAATAGTTTTGTGATCATAGAGGTTGTCATAGTGGAAACCAAGCTGCTACAAGTTTGAACAGTCTAGTTGACTTCCCTCAATGTCACTTCTTTTTTCTGGTGGCCACGCCTATTGCCTCACTAGTCATACTCCATTTACTTTCAGAGTAGGGCACAACAATGCTGCAGGATGCAAGTGTCTATAGGTTGCACTGGGTGCTGTTCTGGTCATTTGACTTTGTGTGCATCAAAACTGGTTAGCATTTGTCTTCCTACTAAGCAGACTCACACATGGTATCATACACTGAATTTTCTTGTGGTCCTCCAGCTGTATTTCCTTTTTGAGGCTCAACTGGACAAATCAGCCAGTAAAGTGCTGATCAAGGTGTGGCCCAGGACAACCTCAGAACTAAGCCTTTTGGTGCAGTGAGAGGGGTCAGCAATGCGAGGAACAAAAAGCTCTTTCAAATCATTATCAAACCAGTTTTGCTGTCGCAATGGGTACTTAGCCACCTCTGCACTCCTCTACTAACTACTAACTACTAACAACACTTGTAAAAGCCACTACTTGGTGCCTGCCAAACCCTCCATGTGACTGTGTGCCTATGCACTGTCTTCTCAGTCTGTCACTGACCATGCAGACATGGTCACTATCCCATTGCTACTCAGTACTCCAAAACCACTCTGTCACCAGCTTATTCATCTGCAGATCCATGTTCTTTGCTTGACCTCCCACCCTTTCAGACTTACACTGTAGGACAATTCCAGCTCAGGCAACAGGCAACATTGAGGACTCTCAGTACTAGAGCATTGTGCAGATAAAGTTTGGTTTCCAGCCTTCTTTTCTAGGCGTTTCTTTTTTAGCAGCCACAGTCACATCAAGAAACATCTGTTTCAACCCCTTCAGCACCCACAGATTTCACCATGTCCCTAAATTCTACCAACCACCCTGATGGATGTGCCAGAAAGACAAATAAATAAGGATTAGGATTCCACTAGTAAATTCCCAGGCTGTCACAAAAAGAAGAAAGGCCTTATTTTGGTTGCTACATTCTTCAGGAAAAGCAGTTTTATCACCATCAGTTTCAGTAATAAGCAGCTCAAACCAAGAGCAATTTATTAACAACACTCTGTGCACTTCATTTCTTCAGAGAGACTGGTAGCAGCAGTCTCTAGTCCTCATCTGTTCCACGGGGCTTCTCTTACAAGTGGAGAGGGGAGATGTCTGCTTTTCTTCTCAGCCCACGTATGAGCAAATAAAGCTCTCCTCTTCATTCCCTTCCCCCCACGTCTGATATTTATTCACAGTACAATGGGGTGGCGTGAACTCAGCAGCCCAAGGGTCATTTGCTGGGCCTGGATGCTCCTCGCATGCTCTTTGGGGATGACCTGTCACCCTCCACTCTATGTGATGCTGCACTTAATGTTGTGATTAGCATGACTGTCAAAAGATGATGGCTGCTGGCATTTCTTTGGTAACTAACACACTGATAACAGTTTGCTCCTCTGTGATGATAGTCTAACTACCTGCAGTTGGGCTTAACTTTACTTTCCAATGTTTTTTTAATTTTGCTGTGGGTGCTGAGGCTTGTGTAAGCATAACATAAATGCAGCTGGAAGCGTATTTGCCCTTTGAACTCCTCGCTTGCTCTTCCCAGAAGGTCTGTCTTATTATTTCTGTTCAAGGATACATGAAGTTGGCTGCATGCCTAGATTTGCATCTGGTGCCTAAAAAGAAAAATAACAATTTGCTTCAATACTATATTCGGAGATGACAGAGGACTAGAAGAAGCTGAGGCTGAGAAACTGAACCATTGTCACGGAACAGAGCAGCCACACACATCCTACCCATAGCTCGAAGATGTTAGTCCTGGGCCTAAAAGCAACGGCCCGGGAATGCAACCTTTTCCTTATATACACATCCTTGTAAAAGCAAATTATGATAGACTAGAATGTGATTTTTTTCAAGATCCCATCAGCTTCTAATTATATTTTATGATTGCTTTGCTTGTAGAAGTCCTCCAGACAGGTGGAACAATGTTCATCCTCCATAGACTAAGGAAGGTTTGTGCCAGCTAGCTACTCCTACTCTTGAGGAAAAATTTCTTGAGGGTATGGAGATAGTCTCTTGGCACCACAGCTTTGCAGAAGCTTCAGCTTTGCATGGGAACATTAAGGTTCTTTAAGACTTTAGACATACCCAGGAGGAAAAAATCATCTCTCCCTTCAGAAGTGCCCAAATGCTCTTAATCATGAAAAAACCAGCTACAAGCCCCTCCACTTTCCCTTCTTCTGTGAGAGAAACTTAGCAGTAGCTTATGAATTGCATTCAGAAAAACAAACAAAAAAATAATTTCTCCAGAGTTGTCAGCTGAGTGTGTCTACTTGAGACTTCTTCACCACTCGCTCACAAGGTTAATTTACTGCTGATAAGGCTGTAGCACTTTAGAGACTGTATCAATCCTTAGCCTGCTGTACAGTTTTTGTTAATGGGGTTAGCAATGCTTGCAAAATTCAGTGCCTGACATGCAGTAGCTGTTCCAGAAAGAGGTCTACTGCTTCCCATTAAAGAATACATCTTTGATTGCAGCCCAGGTGTCTCACACTCCTACTGCCTAAACCATGACTTGGAGGCCTGGTCCTCTGGGGATTTTTTTTCATCTGCAACTTGAAACACTACATTTCACTTACATATCAGTATTATAAGCACTCCTATCCTGAAAAGCAGCTGAAAAAAAAAGGTCTGGTGTGCCTGATCTCTTGGATAGCCAAGTCAGCATGAGGAAAGCATGTACTTAACTGGTCCACAGCTGAAGCCTTACTGCAGTGAGAGTGTTTTGCGTAGTGTCAGCATCTTGGCTAGCTAATAACTAACCTGTAATAACTATCCTGTTCTTACCACAGGATGTGCAGCCTCCTAATTTTTGCGGGATAGATGATCAGTTTTTGCAGGATGGGTATTTCTGTGGATTGGATCCTGTTTTGCTGAAGTATGCCTGTGTGAAGAAAAACTCAGTCCTTTCCCAGGCTTGAGATCTGCATTGAACAGGAAGACAATGTTCACTCTTCTGACGCTAATGACCAAGTGATTTTTTCTTTCCTCAGACTATTATTTAGCCAAGACTATCCATCTGAGTCTTCAGTCATTCTCAGTCCTAGCATTACTTTGGATGCCTCTTTTAGGGAAATCAGTGTTCATATTACTTTAAACATAGCTTTATAGTGGAAATGGATATTTCAAATATTATCTATGTATTGTGGCCACAATATATTGTGGATGTATTTCTATAAATGCACCCTAAAATAACCTAGAGAAAGAACAGATGGAAAAGATTTCTAAAGCCTTCATAACTAATCCCAAGCAATTTCCAGAAACTATGTCAGTTAGCATAACAATAATTGCACCCACAGTTCTTCCTTCTCGAAAGATTTGATATTGTATGTATAGGACTTCATAGTCCTGTATTGCATTTCTACAGCTTTTGAAGTCTCATTTAAAGTTTGGAAAGTGAAGCTATTGGAAACTTGGCTATTCCCGTGTATTTGTTGGCCAACCAAAACACTGGATATGTCTTGTCAGATGTAAATGATAGGATAGTGTGTTGTGATGTGTGTATTTTAGAGACCAAAACCTTGTTTGTAGAGGTTTTATGTTGACATGGGAATCATTTGCCACTTCATCAGTAATTTCACTCTCAAACCAGTGTAATTATAATAAAATACAATAGAGTAGAACCAAGCCACAACTGAAACATCAGCTTTCTATCCCCTCCCATCACTTGTGAATGAGATGTGAAAAGTTCAGGCTTACCGTAACTCTGCGCTAGTGCCCAATACACAGGATATTGATCAGTAAAACCAAATATTTTCAAGTCTTTATTGCTTTTTTTTTTAGGTTGTAAGCAGAACAGTCTATAAAAACACTGCCATAATTCTACCAAGACATGGCTTGATGAGCTTAGTCTGCTTTGTGAGTAGATACTACTAATACATCAGTAGAACACACTTTTCTGACTTGGCCATCTCTTTTAAAGCTTCCTTTCCTGATTGTCTTTTTGTATGGCATCTGTCTGATGAAACATGCTTAGCTGAATTCCTCTTTACTAAGGTACCTGTTAAATAGAAAATTTTCTTAAACGTTTCCATTTACCCATACTATCATTTTTTTCTCCACTGATTTGCTTCTTTGTTATCTGTACTCCTGGCAACTTTGCCATCCTTAAACAGTCCCTCAGCTGTAGTTGTTAACCTTGTGAATTTAGGGCACAGAAAACAAATTTGCTGTAATTCTTTCATTTTTATTATCAGAATGATCCCAACAATAATCTCTGGGAAATCTGCATACAAGTCAAAAGTCAGTAAGTCAGTTATGAACTGATTTTGAGGTATTTGTTTAGTATCTTGCTCTTGCAGTAGCAGCAGCCCTTGGAGACTCATCTTGTTTTCTGTACTTTGTACCTCACCTGCACTTTTGTAGTTACCATTCTCCTCTTCCAGGAGTGTGGCAACACACCTGATTCAGACTGATGCCCCTTCAAAAAGCAACAGCATTACTGTGTTCATGCCATGAGCTGTTCTTATTGATTTTCAGAATTAACTAATATAATTCAAAATGCAAGGGAACTAGTTCACACTTCACCACTGGTTCAAGATATTAAAATGTTTCTCTAATTAGCCCTAAATGTATCATAAGTTATGTCTTCAAAAATTTGGAAGAGGAAAGGTTCTAGTTACATTCATGGCTTAGGTCACGGGAACCTTAAGCAAGCTTACTTTGGCCCTGATATATCCCCCCATTTTAATGTTTGTTACTGTTTGCTTCATTTGAAATCTCTTTCTAAAGGCAAACACTAGCTTTAACCAGAGCAGAACTGCTCACATTCCCTGTACCATGCTAAAAAAAGGCTTAGATCCCAAAGGCTGGGAGGAAAACAAACAAACCAACCCTAGTTCTTCATAGAGGCTCAGGCAGATAATACTTTTAAAATAAACATTTGTCTGAGAAAGACTTTCTCGTTTGGAAGTCAAGATCTTCCCTCTGAAGGCTCGGGACACAGCCCACAGCTTCTGGCTGCAGCCTTGAGCTTTTTGCCACCTTCTGACAGAGAGCACATCTACAGATATTCATGAAAGCATTTACTGGTAGAGGTGTATGTATGTCTCTGCGCCTCTCCACTAACAAACCCTTATGTACCTTCACTATAAAAATCTGTAAGACATTTGAAGTTGCAGTACCATTTATTGCAAATAAATTACAGCTGAATGCAACTTCAACATAAAAGGGAATAAAATCTCGTTTCTACTTGTTACATATTTACTATTTGTATATGGACCTGTTGTCTATTAGTTCACCTAACCCCCTTTTGTATTAGTCTCCTTGACCTGTCCTTCTGCCCCTGCCCCTCAGTCCCTGTCCCAGAACTGCGTAAAGCATGGCCTATTAACTATGCAGCCTTCATATGTAGCCTTCAAATTGAATATTTTATTTGGTACCAGAGTAAATTAATTATTCTGCTCTTCATCTGATGCCTCATTTGCTAAATTGTCCTTCCAGGAAAAATCCACCTTTGGGAGTTCCTATTCCAGCCCCCCTGAAATCTAGCTTCCACCCTCAAACACAGTAACTTTGTTTGCACCTTTAACAGCTCAACAGAGTGGCTTTTAAATCCTGTATCCCTGAAGAAGGTCCTAGGAGTGTTCCCTGCCAACGCAGTTATTAACAAAACAGAGGTGCAGATGGTTTCCTAAGCTCCTCAAGGTCTGAAATGAGCCCAGGATGAATGACCCTCCGCATCCCTTCGCTGGCCAATGCATCTGCAAAACTCTGAAGGCTTGAGGGTAACGTGCCTGGGTACCCACCATGCCTACAGACTGCACCTGCTGCCACATGTGGTCAGACACTAGCTTTTGACAGAGCTGCTGCCCAGTGTGGGAAAGGTTTAAGCTGTCAACACCATCATGCAGCAACAGGTGCCAGCTTGGAGCCATAAAACCACCCATTAATTGCATGCATGTTTCTCTCCCTTGAGGGCAATCACAGAAAGAGAACAAGACAATATTTCCCAGCAAGGAAGCAGCAACGTGTAACTCTGAACGTGCTTGGGAAATGTGTGATAATTGCAGCATGGTCCTACCGTAAACAAGAGGAAAGAATTCAGCAGAGCCAAGAGGAAGGGATCTTTTCCATCAGCCCTCACCCTGGGAGCGACACACCCACCACATCTCCCTGGACTGCCCGGCATGCGGCAAGACATAACACTGCCCAGGGTAGGAGGGTTTCAAAAGAAGTTCGATGAGGTATTCCTGAGCAAACAAGGCTTGTATGAATGAAGTCACAACCCTGGCAACAACGCCAATCGTTAATAAGGCGCAAGTGCAAAATCAAAGCCTGTCCCCACAGGGGACACAGTTTTGTGGGCTCAGTGCCACCAGATGACGATTCAAGAGTTTCTCCTGTGTGATGGAAAGGGAATTGGCTGTGTTACCTAAATGAACTACCAGTCAAAACATATCGCAAAAAATCAAATTCGGCTCCCACAGAGCCAGTGACAGAGGTTGCAGCCCACAGCTGCCTGCACTGCTCTACGCTCCCTACCTAACAGATGGGATTTCCCACCATAACAAGGGACAGTTTCAGGCTTCCATATCACAGACTGAAAAACATGAGCATTTCCTTCCCCATTTCTGTAGTGCAGGGCAGAGTTCAACACAGCATTAGAACAGCAGCCTCTCCCCCTTTTTAAGCAGCTATAACAAGCTCATCATTTTGCAACTGAAATAATTCGCTTTAACATAAAGTTTCTCAAGCTATCAACAGTTTATGTTTACAGTCTCTTTGAACTCGAAGTAGTTTCTTTTAGGAATTTATTAATCAGGTTTAAGAATTCTTAATTAAAAATACAAATTGTTATTAACATTTGTTTAATCTCTAGAAAAGCTTTGTTTTTGAAAGGTAAGGTTAGACTTTTGAAGGCGATGATTTGGTTACCTCTTCTTTAACTGATGTTCTCTTATTTATATACTGCCTATATAAATGGCGTTCTTTTGCTTGTATTACTATCAATATATACCAGTATAAGATTATACAAAATACATCACTATAAAAATCTGTATGATCTTAAAGTTGCAGAACCATTTACTGCAAATAAATTAGTTGAATGCAACCTTAGCATAAAAGGGAATAAAATGTACTCTTACATGTGAAGTATCTTTCTCTAATATCTATGTGAAGAAAGATAATGCTCTCGATGCCTGCTGAATTAATTTCTTTATCCAAATTTATCTACACGGGTACAAATTATTATGAAATGCAATATGTTTTATACCTACATTTCACTAACTAAAAAATCCTTTAATGTCTGTAATGCATGTGAACTTGACCTATTGCATCCAGCCCTGTTTTCTGAAAGTTGCAATCCAATGCGATACAGATGATGAAACTGCCTTCTCTGATAAAAAGATGGCTGCACAGAATGAGGATTTTCCCCTGCAGTGTGTTATTTCCTGGAAGGAAAGGATCCTGAACAAAAACCTGGAAATAATGTGTCTTTTTCTTTTGTAAAGCCTCTACAGAGGTAGCTCAAATACAGCTGTAGTGGGTCAGATGCTATTTTTTAACTTTCATAGACATCTTTTTCCTTCTCTCTGTAGTGCAACGGTTCAGGATTGCTAGACTGAACTCTAAGAACGAGAATAGCACAGTGTTTTAGCTTGGCTGACAACCAAATGAATGCTGACAAGATATTTCATGCATCTGAAGGCCTTTTGTCAGTGAATGCTGTTCTTGTGCATCTTCATCTCATCTCCAGCATCCAGCTTCTACATTTTCAGGACCAAATGAATTTCTGACTTTCATCCTTTCCAGGATATCTTTTGCTTGATGTGAGAGGCTGTTTTTTTTTTTTTCTTGCAAGTTAGGGTTTATTGCCGCGCTGAGCCACAGATGACTTTTATGGTCCCTTCCAACCGTGGACGAGAGAAATCTCTCCGCGCAGGGAGACAACACGCCCGGGCTGGCTAAGCCCGGCTTTTCGGAGGAAGGGCCGGTTGTCGCGACGCAGGACTCAGCTGAAACACCGCGAGCCGTTTCTGGGCTTTGCTTGCAGAAGCAGAAGGTGCAGCATGCCGCTTGCCCAGAAGAGGGGGCTGGCTTCCCGCCCCCAAAAAAGTGCTTCGGGCGCGCCTTTCCCCGGGAGAGGCGGAGCGGGATGTGCTCGGGGGGCGGGGGGCGCCAGCCCTCCCTGTCCCTGACACCCCGCCCCGGGCACCCACCTGAGCCTGAGCTGCGGCTCACCAGCCCTCAGGCTCCCCCCGCCCCGTCTGTCACCCAGCCTCTGGTCTGCACTCCCCAGAAATCGGCTGATGGCCAAAAAACCAAAAGCGCATCTCCCCTGAGTTTGGTGGTAGGACAATTGCAAAGGACCAGGGTCCTGCTTGTACCCATCCAGGGCGAGAGAACACCAAGTTTCCGAGCAGCTTGAAAGATCCTGACTCCACACCTTGAGTGTGGCTCTGATATGTTTTATATCCCCCTCGAGCCAAAAGGGGCTTTGCAAGGGACTAATCAGAAGAAGTAGGTGCCATGCCAGCACAGGGCCTGAACAGTAGCTTCAAAAGGAGCCTCTCGAGTTAGAGTGACTCGCCTAACTAGATTCAACTGAAAATGCATGCAGTACATTGCATGAGGCCCATGTATATTATTTTAGAAAACAAACCCAAACTGCATGGGAATTTCACAAGAAACTGCAGTTGTGAGAACAGTAAAAGAGGTGGAAAGGAGTGCATGACCTCTTTCAGACAAGACTGAGTTAAAAGAACAGAATACACAAGCTTCTTTAAATTTGATTACAGAAAATTAAAAGGTGGATTCTGCAGTTTACTCTGCTGGTTTTTATGTATATTGTTTTGGGAGAAAGGACTGTAGGTATTTTAAAGTCTGATACCCACCTATGTGGTCATATGCTAAAGCATGGAGAAAAAAAATAAAGTACAAGGTTTAGTCTTTTGAATTTTTCAGGTTTCCTTGCCACTTGCATAATTCTGCTTGTCTCTGTTTTTATTTGAGTGATTTAGTACTTTTTCATCCACTTACTCATAATTCCCCACAAATGTTTTGTTCAGAAAAATATTTGTCATTCAGACAGGAGCAACGTATTTGACATTAGTGGCGTTCCTATTAGAACATCCTTAAAGCAAAACAGAAAGGACGCAGAGGGGGGAGGAAGCAAGGGCTAGAGGGACCTACTCATTCTACGGCCATTTAAGATGAAAAAACTGGACAGCAGCTATTTCAGCACTCCTTTCAAAATGGTTTTGAACAGCTTTTGTCAAAACACCCTTTTAAGTAACCCTTTTGCTGAAGCAAGATATCAGCATTTTCAATCTTTCTAGAACTGACGGTGCTTTAAATATACATTATTTCCTTGGAGTTCGGTATATTTATGTTCAGAAAATGTTAATGAACGTAACTGGGGGCAAAGGACTTTGCACATATGCAAATTATCTGGGAAACAGTTATTCTCTTGTTAGTAGTACATTGTTAACTAAGTAAGTCTAAAACCTGAGAGGTATTGACTGTCTACTGAGATGATGATAGTCATACTGATAATACCATAGCTGTAAATTTGTTTATTGAAGTTTGCAACTGTACTTTACCTTGTTGGTCTGCTGTCTCAGGCTTTGCAGAATAAGCATTATAAATACTTCCTGGGTAAAGTCCAGTTTGGTGAAAAACCCTCTCTTGCTTACAGGGCAGTTTCTGTACAGTAATCTGGACATATTTCCTCTTTTAGCAGAATAAAATATATCAAAGGGTCACACTTAAAATCTCTGGCCTAGGGTGGTGGGGTTTTTGTTTTTCTAATTTTTACTTCTCCTTTTTCACTTAAACATTTTAGCTTCAATAAGTCTGGTCACAAAAATGACAAAAATAATGCCTTCCTTTTAAAGCTTCATGAAACTACCAGATGTTTATTTGGTCATACAAGTATATACACATATTCCTAAGGTTAACTTTACTAAATATATTTCTATGTATAAAGGAACTTGTTTAGGTGGAAATCATGGATAATTAAAACCAGAAATACATAAAAACAGATTAAAGAAAATAAAGCAGATCGAGAGTCGAGTGTATATATAGTAGTTTATGCACAAAAACATAGCTAAAAATGGGGTAATTGTTGATGTACATAAGGACTGCATATAGAAGCTTTTTGATAAAGATAGCAAGATAGTTTTAGGTACAGGTAGAGGGTTTATCATCAGTTTCTAGGGAAAAGAAATGGCAAAAAACTCCATTAAATGTTTGAAACTGCTCATTTTTGCTCTCATTAAACTTGTAAACTCTAACTGTGGGTGAAAGCACTTTTCCTGGGGCAGAGGAACTTGATACGAAGAAAAAAGGAAGCACAATCTGAAAAAATAATTTATAGAAACAGGGCATCTGTAGATGGAATGTAGAGGAGCTGATGAGGGAAAATTAATAGAAAAAGAATAATAAGCATTAGAAAGATAAGGCAGTACAAGGAGAAATGACACAGAGTTTGCAGAGAGATAGAACATGAGTGTGCATGGCCAAAAAATAAGAAATCAGCTGGGAAATGGCCTGGCAGCATTCTGCATGCTCAAAGCACTTTCCAAAAGCCAACAGAAATTCAAAATGGCCTTTTGTTTGAAATTAAAATACAAGCATTTCTTTCTTCCTCCCAAGTGAATAAGCTCTTATCTTTAAGATAGGATTTGTCTTGCTTTGATGATGGGCAAGAGCTCAGAGAAGAACATTTCTGTCACTGAGCTGACTAGCAAACTGCTGTGGGTTTCAGACAAATAAAGCTCCCATTAACATCAGAGAGAGTGGGGTTAGGGGATTGTTTCTTTTCCAGGGAGGGAGAGGTTGTCTTTAGAGCACAGGGTTATAAAATTTGATTCATGTGCATGTTACAAATTCAGGGGCTTTTAGCATTTGAGAAAACAAGTGTAGGTGGGAGTTATCTAATTTCATGGCATGCAAAAGGTGCCTGCAAAAGTGGCACATCAGCTTTTTAATATGGTATTGTTATGAAATATGCTGAACAGTGTTGCTCAGCTACTGCACTGAATATTAAGCAGCAATTACTGCTTGCACCAATATCATCACGTCATCCTAAAAAAAAGATTTAAAAAAGAATGTGCTTTATTTCAATGCCTGACAAATGGCTGGAGTTCGGCTCTCAGTTTTGCTTAGTCATTTTCTTGCCACAGGGTGATCTTACACTTCCTACACTGGGTGTTTCGTTCACTTAAATTGAACCACATCATGGAAGAAAGCATTAACATCAGCTTTAATATTGAAGTGTAATAAGTTATGTGAGAAGCCTGACTCTTTCTTAGTCAAGAGATTTTTTTTTCTCCCTGCTCTGTTGTAGAAATACTTAATCATATCCTACCTGTGTTATCTATTTGGGAGGCAATCTGATCACCCCCAGTGTAACCTACTTCACTTTTCTTGAAGGAGAAATAGATATTTCCAGCTCAAGAAGCAGAAGTGTTAACTCCCAGCTAGCCAGGGATGTCTTTGGCCATAGGTTTGCAGCCTGAGGTTTGAGAACCAGTCAGGTTTGATGCACCTCCCATCACATCCTTAAATGTATTTAAGCAGATCAGTTCCTTCGATTTCAAAGGAGATTTGGGGGTGAATGACTGTACGTCTTAGTGTCTGTCTTTAGACACTACGTTTAACTACAGGTTTATTTATCTATGTTCTGTTGCAGGAACCAACCGACTCATTCGGCTGTTTACCATAGCATGAAAGAGCAGGAAGAAATACTTGAGACTCTTACATCAGAAAGTGGCTCATTTTACATCCACCTACTTGATGTAATGAGGCATATTAGAGATAACTGTTGCAGCACCCAGGCTTCACCTTAGAGCATTATCTACTGTGAGAACAATTAACTGATGTCCCAAAGCCAGCGTGAACAGCAAAGAGCGGTGCCCTGCCTTGACTGAGACACCCTGCATTTAGACCTGCTAATTGCCCTGGGTGAGGGATCACGCTGAAAAGACAACCCATATTGCAGATCCAGAACAGGCGAGGAAGCTCTATACCACAACTCATCCCTTGGTAAAGCCAAGTGACAAGAAGGCCTTCTTGCTCCTCCCCAAACTGCCCTCTACCACTGCTGCAGACTGATACATCCTCTTTCTAATGAGCAGCATTAGGAAGAGCTCAGGTATATTTGCCTCCATATGGTAACCCTCTTGCCCTACCCTTGCCACAGCTTAACGCTGAGGAATCTTTAGATAGCTGTTTACAACCAGTGGCTTTAATTAGATTTCACCTATTATCTGTCAAGTAGTGACAGCACCTTTGAATATGAATTAGGATTCCTTCAACCCTCAGAGAAATACGGAACCCTAATGGTCCTTCCTCAGAAAGAAAGAAAGAATATAAAGCTGAGAATAAGCATATTAAGAACAACACACAAATATGAACCTGTCCTGGTTGCTGGCTACTTATTCCGCCAAGGAAGCTATTATTGCTACATACTTTTTACAGTGGGAAGAGACCTAAAGACTGAAAGCAGGAACTCATGTAGAAGCAGAGAAAACTAAATGAGGAAGGCTTTAGGATGTAAATTATGAGTGCTGACCCTGTGCTTCTCTTTCCATTTCTCTTGCTCCAGAAGACTGCAGACACTCTTTCCTTAATGCCCTGTAATAGGCACACGTGAACACAGTCCAAGGTGACAATTTAAGTGGAATGTTGTCCGAGACTTATGTGCAACCTGCTCCACTCCTTTGGAAGGTGGAGCAGGCACTCCATTACCTGCATACAAAACTCAATTGCTCACATTCAAACTTCAGTGTCAGGACAAGAGAGAGGTGCCTCTGTTCGTAAAGCGTTATTGAGGAAACTGCAGAGTCCTTCCTTACATGATCTAACATTGTCTGTCCTTCCCAACACTCAGATCCACTGAAGGTTAGGAAAATACCTCTGCACAGCCCGGAAAAACTAGCCCAGTAGCCCATGCTCAGCTCATTTTTTTCAACTCTGCACTGCTAAATGTCTGTCAGTTAAACCACAACAATGTCCCCTCTTTGGACACCATTGCAATCACAAGATTGCTTGGTTAAATTTGTTCATAAATAAGGACTTTCAAAGCCAACTTCTATATAATTGAATCTGTCTAAAGTTACCTGAGTGGTAACTGAATGTAAATCCACAAATCTCTCAACTTCTTATCCAAAGCAGAAGTTGATTATCAGCTCCCAAAATCAAGGTGTCATTTAGCTCACTAAGATGATCTCAAATTAAGGCATCCAGTAATAATACTGTGTGATACATGAGAAGATATTTTTGTTCTCAGAATTTCAGTAGATTTGAAAACATAGCCTTAGCATATTGTGCTAAGCACTTCAATTACTAACTGTTTTTAGTAAAGCTTAGTAAAATCTCCTCAGCAAACCTTACTAGAATTGCTGTGAATAATGCAAGACATGATGTCTTTGACTCCTTCCAGTAGGAAATGAACGAGTTCTTCACCCATCAGGATTGCCTCCATGCACCCTGAAGAACAAGAAAAGCAGAACAAACACTGTTTTCTCCCCAGTGAGATTCTATAAGGTAGTATTTTGATAAAGCTAGCAGAAGAGAGGAGATAGGCCACCTAGAAGGAGGAAGAGATTCAAACATCAAGCAAACAGGTCTTCAGACATCAATTTGTTATCTTAAAACAGAGATTTCTTCTGTCTCCTAGATCTGATCCAGGATCCCTTTTTTTCCTCCCTTCCATAGTTGCCTCATGCCTTTCCTTTAAAGCCAACCACTCCTTTCTCTAGGTCTCCACCACTCTATAGCTTAACCTCTCCTAGTTCTCACCAGTACTCTACAAGAGCTGTCCACAGGACAGGGAGCTTGAGGAGACAGGCAAATTGCACTAGCTCATATGAATAGTTTAAAGAAGATGCTTTCTCTGTTGATCTCAGTGCTACTTCTACATTTTCAGGAATTTAGGTTTGGGTTTTTTGCTTTTTTTCTACTGCTGTATCTAGCATAACTACAGAATAGAATAACCGTTCTGGACCTACAATCTAATCACCTTCTACTTAGTCCTTTACTTACAGCCAGATCTCCTTTTTACCATTGACCTGCCAGCTGCCTGGTTCTGTGAATATGTATGGCTATCAGGCCTGAGTCCCTGCTGGTTATAACTATCATGTTTCTTTATTGGTTTATACCAACATATTCCATCAGAAATGTGCAGGAATATTGAGAGTTCTGCTTTACTTCTGATGTTAATGGTTACACACAACCTGCATAGGCTTTAGCTAGCTGAAAGCTAGCCTCTATTTATGGAGCATAAATTATCACATTGTAAGATGTAACGCTGGGCTTTTTATAGTTTGATAACCACTTATAAGGCCTGAATAACAGTAGGTTTTCACGTGTTTTCACAAATTATGTTCCTAATCTGTTCAGCAAAATGTCATCCACACTTTATTTCAAGATAAATTTATTTCAATATATGCACTGATGGAGGGCTGCTGCTTTTGTTTTGCAAAGTATTAAACAACTTGGATCAAAGCTATTTGGAGACAGGTAATTCAAATACAGGCTACCACTGAGATTCAAAAGTATTTCTTTTTACATTTGTATGAAAAGTAACAATAAATCCAAAATACTGCTACCTGCCTGACAGCTTGAGGTGATCTTTAGTAGAATAACTCTGAGAAAAACCAAAGAAAGAAAATCAAAGTAAACTAACACGTGTAAAAAGCATAGAAAAGCATAAAGAGATTTCATGTTCACAGACTTTGAGTAAGAAAGAATGATTAGCAAAAAAAAGGTCTTGCAAGATTTTTCTCACGTTAAAGGAATTCCTCTCCCTTCCCATTAATGAGGGGTAGCAGTAGACAGGGCATTTTATTGCAAGTTCTGGGTTTGTGGAACAAGGGTGAAGCAATTGACCTCAGCTATCATTCACCATAATGTTTTTTATTATATTAAATTCTTAGAGTACTTGTTTTCAGCTGTGTTCTCACTCCAGGTTGAACACCCCAGCAGCCAGCATCACCTTGCTGCAGTTGCTGTGCACTGACCACCCATGCATGGGGTCTGGCAGAGCCAGGCTGGGTGGGGTGGGTGACACGAGCTGGATAGTTGCAGCCTTTTTTCCTAGACCTCTCCTTTAAGCCTTCTTCCTTCATTTGCCTGCTCTAATCCAATAGCTGTGATGAATTTTATTTTCCTCTTCTTTGCTCTGTATAACTTGATATGTACAGCAGAGCACATTATCTTTGTACATCTTTTTTTAGAAGAGATGTATCATGGATCTAGCCTGCAACACTGAACTGCTAACAAACCTTATGACATATATAAGTATTTGGCAAGCTTTGGGCTTCAATAAGGATGGAGGCCATGCTTCCCCAAAGGAAAGAATGGTTTTCTTAAGTGGCTGGTTGGTTGAGTTTCTGTCATATTTTCACAATGATGCCAATCACGCTTGGATTTTCTGGTGCTAATCTCTGTAAATATTAGGAATCTGCAATGACAAGACACAGGATCTTAAGCGGCAAAGTAAGGGGGGGCAGTCAGCAAAACCACTACCGTGGACTTCCAGAGGGCAGACTTTGGCCTGTTCAGGACACTGGTTGGGAGAGTCCCTTGGAAGGCAGTCCTGAAGGGCAAAGAGGTCCAGGAAGGCTGGGCTTTCTTCAGGAAGGAAGTCTTAAAGGCGCAGGAGCTGGCTGTCCCCATATGCCATAAGATGAACTCGTGGGGAAGGCAACTGACCTGGCTGAACAGGGAGCTTTTGCTGGCACTCAGGAAAAAAAGGAGAGTTTACCACTTTTGGAAGAAGGGGCACACAACTCAGGAAGAGTATAAGGATCTCGTTAGGTCATGCAGAGAGAAAATTAGAAAGGCAAAAGCCCAGCAAGAACTCAATCCGGCCACTATTGTAAGAGATAACAAAAAATATTTTTACAAAGGCATTAACAACAAAAAGAGAGCCAAGGAGAATCTCCATCCTTTACTGGACGCAGGAGGGGAACATTGCCAGCAAGGACAAGGAAAAGGTTGAGGTACTTAATGCCTTCTTTGCCTCAGTCTTTAATAGTCAGACCAGTTATCCCAAGGGTATTCAGCCTCCTGAGCTGGAAGACAGGGACAGATCACAGAATAAACCCCCATCACCCAGGAGGAAGCAGTTTACCACTTGCTGCACCACCTGGACACTCACAAGTCTATGGGGCCAGATGGGATCCACCCAAGAGCACTGAGGGAGCTGGCGGAGGAGCTTGCCAAGCCACTCTCCATCATTTATCAGCAGTCCTGGTTAACAGCGGAGGTCCCAGACGACTGGAGGCTTGCCGATGTGGCCCATCTACAAGAAGGGCCAGAGGAGGATCTGGGGAACTACAGGCCAGTCAGCCTGACCTCGGTGCTGGGGAAGATTATGGAGCGGTTCATCTTGAGTGAGCTCACCAGGCATGTGCGGGACAACCAGGGGATCAGGCCCAGCCAGCACGGCTTCATGAAAGGCAGGTCCTGCCTGACCAACCTGATCTCTTTATATGACCAGGTGACTCGCCTAGTGGATGAGGGAAAGGCTGTCTACCTGGACTTTAGTAAAGCCTTTGATACTATCTCCCACAGCATCCTCCTAGAGAAGCTGGAGGCTCATGGCTTAGACAGGTGTACTCTTCGCTGGGTAAAAAAACTGGCAGGATGGCTGAGCCCAGAGAGTGGCAGTGAATGGAGCTAAATCCAGTTGGTGGCTGGTCACGAGCGGTGTTCCCCAGGGCTCAGTGTCATGTCCAGTCTTGTTTAATATCTTTATCAATGATCTGGATGAGGGGATCGAGTGCACCCTCAGTAAGTTTGCAGATGACACCAAACTGGGTGGGAGTGTTGATCTGCTCAAGGGTAGGAAGGCTCTACAGAGGGATCTGGACAGGCTGGATCGATGGGCTGAGGTCAATTGTACAAGGTTTAACAAGGCCAAGTGCCAGGTCCTGCGCTTTGGTCACAACCACCCCATGCAACACTACAGGCCTGGGGAAGAGTGACTGGAAAGCTGCCTGGCAGAGAAGGACCTGGGGGTGCTGGTGGACAGCTGAACATGAGCCAGCAGTGTGCCCAGGTGGCCAAGGCAGCCAGCAGCATCCTGGCTTGTATCAGGAATAGTGTGGCCAGCAGGAGTAGGGAAGCGATGGTGCCCCTGTACTTGGCACTGGTGAGGCCACACCTCGAATGCTGTGTTCAGTTTTGGGCCCCTCAGTACAAGAAGGACATTGAGGTGCTGGAGCGTGTCCAGAGAAGGGCAACGAAGGTGGTGAAGGGTCTGGAGAACGTTTCTTATGAGAAGCGGCTGAGGGCACTGGGGTTGATTAGCCTGGAGAAGAAGAGGCTGAGGGGAGACCTTATCGCTCTCTGCAGCTACCTGAGAGGAGGTTGTAGCAAGGTGGGTGTTGGTCTCTTCTCCCAAGTCACTAGCAATAGGATGAGAGGAAATGGCCTCAGGTTGCATCAGGGGAGGTTTAGATTGGCTATTAGGAAAAATGTCTTTACGGAAAGAGTGGTCAGGCACTGGAACAGGCTGCCCAGAGAGGTGGTGGAGTCACCATCCCTGGGGGTGTTTGAAAAACGTGTAGACGTGGCACTTCGGTACATGGTTTAGGAGGCATGGTGGTGTTGGGCTGACAGTTGGACTTGGTGATCTTAGAGGTCTTTTCCAACCTAAATGGTTCTATGATTGTATGATTTAGGCCAACGACAGATAACCAGCCTCACTGCTCGCTTTGATCGCTTCATTACACTTTGGGGATGTCCACATTTAAAGAGAAGAGCCCCCGCCGCGGGGCACACGGCCCCGCGTGGGCCACCCGCTCTCTGCCTGGCCTCTGCCCCAGCGCCGCCTGTGCCTGGGGCCCCGCCCCACACAGCCTCGCACACCGGGGCAGCGGCGGGGGGCAGCGGCGGGGGGCACCGGGCCCGCCCCGGGGCACCGCGGCCCATTCCTCCCGCTTCATTAATTAAGGTCAAACCCAAGCTCCGCCGGGCCACCGAGGGGGCGGGGGGTTGAGCCCCGCCCCCGGGCAGGCCCCGCCCCCCTCCGGCGCCAGGCCCCGCCCCGCCAGTCGCCCGGGCCTGCGGCGGTGCCGGACCGGCGTGTGCGGGCCCTCTCGCTCCGGCCGGAGCGGCGCGCCTAGGGTAAGCGCCGCCGCCGCCCCTCGCCCGGCAGCGGGGAGCGAGGGGACGAGGCGAGGCGAGGCGAGGCGAGACGCCGGGAGGGATGCCGGGCGCGTTGCTGGCGGAGGGGCACGGCCTGGCCGCGCCACCGGCGGGAGGCGGCGCCCCGGCGAGGAGGCCGCGGCTGAGGGGAGCGGCGCGAGGCGGCCCGGGCGGGGCGGGGCGGGGCAGGGCAGCGCGCGGCGCCGTTGCGGCCCCCCCCCCCCGTTCCTTCTCCCCCTCCCTCCCTCCGTTCGTTCCTTCCCCCCCCCCCCCCCCGCCCCCCGTTCCTTCCCCCCGCGCCGGTGCCGCCGCCGCCGCCGCTTTCCCCGGGCTCCCACAGGGCGGCTTTGTCCCCCCGCTGCGGCGCCCGCTGCCCTGCTGGGGCGGGGGGGAGAGGAGGAGGAGGAGGAGGAAGAGGAAGGAGGTCACGTGCGGCGGGGCGGGGGGTGCCTGCGGGGCTCAGGGGGTGCTCGGGGGCAGGGCTGCCGGTGCGGCCTCTCCCGCGCCCCGGCCTGCCGCACGCCCGGCTCCTCTCCGTCTGCCGGCAGACCCGAAGGCCGGGGGAGGAGGAGGAGGAGGAGGAGGATTGCTTTTCCCCCCCTTTCTGAGATCCTAGTTCAGCAAATACATCTTAATGGAGGTACAGTGACCCGTTCGTCCTACTGATAACGGTGTGAACGAGCCAGGGCGTGCGAACCTCTGGGTTCCATCACGGGGAAATGTTACGCTGAGTTTTAATTTTAATGTCGGACTGAATTCAGGCAACTTCGGAGAGGCACTGCCCGGTTTCAGCATCCGAATTAAAAGCGGGTCATTCATTCTTGAAATGCAGCATTTTACGTATATCTTAAGGGTTACGCTGGCATGTCTGCTTAAGCTTACAGCAGTTTAATCTGTACTAGCAGTTAAAGTTACTCATTGATGAAGTGCTGACTTCTGAGTCCCCAGTTTTGCGGTAGTCAGGTGTAAGTAGATACAGTGATTGACTTTACCATGGAAATTGTTCACCACAAATACTAAACTTGAAGAAAGAGGTTTTTTTAAAACAAGTCATGTTAGAGTGCTTAGAGGTATAAGGCCATCACAGTATTTCTGCACAGTGTTGCCAGGACATTTTATTATGTGTGTATATCATCTTGGCTTTTATAATGTGATGTAGGATTGCGTTGAGCATTTCTTGCTATGAGAGCTGTCATTTTGTTCAGGAAATCCTGGTGTCTGGGGGGACTGTTAGTCAATCCAACACTGCAAGAAGGCTCATTTCTATTTATAAACCAACAGGGTTGTTATTATTTTTAGTAGAAGTTTTTCATCAACTTTGCAGTTTTAAGTAGGCCAGATGCTGGTTGGGTTTTTGTTTGTTTGTTTGAGTGTTCAGGGTCTGATGCTTTGGATAAAATTCACCAGTGGTCCTCATGTTATGACATAGATCCTTAACTTTAAGTATTTTCCTGTTATTTGCATGTTAGACTTTTTCAGGATGAATGGTGTTCTTTATAGACTTGGTATGTCGAGAAAGAAATATTTGACCTTTCTAATGATGCTGAAATTTGTGAATTGCTAAACTCTTAGTTCAGATGGATTATGTGTCCTTTTTGGTGCATTGGAGCTAGAATGTGGTTTTCTTGATGTGATGCATTCCAGTTTTCATAAATTCTCAAGTGTCTAGGCATGAGTTTTTCAGAATGAGCTTAGCACAATTGTTCTAGGCCTTCGTTCATGCAAAAGAATGTATTTAGACTTCACCATTTTAAACTTCATCAGACCATCCTAGTTAAGCATATGTTTTAATGACTGTATTTGTTGTAATGTTTTACAGGGCCAAACCTCATTTCCAGCAAGCAGGATTAATGGATTTCATTCAGTGAATTAAGTCAGCAAGCACAGTATTATGAGTGCTTTTGCAGAAGGGGGTTGGTGATGTAGTAATGGTAAATCACACTTGTGACAGCAGAAACTGTGCTTTCGCATGGTTAGCCAGCAGCATCCAGCAACTTAGCTGAGTCACTTTACAGGATCACAGATGTGTTGCTTGTTAAATGTTCTCTAATTTAACTGTATGTGCTAAAAATCTGTTCTTAATTTGAAATCCTTAGTGATCGTGCTAAAAGACAACTTGTATATTACCTCTCTGCCTTGCTGTGTTCAATACAGCTAGGAGTAAGATTAAAAATGAAAGTTTGGGAAAAAAAAAAAACCACCTCAGTAAAGAACCAGATGAATATCTTGTAACGACATCATGCTTTTCATGTTAAGATCAGCTGTTCAGTCATCAGCTGAAGCCGTGAAACAGCATCACTTCAGACATCAGGAGTCAATTTCTATCTATCATTGACAGAAAAACTAGATGAGTTATGTGGAGGTACGTTAGAATAAATCTTTTATGCTGAATGTTCATATGTAGATCTTTGCTAGAATTTGCTACTGCTTGGACTAGGTAATTATTTCCTTACAATGTCCTTTAAGCCTTGTAAGGAGAAAAAATGGAGGTAATATGTAAAACCTGATATTTCCTTTTGTTTTGAAGCATTTTCAAGAGCTATAAAATTGGAGTTAAGAATGAAAAATCTTACAGAAGTTTATCTTATGTTCTAAAATAGATGTCAGTTTCTTAAAATATTGTATTTAAGTGGTCTCAAGAATTTCCAGGGCTTGAGTTTGCCTGGATAAAACTTTCGCACCATTTTGTTGAATAGTTTTTGAGGGCGTGACGGAATCCTGGGTGTTTCCCACTAATACGTAAAATGACTGACATATTTCAGGAAAAGTCCTGCAATTCTGTGCTAGCAAAAGAGCTTTTCTTATCCGAGTAGTATCTGGCTAGCAGCCGTGGGGCATGTGTTTGTTTTTTAACTGGAGATTGTTGGAAAACAAACAAAAAATGTGTATGAGTATCCTACATAATATACCAGTGTTGTGCTTGATGTTTGAAGCAATCAGTAAGATATTTTGTCTCTTTAAAGGATTGTATTTTGTATTTAGAGAAATGCTGACATGGTAAAATAGATATGCTTTTGAGACCTAAACAGTTTATTTGGCCTACGGTTGTTTTAACTCTGGGAAACCGAATGGATTATAAGCCCTTGTTGCTTAGTATTTAGTGCTTAGTGGAGTAAAATTTGCACTGAAATCTTTATTTCTGTGAGCTGATGTTGGGTGGGCTACAAAATCATCTTCAGAGAGCAGGTAATAGATGTGAAGAAGAATTAAGACCAGATTTGGTGGAGGTTTTTAAATTGACTTTTCTCTGTCATTGTATCACTTCCCTTTTATGCCCACTTCTCCTCCCTCCCTGCTTTTGGAGAAATCAGTGGCTGCTTTTTTTCTTTTTTTTTTATTTTTTTATTGCATACAGCTATTGCATGTTACCAGCATGTGTACATATACATAAAACATACAAAAATACTGTACACATGCATTAATATAACTATGGGGAGCTGATTGCATTTAGCCTTAAAATCCTGACATAGCTTCAGGTCTTCAGCAAGACTAGTCTAGAACATCTAAACCAAAAAATAAAACATCATCTCTTTTTAAGAAAACAATAACTTAGTTTTGGTAATTAATTAAGTGAATACTATCAATCGGAATGTATTGGTCTCAAATGGGATGATGTGTCGTCAATTCTGTAACTGAGATAGTTGTTCTTTGTATGTTCTAAGGACATAACAGTGATAAAATGCACACGTTTCAGTTTTCTAGTTTGCAGTGGTTAAATATCTTGAGTACAGCTGAGATCTGAGGCACATCTTCAGAATGTGTTATGGTGCATCCTTTTTGTATGTTAGTTTTTAGTATTTTTCTTAACAAAGAATATAGTTGCATATTTAAGATGATACACTTGATCAAGCAAAAGCTGAACCCTGCACATTTTGAGTTCTGGCAAGTGTGTTTTCAAGTGTGTCATGAATTCAGTGTGGAGTATATTTTCAAAGTAACTTTGGTTTAGTTCTGAAGAACTGTTCTTTCGTATGCTGTTTCTTATGTCTGATTTGAGCATTCTCATACGGAGACACAAAGTCTTACATCCTCATTTTTGAAGTAAAAAGTCTGGGATATGCTGTTAAGACAGAACCCAGAGGGGAAAGTGGCAGTGAAGATAAAAGTAAAGCAATGCCGATACTGAATTTACAAGCTGTTTGCCATTTTCTCGGCTTTTGTAGAACAAGAAGTGAAGTGATTGTGAAAGGACAGCAGCATTCTGCAGGACACTGCTCAGTGGCAGGGCTTCTTCAGCTGCAGGGAAAAATTAGTCCAAGGTTGGAGCACTTTGATTTGACTTTCTGAATCTGTAAGTCACGCTCTTGGGATTGGGGAAGGTGATGTTGCTGTTCCGTCAGATGTCCTACTGACCCAAAAGATTGACATAATTTTTTTTCTCTTTTTAGCTTGCAAACTGTCTCCTGCACTCTTCAGCACCTTCTTCCAATGTTCTGAGAAAAATATTGTTCAGTATGAATGTGGGATGTGTGCAACTGCCCTGTTACTTCTGTAGGTCACCGTTAGGGCATAGGAAATTGGGGAAACATCTTTCTCAAGGAAACTTTAAAAAAAAACCAAAACAAACAAAAAAAAAAAAAAAACCAAACCTGGTGGATTGGTTTTCTTTACAGGTAGAAGTTATCAAAATGTTTTTCAAATACAGTTCTTACTGAAGTAAATAGCATGACTTCAGAATTAAGTTTAATCATTTTGTAGAAAACAAGACTTAAACCCCATGTGAAAGAAATAATAGGAAGTACACAAAACAAAATAACATTTATTTGCTAGCAAAAGCACAAATACTTGTGTTTCCATTCACTTTCTAACCAAGGCAGGTGTAACTGCTCTTCTTGATTTGTTTTTGTCTGACATCTAGCCATCTGCTTGGTGGCGTATCTTTCAAAATCTTGGTGAGAAGTTATTTCAGGGCTCATCGGTATGAAACCAGATATGCATTACAAGTATAAGGGTAATTTGTATGCTATACAAACTGTACTCGAGTATATTTTGTGTATTCATCTTGCATGCTGGATGGGAAGTATTCTTTTAGCCTGAGGGATAGGTAAGAGCTGCTACTTCAGGGTCAAGCAGAGCTACTCTAGTTCTGAACACTCAGATGAAGCCAAAACTCTTTGTAAGGAATTATCTCCTGTATGCTGATGAGTCTTGCCCAGCTCCTCTGACAGGAAGTCTTTAAATGTGTTGCATATTTGTAACTTGTAATTCATGCTGTGTTGCTTAATTGAAAAATCTCGGGTATTGCCAGAAAGTTACACACAGTATCTTGTGCTTATGTTCGGGGGATTTTGTGGGCGTGCATCAGTTTGAATTTTTCAGTCTTATTTTGGTTAAAGTCTCTAGGGCCTGTTGAATGTGACACTATCTAAATGCTTTTTTTCCAGTAAATAACTAGCTAGGAAATTAGTCTAGAGGATAGACTGTAAGATAAGGTATATCTTTAACTGTGTAACTAGATGAAATCTCTGTTGGAGTGAACAATTGAGTAGGCATTGTGGAGCTGATTAACGCTGTCCTACAGAGTAGGAAGGTGTGCTTTACTCATTTGCAGGAATTTCTTGTGAGTAAAGCTGAAGAGAAGAGGAAGGGAGCCACAGAAGACAAATGAAATGTAAAGGAAATACAATCCTGTGCAAGTCAGGAACAACAAAGGACAGACTTTCTGGTTGAGGGAAAACTTTCTTTGGACTGAACAGTTATCAGAATTGGTATCTATGGTACAATTTTTTTAGCATTACGCTTCTCCAGGTGTTCTTTGGTACCTTTGTATTGGTTTATATTAATTAGTCTCACTATTTGGAGCCTGGGCCTCTTGGTGCAGTGTGCAGCTATGAGTTTTAAGTTGTGCCTGCTCCTCAGATACAACCCACTTAATATTGATTTGAAGTGATTGCTTTTAATTCTGTAAATGGTGGTTCTATGTTTGGACCTTTTCATGATCTAATATGACCTGAATGTTAACTAGAATG
Organism: Morus bassanus; assembly: GCA_031468815.1. Lineage (NCBI taxonomy): Eukaryota > Metazoa > Chordata > Aves > Suliformes > Sulidae > Morus > Morus bassanus. Next base: position 52,798,460 of record CM062567.1, on the reverse strand, counting down.
TCACATGTCAACAAAAATGACATATCTTTACTGTTTTAGTCTCCTTTCCAAATGTTAACCACTCTTCTTTTAGCTTGTATTTGGTTATTTTGTAGTCCTCTGTTATTCAGTAGATTTTAGTTTGGAATAGGCATGTCCAGTACCATGATGCACCTATTTATATAGTTTAAAAATTTCTACCTCCCTATTTTAAAACTAGATATTATAAAAACAAAGTATTTTTGCGGACTTTGTGTTTTAACTCTAATAAGAACATCTGTAGAGAAAGGATGCAGAGTAGTCTTAAAATTCCCAAACATGCTGCGAAGTAATTAATAGGAAAACAGATAAGTTGGGTCAATTTGAATAAGTACAGCATCAAATATTTCTGTTTCGTCTGATTCAAGATTCAGATGCTGTGTCTCTGATCTAACAGGTCAAGGAGTAAGCAGGGTTATAAACTACATGATGCATCACTCATTAAGCAACTTCTCATGACTACAAAGGCTACTGCTATGTGTAGGGCAGGTGTCTTCAGGTTGTCCTGTAAACCTCTGAGTATTGCTGGATATCAGTTATGCCAGTAAAATCTCCCAACGAGTCTTAGCTAGTTTTCTGAAACTGAACATTCAGGAAAGGCTGGAATTGCCTTAAAATAATTGCAGGTTAATTTTTGCTGTGGTAAGTCTATTTTTCTTCTTTTTTTTATCGTTTCCTTTCATGCCTGAATTCTGGCTAACCAGTATGTGCAGCTGAGGGCGAGTCTTAAAGCAGTGACTGATGGAGCCAAATTCATCACAGTAGCAGCAGGTGGTATAACAAGGGGCATCTTGGGAGACTTGGGTTGAACAGTAGGAAAACTCTCTGTGGGAGCTAGTGCAACCCAGAGAAACTGTTAGAGGTTTTCAAGACTCAGCTGTTGAGAGCCTCAACTGATCAAGTGTTAGCCCTGGTCAAGTCCAGTGCTGGTCCTGCTTTTGGGAGGAGCTTGGACTAGATGACCTCCAAAGGTCCCTTCCAACCAAAATTTCTGTGATTCTGGGGCTATACAAATTACTGAGTTTATTCTCTCCATTTTCTGTAACTGTGTACCTGCTTCACGTTGGCCAGATTTTATATGAATTTGTCTTTTTATTCTGCTTTTGCTATTCATGTGAATGTGTAGGAGGTGGTAGACTGTTGATGACCAGTCTCTAGACTAACGTTCTGTGGTAGTGAAGTTCAAGGGCTTCATAATATTGGTTCTTGTTTAGCTAAAACCCAAATTTACAAGATGGGAGTGCGTCTGGAGACATTTCCATTTTCCAAATTCTGTGCTTTCAAGATCAGACTGTAATATCAAGTAACTGAATCAGCTTTGAAATTAAGATGGTATATTTCCCCAAATGTATGCTCTGTTTGTTTTTTTAAATATTCCCTCATGTTTACTAAGGAAAATTTGTTTCAAACAGAACGTTACTTCAGACTAACTGAGAAGTATTTTTAAAGGCATCGAAACCTTAAAAATGCTTCTGAGGCAATGATGTGTTAGAGCTAGAGACAGAATGAGTGCGGCTTGGAAAGGCTTTAAGTGCCCTTCAGGAAAGGGAGCAATGACTATCAGGAGGTCACTAGTAATGTGTTCACAACAAGTGTATTTCATGAAAATTAGTTATTTCAGTTATATAAACAGAAGAGGGAGAGAGTATGTCAGCAGAATGTTTTTGGCTCATTTACAGTAGAGAATAGTATTAAAAAAATGTGCCCAGGTAAGCTTTGGAGGCAGTCTCCAGCTCTTTGGGACACACACACCCCCACACTCCCAGTTTACAGTCAGCATTACCTCATCTTCAGAGGAGTTGGGTATATACGTGTTGGCTCCTAATCTGGGTTTGTGCTGGACTGTCAGAAAACACATTGAGAGAATTCTGCTAATACTCCTGCAGGTTAATACATGTTTATAGCAGATATTCTCAGTTTATTAGACTTTGTATATGCGGTGTACCAAAGCAGCCTTTACAGTTAATTGTATATTCTGTCAAAGGTGTTGGCTAGAGTGATTTGTGTCTATGCCTAGATAAAGAATGAAGTTGGAGTTTGTGATGGTGTGAGAGCAAACGGGTATGACAGTTCCCAGAACCTGAGGTCTTTTATTGCTTCGGGAGAATGTGTTTAGTGAACTTGGGTCCGGCATAGTTTGCTATGCTGACTGGGTAAATCCTGGAGTGCCTGTGATGGGCTGTTCACGGTGTGGTGGGTGCTGCCCACGCTGGGTCTGGGGTGGGATGCTGTCAAGCCTTCTCCTTACTTGAGAAGTTGCCAGCTCGGAACTTGCTGACTTGAAGACCATTTTCCTGTAGGTATTAGGTTGCCTGTTATGCTTATACATTGTTGTGTTTTATGTTGTGTGAATGTGTGTTAATATTATCTGAAGTTGTCTTTAAGTATAACTTTAAGTATTTGAACGTTAGGATTATAATACCAGTTACCCTATCAAGCTCTGGTCTTATAAGGAATTTTGTTTTTACTATGCCACGTAGTGTGCCCCTACAGATTAACAGGTATTGTAAGCAGTAATGCAAATCCTTTTATCAGAAAATAACTCCTTTGGTAAGGAGAGGGAGGGGCAAAGAACTGCCCTGTTTTTATTTATCTATCTATATGAGGAAACTTTTTGGCAAGGAAGTGCTTTATTTTTTTGTTTTGTTATGAATTAATATTACCACTGTTTCAGTATCAGCTTTCTCATCAGGAAAGACCTTAATTTAGTAATGAAAACCTTGTAGTTTTCACAATACTTTAGCATTTTGGCCACTGTATTGGCCATGTCATCCTATTTTACTCACTGAAAAGAAGAAAATATTTTCAGACTATTTTTGTTAACCTTCACAGAAGATCTATTTACGCTGGGAATTCTTGGGCAGTATTTAGTGTTGTTAGAGACATACATAAAAAGTATCCTAGGTTGTCAGTAGGTTTCAATGTCAGCTGTGACACAATGTTACTTTGTGTGCCTAGTTACTTGATGCAAATATGGTTTTTCTGATATTTTAAACTGAAACAATGTTGCCTTCTCCTGAAATTGCCTCCATGTGCACTTTCACTTTCGATTCTGCTGAGCTGTTGATAGCCCTTTGATTAAGCCTTTTTTTTAAATCACTTCTGTTATATCTCCTCAGTTAAATTCTTCTGTGTGTTTTTTCCTTGGAAAGACAGTAAACACAAAAATAATTTTAAAACAAGAACAATAGAATGAAAGAATAGGGATAGTATAATGATAGAAAAGAGGAGTACTGTTTTGATCCTGCATCTCTAAGATATATGTAAAGCTGACATGTGCAATGTGTGCCATCTGCTTCTGTCAGTATGAGTGAAAATAATGGTGTTAATTGTAAACATAACCTGAAAATCATGGGCTAGCTGTCACCATGTATTACTGAAGTCTTCATTAGACTTTGAGGGTAGGGAAGGAGTGCAGTCCTAACCTTGCTAATTTTAATAAACTCCTTTATTTTTCACTTATAATGCTAGTTAATGCGATTAATAGGAGTAAAATCTTTAGAAATCTTTAGAAATTTAGAATTTAGAAATCTTCACTAGGAAAGGTTTTGGAATTTAATTCTGTCTGAAAGCCTGAGTTATGGCGATAACAATTAAGTGTTAAAAAAGAAAACAAAACACATTTATTTTAAATTAAATACATAAAAACTTTGCTTCTTTCCAGGACATTCCCCCCGCCTTGTTTATGACTTCTAATAGGTCAGTATAGAACACTTACTTACCTAAATATTTTAGAGGTAGGAATTGAATGAAAGTGAATGTATGCAGTTGTGAAGAAAAGAAAAAAAGATAAAAACTTACTTCTCTTGAAATCAGGAGGAGTGAGGAGAAAGTATATCACAAATATAGTTAATGTGGATTCTTAACTCAGAATTTTTTATTTTCCTCTTAAATGTTTTGACATTTCAGTAAGCTTATAAATTCTCTCATTTCACCTGCCTAGTGGATGAAGGGAAGGCGGTGAATATAGTTTTTCTGGATTTTAGTAAGGCTTTAGTTATTGTTCCTCACAGCATCCTTCCGGACAAATTGTCCAGCTGTGAGGTGAGCAGGTACACAGTGCACTGGGTGAAGAACTGGCTGAACGGCAGGATTCAAAGAATTGTAGTGAACGGGGCTACGTCTGGCTAGAGAGCAGTCACCAGCAGTGTTCCTCAGGGCTCAGTGCTAGGACCAGTTCAATATTTTGATCAATGATCTGGAGGCAGGAGTTGAATGCACCACTAGTAAGTTTGCAGATGATACTAAACTGAGAGGTCCTGTTGACTCTCGAGGGACAAGAGGCCTTGCAGAGGGATCTGGATAGATTGGAGCACTGGGGAATCATCAGTGGCATGCCATTTAACAAGAACAAATGCTGGCTTCTGCACCTGGGATGGAGTAATGCCAGACACAAGTCTAAAGTGGGAGAGGTGTGGCTGGAGAGCAGCCCTGCAGAAAGGGGTCTGGGGGTGCTGGCTGACAGGAGGCTCAACAGGAGTCAGCAGTGTGCCCTGGTAGCCAAGAGGGCAAACCGCATCCTGGGGTGCATCAAACACAGCATAACCAGCTGGTCAAAAGGGGTGATTATCCCGCTGTAGTCAGCATTGCTGCGGCCTCACCTTGAGTATTGTGTGCAGCTCTGGGCCCTACCATTTAAGAAGAATGTGTACTTGAATGCGTTCTGAGGAGGACACCAAAGCCGGTGAAGGGGCTGGAAGGCATGTCCTCTGAGGAGTGCCTGAGGACATGGGGCTTGTCTAGTTTGGAGAGAAGGAGGCTGAGGGGTGACCTCACTGCTCTCTACAGCTTCCTGAGGAGGGGAAGCAGAGAGGGAGGTGCTGATCTTTCCTCCCTGGTACCCAGTGGCAGGACGTGTGGGAATGGCTCAAAGCTGCGTCTGTCAGGGGAGGTTTGGACTTGGCATGAGGAAACATTTCTTTACACACTTGTGAGAGGGTGGTCAAACCCTGGAACAGGCTTCCTGGAGAGGCAGTCGATGCCCCAAGCCTGTTAGTGTTTGAGGCATTTGGACAATGCCCTTAATCCCATGCTTGACCTTTTGGTCAGCCCTGAAGCGGTCAGGCAGTTGGACTAGATGATCGTTGTAGGTCCCTTCCAGCTGAACTAGACTATTCTAGTCTAGTCTAATCTAGTCTAGTCTATTCTACACTCATGATAAGTCAAATACCGATGAGACTGTTATTTGCCTGAAATGCCAGGGGTTTTTCAGCTCCAAAAACACTTTCAAGGACACATAAGACAAAGGATACAAGTGGAAAGAGGATTTTATTTTATTTTTCTGACTCTCTTTCAGGGCAGATGTTCACAAGCATTAACACAGTGTGCAAGTGTAGCCAGGAGCAGGCTGATGCAATCCTCAGTTTAGCTTGAAAAAACATCCCTTGGAGCCTGGCAAAGGCAAGTCAGAGAGCTACAGAAAGTCACAAATCCCTTACATCTTATGGAGAGCCATGTGCTATTGAGACTGCATGGGGAATATCGATTTCTGGCTCACTCACACGTCTCTTGTGACAAGGAGTTAATGGCACAGTTAGTATCTAGCACTGCTGCTATGAACTCCACCTCTCCAGGCAAGTCTGCTCCTAGAGTTTCCTGCAATATCGTGAATTATAGGCTGTTTATCTTCCTGGTGAATGTCCTTCCCCCAGGCGCTGCAGGGAATGAACATGCCGGTCTGTAAACATCATTCCTTCATAGGACATACTTGATTTTGACCACACATCCTTCCTGAAGCCTGCCGTATAGAATAACCCAAACAATGGGACTGCCTGGAGCCGAAAGAAAGGGTGCCAGCTGAAGCCGGCCTCCTTCAAATCAGAGGCAGGCACTGGGTCAACCCACAGATGATACAGCAATCCTGAAAATATGTAACTGATATTGAAGAAACAACAATGAACTATAAAATATTAACCTTTGCCAGAAACAGGAAAGGAGATAACTGACCAATGCACAAAGAAGGCTCTTTCTAGAACAAACTCAATAGTTTTAAGAATGTGATTTTCTCTTTTTTTTTGGTCATGAGGTTTTTCACATGAATTCGTATTTTGGCATTAAAAGAATCCCCAAACATTCCCACATCTAGTTTGTAATTATTTTTTCTCTGTTGTTTCTAAGCTATTCTTTTTCTTTTAGCCTTTGAATAGGAAGGACTATAACCAATGTCATGTATCACTTAGGATGCAAAACCTCAAATAATACGGCAGCATGAATACAGGCCAATCAGTCGCTGTTTCCTGAAGAGCGAGAATGAGGATCAGTACCAGTCACGCACAAAAGAAGAAGAGGTGTGTGGTATTTTCAAAAGTATGACACATAGCATTGAGAAGCACACTTTTTGCCTTCCAAAACTTGCTCCATTGTGCTTCTTGGCCAGCAATGCATGAGAAGCACTCTCGTGCCTGCCCCGTGCTTGTATTGTACGCAGGGAGAGCTGAAAAGTGGCAGTTTCAGATGGTGCAGGAAGCCTGGAGCCCTTCCAAGCACAGGCTGTTTTGCACAAGCAAGATCAGCTGGGGAAATGGAGCCAAAGGAAGAGCAGAGCTCGCTCCTGCTCCAAACTTGCAGTGGGCAAGGGAGAGCCAGGGCACGAGTGGTGCCTTGGAGGTGCAAGAGCAGCTGGCAAGAAGCGAGCCAAAAGGGCCCAAAGGAGGCCTGGCAAGGAGCTGTGCTCAATGCTACAGCGGGCAAGAAGCATCCCTGGGGGTCCACCCTGGGGGTCCACCCTGAGGGTCTAGAAAGCTTCCTCCCCTCCAGACACAGGGCACAAGGGCCACCTTTCTGGAGCAGGAGCAGCAGGCACCTTGCCAAAGTGGCCCAAAGGAGCCCTGGCAAGGGACCGTGCTCAATGCTGCAGAGGAAGGCAAAAAACCCCCTGGGGACACTTGCTAGCCCATCGTGGGGGAAAAAAAGCCTTCCTCCCCCCTGCAGCTGCAGGGCACGAGAGGCCATCTTCGTGGTGCACGAGCAGCAGGCAGTGACCCAGCTAAAATGGACCGGAGGAGCCCTGACAAGTGGTCATGCTCAATGCTGCAGAGGAAGGCAAAAAACCCCCGGGGACCAGTGCCAATTTTCCCCGGGGGAAAATTCCTTCCTGACCCCAGCACTGGCGATCGGCTATTCCCTGAGCATGTGAGCAAGACCTGCCTCCTCGTCCTACAGGCTGGTCATGCCTCCCAGGAGATGCCCAAGCCCTATTCTCCCTCAGGCTGGAGCTGTCGCAGGGGCTTCTGAGAGTGGCCAAATATCCCCAGCCTGATCAACTTTGGGGGCAAGAATCCTTCCTGCACCTGGCAGGACACCAGTGGGTGCTCCAAAGCACTGGGACCCCTTGCAACTTCTCTGCATCCCACTTCTTATGGCTGCAGCCCGTGGCTCCACAGGGGAAGAGGATGGCACTTGCCACTGCTGTCCAGCTGCAAAAGACTGATAGCCTAGGGCAGCTTCAGGAGTTGATGGTTCTTCTCATCTCCAGCAGCCTTGTCCAGCTTCAGGTTTTCTTCCTTCAGCCCCCTCCAAGTATTTCCAATGGCTCCTCAAGGGTGTTCTCTTGGGTGTCTTCGGGCTGTCTCCAGGCCAGCTCTGGCAGACAGACACAAGAGGATGCTCCCTTTTATGCTGCCCCGGGGCATTGTGACTGCTGCGTTGCCGGGTGGTGGCCCTGTGCCATGGGGATGACGGGGCCCTCCCTGCGCAGGCCTGCCCACCACCCCTCTGCCCAGCATCCTTCGGAGGAAGGTCTTTGGGGTGCTGGCCCTGATGCAGTCCCTGTGCCCAGGAGGCCTAGGGGGCTGTCCCCACCCTTGGTGGCCATGCACTGGGCACAGCTGCTGGGTGTCCCTGATGCCTCCTCTGCCACTCGGCTCTCAAGGACAAACCTGGTGCTGTTACTCTTCTCTCAGGCCATGGCAGAAACCAACCCTGCAGCCCACAGACCACCGCTATTAGCCATCCCCTCTCTGTGCCACAGCTAATCTCCATGAGGCCACGCAGTGAGGACGATGACAGACACAAACCCTTTTCTGGGGAGATAACGGGATGGTTTTAGCAGCCACAGCGTGGAGGAAAGCCGAAGTATAACCAGAGCCATAGGCTGGGATGGACGGTGCCAGTAGACCTCCATGGAAATAACGCAGGCTTTGAAAAACAAGTGAGCAGAGGTGACACTGGTGTGGTGGAAAGGTTAGTCGTTTTCAGACCTAGAATATTTGGATCCATGCCCAAAGCACAGGCAGGCAAACGACAACTCTTCCAAACGGCAAAAATAGCCCATTACTGCTATCGCCGTCACATCCCCTCGTCCCGCTGAAACCAAGTTGTGCAGTTGGCTGTGTTTACACGGGATAGAAAATATGCTTCAGCCTCATGGTAAAACTTCCACAGCTCATTTGTGACTTTCACCTTTCTGAGAGTTATTTCTCTACCTCACTTTTTGTGGGAAGATGTCCAGATCTCATCTGAAACCCTGGCAAATCTCTTTTTCCTTTAGGATTTAGTATTTTGAGTACTGAAAGAGGAAGGAAGGGAGAGTTCTTGTCATTTTGTCCGTTTACGCCAAAACTCCTATGTACATTCAGGTTGTTAAGAGAATGGGGGAAGGTTTTATACGCTCTACATTATTTGGTTGTGGTGATGCCAGAGGTGGAAGAAAGGGCTTTGGTTCCCTCTGCATGAACTTTGCCGAGACGCAGAGAATGTGCATGATTTCCTCTCCCTTCCTTACCAATGCATCAAGTGACGTGTGCTACTACACTGTTGTTTATGGTGAGGTTGTCTGCTTGGAAGGAAGACCTGAATTGTTTTGAGGTGTTTCCCATATTTTTCCTTGCACTTCAATAGCTCTTTTCCTCCTTTGGCCTTCATCCTTGGTATCTTTCTTGAAAGTGATGGCAGCCCTCTCAGCCTTTTTCTTGCTCCTTCTGGTTGTCGTCGTCTCCTGCAGGTCCTCCATGCTCCTAACCAACTGCTTAGTCTTTGTCTGCCTTCGTCCCAGATGGAATGTATCTTTCTTGAACCTGAGTAGTGAGAAATGTCCATAGTGGTACAGGTGAGCGCTCACCAGGGCTTTGCACAATGCTTGCCTTTCCTGTGGAAATACGTTGCCTGACACACAGGAATGCGTTTGCCTGTGTCACATCATGGGCTCACAGTCACCCTGTGACTTACTCATGCCTCCAGGAACATTTGCCTACTCCGACGTTTCTGAAATGTAGCAGAAACTCACGGCGCTCCACCTGACGTTGTGTTACCTACTTCTACGCTGCAGTTCTTCAGGCAGGGTTTAGGGATGTAGGGCATGTCTCTTCTGTCAGAGCTTCAGCTGGTAGGGAGGATGGGGGCTGTAGAACTATACCGCGAGATCGAACTTTTCCTGGTTCATGGATGCCACGGAATCCAGAATATGATGTGCCTGATGAATGTCTCTTTTGGAGAAGGCAGGAAGCCTACATTTCTTCAATGGTGGTTTTCTGCAATCTGAATTCAAAAGACCTGACCATGAACTTCACTGTTTCATACATCTGATGACATCAAAGTGTGAAGGGTGAAGCCTGAGAGATGTGCTAAGGGGGCTTTCACCCCTCAGCAGCCTGCTGGAGTCCAGCTCCACGCAGCCACGACCAGCAGATCCAGCCCTCCACCAGCTGGCTGAGCAATGGACGGGCTGTGTGGTGGGCTCTGAGCATGAAGCTGGTGGTGTCAGTCCAGTCGTTTTCAAAATGGATGTCTGCCTCCTAGGGAAGAGAATAACCACAGCCGACACTAACTGAGCTTCCGTTTTGGAAGTTTCATTGGAGCAAGTGCCAAATCAGCCCAGAGACTGGAAAAGCTACAAGAGACGAAACACTGGTGGGTCAACGTGATGCAGTTTGTGGCACTGCTATCTGTGAGGATATGCTTTACTCTCCAGGAGTGTGAATAAAGGTTGCTGATGATTTTTTAAATGAATTAGGGAAGAGGAAGGCTGTTGCTGGTAATGCTGAGATGGGTAAGGAGGTTGCTGGCCAGGTGGCCATCCCACACTAAAAGGCAACTGCCTCTCTTTAAGAGCCCCTACATGCCTGGAAGATAGCTGCAAAGAAGGTCTGAAGATTTTGCTTTTTATACACCCACCTGAAACCACTTGAGAATGTTGGTGTGATGAAATTACTGATGACATTATTCACATACATAGGAACTTCTTTTATTTTTTCAATTAATGAAAGAAATGATGGAAAACAATCTTCTAGCACAGACTTTGTGAGGAATCCCTTTGCAAAACTGGTGCAGTCAGTGCAGGAACCTGCCAGGCTATTTTTATTGAGTTAAAGAATCTCAGCATTTTGATGCAAGCTCAGTGTGACGCGACAGGCCCTTGCATGTGTCCAAAGGTGGATGTGATGGATCAGCAGGCAGAGCGAGGCTAGAGGCAAATTCCCTTGCCAGGAGTGCCCCTGTCCAGAGGGCTTTGAGGCAAAAGACAGTCTGTCAGTAGCAAGAATTTCAGACTGTATGGAATTTTTAAGCTAAAGCTGATGTTTTGAGTTGTGCTTGAAAACAAACTGGTAGCCAGTGCATTTTAAGACCATGCTTTCCTCTTTGCAAAGGGCCCCACAAGGCAAACGAATGCTTGAACTAGCACATCCTGAAACAATTAGCTCTAGCTGTACTAATTGCATTCCCGTACTGTGCTGTATCTAGCAACAATCCAGACTGGAAGTAACAATTTCCTAGATAATTGCACTGACTGCCACATCAAAAAAAAAAAAAGTCACATCTTCTAGCCAATGTAGATGGAAATTTTTTGGAAGTGCGGGTGTTTCTTAGCTTTTTTCTTCCTTTAACAATTTCTTGGCTTTTCTTTTCTTTTTTAACTCTGGCCACTGATAGCCAGATCTTGGGTTTATATCTCATCCCAAATGTTTTCCTGTGAACGCCTGTTACACAGCAGGGCACTTCAGCATGACGGTTTTCAGTACAAAGCAAGTGCTGTTTACAGTGCTCGAGTGCAGCGATTCTGCTCACACCCTTGGGTTCAGGTGGCCCAAAGTTCATTGTAGCACTTGAAACACCTGACCAAACACATGCCACATATGTCTTCCTCCTCTAAAGCCCTTTGACAGCCATGTTTCAGGCAGCTGCTGTAGAAACAGAGGAGGAAGCTTTAAAGATGTATTGTGCTTGGCTGCCCTTGCCTGGTGCTTTTGGCTGGCTGGGACACGACTCGCCATGGAGGCAATATCCAACATTTGCTTCTGCTCTTAAAAAAGATCCTCCAGAGAGGGAGATTTCGTTAGCGAGCAACATGTCTGATATCACGTGAGCGCGGCTCTAATATAGACAATATTAGCCCCAATCTTTGAAGCACAATAGCGCTTTGCTTCCTGTGGCTTAGTTTTTGCGATTGCCCGTTTTGCAAGTCTGGGTGGCTTGTGTGATGGGAAAGGCAGCAGGTGCATGGGAACGTGTCCTGCCTTGCTTCGTTCTGGACTTCTCCCTCTGATTATTTCTCCTAATGTTTCCCATGGGGACCATCCGTCCTTTTCATCCACATCTGTAAGAGTGAGACTGTTGGAACAAATAATCCTAAGGGCAATAGCATTCTGGCAGTGTGAGCTAGCACAAGGTGGAAATTAAATGGAAGGGAGTTAGGCACTTTCAATGTCCAAATTCAGCAGCTCAGCTAACTAAGAAATGTTTTCTTGGAAAGGAAAGAACAGGGTCATAAGCGCTGACTGTTGATTTCCACTGGCTAGAGCTGATTTTGTGCTCAATCTACCCGCTTCAGCAAGAGGTGCAAATGTTTGGTACTTCCTTGAAGTGAGCCTGAAAGGTCAAATCCACCCAAAGCCTCCTTCCCTCCCTGCGGGGCCGTCAGGCGCTGAGTGAGCAGCGTCCACATGAGCAAACCCCACGGGTACTCTGTCAGGTTGGTCAGGTCTTTCAGAGGTTTGTATTGCCTGAGAAGAAATGCCTGACATTTAGGAACCTTTAAATTTCAATTTGGTTCCCCATGACTTTTCTATAAACCCATAAAACAGGCTGAGAAGGGGCAGGCAAAGATAGTTCTCTGTCGTCTTCGTTTTATTTTTTTCTCCCCTTCTTTTCTTTGGGGCATGGTTGACTGGTTTCTGGGCTACTAATCTGTTGGCGTACTTTAATTTTGCCTCGTCTCACTTCTTTTTTCACCTTGCTCTTTCATTGCTGTTTTTCTCCCATTCTCACTTACGTGGAACGTGAACCTTATAGATTCCTTGAATGGGATTTCCAGCCTAGGATGTCCCAGCAGGCTGGGAGCAGGGAAAAATGTCATCAGTTTGGGTAAGCTTTCTCCCATGATAAGGGACACTGCCTGTTGCTCATAGCATGCTCTGTATTCAAGCAAGCACATTTGATTAAAAAAAAATCCAGATTTTTTTATGCCATACAGTTCCTGTGCTGGCATAAAACATCATTTTTCTTTGGAAATCTGCAGAGTATCGAGCGTACACACAAGTAAAGAAACCACATCCCTTTGACAGGACAAGGTTTCTAGGAAGAGGCAATATCTTTCATTAGCTCAGTTGGTATGGTTGGAAACAGTAGCACACTTTAAGCAAGCACCCCTCTTCAAGCCCACAACAGAAGCAGCTTCTTTCAAAGCTGAATGCCAGCTGAGAGTACTTATTCAGAATTCAGTTCTTCTGACAAGCTGCAGTATTTATTATGTCAGTGATTTAAGAAGATCTTCTTGGGGCCAACTCTTGCTGATGCAGACTAATGAATTTGCTGTCGTTAGAAAGTCCACCTGTAAGTCAGAGAACTGATCAGCAAATAAACATACATTTTATTCTATGGTATGGAGATTCAGCTGGGTAGAAGTGGTTTTGCCAATTAGGAATACAACATTGTCGCTGATGTCCTTTGCTATCGGCATCTGGCAGCCTGCAGCTAGCTAGGGCTAGGATGCATAATAACAACAAAAACCCAAACAAAACTCCAAAATTAGTACCTCTCCTTTCATTTAGGATTTGCCTCCTCTGCTGCAAGCATAATGCTAAACAGCATATGTGGGCAGAAAGCAAAATATTGGCTCCATGTAGAGCCCTGTGAGGGTCCTGTGGCAGGCACAGCACCATCACCTTTTCTGGTGTGCAGAGCCAGGTGGGCTTCACTTTGAGATCTTCTAAGAAATTATCAATTATTTCTAGCCCTGTTCTGTTCAAAATTACAGTCTTTTTCTATCAAGGCTTCCTGGAGAGGCAGTCGATGCCCCAAGCCTGTTAGTGTTTGAGGCATTTGGACAATGCCCTTAATCCCGTGCTTGACCTTTTGGTCAGCCCTGAAGCGGTCAGGCAGTTGGACTAGATGATCATTGTGGGTCCCTTCCAGCTGAACTGAACTATTCTGTTTTATTCTACAGAACTGTGAGTCTGATGGTACTCATGAAATTAGTGGCAGTGGGTACTATTTCTGTTTGTGGGAAGAGAGGACAGAATAAACGGTAGTTCTTCGGAACTCTTACTTTTCAAAATGTTCTTCTTTTCCTCAAAGAAGAAACATGAATCCTTGGGTATGGACTAGGCTTTACTAGAGGATGTTACGAGATAACCATGTTTCTGCTCAACTTTACTGTGTAGTGTACTGAAATATGTCTTTGCACAGTGAATAGTTAAACGATACACTTTGTTTTGTGCAGACACATTTTAGATAACGTGGATATTATCAAACTAAAGATAAATGTGATTTGTAGAATAAGGTTTAGTGGCTGGTATTTGAAACAGAGGTATAGAAGTAATTGCAAAACAGTTTCTGACTGAAAATGTATATCAACATGGGATAGTCAGAGAGGAGCAGGTTCACTGGAATTCTTAATGTGGAGTAAGTCTGCGTTCGTGCTCCTACAGTAAAGCTTCCTAGTCCTTCCAGTACTATAATTGTCCAAATGTGTTTTGTTTGTTGTTTTTTGTTTTTTTTTAAATAAAAGGTAGAAACCTGATGCAAATTCTATTTAACTTCAATATTTGTCCACTTGCCTAACGGTGTTTATAAATTCTAATTTGTGCATGACTCAGAGGAAGGGAGGGAGCGTGTGTTACAGAGTTGAGACTTGTACTTACTGGGAAAAGTCATTGCACAAATCCTGACATCTCTCACCCAAAGTTGGGTAAACAAGAGGGTGAGAATGAGAAGTAATGAAGATGCTCAGTTGTAAATCTGCTTGAAAAGATACTGGAACAGAGCGAGTGCAGAACGACGATGTCTGTCTTTATTTTTATTCCAGTAATGATGAAACTGATAATCTCATATTCCCACTTATTAATTTCTCTGGTCATGTGTGCTCTGCTAAAACCTCTTTAAAGGAGATTAGGCCCAGCAAAAGGCCTGTCAGCTTTCCTGGTCCCATGGCTTACGACTGAGAACCAGAAGACATATATCTTAGGTTGGCTTTGGAAAGCCATGGGCGGGAGCGTCGTGGGGTTGATTGCCAGGCAGGAGCAGGATGGCAGTAGCCTGCCCGTGCTTGTGCTTGGTGTTGTGCTCAGTTCAGCCCACAGTCGGATCCCAAAATGAGATGGTGATTGATACTGGCTTGGTTTGCCTCTGATTGCTTGTTCCCTTCAGGCAGAGACTCAGCTGGCAAGGTAGTTTCTGTCTCTTTCTGGGTCTGCTACTGTTCTCATGACGTTGCCCAAGAAAAGTGGACTTTGAACTACCTGAAGGCTGTGTGTGTGACTTGACCTAGACATTGGCCATCCCTGGCTGGCCTGCCTCTTCCTCGGCTGTGATGTGCGTGCGCTGGCAACTCCCTGCCCTACCTTTCCTTTTCCCTGTGTTCTTGTACCCTCGTGTTTGCTTAGTAGTGTGCTACAGATCCCCTGTCTGCTTTTCCAGTTGTGCTTTGACTGACTGTTCTTGCAGACTTGGGAGTTGAAACACTGTTGGAAGGGAAGAGTGGGAAGGGTTTGTCTTTCTGTTTTGCAGTTTACTGAAAGACAGCCCACACAGGAAGAGAAAAAGTTTTGCTCTTGAATTTCAAAAAGTTATCCCCCCAGTGTTACGGAAGCTTGGCAGAAGTGATTTGTATTGCAGGATGTATAGCTTAATCTTCTGAGTATTTTGCATAAAATTAAATTTTCTGTGCGTTTCCTTGAAACTTTTGTGACCTTCTTAGTCAACACCTTCTAAAAGCTTTAATTGGAAAAAGGTTCTCATGGAGTAATGTAGTGAATCGTACATCAAACTGTTCCATTTTATAAGAAATTTAACTTGATTCTTTTTTTTAGAAGCCTTACAGTCAGAAGAGGCTTAGGGTAATTGCATTACCTTTAACCACTGGGTTGCATACAGTTTTTTCAGAGACACCCTGTCTGGCAATGTAAATTGCTGTAGCAGCTGAATTTATCTATAGAGCAAATAGCAGTGTATTTGCTTTGTAGAATGATTACTCCAGTATTCAGCGTTTTTAATGGACTTATAATCTTTTGGTTGTGTCAGCTCTGGATGCGCTGATAGCTAACACTGCCATTTTTCATAAGTTGTATGTGGAACTTCCTTTAAGTCGGCTTCCTATTGATAGTGATTAAATCAGGATTGGAAACCTTAAAGATGCATAGCATCATGCTTTTTATTCATTCCCATTTAATAATCTCACTCTAACAATGTGGAGAACGGAGCCTTCTAAATCTAGACAGTGCTCCCTTATTCCCACCGGTCTAATTGAATATCAGATCTCTTGTTTCACAAATCCCCTGAGAGGTGAAGACAGCCTAGATATATTTTAGAAACATTTTTTAGAGCCTACTTGCCAAATTCTCTTAGTTGTTGGTTTAGCAAAAAGAGATCTGACACGGTAAGATGAAATTATCTACTAGAGTTCTGGGGTTTTGGTGTCTAATGTGTTTTGGTTTTGTCTGTTTGTTTAGAAATTCTTTCTATATGGATCAGCCTTCTAGTGATGGTGAAACTGGAAGAAGACCACTCTAAGCAAACCCAGGATGAATCGGGTGCCAGGTGATACAGAAAATGCTCACAGTAGCAGTGTGGAATCCTGTCCTTCCTTGCGGGATGTCCACTCCATCAACCCAGCGCAGCTGATGGCAAGGATTGAGTCATATGAAGGCAGAGAGAAGAAAGGCATATCAGATGTCAGAAGGACTTTCTGTTTGTTTGTTACATTTGATCTCTTATTCATAACCTTGCTGTGGATAATAGAATTAAATGTGAGTTGCCTTTTCAGTACCCTTAGACTTTATTAATTTATTTATTCACTTCAGGAGTGGTTAATAAGTTGCCCTTTTCTATCCCAAATTATATGCTATTTCTAGCTGTTTAAATTAAAGCAGCTTCTTTTAAGCTTTCATGAACATAGTGTCTATTCAACTGCATCTACTTTTAGTCATTAGGATACATGGTTTATTATCTTCTTATCATTAAACCTTTTGATGTTCCTCTACTCTATGAACCATGCTGAAGAAACTATTGGAAATCCAGTGAACTTTCTAGGCAGCAAGTAAACAAAAATGTTACTGTACGTCCTTGAATTTACCAGATGTGTGAATTTTAACAAGATTTGAGAGTTTACCTTCTGAGTAACTCAAAGTCAGTGATATTTCACTGAGGTGTTAGTCCCTGGAAAGACTTCCAAAGGCCAAAACCTTTCTTTTGCTGTGATGTATTTTCTTTAAGACAAACTTTGTATGCTATATATTGTGTATGGCAGGGTGCATTTAAACAACATAAACTCCCACAGTTGCCACCTTTTAACTCCAGCATTTGTAATTTGGAAAATGAGGCAGTTCTCCTGAAATTTCCAGAAAGCAATAGGATAGCTGATTGGTTATTATTTCCTAAGTAGCATCCTAGTTCTCGAGCTGGTTTTTAAGCTATAATCTAAAGTATGCATTTAAGAAAGGACACACAGGAAAAAAGGGAGGAATCCCTTTCCTAGACAAGAAAGATCTTGAGTAAACATTTTTTTGTCAGCATTTTTTTACGAGATAAATAACCTTGGTTATTGATCTGACATTATGAAGTTTCAGGAGCTGACTGTTCAAGTAGTTCATTGATACAGTGAAAAATACACTTTCCGATTTAATTTGAGAAAGCAGACTTTGCTTGCCTGAATGCCATAATTTTGGGACTAGACATCTGTTGTCTCTCTAGGTGGAAAGACTGTTGTATCCGGTGCATAAAGTTAGCCTATCTCAGAAAAGCAGCATAGTTCTGATGCATTTCTTTTTTTTAGGCCAATTTCTCAACAGCTTGTTTGGCTAAGAGGAGCGGAGTCTGGGTTTGTATTTCTTGTCAGAGATTCAGAGTACAGATTTTCATATTAGCACTCTCAGAATTTTTAAGGTTCTGTATAGAAAATGCTACCAACTTATGGTGTTTCATTTTGAATGCTGCGGCATTAAGGGACCTCAAGATCCTAGCAGTTTTCTTTGTGAAAAGCTTTGTTTTAAGGAGAACATATTATGAACCAGAGTCCTCCTATACAGCCAAATGTCATCAAGAATGAAAAAGTTTTTTGTCTTCAGAAGTCATAATATTAGAAGCCATCATTTGATATCTGCGATCTGATGCATGGTTAGGGGTTTTTTGTTCTGTTTTTTAAATTAAGTTTTCTCCATTGGGAAGTCAAATAGCACTGCGTTAGGACTGTCCATCACTGGTACATAAGTAATGGGACTTCAGAATTGCCACCAGAGTTCCTGTAAGTATTGTTTTCCCTTTGTCGTCATTATCCAGTGTGCTTAGGCGCAATTTATTTTTAAACACTTCAGGGACTAGCTTCATGGCAGTTTGAGCAAACCCTAAATCAAGGCTGTCATGGTTCTTTCTTCATCCTTATGTTAGCATGGTGCTCAGGCAGCCACGCAGTGAACAGCTTGGAGGGGGGGGAGTTGATCTTCCTTAGTTATGCTGGAAACAGATGATCACACCTGATGCAGTAGAGCAACCAAGGGGAAACTATATTTAGAAAATGATTTGTCAGGTAGCCACAGAGGGGGAGGGAGAGGAGAGAAGAAGTAGAAGAAATTTGGAGTTGGAGTGGATAGTCTCAGGAAAACACTATCCAGCAGTATAGTTGGGAAAAGTGTGCAAGTGTCTGGGCTGCATTGCTTTGAGATGGTGAGCATATGTTGTTGGCGTGCTTCAGTACTGCCTTTCTTTAAAAGAATAACAGTAGCCAGACTCTGTATTAAAGCCTTCTGTTGGTGTCATTTTCCAGTACTTTATGTAACTATTTCATGCGGTGCTTAATTATTGAATTTAATATTAAAAACAACAGGATATGGACACTAAGGTTTTTTGCTCCCAACTAAGATATATACTTCTCTCACTCTCTGACCTAATACATCCTAAATGATTTTCTTACTCACCCAGTTTGAACAGGAAAGTGACGAATCCTTCCACTGGAAAGAAACACAGTGGCTAAGGAAGATGTAATGAAGAAACATGAAAGAATTAAACTTGGGCATTAGTTATTTGTGGGAGAATGGTCTAATAGTTGCAGCTTTTGTGTTTTTTTACAGTAGGTTTTTTTTGCTCATCTCTCTTAAAACAAAGTATGTATGCTGATAAGGAAGAGATCTGGAGTATTAATTCAGTTACTGTTTTGTTTTCTATTTGCTAACATGTGACTAACTAGAGCTAGTTTCTGGGTGTTTTCACCTGTTCAGCTGTTTTGATCCTCCTTAGGAGACATAAAATACTCCATGAATTTCTGTAACAGACCTTATATTTAATCATTTCTTCTTCCCTCAACAACTTGTTTGCTTTTATTTTGGGACAGTCTGAAAAGTAGCTTGCATAGGCCAGGTGATAATCCTAAATGTTTTTACTTTTTGAAAATTGTATAAAATCATGAAAAACAAATAAGGACACTAATCTTGAAATTGACATTCTTAGCATATATGTCCTCTGTACTTTAATGATCTTTTTGTATACTCTTCGGATTTGTATGTATTTTGGCTTCAGTAACTTCTGTTCTAAAGCTGTGTGTGTTGTTTCTTTGTAGGTGAAAGGAGGCATTGAGACTACCTTAGAGAAAGAAGTCCTACAATACGACTACTCTTCTTCATATTTTGATATATTTGTAAGTGTTCTTTAAAAAAAAAAAAAAAGAAACCAGCAAAAGTATAGTTTTCCCACATTCCTCCTTCCATAGATGTTCCCTAGTTTTAAGTCCCGGGAAAGGGTTGATCTTTCTTGATAATTGAAACCGGAAGGACTTGTGCCAAATTTCACCCATCGAGGTGTTGCCCAGTCCTGCTTTGGCAGCAGGCTCATTGAGCCTGTGGATGGAGGTGCTTAGGCACGCTTAAATTGCATTTTCTGCTTTGGGGGGTGTGGAAAAGCAGATGAAAAACCTTAGTCAAGAATGTGAGACTGAGGAAACATAAAGTTAATTTATTAAGAGGGCAAGACCAATAGTCCTCCAGCTGTAAAATCATTTTGTTTAAACTGATGTTTTTGTCCTTCCTCAGAAATAGGTCAGTTGCAGTGAGGAGGGACTTGTTCCCAGGTTGGCCTGTATAGGCTAGGTTTTTTTCACATTTCTGTGTTTTAACTCAAATAGGTTTTTTTAACGTTGTACTAAAAACAGATGACATGAAGTAGGATTCTGTTTTACTATGTATAAGCACCATAGGCACATGGGAGGAACGTAACTGCATTAGGAAATTTCTCTGACTTTCAGCAACGCAGTAGCTCTGTAGTTGCAATGCATTTTGCACTGCATGGACCATGATCTCAAAGTAAAAGCTGTTTTTTTACGGTTCTTCTAAAGGGCCCCATGTTTTTGCAAGATCATTAATTCTACCAGATCTTGTTTGCCTGGCAGAGATGAGTTGGTTTGGTATCAGTCATTTTATATTGATGACTATATCCAGAATCTCTCTTTGAAACTGGTGTAAAAACTCATCCTTGCTTCTGCATTGGACCATTTGCTGTGTCAAATGGAATGAGGTACTGGATACAAAAATTTCATAAGCTGGCAGACTATGCTATTTTTGCCTTTCTCATTATTTTGCTGGCAGGTTCTCCATGATATACTTTACTGCAGAAAGGAAAAAAATGTTCTTTGTAAATCTTGATGCTCTGGAAATTATTTTGCCCTGTAGTTGAACCAAGGGTTAAAAACATGTAATGCAAAATAATAGACTTTTATTCCCTGGTAAGGTCATTGAATTCTGCCAAATGATTTGTGGGCTTATACTGGATTTCTTCTGTTTCTACTAAACATCACTGAAACACATATATTTGCATAAGATTAAATGGGTTCGTTATACCTCTGGCCATGTCTGTCCTTGATTTCTCTTCATTTTTAAGCGTTTATTTCACATTTTTTAGACTCTGAACACATCTTTTAAAACAAGTTGGGGGCAATGTAATATCAAAGAATAAACAGAGAAATGGAGGGTTAGGGTCCCTGATTCAGAAATCTCATCTGTCTGCTATTGATTTCATTTTCTGGCCTATAAATACCATAACTTACCTTTATTTACTGCAAAATATTTGGAACAGCTTGTTATTGCAGGCATCTTCATAAAGAATAATTGATGGTTGTGATGTAAATATTTTAAGGACTATGAAAAATTTAGTAAGTAGAAAATAGTTTTTAAAATTTCTTCCCATTTTCTGATTGCATTTGTGAAGTCTTTACAGTTTTTAATGATATTCTTGCACAGTAGTACAGCACTAAGATTACTGAGATGCACAGTGATGCTTGAGGTATTTGCTGGATTAACTGCATCTAGATTTAACTGCTTAGATTCCAGTCAGATAAAATGATCATGAACATACTCTGTGTATCTTTCTTATGTTACTAACTTATTTGTGGAATTGCACATGCTTGCATATTTGAGCCTATGTAGGCATGAGTGGTGCAATTTGCTTTGCAAATGGGAAACGATGTTCAGTTTCTGTTTTATAAGCACACATTCAAATTTGTTTCTCAATAACAGAACTTAGATTGTCCTGTTTGAAGTTGTTTTGTGAGCAGTTAGTATTTTCAGTGAGCTGAGAATCTTGTGGTTCTTCTGTGTTCTGAATTAACCAACAAATATTTTTTTCCTTTCTCTATAGCTACTGGCAGTCTTTCGATTTAAGGTGTTAATACTTGCATATGCAATGTGCAGACTGCGCCATTGGTGGGCAATAGCTGTGAGTAGTAGTCAAGCATAATGGAGTTTTAACTAGAATGCATCAAACACAAAATTTTAGATGCCTCTTAACGCTTGTCTTGATGCTGTATATAAAAATTCGCTGTACAGTAACAGATTAAAAACTTCTGTTCTGGAAGACTTTCAGCCTAAAGACAAGAATTGAATAGCACAGTGGGTGTTGTCCTTATCAAGTATCATGTTAATACAAATTGAAGACTTATTTTAAATCCAGTATGGATGGCTAGTTGTAACTGCTTGTTACCTCTGACTTGTTAATTAATGTTTGAAATATATTTGCATTTGAAATAGTGAACTGTATTCAAAAAAGAAGAATTGGCATTATTGTACCAGAGATCCAGCTGTCCATTAACTCCCACATTCCTAGCTTTTTAGAGTTTTAGGTGCCACCTGTTGAGCACTAGCCCCTGTATTGCTTCATGCTCCAATACAAAATGTTGAATATGCATCCCTTCTTGGAAAGGAAGTTCTTGAGAACTGTAGGCAATCACAGTGGATTGGAGCAAATATCTGTAATGCAGCTCTACTGTGTGGATGAGAAAGAATGCAAAACTTGATGACAAATTCATACTTCCACCAGTCAATACTATAGATTGTAATACAATAGGTGTATTGCTGGCTTAGTGCATTGTAAATCTTAGACTTTTTTCCCTTACACTGTGGTAGGTGCATGTAGAATGTGTTCATGTATACCTTTCTTCAAGTGAGTAGCATGCCATTTGTTTACTAGTCTGAGATTACGTGCCATGATTTTTCTGAAGTTGTGTTATTAGCATGGCACAAACACGTACATAATAGTAACAGCTGCTCTGATTGTGTTTATTTTTAAGGGCACCGCCTCTCAAAATCCCTTACTCTTAGTTGTGTAGCTTTAGAGTATTTCTTCCAATGACATCCTCCAACTTGATGCAGTTGTTTGTGAGGTGCTGAGAGTGAACCCATCACGATAGTAAGCAATTAGATATATAAAGCTTCACTGAAGGTTTTGCAGAAGCCATTAGTCTTAAATTCCTACCTGTGCTTACCGGAAGCTAGTTAGGTTCTGCTATTATTTAAAGAATTGCTGAACTCAAACTCACTGATAGAGTTAGAATCCTTGCTTAAGTGAACAGTACTTGTCCACTGCTTTTTTGTTTTTTTCAGATGTTTTGTGTGGCCTGCATTTTTTTAATATGTCAGGGAGTATCAAGTCTTCAGAGTGATTAATTTTTCACAATATCAGTATGTGAATTGAACTATTAATTCAAATTTACTCCTGCAAAGATGTTTTGTTATTTGAAATGGATCTTTTGATTTGGATGGTAGTGAAAAGCATTTGGAGCAATTGCTGTTTGCTTTTTCCCAAATACATAGATAGATTATTTTTTTTTTTAAGGGACTTGGTGAATAAAATACTGCATCTTCATTATACAGTAAGATCACAATTTATATTACTCAGCATCTGTGCAGCATCTAAACTGCCTATCTGCTCTGTGGAAATCAACATTTGGAGATATCCATACTAAAAGTTATCTTTATTAAGGAGGTTATTTTAATAACACTTAAGTTAATTGTATCATACTTGTTACGCTTTATTAATCTATGATGTTGCTGTTGTTGGTAAATATTTAAAGTTGCAACTGATAGATAATGGCAGAAATTAGGAAGTAAATCCATTTATTAGTCTTAACTCTTCTTACCCTGTCTCTTTCAGTTTACAACAGCAGTGACCAGTGCCTTTTTATTAGCAAAAGTAATTATTTCACAGGTATATATTCTAATCAAATGTTTGTTTTACTTTGTTTTCTTGAAAGCAAGATTCTTCAAGGTAATTTCTGTAATGTTGTGTGGCTTTGTTTCCTTCAAGCTGTTCTCACAGGGTGCTTTTGGCTACGTGTTGCCCATCATATCCTTCATACTTGCTTGGATTGAAACTTGGTTCTTGGACTTCAAAGTGTTACCGCAAGAAGCTGAAGAAGAAAATAGTAAGCTTTTGATATTTCTCCTCAATCGCTGCAGTTGGCAACATTTGATCCCATGTTATCTGGCAGAAGATTGCTTCTTTTGGCTTCTCAGAATTTGAAGAGCTGTGGGAAAAATTAAATCATATGGCATAGTTTTTCTTCTTCTGGAAAGGAACATATGCCTTCAAAGAAGTGGGTTTTTAATTAATTTAGAGAGGCAAAGTTAAAAGTTACAAGGGCCAGATCAGCAATTTGTCGAGCACTTAGGAACATATATAATTTTGTATGCTTAAGATGTAAAATTTTACATGCCCAGTCAGTTAAATTTTCATTTTCTGGGTAATGCATAGAATAAGTGTCTGGTTCGTCTTTTAGGAAGAGTAGACACAATAACTAACTCAATGTCACTAACTCTTCTTTTGAGGTGGAAAAGGGAAAGCAAGAAGTATTGCGCAGAGTCTGCTTCTTGCACAGACAGAATGAGGCCAGGGCAAGTATGAATTTCAGCCTCTTCAAGATGAGGCAGCAGGTCGTCTGACAATCGATGTATTCAACCCATTGATTTAGTTGAAAGAGAATATTGCTTGAGTGGTGAGGAAAAGAAAGCATAGATTTCTGCTATAGGTGTGTTGTTAAACAGCAGGCGAGTAATTATACAGCAAACCTGTTATTTGTCCGTCATTACCTGAAATACAATCTGAAACTCTGTTGGATGGGCATGTTTGCCTGTTAGGTAAAAACAAAAACTTTATGTGGGCCTGGATGCCTCCATTTTTTTAGTGCTCTGAAATGCAACCTTTCTGCTTTGATCCCTTCCCTCTTCTTTTCCACCACTCCAAGAAAGAAGTTCGTTAAATGAATGGGTTTTGCCCGGAGGAAGGGAAACGTAGGGTAACTTTTTTTTTTTCTCTCTTGGGAGGGTAAGTAAATACGCTGCATCATACTTTTATGTCAGTAGATAAGAAATCTAACCAGTTCAGAGACTTCTGCATTTTTTTATACTGATAATTCATGGACAAAGAAAGTATTTGATACACACACGTAAATACTTGATGATCATATTCATAAAATTGAGATATTGTTGCTAAATCCCTGTGGGATTCAATGACGCTTTTTCTTCATTCCTACTGAGCTTGAAAGAGATGGTATTTATTTAGAAATACATGCTTTTTAGTTGAACTCTGCATATTTCCAAAAAAGATGGCCTTTCACTGTAAAATGCTGATTTTAAGCAATTAAGTCAGACAAATCATAGGTACGTTTGTACTGTGTTGTGTAGTGTTACTTATATAGTGCCTTATTTGCTTTTAAATCTGAGGCAGATGAGGAAAATAGATTTTAATAGTTTTTGCTTTTTTGACCAGGTATTTTTCTCTCCTGTCTCTAGTGGGAGTGGAAGCTGACTTTTTTCCATGTTGCTGTTTTGTTTTTTAAAAAACCCAAGCAAAAAAAAAACCTCACCGCAGCAATTTTCTGCCTAATGCAACAGGGCTTATAATTTGGAGATGTTTTGTCTGTAATTTTAGGAAGGAAAAAAAAAAGAAGAAAAAAGGGCAAAACTTTCTTTCCACTGAAGAAGATTCTAGGTCTAAAAGTTTCCTTCTGTGAGCAGGATTTAAAGCTAAAGCGCAACCAGTATGTGGCTGCTAGTATTTTGTGACTCATTGTTAAGTGTGGAGATTGACCTTCCTCTTTTGGACAGAGTGGAAATATAAGTAAAATAGATGTCTCCTTTGGAGACTTCGAGCTGCTTAATAAGATAAATTCGTATGTAGAAATAGTAGTTTAAGGTGGAAAGAGTTCTTTTTAAAAAACTGCTAACTACCTGAGATAGCTCTCCTGATTCAGTAAAACATCAAGGTTTTCTTTTTTTTTCCCCCATCAGTCTTCATGTGGCAGAGAGTGAAGGATGGAAGTTCAGTAGCCTTAAGTTGACCTAAAATGCCATCTTTGCCCTGTTATTATCAGAAGACCTGTTGATGGCAGTAAGGATGAGATGAATTAGCTTCTCTCCCAACCTCTTTTGTTTTTTGACCTGTATTAAACACACCAGAATAGCCCCATGTAATTTCCATATAATCTTCCTGATTTTAGATGAAATTGAGCCAAAAGGAGTTGAAGGTTGGAGTGACTAGGTATGTTGAGACAGATCGGTGAAAGCAAGCCATTAGTGAGGAGTCTTAGAGTGGCAAAGTGAGAAAATAATCTGTTTTGTTATACGTGGCAGCTCACTGATCATTAAAAATATATTTCAGAGTTTTAGTTAGCCAGTGAATATTGATGAATTTACATATGACATCCTAATCATGCAATCACACATAGTAGAAGGAAGGATTCCTTAATTCGTGTGCACAGTACCTCTGTTTTGCTAGAGTGTGTGTCTCCTTAGCTGCCTGAAGTTATAAAGAGGACATAAATGTTAAATAAACAGTTTGCTTTTTTTCTGAGGTATTTATTTATAGAAGTAACTTGTTAGGAATGCTAATATAATACATCAGTCTTTAAGATTCTTCTTCAATATGTGATAGCACTGAGGATTCGGGGTTTTTTGTTTGGTTTTTTTTTTTTCCTTTTAGGATTTTTGATAGCACACGATGCTTCTGAACGAGCAGCTCTTCTTCACCCAGGAGTCCTCTCTGATGGGCAGTTCTATTCTCCTCCTGAATCTGTAGCAGGTAGTTATGTTCGCATAGTGAATGACTTTTCGTATTGACATTAAACTCCTGCGTATTTCACCCCATTCAGAGGGTGAGGCGGTGGAAGGGTGAAAAAATGTATTTTCCTTTTTAAATGAAAAGTGTACTTTACAGTCCTAAAATGAAAGATTCTTTTTTATTCAGTAATTCAGTTTAGTTACTACTTATCAGATGAATTACAATACACGTAGTTAGTGGGGCTCCTGATGTGCCCTGAAGGTGTTAAAAACAAGATAAGTTTTGAAGGAAAATGGTACCACAACTGAAAGGAGGCGGTTGTTGTTTGTTTCTGCCATCAATGGTCCTTATGGGTCCCTTCCAACTTGAGATATTCTGTGATCTCTTATCTGCTAGCAGTAGTGTTTATGCAGCAATGCACTATTTAATCCAGCCTAAACTTGGAGCTTTACAGTATCTTAGGATAGACAGTGAAGCTGAAACTGCTGTAAAGCAAATTGAAATTTCAATGAGAGGCTCTTTTCTGTTCTCATAACAAAAAGAAAGAGCCTTCTGTGTACAAAAAGGCTAGCTGTGTGGGTATATTAAACTGAGGGCAGGTATTAATTACATCTTAACTCTGCATATCGTGTGCTTTGTTCTAGTTGAGGTATGAGCCAAGTAGGCCAAAAAATAAATGGAAATACTGCAAGATTTAAGAATACGTTTGCAGGCATTTCAAGGAAATGTGTAATTTCTTTATGGGTTGAGTGGATTTGGGTTATTTGAGGCCACAGCATGAACCCCCAAATCCTGCATCAGTCTTTTTACTCTAAAAATGTAAATCTCTTCTGTAAAGCTGTGCTGTATTATGCAATATATTTAAAATATTAATATCTGCTAATTGCTACAGATACGTTTGCCTATCTTGCATTGCAGAGTTATACACGTTGGTGATATTTTTCAGTTTAATGGCTGTCTCTATGGTTGCTGAACAACTTGGCACAATGAATGACTTAGAGCTCCATCTAGGGATGAAAAAACATTAAGACAATGTCGAGTGTAACTAAATCAAAGTGAAAACATATTTTAGTTAAAGCTGTGAGTCTATCTTGAGGAATAACGGTTGGAAGTATGATACTGGATTCAGCCTGGGCTTTTTTTGGCAAAAAAAAGCATGAGAGGAAGTGTAAGTGGAGCTAACATGTTTTCCATGGCAGTTTGGCTGGGTCAATGTTGCATGTGCAGCGAGCTATCA
The DNA here is from genome assembly GCA_031468815.1 of Morus bassanus. Lineage (NCBI taxonomy): Eukaryota > Metazoa > Chordata > Aves > Suliformes > Sulidae > Morus > Morus bassanus. Next base: position 52,771,462 of record CM062567.1, on the reverse strand, counting down.
TGCCTCAGCATGCATGTGGTGACTACAGGTATATGACTGTGCCATTGCTTTCAGCTTATCAAATGGCTGCTCGTCACCTGACTTTCAGTAACAGCTCACGTGCCTTCTCCTAGTCTGCCCTAACTGCCGAGTAAATTTGTTTAAGCACCCTTTATGGGTATCAGAAGCAAAAGAAACAGCCAAATGAATATATTTGAACTAAAACACGCACACTGGTAGTCACAAAGTATTCTGAAACAGTTAGATGAGGTACAGTAAAACTAGCTCACAATTAAAAATATTTTCTTCAAAATTCTGCATTTCTTTCAGGTAAGACCAACTATGGATTGTTCTAACAGAGCAATTTTTGGTCAATTTGCCTTACATATTGATTGGAAAAATATTTAGAGATAAACTATTCCCCATGATCATGCAGAGGGGAATAAACGCCTCTGCTGACATGGCAACGCGTCTAAAATCTTTGCTGTCAGGAGATGACACTTAAAACAGGCTCTGTTGGAATTTTCAGCATATTTATCTTTTTATGCCTTCCTTGAAGATGCACCTGTCCAGGGCCATACCCTTTTCCATCCACTACTTTGTATGGGTTGACCCTTCATCTTCAACATTAGGCTCGGTTGCCAAGTAATCAATCTGGAGGTAGCAAGTGGAAAATCAGCCTGGAAAGAGTAAATTTTTTTACTTTCTTGTACAATTTGAGCTTCAAATTGAAAGGCAGGTATGTTATTCCAAGAAGGGAAAGGACTTCAAAGTATTTTGGCAAAAAAACCCACCTAATAGCTTTGTCTTTCTTTTTTTACTTCTTTGGGAGAGGGAATCTGGGTCCATAGTTCAACTTTAAATTGATGGCAAAAGCCCCAGGTAAGTCTCCCAGGCATCTTATCAAAGACAGTTCTTTACTCACCTTTTTTTTCTTTTTTCCCCTGTGGGAGTCTCACTTAAACTGCCCAAGACACATATGGTGAAATGCATGGGCTTATAATTTCCTCAGTTGTCCCTGACAAGAGCTGACTGCCGCAAGGACTGACTGCCACCTCAGATGTGGGCACAGGCATCTGCGGCTTGGATTGGATCTCCAGAACTGCGGGTCAGCGCTGTTCAGCCTGCTTGCTTGATAATTTCTTGCTCTCCCTGAAAGGACTGATCCATTAAGCCACCTTCCTGCAAAGCCGTGCCTCCAGCAGGAGCTGTCTCTGGGCACGTAGCCCTGTGACCAGCTAAGCTTTCTTTTTGGGCCCTTCCAGGGCTTTGTCACGGCAGAGCTGAGAGCAGGCAGGGGACAAGGAGAAGAGAACTGTGCAGGGAGAGGCAGAGGGAGCTGTTTGGTTTCTGGCTTAAGAATGAGACAATCTCTTGCCAGAACACTAGATACAGAAATTACTAATATGTAAAGCAGTATTTCTGGCTGCTTTGAAAGTGTCTTCTGAAGTTGTCTTCCAAAGGGCAGGATGTAGCAAGTGGGAAGATCTGCTTGTCAGTGAGCGAATGTGAGGCTGATTGTCCTGAGTATGTTGTAGTGAAAACTTGAAGCACTTGCTAACTGAATCCATTAACAGGGTAGGTATTTCAAGGATGATCCCAGCGCTGGGTTTTGGGTTTGATAACTGTTAAAAAAGGTCTTCAGTGTGAAACATCCAAAAAGATACGAGATCTCAAATGAAAAGTAGATATTTTTATGGGAAATAGTTGCTTTGAGTGGCCTTTTGATAAGCCATTACCAGTGGTGGTCTGCTTCTTTCCTTTCCTTTTTCTTTTTTTCTTCTTCTCTCAACTGATCTAATAGCATTCTTGTCTTCCTTTTCAGGATCTGATGAAGACTCTGAAGAAAAACAAGACAGTGAAAAACCAGTTGTATAGCAAATATGAAAAAGCAGGTAAGTTCCTTTGGATAGAACCTGAATATTCCTAAAAAGATTTTTTTCTTCTAGTTCCTTCCCAAATAATTTGAACGGTGGGCTAACTCTTGGGAGTTCATCATCTTTGAACCCAGTCTGCCTGCCTCAGCAACTTGCAAGCAGGAAATCCTGCTGGGCTCTTGAGAGCCTGCAGTTGGGGTCCTCTGCCGCTGGGTTCTGGTTAACCCGGGCCCAGGGGTCCGAGCGAGCTGTTCTGGAGTATAGTGTAAAAGGCTGCAGGCACGGATGGAACACCTCTAGCATTTATTTGTTGGCTGTCCTGGAAAGGACAGTGGTGGACCAGATGTGTAAAAGCTCCTTTTTTGCAAGCGGGGAGAGATATTTCTTTGGAGATTGCAATGCAAGAGTGCTAGGAAAAGACTTTCTTTTAGTTTAGGTCTAGGACAAATGTACTCATCTTGAAGATTGCATGGGCAAAACTACTTTGATATTTCCCCTCCTCAGTCTGTTTAATACCACAAACGGGTTACACTGGAGCAGCTGCGTCTTAAGATTTTTGTAGTGTACTTTGGTTAAATATGAGAGATGATTTCTTTATTTTTGGAAATTACTTCATTTACTTTTGGAATTATCTTGCCCCATGCTTTCGCTTCACAACACATGGCAAAGCTCAAGCTAGGGAAGGTATTAAAAGTTCTTGAGAAGCTGAAGCTTCTGATTTGAAATCTTCTCATGCTTGTCTGGAAGGGTGGACAACCTTTTCTTTTCAGGCTTCCTGTTTTCAATATCTGTTTTCTTGACTTGCATCTTCATTCATCCTGACTTATGTAATCTGTTACAGAAAGAAAATCTCTGAGGGAAGTTGTTGGGGTTTGAAAACTGGCAACAGAGTCTGGCTGACTTGCTGGTGGAACTGCTGACAGGAGAATTTATTCGTTAGAAAGCAAAGGGAATGGTTCCCATGTACTGTAATACCTCACAAAGATGTACCTTGTTGACATATGTATATTAGGTTGCCTCCCAGGTGGTATGAAAATATTTGTCCATGATGTATTTTATTATTCAGTGATTCCTGAAGTTGATCCTTCTAATGACTAGGTAATTACTGGAAAGTGTTGTCTTGTGTACCTAATCAAGAGACTGGTAATATAATGAAGTAAAACTTCTCTATGGTCGAAGTATATTTAATGATTGTTGGGACTCACTAGGTAGAATTATTTTATGTTATTGCAAATTTGTCATTAGTTTTATGTTTACTTTTTTTAACTCCATGCATTTTCTTTTTTAATGGATATGTTCACTTTCTAAAATAAAAATGTTAAAACATGGGTAATGCATTATGGTATTTTGTTGCTTTATCAACTGAAAATCCGCATGTACCACTGCTTTATTTCTTGTGGGGTAATGAGGATTCCAGTTTGCATAGATTTTGTGCAAAATGTGTGACAGTGCTGTTTGGCTGCCTGTAGGGATTCAGCATTAGTGGTAGTGGAACATCATTTCTTTGTTGCATATTTGATATCAAAAGGATGCAAGGAGCTTTTTGAAATAACTCGGTTCCCACTCCTGTACTGCTGGTGGATGTTCCTCAGGTTCAAGGAGGAAACTGGAGTAAGTGAGCCTTTGCAAACACTAGTACTACCGCAGTAGTGAAAGGAAGGTAGTCAGTCATTCAATTTAGGTGTGTAAGTATATGTATTTTCAGATACAGATCTTAAGTGTTAACCGATGCTTGATCCAAAAAGTTTTAGGTAACACCTATTTCCTACCGAAAGAGGAATGTAAGTATTGTCTCTTCCCTTATAGCCGTATAGTAACCTGCACAGCGAATATTAAGTACCAACATATTCTTCACACGTTAACTCGTGCGTATGGACTGTATTGCTTTGTAATATTTCCATTGCTGTGGAACAGAAGCACAGTGAGTAGAAGGCAAGATGGGCTGTGGTCTATCTCTTCCAATCACAGCTTTTCCTTGAAGCAGTAGCGACTGTTTCAGTTTACAGGATTCTTCACTAAAAGCACAAACTGAAAGCCAGTCCTCACAGCATTAAAACATACATTGGCTTCCCCTTATTCAGTCTCAGCAAATCAATAAACTAGCAGCAGGGCCTGTAAGCCACTGCGGCTATCAGACTCGCAACCCTGAATTTGATGAACCCCGGAAACTGCAGATGGATGCCCATGTTCAACACTGTTTAGGGCTGTGTGGATGCAGGATTTCTTTTCTCTTTTCAGTTTTGGGTATGGGACATTGCAAGTGGGCCGGGAGATCATTTATTGAAGTGGGCTTGAGCCATCAACATGATCACTTGCTTGGTTGTCCTGGTGGCGGTGAGGCTACAGTGCCGAAAAAAGACTTTGGGGGGCAGTACAAGGGGAAAGGAGAGGAAGAGATGGGGACGAAAGTGATGCTCTTGAAGTCTGCAAGAGCTACATTTAAGCAGATGTTTTGAGAATACCTTCACAACTATTTTATTTCACTTCAGTTGCTATCAAGCTTCAACAGTAAAATCATCACCTGCCTTTTTGCTCCAAATAACAGTTCTGTAAGTAAGTATATGACTAAAAGATTAGGCAGTCTATCTTCCTTCACACTGAAGATCAATATACATCGAAGGCAGTAAGTGGTTACATTGGCTTCAGTGTGCTATTTCTAAATTGCTCTTCTGTGACTGCTGGATGAAAAAAGTCAGCCAGGATCGAGTCTGTCACTTATGCCACTTCACTGTTTCAGAGGATGCAGGTAAGAATAAATCATTAGAAGGAAAAAAAAAAAAATCAAACTCTGTCATTTAACATTGCTGGAAGGTTCCTAACCAAGTGTTAAACTCAATGAGGAAAATGCATCTGGGATAGGAGGTCAAAAGTTCCATTAAACCTATGAAGTTCTTCTAGGTGCATGACTTTATTTGAACACCTTCCTCAATCTGCAAGATGCAATTCCTCTGGAAATCTAAGAAATGCAGCCTATTCGCAGTGCCCACTTCCTCCCGCAGTTCAGTACTCAGAAAAATTAGGAAAGGGGAATTAATACAAACTCATTAGCTGCAAAGCGCAGAAGCAGCCAGATGCACTAGTGACAGAAAATCCTTTGGGAGGGGGGTGGCGGGGGTGGGAGGGAGATTGTTTATGTGAAAGCCAGTGGTAAGGACTGATTCCTTGGTGTGACAGTCTGACGGCAAGCTGACTTACCTTGTACTTAGAACAGCTCTGAAGCGGTCAGCCTTATCCATGTACCCCAGACATAGTTTGTCTCCCAAGATGTCCTTCTGGGACAGTACCCCAGCTCCTCAGGGACGGTTCCTCTGGCAGTAGTGTCCTGCCAGCGTACCCAGTAGGAAAAATAGAGCAACAGAGCTGCTCTTGTTACAATAAAGCCAGGCTGAAGCAGCCATGGCTCCCAGCTCAGGAAAGCTCTTGTTTCTGCCTTGAGGAGAAACATGGACTCTCCTTTCAGGGACTGAGAATTGCATTTGAAAAATGATCCCTGCTAATTTTGGTGTCACCTAGAGAGGTCCCCTGGCAGCAGGTAGATGATTTTTGAAATGAAGTAGCACGATTGAACCCTGCTGTTTTAACAATTGGAAGGAATGAGCTTGAGATGAATGACCTCGGTCTGGCTTACTGAGATTCGGGGATAGTATGATTCTGCCTGTCACGGCAGATTTCTCAAAATTGATTTGGTTTTGGTGATGGAAGCTGTGCTCAGAAAAACAACAAAATAATAGCAGAATCTACAGTTGAGCAACTAACTCAGCTAGACTAATGTATGTCAGGCCTGGAGAACTTCTTCTCATCTAACTCTTCCGTTTTCCTGCGAGTCATTGAGTAATTGAGTTGATTTGAGCAGTTAAACAAGCAGGGAAGGAAGCAGCTCCCCCTGAGGTTTTCTAGTTTTGAAAAGCTGAATCTGTGAACTGCTGTGAACACAGCAAATGTAGCTGTGTGCTGTTTGTAATGTGTGGGGTTTGCTTTTTGTTGGGCTTGACAATGAGATTTTAAATGGGTCTTCTTTCATGAAGCAGGTTTGAATAAAGAATCTAAAAGGAAAAAAAAAAACCCCAAACCCCTAAACCCCAGCAAGCTGTTGACCAAACTGATACCATTAGCTGGTTGTCATTTTGTAATCCATGACCGGCTTAGGAGTGTTTTGATTGATGATTTATTGCAATCTTAACTTCAAAATACATTTTGCAAGGTTTCCTGCATTTTTTCTCCTTAGGAAGACAGCTAACCTGCATCAGGTTGCTTAAAGCTCTGATCGATATAGATTAAAAAAAAAAACTGTTTCGGCCTTATTACAAGTATTTTTCATTTTGTGCTAGAAACTGGGCACTACGTAATCAGGTTTCCATTAAATACCAAAAATGGGAAAAAAATGAACATAACTTAAAAGATACTTCTGATTTTCTGTGTTTTTTTGTTTTGTGTAGGATCAGGAACCTGCAGAACGGTGTGATCAGGAGCTGGCATTTGTCACATGGCATGAGAGTGCACATCACCAATCTGCTGCCACACTTAACATATTTAAGCACGTTTGTGCCTATCTGCAGACATTTCTCACATGTACACATCAGAGTCCGATACTCTCTAAACAGCTTCTTTCAGATGTTCCACAGAGGGACCTTTTAATGTTTAATACCAAATTTACTTCTGTGATGTATTAGGCATTACATGTGAGTTGGATTTAGAAGAGCGATATAGCAGTATGCTGGAATCACACTATGGGAAGGGCAAGATACGGTGGCATCACAATACAAATGTGATTCCCATTGCCAGTCCCTGTATGCGCCACTGTCACAGTGCCCCCCATCGCCAGGAGGTAAGTAATAAGTGGGTCGAAGCCAGCTCAAGCCAGTTGCTCGCTTCAAATTTCATTTTGTCAGCTGCTCAGTTGTTGCACTGCGTGCAGTGGATCCCGAGCCACATATCCACTTCCCCCTTGCTGCTCTGGCTGGCTCCGGAAGACGTGCCGCTCCAGTAGTTACCTCATTGACAGTATCGCCATCAAAGGTGGAGGGGGGAGGAGTACAAGGACGAAGGTGCCTTCCGGAGCAGCGTGGGTTTTGTCCATAGCCTACTCTCTATGGACAGTGAACGTTAATAAGAACTTCTACTCTTTTCAAGCTGGCACATCACAAATGGGAAATGAGCAGCACCTGCAGTGGCAGTCCTGAAATATTGGAAGTCACACTGACCCCATGTTAGACTTTGCCTGAGGCCAGCAGCTGCCCATCTGAGAGGAATCATCCTTTTGGACCCATATCAGGTGCTTTCCTGTTGCAAACTGCTGCCCTTCAGGAGTGTTGCTCAAAGCAAGGCGGGTTTCGGCACCTTTGCAGTCCAGAGCATTAGCGCTTCTGCTTGTACCAGCGCATCTTTCAAATGGAGCAGCTGGATAGCTTTACAGTACAAAACTGACGCTTGCTTGGACTTAGAAAAATGCTCTCCCTGTTGAGAAACAGCCTTGTCCGTAGCAGATCGCCCTAGGCCTACTCATTAAGTGGGAGACGATTGTAGTTCAGTTGTCTGCACTGTTGATGCTTTGCGTTCATTTTGTCTATTTGTTCAGAAGAAACCATCAGGGTCTTGAGTAGTTGTTCTTACGGTGTGTATTCTGAAGATAAAGAACACTTTGGGGGTTTTGAGAGCCTTCACATGTCCAGAACATCTGCTAAACCACCCCCCCTCCCCAGTTGGCATACGGTGGAGAGCGCATCTGCTTCTAGTTCACTTCCTCTAAACCACCCCACTGATGCTGCAGTGTGGCACCCAGCGCCTCCTTGTGACAATTCAAGTTCGTGATGGTCTCAGGGCAGGTCAGGGGTCAAATGAAAGCTCAAGCATTTTTTTTCCCCCTGCTTGAGCAAGACTAATGGATTCCTCTCACGCTGGAGCCTGTAGTCAGATTGTCAGCTGCAACTCTTCTTTGAAGCAAACGGCATGTGTGCATGCTCATTTGTTTCCATTTTCAGACTCTCTGATTAAAAGGAAGGGATTTGCCTTATTTCAGCAAGGGGTGTGAAATATTGCAAGACTAGCTCCTGCAGTAACAGATGATTGTAAGTGCTTTGCATGTACATTCACAGTGCAGGTACACAACAGTCAAACCAAAAGGAGGTAGGTAACCTATATTGCTTTCAAAGAAGCAAGCTAAGTTAAAGCACTCACCTTTCAATTAAGTTAAGCTCCATCTCCTTTCACAATTACTTAACCCAATTAATTTTCTAATTTTCTTCAGTAGAAGCTGTATTCTATTAGCATATTGCCTAATAGGGAAACTCAAAGCATAAGTGGAGATTTTATTTTAGGAACTCCAGTTGGGTTTAGACATAGCTAAAAAGATTATTCTTTTTATTCTTTGAACAGAAGCAAAACAGACCAGTTCCCATCATGTTAGTATGATATTAAATCCTCTCTTTTTCTTTCCTCCATCAAGATTCCAGCTTTATCCTCTACTAAGTAAAACAGAATGTAGCATGAATTTTTTCGATACGCAGCAGTCTATAACAACTATTTGCTCAACATCTCTCAAAAACTTTGTACAGGTCAGGCAGGTTAGCAAGCTGCAAAATGTTGCCATCTTCTGTGAAGTGTTTAGGAGGTAAAAGATGAGTCCTAAAAGCTTTGTAAAGTACATGTTCCACGGTCCATTTCCATGTTGTTGAACCAGAGTCAGAATCTTCATTCTGAAATTCAGAAGAAAAAAAAAGACATACAATTAAACTGAAATTCTTTTTACTAGAGGAGAGCACTCCTTAAGAGACTTTATTATGTAAGACTACAGCAACTGTAAAATTCTGCTAGTATTAGAGAAGTTCATTCTCTACAGTCAAGTTACTTTATGCTCTGGAAAGTCACTTGCCAAATGGGCTAGCTTAACTGAATGATTAAGCAGATCCTTAGACACAGCAGACTATATTTTTAATTTATATGCGTCCTTATTCTTCTATAGAAGTTCATCATAGCTCAGCATGTTAAAAAATACGTCCCAAACTCAGAGGCCAAGGACTGTTGTAACATTAAGTACACTGCAATACCCAAAGTTAAAAGGTTCTCTCAATACATATAATGCTTCAGAAAATTTAAGCCACATTCTTTCAGAATCTTGCCGCACTGCCACTTGATTCACTTCACCAAAAGTAGAGTTGGGACCAGAAGTCTATAGTTGAAAAAGAAGGCGTTTCCTGGGTGGTCTTACTTGTTTGGTCATATGACTAGTTACATATTCTTGTACCTGAGAGTCTGTCAGGTTGGCTTCATCTATTATGTATTGCTTTCTAATGGAGTAGAACATAGCTAATTCTTTACTCAGGCTTTCAAAACACTCCTTTTCTTCATCCCAGTTTACCTGTTACAAGAAAAAGAAATCATTTAATAGAATCTGGGTAGCAGTTAAAGGCTTGATAGAGATTCTTAATATGGAAAAGTCATAATAACGTCTTGGCCATTTTTCTGCTGGTAAGGTAAAGGTATAGAACAAAAGGAAGGGGTAGAAATGCAGGCTTTCAAATTAATTCAGTCAGTAGTAATGAATTCCGAGGCAAAGCGCAACTAATCGGTAACCACAGCAAAAGTGTCTGGGGCATGTAACCGACTCCAGCCTTTCCTTTGCAGCTTCTGATGAATTAATTGGATTCACTTCATTCTTTCCTAAATAGTCATTTGTGAATGAATAAAATCATTAAGAGAATATACCTCTGTGGCCAAGCGAAGGATAAACATAGGCAGTCCTTCCAGCGGCGGAACGTAGTTGTCTATCAGAAGTGGTAGCCCAATAAGGTTTCCTTCCTGCAAGGCAACACTGCTGCTTCAGTAAAAAAGTGTTCTTTCTTGCAGTAAACGCACCAGAACTGTTACGTAGGGTAAGACTGATTCTTACCAAACATAGTGAGCCTCAGGGGTATCTGAAGTTACAAGTTTTTAAAGCCTGGGGCTAGGCAGACATTGCAGGAAGAGGGTTAGTGGGGGTGTTTTAACTTCACAAGGCCTGGATTTAAGCCACTCAGCTCAGGAAGACCTGAATTCAGCCTCTTCCTCTACCTCTAGCCACCGACTACACAGATCCCACTTCCCAGAAGAGTATCTGAGCAAAGTGTCTGGGTTATATGACCCTTGATGAAGCTGTTCAGTTGTGTATAGAGTGAGGGATGCATTAGGCCACACACAAAAAAGACACATGATGTCACCACAAGACAGCAGTGGTGATGCTGTAGCCCTGCCTGGCTAGAGAGCTGCTTAAGCTGCACACCTTGTTGGATAAGAGATCTGCATTCTAGTTATCGAAGCAATGACTAAATTATTTTATTTAGTAACTAATTAAATATAAACTTCTTTGTGTAGCGCCCTTCTAAAAGCAGCATAAATCCTGGCCATTTTTAATGAAAGAGGTCAGCCACCTAAATCTTACTGGAGCTAGTTCTTAGTGATAGTTAAGTACTGCAAGCAAACTACTGACGTTATCTGTTACCAAAATGTAGAGTCACAGAATTGTTTAGGTTGGAAAAGACCTTTAAAATCATTGAGTCCAACCGTACACCTAACACTGCCAAGTGCACCATTCATTCCCTGTCAGAGGTAATGGCAGCAGTCACCTCATCAATTTCAAGAGAAAAGTAATCTTTCAACATCTCGGTCTTCTTTTGCAGAAACTCCACAATGTACTCAGCAAGCCCTTCTTTTGGGCCATCTTCTTCTGTCCAGCCACTTTCAGGATCCTCTAAAGCGAGCATTGAAAGCTCATATAAAGGAGCTGGCTCCTAAAAACAGAGAAGGCAAAACTGTTGTTAATGATCAACACGCTCTGTTGGAAATTAGCTTCTTCCTTCACATATAAACTAATGGTAATATACCATTTCTGGCCTGCAGAGCAAACAGTTCTGCTTATCGTAACTGGTCAAAAAACTATGAATTTCTTTCTGATACAATTCTGTGCAGTCCACAATCCTGCAGAGTGCTGTGATATTTTTACAGGATAAACGCTAGCAATCAACGCTGATAGATTGTGTATTCAAATTAATTACTTGTCCCAATGTAACAAGCAACAGGAAGACTTGGTGAACATCTAGAAGTGACACCAATAACAAGCAGCCAGGATGACAACTTACCGTAGTAGCTACAGAATTACTAACAGAGACAAAAACCAACCTGTAAAACTACACATTTGTCTGAAAGGACAGGCTTATTGTAAATAAATTCTTAAAAAAATCTTTTTATGCGGCATATAATGTAAAATTATACTTACAGACAACCTTAAGACTCCAAAGTTTGCGAAGTCATAAATAAGTATCTGGTAGAAGAGTTCCTGGCTAAATTGAAATACAAATACTAGTTACATGGACAGGATCGCGTATCTCCAAGTTACCATAATTAAGAGGGGAAGGTAAGGGTCATCTTGGAAACAGCAGACATACATATCCATTCACATCAACACAGATCTTACTTTAATGAGACAGCTTAAGATTCACACACGCTATCTAGATGTTTACAATTAAATCTGTTTCTTGGTTTCTGACATCATCAGCCACATTGGTGCAGAAATGTTACATAGTCAAGCATGCAGACGCTATCAATTTATTCCCAGACACCTCATATTTTGACCTCTTTACTCCTTTGCTGCGCTGCAAGAAATACACAGGAGCTTGGAAGCTGATAGACATGTCTATCAAGTATATTCTCTCCCGTGTTACAAAATTTATGTAGCTGGCCCTGTAAGACTGCGTATGCAAAAATACAAACTTTGCATTACGATCATGTCCTGCGTCTTCTCTTAACCCAACTGGATACAATGTTTTACGTGGCTTTTCTGAAGACTCTGCTTGTTCATCTTTATACAGCGCGCTGTAGACGATCACGAAGCAAATAAAACATCTTTCCCTTCCCCCAGTCTGTGAGCACACAGTACAGTAGCTGGCATTTTAATTACACTGATTCCCTGCAACTTTTCCCAAGCATGCCAGACTTGTTTGCGCTGTTCTGAACCGATTGCTTAATCTTTAGCCTCATGACTTTTTGGATAGGCAACAAGAAAACGGTGTTGTTTTTCCTGTCATTTCCTTCCTTCTTCTAATCAGCTTGGTAATTGGTACTTATTTCAACAACCAACAAGTCTAACAGCTTCTTTACCTGAGTTTTGTTGTATTGAGAAGATACAGTTTTGTCTGATATTGGGCCAGAGCCCACTGAGGACTGACACAGCCAACAAACGAGTGATCGTGTAGCATCTCCTGAAGATCTGAAATGATTGAGGGGGTGGGGCAGAAACAAAAGGATATAATTTCATATTTGCAACCCTGCCCTAATTTATTTAGTTGAGTGGTTTGCGTCTTCTTAGCATTCAAGTCTCAGATTACTGTTCAGTCACTACTACACCCCTGCTGCTTCTTATAGGCCTGTACTACCAATTATCCACGTCTTGATATATTAATCATTTGTGTGCATACACATATATATTAAAGCATAAGTGAGAATATTTTATCTAAGTACAAATGCAAATTTTAAAAACGAAAATCTCTGTGTCTGACATGAATAGCCATTCGAAATTCATTTCCAGCCCCAGGAGATTAATAAGGGAGCATGGACATACTTCAAAGAAAACTACAGATGTAAACCAACTTTGCAACAAAATCTAGTATTGTCAGACTAAATTCTGAAAGTGTGATAGAATAGGTCCATAATTTGTTTATTATTCTCTCCCAAAATAAGTTTCTGGCCTTCTCATCTATATATATAAAAGAAAAAAAAAAAAAAAGAGAAGTCAGATTCCATAATAAGAGTTCATTTTAGGGCATTCCACAAAAAAAGCGTCACTAGTTGCAGTCTGTGGGAGCAGCTTCGCTACAGGAGCTTGGCACTGCAGTCGCAGCACGTACAAAACACTACAGCGCTACCCAAATTCCACTGTTACCTTTTCCAAAGGAATACAATATTGTGAGCAGAGTATTTCCTTCTTGCAAAGGTGTCTTGCAGGTATTTCTTACACATGTGAAGACAAGACACAACCTCAAGCGGCCACGCAAGTTCTACCATGTATGTTGAGACATTTTTGGACATTTTATGGCACAGGGACAACTCTTCAATTGCAGTATTTAAACAGTGACAGTCAGATATGGAATTACCAGCTCAGAATTACCAGCCTAATGCAAAACCTTTTCTAGAGCACAAGTAACTTGTAAGTATATCCTTTCTAAAGATCAAGATTTTGAGTAATTTATAAAAAAAGTTACTTATTACGGATGCCTGTTAGCCTTGCCATTTTAGCTGTGGAGCACCCCCAATTCTTACTACCAGAAAAATCAAAATCAATTCAACAAACCCCCCAGAAGATGAGATTCCCAACATTTAGACTAACTGAATAATACAGGTTATGTGACTCAGTATGACTCTGAAGGCAACTGCAAGAGCTAAGAGGGAAACAACCCTAGGAAGAATTGCAAACCTTTCACCGTTTTCTAAAACACCTCTTACCAACAGAGAGAATAATATTTCATCAGTCTCATCTTTTCAGATAAGTCGGACAGATACAAATAAAAATGAAAAGCAAAAGCAGTAAATAAAAATGATGATTATCAAGCCTGTCCCAGTCTACTTCACAATCATGCGACTATGCAAAATTTTTGTAACGACCGTATCACAGCTGCCATTTCTGTTTGAAAATTACAAAATAACTTAGCTTTTCAAGCTGTGATTTTATGGTGTTATTAGTTATGATGCAAGTTAAGATTTGCAAAGTATTTAGAATGCATAAAACGTCTATCAACTAACAGGGTACAGGGAAGTTTTAAAAACAGTCCTCCACACAGAGTGGCTCAGTATGGCAGCTGCCTGTCCAGAGTTTGGCCCTTGACATTCAACAAACGTTTTTGTTAAAAGCTCGCTTGGCGGCGCAGCGAGCTGACTGGGCCTCCTTTTAAATATCTTTTTCCTCAGCAGTTCAATCATATTCGGTGGGTGGAATAACAATAATCTTGAGAAGCAAAAGGCTTGCTTACTTGCATGTGCCTGGTTACTGATTTCCTCCTGGAGAGTCAATACACTGGTCAAGTTGATAATTCTTCTTCTAGGGGTGCAGGCAGCAGTCATGTCCTTTCTGGTGTCGTCTTTCTCCACTTCTATGTCCGCATCTTCCCGTGGTCTCTTTCTGCAATACCGAAACTAAAGGAATTATGTTCAGTTCTCCTACGACTTAGGCAAAGCACACCAACAGATGGGGTGCTCAATTCACATGCTGCACGTTAACACAGGAAATGCAGAAAGTTTCCCAGAGCATCCCAGAAAGAAAGACTAGTTTATTTTACTTCTGAGGCATAATTTGTTAGGAAAAAGTTCATAAGAGAATTTATAACTCTCTAATACCACTAAAGACCAAGCAAATTGGATTGGGCTCTAAAGGACCTATCAAAAAATGTTGATATTTCTAATGATTTTTTTCATCATAATTTTTTCTGTAATACTGGGGAGGGGAGGGGAATCAGATTGCTTCAGAAGACTTTGGCCTCTCATAACAGCTCCTGCAGGAGCTATGAAAAGATTACAGCACTTTTACCTTTACTAGGGTAATGTCTGCAAAATTCAGTGATGTAGTTTCTATCCCCCCACAAAAGGAGGGTCTCCAATGAGAGACAGACCACCATGATCTCCCTGAACTAAAGTTAATGTCATTATTTATCATAGAATCATAGAATGTCCTGAGTTGGAAGGGACCTGCAAGGATCATCGAGTCCAACTCCTGTCCCTGCACAGGACAACCCCAAAATTCACACCGTGTGCCTCAGGGCGTTGTCCAAGTGCTTCTTGAATGTCGTCAGGCCTGACGCCGTGACTGCCTCCCTGGGGAGCCTGTTCCAGTGCTCCACCACCCTCTGGGGGAAGAACCTTCTCGTAACACCCAACCTAAACCTCCCCTGGCACACCTTCCTGCCATTTGTACTGCTTCCTGCCTTTCTGTATGCATGGAAATCCCATTCCAGTTACAAAATTTATCACAAGTTATGTAATTTACAGTTCACAGATGAAGTGTAATTTCTCAATAAAATACCACGGAAAGTTATTCTAGGAAAATTTTTCCTTCTGAAAAAGCAGAAGTCCAAAGAGATCAAAAAAATGTTCAGTTTCAGGGCCACGCTGTGAAATAAATAGGTAACCTTCCATAACCTCAGGAAAGATGAGACTTACCGAGGAGGCACTGTCTCAGGAGACAAGCGTCCACCCTCACTCAGCCCCCCAGGCATTGCTGTGTCCTCCTGAACATCAGCCATTTCAACTAGATCATTGACGTCTTCCATTTCAGTGTCCTGTGGCCGGACCGCGCCCTCCGGAGGTCCTGCATTAGCCTCTGTCGTCATTTCAGTGGGGCCTGTACTTAGGGGGTTGTTCACTGGCTGAAGAAAAGCATCCAACTTCTGCTCTCGGGAATCAGTGCGGACCATCTGATGCGCGTAAATTTTATCACTGGTTCCTTTGGTAGCCGCAGAAGAGTTTGCTGATGCTTTTACAACCTCACTGGAAGAACAGTCGGCCCCTGGAAGCAAGGTCTTCGTTCAGATATGGGGAAGTAAAAAGAAGAGATTCAACAACAACAAGAAAAAAAACCCACAAAGATCAGCCACATTTCTCACAGCATCTTACTGCTCAGAGGCAAGCAACTTCCAAACCCCACAAAAGCAGCGTCAACTGCTTAAACAGGCTGCCAACTTTGCACTTGCTAGACACATAGCGTAAGTGTCATCATCTTGGCAGTTAACAAAATCATGAGTTAGCATTCCCTTATCTCAAAGGGAAAATCTTTAATGTAAAAAAGCACAAGAAAAACTGTTTGGGTTTTGGTGTGGGGTTTTTTGTTTGTTTGTTTGTTTGTTTTTGTTTGTTTGGTTTTTTTTAAAGATTAGAGTTATAATTTTAAACTATGCTTTATATAAAGGGATATTAGGAAATCTTCCGATATTTTTTCTGGTTAGATTAATCCAAGGTGTTGCCAAATACATAGAGCAAACAATTTCCTCAGTCATGCATCTGTCACATAAACCAGGGCAGAGTAAAAACAGTTTACCACATGTGAAGACTAACATACTTGTAAAATCAAAAAGATTGAACAGATACTTGACAGAGTAGCATTTAAAATGCTTTCACGCACTTTCTCTCCAGTCAGTTCACTGCTACATTGTTAACACTGGTATATTAAAGTAATTTTATCCCTGAAACATAGAGCAAAGATCTCAAGCTACCAGTATAACACTGATGACTATCAATCGCTGCATACATCGTACTATTGAACAGAGTAAATGTATCCACAATAGATAAAATAGTGCAGAGCTGTGGTCACTCCTAACACATATTCTCACCTGAGTGAAGTACATCCTTGAAGAATTAGAGCCCAATAACTTGCTCTCTACGTGTTGTTGCACACGCTCTAGAATGCTATCTTCATGAAGGAAATGGACCTCATGTTTTGTAGGGTGCACATTCACATCTACATTCTGGGGGGCTATTTCCAGGCTGCAAAACATTTTAAAAGAAGTTAACCTAAAATTTCCCACGGATGGCAGAGAGGGCACAAATTGGTTCGGTACAAAGTTTGTCAGACTTGGGGCCATTACTCCATGCAGAGAAGCCAAAATAGTCCTGAAACCTGTTAAAGTTGTACAGATCTGACTGGAGCGTATTAAAAAAAATAATTACTCTGGAGAACTCTATTCCAAACTCACTAAAATCTGCTTACCTAGGTAAGCTTAAACTAATCTCTCCATTGTACTACTACAAAATAGTTTTTAGAAATATCTTTTACTTGCAGCATCTCATGAGTTAATGCTTCTGATGCCCTGTCATTTAGCAATAATCCCAATTCAATCAATGCTGCAGTGCAAGAACTTTATTGTTAGAAAGCACTGGATATCAATAAGTTTCATTGGTGAATGGCAAGATTCAACTGCTTAGCAATTAGAAAGCCTGGTCTTCCATTCTATATCAGATTCTCCGGTTTTTAAAGGACAGTTCCAGTTCAATTTTAGATATTACTTGACTTTCAAAAAAAAAAAATTATTTCCTGTAAGCAGAATGCAAACTTCACTTCTTTTTGTTGCACTAGCATACCAAGAACAGTAACTATTAAAAATAATGATACAAATATAAATCCCAGCAAGGAAAAACATTAACGAGTTTGGAATAAATTATCTGACTGGTCTTAAATGCTCTGCTGTATTCCTAGTGTAACTCATTTTCTTAAGTGAAGAACACCCATCATTTCAAAAGGCTTAAGCTGAAATTACAGACACTACTTCTGAAAATAAGGTCCATCTTCTTAAGATTTCTTCAACGTGATTGATTTTTATAACATTAAAGATACACAGTGAATTATCTCCTGTCTGGCCATTAGTTTCCTCAGTGCAACACTTAACCCTCCTATCAGGAACACAAATGTCCTTCTAAACCTACTGACCCTAGCCTAGCTATATCCAGCAAGACAGTATTAAAAGGCTACTTCTTCCTATTACTTTACCTTAAGTATAGGAACGGATGGGTACTTTTTGGCAAATAAGCGGCATACACAGTTTCTATGGCTTTCCGCAAAGCGGCTGACTCTACCAATCGATCTGAAACACAGAACAAAATGCTATTTCCAAAGTGTGCCACTGAAATACGCTGCACAGTGTCCAACTACACCTTCAGACCAATTTCTTCACGCTTTGTATCTTCAAAGGGCATCCGTTATACCCATTTTTCCCAAGACCTATTTATTCTTCATATAAAACCAGGAATAGGCAATATCTTCTTAGTATGTTTTACATTTGGAAGTATTTTTTTCCCCACAAATACTGAAATAACCAGACTACCTTTTCATTATTTCATACAGTCAAGGTTTGTTGCATCCCATGCCAATGTTGCTACAGAATGGAGACCACTCTACATAAGTCATAACCTTGATACTCCACAAGCTTAAGTTTCTTTAGGCCCAGTCTTAGCTGCTTTCCCATATTTAGGGTGCAAAGCATGATGCACATTACAAAGAGGACAACACCTTAAGAATTACAATTAACTGTAATACTTACTCTTCAATGTTTTTAAGAATGCTAATACACTTTTCAGTTCTTCAGAAAGTTTTGTTCCTCTGATTATGTAAGCAACATATGACTGTACAACATGCTGATTTTTTTTTAAACTTACTGTTTATGAAGAGCAAAAATATACATTTCTTCACAGAGTAGTTTGCATTCGTGATATAGCCTTTCATTTTAAAGGCCAGACTTGCCTCTTCACAACCCACTTCTATCAGCTCCCTATTGACAGTTTGACAGAAACACACATAAAAAATTCATTTTTCTGTTGATGCAAATTTCAAACAGTACTCACAAGTAGCAATATATTGTTCTATTTATATCACAGTTAGTGAAAACATTAGAATTATTTGAGAGTTCAAACATTCATTGCCGAGTCACAAAAATTATTTAACCTGAACTGCAGTGTTTCTTCTTTCTAAGTAAAAATAACATTGTAATACAGTATGATTGGAGTCTGTAAAACTATCCATAGGATCTTTTTAATACTTTAACATATCACAGTATCCATAATATTATAACCATCTAGTTATAGTAGATATGCATTCTATTATAATTCTAATACGCATTTCACCGTTTATGTCATTGACAGAGATAGACCAGGACACTTCAAAATTGTCAGCAGCCCGGGCAGAACGTTCTTGTTCTTGAACTACTCTGTTCACATTTACCAGCCTAATGTTTATTGGTAGGCTGTTAAGAAATCATAGAAATGTAAAAGTTTTTTTCTTGCTCATGCATTCAGATCCTAACATTAACAATTTTCATATGACTTTTTATAATTTTCATGATTCATTAATCAAGGAAATCCACTTTGGCAGTTGGTGAGCACAGCTCTAGCAAGGCATTATGCCAACTTCTAAAGTTAACACAGAAAAGGCTTATGGACTACTTACTTCCAATTCAACCTGAATATATACTGAGTGCCATTTTTATTTGTTTCCATTCTTTAAGTCAAAATAACAAGCTAGACTAAACACCATCTTAACTTGGGTAAAACAAAAGTTCCACTTCAAAACATCTGATCAAAACATTTAAGTTGAAATGGAAAATTTATTCAGAACTGTACAAAGGAAAAGCTGTATCAAATCAACATTAGTAGTAGACAAACAAATGCATAACAAAGAAATACAAACAACACTGCAAACTATCACTGAACAGCCTCTCTATTTTGTTGCATTTCATAAAGGTGTTTTACATGTATCAAAAGTTACATTCCTTACATGTGAAGTGTGATTTTTAGTAACTGAATCAAATTGACACCCAAATATGCAGGAGACAAATCCATTCCACAAGTCCATTCAATGAATTCTTCACAGCTGAATGTCTTATGAAGACAGAATTTTTCCTAAAAGTGGCAGATACATTTTCAAAAGATGATTGCTTTTATTTGTTTTCAACTTTTCTGCCTGGTTTACTCAGCCTCAGTTAATGTAGCTTTTGTCAAAATATTAAACCATAAGATTTCAGAAAAGTGAATTTGAGGAGACTTCAAAATTTACCAGGTAGCAGACTGCGGTAAGAAGCTGTAAGATTTTCACGGCGGAGGAAAAGGCTAGGAACTTGTAGAGAACACAGGTAGAGCTTGCTCTTTTTAAATGAGCACATAGAAAGGAACAGATGGTTCCCTTTTAGTGCATTAAAGAAACAGCCTTATAAGTTCCCTCTTTCCTTTGATATACTAAAAAAAAAAAAGTCACATTCTGCAAAAAAAGGGGGAGCTCTATTATTGCAACACTCCCTCTTCTCTGCAATTCACCCTGAAAGAAGCAGGAAAGGTTGGCACAGCCCACGTTCTTTAAAAGAGAAAGGGGAGGGAGATTTATGAGAAAACTTCACGCCAAAAGGAAACTTGATGTCAACGTACCTGCTAACAGCATTTCCAAAGATGGACCTAATGTTGTCCACTGTTGAGGCATTTGATAAGGTTCTAACATCTGACACGGTATCACCTTGCTAAAGAGCAGAAAGGAGTATCAATCAATTCACAGTGGAGCTGAAGTTTTAGAAGTACATTAAACTTAACAATAACGTTTCTAACATAAAAGCATGGGACATAACATCATCATAATGTTTTGCATTATTATTTACTTATTTGTGTTCAGAAAAACAATAGATGGCAAGTGGCACAGGATTACAAGATTTGCTAGATCACATCAGACCCATTCAGGCTAGTAACTCCATCTTTGAAAGTGAGGAACATGTACAGTTCAGTAAATAATTACCAAGAATGCCACAGAATGAAGGTACTCTACCCCATCCTCTTTCATACAGTTATTACTAACCAGATTCTGAGAAGAAGCTGAAACAGCTCATAAAGCTAAAACAAAGTAACACGCTGACCATACAGAAAACAACAACTCCTGACAAATACATGCTTGTCTTGTTTACTTTTAACTAATATGTTTTCTATCCAAGCTGCATCAACATACACTTCAACATTGCAGTACAAGGGCAGGCTAAATACACTATTCCTATTGCAAAAGATGCAGTGCAAATTTTCTGGCTTTTTCAGATATACACATACACACACCCACACACCCACACACACCCCCCACATATATATACAGACACACGGTGGAGTTACAAAGACTTTATTTACATACCTTTTTAACTGAAAAGCTGATGCCCGAGTTATGGATGGCATACCTGAAAAACAGGTAAACATAAGACTGCAGTATGTGAAAGAAAAGATTACTTTCCCTGAATGCTGAAAAGCAGCTAGTAACAGGGGCAATTTCATTTCCTGTTACACAGTAATGTGATTTGAGCCAAACTGAGCTTTTGTAGACTAAACAGCTATAGAAATGAATGTTTTCTATTTATAACTCACCTGTAACCATATGAAATTCAAGGATCAGCTTAGCTTATTTCTTCAGAATAACTGATCAACTTCTACAGACATGGTTAGTTCCATTTCATTGCACAGGCTTAATGAGAAGAATGGCAAAACCTCCTCAGTATAACAGAATCGAGTCTCAACTACTGTGAAGAAGGATCTGAAAAATGGCTGGCTCACCCTTCCAGCTTCTCCTACCCAGATGGTTCAGCTGTCTGTGACCCCAGGGCCAAGTTCTGATACACTACAGCTGTGTAACCTTGGCTCAAACTTATAGGAAAGTTGCCAAGTTATGAGAAAGAACACACAGCAGAACCTTGCAAGATGAGGAATGTAAAAATGCAGACATAGGTTAAACCATGGTGACCATGACAGTTAGTAACTCAAAAATTCAAGCAGAAAAACACAAAATGAAAAGATGTAAAATCCTAATGGAAAAAAACCCCAATGAGTTGGAAGCCTGTAACTCAGCAAGACTTCAGATCAGCCTGTTCCACGGAACAGCAGGACCTGACCCTTCACCTCCTGGCTGAAGCCTGCCAGGCCAGTAAAGACTCTTAAGTAGCTCATTTGGGGAACAGGCTAATGCTTAGCATACAGTCTTGCTATCCTTTGCTAGCTTTTGTGTTTACTGCAAGTATAAAGCAGTTATTTTGGTTAAATTGTGTAGATCCTGCTTGCAAAGTCTCTGCACATGGCAAAAGATACAACAAAGGCACCCAGGAAGGGAACATCTGGTAGCTAAAGTGATTTTTTGGGGTTTTTTTGAGGACATAGAATCACCATTCAGCTTTTTCATATTCAGCTGAATCTCAATGCTCTTGCACAGTTTTTACTTGGATTCTATTCAGCCCAAGTTCATTGAGCGTTCACTCATTCATGTCTATCACCATTTGTTTGCTGGGATTCTTGCAAATAATAGTCATAGACTGAATACATTTTTTCTCCTCTGGATTTTCTGCATCAAACTGGACTGTTATCTGACACCGTATACTAACGAATAGTTAAAACCTCAAAACCACCACCACCAAGAAAATGACACCACACGCACATATGCCAGTCCCTCTGAAAAACCCCAGTATTCTCAATGGCAGTAGCAAAAATTGGAGCCTCCTATTTCAGTTTACCTGCTAACAACTTCTAGTATTTTTGCATATTCCTCATTTGGATTTTTTAAAGCTTTCCTTCTCGTATTTACATTGTAAAAAAGATCTTCGACCTACAGAGGAAAAGATCACAAAAATAGTTTAAAAAAAAAATCTTCTCTCACTGTATAATTCATCTAAATCCATCCTCTTAATAGATACTAGAAAATATTCTGAGAACATTTTAGTTTATAAGGATAAACATCCAGTTATTCCTTACCTGCTTAGGTTCACCTAACAAAACACAACTCCAGAGAAATCTATGTTTTCAAGTATTTTGGTACATCAGTATTTTTACCAATAACAACAATTCTACAACTCACTTTTCAGTGAAAGTTATATGCTTTCCATTGCAGATGACAAGGGATTCCCTGATTACACTGTGTTTTAATGAAATGCAAATAAATGTTAAAACAGTTGCTACAATCAAGGCTGTTAATGTCATTAAAACAGCAGCTTAAATTGTTCATTTTCACTATTCATTTAAACAATATGCAAATTATTTTTGTGCTATAGTGAGAAAGGCAGAAATGCAAAGTTCAGCTTCTTTTTTAAGGTGTATTATCCTAAACGTGGACATATGGAGCTTGCTGGGCTTATGTTCCCACTGCAAGACACGCACCTGCGGACTCCCAGGCCAGGCTTCCACTTCCCACCCTACACTGTGCGACATTCACGCTTCTTCACATTCCCAGCTCCTCATTCTTCATAATTCTACTGCCAATCCTAATCCCAACCCACATTCAAAGCTTGGTAGATATAAGAAAGATACGACTGAAAGACAAACAGCGGTTCTGCAGCTCCCTGCGCCAGCCCTCATCTTCCCACTCTGGCTCATACCATGTAGACCACTCCTCCATATTCTGAGCTTCCCGCAGCCCTAACTGTCCACTGATGCTTTCAGCAGCCTAGAAGGATTATGAAATATTTTTGATAGTGTATGACTATGCTATCCTCAGAAGGAAAAAAAAAATAGAAAAAGAGAGGATCTTCCAACGTTTACCTTGCTGTTCTTGGGGAAGAAAACAAAATAAACCAACAAAGCCACACAACAACATCATTTGGAGGATATGCTACAAGGTCATACTGTCATCATGCACCTTACAATGTAACATGTAACAATAAGTGGTGCAAGTGTAACAACTGGGGAACAGAAGAGGGACAAGACAGAACATGCACAACAACTTACGGTGATCTGAGTGCCTTGGTTTCCAGCACAGGGTTTCGGAGGGGCTTTAATTTTTCCATCACTGTAAGTAGCTCTAGACAGAAAATAAAAATAAAAGCATAAGATTTTACCCTACATTGTCCGCTGAAGTAGAATTTCTTTTAAGAATATCTTTTTTCCCCTATTTTTAAGCTTTATGGTTTAGCTAAATGCTTACCTTTACAATCTAGAATAAAAAAAAAAATCAAACTATGTTTTCTCACATTCTGGGTCTTTTTTGTAACTGCCCTAGAAACACATACCCCACCCTCCTCCTTAATAAGAGCACTGAAAAGAGAATTAAGTACATCTGTTCATTATTACATGCAGCAGAAGTCACCTGGATAATAGGTAGCATACCTGTATGCACACTTTGCATTTGCTGTTTTAGTTGTTACCGTAACATGGGCAACGTGACTGATGCTAGCCAACGCCTAGAGAAAGAGAAAGCATCTTTGTAAACCTTGCTCAGGAGACCATCGCCTGCTGAAGGACTGTCCACACTTTAAACAGCATCACTAAATTTTGATATACCACTTGCAAGTAATTAATAAAAAACCCTCACAAGAAAACTGCAGGTCAGTAAAGCTTTAACAAATTTTAGTACCTAGAACACTGACTTTTATCCAGGACCTTCTTTTGGCTTTTCTAACACTTCCTTATCTCTGACAACGCAGGCAGCTAAGCATGTAACATAGCTAAAAGAAATTTGCAAAGTTATTACAGTTGTACTCTTTTCTTCCTTTCGTGTTAACAAAAGGCAGCTGGAAGGTTTTAGCCGTTAATTCCTCACCCCTGTCAAAGTCCTTCTCCTGGCTGTAGGTAATATTAAAAAGTTGGGTTGCAATGCTTTTCCTGAAAAACTCAATGGACGTGTCTATGCAGCCTGCTGAAACCTGCCTCAGGACCAGACCCCGCCGGCTGTGGAGCTGATTATGTTGAAAGCATGTGCGGAGGGGACTCAAGCAGAGTCTAACCTCTGGAGTGTGCAAGGATCTATGTATCTGAGCACATGCAACATAGTTATGTATCCTGTGGTCTGTCCGGAGGGGAAAGATGAACTCATCCTGGACTGTTCTTTCAGACAAGTTTAGATACAGCCTATGGGAATCTGAAGAACTAGTATATCTGAGGGGTCAGAGGTACCAAATTTGACTAATAGCAAAAGCAAAGGAAGACAAATGTACATTTCATTTAGTTTTAAGTATTGTATTTAGACAAATGTCTGGCATCAAGATTCACCTTTCACTCAAATCTTTCATTGTCTTTTACCTGTAGGTTCCTGAAGCAGCATTTGAGAAGACAGACCCTGTTTTACTTTTAAAAATATAAAAAATTAAAAACTTACTCCAGAAAACAGAAAGAATATATACCTCTCCCTAGGAATCCATCTAATCTTGAAAGACATAGAAATGTATTTTGAACTATATTCACACAGCAGACTCTCAGAAAACAGAAGCTTCTGTGAAGAGTATTGGTAGTGGGGTTTACATACTATCTCATTCAAACAGGATAACAACAAACAACGAACAGTTTCAAAACCCTGATGAAGAGCTTACCTCACCCCTAAAACCGTATGTGGAAATACTAGCCAAGTCTTCAAATTTTTGCAGTTTACTCGTAGTAAATCGCTCACATACAATGTCCAGATCTTCCTTCTATATGAAACGGACAAGCAATAGTCACCTTCCATTTCCAAGTTTTTTCAAGATCAGAAACATTTAAAAACTGAAATAAATTTTAAAAGGTAGTATTAAACAGCAGCATACAGCTGTCAGCTTTGTTTACTCACTCTGATACCGCAGCCGTTATCTTGGACCTGGATGAGCTTCAGACCACCTTCTTTAACTACTACCTGGATACTCGTAGATTTAGCATCCAAACTGCAGAAACCAAGAAAGCATTCTAGAGAACAGCAGTTCTAGAGCATAGAGGCCTATATGACTTAAACTGAATTTTAAATCATTCCCATACAAGTGACAGTTTGTTTCTACTCTAGTTGTCACTCCTATTGGAATTTATTCTGTTTCACAGAAATCTTTACTGTCTCCTTCCTTTTTATTGTTGTAACAACAGTGATTATTCTAGACAGATTAGACAGATTCATTAGACAGATTCAGACAATTAGATAAATTATTCTAAGTCATCATCCGCAACAATTATGACAAACTTTCAGAAATTTCAAAAATTAAGAAGGAAGGTGCCTAGCCCCAGAGCCAGCCCTGCTCTCCCTGTTACCGACACCCACCCGCAGGCTCAGCGGCTGGCTCTCACACGGCCGGCACAGCTCACTACGCTCACCCACGAGAGGCCAGCGATTGTCATCCCAGACACACTTTATCTTCAGAACAAATAACCGTATCATTGTCACCGAAAGCAAATCACAGAATGGCAGGGGTTGGAAGGGACCTCTGGAGATCATCTCGTCCAACCCTGCTGCTTGAGCAGGAACACCTGGAGCAGGGGGCACAGGACCGCGTCCAGGTGGGTTTTGAATGTCTCTAGAGAAGGAGACTCCACAGGCTCTCTGGGCAGCCTGTTCCAGTGCTCTGTCACCCTCACAGTAAAGAAGCTTTTCCTCATGTTCAGGTGGAACTTCCTGTGTTCCAGCTTGTGCCCATTGCCCCTTGTCCTGTCGTTGGGCACCACTGAATCATTCACCACCAAATGATCCATAAGCTTATCAAACAACAACAAAAAACCCAAACATTCGTTTCGGCAAGTGTTTTTGAGCGGAGGCGCCCCGCTGCGCCCGCCATAGGAGGGCACAGGGGCGGGATCGCCTCCCCTCAGCACCCCCACACCCAGCTCTAACCCGCCCCCCCCGCCCCGTCACAGGCCCCGGCCGGGGGCGGGGGGGGGAGGGGGTCGGCCCCGCGTTACCAGTTTTCGATCATCTCCTTGATGGCGTTCGCCGGTCTCTGGATGACCTCGCCGGCCGCGATCCGGTTCACCACGGATTCATCCAGCCGCCGGATCACGCCGGCCATCGGTGCCCTGACAGGAGCCCGGCCCGGGCGGCCCCCCCGGCAACGGGGTCTCTGAGGGGAGGGTGGGGGGGGCGGGAGCCACTAAGGGGAACCCATGGGCCGGCGGGAGACGGGCGGGACCCTGTGGGGGGGCGGGGGGGCGCGGGCAGGAGGACGGACGGACGGACACACACCCCGCTTCCAGGGGGCGGAGAGGAGAGAAACGGCCCCGCCGGCGCCAAACCGCCGCTTACCCGCCCCCCGCCTCCTTCCGCGGACGGCTCTCCCATTGGGCAACGCAAGTGCCCATCACGCGGCCTCCTTCCTTCCCGCGGCAAAAACAAACAGGGAGCGGGACGGGCAGGCGGCGGGGCCCCGCCGCGATTGGCTGAGCGGCGCGGGGGCGGTGCGGTGCTGCGGGGCAGGGGCGGGGCGGCGGGAGCGCACCACCTGGCGGCCGGAGGTTGCGCTGCGCTGCGCTGCGCGCGGCGGGGCGGCAGGCGTCACGGCGTGCACCTGCGACGTAGGCACTGCGGGACGTAATTGCCGCGGGCCTCGTGACGGGTGGCCGTGACCGAGGCGTGCGTTGCGTGCTCGGTGTGGCCGTGGCACGGGTCACGCCACAAGCCCGCGCCCGCCGCTCGCATTTCCCCGTCTGTGGCCGTGCCTCCTGTTATTTAAAATAGCTCCCGAAACACACCAAGTATGTTTTTTTCCGCGCAGGATGCAGGGTGCAATATTTCCACAAATCGAGCACGCCTGCTGGAGTTCATTTTGACGTTTATACATGATAGTTAACACACCACGCCTATCTAATACATAATCATTGACCTGACTGAGCATCTACCCCTATCCGGAATTACCCTTCCCCCAGTTACTGTGCTTGTGCTTCGGCAATTGTCCACTTTTTCAGCGCCTTCTGGCACCAGATGTTCCCTTTTATCACTGCTGACTGATTTGTGGTCTTCCCTTATCTTCACAACCTTCTTCGTAGCAGGATGTTTCTACTATTTGTATTCTTTTGAGGAAATACTTGTTAATGAGGCACACATTGCTAATACCCTCTTATCTGGCCTAAGCATTATTTACCACCTTGTTAAAATTCTCAGGTGTTGGTTTCTACTCCTAACTGTGATCCTTTCTTAACTACTAATAACTCCTGTGCTATTTCCATTTCATCCAAGAATAATATATATATGTTTGAGGTAACAGCCACAGCACATATTGTGATGTACGTCTGTGACTGCAGTAAGTGCTGTGGCACATGTTTATTGCAGTGGTTCAGGGGGTGTGGTGTGTCTACGACAGCAGTACTGACCATTCTATGTGGCTGACCACAGTACCTGGGTCCACAATATGCCTCCGATCGCGATATGCTTTCCAGGATATGTCTGATCACCGTACTGTCAGGGTTTAGCCCCAGTCAGCAGCTAAGCACCGCACAGCTGCTCACTCACTCCCCCCACCCCAGTGGAATGGGGGACAGAATCAGAAGAGTGAAAGCAAGAAAACTCATGGGTTGAAATAAGAACAGTTTAATAATTAAATATAATAATAATAATAACAATAATAATAAAACAAAAAGGAAAACAACGAGAGAGAAAGAGAGAGAGGCAAAACCCAGTGAGGGGAAAAAACCCCAAGTGCTGCAACCGCTCACCACGTACTGACCAACGCTGCTGGTCCCTGAGCCATGATACCTGCTTCCCCTGGCCAGTTCCCCCCAGTTAATATAATGAGCATGATGTCATATGATATGGAATACCCCTTTGGCCAGTTTGGATCAGCTCTCTTGGCTGTGCCCTCTCCCCTCCCAGCTTCTTGTGCAACCGGCAGAGCATGGGAAGCTGAAAAGTCCTTGAGTAGTGTAAGCACTACCTAGCAACAAATAAAACATCAGTTTGTTATCAACGTTATTCTCATACTAAATCCAAAACACAGCACTATACCAGCTACAGTAAGGAAAATTAACTCTATCCAAGCTAAAACCATGACAGTATCCACCCCTTATTCCATACCATTTATGTCATCCTCACATTCCACACTATCCAATACAACCTCATTAACCACCACCCCCATTCCCATCCTTTGATATAATACACAGATATCATTCCCTTAATCTATGGACCATCCCTGTAAAATGTCTGTAAAATGTCAGCAAATGTCCACAAAATGTCCGTTGGGTTCATTTAATCCATGACTTCAGGTTTCATCTGTCATAATAGCCTTTCAGGGTAGGAGAGATGGTGTGTGGTGTTGGATTTTTGCATGCTGAAGTCAGTTCTCGTTCCATCACTGCTGCACTTTGCTCGATTTAATCAAAGTTCAATTCTTTATTAATCTGGGAGATTCCTACTGGGATACCATTGATACGGCATATAGCAACCACAGAAGTGATGACATACAGTATTATATAGCAATTAACATCATACCATTCAGTCCATTGGCTGTTTTCACCCAAAATCAAATCCCCTTGAGGTACACATCGGAATTCCCCATCCTCCCACATCACCCACCAAGTGCACCCAGGTCCGCGAGCAAAAGCAATTCCATGAATGGATTTGCCTTTGCCCAAGACAGGAATAACCCAAACTGTTTTCCCCAGCATACTTTTTACATGCACTACAGGGACATTATCCCCCTCTACAGTATGTAAGAGTTCTGACTGGGCAGGACCAGCTCGATTGGCAGATCCCCTAGTGTTGACTAACCAGGTGGCTTTTGCTAAATGTGTATCCCAATGTTTGAATGTCCCACCCCCCACTGCTCTTGGTGTAGTCTTTAACAGTCCATTGTGTCGTTCGATTTTCCCAGAGGCTGGTGCATGATAGGGGATGTGATACACCCACTCAATGCCGTGCTCTTTGGCCCAGGTGTCTATGAGGTTGTGTCGGAAATGAGTCCTGTTGTCTGACTCAATTCTTTCTGGGCTGCCATGTCGCCATAAGACTTGTTTTTCAAGGCCCAGGATAGTGTTCCGGGTGGTGGCATGGGGCACGGGATATGTTTCCCGCCATCCGGTGGTTGCTTCCACCATTGTAAGCACATGGCGCTTCCCTTGGTGGGTTTGTGTCAGTGTGATGTCATCAATCTGCCAGGCCTCCCCATATTTATACTTCAGCCATCGTCCTCCATACCACAGAGGCTTTACCCGCTTGGCTTGCTTGATTGCAGCGCATGTTTCACGTTCATGGACAACCTGTGCATTAGTGCCCATGGCCATGTCCACCCCTCCACCACGAGCCCATCTCTATGTTGCATCTCTTCCTTGATGGCCTGAGGTGTCATGGGCCCACCCAGCTATAAATAGTTCACCCTTATGTTGCCAGTCTAGATCTACCTGAGCCGTTTCAATCTTAGCAGCCTGATCTGCCTGTTGGTTGTTCTGATGTTCTTCAGTGGGCTGACTCTTGGGTACGTGAGCATCTGTGTGACGTAATTTTACAGCCAGGTTCTCTACCCGGGCAGCAATACCTTGCCACAATGCGGCAACCCAGATGGGTTTGCCTCTGTGCTGCCAGTTATTCTGCTTCCATTGCTGTAACCACCCCCACAGGGCATTTGCCACCATCCATGAGTCAGTATAGAGATAGAGCACTGGCCACTTTTCTCATTTAGCAATGTCTAAAGCCAGATGGATGGCCTTTACTTCTGCAAACTGACTCGATTCACCTTCTCCTTCAGCCGTTTCTGTGACTTGCTGTATAGGACTCCATACAGCAGCCTTCCATCTCCAATGCTTTCCCACCAGACGACAGGACCCGTCGGTGAACAGGGCATATTGCTTCTCATTTTCTGGTAGTTTGTTATACAGTGGGGCCTCTTCAGCATGTGTCACCTCCTCCTCAGGCGATATTCCAAAATCTTTGTCTTCTGGCCAGTCCATGATCACTTCCAAGATTCCTGGGCGACTGGGATTTCCTATTCGAGCCCATTGGGTGATCAGTGCGACCATTTACTCCACATAGCATCAGCTGCATGATGTGTAGAGGGGGCCCTGTCTTTGAACATCCAGCCCAGCACCGGCAGTCGGGGTGCCAGGAGGAGCTGTGCTTCGGTACCAATCACTTCTGAAGCAGCTCAAACCCCTTCATATGCTGCCAATATTTCTTTTTCAGCTGGAGTGTAGCCTGCTTCGGACCCCCTGTATCCCCTACTCCAAAACCCTAGTGGTCGGCCTCGGGTCTCCCCTGGTGCTTTCTACCAAAGACTCCAGGTAGGGCCATTCTCCCCGGCTGTGGTGGAGAGCACCTTTTTTACATCTTGTCCTGCCTGGACTTGCCCAAGGCCTACAGCATGAAGTATCTCCCGTTTAATTTGTTCAAAGGCTTGTCATTGCTCAGGGCCCCATTTGAAATCATTTGTCTTCTGGCCCTTGATAGGGAGGGCTTACAATCAGACCGTAATTTGGAGTATGCATTCTCCAAAAACCCATAACACCTGAAAAAGCTTGTGTTTCCTTTTTGCTAGTTTTTCAGGATTCTGCGCTTGTTCAGGAGCGAAGTCCCAAAACACTGGAGGTGCCCACCTTCCTAGGCATTTGCCCATACTATCCCACACACCCTGCCACCCATAACTGTCAAGCCTTGGGGCAGATCTCTGGATGATATTCTTAAATTGCCTATTAACCTTAGACAAAACCGAAACAATTTCCCCAAGCAATACTAATAGATATATCTTAACTACCCAAGGATGGTCAATATACTGAAAAGTTATTGTAATGAGGAAACATCATATCAGAAGGTAGTAAAGGTGCCATTCTGTATTTCCTCCATAAAAACATCTCAGAGGAGGAGGTATAATCGCTAATTTTCTCCATGAGGTGGTACCCGAAGTACAGTAACAGCTTCAATACAAAACCCAAATACCAGATAAAGCTCAAGGCCAGTGATTTAATAATAAATCTCCCAGGCAAAACATCGCTAATCACTGCAGAGCACAGCAAACTACAAAAACCGACACCAATCTTTAACATGTACAGCAAAAACAAGAGCATGGTGCAGATCAGATAAACTAATATTGAGAAGAGATGAGTCAGTGCTGTGACTAGCAACTGCTATTATCTCAAACCCATCATGCTTCACATTGGGTGCCAAAAAGGACTCTCATGGTTTAGCCCCACTCAGCAACCAAGCACCACACAGCCACTCGCTCACTCCCC
Source organism: Morus bassanus (assembly GCA_031468815.1). Classification (NCBI taxonomy): domain Eukaryota; kingdom Metazoa; phylum Chordata; class Aves; order Suliformes; family Sulidae; genus Morus; species Morus bassanus. The sequence goes on along the minus strand of CM062567.1, from coordinate 52,740,233 downwards.
CCACCCCACTAGGAAGGGGGAGAGAATAGGAAGAGGAAAATTAAGAAAACTCGTGGGTTTCTTGTGCACCTGGCAGAGCATGGGAAGCTGGAAAATTCTTGACTAGTGTAAGCGCTACTTAGCAACGACTAAAACATCAGTGTATTATCAACATTACTCTCATACTAAATCCAAAACACAGCACTATACCAGCTACAGTGAAGAAAATTAACTCTATCCCAGCCAAAACCATGACAGTATGCATAGCAATACATGTCTATACAATCACAGTACACATTGTTATGCTATAAGCTCAGGAATTGCTCAGAAGTATAAAGCAGATAATTATTTGTGGCGTGGCTAAAACATGGCAGCAAGCCCTGAGCTATGGGGTCTCCTGGGCCTTGGAGACACTTGTCCTGCAGAGCTCTTCGCCAGTGCATACAAACACAACCATGTCTTGTGCTGGGTCTCATGGTTGGAGTATGGCCAATGTACAAGAGAAGGGAGGCCTCTTCCCTTGACTGCAGCTGGGGAAGGCATCATAGCCACGATGCAATGAAACCTGTTAGCTCTTGCAGTGATCCTGACCAGGAGATCATTGAACATGACTCAGTTAAACGTAAGAGTGGACCACATAAGAGTTAAACTGCTGCACACCCAGCCTGGCTTTTGGGCCTGTGTTGTGCTGCACAAATCCCTTGCCTGCAGGACAACCTCAGCTCACTCTAACGGAGGAGCCTGCAGGCAGCTCCCCCTCCATATCAACAATTACACCACCTGTGTGGCCTTGCCCTCATCTAGAAATGCAGCAAGAAGTTCTCATGTGAACATTCTTTGTGCTTGACAGTAGAAATTATGAATGGAGTTGTTTTCGTGCAAGAAAATCCTACAGTAGCTTGAATGGCCAAAATGAGGTAAACCTTTCTACAGACAGGGACTGCATGGCATGCTGCACAGGCACTGAAGGCCCGTTCAGTGCTGTACAACTCAAGGTTCCCAGCACCAAAAGGGAGGTAAGATTATCTATACTATTCTCTCTTTGTTTATAGTGCCATCTCCAATAAGAGATGGCACTGGGATCCTAACAGACCAGCACCTCCTGGTGCTAAACAGCTTTTCATGGCATTTCCCAAAGCACAGAAAGTGGAGCTTCAGAGAAGCAAAAGCTTTTCCAGGAGGGTGGTGTCACTGCAGTGCCTTGTCAGGGTGGTGTAGTGGGTGCATCACTGTTGTCGTGGTTTAGCCCCAGCTGGCAACTAAGCACTACACAGCCGCTCGCTCACTCCCCCCACCCCAGTGGGATGGGGAAGAGAATTGGAAGAGCAAAAGCAAGAAAACTCATGGGTTGAGATAAGGACAGTTTAATAGGTAAAGCAAAACAGTAATAGTAATAATAATAGTAACAACAATAATAATATAATGAAAAGGAAAAGCAAAAGCTGTGCGTGCAAGCAAAACAAAACAAGGAATTCGTTCACTACTTCCCATCGGCAGGCAGGTGTTCAGCCATCTCCAGGAAAGCAGTGCTCCATCACGCCTAACGGTTACTTGGGAAGACAAACACCATCACTCCAAAAGTCCCCCCCTTCCTCCTTCTTCCCCCAGCTTTATATGCTGAGCATGACGTCATATGGTACAGAATACCCCTTTGGCCAGTTTGGATCAGCTGCCTTGGCTGTGTCCCCTCCTCTCCTGGCTTCTTGTGCCCCTGGCAGAGCATGGGAAGCTGGAAAAGTCCTTGACTAGCATAGGCACTACTTAGGGACACTGAACCGCTACTTAACCACTAAAACATCAGTGTGCCATCAGCACCATTCTCAAACCAATTCCAAAACACTATAAATCATGCTATACTAACATCAGCACTATACCAGCTACAGTGAAGAAAATTAACTCTATCCCAGCCAAAACCAGCACAACTGTGTAATACACTTCAGGTTGTTTATGTGTTGCTTGTAGCTGCAATGCCAAGAAATGGAAACCATTCCAGTTGAAGATGGCCTACTATTAGCACCTCTTCATCTAATTTAATGTAACTTCAGCAACTTCTCATCCTCTTCATAAACAGCTGTCTTCATGTTTGGGATCATACATTAATTGCAAAATGTTGACAGCAATCAATAAAGCAGTTTTCACTTTGCAGAAGGAAAAAAAAGAACATTCTGAGAAGTATACCTTCACTTTAAACAAAAGGCTCGTGGCTGTGCCCATGGCCATCCCCTGACCAAAGGCATGAAGAAGATACAGGCCCTGCAAGGAACGTGTGAAGCATTAAGAAAAACCATTTTTTTGTGAGTGCTAAGGACTAAGTGTGTGAAACATGAACTGGTGGTGCCTCGCTATAAGGTGCTTTGCCTTGCGAGGACATTTTTGTCCTCAGTGCTGTCCAGGATGGTTGCTATAAAATGTCACTCTGTCTAATTCCTGTCCATATGGACAGGTGCCTGCAGTGCCTGAAAGATCTCCACAAAAGCCACTTTTGAGGCTGACTTCAGGTTCCCCACTTGTTGTCCTTGGCAAAACTAGCTGGGCGGAGGCCAGCAGTCCTGCCCTGCCACCTCCCTGGCTGTGGCTTCCTGAACCTTCTGGTTGCAGTGACAACTACCTGGGCCGTGATGCCCTTTTGCTTTGACTCTCAGGAAAAAGTTTGGCACTTTGGTACAAGCCTCCACTGTTAGCATGAGCAGGGCGAGTGACAAAGGGTTAATAGGTACAAAGTGAGGGCGAGTGACTGTGCACCAGCCTGGACTGTGCACCAGGCTGGGGAGCATCAGGAGCATGGGGAGCACTGAGCTTCAGAGCAGATGAATCTGGCTCTGCTCCAGGATCTGAATGTAGGGGAGAAATTTGGTTTCGGTGGCCTCGGGCAGTCTGCCACAAGGCTTAACCAGAGCAGCTGGTAACGGGAGTGGGAAAGCAGAAGGCGTCTGCTGGATCTCGGCACATGATCTGGGACAGAACACATTTACTCAAACTCTTCCTTGTCTGTGTCTTTGCTGACAGCTATTCGCACTGTCAGTATCTATCTGCCCTAGACCAACCAGGAGGAAAACTTCCACCTTTTATTATTTATGCCTGTGTTATAGTTTGTATTGTAGATATGCAGTTCATTTTACTGGATGTTGCTCGCATGAAGCTTTAAAATCTTGTGCGGTCTGTGCCAAACTCCCACTTTCCATGTTGAAGCTGATGTGGGTAAGTCTGTTTCTCTGTTTGGCTGCATGTAGCCATCAAAAGACTTTTTCATATTTGCATCACAGCTGCTGCAACTGGAGGTCAGCCCTGCCTGTTCATACCCTACAAGCTTTGCTCTGACACATTCAAGTTTAAACTGTTGTTTTGTGTGACAATCCGTTAAAGAAGGGAAATATCAGTCACAACTTAATCGCTAAAAATAATTCACCAGAGAAGCCTGGTAGAGACATATGTGTCATGGTAAAATACTTCTTTGATTTTTAGATTTTTTTACTAAGAAGATAAAGAATGTATGCATTTGTTTTTATTAAAGCGAACCAAAACCAAATGATCTGGATTTCATTTTGAACAATTTTGGAAGATATAACCAATGTATTTCAATTCCAGGTCTCAGAAGTGGTGTCAGGGCAACAGGAGTGGTGAAGAATGAATGAAAAAATCCTGTTGGAATCGTAATGCCTTTTAAGATCCCAAAGAAGAAAAAACTGATATATTTAGCAATCAATGCTGAGAAATTTCAGAAGACAAGAATTAGTTTCTTAGAAACACAAAACTGAAACAGCCCCACAGTCACTACAGAAATGTACTGAGTTTTTCCCTTGGAGACATAGAGGGCCATTTAATTAAAAAGAAAAAAATAATGCAGTGGAAGAGCTGCAATCTTACCAAAATCTTTCTCACTACTGAGAAGAGGTGGCCCAAGTGCCAGTAAACAATATGGACTTTGAATTCTTTGATTTTTATTATAAAATCTATTTTTTTTAAATGCAAAGATCTGTCTAGTTTGGGGTCTGATAACCTACTATATTGCATAACATTTTCAAGTCTTACCCACTTATTATCTGGCGCATGTACTTACTATTCCAACTCAAATATATTAAGAAGCCCAGAAAACAGTTTTTAACTTATTTGTAATTTTTTAGTGACCCATTCAAAGTCAACATTGCTTTATTTGGCTTGAGCAATTAAAAGAGAGTATTAAGAAATAGTAAATAAGGTTTAAGAAAGAATTGCAGCATGGGATTGTAGCATAGGGGAAACAAGCAAATCCTGGCTGGCACAACACTATGTTCTTTACAAAACGGGAACCCAAGACTACACCCTGTAGCATGAGGCAAGGTTACAAAAAGGCAGAGACCTGCTACACTGGAGAAAGGACTGAAGAGTGATGAAATCACTTTAAAAGGTTAAAATTACTAAGGATTTAGACCGTAGCTCAAGTAGAATAGGAGGTTAAAATATGAGGATTGCTTGAGCAAAAAAGCCTGATTTTTTGGTTGTTTTTAAAGAGAAGCGAATTGAGCAGCATTCCAGTAAGTAACAGGGTTTTTTCTATGCTAGTACTTTTATGAAATTCCTTGCAAGAAACAGCTTTTTCCATAGGTCATATTCCAGTCTCTGGAAATTTCTTCTCATTTGGCCTTAAATAATTTTCCTTGATGTGCATGTTAATGGGAAATGGTATCTTTCACCCTGCTTACATTTTTTAGTGCCAAACAGCAGCAAAGTTTATGACAGTGTCTTAAAACTCTCTCCAGTTGTCTAGAAAGCGGTAACTGAAAGAATGCAAACCAAATAACCTTGATTCACAGATCTCTGCTTCTTTTCAGCTTGTCTCAACAAGAACCCAGAGTGTCCAGGCAGTTCTTTTAACCCTTACCCTTACCATTGCTGAATACAGACCTACTCATCTTGCAGTGAAATTTCATGCAGCTTTAGGATACAGAATAAAATGTTAACACAAAATTTGTGCTACAATTGTTGCCGTTATATCATTACCAAAAGCAATAACACTGCCAGTACTGATATATTACTAAACCTATTTACAGAAAAGGAGCTGCTCTGGGTTAATGCAGTGCCTACCTGAAAAAAAAACCTGAACAAAACCCCCAGAAAAAAAATCCCACCCCAAGACAGAAAAAAGCATCCGACTCATGCTCCAGCAAAATCAAATTATCACATATATGAATTCAAGACAGTTACTGTTGCTCACCTGACACAGGATCACTTGTTAAGCTGCAGTAATTATATTCTGAGTCAGTATCTCATTGTTCGGGGCTAGGTGAAAATGTGCTTCTACAAGTAGAAGGGTTGCTCAAGACTACATGTCTCATGCCTTTATACATAGCCTCAGGCATTTACATAGTGCAAGAGGAGCTTTTGCTAGAAAATATTGCCCCAGTTAAGATTTTTCACCCTAGTTTGTAGCACATTCTTAAGAGTTCTGAAGGAAAGCACGTTCTGGAAGCTCATGATGAGAAAATATCTTTGAAGTCCATGTGTTTATATCCCCTCATTGTACTCTGTGCGTGCAGTCCTGTCAGGTAAGGAATTGTTATTAAGTCCACTTTATAGGACCCCAGAGCACCTAGATGAGCAGGATGATTTGTGCAAGGCCCTGTAGGACATGCCTGATAGAATTTGGAATCAGAGTTCATTCTTTTTGTCAGTATGTTAACCATAATATCACTTCTCTACCTAGAATATAGGCATTTATTTATATGGACCTTAAAACATCCATAGTTGCATTTCCTAGAAAAAAAGAATTTACTCTGCCGTAAAAGCTGAAGACTTGTTGCACTCTAAGTCTTACAGGTAAAATGGGAGAGACCGTATAAGTCTGTTAAGCATTTTTTGTTAGTCTAATTTGACATTCTAACTAACATCCAACAAAGCATTAACGTTAGCCTAGTTGCAATACTGGTACCATTCATAGTCCAGATTAATACAGGGAAGTCTCACTAGTACAGTTAAAATAGTTACACAGAAAAATCTTCCTAGTACCTACCCTCTTTGGTGTCACGCTCCCTCTTCCAGTGTCCTTCTGGGTGCCCACATGGACAGCCCCAGCCTGCCTCGGGCAGGGAGGCTGCAGAGGGTGTCACCGACAGAGCAGTATCCCAGGTTCTTCCTTGGGAGGAAGATGATGCTGGCATGGAGGTCCTTTCCTCCTTGCTCTTAGGGACTGCCTGCTTTTATTCTTACATATCCTCTTAATGCAATCTGTGTATATGAACTTGCTTTTCATTGGTTTTCAGTTGTTCAGTTATATGTTCTTTCTTTTATACCTAAACTGGTTGAACAAGATTATCCTCTTGTAACGACCACTGTGGTTTGTGTTCATAGCGTGGGACCTCTGGTACCATCCCATTTTTGAGTCTTGTACCTCCCATTTTGTACTAGGATAACACATAATGCAACGTGCCGTCACAATAAACTAAAGGTAACCTAAACCCAACCTGACCACTAGATAATTGCTATCACTGCTAAAATAAGGCAAAATCACCGTAGGCCAGCATAACCCAGACGAGTGCTAAGACCCTGCACTGTCAAGCCAGGGCAAATCCTTCAGCCTTTCACTTGTAATGGCAAAAATGGTCTTTACTTGGCTGCAGACTAAGTCCTGATTCTTAGGGAGGGCACTGCTGTAGGCAAGGCATTTTGTAATTGTCCTTTGCAAACATAGCAGAATGTTACTTCTTATCTCTTCATCTGACATTAAAAACTGTCACAAGCAGAATGCTTTATGGAAATTAATCACACATTGCTAGGAATGCAGCATTTTCCATGTTCCTAAAATAGTATGAATAGTGGAATTTATGAAACCAGATTTGTGCCTTTTGTTTTCCCATTACAGCAATTGCATTGTTCCACAGACTTCAGAATTTTCCAACCTACTGTTCACAATTGTGCTGGTTTTGACTGGGATATAGTTAATTTTCTTCACAGCAGCTGGTATAGTGCTGTGTTTTGGATTTGTGCTGAAAACAGTGTGGATAACACAGGGATGTTTTCATTACTGCTGAGCAGTGCTTACACAGAGCCAAGGCCTTTTCTGCTCCTCACCCCACCCCACCAGTGAGCAGGCTGGGGGTGCACAAGCAGTTGTAAGGGGACACAGCTGGGTCAGCTGACCCCAACTGGTCAAAGGGATATCCCATACCGTATGACGCCATGCTCAGCATATAAAGCTGGGGGAAGAAAAAGGAAAGGGGGGACATTCGGAGTGATGGCATTTGTCTTCCCAAGTAACCGTTAGGCATGATGGAGCCCTGCTTTCCTGGAGATGGCTTAACGCCTGCCTGCCGATGGGAAGGAGTGAATGAATTCCTTGTTTTCCTTTGCTTCCGTGCATGGCTTTTGCTTTACTTATTGAACTATCTTTATCTCAACCCATGAGTTTTCTCACGTTTACCTGTCCGATTCTCTCCCCCATCCCACTGGGAGGGAGGGAGTGAGCGGCTGGGTGGTGCTTAGTTGCCAGCCGGGATTAAACCATGACAACGATGATGCTAGTTTTTCTGATATTCTACTTATCTTTTCCTTTGAAACAAAAAATCTTCTGGGCCAGTCAGAAAGTATGAAACAAAAGCCCTATTTTTTTCCTTCATTTTTGTAACTCATTTTCTGGGTGACTGTGTATTCTGCAGAATGCAAGACTTATCTTTATAAAACATTTTGTGAGCTTCGGATGGTAACTTCTGTATGATGGTGTAATACTACTGCGTAACATTGTATGTATTCTGTCACTGTTTTTTTCCTCCAGGATTTAGTATATTCTGAAAGATCAGTTCTTTTGACATAGTCTCAGTTAGGGGAAGCTTAAGATGAACTTAAAATTACTATATTAATGATATATAATTTTTATATATCAATGGAAATAAATTGAAGAATAAACATACTTTAAATTATATACAGGTGTCCTCATCTTGGGATATAAGTAAGAAATTTTTTAGTCAGAACAATCAATGACTGGAAAAACCTCCCAGGGAGGTGGTAGAGCCCCCATTGCTGGAGGTTTCTGAGATGCGACTGGACACAGTGCTAGACAATCTCATCTAGGTTCCCTCTCCCACCAAAGGTTGGACCAGATGGTGTTTGGAGGCCCCTTCCAACCTGGGGTCTTCTATGGCTCTGTGATTCTTGCATGATTGGACTTTGGGGAAAAATAATTGTTTTCTAATATTTTCTTTGGCAGTAAATACTGGGGGTGTTTTAACGTAATTTTTATTGTGATTACTAGAGAATGAAAAATTCCCATTTTGATTTTGCTCTTGAACTTAAATACCTTACAAGAATGGACAGGATACATATGCTGAAGTTTCAATACCTCAGCCTTTCCTTTTGTAGATGAACTAGCTGTTGAGGGACGTCTGAGTCTTGGGCCAAGAGCTCTCTAATGACCTCTACATTCCTGAACTTTCTAAGGTAAAATAAATGAAAAAAAAGAATCAAAATGCTTGATTTCCATAAAGAAGTGCAACAGTGGATAAACCACACTCTCCCACCTCCAGTCAGTGACGTGCATGCTCTAAGATTTAGAAGTCACATTTTAGTAAATATGTAACTATTCAGTTACTGGGCAGGGTCTAGGGAATTTTTACCATTGCTGTTCTCAGGCTTTTTAATTTCTCTTCAATGGATATCAAGAGTAGCAAAAGCACCATGGACTTCAGTCAGCTGAGAACACATGCAGGGTTTTGGATGCACTGAGGTTTGCACCACTGCAGTGACTACACTGACATTGGTAATTGAATAAAAATGACCCAGAGTTTGTGTGTGTTTAAGATATTGTGTTGTAATTGGGAGGGGGGAAGAGGGTGAGGAAGGAGGGGGAAATGATAAGAGGTAAAAAGAGGCTTTTATGTTAGTGGAGGGCAAACAGGCTGCTGAAACTCTGCCAAATTTTCGCTTTTGAGTTTCACTTCTGCAGAGTGTTCTTGCTCCCAATGACAAAAAAGTCTAAAGCAAATCGCTACATGCCCAATCAGGGGGAGACCCTGTGCTGCAATATGTGGCTGTTGTTCAGAGGAGCCACATAACCAGAAGAACACAGTGACCTGCAGAATTGCGCAAAATTTGCATCACATTCTGTGGAGACTTCTGGGGCTTTTGGATAATAATATCTGCAGTATGTAACTCAGAATTTGTTGCCTGCTTGTGCTATGGTTAAATAGGTTTGTAAGCCTGTGAGAGTTAAAAGTCCTGTGGAAAACTTGGTGAGATATTTGAATAAGTAGCATTCAGACATTAATTAAAGAGATCGCTGCCACTTCTGAAGATAATCAGAGTATATTGCAGCTTATTGTCTTCCTCTAGTGTGTGAACGGGATGTGCCTTTTTGTAGGATAAGGCTCTTTACTTGACAAGCTGAGATGGACACAAAAGCAATCTGTTTTTCATTGTTTCCTTTTTTAACTTAACCTAGCGGACATTTAGTGGAGGGGATGTATGGGAGTGAGAGGGTTGGGTACAGTGCTTGGTAAGGGGTAAGTGATTCAGGAAGAGAAATCCTGCCAGCAACTCTAGAACCAGGCAAAAGTCTAGATACAGACCAAACAAGCATTCCTGCAGCTGGAGGAAACGTCCTGAATGGACACATGGATGTGGCAGCTGGATGCTCAGTTTTGTACAGGAGTGGCCATGCCAGCCATACTGTACCCCTGTGATGGAGAGGATCACACTGGCTCAGTCGGAAGGTCCTGAAGGATGAGTGGACGAAGGTGTCCTTTTTAGTAGTTGCTGTCATGAGCTGGTTTTGGGAGGTTGAATCGCATAAGGGGAGAAGAGGAATTTGGAAAAGCTGTTTGCTCCTCTGCACCCATGATGGCAGTACCCACTGTTGGCAGTAAAAACAAATACCTGCTGCTTAAAACTTGACATGTACTCCTTACAAAAATGAACATGGAAATTCCTGACAATCTCTTCCAGTGTGCAGCTAGGAATGTGCTGGTGCTGAGACCTTGATGGGAACATATTTGAGTTAGGTGTCCTGGTTAGCCTGCACTGATTCTTGACTGGTTTCCTGATACACAAACATCTCCTGGCCTTTGGGCATCTCTTCCTAGGAGCATTCCTCTTCCTCTCTGTCACCAAATCTCATATTTCTCATGAAGTAAGGCTCAATGCCCCTCTCTCTTGCTAAAATCCCGTCCAGTCCTCGGTGTCATAGACAGACACGTTCTTTGCTGATTCAGGCCTCACCTTCATGCTCCTGTTGTCCGAAAAGCAGATTTGTTGCCCAGTGTGCATTGAGTCAATAATCACACATTCAGGAGAGACATTGCTTATTTATTTCATGGTTCCGCAAGCCTGGGTGCTCGGCAGTTTTCCACAAATCATTTTGCATCCTGTCGTAGGGCTTTCCTATTGGAAGGCAAACAGCTTCTGACTTTGTTCTTCCAATGGAATGCAAAACAAGGCATCCTTTAAGTCCAATACTGTAAAACAGACATTTGAATCAACTATCGTTATTAACTAAGTATAAGGATTGGGTACCGCTGGGTTTACATCAGTCACTATTTGATTGATAGCTCTTAGATCTTGTACTAAATGGTATTTCTGTGAATGTGGCTTGTTAACAGGCAAAATCGGGGTATTATATTCCAACTGACATTCTTGTAACAGTCTATATTTTAGGAAGTTATTAAGTATAGGCTCCAGTCCAATACGGGCCTCCATTTTTATGGGATATCATTTTCTTCTTACCAGTTTACCTTCTTGCTTTAATTCTATTTTTACTAGTTCAGCCAATTTGGCTCTTCCAGGATTCTCAGTTGCCCATACAAAGGTGGTTACAGCATCTTCTAACTCCGAAAAGGGATTGCTTGGTCCCTCCTTCTCCTTGTCTTCCACTGTCTCAAGTAATTCCTGTAATATATATATTTGTCCTTCCCAGGCATTATTTTGTGGGATATGGACTCTTATTTTGTTTTCATCAAAGGTTACCTGTGCCCCTAATTTATTTATCAAGTCCCTTCCCATTAGAGGTGTCGGGCATTCTGGCATGTATAAAAATTCATGTTCAAACATCTGGTTGCCAATTTTACATTTAATCAGTTGGTGAAAGGGTCTAACCTCCTGCTTTCCCATTGCACCAACCACGGCCATAGAATATTTACTCACGGGTCCCTTGCAACTATTCAATACAGAGTAGGTTTCTCCTGTGTCAACTAGAAATTTAACTACATCATTCCCCTTAACATCAACCAGGGGTTCAGCTGGGGATTTAATTTCCTCCACCCCTGGTCCCTATCAGTCTGAATCCTCTTCCACAATCCCAATCAACTCCCCGGGTACTGGGGTCGTAGCTGGGATGGGAGCCTTATTAGACTGTGCTTTTGGACATGCATTTTTCCAATGTCCCTTTTCCTTGCAAAGAGCACACTGACCTTTTTCCAATGGAATTCTAATTCCTGATCCTCTCCCTGTCCCTTGACCCCTTCCTTGTCCTGGTCCCCTCTTGAAACCTTGACCTCTAAATGGAGCCTGAACCTCAACAAAGGCAGCTGCCAATATTACCGCATCCTGCCTCTTAGCTTTTAATTTTTCTTTTTCACTTTCTTTCTTTTCAGCTTCTTCCCTGTTGTTCTAGACTTTATACACAATTTCAATTAGCTGAGATATGGTCATTCCTGACATTCTATCTACTTTCTGTAATTTCCTCCTAATAGCAGGTGCCGACTGTCCTACAAATAAGGTGGTAAAAGTCATATGGGTCTTCTGTCTTACCCTGCATTACTTGATACAATTTGTCAAGCTTCTATGGTCTAGATATCTCATTTTTAATTCTGTACAAAATCAGTTGCTGATATTGTTTGATCCTTAATCTCCCTGTACTTGAAATCTGGTTCCAGCTGGGCTCCTGCGTCGGCATAAACCACTCAGAATCATCCCTGGCATTTTGCCATTCATTTTCTTCTCTTGCTTTTTCCATGACCATTCTGTTTTCTTCTGGTGTAAATAAATTGTTTAACAATACTTGAATATCCTGCCAATCCAGGTTACGATTTTCAACAATCATCCTAAAAGACCAATACATCCTGTCAGGATTATCTCGATAGGATCCCGTGGACTCCTTTCAGTTCATTAAATCTGATGTAGTAAATGGTACTTTTACATATACTGGGGAACCATTTGGACCTACTGCTTGACAAAAGGGGACCTGTATTACAGGGTGATGCTGTGCTCGAGTTCTCCCTGCTACTGGGCTAAAGGTTTCACTGGTTTCACTGCCCCTTCTCTTTCTCCTATTCCACTCGTAATGCTTTCTCCATCGAGAGCCACCATCTGAATATCCTCCTCCTCATCTTCCAGTTTTAAATGTCTTTTTCCTATGCTACAAGCAGAACACCGCCGTGAAGGTTTTTTCATGTCATCCATCATCATTAATACATTTGAATCAGTTATCAACAATTTACATTTCTTCCTTGTTTCTTGATCATTTCTTAAAGTAAAGAACAAATCCACATATGGGATTTCATCCTATCTATCCTGCCTTTTGCAAAACAACGTAAGTTGCAAGATTGTATTTAATTCAAAGAGCCTATTTCTGGCCAGTTTTCCTTATCCTCCAATTTATACTTTGGCCACCATTGAGTACAATATTCTTTTAATTTCCCCTTTGTCAGAGGATCCCCACCAAACTTATTCCAATGTTTCAGGATGCATCCTAATTGGGAGCAAGGGGAAACCTCTGCAGGTTGTCTTGCCCCCTGGCTAAACCACAACACTCTCCAAAGCAGGCGCTGGCCCTTTGCTACTGTTATTTTTGTTATTGGCTTCATGCAATCTTAGCTATCCTAGGGATTGTGTCATTCCCATATCACACCATCCGTAGGTGGCTGCACCCTATTAGACAGCATGGAAGCACAGGGATATGTGTCTGGAGGTATTGGCTTGAAAGTAGATGCCCCCAAAGTAGAACTGGGGCATATTTATGGATTTACTTAAAACAAAAAAGTACAAAAGTATGTATCTCTGTTTTATTATTATTATGGCTTTCTGCCAGGATGACTCATCTCTGATGACAAGCCCCATGTTTTTGTTTGTGCTGTTGCTGCCAGCTGTTGGTTGCCCTTTCTCCAGGCACTGCTCCTAGGGAGACTCATGGGTTCCCGCCTGCACTAATGAGTCTCAGGGAGTGCCTTTCCCAAAACCTTCATCTTCTTCTCTGTTCTCCACCTTTCTCTCTTTCCTCCTTTGCCCCCACTCCCCCTTGCTCAGCTATTTTGCCTCCAAAATGGATTGAGATGACAGGTGCAGAAGGAGCATGTTTCTTTACCCTGGTCACATCTACTGCCTTCCCTACCCATTCTTCATCACTCGTTTGACTTGACTCAATTTCTGCTGAAACTGCTGAAACTATTTGAACTGCTGTCACAGGAGTGACTACACTTCATGTAAACAGCCTTGAACTGGCTGACTTAGTTCAAATTGCTTAGCAGCCATAAAAGGAGATAGTAAAGGAAGTTTTATGCTGCTGCAGCTTTAATGCTGCTATCAATAACCAGGTTAAAGTTGAGCTAAGAGGCATCCCTAGTGCAGTCTTTCCACACACAACAGGCCTTGTGGTGTAAAAGATTCTATTGCTTTCCTAACAAGATTCACAGTGCTTGCTGTCACAGGATTCCAGTTCCAGCTCAGGTCATACTGTGCCACAATTCTTTTAAGTGTATAAAGAATATATAAAGAATATATAAGTGTAGAAAGAATAGCACCAGAAAACGGCTGTAGATTGTGCTGGTGGCAAACACAGAAGGAACAAAATCCCTGGTCTTGCAATGCAAGAGCACCAATGATTGTGTGTGGATCACTGACAACTGCTTGTACAATGATACAGACCTCTTCTTGGAGGGCTATAAAATGCCTTAAGAGACATTCAGACAGTTTGCAAGTATACTAGCCTATATGATCACAGAATCATTAAGGTTGGAAAAGACCTCCAAGATCATCAAGTCCAACACCACCATGCCTCCTAAACCATGTACCGAAGTTCCACGTCTACACGTTTTTCAAACACCCCCAGGGATGGTGACTCCACCACCTCTCTGGGCAGCCTGTTCCAGTGCCTGACCACTCTTTCCGTAAAGACATTTTTCCTAATAGCCAATCTAAACCTCCCCTGATGCAACTTGAGGCCATTTCCTCTCATCCTATTGCTAGTGACTTGGGAGAAGAGACCAACACCCACCTCGCTACAATCTCCTTTCAGGTAGTTGTAGAGAGCGATAAGGTCTCCCCTCAGCCTCTTCTTCTCCAGGCTAAACAACCCCAGCTCCCTCACCCACTCCTCATAAGACACGTTCTCCAGACCCTTCACCACCTTCGTTGCCCTTCTCTGGACACGCTCCAGCACCTCAGCGTCCTTGTACTGAGGGGCCCAAAACTGAACACAGCATTCGAGATGTGGCCTCACCAGTGCCGAGTACAGGGGCACCATCGCTTCCCTACTCCTGCTGGCCACACTATTCCTGATACAAGCCAGGATGCTGCTGGCCGCCTTGGCCACCCGGGCACACTGCTGGCTCCTGTTCAGCTGTCCACCAGCACCCCCAGGTTCTTCTCCGCTGAGCAGCTTTCCAGTCACTCTTCCCCAGGCCTGTAGCATTGCATGGGGTTGTTGTGACCAAAGCGCAGGACCTGGCACTTGGCCTTGTTAAACCTTGTACAATTGACCTCAGCCCATCGATCCAGCCTGTCCAGATCCCTCTGTAGAGCCTTCCTACCCTTGAGCAGATCAACACTCCCACCCAGTTTGGTGTCATCTGCAAACTTACTGAGGGTGCGCTCAATCCCCTCATCCAGATCATTGATAAAGATATTAAACAAGACTGGACATGACACTGAGCCCTGGGGAACACCGCTCGTGACCAGCCACCAACTGGATTTAGCTCCATTCACTGCCACTCTCTGGGCTCAGCCATCCTGCCAGTTTTTTTACCCAGCGAAGAGTACACCTGTCTAAGCCATGAGCCTCCAGCTTCTCTAGGAGGATGCTGTGGGAGACAGTATCAAAGGCTTTACTAAAGTCCAGGTAGACAATATCCACAGCCTTTCCCTCATTCACTAGGCGGGTCACCTGGTCATAGAAAGAGATGATGCTGACACAGGCAAGGTTAAGCAGTCAGGCTTTAAGGAAAAGGAGTAACAGGAAAGGATAATAGGCAAGATACATTAGACAGGAGACATGTGAAGGGGTTTTTCCGCGTTAGGGCAACTAGAAGTAAAATAATAAAATAGGCATGTATCTGCTGTTAGTTGTATTGCGTTGTCCATTATTTAATATGTGCTTAAGATTCCATTAAAAGCTCTTTTAAAGCTATTATTCTGAAGTACCTGATTTCTCTGGGACAAGTTTCTTGACCTCAGAAATAAACTAGGGTAAACACAAGTTCATCACTAGTATTACTACGTCAGTTTGGAGCTACGCTTTTAAGGACAAGCAAACATCCTGAAATAATTACCCTGATAGAAGCTGCAGCTTGGATACTTCCACGGAACCACACCTACACCACAAACTTTTGCCGTCATAGCTGTAATAGTGGGAGACACCATTTATGGCCATTGTATTTTTGTTGACTAAGTCTCTCGTGAAGGGCAGTTATACCAGGAAACACATGCTTTTCCATGTACGGTGTCAGGGAGCAGCAAGGGCCAGCTGCTCCCCACAGGATCGGGAGACGTGGGGATCCCCAGGGGACTGGCCAGGCAGGGGCTTCCTCAGCCAGGGTCTGTCCCACTGCCCCCAGTGAGGGAGCTGGGCAGGCTGGGGGGCAGCTGGGCGCAGCCCCCAGCCCAGGACATCGGGCAGCTCCATGGGGATGGGGAGAGGCTGAGATCAGGCTGGGATGTCAGCCTGCGGGTGGGGGTCAGGATCAGGCCTGGTGAGGGGAACCAGGGTCAGACACAGCCCCGTGATTACTGGGCCCATGGGCTGGGGGGTGACCCAGGCGAGGCTGGTCAGGGCCCATAAGACCAATTGGTGTCCCCAGGACTCTGGCGCATGGTATAGTTTACTTGGGTCCTCGAGGGAGAGAGAACAATGTCGATTTACCCATTCAGGTTGTGTCTGTGTTGGGTGCACGTTGCCACTACAATAGATGCAATGCCTTCGGTTGGGAGCTCAGTCTGCATCCCAGCAGATGCGGGTCTCTGGTAAGACGTAGTAGTCCCTGACCTGCGCTCGGCACTGTGCTCTCAGGAGCCGGGAGATGCTGGCTGCTCAGGAAAGCAAGAGCTGTTGGTGGAGCAGCTCCCTCAAGCTCAGCACGGCCGAGGGGTTGCGACACATGCTGCAACTCTCTTTCGCGGACACGTTATGAAGGGCGTTCTTCCCCTCAAAGTGAGGTTTTCCCATCATTGAAAAGGGAGCAGAGCTAAAAAGCACGATTTCTAGCATCAGCATTGTGCCAAGGTTCATCCCTTCCATGCAAAGGATGCACCTCCGCCAGGGGCTCTGATGCGCGGGTTGATGTGTGGGGTGACAAGGAAACGGGGGGATCTGTTACTCGCTCTCCCATCCAAAAGAAATGTTTTCCTTTGCGAACGTACCCCAATGTGCCTGCGCACTCAGACATGCGGTACTGCCTCCCCAAGGGGGTCCACCCTTTCCAGTTTCTATTCCTTCTCATTAGAATCAGGAAATTCAATAATTTACAGACTCGGTAATTCACTGGCAATGCGTGTGCGTGGCAGGGACGCAGCTGTTTTTTCACTCTGCATGAGAAGGAAACACCCCGCTGCACGCTGGCGAAAGGTTTACAAGCTGCCAAGTTTCATTTTTACAGCCGAGTTAAAAAAAAGAACCAAGTTTCGTTTTCTGTCTCATGACTGGTTTGACAAACACGCCCATGGCTTGCAAACAGACGTAGCAAAAACTGTTTGTTGTGCCGCCGTTTAGGTCACAGTCCCTTCCAAGCCAAAAAGCAGTGTTTTCCACTTTCTGCACCAGAACTGAGGTGGGTTGGTCCTTGGTTTCTCCAGACTGAAGTGAAACACCCCTAAATAACAGCGATAGGGAGTTCCAAGGTTACGTGAAACGCCAGATACGTTAGTCCCCATCAGCCACTCATTCCTCTCAACATTTGTATTCCATTGATTCAGATAAACGCTTTTGCCCGAATAAGAACTGCAAAATCCGCCCCACAGGCTTTGATTTCCTTAAGTCACTTAGCAAGCAAGGTTGCACCGGGGAGCACGCAGTTTTCCCAGCTCCCATGGGTGCAG
This sequence comes from Morus bassanus, assembly GCA_031468815.1. Taxonomy (NCBI): domain Eukaryota; kingdom Metazoa; phylum Chordata; class Aves; order Suliformes; family Sulidae; genus Morus; species Morus bassanus. The sequence continues at coordinate 52,723,049 of CM062567.1, read as the reverse complement.
CTCCAAAACAATTGTGGTAGTACTTTTAACAGCTTTTTTTTTTTTTTCTTTTTCTTTTTAAGTGGCTTTGCCCCATTATTTTGATGCACTCCACTTGGAGCGACGTGATAAAAACACCCATGCTAAGGTTAGCACTGCTTCGTTTCTCCAGTCCCTAAATGGGTAGCAGGTTAATTGATGTGAAAACTCAGTGCGGAAGACGGGAGATTAGCAGAAATTCATTTTTATATGAGAAAGATGTGCAAGGCGGTAAAGACTTGATGACAGAGAAATACCCAGTTAAAAATGTGGTTCGCAGAAAAGGCAACTATTGAACGATCTCTTGTGCAGTATTAATCTTTGGCTTATTGTTCCGTTTCTCCCAGTGTGAAAAGACGATGCGAAATCATGAATTAGGAAACGATTATGTCACAAGAGGAGAAGGCTTCACTCCCTGGGTTTTGCTTCGGCCGTGGAAGACCAAAGCAGTAGCAGCTCCTTCTGAGCAGGGGGTTGTCTCGAGAGGTCACCGGTAACAGTAACGCGCCTCAGGACGAAGGGGTGACTGAGGCAGGGGCGCACGCTGATTCTCCACGTATGCCGACGACACCGTGACGTCATTTTTAGAAAATGGCATCGACGCTCCAGCCGCGGTGGGAGCACAAAGCCATCCTGCCGCTTCCTGGATGTGCTGTTAGGCGTACCCCGCCGCCCCGCACCCCGCGCGGGGGAGCCCCCGCCGCCACCCGGCGCGCGGGGTGGGGACCCCCCCCGAGGGGGGGGGGGGGCGGGGCCGTCTCGGTTTCGATTCCCCGCGCGCGCCCCCCGCGCCCGAGGTGACGCGGGCGACGGGGGCGGGGCGGGGCGGGGCCGGGGGCGGTGGCCGCGCGCCGCCAGTGTTTAGGGGCGGTGGCTGCTGCGCGTCCCCGGGGCTTCGGCGCGCGGCGGCCGCCGGGGGCCGGCAGGTAGGTGCGCGCCTAGCGAGCACCCCACTCCCCACCGTCCCCACGGGGTCCGTGCGGCGTTTGGGGCTGCGGCTGGTCGAGCGGCTGTCGGTGCTGCCCGCTCTGCGCGACTCTGCCCGCGTTGCGTTCCGCGCTTCTCCGCGCGCTGCGCGGCTCTGCCTGCGCGGCTCTGCCTGCGCGGCTCTGCCTGCGCGGCTCTGCCTGCGCGTTGTCCCTCGGGGGTGGCATCCCACCGTGGTCGAGCTGGCGTGAACTTCCCGTGTGCTTCCTTAAGCGGGAGGTTCCCGCGGTTCAGGAGAGGGGCGGTGCTGCCCCGCTGAGGAGCGCGGGTGCGGGGTGGCGGGCAGCGAGGGTGGCAGTGCCGGGTGGGAAGCCTGCCAGGGAGCGTGTGGGGTGAAGTAAAACAAGGGAGGAGTGCATTCCTGCTCCTGCCAGGCGTCTGGGACTGCGTGCGGACCTGGTACAGCTTGCGCGGAGGAGCTGGGGGAGTGTGGGGGGGGATGTGATGATGTATCTGTGCTCAGAAAGAAGAAAGAGAAGTCCTTTGGCACAGCCCCGAGCTGAGCATTGCTTTCAGTGGTTTTGGATCCTTTCCCTGAAAAGCAAACCTGTCGTGCGAGGTCGTGGAGCGGTCACTTAACAGAACGGACTTTTTCATTTGGAAAGGAGTTTGGGCACAGCGCGCACTTAAGAAAAAAAAAAAAAAGGCAAAAAGATCTCTCATCAGTCTTCATGTTGTTTGCCGAATTTACGGAAAATGAACTTCAGGTTGATAGGGTGGGTTTATTGCAAACGGGAAGAGGCTTTGCCTTCCCATAAAGACATGGAAAACGGAGTGTTTCCTAGCGGTGTTTTTACCAACATGCAGTTCAACTTGTCAGGCGTTGGTTGTGAACTGCACAAGCTTGAAAACCTTGCTGTTAGGGTGATCTTGTTGTTTTGTTTTTGGTTCCCACCCCATTCCAGATGCGATATCATCTTGAGCTGATCTGTACAAAGGAAATATTGAGACTGCTTGTTGCCATTGCTCTCTTACTCAGTCAGCTCTGTTTGATTACAGGAACATTGTGAGGCTGAGCAAACAACAGCAGCAGTGTAAACACCTCCCTCTTGGACTGAGTTAGGTTTTGTATGGCTGAGCTAGACTACAGATTGATTTCAAGAATATTGTTGTTTCAGAGGATAGGAAGCAGGGTTAACTGTTTACACTGTTTTGCAAGGTTTTGGGTTTTTTTTTCTGTTTTGTAAAAAAGGAATGACACTGTGCAGATAGAATATTGAACACGTTTTTGCATCAGTTTTTCTGTGTATAAAATGGGAGATGCAAGTCCTTTCTTAGTTTGCTAAAAAGTGCTGCTACTGGAAATCATATGTATGTATACACAGGGTTTTGCTTGAAAATGCGACTCCACCGTTGCCTTAACCTTATGTTCTTTTAGGTGTAACTTGTTACTGGTAGGTTATGAAGAGGGGAGAGTCATTTGAAACTGAAAGCAAAAAAGCCTGTTTAGTTTCCCTTAGCAAAACAGGATGTGTTGCGGAGCAAGGCCAAACTTGTCACTGGTGCAAGCTGTGAAGCAGTCTTCAAGGAACGCTAGTCCACGTGTGCTTGGCATGAGTTCAGCTTGCGAGGAAAGGAGGAAAGATGTTCAGAGGTGCCACCTTAAAGCCAGGATGATGTGTCATGACCTTGTGCGAGGACTTGTGTTGCCAAAGTAATCAGCAGCGCGTTGAGGACTTGCCTATAAATTGAGAGACCAGTGGTTTTTTTTTTTTTTTTTGTTGTCTTTCAGTAGTGTTATTTTTCCTTGTAATTTTTCTAGGGGTGTAATTTTACACCCAAAATGAGGTGTAATTTCAGTGACATGAAGATACCTTATGGGCAGGCCCAGGACATCCCAAGTGGTCTGTAGGAGCCAGTCTGTCAGGTTTCTGGTGCCCTGTTCCTGGATGTAAAACTCTGGTTTCACAGGGAGCGCTCACAGTATAAAGCAGGTACAGAGCTGGTGTCTTGGGGCGTGTGCACCCATCTTGTTTCATGGAAAGTGTTGTCTTGTTCTTGGTGATGTGCTTTTGATTTCCGTTTCCTTGCTATGTTGCTTCCTGGCCTAGTACCTTTCCTGTGTGCAAGTCAACCACAAATCCCTACTCTAGAGGATTTCTTTGTAACATTTTAATAGTGTCCTTGTCTTCAGGTTTTGCTTGGATTACTGCGAGTCTGCAGGGCTGGCCCAGTACTTCTGGCTGGGTTTGCGTCCTGTTTCTGTGGTCGTGTTTGTTGGTCATGCATCCAAAGAGGAACTGAGCTGCGAAGCAGTGTCAGCTGCTGGAGACGTCAGGCAGCAGGGCTTAGTTATTAGTAATATCTGCTTTATAACAGTTTGCATAAATAGAAACCAATGTATGGTGATAATCTGGAGAAGGAGGACCTCAGGAGGTTGTTCAGACCAGCCCTGCCCAGAGCACGGTCCTAGGCCAGAGCTTGGGTTTTCTTATGTTTGTATTCCACTTGCATCCCTTGTTTCACCCAGACCTTGCACACATCTCTTCCTTATCTGGTTTGTACATAGCGTTTGAGGTATTAACAGGCCATCAAGATGTCTGTGCTAATCATATCCTGGGGTGCATTTGCCAAATGTGGATAAGGCTGTATATCTTGTTTCTGACAATGTCTGTGCCCTACAATCATGAGTTCACTACAGAGCACATTTCCAGGGGAAAGCTTGGTATGAAATGAAGAGCAGCCTGGGATGTTCTGTCTTGCTCGGTGCACCAGCAGCCATTTAATATCTTGTTCTCATTTTGGCTGGGACAGAGTTAATTTTCTTCCTTGTAGCTGGAATAGTGCTGTGTTTTGGATTTAGTATGAGAATAAGCTTGATAACACACTGATGTTTTAGTTGTTGCTAAGTAGCACTTACACTAAGTCAAGGACTTTTCAGCTTCTCATGCTCTACCGACTGAGAAGGCTGGAGATGCACAAGAAGCTGGGAGGGGCACAGCCAGGACAGCTGACCCAGACTGGCCAAAGGGGTATTCCACACCATATGACATCATGCTCAGTATGTAAACTGGGGGAAAGCTGGCCAGCGGGTGGAGCACTGCTTGGGGACAGGCTGGGCATTGGTCAGTTGGGGATGAGCAATTGTTTTACATTTGCATCACTTGTCTTTCTTGGGTTTTATTTCTCTCTCTTTTTTTTATTTTCCTTTTCATTACAATTATTATTATTGTTACTGTTATATTTTATTTCAATTATTAAACTGTTCTAATCTCAACCCGCGAGTTTTCTCATTTTTACCCTTCCAATTCTCTCCCCCATCCCACCGGTGGCAAATGAATGAGCAGCTGTGTGGCGCTTAGTTGCTGGCTAGGGTTAAACCACAACAGTCCTTTTTGGTGCCCAATGTAGGGCATGACAGGTTGGGATAATGACAAATCCGACCAGAGTGCGTTAGAACAAATTTGTTAGAAACATTCATTATATTAGTTTGATAGTCACTGGTCACAATGTTGATTAATTTGCTCTCAAAGTTGTTGTGCTTGTTCTCAGAGTTGAGTTATGTAGCACCTGACTTGCTGTATATGTTCCCTGTGGTGATGTTTATCATCTCTGGGGGCTGGGTCAAGGTTATCATTTTGCTGAACTTTGTAACATTGGCTTATGAGATGATAAAATGGCTGGTTATTAGACTAATCTGGTATTTGTACTCAGCATTGCCGTCATCTCCATACTTCAGGAGTCATCTCTCAGAAACTATTAATAATTACAGTTCTTACCTTTTCTCCTCGGAGAGCCAATTTACAGGGAGACACCTTCCTTCACCTTCCCCTTCTCCAGGCTAGTTACAATAGCTCTTGAGAATTTTGAATATCCTTGGGATGTTAAAACTGGCATGTTCCTTTTGCTCCTACTCCTGAATGTGTTTCAGGTCTTGTTTAAAGTTAAACAACTATTTAAGAATACCACCCAGAGATCTACCCCAAGGCTCGATAATTATGGGTGGCAGGGTGTGTGGGATAGTATGGTCAAGTACCTAGGACAGTGGGCACCTCTGATGTTTTGGAACTTCACCCCTGAACAAATGCAGAATCCTGAAAAACTACTGAAGTATTTGGAAAGTATGTTGTCACCTTAGTAACTCCAGAGAGATATAAATTACTGCAACATGCTGGGGCCTGGCCCATGCCTACCGAGCCCTGCTCAACACTCTTCAGTACCCTCAAGGGGAAGAGGAGGTTTCTGGATCTGACGACAAAGCAACAGGCACTGCAGCTATTCCAGCCCCAGCGACAGGCACTGTGGCTACTCCAGCCCTGGTGACTGGCACTGCAGCTGAACCAGAGAACCAACCTGTGCTGTCGTCAGTCACCCCCATACACAAGAAGAAATCTTGGAAGTGGCAGTCAGCTCATTTAGTAAGGGATGAAGAAGCTCCTCCTAAGAGGGAGCAGGAGGAAGAAGCATACCGCCGTACCAGCGAGGAGGCAGAGTACTCTAAAGCAGATAAAGCAGGACCATCACAAGGACAGGAGGGGGAAGAGGAAGAATTCCCCACTTCCCCCTGAGGAAGAACTCAGTGGGAGGGTTCCTCCTCTTCCTCGGAGAGAGAGGAAGAACTCATAAATGAGACAGTAACCACCTGATCTCTATCCTTGAGCGAGCTGTGAGATATGTGAAAGGATTTCAGCCATTGTCCAGGCAAGCACGTTGTCACCTGGCTGCTCCGATGCTGGAATAATGGGGCCAGGAGCCTGGAATTAGAGAGTAAGGAAGCCAAGCAGCTGGGATCCCTTTCTAGGGAAGGGAGCATTGACAAAGTGATTGGAAAAGGGGCAGAAGCCCTCGGCCTCTGGAGGTGACTCCTGTCAGGCATGAAGGAAAGTTATCCCGTCAAGGAAGATGTTATATGTCACCCAGGCAACTGGACCACCTTGGAGGTCCTGAGGGAATTCGCTGTGCTGGAGGTGATTTATGATGACCTGGACAACAAGAAGTTATCCAAAGATCCAGATGAGTCAAGTGCACGCGGTGCATGTGGCAGAAGTTTGTACTGAGTGCACCATCGTCATATGCCAACTCATTGGCAGTAATGACCTGGAAAGATGGAGAGGGACAAACGGTGGATGAAATGCCTGGTCAACTCCGGGAAGATGAAGAAAGTCTCTCTTCCTCCCTTGTCTCGGCCATGGAGAAACTGGTCCAGCAACTCAAAGAGGATAGATCTTACTCCCCACCTGTATGGACCAGTATCTCAGCTATTAGGAGTAAGTGTTCTTCTGCTCAAGAGGGAGGATATAGTGGGTATACACCACAGGCCACCCTGTGGTTTTACCTGCGTGACCACGGAGAGGACATGAGGAAGCGCAATGTAAACATACCTCGACCCTAGGGGCACGGGTATGTGCGTTGCAAGGAAGAACAATCACAAATGGGGGTTCTTCCAGGAAAATTGCTGCTCCAGTCTCCAGTGGGCAGTTCCCCAGACAGAGTAGAAGGTCTGATCTTACTCCTGATATTAGTGAAGGGACTTCTGATTTGTATTTACAAGAAGTGAGTAACAAATATTGTGACCAGGACTAGAGGGTCCCTGCCTCCAGCCAGGTGGAGGAAAGGGACAACTGGGTTTACTGGACTGTGTGGATTCGATGGCCTTGCACATCAGACCCACAGGAGTATAAGGCTCTAGTGGACACCAGTGCACAGTGCACCCTAATGCCATCAAGCTGTAAAGGGGCAGAACCCATCTGTATTTCTGGAGTGACAGGGGGATCCCAAAAGCTAACTGTATTGGAGGCTGAAGTGAGCCAAACTGGGAATGAGTTGCAAAAGCACCACATTGTGACTGGCCCAGAGGCTCTGTGCATCCTTGGCATAGACTACCTCAGGAGAGGGTATTTCAAGGACCCAAAAGGGTACAGGTGGGCCTTTGGTACAGCTGCTTTGGAGACAGAGGGAATTAAACAGCTGTCCACTTTGCCTGGTTTCTTGGAGGGCCCCTCTGTTGTGGAGTTGCTGAAGGTCAAAGAACAACAGGTGCCAGTTGCTACCGCAGCGGTGCAGTGGTGGCAATACCGCACCAACCGAGACTCCCTGATTCCCATCCATAAGCTGACTCATTGACTGGAGAGCCAAGGAGTGATCAGCAAGACTCGCCTACCCTTTAACAGTCCCATATGGCCATTGTGGGAGTCTAATGGGGAGTGGAGACTAACAGTAGACTATTGTGGCCTGAAGAAGTCACTCCACCACTGAGTGCTGCCGTGCCAGACATGCTACAACTTCAATATAAACTGGAGTCAAAGGCACCCAAGTGGTACGCACAATTGATATCGCTAATGCGTTCTTCTCAATCCCTTTGGCAGCAGAGTGCAGGCCACAGTTTGCTTTCACTTGGAGGGGCGTCCAGTACACCTGGAATCGACTGCCCCAGGGATGGAAACACAGCCCTACCATTTGTCATGGACTGATCGATACTGCACTGGAACAGGGTGGAGCTCCGGAACACCTTCAGTACATTGATGATGTTGTATGGGGCAACACAGCAGAAGAAGTTCTTGAGAAAGGGAGGAAAATAGTTCAAATCTTTCTGAAAGCCAGTTTTGCCTTAAAACAAAGTAAGGTCAAGGGACCTGCACAGGAGATTCAGTTTTAAGGAATAAAATGGCAAGACGGATGTCACCAGATTCCAACAGATGTGATCAACACGATAGCAGCTATATCTCCACCAACTAGCAAAAAGGAAACACAAGCTTTTTCAGGTGTTATGGGTTTTTGGAGAATGCATACTCCAAATTACGGTCTGATTGTAAGCCCTCCCTATCAAGGGCCAGAAGACAAATGATTTCAAATGGGGCCCTGAGCAATGACAAGCCTTTGAACAAATTAAACGGGAGATACTTCATGCTGTAGGCCTTGGGCAAGTCCAGGCAGGACAAGATGTAAAAAAGGTGCTCTCCACCACAGCCGGGGAGAATGGCCCTACCTGGAGTCTTTGGTAGAAAGCACCAGGGGAGACCCAAGGTCGACCACTAGGGTTTTGGAGTCAGGGGTACAGGGGGTCCGAAGCAGGCTATACTCCAGCTGAAAAAGAAATATTGGCAGTATATGAAGGGGTTTGAGCTGCTTCAGAAGTGATTGGTACCGAAGCACAGCTCCTCCTGGCACCCCGACTGCCGGTGCTGGGCTGGATGTTCAAAGACAGGGCCCCCTCTACACATCATGCAGCTGATGCTATGTGGAGTAAATGGTCGCACTGATCACCCAACGGGCTCGAATAGGAAACCCCAGTCGCCCAGGAATCTTGGAAGTGATCATGGACTGGCCAGAAGGCAAAGATTTTGGAATATCGCCTGAGGAGGAGGTGACACGTGCTGAGGAGGCCCCACTGTATAACAAACTACCAGAAAATGAGAAGCAATATGCCCTGTTCACCGACGGGTCCTGTCGTCTGGTGGGAAAGCATTGGAGATGGAAGGCTGCTGTATGGAGTCCTATACAGCAAGTCACAGAAACGGCTGAAGGAGAAGGTGAATCGAGTCAGTTTGCAGAAGTAAAGGCCATCCATCTGGCTTTAGACATTGCTGAATGAGAAAAATGGCCAGTGCTCTATCTCTCTACTGACTCATGGATGGTGGCAAATGCCCTGTGGGGGTGGTTACAGCAATGGAAGCAGAATAACTGGCAGCACAGAGGCAAACCCATCTGGGTTGCCGCATTGTGGCAAGGTATTGCTGCCCGGGTAGAGAACCTGGCTGTAAAATTACGTCACACAGATGCTCACGTACCCAAGAGTCAGCCCACTGAAGAACATCAGAACAACCAACAGGCAGATCCGGCTGCTAAGATTGAAATGGCTCAGGTAGATCTAGACTGGCAACATAAGGGTGAATTATTTATAGCTCGGTGGGCCCATGACACCTCAGGCCATCAAGGAAGAGATGCAACATAGAGATGGGCTCGTGGTGGAGGGGTGGACATGGCCATGGGCACTAATGCACAGGTTATCCATGAACGTGAAACATGCGCTGCAATCAAGCAAGCCAAGCGGGTAAAGCCTCTGTGGTATGGAGGACGATGGCTGAAGTATAAATATGGGGAGGCCTGGCAGATTGTTGACATCACACTGACACAAACCCACCAAGGGAAGCGCCATGTGCTTACAATGGTGGAAGCAACCACCGGATGGCGGGAAACATATCCCGTGCCCCATGCCACCACCCGGAACACTATCCTGGGCCTTGAAAAACAAGTCTTATGGCGACATGGCAGCCCAGAAAGAATTGAGTCAGACAACAGGACTCATTTCCGACACAACCTCATAGACACCTGGGCCAAAGAGCACGGCATTGAGTGGGTGTATCACATCCCCTATCATGCACCAGCCTCTGGGAAAATCGAACGATACAATGGACTGTTAAAGACTACACCAAGAGCAGTGGGGGGTGGGACATTCAAACATTGGGATACACATTTAGCAAAAGCCACCTGGTTAGTCAACACTAGGGGATCTGCCAATCGAGCTGGTCCTGCCCAGTCAGAACTCTTACATACTGTAGAGGGGGATAATGTCCCTGTAGTGCATGTAAAAAATATGCTGGGGAAAACAGTTTGGGTTATTCCTGTCTTGGGCAAAGGCAAATCCATTCATGGAATTGCTTTTGCTCGCGGACCTGGGTGCACTTGGTGGGTGATGTGGGAGGATGGGGAATTCCGATGTGTACCTCAAGGGGATTTGATTTTGGGTGAAAACAGCCAATGGACTGAATGGTATGATGTTAATTGCTATATAATACTGTATGTCATCACTTCTGTGGTTGCTATATGCCGTATCAATGGTATCCCAGTAGGAATCTCCCAGATTAATAAAGAATTGAACTTTGATTAAATCGAGCAAAGTGCAGCAGTGATGGAACGAGAACTGACTTCAGCATGCAAAAATCCAACACCACACACCATCTCTCCTACCCTGAAAGGCTATTATGACAGATGAAACCTGAAGTCATGGATTAAATGAACCCAATGGACACTTTAGAGGGATGGCCCATAGACCAAGGAAAAGGTATCTCTGTGTATATATTAAAAGGTGGGAAAAGGAGTAGTGATTAATTGAAATTTATTGGAAAGTAGGGGACCTGGGGCATGACGTAGATGGTATAGAATAAGGGGTGCATACCGTCCTAGTTGTGGTTGGGATATAGTTAATTTTCTTCACTGTAGCTGGTATAGTGCTGTGTTTTGGGTTTAGTATGAGAATGATGTGATGAGCCACTGATACTCTAGTTGTTGCTAAGCAGTCTTTTTACTAAGTCAAGGACTTTTCAGCTTCCCATGCTCTGCCAGGTGCACAAGAAGCTAGGTGGGTACCGCCAGGACAGCTGACCCAAACTGTCCGAAGGGATATTTCATACCATATGGTGTCATGCTCAGTATATAAGCTGGGGGGAATTGGCTGGAAGGCAGGGGTCACTGCTCAGGGATAGGCTGAGCATCAGTCAGTGGATGGTGAGCAATTGCATTGCTTGTTTTTTCCTGGGTTTTGTTCCTCTCTCTCTCTCTCATTGTTTTCCTTTTCATCATTATTATTATTATTATTACCATCAATCATCATAATTATCATTATCATCATCATAATAATTTTATTTTATTTTAATTATTAAACTGTTCTTATCTCAACCCACAAGTGTTCTCACTTTTACCCTTCCTAAGTTTGTTTATTGCTTCTGGGCCCTACAGCTGGCCAGTGTCCCATGCATCGCAGTACTTCACAGGTGAAGACAGCATGCATCTCTGTAGCTGTGTTTGCCTCTAAAAGAATAAGAAAACAATTTCCTAGGTAAATGAATAGAGAGAAAACTTTATGAGGTTGTTTCAGTCTGAACTGGTGTCATGGTTTAACCCTGGGCAGCAACTAAGTACCACACAGCCAGGTGCTTGCTTGCTCCCCACCTGGTGGGATGGGGGAGAGAATTGGAAGGATAAAAGAGAAAACTCATGGGTTGAGGTAAAGACAGTTTAATAATAGAAATAAAATAAAGTAAAATAGTAGTAGCAGTAATAATATACAAAGCAAGTGGTGCATGATACAATTGATCACCACCCACTGACTGATGCCCAGCCTGCCCCTGAACAGTGATCGCTGCCCCTCAGCCAACTCCCCTCAGCTTATATGCTGAGCATGACGTCATATGGTGTGGAATATCCCTTTGGCCAGTCTGGGTCAGCTGTCCTGGCTGTGCCCCCTCCCAGCTTCTCGTGCACCTGGCAGAGCAGGGGAAGCTGAAAAGTCCTTGACTTAGTGTAAGCGCTACTTAACACACTGATGTTTTAGTTGTTGCTATCAAGCTTATTCTCATACTAAATCCAAAACACAGCACTATTCCAGCTACTAGAAGGAAAATTAACTCTATCGCAGCTGAAACCAGGACACTATACTTCATTTGTTGCTTGCATTATGGAAGGCTACTGTGCCTCAAGCATAAAATGTTTTTCTACCACTGAGTAATGCCATAGGGACAGAGCCTCAAAGTTTAACTTTCAGTGTGAACAATAATTAAAAGCGGGGCTGTGTAGACCTTCCACTTTTTCTCTGTGAGTAAGCAGTGCCACATAGTTTCTCTTTTAAAACATGTAAACCAGATGCAAACAGAACAAACCAACTGCTTGGGTTCGCTCTCACGTTTATAAAGTTTTTAGTATTGCCAGCTTCAGATGTTCAGAAAGAACAAGCTGGCCTCTTGAGAATGATAGCTGGTGGAAGGAACACAACATTTTTCAAGAATGGCAAATGGACCTTCTGGGCAGTCTCTGTTCGTGTTTTCAAGCTTACCCACTGAAGCGAGAGGAATCAAAACTTAGTCTTGTAAACCCCCAGAACTGCCCTGCTTCTGAGGATGGTCTGACTGAAGCAGTTCAGTGGGACACTGGCCATCACAGTAACGTAAGAGTTGGCAACGTGTGAAGTAAATGGGAATTTTGCCTGCTGGCAGCAGTAGGGGTTGGAGCTGATTGTTTCTGACTTAACTGTATAATCTTTTGTTTTAATTCTTTGAGTAGAAATTAATATGCTTCATTTTGCTGTCACGGTCTTGCTGGTGGCCTCAGGAACCATAAACAAAGTGAACAGAGTAGACCATCTTGTTTGGTTTTTTGTTTGTTTGTTTTTTTCTTTGAAGGACAAAGTCTTAAAAATGCACTGGAAAGGGTCTCCCGGACTTTAGGGTGTCCCCGCACATTTATGTATTTCATGGACTCCATAGCTTAGGAGAAATCCCCACTTTACGAGGGGAACCTGTCTTACTCTACTGTGTCTGGCTGGGATGGAGTTAATTTTCTTCATAGTAGATTGTATGGTGTGTTGTAAATTTGTGACCAAAAGAACACTGATAACACACTTATGTTTTAGCTGTTGCTGAGCAGTGTTTGTACAGTGTTGGGGCCTTCTGTTTCTCACTGAATAGCTTGGGGGTGCACAAGAGGTTGGGAGGGGACACAACTGGGCAGATGACCCAAACTGGCCAAAGGGATAGTCCATGCCATGTAACATCATGCTCAGCAATAAAAAGGGAGAGGAGGGGGCTTAGGGAGATTACCCATCTGTAGCTTGGTAACTGACTGGGCATGGGTTTACCTGTGGAAGGTGGTGAATGATTGCCTTTGCATCACTTGCTTTGTTTTCTTTCTCTCTTCTTCCACTTCTCTTTTGCTTATTAAATAATTTTTGTCTTGACCCACAAGTTTTCTTGCTTTTACCCTTCCTTTCCTCTTCCCCCATTCCTCTGGGGGTGGGGGAGTAAGCGAACACTTAGCTGTCCACCAGGGTTAACCCACAGCACTTACTGCGACAAAGATTTTTCATTAATTATGTTCAGTTGCATTTATGACCTTTACCTGTGCTGGTTAAGCAAGAGTAACAGCCAACATTTTTGTTTAATGCTCGCCTCGCTCAGTAGACTGTATAATATGTCTTCAGTTAGTCCCCTGGTTTTGAGTTAAAATATATTATGCTTCAGGAGGATGTTAGGCAATAGCAAGACATGCTGTGCTAGTCAGCACAGCGATGCTTTTAGATCATTAATTTAGATGTCAGATTTGCATGTCTGCATATCTCTTGGGTCTGCAAACTTGGGTGTAGTTGCTAAAGCCCGTAGCAGACATCCAAGTTATTTAAATGACCTACAGTTTGTAGTTTTGGCTGGGAAACTCCAGTGCTGGAAGAGGATGGGAATTTGTGTTCAGCTGGAAATCCCGATGCCTGGATCGGGGAGGGGATGCCACCTCCTGATATGAAACAGGGAGCTCAGTTCCAAAATTTCTCAGCACAGGACCTGTTTGAAAGTCCTAAAATGTATGTTGCAATTGGGTTTTTTTGGCTGTATTGTGGGAAAAGTAATCCTTTAAACGTCTTGTAAATACCTTTTATTTGTAATTGTACTTTAAGTAGATTCCAAGGGAAAGTAAGGTGAATATAATTCTGGGTAAAAATTTCACCCTAAGTAGAAGCGTAGCCTTCTTAAACAAACAAACAAACAAACAAACAAACAAACAAACTTGAAATTCAACTATGATTTAGAAAACCACAGGTTCATGTGGATTCCTACATGAAGAAGCTCCTGTGTAGTTGAATTGTTCTGGTACTATTCTTGGTGAAAATAATTTATCTAACCTTCTGATGCTAAAAAGTTGAAAGCTGAAAGAATTAGGAAAATATGAGGTAGAACTATCTTTTAGCACTTGCCTTTTATTCTTTGCACTGTAGCTCTATTTTTTTCCTTTTCTTTGTCTCAGTATTGCTCGTACTGTGCAGCGTAAAAAAGTCCTGCTTACGCTATGAGTACACTTGATTTGCTGTCTGGATAAGTGGTATTTTTAAAATATATACTTTACACATGTTGTTTAATGAAGTGATGATTTAATTTGCCTAGGGTAAATGTCATAATTACTCCTCTAGCGTGACTGGTCATTGTACCTCCCCCATGAAGATGGGACCTATTTTTCTTCCTTTTAGTTTATAGCCAGGTATTTCATCTGTTCTTGGTGCTTCCCTGGAATTAAGGAGGTGATGTTTGGATTGCAGACATTATCACAGGGTGTTTATTTGTTTAATTAAATAAGACATAACTTCCGTCAGGCCTTTTCCCAGCCAGGCTGAAGCAATCTGGATCTGAGCTTTGTGGTTGCACCTGGTTCTTCTGCTGTTGCCTCTTCAGAGTTGTGGGTTGCTGCTCCCCTGTCTTGCCTAGTGCAGATTTCATCCTGCCAAGCACCTCTTGCGCTTGGATAAATGAGGGAAGCACAGTGCCATCCGTAGCATGCCTGTTCATACCTCCGTGTTCACAATACTGTACTGATTCTCAATGTTTCAGGTTCATCATGAGGAGTACTATAGAGAAAATATGTGGGTAGTATTTCTTGGTTTGTCTGTAGGTTTATATACTTAAAAATATTTAGTTTGTTGTGAAGAGATCTTGCAGATTATGTTAGCAGGTTGTGAAGTTCCAGATTGTTACTGGTTTTGTTCCAGGCCTGCTAAAACCTGGATAATAAGTAATTCGTGCATTCCTTTTTGGTGAATTAATCTTATTTACATAGTCCTGAGATTTGTGAGATTCCTACAGGTTTTTGCAGGTAATGGAAATGGCTTTTAATCATAAAATTAATCCGTGAAGAATGATTCTACACAAGGCTTTAGCACCAGATTTTTCTCGTCTGATTTTGATGTGCTGTTTCTCAACATACACGTAGCTGTTTTTACTCTTGTGTTTGTTTCCTTTATCTAGCTGCTTGACTATGTGTTGAGTTTTATGTAATGAACCTGATTTTACAATTTTAATGATGAAATATTTTTTTAATCAGTTGCAGCTGATGCCTGTTTCAACCTTTGTTTTCTTTGGGTGCTTGCTATATTAATTTTTAATAACTGTTCTAAATCTGATTCAAGGTCCTTGCACACTATTAATACACTTACGTTACAGTACTTTCATGCAGTAATCAAGTTTCAATGCAGTTTTGTATACGTTGGATTACTGAAAGTCTAGCCAGAGAAGCTGGACAAAAAAGTCATAACGATAAATAAAAAGCAAGTAAATGAGTTTTTTGTGTTTAATTAATTGATATATATAGCTTCATGTGTTTCTTAAGCATATGAACTCTCTTTGTTCTCATGGGTATTTCTTCCTGCATTTAGTGTGTGCACACATTTAAATATTTTTGAATCTTAATTTAAAAATATGGTTTAAGACTTGAGAAAAACTGAAAAAAATGCATACCAGTGATTGATCTGGTTAGGTGAGGTTGATTAAAAAATAGATGGGAAGTTGAGGCATCAACAGCAAAGATGAGGCTATCACCTGAGTTATATTTTACTATCCCAACTGCAGCAAACAAAAAAGGATATGCTCCTTTGTCCTCCTTTTCAAATATGCAAAAACTAAGGTGAAAATTTAAGAGGATTTTAGGGAAGGAAGTGTCTCATACATCAATGCTTTTGTGTCATTTAATTTTTTTTTTTCTCTTAATTAGCATGGAAGCCATGGAATATGCACAGCTTATGAAGCAAGCTGGGAACCAGGATTTTAAAAATGGAAATTACTCTTCGGCCATCAGGAAGTATGATCAAGCTCTGTCTGTGCTCGGTTATTTAATGCAGTGGGTCCCGTAAGTATTCATGAATTACAAGATGTAAACCATAAGACACGTCTGTTGTACAGTACTACAGTTAACTCAGAACTGTAATTCCTGCCCTGACACCCAATTTTCTTGTGTCTTTTGTCACACTCTTTAGTGTACCAGTTTTATAATTAAAGAGGAATTGCTGTTCCTGACATACATGTGGGAGATTAGGTAGTGACTGTGATCTGAATATTTTTATATAAGCATCAATATAAATTAGTGTAATTAAAGCTCAAATTAATTTTCCATGAACCATGTTTGTTTCTGTTCAATTACTTCTGTTTCTTAGCTGACATGCTGTGGATTAATCTTGCTGTGATTCTGCCATATACTGGTCATGTCTATGGCCTTTTGTTTTGGGTCATCTGATTATCTTTAAAATGATTCATGCAAGTTACTTTGTTCTTGTTACTTGGTCTTTCTTAGTATTCTCAGATTTGTTAAAAAACAATTTTTCATCGGAAGAGTTCTTCAGGTATTTCTTTCCAAATGTTAAGTGCTTGTTTTCATCAGTTAACATCAGTTGCTAATGTTATTAATGATTAAATAGTTGAGTATTATGTTAACTTAAATATTAATTACTACCATGTTTTAACACTGCTTTAACCTAATTTAACACCAGCCATTCATTTATTTTGACTATTAGCCATTTAGACTAAGTTCTAAAATAAGCCTGGAGCATATGCAGGGAGTAGGACTGAGTGAGGACAGAGCTGAGCAGGCCACCTCCAGCGCCTGCCCCTCGCAGGCAGCGGGGCTTTGTCATAGTGCACGGATCTGCTCCTGAGTGGCTCCTTTGCCTTGCCATAGGTTGCCTCATCAGGATTTGCTTGCATGCAAGAGTGTGCTCTGAACACATTCAGCGTAGTTAAAACAACTTTCTTGAGTGTAAATTAGTAGATAGGAATAAGATGAAGGATGCAGCTCTGAGGCACGTTCTGTTTGTTTGAGCACAGGCAAGACAGGCTTTCCAGGCTCCCCAGTACCCCGTGGACTGTGGTCCTGTAATTTGTGTGCAGCTGTTTCCAGAAACTCTCTTGGATCCAGCAGATGCTTTGCATACTTCACTATATTCTGTTCTCTAAAATACATTTCTTTATTTCTTAGCTGGTGTAAATGTGGGTAATTCTGTTGACTTCATCAACTGGTGATACAGTAAACTGCGTTCAGGTTGTTTTTTGGTGACCAAAAAATGTGTTCAGCATTCTTTCCATCTAGCAGCTTCCATTTGTGTGTGTCTGTTTTCTCCTGTTCTTGGATACTGGCTTTCACTGAGCCATATCTAGGTGTGACGAGATGGTCTAAACTCTTTCTAAATCCTCATACTACGTTAGTCCCGTGGGTTGGCTTTCTGCTTCAGAAGAGACCGGGATATCACTAAGGGTATCACTAAGGTGTCATTTAGGATGTCGCTGAGAGATTTTATAGCTGATGTTCAAACAATCTTTATTTTCTACAACTTCATTTTTACCTCTCATTTTGTTAGGTGGGTGATGTGTAGACTTTATTCTTTTTTTCTTGTTGCTGCCTACAAAGTATGATATGTCCTTTTTCAAGTGAATAAATAGTTACGCTAAAACTGTATTTTTAGGTGTTCCAGGGACATAGCTGTGTTACACTGCAACAAATCGACTGCCTTGTACAATCTTGGTAAATGGAGGGAAGCGATGTTTTCAGCCTACCAGAGCTTAAAGTGGGATCCAGAGTATGTTAAGGTATTCAGATGTTTAAACTGGAAGTTTTTGCATGCCTTAATTTTTAAAACAAGTGTCAATATCTGCTTTTCATAGTGTTTTGCTTTTGAGGTGTGATAAGCAAATATAGCATAAAATATAGCATAAAATTCCAGACTCAGTGTCTGACTCTGTATGTGAGCATCACAATTACTACTGTAATAGTACTTTTAATAAAATGAAGCAGCTTTCTTTTGCATCAGGATTTGCTCGTTCTTTCTGGGTCCCAACAAGAGAGGCACCAAAGCTTTCAAGGAAGATAACTATTTTATTAATATTGCAGACAAGGTGATAGCAAGTAGTAAAATCTTACATGCCCTTGTGATGCTGGAGCCCTGGGGGTGATGCAGCACCGGCCAGGTCTCTGGTCAGGCCATGGCACGCTGCGCAGATCCCATCTGTGGTGAGGTTCACTAGCTCTGTGTTCACTTGTGCTCTTACAGATTCATCAGTCAGTGACAGCAGTCAGATCTGGGATGGGGACTTAGCTTTGAAGGCTCCCTTGGGCAGTGTGCCCTAATATTCTTTAGATGTTAATAAGCTTACAGTTCCTGGGAACAGTACATGGTGATCAAGGCCATATTGTATTTCCAGTGGACAGAACAATACACTACACATACGCTTGTGATTAAGTACACATTGATTAAGTACATGTTGACTCAAATACTCATCTATTAAGAATAAGTAGCAGTTGTACAGTATTTATGATATGGAGGCATACACTTGGATTGACTTTTATGTACAAGAAGAAGTCTTCTGGACTAACCACTACAGACTCCCAGGGACTTTAGTAGAAGGTATTTGATTTAGATATGGTAAAATTGCACACAAATATCAGTTTAACTTGCTCTGTATTGCAGCATGCCAGTTACCTGGTTTGAACAAACTGACTCCACTGTAACTCTGAGCCAGTACAACCTAGTTCAGTAGTGAATATGAACATGTTCAGGTGCTGTTGGCTGAAGAATATATGCATTGTGGTAAATACTGCAAAATGCAGTGACATGGAGACATAAACATATATTCTGGATCTTGTGACAAAAAAAAAAAAATGCTCTCCAGAGGAGGTTAAAATGTAGTTGCTAACAGTATCTCTTTCGTCCTGTACTTATTTTCAGAGTTTTTTTTCCAGGATTTATCACACTTTTCATAGTATCTGTGATGACATCAGCATATTGTGAATTTCAAGGGATGTTTATTGCATTTTTTTTGATCTGTGTGTAAGAAGCTGTAAAAATAGTACTACATGTCATTTTTGTAGCATAATTGGAGAATTTAGGACAAAATGATAGCATTTTGTTTTGTAGTAAAGATCTCTGAATATTTTCCCAACTATGGTCTTTTTTGTTCTCCTTTTTTTTCTCAGGCTTATTATAGAGCTGGCCACTCGTTGATCATGTTATCAGACTCTTATGAGGCAGTTGCTATGTTTCATAAAGGTTTGATTCTCCTGAATGCTTCTGCAGATCGAACTCAAGTTGTTGATTTTGTAGCAGCAATCTTCCTAAGTGTCAACGGTAAACTCAATTTAAGAGCTTAATTTTTCTAAAAGCCTTTCAGTAGTGATGACAACACAGGTCCTTGGTAGGGCATCCTTTGTGAGATCATTCATTTGGCCCTTAGTGCCACAGGTCTCTGTGAGGATTATGAATATGTTGAGTGGCCTAACCAAAAGGTTGTGGTGAATTTGGTCCAGTATGTGTACAGCAGATGCCAACAATCCCAAAACACTGTGCAGAGGAGTGTGTTGTCTCACAAGAACAAGTCAATTGTGGAATAGTTAGAAAAGGTCAAAATTCAGAGTCAGGGAGACAAGGTTGGAGATTTGGAGCTCCAGACCCCTAAGGCTTTAGTGGCTTTTGTCCAAAGCACTCTGCTTTTCTTTTAGCTAGGTAGATTTGAAAATAATTAGGAGATACTCAGCTTAAACTTGAGTTTACAGTGCAGTGTATTCCAGTGTAGGGGACTTTCCCACAGCTAGTAATGGGCAGCAATAAAAGGAGGAAATTTGGCCTTTCTGTGGCATTATTTGGGTTTTTTTGAGCAATGTCCACCCTATGTTTCCCTGCCCTCTTCTCAGTCTCTCCTCCTCCACTTGCTTTTTTGACCAGTTCACAGGCTTTGTCTGATGGGGCCTGCAGGTGTGCCAGGAGATTTCGGGTTGTGCCCCTGCTGCATTTACTTGAACTTGTAGCCCTGTGTTAAGGACCTTGATTAGCTTTAGCAGTGTCCATAGCTGGGCTCACCCGCAAGTGAAAGAACCACCAGGAGGTTCACAATGTCTTGGGGCTTAGAGGTGTATCTTGAGGGCAGGGATTATTTTTTTTTTCCCTTGTTTAATGAAGATTGGCCACTGATAACAAGGTGCCGTATCAGTTGGGTGGCCAGGGATATTTAAGCCCCCACTTGGCATTCTCCTGGGTATCAGTGCTAAAGTCACTGTGCAATGAAGTAATTTAGTTAAGACCCCAACTTTAAAAGTGCTGTGTATACTAAATAGTTTTCTCAATTGTCTATTCCTGCAGATGAACGAGTCTTTCCAGGAACTTTTCCTCCTGCATATGATTATATTTTCAGCGCAAGGTTTGATGCAGTGATTTGGCAAGCGGTGATAGAAAGGTTGGCCCAGAAAGAGAAGTGGCGGGTAAGTCTGTCACTGCGTTACATACTGCTGTGCGGTAGGCGCTCATGTCTTACCTCTTCAGGGTAAGCTCATGTTGCCTTTAAAATCCAAATCAAGGGATATTTATTGTTCCCTGCTTTAAACATCTTTATTTTTAAGACCTGAAAAATACTTTTAGTGATAAATAATTTCTGAAATTCATTTCTCGAAGGGATACAATGAACTTGAAATCCCGCTTGTCTCTTGCTGTTGTCTCTGTTATAATTATGGTGCCATCTGGTGCCATTATGCTTGAAAGAAATTAGAGGGAAAAAAACACGTGTATTTGTGGTGCCTTTTCCTTCTGTATGACAAGCTGGACTTCTGAAGCTGTCTGCGAAAGACGCACAAATAAAGGAGTATCTCAGTGGAAGTACATGGGTTATTAAACACAACTAGATAATGTAGAAAAATCAGAAGGTGAATCACCTGAAATTATTTTAATCCTCTTTTCTATGGTGACTGTATAAAATTTGATCATTGTCATGATTACTTGGGTGTTGGTGGCGAGGTGCTGGCAGTGGGGGCTGCAGGGGCCTCTGGGCGGAGAGGCTGGGGCTGCCCCATGCCGGACATGACTGTTTCCAGCCGGCTTCAGCAGACCTACTGCAGGGCACAGCCAAGTCCTCAGCCAAGAAGGTGGTCCCTTGGGGAAGGCATGTTTAAGAAAGGGCAAAACACTGCCTGGCAGAGTGAGGGGAAAAAAGGGCGAAACGGCCCTGCAAGCACCAGAGTTGGAGAAGGAGAGGAAGGAGGGGGAGGAGGTGGTCCAGGCATGGAGCATGGATTCCCTTGCAGCCTGTGGAGAGACCATGCAGGTCTCTCCACAGCCCATGGAGGACCCACACTGGAGCAGGGGAGAAGCATAAGGAGGAGGAAGCAACAGAGAGGGACTACTATGGACTGACTGCAGTCCCACGTTCCCCATCCAGCCTGCCTGCCATGGGCATGGACATCTTTCACTAGATCAGGTTGCTCAGAGCCCCGTCCAACTTGACCTTGAACACTTCCAATGATGGGGCATCCACAGCTTCTCTAGGCAACCCGTTCCAGTGTATTACCTCCCTCATCGTAAAAAATTTCTTCCTTATGTCCAATTTAAACCTGCCCTCTTTCAGGTTAAAACTGTTGCCCCCTGTTCTGTCACTACTAAAAAGTCTCTCTTATAAGCCCCCTTTATATATTGAAAGACCACAATAGGGTCTCCCCAGAGCCTTTTCTTCTCCAGGCTGAACAACCCCAACTCTCTCAGCCTTCCCTCATAGGAGAGGTGTTCCATCCCTCTGATCATTTTTGTGGCACTCCTCTGGACCTGCTCCAGCAGGTCCGTGTCTTTCCTGTGCTGAGGACCCCAGAGCAAGATGCAGCACTCCAGGTGGGGTCTCCCCAGAGCAGAGTAGAGGGGCAGAATCCCCTCCCTCGACCTGCTGGCCACGCTGCTTTTGATGCAGCCCAGGATGTGGTTGGCTTTCTGGGCTGTGAGCGCACATTGTTGGCTCATGTCCAGCTTTTCATCCACCAGTACCCCCAAGTCCTTCTCTGCAGGGCTGCTCTCAGTTCTTTCATCCCCCAGTCTGTATTGATACTGGGAATTGCCCTGACCCAGGTGCAGGACCTTGCACTTGGCCTTGTTGAACATCATGAGGTTCGCATGGGCCCGTTCCTCAAGCCTGTCAAAGTCCCTCTGGATGGCATCCCATGCCTCAAGTGTATCAACTTCATCACTCAGCTTGGTGTCATCTGCAAACTTGCTGAGTGATTGAGTGCATCACACAATCCCACCGTCTATGTTGTTGATGAAGATATTAAATAGTACTGGTCTCAGTACAGACCCTTGAGGCGTACCATTCGTTACTTGTTTCCACTTGGGCACCGAGCCATTGACTATAACTCTTTGAATGCAGCCATCCAGCCAATTCCTTACCCATCCAACAGTCTATCCATCAAACCCATATCTCTCCGATTTAGAGCTAAGAATATTGTGCGGGACTGTATCAAAGGCCTTACAGAAGTCCAGGTAAATGACATCCGTAGTTCTTCCCTTGTCCTCTGGTGAAGCTAGGTGGGTTTTCAAGGAGCAAGGTAAAGTTTTTAGGGAAACTGAGAAAACAGAAAAAGGTACAGCATGCATTTCTTGCTTTCTGCTCAGGTTGTTCGTGTAGCTGGGGAGTCTCATCCCCATGAATGTAAAGATCCGTTCCTAAAACTAAGGGTCACTACCAAGGTGTATTGGAGAGACTTCTGGGCCTGATCTTTCTACGTGGTTTTTATTTCTGAGGAAACTTGGATCAATCATAGCTTCCCACAGTCCACTGTATATTACATAATTTGATAAATGGAAAAGGAGATTCAGTAATCCATTATGATCCTAAAAAAAGATCTGAAATGTTGTTCACCCTTGTTTGCTTTCCTACAAGATCTGATGAGGCAGTGAGAAACAAAGTTTCTAAGTGTGCTTGTAAGATCACTAATATTTTTTTTCCAGTCTTGTCTGTTGTTACTGCCCAGGAAGCAAGAGTTGCCCACCAATCTCAGAGTCAACCAGTTATCACTGAAGAGTCTCTTTGAGGTAAAGTAGCATCCTTTTTTTTTCTTTCTTGTGTCTATTTCTTTTATTCCTGTTCACTTTAGTGAGAGATTTTCCATCTTGTGTGAAAGGCTAAAACAGATCAAAGAAAAATAAAATGGAAAATAATACATGGACTTTGTATGATTATATTAAATCATCTATTTTGTCCCTTTCAATTACATAAATAAGTTATGCAAATTAAGTATTTTTTAACTTTTTAAAAATATTTCCTTTAATTTGATAAAAAGAAACCATGTTCCTCTCAAGTGCAGCAAGCTACTCATGTCTTGCTTGGAACCTGAGAATTTAATGCTGAAAAATGTCTGACATCAGTTAAGTTGGATATGTTTTCCAACCAGGACAATTTTTGATATCCCTGGGATAGGGTATTATTATACTTTGCTAGCCTGTTTCTGGACTGCTTCGTGGTGCTGAGTGTGATTACAGGGAGTTGAGCTGGGTGCAGCGTTGGAATTTTCCCTTCCATCAACGCCCCAAATTTTTGGTAGGTTGCTTAATACCTAGCCAGCAACTGCTAAACTTTCTCCTTAAAGGCTTTGACACTTTCCAAATGACGCAGAGGATTTTGGCAAGATGGAAACATGTAGTCATAGACCAAGTAGCCACAATTCCTAATGCCTTTCACTGAGACGATGGCATCTGCAGACAGCAGAATTGAATCTTTATCTTGCTCTTCTGAAACTTGCTCTTTTCTTTATCTTGTGATTCCTCATGTTCTGCAGCATTTGAGAACCTCCAAAGCTTTCTGTGCTGGCATGATAAAATAAAATCTTCCAGCTGTTATAGACTGCCATGCTCACGCATACTTTGATGGCTGCTGGCTGGCTGTGCCTGCCTGGTGCATGTGCCATGCTGTACACCCCAGAGGCTCTCCCGACATCGCTGTGTGAGCTAGGTGGCCTTGTAGGGCTCGCTGCTGCTTGCCCCTGCCTTTGTGCATGGGTATCCCGCCAAAACGCTTCAAATGCATGAAGGAGTGTGCAGCCATTGCTTCTGGCCCCTTGGGAACCAGGGTGTAGCCAGAGGCCGACTGTGAGCCAGAAGCTGCTGGGAGTTCACCAGCTCTGCCACTCAGGAACAGCCAGTGTCCGTAGCAGTAACAGACCAACTTTCTAAAGGGATCTCACAGTGTATGTGTCTGTTACCACACAGTGGATGTCCAGCCTGTTTCAGCTGCAGTTAAGTAAAGCATTTCCTATGGACCATTAAAAAATTGTTCTCTGTATGCATTTTTTTGTTTTATTCTTCCATTTCTTCGCGTGTATATGCTAATTAACTATAGTTCTTTATGTAACCTACTTTTAAAAGACACAGTTACACATTCATTGAGAAATTCCATTAGGCTTTATGCTGAAGTATACTAGATTTCTTACAGCACTGTGGTTTTTCTGACGGAAGCTTTAGAAGATGTTAACTGTAGGCTACACAGTACATTTGCTTGGCATTTACTGGCTGCCCAATTAACAGTTTCGGGCATATTGATGGAATATGCCAGAACTTGCCATTTGGCTGTTACAGTGCTTGTAGTATTTTTTTCATAATGATTTCAAGTTGGGTCTTTTTCCATAGATGTGTTTCAGTTAGGTGCCTGACAGAGTGAGCGGGAGTAATTCTGAAAGAGTTACGCAAGGAAATAAATGGACATCTATTCATAGGCTTGTTCATAGTGATAGCAGAAGAATTAGTGGGTGAATATATGCAAGCATGCCTTGGTTAGCTATCATTAGTCAGGTATGCTGTGTTAGTGCCAGCGGAGTAGCCCATATGGGACTTCATGCTACCCGCCATCATCCCTCGTGTGTTTGCTCAGTTTTTTGCGGGAAGGGAGGGTGGGTCAGGGTTCGGTCCTGGGTCAGTCAGGCCCATGGCCAGGCAGCACCAGGGCTGTGGTGCTAAAGCAGCATAACTCTGGTGGGGACAAGGCATGAGAGCTTTGGATTAAAGCAGCTCCCAAGCAAAGGTGCCCACTGCCATGGTTTGCAGCTCTTAGCAGCACCCTGGCCTGGGACACAGCAGCAAAGCAGTCCTGCAAGGGATGAACGTGCTCCTCACAGTGACAGTAAAGCATGGCAAGGCAGTAGAGGACACATGTAGGGTGTCTTAGCAAAAAGTCTTCCCTCCTAGGCAGACAGATGAAAATGCCTCATTGAGAGAGGAGGATAAAAGTGGGTTGCCTTTGCAAAATAGCATGTCCTTCGCTGCTGAATTGGCCCCACCAGTGTTAGCTATTATACTGGCTTTGTTGTACATGTGGAAGACTGAAAGAATCAAGAGGAAAGATCCCTAAGCATGGCTTCTCTTTTGACAAAATTAGAAAGTGTGGCTTTCTGACAACTCAGACTTCCCCTGCTGCCACTGCATACTCCCTGTAATTTGTTGTATTTTGATTTTGTAACTGCACAAACAGTAATTCTTGCCAGTCAAAATTTGGCATGAGGTGTTAGAAAAAAAGATTTATTTGTGGATGTTGGAAGCATGTGTGAAGACTGCTATTTAAAAAGATGACTGGCACAAATGGAGAAATTATCTCTGAACACTGTTTCCGAGCACCCCGTCATGTCCTGATCCTTCTGGCATATTGTCTCAATTTCCATTTGAGCTTCCTCTGCCCACCTCCAGAGTTCCCTGTATTGCTGTACCGCTTGTAGACTGTGCTTCGTGTTCATTAAGTCCTTGCTGGAACATCCTTTTTCAGTTCAGCCACCTTCTGATCAGGCTGTGTGCTTTCAATCTTGGTCTGTAAACTTCCCTGTAAATTGCATACTTTTATCAGATCACCTTCTAGGAATTTATCTGGCCCAAAATCTGTCTCCTAAGGCTTAACACCTTTTCTTTGCATGAGCAATCATATTATCACTGTTGTCTTAATAATACCAGATGCTTCCTGAGCTGGGTGAGAGTAGGACTTTTCCGTGCTCTCCATCCACAGGGTTTCTGAGCTGTAAAAGGACTGGTTACCTGAGTTCCCTAAACCTCCTTCCCCCAGTCTCTAACTCCCTTCTACCAATTTCAAGTATTTCTCCAGCCTTTTCTTGCTTTGGGGTAACTGCCTGCATAAGCTGCCTCATCCAAGCTTAAAAGGCACAATATCTGGTTACAGCAACATTTGTACCAAGATAGAGTAACAATTAATAGACAAGTGTAAGGCAGAAAGTTGCAGTCAATTACAGAGAAGGAATATGGAAATACATGTTATAAAATAGACTTCAGGTTCAGTGCTCTTCAGAGCAGGACAAGATTCTTTTAAGATTCATGAACATCTCGTAGGAAAAAGGGGTTTTTTTGAGGTTTTACTGGAATTGTTACATATATAATGAATGTTTCATTTTACAGTGGATATGGCTTGATTGTTATTGTTCCACTGATTCTTGTCATTAAAAACATAGAAATAGGATTTAAAAAGAAATGCCTTTTGTGTATGTAAAATAATGTGTTGTAATTATTCTCTTTGTTACCAGACTTCTGAGTTGTATGGGCGTGGTGGGAAGATGCAAGAAGTAGCAGAGTTAGTCAAGTGGCTCATTTCCATTGGGGCGAAAGCTGAAACCATTGGACCGTATCTGCTTCATGCTGTTATCAGACTGTGTATCAAAGCAAGTGAGTGACATCCACAGCTAAAATAAAACAATGGTGACCTTCATCAGAGAATTGAGAGCTAGAGCTTTTTTAATTTGCTGGATAGATTTTCCAAAGTAGTCAATGTTACCCTAAGCATGGCTATATATAAATAAAATCTTGCAGATAGACATATTAATGTGCAATTGTTAACTGAAAAAGTTTCAGTGTGCCAATGAGGCACTATTTTAAAAATGTTGTAAATACTCTCTTTTATCATCTGTGCCTGTGGTACAAACCTAATAAGGTTGTTCTTTTCTGTGGTTTGAAGAGAATGTGTGATTGGTGTGGGTCTTTCAGAACCTGAATATATCAGCTTTGACAAAAATACAGGATTTCTTCCTGTGACCTCAGTGTGGAGCAACAGTTTCTATATGTTCTAAAAAGTTGTGAGTCAACCTTAAGAGTTGCACATGCTGCGAGTTAGCAAGAACATAGCATTGTGTCTCCCACAATGCAGCTGGCTCTTACCCTGATCTTTTTTACAGATTTCTTCCCTCTCCTACTCCCTGTATTCGAGAAAAGGTTTCATGCAGATGCATCTTGCTACTCCATAGGGAAAAAAAACAGGATCTGTTTCTGCTGTATCTCTGTTTACCATTTATAACAAGTGGGTTTTTTTGATCAATTCAGGAAAGAACCATCTCTTCAGATGGTTACTGACTCAGAGGCCAGACTTGAAGAATAGGATCAACCAGCAAGACAGAGATGGATGCACCCTCCTGCATATTGTGGCATCTTCCAGTGAATATTCCCAGAAACGCAGTAAGTACAATTCTTTTTTTTTTTTTTTCCTTTTGTGTGTGTGTGGTGTTCTGTTCTCATAAGGAAAAATGAATAATGGAAGAAAATTTCAGACCCTGGTGTTTACTATTTCATGCTGAGGAAGAAAATGAGAAAGTCCTGTTATCTGAATGTAGACTTTGTAATGGTAACTATTATTTAAACATTTCAACAATTCCCTTTTAAAATTGTATACCTGATTTGTAACCATTTTCTTTGCTCTTTGGTTTGACTGATTATGATTTTCCCACAAGTATGCTGCAGTTTTTAGAATCGTAGCAATTACCTTTTGAAGTCTGTTGTGCCCTTAAAATCATATTAAACCACCTTGAGGCCCATCCTGTTCTTCTAAATAGGTGAAGATTGAAAACCTAAGTAGCAGTGTACGTTGTCAGAGGAGGAACATGAAAGGCTTTCCTTCACGTTTTCAGTGGGATTTATGTTAACATAAGTCTGGCTTTTTTTCTTGTATTGCTTACTCTGCCCACTAGGTGGCAAGAGGAAATAAGCACCAATGCCAAGATAACACCAGACTTGCACTTCATTAAATGCGATGACGTTCTGGTGGTTCTCATTAATAGTCTGAATGAAATGCCTATATCTAGATAATTTCATTTTCTGGAAAGTTGTAACACGTTTTGTGCAGCAGTTCCATCTGTTGCTAAATGACTCTCATATTCCAGAAGAGATGGGGGGGGTGTGTATGTGTGTATATATATTCATATTTTAATTTATTATTTATTTATAATTCTATTTATATAGTATATATATTATAGAGAGAGTATATATTTTTATATGTAATTATTTCAGTTTATTTAAATTTATATCGTATATATTTTCTATAGAGTATGTATTTATATATTTAATTAATGAACTTTATTTTATATAGTATATATATTACATAGAGAGTATATTTATAAATGTATATAAATATAGATATAAAAATAAACCCTAACACGCATCTGTTAACAAAAAATAATTCCTAAAATAGCTTGAATGGTAAGGCTTAGACAAACAAAGCAAGACATCTGTGTTAGCCTGCATCATTTTTTCCTCACCTAGGTTTTGCCTTTGGCACGTGCAGTAACAGAGGCTGTGTGCTGTGGTGGTGTGCTTGGGGGAAGAATGGTGGTCTCACACTTACTTGCTCACCCTCGCTCAGTCTTCTGCGTGACTTGGTGGTTTGGTGCGCCTGCACTCTCTCAGCTGTTCTGAGGGCATGACTTACAGCAAATGTGCCTCTTTGAGGCAAGAGGACTACAGGCAGCTGCTTGCAGGGCTGTAAAG
Source organism: Morus bassanus (assembly GCA_031468815.1). NCBI lineage: Eukaryota > Metazoa > Chordata > Aves > Suliformes > Sulidae > Morus > Morus bassanus. The sequence continues at coordinate 52,694,764 of CM062567.1, read as the reverse complement.
TTTCTCCTGGTAGTGCAGTGTCACATCCTAAGAAAAGAACATGTAATTTTCCAGGCTATTAGATACTGAATCAAAGCTTTAAATATTTGTTGTGGTTATGTGTGATCTGTAATACTTGTTGTGAAATGCTATAGAGGGTAGTACAGTCTGTTGAAGCAACGGTACCGACCATTAGTCAAACTAGACATCTTTGTTATAAGGCTTATTACCAAAAAAATCATGTGGTTTATGTTGCACAGGAAAGATACTCAGTGCCTAGCTGTTTATATTCATGCCTGAATATGCGAAATATTTGGGTTTATTGAGTCACCTTCCGAACAGTAGCAAAATCCCTTGTTTTGTTTTTTCTTTATGTACAGAGCAGTTTGCCTAGAGCCTGGAGAACAAGGTTGGGTCATAAGGGAGGAGGTGAATTCCACATACTGCCTCTGGCTGGTGAGGTGCTCATGTGGCACCCAGTTACTTTGTGTTTCTGTGCTCCCATTTCCCAATTAATAATAATGAAGATAGAGTTTTAATTTTTTGAAGGGGTTTCTTTTGGGGAAAAATACCTAACAATACTTCATTCTTATGACACTGGAAAATTTTAATTTTTTTTTAAATTAAAATTATGCTAGAAATTGTGCCAGGAAATTAAAAATACAAAGGAAAACAGAACAAACCCCCTGAACAATGAGATTTATTCTTCCTCTAATGTTTATTCATGTAATATTTTAGGCCAAACGGAAGATGTGAACTTGCTCCTGAATTTTGGGGTTGATCCCACTGTTCCAGATGCACGGTCAAGATATGTCATAGATATCTTGAAAAAGAACAAAAACTTTGATGCTGTAAAAGCAGTCAGCAATCACATTGAGAAGCATACTTCCACTGAGAAACAGACAGGTACTACATGGACTGTGTGCTTTTCTTGGTTTAAAATAATATCCTTTAGATACAAAATTGTTTTATTTGTAATTGCCCATAGTAGGTGGTTTTTATGTAACTTTTCCTATCAGTCAGTGATGAACTTTTTGCCTTTGCCTGAAGGTGACTGGTGTCCAGCTGATGTTCTTAGTATATCATGCAGTAAGTAACTACAAGTTGCTCTAAGTTACTATAAGCCAATGGGTTGTTTTTTTTTTCTTTTAAGAGGACAAATTATTTTACGGCTGTATTTCTTAAGTGCCACTGAGGAATCGGACAAGCTCAGGACACCTAATTAAAACTATGCTGAAAACATAATTGTTTTTAGTCATCTACTCTAAAAATTCCGAACAATGATATCGCTGTGATGCAGCGGTGTCCTTCCTGTGTGTAGATCAACTTGTGAACTATTGAAGTTTTCAGCTTAGTGTGTTATGGTAAAGAGTGTATTAGATGAGTGTATCAAATATACTTTGGGATATGAAGTCCATCATAGGACTGGCTTTGGCAGTAAGAGTTTCAGCCATCTGATTTTAACCTGCCACTATATGTTTCTCAGAGCCCTGAGATGTGATGTATTACAGTCCTGCGCCAAAAACATGCCAGCAGGGAACTGGATTTTCAATTTCTGTAATGTTTTGCAGGGAAGGAAGAAAACGGAGCCATAGCTGATAGGGATTCTCTCCTGGATGTTCTTGAAGAGTTCGTCCAGTTCTACAAGTTTGAAAATGGAGCAAATCATAAAAATGTATTGAAGGAAGAAGCAGTTAAGCGATTTCTGAAACTGCTGTCTTCTCTGAAAGGTACAGTGAGTTCTCATTTCTCTCCTTCACAAAAATTAATCACTGTGAAAAATGTGTTTGATGCTAACATACAGTTTTTGCTCTCTTACCCTTCTCTTCCCTGTTTCTGCAACTGATATTACTGGAACAATGTGCTTTTACGTACTTTTACTGTTGTGTTTTGCATGTAGAACCACCAGAATATGCACAAAATTTCAGTATGATGAATCACAATATTCAGCCTTACTTTGACTTTATCTAATCAGGACAAAAAGATGCAAGTGTTGCATTTTGCTCTTCTGTTCTTTCAATTTAATGGGTTCATTATTCTAAAATTAGTTTTCATTATTCTATAATTAGTTTACAGTGAGATTGATTTTATTGTGTGGTTTGAGTGAGTTATATTGTCTTGACTGTCTTGCAGAAATCCCTGAAGGGGTGGTTTGCAACATCTCCCATGCCTGTGCTAACAGCTTCATAAAACAGTTGCTGGAGAAGCAAATGTGGCAAAAAGTTTTGCTGCTGCTAACAGGGAAAGCCAGTGGGGAAGAGCCATCAGGTGGAGGACTCTTCAAAAACTGCAGTCTTTCAGATGTTGACATTGGCAACGTTATCTACCAGTGTGACAGATCGGATAAGCAATTGCCCCTCCTAAGATGCTTGATTGAACGAGGAGGTGAAAAACTGTGCAATATTAATGTGTTATAATAGATCTGATATTTTATTGGGCACGTTTGGAGCAACATAGTTTCAGAAATACCAATGTATGTTTTTTGTGGCTCTGCATAAGTGCAGCAGCTTGTTGGGGTGCAGCCTGTTGGCTGCATCTACTGCGTGCGACATGGGGAAGCTAGTAAGGCTACCTGGGATGGAAGATGTTTTTCAAATGAAATTTGGCTGTCAGGGTTGGTAAAAGGTAAAAGGCTAAAGATTATTGTTGCTCCTTTGCTTGTAGTTTCTTTGGTTTTAATTTCTCTGTCTTCAGCCACAATATTATCCTGATAGAAATTGTAAGCCACAGTCTTTGGGTTCAATCTGCTGTTATGTTACAAGTATTTGACTACTTCAGCGATTTCAAAGGCATGACCAGATGTCTTTTGTTTTTCTGAGCTAGTGTGGACACTAATTTAGTTAGTGTGGCCATAAAAGTAATTTATCTTGTTTGGCATGAGGTTTATTCCTAGGATTATTCTAGCATTTTTCATTTCATCTGATAACTTGTTGTTAGCTCTAAATTGTGGATGCACAGTCCTGCTGTGGCCTTGTGACTGCCAGAGGTGCAAGGAGGCTTTTTATTTCGGTCAGTGACTGACTGACTTGAGGAAGATATGTTCTGGCCTTTCTGTCTTCCTATCACGACAATGGCAGATCAGAGGAGATTCTGAAGATTATCTTAGTCAGTAACTCTCTAACAGATACATGTAAAGAGCTGACAAAAAAAAAAATGTCGCCTGCTCAGCAATCAGCATGTACCTTCATCTGTTTAGAACTTTCTGTAGTTTGCAGATCTGGCATATCACATCTAACCCCTGATATTTTCATGTCCTTCACACCAGCTCTGCCAGATGGGATTGGAACCAACTCTGAAATACCACTGCAAATATGCCTCAAAAAGAATTATTTTGAACTGGTATATTTGCTGCTGACTAAAGGTGCAGATCCTCGAAATGTCTCCATTGCACAAGGAGATACTCCTTTGCATGCTGCAGTTTCCATCTGTTTAAATAATAGAGGTAAGGCTTTTGTGTGCCTGGGCCTAGGGGACACAAAGGGCTCTAGCAGCCGTGCACTGTTCGTTTTCACAGCAGCTGTTGAAAACATCCCTATTTCTTACCTGTCCAGCCCACTGCCCCTTCTGCTGCTGTTTTACTGATGTGGTAGCAGCAGATCAGGATGTCTGACTGTGTCTGAGCCCCCAGAGTTTGCAAGCCAGGGGATATGTGCCAGTCTTTGTTAAGCTGATGTGTTCTGCTTTGTGGTTGCAGTGGCTGGGACTATGAGGAGAGTTAATGGCAGCTCAGGTGACCAGGGACAATCAAGCAGCTGTAATGTCTCTGTCAGTTACTGTTTTGTGAACAAACTCTTGTTTAATTAAGCTGATTTAGAAAGGAAGGCTCCTCTTTGAAACCCTGTAAAATGTGTACCAGGTGGGAATGAAGTAAACGGGAAGGATCTAGGAAGAAACAAACGTAAAGGCAGAGCAATGGTAGCGGTCTTTGAAGGAAATCCTACACTGACATCTGAAATCTGTTTCCCAGTTTTTGTTCCATCGTCAATCAAGCAAAGCTTTGTTCAGAGAATGAGCGAGTGAGAGGACTGTAGGGCTTACATAAAAATATAAGAAATTCAGATAAACTATCAAATTAAGCCCCAAAGTCAGGTTTGATTTTAAATCAAGAAAAAAATGCATTTTTGAGTTGAAGGATTAAAATAATTAAAAATACTGAATTTATTAATTTTTAAAGAACACACATTTCATTTAATAGCTTTAGAGAGATTAAAAGCATAGATACTGCTAGTTTTAAATTTTAAAGCAAATTATTAAGGAGTTGAATGACAATATCTTCTTGTAAGTATTTTTTGCTGTGTAAAGTTTTTGAGGTGGAATTTCTTTATAATGATTTTGGTGTGTCACTGTTTTACAGTTGGGAAAGAAATGTTTCATATATATTATCTGGTTTAAATCACATATATTATCTGGACTAAATCCAGAAAGCTGCAGAATCTCTCCTTTCTTTTTTTTTTTCTCCCCAGGGGGGTATTGGACTAATCTTATTGTGTAGGAAATTGCTCTAGGGACCTCAGATATCAGGAAATAATTGGAATTTGCCACAGGTTATTTTAGTAAACTAAAATTATCTGCAGCAGATTACTTCTGGGTGGCATATCAGAATGAACCAAATGACCCCAGAGCAGTATCCAGAGCTGGTGCTTGTCCAGATGACCAGAGTAACCAGCCTGCCGTGGGTAGCATTCAGGGCTGATGTTGGAAGATGATTGAATCTGTCTGCACCCAGAGGTTAAAAAAGGAGTGAAATTGACTGATGCTACAGGAACAGTTGCAGCACTAGGGATTTTTAGAGCTTTGCTGCCATTGCTTTGTTTTCCCTGGATATTAGAAAAGCTCAGTTTTGAGCCATTTCAAAAAAGTACATTTTACAAACATGAAATGTAGATTTTTTTTTCTTTTGAAAGAAAATTGATATTCATTTAATAGCTGCAGAAAAAAAGTATTAAAAATTGTTGGCCTATAAAGCAGCCCTGTAAAGCAAAGTGATTTTTTTGTATATTCTCTTGCTTTCAGATGGCACTGGTTTAAACATCCTGAACTATCTACTTGATCTCTTTGCTTCAAGGTCTTCTGACTTTCCATATCTTAATCCAAACATACAAGACGAGAATGGAAATACAGTAATGCATGTTATTTTTCAGAGAGGATTTTCAAAACAGGCTAAGAGAATAATAGAGTCATTGGCAAAATTTGATATTAACTTCAATATAAAAAACAAATCAGGAAGAGATGTGAAGCATAGAATTAAAAAAAATGACCCACTGCTGCTTGCCTGGAGTAATGCTGCACAGGAGAAAAAGAAGTACCGGCAGGACGTGGCAGGGCCGTCAGTTAAAACATCGAAGCCCGTTCCAGCCTCTGAGATTTCACAGCCAAAGAGCACAGGGCGTTCTTCATCTGGGTTCTCATTAAAGGCACCATCTGGCAACGCAGCGCATAATGATTTAAAAGCCCCGTGTTCTGTAAAGACAAAAAAAGATCAGTTGGTGAAGCAGGAAACAGAAAGAATAAATAGCCCTTTAACACTGAGGGAAAGTCTAGTGCAGGCAATCACAGCTTTAATTCAGCAACTGAAATTAGGTGATACCGTAAGAAAGAATCATTCTCTGGTACAAAAGCCATCTTCAGGTCAGACTAATTTGGAAGAGGAAAAAAGTGAGTCCTTGCAAGCCTGTGGAAGCATAGCTTATCCTGAAGGAAAAGGGAATAACTGGGAGAAAAAGAAAGGAGCAGGGGAACTTAGTATGGCTCTGCCTAATGGAGAGAAGAACGAACCAGAGGAAGAGAAGGGGAATATTGTGGATATTGAGGCATATGTGCAGGAGTTTGATAACATGACCTGGGAAATAGAGTGTACTCCTGAAATGCTGAAGACGTTGGGCAGCAAAGCCGTGCCTCATTATCTGAAAACTAAAACTATAATGACAATTAAGCAGCTTGGCAATGGGGAATGGACTAGGGGCCTTCAGAAGCCACTGAAACACTTGAAAGCTGATATCCAGCTGTATGAAGCCAAGTTGGGCAAAGGTGCAAGAATGCTATGGGAACTTGCAATCGACTTTTCTCCTCGTTGCAGTGAGAGTGCGGAAAAGATTATGGAGACAGAACAGATAAAAAGTGTTCCAGAAAAATCGGGTAGAGTTTACACGGAAATAATCAGAATTTGGGCCATTGTTCTCGACCACTCCAAGCTGAACCATGTCTTAGATAACATATGTATTTCCTACAATCGTGGTTTATCCTGCATCTTGAGGAAAAAGCTCAAGGGCATAAGCAAAGGATATCAGAACCACAATGTGACAGCAGAGAAGCGCATTCCACGTTGTTATGTTGAAGACCCAGGGGTGGAAAAATCAACAGAATATACCATACCTGAGTATTTCCCTCCAGCCAGTGCAGCAGAATTTGAATACAATATAATGAAATTTCACAGCTTCAGTACTAACATGGCACTTAACATTATAAATGATGTAAATTCTTCTGTTGAATACCCTTTCCGAGTTGGGGAGTTGGAGTACGCAGTAATTGATCTCAATCCAAAGCCCTTGGAACCAATCATTTTAATTGGGCGAAGTGGAACAGGGAAGACGACTTGCTGCTTGTATAGGCTTTGGAAGAAATTCTATTCGTACTGGGAAAAATCGACCTTGGCAAATGGTCCTCTGCTGGAGAGGCAAACATGGCAGCAAAGACAGTGCCTTGGGGTTGAAAAAGCTGGGTTAGAGAAGGAAGAGAGTGAACTTACACAGGACAGTGATGATTCAAGTGAGGAGCAGGTGAGTGATGAGCAAGACCAGGACAGCGAGGATGAAAAGGTTCCTGTGGGCACAGCTGGTGTGGAAATGAATTCATGTGATGACCACAAAGATGACCAAATGCATTGCGCAGAAGCATCAAACAGGCTGGAGCACCTGCACCAGATCTTCGTGACAAAAAATCCTGTCTTGTGCCAAGAAGTTCAGAAGAATTTCATTGAACTTAGCAAGTCTTCCAAGGTAACCAGTCACTTCAAGCCTCTGGAGCCAAATGTTCACAAGCTACAAGATATTAGAGATGAAAATTTTCCACTGTTTGTCACCTCCAAGCAGTTGTTGCTGTTACTGGATGCATCCATGCCTGACCCATTTTTTCCGAGAAATGAAGACGGAAGCCTTAAAAGAACCATTGTTGGTTGGAGTCCTCAGGAAGACCTGGTGGTACCAAATTGGCAAGATGAGAATGAAGAAGATAATGTTGAAGCAGAACACGGTGATGATGAAGGAGCTGCAGATGCATACTCTAGGGAAAGTGATCCTCGAACTTTTGTGACTTACGATGTATTTGCAAATGAAATATGGCGAAAAATGATAAAAGGTAAAAGCTTGTACAATCCAGCACTGGTTTGGAAAGAAATAAAATCATTTCTGAAAGGCTCTTTTGAGGCACTGAGTTGCGCTGGGGGTAAACTTACTGAGGAGCAGTACAAAAAGCTAGGCCGAAAGAGATCACCAAACTTCACAGAAGACAGGAGTGAAATCTATCAGCTCTTTTGTCTTTATCAGCAGATACGATCACAGAGAGGTTACTTTGATGAAGAAGATTTGCTGTATAATTTATCTCAAAGACTCTCAAAGCTCAGGGAGCTGCCGTGGTCCATCCATGAGTTTTATGGTGATGAGATACAAGATTTCACCCAAGCTGAGCTAACACTGTTAATGAAATGCATCAATGACCCTAATGCCATGTTTCTAACTGGTGACACTGCCCAGAGCATAATGAAAGGAATCGCTTTTCGTTTTAGTGATCTGAGGTCACTGTTTCATTATGCAAGCAAGAACTCCATGAACAAGAAGCAGCGTGTTAGAAAACCAAAAAGGATATATCAGTTGTACCAGAACTACAGGTCCCATTCAGGTAGAGTAACAAATTTATTTACGATTTAGGCCTGTGCTCTTCAGATGTCACTATTGATTGAAGTTTTCTACTGGCCAATTCAAAGCATCTTTAAGTGGCCTGGTTTTTTAAGAGATCAGACGGTCAGCTTTTTCGGACATGCAAATTCTGTATTTTGGCATGTCACCTGGAAAATCAAGAATGAATGTTTTTTAGATTTGTCATTTTTTTGAATACTCTTGCTTACTGCATGCTTTGACTGTATTTGTTTGAAGAAAAACTTAACAAATAATCATACCCATTTCTGTTGTTCCATCCCCAAATCACTAGACTTTGCAGCACTGTTGTACTACTTCTGCTCTTCTTATTTGTTTCTCATTTATGACCTTCATTTTGTGGGGACGCTGCTAAGCCTTTGTAGCACACTTTCTGATCTTTCCAGGCCCAAGAATGAGGTCCACTCAAAACAGCATCAACATAAAGTGGACCTTAAAGCTTCTCTCTTCTCTGACTAGTGTTTTTGTCATGATATTTCTTGATTTCAAAATTCTAACAAAATCTTTTAAAGTGTGTTTGTGAGAGAGTATGGGACAGTCAGACTGAAGTTTAAAATCTGTTTTCTGCTTATTACAGGTATTCTCCGTTTAGCATCTGGAGTGGTTGATTTGCTTCAGTATTATTTCCCAGAATCTTTTGATCGGCTTCCTAAGGACTGTGGTCTCTTTGATGGACCAAAACCTATGGTCTTGGAGTCCTGCAGTGTCAGTGACCTAGCAATTCTACTGAGGGGCAACAAAAGGAAAACACAACCCATTGAATTTGGAGCACATCAGGTTTGCTTTTCTTAGGTATATGGCTTTTTGCAGATTCTTCCAGCTCTGTTGCTAAATCATCATTTTATATGGACTGCCCACAACTTTCTTTTTTAAGCCCTTGTATCTCACTGATAAATTAATGCTTTTTAAACTTAGAAACCTTTATGGTATTGGTTTCTGTTTCTTCTTAACACACGTCTGGGTCCTTCTGTTCTTTTTTGCATCAGGTGTTTCATGTCCCATTCCTTTCTAACTCCCAATTTTCTTACACCAGATCTATTACTGTCTTCTCATACCATGCATTTGTCAGTCTTCCAGTGCAGCTTTGTGACCTTTTTTGCGGAGTGTGCTGGAACATCTGTGCTAAATGCTGTCTGGTTTTGAGAAAGCTCTTGCATTATCATCATGTTTGTGTGCTCTCTCTATGAGGCTGTTACTTTATTTTACTTCCTATTATATTCTTTTCATTAATGTATTTTATGACAGGTGGTATTAGTGGCAAATGAAACTGCAAAGGAGAAGATACCCGAGGAACTCAGTTTAGCACTTGTACTGACAGTTTATGAAGCAAAGGGGTTGGAATTTGATGATGTACTCCTTTACAACTTTTTCACAGACTCAGAGGTATTTAATTCTTACCCATTTTCTGCATTTTTTGTTAAAGTCTTGATTTTACAGTGGTGTAATTGGCTTTCCAGCTGGGGGAAGGATTCATTGTTTTCTCTAAGGATGGTTGGTTTCATCACAGCAGAAAAGAGAGCTCATAGGTTTATGAATTAACGCCTCTTCCCTTAGTGCTGCATTTTCCTTCAGGCTGGCTGTTGCAATTTAAGGGAGAGCCTTGGAGTTCACACAACAGTGCATGCACACTCATGCACTCTTTTTCTACATGCCACAGCTACTGTGCTAGCTTACAGCATGTCCCTACCAGCTGCTCCCTGTTCAGGTCAAAGCAGTTGGTGGAGGGACACACCAACACCCTTGCATACCCTTTATCTTATAGTGGGATTCTGGGTTCAGAAAAAACACCTTAGACCCCTTGCTTTGCGTCATCACTCTGTTCACAGTGCGATTTTTTTGGTGTGCTAGCTCATAGACTTGAAATCATTTGTCAGCCTGAGACAAAATGAAACAGAATGATATATATTTTTTTTTTAATTAAAAGCTTAGTAAAACAATTATGTTTAGAATCAAATAGTGTGTGTATGTGTTTGGGGGGAAGGGAGGGAGTGTGCTCTGTAGCCATCTGCAGCTTAGCTCCAGAGAACTCATTCTGGTCTAGCTCAGGAGCTGTCAGGAAACAGGATGGTCTCTATAGTGGAGACTATCGCCCATAGAACAGCCTCGGTTGAAGAAGGCTTTTTTCCTGGAGGTGTTTTGTTTTGTATTTTTTATGTACTTCCTTTTCCCCCTTAGTGGATCTCCAGGGAGCTCAGACCCTGCCCCTCCAGGGTTTTCTGTAACTCCAGACCTGGCAGGGGTGTGGTTCTTGAGGCTCCTTGAAAAGAGCTGTCAACCACAGAAGCCTCGCTGTTGTTGCTGGAGCATCACCAAGACCCCTCTCTGCCCTCACCCCAGCCAGGCAGTAGGCAGCATCCTTACTGAACATGCGTGGAGAGACTCGAGAATACCCACGGCTGAGTTGCTCTGCAATTAAACATTCAGTGTGAACATCTCTGTTGCAGATGTCCTCTGCCTCTAGCCCTCAAAACAGCATCTCAGAAGTGGTTTTCAGCAGATGAAAACCACAGATGTATAAAGGAAAACAGGGCAGCGTACAGGTGACTCTTCATGGAGGCTGGTAGACATTATGTAGTGAGGGCAGAAGGAACTAACTTGACCTTGAATCTTCCTTACTGAAATTTGGCGAGAGTATTATAGTGGCTGTCATGATAGATTTCTTGAAGTTGATATGTTTTTGGGAATGCAAGTTGTGCTCAGAAAGACAATGAACTAATAGCAGAATCTGGAGTTAAATGTGTTGAGCATTTTAACTCAGCTAGACTAATGTATGTCAGGCCTGGAGAACTGTTCTCATCTAATTCTTCTGTTTTCCTGCGAGTTGTTGAGTAATTGAGTTGATTTGAGCAGTTAAACAAGCAGGGAAGGAAGCAGCTCCCCCTGAGGTTTTCTAGTTTTGAAAAGCTGAATCTGTGAACTGCTGTGAACACAGCAAATGTAGCTGTGTGCTGTTTGTAATGTGTGGGGTTTGCTTTTTATTGGGCTTGACAATGAGATTTTAAATGAGTCTTGTTTCATGAAGCAGGTTTGAATGAAGACTCAAAAAGGGAAAAAACTCAAACGCCCAAAACCCAGCAAGCTGTTGACCAAATTGGTATCATTAGCTGGTTGTCATTTTGTAATCCATAACCGGCTTAGGAGTGTTTTGACTGAAGATTTATTGCAATCTTAACTTCAAAATACATTTTGCAAGAAAACTTTCCTTCATTTTTTCCCATTAAGTAGACAGTTAACCTGCATCAGATTGCTTAAAGCTCTGAACTATATGTGTGTGTGTATATATATGTACAAAAATTAAAAAAAAAAAGAGCGTTATTTCAGCCTTATTATGATTATTTTTTAGTTTGTGTCAGAAACTTGGCACTATGTAATCAGGTTTTCATTAAATACCAAAAAGGGGGAAAACATAACAACTTAAAATATACTTACGATTTTCTGGGTTGTTAGTTTTGTATGTGCTCAGGACCTGGCATTTATAGAAATTTCTCACATACATATATGTCAGAGTTCAATATTCTCTGACCACGCTTTTTTAGATATTCCATGTGAGTATTTCTTTTTTGCTCATCTCTGAGCCTTCTTCCAAGGTGGGTGTGTTGGCCGGTGATATTCCACTCCCTCGCTCAGACCAGCACTAGCAATTACTGGTGTTGCATAGTGAGCTTAATACATTCATCGCATGAATGACCAGCCCTCTTGCCTGTGCACAGTGAGGGTGAGAATATATGCCTGTATGGGATACTGGTGGGTCCACCTCCATGTCTTTAACCCTTTTGTTTTGTCTATGGCCATGCCTGCCCCCTTCCTCCTCCCTCCCTCCATCACGGTTTACATAAGCAGTGATGACTTGCATGCCAAAGATGATGTGCGCAATGGCCCTCTTCTTAATCCACTGCCTTTTCCTGCCAAGGCGAATCAGCAGGACTCTGTTCAGAGAACTGTCTCTTCAGTGTACCAACCAAAGGACAGCAGCCACTTGCTTCTGCTTGTATGGATCTTGCTTGCTCTAAGTCTCCTTGGTGCTACAGGGATGATGTTCAGTGAGCTGTGGGCCAGCTGGCCTACAACTCACTGAGCTTGGCAGCTGTCCGTCCTGACCTACAGGCTCGGATCTATCCAACATGTCTTAGATAACAGATTTTAGCATGACACTTTGCAGCTCTTGAGTATTATCCCACCACCATTTACCTTTCCCCCTGCCCTGGGCTGGCAGGGAGCTGCCTGGCCCAGCAGACAGCACAGCGCCACAGTGAGTCTGCCTGTTGTGATATTGGAGTTTGCGGGAGAATCCTTGGCCCTAGGTCTAAACCTTAAGCCTAGTCCGTAGTGAGGGTAACCGGATTTACTCCTTTTCCCCACAGATGGGTTATCCATTGTAGGAGTGTATCTCCAGGTGTAGCTGAAAAGTTAAGAGTCCACCCAAGGAGGTTTTCATGTTTAATATCAAATTTACTTATTTACATTAGGCATTGCATGTGATCTGGATTTAGATGAGTAATACAGCAGTATCCTGAAATCACAAGACAAGCATAATATAACAATGGCAATATACAGCAAAATCACAATATAAACATGATTCCCATTAGCAGTCCCTATATGCCCCACTGTCATGATGCTGGGCATCCCCAGTCCCCGGGAAGTAATACGTAGCTTGAAGCCAGCTCAAGCCAGTTGCACACTTCCAGGCTTGTTTTGTTTGTCGCTCCGTTTTTACACATTCTGGGCCGAGCCATGTATTCACTTCCCCTATGTTGGTCTGGCTGGCTCAGCAGGACATTACTCTCTACTAGCTATTTCACGGAAAGTTTATTAAACCTGATGACTTCCTGGTGCAGCTGTGTATCTCAAACAAAGGTTACCTTCTAATACCACTTGTATTGAGATGAAGTGCAGCTTTCTTGGTGAAAACTGGTAGTCATTCTTTACATTCTTCCCTGAGATAATATTTTTTTTTCCTGCCCATCTCCTCTGAGTCTTCTTCAGTGGTGGGGGTGTGTTGGTTGGTCACAACACATGACGTTATTTGGATACATAGGCAGTAGTGATTGCTGCATATAAGTAACCTCTTTCTCTCAACATTTTAGGCTAGCAAAGAATGGAAGATAATTTCTTCTTATACTGCTGATTCGGATGTGCAAGTAGGAAGCAAACTGCTAATTGAAATGCCTTTAGAGGATGCTACTGGTATGCAGAAAAGAATTCATTTCAATGTAGAAATGTACAAGGTGAGTTTTTCATAACATTGGGAATAGGAAGGATAAACTAAATTCTTAAATCTTAGAAGTAGGAAAATCTCTTCAAGAAATACTTTCATCCTGTAGTTCCGTGTTTATCAGGGTTGCTTTATCTTTTTGGTGGTTGTTCACATTTGTATAATATAATCTTGATTTTGAAAGATAAGAGTTTTTTTGCAAATGTAATTTGATAAGAGAATAAAAACTATGTGTAATAGACTTCTAGGTATATTTACAGAGCAGCTGTGGTTAAACCAAATAGCAAATCAGCTTGTTGATATTTATTATTACTTTAGTCTGGTTCCAGGTCGGTGTCACTACATTAAAATTAAGGAAACTTCTTAGAATCTAGTGAGTCAGACATTTTCAGGATTTTATGGTAAAAAATCAGTAATTATACGTGCAAGTGATTAGAAGGAAAATGGACTGTCACACCTGCAGCTACCAGATTTGCTGTAGCAGTAGTTGCATGCAAATTAGCTGGACAGTGGCTTATGTAATTGAAAAATCACGTATTTAATATTTAGACTTGCTTACTTAAAGATACTTTCTTGTTTGTTATTCATTCTGTATATATTTGCAGTTTTCTTATAATTGCAAAGTACGTTTCTTTTTAATAACTTCAGATGCTGAATGGAGAACTAAAGCAATTGTATACTGCCATTACAAGAGCCAGGGTCAATCTTTGGATCTTTGATGAAGACAGTGATAAACGGGCTCCAGCTTTTAAGTATTTCATTGAAAGAGAATTTGTTCAGGTTGTCAAAGCAGATGAAAAGGAAGGTAAAGTTACCCTAAAACTTTCTTAAAAGACTGTCAGACAGGACTGCCTACTCATGCTTTCTTGCTTGTAGGCTGTGTAATAAAGAATGTTAAATTCCTTGGTCCCTCTAACAGTACGCATTGATAACTGCCCTTGCAAATTTCCACTGATTTCAGTGGGTCTTATTTCTTTTGGCTCTAAAGATGTATATGCTAGTACATAACTTCATTGCTAATTCATTAGTATAGTTTTTCCTGCATGGTAATGAAGGCTGTTCGTAGAAAACCATCCCAGCTAAAAGAGATTTATCAAATGAAAGAATTTGATTTCTGTAAAGACAGTGGATTTACTCAAAGTTTTGACCAAAAACCAAGCATAATTTTTAAAGGTCTTTCAAAACCAAATCCAACTTGTTGATTTTCAGTGCTGATTGAGAGGGATAAAATGTATTTAACTCATAGTTACCATTACTGGTGTGAGCACAAATCATAAAGAGTTTGGAACATTATGAGATGTTAATTCTTAGTTTTAGTAGATAAGTGGTTCTTGTTCTTTATCCATTTTAACATAAAATGATTACCCCTGACCTTCTAGACTTAGACGACAGCATGTTTGCTAAAACTTCAACTCCAGAAGAATGGATTGCACAGGGAGACTACTATGCTAAACATCAGTTCTGGGAGGTAGGAGCATACGTTTATCTGAAATAAGGATTCTTGTCTATTCTGTAACCTTTTTTTTTTTCTTTGCATCTATAAAATTATCTGTAAACCTTCAGTTGCTCTGTAGCAGTGTACAATTTTGTGGTTTGTAGCTGTGTAGGTGTCTAGAGACTACTTGTAAAGGACTTGCAAGAAGTAAGCAGGGAGAGCAAGCCTATTGTCTGTAATCTTAAATTCACTACCCATAAATTTGCAGTCCAGTGAGGAGAAAAACATTTTAATGCACACAAATGAAAGATGGTTGGAAAAAACAATTAGTTACAACTGGAATTGACTTGAATTTGTGAATCTAAACCACGTGCTTGACAATATCATTACACATTATTGTAGGAAAATGAAAACATTTCTTGGAAGTATATTGATTTGGGTGGTGATCTCAGAGCCCTTTTATGGTTTTTTGGGCAGTAATTAGGGATGGATACAAAACACACATTAAGGAACAGCATGCTAGGGAGCACTAAGAAAACTGCAGAAGGAGTAGCAAAATGATGATTTCGATCCCTTACTATTTAAAGAACATGGAGATTTTACAGTCTTTTATTTCCTAAATTGATAGTTAATACAATCCAGATATGGGATGACAATTAATAGAATGGAAGCAAAACCCAGCCAGGACAATGACGCCAATGAATTATTCTACAGGGAATTAAGGGATATCTCTAATCAACTACCCTTGGTCCTTATGGGTGATTTTAACTTCCCAGACATCAGCTGGCAATATCGTACAGTGGACACAAACAGGTCCAGGAAATTGCTGAGGCATGCTGAAGATAACTTCTTGGTACAGGTACTAAGGGAGCTGACTAGCAAAGGTGCCCTCCTAGATTTGTTGTTTGTACACAGAGAGGGACTCATGGGCAAAGTGGTGATTGGTGGCTGTCTCAGTCACAGTGACCACCGAGTAGTTGAGTTTCAAATAGTTGGCGATAGGAGAAAAACTGCCAGCAAAACTTCAGCCCCTGATGTGGGGAGAGCAGACTTCGGGCTGTTGAAGGAGCTAGTTAGTAAGATCCCCTGGGAATCGGCTTTTGAAGATATTGGGGTCCATGAATGCTGGTCACTTTTTAAGAGCCATCTCTTAAAAGCCACTGGAGCAGGCAATTCCAAAGTGTCAGAAGTGAAGCAAGCAGGGCGGAAGGCCGGCTTAGCTGAGCAGGGATCTTATTCTAGAACTTGGGTGGAAAAGGAAAGTGTATGGACATTGGAAGGAAGGACAAGCAACATGGGAGGACCACAGAGATGCTGTTCATCAGTGTAAGGAGAAAATTTGTGCAGCCAAAGCTCCATTAGAGTTCAAGTTGGCCAGCACTGTGAAGGACAACAAAAAGGGCTTTTTTAAATACGTTAACAGTGAAAGGAGGATCAGATATAACATTGGTCCATTACCTGATGAGGTCAGTCACCTCACAAATAGGGACATAGACAAAGTGGAAACATTTAATGCCTTCTTCGCCTCTGTCTTTAACACCAGTGATAGGCCCTGGGACCCTCAGAGCCGTGTGTTGGAAGACTGTGTCTGAGGGGGGATGATAAACTCACAGCCGACTCTGAACTTGTTTGTGACTTGCTGCTCCAACTGGATGCACATAAATCTATGGGGCCCAATGGGATTCACCCCAGGGTACTGAAAGAGCTGGCTGATTTTATTTTTCAACGGTCTTGGGAGTCTGGAGAGGTCCCAGTCAACTGGAAGCTGGCATATGTTGTCCCAATTTTCAAGAAGGTTAAGAAGGAAGACCCTGGTAATTACAGACCTGTCAGTCTCACTTCAGTGCCTGGTAAAATTATGGAAAAGGTTATTCTGGAACTTACTGAAAAACATTGGAGAGACAATGCAGTCATTGGTCATAGCCAGCACGAGTTCACAAGGGGAAAGTCCTACTTCACCAGCTTAATTTCTTTTTATGGCAAGGTCACCTCTCTAGTTGACCAAGGGAAGCCAGTAGTTGTGGTGGTTTTGGATTTTAGCAAAGCTTTTGATACTGTCTCTCACAGATTCCTTCTGGACAAAATGTCCATCACACAGCTAGACAAGCCCATAATTTGGGTGAGCAGTTGACTGACGAGTTGGGCTCAAAGAGTTATAGTAAATGGGGTTATGTCAGGCTGGCGGCCAGTCACCAGTGGGGTTCCCCAGGGCTCAATTTTAAGGCCAGTGCTCTTTAATGTTTTTCTAAATGATCTGGGCACAGGAATCAAATGTACATTAAATAAGTTTGCTGACAATACTAAACTAGAAGGAGCTGTGGACTGCCTCGAGGGTAGAGAGGCCTTACAGAAGGATCTGGATAGACTAGAGATCTTGGCAATCACCAACTCTATAAAATTTAACAAGAGCAAGTGCTGAATTCTGCACCTCGGATGGGGTGATCCTGGTTACACATACAAATTGGGGGATGAGAGGCTGGAGAACACCCTACGGAAAGAGATCTGGGGGTTTGGATTGATGGCAAGTTGGATATGAATCAACAGTGTGCCCTGGCAGCAAAAAGGACCAACTGTGTCCTGGGGTGCATCAAGCACAGCATAGCTAGCCAGTCAAGGGAGGTGATTGTCCCACTCTACACTGCACCGGCACGGCCCCACCTTGGGTACTGTGTGCAGTTTTGGGTGCATCAATATAAGAAGGACATCAAACTATTAGAGTGTGTCTAGAGGAGGGTGACCAAGATGGTGAAAGGTCTCAAGGGCAAGGCTTATGAGGAGTGGCTGAGGTCACTTGGTTTGTTCAGCCTGGAGAATAGAAGGCTGAGGGGTGACCTCATCACAGTGAACAACTTCCTCAAGGTGGGCAGAGGAGGTAGAGGTGCTGATCTCCTCTCTCTGGTGACCAGCGATAGGACACGAGGAAATGGAATGAAGCTGTGTCAGGGGAAGTTCAGACTGGACATTAGGAGAAGGTTCTTCACTAAAAGGGTGGTTGTTCACTGGAACAGGCTCTCCAGGGTCACAGCACCAAGCCTGTCAGAGTTCAAGGCTCATCCGGATGACACTCTTAGTCATAGGGTTTAGTTTTAGGTAGTCCTGCAAGAAGCAGGGAATTGGACTCGATGATCCTTATGGGTCCCTTACAACTTGAGATATTCTATGATTCTATGAAATAAAATTTTGGATACTTTTTTGATCATGGCAGAAGGAAGGCTTCCTTTTCTTGCTGATAGCAACATATAATTTTTGTATGGAAAATAGATATTTTTAGCACAGCAAAAATTAAAATAATCAGCTGCCACTATACTGACGGTCTTTATCTCCCCTTGAAAAAAAAAGGCAATTTCCTAAATGGACAGAAAAGTGTTTAGACAAAAAACACACAGCTAAGAAAATTTAGTCTTGAAATCTGAAATGTATTAGCTATACTATGTGCTCTTCTGTTTTCTTTATAACCCTGATCTTTGCTTATCATTGCCCCATTACGAAGAAATTATCTGGTGAATTTGGCAGTTCAAAGAGTGGCTTGCAATGTGCAATTTCCAAACAGAAGCAAATACTAAATTAATGGATAAAATAAAGAAATAATGGTGTTGCAGAATGAGCAAGGTGATAATGAAGCAAACCTTGCTAGGAGCACGGTAACTCCCGATGTTCCTCTTTAGCTTATCACAAAAAGGGCCTTGTATGGTAAAAGCATGAATAAATATTCCATGTTTTTCAATTTAACTTTGTACACATTGGTTTTCTTAACTTTTATTAATGGAATTTATGTGACAAATGCCTGGTGCCTTACCAATTAATGGTTTAGGCCATCATTCAAATTGCATGTGCTATTTGTTTTATCAGCCTACCAGGAATTTTGCTTTCACTACTTCCATGTAAAACATTGTAATTAAAATTCTAATTGTGATAGTCACATGTGGACTGACTTTAAAGCTTTTCTTTTTGTCCTAAAAATATACTGCAGTGTTTTACCTTTTCCTTCTTCCAGCCACCCTGCCAGTCTTTGTTTTTCCATTGCAGTGACTGTAAAATTAAATATTGCTTTTATGTGATGAGCCATGGGCTCATCATGTGTGAATGCTGTGTATGATTTCACTGCAGGTGGCAGCCAAATGTTACCAAAGGGGAGGAGCAGCTGAGAAGTCAAAACTGGCCCTGGCACATGATGCCGTTCTCAAAGTGCACTCAAAGAAGAGCAACCCCAGGTAAGTGTAAATGCAGATGAACGACTATCATTCTGCGGTGCCAGACCTCATGAGTGGGTGCAGGAGGAGACTCCCACCGCAGTTGTGGGACCAGACTGGAGACATTGGAGAATGATGCGGGTGAGGTGTCTTCATATCTTTGTCTGGGGGTGGCAAAAGAGATTTAAGAAATTGGGAAGTCTAGCACAGCTCCAACAGGATCTGGGGCACTGCTCCCTTTGGGAAGTAGTGAAAGCAGTTGTACACTGTAGGCTGTCCAAATCAAATGTGGCCATTGAAGGGGGTAACTGGTTATGTGAGAGAAAAGCAACAGGATTTGAATTACCTCAAGAGGCTTTATATTCTTAGATATAGATAGAAGAGCATATGCCATCAGCAGTGCTCAACTCCAGTTAATCCCACTGCATATTCACTTAACAAAGAAGAAGGAATGGTGTTGTACACTGGGGAAGAAAAACTGCTAACAAAAAGTGAGCTTTGAGGTAAAATTAGTGTTAGAGTCAATCTAAACTAAACAAGTAGAACTAGGTCTGAACCAAAGGGCAGTTTTAAAGGGACAGATTTTTGAGATGAATCATTTAGTTCATGCTGTCAGCTGGGCAAAATAGCTCAGGAGTTTGACAGGGGAGAAAGTTTGCAGTTTCCTGAAGAGGCTGAAAAACTGTCTGGGGCTTATCTCAAATAAAATGGGAAAAAACTTCATGGGGAGGACTCTAGACCTAAGTGAATTAAATTCTCTTTATGCTGGGGAGGCTGAAAACTAGCAGTGATAGCAGAGTAGGTAAGGAATGACTAGAGCAGAGGAAGCTAGCACTGAAGGGAGAAGGGGGTAGGTCTGGAGAAATGTTATGACTGGAGTTAATCAAGGTTTTACCTTTTTTAATTACCTGTTTTATATTAGTGGCCCTGGCTAGAAGTATAAGGATACTCATAAAATTCTGTGTTCAAAGGGAATTTGTTGATGGGACTGAAAAAACTTTTTTCCAGTTGGCTGTGTAAGCTGGGGTACTTGTCAACTGGATAAAATTTGAGGAGAAGAAATTTGGTATATTAGGTTATGTTAAGTTGACAGAACATATGTAATAATGAAGCTGTGAAAGTGACTTTTTTTTTTTTTTTTAGTAGAGGTATTAATACTGGTGTACAAAGCATAAATGAGATTCCTGTGTGCTGTGTAATATGAAATTCTCTGTACGGTTCTGATCCTCCAGGCTCAAGAATGATGAATTCAGATTGGGTCTGGGAAGAAAACAGATATGCTGTGATGATACCAGAAAGGCTGGGCTTGTTTAGTTATACAGAACAAAGGCTGCAAACCAATTTGATTATTGTCTTTAATGGCATTGGAGCTAAATAGCAGAAAGGAAGAAGGAGCAAGTTAAGCTAGAAAAGAGAAGTAGCACAAAACCACACTAGTATACTTGGTTTGAGAATTTTTTTTTAAAAAAAAGCTTTTTACTGCCACAGCAGTGAGATTCCAGAACAGACTTCTGGACAGAACAGTGTCAGCCCAAAATATAACTAATTGTAAGGTAATACCTCATCAGGTTATGTATGAAGAACACATGATGTCAGTGTTGGTTGGATTCAATGACAGATCATGTGATCCTAAACTTAATTTGGGTGTAAGTGGTAATTTTCTCTTACTTTCTACAGGGAAAAACAAATGGAATATATGACATTGGCTAAAACTTACTTGGAATGTGGAGAACCAAAACTGTCACTAAAATGTCTGTTTCAATCGAAGGAGTTCCGGCTTTGTGCAGAACTGTGTAAAAAGTTAGGAAAGGTATTAAATCCTCTAAACTATCCTCTCCTTATCACTTTCCTTTTCCTACAGCTTTTTTCTGCTTCATATTGCTCATAGGGTAATAGTATTTTTCTATGACATGGTAGTAGCTGAACTAAAACAGCTCTTTAAGCTGGGCTGTTCAAGAGGAAGCATTTGTCACAGAATAGCCAGAAGAAGAATGAGGAGGATAGTGATGCAGTTATGCAGTCTAGGTTTATTTCTTTGGCTTTCCTCAAATGTCACCATCAGTCATTTCTGCTTTGCAGTCAAAAGTTAATTAATGTGACTGATTTAATGAAACTTAAGCTGTTACTTCATTCAGTACTCTGATGATATTGAAACTTCGCTGATTACAGCCATCTAAGTAGGACCTTGAAACTTGCAAGGATAAAGTAATGTACTAAAAATAATTTTGTAAGTGTATGAGGATATTTAACATTTTTTTTTACTTGCAGTGCATTTCCACTAAAAGAATGTAAAGTAGTTGTTCCCAAGTATTTAAAGTTTAAGATACAAGTTTAGGGTTCCCATTCTGCATCCATAACTTTAAATTTAATCCTGTTGATTCTGAGAAATTTGCAAGTCAACAGAAGTGTGCATGGTGTATTTCAATAACAGGCAGAGCTGGGTGAATAAAAAGTACTTTGGAAATCTTGTATAATACCTTTAATTTTACGTTCTGGTTTTCCTGACACAAATATTTTGAAGGTTTTTTTAAAATCTGTTCAGCTTCAGTGATGGTTACTTTACTATGTATTTGATTACAATCAGATACTTTAATTACATTTTATTGAAGTGTGCTTCTGTATGAGACACCTCCATGATGGAATTACTAAATCTATTCTATTAATGTAGTTTTGACTGTTTAGAGCACTTCAGTTTCTTTACTGACTTTCGCATTGCAGATGAAAGATGCTGCAGTTTACTATCAGAAAAGCCAGTGCTACAAAGAAGCATCTGAATGTTATGAACAAATTGAGGAGTTTGATCTGGCCATTAAAATGTACTGTCAGGAAGAACTCTATGAAGAAGCAGCAAAGGCAGTTGAAAGGTATATCTTTCAAGATGATATTGGAATATCATTATCTTTCCCATTTCCAAATTCAACATCATACAGCTGGCTCACCATAAAATTTTCACAGGATTTTTGCCTGGTGACTTTGTTTTGTATGAAGTTAAATTAACTTTGTCAGAATTCTCGCTTGGGTAGTGATAACACGGTGGAAGCATTCTACTGCATTCACAGCTGGAGCAGTGACTAGCTTCATTTTCCTGGAAGTTTTTTCCAGTCTGTATTACTAGTCATGCAAGTTCTTCTACAGCCAGTCCTCTGAACTAGGTTCTTATGGTGAAACATTTAACAGAAGTATTAAATACTTCCCTTTTAAAAGTGTAGTAGTAATGGATTTAGCCACTTAGTCACTGACTTCTGTAGGAGTATAACTGTTACATGTGTGGTATATAACGCAGCAGTCGTTGTGGCAAGTGAACTATTTGTCTCTCAAAATCTCTAACTTAGAGCAAAGAATAGTAACTTAAATGACCAGCTTATGCTGCCTCTTTGGCAGATTCTTGGTCCCAGTCTCTGAGATGAACTTTTCTGTACCATCTTCCCTCTGCTGGCTCAGGGCAGTTAAGAAGTGCCTCGCATTGTGCTTGATGAACTGATTTTATTAGTATCTTTTTGACAGAACTTTGCATCTCACACCATCCCTCTGACCTCATTAGCACATTCTTGTGTAAGCAGTTCATTTATTGGCCACACGTTTCATTACACCTAAACAGACTGACTGACTTTTAAAGAATATATACACCAATTAGAATTCTGGCAAGGCCTATGTTTACATACCTTCACTGAAATCCTTTGTGATGTACCTTTAATAATGGCAACTGTTTTCTGAAGGACTAAGGTTGTTTGATATGTAAGATAGTTTGATCAAAAGGTTCAAGCATTAAAGTCACCTTACCAACTAATGATTTTTTTAAATTAGCCTCCCCAAATCATTCATGCAAATTCCTCGGCATGGGTACAAAAATGTGCACTCCCACGTTTATCATGAAAAAGATGATTATGAAAGGCTAATGATAATTTACTCAGGACTAAAACTGGAAAAACTTACTCATTCTCAGCATGCAGGAGAGAATCCTTTTGCAAGATGGGCTTAGGGGATACCTTAATAATTTCACATCAGCCAATAATAATTAATAAATGAGTGTTTTAAAGTGCATGTTTTGAAAGATAAAACCAGGTACTTTGCTCAGGCACTCAATAAGCAGCAAAGTATATGTAGATACATACGACAGAATTGAAAGAGTTCTCTAAACTGAGCAGTTTATGTAAATTTTACAGAATATTATCTATATTGGCCTGTAGAGAATTCATTGAAATTCTGATTTTTTTCCTTCTGGCTTCTGTTCATGTAAACAAACATTCTATCTTAAGGCTTACTTTAATAAACAGAATATTTATTTATTTATTATTATATATTTATAGTATATATCAATTATTATATATTAATATTATATATGATAATTATCTATACAATTTTTATAAAATAAATAATATAATAATTTAAAATGTTATATAAAGTGTATTTTATTATATTTGTACAAGATTATCACTGGTAAAATGTGATTAAAATAATTTGTACAGTGATTTGACAGCATGGAGAGAGATTTGCTAATGCTGTAAACCTTGTGATCTTGTTTGTACCAGAAGTTTTAATGATCTTGCTTCTGGCAGCCTTACATTGTAAATAAATTGTTTCTGTAGATCTTTTAAGATGATGTGATTGTTTTTCGCATGACAGACGTATCACTTGAAATAGTTGGCCTTTTTGAAGGAAGGGCTTCTGAGGGCAGCTATTTGTTTAATGTTTTGGAGGCTTTTTAAAAATGCAGTATTTTTTGTCTAGTTTAGTCATCTATGGTAGTAAATTGATGTATCTATTATTTCAGATATGAAGAGATGTTAAATACAAAAGGACAAATGGTTTCCAAACTCTCATGTACAGCAAATCAGCTGTATTTGGAAGCAGCTGCAAAATACCTAAGTATGAACAGAACTGAGGAAATGATGCAAGTCCTCTCAAAACTTGATATAGAGGATCAGCTTGAGTTTCTGAAGTCTCGTGGATGCTTGCGCCAAACAGCAGACTTACTGAAAAGGGAAGGTCAAGAGGAAGAAGCTGCAAAGTTAATGAAACAACATGGGTTTGCTCTGGAAGCAGCCAACCTCACGGGTATAAAAGAGTTTCGTGCATTGTGTTTGCTTGCTGCAGCACGTGCCGGTATGGCTCGCTGTTCAGAATCAGACCTGGTGGACATCCTGAAAGAAGCCCTCGAACTTTGTAAACAAACTGGGCAGAAGTCTGGCATCGCTGAGGCTGTGCTTTTGCAGGGAGCTCTGAAGGGGGACTTCACAAAGCTGAGCGACGCATACCGTCAGTTCCTATCACTGAATCATGCTGCTGGTGCAGTTGAAGCTCTCTTTGCATTATCTCGCTGCAGTGCTCCTAGCCAGGACATCCTCATTATGGCAACACGTGGCTTAACAGCTCTTCTGAATCTGGTTAGGTGTTTGAACAAAGCAGCCACCAATGCAGAGAAAGATATGGTGAAGTCATGCTTTGCCTATTTTGGGATTGTCCCAACAGGTGACGGTTGCCAGGTGTCTCAAAATGAAGCTGAACCCATTCTCAAGTTTTTGTCAGACAAGCCAAGTCTAAAAGAGAGGAAGACAAAAGATGATTTCTCAGTAAGCACAGAGCAGGTAAAATCAGCTTTGAAGCAGCACTTGTTAAGCAGGTTGTGCTCTATCACCCATGAGCTACTGAGCAAGCATTACCCTGATATTTGTATGAAGTTCATTGTTGGCTTGAACTGTGAAGATAAAACTTGTGAGAATTACCATAGGCCCTTGTTGCGCCATGAAGCAAAGAAACTATTTCAGTGTAAAATGCATCTGGTGGCAATAAACGGGCTGCTGTTGGAAGCCACACACACTTTCCCTGAAGAGCTACTGAATCAGTGCAAAAGCTTTGACGAGATTTTGACTGCTGACAAATACACATTGTGTAAAGCCCTCCTAAAAGTGTTTTTTCCTAATCATTTTCATTTGAGAATACTGTCTGAGAACCCGAACGCATGCAGAGAAATACTGGAATTCAGTAACATTATTTCCAAACCCGGTAGAGCGGTATTGAAGGAGTACATCACATATAAGTTTAAAAATGAAGACACTGCAGCCAGAAGAGAATCAACTGACTTGTGGCTAAGTGCCATGCAAGTTTTCATCTTATCTTCAGGATATCCTGAAGAATTTGAGGAACTTCTTTTTAAAGAAGAGGATGATTATAACAAAGAGCTAAACTTGGCTTTGTCACAGGCAAAAAACTGCCCAAAGAGTAAAGGCCGAGGAGGAGAGGCCAGAAGAACAGAGGGTAGACATGGTATGTTGCTACCCGACAAAAATGCCGAAAATGCAGGGAGAACACACTTGTGCTTCATTCGACTTCTTGAAAATTCACTTGAGCAATTCTATGTTCATAAGAACCCAGAAAACTGTAAAAGATTTTTTTTCCGTTTTATGAATGTCCTGGTGAAGAAATGCACGAGAAACCTGATTCCAAGCATAGGAAATACGGTGATGTTGTTGGAATTCCAGTATATTCTCTGTTGTGCTGTCCTGATGCATCTCTCCAAGAACATTACTCTCTGCTTTCCAAAGAGCTACATTGCTCTTATTCATTACTGGGAGTTTTTGTTCAGAAGCAAGGACCGTAACAAAGAACTTAAAGACACATTTTCTATTATACAGGAGTATAGACCAAAGGACACACATGTAGCTATACAGAATTTCAGATTTCATCTCTCTTATCTAGCAGAAGTTTTGTGTGGAGTTTATGGAAAGTTTAATGTCCTTCTGGATGCTTTTGAGGATCCTGACTGCATAACTTCAGGGGAGGCTGAGCGGACTGTAGTGCTGTGCTTAGTGATGTTACTGAACGCTGACCAGGTGCAGAATTCTAAATGTAGATCCATCTTATGCCACCACTTCCCTGAAATCAAGGCGATGCTGAAATCAATGAGAAAAGACTCTCCCTCTAAAGTGCCTGAACGATTGCTAAGGCTTGTGGAACAAGTGAGTGATGCTACACATGTAAGAGAAATCGCTGTAAGCCTGCAACAGCTTCTGACAGAGCGAGATGCAGAGTACTTGGTAGACTGCCGATGGAAGTGGGACTCTGCATACACTCAGGGGCATCCAGCCATACGGGGCATCCTGTATGAATGCATAAACCTTGACAGGTTTATGACCTCTTTGGATAAGACAGAATACACTGATGAGCTAGAAAAGGAACTTGAAAGGGTTCATTGCTTAGAGGACCAAAAGGATCCTCTGGAAGTCATTGCACTCAGCAAGCAACAGAAGCAAGAACAGAAAGCATCTGCTCAACGCCAGCTGCATCGTGTCTTCCATTTTGTTTCTATGTGTATGAAGTGGAAAAGGAAGGCCTGCTCCAAAGCTGAGCCTGTTGCAATGGAAGGAGAGGAATTTTTATCAGAGATCTTCAAAAAAGCAGATATTGACCAAACACAGTGCGACCTCTGTGGCGTCAGATTTATCCAGAGCTCTGAGAACTATTTCAGCCAGTCAGAAAACATGGAGGCAGACACTTCTGAAGCTGTGACACCAATAGAGATGAGTGGGGAAGAAAAGTTGCATGCAGAAGGGAATGCAATTTCTGTGGCCAGTGAGGCTTACATAGAGCACAGAAAAACAGATAAACACAGAAATAATAATGCTAACTACAAATGCTATGCCGACTTTTTCAGAAGAAAGATAGATCCAATAATATGTGATGGACTGGAAGTAGTGGAGGCCATTACAGAAAAGACTTACACCCAAGACTATTTAGCCTATAAAGAAGGTTCCAACTTAAGCCAGAGAAAAATCAAAGAGAATATTAAGAAGATTTCAGATGCAGTAGAGGAAATCTATGAGGGAAAAGCCTGGGCTAGAGGTAGGACCTTTCTAGTTTTCTTTTAAACAATTTAATATGTCATTTGTGGCCAAACTTCTAGACCTGACAAAGCTCCATTTGAAAAATCTTAATGTGGTCAAGAGAAAGGTATTTCCAGGTATTTCAGGTAGCTGAGGAAAAGGGGAATTGAGACAGTTGAAAATATTAAAAAATATATTGTCACCTCTTTCAAACACAAAGTAATACATCAGATAGTACAGGTAAAGTGAATAGTGGTGAATTTTAGTAAAGTGAACTTTAACTACATGATCCGATGTGCTGTGTTCTCTGACTTTATACAGTCTTACAGCAACTTGTTACATTAGACCGGGTAATCTTTACTAAATTTTCTGCTATTTCCTACTTATCTGCCAGCCATAGTAATTTGGATATGCAGGGGTAGAGTGTTAGGAGTACTTGGAGTCTTTGGTTAAGGGTATCTCTGACTAGTCTGCCCCTGAACTTGTAATTTTGCTAGGACTGAACAAAAGTGGATACTTAACTACAAGTCTGTGGGGTTTTAGGCACTCAAAGGCAACCCTGGCATTATAAAGTCCAGTAAATTATGGCATTTGAGATACATATTTTGATATTTGATTTTTTTCCCCCCTCATATGCTTAAAGCATTATTCTATGCTGATTTTTTGCAAGTAAAATTGAATCACTGAATGAGTGGCCTAGGAGCAAAATTGTTTGGGATACTTGCTGTGTGAAAGTGACATCTTAAATCAAAACATTGTACTGGCTTCAGTTGTAGAAATCCACCAATCCTGTCAAGTTGTCACTTTGCCTGTGATGGCTGACAGTAATGAAAAACAGTAATATTTGATATGTTCATCAGCTCTGATCAGTGAAACATGTTAAATTTGTAACTAAAAGTTAGGCTGTGGTCTTCATGTGTAAGCTTTATCTTTACTCTTAGTGGAAAGCTTTTACATATGTATGAAGTCCATAAAGTTTTGCCTATTATTTAGTTGGCTTTCTGCTCAAAGAACCATTATAGTGATGAATATGATACATGTAGTAGGCTTAATTAGATAATAGTTGATTTTGTTATGACAATTGGTTGATGAGTGTTACCTTGTTCTTCCACTCAGTGAAAATATATTTACAGAAATTATTTGCCTTTGAGATTGCTTTTCCCTCACTTTATAATAAGCATTTTTCAAGCCCTTAATGGTGCAGTTAAGCAAGGGCTGCAACATCTCGGGTCCATGTTTTACTTTGACTTCTATAATTTCAGAGGGATAATGAAAGCCAGGAGCTTTAATACCCAAAAATAGATAAATCGGAATATTTTCAGGAGTTTCAGGTATACCTTAAAAGGGGACAGCACAAGGATGCAGAGCTTCTCCTCTGATAGTGCTAGTAATGTTGATTGGAATGGGGAGAAATACACACAGCGTCTTCATCCCCAGTAGTGAATTTGCCTGCACCTGAGATCACTGGTGACTGAGACTTCTTGCTTTGCAGCATCATACAGCACAGCTCTGTGTAACTTCATTTTGTGCTTGGCTTTTAGCTGCTGTCCATCTCTCTGGTAGTGTTCTTACAGAATGTTAATTGTTCTCCATTTCAGCTGAAGAAATAATAACCAAACATGCCAACAAATTGATTGCCACCATTGATGAAGCTCGTAAGTGGCTGAAGAAAACGGACTCTCACAGGATAAAAGAAGAAGGTATGTTTTCAAATTACACAGGCTTCTGTGCCCCCTAGAGGACACTGTTAGGTAATGGTCTCTTAGCATCACTTTAGTCTCCAAGTCAGCAGTGTTGTGGATATTCACTTAACCTCTAGGCAACAAGAAACAGGCACCTCCATAGGGGCACTCTGGAAAACATGAGTTAACCAGTCTTTCCTCAGTGGCTCTTTAAAACAGCATGAGCCTCGCAGCTGGTTACTGGGTGGCCAGAATGGAGCAAACCTCCTCCCCTGGCCTTGAGTGAATCCCAGCCCGCATAAAGTATGCGTGTGTTTGTGTGCATAGGCACACGCAGATGCACATGTAACTATGATTCAAGTGCAGTCTTCAGGATATAAACTTGGGCAGGGGTAACAGAAGAGAAGCTATCTCCATCTTCACCAGTAAGATAGTGCTGTTTCTTAACTCTGCTGCAGCAGTGCATTTATGGGCAGTGTGGATCCAAGGTCTTGGAAACCAGTTCCGTAACAAAACCAATCCTTAGCTTGCTTTTAAGAGTTCAGTGAAAAAATAATATATGCAGTTGGTTTTCTTTTGTTTTCACTTCCATTTCATTTGGTTTCACACCAAAAGTAATATACATTGATGCAGTCTATTGCATCACAGACCTCTGAGGACAAGTTTAAGTCTTCGTTGTGCCTGCCTATATGTTTAGGTGGCATTAGGCACATATTTAGGTGGTGGGATTGCAACAGTTGCATAAAAAGGCAGCAATGAAGTGATCAAGCTTACAAATTGCACTATATGTAGTAGCTCTATTTTAGAAAATTTGATTGTGAAAAAGCCTTTTGTTACACCTTCCTATTCCAAGAAAGAGTTAATAAGACTACATGGGAGTGCTCTCATAGTCTTACAAGCAACATTATAGTCTGTCTCTGAAGTCACTAAGCAAATGTATCATCTGCCAAAACTGAACCTTGAGAGAGAGAGACATCTTCTTAAAAAAGTCAAAAGCAGTAACAATAGAAACAGATTTTCAGTGTAAAAAATTAATTACTAGTGCAGTAAGTGGCTTAGCAGTCTCTGCTTCCTAGCAGAGCTCTTAAGCACACTGTCATTAAGCCCAATACTTCTTAAACATGGTTAAACACATATGAAGGTATATTGCTGACATATAAAACAGCAATGACATAGCTTGTCATACTATTAAGAGGAAAAGGTGTTGAGTTTTTCCATTCAGCATTAATTTCTTGTTTTTAATATAGGCTTTGTGCATGATAGAGACTTGGAAAATGAAGTGGAAGATGAAAGCATGGCTTTTGAAGAACTTGTCTATAAAAAACCCACAAGAAAAAAAGGAAGATGTGGCAAATGGTAATCAGAAAAAATATGCAGGTGGCTATTCTATCCTCTTAACAATCTAATATTAGAATAAAAAATATTAAAAAGAAAAATAGAGGGATGGGGTCAGAAATGGGAAGAGTCTGCAGAAGAAGAGCAATTTATGCTATTGGATTTTTATCAGTTGTATTGTGTCAGAATAATTATCTATGTGGTGATGATGTAATTGTTAAAACCTATGACAGGACAAATTTCCTTTCAGACCTATGTGATAGCTTGAAAGTAGCAAAAAGCCAAAGAAACAAACAAGTAAGAAAAAATGATAATGTTTCTGCCTTATCTCAGGGGTATTTTTCCACTCCGTTGTCTTCTTCCCTGTTAGTTTATATCATCATTCTTCTGAGCTAGAATACTCAGAAAAATGTACGGATAGTTTCTCTGATTTTAAGAGGTTTTAATCAGTGTTTTTAGGTTACCATTCTAAACCTGCTGTGTTCCAAGTCTTGTTATGTTTGGAAATTTTTGAGTCTTCAGGTGAGGTACTTACAGTATTGCTCTTTTCTATTTTTATAGACAAGAACAGTAATTTCTAAACACATTTATATTTTTTACAGTGTACATACTTCTAATTAGATAGGTATGCAAGTTACGGATCATCTTCTATTTGATCAAGTTTTGATATAAACTGTTATCTGTTGTTGCAGATAGAGTGAGAGTGCACTTCGCTCGTAAGAGAGAAGGAACAATATACTTGATTGATATAAAACAGTGAGTTAACAAAGTTCAGTGGTAAATGTGACAGTGGTTCAATAAGATTTGATGGCAAGGAACACCTGATTATTTACTGCATAGAGGACAGTTGAGTCATGAGGTTCCGAAAGGACCCCCTTGCTTTCTAAACTCCTCTCAGAGAGGAGTCTAGGTGCAGCTGGATCCAGTCCTAGTCCCAGACTTGGTCAGTGGTTTATGTCTAAAGGATTATATATGCACAATCAATCCTTTATATCTCTTAGCTATGATTTCAAAGTTGATCATGCTATTAGTTACTTACTGAGATCTGCTGTGGCAAGGAATCTCTCAACCTCGTGGAGTAACCTTGAGAGGTGTCCCTACTCAAGGGGAGATCCTGGTGTGCAGCCCGCTGCCGTGCAGGATCGCTCAACAGGCCCTGGGCTGTCCATTATTTATGGCATAAGATGATTGACTTATAGTCACATTTGCATACCAGCAAGACTTCTGGGTCTCTAGGCCAGGCAGCCCTTGGCTACTGTGTTGCCATCTGTCTCCAAAGTCCAGCATGAGCTGGATCCAGCCATCAGGATGCCCACCGGTGGTTATTCCTGGCGGGGGGGGGGGGGGGGGGGGGGCAGGGGGAGCACACCACCACACCTGTACATATTGAAATATAGATAATCTGTCTTTAGAAGTGTATTAAACATTTTGAGTGTTTTGTAAGTTTTAATTAATAAAAGGCTTTTTGTAATGTATAATAATGTTTTTATAAAACCTGCAAGATTTTTAAAATCACTTGATCCTGTCTTATTTTTTGAATGCTTTCCGAAAGCCGTATGTGACTGACTGCATGAGTGACATTTACAAGTTGGGTCCAGAGTATCAGTTCATACTGGTGCTGTTTTACTTCTGGGATTTCAATGTCTCCAACATACTGTAGTCTCCTTTAGCAACATTTTAAATTGATGCATTTGCATGTTAAGCATAATTAGAGTAGTATTTAGTTGTTGAAATATTTTGTCTTGAAAAGGGAGCCACTTTGTGTACATAACAAATTGTTTCAATGATTACCTTTTGTCAAAAACTTAATAACTTGTTATTATGCTCAGTGCCATGGAAGTGGGACATTTTACATGGGTAAAAATGAAATGCTACTGTAGAATGGAGCAATGTGGCAGCAGTAATAGTTATCTATTGCATTGTAATTGCTCTTGTCTGCCAGAAGACTCTTTACTAAGTGCTTCTTCTTAAAGAAGCCTTGTTGCTTAAGCGTCTGGAAGATAGTTTAAAAACATACATTGATGAAACGTAATGCTAGTCACTTGCACTGTATAGAATGCAAGAATTAAGAAAGTTGGATCATTAATGTAACTTTTTTGGCTTTGTTTTCTATAATAATGTGTATTTTGCATTTGAGATTACTCCAAGAAACTTTTCCTGATTAGTTTCTTGGCTTGAGTATTTACATTTGTGGCAGTAAATGCTACCTAAGCTTTTTAAGGACAATTACAGTTGAAAAGTCCTTGCTAGCCACAGTTTAAAGATCTAGTGATCATACTTCTTCTTTCTCTTTATGGGAAAAATGAAGCTTTAAAAACATTATTGCAAAACACCGAGCAAAGAGAAAAAAAAGGAGAAGTAAGAACAGAAGTTATATTGCATCAACAACTTCATCTGGGGTGCGTTTCCTTGGTGCAGGGACCTGTCATCCTTGCTATGGTTCAGTACAAACCACTGGTCATTCTCTGACTTTGAATCAGCACTCCCAGGTGGACCTGATTTCAATAGCATATGAAATACTGACTGCTAGCCAAAATTAATGGCAATTCAAATTTCAGGGCTCATGGTTTCAGAGCGATATGAGGCCAAGATTTCAGTAATGTTCAAGCGGAGATGTGAAATCAACTTGGATCTCCGGTCCAATATCGGTGCTTAAAGAGTTTTTTCCCCTATGATGGTGCCCATAAATCAACATAAACCTTTCTTTTCCATGGCAGTCCCTTCAGATAATAATGATCTGTGTGCATTAATCCTATTTGAATGTTTAATTAGCAAAAAGGGGTTGTCCAGATATACCTTTGGGTTTTTTAGCTTATTTAAAAATCTTTCTCACCCCTGGTAGAAGCTCCGGTGTTCTGGCACCAGCTAATGCCATTGACTCAAAGGGCTTAAGAGCCATGACAGGTGCCTTGGGATGTGCGAGATGCATATTGCACTGAAACCCTTGGAGCTGAGTAGTGGATGCAGGCTGTCAAGCTAATCCACTCACTTCTGCCTGTCTAAGCAATGTTGAGTTGAAAAGAATTTAGAAAAGGCTTCAGAAGCACAGAGTCTTAAAACCTCTGTCCCTGGTGATACAAACATGACACCTAAATGAAAAAGAACAAACTATTTACTCTAGTTGGAAGGCAGAGGTATGGTCTAAAAGCTGACAATTCTCCAAATTCCAAACTCCTCAAGAAAAAAATCTCTTGCTTGCTTGAACCTCATATTAATACAAAGGACTGTGTGGTAAGTGATGGGTACTTCCCACCTTTTTCCTTTATTCTCCTTAAAAGCATTGTTTTATAATATTGCCCACAGTTTTATTCAAAGACACTTTCCTAACGATTAGCTGTTACAAACTCTGACTCAGCAAAACATTTAAACACTTGCTGTTTTTTAAGTATTTCCTTTCATTC
The DNA here is from genome assembly GCA_031468815.1 of Morus bassanus. Taxonomy (NCBI): domain Eukaryota; kingdom Metazoa; phylum Chordata; class Aves; order Suliformes; family Sulidae; genus Morus; species Morus bassanus. The sequence goes on along the minus strand of CM062567.1, from coordinate 52,661,782 downwards.
CTAAAGGGAAGCCTTTTGCCTTTATGCTCACTGAAAACGTAGGAGGGAAGAGATTGTCTTATCTCAGTGTAAATAAAACAAAACGTTTTCCTGCCAGGAACCAATTATGAAGCACCCTTCATTATATGAAAGGGGACCACAGCCGTTGCTGCTGAGCTTCTACCTTTGTTGCTGGAGCATTCACTTTTCATGAAAACCTTCACACCTGCACTTACTAAAGTGTCTCCAGGTCTTGCTGTGTATTAGATTTATGGTTCATCTGTCGTTCAGGCTTTCAGTTAGCATGTAACTCAGAAATGTACTTGTCATGGTTTAACCCCAGCTGGCAACTAAGCACCACTTGCTCTCTCTCCCCCAGCGGGATGGGGGAGAGAATCGGAAGGGTAAAAGTGAGAAAACTCATGGGTTGAGATAAAGACAGTTCAATAGGTAAAGCAAAAGCCACACATGGAAGCAAAGCAAAGCAAAACAAAACAAAGAATTAATTCACTACTTCCCATTGGCAGGCAGGTGTTCAGCCATCTCCAGGAAAGCAGGGCTCCATCACGCCTAACGGTTACTCGGGAAGACAAACGCCATCACTCCGAACGTCCCTGCCCTTCCTTCATCTTCCCACAGCTTTATATACCGAGCATGACGTCATATGGTGTGGGATATCCCTTTGGTCAATGGGGGTCAGCTGTCCCGGCTGTGTCCCCTCCCAACTCCTTGTGCACCCCCAGCCTGCTCGCTGGTGGGGTGGGGTGAGGAGCAGAAAAGGCCTTGACTCTGTGTAAGCACTGCTCAGCAGTAACGAACACATCCCTGTGTTATCCACACTGTTTTCAGCACAAATCCAAAACATAGCCCCATACCAGCTGCTGTGAAGAAAATTAACTCCATCCCAGATGAAACCAGGACAGTATTAGCAAAGTACCAGGCAACACCCGTACTCCTGTTTATCTTGGTGTAGTAGATGTCAGAAATTTTGGGTCTCTTCCCTGATGCCCATTTATAAGAGCTGGTGTGGCGGAGAGTGGAAGAGTTTACATATTTTATTTTGTAGTTTTCAGTACTACATTTGTATGCCAAGATTGCTGACGGTACATATACTCAAATAAAGTCAATGTGAAAGAGTTAGCGTCAGGTACTTAAGCACCAAAGCAGTTGAATTTTCAGATTAATAGCCATTACAAACAAATCCTCTGTGAGAATTAGAGCATTTATTTTAGTTTTCTGACGTGGACTTCTGATACTGCTTTCAGCCTGTGATCTGCGTGAGCATGGTATGTGTATGTGCAAAGGCGGTGTGTATTCACACTGTCATCTTTGCTATGTTGGATGCTGCCTTGTTGCAAGAGGATGGGTTGAAGCGTCTTAGAAGTCTGTTACAATCATTCTGTGCTACTTGATCTGTGGGAATAGTGTTTGGAAAGAAATTGGTAGAAGACTTACCTACCTACAGCCCATCTTCTGTTTAGTCTGCACACAAAGTTTCATGGTTAAAATAAAGATGCAATTGCTAGTGATTTTAATAATATCGATACTCCAGATTCTTATAAGTTGCTTTCACTGGGCTTTTGATCAACTGGTTTCTAAATTGTCCTGTGTATACCAGTGCCGAAATTTTAGCAAACAATGACAGGATTAGGTTTACTTCTAAGACATTCTACAGGAAAATAAATAATAGTGATGCCAGAAAGTAGTTTTCATTAAGTCTTGTAGAAGTAAATCCTTGTAATTCCCTTTTGTGAAGGGGTGAGTAGGTCTTTACTGAAGCTACATCACACCAGGTCAGTATTATATGCCTCCCTGTAAACTATTCATTGTAACATTTGCTGGTCTTGTGCTAGACATGCTTTATGAAATCATGGGATGAGATTTTTACCTTCAAACTATCAGGGGTAGAACATTTGAGCTGTTTAAAAGTTGGCTGCTTCCCTAGAAATAAACAGGTTAGAGCAAAGCATTTTAAGGAGATTTGCTGCTGACTTGCCTTGTCAGCTTAGATATGCTGAGCTTTGGGCTACTCCAGTGTTAGTGATGTCCCAGTGAAAGTCAGTATCTCTAGTTTGGAGCACTCTACATGCATTATACAGGCTTTCTCTCAGGAAGTTTATGTTCCTAGTAGCCTTGGACAGGGTGCCCAAAAAGAGGAGAGCCCTTGAACATGGAGCTGCCTAAAAAGACCCTGCAGCAGAAGTGGATGGGGTGCCTATTTCCTATGGAGGAAGCTGGGTACCTCAGTGTGGTATATGGAGCAAGATGTGCACTGAGCTGAGAGGTACTGGTGATCTGAAATGGTGTTTGTCTGCAAAAGACACGCAGAAAGGTCAGTTTCAGACTCTCTGTATCTTTGGAGCTTAGATTGGAGAATCCGGGAGTAGGAAAGCGTGTGAAGTGTGAAGCCTGGAAACCTTCAGTAGTCTCTCTGTCAAAAGAACAGATTGGAGTTCTTTATTTTCACCAGGAGACAGCCAGAAAAAAGTTTACTTGGAGGAGGACATGATGATGATGATGATGAGTACTTATGTAACAGCCAGGTGGCTGGAGTACTTCTCTAGGCTGCTGAGACGGCCAGGTTTCAAACTCACCCTTCCCTGGAGGATGCTGCGAGTCACGTGCTGATTTGCCTAGAGAAGCATTCACTACAACTGCTGCTGAAGATGACTTAATTCAGGATTTTTTTGGGGCCAGAGAGAGGGTGGAAGAGGGACCCATTCAGGAAGGGAAGACGTGCATTGTAGTTGCAGGTGTCAACACTAGTAGTCCTACATTTAAAAAAATCAACCAGCCCTTGGAAGGGGACCTTTAGCTCCAGTGTTAGTGGTGCTTGGTCACCAGGGCGGGGTTGAGCCCCTGTGTTAGTGGTGCTTAGTCACCAGGGTGGGGTTGAGCCCCCTTTCTCTGATAAGAGACTGCTGAATTCATTGTGCAGTGAAACAGCTTCAGCAGGAGAGGTGGAAATGCCAGCAGCCTGGCAACCAGGCTCATCCTCTACTAAGCTGTAGGAGATGTGGAGTTAAACCTGGATCTCCTGTTCCCTGGGAGAACACTCTTGATTCAGAGGCCAGTCAACAGTGACCACTCTGTGTTCTACGGGGATGCCCATGGTATGCAAGAACCTTGGGGAGTACTTTACTGGACTAAGGTAGAAGATGAGAGAGATGCATTTTCTGGATCCTGGTTGGACTTACAGGTAGGTAACAGGCTGAGCTGCTCATCCTTGTCAAAATACAGCAGTTCTGGGTGTATATTGGAGATACTGGGTCAGACCAAGGGTGTGCAGCTGGATGTCTTGGTTTTGGTATTGGCCAATTGCTAATCCCACCCATTTTCTTCTGAAGCCCTTTCCCTTCCCTCAGTCAGTCAGCTCCTTTACAGGGTCAAGTTCGAAGTGACATTACCTTCAAGGAAAGGAATGCTGTTTCACAGCCCATACCCTGGTGATGAGGCTACTCCTGCACTGGTGCCCATTAAATGCTGATATTAATACTGCTTACATAACTCCATCAATTTTTAGAGTTGGGAGATTTTAGAACAACTGGTGCTTTGCAATCTTATATGATAATTTTTCACTTAAAAGTGGTAGAGTAAGTTAGCAGTGCTGTTGTATTTATTTGAACCATGATTACCAGGCAGATATAAAGCATTTAAATACTTTAACAAATCATGCAGAACCACATTTTCCAAAGTTCCTGGATAAAACATGGTCAAGTTTCCTGAAAGATGCACTTTGAGCAGTTGACAAGGAACTCCTGGCAGGAGAGACCTGCATGAAGAACAGAGGGATCAAGCTGAAGTGAAGTAATGAAAAAAACCTGTCAGCTTCCAAGTGACTCCGCTTGTCTCTGTGAGTAACGTGCCTGGACAACTCTCCCTTTTTCTTGATCCTGCCACTTTGAATGTGTTTGCTGTGCAATCCGATGCTGTTCAGACAAGATTAAACACCAGTTAATAGGAAGGGATTTCCCTATGTTACATTCACAGTTTCTCACCACTCTTTACTTTGGCTGGAGGAGTGACTGATGTTTAAAAAAGGGATGACCTTGTAGTATAATGAACTGTACCTGTGAGCTGGGGGATTTATAGCTCTGTGCTCTGCAGAAATCTTGTAGGGGGGAAGAAAACTTTGGTTGTTGTGTGGAATATTTTTTTGTGTTGGGAATTAAAACTAGATCACTGTTTGTTACTGAACTGTGAATATGGGTTTGGAGAGAGGAGAATTTTGCCTATTTCCACCACCAGCCCTTAGGACGTAAGTCTTCCTTCATCCCCTCACCTTGCCCATTTTGTGTTGTCTACTTCAGAAATAGTTATCTCTGTCTGTTTTTGCTGGAGGATCTTTTTGAAGCTCTTGTGGCTTGTGAGTCATCAAGATAAAGATGTGAATCTTCAGTAAGTAGTGTTTTGGGGACCTAGGTTAGACAACCCCCTTTGGCCAGGAGGGCCTATAACTCTCTTGAGCAGCTGTCAGGATTGACTCAAGCTTGTCCAAGGCTGGAGCCACCCTTGGGACTGGCCGCCATTCCTCAGCCAGAAAACATTCCTTTCTAGGTGTAACGAGCTTTTAATATGAACTGTAATCACCTGGTAATAGAGTGTGGGCCTTTAACTGGCATCAGTGATGCATCTGCTTTCCTGGTCGAAGCCTTTTCATAGGAATTGCTAGAGCACAAAGTTGTGTCCTTATAGAAGAAAGGACACAATCTTTCCTGGTTCAAAGCTGTAGTATGGACCTCCATCTCCATACTTCTGCTAATCAAAATTGGGGTGAGAAAGAAGAGAAAATGCCACTTCTTGTCTGACACTCATCTTCCAGCCATCCCCATTTTGTACTCATTCTGCAAAGACTACTAAAAATTAGCTGAAAATGTGGGATAAAATTATCTAATTACCTAGATAAATTGATAGATAGACCATTATACGTACTTGGGAAAGATACTTCCTTTGACCAATCAAACTCAAAGTCCCAAACTGTACAAACCTTTCTCTTTATGAAAGCTGCAACATTCAGAATAAGAATGAAGTTGGGGGATTTTACCTCAATAATAAATGAGGCAATATCTCCCTTTTTCATCTAATTACTCTTGTGCTTTCTCTTTAAATAGTATCTCAAGCCCAGTCCTGGAGAGCGTCTGGACTAGAATACTGTCTGAACACAGATTTTTATATTCCCTTTAGTTACACATGGTGGACAGTCTTGTATTCATGACCACAAGCTTTCCCCCACTCCTCATAGTGCCAGTTCCACAGATTTAGAAGTGTTGCACACTGGCTTAAAACCAAAGGATTATATTGTGTGTTTAATGATTTTTGATGCTTTCTATATACCTTTGTTTCCTGAATCTTTTAGAGTGTCTTCAGCCCAACCTAATTTTCCTCCCCAGCCAGGGGTGCTCGACTTACTGCTTTCTTTCAAACAAACAGAACATCTGAAGTGAGCACTTCCTTCCACAAGCCAGGTATTAAAAAGAAATACCAACTGGTCATGAGACTCAGGATTAAACCTCAAAATTTGGAAATAGTGACGCATATGACTGGATTGGACTGTTTGTGACAGGGAAAAGAGGAAGAAAAATAGTCTTTATTGTCAGATATCCTCTGTTCCTTTCTGTTCCTAAGAGGTAAGGTGGAGATGATCAGCAGTGAACACCATGTGGGATTTTATAGCAGCTTTTTAGTCAGCACCTAATAAAATATGCTGTAGAAGCCTCCTCTTACACGGGTGTTAGCTAAGAAGCGATGTCATATTTCAAAATGAAGCACTTGGGCAGTGGGTGTGTGTGGAGGAGAGAGTGGGTTCATGCTGTAAAAAGTGCTCACATTTTTAGCCAGACAGCACTCCTGCAGCAAATAAAATCTCTCCCTCCAACAGATGGAGGAGAGGTGAGTGGGAGGGAAGTTTGGAAGCGCACTTTGTCATTTCTGTTCGCTCACTGCTTCGGCTGCAAGGGAGGGTGCATGAAGTAACAGTCAAGAAAAGGGTGGATTAAAAAGTGCAGCAGCACCAAGGAGGTAGAGGCAACTCTCCGTAATTATGGAGCAGCTTCCATCTGGGACTGTCAAAATGCTTTACAAACATTAGGCAGCTGAGCTTTATGATATCCCAGTGGACATGTATTGATCATTCCTATTTAGAGATGGAAAAATTCGGGAATAGAGAATATGTGACAAGCTATAGGACAAAAATATTGATTTGTAGGGCTGGACCTCGTGCTACTAGCATCTTCTGCTCCCAGTTCCTATATATGTGTTGTTCAGACTCAAGACTAGCTGCCTGGCATTAACGTGGAGAGTTCTGTATGTGCCTGACCCAGCCTTCCCCTGGAATACACTGTCATTTACTTTCCTTGATCAGGCTTAATTTACCTGTCACTTTCATTAGAACTGATGACTTCAAAGCTCTCCTGGAAAATGAATTTTCTCATCTGAGAATGGCAGGGAGAGAATCACTATGTGATAGTATCTGTACTGTTTCCACCTCCAAAATCTTAGTTTTTCCTCCTCAACAGTTTTTTTAAATGGGAAAAAAAGCATAATATGTTAATGATAATTTGTTGCAATATAAATTAGTTAGCTTTCCACACTTCCTCAAAAAAGGACTGCTGTTTTAAAGCAAGGTCAAAATCATGGTTACATGAAGATATGTATTTGGGTGAAATGTTTAAACATGAGCTCAGAGAGATCTGTAAGTTCTGCTGTCCATGTGCTGGAAGTAACTATGTGAGTATACCTGCACCCAGCATAAACCCTTCCAGACACATTTTAATCTTACTTATACTTGTGGAGTAAATTGGTAAAAATCAGATGGATTTTCACTAGTATAAGAGGAAAACAAGCAAAACCACAGTCAGATTCTTCACTTCTTAGTGCAGGGCAGTCAGGTCTCAATGTACAAGCCAAGATGGACCTTCTGAACCACTCTGACCTGTTCATCCAGTCAGAAATCAAAAAAGTGATGCTTTCTCAGCAGTTTGACCGGACGTCGATAGGATTGAACCACTGGTGAAGGCTACAGGGCAATGCACCTCTTTCTTTCTCAGGTACTAGAAAGTGTTTATTTCTGTGGCTAGGAGAGTGTGTCTCTGTGCGTATGAGGATTTCTTAAGCTAAGCTTCTGAAGCATTAGACTTCTTGGCTGTTTTTCTTTGTTAGGTGAATCTGCCTCTTTCACACAAGGGCCTAGTGTTCTGGCTGCTTGATTAGGTATCCAAAACATGGATTCAGCTCCTGGGTTTTTGCTTTTTAACTGTGGTATCTCAGACCAGTCAGTCCTGTTTGTTCCTGACTTGCTAAACTGGGGTAGCAAAATACATTCTGCAAATGTCTGGCGTTCATCATCTCACTATTTTTATAATTACAAATAATTTGTGTCTTCAGTGCTGACTCATAAAGCAAGGTATTTCACTGAAGCTGAAAGGGAAATGATCCTGCATCTTTTCCAGCTTATTTGTCATCTCACTCTTTTGTCCCTCTTTGGGTATCTCTGTCCTACTTTCTGTCACACATATTAGTCTTGGCTGATTGATATGAACAGATAAAAAGCCTTGAGCACAAATGGTTTTATAAACAAAGACAATTATTTTGCTTCATTTATAAGAAAAATATCTTAAGCAGAATGAAAGAGTATTAACTGACCCATTTCCAGACTAACTTAGGAGCAGATTAACAAAGAAACTAAAAATGTAATTTTGAGGGTTTATTTTTCTGCCTTGGTGTGAAAAGACAGAATAAAACAATGGTGGCTTCAAAAAAGACATGCAACTGTGCCCATTGTCATCCATATTTTCTACTAAGCTGTGTTTACAGCTTATGACCTGAATATTGACTTGAAAATGTATATCGCAGATTAATTTATTAAATTCTTCTAAATTACACCTAAAAAAGAGTCTATTTGTTTTCAGTCACAGAATTTCAGTCCATGAAATAGGTGAAATCACCTCTAGCGATTTGGTGTGCAGAATTTGCTCAAGTAATAAATTATATATAGATACTCTTACTTTTTGCTTCATGAAAAACTAAATTCAGTGCAAGGACCATTAGAACTTGACAAGTTGATTGGGGGTTGAAATCTGGATAAAGAAAATTAACAACCTAATGACAAGACCCAATAGAGGAGGAGTTGACCTCCTCTGCTTCTAGATATCTTGAAGGAAAGATGGCCAGGAGTAATTCCTTATTCAAATAGTTTTAACTTCAGCTATAACTCAACAAATGTTTTGTTATTATTCATAGTATTCCATATAACTATATTTAATTAATCAAGACATATCAAGTTTTTGCCTTATATATGTAATTGAAATTTCCATCCAAATTAGCTTATCTCAAATCATGAATGAAAAGGAATCCCCTTAGAACTAAGAAGCATTATCTGCCTTTTTCTAATAGAATAGTCTAAAAATTAAGTTACCTAATTATACATTCTTCTAGTTACCAAAGAAAAAGTACCAGATTTAGTAAAAACACCTCACTTACTTGCAAAACAGCATGTCTTAATAATCGCTAGAAGTGAGAATCAATCTTCAGAAAAATAACTAAGTATAACAAATGTGAGATAAGAATAAAGCCACATTTTGAATCAGGATGTGTTCTTTGCTGAACTAAATAATGTTAAAATTAGCTTTTTCAGCCTTACCCATATGTTACCTTTCTGTCTGAGCTCTTGTAGGCTTTGTGTGCATTTGATGATAGCTGCATTTCTGAATTTAATTATTTTAGGTTTTCTTTCTGGTATCAGTTGAGTAATGAACAATTAATAGATGACCTCAAATGATGTGGTGACCTCAAACATGCATCTTTCTCTCCCTCTTTTCTATTTACTGAAAGCATACTAAAGCCAATGTGTGCAGTGAATGTGTTAGGCACTCAAATACTAGCTGCTTGGTTCCACAATGAAATCTGAAATCCTCTGTTCAGAAATGTATGCAGTTCATGTAGAGAATAAGACTCTTCAGGATGCAATCCAGTGCAGCCATTACACTGATTTGTGAGATCAGCTAAAACATACAGCTGCCTCAAGCTAGGCATGTGGAAATAACGGAGAGAAGGATGAACCTCTGTCTGAGGTGCCCTGGTGTCTACATGGGATCCATCTCTCTAAAGCATCTCCTGAAGTTCCATCCTCAAGACAGCACTGAAATAGTGGGAGCATTTGGACACAATATGGGAGCACAGTCAGCCTCTTCCTCACCCAGGATATTCAGACCAACATCTCCCACCTTGAGACCATGACACAAAGGCAAGCTGCGGGCAAGGTCCCCTCTTGGACCTGGCCCTTTCATGCAGTCATTAAGAGACTTACTGGGTGAGCAAGGGATGGGGTACAGGGACCAAGACCTTGCACCGTAGCACTGGGATCACTTGGTTATGAAGCCTGCACACCTCTCAATGGTTCTGCATCTCACACTAAACAGCTTCCGGATAAAATGAAGGTACTGACAGCATTTAGAGGTGGCTAAGGGGAAGGGGAGATGATCAAGAATGTGATTTTTGTTTGGTGAACTTAAGTCTCACTTCTGTGACTTTCAGTTCTTTCTTAAATGTAGCTCTTGATCACTTCTCTGAGAGTTTAGAAGTAAAAGAACTGGCACTGCTTTGTTTCTCAGCACATGGATACTAATTGTTTCCCTTTGGATTTATGCCATGTCATTTGAAAAACATATGCAGCTATAAGTCATATGCAGTCATCCCCAACCTACTGGAATTATTAAGAGCGCCCATACACTGACTTTATAACAGAGAGATTCAGCTTTTTGCTAAAACCTCTCCTCAAAAAGTGGCCACAGAAAAACCCAGACTTGGATAGACTCTATTCTGAAAGAATTCTTATTGAAAACTTTCAGTATTTACCACAGTGTGATTCCTCTAAATTGTTTTCTTTTGGAGCGCTCACTGAACACTCAAAACTGCTAAGCTGGAAATCTTGCCTCCAGATATTTTCTATGGCCTTGCAATACAGGGCCATGTATTACTGTAACATAGAAATTTGATTAAAACATTTATTTTTTTAACTGTCTAAAATAAGTGAATTCCCATTTACTTACTTAAAATAAAGAAGTTTAAAACATAAAGCAAGAATTTCTTCACATGATGCTGCTCTTTACCTTATCAACTTGCTGGAGAGGCAGTTTTTTTGTTACAGTCTTGATTTTCAAATGCAGTTCACACTTGCCACACGACATGAAGCACGGAGTAGAGTGCAATAATGGGTGTAGTATCCTTAAATCTTCCAGTGGAAAGGGCAGAACAGCTAGCCTGCACTCTTTTCAGAACATAAAGACAGAATTTATTTCCTCAGCTCTGATTCTTGGGAATTTGTCACACATTGGACAGTATTGACCTATGACCAACGCATGCATTGGCACATGCATGACCTATGTATTTAACACATTCAGTATTTTAAAATGTCTGAAACTCCAGATAGCCTCAATCAATTACCTGAAGTGGGTAGAATTTATACAGGGAATGTCCATTTTCTCTTTAAAGAGAAGAGTCTATAGGTTTGTCCCTAAAATGAGCAAAGTTATCCATAAGAGCATCTCATTTGGTTGGTTTCAGCAAGCAGACTAAAAGTTTTTACATCTTTAGTTAAGGCTGACTCACTCTTTTATTCATCTTTGATGGCAAAACTCAACAGATAATTCTAATTACTCCCTGATACAAAGATGGTGTTTTGAATCACATCTTCAGTTTCACACAAAGGTCTAAGGTATGCCACATTTCAGCACCAGTTTCACATAAGGGAAATGCATCCTTGGAGTGCATTTGACAGTCTTATGATGATCTTCAGCACAGGCATGGGAGGAGAAAGCACTGGCTAAAAACGCCTATCAAGTTTTCATTGTAAATTTCACCCCTTTCTTTACAAAAACCATTGGACAGATGCTCTATTTGTATCTTGTTAAGTAAATAAGAGACATAGCTGCCGAGATGCAGGGTTTTTCATTCAGATTAGTTTGCAAATACTATCTACAGGGCTTTACTGATGATGTGAATAAGTTGCCTGGGTAGCAAAATATCGTCCCCAGGCTCCCAGGCTGCAAGCAAATACTCCATCACAGGCCCGTTCCTAACAAGTGTAGAGGGATTAGAAAACATTTGCTTACTTTGAACTGTTTTGCTCCTGCTTCCTTATTTGAGAGAGGTTTATGGATCATTTCAGGGAGGGAAAAGTGGAGTTTGCAGGGGACATTTTTGAAGTGAACTTAAATTTTTGGGTGACATAGCATGTTTTCCAGGCAAACTACTGGTTGACTAGATGAAGTGACATGGGCAGCTGGCTCCCACTGCTTTGTGGTGCCTTTGCGTGAAGTGCCACATGGGGTTTTGTGAAGCGATCTGCAATGGATTTAAGATGGATTTGAAGAGACTGACTGAATTTTCTCAGAGGGAAGGAAATTGCCACCTGTTTTTCTTTTGTCACCTTTTCACCATTGAAATGTCAAGCCTAGTTTTCTTTGGTTTAGACGGAGACTGTGAGGAACACTGTTGAATGAGAAAAGCTTAAATAAAAGGTTGTAGCCATCTGTATCCATAACAATAAACAGCATTGTCTGTAAATTTAATACTTCATCCACGTCTTCTGCCTGAGGAAGCTGAAAAAGCATTCATGTCAATGCACTATTCCTCATTATTCAGCATGTACAGAAAAAATTCATCCCTTTCAACGGAAGCAAAATTCATCTAGTCTTAGGTCTCTTAGTTCAAAGTGGTTTAAAAGCTTAGCCTACGTGTTTAGGAATGAAATTTGAGTGGAGGCCTGGTAGAAAGGTATTCTTCATCTCTTGCAGAATGGCTAATTTAACCCTGTAACAGATCACCTCTGCGACAGTGCACCTACCTTAACCATTTGCATTCAGGCCTCCTGTGAAAGCAAGAGCTTTCAAATAGCATTGAATAGAGCACTAGAGAATAAGCTGGGACTGCAAATCTGGACCAGGGGAAGAGGGACAGAAAACTTCTTATCCAGAAGATTTTATGCCAAGTTCTGTTCCAAAAAGATATCTCTGAGGTAGGGGAAGCTCTGATCTGACTGAGCTGGAAGGGGGGATGCGGGATTGTGCCCACACCATTTAATGTGTAACTTATGTGGGCAGGAGCAGGGAAAGGAGATTGTTTCCCTCTCCCTCTCAAGGACCTTATTCCTGTGTCTGAAGGACACATGGCAGAGGAAAGGCTGTACTAGGCACAGTCCTCTTGGCTGAGTAGCCATGGTTTGGGAAGCCGCTCAACTCTTTCTCCACTTTCTTTCACTGCACCATGAGGAGAAGGGCAAAACCAGAAAAAAAAATGGCTTGCTGCCATGTGGCTGTGTGCTAAAACACTGTCTCCATCAAAATCCTAATAAAGCACTTAACTGTCTGCTCTTGCCTTTTACATCTTTCTCCTTTACTTGGGTATGGGTAGATTGGCAGCTATATAGAAGCACTTTCAGTACTTCAGCCTCCCCTCTGTTCACTGGGGTTGAGCAAAGTTCATTAGGGCCAGTGGAAAACCACACACTTTCTCATGATTTTTTTACCTTGTCCAGTTATGTGCATCTTTTGCACACTTGTTTTGCAAGGCTAAGTTGGGAAAGGAATGAAATTAAAACATAAAGAGCTCAAAAGCTTGTAAATAATGTAATACTGCATATTGGCATAGGAAGCAAAGGAAAGTGCTATCAAAAAAAGGTGGCAAGACTTTTAAAGTGCTTCTCTGAGGGGTCAAAATTAATGCCAGGTACTCGTTTTACTGTGTTCTTCTGAAATTGACAGAGTGTCTGTGCTGTGGTGTGGCCCCTATCTTAAAATCAGTGAGATTTAAGCAAGTTGTTTCGTGAGCAGTGGGACTAAGCAATCCTAGTTTCCTATGAATTGTCCTTTGCCTCCAGTCTTTCATCTCCCTTCCTTATGCTTTCCTCCAATTTGAATAATGTCAGCTCCCCACCATGTGGGTTGATGATGCAGCTGTCGATGCTTGCCCTGAGAAACAGCACCAGGGCTAATGTGAAGCTACTGACGGACGATTACCCATGTTCGTCTGCCAGTTGGTTGTCAGCAGTTGCATATGTGAAGAGCAGCTACATCCTAGTTGCTTTGCCCTCATGAGGGAAAATAATTTGGCTTGTTGCGTGCTAGCCAGCTTTAAGTTTCCACAAAATGTATACAAGACAGCTAAATTTCAAAAGTCTACCTCTTGTCAATTTTGGTAGAAATTAGCCAGTGGTTTCAAAATTATTAGGTGAGGAGAGGGAAAGTGCCAAATAAGACAGGTAGAGAAAATCACAGCCTCAAAAGTCTTTCTTCCTTGGGAAGTCAGGCTTGAAACAGTTAATGCCAGTATTGTCTATTTGCCTGTGTGCTGGTTTTGGCTGGGATGGAGTTAATTTTCTTCACAGCAGCTAGTATGGGGCTATGTTTTGGATTTGTGCTGAAAACAGTGTGGATAACACAGGGATGTGTTCGTTACTGCTGAGCAGTGCTTACACAGAGTCAAGGCCTTTTCTGTTCTCACGCCACCCCACCAGTGAGCAGGCTGGGGGTGCACAAGGAGTTGGGAGGGGACACAGCTGGGACAGCTGACCCCAACTGGTCAAAGGGATATTCCATACCGTATGATGTCATGCTCAGCATATAAAGCTGGGGGAAGAAGAAGGAAGGGGGGGACCTTTGGAGTGATGGCGTTTGTCTTCCCAAGTAATCGTTAGGCGTGATGGAGCCCTGCTTTCCTGGAGATGGCTGAACACCTGCCTGCTGATGGGAAGGAGTGAATGAATTCCTTGTTTTGCTTTGCTTCCGTGCATGGCTTTTGCTTTACCTATTGAACTATCTTTATCTCAAAACTGTAAGTTTTCTCACTTTTCCGATTCTGTCCCCCATCCCACCAGGGGGAGTGAGTGACTGGCTGTGTGGTGCTTAGTTGCCCACTGAGGTTAAACCATGACAGTCTGCTCCTCTTAGTCTGTAAGGTTGATATTTTCAAGATAGTCTTTCTCAAACAGGAGGGCTGAGCATTTTTTATGGTAATACAAATTCTCATATAACTGTAGCTGAGCCTTCAAAAAATCATTGTTATACTGTGAGATTAATTTAAAAAAAAAAAGCTGCCAGAACAGGTTCTCCTGTTTTGGTTCTCTTGCTGATTTGGTGTCTTGTCCATCAAAGTCCAGTATAAATAGCTAATTCTAACCAGGGCTCCCAAAAGTTATGGAGTGGCACCACTCATCCTAAGCATGCAGAAAAGGAACAGCTGTTGACTGTTTTTACACACCAACTTGCTCTAAATGTTTTTGCAATGTAATATTATTATTTATACTTCAGTAATACCAAGAGGTCCTAGCTGAAAGTGGAGCCTGAAGGTACTATTTTTTGTATTTACATGCTGTAGGAGATAATCCTGTCCCCAGTTCCCCTCTATGCCTTTCCCCAAAAATATCATAGCTAATTAGGCAAAGAGTGGAAAAGGAAAGACTGGCGCCACAAAATGAGGTGACTTGCGCCTGGCTCCAGAGCAGATCAGTGTCTGAGCTGAGAATAGAGCTCAGACTCCTGCCTCCCCATTGGAATCTGGGACTCCCAGATTCCCACTGGACTCCCCTGCCACATTGCAAGGTCCCAAATAAAATGTTCCATTTTTAACATGGTGTTACGAAACTCAAAGTTTGAAGGAAACATTATAAATACTTAATACATATAGACAACTGTGCAAAACACTTGAAAAACACTGTGTCTTGGGACATGGCTGAGCAGTATTCATTCACTTTTATGCAAGGTTGTTAAAATATTTGTTGAGACAAGGGAGAAAAAGGGGGAGAAAAAAGTAATTTATTTCAAGGATTCTGCTTCATCACATGCTTTTCAGACACTCATGAATCGTCATGCTACTGTGACTTCTCATGAGAATTATATTCTCATTAAGTATATTTGTGTTTACATTGTCTTTAGCATAAATGCGTGAATGCCCCATGCATTTACCATGCACAGGCTTGTTTTGTCTCTTGGCCTTGTCAAAGTGATAGAATTTTTTCCCCACCACATTCTTTTCTTTAATATACTTTTCTCTCTTGTAGGACTTTTCTTTCTTTATTACTGACTTGGATCACAAATGGTCTTTATTTCCCTGTTCTTCTGAACTAAATAGCTAAACACAGGTTCCTGTGGATATGAAAGGGGTTATGAGTCATACAAACAAAAATATGTTAACTTCTTGTGTGGGTTGTAATCAATTAGAAACATTCTTATTCCATGTGGTTTAACCTTGTCTTTTTCTCCTTTTATAATTGACAAACCATAATTAATTAAAAGTATAATTTTGGACCCAGCTCATCAGACTGTTAGACCTGTTTGACGCAGTGCATTCGTATAATTCTGGGTGCAAAGATATGCCACTTCACATCATCGCCTCTCGGTATTACTGTACTATGACAATAATGGATTGAATAGCTGGGATTGCAAGGCAATCATTTGGGGGTTAGGGTAGTACAAGGGAAGGTAAGTTACGTGCTCTGAATTATCCTCCCTATTGGGTAGAAAGCAACAGGTTACCTCCTGTTGCAGGGGCTTTGTATTTCTATACAGAGGTTTGGCTCTTTTCAGCTCTCATGAGGATACAGTAAGAGCAGGCTGGTCCCATAGCCTGCCTTCCCAGATGGCTTGGCCTGCCTAACGTGATTGCCGAGGAGTTCCACTGAGGTCTGTGCCCATGAGATCACTGCCTGCACAGGCTTACCCCATGAATTTTCCTTGGGGAGGGGTGGTGAAATGCTGAATCCCTGTGTGCCTGAGTTCCCTCCATGTCATGCGTGCTTCTTAGGGAGAGACTGAGAAGGCCACCAGGAGCTCCACTGTGGTCGGCAGTGCAAAAGCATGGGGAAGCAACAACTTCTGTCCTGGGGAAGAAAGGGAAAAGTGGTATTGCAAGCAAGCAGAAAGCAACAGTGATAGTGACCTGTTTGCTGTCTGAATTTTAACTGCAGTGAAATGTATTCAGGAGTGAGGAGGAAGATATGGGTTCCTTACCCATCTTTCCTAAGAATCATAAGCATTATTAGTTAGACTGAACCTTGTGCAAGAGACAGTTTTCAAGTGTTCTTAATGAAGGCACAGAAGATGGGATGTTTCTTACGGTGATACAAAAGCCCACATTTTGTATTATTTGGGAGGTTTCTCAGATCAAATCTGCAGTTTTCAAATTCTTGCTTTTCCCACCAACCATAAGTTTATTTGTTTATGTGACAGGCCCTTATTTCAAAAGATAAGTCCTAATTTAAGTGAGAATTAATTTAAGAAATATCTACAGCCGTATTATACAGATGGCTGACTGTTGTATCTCAGTAAGTCCCTCCCTTTTGCGTGTATGAACTTGACAGGCTGTGGCCACGTTTCCCAAAGATGCACAGAGGTTGGGCAATTTGAGTCCAGTCCACCTACTCCCAGGAACAGAAATACTTCCCTGTTCCAGCCTTTTCATTCAATATGGAAATAAGTAATTGACTTTACTCATCAAACCCAGCTGCTGAACACGGGGAGAGAAATATATATTGGCCATCAAGTTACCTGAGGGGGTGCCCAGAAAATCTGTGATGCCTCTCTTGCCTTGTCAGAAGCAGCTGCTTTCCTCTGGTGGCACGCAGAAGTCAGACATGTTCATCAGTACTGACCTATGTTAGATTAAATGACCTTGAGGTAAAAGACGGTGTCAGACTGGCACTGTTATTTCTGGTTTACTGATCTGTTTTTCCCATTCAACTTTATTTTTCTGGTAATATTCCATTTCTACAGTAAGAATATAGGCAGGATTAGTAAGCAGAAACTGGCTGCTTCCAAACACTATGAATTGTGTCATTTAAAAATGTATCTGTACAAACACTGTCTCACGCTGTTTGCAGCTAAATTCTCTGGTGCCTCAGCCATTAGCGGCAATGAAAACTGTGTCTCCCATATGCTAAGGTTCTTCTTCACTTTACATGAGGGCATGAAATAAGCTGATAGGTAGCAAGCAGAGGTATTCACAGCAGGGAGAATGTTCAAAACTTCCGAGCAAGGAAGGGAGCGTATTTTTAAAGCTATGTTGTCATTTGGGAATTTGGGAATTTGGCTTCTTAAAAATCCACAACAAGCTTATGTGTGTAGGTAGGTGTCTAAATACCTAGGGTACTTTCAAGAAATGCATCCAGTGTCAAATATTGTAATAAAAATGGTAAATATTGAGGCACAGAAAGTCAGGCAGTTTGGGTTCTGTTTCTACTTTATTGCTATGACTTGCTCTGTGATCCTCATTGAGTCTCTTTGTGCCTCAACCTTCTCACTTCCAATATTCACTTAAGATAATAAAATAAAGTTTATGCACCTTAACTGTTTTTCTCCAGCTCTAGGTTTTGATCAGGTCACCTATTAATGAAGTTCCTACGTGCCTTACATCACTGTGTGAGATTTCACTGAATGTTGACGAGCTTTGAGATACTTGAATGAAAGGCGTTATTAGTATATAAAATGTCTCCCTTGAGAAATGTCTTAATGACGAACATGCCATTCTGTGAGTCTTCCTAGAAGGCAAAAGTCATAATCCTGTACATATTAGTTTAGCACAGGTAAAGCACAAATCTGGAGTGGCAGGGCATGTCAGGTGGTCACAATTTCACTCATTTCACACCACTGAGTCTCTCTTAAAATAATATATTAACAGTTTCTAAAACAAGTCATTGAGAATTATCTCACATCATCAAAACATTGCCATTTATAATGCACCTATTATCAATGCCCTTTTCCATTGCAGCTTCTAATTATCTGAATTTGACACTGATGAAGTATATTCATGACTTAGAAACTGAAATAAGGCAGTATGTTAGAGGAAGATAACACAACTTACTTTGGTGAAACTGCAGTGCTTTTTTTCTAAATATGCTCTTTAAACAAAAAGTTAATTCTGGAAAGAAGTACAGAATTATGTTCATTATCATTATTCTTGGTTAGGTAATAAGAAGTTGCCAAAACTGCATTTTGCCTTGAGTATCTGCTGGTCTGCTGATGGAGGTTGAGGAAGTTTTGGATGCTGATTTTTTTTCTTGATCTTGTGAATTTATTCAGCGCCATTGCTGTGTAAACGACTAGTATCACTGTTCTGGTAAAACGATACATTGTCTTGGTTTCACTCAGGTATTAGGACTTGGTTTCTATTGGGAGCTATTTTCTTCACTATGTTTAGCATATGTTTAAGGAGTAGCATGGACATAAATTCTTTGATTTTTTTTTTCATATATTTTTGAGGTTGGAGGGTAAAACCTGTATTGTTCACATATAGTTTGGCATTTGTTTTTTTCGGTTTAAATAATGCCTGTCATTTTTGTTATTTTACTGACGCCTTTTGATTTCTTATTGAGGAGGTCTGAGAAATTTGCTTCTGGAGTTCTAACAGCAGCTGACTGTGAGCTACTATCACCGTTACTCAGATTAATTCCTTCATCTTTTGCCCCTTGTATTTCATATACTCAAACCACAGAACATGAGATAGAAATGTGGTTTGGAGAAAACTCAGTCTTATTTTTAGTCCTCTGTAAAGGTCAGGGTTTTTGTCTTTATTTTTATATTAAATGCATTGGGTTTCTCTTTTTAAAGGGAGACATTAACTGCTGTCTTATTTACAATATAGATATTTTTGCAAATATGAAATCACCCATTAGTTCTGTCAGTAGCAGCATCAGGATGCCTGTCACACGTCTCTATTTCAAGCTCTGTGTCGGCGACGGCTACTCTACGCCACACGATGTGACAAAGTTTGATGTGCCCAAAGCAGCCATCGGCTCCTGGGTGTTTGGAATATCCCAGCGCCATGGGGTATTCAGATTCATCTGAAGAGGATACGCATGCTCTTCTTTATAGTCTAAGGACAGATTATGTTATAGTGCTGGGCTTCGAGACTTCAAACCTAATTTGCCTCCTCAAGCACTTTTAGCAAGCTGGAAAACCACTCTGTATGAATGACTTTCACATATAAATGACAAGCTAACATTTTTATTATTGAAACCACATTATGAAACTTCTACTTTTGTGCTGATTTCTTCAATATTCTAGATTAGATTTCTGGACATTAGGAAGACAGCTTTCATCAGACTTTGTGAATAAACTGAATAAGCTTAAAGCAGCTGGTTTTTTTCTTGTCAACGGGCAAATGTAATGTCTTTTAACTTATGTAAAACAAACAGAGGCAAATAAATATATACAGTTCAGTTGTTCCTCTGCTCTTTGCTACTTTTTCCTCACCTGATATGGTAAGTGTGTACAGGTGATTTATCATTTTCAAAACAATGTGTTGCGATACCGGAAGGGACGATCATATCTGGGGTACAACTTAATAGATCCACCATGGAAAAATGTGGGGTTTATTTTAATTATATTTTCCTAAGAACATGACGAGAAACACACAAAATGCAATCTCTGAGCGTGATCATCTAGCGAGATTAATTCCTCAAGAGCATCAGTGGGATCTTTTGTTTTACTGATCTCCTTTAATTTAAGTACAGACCTTGAAACAGAAAAGGTTCCAGCAGAATCCTGGGTCTCAAGGGAGGGGAAAAGGGAGGGAAAGAAGAGGTGATTTCTAAGACAGAAGGAAATCACTGAGTTTAGGACAACGTCAAAAGAAAGCAGGATTTCTTCCTAACAGAACATCCATTTCCAAGGGCACACCAACTGTTGTCAGTCATAGGCGTATGTAGACACTGTGTATGACCTGGGTGTGCAACACACAGACACATGTATTTGACAACCGTCTGCTAATTAGTCATTCGCCTGTAATTTCAGTCTGTGAAATTAAGTGTTCTTACAGGTTAAAAGGCTATTATTGAGAAGCAAATCTTGTGGTTCTTGTTTGTGCTTATTAAGAAATAGTAAGGAAGCTGCAGACGGTTTAGTAGAGGAATGGGATGGTTGAGACCACCGGCTGATTGAAAAATGGATTAAAGGGAAATCAGCTTCACTGGCTGTCGAAGAGAGAGGTGACAAATTTCCAGAAGCAAGTAGGAATGAGATGTCTTCAGAAGTCTGTATTCACTCTTCGTCTGTTTTTCATTCTACGATACGAGATGTGAATACTACCGATGAGTGTTGACTTTTGAGTCATGTTATATTCTTATTTCTGAAATCAACAGCAGGGAGTAATACCAGATAATTAGGATTGATACTTAGCTCTTCTAAGGATTTTGCATCTATAGACAGCAAATCCCTTTAACTGGTGTCATTATCCACATTTTACAGGTGGAAAAGGTCACACACTGAAATGTGGAATAACCTGACGGAGGAGTCCCAGAGCCAGGAACTGAACACAGTCCCTGAACTGTTAAGACAGTGTTAAGTCATTGAGATGCCAAGAACTGCAGAAATTAGTTGTAGCATTGTTTAAAGAACCATGTGAAAGATGGGGAAGCAGAAGACACCTCCCATTGATTTTAGTGAAGGCAAGATTTCACATGGGCATTGAGTGTGATAGAAGAGGTAACCTGTTATACCATACCAGCTGCACGTGTAAAAAATGACTGAAAAAGCAACACTTCAGTTATGCTCCTTCAGGCAGTTCTAATCCTGAAGACCTATTATTTGAAAATAACTTTGATACTCAGGGCAAACAGATAATGATGACTGTAGGATTAACAAGCTCTAGGCAAGGCAAAAATAAAAAAATAAATATGGAATTAGAGAGTGTTTGAGATTTTAAACAAACTGGAAGATTTTGAGCAAAAGTGGAATTATGCTAAATCTTTAGACAGCAACTTGCTAACTTATTATAATGTGTTGCAGGTTTTGACAACCTGGGTTTTGACTAATTCACATGACAGTTTTTGTCTAGGCTTTCATTTTACATGGCTTCATTCATCATTCACCTCTGTGTGAACAAGCCAGAAAAGATGTTTGAGCTTTGTGTCCATGTCATTACACTCAACTCTTAAAAAGCACAGTGAAACACATTTCAGGATAAATATCGATCAAGATCTACATTTACAAAGGTGTTTGTGTCAGACTGTATTGCCTTAAAAATGATTAAATACTGTGGGATTAAAATCATAGAATAAAAGTTAAACAGGGCCGCAGGACAAAACTTTTAGTAAATGACAGAAACTAGAGCATAAGGTGTATGCATTTAAGATGTTCTGCTTTGCCCTCTTCATACAATTTGAGGCCAGAATGATGGAGCATTTAAGTCTTTCAGTCTGACCTACTAGATGTCCCTAGCCACCACATTTTATCCAATTATACCTTCGGTAAGTCCAACTACTATTGGGATACAGTATGCTTTCCACAGAGACATCTTGTTTTATTTGAAGATTTCCAGAGAAGAAGAAAACACAGCTTCCCTCTGTAATTTGTCCCAATGATTACTCAATCCCATTGATAAAATTTCTAATTTGAATTTGTCCAACTTCAGCTTCCAGACATCGACTCTCTGTTCTTCTTTTCCTCTACAAGATTAAAGGGCCTTTTAATTCCTAGTATTTTCCCCTGTGAAGGTATGTACATGCTGTTATCAAATTGCACCTCCTTCTTAGTATGGTAAGCGGTCTGACTTCCTTTCATACAATCCTTAAACCAGCTTTGTGGCTCATCACTTCACTCTAACGTATTTTTAAAACGTGCCCCTTCGACTACATGTGCCAGACACGTAGCCAGCACCCCCTGGGCAGCCTGGACGCTCCAGCAACAGGGAGATGAAATTAACTCCTTGCTCCTCCTCACCTTCTCATACTTCACGAAGACGTTGGCCAACCAGTTGTCCACACGTCCAACGTATGCTTTATTTACATCGATTAGCACTTGTCTTTTTTAATCCAAGCCGAATTAAATGACTTACCGAGCCTACTTGGCATGTAAGGGACTACGACGAAAGTGTCTGCGCTCACGAGCTCCCTTGCTGCGGCTGCTGGCCTCCCGCCACGCGTGGAACAGCCGCGGGGACGCGTGAAACCCCCCCGCATAACAGACTCCCGTGCCGGGCGGGTGGGCTGAGGGGGGAAACGGGGTCTCTTCCCGGGGGGGCTGGGGCCGAGCACGACGCCTCGGCCGGCAGCCGACGGGAGCAGGGGCCCCGGGGAAAGGCGGGAAGCGCGACGGGAGCGGGGAGGGACTCTGGCGGCCGCCTGAGGCGATGGCGGCGTGGCGGCACCGCCCCACGGGGCTGCCCCGGCAGGGCGGGCCGCTCCCCGCCCGCCCGCGCCGGGGTGCGGAGGTGTGACCGCGGCCGTGAGCGTTCGCGGCGCCGCCTCTCGCTGCCCTCGCAGCCGGGAGGCGGCGCGGAGAGGCAGACGGCGCGTGTGGTGGGGCGCGGAGAGGGAAGCCCCCCCCCCCCGCCGCCGCCGCCGCCGCCGCCGCCGCCCCCATTCCCGCCCGACCCGAAGCGAGCCTCCGCGCCATGCCGGCCGCCGCGCCGCCGCCGCTCCAGCCCGCGGCGGGCTCCTGCTGCCCCTACGGCCACTGCGCGGGTGAGTGCCCCCGTCCCTGGGCCCCCTGCCCGGCAGGCCCCCAGCTCCGGGGGGATCCTTTGGGGGGTGGCGGTGGGGGGGCTGGGGGCGCCGCGCCCCGGCTCCGGCGGCGGCGAAACTTCCCGCCCGTGTCCTTGCGTGTCTGCGGGGTTGCGGTGAGCGGGGGCAGCTGTCGCTGGCGTTTGGCCCCTTGAAACGGGGACTTGGGAAGGACGGAGGAGGGAGCGATTCCCGCTTGGCGGGGGGATTGAAGCGAGGGCTTTGGGAGGGAAGGAAAGCTTTTAAATAAAAGGGGATCCCCGAAGGTGCGAAATTGGGGTGCTTATTCCTCCGTGCTTATCGCCCGGGCTGTGCAGCCTTCAATTACTTTTCATTTTGATTAAAGAGAAGCCCCACCCCACCCCTCGCCTCGATTTATATTGTAGTGGAAACTAATGAAGTGGATTCGCTGCACAGCCTTTGGGAAGCGGAACAAGAGGCTACTGCTACGTGGAAAGCAAGTCTCTGCCGCTTCCCACAGGGGTGCGGGGGGTCGGGCTATCCATCCTCCCTTTTCCCAGGCTGAGAGACCACCTCGGTAGCTGTGAGAGATACAGGAGCAAGCTTTGAAGTCTGAGCGTGAAGCCAGCGTTTACTCTGCCGAAAGGCACGCACAGTGTCATCTGTACTGCAGTAAAAATCCAAGAAGTAACTTGCGGTCTTTAATAGTCGGTGTGAGTATAGTTGACTTGGAGTGAATGCTCGTGGGCTGCTCAGGGAGCACCGATGCTCCGCGGAAGAGTAAATGGCACACGATGTAAAAGACTTTAAGCTGTTGTGCAACTGTGTGTTAAAACACACGTAAGGGTTGTGAATTTTCCCTCAGCTGGGAAATCACTACAGCTGGAGCTACGCGGGTTATAGGGATGGGCTCAAGGGGTGGGGAGGGCTGTTGTGTCAGATGCAGATGCTGTGACATGTGGTAGCCAAACCTCTCTGGGGAAGAATGCCGGTTGTGCCCTTGTGTCCCCTGACTTATGTCTTTATATTGGTTGCGTTTGCTCCTATTTAGTAACAGAACACAGATATTTATAGGAGAACTATTCTGTAACTTTTCACTGCGCAGCATTATTTTCTGCTGTCCTTGGGGGACATTCGGTACACAATGTCCACAGGACTGGAGGGACCACTGGTTTGAGCTAATGGAGCAGTTTTCAAGTTCTGAGACACTGTTTGGAAACAGCCCTGTAAACTGAAACTTCTGCGATGCTATGCTGTGTACTGAAAGGTTTCCTTTTTTGAAAAAACCAACCAAAACCCTCACAACAATTTAAGAAAATTATGGCTTCTTCCTCTGACTGCAACCTATATTGTGTGAGGGGATAATCTAAATCACCAAACATGCATGCTTTTGCTACTAGCTTTACATAGAAATGAAAATGTACGTATATGCATGTTTACATGCAAGTTCGTCTGCCCACCTCCTTATCTCCTTTTTCTCTAGCTTCCCTTTTTCCTCTTGATGCTTCTTATGTTTTTTATACGGTCTAAATGCAGCGTTGACTCTTTGAAACGTTTAGAATCAGTAGAGAGTCCCAAAACAGTCAGCAAGTGAAACCAAGCTTACAAAACATAGTACAGCTACTTCATGTAGTAGAAGTGCAGTTATTATAGCAACTCTGTCATGCTCTTCTCAAGAGGTGGCTGCATTTTATATCTCATGAAGCCGTTCTGCAGCTCTCTGGATAAAACAGATCCTGCAGAGTTAGAGTCTCTTTCTTACAGTGTAGTGGGTGTGGGTCTCCTGAAATGGCATGACTCTTTCCATGAAAATTTTTGTAGGATGTTAGGATGTATCAGCTGAGAGCTAGCTTCTGGTAAGCCTCCATCTGTGGTTCATTAACCTGAATTGGTTAATTGGACTTAAACTGTCACCATATATAAGATAACTTGGTTTTAATTCAACATACTGGCAGCTGTTCAAGCCTCTGAATTTGAGCTGTGCTAAAGTTACCTTGTCTTTCTTGTTTTTTTTAAAACCTAAGTTAATTACCTTGGGCATGCTAACCTGAGTTTTGAATGTGTCTTTATCTGGTAGTGTCACTACTTGCTTTGTATCTGTCTGCACTGCTGCTTTTTCTAGTCATGTTCTGCAGAGCTTCACAGTTTTGGCATCTGCAGGACTTTCAGCATGTGGTGACTAAGGGAAGTTGTGTGGGATTCATTTCCCCATTTCTAACATGACTTAGCTTAGTTTATTTTCTGCAGAAACATCTATGGCTTTGTAGAAATCAGGGAAGTTGGTGGTCCTTCCTTCTTTTCCAAGAGTCCTTGGGTGAATTGACTTAATTTCTGTCACTGCTTTTCCTCTTTTCCTTTGGCTTGATGATTCCTAAACATTTAACAACATTTGAAATCAGCGTTATATATATTTTCTTGTAAATATAATTAGCATCAGAACATTACGGTGACTTTAGCAGCCTCAGATCTGATCCTGATCTTGCTGAAAGTAATGTGAATATTTTAATTAGCTTCAGTGCAACTTGGATCAGAGCTGAAAATGCAGTAGTTGAAAGAGGTGAATGTGACACTTCTCAACAGTATATGGTTTTCCAGGTTCTTCTCATTTTCAGGGTATGGGGTCTGTCCTTTTGGAGTGTTCACCAGGTACCTGAAACAATGAAAAAAGAAGAGGGAGCTACTGCCTTGATTGGCTCTAATGTAAATTTGGAGTTTGGGTAATGCAAATTGTTCATCTTACCTAGCAGTAGTTTGCCTTCACTGCAAATGAAAGTCAGGCACGTTTACCATCTTCCCTCTGTTGCTAGTATAGTTTACTCAGTCTAATTATTGTAAGAATGCAAAACAATTACTTATGTCATGTGTTTTTAGAAGCAGCTCTCAGTAATCATTCTGAAAACACCATCTCCCACTCAATCAGTATTGCTAGCCTGCTCATATACTCCAATTTTTTAGTTTTCTTGTCACCCCAAATAATGTAGTTAATAGAAATGCTGAGAAATGTCTGGTGGTGTGAAAATCTTGGTCTTTCTGCTTGTCATCATGCTTTTAAGTCTAATTAGCACTGGCTTAGGGTTTTTTCCCTGAGAAACCCAATTTCTTTTATAAGTTCTGCAAAACCATTTATTTTGTTAATAATAAAACCATTTTATTTTATTTGTCAACAATGTTGACTTTAATATATGTGTGTCTTCTGAAACAGCAGTTCTGTAATAATGGGGTTGGGAATTTTACATTTATGTGTGAGTTAACCTCTCTTAAATGTGCTAAATTTCCAAACTTTTGGGTAATTGCCCCTTTTGCAAACCAGATGGAGAATCAGACTCTGGCTTTCCTTTAGTTACGCAATAAGGTTATTGGTAATAAAGGATTTGGAAGCATAATTAAACCCTCAGTGACACCTCTGCAAGCTCTCTTATTTTCACTGGGTTTGCTCAGTTGCAACCAATTAGTCACCAAATTGAGATTTAGGAAGCAATGCAAATAAAATCTCCCACAAGAAGAAACAGAATCCTGCTCCTTTGACGGAGGCAAAGTTGGCTAACAGGATTATAAAGCAGTGAAAGCTCACTTTGTGATGAAACATGAATAATTAATTTGAAATATATGGTAGTTCAGGAGTCAAGAGCATCAACGTGAAAGTGAAACTCCCTGTACACTGAGCCTTGAGAAACACACAGAGGGTTTTGCCAGATGGATCCTGGCAAATATCACAGCTGTGTAAGATGTTTTTGTTTCCCCTCTGTCAGTTCTGTCCCTCTCCTGAAAGATTCTTGATGGAAGGTCCTGGACTGCAGAGCTCACTTCCCTGGTTACTGGGGCAGACCCTAAAGCTCTCAAACTGCAGAAAGCAGCCATGGCTGTTCCCAGTAAAATACAGAGCCTGTCATCTTTGAAAGAAATTAAATAAATGAGCAGTTTCATAATATTCTTTTTTTGGTTTTATGCAGGGTAACAACTTACACTGAGCCTCACACCTCCAAAGGCACTGATTCATTTCACGTGCAGTCTTACATTTCACTTAGTCTTTACAGATTATGCATCTGTATACTTCTTTAAAGGGCTTTCTTTATGCTTGCTTTTTAATTTGCTACCCTTAAAATGTCAGAAAAAAGATAATGAAAGCGGGGTTCTGCTCTTAAAAAAAAAAAGAATGGCACTTGTGACTCATTACCAGACTACATGAAATCTTTACCTTCATCTGCTGCTCTGGGGGTGATTCAGCTTGGTTTAACACTAACACATGGCAATAGCCATCTGTGTTTGCTGTAAATATTTTATTTTTTAATTACAAATGGCTTGATTTAGAAAATCTTAAACTGTACAGTGGGGTGGCTGTGGGCCTGCAGGGGAAGGAGATGAGTGCCTGGGAAGGTAATTTTTGCCCAACCACTGTTGCCAGGTTGGAAAAGGGAGCGTAACACTGAGAGAGCAAACCAGGCAGCCCTGCAGCAGTCTGGTCCCTGCTGCTCCATCCTGGGGAGAGCTGGACAGGAGAGGGCCAGGGCAGGCTGCAAAGGGGCTCTTAACATTTAGTAAAGTAGAAGGGGCAAAGAAAACCCTGAGTTTTTCTTCCTTGAGGAGAAAGAAGGAAAGGTGGCTGCTAAATGTCGTTTATCCCTTGTGGTTCTCATACAGTAAATATGGTCACATGTTGCTGCATGCTGAGCCTCCTACATGCATTTCACTAAAGGATGGCACCCACACTGGTGCTGGGGGTGACACAGAGGCACCATCCATCCTCAGGATGGAAAAATCCAGAGCTCATCTAGCCATAGCAAGGGATCCAATGTGGGCATCCCTCAGGCTCCCTCCCTTGGCTGAAGTCCAGCCAGCTGCAAAGTTTTCCACCCAGGCTGTTCCTCTAGATAGTCCTTCCCATTTTAGGAACTCCTTTGCTACAACATCTGCCTGCTTTTTAGCTTCTCTGGTACTCTTTGTCCTCTAGGATCTCCCATAAACTTAGAGGTCTGTGTCCCACAACTGGCTGTGAAAAGGGAGTGAGAAATGGGCAGGGAAAAGGGAGTAGAGTCCCCGCTTTCTTTCTAGAGTGAAAGACTGGGGAAGATTGAGAATGGGCATTGATGGGACTGAAAGATTTGTAGATCTCTAGTTTCCAGTTTGCATGACATAATGGATGTTTATTTTATTCTTAGAATAAAAAGCTTTTATTCTTACAATAGAAGACAGATATGTTGAAGATATGGCGTGTGACGCAAAATTTTGAAGTCTTCTTGCCTGCCCTTATGAGGGCAGAGAGTGGGCACAAAGGTGTGTATCTCCCATACTCTTGCACTCTAGGACTAGCCCCTAAGGATGTTTTCTTTCCTCACAGCTGACACTTTGCAACTGACTTAATGGGACCAGACATATTTGGCCGGGAGAAACTTTAGTTCTGTTGGTGACGTGTGGGATAGAAGGAACCCAACTTGACACACAGCTGAGTTTGCAGGGCTGACAGTTAAAGGAAAAATAATACTGCACGCAAATTTAAGCATGCTTGATGTGAAATTGTGAAAGATAATGAACTTGGAATCGCATCTTACTGATTTTATAGCATCTTTTAGGGCTAAAACTGTATATTTATGAGGTAGAGATATTATTCTGTTTTTTTCTCCTTTTTGTAGATCAGCCCAAATTAGTTTTTCTTCTGTGAACTTAAAATACTGCCTGAGCTCCTGAGTGATTTTAGTTTTCTACAAATTGGGTTAGACTGGGTCAGCGATTGATCTCCATTACACTAGTGCAAACTGGACATGGATGTGCTGATGTGAGTACGACTGGAGATGCCCATTAGGGTAGCAGAAATGATGTTATAGAAATTAAATATATTTCCCCCCCACCCATTGTGACAGTATTAAAACTGTTCTTGAACGATTCCAGCTGATAAACAGTATTTGTAATATTGAACATGGTTTTGTTCTCTTTCTGCACCAGTAGCTGATGCAGATAAGAATTTGTGCAAATATGAGTTAATTTTTTATGTAATTGAATAAAATACACTTTGGTCTGCTAAAAATACTTAGATTTTGCTTATTTTATTTGGTTTAGTAAACCATGGTTATAATACCATATGATTTACAGTAATATTTTATTGCATAGTATATTTTGTAACTTCCTTACCATCAGATGTATTCTGAACACATAGGATTTGTTCAATATATTAAAAAAATATTTCTACGAGAATGGGTACTTATAATCTAACATTATTCAGGTTACAAAGTCAAGCCTTTATGACTATTGATTAGCAGTGCTGTCCCCCCAACCCCTGTTCCTGTGCATTAAACTATAAACATTAATTACACTATTGGATGCTGCTTTTTTTCCCCGCAGGGTCTCTGGCTCCACCAGTGCATATGATGGACAAAGCTTACCTAATGAGCATCTATTTACTGTTTATCCTGGCTGTTCATGGCTTTCCCTGCATGCATTTTAAGCCCTGCTGTTAATACAGGCTTATTAACTTGTGGGCTTTTCTGTCATGGTTATTGCTCCAACAACAGACATGGACTAGCATCTCTGTGATACCTGTAAAGAGAGGGCATGAATTGCATTCAGTGGGAGTCAAGGTGCAAAAAAAGAAAAAAGTAAAAAGTACTTTAATTTAGGGAAGAATGCAACTTGAGATGCCCAGGTCCTGAATTTTGGGATGACTTAGCATTATCTATGTGTTGTATTACGTCGTGTCTGAAGTACCTCTTCCACTATATTCTCCTGCAGCTGTGAGCACTGAGCAGGTTTGCAGGTCAGGTCTCAGGATATTGTTTTGGCCACCGGAATGTAATCCTCTCTGAGGAATCTAGATTGATTGCTTTGAAACTGTGGAATTGGTCGAGAGAAAATCCAGTTCTTCAGGGCTGCACTGCCTGATGCAGAGAAAGTATTCTTCCTGTATTCTTTCACTACATGCTTTTCATCTCTTCTAATTACAGAAGATAAGGTCGCTATGGACAACAGATTTTTTTATGGCACAGTCCTTACTCCAGTTTATCTGTAAAAGAGGATCCACTGTACCTTGGGGTAGACATAGGAAAAGCTGTATGCACTTCTAAACTATCTTGTATGCAAGGAAGAGGTGAATTCAAGTCATACTGACAACTTTAATTTTGTCCTGTCTTAATGATGACATTGGTAATGTTCTCTTAATGTAGTCACCTGTTCATGTGCATGTAGTTTCTCCTGTTCTTCAAAAAAAAAAAATAAAATTGAGGTGAACTAATATGGTAAGTGACAACAAAAGCAGGTAGAAGTCCTTTATGAAGAACTGCAAAGAAGCAGACCATGTGAGGACAGTTCTGTTGCTCGCTCCCAATCCTGTCCCTTTGCCTAAGTTCAGCATCCAACCTGACTTCCTGACCTGCTCTTATTCTCACCCTCATATTTTACTGCTTCCCTATTACAGTCTCCATCTGCTTCCACTGTGTCAGCAAAGTTCATAGAAATTGCTATCAGCCAGTATCAAAGTTCATAGGAGTTGCTGTCAGACAGTGTCTAACTATGGCCCTGTTTGCTCCAGTCCCTCTTATAACTTCTTTTCTCTTGCCCTCCCAGTCTAATTCTTCACTAGGTTTCCTTTTTCAGTTTCAGTGTCTGGCCCTGCTGCATGCTGGCTGGCTTCTGGATGGTGATACCAGAAGAGCAATGCCCCTTCCAGTTCCCCCTCCTATTCCCAGTCCTCCTCTTCCTGCAAGTTCCAGCTCCCTCTCCCAGCTCCTACTGCATTGTGTCTCTCCTTGGGCTTTCCCCAATCAACTTCAATTTTTAATCCCTTTGCCATACCCTGTTTTATAAGGAATTTCTAATCCTGTCTCTTTGCTAGGCCAATTTATCTTCCAGAACATATGGGAGGACAGAGTGACCCCCTTCTCCCTAGTCCTGTTTGTCTGATTCTGTACACATTTGTCTATAGTCTTAGTTTCCTTTGGTAGCAAAATCCCTGTGCTCCATGTTTTCTTCCAGTCTCCCTTCTGAGAAGCCATTTCCAGTCTCCTTGGTTTCCCTTATTGACTCTCATGTGAGAAGCCCAGCCACCTTTACTTATTCCCAAACTTTTGACTCAACTGTTCAACTTCCACTTTTTCGTATTACCATCACTGTCTCGGCTGACAGTGGTGGGGTTTTTGAAATCAGCCAGACACTGACCTCTTACTGAAATGGCTTGCATAATACCTCTGAATGCCCCATTTTCAGATGTTCCTTTCCTTCGTGATCTGCTCTGTCTGCTTTTGTCTGAATTAAACAGCTTCTACACAGAGGAGCACCATGGAATTGCCAAGAAGATGGAGACACAAACTGTCTTCTCAGTTCTGGTGCTTGACCCTCCTGTAGCAGTTACTGAAGTAGCTATCAAGGGGAAAAGACATTTTTGAAGCTTGGCTGGAAGCATGCCGGGGTCCTCAACATCCACTATACCTCTGAGCTGGGTAAGCCTTTGGAGCTTGCTCAGGCTGGAACTAGGAGGGACTGCCCTACTATGTTTGACACTGTCTCCATCCAGTCCTTGTGAAATTTGACTTTTTCTCAGGATTTTATCTGGACAAAACTGACACAGTGTGACTGCCTTTTGTTGTTGCTGAAATAACCACAAGTCCTGACTCAAACAAAATCTCTGCCCTAAAACACTGTAAAGCATGGCAAGGAGGCAAGGATGAGCAGGAGGGAAGGAAAGAGAGGGTGCTACAGTGATGGCTCTTTAAGGAAAAATTCACCAGTCGTGTTTCCAACAGTAGGGCTGTAAATAATGCCCATGTAAAATTTACTTGCTGTAAAAGGACGCCTGTGATCATATTTTGTTTCCATGTAACTAATTTAGTACATTTAGACTTGTCGTACTGCTACTTCAGTCTTGGGCACTACCGGTGTGCACTAGCCCTGAAAGTTGCAACATTTAATAATTTACAGCAAGAAGAGGAGATCAAGATGGCATACTTCTAGAGGATTCAGATTGCATCCTGCAGCCAGCTGCTGATGCACACTGGTAACCTGCGTGAACTACATACTCGGCTGCTCTGAGTTAAAGGCCAGAGACTTTCTTCACCCTCAAGTACTTCAAGATACTTGTTGATACTTTGACATGAATTAAATGTTTTGGGTTCCAATTAAGGTTATTTTTTTTCCCTATGGTCTTTGTGTTGCATGCCCTCAGCAGGAATTGCTGGGGCTTAAGGAAAAAACAGATATTTTTAGTGCTGTTCTTTCCCTTCCCATTTGAAACTAATTTTTTTATGCTATATTGGGACCAATATATCAAAATTACTCCCAGATACACAGTTTCTGTCATGTGCAACTTTACTTGTGTGTTGAATGCTGCTAATGTTTTGGGGAGTTTTCATGGTTCCTTTTGTAAGTGGAGGCTTTGATATTGATCAAAGGCCCTCTAAAGAAATTGCAGGGCTTAAATAACACCATCGTATTCACAGAAAGCAATGCCATAACTAGATCCTACTTCAGTGTTGCCTTCTGTTTTAAATTGTGTTGTAATACTTGTAAAAAATTAATTCTGCTGCGACCTGTGACTTGATAGCAGAATTAGCTGCTGGGTAAACCATTCAGTTAATTACTGAAACTGTGATCTCAAGCAGGAGAGCCAAGACGGGATGCAAGATGAGTAGAAATAGTTTAATTAATGAACAAAAACTTGTAGACTGGTCAAGGGAAGGGATAAGTTTTGAAGGACAAATGGCAGCAATACATTTTTAATTGCAAGAATAGGTGACCTCTGGCAAACCTTGTTACTCTGCTGTTGTAGGGAGTGTTGCCAGGCAATTCCTTAAGATATAGATTGGCTGAAGCTCTGTATACACACCTTATTCAGAGCTTAAGTCTTCCAAATTCACTTTATTTTACTCCAGGTCCAGAGTATGAGCCAAAACCCTACAAGGAAAGGTCTTCTAGAGGAATTTTTGTCATTTCCCCCCTATGCCTTTACACTCCTCAGGGGGATTGACTGTGACTATCACAAATGGTTTGTGAACTGGCTTTTAAAAATGAACCACAGAAACTGTGCTCCCTGCAGTAACCATTTTCTCTCCAGGGAGCACTTGTTCTCTGGTCAGTAGGTGCTAAACTTCTTGTTCCTGCTACCTGTTTGAGCCCCCAAATACCTGTTTGTCCCATCTTCCCTGCTTCTCTAGGGATTTGGTGTGATCGCTTACACTACAAGAACATCATGTCTTCATCGTCTCGAGCTCTGTATCGCTCTACGAGTCCCAGTATTCTTTTCTCTGTGCCCCCCTGCGCAGCTTAGGTGGCACACGTGGTGCCCTGGACCAGCCGTGCTGCCTTACACCTGCCCTTCCACAGCAACACTCCTCAGCAGCCTCCTCAGCCATGCTGCTCTCCTACAGTTTTCTGCCTTCTTAATCTTTTGCATCATCCTATATATTGATACTTGGTGATACACAAGCATATATAGATAGATGTGTATATGGATAAAAATAGACAGATGCACATATGCATCCATCCGTACTAACATTTATAAGAAATATATATATTTTATAACCATTAGCTCTCAGTAAGACAGTAAAAGAAAAAAACACATTTTATTCTCTGGTGTATAATTTGCCAGTACTCAGATTCATTGAAGTGTGTTTCTGATCCCACCTCCCTCTTCCTCCCTCTCCCACTTGTATATAAATATGGAAACAAGATTTTGAAGCGATATAAATTGTAGCTATAGGATCTGTGTATGTGTGTGACCTTTGAAGGCTTTCTAGAAATGCTTGTTACTGCTTTAAGTGTGTGCACTTTCCTGACAGATTGAGGCTTGCTTAATGTGTATCAGTTAAAATAAATATAGCATAACTGGAAAATAACAGAAATTATGACTGAAATAGTTATAACAAGCAATTGGAAATGACATTTTATGTAATGTATGGATTAGTCATTGTGACCACCACTGACAAAATTTGACTCTTCCCTTTTTCTCAGAAAACATTAGGAGATTCCTTTATGCATTGATTTAAGCATTCATGTATCTTCCTTTTTCATCATAGAAAAATATGCAATATTATTCTTATTCCTAAAATGATTATATATTAACTTGTGGCTTGTGTCAAACTTTTTGCCTAGGAACTAAGCTAGTTAAAAAGCACAAAAATACATTCCTGGATTGTTCTTAATAATTACATAAAACTGCTCATATTCCATTAGTTATAGAATTAAAAAATAAACTTGATTTCTGTTTAAAGCTTAACCGATTTAGTGAAGAAAGGAAACATAACTGATGTTTGGATGATTGAAACAATCAACAGTGCAGCCAGGCACTTACAGAATCACAGAATGGTAGGGGTTGGAAGGGACCTCCGGAGATCATCTCGTCCAATCCCCCTGCTTGAGCAGGGACACCTAGAGCAGGGTGCGCAGGACTGTGTCCAGGTGGGTTTTGAATATGTCCAGAGAAAGAGACTCCACAGGCTCTCTGGGCAGCCTGTTCCAGTGCTTTGTCACCCTCACAGTAAAGAAGCTTTTCCTCATATTCAGGTGGAACTTCCTGTGTTCCAATTTGTGCCCGTTGTCCCTTGTCCTGTCGTTGGGCACCACTGAAAAGAGTCTGGCCCCATCCTCTTGACCCACCCTTTAGATATTTATAAGCATTGATAAGATCCCCCATCAGTCTTTTCTTCTCCAGGCTGAACAAGCCCAGGTCTCTCAGCCTTTCCTCAAGAGAGATGCTCCAGTCCCCTGATCATCTTTGTAGCTCTCCGCTGGACTCTCTCCACTAG
Source organism: Morus bassanus (assembly GCA_031468815.1). NCBI lineage: Eukaryota > Metazoa > Chordata > Aves > Suliformes > Sulidae > Morus > Morus bassanus. The sequence goes on along the minus strand of CM062567.1, from coordinate 52,627,630 downwards.
TTTCCTGTCTTTCCTGAACTGGGGAGCCCAGAACTGGACAAAGTATTCCAGATGTGACCTCACTAGGGTGGAGTAGAGGAGGAGGATAACCTCTCTTGACCTGCTGGCCACACTCCTTTTAATGCACCTCAGGATACTGTTGGCCTTCTTGGTCACAAGGGCACATTCCTGGCTCATGGTCAACTTGCTGTCCACCAGCAATCCCAGGTCCTTCTCAGCAGAGCTGCTTTCCAGCAGGTCAACCCCCAACCAGTACTGGTGCATGGGGTGGTTCCTCCCCAGGTGCAGGACCTTACACTTACTTTTGCTGAATTTCATGAGGTTCCCCTTGGCCCAGCTCTCCAGCGTGTCCAGGTCTCGCTTAATGGCAGCACAGCCTTCTGGCGTATCGGCCACTCCTCCCAGTTTTGTATCATCAGCAAACTTGCTGAGGGTACACTCTGTCCCTTCGTCCAGGTCATTGATGAATACGTTGAACAGGACTGGACCCAGCACAGACCCCTGGGGAGCACCGCTAGTTACGGGCCTCCAACCAGACTCCTCGCTGTTCATCACGACCCTCTGAGCTCTGTTGTTCAGCCAGCTCTCGATCCACCTCACTGTCCACTCATCTAACCCACACTTCCTAAGCTTACCTATGAGAATATTATGGGAGACAGTGTCAAAAGCCTTCCTGAAGTTGAGGAAAACAACATCCATTGCTCTCCCTTCATCTACCCAGCCAGGCATGCCATCATAGAAGGCTGTCATGTTGGTCAAGCATGATCTCCCCTTTGTGAATCCATGCTGACTACTTCTGATAACCTTCTTTTCCTCTACATGCCTGGAGATGACCTCCAGGATGAACTGTTCCAGCACCTTTCTGGGGGTGGAGGTGAGGCTGACTGGCCTGTAGTTTCCCAGGTCCTCCTTCTTGCCCTTTTGAAGACTAGAGTGACATTGGCTACCCTCCAGTCCTCGGGCACCTCTCCTGTCCTCCATGACCTTTCCAAGATGATGGAGAGTGGCTTAGCGACAGCATCCACCAGCTCCCTCAGCACACGTGGGTGTATCCCATCGGGGCCCATGGATTTGTGGGTATCCAGTTTGCCTAAATGATCTCTAACCCAGTCCTCCTCAACCAAGGGGAAGTCTTCCTTTCTCCAGGTTTTCTCTCTCTCCTCTGGGGGCTGGGATGCCTGAGGGCCAGCCTTAGCAGTAGAGACTGAAGCAAAGGAGGCATTCAGTAACTCTGCCTTTTCTGCATCCTGTGTCACCAGGGCACCCACCTTGTTGAGCAGCGGGCCCACAGTTTCCCCAGTCTTTCTTTTACTATCGATGCATTTGAAGAAGCCCTTCTTGTTATCCTTGACATCCCTTGCCAGATTTAGTTCCAAGTGGGCCTTGGCCTTCCTTGTTGCATCTCTGCATACCCTGACAATGTTCCTATATTCCTCCCAAGTGGCCAGTCCCTTTTTCCACGTACTGTAAACCTCCTCCTTCCATTTGAGTTTCTCTAGAAGCTCTTTGCTCATTCGTGTGGGTCTCCTGGCTCCTTTGCTTGACTCCTTCCTCACAGGGATGCACCGATCTTGAGCTTGGAGGAAGTGGTACTTGAATATTGACCAGCTGTCTTGGACCCCCCTACCTGCTAGAGCCCTAACCCATGGGATTCCTCCAAGCAGGTCTTTGAAGAGGCCAAAGTTAGCTCTCCTAAGTCCAGGGCTGTAATCCTACTTGTTGCCCTGCTTCTACCACGCAGGGTCCTGAACTCCACCATCTCATGGTCACTGCAGCCAAGGCTACCCCCAACCCTCACAGCCTCAACCAGACCTTCTTTGTTAGTATAAGGTCCAGCAGCACATCTCACCTCGTTGGCTCCTCCACCACCTGTGTCAAAAAGTTATCCTCGATGCTCTGGAGGAACCTCCTGGATTGTGCGCGCCTCGCCATGTTGCTTTTCCAGCAAATATTGGGGTGGTTGAAGTCCCCCACGAGAACCAGGGCCTGCAATTGTGAGGCTACTTCCAGCTCTCTGTAGAAGGCCTCATCGACTTCCTCTTCCTGATCAGGTAGCCTGTAGCAAACGCCCGCAACAGTGCCACCCATATTTGCCTGCCCCTTGATTTTTACCCATAAGCTCTTGACTTGTTCTTCCTCCACCCCCAGGCAGAGCTCGATACATTCCAGTTGTTCCCTCACATAAAGAGCGACTCCCCCACCTTGCCTTGCTGGCCTGTCTTTCCTAAAAAGTATGTAGCCATCCGTGACAGCATTCCAGTCATGCAAGCTATCCCGCCATGTCTCTGTAACTGCAATCAGATCATGGCCCTGCGACTGCACACAGATCTCTAGTTCCTCATGTTTATTCCCCATGCTGCATGCACTGGTGTACAGGCATTTCAGAGAGGTAATTGAGCACGCAGGTTTCCCTGGAGGGGTGCACGCGGATCCACTATAGCCACGCACACACTGGAGGTGGTTGGTCTTCTGATTGTCATCTCTTGAGGCAGCTAAGGCACCTTTGTCACTGCTCTGGTTGGCCTGGTTTATTCCCCCGTTGGATGTGATGGCATTAGCATTGCCACTTTGGACCCTGCCCCCCAGGTCCTTCAGTTTAAAGCCCGCCTCACCAAGTTGGACAGTTGAATGGTTTATATAGAAAGGTGTGATAATAGCAGCATAGCTGGGGAAAATATAATCTGTGGGAAAAGTCATTATTAATGCACCATTGTTTTTATGTTGTACCAAGATTATAAGCAGTAAAAATGTCATGCGCTGTTCCCATAAGCAAGGCAATGCTTTGATGACAGTGGGTACGCAAGAATTGGGAAATGTTGATTAAATTCAGAGCTTCGGCAGTTCCTGGTAACCAACGTGTTCTGGGGTTGATTTAGATTTCAGAGAACTATTACATCTGAAATCCTCCCCCCCCAGCCCCCCTTCACAGTAGGCTTTATTCTGGGTGGAATGTAAATATCTGCTGAAAAATCACTAGCATATTTGTAGTCATCTTTTGATAACAAGAGATCAGAATGAAGACAGAAATAACTTGTACAACCACCAAGCATTAGTCACACGTAGCTCTTATATAATGCTTACGTCTTCAAGCAGCACGCTGGCCGCTGGGCAGCTTTGTAATATTTACTTGGAGAAGTATCTGTCTCATTTGGCAGAGGAAGAAAATGAAGCCAAGAGTTAAGGGACGTGCTGGGGGGCACACAGCATTTAGCTGGCAAGAGTATTACAACTAAGAAGTGTCCATCATCGTACATCGAACAAAGCCAGCAGCAGAGTGGATGTCTACTGCAGTATCTCGTCGTGTGCTTTCCCCACTCAACCCCTGGCATTTTGGATCTGCTATTTTTGAGGCAAAGCGAATGAATTCTGTAGCACTTCTTGTAGTTTTCCCTTTTGTTTGTTATTGTAGGTGAGGAGGCGTATTTCCTCTTTGCTCTATTATGCCTTGGTGAAAAGGACAAATGAAAACACATAGCTTAAAATACTGAAAATGGCTTTTCGGCAGCTCAAAACCAGAATGTAGTAGGCTTAAGCTTGCCAGAACTCTTGAACATGTGTCTGTTAACCCTAGCACCAAGAGGAATGCTCGTAACTGCAGATTTTCCTTTGTGGATTTGCCCACTGCACTGTGACTATGTAATATATGAATATGGGTGGGGTTTTTCTGGGAGACAAGCCATTTGTGTATGGGAATTTCCTTGTAATGGTTCAGTAATCATTCTGGCTGCTTTCTTTTGGTTTGATCCTGTTAGTTCATGCATATTGAATGTTTGTTCCCAACTGAACCGCAAGACTATTAAATGGAGTTGGAAGCACTCTGTGATCTCATTCTGAAAGTTTATTTCTTGAGGCTGAAAAGAATTGCATTGTAATTGAGTTTTAATCTTATTAAGTACAGGGAATCAGAGTACTTTATGGGGTCATTTTTATTCTTAGCTTATTGTTGTGTTTATAGACAGTGAATTATGTTATAGCTTGGCTTGTCCATAACCATGTGTTATGTTTTCAGTTCTTCCTTTTCAGAACTACATGTAATGAATGGTGCTGTTTTCTTTGGCTGGTGTTCTAAGATGAAATATCAGAGGGAAAATTGTTAATGTCCCTAGAGAATATTCAGGACTTTTTGTGATTTTACATAACTTTTAGAATAAAAAAGTCAAACCAAAATATTGGAAAACTAGGACTCCAATTATCAAACAAAAGTAAGATGGCCTTTCTTTAAGGGAAAAAAATTAAATTACTATTAAATGTACTATAAAATTGCTGTAAAATTATAACAAAAGTAATACTTTTAAAAAAGAATCTCATTTACTTGATTTGTTATAGAAGTCTAGAAACTAAATGAATGGTCCAGGGAAGGTAAAGCGGAGATAATTATAAGAATATAAGGTTGCACACACATAGCCATCTGGTAGCAATTTTAAACCAGAAGTAATTAATTTCTTTTACTTCATGCCATGTAGTTGTGGAACTTGTTGCCACAGGGTTTACAGAGGCCAAAATTGTAATTGGGGTCAGAAAGGAATCGAGTGAGTTCATGGTAGGTAGATTCATAAGAGGATGCTAAACAATCTGGATGCAGTCCTGGCACAAGCAACCCAATTTTTTTGAGGATTTCTGGAAGATGGGAGGATTTAGGAGAAGGATCTATTTGTTTCCAATATTATTATTTTTAAAATAGTATTTTTCTGTCAGAAGGTGCATTTACGTTTTCTCACAAACTTGAAAATGTTTGTAGTTGCATGTATGTGGAGTTACTCCTTAGTGGCAGTTACATGTACCTTTACTCTCTGAGGTCACATACGCTGATATGTAGAAAACTATTACTCAGAAAGATTTGATGATGCAAAATGAATAATATGCCTACTCTTTGTTTGCTTTAGGACGCCGAGGCTTGTTTGACCATTCGTCACACAGTGCAAGCTCAAAAGTAAAAGAGAGGAAACTACAAGGGACTTGTCCTCCTGTTGGTCGTGGAAACTATGGAAAACCATGTTTGGGTGAAGGCAGTCATAGGTCCCCATTTTTTAATCCCCGTAACGGTTTTCACACGATACATTCAGAGCACAGTCCTGTGAAGCCAAGGATTATTACAGTGGTGAAACCTGGCGGACATACACTCAGAAGGATAACCTTGCTTCTCAACAGGAGATCAGTTCAGACCTTTGAACAGCTGACGGCTGACATTTCAGAAGCTCTGGGATTTCCACGCTGGAAGAATGACCGTGTGAGAAAGCTTTACAATCTGAGAGGCAGAGAAATCCGGAGTGTTTCTGACTTCTTCAGGGAAGGTGATGCATTCATAGCTATGGGGAGGGAGCCCCTCACTTTGAAGAACCTGGAAGTGGTATTACAAGAACTTTATCCTGAAAATCCTTATGCTGCCAGTGCTGCCATTCAGCAGAACGAGGAGCAGTCCCAAAAACTGAAGAGCAGGCTGTATGACAAGGCTTCAAAAGTGGACAGTGGCTTTGATGAGACAGAAATTACCAAGAACTGCAGCGATGGCATGTCTCCCAAACTGGTAGCTGGACATGAAGGAAAAAGTCAAACCAAGACAAAGCAAGAAGAAAAAATGAGAATCAAAAAAAAGTGGACTAGAGGGAGCTGGGGTGGTGAACAAGGAGTGAAGCCTTCTAGAAAAACCCGGGAAAGTGAGAGGTACCTTAACCACGAGAGGAGTCCTGAGGGGGGATTAGAAGAGAGTTCAGAGGAGGTCGTGAGGTGTGAGAAGTGTGAACAGGAAAGGCAGGCCAGACAAAAGTTACAAAGAGAAAGACGGGCTGAGGTCTCATTTGAGAACAGAGACCTGAACACAGGTGCATGTCAGAGGTATCATGTCGAAAGAAATGCAAAAATCAGGAATTGCCGAAAATCTTCAGAAACTTGTCTGGAAGGTGGAGAAGTTGGTTGGAAAGATAATGGCTGTAGGAGGACATGGAAGCCCCTACACAGGAATGTTAATGAAGTACTGGAGAAGCAAAAAAGGAGCATTGAGAAGGAAAGGGATGTGGAGAAACATGAAAACCATGGGAAGGAAGTAGTAAAAAGCAAGAAGAATGCTGTAGAAGGGCTATGTCATGAAGCGAAGGAAGAGAATGGAAGTAACTGCATAATGAACCAAAGTGGTTGGCTAAAGAAAGACACTCCAAGGGATGCTGAGAAACCATCTAAAACACATAGGGAGGGCAGAGAGGGACAAAGGGCTAAAGAGGAGGGTGCCAGAAGAGAGGGGAATATCACATGTAGAGAGAGTGATGTGACGCGACGAGAAAAAACAGGGGAGCGCAGAGTCAATAAAGAAGAAAGCAAGGCTCAGGGGTTGGAAAACACAAGCCGGAGGCATGCCATTAAAAACAGAACTGATGTGGAAAAACAGTATGAGATTGGCAGAACTATTGGGGATGGGAACTTTGCAGTGGTGAAGGAATGTCGCCACTGCGACTCCAATCAGATCTATGCCATGAAAATTGTTGATAAATCCAAGCTGAAGGGGAAAGAGGACATGATGGAAAGTGAAATTCTGATCATCAGGAGTCTTTCTCATCCCAATATAGTAAGCTTAATTGAAGTGTATGAGACAGAAGCTGAGATCTACCTAATCTTGGAGTATGTCCCAGGAGGGGACTTATTTGATGCAATCATAGAAAGTGTGAAGTTCACAGAGCATGATGCTGCTGTCATGATCACTGACCTGTGTGAAGCTCTGGTTTATATTCACAGCAAGAACATTGTCCACAGGGACCTCAAACCAGAGAATCTTTTGGTAAGTATTGGCAAACACATTCCATGTGTGCAGGAGTTGAATTTATTTTCCTTTTAGTTATGGATCCTTGAATATTTTTAAGGAAATACTGTGCAGAGATAATGTGCTGTGGCAGGACTGTTTGGAAAAATGGGTACAGTTTTGAAGTGGAATTACCATTACAGTTGACTTCACATAGATCTGCTGTGCATTGCAGATAGCAGTGCTTGCAGATAGAAATTCAAATAAAAATGACCTGGCTTTCAGGGGTAGTGAGCATTTGCATTTTTCTGGAAATCAGGCGTGTTAGTTAGTGTCTGACTTTTAGGTATGCAAGGATGAATTTTTTTGCATGAAGCATGCACCGAGTTACAAGGCATCTTCTCTGCAGAGCAAAATGTATTAAAATTGCTACTTTAGCTTATTTATTTGGTGGACTTTTTGTCCACTGCAGTCACACATCCTGGACACTGCTGTGCTAGTCCTCTACTGTAGTGATTTCTCCCTTGTGACAATTTATTTTCTTAGGAGCAGAAGCATGATGCAGTTGATTGAAATAATCTGACAGTAAAATGTGAGTGTTTTGATGAAATACAGCACCAAAGTCAGCTCAAATACTAACTTCATGCCAAAGAGAAAAGTTCCTTTTTCCATCACGTTTCTGAGGCTACATTCTTTGCATCCAGCACTGAAGTCAGTAGAGTTACTCACATGTGTGAATATGCATAGAAATGTTTGCAGTATTGGCACTTGATAAGACACCTATTGTATAACAGTAACAGAAAGCAACTTTCCCTTGCTAATTGTGTGTTACACTTGTACTCGAGTTCCAAGTTTCTTGATAGATAGATACCCAATATTTGCCAGTCTCTAATAAATCGGATTTCATCTGCTGGTGGAAGATCATAGTTAACCAGAAAAAAAAAAAAGTAATAGATGATTTAGTTCTGTGTGCCATTCAGTTCTTTAAGAGAATTAATTTTGGGAAGAAATCAGTGTGAATTCCTGGAGAAAAGCAGCAGTGTAGCCTGTAGGACATGCAGAGGTTGAACAAGGCTGGGCCTGAAAGGTTTGCTCCCAAACCTTTTGACTAACCAATAGCATCTATAGTAGGTCCTGCTATGCATCCTGCTTAATCTGATGAAAATCCTTGGTACATGGTCTGTGTGTAACTAAAAGATGGTGAGTGCAAGTGGCTGGTTTGCAGGAAGAAGTATGTATCTGGGCCCTGCCTTCATGCTTCATTTTGCCATTAGAACAAAACCTCACTTAGAACTGCAGGGCTTTCTTCCAGAAGCTGATTTTCCATTATGATCCAGGCTCTGCTCCTTCCTATTTGCTGAAAATAAGCTAGTCATGTGAAACACCTGAGACCAGACGCTTCATTTTCCTCTATAGTATGTAATCATTGCAGTGATGCAGGTAAACAGAGGCATGATACAGGTCCATTCTGGTTGTTTTCACGTTTAGTTCACAGCACTGCAAAGCAGAGGTGCTGGGCAGTGGCAGAGTTTTGTAGCACTGAAACAATCATGTTGCCCATTCTGACAGGCAGGAAATACTTTTCAAGGACAGACTGGCCCCTAGCCTGGAGGTGTTTTGTGATTTGAGAACAGTGTTACCCAAACACTATGTGAAAGAAAATTGTACCTGTTCCAGTTTCACCTTGCTGCTAATTGGCCATGAACACCTGTATTAATATAATTTACATAAAGCATCCTTTTGGAAAGCTAGTCTGTTGAACAAGCCAAGTGAGTTTATAAGCTTTTGATAGTGTTGGATAGCTCACATACTGTCTAATAAGCATCCTTATAAATACAGGACATTTGAGCAAGTTCCTGGCTTTTCTGACTTTTTAATGTGCTGCCTCTGACTCTTCAGAGTGACTGGAGCAGTAGCAGCAGAGCAGGAAGGAGAGTTCAACGACAACAAAGAGTATTGAAGCAAATTTCATGGGTTCATCTGCTGTTGGTGGGTAGGGGCTGGGGGCAGCCTTCTGGAGAGGAAGCACGGTGCTGGAAGTGCTGGCATCCTGCGGGGATGTCCTTGGTTGTGGGATACCTCTTGCTTCAGATTCCTACACTATGGATATTTAAGTCTGAATTAGTCTCCCTAGACTTTCTTTGTACACGGAGAACAGAAATAGGTACGTATTTTTAGGCTGTTTAGTTGCCTTTTGGTCAGGTGAATCCTGTCCTTTCTTGTCAGCTGTTTTTCCATACTTCCTAACCCTTTCCAGCAAATGGGGTGTTGAAGAGAAAAGATCCTTAGTCTGTTTTGCTAAGGAAATGTGTTTGTCTACTGTAAACCTGCTTTGTGTGAGAATCTAACCCTGTTCCTACTGACTTTTGAACCTACTGGCTAATATTTCCATAAGTGTCATGAAAATAAGCAGCTGGGGAGAGAAGGGAAACGCATTTCTGTCCCTACAGAGGAAAAGGTGGAAATACACTTTGATGTCTAGTGAATTGCAAAATTGTTGACACAGAAGAGAGCTTGAAACCTGGTTTAATTATTAGTTCACTGCACTACTTTCCTCTTGTGGAACTGTCATCTAGTTATAAACTTCTGTAACAGTCCACCATGATCCTTTTTTTGTTTTCCCCCTCCCTCTTTCACTACTGTGTCTGCCTATAATGATCAGGCTCCTTGCATGATACCTGTGAGGCAGAAGGGTGGTGACTTGCGCTGCAAAACCAAAATCTGTTTGACAGCTGGTGTGAAGACAGCTGCTCTGACTCCAGCCCATCTGCTAACGGAATCACCTCATTTAGGACTAGGTGTTCAGCAAGAAAACCTTTGCTGCCAAGGATGAGCGATGTGGTGTATTTGATCCCACAAAAGAAGCCAGTCACTTCTTTAATGCTACCTGGAGGCGCAGAATTTGCTGGCAAGGTTTTTAGCTAAGGGACTGTTTAATTCTACAGGTGCTGACATTTCTTGACTTGTGGGTGAGGAATTTATTTCAAAGTGTAGTGGTGTTTTTCCAGGTTATAGCTGTAAAAGACCCAAAGACACATCCTTGCCCCCTTTTGTGTGTGTGTGTATTTGTGATTGTAAACTCATCTCCTTGTACACTTCCCAAACATGCTAATGTGGTAATTGTTTAATGCTCAGCTTTATAAATAATAGAAGTGTTATAGCTTTTTATGCATTTGAGGTTTTTTCTTCCCCCCCCTTTTTTTTCTCTCAAGTTTTCATATATGTATGAGAATTTCAAGTATAGCCTTTCTGTCCTTTAACTTCGCTTTTGTGACACTATTTACATATACACAAAGCACTGTCAGAGGTTTCTGAGTGCATTTGAGTTAAAACCCTGTTTAACCAGTTACCTGTCAAGAGCTTTCAGTATGATAAACCTACGCAGGGAATTTTCTGTAAGATTTGTCATTCTAGCTGGCTAGCAGCAAGGGATGTCTGAAACTCCCAACATGTACGTGGTGCTTTTTCTTTAGCTTTATCTATTTCTAATATACAAAATGTCCCATGGGCTAGCTTGCTTTCATGATGTTTATATGAGGAATCTGTGCTACCATATATATGTGCATGCAGAGAAATATTAATGCTATAAATCATCTTCTTAAACACCCTGATGGATTTCATGAGGTAGATATGGAAACGAACAAGAGCATGAAGAGCTGGGAGTCGTCAACAGACAGGAGAAAAGGAAAAGATTAATTTATCCCTTTTTTGAAGATTAACTTGGCTTTGTATTAGTGTAACATAATCTTCTGGGTGTATGGCTGGGATAGCTAGAAATCCTCAGACAATGTTCTAATATCCTGCTATGGCATCTGCATTTGAGAGAGTAGTGAGCAATTCTGACCGCCTTTAGTCCAAGACTACCAGATACTGGCTTCCCTTGCAGTTGAAGGAGAGATGTAGTTGCATGGCCAAAATTGGCTGTCTGTAGAAAGTGTACTGAATACTGGTCTTCCTTATCTCAATTAACCCTATAGGCAGGTAAGACAAGGCAGCACTTTTAATGGACTTGTGGAACCGTTCTTTGTAGTCTTGAATTCAGAAACAGTAATAGGTGTCTTTCAGGTGTCACAGTAAGGCTAGTATGTTCATCTAATGTTACTATTTTTGCTTTGTTCTCACCATTCCACAGAGTACACACTGTAGATGTCAGAGGCTAGATTTGTCTTGAGCAGGTTGTACGTTTCTGTGATACTGCTATGAGTAAGTAGTCTGGCCTCGGGAAGGAATAAAAGCAACCTGAGAAGCTTTTGTTTCTACAGTGAAGCATATTTGCATGCTCCAGGTGATGCCAGGTGACGGAAAGGTAGAATGGAGAGTACAAAGCTGGCGATGAGGGGAATGCTCACTCTGTCCGAGCTGACTTTGAGTTGTTCTGAGCATAGTGTTAGTGAAGATGCTGAGGTTTTCAGGCATGCTGACAGGTTACATGCTGTCTTTGAAATGATTGTCACAAAGCTGTGAAAATATACTCACGGTGCATGTTGTTCCTACCTGTTTGGTTATTAGGTAGAACGAAAGCTCAGTGGTTTTGTCCTGGAAGAAGAGGTGGTGCAGTGTTGCCACCTTGTGCTGTGTTGAGAGATTAGGAGTCTGGCATCCTGATAAAAGAAAAAGTACGACAGTGTCTTTTACAAAGCAAGACATTTCCCGCTGATTTTGGGATTGGGATTAAGACCAGTGTGTTCTTCACCCGACCCACCCCCCTGCTGGTTTCTAAAAATTTATATAAACATTTCAGTATTATTTCTCTTAGTACAGTAGCATGCAGGGTATTAATTGAAATTCCATGTGACATAATTTTCTTCTGTAATTTTAAAAGCTTTATTTTATTTATACAGTAGGAAAATATATTCATGCACATACTTTCATAGCACACATAATATTGAGCATTTCAGTTGTGAGTTTTTGTAGCATTCTACCACTATTACCCCTATTGTTAGAATATAAATCCTGTGAATGGATGCTGCTCTAGAAAGTAACTGTGACCTTCGTAATTTATTTTTAATTTTTGTCAGCTGTTGTGTCCACAGTGCATCATGGCAAAAAATCATCATGAAGTTGACTAATGTCATAGAGAAAATGGCTATGGCATTTTAGCTTTGTCCTGCAGAAGTTTTGACTGAATGGTTGTAGCAAACTTTATTTTCAGTTTCATACTGAGAAATATTTTTTCTCAGAAAAATGGAAGAAAAACCAAAATGTTTTGCTTAATCAAAAGTAGAAGAGTGCTTATATTTTCTGTAAAGAAGATAAAAAGTGATTAGTAGTCTAGAATGTATTATTTTGTAATGTAATATTTTTTCTTAAGAAAAAAGAAAAAAAAACAAAAACTTTTTGCTTAATCAAAATTGGTTGAGTGTTTATGGTTTCTATAAAGATGATAAATGGGGATTAGGCAGTTGTAATGTAGGAGAGCAAATTTTGTCCCATCTGTGCCCTTAGTTGTTTTATAATAGAGACCATCTTGAATTTTTTGCTTTCTCCAGCACTGTCTGATGGCAAAGTGTGAGGTGTTAAACCATAGAGTATACCTGTTGCATTATTCTCCAGTTTGTCCATTCAAAACCGGAATCCAGATTTCCTTGGCTTTCTTGTAGACATTTTAGCTGCTGATCTGTTCCCCATAGTTCCAGGGACAGACCATTTTTCATTTAAAGCACATTCATGACATTTTTTACCTCTTAAAGAATATTTGAATATCAGTCACCAGTATTAAGAATACTGATGTGTTTAATGATACTGCTGCATTCTTCATGACTTGGCCTTTGAATATAGAATTATAGAATAGTTTGAGTTGGAAGAGACCTTTAAAGGTCATCTAGTCCAACCCCCCTTGCAGGACAGGGACATCTTCAGCTAGATCAGATTGCTCAGAGCTCCACCCCGCCTGACCTTGAATGTTCCAGGGATGAGGCATTTACCACCTCTCTGGGCAATCTGTTCCAGTGTGTCACCACCATCATCGTAAAAAATTTCTGCCTTATATCTAGTCTGAGTCTAGCCTCCTTTAGTTTAAAACCATTACCTATTGTCCTATCACTACAGGCCCTACTAAAAAGTCTGTCCCCATCTCTCTTATAAGCCCCCGTTAAGTATTGAAAGACCACAATAAGGTCTCCCCGCAGCCTTCTCTTCTCCAGGTGGGACAACCCCAACTCTCTCAGCCTGCCCTCGTAGGAGAGGTGCTTCATCCCTCTGATCATTTTTGTGGCCCTCCTTGGACCTGCTCCAACAGGTCCATGTCTTTCCTGTGCTGAGGACCCCAGAGCAGGACGCAGCACGCCAGGTGGGATCTCACCAGAGCGGAGCAGAATCCCTTCCCTCGACCTGCTGGGCACGCTGCTTTTGATGCAGCCCAGGATGTGGTTGGCTTTCTGGGCTGCGAGCGCACATTGTTGGCTCATGTCACATGTCTGGCTTTTCATCCACCAGTACCCCCAAGTCCTTCTCCGCAGGGCTGCTCTCAATCCCTTCATCCCCCAGTCTGTATTGATACTGGGAATTGCCCTGACCCACGTGCAGGACCTTGTACTTGGCCTTGTTGAACACCACGAGGTTCACATGGGCCCACTTCTTCAGCTTGTCCAGGCCCCTCTGGATGGCATCCCATCCCTCAGGTGTGTCAACTGCACCACTCAGCTTGGTGTCATCTGCAAACTTGCTGAGGATGCACTCAATCCCACTGTCTATGTCATTGACGTGTGTTGTTTCTAAAATAGTGTTTCATTAACTGCATTACAAAGTAATGCTGAAGCCCCATGGGAAGAACTGTTTTGATTACTTTCCAGATGGATGTTGGAGATGGGAACTGCTGAAAAGACCCATTTAGGAGGACACTCTGCATGATCCATTTCTCCAATTCTTGCTGTGTGATGACTGTGACTCATTTAAATTTTTCAGGGCAGCAGGTAGAGTAGCAGAGTAATTTGTAAAGAAAGTAAAGTGTGTGTTTGTTTTGGGTTTTTTTGTTTGTTAGATGGGTATGATGGAGATGTGCTTTTCAAGTGACACTGTAAAGTCAGTAGCTTACCTGGGAATATTGCATTTAAGCACAAAGACGCCCACAGCATTCTTCTTTGCTTTCCCAGGGGAAAAGAAGAGTTTACTTTCCTAAGAGGAAATAATAACAGTTAATGGACTCTTGGTTATTTTTTGTCTTCCTACTTTTCATTTCTTGGAAATTACAGTGTGTCAGAGTTTGTAGAGCAAAGTTTTCTTTTTCCATAATTGCTTGTCCTCTTCAGTATATGCACCCTCTTAGTATATGGGGGGGAAAAACCATTTTCTGAATACTGTTTATCAAAATACTTTTTTCCATTTCATACTGCTTTACTTGAAGGCACTATTATTAGGACTTCTTCCTGTTTATTATTAACTACTGCCTTTAACTTTTGCTGTCTTAAAAATGCATCTGGACTAAATATATGTATTTTTTGTTGAGTATAGGTTCAGCATAATGCAGATAAATCTACTACACTGAAACTAGCAGATTTTGGCCTTGCAAAGCAGGTTACGAAACCCATATTTACTGTGTGTGGAACACCAACGTATGTTGCCCCTGAAATACTTGCTGAGAAGGGTGAGTGCATGTATTTATAATTTGTCATAAATCATACAATTACTCTGAGCTTTCTAACCATGGAAATACTCCAGAATGTTTCAACCTACTGGTACATCTTTGCAGGGTAGGAGGTTGGCTAGCAGTATAATCTGTAAAAGGAAAGGAAAGGAAACCTTTTAGCTTTTGACAAACACAGGCGTGACATCAGTCATGTTTGCATTATTAATGTCTATGATAATATAACACTGATTTCCGAGCAGACAAGCCATAAATATCATAGATGGTACGTACTGAAGTGGGGAAATGAGCAAAAGTTCATGTTGCAACCTGAGGGTAGTCAGCCCATTTCATGACTGTAACCCAGACAACTTTCCAAGGACCCTAATGATGCAAAAACATTGTGAACATGTACGTTAAACTTATGTAACAAACCAAAACATGTTTTGCATCAGAAGACATGTTGGAGATTTTATATCCAAAAAGATTCAGACCTGAAAAGGAGTCAATTTTGTTGATGACTCAAGCAAAGCTATTTCTGGTTTTTGTTCTGTGGAGCTGGGTTGCACATCTCCAGTTACATCCAATTTCAATGGAAACTTGGCACTCTTAGTGCTTTTTTGAAGGGAATCTGAAGAGGACTATTTTAGAAATATATGCTGTGTTTTCTCAATTAGTCTCCAGTTGACACTGGCCTTGTGAGACAGTGTTTGTGAAATGTGTTGAAGAAGAGAGGCACTTTGTGAGAGCTGTAGTTATTAACAGGCAGAGCAGCATAGCGTGTAAGCATGGTGTACTAGCCACTTATTCTTCTGCTGACGTCACCTTTTTGAGAAACTGAGCAGAGCTTCTGTGTTTCTTGGAAAATAGAATGACAAAGAAACAGTTCCATACCAGTTGTGAGTTGTCTTTCTAAAACAGGACTTATGGTTTCTCTTTTCTTCCGTAGGCTATGGGCTTGAAGTAGATATGTGGGCAGCTGGTGTAATCCTTTACATTCTGCTCTGCGGTTTTCCCCCTTTTCGCAGTCAGGAACGTGATCAAGAAGAGCTGTTTCAGATCATACAGCTGGGTCACTATGAATTCCTTTCCCCATACTGGGACAATATTTCTGCAGGTAAGATTCACATGTATAGCAGATCTGAGAAGTGACAGGCTGCTTCTCTGGAGTGGGAAGAATTCCCTTTTGTTCAGGACAGTGAGCTCAATGAACTTGGGGATGTCTTAGAAGTCTCTTTTGTGTGATTCTGTGTTTGCTTTAAATGTGAATTTAGTCCTCTGGTAGTATCGATGGCTGTGAATCTGAATATTAGATCTGATTTAATGGAGTGCTCCCTGTCTGAGGCAAGAGCAAGGATTTTCCTCACCTTGTTTGTTTGAATTGTCTCTGTAGAAAAAGGTACCAAAATAACCTCCAGGGTTATGTTAGATTGTAAAGATGCATGCAAAAAATATCAGAAGCTGAGAATGAAATCCTTGCTCTGCAGAATGCAGTGTGGATTTTTTATTGAGATCAATGGGATCTGCACATAGTAGTTTTTTCTTCCTTGCAGGCTACTACAGTGTCTTTTGTGCACTCTTCAAAATCAGAAACCCTAAAACCCCTCTCTCCCTATACAGTCTTTTAAAGAATGTGCTCAACAGCATTCTACGACTTTTATACTCCTTGAGGGATGAGATACCCAATGCTAATTCTGTGAATCTGAACACCTAGCCTGATGCCTTCAGTGTGTTTTCGAGATTAAATTCCCTTTGCTTTCTCCTCTCTTTCTGAAGGGGAGGATGATATCAGTAAAAGATATGCTGGAGATTTAACATCTCCTGTCACTAGTTCTAAATTCAGTTGTTAGAATATCTCCTGGAGATAGTCACAAATGTCATTTTGGTAAAACTAATAAGAAAAAATAAGAAGGATGTTTTGTGTAAGTATAACTTGTTAGCATCATCATGTCACTGTTCTTTTCCCCTCTCTCCTTTTCTTTCTTTCATAATAGCAGCAAAAGACCTCATAACCAGGCTGTTGATAGTGGATCCCCAGAAGCGCTACACAGCACGGCAAGTACTTCAGCACCCTTGGATCAGAACAGCTGGGAAAACTAACAGCAGAAATTTGCAGAGGGAAGTGACAATAAATATTGAGCGTCATTTCCGGGCCCAGCGACGAAAGGAAGTTGCAGATGAGGACACATGAAATCTCTTCAAGCTCGTTTGGTCTTCTTTTTATTGGTTAACAACTTATTTATGTTTCCTTTTCTAAATGAATCAGGCCTTTAGTGTATAGGTGTTGCTGGCCATCGCCATGCCTTTTTTTTGATTCTGAGATTCTGAAGGAGGACAGAAATCAAATTCGCATCCACTTCTCTCTGATGTTACTTAGGAGTCTCTCTGTTGACAGCAGCGGGGACTAAATATTTCCTGGAGAGTATCTGTTATTTTTCTTTAAATACTGATTTGGGCTTTTACATTACAAAATGTTTATCTTTTAGATGACAGATGTTTGCTTCTGTGGCTAACTCTAGTGACGACTGTGAAATGCTTGTCTATTTTTGTATGATACCTTCCAGGAGTGTTCTGTTTATAACGTTTTGTGTTTATAGTGTTTTCGAAATGGTTGTCTGCATACACATCCTGCACTAATTCTCTAAACTGTCTTTTCACCAATTCTTGCTAGCAACAGAGAAGGTGAAGGAATAAAAAAAGCAAATATATTCTTTGGCTGTAGGATATGTTAAATAAGCAGCAACATACTATTTATTAAGTTGTGAGGGAAGAAAAATCCTTATAGACTAAATCAGATATTTTACAATATCTCCCTTGGCAACATCTTTCATTAGGTGTTCTCACGGATGGGGCAATAGACTGTACAATGTTTCTGTTAAATGATGGTAGTGCTGTGTAGTATGGTATTTTCATTTGTTTATGAGAAGAAGTGGGAAGATATCGTAGCTGATACCTTTTCAGGACTGTAATAATAACTTTCAAAGTGCTTTTCTTCCTCCTCTGGGAAGTAGGAAGTTAAGCAATTCTAAGGGGACTTTGGTTCTTTTCCCGAAGGTGTATTTATGGAATGATAACCCAAGCATTTTTTCATACTGATTTTTTTCTTAGGAGCCATCCATGTGCATCTGTGACTCTTCCGTGCTGATGGAGAAGAGAAAGCTGGGCAGCTGCTTTTGTGGATTAAGTTAACCCTTACCTTCATGGTTCCCCTTTCATCAACAGACTTCACAGCTGAATTGCTTTTGTACACTTTTTCAGTGTAGTTTAGCAATCGTTTGTGGTTTTTGCCCTGTTGCCTTCCCTGGGAACTCTTTCTCCTTGCTTCCATGAGAATGGGCAATGGGATGAAATTACATTCAAATTCAACTTGGGGGAAAACCGACAACTTGTTGGCTATGGAAAGTTCTCCCAGGGGAAGTGTCAGATGCTTCATTGCAGATGTTTTTTTTATAATTTGATTGGATGCAGTTTTAAAGAAATCCTGGGGGGAAAAAATACAGTCCTGAGAAGGGCCATGACCTAGAAAAGCTTCTGAATCTCAGAATTTTTGGTTGACTAATCAAATCCAAAAAGCACTCGAGTTGTCTGTTTTATAATGCTTTGTCCATGAGTTCCATGTGCTAGCAAAATATATTGACATTAAAATATTAGTGGTATTAGCATTGAATTCATAGCTTGTAGCAATGAATGAGGGTAATTTACAATTGCAGTGCTGCTGCTCTGCCTATGTATTTCATAATGAGAAATGTCAGAAGCATTTCAGAATCAGTAGAACATTTTCATAACTATATGAACCAGAATATTATTTTTGGTGAGTGCTAATATTTTGTGTGAACTTTCTGAATTACCAAAAAGTGTGAGGTACTGTCATGTTTCTGTTTCAACTTGTGACAGTTTTGCTGCAAGAATTATGTATGAAAGTAGAGACAACTTGGCTCTTAAAGGAGAATTGCACTTTCAATTGAACTGGCTTATTTTTAATACATATTGGAATAAGACTTGCTGTGGAGTTCAAGAATTTGTGAAACAAACCAGTGAAATCTTTACTGTATGCCTAAGTAGTATGTGTACAATATGTCATACCTCTCCTTTCGAGGCCCTAAGTCAGGAAGAGTTTCCCTTTTCCTGAAAACAAGAATGGATTTAAGTGCTTCCCTGAGTTAACGCTATGTGTAACCTCGTATTCTAAATGCATTACATGGTCTTGTGAGTACTAGTAATAACTTCTCCTCTGTCATTTAAGTCTATTTTGTATAGGAAGCTGTGGAAAAATAGCTTCTGACTTGCAATATTATATATTGTAATTATCTTATTTTTAATATAGTCATTTAGGAATAAAGTTTGAAGTGACAAGAAGAATACTTTATCAGCAATGAATCTGACAGTTTGGAGATTGTGTTATGAGTTGCCTTTTTCACCTTTAAGAACCTGTCTACAGCCTTATTCATAGTGCAGAAGATAGAGAATTTGCTTGGAATGAATATAAAAGTAATTATTTTTTCAAAGATTTTGGTTTTCTCTCAAGTTCTCTGGTTCCCAGACAGACTAAACATGGACTGTGCTGTGTGCTGTCACTGCATTGCATCTGTAAGTACAGACACTGCTGTGGCAGCGCTGAGGGACTGGTTTGTTGGTGTTCCTAATAGACATGTGGCATTAGGCCCTCCTTCTTCAGGTTGGAGGCTGAAAAAGCTTCCGGGTGCTTCTCAGGGTTTTTGCCTCTTTCTTTCTCTCTCCTACTTAGATATTCCTTCTTTTCTCCCATTGCTTCCAGTGTTCTTGCTCTGCCTCTGTACTTCTCTAAGGAGTTCAGGTCCCCAGTCATTATGGTTTAAGTTGCCTGAAGCAATGAGAACATGTGATTCTTGGGAGCTCAAGCATTGCTTGCTGATGTTGAAAGTTAGGAATATTAGGATGCAGACAAAAAAATGGTGAAAGTCCCTTATTGGTCTCAAAGATCTCCAGTGTCCCATCATCTCCTACTGCCTTTTCTCAAGCTTTTCTCTTCCCACTGCATGACGTTCCAATGCAGACCTGATCTTTACACCGTGTAAGACACTTTCTAATACGTGAATCAAATTCACTCTCTAGGGGTGAGGATTTTTGCTGTTCTTACTTCCTTTCCTAAGGTTTTTCTAATGATTGCAGTCTCCTTGGGTTCTGGAGTCATCTTCCCCTTATGCTTGCATTTCTTCCTTTGTCTACAGGAAGTCTGAGGAAGTTCAAAGCTGGGGAAGATTAAAGTCTGACAGAGAGCAAGTTCTTGCTGATTTGTTAGGAAGAAGAAATATCCCTCCTTGCTCTTAGTTAAATCTTTGTGATTTAGACTCTCATATGGCCTTATACTCCACTGAAAGTAAAACTAGTTATTGTGTCCCTAGCTCTTTAGATACTAACAATGAGGAAAGTCAGAATGTACCACCAAGAAAAACAAACAAAACCTCCCCCAAAAGCTAAGTCAAAGTATGAATTCATATTGCAGACCTCAATAGAAAAGGTCCACTTACAGAGGATTTGCTAGATCTAAGGCAACACAAGGGAAGAACCTGTTTGTTTCCTGAAAGCTTTTGCAGATCAGCTGAGTAGGAATCCTTTCATGCCTCTTAATGGTGCTGGTTGATTGCTGTCTCACAACCAGAAATTCTGACCGAGTTCTAGTTATTCCAGGGTTACTTTGTTGCTATCTGGTATTGACTATTCCAAAATTTTTCTCTCTTTAGAAACCAGAGACCCTGACTCTCCATTATCTTTAACCATAGACTTAGCTATTCACTAGATGGTTGCACTTTTTAAGCACACTCTCATATTTTCATTTCCTAACTGTAAGACTTCTCAGACTTTTGAGGCACCAAGATCCAAACATATAGAATTGGGTCATCAATATTTCATTTCCTAGCGATGTACATGCCTTGTAGTCGGAGTTGGTTTTTCTTTGGTTTTGTGTTTTGGTTTTTTTGGTGTGGTTTTTTTAATTTTATTTTTTATTACTGGATCAGCATTTAAAGTCACAGTCAAGGCTTTCAACTACAGTAGTGACAAATGTGGTCGACTGCAGGATAGTTGGGGTCTACATAAGGATGTGCTACTCCCAGGGATCAGCTGAAAAGTCCTGTGAAGCATTTTGAGCATCCTTGAAAGCCAGTGTTACTAGCTTAATGCATCATAAACTTTCCTTGACTGTGTTAGGAGTTTCTGAGTATTAAGTTTAGGCTTTTTTGTCAGTCACAGTCACTCCTGTGATTGACCATCTAAGTAGTAACTCTCTCCAGTAATACACTTTCCACTGCCTAAAGATAAAGCGGTCCCTGGATGGCCCCCTCCATTTGTCCACCAAGGTCAACTTCTTCACTTTCATGTATGCTATTACATTTCATTGATTCTAGACCTCACCTCCCTATTTTCTATCACCTATCATCTGCCTACTGTTATCTACCTATCTTCTCCCCTCAGATGACTCATTACTGAAAGATGGTGAAATCTTCACATATTTATATGTTTTTCTTTAGGGCATGCTGGCCATGTACGAAAGAATTACCAGAAATGGGAAATAAGGATGTGGCCAGTGCAGAAAATGAGCAAAATTTTTTTGAAAGTGTTTAGGCACCTGAAAGCGTGCAAAAGATACTAACATTTCACATTGCATAGTGCTTAACTGCCTTAAAATGAACAGTGAGAATTGGGACCCTGTCTGTACTTCAGTCACCTAATATTTAAAAATGTGTGCCCAAGAGATAGAAACTTAGCAGTACAGCAGAGACTCTGTTTCCTCTGAGACACAGACACTCTAATTTCTCTTACTCAGGGACTCTTCTTCTTTATCCAAGATTTGTTTAGCTACTCTGTGGATTAGCTGAACTCAGAAACCATTAAATCTGCCATCTTGGTATACTGTTCTGATTGGCATGATAGGTGCATCTGTTGTATCTCAGTTATTACAGTTTTTGGCTGTAGGTAAAAGAGGGATAGTGGAATGTTATCCTCTGAGCTGGAGTCTTTTGGATTATGTTCCTACTGTGAAAGTGAAGTTTCTGTAGTCGACTGCTTGCTTTTCTGCAAGTATCCAGATTTGGGGCCGTATTCAGTCTGCTTGAGAATACGTTAAGTTTGCTGTGCTTATAAACTGATCTTCCCAAAGACAAGTAAGTATCGGTCTGAAATCTTCCTCCTGTCATTTCTTCTGTCGCCTACATTTCTTTTAACTGAAGCAATGTATGGAAAATGCTTTTTATGTTGCTGGGCATGCATTTTTCTGTCCTCTCTGAGTCCACCAGTACAACTCTTTACTGTTGACATTCTTGCTCCTGAAAGGAATATCGGCAGTTTAACTGGGCTAACAGTTTATATTGGCGCTGTTTCTTCTACAGGATGGTTTATTTGCAACCGGGCTGAAGGTGTCATTTTCTAAATCAAAATACATTATAGACTTCAACAGAAAAGTGGTTGTTGCCCCTGCCAATAAAGGCAAACTATATAATGAATGTTATATTTCAATATTCTTCAAAAAAAAATTGGGAAACAATTGCGTGGCCAAGTATTTTGAGTTGTGGGGTGTGTGTGTGGGTGTGTGTGGGTGTGGGTGTGTGTGGGTGGGTGGGAGTGTGTGGGTGTGTGTGGGTGTGTGGGTGTGGGTGTGTGTGGGTGTGTGTGGGGGGGTGTGGGGGGGTGTGGGGGGGTGTGTGGGTGTGGGTGTGTCCCCGCCCCGGTAGTTTATCTATGTGGGAAATACTTGTTTTAAAAGGTTTGCAAATTCATTAAGTATTGTGTGTACCTTCATTTACTCTTAGAAGGATGCATTCTAATGCTGCAGTCCTTTGAATACTTACAGATGTGTTTTTCTTTGCTGCTGTTTGTAATCCCATTAAAATCAACACGATTCTTTGCAAAACGGGAGCTGAGATTCATCCTAACATTGTTTTTGTCCCTGTACTGCATTAATCATGTCCGCTATGATGTTAGAGCAATCATGACAAGCAGAGCTGGTTTCATTGAAGCTTAATGCACACAGAACTGAATCTCCCATCATTAATTCTTATTCTGTGAAATTCAAGTTTATTTAGAAAAACATTTGCTTTGTTTGTGGAAACAGGCATTCTAGTTCAAATTGAGTTGATTGCAAAAGTGGCTTTTTCAAAGGACACAGTTTCTTAGTAGCTTGTGTATATTTCAGTTCTGTTATTAAAAATGGTATTTTCCTGCAGGCCTGCAATATCAGCGGAAGCAGAGGAAATAAAAATGCATCCAATATATTGATGGTGTTTTCGAAGAAACTACCTCCTCTGGATGTGAGCATGTGTGATAAAGTGTCTGCCAGTGAGAATCAGTACAGGCTCTCATTTATTACATATTGGTACTTAAAGAGACCGGAGCCTCCCCACTACTCTTAGAATAACTGTAGACTGTTAGGAATGACTGACTTTTATGATAATCACGCATCTTTATTGCAGTGCATTTTAATGGTATGTATAGGTGGCTAATTAAAACTGATTTAATGCTTTGCTGTTAGGAGTGGGATTCAGCTGTGTTTCCCGTGTTACTAGGAGTTGAAGTCAGAGTCTGGCAATATTTTTTTTTAAAATGGGCCGTTAAAGTTGTCACTGCTACATGCTATTTCTTTGGAAAAGAAGAGATCACCCTTTGTATCATCCAGTTTGCTGATTCCCTCTGTTGCTTTTGTGTTATAAACAGATGATGTATTCCTGCAGAATTTTATCTTTTGAAATTAGAGCTGTTTTGATAATGTAGCAATTGGAAAAACAGAAAAAATAAATCTAATAACCTTAAACTGTTGCTGGAAATATATTTTGTTTTCTGAATTCAGAAACTGAAAGGAAGAGCTGGAACCATTTAAAAATTTAGAGAAATGCAAGATTATTCCTGTAGTAAGTGTTTCAGCAATTTAAGCAACAAGAATATTTGACCTAGTGAGAACGCTGAGCCATGCAGTACATTGCTAGGGAGAAGTAGGTGCTACAACAGTCACCTTCTGAAAGTGTTTGAGATTCCTATAGTGGATAAAGGGAGCAAGACTGAATAAGGGGTTCTCCTTCTCATCACTGGAAAAATGTGATGCATCATTAACAAAAGGTTATTCCTGTGTCATCATTGCTGTGTTAGTTGGTAAAGCTTTCTGGATTTCAGTGACAACCACTGTATTGTAAGAAGGCATTTCTCATGAATAATTTCAGTGTAAAACATTTTAGATAATGTTTTATGTCAAGGTTTTCAACAATGACGACAATTTTTCTAGAAAATGGAAGTGTATGATGATTAACTGCTACGGTAAGTTGTCAAGCAAACCTTATTGCTGGATTTTCAGAAAGAGTGCAATTTTGTGATCCTAAGCATTTGCAACTACCCAGCTTGCAATGTTGACAGTTTTAATGGCATTGTAATGCTTCAGCAGATAAACTTACTATTTAACAGGCTCAGAAGAAACCTATGTGCCTAGTGTAAGGATGAAATTAAATGAGTTGAATACATTTTATTCATTTCAGCATTACTGGAAACGTACTGGCAAAAATAATGTTTACATGCTGACTGATGGGTGAAAGATGTATTACTGACCGGTATTTCAAATGGAAGTGTAATGTTGTGTCCTTAAAAATACGAGCATGTAAGCTGTTTGGCTAAAGGTCAGCACATGTTCTGGTAGGGTATTATTTCTATGTACTTTAAACAAAAAAAGAGAGAGACAGCGTGTAAGGTGGCCCCTCACCATAAGAAGACAAGAATATGGAAGAAAAATGGAAAAAAAACAAGGGGAGGAAAAGCTAAAGAAAAACTTAACTTTTTCCAAAATGTTTTATTTTCTTATGTAAATCAATGCTGTGGACAAGTCTAACAAATCTTTATGAGTGAAATAAAATAATGTTTTTTCCCTTGCTCGTGTGTGACATCCTGTGATGGTTCCCCAGTTATTTCTTTGTGTCTGGGGATAATGGATTCCAAGCAGATACTATAGCAGCCACTAGCATTATCCCACCTGGATCGTAATTCCATAACAACAGGACAGCAGGAGAACCCCTTAAAAGAAATGAAAGCAAAACTGTTCCACGATGTAAATAACTGCGCAATTATTCAGCTACACAAGAATTTTATGGAAGTTTATTTTTAAAAGCTTTCATAAGTCACACAGTTCATGTGCAAGGGACAAATAGTCAGAGCTGGATGCTTGAATGCAACAGTAATAAACCTGTCCTGTCAGATGAAGCCTAGCATAGTTGATGGCAGATGACTGGTGAGGTTGTAAAACTAGAATATTCCAAAACCTGTTTTTAGGTACACAGTTCACCTGGGGAAAGGTTGCAGGAAATATGAGGAAAACTCAAACAAAGATATACAGATAAAACCCTTAATGACCAGGAAAATGAATCCGTCCTCTAATTGCCAAAACAGAGCACTGAATGTGATGGTCACTGAAAATGGTCCTGTCTTTCTTTTATGATGAAATATTTATTTTATTTACTTTAAGCTCTGAGGGTGGGATCTTAAAAGGTGCCAACAAGGGTTTTGGATGATCACTTTCTGTGAATGATAAAATTTATGCTTCTGGAGTAATTAGCTTTAAACCCCCCCCTCTCCATTTAAAATATTTTCTGCTGGTCAATAATCCAGTTTCTAAGGAAAATGGAAACTGAGTTCTGTGACATTAAATTTGATTTCTATGTACTTGCCATCATCAAAGATTCCTTCATGAACATCTTCCGAGATGTATATTTTAAAATTAAAAGATCTGCTGGTGTTTCCAAGGGCATTTATGTGGTTTCAGTGGGTTTGAGCTGGTGTACACTGATAGATACTCTTGCCCCTTAGTTGCACGTAACTATTGCCTGAGGCTTTTCAGGTTAGCAGCTTCCATGGGGAGCGCATATGTGTTTTAATGATAAATGCTGTATTTTGTGCTGACTCTTCTGTAGTGTTAGTTCTTGTAACACTGGCAGCAGATACCTCCTATTTTTCCACGTAGCAGAAAAAAGAATACATTCTTCAAAACATGCTATCAAAAATAGTATAGTCAGATCACTGTTTTAACGGATCAGTGATAGGACTGCTATGAATTGTACCAACAACAAATCAACCTTTACCAGGAGGATACTTTTGATGAACTCTTGGACAGATCCTCTGGACAGGATTCTGGGAAGAGAATAGACAAAGAATTCAGCAGCTTCGTTCTGGCAAAGTAAATCACTAGGAACTCGGATTTGGTGTCATTCAATTTGTTTTCAATGTCAGATGGACTGACAGAGGACGGGTAAGGATGGGACAGCTTTGTTTTTTAAGTGGAAGCCTCTTTATTGGCAGGCTACAATGGTTTGGATTCTGGGAATTTTTTTTTTTTTTTAATGCCAGTCCAAACTATATTTTGTGAGTCCCAGACTGGAAGCTTTTCAGTTCACATATGCATACACATTTGCAATTTTGAATAGGACAGTTCTGTGTGGGCTGAAAAAAGCATTATTTATTTTCATTGGTATATTAGCTATCATACTTAGTTATTTTATTGGTTTTCAGGTGTGGTCTTTGGTGAAAAATACAACTTGCAAATCAGGATCTATATTTAACCCCACATAACCACAGATATTTGGGTTTTCAAGGTGACTCTTACTTTATATATGCTTCTTTGGAAAGAGATCCTTTGCATTGCTGGGGTGTGTGGATGTTTCTTGTTAACATCAAGCTTTCCTACACCTGTGTTAGCTTGTAATAATAACAGTGATGCTTCTGGGGGTCCTCAGAGGCCTTAATGAACTTTAGCTCTTGTTTATTTGTTAGGCATTAGTGCCTTGATGCCTCAGTGAATGGCTTTGCAATAGGCCTTCTATAAAAGCACAGCAACCTGAATTCCTTCCTGGGAGGAATGCTGGAGCACAGGGTGCAGGACAGCTGGGATCCAGGATTCACTCCTGCCCTGCCAGCTGAGCTGATCCCGGGCTGGTTCCAGTGTGGGGAAAAGGGCTGGTGCGGAGGTCTGGAGCTCAGGGGCTGCTGCCATCCTGCCGAGGAACAGGAGAGGCTTCGTGAGTGCAGAACAGCAGTAACGTTTAGAGCAAAGCCCTGCTTGATATGTTTGTCCTCTCACTCCTGCAGCTGTGGTCCCCAGTGGCCTTGGGCCAGGGTCACCTTCTGTCCTTGAAACCCTTCCACCTCGTCTTTGCCATGTCCGACTTCGAAGTCTCTGCTACTGAGAACGGTGAGAATAGCACCTAGTGCTTGAACAGTGCTTCATGTGTTCAAAGCTCTTCACAAAGATTAACTAATTAAGCCTCAGCAAGTCCTTATGAGGCAGGTATTTATTCCAGCTGAGTGTTTGCATTCACAATTAAGAATATGCTAGATATAATCCTGCTGTCAATCAGCCTAATTGACTTAAATGTCTAATTGGGTAGATTCCCCCAAGTAAGTTCAGTTTAAAAAAGCGTAGCCTGAGGAGGGGAATTATGCAGTGGAGAAAAACAGAGTGCGAAAGGAAATCCTCAGTCAGGGAAAAGCAAGGGTGACTGTCGGGGTGGTTTTAAAAGCAGCCACGGAGACAGGAGCTGTTTTGTCATTGCTCCAATGGATCTTTTTAACCTGGAGTTAAAACGTACTTCGTAACTGGGTTTGTTTCAACAGGAGAAATGCAAAGAGAAAATCCCTTGTAGTAGCAAGGAGTAGTAGTGATAGCAAGGAGAGCGGCAAGGGACTGAGGGAGGCTACTCTGTGCATAAGCACAGGTTCAGACTCTCTTGTCTGGACTTCTGTTTTGCTAGAGAATGACAGCTTCCCTTCACATCGTGCAGGAGGCCACCTTGTAACCTGCTTGAGGCTGACATGCACCAACATAAACATTTCTTACTGTGGTATTGAATCGTAGATAGTATCTAAAGTGTCGGTAGATGGTACTCAAAAGATGAAATATCTTTTGTCTGGGACACATGAGTTTAAGGGCAGTTGGAGATTGAATGATAAGTGCCAATTTTTAGTTATGATGCACATCATAAGCATTATGTGTATGATGGATACAGTGAACAGACATGATTATTCCTCACTTTTCCTAGCCAGCCAGGTGCAGTGGTGAGCTTAGGTCAGAAAACTTCTTTACTGAACAGATCCACCAGACTTTGTGCAACAAGTCTGAGACTCATGTACTCATCTCCATCCTTTGCACTTCCCACAGTTTGAGCCATACATTGCACGCTCACGCGATGCAGCACCATGAGCTTTGAGCCCATGTGCTGCAGGTCCAGGCTGCCTACTATGGTGGCGTGGAGAAGGGGGAAAAAGTCACAAATGGGAGACCTGAGGCAGCAAGTGTTGCTAAGGGAAAACCCCAGGCTCAATGGGGTAGCTAAGAGCTTGCTTATCTGCTGGAGTCTCCCCTAGACATTTTCTGTGACTCTCCAGGGAACTAGAAGGCATTTCAGGAGATCACCACTCCCTCTTCTTCCAAGGTAAGATGCCTGTGGCATTCCTGATGGACACTGGCTAGCCTGTTCTAGAAAAGCTTGAAGAAAAAGAGCTCGTATGCTTTTCAGGCAATCTGTAATAGTATTTTGCTCTTACTGTCAGAAAGTGTTTCCTCTTGCCAACGGAGGCTCTCTTGCCAAAAACCTTAGCTCATTGCTTCTGCTCATGGCCAGAATGGGTTTGGAGAACAGGTTATTCCTTTTCTCCTTCTGCACCTGAAGGTTATTACCTCCACAGTCACCTCTCTAGAGATGTGATGGGGCTGGCTCATGCCTCCAGCTAGAAAACACTTGGGAGATGGGTAAAAGTTTTGACATCCTCAGGTCTGTTCCCCAGTAGGCTTGCAGCCATTTTCTAGGGTATTAACAATGGCTTGAGCTGATCAAGCCTACAGTGGGATCGATATCTATGCTTAAGCACATGTTTCATCTTACTTCACTGCCTACACCTCATTTCAGTGCTGTGTGTAAGCTGCAAGCACTTTCCAGTTTGGGTCTTGCCTCCCCCTTTCACCAGTCTCATTCCTTCATGTGTGGCTGCAGCACATACAAACATTTATAGCTTGGGACATTGCTGCTGGAGAAATACTTTTCAGAATTGAGATTTAGTGGCACCTTATATGAAGTTTTTAAGTACTTTGCTTAGATCAGTACTATGAGCTTTAAGAAAAAGGAGGTCTACAAAGACTATTTAGAATACCTTCTGTGCGGCAGCATCCAGGGACCTGCCAGGGTGGACTCTTGTTGTGCTAGGGGAGGTACAAGCAGGGTGTTAACAGCAGCTTACAAACAAAAAAAATCCAATGCCTTTCTTCAAAATTTCACTACTGAAAGCAACCCTTGTAGAAATTCACAGTAAAAGCTAACAGCAAGTCATATTTTTGCAGTTGCTGCAGAGAAACCATCTTTTTGCCTGCATCCTTTGCTAGAATCTGCAAACTTGGCTTTGAAAAATAGATGTGGCTGTAGATTCAAGCTGACAAGTGTTACAGCATGAAATGCATTTCAGAGAGGAAAAATGACAATATGAAAAAGTATGTGTAGGAAATGATACGGCTTAGGAAGCTGTATTAACCTGTTGAAAATGTTGTTTTACATATTGTGACATCAGGAACACTTATGTCAAAGTAAAATCCAATAATGTTACTGTGTTTTAAAAGCAAATGCTGCTTTTA
This sequence comes from Morus bassanus, assembly GCA_031468815.1. NCBI lineage: Eukaryota > Metazoa > Chordata > Aves > Suliformes > Sulidae > Morus > Morus bassanus. The sequence continues at coordinate 52,598,722 of CM062567.1, read as the reverse complement.
TGATCACTCATTTCTTATGAACAAATGAGTGGTTGTTTAAAAGAAAAATGGCTGGATAGATTCCCAAAAAAGCTTTAGGCATGAGACAGATCATTTTGGGTTCTTCTTTTTTTTTTTTTTTTTTTTTGGTATTCTGATGAAATTTCTGTGATGATGTTCATCAAATGGCTGCTAACACCTGGAAAAAGCTTGTACTCAGGTAATATTGCTCTAAGTTTTGAATTAATGTAGGCTTATCTTTTCAGTGGTTCCCTATAAAATTGGGCCCTTGCAATTTTAGGAAACTAAAGCTTGATACTACATTTTGTTACACAACGCGTGTGTGCACGTGCATGTTGACTCTAATGATTGGATGTGTTTCTACTTACCTTGTTTTTTGCAGTGATGCTGACATGTCCCAGAAACTATACTGCTCACAGTACAAAACACTTGAGAGGATTTTTCTATTAAATAAAATGATAAAGGTTTACAGCGCTGCAGTGTCTTGAAGTGTCTCTTGAAGTGAAGAGCCTTTTAGGTAATTCTAGCTTTACTAAAGCATTTTTGATATTTCAGCAAAAGAAATGCCTCTCATGATGTGGCTGTATTTAGGAGAAGTGACATCCAGAAGATAAACAGGACAAGTACATGCTGGATGCTTTTACCACACATTTGTAGTATTTGTCACAGCTAGGGCTGCATGACCTGCCAGCTGATCTGTTTACAGACGATAGAAACTATTCTTTCTAAACTCATAAGGTAAATGAAAGTGGAAAGGATGGGAAAGGAAATAGGAAAAGAAAGAGGAGGAAAAGAAAGGTGAAGGACTGCGTAAGCTGACTGAATGTTATTGCCATGGTTCCCGTGACCTGGTGAGCTAAAGGGGCAGTGGGTGACCCGACCTTGCACATCAGCCAGTGCTGCACTGCCAGGCTGGGCTTGTGGGCTTTTGGTGCAGGCTGCTCACTCCCAGGTTAGCCCTGCCCGACCTTTCCTCCTTCATGCTCCTACTGTTGTGAGGTCTTTTTATTTATTAGTACTTCAGGTAACTGCTGAATTCACTTGCCTGCTTGATAAGGTCTCCTGTGCCAGGCAGAGCGTGGCTTTCTTGTACCCATTTCAATTTTCCCCCAGATCCATTCAGCTCTTACAAGAACTCCTTAGAGCAGTATACTAAAAGCACTGGAGCTTTCTCATCCTTTGCACGTGGGTCTCGTGGCACAGCTACTGGGAATTATTTGTTAGATAGGCACACTCCTTTTTCATCTTAATAGAAGTGTGCATTTTCTTTTTCTTCCTGAAGATTTCCATTAACAGCCAATAACTTTTGTATAAATTATTTCCCACAGGGCTCTCTCCCTTGCCATGAATGAATTATTTAATGTATTCCTGCTTCAGGCAGCTGGAGGATCCACACAGAAACCCCACCGTGCTCAGGAACGTCTTCTCTGGTGAGCGTGCCCCAGAGAACCCAATGAATGCACAACTCCAGCTAAGGCCTGGGAGCTGTATGTGGAAAACTACTGATGAGCATGTGTTGAATGCTCAGTTTTAGGCCTCAAGATCTTCAAAGCTTCTGAGAAACATGCAGTAAGCCTGTGAAACACCCTGTGTAGAAGTGAACTGGTAGCAGAAGGAGGGTAGAAATGGGGAGGCGGGTGCCCATCACTGCTCAGGCCAGCAGTACTTACTGGACCTGCCTTGGTTTGCTGATGGGGCAGGGAGCTGCACATGGAGCAGGGGCACGCTGCTATGCGATGCAGAACCTTTGGGATGGTGGTACTTGCCCCCCATGAGCAGCAGGGCTGCTCTCCTGGGAGGTGAGGTGCTGGAGGAGGAGGAGGCAAGTGCCTGCTACGAGTGGGGCCGGAGTGTGCTCTCTCAAAGCCTCTGCAGTGCTGCATCTTCAGCTGGTCCCAGCAAAACCCACCCTGTGACTTCCCTTTTCCACAAGGTGTCTGTAATACAGGATTTTGTTCATTGCTCGTTTACTGGCTGGGTTTCATACAATACACGCACAAGGGTCCTGCCCATCTTATCCATACAGCTCTTTGCACAACCCTAGGCTTCTGATTTTTCCTTCCCCTTCAAATATTTTAGTTTCGTTACAGTTTCTGAGGGAGAGAGCTGTGGTTGGGGAGGCCACCGGGTGGTGCTCTTGGAACAGAAATGGGGGGACTCAGGCGCTGCAGGTTGCTGCTCTCTGCTTGGGAATTAGCTTCACATAAAGGTTTTGGTTTGGCTGCAGCATTAATTTGCAAATGAACTTTGACACGAACAGCTGTTTCTCTCCGGAATGTGCAAAAGTCCCCTGACTTTGAAATGAGTCCAGAGAAAGCATTTTAAATATAGACATCTTCTTCCTGTGCCAAATCAAATGGGAAAAAAACCCCTGTTTTTAAAATGGGGAACTTCTTGACACCCCCTTGGCAGGGATTGTGGCCCAGAGGATGGCTCTGATGATGTCCCTACTTCTGCATGAGAGAGGACTGGGTGACTCGGTGCGCCTGGTGTAGCTTTCGGGACAAGCGCCACAGCTGAAAAAGCAGGCAGTGAGTATGGAAATTTGGTATTTTTGTTCTGAACATCCCCAGGGGAAAAAAAAAACCTGAGGAGATGCTTTCCCTCTGCCTGCCTCCCTGGGAAGCCTCTCTCGCGTTGCTGGTCCCAAGGGGCTGCCCTGGGAGAGACCCAGCACCCGTCGCAGTGGGGAGGTCCCAGCAGGGATGTCGTAGCCCTCCCAGCAGCATGTGCAAGCTCCCAGTTAGACCCCTCGACTGCCTCTGCGGGAACAGGGCTGACACCTCAAATGTGGTTGCAAAGGCAGTTTTCTCTCCTTCTCCCACAGATGGCCCTCAAGGTTTCCCTGTTGGGAAACCCTACAACCTGTTTTTTCCTGGCATGGTTCCAGTGGTGCAAACTGTGCCTGTAGCAAACACCCTTTGGCAGTGACTGAGACCTTGTTTTTACACAATTTGAGGGCTTGGCCGTTTTGGCCACTGTTTAGTCCTTATCTCTTGTCCAGCTTGTCTGTTTTGGAGATAAACACCAAGATTTGTGCCCGTTGCCGAGATGAGCAGAAGAGTTATCAGGGAGGTGCCATCTGGTACCGTCAGATACCAAGGAGGATCCAGACAGAGGTGAACCATGGAAGGTCTTTTAAGTCATGTCTCTAGGTGAAAAATAGATCAAGAGTGAATGGAGATGCTGGAGATAAAATGTGTTATTTTGTTCTGTATCTTACTAAGCTCTGTGGGCTGTTTTCTTTCCTCTGAGTCACAGCCAAGGAGCTTTGTCCCTGTACTGCTGGAACTTGGACTCCATGGTCCTGGATCAGCCTTTTACAAGCAGCTGAAGCTGCTGGAGTAGGCAAGAGGCAGCTGAAAAGGGGTTCTTATCCCCACACAGGGTCTCAGAGGAGGACCTGGGATCTCAGCAACCTCTCTTTCCCCATTTTTTTTTCCTGATATCTTCCTTCCTCTAGGAACAAATGCTCCATTTTTATTACTCTCTGCCTCTTCAAGTTCCTGCGCTCGGCTTGCCCCCATAGCCTCCAGCATTGGTGCAAGAAGATGAGGCACCTGGCAGAGAAAAGACCTTTGAGGAATTGGTTAGCAATTCTCTCCACACCACAGGAGACAGCAGCCCAGTACGTGGCCACTAGCTCTCATTTCGGGCATGGCACAGGTGCTGTGACAGCGCTGGCCTTCCCAAATTACTGCCTGGGAGCAGCTGTTTCAATATAGAAAACATTGACCACCGATGCTGCTGTGGTAATGGGTAAAATTAAAAATGAACAGACACCAGAACAAAACACCAGAGTGTCTGTGTGCAGTGTCATCCTTTAATGGCTCATCACTGCTCTTAACTGACGAACAGCCAGTGTTTGACAGCAAATTTATTTCTTCCTTTATTTTCAGGCTGTACTCAGGGAGCCTCAGCTATTCCCTTGCAATGGCCAGAAAAACAATTGCAGCCACCTCTGGTTCCTGGAGACAGCAATTCTTTGGGCCATGCCAGGTATTCTGCTGGGTTTTTTTTAGCCCAAGTTTTGAGACTTGATCTCTAAACTCATGGATTTAAGCCATCCCACTGCTGCTGCCACCCATGGCTGCAGCGAGGCAGCACTGAGGCACTGACTGCAAGTCACTGTCCCACGCTGACTGCAGGGGCTGCGCACTGAAGCTGGAGTTTGAGCCTGTAGAAGAAAGTACCATCACCAAGCTCGGTGGAGTGCGTTTGTTTTGCAAGGATTGTTGAACTAGACTTGCACTGTATGTAAAGCTTCCTGATGAGGAAGGCTGTGATGACAATGAAGCTGTTGTTAGAGTTGGGGCAGGGTACACGAGATCTTTGAGCACCGATACACAGGCAACTCACCTGATGCTATCGTAGCATCCTATTTACTAAGGGGGTGTGTGTACAGATCCCTCATGGAAGCCAGATTTACAGATATACTTGCACTCTACATCAACTACTTCTACTGTTAGTATGTTATACACCCAGCTCTGCAACTAACCAAATGGACCCAAAGCTCTGTAAATGCAGAAGAGCTTTTCATTTTAGAGAAAAAAAGTTTCCATGCATCGTCTTTGGCTTTTTTGGTGTCTGTTTCTTGTTGCAATAGTTCTGTTTTCCTCCACTGGCTCTGACTTGCTTGTATTCATACATATTTCCTTCTTTAAGAGCCAAAAAATATAAAAGATAAAGTTTCAGGTGGTTGTAAAACACTTTGAAAACATATATGGATCTGTTTTCAAGTCTGTTGAAATAAATGGAAATCTTTATTTGGGCACAAAATTAACTTATGGTAGAAGCCATTGGTCAGGGTCCAAACCCTTCTGGGTCTCCCAAAGATGTGGGGGCCCTGTGCATCCTTGTCAGCTGCAGGACCTGGATGCATTCTTCCCACCACGATGCTGGTGGTTGAGATGAAATCAATGGGGAAGAGGAGATGGGTGTGTTCACTGAAGAGCCCATTAGTATGGAAAGGGGGAAAAGAAAGAACGCACCAAGAAGACGGTGTGGTGTGTGTGCTTGCAGTACATCGTTCTTTCACAAGAGGTCTCCCTGTCTTCTTCCAAAGCTCAGGCAAGCTGAATTTGGTGATAAAAAGTCCAGCCATGAAGGACCCCCTCTGAAGATATTTTTTTAGTGGTTTGGATAATTTAAATGGCGCCAGAGTAAGACAGGATATGTTTTGTACATCCCTCTGATCTTTTTTCGTAGACAATCCCTTTTAGCAACATACATTGTTAGAGATTTTAGATTTTAAAATCAAATGGAATTAACGTTATCATGTTTGAACAGGAAATAGATTATCTGATCTAGTAGGCCCTCTGTTTCTTCTAGTAGATTGAGACTTTCCAGTTCCTGAGACTGAGTGTACTGTTCAGTTGCCACAGAAAAATTTAATTTTACGTATTTGTCTTATTCCCAGAAACTCGAACTACCAAAATGATATTGCTGCTGGCTCTGCAGCAGCTAAAATGAGTTCAGGCTGTAAACAGTTCTGCATATACTGCTTGCTCTTTCTGTGTGTCTCTGCCTCGTGCTCTGCTACTAGTTGTAGCGTGTGCCTGTAAGCAGGACCTAAGGTCCTGAGCCAGCAGCACTTCTGGTGGAGACCCTGCGTGGGACTGTTGCGGAAGCAATGAAGTCAGAGGCAGGAATCTGTGACCTGAGGTGGACCACAAACTGTAAGGCTTGATGAACTCCTCATGGGCAGTCCATGTTCGTGTGAAAATGCTTATTGCAAAAATAAGATGTAAGCAAGGGGAGACAAAATTCTATGAACATAAAAAGTAGAATGGAGGTTAATTTTTTTAAAATTTCCATTCTCAACTGTAGGTGGAAGTTGGAGCCCTTCCTGTGCTGGCAGTGCCTGAAGAACCGAGTCCTGCAGACACCTGGCCCTTGGGGTGACTTGCTTCCCCTGCTGGAGGCGGGCACTGAGCTGGCAGGAGGGTTTGCTCTTGGCTAGCACCGCTTTGTCTTCCCTGGTGTGAGTCCTACAGCACCTTGTCTGTTGTCTTGGCACTCTAGCTGTTTCTTGGTAAAAGGCACAAAATTTAGGTCTTAGGGTTTCTAAACAGGAGGTTGGCTGAGAAAGCCTACGGTGGGCATTAGAAGTTGCCTCTGGAGGCGGGAGCCTATGTGTGTGCAGGTGAGGGTTACACCAGTGTAGTACTGGCATAAGTAAAAGGACATTTGGGTACTGAAAAGAAAAATCGCACTGATTTGGTGGCCTGGAAACTAAATGGACTAATATGAGTCGTTGGTAAGTAGTTTGCTTTAAAAGAAATTTCCCAACTAGAACACACCTTTAACAAGAAATTATGTTCTGCTGATGCTGTTGAAAGAGTTCATGCATAGCTCAAGATAAAAAAGCTACGTATGAAATATAATTTGCTTGCACGCCTTGAGGCAAAAGCGGCCAGAGGTCTATGAAACCATGAAGAAAATATCTGTGTGTGCGCTACAGGCATTTCCTACCTGGTCTGACTGTTCAGACCAAGAAAATGACAAGGGTGAGCTTCTTAGACCTACTGTGTAGATTCTATTTAAAAGTAGGTCACTGCAGCATCTGGAAGTTCATTAGTAGCTGCCAGGTGTGAGGCACATCTCTGTGACAGAGCTGCGGTTGCAGAGGCAAGGGGCAGGGTTTTGATTTGTTGGGAATCTGTTGAGCTTCTGTGTGCATACATCACCTGTGAGCAGGTAGGTGGTCTGCTCCTTTTGTTGACCACTGGAAAGTGGATTTGATAGTGTGTTTTATAGACCATGCATGGCACTGAGTTGCTTACAAGGAATAAATTTTGGAGGGAAGCCTTTTGGAGAGACACTTTTTACACAAGTGCATCCAAGACTGAGGAGCTTTAGGGATTATACAGTTTTCCTTTGCCTAATAAAGAATCTTGGGAATAAACAAATTTTGCTGTGGTCCATTACCTGGCGCCCAGTTACATCCCTGGAGAACATGGAGAAGCTTCAGAAGACAAACCAGAGACTCCTCTGCTTCCTTAACCTCTCTCCCTGTCCCTGTGCTACAGGCACTGCTTTGAGCCAGGTTTCTCCTGCAGTTTGTTTCCTATGTGGAAAAAAAACCCAAATCTTACTGTCTCCCATCTTATTTCAAATCGTGGTTGATACACTGGCCTATGTGTACAAATTTCTCTCTTCCTGGGCTTTTTTATTTTTTTTTTTTAATGTTAGCTTTATAAATCCCCTGGAAAAAAGACAGTGGGTGTTAGAAACTTACTGAAGGAAAAAAATCTCAACACATAATTATGAGGGTTGAGAACAGCCACACTCAAAAGTTCACAAGAATAAAATCTTCAGGATTGGGTCCTTTAATCTGTATATATAAAGCTGTTGTGGGGGAATAAAAAGGCTGCCAAGTAGTCTCTGTTAGAGAATCAGCTGATTGCACAAGTTCAGAAAAGGCCTGGCTTGTAGCAGACTTTATTATCCAGGCATATTTGGGTTTGGGACTGCATCTGTCTTGCCTTGAATGGAGCATAAATGGCAATATGGTTCTGCTTGAAGCTACAGAAACCCCTAAGGTTTATGTAGGCTTTAAAAGTTGAGCTCTAAGTTTATCTGTTCCCATCTGAAAAGGCACCTGAGTTTAAATATCTAATCTGACTTCTTTCAACTCGTAAAAAAATAATAAAACAAAATGGGTTTGAAAGGGAATCAAATATAACATTTAAAAAAAAATCCTCTGGGTGTTTTCTGGTTTTGCTCTGTCTGACTTGCTGGATAAACACTTAAGCTCTGCTGGGGTTGATTCATAAGATAAAGTTGTAAAGTGTTATCCTGCTTATATCTCTGATTATCCTTTATGAGATGGAATGTCACACCTGCCAAAGTGTTTAACATAAAATATTTTTATATGACATCTTTTATCTCAAAGCACTCCGTGAAGCACTGAAATGGTGCTCTAAACTTCCAGATGATGGGACCATTACTGCTGGGTGAGTCATGTTTTCAGAGATGAGTGAAGGATTTGGGATTTGGACCCACAAACATGATCCTCCTCTTATGTTCTCCCCTGCAGTCAAGAAAATTTCCTGTGTGCCGCAGGGAAAAACTGCTTGACTCACATGGGTTAAATCAAATCAGTATCAAAGGATTTCACTGATTCGTTATGGGCATCTAATAAACCTGCAACAGGTGAACTGTATATTCAGCATCAGTATTAGCAATACAACAGATAAACCATGGGATTAGATACTTACAAGACGTTAATTAATGCCTATAAATGCCTAAATTCCCTCTTATAACTAACTCTTCTAACCTTCTGGCAGTGTTGGGCTGAGGTTTGCCTGCTGCTGTTACCACTTTTCTCCCCACTGCTGCAAATTTTCATGCATCTTTCACCCTTGTTTCCAAGCTGATGTTTTTCCTCAAGTCTCTTGGGAATTCCCCACCCATTTCCGTTTAATGTGATTGTTGTCTTAGGCAAACTTTGTCATCGTTAATTTCCTTCTGGCAAGGTGAATTTTGGGATAGGCACCCTCTCAGCACAGATGTCTCAGGTCTTTATTTGCAAGCACTGTTGACTGCTGCATCCCTCTCACATCATCCCTTGTTATCCAGGTGCAGGTACGCCCATGTTGCTGTAGTTTCTGTTTCTTCCTAGAATTGGAAGTAAAAAAAAAATCTAGTGATGGAGTATTTTAAAGCAGCCGAGTGGCTTAGACACACCAAATCACATCATTGTGTGAAACTGGGACTCAGGTTCCCAAGGTGTTGTTGAAAAAGCTGCGCACTGTGATTTTTCTAAGGACCCTTGCAGCAAAGAACACCTTGAGTGAAAAATGCTGTGAGCTCTTCAGCGTACACACAGAGTGTGCAGTTTCAGGATTTATAGTCTCAGCTGGAGGATCATCCGTCCATCCTAGGAATGGGATCCTAGAGCATCCTACTGCAGGGTGTAAAGAGGTATGTTCCCTTTGGAACACAAACAGCTCAGCCTGGCCAGAGTGCTGCCCCTGCTGCTCCTGGTTTGGGTTTAGCAGAGCAATGTAGTGTCCATGCACATTGTCCTGTGGCTGGAGCTGGGGAAGGAGCTGTCTTTGCTGTGAGCAACGGTTTACTGAAACTGCTCACATTTCGGGTGGCAGAACAAACACTCGTGGACACAGGGAGCTTTGGCCCATGACCCAGCAGGGATCGATTCCTCATGCTGCTACCAGTTAGTGGGTCAACTGTCCTTGCATCGACTCTGGTGCAGCAAGGGCCTCCTGTGAGTTAGATGGCTCCCTTACAAAACTGCGTGCTCAAGCACGTGGGTGTTACTGAACACTGGGGAACAATCAGGTCCCCAGGCAGCAATGCTGTTCTCCTTACAGTTTCTCTCTCCTGGTGTATTTTCGAGAGAGAAGTTAGTGTTTACAGATTGTCTGTGCAGGTGCGCGTGTTTGCATTTTCATTTCTAAACAGAGTACAGGAGGCTTTTCCTGCTCTGGGGTGAGGAAGTCCTGCCAGAAAAAGCACCGAGCTTTTAAACTTCATGGGAATATGGAAGCAAACAAAGTGAGGAACATAAAAACCCATTTTCCTTTCAGATTCAGATGGTGGGGAATGAGTACATCCGATCTGTGTCACCTTGCCACACAGAATTGTTTTCTGAGGCTATCTGTGGGTCCTTTCATGGAAGTCTAATGTTTCTGCTCTAGAGGAATCATAAAAAGATACCCATTAAATAGACCCAGTGTTGATAAAACCATTTAGATATCCATTCAATAAATATCAGGCTTTTTTTAAGGGCGTATATATTCCATGAATAAATATGCCTCAAACTCTTTAATTCCTGTGGTACAGGTCAGTCCATCTAAGTTATCTATTTTCTTCGGAGCTGCTTAGATTTTTGTGTGTGCTTGAGTGAATCTTTCATTGAATTCAATGCCTGAGATGATGATAAGCTTCCTTAATATCTTTACAAAGAAAACTAATTAAAATCGTCCAGCTACTGCAGTCCAGAGAGCTGTTCACCAAGGATATATTTATCCTGCAGTGGACTGTTCTGGCAGTATTCAGGGGTTACGTAGGTGTGATAAGGCCCTTCCTAATGACGGTTTCTCATAATGTCTATTCAGAACTCAGAGGGATGCTGCAGGGAATGACAAACCTCCCTGATCTCAATGTTTCATCATCCTGTCTTGGACCTGTGACCTGTCCCGTGACAGCAGCAACTTGTGCTTCATCCTTTGCTTTTTTTTTCCATTGCAGAGGGAAATATACAGGTCCACTTCTTTCTTAGGTAAAATAGCAGCTGAGATACTAGTGAATAGCAAAGGGGCTGTTTTCCTTCAGCCCTAGCACCGTAGCTATGCAGAGTCCTCCTCCATTTCCTCCTCTTCCCTCCCCTGTGTCTTGCTCTCCTTCCGCTGTGGGGTTTGCATTGTATGATCTGCCTGTGCAGCCTTCTGGGCTGAGCATTTTAATTACACTGCTGCAGGCAGGGATGTCACATACTGTTAATGATGCTTCTTGGGAAATACAAATAACTTGCTGGTTAACTCTCTGTTGTAGCAAAACCCCATAAAAAGTGTACATGGATGCGGAGAAGGAATACTGATATGTGAGAGATACAGAATAAAGCCAAAAAGCAGACAATCTGTTTTCTCTGGATTAAGTAGGTGACAACCTGTATGACTACCCCAAACCTGAACTGAGCCTAAACATGGTGTTTGGCAGAGTGACTGAACAGTTCAGGTATTTGCCAGCCTTTTTGCTGCTAAGTTGCTTTGCAACCCCTAGCCTAAGTTAATAGTAATTATAGGCCTAATGTAAAAGCCGATGGAAATCAATGAACATTTTCTGTGACTAACAGAGAGGTCCTTCCAGAAGACTGTATCTACTTCTTCACTCATCGGTAGCCCCGATGAAACAGGGTGTGTGTTTGCACGGCCTGCTGCAGGATGGAGAACATATCTCCAGGGTGCTGGTATCTTCCCTGGCCACAACAAGAGCCATCTCTGCCCAACCTTCTGCCTTCAGGACCGGACCTAAACAAACTTTGTGACTTTGTGACTTTGCCCCTTTAATGCAGGCTGGGGCATTTTGCAGAGTGGTGATAATGCGCTTTCCCTGCGGCTGAAGTCAGTACGTGCTGTAAGCCCTGACTCAGTATTTCCTTCTTGGGCTCTGAGAGGATTTTAAGCTGACCTGCCTAGAAGGGAAACGCTCTCATTATATCTGTGCTATAAGGTGAAAAATGGGTCTGAGAGCAGGCTGGAGTAGATTATTTGCTGGCTGTAGTTCCTGTTCAAAGCAGACACTCTGTGAGTAGAAGGAGTCAGAGAAGGGATTAGGCTACTCCTGTATCAGGTGGGGTTTAGTCATTTCTTTGACCAAGTTTTCCCCTCATCGGGACTGTTTTGCAGGTGGGTGAAAGCAGTAGGATCCCCTTTTCTCACGGGGACAGAGGTGAGGAGTCAAAGTCTTCAGTAAAGGGAGTGGCAGAGCCAGAGATAAAATGCAGGAGTCAGACCTGCAGGACCAGATAAGCATCCCTGCCATCCCATCAGAGGCTCAAGTAAGCCTGCCCCATCTCTGTCCCCTAGGAAGTTCTGCCATCACTAACACATCATGAGTGCTTCTGTCTGCAGGGAGGCCAGTTTGCTGTCCATGGACAGAGCAATTTAACTATTAGGGAAATCTGTATTTGATGGGTAGCCTCTTTGATCTGTTAAAAGGACTGCTTGCAGCATATACAATGGCTTGAATTTTAACCTTGTTATAAATTGCAATTTATTACAATGTGTGTTGTGCTCTAGAATATATCTGAGCTGGGAATGCTCCTTCACAATTACTTTTCCTGGGATACGGGGATTTTCAATGTATTCTTTTCATGGCAGTCGATACCCTATTAAGGTGATGACAAACCTTAGTGACTGTAATTTAGCACTGAGTCTGAAGTGAGGTAACCAATTTGCTTACCTAATGATATAATCGATAGGCACAGAAATTGTGCAAGGGCAAATCTGTGTTTTTCTGCTTGCTGCTGGCAAGGAAAACAGCAATGTAGCTTAGTGAATTATGTGAACTGCCTGTTGCGTGACTTGAGAATCATTAAAGATTTAAAAAAAAAGTCACATCTCTTTTGGGAAAGTTGCCAAAGTGTTTTGGAGGGCAGAGCAATGTCTCTAACCAATTGTCATTGGCAAAATATCGTGTTGCATTTCTTATGATATTCTTGTAAGACAGATTTTTTTTTTTCCCCTACCAGTTCTGTTGTCAGTGAGACCAGCAGGAAACTCTTACCTGGGTTTCTTAATGTTGAGAATCTTCTCTGTAGTAGCTAAGCTAACAATCAAGGCTTTTATTGCATTTCAGGGATGTTCCTGTTCATTTGAAAGCATTAGCAATGTTGTTCTCAAGGAACTACAGAAAAGATATAAAAAGCCTTTTAATCCCTTTCTCTGCTAAATAGGCAGGAGCAAATCATGCTGCCTCCCAATCCAAACTAGACTAGTCATACCCATCGTCATTTGGGAAGATGTTGCTTACCTCAGTTGCAAGTGTTAGTACTGCTAGTGACGTTCTTTAGTCCCATCATTTTACCACTCATTTCATCAAACCAGTCTTGCCAATTAATTAGTACCTCCACTCTCCCTCGGTGCCACATCTATGCCCAGGGAAGCAGGTAAGCTCAGAGTACCTGCAGTTCCCACAATGTCACAGTGTGATAACTGCAGTCCCTCTGACCCATGCAGAGTCAGAGCCAGCCTTTTGCATTTGTCCTTGTCCAAATTAAGTCAATGGAGAGGCATATGAGCTTTGGAGGATGCCAGCAAAAGCCCAGGCCGTTGACACTGAGTTCCCCTGTCCTTCCACAAGCAACAGTGGTGCCTGGGAGCACAAGGTACTGGCAGCATTTTCTGCCTTAATTTCCTTGTAATGTGCCTGGGATGGAGGTGAAATGCTAGCACCTTGCATGGAGGTGCTAGTTAATGATCATATATCAAAGGCAGCCCTTAACTTTCCTTGTCACATGTTGCTGCCATTTCCAGCCACTTCCACTGGCAGAGAGCATCAGAGCACCGTCCTCGTTAACCACAGCGATGTTTGGCCTGCCATGCTCTTTCCTGGTGTCATGGCTTTACAAGCCAGGCTCACTCAGATGCCTGTGGTTTAGTACCTAATGGAGCATGCCAACTCAGGCTGGTGAGGCTAGCCCCGTGTGTCATCTCTGCAGTGTCCTGAGAGCGTGTGCACACTTAGCAAGAAAGCAGCCACTCCTCTGCAGGAAGGCTGTGCTTTTCCAGCCAGCTTGGACCTCCTCTGAGGATCGAGGTGTTCTGCAAAACTTATCAAGGTGTTCTGCAAAACTTTCAATGTGTTTAGGCATCCATTCAGAAGAGCCTGGAATCTATTCTGAAAGCGATGAGGCTTAAGCACAGTCTAATGATGTGTTTATGGCACTTTATTTAACAAGCATGCATTCCTGAATGGTGCCATTTTCTGCATTTATATTGATAGGCTATGATAATTTCAGGGGAATGGAATAGCAAAAAGGAAACATTTTTCATTTGAAAAATTCTTGCTGTCAGCAAAGGGAGTGACTAGTGGAATATCTCACTTCTTTGGGCAGATTCTTCGCTGTTCAACACAGGCAGTTTACAGCAATTATAATGGTTTGCATTGCTATTCTTCCAATTAGACAGGGGTTGCTAAAACTTGTGACAGTTATTTGCAGACTCATCAGATCAAGTTCTAAAAAGTTAAACTCTCCTAGGGGGACAAAAAAAGAAAAAAAAATGAGTAGGTGAGAAAAAAAAAACCAACAAAACAGGTAGGGTGAGTCTACTAGGCTTTAACCCTGCAGTTGCCTCACTTCAGATTTGGGATAAATTAGACTGAGAAATTTTGTGTATTATCATATACCTATATTCCAAAGAGCTTATATTTTAATTCACGGTCTTTCATAGTAAAGGTGTTATCATTGAAGATTACTATTTTGCAAGACAGGAGGGTCTCATTCCTTGTGAGGTGTGGATGAGGGGTGCAACCTCTATGTATTTGGAAATTGCACCGTGCCCCATTCAAGTGTGGGTTGAACTTCCACTTCTTCTATAATGCCATTGTTTTTTTGCATTCAGTACTGATTTCTATTTATTGATCTCATCTGAAATGAGTTTAGAGATTTTTCATGAAGTATGTCTGTCTTTCACTTTTTTTCTTAAACTGAATTTTGTGAAACTGCATGTATTTTAGGTATTTTTTCCTTTTTTCTTAAGAAGTCAGATTCTAACTTCTGTGGTAGGGCCTCTACCTTGCACAGAGATTAAGAACTATGAAAGATCCAGGGGTGGGCCTCCACTGGAAAGTGTGATCTACTCTTTAAAAATGTGGTGGTACTCAGGACACTAATGCAAAGATAGCACCACCCCTTAAGTGCAGAGAGGTGACAGATGCTTAACTGAGTTTCCCGGTTCCTGTGGCTGAAGGGAGGTGAAGGCAGCTCAGCTGCCTGGTGTGGCCATGCACAGGAGGTGGTTGGTGTCTGGTTTTCAAGTTCTTGGCAGTGGCTCCCAAAGCAGCAGGGTAAGGCCAGCAGGTCGTACTGCCCAACATGCTGAATCCACCTTTTCTGTGTGAGAATGGTTCTGATGTTTTGGTGCAAAGCCAGGTGGTGATATCCTGAAGAAAATGGAATTTTTGGAAATTTCTGCTAAGGCATAACAATGAACCATGTGAGCCTGACAAAACAGAATTTGATGGCCAGAGACGGGAACTGAGAGATAGGGAAGCACTTGTTTTACGACTATATCCTTGAGGAGAGGTGAGAGACTGATCAAAGGAAACATCCCGTCTAAGAAGACACTGAGAACAGGGTGATAAAGTGTATAGTCAAGGAGAACGACTAATTGGGATGTTGATAAGAACTAAAACAAGGTGTTCATTATAATACTAAAAATCAGGCCCATAGGCCAGGAAAACCCACCTCTAATAAGTCCCTTAATTTCTGAGCATGCGTGGGAAATTAAAAGTGAGCTGTACCCTTAAGTCAAAGCGAGAAAGAAATTAACCATGATTAGCTGATGCCTGTGAATATTAACTGTGACAAGAAATTAACCAATTATTAGCTGACGCTTGTAAAGACCTTAACCAATTATTAGCATACGTTTGTGAATATTAGCTGTGACTGACACCTTTAACTGTATAAATGCCTTGTAGTTTCTCGGTGTGGGGTGCCACCTTTGTGGGCTACCACCTAGCATCACTCTTTGCACAAAAATTAATTAAATAAAATACCTCCGATCTGTGTGTAGTTTGAAGTTTTGCACACCAGGCGAACGAACCCACTTTTTGGGACAACAGCTGTGCTGCAAAGTCCTACACTGAGTGCTTGCACTGTTTTGAAACATCTGCTGAGCAAACTTAAACCAGCTTAAGCAGGTGCAGCTGTTTATCCTGGGAGTTACAACAGTGCAATTAGCCTGATCTGAACTGGATTTGAGCACATGGGTACATGCTCTCTGTGGCAGGTCATGCTTGAGTTTTTCTGTCTTTTGTCTCAGTTCAAAGCAGAAACATGCTGGTGAAACACTGCTCTTGCTTATCTTCTCCAGGGTTGTCACAAGACCTCAGCTAACTTTTTGGAGACATGGGTTACATTTGCCTTCATCCAACCAGAGTGGAAGGTTGGCTGTAGCATCAACCGTGCTGATACTCCTGTCTTCCTAAAGCCAACAGGTATCCAACCAGTCGATCTTCATGAGATAATGATTATTCAGTTAGACTCTGTCTGGCTGTAAGCTAACAGCAAGGAAGGAATAATGTCAAAAACATGTGAGTATTAGCCAAAAGAAGCAGTATTGCTTTAGTATCAGATCTTCACAAAAGATGTGGGGAAGGTGCTTGGAAAGATTTCCTGCTTTGTCCCTTCCAGACTAACTTGGGGGGTCTTCACAATGAATGGAGCAAAATACATGTCTGGGGGAGAAAGAAGTCACCTGCAATCTCCTTTGCGTCTCTTTCTAATCTCCTTTGTGGTTCCCTGTTAGCTATTGTGCTAGTCTTCACTCCAGTCTGGCTAAACTTGGTTGAGCCTGCAGCTATTTTTGTAACACTCCCTTGAGGTACCCAGTTGGAAGCTGCCTGTTTGCCTGGTGTTAATGGCAGTCAGACCCAATTATATGCATGTAGGGGATAAGTTGTTTCCTCTTACTCGTAATGAATCCTGACCTTTCCCAGGATCTGGCTTGTCTGTTTATTCAATAACATGCTGCCCATCACACTAAGGAGAGAAATGGAAAATTCCTCAAGCCTGCCCAATGTCAGCCATCTGTCTTCTCTTTAAGCAGCTAAGGATGAAAAAGCACATGTATGAAGCAAGCAGATGTGACTGTCCAAGTGTGCAGGTTTGACCCTTTGGCAGAAGGAGCACTGCAGATGCAGTATTTGATTGGAACATGCAAAGAGAGCTCCCACACTCAGCCTGGAGAAGCAGCACTGGGCATGGGGTGTAAGAGTGCTTTTGTTCTGGTCACACTGGTTTACCTCTCTGGGGACCAGTCTCTCAGAAGAGTCCAGCCTTGTGGGGAGCATGTTTAGGTGCGGGGGCTCCTAGAGCCAGCCAGTACAGTATGGTTGTGAGTGGAGTTGTGCATTTGCCTTTGTTTCTTGTGGCTGTGGCAATGGCAGGGGAACTGGATTTCTGCATAATGGTTTTGTAAGAGGAGAAGCATCATGGAAATTCAAAACTTGTGCTCTTGGGTAGGATGTGAGTGCATAAATCACGCAGGGTCTTTTGAGAATTTTACCCTCTAGCCTTTGTCTGTGGTAGCTTTAAGCCCAATTTTTCTCTTGTTGTTTTAATCCCTCTGTGTGTGTGTGTGTGTGTGTGTGTGTGTGAAGATGAGGCAGCTGCCAGCTGCAAAATTACTGGAACAAAGGCAAGTTTTCTAAAGCATTTTATATAACGCTTGTTCCCTTTCATTTGATGAATAATTCATTAATGTCTGTGTTTGAGATAATTATTATGAAGGCTACAACCTTGTTCATTATTTGAACGAACACAAAACCTTACAAAGAAAAACTCTGGAAGTACCTAATTTACGCCCAGCAAAAGGGTTGCTGTTCTTAGCAAGTTGTCGAAGTGTGTGTTAAACAGCAAAATCATATTTACCTCATGGGCTGCAGAGCAACAAAGTCTCCCTAAATGTTTGTTTAAGAAGCTGATGCATTTCTGTTGGTGTTTAGAAAAACTCTCCAGTCATTTCTTCCTTGCTTGTGTTTGTCCAGCCCTGGGTTTTCCTTGGCTGCTGCTGGCTCTGCTAGGCACAAATCTGAACAAGCCAACGCAGTTAAACCACTGGGGCAGGTCTGAGGGCTGGTCCAATGTGTGATCATCAGAGTCTGTGTTTAGTTTCTTTAGTTTCTCTCTACCTTGCTCTCCAGCCCCTGGGAGTAAAAGTTTACCCTGTGGAAGGCAGTGATGGTGTGTTATCCTCAAAACCATAAGGGGGAAGAGGCTGGCACAGCCCTGCCGTCTGTGGTGGGGGAGTGAAAATGGACTGACCATGCGCAAAAGAGGAGAGAAGGGGGAAAAAATGGGCAAAACAAGAAGAGTAAAGTAGCCCTTATAACTAAGTGTGCTGCCGTCCTCTTGCACGACCCTTGGTGCAGCATGGTGCATCCAAAGGTCTTGAGGTGTAAGATCGGTCCAGTGATGTTACCCATGACCCAAAAACAACGTGACCCTCTAGAGGATGACGGTTCACCCTGCTTGTAATATCTGAGCTCAGCAAGAAAATCATCTCTGGTCTGTTAAATCTGAGCTGGGCCTCTTTATTTTTAGTCTTTGTTTTGCCTGATGGCTTCTGTGCCTTCACAGGAATCATAGGGGGAGCACAGACACTTGCTTCAAACACAGCGTTCCCTCCGGTGTCCTGGATACTTCTTGACAGTTCAGTTTTAATTTTCCTGTGTGTATTGATGGTTAGAAATGTTTTGAAACATTAGTGTCCTAGCCAGCTGGAAAAATGTGAGATGACGGCATCACCGTTCAAAACCTTAATTGCAAATAGTGCTTTCTACTCTGCTGCACAATTTCATTCATTTGAAATTTTTCCTCTTGCTTTCCAATGAGTTTCTTAGTTAGTCTCAGTTCTGATTCACACATTAGGGGGTCAGAAGGGCCATTAGATTGTCTAAAATAAGCCCAATTTAAATGTAATATTCCTTGAAAATATTATTTTTGAATACTGAAAACTCAGGATGTCAACATAATTTTCCCAACCCCAGAATTTTTTAGCAATATTTCTACACTTTTATTGCTCATTTTGTGCACCTGAATTTTCCAGAATCCTCCCAGATTCATGTGCCCAACAGGTCGTTTTTCATCACTTCATAGAAAACCCTGTTGCTAAAGTGTCAGCAAGTGATAATTTAATAAGAGTTTGTCAGTTGGCATGAAAGTTAGTAACTTGATGGGTTGCTTGTAAACTTGCCTTATAACTGTGCAGTAATAACAGATAGCTTTGTTGCTGACACAACATCTCTTTAGAAGATCTGTAGGTGATTTTAACAATTTATGAATGGAAACTTGGTGTTAAATGTAATCTTACTGCATTCTGTGTCATGAAAACTATGGGGAACAGTATTGTCTCATTTTAATGGGTGTGCTCTGCACTAGGAACAAGCAGCGTTACCGCAGGCGGCTGGGAGACAGGTATCAGGACTCCAGGGTTTTAATGCTAGGCTTACCACTGATCTGTCATGTAAACTCCAAACATGGCAATTGCACTCACGTATCAGCAATGATTAAGGTTCAAAGTGCGTGTCTTAAGTTTCCTAAATCGTGGTGAGCGGTACTCCTGAAATAAACCCTGGCGGTCTGTGTGGGTGGAGGCAGTGGGATGCATGAGGGCAGGGTGGGATTGCGTTACCTGTCCAGCTGCAAAGAAAGGGCACCGTCACCGGCTGACAAACTCCCTGGGTAAAACTTCACAGGCAGGATTAGCGTTCACAGGGATTAGTCATGGAAGCACCAGGTGTTTGCTCAGGCACAGCAGTAGCTCTGAAGGGATCAGGCTCAGGAAAATATCTTCCTCTTTTACCTTCTTAAGCATTGATAGCTGTGTCGCTCTAACTCCAACAGCAATTGTAGTTTCCTGATACAATGGGAAGCAGTGGGGAGGAGGAAGGGCACAATCTACTTTGTGAAAGGGTTCTGCAAGGCATTGCCCTGCCATCTCTCTCTCTTCCCACCCCGCCCCCCCCCGAACAGCAGTTGTTGAAAGTACATTAAAAAATATCAATTTGTTGCACATATTTCTCTCTGCTGGACTGAAATGTTCCATGTATGTCACTCAGTACCTTTTATTTACTCAGAAAATGGAACAATTGAAAGTTAAAAATCATGCACATGCACTTTTTGTTTCCAAACTGAAATGCTTCAGCCTAAACTCAAAACGTTTCTGGAATGCTGCTCTTCTGTTACCTTAGAGCCTTCATCGCTCCCAACTCCTCTCCAGCACCGTGGTTGCTCTGTCTCCCAAAGCTGCTGTGTAATTGCTATGATCCCACATCCCTCTAGATCAGCAAGAGATACTATAGTGAACCATGGGAGCTGTAGCTTGATCCAGACAGCACAGGCTCTGGGAGAAAATAAGGTTGCAAGGCATCCAAAGTACAGCTTCTCCTAGGCATCACGTGGCATTTCAGTTGGTTGTTTAAAAACCACAAAACCAAACCCCAAACCCATCCCTCCCCCAAGACCTTAACATGAATACTTTTTTAACATTTTCTTCTACTGGAAACTTGCCCCTCCCACACAACACAACACTTTCCAAATCTCTGGTCTGAGAAAGTCACAGCCATGTTGATAAGAAAGGATGCTTCACTGCCAGATATGAGGAGCTTAGCTTGCAACTGGTGATGTGAAGGGTTAAATCCCAGCCTCCCCTATGCCTGGCACTAGCATGAAATGAAGACAGGGTGCACTCTCTAGAGCAGTGAGGATTGCTGGGGAGGTGCTGCAGTTACAGCTGGTGCACAGGAAGGTTTCAGGAAACTGAGGATCCACAAGCAATAGCCAGACACAGTGGTTGATCACCTCTGGCATTTCATCCATCATTGGTTTAGGGATTGACACACGTATGGATTACATACACACCTTGCTTGCAGTCAAGCCTCCTTGGGACTGTGAGGCTATAGGAGGTTGTTGCACATTGGGATTTTTATTTCCCAGGAGGAGATGCAAACCTTGGAGCTGTGACAGTCCCTCCGGCTTCCCAAACAGCTGTCCCAGGTAGTTGCTGCCCTATGCTCTCCCACGCTAGCAGCCCTCATGGAGGTTATTTATCTTCCAGCTGTATTTTTGTCAACATGTGTGCATCACCAATCAGAACAACATGTCTTGAAGGTCTGGTTTGGCTGCTCACTCTACCTTCTTTCCTTTTTGTGGGTTTGCCAGTGGAGGGTATCAAAGGGAGAGAGCAAGCTCCGAGATGAGGTGGGGTTGAAATGTATTTGATTAGAGGAACATTTAAAGGATTTGTCTCCGTGGACAATTCATCCATGGTTTATCTGTAAAAACAACTCTCAAGGTGCTTACTGATGTGAGTTTTTTTGAAGGGTTCATATCCTTTAAGCATTTGTTCTATTTAATTAGGCAAAGTCATACTGTTGACTATTAAGTTCAACGATAGACAGAAACAATTAGTGACTAGTCCCAGCAGGTTGGGAAGTGAAATCACATGTAAAAGCATAAAGGCATCTGGTCGTGAGTGGGGTCACCAAATCTCTGATAGATCTAATAGTTTCCTTAGTATTTTGCAATAACGCCAGAGTTGTGTGAGCTTTGAGATGGACAAAAGTATAATTTCTTAGAGCTGTCTACAAAGAGATGCAAATAGTACAATATATTTGCTGTTTACGTTTTTGGGGGCTTTTTTTGGCTTGTTTTTTGTTTTGTTTTGTGGTGGTTTTTTTTTTTGTTTTTTTTTTGGTTTTTTTGGGGTTTTTTTTGTGTGTGTGTGTGTAGTTAGTGGGTTTGTTACTTTATACCAGTACTATGAGTGCTGTTTTATATGGAGGTACTAGTGGAGAACTACCTTGATTGAGTCATAAGAATATACATCTAGAACTTTGCGTTTGCCAAAGGATGACAAAGGTATAAGGGAAAAATGGGCTATGGGTATCTTCCGGCCTGATCCAATATAGTTTTCCTCTGGTGAAGGCCCCAGAAAGCTCTGCAGAAGGAAGAGGGTCCCCATCCGTTTGCCAAAAGGGGAGATTTGGAGGCATCTTACTGTTTTTGCAGTCTGTACTTTTTTGTATCTGACAGAACTGGATTATTAATTGGAAAACTAATTATTCTATTAGTTTGGGAGCAGGTGAACAAAGAAATAGATGTTTTTTTATCTGATGAACCATGAATAAAAATGATATATTTACCATTGTTCAAGCATAAAATGGAAGGAGAGAATATATAAAATGTAAACTGCCAGTTGTTACTTTGATTCCTGTTTTCCACTGATGGAAAGCTAGCAAGTTCTGCCACTGCTAGTCCACAAGGAAGGATTAGAAATGGATGAACCACCATGCCTATACTGAGAAACAATGTAAATTGAGAATTATGAACTGAATTCTAAAGCTTTCAATTCTTTATATTAAAAAGAGGGGGTTTTCCATTTTAACAGTTTTATTCCCTTTTTTCCCCTTTCTGCTTGTATATGTAACATGTGCATGGATAGGAACAAAATTAGGGAAATACAGCAAATATCTTGAACCTAAAGAGTTTATTGTCTCCACTGTTGTCAGAGCATAGTTGAGCCTGAGAAACTGGAACTATTTTCTTGAGGCTAGACAAAGCAATTTCTGTCCTTCCTTCATCTTTTCACGTGAGATAGATAGGAAGGAACAAAGGAATCTTCCAACCTACTCCGTACATGCAGGGAAGGATTCATTTTGATCTGGCGTAATATAGGGTGGTTAACCCTTTATTGTACTCTGGTTCAAAAATATTTTCATGTGGCCCAAGGATGGGATTGAGAATTGGAATAGTCCAAGTTTGTCCTTAGCTCTTTCAGAATTGGAAACCAGGCAAGCTCATTTGATGTTTTCATGCCTGCAAAATGGAGAAAGATACATTATTTAGGATGAATAAAGTTAATTTATTAATATCTGAAAAGCAGTTTGAGGTCTCTAGACAAAAAGTATTGTAGGAAATGTAAGAAATATAGAAGAGAGACACTATTATACTTTAGACAAATCTTTCTCTTCCCCCATCAATCAAATTAATTTGCTCTGAAATGCCAATGGAATGTGTAGTATTGAAATAGTTTTAAGCCTGAGTTGAATTTTTAACTGGGCTAAGTCACCCTTGCAACTAGCCTGTGGTCTTTGGAATCAAGAGCGGCCAGTGAGAGACAGTGATGTATGGTATGGACTAATGCACGGTTTGTGGCCCTGGGGAAAGGAAAGGAAAGGAAAGTTTTTTAGAATACTTTAAAAGTTTTCTGTCTCATTATTTCTTAACTGGAAAAAATGGAAATGGCTCATAGTGACAGGACTAATATAGAGCATCCCTGCACACTATCAACCAAAAGCACTTCTGCTTCTTAGCATTAGTCCTGGTCAGTTTTCACAGACTTTGCTAAATACTGAAAGTTCCTGAGGAAGAGAGGGAAAGGAATAAAAGCCCCATTTCTCTCATTTGCTTGCTGCAAACACTGAGTGTGGCTCTGTGCCTTGCAGAAGGATGACAGATACAGCTCTCCCTAATGGCTCTGTTGGTCCTGCACTGACAAGTGTAATGTGTGCGCATTGATATTCTCTGCCAACAGCTCGGTAAATCATCCATGGGAGCATCATCAGGGGGTCTGTGAACTGGGTCGCCACTACTGGAGGAAGCAAGCTGAAACAGCATGCAGACAGTGACCTGATTTATAAATGTTTCCTCTGTCTAGGCCAAGGACACCTCTACCTGTATGAGTTGCTGGTTTCTCTTCTGTCTACTGTCTCTTGCCTGTAAAAGTGCCAGTCCCTAGTAGCTCTCATTGTTCAGCTCCTGGCATTTGTTGCTGTCCCTGTGATGCAGCAAACGCTGTGCCTTTTTTCTACATATTCATGTTCTGAGCAAAGGCAGGACTTCAGCTGTCACCTTCAGCTCCAGCTAGACCTACATCTATACGTGCTCACAGTATTTTCTGTGACTTCTCAGACAAAACTGTCCCAAAGCTAACAGGAGTCAATGTGAAGTTTTCCTTCAATGAAAGGTTTACAAAAAAGGGTCATTCTTGAATTCTTGATGGCACAAACCTGCCTCTCCCCTGTTGCTTATCGCTCACATGATATGCAATTACTTTCCCAATTGGAAGCTGAGATTCACTTTGAATGACTTCTTTTGTTTTTCTTTTTTTTTTGTTCTCTCTAGTAGGTGAGCCCATCTGAGACACTGATACACAGTGAACATCTCCACCTTTGAGTCTACATTTGCCCCAAACCAAAGTCCACTGCAGGATAGCTGCATTTTTTAATGTATTCCATCAGGACTGGTTTCCCGTTTTCACACTGCTGATTATGCTGAATGTATGGAGATCATGATACTGCCCTGTAGTCTGGTGTATAGGTAGTATTTTTAACCTCTGCTTTGTGCCAGGACATGCAGGTGAATACAATCCTATTCCATAAGCAAGGACCTTTATAAACACCTACACACCATTTAACCCCACCTGAATGTGTAACTGCACTGAGGGTCTGGTGCAGGCTGCCTCTACAGACAATAAGTTATACTATTGCTGAAGTTGATATGCAGAAAATGTGCACATGCTTTGATTAAAACTTCACTGGTTTAATTCTGGTGACACAAAGGATATCTGGAGAGGTAAGATTGCACTGGGGGTAAAATGATGCTAGATGCTGGCTAGACAAATCAGGGGAATATCAAACTATGTCCTGTTTGTTTTCTTTTTATATGTTTCCCTGACCATCTCCTGGGGGCACTGTTAGATTCCGGATATTACGTTAGCTAACCTTTTGGTTTGACCCAGTATCTTCTTTCAGTTTTAATAGCTTCAGCATAGTTGTTTGCACTTCTTGTTTGAAGAAGACTGCTAGAGTGTGAACGGTTTCAGGCAAAGAAAACGTGTCTGTTGCTCAAGCGCACAGTTACATTTTTATGTTAAAGCACCTCAAACACTGTGGGTGAGTTTTTTTCCTCCTTAAAGGTAAAAGGGAGGCACCTTTGAAGAACACTCTGGGATAAATATCTAAAACAGATGACATGAACTGCTATACGGAGACGACTCTTTGTCAGCTATGGAGGGTGACCAGACAACTACCTTAACATAGGTGCCTAAATTTTAGATCATAAAAGTTAGGACACATGATACCTTTTTGTAGTGTCATTTATCAGCTGCTCTCTTTTAATGCGGGGGAAGATCTAGCACTGGTCCGAAATCTAAGCTGTATCAACGCCATAACTTACAATAAGTAAAGAGTATGTCACTGAAATCCTGGTTATCCTGGATGTATCTGGGAAGTTTTTCTGGTCAGTTCTTGCATCGTGTTAAGTACTGCCCTTGCCCCAAGGTTGAAATTTGCTGAAACAAAATAATATGTCCTTGGGTACATCTCATCTGTAATGCCATCCAGTGAATGTCAGTGAGGTCGATGTTTATTTATTACACTTTGGGAAATTGCTTGGGCTAATTTATGTGGGGAGCTTTGCTAGATGGATAAGCATGGCAATCGCATCGGTCTCAGTGCGAAGGGGGAGGATTAACAGACAGCTTCATCTGCCATGAGAAAACTTCTCTCTGACATCTGGGCCATTAAAGTAAATGACAGGTTTTACTGCAGTGTCCATCTCTTGGAGGGACATTGACAATTTGCTGCTTAAAACCCAAGTCACAGCAGAGCATTTAACTGACAACTGAGACCTTGGCATCAGCAGCCAATATTGATAATATACAGCACGAACACCACACAAAGAGTGGAAAACATCACTCAGACATGCCTTGTTGGAGTAGATCAACAAAAAACGCTTCCTTCTCTGTTATGCCCCAGGGAGAGAACCTTTTTGCTCAATGCGTGGTAAAGACAGAAGGTACCAACTTTGATTCTGTTTTTATTTATTCCTGACAAACATGATTTATGAATTAGAACACTTGTTTCATTACAGAAAGAATCTATTTGCTCAGTGCCCTGACACAATGATTTCCTTCTAAGATTTTCCTCCTGTGCATTTCCTAGCCCCATTTGTACACTGTCTTGTCAGTTCCATAAATCATTACAGATAAGTAAATCCTGCTCTTAACCTTTTGGGGTGATATCATTGCTAATATTTTCTGAACATATTACTCCCAGCCTTTCTAGAAGAGGAAGCATGTTGCTTTGTTGTGCAGCACAATAAATACAAAAGCATTCTTGTTCCCCTTTTTGATCAAATTAGTAGAGTTTTTAACCCTTAGCATCGCTTGCGCACAAAGTCTTTTAAGTGAGAAGTGCTCCATCAAAGCTTTGCAACTACTTTTGAAGTGCACATGTGCATTGTCATATTTGAGCATTTTATCACTGAATACAGATATTGAATGATGGACAAAGCTTCTTAGCAATTTCGTGAACTGAAAAAAAAAAGTCTGTATTTGTGCAGCCTTTGAAATCCTCTCTCTGCTAGCAAAGTAATTTGGTGTACAGTAGCATGGGATTCAAATTGCTTTAGCTTTATCATAGTTCTTTTGTCATATTCAAGAAAAGCTACAGGTCTGCGGTGTGATTCAATTAATTTGATTTAGAATAAGAAAGCAAAGCCTGGAGCTGAATGGAGATTCTAATGGAAAAAAAATTGAGGCCAAAATGGACTGTAGAAAAATTGCAGCAGAGGTGAAAAATTTCTACATGGAAAAAATCAAGAAAGAAATGTCGTGTTGTCTAAATAACCTTTTTAACATTTCTCCAATAAAAATTATAGTTTGGTGTTTAAAAGGATTTTTTTTTCCTTGTGAAGTGTTTGAATGCACAAACAGCACTGTGGTAGAAGAGTTCTGATTCCTTAGCTCACTGAATGGTAGGAACAACTTTCCTCTTCTGTCCAGAAAAAAGACAACTTGTTTTAATTTTATTCCCATGACCATTTAGCAAAGTTGCAAAAGAAATATCTCTTGCTTACCTTTCATAGTGTTGTCTCACCCCCCTCCCCTTCAAAGTTCCATGTCTCCTTTGATGTCTGTGAGTAGCCAGCTAACCAAGCTGTCTGTGACATGAATTTATTCATGGAGACAAAAACAAGTCAGGAATCCAGACGTTCTTTTAAGCATTAGCGCATTAGCAGAAAACCAACCACGAGTGTATCCCTGACAGTAACATGAAGTATGACTGTAGGTATGTTGATTATCTCTTCTTTTTTGTTAGGGTTTTCTTTTGTAGTTTTCTAGCCTCAGATAGGTCACGTATAGCCCACACAGAGATGTACTGCTGCAGTGTTTTCCATTACAGCAGTAAGTCCTTTCTAGTAGAAATTTTGGTGGGTAGGATGGCTGCATAGCTAACAAGGGGCCAGATTCTGCTGTGCTTTGAAGGGACGAGGTCTTACGCTGAGTGATTTAATTCATTTCCCCAGCTTGCTCTGGTAACAAGGTACCACTAATTGTGAGCAGAGGTCACCCGTAATGAGAGCAGTTGCTATAATTAGCTGTCATCATTCTGAAATGGCAAGCACTAAAAAAAGCTCTCCAGGCTTGTTTGGGTTTTTGTTTGGGTTTTTTTTTTGTTTTTTTTTTTTTTTTTTCCTCCCTTTTTGGCCTCCCCCTTTCAGAATGAATAAGTCTTGCCTGAAATCTGTCAAAGGACTGTCAAGTTATGTTTCACAAGGTAATGCAGAAGGTCCCTGATAGTAGTGGACTATGACCTCTTTTGTAGCAGTGAATCTTTCAACCCAGTGCATTTTTTAAGACTGTGACACATCATCTTGTCCTTTCTTTTTTCAAGGTACCCCATCCATATTTAATGTCCCCTGGAGCTTCATCTGTATCCAATTTCCTCTGCATGTCTTAGTCGAAATAATTGCCATGTAGCTGCCATTCACAGGAGTTTTATTCTATTTCCTGGATTTTCCAGTGTTGGGTGTGGTGATTCTTACACCTAGGGGCAAAACTTACCCAAGTGTCCATAGATGTTACAGGAATAATGGTTAATATATGCCCTGCTCTATTACTCTACTCAGCTAGGGATGAGTGATGAAGGTAAATATGCGATGCTCATATTTCAGAGATAATTTGAAATGGAGGATGAATACACTTTCCCCCACCCCCAAAAAAGTGGATGTCTGATGCCTCATTGCATAGGTGTCAGTCTGTTCCTCATTGAACTCTGGGGCATGGAGACTGTAACATATGAAAGCTGTTAAGGCTGTGATGTTGCTACTGCCTTGTGGTTTGTCTACAGGGAGGAAATAAGCATTGGTTGTTCCAGGTATGAGAAAAGTGGTAGTCTCAAATTTGATGCTATGGCTCCTGATTGTCAGATGACGACTATAGCCAGAGCAAAGGAGATGTTTGACTATATGACCTATATCTCAGAACAGTAAGTATGCATTTAATTTTCTCGTGGCTGATGAGATGAACCTCCATTGAAAACACAGGTATTTGCTAATCTTAATGAAACTGCAGTGGACAGAAATGTGAATGCAATGTAAAAATTGGTCTTTACAAGGAATAGCAATCCATAGCAAGTTGTTGCTTGTATTTTTCCCTTTGAAAAGGAAAGATAAAATGAATGACAACAGGATCTGATTCTGTAAGCTCTAATGCATGAAGATGTCTGTGTGGGAGTCCTTGTGCTGCATTTTGCTGAACATCCCCCCCTCCAAAAAAAAAAATCATAATAAGGCAGAAGATAATCTGGAGAAGCATTAAATCAATGTTGTCCTATGAAGGTTATTCCCCACTACTTTTATTGACCAAAGACAAATAAGAAATAGCGACCTGTTCTTCTGCACTGTCTAGGAAGGTCAAAGATGCACGAGTTCACGGTTGTGCCAGTTGCAGTCCTGGAGATTGCTTACCAGTGATGTAGCAGAGGCATCTGCAAGATGCCAGCAGAGCTAAAGAAGGGCGTAAAGCTGCTCTGTGGAGGTAGGTACTAGGAGGTTAGGCGGTGAGACTTGGATTACCCTTCACAGCTGAAAGGAAAAACAATGAAAAGATGAGCTGGCAAAGCAGACTTTGTGGTGTACAGTGTATGTGGCTGACACCTGCATGTCTGGGAATATGGACTATTTAACTGGCTGCTAGCCCCTGTCCATGTTCTTCCTCTGGATGCAAGGAGATTAGGATCTGGTTCGCACTGTCAAAGACTTGAGTGAGAGAATTAGCCTGACTGGAGAATATGATATTCTTACCAAGAAAAAGAAAGTTAACAATAATGACTATTTAACTTCCAGTGGTGTTTTTAGCTGGTATATTGTTTTGATGGTGGTGTCCTAGATGTCTATCAAAAAGTAGGATAAATTGCTCTCTAGAAGTACCAAACTCCAAATTATCACAGTGTCTGAATTGCATCACTAGTAACACTCTGGTTAATTACTAACATTACAATACCTGTCCTATAGCAGCTCACACATGCATTGTAATAACTATTATAATGTCTGCCACTGGAACTCTAGGCACACGATGCTTATATCTGAGCTTATTAATAAGGTTAAAGAATATCTGAGTCATTCAGAGCAGACATTTTGTACTAGCTGCAGAGTAATTTCTAATGAACTGTTTCCTGATGAGACTTGAAGGCTTCTAACAAACAGAACATGACATTCACACTCTCTGACATAATTTTAAAACTCTCCACCTCCCTTACTAAATATCTCTTCTCTGTCATCTAGGCAATGGAGAGCACTGCTGTGGTAATGTTTGTATTCTTTATTCCTCTTCTAAGGGAATCTTCTGGTACTTGTCTCATCTTATTCCAGCTCTTCACTTTTTTTGATACGTGAATGGAGTGCTCCACAAAAGCCCTGGACACAGATCTTTGGTGAAGCACATGCTCTGACAATTCTGGCACTGTCAGCAGTAATGTGAACCACCTGTGCTTTCCTACCAATCCATCCTAATTCACTGCTTGACTGATTTCAATGCCTAATCTTCACCCTCTGTTAAGGTTGTCAGTAGACCTCTTCTTTAACACTGGTTGATTTTATTCTTATTCTTTGGCAAAGTCTAAAGTTTTACAAGATTCCCATTTGTTTTGTAATGATAGCAAAAAATGCTTGGATGAATGGACTGTAGAACCAGAAGACTAAGAGACAACGTGCAACAATGCAGACAAGACATTTGTTGTTGCTCTAACAACATCTGACTCTCTGTTTCACCCTTCCAGCCCATCTGCATCATCTTACATAGCGTTTCTCTTTCACTTGTTCCTACCAGAGACCCAAAGTCAGACGTATTTTTGTCTTGCAAAGTATCTGAAACCCCTGGGAGACAAACCTGGGGGACTAATTTGGACACAGAACAAAGAACGTCTTACAGCCATCCAGAGGAACATTAGGCCAATGTGTCCATAGCACTTCATGGAACCAAAAATCCTGCAAGGATGGTGCAGAAGGAACAATAAGAGTTTAATAAGTCTCAATATTTCTTTTACTGGACCTAACTCAACATCTTCCTACTTTCTGTTACCAAATTCTGGGTTAAGCCAAAAGAAGAGACAGTAATGTGGGTGCAGAGAAAACTCCAAATTTCCTTTTGTTGCAGTGATTGAGTACTCAAGCCTGTTTAAGATGATGTTATTTCTGCATAGCATTTATTATATGCTCCAATAATGGACCAAATATAGCTGCATTAGTGTGGTCCTTTGCCTGGGTGAAACAGTCCTGTCAAGATTAGCTCAGGATCATATAATTTTAATCTAGAGCATGGATTTATTGAACCTGGGATGAAGCTAGATTACCTCCATGCTACTTCATTGCTCTGTAAGGCCATTGTGTTGGGCTCTGGCTCCAAGCTGTAGCACCTTCAGGCTGTAATCTCTCTTCCCACCCCTGCTTGACTAAAGCTTGGCCCTGATTTAAACGAGGCAAGGTGCTGTCATTAATGCAGCTGGCTATTGATGCTGATGGCATGCGTAGTTTATTCAGTAGATGGTATTCAGAATGGCACTAAGGTTTGGTCTGCTGTCAGCATCCCATCCATCAGCTGAGCACTGCATAAGCAATGCTCTGACACTTACTAAATTTAGAGTCGTTGGGATTTTTTTAGACAACTTCATTTGTTTTGGTGGCTCACAGAAAACATGTGCTTTCTTTCCTGCCAAGAAAACAACCACTCCATTTTTGTTTATTTGCTGCTCTTTGGGAGGGGGAAAGGGCAGGGCAGGACAGGATTGCATTCTTAGGCAGAAATACACAGTCAATGTGAGAAAGGTAGAAAAATGCTTAGTGGACCCTATAGACTTTTGCCTGTCCTAAGACCATAGAGTTGGGGGTGACACTTTTAGAAGGTCTGAACACATCTGTCTCTTGCTGACTTGACTTCAAGATGATAGAGAAGTTTCTAAAAACTGCAGAATGGAAATATGTGGAACCAGGCTGTAGAGCTGTAGCTTGCTAAGCAAGGAAGAAGGGGATGAAAGCATGAACCTTTCCTGTGACTTGGGAGGGAGTTGAACTAGGTCCTCTGTCTTAGGATGAGGACACCCAAGTTACTCAGTGACTGCTTTGCACTAGGGATATTCTTCTTTCCCTGTCTCTTTCTTTCTTCAGGTGCTTTCATTTTTTTCAGTCAGAGATGAACAGAAGAACAGCACAAGGTCCCGGGCAAGCAAAACCCTTGCGCAAATCTATGTGCAAGATGGTACCTGTATGCGAGCCTCCTGGGCTGCCCCCAGAGCCGGAGGCTGTGCCAGTTGCTCAGCTCTCCTCTGACAGCCCGTCTCACTCATCACGCCAGTCCTCCCTGCTGTTCAGTGGCCTTGCAGCTGTGCTGCACCACTCATGCTCTCACCACCAGTTCCCCAGCAGATGTTCCCTTTCCAGTTTGTTAGCTGGGGTTGGGAAAGGTCACCGGCACAGCAAAGCGGGGAGGGAGTGAAGAGTTGTCATCTCTGACAGCTCTCCACTATCCCTCTTCTGTACAGGGTCTGGCCACCCAGAACAGCAGGGAGAGCTGTGCATATAGGATCAAGCAGTGATACCTGTCCTTTTTCTGCCTTGAGATGAATATTGGTTAGCTAAGGTCTCGGAGGCAAAATTGCTGTTTGTGCAGGCACTGAGAGTGCTGTGAGCAAGGAGGGTTTGTGGATGTCCTTGCCAACGCAAACAACTAACTCATTGATTATTCTGCCTTTTCAGCATTTTTCTGCCCCTTTATTATGTATTTTGTAGGTTCCCCAAGTGGTTCACCTTCTTCAGGTACATAGCCTGATTAGGTGGCATCACAGTCTGGCTGCAAGTACCTCCCATCTCGAGGGTTTGTTTGCACTCTTCAGTTTGGTTCCCTACGGAAATGAGGCTGTGTGATCACACTCTCAGAGTATGTGTCCCCCTGCCTACAAACTCTTTGCCAACATCAGTTGTATCTGACAGAGATGTAGATGTCTCAAAGATAAAAATTTCCTACCAGGTTTATGAAAGTAAGTGCCTGGGTGGAGAAGAGCAGTGCATCCACAGAGAAGTAAGCTTGTGCTACGCAGGCATCAGAGAGTCACTAAGGGAAAGACACTGGAAATCCTGTTCATGGGAATTACTTTTAGAGGGGAACCATTCCCATTTAGGCAAGAAAGGCAATTTCCTAATGACATGCTTATTTTCTTCTGCATTTATTTAAAATATTGATTACAGTAGCTATTTTTGTTTTGGTGTTGCAAAGTGGCAAAGATAAAAGCACACATTTTCAGTGCTGTTCAAAACCAAACACTACAAGCAAAGCAAGCATAAGCTAAAGTAATACAGCCCTTGCACAGCTCCCTGCAAAGGTAAGTTTGGTTTAATGGAGCATTCAGGTTGTGTTTAGTGTCTTTTATCTAAACACAGGAACACCCTCCAAAGGGCCCCACAGACTAAGATATGTGTATCACTGGGATCAGCTTGAATTCAAAAGCTTTTTGATAGCACCTTCTTGCGTCTGTTATCTGACATTCACCAACCAGCTAATTTTACTTTTTCTGTAAAATATAAGGTGATTTCATGCACTGTGGGTTAGTATCTCTTTGGCCTTTCAGGTTATCGAAGATCACTACTAGCATCTTTGGATTATATAGATGAACCAAGGAGTGTATGAGGCTCCTGATGGCTGGTACTGCAGAGCAGTCATGCATTAAATAAGAGATTAATGTGGGTTCCCATAATCTGGATCAACACACAAGAATGTAAAGCTGGCTTTCTCTCTGAGTGCTGTGCACATTATGAGCTGTCATTAGTTTCTCTGTCTGCCTGAACTGCCCTCATGGGACCTGCAGCTCCCTGGCCCTCCTCCCTGCCATTCCGCTGCTCTCTGGCCAAGCGCTGTGGTTTGGTTCTCAGGCTGTGCCGTGCTGGATCATGTCTACCATGAATTACAAGAGCTTAGGCCCAGCACCAGGTTATGAAGGTGAGGATAGAGGAGGAAAGCAGAGCGGGAGGCTGTGTTTCACTCCTGGCACTGGTGGGGGATGTGCTGTGCCCCTAATGCCACATTTTGTCCCTTGCCTCTCTGGAGAGGCGCGATGCAGCGGGTAGTGCATCAGGGGTCTCTGGGAAGGCTGACGTGGCTCCAGGGATGTCTGATCCAGCTGGGGCCCAGGACCCATGGGGGAAGTGAGAGCAATGGGGAAATGATCTACAACTCCAGCAGTGTTCTGTAGCAGCTCAAAAGCAGCAGATTTTCCTTTTTACACAGCTGCAGACACAATGTATGCCTTTCCTTCTGCTAATAGTAAAACAAACAGAGAAACAAACAAACACTGGAGATTTTACTGTTTCCCAGTTCAACAAAATCCTGTTTTCCAGTGGAAGGATATCTATTTCCTAGAATTTTCAACCAGCTGTGCTGCTGCCTGCTATTTCCAATTTCCTTCCCATGATGTGGTGTGCACCAGTGGTGCACCCTGAAGATGTGTTTACATCAACTCCTTAATGTAGGTGAGTATCTTTCATGTATATTACCCAGGTTTTTTGCAATTTGTCCTTTGGAAATGATCTGTAGTTTTTTTACATGCAGCCCTCAGCTGCAAAATCCTCTTAAATCTTTGTCAAAAAGGTAATAATGAAGAGAATGTATTTTTATGCAGCATGGACTTTCTGACTGCAGCACACAGTAATCTCTTACCCTCCATTGTTCTTGCAGTATATTGAGCTGTCAATCATCAAATGACCTGAAGAGAAAAGAGGAGACAAAGAAGCTGAAGAAAATTCTGGTACTTCAGTGAAAATAGCTACATTTAGCCAGCAGGGTTCTAATAATGCTTCATATCCTAATAAAGATTACTGCAAAATGTGTTTAACGGCAAACTAAATTAGCAGTATATGCTTAATTTGGATCTGGTAAAGCTGAAGTTTATTCAGGAGATGCAATTCTGCATTGAAAAATTCACATGCAACAGAACTTCCCTTTCAAGGTGTCTATACAGGTGCACCCATACACCTACATCCTTATCCATCGTACAGCCGTAGCGTCTGCTTAACCATTATGGCTGCGGTGGTACTGCCTGGATAACAGCCAGGGCATGTGTGCTGTGCACATCTGCACAGGGGTCTGGGCACCAAATCCATGAACCAGTGTGGCCTTTACCTGAAGATGTTGCAGGTGGAAGAGGCAGCAAAAAGGGGTGAGCAGAAAGGCAACAACAATGAGAATGTTTGTTGGTGTTGACTAGCTGGTGGCAACCAAGGACTGCAGCTGCTGAAATCAGCTGAGGGCTTCTATGTGTTGGTGGATATTGAGGCTTTGGCAAAAACACAAAGCAGCCACAAGCTTACAATGAAATTATGAGAGTTGGCATAGATGTGCCTCTTTCTGACAGAGGGCAGATTTTTAGAGGTATTGTAACTGGACTGCATTTCCAAGCACCAACTTAAAGAAAGTCTTTATCCCTGAGCTGTCCAAGGGCTTCTGCAGCTTCTGCAGCACTGATTTTGACCAGTGAGTAAGGCAAGTGTGGGGTGTTGAAATATCACTGAATAGATTGTTGGTCTTAGCTTAAGTAGCAGTCAAGGTGTCCTGCTGCTAGTGTGAAGGGTCATCCCATATCTTTCATGTTCTATCAGGAACTACATTGAAGCAGCCATATTTCTGTGGAGATGAGCTGACCACAGAGCACTCCAGACCCCGTCTTGTGGTGGATGCAGCATTTCCTGAGTGTCTGCAGGGGCCGAAGAACCTCTACATCCCAAGCACAAGTCCTGTGTTGAAAGAAATAACCCTCTGTCACCTAAATCAGCCTGATGCCCTCTTGGCAGGCTCTAGAGACAACTTTCAAGTCATTGCAGATCTGGTCAGTAAAAAGGAAGATCGGTAGCCGCAGTTTCCAGGTCTGTCAGTAAGATACACCAGTGAGACTTCATTTTTCTCTTCTCAAAGTGTCATATAAAATGTTTCTCACTCGTGCAATATTTAATATATAACTCACTTTTTGTACATATGTCAGTAACCCTTTAGATTCCCAAAACTGAAATACATCTTGTTTTTCTGAAGATATGTGCTGTTGTCAGTACTGTATTGTTGTATTGCAGGATGCATCTGAAGGCTTAGGGCTGTGGAAAATCTGATTTCTGTGTTAAATAAGAAATCACTGAAGCAAGTGACATGAAAGTGCACACATTATTACATGGGCATGGAAACAGGAAAGGAAAATATTAGCTCACATTTTGAGCCTTGTAGAGCAGTCTGCCTGTGGCTTCCATCTCTTTTCTTGTGTACCTGACTCATCTGTAAGTACAAAGTTAATTACTGTCTTTATATGGACAAACCTCAGATCAATCTGTCTGTTCCAGACCCATCTGGTTGTGTCCAAATGAAATCTCAGCCTGTCTGTCTGGCATTTCCTCTTGATGTGTCATCTCCAGTTCAAGAAATCTAAAACTCAGCTGTTCATCCTTCATCACAACCCATAGCTGTTAATCAACAATCTCTCCCTCTTTTGGGGCAGCTCTGCTGTTCGGTAAGTTGCCCATTTCTTATATTTTTCCAAACGCTTTGGGGCTTCTGCTTGTCCTTTGCTTCTTTAAATTTAGAAGAGACTCCTTAAGCATCCAGGAAAGTGACCTCTAATCTTTTGTTGAATCCCCCAATAAAACCCTCTTTTGCTGGGAGGCCAAAAAAATCCCTCAAAAAAAAAAAAAAAAAAAAAAGCAAACACCTCATGAATACCTAAAATATCAAGACTTTTTACTTGTGCTTGCTTTCCTAAATGGAGGCTTAGATTATTCAGATTTTTTCTGAAATTTGCTTGTACTGCTATTTGAGCAAGAAGCTGGCACTTGTAAAAGCAGTGTGATTTGGAACGGAGAACAGTCCCATGATTTTCACTACAAATTCACCTACTGTTAGAATAACAATAGATTTAATTCTTCCCGCAAAGGACATGGCAAGTGTTTAATGGCAACAAAAGGAAAATCAGAGTGGAAAAAACACCAGTCCTCCATCTGAAGTCTGTCCTTCAGATCCCTGCATATGGCTGTAACTGGGCACCCTTCTCTTGCTGGGCAAGGGAGCTGTGCTGTTGTACTAGATCTGTGTTGCGTGCCTCTGAATTTGTATGTTTTTTCCTTGTATGGGGCTTTGTGGCTATAGCTACAATTTGTAAAGATCAGTGTTTTCCAATTCATTAATTTGCTTGTTGCTGTTACCATGGTGCTTTTATTTGGCAAGCAGGGAGCACTCCTAACAAGTGCACTGAAGTCAAGCTGGAATTAATTTCTGCTTTCTCTCTGTTTCTTTTCCTTGCCTCTCCAGTGGGGAGGTGTGGAAGGAGCCAGCCAGGAGTATTTCTTGCAGTGTGATGGGAAGTTGCTGAAGCTGGAAAAGAAGTGCATGCCTGTACACCTGCTCTCATCAAGACATCCTGTGCCCCATCCCACAGCCGGCATCTCCCAGGGAAAGGAGGAGGATGAACCTTCTCGTACTGACCCAGTCCTGATGACTTGTGGTGATGGAGAGGGAAGGTACAGCAGAGGTGGCAAGAAACATTTCTGTGAGGCATGGCAGAAAGGTATGAGGCTGACCTGGACAGCGGAGAGGTGCCCCAGTGTGTACTGACCCAGGGTGTGAGGTAGACAGAAGCCCCTGCCACCAGATTGTGTCTGTGCAGGCTTTTGGGTCTGGGGTGGTTCCCCATGAGTCTATGGAAAGGTAATTAGACAACCTGGCTAAGAAACCTGTTTCTGTGCCACTTCTGATGTCAGAGAATTTACCCTTTCCGAAGCTTATTTTACTGAAGTGTATTCTAAAATACTTTATTGTACACGAATCCTGATTTTTCCAGTTACAGAACTAACTAAGATGTAATGCTGTCATACTATCAGAGCTAAAATATCCACTGGTAAGCATACTGCAACAGGTCTAAATCCTGCACCAGATGTTTGTGAATGGTGTATACTGTACCCAGGAGCTGTGACTTTCAGGAGAGACAGCTGTTGTTGTTTCTTGAGTTTCAGCCTAATTAGAACTACCACAGAGCAAATGTGGGTGGATCAGGTCTCCAGAGCTGCTCTGCTTGTATGTGTATGAGCTCTATGTGCAGCTTCAATGCCTGGTTGCAGTGGGCCTGTGGTTGCTCTGACTCCCACCAGCAGACAGGAATCTGAGCTGATTTCAACAGGGCCACATCAGATTCAAACTGAGCTGTCAACATTGGGACCTGGGTCTCCAGAAGGACAATGGCAACCAGGAGGGCAAACCCAAGCCCTTTCCAAAGACCTGAATCAGGCAATGGGAAAAATTCCAGAGGATCAGAGAAGCCTTCTTCTTGGCAGAGTCACTGCTGCAGGTGGTAGCTCTGCTTGGGGGAGGGCCAGGAGGAACTAGAGATGTATGTCCTCCTTGCATCCTGGAAAATGTTGCCCAAACTCTTCTCTGCAGCCTGGGGTGGAGGTACGCTGTATACCCTCTCCTTCCTGGGAACATGTAAGAAGTGCGACCGGTCTGTCCAGGGGTAAGTCAGAGGTTTGATTCAGTGGGGCTGAAGTCAGGGCAAGGACCACTCTTTGCATGCCTTGAGTTTCCTGCCTTCCTCAAGCACCGGCTGCCAACCTCCGCTCTCATAGGTCTTCACCAATGCTGGTAATGAGTCATTGGGCTCACTGGGTGTTCAGGCCCCAAAATGGCCATTTCCACCTTGTGCCTGCTGTAATCCTGCGCAGTGAACAATTTGTGTGCTTCCATTCTGACCAGTGTGTATCGTTCCTGTCAAGTAATATTTGCTCTCTTTCCTCACTGACCTTTTGCCCCTTTTTCTAAATCAGCAATTGCCATTCAGTTTTTTCAATCAATCTTCTAAATTTACTTCTGTGGTACCTTGTCATAGTATCCAAGCTCCCAAAACCTCAGATCTGGGCAGAATATGACCATACGCTTCATCTCTTGGCTTCATGTTGTTGCTTGATGTCATCACCCTGAATCCATAGCTGGTTGATCAAGTTTCTTCCAGATAGTAGTGTTCACATCCAAAGCAATTTGAACTAACTTTGACAGTAAGATTTTGTGACATGGTATTAAATGCTTTGCAAAATCATTGTATATCATAGTTGCTCTCCTGCCATCATCCATATAATTTTTTTATATTCCCTTATATCTACTCTCGTCTGTGTCCCATTCACCTGGTGTCTTCCTTCCTTTCCTTCCATGCATTTTTCTGTTACCTGCCTTGTGGTTATTGTAAGTGTGGGATTATCTCCCCCTCCCTTCTGCCTCCCTCATTTGTTGTAAGATAGTGAAATAATGATTATGATACACCTCAACATATTGACTTGGTTAATAAATATGTTAATAGAAATTATTAAATATACAGAACATGTTGCTAAGTCAGCTCCACATCTTGTAGCACAACCCTTAATTATGTAAATAATCACCCCATGAATAGTTCCATTGGGTTCAACAGTGGTACATGGACAAGGGAGGATTTCTTATTAAGCATTCAAAATTGGGCTCAATGCACAACATAATAGCCTATATTATGGTAATGATGCCTACCAAGGTAAAAATAGGGGAGGTAGATGGTAAAGGAAAGCAAAATGCTGAATAGTTATCCCATTAACAGTTTGAACCAGTCTGAGTCTTAAAATGAGGTCAGGGAGAGACAGCATTATACATCCTTTTCCTTGGGGGATCAGTTTCAGGTTTTCTTGATCATTAATTCAAATAGCAGCAGTAGCTCTGCTTCTATTATGGATAATGCCACATCAATACTTACTGTACAGCCTCCTATTTTCAATTTAGTTCCTATGATCAGATCTCTATTCCAATCCTACATATTTAATGCTATTAAAAACCCCAAATGAACAGTGTAGGTAACCGAAGCCTCCTGTTAAGAAGCTAGCAGTATAGCTCTTTCTCTTGCAAATTTGATTTTACTGATAGCAATCTCCAATCTGCAGCACCCTTCTTGGGCCAAATTCTTTTGGAAAGTGGAGATGGACCAGAGAATGACAACTCTGGAAAGAGTTTTCACTTTAACATCTCATTGAAATGAGGATTGTGAAGTTATGCGATCCTCAGTTAATTTCCTGGGTTCGCCAGTGTCACTCTGCGAGTAATATGGTCTGTCATCTAGCCAAGGTAATTAGCTCTATATGCAAGGAATAAATATGAAACTTTGAAATCCAAGCTCTAAACAGAGTGCAGGAGCAGTGTGAAACGGAGCAGTGGGGATATATTATTTCACTGGACTGTATTACTTCAAAGAGCATTGAATAAATTGACTGATGATGAGAAATACAAAGCTTAAAATGGGGCACCGTCATAGTGTCCAGAGCTCAGATGGGGCAAAGCAAGTGCCTTGCCTTGTTTTCTTTCACATCTTCATGACAACTCAAATGCTTGGTTCTTCTTTCAGATGAAATTCTGGTATGCCTTTTAAAGTGAGTCTTCTCCAACTCTGTGGTTATTAAAGGACTGCATTCCCTTGTGCTGCAAAACAGGGAAGGTCTACTCTCTTTGGTTTCTGCCCACCATTCCTGAAGGTCAGTTCATTCCTTCCAGCAAGCCAAGTGACTGCACTGTGGCAGAAGATAACTCATGGCCCCAAGCAGAGGAAGTTTCCTTTTCCTATTGGACTTGCTTATCTTTCTCTATAGAGTTTGCTCAAGGTCCAGCAGGTGCAAGACCTGTTAAACTGAGGATGTACAATGCAGTGCAGTGGTTTAAATCCAACAGCAATGATGCTTGAGAAGAGTCAATGTGAAAGCTTTACCAGGATTTTGTCTGAGCTGAAGAATGTGAAACTGAAAGGGAGGAAAGTTAATAGGTATTAGGATTGTTACAATAATAATCAGAATTATAGAAGCCCCATGCAAAAGAAATTAATTCGCACTGTACCAAAGATTGCTTTTTAATCAAACTGGTTTTTGTCAATGATCAAAAATGTATCATAAAGCAAAAGGTGTGAATCTGATCATTGTATAAGTACCACAAATAACTTTCAGTTATTGGAAGCTGCCAAGTTTCCTTAAAGTTCAAGTATTCACAGCTTATTTCAGGGAAATAAGGGCTTCTATTTTTTTTTTTTATTCCTTGTTCTGTAAGCCAGATTTTCTTCTCATTTGTGCAGGTACAGGTCAACTGTAGTCAGAGTGTTTTTTATTCAGCAGTATGTAATAAAATAGTTCTATTAAATAGACTTGTTATTAAATGAAAGCTTCTGCCATGCCCAGTTTGTTTGCACTAGTTTACACTCTCCTCTCTATGGTGAAATCATTTATTGCTTGCACATAGTGAGATTGTAAATATCTAATATATTCTACACTAATTTATATTTTCAGTGATCTCATTTTTTTCCAAAAACACTTTAGGGAAAACAAAGATGGATTTTGACCTACAGTTTGATTGTGACTGAATGACTTAAAGTGATCAAATTTTAAATTACCAAACGTTTGTGGCAAGGGAGGCAGCCAATCATCCTAAACTGGTCCTTCCTGAGATCTTGCCTGTCAAGATTAATATGAGAGCAAATATTTATTTGTCCCTCACCATTTTAAACTGCATGTGCTTTCTCTGAAGGAGAAGAGGTTGATAATGTTGTGCCATACAGCAAGGTATGAAGTTTGGCTCCTTGGAAGTGTCCAGGGAACCCAAGACTTGGAAACTTCAAGGTGAGTTGCTGGTTTTGAATTTTTTTCAATGTCTTGGTCATTTGAGACATCACTTTATCTCCCTTGCTTTTTTAATTTCCTCTGGTCTCCCTTTCTTTCTCTTGCATAAAAGCAAAGGAAAAGGGTCACAAAGGGCCACAGCTCAGGTTTTCCATGGGGCGGGTTTGGTTAACAGGAGAAATGAAAGAGCTCTGTGCCTTGTTCATCCTTTTTGTAAACAGCTGAAAATTAAATCGCACATATGCTTGGTTTTCAATAGCCAAACCTGAAATAATAGATTTCCATCATGTCTAGTTTGTTTACCAGTGCACAGGCCACAATGTGTGGAGGTCATGTTGCAAACACACTTTTCCTTGAAACAGACGTGTATCACGCATTTGCTACTTCTTTACAGTGGAGAGATGGAAAGTCAGCATTTGAATTGAAGAATGTCTTGTATTTCACGTAACCTTACCCTGCAGAGAGATTCTTCTCTGTATTTCAACAGGCTGCAGGTCTGATTATTACTG
This sequence comes from Morus bassanus, assembly GCA_031468815.1. NCBI lineage: Eukaryota > Metazoa > Chordata > Aves > Suliformes > Sulidae > Morus > Morus bassanus. Next base: position 52,557,991 of record CM062567.1, on the reverse strand, counting down.
GAGGCTGCCAAGACAGTTAAGTGTTCATGGATGTGCGCCTGCTTGTCAGAATGAAAGAAGAGGACTGTATTCAGCTTCCATTTTTTTTTTAGCCCTGTGCTATGGCTCACAGTGACAGGGCTATGACTGCAATATTTGGAAGAATGAAGTCAGAGTTTGTTAGCAACAGGTCACTGGGGATGGGAGACTGTGCTGCTGAGAGGTCTTATGAACAAATTCAAGAAAATATTAAGATTCGATGAGTGATGCAAATATTTAATAAAGATCCATGTACGACCAGGGGCATGAACTGAGCACATAAAGAAAAACCATATGTTATAGTTAAGATCCTAAATTCAGTGTTTACCTAATACATGCCAGCATGCAAAATGTTTATTTGTCATTTGTATGCAAATATGTGATAGAACACACCAGTGGAAACCCATATGGTCATGGTCCAATTGATGTTAGTCCAGGGTCTCTAAGTCCTGTGAATAAAACAGGCTAAGTATAATTTCTGCTTAAGATTTTTTTTGTTGTTGCCCCATGAAATAGCCTCTAATAGGCAGTGGACCAATTTGTGCTATCTCCTATAATGGACAACAAAGTGTATTTATGGGTAGAAAAGCAATCATAGCCTGACTTCGCTTCCCTGGGGTCAGCACAGCTTCATGGTCTGCAATGTTCATTCCTCCTTCTTTGCAGGAGTGGAGAACAGAGTGCTGTACAGTGGCTTCTTGCTGCTCATGTCATGGTTTGCAATGTAGCATACAATGGTTATGCCATGAGGCAATATTTTTGCCCTATTTGCACAAATGAAGATAAATCCCAACTACTAAGGAAAGGCAAGTCAATTCTGTACTCTTGGATATTTAGAAACATCTCCATGAATATAGACATCAGTGCAGGTATTGCAAACTGAGTTAATGTGATAAGGGAGATACAAGATATGATAAGCATGGTAACTCACAATCACCTCTTTTTCAGTCATGTTTCAAAGATTTCTGTCACTGTGAATCTGAAAGGAAACAGCTGTCATTTGAAAAGCTTTGGATAAAGGTCTGGTCATGATGTCAGAAATGCATGGGTGTTTCAGGGAACCAACAAAATTCAAAGGACAGACATTAAAACACAACGTTTTAACTATGTGGGACCTGCTTCCCCACTCCCATATGTTTCGTAGATCAATATTAGCTCCTCTACAGTCAATAGAGCTCACTGATGTAAAACTGCTGTGTGCATGTTCTTAATGATTCATAGTTTTGAAGCCCAGCCAGTTCTATAATTCAATGCTTGCAAAGGCAAGCAACCTCCTGCCAATCTGCCCTTTCTTCTCTCATCCTGTTATTTGTTAGGCGTCTGTAGCCCATTAGCTGGCTTACTATGGTATTAATATGTGGTATAATTATTCATAGCCAGATCTGCTGATAAGAAATTGAATGCTCTGGTAAATAACTGACTGTTTTTTTTCCATGACATCAAAAACAAAGTCAAATGGGGTACTGGAAAAAGGATAATTCCCAGGATCATGTTAAAAGATTACATAGTTATGTAGAGGAGGGGAAAAACTGCTTTCAAAGCACTCATCAGGAGTGTTCTCTCTCATTTCTAGCAGATGCACACCAGCATGTCTTCTGCTCACACTAGGGCCATATAAACTCATATAGCTGATCACTACATGCCAGGTCTGGCCACCTTTAAGAAATGAATGGGACTTCAAGGTGTAGCTCTTCAAAATTATTTTTTTCCAACCCTCACCCCAGATGGCAAATTTATCTCTGGAAGAATTAGGGTCATACTTCTTTGTGCCTGTCTCCTTAAGCTAAAAGATTAAGTCAGTGGTAGCCCCTTTAACGTACATCAAGTTTTCTGTGTCATCATTGATTTTTGGGGCTGCAAAATGCAACTGCAAAGTTAATACACTGGTACTACCCAAACGTTAGTGTTACTCACACTTGGGCTATTCAGGGCACACATAGTAGCAGTGACAGAAACACATGCATGTGCTTGACCCACAGTGACTGCTATTCCCCTTGTCCCCTGCTGCTGCAGGTCCACATCTGCCCAGCTCAGCAGCTGGGTCTCTGAAATGGTGTCTATACCTGCAGGTGTGGTCACAGGGCTGGCTGCCAAAGGAACCTGCCTAAGCCCGCTGTCTTTTCCTCCATAAAACCAGTGCTTCAGGGTACAGGAGAGCACAACTGGCTAGTGGATTAGGTTCTGGTACTTTCCTTCCATGCTACTTTTGCAAGTGCTTGCTGCCGCTCACCATCTAGGAGAGTGGGTTTTGGGGAAGCTCTTTGCATATTACAGGACTGGCTGAGCAGGCGTCTGTCCACACACAGGGCTGCTTCTCAGTGCTGTTTGCTCATGCGCCAGTCACGTTGGCATGAGTGCAATCCCCAGAGTCAGAATATGTGTGGTTTACATTATATGTGTGGTTTACATTGTTGTGATTCCTCTGGCTTCATTAGGGTTGCTTTGCATTGACACCTGTGTGACACCAAAACCTTCCCCTCCTCCTCTCCCATTCCCAGTGGCTGGCTGACTAATAACAGATTTTGAGGTTGAGATTAATTGTGATTAGACAATTGAAAACTCTGACTAAAGCTGCAAACACTTGGGCAACACTTCTTGAAAAAGTAAGTGCCATTTTGAAGGCTTAAAATAATTTCCACTCCTTGTTCCTGGATAGCACAATTGCTCCTTTTTTTTTCTTTGAAGTACACTCAATAACTTAGGGCAAGGATATTTATAATGAAAGGCCTCTCAAAGACTTTCGGTGATTCATTCCCATTTTGTATTTCAGGCTAATAACAACAATTTTCAACAATGGTTCAGACAGGTTAAGTTCAGATGCAATCCTTACACCACCTCCCAGATTTCCCAGTTCTTCCTGGTCTTGCAGGGTTACAGCCATCTTGAGGTTAGCAGCTTCAGTGCTCAATAAAGATTATTTTCTAAGTGATTTATTTCTCAGACCGAAACTCTGCCATGCTTCTGGTATCTTGCCCAACTGGTCAGTTACCCTTGCTCCTCAAAACATGGGCTTTATTTCTGGTCTGAATTTGTCTCACATATCTTTGAATCCTTGGTGCTTTTTTATGTCTGTCTTGGACTAGAGAACTTGTTACTGGCCTTGGCCTTGCTTTCTGAAAGTAACACCAGGTGAACAAATTACTCAGAAACCATCTTTTTGATGAGTTTCTGAATAATGACTTGACTAAAAATCTTTTTTGATGTGTCTGGCAACATTTTTGATGCCTTTTCCAGCACCAGGTTTTGCAGCACCTAAATTGCAACTAGGTCTGTAGCTGGTTGATAACACATCTTATCTGTGTTGCCTGCACAGGTAACGCAATCTTCCTTACAGTAGGCCACATGTTTCTTTTTTTTAATGTATCCTAGGATCTTTTTTTAAATCCCTACAGCATCCGGCTGAAGCTTCTTTTGTGCTGGGTGGGAAACCTGTACAGCTTACATACTTTTCAGGATGTGACTGTCCCGATCTGAAGGTCTGTGGTTTCTCTGTCAGCACAAAAAATGTCTCTGTTCACCTGTCTGGGAGAGAACTTGCTTCTGCAGGTGCCAGCACACAGTGTGTTTGAATAGATTGGCTTACGAGAGGCTCACGTCCTTGTGAGTACCTTTTGCCATGACTTTCCAAAATGATTAGAGCTGTATTTGTCTAGTGCTAAACTGAAACTTCAGCATCAACAATACAATTTCAGTTGTACTGAACATACTTTGAAAACTCCTCTCCCCCAGTCCCAACAGTCCTAGATCTTTCCCTGGTATCTTCAGCATAAACTCCAAGTTTTCATGTGTAGAAAATAAAACAGAAAAATTAAAGACTCTAAGGAAAAATCTAGAATCTATTTTTTATGCATTGTAACTTGTTCTGTACAAATTTCTATTGGTTTCTACTTTTCTTTCTTGATTTTAATATCAGCAGTTACATCCTTTATCAGAGAACCAGGGAGAGCATTTAACAAAGGATTGTTTTCACACCATTGCTCTAGACTCCCTCCATAGACAAAGACAGGGATTTGACAGTGTCTCTGGGCTAGCATCCTTTTGCCCAGGGCATATGAACTCACACAGAAGTGCCTTGGAAACTTATTCCCCTTTACTGACAGTCTGTACAGCATCTCCTTCCCCTTGGCTGTAGCATCTCCTTACGTGGGCATATATGCACATCACTGGATCCAATATGTTTTTTCCTTTAAGGAATACATATGCAGGCATTCAACTTAAAACTTTGAATTATTAATGGTTATATTTCACTCATGTAACTCTCATTGTCTTTAAATTTTAGGTTTTCTCCCAAATGCATCAGTCTCTGTCCCTTCCTTCTCTCCCTCCTCCATCACATTTTTTAAAAAATTTATTATTAATCCATCTTGTTGAGCCTGATTCTTAATTCTTTTCAACTCTAAAACACAGGCGGTGAGAGGTAGGATCGTATTCTCCATGGGAGTCTTACAGCTGACTTCAATGGAAGAGGGATTAGGACCTGTTTAGTCTGACCTCCATCCTGCTGTGAGCTCTTGGCAGTTAAACGTTTTTGCCCACACAAAACCCCTCCGGCACCGCTGGGGCTCGATTCACTGGGGATGAGGGCCATCATTTAAAAACAAGGACGGAGCGTAGATATTTTATTTACTCCTCTGGGATTCCACTGTTCTCTTCAGGAAAACAGAGGCCATTGCAGGTGTTATTTTGTTCCCAGTTGTTTCAAGGGTGACCAACGCTTAAGTGCTATAAGCACTTGTACAAAGACAGACATGATCTTTTCTGTTGGCTTTTCGGTGGTATTGATTTAACAAAAGACACCTGTCAAGTGGGAGGGTGTGTGGGTGGGCCAACACAGGATGACTTTCCTGGGCACATGTATACCAGCATTTGTAAGTGTTTTTCAGCAGCTCTCCTCTGACTATGGAAAGCAAGGCAGAACAAAAGGGCAGGTGGCATGCCCAATGCAAGGCTAGTAAGGCTAAGAATAACAAACAATACATGAGTTGCACGGATTTAGTTTGCAGTATTGCGGCAATTTGGATGTAAAAGCTTAATGGCTCTTACCATAACATCAGATTATTTTTTGCTGGAAGGATGCCTATGTTCTAGAAAAGCCCTTGTGAAGTTATTATCTGCTTTTAATTTAATTTAAGATCATCCACCTTTTTATAACATCAGCCTCTGCATCTTACTACTGAGAGATATTGACTTGGGAAAAAAAAGGCCCAATAATTAAGTTACATATGTGCTTTTATCTGCAGAGCCAGAACAGCAGGAAGAGATTTTAGAGGACTGTTCCTTCTCTTTGCTCTCTGATACCTCCACATCCCCTCTTTGTTTTTCTTCCAGTTGCCAGACCTGCCATCTCTTCTGTTCCTAAAAGGATGCAGCAGAGGTGGTAAAGCCTGCTCTGCTTGGCACATGCATTTGCAGATATGGTGGAGTATGAAATACTGGAAGCAACCTGTAGCCTTTTCCTTAAACTAAAGCAAAGTTTGCAAAGAGATTTATTAGTTGTAAGCAGCACTTGAAATCATCTAGTGCCATATAAGATGCCACCTGACAAATATGAAATTAATAAGAAGAACTACAAGACAAATTTTCAAATTCAGACCCTTAAGTATTAAAAAAAAAAAAAAAAGAAAAAAAATTATTAGGAGTGCAGTACTTACACTTGTACCACAAATACCTCTACTGAGGGGGCAAAGCCAGACTGCAGCTTTCTTCCCATGGACAGGTGCATGGCTGTGCTTGGAGCTACCGCACCCAGGGCAGAGCTGTGGAAACCAAGTGGGAGGTTTGCTGGGCAAGAATGGGTCTCTGTGCTGAGACCTGAGTTGCAGGGGAGTTGCTGCAGGTGTCCGTCCTTGCAGGCTGCAGGTGGGCAGAGCTGGCTGGTGGCCCAGGGCTGTTTATCAAAGGACTAAATAAAAGGGGATGCTGGAATATACACAAGTCTCTGACTATCAAGTGCCAGCATACCTGGACTTGGTAGCAGAAGGTCTCATGCTTCGCTTTTTTTGATTATCTCACACTTCCCTTAGGATACTAGGAAAATAAAGCATGTCCACAGCCCACTACCAGGGGCTAGATGACAGGCCAAAACTTATTCTGAGACATCTAATTTGTATGCTCCAGCCCCATCTGTCTATTGTAATATTTATTCCTGTGGCTTTTCCCTTTTAATCTCAGTTTTCTGAAGCTCAATCTTCTCTAGCTATCACTCTGTGTTGTGATGTATCATGAGTCATGTCCTATATACTGAGCAGTAATAGTGCATGCAAAGAGAATTGTACCAGCCAGCATATGTGAAGAAAACATAATTTTTGGAAAGTTGAATATGCCATGTTGCAGCAGAGCTAGTTTCAAGTTCCTGGTCTTAATGAAGTTGCTACCTGAATCTCTTTTTTTTTTGAGATTTATTTTGAATACATGTGATTACAACAGCCTTGGTATCTTAAAAGACAGCAGAACAATTCTTCTCTAAACCTGGCAGGACTGTAATTAGTATAATGTCCACTAAATGACAGCCCAGTGTGTGAACTTTAATCACAGCTGCTCTGGGTGTTATTAGCCTTTCAGGACTTATATTGAGCCAAGTCATGCAGAAATGGTGTTAATCTTGCATTGCAAATATGACTGAGAGCTTAATATGAACTTCTCCAATTTCCTCAAGATTGATGCTTTAGATCAACCTGGCTCTGTGTGCTCTAGCTAGCAGCTGAACAGGATATTTATGCAAAAAAATTATTGCACCAAATATTGAACTTTGATTAGAAGTCATCAAAGATTTATTAAAATTGACCTTTTATTCAGCAGGAATCAAAAAGTCGTAACTGGATGCTTCACACACGTGGCACAGGGATCAGTTTTCAGCTCCAGGAGGTAAATGCTTTTTTATTTTGCCAGCTATCACATTACAAACGGTACCCTTTCAAAGCTTTTTTTTTTTTTTTTTTTTATGAAGATGAAAAGGAAAGTTATGACTGGCAGGCTGCTAATTTATCTGGAAGCCACCACTCCAGGACAAAAGTCTGCTCCGAGGGGTAACTTCCAAGAGGCCCTGACCTTTGGTTGTTGGATGTCAGGATTCACTAGGAAATGGACATTCTGGGCACAGAGGAGCTGCAAACTTAGTCCTGGTTGCCTCTGCCCCAGTTTAAAGACTATGAGTTGTTCAGTAACAGCCAGGAGAGAAATTTTCACTTCTGAACATATGACTGACTGTCTCTGAAATGCAATTTCAGTCCTGTTTTCTCCTTTCTGCTGGAGAGTAACAGTAACAGCTGATAATATCAGTGAATTTAATTAATTTTTCCTCCTGGAAACCTTTCCATTCCTCTGGTATACTCTGAGATCAAAGCTTTTTTTGACAGCTGCTCCAGTGGCAAACTGGGATTCTGCCTACTCTCTGGTGTGATTTCACTGTGTTGCAACAGACCTCTGCTGAAAATCCAGATAGGCTCAACAGGGAAGCATGGCAGATCCTGCCAATGGACACCACAACACCCTGTAGCCCTACTGCATCTTTACAAGGTCCAAGTATATAAGAAGCAGCACTCATTGCCATGTCTGTTGAGTGAGTTAAAATTTTTCTAATGCACTTTCTTATAGAAATTGCAGTTTGTAGAAACTGAAGCGTTTGATTCAAGATTTTACCTATCTTGACGAAATTCCAACTCTGAATATGCTATCAAGAATTTTTTGCATGGATATGGGATAACAAATTTCTTTAGTAGAAAATGTATTGAGCTTAACAAAGAGGTAGAAGTAACCTGTGTGGAAACTGATTGTTGTTAAAAGATTGTATGTTTGTCCAATCATAGCCTCATTTCATGAATGCAGGCTTTTTACTGCAGAACATGGTAAAAAGTATTTAATCCCCAGATGTTCTGACTGTAGGGCTTTTCAAAGGAAAGGCCTCATGAATCTTTTAGGTATTTTTAGGTTGTGGGCAGGTTTTATTTTATTGTGGTGGCTCTTCAAAACAGGCTATTTCATCGGCTTTTGGAGATAAAAGCAGGAGGTGTTCTGGTGATATTGTCTGCCCCTATAAAACAACGCCCCGAGTCTGCACCAAATCTGGGAGAGGTGAGTGGTCGGCAGGAGCTTCCCAGGGAGTCCTTCACACAGAGAGAGGCTCGTGTGAGGAGGAGGATGGTGGAATTCGTGGCAGTTGTGCCAAAAGCACAGGATGCATAAAACCAGCAAAAGTTATAATGACAGTTCATGCAACTCAGCAGCTACAGCATCCCAGGATATATATCTGTGGTGTCCCCAGGGGTCCAAGTGGGAGAGAAAACTTTGTCACAGAGATGCATAATGCAACCACTGCCTGAAGCGTTCTTCTTCCAGAGCCTCAAATGTGGCTGATGTTTGGCTCCCACTGCTTTGTCTGTGTAGTACTGACATGACTAACATAATTAGGAAGAAAGGCAAAGTCAGAGGTTTCCCACTGAATAATTTAAAACAATAAATAAAGTGGGATTATCACTATAAACCTTTTTCTCCATTTATTTATGGCTTTTTCTTTTTACCTTATAACTCATTTTCTACTTTTCATCTTTGTCGGCTAAGATGCCTCACTCAATTTTTCTTAATATCAGTCCAAATCTGTTGCCTATCAGCTGCTACTTACTTTTGAATAAAGAGCCTGTCCCCATCTTACTCATTTCAATTAATTGTCATGCTTAAATGATCTTTTCCAATCCTCACTAACCCCAAGGCAACTCTTATCTGCCATCTTGATAGGTGATTAATGACTTTCCATTCCTGGAACCAATATGAAAGACAAAAGAGAAATAAGACAACCCAGAAAAGACTCTCCTTCTAACCTTTCTTTCACCTCAATCATTTCAGGAAGGAAGAGAAGAAGGGTAATAATTGTTTCACTCTTCTTCAAGGAACATCAGCTCTGTTGGTCCCCAGTGTTAATAATCTGAAAAATATTTAAATGAATGAACACAGCTTGAAAAGAAAAAGTCCTTTTCTCTTGTCAGGTTGGGCTGGTGGCAAAAATAGATTTCTTCTGTGCCTGCTGACACTGTTAACATACTCTCCCTTTGAGTAAGATCTTACGTTGCTTCCTGCAATCCAGCCAAACCTAAGAACAAGAGCAACACATTCTGTGGGTGTGATTTTAGACCTATCCACATGTGCCCTTGGAGTTAATCTAATTCAGTCTACAGTAATTTACAGAGCACTGGTTTCTGCCAGTCGTCCGTGTCGTGGTAACACTTTGGGCTCCAGTGGTACAAGATTCTCAAAGCAGTTTAAAGTCTTAACTCACCTTGTGCCATGTTTAATGGATTTTTATCACCCTTGTCCTCTTGTTCTCAGCCCTCAGTAGCATGGATGAACACAGAACCAAACATCATATGGCATACAGTTGTTATTATGCCATTGCACTTGGGCAGCAGAGGTTTAAATTTATCCACAAGGTCTTCCCAGTTCTCTTCATCTTCCCTAGAGCAAAACCAGGTTCTCAAATACATCCCACTTATTTGAGTGATGATCTGTTATGTCGGGCCTTATTGCAGGTGCTTGACTGCGATTTGACACACAACTGTGGTTTTTACATACCCCAAGTCTTCCTGTGCCATTCCCACCCCTGTGGGAGCTGTCTCCAGTCCTCAGGACCACTTGAACCTGATCAGGTGAACGTCAGCTGGGCCTTCCTTCCTACAATACTCTCAGACCCATGGTTAACTAGCTTATTTCTTAGCCTGCAGATGAGCAGGGAGTCACCATTCCTCTGCATTTCTGTGCAAAGCTGATGATCCTGTTTCAGGAAGACGGGACTTGTGATGATGTACAAGCTTGGAGACAGATTCTCAGGAAGCAGGAATAGCATATTTACCTTATGTGAGAGTAATTTATGGCCCCATTTTCAGTTCCTGCAGGGAATCCCACTGTTTAAGGACAGCTCAAGGATGGCTTTGATATCACCTAGAGTGTTTTGGTTTTATTCAAACCAGTTCATTTTATATTAGGCTGTATCTGGTGTGGCTAGGGGGGTATCATGTAAGCTGGTTAGCAGGTGTCGCTAATAAAGCAATGAACCCTGAAAACAACATCTGTCTCATCCTACTCAGGCTCTCAGATGATAATTGCATCACCTGCTCTATATCTCATTAGCACTGACAGCTCTTCCTTCTCTTGCTCCCAAGACAGTGGGGGGAAGGCACTTATCCCATCTGTGTTTGGATTTCCGCTAAGCAGGTGCTGAGTCTTCATCTTCTGTGGAGAGACTCAGAAGCTACAACATTACATTAGATGCTGTTCCATCTACTTGCCAGGTCTTTCCCTGACTGGTCTGAGACCAAAGCCACAATGGTGCTACTTAAAAGACAGTCAAATCTTACTTACCAGAAGGCAACATCTTTGAAAGCTGGCTATGAAAGTGGTATTACTCCGAAGGACCAAGGGGTATCCCCCAGTTTTTAAGTTAAGACATGCAAAGAGCACTACCTGGTGATGCCTCCTTGCAAAAAATGACTCTTTGGGCCTGAGGATGACCTGGGTTAGTCTGGAGGTAGAACCACCCTACAGGAATGACCATTCTTATTCCCTCTACCACACACGGCTGCACTGATCTGGCAGGCAGAGGAGTTCACACACAGAGATAGCACTGTGGGCAAGAGGTTTCTTTGATGCCTCTGGCCTGCTGCAGATTGTTTCATTAATTGCTAGCATTAAATATGACTAGTGTGCTAAATCTGTGAGGGGGTTAATTGGGGCACTGAAGCAGGAAGACTTCTTAAAGAGCTCTTAAAACTCAAGAAATTATGTAGCTTCCTTCTCAGTTAGCAGTTTTTGTGTAACTGAAGTCTAGGGGTTGAGTAAGTACAGTGCTGTCAGATGAAGGGCTGTGCGTCTGCTCCAGCATCTGATCTCTCAGCTGATACATTATGTTGACTGGGTTTGTGTGTTTGGGGGTGGGAAGGGGGCATTATACAGCAAAGCAGACTCTATTTTTGCAACCCTTACTGATGTCACACAAGTCAACATAAAGGCCACTGGGATTTTGGAGAAACCAAGCTAGAGCATTGTGACACCTGAAAATAATATGGTCAACACTGGGCAGACACTGCCTGAACATAGACTGGGAAGTGGTGCTTTCTGCACAGCTAGCATTCACCCTGTCCACCAGCGGTGCTGCAGAGCAGCTGAGGCCTAGCCTACAAGCAAAGCTTCATTACGTCTGCATGGAGTATGCTGTATGCCACCTTTTTATTTGCACAAAATGCATATAAGTGCGCAGGGTACAAAGATTGTCCCAGTTAACATAGTGTGCCAGCTTGCATGTCCCATTGCACTCTGTTGGATGGAAGGCCAGCACAGCTTCTTTGTGGTGTCTCTGACGTCTTTAAAGAGCAGAGCCTTGTAAGCAGTGTGGAGGTTAGCAATGGTCTTGGTGCTGCAGTCTTCAAGAAGAAATGTGTCTCTTCCAATCTGGGCATGTGGGACCTTTTGTGCTTCCAAGGAAGACTGTGGGAAATGTCTTTTACTGCCCAATGAAGATTTATGTACAGGAATTAAACTGATTTTCTATTCCTTCCATAAAGCACCTGTGAGTTTGTTTCAGGATGTCAGTAAAACAGATTTGCCTGTCGTTTGTACTCATAATTCATATTATGGTAGCCTCTAGAGGCCACAGGACTGTACACATCTCTACAGAAAAACTACAGCAGATGGTTAAAAAGCTGCATGTATAAGATGATGGGTGGGAGTAAGCTAATAATTCTGTCTTGGGCTCTTTCCCACTTTATTTACATGGTAAAATGCTGCAAACTATATGAATACTGAAAAAACATACCTGCTCCAATGTGTTTTTCTAGGCTGTCCCACCACAGTATTAACTTTCATTTTTGCTTCAGTACCATTAGATGAAGTACCTTGTCCATGGTTAAGCAAGAAACTGAACCCATGGGATCTAGGTACTATTTTTATGGTGTAACCTTCTCTTTACACTATAATAGCCTGGACTTACTTCTTCCCTGTGCAGCTGATACCTAATTCCTGGCAGGACTGAGCTTCAAATGGCTTAGTCAATTCAGCTAATACTTAATAATGTGGATAGCTGTGCTCAGGTAATACATACCACATGTACTGTCAGCTTAGTCTCCCCATGCTTAGTAATGTAGGATGATGTACTTTAGGCCTGCCTGCAAGCATGAAAGAGTGGCAAGCGAGTCTACTGTGGGTGATTAGGAGTCTGATCACACTCAGACCCACTAGTCAAATAATTCACCTTCCCAGTACTCATTTGGGGGTAGGAACTTCTGGTTAAGGGGTCTCCTATCAATCAAAAAAAAGCAAACAAACAAAACATGACCCTATACTTCCTTGAAGCAGGAATGAATTGCAAAGAAGATTGCTGTGCTGGCCATCTTCAGACCTGGTTGTGGTACAGGTATGTCAGTGGGACTGGACACTGCCCAGCTGGAGATCACCCCTTTTACATTCAATTCACTCCAGGCACTGCTCAAAACACAAAAGCGCTCATGAGGATCGTTGCCCTCCCTCCCTTCCTTCTGCTTGGGCGTTGGTGTTCATGGCATGAACAAGGATGTCTTCAGGGACCTGCTCTTTAGCAGGGGACACTATCAACATAAAAAAGCCTGACCTCACTATCCTGCATGGAGGAATTTCTCACTGTACCTTGGATAATATCCACAGGAAGCATCGCCTTGGGCAGGAGAACAAAAGCCGTGGAGGGGAGACCTTTGCAAAAGCCGTGGAGGGGAGACTGAGCTCAAAGACACAAGGCAGCAGCTGATTAGAATGTGGATTGAGTGAAAGAGAGCAGGAGAGATTTGCATTCACTTTGCATTTCTTGAGCCAAAACGTGGAGACATAGAGTAATAAATAATGTGAATGGGCTGAAAACAGAAGGGTTTTTCCCATGTTTAGTATGACTCATGTAACACTTGGGCCTTAGAGACCCAGACTTCTTCCAAAGAGTGAAAATGAGGTAACATCTATTTTTCCACTTCCATCCTTGATCACATGGGAGTGGACCTTCTTCATACCCAGTGCTGGTTGGGTTGTGTCTCACAGCAGCCCCATATCCCTGTGAACGAGGGTTTCCAACCATTTCGTGGAAGATGCCCATGTAGAAAGGCTGCTGAGCCAAGGCCAATGCCAACCTTGACTTTTTTGGGGCAACTTGCTTGATTTAGTACAGACAGCAAGCATTTAACAGAATGGATGCACTGGATGGGCCTAAAAGGTTTTTCTGTCAGGACAGAGAGTGAGACTTAGTAAGTGTAAAATGAGGATGGCTGGTGGGTTGGTGAGAAAGGTACTGCCACCTACCCAGTCAGACAAGGAACAAGAGCAGTGGAGTTGAGCAAGCCCTTCAGGAAGACACAATGAACAACCATTTTCTACAGTGTAGTTTGTAACACCACAGGGGTGTGCAGGAAGGCCAGACTCCAAGGTTTTGGGGACTGCTGCCACACTGGCTGCTTTGTTTGGCTTCTGTTTTCTTTGCATAATTTTGGTTATTTTTCTCCTGCCAGACACAAGGGCAAGCAGTGGCCAGTCAGCAACAAAACTGGCATGATCCCTGGAAGCAAGAGCAGCTGGAAAGAGGCTCTGCTGGCATGGGCTTGGCATGCTGGAAAGACCCCAGAGGTCTGCTCTGTGATTGCACTGGTGCACCTGCAGCGCTGCTGTTGAGCAAGAGCATGGGGTAGGAGCCACTGCCATGGCCACCCAGATGGGCCCTGCCAGGGAGAGGGGGCTACATGGAAAAGATAAGACATATTGAAGGTTTTGCTTCAGTACCACTACTGGACTGTTTCTTTTAAAAGCCTGATTTTTACCCACAGGTACCTCTCATTTTTTTCCTTTTTGTGATGCAAAGCTGAAACAACTCTCAGAGTTTTTAATTTTTGTGTTGTCAGCCTCTGACCCTATCAGCTGGCAAGCCACTGGTAGAATAGTAATTACTCAGATGTTGATTTACTTCATTCTAATGAAGGTAAATTTATGTGCCCTTCTCACAGTGTGTATGCGGGACTGACTAGCACTTGTTTTAAAATTTTATTTTAAGCCCATAGGAATGCTCCCTGGCTTCCTCTCCTTCAGGCCTCCTCGGAGAAGTTATTCTTTATTTTCAATATCTTGTTATTGTGAGGCAGCCAGGTCAAAGAGGTATGATTTACATGTTGTTCTGACAATGTTTTCAGGCTGCCAATTTGTATGCGGCATGCAGTCCTAACTTTGCCTGATGAATGACATGCATTTCAGAGCAGCGAGTATCTTGACTGTTCTCAATGTATTGCATATTTGCAGTTCAACTGCCTGTAACTCTGAGCTCGTATATTATACGCTTTGTCTAACACAGATAAAACTTGTCAAGGCTAGACTTCTCTATCTGTACAGCCGTCTGTCTCAGTACTTGTCGGGCACCAGTTACCATCATAACTAGGTGCTGAGCACATTAAGATAAGGAAAAAAATCAGTCAGGACAGTTTTTTAAGGGCATGTGCTCTTGCCATTGGGTTGATGTTAATCAATGTTTATGTGTTACTGGTATGTACATAAATAAAGTGAAATTAATTTAAGCTTATTTGATGGAACAAATGACATTAATTTAGGTGGATGTTGTATAGAGTTCCTTGAGCTACTCAGGAAATGGACACACATGCTGACCTGAAGCAGCCCTACTAGAGTTTTCCTGGGCCTCTTTTGTGGAGACCCTGCCAAGTGTTCATTCCCCAGGCACATAACAATTTTCTATATAAAGAATGGTTTTAAAAATAACTCTCATGTACCTCTTCAGATGTTCTTTTTAGCCATGGAAAACTCAAAGTTGTGATGACATATATTCCCACTGGGGAAAATATTTATTCTCCTTGCTTTACAAAATGTAGTGGGCACAATCTGGATGATAAGTTGGGACTACATTTTTATGAAATGTCTCAAATATGACATTAAACACTTGTGTTGGTCTGACCCTGTTTGTAATAGAGCAATGTACAGAAGGAGTATGCATGGGAATATCGTTCACACTCCTCCCTCCTTATATTTTAAATAGAACCTGACATACTTTGTACTTCTTCACTTTCTTTTGTGCTTATTTTCATTGCTGTATGAACTATTAAATAAGTGTATCACCAATGAAGAGAAAGTATATGTCTGCATTTTGCTTTTTGTTATGTATCAATAAGCACAGCAACACCCACCCTGGTCTGATTGGTTATTCTGGTTATTCACTCTGGTGGTTCATAACATCTCAGAATGTCGTCCAGCAGAAACACTGTGAAATGTTAATAGAAAATGAACCACTCACGAATCTACCTCCCTAGGCATCGGTACATTGGTTCATTGGTGTGTGCTATTGTTGCTCTCGGAACTTGTGGACAGTCAGTATTCTTGCAGGCAGGGATAGGGCCATGCTAGTATTCTTCATGTTCAGTATTTTAATTAGAATGTCCTTATTAGGATCAGTTCTATATAGTATTAAAATTATGCAAAATATTCTATTTAGGAAGCCAACCAGTAAAGGAAATTCTATAGAAAGGTAACGGGGTAAAAAATGCACCTCTTTTCTCATTTCTGATAATAACCATTACTAGTAACTTCAGAGGCATTGTAAAATGTACTGAACAGGCATGTGGTAGTCAAATGTATGTGTCACAGATATGTATGTTACACCTACACATCCAGAAATTAGGGCTAGGAATTCTTCTGCCCTGATAGAGATGTTACGTCTGCAGAGATCTACATCTGACCCAGCTATCCAACGCTCCCTTGATTGTCGATGGGTAGAAACAAGCACTTGTGACGCACAACCTAGGTCGTGTAAAAGCAGAAGTCTTCAGTCAGGCAGATGAACCATAGTACCGAAGTACGTGTTATTCTCTTTTCTGGGAAGGGGGGAAAGCAAATTGATTTACTAGCTTAGTTGTAAACATTTACAGTTAGATCAGACAAATTACATCAGAGATTTTTGGGAGGATGATAACACTGACTAGCCTTTTCCAAGGTAATAGCTGAACTCCAGTCCCTGTGGCATTCAAAGATTCTTTTTACCATGGACTTAAATGGGACAAGATTGATATGGTTTGCTGCATTTATTCAGTGTCCTTTAGGGAAAGAAAGATGTAATTTGAGTGCTCAATAAATCAGACTTGTCTGCACATATTTAAAATAAATGAGTTGGGTTCATTTTCGAAAGACATCTGTCTAGTGCCATTTTAGACACCCTACATGGTCTCCGGTGACTTTTTCAGAAGGTCACAGCTCTTCCAGATCTCCAATGTCACTGCCTGCTGGCCCTGTGCAGGTTCCTCTGACAACCTAGCCTGCCTACGATGGCACTGGGTGCTATATTTAGTCAATTTAATCTCAACAAATAATCAGAAAAAAAAAGGCCTGTAAGCAATGCTAAAGATACACAATGTTTGTAGGAATGTGTCTTAGTTCCCCTGGGACAATGAGTCCACAGCTGACGGTGCACTGCAGCATCTGTCTCCAAAGGAAGTCACTGAGTCAAAATGGCCAAATGTAGAGAAAGATGATAATAAACTGAGATACTGTGTTATTTATGGATAGGAGGAGATCATGATTCAGGCAGCTCATCCTCTACTCATGTTGATCAACTATTCCTAGCACTTATGAAAATATTCTGTAGTCAGTTTTATGCTGTGATGAGATGTTGAATGGTTTAAAATACATTCTGATCTGCCAGAAACAAATGTTCAGGATGGCCCCACCACAAAACTTCACTCTGAGTCTACACAAGCTGCATACATTGCAGAAGAACTATTTTAGAAATGGTTTGCTAAACGTGGCAAATGCAAGTGCTGTAGATTTTAAATGCAAATGCTCAGTAACATCTGCTGCTGATGGGTTTAGTGAATGTTCTTGAAGGTGGATAACTGAAAATGATACAGTCTGATGCAAAGAAGCCAAGAAACATACACTCCTTTTCTCCTTCCAACCATCACATAATCTTTATTAAGCAGAATATTAAATTAAATCTGAACAGCATTTATCTCCTAAAATTCAATTTTTCTGAGCATATGTCAGATAAAGTCCATTCCATCTTCTGTTTGACTTTTAACTGCTTGCTAATGCAGTATCAATTCTGAAATGCATATGGTAGGAAAAAAATGATGGGATGCTCTTCTGGATTCAGAATAAGGCATCCAAAATAAATTTGAGGAAAGTGACGTTAATTCAGCAGAGTTCTTCAGCTTTAAGCATGCAAATAGCCAAAGAATCACATGCTTAAACTTGAGCACAAACTCATGTATGTGCTTCTTGCTAAATTAGGCATCAATTATGTCTCCATATCAAACGGCAGCAAAAGCCCAGTAAAAAGATAAAACAAACAAAAAAAAAACCACAAAGAAAAGATAACCATGAAAGCTTTGGTTCAGAAGCAATGCTTTCTCAGGTGTAATACAGTCCACGTAAGGTCTGTTCTGTTCTGGTTTTACTCAGTCACTTTATTATTTATTGCTCAGTATCAAAAAGGAATCAAACTGACATTTATTAAAGGCCATTGTGAGTTGTAGGTAATATTCGTATAATTCTTTGAATAGTATGATGCACATTGTAGGGATAAATTTAAATCACAGAAGAGTGAAATAGGAGGGAATCACAGTATGGTACAATCATGTAAACAACAGCACATATGTATAGATAAATACAGATTTCCTTTGCCCACTTAACAGGCCTGATCAAAAGTAGCAAATATTTTAATTCTAAAAAACACTTGAGTTTTTCCTTTGAAAGGGGGAATAAATATAAAAAATAATCTTATAAAGCAGAGTGGATTAATTGTCTCTACTGCTTTTCCTCTTGATCTTTAAGGCTTATCAGAATCCTCTGTCCTCCTGCTGAGTTTGTTGGTTATTTAGGAAAATGAGCTGAGCAAATGTTCATTGTTTGAACTGAAAAAAAACCATTTATAAATTACTGATATTCCCACAGAAGATATGAAATCAGATACTTTTGATCATCCAGGAGGACATTAATAATTAGTATAGACCACTTAAGTTACAAAGGACCGCATTTCAGCAATTGGCACCCCTGCAACTTCCTCTTCTACAATTAAGTGATACGTAAGTGCTGCAAAACGTGTCTCTCAGAGGTTGGAGACTGATTTGCTCTGTGAACTTCTGGTCATGAGTAGAGTTGCACTGGATTTCATAAGGCTTTGTGTAAGATCAGCTGTTCAAATAGGGCAGCCTAACTATGAGACCTGGACTGTGCAACACAGATTCAAACTTCCTCAGTATATGGAAGCAGAGCTGGTAGCTGATTTTTAGAAATAATGTCAACTTTGCAAAGGCCTATATTAACCTGGCAGCATCTGAATTTATTTTTGAAGTATTAGGATTTAGGACATCAATTTGGGGTTAATTGCAGTAAAGACTGGCATTCAGTCTAAAGCTGGTCAAATAAGGCATGAATTCAGAAAAGAGCTTTGGGATAGGGCTTAATCTCTATGTCAAAATACATACTAAGCTGTTTAAGTGTATTTGGTGCAATTACATCCAATTAAATAATTGGAAATTAGGTTCCTGGTCTTTAAACATCATAAGGCCCCTGCTCTGTGACAGGATTGGCACTGGCTGACATGTTTAATTTGGTCAAGATCCACAGGTTCCACAGACTGCTCTCCAGGTACCAAAAGGTTCATGTGTCCAAAACATATTTGCAGATGGAGGGTTATGTGGACAAAACAGACCTGTCTGCACAGTCCCACTGGGATGGAAAAGATTTACGGGATGCTGACAGTGGTTTATGCCAAGGAAGAATTCATGTCAGTGTATTTACTACTGAATCTGCAAAACTTCTATTTAGCAAATGAAGAAGATGCCTTTGGTGTGTGAACACAATGCTAAGACACTCAGTGCCTTTCTGTCGTGAGTTCTGGATTTTGATAATTACAGACTTCATGTCGATGTGCAGTCTGTCCTTTCCTAGCATTTTCAGTCTTCCAGGGGGTTAGTTAACTGTATTATTTTTTTATAAATAAGATTAATATATAAAATCTTTTAAGTGCAATAAACACAGAAAAATATAAAAGGTTTAAAGCCTGTGGCTCTCTCCCAGCATTTCTCCCATTTTCTGTATCACCAGATAAAGGTGCAGGAAACACAGAGGGACACTTCCAAGCAGGCTTGTGAATTGGAGGACTGGCTATTTGTGTGAGCTATGAGAGCAGCCATCACACCCAACATACGCTGAGAGCTTTTGTTTGTATACAGAGAAAACAAAGGACACACAAGTTCGCTACCCTTTCATATGGGAAGATTGCACAGAAAGAGAAAGCTGCCAACTTCCAGGGCACAGTGCATTTCTCGGACTGGCATTCACACGGTGTTTCCAAACTGCTTTGTTATGAGACTAAACACCAGGATTAAACGCTTAAACTGACCAGTTGATACTGGGGACAAAACCGTAGAACCACAGCCACACTTTACTACAAGCATTGGACTGTAGTACGAGGACAGTTTGAATGGTAGTTTACCCCCCCCGCCCCAATACACACTTCAAACAAGAAAGCAGTCCAACAGTTTTCTAAGACACAAGAACAGGACGTGAATTTAGTCCTTCAGAACAAGCTGTCTGTCTCCATCAGGGTCGTAACAGCCATCTTGCACCAGAAATCAGCCAGACATTTTTTTCCTTACCTTATTCCTGATAGTGTCAAAGGACCTCTCATTTCCCTAGTGTTTTCTGACTATGTTTTCCTTCAGTCATTCCAATTTTCTTATTTCTTATTGTTGCTGTGGCAGTCTAAATGTCTTTTTCTTCTTGTAGTTGCGGTTTTCTCACTATTTCCCTGAACATCTGCAAGACAGCCCATCTGGGTTGACACAGTGTGAGATGAGGCAGATAGGCATTGCCAACAAAAGGCTCCTACTGCAGCAAGCAGGCTGCTGAAATCAGATGTTTTCTAAGACGTCTATGGGGACAAAGCCTTTCTTCTTCCCGCTGTATACTTTGATAAAGCCATCGTGTTCCTTTTCAGAAGTCACACAAATCTGAATGCAAAGAAGGTAGGAAAATAATAAGCTTTTTGCCACGACCAAGTGACAAATTATTCCAGGTTATTTATCAGATGGGTTAGACATCCTGCTAGCTACTTCTATAAGTAGAACAATCCTTTTTAGACTCTCACTGCTTTGATAAGAAACTCAAACTCATCTATTTAGAGAATGACCTTCTCCCCTGCCTTCTTGAAGTGCTACATATACTTAAGAGACATTAAAATTGTGAAGAACTTTGTAGTGGATCAAAGATTTTGAAACATGAATTATGACTTCAGCCTACTGTAGTGATGGTGATTTAGTTGTCTGTGTATGAAAGGATTGGGTATTTCAGATCATGAGCTAGCTGGCTCCCTCAATAGTTGGTGGCAAAAAGTAATCATGATGCCAAGGTGGGTCACTCATAGCAGCTGATCTGAATGCAAGCATATTCTCTTTTGCATGTTTAAGGAGCCCACGTACTTCTCACATGGGTGGTGGGTTATGTCATTTACTCAGCTCTTGCACCTACAGGTACCTGTGCCTGTTGTGGATACGAAAGTATTTGATCTGAACCCAGCTCCGCGAGTGTGTTTGCATAACACCTACTCCAAATGGAGGCAATTATGGTGAAACCATACCGTCTTTACAATAGTACAAATATTACATGATGGTAAAGGTTTGCATTTCCTGAAGACCTTCGTTATCTCAAGTATTTCCATTTTACAGCCCATCCTGAGATACTTTTGGTAACGGCTGAGCAATTTGAAAGCCTACTGGCACAGGTACTTTTGACTGAGCACTTGAGCACAGAGCCACACAAAATAAAGAATTGTTTTCAAACATCTGTGCAAGGAACTATGTATTTCCTACTGATCAAACAAGGTTAAAAAATAACCATAAAACCGATGGTCATATTGAGACCAGCCCACTGATTTCTCGTGATGTCAGTGCCAGGTATTTAAAGCCCTCTGCCTGGACTAACACACACAAAGGCTCTGTCTGATAGGTTTTTACAGTGTTTAATTACAATAATTCAGAAGGTATGAAATGAACAAAAATAGCTTGAAAATGTTCCTGGCTAAATGCATTTCAGCATGACTGTTATGGATTGTATGGTGACACCTAAATACCACATCTGAATTCTGGGCCAGCTTGTCCTCCTGTTGTTACATACAGAAAATTTCTAGTAAATTGATGCTGCCAGAGGGAAATGAAAGGTTATAAGAAGGAGATGAAGCTGTTTCATATTTGCCACCTGCAGTATTTGGAAATGGTCAGGTGCATCTCTGTACCTGCAAACAAAGGTTTGGAAAACAAATGGACTCATTAATTTTCTTGCTTAAGCTACCCGCTTAACACTAACTGAATTGTTTCCCTGGGGTGGAATGACTGAGCACACCAACAGAGTTGACATGCAATTAAAAAAAATAGTGTATTGTTGTTTGGGCTAAATCACACAGAAAGCGTGGGAGAGGTATGGAATTGATGCTGTTAAGTTTAGGTATTGTTGCAAAAGAGCCAAGCTCATTTGTGTTATGAATCCCTAGCACAGCAGCTGCTCCCTCTCCAGTTACATCACTATTTGAAGCAGAGAGGTGTAAAGCACGTGTACACAGGAAGGTGTTTCTGACTACTGCTAGATGTTGGTCTGTGTCTCTGAGAAAGACTACGAAAACTTCAATGATGAGAGAAAAAGCCTACAAAGAAACACCAGTCTAAGGATGGTTGAGCATGGTAGAGTATCCAAGAGTAGGAAAGAGCATTTTGGTTAAAAGATGCCCCTTCTCGGTTGATCCCTGCTGCTGTGTGGGAAAATGAGCCTTTGCAGTTTCTCTATAAATAGACCTGGCTGGTTAAAAAGAATGCCTGACTCCATCACTGTGCTTCCCCCCTAACTAAAGATGTCTGCAAGACCTCTAGCTTTTTGCATGGGCCAAAGAAACCCCAAAAGTAGTCAGATCTCCAGAAGGGAACTGCCACAGGTCTGAACTGCTCACTAGCCATGCTGCATTTCTTCCTTAGCTTCTGGTGCTGTGCAGAACATATTGTGAGAACAGAGTACTTTTCCTTGATGTCTTGTACTGTCAGCAGAATGATTTGTGGACAAAAGAAAAATACTGAACTTTCTGAACACTGGTTTTCTTTATCTTTGGAGTGAAAAAGGATGGAAGATTTGGTATTTTTTCAGAGGGCTTTTTTGGTTCTGCTGCTGGTTTGAGTGCTCCTTGATATCAGTGGGAGTGCTCTGCTACAGTAATAGCTTTAGACCTTCACTGGGCATGAGGAGTACAAAGACTTTCTGCAAGAACTTCTCTCCCTTTACATACTAATACATTGATCTGAATTCTCCCAAATTCCAGCTAAAATTCTCTCACGCTAATACACTAATCCTTTCACGTGCTGGCCCCCAGATGGCAGAGTTTTTTCCCGCTCCTTCCAAAGGAAGGGGATGTGTTGGGGGCAGAGTGAGCTCAGCCACAATATGCCACACTTTCCTAATCCTGTGTGAGACTCAGGAGGTCCCCTGGGACTGTAGCAGCTGCTGGAGCTTTGCAAGGCCCTGGAGCTGCTCCATATTCTGCAGTTTTGGAAGAGAGGGAACACAACACCATCCTTGGTTATTTTTGTCCTCATCCCCTTTTGTGAGTGCTGCCAAGTATTTCACTCACAAGTTGTAGCTTTGGGATTTGACTCTTGACTTTCTTAGGTGGGTCTAAATCAGGAGTAACCCCAGATAAGTGCATAGTGGTATCCAGAGTTTTGGACTCCACCTGAAGAATCAGCCATCGCTGAGGACTAGCTCTGGTGACAGATGGCCAACATAATGGTTGTGAGGGCACAAGGTGCCACAGCTACCATCAGGCACTCATGGTTTGCTGTATCCAATTGGAAACTGCTTAAAATGGTAGCTACTCAGGCTGGCATGTTTTGGGGGGAGGGCTGCTGGCCTGACAAGGTAGGTGAGCCACTGAGCGGCCACTCTCCAGTGAAATTGGTAGCAGTGCAAATGGAGACAAACAGTTGGTTTCTTTTTTTCCTCCACTCTGGCTTAAGAGGTTAGTAGTGGAGTAAGCCACAGGGTAAGAAACCACATCTCGGGCTATTTCTCAGTCATCATGTGATCTTCAAAACTAGCTGAAAGTGGGATCTAATATTATAAAGTCACTTCCTCATTCTTTCATCTCATTTTCTTTAAAAAAATCAAAACAACGCTAAATATAAAACAAACAACTGTTTGGATCACGACTGTTGTCTGAACTTGTCAACATCTGCCCTCAGGATTGTTTATCCATCAGTAAGCCCCAAGCAGATGGGGGAGATGAACAATTAGGAAATGATCCTTTAAGCTGCACAGTCATTAGTACTCTTCTGTTGTTCTAAGTCCTGTGCTTTGAATTTAAGCTCAAGTGGCAAATTCTGTTTGTCCAGAAGTAACTTTGAACTTGATCTAATTTTCTGCAGCTGTCTTTCGCTTATCTTCTCTCTCACATATATTTAGCCCATCTGTCAGCGACAGACTGGTTCTGATGAAGTAGGAGTTTCATTATGGGGACAGTACAGTTTCAAGAGCTGTCCTGGAGCCTGCAGACAGTGCCAGGTCAAGAGGTTTGAAAGCTCAAGTCTTCTGTTTGTCTCTAAGAATGACAGCACAGCAACACTGTGAGTTTCTACAGTTGCTGCTGCCTGTGCACTGAAGCTCTTGCTTATGTGAGCTTTGTTGGATGGAAATGATAAGTAGTTCAGCTTTCATATCCATTCAACCGTGGTGCAAATGATGATGACAGGTTTTATGTCAGCTGTTTCATCAGCTTTTGGACTGAGAACACTGGCTTATTTTACCTACAGCACTTATTTAGAGGTTTAAAAATGACCTGGACTAAGCTGGATGCATAATGGGTTGTGCCCATGTTTTGTACTCTTGCAAAACTTGTGTGCCACTCAGTATCTCTGAATGAATGGGGACATCCCTCCCTGTTCAGCAAGACTGATGTCAATGAAAATCAGAGATAGCTGGAAAAAGACCCTTTTCCTCTTAAGTCTAATTGTCAAGTGCAGCAGTTATAGCTGGGGAGCACATGAAGAACTGCAACATCACTTTCTGTGCTGGGTGTGTTTTAAGTGGTTCAGTCTGAATGCATAAGTCACCATGATGCAAATTATTTTCAAAGGCAGCTGAGCCGTGCTCTTAGAAGTTCAGTTCCTTTTAGAGTATCCCAGGATGAAAAATGTGGGGACATAAAGTAGTTCCTAGGCAATGAGGTGAAAAGCCAGGTAGCAACAAAGCATCCAGACTAATCAGAACACTCTAGACAGGTGGATCCCCTGGGGCTGGAGACCTGGGCTGCAATCCTGCCTTGTTAAGCCTAACCTCATGGATTTGTTTAAGCCCATTGCCAGGCTCTTCTGGGGTGGTTGGATCAGATCAGCAAATAGCTGCTAGTGTACATGTGCCTAAAAGTCACTCTTTTTGAAATTCATGTGACTGGGTGTTGAGGTAGGAGAGAAGTTTGTCCCCTGAGCTGTGGTGCCAAGGGGACAGCAAGGCTGACAGCTCTGGTTCGGAGGTTGTGGCCATCATAACAGCAGTGGCCCATTTGCAGTCACCACAGAAGCTGGCTGGGAAATGCTTTAGGTAACAGGGCTATTTTACATCAGTGACGTTTATAAAACACATCCATTGCAAAATGGATCTGTTGCACTGACCTTTATGTAAACTCAGAGTCCACATTTGGATGAGGCAGAGAGTTTCTGATTGCCAGTCTTGTTACAAATGTGGTTTGGGGGCATTTCTATTGCACAAGACCACTTGCGCAATTTAAAATCCGTTGTGTTATTTAATCACAAAAAGCCCAGCTCTAAAGTGGTTTATATTAGTGTGACTGTAGACGTCAGAGAGGCTGCCAGTGAAGGGTGTGAGTAGGGTTTTTTTAAAGAGGTTATTTCCTTTATTTAAGTAGGATATTATAAAAGGAGTAAAAACAGACATTCAAACAATAGATTATTATGACTTCTTTAAAAATAAGGATGATCCAAAATGTTAGAGCCATTTTAAGAGATGCTTTTCCAAACATTGGTGATATATTAGATATACCTTTTCAAAACGGTGACTTTTTCTTTTGTGAAAAGAGGTCAAATCAGAGCCTGTAGTCATGCAAAGAAGCATTTGTATAATGTGTGGCAACGAATTCGGTAGGCTCGAGCAGAAGTTACAGGCTGGAGAAAACTTTAAATATCCAAGTGATAGTACAATCAATCAGAGTTGGAAATTATGCAGCCAGTATTGTGTGTGGAAAGAGTGGAAAGCCACAGAACTTGGCTGGTTTTTGTTTCCCTGTTAATAATCTTCCTTTATTGATGTCATAGGGTACTTCTGCCTCCCTCCCACAGATTCCTGACTGAACCCTGTGGTGCCCAGTCATCTTCTGAATTTGTTTCAGGACCCACAAATCTGTCAGTGAACCCTAAACTCCATGATTTTGATGTCTCTGAAGCAGTACAATTTTTCTGCCCCAGGCTGGGTTTCATATTTCATAGTGAAATTTTCAAGGGACCCTTTATGAAGACTAGCTCATGCATATTGCTCAGGATGGGTGAGCAAATTGTGTTCGTTTTCCCTCAGTCTTCTCCTTGAGCGTTGGCTTTGCCAGAACGGTTTGCATGAAGCGGAAGCTCGAAATGTAACTCCCAGGTCATGAAACTGGGAAGTGATTCCAGAGAAAGCCTCACCCACTCTGTTTCAAACTTTGAAAATATCTCTGCTTACCTGAAATGGCTTTTCTTAAGGTATTCTTGTGGCTTTCTTGAAGTGAATATATTGCCTTTTGCCTTACAAGAATAGACTCTCTACCTGGGAACATTCATATAAGACATAAAGGGGATAGAGACCTGCAGTATAAACCATGGATGGTATCAAGCAATATACTGAAAATTCATATTACTGTCACTGGGTAGGTTTTCATGTTGGCTTATCTTACTTGCCTTCATTGTCAGAATGGCTCTGGACTTTTGTTAGAATCTGCAGGATATGATACAGTGAATTAACAGTGTAAAATGAAGACAATTTGTGATACTATAGTCACAGGAATTTATTAGACCAGTTAATGAGTTTTTCTAGCTGAAGTGAGACTTGACAAGAATTGGTAGCAATGAATAATCTCCCCGTTTTGCTAATCTGGAATAAGCCTGTTCTTTGCATGTAGTACATATATTGCGCTCACAGAACTCTGGACTCTGTGCCCAGAGACAGCTAAAATGGCTGCTTACATCCCACAAAAATCCCCAAATAGAACAAAAAAAAAAAAAAAAAAAAAGAATTCTGACAAACTTTTGCCAGTAGTCCCATTCATATGATTTTTTTTCTTTTTATGTCTTCCCTACTGCACCCCTCTCTCTGCTTCACATGGAAAACAATAGGGAAAGAAAGGACAGAAAATAAGACAAATGGCTAAAGAAAGAAGAAAGGATATTTGACTTTGGAAATGAAAATAAATTTTTAAAGTAAAAAGTTCCCAATAAAAATTAAAATGTTTTTCACAATCAGAGTTATTCCACAGTGAAGGCAAAGTTGTTCTGTTAAAAAAAAAAAAAAAAAAAGACAAAAATTGGGCCATTCAGGCCAGTGATCTCCATGGTGGGCACATGTTCCACAGGCTGGGTTCAGGAGTCCTTGTGCTCCTGTCCCCATACTGCTGCTAGATGTTGGCTCTCTGCAGGCTGCCAGCTCTCACAGGGGACTATTATGGGGGGCTCAAACCCTGCATGGGGGTAAAGGGGGAAGCAGATGAGTATCCATGGCCTCGCTGTGACTGTCCCACCTGGAAATAACTCAAAATGACCTTGAAGCTACTTGAATGTCCCCTTTTTGCATAATTTGCGTGAGGGTGGAGTGGGATCTGTTGGCTCCACTTCTTTCCTCTCATGTCTCTGCATTCATGTGTTTGTTCAGTCTGATCTCTGCCCACTGTTTTACACTAAATATTTATTTCATTCTTCCTCTGAAGCCTCTCCCATGTGGATTGAGGACCTGCCAGTATTCACATTCAACCTCAGCATTTGTGTGGGTTTGAGATGGGGCTGAATAAGTTTGCTAAGAAAGAGAGTAGAGAGACAGGACGGATTCATCCCTTTCTTTACCTCCTGCACTACCAGAGACAATGACAAGCGCCTGACTGCGAGCTCCCTTGTGAGCCTATTGTGAAAAAGGAACAATAGGAAGTCCTTGTGTTTAGGTGAAGCTGCCAGACCTGCCCACTTGGAAACCGTGGTTTCATGAGAAATGAGTCAAGAAGCTGGGCCCTCACTTTTTACAGCAGCAACCATACTAACAGAGAGGATCTGGTACTGACAAGAAGGGACTCAGACCATGAGTTTTGCCCTTACTACCATTTCCCCAAGCTTTGCCCTTGTGCATCGCTTATTCTAGAGCACAAATGGTGCAAAGCCTCTTGTTCTGTTTTGGTAATATTTTTTCCCTCTATGTGCACATATATAAACAATCAAAAGAGGTGCTGGGTAAAGAAAAATTAAACACTTTCTCTGTTTCTAGCAACTTCAGGGCTGCCCAATGTACTATGTGCACAGGGGCAGTTAAAATATGTTCTGGTCACTATATTGCTGTGCCTTCCTTTAAAAGCTGTGTATAACCAAGGATTGTTAGCACTTTTATGTTTTGCTATGCCACAAGGCAGCAGCAGCAAAGGTACACCAGTGCAGTGAAGCATTGCAGAAATTCCGTGTGGAAAAACCTGTGGCCCTGAAGTCCACCCTGACGCTGACTTCTGCTCTACTTTATTAAAATCAGTGGTTGTCCAGGCACTGTAAGGCAAACAATTCCTGGTGACATGACATCAATTGCCAAAGAAAAGTAAATACCTAATGAGGTGGAAGAACATTAGGCTCCACAAGATGCAGTGAGAAAAATCTGCCTTTCTATTTCATCCAGGTGTCAGAGAACCCAGGCTGTGCATCGCCCTTAGTCAGCCATCCTCCTATTCACATGAGCTTATGCCACAAACCTGTCCCTTAATGTAGCTTTTGAGCCCTATCCTTCTCTCACTTTACCTCAGCAAGTATTTATACCCCAGAATCACCAGACTTGAGACTTGGATGTATTAAATGTCTGGTAAAAGTTTAAAATCACTTTTAGATTCAGATCATAAACACACTTCATAATGGCAGCCATGGCTTGCACCTTGTGAACCCACTTGAATGACACAAAGTAGAAGGAGCTGCTGAAAGTACATTGGGGTGAATGGACCCTGCAAGTCTTCACTGTACGTGGTGTACTTAAACTCACAACAGCATTTCTAGTTTAGAACAAATTACAGCCTGTAGAGGGGGTGTGTAAGTGGCGACACAAGCCATTAATGATTAAAGATACTTTGCAACTGGTGAATAAGAGTTACATTTAAAATTTACAGGTTTGTTTGGTGCTGTCTTAACTCTGCTGCTGAAGCCAAAACAATGAGTTGTGTTTAGATTTTTAGGCAAGGTAAGGTCTGGGGAGGGAGCCACTGTCTTTTATTAGATTAACTCTAATAGCAAGGAGAAAACTGGACCATTTTTCAGGCACACAAGGTCTACCTCTAAGAATGTGTTTTCTTCAAGCTATCCCTCTGAAGTCAGTAGAAAAGTGCATAATATGTAAAGTATATTTATGAACGTCTGTGAGACTGAAAATTTAGGCTATGTTAGGCAGGGTGTATGCATTTGCACAACACCAACACTGCTCTTAACTGAATACTAGACACTATTACCATACAAATAATAAATTTTGTAGTAAAATTGCAGTGAACAGCATCTGCCTGTGCTCATCTTGCACAGCTTTCCTTCCAGTCATTGGTCAGACTGCTGGATGCTCAAGTCCGGTGGGGATCCGGCACAGGGGAACTTACCTGGTTCTCTTTTAGAGTTATCTGTCCCTGTTCCTTGCAGCCAATGAATGTCCTAATACACCTGTAAATTTTCTCATCGTGTTGCACTCTTTGAACGAAGTTAGCAGGAAAAAATCCAGTTCTGTCATCAATTTTCCCCTGTGGAGAAAACATATTGAAAGAAGAAGGTTGATAACACTAGTAGCTTTAATACAAGTTCAGTACTGAAAATAATATATTTTTCCTTTTGGAAAGAAAATGGATAGATATAAAATAATCAGCATATACCTTCCACCAGTCTTCATTGGAGTCTTCCAGAAGAGTGATCATATCCCCTGGCCTATAATTAGAAGAGGAATAGTAGTTAAGATGACTCTTAATTGTTTTGCTTCATCAGCTTCCACAATTACCTTCTAATAGGAAGGTGGCCCTACCTTGGTCATTTTATCTGAGCATTTGCTGCAGGTAGCCTCAACAAGGCAGTAAGATTTTATTCAATCATACATGGTAATGTAGAAAGGGAGCCTCTATATTGGGGCTAGATCTTTAGTTTGAGGCAACATCTGTGAACTGGAATTTTTGCCTCCAGTTTAATGAGAAACTGTTTAAAATACAGTCCCTATTTGTTACAGGCATTGTCTTATTACTTCAAGACATTTCACATTGTTGGGACAC
Source organism: Morus bassanus (assembly GCA_031468815.1). Classification (NCBI taxonomy): domain Eukaryota; kingdom Metazoa; phylum Chordata; class Aves; order Suliformes; family Sulidae; genus Morus; species Morus bassanus. The sequence continues at coordinate 52,528,440 of CM062567.1, read as the reverse complement.
ATCACTTTATCATCTGTGTTTTCAAGCTGTGATTGCAGAAGAAAGGCAGCGGGAAAATAGTTCTATTTAACTGACAAAGGCAATTAGTCAGCAGGGATATAATTCTGCCCAGGAATGTCTTCTTGATTTGAATGGGACATATTTACCTCTATAATGTGTGGTGCAGAGTTGTAATTGCTAAGTATCAGCATCCAGCTGACTAGTTCCAAAGCAGAACTAGGAGAATAATTTGGCTAGAAATGCTAATAATGAAATGTGCTGAGCTGATTTTGTGCAGGTAGTTGAACAGTTATTTGACCTCCTTCCCCCCCACTGGTGGCACTTCATCAACGTTATTATGTAATTACAATAGCATTGCATAGTAGAAAGTAAGTGGCAGCCCATTTCCAAATGGATTAACCTCAGAAAGCTCTGTCTGCTGGATAAGAGGCATTTCTTTGATCTTAATAAAATTAACAGTTGACCTCTTCAGCTTTCCTTGCCTTCCCTGTTAGGTTCACTGTATTGTTGAGGTATCAGCACAAGAGCTTGCAAACGCATCTGGAGCATGTGATGGATAATGGGTCCAATTTCATGGGCTCTGTCAGAGCATGCATAGAAGCTGTGACCTGTCTAGGATGCAGCTGGAGGTGGGGGCGGTGCTGGGCCTTTTTGGCCCACTTGCCCAGTGGTTATCATTACTGCTGACAACTGAAGAAACAGGCATTTAGTCATCTAACACTGCACAATCTGAACCAGAGTTTTCCAGCTTTCGCAGAAAGGCGCTTTCAAATAGGACACCAGGGTAGGATTTTCCTCAAGCCCTCTTCAGGAATCTGTTCCAATGTGTTTGGAATAATTAAATGTTGCTGAGGTGAGAAAGGAAGCTAAAGAGAAAGGACAACTTGGTATCCCAGTGGTAAAAGTGTTTTTCCACTGGAAAGGACTTCCGAGTCCCCTATTCCAGTTAATATTTAATATAAAACACTTAAAGAGGTTTTGAGGGAACCCATCTTGCCAATTCAAAGTGAATATGTTGTAACAACATTGAAGCCTGTACACTGCAAGGAAGAATTTTTCAACAAGAAGGATTTATAAAGCCCCATCCTCCAAATACCCTTCAGCCTGGTCGTTAAAAAAGTAACTTAGAAAATTTGAATTTATTTGGCTGTCACAGAAAGATGGCAGCTGAACCTAAAGTCTCTCCATGTCAGTGGTCTGAGCACTGAGATTTTTAGATGCAAGACCTGCAGATTTTGCTTTCTTATATTTTTTTAGCACAGGGCTAACATAGATGTTAATCTCCAAAAAGGATTCAAAATAGAAGTCCCAGCTGGACCTATGTTACTCTTGCTTCCTAGACCTAGATTGCTAATCCCTGAAAGGGGGCAACGTGCTTGGTGTTTACTACTGGTTGAAATTACTCTCAGGTCTCATCTTTTTCTTCTGTAAATCACAACCCTGGATAAGTTGTCTGCTCTACATCAGTGCTCTAGATTTCAGTAGGTGGCAAGATAGGTGCTCATCAGCCCTGAAGTGGCCAGGCAACCGCTGATGATCATTGTAGGCCCCTTCCAAATCTTCTCTTCTCTTCTCTTCTCTTCTCTTCTCTTCTCTTCTCTTCTCTTCTCTTCTCTTCTCTTCTCTTCTCTTCTCTTCTCTTCTCTTCTCTTCTCTTCTCTTCTCTTCTCTTCTCTTCTCTTCTCTTCTCTTCTCTTCTCTTCTCTTCTCTTCTCTTCTCTTCTCTTCTCTTCTCTTCTCTTCTCTTCTCTTCTCTTCTCTTCTCTTCTTCTCTTCTCTTCTCTCTCTCTTCTCTTCTCTTCTCTTCTCTTCTCTTCTCTTCTCTTCTCTTCTCTTCTCTTCTCTTCTCTTCTCTTCTCTTCTCTTCTCTTGTCTGAAACCTGGGCTTGCCTGTCTCCAGGACTCCCTACTTATTGTAAAATAAGTCCATCTCTTAGAATAAGCATATTACTGGAATGTCCTGTTTCACTTATGCCAGAGCTCTGGAAAACCTGACTGGCTGCATCTGTTGTTGAGGAAGAAATCAAGGTTGCGGCAAGTACTAATTGCTGCTGAAATTAGGGTTGGCACCTCTCTGCTGCAGTAATCTGCCACCCATTGCATCCCCTGAGAGGTGAGCTGAAGTCTTCAGAAATCTCCCTTAACTCTTCTTCCCAGCTCACCTCCTTCCCCTGCTACTTGCCTTCATTATGTTAGGGCTGATCAGTGTCTGGCTGGTCCCTGACTTCGGTCCCAAGGACAGTGCTTGTCAGGCTTGACAACATTGCTATGCTGAACCCACCTACAGCAACTCAACTATGTTAAATGAAAATTCATGCAGCTGAGCTGAATCCTGACTGGCTCTACAATGAACAGAAAACATTACTAGCTAGTTGGCATCCCTTATGAAACAGTGTTAACCCATGCATTACTGAATTTCTGGCCAAGAGACAAACAATGCTGCTGTAGCTGAGTAACACTAGTCTAAAACCTGGCTGGTGTCTCTGGAAAGAGCCTGTTAGTCACAACAGTCCAGGTTGCAGATCACAGGTTGCTTTTTCCCCTAATATGAGGGACAGGAGAATTTTGGAGAATGATGTGTTTTCTGGATTGCTATGTCTTGGTGAGGATGGTAGTCCAGTGCAGGCTTGTCTGAGCAGTGTTCCTCTTCATAGAACGAATGTGCGAGCTGGAATATACCCCTAAAGGGGCAGGATGCAAAGTGGAATTCGTCAAGCAGAATAGCTGGCAAGTTGCACTAAAGGTCACCATACCTTCACGTTATTTCCAGAATAGCTGACATTCCTAAAATAATGATAAGGAAATACCAGCAAAGCAGAATGATAGGGAAGCTTGTATTTTCTGTCTTACATCCCACCCATTAGTTCCAGAGCGATGAGAAGGCACAGCTGGGAACATGAAAAAGGCTTTCAGTGAAGGAGACACTGATGATAGGGGCATTTCTCTGGCAATTCCCTAAACTCTGTGGCATGTGCATGATTATTTTGATGTAGGGGGTGCCTTGAAGAAAGCTGACACATTTCATGACAGGAGTTCTAGCAAGACAATGCAAAATGTGAGTAGCCTGAGTCAAACTAATTGCACCAAAACAAAAGATGCCCTTTCACTTCAGTGGGCTTGGATTAGACCTTGCAGTGCTAGCAACTGATGCAGAACTGAGGAAGATAGTGTTAAAAATTACAATTAACAGGTTATTTTGCAAAGATCAGAAAGCATCTTTCTCATGTGAAAACACTGCCATCCAGCAGCTGGACATTGTTCTCTTTTCCCAGACATAATCTGAATGTGAGGGAAAATCAAACAGGACTGGTAAAATGTTCAGCATTAACATGAGAGCTGCTAAGGAATTCGTAGTTGAAAACTTCATGTCGAAAAAACAAAACAACTGAAAGCTGAGTATTTTCTAGCTGAAAACCGTCTTGCTCCTAAAGTGATATAAGTGGTTTTGAAACTTTTTTTCTATTGTGTCCTTGCCAAAAAAGTTGGTCACCAGCTTTTTATCTATGAGAATATCTTTGTATGTACAAGTGGATACCTCTATAAAAAAACCCCTCCTTCCCCTGAAGTCATATACAGCCATATGAACCTCAGTTTGCATGGGTCAAATCACCTAATAAATATTCTGGGGCTTTACCTCATCTCCAAGTCTTCATTTTCTTGTGGTACAAATTTGTACAAGGCAACATAGGTGTTCATTTGTAACGTGCTTTTATAAAATGGTCCCTTTAAGAAAAAAAGAGAAAGAGAAAATGTAAACATCTGTCCTGTACAGGAATTTGGTTCACTTTGTTACAGACTGAGGAAACAGCGCCTGATCTTCCAAGAAATGAGCTGGAATCTTCTCATTGCTTTCACACCTTGGAGGACTATGGCCCAGATACACTGTGAGCCACTAAGGCAGTAACTATCTTTATTTAGAAATAAGATTCTTTGAACCCCAAGATGAAATTCCAGGCTTCCAAAGAACACGAGCAGAAATCTGCACAAGTTGGTCTTTTGGGTGAGATCTTAAAAATGAGTCTGCCTTTTGCTCTCTGCTAATGTATGACTCTTATGAGCCCAGCAGTGTATTACTGGCATTATATAAGGTGTCTATTATACAGTCCTTATTATGGATGGAACTAGAGTTGTACAGTGCACAAAAAACAGGGTGGGAAAATCACTTTCTTAAACAGGAAGCTGCTCGCACTGGGCTTCCCACAGAGAAGAATGGCTAGTCTCTCTCCTCCCTTTCTCCACTGGTAATCTGGAGGAAAAAAAGTGCCTAAACCAAACCCTAAATAATTTTTTCAAATAAAATCAGTGATTTTTATGTTACTGCAGTTCTATTGTAATGACATGGCCTCCCCACTGGATCTTTTGTGTTCACAATAGCAATTTATAATAAACAGAAGAACATAAAAGGTGCTATAATGGGTAAACCAAAGAGCCATACAATCCTGGATATTGCTTCCAACTGTGGCCCGTGGCCCAGAAGTGGTATAAGAACACGACAGTCAGATATCAATGTTTCTCCAGAATAGTGCCCCAGCAGACCTATTCAAGGTCCTCAGCTATCCATAAAAACAAGCCTTTCATATGACTTCGCATTCCCATTGCATTCTCACAAAATTTATGCCCGTACCGGGGAATGTATACTTTTTGGTTCTTCTCCAAAGTGTTCTGTGCCATTTTCGGAGTATGTAAACACTGAAATAAAGCAAACACATGACATTTTAAGAGTAGTTTAAGACTCTTCACCTCAACAGGATCACTTTTGTTTTGTTAATTTCTTCCCTTTCCCCCTTACTTTCTTTGATCCCTTACGCTCTCCTCTGAACCCTTCTACACGCCCAACAAAACCATGTATACCACTGGCACATCGCACAAAAGAGTATCTGTCCTGAAGCATTTACAATCATAACAAATAAACCATTTTGATCAGATGAATATACACAAGTGCAGCACTGGGAATAGAACCTAGGTCCCCTAACTGCATTGCTATTAAAGTCCAGCAACCTTTTCCTCACACTGAATGCCGTATTTTCATGTTTAGGATGAGCAGTATTTCTGTTTAAAAGCACCTGCAAAACCTGATGACTGTATATGAGCAATATTGTGGGAAGTTTGTATGCAAAAGCCCTTCTTCCTCCTCTTTGACCCTCTATCTCTAAATGTTTGACAGCCTTCTTTTATGTCTCTCTCCAATAGTCCCTGCCTGGGGGGCACTGGATATACTGCATCTCTCTGATTTTATAGGAGGTACCTGAATTTCTTTCAAATTGGGATGGGTTATCTAAGACCTATATGTGTGAAAATTTGCTTCAAAATTACTAAAGCAGAAACTCACAGAATAAAACAATGGTCACAACACCTAATCATAGTATCATAGAATCACAGAGTCATAGAATACCAGGTTGGAAGGGACCTCAAAGATCATCTGGTCCAACCTTTCTTGGCAAAAACACGATCTAGACAAGAGGGCGCAGCACCCTGTCCAGCTGAATCTTAAAAGTGTCCAATGTTGGGGAACCCACCAATAATCTCCCTGGGGAGATTATTCCAGTGGCTGATTGTTTTCATTGGGAAAAATTTTCCTTTTGTGTCCAGTCAGAATCTCCCCAGGAGTAACTTGTACCCATTACCCCTTGTCTTTTCCATGTGACTCTTTGTAAAATGGGAGTCTCCGTCTTCTTTGTAGCCACCCTTTAAATACTGGAACATGGTGATAAGGTCTCCCCTAAGCCTTCTTTTCTCAAGGCTGAACAAATCCAGTTCTCTCAGCCTTTTCTCATATGGCAGGCTTCCCAGTCCTTTGATCATCTTTGTGACCCTTCTCTGGACCCTCTCCAGCCTGTCCACATCTTTCTTGTATCGTGGGTACCAAAACTGAACACAACATTTGAGCTGTGGCCTGGCAAGCACTGAGTGGGATAATGACTTCTTTATCTCTGCTGGTGATGCCCTTGTTGATGCACCCCAGCATCCTGTTGGGTATTTTTGCTGCAGCAACACACTGTCCACTCATATTGAGCTTGTTGTCCAGCAGGACCCCCAGGTCCCTTTCCAAAGAGCTACTCCCCAGCCGGCTAGATCTCAGCCTGTGCTGCACTCCTAGTTTATGTTTTCCCAGGTGCAAGACCTTACACTTGTCCTTGCTGAACTTCATAAGGTTCTTGTTAGCCCACTCTTCCAGCTTATCCAGGTCTTCCTGCAGGGTGGCTCTCCCTTCCAAAGTGTCCACTTCCCCACTTAGTTTGGTATCATCAACAAACTTCATCTGGGTACACTTGATCCCATCATCCAGATCACTTATGATGATATTAGACAACGTTGGGCCCAATATCGATCCCTGGGGGACCCCACATGTGACAGGTTGCCAGTTTGAGAATGAGCTATTTACCACCACCCTCTGGGTGCGGCCTGTCAGCCAGCTCCCCACCCACCACACAGACCACTTCTCTAGACTGTAATGCATCATTTTCCCTAGGAGGGGGCTGTGGGAAACCATACTGAAAGCCTTGGAGAAATCCAGGTAGACAATGTCCACCACTCGCTCCACATCAACTGAGCAGGTTACTTTGTCGTAGAAGTCAAACAGTTTTGTCAAACATGATTTGCCCTTCGTGAATCCATGCTGGCTTTTCCCAATCACATGTTCATTTGGCTTGTGACAGCCCCCAGGAGGATTCATTCCACAACTTTCCCAGGGACTGAAGTATGACTGATGGGCCTATAATTTCCTGGATCTGCCTTTAAGCCCTTCTTGTAGATTTCAACCTAACATACCTGATATCTAATCAGTTACCCTCTATTGTAATTGCTTCATTAGCTGACTGATGCCTGTCCTCAGTTATCTCCCTAGAAAAACCACAGTGGCTTTATTACATTGACTGAATTCACCTTTCACATGTTAAGAATTGCCCGGTGTTTCTTGCTTCTGAATGAATTCTGAGTATGATTTTAGTAGCTGGAGTCTTTGAGGATCTAGAACCATCAGCATCTTCTCCCACTATTTACCTCTGCAGGTGTTTTGAGCAGAAACTTGATTTTGTAGTCTCTAACAATTTGGAAATCTCCAAAATGGTAGTAAGTAACAGGCTGATTGACTGCATTTTCTCTTCTTTTCTCTGTGATACAGTTACATGTTTTCTGGGGAAAGAAGGTGCCAGGGAACACTAACTGCTGAATTTCTTCCCCCCTCTGCTCTTTCACTTGCTCACCCTTTCTTCCATTAACACATATTTCTGTGGCTGTTCTACATTGTAAATGACAACCAAAGAGTCTTTGAAGAAGTATTATGAGTGAAATAATAAGGTTCCTTGGTAGTAGAAAGTTGTACTTAGACATTGAAAAAACGTAGTGTTCTTGTAACAGAGGAAAGATAGCTAAAATAGCAGCCACAGAATACATGAGAAAGATATTGTACAAAGTGACACACATCCATGAGCACACACAAGCACATGTTCTCTGATAAAATGTAAGACAATATTGTAGTCATAAAGTCTAATGTGTGAATGTGAAGACAGCATGTGAGCTGATACCTGCAGCATTTAACTTGAAAATACCCCAAGCTGTGTCCAGGTGGTCTGACTGCAGCTGGCCTGGGGGCCTCACTGTGCTCCTCATCAAGTTCTGTTGTAGAGGGTCCCTGACCCTGCAAACTGTCACAAGTACCAGAGGGAAAACCTTAAAAATAAAACTTATTTCCTCTATCTTCTAGTATATGGGTATATGTATATCTGACATCAGTATAAAGGGATGTAAAATGCTGCCATTACAATCTGGCAACATTAAAGTCCTACTCAAATTGCTATGCTTTGTTTTTTGTGTCCAGAGGAAAAGGAGTTAGGAAGGCAAATAGAAGAAGTTCTGATGAATAATAAATTGGGTAACAAGGAGTGTTTTGGACTTACAGAATATCATTCACCAGACAAAGTGGAGGTATTTCAGCAACATGTTTGGAGCAATTTCTGCTTGGTGACAGAAAATGAAGGCAAGTTACTAATAGTACAGCCTTGTGAGCTGTGGAGCTGACCCAGCAGGTGGGGAGGGAGCTGGACTGTATCCTTGTGTTTGCCAAGAAGTGCTCACCAAACCTGGGTTCACAGGGAGGACATCCCGTATTTGACTTGAAGGGAAAGTGCTCAAATCCCCGTTGATAACAGGCTCGTACATGTCACTTAAAGTACATTTTGGCTTGTGGACTTCTGTTACGGATGGCGATTCACAGCACTGAAAGAGTATAACTGGCTTAGAGGAGGCTGAAGGGCTGGAACTTAGGTATGCCATCTTATAGTTGTAAACTAGGAAGCTTTGTTTCATAGTATGCATGCCAGGGTCTGAATGAAAGAATCTTCCCTTAAAGTTGTTGTCATAGGCATCTATAGGAGCAATTACATGGCAGTACATGTGCTGGGTCCTTTCACCCTTCTGCAAGCCATATCTCTTCTGCTGTTTCCCTTTAAGCAAAAAGTCTCAAACCTACATTTTCCTAAAATCTTATTTGCAGAAGACAATTTTTTAATAGGGAAAAAAAAAAAAAAAAGACCTGGAATGGACCTGATTCATCAAGGCATTCATGTGGAACTGCCTGCTAAAGAGGCAGTGGACAACTGAGGTAAAAGCAGTGGTGAATCACCCTGTAACAGCATTTTGAATTTACTTTGTTAAATTTTTAATCTCTCTTTAGCTCATCATCTCTGGACATTACTAAGAGATACTTGAATTTGAAGGCCATAGAGGTATGTAGTTCACATTTCCACACAACAGAAATCAATTTATTTTCATATTTGTTTGCCCTAACAGCAGCAGACAAAAAAAAAAAGAAAAAAGCAGGAATTTTTACAGTCTGAAAAGGATTTTACCATTTCCATAGCTTGTGCAAACAGTGCGGACAGTTTATTAAAAATCTACCAAGGGGAAATTTTTGGAGTGACTGTTGCATAATTTATACCCTGAGCCTCTGAAGGATGGATTGTAAAAGAGCCAGTGCTGATCAAAGGAATCATTAATGTGTTACAGAAGTTATTTGGAGATTTGACACATGCTGAGTTTTTAAACTAATCTCTTTGAGTAAGTTCCTTGAATGCCTCTCAGTGCATTCAGTGAATGCAGATCTCAGAGAAAAAAAGTTTCTTTGGGTTTTGGAGATGAAACTAGTGATTGACAATGAAATAAAAAGTTATCTGAAAACTCAACAATACCAAATTAATCTCAGGTGGGCAGGATTAAACAATGTGAAGCTGACTGAATTCTTTATCTTTAACCAGGTCAGGTCAACTCTGCACTAGCAAGACAGAAAACCTAAATAAATTGTCAGGAGAAAGCAGATAACATAGATGGGATGTTCACAAAATGAGAGGGGGGAAATGACGTGAGAAGTGACGGGACCAGCAGGGGAGGAAAGAAACAAAGAGGTAGCGTAAAATGGGAATGGATAGCTGAAGCTGGCATATCACCTCCATGAATTGCTAGCCGCATGTAAGGAGCACTGGGGGTCTAAAAGAAAGAAACTATGCTCACTGCGATTTATTTTTGTATTGTACATCTCATGTGAGATTCAGCAAAGCAACCTTCAGGTGCTGTTAGAGAAGTTGCTCTAATGGTTTAGGCCTGAAGTTTTGCTTAGTGCTCCAAAACCCGTTGTACTTATTACTTCCCTTACCATGACTGAATTCAAGGACAGGGTCACAAACACCATCCTTCAGTGGCTGAGATTTCATTACTAAGCTCTCAATTGGTATGATGGTCTCAAAATCCTGTCATACCAATGCTGTAAAGACATTACTGTTGTACTGCAAGCAGAATTGGGCTACTAATATTACTGGGCACATACTATAGTTGTACTGAGAAGCTGCAATTATAATCAGGATTTATTGTGTTGGATATTTTACAGACATATGGATATTATATGATTAATTTCCTGTCCCAAAGAGATTATGGCATATAGTGACATGTAGACAAGTCAAACATATGGAAGAGAAAAGAAGCATTTTTGTTCCACTCCGCCAATGTGGAATCAAAGCATGTTAAGTGATTAGTCTACAGTCATGTTCATGAAGAATAGGAGATAAAGTATAGACCTGAACCTTGTCCAGTATCAAGTCTGGACACAACAAATTAAGAAAACTGGTGGGTTGGATTTCATCTGAATGGCAAAAAGCAGTCCCCAAATTCTTGCACCAACTCCATGCCCCACTCATCTCCCACTCTGAAAACCAGAATGCTGCTAAAACATGGGCATGCCATTAAAAAGAATCTGAAATAGGTTGTACACAGGCCTATACATCTGCAGATGCTATCCTGGTCTGGCAGCACTCACCGCTGTTGCTTCGTTTCCTGCTTGTGCCAAGGGTGCCTGCAGAGCTGTCGCCTTCCTCAGGAACTTCTGCCAGGTCAGCTGTCTGCAGGGACAGAAAAGCAAATGAGGTGGGATAAGCCAGGAAAAAGCAAGTGATGAGGTGAAATAAGACCACACAAGAGCCTTTGGGGAATGCAGTACTCCAGTGCTATCAGAGCAGAGCAAGTCAGCCTAATGGGATTGCAGAAAACATTGTATCTGGGGGTGCACAACAAATACCTACTTCACAGGGAGCAGTGAAAGCCCAGAAAGAACTGCAGATGAAGTTTCCAGTCTGAAGTACAAAAGAGTTCTGCAGTATGAAGCGAAGTGAAAGTTAAGGAACAAAAGGATTATGGTAAACAATGTGGTTTTCTGTATAAAATAGAAGGGCTTGGGGGAATTTGTAGATCCTGCAGGTATACCAAAAATCTGCCTACCAAGGAGACTGGACATTAATTGAAACTATTGACTATTAATTTATTAATGATGAATAATTAATTCAGTAAAATAACTGTAATGTAAGGGTGATTTTAATTCTGTTAACATGCTGTGAAAGAAGGAGCTGGAGTGTGATGGAGTTGGTGAAGTCAGTCTTTAAATATCTGCCCTCACTTTCTATATAAACAGTCATCTGGCTGGTATGGTTAGGGAAAAATGAAACCCAAATGTTCTTATTATAAATACTATGAATTCTTATTTGTACCATATTAATGTCAATCATGATTAGGGACCCATTGCTCTAGGGTGTAGGAAAACGTGGGGTGACATAATCCCAAGCCTCAGAAGTATACTCTGCATAAGGCACCAGCTTCCTTCATTAGGTAGTTGGCTTCTCCATGTATAGTCCAACAGAAACCAGGAGCTACTCCAAACAACTTTGTCTGAATCTGACCTTACGGAGGTTCAGTTTCTGAACTCTCCACACGGGACTTCTTTTGGGTAAAATGTCTTTTATAACCATAAAAAACCCAAACATTGAACTTGAGTCAGGTGCTCTCTCTAATCTGAAAAACTGTAAATCCTTATATGCTCCTAAGCTTTATTTGGTTTTTGTTAACAGGATTTTAAGGCACATGGAAGGATTTAATTTAATTATTCCATGATGCTCTAGAATTATGTTGTACACATAGCTCTGTCCATTGCTTTGCAGACCTTTGCCTGCACTACAGGATGAAAAAAGCCGTCTGAGGAACATTCACTACCTTTGTTCAGGAAGTGCAAAATCTGAATTTCTTTCCAGATCTCTATATGGTTTTTTCCTTTTACTAGTGTTAACAACAAAGCTTTTTTTAGAAAGTACTCTGACAATTTTATTTCCCTTATCTAGTACTCTTCCAGCTACTTCTCCATCCAAGGATACTAATGAACAGAGAGGTTAAAAGTAGACTTATGCCACAGGTATCTTGCGATTATCTTGTTTCCCTTACTATTTTAAGAGCATTCTACTTTACTGGTCTGTTATCTTTTGGTTTTAGACTCAGCCTTTCACAGCATTTTATGTTTGTCTTGCATCTTGCACAAATGGGTCACGCCTGGAGAAGAAGACACTGCAATAGCAATGCTAATGTGGAGTCAGTGTAGAGCATGTCTAGGGATTTGTACCTGCTGGGTGGGGAAGGGAAAGACTGACTTTGTTGAAATAGTAAGTCCCAGCTATTTTTCAGCTCATTGCTATGGCATGTTCCTCAGTCTTCATAGACTAGCTTCGTAATTGCTGATTAGCTCCATGTTTTATTGGGCACTACTGCATATGGGACATGCAGCGACTGTCTCTTCAGTATACACCTCATCCAAAACCTCCGGAAGTAACCTCAGTTACCTTTAATGATTTTTCAGTCAAGAGCTATATGAAAATGGTCTAATAGCAATTACAGAGATACAAAGTTGCTTTTGAGAGGAGCTGATCCACAAAAAACTAACAAAATACGGAATCACATTTACATCACCTCAAGTGACTTTCTGTATAAATGTGGGTTGCAGAAACACATTTTTGAAGGAAGCAGTAGGTAGTAAATCTGGAGCATATGGCCACTTTCTTTTATGGGCACTGCAGAATCTGGGCTGAAAAATCACAGTGGGTGCATCCACGCTGCTCAGTCATGTTAAAAATATCTTGGCTAGTTCAGAGCAAGAGGGTTTTCGCTACTCTGTGCAGAGACATAAACTGCAATCCTGGAAGATTCATGGATGTAGAGACAAGGCACCGCCCCTAGACTAGTCACCTTTGCTTTTAATTACCTTCAGCAGGAGCAGCTATGCCCTTTGACAGCTTAGACACCACCTGCAAGATGCAGTAGGATCCCAGGTGTCACCACATCCCTGGTGACCCTGGCTTTGTCACATGGCAGAACCTTGAAGAACTCCCCAGGTCCCGGGCCTGGGGCACAGCCCAGCCACAAAGCCCCAGTGTTGCTGTGAGCCTCACAGCTGCATTGCTTCTTCTGCTTTGAGAGAAGCAGAGCAACACAGAAGTGAGGACCACTGGGGAAAAATCTTAGTCCCTATGCATTATTAACTGCACATGTGCTGCTAGGTCATATGCTCCAGTGCATTTTTACCTGGACTCTAAAGGCTCTGTGTCATGTCCCTGCTCTGGTCACTGGTCAGTGTCTGCTCCTGGGTCACACATCACAGTTGTAAAGCTCCATGGCCCCATCATTGGGATCAGGGTTGTGTCTGCCCCTGGTTTTTATCCTTGTCTCAATCCACAGGCTTGCACTGGCAGAAGTTATGGTTTCAAATGTCTGTTTATTCAGTTCTCTAATGTTTTCTATCTTCTGTACGCTGACACATGTTATATTCTCTTTCAGCCTCAATACCCTGGAGAAATTCCCATAATGAACTTGCGTTCCTCATTCTACACCCACACCCCACCTAGTTATGATCAGCTCCCTAGGGCAAGCTGACACAGCGTTCATGATTTCTATGCTTGAGTTGTCATTCATAATTCAACATAATGCTTTATTGATTTAGAAAGCAATAATTACATTTGTGGAACTTCTGTTTCAAAGTAAATTAAATAATTGAAAGAAAGAACTGTAATCACAATGCGACAGGTGGTAGAGTCAATTTGGGTTTTAAAAAAGACTAGAAATTACCAAATTCCTTTTAAGGCACAAACAAGGGTGGATAGAGGACATGTCCTTTAATAACTCCCTTGCAGATTTCACTTAGTTCTTGTTTAAATTTGTCTGTCTTCTTTCCCATCTGACACAAATAAACATCTGTTTAGAGGCCACCTATACCACCTGAGGTTACAGTTCAGCCATGTGAGTGAGCATACATTTAAGTGCCAGGGAAATGTTGTAACAAACATAAACAGATTTCAGCACAACTTTAAAATAAACATGTAAGCATTTGCATTCAGGTCTGGGGACCAAGAATCATCATATCTCTGTGCCTGGCAATTTTTATTCTGAGATGAGTGCAGGAGAGATTGTCAGATAATATTAGTGGGTCTGATTTTTAGACATGACAATCAGCTTTAGCCTCTACTGTATTCAGGTATGATTTTTTTTTTGGGGGGTGGGATGGTGGGGATTGGGGAGGATTTCTTGGGAAAAAAGAGAGCCCCAAGCACAGGCTTAAGTGCCTGTTTATGAGAGGTGAGAGGGTACGAAATGTTCTTTCATGCATGAGCTCCTGATCTCATGAGTCCCCATAGTGTTGAAATAACCATTTCTGTAAGGAAGAAATTGGTAAGTGTTATCGTTGAACTAGGTATGGCTTTGGCAAAGGCAGGGCTAAGGGAACCATTGTTTCCCTCGTCCTCCTTCTCCAGCTCTGCTGCCATGGTCCTGAAGAAATGACTGTTATGACAGGAGAGAGTGAATTACAAGGATTAACATGAAGGTGAAAATCTCCCTGTCTGGATACAACAAGCTGAGCACACCTGCCTGTATTTGGGTTTTGGAGAGAGGAGCCCAACTCTGTGATGCTTCCCTCCTGGGTCTACACCAGGCAGGGGTCAAGGTGCCAGTCCATTGCCTTGTTGCAGTATAGCATTGGCTTAATTTTGTCTGTGCTTGTACTGCGGAGCTTGTACTTTTAAATCTAGGCTCTGAGGACTCCAACCCATTGCTATCACTTGTATGAGGGTAAATACCCACCACCAACAAGAGGCAGCATGACGGTTAAATATCTGTTCCACTTTTACACAGATATGCAAAATCAAAAGAATATAATTTCCTTTTCCAACCCCATAAAAGAATATTATTAATTCAATTTGTATTTTTCTCTTTGTGTCAAGAGTCACCTAAAAGATACTTAAAACCCAAGTTTACAAAGGTAATGTGTTTTCTGGTCTCATTTTTGGAAGCTGGAAGTGAGATTTTTTTTTTTACAGTTCCAAATACGAGTTTTGTAAACTCTGATACAAATTCCTGTGAATTAATATCTGTTGCACCTCCACAAAAAAATGGAAGGAAGAAGTGGGATACTTACAGAGTTTCTGTTGGGAGAGTCAGACCCACTTCCAGAACTGCCCTTTTTGGTTTTCTGAGCTAAGGAAGTCCCAAAGCGGAGAGTTTCATACACAGGATCAACCTTATTTCCACAGGCTGCAACGGAAGGAGCAAAACATGCATCAATTCCTTGAAGATATTTCTGGTCACGTGTCTGCTCCACTTGGAGAAACAGCTGCCTCTACCAACATGTTGGGGTGTATACTTAGACACTAGAGACTATCCTGATAAAAAGTGTTTGATGAACTTAGTGGAATTTGCTTTTGCTAGCAATTTTTTGCTGCCTCTCTGCTCCTGTAAATATCATCCTCTTGTCATACAGGCTGTTCAGGTCCCTGCCATTGCTTTGTCTCTCTTCACCTGCCATCCTCCTTCTCTACTCACCACTGATGCTGCCTACACCGAGGTAAGCAAGACAAAGTACCAGCAGGCTTTAATCCATATTTGTTGCCTGTTCCTATCACTGACCTCTTGGATTGCTCTCAACAGTAGATGCTTGAAGGAAAAAGCCCTGCATTGTGTCTGAGCATCCCTGCGGTATGGGTGGGCCATAATCTTTATCCATCTACCCTCACAGTGCTACTACTTGGCTAACTTGGATAAACAGGATGGCCTAGATCTTCTTTGAAAGGTACCGACATCCCCAGTATGGGGCCATATGGGGTCTGGAGGCAGGTGTGAGTGGGTATTTGCTGTTGGGAATGTGCTCCAGGTTGCTCAGCTCAGTCTAGGGGTAGCCAGAAAGGCCGCCACCTCCATTGGCATATGTCCATTCCATTCTCACTCCCACTCTCCCTCATAGCTTGCCCCAGAGTCATCTTCCATGGCAGAGAAATGGATGTCTTCATCCGGAATGAGCAAATCCAGTTCAAATCCTTGTCTACAAACTGCATTAGACCTCAGTCTCCCTTGCAGTACAAGGCAGTAGACAGGTAGAATACAGTACATTTGTAGCACTGAGTAGAAGAAGGGAAATTTTGGCCAAAGTACTGAGAAAATACATGGATATTGAATTTTGATGAGAGCAAAGTACACCTCATTTTTCAGCGAGAGTTTGTTCAAAATGTTTCTATTACTTCTGACAAAAAAAAATAGGTGTTTTTTAGAAAGAGAAACTTAGATGAAATCCATGTAGTTCACTTTTGGTTTTTTTAACTGCTGAAAGCAACAAAGTAAATGTCCTCAGACAAGTAACTTTAAACTGACTGCCTAGTTTGGCTTTCATTTTTTGTACTGCCAGGCTTGCCTGGTCAGAGTACTGGTGGGGAGGAATATTTTCCAGAATCAACTCAACTTCTCCACTTCAAAATCTTTCTTTTCAGGAATTTGGTATTACAGTAAGCAAAATCTGGACTTTTAAATACTTGGACAATGTGTAGACATGGTCAATAAGGAAAAATATGAGGAAAGTAAGAAGTGTGGGTTAAAAAGGACAGGAACCTAGCAAAGTCCCTCAAAAGCCAGACCAGTGGTCTGAATGCCTCCTGCTGTTTTGACCTCTCTGTCTTTTATCTGTTTCTTCCCAGCTCAGACCTTCACCTCAATATTCCAGTGTTTCCTCCCTTTTATGTCCCTACCATGATCTCAGGTAGTTATTTTTATAAACAGGGTGATTACTAAGAGGTTATATGTATGGGGGGTTGAGTGAAATGCACAATAAACACACCCTCTCCTCTTCCAGCTTTGTATCTTTGAAGTGGTCCTTTTCTGAGATGGCAGAAGGACATCCAGTCACTGAAAGGAGCTGGAAGGCTGCTGAGGGTAAATATCATGGCTGGAAGTCTGCCATTGCTGTTGCAGAGCACTGCCAAAGGGAGACTGAATGGAAAAGCAATCAAAACCTACCAATAGGCATCACTTCTTTGATGCAGCCAAACTGTTCATGAATGAGTAGTGGTGAGCTGTAGTACCGTCGAAATCCCTTTGGCTGGAGGGAGAAAAAGCAAAAACAAATGAAGTGCATTGCTGCCATGGCTGACATAGTAGAAATAACCTCAGCTTTTCAGCTAGTGGTGTAACAGTGTGGTGAGGCTGGAAATTTGCTTCCTGTTGTTGAGACACTGTGGGGTTTATACATCAGGGATTTATTTGATTTTTCTCCTGGAAAAAAACAATTTCCTGTATTTACATGGAAGGAGGAGGGACTCATTTTCAACCCCTTTTTTCTTTTATCTTACACAAAAGCAGCACTAATTAATTGCTCCAGAAGTGCTGAATCATTAGAGGTTCTGGGAAGTTTCCCTCTCCCTTTCTTCTAAGGAAATGTGAATTTGCATTGTTTTGCAATTGCTAAACATGTGACTATTCTTCCCTACCCTAACTCCAAATCCTCATGTTCCCACATATGCATTTGTGAAACCCAAGGAATTTACAGCTTTTCTATAGATTTTTCTAAGGTTTGCTGCTGACTGACTGCAGCTTCCACTGCTTTTTTGTCTTGTAAGTGCAAAAACTCCCCAAGTTGTCACCAGATGTGTACCCAAAATGAAGGTGCTAACATCTAAGTCTTTGGCAATGCCCTTCAAGATATTAGAGATTCACAAATGGTCTCTCAGATTTCTAATATTTGCAGGCTGTGAAATCTTCCAATCACAGTGAGAAGTGGGAAAGCCTCATAAGAATGTGTGTATTTTCCATATCCTATGTTCAGTATACACCAAAAAATGACAGGCAACTAGTTCTTTTGCTAATGAGCTGCAGTATAGATTGAGAAGGAATGAGGGGATTGATAAATTTTGTTTCTTAGAGGAATAAATTCCAGATTCCCCAGCCTCAGTTTGCTCCCAAACAAACTAGATTCAGACACATCAGCTCATAAAATTCCCATGACTTTGCTGAATGACTTCCTGCTGTAAACTTGGCATGTACTTTTCTGCTTTTTTAAACTAGTGACCACAAAAGCTGATGCTGGAATCAAGAAATGTGTGAAACAATTCACGTGATTTAATATTTGACTTGTTCAAGGCTTGCAGTGAGGTCATTCAGCTCTTCACAGACAAACTTCCTATACCAGAATGCTTCATGCTAGAGTTACAATGATGGTTAAATGCATAAAGATTTGCCTCAGGTGTATAAACAACAATAGCATTCACTGAACAGTCTTGAGGAGAAAAGATCTTTCCAGTGAAAGGTTGGTTTTCTAGCCCTTTTGAAGTCAGTGCTTGTATTTTTTCATCATTTAACACCGTGTAACTGCTTGGGTTTAGTTTGTATTTGTCTCAGGTGCTTTCAGGTTGCAACAAATCTGAGAACATCTGAAACATTAATATATCTTTTCAGTTTTCATACTCCAAATGGTAATTTTTGCAGGTTCTTTTTCTAGGAGTAACCACAAGAACCATGTTCCCATAAAGGTCATCAAGCTGGGTTAGAATAATCTCAAACGCAGTGTCCTGCCTTTGCCAATAATGAGAATTTGCTGCTCAGAAGGTGACCTGTCCATACAGGGGCAAGTCTCCTCCCAGCCTCCCCTACTGAAAGATTGCTTCAAACTCTGTAGTGTCGCACTGTGAAGTATACTTTGGTTTTCTTTTTAAGGCAAAGTATGTTTTTTCTTCAAGCCCTAACAGTGGAAAAAACAATAAAACATAATTTGAAGGATTTTTTGTTTGTTAAACTCCATTGAAATATTTTGACTAATTTATAGCATTTCTTGAGAGATTTACACTGCAGGAAGCACAGTTTAAATCAAGAGAATTAATTATTTTACTTAGCTAAATTTGGATTATGCAACTCTATTTTCACATCCACAATGCAGACTAGATTTGTGTTACATTTTTGTTCAGGTTTTTGAGTACTAGCAATTGCTGAAATTCATAAAGGATACCACCTGGCTATACTTTTTCTACCTCAGTAAAGTCACCTTGTGTCAGTTATGTTAATGCACCAGCTAAATGCCAGCCAGGGGGTTAGGCACACAAAGCGACTCCAGCACAAGCTGGTGCCTCCCACTGCACTTGCTGCCCTGAGCTGCTCACTTACCAGCTTGCCCATGCAACGCTGCTGTCCAATACTGTCTATACACTTGTGGTGGATGCTCATCTTGCAAGCCTTACAGCGCAGTCCATGCTTAGCGTTTGTCCCTGTGAAATGCACAGAAATGATTTAATTACACAAAGTCAATAGTTTCCGTGCATTTAACAAACGACCTGAAAGAACTGATGGGGACGTCAGTTACAGTAGAGTAAATATTGACAGCATTCTTTGCCTTGCCTCTTTTTTTTTAATATACATTTATACATGCATTTTCTTTACAGCCTCTCCATTTTCGGCATTTCTCCCCCTCTTTCCTAGACTACTGCTGCCTTTAGATACATATTGGATTGTGCTCTGTTGTATGATAGTCTTATCAGTGATGTCTCTGCCTCATAAACATAAAGCAAAATCCTTCTGCTGTTTTGAAAGGGCTTGGCGTGAGAGTTGTGCATGGCTGAGGGAGCCACTGAAGGAGCACCCAGGCTCTGGAGCTGCCCTGGGGAGCCAGGCCATTGGTGAAAGGCCAGGTTTTGCATGTGAGAGGTAGCTCCAGGGATGTGTGAGAGGCCTAAGCCAGCTCCCTTACCATTGCCCACCCATGCATCTGGGGGGGCTGCTGCTCTCACCATCCTGAGCCAGTGCTCAGAGGGTGTGGAAAGGGCTTCTTGCATGTCCCTGAGCAGGGCAGTGAGGATGCTATGGGTCTGACCTTGCTCTCCTTCACTGGCAGTGGAAAAATTCAGTGCTGCAGATAGGGGAGCTCCAGGAGAAATTTTGCCTTACAGGAGCAGTCTTCTCCCACTTGGGCAACACTAGTTCTGCATTATCTTCAGTATGGACCTAGTCTTAAATGACAGAGCCGATTCTGTTTGCTTCCAGGCAGGAACAGTGACTCTTATTCATACACCTATAAGACTTCGTAAACTACACAGAAGCAGTTAAGCTGCAGCAACTCTTCTAACCCCACAGGACTGTATAAATGGAATGAGTAAACAACATGTCAGTTCATTATCATCTACTGTGAGAGTAAGAAACAAGGTAGTAAAAAAACCCCAAAAAACTCTTGACATTTTAACCAGTCCTCATTAGTCAGACATGATAGGAATATTAGTCAGAAGGATCCTGCATCTGAAAGTACTCATGTAGCTTTTGCTTATTTGAATAGTTAACTCCATGTACACACTGCTGACTTCATTTAGTGAAGTGCTACATCTGAAAGAAACACTTCAGGGAAGGGCTCATCAAGTTGGTGACAAAAGTCAAGCCTTGACAGGACCACTTTCAGGGGTAGAGGTCCCTGAAGTGGCCACTTTCAAGCCAGATAGAGGCAGACTGGCGGAGCTGGGGGCGGCTGCAGTGAGCCAGGCTCAGGTATTTCACTTGTGCGCTTCTTGTAGGACAGGGAACTAACATCCTCCCCACCTTCCTACTGAGACTGCTGGAGAGATGAGGAGTGAATGGGTGCACCCTGAGGACCCCGATGGATTGGGGTCAGTGCCTGATCCCCACTTGTTGCCTGCCCCGCCCCTCTCGGCTGAGCTGATGCATGGCGCCTCACTGCTGGGTATGTGGAGATGCCTAGCCTCATTCCTGGGGTCTTTTTTCCTAGTAAACACAGGATTTACTAGAAGAATACATCCCTGTTTTGTTTTGTTTTGTTTTCTTCTGTATGGTTGCATTTGGATTACTGTGCTGTGAGGATTTTTTCAGTTATAGTTTCTTTTCAATAACACATGCTCAAACCAATATTGACTTCTGCGGCTTTGTGCTTTTATTACTGATGATGAAATGCTGAATCACCCTTCCTGATGGTCAACAACTGACACAGTGAGAAAACAGGACTTCCTCCACATTTTAAAATTATATTTATAGGGTGGAATAAAAAAAAGGAAAATGACATCATACTTTGCCTATACAACACATATTTAGCGTCAGTGCTTACACTGGGTCTAATTCTCCTCTCACACTGGTCTGTGCTGGTATAACTTTTACCTGCTTTACCAAGTTACTCCTGAGATTCAGCTGAAAAGAGTCAGTCTCACAGTCCTTTCTGCTGGCTGTGTTATGCACTTCCAGCTATTTTAGTGTTAACATTACAAGGTGGATATTGCTCCTTACATGTTATAACAATGCAATCACAGAAGATACACATCTGTGAATACAACTGTGCATCCAAATGATGTGCAAAATGAATGCAAAGTATCTGTGCTACTTTCAAAAATCAAAACCCAAATCTGTGATCATGTGAAAATGAGTGAGACAATAAATTACAAAAGAGCAACACTATATTTCTATTGCTGAATGCCATTTGTTACCTGTGGGTTACAAATGAGCTTCAAAGAGAAGAAAAGTATTTCAGTCACACACTTGAGTCTACAAGAAGTCTTTGTAAATCAGAATTAAATTCCCTATAACTACCAAAATCTTCAATCTTTAATCCATTGTCATTTCTAACTACTTGGTTTACTGTGGGGCTAGGCAGCTTGAAAATAATTTGCATGTATCTCCCTGCCTCCCACTGAGGAATAACTAAAGGGCTTAAAGAAGAAGCATTTATTCTGTATTTACACTTAACTACCATATCTCAACCTCTGAAAATGACATTTCTACAAGGCACATTTTCTTTTTTCCCCAGGATGATTCTTTCTTCTTCAGTTTCTGATCTCCATCACACTAACTCAAACCTCCTCGGAGAATCATGGCTAAGCTCTTTCAAAGCTTCGTGCCAGAGATTAGACTACTATATATTGGCAATGTGTCTGATCCAAAAGTTTCTGAGAATCAGAACTGAGGCACAATCACAGCTCACATTATGGGGAAGAACAGATCCACATTTCATATAGGTGTAAATGAGACCAGGGTTTGACCCATTGCATCAGTTTTTGGCCTCCCATGTAAGCAAGTGTGTTTGCTGGTTTTGGAAGACATCTTGGTAGTTTGAAATGGGGAAAAAGCAGGCAGAACATGGATCTTGCAAACAAGTAATGTAAAACTGAGTGAGTATGGTAGGAGTCCTACAGTCATGCTGGTATAAGAGAGGTATTTCATTATGCCTAAAGCAGTGGCTTAGGATACAGCAATGTGTTGAAACATTATTTCCCAATAAATTCCCCCAGGGAGCATGAGAAAGCTAGGAATTTGGTCTGAACATATATTAAATAGTAGAAAATAAGTGGTATTAATGACTAAAAGTAAAAAATGATGATGATAACAACAATAATAATAGTAGTAATAACAACAACAACACAATGGGGCAGACTATTTGAGGGGAATTTGAATCATTTCACTTATCTGCCATAGGATACCATTGCTTGTTTGAAGTTGGAAACCTCTCTGTGGTGTGCTTATTCCCACTGGGTTAATCTTTCTGTAGATTGAAGCATGGGGAAGGAGAAGAGTAAGGAAAGAGTTTACATTTGAGATAGCCACAGCAGTGTCTGGAAGGGGTGGTGTTCCTGCAGAAGTAGTGAAGTCTGGGGTACTAAAACACTCTTCTCAGGGACTTCTGCTGAACATACTCTGATGACCTGCAAGCCTGACCATCACTCTCTTGTTTGCTTCCTGACCCCCCTAAATAGCTGACAGCCTGATTGCAGCCTACCTTTTATTCCAGCTATCAGATATTCCCCTATGCCAACCTTAAAGCACAGCTGGAAGCTACTGGTATAAAGTACTCACTGAAATGTCTTAGTCCACCTGGAATAATTCAAATTTGTGGTGGATCAGAAATAAAGGAACTAAAGGCTTAGCAGTTAAGCTAAACTTGGAGTACCTTAACTCTTTTTTTCTCTGGTTTTCATTCAAAGGGGGAGTAGACTAACAGCTTTGATGGACAATTTGTTACTACATTCAAAAAGTAATCATCCCTCCCACCCTCTTCTCCAAAGACCCTTACTAAGGTTACTTAATCAAATTGTTACATGCCAAGCATGCTGCCAGAACAAAGGTTCTGCTCAGTCGCTTTTTGATTGCAGTCTAGGGATGTGATTGTCACTATTTTTATTAAGGCACACTACTTCATTCACTGAAGAGGGTGGACAGTGTTAAATGAATGGGCAGCTCTATTCAATACTTCTCTTTTACTTTCATCTGTCAGTGTGTGTCCTTAAGCATCATCTCTTGAGTACCATATCAGCCTAATTCCAAATACAAGGCAATTAATAGCCTCATGGTCTTTCCTATGGGCTTACTGTCTTTGTCTCTTTATGCCTTGCAATATGAGCACATTTGTCAAAACTTGGATGGGATGGCTCCCATTTGAGGGACTAATGGGTAAAACTGTCAGAGGTGTCACTAATACAGCACTATTTCGCCCAGATGCTGGCATTTAAGTTGTAAAAATTGCAAGCTGCTAAAACTGGATTTAGAATGGAAGGTACTGGACATGTTTAGCTGACTCGTAGTGCCCATAGATGTAATGTAGCCATGAAATTCATATAGGAAAAAACCACTCACACATACATTTGCACATAAGTCCTCTGTGTCCTATGTATTGATGTATCTATTAATTATTTCACAGTCTGTAAAGGCTAATATTATTTTTGCAAATTAAAAAACCAAAACTGACAAAAGAAACGGTATTTTGCTGGAAGCAAATGAGGAAATTTCATGTTAGGATACCCGGGTAGCTCTTAAATAAACTTACAAATGAGATTCTGCCACAGTCATTTTCTTCCGATACCAGCTAATGCATCCAGACACCTGGCACTGGAAGGACGCATTGTTTTGAGAGCAGGTCATGTTTAATAATGCCTTGCTAGAAATACTCTCTGGCTGGGTCAGCTCCCATTTGAATATCTAAACCAGTGGCTAGGTTTTCCAGAACAGCCATGGAATATAGAATCTTAAACTGTTCTGATAATCTGACCTTAAATACTACCAAAAGAACACACTGCATCACTTTCGTAAATCTAAGCCTTTTTTGGAGGAAGCCTAAATGGAAACAGAATACCTCAACATAGGTAAATGGAAAGATTTGGAAGCAGAGACAGACAGAGGAGACAGGGCAGAATTTCATTCCAAGTCTTTATGTCTGTCTCTCCTATAAAAGTAATTTAGTAACTATGCATTTCAGGAAAGTGACATTTATCCTAAGGAATGCAAAAGAGAATTATGTTTGTCACACACATGCGAAGGGAACCTTTACCATCGTCTTGGCCAGCACAGCTATGGCCGCTGCACTCTTGGCTGATGCCTTTTGCCTGTTGTTTCCAGGCTCAACATAAGATTAATAGAGGGAGGGAGAACAAGCTCTGCAGCCTGGAGAAATTTGAAAGAAACTGCAAATGTTGGTAACAACATGATGTTATTCCTAACTATATTAGGCATTTATGCTAAAGTGGGGAAAAAAAAAAAGGACAGGATAAAAAGATTCAGGTCTACAGAAGAGAGAAAGAAGAAGAGAAAGAGACACAGAGAGACTGTCACCTCCAGCTAATCCAGCTATGACACAACCACTATTTTTTATCGTTCCATCTAAGAGGAATGTGCCAGTCAGAAATTGTTTTGATTTAAAACCTGCATAAATAAATACATTTGAAATTACATATTTTCCATAGAACTCCAACTTCTGCTGTGGGAGGCTGATAAAAATAATGAGTGCCTTGCCCCTGTCTCCCCAAGCGCATTTGAAATTGTCACCAGAAAGCTGTCTCCATGCCAGAATTTATGAGAAATGGAGAATTTTAAGCAAGCTGGGCCACTATTGTAGCAGTGAAGGGTTTAGGATGTCACCTTAGAAGGAGAAAGAAGAGTCCCTGAAAAGGCACTGGTGCCCCTGCAGTCGTCTCTAAGCCTTTGCGCAACCTCCTCTCCTGCTCTCTTCATTTTTAGTTAATTGTTTTTGTGTAAAAGCCCTGATGCTGAAAGGGAGACTATTTTTAAAAATTCCTCTATGGCTACTTCCTGCCCCTGAGGCTGGCTGCTGCTGGACAAGTACTCACCCTCTTCCTTCCCCTGCTTTGCCTCAGTTGAGAGCTGTGGGTAGATCAGAGGATGATATTTTCTGTTCAGGACATTCAGACCTTTAAAGTTAAAAATCTTGAGCCTAATTCCTCCAGATCATTAGGTTTGTAAGGATAAGCTGGGTATCCCTTTGCTTCCCTTCCTTGGCCTTCAGCCTCCTTAGATGCCTCCCGCCACCTTGGAAATTGCCCCCTTTCTCTGCCCTAATACCTGGCACCCTCCTGCTTCTTTTTCTTAACTGATGCTGGGACACCATTGTCTACCCTAGCTGACATTGTGGAGAGGAGAGAGGCACAGATCCTCAGCCAGTCATCAGGCGAGCTACAGATCAAAGCCTGAACCCAGATTTCTCCAGCCACCCTAGATGGCTGACCACTGGAAGTCATTGCTATCTGATGCCTGACTGATAATTCAAGTTGATGGACGCACAGTTGCAGGTGCATTGACTGATACACAAATATTCACCTCACATAAAATTACCAGTACTATTAGGAATCCTCCCATTATACTTTCTACTGCTAAATACTGGACTGAATGGATTGTTCAAAAAAGTAACAAAAAGAGGACATAATAATTTTTTGGTCTGCTGTTTATTGTTCCTAACTGGCCCACAGATAAAAGTATTATGGCAGCTCTTGGCAGTGTCATTTTAATGATTCAAGAGGATCAATTTTTCTTTTTTAAGGAGATGAAATTGCACTTTACAGATACCCTTCTCTTTTGACCTGACTAGATAGTCTACACTCATTTGAATGCTGTGGCAAAGGTACTCTATGCATGCATAACAGACATGTGGGATGAAAAAGTTCAAAACACACAGAGAGAACTAGGCAAAAATCTTATTTAGGCAATTGTTCGTGAATAATTGCAGCATGGGATTGACTTCAAAGGTTTTACTCTTTAGTAAGGGAGGGGAGGTTGTGTTTTGTTGTTGTTGTTTGTTTTTTGTTTTTTTTTTACAGTTAAATCTGCCAGAGTTGTGGGTACTTTAAATCAGTAGCTCCTTGAGATGGGGGTACACTGTACAGGGACGTCCAATAACATGTGGGAGCTGGAGGAGGAACCCTGCCATTTGGGACCAGGCTGCCAGGTCTGGACCTGACACCTTCACTGGTTGGAGTGTCCCATTCTCCTGAGTCCTCCTTGTGCCAGTCTAAACCAGTTGGGAGAAGCTGGGACTTGTATATTTATGTTCTGTAGAACGGAACTTGATATCCAACCATGATACCCATCCTGCCAAATTAATAGTTTTTAGATTATATGTCACTGAGAGGTGTCGGTCTGTTTGAGAGCCTACCCCACCCAATTTCCCCACAATAATATCCAATGTTTAAATAGCAAGAAAAGTTGCCTTGCATGTAAGGCAAGCTACAAAACAGTGCATAAAATTAGACTGACTTCCTAGTGACATAGTTTTCTTTAGAAACGATATGCTGAGAAAAAACTGAGGCATAAATAGGCAGGTTTTTCTTCAAGGCTGTTACAGAGAAGAAAAATATCCCTGCTAAAATAAAGCCCTTTCTAACTTCATGGTTTTAAATCATACATATCAGCAAGAGGAAATGCCTTTATTCTTCTTGCAAATTAACTCAACTCCTTGACAAAGAACTTATGCTGCCAGACCTTTGATTCTGTGGTTCAGGAACAATGAGGAACATAAATTCGGGAACAATTTACTTAAAATTCAAATAGGCCTTTCCTGATTTTTGGTGCAAAAGTGATTCTCATTCTTGACATCTGGTGATCAGAAGAGAATAAAACTCACTGCCCTGTGCTGAAAAATTTGGCCACAAGAGGATTTTTGCAATGCGCTTTTCACATATTCAGCAGCTTTGCTATAAATGTCTGTCCCTGAAAGGAAATATCCACCTCCATACTTCTTAAAATACCATCTCAGGTTTTTGATCATCTAAATGTTAATTAAGATGCTGGAATGCCATGATAAATAAACTAACAGCTAACTATTATAGAAAGAAAAACTCCCAGTCCTCTAAAAACCAAACATGGTAAATCGTATCTAACATTTCTTGCTCTAAATAAACTGACACTGATGTATCAATACCTATTTTTCTAGACAATTTTCTAGACTGCTGAGCATGTGCTTGTAGATCTTTGCACCGTGTTGTTTTGCTGAGAAGGAAAATAGCTCAAAGAAGACAGGCATAGACTTGCCTATGGGAGGTGATGCTGAAGTGCTCCAGAGATGATGATGGTACCAGAGCTGAACAGGACAAGGGAGCATGGAGAAATTAAACCTGGTGTGGTGTCCAAAAGGAGGACAAGCAGAGAGCAATGGATGATCTTGGTCTCAGCAATATTAGTAAACATAGTGTGTTCAGTAACTTTTCTTGAGATGAAGATGATGAAAGTCAGATTTCAAACAAGATCTCCATGTTGGCAGGCTCAGGCTATCTGTACTTGTGTTCTTAACATGTGTTGAAATGAAAAGCCACCCAGTTACAGCCCTTTTTTAGTGTTTTGAGACTCTTTGAAAAAGCAGTTGAATTTTGTAGGGCCACTTATATGTGCCGAAACCTTGATCTTTCAAGGGCCTTGTACCATTATAGAGGAGTTGGAAAACAGAAAAAAACAATATCTGAACAAAAACTATGCTGCAAAATGAAAAGCAGGGCTCTGGGCCTGCTGAAAATGTGGGAAAAGAGTTACAGAACAAAAGAACAGTCTGCCCTCAGCAAAGGGATTCAATATTGTTTCTGGTCTGCTAATGGATTTTTAACATTGCCTGTTGCTTACAGAGCTCCATTATCAATGGTCTTGAAATGAGATGCTGCTATGTGCCAGAAGATTAGGACAATCAATTAGGATTATAAAAGGTTTAGTTAAAAAAAAAAAATCTGATATGTAAATAGCCAGTTGCTCTCTGGCCTTCTGCTGTTTCAAACTTACTGAGGTTTTTCGCTCTTTCCTCTTGTAGCAAAAATGCTCCCACATCAGCACAACCTTTCGGTGTTGTTCCTGGCCTGTGCTAGCACAGACTGACTGGCAGCACCTGCAGTGATGGGCCTCGCACATGAAATACTGACGTGTGACTTACCATTGCCGTGGTTCCTCTCCCTCCCTCTTTTGCCCATTTCACAGTAGCTAGTGATGGAGCTGCAAAATGGAGCAACAGAAGATAACTACACGTCTCCACCTGAAATCTAGTGCATGGTCAGGATCTGGCCACACACAGGCTTCTGCTCCAAAGCCACTTCTTCCCTTGGATCACACATAGCTGAGGAGGACTTCATTAGAAGCTACAGGTGTAAGTGACAGCATGATTTGCTGAGACTAGAGATGATTCAGGGCAGCACCATAAGTAACTGGGCAGTTATACCAGTTTGGTGGGATCAGTTTTCAGGGAAGTTATTTTTACAGTTAGTCACAATGTGTTGCTTCTTTACAGAATTTTACAATCACATTTTATAAAAAAGTGTTTCAGTTTCTTTTCCACAGCAGTTTTGAAAATGAAAAATGAAATGGTAAATGTGGAAAAACATTCAAACAAAAACTTTCAACCCAAGTGTAAGTTTTTTTAAATTCCTTTTTTTCCAGAAATAGTTACTGATTTCAGTGAAATCACACAAGTTGAGCAGAAAACCACTTTTGTTCACTACTGTCATCTGCTCAAAGAGGCATCTGCTCAGACTTTGCTGTAGGGAAAGAGAGACCTAGGGAATGAAATGCTGGCGGGGAAGGAGTGTGAGAAAGAATAAGTAGGGTAAAAGCTGTAATGTCACTGATTCTTCAATAAAACCTGGTATCCAGATCCTCTCCACATTTGCATTTATGCTGTCTCACCCTTGACAAGAGCTCAGCATAATTTTTGATTCTTTGGTTAAGAAACTGCCTAAATTTCCAGATGGGGCATTTTGAAAGGTGTCTTTCTTTGAAGACGCCTCTCTGTGAGAGATACACCCAAACCCCATCAAGATCTTAAGTGTTGAATTTTCTGCTGGCCTTCAGAAAAGTTTCTGTTTCAGCTAACAAAGAGTTTGTTGCCCTTGGAGAACACCACTAAGCAGTTCAGTCTGCCAGAGCATGTCATCAGCTTGTTACAGAAAACAACTGCTCATCAGAGGCTATTTTTCGTCTACTGCTCTCCAAGAGAAACCATCCTGTGTCCTCTGTTCTGGTGACATTTGAGACCCGTCATACTTAGTGGCTGTTTATACTATTGTGCTGGTTTTGGCTGGGATAGAGTTAATTTTCTTCATAGTAGCTAGTATGGGGCTATGTTTTGGATTTGTGCTGGAAAGTGTTGATAACACAGCAATATTTTCCTTACTGCTGAGCAGTGCTTACACAGAGTCAAGGCCTTTTCTGCTCCTCACCCCACCCCGCCAGTGAGTAGTCTGGGGGTGCACAAGGAGTTGGGAGGGGACACAGCTGGGACAACTGACCCCAACTGACCAAAGGGATATTCCATGCCATATGATGCCATACTCAGCAATAAAACTACAGGGAAGGTTGGCAGGGGATCCGCTGCTTGGGGACTGGCTGAGCATTTGTTTGTTGGTGGTGAGCAATTGTTTTCATTTGCATCACTTGTCTTTCTTGTGTTTCATTTCTCTCTGTTATTTTCCTTTTCCTTACTATGACTATTATTATTATTTTATTTCAATTATTAAACTCTTTTTATCTCAACCCACAAGTTTTCTTCCTTTTAGCCTCCGATTCTGTTCCCCATCCTGCTGGGGAGGAGTGAGTGAGCTGCGTGGTGCTTAGTTGCCAGTTGATGTTAAACCACAACACCCATCCAGAGGTTATTAATGGAAAATGGACTTCCATACTCAGCTGTGTTGAGGGACCAGATCTAGCAAAACAGACCAAGCACCTTGGTGTAACCTCTCCATATTTGCTAGTTGTAACAGTCATTGCAAGACAGACAACATCTCACCTTGCAGCTGTAAACAGATACGCAGATGAACCCCTGATGATGCCAATATGCCGTGCCTGGTCTTACAGAGGAAGGCAAAGTGGTGGAACAAAATGAGGCTGCACATAGCAGCCTCTCATTTCAAGCCCATGGATGATGGAGCTCTGTAAGCAACTAGCTATTTTGAAAATTCATCCCCATCTTCACAAAAAAAGACCTGGGGCAGCACAAAGTCTATCTGGAGAGTTTCATGTGCCACAGATCTTGGAATACAAAAGATTGCTACACTTCTGAGAGGTGCAGCTAGAAAAACAGGCAATATTAGCACTGCAAATACAAGTTCCCTCATCAATACACCCAATCCTCATTTGGAGGGATCTTCCTATGCATTAAATCTATAGCCTTTCTTTTGTGATTGCCGAGGAAACCAGTCAGGAACATACTGACTATGACGCTGTAGTTCACCCTGGCTCCAGGATTATACCAGCTGTATGCCACTTCCTCTCTTGGCTGGGAAAGTGAAATTGTTGTGGGGAGTAAGGGGAAGACATAGCCACCTTTTCGTTGTTGGGTTTTTGTTTGTTTGTTTGTTTGTTTGTTTGTTTGTGTTTTTTTTTTCTTTCTTGCTTGCTTCCAATCCTTCTATTAAGCAGAAGATAATCTGGTGGTCAAAACAAAATATTTCAAGATTTTTAAGATCACTGCCTGCATGTTATAAAGGAAACTACAGTGTAATCACAATTTTCAACTGCAGAGCATGTCTTTAGAATTGCAAGTCAGGGAGGGGCTCCATGTGTATGCAGCATCCTTCAGCATCTAAGATAAACTTATGTCAAAGTGGTAAAAAGTTATAGATTGTGTATACCTGCAAAACTAAATTTAGGCAGTTTAGAGAGGATAATTGCTGAACCTGCGTTTACTTGCATTCATATTACCAAAGCAAAAAGAGCATGCAATGCTCCATGTGAGCCACAAGGATCATTGCTCTCCGAGACATTCTTCTGTATTAAGGACAGCAACAAGTAACTGTGGGTAGGCATTTTACTCTACATGGTGGCAATGCTCTATTTCTTGCAAAAGTATTACTGTTAATTGCCTCATTTTATGGCTTCTGCAACTCATAGAAAGGAGAAGCTCCTAATAATTTCCCTTCTAGATGATGCTTTTGTCAGCTATGTGGCAATGTAATTATCCACATAGCAGTGATACTCTGGTAGACAAAGACTCTAAGTACAAAAATAATGTTTTTACTAGAAGGTCAGCTTCAAAGAAGATGCATTTAATTTGCTTATCTGAAAACATCCAATGTCCCATATGAACTCAGGAAAAGTAGAGAGCAGGACATAAAAAAAGAAATCTTATATTCTGCTTCATCCCTAGGTCTTTAACAAACCCTAAGCTTACCATTATGTTCTTGCCTAGGGATGATCTCAGTAGCAATGGACACTACTGAGTAGGGTGTTTGGTGTTTTTCAATGTAGTTTTTGGTAAAAAAATCATCTTGGCTAACATCGTGTTAAAATACTGATTGTAGATGTGCTGGAAATTTTTATTGTTTTCCATCTAATTAGGCAGCAAATGTTGGTCAACATCTTTAAAGTCTCTTTTCACTGAGGATTAACTGCAGTTTTATATTAATTGCAATTTCCCCAAAATTACAGTGAGCCTGAAAATTATGTAGTAACAAATGTGAAACAGGCTTGATGCTGTTCAAGGACAAATTAGAATTTAAAATATATTTCCACCCTCTTTTCTCAGCTAAGCAGTTCCTGATTATCCAATTTACTGATAACATTCTTGCCTCATCTCAGAGGAGGAATCCCTCCCAGAGGATAAACAGACTAAATATTTGCTCTTCAATATTTGCTTTAAAGTATGTTTAACTCTTTATTACCAAAGAAAAGTATTAATTTAGTGCAGGGATAATGTGTGGCCCTCTGTAGGTACTTTACAAATGTGGGGCTGTATGAACTGGATGCTTTTTGTCATGCTTATTAGAAATAGGAGACATACTGATGGAGCACACCTATATTGCATATACCATATGTGTTTCTACCTCTTTCCATCTGTTCATCCCCACTTAATGTATTTTAATAGACAAACTATCCACTTTCTGGAAACTTTGCAGAGTCTAGATGACATTATCTATACCTGACTAGTCTATAGCTAACAGTTAACTGCATACTGTACAATTTGATTAATATAGTACTTAACTTCATATTTCCAGAAGACTATTGTTTAGCTCTTCTTACAGGGCTTCTCTCAAAAGTGGAAAGGTCTACACTTATGGAGAGTTATTACCTCAAGAAAGAAATCATAGGAGAAGCCACATTCAATTTCAAGCTAATAGATATGTTAAAATTATTATTTTGCATCAATTTTTTGTAGATGTCTTAAAAAATACAACGTTTCTGTTTGCCCTAAACCCTAGCACAGCAGGTCAGAAAGGACTGAAATAATTCTCACTCACATGGATTCTCAAAAGTGCTAGAAGATTTAGGTGCCCAGAGCCATTCAGCATCAACTGGAGCGAGAACATAAGTCTCCAGGAGTGGATTTACTGAAGGGAAGGAGTGGGGAGAGACAGGGACTTTAGGCCATTTAATAACATACGGAATGGCACCTGGTACCAGTCAGTGACAAGGTTACACAACTGCCCCTTTTCCTCACAATCAAAACCAAAGGAGGCTGGATTCAGCTGCTTTTGAAAACCTCTTTCCGTAGGAAAACTCTTTGCCCTCTTGTATTAATAATAAACAACATTCACACACACACACAGTTTTACACTGTAACAGTCTATCATCTGGAAAATAGATCTGGGAAGGCTCAGCCATGACTGCACAAGCCCATTGGAGAGGTGGACATGAAGCCACTTCCACAAGCTGCTCCAGGGTCATCTCCTTCTCATTGGCAGCTCTTTACCCATCTCTACAGGGGACAAGTCCCATGATGATGCAGTGGTAACAAGAATGTCTTCCCCCAAGATCAGCTGGGCTGGGAGATGCTAGAGAGACTGGGAAGAGTGGAGGGCAGGGTGAACACTAAATGAATATTATTTTTTCCTTTATTCTGCAAGAAAAGACTCAGTAAATAAAAAGCCTTTTGGTTTTTTTTGTTTTTTAAAGAGCTCTGGAGGAGTCCTCCAAACTACCATAGTCTTGGAAACACAGCTTCAGTTACAGTCATACTTTCCAAGAGTACTTCTACTTTGTCTAGCTGCCAAGCAGTGGTGATCAACCTGTGACTGTTTATCAAATCCTTGTCTACCTGGATAATGCTGAATAATGGCAGGCTTGGGTCAAAACAGAATGCCTACTTAATGAATTGAGGCAGCAAGCTTAAAAAAAGCCAAGAATATTCTTTATGAGGGAGCTGACCAGATGAGAAGCAGAAAGCACTGTGTCATAGTTCCTGTGAAATTTTGCTATATTTAATAAACATCCACATAAATCACAATCATATAAACACTTCCTCAAACTATGGCATTTTTCCATTACTTACTAGTCACAGTTACTGATATTCTAAGAGAAGAGGTTCAGATGTAGTGAGACTAACAAAAATGGGGGACCATAGCTCCAATCCAGATCTCTCTTTCCTTCATTCGTACATTTGAAAAGCTGAGTCAATTTATCAACTTTGAGCCTAGCTTTATGGAGGATGTTGCATTACAGCTTTGGGGATAAAAGTGATTGAAAGTTCTAGTAGCCACAGCAGCACAGTGAAATAAAGAAATAGAAGCCGCTTTTAAAAGATGTGGCCAGAAAGAACTATTCATGGCACCCTGTTAGTTGTTTGAAACTCCAGAATGACTGGTTAAACCAGAACAGACGGTGGTAGGAGTGAGTCAATACTGAAGGGATAGCACAATTTCACTGGTTAAACACTGTTTATTAGTAGACTGGAAGTAAACTGTGCTAGCGGTTTACTACTGGTTTTATCTTTTTGCTTGCTTATTTGTTTTCTACATGTTTCTCTGACTGGAACCTAGTTAGTTCCCTGAGAAGGCAGGTACTGAATTATTTACCTCCAGAGCTGCAAATGTCTGGAGAATCTGCATCCAAACCAGAAAATTGATTGCCCTGAGACCAACTATAAATGCATATATCTCAGGTGCCTAAGCCAGAGATGGCATGATCCAGAAGGACCTGATTTTGACTATTATTAGACATCGCAGACCACAATTTTGTCTGGCCTTTCTGGAAGTTTGTGGCCCTCTAGTATGTCTTTCCAGGCAAAGATACCCCAACAGATATGTCAATAAAACAGGTAGTTGGTCAAAATTCTGTGTCAGAGTTAAGGTTAAGCATGGAATGAAACTGCTAAGTACACTTTTGAAACACAAAGAAACGTACAATGATGTTGTTCTAAATGAGCAGCTATTTCTTTAAAACACAGATTTAAAGGATTGACTTTAAAGTCAGCTATTTTTAAAAGCAAAGTGGCTTACTTTTTTGCTATACTACTTATATTTGACTTACATGGGAATATATTAATTGCATATAATATGCTTGGAATGTGTGGAAAATAACATTTTTTCCATGTGAGTCAGCACAGGAAATGAACTGCAAATGAGTAAAATGTTGAGAAGTCTACAGATGGAGGTTTTTTTTTAAATACACAATGTTTTTCAAGAGTAGAGTACTGACATCATGTTTCTTCAAGAGTAAAGTATCACAGAGATGACTGATGACACACCAGAGACTGAAGAAGAGCAAGAACTTGCTTCTGATCAGCATAGGTTTAAACTCTAATCTGATGCAACATTAATTTAATGGTTTCTGTCTTTGCTGGTGCCAGGCAGTTTTGCCTCCCCTTGTTGGACATTGCCAAAGCTCACCACATTCTTGCTAAACACAGAAAAAGGTAGATAACACGAAGCAAACTCAGAGGTGTTCTGACTTGATTTTCTTTTCACAGTGATGTAAAATAAACAAACCAGTGTCTTCTAAATAATGATCTAGTGATACATTCCACAAGATACTTTGATTTTTAAAATTTTTCCTTGCCGGGTTTAGATATTAAAATAGTAATAAATACTACTAGTAAGAACAGCAGATGAATGGGTTTCTAAGAGTTATACTCTGACAGGATGTTCATGGGTGGATATATTTAGGAAAATATGTTACCCACCATCGAGTTGAATACTCAGTCCTAAACTAAGCAACGCTTGGAGCTCACAGCAGCAGTGAGTGGCAGAAAGGAGTAGTGAGTCTGCTCCAACATACTATTGAGTCTGCTCCAACATACTGTTGATTTGCTCTGAAATTACATGAATTATTACTGTTGACTTCAGTATTAGAACTGACGACTCTATTGGAGTATTTGACGCTGCAAGAAGGCCCCATTAATGTAAAATGGATCCTCCATGCACTCCTCAGAGTTCCCTTGAATCCAAATTTTTCTCCTTTATTTCATTTGACAGAAAACTACTGCTTCTATATCAAATTTTCCCTCTGTTTACTGAGGTGGAACTTTAGCTTCACCATAGTACAGTTAGTAAGAACACTTCGACTCCTGTCTTTAATGTGAGATGTTAAGCACACTACTAATGCTGTTCTTTCTCTTTTGAAATTAAACCAATAGAGAGAGCCTTTTCTGAATATGTTGCATTGCACTCTGGGATGCATGAAAAGCATTGGAATGAGTAAGTTTGCATTATATTGATCCTAGTAAACACCCTCCTCTGAATGCTGAAACCAATTACATATATTTGGCCTTTCTCCTATGACTGTACTTCTGTCAAATGAACAAACAGGCACACGTGCTGCATCCCAAAGGCAACATTTGGCTCATAGTGCCTAGCAATCAAGAAGAGATGATGCACATATTTTTTGTAGGAAGATAATGTTTCACGTTCCTTTGCTTTAATTTTGCTGTGAAAAGAACAGCACAGGGAGCCTGCTGCCTCTGCTTCGAGTGTCCGCTTTGATCTAAAGCTACAGACAGATTCTGCCATGCTAGTGAGACTGAAGCATGTACTGCACACTCGTGCTATGCACAGTTCGTCATGCTGCCCTATACCAAACAGAGCCGCTTAGTTCATAGATCAGAGAGCCATTTAAGGTGAACCTGGAATCATTCTTGGTGGCAAAATAGAAACCATCTAAAGTCAAGATGGGATTTTCCTGGACTCTTTCCCCCAGTCTTCAAAACATGTATCTGTCTTTGCCTTTATTCTCATCAATAAGGAATTTAAAGCCATAGACCCATTACTCTCAAATGTCACTGCCCATGAAAAATGCAAATAGAGAGGACAAATAGGCTCCATGTTGCAAGCGTAAATTTAGAGTCCTTGCACAAAAGCAAATTTTTTTCAGTCTTCCTTTGGGAACAGGCTTGACACAATTTCCTGAAAAGCTGCCTGTTTTGCTTTACTGTCCCCATAATCAACAGTTGCACAACTTGTATGTATTAATTGAGCTGCAAACAGTAACATCCAGATCTCCTATGCTGCTTGAAACACAATACAGCAAAACCAGGCATGACTGCAGTAAGGATCAAAGAGAGAGGATTACAGGAATAGAGTAGACATCTATGAATATCAGGACATCTAGACTCTAAGGCATTATAAGATAAAACTCTTAACATCTTTTCTGTCATACCTGCAAACAAAGATGTGCTGAAGGAGGTCAGAGCAATTCACCTGACTTAGCCTGCTGCCAGACAAAATAGGTCACGTTAGCTACTTCAGCAATTATGAAAGTCTTCTGTCTCTAATGAAGTGGCTAAGATGCAGAAAAGGGAAGCCCTCAGAGGATAGAAAAGAACAGAAAATATTCGGAAGGCAGGTGGAGTTAAAGCTGATGTTTTGAAGCATATAGCTATGCTTCAGGACTTTCCTATCCCAGGTTGGACACAGATTGCCCAGCAAAGGAAAAGGGCACAAATGTTTATGAACTGGAGTTACTCCCTGCAAAGTCTGCTGCCATTAATAATCCCTCTTGAGCAGCAATGTTTTGAAAGAGTATTGCTGTGTCGTGCAGATTTGTGATGATACTAATCTCTATATAACTTCATGAGAAACTGCCAGAATGTGAAGGACATATTTGCAGTATATATTTGTGAAACTAAGCTTTGATAGAACATCCATCCACATTACAGAGGAAGACAAGTTCTGGGCCTGCTTCCATACATAAAGTTATTTCGACTAACTGCCTGTCTTCCAGAATTCCTTTCAATCTCTGGACTATGAACTTCACTGATATTGATGCTTTACTCCTTCTCCCTTTGACTTGTTCTTCCACTTGAAGTAGAAAGAACTTCTAAAGACTGGAAAATAACACCAAAAATCTGGGATCAAAACTCCTGTTTACCTGGATTCAGTAGAGCTGTGGTGCAGAGAGGATGAAATCAGGCCTTGTGTTTAATTCTATAATTTATGGAAGCAGGATTGTCTTGCATCAGATTTAATGTTCTGCAGACAGCTGCCTTTTCCAAAGAATACAAATTCCCCACACAAGTGGGGGACAGTAAGCACCCTCATGTGGAAAAGGAGGTACCATCCTCTGAAAACGGTTGAGCAATCCTATCAGCATCGTTCAAGAACTTACCATACTGCTATCTGAAAGGCAGCGACTTCCATGCCAAGGGACATGAGTTTCTTACAGTAAGCTGGACAAATTGCAGACAATAGTTTGTACTCAAAGACCTGCACTACTTCTACATGAAGCTAAACCAGTGTTTCACTCCTTGTCCTGCCTAAAAACCTGGAAATTGTGTCACTTGCTTTCACACTGGCACATTGAAACTGAATTTACTCCTGATCTACTGTGCTGGGACAACCAGGTGATAAGTAGCAAGAAGATCAAATCATATGCACAACAAGCTAGCTGCAACAACATCTAGGACCAGACTCCTGAATAGCAACTCCTGTAGCTTCCCACTGTGGTTATCATGCATGTCCTATACCTCCAGCCCCCTGCCACCACTTCTTTCCTGACCTCTCCTTGCACAGCCCCATAGATAATCCATAGCATGAAGGCTGGCTTTTTAGGCCTTCCACACTGCACTGAAAATTACCTTACAAGCAGGGCTCAGTATGGAGTTGTTCTCTGCACACTGAAGAGAATAATAAATTATTAGCTCTGTCCACTATGTCTGTCTGTCAGCCAGTCTCTGACAGTAATGTACATACCCATGGACAGTTTCAAAGAGAAGACAGGGCGATACTTCAAAGGTATAAAGTTTGTATGAGGTTTTGTGAGTAGCAGGGATCAGGTAGAAGAATCCCAAGAAAGTCTGCAGTGTGAATTCAGCTGTTATTTGTTCTGTTGACCAGGTTTTGGCTGGCATAGAGTTAATTTTCTTCCTAGTAGCTGGAATAGTGGTGTGCTTTGGATATAGTATGAGAATAATGTTGATAACACTTATGTTTTAGTTGTTGCTAAGTAGTTCTTACACTAAGTCAAGGACTTTTCAGCTTCTCATGCTCTACTGACTGAGAAGGCTAGAGATGTACAAGATGCTGGGAGGGGCACAGCCAGGACAGCTGACCCAGACTGGCCAAAGGGATATTCCATACCATATGACGTCATGCTCAGCACATAAACTAGGGGAAAGCTGTCCAGGGGCGCCACTGCTCAGGGACAGGCTGGGCATCAGTTCGCGGGTGGTGAGCAATAGTTTTTCATTTGCGTCACTTGCCTTTCTTGGGTTTTATTTCTCTGTTTGTTATTTTCCTTTTCATTACAACTTATTATTATTATTATTTTATTTCAATTATTAAACTGTTCTTATCGCAACCCACAAGGGTTCTCATTTTTACTCTTCTGATTCTCTCCCCCATCCCACCGGGGGTGGGGGGATATGAGCAAGCAGCTGTGTGGTGCTTAGTTACTGGCTGGGGTTAAATCACAACATCTCCCAAAACACGTGTCCTAGACAGCCAACACGCACACACAAACAGCTCAGAGCCTACCACCCAGCAGATTCTACTTCTTGCCCAGTTGTCACTTAGGAGAGATGTGAGGCAGCTGGAGGAGGTAGGCATGGTCGCCACAGTGAATGAGAACTGGGGGCAATGCAAGGTGTGGGGGCAGACAAAAGGAGCAAGAGAGTTAGAATTACTATTAGAATACTGGACATAAATTTGCAAGATGCATTTCTGCTGTAACATACAACAAAGTTTTTTGCTTGGTGCTCAGTATAACCTGAACAAGACAGGAATTTGACTCTAGCTGAAACCCTCACCTGTGATCTGTGGTAGCAGTATGTCTACAAGGCAAGAGATCTGTCAACAAATATAGAACTTGTATTAGCCTGTGGCAGATGAGACAGAAATCCAGATCCTTTTTGCATGAATATTCTCAGGTAGACATCTGGGCTCACATAAGTTATGGAAAGGTCATCCTGCACGTTCTAGCGCAGACACCCATACAGATGTAAAAAAATCACTTCTTACCAACAATCATGTGGTTGCAGACATCACAGAAGGTGGGTTTTTTGAAGATATGCTCCTGGAAGATGTGAGCCTTGTTGTTTTCGGGCATCTGCTGGGCTCTGGTGGGGGAGGATGCCTGGCTGTCTGAGCTGGGGAGCTGCCCAGTGCTTGTGCTCACTTCAGGCATCAAGTCTACTTGCAGTTTCACATCACTATTAGTCCTCTGGAAGAAATTGTCTGCACTTTTACTCCGCAAGCTTTTGGTCTTGAAGGAAAGTGATCGTTTCAGTTTCTGCAGCTGCAACAAATAAGCCAGTTACAATTACTACATTTTCCTCTTCAACAGCAAGGCATGGCTCCTGGTTTTGGGGTGTGCTGTTGAACCTGGGAGCCACCGACAGACCTTGAACCATCTGAACAATAAAATTGACTTTAGAATTTAACCAGCAATTTCAGAGGAAAGAAAACAGATCCCAATCAGAAAATAAACTACTCTACATATGCTTTCTGTTAGACAATAAACTTGATAGCCCTAATGAATGTTTGTTTCTATTGGTCTTTTAGGTACGACAGCAATGAGGTACTACAGAGACTTGTGCGCATTGGAGACTATATCCTTTGTATTAAAGCATGAGAGAACTTAGAGTATTATTCATCCTCACATGGTCCTTAAACAGCCTGTAAAGTCATTTCAGGAACAGCTGTTAAATGGCATTACAAGAGGAGTGAATTCAGTAAACATATTTGATATACTTATATTTCTTGAATTTGGTAGAAAAAAGAGATTATATGCAGTTTTGATTTAGAAATTCTTTTTTTCTTTTATTTTTTTAAAGGAAAGAGGGCTAAGGAGCAGCAGCAACAGTATAATTAACTAGCCAATTCAGAGTTAATGCATTAATTAATTAATACCAGTTAACACACATTCATATAGTCTTGTATATTGTATTGTGTATTGATTGTCAGACTATTAAGCACCACAATAAAGCATTAACTTACATTTGTTAACTCAAACTCTTTACCTGTAAACTGTCTTGTACATTATCAGAGCCCCTCTCATCCTTTCTCCCCCCCAAATTTTATATAAGGCTAAGAAGGGTGCTAGGTGAGACACAGAAGCTTCAGGATATCAGCTGCACAAATTAGCGGGTTTGCCAACTCCAACAGCCCATAAGCAGAGCTTGGGTAAAAGGAAAGCCAGCTCTGCATCCACTTCACATTTGCCGTCTCTGAAGCGTAATACCTCTGTGCTACCTTTCACTCAGAATTATTCCAACCACTGCAAAATCATTTCAATCACTGCTGCAATTCTCTGGGTGAATGTGATGCAACAACTGAAATTTTCCATGCTGCTCAGGCTGCCTGCGGTAACCAGCAGGAATGGTTTATATTAGAAACTGTTTATATTAGAAGCAATGATGATTGAGAATCATAATTCACACTAATATAAAGGGACGGAGTTCACATACTTTCCTAAAAAAGCATGGCACTGGTCTGCCACACTGACTTAGTGGCCTCAGAGAACTTGCTCTCCCTAGGTTCTATTCCGGATCCATCCATTTTCTTTATGATGCAGCCAAAAGCATGCTGTCAGAGAGGAGCCTTAAGGCATCCTGGGGGAGAAGCCTCTCTTCCACCTTCAGACACAAGCAGCTTGTCCTTGGAGAAGGGAGACATTCCAGCTCTCTTCCTCATGTTTCACAATAAACTCCCCAAGTCCAATAAATAAAGAGGTACCATTGCCTCCAGTTAACAGTGTCTGGATTTGCTACATGGAATCAAACTGCATTCT
This sequence comes from Morus bassanus, assembly GCA_031468815.1. Lineage (NCBI taxonomy): Eukaryota > Metazoa > Chordata > Aves > Suliformes > Sulidae > Morus > Morus bassanus. The sequence goes on along the minus strand of CM062567.1, from coordinate 52,487,664 downwards.
GCTCCCTGAACTGTTTCTCCACAGTCACTTTGGGAGTAGGGAGAGATCAGAGCCAGGGGCCCATCCCACATGCACTACTCTCACCCACAACTCTCTCTGGGTTCACAGGAGGAGCCCTGGATCCAAATGAACGAAATACTCACCTGTTTGCAAGAAACCCTCTAGTCTCTGGGGGAATGTGTAAATAAGAGCAATTAAGTTATGAAATGCTAACTACGAGGAGAGAGCAGCTTCTGGTTTCTGAAGCTCTTTCAGCTGAAGCCTAAGTCATGGACTAGCTGAGCCCAAAACTCACTGTACAACTGCACTAAGAAAATGTGAGATCTTCCCTCTTCTGCTTGGTTGTTAAGTCACCAGCTCCTGAAATCACTGAGGTTACTCAGTACTGAGATTACTTCATCTCCCCAGTGACAGCCAGGAACTCAACAATAATTTACCCTCTTGCTCCTGAAATGCTTCTTACTGAAGTCAGACATAATTAGTGTAGCAAAACACAGAGAATTACAACACCACAAGGTGACTGAAATGACATTCGTTATTGATTTGCTATCCATTTCTACAGTGCCACATGAAGTTAATTAAATTTCAAAATGCTGCTTCTGCCACAGAAAGAAGACTAAGCTGTGCAATACAGTATTTATTTTATCATGAAACAATTGTCCTGCTAGTTTGTACAATGTATGCGGTATATTTTAAGGAGTTCTGCATTTACTATCCTTATTCTGTTCTCCTGTGCAGTCATTTGCCAGTCAAGGGATGTACCAGCAGGCTTTCCTCCCCCAGGCAGAAATGTCAACAGTTTTCCAAAGAAGGATAGTCCAGCATTTGGGCTATGCATGTCCAAATATATGCATACACACTAAGGTGAGCATGCAATTGTGCATACTCCATGCATCTCCAACCGCAACGTTCAGAGCAGGACACATATTCAAGAATGAGCAGACCAAATTACATTCACGGATTTGGCAGGCATCTCTGCACGAGCTAATAGTCCTCTCTGAGATTCCCTGAGCACTGTCCTCTGTTAACGTGGTTAAATAATTTCCAATCAAGTGGGCATCCTTACAATTACCCAATTGCAGATTTCATACTCATTTGCATTCAGGCTGGAAGACACCTACATGTTTGGACTTATATTGCATACATAAAACACCAACAAAAGTCTGCAGCTATTATATCCCAAACAGGTTATATGCGTACAGAAGTGACTATGCAAAAATGCAGACTGTAGGCAATGTTTAGCATTTTGCACAATTAATGATATGTTTTTCTCGGAATAGTTAAAAAACACCTCTCAGCTCTGAGTGTTTTACACCCAGCTTGCATAAGTGAGAGTATACAGGGCAATAGAAGATTGGCATCAGGTTTTAAAATTTGATCCGACTTTCCTTTCTCATACTAGGCCCATGACAGAATTTGAAATAAGGTATTGGTTTACTCAGTTTAATACTGATTGTTTACTCAGGAAAAGTTGGCTCAAGCAAGGGCAAGGGCAGGTTGCTGTACAGATAGTATAAATTGTAAAACCATGAAAGTGTAAGTGATTATTATGCTGCAGTCAAGTGAGCATCACTTCCCTTACTTAAATATCACCATCTCCTCATTTTGAAGTTTGCTATGGCCTAACCCTGTTCTTTTATTGAGAAATTTCAAATGTAATTAAATACAGATATGTAATATATGCCTGATTTTGATCTGCCGTAAACCGATTTAATGCACTTGAGATGCCACTGGCTTCTAATAGAGCTGCTATAGTATTCACTTGAGGCAGGAATCAGCTCTTTCAATAGAGAGAAAAGGATGCAAATTTTACTATTTATAATTTCTTTCTGCAGAGCGAATGAGTCCAAAGCTAAATCTTAGGAAAAAAACACTACCAAACTTTGGAAAAACCTGCAACTAGGGTTGTTCTGCACTCAATACTTACTTCAACACTTCAGTAAAAAATCATGTATTGGGACTGAAAAAAACCCTAAACCAAGCACAAAAAGTCTTTAAGAAACATATTTGAGATAAATCTCCTAAGCTTTTAACATTTTCTCCTCTGCAAGGAAAATTAGGTTTTAAATAAAAATAAAAATAAAATTCCAACAAGCACAAAAGTTTTCCTAGACTTGTGATAGCATCATGAGACCACAACATTGACACTTCAGAAACATGAAGCCTTGATATCAAATCCAGGATATTACTGTGGTTTGAAATTAGAGTCAGGGAAAAAAATTTGCCTCTAGTTAAAAGCATTTTATCAGTCACACAGACTCTCAGTGACTACACATACTAACCCTGCAGGCAAGGTAGAGATAAGTGCAACAGTTCAACCATAGAGCTTGATCAACATTTTTTTTTCAGTATCTTCCAGCACAATCTCCATCTTCCTCCAAGAGTTACTGAATGTTCAAGCTTCAAGGGATCAGGAAGCTCTGATGAACCATAGCTTATCAGCACCTCCTCTGTTCCTAATTCCCCTATATTACAACTCTTTAGCTGCTGTGACCAGAAAACAGGAAGCAGCAAAAGGAGAGCTATTGAAATTCATCCCCAGTGTTAACTAGGTGCCACTGCTTTTGATGTGGATGGGAATTGCACCTGCCCTCACTAAGACTTTAGTTGACTTAAGTATTGGATGCACACAACTCTTTTCTACAATTTTGGTTTAAGAACTTCCCATGGAAGTTGGGAAGATTTGATTGAAGAGTGATTTGAGCTGTTTTATAATCCCTAGCTTTACAATTACAAAAGATAGTGGTCCGCCCTGCAGAGAGTAATTTATTCAGGCTCCTAACTGCTCCCTGATATCTAGAAACTCTTTTTCCTTTGCCTCTCCAGCTCATCTACATCAGCAGTCAGCGTGGCTCAGCAGGAGTGGATCTGGAGAATGAAACAGGGGCTGTTGAGGACCACACATATGCACTGTATGCATTTCAGGGCACAGAGTACTCTGAACCAGACCAGCATATTAGTCCTGACATGCATTAGGTGCACACCTGGAACACAAGCAAACCCCTAAGTGATGTAGCCTGTGCTCTATGCACTACAACAAGGACCAAAGTGGGTTGAGCAACAACTGGGAGATTTGCTTTGAAACCACACTCCCAAATCAAACTAAAATTCTAAGATAAGCATCCCCTATGCCATCACCATTTCTCTAGCACAACTTCTTCATCACTCCTTCTCACTATTCAAAGCTCAGGAAAAGCCTCACTCCTTTCACATCATACACACAAATGCTTCGTTCCCCCTTCCTGAAGTTCCCTCCTTATTGATCTCAGAATTAATGGTGATTATTAGGAGGACAAACTCTATTTATATTATTATATTATATTATATTATATTATATTATATTATATTATATTATATTATATTATATTATATTATATTATATTATATTATATTATATTATATTATATTATATATTAGTCTTCTTGGGCCATCAGCTTTGGCATTCAGAGCAACCCTCATGGAGTCTGCCTACATCAGCTTGTTTCCCAATATGTTTGGTCTTGTTCCCTTCTCAGCCACTGCTAACCATCCTTGCCAGCAGCAGAGGCTCCTGTGTAGCGTGGGGCCAACGGGGAGATTATTTTTTTACATGTCCATGCTTAACTATCTTCCAGGAGAAATGAACAAATGAAGCAGGCTTATCAACTGTACTTTACTGACAGACGATATAACCAAGCCCTCATTTTCAGACATCAGCTGTCTGCTGTATTGCTACTGTGCTAGCATTAAAAGAAAGATATTGCTTACTCTTCTCTAGTCCTTTCTTTACATTAGTGTTAACAGTATTATTAGATGGATTACAAGTAATACGGGGTATTAACAGAGTTGGAATGAGCCATAAAGCCAGATTGATTCCTGCATTTCTTATAAAATGTAGCGATGTTGTTTAGCTATGCAGACTAAAAATGCTCTGTCAGCAGATTTCACTCAGCTGTGAGATAAACATCCACCTTCTGTAAGGAACAATTTCTTCTTCCTTTCAACTTAGAGCACGTTTCCAAATTATTTGACTCTCTTATTATTATAAAAGAAGGACTTAAACACATAGGGCATAGATTATATTGTGTAGATTCACAAGGGATCATGTCAGGTACCTGGGATATTACCAAAAGGGACTCAGACCAAAAGACTTTCAAAGAAGGGAAAGAAAAAAAGTCTCGATGAATGGCATCTATTCTACTGAGTACAGCCCATTTTCTGGGTCAAGGAGCATTCAATTTGTATTATCAACCCTCAGAACATACTTCAGATATTAACTAAATTTGTTGAAGGACTGGATGTTACCAGTGTGTAAGCTAGCCTGGTGGCATTGCTGGGCTTCAGCTAGCTATGCTAATTAAGACCACACAAGGAACCAGCTCAAACAGAAGTGCTTACTTTTTGTGAGCATGAAGGCCAATGATTTTCTTCTTAAAATTGAGGGCTATAAAAGTAAGTGATTTTTGAGCACAGACAAAGGTGGGTTTTCTTTTGGGTTTGATTTGAAAATGCACTGCCTTGATATTTTAATGAGCAAAAATAAGATTATGACATGCCCAAAACCAGTACGCAATTTCATAAATAATATGTATGTTTGCCTGCTGATGAGAGAAGTACTGTGTCTTATAACATTAACAAGATAAAAGGATATTTCCAACACTTAAGGGGTTGATATTGTTTTTTGGCAAAGTATCCATGATAAAATTTGTGAGCAATGCTGATACCTTCTTCTTTACAAATCATAAATAGTACAAATACTCTACTAGTACAAATTGAATTAGCTGAACTGTCTTCAATTGTAGCTGATTTATACAGTCTGAGAATCTGGCCCTATCATGTAATTGTGTCTGCCCTAGCCAGCTTTCTTGGAAGCTGTATCCTTTTAATCCACTACAGACAAAGAGGGAGTGTTCATTATTGCAGAATCTGCTACGTATTATATTTGTGTATTTTCCCAAACAGATTGCATAGCTGGCATTAGAACAAATATGTTTGTTATTGTTGTAAAAAAATAAACTGTCTGCTTGAATACCGTATTGGACTAGTCGAAGGGGAGACATTTTCCATAATACCTAACAATAATGTTGTAAAGTGATTTATCGGGTACCTCCAACTACTCTGGTTGGCTCTTGCTGTTCTTATCATCATCTTCAGATTCTCTTCCCTGTTTTATACTGTTTTTGAAACCCACTCACTGATCCTCAAACCTATTTAGGATATAAACCTTTTCAGGTAGGGCTCTTTCTGTGATTTTATTTCACATGTAGAGTCCTAACTACAATGAAATGCTCTGATTGGCATGCCAGAGCATAACAGCAAAAATCCCTGAAAGAGCCTCAGGGTCTGAAAGGATGAAATCTGAAGGGATGCTCCGTTGTCACTGCTTCCACAGATGTCACTGTGAAACACACATTCTCAGCCCTCTCCTGATGTACTACATGCTTAGCAGCTGTGCGTTTGCACCTTTAATTGGCAGACCTCGAAATTATCAAGAGGTACAGTCTGCATGTGTAGCCAAACAGTGTGTTTGCTTAGCAGACCTGTTCATTCTGTATGACTCTCTGGTTTGGTTTAAACCAAGCTGAAAAATTCATCTAGTTCTCAACAATTGCTCTTGCAGCTGGTTTGAAATTATCCTACAGTTTTGGGTACGTCTTCTAATACTGCAAAGAACCAGGGTTAGCAAAAATGTGAGACAAATGTGAAATAAAGTACTGAAAGTTTTAAGGCCTGAAAATACAAAAAAGTCTCCCTTGTACTCCAAATTCCTTTATGTATCTTCAAAATTCAGCATACGATGTGACAGGACAAAATAATGCAGTCCAGGGAGTGATAGATTTGAGGAAACACAAACAATTTATTAACTATAACAATGACCATCAACTATCAGGGGAATCCTTTTTTTTGTCTCCATTATGTTCAGAACTGTGTACTTAGTCTTAAGGCATAAAAAGAGTAAACTTTGTGTTAGATATTCAGCAATTGTGACTTACCCTGACCTTGTATTACCTTCCCTGACAAATATATTTTCATATTAACTTCAGAAGACTCACAGTCATTTAAACAGTTTAAAACAGCTTGTAAAAAGGAGGAAACGTATGCAAAATAAATGTAATGATAATTTAATAGATGTAATACTTTAATGAATATAATGATACTGTCAAATCCAGAAAGTTTTAAGGCTTTTTTATCAAAAACTAAGTAAAATCCCACCCCCCCAACACAATACATTTATTTATTTAGCCAAAACTCTCAATTTTTATATCTAACAGCATTTTTGCTGTTGCATTTTTGAACAGCCCTCGTTTGGTGTATTCCTTTGTTTTCTTGTAATCAAGCTATATTAGAAAGAGTAATCTAGAAAGAAAAGAGTGCATGTTACATTTCTCTTCCTGACAGATCTAGTCTCTATTAGTGTTTCTTCAAACTTCCTAACAAGTTTGTTTCAAGTTTAGTTTGGGGAAAATGCTTGCAGTATCACTCAGCCATCATTTGTGTTCAGCCTGCTTCTAGCAGAGAGGAAGAACAGTGAATCTTTCTCAGACTTGCAGCATTTCAAGCTAGCAACTCAAAAGAGCTTTCAGAAACTTCACTGTAGCTTTCCAAAATTTATTATCCGATTGATGAAAATCAGATTAACAGTCCCAAAGTAAGATCTGCTCGGTTCATTGTGTTGAGTTCAATGATCGCCAGTTCTTCCTGTTTTGTGAACATATGCGTAGATCAAAACACATTAAAAATCAAACTAAGCAATACTTCAGCCACGACCAAAGCCTGTTGCTTGTTTTATATCGGGGTTGGAAAATGTTTTGTCCCTTCGATCTCATCTCCTGCCTCATCTAGCAAAATAAGAGCTGCTCCTCTGAGGAGCAGAGGGAAAGACTACAAATCCCATATATCCAGGATTATATGTACCTCCCTGCTGCTAAACAGATGTTCCAACACGGGTGGCACCAGCTGCCAGAGATCTTTTATAATTCAGGTTATGAAAGGTGGCTGGTGGAATAACTAGCTGTAAACCTCTGTGTGGCTCCTGTCTCTTTTTCATGGTCTGGCAATAGAATTGTCTCCGATCTTTCCTCCTGAAACCAACATGAAAGCTCACAAAGAAAGCAAAAGATGGTTAGGAATAGTCCTTCCACTCTTTTTTCAATTTTCCTATACTTTCAGTTTCAAGATCAGTATGTGTTTACAACATCTTGTTTTGTACTTTGGGTTTCACCTCAGACAGCTGGTTGCTAAGCAGCCAGTGATCTCCATACTTTGTCCCCATTAGGATGTAGTTATCTCTTGACGCTTGACATAGAAGGAATTTGGATTGTTATCTCTGAGATCCCTTCTGGGAATCATGCATTTTGCTGCCCTGTTTGGATATCTCTTTTCCATTTCAGCTTCTAAATGGAACAGTGATTTCCCTTTGGTAACTCCCAATTTAGTCATTTACTAATCTTTGCTGTGGTGAAAGTGGCACAATGAAATTTGGAGATTAAAAGGCTGGATTTCAGAGCATCGTCAATCCAGGCAGCCCTGCTGAGGTGAAGGAAGCTACACTGGTATCTACCTGCTGAGAGTCTTCAAGAATAATAATAATAGGGCCTGAGTTTTCCTTCTTCTCCTTCTCATGAATAATCTGCAGTGAATGTGATTGCAAGTGTAAGATTAATCATCCTTGATTGTATCTCATGTCTGTCCATCCATGAAGTGTGCATCATTATTTTTCACTATGGCTCTTATGAGAAATTAAAGCTCAATAGGACCCCCTTGGACCTTTAAAAAAAAAACCAACGGTGTTCTGCTAAAAAGTGCTGATCTGCCTATAGCAAGAGTTTCCACTGATTTATTTTACCCATTTTTTTTTTTTTTTTATCAGAGCTGTTTTATAATACTTTAAATGGTAGTATGTCTCTTGAAGCAAATATGGAAATATATCTGGCAGGGAGGCTGATACTAACTGAGGGCAAATTAACATCAACACCAGATCCCACATACTGTATAATCACATTAGTACTATCTTAAAACAAAAAGGAAGACTGAGATCTACTGGGAATTGTTATAGTTAATATTCTGTCAGTGTTTCCACTCCTACTTCTGCAGTTCCAAACTTATGCTGTTAAAATTGCTTCGCAATGAAAACATGTACGTGCTCAGCTCTACAACAAAGTTATTGTCACTGGGCCAAATCCTAAGGTCTTTGCTAACTGCTAACTCCCGCTGACTTCAGCGAGCATGTTTCCTGAATAAAGGCTTGGGGTTTGGCTGGGTCATTGTTTTTTTTTTGTTTTGAAATGAAACTTTTTACTGTTTCACACTGTGCATTAAAACCAAAGGTTTTCTGCATGCAGCATGAAAAAACACCTGGCCACATTTAGCATCCTGTTATCTGGCTGACTTTATTCAACCCTTCTCAATTCCCTCCTCTTTTTTGAAACCATCTCTGTCAATCTCTGCTCCTCCACAACCAAATATAGACACCTATGCTTCTTGTTTCTTTTGTCTTTCATAGACACTTGTTTTAAATTCGTACTTTGTGTGAATTAATCCTGCCCAAACTTCTCACTTAGTTACTGTGCTTTAACTCTGAGATGATGTTACCTCATTTTCCAAGCAGAGAAAGAACCAGAAACACAGTGCCAGAATTTGGGTGCTATATGGCCTATTGGCTTAAAAAATACCTCCAAACATAGATATTTTGGCTTATTCGATACCCTGTGTTTCTGCACTCCCTTCTTTGCTGCCTGTTCACAAACAGAGATTCAGATCCGAATTTTACAACTTGTTTCCATCTTTCTGTTTCAAACTCTTCTCGGTGGGAGATGGGGTATCTTATGCCTTACAGAACATTAGCCGTGTTTGTTGGTTCACTTCAAATTTTTCTTTTTCACAGTTTCCTTCCCCTTCTTGTGCATGTTTTTGCAATCAGGTAGAAAATTTGCTCCCTTCCATCTTCTTTTTGTCCCTCCCGAAGACTGAAACTGTCCCATCCTGTAAACACTGCTTCTTGCTAACCACTCTGGAGGCCAGGGCAAGGGGCTGCATGGCACTGCCTGTTCTGACACCACAAGTCCAAGAGGACAGATATGGTCCTGATGCAGAGCCACGTCGCTGCCCTGGCACCACTCTGGTCTGAAGTCCTGGATCTGGGGGAAGAGCTGACAGCACACGTCAAGCAAAGCTAGTTAATTCCTCTGGGATTCTCCATGCTTTACCTGGGTACCCACTGAGTTTCCTTCATCTCATATTTCCAGCTCTAAAGTCCTACAGCAGGTACCAGATACATAACAAATGCAGTGCCAATTAAACTTTTTTCCTACCTCGATAACATCTTCCTTGTTAGTCATTCTGCATCCGGTTATCTTACTGTCCGCCATGTCAGAGATCTGTTTATTTCCGGATCCAGTTGAGATCTGGCACATTTTTCATTAAAGTGCTTCTCAAAGTATAGGTTAAGGCATGCATTTATCCCTTTCAACACATCTACTCTAGTTGTTTTCTAATTTTCAAAAAAGTACTTCCAAATAATTTTTGGGAAAATTACACCTGTGGTACCAGTTTCCAAGGAACCTGTCACTAGTACAGAAAGTTTCCATCTCAGTCTGTCTTTTGTCTTCTTGTTATTACACGTTAGTCATGCCTAGCAAAAACTTCATTGTGTCCTACATAAAGAATATGCCAACTCTCCACATGAAGAATCTGTTTAACTTGATGATGATATTGTCATATATATGACATGCAGTTACTTGGCACTTTATGGAGACATTTGAAGGCCTAAACACTGCTTCAAGAAGTTGACAATGTAAATACATATATTTGGAGATGTTATTTGGCAAGAGTTGTTATGTATGAAATTTATCATACATCTTTGACTCCTTTTGCCTCAGGCTAAACCATTTCTTTCATATTTTTTCCCTAAACCAGCTAGCTGCTGAACATCTTTAGTCAGCTATTGTTTCAAGATCAACCCTGCAAAACAAAAACATTTTATTTTTATCCTCACCAGCTGCACAACTTTCCTCCTCAAATTACCTCTATCAAAGTTTCAACATTAAAATGACGGTTTGAACTGCAAAAATATGTTTTTATACTGAGATAGCTAGCTTCATGTAAAAAAATAGTTACATACAGAATACCATAAACAGAAAAGTAGAGAATTTAAGACTATAAGTCTTTCTGAAGAACTACAATTTTTTTCTGAATGTTAAAAGAGATTTTTTTCAAGTCCCTCAGAATCCTCTGAAGTTAAACTGTTGCTAATGAAAGCCTGCACACAAATAGCTAATAATAACAAAAAAAAAGATAAAAAGCTTGTAACACTGTCATGAGGTTGTGCTCACCTAATAAATGAAGCATAGCCAAACTTCATATTTTTGGTGATGAGACAGAAAAGAGCTGCTAGTGTTGACATAAATTACCAACAGATTTAATGGGAGTTACTTATTTGCTAGGAAAGTGAGGGATCTTGAACCAGTAAAACTGTGAAGCCTTGTCTGACAAAAAAATATCAGCGACTTCAACAGGAACAGCATATTGCGTGGGGCTACATGAGGGACTCAGGCTGGCAGGAGAGCAGGGGAATAGAAAAAGGAAAAGGAAAGGAATGTCAAGTTAGGACAGGGAGAATTTTAAAGAACACTAATATGAATCCTATGTAAGAGGGGGCATTTCCACAAAATGCCTCACTTTGTCTAGTCTATGTCTACTGTTGGTATCAGCAAAGTAGCACTGACTTATAAGGAGTGTGACATATTACAGCAGAAACCAGAGCTACTGACCACTGCTGAACTGAGGAGCAAGCACTGTGCTAACTTCTGAGATTTACAACCATTTTCTCCTGTCAGTTGTTTGGGTTTGTTTTTTTTTTGTTTTTTTTTTTTGTTTTTTTTTTTTATATGCAGTAGTGGCTATGAGTATGACTGTACTGGAGGGATGATAACCCATGGAAAGGAGTTTTTTTTCTGTAACTCAGCAGCTGGTAGTAAAGACAAAATGACATTACCTCTATTGCTACATCAGGAATATTGTATTTATTGCAGTGTGTTCCCTACAGTGCCAGAAAAAATAGGTTAGCTTTCTCATCTTGTTTAAAAAAGGTCTGACTTTTTTTGTCCAGACTGAGTGGCTACTTCTTATGGCCAGCATGTAGTCATAGCTGAATTCTCAGAAGCAAATCACACTGTTAAGATTTTTGTTTTAAGGCTTAGCTGTCATTTTTTGAACCTTTGTGAAATACTTTCAATTTATCTACATTCTAGCAGGATTCAAGTAGGTCTATTACAGCTGTTGGCATTCATTTTAGCTTTGAAAATCTCTAAAGAATCATTTGTCCAGAGCATTTTTCTTGGATACCAGGCAGCAACTGCTAAAAAAGACAGTGTTGTGGAAGTGCAGAATTGCAGCCCAGGGAAGTCTGTGTAAACCTAAGCTTCTGGGGAGGCAGGAACTCGAAAGCCCTCCACTGGCACTGGCAGAAAAGGGATCTCCTGAGTTGTATTGGTCTTCAACTACCTGCCCAGAAAAGAGGAGACTACAAAGACAGGAAAGACTAAGAAGAGGGCTTCATTTCTTCTGCATAAGAATGTTTTCTATTACCTCATTGCCTAAATTTTAAATAGTTTCTTTCATATACATATAAGGAGAGCATGAGGTTACATCAAGAGATAAAGAGGCTTCCACATGCAAGACACAGACCATGTAATACCAGACAATGTAAGGAAACTAAAATGCAACTTAAGGCATTTCTTTGTGAATAAAGTAAGCAGGGCTTGGTTATAGGTAAAAGGGAAAGTGTGAACTGCAGGGTTTGCTTTTTTCCAAGTGTACTTATGGCATGAGCGCCAGCATCCACACAGTGTTTATAGAAGGTCCCTCCCCCTAACAGAAGAACCACCATCCATTTCCTTAACAGGAATGTCTAAACTTGGCTAAGCTTGGAAACCTGGAAGTTTTTCCTGTAAAAACAGACCTTGCATTGGCTCATTGTATGAGCACCTGGTCTTGGATTAAAGCATTTGGGTGAGAATAGGAACAGAGACAAAAGAAAGAAACATTGAAAGGCAGAGAGCAAGTGGGTGAGCTAGCAAAAAAGTTAGCTGTTTGCCTGGATCTTTAACAGCCAGGAGGATGAAGTCCATTTGTCATTACGACTAACTACAGGAGATAGATCTAACTGCTGTGAACCTGCCAAAGACTCCTGTGTGCCCATACTTCATGAAACTGGTACATGATTCATCTTGTGGCTACAGTTTAATAGCAGCACTTCACATTTTGAAGCCTGGATAGGCTCACATTTTTCTCTCTTTTTGTCATAGGTTCATAACTTTCCATTATAGGACTGGCTGGAAAACAGCAGTTCCACTTAGCAAAAATTTTCACAGATTGAATGATTTTGTTCCACATTGACATAAAAACAACTGCAGCCTTTCAAAATGTCTTTGAGAGCGCTGTGGGCAGAAGAAGGGAAAGTCAGACAGACTAACCTGCCAGGGGAACAGATGACTGACCAGTTTTTGAAGGTGAGGTTCAAGACCTCGCTCTGACAGATTCGCAGTGGTGTTCACCCTACTTAAATTCAAGCTTTCAACTCAGCTGTAGCTGCCTACTATGGTCAATGGAAAAAGATTTCCTCTCAGAGAGGCTAATTTAGAGCACATAAGGTAGGCTTTGCCTCTAACTCACCTTTGATAAAACAATTTTGGTCTGTGTTCATTTTTATAACATAGGAAGACTGAACTACTAACTTAACTGCCTGAAGCTGGTCCCTAATTACAGGTGTGGCTGTATGATTTAACCTAGGATGAATTTTCTCCTCTTTTGACTGGGAATTTCACCTGCAACCACGGAAAGCTTCCTGACAAAAGTTTACACAATCAAGAAAACTGAACATTTCCTCAAAAACAGAAGTTTTGATGTAAAAAAAAAAGCAAAAAAAGAAAAGCACTCAACAAGCACACATTTCACTGGAGTGTTCATTACCAGAAATGTCTGGCAAATCATTACAAGTCACCTTATGTTTATTTGTAATTCCTTAATTAGATTCATTTGAATTAAAAAAGGATGTGTGAACATAAGTGAGAAATGAGCTACATGCACTTAGAAATAATATAAATAAGTACACCAAGAGGTATAACAAAAATTGTATATGCCAGATCCTTGAGTTGATTGATACTGGTTGATAACTTAACAGTGCATTTTAAAAACACATATGGACCTGCATGTCTTAACAGCTGGATCCTCGATTTAACTGCACAGAAGTCAATGGCACTTTGCCAAGTTTACCATGTTGAATTTTGCCTAGTATATTTTGATTACTTGTGAGGACAGAGATGCCCATTCCAAGGCCATTTCTCACCCTGTGTACGCACAAAGGCAAGTGAGGCTGGGTCAAGGTTTTCAGCCTCTCAGTTCAATCCCAAGATATTTTTGTTTTAAGAATTGCTACCACAGCATTTAAACTGGCAGGGAAAACACTGGCAAATTGATAATGAATAGTACACCTATATATGTGATGTCTGAGGAAGTGACTTGTATGCATGATGCCAGAAATCTGACTCTTAGCCAACAAAAGGTGATGCCTCCCTTCACTACGCATGAGCAATTTCTGTAAAAAGCAAATGAAGTTAAATATTCGGGTAATTGAGATGCAAGTCTGTCTCTAAGATCATATTCAAGAGTATTTGCTATAACAACCTGTCAGGTTGTCTTTGCTCTCTCACCTGAGCTATGCCTCGATAGTGTACATTTCTTTGTGTTAATCTGATGAATAAGCTAAGAGAAAAAATATTCTAAATGCTGATTTTAATAGCTTTGTGAATACTAGTTTATAGTATTTTGCGCCTTTCTGAATTAAACCTAATCATCATTTACTATAGGTCAGCTACATTTTGCTTTTCTATTCAGAACACTAGACTGCTAAAATGATCTTTGTTAATAAAGCAGTGCATGTGTGGCATTTTAATAAAACTTTTAAATGGCTCAGAAATGGAGCATGTTATGTCTGCAGAAAAGCAAAGCATTCAAGCTGTCACTGTTACTCGCCTAAAGGACTCTCTCTGCAATTCCATATCGAACTTGCAAACTCCTGTGGCTGGGAAACTCCTCTCTCTCACAATTATTCATGCTATGGTATTTCTAAGTTTCACCACTGCAGCCCCTAAACTGTAACAGTTCCATTTGACGGTTCTCAGCAAACTACTCTCATCAGGTAAAAACAGGTCGGCTAAGAATGTTGACCTGTCAATGGGAAAACTTCTATGAGCATCTAGCACATTTATGCAAGACTACAGACGAGACTCACTTTTTTAAATAAATAAGAAGTTATACAAGCCATTTGTCATCTTTAACTGCTGAAGCCAAACACACAAGAAGTCTGCTTTTTAGACATCCATTGTAAATATGTTTTGCAGGGTTCCTGATTTGAATTCCCTGACAAGGAGCATATATTGTATCGGTTGCTCTACTGAAGCAAGGGAGCTTCCTCGAGCAGAGGCATACATCAAAGGAAAACATGGTCAAGTTATTTCAGTCATTCACACATAGATTTCTCATTTTCACAGCTGGTCCTCTTTGCTAATAAACATGCAAAGTTTGCTTCTGCTTCAGCTAGAATATAGACATTCACTTGCCTGGAAGAGGCAGTGTTCATTTAACATTGAATGACCATTTGCCTGTGCAACTGGAAGTGCAGGACTGAATACTGTGTTAAGAACATTCAACTCATGCGTTCACATCTGAAAGATTAGTCCTTTGCCTAACAAACATGAGCACAAATTTATCAAATATGCAATCTTCTACCTACCAAGAGTATACAGCAATGGCTCAGGTAGTCAATAGGAGAAATGCTCATCATAGAAGGAATTCTAGTTTTCTATCAGGTGATTATGATTTACTTCCATTTAAATTAAATAAAATGTAAAGGAAAAATGAAGCCAAGTTTTGGGTTTCAAGAGGACAGCCTTTGATGTGCTACATTCCCCTGAAGAAATTCAAAGCCTTCAACACTCTCAGCTCCCTAGGGATATACTTTAGACCACATCACACTTTGGAGTGTGACAGAGAAGGACCCAAGATAGTATCTGTCTGAAGGTACGAAGGTCTTAGCAGTGGTATGGAAAGTAGCACAGCTATGTAAGCAGGTCACTGCATCTGTTAATGAGTGTTGGCTCTCAGCAAGTACTGAGTGCTGATGAATCCAGATGACCACAGGTTGTGGAAAAGTCTTGGCCTTTGCTAGCCTTTAGGTATCAGGTTAGACACATGCTTCATTGAAAAAGATGATTGATCAGAAACAGTCAGATACCTGCATGTGTTTGGAAGTGTAAGAGGCCTAGAATTTCTTCAAAGCAAATCTGTTAATGTTACCTGGAATATGAAATGAAAAGAAATAAAAAGATTCTGTGAATGTGTGCCCCTGGTAAACTACAAGAAAATAGTTACCTCAAAAAGGAAATTTAGAATAAGCAAAGAGTGGTGAGGAGGGGAACAAGAGAAAGAAAAAAAGAAAAAAAAAAAACAAAACTGGTGTGCAAATAAAACTGGAGCTTTCAAGCAGAGTTCCTTAGGTGTAAGCATGTAAATCGTCAAGAAAAGCTGAGTGAGTCCTTGCAAAAGGTATTTAAGGAAAAGTCAATGGATTGATTCAGGCTAGGGAAAACAAAAGAGGAAACAGGCTGTGGTACAGTAAGGATGGGATAAAAGGCTGGCTCAGAACTTAACAAACACTTATTTCTTCCCAGAACAATGATCCTGGGGCAAAATAATTGGAATAATAGGAAAGAGATTGCAGAAATGGATGGTATGACATTAAAAAAGCAGTTCAATGTGCCTGCTGAGGTGAAAGGGATAAAAGAAACCAGTTAATCTGTGTTACAAAATTTTACTTTGGAAGTCTAGGAACAAGTTTTCTTAACAAGATTTATCAAGCCAGAAATGGTACAAAGTAAAATAGAAGTTTGTTTCAAGAAGCAGGAAAAGCAACCCCAGCAAATAGAGATTTGTAGATCAATAGTGCTTGACAAAAATGAAAAAAAAAAAAAAAAAAAAAAGGTAGATCCTCCTAGACCAGTTGTCTTGGACAAGATGAACAACTTTCTAGAAAAAGAAAATGTTTTAGGTCAAAGGTAGATTCTGTCTGTTTCAATTTCATTAAAATTATTTATTGAGTATGCTACCAAAAGGGAATATATTTGCTAAGATTGAAAAAAATGGAAGTAGTGAAGAAATTTTGAGGGAAGTTCAAAGGGAGATGATTACTATTGAAAGGAGAAGTACTAGGTTGAAGGAAGGTCTTTGGTAGAGTTCTTCAAAGAACAACACTGGCTTACTCTTAGGATCAGTCTCGCTCTCTGTATTTTTATTACTGGATTTGATGCAAAGATTAGGCATGTCATAAGGCCATTGCCCTCTGACATGACGTTGGAGGCATTGTCAAAACTGAGGATGCCTGGGGCTTGAGGGATGGAGTCATGGAAATGTGATGAAGTTCAGCTGTGGAAATGCAAGCTTGTGCACCTGAGACCTGATCCAAACCACTCTACATGAGGACAGAGAAATCTCTCCTGGATCCACTGGAAATTACAGAGAAATAGAACAGTGACCTCTGGTTGTCCAAAGGTTGACTAGGAGACACAAACATCAGAAGCACGGTTTCTGGGAAAGTTAGTGAAGCACTAGTGATACTGTACAAGATTTCATGTAGAATACCATGCACAAATTCAGTCACCCTTTTTCAAGAAAGATTGTTGAAAACTGAAACAGCTACATGGATCTGCTACTAGAATGAGATGAAGAACAGAGAGTTTATCTTATGTCAGCCTGGCTTGTTTAGTATAGAAAATATAAGACTGGGAGAGATATAAAAGTCTATCCTTCATGATGGAAACCTGGAATGGAAAAGAGAAGTTTAAGCTAAAGCAACATTATCAAAATTACAATGACACACAAGCTGGCCAGAAATAAACTTGGACTGGAATTAGAAGGGGGTGCAGGGCAGAGGGCATCCCTTTGACATTAGGGCATCCAGGTGCTGGGAGAGCCTTTTAAAAGTAGTGGTAAAACCTGAATTCAACAGGATTACTTTATGAAAGAGAACACAGCATAAGAATAAGAGACTGAGATGGTAGGACTGGAATGTCTTCCAGCTTTGAAAACAACTTTTGTTCCAATGAAAATTTGCACTTTTCAGTAAGTCAATTTTTTTACCACACAGGATTTCAGTCAAGTCATCTTTAGTTGTTGAAAGGGAACAGACATTTTCTTCATTCTGGTAACATCAAAAGTGTGGATAGAAGAGAATGAACTGATCGCATTTCTATTTTGCCTTAGATATCTCAATGTGCCTAGTAACTGATCTGACATATATATCAAAGCTAAAACAATACCAGAGTGTTTTAATCAGAAAAAGAGTAAGAAAGAGAAAAAAGTCAAAATAAATGTAAATACAAGTCTGCTCAAGAAATTATTAATAGGGTAGAGTATTACTTTCCTGCTCTTAATGAAATCTTTCTGTACATAATTTGTTTTAATATTTCATCAAAACACACAAAAATTCTTAAACTAATTTCTTTTCCTTAGTCTTGCCTTCACAGTATATACTCACCATTTTAAGTAGAGGCATGGAGGTAAGATTAAGGAGGAGAACCTTTCTCTTCTTCCCCTTTCACAGGATTTTTTTAAGCTGTTTGTTATTCCTTTGAAGACTACAGCAGTAGTTTACGTACTGGATATTTATCACTGGTGTGGAGGGTGAAACACTAACTGTATGCTATACTCCCTGCTCTTTTAAAATATTAATTGATGAGTAACCATCTATGGAGCCTCATAAAGTATTAACTCTTTAAGTGGGGAAGATCTCTGCTTAACAGCATAGAACAAATCCTACATAATTTAAATCCCATGCAATTCTATTAAAATTGAAAGACTTTCAAGCTGTTTACGTTAGTTCAGTATCTAATATTAACACCTGGTTTTCAAACCTCACCTAAGCAATATTGTTCTATTGGACCAGCAGGACAGAGTAAAGGTCAATCTTCTTGACTGATGTGGGGATGTATATAAATGAAGTCTCATCTTCAATTTCAATGCTTAATCCTTTTCTTGGCTTGCTACTTTTCAGCAACTTCCATTTTATGTACTACATATCAGGTTAGTTAGTGTTTGAACAATCACCTACATCACCTGAATTTGAAGATAATGGTCTGCATTTCCCTGAATACTGATCAATGGATAGTCAGTGTATGGAAGTGTCAGGCTGAGACAGATTCATTTATTTTGTGAAATACACAGTCCAGATGCCATATTTATTTGGAGTTTTAGTTTATCTTTTTTTTTCTTTTCTTTTTTTCAGCTATTCAACTTACCTAACTGATCTGAGTGTAAGCCCATGTATTTGTGGTTCAGAGGAAAATTTTGAAGCTATCACGCCAAAGATGCTTGACTGCAGTACATAACAATTATAGCTGGACTTTATAAAAAGCAGATGGAAATGGGAAAAGCTGTAAAAAACTCATTTGGTCTCCACAGATATCCACTGATATCTACAAATAAGTAACTTTTACATGACAGGTTGCCTGCAATGGCAGGGACAGGGCTTGATACCCCTTCTGGGGTGTATGAGAGAGCCTGAAAGATGTTTAACATACTTGAAGTAAAACACTAATAGCTTGAAGATCAGCAGTGCTGACCAACCCTGCTGGTACTAGCTCAAACACCATAGATGCTCAGGCCCCCCTGAAACTTAAAAATGGTAAGGGAATTTTCTAAGATGTACTTATTGTCTGTGAATACTCCCAGCCATTATTCACAATACAGCGATAATGACTTGACTCACACCTAAAGAAATCAGCAGATGGGCTCTTTCCTCTTCATATAGAAATGTCAGTTAAATATAAGAAGGATAAAGCTAACAGAGCTATGTGCCAACTATGCCAAAACATAGAGAAATATTGCCAGGTGTAGGAATCTTTTCTTTAGAAATATATTCCCTCAAATTTTAGTTTTCTTTACTAAATTCCTAGGTACCTTCATATAACAGAGATCAGAAATATGATCTCTGATTGTTGCCAGTTGATTTCTGTTTATATTGCTAAGTTAGTGGTTGTACAAGTGTGCAGTGTGTTTTTAATTGCTACCACCGGGAAGAAATTTCTCCCTAGGATTCATCAACTAATGACTTCCTCCCTCGCTGAGTTGTAGATCCACAAAAGTCTTTGGCAAACTGGTCATTTGCCTTCTTGGAAGCCAGATGTGAAGGACCCAAACAGGTGGGAGCCATAACTACAAACACAGGCATGTAATATAGAATTAGCAATTACATGTATTTGTATGATACCCTCATAAAATTATTCTCCTAATAAACTTTAAGTATCCACTCAAGTCATACTTAGGTGTGAAGTAAATGCTTTCGAGAGCCAATAAATTAATTTAATAAATTAATTATTAGTTTTGCAACTTTCTTAACCACCATTCAAGCTCTAGGGTTTTTAGCACAGTAGCAGTATGTATGGTGCTACAAGATGGCCCAGTTACAGCATGTTTGCTACCCTTTGGACACCTATTTGAAGTTATATTAGTGAGACAGTACACTGGAGGTGCTATGTGTAAAGTACTTGAGGACACATAATCCAAGAGACACAGTCACGTTAATATAGTAATATACATGCTATGCCACAAGGCAAACATGTACTTAGAACATGTAAATGGGTTTGCTTTTAGGGTCCAGGAAATGCAGTGAATTGAAAGTGTGTTTGAATTTCCACATTCTGAGCACTTGTACTGAAGTCCAGGTGTTCAGGTGTTCATGATGAGGAGGACACGCCTGAGAGTCTAGTTTTTCAGCTTTCAGCATCAGAGTGTGCTCACCTGTAAATATGCTCCTAATCCACAGGAAAAGGTGGTGGGAGGCTTTAGCATTTATCAAAGAGTGAGTTGCTTTCCTGTGGCAGGGGCGTGTGACTAACACAAGAGTCATTCTTCCAAATTTCAACTACTTGGTAGCAGCCTGAAGTTCTGCCTCTCAAATTCAGGCTAGTCAGGAATTGCAATATCTCCTCTGTGTCATCTTCCGAGTACAGTCTGGAGTGTGCTAGATAAAACACTTTCTGGACTTCGGTACTACAAGGGACTATGTGCCAGAGTTGTCTACAATTGCACAGGACTGGAAGCAAGCTTGCTACATTAGTTCTACATTAGTTTTTCAAAATTGTTTTTCCGCTGAAATGTTTTCAAATGCATTTTGAAAGTTGCTGTTATCCATGTTGTTTCTGTTCCTATATTTGGAGTCATAATAGTGTTTTGCCACAGAAACAAGTCGTTGTAGGGTAATTAGATGCTGCACAAACTGTTCTGCAGTAACTGCAGCAGACATGAACTTGTTAACCTATGCAACAGAGTACCTGAAGAAAGCTTAGCTCTCTGTGAATGACAAGAGAGCTCCCTCAGCAGGGGACACCACGGGATAAAAGCTTGTACACAGGCCCTTGGCATGCACTGGCTAATGCTTTTGTCAAAGCCTTTAGCTTTTGAAGTACATCAATTCTCTTAGAATAAAAAAACCAGCACAAACAACATCTGTATGAAATCATTGAGAATTTCCCCATCCTGCTGTTTACAAGGACCAGAAAAGAAAAGCTTATCTCATCATCCCAGTGATCAGAAGGTTCTTTTGACTCCATCTACTGAAATGACAATACAGCATGCTTTCTGATCATATTTACAGTTCTAAAATGTAAACACACAGATTATATGTTTACTAAAAATAGCTGTATGCAAGTAATGGCATCAAGTGCACAGTCATAGCTTTTCTCTATTCCAGTGTATCTCTTCAAATGCTCAAAAGACTGGAAAAATTGATGATAATAATATTTGATTATAAACCAGTTTGTAGTCTATTTTTTCTCTGGCCAGATGTGCCTAATTCCTGTTGTCATCCTTGCAAGAGCATGGATGCAGAAACAGCTGGAAGGAACCCTACATGCAGCACTTCATTTTCTCTCAGTTCAGGATTCATGCTGGTCAGTTCGTCTTGGGCACAGCACTCCCTGACCCAGTGGGAAAGTCCCTCAAGCACCACAGCAATGAAGTGCCTGACCATGTGAGCAGCACCTCGAACTCCATAACCACTTGCCTGGCACTGAGTGAAGACCATAGCTGGGAGCACAGGGAGCACACAGACCTCCAGGCCCTGTGCTCCCAGCCTAGCACACAGAGGAGCTGGTGCTGGCAGTGCAGTGAAGGCTCCAGTTACTTTTAGGACCTTGCTAAGGGGCTGAGCCTCCCACTGGCCAAATAACAATTCAGCAATTCCAGAGAAGTGGTCTCAGGGGGGATTTAGGTACCAATCAAATGGAAACTTTTAGAGCCTGGGGTTAAACCAATAACCCATTTGCTTTTAATTTCCCATTAACCATGAAGACTGTAGCAGTGTTCCAGTAGTGCTGAGTGTGTATAGTGAATAGTGTGAATAGTGTATGCTATTGCTGCTGGGAGAGATCTTTTCTTTTGAAGAGGCTGGTTTACATAGGGAATACCTTAGCTCTCCTCCTTGGAGTATAACATCTAATAAAAAAAAAGAAAAAAAATCCCAGAGCCCATGTCAGAAGTCTACCCACACAGACAGATAATTTCAACTCGTCCTCCAGAAACATAGCTGTAACTGCAGAATAACATAGCAGCCTTCCTATGTTAGACCCAGGCAGCCACTGCCTTTAAATTCAGGCCAGTACAAACCTTCCCTGTCAAGGAGCTGTTTTGCTCATATAGTACCTCCAAAGGCTCTACCCAGCTGTAAGCTCCTAGTGACAAAGACATCCCTATTTTTACATGTTTACACAGCACATAGCATCACTATGAACTTCACAGGAAGATCTGTCAGGTGCTATCATGATACCAACCATAAGTAAGTAACAGAGGATCAGTAAAAGCACATTACCCAGGTAAGCTGCAAAGAACATTCATTATGTAAGGTTACTACTTTTCTTCCTTTACCTCTTTATCTTCTAAGTAACACATGGCAGGCAGAAAAACTTTTCATATGCAGGTCACTTAAAAATTCAGAGGCCGTGCCACTTGAGCTGGAAGTTGGTTTTCAGTACGGTAAATTGAACCACATTTAAAAATTAATAAATAAATAAAAGGCTGTGAAAAAAAATCCTTTTCTGTGTGGTGTACATAAGGATTATTGTGCCAAAACTGTCACTTACATCCTGTTTCAACTGCTGGCTCGTTAAACATTGAAAGTTCACTGATGGGTCTGCCAGAGAGGGTGAGACAGGTGAAACACCCCGAGCCCCAAGGAAAAATTCTCTTCTCTGAGCCTGTGAGAAAAATCAATCTTTCCAACCATGAACAAAACCCTTTAATTGATCTCATGCTCGATGTGAAAACAGCTAGCAACAACTATTGGCATTGATGCCCTCCCTAAGCCCAACCGCTCCCCCAGGCCCTTACTGTAATAAGGAGGAGAAAACACAAGCAAAAATCCCCAAATCCAAACATCTCAAAAGGCAGGTATTTTCCCAGTTCCGACTCCTGAGCCGCCCAGGTGACAGGGAGAATTCAGAAGTAGGAGTGTCAGAGCAGGCACCACAATCAGAGGTGGCTCATAGCATTCTACTGTTGATCTTGGCACAGGGTTCCAAATAAAAATCAAAGCAACACACCTCTTTTCAAAACAAAGAAAGAGTGGAAAAAAAAAAAAGATCTCATTCTCTGAGTACCTTTGATTCCTGGCTGGTAGTTGATGCTGGAGAGGGGGGCTGCTCTGTGCTCTCCACTTCATTCTCTTTCTCCACACTATCCACGCTGACTTCAGTCGTGCTGCTTGGAGGAATCATTTTACCTCTAAAACACTGCTACTATCAGGAAAAAAGCTACAGACCTTTCTTGCTTTTTTTCATTTAATATCCTCTTTTGCTCTTCTAGAGCAAATGAACTCCAACTGCTCGGTTTCACTACATCTGCAAGACTAGAATCCTCTGGATTTTCCTTTTTCCCCTCTCCTCCCCCTCTTTCTCCTCTCCCTCCTTCCTTCCTCCTCTCCCCTATGCAATTCTGCTGCGAGGGAAGTAAGTTATCGATGGCTCTGTAGGTCAGTTTTGTGCCTGCTTCTGTATTTTTCCCAATCCTCCTCCCCTCTGTGTAAAGCCCGGAGGTGTGGAGCAGAGTCGTGACCGTCAGCCCCGCGATCAGAGGGGAGTGAGCTGAAGCAGAAAGCCCGAGCCACGCACGCACACACGGGGCACTGGAGGGAGGAGTTGTATTTCTAATGCTGTGAATAGCTTTGGAGGAGCATGTGCTGTCATAGTAGTGAAAGAAAGTAATGCGCGCATGCACACACGCACACAGAGAGGCAGGCAGCATACATGAGGTTTGGAAGCATTTTACCTTTTAACAGGCTGGAGAAGGCAGAGTTTGAAGGGCAGCTTTATATTCTTACAAGTCTTTTCCTGAAGAACTCTAGAAATAGAGGAGAAAAATGAGTCTTCCCTTACCTTGTCCCAGAGAATATTATTTAAAATCCTAGCTACCCAGTGTCTCTAAAGCTCCCACCTTGCCCTACATCCCCAACTTGCTAGCAAGTGACAGAACAGAGTCAGGGGAGAGTCACCTGTGGATCCACGTGTTCTTTGCTCCCCTCCCAGGCAGGGAAGCCCAGCTCTGAGCCATGCACACGCAATCAGGGTCAGCTGGAGCTCCCGCTGCCGAGCACGTCCTGTACCTGTAGGTTGTCATAGTGATAATACTCCATCGGGCAGCAACAGAGCAGAGGCAGCCGTCGGGAAGGGCCTGCTGGCTTCCCCCAGTGCTGTCATTCCCGAGGATGCGGCACTCGAAGTCATGCCTGGGGCTGCAGTAATACCGGTAGAAGGTCAGCGCGACTTTGCTGGATGGATCAGATTGCTTAATATTGCTTGAGTTTTTGCCTCAGATCTAAATCTGCTGCAAAGGTGCCTGTCAGCTCTCTTTCCTGCTGAATTAAGGTCTGTATTGTGAAAGGTTGAATGGATGCGCTCCCCACCAGACAGATGCTTTGCAGAGCGGAAGCCACTCCATATGGCTGGTGAAGATGCCTCCTTCATTTAAAGAAAACAGAAAAAAGCAACCCAAACATGTTTCCAATAAGCAATACTTACATCCTGCAAAGTGAGAAGAAAAAAATTGACACTTAGCTGATCGATACTGGAAGTACAGGTGTTTGGAGGTGATTTGCTGAGGTTGAAGTCAGAGAGGAGCTTCAGTACCTTGTAGCTCTGGAAGGGGGTACCACATTCCCTTCCAGCCCCATCCCTTAGAAACACAGCTGATACCTGGAGCTGCCTTGCAGGCCCCCTCCACCTCAAATAATTCATGTGTGAAAGTGAAGGCAAGTTTTCAAGGCAGTAGGGGTTATACGGATGAAAGCCAGAGCAGAAATTGCCCTGCAGCCTCTGTATTCTTAATAACTATGCAGAAGACAGGAAAAAAAAACAGCTTTTCTTTGAATCCACGGTGAATTTTCAGGACTGGCAGTTAGATGGGGGAAAAGACTTTATTTCTTTGAAATAGAGCATATAAGATACTGAAATCTTTAGCAGACAATAAACATGAAGTGCTGCAATGTTATTTGTACAACTACTTCAGAGCAAAAGTGTGTCTTAGGAGTCTGCCAGTAGAATCTATTATTTGGCCTGTAGTCACTAACATCATTAGAGAGATCAAAAGGAGAACACTGATGGTTGTTGAGGGAGTGTCAGTGACAACTGAGATTGAAGCAAGGAAATACAGAGCTCAGAGGAGCAGATTTAGCAGGTAAGTAAAAGAATTGATTTCCAAGGGTTTGATTTCTAAAATACAGCAGCGTCTCAGATTGTTCTTTTCAGAGCCGGAGGAATTCTTCAGGTCCAAAGCTCATTTCTTCCACTCAGCAAGTGAGATTTGGGCTTTGCTATAAAATCAACCTTTTAGCAATGAGCAGGGACTGGGCAGAGTCACAGTTTGGGAGAATTAGGGCAGCTGTGGGCAATGGAGATCTTGGCAGGCTGACAGCAATTGAATGCTCCAGCTCTGGCAGTGGTGCCCTGCCCTGATGGTCCAGACTAGCACAGACAAGTCAGGGCCAGGGCATGGGGATCTGCCCCCTGCAAGGACTATTCTGTGTGGTCAGTAAAGTGACAGGTGAGAATGATGAAACTAATTTTTGTCCAGTTCCCCAGCAGTGTTGTGAACCAGTCTTTCTTGTTAAGAGGCTCAAAACCATCTGGTGAACTTGTAGGTCACCTTTGAAATGGACCTGGAGTGGCTGGTTAATAGTTAATGCTCTAAGTGTTGTAAAATCCTGCACACGTTTTGTATGAAAAGCTTGTAACGTCATGACTGTGTAAGTGACTATCATACCACTCTCTACTCTTTTTTTGTTGTTTTACCAAATTAGTACTAACACCTGCTGCACTCCCTCCCTTCTCCCAATTACTCACTTGTCAACCAGGACTGATCTGTCAGTTTCTTGACAATTAGCCTGGGAAAGATGAGTCAAACCTAAAATCTTACCAAAAAAGCAAAAAGGAAAAGAAGCTGGATTTCTTATACTTTTATTTCCTCCACAAGAGCTGGCTATTGGAAATCAAATATTTGGTATAACAAAACAGGCTGATCAAATTAGGTGAAACTACATCTCCCTCTCTCCCATGCTTCACTCCTGAGAAGTTGGACTTGTGATTACTGCCGATCACTCTCTAAGTGAAGGTACTCGGCGGAAATGTGAGCACTGCAGCACAGTGCTAAACAAGAGGAAATTGAACAGATTCTCTAGTGAAGAGATGAGTGTAGATTTCTGGAGTGGGGAAAGGCAATTTGGATGAATAAAACATGAGAGCTGATTCTCAGCCCCCAGCTGAAGTTGTTGCACCAAAGGCACTTGAATGTTGCCTGGAGTCACTGCCAAGCATTCCCCTGCTGGGAGGGCCGAGGCTGACTGCATGGGTGTTACACCTTGTCTGTCCTCCCTCCCACTCTCTGGCTGCACACACAAAGGTGACAGGGTGTGATGCAGAGCACTCAGAGCTCTGCACCAGGGCTCCAGCAGTTCTTTCTAAGTGGTGGCTGCAACTGGCATGATAAGAGCATCCCAGAGGCTCCTGACACCAGGAATGTATATACATTGCTGTACTGCCAAGTCCTACCTGCTGTAGAGCTCCACAGTGGCAAGATTAAGCTGATGTAGTGGTTTTGGCCCATGTCATGTTCTTTTGCATTCTTATTCTGGTACAGACATTCCTCTGAAATATTTGAGCACCTTTCTGAAAAAGAGGTACATGAGTAGAGCTGGATTTCAACAAAGGAAAGATATGGAATCAGTACTTATCAAAAGATGTTATTCCCTTTTAACCCCCATGCACTTACTAGAGAAAAATAAGAAGTAAAAAGGAGAGAGGGAGCTATAGGTGTCATTATTCACTGCCTGGTACATAAACCATCTCATACTCCTGAGCAAAGAGGGTATAAGGGAGCATATAGAGACAATACTACTGATAAATGGCACAGGTTTAAACCACTATGTACCTCTCTCTAGAAAGGTACAAAACAGTGAGGAATCAGGCTGATTGCCACCGAAGCAGAGCCCTCGAAGAAAAGAGGAATTAAGTCTACTGAGAGTCCAACTTCCAAGAGGATGCAGACTGAGCGCCACAGAAAACTATTAGACAGAAAAAAGGTTGTAGTTCTGGCACTTGCAATGAAACTTGATTAGCATCTCCCCAAGTCCCTCAGTCCAATTTGTGAGTGTTCCAGGTAAGGAATAGTAGCTTCATTTCTTAGTCAATTCAATTTTGTCTTTGTGGAAACTGGCAAAAGGATATCGTCTAGTGCCATTTGTGATGGGAATTTTACTTTTGGCATGGTGCATTTGGCCAGATGTACTGGTGGATGTCTTCACTAGGCTCTGCTTTCAAATATCCACTATCCACAGCTGGCTACTAGACTGCAAAGACCAGACCATTGCTCTAGTGGAATATCTGCCTGTGTTTCCAAGTAACAGGCTTGTGGGCACTTCTCGCCAGCAAACATTGTACCCACAGAGAAAATGATATTAAAATAGTATTGGGTGGCTGGGGTTTTTTTGCTTATAGTCACACCCCCCTTGTTTGCTTTCAATACAATCTTGGCAGTTCATTGAGCAGCTAACATAGTAACACCCCCACCCCCCCGGATTCTGCTTATCAAAATGCCATCTGAGGGCTAAAATCACCAGCTCATCAAGCTGGAAGCACAAGCTGGTCAGTGCTCTGAAACCATTCCCAGTACTAATGGGATACTGGTGGTTTGCATTTTTACTAAAATGATCTCAAAGTACTTTTTAGAGTTAAAGTATTAAGCCTCCCACTGCTCCAGGGAGTGATTATGCTGTAGCAAACGAGTAACAGTGGAGGAAGCCAAACCAACAGATTTGTGCTTGTACTTAAGCAAGGAGAAAAATGGAACCTCTGCCTGAGTATTAATTTCAAAACCCTCTTTCCCTCCATCCACAGCAATGCTACAGGGAGTGATCCAGACATCACGCTGCATCTTGAGCAACTTGAATCTGTCTTTCAGAGAGATCACGG
Organism: Morus bassanus; assembly: GCA_031468815.1. Lineage (NCBI taxonomy): Eukaryota > Metazoa > Chordata > Aves > Suliformes > Sulidae > Morus > Morus bassanus. The sequence goes on along the minus strand of CM062567.1, from coordinate 52,460,119 downwards.
TGAGATTGAAACACCATTAACCAGACATCTAGACCAGGAGAAAGAAGAATGTTGCATCCTCTTGTGACAGCAAGAAATGTTTGAGAAGGGGAAAAGAGGATGTAATTATAAAAGATGGAATTTAGCCAAGATACAGCATGTAATATGTTCCGTCTTACAAAAAGCATTGCAGTACCTTTAAATAACCAGCGACAGTCCTGACCTGATTTTACATCTCTGCTAGCAAGATGATTCCTTCTCACTTTTTATAGGAATGTGATATAAAAAGAAGAGGCCTGTGGAATCAGTAGCACCATTTCCTGCAACTCACAGATGCTCTTAGAAATTCCTGCCATTTAATAACCATTTGCTGACTTGGTCCCATATGACTGTAACAGGAAAGCCCTGAAGCAGTTCAAGAGGTTGCTGCAGTGGTGATTTAGCCATGTACTAAATCCTTTCAGTGTATCCATGCTCCAAATCTTTAAAGAGATAACAAAGATATGATAATTAATATCACCTCCTCAACTCTTTCTGGACTCTGCTTTAACCTCACTTTTGTTTCCTTTGATAGTCATTAAGACTTTTCCTGATGGCTCGCAGTAACCCTTGGAAGGGTTTCCTATAATCATACCATCTTAGCCAGCTCTATCTACCTCTTTTCCTCAGCGTTTTCCATGGTGGGATGGGAGAAATCCCCCACAGGGTCCCGTCTTGGGCTTTTTTTTTTTTTTTTTCTGAAAGGCTTTCAATAGAAGGGATCTTCCAATCACCTCTTTCTTTCCTAGACCTTCCTTGACCTGAATTGTCCCTTAAATTCCTTTGTCTGGTTGTCAACCTTTCCAGGCATGAGCTGGGTATGCCAGCTTGCAGCGCTCCACTGGATTTTTCTCAGGTTCCTCTTTTCTCCATTCACTCTGGTACTGAATACTGTCATCATGAGCTATTTCTTAACTAATGTCAGTGAAAATGCATTGAGAGCAATGTTTTGCTTAGACTGTAAATAGAATCCAAAATAAGATCTGGCAAACATTCCCAGCATAGCTGGTGGTGAACACAAGGATATGTATATGCATTTTTTTCATACAGATAATTTAAGGCTATGCAGCAATTTTTAAAAAGCTGTGCATGTACAGTATTTCCTGTCTTAGGTAGTTACAGCATGCCTGTCACTGTAATATTTGGGCACAAACATGCATGCTGAATGCAAAATGAATCCCACTGTCAGCTGCAAACCTGCAACAGTTGTGCTATCATATTTTGCTTTGGAAGAAAAAAGGATTTCTCAGTGTGCCAATGACCTCTGTCAGGGAAGTAGGGCTTTTCTACAGCATGTGGTAGAGAACTCCGTTACTCACAGCAAATCTTTCAAATGCCTTCGGACCCTCTAGGATGAAAAGCTTTGTAGAAATATCAGAAATGATCATTATGTAGATTAACTTTCCACTCTACCAGATTAGTGCATATGTCAACTGCAATAGAAGTGTGTATGATGAGGGTTGCCCACAATTACATAACTTATTATAATGATCTATTACAGCTCTCAAACAAGAATAAAGAAAATAAATGTTCAGCCTGTTACAAATCTGATGGGAAAGTGAATATTTTACAGCCCACATATATTGGTTTTGTTCCTTGAATCTTAATAAGAGGCAAAATTTGAAAGATATTGTTGGTAGCTGGATTGTTATCTCTCTACGTAGTTACCAGTTCAAAACAAAAATGGGAAGTAAAATTTGAATTGAGCAGAAAATAAAGGTAAACCTTAAAAACACTGCAAGAGATTATCTATAATGATTTGTTTCATTTAATTTAAAGCAATAAAAAGCCTTAGAATCCAGTGCAAAATTATAATAGGAAGGTAAGTTTGTCTCCTTGGTAAAGACAAGATTATCACTATCCTATAAGCCTATCAAATACCATCAATATCTTTTCAAAAAGATTCAGGTCAATTTACATAGAAAAAATCAGATCTTACTATTAAGTCTACAAGCACTGTAAAACCACTAAGCATTGTAGTTGAGAACCTTTCCAACCAGATTTCTTCATAGAAATAACATCCATTTTTTAAGGTGCTCCAGTGCATACAATTGTTATATTTGGTTGCTTAAAGCAATAGGAAAGAATATGATTGCTTACTTCCATTTGAAATCTTAACACAGAGCATTCTGGACTCACTGTTTCTTTTGGTAAGTACATATCACTGCCTCATTATTTAAAGGGGTCAAGCTCAGCTGCAAGAGTGAATGATTTCACTAGCAAAGATAGTCAAGACTTTTAGAAGTACAAACGTCAGAAAAGAAGAGAAATAAAAGAAAAATGAGGGGAAAATTGTCCAAAGTATGAGTGTCTTTACCTTGCACATTCATAACTATTTCTATTCTTCATTGGATTTAAGAAAAAAAATCATTTAAGGTTTCCTTGTGTTTGTTAGTCATACCACCTGCAGTAATACCTCTCTGTAATTGTCACTCTGATGCCTCAGAGTGTCTGAAGAGTTCAGGCAGAAAGGGATTGCACACCGGACCCAGTAAGAGCTGGACCTCTCCTGCTGTTTCCATGGACTGGGTTATCTCAAATTCAAATGCCTAATAACTGAGCTCTATGGTTTCTGACTTTGAGTAAGCAGGGTACTGAAGTATGTTGTAGATTTATCCATATAATTGGTCAAATTGATTTTGATAAGATAACTGAGACACTTAAAGTCATATGAATGATGATTTAGCTAATATATCTGTACGATTTTAAAATTCTATTTTCATTTTGTAGTCCATAATATTTCTGTGTTTTATTAGTCTCTTTTACTGGACCATGAGGAAAGAAAAGACTATTGAACAATGAGCATCAGGATGGCTGAAATCCGGAGGAAAACCAAGTTACTACAAATTTCTAGGGAGGGCTAATATTTGGGATGTTTTAATTTAGCCAAAAGCAGAACTAACAGAACTGAGCACAGATGGTTGGACATATATAAATGCAGGGACCAAAAATTAAGAAAATCAGCAGTTTATGGCAGAAGGGATAGTCATCATCTCAGAATGTTAGGGATTGTTTCAAACTGGGGCATTCTTCTGGGATCCCAGATATAAGGAAATCCAGCAGACTTGGTAGTCCACACGGTCATAACATTCAAGAGATGCAGACATTAGGAAGATATAACTTCAGTCAGAAAAAACTTTGATTCTCAAGAAAATATGAAAAGGAAAGTAATAGTAATGAAGCTAGAATACAACAGATGAGATTGTCTTTCCAAGAAGATGTGACCAGTCCTCAGATACGAACTCCTGCAAATGCAGAAGGTTTATATCTAAATTGTGAGCTCTTCAGGCTAGGTATTGTCCTTCTATTTTGAGTTTGTACAGCATCTAGCAGCTAGTTTTGCCTTCTGTCTGGTCTTAGGTATTACAGTAAAACAAACAAATAATCATTTTAAAAAGTGGATGTATGTCCACTCAATACCAGCGGCAATATTTGGCTGTGTTCAAAGATTTTATCACCAAAATTTTCCTTCTGCTCCCCCCCAATTCTGTTATGATAAACAAAGTTCTACTTTTCTACACTGATTATTAGAAGCTGAAGGAAGAAGTATAAACTAATTTTTAAAAATGAAAAAAGAAACCACAATAGTATTTTCAAGACTGAAAGCTTAAACAAAGACATTGAAGCAAAAAAGTAGAAGCTGAAAATTAGGGGTTTTTTTTATATATATATATATATGTTCATATGCTGCATACTTAGCACAGTAGTGACTTCATATATTGTAACCGTGTTGAATGATAGATAATAATAGGCAGTAATGCTCAGGAAAGATAGGGGAAAGATAGCTGCAGTAAGGACTCCATACATCAAAAAAAGTAGTGTAGAGAATGACCTGTTTTAGAAAAAAATGTCTTCTGTGTATTTGTGTGACCTCCTAATGAGAGCTTTGTGTAAGTAATCTATTTTTATCTTCCACATAGAAAAGCAAAGAATGTGCAGAGATGTGAATGATATGCTTTAACTGCAGATAGCTGATAAAGGTTTTGACTTCTTTGGGATATTTTTTTAATCCCATTGCAGCCAGTGGAGTTATAAGGATACTTGCAATATGTCTTAAAAGCCATTTCTCCATGAACTGAAATACACTGTGCTCAAATCATCATGGGATTTTTCAAAAATGCTTCATGGACTTTTCTCTTCTTCCACAGATGTGAAAGCTGCATTCCTTTGACTGGGACGGCAAAGTTGGACCATAATTGAGCACTTAGCTGAAAATCCTAACACCACTTTAGTCTATTTTGCTTATTATTATTATTTTTTTATTATTTGGCACCTAAAAATTACTCCTGGACCCCATGCTTAGAAAAAAAAATAAAAGTAATCTGGTGCTGGCTTCACTCACCTGATGTCCATATTTTTACTCCTTAAAAAGTCAGGATTGAAAGTTTTATTCTACTGAATCAAAAATTTATCTGATCTAAATGCAAAAAGTAAGTTGTAAGAAGCATAAAATACATGATAACAAGCAGCTGCAACCAATTTATTTTCCAGTTCTTTATTGTTAGGTGTTGTTTGTTTAGCAGCTGGTAAATAGGCTGTTAAAAAAGACTTGGGGACAATTTTCCAAAAGACATGAATGACACCAGAGTCCCAAACTTTGGTTAACAAAAGAGAGACAAAGCTAATTTTTAGTTTAAAGAGAACACATCTCTCTCCCACCCAGAGAAGCACATTTTGAAAACTGCAGTAAAAGCTTCTGTGCCAATTCTTAAAAACATCTTCCCTGAGCAATACAGCTTTGCACATGAAGTTTCAGTCCTATTATTCTATTGACAAGGGGGAGTACTTCACATTCAACTATCAAAAGAATAAATATTTTGAAAGAGGATTATCTTAAAGGGAAATTTTGAGGATGCATGCAAAATCCTGGGGCCACTGAAATCAGTTAAATGTCCCGGGATTTCATCCCTGCAAACAAATCCAGGTGGTTCCAGTTAGACATGTCTACTGCTATCTGTGGGAATAAAATGATTTTGAAAAACCAGGCCATAACAGTTATCTGGCAAACAGATCAGACAGTGCTATTATAGTCAGCATGCAAACCATTTTCCCTGTTAATTATATGCATCTAATGTCAGAGATCTAATTATCCAAGAAAAAATTAGAATTCCTAAAAGAGTACAGAACTGAAAAAATAGAATACAGCCAAACTTCCCTGAAGTTTTCACTCATGACAATGTTAGCCTGAGAGATCAGCATCAATTTTGACTTTGTTTTAACTGTGGTTTTTTTTTCAAGTGGCATGAAAAGAAGAAAAAAATAGTCCTGGGGTATATTACTTTCAAATGCTTACCTCTTTCCAGCGCTTCTTGTACCATTTGACTGTACCAAATTACCCTGGTTATTTTTATTTTTCAGTCACTGTGAGAGAAGCATCCCTGGAAACATACAAAATTACTTTGTGAAGTACAGTTTTACACCAGTATTCATTTCACCTCTGAGAAGAGCACTCACAAATTCCTAGAGCCATGAAGAATATTAATATCTGCTCTCTTAACTATTTAATATTGTAATTGATACATAAAACAAAAATTAGAGTTTAGGTGAAATTCTTTCCTGAAAACATAAGTTTCCTCTGCATATATGTTTGGCTTGTTTCACCCAATTCAAGAAAAGAAATGGCTGAGTTAGGAGATCTTCTGATGACTGGTATTACTAGGCTCCTTTCCATCTTCCTCCTAGAGGTTCCCTGGGCTGAGGACCAGCTATGTCTCCAAGCCTCTTGGGAAGTGTTATCCAAGTCAAGAGCAGGTTTGCATTTGGCAACTTTGTTGAAACTCTTCAGCAGGGTTTCCTGCTGAAATACCTTGCTAGCCTCACAAGTCAAGATGCTATGGGACTGTGCGCTACATGCTTTTTTCCTTTAAAAATTTAGCACTCAAAAAAAAAAAAAAAAAGAGAGAGAAAATTCTGTGAAATGTCCAGGTATTGGGTTGGCCCAATATTGAATTTAGGGAGCTGTGATAATTTACACAAATGGGTTTAAATGCATGAAGTATTATTAGAAAGCAGGTGACCCAGAACCTAAGTAGCATCTGAAGATACATGTGGAAGTTTCATTTTGATAGGTCTTGTAATTTTTTTACATCAAGCCTAAAGTCTCCATTCTCAACTTTCAACTTCTCTACTATCAGAGGGTATAATATAAGCTGAGGGCAAATTTATAGAGGAATGCACCAAAAGGAGGAATAAGTATTAACTTGATATTACAGAAACTATATTAACTACATCACTTGGGACCACAGAAAAGATACAAATTAATGGAATCATCACTCTCATTTTGTAAGAGTCTACCCATGAGGGAACAATTTGACAAAATATCAGTTACTATTTTAAATGACAAAGCCAAACCAAATCGTCTTAGCTGTCAGACATTCTTACTCAGAAAGGACAGTCCCTGCTTTTAGCACACACTTTCCTATTTTCTGTATTTTTCTGTATAGTCTGTCTCACAAAGAAGTATAACTATTCTAACACATCTCAGCACAGTTTAAAAGCCATGTCCCTATTTCAGCCTCAGGGATTCTTATTAAATCTCTTTAAATGTTACATGTTAGTTCAGGAAACAAGGACTTTCTACTTCAATTAGCCACCTTCGTTATCAACTCATATTCCATTAGCAGTCCTGGACATGTAAATGATTTATATATTCCCCACAAGATTTGCTTTGATATTGGGGGCCTTATCTAACAGTTTGTCAGGGCTCTCCAACAAATTTAACCTACTATTTTTTTCACTCATAAAATACCACTACACTGTAATCTGTCTTGGAATTTATTGGGAGATGTAGAGAAACATGGTTATCAGCTTAGGCAGTGTTGTAACAGCTGGATAGGTTTTCCCAATGTGGAGGAGGCGAATTGCTGCTCAGCGAGAGCACTGCTGGTGTCCTGGCCTTTATTAAAGACTCATTGCAGACCTGATAGGGAGCCATCAAAAGTAAGGCTTCCTGAGGGACAGGCTTTGAATGTATGTGAGCATGCCTCTTTCAGCTGTGGCCAGAGGATCTTCCCTTCCCCAGGTGGGGAAGGAAAGAGCATGGAGTTAAAAAGTGATTTGTCTACACAAAACCTGTGTGCCTGTGTTCACACCATGTAGACTCAGGAATGGACTGCAGGCAGGTTTCAGAACATATTTAGGAGAAAGATAGGGTTTGGTCACTGATTAGCTGCCTCCTTAGATGGAGGTGAGAAGAATAACTGCTTCCTGTTTATTAGAAATTAATGCCTATCCACCATTGGACTCATTGGACATTTTGGCTTGATGCTAGCATGAAGGTCTGTCATTCAAAATGAAGAGCAACAGGTGGTTTTTTTTACTCCTTGAAATTCTAAATCAACAATGTAAAGTATTCTATCAATGACTGTTGAACCTTTCCTAAGCCTAGCTTTTCAGTTGTAATGCCTTAGTCACGTTGGCATGAAGACATTAGGTAATACACTCTGAAGGCTAATACCTATATCTACTTATTGAACCACCAAACATATCTCTTAAATCCTTCACTTTTAGACCAGTGCAAACTACTTTCTCCCACCCATGCTCTACCTTGGCCTTTGATTGGAATAGTTGTAAATAATTTCTCTCATCTCTTCAGAAAAATCTCTCCAGTGTTTATCATTTATGATGTGGACAAAGCCTTTCAAACGTGTGAGTCATTAGAGTTTGATCAAACCACGTGAGCTCATGAAAGGAAGAAGGAATGGGCTTGTGTCTTCTGTAAGGCTTTTGACACTGTCTCCCATAACATCCTCATAGGTAAACTTAGGAAGTGTGGGTTAGATGAGTGGACAGTGACATGGATTGAGAGCTGGCTGAACAACAGAGCTCAGAGGGTCGTTATCAACAGCGAGGAGTCTGGTTGGAGGCCCGTAACTAGCGATGTTCCCCAGAGGTCTGTGCTGGGTTCAGTCCTGTTCAACGTATTCATCAATGACCTGGACGAAGGGACAGAGTGTACCCTCAGCAAGTTTGCTGATGATACAAAACTGGGAGGAGTGGCTGATACGCCAGAAGGCTGTGCTGCCATTAAGCGAGACCTGGACACGCTGGAGAGCTGGGCCAAGGGGAACCTCATGAAATTCAGCAAAAGTAAGTGTAAGGTCCTGCACCTGGGGAGGAACCACCCCATGCACCAGTACTGGTTGGGGGTTGACCTGCTGGAAAGCAGCTCTGCTGAGAAGGACCTGGGATTGCTGGTGAACAGCAAGTTGACCATGAGCCAGGAATGTGCCCTTGTGGCCAAGAAGGCCAACAGTATCCTGAGGTGCATTAAAAGGAGTGTGGCCAGCAGGTCAAGAGAGGTTATCCTCCTCCTCTACTCCACCCTAGTGAGGCCACATCTGGAATACTTTGTCCAGTTCTGGGCTCCCCAGTTCAGGAAAGACAGGGAACTAGTGGAGAGAGTCCAGCGGAGAGCTACAAAGATGATCAGGGGACTGGAGCATCTCTCTTGAGGAAAGGCTGAGAGACCTGGGCTTGTTCAGCCTGGAGAAGAGAAGACTGATGAGGGATCTTATTAATGCTTATAAATATTTAAAGGGTGGGTGTCAAGAGGATGGGGTCAGACTCTTTTCAGTGGTGCCCAATGACAGGACAAGGGGCAATGGGCACAAATTGGAACACAGGAAGTTTCACCTGAATATGAGGAAAAGCTTCTTTACTGTGAGGGTGACAGAGCACTGGAACAGGCTGCCCAGAGAGGTTGTGGAGTCTCTTTCTCTGGACATATTCAAAACCCACCTGGACACAATCCTGTGCACCCTGCTTTAGGTGTGCCTGCTCAAGCAGGGGGATTGGACGAGATGATCTCCAGAGGTCCGTTTCAACTCGTACCATTCTGTGATTCTCTGATTCTGTGAAATGCTTTCCTTTCTTATCTGTTGTGTGTCTGAAGTAAGGCTTTTTCTAGGCAACTTCTCATAAGCAATGGTCTTTCTATAAAAGGAGGGAATGCACTGGGTATACTGTTTTCAAATGAGCTTTTAATTCTAGATGTAAAGTTCTTCTTGGATGGCAGCTGTGCATACTGAAGCATATTTGAAATGGAAAATGGTTCAAATGTTGCACAGTGCTGCAGCTGTACCAGCTTCCTTGTCTTCCAAAATGGAACAATTTGATATTTTTTTTAATCCCTTAAGAATAAATAAAGGTAAAAGAGCAGAATGTGAAGAACTTGGATCTTGATAAAGAATGTGGGGTTTGGGTTTAGTTTTGCTGGGTCAGATACATGGATGGTGGAATTCACTGCACTGCTTTCCAAGCCAATGGAAGCACTCTCGATTTGCACAGCAGAATATCAGATTATGAAACACTCTCACATGCAATCAAATTAAACTGCAAATTGTGTCTGTGATTTTGATGTAAATCTTTCAGGTAGTTCATCTATTTTAGGGGAACGTGATTTCTCCAAATTTTGATGTACTTGACATTAACTGCAACTTAACCGTAACAGAACTTGAACGCAGTAAAGCACCTGATAGTTTTAGGTTTCCGGACACTTAGAGCCATTTTTCTTATGAGGGTTAACAAAAAGGAACATTTTCCCATATTAAATTCAATGTTATCACAGCATTCCTGTGAATGCTTGTCAAAGTCAATAGATAATCTAAAGGCTGTAATGGAAAAGCTACATTTTCCTTGCAAGTAGGGCAATCCAACATTTAGGAGAGAGTTCAAAATCCCATTATATATATATATGAATGCTGCAAATGCATGGTGTGCTGGACTAATTGTTTTAAATACAAGAATTACAGCCAACAGAGCATTAGCTCCTGGGCCACCACTACAGAGTGGGTAAACGTCACAAATCTAAACATCTCAAAATTTGGGATTCAAAAGACAAACCAACATCTGAATTCTGCTTCACACCATGCAGCCTCCTCCTCTCCCCTGCTTCTCTCTTGATTTTGCAGCCCAGAAGTCAGACATCTTGTTCTAGGCACAACCCTATCCGATCCTTCTCGCTGCTCCAGTGAAACTTATCAAGCATACCCTCATGTGTTTTCATGCTGCTGCTACTACAAAATCTGTTTCTTATACAGCACTGGAAGCTGCATTTCTGAGGTCAATGATCCTAAGCAAATGTCCCAGTCCCTGGAGGAAAAGTGAATGGTATCACTGCATTATGAAATGGCTGCAAGAACTGGGGCCCAAAACTACATCTGCAGTAGCCTCACAGCCTCTGAAACAAGCACAGCCCTCTCAGATCTTTTATTTATAACTTCTACAATTCAGATTTAAAGCAGTCTGGCATGGCCAAACTACCTTTAAATGGAAAACCAGGTTAATCAACCTGCACTAATCTCCACGTACAGATCACTGTTATGTGAAGGTAGGTCCTTCCATGTCCTTAATCTGTGAACCCCCCAGCCATTTTTTCTCTCAACGCAGCCACAACTTAAAACTAAGACCTTAGTGTATTTGTGATGTAGCTTACCCACAACACGTTAGAAGAGGTTTTACTTCTTCAGCATTACATTGGTCATGCATCTTTGCTTCTAGCTGGAAGAGTGGATCACTAAGAGACTCAGTAAAGGTTCATTTAACACAAGGCAAAAGCAGTTAAGAACTAAGGACACTGAGCCAAGAACACTTCTCAATCAGGTTGGCTCAGCACTGTGAACCAATCAGCCTAATTAGACAGACATGATGAGGAACTACTGTCCTCTGTAGAAACACCCAACTGTGCATAGAGCTGGCAACAGTAATCAGCCTTTTATCAGAGACAAGAAGCAAAACATTAGCACCGCAATTACCACTGAATGACACTCAGGTGCAGAGCCCTGTGTATCTGTGTGTGGCACTTGGGCATTTTTAGGTTGCCATGAAACTGTGCTCTGGTAGCTAGGCTTAATGAGAAAGGAGAAAAAGAAGAATGAAGGATGGATTTAAGTTCTAGTGGAATTAATTGAAAACTGTCAAAACCGTTAGATGTTGGAAAAAAAAAAAGCTCCAAAAAAGGCAATTATATTCCTGCAGTTTTATGAAGTTATTTCTGCTTTAATACAAAAAGAATTAAACAAAACTTCTTATTTTAGAATGTTGAAATAAAAGACAGAATTTCTTTTTGTGCTGTCATATCTGCACACTTTTTTGAATAATTATAGTTTCTAGTCCTTATGATTATGACTATAATTTAGAAAACATTAATTGGAACACTATACAGAGTAGAAGTGTCTGCAGTCACTGAAACAATAGCTTGGATGGATATGAATTACTTCATCCACCTCAGCATATATTAACTCTGAAGACTGATAATGGCAATACTTTTACCATTTCACTACTATTCATTTCAGTTGAAATATCTAGCTAAAGCACATATCTCAAAAACTTATATTCTCTCTAATCACAAAAAAACCCATGACTATATTTTGTGTAATCAAGTATGAACGGATATTCTCATAGAATCATTTATGTTGGAAAAGACCTTTAAGATCATCAAGTCCAACCCATAAATCTAACACTGCCAAGGCCACCACTAAACCATGTCCCTAAGCACCATGTCTACATGTCTTTTAAATACCTCCAGGGATGGTGACTCAACCACTTCCCTGGGCAGCCTGTTCCAATGCTTGACAACCCTTCTAGTGAAGAAATTTTTCCTAATATCCAATCTAAATCTCCCCTGGTGCAACTTGAGGCCATTTGTTGGAGTTTCTTTGACAGAAATGTTTTCTTCTGGCAAATGGTTTCTTTTTGCTCCTCAAAAATGGTCCATTTCCAATGAAATATGAACATTCAATAAAACTAAAACATTTTTCTGAAGCTGAAGTTGACAAAATCTGAATTGGAAGCAGCAGTTCCTTTCATATTTGGGTTTGTAACATTGTGTATTGCATTTCCTTTGTGCCGTGATGTTACCACTCCCTACACATTTTGTCTGAGACTCCAAGGACCCAGAATACTGAGGGTCATTTCTGCAAAAAACGTGTAACCTTAACTAACATCTAAGCTTAGTCTCAAATGGTCTTTAAGCTCCTTCAAGGTCTGGTTAACCTAGTTACAAGCTGCACCACATTAGACAAAAGCCAGAAAACAGAAATGCTGGAAAGCTTTTCACCGATTTTTTCCCCCTTTTCTTTTTCTCCCAGTGAAAAAAAAGGAACCAAAGTGAAAGACTTCATTTTCTTCCAGTCTAATTCCTCTTATATCTCAGCGATATTATAGGGGTTTTTTTCCCTTACTTGCGCATTCTTTCAGATGCAGATCTGGAAAGTAGTTCCTTGTTTCTAAATCTGTGTCACAGGCACAATGAGCCGGTGGGACATGAAGGCAGTGGAATTCCACAGGCCCCCCACTGACTCCAATTAAAATGAGGGCCAGAAAGCAATTACTCTGTGAAAATATATATATATCTGCAGCCACCTGGGAGGGGTGGCATTAATAAAAAGTTTTAATGCTGTTGCCTAATTAGAAGGAGGAGAGCTAAGGTTAGCGGTTTTGCTTGTCACAGTGATTCAAAGCATGACAAAGGGGAGTGAGAATAGTATTTTTAAGGTAAGGGAAGCTTCACTTTCAAGCTTGAGGCAACTACGCTTTCATCTGATGACTGCATGACAGATGGAAGGAAATAGAAAAAGCCCTAAGAAGCCACAGCCTAAGAAAGTGTCACAAATTTTGGAAAGCTGGGTCTTCAGGAAAAATAAAACACATCTCCATTGGTCCTATCAGGAAAGGAGCCATCTTAATTTACATATTTCTCTTGAACCTCACTGCCATCCCATTACACACACACCCACACCCACACACACCCACACACCCCATGTCTCACATTTGGGCAAATGCCAACTCAAAACGTGTGTCTCTGGGCTCTGGATGCTCTCGAAATTTGCTGGCACTTTTGTTCCTTTCATCATTAAGTAACGAGAAGTTCAGGGGCTGAAACATCTCTGTTAATGTTGTCTGGATCACTGTGACTTGATTTAAAAGGGCTCATCACCTTACTCTTGATAATCAGGTCTCCAGATTAACTCACGAAGTAAACTCACCCGATTGCCTGCTGGGCAGGTAGGCTCCAGTCTCCAGCTCCTCCTCTCGGATGATGACACCTGTATGAAAAGCCAGATCCTCACCTCTTCTCTAGGAGGTTGGAGGAGGGTTAGAGACCAACTGCTCAGCCAAATCCACCTGTACTATGCGGTTTGCTAGTGTGCTGGTTTTGGCTGGGACAGAGTTAATTTTCTTCACAGTAGCTGGTATGGGGCTATGTTTTGGATTTGTGCTTGAAAAAGTGTGGATAACACAGGGTTGTCTTCATTACTGCTGAGCAGTGCTTACACAGAGTCAAGGCCTTTCCTGCTCCTCACCCCACCCCACCAGCGAGCAGGCCGGGGGTGCACAAGAAGCTGGGAGGGGACACAGCCAGGACAGTTGACCCCAAATGACCAAAGGGATATTCCATGCCATATGATGTCATGCTCAGCATATAGAGCTGGGGGAAGAAGAAAGAGCGGGGAGGACGTTTGGAGTGATGGCATTTGTCTTCCCAAGTAACCTTTAGGCGTGATGGAGCCCTGCTTTCCTGGAGATGGCTGAACACCTGCCTGCCGATGGGAAGTAGTGAATTAATTCCTTGTTTTGCTTTGCTTGTGTGTGTGGCTTTTGCTTTACCTATTAAAATGTCTTTATCTCAACTCACGAGTTTTCTCACTTTTACCCTTCTGATTCTCTCCCCCATCCCACTGGGAGGGAGTGAGCGAGTGGCTGTGTGGTGCTTAGTTGCCAGCTGGGGTTAAACCACAACAGCCAGGAAACTTTTTCTAAGGGAGCTGCACTACCTCCTCTGCTGAATTAAACTGCCCTTTCCCATGTGACATGAATAGGTCTGTTCCAATTTACACAGGCAGTTATACTGTATCACATTCAGTTTGACTGGAAGGAGAACTTGAGATGGGCATTAATATAATTATCCTCACTAGGATGGATAGGAAATTCCACTCTCATGGCAAGGCATATGAGACTATGTTATGCCCATTGTTCATCAGGGCCTTTGTTTTAAATGTTATTAATCTGGCAGCACGTCGAGTATCCTCTACAGCTACTTTGGATCATCGGTGAATTTGAGGAAGAAGCACAACCATTGAATCATCTCTTCCTCCACCATTCCAGGTTTCCAGTCACTTAGAAACCACCCTTTCCCCGGCCAGATTATTAGAATTTATGAGGCCACAGCCCTATGGAGTATACGTGCTGTCTAGACAAACAGATGCAATAGGTTTATATTGGATGAACGGGCATTGTATGCTGTTTATTAACAAAATAACCTCTTCCCATGTGCTAATTATTTACTTTACTACTGGAAAATATGCCACTGTAATATCATAGAGCAACCAGGACGTAACACTTACACTGAACTTTGAGTCATTTCAAGTACTGTTGTAACATTTAAGAATGGGAATCTTAGAAACGACTACTACTCTTATCTATTTAGAGTATGACCAGAACAAGCTCAATTGCTCTCAAATGCTAACATCGCTTTATATATGGTCAGGAGGGTTAAAGGTAGCAAAAGTAAGTATTTATTAGTAAGACATACTTCCTCCTTTGCTGCACAATTAAAACAAATTATTTTCATCTGCCAGGCAGAGAGAATGTATGTATACATTACAGTAAAATGGTAAAAGTCTCTCCCCAGGGCCAACTGGTGATGATGTTTTTAAAGATCATCCGGAAAGATATATGCTCAAGTGCTATTTTGCCTCTATACTGCCAAGTAAAAAGGGAAAAATGACCTCAGCTACCCTTCTGACATCAGTCAGTTGCAAACTTTTCCTCCCTGCAAGCAGCTAGTTGAGGAGGTCAGTCAACAAGAGCAACCCCTGTATTTTAGGTCATTCAGGAACTATTCCTTCACTCTTACTCTCATGAGGGGGAAGCAAGATGGTTAAGGAAGTCTGGAGAAGTGACAGGCTTTCCTCCCTTTGCACTGCCCACACAACAGGTCCACACACAGGACAAGGAGACCACTTCTAGAGGAGAGAAAAAGATTGCACTCCCACAGCCTACAAGTAGCTAAACACCAGGACTCTGGCTTAAAAGTCAGCATCCAGCTCACAGGCTCCTAAGTGGAGCTGCACAAGCATGCCAGGATCCCTGCTGCTATTGAAAGCCCTCTTATTAATTTCAGCCGAAGCTCAGCATGTTTCACCCTTGCTGCCCTGCTGCGTACTATGGCCAAAATTTCTATAGCAATAGTTTTGGTTAAAAACAAATAGCAGAGAGAAAGAAGACAGCAGAATTTAAAAAAAAAAATCAAAAATCCTTTTGAAATCAGAAATATAGTGAATATATAGAACGTGGGTATATTAAATGATGAACCTGTTTCTCCCAGGCTAAAATTACCATAAGTCTGAATCTTCCTGATGTAACATCTTGTCCCTCATACATTTTGTCCAGGAAGAGATAAGGCATTTAGTTACTCCCCTGGGATTTCAATATATGCAGACTTCCCCTTCCCAGTCTGAGTGGACTACCCAAAATCCAGAGGTCTGGACAGCCATTCTACAGGCATCAGCCATGCGTACATCACACATGTACACAGCCTGGACTCTCTGGGTGGGACAAACTTGCCCCAGGACAACTGTATGTAACCTAAATGTCCATCTAATAGACTAAATTACACTCCTAGGTAGAAACACAGATGCATTCACTGTAGAATCAACTTCCATATGAACAGTACGTCTGATATACCCAGAATGCATTGGGTTCGCTCTGAGTTACTTTATATGTAAGTGTATCTGGATGATACCTGGGGAGCCCTGGTCCTGTACCTGGTGCTAATCCGCCATGAGAGAGTACAGAATGATAGTGTTGAGTAGCTGATGCCTTTACGTTCTACAATGAACTGCGGAAGACTTTATGATAATATAGCAATGCTACATCTACTCAGCATGTGTCTGCACCGTGCAATTGCTTTAGTTCTAGTCTACCTGGCTTATTTTAGCTTAAGGCAAATGTTTTGCTACAGCTTTGACTCCATTTTGAAATGCTTGCCAGCTGTACCGTTCTCGCTGCTTGATAATTCTCCCCTGTAGTGGCAGGCTTCTTAGAGCATTTCTGTGGGGATGTCTCTACAGAAAGTTTCCTGAAAAATGGTTGTTAATACCAGCTATAAGAACTGAAGGCAAGGATCCTGAATGTGACAGAGACTACAAAGAAACAGAACAAAGTCTCTAACAGGGCATGTGAGAAGAACTTACTCTCATTAAGGGGAAAGGGGGAAAGGGAAAGGAGTGGAGGATTTCAAAATTCTCTCTTTAAATTATCAAAAGGGGACTAAAATGGTACCCAGTTCTGGTCTTACAGTCTTTGGATTCAATTTCCTACACTTCCTCCCCATTTCCTCTTTCCCCAGTCCTCATTCCTTCCCAGCTCCATACAGGACATTTTAGTGGCTTGATGGAGATTTTTCTTAATGCCACTACCATTTCTACCACTTTGTGGAAAAAATATATTTCCTCAGTACAAAACTGAAACCTTCCTCTTCTGTAAGTGGAGTTGAAGAGTCACTCTGTTTATTTTAGGGTTGGCATCATCCCTATGTAATGATGCATGAGCAGTAAAGGAGTTGATGAGTTGAGTCTATAAAGGAAATCTCAGATCAAGGGGACTCTCAGGAAATCCTCCACAACATTAGACTCTGGCGCATGATGCTTGGAAAGAAGTGAGTCATCATTTCCAGCCAGCATCAACACTTGCACAGCTTTTCCTTAACCTTTTAGCCCACTGCCAGCACCCTTCTGGCCTGTGATCCCAAGTGCAAATCTAATCCTGTGTCTTGGGGATGATTTTTGCTAAAGCTTTGCCCTCCCAGTGACAAATTAGAGATCCATCCTACCTTGTAGGCCAACCTGACTATTTTTGTGTTCACTGAGCACCAGCAACTGTTCAGCCCAAGCAGAATACTTAAAGAGAGAAGGGGACTTTGAAGACAAAATAAAAAGACAGAAAGAGGAAGAGGGTGACTTTGCTACATGACAGTATTGATTGTTGCTCATTATCAATAGGCAGTGACTCCTTTATGAACGTGGTAGCTTTATACTGGAATTACAAGGCCTGAAAAAAAGCTTGTATGCTGACTGTGCCTTTAAGTACTTACAAGTTAAAGACATCACAAACCACTGTAACCTCAAGGAATTGAAAACCCCATCAAACAAAGCCAGCCAGATACACTGCCCTCCAATTAAACAAGACATAAAAATGCACTGACCTGGGCATTTTTCTGGATTGCAAAACAAGTTTGATTTAAATTCTGAAAAATAAAATATAGAAAACTTGTCAACGAAGACATATAAACTTTCTCTGCTACCAGAATGCACAGGACTCTTGCAATTCTCTATTAGTGATAGGAAGAACTGGATTTTCACCAAGTATATTGGGCAATCAATCCAAGAGTATTTGCAATACCATTTCCAGGAATGAGTGTCTGCAAATATAGGAGGATTTTTCAAATTCTCTCTTTCCTTACCAAGACAAAGAACTTATTTTTGTTTGTGTGTTTGTTTTGAAAACTAGACAACTCTCAACACCTTCCTACTGTAACATTTGTGGTGGAATTTTAAGCATCTGCACAATCCAACTTCTTGAGCTCTTTTGAAAATCCAGCTTCTTAGCCTGGTACCTAAATGCTTACTGTGAGTTAAATCAGTTTGGAAAATCTGGCCCAAAACATGAGGACCACTTAACTTTTGTTCAGATTAGATTCCCAAAGACAAATGGTCTAAGAACCACTGACTAAAACAGGCAAGAGATACAAGCACTTTTAAAACTAATTAATATTTAATTAAACCAAAAAAAGGAAAACCAAAAAAAGTTGGGGTAGAAAACTGGCCTTCTAACAAATGTCTGTTTTCCTGTTTCTTGAGGGCATCTATAGGTATGACTCAATCCCTTTACTTGAATTCAACCCTCATTAGGTGAAATTCATTCTCCTGAAACTGTGTTTATGAGGAAAGTGACAGAGCTGTAAGTTTGCCAGCAGAAGCAGAGCATATGAGCATGGCCCAGTTTAGGCAAAGAGGGACTAAAGCATGCCAGGAAGACCATAATGGATAAACTTTTCTATAGCTCTTTGCCAGAAGCAAAACTGGTACCTATATGAAACTAGTAAGACTGTCTGGATTGGCGTCTGCTGATGAGGATTAGAAGAGAGAGAGGCAAGGTTGGGATGACAGCAGTCACGGCCATGCAAAGAAGCTGAATGGGCCCAAGATGATATAAAGTACATGAGCACATCTGCAAAAAGGCACAGGGAGATGGCCACTGCCAACCTGGGATTACACACTGAGATTTTGATCCCCGAGCAAGCCTCCCCTCTGTGCAAAGGCAACCTATGTAGAAAAAAGGGCCTTCAGAGGTGTGCCAGTTGCCTTTGC
Organism: Morus bassanus; assembly: GCA_031468815.1. NCBI lineage: Eukaryota > Metazoa > Chordata > Aves > Suliformes > Sulidae > Morus > Morus bassanus. The sequence continues at coordinate 52,441,730 of CM062567.1, read as the reverse complement.
AAGTGGTGAGTTCTTTAGGATAGTTCGTCACCCATGGGCAGTAGCTGCAAAGGATGTTCAGGTGATGTGTGGATGGGACAGGTTTTTCTCATGGTGAGTCCAGTAGGAAAGGCGCCTGCAAAAGTCATGGCTCTAGCAGGAAGCCTGGTGTTGTCACAGTCCTGTGGGTTGCCCAGTAAGGCAAAGGGTTGTAAGGCCCAAGGTTTCTCAAGGAGTGTGGTCAGCACAGTGCTCTAGGGGTGCACAGCCCCAGCAGGGAGGAGTAGTGGCTTTTCTGAGCAAGCATCAGCCATGTTGTTCATACCGGCTCCTAACGTCAGCACAACAGGGGCAAGGTGCATTTAAAATATCCTCTGTGGACTCCCAGCATGTCAGGTGATGTGCTTGCATGACAGTTCCCAGAATTTCACAGCAGGCAGGCAGTTGAGGCATTTGGCCTTGAACTTGCTGCTGGGGATGTCTTTACAGGACTATGTAGACACAGCCACTACCATGAAATGTCAAAATGCTTTTCAGTTCTACAGATTCACAGCCAGAAGATAAACAGCAAGGTCCCAGATAAGCTCTTGTAGGGTTTTTGTTTTATTTTGTGCTAGCATGAATGCATGTTGGGTTTTTTTATCATTTTTTTTTTTAATTTCTAACTGGATTGACAAGGAAATTGTATGATGAATTCCTGTTATCAATTTTTTTCTCACTCTTTATTAAGGTAGCCAAAACAGTGTATTTACTAGGGTACAAAAACACAAAAAGAACATTAAAGAAACAGACTTGTTATTATAGCAAATTTTATATCATTCAGAATCAAGAACATTTTTCTAAAATGGCATTTCTTTTCATGGGAAATATGATAAAACATATGGAAGAATTAATTTGAACTCCAGGCCAAAAAAATAAATGCTAACAATTTATATCCTTCCCTACAGTTGATTCCTTTTGTGAGGGGTGAAGGGGAGGAAGTTATTTTTGCTTAAATGAAACAAGTTCATCAAAGGTTGGCAGAATCCCCGGAGGTGGGAAGCTCAGGAATCAGTTACAGCAGGATGAGGCCATTTGAATACTTCTCTGAAGGTGTTGCAGCTTTTTTTTTTTTTTTTTTTTTTTTGGCTAACTTTGACAAGTTCTCTGTGCCTAGTAAAATAGGTCATCTCATGAGTTGCTCAGACTCACCCTTCTAGTTCCAGACATAAATGCAAGACAGTCAGCTTTCCTTCTGCTATTTTACAAGTTCTTTATGAAGGCAAAAGTCCATAGCTGTAGGAACAATTAATGAAAGTCTCAAAACTTTTAAGCTATTTTTCAGCATAGCACTTGGCAAGATGGAACTGCAGAAATAATTTATTATTTGGGGTTAGTGACTGAAACTATAAACCAGCCAGCAACAAACAAAACCTAATTTGGATGAGGTGCTCTGAACTGTAATATTTCCTCCTCCAACTTCTCACTAGATTAAAAAAAGCAAAAGCATTTTTTAGAGTTTAAAGCTGCACTTTTCTGTTGGCATTGGTTATCTCTTTCCTAAATTTTAATTTTGTTTATCATAATCTAAAATGTGGATTTGAAAAGACAAAATGTTTTCACTTTGAAAATGCTACATTAAATATAAAGAGGAATGCTATGATAAGGTCCTCAATTTTTCCAAAGGAAATTTTCTTCTAAATTTAGTTCAGAAGGGACTGGGACATTGTTTAGCTCATGTGGAAATTGATTTTTCAGCTAGTAAACAATGCGGCTGAAAACTTTTGCCTAAATCAAACATTACATCCAATTTTGACAAAACCAGTTCAGCTATCCTAACTTCATTTCATAGGTTACTTTCCAGATTTCTTAACATTTACTTAAAGTCTACTATCAGATATGTCATTCAATCAAGTAGTAATTGAACATTCAACTAAATCATAGGTATTTCAGTAACCACACATTTCTATGAAGTGTATTAAAAGCTTTGGTCTTTTCTGATTGCATATTCCCAAGAGTTTACTAGCACCCACTAACAGGCATTAACACACTGGGCCTTCAGGTCCTCTAACTGGAATATCGTATCACATATGAAAGATGTGTAATCATGGAAGAAAAAACATTTCTCTGAGCACAGTAATGTATTCATAAAATATGCTTACAGACAAATGCCCACACTTAACTTTCTGTACACTTTAAAAAGTGTGGAGGTGCCAATTAGGGGCACATCTGACATGCATTTTAAGAAGGCCTACAGAATACCAGGACAGAAAAAAACCCACTGCTACATAATTACAATGCTGAAAAATACACCAAAACAAGCTGTATGTAACAATGTACAAAAATGTAGCTAGTTAATAAAAGAGTTAGGAACAGGGTAGATAGTCCCACTATGGCTGGGAGGAGATAAAAAAGCATTAGGAAGATAAAATGGACAATTAATATGTAAGCATATTTTTTTTGTGGTCTAAAGAAGAGGGGATAAAATAGATTATAAACCCCTTTATATCCTGGCTCTGTGCTCTATAGCAAGAACACCATAATGTTTTCCTCCTGAGAAAGGCACATACACATATAAACTGATAATTAATAAGGATGACATTTCCTTGCCTTTACCTGCAATTCATTGATGAAGCTGAAGAACAGTAATGTGTAGCAGAAATTCAAATGATCTGCCGTGGCTTTGGGGCCTATTGAGCTTATTTGGCATAAATCAGCAATTTCTGTAGCCAAGAGAGCTATTTTATTGTATTTGTCCATTTGAAGATGTCAACAATCTCATTAAAACTGACACTACTAGACTGTGGCTGATGTTACTAACTCATGGAGCAAGTGCAAAAGAATCTTATTTTGGAGATGCAATTTTTCATTTGCCTTAATTAGGACAAATTACATGCTGCAGCTATGCCAGGCAATGCTAGCAGGTGACGCTATGTTAGACCATCCCTGAAATACACACCCACATCACGGCCATCAGTGCTGTTACTGGTTGCATCCGCTGGGAATTAAACAAAATCTGAATGCTTCCCAGGAGATGTGAGTGTTCCATCTTTGCTCTGCTAAACAGCGGGTAGAAAAGGAGGCTGAAGTCTTGCATCTCCTAAGAGCAGCGCAGCACAGCTTTGCAGTTCAACACTCTGAACCACAGACAACAGCTTATGCAGCTTGACAAGAAGGTGTTCAGAGGCAGCTGTTGTCCTCGCTCTCCATCTTGGGTTTGGAGTATTTCACCAAATTAGAATCCTGTTTCTACAAGCCTTGGGTTTATAGCTTTTTAGTCGTAAATTTAACTATGACTGATTAGGGCTATTGTTTTCCCCTGGTAGCACATCTCAGTGTTCAGAGTCTGAAATGATTAATTTAAAAACTCAGGGACATTCACAAGTGATTATTTTTGGAAATGGCCAAAACATCCAACCATTGCAATAGCATCCTGAGGAGTCACTTATACAAAGGCAGAGATGACTGGCTGAGGGATCATAACCAGCTGAACCTACAGCTCTGCTGTGTACGTCCATTTTGCTGCTAATAAGAAACGCAAAAAGATGGTAAGCAAAGCAGTGCTATGACTCATTAGGGCCATCAAATTATTTTTTCCCCTTTAGCTTTTCATTACTATTTTTGTATGTTATGACCAAAGTTTAAAAAAAAAAAAAAAAAGAAAGCTAGAGAACAGACTTAATGTTTTTGTTTGGAAGGATTTTTAAATGAGTTTTCCTTTAGGTAAATAATTCTCTCTAACTGTTCCCTAACTAGCAACTTGCACCAAATCCACTAGCAATTCATGCTGTCAGCTTTGGAAAAAAACTAGCAGTAGAGAGGGAACAAAACTCTTATTGCAGAGGCACATGATTCAACAGCCCTCCCTGAGTGCAGTGGATCAATGTAGTGGGGTATGTTCAATGCCACATCACCCCACTCAGCCCCAGGCCGACAAATTCTGCATTTAATGGGAGGAACAAAAGCTTCCTGCCTGATTCCCCACAGTATGAACAAATGAATGGGGACAGCAGTAAGTGTAGGAGCAGTCCTGGTTTCTCTCTCGTGTCAATAAAAGAGAAATAACTGTTGGCAACACAAAAGGGAAGACCACTGGAGTGTGAAGTAACCACCCTCCCCCTAGACTGACAGGGAGTTTCTCACACTCATCACTTTTCATTTTATGGCCATCTGTGTAGTTTTCCCTGGGTAAGAAGTTGTGCAGAGTTTCAGCACGTCTACCTTCTTTACTGGCAGCTGTGCAATCATCACAATCAAAAGGCCAATGCCTCCCCACAAAACTCTCTCAAGCAACCTACCCAAGCTTTACTATAACATCCAGTGTGAAACCAATAACATCCAAGGAGATGAAGGAGGCAGCATAAAAGAAGAAAACTTCATGCAGACTAATTCTTGCTCTGAAGAAGAGGAGGAGGAGAATAAAATGAATTTGCTCCATGCTTCCTGGTATCAGCAAATGTGTATCAAGGAGGAAAGTCAGAGAAAAAAATCTAAAAGGCTCTGGAATACAATCTGGAGTAGTGTTTGTTTACATTCAGTTTCTGCAGCTAATCCTTTGAATCCTGAGTTCTCAAAAAAAGTTGCATATTCTCATCATCTCATTTTCTATACATATCTGCCTTCTACATAGGAAATCCATTCTCAGAGACAGGACACATCTTTCTACCTACGTTAGGAACTCCCATCAGTGAATAAGACTTCCCGAAAATGCTGGCCCCTTTCTTTCCTTCTGATGCGGGCCAGGACTCTTTCAACATTACATAAACAGCAATTTTACACTCATGGTAATTATAATTCTCTCACACTAAGTTTAGGAGTTTGTGACTGTTATGCAGACTGTCCACCCTCTATATTTAGATTCATAAACTAACATCCTTTACTCAGAAAATATCACGTGCTTTCACACTCAGATCTGTCCTTTCATCCTCTGAGGGTTTCACAACTCTGCAATAGTACAAATGAAATAGAGAGGTTTAGTTTTCCCCTATATTTAATCAATGGACAATGTCATAGTTTGAGCTCTCTGTTTTCCTAAGAATTGTGGCTTGCAGTAAGCAATTCAGCTGCTTTGCCCCTGATCCCACTGGAAACTTTGCTGCTGATTTCAGTACAGGAAGAACAGTTCAAATAGTTATATTTTAAATTTGATCTGATACAAATTATCTTTAGGATACCACAATGATGTTCCCTCTACTCCATTATCTTTTTTCCATTACTGGTCAGTAGGTTGATATAAAGAATGGCAAAAAATATGTATTATGGACAAGGCTGTCCTTTGCAAAATATCTTTCTAAGGTACTAGACTTTAGACCCTTCATGACATTGAATTTTGTCTAATGCAACTTAACATTCTTTTTATCAGCCTAGATGGAATACCAATAGTAAGCAATACTATTTTGTAGTGATGAGATTCTCTTTTCATTGTGGAAAAGAATCCAGTATTACTCTATACTAATTGTTTCCTGGGGTGCATAAGTGCTTGCTGGAAGCTTAGATCAAAATCTAATAGAATATCAGATAGGGTTAAATGAGAGTACAGATAATTAATTGCAACATTGATTTTCCTTTTTTTAAGTGCCAGTTTGTTTGGTGATTGTACATTTTTCATCAAGCTGGCTGCTTAACATATGACAAAGCACAGGATATATTATCTGAAAACAGGAAACAAAGGTAATCGCAAGAAGTGAAAGCCAGAGACTCACAGCTACAATCTACCTAGAGATAGCTATACATTGTGCCTGGGAGAAAAAAATTTATCTTACAAAAAGGATAAAGCACAGACAAAGGTAATAAAGCAAAAAAGATATTTGAACTGAAAGATACCCAGTAAAATCAGGTATAGGATAATATCCAAGACATGGATTACAATAGCTATATGCAAAAGAGAGAGGTGTGTGTATTGCATGAGGGTTGTTTCTTAACCAAATGAGAAGGTTATTTATGGATGACTTCTATGCATAATTTAAGTACATAACCTATTTTTACACATGCACACAGCTGGAAAAGTACCTGCAGAGAAATAAGCATAAGCTTTCTGCTCATCATGTACTTTATGTGACACAGGTGGTTCTTCTAAGTCTAATATTTAATGGGAATGGTACATGCTAGCCACTCAAGTCTGCACTCAACTAAAGAGTCCTCTAAGACTTGGGAGAGGTATGGTAGAGCTTAGTGAATATTCACACATTGCAAATCTTGATGCCTAGAAGGCACAATACTCTAATTTCCTGTTTATGGCTCCATAGACTAAGATTACTGTTTTAAATGGATGAGAGCTCACAAGAGGAAAAGCAAAGCTGGACAGTGGAGGTGAGATACCAAAGAGGAAAAGGTTTCTGGGAAAACTAGAAGTGGCACATAAAAAGTTACATTACAACCTTACCTCTACAAAGACCAAATTCAAAGACAATTTTCAATCCATTCCCAGTAGGTCTTGTGCCCAGTTGTGATCTTACAAATCCAAAAGGGTAGCAATCTGTTTGCACATCTGGAGAACTACCATATCCAGAGAGATATATTAAAATGGTTTTATCCTTGAAGGTGGGAAGAGCTGCATTTTTATTTGGCACATTTGCCAAGGACATTCTGATTTACTGTTATTATACTACAAAAAACCAAAAACAAAACAAAACAAAACAAAAAAAAAAAATTCCCAGCACCTGTATTAATTGAGAAATCACAAAACATGTGTTTTTAGCAATTGTTAAGTAGTCCTTAGCAGTTGGCAGCAAAGAAAAATCACAAAGAAAAGAAGTACATTTAAGTTGATAACCCTGGACCCATGAACATAGCAGTACGGAAACAAGAATTACTACAGAGAACCACTTTTAAAGAAGTGAGCTGCATTCATTTGATATTTTTCTCAGTATTTGATCTGAAATATGGACACACACACAAAAAAGGGTTTATAATAAAAACAGCAAAACACAGAGTAATAATTGCTTTATCAGTACCTCACCTAACAAGATCTGACTTCCAGCAGATCTGCATCTAAGTGTGGGAACCTGCATAGATATGCCTAACATAGAACAAAGTCACCATCTCTCCCAGAGTGACACAAGCTTGGATGTCCCTCTCCCACCCAGCTTGTTATCACAATAAGAAGTTTCATGCTTCTGGCAGGTTTGGTTAAGATTTGCTAATGGTATCAAAGTTACCAGGGATAAGTGAAGGGGAGGAGATTGGTAGCCAGACTTTGTGATTGTCAACACTTTGTTGTCCTAGGAAATGCAGCAAAGCTGTCTGGAAAATTAGTCTCCAAAACTGTTTAATGGGGAGAGCATTAATTTTAGCAATACTGAGTGCATATTTGTCCTCTGGACCAAAGTGAGAGGGGATAAGAGTCTGTTACAGCTCCAAATAAGGATGAAATCGTAGTATCACAGGCCATTAGAGATCTTGGTTCAATTCCTGCTTGCTTAGCCATCATGGCAACTGTCACACTATCATAAATTATGCAAAAAGATCTCTTAGCAGCAGTTCTGGCAGCTTTCTCTACTACCTCATTCTTAACTCTCTATTCAGTAAGTGACAATATCTGTCAACTAAGCATCGGGAAATTTAGGAAAATAGGGCAGAAACTGGAGGACTAGGCAAATGCAAAATGAAGAACGTGTGGTTTTGTCTTCAGAGAAGAAGAATTAGGGAGAGGGCATCTCAGAGAGTAACAGCAGCACAGATAAGTGTTCTGCAAGTATGTATAAGACCTCACTATCCACTATAATTAAAGTGTTTCTTCAAAACACTGTGTAATGCACTTTGATCAGAAGCAGCCAGATGCAAGAAAAGATGACATGTTTTTCTAGAATACTGCAAATATGAGTGAGGAAAAAAACCCTAACCTTTAAAAATATTTTAATATCCCGTCTTCATGCCCTTATAGGTGATAATATAACAAAGTAGGAGAATTCAAACCCCAAGTACCTAACCATACATCAGCATTATTAGAGCATTCCTAACCTCATACAAAATTATTTGGTAAAATCTCAATTAAAATGCAGATCATTAAACTGTAATTATATAAATTTCTTTCCATATTTTCTCTGTGCTTTCATGCAGGAAGCTGTAAACAAATATTTATAAAACATACTGTGGCTGTAATTAAAGAGATCACAGTGTTTCTAGAGAGAGGGCTGAATGGGTTTACATCAAAGTGTTCCTCTCAGAGCCTCTATTAATTTAAGAGACTAAGCCAATCATCATTTCTTCCAAGTTTTTGAACAAGTCTGAAAGTGCTAGGAAATAAGAGAAAGGCTCATTCTTCCCCCTAAGCCTAAAGTAGTGTAAATGCCAAAGATTTGATAAGTTCTGTTAATAATCAATATTAGTTTTGTTAACCATCAATATTTCCAGTCAAGGCTTTAGGTGAAGCTAGTCCCCATCCCTTTTTGTGCTTTATCTTTGGTGTGGAGCTCAATTTTGGTTCTTTTAGCACTGTCCAAGATTTGGGAACTTATTTGTTGCTTAAGGGATTGAAAGGCTGCCTAAGGAAACCTCCTCATTTTTGTGCTCAGGTAGAGAGCTTCTAAACTGAAGTTTGATCTTGGTGAAAGAGAGGAGATTCTTGCAATGCAAAATGGTCAGCCCTTCTTTAACAGCACAAAGGGTGAAAAGGATCAGCTGGACTTGCATTGCAACGGGGCTATGCCAAACCCATATTTTTTTTCCTACAGAATGACAGTGAAAAGTAGAGCAGAGGGTTTCTTGCATGTTGTGTAACAATCTTTAAACACAGTGAAATTGTGCTTATTAATTGTGTTGGCTACTTGAATGCAATAAGTCAGACTAACCCTCTTAGCTTCACGGACTAAATGTCCCATCCCAGGCTTCCTTGCCTTTGAAATCTGTAAGAGAAAATGTCCCTAAACAAGAGTCAATGAATTAAAAATACATGGAAGAACATCACCCATGATAAAAATGCCCACTTAAAATACCCACGTGGGCAGTGTTTACTGCCTTGAGTAACTGTGTTTCATGCTATGAAGATGAGGAAGACTGCCTTAAAAGCCTCAGTGCACATCCGTATCCAGTATAGAGAGGATGCCAAAGGAAGTGTTTGCCCTGGTTTTGTGTAGGAGACAAGCTGGGCTAGACATTTGCAGGTCAACTGCAGGAGCCACTTCCCAGAGCTGAGAGCTCAACCCAGTGGCATTTTAACTCCAGGTTAGAGGAAGACCATTTTCTGTCTTCCATACCCTTGGTGACATTTCCATGGAAAGGGGAGGTGGATATGTGGGTCACAGCCAGACTGCAGAGCACCAGCCCCTCACTAGTCAAATATCCCTCCTTTTATGTATCACATTCACCACAAAACCCTGCCTTGATATAGCTGAGCTACAGCTGCAGAATTGTGCTACGCAAATGAAATGAGAAACTGCTTTAATATTCTCTTTTCACGGGCTCTTTTAAACGCTGAGGTCTCATTTTCTCAGTTTCAGGAAATCTGCTCCTTTGCTTTTTGTTTTTGAGGCACAATATTAGATTGTGTCCACAAGTGAGAACACAATGACTAGTCTTTTATTCTTTGTTCTTATTTTCCTTAACATGACACAAAAAAATTAACAAAACAAAACATTTTGACAGACATACTTGTGGTTTGTTCTTTTCTGCCTGCTATAAACAATGTTGTAATAAGTTCATTTTAGTTCATTCCCATTTTAGGGGTATTACAAGTTGTACCATTATCTCTGCACTTAAAATGGAGCACACTTTCTGGATCTGGCAAAGGCTCCACAAACATTAAAAACTTCATTTAATATGTCCATTATATTTTATATTTAGATTACTTAATTAGAACCAGTGGGGAATTTTCTATTGGAAAAACTTCCTGACAAAAAGTGTAGATGAGTGGGGAGGGGAATGAGAAGTTTTTCAATAAGAAAAAAATTATTTTGCATGAAGAAAAGGAAATATTCTGGTTTGTGCCTGTTCAACCCAGAATATTTCAATTTATCCAATTCATCCAAAAGCAGTAACCACATATAGGTTCGATAAAATGTTGTACTGAAGTGTCCCTCATATCACAGCATAGACTTGAGAAAAATGAATTCAGGGTCTGATTTTTTCCCCATGTGTTGCATTCCGTAGAAGTGTAATTCCTTCAGGGTAAGGTTATACAGTACTCTTCCTTGTATAGCAAAAATGATATAAGACGTTCCATCATCTGTATTCATCTGCATGTTCCTGTCCTCCACAGTGCCCCAAGTGCAGCATACCCTCAGACTGTCCCTGTGTAATGCCCCGTGCAACCACCCATCTAACTCTATGGATTCACTAAACCCAATGGATGGGAGTATTGTAGGAGATGCATCTCATGAGATGGATGCTCCATCTGGATGGAGATCCAGGACGTGCATTTCTCAAATTTTTTCTTTTTTTTAAATTCATGCTCATGAGAAAATGTACTGTAATAAGTTACCTAAAACTACTGTGTAATTTCAAAAGAATCAATCTTTGAGAATTTTAATTGGAACTGCTGAAACATTTCTAAATTTGTTGACTTTTGAGAATTTTTACCTCACAAATATTCCAGTTTTTCTACTTTCACCACCAAATGACAAAATATCCTATAGTTTTCTATAAGATAGGAATCCTCTGAGTTTTTATTTCAATGACATTAGAAATCGTGTATAGAAATATTTTATTAACCTTTGTGTAGTGCTTTCAAGTTAGATAAATAATCAAGGAGTATTATAAAATAAGCTGCCACTAAAATAATTTAACAAAGGAATTTAATATATTCAAGGGATGGACTTAGCACTTCAGTTCTGTTTTGGGTAATTAGACTTTTCCAACCTTTTATGGTGTAGAGGAAGTTCCCTAGTGTGCAAAGAAATTTAAAAAAAAAACCAAATCCCAGGTTTCATCAAAGAAAGTTGATTGTTTTCAACATGCTATTCACAGCGAAATACAGTTAGACACATAAGGTATTATCAGTGTGGAAAATGTCACTGAGAGAAGCATGAAACAAAATATTCTAAGCCCCTTTTGCTTTTCTAAGCAGTTCAGCATAATAAACAAATTTGAAAAATGAAGTTGGCCAAGTCAAAGCTAAAATTTTTGGGTGTAAAAAAAAAAAAAAAAAAAAATTGTTGCCCGTTTTTACTCCAGCTGCTATTTGGTGATCAGTGCACATGGCTGATACATCCACTCCTGAGCACAGACATTGATGATCCACCGGAGTAAATGGAAGATGGAAATTGAATGCTCAGTGGCTGTGGGTAAATGTCCATGTTCATAGTATTGCAAGACATTAACCTTATAATGGAAGAAGAACAAGTTGGGTTTCCTGGTGGGGATGTCAAAAAGATTATTGTTCTAGTCCTTCCTTTCTTCATTATGTTGGTAGAGAGGAGTGAGTTTGACTATAATAATCTTTTGCATACCTAAGCTTATAACACTCATCAGGTTTTGACATAATGTGTCCCTAGACATCAAAAGAAAATCTCAGAGAGGACTGACTATATTGCATTAGGAAAACTAATTACCAAAAATACTCAACATATCTTGGAAAAAAAAGTCAGAAATGAGCCATTTTACATGCTTAATCTGCAACACTTTATAACGAGCTTGATCATTCAGCTTTTCCAAAACCAACTCCCTTCAGTGACCTCCAGCTAGGCAACCAAGTAATCAGAAATCTTACTTTTTATAAATACCCGTGCATCAAAATTGCACTTCAGATAAATGAAAGAAGCAGGCAATTAAATCCCTCACTATTCTTTCTTTTTTTTATCCTGGCGGTGAGAAAAAGGCGAAAAGACATCAGATGACTTGTTCAAAATCTCAAAGAAAGTTTCTGGAAAGTGGAGTTTGTGTCTGATTTCTAGACTACGCCTTCAGCCATGGGACTGCCCCTTCCAATGGCCTCAATAGATGAAAGAACAGTATGCAATGCTTGTTGTCAAGTTGTAGTCTCTCAACGAATAAGTGACTTTAAAAGCTAGAAGAAACTGATATATTTAATGGAAAAGGGTTAAGGACATGGATTCTAGCACTTGCAAGAAGATATACTTTAACTAATTTTACTGAATAAATTATTAAGAAATGTAATTTCTTTTAATGACTAAACCAAGACATGATCCAAACATAGCAATTGTGGCTAGTCATTTAAAATGCACCTTAGAGTTTAAGCTGAAAAAAAAGAAATGTAGCCAGAAATGTTAAAAGAAAAAAAAGTAAACTATTCATAAAGAAGTGACTGAACAAGTTATTATCAGAAGTCATCCTGGTACTCCCAAAATTTGCTGGTTTGATTGTATAGGTCCTTTGGGATTGATTTACTGTATGTCTGGACTTGGAATATGTTGAGCATGAACAGATGGGTGTGGTGGGAAGACTAGACCTGTCTCCATCAAATATTTTTAATGCAAATTTTAGACAAACAGTATTAGAGAAGTCCTGAAGTTGGCCTATTCTGTGGCAAGGTCATTCTCCTGCCTAATAGAGAATCACAGAGCTGTCAACAATTTCTCTGTTGCTTTCATATTTGTTGATAGAGGAACATTGGTTCATGCCAGAGAAACTGGCTCAAATAATTTAACAACAACAACAACAACAACAACAACAACAAAAAAAAAGGGGGGGGGTGTCGGTGAGAAACTAAAGAAAAAGGAAAAAATGTCTCTGGAGACTGTTTTTATTATTTAAACATGTCTATAGACTTAAACATCTATTATGCATCAGATGCTTAAGCTGTCACACTGAAATACAAGTCAGACTGCAGAGGTTACTTAAGTAATGGTGTAGAATTATAGAAAACCAAAAATATTTCAGGCTTATTCCATCAATCTAGAATAAGCCATAGCAGTCAATGAGAACACTCTAAATAGTCATTTTTTAAGGCATTTTTAAGCCCTAATGTAGCAGATACATTCCCCAAACCTGGTCCTGAGATACTCTTGGTCCCTAGGGTCACACATAGTGCTTCATGTAACTACTTTAATTGTCTTTCAAACTCTTACTACTCACAGTAAGTGCCACTCTAAAACTGCAGTTTGTTCTTGCATGTAAACACATTATATGTACTAGAGAAGTTACAGTGAATGAGCTCTGAATGTGTATCTGTATACTGGAAGTCATTATGCTTTCTGGGGAAATATGGAATATTAATGACATTTTGCATGCTAATGAAAATTTGCTGAAGTTCTAAGACTACTGAGATATGAGACTTATTATTAAGATGACCTAGCAGCTACCTAGTTTCTATACCCTTTTATAAGCAGGCTGAAACAAAAATTTTGTGTGTAAGCAACACAGTCTGTTTTTAGAAACTAACGAATTAAATTGAAAACAAAGTTTTATTATAGGGTACCTATACGTATACCTTTATTCTACCTCAAATTAAGCATACCTGGAGTAACAGACTGTTAGGAAATGAAACTTCTGCTGCCAGAATAAAGTCCCAAAAATCATGATCAGTTAAGTCTGCAATTTAAACAGTCATATCCCTTGCCCAGAGAAACACAGTCTTAATGTCTCACTGCTACTGAAGTGAGAACATGTGTTCCTAGTGAGACTATCAAAGAAAGACAATTTTCCTAGCCTATTTAGTTAGCATGCCACCTTCCTTATCCTTGTGATATTCCATACTTTATGGTTTGGTCTTTTAACAACTGGAAAACTTATTCCTCTTGTTTTCAGTCAGGTCCTTCCCAAGCTACGCCTGCCCAACCTTTCATCTTCAATTTCATACAAAGCAAGGAGGGATGTAACTTCCCAGCCCACGTTGCTGGTTTTCACTGCTCCTCAGTAAATATGAAAATAATCTTACCATGCCCTTTCCCCTATTCTATGTCTGAAAGTTGGAAAGAACAACCTATGAACAACTGCAGTATTACATTCTTATCCACCTCCACTGACTTCTCTAAAACTCTCACTCCAATGGTTACAATAAGGAACCAATTAGTGCCCATTCCTCACCTGTCTCCTACCTATTCACAACTAAACATGAATATTAGGCCACAGATGTGCTAAATCCATTCATTATTATCCAAGCATGTCTTTGTATCTTCAAACTTGTCTTCATCTATCTTGCATTTCTATCCTAAACTCTTGGGAAAAGGTATTTCTAATTGTTTGTATAGCATATAGTATAATGTGAGCCTAAACTGTACCACCTTGAGATCCTAGCCACATGAATTATAAGTAATATCCTTTAATCATGAAATCTCTTCCCACACTTAAAATACCACCAACTACCACAACCTCTTTTACACAATACTTAAAACATTTGAAATCTGGGTTTTCCATGTATTTCACAGCTATTCAGCAGCATCCTCTATAATGAAAAAACAGTAGAAGAGAAAATCAAGTAAGTACAACCAGTCACAGAAACAGTTATAGAGAAGTGTGAGATTATACTAATAGGCAACTATTGGTGACAACTTCCTGTTAACTCTTTTGGATAGCTCCCACACTCATTTGTTGACACCTCTTGGAGAAGCTGTTTGTGAACAAAAGATAGCCATGCATCTTCTCTCAGTTAGAGATTTCCTGTTTTCACTTCAATATTGAAGTGAAACACATGTAGATTTGATTAACTATTTATCATACTTTGCTAAACTGATCATCTAAATCTGAAAGATTTTAGCAGACATAACTGGGGATTAATTTCTTCAAAGGTTTAGCATTCATTTAATCGCCAGAAAAAAAATGGCAAGCTTTTCAGAAGAGGTCATCATGGTAGATACTGAATGAATATAAAAATATGGTTTTATTCTTTCGAAAACCTTGCTGTTGCCACCATAAAACAGTGTTTATTTAAGATGTGCCCATGGGCAAGTTCTCAAAATCTGAGGGTTTGGTACACTGTTACTTCAGCTAACCCAGTCTTATGGTTCTTTGGATACAGAATGAGGATAATACTAATGGAACAGTGAAAAATCACCAAATACACAGGCAAGACTGATTTACTTCCTTTCATAAACAAACAAGCTGAAGACAAAATTTAGTGACTTGTTCCAAGTATCTGTAGAGTCAGTAGCAGAGATAAAGTCCAGTCCTTTGCTGCAACGTAGCACCCAAGTGCAGTGTAAACCTGTGGGGAAATCACCATCAGTGCAGACCTGCTTTGGGTTGCAACAGCAAAGGAAGAAATGGATAAGTATTAGCAGTTTGCTCAGTGGAGGCACCTAGTATCAAAGTCCATGCTCACCGCTTTACACTACAAGAGTGTTTGTTAGCATATTGCACAGGTGTTTTTAAATGCCTTTCATCACAAAGGAAGTAAAAATGTTGTGAAAAGGAGACAGGGAGTACTCTAGATAAAACGATCACAAAACAAATTTCTGAATTAAAACTCTTCATAGGGAAAAACAACCTCTTTTGATTATAGTTGCTATCATTTCAGTCCTGCCAAAATATTTAAAATTCTCTGGTGGAAGCCCAGTCACATAAATCCTTGCATCCAGCACAGGTGCTGGCAGCTTAGTGCTACCAACATCCCTCTGGATGCAGGTGAGCCTTTGTCTGGCAACATGGCTGCATTCGTTCCTCTCAAGTTGTTTCCACCTGCAACAGAGATAAAGCTTTTGCCTTTTATTAATTGTAAAGTGGCAAGAATCCTTAATGAGATAAATGCAGTGTTTCTCAGAGGGCAGAACAGTTTAGTCTTCATGAGATGACTAATTGCATGGCAGTACTTTATTAGGGCTGAGTTTTGTCACTGTGAATCAGGAAATGGATTGCTGGAATGCCTAGCATAAGACTTTGGATGCTGTGGCTTTCTCATTTGGATACTTTAAAAAAAAAATTAGGCTTACTGTGTTTTTACTTTTATTTCTTTCCCCATGAATTGATCTACTGGCTACAGAGTAGTCTGGAAATTGAAGAGAGTGTTACCATTAAAGCCACTGCAAACAGCTCAGATTTTGTAAACAAACCCCTAAATAAAACAGGGTCATTTGGACACTAGTTCTCAATTTCTTATCCTTCAATCAAACTACAAAATATTTTCCAGTTTTCATCCTGGATACGAAGCGTGGAGCTGAGGTAGGATACAGTTTTGGAAGAGGCCTGCAAGCATTACAGAAACAACTGGAGGGGAAAACTCCAGAAGTACAGGGAAGCCATGTCAGAGCCTCCCTCTGCTCTTCTCACCGGGGCCCGTGTCAGGCTTAAGGGTGCAGAGGAACTCCTCACATATGTGGCAGCACCAAGATCAGTTGGGACTACATCTTTACAGCATGAATTAATACAGCCTAGAAGCAGCTTTGACTCCTCTGGGAGCCAGGGTTGGCCTTGAGATTCGAGATTTAGAACAACTTTCCAAAACTTCCCTCTCTTACTCCTCTCCCCTAAGCCAGGGATGGAACAGTGATGGCATCCATGCCACCTCTTCCTGAGCTGCTGGTTTAATTCAGCAGTACCAAAGTTAAAGCTGCAAGGAGGAAGGGATCCAAGACCTCTGAACTGCAAAGCTGCACAATAAAAAGGAACTATCAAACTGCACATGAGCCAGAACTCAGAGCTTTCTACATCTAACTAGGGAGAGGAAAATAAAGTGACTGAGGTCTATAGTTAGAGAGGCTGCTACCTTGACCTGCAATAGAGTGCTCTTTTCTATTTTTTCTTTGTCCTCCATTTAAAACTGGCACAAGAAGCCAGCAGTAAAATTACTAAGGGATTACTTCCGAGTTTCAGACTTCAGAGGATTGTTTCTTAATAAATACCATAGGTGGTGGGAAAGAGTAATGGGAAGAGATTTTAACAATAAAAATGTTAGCAAGCACACGCTATTTTCAGATCTCTGCTGGTATCACTCTGGATTCTTGTGCACAAATGCGGTTTTGTCAAATAAGGTGCTATGTACTGCAGACTCAAGTTATCAAATAAAAATAGCAAAGATAATTTCAGCTTCATCCACGGCACTGGGAGTTGGGGAGGGGAGGAAAGTGGAGGTGGAACGGAATACTTGTGGAGTGGAAAAATTCAGAATTATTTGGGGGTGAGAAAAGAGGAGGAAAGATTTATATAAAAGCTCTGCAGAAACTCTGAAAAAAACAGAAGACAGTGAATCCAGGCCTGGTCTGTATGCAGCTTTTGTGAGAGTCTGCTAGTCTATCCGTACAATGTTGTTTATAACATACCGTCAATACAATTCAGCTGCAAACATGCTTACTTTGAAACATTCGTACCATAGGCCTTTACACATATACCCTCTTCAGTCAGATAGCCTCGTTAGAATAAACAATGTAATTAGGTCTGCGATAACTTGACTTAGACTGTAAAGAGACTAGAAAATGATTACATAGAGAGCTCAGCCAGCAGAACTGTGAGGTATGTAACTAGCAGCTATGGATTCAGCCAGCAAAAATGATGCAAACAAATGGCACAACTTCCTAGATGGGGAAAAAAATCTTAGACATTAGAGTTAATCTATGTTAGGATAGTCAGGAAAGTTCATCTGGAATATTTTTTAATTTTGATTTGCCACACAGCCTTAAAATCCACAGGTGAACACTTACTCAATGTAACAGTAGCCAGCGTTCAGCGTTCTGAAAAAAGGAATAAAATGAAACAAGCTTAACTTCAGCCATTTCATTCACCAAGAAGAAGTCCACAAAAAGGTATAATATAGTTCAACTATAATAGATTTATACCCTGCCTGAATTCTCTGTAATAGAAATAGGCAACCCAAAGAGATAAGCCTAGAGGTAGCCAAAAAACTCATACAAGAAGATAAATTCTTTCTCAATCAGATATCCATATATATGAGCCCTCCATGCTAACAATTTAAGAGCAATTTCCTCTTTTCAAATGAAAGTCTGTGACAAAATAACATATGCTGAATTATTACAAGTTCTGAGCAAAGCAGATTTTCCTACACTTGATATTCATAAATTCGATGAGGCAAATCTTTGTATCACACAGTCTGTGTTTTCAGCAAAATCATCTTCAAGGCAGCCAAATATGCCAATTTGTGGGATTTAAAAAGTTTTGGTTATAACTAACACATACACATTGCAGGGGATTTTAGCCATTATCATTATTTTAGCCATTATTAAGATTTGTCACCTATCTTGAGCCACTAATGCCGTGTTTGGGATGTTACCCAAGAAGTCAATATTTCTTTTAGCAGTGAGGTGAGACCTTCTGTGTCCGCAGCCATCCCAGTGGCCAGTCTAAGTCAATATATAATTTTTCCAGTGTTCTAGAGATTTCAGCTAGAGAAGGCTTTATGAACGCCACAGTCACTTTACCAAGCCAGTGAAGACATCTCAGGTGGGAGCAAAAGAACCAGGCAAAATCAGAGACTGAGAAACCTTGGTTTTGTCTGTCCCTCTTAACACCCCATAGAATCTCCTAACTTCCTTAATAGAAAGCAGTAAAAAAAATCGCCCTTTTAACTGCTGTGGTTGCATGTACACTTGTGCCCTCACAATGCCCTCCTGCTATGCACTTGGGATATACCTGCAAGTGCCTCAGGATCCCATGTATAGACATACACTTGGTCTCTTCCTTCTCAGTCATCATCAGTCTTAGGCCCAAAGTCCTCAGGCAAAATGACTGAATTTCTGTGAGGCTGCAGTTAATGCTTTTAAACATCTTATTTGCTGCAGGAGGAGACTGTGAGCCTAAACAAATGTCATGCCCAGGTACTACCTGCTTATGAGCAACACTGAGTCCCCTAAATGCAAAGAAACAGAAAGTGGTCCCTGCTTTCCCTTACCTTTGTAATGTAACTACCACCACAGCAATGACTAAAAGGAAAGACAGGTGGTTTTGGAAAAGTGTTGTGCAACAAAAACAATTTCAAGGCAAAGTGGATTTAAACAGAGCACCACTCTACACCTTCATTCGTATAATTCCTTTTCAGACTCTAGTTTCTGGTTACTCAACCAAATCTACTGGTTGCAGTAACAAAGCTGAATAAGCCCTCTCCTTTAGCTGATGCTTTTCTTCCACTTCCCAAACAAAGCCCTCCAAGACAGCTGTCCAGTCACTCTACAGAGGCTTTCTGTGATGCTTCCCACAATGCACTTAGTTCAAGGACTATGTAAAATTACTCTGCCTGCTTTAAGGCTGCATGAACACAGCTGTCACTGGCTGAATTAAATGAAACGGTGACTCATACTACATCCCTGATATTGAAAAAGGTGTGGGTAGTATTTCATAGCTCTCAGAAAGCTATGATTTCACATTATGTTTAAATAAAGAACAGCAATGACTTTAGAACATATAAACCCTAGATGATAGATGATGTACCATGTATTAAAAATTTTTGGCAATATTTTACACAGTTCTGTCATCATCCGTCAGCATGAAGATCACAAACAGAAGAGAAGTTCAGATAAACTTTCAGAAGAAAAAGTATGCGTTACAGGAAAAGAAAGTAAGGAATCAGAAACACAAAGCACCACTCTAGCCAATCCCCAGGTCAGATTTTCTTTGGTAGGGTAGGAAGAAAAAGACCTGCACATGCAGAGGCTCAGGCTATATTTGTCTTCATTTCACACTGTCAGTCACATTTGTACAAAGTGGATATTAAGTACCGCTGTTCTTGCATGGTGGCATTCTCATGTTTGCCCTCTAAAATGAGAGCACTAGGTCCTAGCAATGGAGAACTGTAGACAAGTAGTTTATGGGATTAGAGACACGCTTAAATTCTACTTCACCCCATTCCTCTCTTCTCTTCTGCTACTTACCCCAGATGTGTACTTTTGAAAGTATTTTCTACTTAGACACCTACAAATAAAACTGATCTCAAAGCAAAAATAGTAGACACCAGAAGTACACTGCACTGCTTATACAGTGCAGCCCATGGCTGGAAATACCTGGCTCTCAATGAGCCAATAAGCTTTTTGAAGTTACATCCTTCAAGACATGATTCCTTCCTGCAAGTATTAGATGCAAGAGAATGTGATGTAGAGGTTTTGAAACCAGGATCTAGGCAAAAGAAAAAATCTGTTTATAGAAAATATTGATGCCAGAAACTTTTCCCTCCTTAACCCCTGCAGGAAATAAAAGTAAGGAAGACAAACCACACTTTCTAGGAATACCGGAAGATGTATATGCTTAGGGTACATAGTGAGCACTTTTCCTGTTGAGAAGCAAGGTGGAAGACACATTGGTCAAGAAAGTAGTAAAGGCAGCCATTGGAAAGCTTGATGAATACTTTCCTTTTCAGATGCTTCAAACTGCAATCTGGCTGAGAATCATCTTACTTTTTAACACTGTTCCTTTGTTGTTGCTGTTGATTACAAATCAGCATTACTCATTTCAGATAAGAAGCCAATGTAGAGGCAGGCTGAGGTAATCTGGGAAGTGTTAGCCAGCTGATACCCTGGAGGTGTTTGGAGGACTGGATTCAAATACTTCTCAGCATGATTTTGAACACCCGTAAAGTCCCACCTTCTTCCTAGTAGCCAATAAAAGAGTAAGTCAACCAAGACAGTTTTATTTTATTACATGTACTTTGCACCCACCTTTCTAACTTGCATAATATTATCTCAGCAATTTGCTGTCATTCTGCTTCAGTCCCCACCTCTCTGCTTTGCTTTTTCTTCAAGTGTACCAATGTAAGCTTTAAGTTCTTTAGGATACTATAATGTACTGAATAAATAGCAAGCTTTACCCAATATTTTCCCCATATTTCTTTTGCCTTCATCATGGCCCATTAAATCTAATTATATCCATTGGAACGTCCCCCGAGCTACTTTTCATCTGTCAGAACAACTAATAGTACATTCTAGAGAACTGTGCTCAAAAGTCTGCTCGTAATTCAGGTCCTACACACTCAGAGATACAGCTACAGATTTACTTCTTTTTCTGACACTCATATCAGCTCACAGAAAGGGTCAGGGAGAAGAAGACATAGCAGACTTTCAATCCAAGTTGCCTGTTTACTTTCCTGACTCTTCGCACAGTATGGGAATTGCATGAAGATCTAGAATCGACGGCTATCGTACGTTTCAAACAACAGTCTGCTTTCCCTAGAATCTCATCCTTGACAACATATAACACAACAATGCCAGACTTCAAGAGACCATAAGCTCTGGACTTAGACTGCTTTCTAGATTCACATCTTGTGCCCCTTGGTCCTTGGAAAAACTCTAAGTATCCAAAATTCTAGGCTAAGGATTAATTTCTTTCAGTAAAAAAGGCAAACAGAAGAATAAGAGAATAAGAAAGTATTTACTCTCCACTACTAGATAGGATTAAGACTAGGGGGCTGTTTTTAGAATGATACAATAATTAAGGTTGGAAGGAACCTTTGGAGGTGTTCTGGTCCAAAGTTGCTGCACAGTCTCGGCCAATTGCAGAGTGACATTGGGTTGCATAGAGCCTTATTAATTCAAAATGGGAAACACCAAATGAGGGAAGGGAGAGATAGTATTCTGGTGCTGAGGGTATTTCTTCATGTTTTAAAAACTCTTTATTTAGATATCAGAGCAAAAGCTTCTCTTGCCTTTCATCTTACTCTTTATCTCAGGAGGAAAGATACTGCTGACTGCACAGTGGAGATCCAGCAAATTAAAGAGTGTAAAACCATATGAGATCTGTCTTTCTGCCTTACAGCTTCCACATTCTGTGCTGAAGGGAGTTTGGAGACAGAAAGTGGCATTGCAAAGCAATCCTGGCAAAAAAATATGGAAGAGGTTTACAAAGAAGCTGCTTCAGAGTCCCAAAGTTTTTCTATTCCTCTTTCCCTCCTCCAGACCAAAATTGTGTTAAAAGTTTTTGACACAATTCTAATAAGATCCTCTTCTTGACACACAACCTAATGGCAGTCTCTGCTCCTAGCAGCATACTCGTAGTCCTTGGAGATATCTCTATCTTAGGCTACACTGCGATATAAATGAAAGTGATCTGAAGCACAAGGAAGAAGTTTGCTGCAGTCGTGCTTGTAGCTAGTCGGACTTCTAGCACTCACTGCTGTGGATTCACAGTATATATATGCCCTAAGCTAACCCAGATACGAGCAAAGTGACTTAAGTAACTGTAAAACATGTCTCCATTTAATGCTGCACCATCCCATCCTCAGGATGATGTTAATAAGGCCTTTGGCCTGAGGTGAGTGCCATATGTTGTGTATAGAATTATTTTTCTTCTCCCTTATGACTTTCTCTCAGAATACTAGGCAGATAGAAGTAACCTCTCTGGATGAGGAGACATATGCAGTTTGCTTAGGAGCTGTCCTTCTGTGCCTGACAACAATATGGTCATGTTAGAATCTTCCACCTCTCTTTCCAGCTAGGGACATGCAAGGTGCAAAGGTCCCTGGGAAAATTTCATGTCCTGCTCTTTTTTTATATAAAGATAAACAGAGAAAGAAGAGGGCAGTTAGGTGGAAGACAATGAACAGACCCTGCAAAGATGTTAATTGCTACTCCCACAAGATCAACATGCTGACTGCAGAGATAGTTGTCAACACAGATTTATGGTCATAGCCAAGATGCCAACAGTGACCAATTCATACCATGTCAGCAAAATTTACAACTTAATTTTATCCTGTACAGACTGGTTAATGCATGATCTCAAAGTATGGTGGCTAAAGACTCATCCACCTGTGCTTCACTAATGCAAATTCTCTAATGAAGTGAAGAGGGCATATACAGACCCCATTCTGAGCAGAAGGTTGGACTAGATTACCTCATGAAGTCCCTTCCACCTGAATGATCCTAGGAATACTGAAACATATTTTGAACATGGCTTGCTTAAATTCACAACAACTAAAGAGGTGTTTGCTTACTACACTCAAACAGAATGCAATTTTAGCTTATGAGTATTAGAATTCAACATGAAAATGGGATGGGAGGAGGAAGAAGTAAATTATCCTAGCAAAAATGGAAGGTGAATATTAGCGAAATATTACTGAGGAAAGTTAAAGCGACAGAATAATGTCAGAAAGAAAACTTAACTGGAAAAAGTAAATTCAGTATCTACAGTTACTAAGTTATTCAGCCTATGTTAGACAATATGATACAGTGACTCTCTCTCTCCCCACTCTCTTCCCCCTCCTTCTACTGCCTTCCCTGCTTCCCACCAAGTTATTTCTCTTAAAAGTAAGAAAATACCTGGTTTGTAAAGGAACTGGAGCTCTCTAGAAAGAGAGCATTTGGATAGGAACAAAGAATTCATTACCAATCGAGTTTCTCTGTACACTTAAACTCTAGGAGACAACAGGACCACAAACCAAAGGGGACAGCCAGAAAGGTGCCCTATCACTTCCTTAATGCAATGATTGTGGATGCTGCTGTCCCCTTGATGAAGGAGCTATCCTACAGTTCCTTCTTGGGAGACAAAGTTCATCTATAAAGGGACAGGGGATCAACATCCTACCCACCCCCAGCCTGATGTTTTTCTTATGGATTGTCTTTTAATATAGTGCATTTTACTCCTCCCAGTGATAACCTAGCAGACACTAGCAACTCTGATCAAATACCAGGACCCAGCTTCATTAACGAAATAGCCAAAAGAGTAAGACTATGCAAAAAACCTTGGGACACATAAAAGTTTTTGAAACATGAACAGTGAAGGAGAGAGGCTTGTTTTGTACAGTGATCATCACTCAAAGTGTGTCAGAACAACAGTAGCTGACAAACACAGAGAGGATGATGTGAAAATTTGAGAAGGTGTTTATGGATTAGAGGCACCTAATCACCATTCTTAATTAATTTTCTTAAACAGCGACACCATTTATGATGAACTTATTGCCTGATAAAAAAGAATTGTGACAGAGTGAGAAGTGGTTACTATTTTTCTGAAGATCAAGTTCTCAGCCCAGGAGGTAACTGCAGGGACATGGGCAGAGGGAAGGCAGAAAGAGACTGCCACAAAGCTCTTCTAACTAAAAGAGATGGAAATGAATAGAAAACATGAATGGTCATCAAGTGTCCCCAAGAGCAGAGGCATTGCATTGACCAAAGCTAACAGATGTCAGGCTCAAGACAAACTAAAAAGAAGTTCTTCAGATCACATGTATTAACTGAAATTTCTTGCTGCACGATATTGTAGGTGCTAAAAGCTGGCACAGGCTCAAGGCCTAATTGAACAGGTTCATGGAAATTGAATCAATTTGAAGCAATTAAAAAGACATCTTCACCAAAAAAAAACCCCAGCTTTGTAGCAGAGCCCCAGCTTGGAAGCTAAGAGAATCTTTGAAATAAGTAGTATGGTATGCTTTCCCTATTCTTCCATATGTCCCTAAGAATCAGCTTCTGACCACTGTCAAAGGTTGCATGCGGGCTAGCTGGATCTTCGCTCCAGGGACTGTTTTTGTAGACATATTCTAGGAAAGTGTACTCTGATTGGAAAGAAGAGACCAATCACCAGTGTGACTGAAATGGTGTATTTGACAATTCTTTTCAAACAAATATGCTTTGTTTTGCAGCTTTACATTGATGGAGAAGCCTGAATGGCACTTACTAATGACATTTTAGAGTACTGGAGCATTACAGGACAACTACCATCCTAATGCAAACTACATACTACACTACAGAGTCAGTATATATTCATGTAAGTCCCTAGGGCTCCCTAAAGTTTCCAGTTTTGTGCTCACCCACACCGGTGGAGAATTTGCCTTGCTATCTCCAGTCTATGGAATGGTCAGTGTAAAGGAGTGGAATTACAAAATTTCTAAGTCAACATTTTACTATGGATGTCACAGATGGTCTGGGAGAAAAGGCCAGATTCCACCTACCTGATGAAATCATTTGGTAAATCCTATAGAGGGTAAAGGAAAAAGAGAGCAAAAGAAATCCGTGCTGATGTTTCAAGTGTCAGGTTTAAAAAGAAATGAAGATTGTTAGTCTTAGGGAAGTACCTACAGTTATCAACACCAAACTGCAGAAAATGGCTGCATACTTCTACTGGAATGCCTTTAAGGACTGTATGGCAATAGACAGCAGTATCTTAAACAGGCATAAGCAGTGGTTTGCATGGCACAAATCTCAGAGAACAGTTATCTAGCTGACAAACACGGCTTGCTGAATTGCAAGGGAGAGAGACTTTAATGGCAGGCTAAAGATAGACTGACATAGTGCAATGCTCCTCTGGTTTGGGTTCTGATAATTATAACACAATGGAAACTGTTGCTATGGCACTCTAACCTTTTTATTTCAGCACTGAAGAAAGACTGCCTTACAGTAGAGAAATCAAAATAATTTAAGAAATAGAGAAGCTTATAATTTTTTAAAAAGTATTTATCTATTTAAAGATGCAGATAATTAGTTTTGAAAATTCCTAGCCGGTGTCGTACTGCATCTTCTACTGCCCATCTTCAGTATGTCTGCAGAAACCTAACCTATATGGAAGAAGAAAAAGACTCATCAACACACTTTTCTACTTATACTCTGCAACAAGAACAATTGGAAGGATCCTTCCTTTCCACATCTATCCAACAACACTCATGATTTTCTCTCAAAATTTGACACAATCTTCAGTGCTCCAACTAACAGATACACAAAATTTGCAAAAAAAACCTGACTCTTTGTTGTGGTTTAGCCCCGGTCAGCAACTAAGCACCACACAGCCGCTCGCTCACTCCCCCACCCTTGTGGGATGGGGGAGAGAATCGGAAGGGCCAAAGTAAGAAAACTCGTGGGTTGAGACAAGAACAGTTTAATAATTAGAATAAAACAGCAATAATACTAATATAATGAAAAGGAAAATAATGAGCGAGAGAGAGATGAAACACTGGAAGAAGAGGGAAAAAAAAAAAAAACAAGGAAAAAAAAACCCAAAACTAAACAAGAAGTGCTGCAACCGCTCACCACCCGCCGACCGACGCTGCCGGTCCCCGAGCCGCGATCACTGCCTCCCCAAGCCAATTTGCCCCAGTTAATATACTGGGCATGACGTCACATGATATGGAATACCCTTTGGCCAATTCGAATCAGCTCTCCTGGTTGTATCCCCTCCCCTCCCGGCTTCTTGTGCACCTGGCAGAGCATGGGAAGCTAGAAAGTCCTTGACTAGTGTAAACACTACCCAGCAACAACTAAAACACCAGGGTGTTATCAACATTATTTACATACCAAGTCTAAAACACAGCACTATGCTAGCTACAGTGAAGAAAATCAACTATCCCAGCTAAAACCATGACACTCTTACAACAAAAGGAATTTCTACATAGTGCACGGACAAAACCTTGACTGCTTGTCCCATCTTCTCTCTCAAAGCTCAAAGACCAATAAAAAAGCAGTACCCTGCCTTTTATTTATTTTTTAATTAATTTTTTGTGATATTTAGGCTACATTCAAGATGAATTCATAAGAACAATGAATGACAGTCAACTGAAAGAACAGAAAATATGTATTAATTTTCCTCTGGAAGCCCTAGGATTAGAACAGGTCTGTTTTCATCTTCACTGTTTAACTCACTCTACCTTTGAAGAAAGGAAAAGAACATCTCCTGCTCTACTTTTAAACTAAAGAAGGACACTTGTTTAATAGAGGCTTTGAACTGGTAAAAAAGTACCCTCGGTTTTATAAACTATATTACAGTTTATTGTCATAATACTAGAGTGCTGCTTTGTTCTTCAAAGTCCTCTGGGATGAGTTCACAGGGTGAGAAGCTCCATAAATATGCATGAGGCAGCAGCGTGCCTTGTGTTTCTAAATTAAATGTTTATGTCATTCAGAGCTCCAAACATTTCAGCTTATACAGAGCTGGAAAGCATGATATGTAGCCCAGTGATATATGTTACACAATGAAAAGTGCCAGACAAGCCCATTTCCTCCCACTGTTTTGAAAAGCTATTAGAAGAAAAAAGAAATCTGTCTTGAATTAAACCTATAGAAGACTCAGAGATAACTTTGTTAAGAATTTTAAAGTGAGTTTCCCAAGAGGATGAAATCTTGCCTTCTCCAGGAACAGTGTTTTCAATCTTAGGACAGAAGGAGAAGTAACATGTTCCCATCATCATCCTCTTGGGTCCCTACCTTAATTTATCTGTGTCTGATACCTTGTGTTAAGATTGTAAAATAAACACCATGAAAAATCATTACTTCTAAGAAAGAAGGGAAAGGCACAGTCACTGACATATCCAGCTATAATGAGAAACAGTGAAGACACTGACCTTTGGATGTATGAGTCAAGTAAACACAGAAAATTTGAGGAACATACTTAGAAATAGCGTACTTTGGAATGCCAAAGTGAGTGATACTTTTTTCTCTATAGATACAGATAGACCAGATGAGTATTACATTAGAGTGTGGAGCTCTTCCTTGGAAGTTCAGTACCATTACAATGCACTACTAGTTATAATAAACATAAGCCTTTTGGCCACCTGATATTTAGCAAAGTAGTTTCATGTTGGTCTAATATATGCCAATTCACACCAAATGGCAGTCAAGCCCACAGATGAGTTGAATAGCCTAGAAAGCTTTAGAGTACTCCAATTCCCCCTGAAGAGTTAAACGAAGGCTAAAAAGGAAGGCATGCCCTGTGCAAAGACTACAAATTTACCAGGTTTGCCTTTGGCGTATATCATCATCAGTGTTTCTGCACCAGATTACAGCAATTGAAGAGGATCTATTTGTTATTTTCTATAGCCTGCAAGCAGAACCATTGGCTTCACCATGTCCTTTGCCTGCTGAGGTACACAAAGGATGACTTCTTGCTACTGATGGCTGTAGTTATGCAGTATGCCATGATGAATGTTGTGATGTGTATTCCTACATCTGCATCTCACATGCTCAGCTCTAATGCACCTTAGAAAAATTAGGAATATATTTTTGTATTTTGAACAGACAGCTGTTCACTTGTGCAGCCCTTTAGGCATCAAGGCTCAAACCAACACCCACTGAGAATTAGCCCATTTAAAGCCAAGGAAAAGCAAAGCATGGGAGAATGTGTGCAAAGCAGCCACAGGTACCCCACCACACACGCCCTCAGACACAGTATCTGTACTGCCACCAGGAAAGTATTACCTTACCTTTCAGGTGAGTTGATCATAAAGGTGTGTTTGCCTACTGTGCTGTCTTTCTCTTTTTTATTCTGGGCCCATTACTGTGAATCAACAAAAAAGTTAGGCTTGATGGGATTTAGCCTGCAGATTTATTTGGAAGGTAAAAAATGTTTTAACTCTGTTCTGGGCTCAGAAAGAAAGAGGGGCCAGGAGAACAGCCAGCTGAGGGTATGTACAGTTAATTCCTCAGTATTGTTACTTTCTTAACCAGGAATGAAGAGTCCTGCTTGCACCCTGAATGTTTGAACTCAAAGAATTTGTAAGTGTTTGAAAAAACTGAATTGTATTCTAGAGAAGTAGGAATTTCCTCCTCCCAATGCAAGACTAAGCATGCTAGAAAATCTTAGGCCTTACTGAAAAGAAAAAGTTCTCTGAAGCTGAAATGTGACCAAGAACTGCAGCAGAGAACACCTTAGAATTGTATTGTAAAATACAAATCATTCTCTCTTCTTATTACCAACTGGGGTGTAATTTTTATCTTTTTTTTAACACTTTCAAATTTTGTCCAGTTTCAGAAAGTTTGGAGTTTTAGAGGGTTTTTGCCATTAACTTCACTTTTAATATAATCAGTTATGGGAACAGGAAGGGGGAAAGAACAAGAGAAACAGCAGATTGTAGGAGATTTTTGCATAATTTTGGAAGATGGAAGTGTTTAATTTTGATTCCTGCAAAATAACCAAGTAAAAATGCATTTTAAATGTCATTACAAAACAGACAACTTTCCTTAATCATCTCTATAGTAGGAACTCTGAAAGCGCTCAGATTGGAGCTCTTGTTTATAACATTCCACATCAAGATTATAGTTAATGAAA
Source organism: Morus bassanus (assembly GCA_031468815.1). Classification (NCBI taxonomy): domain Eukaryota; kingdom Metazoa; phylum Chordata; class Aves; order Suliformes; family Sulidae; genus Morus; species Morus bassanus. Next base: position 52,413,047 of record CM062567.1, on the reverse strand, counting down.
TCATCTAGACTAATTGTAAGATGCTGGATTTTCTAATTGTGAACAAATGTAATAGTGATAAGTTGTTACAGCTATTTTTCATTGATAGGTCTCAAAGCACCATACGTTCATTAATTATGGACTAACGCAATCTAATCTGCTTGAGAACCCAGCCTGAACAAAACCAGAATAGCTTGCATAAACTTAAACTTCAAGTGAATAACTTAATGTTTTACTTCAAAGACATTATCATAGTTTACAGACAGAGTCTTTTTGTGGTGCTACTAATTTTAGCAACTGCTCTAATGAAAGAAGGCTTTAAACTGTTAATCAGTTGAAATACAGGATTTACACAGCAGCATTCACAGAACATGTCTCAGTGTTTTCTGAAAAATACAACGCAAATGCTTAAGTGCTTGAATACCAAAAACAAAGAGAAAGTTCTGGAAAAAAACCCACAAGGATAAACAAACATAGAAGATAGGAGTTCATTACATTATTTCCTGTTTAATTTGTCCTGGGCATTGGGATGGTTTCAGTCTCAACAGAGGTCCTAATCTGTTGGATATCTCTGCATCACCAAGTTTGTTAGCTTCACCAGAGCTCCCTACAGGCACCTGGACCCATCTGGCATGTACAATAGAAAGCATACTGCAAAACGCAAAGCAGGATGTTAAGCTTCCTGTTTCATTGAAAAACAAAATAAGTCTCCCAACAATTCCTTTTTCACTTGCAGTTAGAAGAGAGTTATCTGAGCAGAAGATCGTTTCATGTTTTTCCATGAGAACACACTACAAGAGTCCTGAACCTGGGAAAAACAGAAATCACCTAGCAGATAATCTTGGTTGGTGTATTTGGTTGTGTAAGGTGATACAAATGCATGCAGCATAGTATGATTTTGAAGAAAAATTTAAAAACCCAGTTTTCTTTACTTGTCTTTAGAAGTCAAAAAAATACAAGAGTTGTCTATATACCATATGAATGTAATGACATTTATCACTACAGTATCCCTAGCATTAGAAGAAGATTAGGATATAAGGTTACAAAATTATTACATGTGTACAGCTACAAGTTGTCTTGAACTGTACCACCGATCAGCAAAGAAAAGAAAGGCAAAAAAGAAAGCAGCTAAACAACACAGCTGTAATAGCCACAGGCATCCTGATAGAAAGACCAAATTCGGATAATACATTGGAATGTGTGCTTGTGCTGTTAAGAATTTACTGAAACTGTTGAAATCTGACAACAAACTGTATTTAATGCCCAGGCCACTGAAATGCAGAGAAAGATGTGCTTGCATAAGCAGTTCCTGAGGACAGCCTTTTGCAAATCCTACTACTAAGAGGAGAGCAAGGGTTTATCAGAAGACATCCTACGGGCCCTAAAGTGCCAAATGGTCCCTGGGAAAAACCTAGTATGAGATCCGCAGCACAGTCTGTAGCAGAGCCCAAAGAAGAATTTAAAGTAGAAGCACTATGAAGAGGAAAATAAAAAATTATTCTATCAACTTGAGTATAGTTTTCTAAGTGTCTCATAGCTAATTATGAATTGCAAGTTTATATTTCTCCTGGCCCTGTGTTGTGGTTTAGCCCCGGTCAGCAACTAAGCACCACACAGCCGCTCGCTCACTCCCCCACCCTTGTGGGATGGGGGAGAGAATCGGAAGGGCCAAAGTAAGAAAACTCGTGGGTTGAGACAAGAACAGTTTAATAATTAGAATAAAACAGCAATAATACTAATATAATGAAAAGGAAAATAATGAGCGAGAGAGAGATGAAACACTAGAAGGAGAGGGAGAGAAAAAAAAACAAAACCAAAACTGAACAACAAGTGCTGCAACCGCTCACCACCCGCCGACCGACGCTGCCGGTCCCCGAGCCGCGATCGCTGCCTCCCCCAGCCAATTCCCCCCAGTTAATATACTGGGCATGATGTCACATGATATGGAATACCCTCTGGCCAATTCGAATCAGCTCTCCTGGTTGTATCCCCTCCCCTCCCGGCTTCTTGTGCACCTGGCAGAGCATGGGAAGCTAGAAAGTCCTTGACTAGTGTAAACACTACCCAGCAACAACTAAAACACCAGGGTGTTATCAACATTATTTACATACCAAGTCTAAAACACAGCACTATGCTAGCTACAGTGAAGAAAATCAACTATCCCAGCTAAAACCATGACACCCTGACAGAATACAAATTATCCACTAGCTTGTACCTGCTGCTGTAACCCCAGGTACCTCAGGTTGCTAAGCAAAAAATGAAAGGAAGGAAGGAAAGCAAAACCACAACAATTCATGTGCCTAATATATATATACACAAAGGTGAAAGGTAAAAAGCAGAAAAAGGCAGAGGTCGTCCCATGATGCAGAAAATTCATGCTGAACCCTTCCCAAGTTGTTACTGAACTATATTGTGTTTATGTGTATTGTTACACACGCACACTGCATTTTATTCTTTCAGGGTTTACAGGGGCTTACTGGGATGCAATTCAGATATTTTCAAGCATGTTACTTTAGACAGAGTTCAGTGCAGCAAGAAATAAGAAGGCAGGAAACCACATTTAGATTCAGAGTAGCCTACCTTACTTGGTCCCATCAGACCTGCAATACCATTTAGCAACAACTCAAAAGTGCCACCTTTGCCTGGGGAAGTTCTTTGCTTATATTGATTTTCACAAATTCTTCACTATTCTGTCCATGAAGAAGTCAAATTCTTCAGTTTGTGAGAAAACCAAGTGAGAAGCCAAGGCAACAGTAGCACAACAGTCGCTAGTAGATCCCAGAAGAACTCAAGAGAGATGATAAATTGTATATGCAAACAGAGGATATTGTACCTATAGCACCTCAAATACCAATTCATTTTGGTCTTAGAGTAGGAATGATCTGTGACAGTTACTGGTTTCTCCTGACAAATGAATACCACTTCAGTTTGGGGCTAGCACGTTTCAGACAACTCTGTCCATCTTATCCATAAACATTACTGAACTAGTACAAGACATCACAGAGCAGCTTTGCCTGTTTCTCTCACCGCATCAGACTGCTGGGTAATATGTAATTAATTCCCCTCTAGTCATGTCTGAGTTTGATCATTGGTGTCAAGCCTAACTCCTTCAATCATCTGTCTTGATGTCATAATACATGATCAGCATCATGGAATAGTTTCTTGTCTGGGCAACTGCTCAAGTTTCCTTCCTCAAATTAGAAAACCCGTACACGTTACTGTCATTCATGTTCCTAACAAAGATCATCTGTAAACTCAGAGATAACAAACCAACCACCCCTCTCATTTTAATTCCAGCATCACCAAGTCTACTGAATACTGTGTACTATGTTTCATCTTTTAGCAAATGTTTTTTTAGGATGGGGGAAAAAAGTATGCCTGCAGTGGCATTCAGACTCCTAGGTGCGACAATATTTTAAGCTACGTTTTGGTAACATCTATTCAGAAATGAGGCTTCTACTGCTGCAGTTCAGTGACTGTTTCTTATCTCTGCATCATTTTTGCTGACAGTGAACTTCTACCACGTGCAACAGTAACTGTGAAAATTTTTCTGAAGGACAAGGATAGGGAAGATGTGGAACACAACATGCACACACACACAGAGAAAAGAAAAGTTAAATTCTCCTGTTATGGACTCAGAGGTTTCAAGGCATAAAATCATTTTAATGGACAATAAAACTGAGAAATTTTTGGTATGAGGCAAACCCTCCTCTCCAAGGTCTCTTTATAGCAATTGTATTAAGATTCAAAGTACTTCCACGAATCAGGGGCTTTAAAGATTGTTAATGCTTATTTTCCTAGCAATATAAGGAACCCTTGAACGCTCCCCATGGCACTGCATCATGACTACAAGGTAACATCCCTATGCCGGTGGTCTATAAGATCTCTAACGAAAGTATTTCTGCCTTCACCCAGCATCTAAGGTTATGAGGGAACTACTGTTACTTACCTACTGAAGCTCGTACCAGCTTAACAAAGCTTTTAGTACATGCTATCTGTAGGTAACCCTAGTGCTCATGCTCTGCTGCTCTATAAATGGTGGTATTTGAGTCTTTCTGCTTGACTTTATCCATTCACAGTTATTTAGACTCAGGTTTCTGCTCACTTTGACTGCTAGTGACACGCAGAAGTAGAGCAAAGTGGTATCAGTCACTGAATAGTTGAGGTGGAAGTGCAGATATTTGTGCATCATCACCAATTCCCTATAACCAGCCCAAACTATTTATGTTGGCTGCAGTGACAGAAGCTTAGTTTGCAACAAGTCTGTGTTATTTACAACTTGATATAAGGCAAAAATATCAGCCTTATCTGTCTCTCCAGTTTGACATCCTGACTCCACACAACCACATTACAAGCATCAGCCTTGCTCTATGCAAAGTACATCCAGGGGCAGGAGTTAACAGCATGGGCAAGGCCTGCAAGTAGCAGCAATCAGGACTAGGACTGGAGAATTGATTTGCACCTGATTGTTCTGGACCTGGACAAAGCTAGTATGAAGCTGACTGCACTTGACCACATGAACACAGCTCCCTAAACGAGCAGGGCCTAGTAGTCACCGTTCTGAATGATGAACAAAACTGAAACAATCCAAAGTGTGTTTTTCAAGATTTTCATGAATAGCAATAACAAAAAGATACATTACAAAGAAAATTCCAGTGAGAGCATAGTGTGTGAGGATCACATGTCTGCACCAAAGCCCTAAGAAAACACTGTGAAACTTAAATATTACACTCCCTGAAGAAGGAATTATTATCTGGGGAATGGGAAGGTGTGGAAGAGCTATTTTCTTCAGGTGTTAGTAGTTAAACAATCAGTCCATTGTTCTTAAAAGTCTTTTAGAGTGAATCTGTTACTCTTCTGAGCAACGAATTTGCTCCCACGAGAATTTCTGACTTCAGTGTTCATGCCGGTAAACACATACACTTTTGCCATAACTTTTCCAAGTAGTAGCCAAACTTCATGAGATATTTTGAGCATGTTAAAAATTATAATCTAATCAAAAGAAAGCACAAGGCATTTAGCCCAAATAATATGTTGAGACACTTATCCCTGAATAAGCCTCTCCTGATGATACAGTGGGGAAAATGTTTTGTTTGAAATTAGTCTTTTGAAAGGAGTGATGGGGGGGAAAAAAGCCACAGAAGGAATATCAGCTTTCCATTTACTTTCATGGGCACTGGATCAGGATCAAGGTAGATAAAAAGCAAACCATTAAAAAAACCCAACCCCAAATGTACACAAAAGCATCAGTTATTACATTGTGTCACATGTAGACAAATGCTCCTTAAGCTTGAAAATAATGACAATGTTTACATCGGTAAAATATTCACCATTCTACCACAATCCAATGAGGTCTACTTGTTCTGCTAATAAATCATGTTGCTTTAGATGCAGCTGGAGTCCAGGGCAAGGTTTTCTAAGAGGTTTCATAAGCAGAAAAATGAGGCCAAGAGACTTTGGAGAGCTCGATTCAATCAGGTGTGGTAAAGAGCCAAAAAAGGACACTATTCCACCTGAAAAAACGTCCACTCCCCCCCCTTTTTTTTTTTTTAAATTTTGTGCCAAATAGCCAAATTTAAATTATTTATCTAAGAAACTGTTTAGTTGCTTCTTGATCAATCCAGAAGTTTATTTGCCTACATTGACCCATAATAGTCATGCCAGCTGTCTACCAACCTTCATAAACAGCCCTCCTACTACCATCAAGTATGTTTGTGTTTACCTCCTTTGTGTGTTCTTTGAAAGAAAACATTCCCCACAACCTTTTTCTAAACTGAAGTTTCTTAAAACAGCAGTAGCTAACATTTTCAGACTGCCTGCTGTTCTTATTGCCCCCATCAGACCACCACAGCAGGTAATTTCTTCTGGTATTCCTTTCTGTGATTTCACCTAATAGCAGAAAATAGCATTTATGTGAAAGATGGAATCTCCCAGTCTTTGCTAGGAAAAGCAGTAGCTGCTGGCAGGAGCCCCTGCTTTTTCTGGAAAAAGGAACTTCTCTCCCACTTCTCTTTAACTTTATGCACCTTCTTCAAGTCCTCTCAACTCTTTGCTCTCTCAAACCTTCCAATCTTTATTTGCCCTCTGCTTCCCTCACAAGCAATTGTGGCCTTTGCTGTTCCTGTCTTAACAGATCATCCAATAAAGCTGTAGCCCAGCCTCTTACCTGGGAAGTGTTGGTAGGGCTAAGCACAAGTACTAATTAAAGCAGTATCAAGAGTCTTTTCAGCAGCAACATTAAAAGTACAATAACTATTTTGTGATGATTCACTTTGAAGGTCACATTCAGATCAGGGAACTTTTCTCGTGGAGACTTTAGGCTGGCCATCTAAAATTGATCTAAAATAAGACAAGTAGATTTGAAACTGGAGGATTTTTAGGATGGATTTCTAAAGTACAGACAGGAATTGTCTCCTGTTGATTCTCTAATTACCTTTTAAACTACTGTTTTTTTTAAAAAAATATCTACTGCAGAGCTGGGTTGATTTGATGCTAAAGTGTATACAGCTAAAGGAAATCAAAGTGTTGCATTAATATTGTATAGAGTTTCTAAAGCACAGATATTACAAATATGCATTAGGTTGATGTTGACAAAAATGATAGGCTAACACAGAGATCTCAGTCAGGCAGAGTGTAAAAAGATGCTGGAAAAACTTCCCTGCCTTAAACCTGAGTATAGTGTACCAGGGAAAATAATGCTCCTAGTTTTCAGTAAGCAACCGCACAGTGCATATTTATTGCATGTCCAACTGAAATTAAAGAATAAAAATGGGACAGATTAGTAGGATTACCTTTATATATACATATAAAAAACATATATATGCATAAATAAGTGAATATATATATTAATGCGCTTCATCAACTTATTGAAGTGCAGGTATTTCATCCCTAGAAAGAACGTTTATAGATATTTTAGCATGATAATCAAACACAGTTAAAGCTGGACACTAGGAGTTTAGAGCCCAGTGCTATAATGTTGTGTATTTTGAGAAGTTAATCGTGAGGGGTAGCATGGTGAGAAAACACTGGAGGAGGGCAGTATCTTGTGCCTATGATCTCAGCTTGATCAGGCTGGCTGGCTGCCCATCCACCCACCTGGTATCTATGACTAGTCCTTAGCTTTTCTACCTTCTTACCACTACCTGTAAACATGTCTCTTATAATGAAAGATATAGTGGTGAGGGTACTATCTTTTAAATACTGTAAATGTTAAAGGAGAAAGATGAAACTGTTGCAGATTTATTGATCAGAGTATTAGAGCCTGAGTAGGGAAAGCTAACAAACAACATTCAAATACAAAATCTTGCAAAACGTGCATCTGGGGTTTTGACATAAGCGTCAATGCAATGTATCACCCAGCCTGAATGTATTATGGAGTAGTCCATGGTACTAAAGTGGCTCAGTGGATCACAGATAGGGTCATTCATATCTTTCTACACCACTGCAGTTTAATTTGCTAGTCTCTCAATGGAATAATGCGTGCACGTGTGTGTGTGTCTCAGCTTAGCTGGGGAAAAATTATTATTTGCACAGGTAGATAAAATTTCAGAGCCCAACCAATAAATCAGGTTGCAAAGAGCAAATATTAAAATACTAATACTTAGCAACAGATAGGAGAGAGCAATTCAGGAACTTCTTGGAAAGAAGGCATTTGGCTAAAAGGTGATTAACGTCTACAAGCCTGTGTGCCACTTGGCAATTTCCTCTTCTACAGGTGCAAGCTTTGGAGTTAGAATGACAGCTCTTAGCTAATGAGGTTTCCTAGTTAGGAAGCAGATTAACCTTTCAGAGAGAAGTTTCTTGGTGATGTCACCATCTGTCTCGATCATATTTGCATTGAAAAAGATCATGAAGGTTATCCTCATTATGACAACTGAGCAAATAATTTGCAACAAATAAAGTATTCAGTGCTAGTAAGCTTAAGCAGTCAAAGAAGCACCTGTAATCTTATGTCCAGTTTCAAAAGCATGGTTCTAAGCACTGAAGCTTTGTTTTTCAGAGGCATGCAGCATTTCAGCAAAAAACAAAACAAAAAACCAAACCCACAACAGAGTGATCTAGGCAACAATGGTCACAGGTTCAATAACTATTAACAGGCATCATCTCAAAGTCCAGAGAACATTAAGGACCAAGTGCAAATCTGAAGAAACCAATTAATTACCAGGTTAACCTTTTTCTTTCTAAAGTTTCCATTCTTCCTGATTTCCAAAATTCTTCTGTAGTTGCTCTTCTTTGCTTGGTTCCAGTTTTTCAGATAAGATGTATAATTTGTTTGTTAGCAGGTTAATTCTTCATGCCCTGCCACAGTCAGAACTCATTTACCATCTCAAAGTTTGGTCTTGTGAGCATTCATTTCTAGGATTTAAGTTGGAAATTTCAAGGCACAGCTACAAGTGATGGCTTCACTTAGTGAATTACCAATATCCTCACTGCTTTTCTGTGTGCCTGGAGAGGCAGAATGGAATTGGGGTCCAAACCTGGCATGGCCTGGAGAAGTGGTACCTCCTGAAGGGGTCTAATGGTCTGCACAGACTGTCACCCTCACAGGGCTCATCTAGACAGGCTGATACTGAGCATCCCCAGCACAGAGCAGCACCTACATGGCACAGGGTAGCCCAAAGTGGTTTGCTATAACTTAAGAAAATTGATCAGAATATAAATCTGTATTTCAAGGAGAAGGAACACAGGACTCTGCTCACAATAAATTCAACATCATTTTTGGACAGTAGTTGAGGCTGACAACACGTATTACCAATGCATGCACAGCACAACTTGTTGTATTTTCCAATTAGCCTCTGGGTATTTGAATACCGCAACAGTGACACAGATGATTTTTCAGCAGGTTGTCTTCAGAACACCTTAATATTTTGAAAGATAACCAACACCATGATCTGTGCTTAAAAAAAGCCAGTACTGTGCCTTGATGACTATATCTTGCCTCCTTCATTTTTCCTCCTTCCTCCAGTGCCAAGCTTACGTTTAACCAATTTTTTAGTCATCTTCTTGCTCTGTTTCACAGCTTTCACACATACAGCTCTTGTACTTATAGAGAGCTCTATTCCTACATTTGTCAGGTTAATTTATATATTTTTCCATGACAGAACAATTAGTAGTTAATGTGCATGTTTCTTGTTTTGTAATTTTCAGGAGAGCCGTAATTGAAAATATGTTAATTCTGAAATGAAATGTTATTTCTAGAGTTGCAAATGCATTTAGACCAGCCACTTTATTACAACAAATTACATGAATTCTCAGAGATAAGGTCTGCTGGCAAGTAAGGTAGGCTGATGTCATCTCTATTGGTTTAACCTGGAACACAGGCTTTTCAATGCTGCCTGGGGTCATCTTCCCTTTATCCTGCACAACTGGCAAAGTAGTGAATGTAATTATAGAATCACAGAGTAGTTGAAGTTGAGCAGGACCTCTGGAGGTTGATAGTCAACGCCCCCTGCTCAAAGCAGCATCTGCTATAGCAGGTTGCCCAGGCCTTGTCCACTTGGGTTTGAAAACCTCCATGGATGGAGTCTCCCCACAGCCTCAGTGGTCAACATCACTTTCTAACCCCTCTTTTTTTTTTTTTTTAAAAAAACCAAGATGACAAGATTTATAGGGAAAAACCCCAATATTTTAGCAAAAGTTCCTAATTTCCATTAAACTAGGATCTTTGATAAGAAGCGGTTGTTCAGGGTTTACAGTAGGAGGATGTTCTAGTCCTACAATAGCTATATTAATAGCTAGTGAGGCAGATGAATTTATGTATTTGAAGAAATGTTTATCTCGCCCAGCATGCACTATCATACTTTGCATCCCTCTTCTCTTTATATTCTTAATTTGGTACCTGTTCTTCAAAGAAAAGCATCCTTCTTTAAGTTCCCAGTGTGCAATGAGAAGAAGAATTCCCTTTTGCCAGGCCACAAACACACACCTGAAAATTAATGAAGGCACAACCCCAAAACAAGAAAATACTACTTATGTGTCCACCAGAGACTTTGTTTCCATGTTTTTCTAAAGTGAGGAATTTGCAAAAGATCCAAATGTTTGTGACATAGCATTGGAGGAGCCCACAGCACAGGGCTGCTTGAGATGAAGGCAGCAGGAGTGAAGCTCTTCCTCCTTGGGCAATTAGCAAGTGAGGAGAGACAGACCTGTTGTGCTCTCTTTTCTTCTCTACTCTGGTACAAGAAACTTCCTCCCTTTCTGTAGGGAAATAAGAGTTGCACAATGAAAACATTATTATTTCAAGCTACTGTTCATCAACAGTGAAATACTCATCTTTATAATTCAAAAGTGAGCAAGCAATTAACTCTCATCCTTTTCACACCAATGGCAAATATTACAAGTGCCTGCTAGAGGAAGTCCAGGGCATCCTCAACACTCAACACTGCAGTTCTTTTTTGCTGTTTCCTGGACTGCATGATGCCCTTCAGCTAAATCCTGGTGGATATCTCTGTCTCCTCTCAAATAAGGGCAAACAGCTATTGGCTAGGAAAAAGAGAGGATTTAAACAATTCATCTAGGGCTTTTCCTCACATCTTGCATTTTTTAAATTCTGTAAAGTCTGCAGATGGGTCAGGGATTTTTTTTTTTTTTTTTTTTTTAAGAACCTTTGTCTTGTTTTCCAGAAAGGGTCCTCAACATATTGTAACTTTCAGTCAGTCCTGTGTTGAGACTGACTCTGCTGTGGTTGCACAGCAGTTTCTGTATTAGAGACGGCAACCATGGAATTCCTTGGTAATATTCTAGTGACAGAGCTGTTCTTGTGGCCCCTGCTCTCTTGCAATGATTTCACAAACCACAACCCAGTGCAGAACAAGTTCCAGTTCCAAATTTTAATCCAGATTTCATATAGCCTATGTTGGTTTAATTTTCCTTCAGTTTATAACCAACAAAGCTGTCCCTGGCTGACTCCACTTGCCCTCAATAAAGAAGCTTCTGACTTACACCTGGTGGTCAACAGAGTTCTGCCATGATTCATAACTCTATCATTAATGTTTCTTCCTAATAAGATCCTAAGTTCTCACCAGCTCTTCAAATTAAAGATTTAGTAATTTGTTTATATTCACTTCCCCTCTGTACTTGTTATTTCCATTGAAGGCTGAGAAAACCAGCAGGTTGTTTAAGCACCTGGGCCTGCCTGGTTTTCTTGCTGGCTAAAGCAAAGTGCATACAAATCATGATGTGAAAGGAAAGACTTCAGTCCTTAGATGGAAGCAGCAGACATGGACAATATTAATTTGGCTGTATGCAGCTTGCAGGTGAAGGGCAATGGAGCAAAAATATTTTCCTTGTTTAAATTGCACTAGCTACTTGCTCCCTACTTTGCTCTCCTTTCCCCTTCTTATTATTTGTAGGTTTATGCAGGCACCAATTCAGAATGGCTGATAGGATGTATGAACTTTTCAATGATAGCTGAGATTTCAGTAGAAGATGGCTGATGTGGAAATTTGTTTCATTAAACCTGTACTTTAACTAATAGAGAACAGAGAGGGAGGAAGGAAAGAAGTGAAGCATTCCTGGAACTAATAGAAGATTACCATTATGACTGAGAAACTCCAGAGACAACAGGTTTATTAGACACACCATTACTACCAAATGGATATGTTTTCCTGATCCCCATTCTAATTTATCATGAGCAAAAAGCAGCTGCACCATTAAGTGTAGAGAAAAAGCCAATGAGATGTAAATATGCAAGAGACTAATTACCAGGCAGGCAAAAGCACTTCTATTTTGGGTGTGTTGAACAGGGGATTAATTTCTTGTAATGGAAGTGAAATCTGCCAGATCAGGCTCCTGTATAACCCATTGCCTTCAGATTCTCACTGAGCTATCCTGCACGTCTGCACTTAGCACTCTGCATCAGAGGCTTTTATCCACACACGGCACAGTCCCCAGAACAGTCTCCTATGGGGTCTGATTTAAAAAAAAGGCACATTTCTCAATGGCTGGCACTGGGTAGTCCCTCGATAGGTTGTTTGAACTAGAGTCTAAAAAGAAGAAAAGAAAGCAAACACCTCTGAAGTGTATGTTTTCCTTGGATTAAAGACAATAAATGCTCATTTAACTCATGTTCTTAATCAATTCAGTAGTAACCACTTGATGTTAAAGTGATTACATCAATAGATCTGAGAAGGGGAACACAAAGTTGTTCACCTTTTTCAAAGAGTTGGACCTTCAAAGAAATAGCCTCATTTCAGAGAGGTTTCATTGTAATTTTGCTGTCACACTAAATCACTGATGGAATAATACACTCTAATACACTAGATTTATGAAGTTTTCTTAACTGTACTTACTACTAGATGTATGAACTGTACTAGTTTTAATCCTCTCAAGTATTCTCGCTATTTAAGGGTATGTGTAATCTTTTTATTGTGTTATTTTCTATGAAGTCTATTAATTTGTATAAATTAGTTCACTAAGTAAAACAAGCAGCATTGCAAACATTTCATTAGAATTATGGAGTTTTAAGAAACTACAAAATACCATAATCGTGAATTCGAACCATTTCACCTGGAATGACTGCAATTAAGATTTTGCCCGCTTTGCATGAAATCTTTTGGGTTTGTGGGTTTCTCTGTGTTTTCCCTACTCCATCTGAAATCACTGCTTGCCCTTTAGCAAGTAGGGGTCAGGCTACTGGAGCTGCATATTACCACATCCATTGGGCATTTCACTACCTTTCTGGCTGGATGCACACCTGCAGCACCTCTCACGTTTGTGTTAATATAAACATGACATAGGAAATAATGATTATGGCTTCTATGTACCTCAGAATTCTGTATTTTAATGGTAGAGGTTTGAGGCACAGAGGATTTACCATGACATTGCAAACATACCCCAGAACAAAAAGATAAGTCACAGTGCCATATGTTCACTCAGTGGTGTGAACTGCTAGATTTTCTAGGCAAGACTTTCAAAAAATCACAGTGGCCAAGTCTTACCGTGAAATACTGTCCTGTAGTCTTAACTGGACTACCCTCCTCTCTGTCTGCTACTTTACAACAAGTTATTCACTGTACAGAGGCACCTCTGACCCAAGTGTTGCAGCAATCACAGAATATGAAGCTTCACTTCTGCCAAAAAAGTGGATTTCAGTTCTGCTGTATGGCAGTCATTTGCATATGCAAAAAACTGGCTCAAGAGAGCACAAAGCAGTTCATGTAACAGGGTAGTATCAAGCCCCATTCAGAGTAATAGCAGACCAGCTGTAGAAATGACAACTGAATTTTTTACTTTAATTCAGAAGCACACCTAACCACATGCTTGTCTCACACAAGCTGATGAAGCTTAAACAACCTGTTTCTGTGCTATGCCAAATTAATACCTTTACATAGCGTATTATAGCTCAAAAATTTTAATGAGACAATTACAAACAATTTCTTAGACTATCAGTCTTAAACATGAAAACCTAAAGTAAGTGTTAAGAGACACTAGTTAAAACATACAGTTTTTGAAACCATCTGGGTGTCATAATACCTTGGAATGGGTTATTTTCTGGAATATTTTGAAGTATCTCTATTTACAGTACAGTTTTAGACAAAGTACATGATGTGGAGCATTTGAAAATAATATTCTGCTTAAAACCATTAAGAACAGAATCAGATGCCTGAAAAATGATAAATAAAATCTTTCGGCCTTTGAGTATATGCATTCCCTTGAGGAGCAGGATGGTGTGGTATAAAACCTCTGCAATTTACCATCATTTTCCATAGATTTTTTTTTTTGCCTGATGTACATTTGTTTTTCTCTGATATTTAATCTTGTTTTGCATTACCTCCTCTTATTTCCCATAAATGTCATCTGCAGATAAATTACTATTCTCATGATCTCAACGTCTGAGAAATTTTCTTCCTTTCACTAAAGTTAAAAACTTGATTTGGAAGACTAACTCAAAGCTTGGAAAGCAGAGGTTAAACTAAGCTTAGCCCAGATGTTTGCTTAGTTTATTTATGTTATTTTTCTTTCAGGTTTTGGCCCAGTTCTTTGCCAAGGGAACTGATGGACAAGATAGTATAAAAAAAAAAAAAAAAAATCAGGGCACTAGTACAGAATAACAGGCTGGACTGTATTAAAGTTTCAAACCATCTGGAGGAACAACAAGGTGGTAAAGCTTGTGATCTGCACACAGATATTCAACTTCATATATGGATGACTTCTACAGAACAGCAAGCATCCAGAGTAAGACAGAAGACAAATTTCTGCTTTAAGAACTCAGATTGAAACACAGGGCAAAAGCAATTTGTATTGCTCGCATGTGATTCATCTGTCATCTGTAAGCACCTTAAGGAGAAGACCTGAGTATCACAGTAAGCAGTTAAACAAGACCATGTTGTCAACACAAAGTGGCAGCAAGAACAAAGCAAGATATTTGCTTATAAAAATGGAATTTGAACTAACACTGGATATTAGCACTGATACTAGTCTTTCTTGCTAGTAAGCAGCCAGCACTCTGCCCCTGCCTTGATTACTGCACATCATTTGCCAAGCCTATTTTAAAAGGGAGATCAGCACAATATGTAAAAAGGTAAAGGAAAGAAAGATGGGAAGATTTCCAGCAAAGGGAAAAATCAAATGAATAGGCCTGTTTAAGCTGGAATCAGGGAGGGTACACTTTCAAAGCTATTTGTTGCTTTAAATGCCAAGTCAACCAGACATCATTACCTACTGCTGTCAGAATATAGAAAGGGAACACTGCATAAAATTAAAAAATTAATAATAACTAATATTTAGCCAAAGTATTTCATAAGACAAGGCATTCTTGAGGGGGAAAAAAAAGTAGGCAGACTTATGAATTTCAAGACCAAAACATTCTGAATTATGTCAAACTCCACTCTCTCCTGCCAAGAAAATTACTTCACTGTTTTACATAGTAGAATTTAAACTTTTAAGCACCTTCCTCTGCAGCATATTTTAATGACTACTGTCTTGAGATACCACTAGGACCAGATATTTCCACTAGTTTCCCCAGGACACACATTTCCAGTCTTCTGTGCTGGATACAGAGTACTTATCTGCTGTGAGCATTGATTTGATGGCAACACTGACCGCTGTGTTAAAGGTCCATCTCTCTGTAAAATTCACAAAAGTGGAACTTCTAGGAATATATGTCTCAAGACTAAAACAACTTTGAGGAGTCCCTGACATGAACCATTTCCAAATGAGCAGTGACTCAGATTTTTCCAATAGTTTGATGACTTTCTTTCCACATCACAACAGCAATGACTCACCTCAATGGTTTTTGGTTTTTGTTTATTTAGTGGTTTTTTTTTTTTAACCGCTTCCTTTTTCAGTTTCTTATGACAGTTAACATTTTCACCCACAAAAGGAAATTAGAACCCCAAAGAAATCAAACATACATTCAAGTAAATATTGCAAATATCAGGTATTATAACAACAGTAACAAGTCATCCTTAAAAATCTAGGGAGAAAAAAAAATATTAGAATTCCTTTATTATTCATAAAACAGAGAAAACATTTTATTCCATGATGCTAAAACTATGGCTGCACAAAAGCGAGAGTGAATATTTTATTAGCAGATGCCTCACAAATGAGGCTGAACAAACACATTCTTATTAGAGAATGTATAATCAGGCAGCAATGCCACACTATGAAGCAGTGAACTGTTCGCAGGGAATCTAACTGGCCTTTTCCTATGAGAGTTCCTGTAATTCCATCCCATAGCTATTCATTTGTTAACTTATTATCATTCATGGTCAGAGTATCCAAGGACTTGTAAAATAGTGTATGTCCGAGCATCTAGCTTTTAGGATGCTTTGTTTAGAGATAGTTGGGGCTGGGGTTTGCATGTATTTGACACATAAACCACTACTTGTTTTGAGAGCTGTGCTAGGAGGGACAAATGGGTCACCGAATACAGCCTCCCCTGCCATTGCAGCAAAACTACAGAAGCAGCATTTACTCCAGAAGGGTCAACAGAGTGCCACCTCATAACACTGGCCCCAAAACAGCTCCATATTATGCCTTTCAGTTCTAGTAGAAAGCCAAAGTTTAAAAAGTCAAAGTCAGCATCTCAAGGCCCATACCATAGCAGGAAATGTGTTAGTCAACATCTCCACTGACCTCAGAAAGTGAACCATGCTGTTCCTTTGTCTCCTGCGCTCCATTACAAAGGAAGGCAAAAAAATCATTAACTTGGCTTAAGACAGATTTGCTTCCTGACACTAAATCTTAGGTTTGCATTGTGTAGGGACTTATGAAATAATAACAATACTCTCTGCACATTACCTTGCTTCTTCAGCAAGCCAAAAACTGGACTTGGAAACTCTCAGAACTTTATCATTTTGTTGTATTACATTTTACTGTATTGGGGATGTGGAAAATGAACACTTTAGAGATCCTTTGGATTTTTATTGAAATATATTGTTCTGCAATTACTGCTTATCAATGTGTTTTATGTCTTTAGAGACAACAATCTTTTGTACTACTTGCTATATTCAAGGCCCTTCTCTTATTGCTGTAGTAAGTAATACACATTTTTCAGTTTGGTATTTTTCCTGGATATGAGTTGACACTACTGACTTGTGTGGAAGTTAAATATGTCAAGGGTAAGTGCTGGAAAGGCATATTCAAATCTTCAAGACTTTAATAAAACCACAGAAAGCTACTACGTCTGCATAGCAGGGCATGAAGTGCTGGCAATACAAGCATGAGGAAAGCTAAACCAACACTTAAAAAACAGGCACTTAAAGAATATCCTTAGTTAAGGACACCAAACAGAATAATACACCAAAAAAGGGAAAAAACCTGAGGAAAAAAATTTTCTATGCAGGGGTTCTTATTCTCCCAAGATCTATTCTGTTGTCTGTGTTGATACTTGCCTTAAGTCTTACTTTGCTTGAACTGAGGAATACAAATAGATTTCCTATCAGCAAGGCTGACTGACCTCATTTCCACAAAGGCATAGAGAATCTCTGGTCCTCTGTGTTTTGACAGCAGAAATAATTAAGCTAAAATATATCATCTTCAGAAAAGAAGTCATGGATATGGGCAACTAAGAGTCTCCAGGATGAAAACTGTTTGTAATTGGACACTGTGCTATGTGGTGGTTTACACCACACAGTACTGGACAGTCAGGCACCCAATGAACCCAAACTCTTCCAGGCAGTTTGGCTCCAAGTAATTATTGAAGAATTCTGGAGACCTGGAGTCAAACAAACTGGAATATCCTTAGAGGAAGGACAAAGCATTTAAGTGCCCCACCAGATACATGGAAGCACTGAGAGATACAAGGGCATAGCAAAAAAAACCCACCCTTGAGAGCAAAGGGATTGCATGTCCAGCTACAAATATATAACAGGAAAATCCAAATGAAGGATTTTCAGTGATTACATGCACACTCTCTGGAGCATTTGATAAATGTGATCAATGCACCTTCTGTTGCATTGAAAGAAACCAACAAACAAATGTCTGGTCTCAAAGACTATGTGAATTATGATTGCCAGAGCCCCTACTGAGGAGCAAAGTCTGAGGAATTTAATTCCTTCTGTAAGCATAGGGTGGTCAGGGAAGCAAATGCTTCAGCAACATTATCAATTTAAAAAGCAGTTCTAGGGACTAGAGAGGATTTTGTTTAATGCCAAAGGAATGTTGACTCCTTAGATGTTACAGAGGAACACGTTCTAAAGGATATAGAGGTTATTTGTAGACCTAGGAAATGGGCCAAACATATTTTATACGAGTCCTCAGATGAACAGAACTATTGAGGAAACTGTTAACTCTGTCACATGACAAAACCATAGGCCAAGTCAAGCAAGAGTCCATCTTAGTACCACAGGAAAAATTGGTCTGAGGGACGGGGGGAATGCACAAGACATTTTTGCAGAGGGTGCAAGCAAATCTATTCACTGTGTTCAGCTATCATTAACAACAGATAGTATGAGTTAAGAAGTCACCAGCTTTATTACTTACTCATTCTCATTAGACATCATATACCTAATGGGCCTCAGTTTGTCCAACATGTGTTTAAGCAGTTATCAGCCATGTATGGGATTATTTACATGCATTTAGTATGGTTACCCAGTGAAGCGCAGATGGTTACCTGCTGATAATATCATTCAACAGAAAACAGAGGACAAAATGTTATCAGTAACTGAGGTCACAGTAACTCAGACCTCGTAGTTTTGTGAAGAGAGAGGAAAAACATAGAACTTTAATCATTTTGGGGCCCAGGGTCTCCCAACTCTTTCCTGACAATAAATTTTCACAATCAGAAGCAAGCAGCAGTATCATGGGAGACTGTACCAGTCAAATGGATACTTTGAGGGGAAAAGGCACCACTTTTCAGAACTCCTTAAGAGAAAGGAGGTAAGAAGCAAGGATCTGGCTGCTGTGCTCTGGGACCACATCAATTCTCCAAGGCAAAATACAACCAGAACACAAAGACTTTTATTCAACAGCCAAGCTGTATAAAACTACACAGAATAACTATGCAGAAAGCCTCACAAAACTGCTAAGTAGCAGGTTGTTAATATACTTTTTAAAGGCTCTGTCGCAACTGTTGCTTTATCAATAATTTTTTATGTATCATAATTATGCCTTATTTTCATTATTACTGATACTTCTGGCAGATGATGGAAGTGGGAACAGTACCTTTTGGGCAGACTCACCACAACCATTTGGGAATGGCTGTTGTGCTGTGCAGAGGCTATAGCTGCACAAAACCAAAGAGTTTAATGTAGATATTGAACAAAGCTGACCTCTGCCAGAGGGTTTGGCTCAAGAACAGCTACCAAACAACACAAAATATATATTTTAGGTTGTTCACCTGTGAAACTATGCTTTTTATTTTTCTTTAATTTCCTGGATTGTAGACAACTGTGCTGGAAAGGATCTGAACGTCCAAAACACTTGCAACACTTTAACATGGGGGTAAGATATCATGGGAAGACACACTCACGCAACTCAACTGCTTCTCTTGCTGGATCCAAACTTTATAGTCTGAACTTGCAGGAATACACTTACTGACAACATAAGAGAAGTTAAAAATACCCACCAGAAGGAAGAACAGGAGAAGTAATAACGAGCACGCAGTTAAAAAACTGTCACTTTGAACCAGCAGCTTTCTCCCTTGTCTAAATTTAAAGAGCCACCCACAAGAAGGCCAAGTGAGAAAGAGGACTTGCAAAAACAGAAAAAAACCCCACCCCCCAAAAAAAACACTAAACCCCACCCAGCGCCTCTAAATGTGGGAACATTAACAGCAATTAAAGCAATCACAATGGAATCCTCTCCTGGGATGGCTCAGTGTCCTGAATAGGAAAGCTTTGGATCAGCATACTTATGGTTAAGTAACTGGAGCACATCCAAATGCCACAGTAAACCTCAGACTGATTTTGCAAATAAATAAAGGTCAAGGCTGAAGTTTCAGCCACTGCCTTTGGCTGCACATGGATCATGGTCCCTGAAGACAAGAGATGAAGCAGTCACAGTGCTGTGACACAACCTTGTAAACTGGCACAAGTAGGCAGTGTTTCCAAAATAAAGATGCAGGCAGGAGTCCTATTATCAGAAGAACTATGAGGGAACAGTTTCAAAAGTGACTTCAGAAGGTAATTCTGTGTCATTTGGACTCCAAAATCACTTGGAAAATGATACTTCACATCTGTTTGTTCCTGCAGGGGGGTCTGACAGCATCTCTTCCCAGTGCCAGTGCTATCTCTGCTTTCAGAGACAGAAAAAACATTCATGGTGCCAGCTTTCTGGAGACTACTTCCCTACATAAAGGGGCATGAGGCTTGCTCAGGTGCTCTCTACATATGCCGGGGCTGTGCTGAGCCTGCTATACTTCCCTCCTAGCTGATGTACCAAGCCATCCATTTCACAAGAGCATCATCTTGCAAGAGAAAGGGGATGGTGCGCACCCACATCTCAGCCTACTGTGGGTACAGGCATGGGTCAAATCAGACACTTGAACCAGGGACCTGAGAAATCCTCCCAGGTCTCACCATAAAAATGCTATGCAGCCAGCCATGGTGTGCAGCCAGAGAGAAATGGGCATACCCTCTGTCCTGGTTTCAGCTGGGATAGAGTTAATTTTTTTTCAGAGTAGTTAGTGTGGGGCTATGCTTTGGATTTATGCTGAAAACAGTGTTGATAACGTGGAGATGTTTTAGTTGCTGCTAAGTAATGCTTACAGTAGTCAAGGACTTTTTCTGCTTCCCATGCTCTGCTGGGTGCACAAGAAGCCGGGAGGGGACACAGCCGGGACAGCTGACCCCAACTGACCAAAGGGATATTCCATACCATATGATGTCACGCTCAGTATATAAAGCTGGGGGAAGGAGGAAGGGGAAGATATTTGGAGTGATGGCGTTTGTCTTTCCAAATAACTGTTACGCTTGATGGAGCCCTGCTTTCCTGGAGATGGCTGGACACCTGCCTGCCCATGGGAAATAGTGAATGAATTCCTTGTTTTGCTTTGCTTGCACGTGCGGCTTTTGCTTTGGCTATTAAACTGTCTTTACTTCAACCCAAGAGTTTTCTGACTTCTACTCTTCTGATTCTTACCCCCATCCCACCAGAGGGGAGTGAGCGAGTGGCTGCGTGGTGCTTGGTTGCTGACTGGGATTAAACCACGACATCCTTCTGCTCTGTGCTAGGTCAGCTTGGTGGTCTGTCTGTCAGAGAGGGCTGTATCTTCATTCTGATGCCGCTCGCCATGGCCATTAGAAACCCCTTGGGCTTGCTCATTGAAGTAGGTACAAAGGAGACAGGGGATGGGGAACTGTCTGTGTCCATTGCCACAGGTTGGCTGTCTCACCAGAGGCTCTCTCTTGATCACCCTGGAGAAGTGACACGGCTACAAAGCATGCTCACAAGAGGTTACACACTTCAGCCATCCATAACACCATGAGTGCTTTTGCCCTGGCTGTTGTGCTGTTACACAAAACAGCAGCAGCTATCCCACAACCACAGGAGCCTCACTTGCATGAGGATCACCATCCTTTGGCCAATGTAGCCAGGGATGAACCCAAGGGAAAAACATAAATTGCCACAGCTTTGGCTAAGAAACTCATCCTCATTTCGGTATTACCTTGGGGAAGTTAATCTGGGCCACACTGTCACAGCACAAGGAGAAAAGTCTTGGAACCAACTACCTTTACAGGCCTCTGGAGACCCCTTTGGTTCAGGATTTCAAGGGGCTTGTTGCCCAGGCACAACCAACCAAAACTTCACTGCCACTCTTTCCAGAATTGCAACAGCCCTATGGTTCTGTTCTCCCCACACCTTATAAAAGAAAAATGCAGGCTTAAATTCTTTTCTAAAAATCAAAACAAGGATCAGAGCTTTTAAATGTATTAGAACATTAAAGACCATTTTCACTGTGCAGAGAACTTTGCAATACAGTTTCATCCTTACACAAAAGTGTTTCTGACAGGTATCAGGATCGCTTAGTTGTTAAGGCATCTTACCTACCTACATATCAATTTAAAATAGGAATAAAGGACAGGTTGTTTATCTGAGGTAAGTCAAAACAGGACAAGAATATGAACTTTCTCTTCTTGTTTTCCAGGACATTCCCATTTCTACAATTGTATTATTATCATCATTTTAGTTGCTATAAATTCATTACTGTAGTTTTTAAATTATTGTAGTTACTTTGAATTGAAATAACCAAGACCATGAAAGAAAAGGGAAGTGACAAAGCAACTCTTTAACATGGGACTCATGTAAAAGATTGCCAACTAATTAACAGTAGGAAGGATTGAAAGAAACAATTGCCTAGATACACATTTTGCATGTGTAATAACCCACTATATATGCTGTAACCCCACAGATACCATAAAGACACTTTACATTGCAAACAGTTGACTCAATTTACTTTCTTGTCCTTCTGTTTTACAAATGTATTTGTAAAGGAGATATTTAATTACATAATACAGCTTTCCAACAACTTTTAGTTACTCATGAATGAGTATATTATACCACAACACAGTAGGTGAAGAAAACTTTCAGTTCATCCTTTAGAAACACAGCATATGTTATCTCCATGTTGTGCATAGCAGTCAGGTAACACTACTGGCCAAAGCAGGCAGTATAGGCAGCAGCATGAGAGTTAAGGCAGTCTGTGGTTTGCATGCCACAAAGAAACAAAGAGGAAAACTAGGAGATTTCTCTCCCTTCTACTTAAGGGCTCACTGAAGGAATGCATCACTCAGGCACAGGTAATACAGCATAAGGCTTCATAGCTGGAGCAATGTACTGAGCAGCAACATGACACCGGGTTTGCAACTAGTCATATCAAGAGAGAAATTTGAAAGCAAATTTCTGAGATTTTTGAAAATTACAACGCATTTCACATGGCTTGCCTTGGTTTTAGAGGAGCTAACAGGTTATTGCTTAAATGACTACGCATACTACTACTGACACAAAAATCTCTCAGGATCAGTGGTGATGTTAAACAGGAGTGGTCTCCAGCAGGCAAAACATGCCAGTGAGTATGAGACAAGCTTGTCTCAGACAACTCGAAAGACACTTCAAACCACCATTACTGCCAGGAAGTGACTAGGGCATCAAACACAAACTGCTAAAACTATTAAGGGCACCTCCCCAGAGGAAGAAAGAAATGGAGCTTTAAGCCTTCTTCATTATACATTAAAATCAGAGGTTTTTCCGCTGGAGAAAAGAGTAAAGCAGCAACAAGCACCTGGCTTATTATTTTGTGATTTCCAATGCATGCGCCAGCAATGCTAATAATTAAAACACAAGAGCCTTGAACACTGCTATCGCAGATCTTAAAAATTAATGAGATGGTCTATAACTATAAGATAAATATAGAGAAGTTGTTTCCCCAGTCACTGCCAGTATACTCCAATTCCTAGTATGAACAGTACAGCTGCCAAAGTAATTTTATGATTTAAATGTTAACTAATAGAATTGCACAGCTTTTATTTATATAATTTTTTGATTTACATCATTGTTAATGGTATAGGAGAAGTTGGTGGGTCTGTGTGCAGGGGGAAAACTGTGCAATGTAACTATTAAGATATTAATTACCTATTTAATGACTAAATTAAAAAAAAAAAAAAACAGTTAATATCTGAAGAAATGCTTTCAGGTAATTTTTGTAACAAATATTTTCTGATCATTCCAGCCCTCATAAGCCTCAGTTTGTCTGTATAGTTCCCATTGAAGCTAATAAGGTCCAGGAACAGTGCCTAGGACTCAGTCAAGAAACTAATTTTACATAGTATGGAGTATTTGTACCTAATTTGTGCTCCCACTTTGCTCCTAGTGTTCAGGCTAGGGAAAAACAGACAAGCAAACAAGTTAATTCCAAACAGCAACTATTTGTTTATGGCAGCACCTATGGCCTGATACATGTTACCTAGACCTCCAAGGTCTAAGCTGACTTTGGACAAAGAATGTCAAGGTACTTCTGAATATCTTAATAAATTACATAGCAGAAAACTTGAAAAAGAATGGCTGAGTTTAATGCCACACAGCTTAAAATCACCTACCCCTTTAAAAGACAGATAGTAATTTTCAGCTCTTTCTGTATGATGCAAATTAAAAAATAAAAAGTATGCAGTTTTTATATACATGAGAAATGGGATTTAGCAGACGCTGTTCCTATCTTTCAGAGATGAAATTTCCCAAACATAGGTTTTCACCTCTATTCTTCCTGTGATCTGGAAATAACTTTCAAGGAATATGTGTTTGGGTCAAATTCTAAAAACACTCAAACTGGAACACCACCACAGTTATTTTTAGGGATGTTTTCCATACTCAGAAAGCCAGTACCTAGGCTGTATAATCATGACAACGTGGCTGTAGTAAAAAGGATGTAGTTTAAGGACAGAAGAATAAAGACCATAAATTTCTTCTTTCCTTTTTTTATTCTGTGAAAAAGCAATGAATATGTCTTGCATTTGTAACTTGTTTGTACTCAGTTAAGTGTCATGGGGCAAATGTTTTATTTTTATTGTGCTCCCCAAATATTCTTAAATTTTCACGTACATTAAACACATATTTATTACAACTCTTTAGCCCTGCTCAGCACATCTGCACTCATATACATGTTTTGGCACTGCTTGGTGCACATCATAAAGTTGAACATAAAAGATGCTTTAAAACTCTGCTTAGGAGTTGTTTGCTGCTAGACATTAAAATTCACAAGCACAGACTATGAAAACTTCCCAGTAGTCTTACTAATACTTCAACTTGTTGTCATACTCCAGATTTTTACTACTTAAAAAAAAATCAACATCTTAATTTGCTTGAAAATTACAACAGACCTGACAAGCTACTAGCAAATGTTCTTTTAATCAAGTGAGCCAATTTTGACACCTCTTTTAAAAAACTATAAAAAGCAACACACTGTGTGATGGTTACAGTGGGAGTGCTATTTCCAGAAACCTGCCACTCATTTTGTTTACATGTGTGAGCGATACCTGTGGCTTATGTGGAGAGACTTACAATTAATACACATTGACCAATTTCCATTATGCTTGCTCACAGTGGGTTGACACATTAAAAAAACGATGGCAGCAGTAAATGGCTTGAATCAAAGAGAGCATAGAGCAACAAAGAAGAAAATGAACACATAAAATAGGAAGTTAAATACATACTAAATGCAGGCACAATTGTTAATTCAACCAGAAATCTTCCTTTTGCCATAATCTAAACCAGAGCTCCATCAGTAGGAATGCACTCACCTGTTCACTCTTAATCCATAAGCTCTCCCAGTTTTGCTTTCAATTCTGCATTCACAAAACCCTGTGTGATTTGCTGCTTCCCATGGCTTGCTTGCTTCTGACAGCTTGTGACCCTCAGACAGTTAAGGTCACTCTCAGCCTCCTAAGGGAAATCCCTTTTGAATCTCATGATTTGGTTTTCCCCTTTAGATTCCTTAAGTTGCTCCACCCTGGAAGGGTGTTTCAGGTGGCTGTTACCTGGTTAAGGCAGCACCAGGCAAACCTTCCTTTGCTAAAACCCCTCAGTGTTGCCTCCTCCCCAATGCTCACCTGTGAGCTTCCAGGGGGAGCCAGTGCCTGCTCTGCAAGCCCCATGCACATTTCTCTGACCACTCAACCTGTGTCTTGTGCCCACAGCTTTTTATCTTGCATCTGGGGGATGTGTTAAACATCAAGACTCTGCTATTGATATACCAAGCAAGGGGACTCTCTTATGGCTTTTGCATGTATTTGAATGCCACTGCTGATAGCTCGGTTTCCTCTGTGCCATGGATGTGGCCATCACAGTGCTAAGTGAAGGACTGCAATGTGCCTAGCAATAATCTTCAACAGTAGACACATCTTCACAACATCAAGATGTGATACATTTCATTTTGGGCTGCAGCTTGTTTCCAGCAGGATGCTGTCCTAGGCAGGTCTACAATATCTTGGTGAGCAAATCCTGGCCTCTCCAGACACTTACTGTCCTAGGCAATGGCAGAAATGGACTCTTCCTTAATAAGGGAGACCTCTCATGTGGGCTCCTCCTTTACTGCAAACTCCAAAGCCCCATTAAAAAACTCGTGGTGACAGTTTCCTAGAAAGCATGCTTTCCAGTCAATGGCAACAGACCCTCATGTATGGGTGACACTAAAGACTGTACTGCTGAACTCAAAGACAAACCAAATTCCAGTAAGACTTATCTCCTCAGTGAAGTCTGATGTTGGTACTATGAAGGCACCATTTTCTTTGCTCAAAATGGTGCCCATCACCAGCACAATGTTTTCCCCACAGTGCCAGGGAGACCCTCTGAGCACATGCAGGAAGAGCCTCAGCTGCTGCCTGTGTGATTAACATCATCATCACACAGCCAGCAAAGGCCGCTCATCACAATGTGCATGCAGCAAGTTTAGTCTCAGCGTGTGTTCAGGGCAGAGCTGATCTGCCCCAAAATGGCAAGCCCAACTTGCTATACATGATACTGAAGATAAATTCTCAGATGGCTTCACTCATCCCCACAGCTGAGTCAATTAACAAAGCTCTGTATACACCAGAACATTTGTGTTGCTAATCACAACAACATTGTAGACAGCAATGATCAAGCAAAGTAGTTCCTGATGTCTTGCTCTTACTGAGTTCCTTGATGGCCTCAGATCAACATACTCCATTTTTTATTGTTTCCAACGTATATTTGCAACTTTCTGGGTTGTTTTTTTGTTTATTTTCCCCTTCAGAATAATTCCTTTGTACCTAAATTCTTCCCTGCAGATTGTTACTGTCTCCAAGACAGCAGAGAAATCCAGAAGGAACACTGCTACATAAACCCTCACCATTTCTCCAAATCCTAGCTCTTCCTCAGCCACGTTTCAGTGTCAATGCCTATGTCTGTATCTTGCACCTGCTTCTTTTTCTGCAAGGAAACATTCTACAAACCTCAGACTCATGTCCCACATTTCCTAAATCTTCCATGTTTTATATGCTTCCCCCAACCAAAAGAAAGAAAAATAGGAAGGAAAAAAGGTATGGTGTCCATAGGGATAGTCAAGTGCCTGCCAAATAGAAAATATCCATCCTGGGTCCCACGTGAAGCAATGAAGGTGGGTCAAACACGTAATTTATGGCGGAGGGGGGATGCCTTAGCTCTTCTAACCAAATCCTAACAATTCTCCAGTTTATTATCACTGGGCACAAATACTTGCTCCATTGCCAAACAAGGTTTTCCAGACAAATCAGTTATAGGGGTTTTTGGCTAGTATTACTCCAAGGTATCAGGCCACCGAAAAAAAGTACAGAATTTACAGCACTGAGTTGTGCTCAGTTTCCATAGGCAACACCTGAGGAGACTTAAACACCTTCAGAAATAGGCACATCATCCTGATAAGGATTCACTCATCCTCTAGAATTGGAGTGGTTTAGCAGCTTTGCCCCAGATGTGCCCATGCCTGGACCCCGGAGCAGCCAGATGGGAGATGGTGATGCACATCCCCTCTGACAGGGAGAAACCAACTCTGAACAAGTGCCCAGGCAGAGGACAACAGCAACATTGTCTGGTGCTCTGTTTTGCATAAGGCATCTCAACGGGTACACTCAGAAGGCACCCAGTCCATGCAGCTGTGCAGGATATTCAAGAGGAAAGCACAACTTTAACTACCTTCCTTCAGAAAAGTATGAGTTTTGGTACCTCCAGATTGAGCTTAAACTAAGAGTGTATCTTCAGGATTTACCTTGAAGATTTAGGTAGGATTTGTGGAATCACAAGCCAAAGCACCTGATGGTGGTTGCAAGAGCTTCAGTCCTTCTGCATCACAGGAGGAACTAGAACTGGAACTGGTCTTTCACGAAATTTAATGCAGATGTACATTTAGCCTTTAAAAAGTTTGATAGTAACTTTTGAATGTACTTCCTGCTTTTGGCAGAAGCAGTCCTCAAAAAGATAGAGTCAACAGGACATTTCCGTCTCTTAAGAAAAGGCATGAGGCACTTTGACAAAATCATGTACTGTCTCTCTTCTGTCCGTTTTGACTGAGTGGAGATGCACAACTTCAGGTGATCTGGATCTTATGGAGAAAGACTTTGCCAGAATGGCAATGTTTTTTTAACTGTCATTGAGAAAAGATTTAAAGAATATATGCCAGCCTCAATTTCTAAAGACAGATTAGACACTCATCCACAAGACTTTTTCCACTGCCACAGATTGCACAATACATTTATCAAGGCTAATTTCATTTTGCAGTATTGTTTTGCCTATTTGTGTTTGCTAGAACAATAGCAATAGCATGACAATTAGTGTCTGAAAGAACCATACTGCCCATTTATTTTCTGAATAATAGAGTCTAGCTCACTTATTAGTCATTACTGTAATGGAAATTTCATGCATTTCTTAACCTGTTTTTTTGTACAGACTAAATTTAGATCTGAATTTCTAATTAATTACTTGTAAGGCAATCCCTCTTATATCCCTATCTTGCCTTTGTGAAGGTTCACAACTGCATCTTCTGAAACAGTGTCCAAACATGCCGTTTGATATTTTCTATCAAGCGCAGATTCTTGGAAATAGTTTTGTCAGTATCTTCTTTCCCAGAAGAGAGTAAGAGGCTAGTCTTGCCTCCCTGACAAACCCAGACAACAAACATCCTAGCATCTGTAAAGAAGTCCCTCTACCAGGCTTCCCTCCATAATCAACCAGTATAACCTACTGAGCAAGCAAGCTACAGGTTGCACAAGTTCTCCTGCAGAGGTCAGCTCAACCTTTCATGTTTGCAAAGAGATAATTTGGTTTCTCTGCTGTTTCTTCTTTCCACTGAAAACCCAGGGTATTGCAGAATTTTTAGGAAAGGAAAGCATTAACTTTTGCTGTTACTCTTCAAATTGCCTTGCTTTCTTGCTGAAAGTTGCAGCAGGCTCTGGCTACATGGACTGTGTGATGGCTCACTTCTCAGAGCTGCACTTTTTGCCACTCAACAACCAGAAGAGAGTTGCAAGACTAGAAGGTGACAAGAACCACCCACACATCACTGTGCAACAGCTCCCTATAAAGGAAGGGAAGGAGAAAGGATGAGGATCTTGGGTTTTATCCCTTCAAGAGCACCTATTTATCTATATTTTAAAGAGAAGCAAATAGAACAAAGTGGAGGAATAACTAAGGGAAGGCAAAAAGGAAGGGCAAAACCAAACAATATCTGAAAAATCGTATTAGTACGTGATAAAATTGGACAGAGTTTACATAAAACTTTAAAGAAAACACCTCTGTGTTTCTTCCAAAAACTTTCAAGATGAATGCTTTTTTCTTCACAACAATCCTTATAGTCAGTGATTATTTGAATGAAATGACTGTGTTTGTTTTGCTGTTTTTTTTTTTTTTTTTGTTAAAATGAAGACTGGATTGTTTCTAAATGAAAACTTTTGACACCTATTCTGGAAAACTAGAAACTAAATGGTGGAATATTCCAAACTCCTGAGGACATTGCATTTCAGAATATCTTTGTGAAATAATTTAGGGCTCAGTTTAGGGTTTCATCCAGAAATGGGTTCAGAGCTAGGATCTGGCCCACAAAATTATGGGCTACATTTTGGTCTGTGTGCCAAGCTCTTGCAGAGGCTGGCTGGCAGGCTTTTGGTCCTGCTGTGATAGTGGGTCAGGGTGAAACAAGGGCAGGCTCCTGAACCCAGAAACTCAGTACTGTTTTCAGATCCACCAGTTCACGTATGATGTGTAATCTCAGAGGTAACTGGCTTCATTATTTATTAGATAAATAGTATAGGGGTTCAAGGTGCCAACTAGATACATGTGCATAACTACATATGTTAATGTCTTTAAGTCTTCTGGTGCAACACAGATACCCTATGCTATTTCCATAGTATCAAGCATATTAGGTTTGAGTCCTGATTGTATTTTGGAGCCCTTCCATTAGTAATAAAATGTAAGATGAAATAAATAATAAATATTGAATGTTTTGTGCAGAATTACAGCTGAAGATTGCACATATATGGGATCTTATCCCAGCTAGGAAAACAGATGGTGTTTTAAGGTTCTATTTTTATGACTTTGGAAAGAATATACCTTTCCCATTAAAGTGGCAAACTAAGGTTTTGTTGCTACAGGACATTCTTTCATAATTTTTCTTCACTATATTCATTCAGTCTGCAGCTCATATATCTAAGTGATTTGGCAAAGTACTTTTGAGCTCATATTATTGAGGATCAGTTTTCCTTCAGCACCTAACTAAAGTAACTGAAAATTCTTTCAATATCTGCTTAGACATACCAGTTGCCCACAAAATTTGTAATAAGGGCAAATTTCAAACTTGGACTCTGAAAGATATTTTTCTGCTAGGTAGCAGCCTTTCTTTATCCTTTTTTAGTCCCCTTTCTATTCCCTTTCAATAAGCATTAGTACAACATAGCTTTACTGATTTCTGTAGCACAGGAAATAGACATCACACTTGCATGTGTGAATATTTGTGGAAGAAAGTGTATTTTCTACATCAAGGTGTCTTTGCAGAAACAGCACAGGACTCCCCAAATCCTTTCACAGTAGCCAGAAGAAATAAAACTACCATGATCTTTTGTATGTAGGGCAAGAAAAGGAATATGCAACACTTCTGTGTCAAGAGAAAGTTTAAACTGAAACTAGGTACTGATCCAGTTCATTTTGCTTTAGTCTTTCATAAGATTAATATTTTTTTGGGTTGAAAGAATGCTTCTGGCAAGGTCTGCATGCCCTAGAAAATCAAAACATGAACAAGTTCTAAGGTTTTCTAACCCCTTTTTACCACTGGCTCTCCCTGAGTGAGTACATGCTCCAGAATCTTCTTTCCAACAGCTAATTTCAAAAGATACACTTGTGAAAACTGAACAGGAGCACCTCATGAGTTCCTTGGCCTACTGCTTAAAGTCTATATGAAGCTTTTCAGACATTTTTGCAGTTGACACTGAGAATTAATTTAAGTGACTGACAATTAGACTCAAAAAAATCAAAGTGAAATAAGTGGGAGCAGACAATGGTCTGTAGAAACCTCACCACCCACAGCCCTTCTTTATCAGAATAAGGGACTTTCTATTAAAAGGTTTGTCTTCTTTGCATTGTTTATTCTGATCCCTGTAAAAGTAGCAAGACTGGTGGAAACTTCAGTTATCTACAGCAAATAGTAATGAATATTTTTGGCTGGGTTCAGAGACTGCAGAGGTCCCACATGACTATAGTTGCTTCCCTAACTTCTCTCTCTCAAAATGAAAAAGTCTACCAATAGGCTGGGCAGCCAACCCCTGTGCTTAAACTGGTCTCTTCCTCTGGTGTCCCGCTATAACAGTGAAGCAACATATTTGCTAAAATGCAGTCTTACAGAACCAGCAAAGTGGAAGAGACTGGCTGACTGAGAAGATGAGTCAGTTCAGAGAGTGCAGGTTAATATTTGAGCCTTCCCCAATCTTCCTGTGTGACCTTGTTTAAATTACTTCATTCACATCAGTTTTCCCTCACTTCAAAAAAAAAAAAAGACAATAAAATCTTTCCCTACCCATCTTCTGTATATCTTGCCTGTACAATGTTGTAGTTTTAGATGTGTGGACAGATAGGGTCTTGGGTATCATTAAGTTTTCTACGTGATACTGCAAACACCCCACCCCCACTCCCCCTCCCCAAATCCAGAAGAAAACTGTATTGTGTTAGAATCTAACTGTACCCTGAGGCCAGAAGATGTATTCACCAATTTCTGGTTTGAGTTCACAGTTCCACAAAGCTTGAGAGCCTACTTGCAGCAAAACCCCATCATAACTTTGCTGAAGATTTTCTTTTGGGGATAAGACTATTATTAAAAACAGGGTCTTCTCTAAATAGCAACATTTTTGTATGTACAGCTTTCATCACTTTGAAATTACTATGTAGTAATTAAACACGGCCCAAACCTTCCAGCAAGCTGCACAGCACTGGAGGCAAGAAGCAGTGAGAAGCCAAAGCCGTAGGTACGCAAGCACAGGGAGTGGGAGGGAGAGCAGGAGGCTCTGCAGGGCAGGGAAGCTCCCGGTGTTGGCTTCCACTGAGGCTACCTGCACCGGCGTGCTGCTGCTGCCTCTGCCAAATGGGTTCTTTTAATAGCTAACCCAGGGGTAATGTGTGTGAAAGTACAGTACTAATTATTCTCAGCCTTTTTGTTCCTTAAATGAAATCTTCACAACTGAAAGAAAAATCCTTGAGGTAAAGACTTCACTTGAAATCAGTATGACCCTCAAGAATTTTTGTTGAATATGCCTTATGCACACACAGTTTAACACAGATAGTTTGGGCACAGAGTACAGTTCCTCTTTCAGTGACGAGGCTATTTATTATTTCCCCTTTCAACCTGCCAGACACTTAAAATACTACTTTTAGTAAGGCAAAAGTAAAACCACACACACACAAAAAAAAAAAAAAAGAAGACAAAACAGTTCATTTAATCTTGAATCAGATGAAGAATTCTGTAAAATATGATATTCAGCCTTAATGGGTTCCAACAGAACAAAGCATTGGGGAAAAAAGCAAAACTTATTTTAGTCCTTGTTTTTCTAGTGGAGCAGTCAGTTTCTAACTGCCAAAACCTGAAAATTTAGGGGACAGTTTTTAAGGAGACATCCAGGGATTTGGCAGTGCCATTTTGTCAAGGCTAAATCTCCCAGAACCTCCTGCCTAGTGAGGGCATCAGCTAATGCATGCTGTAATTTTATACAGACAGCCCCGGAGTCTCTTACTGCTGAATTATTTATTAGTGAGACTAGTTGTTTGTCAAGGCAGATAATGGGGAAAATGTTCCCTGGGAAAAGAAAGATAATAGTCATGCTTTTAGTCTAAAAAAGAGTCTTACTTTATATATTCAATATTTTTACTCTTTGAAGTTGAAAACATTTAATAGCTGATCTTAATAGGTTAAAGAACACTTAAAAGACTGAAAGATCTCAAAAGATGTATTTAAACTGAGGAATATTCTGTTTTGGTAAAGAATTCTTAAATTATGTGCTTTGCACACCTAAGTGCACTGTTTTACTGAAGAACTAATGATTTTTTTTTTAAGAAAAAATCTAATAACCTCATGCCAAAATTTTCAGCTTTTGTTACTGATAGCAATAAAAAGGAAGAAAGAAGATGGAGCAGTTCAGTGAACTTGGTGGCCTCAAAATATAAGGAAAAGAAACTCTAGTAAGAAGTGCTGCTCTTCCTGGCCAGGCATCTCTGAAGCAATGTACCTTCCCCAGCAATTCCCTCAACAAGGTCTCAACACTTGCCCCAGATACAGCCCCAGAGGGACAGTGAAACCCAATGTTCCTTTAGATACGCACCTTTCACTGTAAGATGGAGGGCATCCTGGTATTACTGAAGGAAGGATGCCAAATTGCAAACCCTGCCTAAGGAGAAATTTGTGTGTGTATTGATCAATGCCTGAAGTACCTTCCAGCTTATGAATGTAATTTATCATTTGTTCTCTAGTGGCCTGATCTGGTTTTGGATGAAGCCAGTGGAAAAACTCCTGCCAACTCCATTGGCAGCTAAATCAGGACATAGACGGAAATATACAGAATTTCTAACAAATTTCAAAAGCACAGGGAAATAGTTTGGCAAAAACACTGTCTGACTCTCAGCTGAAAGATTCAGAAATACCCTTAAAAGTTACCTGTTTAATCAAGACATGTTTAGTCAAAACTAAACTTCAAGCATGAGAGGCATATATATTATATGACTTAAGTAGCACTTCAGGGATAACTATTAGATACATAAACTTTTAATTATTGCACATATACCTATAGGCTAGAGCTGGGTCTGCACTGAACAACTGAATTGACAAGTGTATTTTTGGTTTGCTTCTGTCTGTTGATATCGCTAAAACACAGTTAAAACAAAGTTGAAAGTAGAAAAATCATCAATAACTTTTGGCTGGGCTCAGACATAACACACAAATGGAGCTCTAATGTTATAATGCAGATTTAGAAGAAAACAATGTCTCCAGGGAAAAAATGGGGCAGGTGAGGGGGGGAATGAGTCAGCCTACATCTACTCTATGGCTACCTCTCAGGCACAAATATTTCAGTTGCCCAAGGCAGGAGACTGCCAGAAGCCAACAAGAAATACTGGGAAATAACAGGTGGTGGTTCCTGCTATGGGAGGCAGGAGACCTTGGTAGGGATAAGGAACTCCAGCCCTCCTATTGGGCAGGAAGAGCAATCCTAGCTCCATCTAGATACCCCTTCTACTTCCCCTATTCCTACCCCACACTACTGAGAGGCTGCAGCTGCCTGTATCCTTTATCCAGTGGCTAATAAGTGCCATTTTCAAATGGAAAGAAGTCTGAATACATGCTGATCTTTAGACTGAGGAGCAGCCTTTGAAAATACACTCTGACAATACTTAGAGTGTAATAACTGGAGACAAAGTGTAGCTGTTTATAAAGGCTATAACAGAACAACCAATTTAGTTATTAATCTATTCCTGGAAATAGAGAAGTACATCATAGCTTATGTTTTCCAGATGACTGCTCTAATCAGACCCTGTAAGTCAGAAAGAGCTCGATTTTTCCCTGTGATCTTTATATTCTTCATTAAGCTGACAATCAGCATGAATTAATCAACCCTTAATCTGTTCATTCTAGGAGAAAAAATATTTCCTTTAAAAGATTTTCTATTTTCTCTAGAGTGTCTAATTCATCCATATTAGGCCTTGAGACATGGGGGAGCTGCACAGAAAGCTCTTTTCTCCCACTCACACAAATCCTTCCCTAACCTGACAGCTGCTTACTGTGCCACATACAGTCAAGTTCACCAAGGTCCTTGGTATATGCTTCACTTCCAGCATATCAACTATCTCATTAAAGTCAGTGCTTCACCATAACCTCAGAGACAGAGAATCCCCACTTGGCTTTTTTCTCGTCACCCAGAAATCATAACATCCCAATTTAGGTGAGGAATTCTCTGACCACAGCTGGGAGGGAGGATTCTCGGGGAGGAGGGAAAGAAATAGGGCAAGTGTAGAGTGCTTCTCCCTCAAGTGATCTCCAAGCCTCCAGCAATCAGGAATTTAGGGGCTTCCTAAAACAGAGGCTGCATCCAGACCACCATGTTTAATAGAAACTGATAAAGATGTGAGCAACTCTGCAAGTCCCCTCTTGTACAGATAATAAACATTACGTTCTCTAATTCAGCATGCCACTTCTAGTATTAACTACATAGTTTGATATTTTTGGGCTGAGTTTGCTCCCTTTTGATTGCATTAACAAAGCTGGCAACAATTTGAAAGCAGCAACCATTTGGATCTGGAAGCATCTACATCTTGTCGCAAATACCTGAAACTGTGACTTTAACAATCATAAAAGGTATTATGACTGCAGATGTTTCTTAAACTTTTATTTGCCCAAAACAACAACACCAACAGTATTGCAACTTGCAAGT
The DNA here is from genome assembly GCA_031468815.1 of Morus bassanus. Taxonomy (NCBI): domain Eukaryota; kingdom Metazoa; phylum Chordata; class Aves; order Suliformes; family Sulidae; genus Morus; species Morus bassanus. The sequence goes on along the minus strand of CM062567.1, from coordinate 52,378,248 downwards.
CTTTCAGAGAAACCTTAAAAACTTTGTGTAGCCTGCTAGTGTGTGCTTAATGGAGCTGCAAAATTCAGGGCATTTTTTCAAGTTTTTAAGGAGTTGCACTGTAGAATAAACATGTGAACCCTTTGCAGAGAAGCACTGTGAATACCAGTGCATACGTCAAATTCCTCCCTTCCTACAGCTTGACACAGTTTTTGTTCAGATGATGGCATTAGCACTCTCTCACTTCTAAAATAAACTCAAGGAATTTAAGAAGTAAAGAGCAGGTTAAGAGATAAATTGTTTCCAGTTATGTTTTCTGTTCTGCCAATAGAGCCAGCTTTTCTTCCTGGGCAAAAATCTAAGGCATAGTTAAGGAGCAGGTGGATTGCATGCGTTTCCCTCAGACATATAACCTACCATGCATATGCTGGGTGAATATTCCATAGAGCTCAGCTTGTGCAGGCTGCTTTCATTAACCCAGTGTTCCAGTTTATTATCTGCCTAAAAACAGCAATGTGATGTAATTGTCAGATTTTTCAAAAGAAAAACACAGAGCAATTTTCCTAATTGAGCCAGCTATTTTTCTTGCCCTTACCTTTCACAGGTGTTGGCTGCCTCTGAGCCCAGCCTGTATGAATATTTTTAGGAATCAATTTTACATGGAAGCAACCTGAGCATTAGAAGTGGGTCTTATTTAGGTTTTAGGGGAGTTGACATTTCAGTCACTAGCAACCCTACACACAAAATATCTTTGAGTCACTGAATGTGTGATTACATCTTTCTACAGGCCTTCCTCTACTGGGAAATCAGTGTTCCATTTACAGCAGAAGGGCTTAAATGGTTTAAAATTTAAAAAGCTATCATGATTCACCCAAAATAACACAAATAAAACTCAAGATCTAATTTCCAGCACCTTCCTGATCTACAGTGGTAACGCACCCAAAAATTACCTGTTGAGCAAATTACAAGGGAAGGTGCCTTCCCAAGACCTTTTGAAGATATATGTGAAAAATAAAAGGAATTTTCAGCAAGAACCAGATTGTAACAGGCTTGTGGGCAAGGAAGCAAGCATGTGCATGGGTGGGCAGCGTGCAGGGAAAGAGGAGGTAGGGAGCAAGTATTGAAACCCTGCCACTTGTCCTTTGCCTTTTGTGGCCTGCATAAGGACCTTTTGTAATTCTACTTCCAGCACACAAGTGGAGGAGTAAAGAGGAAGAAGAAAGGAAAGAAAGAGATATATATCCATGTGTTGCTCTTAAATATGGTATTTAGGAGTTTTCATATGAAGGAACAAGTACCATCTGTACCCCACTTTTTAGAACTTGAAGTAAAACCTATACAGAAAGACCTTTTTGCAGAACAAAAACACTTGCAATTTCAAGGACAGCCACTGAGCTTTTAAAACTATTTAGCAAAGATACCTTACAAGCAAGCAGGTAACACAGCTACAGAGATATCCTTGGGCTGGCAGGTTCTACCACAGAAAGGATCTGACATGCTGCTAGCAAGAGGGAGAAAAGAAGGGTAGATACACCTCCTTCCTCCCATTTCATTCTTTCCATCAAGGCCAGCACCAGCTGTGGTCTATTGTTTAGTTTGTCAGACCTTAATTTGTTTTTTCCGTGTCCTCACTTACACCCCTTCTTTGTCCCCCCCTCCAGCCTGATTCAACTTTTGCTTTTTGCTTGGGGCTAAACTGAGGTAGTTATGCTGAAACAGAGGACAATAAACTCTCACAGCATTTCTCTATTTTTGCTATTTTGATAGCTAAGTTAATTAGATAGAAATATAAGCTATCAATCCACCCACCCCCCCCAAACTATGTATGCAGGTAGATGGACTCCTTACCCTCCCTGTATGTTTGGATTTTACTTCCTTTAGCTTTGCCTGAAGTTAGAGTTGCACTGTCAGCTATTTACTTCACACTCGGAGATGGTTTTCCTTTTTAGCCAGCTGGCCTCATTCAGAGCTCCTACCATATTTCTCTATCAGACTAAAATTCCCTGATTACTATCGCTAGAAAGCTGTCAGTGTACCTGCTCTTTAAAAAGAGAAGATAACACCACTTTTTTTTTTTTTTTCTCCTTACTGTTTTTGCAGGAGTGGGGTAGGGTAGTGGGGAATGATTAGCTACAGATGATTTTCAACAAAGGAATGATAATGGGAGCGTGTCTCCAGGCTGGGGAGAAATACAGATTTGATATATTAGCTGTTACAGCTGAAGTCTAGGTCCATAACACAAAAATCACATTTGCTTGTGCAGGGGAATACTTATCAGATTGCCACTGAGCGGATGACAGCTCATGCAGATGAGGTGCTGTTAACAAGCATATGGATGCCCACAGTGCCCAGAGAAACTGGGCTTTACCTGAAGTAAGCACTTCACCAGTGTGATCTACTGTTAAATATACCAACACTTTTAATAGTTTGCATTTGCTTGGGAAGAAAATAAATGCATGTTTTCTAGTAAGGAACCGCTACATTGAACAGCCGCAGGGATTTCTGAGAGATTTTATTTCTGATGGCTTATGTTAGATCTATTTCTCACATAGCAATGGATTGAACTTGAGTAAAATCTATCAGGCTTATTCTCCAGTATCTTACATCAGCTCTATGCTAACACAGCACAGCAATTTCACACCCAGCACAGAAACTGGGAATTGGGTCCTCTCCATTAAACTCAGCTGAAGCTTCTGATTTTTACTACAGGCTTGTAACTCTGATGATCCCATTTAGGTGAAAAGCTTTTCTCTCCAAAAACAATTTCATCTATATTCTCATACCCAGAAATATACACAACAGTTGTTAACTAGCGCAGATTCTCCCACATTTTTATATGGCTAAATAGTTCCTACTGTATTTATAAGAACATATTATTCTTCTATTTCCTTCAATCACCCAGTGCGCTTTTGTTTTTTCAGCTTTATATGTAGCTTTAAGGCTGTAACACTGCTAGAAACCTGAGGAAAGTGCTTAAACATATAAGATTCCCCAAATCAACTTTAATGGAATGAAATATTAAAGCAGCATGGTCAACATATGCCTAAGACTCACCCATACTTCTGTGTAGACCAGCTCTACAGCCACAGAATGTATTTTTCATCTGTCTTTCACCATGGGAGATGCAGTTGTGTTACAAATGTAGCATTTCAAATCTCAAAAGCAAAAAGTCAATGGAGAAATCAACATATGAAAGAAAAAAATGGTTATTTAACACACAGTTCACAAAAGTCACTTCAGAAAAATAGTAGAGAGAAAATACTCAGAAAGCCAACCATTAACATTATTTCGTAAAAACATCCTTATTGGGTTCATGGAAAGACTAGATTACTTTTGATGAAAATTAGTTGTGTCTCTCACATAGCATTTTATTCTTGCAAATGTCTGTTCTAGCTTAATGAAAAGGAAAAAAAAACATCAGAATGACAATTGGGTGGCATCAACTCCCTTCTCCCCCATAACTATTGAAGCAAAATTCTTATGTCACAGAAATGTTTCACAGAGCATAGTGCAGCCTGTTAAATTGATGATCAACATGAGAAAACAGCTTGAGTAGGGACGTAAAGAGTAGTAGTCTTGACTTATATTGAAGAACTAAATGTTTTGGAATAGCCTAATTATTACTTTTTGGTCTCCTCTTGCTGTTGCAGGTCACTAGACTATGACAAATATGAAGAGCAGCTGTGACATTTGCCAAATCATGGGATTGTTTGGAACCAGCAAACCCAGGAGAGATATCAAATTATGCAGATGATGAAAACTTTAAACAAAGTGAGTTATTTCAGTTGATTCGGTTTCCAGGAAATTCAAATAAAGAAATTTGTTTCCAGGAAATGGAAATAAAGAAAATGGCCCAGCTTTGTTTAAAGCTATGTGCACCTCTCCTCCCAGCCTTCAGAGAGTATTGCATGAGTTTCATTGGTCTCTGAACTAACCCAAAACCCACACACCATTAAGAAATAAAATACCAAGTTAATTATGTAGCCCAGAGACATCTCTTTTTCAAAGAGGCTTGGCTTCTCAGTAAGATACCAATCTTTTTCTCCAAATGGTGTTGCCTCCCTCCAGTTGCTCCATTGTTTCCTTTGTTATGCAAGTGGTTTCTTGATTAAAATTTGTCAACTGCCCTTCCCCTAAGCATTCTCCAAATTCAAATAATATTTGCAGTTGTTAAATGTAAAAAAAACCCAAACACAAAAAAACCCCTCCCAGACAGTCACTCACTAAAAATATTAAATGGAGAATGTAAACATGCATTTTGTCTCTATGTACTCCCACAAGAAAGATGTAGAAGAGTTTATCAGTAATGTGCCAAAGGCCAGATGCTTACCTGGAACGATATGGTTTCACTGTCCCCTGTATCTCTCTCTCTACACCTGCCTGTTCTTTGTGAGCATAGTAGATAATTGAGCTATCTTTATTTTCCAGCTTTTATACATACGTATACATTTTAATCCTTAGGTATCCCTGAAACAAGCTGTTTTCAAAGGAAACTTTAGAATCTGCATTGTCCCCCTTGTAACGGGGGAATATTTTCACTGTGTAACTCCCAGTAGTTCTCATGAAAGTGTATTGATACACCAGTAAGAGGTGAACTTTAGAAGATTTGTAGTTTTAAATACTAAAAAGAGACTTCAAAATGCAGAGGATTCTTCAACTTGTATTCAAACTTTCTTAATCTAAAATGCTGGAATGAAATTCTCTCAATAGCATGTTTCTTAAGAAGTCTTTGAGAATGATGTGATTCTGCTTGGGGAAGAAGTCTCAGGAGGACGGCTCTTACAATATCATGTCAGTACTGCCTCTAGTCTTGGCCAGACCATACCAAGAACCACAGCCATGTAGAGACCAACAGCAGAGGAAAAAAACACATTTTGAACACTTTAAAACTCGAGAAGATAAGCAGTTGGATACTGAGAAAGAGCACACAATTTTTTTTGTTTATCCACTTCAAACCCATCTGTTCCTCTCTATGTGCCTATTTTCACATTCCACTCTGAAGTGAAGAAGCCATGTCACTATAACTCGCTTCTAAAATTGAGAGCTCTAGGAAAACTAAAGAAAAAATGATGCAAATATTTGCTTCAAGACACACTTCAGATACATTTCATGACATCTGCATTTGTAAAACTAGATGAATGAATATTTTTTGCTGAGGTTCTCTACTTAGAATTAAAGGAATGGTAATCATTTCCTTTATGTTAGTCACTGGGCATAAAATAGAAATATGAAACTCTCTCAAGGTTTTATTATTACTCTACCTATCAAGGCTTACTAAGTTTACTTATCTTTTCCTGTCTATATGATATATATGTATAAAATGCTGCAAGACTGTCAGAAATAGAGCTTGGCTGGAAGGTAAAATATTTTACTTTTCAAATGACAGGCTTATGGGTTTTTTTTTTTCTTTTTTTTTTTTCTTTTTTTTTTTCAAAATGCAGCTCCCATAGTTTGAGGAACATTTTAGTGTGAAATTTTGAGTCCTTAAAATCAGTGGTAAAAGCCTGATCAACTTCTTTCAGTCAGAAGCTCTCTTTTCTCTTCAAGACTTCTGTCAAACACTTTACCTTCAATGTCTTATAAATGGCCCTAGATTCACCAATTCAAAACCACTTGTTCAGTCAGGTAAGGTGTTCTCACATCCCAGCATTCATCTGTGCAGCATGCATACAGGCCAGAGCCAGGACTTTGATTTTTTAAAGGTGACTACAGGTTCAATTTTGACTTTTCAGCAAGGAAGAGCAAACCTTTTGTCTGTATTCAGAAGTGGGGAAACAGAACTGAAAGTCCTAAAATGGTTATGTACTTTCAAAGTCTTAGTTAGGTACTTCTCTGTTGCTTGAAACTTGTGGAAAACACAACACTTTATGAACGCTTTATTTTCAAACGTGGTATTATAACTATACTGATGCACTGTGCCATATGTCAATGTATTGGCCATGGACAGTGAGAAGATTGGAGGTCATAGGAGCTCAGTGAAACTGAAGGGCACGATGTGTGCTGTGCGTGCATAATGTGTGCTGGGAGCTTGTGTCTGAAGTCTGCTTCTTGGGTGCTACTTCAGTTCAGAAAAAGAGATGCAGACATTTCTATATTTTACCAGAGTTTAGCCCTATTTTTAGAACTATAGGTCACAGTTCACTGTCCTTTTTAAAAATGACCTTTTCTTTGTTCCCTGTTTTTCAGGGTGCCACTATCATGTTAATCTTTTCCCAGAAATTACCTATAATACTTCATGATGTGATTTATTTTGACAGTCAATGTGTAATCACAGCATGTGCTGGCTCAAATATGTTTTGAGGTGTTCTGAGGGGCCTGAACTGGTTTCTTCAGTACATCCTGTGAAGGTCTCATTTGCTTTATACTAGCTGCCCTGAGTACCAGCAACAGTCTGACAAGTGAAGCACAGAACTCTTGCCAAAAAGGCAAAGTATATCAGACTGCACTGAGCTCCAACCGTGACACTGGTACTGAAAACCAAGATAGTTTAAAGAAAGCTTGGATGTGTATACGCTACTGCTATCATTGCAGTGTGTCTGTACCTTTAGCTCTGCTCCTTCCAGAGGCTAGAATAAAAATCACTTCTTAACCCAGATTTCAGACTCACTCCCAACTTTTGTCTTGTGTTAGAGTAAGTGATGCAGTTTACACTTTTGTGTTGTTCCCATGCATCCTTAGGGCATTTATTTCATAGCATACTAGGCAGGGCCAAAGACTGTGATGCTTGAAACAGCAGTTTATGCAACTGTTAGCCCTTTAAAAAGACAGACAACTAAAAGCTTGCAAAGCCTGAGTACAGTCTGTGCCTTCAATTTGCACAGTGGCTTTAATAAAGGAGATGAGAACATAGTAGCAAAATGAACCCTGAGAGGTCCTGACATGTTTGTTTCCAGGCAAATTTTCAAAAACTCCTATGTGGGGATGTAGCATGGAAGATCTGGTCTGAAATGTCTAAGATTACAAGTTGCAATATGAAATCACAGGAACTAGAACAGCGCGCTGTGAAAGTCCAACTAACATGGAAAGGATTAGCCATTTAAATGAAATAAACACAACCAGAAGCATATTATTCCAAACCAAAAGTTCTGGCAGGATACACACTTAACAAAAATCTATCTGGTGAACCTTTATTTGCATTTTCAAGGGAAGCACATCACCCAGTCCCAACAAATGGATTTCTTATTTTACTGTTTCTATGACAACTGTTTGCCTTTCAGAGCTATCAAATGAAATGAATGGTGAAAAACCACTTTGTATGGTAAATTGATTGCCAGTTCTTTATCCCCGTCATACAGCACTGCTTCACTCAAAGGTGCTTAGTGGTTTAAGCTGTGTCATGTTTCTAAATAGATTTTTGTACTGTCTTCATATAGAACATTAATCCTAGACGATAAACATCTGAGGCCTTAGTAAAACGTGTTTTAGATTTGTGTCTGTAACACAGTCTTAACTGTGATCACATCACAAGACAAAAGTATTCTCTAATCTTTGCAGACCATCATCAACAAATGACACAATTTTTTAAATGTATTCTGATATTCTTGGTGGGGTCATATATTGTCCTCCTCTGATTAAAGGTTAAAATAAACTAATTATTCCATAAAGGATTATACAAATGGAATTTTGCTGTGGCTGTCATGGTCTAAAGACACAGGACAAACAAGTATTGAAGGCAATGCTTTTTTTTTTTTTTTTTTTAAACTTAGAAGAACTGGAAGGAATACAAACACTTCCTCACGTCTGAAAGAGAGTCTGCAGATTCAAAAGCTAAACTGGGTTACAGAATTCATTTGTCCTCCAAAGTGGATGTGATTTTTATTTATGCTTTCTATGGGATCCTATCTAAGTTACTTTGAGCTTCTTTTCCATTTGTATTCACCAGCTGTAGCTCCCACTGCACTGAGAGAGAGAGAAGCTGTCACATCACTCAACACAGAAATGCCCTCAAGGCAGTTATTCTTCTCTTTCTGCAGTTGTTCTTCAAGTGCTTCAGGATCCTATTGTTTTCCACAGGTCCAGCTTAACAGTTGGGCTAAACTTCCCTCTCTTGTATCCCTGTCCCACTCTTACGGTGAAAGGCCAACTATATTTTAGGAGATCTTGGCAGGAACATTAAATGAGAGTTCTGTTAAAACTTCTTGGCTGAAAACTGCCACATGAAGAAACTGAGGGAGTGGAATCACAGTTTCTGAATTTTTCTCCTAACAAAATAGCCAATTTGCAAGTTTTCATGTATGGGACATTTGAGTGAAGATGAATGACATAGCAAGCTTGTATGAAGAACAGCTCATGCTGGAGAAGGGAACCCTTCTTGCTCGCTTGCATATCGATTAACTGACACCTCAAGATGCTATTTTGCAGACATTCTTCAATGCTGAGTCAAATGTAAGTAGGCAAGAATACATACGTCAGAAGTAAGTATGTCACTGTAGTTAGCATGAGCTAACATTTTTATATGTGCCACAGGATCATTAGTTGGGACATAAGAACCCCTGCCTTGAGTAGGTAAAAGATATTGGAGTTTGGGGTCCAAGTCCTCAATCAAGTAGAATGGACTTGAACTTAAATTTCCAGGATCCCAGATCACTGCTTTGGCTATTGACATTCACACTGGAAGTATCATCTGGCCTGAAGAAACTCTCTCCTCCCCTCATAAAGTAAATGTAAAAGTGAAAACACATTCCTTCCTACAAGAGGTTTGAACTTTGAAAAACTACCTTTTTCCAAAGAGAAGTCGTCATAACCAACCTTAGAAAATGAGTCTGGATTCTACAGACTCTCTTCTGTTACAATGAATAACCAGGTACTTAGAATGCATTGTGTAGTTGCAACAACAGATTGACATATATGATTTCTTATGGATATAAAAAACCAGATCCTTAATTTATGACCTAACTGGGAGAAAAAAAGCATGTATGTTTGTGTATGTGTGTGTAGAGGTCATCTTTTTTTGCAAAGCCAAATAATAGAGGACTGCACTACTTTGCATATAAAAATGTTATCACTACAGTTTATCTATAATATGTGCCTTCTCACTGACATCTCACACAAAAGCTACTGAAGTTTTAAATTTGGTACATATCTCAGGCTTGTAAAGAGGAATAATGGTGGGGAGCTTGTTATGAACATTACCTGGCTCACTAAACAGAAATTAAGTATCTTTTCACCGCTATTGCTATGGGCCACTCTGTGTTGTTTCACAAAGCACTGTTAGGATGTAGCCCTTGGGCCACTGCCCTGAAAAACAGTGCCTCAAACACTCATACATCGGCAGTGATTGCTGAATTAAGCCTGGCAATAGCCAATAATAACATTAACCACAAAAAGCTAATTCCTAATGAAAAATAAGCTTCAGAGCTCTGCCGGGGAAAACACACTCCCGGAATAATAAGATGTTGCAGAGCGGACTGAAAACGCACTGTAACCGCCCCATCTGCTGGTGCGGGCTAACACTGCACACAGCCGCTGTGGAAATTTCTAGTTCATGCAGAAAGAGGTAAGTGTTTTGGCTTGTGTTTGGGTCACATAATATCTGTTTTCATGCGTGGCTCAAGAACAGCCCTGGCCAGGTCAGCCCTGGATCACCGGGCAAAAATGCAGAGGGCAAAACACTGCTGGCTGCCTGGTTTGTTCCCAAACCCCCAGCAATAATGTCTACTGCTTATTAGTAAGCGTTTTCGTCTGTATGTGTAAACAACTGTGGCATCTCCACCTTCTAAGAGATACAGCATTTGGTGAGCATGATGCAAGTAAATACCAGCAGTTGATCAGCCCCAGCCTACTGATACGCCAGCCAAGTCAGTCATGATCTATAAGAGGTGTATCGTGACTACAGTTACTATCACTGGTAGCAATATAATTGCAATACTATTAGAATTATTACAGCATTTGTTAATAACAATTGCTAAATAAATTTCTATGGCATATTATTATGTGATAATTATTATGAAGTGTAGAGCGCTGAGGAGGCAGTAGTTAAAACTTACCACATACTATCTCAGGGTGATGTTTGAGTGCTTGTGATTTTGTTTTACTTCTGTCAGGTAAAGTGAGAGGCAACGACCCATATAAGATCAGGCTCAGATTTCTCCTCTGCTTAATTCTCACCAAAATTCCCTGGCACAAAACCAGCTTTCATTTAGTATCCTTACCATAATGCAAGTCCCACAAAGGTACTTTGTGTGCTGCTCATTATAAGCATAGGAGGGTTATAAGACAATTCTTCAACTTTATGTTATGAATGTGTTCCTATTGCTTTGTAAAGACACAGCAGCATGGCACAAGTATGAGAGCACAGCATCATAGACCTTAAAACTTGAAATTCTCATGTTACAAAATTTAATTTTGTTGTAAACAAAAACAAAAGCGAAGGTGGTGTTTTTCTGGGTTTCTTCCTCCACACTTCCCCCGCCCCCCCCCCCCCCCCCCCCCCAATTTTCCATAAAATTGAATTCTCTAAAATGTAATTTGGGAGCACTATCTCTTTGGAATGTTAAGTTTCTGTCACCATTTCATTCTATTCTATTTCAAGATACCAATATCAGGTGAGTTTATTTTGCTCTATAGCCATCACTAAATATAATATTTTAACCTGAGCATCAAAGTAATGCTTTGCAGCTCAAGTAGGAAACATAAAAATGTTTTAAGTAGCAAATGACATTCATTACAATAAAAATACAGTATGGAATATTGAAAAATACAAAACCTGATGGTCTGTAACATATAAAATGAAATTTGCACCTATTTGGTTAAGACTGCCTTTTCTGACAACCAAACCCTTGATGTAAATTTCAGAGCATCTCTCTTCAGACCTCCAGGTAAAAAACTGCAGAGTCATTCATTTTTTTTCCTGATTTTCCTTATTTTACTCTGCAACACCGTTCCATACATCAAAAAAGGCCTTTCAGCAAAGTAGCCTAACATGCAAATTTACTACCTTGCTCGTAGGACTCCTTGTTAGTGAGCTATATATGTCTTCAGCCTATCATCTGGGGCAATCATGTTAAAGGAGACAAAAGCATTTACCCTGTTAAGTTTAAAAGAAATTCCTACCACTGAGATACCTTGGCAAGTATCTAAGTACTTCTGCATTTCAAATTAGTGAAACTGCAGCTCCTGGAGCACTAACAGGACCCTTACAATTATGGCCATACTGACAGGACCACCTGAACAAAATGGCTGTGATGAATCAAGCCTAACATTTTATGGCTTTTTTTCCCCCACAGAGATAAGCACTTTGGGTTTTCCCTTTCCTCTGATAGAGTTGCAGTTAACAGAGAGGAACGAAGCTTGGACCCCAGCTTCCCAGGCATCACCTCAACCACACCACCTAGCTACCCGGTCCTACACCATCCACACCTGGAGCTTTGGACCCATCTTAGCCAGTGCCACCATCCCTGATCTTCCCACCCTCATAACCATGTGACTACTCACCTAGGTTTCTCCCAGTTCACTCATGTTTTGTGAGGATAGCATGTGATGTTGTAGGTTTTTCCATTATTATCAGCAGCCCAAATGGTCCGAGCTTCGTAAATCAGACTGAGCTGCTGTTCACTGGAGACACTCCAAGGTTTCTAAGGCACCTTTGGAGATCAGCTGTCCAGGACATATTCAACCAGCCAGGTGCCTAGAGGAATATACCAAGGTTACTGTGCACACCCTGAATAGTCGCTTGTCCTCCAGCATCCAGGCGTCACAAAGTGTTGCCTGGATTTGCCATTCAAGCATGGTATCAATGGTACAATGTGCCCCGAATCTACTGGATTTACTGTGGATTAGGCACGACAGAGTGTGTTACATATATTTCTCACTGGAAAATCCCACTCAAGATCATTGCTGCTTTACTAATGGTGAAAAGAAGGAAGATGTGAAGGTTAGAGTCATCTGATTACTTGTTCCTTCCTCTCGGACCAAAGACAGACAAGTGGATAGATGTCTTGCTGTTGCAGTTTCCGCCTGTAGCACTTGTTCTCGTTACATTGGTAAAATGCTCCCATCAGACCAAACATCCGTGCTTCCTCCATTGCTGCTAGGAGCTGAGGGCTGGTCACAGGCCCCCGTGCAGACTTCACTGCACAGACCACCTCCAAGGGAGCAGGGAGCCAGGGCATGTAACTCTGACCCATCTGTTACAAATGACTTAAGGGCCCCCTTGCCCTTTGAGAAAGAAAAATCTTCTCTCCACCACCAGGTGTCCTGCCTTCCTAGATAGCTATAAGCTTCCTGGGTCTAAAACGAACTTCTGAAGTTAGTAGGGGAGTACTGCTGATTCCAATGGGGTTTGGAGCAGGACCGTTGGAGGACTAGGAGAAACCTAAGCCAGAAAATTAAGAAGGTGTGCAGGCCAGCAATGGCCCTTTTTGATCCCTTTGCTCTTCCCAATGAACAAAGGATGGACAAGATGTTTTAAAACTGTAACTTAAAGTCTCCTTTGGTTATTCTCTGAATTTTTGCTTCCTTTTATTCTTTCTCTCATGGTATATTTTTTGTAATTGTATATTCCCTTGATCCTCCAAGTGCAATAAAACAATATGCAAAACACCAACAAGAAGAAAAAAAAAAAGAAATCCCACACTGAGTGCATTAATATGTTGACAGAAGTTGTACTTATGCATGAGGTTCTGCAGCCCTATAAGAGTGAGAAAATACACTTTAAGATGTCCCTTTCTCACTCTCCAGATTTGTATTCTTTAGCTACACGTGCAGAAAAGTTTAGAAGAAATGCCTACATTTGAAGACAGCTGGCTAAAGCTTCCAGAGATTAACATCTTACAAATGAGACCTATTTACATATGAAAAAAGCAATACTGAGAAACAGTTACCACCCTGCACCAAATGCAAACTCTGAGTTCAGCATTAAGTTAACAACTTAAACCCATTAGAAATTCTGATTTGAGAGATACTCCAAGGAATTGAAAGCTTGATCTAAAGCATACTGAACTTGATAGTAAGGTTCATGTTCACTGCAATGGGCTTTCCATTAGGTCCCGTTGGAATTTGATTCCAGAGAATGGATTTTTCTCTCCAAAGTCCACCGCAGCTGTCTGTAGCCGCAGCTCTGCCACACTCTAGACTTTTGTTTTACAGAAATCTACATGAACCTCCAATTTAAATTTACCTTGTCCCCAGTTCCCACCCTGTATCCTGGATAATATTCAATGCAAAACAAACATCTTCCAGGACTTGTAAGCTTAGCAAAGCTGAACTCAACATGATGAAAAATTCAGTTTGGGTTCCATAAAGCCGTTCTATAAATTAGACAATTCGTTCTGTGTCCCCCTACATAAGGAAGTGTATCAATTTTTTAATAGTAAATATCTGGCATATCACTGAGTGCATACATACTGTCTCCTCTAAGGAAATTCTAGACTTCTCAAGTTTATTGGGAATCTTTATCCCCCTCTAAAGTGCCTAGCTTCATGTCAATTCAGGCTTTTCAACTTGTGCTCCCTCCAGATTTTCCCCTTCTCTCAGAACTTACTTCCTACTGTGCTTCTGCAATAAATCCTCTCACCAACCCTTCCTCCCTGAGCTCCCACTGCAGTTTCTCTGCAGGTAGTCAAATGAGTTTATTCCCATCTTAGCAGCATTCCCCTTGGTTTGTGTATGTTAACGAAGAGCCTGCAGCAGCAGGTTAGCACTAACCCAGCTGAGCTCCTCTCCACCACTTCCAGCAACTGCTGCCAAGTTGCACAAGGGAAGTGGCAATGCTTGCGAGCTGTGCTAGCTACAGTAGGAAATGGGAAGTCTTTGAGCAAAACTGATTTTTAAGTTAGCCTGAGGGGAGGGCAGTATTTTGATTTCTGAACAGTTGTAGCGTTCTGAGATTCAGTCTTCATGAGAAGAAAATCTGAGCCACCATATTTCTAAGTAAATGAGATCTACTCACGCTAACATCAGGCCTCCCTGTAGATGTGCAACTCCCTCAGAGACCGTGCTTCAAGGCTCAGTCCTGCCCTAAGTGGTGAAGGCTAAGTGCAAACGCCCATCATGGACAATAGATTGTAATCTTCCTTTCTTTCTGGATTGCTAAAACTTACTTGACTATATAATGTGCTTGACTAAAAATTTTGGGTTTAGGAGGCTCACCTGTAGTGTAGGAGATTTAGATTCTTCTCTGCTTTGACTGATTCAGACAGAATCTCTCCTGTTTGAATTGTTTGAGAATTTCTGGGCCTTAATGATTTCACTTTTTTGTTTAAATAAGAATGACCAGCCATATTGTTTCAGTCTCTTTAACTGGGTGGCTAACACTGAGCAGGAATAAAGCAAGTTATCCTTAAGGAGAAAGCTTACACTTGTATCAATTCTGATAACCAAACCCACATATTTGTGCAAACAGTCATTCCCAAAATACCCATGCAAAATAAAATTGTTCACCCAAGCTATTACTAACAGTGAATGAATAAAAAAGAGCACACTGGTCAGGTATTGAATATGGGACTATGTGAAGCAGTCGTTATCCATCCTGGGATACAGGTGAGGGAGCTACCTAGAGACTAACTCTCAAAGAGTGACAGCCTAAGCACCCCATTTTGCAGTACTATGTCAGCTTTAGTTGTGAAGTTATCCTCTAAAGCCTAGCAGTAATCTGTAACCCAAGTAACTAAGCCTGCCTGAAAGCAAATGTATTTTCTCTTTTCCTGGTTCTGCTGCATGCTTCACTTGTTATAGCCAATTTTAACAAGCCCATTCAGCTGCATTTAGTCTTTTGAGATGTCAGATTGATTTTTATTCTGGCTACTAGACATTGCTCAAGATCATACATTATGGACAGTACCTCACTGTCATCTAAGGCACTGCTGTAGTGGTGGCCATTTTGTAATGTAAAAACCCAGCTGTCTGCTGCTATGTGATAAGTACTAAAAATGGTACATTGCAATCCAAGCTACTGTAGCATTATAGCCAAGAGAGGATTGCAAATGGAATGGTTGCTGTAAGGAAAGGGTATATACAGTTGCACATATGCACTCCAGTGATTCTTATCATGGGAGGGGAGATCGGCATTTTCACTTTTAAGAAAAATTTCTCTCCAGGGTGTACTACTGCTACCTTGCTGCCAATTACTTCTTCCTGGCAATGAACAGACACCGTATGCTTGTAGACTGTGACATTTGATTAACAACTCTAATACAGAGTCACCTGAGGAAGGAGTGGTGTCATTAACATGAGCAAAAAGGAATTGATAGCTGTAGCATTGTCTCTGTGCAGTATTTTGTGGGAAAGCAAGGGAAGGAAGTGAAATAAAATAGAAAGGAATTAGAGCAGGAGAATAATGATTATAGCTGTCTTTAGATAGCTCCCCAGAGAGGAGACAATTGGCAGCTTTTTCTTGGATGGGGCTGTTCCCTTCCCCCATGCAACAGCCTCCATCAGGTTATATATCACTGAAGTAGACTGAATCGCTGCAACGAGGAAGATGACATCCACAGGCAAGCCTAGGGATATCTGAAAGGAAACTTTTGTAGCCTCACAACTTGAACCTCAGACAAGTCCATAAATGCAATTTTACTCATGGGAGACATTGAGAACATCATGATACTCTTGGAGGGGTTGGGGCTGATGTACAGTCCTGCTGCTAGCTCATGACCTGATCTTTCTTGTAGTTTAACAACTAAGCTTTAACAACCCAACAAGCTGAAGAAGTAAATAGGAGAAAGAGAATTATCAGCACCTTTAAGTAGCAGGCTCTTTATGTAAGAAACGTGCAAGTATGAATGTAGAAGTTTGATTTAGCAACTGAGTTTGACAAATACGGACCAGAAGGCACAATTTTACTAACACATGTTCAACCAGCTTCTGACGAAGCCAAATAGGAGACAGGCAAATGGAAGTATCTAAGGCCAAAAAGGGCTGGCAAAACTATAGAAAAGCTACCTTTTTGTTTCTCCAGCATTCTCACATTCACTGTGGAATACAGCTTACACAGATATTTGGACCAATGTAGCACACCTGAGTTACCATAGTACCTTATTTTCTGCAAGATATGAGAAGCTTGTGTGAGGTTTGCAGCCTGAGATATGACAGATTCCTGAGGGCCAAGCTTTTCTCTCTGAGATTTGTTTGTTTGTCGCTATAAATATTACAAGCCTTCAATTTAAACTCAGACCTTCCACCTGAACATGCTGTGCTTTTTGCCCCCCAATTGCTTATCATTTGGGAAAGTAAATGACCAAGGAAGAAGAGGAAAGGTCACAAAATCGTTTAATTCTCAGCTTTTCGCGCTCACAGTTCCATTCCATAGACAAACCATGGATAACAAATGCAACATCAACCTGAACACTTCATGCTTCCCAAATAGAAAAATGCCATATACAATCCTTAAAGGGCACATAAAAGACTGAGGAGCCTCACAAAAAGCCTGACTAACAGCAAGAGAAAACATAACCAACATCAAAAGGTTGAACCAAGAAAGAAAAACTCTTCAAAGGTGCATAACCCAGATACCACAACAGAAATGAACCCAGAACAAAATTCAAGGTTTGTATTTTTGCCCTCCTGGCTTGGATGGGAGGTTTGAAAAAGGTAGCTCTAAGGCAACCAAGATTTAGGACGAAACCTCACGAAAACAACAATCTTTTTCCTCCCTGAACACTGCCCAAGGACTTGTTCATCAAGACATTCATGTAATCCCCTTCCTCTGCATTCATGTCCCAATCTTACCCAATTCTAGAGACTGGAAAAGAAAAAACCTGGTGGCACAATTTGATTGTGACAATATGATCTTCTTGGAAATACATGCAATAAATCATCACAGATTACAAAACAAATGTCAGCTGGTTAGTGTGACACAAGGGCATTTAAGAAGTAACTCCAACTGCCAAACTCCTGTTACTGCCTTCCAAATAAAAATTAATTGAAGAAAAAAACAGGCAAGAAAGAATCAGAAGGTCTGTAGTCTGGTTATGAAATATATGTGGGGGCAAGATGAGTGTAAGGACAGAGTTGTAGCACTGACCTGAATTCAGGCGAAAATAAAGCAAGGGAAGCAGGGCAGCATTAAAAGCTCTCTTGGTACGGCTCTTCAAAACAGAATCACTTGATGCCGGAAAACAGAATTGAGGCAGGCAACCTGGTGGGAAGCCCTCCCAAGGTATTCACAGACCTCATCAATGGGTGGGATATCTGGCACTGGGTGCACTATAATTTGGGGAATTATAAAATATCCTTTATTTTGAAGACAAATGTGCTACAGACAGCTCTCTTAAAATAGGCAGTCACAAACACAAGCACAGAAAATATTCTGGGAGGATGACAGCAGGGAGAACTCCAAAGTGCAAGTTCCGATGCCCCACTGCATCATACCCTAAGACTATGTTGGACAAGATCCTTGGTGCAGTATCTCTATGGCTGTATGTCATGGTTTAACCACAGCCGGCAACTGAGCACCACACAGCTGCTTGCTCACTCCCCCCATAGGAAGATGGGGGAGAGAATCGGAAGAGTAAAAGTGAAGAAAAATCTTGTGGGTTGAGATAAGAACAATTTAATAATTGAAATAAAATAAAATGAAATAGTAATAATAATAGTAATAATAGTAATAATAGTAATAATAATAATAATAATAACAATAATAATAATAATAATAATAATAATAATAATAATAATATACAAAGCAGGTGATGCATGATGCAATTGCTCACCACCCGCCGACTGATGCCCAGCCTGTCCCCGAGCAGTGGCTCCAGCCAGCTTTCCCCTAGTTTATGCGATGAACATGACGTCATATGGTATGGAATATCCCTTTGGCCAGTCTGGGTCAGCTGTCCTGGCTGTGCCCCCTCCCAGCATCTTGTGCGACTCCAGCCTTCTCAGTCAGTAGAGCATGAGAAACTGAAAAGTCCTTGACTTAGTGTAAGCACTACTTAGCAACAGCTAAAACATCAGTGTGTTATCAACAGTATTCTCATACTAAATCCAAAACACGGCACTATACCAGCTACTAGGAAGAAGATTAACTCTATTCTAGCCAAAACCAGGACAGTGTGCAACCTCCATTAAACAGTACAAAAGCGAACAGTTTATTCTTTCATAGATGCCCCCTTGCAGAAAAAAAACATGTAACCAACTTGATCTGTAGGATCTTCTCCTAATCAACATGATGCACATCTCACCTCACTTTCCCACTGCCCCTCCCATAGATGTACAGTGATGAGGGGATCTCAGAGACAGGCCACCTGCCAGAATACCATAAGCATAGGAATTTTGTAAAATATCACAGGTTATCCAGGACAGCCAGGAAGAAAAAATATTTTTGCCTTGTTTTGTTCTATCAAATGACGTGTTTATTTCCAAAAGCGTAGCTATTCATGTGTGCTAACAGCAAGGCAATCCTCTCAGGCATTCAGGCAGCACGTGGCGATTTTACGTGTCAAGGAAAAATACTTCTCATACTACATAATGCATCAAAGATTTGGTGCACTCTTGATTATTTCACTCGAGGATGACATAATAGGATTTTTTTTTCAAAGCAAACACAAGCACTGAGGTTAATGGTTGATCTGTAAATAGACCCTGTAAATATTCGCAATATTTAGCCCTTTAAAATGAAATCCAGCTAATGATATGTCCAGAGGCATGAAGTTAATTGTTTTCACTAACCAGAAATGCAGAAACTGCCATTATTTCCTGCAAATGGCTTTTATACTTCACATATCAAGCTCAGTGTCAGATAGACTATGATTTATGTCAGAGACACTGTACATTTTCCTCAACACTCTCCTCCCATAAAATAAAGCCCCCAGGCAGGAGGAGAAAGTAACTAGAAAGGATGTATACAGCCACCTTCCTGCCCTTGACAGAGAGCCATACAGGTAACAACCCTCACCAAAAAGTGATTGCAGTTATGGGGTAATGGAAAAAAGTTTGGCCAAAACTGAACTAATTTCTCCAATTTTCCAACTATACTGTTTCCTTCACAAACTTCAAAGCCAGAGGTTTTGTCTCATTTATCCTTTTTCCATTTTATGTGAGGGAAAATTAATGAGGCTTGTGAGACTTCAATAATAAGTTAATTAAGATGAAAAAGAAGACTGAAAACCTTTGCAGACTCAGTTCAGACTGTCTTTCTATCATCACTTTATCTAACCATTTTTGTCCAAGGAGCTGAACTAAAATTTTCCTGGGATCAGTTATTTCACTGTTTGGGTCAAAAGACACAGCAATTACTGTTTTATTGTTTCCCTTCCTTCCCCTCTATTCACTTAGGGTTCAATACAGACTTATGACTCTGAAACAATAAAAATCAAACTGAAATTGATTCAATGTTTTTTGAACCTAAAAGACTGAAGTCTCATGTAACTTCAGAGCTGATTCATGTTAAAGCAGAATAAAACTACAGCCCTCAAAGGTGGAATAAAATACCAAACACACGGAAGTTTGAGTGTTTACAGTCAGATTAAGTAGGCTCAGCTTCCATACAAGTTCCTGAACCTCATATTTCTATGAGGGCAGGTTGGAGGCCTTCAGATCTAACAGGCGCTTGCTAGGCAGTGAGGTGACTGAGTTCTGATGTAAGTGAAAAAAATGATCATCAGTGGCAAAACAAAAGCGCACATAAAAACCCCAAAGCACTGCTTTGTAAAATACTCAGAACTAGTTAGTGGTGTGAAGGAAAAATGAGCTTTTCAATCCAAACTGGACATCAGGAATCTGGGCTCTATTTAGACAAAGGACAAAAAAGTGGAGCACAAAAATTTTTTCCTCAAACAAACCCTATGCATTCCTGATTATGAGATGGTGAACACCATTGCTAAGAGAGTTCACCAGTATTTAAAATCATGTGATGCTGAATGTTCTGTGAAACTCAGTTATAAAACTTTTCCCTCCTGCTCTTTATGCTGACACCTTTCTCCTGGCCCTCCCTGCCTTCCTACAAAATATATTTAAAGCCAGTGTGGGTTCTGGTCTGTAAGACATACAGCTTTATCCTAACCAGACAGCCCATCTCAGAATATATTTAAAATAATCTAATAACTAAATTACAGTAATAGTCATTTGGAAGTCACAAGATGCCAACAGTCATTACACAGAAGGCCTTGATATTATACAGTTTTCTCATTTTAAGAGACATAGGAAATAACTGGCTCTGTCTAGTGTGGGCTGAGATATGCTAGACATCTAGTGTCAACAACTTCACTTATGTTTCAGAGTTCATGAAATCCATAAGGTACCTATTATCTGATTATTCTTTCCTTTGGCATCTGCGAAGCTCTGACTCCAACTTTATATTGATAAAACTTTAGCAAAGTTTGCTAAAGATTTATCAGTCTAATGTTGGAGTCAGGTCTTCACAGCACTTTTTTTTGCTAAAGTAATATAACTTGGAGGTCTCCCACTCACTTGTGCTGTAATTTATACCAATGGGCATGAAATGCTAGCCCTTGGGGGTATAAGAAAAGCCCGTTATCAGTTGTGTTTCACTTCCACTGTATATAGCCTAAATACAGCCTACCTATCATGACAAGTCAACAAATCTAACTCAATCTCCTGGCCTTGGCTGGGTGATCACTGCAGAACTGGCTTAGCCAGGTTAAATTTAGATACAACTTTCTCACCCCATGCTCTTTTATTATATTTCCCTTTGCTAAAGTTTGCTATCCCTATAGAAAGGATAGATAACGTGAATATGCTTCATCAACCCCAATCCCAGGCTTGATTGAAACTACCACAGAGGGCTGTGTTTTTACATGTTAAAGGAGCACAGACCCCGAAAACAAAACAAAACAAAAAACCCCAGAAAACAAACAACCCTTTCCCAAAAAAACAATGACTTTGGATCACCCTATCCCCATTTACTGTGCCTTTGTTTTGAAAATATTCCAAAAGGGACATGGTTACTTATATCAACATTGCCAAATGCTTAATTACACAAATGCTACCATCTGGAGGAAGAAAAGATTTAAAGGCTGTTTAGCCAAAACAAATTATATTTTAAATCTGAGATATGAATGCATGTGCCTGGGAGGTCTCAGCTGGAGAGTCCAATGAGCTTTTCAAATGTGGGAGTTCCCACAGCTTTTTAAGCCAACTGATGAGTTGACTGCAGGAGCGATTACCAGAAATAGTGGGCCAAACCTTCCCCAGTTCATTTCCTTGGAAATGTGGCTGGATTCCTGGCACAAAAGCTTCCACCCCTTTGTGTGGGGCTGTGATACTCTCCAAGGAGTTCTGGGCCTGCAAATAGAAAACATTTTCATCTTCACAACTGGCCATCAACACATAGTGTATTATATTTCAGAAAAACTCTACCAATTTTAGACAGTACCACACTCTACACAGCTAAAAATCATTTGCAGTAACATTCTGACATGTATTATGTAGACAGAATGCTTCTTAGTTTAGATATTTCTAGCACCAAGTTTAGGCAAAATGCTAAACATTTCTTCTGAAATATTTCAAAACAAGTATGAGAGTTCATAGGACTAAAAAAAAAATCTGCTGCAGAATGTTGCAATATTTAAGCATCAGGCATATTGCACCTACTTATATATATTTTTGATGCAAAACAGACTTGAACACCATAAAAGATTGCCAACACTGTTCGTCTCAAAACATCCTCCTCTCAAAACCAGTATACAATGGAGAAGCATTATACTTCCCTTTGTATATGTAGGAAAGCCAAGGCACAAACAGGTACACAACTTAAAATATAAAATATATGCCAGTAGCAGATTCAAAAACAGAATGCAGGTTTCCTGATAACCATTCCTGTGATATTTAGTGTAAAAAAAAACCCCAAAACAACCCAGGAGTGTGCATCAGGTGAGAGATCAGACTAAATAATTCATAACTGGCGTAAATCAGTATCCTTGAAATGAGCAACACCAGTTCATCCGGTGGATCCCTTATTTGGATTATACTGCTTTTAGGGACAGTGCTGGAAGGATGACACCCAAGCTGACATCTTCAGCTAAGGATCTGACCCAGCACGTGTGTTTAAGTAGTAAAGAAACAAACTGAGGGTAAAAGAATCAGTGAATACAAATGTTATGGTAATATGGACGTATTTTAGTGAATTTGAGATGAGCGCATAGCATCACTCTCACATTAGCCTGGGTTATTGCAAAGGAGCTACACAACCTTTAGACTTTAGCATCAGATATTTTGTCTCTGTCACTCATTTTTATTTTGTTTAGAAGTTGATTTTTTTTTTATTCTCCAGCTCATTCTATCTTTTGAAGTCTTTGTTACTATGGAAACAATTACAGTGTTGGTCTACACATAGCCTAGTGATACCTCAGAGTGGAAAAAAAATAAGGAAAGAGTTTTTGGCAAAAATTACTTAGATTTGAAAATATAAAGCACTATAGGACAGTTTATTGCCTCCCCTTTAGCTCCCTAATTCACTGCTGATAAAGTCAGAAAGGTTAGTTTACCCAGTTTAAATAGGTGTTTTTGCTTGAAGTAAATTAGGGGAGTTTTCGCACAAACACTTAAACACAAACACAGAAAACAGGGTTGTGCCACCTCAGCAGTTAGAAATGACCAGCAGCTGGGCATAGCAGAGCCTTCTTCTGGGGAAGGACCTTCATGGACTTCGATGAGTGCTAGTATATATGGTACATGCTAGCAAATTAAATTTGCCTTGGACTGTTCTTTGGGATTCACGCCAACAAGCAAGAAATGGCTCAGGTCCATGCTATATAATTTTCTTAACTTTCAGAATAAGATAGCTACATACAGACTGCTTATTAAGGTTGGTGTCCAGACCATGTGACCTCCAAAAACAATGTAGTGGACCTTCTTGAAGAAATAGCTGTTGACCCAGGATGAAATCATACCAGGGCCATTCTAACAGTTCAACTAAAGAGTGGGTTGTACCTGGGAACACAGCATTGTTTATTTTTTTTAGTATAGGCATAGCCACAGGGCACAACTATCCTGATAAGTATCCTGAAAAGAGGGTCAAGGGGCACATTTAAGAACTAACCCCTAATTGTCTGCACTGCTTTACTGCTAGCTCACTTACTGGCTGTCCTGAAGTGCTCCAGCCACTTCCCTCTAAAATTAATCCGCTACAGAAAGAGCTAGCTTTAAATTCTGCAGATGTGACCCAGCCAATTCACATGATTTTTGGGCCAGGGATTTATCTGTGGCCCTCCTTCCTTCAGTGGAGTAGGTACAGCTATGCATATTATATCACAGGAGTTATCAGAACAACTGTGCCTACAAGTACTTAGCTCTTCCCTACAGCACACAAAACTGGCTGCTTAGATCCTGAAGAATAGCAACCACTGAAAAACCTGGCCACAGACAGAAATTCAATCCCATTTCCTAAACGAGCCTGAGGTGCACCCTAGGGAGCCACAGGCTTAAAGAGAAAATTGGAAAGGTATTTGCGAGAGAAGCTGGTCTTGCCACATAGCAGCGAGGTCCTGCTGCAGCTATGGAGGACAAAAGGATAAGTTCAATAGATGAAGCCTTGTGTAAATATTGCAGTACATCTACTGTATAATTGGTTTACTTCAATTAGAAGATATTACTAGATGCTAGACGGCTATCAAATCAGGTTCTTTTGAGAAGAACAGAAAAGATAGCTTTTATTCACTGTCAGTTGATTATTTCAGAGAGTTTTTTTAGATATGCAGTATGTATTTTTTTGTTTGTAATATACAGAATGATGCTTAGGAAGACAAATGTATTAAATTCTCTTTTCCCTCCATCCTAGTATTTTTTCCCCATTATAATTTCTTATGGTCCAGCACTAAAACAAAAATTTTGTCAAAGATGCTTTCCTGCACAGAAACAATTTCTTATTGCATTTCAGATCTGTCTGTTCAAGGGCAATGGACTTAAAGGTATATTTATTACCTTCTACTATATATGCCACTTTTCTTAAAGTTCTTCTTCACTGACACTAATTTCTAGTCAGGAAGAAATCCCCTGAGCTTTCCTGCAATACTCTAATATACTGAATCTTATTAACTAGTGATACTTTTTTCTCCCAGGAAAAGAACTGATTTATTAAATCCCCTTTGACTTCACTGTGAATTTGGACTGAACAAGAAATATAGATATGAGTGTGAGATGCTGGTAAAATGTGGAAACACTACAAAAGTCAATTCCTCTGTGACTTTGAGATCTAAGTGAAATTCTTCATCAGAATGGAGCAACTCTTGGTTTAGTTGTTTATATTTGGTGTTTGACTGTCCAGATATGGAAATTATGCCTGGACAGTGGGCAGGAGCCATTCCAGCATGCCTCTCAAAGATGCAAACATGCACTGAAGGAGATGGATGCTTTTTGCATAATTCCTTTTTTTGCAGTAAGAGAGGGAGGAACAACTCTGAAAAAAAGTTTAAGGAATCAGAGCTTGAGCTGAACTCCTCACATTGGATAAGGATCCAATCACACTGCTCTACAGAGGCTGTGTTTGATGATCCTCCATCAGAGCCCCTGGTGGATTTATTGCCACAGATGTATCAACTGTAGAGCCATATACGCTTTCCTTATTGAACAGCCACAGCAACAAATACTTGCTTTGGAAGTAGTTCTAATAGAGACAGATCCTTCTTACTGAGGGTGGGATATCAGTGTCAATACTTAAAGAGAACGTAACCCAGAAAGATCTAGAAAGGTCCATCAGTCCCAGCAAAGTCTATTCTGGTAGGGGAGCTGAGTATCTTTCAGTATAATTTTCATACTTAGCAAAGCAACTCTCTGTGATTAGATTTCATATAAAATTGGAGGATCTTGATTTTATTTCACAGTGAATGAAAATGTAACAATTATGAAAAAAGTCAAATTTGCACATTTGCATATTTCATGTAATCAGGAGAAGTGGAGTCCTACGCTGAAGCAGTGAGTGGTATCACAGACTGTGTATGACTTGTATTACTGTATGACTTTTCAGTACACTTTCTCTGAATGAAGTTAAAAGTCATAAAATTAGTTCAATGAACTTAGAATCATAGAATCATAGAATAGCTGGAGTTGGAAGGGACCTTTAAAGGTCATCTGGTCCGTCCTCCCCCTGCAATGAGCAGAGACATCTTCAACTAGATCAGGTTGCTCAGAGCCCTATCCAACCTGACCTTGAATATTTCCAGGGATGGGATGTCCACCACCTCTCTGAGCAACCTGTTCCAGTGTTTCACCACCAGCATTATAAAAAATGTCTTCCTTATATCTAGTCTACATCTACCCTCTTTTAGTTTAAAACCATTACCCCTTGTCTTATTGCTACAGGCCCTACCAAAAAGCCCATCCCCATCTTTCTTATAAGCCCCTTTTAACTATTGAAAGGCCAAAATAAGGTCTCCCCAGAGCCTTCTCTCCTCCAGGCTGAACCCCAACTGTCTTATACATAGGAAACACAGGTCTCTACATGGAAATATATATTTTGCCTGAGAGTGATGCTCATCTTTTTAAGTAACACTTTGGATATAGGATAAGTCCTCTAACAGCATCTCTCCTCTCCCCATAGACTATAGTAGGTGCCTGTGTGACCATATTAGGTTAGATACCTAGCTCTTAGTTGGCTAAAACTGAGATGAATCTCACTGAAAAGGACAGTCTCAGAAGGTGTCACAAATTTTAGGTTCAATTTAGGAGCCCAAAACTGGCAGGCAAGACCTGACCAACAGGGAGAATCTGAAAGCCTGAGTGGTTTAAAAAGCTGAAAAAAAAACCCTTCTTGAAAAGCAAATCGATTTAGAAACTAAGTTATTGCTGTGTGAAAATAAACAGAAACCTCACTCCAGCCTTCTTACTAAATTACATTTTCTGGACACACATTAACATGAGCTAGTCTGAAATTTAAGAACAAGGGGAAGCACAGAAAATAGGGCTGGAAAGGTCCCTGAGAGGACATCTAATCCATTTTTTTTGCTTCAGAAGAGGACTGTGTCCTGTCTTAAACCTAGGTTCTGCTTGTCAGACACTCTGATTCTGCTTTTAACACCTTCAGTACTGAAATTCCCATAGCCTCCCTAGGCAAGCTATCCTTGTGCTTCACTCATTATCTTGAATACTAAGAATTTCATACCGTCAAATCTGAATCTTGCTTACTGAAATTTACTTCTCATCTCTTTGATAATCTGAATACTGTATTCTCTTCTCTTTTGCAACACCCTTGTACACATTTAAGGAGTACTCTTGCATGTTTCTTTAATCATTCTTCCTTTAGAAGAAGCAATCCTAGTTCTGTCAATCAGTTGTTGATTGTCAGACTAGAAAACAGGAGTCTCCTCTTGGAGCTGTCCAGTATATGTTGCAGTTTGCTGCAAATGCATGTTCTTCCAATTAAGGGAATTTCACCTGAACCAAATTGCTATTCAAATAGCCTATTAAGATTATTTTGTGCTATCAACTCTGAAGTATTCAGCACTGATTAAAGTGACCTTTTCCACAAAGAGGAATGGAAATGCAGAGTGCTTCAAAGTCAATGAAACAATAATAGGTCTCATTCATCTCTTTGGCTGGCTTGAAATGCCAGTAACTTAGAAATATCAAGGAAAAAACCAGCTAGGCATGATCATATGGAGACATGGCCAAAAGAAAAAAAAGGCTAAAGCTTATGTGATGACACAGTCACTTTGTTGACCAGATATAAATATTTGTCAGCTCTTATTTGAAAATTTTAACAACTATGTAAAAGGCCAGTGTTATTATACAAATCTGCAGTCGTCTATTAAATTGTGAAAACAGAAATTGTAATAACAGGTTTTCAAAAGCCAGAAGGAAGTGGTTTTCAAATTCTAATTGTTAACCAAGAGAAAACATCTGAAGCAATTCTGCCATCTCTGCTGACTTGATTCATGCCACCTATAAGCAGTAGGAGAAATAAGTGTATCTGTAATCTAATTACATCTAATATAAACAAAAGAAAAAGATTAAATTAGCTACTTGATTGAGAGATATGAAAAGAAAAAAAGTCAGTTATTGAATCCATTTGAAATAGGAAAGTAATTAGTGAAGCACAGGTTTTAAAATAAGGAAAAGAAGGGACATGCTACACTTTAATGGAAAGAGAGGATTTCAAAAGCCATATAACCAAAGTTCAAAAGATTGTGCTGAGTCCCAGAGACTGGAAAAAAATTAAATCCACAAATATGTCCAGTCTGGTTGAAAAAGAAGTATTTGCAGTCATGAGTGATTCAACTTTTTCTCAAGAATCAAATCAGGGGAACTGTAAAGAATTGAATAAAGTATTAAATAAATATTCTAAATAAATTTACTAGCAATGAGACACTGATTTCCCCTAAGAAAGCAAGCAACAGGATGAAGTATATCTGACTTCCCTGGGATCCTTAATATGCCGTCCAAGTTAAATTTGTTTATTATTTAATGAATCACTGCATTTCCAAAATTAATTAACATGATTATTGCTAATTAATGTGCATGCCAGGCTTATTTGACTGTAAAAACTTAATACATAAATCCAACAAAAAACTCACTGTAGTAAATACAATTCCATAGTCATCGATTGTATTTTCCCCAAGTCTATAACATGTTTCAGTTTTTTATCTGGAAGGCAAATAGTTTCCTCTTTCCTCTCCTGTAAGATACACTGAAATTTCAGAAATTGTTCCATTTCACATTTCACCTATTCAGGGGTCAAGTTCTAGGCTGTGCTTTAGAAAACTATCTTCTTCCCCCAAACTGAGATAATCTCCTTAAAAATCTATTAAACTGACATATTCTCAGAAGAAAAACTTTCTTTATCCTACAAATCAGCATCTATGTATGAAAAAAGCAACTTTTTCAGAAGAGTCCCTGTCAATACTCTCTCTACCAGGTAGAGACTCCAGGCCCCTGTTCTACAACTGCAATCTCTCAGATGCACCATTTTGAGGTCCTGGAGAGGTCCACATCAAGAAGGAAGTTTGTTACTTAAACACAGGATCAGGACCCCAGTCATTAAGAACAAAATGAAAATAAGCTAAACGTTTCAACCAAACTTTTAATTGGCTTTGCAAGGCATTGGATTTGTAGCAATGAAGATTTCCTTTTACTGAGTTTGACCAGAAACATGAACACCTGACACAGAAAAACAGGCAAGTTGTTTGGAGGGGATCTCTGGTGACTAATCCAGCCTTGTGCTTTAAGTGGGACTGCTGCCAACACCCAACCAGCTCAGCTTTTCCTCAGCTGTGGCTTTTCCTAGCCAAGTCATGAAAACCTGCAAGGATGGAGATTTCAGTTCATCTGAGTAACAGGTTCCTACACTGTGCCAAACTCCTAGTAGAAAGCTTTTCCTAATATCCAGTCTGAACTTGCCAAGCTTTAATTTGCAGCTATTGCCTCACGCTACACCATCTTACACTGCTGTTCAGCTCTGTCATTTTTTAGTTCCCCATCAGCAGTTGTGGCTGCTATGAGACCAGTCCTTACCTTCCTTTTTACCAGACCATACCAGCCCAGCTCCCTACCTCATTCTCTTCCTCAGTGCTTTTATCCTGGCAGGTCTCTGCTGGATCCACTCCAGTTTCTCAGCAGCCATCCTGAAAAGGGGAGCTTCAAAACAGGACACGGTAATCCAGGGGTGGCCTCACCATCACTGAGGTTGTAAGGTTGATAATTCCTTGAGTTCTGATGTCCATGCTCCTCCTAATGCAGCCAAATCTACGGATTGCCTTATTCATGATGAGAGCACAGTGCTGGCTCCTGTCCAACTGGGCATCCACTGTAACACACAGCTTCTTTTCAGCAGGTTTTTTAGCCCATCAGCTCCTTGCCTGTACCCATGAGTGGGTTTTTTTTCAACCCTGACATGTTAATTGGGCCCTATAAGAGTCATCATCTGGACTAAAATGACACCGAATTAACAGTGTCTTAATGATCCGTATGGAGTTAATGCAACAAGATAAAGCATATAGCTTCTCTGATATGTTGATATCATACTTGTACACACTGATTACATTATACTGCTATTCTAAAGCTACCTAATTCCCTCCCGGAGCATGAACATTATGAGACAAGACGAGACCCTGGAAGCCTGATCCTGCAGTCCTTATTTACTTTTCAGCCTATCAGTTGAGACGTTGTCATTAGCTGGCATGAATAAAAAGCTTAAATGTACTTGCTTAAAACATATTTAATGCAAAAAAGAGTACAGAGGTTGAAATCCCATAGATTCCAGGTGAACTTTTCCCTTATTCCCACCTTTTCCTTTAAAATGTACCCAGGTAGGTCCAGGCATACAGTCTACACATTAGCAGCTTTCCAATGTTACTCTGAGAGAGTATCCTGGTTAAATGTTTCCCATTTCCTTTCTTGTCCTTGTCCTACAAGTCATTAAAATGGAGAAAAACATTTTTTCACAATCCTGTTGTCTCTGGAAAAAAATAATTTCGTATTCTTCGTGAGAAAATATTTCAGATATTGACCTGTGCTTTTTTCTGCCCATGGGCATAATGTAAAGCTTCTTAATCACATTCTGTGTGTCTGAACCCAAGCTTTCCAAATAAATGAAACTTGTGGATAGCTAGTAGTATTATTCCTTAATAAGCAGTAAAAGATCAGGATCAAACAAAGGGCCTATATTGATAAAAATCAGCTAACACCTGTATAAGGAATCAAGTTTTAAGAAAGCAGTACGATACAACGTTTTCAAGAACTGTTCCAAATGACTATAATCTTTTAATTCATGTTATCAATTTCACTTTGGAAGAATGTGAATTTTGTTCAACTGTTTTGGTTAAAAATAAAACCAAAAAATTTTTTGAGAAAACAATATTTAAAATACATATTTTGAGTAGGAAAGTAACCTACATTGCTTACCTTGTAAAGAAAAAAAGTGGAAGTTTTAACATTTCTATCAACACTAATGAGAAATTAAGTAAGAATTTATAAAATTCTCTTTAAAATATTCAAGTTAGTGGAGCAGGACCAGTAGAAGAGATAGGGGTCAACTTCAATTTTCTTTGGAATAATGGAATTATTGGAAGTTGGAAAAATAATTCTTGGAACCTGGAATATATTTCAGTGTGGTGTTTGTTTTCCTGACACTAGAAGTCTTGCACATGATTAGACTAGGTAATAAAAGTATGCTCTAAAGAGCATTACAAAGACTTATGTAGCATTTCCATTTGGGAAAACATTTTATAGATCTGGCAAGAAATGTTAAGTACTTCTTTTTATCTAGGATTTGTTAGGAAAATTTTTTTGCTTGTTAACTCTGCCCTACTTCAACATTTGGTATGCTGGTGTACATATTTCATCTATCAATGATCAAGAAATTTGTCATGAGCCCATTTTGACTGCAGAAAAGATAGTTCTACAGAATCATAAAACTGTCAGAGTATTTTACTTACTTCCAACAATTAACTGGTTAATGAATAGAGATGTTTGAACTGAAAACAAAAATTAGCCTTTGTCAAGACATAAACAAATAACTAAAGCAAAACATTTAATTTTAAATTAATGACAGCACCTTCCTGGGTGGTAGCCAGAAGCAGTGGAAAGCTGACTTTCCAGTAAATAAAAAGCTCAGGAAGGAACTTAATGAAAAAGAGGGCCCTGAATGAATGTTACTCTGTCAGAACAGCTGAAGATTTGAAGACTAATGCTCTTAGCAAGTGATGCTAGAGCATTCCAGCTGTATGCAGAGAGAACAGATTGTTGCAAGGCAAATTAATGCCATATAGAGTTGAGTTGCTAGTATTGAAAAATGATGAGTCATTAATGATTTTCAGGTAAAAATAAAAGACACAAAAGTATGAGTGAGTGATAGCAGGAAAAAAAGAAGCAACTCAGAGGGCTCTTTGAATGAAGGAGAAAATTAAGGAATGCAGGTGAACAATACTTGAATCACAGTGAGCATGTGAATACGTGTATTTTAAGGCTCTAAAAAAAAGGGAGAGAACAGATCACGGGCCTAGCAGAAGATAAAGATAATTACAGCAACTGAGTGTGAAAAGCCCCATTGTGTTATATGGGCGTAAAGAGAAGCAGAAACCTCAAGAGTCATATGTACAAACATTCATTTGCTAACCTCAGTCATGTCACATGATGGCTGCTAATCCCAGTCTCAAATGAATCACTATGCTTCAAACTCAGCTACTACAGCTGTCTATAAATAATAGTCCTTCAAATTCCATTAATTATGGACTTCATGTGGTGGTAAAATCCAAGCTGGACAGAAGCTAGTGTATTACCTACAAATGCCAAAAAAACACATTACAAAAATAATTAAAAGTTCATGTTTTTTATCTGCTGAAAAACAGAGAAGTGTTCAGTTTAAGTATTATAAAACCAAAATTTATTATAAAAATTAAAACTTAGTTTTCAGTTTTTCATCAAAAACATGGAGTCTTTCAGGACAAAGGGGTATTCCACAGAAAATTCTGTTTAGCTGAAGAGGCTGTTTTCAATGAAAACAATTTTAATATGAAAAGACTAACTCATATCCAAAGTATACCCTTAGAAATATTTATATACAGTTTTGAAAAGACAAGGATAAGTAAGCAAGAGAGATTAAAAAGACTGCTAATATTCAATATTGTCATCCTGCATAGTGCCTAAAAATTTTTGACCAGTAGCTTCTTAACCTTTTCTTGATAAGCTAAGCAGCTCGACCTCATGGGATCCTTCATCGTTACACAAGCAAGAAATCATTCTTACAGCTTCACTACTTAATCCTTTCCATTTTTTTCTGTAAGCTTTCAAGTGCAGAGGCACAAGGGCCTGTTGTGTGCAGTCAGGAGCAAGTTGTCTGTTTAACGTCAAAGCTCAGATCCATTGCAGGAAAGTACAAGGACTGACATTAACCAACATCCAAGGCAAAAACACTTAATCTCAATTAACAGAACTCCCATTTCTCCAAGTTCATAGCAGCATTTGTCCTTGCCAATGTATAAGTTTTTATTACTGCTTGACAGTTTTTAAGATTTCTTCCCTTTTCGATGTCCTAGACCTTAGAGTTAGGAAACCTACAACAGCAAGAGAAATAGTCCTAGTTGTAGATTGAAAAAAGAAAAAAAAAAGGAGGTGGGGAAGGGGAAGAAGAAAGAAACCCCCTTGGCTTCTGACACTGTGGAAAACAGAAACAGCACTGGAGGAACAGCCTGCAAAGCTGGTCAAACCCTGGGAAATGAGACCCTTTCGAAAACGAGGTACCATCAGTCTGCACTGAGGGATAGCACAGGAGAGAATAAAAAGCAGAAGAGGTGTTGTCTTGTAGCTATGAATTTAAAAAGCTAGGTCTAAGGGAGAAAAAGCCCTACCATACATGTTTCTCAAAAATGGGGTGGAGGAAAGGAGTGTGAAAATTAGAGTGGAAAAGCAGCAAAAAAGGTTAAGAAAAGAAAGCATTATTTCCCCCTATGGCAAATCTGTCTGTCACACTTGTCTGGCTTTACTTTATTCTACCATATTGAAAGGGGCATGCATGACTACCTATTTTTTGGCATTCATGTGAGTAAATGTAACGACTAGCAAAGCTGCACAGAAACTGAAAGGGAAATGCATTACCTTCTTTCCACATACTGCAGAAAATACTAGAATAAAAGTTTGGCAGACTGAAACCCAGGGTTAGAACAAAAAGCGCATTTCTGTGAAATGTCAGGAGATTCTCCAAAAGCTTACATGACCATAAAGGATTCAGATTGCATTGAAGTATAGTCAGGAGCTGAGGTCCCAGCTGTCGTTTGGATTTGAAACTTCCCGTGTGATCACAAGGCTCTATTCAAATATACATATACATATTTACTTCATAATCTAAGTCCAAAGATATTCAGACTAACTCCCAAAGTAGCTCTGCAGTGCACAAATTCATGATGTTTAGAAAAACAACCACAACAGACTGGAGCTCTCACCATTACTCGTCAGGCACCACTAAATGATTAGTGTAAAAGAAGACAGAAAGTATACATTTAGAGAACACTGAAGAAAAATGTGTCTGTTGAGAAGCAAACTGGGATTCAACTCCTGGGAAGTTATTCTCAGGTGAAAATACACATCCTGTGAGCTCCAGAACTGCCAGGTAAATGTGATTTACTCAAACATGCAGATTTTCCTGTAGTACATCTGTAAGGTTCTCTTTTAGAAATTTCTGTGGTGACAAGTGGACTTTAATCACCTGATTAAAATTGGGGTGATACATTTCTATTACTGGCTTATAGTTTTTAAAAAGAGAGAAAGAAATAGTTGATCCAGACAAACCACTGTAGACCAGTGTCCAGCACTAACAGATGTGCACAGACACCACCTCATCCTTTCACTCCTGAAGGTACTGTCCACCCTGGGTGCTAGCGGAAAACACTGGCAAAGGAGCAGAGGGAACCCTGCAGGGCAGGCTGGTATACCCTGCACTATCTGTATAACCTGTAAATAAACAGGGGACATCTTAGCCTCAGACTCATCAGTCCAGTCAGTTACATGATCAGTGCATACATCATCCAGAGCAGGATGATTTCTACCTTGAAATAAAATATTAATAGTGAATAAATATAAAAATAATTTTCATAAGATCATTATGAGGAAGAAACACAATGGGGGTTTCCTCTTTAGAAATACTTTATCACCTTGAAAGTCTTATCGACATGCTGAAAAAAGTAGATTATAAAAGGGGACAATAATTCATTTAAAAAAAATATGAAACCCCTCATTTCAGTCACTTTTTCATTTCTCATAGCTCTCACAGGTGATTTGTTCAGATAGTTTAACCCTATGTATAAAGCAATAGGCATCCATTAATATTTTAACAGGGTTGCTTTATGTATAAAGCAACAAGCACCAGTTCTTTAGTGAATTTTTAAACCTAACTAAATCCAGTTATAATTCACATTACAATAAAGAGCTTCAGAGAATATAACTCATTCCATTTAGCTCATCATAATACCTTTTTCCTTCTTGCTACTCCCTTTTTTTACAACATATTACACAGCTGAACTTGATCAGTATCTTAGTTTAAATCATTCCTGACCTGTCAAATGGCCTTGGATTTAGTAGATTGTCATTCCACATTTGTTTGTGATGCTTTTTCTGCCCCCCAGGTTTTATTAGTCAGTGAAAATGAACATCATTTAATACCTCTCTATCTTTTTATGAGCTAGTGTTATTATTGGGGGTGTGTGTTAAATTCTTTTTTATTATTATCGCAAAATGGCAGAAGCATTCAGAGCCTTATCCAACAATCTGTTGCTGCTGTGCATATGAACACAGGCCAAGGTGATCATTGCAGGCTGCAGCAGAGACCCTATTCAGAAATAAATTAGCCAGCTGAGCTGGTCAGCAGATCTGCTCCTCTCCTTTTTGCCCCCCTGCCCCCAGCTATTTGCTACTCCCCAGAAGAGAAAGCAGAAGAGAAAGCAGAAGGGATTAAGGAGACCTAATTAAGGAGACTTCTGGAGATGTTGGCTGGGTTAGCTCAGGCTGCTGCTGAGCATCTGGTGAGGGCTGTGATCCCAGTCCCTTCTGCTCCTGGATAATGGGGAGCAGCAAGATCATGCAGGTGGCCTCAACCGCCACCACCAGGAACCCTGCAAGTGAATATCTCTTTGCATGTACTGGGGTAATATCTTGGCTGAAATGGCATGCAAGCACCCATCATCTGCACCTACATCACCTGTTACAGCAGGGAGCACAACATCTCCATTCCCAGCCAACAGCAAGGTGACCCAGCTGGTGCAACGTAGCTGTGTCTACACAGCAGCCTTCAAATAAAACCTGCCGACTACCTACTTCTTATTACCCAGCATGGGGTTTGGGAGAAGAGTGGATCATGGGAGAACAGAGAGCCCTCTAATTCAGCCCATGCATGAAGAGATACATGAAGTGCCCAGCTTGGCCACCCTATGTTCCCACTGCCCTGGCAGCCAGTGCTTGTCAAACAAGAGAGCGGATGATTATTCCTGCAAGGGCAGGCAAGATCTATGGGTAGCAGAGATGCACAGAGCCTAGATTTGGGAGCCCTTCTGGGCCTCAGGGCACAACTGGGCCACATTAACTAATGAATACTATTAATATAACCTGTAAAGTTCCTGCTGATTTGTACTGAGTTATTTATTTACGCTAATTTATATTTTAATTTCTGTTGTCCTTAGAGAAGAAATACTGACTTGCTTTTCACTTTTGTCTTTATTAAAAGTATCCCGGTAGGCCATCATTCTTTTCCTAGTACAGCTGTATACTAAAGTATATAGGACTTGCAAAGAAAGTTGTCTACATAAAGGGTAAGGCCTTGTTTTCCCTCTGGAGCTTCCCAAAGATCAATATTTCATTTACCATAACTATGAAAACAGCAGATTGGAGAAAGCAGCAAACACAAAGTGGAGGTGAAGAGGAGGGAGCCCTCCTTATTGCCCTGAAACTCCCAAAGAGAGAGAAGGAGAAGCAAAGCTGTTCTGGGATTGAGCAGAGCAGAGGAGGCAGGTCTCCAAGCTACAAGAACTGCAGAATGCAAAGGGCTCCAAGCTTAAACACCATTAAAAGGCGAGATTCTGCTCACAGCAGACACTGCTGATCCATAAAAGCTTTAAATTCAAAATCCTGCCTGGACTGAGCAGCCAGGCTGTACTGTGAAGAGTTCTCACAGCCAGAGACACATTGTCTGTCCCTGCAAGCAATGAAACACCCATGGGATCATGCTCTAGACACATCTTATCACTTGGTTTCTTCATTTTTACCTCTTCAGGCAGAAGATGATGTGCTTGAAATTTACCTGTATACATTTTTTAGACATTTCATCAAAAGAAATGAAAATAAAGATGTGTTGCAGAACATATTCTCTGATCTGCAATGTCACTGTAAACAGAAGAGATATGTGAAGTAGTCTGGGTCACGCTATTCCTGGAGCCAAACCTTATTTCTGCCCAACATACTGATTTCCTTTCTTTTCACAAATGCTCCTTTAGAACAGAACTGGATTTTGACTTGCTGTAAATGATTGCTTACAAAAGCACATTTAGGTATCTCCTATTAATATCCCACAGATCCATTATGCAATAATAAGTATGCCCAGGTCAAGACTTGACATCAAGAGCCCTTTATACCTCCATGTTGTTTCTCCTTGTTAAGAGAATTTACATGAGCACTGGGATCTTAGGAGATAACTGTTACGCTGTTCAGAAGAGAAAAGTTTATAGTACGTATGGGTGAGAAGCTTTACTTCTGTACTAATCTCTGTCTCTCTGCCTGCCCTGTCATTTCATTTAATGCTTCTTTTGTAAGTAAATACAAAATTAATATTTAAGAAATAAGAATACAACAACAAAACAAACAATTTGATACAAATCCAGCTGAAACATTTTCACAGAAACTATTGCATAGATTTACAAATTCATAAATAAGGAGCTGGCAGCCACCAAAAAGCAACTAATTCTCATTTCATTCCACCTTCAAGTCCTCCTAGAGTAAGACCCATTGAGGAACAGTTGATTGCCTAAAGGGGCAAAACAACTATTTCTCCTCTTTAACCTTTCTTTATTACCAGGTAGTTTGTTCAGTATTAACTCTTTACTGTATAAGAGCACTGGAAAGAGCAGACTCTGCAGGACTGAATGAGCTATTTGAATCCTCCTTCTGTTACATTGAGAGATTTTGGGGGAGAAAGGAAGAAGGATTTGCCTCACTAGGATTTGTATGCACAACAGAGGAAAAAAAAAATAAAAGACATAATTTTCCACTGCTAGGAATCTATCTCCAAGAGACCAAGGAAGAGGGGAGGACTACACATTTCAATAGTGTAGTTTTGCATTCCTCATCACACTCCATTAAAAATGAAGACAAGGAATTAGCAGCTTCATAACAAAATCATCAGGCTATGGCCATCCGTTATTAGGGCCAGAAGGAACTCTACTTGAATATAAATTTTCTTGCCCATTAAATGATCAGTTTGTTAAAAGCAAGACAAAAATGGTTGGTCTTGAATTCTAGCAATGCCAGCCATCTCACTATTTCAAAGCAAAGCTTTCAAACGTATTTATAAGAAGATGAAGTTTTCTAAGGGAAAACTTGGGGAGAGCTGTGCCAAAAAGTTGTCTGAAGTGATTTTAGGAAGGGGGTGGGGAAAGGGAGAACAGGAAAGGAACAGCTTAATGTTTCTAACCTTTCCGTAAGTATATAGTAGAAAGGGCTCTCCGGGTGAGTCACTGTGTGGGTGATTGGCAGAGTGCTGCTGAGTGGAAGAACAGCGGGGGTGGAGGGAGATTATGCGAACTCATTGATGACTACCTACATAGAGGAATTACAACGCAGCAACGGCTCTCTCAGTGGTACTACTGTCTTTCTGGAAAGTTACACAAAGGCCAGCTTTACACTACAAGCTTTTACTCCTTAAATTTGTCTGCCATTGGAGTACACTGTGCAAATGTCACCCAGAGGTTTGATTGATATTGGTAAATTTCTGAGTTTATGCGAGTCAAAAATAAACTCTCTCACATCGTACCCCTTTACCCCAGATTCCTATATTCTGTGTAATGTCCATCAGTAGAAATATTCCAGTAAAATGTAGCCACTGTTCATATTACAGCCACCTTTCTCGATTTTGAAATACTTTGCTTTCCAGTGATAAAAAAGCCTTGTTTGCTCTTCTTTTAAAACTCGAGTACATTTTGGAAATACTTCCCTTTTTGCAAAACTCTGTTATCCATTAAGGTTTCCATGATTCTTTTTTACCCCTGCAGACCAGAAAATCCAGGATTCTTTTTTTGGACAAAGTCCCAGTAATTCAACATATGTCAATTTGCTTTTCATCCTTCCTCTTCAATCCGAGACAACTGTTTGGCAATTTGATTTGGACTCAGCAGTCACTTCTTATGGAGAGTAAAGGATATTTTCCAAGTTATTGGCCTTGGTAAAGGTTAGCAAAAGTGGGAATTATAGTACTGCACTATGTAGCTGTGAGAAGATGTTCCTCAGTGTATACTACAAAGAGCATGTCATTAATTTCCCTGATATAGCATTATTAGAACATAAACCACAGAACATTTCTTATTTTATGGAAACAAAACACATTCTAGTTTTTTTTCAGGGTAAAACAGGAACTGCAGGATTTATCTCTATATACTCCAAGCTTAAAGCAAAATATAGACATAAATATATTAGCATCATTTCTAAAGCCATGCAAGTTTCTTCCTTCTTGCCACACTTTCTTCTTGGTGAATTTACTCATTGCTCATAGAAGAAGAGAACCATAAAACTAATAGAAAATTAAATATGACACTAACTGTAGATATGCAGGCAAAATAAATTCATAACATTTAAACAAAGTAGCAACCTATGGCAACCACATATGTTTCTGGAAATAGTGCTATCCAGCACTACTCCTCTAGTTCTGATTGCTCAACTACTTCCTTGGAGTTTGCAGGTTCCTGTGATAGGAGGAGGTCTGAAGCACTATGCCAAAGGCTGGGCAGGAAGGCAGGTCAAATGAAATAACAGCTCCTTCCTGTGTGCTGATGGAAGTTAAGGGAAGCTGAAGCAGTTCTCACAGAGAAATGCCAAAAATTATCTGGGTGAAAATCTTGGTGAAATACATTAGAAATTTTGAGCTCTAGGAAAATTCTTACTGAAGAGCCAACAGATATTGAAACAAAGTTACTAGAAAATCAGAACAGCATCTGCAGCAAGCCAATGAAAGAAACAGGATAAATATCATTTCAGAGTCTGTGGGATATGCAAAGCTGTTGTTGGTGCCAAAATCTTCAAGCTGCTCTGAATCTGCCACTGAAAGTCCCTGCCCAGTTCTCCCCAAACTCCACCACCTTCACCCACAAAGTCTTAAATCCCTCCACATTTCCTCTAATCCCTTTGGTCTTCCTGGAAGCACTTTGAAATCCTCCTCAAGGCAGTTGTGAGGAGCTGTACTGGGACATGCAGGAGAATGACTCAGACAGCAGTACAAATGGTACAAGTCTACAATGAGTACAAACTTTTGGGGAAAAAAGCGCCATGTTTTATGTTAAAGAGAAAAGTTCTCCCATGTGCACATCTGAAAAAGGCAGTTAATCAGGAATGGAGAATTAGGACCTAAATTGTATCATTAGCATTATTCGATGACAAAGGTAATTTAATTCTTAAACCACTAAAATTAATCCCACAATTTAATCTACTAAAGAACTAATATCATTACTATGAAAGTTTCATTTCCAGTTAATAGACTCTTTTTTTTAATGAACTTGTGCCATCTATGTAAATATAGGGGTTTCATATCTTACTCATGTCCCTATGTTTATAACTCTCTAAATGCCAGAAAGTAAGTCAGCCAATTTTATTTCCATAACCATTTCATTTATAGATTTCAAAGCACTACCTACTGGCTCAAAAGCTTTATTATTCATATTTTACATATGAACAAGCTTAAACACTGAGAGTTCAAATGATCTGGCTCGAAATCACATAGTAAGTTGATGGCAGAGTCAGATTTCCTGATACTTAGTTGACCAGGTTGTACCTCTTCTGAAAATATGGCATTTAATAACACAACAGTCATATTGATTAGCTATTACACACAAAATGTGAATGTCTGCTGTTCCAGATGGCAGCCTCACTAATCTGATCAAACACATCTCAGAGAGAAAAATGCTTGCCAGTGCTCTCTATTCTGTTACTTAAGTAAAAAAAAGTATATAAAATAAAAGCTTTTCTTCAGTTAGAGAGACACAATCATAGCCACATTTCATAGAAAACTAAGTTTGCAATGAGTTGCTTCCTCATTGAGTAGTGTGGAAATGGGGGTCTGTGGAGGATGGTTGTGTGTTTGCTGGTAACTAGTAAGGGAAAATAATTGACAAAACCAGGCATGTATCTGTTACACTGGGGCCTGAATTGCCAATAGAAAAATGTTAAGAGTCTGAAAAATGAAGAAAACACTTTACCCAAGAAAAATTAAATACAACTATCGAAAAAGTAGAGACCTTACAGGTTTGATTATAACTTATCTGAGGGATGAAAAACATGTAAAAACCTTGGGAAAAAAGTTACAGAGGGCCTGCTCCAGTACATACAAACACTACACACAGAAGTCGGTGTTCATGATACCTTACAGCATAAAGTTTTTGCTTGCTGTCTATGAAGAAGACCTGACTCTCAGGCTGGACAAATTTAAGCCACAGCACACTACTCCACAGCCTAGCCTGGGCTGGGGGAGGGAATTGTCATTTCTTTATTGTAGTTCATCCTGATGAGGAGGGGAGGACTGATGGTGGAGTTGGCAGAAGAGAAAGCCCAGTGCCATCTTTGTTTGAGCAGCCTATGTAAAACAAGTTAGTGCTACAACTACCAGCAGTGCAGGAAGGAGATGAGTTTCAGGGGCCAAAGCAAGGTTTCATAGCAACTGTCTCATTGCTGACCTATTCAGATGGGACCCAGTGCTGGAGTTACATATGCTACCCCTAGGATTCCCCCAAAGTTTTGTGCCTCAGGGCATCGTTCCCCTCTCTGTCTCTGACTTTGGGTTGCCAGGACCTTCCTCCAACTTGCTCAGCCTGTGAAGGGGTTTGTGCCTCTATGGCCTTGTGTAGGGGTGAGGGCTCCTCTGCTCTATCCCAAGGGAAGGCAACACCTTGCTCTTCCTTCCCCTGCCAGAATGGCAGCAGCAGTTTGGATTTACCCTAAGCATGAGTCATCCTTTGGAAACATAAGACTGCTCCTTAACAAAGGTCTCTGATGGCAGCCCTGGTACCTTTACCTGGTCTCTAAAACGTGACCTTGCAAACATGTCCTCAGAAGACAGGGACCAAATGAGATGGTTTGATGAGGGTCCGGGCACTAAACAGGTTGGAGACTAACCTGACAGCCTGCCCAGGTCACTGTACAGGAAGGGAGCAACAGACCCAGCTGACCCACGGAGGCACTGACCCTCCTACCCAGAGAGGTCTCTCATTTGCTAGAATATGAAAATGCATTCTAGGTTGGGCTCTCCACACCAAGTCAGGTCAGGTCGCTGGCACTCAGGCCAAACCACCCCTGTGGGCAGGCTGCCCACCTTATCTTGTCCAAGCTCTGTGAAAAAGGACCTGTATATCTTTAATCACATCTTCCATCTATGTCGTCAATTGAGTTTATTTTAAAACACAACAAAACTTTGGGTCTCATATGCCTAACAGTGCATAGAAAACTGGAAGGAGAGGAAAATGTATTGGGAGAAAGAAGAAAGAAGTAAAACACGGAATGATAAAAGACAACAGAAACATCCCTTTAGAAAGCACCAAAACATTGTTTTCACTGTTTTTACAATTTAATTACCAAATATTAGGAAAGTTATTGGGAAAGAAAAATAATGAAAATTTTCAAAAGAAAAGGTTACTTGCAAAAAGTTCAGCAAATTTCAAACACCTCTAACAATAATTATCAATTTAACTTTCTAAGGTGACTCAAGGAAAGAGAAAGTAACATTAGAGTAATTTAAATCATATTTTAACAGGGTCATAGCATCAAACATGGTACATATGCTGACAACCTGTTACTTCTTTCTAATAGACTGTCATTAAACTAAGGAATATTTAAGTTTAGCTACAGGATATAAAAGTTCTTTCATGTGTGTTTGCTACTCCAACAGAGTTTAAAGATGTCACCTGGGCATTTAAAGTTGTTCCCATCATCTCTTATGGTTTTTTGTACAATATCAATATATCACAAACTGTGTGTGTTTTTATTTTTTAGTGTTTACAGTGTCCTCAATTTGAAGAGAAAGCACACAGTAAAAATATAGTTTAGGAGCATTCAGATCATTACTCACACATCGAACCAATACAGTCCATTCTGTGGGATGCCACCGTCAAAATTGAATCACCCAAGTAAATTATTTTAACCCTTTTATCCAGGACTCAGAAAGGAGAATTGTTTAGTAAACAAATGATCCAAAGAGAAAACTAAAGAAGGAGAAGAACCTGTTATCAATCACAGGATGACTATGAGCCAGTGATTGGATTTACTGTGGAAAAAGACAGATATGATCCTTGATGTAACTGGAAAGGTATTTCCAGCTGAAAGAGAGAAAGGTTAGCCAGCATCCCAAGACATCTGGCATACCGAGTGTAATTTGGACCATTCATAATCAAGAAAAAAAAAGTGTATTTACACTGGAGCAGTAGCAGAGAAGGGCAACCAGAAATTCAGGAAAGTTACAAGTCTGTCTTGCAAGAAGAGACTGCAAATGGTCAATTTGGTCACATGGGAACTCAGGTGAAATATTATTGGTTGCTCTGTATGTCTATGAAATTACCCGATAAAAGGTAACAGATAGAATTACAAGTCAGGTGCATAAAAATGGGTGATAGTTACCCAACACCACCTAAATGGGCAGCATTTAGGAAGTAACCATCAATGACTGACTTTCAGACTAGTGGGTTACATCAAGGGTATTCAGGTCTGCTCTGGGCCCAAGGCTTGTCAGATTTACATCAGCGGTTTGGAGAGGATGAGCAAGGAGAGCTCATTTAGTCTGCAAATTCAGGAAGTTAGAGAAGTGGCAAGCATATTGCAGAAGAGGAAGAAATTTCAAAACTATCTTGAAAATGGAAGAACTGGCCTGGGGTAAGAGGACTGTAATTCGGTAAGGGAAATACAAAGCTCTATACATACATAGGGATAAGCAGCTGTTTAAGTACCATATAGGGAATGACTAGCATTGATACTGCAGTAAGGAACTAAGACATAATTGTCAATCACAAGCTATGTATGACACTAAAATTTGTTTAAAAAGTCCATATGGGAATGTAGCAGGAGTATTGTCTGTGAGACGAAGCAGTTTTACTTTATCAGTAAGGCCTCAGCTGGCATACAGTTAATATCATTCAGGAAGGATACAGTCCAGTTAAAGGGCTTCTGAAAGACATTTTTAGAGGGAGAGAATTTTTAGACACCTGGAAAAAATATCCTATAAGGAACACATGAAGAATTCAGGTTATTTAGTTTAGAGAAGGGACAACTTAGGAGACATAATCAATATTTGAGATGTATCTCTACTGAGAAAAGGCTAAATATTTTTTCACATTCATTAAAGGTGGAAAAAGAAGCAGAGAATTTAAGAAGAAAAAAAAAGGAGATTTAGCATAGATATTGGGGAAAAGGCCTAGTAGTATGATAAAGAAGCATGGAGACAGTCAGCCAAAGGGAGTTTATGTCCACTGATTCTCTGTTGCTGGACCATGAATTTGGGAACTGTCTGTCAAGAACAATGTAGATAATATTTCCACCTTCAGGGATGGGGATGAACTCCCAGTACTTCCCCACTGCATACAACTCAGTCCTTTCAGCAGATTGCAGCTCTGCACCCTTCAGCATTGACTCATCACTGACCAAAGCCAGTCACTGTGCAGGAGAAACACGTGAATATCATATATGGGTTTGGGCAAGGTTTATATTAATTCTGCAAACTGCTGACAGGTAGAGAGGAAAGATTTCCTTTGGACTCTTGAACACCATCCTTGTTATATTTGGCTTTTCCCTCATCTTCCGACATCTCAACCTCTGCCAAAGTGCTGGACTAAACAGCCCTTCTTGAGAGCTCAGAGCCCAGAAGTACTGCTTTCCTAAGCTTTAGCTTAACTTGCTGCCCCCCCATCTCTCTGCCACCAATTCCCCAGGTGACAACCCTGACAGTGCCAACTGTGACAGCACATGAACCCAACTGCCTGGCACTGTCGGGTGCTCTCCTGCAAGCACTGACAGGGTGCAGTGACACAGGAAACACTTTTCCAAAACAGTGTGTCTGGCTGGCACTCCAGAAACACCTCTGAAGTGATAGTGCCCAAGTGTGCTCATAGCTGTAATTAGCTTTCCTTTCAAGACCTTCATTATGGCTGTGGGAACAAACTCCAATTCAGCCAGCAATAGGTTTTTTGGTTTTTCTCCAGTTCTCACTGTGACGGCTGGTCTAGCAGATCAGTGTCATTTGATCTCTTTCTCTGGTAAAACAGTCCTGTCATCACCCTGGGGGAGCAGAATCCTCACCTACAGCAATAAACCTGGCTATTAGAAGGGATATGAACAACTGTTTTGGTTTTCCTGTCCTCCTGATAGAAACTCCCTTTCAATCTATCTCATTTGCACATAACCCTTTATAAAAACACCCATGCAGTGGCATGCCTCACAGTCATCCAAACAATATTGATGTTTCCCAATTCTCCACACACCCATTTTCTGATGTGATCGTGCCAGCCACTGTGGAGCCAAAGGCAGTTAACAGCAAGGATCAGAAGCAGCA
Organism: Morus bassanus; assembly: GCA_031468815.1. Classification (NCBI taxonomy): domain Eukaryota; kingdom Metazoa; phylum Chordata; class Aves; order Suliformes; family Sulidae; genus Morus; species Morus bassanus. Next base: position 52,334,177 of record CM062567.1, on the reverse strand, counting down.
AATTAGAAGCATTTTCCAGCTTCTTGCAATGAATATTTTATTTCTTCAACATCTTTGGTTTCAACATGCAGGGACAAATCCCCATCTGGGAAAAACACTGGTAGTATATTGTCCTCAGAGGAACAATAGTGATTTATATCAACTGAGAACCAGGCAGGATTTGACAGGACACTTTAAAAGAAGAAAGAGAGTTGAACTGTAGTAAGTGTGTGCACTGAACACTAAACCTAGGCAGTTTAACACAGGCTAGTTACTACAGTACCAGAGACTTCTTTCGCTACCCATCCAGTCAACTGCTGTCCAGCCTGGATGGGCCATCTCCTGTCAGAGTCTCTGCTGGAAGATCAGCTCAGGCGGGAAGCAATGCCTCCTCAACACATGGGTTAGGACTGCCCAAGTGCAGAAGAAACTAGAAACACAATGAGGGTATCCTACAGGTCCCATTGTTTTTTTCCCAGTCATCTGGCAATAAATGCAGTTGCAGCTCTGGTAACAAGGATAGACCCAGCGGTGTCTCATAGCCCCTTTTGCACCCCCTATTCTTTCAGCCACAAGTGCTGAAAGAGCTTCTTTGGATGCTTGATTATGTCTGTCCAACATTCAGAGAATTTCTCCAGGAGACCCATAATGCATAGGAGGTGTAGGCAGACGCTTGGTTTAGAAGACAGGTTCCCTACCACAAAGCAGTTAAATGACCTGCAAATCTATGATTATCTCCAGATCATCAGAAAGGCTGATAGGCCACTTAGATCTTTTTCCTATGACTTCAGGATTCTGATTATTTTGCCACATGGCTCATAATTATTTGCAAAAGTATCTCATCTCCAAATTGAGCACTCATACTCACTATAACAATGTTATAGTTTGGTGGCTGATGGCATCTATCTTCCAGAGCAAACAAGATTACATTGACAAACCCTCTATTCAGATGCACTCTTTGTCACTGTTGGATCTACCTTGAACCACATTTACAAACCAGCTTGTCATGCCAATCACTGCTAAAATAATTTTCTCCTGAATATTAACTTTCTACTTATCAAGTGAATTATGTTTTGCCTGAAGGACAATACATCTTAGAGCAGCATGCAGTTGCTAGCAAATATTTTAGCAGTTCACAGCCTTCCAGTAGAACTCTCAGCGTTCAAAATCACTGATAGTAGCCTAGGGAAACACTTGCATGGCTAATATCTGAATATTATTTGTCAGATAACTAAGTATTTCAGAATGAACTCATCAAAACATCCCTGCAAGGTTAATAGCACTATAATCAGGCTAGTGAAACATATCAATCTGCTTAGCTGGTGTGAAAATGAGCTGAACTTGACTGACATATATCACCCAAAAGAAATTGATAGAAATAGGAAATGGGAGGCACTGACACAGGAGGTGCTTTTAGCTACAGTGAATGAGAGCAAAGCCTGTTGGCATACCTACATGGAAACCTCAGTAAGAATTCAAGACTTCTTGTGTAATTTGAGAGCAGAGAAAATAATGAATTCATGGAAAAGGTATTGTAGGATGTCGAAAAGAAGATGAAGCGAAGTGGAGCACTTAGGCTGTCCAAATGTATGCTTAGGTACAGATGGACGACTAACTAAAAATGATCTTTAACTTCATGCAGCATGTTTAACTGTATGTAATGCATAAAGAAGGCTTCTATAATGTTGCCTACTTCTGCAGTTAAAGGCAAGAATTGCTGTTCATGTTTGACACACTCTTGACAAATTGCTTTTCTTGATGGAAGACACACAAATAATTGATCGGGAATGCGTAAAAGCAAGAAGTACCATGCAGTCAGGCAGTGATTGATACTATGTTCTGCAATGCTCTTGCATTTAGGTCTGGACACCTGTGACCATTAGCCTTTACCTAGTGATAGTTGTCCTTGTACTAATTCAAGCTAGGGGAAAAGTATTGGTCAAAAGGCAGATCTATTAGTGTAACACATAACCTCCCCTCCAACACGCCTTCTCAATTCTGAGTCAAACTCCAGAGAGGTGATACTTGGGAGTTTGAAAGTTTTGAGGCCAAAAAGCTATATTCCTAGGCTTTTACTCAGGAGGTTTGCTGCACCTTACTCATTCAAGAAGGGGAACAAATTCCCCCTGCCTCTCCTGCCCTTCATCCTGGCTTTCTCACCTGCAGCATCTGACCCTGGAGCAAAGTTGACTCTCTCCCCTTGTGCACAAAGAGGCCCTCAATGGAGGCAGCCTTCTTTCTACTGAAGGCACCTCTTCCCCACTCATGGAGTTAGCTTGCAGGTTTTAAAAGGCAAAATAGGAGAAAACATTTTTACCTTGAAAGCTGTGAGACAGCCTTCTGCTTTCTAATAATCAGTTGTACCCAGTCAGAGAATGATAGCTTGCTTTATAATAATTCCGTTCTCTGGAAGAGCACTACCCAGCAAGATATCCTGAAAGTCACCTGGCAGCAACTAATGTCTTCTTATTAGACTTATTATGTGTTAATCACCAGCTTTTACACTTTGCTACATATCTGTTTGTTGCATATGCATTTCATACCTTTTTCTATTTTTTTTTTTTTTTTTGTCCTGGAATCATAGTATGGTCCTCAATTTCATTGAAGAGGTTGCACTCAAGAAAAACAATAATTTCTCTTTTTTATCTCACCCTGTAATAGTGGCATTTGAATTGCAGCTGGGAAAAGGGAGAATACAAAAATAGTTGTTACTGAAAAAGGCAGTGCGATACGTTCTGCCAGTGCATTCAACTTGTTCTAATATTAACTAGATAATGCACTGTTTTTGAAGAACAAAATAGCACAAGGGTCCAAAAAGGGTAGAGAGAAATTTAGCAGCTCACTAGATCTTGGGTGGTGTTTTACCAGGCTGAATTCTTAAACAGTGTAAACCAGCTAACTGCCACAAAATCATTAGGGCTATGCTGTTTTACATCAGGTGAAGACCGGCCTGCCCACATACAGAAAGATGTATCTTTTTTCAGGCAGGTGGGGAGGGCGTGTAAGTCTAAAAAGAACAAAGCAGTGACTGAATACAGGTGCCGCTATTCCACTTTTATATCCTCAATATCTGCAAATGTCTTTAATAACAACAATTAGCATTCAGGAAAAGATTAGGAATTGTCCACTCAATTGGCAATCAAAACCAAACCAAATGCAAGCCAGACTTGTAGTTTATCTACAGTATTGTTGACAGAAGTTTAATTTCTTCTGAGATTCATGATCACAGGAAAACTCCAAGTCAAAATACTTAGGGTTTGCCCAAAAAGTAGAGATAGAAATGCTGCAGGAGAGAAAACACTGTGTAGTAGAGAATGAGCCACTGCACTCTGCAGAGGCTGGTCAGTCTCATCATTCCCCCAGGTACAAGTTTTACACTTAGTGTGTGCTTCCATTTCAGTAATTCTTGGTATTATTAGCTGAACAAACACATAAACAGATATTTAGTTTTATAAAACAACATTCTTTTTAAACTAAGGAGTCTGTCATTTGTAATCAGTTATTTATAACAATGAGTTTAAGGAAGAATGAACTGGCTGAATACTCATGCCACTGGAGTCGTCAACTTTGGTCACATTTGGTATTAAGGTGACTTTTCACCTCAGAAGTGCTTATTTGTTTATTGCCAAGCTCCACTGACAGCAGTGGAGGTCCAGATTACATGTTCAACAAATGTTGTTCATGACTTTGCCCAGTAGCTATCCTCCTGGCCTATGCCATGAAGTAAAAGAAAAAAAGTCTCTATAGCCAACCCTCTCTCTCTCTCTCTATGGCAGCTCACATAGCAACAAAATATATTTTCTTTAAGCAAATACTTTTCCATTTTCTTGTTTCTCTTCCCATATACCAGCTGTCTATAAAATGAAAAGATGAGTTCTTCCTTCATGATCTACTACATACACCTAAATTTGGTACAACTCTATTCCTTCGATGGCTGCTTGAGACAGACACACTGAAGAAATGCTGCATCTCTGAATTGCATGCAGGTTGCAGTTATTGGTATGTGCTTTTAAGAAGATGCTCCACTCAGATTTGGAAAGCAAGAAAATCACTGCTGTCCTCAGCAGAAAAGGCCCTTTTCCAGCCAATGTCAGCACCTTGGAATTGAATTTGGTTGCTCTCCAGTGCACAGAGCTTATTTTTCAGACCTTCCATCAAATTGCACGGTATCCTTTGGAATGAATTTCTGTATGTCATTAGCACATTCAGGTATCCATCAGTTTCCACTTATGTAGGAAATTCAGGGAGACTTAACTGCCTTCTCACTTACTCAGCTAGCCGTCAAGTCCTCACGTCCCCCTCCCTCCAGAGAGTACCTTCTTTCCATAATACACCCAGGTTAGACCTGTTTGCTCTACAGGTCTGCACTGCTAAGGCAGTTGTGTCTGTGCAGGAATTGGTAAGCACTACGCAATGCAAAAGAGAAAACCCCAACATTTCACTGCCCCTTGTGTTTTCCTGTGATGTATAACGTACACACCTGGCCAGTTGGGAATAGAGGCCCACCTCTTCCCAGAACCGTTAGATGGTCTGAGAAGAAAAACCTCAGTTAAAGTCTTAAATACACCATGTGAGATTACCATCTATGCACTGCATGGCCCAGCTAAAGAGTTACCTGAGCCAGAAAGCACCAGCAATGAGAAGCAATACAGAGTTTGAATTCACTATTTGTCTGTATTCAGCTGGCGGCCTGCGAGATCAAGGACTCTGCTCCATACCAAGTGCTAACACTCAAAAGTCACAGCATGGGCAGCTCTTGCTCTGTGACACTGCATAGCCAGAAAATGCTGCTGGACCCAACAAACCATCTAGTTTATTACTTCATCCTAAACCAGAATAAATTCTACTTTATTCCTGACAGATATTTATACAATTTGTTCTTAAAAATTCCCAGTGAAGGAGGGTCTTCTCAGGTAAACTAAGCTTGAGATTTACTATTAGAAGACTTTAATGACTACTGACCTGAGGTCAGCTGGCTGAGACTTTTGTACCTCCATTATGACCAAAAATTTCCAAGTATTTTTATCTTCAGCTTAGACAGAAAGTTGAGGAAAAAAATTAAATGTCTCACCTTGGCTTCATGCTTCTTTTTTCACCAGTTATTCTATGGCATTTTCCCCTTTCACATCCACATGCCATAAACATTATTTTAGGGAAGTTATCTGTCATTGGGATCAAGAGCAGAGGTGGGCACAGCTTTTAATATATTTAGATGTTAGAAAAGTATCTTTATTGCCACTCCCTACTGTTGCCATGGTTTCCAAACACATAATAGTATTGTTAATGTTCAGTTTAACACTCCTAATGAGTACCTGCTGTTCCCTGTTGGTCAGTGTTTTCTGGATTTATTTTTTTTCCCCCTAAAAAAACATTAATTGAACCACAGATTGCAATTAGTGTTAATAACTAATTTTAAATAACTGCCCACCTTTTACCCTTCATTTAACATTTAATTTTATTTTCAAGAAAAATTCATTAATGCTAGATAAGAATCAAAACAATCCCACAGTTCTCAGTATACATACTTCTCATAAGGGAGACTAACTAGTAAGTGGGGAAAAAAGCAAATTAAAAAAAAAAGTTAAAAACAAAGCAGGAGGATTCATTATTTCCTAACAATGAAGTGGGACAGACCTCTCTGAGTATGAAGAAAAACATTATTTTCCTGTGGAAACAATAGAAAGTGGAAAGGGACAGAATAAGGATATAAGAGCATTTTGACAATGCCTGCTTCAATCCTTTTAAGGCCACTAGATTTACTAACTTCTATCCTTCTTTCATGACAGCATGGCTAACTTAAAACAAGAAATGTTTATGAAAAGAAGCTTGCTACACCCCTCTTAAAAACAATAGCTTCTTAGCCTGATGGAAAGTATCGTAAAGATCAAAACTGGACATTTTCTAATAAATTACTTTTTCATTGGAAAATGCTGATTCAGTGACACTGAACGGGGCTAAAGGAAGAGATTTATTTAATTGACAATTTTTTGTAAGAACCAATTGAAATGCCTCGTTTGAACCATATAATTTCAGCTAATACAATGAACACATGTTTTTTTCCTGTACCAGAAAACTCAGATTTCTTTTGGGATCACGCCACCCCTCACAATGAAATATTTTGTTTTCATTGGGGCCACATTTTCCAATCATATAATAATTGGGTAGAATAATTTTGGCCAGTTCTGATCTTTGTACTAGCTCCAATTTTTAAGGCCTTCTTTAAAGGACACTTCTGCCATGTTTACATAATGAAGAGATTTGTTACAAGCATTGTGACTAGTGGTAACAATTCTCAATTACCCCCACGGCTTCTACATGGCATTACACATCCTGTGGCATTAAGCACAGCAAACACAAATGAAAGCCACTAATTCCTGGATAAGCAAAGCACTTATCCAGAGAAAAACTTGATTTTTTTCCTTTCCTTTTTTTTTTTTTCAAACTCCCTCTCCAGGATCTTTTCTTTTTACTTCACCTGTCTCTTCTTTGGTTACCAACTTCCGAACCTTCTGACAAAATTCAAGAAAATTTGACTAAGGAGAATAACTCAACCATACTGAATTCTTCCATTTTTCATGAAAACAAACAGGTAGATTGGAAAGGGACTATTTTACTGTTGCAATCAAGAAAATTATTGGAGTGTGAGAGTGCAACTCATTAGGCAGCAGGAAATCATTAGGGCACCCTCATATGTATTTTAACCATGGGAAAAACTTCAGTCTGAGCTTCTACCTTCTTGATTGACACCTCAAGTCAATGAGCTTTGGGACACAGTCTGTAGGATGCTACTTCCATAATTCCACTGTTCATGAGAGAATTTATAAAGTGAGCTAATAAACTCTTTGCTTGTAGTTACTGGAAAACAGTGCTGTAGCACAGTGCTTTGCCCCACTGGCTCTTCCTACATTGGAAAGCATTCTGATTTGACAAACAGATAAATGGGGGAAGGGAAAACCATAACATAATGCTGATGTGAATAACTGCTGGTGACTTTTAAAATTATAAGGATGCCTCCTTTTTTGCCTCCCAGAAATAGAAGAAAATTGCTGCTTTATAGCTGCAGTAAATCAAGCAATAGATGAAGATGTGCTAGAAATGGTAACAAGCTGAGCTGTTCTTGTGTGGGGACTGGGAGAGCAGATTCGGATTGCTGACGTGCATTCACAAAGTGAGTGTGGAGGGCCCTGGTATGCTCCCACCCATGAAACAAGCCCTAGCTATATCATCTGGACAGGAAAGGGCAGGAGCTGTAGCTGAGTCTTGTTCACAGACACCAAAGCTGAGAAGATGGAGCATTCCTTCTGCTGGCAGCAAAAGAGAAGAAAGAGTTGGGTACTTAAAAAAAAGAAAAAAGGGTGGCGGTGGTGGTTAATTTATTAGCCACTGAAAAAATCTACCCCTGTAGCACCCAGACCAGATATGCTTAACCAGATATCAGGATGTACATTATGGACTTCAGGATAGGACAGGGAGCTCAAGCCTAATGTGATTTTGTGAACCGTGCTGACCTTTGCATACTGGTTTTCATTTTCTGAGATATATCTGTCTATTTATTTTATATAAATACATACATATTTATAAAACACATACATTATATATGTTAATAAATATGTATAAAAGATATGTGTTTATATATATTATATATATATATTAAAAATTGTTTTTCTACTTGCCCCTTGAATAGTGCACTTTCAAAGCACAGGAAACCTAGCTGTCAGAAGGAAAAAAATCATAGCTTCCTCTGGCCTGATATATTTTTCTAGTTAAATAAAATAGCTTTGCATAGGCGAGCGTCCAGAGGGGTACACGAGTTCTCCTCACATGTATTTTTCTATTAGAAACCCTGTGTTTCTTTCAAACCTCTGAAATGGGTTGCTGCATTCATCGATTTGAGAGCAGTCATGAGTTAGACAGTTGGATTATTTATGTGTTTTTTTTGAAGTACCTTTGAGAAAGCCAAATGTGTTCCTTTCCTTTCATATTTCTCAGTGGTAGAATAGTTCCTAGACGGAAAACTAAGTCATGAGTTACAACTGTGCAATACTGTTGTATTCTAGTTACGTCCTGGACAGCATCTGTCCTAGCACATTTTGTTCAAAAGGATAAAAACAAGAAAAAGATTAATTGAAATTTATTAAGTGCTTAGATGATAATTCATGACATGAAGTGGAATTTAGCTTAGTCTCTCATTTGAACTGTTCCATAGAGCTGAACAAAGTAAAAATCAGTAAGCATTATTTTGATTACTAGAGCTGGCAGAGCTGACAATGCATTGTGAGAGCTTGTCTTTCCAGCAAGAATTTGCTATTTTTCCAAAGACTCTGTTTCTAGAAGGACTGCAATACAAAAGAGTACTTACAGATTCAAGTACAAGTGAATAAATGAGGGTCCACTGGTTAAACTTTTTGTAAAATTTTGTAGTTGGCTTTTTGTAAACAGTTGCATTATACCAAGATGAAGCTGTACACTCTGACCGTAATATCCTGCTTTTAGCATGTACCTCCACTTGTTCTGATTACATGAAATATGTAAATGTATGTTGATTATGTTTCACTGCAGAAAAGAATGCAACTATTATGAAAAAAAAATGTCTAGGCTTTTTCAAAAAGACATCATCTGCATCTAACTTTCATACAGCCTATTATCACTGAGAGTTGACAAAACTGATGACTATAGTCCTGGTTCTGAGAAATGCTTAGCCACTCCACCTTAACATGGAGGGGGGCTACACCCCACAGAAGCTCATCTTTAGTGATTTTTGAATACTGACAAGCCCATTCCCTCCTTGAAAAAATGGATCTGTTTCTCCCTACTAAAGCTATATCCAACACAAGTATTTGTTGCTGAGGCTGTTTTGATAAGGAAAGCTTGTATGACTCAACAGATGCTGCATGTGTGTCTATAAATCCATCAGGGGCTGCAATGTAGGGTTATAAAATACAGCTTCTGTAGCACACTATAATCAGGATCTTAAGGAAAGTGAGGAGTTCAGTTCATACCTCAAGCTTCAATTCTTTAAACTTTTTTCCAGAGTTGTTGTTCCCTCTCTTACCACAAGAGACAGTCATCTGAAAAACACCCACCTATGTTTGTCTATATGCACAGTTGAGAGACCTAGTGAAAACAGCTCAGCCCGCTTGTTCATGCGCATTAGGGAATCATTTCTATATTTGAGCAGTCAAACACTAAATACAAGCAGTTAAACCAAGAGTTTCTCCATTCTGATGGAGAATTTCAGTCAGATCTCAAAGCCACAGAAGAACCTGCTTCTTCAGTGTGTTCAGATTTTACACGTATTTGTGTTCAACTTTGTATTTCTACCTTAATATAAACCCTCACTCTTAGAGAAGTCAAATGTGATATGGTTATGCAAAGTATGTCAGGATGAAGCTTATTCTGAGAAGAAAAGTGACACTTGTTAAGTAACATTCAATCTATGCATAATCTTAATTTATATTGCTGCTTCTACCACTAAATGACTGAGACATTCCAGTTAACTTCTGAGGTACAAAGGAAGGTTTAGGGGATTTTTAGACTTGAAGGTGTACAGCGAGAGTTTACAAACATGATGAAAAATAATGTTCTTGAACAACCAGTTGAAGAGAGGTAAGACAAGATACCAATGCAATGCTGTATTTCCAGACAAATGATTACAAATTACATTGGAAATAAAATACTAGAAGAGAAAAAAAAAAAACAATTCTGGCAAAAAACAATACACATCATTTGCTTAGCATGGGGAAAAAAAAAATACTGACCACAAATCTATATTGTCTGTCTAAACAGTCAAGGAGCACCAAACATATTCAGCAATCCTAGACTTTCTGAAAAGCATCAATAATTTGATAGTCACATGGTTTCTTTTCACTTCTCCAGATTACAACATAATAGAATAATATAGAGATAGAAAGCATTGTAGCCCTTACAGTTGGCTCCCATGTTAGACATTCCTCCTTTAAGACCACATTCTCCTTTAAAACCGCATTTCCTCCTTTAAGACTGCATTGACCAGAACTGTCTGAGGTCATAGCCTGTTTGCAGTAGTTTTACGACATGAAACTTTATAACTAGTTACCATGTGCAGTATTTTTAAACAATTGGGCTTAGTATGTTATTAACTGTGACTCGAGAGAGAACTGAAATCAAGCTCTGCATGTTCAAGGCATGAATGCTGGTGAAGGATAAATACACTTCCACTTCATGACTGTCCAGTTCCAGTCCACACCAGTGCAACTAGTAAATCAAGAGCAGGCATAGTCAGGCCTCATTAATGGTGGAGGGAGACAGAGAGGAAAGGTAGGGCTGTGCTGAGTGAACCAGGGCTGAATGAGGTCTGGTCAGCCCTCCACACTTATAAAAATCCAGGCACACAATCTCAACACAACACCATTTGTGCTGTTTTTCACACCGGGCCGATACAATCAGTTGCTATTCTAATCATCCACAACTAGTATTGATTGTGAGGAAGGGGGAAAATCTGACAGAAGTTTTGTGTAAAAGAGGGCTGAGCTGAGGCAGAGATGTACTGTCAGAGCTGTAGCTGAGAAATACGCAGTTATGGATAGAGAGAAGAGGTTATGTACTGAGATACAGGCTTACTTGCTATTTCTCACTTTTCTGCAGTCACTTGACACACGTCAAGTGTATAGCAGCAGCTCTAACTCATTTTCAGACAAGTTTCTGTGTATATATTAAGATCAGATTAGGCATGCATTGTTGCAGAGGTCAGATTTTAAATCGGCATAAATCATCACAGCTTCAGTAAAGCCAGTGTAATCTTTTTAAGAAAGGCTTAGATGCTCAACTAGATAAATTGGTGTCATGGTAGTGAAATCAATGAGTTATGATGAATGAGTAAATGAAGGTTTATGCCAGTTGAGGGACTGTCCTCCTCCTCCCTCTCCTACTGCCCTTCTGAATTATCTATCACTTTCAAAGGCTAGTCAGGCACATCAGGATGTAATTATGGGTCAGCATACACAGGCACATAGAAAGTAAAAAATGTGTATGTTACACCTACCTGAGTGCCAACACTGATTCCAGCCACAGAAGAGTCTGCTCCTTTTGGTGTACATCACTCATTTAATTTGGTTTCATTCCTACTCCTTTGACAGGGGAGAGCATCAGGGTTGCTCTAGAAGAGACATGAATTTGAAATCAACAGAGAGGGGAAAAAAAATAAGGTTAGATATTATCAGAAATTCCTTAACAAAAGTCCTCCTCTTCTACCAACAGCCTCCAAAATTATCAGTAAATTAAAAATTTCTGGAAAACTAAACCAAAACTCCCACAGCATATTCCTGTAATGGAATATGATGAAAGGTCAAAATCCAAATAATGCTTCATTCCAGTTGGTCAAAGTATGACAATTCCTCAGTATGATTTCAAGTACAGTTTCCATGTGAAACTAACTTTTGGGCTTCTTTAAATTCTGAAATTAAGTAAATTCCAGTCCTTCTAGGAAACTAGAAATTAAGGAACATGAGTTCTGTCCCTAGTCCATTTTGACTGATGTCTAGCAGTCACTTCTGATATCTTCGTGCCTCCAGCTGTAAGATACAAGAAAGAAAATACCTAGTCTTTACCAAATTCTTTATGTTAAACAGGAAATAATGTTGTTACACAGGCGCTTTCCATAATTCTAAAATCAGAGAATACATGCAGTACAAACGCAATATGTCTGACAAAAATATTGTAACATTTTGTTGCAGCTATTTTTCCCCCACTATGATTTCTCACACATGGTATTTTGGAGGAAACAGGAAGAAATGTTTTTTTATTCTGCTTGCTGCTGCAATTCGGCAGCCTAGAACTTCTCTGGGATTACACTTGTGAGCAAGTGTGTGCAAAATGCCCTCAAAATAGAATTCTTCTCTTACATATTTTACACCCAATTTTCAAAATTGCAAATTATTGCAATGCTTACAGAGGGAAGGGGTAAATATAGGATGAATCAAATCTCTCATTCGATGACGTTGGAGACCCCAGGCTTCATTAAGATGTCTTGACTATAATCCTCTGCTAAACCAGCAATAACTCCACTGATGGCTCTTGCCTGCATAAAATGGAGGTACAGCCAGCTCTATTGGCTTTTGAGAAACAGTAGAACTTTACCTGTCAAAAGACCTTTATATCGCTAAAGAAGTCTGTAGTACAGTAATATGATTGTCACTACATGTTCAATACATGACCAATTGGTTCTCAACACATTTGCCAGGTGTTTGCAATCATTGCTTAGCTAACTTGGATCTAATTCACAGCTACAGTTATAGCATAATAATATCCTGTCATATGAGCACTTATTTCATAGGAATCCTCCCCCAAAATGTGAAGAATATCTAATACTTAGTATGCAGGTTCTCCACATTAAATCTGTGTTTTCATATCATATTTAGGGAAAAGCATTCGAACCTCCTCTTGACCATTGTATGAATGGGTTTCTTCTTTTGAATTGTGCAACAGATATTATAATTGTAAAAGTAGTGTTTCCTAATCACTATTTAACATACATATATAATTTTAGGCAAGGTAAGATAATATTTTAATTTCCCACGTTAAAGGAAGGGTCTGAGAAGGAAAAACAGAAGTCCTGGCTTGCCAGGAATACAAGACATAGTGATATACTAAATACCTAGATATTATTTTTCTAAAAAGCCAAAAGAAAATGACAACACATTTTACAATTTTAAACAAACTGGGTGCTGTGAGCAAAATACTTAGGTAGCATACAAATCTACAAATCTGAACATTTTTTAGTGTTTATTGGTTTCATCTTGCTGTGTTTAACAGATAAATGTTCTCTATCAAGATTTAAAGCTGTCTGTCTTACTGTTCAAAAATATACTATTCTTAATTGCCTTGCTTGCCAAAATCAGTAAGAAGGTTGGCTTTAGTACACAGCAGAATAGCTAACACATATCAGTCTGAAGGTTTCTTTAGTTTGCAGTTGAATGAACATTGAGCAAGTGTTTTTATTATGCCAGCCTATCTTTTAGGTGTTTTTATAGTTATTTAAATTGGATTTTTTTTCTAAGACTATAACATGATTTAAGATATCTGATCCCGACAAGATCATGACAGCTCCTTTGAAGATGGAAGACGATACTTTGCTAGATTCCAATTAGAGTTTTGACTGACTGTAATAAGGTTCCCTAGTGAGTTTTATACCCAATGGACAGCAAGGATTGATTATTTTGTAGTATTAGCATGGTGATTTATATAATCAAGCACTGAAACTAATTTGCTTACTTTGTTGATTTTGACACAGATAGTATTTCACTATTAGTTATTACAAATTTTCCTAGTTCAGTTAAATAATGTGAACTACTTAGTTTTAGTGACAAGTTTTCTTATTTTAGTTAAGATTTATAACCTGGAAGTTACAAACGGAAGCTGATGTTTGCTCATTTTTAGAAGACAACATGCATCCACGTCTTCTGCCTATGAATACCCAGGATAGATAGCAGGTGGTTGGCCTGAAAGCCTGAGCTCTGCTAACAAGTTTGTTTCTCACTCCAAGATGACAGGAAAGCATCCAGCACACTAATCACACTGTTTTTTTCAGTAGCAGCTATTTTTCCACCCTCCTGCCTCTGGCTTTGATTTGAGTGCTGCTGAAGGGAAAAAGGCAGGAAAGAAAGAGAACAAAGAACATTTTCTCTTCAAAAAGCCCATCCAAGTTACTGTGAGAAGCAGCGTTATTCCTGAAGGGAAAAAAGCCCCCAAAACAAAACACAAGCTACAGCATGTGATGTCACAGTTCCCCATTACTTTTTTCTACCATAAATGTCACAGGACTGACCACAGCTAGCACAAAATAAATTCAGTAGAAAGAGCAAAGGTAATAACAATTGCCCCTAGGTGATTTCAACTGACTGTTGAACACAGCCCTAACAATAATATTTGTGTGTGTGTGTGTATATGCACCCATATATATATTTTAACTTCTGCATAATAGTTCCAGCCTCTTCCTTAACACTATAGGTTACCATACAGCTAAAAGTTGTGTTTTCAAGGACTACCACAAGTATTTGGGCTACACCAACACCACAGCTATACCAATGATCCCTGGAGAGTTGCCCTGTTGGGAGGGGGGTGGGCAAGAAGTCAAACCTTTGAACAATAAAACTGCAACTCTGGAACTCTATCTTTGCTAAATTTCATGCTTCGCTCAAGGTGATCGTAGACAGATTATTATTCTGCATGTGAATGCTAGATTTTATATCCATATGGCACTTGGACATGAGAAATTCCACTACACAAAATGTCTCTGCTTATTGTCTGAAACATTGGGGTTTTTTTTGTGTATTATTTTTGCGTGAAATACTTAGCCACAATTAGACCCTCACCCTTATGCACCCTTGACCAAGATCTGGAGTATGCTGTTTCCCAGAGCACCATTAGCCTTCAGGCAGTCTGGGGATCAAGTTTGTTTCATGAACAGCTATGAGAGAAAATATTAGCTGCCTCGCCACAAGGATTACCTCTCAGGTGGAAACATAGCCCCTGTAGCTGTAAGAAGCTGACCAAAGAAATGGATTTAATGTCATGCTGTTAGCAAAGGCATATCAGGAATCACAAAAAGGAAATGAGCTGCTGTCCAAACCCCAATATATCATCTGCTACATGGTGCCCACATGATGCAAATGTGTGATTATCATTGCCTACTTCAATTGTGAGGACGACAGCAGTGCAAGGAATACTCTAGGAGCTAACTTTCAAATTTTTACTAATTGGCACTCTCAGTGTAACCTAATTAAGGATCTTTTTATAGAAAAAGCATTAAAATTTTCATTGAAGCCTTAAGAACATGGGAAATAATGGAAAGCAACACTAATATGTCCTCTTAACATAAATACGTAGTAATTAGCAACTTAATGAGACAGCCAATCTGCTATTAGGATAATTCCAGTTAGAATAATTGTGACAGAGAAATGTCTGGTAACAGTGCAAGTTCTTTAGGACGTAACATGATTCAGTTGTGTTCATTACCAAAGCAGTTAGGATTTGTTTCTTCACATGTAATTAGGGATAGGCTGGGTCTTTATTAGCAATAGCTCAATCTAAGCAAATGAGGAAACCTAACAATTTACAACCTGAAAATGTTGCAAACTTGCTCTGCAGGACAAATCCTACAGTGTTTCCCTTTGCTCTGTGTCTGCAGGTATAGCAAGAAGAGCATGAAGTCAACTACATGTCTGGCACTTTATGGGAGAACTGGACAGAGACCAAAGCAGGAGTATCTTCCCTCACCTACCACACAATGCACATTGCTGCTTAACAGGCTAACATCACAGCCTTTCATGTCCCAGGTACTTACTGTGGATACTAATCCCTAAAACTCTCACTTGAGTGGGAAAGAGGAACGATCACTAAGCTGAATGTGAAGGCTGAGTAGTTTTCATTGGGCAGTGCAGCTCCTTCCTCTCCTACACATCCATGTAACTGTCCTCTGGACATGTCAGTCTGTCTGCTTTCATTACCAGTATCTTTCAAGAGCAAGAGAGCAAATATTAAGAAACAAATGGATGAAAAAATGTGGTTTAGCCTGGCAGTTTTAACTAGCTCTGTGGTATGATCACTCTGTAGAAGTCTCAGATATAAAGTCCTACTGATTTAATGAAAACTGGTGGTCCTTTGGAAGTCAGAGATCTTACTGGTGCATCCACAGTGGGAGAGACCTGTACATATCCCTCCACCACACACACACATGCACATACTTATTAGACATCAAAGAATCAACTATAAGGGTTTTGCAGGAGGCTGCAGGGGAGATTGAAATGTGAAATATTCTTAGTCAAATGCTGGCATTAGGAAAAAGGTAATTACAGAGTATTGTACTAATGAAGACAAATAATTTCAAATGCACTCAGCTCTGGAATGCATCCTCTCATGTTACACTTCGACTAACCGACTTTCTGCAGTGTCAGAAGAAAGCAACTGTTTATTTGGAAGCAAGCTCACCTCCCTGAAGGACATCCACACAAGGATGGTGTGCTGCAATAGTCAAATGACAGCCCCTACTAAGGAAGGAAAGAACTGTTACACACCACATCCACACTGGAAGTGAAGACCTTTAAAATCAAAGCTGATTACTGCTATCTGGCTTTGACATACTGGTGTGTAACAGAAAAAAAGCTAGCCATCTGACCATAGCCCATTTCCTTTCTGGAGGCATATTGAGCCGTTATCTGAAAAAATGTTTCAAATATCGGGTGGGTTCATCTTTTGCTCAACAGAAACCCTCAAAAGGCTCCCTCCTGACTCAGCTACCTCCAAATTAGACACTGAATAGCCCTCGCATTCTGCAAAACCTCTCCTCATTTCTCAACATATGCCAAGACAAAGGATGCACATATCCTTTTCTGCATCCTCCCAGAGCCTTTTTGTGGACTTTCAGCTTCCTTTAAGTTGCAGAGCCACAAAGCCTCTCCCCATGTAAGCCACTTAGATTAAAACATAGCACCAGGCAGTAAATAATCCTACAGTGAAAAGGCCTCTCAGGCTAGTCACAAGAATAAAACGCAGGCTTGAGAACACTAGATAGTGTTTGGGTTTTTTTAACAGTACTAGATTTAGATGAGGAAATTATAGTGCTGAACTATATGAGAAGGCAGTGTGGATTTCCTGCAGCATTCATTTGCCGTGTGACTGACAGTTCCTGTGTAATTGGGGGGGAGAGAGGAAACCACTAACTAATGAAATATTTGTGGCTGTAAGAGGTAGCAGGAAAAGCCATGAAGCTAACTATCAGCCAGGGAATAGTGCTACCTATACTAACAGCTATTTTACTACCAAATGAGACAGTAATTATAAAACATACATTATGAAAAATTTGGGGGGTAGGATGCCAGACATGATGATAAGCATGAAAGACAGTTCATCTGAAAAGGAGAGGAAGTTGAATTAATAAACAAGAGGAAGAACAGCCTAATCTAGTTTGTGAGTAGGTGTAAGGTGGAAGTCTGCTGAGGAAGTAGTTTGACTCAAGTGACAGAGACTTGGAAGATGTATGCCATATTTGAATATGGAGTTATTAACTGGAAACAAACAGCAGCCTCTTCCTTCACTGTGACACTTCAGGAAAAGATAATCTGAAATGTTGTATCAGAAGACATGAAAATAGATATTACCTCAAGATTATACACTGCTTGGCAGAACAGAATACTACTGTACTAGGGTGTCTAGCAACAAAAAAGCAAAAAATGCTATAATAAACTATGAATTTGTTTGAAGCATGCAGTGGAAACCTCTGTTGATCTCTCTTTGAGGAAAAAAACGTCAACTTACAGTAAATGTTTTCAAAACAAGGATTAAGTAACACAACATTTATTTTAAAAATCAGACTCCACAGATCCTAACTAAAAATAGCATTGCCTATTATTGATTATTTGAGTATGGAGGTAATAATAAACCCCATACATCACCACTACCATTCTAAGGGGCCACTAGGAAACATACCTGAACTTTTTATAGCTACCAATTTTGTTATTAGAAATGAAATTTGCATTTAAACCTGTTGGTTGCATTTGTTCCTCTTTCTTTGCTGTATCTTTGCATTGACCTGTTTTTGAGGAATACATTCATCCAATGAATTTCATTTTCATATAGCTTGTTTTTTAAACAGAATATTTATCCCAAACAGCATGACTCAAATATACAAACTGAAATCCAATACCATATACTGATATCTTACTCTATCTCAGGCTATCAAAAAAGGAAGTGTGTTGGCTTCTGTACACAGAACTAGATTATTTTGGTTTGGTGTCCACACTGGAGAATACCATAGAAATGTGAAAGACAGCAAAAGAGGACTGCAGAAATGCTACTTTGTTGATTAAGAAGCTTAATTTATTCAGTTTATTGAAGAGAAGACTGAAAAGTAATTTGATCACTGTGTGCCAGTGCTTTCACATAGTGAAAATGTTTTATGACAGGGGACTTGCTGACCTTGTTGATGAGAAGGTAAGAAAATTAAATTTGTTGTATGCTAGAGCTAGGTACATTGAAGCTTGAAAGACCATGCAGTCCCCCAGCAGCCAGGGCAATTGAAGATTTCAGTCAGGGAGGCAATCTCATGCATTTTGAGTTCAGTTACAGCACAGCTGTGAAGTTCTAATATCTTAGTGCTGTGTCAGTTCAAGACTTAAAATATCAGTTTGATTTCAGAAATGACTCAAACTGATTTTCATTTTGGGCTCTTTTCAGGTCACTGATGAAAGGCTACATTTGGCATGGTGGCAGATTTACCATCACACTAGAAGACAAGCTATTTTGCTTTAAAGAAACAAGAAAACATACCAGAACCAAGCTTTTGTGGGAAACTAAGCTGAGAGCATGAGGCAAGGGAATCTGCATCATCTCACTCATACCTTTGTGTCCACATTAAGACCATAACTCTATTAAAATATCCAGCTTCTGTGCTTTAACCAGACATCTCTATGATTCTGGGGGAAAATTTACCTCAGGAAAGACAGGCAGCCTCTTGGAGACCTATGGTCTGTCTTATTTTAGGCAGAGCCTGTTACTTCCTTAGCACAAGTAGACCTCTGTCTATCATCAATCCCTGTGTCATACAGTTCAGCTGTCCTGAGAAATACAGTATTTGCCAAAACAAAAATCCCTGACTAAAAAGAGCATCTGGCTAAGAAAAAACTGGATTAAGACAGAACATCCCAAGTTTGACAGTTTCCACCGCCACCTTTCGTGACTTCCTTCCCCAGATACAATACAATCACCCTGGCAGCATTTTCTATCTTCTGCTTCCAAAACACAAGTGAACACCTGCCCCCTCCTTCTTTCCTGAAGCCATTGTAGGAGTTCAGACTGCTTCTAATGTATATCTGCTCTTAAGCAGTATGTTAGCAGCAGGAAAGAGCTCTGTTCTTAATGAGATATTTTCTTACGTTCGAAGAGCAGGCAAGAAAGTTGGAGACCTTCAATCTTAGTAACATGGATGATCAACCAGGTCTTACCTATTCTGGCCAGCTAAGATATTCTTTCCCCCTAGAATCTGGAAATAGGAACAGGTGACCTCAAAACATCCTGAAAGTACATACTCTATCTCTTACTATATTGTATCGCTTGTGAGGATTTCATGTGTCAGAGTAT
Source organism: Morus bassanus (assembly GCA_031468815.1). Taxonomy (NCBI): domain Eukaryota; kingdom Metazoa; phylum Chordata; class Aves; order Suliformes; family Sulidae; genus Morus; species Morus bassanus. The sequence continues at coordinate 52,315,088 of CM062567.1, read as the reverse complement.
GTCAAAATACCTGGTGAATATTTCCAAAAAATAAGTGCATTTGTCAGCATCTTTACTGGTGGAAGCAAGGACTGAAAATACTTCTCTGGGAGAAAAATGTGGCTTCTATTCTTCTTGCTGTTTGCTCTTATTACGTAATATCCACTGAGTTCACAAGAAAACAAGTATTCATTATCTCTTCAAAAATTTTTCATAGTTAACTGAGCTAACTCTAATGAACAATGCTGAAACTGTGCATGCTCTGCTACTCAAATCGATTTTGGGTGGCTTTTTTTTTTTTTTTTTTTTCTTAAATAACCCACATTTTGAGGACTGCATCCCAAGCTAATGTCTCATTAACTCAAGGCATAAACCTCCCCACAAAACAACCCCCCAAATCCATGGTAAACGCAAGTTCCATAGTGGCGTAGATTTCATGCACTACATTTAGCCTATCTATCTGTGAGAAAATACAGCCTTAAAAGTGCCATGAATCTGGAGCTAGTAGTGATGCTGGGCAGTAAGCCTGCACCATACTCATCAGCTCCGACCAGCCCTGTTGCAGCCAGGCTGGCTGGGGCTCAGTGCAAGCTCAGCATCAGGGAACAGCGGGAGCAGTCTGCTCAGGGCAAAGATGGGTTGAGAGCCCCTGGGTGATGGTGACAGTGGCAGGGGAATGTCCCCACATTTGCATCAAAGGTGAGCGTGCACAGAAGGAGCTAATTAGGTCCAGCCACACTGTCTTGGGTTGCAGTAACATGTGAGGGTAGGTCAGCAACCTGTACACTCCTTGTTTGAACAGTGAATTCCTGTAAGCAAACACAGCTCCTTAATTCACCTGAAACATGGCAGCACTTACAGCTTAGAAACAGGACAGCAAGTGAGGCCAGTTCCTTTATAAAACAGACAATTTAGATACAGTCCCTCCACAGAAAACTTGCGATATAAATATACGATATAAGCAAGAGAGGAAATTAGTGAAAGGACCTCCCAAAATCTGACAGTGATTTGGACTACAACCCAAAACAAGATGTCTTCAAGCCCAGCAATGTTTTTCCTGGACTATCCTTTCCCTCTAGCTGTTCTTTATGCATATGGTACATTTTTGGTTAAATTCATTTTGAATGGATATGAACCAGACATTCGTAAAAGTAGTTATTTGGGCTCAGGATAAACAAACATTGGTCTAGTTGTATTATGTCAGTATTTTAGAAAAAGCCTGCATAGTGCCAAACTCCATACAAAAATATCCCATTTGTCCCTGCCACAAATTGAATAAGAAGGCATCTAGTAATATTCATAGATTGGTCTTCAATTTAATGACACTGAAGTTTATAGGATATGAAAAGACTACTTCTTATTACAATAGATGAGATGTGAACTTCTCTTGTTGCATTTGTCAAATGTTTGGAGTATTGTAGCCCGAATCAGTTAATGGCAGAAAATAGATTTGAGAATGGTGCTGAACAGATGCAATGGTGGGTCAGGCAGCCTCAGTGAAACATCAAGGGCTGGGATGTGGCTCTGTGTTAATAGGCAAGAAGGAAAGACACATCCAAAGAAACACAACATTTCCTAACCTCATAGATGAGCCAACCACATGGAAAGAGCAAAAAAGAACAACAAAACAATATATTTCACAATGGAAAAAACATTAATTATATTGATCTGCTGCATTTTCTGCTTTCTATTCTACCACACATGCATATGAAGTACACTAATACCTCCTTTCTCCAAGGAGGGGAGGTAGGACTCTTCCTTGCCTAACAAGGCTGATCTTTCCTGGCATCCTAGCAGATGGAGAAATCTGCCTACCTGGAGCACTTCCTTTGGCCGTATCTCAGATTCCACAAACCTACGTGTCTTTGCATTACCAAGCAAAAGTGTGCTCAGGGCAGGCACCAGTATCATGCTATTTGCAGCATGACTTAGGATAGCAGTTACAATGACAGTAGCAATGCCAAGAGACATCTCCATTCTTTTTAGAAAGAAGAATGAGTGCCCTGCGGTACAGCACGACACTGAGAAAAGGAAAATAAACCTGTGTTAGACATTGCTGTTCTTTTGTTCATAGACCAGGTAACCCACAGGTGCTTTGGAAGAAGGAAGAGAGATAACCTACAAAATCACTTCAGGGTTTGTGCGTCTGTTCCCAGGAATAACAGAGATGGCATAAGATAGCTGTATGTTAACAGATGCTCTTACTTCTTAGGCATTCCTGCTTCTAGGCAATCTGTAAATGACATTTTCACTTTATCCTATTCTGCTTCTATTTCCTGCCAGAACCAGGAAGGGGAGAGCATGATTTCTTTCTTTGGCACATCTTCCAAGCAAACAAGCAAACAAAAAAATCCCAAACTAACCATTGATCCTGTTTCAGCTTTTTTCTCCCAGAACAGCCTTACAACTCTTAGCATAAAAATAAATTATATTTACTTCACTTTTTTTTTAACACTCCTTGAGTGAAAATAAACAAACCAAAAGCATTCCAGGATCAGCAAAATCAATGAAGTCAGTATTCCAAGAGATGTATTTCTAAGTGGATTTTTCTCATGTTCGGTAACAGTTGAATGCTGATGGTTTCCCCACTATAAGAGTGTTAACAGGGCTTTTCTCCATCACCCAGCTGTCAATGTCTGTGCCATTTGCAGGAATGTAATTGTTTTTAAGACCTCTGCCCCTCTGCCAAATGCCACTAGAATTGGCCAGTGGTTCAGAAGTTAATTGCAATAGTCTGACAGACACACATGCTTGTACGCATGGAACATGACTCCGAAAGACTCATTTCCTTAGGAAACCAAACAAAGAAATAGTTACATTTAATTTAGATAGCTGAGAATAATTACATGACTTGTATGGAAGAGACTAGAAACAAAACAGAAAAGGATTGCAAAAGTAATTTTGCCTGGTGGCTGAAATGGACACACAACTATGGGCCTTACAAATAACCTTTCTTTCACCTCAAAACAAGCAGCTGTCACCTCTGAGAGCTGCTTACCCCAGCGACATTAGCAAAGGATTGCTGATTATTGATTCCATTAATCACAAACCCAGATTGTGAATAAAAGTCATCTTTATGTGCTGACAACTTCTGTGGAGCTTTAAAAAAAGAGGTTCTTTTCATGGGTAGAGAAGGATTAGAGGGGTACTGCAATCATGATAACATAAGAACTGGATCAAGGACAACATACAACTACTCCTAGTGCTTAACTAAACTGCAAAATCATTTCATGCTAGGAAATAGCTCCATCTCCTGTTCTGCACACAGCAGTTATCAAAATCCTTCTTTAAAAAAAAAAAAAAGAAGAAAGCCACTCCACAGCTGCTGTTTTAGAGTCTCTGCAAAAAGAAAATAAAATTCAAGCTTATGTCTACAAAATTAAATCTTCTTATGTACAAATTTAAATACCCCCTTTTTCTTGCTGGGATAGAGCATTAGGAAAAAAAAAATCAAGTAGGTGCCAAAAGAAAGATCCTCCTATTTGTCAAACCATCATCTGAAATGATGGTGCGGGATGTTCTCAGCGCCCCCTAAAAAACTCTCATATGGTTGGAACATAAATCTGTCCTACGTCCCATGCTGCAGAGCTTTGTTCACCACTTTGGAGAACACTTTAAAGCTATTACTCCATAATATAGCCAATCTTGGGTGCTTTTCCAGTCTTTCCAGTGACACAGTTATCCCACTGAATACTTAGATGAAGTCGATAGAAGTTTTGCCATGAATTTTATCACAAACTTTTCGCTTACAGCCAAGCAAAAAGAGTTAGGAAATTAGGGTGCAATACTCTTACTATTCCCAACAGAAAGATATATTGTCATTCCACCTTCTTCTGTACTGCATGCCCTAATACAAACTGAATAAAAAACTGTACGGAAAATATGTCCTTGAAAGGATGTACCTTCTGCAAAGAGACATCACACAACTTCTTTTGAATCATTACTTGGAAGACTGCAACCACCTGTGAGACTACCAGGGGGCAAAAACCAGGGTAAAATCAGCTGTGACATCTGATTTAATCAGATTGCAGGACACTTCCTTTTAAAGTAGCAAGTAGGGACATATCTGTTGACCATCAAGCAGCCTGTATTATATCAGTTAATGAAAGATGGATACAGCAGCCACGCAGGACAGCATCATTCCATTATTCTACCCACTCACCTGCATGAGAGGACTTTCCCTGTCAGGCAGAGCAGTGAAGTCCTCCTTCTGCCCATTCAGGATGGCAGAAGGGAGCTTCTGTGCATAGCTCTGGCAGGGAGGATAAAGTAAGCATTTGTGGGCAAGGCTAATGGACAGTCTACCTCCATGAGTGGGAAGGTAAGAGATGAATCAACTGCAGAATTCAAGACACTGATAGGAAAGTCAGGTTGTGCTAAAGGAACAAAGGGATTCAAGTGTGTATTACAGAATAGCACATCAACTAAGCAGTAAAAGAAGAATTCAGGCAATCCCTTTCAAAACCATCAAGATATTTTAAAGCAGCACCCTTCCACCTGATCAGGGCAGTTTGTTGGTCTGTAAGGCTGCAATGTAAATGCAAAGGGAGATGGAAAATTCCAGCTTCCCCATGTGCTGTGAAGCCATCATATTCCTCATGCTTTGTAATACAGGGGCTTCCATGGAATTGTGACTCCCATTCCCATTCAGTATGACCTCTGCACTCCTCTGGTGCCTATAAAACATCTATACTTCCAGCGCATTAGATAACAACCAAGACCTATGTTTCAAACATTGACAGAAGCAAATTTACACAAACAGGATTTCACAGAATCACGAATGGTAGGGGTTGGAAGGCACCTCTGGAGTTTATCTCGTCCAACCCCCCTGCTTGAGCAGGACACCTAGAGCAGGGGGCACAGGACTGCGTCCAGGTGGGTTTTGAATATTTCCAGAGAAAGAGACTCCACAACCTCTCTGGGCAGCCTGTTCCACTGCTCTGTCACCCTCACAGTAAAGAAGCTTTTCCTCATATTCAGGTGGAACTTCCTGTGTTCCAATTTGTGCCCATTGCCCCTTGTCCTGTCATTGGGCACCACTGAAAAGAGTCTGACCCCATCCTCTTGACACCCACCCTTTAGATATTTATAAGCATTGATGAGGTCCCCCATCAGTCTTCTCTTCTCCAGGCTGAACAAGCCCAGGTCTCTCAGCCTTTCCTCAAGAGAGATGCTCCAGTCCCCTGATCATCTTTGTAGCTCTCTGCTGGACTCTCTCTACTAGTTCCCTGTCTTTCCTGAACTGGGGAGCCCAGAACTGGATGCAGTACTCCAGATGTGGCCTCACTAGGATGGAGTAGAGAGGGAGGATAACCTCTCTTGACCTGCTGGTCACACTCCTTTTAATGCACCTCAGGATACCGTTGGCCTTCTTGGTCAAAAGGGCACATTTGTGGCTCATGGTCAACTTGCTGTTCACCAGCAATCCCAGGTCCTTCTCAGCAGAGCTGCTTTCCAGCAGGTCAACCCCCAACTTGTACCGGTGCATGGGGTGGTTCCTCCCCAGGTGCAGGACCTTACACTTACTTTTGCTGAATTTCATGAAGTTCCCCTCGGCCCAGCTCTCCAGCCTGTCCAGGTCTCGCTGAATGGCAGCACAGCCTTCTGGCGTATCAGCTGCTCCTCCCAGCTTGGTATCATCAGCAAACTTGCTGAGGGTACACTCTTTCCCTTCGTCCAGGTCATTGATGAATATGTTGGACAGGACTGGACCCAGCACAGACCTCTGGGGAACACCGCTAGTTATGGGCCTCCAACCAGACTCTGTGCCATTGACCATGACCCTCTGAGCTCTGCCGTCCAGCCAGTTCTCAGCCCACCTCACTGTCCACTCATCTAACCCACACTTCCTTAGCTTGTCCATAAGGATGCTATGGGACACAGTGTCAAGAGCCTTGCTGAAGTTGAGGAAAACAACATCCACTGCTCTCCCTTCATCTACCCAGCCAGTCACACCATCATAGAAGGCTATCAGGTTGGTCAAGCATGATCTCCCCTTGGTGAATCCAAGTCTTTTCATAAGATATAGCTATTTTGTGTCTGTACCTCACCACTTTTTTTCTGGTTATTGAACGAATGTAAGAGTAAATACAACTTCCTCTAAGTGTGTGGGACCAAGCCTAGGGCTTCCTCCAGTGTGCACCTACCCACACAGGAGTACAACCCCAGCAGATACTTGCAGGATCACAGTGAAAGGTTTCATAGCCACTGAGTAGCTCCTTTTGCTACTTATGTACCAACTACCTTTATGATTTGCCTTTTAAAGCTTCCCTAGATGTCTTTATATCAGCATTTAACCTATACCAGAATAACATCTGTCACATAGCATTCAAATAGAAGGCATCTGACTTATGAATGGGAGCAGTTTGAGTACTACAGGGGTTGGCAGAAAGAAAAAGGATCCTAAGGGCTTAATTTATTTGCCCATAAATTGCAATGGAGATGGAGGCATGCCAGTCATTCTATAACACTCCATCAGCCTGCTGGCAAAGGCAAGATAACTTATGCTGAGCATCTTAAATCTTTCAAGAGGAGCAAGTGGTGCACTACTTGCACTTGCATGCTGGAAACCAAGTACCACCCTGCTGGGAGATCATACCCTCTTGAGGAAGTGTATCTGCTTGCTGGACAAGAGCCAGACTTCCCAACTGCTCCTGGGAGTAATGTGGGCTAAAATCCCGCTCGTACCCCTACAGCACTGATATTAAAGTCCTGTTTGTAGTGTGGGCTCATGTATATATTGGATGCAACATGAGCGTGTTCTGTACCTGCTTGTTACAACAACTGGATTTCAGTGCGGTTGCTGTGCTATTATTTCACATTGGAGGAGTTAGCATGATAAAAATTCAGCTCTGCAGAGCTGGGAGGTTTGTAGTTCTGATATGTCACACAATGCATTCAGACTTTGACACTGAAAATAGTTATGCTATTTATTTCATATCCTGGGATGGTAAAGAACACTATAATCTACTTTTAAATGCCCAGCAGACAGCATGCAGCTGGTGGATCTGTAGGGAGCATTTGTCAAGTACGTGCCCTATAAAATTGTATGAAAATCCAGTGGTTTTGACCACCCACCTATAAAACTGCAGTATTGGTTGATTGTATTCCACTGCAGAAAGTAACACCACTCCTCTCTTTCTTTTCACTTTAAGTATCAGTCTTCTCAGCTAAGAGCTCCTCAGCAAGGAAATCAAAGCAGCACAACAGCAATTTATGAGCAATTACCTATTCTTATAGGCCTGTGAAGGAGGATCTTGATATGTGTTGCCTACATTCTCCTGTGCTGTTTTAGATGTTACAGGGCTAGCAGGATGGCTTCGCAACAGGAGCCAGTCTCAATACAAATACCACTGCCCAAGGTCTCTCGGAGCAAATCAGTTTCAAGGGCTGGCCTTACAGTGGACTAAAGGAGAAGGAAAATGTTTTTGCAGCTCCTGACAGCTTCCTCTAAGAATAAGTGCTACAATAAAACAAACAGCTGTATGAGAATTCCCTCAAAGCAAAAATCATTGCAGAACATAAAGCAAAAGAATATATAAAATTAAGCCTGTTTACGGTAGCAGTGTGGTCTCTCTGGACACCTTTCTGTTGAGGCATTGGGTTTTCACACAATTTTGATGTCCCTCTTTGCAGACAGCAAGGCTATACAAAGGCCAGTCAGGGATAAATCCAGGGAGGTGGGAAAGAAAGGGGCTGCAGTTGCACTGCTTATTGGCATTTCCCATAGCAGCACAGAGAGCTGCATTGCCAACCTGTGTTCTGCAGGAGAAGAGGGTCTGTGTCGTGTGTGGTACAGCTTACATCAAGGCAGAATAGGCAGATGTCAAGCTGAGCACCTCACTCTGACATCATTGCACTTGAGGTTAAACTAGCTTTTCTCTAGTGTCTCCGGAACGTGCTGGACTTGGGGTCTGGTCCCAGGGACTCACACCACCTCTCCCATATTGATCATACTGCAATATATTTTGCTGTTCCCAGAGGAATGATGAGCTTTTGTCCGAGACACTGACCTAAGATTCAACAGCTTGAGCTATATTTCCTAGCTCACATGCTCCCTGTGAGATTTTGCGTAGATCACTTTGTAGCTTCAGTTTAATCCTCTATTGTGATTATTGGCACTTCCTTTTTCTGTCCAAAATCTGACCAAGCAGCATGCGGACCTGATCTCCGTGACTACTGCTGCCTCGGAGCGTGCACAGCACCAAACTGACAGTCCACAAAACTCCCTCAAAGTGACAGTGTGCTCCTCAGCTCAATCCTGCAACAAGCTCATGTAATACCCTTGTTGATTACCTATGCCTCTTTCTGGGTAGAAGATAGATCATTCAATTCCACCAGGTGAAACCTACAATATCTAAAGGCTGTTCTTATGCAGGTGAGATTTGGAAAGAGCTGCTATTAGGAGAAGGTGTATGCAACACAGCAAGAGAGCAGATCACTTTGAATGACAGACCTGAATACACATGGGTATAGCCCTCTCCTGTAAGTGTGTTAAAAATGTTCTCACCTACAGGAATAACAATTCTTGCAGCTTCAGGTTTTTAAACATAAAAAAAAAATATCTTAGAAGTAGAGTTGGTTAAGTAGTTCAAATAGCTGAACTCTCCAGTGTACAAGGCTATCATTTTAGATAATGAGACATTTCTCCATTTTCTAAAAGGTTAAAGACAGACTCTATAAATTCAGCATCTAGCAGCCCAGGGAGGCTTCTCCTAATAGCCCCAACAGCCATAATTTCATTGTCTGGGATGCATCAGGATCAGTTAATGCTGATGAAGTGCAAGGCTTTGTGTTCAGAATAAAAGCAGGAGCAGGTGAGGTTTCATGACCTGAAGCTGCAAAAGAGCTTTTTGCAAATAAGGTGCACGAGAGGAAAAGAAAAAGAAATTAACTGCCACCAACTACAATGAAACAAGTAAATACCTACTACAAAACATTTGCTGAGAGAGGAGTGTACAAGGTCATTATCATACTATACATTACATAAAGGCTAATCTCTGCAAGCCAGACTTTATGGGCCAAACTGTATTTCACAGAGCAGGTGGCAATGCTGCCCTTTAGGTACTGGCAAGCCAGAGGATGTGTGCCTCAGCCATCTGGAACTCCGTCAGCATGCACTCATGCTGGAAATAAAATGCACAAAGATTTGCATGGCTGATTTTCTGCTTCATGCTTTGGCGAGGACAGCAGAGACGAGCAGCCTTGCCCTGCTGACCACTTGTGACAAGAATTTAGTTGGTGACAGAGACCCTCAGGTGGCTAGATGAAACCAGCCATCTGTTAGCTGCGAGGCTGCAGCCAGCCACTGCATGAAAAGGTAAAAAATAAAAGGGGGGGGGGGGAATCAAAGAAAGGACAGAGAAAGAACACTATTAACCATGCGGCAGATTTTTTTTTCCTTCTCAACAATAGAGGGCATCAATCCTCCATTCTGTCCACAGCCCTAGCACATTGCAAGTGCAATGTGACACTCCGGAGGTTCTCAGCTCTCTCCTCAGCAACAGGCAGCAATTTTATTTCTAGGGAGCAACAAATTTTATGTGTACTACTTTACCAGAAACAAAAGAGGCAAGAAGATTAATGGTGGCTTCAGGCAGCTAAACAGACACCAGTTCTCCTTTATTAAATAATGAAGATTTTTTCAGGTTGAAATGCAGAACTGCTTTTACACTAGGCATACATTCACAGAAGAGCTATTTAAAAAAAATACACCAGCCGTCTAAGCAGACTTCAAGCTCTGCTGGAGTAGCAATCTTCCACTGTGGGACACAGAGGCTCTTTCTTCTCCCCTCCCTCTAGGCTTTGAGCCCACTAAAAGGGCTCTGTATGCTATCTGGCCTGAGGTAAGATAACTGCTCAGAGAATCAGGCAGGTTGTCATCTGTGGACTACGGTAAACCCACATCGCTCTAGCTGATCACTTCTATCTTGAATCCAGTTGGTCACCCTATGGGGAACCCAAGCGTTAGACTCCAGATTTCATCAGATTGGAATCAGGGAAAAGACACTCTGCATCCTGAAAGTCTTTAGGGTTTATGAAGGAAAGAAATAGGACTTGGCCATTCATGCCATGGTTTTTTGACGCATATCCCACCTTGAAGAAAGCCTCTCAAGTGTTTAATGTCCTAGTCTGGAGACAAAAGCAGCATCAGGTCATGTGCTAGAAGTTGTGTCTGGTGTTGATGCAAAAAAACAGAGGAAGGGCAATAAAGCCAGGCAGTAGATCTCCTGCACACTCTCTGTTTTAAGGCATTCTGACACCAGTGTCACTGCCTGCTGCACTGCAGATCAGGCTATCATCTATAAGATGCACCTGGTGCCAGGGAGCAGGAAAGCACAACCCTATGAGTGCAGAATGGGAGTATGTACTCCCTCATCCAACATGTAAAGGTAAGCCAGAGTCAACCTAAAAGTTCAGTGCATGAAAATGGGGTTATTGGGCAGGCCCTATTTGAGAGGGGAGTCTTTACCTTCGTCACATAAGGGATACCAGGCCTGTAGAGATGATGTGCCTTGTCCAAGACCACAGAGTAAGCCCAGGACAACATTAGAAAGAAAACCTGCACCTCTAGAGTCCCTGGCACTTGTGCCATAATGCCACATCCACAGGGACTCTGTCCAAGAGCTTTATCTCTGAGCCCTGACAGGATAATCAAACATTTCCTGCTCAAATCATAGGCCATATTTCAGAGAATTTGTGTGGTCCAAGTCTCCACATGGCAATTTCTGACCCAAAGAGACTGAATCTAAGTGGCAGATGCCTCCAAAAATCTTTCACATTGGTTCACGTTAGCCCCCAGACCTGGTATTCAGGAAAACGTTAAGTGACACAGTCCGGGTCTCAGTTTCAATAAAATTAATGTTTTCTCTGTGAGCTCCAGAAAGTAGTTACAAATGCAGACAAGCCCTGTCACTGTCAGGTGCTCAAGTTCTAGCTCAAGGGAAACAGGTAAGACACATAGTACTTGGAAAAGAAGAAATTTTGATTCAAAGTGGCAGAGGGACTGAGGCTCATAGCGAGCTCAGAACAGAAAAACACAACTCATGATCCCATGTTGCATAAAGAGATCAGTAGCTGCTACATATATAATTTATGCTGCTGAGTCAGCCATGTCCCAAATTTGCAGTTTTAACTATTAATGCAAATTAAAAAAGAATGCATGAAAACAAAACACCCATATCTAGAAACAATATCAGTCACTGCGTAAACAGATCATTTGGGTAAAGCTTGGAAATGGTCAAAATTATTAGGTCCTATTTTTCTACTGACAGGAATTGTATTTGAAATCAGCCAAAGCTTTGTTGAAATACCTGGTGTAGCTGTTTTCATTTTCCAGTTAACATGCTAGTTATGAATAAATAATGAAGGTGCCATTTATTTAAAAACATATCCAACATCTCTCCCTTGGAAGCCTCATAGGGTGAACGCACAGCTCTACTTGTCTGTTTGCCTTGCACTAAAAAACCTTGTGTCAAAGTACAAAGATGAGAGCGGGTGACCAAAATACATCTATTCCCTCCCTGCCCCATCTTCCCCCTGCCGAAGAGTTATCATGCTAATAGAAATTGTCATTTATTCATGTTTTCTTCAGAAGATTAAAAAAGCATGCTGAAAACTTGCAATGTCAAAACCAAGCATCTACAGAGAAAGCATGATTCTCCCTCTAGTCAAGTCTACACTTTCACATTTTGTTGAATGTACATTTTCAATGAAAGCCCAAGAAATGCTTTTGTAAAGAAAGTGCATGCATTTTCTACAGAATTTTATTTTTATTGAACAAGTGTTTGAAGAGAAAAATTCTGACTATCTTTGCCAGACAAAGGGTGCTCTCCCAGTACAGTGTGTTCAGATTTGCAGCTGGACAGTCTAGTTGCATAGTATTGCAGCCACAACCAAACCACTTCCTTTCTTGCCATTTCAAGACATTAGAAGAAACCCATCATTATGGTTGCTCATAACCAGCGGTTGATCTGAGCACTCTGTATCCCATATGCAGTGGGAGGGGAACAAATGGAGGGTACCGGCTGTTTTCCTGTAACCCCTACAAAGGCTTATGCAAGTAGTCTGAAACATCTGCATAATCAGATATGGGATTTTTTTTTCCACTCCCTGTATCAGCTGGTGCTAAAGCTTAATTTGACCATTGTATCAATACAGAAATACAAAAATGTAGAGTCTTTATGTTTATGTTCAACCTTACTTTCTACCATGAGATACCATTCAGCATTGATTAGAACAGTAAAAAATTATTTCCAAGAACTGTGCCCATATTTAAAATACACAGAAAAATATTTTTAAGGGAATGTATTCTCATCTAGAGGACATTAACAACCTGATAATTAGGGTTGAGCTTTCCCCCTATAAACAGAATTTAGAACCAGCTATTTGAAGGTGTTGCACTGCTTACCTCTGGAGACCAGTGTCTGGCCCTCCTACTGCAAGTCCAGGGCAGTTTTTCAAGCTGGCTGTCTGCTTCTGTGCACTGCACAATCCAGGTTAGTTCGAACCACAGTATTCAGTTTCCACAAATCGTGGGGTTTGCAAGAGCTTGTTGTGGGAGACTGGCAACGTTAAATAGCAGCTTGGGATATATTCTGATCAGAACGTAGACTGACACTGATTGAACACAACTTCCAAATGCAGGCCCAGCTCTTTGTGTCAAGGGAAGATAAAACCATATTACAAAAGCAATACCAGCTGCCATGATAGGCCACCTAGTGAAGTTACCAGATAGAAGGACTAAAAGCTTGATGAAAGGAAGTGTTATTACTACTATTACCAGCATACCAAATTATTATGTGGCCTTGTTGCATACTACAGAGTGCCAAAAAACAGGCTGGGGGACAAAATAAATCCATGAAGAACAGGCCCATCCATGGCTCTAAAATACAACCGGTGGAAGCACACAAGGAAAAACCCTCAGCACGTTAGTGACAGGACATGTCTGACAGTAGAAGGATCACTAGAGTTGCCCTGCGTGCAATGCACAGTGGTTGCTGTCAGAAACAGGGGAGGCAGGTTGGACTCATCCACAGTCCTGACCCCAGACAGCAGCACTAAGGACCTGCTCAGGAGCTGCTCAGGCTGTGGCTGAGGTCTTTGTGCTGGATGCCATCCATGACATTTTCACAACCTTCATTCCTGCAGCACTCGTCCACTGAGGATCAACAATGGAGGAGGCGGCAGCTGTTAGTCAGGGACACAGCAAAACCATGCCCTGACAGTGTGCCTGTTAACTGCAGGGACAGAGAGAGATGACAAAAAGCCTTGACCCATCCTAATGATGAGAAATGTTCATTCTTCTAACCAAACAACTGTTTGAAGAAGGTAGATTAAAGTCTCTTTTTAAGAGGGAAAAGATGATCCATATTAATTCCAGGATACAATACCAAACATATCTTTACCGACTGACATCTTTGCTTCCATTGGATTTTTCCATGGCTTTTCATTTATTTATTTTAAATTTGAGACAGATTTTGTTTCTTAAGGTCAAAAGCACTCAGTTTACCCAGCTATTTTTAGCCATGCTGGACAGATTCATTGAATTATTCCATGAATTATTCATAGCACCAAGAAACAGCCTGGGCATTCCTATGATATTTGAAGACAGTGACAGCTTCTCACATTTTTGCTGTGCAACTGCAAATCCAGGCTCCAGCAAAAGTCTCACAGGTTTGTCAAGGGAGGCCAGAAATGAGCCTGTCTGTTTTCCTCTGGACAACTATCTGTGCTCAAGTGCTGGAAACATAGTGGAAAACAGTAAGGCCTATTACAGTGAAGACAGAATATCCTGTTGCAGGGTTTTTTTTATTTTATTATTATTTATTGTGTCACTCTTACCTGACATAAGTTTTTATATTTGTGTTTTCCGGGCTTAAAAAAAGCCAAACCTACCAAAGCAGACAAAAGGTCCTCAGAGCAGAGAAAGGAACAGCAGGGAGGAAATTGCTGCTGATTGTTCTGGAAATATCCTTCACCCAACTTACTAATTACACACTCCGTTGATCACCTATAATTATGATCTGAAAGGAAATTCTACACCCTAGCAATTTAGCTGGTGTTTCTTTTTTAAAGTCAACCATTTCCACTCTAATGAACCTCAGTATGAAGCAGCAAAACCTTGGAGGGAAAGGCTACAGACATGAAAATGAGTGCTTGCTGTCTCATTAACATTTTACTTGCTTGGCTAGGAGTCCTTTTGTTACAGGAAGCTAAGTGTTTTTATGGCCAACTCTCCTGAATCTGTAACAATATCCAATATGAATGTAAGTGATTTCTGCTTTTAAGCTACTGAGCCTCTAAATAATCTCCACTAAAGGTAATGTATCCACAGTCAATGTGCAGCACTAGCTAAAATACAAGTAATTGCTGCCTTGGCCAGCTCCACAGCACAACTCTAAACCTGACATTTGGCAGCTGTTAATATATATAGCTGAATGGATCCAACCTGTCAGATACCGTCTTCCCGAAAGCAAGAGTATGTCTGGAGCTGAAGTTTTCTTTCCAGTCGGTAAAAAGTTAATGTCAGGCTGAGATGCCCCAACACAGAACTAAGCTCACAGCAATGGAAGAGAGTTTCCCTGCACAGGTAGAGCTAAACATACCCATTACACATAGATATTCCTGGTCTTTTCTCAAAGAAACCTACAGCCTAGGTTTAACACAACCTTTAGAAGAGTCTTAAGGAACCACAAGAAATACAAGGCAGTGAAACCTACAATTAAAACATTTCTGAGAAATTAATATAGCAGGTATTTAAGTGAAATGTAGCAGTAAATAAATTGCTGTTAAGACTCCTAGTGTAGTGGGATCCTTCACGACTGTAACCAGCTGAAACAGCTGCCTCATGTCTCCAGAAATAATACATGATATAAAACCAGGTCAAATATAAAAATGAGAAGAGAGCTAGTTACCTCTCAATGAACAAATTTGTGTGAGAAATGTGCTTCTCCTGAGCCCTGCTCTCACCTTCTCAGTGGGCAATTCATTCTGAACGAGAGCTGATCAGATGAGGGTGAAGAGTGTTGAAGAGAAGACGGGCCTGCCAGTCCTTTCCCCAGGTAGGCATGTGTAGCAAAAATGATCCAGACATGCTCTTTCCAGCCATCTTCTCACTGCAGTGATGAAGGCTGTAAAGGAGGTGGATGAAGAAGAGAGATCAGTAGCAAGGTCAAAAGGGAGATGACTAAGAGAGAAAGACAAGCACAGAAGTTGAAGCTATACAAGCCAGTAATTAATATTTCTAAACAGGACTGTTAGCCGTTCTCTCCATCCTTCCACAGAAATGAAGGCCATTTTGGTTTTTAAAAGCTCTCTCAGACATGCATTATTTGAATTCAAAGACAAAAGCAACATGTGACACAGACCATGTGATTCAAGAAGCCAGTAGCCTAACACAGATGAGGCATCAGTGCTCTTCAAACACCTAAGGACCAAGGAGAGAACCCTCCTTCAGCCAAGAGAGATTTCCCCCTGCCCAGAAAGTTTCTCTCAGGGAAATGTGCCTCCTGCTCAGGACTTTATTTAACCCATCTCTACAGTGGAAGCCCTTTGGGCCACCTCCTCAGAGGGCAGGGCCAGCCATGCCCGGAGCTCCTAATGGGGTCAGTGCTATCCACTACAAGAATCTCTTAAAAACTTTCCTACCACCTTCAATGATACTGGAAGTCAACTTTTCCTTAGAGGATTTCATTTTTGCAAGCTGACTTATTCTAAGACAGAAGAAAAATGAATTGCGGTAGAGATTATTTTCTGCTCACACTAGTGTACATTAGTTTATCTCATTTTCACCGTTTCTTATATTGCTATCCCTCTGAGATCTTATCTCCTCTTCAGCTGTGTTTATACTTTGTGGTCTCAAGACTCTTCTGTTTGAGACTGGGAAGTTTTGTGGAAAAACAACAGAAGACTGCCTGCCATCATGGATTCTTAACAGCTCAACTCAAACTTGTCTTATAAGCTTTGTGTTGAAGTGAATATTGATAGGCTACCAGCACAAAAAATACTGTCACTGTGAAAACTTGTTTTACTCAATAAATCATTATTCAAAGAACAGAGACTAGGTGCCAGCTTGGTCCCATGTACCTTTCATATCAATCACACAGGCCAGGCATTTGAAACATTGAGTGACCTTGTGTGCATTACTTCCAACAGCAGCTGGGAAAACACATAGACTCACAGAGACCAAAGAAAAGTCTAACTAATAGCCTGGGATTGTTTCCAGCAGTGGCAAGTAGCAGAAGGTGGGAGAACAGGTAAAAGACTGGCATGCTTCTTTCTCAAATTGGCTCTGTTTCATCAATCCATGGTAGGATTTTGTGAGCATGGGATGCTCAGAAGGGTTGAACGATTTGGTATGGAAAGCAAATTTAATTTTCACTGTTTGAAAACTGTGTGTCAGAGTGTAAGTTTCATTAATTATCAAATTTGCACTTTACCTTCTATAAAAAATAGAAAATTAATTAAAAGCATTTTTCAAAATGTGGTTTCAGACATGTATGGGATCTTTGGCATTGAGGACAAAGCTGTGCTGGGTCAAAGGTAAAAGCGACTCAAACATCAGCTATGGAACAGAAACTCTTCTTCTATCAATGTTAGTGCATCTCTTTTTCAGTCCTTAAGCTGAGCCAAACACCCTTTTTCTTATCAAGATGGTTTTCTAGAGTCTCTCCTGATCTTCAAGGACAACTCTTCTAGAGATATTCCGCTAAGGTAGACTGTGTCAGATTCTCCTTCTGTATCTTGACCATCTCACTTGGTCCCTAGAATGGGAGAAGGGTCTCTTATGCACACCTGCCATAGCTAGAGTTTTGAACTTTTGCCAGATAATCCAGACCTTGTACTGTAAGTCACAATTTAATAAAATAACAAGTTTGAAGTCCTAAAAGAGTCCAGTGCTACAGAACAAGAAGGGAAAACAGATTCAAAGAGTAGATTGTAGTCTTTGTTATTTGATTTCAGCTGTTTCCCTGACACAATAAGCAGCACCACATAAACAGGATCTTACACAATACTGCATGAGAGTACAATTCTGATTCACCCTTTGTCTATTGAGGGCCAGGAACCTCAATTTCAAAAGCCTGACAGCATAAAATTGTGAAGAAACCAATAAACACATGCATAACGGTTCTGATATGAAGTTTTACCGAAGGCCAAGAACTTGTCACCCACAGCATATCATTTCAGATAGACAGATCATCTAGGAAGACTCCCAATGCTTAAAGACCTTCTATCACAGACATCTCACTACAGCATCACAAATTGTTCCAGCAGTTACACATTTTCACAGAAACTGTTGTGCCATTATTTGCTACTGATAATTGACTAACATCAGGTTTCAGTTTTTGGCCTATCTTTCAGAAGACTCTTCCTTATTTAATCTGTTGTTGGCCAAACCACAAAAAGGTTGCAAAACTTGATCCTTCCCAGAGTGAAATCCATAACTGGGAATAAGATGCATTAGACTCCCTACACAATAGGTAGGTGTAGACTCTTGTCCCAAAACAATACAAATTGCTGGTGTGCAGTAGAAGGCTAGTCAGAAGGAAATATCTAGGACAGAGCCACATCTGCATCTCTGGGCTGGGAATTAGTCACCTCTGGCTTTTGAGGATCCATCACACCACACACACACCAGGACAGAATCATACCCCTACAAAGGTAAAGGTCAGTATCTTTTCTGTGGAAAAGCTATGGAAGATTCAGCCTTCTTTCAAAATGTATGCAAGAGTGGTGGTGACTGCCTTTTACATCAGCTCATTGACAGAGCACTGGCACAGGAATCTGAAAACTCAAGTTTAATTCCATCCTCAGATCAGAGAACAGAGGAAGTTCACATTAACATCACCATTTCTTTTTAAAAAATATGCCCAACACTGGTATATGTGGAGACCTGTATTCCATTGTCTTTTCTCATTCCCTGGTCTCTCAATTCTTGAATGTTTTCCTGGAGAGTGGCACAATTTTGGGAACTGGGTAAAGAGTGCTACCCACCACCAGAAACCTCTCAAGATAGCCTTGTAGTTAGGGCACTGTCCTAGGAAATGAGATCACAATGAGCTTCAGTCCTGCACTTCCCAGGGAGGTGCACAACCTAGTTGCGCATTATACTAACATGAACCTCCCTGCACTTAACATGGAGCCCAATGCCAGGTACTTTCATCAGTCGTTCTTATGATTCTTGTTGATGACATCCCTGGGGCACAGACACAGGGGAGATCAGATGTTGAGGATGTTAGTCAGGCCAAGACACAGGCTAGGCACCATTCTCTTGCCGAGAGAGAGACAATTCTGGTTTCCAGACCTGTGGAGAGCTTTGAAGCCAAACAGGGAAAGTATCTGTGAAATACAGGCATCTCCAGGCACTATAGCAGCTAAGAGGAGGTTTTATAAGAATGCTGGTTTAGATGCAGGGATTTGAATTCCACATGCATCCTGTATCAGGCATTTTAGTAGCTGGAGATTTTATAGGTTCCATGATCAAGTCATTCCTTAACTTTCCTCCTGCATTACATAAAAAGGCTAACTTCAGGTTTAATCTTCTTTCCTGCGCCCCACTCTTGCAGCTGTCTTTGAAAATTTAAAAGATATGGATTTACTAGGAAAAGAGAGACACACTACTGCCCCTACAAAATACATAGCAACAAAATCCTTAGCAGACACAGTAGCATCCTCCAGCTTCCACACACACACACCCCTCCATATTAGAAATTCTGTTTATGATACGCTTTTCAGGAGGCTGGAAGGGGAGATTGCATGTATTTTTTGGTGACATTTTCCTCCCTTCGTAGATGCCTTTTTTTGTCAGAAAGAGACTTTGAAGGAACACACATCACTTCCTCCAGAAGCCTGCGAAAGGACTTATCTGGAGTTTTACGGCTAAAAACCAAATGGGAGCCCTTAAATACATCTAGTAGTGAGAAATTCATTAAGTGCATTATGTCCTCTAAAGTATTTTAGCATTAACTTTCGTAAGCTTTGCTATTTCTATCTTTTTTGTGGCATATGCAAATAAAATGTGATGATCCACAAGAGAAGCCAAGCCTACTTTTCTGCTAAGACAATCAACTTAATGAATAATTAGTGTAAGAATATTAGTAACATTAATGCTTAATGAGTTGAAACTTCTTTGCATCATATCCTCTAGT
Source organism: Morus bassanus (assembly GCA_031468815.1). Classification (NCBI taxonomy): domain Eukaryota; kingdom Metazoa; phylum Chordata; class Aves; order Suliformes; family Sulidae; genus Morus; species Morus bassanus. Next base: position 52,295,961 of record CM062567.1, on the reverse strand, counting down.
TTCCCCAGCTTGCTAAATAAAAGTTTATTTATTGTCTTAAATTAAAGGACATTTCTGAAATGAGATATAATAAAATTGCAAAGAAGGAAAAGATAATCAAGATAATTAAAATGAAAAATTGTTAAAATAATTCACTTTCACCTGCAGTTGCAGTATAGTTGAACTAAGAGTTTCTAATTAAACGAGAAAGTGTGTGAAGTGCAGCTCAGCTGATTTGCATTTATGGAACTGGAAGAAAATATTACCTTATTAAAGTGAGTTTCAAAGGAAATGTCATAGCACAGAGGTTGGCCTGACTTGACTTTCTAGTAGATTATGCAGTCATTTATAAATTTGACTGCCTCACAGAGCCAGCTCCTCTGCGGCTCTAAATCAGCATGGTCTCACTGAAGTTAATGAAGCCACATCAATTTATACCAGGTAAGCATCTGCCCACTCACCCCTTCAATGTATATATTGCTGCACAGAGCAAAATTCAGCTGCATCTGCCACTGTGTACACCTGAGAAGGATGCCAATGAAAGGTGGCATAATGCTGCTGTGCCCAGATAATCAATTTATCCAAATTCTGCTGCTTGGACAAGGACTGTAGCACACTGTCTGCCTCTGGTGATTTATTCCTGCAGCTATATACAAGAAAATGAGCTAGGTGATATTTGCTGGCCTTGTTTTTGGTGAATTCCAGCCCATGAATACCACTACTCTCAGTGCTGTACTCAGCACTTGTTAAAACTACCATATTTACCCCAATCCATGACAGCCCTGAATCCGAGTTGACCTCATATGTTCACAACTGGGAAGAAGGAGAGGGGCTTTTGCTGGCACTGCCTGGTGTGATGTACAACCCCCTTCTTGGTAGGGTCTCTGCTTTCCTACCTGCACTCCCGGCAGTGAGGTTAACACAACAACATGGTTGCACTACAAACAAGGAAACCAAGCCCTCTTTCACTGACAGGAAGCAGCCTATTAGTGCTTTGTAAACATGGAGTAGCCAACAGCTAATCCTGCATTGCCCTACTGCCTGTGTACATGTTCTTGATACAATATAATTGTGAGGGTATTCAAGGTATTTCATTCTGATTAGGGTTAACCTAAGACAATTCTTGGCTTTTTAAACTTGTGAGGCAGGAGGAAAGGATCTTCTGAGATTCAAATAATGCATTTCTTCTCACAGATAGAGTCAAGCAGAACTCTAACTATGGGCATCTGCTGCAACATCACAACTACAGCTGGATTATAAAGATGTAATACTTGATATTGGCAGAGTATTTAGTCTGTCTCTTTGAGAAACCAGGATTCAATCTATGGAAGAAGCAAATGCCATTGCAGCTAAATTACACTTATATTTTTTACAAAACAAAATGACCACTTCTGTCATGCCTTTGCTAGGAAAAACACAGTCGGTTTTGGGAGGCATTCTATGGTCAAGGATTCAGCTGTCAAAGTTGTGTTACATCAGAAACAACGACCTGCTGGCAGAGATAACAAGACAACACAACAGAAGAGAAGCTTCAGAGAGAGAAGGCTCATTTCCAGCACTGCTTCATTCATTGCAGTTACAGGCCTAAATTAACCTTGCAAAACTGTCATGAAAACGTATCAGCCCAAGCATAAAATTTACTTTACAATTCTCTATTATCATAACAGTGATGACAACAAATATTAATGACATTCAGTTCACCTGTCAAGTTGATTGCTCAGCCCAGATAAAGAGCAACAGTTTTGTGGAGCTGTTTCAACTGACAAGCCCCAATCACAGCCATGTCATAGCACAATATTCAGCAATGTAGTCACACTAATTAAGGGGTTGTTCAGCCCAGTCTTTTCCTCAGCTGCTGGGGGTGAGCTGATAGCTAAACAGCCCAGACCAGCCTTGCTGTTAAACACAGATGTGTCACTAGGTCAAATGACCTTTTGGCCCCATTTGGTTTGAAGTGCATTAGGCTTCTTCTTATCTGTATTTTAAATCCTTTCAGTTTACTTTTAACTATGGAATTATATACATGCTTAGAAAATCCATTTTACAAAAACTGAGTTGCCTTAATACTGAGTACACAAGAACCTATATTTATGTTGACTTTCTATGCTACATGCCACAGGAACTCTTCCACATGCTTTGAGCAACCTTTGTTAAGATTAAAAATAATATTCAGTGCTACCAAACAGATGAATTGCAAATAACCTACAGCCACTATCACAACAAAGTGAGGAAGGCAGAGACTCGTGAGGCAGGCCACTTAAAAACCACCCCCCAAAAAAAATGAGGAGGTGGTGCAGGTACTCCTCCTTTTACTTTTACGTGGCCAGTTGTGTCACTGCTGTTCACCAGCCCTGCCAGAGCGTGGAGGGAAGACAAGGTAGATAAACATGGAAAAGTGAGAAAAAGACGACAAGGAACAGAGAGTAGCAGGCTTCTCACCTGGGCTGCGAACACCCATCTTGCTGGTTATTTTCTTTAGTCTCTCATGGTGTTATACAGGTTGCAGCTGACACAGGCCAGTATACCAGCACAAAGAAATTGTTACAGGAGGAGATCAGTACAGGACATTTTTGGAGTCCTGCATTGGATATCAGATGCGAGGTGCTGGCAGTAGGAGCTGCAGGGACCTCTGTGAGGAGAGGCTGGGGCTGGCCCAGGCTGGACATAGCTGGTTCCAGATGGCTCCAACTGGCCCCACCACAGGGCACAGCTGAGCCCTCAGCCAAGAGGGTGGTGCCTCAGGGAAAACATGTTTTTAAAAGGGCAAAACCCTGCCTGGCAGAATGGTGGGGGGGAAAGAATTTGAGAGAAACAGCCCTGTGAGCCTGGAGGAGGTGCTCCAGGCTCAGAGCTTGCTGATGACCTGTCACCTGGTCAACACAGGCTTGAATATACTGGGAATGCCAGAGGCACTTGACACAAGAAGTCTCCAGACACTGCAATAAGTGCCTGAAGATGAAGGTCAGGGAAAAGATTTGTTGTCTGGTCTGAGAAGAAGTTTTTAACCTACACACTCACAAAATCTGCCCCTTGATTTTCACAGCTGGCCATTAAATCTGTGATGCTAGTATTTTGACAGCATCTTTTAGTTCATCCTCAGTGTCCTTCAAAGCCACATGGAATGGCTGATACTACGATCCCTAAAAAAAAGAAAAAACTCCAAACATCCCAAAGCTCCCAGTACCTGAGATACTTAAACTTCTTGGTACCCTTGAAAATCAGACACCATCTCAAAATTGTTTGAAGTGTAAAAAACACACTGGAAGTTGCTATTACTATAAATGTATATGTTTACAGTGAAATGAAATTGTAAGGACAGGAAGATGTTGAAGGAAGAGGATGCCTACAAGGGAAAAAGGAGGAAAAATAAGGAAATCCTGTATACACAAAACCAGGTACAGCTGGAAAAAGGACACCATACTTTACCCAAGATTGAGGTCACCCTTTTAAAAAACAATGCATGATCCTTCTCTAGTCTCAAATGAGATGTTAGAAGAAAAGACCTCTTGAGGCCCTTTCCAGCATCGTTATCTTTGAAGCAAAGAACCATTCTCCAAAAATCCACATTATTTGGGATGTGTATTCAGTCTGTGGAGCTGTTGGGAGGGTTAGTAGGCTTGCTTTGGACACAAGCTGATTGTGTGTGGCCTTGGAGAGTAGGACAGCATACACAGAATTCAAGAAGGACAAGTTCAGCCTATATTGTTTCACCATACAATCTTCCAGAGTTAACCTCCCTACACCTTTTTCTTGTAATTAGCATGTTATAGCCACATTTCCAAGTTTGTCCTGTGCCTTCCCTTTATTATTTTTGGACATATAGGAGGAACCAGGCATTGCTTCAAGAAGTTTTGGCATCTTTCTAGATCTGTAAGCCTGTGAACTCTGCAGCATAAGGAAACCTCCATGAGCTAGATCACTAAAGGTACAAGACCTCCTGATAACAGCAGTAAAGTTAGTGCAGAAGCCACAGCTGACACATGTATTGCTTAAGTGATAAATTCACAGAACCTTTAATTCAATAAACTTTGCTTTTTTTTTTTTTGGTCTGGATGACGCACATGTTTCCAATTTGAAGATATTAGTATTCAAAGTTATTTAACAAGTTTTTTATGTGAGCATATTCCAACCTGTTAGGCATTTCTGCTACTGCATTTGCAATGAGATTGTCATGGTGAGCAAGAGGTCGTGTACCAATCCAATTTCCTGATTACAGCACTCAAGCCAACATGGCCAGCATGTTATAGCTGCTTCAATACCATCTCCCTTTTGCCTGGACAGTTATGATACTTTACCCATGGACATTCCTAAGGAATAAATTCACCAGGGAGAAGTAGATACCAAATACATGAAGAGGGAAATTTTAGACAGTACTTTTTCCACCAGTAAGTGGTCACAAACATAAGACTTTGCAGAATTTCCTAGAAGCGTTGTTAGATTTGATATGTAGGGAGAATGTCTTTCATAAAATAGCTGTATATGAAAACCTTAAAGCCACAAGTCAGAACTTCACAGATGACCACATCAAATGAAGAGGATTTAGGGTAAGAGTGGGATTTAATGCTGAGACTTGGAGCAGAACAAAGAACAGGTAGATTCAAAAAGCTAATCAGGAGGGAAAGAGGGATTCAGACTCTTCTCCTCAAATCCAGCTTTTGGTAACAGAGGCACCAGTTTGAGGAGAAAGGACTTTTAACACTTTCATGTTCATAACTAGTAGTACATGTAATATATGTAATAGTGCAAATACACCCATATATAATATATAACTTACTCCAGCCACTTCCAGAATCCCTTTTGTAACTTGATTTTGCTTTTCCATTTCAGCTCTGACCAATGTTCTCCTGGATCCATGGACATTATTTTATCCATTCACCTCCTTCATGTCCACTCACTGTAGTCTCCTCATGTTCCTTTTATTAAAAAAAACCAAAACTTTCCTGTTATTTTCCTATCTTTGCCTTCTTAAACATCCATCCACTGATCCATCTTACCCTCTCTAAATGCCTCTTTTCTCTCCCCACTCCTTCCATTTTTACATTTCATTGAGTGTGGCTGCCTTTGGTGATAGAGCCAACTTTCACAATTCCCATCCTTTCCTGCTGCTTTTTCTACCTCCCATGTTGCAATTTTTTGCCCTGCAGCTGTGCCTATCACTGCTCTAGGAACTGAATAGCCAAAGTGATGCAGGCAAGACATGCAATTTCATCACCTGATTCACAGCATGACCCCACAAACAGTGGTATCAGCACAGCTGACGGGGTGGGGAACTGCCGTACAGGGGCTTGCAACTGGCAACACTACATCGCACCCTGAATTTTGCTCTCTCTCCTTTGTCCCTATCTTCCAGAGTCAGACACCCTTACTCACGTGTAAGACATCACTGCAGGCTCTCCTGTTGCTTTTAGTAGTAACAGAGTACAAAACCTTTTAAATAAAGGCTAGTAATGTCTAACCCTCTAGCTACGTCGACGATCCATCCGGCCAGAGCAGTGCAGCATCGTCCCAGACAAGGCTTCTAAAACCAGGTTTTGATAATGTGTTTGTATCTAGACATCCCATTATCATGACTTTTTTAACCACCTCTCTATTTTATATCCACATCTCTTTCCGACAGGAAGCTATTACTGATATATACCCTAGAAGTTCCCTTAATAGCATTTTCCTTGTGTATGTAATTAATCCACCCTCCTTGCTTTCTCATTCCTTATATTTGTAGATTTAAAATCATGTCTGTTTCTTTTTCCTGCTGAAACTGAACAGACAATGCTCAAAAAAGAGCAGATATCACCCCATCAACAAAACTTTTCCCTGACAGACAGCTACATGTAAGAATACATTCAAAGGAATCATACTGAAACTTCAGACACTGGATGTAGAGTAAGGTATTTTTCCTATTTAAATTAAAACTTTACCTTCATTGCTATTGTGCTTAGAAGAGAGGAAAAGAAAAAAAATCAAGGAGGCACATAATGCTGAAAAACTGAAGAGGGATAGGAATGAGAATGAACATCTGATGTTCCTAGAAAAAGGAAATTTGGTGTTCTCTGTGCACATTGGATACATTCCCTGAGAAAACAAAGCAGAATCTGTCTAGGAGAAGAACAAAACAAGAGCACACTTAAGTGCAGTTATCTAAATGCTGCAGTGTTCTATTGGTTTATGTAGTCCTGACACTAAGTAATTCACTGCAGTTTTCCTTAATTTTGCATTTAGGATTAAACTATGTAATAACTATTTCCAGTACAAAATTAGAAGTTCACTAAATCTGTTCCAGTGTGCAGTTTGCTTGATGCTTTTAGAGAATTTAAAAAAAACAACCAAAACATGAGCTCGCACCTGTGAATATAACCCCCATTTTAACATGATTTCAGTAGTATTTTAGTAGTAAGACTGTTTTAGAGATTGTTGTACTATATTATGATCATTGTAGATTATCATAGATTATGTTTATACCTCCTTCCTCTATTTCACAGCAGGCTACACAGGAATGCAATGTAAGGTTTAAAGAATCATGCTGCTGTGTGAAGCCAGTGTAACTTTATCTCCTGAAAACCAGTAGAGGTGCAGCTAGAAGGGTAAACAGATATGATCGAATAGTTAGAGCAGCACACCTTGTCAGGTGTTGACAAATGTTTTAATCATTGCACTGATATACAGCTTGGGCATAAGGCACCAGGTTTCTGTTGCACTAGAAGAAATAACCTCTTAAAACCATTCATTTCACTTTGCACCTCCTTCAGCTTTTCAAGGGTTTCTTGGAAAGGAGAGCAATTCTCACTGAAGACTAGGTTAAGCATATCTAGGTGTTGGGAAGATATGTCACAAAGGGAGTAACATGTTCAAAGACAAACATCTACACACTGCAGTGTGTATTCCAGATGCATCAGCTCATTTTCTGAGGTCATTATAATCCTGCTGAAAGTCTCCACCAATAATTTAAATCATGCAATCATTTAAAAAAAATCCTGTAACATATCAAGACAGAAACCAACTGGCACCAGGGCAAGAAAAGAAGAAAATTCTACCCCTAGGAAAAGGAAGAGAAGTCATCATAATCAGTTTATAAAGTCAATAAAACTATAATTTGTTGGATAAAAGCACCAGGTAGCAAATAAGTAAGCAAATAAGTAAGCAAAGGGAAGAGAAAGTGAGCTGTCTTGAAAAAGAAGTATGGAGTTTGGAAGGTTGCTACTCTGATTAGCCAGCAGTGCTAGATATTCAGTTAGGTTAGGGTTGACTTCTAGGAAGTGTCAGACAGATGATGGCTAAGAGAACTAGGAGGAGTCTTGCTTAACTAGTTAATTATTTCTTCAGGGTTACAAGTGAGAAGGTTAGGATGCTGGCAGAGCCAAGAATAAACACTGTTAACTGTTGTCATAGAATATTAAGAATTTTTGTGGTTTTTTTTTTTTTTTTTTTAAATTTCTTTCATAACTTTGTTTCCAGCTCTGTACTCAGGAGTACATTAGCTTTAATAAAAAGAACTTGCAGTGTTCTCAAGAATGAGAGTTTAGGTGAAGCTGCCTGATACTTCCTCATAGATAAGGAGTCTGGCAGGAATAGCATGTAGATACACTACTCCTGCAAGTTCAGGTGAGTTTGAAAGTGCCAGGAATTAGAACATGCATCTTAAGCTGCAAATTTGCAGGGAGGTTTGATGCTGCAAATGCCAAGTTCTGAGGAAAAGCTGCTTGCAGACTCGAGCTGGGAGGGAACAGGCAGCTAAGAGGCAGTTCACAGCTTATGTCCCAGATCCCTGCCCCAGTACCTAACACTACCGTGTTTGTTTTGGTTGTAGAAAGAAACCTACTACTTCAAGTTATACCTCAAACATCTAGAATAAAAGATCATCTGTCCTAAAAGTCAAACCTTATTACTAATACAGAGTCTAGGATAACGGGTAGGGATGCATTAATGGAAGCTTGACAGTTGAGCTAGTGATTTACCTGGTTCACCTTCTTAAATAAAAATTTTGTCAAGTTGAACAAGACCATTTACATCCACCTAAGGAAAGCCCTTCTGTATTGGCTGATACTCCATGTGACAGCAGGCCTTACCAAAAATTATACAAGCCCTACATGACTTCATAATCTAGTAAATTCTGTTGACTTAATCTCCCTTGCCCAAATTACTTTACTCATTCTGAAGTCTAACACCTATTGAGGTGGCGTTATCAACTGAAATTGCAGGGAAACATAATTAGCCAGGTTCTTCATGGTAGTGTTTTATTGCCTTTATAGGTAGTGTTTCATTCTATTTATGACTACCAAAACAACAAATCTTATCGGACTGCCCTATTTTGGTAATTGTCTGAGCACATTGATTTCTTGCTAGCAATGTTGCTCAAATGGTATAATTCTGAAGGACACTAAACAACAAAAAAACAAATCAACACAGTTATTACAGCAGCAGTGTAATTTATTTACTATTGTCACCACCCACTCCCCCAGTAAAAATAAGATTCTTTTTGTTAGAGACCAGTATGACTGCAGATATTAAGTGATTTTTATATGTCCATGGATTAATTCCATTTCTTCATACCAATGTAAATGCAGAATAAGGGCCTTTTGTTATAAAAACAGACCATAAACAGAATGTGGTTCACAATATAGGAGGGCTCATACATGACAAAAGGTGCCAGATAACTGATGTTTAACTTCAGTTCCAGTTTACTGAACAAGCAAAAAGCTGTAAGTGAATTCCACAATAAACAGCAAGCAAAAGTACAGGACATCTCAATTGAAAAACAAGGTTACACCTGAGGTGAAAGAACTTGGTTAATTCTCAGTTTTCTAAATATCTAGATGATCCCTTAAGATCTTTCAATTGGATCATTCAATTGGCTTCATAGCGCCTAAAACACTTACTCACACACCAGCTCTAGTATATGCCTCCAAAAATATCTAGTGAATTATTCCAAAAACTATTTCTGAGAATGAGTGCATTTCTTCATCACTGAGTTGATGGAAATACACTGGGGAGGTCTGGACAGTGTCTTAAATGTTTCATAATCTGTATTTTTTCCAAAAGAAAGAGTTTCTAGGCAGTCACTCAGGGACTTAAAAATGTACCATCAGATGAGCCATATAAATCAAGGAAAGTTTAAGATCTAAAACCACAGAAATAAAATACAGTTCAAGTCATAAGAAGTGGCAGGACATCTTTCAAGTGCCAATACATTGTGTCTCAATTGTACTGAAGGACGATAACACATAATGGTGCAGAAATAACATAATTCATTAACATCAATACACAGTAGTACATAATAAAATTACTCGGAGCTGCAGTGTCATTAATCCATGCCAAGTGATACAAATGAAACTGAACATCTGAAGATAATATTGCAGGAAGAGTCTAAAAGGAGAACATGTTGAAGAATCTGAGCTGCATGCCAAGCACATTGTTGTTTGAGTCCTCAACCAAGTAGTACTGTCATTTTAATCATGGCATAACATAGGTTTGCAGAGCCAATCTTATGCAAGACTGGCTATAGTCCCACTGTAGCTGCAGCTTAACCTCTTTCCACTTGAATTCCCTGAGAGACAGGAAGGCACAAGCATGGTCACATGAGCAGGGAGCAAAAGGCCACATTTCTCAGATATACCTGTACAATATTTGGATCTGTAGTGGGTCCTGGGCAAAAAGTCCTGCTTAGGGGGTGTCTGCTGGTGATCAGCATGGGACAAGAGCTGTGAGGTGGGGTAGATTTTGCCACAGAAAGGTAGGACCGTACAGAAATAGGGACATGTATAAACAGGAAACATCGGAACAAGCTGGAAACTGGGAGGTGGCAAGCTGAGGCGGATCCATAGCAATTTGCCATGTGAAAGAGAGAGCAGGGAAACAAAGGTGGTGGAAAAACAGCACAAAAAAGCAAAAAATATAGTAAAGTTCAGCTTAAGGTACCCAGAGAGGGAAAAAAGCAAGCAGAACCTATGTTCCAGTTGTATAGTGTTGGGACCTGAAAGGGTGAATGAGCTTTTATTTCAACATATTGAAAACTAATCTCCTGGTAGCAGAAGAGATTAGCAACACAAAAGATAAATGTTAGACTGACATTAGATGTTCGGAACTCATTGCACACATTCCTACTGTCATATTTCAGCATCCCATTAGAAATTGCTGGTATTAAAGGCCATTTCAAAGTGGGACCTTCCTGAAAGTGTTTTAGAGCAGTACTGATCTCTCACGATGACAGGGGAAAAACCTCAATTTGCTCATGAGACTGCTTCTGCTTCAGCTTCTAAATTAATCTGGGACCAAATGCCCAAAGACAGACACACAGTGCTAATGACAGAAGCCTCTTGCTTGTAAGAAACAGCATTTTTTTCTAATTAAAAAGAAACCCAGCACATGATATAAGGGAGAATCTGATTACCTAAGAGACTGGTTCAATAGCTGGAGTTGTTGTTGTAGCAGCCATGGGATTCCCAGAAGTCATGCTGCAAAGAACACCAGTTCAGCATTGCTTACTGTACACAGAAACACTGCATCCTACCATTGATCCCAGAAATGGGAGCCTGGTTTATTAGCCAAAGAGATTTCAGAAAGATGATCATCATTCCTTTTTTTAGTATGCTGAACCCTAACTCTCTTTGACTATCTTCAAAGAGAGGATTTTGCTTTAGTAGGAGAAGAAATGTGATTAAAGACTTAGTGCATCTTGACTATCTAGGAACTCAAAAGTGATGGTACCAAACTCGGGTGGTTTAGGCTTTTCTTCAGTGTTTTAAAAATATAATACACCACCATTGCTATGAAAATTAGAAGAGACCTTTGCTCTGACACAGAGTATGATCCAGTGGCTTGAAGAGTCAGACTGTTGGGGTCTTCTGGGCCTGACCATCCAAAGCTCCTGACCCTTATGACTGTAGATCTGCCTTTTGATGGTGTTTATCCCATAGCAGATGAAACGTAAGAAGGCATAGTAAAGGAGCCTCTATGCATATGAAGAATGCATAAAGACACATTTGAACCTCAGTGTGCTTCCATGGAGATGCAAATATCCAGCAAGCATGGAGCCTGCTAGAGAAGAAATGTTAGTTTGATTCCATAGTTGTGTCCAGACATTAAAAATGTCTTTTTTTTTTTCCAGTCTGCTCCAAGTGGCAATATCGTTCAGAGTTTTTATTGTGATGGTGTAATCCCAGTTTCACCTTCTTGTAACTCTTCTCAAGGTGGGGCAGGGGGAAAAAGAAAAAAGATTAAAATAACAATTCCATCTACCTAGTCTCCCTAGATTCTCACTATCATGAGCGGAAACTGAGAGAGTCCTCCAAAATTCAATTCAGAGCTGGAGCCTAATTTAGTGTGTGACTTATTTTGTTTTCTTGGATGTTATCCCATTAAACCTTTTATTTCCAAGAATGCTGTCATTGCTCATTCCCACATGTTTTATATGCCTCCTTGGGCCCTGCTCTTGGTAGGAATTTCACATTGTTCATGAAATTCCAGCCTGTGCACAGAGCCAGCACCCAGACCATGCATGGTGTAAGTTTTACTTTATAGGCAACCAAGGAGACTTGTTTGCGTGAAGCCCTCTGTACCTCCCAAGTTGAATTGTTCTCTTCTTCCTCTTTGGCAGCATGAGTCTGTTTCCATTTTTTTACATTCACTTTAACCTTTCCTATTCTTTGAGACACTAGCACACTTTATGTGAAACTACACTGGCCTCAGTCCTACATGGAATGCTTTACTCAAGTATTTAACTACATAATCAGTCTTGCTTAATGAAAAGTGACATATTAAATACTGTTCCTGCTGAAGTACATGACATTGATTCTCCTGGTGATTATTTGCTTGTAATGTCAATAAATCAGTCACCAGGTAAAAAAAACCCTACACAGTTAGTGTGGGCAACTGTAGGAATCCTAACCTGAGGAAAGAAGCATATCAAAAGGCCTGAAAGGTAAGGTGTTGGGCCTTGTTTAGTAGTGATTGCATTCTTACCCTCATTTGCTCACCAGCAACAAAGCAAGCCACCCTCTCCTGCTACCAATCTAAACGTAAATATGTGGGAACAAGGATTCCCTCCCTGGGAATAACTGCAAGACAAAAAACACCAAAGAGTTTGAGTTGGTGTAAAATTGGAAGTGACATATACCACTTTGCAGACAATCACAGCCAAGAAAGAGGCAGCCCTTTTTTCCCTGTGTTAGTCATTTGCTGAGTTGCAGTTACTATCTTAACATATCAGGGTGAAGATAGATGAGACCCAGTCTTTGAAAAGCAAACATAAAGTGTATGAAGGATGTTGCCCCTTTAAACAGAAAATGGCTAACTATCTTTCATTTCACAGCAGAACAATGAAGTAACCAGACAACTCCAGGCTTTCTTCATAATATTGAGTTACAAGAACAGCTTGGGCTTGTGGTCAGCATTGAGAGAAAGAACTCAGCTTTCCTGAGCTTGCAGCAGACTGCTCATTTTTTCTGGAGTGCAGTGGGAAATCCTAATGTTGTAATCATAGTCAATGCAAAATAAAATTGTTAAGACAAAGAAGAACTACCATTCAGATTTCTGATCTTGCGTCTTCCTAATGAGAAAAAGAAGGAAACTGACATGGGTCATCTGCCCTGTCCACATGCTTCTTTGTGGTTTGAAGAAAAAAAAAACTCAAAAAATCCAAAAAAAGGAAAAGGCCTTCACAGAACCCAACTCTCATTTAGTTTCTCTCCAAATGGAAAGTTGCAACTTTCAGTTTAGGAATGGTTCGCTACATTTGGCACCTTGCAGTCTGATTCCCACCCACCAAGGTTGCAGCACAACACCAAAGCTAATGAGCACCTGGACTACACTGGGCCACTTGTCTCCATGAGGTCAAGCAGGAGTTGGGCACTCAAAGATGGCAGTGAAAGACTGCACAAAGCCTTCTCTGTTATCACCTGTGAGTGGCTTTTCTGTGGTGGGCTGCAGACATCAGCCATGCTTACCAAGTACTGCTAGTCATACTGAATCCCCTGCAAGGAAGGGAGCTGCCTCAGCTATACTTCCTCTCATCTAGCACCTCACGTCCTCTCTGGGGTTTCCAGGTGGAAACGTCACCACAGTGCTTCTCCACCCTAAGCTTGAAGCCCAACTGGTACCACCTTGCAGCATCTCACCCTGCCTTTTCATTGGTGGCATGATCTAATTGTTATACTATGACTTAATGGCACTAAGTCAAGAGGGCAGCCATTCAAAGGGATCTTCCCACAGCAGCCACCTTGTTACCCTGAATGAAGTGGGACACTTGTCAGAGGCCCTACAGCACCATTTCCTAAACCATTTGTTATTTTCAGGTTTGTACTTGTTTGTCAAGAAAGATTGCTTTGCACCCCCAGGGCTTAACAGTGATTTTCTTAGCACCCTTGAGACTTCCGGTGGGAACAAACCTGTAGCAGATGCCAGAGTCTGGCTCACTCATTTCTTTAATGCTGTAGTTCTTGTTTCCCTTTTCTGACAAATTCCTGTTGTATAGTTTCTCCTCTCAAACATATACAACCAAGTGTATCCACTGCATCACTCCACTGTCAACTGACCTTTCTCACCTAGAGGAATTTCTTCAAGAAGCATCATCTTACTAAACACTTTATCTAAAGAACTCCTGCAGAAATATTGCCTTGACCCTCAGCTGACACATCATAAAAGGCAACTCCTGCACAGCCTCTACAATACCTTATCCACCCATTTCCTTTGCAGTAGACAACAAGATGGTGTTTTTGACCAAGGAAAATAATAAAAAAACAAGTTTCCTCTCTTATATGTCCTTATAAACATACATACGTACTCTTACAGAAATGGAGCACTTAACAGCATGTGGACTAGTCACTACAGCACTTCAGACACCTTCTATACACCTACAGAAATGGCAATTACCATACTTTACAGTGAGCTTTGCAATCAGTTGGCCACTTTTCCTTTGTCATCATAATTAACATATTCATGAGTACTAGATGAGCTTTCATTCTGCTGGGTACCTCACTGAAACATGGGACTCACTGCAACATACATTACACCTACAGCATGGAGCTAAGGTTCTGCTGACTTGGTTCTGAACCCCTCCTGCAATAAATCACTGCTGATCATTCAAAGCTTGTTTCCAATGAAATATTGCAAGGGCTACATGAGCCTAAGATATATAGACCACAAGTAAACCCACAGCTTGAGTAGGTCTTGCTCAATCAGTACTTTTTATGCAGTCATCCTAAAGGAAAACAGAGCCATTTTAGCAAACTAAGCTTTACACCAAATTCATGGGGAGGTAACTTGTGGTACAACCCCAAATTGCAGCAACAATGTTTCTTCAGATTTAACTTTTGTCCAGTCCAGCAATCTGTTCCTCTGATGGGGAGCTGGAACTGCCTTTACAGATATGTCTTTAACACACCACTAAAGCTCTCCAGGCTGGCTCTCACAAGCCTGACCACTGCTTTGCAGACAGTCGTATGCATCTCAGAAGAACAGCAGACTATTTCTGTGCCCTAGGTGATTACCTGCCTGTTAGAGGCATACTTATGTCAGTTTTTGTTTCAGATCCATCAGTCTTCACACTGTCATTCAAGTCATTTGCCCACATGACAAAAATGAGCTGGCAGTTCATATGACTAGACTACAACAGCATGCCCATTGCTCTAGATCCTGGCCCCTTTCTGTGCAAGGCCCTACAAGAGGGACAGCAGCACATACAGAGTCTCATGGGAATAACATGCAGCAAAAGATTTGCCTGTCCAAAACCGCTTTTGGAGGAAGAGCCGAAGAACATCTGTCAGATCCGACAAGTCTGTTCTTCTACCTCAGGAAGAGTTTGTATAATTATTTAACTACATCCCTAAGTATGACATCAATGACCCTGTAAAAGCACAATCAGATAAGAAGGTGCTCTAACGTGCTCCTCTGAGGAAAAATCTCAAGACACATTTTCCAGGTTTTGCATTAAAGAAGGCTTGGATAATTTTTAGGAATTGAAAAACCTGTTTCCTACCAAGATCTGATAAGTTACCTTAGCACTATTAGCCCACAGGAGAAGCAAGTTAGGCAACAGTAAATTACCTCATATTTCCTGGTGACCAGGAGTGCATGTAAAAATGTTGCAGTCCAGTTACAACTCATGCTGTACTCATTGAATGGTTAGTCAGAACCCAGATGTCATCTGGTATCTTGAGGTGTTATAGACAGTTTGAGGTACCCATGAGCAGGGCCAGTCCCATGTTGCACAGGAGAGCTCCTTCACTCCTTAGAACTTGCTCCTTCTCCATGTAATTCAGTTTAAAAAATAGCTCTGTCTTCAGGAACAGATTTGGTGGCTTGCTCAGCATTATAAGCCTTACCTAAATCCTTTGCAAGCAGAAAATAAAATTCTCAAGCCAGTTATGCTGATGCTATCAGTAATATTGGCCAATAAGTTCATCATCACAAGCTAGTTTAAAACTATAGCTGTGACATTTGGAAACATAAACAGGGAGATGCATTAACAAGTACTTTTTCCACTTGGATTTTGCATGGAAGAGAATGTTAATATATTTCTAAATCTGGGAGGAATAAAGAAACAGAGTGCCATGTTCTTTCAGTGGTTTTAGGGAAGAAAAAAAATGCTTTTCTTCAACATTTTTCCTTACTTTGAGCCCTGTAAGATTTTGTCTAGGAATTAGATTTGGTGCTAAACTACCTCTAATTTTATTTATGTAAGTGCGGAATAAGTGATTTCTATCTTGTGAACGCTCAAGATAAACATATTATACCAATTCATCACGTTGTAGCATGTGTTCCGTAAACTCCAGGAAATACCATAATCCTAAATGCATGTTTCATTCAGGATCCCAGCTCATTACCAACATAGCAAAAAAAGATGAAATCATAAGAACTAATAATCAAAGACACTTTTATGAGTCCCAGTGCTCCTGACTCTCCAAGTTCTGTTACAACAACAGAAACTCACTTAGAGAATAATGATGTTCTCAATATTTTTTTCCTGTTGCTGCCATTTATACAGTCCTAAGGGTGCTGTCTGGGAAAATAACAAGAGCTACTACAAAATAGCTTGTTGTCAGCATTGAACATCAGCCTAAGTGAAACAGAGATCAAAATGAAGTGCACTTTACAAAGCTTATCTTCAGACCTCAGGTATATGCTTGATGGCAGAAATTCTTCAAGCAGCTGGAGTCATTGCCTCCTTCCTGCTCCCAGCTGCTCCTCTCTGCTCCCACACCATCCCCTGCTCTCTGCAAACTGAATTGAGGCAGCAACCTTTCAAGGAGGTGCTGCATCTGAACAGTTAACACTTTCTCTACCTGTTCCCTTCTGCAATACAGAAGGATCCAGAATTAATTTTAGGGATACCAGGGCTAGAGGAACAAGTGAGTAGTGTACCTCTTCTCTACCAACAGGCTTGCCAGGTGAATGGCATAAGATCATTGTTAACTTATGTCATATGAGTCAGACAACTTCAAGTTGAATGAAATATCTGCTGCATATAAAGTTATTATGTTGGGCATGTAATGAAATATCCACCATGTGGCACATGCCATTAGTGGTATTGGCTTGCTACTCCTCTTATTCAGATAAATCAGTTAAGTTTATGCAGATAGTAAAATTGCACCACTGTAAAACTGATATAGCTAGGGGGAGAAAGAATGCTTGTATGCTGCCGTTGACCTGTTAACCACATGTAGTTAACAGCTACTATTTCACATGTGGTGTGCTTTTTTCTTCCATGTTCACTGAATGATGCATTTCCCTGTAATGAGTATCACTCCTCGGGTTTCAGATCTATGGCTGTTTAGAGAATAGACGAGAGAAGCTGCTTACTACCACCAGACATATATTTTGAAGCTATTCTGTTATTCAGGAAGTGCTGGAAAAACAAAGAAGTCATTCAACTGAATCCCACCCCACAGCCCTCTCTGCAATAAGTTTTTGTACATGCCATAGTCACTCTGATACTGCTCTCCCTTCTTCATTGCTCTGGCACTTTCAGAAACTCTACATTAACCTTCAGGGGTCAGTTCACTTAATGAGTTGGATAAACTGTTTCATCAATTTTCTTTCAATTGATGAAATTACAAAAATAATGTTTGTGGATTCATGAGTCCTTTTGTGTTACTCCTTATAAGCTGTAAAATAGATAATTTATGCTGCACTTGCAAGTTATATAATTGGCTGGGTATTGGATTGCTAAAACCCTAAGAAGGGGGTGGATGAGCATGGGGGAGTGGAGGTGAGTTTATGGACATAAAAGATGCAGCATGTTCCAGGTCGTCTTACACTATCTGTTAAAACACTGCAATAAGTCAGGTACCAGCAATTTCTTTTTTCATTTTCAGCTCCACATAGAAAAGCAATCAATCCAAGCAAAGTTATGCACACCAACAATTGGATACTGACTTCAAAGCCCTTTAATTTGAAGACAAGATAATTTATAGTCAATGCGAGCTTCCAGGCTTCACCATATACCACACCCCTCACTAACATGCTTCTCACAACAGACTGGGCTGACCTGCTGGCCTCTTCCTCCTTCCCTGCACAGCTGTGTATTAAACTCCAGTGCAGCCATCTTGTACCACATAGCATTTACATAGTTAGTATATGAATAGTATGAGACTTAAATGGTCTGGCTAGGGTTTAGACAGCACATCGTTTCTGGCAAATAGTCTTGTTAAAAGGGTCACAGCTGGACATGTGATTTTCAGATAATGCATTTTCCTCATAAAGATCAAGAGAGACTAAAAAGACATCATCTCTGAAGGGCAATACAGATAACTTCTACTGATTTGTCTCCAGGGGAACCAATATCTCTATTGACTGTGATATTTCCTCCTAAAATTTGTGATTTCACTTTTCATCATCCAAGTGTTAGATGTTTCCTCAGAGTTGTAAACAATTTTGTTTGCATCTCATCTCTTCAATTCTGTCTTAAACTGTTGTTCTTTCCAATTTAACAGCACATCACTTTAAAGTGCTCTGTTTGTGGGCCAAATGTACCCACAGGCATCAAATCAACTAAAACCTTGAATATACATATTAAAAAAAAATCAACCTCTCTGGCATTTCCACTTGGCCAGAGCTAGTCCACATAGCCTTTCCTCCAGTATTCAATTATGATGAAATTAAGAAGTTTCCAGACCCTTCTTCTCCTTAACCATTAGCAGACAGTGTAAATTCATACAAAACTATTTTTCCTTCCTCCAAGTTTGCTGTGCTTAACTACCTCAAGGAGACTGAATAAATTTCAGTAGAGTACTCCCAGTATGTGTTTCTCATGCTTTTCTCAAAAAATTGGAATGAAAAATGCATGTATAAAAATGCAGGCCTGGACCTCTCTTAAAGTATACATGAAGATGATCTTAAGAACAGAGAAGCATTTTTAAAATATACAACAAAGTGAACGGAATCCAATCTCAGTAAACATTGGTTTAAAATTATTGGTTCTAACAACCTCTCAAATATCCAAGACTCAAAAGTTTTCACTAGTGCTGAGGTTATTTTGTATGGCCTGGTTCATCTGATATCCAGACATGTCCACCTCCAAAATTTTAGAGATGCAGCAGTTCTGACAATTGCCTCCCCTAAAGAATTTTCCCATGCAGAACTTGTCACCTCAAAGCTGTTGGACAACCATCATACGTATCCTCTATTAAGAGAGAGGAACACAGAGCATGCACTGGTCTCATTTATTTATCTGTATAAAACAGTGTTTACTGTCAAGTTACTGCCCAGCCAGTCATAAAGCTATATTAACACTCAGTAGAGTTTTATTTATTGCCTGACCAGAAGATGGCCCTATACAGCCACGTCCAGAGGACAACAGCATTTTCCTTCTTTCAAAATTAAACAGAGACAATAAGCACACCTGGGGACAAGAAGTGCAAGAAACAAGAAGTTCCCTCACTTATCTCCTCCTGATGCCTTAATTAAATATTGTCTTTATGAATTACAAACTCTGAAACCTGAAGGTCTCTCCAAGGAGAAAATAGCAGAGACTTCTCTCCAAACCCAGTTGATGAAAACAATATCTAAAAAAAATCTGAAATTTTGCAAGAGACATGGATCCCAGCCACAGAGCTTTTTAGATAAGTGAAACTAGAGATAGCTTAGAGAATCTGTTGCTATAACACCTGCTTTTGTCTCACTTCTTTCTGCCTAAATTTTGTCAATTTTCCCTTACAGTAAATTACATTTATTCTTCTCTAGAACCACGATGTTGATCTACTAAAATGTTATTTCAAATGGGCTGATACCAACAACAGGACCTGGACTTCCCTGTTCCAAGGAAGGGCAGTCCATACAGAGACTGAAGTCACCATTCACAGATGTTTCAGAGGCATCAGGGGCACCCCATGGCTCATTCACTGATCAGTTGCTCACCACTTCGCATTAATTTGTGCACTGAGCTGTCTGAAAATTGGTATGGGAGGGTAGTATTAGCCAGGTTATTACTGATAGCAGCTGATTATGAGATGCCTTTAAACAACTCCACTGAATTCAGGACCCTTTGAAAATCCTGGCTTCAGAAGTGGACTCTGCAAAGTCAGGAAGCTCTAAGAGAAGCACATCTGCAATAAGATCTGGCTGGCAAATCTGGCTAGCTTTTTCTTTTTTTCTGAAAGCATGTCAGTTACCATTACATGCATACAAAGTATGGACAAAGCTCAAAGCTAGGGCATAGGTACTACACAACACCTAGATGGTGTTCTATTACATAATAATATATTGTAATATATTAATACACAATAATAATACATAATTTACTGATTCAGTATGACCTTGAGGCAGTTTCTTCCTTTTGGCTTTCTTACGCAGCTGTGGCCCAAATACAAACTTTCTTCTCCCCACTTCATTGCCATTTCAGGTTGATGTATTATGTGTATGGCCTCATTTCTGACATGCTTCCTGGGAGAAATGAATGGTAAGAAGTATTGCACTCTCATGGGTCTCAGACAGAAAGACAACCCACATATATACCCCATGATCTGTACAGGATGAAATAAGTAATTTCATTAACACATTCACATTTTGGCAAAGCACACAAAACAGGTAAGGCACTGCCAGCAGCCTTTGGGCCAAGTGTCTTTAGCATCCCTGCCCAAATTCCTCTATGGACAGCAGTTTCTTTAGTTCTTCCTGGCTGTGAAGAAAAAGCTGGAAAATTGGATTGTGATCGAATTTACCAATGAACACAGTTTAATCCATCTCCATTGGGTAAGGTACACAAGACCAGATGAACTAACCATTTTTCCAGGGTAAGCCTGAGTGCTTTGTTAAATCAAAACCTGAATACTGGTTACTGTGAAGAAAATTAATTCATGTTGGGGAGGTTATGATCCGCACTACCTTCATGTGTAAGCTTTGCTGCCAAGGGGAATGAGCATGTAAATGAGCAGAGACTGGCAGATAGTTCTTGAAACACAGGAGGAACCCAGCAAGCACCAGAAAGTCCTCAGTCAAAGCACATGAGCACATCTGAATCCTTTCACCAATTTGCCAAAAGTACTAAGTTGAAATTAGCTTGACAGAAGATGTGAAGATTTTGAGAAAGGCAGGTTTAAATGTGAGACTATTGCCATTCCTGATTATTCTGTATTCCCTTGTCTCAGAGTGGCTTAACATTAGGGTAGTCAATAGCAGTTTATGGAAAAAAAAAAGGGCTTATACTGAGGAAACAGTCATGCCTGTGTTTTTTTTATATAACAAAATAACACTGATGAAACTACTGTCACCAATGTGTTCCTAAAATATCCATTTGCTAAATCCACATGAATGCACCATGTCTAGAGGCTTTCTAACTTCTATTTCTATCATTTTCGTATTCTTTACAAGCTGCTAGAAACTGTACTTTTCAATTTTAAAGGCAATATTTATTATAACAACCAGAAAGAGATAGGAGGCAGGAGAGCTCACATATATTTCTTAAAAGACCGTAACAAGAGGGAATAAAAAAAAATCCTTCAGCTACATTAAATACCTAGCACATAAAAAATTAGCCAAGTTGGAAATGTCTGCCAATTACACAGCTAAATTAAATACATAGATAATTGGTACAAGATAATTGGTACTAAGTTAAACTCCCATCTAAAGGGTTGTGAAATCGCAGATGGGAGAAGTGAAGTGAGGAGGAGGTGCAAAGTTAGCTCTGATTATGTCTTGTTTGACTTGACCATTTGAACAGCTAATCCTTTGCTAACATATCTGTTTTCAGAGATATCTCATTTTTACAAGGCTGAATCAGTTTTTGCCTAACGTTATATTCAGGATGGTTTTGATCTGATCTGAGGTTTGGAGGGTGGTGGCAGGTTGTTTTACTCTGCTTCAGATTAATGAAACTTTAATCACATTGATGGGGAAAAGTTAATAGAAAAATTAATGAAAACACAACATCAGTGGCTGTGATGTGTAATGAATAATAATAAGGAGAACAACAGATGCAGTCTGTTTGATGGCCCAGTTTAAAATACTTCATGCCCAATTACAGACACACTTATTTTCTATAAGGCAGACAGTTGGATAAGAAATAGGTTATAATTTTCTGCTTTACGACTACTATATAGAATACCTAAGGTCATAACATGGATGATTTACAGTGAACAATAGTTCTCATAGGACAGATGTATGACAAGGAGCCCCAGTTCTCACCTGGCATGCAAAGGTACAACCAGGAGGACCCCAGGTAGCTTTGTGAAGGAAAACCACCAAAGATGCATCTTGTTTTACAAAAAATCGCCCCAACCAGGAGAGTATGTCCTTGAATTGCATCACCCAGATGCAGATTTCCTGGTTAAGAAAGGAGGTTGGGGTACAATCATGTCCTGCACAGCCACAGACTCCCCCTTCTCCACTCTTTCTTGACTCCCACAGGAGCTATGTCTGTCCCTGCTTCACCTTCACTGTTTCTCCTGCACAAGGAAAACTGCCCCTAGAGAAGGGCCAGTTGAACGCCCTTCATGTCTCATTTTGGTGTCATCCTCTTTTGGACATCCGAGATGGCTATTCCTCTTACCTGGGCAAAAATACAGTTCCACTTTACACAAGGAACTCCAGGACCTCTGTATTGTCTCTGCTCCACAACCCCCCACTGATTTAAATGATAAAAAAGAAAAAAGCCCAGCACAAGTAGAAAAACCAAAAAAGCCATAAAGCAAGGAATGACCCAAAAAACAGTCCCATTATAAAAGTTCCAGACCTAAATATTCAGTTCAAAATAGCAAAGTACAACATTGTGATTTCAACTTCCTCTATTATAACCCACAAACTGAAAATTCTAGGCTGAAATCTGAAAACAAAATTCAAAGTGTGTTCTTTACTCCTCTGTTTTCAGAGGGCTCTGTTCGGCTTTGGGGGGGTTATTGTTGAGTTTTGGGTGTTTTTTTCCCCCTCAAACTAGAACTAAGTTCAACCTCTGATGAATTGGTACTTTTGAATGAGAGAACAGTCTGTTAGGAAATCAGGGACTGGATATACTTCAGGCCTTTGCACAGCAGAAGTTCAATATCACTTTAGATAACCTGACATAAACCACTTCAAGTGCTTTAAAGTAAGTCTGCAAAATTACAAAGTTCCTGCATATTAATTTCATCCAGTACAAATTTGTGTAAAAGTGACTCCTCAGATTGCTACTGGTAGCTGGGAAAAGTCTTTGAACCTAATGCTAACTGCATCTGCCTGGTGTCTGCACAGGGGCAAAACACCTCAGAAAAACAATTGTTTGAATTATTAAACCCACCTGAATAGCTCTGAAGTGTAAGGTCGCTGTTTTAACAGGATATTGTTTAGACACACTCTTATTGATTTGGGTAGAACAAAAGGGCTAGGAGTGAAGTTGAAAAAAGGCAATATGATTTAAACTAGATTACTTTTGCTTGCTACCCAGGGCAAAAATACAATGAGGTCTGAAACAGGTCAAGTCCTGTTTTATCAGCTGTCACCTTAATCAGTCTGGATGTGTGAAGCTATTAACCATCCATATGGCTATTTTATCTAAACAAGATATTCTGTATTATTGGGAGAATCATTTTCAGATTGATGAACTTGCAAATAACTATTTTGAAAGGGCCTAGTCAGAAATGGCGTTTCATATATTTCTCACTAGGTGCCTTACAGGCACAGAAGACGACATTAATAAAATCTTAAAATTATACATTAGCAAAAAGAAGTACGTATCAAGATTCATATGACATTATCTCACCTAGAACAAAGATCTTACTGCCAGTTAAATAATAACTTGGTACCTGCAGAGACCAAAGGAGAAAACAGGCTGTATTGAATCAGAGCAAAGTCAATCCAGCACTTAATTCTGTCTCTGACTGAGCCCAACAGGAACCACTTTAGGAAGAGTATAAGACTGGGAAAACATATCCTGTTCCTTCCCCACAATATTCTTCCAGCCTCTCAGGATCTAAGGCTCAGGTGACTTTTCAAACCAGAGACAGACAATCCCTTTACCTAAATATTATCAAATTTTTCTTCCAGAAGTTTGTCTATAAATTGTGGTCATCAACAGCAGCATGTGGCAAAACATCCCACAGTTTCACCTCAATGATTTAAAAAAAAAAAAACCTTCTGGACTAAATCAGAAATAAACAAGGAAGGAGCCTCCAAAAATTATTCATAGACAGGAAACTGCATGCTATCAACCTCTCACTGGAGCTACAGAATTTTATAGAATTATAAAATCATTTAGGTTGGAAAAGGCCTTCAAGATCATCAAGAATAACCATTAACTTAACACTGCCAAGTCCACCACTAAACCATGTCCCTAAGCACCGTGTCTACACATCTTTTAAATACATCCAGGGATGGTGATTTGCCTGGGCGGACTGTTATAATGCTTGACAATGCTTTTAGTGAAGAAATTTTTCCTCATATCCAATCTAAACCTCCCCTGGCACAACTTGAGGCCATTTCCTCTTGTCCTATCACTAGTAACTTGGGAGAAGAGACCAACACTCACCTCACTACAACCTCCTGTCAGGTAGTTGTAGAGAGCAATAAGGTCTCCCCTCAGCCTCCTTTTCTCCCGGTTAAACAACCTCAGTATCCTAGGCCTCTCCTCATAAGACTTGTTCTCCAGATCCTTCACCCAGCTTTGTTGCTCTTCTTTGGACACATTCCAGCACCTTAATGTCCTTCTTGTACTGAGGGACCCAAAAATGAACACAGTATTTGAGGTGTGGCCTCACCAGTGCCGAGTACAGGGGCACCATCACTTCCCTAATCCTGCTGGCCACACTATGTCTGATACAAGCCAGGATGCTGCTGGCCTTCTTGGCCACCTGGGCACACTGCTGGCTCATGTTCAGCTCGCTGTCCACCAGCACCCCCAGGTCCTTCTCTGCCAGGCAGCTTTCCAGCCACTCTTCCTAAAGCCTGTAGCATTGCATGGGGTTGTTGTGACCCAAGTGCAGGACCTGGCACTTGGCTTTGTTGAACCTCAGACAGTTGGCCTTGACCCATCGATCCAGCCTGTCCAGATCCCTCTGTAGAGCCTTCCTACCCTTGAGCAGATCAACACTCCCGCCCAACTTGGTATTATTTGAAAACTTACTGAGGGTGCACTTGATCCCCTCGTCCAGATCATTCATAAAGATATTAAACAGAACTGGCCCAAATACTGAGCCCTGGGAAACATCGCTTGTGACCAGCCACCAATTGGATTTGACTCCATTCACCACCACTCTTTGGGCCCAGCCATCCAGCCATTTTTTTACCCAGTGAAGAGTATGCTTGTCCAAGCCATGAGCAGCCAGTTTCTTCCAGAGAATGCTGTGAGACATGGTGTCAAAGGCTTTACTAAAGTCTAGGTAGACAACATCCACAGTCTCTCCCTCATCTGCTAAGCAGGTCACCTTGTCATAGAAGGAGATCAAATTAGTCAAGCAGGACCTGCCTTTCATAAACCCATGCTGACTGGACCTAATCACCTGGTTGTCCTGTACATGCCATGTGATGGTACTCAAGATGATCTGCTCTGCAACCTTCCCTGGCACCAGGGTCAGACTGACAGGCCCTTCCTGTAGATGGGCATCACATTTGCTAACCTCCAGTCAACTGGGACCTTCCTGATAAGCCAGGATAGCTGATAAATGATGGAAAGTGGCTTGGTGAGCACTTCTGCCAGCTCCCTCAGTACCTGTGGGTAGTTCCCATCCAGCCCCATAGACCTGTGTGTGTCTAAGTGGTGTAGCAAGTTGCTGACCATTTCCCCTTGGATTATGGGGGGTTCTTTCTGTCTTCCAGCTCAGGGGACAGGGTACCCTAAGAACAATTGGTCTTACCATTAAAGACTGAGGCAAAGAAGGTATTAAGTACCTCAGCCTTTCCCTCAGCCTTTGTCACTATGTTTCCCCCCACACCCAATAAAGGATGGAGAATCTTATTAGCCCTCCTTTTGTTGCTAATGTATTTATAGAAATGTTTTTTATTGTCTTTTATGGCAGTAGCCAGATTAAGTCCTAACTGGGCTTTGGCCCTTCTAATTTTCTCCCTGCATAACCTCAGACACCCTTGTAGTCCTCCTGAGTGGCCTGCCCCTTCTTCCAAAGGTCATAAACTGCCTTTTTTCCCCTGAGTTCCAGCCAAAGCTCTCTGTTCAGCCAGGCCGGTCTTCTTCTCCACTGGCTTGTCTTTCAGCACATAGGGACAGGCTGCTCCTGCCCCCTTTAAGATTTCCTTCTTGAAGAATGTCCAGCCTTCCTGGACTCCTTTGCCCTTTAGGACTGCCTCCCAGGGGACTCTGTCAACCAGGCCCCTAAACAGGCCAAAGTCTGCCCTCCAGAAGTCCAAGGTAGCAGTTCTGCAAACTTCCCCTCCTTGCTTCTCTGAGAATCAAAAACTTTATCATTTCATGATTGCTGTGCCCAAGACAGACTCAAACCATCACATCACCCACAAGCCCTTCTCCGTGCGCAAACAACGGGTCCAGTGGGGCACCTTCCCTAGCTGGCTCCCTCACCAACTGTCTCAGGAAGTTATCTTCCACACACTCCAGGAACCTTCTAGACTGTTTCCTCTCTGCTGTATTGTATTTCCAGCAGACATCTGGTAAGTTGAAGTCCCCAACAAGAACAAGGGCTAACAGTCGTGAGACTTCTCCCTGCTGCTTATGGAATATTTCATCTGCCTCTTCATCCTGGTTGGGTGGTCTATAACAGACTCCTACCATGATATCTGCCTTGTTGGCCTTTCCCCTCATTCTTACCCATAAACACTCAATCCTTTCATCACCATCATCAAGCTCTAGACAGTCAGAACCCTCCCTATCATACAGGGCTACCCCACCGCCTCTCCTTCCTTGCCTATCCCTTCTGAAGAACTTATAGCCGTCCATTGCAGCACTCCAGTTGTGCAAGTCATCCCACCATGTTTCTGTGATGACAACTGTATCAGAGTTGTCCTGCTGCACAATGGCTTCCAGCTCCTCGTGTTTGTTGCCTATGCTCCGTGCATTGGTGTAGATGCACTTCAGTTGGGCTATTTCCCACTGTGCAAAGAAAACACTAGCTGCAACATTAGAAAGAAAAGACAATATTAACTGAAACATTGCCAGAATGCCTCATATTTATGGGTTCTTGATAGTTCAGGTTGCCTGTAAGATGCAGTGAAACATGCAGGACTTGCATAATCCATAAATACATGGCAACAGAACATACAAGCCCATGCCACTATAGTACCTGTGCAAGAAATAAGTGAATATGGGTTTGCAGCCTCAATTCTGTAATCATTCATGCAATCTAATGTACACAGGAAGCAATAAGTTGTCTCAAGCAACAATTTCTGCTGTTTCTGGGAGAGTCATCTTTGAAATTAGCTTTGCACTGCTTCAGTACAGAAGTTTTGACTCAACAGTTCAGAAAAAGCTGAAATTCTTCAACAGTAAAGGCACATGAGCTAGCAGGGCACAGGTGACAGGATGGTACTCAGTACACCAAAAAGCATGGTTACTGCGACGTCTTTATCAGTGACTGAAGATGGGGCTGATGAAGAAGGTCCTACTTTCCAGTGGAAGCAAAATGTTTGGTCATGGACAACACTAAAGATAGAAAACTAAACCACAAGGCTTATTTTAACTCTGACAATCTTTTCAATGTTCTCCTATCAGACTGTCATGTGCAGGTTGTACTACTCACATACAGCCACTGTGGCACTCACAAAGCATGGTAAGCACCAACATATCCTGTAGTTACCTCAGCACTTCTCAGGGCAACACTTTTCTAGCATCTCTAGCAACAGAACTAAAGCACTGCAGCAATACTTTGCTACACTTGAAGGAAAGTATTGCTTCTTTCCTGTGTTGTTCTTAAGGGAAGCAATGCAACTTCTCAGAAATCTCATGCCAGCTTTTTAATTTCTAGAAAACAAGCAAGCTGTAATATTATGACCCTCTGCCTTAGCCTCCAACACATGTCAATTAGCTTTAGTCATCCTGAACTATGGGACTTCCCGCTCTTTTTTGATGGGATAATTGGGCACCCACTAGTGCTTTTATGATATGGGAATATGATACTGCACCTTCTTAAATCCAAAAAAGAAGAAAGTTTGGAAAACAGTCTCAGTCTGATAACCTGGAGGATGGTTCTACTACTAGGTGGTGGCATTTTTGAGCCCTTTTTGTTTTCATACAGTCTGACACATCCTAGTGAAGAACAAAACCCATGCAGCTTTGGCAGAGCATATTTGTGTCTACTGTTATGGGTTTAAAGAAAAAAAAAAAGCCAGCTTTAAAGTTCTTTTTATATCCTTTGCTAATCTGCTCTCTGCTAGCAGCAAGTAAAAATCACAGGAAGAATCAAAATTATATGTCCTTAAAAGTGAAAGCTCTGCTTTTACTTTGGCTGTTCTCTATAGTGAAAAGCTTAGGATACCCAGCATTCAGAAGGTTAAAAAAAAAAAAAAGAGAGAAGCAAACACAGAAAAAAAATCCCATGTAGCTCTGTGGGGAGCCAGCAAGGAGGAAGAAGCCTCAGAGCACTGCTAGTAAGTAGTAAATATTGCTCACAAATGATCATACCAGTTTTTTACTAGTCACCATTGTGAGAACCTTTCCAGAAATGTGCATGTTCATGTAAAGCATGTGTATTGCTGATGTAGTGGTGGGTCCTATTTAGCACTCATCCTACAGAAATACCTGCACAGACACTTCTGTGTGGCCAAGCCGACCAGTCCATCACAGCTGCAGTGTATTTACCATCTATGCAGACATCAGTAACCTTCCACAGCTGGTTGCTCTACCCAGCAGCTGGACTGAGGCAAAATAAACAGGAGCAAGCAGGTAGGGTCTGTATGAAGCAGGAACTTCAGCATGTAATAGCACAAGGACTAAGAAATGGGGTTCACCTGACAGTCAGGCTACACAGTAGTAGGATTAGAGCAATACTCTCTCTGTATTGAGCATTGATAAGAGCTGTAACAGAAGGACTGGGGAACTAGGAGAAAAAGGCAGGTACCCAATCTGGAAAGATGCAGAAAAGAGTTTTGGAATGTGCAGGAACTTTGCACCAGTGCTCACAGTTTGATCTCCCCAGCATGCATGTTATCCTCTTCAAAGCATTTCACAATATTAACTGATTGATACAGTATCCCTGTTCACTACAGCAGGAAAAGCTTGTATTTGTTGTGTCAACATGGAAACCAATTCAAAGCAATCACAACTTCTCAAGTACCAGAATTACAGGATACACTAGCAACTAGAATTAGTACTCACCAGGACTGACTTCTAGCACTCTGCTCAGCCCTCAAGCTCCCCAACTCAGTTACTTAAAATGGTGTCCTCAAGGTAGCTGAACACCAACTATGAAACACAATCAGGAAAACAGAGACTTGGGTCAATCCTGTTGCTACAGAGGCCCCACCATCTGTGTTTAATACCAGCTCAAATCTCTCTATGCTAGATGTTTGTAGATCAGGAGATCTCAAAGCACTGGATGGGTATGGCTCCAAACCATGCACGTCGGGGCAGGGGGACAAAATGTCTATATGGTTATAGTCATCCATGGATGAAAGCAAGAAGATGACACAGTGCCTTGGACAGGATTCCTTGACACAGGAGTTCCCTTTCAGGCAGGCTATATTTCTCTGTTTTCATGCTTAGGTTTATATTTACACAAAATCCAACTGATCTTAACAATGCTTTTATTTCTGCTTAGCTATTCCACATGCTTAAAATGTGCCTGCAAGGGCATTGACTTTAGTCACGGGCCCCACAGAGACCCTTGATGTATGTGTCCATGGGGGAGCATCCCACAGGTGAGGTGAGATGAATGAGTGATCAGGAACTGACATTAGTGTACAAGAAATCCCAATGAGCCCACTCTTATGCTGTTAAACTACAGCAAACTGAGGACACAATTTTCAAATACAGCCTTCCCAGGAGACTTCATGTACTTTATGTTCTTCAAAACTTGTCTTATTGGAGAAATTTAATTTCACAGTAGGCCTGCTGAGACAGTGGTAGGAGGGGACCTAACATTTTCAGCCCTTCTTCAGGAGTGTACATTCATATCACAGCTTTGTTGGTCCTTCCTTTCGAGAGGACCTAGGAGTCCAGTGCACCTGGGCTCACAAGACACAGCTTTATTTTGCTCTGTCTTGCAAGAACCTGGCCAAAAATTACCCATTTTATGTGGTACATTTATTAAAACCTCAGGATACAGGATGGCATAGGTAAAGCACAAAGCCATGGCACTCATTTTCCATCCTGTAAGTGACTGTCTGCTTTTTCTACACCACAAGTCTAGGAAACCAGGCTGCTGCTGCTGAGATGAACACTGGGGCATACAGAGAAAAAGTTTTTATGTAATGGACTTGTCTCCACCAGCACTTCCCCCCCCCACCCCCCATTCCCCAGCAGCAATATAAGGGGCAGAAAGCCCAACTTTGGAAATCTGTCCCAACCCTTTACCTTCTCTTGTCCACATTCAACCTTTTCCTTTAGTAGATGAACTCTGGATCTGCCCTCGCTTCCATCCCACATCTTGACTTAGTCTGTGAGGGAGCTTGCAGCACAGCCTAAGCAAAATTTAACATTTGTGTAGACGGGACAGCTGCACTGGTTTCAAATGGAGCCACATGCCCACGTAGGCCAGTTTAGTTCCTCTGCCAGCATCAGTACTTCTTGCCTCATTGCCCAGGATATCTCCTGTGCTCTAACCATACCTGTCCAAAATGCCCAGTCCTGCCACTCAAAAAATTATCACCAGCTGACATGTAATATAGTTACATTTCCCTACAGAGACATATCTTTCTCTGTCTCTTTTCTGTCTTATGTGAAGGAAAAAGAGAGGAAATGAGCCCACAACATGTATCACGCTGCATTTAAGCAGAAACATAAGTACAAACTCTCAGGAGAAGAGTTTCTTTCCAATTCAAGGCACTTCCATTCTGCTTCCTACATGCTGTGTCTCAATTTACCTGTAAAGCCGTGTGCATCTCAAATGTATTTCAGAATTGGGCAAGATTTCATGGGATTCAGAAAACCTGAAATCTGTTCCTATCTCTGCCACTGAACTACGGACTTAGTTGGATCATTTCCCTTCTCTTTCTTCTCCTATTTCCACTTTTTTGAGATTAAAATTCTTTCAATGGCTTGCTCTTTCAGGCAATAATTTCACAGATCAGCTCTGCTGCTGAATAGAGTCATCATTCCCCTGCCTTACCCATAAAATCTGCATAGCTGTGAGCAAACCATGGCATTGACCCTGGTTAAAACAACATGGGCTTTTTTTCTGTTTTGGGACTGTTAAGGACTTTTGCTGAGGGAAGGACAAGGGTAGAGGGCAAAGGCAGAAAACTTGTCCTGCACCTTGTCTGACAGGAGGTTGTGAAAAGACCACTCACACACAGTCTGCAGCAAGAAACAACCTTCTAACCCGCCTGCTCTGAGCTGCTTTCAAACTGGAGGTCCCTATCAACAGGCCTGGACTCTGCCTGGTTGTGAGCTTCCTGCTTTATGCTATGCCTCCATTTTGCACTCTTGGAAAAAATAAGGAGCTACAGCTGGGTTCAGAAAACCATGTTCATGCACCCTGAAAACATAACCAGACCCAATACTTTCTGGTGACTTACAAAACACAGTCAGCACCTGGAGAAGGCTCAGAAGCTGTTGAGGTGCATAACCCCCTCCACATCCTCTCTGTTCACTGAAGCTCTGTTGAAGAGGGAAGAAAAGGAACAAGCAGAGGGGAAATATTCTTGAAATTGGACAAATCCAAAATGTACTTCAAAGGCTTTACAGTACCAGACAGAAAGAGTACAGTTCAGATGTATTTAACGTCACATTAACACTCAGCCTCATACCCTAATGAGAAGCAGTGTGACATTATTTATTCATTCTAAAATAATTTACTTCTGTGATGGTGAGACTGAACTATGGCTCCAGCAGAATCTTATTTTTCTTACCAGCTGTAATGAAGTTAGTTTCACAGAAGCGCTCTCCCAGTTGTAATGAGCTGCCTGTCTCCTGCCACTGCAATCCAGTGAGAGAAATAAGACCAGCTGAGAAATACTTTAAACTTTGATCTGTCTCAACAAATCAGTTCAAGAGCTCTAAAACAGAAACCCCAGAGAGAGGGAAGGGGAAGAGGAGAAGTTCAAGCAGGGAAGTTTTAAAGCTGTATTTGATTTGTTTCACTAGAGCTGTGGTAGTTAAAAAAAAAAAAAAAAAATCACATCTGTCCATCTTTTTTGAGCTTTCTCAGTTCTCTCAGGCCTTACTATACTCCAAACTTTGGACAACTTTATTTCACTGATAACCAAAAGAACAAGTATATATATTTATATATATCTCTCTCTCTAAAAAAAACGCCTAACATCTTGAAAAGTCAGGTTCTATAAGCTGGCTGAGTTGGATTTCTCCTGTTGCCAATATATAAGCAACCCTGTTATCCACCTCTTAGGAGGAAAAATGATTTGAGCAAGAAAGTACAGTAAGAGAAGGCAGGGGTGGAACCACACATGTTTTACTCCTTGCCTTTGAAGTTAAGCTGCTCTGAACGAGCAAGGCATGAAACCTACCTCTGGGATTCATCCTGCACCCCTCCTTTGCAACGCTGGGGACAAGGAATTCATTACAGCCTTGAGCATTGCCATGCTGATGTCTCCTAGTTTTAACATCAGCTACCTGGAGGAGCTTTGTATTTCTCTTGCACTCTTGCACTTTTTTTTTCTGTTTTTTTGTTGCCTGTTTACTTGCTGCATGATCTTGGTCAAACCCTTTCACCCATCTGCTAAGAAATGGTGAGGCTAGCCTCCTTACACAGGGAGTATACAATGAAACATCTGGGGAAAATTATTATCAAGAATTTGGTGCTGTTGGAGAGGGTTTCCTACATGATCAGCAGTTCCCCTGAAAGATGGTAGAAATTTTAAGACTTTTAGTAAAAGAGAACAGGAATTAGCAGGAAAAAGCAGAAATCCATCATGAAGCTCCACGTTATCAAGATCCAAACCTGTCCTCATTTTCCTGTATGTCAATGACACTACTGCTATTTCTAGATACCAGCAAACACTAGAAGTTGAATCTGTGCATGAAGATGGCCATAGATGTGCAAACCAGTGATGCTTTAATGCAAGTTCACGGCTCTAGCTCACACTAGTATTACATTGTGTAAAACAGGGAATTGGAAGGACTTTGTAAATCTGCTTTCTGAAATGGCAGCTTTCCTGCTCATCTATGTTTTACAGTGGACACATTCAACCAGAATGCTCTTTCAAAAAGACATGCCAATTAAAGTGACATTTGGTATCTCATGTATTTTAGTCAAAAGCCTATTAGCTAGCCTGAGTGCCAACAGCATGTAAGATAACCTATGCTGGGGGAAAAATGTATTTTCCAGTGTATTGGCTGGTTTTATACTTTTAATACCACATTCCATTTCCAAGATCATTTTGTAGCTATGAAGATAGTTTTAAAGAAAAAAAAACCCAAACCCCCAAATCATTTTAAGTTTATGAAATTGTGAATTTAAAATCTACAAAATTCAGGGAGAAACTCAGAGATGGTGACAGTGCTTGAAAAATAACTCTTCCCTTCTCTTCTAATTGATGTTCAATGGTCAATGGCATTTTAAGAAAAATGCATAGCTGAGAAAGCACACATAAGAAGGAGGAAATAAAAATGAGTGAATAAATAAAAAGCATTCAAGTACAACACTAAATTAGCTGATTATTTACACTTGTCCTTGCTGGTCTTGGTGTTTGCCACTATCTTATGTGCATTGATAGTAACAAAACTGGATGTAACAAAACTGGAACACAACACAGTTTTAATTAGCTACGTTTTCTGAAGGACTTCATGTCAGTGTAAAACAACTCTATACATGTTCCATCTCTTTCTATAGAACCATGGTGGACATGATAAGTGTCAAAAAAAATGCTGCTACCTTATATAGTAGCATCCAATGCATTAAATAGAAGTGTGACCCAGTATCGCTCTCAGCCCGCTAGCTTGCAGTATAACATTTCTGAGGAGAGCTAAAGTTAGGGCTCTCTGAACAGTGGAGTGAGCTTATGTTTAAAAGCAAAGAGAGGCATGACTGCAGTATCCCTGTGCAGGAACCTCTCAGGCCTGCCTTGCCACCACTCTGCTAGCTGAGCTCGACCCATCAAGACACCAGTTTGCAGGAGAGCACACATCTTTTGGAAGAACATGTCTACTCTGACTGAGGTTGGAAAATAACACTGGCAAAGATGTTCTGTCCTAGAGGGCTCAGCTTCTTCTAAAATCCAAGTGTGTGCAATATTTATACTGGTCATATCACTTTACTTCTGTGCTGGACTTTGCCAAGCAGTTATCAGCACTGGTGGGGAGGAGGCAACACTGCCTGCTGAAGGGCAGCTCCAGATTCCAGTGCCACAGGCACAGGGGGCTCTTAATTCCTGGTTCGGCTGCTGTAAGTAAGCAAGAAACAAATGCAGGATTAAGTGTCGCAGCAGATTACTGAGCGGGACGCCTGCTTTATCATGATTCTGAGCTTCACAGGTGCCATGACGGCTCAGTCCACACAAGTGACCAGAAGGTCACATAGCTGCATGTCTAGAGCCACCAGCATTAGGCACTATTTGCAAGATAAGTGTGGATGTGAACCAAAGCTGATTGACAGGAATGTGCATCTGTTGAGGCAGTTGGGCCTGCAGATGACATTTGTTGCTATCTGAAAGCCACTGACAATGTGGGTCTCTGCTGTCAGGGTCTTAACTCCTGCGTAGGCTGGCGTGGGACCCAGATTCGCTTACAAGCTGCCAGCCACCATTTCACTCTGAAACAGACCAGCTGAGAAGCCAGACACAGATAAATGACTGTTGAGAAGAAATACAGTGGGTAATAGGCTGAGAAATGGAATGATTTTGACCCTTGATTTTCTGGGATTCACAGACACAGTGCACTGAACTGAAAGTCCTTGCTCTATTATCTGTCAGCAGCAAAGATTATATCCCAGCACTTCCCCTTGGTCTTCCCACAGCTCAAGATTTTACTAATTCTGAAGAAATAAGTCATTCTGTGAGAAAGCATCCCAGACCTTCAGGCCTTTTCTCCAACTACTACCCATGAGACACCCTGCACTGATTCATTTTATAAAGACTGTGCTCCACTTTGGTAAAATATTGGGGGGTGGGCGGGTCTGTTTTAACAATAGTCAGCACAGGGCGTTGGCAATCCAGTTGTCATTGGTCTACCTGGAATGATTACTGTGCCCTGGGTATCATTTATCCCACTTCTCACTGTCTAGAAGTTAGACGTCAAGCTGCACTAATTATCTTGGCTCCCCTATTGTCAATAGAGAGAGGAACGGGGACTTGCACAGAGCGATTCATTACACCCTAGAATATCACATCCTCACAGATCTCTGTAAAGGATATGTCTTTATCATGAAAAACTGAGGATAATAGCTCTTCTAATGAAAGCAGCAGTAGCAAAGGGAAATATTCTTTGTCGGTAGCACAGGTTGAGAAGGTCTAATGGTGCCTTTTCTGCCTGTGTTTCTGTGTGAGCTCAAAAGATTGGTCCTCTCCCACAGAACCAGTCCCACAGCGTGGTTATTAGCATCTGTTTCATCTCCCTTCTGGATCTCAAGGGTGCCAGAGCATTAGGCATCCTTTCTCTACTGATCTTACACATATTGCTGATATTAGAAATGCCATCCCTAGCACCTTGTGTACAGCCACAACTGGCTTTTTCATGCTTCCGCTGTACAAAGAACACTACAACGCTGTCCATAATAGGCACAGAGAACAGGCAGCCAGGGTATGACTTCATTTGCAAACCACGTTGATATCAGGTCACACACGTCTCTCACGCTGGTGCTGGCACGTGTTCACAACCAAGCACGAGTGCAGGCTCCTCACTTTAGCCAGCAGCTTCAGAGACTTTGCCACGCTAATCTCCAAGGGCTCAGCACACATGCCCGAAGCATACAGCAGCATGTTATCTGTTCTGAACCTCCTTGCGTGCTCCCAAAAACTAGCTGCCATCACACCTCTCTCACTGAAACTGCAAGCCATTTGTTTTCTGTGCACGATGTTTCAGAGCCCCTTTAACCCCAGCTCCCAGTAGTACAGGGTTATTTATGTGGAACAAAACTGGGCAGTACAAAGAGGAAGGGAAAAGGGAGCAAAATGCAGTAAAATTTCTCTTTTAGCCACTCATACCTGTCTTGCAGCACCCACAGAGATCATCACAGCAGAGCTGAGCAAAAAGGCCTTGCCACTGCAGCTTGCTCACAGGTATTTCTGCTGCTTTTGAATGCAGAAGAAATTTTCGGTTCTCACAAAAAAAAAGGCGTATTTCTTTGCACAAAAATGTTTTAAAAGAGCCATTGGTACCTTTGTAGTTAAACTTCACCCCCTGGTTTTAAAAAAACCATGCTTTGTTGATGAGAAGAATTGTCATAAATTACAGTTATACCAGAAGGGCCCTGTGTTGGATGAAAGGTTTGAAAAAATTGCAGCTTCCCTTTACACATTTGTACTTGGTCAATGTTGGTTACTGTCACTAACAGACATTTTTGCTAAACAGATACATACATCTGTTCAGGCAATTAGCCTTCCCACTCAAAAAAAAAAAAAAAAATTGATCCAAAACCTAATTATTTCTTAGGCAAAGAGGGGCGATGCTTCTAGTTCTATACCACAGAACATCTGCTGTAGAGCAAGGCAGCTTTCTAAAAAATACAGCCCCAGCCCAGGGGAGAGTAGAAGCACATGAATAAATAATACAACAACTCTCAGATCAAAATTTTTCCTATGCTGTATGAATGCTTCATGTCCAGAGCTCATTCCACTGCTATGTGACAGCTCTGATGTCTGCAAAACCTTTATTTGCACATCAACAGTAACTCCTTCCACCACATGCCAACTACATATAGTCTTCAAGTCCCAATGGACTGGGAAGATAAAATCTGTTCAAGAAATACTTAAAGTAGACCTTTTTCTCCCCCTCTCCAACCCCAGGACAGCAGGAAGGATCCAGATTTATCCAGGCATCCAGATTTACCCGAGTGTCTTCCATATAATTTGGATCCCTTTGTAGTTTCTGAAACACTCCCTGATAATTTCAGCCTAGTTGAAGATGGCAGTGAGCCCCATGGCATGTGGTTTTCTGATATCCATGCCAACAAAAGAAGCATCAAGCTGTGCATAACCCATAGTCATGGGAATATGTTGCCCAAAAGGCTTATGCACCCAGTAGGAAGCAGGACTGTGGATGCCTGAAGCAATTCTGAATTACAGCATACTGTATGTCTGTGTTTCATCTGTATAGATGAAACAAAATGAAAGAGTGGCCATTAAGGCACACAGGAGCTTGGTTCAACTGCCACATGTGAGCTTCATGCAAATGAATTCCTGCTTGCTCTGCATGAGAGAAACCTCAGCTCAGGCTTAAGTGTAGTCAAGACTTGACCCTCACTGAAAATCTCAGTCAGGGATATTCTGGATGCTGGTTGGAGTCCATTTTACTTACTGTTAATGCGATTAACCGAGAGCATATGTGTGAATTGCTCTAAACAGTTATTTATAGGAAGCTTACAAATATCCAGCACTTTGCTTTAAGGTCTACTCGCCTGGCCTTTACAATGGGTGGCAAGGTCTGAGGCATTGAAAGTAATTTCTTTTTTTTTCCCTGTGGACATATTCTGCAATGTATTTGAGTAGTGTTTATCTCAAAGGCAGAATTTGTCCAGATTTACCATTTAAGGTTTGATCTCAATGCCAATTTTTTCCCTCCTTGCTTCTTAGATAAGATCATTTGTTGTGCAAATAACTGCATGAAATTTTGCACATCAAAGGATTGTTCTATGACCACCCACCTCCTGACATGGCATGCCATGACTAAATTGTGCCCTCAATGAATCAGCAACACTTAGCTTGGAAAACAGGAGCTTTGTTCATGAGAAATTTTGTAAAACCTTTGCTTTTAATTGAAAGGCTTTAGAAAAAAAAAATTCTTTTTCCTCTGTCACAAAAATTTTTACTTACATACACATGCACAGAAGCCCTTTTCCCCCACAAGCTCCACCTGGCATAAGATTTGATCCTGCTGAGATCAGAGTTAATGGCAGCTAAGTAGAAAATTTCCAGTCTCGTCTACTACCAATTCAATTGGTCTTCCTATGTCATGGTGGCCCACTGGCTGCTACCTACAAAAGAAAATTACCAAAGGATTTCATGTACATCTGTTTTCCATGCAGTTAAAAGCAGTTTTTCATTATGGTGGAGATGATCTGGCACAGGTTTGCAAGCAAAACCTGGGTATGGCAAGAGCCTTGATTCACACCTGTATAATTCATCCTTAGGGTTAAACCCCCCCCCCCCCCATGTAGCCTTGGGGACTATGAAGCCTGTTTTTAATCTCAAGACACACAGCAATTTCTGAGGGGACCTTTTTAAAGCATTCCTCTAGGGCTATATTTAGTAGAGTTCAATGGAGGTAATTTCTCTACTGGGGGGCATATATCTTTGCTATAACATTATCTTCTACTTACATTTCCTCTTTAGAACTGTCTTTTGTAGAACTGCACCCACAACATAAAAGGCAAAGTTTTTTTTTACTTATTTTCCTAAATCTGCAGCCTCCAAAATTTTTCCTTAAAAACACAAGGACGAACTGAGATGTAGTGCTTCATTAAGCATGTATAGGTTTGCAGCTGATCTCTCCAAATGAAAACCAGGGAAGAATTTAACACTGCTTTTGAATAAGCCATCCATACATTTACCTAGAACACCTGTTATTCTTCAGCTTGAAAGCTAATCTCAGGTGCTCCCTTGCAGTTTATTCCTGTAATTCCTACATCAATTAACCTCTCTTAAGTCAGTGACAAGATACTGTAAAAAATACTCTTAGTAGCAACTGCACCTGATGCTCAGAAAAGCCTGGACTTTTGACGTGAAATAATAGGTTATATACCAAAAGCCAACTGAAAAAAAAATTTTAGTTTTTATCAACTAAAACAAAAAACTCTTAGAACAAAAGCATTGCTTGTGCATAATTAACCTTTACAAGGCTGCTAAGCAATCCAGCTCAGAATATTTTCATTAATGAACAAAAAGTTTAGGAGAAAGACTTAAAAATATTGTATAATTAAAAAAATAAAATTAGAGAATAATTTTTGTGCTTCATTTGATATAGAAACAGAATTACTTGTCTTCAAATATGAATTCTTCCAGCATAAAGCAAGTACGCGCACCACCACGTGAGATGTCTCCCCCATGTATATAATACCTTAAAAATTAGGGCATTCTCCATAGCTGAGGGAGATGAAATTCAGTTTCCTCTTATGCCTAAGGAGATTCAAACTCTTTGGAGAGTGATACAATCAAAGGATGTAGGCCGTTTTGGAGTGGGTAGCTGTGACCTCCTCCTGAAGCTGCTCAATTTCACATAAAATTTTAAAGTCTCATTTCAGCAGGGAGGCACATGAATGTGCAGGTAGGTGCTGCTGCCACAAGGCCGAGAGAAGTCAGTCAGCAGGACCCCTACTCCCACAGCTATTTGCATGTTTGCCTGGTCATTGAACAGGCAGACAGGTAAATCATGGGAATTCATTGCCATGGTCAGCCATGGGATATGCTGTTTGCCAAGGGGCATGACAAAAAGTGGCACAAGGACATGAGAAAATTGTGTCTTTACAGAAGCAAGATTTCTAGGCTTTGCTTTTTGACTCCCTTCCCCATTGCTACTGAGATCATCTACATCCCAGTTTGCCATTGATCTATGATTCTAAAGGCAGGGTTTTTTTACCAGGCAATTCATTCATAGTTCTCTGACAAGAAGGAATGTTACTCCATAAGGTAACAGTAGTGCTTCAGAGAAGAGAGGAAACAGGACTTAAATATAGTGATTACCAAAAGGTCTCTTCACTCCAGACACTGCATGCACAGAAATTCACCCCGCCTCACCACTCGTTCAGCCTGGCTACATGCAACCTGCCTGCGCGAGGTCACCTGCAGGACTCTGGAGGCTTGACAGAGAAGTACAGCCATTCATTCAGCTGTCAGTCTGTCAGCAGCAGTAAACCCAATTATGTGTAATTATAGTAATGCTAGGAGAGAAACCTCCATAGTATATAAAACATTAAAAGACAATAAGCCATACAATACAGGGCATCTGAAATGAGAGCTCAGGGTCACAGGCAAAATTCAAATGTATATCTCAATTTAAAAAAGGGGGAAAAAAAATCAATCAGTAGGCTCTCCCAAGGCATTTCGCCTCTAATTGAAGAGTGAATTGTGTTTACTTACCTGCTCGTGTTCTTGACTGTCTCTCAGCAAATGAATCATGATTACACTACATAAAACTCAGTGTTTGGCTTTCTTATGATCTCATAGGACTGGATTCCACACTTCAAGACAGATATGCAAAAAAAGACTCAACTCTTAAAGATATCTATTCATTGTATGGAAAAGAAAAATATTTGTTTTAAATATGGGCTGTAGCCCTTCCACTTCCTGCTTCCACAGCTGAAGCGTGTAAAGGAAAGGCCACCCATCTTAAAGGTAAAATAAAAGCTGTTTCACATTCAGATTAACAATGGTCAAGGGCCTTGTAGGCTGCTGTCATCTTGGGTGTACCTAAAATCATACTATGACACATACAGATTTTATGCACAGAACGATTGCAGGCTTTTTCATGATGCATATGCATAATTCTGGAGTGCTCAACTCCCACCTATTTTAAAGGTGTCCAAAACTGATTAAAAATGCAGCTTAAGTGAAAAATGACACAGGCTTTTGTCTGGTAAAAACATTTGTGACTCAAATGTTGTCATCATTGAAGCAGAATGAGGAACTCCATGCAGCATTTATGAATTAAGAATAATTTATCAGAGCAAGCTAAGAATTTGAGTGAACATGGACATAATAATGAGAAACACCACAGGAATAAAAAAAAAAATTTCTAACAATTTCTGCCAAACCACTGTGCTGCATGTTTTAAGAGCCAAACCCCCAAATATATTGTTCGTCCCCACTACTTGAACACGATGGACCAGAATCTTGGGTTGTCATCTTTTTATTGCAAAATGGCTTTATAGCTGGAGTACCAGTAATTGGGAAGAATATCTCTATGTAGCAAAAGAATTGCTGGATAATGTGGTTGCTACATCAGTAGCAACTACTTTTCCAGCCAGTGGATGGGATATCATGGGACATCTACATATTCTTATGCACAACTGTTGTATGGCCTCTTGAAGAGGTATGACTTAGTAGAGGCTTGTAGCAGTGGTGAATTGTGTTTGTGACATTACTGGTCCTAGGGATTGGAAAAGCACGAACTTAGTTTAAGATGATCTGGTAGATCGTTCATTGAACACTTTCTGGGTCTATGCTACAATTTCTAAGTGGTGTTAGCTTTATGGTACTGCATGCTAAGACACAGGTATGTTGCCTTCTCATCAAACTCCCGTAAGCCCATTAAGCACCATTCCCCACTTAGCTTCACCTGAAACAAGACAATGCAGAACCAAAGGGAATTTCACTCACTCAGAAACAGAGAGGAGACCAAGCAGGTGGTAGAAACATGACCTTTCTCCATGAGGTCAAATAGCTTTATTGTGATTAAGCACTACAATACAGTATATATCCATAAAAAAACTCTATAGTGTATATAAATTATTCCTTCCATTCAGTAATTCTTTTTTTTCATTTTTTTTTTCATTTCCATTACAGCTTTGGTACAATGTGATTTTATTATATTTTTAAATACTTTTAGCTTCACAAACTCAACACAAAGTACAAAACTAATCCGAATCGGGGATATTACAATCTACACAGTGGTGTTCAGTGGTAGGAAAAAATCTTACCTCAATGAATTCATGTCA
Source organism: Morus bassanus (assembly GCA_031468815.1). Lineage (NCBI taxonomy): Eukaryota > Metazoa > Chordata > Aves > Suliformes > Sulidae > Morus > Morus bassanus. Next base: position 52,254,703 of record CM062567.1, on the reverse strand, counting down.
CTAGCTAAGCTATAAAGGCATACCTAGCAGACATGACAAAAATATGCACCATTAACCAGCAAACTTTTTTTTTCAAAATTTATTTTATTTTATTTTATTTTTTTTTTACAGATTTTTCCAGCAGCAAATCACTTGAGCATAGTCAGTTCTTATGTCCTCAACTGATTATCCTGTTGTGTTCCTCTTCATTTGAAGGCCATGAGTTATTTGTCAAATAATGCACCGCTATCCTCATATATCCACACTAAGCCACAGTGTCAGTACTTGACCTGCCACCCTGCATTGTTAATGCTCGCACAGTTTGTCCTGCAGCTGGCAGAAATAACTGGAACGTTATTGGAGGGGCAGTGTGGGGCAATCAACCGTAGGTTGTTCTGTGGGGCAGGAGGTATGACATTACAGTAGACAGGCATTCCAGTGGCTGTAAGTGTTCCTTGACCTGATTGATTAGGTAGCATGATTGGTTGTTGATATGATTGTTGCGGCAATCCTTGAGAACCCTGGGTCATTGGCACCTAGGTAGGGATAGGGAAACACATAGGAAAAAAAAAAGTAATTAGTAAATGAATTAAAGTAGGTCCTGAGCATCCCTATCATCCTTCTAGCTGAATTTGAGCATACGACACATTCCGCCAAAACGTGTCATTCTCTGCTGCTCAGAACTGTGCTCATCCCTGAGGATCTTCTTTTGTTGTAGAAGGGTTAAAGAGAAATCTCTCTTCTCCTGGGTCTAATAAGTGGCTCTGTCATGATCTAGTTGAATGTGGATTTCTGGGATCAGTGCAAAGGGAAGACTCAGTCCTGGTATATCCAGGCCATCTAAAAGGTCTAAACATTTAACCTGATCATTAACCTTTAAAACACATTTTCAGTACAGTAATTCTTAAGACATAAGGGGAAAATTTTACCCACAAGCAATGCCCCCATTTCCATCTGTGTTACTGTAGTGCTTTCAGAGAAGCTGAGGGAAAAGATGAATTGCTGCTCAATCAGTGCAAACTATTAAAATGAATTAGATGTCATTTAGTTTCTTAACTTTCCAGAGGGACCATCAGGAAACATAAGCACAGGCCACCTCGTAGGCTCTCACAGGCTCTTGGCATATCTCAGAATCCAGGTATACAGTTGGGGAAATATGTCTGGGTAACTTGGTAAAAATCAAACCATTTCCCTCTACTCAAAACCCAATAAACAAAAATCTATCCGGCTACATCTTGGTCTAGAAGACATAGCAAGATCCTTGGCAGAAGTCTCCACAGATGAGTAATTTTTAACTGGATCAGGCAAAGCCCTCAACTTCATTACAAGAAGCAATATTGCATTAGCAAAAAAAATAAAAATGAACAATGTTCTTTTTTTTAACTCATTTTCTTCACAGGAAGAAGTATAATTCCTTCATCCTTTTTTATATTTTACCTGCATTGCAGGCTGTAATAAATAGTTCATTTAAAGTATTCCCAATTCAGAACGAAAATCGGGAGTACTAAAAATATGTAAACAGGAAGCAAAGAAACCAGTATGACTTAGAAGTGTATTTAGCAGGAGACCTCCTGCCATATACTGTCCTAATAAAGTAATAAAGACCATTCTGTGACAGGAAAAATTAATTCAGTTAAGCACTCTCTAAGAAAATCAGTCTCTCTTTATGGCTTCCAAGTACCTGATAAGACGACATGGCTGGATACTGCACCATCATGCCTTGCACCTGATTTCCCTGTTGATTATTCATCAGGTTCTGGCTTTGGGGCGGCTGCTGCATTCCCATGAGACCCTGGAACCCCTGCTGCTGGTTCGGCAGGACAGGCTGGTAACCTGGAAGAAGAGGGGTGTCTTCAAATATCCTGTCACTTCTAGGGGCAAAATTAAAACTGTTCTAAAGAACAGCAAATGATCCCGTCATTTCTCCCTGCTTTTGTCAAATAGTTGCTCTATTTCCAGAGACGCATTACCAGAAATGAAAATCAAAGGGGAATAAACAAATGCTGTGACTTGACAGCCCTGGCAGGCTAACATGAGCAGGCAGCACACATTCCCTCATGCTCTTCAATGCCACGGCAGAGACCACCTTGAGGGTTGCCTGACTGTGGCGCCTGATTGTAAAGCCCTAAACAGACACAGGGTGATACTGGCTATTTCCTCAGAGGCAAAACCCCCAGTGGCTTCAAAGACATCAGTATTTGGCCTTCACAGTCTAATCTGCTAGTTTTCTTCTAGGTCACCTTTCTTATCTTACCCTGTTACCTTTCTTGTAGTGCAGCTCCCTAGCATGATGTAAACAGAGAAGGCTTTATTTAATCAAGAAGAACATCTGTATACACACTGGCTCCTCCTTGCAAGGCTTTTTAGACAATTAGAGCATATTAAAGGTCATATACCACTCTAGTAGTTTTGTTTTTGGCAAAAGAGAAAAATCATAAATTAGGGAGCATCTGGTCCTCCCTGTTGCTCGGTAGGAACACTGTTGACACACAAGTGACTGGCCAGGGATGAGGAGTTGATGCTTCTGTTTCAACCTGTGATTGGCTCTGTGTTCAAAGTCACCACAACATTGCAGGTTTTCTGCTGGGACAGCTCCTTGAGAAACGGGCAAAGTCTGGATGATCTGGAGGGCAAAGCTGCTAATGAGGCAGAAGCGTGGATGGGAAGTGAAGTGTGAGCAGTGCACAGCTTGGCAGCAACACCATCCAGCCTGCGAATGAGTCTCGCCGGATGGAAGTGGGCTGGCTGGGTGATGCTACTCTTTAGAGATGCAGGATTTTGCAGAAAAAGTGGGAAAGGAAAGGAAGATGCAGAAAGATCCTGTCCTTGAAAAATGCAGCCAGCCACAGTCATTATGAATCTATGAATAATTTCTCCTTAAGACATTCCCTGTCCTTTAGAGCTCATATTTTTTAACATGCAGTTATGCAGTACACTATTAACTCTGTAGTGATGTTCTTGAATAAGCATATTTCAGGCAAAGAAGATTTATCAGAAGGAGCAATGTTGTGTTATTTTTATATGAAAAATGTGTGTCACATCTGCTCAATTTATATTCATGAATACAGTACATGGTTCAATATACTTCACAAATTGGAAATCATCACCTGGGTATTTCTTCATTATATAAGAAAAATAAAGCAACCAATGTCTCTGTTTCTGCTGGTCTACTGTCAACTGATAGCTTTCCTTCAAAATCTTTTCTGATGCCAGAGAAATGTTGGGTATCTCTGATCAATTTTTTGGCATTAAAAACGCCTTTCCACAGATACAAGATCAATGCCTCCGGTCAACTGAGAAAAAAAAAAATTAATTCCATGAGTGATTAACTTGGCTGGGATATAGCATCAAACATCTCTCAAATGCACTAGATTGTTACACATTCAAATTTGCTCTTTTCATATGCACAAACACAGTGTCAGCATATTTTTTAGTCACAAGAATTACCAACATCAGAAGTGCTGTAACTGAATTTACAGAAGGCTTATACAGCAATAATAAAATTGCAAGTCCTCTTCTGCTCCCATATACCAATTATGGGGGGGAGGAGGGGGAGAAAGGACAGAAATAAAATATTTAGCACTACTATTCTGGTATTTGCAAGACTCGAAGTTGAAGCAGAGAGGAGTCAACTGACAGCAGAAGCAGCAACAGATAATTCATCTCATGTCACTTGCAGTTGTCAAAGTAAATCCCAGATGTTGTAATGAATGATAGATTGATGGTGGACCAGGCATCAAGTGACACTAAGTTGGGGAATGCAATCAAACATCGGATCCGGGCTTACAGAGTTGGACTGTGATGCGCCGGCACAGAGTGGTGGACTGGTGCTCTGCAGACAGACAGACACCATTTGGGTCAAGTAGAGAGAAGCCTTTCTGTTATCTCTAGGAAATATAATTGCATTACCATAAATTAGTCAGACTACTGCTGACACTCTGCTGTATGTCTGAACATACAGCTGTCTCTTCACCTCAGCTTTGTGTTCCATATTCACCAAATATGATGAATTTATTGCCCAATACAGACATGAGTATCAAACTGAAACAAAAAATTATGGAAATGTTTAAGTATCTACCTTTATGCTGAACATGTAGGCATCATCTCATGGGGGTACTACAATAACGTGCACCTCTGCCCTGAAAATCTCCTCTGTATTAACAACACTGCTTAGTACATGGCACAACCACTCCGGGATTTAGGTGCAAGAATACAAAAAGGGGATGGGTTAAGAGCTGAGGTCCACTAGGTTATGGATTATTATTTTAACAATCTTATTACTCTTCAGGGACTTCAGCAATTTCTCTTGTCCATAGTGCATGTACACCCCTCACCCCTGTTCCAACATGCAGAGTCCTGCTTACACCCTGGGAGTCAGGAGAAGACCTCTTTCCTACTCCCTCTGCAAGCCCTTTACAAAGCTCTGACCACACAGAGGGGCCTCAATACAAGCAGAAAAACTACTTCACATGCACTCTAACACCCTTCCAATGTGATCAGATGGGAGCAAACAAGTATTAATGTAGGAATCTGATCACATTGTCTCCTGAACCTTCTTTGCCATTGAGGGAAATTAAGTCACTTCTTTGGCCCAGAAAGAGGTACTTCAGTCTCTTGACCACTGACTCCCTTGACTTGTGGGTGGAAACAGAGATGTTTAAGAAAGTTACTGGCCTGCTTATATCCTTGCAAAGATGCTGGCTGTCATCCCTTCCTCACTTAATATTCTTGGACTTCTTTTTAATTATTTTTAGTACCCTTTGGAATATAATGAAGTTATGGATGTCAGACCTAGCTGCAGAACTCCAGTAGAACATTTGGTCAAAATCCAGCTTCCCCTCCAAGGCTCTGCAACTTGAGTGAAGGCACTTCCCTTTACCTGATAGCAAAATCTGACCTTTACTATGCAAAATATATGAAGAAAGATGCAAGTTCATTCATTCCATGAACATAAAAACCTGACAAAGTACAAAAAAATATACCACAACAGTGCAGACAGTACAGACTATGAAAAGGTAAATTAATTTCTTTATCTACAACAAGCTCAATAAGCAAGAGGAAAATGCTGTGAAAAAACAAAGAAGCCCAAGTCTGTTCTGCTAGACGGTTTCTGTTTCAGCACAAAAACAAGGGGAAGGAATTGGCACTCTACGTGGCAATCCATTTGAGCAGGAAGTTGTTAATATCAGAAACCAGCTGCTTTAAATTTTCCACCTCCACAGCCCAAAATTTGCAATTCTGACTCTGCATGCCATGTAACCTTTGAAACGGATCCTTCAGTGTTTACTGTGCACTGGTGTCTTCCTGTTTTTGTGTACTGGCCAGGAAAAGAACAGGGATGGGAGAATGGAGACTCTGCATAACTGATAGTCTTACTACATCAACCTTTCAGCAACGTTCATGAAACTATATAATTCTAGCAAATCTTTTGGTTTTTTTGAGGGCACAGACTACCAGAGATCGCTATTCCCCCAAAACTATTTATTTTGTACATACACAGTAGTTTCAATCCTGAACTCAGCTCTGCCATGCTTTTGAGATGCTATTTATTTTTCAGTGAAATGAAAATAATACAGTGTTCTCAAAAGGCTTGGGAACCGACTGCAGTGCACGAAAAGCCATGCATGGCTGGCCAGAGATGGATGTTTTGAAGCTACACAGGTGTCAGGAAACAAGTGAGAACACGATGAGGCACCATGCTTTCTGCAGCAATAGTTTTCTTCATACTTGCTCTTTTGCTCATTAGCTTTCATACTACATAAAGTGTAATCCTTAAAAGCCTCTTTACTGTCCCCTGAGAACATACATACGTGGGTTATTTTCTAATGGCAGTACACATCAGATGAACCATCCTATTACTGCAAGCTCCAGGGCCTCTTTACTGCAATTATATCATCCTGCTCTATGTTATCTCTTCTACAAAGGAGGATTTTTTAAATCAGGGCAAACATGAGAGACATTGTTAAACAACCAGAGGAACAAATCGTGCACAGAATTTCAATGATGCCTCAGAGGAAAAGTGAGCCTTGGATTGCAGTCGAAATGGAAGAGGCCGTCATACCATCAAGGTAATTCTCTGAACCTTTACAGCCTGCATCACCATGTTGACAGTCAGCTAACTTAAACATCCCGGGGGAGTAACACTGCATGAAAGACCCACAAATGTTTTAATATCCTGATGAGGCTACAGAGCTCAAAAGATAAAATGCAGTGGTCTTACACCTCTGCCAGTAATGTCACCCAGAGCTGTAATTAAAGCATATTTGGTGCTCTACTGGCCTCAGCATACATCCTGCATGGATGGCACGTCCATGTTTGGAGGGACTGTTTCATTGCTCATTTCAGGTTTGAAGCATATATTCAGAAGATAGCTTTGTAATATGTGTATCAGCACTCCAGGCACTTCGACTGATGAGTGTGGCAGTCTGGCACAAGGCCCTGAACTGCAAATCATATTGTACTCCTATTGTACTCTCACCACTAGAACAGAGTCCTTGCATCTAAGCCCATCCGATGGAAATCCATAAATTCACAGTGGTTTTGATGTGAAGTGATCTGCGAACTCATCTCCTCCCCTCCCACTTCACTCAGTGTAGTGCTGGGAGAAGCCAAGCAGACCTTGGCAACATGCTGCAGCAACTCAGGCAAGCAAAGCCCAAAAGAAACTCAAAAGGGAAACCTCAGCAGGATTAACTGGGCTGGGTTCAAGGCGGTGCAGCTCTGGCCATGCTCCTGCCTACTCCACAACTACTGCAGTGCCCTTCTCAGCCTGGCACCCCTGCCCTATAGCCCTGGTATGGACCGGCTCAGCCTCTGCTACAACTGCCACCAGAAGCACTGGGGAAAAGACTGAATTTGAGCTCCCAGAAAAAAGCCAAGGGGAGCAAGCACCAACTCAGGGTGCAGACACAGAGGAATACCCTGCAATGTACTGAAAAGAGCGTAAGAGCAGATTCTGCACCCAGTCCCATGTGCTGCACTTGCCACAGAGTCTTACATTTGCAGAAGACTCCCCAAAACTGGAAAGGGCAGAAAAGAGAGCTACAAAAATGATCTGAGGTCTGAAAAAGCACCTCTTCCTGGAAGATCTAATGAGCTTACTCTGCTCAATTTATTCAAAAGATGAAGAGGTATCTGCTGGTAGATAGTTCTTGAATAGAATAGAAAACGGTATAATAAAATTACATGGTTGGAAGATAAACCTAGAACCGTTCAGATTAGAAATAAAATTCAAAGTTTCAACAGACCCTAAAATTATCAAGGGGACAATTTACACAGAGAGGAAGCACATTTGCTATCACCCAAAACCTCTAAAACAAGGATAGACAGCTTGCTAGAAGATATTAATCAGTTTAATAAGAAGTTCTGGGAATAAAGATACGATTAGAGTGTGCTCTGCGTCCAGTTTTATTCAGAGCATTAAATTACATGTTTCAGACTTGAAATACTTATAAAAACGTTAGCCAGCTAGCTCTTGATGCTTTCCCTATCTTCCAAGGAAATGACTAATCTTTTGCATGTAAGACAGGATCCTCTTCCCAGACTGCTTCCTTTGATCACATACTGGCAATGCCACCCAATTCACTCCACAATCAGACAGCTCACCTGCGTAAGGCGGATATTCTAAGGGCTATTTCTGGCCTATTTTAGTTTACTTTGCCCTGGCTAGAGTAGCGCTTAGTAAGTTTTATATGCTGAAAAATACGATTGGTATCTATTCCCACAACTTTACTAGGCTACATTGTCCTTTATTTTTTAAAATAAGCTATGGGTAAATTATTAAAGTGGCTGGATGTAGCTTTTACTCTATAACCATAGAAACTTACAATGCCCATGATAAGTTACCAATCAGAGAAGAAAATGTCATTGTAAAACTATAATTCAGTCATGCACATCAATAAGTTTGGTAAAGTTTTTGGCAACTCACTTATTTGCCAAAAGCTCTGAGCTGGTCCATCCCAAAGCACTTGCAAAACTGGAAGGAAGAAAAAAAATGAAGCAAGCAGTTTGGCAAGATCAAACACTTTGTCTTGACACAAAGAACCTTTTGATTCTCAAACAGACCCTAAATGTTATCTGTAAAATACGTGGAAAGGAAGCAAGGTTGAGGAATCTTGTGTTTAAGACAGTCAGCCAAGCTGTGGGAGGTGCATACTGAAATCTCTTCCCAGCACAACTGAGAGCACAAATTTGAGGCAAGCAGTTTCCAGCAACCAGAACAAATCCCTCCCTGCTACAGGGGTCCCTCAGTCCCTCCTGCTAACACTCTTTACCTCATGTGAGATACTCAAGTACTGGATTGCAACCAGATGTTTCACCTCCTACATGAACATTGTAATTACCAGCTACAAAATCTACCCACATACTGCTCATTCTAGAGGAGCGCTGCTCCAAGGCCTTGTGCTCAGACTGGCTTCTCACGTCCAGGTGTTACACATTAGATTTGGGTGGCTGCTGAGGAAATCAGGGTTGGTGTGTTGTTTTGTTTTTGTTTTTTTTTTCCACTATGCAGTTGATCATTACCTGGCCAGTTTCACCAAAATGATGGACTAAATGTTTCACAGAAAACATAAAATTAAGCTATAAATTTAAGCTGATTTTGATTTTAGCCTCACCCCAAAGTGTCTGCAGTTTGGAAGACCCCCACAGAAGACACACTAATTAACGTCTCCCTGCTGGTGCATCATTTTCTGTGTGAGTCTGAAGATTTAAACTGCATCCTGTGCAGCTGGAATCCAAAACACTTTGTAAACAATTTTATAGTTTCAGCTTGGATCTAAAATCCAAGGCATGCTGCAGATCAAACCTGCTGCAGTTGATCAATCCACTCCTACTGCGTCTGCTTTCTCTCTGCAATACACATAAAAATGTCTTAACCTAGGAAGATACTTAGGCTTTGTGTTCCACTTGAAGACATCACAGATAATTTATGGGTGTGAACTGGTTACCATGTGAGCTAGGAGGACAAATATGTAATTGCTTAATGCTAAAAATCCATCCCTTTCCCGTCAAAACATAAGACCATGCAATTATTTTATTTAGTTCTCACACACATACAGAGGAAAAAACCAAGAATACCTATGTCTGAAATAAAGGAGTGTTAAGAAGCAACAGATAACTTGGAGGTATGAGGTGGCTTATAACACATATAAAACAGCACATGTGCCAACAACCACAGCGGCACAGACTCCTCTCCCCACAGCACTCCGCAGGCTCAGACCCTCAAAAACAAGTGAAGCCTTTTCATGTAAGTAACTTAGAGTTTGGCTTCTTTCATTTCAGGTAAAAGCACATCCCACTCAAGCAGTACAGCTTGCAGGAGGATGTGGGGTATTACGCTAATTTTGTTTTCAAAATTTAAAACTAATGACATCGATTCTTTCAAGTTGTGCAAGATCAAAACAATTTTTAGCTAATGGCACTCCAGATACATTCACTGAAAACACATAACACAGTAAATATATTCCTAAACTGATTACAATGACAGTGACTCGAATAATTCTCTGCAGAGCTGGGGTTATAAAACTGCAGGATTTTGAACTTAGAGTCTAAACACATAATTGCTGCCAGAATTGTAGATCCCTGGTCCCTAAATTGGCTGTAGCTTTGCTGAGAGCACATCATGCTTCCTGAACCTGGTAACAGATCAACAGCCGTATTTCTTGGCAGACCTACAGAGAAAAAGCCATATTCAGCTGCATTAAGGAACTCAGCAAGATGTATATGCATCAGAGATATGAGCCAGTAAGATTTATTACCACAAAAGAAAGAATAAAAATGCTGCTTGTCTGTCTTCCCCTCCCCCTTTCTCTCTCTGGTTTACAAAGCTACAAATCCCACAAAATCAATAGTGCAAAAACATCTTTGTCCAGCTTCAGAAGAAGAAATCAAATTTGGAAATTTGCTGCAATTTTGCATTATTTCAGATCGACCTATTTGTTGAATTTGGTAAAAACTGCTAATGAAAATACCCTGATACACAGGAAATTTTTTTTGTGGATAACAGCTCTGAAATTCCCCATGTTGCTAGTTCTGTCCAACTGCTAGAACAGGATCTGTCTTATCTAGCTGAACTGCCCCTCCTTGTCCTCTTCATTTATTCTTTCTAAAAAAGCTATATGAAATCCTGATTTTACTTGTTTTGCAACCCCAGGGACTCGAAGAAACTCAAGGCACAGAGCAACCAAAGCATGGATGGTTTCATATGCTACTTGAGACAACATGGCTGACAACACAGCCAACTTCTCAGCTGCTAACAAAATGGAAAAAAAATAGGGGAATAACACAACTACCCTAGCAGTGCAAACCATCCAGTTCAAAAGAAGTGCAGGATCAGGACCTCAAAAAATCTATTTTTTAACTCTGCTTGTCCTATATAAGCTGGAATAAGATATATCTTTACAAAAGTTAAGAGACAGTGCTTTGTGCACAGACTTTTCCTCAAGAATAGTCACTGCAACAAATGGCCTCATCTGGGTGGTAGAAAGCCTCCTGTTATGGCAGTTTAGATTATGCCAATGAGAAATGATGAAAGGAACACTGTATATCACATGTGAGATTTAGATGTTCTTACGTGTCAGCACCAAAGAAACACCCATTACATTTTCTTTTACCCTTTCTCTATAATGCCAAGTTCCAAGTGCTGGAGACAAGGAATAGCATTATCTTTAAAAAAAAAAAAAAAAAAAAAAATCTATGTGCATGCTCACTGTCCCATGGGGGAAAAACATTTTCACAAAGAGCACTGAACTGTTGTTTAGAGCCTTCTACTTCATCTTCCAAGCAACTACCTTTAGGGCAAACGTGCAAAATCATGGATACAATGAATTTACGAATCACTTTAAGATGCACACCCTCCACCCCTCAGTTACTTTTCCACACCTTAAAAGAGTTGTTTTAAAACTTGGTGACCTCACTATCAAGTAAGAAGGCCCAGACAAATAAGTAGTATGATTAAATACTTTCATTATATACCTAATGAAATCACACACTGTAACATCTTCTGAGACTAAAATTTTAATTAAGGCAGGCTGACATTTTGGCTTCTTCCCCCCCCCCCCCCCCCCATATTCCAGGGGAACAGCAGGTAAGGTCAAACAAAAAGCTTATGTGATAAAATTGCATGAGAGCACTCCTGGGATGCCTGGCATTATTAACAAGAACATGAAGAAGGGCACAGTTGAACAGTTCAAAGATAAATGATTGCATTCAGTTTACTTTTTGCTATCAACTGGAGAACCTGAGAGAGCTATTATTTGACAAGAAATGTGTATAAATAGGCATCAAAAAGAGTTTGAATAGATACAAATAAAGGAGATTCAAGGTTGGGGAAACATTTTTCTTCAGTTTAAAATTTGGATCTATTTTTTACTTGTCTACACAAAGGATTTCCAAATTATAGGGACAGCTTTAAGAACAATTCGCTGCTGGCAAGTGGCTTGATGCTGAAAATAAACCTGTTCTTGTTGAGAACGTAAACCCATGTTATTACATGACACTTTAATCACTTTTTTATTCTCTTTTCAATATACTTCTATTTTATGTTTTGAAGCCATTTACCACCGTTCTTGTTCTTCAAAAACTGTTACAAAGATTACTTGCTTTTCTAGGTGAAGATAAACCTGAAGATAAATGGAGGGATACCTCTTACAGACAGAGTGTGTAACTCAAAGCTTCTGTAAGATTCAGAAAAGAAAATTCTATTTTTAAGACAAAATCCTTTTATCTCACTTCAGTAAAAATATAGAGGGAACAGCCAGCTGCAAGCCAAAATAATTGCAACACAATAATGCAGGGCTCCATTACAGCAGCATAATTCCAGTAAAGCAGCTGATCCAGGATCTTGGCACTTACCCAGACCCTGGAGCCTGACTTAAATGCATTAACACAGACAAAGCATGTGCAGCTGTTTTTGGTAATCTGAGGCTTCTGCATTTTATTGGAGACCAGGGGGAAAAAAAAAAAAAAAAAAAAAATCACTCAGCCAGCAAATGACACAGGTGATACAGACAGAAAGGAGGAAAGTATTTTATGCTTTTGAACTAAGTTAATCCATGCTGTCACATGAACAGGCTCGACAGCTTTGGGGACATGGGCTTTGGAAAGCATTTCCCTTTGGCCAGCACGATGAGCAAGGTTTTACACTGGAGCAGTGTAGATGCCCAGAGCCAGCTGAGATACCTGTAGGGAGGGTACTGCAGAACCTGGAAAACATTATTCTGAGAGGGGTGAAGCCTTCTCATCCCCAAAGAGCTAAGCTGGTATGTGGTTCTTGTGACATCAGGGAGGTCCTGAATAGTGCTAGGGAAAAAACAAGTATAATCCTTCTGCTCTCAGCCCTTGCCCACCAACCCTGCTGATGTTAACGAGAGTTAACGCAGATCCATGGGCAGGCCAAGAGATCATTCTGGAGAATTTCTGGGTTGCTCTTAAGAGAGCTTTACTGCTTAAAGACCAAACCTGATGCAAATCTAGTCATAGCCCTTACTATAGACTGTTATACTGCTGTATTCTGCTGCAATTCCTTTTTATGGGATTTTTTGAATGACTAATATACAACTAAAACACCAATGTAAAAACTCATTAGTGTTATTAGTAAGATTCCTTTGGCATACGATGTACTATAGGTCTTGCCTCACATTGAAAAGTGGCATCTAGAGAGATGCTCTTACCAGCAAAACATAGAGGATCTTCATTTAGAATGATTATGTAACATTATGTTTAGGATTCTGCTGAATTCAGAGACAAAGTGTCCATACATTCTTGCAGAAAAAATGAATTTTCTTTAAAGCTAAGATTTACAGTGAACTGTGAAGAAATGAAGCATATCATTAACTATTTTATTACTATTATTTTCAGAAAAAAAACCCAAAACAATACCTTTCGCTGAAGACTGCAAGAACAAACTGCTCTTTTCTCATCTCTCTACCCAAAAAACTGTACTTTGCAGAACTGCAAAATGTAACCTTTCTTACAAATGTATTCTTTTTCACATGGGAATATTTTTCATGCGAAATGGTAATGTCCTGTAGTTCACCGCAGGAATATCAATACTGTAGCTGGTGCAAACTTACATTTGGTGTAAATTCAAACCCTTATTAAAAAAAATTGGCACTAACTTAACTCTTGGTATTCATACACATACACACACGCATGTATTTGTATCAGTGAGTGAAAACAAATATTAGATAAAATGGAGATCTAAAAAAGTTAAATAGTCGCCCATTCATTGCAACCACTGAGCTCTAACCTAACCACCCACTTTAACAGTGGGATGCAAGGCATATGTCAGCTCCAGACTGCGTGATGCAGCAGTCTAGCACAGGGCTGCCCAGGAGAATTTGTATAAATAACAAAAACAGTCAAGTAACATCAACTCAAGATAGTCCACTAGAGAGATTTTTCGTTGTGATTGCATAGGAATGATTTCTTCACCTGAGTCAGGTGGCAATATGATCATTTCCCCACTGAGTATAATGAGCCTGGCCTTTCCAAGGACAGCAGACTTACAGCTGCTATTTTCAGCCAAAAGTACCTGCAGATATGAGTGACAGGGCTCAAGATATAGGAAGATAACAATAAATGTCCAAGTTACTGATCATCAGCTGGGCTACGCAAGCTGGCTGTGCACAACTGCCTTGTGCTGAACGCAAAGCAAAGCAGGAGGTGGGTTAAGCCTTAGCGCATCGAGCAGGCTGGAAGTACATACGGTCAAATCAATGTATCTCATGAGATGAAGAGTACCCCATGTAATACTCCCTGTATGTACCTGTGTCTGCATTCTGTTATATAAAACAGCTCCTGGCCGTAGTGAAACAATTATTTGCAATACCCATTGTTTTTGTTAGCAAATCCATAAGAACTGTGTGCAATGGGACAGGTAGCCACCCAAGCAAAATTAAGTGTGAGCCCAGAACAAGAACAAATGCAAAACCAGCAGGATCAGATTTTCCATGCAAGCTGTGAACACACAGATTCACTAGATTTCAGCAGGTTCATCTCTACATTACACTAATTTGATTTTCTGGATTGCCCCCAAATAAATAACAGCAGGTCTGAGCAAACTGTTAATCCTCAATGTATTGATCTATAACTTAGCTCTTGGTATTGCTGAAATATCTACAAGCACAAGCCCAGGGTGAACCTCCACCATGCCAGCTACCATGCAAACTTTAAGGAAAAGCTGCAGTCCCTGCACTGAAGATGGCACATTCGTGAATAGACAAGACAGCTGGAGACAGGAAAATAAGCACCCAGGAGAAATAACTTGCCCAGAGGAAAACAGCAGAACTGCACAAAACTTTTCTGGAAAATACACCAAAATCTCTGCACTGCCTCAGAGAGCACTAGTGCTTAGAGCCCCATCCCGAGCAGGGAGTGCTCGGGCAGGCTGCTGCTCACCAGCACAGTCTCAGAGGTGATGGTCTATGTGCTCTCACCACTTCTGCCATGCTGGTTGCTTCCATGCAGCTTCAGGTACAGGCTCCTGCCCACATCCTGTGTATTGGAGGAAGGCTGCAGTGCGCTGGTGATGCACGGTTCACCGTACTGTGTTGCACTTTACTGAGGGCAGAACAGGGTAAATAACTGCTAGCACCATAAATTCTCACTAACAATCGCTGCTTTTCACCTTCACAAGCTGGGCTGTGTTTTGTGACTCAGCCTCAAGGAGAGTTTTCATAAATGTGACACCAACTGTAAATACCATCTGCAACAAAGGCACGGCCACTGCCTGATGGCACTCTTCCTCCCCACTGCTTCTGCGTACACCTATAGGTTAACATATCAAATCACTGAACAAAAGGACTTGTGCTTGTTTATTTACCTATAACATAAGGGCACAGCGAGTTATGGGCTACATCCCCCAGCTAGATGCAAACAGATGCAAGGATGATATTGAAGCCAACAGGACTTTGATGAAGCATATGTCTGCCCATATGGGTCCAACTGCAAAAATATCATCTTTTCCAAGTGCGCCCATGCAGAACGTAATCCAAAGTCTGTTGGGGTTAGCAATCAACTTTAACTGGCTTTAGACCACATTAGGAGCACACGCCTGCAACATAGTGATTACTCTGGCCCCTATACAGCAGGGCCCTTAAGCATTTGCTTAACTTTTAAGCATATGAGCCAATTTCTTGATTTCAGAGCAATGGTATACAGGCTTGAGTACACTTCTGCACTGAGGCCAGGGAACTCAGCCCCTTGAAGGAAGGGTTCTCCAATGGGAGAGTTACTGACACATTTATTCACATTTGTTCTTAGCATCCTTTAAAAAAACTTGACCAGGCAGGTACCAATCAACCTAAGGAAAAAGAGGCTCCATTCCAATAAAATTCAGTTCTATAATATATGAAATCAAATAATTTCTCAACTCTCCTTTTGCACAGCCACTGCTAAATCCACAAGCTAGAAAGTAGGACAAGATGGGACTGAGCCTGCATTCACACAAGGCCCAGTGGACATATATGTACACATATGAAAGTGCCATTAGTCTAAGCACTGGCAAGGTATCAAGCGATACTGGCAAATAAACCAAATGGCAACCAGGGATGAGTCTAACCTACTTCACTCTGTAGCACAGGCACAGAGTGCTCCCAGTCATGTTTATCTTGCAATTAAACCCTTCTAGTTTACTAGTAGACCCTAGTTTACTTCTCTTGTTTTAATTAAAAAGAGCTGTTAAGGAAAATGGGTTAGTTTTTTTCTGCTACTAAAGCAATCATTATAATTAAGACCCTCCATTCCCATTACCCCTTGAAGTACAAGGCAAAAGACATGTAAAGTACCTTCATGTACTTTGTATCAGTCTCTGTTCTAGGCACCTACTCCATTCTGTATCACTGAACAAATGCAAACACCGACTGCAATTCTGCCATAGGTACAAAAGCAATGCATCAGATTACTGCACTAAAACTGGGCTGTATCTTCCAGCTAAACCTATTTCTTGAAAGACGAACAGCAAAACCTACATAGGTATTCACTCCAGTGCCTGATTAGCTTCACCTGTGGCCAAATTATTAATCTTACAAAGGAGGGAATAAGGGAGTAAAAGTCAAAAACATCTGAAAAAGTAAAACCATTCCCTTTTCACATTCCAAACACAACACTACCAATCTCTTAGACTTCAAAAATTTTGATTTACATTTAAAACATATTTTAAATGAAATGAAACTGTTTAATTGTCCACAGGCAATTTAAAGCTTTTGTTTCATCTTTTGGGTCACCTGGGGAGGGGGGAAATCATCTCATTTCAAAGGAATTGAGAATTTTTTTTGTTTTAATTGGCCAAGGAATCTGCAAGACAACTCATTCATACAGTTTTATAAACTCTTTTGATAAATCAGGCAGCTAAATCTGCAAAGGATGCCTATCTCCATGTCAAAGGCAAATGTATTTTCAACTTTTGCACTGGGTGGGCAGAATAATATGAACCACACTTTTTAAAAAAAGAAAAAAGGGGAATGCATGGTGGATGTAAACTTTCACTTTTGCCTTTTCTAAAAAGGGTTTAGTGGCACTTTTGAAAACAAGTGTATTAACACCTGCACACCCAAGTTCCTTGTGTATTCACAAAAGAAATGAATAGATACGGAACTGTCAGCAGCAAGCGGCAAGATTTTCCGCACAGCTGCACCAAGAAATCTTGGCCCAAAGAGAGCAGAAGAAAGAGAAAAGACAGAGGGAGGATGGAGATGGCTTCAGAAGAGACTGCTTGGTTTCTACATTGATTCCCAAGTGTCTCTGACGAGTTGGCCAACAGGCTGGCAGTGGTGCTTGGGACATGGGCAGATATCACTCCACCAGTTCTTGCCGTGCTCATGCTATTGGTGGTTTTTCTGTGGGCTTGAGTAAGCCTAGAATCAGGCCGGTGGTCAACAGATGTCAAAATGTTCGGCCAGAGCACGGTTTAATTCAGCTACATGGAAATAAACCTCTCTTTGCCCTTGCTCATCCCTAGCTTTCACTGCAGAGCATGTTAATCAGTTGGAAAATTCCCGCTATAGCTGGTCCAGCGTTATTGCTGCACAAGGATATTTTGGTTAACCCACAACTAGTGCAACAGCCTGAGAAGGCTGATCTGTCAAGCACAAGTGTTGTATGCAGACTTGCTCTGCAAAACCCATAGGATCAGTCCTGATCCCCTTACCTCCCCTCAAGGTATCTGCAACTGTGCAACTGTAAATGATGCAAAATTTACTTTCATTAGCAAAAAAAAAAGCATAGCATGAATTTAAATGTAGGAAAGTCTCCTGAATATTTGTGCTTTGTCTGCTGTGGGTCTCTCCAGGGTGATGCCTGCTCTCAGAAATCACTGGGGCAGAGCTGCCACGGAGCATTTGCTGCCACATGAAACACTTAATAGTTTGCAATCCCAGCAAAGCTGTGTTTACAATCTTCACGGCCAAAGGTATTTGGAAATTTGCAAAGTCTGAACTTGTGAGCAATGCTAGCTAAGCATTCAGAGCTATGGAAAATGCACAATAAAGACCATAAACATATGGAATCTTCAACTTAGCATAAATACCAAAGATGAGCCTGGGTGTGTGGTCAAGGCAGATTTGAGAGCCAGCAGCAGAACTTTACCCTTGCATACATCATAAATATTGATAGCTTTTTTGCTTGCCTGGGACATAGTACACCCTGAGTGCATTACTCCTCCTTTCTGCATATTAGTTTTCTCATCTGTAAAATAAGGTTTTGAGGGGTGACTTCTTCATGAGACATTTTGAAATTCAGCAGTGCTGAGAAGTGCTATATACTCAATTGATAAAGTCAATGGAAAAATAACTGATTTCCAATATAATATATAATATGAAGAGACATCTGAGTGCTGAATTTGCTAAAAGTTACATATAGAGCTTTGCAAAATTTTCAGTTGGATGATGAAGTATATTTTGATCCAAAAGAGATGGGTTCGGTCTTTTTCCTGTCAGCACCTGCAAGGATAGGGCTGAATTCTTAGAGCCCAGTCTGCCAATACTGGCAGGAAGGTGAGGAAGAGGGCATAGTAAAAGTCATTTGCCAGAGCACAAGTCATAACTACAGGTCTCTGCAAATCAGAGATTTGCCAGCAAACCAATATGAATGGGCATTTTGAAATTAATCTGGAAGGGTTTGCAAAGGCTTTGCACTGCTTGCTAAAAGGCAACTGCCAGCTCCCCAGGCTTGGCTGAGGTAGGAGAGATGTCTTCTGTGGGAGGAGCAGGTTTCTTAGTGGTTTTTCACTGAAACACAAGCATCCTCCATCCTTAGCTCCTCTGATCCTATTAAATGATCTATGCATGTGGGCAGGAGTATGTACACATTCCTATATATGCAAATCACTGAATTTAATGCAGCCCCATCATCCACATCGACCTTAGGCTAAAATACTTGTTTCTTGCTTATGTGGTCTGGATGGGGTAACTGATTCCATATACTACTACTGGGGCTGCTCAAAATCAAACCATAAAGCAGCTGCCATAAATGTCTTTCCATGTAAAATTTACAACATGCTTTTTTGAAGTGGTAGTTGATGTGCTCAGCCAATCTGCCAAAAATGTCTGCGTAGATAAAATTTTAAAAAGAGAAAATCACAGGATCTGCAAACACACATCTGCAAAATGTTCTTTAGCAACTACTGCTCATTCCAAGTGCAAACCTTGAGGATAAGTGCTAACTTCTGTAACTGAAAAAGGACAAATGTAAGTCATACCTTTAGACTACTCCTCACGACAAGGAACAGAATCTACACCTATAAATTTTCCTTGAAGTAGAGCTGTTGTTCAATTTTAAACAATTAGCATAACTTCTTCAAATTAAAAAACAGATGAATACAATCTTCACATTTTAGCAAATATATTTGCTGCAAATAAATAATTTTCTAATTATAAAAACTGACTGCTTTATAGACCTTGTTCTCATATTCTGGAACGAGCTATTGCATCAATTAAAAGAAAAGCACTTTTTTTCCCATCATAGGAGACACCATGGCAAATTGGTTCATAAATATTCACTAGTATTTTAGGCATGGCCATAAAAAGGAGACATTTTACTGGCTGCCCTGGAAACAGTGCATTTAATATCACAGTATCCCTGAAAGGAGAGCTGAGGAGAGGCTCCAGTTGCAAGGAGCTTCCAAGTAACGGCAAAGTCCTGAGGCATCCACACAGGTCACATTCATAAACAGATCTACCACTGTGACAGGAGAAGAAAAACATGATGGATGAGCTTATGTCTGTCTAGAGCTTACAATGACATTACCAGGAACCTGCCTGGCAGGGTGGCTGAGCTGGTGGATGGGAGCAGTCCCACCCAACACACCTGGGACCGGGAGAGAGCAGGCAGACGGCGAAAACACAGTTGGTCCTTGCCCATGAGAGTGGGTCTGGCTGCTGAGACACAACTTTTCATCTCCCCAGCCCATGCCTGAGCCTGGGCTCCACACTGCAGCTCTGACAGTCCTTATGCCACTCATGGTCCTGGCTGTTTTCTATGATACAGGGGAAAGACTCCCAGATGAAGGAATTAATTATGCCTTATACACAATTAACTACTGTGACTTCCCTGTTATGCTGTCCTGCAGGTCTCAGGTAGGAAGGCTTGTCTGCAACTGCTTTCTGGATTTGAGGAGGTTGTTTATTTTAAATCCACACAATTGATTACTTCGGCAGATATTCTGCACAGATAGCAAGTAAACTCTATGTGGCAGGGATGCTCATGCATCTCCCCGTTGTCCTACTTGCTGTAGAGACTCCATGGCCCTGGATGGCTCTGTAGCTGCTCTTTCTACTACACAGCAGAGCAGGAGAGGAAACGAGCTACCAAACAGAGCTACCCCAGCTGCATGGACTACTTAAAAGAATGAAAATTAACAAATTGAAAACAAACTGCAAGTGTTCTTAGAGCTAATTAATAATAAAAAATAATAATTACTACTATAAAACACATCCCATAAAAGTGTTGTCCTCTTTACAGATCAAGGCAAAGTTTCCATTAAAAAAAAAAAAGTAAAAACATTCAGGGCTGCTCCAATTCATTTGATAAAATAAGTTATGATGCATTAGAATTTACACAAATAAAAGTCCAGAATAGTATCAAGACTAAAAAGCATGAAGATAACATATTGTTCTGGCAAGTGATAACAGTGCTCACAGTGACAGCAATGATTTATTGAAGCAATTCAAATACACTTTGAAAGTATATTAGCTTCGCCTCTGCCCACAAAGGGCACATTTTAGCAGGGTAGGTCACGCCAGTGATAAATTACATACCAGCAAGAAGTGAAGGCAATTGGCAACATCAGATGCCCGAAGGCCCTGAATTACTGTGATAATGTGGTTTTCATGATAATACCTCACATGCAACAGCATCTGAGCACGTAGAGAAACATATCAAAGCTGTATTTTCCTTGGCTTTTTGGAAGATAATGTTACAATGGTGAGAGTGGCTGGGATTTCCCAGCTAAAGTTAACATAACAAAGCATTTACAAATTGGCTCTCGAAAAAAGTTGGGCAGAGAAGGTCACAGTTTAGACACTACCTTTCAGGTGGAACCTGGAAAATAACTGCCTCTTGCTTCCAGGTTGTAGGCACTGAAGCAGACCATGGGCTGCAGACCTATAGGCTTTAAACCTACTGCAGACCTTTGCCTACACCTGCCTGCTGCACATCTTCGACAGGACTGATAAAGTGACCCAAGTGTTGCTATGCTTTAGCTGTGCTAATATCCAGAATGGGATGGGGACTTGGCCATATGGCAGTCACCATGGCCATGCTGACACCTGTATCATCACTTCTGTGAAGGAAGCAAGTTACTGGGCACACTTGTTCACTGGTCACACCAGTTCAAACCTGCAGTAAGAGCCAGGCCCTTCCCATGGCTCAGAATAGCACTGGAAAAGGAGCATAGAAAAAGCATGATGCCAAAGTCTCCTCCCACAGCAAGGTTTTACTATTGTAAAAAGATTGAAAAATTGTTTTATTTTAAGACACTTTGGGCTAAATTCTGCTCTGATGTACTAGCATAGACCAAGATTGACTTCACAGTCAACCTGGACTTCAGAGGGTGTCCTTTGAAGAGAATGTGACCCTGGACAGTGCCATGGAGAGCTATGCAGCAGACTCTTCTCATATTTCCAGGGAAAGTTTAACAAATTTTATCTGCCTCCAGTTATTAGAGTACTTCCATTTGACACACCAGGAAGCACACCTTTGTGTCTTTACAGCTCTTAAATTAAGAGCAACAAGAGAAATTAATGACTTGGTCAAAGCAGTTACACCTTGCAGTGGATCAAAAGAACTTTATCAGCAATTACACTGTAATCAGCTCATATCCAAAAGACAAAGCACATTTAACAAAGAGTTTGCTTCTGGTAGGCATTTTAAACTTCTATTTAATACAAAACACTCCCTTGGGAAGTGATAATGAATATCTACCTATTCCTGTGATACCTATTACCATATAACCTAAGGACTTCAGAAATATTACATACTTACAGAATGAGTTTGTGTAACTTTTTAGAGGAAGTTGGCCATTTCTTGAGTTTATGCCAGTAAATGCCGGAGAGAATTGTGTTTCCGTATTTACAGTCTCTGTATGAAAAATGCCCCAGTGACACTGTAACTGAAATGGTATAAAACACCTATATACAGATTGTTACTTCAAAAGTAAGCTAGCTAAACACTTTCCCTACAGATGGAGACTTGGAGAAGATGCAAAAGTGGCAGAACTTAGCAGTAGTTTTCCTAATTTCTCTAAACCATATGGGAAAGAAGAGCTCAGCACCTTTTTGAACCTGCCCCTTTTTCTATTTTTGTAGCTGTAATCTAATGATTAGAAGAAAGAACATTTTTCCTTGAATTGAAATTCTGGGTAGTACAGATATTACAGCACAGTGCAGGCTATAGCTTCCATTTATTTATGGCTCTGCAGCACCATTCTTCTTTAGCAACATTTGCAGGAATTGAATTGATTGTATGTTAAGTGTTAGTCTTAATAGTTTTTTCATTGCTAGCTAATGGAAATATGGATTCAACATTATTTTAAGCTCAACACAGTGTAAAAGAATTAGTTTAGTACACTGTAATTATGATTTTTTTTATAGCACTTAATAGAAGTACAAGGCAGAAATAGATTTCTTCAAGCAAGGGAGAAGAATGGGAGCATTTTTATTTTTTCAGTAACAACTTGAATATCAAAGTTTGTACAAGGAAGTCACTCCTCCCCTTTCTTTTTCTTCTCTATACCCTTCAAATTTACATTTGCTACTTAAATAAAGAAGCGTTTTTGCAGCATCCCTCAAATTCTACCTTACCAAAAGACCAGAAATATTCTGCTAAACTTTACTTCTGAGCAGCGGAGGGATTCTCCCCTCTCTACTGCAAATTGGGCAGGGGGTAGGGCAGTAGTGATCACCATAGCCCCTGGCTTAGTTTCAAGGACAGAAGAAATACGAATATCCTTCACCTACCCCATCACCTGTCCGCGCTTGTTGTCCTGCAGCGATGAAATAACCCTCACAGCATTCCAGTAATCGGGGCAGTAAAAGTGACCAGAACATGTTAATTTCTATTCCTCCCACACCCTCTAACCCAGAAAACCCTCACTTTATCCCCTGTTCCCTGGAAAATTTCACTTTTAAATAGGTTCCAAATCTCCCTCCTTCCCAAACACCCATTTCTATGTTGCAGTCTTTGAAATGTCTTTCAGGACATTTCCCCTGGAAGGCTAACTTCTCTGTATGGGCACAAATGTTATTTTGTCTGAAGAGCCTAACTTACTGGAAAACCATTGCTTTGTCTTCATCTCCTCTGACAGCTTCCCAGGTTCTCCATGCTGCACAGGCTCTCCAGCCACAGCAGCCAGCCTACCTGCTGCAGCGGCAGTTCATTTTTCTTCCAAAGGGAAAGCAAGGATGGTCTTCTGAGCCTCTGAGATTTCATTACAGAACAAAACCCAGTATCTTGTAATACAGTGACTTAGGATTTCATGACTCTTTGCAAGAAAAAGACTAAACAGAGAGCACCATCGAAAGGAAAGGAGATAAGGTGGTCTCCACTGTCTCTGCTCTTGCCACCTGCTCCTTGCTGTCTTCCTTTCCCCATTTTCTCCATACTGCTCAGAAACTTGCTGAGGCACATAGTCCCCCCTCCCCCTTCCTTTTTACTAGGTGTTCAATAATACCTAGCCATGGCTTTACTCGAGGGCTCTAGCAACTATGGCAATACAAACAAGTTAACACAAAAACTGGAAATGCTCCATATGTCAGATTCCTTAGGTCTCCGAGGAAAATTGTAGCAGGATTCCCAGGCCTGAGACAGTGGTTCTGGAAAGCTGCCATAAAAGGTAAATACTGTATAAAAGCTGAGAGTATTTTACCACCTGCTTTTACAGCCTAGTAACTGTAAAGCATCTTTCTGTAGAATTGCCCTTCAAATGAAAGGAAAATTCCCCTCTATATTACGTTCAATTGTTCAGTTTCTGTTATGTCAAGATAACAATCTTTTGTAACAAGAAGACAAAAGCTTCTCCATCTTCTTAGGATCAATATTATTGCTCAAGCGAGGACAATTGGTATCTCTTTGTTAAGACTCTATTTTCATGTACTGCCAAAATACAAATACAATTCTAACTCAGTGGATAATAATCTGCTTTTCAGACCAAAGGCTGAAGTGGCCAGGATGGAAAGCCTACATACCCTTTAGTCATGCAGCACCGTTCTCTCTCAAGCCCTGCACACAAATAAGAAATCTGATGGTGCAGGATGATATGTGCAGATGCACCTGCTCCAAATGTCAGCTCACGCCAGCAGAAGGTTAAGGCCTGAAGCAAAGAGAAGTCCCATACACCCCAAGGCTCCTTTCACACCAGCCCCACTCTTCCATAGTGTGATCACAGCAGTTTCACTGACCCTTCAACAGGGAACTGCAGTTATTCCTACAGCTAGGGATGCATGACCTGTAAGAAAGAGCTTGAGAAATAAATCTGGAGCAAACCACACATAGACATCTGTACAAAGACAAGCAGGCCCCCAAAGTGAAAGTCAAGCACTGAAAGCTGAGAAATTTGTCACTGCTGGGCTACAGTTGCATTGCCTTGAGGGGTCACATATTCCAGGTTTTTAAAACTGGAACACAGGCCCACATAGCCTCAGAGATCACCGGGGTGGCATGGTTAATATTCAGAAATCAGCAAAAGGCAATGCAAAAGTAGCCCCTACAACCTTAATTCCAGTGACTTAGGCATGTATGAATGAGATGCGGTATTTAATTACATAATAATCATATTTATTGTAACAGAATTTGCCCTATAGATTGCTGAAGTATCTCCCAGCAGAACTTCTAATCTTCATATTTCCAATGTTGTGAACCACAGGAGGACTTCAAAATGGTTTTGAGCTTGACAGTTTATAAAGACTTCATCTCAGCCTCAGCCCTTACCCAGGTGTAGACGTTTATGAGCTGTGGAAAAAATCCTGTGAGAAGTACACTGAGTAGGCAAAGTGAACTTCAAAAGAACAGTCCTTGATGAAATCTGCATCTGCTTTTGCTGGGACACCTCAAAAGGGCACTCTCCTTGTCAAATGTTAACCTCCTGCTCTGAGGAAAGTTGGTGCTTGAAGCTACCAAGTTTTCCTTCCTCCTTGTTTAAGCATACAAAGAAGAATGTACCTGCCTATGCATGTTCTCCTCATACTCAGAAGTCCCGCATGCGGGGCTTTTGTTAATCATATAAAGGACATTCATCTTCGGAAAGAAACAGATTGACACAAAGCATACTGAAAAATAAACAGGCAAAAAAGCTCCACATAAACTTATCTGGTCTTGAGGTCATCCCTAAGTATGGGTGTTGAAGATGTTAAGAAATCAACTGCTGGTCAATTGGGATCAGAACAGAATCTGCTGTCCCTTAGTAGTACTCAGTTCTGCTCATGTTTTTGCCTCAGATACAGAAAAAAGTAATTCTTATAGCAGGAAAGCATTTTAAACACGTAAGCAAGTTCTACTGAGCAAGATGGGGCTCATGTCCCTGAAGTGATTACCTGAACAGGAATGGATATAAATATGCACTTCAGTAGCCCACAGCCCCACTGCACGGGGGAAAAAGGACAAGTCAAAGGAGACGGCTGGTTTTCACATAAAAGAAGCCAAATGGGGGGAACTATTTCAATAAGCCTTGCCTATTTCACCTTTCCTTCTGTAATACAGAGACTGCTCTTAACCTCACAAAATTGTTTCCAAGAGGAAAAAAAAAAAAAAAACTTAAGTACTTTTTAAACAAGATTGAGATGCTGGTATTAGGAAGTCCCCAATGTTCATGCAACTAGAGGCAGCTCTCAGGGCCAACACAATTCTTCCCAAGGATGCCAGTAGCCCTCAGGCTGTGTTTCTAGTTTGATATATACAGTGGATTGTAGAAATCATTGATGTTTAGAGAAACAAGGTTTTAAAAAGGACAGATTCAGTATCTTCCTCTTAGTTCTATCCTTCTTTAGACACTAGAAAGCAATAGATAACGCCTAGATAGACACTTTTTGACAAAGACAAAAATTCTTCTGATATACTGAATCCTGAAAGAATGCTTTTAGCACCTTCATTGTGCAGCAAGACAAAGGCCATTTCTTAGGCAACTCATGGGCATTTTTTTGAAAACCAATATAAAATTATCCCTAGTTTCAAAACCACTGGAAAGACATGACACATGACCTTGACCTAAGGAATCAAACAATTTGGAACACTATGGCTTTTGCTTATTTACAGCACAACCCAACTATGAAATTATACACACAACACCATCTAACTGTTGGACTTCCGGGTTTCACTCCAACAAGCTAGTTCTTAAGATTTTTGAAGAGAAGTCAACTCTTGCCAATCAAGCAGGTGGTTTTCTGAGAGCTTATTCCTGTGATGGACACCCAAACATACTCTTCTTTTCTGCATCCAGGAAGCCCTGCCTTCTTTGCAAATATCCTTCTCTAACCAGTAAGGTCTATGGGCCTTGCACTGAACAATGGGAGTCCTTTGACTTCCAGGTATTAAGAAATAAATCTCATTCCCAAATTGCTGAACAAGAAGATAAATGAGATATTCTTGAATCTACTAAAGCAGAGTCTGAAATCCATCATCTGCACAGCAGATCTACCAACATCCACCTCTGTTCCACCATCAGCGTAGTGTGCACGGTGAAGTCCTACCTCTCAGTGTGACAGGTCTGTCACCAACACAGTACATATTCAACAGAAGTTTTTGACATTCACTTTTGTGCTTAGTGAGCTGAGCATGATTAGAGCTATTACAGTAACTACCAATGTACTTGCATACTGCAACATAATGAAAAGAAGATGAGAAAGAATGTGTGAGACCACGTAAGGGGGTACCAGAGAAACGTTTTGGTTTACCAGCCCATTTTCTTTGCCATCATTCTTCTTCACCCACCTCAGCTGCCTTCTTGGTACGCAGTAGCCACTGCAAATGTACTAAAACTTTAACAAACCTACGAGAAATGAGAAATTCAGTATTTCTTTTCAAAGCCAACATTGTGATCACACAGCAAAGCGCTCTGCTGGGATTGCTTCACGGCAATGCAGCCGCTTTGCTCACTGGAGACTCAGGCTGTTTCCCCTCTCATTTTCTCAGTTTCTACTTGATGGGTGTGCTGAATCTGTTCATTTACAGGAGGAAACTCAGGAAAAGAGTTCTTACTGATTAATTATAGCCTACTCGGAAACAGCATTTTACTAGTCAATTAGAAACAACTCTCTAAGGCAAACTGTATTTCCACGTGTCCACACCTGCTTCTCCTATAAATCATACCATTCTGTATTTAAACAATGGGCCATACTATAGCAAAAATGAGCTGCCTGATGCATTTCAAACACCACTGTAAACTCATATAACATATTAATCAGAACTGAGTAGAATGAGCAGACAGAAACTGAGCTAACTGTGCCCTCCTCCAGGCTTCAAATAGGTCAGAAAACTGGTTTGTTTGAGAACTAAAAAGACTCAGTCCTACCACATAGTGCTCACCTGACTACAACTCTTAATAAATATGAATAGCTCTGCACTTCCATTTTCTTCCTTATAATGTAACAAGTAAATACATCAAGGCGGGTGGGGAGGTGGAAGGGCAAAAATAAAAGTACAAGCTACGGTTCCTTTTATTAACTTCTGTCAAATTGAAGCATACCACGTCAGCTTTTGTAGCCATTAGGTTAGCTTCAAATTTGTGTAGAAGAAATGAGGAGCATGTGCACAATTACACATTACATTTATTTTTTACATTTTATAAAACTAAGAAATCTCCTCAGTTCAGTTTGTGAACACTCCACAGCTCCCTACCGACACATGGACAAAACAGATAAAAGCAGATGAGTCTTTATCACTGTGAAGTTTCCACCATGGAAGTATCAACATGGTTCACTGCAGACACATGGTATCTCCCTGAAATTAGTGGGACCAGTGTGCAGACTCAACAGGACTTTGGACAACGCCCTACAAACCCACTGCTATTGCTAGCTATGTTTCCTAGCAACAAGTTCCTTGCTCCCTATATTGCAAGGCCATATTTCTGGGAGATAGAGATGAGCAATTCAAAGAAAAGCAGAATAATAATTTTATTATTTTACTTAGGAAAGTTTTCTTCTTTAACATGACCCTGACATAACAAACTCATTGCTTCCCATTTTTACAGACCTAGCCAGGGACTTGAATGGCGCCTGCCTATTGCTCCAGTGGGCCAGTATGTTGAAGCACACTTCTGGAGTAGAAAAATACAACTCTCACTTCCTCCTGCATATTTTTCTTCACATCCTTTGCCTCTCCTTATCAGAGCATCCTGCACAGAGCTCCATGATACGAACTGATGACCCATATCACACATGCTTCATTGATCCTTCCACTGACCAGCTTCCACTGAGTTGGCTGAAAAGCCCCAAGGTAAAGCAAGGTTAGTGATGCTGCTTTGGGATCTACAAGGCGTGCGTGGGAGTTGTAAGGAACAGCAGTGTGGCACTGAGAGGAAAGGCATCCCCTGAAGTTGCAAGGGCAGGAGAGAGGGGCTTAGGGTAAAGCAGCTCTGACTTGTATCTTTAGTCTCCTCAGCAGCTCTCCACAATGGAGCAGAAATTTTGTAAGATGCAGTACCACTGAAAATGCCATGGAAGGCAGCACTGATGATATGGTGACTTGAGTAAAGAGCAGGAAATTATTCCAAAGATGCTAGTACACCCATGGACCTTGGACATCATCTTCTCCCTCCATAAAACAAATCCTGTCATCAGAGGCTCTATATGAGTTATAGCTGAGAGAGCACAAGAGCATTTGCCTATGCAGCACTGCAATACAAATAATTTGGTGATAGCTTGGGTATTAAAAGGTGCTTTGCAAAACCTGGCTGGACTCTTTTACACACAAATCACAGGCAAATTCATACTTTTCTGGAAGAAAGAACATCAGGAAGCCAAACTCAGATTTCCAATTCCTGCATTATATGATAATTCTATTTCACCAAATTACTTTTGCCTTGTGATGTAACTGCATTTATAATTATTTATTGCCCAGCTCAAGGTTAAGTGAAGGAACAGCCTCGCTGAGGTCCTGTTTAAGCCCTTATTTTTCACAATGTGCTACGAAAGATTAATTGCTTTCTATTTCTCCAATAGAGACAGAATTAAAATTGCCATTTGATACAAACTATTAATGCAGCAATCATTTTGAAGTAGCACATTGCTTCTTATAATTCAATACAATTCCCCTCTTTTGCTTATTCTATAAAGTAGTACTTGGCAACCTTAAAAATTTAATTTGTGGAGGTTCCTTTGTAGGACCTGTAAAAACCCAGTCTTTTGCACTCCTGCAGACTCAGCACCTGATGAAAGGTAGCTCTCAACAAAGAGCAAACTGGAAATGCAGCACTGTTGAGCAGATGCTATTGAAGATGTTCTGTTTTACCAGCACGCTCCTTGGAAGCCCCGAGGACAGTGCTGAAGCAGATAATAAATTGTTTTGGTAACACAGGCTGACAAAAAGAGCAAGGATACATATATATAGCCTAAATATTTGCTTGCTCAGAAATGGCTGGGTAGGTTGGTTTTGGTTTTTTTTTCCTTCTTCTTTTTTCTTTAAGTAATGCCACAGGGCTAAGGTCTTTTGCAGAGAAATGATTAGCAACATGCAAAAGACTGCTCTTATTTACAAGGCAAAGTCCACTCAGTTCTCATTATGGTTGTGGGTTTTCATCGTATAAGAAAATACAACACCAAGACTGAAGATGATGAGAAATTCAAACACTTGCAAAAACATTAATTACTCCAAACAGTTATATTTAGGCAACCACACATGAGGATCCTACATGTATGATCCTAAAAGCTACTTACCATTTTCAGCACTCAGTGGGAACTCTGGGTGCCCAACACAGTACAGGTAATGAATGAAAGAACAGCTGCCGCAGTAAAAGCTTTTCCTTTCTTTCTTTTTCTTATTTACCTAAGCTTTCTAAGGAACTTAGGCAGACAATAGCCCTGAATTGGACAGCCACTAAGGTGCCTACATGAATATCCCTTTAGCCCTGGATGCAAGCTCTTTGCTGCATCTCAGGGGTGAAAAAGAAAATCTCTTCATATTTATATATACAGTTTTTAACACAGAGGGTTCTCAAGGCTAGCTGTAGCTCCTTGGCATGACTATGGTAAAACAGTCATTATCACACAGATTGGCCTGTCTTCCTTTCCTTGTTCTTAAGCACTTGTGTGACGGTAGTCAAAAGACTGTATTTGTTGCTATGACATTAGGATCCTGAGCATTGCACTGAAAATAATAATTAAATTAAATACATAAAATTACAGAAGGAAAATCTGTGGTAAAGTACTTCTTATCTCATCTCCTTCCAGATATACCAGGGTAAAAGCTTATCTAACTTTCCATTATTCAGGAATAGTTGGCTTAGGGATTCAAACTTCTACATCATGGAAATCTCTAGGTTAAAAAGAACATTTTGTAAAAATGAATTTTGGTTCAACACATTGAGTAGTGTGCTTATTTGTCTCTCCATCCTGAAAATAACATTCCTGATGAGGATATAATCACACCTTTCCACAACCACATAAACAGAAGCAGAAACAGGAGCTCTGAAGAGTATTAACCAACCTCTTATTTGTCAGTTCTGGAGTGAAGTAACGTAAAATGACTCGAATTTACAGCTAGGTCTTTAGACTAGCAGCAAAGGCTGAGTAAAGGATCACCTCTTTCCATTCTCAATCTACATCCTATCAGCCATGAGGGAATCCTCCCTAGAGTCTGCAGCAAGAAAATCTGTGTTTATCCTTATTGTTCATAATGATAAATGCCAGCGATACCCACTGGAAGTGAAACCTAGCAGTGACTATGTATCACTAGTAATAACAGAAATCAAGGTCTTGTTAGAACCAGACACTCAGACAGCAAATTCAATTTTTTTTTATTTTCTGTCCAATACCAATGACAGCTACCAGCCATCACGCATCACAATTAGCTCATGCTGCAGGAATGCTATCTGCTCTGGTGCATAATGAGCGAGCTGCAACAGAGAGCAGGAAGTGGGGAAGAGGTGAAAAACTATTTGGAGAGGTAGCACGTATCCTTGCCTGTTGCTAGGGAAACCAACTCTTTTTTTGGGAAGACTCAAAGGCTACCTCCTTCACACACCCACGCTATCACCTACTTCACTTGCAAACAAACAATAGAGAAATTAAGACAATTGCTCACTTGCTATCTAAATGCATACATTCTATATCTAACGTTGGTGAGTCAAAAATGAAAATGTCCTTGCAATTGCAGAGGGATGCTGTTCTTGTGGACGGTTTAGGCGAACAATAACTGACTGTAACAAAAGTTGAACAAAGTGCAGGTAAAGGCACTAGGACGTTTTAACATAGCAGGGCTGGTCAGCAGAACACCTCTTCAGTTACTGGGACATCGTTCTTGAGTTCCTCTGCCCTAACACTGAACACAAGCGGTGGCCCTTCTTCCAGGCAGCTCATACTCACAGGCACTACTTCTGCCACGTCCCAGTCTAAATAAATGTCCCATTCTATTAAGTTTTACAACTGCAAAATATGCTTCAATTCTTAAATCAAACAATAGCAACTGTAAGGCAAAGCCCTGCCTCCCGACCCCACAGTGCAGATTTCTGGTGTACATTCGGAGTACTTCAAATATTAGCTTAGACCCAAAAGCCCTCATGCACTTCTCCACCCTGTTGCATGCTTTCATCTGCAGGAAAGTTACAGAAAACCAAGCCCCAAACCCTAGAAACCTACTGTGAGCAGCATGCCTGAAGCAGAGCTGGAAATGGCCTCTGCCCCTCCAGAGAGGCCTTCTAGCATTTCTGTAGGTAGTGGGGCTCCACTTGTTCTAGCAGTGGCAAGATGGTATCAGAAAAGAAAAAATGAAAAAAAAATGGAAAAAAAAAAAAAAAAGAAAAGATGAAATCTGCCTTTGCTCTCAAGGACTACAATATAAACCTCTCAATTATTCAGTGCTGGAAAATTCCATCGCAAGATGTGGGAGCACTGTGCATTGATCCAACACAGAATTAGCAATAGAGATGATGTATGACTCTTTTTGGCAAAGAAAAGACAGCAATACATATAGTCTTTGCAGACATTGTTGAATACCTTAGAGCATTCCCTACATCTTAGTGTGGCCTCTGCCATTTTTACAGAGGCTGTTTTGAAGTCCTATGCACTGCACAATGCTGTTAGAAATCCTTTCTCTCTCTGCTTGCTCCTGTACATTAAATGACGTGAGATTAATGCATACTGATTCTCAAAGAAAAAAACAATAATCTGTAATTTAGTGTGAAACCCTAGGAACACTGTTAGGAATGGCTTAGATTTTAATTAGTGCTAGAGAAGCTGAACAAAACCTGAGAAGCCTTGAAAGAACACCACAAATAAATGCCTGTCTTAAGACACGGTTGTCAAGCCTACTGGTGTCCTCGTCCCTCAATATTTGCTCTCTCTTGGTGTGAAAGCTGAATAATCAAACAAGTCATTTGAGGAAGAACAAAGTTTTTTGACAAAAGTGATTTTCCCTTTTAATCTCCAGAATCAAGTACACTGCAGGGAGTGTGATAGTATTAATTCTGCTATCAATTTAAATTACAGATATTCTGTAAAGCTGAATGCTGCTTCAGTACTGATGCAGCACTACTGCTTAATGTCAGAAGGACAACAAGATTTAGTTTTTTCTAGACCAGAAATTTAAAAACTTTTAAGGCCCAGCCCTGGCTTTCCCATCAAGCTTCTTATAAGTCTTGAATGCAATACTCAGTCACAGAATCCTTCTCCAGCAGTAGGGGAATGAAATCCAGGGTGCAAAACTCTAGGTAGGAAACTCCCTATGGGTAGCTAATAGGAAACACTGAGGAGGTGGATGGGTCTTGGAGCTAATCTTAATCACAGACCATACACAACAGTGTAATACTATAAAAACAAGACCTTAAACTTGCAGAAAAAGAATATAAAATATATAATCAGAACTAAGTGAGTTTCTTGCTTTATGCCCTTCTTTTTCATGCACTTAATAATTCTCTGTTCCTTCACACTTTTAAAGAAAGCACTGTACAAAAGATGGGGAACATCCCTGAACAGCAGAGATCCCAGTGAGCATTTCCCCTGCAGTACACAATGTGGGTTAATACCCTCTCAGGCCAAGGCATCCGGGTTTCTCATACCATGGGAATGCCAAAAGTTGGAACCAGAACATAAAATAAAAAAGGGCTCACTCTCCTCCAGATGTGATTTAGGAAGGGGGAAAAAAAAACAAACCAAAAAAAAAACGAACAAGCCTGAAGAGCAGTCCCCTAGGTTTGCTACAGGCAATTCCATGTCACACCTGTCAGAAGAAGTCCCTAAAGCAGCTGGCAGGAGGAGCGCTTAGCTTTGCTTTGCAGATGCTCTTGGTCCAAGACACTCAGTACTGTCAAAATGGAAGCACTTGTACGTTAAGCTTTAAGTTTCTGGGCAACTTAAACATAAAATACTTGGACAGAAACTAATAATACCAGTGTGGATAACTTCAAGATCAGAGTTTTGAACTTAGTCCTCCCACTGCAATTGCTGCAAACTCTTTCTTGACCTGGCCCTACCGTTTAATAAAATGCTTTTAAATTTCAGAGCCTTACATAGTCATTAATGAACACACCACTATGCTTAAGATTCTAAAACAGTAGGGCTCTGTCCCTCCCACTCCTGTCAAGCCACTGTAAAAGTAAGACATAAACCCCCTGAAAGGCTTTTCAGGAGAAGCAGTATTTGCTGAAAAGAGAGAGAGAAAAAAAAAAAAAAAAAAGCATTAAACACAGATGGACACCTTCAGTACAAATCTGTTTCAATAGTGCAGTTAGCAATTAGTGTTGGAGAAATAGTTTCTTCAGATAATTAGATACTTAAAAAATGAAGTTGTTTATGTTTATATAAGCACAGAAATTATAGATGGAATTATGCAAACAAATCTCTCATGGACCATGAGCTCCTGTCAGGTTGCTAATGAAGGTAGAAAGCTGCAATCTTTCTTTATAAGGCTCTCTAATGACCATGATAACAAACCAATTTTGTTTTTAATGCTGCACATTTCCCTTCCCCCTTTTTTTTTTCTTCTCAGTATCAGTTTATAGTGACAAATGCTTTCAGAAGACAAAGACGATGAAAGAAACTTGAAAATAACACTCTTCAATTACGCTGACACCTAAATTATTAAATTAAGCAAAAATTCAGTATTTCATTGTCAATTTGACTATTTCTTCCTAAACAAATTTATGGACTCTCTTTAACATACATTTTGTCTCTGCTTAAAATTTGTTTCAGAGATGCATTAAAGAGATGATTACCTCTTTTTCCTTACTGGAAGCTGTAAAGGCTAATAATACAGTACCTCCATCAGAAATATTACCTTTCCTTCCTTTCCTTCATTTGCTGTTTAGGGAAGATGCATGGATACTTATTAAGAAAGGACTCTACATCCAGGTAGTGTTCAGATATATACTTTCCTCACATAACGACTTCCTCTTGCCCATGGTGCTACTCTACACAACCAACTATTCTGCTTTTAGGAAAAAGCAGAGATTTACTATGGAATCTGAGCCTTCTGATGCTATCTGGGCACTGAAACAAGTTATAATGGCAACATTTGTTATTTCTCAAATGTATGAGAAATGCTAAAATCATCACATTAATTGCAGGAATTAGAGACCATCCAATTATGCCAGATACCACCTTATTTTCTCTGGAAATAGAGTGTAAACTTTTGACTGGAAGATTTTTCAACCAAATTCTATAGGTTTTAGCTTCGATCTCCTCAAAAGATGATCTTCATTACTGATGCAAAACACATGGCACAGATTTTTACCTTACAACTGTGTGATCAACCAAGCTAACTGCCTTTTAGAACTATGGCCCAAACAAGAATTTAAATATTATTTTATCCATAAAATTTCTGTTGTGCTATGAAATTACCCAGAACACGAGGCAGACATATAACAATGAACCAAAGTAGGAAAAAATCATGTAATTTGTTGCAGCTTGTTCATTTGTGAATGGCAATAAGAACAGTTGCATATCCCAAAGTAATACTCATGTACTTATCCAGCGCATGTTTATGAAGCACTTTAAAGATGAAAAATCCTCAAAGTGCACAGCACTTGCTATAATGAAAGAAAATAGACACACACATAAAATAACACATTGCTGATTTCTTCTATCTTGATAAAATACAAATCATTACTGATTTATCATCAATATATCCCTATTTTTCTGTTCAAACAGCGTATCTAGGATCGAAAGCTTTCAAAACTATCAATATAGAGATAATTACCAAAGAATGAAATACTGATGATGCTAAACATGCAATTTATAGAGTACTGCTAGATGGGAATACAGAAATAGTATTTCCTTCTGTGTGGTTACAGAACTGGGCATTTCACAGCATCTTAAGTATCATCTGTTACAGAGTGCAGAAGTGAGTAATAGCAACATACCCAACTAGTATGAAAAATGAGCATGCTGTTTTTGAGAACAGCTGCCTGAACATGTCCTAAGAATCCACCTAGAATGCCCTACACATGCCACGGTGTGACAGACGCCAGCTTGATCCTGGCCCCACTCAGTGACAACTCTTTGAAAAACTTTGCATTGTGCAGGACTGGACACAAGAATAGTGCAGAAGCATAACGAAAAGCAATGACGGTATGCATGTGAGTGAAACAGAAGTGTATCTGTTTACAGACATATTTCCACACTGTCAGATACCAAGTTTTGGCTTGAACAGAAACAAATGTAATTCATATGGCAGAGGTTTTCATAAAATCTTCATGGACAACTGTCTTTGTGCCAGGCTTCCACCAGAAATGGGTTAACTTATGTTCTTATACAAGCCAGCATTTAAGAAAAAATAAAAAAGGTAAATAAACACACAAAAAAGTTCTCATCCTTCTCTCTAAATGATTTATTGCTGCTAAAGCTCTAATCTAATTTTAGGTGAGCTCATCTTTTTTTCTGCCCAGGAGCCATTTTAACTTAATATTGCTCTCCTTCCAGAGCCACGAGAGAGTACGGGCTCTCTTAGCCACCACAGATGCTGTGCTGACATTTTACTTTAGCTGTTTGCTGTAAAAGTCATCAATATTGCTCTGCTCCTGGAGAGACCTTTTCTAAGAAAAATGAAAACAAATTGCTGGCGTTAAATCAAACTTTGACCTCTGCAGCCCAAAGTGGGGAAAGTAAGATCTGAACTCCTTGCTGCTGCTTTGAAAGCTTCCAAAAGCTTCTCCAAGCAGGCAAACTTTTCTATTTTAATAAAACATTTTCGAAGCTGCCAGGCTGAGGCTGCCTCCCTATTCACACTGCCGTATGAGCCAGCCGGCAGGCACAGGCAGACAGCCTGGGCTCCCGCAGGCCTGCCTGCACTGCAGCCATCCTCTCTCCAAAGCAGCAGCAAGTGTTGTGAGGTCTTTGGGGAAACCTTTTCAGAAATCATCTTTTCGTCTGCCTCCTTCCCATCTGTTCTCATCCTCAATATTCCTGATCTGCACTCTGTTTTGCCAGCGCTATTATACTTCGCATCTTCATTTTCCTGCCCCTAGTTATCCCTGCTCCTGCACAACAGTCTCATGTGCTGATGTGAAGCTAAGTCTGCATGGGAAGGGAAACTGCAGTCTGAAACACTCGCTTCCTCATTGCTATTTTCCAGTCACATATAAGTTTCTAAGAAGATTTAAATGGTTTGTTTGGATTTTTTTTTCGTTTGGTTTTTTGTTTTGTTTTTTTTTTTTTTTTTTTTTTTTTTAACAACTAGTTTCTGAAGGAAAAATGAGTGTGATTACTCTGACAGTTTTCTCCCAAATAACCCTCGGAGTAACTTTTCGAGCTCGTCGTCTAATTTCTATCATGTTTGCCACAGAGACAGAAGCTGCAAAGACATGACATTTCTAAAGCTTCATAAAAATTAGCAGCTTGAAAAAAGAGAGGCGTGCCACAGCTCACCTGCCCTACTGTCACAAGGCTGCGTTGCAAGCTAGCAGTTATTTGCTCTGTTCAGGTGCCACCAGTCAATCTGCTGCTGTGCCATAACACTGTCTCCTGCCCAGCAAGCAGCTACTGGGCATTGAAGAGGAGCCAAAAGAGATGAGGATTTTGCAAGTGGGTTGAGGCCACAGGGCTTATGAGGAGCAAAATGCAGGTGTGTGAGCAGGCTGATGGGAAGAAAAGCAGATGCAGCGACACTGGGCATAAAATCATCTGAAAACATCACTGAATCATTTATTTTTTTGGTGTCTCAGTGCTTACAGTGAACCTCCTGCAATACATCTGTAGTATAAATAATATACTTTCCTATACTTTAATTTCTCTTTTATTTTAGTACAATTTAGGTGACATTTTGGAAAGCTAGTTATTTTCCAAATGCCAAGAGATGCAGTTCAACATAAATTCGAATGATCCTTGCACCATCTCCAAGGAAAGATCTGTAGGAAACTGCAAGCTGCTTCCTGGCATGCTTATCACACACTCGGACGACGACTATGGGAAAGGAGGTACATAAGCCCAAAGGGATGAACCAGCTTGAGGAATCTGTTCTCAGCCAGGTCTCAAGATCTGAGAATAACTAAATGCTTAAAATCATTGCCACAGCAGGGAGCCTAAATTGTAGTCACAATGTTTTCATTTTTAAACAAGAGATAAGAATAATATTTCCAACTGAGCAGGCAGCTGAAAGAGTGAATTGCAGGAAAAGACTGACGCGCTACATATTTTACACAAACTCCTTGACTCATATTTTCCAAACATATAAGGAAAACAAAGCAGTAAACACAGAAACAAAATCAGCATTTGCATCTCTGCATTGTCTGTACTCAAACATAACAGCTCCTGTGCTACAACAAATTTTTAAAATTAGGCTTTCCTCAAGATCAAATAGCTGCATCTTCTCCAGAACATCAATCAAGTGCTTCAGACCATCTCTTGTGCACTTCATTTACCATAATCTCCACTATGCTATGGATGTAACATTAAACTGATAAATACAGTTTTGTAACAACACAGTAGGCTCAGATTATGCCATCTAAGTTGATTTGCACCTAGGTTCAAAGACCCACTATACAGAGAGAATAAATATGGTACCAGGCTGTCAGCCAGGAGAAATCAGAAGAGACAAATGACCTTTGTGCAATATCTCACCCCCTTCTCTCTCAGGAATGTATGAATACAAAGTTATGAAAGCAGAGTCAGCCACAATGACACTGAGCAAAACAACACTCATTTTATTAGAACATAGAACAGCTTAAAAAAAAAAAAAAAAGGCAATCAATTGCTTAGTTATAGCTGTGTTTGCTATGTCTTTGTTTCCCTGAGCGCCTGAGAGAACATAAACAAAATTGCCAGCAGTCACGTTAGAGACAGGCTGACGGGCTGGATGACCCCATAAGTCTTGTTCATGTCTCACATCTGGGCTCTTGACTTACATCTTAAAAGACTTTTGTATCAATGCCTTTGCAGGGAACCTGCTTTGCCATTCAGAAGGGTTTCTGCCAAACCCAGACAGAAAAATGAATGCTTTGCCCTACCTGGCATGTCTGTAATTGCAAACCCTACCTGGAAACAACACCCCACACACACCTTGGAATTACTGTTTGAGACACCCTATGAGGGGAGGTGCGCACTGAAGAAACACACAATCAACAACTTAAGAAAAAAAAAAATCTCCAAACCAAGAACAACTGTTTATTCCCTTGAAATGCAAGGACCCTTTCATAAGCACAACCCCTGCCCACCCCAACATGGCCCAGCCCAACTCTGCCTATGTCCCTCTTACTCTGGTGTCATCAGGAATGGCATGACACAGCAGGAAAAGAGACCGGTTCACTGTGAGACCTGCTACTCACTCTCTTACAGTGTAACGGCCCCCCTTCCAGCCGCACATTGCTGCGGGGAGCTGGTCCCAATGGGCACCAACCACACAGACCACCTCGCTGCTCCTCGGGCTCAGGGAGAGCAGAAGGTGGTGGAGCACGACCGGTCCCTTCTGCATCACTGCAAACCTGTTCATTGTGTAGAATCTTACAAATGTTTGGGGAGTTTGCATGACGAAGGACAAACCAGAACGGTTGGCTTGAACATGCAATGTGACTGCTCACACCAGTTCTCTCCCGGCTCTCTCTGTGCCCCGTGACATGGAGGACAGACGCTGAGGACATGGTACTGCGTGCAGGACAGCAGTGGAGAACACAACCTTTGCTCTTCCACTGCTTGGTATCTCCAAGCAAAGGGTTTCTCAATTTGTAATTTTCACACAGTGAAAATTCACACAGTGAATAGCTTTCTCCTCTGTTGTTCAAATTCAAAATTAAAATGCAACCAATAGGTTTCACCAGCAAAGTCACTGCAAGCAGCTGAAGAAATGACTAACAGAGGTAAATACCTGCTTGCTGTGCAGTCTGTGGGATCTGTTGACTCCGCTGTGCATTGTACTGAACTGAGGCAATGGGTCTGTACTGCTGAGTTGTTGAGGTAGGGTACTGACCAGATGGGTAATAATACACTGGCATCTGTAAAGAAAGAGAAAGGCAGCTAACTATGGACTCTAAAGCTCAAAGAGTCACAAAATAAAACAAAACTGGAAAGGGAGAAAGAGTTCAAGTCAAAGTTATTAGTGGTAACAGTAATCAAGAGGAGAGGTTTGCATTGTGTCTCTTCAAGAACTGCTGCTTGCTTTCAGCTTTGCTACGAAAAGGGCTATCAGTGCCCAGATTTCTTCTCAGATACTTTAAGAAACAGAAGAAAAAGAATTTTAATTGAAAGAGACAAAAACTTATAGGATGCATAAAAAGCTACATGTATACACCAAAGAAATCACAGTAAAATATCCAGTGCTGCAGAAAAATGAATGCAAATAACACCTTCCACATCAACATAATACATAGAGACAGCATGTTGAATCATTACGTGAACTCTGGAGAAAATGGTCAATTCGAAGCAAAGAATGGCCTGGAGTAAAAATACATATCAGTGAGATCAAGGGCAAGATGGAGTGTGCGTATGCTCTTAACTCTTGTAAGAAATGATTATTGAAGTCACGCTTCTGTTTAACAGCTACATCCTTCCTTACATGATTGTTTCCCTGCAAAGCCTCTCTCACACTGGGTATGAACAGGATTACAACTCAAAAAACAATCACAGTTGTTTTCCTGCAGGAGCTGAGGGTAGGCATTGAGTCAGCAAGTTCTGCCAGGTGGGATTCTT
Source organism: Morus bassanus (assembly GCA_031468815.1). Classification (NCBI taxonomy): domain Eukaryota; kingdom Metazoa; phylum Chordata; class Aves; order Suliformes; family Sulidae; genus Morus; species Morus bassanus. The sequence continues at coordinate 52,214,969 of CM062567.1, read as the reverse complement.
TTTTCTATTATTATTATCATTAGAGAGCAACGTGTACTACATCACCTTACCATGAAGGTAAACATGGATGTTTAAGGGTGACTGGAGCTAAAGATTTTTCCTATACATCCTATACCACCATTACTGAGACATTTGAGCTACATAGTTTTCAACTAACCCTTGGCAAATTCAAAGCACTCAAAATTTTTCATTTTCAGCTGCAGTGGATTCTGTGGGTACGTGACAGAGTTCAGCAGCATATGGTATCAATAAACTGCAGAGGGCACAGGCTTGGGAGAATGTTGCTCCTCTCAAGACTTCTGCCACATCTGTCAGCATTTCTTTATAAAACATACAATTATTTTTTTTTCCTCTGTATGTAGCATTTATCCTACTCAGACATATGCACAGAGTTATACTAAATGCTTTTGGGTTTTTTTCATACAAAAATAAGAACTATTTTTGCCACTTGTATTTGCATGGAGAAAACGTTCCTGGAACAGCTCATTTGATTTGATTACCCATAAATTAAGTATTAGCAAAGTAAAGGTAACTGCATCCTTTTGTATACTTGTAGGACATCATAAGAGAGATCAGGAATTTTCCTAGAGACGATGCCAGATGAGAAAGAACATGCATAGATACAAAAGACTAGGCAAGAAGAGGGTATGGATGGCTAATTCAGCAAGTAGAAGACTACTGAATGGGTAACCATGGTGGGGAAAGTATCAGGATCAATAAAACTGGACTCGGCGATGTTGGTGAAGTGAAACCCCCACACTGACTGACAGCCAATATCACAGCTTTCAATCAAGAGATTGAACACCCATTCATTCTTCTGGGTCTATTAATTGTCTCTTTAATCAGTGGAAATCACATAGCTTTTTTTTTTTTTTCTCCCCCCCTCCCGATAATATCGGCCAGATTTGAACAAATACCAGAGAGACAAAGACAAGAACGTTTCAATTGGCAAATGTTGTAAGATACCCTCCCTCCAGACAATACCAAATGACACCTAATGGCTACAGCCTGCCTTAGAGTCATTTGCTTTGTTAGAGACTAAAGTAATAAAAGCAAAATGCCTGTGTAAAGTGGACAAAACCATGATGAATTTGTTTCTCTGCAAAGAAAAGCCGCAAGGTATAGGAAAGTTGACCCAGACATTTCAGGTGCAAAAATCACTCTTTAAATATCACAGCAGTATAAATAAGGGATCAGGCAAGTTTAGTGTGATAAACTCATCTTGTGGAAACCTCTACAATAGGAGACTCAAAAGAAGTGAGAAGACTCAGCCTAAGTAAACTCAATGCAAAAAGTTGATCCTGCCTTGGAGCAGGGGAACAGAGTAGACATCCTCTCAAATAGTCTTTATTTTCTATTACTGTATTCTACAAATCAAAGAATATTAAATCCCTGTGGAAATACTCTCACTTCTCCTTGCTGCAGCTTAATCTCACTTAAAGGATTTAAATTTATTTGATTTACACTCAACTTGCTCATTTTCCTTGTGCAGACAAGCCCCTAGATATTTGAAAATACACAAGCATACGAGAACAATGTGAATTTTCTCTGGTGGAAAGATTCTGTAGGTGTTAACTTTAAAACATAGCCAAAAGAGTAAAGGTTTTGAGGTGAGATTTATAGCTGAACATGCTTAGCACAAAACCATATTATGTATGCTGAAGCATTCAGAGTAATTTGGAAAGAGGTATTTATTTTTACCACACAGTTAACACCTCAGAGTTAGTCAAAGGGTTTTCTCCCTTTCTCTCATTTTCCCCGTTCATTGGAATACATTTGCTATACACCCCATTTACAAGCTTATCAGAATGCAATCTATCAGCCTGAAAAATGCTAGTAGTAGGAGCATTGGGTAAAAAAAATAAATTTCATTTAGAAAGATTAATGGGTGAATTTGCTAGTAATCATGCACACATGACTTGCAAAGAGGTTTGGTTCTGGGAGGTTTTGGGTTTTTTTGGGGGGGGGTGTTTTTTGTTTTTAAGAGATCAGACTTTAAAAGAAGAGGTTGGTGTAAAATATAGACATAGATAAAATAGGTCTTTCGTGGTTGAAGGGTTGGAAGGATCCATTTTCATTTATCTTGAGTACATCTCTGCATCAGTAGTTGAAACACGTTATTTGTCCTTTCTAATATTACTTTACTGAACAGTGGAATTAGAGGGATCAGAGATAACATGTATCACTCATATCATCTACTCTGACCCCCTTGAATTTTTTAGATTCTCATTACGTCAGTGTTACTAACACGTCGTCTTATGTGCTCTTCAACAAAAAAACATTACATTTCTGGAGCAGCCTACTGACATGCCAAATTATACTTTAATTGCTTTCCCATGTGAATGCACAATCTAAACTTACACCTTTTGCTTGTGTAACATATTTAATTTGCAGAACCAGGAAGTTTCCACTACACTAACAAGCATGCCAACACAACTATATGATTATCCTAAAACCAAAAAACAAATAAAAAACCAACAAAAAAAAATGCCCTTTTAAGACCATAACCTAAATAAACACTGTCTTCTTTAGTCTAAAAGCATAGTTTCTTGATCTGAATCCTTGACACTGTGAGAAATCTCCCCCCCCCCCTTTAAAAATTACCATGGGAATAGTTGATAGATGATCCTTACCTCTTGGATATTCTTATTTTGAAGGTGAATACCCTCCTTGTTTGTAGGCTGACCATTTCAATGCATCTCTATTTTTTCTCTTATGTACATCATTTTCTTTACTTAACTTGAACCGTAACAGGACTAGGCACATCACTTCAGAGACACTCATGAAATGGCACTAACAGGCATTACTTTTTCCTCCTTCTAATGCGCTTTTTCTCTAGATGATGGGCAGAGACTCAATACAGCATTGGCTTTCTGCCTTGTTCTGTCCACATACAGTTTAAAACCCATTACCAGACTGAGTTTCCCTTGGACTGCTCTCTGACAGCATCCCTTAAATTCACAGGTATATTGTTTATTTCCTCATGGTAGGAATAGGATTCCATACATCTTTCAGGCTGATTTTTCTTTCCTAATCTATCTCTCTACTGACTTACAGCTTGATTCCACGATCAGACAGGTATTCCACCTTCTCTTAACATCACTGACAACCAATTAGGTTTGGATTAACACCTTCATCCAGATGATTAGTGATGCTGACACTATTGTTAACAGCAACTGCAGTTACATAAATGGGAGCGAAGACAACAGAAACCACAGTGATGTATGGACACATGGAGGTACCATTTCTTCCCAATCTGTCACCAAGATCAGTCATTCTTCAAGGATTTTTCTCTCCTCCCTACCCTCCATCCTTCATAATAATTACAACAACAGTAAAAAAAAAAAATAATGGCTTGTGTACAACTACAGACATGTCTTCCAATATCATCTTCTGAGATCATCAAGAAAAGACCCACTTGCAGTGGCTCCCCAGCCTTTTTCATAACAAATTTCCTAGAGGTGACATGCTATGAATAAAGATTTTGTCTTAGGGTAGCTATGGACTTTCTAGGAGGGAGCCTCTGCAAAGAGGCAGCTACAACCAATGATGACACAAAATTAATTCAGGTGAAAAATCCCTCAACCTGTGTATTACTTCTCCCAGACTCTTCAAGAATCCATGCCATCTCATTTTTGGACATCATTTTGCCACTACAGCTTCCAAAAAGAATGAGTTAGAGGTAAAAATGACTTTAAAGGGAGTATATGCTTTCCTACTGGTATAGTACTCGCAGTTTTCCCATTTCTTCATTTGCAGAGGCAGAGCAATGACAAGCACCAATGAGAGAGTGCTTCGAAAACCAAATGTGGACCCTTGTTGAAGTGCCTGGGCCCGTAAGTGCTCTAGAGAAGAAAGAGTAGAAAAATGAAAATAAGAGAAAATAGAGAAAGTAAAGATGTATGTTTGCTCTTTGTGATACAGAAAACAAACAGGAATTTGCTGCTAAAAGTCCCTTTCAGCAAATCCAGAGTAATGGTTGGTGGTTGGCTTGGATTTTTTTGGTTGGTTGGTTGGTGTTTGTTGTTGGTATTTTTTTTTTTGGGGTTGGTGGGTTGTTTTTTTTTTTGGTGAGTTTTTTGTTGGTTTGTTTTTTTTGTTTTGTTTTGTTTTTTCGTTTCGCTCCCTCCCCCACCCCAATTGGCTGAACGAAGACAGATGATTATTTTCAGGTTATTAAATCATGACTCTGTTGTCAAGCTGTGGAACAGCTGGGATGAAAGAAGCAGCAAAAGAAATGCAAGGGGTCCTCTCACCACTTCTTAGGCATGTCATTTCAAACTCAGTCTGCTTCTGCTTTGATACAGACTGGAAGAGAGAATCTTGGAGAGCAGCTGTAGAGTCATGTCTAACTGAACGTCAATACAAAAGCTAATAATTTAAATGCAGTACCTTTGGGTGTGTAGGCTTGGAGAGCATTTCTTTCTCCTTTCCCAAAGGAAATGAACATACTCACAGGACCTCCACCTAAGTTTTCCTTGCTCTGATATTTTCCAACAGCATACAGGGGCCCAGAGCCAACCTACTAGAACCTTATCAGCAATGCATTTACAGGAACTAATTAGCCATTAGTCAAGCCTCTTTTTTACTGGTATAAATTCAATAGCAACATTTAAGATATAAAAGTGCTTTTACATTGATTGCATTGCATTGATTAATACATCATATAATGTTTTCCATGCATTACCATTTTTATTGCCTTTTTTTTTTTAAGCCTGCCTCAAACCACCTGCTTTAGCATCTGAGAGCAGCCTTACTAATGCATCTAAACCCAAAGGATTAACAGGTAATTCAGATTGCCAATAGCCACTGCCACAGTGAAGTTTTGCCATCAACAGGACAGGGAGTCAGGGCCTAGCTGCCCTGCTCAGAAAACTGAGCTGTTAGGGCAGAGGAACTTGTATTTCCCAAGACTTTGCTCATCTTTCTATAAGAGGGATCCCCTATTTGCTGTACACATGCTACAAGTAGTATGCAAGCCACTGTGCCATAATCTAGGGCTGAAGGGAATGAATTAAAACTTGAAACGTCGATCAGAAGTTCCCATCTGCGCATGTGGATGCAGATGGCTGCTGCTCCCTCTCCCTCCTGGCAGACCAAGGCCACTATGCTTTCATGGTATAGGTACGTGGGCAGCAGGGACTGACCTGCCCCCCTTCCCCCACGCCTTCTTCCACAGGTATCGGGCTAAGACAGGGATTTTTTGGAATAGTGACAAGCTGGAGGGGAATGGCACACACGGTGCAGTAGATGCAGAGGAAGGTGACAGTGTCAAATTTCTCACCTTTCTACACCACCCAAGGACAAACCCCAGTGAAATAACTGAGGTTGTTGCAAACCCAAAAGATATTTTTCTGCCCTCATTAACTTTCCACTTTGTTAGGTCATAGGAGAAAAGTGCCCATACGTACCATATTTGGGGTACTGACAGAGATAAAGTAGTCATTAGACACACCAGTACAGTACTGGTTCTACAGCAGCCTATGTAGGAAAAGGCTCCTCATCATCACTTGTCCTGTGAAGAAGTTCGTCTGTCTCTCCAGTAGCACCAGAGTAAGTATTAATAAGGGGGAAAAAAGCTTCATAAAGCAACACTACGCCAGACTGAGTGAAAACCCTGCAGCCTGCTGCACACGCCAAGGTAAAATCCAACGCTCCCACCCCAGGTGATGAAGGCTCAGCCACACACAGGCAGGGGCTGTGGGCAAACCCGCAGAAGCAGCCTCTGCAAACTCAACCAAGGGGGGATCTAGCAGACAGCCCAGGGTGGGCTGCAAACCTCGTCTCACCCAAGGAGGGAGGGGAGGCAGCGCGGAGTTCCCTGCCATGGCAGGCAGCACGATGCTGCAGCCCTCTTAACTCCTGCAGCAAACCGCAGCCGGCAGGGCTGGAAACGCATCGCTTCACCTGCTGTGGTGACAGCTTGTAAAATGGAGGTGCTCGCATTTATCTGGTTCACTAGAAGTGTTGTGACGTTTGATTAAACGATGCCTGAAAACACTGTGGGCACTGGGGGGTCGTACATGAGAAGAGAAGCCTGGACAGCCTCTACTTACTCACTTAGGAGACACGGTCTAGACGGGGAGGTAGATTCATCAGGAGATTCTGCTCTTTGGTTGTTTTTTCCTCCCAAAATTTTTTTAAAAAATGTTTCATTTGGCAAATGGTGAAATCTTTTTCTAGCAATATTTTCAATGTAAAAAAAAAATAAAAATCACATTACATTGAACTTCAGCTGCTTAAAAATTATTTTTTGCAAGCCTTCTCTTCTCTCAGAAAAAATGGCTGCATAGTTTCTTACTACAGAAACTATGGATGTCACAGTCCTTTATGGGATATGAGCATCCAGTAGTCTTCAAATTTCTTTTATTGTTAATTAGTGATCTAATTAACTAGATCTCTAGCCCACTTAAAACATTATAACAGTATAAATTCTTCATTACTGTGGCAATACAAAATCCCATTAACAAATACAATTGGAGATTTTCAGTAAGAAGTGGCAAACAAAAACCAGTAGGGTTTGCACAGTTTTACATTAAAAGAAGTGGTGAAGTTTTTTTTACTTTATTTTTTATATTTTCTCTTCCAAAGGATAAAATGAAAACAGGAGAAATACTATTAATACCATTTTAAAGTAGAGTTTAAATGAAGTAATCTATAATTGGATAAAGAAATTTGGCTTTTTAAAGTGTATGCCTTGAAAATGGGCCAGAAAGTCATCTGTGCATTTTACTTCTTGACAGTAATCACTTTCAATATTCTGTAAAGGTACCCAGGAGACAAGTAGAGATGTTTGGTACTGAACAGTAAAACATAATCAGTCTTCAGGAAGACAGTTAAAATTACTGATCTGTGACATCTCACATGTTCAAGTCAATTAAATATGATTAACGACTACCTGGGCTGATGTGCATGTTACTCTTTTGGTATATATACAGGGAAAAAGGACTGCAGATATTTACTCACCCTCCTCCTTCATATTCATGTGCAGATGTGTCCTGGAGTATGAACATATGTTCAGAAAATAGTTTGAGAATAGGGAAGGAATTGCTGAAACCCAGGAAATGATAAATGCTTTGCAAGTTTCCTGCTGCCTAAAAATCTGCTAAGCTTTTACCAGAAGGGAAAAAAAAAACATCTAGAATCTAGATAATTTTTTTTATATTCTGTTTCTGATGTTATAAAGAGCACCACGCCAAACTGGTAGCAAAGGCTTTGCCTACCTGAGCAGGTGGCGGTGGTTGTTGCACAAAGCCCTGGGGCGGCGGGGGCGGCTGCAGCACTTGCTGGGATACTGGTGGACCTGAACCTGTAAAGCCTCCTGGGGGAAGCTGCTGACTTGGGGAAGCCATAATGTAACCCGTCTGCTGGGCAGGCTGCTGCAAGATAGGTGATGGGTAGACAGGACCAGAAGGCGATTCGGGGTTGTCTCCTGATGATTGACGACTTAAGCTCATCTGGTTAAACTGTGTTGTCATGTCATCTCGCTGCAGGGCATAAGGCAGTAGAAAATGATGTAGACATGATGTCTGCAGTAGACATGCAAATCAGCAAAACAAAACAGGTTCAAAACAAAGCATAAGAGGGAAAGGAATCATTCAGCTCAAATACGTGCCAAACTTTGCACAGATAACTACAAAAATGGAGGTGATTAAAATGAAAATCACTATAAATGCTTTGACAAAGACTTCCAGACTGCAGGGTGAATGGCATCACTTGGCACATAAACCAATTATTTTGGCTTTTACCCTGGCCCCCCTTTTATTCCAAAATGACAGGTGAACCTCACTGTGTTCAAAAGACAACATTTTAAATATAAAGGGTGGGAAAATGACGTTATGAATACCTCTTCCCCCAAACACAAAATTCCTCAGCCAAATACATGCTGGTAATTTCACCTGTATTTCAAAATGATCCCAAGAGGAATTCAGTAGGATTCAGGTGCAGACCTTTTCCATTCTAGACTGTTTTGAAAATCCAAGGTTGTAAACACAGAGAAGGTACGAAAACCCTAAGCCTTCAGTTGCTATTTCAAGGTTTTTTATTTAGTGTTGGAAAGAAACAAGTACTTTATTCGACTGGAGGGGAAAAAAACAAATCTAAGGTAGGATGAATGTACCAAATAAAATCAACAGATCTAAGTTTCATTACATGCTGGTACTGATACAAGGATTCTAGACAGTATCTGTTCAGTCTTGCAAAAAGATCCATACTAATGAATGCTCTCAAGTTTATTCTGTGAAGGTTGAAGATTTACAAATGTGGTTCTATGCATCTTCATTTGTGCCCATTTCATAAAACTTATAAAAACTCAACATTAAACCTTACTGTATATGACAATAAATCCAGCATAAAACTCCACCGTGTGCTAATATGCAGGTTAGTCCCTTCCTTATACCTCCCCATGGATAGGTAATAAGCACTATAAAAATGCTTTTCACTTAGAACATCCGTACTATTTTTTAAAAGGAACCACTTTGATTTTGTTCGCTTCCCTGTAGTGTTCTTTCTCCAAAACTATCCTGCCCAAAAAACTCATCGGCAGGAAACTTCAAAATGTGTGTGTGTGGGGAGTTTGTTTGTAGAAAGTACTGCCAGAGACTGCACAGAGATTCTTCCTCCCACTCTGAGAGCAGATACCATGGGCCAACATTTTAAACATTCCTGGCAGGTCTCCAGGTGGTGTAAGTGAGTGATGCTATTAACTTCACCATCATCCTACATCCATATTCAGGCACATAAGTTGTCTGTCTGAAGTTGTTTCTTTAAAAAGCTAGGATATTCGTTACCTGGATGGCAAATGACTGCAGACAGATTCTATGAGAAACTTCATTGAGCCTGGAATGTCACTGGATTTGCACAGTAGAGACCAAGAGCTTCAAAAACCTATGATTTATACATTGTGTATATAATGTAATGTACATTGAAAATATTAATTCAGGTGAAGTTTCACTATTAAATTAGCCACTAAAAATATCAGCCTTCCTATGACTACAGCTTAAACAACCTGAGATGCCTACAAGACACTTTTCAAGAGAATTAGCACTGAGATATGCAACTTCTGTTCAGCACGGAACATTTTTTGTTGTCTTTTAAATGGCACCACTCATCTACGAGGTATTAACATTATTTTAGCTGCAAGGATCTATTCAGCTTTGTTTCCATCTCTTACTATAACTACGTGACATCTCTACCTTGGAGGGGGGGGAGGGGGGAGGGGAATCAGTCATAAACAAGATTACCAGAGCAAGAGAGAAAAATAAAAGAAAAAAATCTTGTAGTGCCTCTTAAAATGTCAGCTTCATTTTACAGCAGTATAATCATAGCCCTGTAAGCACCAAGCCAGAGTCAGACTCCAGAAGAGCACTCTATTTATTTTTATTATACATGTCCATTGGTGCTTTGTCATGATCCATAGCGTACCACACCTTCTGCAGGTGCTTCACTGCTACTCTGTTTTCCACGTGCTCTAGTATCATCAGGGAATAAATCCAGGCAGTAGATTTAGTATACTGATAAAATAATATAAAATAAAAAATAATGAATTCTAGAGGTCTCTTCTCCAGTCTTTGTGGACACAAAAGGGGGATAGCCCAAATCTCAGACGCCCAAGTTAGCAATTTAAGCTCCCTTGACATAAAGTGGGGAGACACAAGCTGCTATCACAGGCACAACAAAACATTTTTCTGGAGGCTGTGCTAACCAGGTAGAGAGCCCTGCTTCTAGCATCATCCTCCAGGTTAGGTAACCAGAATCAGGGGGAACACTCTTACAAAATGCTTGTCAGTACAAAAAGTGTTAAGGCAAAAGGGAATTTAGATGGGGCTGTCACGTGGAATGCCACTCACAGTGCTCCCCAGAGGCTCTCAGGCATACTCGTGCTCACACACTCAACTTCAAGGAAAGGAGGGGAAAAAAAAAAAAGAAAAAATCTTTAGTACCACAGAAAATTGCTGCGTTGGAGAGACTGGCAAGAGATGCTGGGGAGGATAAGAAACTGCTGGATATTGGACTGACTGAGAAGATGGCTGCATTGCCTGAACGGGCTGCAAAATAAACACAGTGAAAGACAATAAATACAACCTACATAGAGATAGATAACAACAACAACAAACTCCATTACCAAGAGCAGAGATCACAAACACAGCTCTGAAAATGCAGGTGACTCATCACCAGCCCAAATACAAGAGGTCAGGTACTGCAATCTTAGTCTACATTTTAGCCTTATACCAAACAATTCTTTATTACAGATTTTTCTGCCTATTTTCACATATTTGATGGCTGTTAGATTAAATAAAGCCACAGCTACACCTTCTTATTACTGATGTGAGGCAAAGCCAAATTACGATTCTACATTTAATTTACAGAGATAAAAATGGAAGAGCAGCACAGTCTAAGTGTATATTTGAATTTTGCTGATAATGACTGATTTAACTCAAAGTGTGTCATAGGCAAAGGAATAATGATTTTAAAGCTGCTTTGGCAGAACACAATAGCTAAAAAAAAATTGACAAAGAACAGGCGGCGAATTAACAGAGACAGGCCTCTCAGCTTAGAGCAGATGTTTATCTAAACAAAAGAACAATTTTCTGCAGCACTATTACCTTGGAATAGCTTTACTATTCCTTTCATTTTAACCTCTCATTTAACTTGAGTCTTACACAGGTTTGGTACTACCTTCTAAAACTGCTAATACCAAATCAAGAAAAAGAGCCACAAACACATAAGTCCCAGTAAAATCAAAGCGACTTCACTGAATTTAAACACTGTATTTCTGGGTAACCTGGGATGAAACTGTGCCAAGTTATAAAGACACACAAGAACCATCGTAGATCTTGGCAGCTCTGCGACTAAGCAGGATGTAGGATTCTTGCTTGAGTAATTTCCTCTGCCTGCTCTGCTCTGGGACATTAGGCACATGATCCACAAAATTAAATTTGAACCAGACCCAAACCCTGCTGCCCATGCTCAGGCACGTCTGGCCACATGCCACAGCCAGGCCAGGGGCCAGAGAGACGACATACTGTGGCAGTGTGCCCAAACTACGCTGTTCTTCCCCTCTCCTACTGTAGCTCCAGAGCTTCTAGCTCAGAGCAGGGTCATGGCCATAACAAGGGGTGCAGGCAGAAGACCCATAATCTGGGGCAGGAGTGCTTGGTGAGCAGGCTGCCCACAGTTCAGGCCTGATATAACTGGACATGGAAGAGTTTGTAGAGCTCTGCATTGTACTTGATTCTTTGACTTAACCCCACTGCTGCTGAAAGGGACAGGGAAAGGTCCCCGGGCTCTTTGGAGAGAATTACAGACTGCACTACTTTGAGAATGAATGCTTCAGCTTTCATTTATGGGCGATTTTTTCAAAATAAATTTATGTAGACATACACAACTCGCTTAACAGTCCTTTTCAAAATGAAATCATCCTTTAGATGGAATTGAAAAAGGAATCTTCCCTCTCCATCTGTTTCATCTACATTGAAAATACAGACAATGGGCCCCATTTGTTTCAAAAGAAAAGAACATCCTGATATTTTGTGTAACTGCATCCTTCCCTCCTACCCTTTAGGTCATCCTTCATATTCCTGAGAGCTTCTTCTCTTTTTCCAATGGCCACCATACCTACCTGTGTGACAAGGTGACTTGCCATTTGCTGCTGTGGCTGTTGAACCTGCTGAGGCTGCTGGGATGAAGGCTGCTGCTGAGACTGTCCCACCATCTGGCTCCTCATTGTCTGCTGGCCACTGGGAGGATTGTATATTGCCGGCGTCCCATCAGGATTTACAAACGGTTGACCTGAAACAAAACACCCTGCCTTTGCTGAGCACTTTTAAAAACATACATAGTCTTTTCTGTATGAAACCATACAACCTAGCTTTAACCAAGTGCTCTTTAGGTGACCTGCTACAACAGTAAAGTGCTTGTCACTGTCAATGCCTCATTACAGTATCAGCCATATTTTTTTTCTTTTTTTGCAGGCAAGGCAGACAGCAGGTATTTGTTTTGGCAGTATGACTTTCCAAGGAATGGGTGGAAGGTTACCATGGCTATAAAGAAGATTCAGGTGTTATGGTTACTTGAAGTCATTCAATGATGAATCAATTAATACTAAAATTGAACTCTGGTGCAAACACTGGAGGTAGAGAATATTCATGTATATTTTATTGCCATGCAATAGCAGACAAATGTACACAACTACTCCTGACACACTGTAGTTTGTATGGAAAGGGAAAAAACCAAACCCACCCTTGTTACTAACATATTTACACATTGTAATAACATAGTGCTGTACTTTTGAAAGCTACGCCCTATGTAATTAGAGGCAGCAGCACTGGTAGTTAACAAGCAAGAAACACTTAAGATGTCTTTGAAAATCTCTTATATACAGGACAAATTCTGTCTAAAGTTCTACGGAGTTGCTGAACTCTTTTTGCTTCAGATATTTTAGCTGGGGGAAGTAACCCTGCAAAAACAACGTCTGTTTAAAAAAAAAAAAAAAAAAACAAAAACAAAACACTTTACCCAAGCCCTTGTCTTACAAAAAAAAAAAAGAAATCAAAAAAGAAATGGTATCTCTCTGGAGGGAAAATGTTTTCCATGACCTCAGTTCTCTTTTCACTTTCATCATGAATTCATAAATCAAAGGAATTACAGATGTTTCCATGAGAAAAGACAAATTTTAGCAATGAAGTGATAACATTTAAAGTAGATAACTAAAGTATGAATATCTGAGATAAAAGGGGAGATCTGGAGGAATTCAGTGACTGAGAGCAATAGTGAAATAATGAACTTCCGATTTGTATACCGCAAGAGTATCTACTTGTTCTATCTACTGCTCAGCCTCTCAGCTCCTCCCCCTTATTAATCATGGTCAGAAATGTATGAGGAGAACCAGATAAAGAAACCTTGCCTTCTCTCTCTAAAGCATGAAGATTTTCTGGATGAAGTTGCCATGTTATACTGGGCATGTCTCATACTCACAGCGAGAAAAGTCAATGGTTAGCACGAGTGGAAGAGAAGCATGGGGCAATTCTGTCCACTAGCTGATTTCCTGCTTCTTGCTGTGAACACACTGGGTGACAATGGCATGGGCTCCCTAGATGTGGGAGTCTCAGGCTCCAGAAGTACTTTAGGAGACTGGGGAAATCAGACTGGGTGAGCAGGATAACAGGCTCCCAAAGCCTGCGCCAGATGCTCAAGGGAAGCTGTAAAGAGCATTTCCCATGGCTTACTGAAGGATGACAGAATTGAAAGAGAAAAGGTCCAGCAATGCTTTTAAAGATGAAAAAAAAAAAAAACCTTTCAAGAAGAAATCTTGAAATAAGAAATGAAAAGGAGAGATCAGATGGTAACAGGGAAGACATTTGTAAGTTATGAACTGTAGCCCTAATAGAAGGGCAAAAATGGCGATGTCATTTAAAGGAGTAAGAACGAAACGCAAATGCTCTTAAATTGTCAAAGGGGTTAATTCAGAGAACTTGTCAGGAGGAATCCTTTAAAGGGTAAAACAGACTGGTGAAGCAGGTGAAATGGAGACTAAAACATCAGAGCCACCTAAATGGTCCTTTCCCAAAGCAAGCAAAAAGTTTCTTTATCTGGGGAAGGAGAATAAACAAAGGAAACGGCAGATATGGAAAAGTAAGTGTGGACTGCCAACACCTGAAAAGGAGCTGAGAGGTATAATCAGAGCAAGGAGATACTGACAGTATCCGCAGATGTCATTAGAGGCTTGCACAGTCAGTGACTATGTTGTGTGAAAGGAAGCAAAGATCTTTAAAGGACAGTGTTATGATCAAAAGAGAGAAAAAGATTTTAAGTAGCCACTCTGCAAGAGGAGAAGAAAGAGCTAAAGAACAGTGTTACATAGGGAAAGAAAATCTATTCATTACAGGAAACAAAGCTCCTTTTTCCTTTTCTTTAAACTGTCTTCTCTTCATCTATGTTTCTGACAGCATCCATCACTTTGATAGCCGATCACAGCATCCAGCAATCTAAGTCACCTCCCTACGGAGCTTCTTTTGTATCATTACTCTAATAAGATGCAAAGATTCTGAGCCCAAAGAGTGGCAAATTTGCAGCATGTATTTTGCTGCATGTTAAAAACACAGTAGATGTGCTTAGAGGATAGCCTGACTTCCAGCACAGGTAGCAGTGTGAAGCTATACATCTGAGACAAGAATTCCAGCTTTCAGAAGAGTCCGCCCCTCCACTGTCTTCATTATGTATGTATTTACAAGGATGCTACAAAAACAAAACACGCGGTTTGAAAGAAATGCAAAGTTATACGTACACAAAAACACTTGCTCCCTGAATATTAAACATACTAACACACATGGAGCTCTCGATTATGCCTCTGCAGACAATGAGGCATGCTGGGAGGGATGACCAGGTACTCTGGTCTAGTTACAGTACTGAAAGGCATTATACCTATGGCAGACAAAGAATCCCCAGGTACCATGGAGAAATATGAGCCAGCTGCTGCAGATTACTAAATTGACAAAACAGACATAGGAGAAGTTCCCCTTAAACAGCTCTTCTGGCTTGCAAGTGTGGTGAACTGCAACCTCTGTCCTTGCCATGGCCAGGATCGAGCACAACCTCTCAGCTGTTGGTGGGCTCAAAGCAGCAGCGATTCCTTTCATTTGTTTCTCTCAGTCCTATCAACCTGAATTATGGATGTTTTGTATAGGAGTGGATCTCATAGCACACAAAATGCCCTCTTCTGTGTTGACCAAGAAATTCCAGTGTTACAGACAGAACTGTCATCTACCAGAACAACAGAAATGAGTAAATTAATAATGATGGGGTTTGCCTTAGCTCCACCTCTCATTCTGTCCTCTCCCCTGAGTCATTTTAAGAAACGACTAAAATCCACATTTATGCTGACAGTATTAGGCTCTCATGTCAATAATGTAACAGCTTGGAAAAAAGTACACATAAATAGTAAAGGCTTTAGCAACTCGCACAAACGTGTACTTTTCTAAGTCATCTCTCTGAAAGAACTTATCACATTTGCATCTAAACAAACAAGAACTCCTCCCTGATTTTATATATGCTGATATATATTGATCAGCCCCAGATTCTGCTATATGTAAACATCTGTGAAAAGTTTGATTTAACAGCTTGTCAAGGCTGTGTTTTTCCTAAAAGGTGCAATTTTCAGTTTTCCTTGACTGCATTCTGACTAAAAAAGTATTTTTAGCAGTAGACTCATAAATAAGTTTTACATATTTGCACCAAAATATTGAAACACAGGGGTGTAATATACAGAAATACTGATTATAAATAAAAATCCCCAAATAAAAAGCTCCTGAATGCTCTATTAAGGATTTTGAGAAAATATTTTGGAGTTCAATTCGCAGCTCCCAGTATTATGGAAAATACATTGCACTGTAGGCTTTGTTATTTTAAGCCCAGCATAACCCAGCTAAGGTCAACAGCACAGCTAGTCATGGTCACTGAAATAGTCCAAATCACTGAAGAAGCATCACAGTCTCAACCTCCCTGAACCTTTTTAATGCTGTCAGTACAATGCTGTGGGGAGTAATAGTGTAACATTATCTAGATTTCATTTGGACCAAGGAGGTAACAAATTGCCTTAAACTTTCAGAAAGCACTCAAGTTCAAGCTAAGTGGATTCTGAAGTGTCCACAGTGCTTGGGTGACTGCAAACGCCTCATTCAAGTGCTGCAGTGCTGCTACCTACCAGGGACACGATGCAGAATTGAAGAGATTATGACTTTCTCTTATCACAAAATTTCCGATTTAAATACAACTGCTAATCACACAAGGAAATTAACTCTGAAGAACTAATTCAAATGCAGCCTCTAAGCCTTTTGAAATTCTTCTGCTGTTAAGCACGATCTCTAAAACTTTAAGCATGATATTTCAGTTGCACTGTATCTCAGCACATCTGATATGGAAGAGCATCTATCTTCAGTGAAGCTAACAGGATCTCACAGGATTTGCAGCCAGGGACTGCCAGGACTTTACAAGACGAATATCCTGTCTGGGACTGCAAGAGTATGTTTTGCATCACTTCCCACCAGCTATGCCACAACAGCCTCAGAAAGCTAATCCAGCTTTGCCTGCAGACTCAAAAAAAACAACCTGCCAAATGTCATTTTTACATATGATTTGCTGCTTGCTTCCTCATAAAGCGCCTCAAGGAAAATATCTCTAGAAACATGAAATTTGCCAATTCCCCAGATGACATTGTAAACATTGAAGGGCAGCACCAGGCAGGAGAGCATCGTACTGACCTGTGTGCGGGTTGAGAAGGATACTGCCAGGCGGTATCCCTGCAGCTTCAAGTGGAAGAATTATATAGCTGGTGTTGCTGGGGGCCACCTGGCCACTCATCCCGTTCTCAGGGTAGGACACGTTGCCTGAATTGCTGGCCGTCACCCCAGGGACAAGAGATGCACTTTGGAGAGGCTGATGTATTCGCGACAGGGATCCTGAGGAGCCAGCGCTGCTGGAAGACTCTGAGCCTAATGGAGACACACAACCGCAGCGGGGGGGTTACAAGGGACCCTAATTCCCATCAGATGTGGCACGTACACAAGGACAGCCTTCACAGACTGCAAAGGCAAGTGCTAGACCATACCCAGCTAGTAGGAGTGGGGTTTTCACTCCCTACTGAGCTCAGTATCCAGTGGTATTTCTATAATTCAAAAGACCACTTTCCTCCGGCAACATCTGCTTCCCCCCAGCCAGTAAACAGCTTTATCAAACAGAACACTACATGACCATCATGTGTTTATAATGCCAAAGTATTGGTTCATAAGGTATAAAAACTAAACACCAGGTTTGTAAATGAAAAAAGAAAAAAAAAAAGCCAACACAAAAAACCACCAAACATTTTCTGTAAGAAAAAAGAAAAAACAGCAACTGAGGTGTCAGTCAGGTAACAAGGTAGCTGTACCATACGTGTATTAACTTAGAGCTATCTAACACCCTACCTAAGATTTTTGTCACTTTGATTTTTTAGCACCTAGCTTATTAAAATTGATCAATCAAGACAAATCAAATGTGCTAAAACACATTTGTGCCTGGAAGGATAGGGAGATACATTATTTTAAAAACCAAATATAATTTCCAAACTTCAGAGATTTTACTTGATTAGATTTCAATTTGCTTCACATAAAAATGGCAAGAATCTCTGAGAGTGTAAGGCTCAGATGAACAACTTCCTTACAGCAGGATGTTAAGGCAAATACCAGGGAGGTATGAAAGCAAATGTCTGTATGGATGCTTCCTTCCAAAAGTAAAGTATATTGTAGTTGCAACTTCTTTTATTTTACTTCTGTGCACTGTCTATGCATCTTACATTAATTACTAGCCTCCCTAGTGCCCTCCTGCAGGTGTAAACTAAAAGACAAGACAGAACTCAGGTTTCAGCAAACTACTTTCTTAGAGGGCAAATTACATCCCTTCATATTTGGGATACTACAGGAGGACCCTGCAGTAGACTGCTTAGAGCCTCAGATTCATTTTCAGTCAAATCCGTATTGGAAATCATTTATTTCCCCCTCTTATTGGAGCAAACCAGGTTTCCTCTGAAGAAACCACACCAGCATCCTGTTACTTAACAAACAGAGGGTCTTTCCACAGATTACTGCAGATTGCTGTGTAAAACACATTTTTATCCATCTTCTTTAAACTTCATATCCATATGGCAGCTACTACAGAGACAGTCCTCTTTATGAACTGTGCCCTATTTGCCATCAGCAGGACCCCGAATCTGCTTCTCCAGTATCTAATCAAGAAAGTAACAGAGATTTCAGAAGAAATTTTAATTTCTATAAATACATGTCAAAGTTGTATTAGTTGCTATATTTTTTCCCCTCTTTGTAGACTGAGGTTGGAAATTTAGAAAGATTATTCCCTGCAGGGATAGTTTTATTTATTGGATCATTTCAGATTTCAGTGTTTCTACAAATTGCAGAGATATTCCTGGATGTCATCCTCATCAAGCTGCAAGCAGTATTTGGCATCTTCCTCCCAAATGTAAATGCAACCGCATGAGTATCCTTTTCTTTCTATAGCAACTACTGGGTCCTTTCCTACATTTCTCTGGCCCTTCTACATGCCCTTCATGTTACTTCTTTGAGTTCTTGTTTTACTTTCTTCTCTTTTCCATCACCTATTGAATTTAACAGGTTAGAAAGCTACCTGGAGATTCAGGAGCCATGATGAGATTTCATAAACCTCCCACTATTATTTCTAAGTGTGTAAGCAGTACCAAGCCTGAATTCAGACCTCTCTCTCCCCATTTTGTGCTATTCTGAAGAAATGCCATTAGCGTAAAAGAAGATTGCAGCTCTGACATTCAATAGTTTTTTCTTTTCCCCCTTGCAGCTGTTTTTACGGCAGAATCATGAATTGATCTTTACCAGCTTCTGAATGTTAAAAGCCAAAGGACTGCAATGAATTCAGGTGTACTCATCAAATGGCAGGCAGCAGCAGTGGAACAACCTCTGGAGCTACCACCACACATTAGCCAAGATGATAGCTTTGAAATGCCTGCCTTAAAAGATCAGAGAACTGCTTCCCTACATCAGTAGATAAAGTCAGTGATTTTGAAAGAACACAAATAAGACACAAAACCATTTCAGCGATCTTCTGAATATTTAAAAAAAAAATCCAAGAAATTACTACTTAACCAATTTTGCCCCCATTTTTGCTGTATAAGAATGATCTATTTTAATTTTTTTCCATCACTACAACATATTTCCTATCATTTTAAGTCTAGACATATTAAGCCAAGTAAATTCCAACACTAATGCTTGGAAATTAACACCAATTAATCTTGTCTTTGTAGCTCTGATTAGCTGTTTTCATGGTGTCTAAATTTGGAATAAGAAATCACCACATAATGAATTCAGTACTGTAGCAAATGAAAAAAAAAAAAAATGAACTATCTGACTTCATTCAGATTCACGTTAAGAGATGTCTTGCTAAAGACTTCTGAAAGGAACTTGGACTAAATGAGATTTTTGCCCCCATTACACAATCCAACCTCTCTTTTTCAGTATGTAATGACGGCTACTTCTTCTAGATTCTTCTATAATTTTCTTGCTGCTTCACAGTTGACATAATAATAACCTTCATTTTCTCATCACTTTCCATTAATATATTTTTAAAGTATTCCAAGAGATACAGCAGTTCAAAGAGTGGTAAAAGAAAAAGAGACAGAAAAATCACCACAAAGTCTTAATAGCTTAAGGGGTTTGCGGATGGAGAGCATAGAGGTACCATTAATTTTCCAATATCCTGAGTGCTACTGAGCAATGCAACATGTCTTGCTCTATTTTCTGTGGGTCAGCCTTCAGTATCTGACTACTTTGAACATCTCTGTTCATACCATCTTCCAAGTCCAAGGTAAATTTTTTCTTTATTAACTGGACTCTCAAGTTCTACCCACAACTTGCTCCAGATGGTCCATTTTTTAGGAGCAGTACAGAGCTGATCACCTCTGGAAATATTTGTGTCGTGGATGAAGTTTCTTGGCTTACAAATAATTATTTGCTACTTTTATAAGTCACTTGCTTTTCTGTATATTACAATGTATTTAGGGTATTTTATAATAATGGTATGTGCTCATGTGAACACAACTATTCCTCTGGAAGTTGCACTTCTAAAAATAACATTGATGTTTCAGCACAGTCAGTTGGCGGGAAGCGTATGACTGGAAGCAGTTGGCTCATGATTTATTGCCCATACATCAACATTCCTACAGTTTCTCTTGGACTCACAAGATCCATCAGGCTAATGCCTAATTAAGAAAAAGAAGCAGAAATCCAGTCCCAAAACTCAGAGACAAAGTTATAATTTACAGGATAATTTATTAAAAAAAAAAAAAAGAAAAAGAGGTTAATGTGCTGAAATGCCTGCAGTACAATCATCTTTGCCCAACAGGAGCAGCAATGAACACCTAACAGGAGAGGTTAGATTGTGGCTCAGATTACTTGGAGCCCTGCCAAGGAAGTTAATGATCCCTACAGATCTGTATCAACACAGCTGATACCCCAATGCAGCCAGCTTTTTGTAAATGGGGTGGGGGGGGAAGAAATACACTCCAACAGATGTGCATTCCACTGAATGGAAAATGCATTAAGAGAAGCTAAAGATGCAATAGTTACATCTTTTAAGTCTTCCAACAATTATTTAAATAGCTATGTAGATACACACACAGAGGACATTTCTGTGAAACACGTCTTCCCTCCTAATAATATATATTAAAACCTGTTGTGATGTGTCACTGAAAATAACATGGGAGTTCGTGAGCTATATTTTCTCTTCATGGGTGTAGTTAGAGACTGAACAGGTAAGAACTTGGGTGCCTACAGGGATGTCTATTTCACTTACAACTATACGTGCTTAGTCAGTCTTGGAAAGTCCGCTATATTACCAGAAATCTAAACTAACCAAGGTTTTGTATGATGTCCTAAGTTGTAGGAATATAATCTGATTGCAATTTGTTAAATTATTAACTCCCCACTCAAGACTGAATTATAACCTAATACATCTCTATATAGCTACTAAGTTTCAGAATAACAGAGCAGGAAATTTTATTTGCAATATACCATCCGTGCTTTTCAGTGGAACAGGGCCTTCTAAACAATCAACAGGTGCATGAAAATAATCATCAGAACCAGTAAGATAACCATGTAATGGGTTTCAAACAGCCCCTTTTGTGAATTTTGCAAAAATTAAGTAACATAATTCCTTTGCTAAGCTCTAATTCCTGTGCAGCTGAATGCAATTGAAGTATAAGACTAATTGACACTGCTGGACTCTACTGTGGAGAACTGCACATTCTATGATCTGCTTTTGTCTAAGGGGAGGCTAACACCTTTCTGTGCTTCAGTTTCTGGTTTTCTGCTAGGTACTGTTAATTACTGTTTTATCAGAAGTTAAGGTTAAGGGCAGAACATTTAATTTTGGTGACAATATTAAAAATTATCCAGAAAGGCTACAATGCTGATATTACATCACTATATACACTCTCAAAGGGAGCTGTGAGCCACCTGTGAAAATCCTGGAACTTTTAATATTCCCATGCTCAAGAAGCGTGTTTCACAATGCTTCTGGATGACCATCATATATGTAGAATAATTTTGACATTTAAAATGGTCACAAACATTTTCCATCATTTAGCCAATGAAGAACATTTTGACCAACTAACAACTTCAGACTGACTTCCTACATACTATATGCAAAACAAAAATGTTTTAAGTTTATTCCTGTGAATCATAAAGCACTTCAGAGAACAGACTAGTACTTCCTGCAGAGCAGAACCAGGACAGAATTGGTGTCTACTGGGCTCTGCCACACTACCAGGGCAGCATGCCTAATGTTTGTAGCTACACCTCTGCAATCCCATTTCAATCACTGTAGTAAAGACAACAGAAAATAAACAAAACCCCCCAAAATAAAAACATGATCAAGCTTTAAATGTCTACTGAGCTATGGAACACCCAGCGCTGCCTATGACTTGAGTACAGAATGATGAAGATCTAATGCAAAAGCATGCACAATGAAGTGCTGCTTCGTAGCTAACATACCTTAGAAAACATATGCAAATAGCACGTGGGGGCTCTGCCAGCTGTATGAATGCACTCAGCATTTTTTGGTGAAGGGAGAACACCTTATCAAGGTATATTTCCCTCTTGGTTTTTGAAAGTCATTCTTTTCTGATTTAATGCCATTCAATAACATTTCAGAGAGAAGGATAGAAATAGCGATTCAGATATTATTTCTTCTGACTTTCCTCAGGCTGACTGACAGTTTGACTTTGTGTCCTGGCTTTTAGGGTGTAAGTGTGTTTTGACATCCAGCCTTGCTCTTTTTCTCCACCTCTTCCTTTTATTTTTTTTTTCCTTTTTACTCTTTCTGTGCTCAACTGGCTTTCAAATTTAAACAGTTGACTTAAAGTCAAAACACTTAAAATATGTAATTACTTTGCAAAGAACATGGGATTTTAATATCACTGATGTTTTAAAAATGTATTATAAGAGCTTTTATTTGAAAGCAGTTTTGGGTTTGGTGCATATGGAATGCAGATGCATTTACAAGTATTGGCACACTTCAGAGATCTCTCCTTTAATACATTTTCTAAGTGTACCCTTTAATATGCTTGATTTTAACACTAAAATGGCTATTTTGAAGTATTACTCTCTTGCAATTAGATGTCTCAACCCTCTGAACTGGATTTCCCTGACACCATTTTAAATGCTCTGAACCTCTGCAATACAATGCTGCAGAGAAATACATCTACCTGCACTCTACTGAAGGTGAATGATATGAAAAGCGTATACCAGGAACCTGTGCCTCCTCCCTAATTCATGCATATCAAATTGAATTCTGATGTAATGGAAAGATTTGTGGGAGGCAAAGAAACCCAGAGGTAAAAACAGGGTCTACTGCATACTTCTGGCCCCACTGCATAGCCTATTCAGCCTTTATACAAATAAAAAAAAAATACAGGAGAGTGTACATATGCACTGGTTTTGCTATGTTGCATATGCTCATGCTCAGGAACAAACCAGAGGTAAACAATTATACTGTACTAATTTTCAAAGTCAAATTCATGTCTTATTTCCATATGATTTTGCATACATAAGGATGGAGTAAAACTGAAGGAGAATCTTATCTCAGGAAGGGATCCTTATGGGTTCCTTCCAACTTGAGATATTCTATGAATTCTAAGATAATAAACTAAATATTTGTCTATCGTCTCAAAAGAAACATAAAATAGAAGCATTAAGGGGAAGATGCAGGATATTCCAAAAGCTCCCAGCAGCTTGATGACCAGCAGGGTTTGAAAGAGCAGCTTTCCAACCAGCCAGGTTCCTTTACAGCTGTGAAATACAACACAATTTTAAACAATGTGCAAGACCCGGAGGTCCAGAATGTAGTTACTAAGTCAAAGGTTTTCTCGATTTATTCTGAACACTCCATTCCCCAGCATCCTGAATCACAGCAAAGGCTACCATACAATTTTGGGAATAGAAGTGAAATCTGACCAACCCGGGTTTCATAAACTGGGTTTAAATTAAGCACTGTCCATAAAACACTCTTAAGCTGAAAGAGCACTAAGTGCTAAGTATTGATTACCACTTGTCCTGTACTACATTTTTCAAATGAACCAAACTGATGGAATCATCTGATGGGCTCATTATTTATTATGTAATTCTACACAAAAATGTAATAGAGTAGCTTAATGGCATGGCTTGAAATTACTTAGATCTAGACCTGGTGACTCAGTCATATGTTAAGGCACCTGTGAAGTAAATGCAAATAAATGCAGAATTCCCACCAGGTTTATAGTCTCCTTAAATGGTGCTTTCATTTAATGGGAACTAAACAAGAAAATGGAGATATGTGGGACCGCTGTGAATCCAGCGCATCCGACTGCTTCTACCACAGCCCGCTGCCTCATCTGCCAGCAGTAAAGGAGAGGATGTGCTCCGAGATACAGATGGCCTGCACTTTAGCAACGATAACAAAATGTTCCTGGATTTCTCATCAGATACACAACATTTAATTCTTCATGATTCAAGAAGAGTAAAACTAATAAAAAGGTAAAATCTGTGCTTTGTCTGAAAGGACTACCACCTTTTCAGGCTACAGCAAGTGCAGTGTTCAAATAGGACGTACATGTACTGTACTCTAGGAAAAGCCTATCTCACCTACAATTTGCAAACCTCAGACACCAGGTTTTCTTCTTGATTCCTAAAAACTCAATACCAGGTACCCAGATACTAGCATATGTAGATGGACATACATATCTGCACAGGAAATACAACTGTTCCCGTAATTCACCATATAGTCCAACCATGGGGGTTGGACTAAATGATCTCTGAAAGTCCCTTCCAACCCAAACCATTCTGTGATAAACTGTACTCAAGCAAGTACCAGTACAGCCATTTATCACACAGCACATCAAGAAGTACTGTGAACCCAATGCAGTACTAGCTACCTGTTTTAGACAGTTTGCCGGTACTTCTGTTACTTGACGAGCTGTCTCCTCTTGTCAGGACGGTTATCCCACCAAAACTGGCTGTCTTTGTTATGGCTGGCTTCAAATTTCGATTTGAGCTGTCCGAGTCTGTGCTGCTCCATGGCCTCTGGTGGTCTGTCCACTTCAATTCGTTCTCCGTACTGCTCTGCCGACTGCCAGATGCTTTCCCCGTGCTGTCTCTGTTACCCCTACGGACATCAGGAAACAAAGATTTATACACAAACAAAACCATGTCAGGGCAGAGTCTATCTTTGGGTACCCTGCAGCGAGCCTAACAAAGAAAAAGGAAATACTCTGCATTTATGAAAGCATGCCTGAAACAGGGGATTTGACCCCAGTACTCATCTGCCTTCAGCACGTAAATACCGCTACATCCTTTTACATGCACAGCACTTACCACTGCTCCCCTTTCGCATATATCCTAAGAGCACTTCACCAGACGGGGCTGACGCAGCAATATTATGCAGCACTGACGTAGCATTTCTGTTGCCTGTTGACCGGTCTCTTCCCTCAGCAAACCCCTTGCTACTTCTCCCTTTGCTGTCCATCACCTGTAAGGTTTTTCTGACTAACTTCACCTTCTACTACCTTTGTCTTCACATCCATCCTCCTTATTTCTACTGCACCTTGTCCCCACTTGTCTGTCTCTTCATCTGCTCTGCAGTGTCACCCAAAGCCTTCCCCCCTAAATACGTGTCCTCCCAGTATGACCCCAAACTCTTCAGTGCTAACACTCCACTTAGAGAGCCACCAGCAGGGGTTGGTTTGTTTTTGCCCTCTTCATGCACTAATTGCAAACATCTTTGGGTAGAGACTGCCTGTCCTTAGACAGCTGCAGAGCACCCAGTGTATTGTGAGTGACAACACAGTAAACTGTGAGCAGAATTTGGAGGAGAATTTGGCTTATTTATGGTGAACAGCTTATAACGTGCTGGTAAAATGACAAAACCAGCATGCCTACTATAGCTTAGTGCACTACAACCATTATGCCAAGTGATGCTAATAACACTGGCTTTTGGAAGGCTTTTAGAAGACATTTACCACCCCTCTGTCTTATTTTACAGTATATCTTGCAGGCTCAAAGCACTGTCTACAAATCAAAAGGATGGGACTGTATCTATTTTTTTTTTTTTTTGGTCCCCTTTCTCCTTGTGAACGTGGCTCCTGCTTTTTATTTGCAGAACCTGCCGAGCTGTGCCACTCGGGACGTGAAGGAGCAGCGTGTCAAAGACGGGATCAGCCTGGTGCGTTCCTTGCCTGTGATCAGAGCCTCTCACAGATGTGATCAGCAGTATTAACCTGTTGACCTTTGCTAGACCCAGACACTGGGAAAGCATGAAGAGAAACAGCACAGAAGCAACAACATAAAAAAAGGAAAAAGATTTTAAAAAGAAATTGTCCTTACAATTTAATTGGAAAGAGAAAAACAAAGTATATTATTTACAAATTCTTTTGCATTTTTGGGATTAGAAATTAACAGTTCTTTTATATTTACATTCTAGTGGAAAAGAGGGAGAGAAACAGAATGCTTTTGTATCCCAATTATCTGTGGTTTTGGGTTACACAAAATTCCTTTTTGTTCCCCAAACTCGAACAGATATTAGTTATTAAGAGTCTCTGTGCATAAGATGCCTCCTTACTCCTGTGTGCCCAATCCAAGACTCTCAGATAATTAAGGCTATCCCAAAGCTTGAAGGAAAGTTTTTCTGCCTGCTGCCTGTGGCCATGGGATGCAGCTCCAGATGCTCCAGCACTGCTCCTTATCTGGTGCAGTCTCACCATCTCCTCCATGGTTGCTGTGCTGACATGCACAGTCAGCAACCACACGTCAAATAATCCCGCATGCTTTTTCCCTTGTAATGAAAAATTATGTAATATAGATGATATAGGCTTGAAGTAACACAAACTATCACTGCTACATATGCAAAGCCAAAAGCATACAGACATCTAGTGATCACCCTACTTCTGCCTAGCTATCCACGTGCCTTACTGGATGAAGGACATGCTTCTGAAAGCACCCATTACTTCTGCCCGCTCTGCTTAAGACTTGTGGCAGCTGATTGACTTTAAAAGCAGCTTGGCATGCTCAACTCTGGTTGATTTGAACTGAACCTGTGGGATTTCACAGTGCAGAAGGAGAGCCTTTCTAAGGCTCTCAGAGGAATCCTGTCACTACCAGGTTGGGTCTTCTACTGATCTAGTGTGTCAACTGATAAAAAGATTTCTCCATGAAAATATGGACTCACTCATATGGAATCCCTGTGGCTGGGATCTGGGACATGGGGTACACCTGAATGTTCTCTGGGCAGAAGGAATTGAAGTTTGGAAGACAAAGGCCGCAGAGAAAAGCTTTCAAAACATCACTGCTTTAGATAAGGGAACTTCTATCAGTTTCACTTCATCATACTTTTACTTCAGATTTTAATAAACCAACAAAAGGAAAAAAGGCCAGTCTGGGCACTAGTCTGTGAAACATGCCTATCATCTATACTAGAGAATAATGAACTTCCACCAGTCACAGTCAGCCCTGAATTGTGGCAGTCGGAGCAGCTGAAAATCTGATATGGTTCCTGAGCCAATGATCCATAAAACCAAAGGAAAGGGTCCCCTTGTGACCTCCCCATTCAGAGAGCATGGGATGAGTGGGGTAAGAACTCTGTTCTCCATGCTCCTTTCCAACCAGAAAAAGGACATACCCACACCCGTCAAGGTCTCCCTTCATGAGGACACGGATAGAATCACAAGCGAGAGTTACTGGCAAATGAATATTAAATAAAGTCATACAAACCTAAACAGCTGTCTTTTCTTATGGGTATCATTGCATATACTACTGTCTTCCAACAGCCTACTGAAAAATGAAAAGAAAGATTATGGTAACAGACATGGTAATTCAAATTTATCTTATCTGTAAAGCTATATTTAATTTCTAGCAACACCTTCCAACTTGCGCTAGATTCATGGTTCATCAAATCAAGTCAAAAAAAAAAAAGCTACAATTGCCCCCCGTTCTCTCTCCCATAACTGTGCATAGTCAACTGAACATTAGAAATGTCAACCAGGGAGGCTGAAGGCCATTTAACATTTCCTGTTACCGAGCAAGGTAATTCTCAGAAGCCAAGAAGCCATACATCTACATCCAAAAGAAAATTCATAAAAATATCACCTAATAAGAAAATAAAAATTGCAAGCCAACAAAATACTGCATATATAATTTTAAGCACTTGCTAAGTCACTTGGAAATTTCTGCAGCTCAGAGAAATGTTCAGGTTCTCTGATGAAAAAAGAAAGGCAAAGCACTTAAACACATACCTAACTTTCAACACAGCAAATCAACAAGGTTGCTCATGTGCACGGAGCTAAGTACAAGTTTAAGTGCTTCACCTGATCAAAGAAAGAAAAAGCAGTATTCCAAAGAACACAGCTGAAGTGTCCCTCCTGACAACAACAGTGCAGGCAGTAACAGAAGCCCAGTTTCCAACCTAGCCTATTACTGGTCTCCACTTGAGTATGCATCCTCACACCAGGAAAGCTGGTCAGCCAGCTCTCGGGTTTGAGCAAAGTGAACCAAGTGCTAACACCAGAATTGGCCACATTCTTCTGCATGCAGGTGTGGGATTGAATGCACAAACCAATGGAGGCCTGGCTATGAAGTTCATGGTTTATCCCATAGAAGTCCCCACCCTACCCTCAGCAGCAGTGTCTGAACACTTTCCATACTGCCTTGGGAACGTGAACAACTGCATCACGTTTATTGTCCTATTCTCTCTCCAGAGAGGGAAAAGAAGGTTTATGAAAACATCTTTTTGCTTTTTGGGTTCCTCTGTTGCATTTTTTTATTTATTTTGATAAAAAAACCATATCTCCACAGTCATGATACAGAAGAAGCAGCTGAGAAAATATCCTTGGCTTTCAGAATACAAGGTCTTAGGTGACAGTGGCCATTACCTCCTGAGGTACTTCCCTCATTCCACTTTCAGGACTGTCCATCAGAAAAGCTGGTTTGTACCATTACCATGGAATCATTTTCTATGGGAACAGCCTTACCCATAAATGCATCTGACAGATGTAAAGATGGACAAAGATAGAAATACTGTGAAAGATAACCTCCCCTTCTTCAAGGGGATGATAAACAGTTAAAATCTGCACAGGACAGACTTGGGCTACCAGTGCTCAAACACTCTCCAGTGAAATTCTCAGCGTTTTGGTTAAAATCCTTATCTGCCATAAAGGTGCACAATTTCTAAGATCTTCAACAGAGCTAAGCTAATTTATGGCTGCTACAGAGCTAACACTTCTTATTTTGTAGATCTTAGTTCAGCAGTTTCTTCTTCCCTTTGCTTTAAATGGATTTATTACGATAAAACATCCATAAGAACTATCACACAGTAATGCAAAGTAACAGTTGGCTCAGATATCACCATTTCATTACCACAACGGAGCAGTAAAGCAGCTCTGGTCTGGGGGACTTGTGAGCCTTCACAAGCAACAAGTGAAGTCAGTGCTGCTGCTCAGCCCCACAGCAGAGCTGGTTGAACAACAGAAACACAAGTGTGGTGTTTCATAAATACCGTCACCCGGCCACTGCTGGAGTGCTTTTTAAAGATCAGTAAGTTAAATTCTAAAGGCACTCCAGAGACAGGTTGAGCATTTGAAATGAAACGTTAGGTGGGTTCCCCTCCCCGCACCCCAGTCTGCTTTTTAAACTGAAATGCAAAGTCTTGGGAAAGCAGCAGTAACACCTTATCTGCTCAGATACAATACTGTAAAGCAATCTCTTTTCCCCCCTCTTAAAGGAGAAGACACTGCAGATACTATGAGTTACAAATTTGCTCAACAGCCTTTGCATTAGGATAAACAACTATAGAACTATAGATAGACAAAATAATAAGAGAGAAACAGCTAAGTTTAACACCAAAAAAAAAAAAAAAAAAAGCTATTTTTTACCTGTTTTCCACAAAAAGGTTTTCCTGGGAGCAAACTGACTGAAAAATAAAAAAGGCATTGTATCAGACGTTCTAGATATGCTCTGCTGTTCCAATTCCTTCCTTGATTTTAGAATTCTCTCCCCTGTTCAGGCTTAAGGGGATTTCAATTCATGCATCATTTGCATTTGCAGAAGACAAGAGGGAAAAAAGGTCAAGAATAAGGTCAGGCCAGTAAAATAAATTCCATGCATTACAACAGATTGCCAACAAGGGGTCTCAGTTTGGAAACAAACTGAAACTTCTCAGTCCTGAGATCAGAAGGCGGCGGTATGTGCAAAATACTGGCAATTTGAAGGGGAAGAACATTTTTCCTATATAATATAAGGTTCCACTGGTCTGCCCTACCACCTCAAAATAAGACTGCAGAACAGCACAGAGCTGCAGGTAGGAAGGACACACAGGAGGAAAGCATGCAGAATCAACAAAGTTCTTCAAAGGGAGAGAAGATACTGCAGTACTTAGAAATACTATGTGATTTTACATTTTGCAGTTGGAGAGGAAACAGTCATACCCACATTGCGATATAAAATGATGATAATAATCTTGATAATAATATTAACAACAATAATAGTCTATTGCAAAAAGGTTCTCTGCTAGAGGACTTAGATCCTGAGAAAGATGAAGGGCTCAGAAGAAATAAATCCTATGGGCAAGTATATAATTCTTTTAGCATTACTTAATTTTTTATGCAGAGAAATGAAGCTGTGCTCAATTTCCCATGAATAATTCTCCCTCTTTGATTTTTTTCATTTCCCTCCTATCTCAAGTTCGCTACACCAAGAGCCTCATGGCTGTCACTGGATCATATCTCCATGAGGTACAGAAGGACAGTCGGTATTTGCACTGAATTTAAACAAAAGGGCAGGCAAACGGAGGAGGGCACCAGAGATCATGCCCATTACTTCTGTAACAACAGGACTCATCTCAAAGAATAATGCAACACCATCATTAGTTATGTCAAATTTTAATGGTATTGGATATGCATAAATTTGGGATGTTTCTGTTTTGAAAAGAGTGAGCTAATGACCTACTCAAAGAGTGCTGGCCAACACCAGAAGCAACACCCTGCTCATTCCCAGTCTCCAGCAGATGCACGGGCAAAGTTTTCCCTTGGCACCACAGACAGTGCCATCCCATCAATTTACACAATGAATGAATTTAGCCCTGAGAAGGCAATGTGGTTTCTCGTTAAAAGCTGTAATTCGCCCACCCAGCATCCCCATCAGGGAACATCCGACAGCTCCGTGGGCTTCCCAGGTGAGCTCCCACCCTGCACTCCAACTAAACACACAAGGCTCTGGGCTGCATCAGTGGCAAGTGCATCTCTCCTCAGCGCAAAGCCTCAGAATATCAGGAGCAAGTTCTCCATTGCCAGGGACCAAATTCCTACTAGCTAGAACAGACCTAGGGTTTCACCCCAGGCTGAGCGGAGACACAAACTTCCACCTAAAAACACTGGGATCCTTTGTACAGCTACGATACTGCCTCTTCTCTCATTTTATGTACCTTACTCACAAGGTTTCACTTATAAATGTGGCTGTGCAGACTTCAGCATAGTCTAACTACCTATGAGCATAGTTAAATCACCCCATGGGCTTGTAAAAACCTCAGCTGTGGGCGTGTGTCTTCACTTGGAGGTTCATGATAGGCTTTTGTGCATTGACTACACTGCAGTCACATTTCCAAAGCAGCGTTATAGCTACTCTTCCAGAACAAGTGAGTAAAAACCTTTGCATAGACCAGAGTACTGGTCTGTGTCCCCACAAAGTTACAAAAGCAAAGGGGCATGTACCTGTCTGGAATTTTTTTTTTTTAAAACTTAATTTTATTTTTTTTCAAGTTTTTAAAGAGACTGGGTCATAAAGCAGAATAAATATCTGAGATTTATATTTTTATCAAGCAAGTGGAGAAGTCTGCTCCCTTTTCAGTGTCTTGATGGGAACCACTATCAGCTGCATTACAGACTTAAAGAGAGTCTGTAATAACTCCATTTTTCTTCCTGGCTGATGATGCTGGCACAGAGCCGCACAGTCCCTGGAAACTACTTTTCAGTACAGGTGTGAGGCTGAGAGGCAGAGAAGACAGGCACTTTTTTATTATGTTATTCTTACTGTTAAAAATCAGATGGCTAAGCAGCCCTGGATAGCAATTTAGCTACTATAAGGTCAGGACTCAGTTTCCTGATCTATAGGATCAATACTGCTCGATTTAATGCACCAGGAAAGCTTAAGCACATAGCACAGCTGTTGTCAAAAACATTCTTAAAACACTTGGCTCTTGTATACTTATCAAAGACACTGACAACAGATCTACAGAATGAAAAAAGTTATGCAAGATTAACTACAAATTCGCCTCCTCAGAGACCTCTGCATGCAAGATTTCCATTAGTGTGCTCTGTATGACTAATTGTTATTTCTGAAATGAGTATTTCACTCTTCCAATTTCCCAGAACCTTTTAAAGTCTCAACTGGAAAACGTGCATCAGCTCTGTCAGTGTGCTAGGTATACTGGGGGTTGCTGCTCTTGTGTTTAATTACATTAGCCAACATAGATAACTATTAACATGCAGCAATATCCTGCAGTGGATACCATCAGGTAATCATTTTTACATCAGCTAACAAGACGTGATAGATCTCAGGCTTCCAACTAATGCTTATTGCTTGATCTGCAGCCACAAACAAAGGCTCTGTACAGCAGTACGTGAGTTTTAGTGCCTATGGGTTTATGGTAGCCACCACAAGGCGTGTCTTTGTTTTGTTATTATTAATTTTAAACCCTCTTCTTCCTAATCTTTTCCTACTAGAAGGATAGGACAGGCTGAAGCCTCTTTTTAATCAGAGAGTGTTAAAGATCCTCCGTGTTTTCTTACGTAGAGGAACTATGATTTATTTTATCTACAGGATCTGGCTTTTCAGAATACACTCCTTAGTCAAAAATAGCCATTACAATTAAGAACAAAAAAATAAAAAGCACGTGTATTTCCTTTAATAAGTTCCATGTGTACCATGGGCAATTCTAGCATTTGTGTAAGTAATAAAACATCTACATTTTTCAGTGAATACACAATGATTACTAGAGAATACATTTATGAACAATGGATGGTCCTTACGCGATTGTGGCTCATGAGGTTATACATTGCATTAACCTCGAAGAATGAAATTTCCCCTATGTAATTTGATTGCTAGTCTTTAGAATCAATTTTCTGCATGCTTAAAAGCCAAACGTAGTGTACCATTTTTGTACGCATTTGGGATTCTCAGTTAAATCTACAATTGGAATTAATGCACAGGGAAAGAACAACATATACTTTTTTTTATTGTTTAGATTGTTCTTTGTCTTTCTTGCACAATTACTTTTCAACCTGGTAAATGCAACTAAAGCAGTTCACACAAGAAACAACTTCTTTGCAAGACCCAGATACTCCAGGTCCTCTGCTCCAGTGCACTTGGTTATAAAATTCACAAATTGTTGCAAAACTAAGTTTCCAATAAAAACATGTTTTAAAAGGAAGGTTGTAGGCTTTGCAATTAAGAAATAACCTTGAAAATAGCTTTGAGCATAACAGAGCTCATGCAGCGCTGTTTTACTGTTAGCAGCCTGAAAAGGTTGAGGTGCGCTTTGTAGTTCTTACTTCAGTGAGCTGGAACAATCACATTTATTAACTATTTATTTCTTCACCAATCCTTTTATTAAGGTATCACATTAACATTCTTCTCAAACCCTGCCACTTGCTATGACTCTACACATGACAGGAGTCATTAAAACCTCCAAGCTCCCCTTGTCAAAATTTATGATAGCCAACACAGCAGATGGAAAACTTGCCAGAAAGTATAATTTAAACTGACTAATATCAGACTAATCATCATAAGGACTATCATAATGATGGCATTATTCATGAACATATTTATTTTGTTAAAACCTTCCCACTTGGAATTGAAGATATCTGACACACTAGAGTGCTGCAAAATCAAAGGAAGGGCAAGCAAATTTTCTGTTGGCTGGTACGTGGGGTCCAGGTTAAGACATTTTTCACAGCATATGAAACATGTACAGAATTTTTTGCCCCTGTAACCAGACTGCCTTCTCCTCCTATATTTTGTTCAAAGTTCTGACTCTAGGGCTGATACGTTATCCAAAGAGTTTTGGGTACCTCAAACACGTTTAGAGAGGGGTGCTAGGTGCAACAAGTTATGGCAGTACTCTTGACCTTCATGGCTGCCCTTTGGAGACCTCTCATGCAAGCTCTCTTCATGCATACTCTAATTAGAAGTGAAGTACCTATAATCCATTTGCTAAGGTTCATAAGCAAGGCACTGATAAAGGCTTGACTACAGCAGTGTAAACAGCATAGAGATAATAAAAATACCACATGATTAATTCCTCCCTGTGTCTCTTTCTACATCTATAATTTGCAGGATGACAAGGCCTAGTTACATACCTCAGAGAAATCTGGGGAGAACTGGATTAATCAATGGTTACAGAGGGCTTAAAACTATAAAGTCTTACATGCAGTAAGTGGCTACCTATAATAGGAAACTATTGCTCTCTTTCCTAAAATCGAAAAAAATGACATTGTCCACCACCACAACCACTGACGTCATCCTAAAAACACCTCATATCTGTGAGGAGTGCTCCACTCAAAAAAGCTCAGCTAAGACATATTCCTGTTAATATTATTAGTACAGCTTGCTGAAATTCACTGCACTACGATGCTAACACCTGCAATAGCAGAGAGAGAGAGCAAATGAGTGGATATGAGAGAGAGAGGGAGAGATATCTAACATTGCTGATCTTTAAAAATGCTCACTCCCAATCCATTTAAAATGCCTGCCACAAACCACACTGTTACTTAGGTCTTGCCGCTCAGAGATGCTAACCCAATAGACCACAACAACCTCCTGCTGCGAGCAATTAAAATGCTTGCCTCTTGCCTGTCTGTTAAACACAAGTATCTAGAGATAAAAACAGCAGCGCGTTGTGGAGTGACTTTCAGCACGCTTTTCCAGCCACCTCCGTTTCCCAGCCTGGCATTTCTAGCTGCTGCTTGTGATAGAAACTGCATTATTTTGGCAACAACTTTCCACATGGAATTTTTAAACACCATTTTGCCTCATTTGAAGTCTGCTTCAAAACCCTACTTTTTTTTTTTTGTACAACCTCCTTTGTAATAAGCCAGAAACAGCAACTTTCATACAGGAGACAGGTTGCAAAGAGGCTTTTGCAGCCCTTGAACAACTCTGTAACTGTACCATATACACTGTGATAATATTTACATCAGACTCACAGGCTGAAAGCAAAATGTAAACCAAAAGGGCCTCTACTTTTACTGGAATTGTCTCAGTCAAAAAAGGAAAAGCCAGGCTAACAACATTTAGAAGTGGCAAGCTACTTATAAACAAGCAAAATTACGTACCACAAATGAGACACACACCTTAAAACTATACAGTGTATTCTGCTAAAGAAAAGTAACTTGGATGTGTGCAACTCCAAAACCAGAGCAAAATGAAAGGATATCTAAAAATAATACTATTAGTCCTGCAACAAATGAACAGTTTTAATTTAAAAGGACACTGCCAAATATGATTTTTTAGTAATAGTTTTAATTGGGTTTATTCCCATATTCCTCTAAGTGGCAGAGCTCCCACTGAGATGTGAGACAAAACAATAAAATGTTGACTTTTTTCTTTTTTTCCTTTTAGGACCCTGTCATTATAGTATTATAGAAAATTATTATTTTCTTCCTTTTTCAGGAACATGAGGTATTGCTCACAGATGTTTTGTATTTAAATGTTTTCTTCTAGCTCATTGTACAAGTTCTGATTTTTTGGCAACGCAGGGATTATAATGCCTATTTCATTTTATTCCTTTCAGAATAAAGTCATCAACAATGTGACCAACTCTTTCTGATGGCAGAAATACAGTTCCTTAATCAGTCATTCACAAACCCGTGCAACTCCACATTTAATGTCTGGCTTTTTTTTTTATTCTTAGTGTCTTAGTGCTACAGCACCAGTCCAAAGAAACAAAACCATGAGGAGGCTCTGCAGAAGGACAGTTGCAAAATTCGATCCAGCCTGAAATGAATATGAAATAACATGGCTATTGGAAATTATTGAGAGTGTCCATTTAAATCACTGCTCTTTGGTTGGCAAAAGAGAAGGAAAAAAGAAGGAAACCTAGACCACACGAATATTCAAAGAAACAGGATAAGCACTCCACAGACAACATGCTGGGCCTGATCTCTCCTCTACCCTTCTCCCTGCAACTCTCATCACCTCCTTCTCCAGAAGCCAACCTCCGCTCCTCTCGAGCTCCTCTCAGACCCTCTGCACCAATCGCCCTTCCCTGTCACCTCCAGCTCCACAGGGCAAGTCCAGCTGCGGTGTTCGTGTCGGAGGGGAGCAAGACTGTCTGACTACCGGCGAAGGTATGGCACTAAAGAGGCAATTAAAACAACTACTCACATCTTGTGCAAATATTCTCTCCCTCACTCTCTGATACTCCTCTTCTCTCTCTTCAATTGATTTACTTCGTCTGTCATCTCTAAATGGAAGAATTCTGTTTTGCTGAGCAGAAAGAAAACCAGGAGGGTTATATAAGTTGAGCTGTTAAAAACTGCCGTTAAGTAACTGTCAGCTGAGAATAATAAATGTTCACTTAAACAAATGAAGCATGAAAACGATAGCTGTCATTCCTGCATGAAGCGCCCGGCAAGGCTGGGCACCCGAGGGTTTCCAGTTAGATACTGCACGCGGGTTCGTAGAGCGAGTGGCTGAAACGAGGCTTTCTGCATGGCTTTTGTGGACCCGTCGTCCTAAAATCAGGTGTTCTCACCCCAAGCCTAAGTGTCATTGCTCTCAACTGCTAAGATTTCTTGACTCTCCTACCAGCTGCAAGGAGCAGGAGGGCAGGCAGTGCTGCACTACCTACGAATTGAGGAAGAAAAGAGGAAAACTAGGCTGCAAGAGCTAAACTGCAAACCCTAGAAGAAACCCACCAAAGTCTATGTGTACAAGGAGAAGTCCCAAATATTTGGCATGACAGTTTTTACTATTTCCACACCATAAGGAACCCTTGACTTCAGTTTTACTGGGAAAAGAAGGGCCATTTGTGCCTCTCAGTAAACCGCAGTGCAGGAAATGGCTGTGCCAGGGAGGAGAGGAGAAGAGGACCCCCAGCGAGAAATACTTCATTGGCAATTAGGTTTCAAGTACTGCTCCTTCTCCCCCTGCACCCCAGCATTTGATGAGATAGGTCATGCTGCTTTCCTTTGGCTGATCCCCATGTTCACCACACCCTGAAAATACTTGGCATTTGTTTTTGAAGCCACCTTGGATGCAGCATAACTGGCAAGGTTACTATGTACAACTGAGAGTCAAGGGAAAAAAAAGGGAAAAAAAGAAAAAAGAAAGGAAAAATCAGTCCTTTACTGAAACCATGAAGGATAGTGGAAACGAGAGACTCACTGGCAGGTTCCTCCACAAATATAACCTAAGCAGAGAAAGCATATACTGTCTTCTTACCTGTGAGAATTTTCTCATAAAAGCAATTCACGTCAGAACCCTTTTTGATTTTTTTTTTTGTTAATATATTCCACATACACAGCTTGCACTGGATTGAAACAGCACAACACCCGCTTTTAAAGGCAGCACAAACACACGTATTTCCCTGGCACTCCCCTATTCGTTGGGCTCACCTAAGGTAAGGTAGTGTTATGGCACAGGCAACACAGAAGGGGAACGTCTGCCACAGTACATGCATGACAAGCAAGTTACACAGACAGTAAAAGGTGGTGAGGGCACAGGAGGAGGGAGGGAACTAAAAGAAGAAACTGCTTTATTTTTGTCAAAACTTAATTTAGGATGGTTTAAAAAAAAATAATCAACCTGGCCTCACCATCACATTTGTTTGTTTTGTTTTTTTATTTTGGGTTTTTTTAGTTTGTTGTTTGGTTTTTTTTTTTTTCCTCTCTTCTTTTTGGGCTACATCAGTTTATCATCAGTCCATACTGAAATCCAACTCTGAATGGGTACAACATAAGGAGGAAGCTGTAGGGAGCGGAACGACTGCCATAGTTAGGCGAGACATTGAGAAATGCGACTGACACAGCCTTCCACGCAGCCCGGAGCCGCTGGCATTCCCCCTCCCGTGGGCATGCAGCAAGTCCTGCGCCAAGCAAACCACCCATGCAAACCCACACACTGCCACGGCTGAAGCGGCCACGCCGGGGCTCGATGCTACCCACGGTGGTACGTACGCCAGAGGAGGCAGGGAGGGGGCAGGAGGGCAGGGGATGAGGAAGAGGAGGAGAGCAACAACAAAAGAACAACAATAACATCAGTCAGCCCACCTTCAAAAACAGAACAAATTTCAGCAACTCTCGAACCGAGAACCAACCTGATTGTCTTCTTTATCAATACTAGAGTTATCTCGCTTCAAGATAAATCGCTTCTGGGATTCTTCACCTTTTTCATCTTTTAAATGTTCAGAAAACCTTTGCTCTGGTCTGCCAGCAAAGTAAAACATAGCAATAAAAAAATCTTTCTTTTGGTTTTGCTTTGATCTTTATTTCTCAGTGCTCTTTGTTTTCACAGAGGCATTCAGTGCAAAAGCAGTTAACATTTGTGGTCATGGTGAGACGCTGCCTATAGCTGTCTGAGGCTGCTGTATCGCTGCTAACTGTTATTGCTATAAATAGCTTTTGTTGTTGTTGTGTAGCAAGGAGCGGGAATCCAAAGTCTCAGTCACTGAAATATTTAGACTCTCCTCACTGTGTCTGAAGGACAGGGAAAACAAATTAACATACTGTATGTTAATTTGCTTCCTTCAGTAGCTGTGACCTCTGGCAACACTGCTGCTTAGTGAAGCCTATCCACCTTTAAAAGTAAGGAAAAAATGATAGAAATCTTAAAAAAAAAACCAAGAGTTTCCTCACTCCTGATAAACGAAACTGGTAATGGGAGGGACTGATGTTGTTTTGCTTAAACAAAATATTATCTCATCACCATTAAGTGGGGAAAATACTCCAAAACAAACATAGAGAATCAATTAGTTCACCCATTTAAACCCATCCAGACATTTATTTCTTTATTTTTAAAAGCCAAACCCCACCCGTTAGAAGCTCAACATTTTCAGGTTCGTCAGCTGGTTGGATGCTGTTCCACATTCTCACCTTGCGCAAAACCAGCATCTCATGTCACCTCACCTTGCGCAAAAACCAAATTTTAAGCATCTCAATGTCACTGCCAACGCCTCGTAGCTGTCAATAAATAACACTCCAGCCTGCACCACTCCCAGACCCAAACCCATAATGTTTTAAGCCCCACTGATGTCAATAGGGCAACCGACAGCTTTGAGAACTGAGCTGGGATTCATAATCCGCTATCACCCAACTGAGGCGCTGCTAACACACAAGCTGGTTTTTAAAAGCAGTAATATGCTATGTCATGCCATGAGCTTTCTATCAGGGAACACAAACTTTATACACTGTGTTGAAGGAGCTGCTAACAGCAGTGCTGGGAGGTCATGTCTAGAGACCTACATAAACAAGACACAAAGCTTCCACTGACATTAACGGACCAATTGTGAAGAAATCAAAAGGTAGAATTTACAGAAGTCAGTGACTTTTATTTACAAAGTCCTCTACAAACTTTAAAATAAAAAACCCTCAGCTTCATCTTATTTCAGAATGGAAAATTAAACCAGATGCGTAAATCAGCCACCATTTTGTTGTTATAGCATTCAGATTTACACTTAACTAATTAGCAATGGATTTCAAATCAAAATACAGCACATATTCATGCCATAATTACAGTTCATTACAATTCATTGTCAGATATGCAGGAAACAGGTAACAAACTGTTAAAAATGCAATATTACGAGACAGCAACTCTCCTGCCTCTCTTTCTGTATGAATTTGAAGGACTCCCACTTCTGCTCGCAATTTGCATTTTTGTGACAAAGCGACAAAACATACCAGCCCCATTTCCACAGATTTTGAGAATTCAAGAAACCTTTGTCCATCATCGGTAGATGCTAGCACTAACAGATATAGGGCCCAACACATGAAAGTCAGCAGACTCTCCAGATGCCCTACTAGCCTTCTTTTGGGAAAGCCCGGAGGCACATGGCTCTCTGCATAGTTTTCTAACCTAATGGGTCATTAGTGATGTTTCCTCATAAACAGAAAGGCTACAAAGCCCTGTTAATGGGTTACTAGGTGGGTTGTTCTGCCTTTGGTCCTGTTAATGAGCACTGTGCCTGCACAATCAGAAACAAAGATTCATTCCCTCAAATATTCTGCTTTGACAGAACCAGCTGAGGAATGTTATTTTTCTGGTTTTACATCCTAAATCACAAACAAAATTTTGCAGTTGTACTATCAGTGTAAAATTTAGAGTTGTACTATCTGCTGAGCATCTAATAAGCTATACACGAAGTGTAATAAATAACTGGGATTTTTAAAATGCAGAGAAAAAAGGAATCAGAAATTAGAGAGGGAAAAAAGCTTGAAAAAGCAATTTGGGAAAATGTCTCCTCCAACTACTAACTTATTAAAACAACAACATGATTTTCATACTTCACAGCATTATTCTCATTTTTAAATCCCCTTTTCACTTCATTGACTATTTATAAAACATTTCCACTTGTTAGAAGAGAACAGGAGAAACATGAGATCAAGCCACAAGCCTAAACTAATGATCCAGTATGTGTCTGTCAATAAAATTAATCTACAAGCCCAGTGGGTGGTTACTCTCCAGTTGTGAAAAGAAGTTTGCTTGGGCAGAGAGACTCTGTGAACGTGCAGAGTATTATGGAGCACCGCCGTACTTCCAGCTCCATGAGAAGGTCCTTCCCTCCCAGTCATCACCGCAATTCTGGGTCACCGTTACCAGTGAGGTTGCAAACAGCATGACCAGCTCAGTTAATAAGGACACAAAGCCTGAGGGAAGACTGTCAAGTGAGAAATAGGATACCACAGTAACAAATATCTTCAGGAATGACAACCTGCAGGCTTCCCTCAAACATTAAAAATCAGAAAAGGTCATTTAGTTGAAAGACTGCATTTCCTTTCTTAACATCCATTGCAAAAATGTATTATTAGTAGGATACAGATGGCAAATACTGTTTAAAACCAATAAGTGGAACCAAATGCTCTAATCATTTGGGTACAGAAGAGGTTGACTCTGCAAAGATTTGGGTCTAGTCCTCTGGTGGAAGTCAGCACAAGTTCCACATTCACAGCTTTAAAGTTCCCTGTAACCATATAATGCCTTTGCTGAAAGGAAGCAGAGACACTGTGGTTATTCTGGGGAAATGTGTTGTATTAGTTTATGGATTTGCAGATGAATCAACTGCTTGAAAATGGAAGAAAACGATATGTAATTTTGAGCAAGATGCAGTATACTGTTAATATACTAATACAGTATATAGTTACAGTAATACAGCAGATACCGTGAATTCATCTTATGTGAGTCCTAAATTAATAACAATCACATTTACTTCTCTTCTAAGCTTTTTTAGCCCTAATACTGTCAGTAGTAGAGTCTGCACAATATACCAAATTGTGTTCATACAAGTAGAAGAGTGAATTTATCAAGTTTATTTTCAGTACTGGCATAAATTAAGATTTTCCTCAAGTCAAAGCATGGTTTACAATTATTATTACAAACCCATGTCAAATCAGGAACTTATTCACTGTTACCACACTGGTTACCTAATTTACACCTTCAAATCCTAATTACATCTCAGTTTAATTTTAAGTGGTAAAAATGGGATTTGCATAGCCTTTCTGAAGAGACACTGAGAACTTCTGAAGCTTTATCACAAACTCGAGTACTCTAACTATTTAGGGATCTTCTGCAAAAAAACCCCAAACAAAAACAAGCTAAAATACCTATCCTATATTGGTGGGTTGACCCTGGCCACACAGTACATCCATTTATGTGCTATCAACCGTGTGCAATAAAACAGACATGCAATGTATGCTTAGAGAGAATGCTGCCCACCTGTATGACATTCAGTATTTCATTTAGCCACCATGTCTGGAATCAATGGATCACCTCAGAACCTCAAACCCCACTACTCCAAAAAAAAAGGATTATGGAGGAAATACCAATTCCCTTTTAAGTCAATAGGACTTTTGCAATTTGGGGACTGTACTGAGAAAACCAGAAAGTATGACCTAATTATACGTTAAAGGCTCAGAAACACAGGGAGGAGAAAAACACACAGGCTCAGAAAAAAAAGAAAGTAAAGTTTGGGGTGGGTTTTTGTTTGTTTTGTTTTTATTTAATATAACCTTTTGATCATCTGAATTTTTATTGCTTGACACTATGGGTAGAAGCAAAACATCTGTGCCCTAAAAATGGAACTTCACAAAAACACAATCGCATATGAACTTACTTAATATTTCCTAAAAGTTGTAAGGTAGCTCAGTCAGTCATCTTTCTGGCAACGTGTTTCAGAACAAAACACACGGTGCATTTCCTCCTTCCCTGTAAAGCTTTTGATCAGGTGCTATGAATGTATAAGAGAAATTTGATCTCTGAGTAAGTTAGTGCTTTTTGCCGCACACCCTCAGGCTGCTGCACAGCCCCATTCTCACCCCCAGATCTGCCAGAAAGTACAGGCCTTTCAGCAGCTGAGACAACCTCTCTTCTCCATCCTGCCTAGCAAGGTAGCATGATGCTATTCAGGTAGATGCCAGCAGGATATCTACAGGGAACCAACCTCAGTAAATGTCCTGCAACACCCAAACCTTTCACCATGAAAAGCTTCCTGAAACACTCTGAGCATCTGCGGACTTCTGCAAAGTCTGCTCCAATCGCTCAACATCTTTGGAAACATTTTCCTAATCCATTTTCTTTCACAGTTTGGAAGATGGAGAGGATAGATTATTAAATAACTTTTTGGTGAGTGATCAGTTTACCCAATTGCCAGACACAGTATGTAACAGGCATCATTAAGCCTCCTATCCAGTGCTTTTCCCTGGTTCAGGAGCACTTCTGCATACTTCACTGCAATATCAAGTTCAGACTTGGAGAGAGTATTCAGGCAAAATCTTGGGGCAATACTGCTTTCCCATTTCTAGTGGCTGTGCTCCTTCCTATGCAGCCAATGATTGTTTCAACTCTTTCAGCTTCATTTTTGCATTGGGAGAGGATTATAATGGTCACTTAAGATATGGGTCAAGTTTCTTATTTCTGTGCTTGGAATACTTTCACTGTGAGGGTGACCAAGTACTGGCACAGGTTGCCCAGAGAGGTGGTGGAGTCTCCATCATTGGGATGGTCCTGGGCAACTGGCTCTAGGTGGCCCTGCTTGAGCAGGGGGCATTGGACAAGTTGACCTCCAGAGGTCCCTTCCAACCTCAACCGTGCTATCATTTTGTGAAACACTGAGTCAGATAAATATATAATAACAAATCCATAGCAGAACAAAGCTCCATCACTACCTCTTTTAGATGTTTTTTGTGTCTGCTTTTTCTTGTGTAAGTTGGCCATTATAATTTACCTTTCTCATTTTATAGTTAGTTAAAAGCCATCTGCAGTCCTTACTTGAGCAAGGCCCCCACAAAGACACTTTGCTGGACTCATTCTTTACAATGAAGCCAATATTTTGGAAATGTTAAAGCTGGAATAAGCAGCAAAACATTTCTGTATGTCAGAAAGGAAAAAAAAAAGATTTTGATAGCAACATCCATTATAAGATTTTTTTTTTTCCTACTATCATTACGCTGATTTTAATGGGAGCTACTTCCATTCACTTCAGTAGAGTTCCCCTCAATTTATCTCTGTATGACAGAAAACAGATCTCACCCCTCAGGCATATTTTTTATATGGACTCTTTAAGGAGAATTCTCCATTATGTGCTCATTTAATGCTTTTGATTCCAAGTCAACCATTTTAAATAGTAATTAAAAAAAAAACCAAAACCCTAAGTACCTTAACCAGGTATTCACCATTTAATCAAATTACAGATTTTTAAAAACATATTGCAGAGTGGTAATAGCTATCAGGATACACGGACTAAGGAAGTCACAGGGCATTTCCTTGCATCTGCCATGTGTAGAAGCAGACTAATGTAGTTTCATAGACCTCGATTTGCATGGGACATAAGAAATGAAATACTGGGGAGAAAAAAAATCTGCATTCATTTAAAATAAGTTAACTAGCTCTGAAATAACTGGCTATGAATCAGGAAACACAGATACCACACCAGAAGGACAAATGGAAAGAGACGAGATGAGCTTTGAACGTTATGGTTCTGAAGACTTAGTCACTGTATTAGGAGAGCACACAAACAGTCTGGGTTGACATATATACAGCACATAAATCTTTACTATGAGGCATATGTTTCTGACAGCACCACAGTGCACAGGCTGTTGCAAGATGCCTTTCAAAAGAAGCAACAACCTCACCATGTGTGGAAAAGATGGGTTTGCCAGTACAGCGCCCAATATAGCTAAAAATCTAGCAAGTGCTGTAGCACATGTCATCTGCAAAAGCCTCACAGGTAATAGTGAAGCAGCTGTCTGAAGAAAGGCAATATAGGAAAGCAAGTTCAAAAGTGGAGATTGCTGTGATGTGCAAGAGTCCAGAAACAAAATGAATTTTGCATTTGCAATGTAATGTTCATTTAATGCACATAATGGGGGACAGCATGTTAATATTCCGCTCCTGAATGAACAGCAACACAAAGTGAAAGACAGGTAGGATAATGGGCCTAGGAACAGGCAAAACACCACCCCTGGGTACTCATAGGATCATCATCTGGCAAACAAAATTAATAACCGACTAAGTGTTCTTACATAAGGCTGCCATCAGGAGAGCAATGGGATGGTGAGATCGGGGGATAAGCACTGCTGCTGACAGGACTGAGAGAAGTTGTGAAGATTTAGGGCACTCTTATGCAGGTGTTCTGATGGTTTAACAGTGTTTTCTTGTTATTTGCACTTGTCTTTAATTAAACCAACTGCTCAGTCCAACATCACGTTGGCCTCTATTTTGAAGGCATGCTGTGACACAGTATGGCGGCCTTTCTTGCTTTGCTAGTTTGTGAATATCTACTACATCTGCCTGCTGTGCTTTTTTTGGTTTTATGCTGGAGGCTCTCCTAGGGCTCTGCATTATCGCCACAGTATAACTACATAAGCATTATTGTTTCTTTGCTTTACCTTGTGGGCCAAAACTCTATTATCTGCACTGCAAATGACTGTTTTGATCGTGGAGGCATGGGAACATATTCTGAGAGTTCAAGAATTTACAAAACTTGGAAGCAAATATCATCACTGTCAAGAGGCCCCAACTAAATGATGAAAGGCAGAATTCCAGCCCTAGAGATTAAATTATTTGATTAAATTCTCTCAGAATAACATTTTTCAAGAACAAGGGCCCAAAATTTCAGCCTTTAAATACAAATAGGCTTCGTGTGTTTAGGGGCTGATAGATGCTAAAATACAGTTTCAAAAATTCAGAGTGGGAATTTAAATACAGATAATTGTTGAAGTACAGTGCAGTTATATTATCACAACTTAATACTTAAAACCACTCAAGATAGCATTTCAAGCATTTGAAAGTAAATGCCTCATTAACAGATTGCAGCTTTTATAGTGTGAGTCACTAAGA
This sequence comes from Morus bassanus, assembly GCA_031468815.1. NCBI lineage: Eukaryota > Metazoa > Chordata > Aves > Suliformes > Sulidae > Morus > Morus bassanus. The sequence goes on along the minus strand of CM062567.1, from coordinate 52,170,330 downwards.
ACTTCTGTTATGATGATAAAAGCACATTGAAAGCCATCCAAAAAAAAAATAAAATCAGCCTTTTACAAGACAGTTCCTCCAAGGTGCTGCATACTCTGCAGCACAGGGGAAAACAACCCTCAAATACCAAATGCTACATTCTTCCTGGTTAAAGACTGTAATTCTTAACTTTTCTTCAGAACAGCATCTGGACTCTAAACATGTTCTGTATTTATTACTAAGCTACAAGGATATGAAAAGTCACAAGTCATTTTGACAGGCATTCTCCCCTCTAATTGGGGTTGCAGGTAAGTCTGGCACGACTGAAAGGAAAAGCCGGTAATGCTACATGGAAGCAACGTCCCCCTGGGTTTTTGCTGAGAGAGAGTGAGGTTCATTCTGTCACTCTCGCTCACCCCTTCAAGATGCTCAGTCCCAGTACCCCAGCAGCACGACTTCAGTGGGGCTGGCACCAGTAGAATTTCCCACTATGAAAGTGATGGTGAAGGTGAAAGGCTGCAGGATGGACAGAGACTATGTACACTGAATCTCTTCTATGCCAAGTTATTTTGTGTGAGGACCAAGCAGAGGGCCAGATTCTGAAGACTTCAAGAGCATACCATATTTAAAGAACCTGATCTAATGTTGAGGTATCATAGCATAACTCATGACCTTCACAGGCTTTCCTAAAGTTTAATTCCAGAAAGTCATCCTGTTGTAATCTACAGATGCAAAAATCATAGTGCACCTTGATTCCTGACATCTGGAGTCTGCCTGATTACAGGCTTCAACATTTGGCCCAGTATTTTGGGGCCATAACATGGGAACCCAGCTCTGAACACACAGGAGATGGTGGCAGGCCAAGGGTGTGCTGAAAGACCAGCTCTTCTGCCACACAGGACTGAAGTGCAAAGCCCTCTTTCAGACAGACACCATTTAGGAGCTTCAAAATGCTTCGCTGTCCTCCTGTGATCAAACTAAGATTCTTTCTTTATCTGAAGTACCTGCTTCTCCTGCTCCCACTCCCCTGGATTGAATTTAGTTCTTGATATTCAGGATGTCTATCGAGACTGAACATTTTGCACAGCATCAATTTATTTCCAGCTAGTAGAGGCTAATAATTGGTAGCATAGTTTATTACGGAATTCATTAATATTTGATTTTAAGGACATGGCATACTCTGTCAGTAGCTCAAAATTACAGTGTTGCATAACTGCTGTGATCTACTTAAAATTACATTTTTCTGTCTTAGAAGTTCAAAGATTAACGAGGAAGAGAGAAAGAAAAAGGAAGCATATTCAAGATTTGAAGACTAGATTTGAAGACTACCAATGAAGGCAAGATGGTTACCCAAAAGCTGACAGGCTAATGAAGAAACCATTAGTCCTCTTGAAATGCCCCATGCGTACAAGTTAATACCATAACAAATTCTTGAGCTTGCTTCTCCTTCAGGCCATGAACATCTTCCCTGTCCCCAGCAGGAAGACTTGTGGATCAGAAGTCATCCCCTGAACAATCACTGACCTGAAGAAGAGCACCTGCTTTTAATAACCTGTCAGAGACAGCCTTGCAAGGCTACCTTGAAAACAGCGAGCAGAAACAACTGACTTTGCTTATAAGGACAAAGGTTTCTCAAAATTCACAATACTTTTTTCACTTCTAGTGATCATGTCATATTTCCTACATTAAACACAAGGCAGACAACAGAAGCATAAAAGGCAATTATTAAAAAAAATTTGGAGCACCTCTAAAATTCACTTGCTCATGTATCAGCACCTCATTTCTGAAATGCCCAGATTTAAAGACATTATTCCACCTACTACTGACACACAGCCACCTCTGAGGAAAGCACAGGGGCCATTTCAAATTTCCAGATCTGCCTCCACTGATTTGAAAGTATAAATGACCAAAGAGCAGCTTGATTAATAGGCACTTTCCTGCAACAGCTTAGACAAGCACATAAAGATATGGGTTAATTACTCATGCAAGGAAGAGCTTCCCTCAACCAAACTACCTACTTGCTACTCCATAGAACTCTCTTCCTGGGTAACCTCCCATCTCCCCACAGAAAGCAGGTGACAATAACCTCCTAGGTTTACCAAAACCTAATAATATAAGTGGTGTGATCATAAGCACAAAAAAGAAAAACCAAAACAAAAAAAAAAAAAAAAAAAAACCACAAAACACCCACCACAACAAAAAAAAAAAAAAAAAAAACAACAAAACACCATAGAGGTCTTCTGATTAATGCTAAACTAATATTTCATTACAGTATAGAACAGCTGTAAAGTACATGTCCACCTTAATTATAAACAATTTAATTTTGATAAATTACATTAGATGAAAATTTAATATTGGAGCTATTAGAACTGGTTCATTAACCCTAACAGCTCATTTACAGAGTAAGTCATTTCCATGGGTCCAGTACATGACTTGCACTGATCGAAGTAAGAATGAAGCCAGTATTTAAGGGTCAAATTCAGCTCGATTCCAAGTGCACCAAGTATTTCATTTTTTTCTTTTGTATCTTTCATGTAAAACAGACATCTCACTAAAATGAGAGAATGCCTGCTCAGAAAAAAGGCTGTCCTAATTCAAGTATCATTAAAGAAAATAAACATTTTAGAGAGAGAGAGATGACTGGGAGAAAAAAAGCTCAATCTCTTCCAGATAAGCATCAAGCAGTGAAATTATGAACCTCATAATTTCAACCTCAACCAATACATTTAGCAGAACAGTAGCAACTTTATGTCTGAAACAAATGCCTGTAGTATAATATTAAGATATTGCTAAAATCCCTAGCAGTTATTAACATATGTACACCCTGAATTACTTCTCCAATCACCATGTCACTGGATAAAAGAAAGGCAATTCCTCCATACCGGGTGGCTCTCTCCTACGATAAAAAAACAAGGTGTTGCAGTGCATGAGGAGGCTCAGGCCACTGCTGGAGGCAGGTATATCCTGAACCTCAATGCGAAATGTCTAATTCCCTTTAATGCTTTCCTGGAGCATTTCTCAGGAAGTCCCCCGTCCCTTCTTGGATACAAAAGCCTTCCCCTGCTTGGCACACAGGGATCCGCTGCCCATCTCTGGGCTGCAGCAGGAAAGGCCAGAAAGGAGCTAAAGGCTAAAAACCTAGGTATCACAGCAATGACTACTGGGACACCGGGCTCTTGTATCCTACACATGATTACTATTGCACTGAAAAAAGTTTTTTCTAATTGCGTTCCTAATTTAATCCCAGATTGAAATAAACAGATTACTTTTGCATGAAAAACTCAAGAAATAAAATCCATGAAAACCAACATAATTTGTTACTTCAAAACTACATATGTTACTATGTAGCTACATAAGCTCCTAGTTATTATTACACATCATTGCTTTATTATGTTCTTACTAAATCCTTAGTTGCAAAATGTATTAGTTCAGCTTAAACTGGAACAAAATGTCTCAGACAATTAGTATTATTTCTCAGTTATACAGGTTTTTTCAATTTTAGTTGCATACATCTACTATGCACCCTTATATTTCTCTACGCATTTGTAACATATGACACTGGTATACTGATGGGGCAACAGCAACTGTAAACCAGAGGGAAAACTTAGATATCCCCAGTTTCTGGTTATTTCTTAGCAGTCAAGGAGTAACTATTCTGTAGTGAAGATGGGAAAGAGGTAACTCCATAGTGCCTTGAAGAAAAGTAATTCAAGACTCCAAGATAAAAAAACATAAAATCAGAAATAACGGTGTTCACATATGTTTTCCTGCATCGTATGGCTCATAAAAGTGACTCTGCTCTCAGTACATCATTACTCTGTGTACATATATGATAATCAAGGATAGCATAAGGTGCTTAAATGCAGATGCAATACCATACAGCAAACCATTCACCAGATAACTGTTCCATATTACAACGGGGTGGAGGGGAACCGAAAATTGTGCTTCAAACTCTCTGGCAAACATTGAATTGCTTTGACTGATACTTTACAAGAAATAAGATATACGTGTTCACGTACACACTTGTAACTACTACCATATACCTAAGTAAAAAAGAGCCGTTACCAATTGCACATGGAATATGTCCCATCTTTCCCATCAGCAAACAACTGCTTAAAGAAAGTAACTTACACTGAGCAACAATGAATACCTTAGTCAAGGGGAAAGGCATACTTTTCTGCATGCTCCAAAGGCTGTAACATTTGGCATCTCGGGGAAGTCTTCTTGGCACTTCAGCCTAGGGTAAAAAAAATTTCTAGAAACTATTCCTCATTGAAATTGACAATGTTCGGTGAATGCCATTTTACTGACATGTCTGTAGGATCCTGTACTAAAGTTCAGATTCTTATCTTAAGATGGTGAAATTGACACAGTGCACCTCCACTAGCATAGATGTTATCTACAACAAGATCACTCAGTGTATACACAATAGAAACCCAATGAGAATTTTTTTTCTCTGTGATTCAAACCGCTCTTACACAGAGCAGACAGAGTAACACAGATTGTATGTCATAACTACAAAGGTCTTGTAGGTTATTCAAAGTACATACTGTACAGTATGTCTCATTCTGGTGATACAGTTCAACCTGAGCTTATAAGGAACTCCTGTAATATATATAACATCTTACCATTGCCCAAAGTTTTTGATGCATCTCAAAGGCACCAAAAAACCTTCTGATTGGGCCAATATTATATTAACATTTACATAGTAACAGATTAAGAAGAAAACCAAATATTAAAAGGATCATAACTCATGATGCTCTTGAAAAAAAAAAAATCAGTCATAACTGAAGACATGATTATTGGTATAAAGTTCGTAATAGGTATGTTACACCCTCAGAATGTATGAAAATGTCTAAATACAACCATTGTATATCATAAGCACTCCAGCTTCTCAATGCTGATGAGCCCTGCGGCTCATGCTTATATAAAAATGTACAGGAATGCATGCGTGGGCTGTGGTACAGACATATTTGTCACATGGGTCATGATCTCAATCAAATGAAAACCCTTTTCATTTACCAAGCACACCAAACACACTTCCCCTACATTTATCCACCTATCTACAGATAATCAGATGAATGAATCTAATTGAACTTATATGTGTAATTATATGAACAGTTCTGCAAAAAGCTCTGAAGTACTTCTAGTTATTTGATAGGAATTATGAGGAATATATGAAATAGAAAGCGGCACATACACAGTTTTTTGGCTCCAGTATGGGATGCCCTGTCTAACATATTGCCTCAATTCCAAATTTCTGTTTATATCATATTTCACTGTCTTAAGTCCCCTGTACATTTCAGTATATCTTTAGATAGATGACAGGCAGACACAGATGACAAATACACATTACAATGGTGACACAAGAGCAGTTTCATACTGAACAAAGCAGACTTCCCATTTTAAGCAGTATTTGAGCTCTTTGTTTATAAAACCAAAACAACAAACAAGCCTCCCTCATTTTCTGGTCAACTTTTCTCATGTCTGCTGCTGAGAATAAGATTTTAAAAGTTGGACAACTCAGTTAGGCAGTACTTTGCAAGATATGAGACCATGCAAAATTACATTTAATTTTGGAAGTTGCTCTTTTTTAACCTAGTCTTCATCTAAAAAAAATCATATGGAAAGATAATTTGTTTAAAATCCACTGTTCTGTAATGAGAGCTAGAATAGAGAGACTTAACTTTATGGAAGTTAAACATTTGGGTAGTTGAGATCATATCTCTCTGTTTTAAAATTTTATTTCATAAAAAAAGCTTCAAGAACACTGTGACTTGTTCACATTCCAATATTTTTTTTTTTTTTTAAAAAAGGCATCTTAGATTAAGCTCATCATCATAAATAGTCTTCAGACTGCAAAATTGTCATTATGGTCTGACCGTATTTTTAAGCAGGACTTCACTGAGAATTCACTAAAGCTCCAGGACTGCAGTCCCAGAGAGATTCAAGTCCTGGTGCATTTTTACCATTGTCTTTCCCTCTCCATAAAGCAGCACAGTTGACCAGACAAGCCACAGTCCTCCTTCCAGCTGCAATCTTTTCAATTCACACCTTCTCAAATTCCAAGCCCTCAAAAAGCAGGTATATTTTATAGGTACAGGTACACAGAAATGGATATATGTTGCCCTAAGATGGCCAACTGATGAGAAAAAAAAAATTAAATGCCCCATACACTCCATTCATACCCTAGTCCCCTGTTTGACAGGCCCTGCTTCATACTGCAGCACCTCTAAGGTGGCATTGTTACCAGATTTTCCCAACCAGCCCATTCATCTCAAAGCCATTAACTCTCCTGACACGTGTGCCTGCAAGCACCTGTGGGCAGCAAGAACGAGAGGTCTCTGCTGAACAGAATAAATGCACCTCATTGCCAGGAGCCAAGGAACAACTCATCACCTGCAAGTGTCAGCAGAGATGTGACATGAACCCTCCCTCGGCCAGAGAAATAAGCCACACAGTACTTATTCAAGCCCACACAGTCACTCCGCAGAGTCATATGCTCTTCCCAAACAGGCACACATACACAGAAGTAACAGCCAGTGCAGAATTTATGAATTCTTGAGTAAGCAAGAATATTCTTTCCTCTCCACAGTATGCAGCTGAAGTACTTTGGAAACCATATGCCATAAAGAGATAATTTATTGTCAAAATGCAAGTCTTCAGAATAGCTGTCTATGGGGCCTCTCCATAAATTCACATAAAGCTATCAAGGCTCAGGCTTACAGCACAGCATAACCACGTTGAACAGCATTTCAGCCGCTCTCCAGATTCTCTGGTATTCTGGATACTGTCCAAGTAGTAATTAATAGAGTCAACACATTCCCAGTATTTGGTGTTGACTCTGAACCGCACAAAATTGCCTCCTCTGAGAGTACTGAAATGCAGAACACATGAAATCATATCGGACGCTTTCAGATGTGGAACTTACACAATATTTGCTGCGGATAATAAAATCTCATCAGCCCTCATTCAAGCTGGATAATAACAATCTATTTTCTGTCAGAGCCAGAGACATCTAAAAAAACATTCCTTCTCCTCCAGTTATGAAAATAAAGAGCTACATCTACAAAGCTTTATTTTATAGCAGTATCAAAATAATGTAAATAACACACTGGAAGCACCACGATGCAATACGAGCTTCATATAATCCAGTTACCTACCATCAAATCACTGCATAAAGGAAAAAATCTGCAGTTTGTGTGGTGCTTACAAAACAGCTGTACTCACAGTCAACAGAGGGGCAAAGCCCTGTGTTTATTTCTGGAAGATCGACACAGGAATGGTGTCAGAACCAATTTGTCTGGCTCCGTGCCTCACCTCCAGCTTGCAAGACCGCAGTTGAAAGGGTCATTTGATCTGTTATACTTCTGCAACGTCCTGCCTGCTGAGCTTGCCCACAAGGATGCCAGTTCACGCCTGGTAAACCATCTTGGTTGCTCATTCCCACCATGCAATAAGCCACAGCTTCACCAGAGCACTAGGGTAAAGTTTTGACTGTTGAAGAAGACTTCAGCGTCCCCTCCAGAACCACTGGGCAAGCGTTTGCAACAGCACTATCCAGCGCTACCCATCTCTGCGATGCACAGCCACACAACCGAGCCAGGCATTATCAGATATTAATGCGATTTTCTCACATTATCAAGTCAACCAAAAGAAGGCAATGCTGTGAGGAAAGATCTGCAGCAGTCAGTGCACTACAGAGGTGGCACAGATGTGAAGGGAAAAGGGAGAACTGTAAAGAGAGAGGATTGCCTAAAAAGCATTCAGATATCATTGACTGTGTTTTGTTTAAGAGGAGAGTAATTTTTTTTCCCTCATTTACAGCTCAGAAAGAACACCAGTTTGCTGCATACCCAGTTTTTTCTTATTCGTACCCAAACATAGCCCTTGCACAGGGGCAGCTATTACCAGACCCTGAGGCTAAGCCTTAGCAGCCTGAGTGTTACTTTTATTGAGCTACTGTAATTCTCTCGACTTCTGAAAACCAGACTGTTACTGCACACTTTACTCAAACCTTCAAAAACATTAATGTCTAAGTGTTGTTTTACAGATGCCTGAGTATCTCAGGGATAGCCCATGAAAAAGATCTAAAATAAATTGTCCATAACCCTAAATTTACTTCACACACATGGAAGATTTTTAGGGCTCAGTGAAATAACAAATACCAATGTGTTTGTTTCAGGTTTTGATCTTGCAAAATTAGGTAGTCCCTCTAGCCTTTTACAGGAGAAGCTAATAACGTAAAAAAAAATACTCTCTGCAACTGCGTCTAAGTAAATCACCTAACTACTGCATATGTAAATGAAATAAATGCTTTAATTCTCCTACTAATTGGATACAGGAAGTACACAATTTTCAAGTAGGGCTTTCTTGTTCCAATACCAAATACCAAAACTTCATTACCCAATTGTAATTACTTCCTCTTCATTATGTAGTTTATCAGTAAAGAGGGAGAGGAAGGCTATGGTTCCACGATGGTTAATACACACATGGCACTCGGCAACACAAGTGATGCTGATTAGGCAAGGATACATGACTGCATCTTTGCTGAATTAGCCAAGGAACTTCGTATCGAGCTTTTGCTAGCTTTATACAGGTTCATGGAGGAGAGCATAAAGCACGCCAGCACAAGTTTAAGCTACCAATAATTTTGCAACGCATTTGAACCATCAGAAGGAATTTATATCTCACAAAAACTCTGTGGTCAGACAATGACATTTGAAGAGAAAATAAAGTGGAATCACGAGGGGAGAAGAGGAGGAAAAGGAAATGTATGGTGGCAGGTGGTAGAAAGGAACCAAATCCTAAATAATCAGGTTGGGCAGAAGACAAGTCTTGCAGCAGGGAGAGCCAGAACAAGGGAAGAGGCAGTCTTCCAAATACATTTGGGTTATTTAGGAATATAGCCATATGGTATCAGGGACATGTAAAGCAACAAGCTCGTTTCTGTAGCAAAATGGTGGCACTACGGAGTCAGGAGAAGTAACATTCCAAGATACTGTGTTAGGTTTCTTGCAAGAGACAAACTGGCTTGATTTCTCCTTATGCATCTTTATATCCTTAAATAATCTCACAATGTGAGCCCTGTCCTCCCCTCCCACCCTAGAAAGCAATAAACAGCACTCACTCTTACTACAAAAATAATAAATAAATAAAAAAAAATACGCCAAGCAGTTATGGTACAAACCAGCTCTTGTGAAAGGGAACAAGGAAAAACAACAGTGTTGCTACTTACATTCTTGTATTGCTCGTCTTGTTGATAATTACAGATTTTCCAGTCTGATCCACATTGTGATCCATTCCAAAGTAAGCTGCCACTCTGTGCACTAACATCCTCTGATATGACGACATCTGAGGGAACTTTTTATAGTGATTACTGGAAAAAAGAAAACAAATCGCACTGATAATTACATTTCCCTCTGAGCTGTAATTATATGAAAATAGCAATACATTCGATAATTCAGTGGACAGAAATCTAACTGAAAACTTCTCCTTTGTGCATTTACATCTAAATGTTTGCTACAAGAAGGCAGAAAAAAGAAAACAATTATTTTTAAAGCTTCTAATAAGCACATTTCCATGCGCTACATTGGGACAAACAAAGCTCATGCTTCATGGTATTTACTGATATTGGGAAGAACTCCCCCCCCGACCCTGCACACACGCTCACGCTCCCTGCACAAGCAATCCTGCAGATTTGCCAAGATATTGGCAACAGCTTTCTGCCTTTCTCCCAAAGGTCAGATGCAGGGCGATGCTAGAAAGATCTAGTTTGGCAAATACTCCTTTATTCTCTCTTAGTGACAAAATGCTTATTTCCCGTCAGCATAATTTCTCCCTCTGCTGCTATTCCGACTCTCTAATTTTTAAAGCTGCAGAAATATTTTATTATAAAGAGCACGTGGTAGCAAGAATCCCTCCACCCAAGTCCAGATTTATTTTTCAACACATCAGAATAACATAACACACAGGGATACTTGTGAGGTAGCGTATTTGATCATCCTCCACACTGAAAGCTTTAATTATATTTTTGGACCTAAATGAGCGGAGCCAGTGCAATTATGACGCAATGAAAAGCAAAAGGTTTTAATTTTCCTCTACTGTATTTTAAGCAGTACCACCATGTGTCAGGAAATAAAAGCCTGATTTTGCAGCATGCCAGTAACAGTGCTCAGGAGCACTGTGGTCCATATGAGCATATCCCTTGCACAGCTCACGTTGCTACATGCACACGTGACTTAATAACCAAACGTGGAACTCAACTTACTTGTTGTCACTAATAAAATCAATAATTTCCTGTTCCATTTTCAAGAGTATCATTCTGTCCCTGTCAAAAAGAAATGCAAGGATTTGTAGCATCAACTACCAATAGACATTTTAGACGAAGAAATGAATATATCAATGTTTACAATGCAATTTCGCAAGCATCGTCAGCCATCTCGATTCAAAATTAAATGTGCTTTGCCCTGGCGCATCTGGAGAAGATTGTGGGCTGCTTTGTTGCACCTTCACTGACATACATGTTAGATTTAGCTCTTTTTTGAGCTCAACTACAGTCTGAGTGCGCTTCCAGACACGCTAGTCTGTGATCAATGCCTTGCATAGAAAGGCTCTGACTGCTACGGATAGCTTTGGTCCTTTTTCACCATTTTTTTGATGCAAAATGTGATTTCCAGATAACCTAGCTCTTTCATGACAAGAGCTGCTAACCACAGAAATTTTCAACACTTTGTCTGAGACATATCTTCCATGAGGCATTGATCTGCAGGCAAGAAGACTGGGCACATCTCATCTAGTTAGCACAATGGAGAACAACGCCTTTGAACTACGGCTCCCAGGAGGCAATGCCACAGCATTTCTCAGTCAAAATGCTCTGTTTTCAACGAGAAGGTCTCAGATGTTCCTTTTCCCCCCATCTCCTGCCAAAAACATTCAAAAATTTCCCCAGCATATTTCCGCACACACATTTTTTTTTCTAAGCTTGACAGAGTCTATCACTCCTTAGTTCTTTTGAACTTTCTCATTTTGTGCAGATAAAACAATCCAAGGACCTTCTATCACCTATACCAGAGGTTATGCAAGCTGTTAGGTACCCAATTATTCCTATTTCTCCTATAATTGCAGAATTACGTGGTACCTATTTAACAAATTCAATTGAAATAAATGATGAAAAATCACAAGGTATGAAAGTGTTATATATCCTTCCTTAAATGTTTAGAGGCAAATTTAACACTGAGATGAGCTTGTTGCTCCCAATGAAAACTACAGGAATACCAGGAGCAGAATCCAAGCGCTGTGCACAGGATTTTAATTGTGTGCAGCACTGCCAAAAGAAAGCTACTTTATATCCATATACAAATCTCCAACTGCAATGGGTGACTAGATGGTAAAGTAAAAGTTGATGACTTTTTATAGCTTTTTGCTCAGTTAACAGCCTAACTCCTTCACATTTTCCCTCATAACTATCTCCAGAAGTAATAAAACACAGCAAACAGTTACAGGAACTTGAAGACTGCCAGCTTTAATTTCAGGAGTGCCAGCTCTGATGCAGAAAATACCTACCTGGGGTTATTCTTTAACGTGTTAATGAGAAACTCATGCAAATCTATGCCTGTTGAGTCTGTATACTCTTGACTGCAATCTGAAAAATAAAAACAAACACCCACCCCACTCATTTATTTCATTTCAACAGTTATGATTAAGCTATGTTATAAATCAAAATCCATTTTCCAGTAACAATCTGAAAGCATATGCTCTGAAAGAAAACGTTAATTTGGAGTTCAGCCAAGAAAGATCTATGCTTGGAAGCATTGGTTGGACGTTCATGGTTCCTCTGTACCTTTCTACTGAGAACACAGCACCAAAACTAGACACCAACAGAAACTGCTGGTCATTTGAAAAATCACAGGAAACCTTCAATGCCACTCAAGACCCTGTCAAGTTCTTCCTCTGAACTACTGAATAAAATTTTTAAAAAATGAAAAAAAAAAAAAGTTTTATTCATCAATGTCTCTTTGCATCACTTAATATATGCTGTACACACAGCAAATGAGGCATCATGCCAATGGGAATTCTATTTGCATTAACAGATTGAAATCCAGTGACACCCGAGAGTGGGCGGGTAATAAGGATGCGTGACAGTAGTCAGAATTGATTTTTCAGCATTGCTGTATCGCCTGGCTCAGAAGTACACACAGATCCTCAAGCTGGTGTGAACTGTGAGAGCTCCATTGAAGCCAACTGACAATTCACACCAGCTGCGGATCTACACCCAGGTAGGCAATGATTACTTTTGAGAGATTATGCTGCAACTTTATATTATGGATTAATAAAAAGATCTTTTAAAGAAATACCAAATTTAGATACAAGATCTTTTCTGAAGAATTCTTAGTAGGTGATAACAGTAGATTGCAATGCAGGTTAAAGGTCATGGATGTACTTCCTTACAGCATTTAAGAGAAATTCTCCATGAGAGGGGAACAATAGTGACAAGGATTACTCTCTACTGACTAGATTGCACAAGTGACATGCCAATGTATTATCTTTAATGGGGAAAAAAGTGTATTAGAGTCTTACACTTATTATATAATCACACATATATTTACATATATATGTGTTTATACCAACATGGTTAAGTATTCAGACGATTTTACATTAAAGTAAATTAACAACCAACCTCTAATAATAACAACCTCTAATAATAACAACCTAATAACAAGCTCAGTTTGGAAGGTTTCTCCACTTTCAAAGCCCAATGTTTGTATGAAAAACACTCTCATGCATACACATTTCAGGTTCTGAATTTTCTCCATGTATGAAGACACTTCTACTGTGTATTTATACACAAATAAAGAAATGCATGCTTATAAAAACATACAATGCTTTTTATAACAGTAACTATAGCAATTTAAGTATTTTTAAGGTCACCTTTTGATAACATTCTGATCTTGGTTTTTTCACTGTTTTTATCTTTTTCTTTATTTTTATCCTTCTCTTTTTCTTTCTCGGAGTCATCTTTACTAGATTTATCTTCTTCTTGCAAGCTAGGAAAACTTGAAAGCTGTAGTTGGATTGATTCCTGTTGGAGGTGGGGAAAAAAAAAATAAATATAAATTTAGGGCCAGATTCAGTAAGCTTCCTGTGGCTTCAAACCTGCAGAGATTTGCATTAAACTACACATAGCTAGGAAAGCTGAAGCCAGATACATTTCTTTCCTTTTTGAAAAATGATTTTTTTCCAGGAGAATAATAGCAACTTAGAGGTCAAATTCTAGCGGTAAGTGTATTTCTTCCCCAATATTCGAATACTATAAACTACCTATATTAAAGGCACTATATTATTCTACATTTTAGTAATTCTCACTTAAGACTTGTTAGAACAGTGAAATATATTTTATATGGGCTTTAAGTAATTCTATAATTTAATCAATACTATACATGTTAAATGACGATTGATAGATAGATGTCTGAAAAATAAAACTTTTTTTCCCCTCACTAAAAAATCCTGCAGGTTCATATGAACTGTTTTGCACACGTAAGTGCAGTTATCAGCTAGACTGAGCTTTCAGGCTCTGACAATGGAAGACTGCCAGAAAATTATAAACTCAGTTGTATACAAGAGGGCTTACTAACTTAGCAGGTACTTTATTTTTAAAGACACATGAAAACATGCCTTTAGCAAAAGGGGTGAAATGTGCATTGTGATTTTCAAACAAGTTGTGGTAAGGGAACTTCTCCAAGGCAGCACAAGTTTTATCCTCAAAAATTCAGTATTTCAGAGACTATGAGTCCCTTTGAAAGCATGCTTCCACTTTAAAAACTTAATTAAAACTGAGAATTCAGGCTGGTTTGCTTTTTCTGATTTCCTTTAAAGAACTTGTTATTTCCCACTTACAACATTACTTATATTGGCTTTGTTTTAACAAAATAAATTTTGTTTCCTTTTGAAGTTACCATGGCATAATTTATATATTTCAAGAAATACCAATCTGGTTGGATAAAACTGAAAGCAGCATGCTTCTGTGTTCATATTCTTTTGAAGAAAAAATGGCCAAAATAATACTACATTCTTAAGTAGTGTAAAAATGCACATTTTAATTAAGCTGTCACAAAACTCCCTGGTAATACAGTTTTCTTTAATAGAAGAGAGTCCTGCATGCCTGATAATTTTCGGCATCATGTTAATGAAAGCCAAATTCACCAATACTGGAGAAATCAGAGTGTCTTGAATGCTAGTAAATTCCCTTCCTTCAGAATTTTTCAAGTAATACTAGCATACCAAAGGATGAATACAGAACTTTAAAGTAAGGGGCATGTTTTTTAAGCAACCAGACCATTATGAATTCAAAAAATGCTTTCAATAATTATTACAAATTTTAGGTTTCTGATTTTTTTTAAAAGAATTACAAATCAGCCACCACAACACATGTAAGACAAGATCCTAACAGAACAAGATATCAGCATAAACATGCCACAGTAAGACAGAAATTGGGTAATTTCTCAGCTTAATCGACTTTTTGTGAAGTTCGAATGTGGCACAAAAGACTTGAGATGAAAAGCACTGTAAAAAAGAAACAAAGCCCTAGAGCCAAAATTTAACCTGAACTACCATCCTTAATTCCTACTTCTGTTAGTTTTAGCTGACAGTATTAGCCAAAAACTGAGCATACAGAGGGAAAGAGTGGGAACTCCTGGTCATTTGAGGTAAGGATACCTAAAAAAAAAATGTTTGCTAATTTGCCCAGTTGCACTCAGAGGACTAACGTTATGCCTGCTTTCTTTCACTTCAAATGGCAGTTCAATTTCTCATTCAAAGAACAAACTTTGGATCAACCACTGCCAAAAGACCCCAAAAGATAACTCTGATTCCCTGCACTACCCAGAGCAGAACAACTCTGCTACTAGCTTTCCAAAACAGAAGAAAAATGTAACTGGCCATGCTGTTCCCAGGATATTAATCCCAACCTTCAGAGTGGTTGTTAAAATGCACTTATGAAAAGAAAAACGACAGACTTTACACATAAGCACACATATGAACATACAGTAGATACTGTCTTACATGTAACATAATACTTATATACTTGCACTAGAAGAAACACACAAGAGGGCTGAAGTTGTGAAAGCAAGCTACCGTATATTTTCTTAGATTTTTATTGGTTTTTGTCAATAATAAAATACAATGTTAATAATACATTGATACAAGGTAAGTATAGTGAACAACAAAATAAATGTTCAAATTGCAATAATACACTTCTTGGTCAATAGTATAACATTAAAGGCAACATTCCTTTTAAGTAAGGACATAGTGAACCATTGTGTAAGCGTTCAAGATCAAGTAATACAGGTAAACAAGTTTTTTCCCTATACAGGAAAATGAAGGCAAGTATTCAAATATAAATACAAACATCAAGTCTGCAGCACAATCCATACTCAGTAGTTCTGGCAATGTACCATACATTCTCTGGTAATTAATTCCCTGTGCTTTGTAAACCATTAAGATAAAATAATAATTTAAAAAAAAAAAATTTCAAACTGAAAATAAGATTTTTCTCTTCTAAAGTGAAAGCAAAGCAATTCAGTTGGCACAAAACTTCCTGTATCCTTCAGCCAGTCCAAGGAGGAGCCTGCAGGTCCAGCTTTCCATGGCAAAGCTGAGCTGCGTTCATTAGTAAAAGGTCATTACAGCAAAAGTGCAATTCCTATCTAATTGATTACATCAATCCAATTGTGTCTTTAGGAAACAGATGCTGGGGTCCAGGGAAGCATTTTATCTCCCATAAATGTTTCAATACAGTCAAAGAAATCTTTGCCACGGCTGGCCAGTCAGGTAAGACCAGAAGCTGTGTGTAACAGGAACCTCCTCCACCTGGCATCAGGGTGCAATCTGGACAGATATTTTACCTCAAAACCTGCCAGTCTCTCTGACGTTTAATACAGGTCCTGTGAATTACATTATAAACTACCATGTGATGCTTAATACAGTCTCTTTATATTATTCTCCTTTTCATTTTCCATTAAACAATAGAAAATACAAATGAAGGCAGAACAAAAGCCACGCATCTTGAGTAACCCAAGTTAAGCAGAAAGCATATACCTACAACAGAACAACTGATAAAATAACCTGTCCATCTACTGCATAAGCATTATTGTAGAGCAGTAGAACATGTAGATGTCTCCCTGCTAAACAACCTGGTTTTTGGTCTTTCAGAAAAAAAAAAAATAGAAAAAACTCTCCATACTTATGAGCTAAGAGGAGAGCTGGATTTGTTTTGTTTCAAGTCAATAGAGGAAAGTGAGAAAGTACACTTAAATGTGATTTTTTGTTTTTGTGCTAAGCTCACAAGAAGTCACTTGCTCAAGCCCTCTTGATGGCTGATCTCATTTGCACATAAACATCTCATAAATCATAAACATCTCAGTGCTCATGATATTTTGGTTTTGGGTTTTTTTAAGCCTTGCTCTTACCAGGCAAGCAAAGAAGAGTTATTTGAAGTTTATACTTTTGCTTTTTGGGGTATTTTTTAAAGTTAGTCTACAAAGACTGCCACCAGTGTTATTGTCTGAGGTGAGGGGTGCAGGGGACAGAACTCTACCAGCTGTTGGGAATACAACACTACCAGTACAGATAAACTCAAATACACACTTTTTTTGATACCGGAAAAATCTACACCAAGAGTTTAGGAAACAAATGTTACTGAGTAAGAGGCATCATTGGCTCTACTAAGGTATTTTCAAGAGCAAAGAACCTGTGAATTTTATGTGAAGGGGACAGTGATATGAACTGGAGTCTCAGAGGAACCAGAAACCAGAGCATATTCATAACTGTATCTGGTGCAGCCTGGAAAGAGATAGCCTTAGAGAAAAGAACATATTAATATTCTTTTTGATTGTTATTTTTTTTTATTTTAAAAATCTGAATTCTTTTGAATTCTTTTCCATTTGCTGAAATTTTCAGGGGGTCTGGAAAAAAAAGCAAACAACACCCTGTGATATAGTATCAAACTAGTATTTCAAAATAAAGTTCACGCTAACCAGATAACTTCATAAAAAACATGTTCATTGTCGGATGTAATTTTTCCCCCAAGAAAGACATTGTTAAATGCCCAATTAAGTAACATAATCATGCAACTGAACATGGACGTCAACCATGCAGCTAACAGCAATGATTGCAAGCATACCTGATTATCATGAATATTTTCTGCTCCCGGGCGAGGGGATGACTCTTCACACACAGCAAGACTCCGGACGAGTTTTCCTTTAGCTCCTGACTGAATAAGAGAGAGAGGAAACAAAACAGAGAACACTACTACTGACCCCAAGTCACATTAGCTGCACTCATCAGTGGTCCCTAAATATCCCAAATAACCACTGCCCACCCAGCCAGCAAAATTGTATCTGCCTTCAATATGGATAGAAAAGGACTCTAAGCAATGAGCCATTTGCCACACAGGGGAGGTGGTAGGTTTCTTTTTGTTTTTAATAGTTTCTGCTACAGTTCACTCCCACCAAAAAGCATAACAGCAAAGAATAGATAATCCAATACCGAGGGCAATTTAACATCAAGTTAAACTCAAAGGTTCCTTCTGTCATTTTGTTTTGGGGGGGTTTTTGTTTGTTTGGTTTGGTTTCCCCACCCCTTATTCTAATAGTATTATATCCAAGAAACAGACAATAAAATGTGCAAGTTTTAGGGATCTGCACTTTGAAAATTAAAAGGTTTTTTTGTGGTTTTGTTTGTTTGTTTGTTTTTGGTTTTGTTCCTAGAAGCGCCTTCCCCCCCCTTAGGGAGCTAGTCAGTGTGTGCCTCTTTATGTCATGATCGGTCCATTAAAATAAAATTCAAACAAAAACATTAATTAATAAAGCAAAAAGAACGAGCTTTTTCCTTCCCCAGTGGCGCACACAAGCACACATGCTGTCTAACACAAGCACACAGCAAGCCCAGCAGCATAAAATTATGATGGATAAATAAAGGGTGAGCCTCACACATTTTATCTAGAGGAAGTCCTCTGCATTTGTGTAACAAGATTGCAGGGTAAGGCAGAGGGGGGGAAAAAAAAACCCAAACAAAAAAACCCCCACAAAACACAAAAATCACCCACAAACAAGAAAACCTCCAACCACCACCCAAGTGATGAAAGGCCATAATTTCAATTGCAGACAGATATTTGATTGAAATTCTGTATCCTACCATGGCATTCAATTCCAAACAGAGATGGACCCTTACCTTGGATCTCTTTTTCTGCTGGTTCTGATTTGCACCTCGTTTCTAGGTATAGCAAAAAAGAGAAGTAGTTACCACTTCAGTGGAAAACGTGCATGACGAGCATTACCAATAAATAAAGATACTACATCACTCTGAAATGATATTTTAAATCAGTTGCTGACTGCAAAAACAGCTTCCCCAAACCCAGTCTGGAAAGCAGGGAAAACCAAGAATCATCTCTGCTCACTTTATTAATTTGAGAAACAGGTATAAACAACAAAACCACACTGCAAAGTGTTCTGTAATTTTGCATATAATAAAAAGGTAAGAAAAGGCATACTTAAGTAAAGGCTCCCCCTCTCCAAATTCCTCTTAAATTGTAGTCTCCCCCTTTATATTTATATTCTATTGAGCAAAAAAGGATTAAAACCCCCTCATCCGATAAAGTCTTCTTATCAAATTACCTTCTTAGGCTTTGCATAACAACTTTTTGTTGGCAGTAACACCTACAAACCAAACCACACATTAAGTAATTATTCATTAGTATTACCTGTAAATTCATGAGATCAAGGTAGTTTTCTAAATCCCCAAAGAGGGAAAATAGTCAAATATTTCACCAAGCTTTAACATAGACGTCTAGGAATTAACTTCTCAGAAAAAATAACAACATGGACAGCAGCCTAAAAAGCTTGAAAGGTATAACAAATAACAGCATTTATTTTATAGGGAGATAAAAGAACAAAAAAAAAATAAAAAAGAGAAACAGTCTCAAAATTACAAGAGAAAAAAACAGGGGAAATGTAGGCAATGAAAGAGGTCATAGAAATGGAAAGGCAATGGTAACACATTGATATTTAACACACCCATTCACTATTCCTGTCTTACCTGCAGCTCTGTCTTGGCATCACTCAGCTTCTCCTCCTTCTCCTCTACTTCTGAGCTTTCAGATTTATTAAGGATACAGTTGTCCGGGTTCGCTTCGGAGATGGCAGTCTCCTGCTCTTTCACAGCTTCCTCTGCTGTCTCCTGGTTCAATTTACCTTGCTCAGACATTCTTCCAGACAGAAATTAAAATAACAATATTTGGTGACCTGAAAGGTCAAAATATCACAACACAAACACACAAAAAAACACTAGGGGTGAATTTTATTTTTTTTTCATTCTTAAGTAAGTAATTCCATTTCCTTTGATAAACAAAATATGCAGCTCAGGAGTGGAAAGCTAGGTATGTCCCAGCTGAAGAGATGTACTGAATTGACTATATTGGATAACAGCAGAATTGTGTCAGGTTAAAACAAGCAGAGCTCCAATCTAAACAGTCTCAGTGGAGAGCAGATTTAAGGTAAGATGCTGCAAATCCCCAGCCCTGTCTCTCCCAGTCCAGCACCGGGAGCGCAGAGGTGCAGGCAGGGACAGTGAGGGACTCTCCGCTACAGAGCTCAGCGGCACCAGGCAGGAAGGACCCATTCAGACTTCCAGGTCTCTGACATCTCAGCGCTCCACTCCTCTAGGAGGGAGAGCTTCCCCTCTTTTTCTTTCTTTTTTTTTTTTTAAAAAAAAAAACCTTTTTTTTTTTTTAAATAAAAAATAATAGCCAAACAAAACAGAAATAAAAAAACCAAGTGTGAGTAACAACACTGTTTTTAGCACTTGACCATGGTTTTTGTACATAGAAGCCCCATGGTGCTCACTACCAGTTAAAATAAATAAATAAATAAAATTTATTTGAAGAGATAAAAATTCAATATGAATATGAAATCTATATTTGGCAACAAAGCTCTCATGGTCAACATTTTTAGGCATCAATCTGACAGCTCCATTATTAAAATCCTAAGCCTCTTCTCAAACCCCATGTCACTTTCCCGCACTATGAAAATCCTACAGGAAGCCCTTGGCAGGTATTTCTAATGAAGATATCTTAACTGCTGCGTTTACTCTCAGCTCACAATGGGTTGTTGTACAGAGGCTTTAAAGGCTTTTCAAGTTAAAGTCTATTATTATTTTCTCTCTTTCTCTCTCTCTCTCCCCCCAGCTCCCTCTTGAAGCCTCCCCCACTGATCAATTATCAAATGAGACTCATGAATAATTTAACTTTTCTTTCCCGATCCATTTGGCTTAAGAAGTATCTTCAGGAAAAACAACTGCAGTTGAGAAAGGGAGTTACTTCAGGAAGCGTCTTTTGCAATACCTTGCCACTTCTCAACAACAAGACAGTGGCTATTAAGCAAAACCACACTTTGCCATATTTCCTTTTACAGCCTGTAATTAACATTCAACAGATCTGATATCACTTACCTTCATTTTTAAGCTATGTTTTAAGTGAAAAAATAAGACCTACTGAGTTTTGAAAACTTACTTCTTCCAATTTTTGCTTTTGTTTTGACACTGTAAGCAAATAAAATATAAAGCCTTTCCTACATAATCTTCCCATTTCAGAAGGATGGTGGATTTCACAGGAAACGAAGCTACATGGTTCATAAATAAACCAATTGGGATATGAAGCTCACAAATTAGCTCACAGTAAGCCAATTCAAGGTTTGGGTTGTTCTCCTTCCTCCCACCGCCCTCCCCAGGAAGTTCCATAGTATTGAGTATTCTGCAGTTACAACTGAAACTTGAAGCGCTTTGCTAAAAATTCAAAACACGATGAATGGACCTGAAACTGGTCTGTTAAACAACCCTTAATTTGTTAAGGATTTACATCAAGAAATGCACACACACGCACAAGTTCTTCATGGGCATGTTACCCCCACAGCTCATCTACATGCTTACAGAGTGTTCACAAGAACAATTACCCTCACAGTCTATCAGCTGCACCAAAGAAGCCATTTACCTGAAAAACTGCTATAATTCCCACTGTCTTTCTAAGGTCTTCTGTTGCTCTTCGCTGGTTAAGTCCACACAAATGATCAATGACAATGTGAGTCCCATGTCCCCATTAACAGTTCAGAGCGCCAATCTCCATGCTGGTCCTTCAGAGAGTTTGACGGATCATAGTCAACCTGGAAAAAGACGAAAAGTAAATAATAACAACCGTAATGATCATGGTACAAGTTAAGGATGCAATAGATAGGACCAGATTTCTAACACTAATGACCAGCTTCGAGCAAATCACTTTCACAGCTTGATCCAGCTCCACCTGTCTCAAAACTGCCTGCTTCTTCTCTAATGAAGGCTGGAGCCGGCTGTTCAAGTCATAACAGCTCCTACGCAAGAAGCTAAAATTAACAATTGCATTATGCACTGAAGATTACTCACTTCAATTTTAACCTTTTTTAGTGAATTCCAGCACTTTTCATTTAAAAAAGCATATATACATATTTATGTATAATCTCATCTGTTTGCTTCAACAGAAATCAATGAGGGCATGAGGAAAAAGGACTTGCCTGTTTTTTAACTACGACTTCTGCTCTAATTAAAATTTCAATAGTTAAACACCATTGAAAAAGAAGCTAGGTGGGTGCTTTTAGAAAGCGATCTCCTGTACCAGGGTAGTGAACTGAGATGTTCATTTAATAAGCTGAAAAAAATTTGAAATTCTCAAGAATGGGAGAAGGAGGAAGAAATCCTATTCCCCGAACAATGGCCACCAGAAAAACTTTCGAGGCACTGTGTGAGGAGCAAAAAGGAGATCTCCGGGTTACAGTTCAGAAAAATAAACATGAAGAGAGAGTTGCCTCAGCAATGCAATTTATGCTGTTCATCAGGATTGCATTTGCCAGCTGAAGAGCTGATTTGACAGAAAAGGAGCATTTTGGGATGAGTCGGACTGATTTACAAGCCATGGCCATGTGCCGAACTGTCTTGAAACAACAGTCACCTCTTCTCATGGCTTGCACATGAATCATGGTTGAAGCAATTACTGCAAATACACAAAACCAGCAAATAGGAGGAAATGTACCATTCTACTTGGGGGGGGGGGGGGGAGGGAGGGGGCAGGGGGAAAGGTGAAAATCATCTCACTTTAATATTGACTCCTTGTTTCTGAGTCACATTTTAAATTGTGCATGGTTGCAATTGCTATACAGATGCATCAGCGCACTGGAACTCACCACATTAGAAGAGCTAAATTTCATGCGCCAGAAATGGAATTCAGCCTTTCACAAAAATCATGTCCTACTCTCTCCAGGAGCTCAGGCGCACAGAGGAGACCAGCAGGCAGTTCTATAAACTAACACTGCCAGCCTGCAAATTTATACACGTAAAACTATTTATTTTCCTCAAACCACTTAATTTGTACAGAGTAATACAAAGTAAGGCTTCCCACTCGCTTTTTGGTATTTCTTGTAGGATGTTTTCAGAAATGTTATCTCATTGACAAACATACTTATAGGATCGCAATGGGAGTGGAGGAACAATAGGGAAAATTATGCCTAAGCACACAAGCACATGCAAACGTATTTCATGGAGCCAATACTCAGAGAGAAAAGAGTGAATAAACCACTGAGTGAAAAAACCTTTTATCATAATCATCTTCCATTAACCCTTTTCCCCACACTTCCAAAAGAGAGAAAAAAAAAATATCAATCAAAACAACCAAAACCCAAAAACCCCAAGAAAATACAGTGCATTACAGTTTCACCTTGAAAACAGCCATCCAGGGGATAGACCATTGCAATCAAACCCCTCCAAAATTGAGAAATAGATACCTGTACCAAAACAATTATTTCAGGATTCTTCAATGTTACCATGTGTTGTGAATTAACTATTCATAAAACAAACAGAGCAAAACAAAAACCAGACAAACCAACCAAAGTGTATCATATCCAGCAAGTGAACAGATCTGCCAAGTCTCCAATAAACGGCATTTCCAGTCTTGTGCCACAGATGCTCAACATAATCTTATCATGCTTTACCAAAGACATTTTTCTTCATAAACTGAGTTCCCCATATTGTTGCGCTTAAAATCTCTCATGCCAACATAATTTTTCATTGGCAATGTACAAGACGACCATAGAATCTTAAATTAAAACAACAAAAAAACCCCTCATGAATTTCCCCAAGAAAACTTAAGCAAGTGGAAAATAAGTTTACAGTGTGCAGCTACCATCTTTCAAACTCACAATGACATTGTTTCTTAGGATGATTTTTCTTTAAAAAAACCCTTTGTAATTATCTTTTTTTTTGGGGGGGGAACAGGAAGAACTGAGACATATAGCAGTCATAATCGAGCTCTTCACCTTCCCTCAATATAAATTTCCTCCCCCTCCTCCATTAGGCAATTTACAAGTGATGACTAATCATTTACATACTACAATACGTAAAATACAATTCTGGTTGTTTGGGTGGGTTTTCAAAGGGACTCAGGTTTCTATAAAATACTTCAGGGAGAGTATAAATAGCAAAAAGGAATCAGTCAGAAAATAGCCATTAGGAGTGAGAAATTTGGATTGAAAAGACATCTCTGCTTCTCGTGCGTTTCCAGGATATCTGGTTATTCAGTGATGAATGCACTTTTTACTATTGTCAGTCCTTCAGTGACAGCACTGCCATGGAAAAACATACTGGATTATTCTCTTTCTTGCATATCAACAGAAATGTCAGCAATCATCTGACTGTCAAAACCTTCAGTACTGAAGTGACGCAAAAGGCTAAACAAATGCACTTGTGTTTTTGATCCTCAGGTAGAAACCGCAAAGCTTGTTGCTAGGCAAAAACCACCTTCTTTATTTGCAAACGAGCAAAATTTCATAGGGGTGCTGGGATCTTAGAAGCAGTCTACAAGAGCTTGAGGCAAAAATTTCAGCCTCTAATCCCTTAAAGCAACTTCAGTATTGCATACCGCAATGCAACAGAAAATAGAGGTGCCCACCAAGCCATTTGTAGAACCACTTTAATGGAAATATAATCTGTTTGCACAGAATTTATAAGCATCAGCACACACTGTGGGATGCAAATGCTGGGGTTTTTTTCTTAAATTGCTTTCTTCATTAACAGGATTTTCACTTTAGAAGCTGAAGGTACTATAGAGCTCGAGCAACTATTGCCAGAGCTCGAAGAGTAAGGGATGGAAGATGGCATGTATGGTCATGTACATTTGTACAACACATAGTACACAGATTCCAGGAAAAGTCTGTGGGAAGGAATACACTTAATTTAATGCAAGAGTTGACAAAACTATGCCCAGAAGAAGAGCTGTCAAAAAAGCACAGAACAGAAAATGAGCAAAGACATTAGAAAGCCCTACTCAATGAACATCTTGATAACTGACCATCAACTGAAATTAAATAGAGAGACATCTGACAAAACCCTAAGAGCCCACCACAGGAGAGTAAGCCCTTTCTGTATTATGTATCAGGAAATGTTTTGATGGTCTCAAAGGTATCACATACTGAAGCAGGAATTTTGAGATCCTTATGCTCCCAGTAAGTATCAACATGCCCTCTCTCATAAGAGAGGATGAGCAGGCTTTAAGGCCAAACAGCATACTCTTAACCAAGAGCAGGCAGCAGCAGCAGGTAGGATTGAACCCTGCCAGAGTGAAACCCAGAAGTTTTTTCTACAAATGAAGCTGCTAAGCATAGAGGTAAAGTCGTTCGAGCCTGAATGGCTCCTGTAAATGAAAACTGGCTGATGTTCGCAGTACCTATGCATCAGGACCCTTCTCACCCAGTAGCAATTCTCCACTCGCATGAATGGCTTGCGGGTACGAACACATGAGCTGAAAGCAAAGATGTCAGTCATGATTTCCACTATGCTATATATACCTCATCCATACATACAAAGATAGCTTTGATTCATTATTGCTAACTCACTCATCAGATTCCTGGAAAACCTTGGAAATGGACTATGGCATTATCTTAATATTAATCAGTACACACAGCCCTCAATGTTGCCAAACTCTCATGGCTTAAAGCATAAACTTGCTGGTACTTGACATTTACTTAAATATTTCAGTTCCTACCATCAAACAAATCTATGAAAATCTCAGGTTTCACACTGAAAACAAAAGCTTCACCTCTCTGTAGTGGCTTCAAAGAAACAACCACCAAACAAAAAAACCCCAGACAAACCAACCACCCCCAAATAAAACACCAAGCCCACCACCAAACCCAAAAAAGGCAAGTAAAATAAATCCTAGAGTTTTAGTTTGAATGCATTACTACTCAGTTGTCAGTCCTAATCTTCAGGACCTACATCATTAGAGAGGTAGGACTGCGTGCTCCCTCTCACTCTGTTTTCCCACATTTCCTACAGAAATACACATATGCACTATGGAAGCCAAGTTTGCAGGATAATAATCCATGCCAGCTCTCAAACCAAAATGCTTTAGTAGGAAAAAAAATTAAAAATAAAACAAAAATTAAGGCTGTGAAATATGTGGAATCCTGTAAGTTCATTGGCTGTTAAAAGATTGAAGACTAAACCTTAAAAAAAAAGGGCAAAAAATATTTTTAAAGGAAATGTTTGAAGACTTATTTTATTTCCCACCTCCTCTTGTCTTCACTTTGTTCCCTCTCCATCATCACTACAGAAACAGGTATGTGATTGCCTACATTTTCTGCTCCTATGTGCCACAGACCTTTGCAGGTAAAAGGTTATTTAGACTCATTTACTATTGGCACTTCAACAGTGACTGTCAGTTAGCAGATGCAATTTTTTTTTTCCCCAGAAGTTGTAGAAACAGGAGCATCTGTTCACAGGCAACAGTGCAGAGGCCAACTGACATACCTTACACAGGCCAGCAAGCAACAATCAGTGGCAATGTCGGTCAAATTTGATGACTACAGGATGGACTGAAATATATTGGATCAGATTTTATATCATAAGCAGAAAACAGTTGTCTTTAATAGAGGTGACTAGATGATATGAGGAACAGCATCCCAGCTGAAGCCTCTATCTTCGAATAGCACTGGCTTTTCTCCCAACCTGCTTGTGAAATCCAGTATTTACAAATTATAGCAGGGATGAGAACAGTCTAACAACCCCCCCCAAAAAAACCAACCCCAAACCAAAAAAAAACCCAGAAACAAAGCAATTTTTTGTGGTTTACACCTGATTCCTTTTTTTCAAAGGGATCCTCTTGTTCCTAACGGATTGCCACCAATATTTTCCACTTTAATCCCGTCAGAAGGCCTCATGTCAATGTCATTATCTTCAGCCAAGTAATAACGATGATGTTCCCTCTAGCTTGTTATATTTCTGCAAAGCTAGAAGCTTTACCCAGGAAAATATAGATGGCCTATAGGGAGAGCCTGTTTTGTTTTAATACTTAAGAGAAGGCTCAAAAATGCTCTTTTATCTGTCACAATGACCATTTGAAGTCTTCCAGGATCAGCATAAAAAGAAATGAGGCTTTGAGTGATCTGGCTAATAAATGTCAATCACAAGTTTACTAGGAACATAGTAACATGCAAATTTTTAACAAGCTGATCAGATGTACAAATCAGCACCCTTGGAATGCACTGTTTGCTTTAGCCCAGCCTTCAACACAGCCTTGTGCATTCCAAACACACCAATTTGTATCTCATTCCCAGACATAAACCTAACAAATTTCCCTAAAATCAAAGTCATTAAACACACTGGTCTGACTGTTAGGCGGTGGAAAACAGCACAGCTCCGGTGACTCCACAGAGACACAGCAGTTCCCAGCCATCCTTCCAAAACACACAAGTCTCCTTGCAATATACAAAAGTCATTTTCCTCAAATCCTGTAATGAAAACAATAGCCAACATAGGCAAATACACAATTCAAAGGGAAAGGGGGACTGAAACTCATCTTCCCAGATAATTAGGTCTATTTCTCAGCTATCAAAGATAATTGTATCACAAAGTCCTCTTTAGAGGCCAACAGCTTTATTTTAAGATTAGAGGAAGTTTAGGGAGGACACTCCAGTAATCTTACTGTAAGGATGCCCAAAAACCTCACTGCTTTGGCAGGACACCTTCTCTATCACCCCACTGTACACATCAAATACTTTGTATATTTTTCTTCTTGTGCCAATAGTTGTTCTTTATTTTAAATAGCCTTCCTGATTTCTTGGTAGTTTTCTCTTCCTGTGGGAAATATTTGTAAACCTAACAGCAAATAACAAGGTGATGTAAAGAAGCCAATTCCTTTTAATTGCCAGTTAAACAGGTAAACATCATTTCCATTACTATCTACAGCTAGTCTAATTTTTATCAGTTGACAGTCTGCTTCAACATTTCCTTACACCTCTGTCACGCTCTTCCTCCATCAAGACTGCACTTTGTGCGGACAGATGTTCCTCTACCCGTGGATGCACAATGGTGGATGCACAGAGGAGCTCTGTTTTCACGAACATTAAAACCAGTTTAAAAGACAATAAATGTCATAAGGATATCCCAGAAGGAATACTATCATTTCAGTATGAAACACTGATCACCAACACAGCATAAATGAGCCCAGGTTCCCCACAGAGGGGTCTTGGCAGTACTGAGGGCAAATTGGAGCTACTGCAGTCTGGGAGCTGTCAGACTGAAGTGGTGGAACTACAGGTATCCAGCACAGTCTAGGTGAGAAAATTTAAGCTGTTTGAGGTACACTGTGATATGCTGTTATATGTAAGGAAATAATATATAGCTTACATTCATTTTAATTTGAACAAAAGATCTTTTTTTTTTTTAGTTTCATGCAGGAGTTCTTGAAACAATTTTTGTTTCTCTAAATCAAGCTATCCCTACTCTTTCTTCCTTCAATGCCTTCTCTACATTTCTATCCTCCTAGATAACCATGGATTAAGTCCATTTTGCTTTATACACGGGAACTATAAACTCACCATAACCTACTTCTTTACTCTGTTCCTCGTAAAGCTTAAGGACTTTACTAGAAAACTCGAGCACCGTGAGTCTGCATTTTGAGCATACATACCTTTAAAGAATTCAGTCTAAACAGACTGCAGGTAATAAATGAGTGGCCAGCTAAGCCATCATGCCTCATTCACTAATAACCAACCAATTGTGCCAAACACAAAGCAGTTGAGTCCAAGCGGGGGGGGGGTGGGGGGGTGGGGGGTGGGGGAGGGGAGAACACCACCAAAAAAGTCCCCTAAGCAAAGCAAACAAATTTGTACACAACTAACATAGTCTTCGCACAAAACTTTCTAAACAGCTTCTCCCAAAGCAAATTTTTTATTTTGTTTTAAATACATAATACTCAGGACATGGATGGCCCATAAATAAGTTATGGACCAATTGCTTCACACTTCTTCCAACATCACCAGTGGATGAAGACATAACCAGAACGAAAATGCCGCAGGAATGGACCGAGTATCACCGAGTCTCACGTGTTTTTCCCATTTTTTTTTCTTTCCCAATTTATATAATGGCCCCTGTATTTCATCCTGCCATTTCCTGACAAATTAGGTGCATTTTCACTAGGACTATCTTAATTGGCAAACCCTGAAAGAAAATAATTGCTAACAGCAAAGCAACATTATGCTGATGAAACAGACCTGCGCTTAACCACTAGAATTGCCTTAGCAGACAAACACCAACTGCAAAACAGCAAAAGGCTTTCACATAAGAACTGAAACAAAAAGAAAAAAACCCAACACCACACCATTATTTCCCTCCAAAGGTCTCTTTTGATTACTGGAATTAAACATAGTAGGTATTGCTATTTGTCCTAATACCATTTTCTGAAACAAAACTAGCCTGCAGCTAAAGGAAAATTCTTTGGGGGGGGGGGGGGGGGGGGGGGAGGCGGGAAGGCAAGCTATAAATCTGTATAGGGGTTAAAAGAAAAAAAGCCTAAACAAAAAAAACCACCCACCACACATTGAGATATTACCCCCCGGTTTAACTTTGCTGCTCAGAAACTCTGCAATTTATACTCTCCATATTCAAAGACAATTGGTATCAAGCTTGTTTTAACACAGAGTAAGTTTTCCAAGCTCATATTCCAATCAATTTGTACAGTTATAGCTCAAGCCTCCTCTACCAAAGGCAACAAAGGCTAGACCCTTTGACAGTTCCCAATACAAGATTATTTTATGATTTTATGATATTATTTTATTAATTTATCAACATAGGAACACTCCTAATATTTCTTCCTGATTGCGTTTATCAGAAAATATATTGGAATACAAATGCTTAGTTGACGGCTTCTTCTGGATATTAATAGTCTTAAGGAGAGCAATGTCCAGTGAAAAGAGTTTACGTAGACAAAATCCCATCAAGTAAGCTTATTTTGCTAGACCCCACTATTCTGTCTAAAATCTTGCAAGAGGTATAGACAAGCTTTTGGCAATTTTCAGTCAAATCTGGAGATGCCCCTTGTTTTTAACATTTAATCTCCTGAGAATAACTACTTTTTCTTGTTAGATTGACATCCCCCTGTTTTCTCATTGCTTGAAGCCCTTCTGAAGAAAATTAAGGCAGAGAAGTTATCTTGCTGTCCTAATAAAATAGAGAAATTATAAACACATAATAGATATAAATATCTATGTATTTATATGAAAAATGTACATTTTATGAATTTATATATCTTTGCATTTTAATATATGTACATTTGTATTTTATGTAAATACCTAAATCCCATTTTGTTGGTCCCATTTTGGCTGGTCTCAGGCAATGCAGTTAAGTAGTAAATACCACACAGCACAAAAAGAAGCCTTAAGCCTGCTATGGATTGTATTCAATGCTCTATATTGCCACGGTTTCAAAAGAAAAAAGCCAATTATAATTATAAATTAGAAGTTAAAATGGCTCATGATTAAATGCATGTTATAAAAGCCAATGAAACCATTACACATTTCTGTGCAATGCTCCAAGCACTTAAGCACCAAATATCCTCAGCTTATGCTTACTTGTAGAAATAACAAAGAAATCAATGTTTAGACCTTTTGTCAATTCCCTTGCCATCTCTAAAAATATTGTTAGAGATTCTCCGTCTATGTTAAAACTCATCTTAAGATATGTACTGATATATATCACATTTCCTCATGAGCGGCACCATTACAATATACTAGACGTTGCAATCAATTCCTGAAGAAACAAACAAAATATCCAACTATAAAATGGCAATCAGGTATTTTATACAATCACCCTAATGGCCAGCAAGAGGAAGAAATCCTCTTCAAAAGCAGTTACAATAGAAAGAAAAGAAAAGCCATAAAAAGAAAAGAAAAGGCAGAAACCCAGGTTTACAGAACCAGCAGTACCAGTTCACAGATTTGCAGCTTTGGCTTCTGAAAATATCTTGCCAGAAACACTGTGGTTTCTGCATTATGTTTGCCTTTTCCAGTGGGTAATTCCAGGCTCCATGTGACATTATGAACAAAAGAAAAGGCAGAAAAAACTGTTTTGATGTCTGTTTGTGGTTTTCAGGGAAGAAATTATGACATATGTATGAGAAAGTGCTAAGCAGTTTTGTTAAAAATGTAATTGGCCATTCCACATATGCCTAGCCAGAAAGCTTCATGACACACAAACTAATAAAAGAGAGCAATGAATAGACAGCAGAAGTCAAATATTCAAGCCAATGTCTCCAAGGAAATGTCTTCTTAAATTTAAAGTAGAAATATATATGTATTTAATCCAAAAGGACATTCAAAAAAACAGTCAGAAAAACAGTGAGGGGTTTTTTTTGACTACTTTAAATCTTATTATACAGATTGAAGTCTCCACAAGTTCAAATATGATTTTAAGAAAACTTTTATAATATCCAAAACTGTGTTTACCTGCTGTGAAACAATCTGTCTTACTTGGCATTATAAACCACTAACTACATCAATGATCTAAAAATACTAAGATTTAAATTACAGGAGAGAAGTGCAGGACCGAAGTTCCATCTCTGTAATATATTCAATTTCCACTGCAGAATGGCCATATCATCACATTTTTTCATTGCTTTGCTCAGTATCATAGAGTAAACAAAAATATGATTATAAAGCACAACACTGAAATGGTGGAGGAAAATATACTTTATGAAATTTGAAGAAGAAAAATGGAGGTGGTAGGACTTAACCAACTATGACAAACTGATATATATCAAAGACAGCTCTATGCTACAGATTCTTTAAAGTAAAGATGTATTTCCAGGCTTCAGTCCCAGACTGAACCTTAAACAAGATGGTTAAATGGGACCTTCATTTAATAGCCTTTGGAAAAATAAAAGGCTTTCATAAAAATTCAGGAAGGTACCTCTAAGATTTGAGAGTTTAATGAGCACTCTGGAACTTCAGTCACCCTAAATTCTTTAACTAAAGTTTCATTTTAGCTGGTTATGAATATTTTAGTGGTATTCAACCACGTAATCCAGTGATTTTCCGCCCTCCCCCCCAAACATTTAAAAAAGTCCACCTGTGAATAAAGTACTTTTCACCTATTTAATCATATTTTGAGTCTAGGCTGACCTTCCCCTTGCAAGAAACACAAAATCTGTTTGGTCAATACTTCTTAATATGTAATGCTATGCTATTTTAGCCTCAGGATTTATTCTGATACCTTCAAGATTTGCAAAGGCTGATGAAACATGACACAGCTACAAGAAAGGGCAAGACAATAACCACTCCTGTCACTGTAAGTCTGGTTCTGAGGAACAGTGATCCTTCTTGCAAATCAGCCTACCTAGTAAAAAAAAAAAAGAGACCTTATCCTTTGCATGGTTTATTGCAACATGTCAAAGTGCAATAACAAGAATTTATGCCCTTGTCTTTTCTTTGGACATTAAAAATTATCTGCCTGAGAACTTTCTGCAAAAGACAATAAAAGAAGTAAAACTAGCTTACTGTATGTTTTGCTTAATTTATGACACACTCTATAGCAAAACAAATCTTCTGATCAAATATTGATTAAAAACCTGTATCTACTGGACAACTTAAAACTCTGAGAAGAGGGAAAGAGGGGAAATCGCAGTTTCACCCAGAAGAGTAAAGCAAAGGAACTATTCCACAAATGGTATTGTAAGTGCTACAATATCTCAAAAATCACATGAAACAATTATGAAATTTGGTTTATAAGTATTAATTAAACAAAACAAACAAACAAAAAAAACAAAACCAAACCCACAAAATCCCTAGTAAATACACTCCATTTCAAAACATGGTTAAAACACCCAAGGACTTGTTGTATATAGATGCCAAATAAGCAAGCTTATAGACATTCCAAGGTTGAGCAGATACCAGCAGGAACAAGCATAAATAATCACACGCTAGCAACTCTGCTGGAGAATCACTGGACTTTCAATAATGCATGACTGTCAAAGAAATCCATATAACTGAGCGAAATCTTTCACCCCATTATAGGTGTGAAAAAATCCCAGTCTAAAATACCAAAAAACTTTTCTTACCATAAGAAATTTCACTTTGTGACTAAATGAGTAATCACCTGACAGTATAAAAGTTATGGTAATATCTTAAAACAAACTTTATAAGGGAGGACTTGAAAAAATAATTTTATAACAAAGTATATTTGAAATTAGCTTCAGCTGCCTTAGAGAGTTCATTTATTTTCAAAAATACTTCAATTAAAATAGTTGTATCTCTGTTCTTTATCTTCTCCTTAAAATTCAGACTTCCAGAATGTCAGCTGGATTTCTTTTTGCTGAATAGGATTAACTGGGCTGAAGTTTTTTTTCTTTTGCTATTGGCTAGGTTTCTATGTTGCATAGGTGATTTTTTTACAGCTTTTACAGATGAGCATTGGCTTTTATGTGCATGTACAATATATACAGAGTAAACTGGCAAGTTTCATTGTCTTCCCCTAAAAGGGCAACAGAAAATAAAGTTAATAAAACTGTTGCATACCTCAAAAAATATAAGTTCAGTGCTGTAATTTACTTTTAAGTGTGTCCATAGCTGTCATGAATCAGAAAACTTGTGGGCACAGTATAGGTTGTCCTCTAAGTAACTTATCTTTAGGAAACTTTCATAATTTAGGAAGGATCAAGAACAGACCCTCCAGCAACTTACGTAAATGCACCATGCAGTCCAACATATTAAAGCCTCAACTAAACACCACCAACAAAGCTACGTTTGTTTCAAGTTGAGAATTATGCCAAAGCCCTGATCCTCAGAAACTCCTGCATGCACGGAGATCTGAAGCCACCTCAAGCCTATGATGTCAGTAAGTGTTGCATCTAAGGGATACTTTTTGTGTCAGAGAACAACTAAATAGATAAAACCCTAAAGAACAGTAATATTTCTCCCTTCTTTCTGCCCCTCTTCTGATTCTTGGTTCTCCTGAAGAGAGCTGTTGAGTTAGACAGCCAGCTCACGGAAAACAAACATGCAAGTCAGGACCTCCCTGCTAATATATGACCACAAAAATATTTGGTTTTATTAATGATCAACCTCATCTTGACCTATAAGCAAGGAGTCTTGAAGTTGTAGCTGTCAGAGCTACTGTCTCACAGAACATCTTCCAACACCAGCTGCAAAGATAACACCTGTGAAAACATGAAAAGCTGTAGCTGCTTTTCAAATATTTCAGATGATGCCATGATTTTAAAGTCTAATTTGTCATTTTAACTAGAACTACAAAATGAAATGGATTGCATCCTGTTTGATGAGGAAAATACTTTTTAATCTGTGTTTATCCAGCATCCTCCACATTTTGACAAGAGCTGCTTGGAGCTACCATAATACAGGAAACAAGTCCACCAGCCAAAACAAGGCAAGAATGTGGTATGTATGTTTAGGGACAAAACCAAATCCCTATTAAAACTGTAAAAGTACTATCAACATTCTGTTAATCAATGTTAAACTGCAGTTGCCCAAAATGTAGGACAATAAAGACTCTTAAACATTCATTAACCTCCAAAGAAAGTCGGATACCAAAATATCACAGACCCTTATGAAAATTCCAGCTTCTTACAATAATAAGATACAACTAAACAGGATTTCCGCACTTCAACTCCAATTATAGCAAATTACACAAAATCATTGTAAATGCAATACCCTGCTGTTGATTACAAACTATCCTGCTGCTCCATACAAACTCCTCTTGATTTCATTGGGAATCGTAGGAGGAGGACGATGGTAGAGAGCCTGTAGCATGACAGTAACACTGACACTGAAAATGGAGCTATCTTCTTCTACTAAGCAGAAATAATCAGACCCTTGCATGACCAGTTTCAGATCAACCTTCCTGGCCCTGTAAGTTACACATGAAAATCTTCATTTGGCTGACAGCTAAAACATTCCAACATCAGAACCAAATTGAACAGGATAAAGGAAGGGTGAGACTGGAAGCAGGCTAAAAGGACATGACGACAGCCCAGGAGTTCCACCACTGGACTAGTGAACAGAGCAAGGCTTGCTATGCTGCCATAGCAGCTTGGTGATGTTAGCTTCAGCAGTCACTGGGAGTTCACTTCTGCCCAGTTCAGGGTTTTAGTAACCCCCTGACAATCTATGTGGTGTAGCCTTGGCACAGAAACTGTTAATTGTACGGCAGTACAAAAACCAAAGGCTGGCTAGATTGCAAAATGGTACGGCACTTACCAATCAGCAGATTAGAAGAGTAATTTAAGTATCCCTTTATGTGTGTCTGTAAGCCAAGAAAGTAATATTTCAATCTGTTTTTCTAAAAACATTTATCAGAGATCATTTGGAACTTACTGAGATGTAATGTGGCTGTAATGGCAGCTCACCGTTTTACACTTCTCATTTCACTGCATGCTGTTATTGTTATTTGTTATTTATTATATGCTGTTATTATTACATGTTATTTATTTCTTCTTGTATCAGTTTTCATTGCAAAAACATTAAATAAAGGAGTAAGACTGGTTGCTATGCAGAGTTCACAGGGATACCAAGATGGCATTCATGACCTGATTTTTATCACCAGTGGGCACAGGAAAAAATTTACATGCAAAAGGAAAAAACACATTAATGTTACATTTCAAAAGAGGTTTTAAAAACACAGAAGTCAAGATTTTCAAAGCGATGGCTCCCACAGCATGCATAATGTGTTATATAGAATATTCCTTATTGCTATATTCTGTGTTTTATGTCTTAATACATATGTGCAATTTAGCCTAGTTATGATTGCTGTGGGAACCATAAGGAGCCATCCTGACAATTTCATTCTCAACTGTGATGTTGGACTAATAGAGTTTTGGTACTTAATCTCTTTGTTTGTTTCAAAAATGGGGGACAAAAAGAAAGGAACAGATACAGGGAGATAGGGCAAGAAAAAGGAGGGGGAATATTATCATTTCTATGTGTTCTGATTATTTAAGTCCACGGTGAATAGGGTATTTAAAAAGAGCCGAGAGCACCGTTAGGAAAACCAGTACTTACACTAATACACTTTTAAAACACTGTGCAGGCAAATCCACTGTCCCTTGTATATATTACTTTGCTATGGCAAGTCCAATGTGCATTAACACCAACACAGTCAGATTCCCTTTATCATGTTCCCAGTTACAACACAGCCAGCCAAGAAAAGACCTATGTCTCTCAGTCAACTTAAAGACCTTACATTTTTCCATTAACAGGTCATAGTAAGATCTTCTCTGTCCAAAGGGAAATTCTTCAGTCTACAGCAATAGGGTATTATGTTTGGTATCAATGAGTTCTGAAGGTGGACAAATTCAATCTAAAGGGAAGAAATAGGAATATTGTTCTTTCCTTATCCCCAGGAAAGAGATATGAGGTCTATGGTCTAGCCTGTCCTCATAAGCCATATGAAAAGACATCTTGTAATTCTTATGACATTTGCTGCTCTATGTCATTTATTCAGTTTGCATGTTTATTGCTTTCCCATCCCCTTTTCATCTTTTTGGTATAAACAAAGCTTGTGAGACTGCACAATAGTTAAACCAGTGGGACTGGACCAACCCTTCAAGTACTACTACAACAATTCTGAATACTAATCATTATCCTTTCTAGCTTTGGAGATGATTCTCAAAAAAACCACAAAACCTCAAAAACCATATAAACTGCCACAAATCCCCACCATCTCTTGCTCAGAGTGCTTTGCGTTTATATAAAGTTTTGCAGTTCCCATCCCCCACCCCCAAGTTTCCCACCCATTTACACACACAGCAGTTATTAAAGAGCAGAAAATTCTAGCCACTGGAAGAGTCTTCCCTTGCCTGTTTTCTCCTACAAAAATATCCAAACACACTATTACCTTCTGGAACTTCGAATTTCAAAGCCACAAAAGGCTAAGACAGACCTGATTTTCTTTCAAAAGTGTCTCTGAAGAACAAGGAATAGAGAGGAAGTTTACTGCTCTTCATTTTTTTCTCCTTCATCTGACTTTTCCCAATCCTTATCCACATCATTACCATCTTAAATCCAGACAAGTTTTAGCCTGCCTCTAGTCTAACCAGAGATCTAAGAATAAAAGGTCTGAGGCTCTTTATGTTTGGATATGACTGTGGCCAAAGACAGGTGCAAAGGCTGCCAAATGTAATTGCTGGCATATTAATTTATGCCTAATGTTACATTTTTTTGTTATTGAACCAAAGTTTAGAATTTGAAAGATTAATGGTCTCCTAAAAGATATTATCTGATAGAACTGCCCAAATTTCAACTGTCAGGTTCAACAAAGGGTCTTTCTCCTTTCTTGGAAACCTTTATTCTGGGAAACATTCAGACCTCACAAAATCAAAATACCAAGGCACTGACAGAGTAGAAAAATACTGAGACAGACTAAGCAGCCTCCAGCATCCGTACCAGTTGCTTGATGACTCAGAATGAAGCAACAAGGCAGGACTCGTTGGAGTGCCAACTAAATGAAACCTGTTCTCATCATACGAGTCTACCAAAACCAACATCTCTCTCAAACATACTTGCTTTGACCAATAAAACTTTTAATTTTAGAAAAACAACATGTCCTAAAATATTTACCTACTTATCCACAAACATTTATAGAATCAAGTTTCTTTCACTGCAAGTAGCTTGTCACCAGTTGTATAAAATCAGAGAAAGGATAGCCATAGCAGAAGAGAGGCACCTGTTTCTTTTTTATGATGGTTTTAGAACCAGCAATGAAAGAGAAGCCCAACACTTATAAGTATGCTACCACATGTGATTCCGATCCACACTGCTCGAAGCTGGTGAGACCAGAGTGCCACGATGAGAAGTTTTCAAACTGATTGGGAGAAGAGCTGGTGATTTCCTATCCACACAACAATTCTGATTCAGTCTATGTCACATCTATATATTAATCTCACCAGCTACTGCCCAATTCTTGGCTATCTTGTCTTCTACCAAAATCTTGCATCTCTCATGTTCTGGCTACAATCACAGCCTGACATGAATATTGTCATTTGGGAGGCTCTGGCATATAGTCATTTTGATACCTGGGACTGCTTAAGAAATCAAGCATCTGACATTTCAGTACATAGCACACGCATAAATGGGACACATTAGTTTACAATTTACATGGCTGCCTAAAAATACCCTTGTTGTCTTATGATATATAGAATTAAGATTATTGACAAGAATACTAGGCAGTATTAAAAACAAATCCAGGAAAGAAAACACAAAGTAAAACAAGAGTTTCAAATGTGTTCTTACTCCTGTAATTTTCTACAAATCAATTAACTAAGTTTAGGTTCATCGATATCATTATAAAGGTACGAATTTGAAAACATACATTCATTGGGAAATGCTTTCTCACTTGCTGTTAAGGAAGAATGTGACTAACCTTCAAT
Organism: Morus bassanus; assembly: GCA_031468815.1. Classification (NCBI taxonomy): domain Eukaryota; kingdom Metazoa; phylum Chordata; class Aves; order Suliformes; family Sulidae; genus Morus; species Morus bassanus. The sequence continues at coordinate 52,132,568 of CM062567.1, read as the reverse complement.
GAAAAAAACCCTGATGCAACTAATACTTCTGCCTCCCACGCTCTGTTTGGCTGCATGAATGTGGATCTCTGCCTATATTTCTCCATCTGCCTCCCACCTATGCCTGTTCAATCCAAACGACCCTTTTTTCAGTGTGTGGGACTGAAAAGGGAAGAGTTTAATAAGCCTTTGATCTTGGCTATAAACTCTAGGCACAACTGCAAAATATAACTCTTACAAATATTCAGTTAGGGAGGCTAGAATAGTTCTTTTAAAACAACTCGTAAGACTTTTCTGCTCCTCAAAGGGCTTCCCAGTACAAAAACTTTTGAAGCGTGAAGTCTCAGACAGAGGAGGGGTAATTAAGAGAGGCAGTTCCCATATTTTGGTGGGTACACGCACTGGTATCATAACAACTAATAGGCTACTCCCTGGAGAAGGGCAAAACATTTGGCTGTCCAAGCATCATTCATGCAGCATTCTAAGATGGCTTGCATACTGCTGGTATTGCACGCGCTACTAGAAGACCTCCTCTAGAAGATATTCTTTCCCTTCCCTTTGTTATCAGATGCCTTACTATTATTCTCCTGTACTGTAAGAAAGATCTCTCAAGTGTTTAACTTCTGGATAGTCATTTTATTTGGGTTGCCAAGGGTTCAGACGCAATACGAGAAGCCTGTTTCAATTTCAGTGGAAGTAATTTTCTCAATATGCGAACATTTAATATCTTGTAACAATTGATTCAAATATCAGACTGCACTGACTCCTTGCCACAGCAGAGAATTAGCAGTATTTTAACTGAAGTTGTGATTGGCAAAGCTACAGTTGCAACCCTCCCACGCCCCAGTCCTGTGTGGCTGCTGGCTGTAATTCCACCCATGTATTTTACCCATTATTAGGGGCTTTGAGATCAGCTTACTTCCTTCTATACCGAAAATACTCTGCCCTCTCCTACTGAAACCAAACCTCTTCTCATTTAAGTCCAAACATTAAATGGTTTGCATAAGTGACCTGACAAAACTGTGGATATAACCTAATCAAAACATGACAAAACCTTTAAATTATTCTTTTAAATTTTCTGAAAGTAAAAGTGTCCACGTAATTTTCTTTTACACCCACTTCCTCACTTTTTATAATCTCTTATGAAAATGTCTTATTGACTTCATATGTTAAATATTTATATCAACCTAAGTATATGAACCAGTACTGTAGAAGAAAGAACTTCATATACCTAGTTGGAATCTCTGGCAATTCAGACAGGGGGGAAAAAAAGAAATAAAAAGAAAAGAATTACATAGTAATATAGAGCCTGAGGTCTGAAGGGATAATTTAAGTACATTAAATTTATTTCTGTTTCAAGAGACACAACATAAAACTTCTTTCAATGGTCTTTAGTTTCCCTGCCAAGCACTTCTCTGAGTATGTTCCAAACTCAAAATTACCTCCCAGGAGAGTATCTCAGGTTGAAGCTTTTTTCATTGTTTCTGGGTTTGCTCCTATATTATAGATTATTGGTTCCAGATGTGAACTGGGGACGGTAAAAATCCTTACAACTACTACATTTTCGGGTTTTTTGGTCCCTTCAGTTCCTATAGAAGCTCCTAAATGGGTCAATTTATTTTTCATATATGGACTGTCTCTTGGGGAAGTCTGATCTCAAGGATGTACCATAAGATATCTTTCTCTCCTGAAATGCATGTTTGTGGACACTTCTTACTGTCCCATTTTGGTGAAATCAATGAATATTTATGTGATACTTCAGAGGCTTTCACTGACTATCTTTAGAAAACAAAGAAACAAAAGAACCTGACCAGGGCCCTTCCTTTTTAATGAAAAGAGATATTACATCACTGATATTTTCTTTCTCTCCCCCCCTCCCCTTTTTCTGCAAACACCATATTACACATGCAAGTAACTGGCATGTGCATGTGATTTTTAAGAACCAGAAATGCCATTAGTTTACCTGGTTAAATTTAACCTAATAATTTTTATTCCTTCCTTCTATCTTAGCTCTATTTTACTGCTCATGACCACAGCGAACGCAAAAAATTTAGTTGCGGTGAAGTACAGCTGAGCATTGTATATACACACATGTGTATACGTACAAGAAATCTGGGCATGAGTAAAACAAGGCAAAACAAGTCACTGAACAATGACTGCAGTCGTATCTATTTTCCCATGGTTCTATGGAAGCTAACATCAGCTGAGTATCATTCTACTGGGGACAAATGGAGCGTGACATCCAGTAACCACTCACACACACACACACACACGTAATTTAACACTAAAACATTCACAACTGTTTTAGCAGATCAGACCTAAGGCTGTTGCAGCATTAAGCCCTAAAGAAATACGCATGCAGACTAAATAACGACACACTTGGAAGACAATATATGCTTCTGACCCACTCTACATATAAATTTTCTGAATGCAAGTGTACTTTTAATTGCTCAGACAATGGATACATGTTCTCATCAGACAATCAGAAAACCAACACAACAGTCTGTAACTCAATCTATACTTCACCATAGTAGGAAAACATTGTCTTTCAGCTCTACTGGCTGATATAAAAGGTTCTATCGCACAATCTTACCTTTCAAAGAGCAAATTAATGCTAAATACGTTAATGTTTTACTGCTGCCACAGGCTTATTTTATTACCAAATCTGGCTTTGGACTTTATGCCTCTAGCCATCTGTTTTTTGCAAAATTTAAAAGGTATTACACATTTTCAACAACATAAGGAACTATTAAAGAAGCAAGCAAAGAACTCTGTATAACAGGGAAGCTGCTCTTGCACAGACAGGGAAGACAGAACAGGCATAAGGGTGTTCCCTGGTTCACAGAGGTGTGTGAAATGGGTAATGTCATGGTATCAGAAATACCAGAAAATTCAAAGGAACTCAAGGTCAGAGAAACAGGGTGTTACCAAACACAAAAGGAGAAAGACTGGCTGGAGCTAGCTGCAGCAAGCAGAAAACTGTAGAATTTCTAGTAGTCAGAGAAAACTTGGAAACCAGGAGAGGCACAGTGCTCCAGGACAGCTAGAAAAGAAAAAGGGTAACTCCTGTCTAAAATTAAACCCTTCTTTCATGTTGAGAACAAAATTGGAAGAGCAATTAACACACTTGTCCCAGCTACTCATCCATGGCTGTACCTCCTTGGATAAGCAGGGAAACAGGGGATGCACAAAGGAAGGTACCTGCTGCACAGCAGTCAAAATTACTCCTTAAAATGAGCCTACAACAGCACTAAAAAGATTGTGAAAAAGCCTGAAATTAATGGCATGGAGCAGTTATATGAGAACTCATAAGCGCTACAATAAGAAGAAAGCAAAATGATTTTTTTTTATCCAAAAGCTGTGCCTACAAATACAAGCCAATGACATGGAGAAGTGGTTATCTCAGTACACAAACTTCAGTGATGTCCAGGCCACATCCAAGAGTGAAACTGTGATGCCACAGAAGTCAGTGGAAGCTTTAAAGGTAAAAGCCAGAACCTCTCACACATACAGAGCCCAGCAAACCAGACAACGTCTGGTTTTAAGTCACCTCTGTATGACAGCCTCCAGAAAAACCCTGTCAAGTAAAGAATAACAGATTCTAATGCAAAGTAACAGTCTCAAGATAAAAGTTAGAAAGTCCAAACAGAGACGCAAAAGATGATTCAATTCTTATGTATACCTACACAATCATTACAATATCATACCTTTTCATGATACAGCTTAAAAAGCTGTTTAGAAAAATATTTACATTCTAAAAATAACACATAAACAAAGGATTCATTTTAAATAATAATTATATTAGAATCACAGCTGTATCAGGAAAACAAGTATTTTTGAAACATTGAATGGAACTTAGCATAGGGAATTATAAACAGTTATTGTTTATTAAAGGGGGATGACCTTTTCTAAATGCTCTACACAAAGTGAAGATAAAGGCACAAGAGGGGAATTCACATGCCTATAACAAAACAGGTCATGCCTACTCTGTAACTTTTTCAAAAGCTTCCCCCTCAAAATGTTTTGTCCATTAAACTTTGACCTGCAAAATAAAAATAAAAAAGTAAAAATCTACCTACTTAAGTGAAAGCTGTGTGCAACACTTAAATCTGGCATTTGTGGATGCATTCTTTTTACTTGTACATATCATCAGGTTTAAAAAAAAAAAAAAAAACAACAAACAGCCAAATTAAAAAAAAACACCATTGTTTGAAAAACTATCCTGGCAAGGGCTAACCCTGAATATGTGCTATACATAAGCAACGTATTTCTAGACTTAGAATATAAAATAAACCAGCTGAAAAAAACCTATCAATTCTTTCAAGCTGTGCCTCAGGTACTAAAACTCTTAAATTTTAACACGGTTGTGACTTTTTTTTAACATATGGTGACTTTATTTTTCAAATTCTGTTTGTCTTGTACCTGTTCAAATTCTTCAACATTATCACCTGCTAAAACTACCAGAAACATGTTATCGTATGATTTGTCCAGAAAAGAATCACTAAATAAAGGCAGCAATACCCAACACTGACAGCAGAGAGTAACAGCAGCAACAGGAAAGTGAGTGTCTTCATATTTGCTGTGGATTGAAGGACTACACAGAAATAATAACTGTGACTGAGCTAACTTGTGAATGTACCATAACTGGATTGTATCTGCCAATATTAGTGCAACAGGGGCAAAGCGTATACTCCTATAGTGCCACTTTATTACAAAAAGATTCTAAAATACTACAATCTAATTAAGGAGAACACACATATTCAGGGAATAGAAGTACAAAAACAAAAAAAAAGAGTAATGAGTAATGAAGTTGGTCACAACAAGAGCTAGAAGGGTAAGCAGCATCCCCTTCCCCAGGTACACAGACATCATTCTCGAGCATCTTCCATTCTCCAGCGCCCTCTTTAAACCCAGGCACTTTTGTGGCAGGTACTGAATGTGTGTGTAAGAAAACAAGCCACTAACAAAACTGTAAGCATATTTAAAAATATTTTTTGTCTATACAGGGCATGTAACAAGAAACCTAGAAGTGCAGCATTTTTAACAATAGTAATAACAATCAGGGAAAACCTTCCATGCTTCTTTTGTATGACCTCCTGAAGCACTTTACAACTAACTGTAGCCTCTGGAACAAACTGTTTTAAGAACTACTACCACAAGATAGTAAGTAGGAAAGGGAAAGAGCAAGAGGAATGCTTTTATTTATGCAATATTCTGTCTACAGGATCTATTTTGTTATAAATCTAATTAGACTGAAATAGCACTTACAAGTAATTTATAATGGCTCAGATTTATTTCCTAAGGGAAATGAACTGAGAAATAAGCAGGATGCAAGCCTGCATCATAACACTGAGGGGAAAACAGGTAGTCCTATCAGCATCTAGATACCAAGGTTATGACATTTTAGTTACTTACAACAAACACAGTATTGAAAGTGGACTACTATTCTTCATATTTCTTCCACCAGCCTGATTAGCAGTGCCTACACTTCTCAAAATGTCTTTTCCTATTTCACTTACACAGGAGGAGCATTTCTCTAGAGTATCTTGAGGCTTGAGTACATCAGCTGTACACCCTTTAAAGTACACTATAGAGTATCAATGCAAACTGAACAAGGCAATCAGTAAGGACAATCAGCTCAATTTCACTTCAAGTCAGCTTTCATTACCTGAGTTAGAATTCACTTCTGGTGCTTTTCAAAGCCTTGCCAGAAATATTCATTTATACCACGGGTTTTATCCTCACTGTCTACCACATAGCACAGCTGCCAACATATTGTACAGACCTACTTCAGATCACCACAGTTAGTGGTTGGACAGCTTACTCTTCATTGGGGAGCGCAAATGATGCTGAAAGTGGTTTTTTTGTTATAAAACAATTCCTTTTGTTTTGTTTTCTTCCTTTATTCACTCCTCAAATTAATCTTTGTTAAAAAGTTTCACACTGAGGAGAGATGGCTGGCTGCCTATTCTCCTTCCCGGGAGAAATCCACACTTCTCAAAGCTGAGTGTGAGGAAGGAAAATTCAGTGCTGGAGAATGTTAGGGAGGCAAAAAAAAAAAAAAAAAAAATTGAACAATAGGGATTTCTATTGCTCAAATATCTTTCTCCAAGTTACTGTCTCAGGGTAGACCATTCCCCTCTTGAAACCGTTTCATGTTACTCGCTCACAACATACCCATTTATCTGTCTTAGTTTTTTTGAAAATGCATTTTTTGGAAAAGCTGTTTTTCGTGAGGATATTGGTATGGCATACAGCTCAGCAACTGACGCTATCTGTAGCATTTGAAATTGCAGCTAATCCTACTGTCAGAAAGGCTCCTTTTTAAGACAAACATTCTTAAAAGCCTTCACTGGAAAAGAATAACCCAAAATTATCCAAATAACTTCAGACAAGCATTTGGAAGTACCGAAAATCTGTCCCCTTCCTGAAGAAAAACCTATCATGGTATTTCACTGTCTGTTCCACAAAATACTCTTTAAAAGGCAGTAGCCCTGTTTTTCTGCTAGTGACTCAGCGAAAGCATCCTCTCTCTTGTCAGACTAGTTAGCCAATTTATAAATGGGTGTCCTTTTGTTTCCTGAAGCAAACAGGCATTTTATGACTATCACAACCATCACCTATAGCCTGTGCAGGACAGAAGGGAACAAGTCTCCCCTGGCCCATTACTACTGCCGGACTTTTTCCCCATACACACACTTCACAGCTATGCATCAGCGGAAGAAGCTCTCCTACAGAGCCATGTACTCTCATTCACGGTAACAGTATTAGCCCAGTGCCATCCTCTTAATCTTAAACTTGTGGGTTCGGTTTGTTTGTTTTTGTTGTTGTTGGGTGGTTTGTTTTTTTTTTTTTTTTTTTTGTTGGTTGGTTGATTCTTTTCCCCCACATCTTGTCTTTACTGGAATTCCAGCAAAAAAAAAAAAGTTTTCAACAATAAAGTGTCTTTTCATTTAGCTGACATCAGTGAGCACAAGAGTGGGGATTGTCAAGACTGCATTTTGCATTTACAGTCATTCTGGTGGGCTGAAGAACACAAAGCAGCATTACTTTTAAAGCAGCTTCCTTTACCACATAACATGAGATCACCTGTTCTAATGTCTGAATTTAGCAGAAAGCTGAAAACACGTGTTTTGCCCATCTCTCTTCCAAATGCAATCTAGTTGTTCTCCTACCCACTGCACTGGAAAGGCAGTTTAGCAGCAGACCGGTAATACTGTCATTTGGAAAACAGTACAACATAGTTTTACTCAGAAATACAAATGTTGTACCTTAAACTTAAAAGACTACAAAAATATGTGGATGCACAAATATTTTGGAAGGATCTTCCAGCCATACCAGCTTCCTGCTACAGAAAAAATCCAGTTGCGTATTTCTCTGAGTTGCAGCAACAGGGTTATATGGACTAACATTTCCATGCCTTTATTTGCAAGGATTAAGACTAGAGAATTGAGTCAATAAAAGCAAGAGCTTTCCTTCAGTCAACTTAAACCTAGGCTACATGAAAAAACAAGCCTATCTCACTGCATTCCAGGTCTGTGCTACTACATACATTTACACGCATGCTTTTAAAAATCAAAATAATCTCCTTAGCAAACAACTGAACTCAAGAATTCAATTATCACCGAGTACACTGAGGAGAGTATTGGCACTATCATTTGTGGAATAAATGACTTGTTAGTATGACATCCCTCTAAAACATGGAGTGACTCCACAAAACACAGAACTTTAACTGGTGAGAGATTTCTTCAATTCAATGCTGCTTGAGAGATAACTAAGCTGACTGTCCATCATATAACTATTGCCGACCAAGCTGCCTGTCCGTCAATATAACTATTATACATCATCTGTTCAGACTGCTGCCATCATTTCTTTATTAGGCTTCAGAATACTCGGAATGTTACTTTCATAACAAACTGACAGAGCACAGCGGGCAATTAGTGAACTAGGCACTAATGGCAATCAAATTACTGAAAAACAAATAACTGAATTAAATCTGTAATTGGCAGCTGAATACAGGTGCTTCTCCTGCCATGTCTCAGCAACAATGAAAAGAGGTAAAAAAAAAAAAAAACAAACCACCAAACAAAATGTAGAAAAAAAGATTAGATTTCCAGGAAAAAAAAGTTTCACCTTTCAGATGATGGCAGCAAACCATGCTCCTTCAAACACACCACTCTTCCAATTTCATGAGAAATTTCAGCCAACAGTTTGTTTAATTCCCTGTCTTTACAGGAGCTCCTATATATGCATTTCACAAAAATGGATTATGTATTTAGTATAGGTCCTCAAATGCAGACAGCCAGGTGTCTTAGTAGCTATCTTTACAACCAATCAGTCTCCTCCACTTCTGACCAGGATCTGTGGCTACGCAATCATTATAACCAAAGTTATGAGAAGAACATGTAACCTTCAGCTTTAGGGCAGTTTCCAAGCTTATTCAACAAGTGTACAGACATGAAACACGAAATAATTGTCCATGTAAGAACTCCATCCATCTTTCCTCTTTTCACCACACAAGCCAGTAATGCAGTTAACTGCATCCAAGGTAATGCATTAAGTGCTACGCTAGCTGTTGGGATCTCCTGCTCACACGACAGACAGCAGTCCATCTGAAAGGTCAGAGAGCCAACATGTAAAAAGTCTTTGGCAACAAACACAGTCAAAGGCATTTAATTTTGTGTCATTTCCATTGCACTTTATTTTCTAAGCAACTGACATATGAAATTTATTGAAAATATTACTAATCCAAGATAAAAAAATCTACATAAATAGATGGAAAGTTCAGAACACAACATTTTCCAGCAGCATCAAACATACATGTGATTCTATGGAGCTACTGATTTCGAATGGAGGCCCCAAAGGGACCCAGGTACATGGATATGAGCTGTATACATGAAGAAGTTCAAAAACACAAGGTCTTCTAGATTCTACCACAAAACTCTTTGTTTCACAGATGCAATCAGAGCTGTTTTGGCACTCCCTCCTTAAGAGATACCAAAACAAAGTCCAAAAGATCTGGGAACTGGCATATTTTGCATGATTATATTGCTTTATGTAACATGCTCTATTATAAACTGACTGTCCAAATATCTACAGAATTACGTTATTTTTAAAGTGCACTATTATATAACAAATAAAAAGTTTTCAGCCATTTCAAACACGGGCAAGCAACTGATGTGGACAGAGGCAAGAAAACAAAAGCTGGGAAACATGAGCAAATTATGAAAAACCAAGAAAAGTCAGAAGTGTCAGTTTAACAAAGGGAAGTTCACACAAGGGGCACAACTTCCAAAAGTAAAGCCCCAGTATAAAGAATGGTCAGATGATGTAAGAAGCAGAACAGAGACAACTGACACATGCGTGAAAACAGCCAGGAAAGCGTCGGAGATATAAATGCTAGAGACTGCTTGAAATACATACATCAAGAAACAAGACAAGAAAAGTGCTTATACTAAGAGTGCAGTGAATTCCTCTAACATTTACCTTCCTGCACTTTCAGCAACCTTTAAGTCAGGGCTACGGACCAGTTTTAAAGAAGATCCCTTGTTTGTATGCTACACCTAAAGATGCAGTAAGTCTCCTAACTTCAGCGTGCTTTACTTCACGTACCCTGCTGTTGCCAGAAGAACGCAACATTCGCTCCCCTCCATGTTTTTTATTTTCTCTGCTGAGGTTGTAAGGCTACTTGAAGATACCTCCATTTTACAATTTTACAATGCTTAACAACAATAGCACCTCAAGTTACTGGCCCCAAAATAAACCATCAGAGGTCAAAAATGAAGCCTTTGAATTCCTTTTATTAAAATCATCTGTCTGGCAGTGACTAGACAAGGAAATTGTTTGTACATGCAGCTGCTGTCCTGAGGAGCACTGGTATGTTACACCATCATCTGCCAGCCTCATTCCAGCTACTGAGTAGAGGTAATAAATGATACATTCCAGGGAAACACTTAACTATGCATCAGATGTACTTGGGTCACTTATGCTCCTCCTGATCTTGAGTCAATGTAAATCTGGCAAAAACATTCCCGTGCCATAGAATTTGCTCATAATACACAATTGAATTGCTCAGTCTGCTGTCACTTTTAGGCAAGACAAAGAATCAGATATTACTGCAGTTGCTCTCAAAGTACTGAAGTAATCAGAACTGATTTCATTTTTCCACATATGGAAGTTGTGCTGTTTAATCAATAAAATGTTTTGTTAAGAAGTGTCAATATTTTACTGTCTTGTTTTCTGACATGCTCTTATACTGATGCAGTTTTATTACACGTGGCTTTGAAGAGCCTGACAACATAAATAAAGTCGTGACACAAGTGTATGTTATTAAACACAAACAGGAATAGGTGCCAAAAGAATCTACACTTTGACTTTCATTGCCTGGACGTTGAACATAAATGTAATGCAGAAAAGAGTTAGCAGTAATTCTTTGAACATACAGCTCTCTAAGAGATGATCTTTAGAGGAAAAATTACAATTAGCCTTCATGAGTACAAATTACGTTCTCTGTTCTCCTTCCTGAAAAAAACCCTGAGGAGTAACAAACACATCAAAGAAATATGTGGGCTTTGAAAGAGGTAGGTGCTTGCCGCATCTTCTTCCCGCATTGCGGAAATGATCACGACGAAAGAATGAGTGGACGGGGTGTCTGCACAAACCACAGCCCCACAACTATGGCTATAAGGTTACCGGTAGCATAACCACAGGCAGCCAAAATGCAGCATAAAGATTTGTGTCTCAATCTGTTCTTTTCTACCAATCCTTCTCCATTAATACAAAACCCTTTACAGGAAAGTGTGAATTTATGTAGGCACAGGGCACATCATGCCATTTCAGTAAATACCTCAGTAATTTATGAGATTACTGGCATGCCGAGACAAGAGCTATTAAAACAGAAACCAATTTATTCTCATAGAAGAGGTGGCTACATTCTACAGATCCCACGATCCTGCATGCCTCCCCAGGACTCACCCACCAGCCTCATGCACTGACATTAAGCCAGGCTAAGAAGCATCATCTTAATGCATGCTGCCATGTAGCTGCCCTCAGACCTTGGCAACAATTCCATTATCTTCCTTTCTGTTCTGCCAGGTAGGTGGCAGAGAGGAGCGATTCAGCAACAGCAAAATTCAGAGGACATTTACAATTCCTATAACCTCAGGTTTGAGGAGATCAAGTGCAATTGCAGTGGAATACTCACTTTGTCCTGATCCTCCACGCAAAGACACATCACATGTATAATGATTTTTATTATTATTATATTTTTATTATTTTTAAATCAGAAAACAAATGATACTGAAAAGAGGCTACACATCTATATTTTTTCCTCTGGATGATCCAAAAATCCAATTACTTCATCTTCAGGGAACATGTCCTGGAAGTCCTCCTTTCCTTTGCTGTCCTTCTAATTCTGATGCCTCATAACCTGATTTCACATTACAAGCAGTGATACTGCTGCTAATCCTCCATTACGCCCCTTACCCCACCATTCTCTCGTCTCAGCCTCTGATTTTTGAGATGGTTACTTCAAGAAACAGGTCATTCAAGGACATCTTTCAAATGCGGTCATTTTCATCAGTACACAAATGAAACAAACGTTACATTATCCATCAGTAATAATTCATTGTCTTCAGTATCTAACAGGATTCTTATGCTGCTTGCCACAGTTCTTGTCACTAGAGACCACTCCATTTTGCTGCTCCAATGTAGAACAGATTGCTATATCATAGTGGAAAAGCATATTAAGCTACATAGAAAGCTGGTAAATACAATGCATTTTCCAATTTAGACTTGTTTTCTATGAACTAAAGGCTCCCAAAAAATTGTACCCGAATCAAAAATGGTTTTGTTATTTTCTTCATGGTAGTATGTGTTATGAAATACAGTACTTCAAGATGCCTTAAGTTACTTATTATGCTTTCCTTTTAGATCTATGTTCACAATTTTTTTTAATTTTTTTTTTTTTTTTATTGGTAGGAGAAAGCTCTGAATTTTTCTTAAAGGAACAAAACCCAAAAGCATGAAAGTCGGAACTCCTCACTTCAGATTTCATGGCTTATAAAGTACCCAAATTATAAAGCTATCAGACATTTCCCGGGCTTACATTAAAATCTGTAGTGGGCCTTTAGAGTGGACCAATTTATTTGATGTGTTTCTCCTAAAGATTTTATGACACCATAAACATTTCTGACTCCATGACAAATACATTAAACAAGCTCATTCAAACGATTCTAAATGTTATGCCAATGGCAACATATTTAGAAATGGAACAGTCACTTGAAAAGGAAAAACCTTAAAGCTTGGTTTGAGCCACCACAATTTACTTTCATGCAACTGAAGGCAAAACATTTCATATTAAGTTCCATGGCACAAACACCCAAAAAGCACAAAGTAGGCATATTCTCCAGAAGCGCATCATGCTGTACCTATTTCACGTGAGAGCATCAACACCAGTCTGCTCCCCCATAAAACTTCCCATTGAACTCAATATTAATTAGCATAGAGCATTTAACTGTACAACAATTTAACTGTATTTACAACATGCTTCTAATCACTGTAGTTTATCTGCATTAGCTTCATTCAACCAAAAAGCCTTGCCATCCCTTTTTACTGAGGAACAAATTGTGATAACTTTCTTCCCAGTAAATAAAGCATTACACCACGAGAAGCTCTGCAAGTCACCAAAACCAAGATGCATGCACTCCCTGTGAAGAAAAGCGCCACAACCTGACTCTCATATTTAATGATATAATGAAAATTCACAAAATGTTTTCTGTATTGAAGGCACAGGGAGACTTCAACTCATGAGGCAATAAAAATACAAATACTGCAACAGGATTAATTAATGACAATTATTAGCTCTTCAGGCATGCTTTTGATGACAGAATTAAATTCCTAGAATATAAAACTAGCTCTGATGATTTTATGAATCCAGTAAAAATCAATGCTGTGTGGCTATAAAAATTGGCATGAAATTTCAGAAGCCTGAGAATAGTGGATTCATATATATTTGATTTTTATGTTTTAGCACAGATTTCAAACACAAGACAAAATCTTTGAGAAATAAAAAACAGAGTATTTAACAGAAGGGGAAGGCATGTGGGAGTTTTTGTTTGGTTTGTTGGGGTCTTTTTCTGGCTGACTGTTTTTTAACACCGTCCTGCTGACCATTTAATCTTTCCTTTGACTCAAAATCTTGAAGGCATCCAATTTAGGAAAAAAGGCAGCTTTATCAGTTGGAAGATGTTACTAAGCTTCCATAATTTTAACACGGATGCTGTATAAACAGGTCATAAATAAATCATAGTTAGTATTGCCTAAGACTAAATGAGAAATATATGAGAAAGCATTAAATTACAAGAATACTTTCCATAGGACAGTGCTTTCTCATGGTACTCTTCTTGTTAACTGTGACTCTTGGCCTGAGAAGATCAAGAGCAGACATCTGATTTGGAGAAAGAAACATAAAAGTGTCCCAGTTTCTCTGTGAAAAACATTTTCTTTCACTTATAAAAACGTACTTCTCACCTTACATACTTCAACATATGCTGTGTGAACACGTCTGCTCTCAGAACATTCTTATGTGGTTACTGACTCCGTATTGCCGGTGACTAGAAAATACCCTAAACCCCTGCTTCAGAAAGTCATTGGATATCCACAACATAAATTTCAAACTCCCAGCTGTCACTGCCTAACTATTCCTTCTGCTTTTCAGCTAAGTCATGCTGTTATGACATTATCATTCTCTCACATTTCATAGCTTCTTCAACAAGCTTCTTCAATGCTAACAAAGAAACCTGTGGGCTCTCTAGTATTTTCCACATATATCACAGTAGCAATTACTTAATCTAAATAGCCCTTCCGAACTCACTCCTGTAAAATATGTTATTTTGTTTACTCCTTGTTTCTCTGTATTTCTCCCCATATCTAGTCTGCTGCTTCCTCTCAGTAACAGGGACTTTAGGTGTAGGAGGGGAGGGGAAAAAAAAAAGTGATGTAACATATTCATATACCAGCTTATTACTTGTTTATGATTTAAAGATCTCACCATACGATTAGAAATCAACACATTTGAATGAAAGGAGACCTTTCCTGCTACTCCTTTTTCCAAGGAACCATAAAGAAGCGTACTGATGATGGATTACCTGAAAGCCTGGAAACTGCAACAGTGAAAAAGGAAACAGTAGTAAATATTGGCAACATTATTAACAGGTAGAAGAGGGCAATTGTGGGAAGACATTATGGAAGTGTTTGCTAGGGGCTTTTTCCCTAAAGGTGACACAGAGCTCCAATACCCTTCCCCTGGAATTAATGCAATTCATAACTTTGGATTGCATATGCCGCACATTAAGTATTAATATACATTATTTATGTATTCTTATAAATTAGGATAAGCTAAGGAAAAACATAAGAGACCTCTAGGGGAGAGAGCACTCTTACATAGAGTCACTGGCAATGCATCGTCAAGTTTACCTGCTGTAAAACCACCATATGAGATAACGTGGAGTCTGAAACTGGAGTTAACTTCAAACATCTAAGGAAAGGATGAGCAGTTTAGCTCTTAAGTCCTATAACCAAGTGGCTTGGACCTTCACTGACAAATGAGGACTTACTTCGCAAGAACCCATCACAGATGTTACTGATCAAAAAATGAGTCTTAATTAGAACAGAAAGTATTGTAGTTTTATAGTATAAAGTCTTTTTTATTTTTCCAATAAATTGTGTGTGCGCACACACTGGCATAGTCACGCAAGCCATGGTGGCTGTTATTATGATTTAGGTTCAAGTGTCCTTCTTAAACAAGGACCCAAGAAAAACATATCCTGTCCACAAACAGTAAACAGTATATCTACCTGAATTTATAGGCATGTTTAATATATTTAAAAAAAAAAAAAAAACAAAACCTACCACACCCAAGACCAGACATGAGTCATTCCTTGCACTTGTTCTGAAGTTATTTCCTTGCTAGAAGGGTTTATCATTAAATTATTATGTAAAAATGAAATTTCTGTAATAGTTGTAAACAAACACATAAATTTATTTACATCTACACATTCCTGAAAGTCACCATTTCGTGTATGAAGTGGGAAAATTAGAAAACAAAACAAAAAACAGCAATTAATCAGGGAGCCTTCTCATCCAGGAGTAACCCGCAAAAGACTGGAGACCGGAATAGCTCTCTTTTGATGGCTGTCAAAAACCAGATGCATGACCTCACATGGTTTGCATAATTTATCTGCAATTCAATTTACCCAGCCTCAAAATGGGGAAAATCCTACTTACCTGGATTGCAGTTTGTCATCAAACCAGAATGCACCCTAGGAATGCATGTTACCGTACAGATACAAAGATGTTCATATACAGTACTTTCAAGTCTTCAGAATCAAACGCTCCCCACCGGAATGTACAGAGCCTTTGCCATGTATTACTTGTTTGTTGAAGTTTCAATCTTCTAGAAGAAAAAGTGACCCATTTGCTTGACTTACTACCTGCTGAGAACGTTAATACAGACTTCAAATCTAATAAATGAATGAGCAGGGGACAAATGGATTTTGCAAGTTTATTGCACTGTAGTTACATTACTTCTCAACTGGCCAATCTTTAATTATTTTTTTGAAAATAGATGATTATTTAAAGGAAAAGCTATTTGTGTGAAGTAATCCAAGTTACAAATTCTCTTCACAACTGAGGAAATAAATTGAGCTGGGAGCACTCACTGGATCAAGCTACTCAGTTGTGAGCAGTCCCTATAAACAAGGATTTGCCAATCTGCCAAAATCATTCTCCTACTCTGAAACTAATGCCATCAAAATTGATAACACCACTCAATGCAAGTTACAGACCCTGTATGTTAGAAGCAGAGGGGCGTATCATCAGCTGGTGTAAATCTATACTGTTCTTAAAACCAATGGAACTACATCAATTTATAGCTGCTGAATATTTGTCCCTGCGTCTGTCTTTAGCACTGATAAAACCGTTGAACCAAACCCTGGATGCAGTTCCCCAGATTGAAAGCTCCCGTTGACTGTAGTGAGAGCGATGCCTACAAGAGGAAAGGCAGACTATAACTAAGCCATCCTAGAATTAGTGCACTTTACCCCCCAACCCATTCATTCCAAGTTTAAAGTTAGTTGTTAAAAATCATAACCTGGGAGGAAGCCAAGAGCACAGCGGATTTTAAAACTTCTGAGGTTTCTTTTATGTATTCCCAGAAATTCTGTTTAATGCAAGTGATTTATCAGGCCAAGTCCACTTCACTGTTATCATGCAAATAACCCCAGTAAAGCCAACAGGAGAAGCAGCGCTGTCAGGAAAATATGATTTGGCCCACAGTTTTACTTCAGCAGGATAAAGTTTCGAAGTGACTGTTGCACTGTTCTTCTCTCTCTCTCTGAGATCTATCATTACACCTGTGTTAAAATCTCATTGTTTTTCCTCTACCATCCTTATACATTCCTTATGTAATTTTTCCTCCAAGGATACGATGCAGCGCAACAGTCATCTGAGCAACCCTCACTTGCGCACTTAGCCCTGGGGCAGTCAAAAGGACTAGCATATAGCAGAAGAATAATTGCCTCAAAAAGGATTTTGCAGGAGGGGTACTCAGCCATTTCTTAAACCACCGTCCTGTAATACTGTAGGCAATAGAGAGAAAATATAGTTATTTTATAGAAGATCTCTTTAATCACGGTGAGTTTCTCTCTATGATTTTGAGTGCAGAAATTGTTGCAAATAGCTAATAAATACATTTCTGACTACAGATACATGAACTAAACAAGGCAGTTTTTCAAAAGTACCTACACGCATCTTGCATAACAGCACAGTACACTGTACTTATAGATAAGTCTTTTCCTTTACACACGTATCACAAGAGGTTTACAGCCGCTTGCATTCTGCAAGCATTACATGCAGCAATGATTTTTAATATCAACTGAATTAACTCTTAACTGCAAGGAATAAAAACTCAAAACTCCTGCTTCAGGAAGCTACCAATAAGAACATAAATAGTTAATCATTAAATATGGTTAGCACAAGAAGAAAATAAATACTTTTAAGATGTTCCTTAGCGCTACTCCATTGTAAGACGTTTCAACATTAGAAAAGAATTAAAATGGAATATTCTTCAACTTAAACTTATCCAAATACAATCAGATTTATCAACAGCACGAAATCATTTCCTATCTACAGTTTGTTTCATACAACTTCTCAAGGGATTGTTTTTCTTAAAAATCATCTCGGACACCACAAAACAGCTCGATTTAAAACCAGCTAATCAATCACCTTTCTGCACAGCTGCATTTTCTTTCATTAATCTAATAAAAATATTTGAGGGATTCCCATTTTTACCTTTGCATTTTTCCTTTTCCAGTATCCATAACCAATCATCACTCTGCTCTTCCATTATGCTTCATATATTGCAGAGCGAGAAGCATCTTCATTAAATAGTATTAAAAATAGAACACACCCGATCTCCCCACTGGAGCATGCTCTGACAGTGCTGATACCACAGCTCTCAAGGTAACCATGCCCAGCTGGGAACTGAGAGGCAAAGTCAGTGCGAGATTAGCAATCTGCAAACCTAATTGTGCACGCAAACTTGCCTCGATCCGTGACGATGACTGCTAGAACAAAAATCAGCGTGCAGTTAAATTATGCGACTGAAAAGTTGCAGGTCAGTTTACCGTATTTTTTTTTTCCCCCTCCCCATCACCCTCAGCTTCAGTTGCTTTGTACTTGCCTCAGATTTACATATGCCATTTAGAACGCACACCGGCATGCATCTAGCTCAGCGCGACGGTAGAGAAGTCAAACAGGTGAGCAACAAACACTCGCGCTTCTCTTTAATGCCTTTGTTTCCCCTCTCGGCACATTTACAGCAATGTCACACGACAGCGGGATGAATTTAAGCAAAACCGCACACACCTGGAAGGGCAAAGACGGGAGGGAGAGCGGAGGCGCACAGACACACCTAGCACGGGAAAATGCACCCGAAATTTGAGTGTGTTTCCCCCCGCTGGCTGAAACGGTAAATGAATGCGAATAAATATAAATAAATAAATAAACAAAACAACAACAAACAAACCACGAACCAACAATTAAGCAAGGCTGCGCAATGGCTGCGCTGGATGGGCGCGTCTGGGTTGGATCTACAGGCGATATCGTTGAAACGCGCACACAAGTAAGCAGAACCGCACCAAGCGGAGTCAGAGTAACCACAACCTTTACGAAAACAGACCGCTAGCGTACCTAACCGTACGGCTGTAACTCCCGGGCTGCGATCCTCCTCCACCGCATGCAAAGAAAGACGCGCTAAGGAAGCATCACGTCAATCTCAAAATCGCCAGCTCGCCACCCTTAAGAACAATGCCAGTCAAACGAGCCTAGGCTTTCCCTCCGGCGAAGCGCGGCTTTTTAAAGCGTATCCCTCGATCTTGTTCCCAAATCAGCGAGTGAAAGTTGGGGTTGTTTTTTTTTTTTTTTACGGTTCGATACATTTTAGCCACAGCGCCCGGCTGGGCGGAGGGCGATCCCCTCCCGCAGCTCCCCGCCTTGGCGGTCGCCTCCCGCAGCCTCAGCCCGCTGCCCGGACACCGGCTCCGAGGCGTGGGCACCGCCGCCGCCCGCACGCCCACCTCCGGCCGCCTCCCGGCCCGGCCCGGCCCGGCCCGCCGCGCCCAGAGCCGCGGGCGGCCGCAGGGCTCCCGCCCGACGCCCCCCCGGCACCCACCGGCCGCCAGCGGCGGGAATTCGGCGAAGGCTCCGCCGCCCCCCGCCGCGGGGGCAGGCGGCCCCGCCGAGAGCCGCGGCAAGGCCCGCGGAGCCGTACCTGGCTGCCGGCGCCTCCGCCCCGCCGCTCCGGGATCCCGTGCGAGGCTCCGGCTCCGGCTCCGGCACCGATACCATCCTGCCCCGCCGCGCTACCAACGACAGCCTTTCCCCCCCCCACCCCCTTTCTTTTTTTTTTTTTTTTTTTCCCCTCCCCCCTCCTCTAAATACCACATCTTAGAGTCGGAATCCTGCAGTTGCTATAAATAATTGCACATCGCATGTAATAAAAGCAAGCCCCAGTTCCATGCACGGCTCCTATTTCCCTCTCCCTCCGCTCCACATGCTCAAGCTGCCCTGACCTCAAAAATTAAAAGATCACGGGAGGGGGGGGGGGGAATGGGGGCGAATGGCTCCAACGAAATGACAGAAGACACACGCTGGAAGGAAAAAGCAAAAAAAAAAAAAAGAGAAAACAAAACAAACAAAACAACCGCAACAACAAAGAACATCATGCTACACAAAGATTCTGCTTTGGCTTTTTTGTTTTGGTATTTTTTTTTTTCTTTTTCCATTTTTTTATATTTTCTTTTACCTTGCCTGAAAACGGGATCTGCCCCCAGCGTCTTGGTGGCTCGGGTTGGTTTTTTTTTTTTTTTATTTTTTTGTTTGTTTGTTGGTTTTTTTTCTGTTTGTTTTGGTTTTTGGTTGGTTGTTTTTTTTTTTTGTTTTTTTTTTTTTTTTTTTGGTTGGCTGGTTTGTTTATTTTGCTGCAGATACGCTGCTGTTACAGTACAGTGCCTGTCTTCCTGAAAGACATGGTCTCTTCCTCCGCCTCCGCCCTCCTCCGCGGGAGGAGATCCGCCGCCGCGGCGCGGTGCTGGCCGGGCGCGGTGGCCGCCGTGCCGCCTCCCGCCTCGGGCCGCCTCGGCTCGGCTCGGCTCGGCTCCCCTCGGCTCGGCTCCCCTCGGCTCCCCTCGCCCTGGTCCGCCGCCGGGCTACCGTCGCCTGCCCCGCCTCTGGCGCTGCCTGTCCTGGGTCTCGCTCGGTGCCTGACGGGATGGCGCTCGCTCCTCTCCCTCTCCGCCTGTCCTCTCGCCTTTATCTGCCGCGCTCGCCGGCTGCACTGTCTGTCTGCGAGTCTCTCCCGCTCCCTCTCTCTCTCTCCCCCTCTCTCTCCCCGCCCACGCAGCGTGGTGCGCCTCGGACCGGAGGCAGCGGCGCCTTTCGTGTCGCTCCTCGCCGGCTCCGCGCTCGCTGCGCTCAGCGCCGCCGCTCCGGCTCGGCCCGGCTCGGCCGCGCCAAGGGCCGCCTGAGGGGAGCCGGGGGCTCCGCCGCCATTGCGTGCGCCCCACGCCCCCTCCTCGCCTTCCTTCCCCTCCCGCCCCGCCCCGCGCAGACAGACACACGCCGCCCGCTGTCTGCGCGGCCCGGCCGGGGCGAGGAGCTCTCTGTGTGCGGGGTGGCTAGGGCTGTCTGTCCGTCCGCCCGTCCGGCCGTCCCTGCGTGTGGCTCCCCGCACGCCGGCCCCTCCAGTCGCACTGCCGCCCCGCACCCGCCAAGCCCTCCCCGTCAGCCCATCCCCAGCGGGGAGCAGAGACAAAGCACCCGAGCGGCGCTAATAAAGAGAAAGCTCGATAATCTCCTCCGATTCCTCGTTACTCGCTTCCACCCACTCCCCTTCGCCCCAACCTCCCCCCCCCCAAAAAAAAAAAGGAAGAAAATGGGCCCTTGGCTCCAGAGGACAGCTTTAGGGAAGGTCTGGGGGGGGGGGTGGTTTTAATTATTATTTTTGCTGGTGAAACCTGACAGCATCCACACTGATCAGCCGAGCTGCTGAAAGGGGTTTAAAAAAAAAAAAAAAAAAAAAAAAAAGCCCCCAAAAAAGACTGCAGCAGATTTTGGGTGGTAGCAGATGAGCCACTTAAAATGGGGCACATGATCCCCTTCCCCCTCCCCTCCCCCTACCCAGCATGTCTCCATCTAGGATCTGGCTTGACGATATTTCTCCAGGAGCCTCGCTGCACACCATCAAGGCAGAGGGAAACAGACATTTCACCAGCAAATGCATTTCCAACACATAAAACCCCCGCTATCCATTTAAAAACCGAGCCTTGTTTTACCCAGTTGAATACATCCAGGCATTCATTCTGCACCCAGCCGAGAAAAGGGCATTTACCTCTTTGCTAGGTGGCTATTAATATGCAGTAAAATTATAGCTGTACAATGCCAAACGTAATTGCCATAGATCATTTAGAGCAGATCCAGCAATTCAGCTGCTGGAAATGCGTGCTCTGTGAATAACCATGCATCTGGTACAATGCCCTCTACTACAATAACCTGAAAGGAGACAGAAGCGTCTGGTACTAGCTGCAATTAGTAATCCTATAGATGAAAAATAAACAGTCAATAAGTACAAAGCAGCAAGGTCCTATGAAATACAGTGTTCGTTTCTGTCTGCAGCGATACAAATAACCCAACTCCCACAGACAGACAATTCTTATTTAAAATGTACAGTTAAAAATGCACTCCTTCCATTGCGTACTTTCAGAAAGTCCTTGTTACAAAAGACAGTTTGCCAAAATTAATGAATGGAGAAGAACTCGTGTGCCAGTCAAACACGGACAAATATACAGAAGGCTTTGGGAGGGAAAGTTTGCTTTAGTAGGTATTATCCTGGCACCCCTGGAATCCCTCTTTCCCCTCGGAAGCGAATGCCTGCTTTTACCAGGGACCGCTGGCTGGAATCAGACTGGAAGAATACAGCGAGCAATGAACCACAACAGGGTGTGCATTAGCAGGCTCCTGGTGCATGCCTCAAGTGATCAGAGGCATTCAGCCAGGCACACCAAAACTTGTTCTGCTTGTGCACCTCCCGATGGGGCTTACTCCTAGGATGGTCGCATGTGGCTCCAGCTACTTCTAATTTCATTACTTAACGTATCTCTATACTGTGTGCTACAAGTTGTATATGAAAGCAAAAAGACTGGCAGAAAGGCTATAAATGGCACTACGCGGAAGCGTGCTACAGTTGGTGACGGGGGGAAAGACCAGTTCTTTGCTTTTGAAGTGTTTCTTTCAGCCATCTCTGCTGTGGACCAAAGTTCATTTTCCAAAACGGCTATCAAAACTATTTTGAACATGCACTGAAATGCCATGGATCTCACCTGGCTGCTGCACATTATCCCTTCCCTTCCAAGCAGGCTACCCAGCTAAGGGAGGGGATGCAGGCTGCATTGGGACATGAAAGCAGTACTCACTTATGCCTTCACTAGACAGCTTGCAACTCACCTGCCTGAGTACAAAAGGGGGTGAGGGCAGTGAATGTTTCAGTACCTTACCCCAGTCACTAGACACAATGAACACGTAAAACAGCCACGTGTCCACAGCTCGTCTCCCACCGTTGGGATATTGGAGTGACTTCAGAGTGGGAAGCGTTGAAGCTATACGTCAGATCTGTAAGTAGATAAAAATTCATCCAAGCTGTAGTTCTGGCACTTCACTCTACTCTCTCCTGTGTGGCAGGATGTGCTTGGGGCAAGTTACCAAATGCTAAAAGATGCCAGCTACAGCAACAGCAAAGGAAATGCTCAGGAAAAAAAATCCCAGTACCACCCCAGGATCACGCAAGCTAGTATTTCAGCCCAGAATGGTGAGCAGCGTCAAACACAGCATGTGCAAAGAAGTGAAATTGCCACCCTTTGTTGAGAAGTGACCTCAGACCTTCTCAGTCAGATACGAATCTAACGGAATATGCTCCCACATGCCCTCTTCAGAACTTTTCTGTGCAGAAAGGAAAATCACAATCATTGCACAATCACAGTATCTAAGAGGTGGGGAACCATGGCAGTGGTTTGCTGCTACCTGTAAATCTGCTGCTGATTTGTAAACATGCACAGGGATAACTGTCCATTTAAGCCTCATGGAAGTTAGCAGAAGCTGTGTGTTTAAGCAGAGGCAGAATTTGATAAACTCTTCAGACCTCAGACGCCTTTTTCTGTCTGTTGCATAGCCAGACTTCGGGGGTAATTGGAAAAAAAAAAAAAGTCATGAGACCTACTTGTCCAAATACTTTCTTGAATAAAGCATTTCATTAACCCCCAGCACATGCTTTCTAGGACTCTGGTCTTGCAAAGTGCGCTGGCGCAATAGGACCACCCTACAGCAGGGGAGCATAAGCGCATTATATGTACACAAAATTCCAATAGGCAACACAAAACCCTTCAGCTCAGGGTATTTTCGAAGCATGACAACAGATTATATTACTTACTGCGAGCACACTTTCTAACTATGTTATCTCAATTTCACTTAGAAATCAAGAAAACTTTAGTGGGCTCTCAAAAACCGACATCAGATTGGAGGTATGTGATGTCGGACAAACATACAGAGCTTCACACAGTTCTGCAATCACAGGAGATTCCTGTAGTAGAAGGCATGCACTGTTACTTAATACGTTAGTAAAAGCTTTCATGACTGGTTGCACATTTCTTCTGCCCCGAGTCATTTTTCAGTGAAACAAAGCTAGCATATAAAGTCTATTGTGTTTTGGAGTTACGGAATGATTCAGATTGAGACATAATAGCATGATAAGCTAACTGTTGACGTATTTTATCATAATCTTCTGTAAAAGAGATCAGTCTTTGGGTTGGTTTTTTTTTTAACTTTTTTTCCATTTTCATGTCCTACGTGTTACAAATTAATCATGCATAATTTGCAGATGGACTTAAAAATACTGCACTTCTATTTAAGATGGCACTTTACTATATGTAAATATAGCCAAATTGCTCTAGTTTCAAACACTTCTCAGGAAGAACTGAAATATTTATTCCAACTAAAACATCACAAGTAAAGCAAAATTAACCAAGCAATTTGCATACAGCTTGTATTGGTAGCTCAGATTTGATTTAAAAAAATGAAGCTTTATGCTATTCCCACTGAAGTCAGTGAGAATTTTGCGATAGACTTCATTAGGATTAAGAGCAAGTACCAAAATCTAAGACTCTCTCTTTGGAGGAAGACCAATGAACAACCCTTTAAAAATATAATCTGTTGCTAGAGGGGCTGAGGAAGGTATATTTTTCCTGCTAAAAGCAAAGCATCATTTCTTTGTGTTTGACATTTCAAATCCCCCCTTAGTTTCTTTTAGAAATCCCAAAGTGTTTGTTGTGCCATATCTGTGTATCTTGATAAGGATATTCCAATGTGGAGTTCCTCACCCCACCAAAAAAAAAAAAAAAAAAAAAAAAACCAGTCATCTGATCCCCCTAAGACCAGAAACTGCAGTTCCTGCTCAGCTGTGACTCTCAAAAGAAAATGAGCAGGAATTTGAACTCCAGCTTCAACAGCTAGCATTGGGGCAAATGGTCTCTCCTCTTGTAGCCTTTTCCTTAATTTATGTTTATAGGCAGGAAGACCGGGGGCCTTTCAGGTCACAATGTTGGAGGGACAGTGGACTGTTTCATGGGCTAAAGGGTGGCTGGCAGCTCAGAAAGGATGATCCAAAGCAAGCCAAAGGCCACACAGAGGGCTCACCCCAATACCCTTCTGACTCAGTCATATTGCAGACAACATTCAAAGAGCTATGATAGGTTGAGAAATTCAGGCAGCGGGCAGCTCTCTGTTGCTCTGGACAGAAGCATATCTCTGATGTAGCAACTTGGCATCATGGTATTTTTTATAATATATGTGTGTGGCATGTACTTTAGGGCAAAGAGGCAAAACAAGCAGTGGTGAGTAAGAGAGAGAGCAGTAAGAAGAGAGAGTCAGCAAGAATGTTGTGACCTGTGGTGTTAGAATGGGCCAGAGAGAAAACAGTGAGAAAAAGAGGAGGAGGGAGAGTCCCAAGCAGGGAATGCAATGAGTTTGTTATCTTGAGATCTGTGATTCATTGTGAGGAATGGGCACCACCTACACATATTAGAGTACTGTAGGGAAGAAATCAGGCTGAGGAAGTTCTGAAGTCTTTCAACAGGATTTATGAGCTTTAATAATCCAATGTCTCAGGGTCACCTAAGAGCCCAGGAACTGCTTGGCTCACAAGTATGAGTGGCTCTAAGGAGACATATGACAAACACAGCATCTGCAGGAGGGTAGTTTCAGTCCTCAGCACCGGAGCCATAAGAATCACAAACAACTTCACGAGCACAAAGCAGTTTCCCATCAAGATCTCACCAAGAAAAGCTTTTATTGCAGCCCTTTGTCTAAAGCAAAGTATAAAAGCATAGCTTTCCTCCCAGCACACCTAGAGAGCAGACAAGCTTTGGTGACAATTTTCAGCTACCACAATAAGATGTGGGTAGTACAGGCTTTCAGAAGTACATGGTGCCTCTCTCTGCTAAACCATCACTAGACCTACATCTGTCCTTACGATATCCTGGCAGAAGGGAAGCCGGGGGACTACTCCACTTCTTGGGTGAGCAAGTGGATCTAGAAAATGACAGAGGGGAAAAAAGAAAAAAACCCACAATCTCGAGGGGAATCCCCATTTACCTTCTAGAAACCCTGCCATAGCAATATTAAGAATAGCAGTAAACCATTGTTCTGGAGTTGTAGGCTTGTTTTAACACTCAAAAGCAACACCAGTATATTTTAGAGAAGACCATCATCCCAGCTGTAAGTAGACAGAGAACAATCATACAGACTGTCAGGGATTTCAATTCAGCTATTTATTTCAGGTAGCGAGGAGTCTGGGCCTTGGCAACGTTCAGCACCTCTCTGTTCTGTGTTTCAGTCAGGGCACATAGATGTAACCCAATGAATTGCCTGTTAAATAAGCAGTGCTACTGTGTAGATCGGATACCATATGAAAGCTTAGAGACTGAAGTTGGCAAATGATTTGGAGGTGAAGAAAAGAAGACTTGCCAATCAGCCCCTGTAGCCCAGAGTACTCACCAATAGCCAATTTCTCCCTTTGAAATTCCCCTGAACATGTTGCCCTCTTAACTTTTGCTTCTAGAAACCTCTAGTCTTCTCTAAAATGCATGTTTTGAACATAACAGATTAAGAGAAGGCTCCCACTGACATCAGGCCCAGATCTACCCTGCAGGTATTTTTTCACAACTAACTTGATACCCTACTAGTATGATGATATTTTTCAACCAGATACCATTTTTCAGTTTTCCTTTAATTTTATTTTTTTTTTTCTTTTTTAAGAAAAATGTTTAACTCTTGCCATCAGAATCTCTAGAAGGGATCCTGGCCACAGCATCTGTGTAAGTTGGATGTATTGCTTTCCTGCAGCCCACCCTGCCTCACTGCAGTATGCTCTGAGGCTCACACTGGGCAGGAAGCCACAGCACTGGCCTCCAATGAGCAGAACATAGTCATATATTAACACTGGGACTTAAAGCTTTCCTGCCACCCACAATACCTAAATGTTGACTTGCATTTGAACTATAATATAGAGGAAGCCAATGTGGACCTCCCAGAGACAGTGGCACTGGCCTTGACTTCTATACAGCTGCTCCCACCTCAGACCTCCTGTGGATGCAACTGCAAGGCTGGGTTGGTAACTCAGGACCATAAACGTGAAGTGATGGAGTTCAGTACATCACTACAAAAAGGCTTGGAAATTATTGTTCTTTTAGGATCCCCAATCCAAAGTCTATTTGTAGAAGAAGGTTGGGCTTTATCTTTGCTGAGGTCACTCCCACTCAAGTTAATAGAGATATTGTTTGAGTCTAAACAGGGTAAAAACAGTATAATGGCTTCAAGATGTGGCCACCAGTACTGTGGATAGTCACGTCTTAAACACTGTTGTACTGGGAATAATTAAAAGAGAAGTCTATGAAAAATATGTCTTACCTAAACAGGGATAAACCTGCCGGATCACAGACTAATTCTCAAAACCTGTAATCTCTACACAAATTGGCGTATAAAGGTTGGAATTGCACTAAAGGTAAAAAGAAAGGCTAGTTCTCATCCTGCAAAACTGTGACCACCTGTGCTTACAGCCCCCAACCCCCAGCTTTAGTAACCTGTTCAGTTAGAGAAGCGGCAAAGAGCAAACATTGGTCACGAACACTGCTCAAAAGGAGATGAGGAAACCCTCCACAACAGAGAGTGTTAAGAGCATGACATAATTTGCTGGCAGATCAGTTCCCCTCACAATCCATGTGAGATAGAGTGGTTGCCCCCTTTAAGGCTACATCATGCTTTATGTGCAAAACAGCGTGCAGATGTGCCAGAGAACAGGAGCAACCTGAAAGAAAAAAACTAAACCCCCAACCTGTGCTAAATCATGCTTTCCAAAACCAGCCCTTTACAAATTACTGGAGGCAGTATATCTGACAGCCTCTTTTTACAGCTTATGTATCATCACGTTAGTTTTGTTTATGCTCAATAACAATGACCAGAAAAAGCACAGGTGTAACCATAATTTAGCAGAGTCACTGTGACTCTACTTTAGACTGTCCTACCCAAAAACCCCAAGAGTAGCAACAGCCCTACAGTAAGCAGAGAATAATTCCTGCTATGTGTCCTTTGAAAATCCTCTCAGGTTCTTTCAGTGGTGATAAAACTAGCAAAAAGGTGGCCTTTGTCATGCAGTTGGGGAGCCTTAGAGGTTTGTCAAGGGGCTATGGGTTAAAATACTACTGAGGTAATCATTTGATAAAGCGTGGGGATTGCTATGTTGCACTGGCCCAATGGGCTCTGTATTCTCCCATCTGACTGTCACTACAACCTTAGCACATGCTCTGTACCTGTGAGCAGAGCATACTGCTTTCCAGCACACCCTCACCTCTCCAGTTTCACTCATTTGGGACCACTGTTCATTTCCTAAGACTTTTAGCAGAATAGGAGTTTGATTAGCATCAATTTAGCAATTTGCAGTGTTTCTCTTGAACACTTTGGAATCAACTTTCACGTTGGCTAGTGGGCTGCAGAAAACAGACAGTAAAGAATGAATGGCTGCTTATGTAAAAATTAGGTCCATTCAACACGAAGTGATGGGGGCAGCATGAAACCCCCATAATGCTGTACTTCATGGATGGAACACAAAGACAGATAGTTAAGCTTCCAGCACTTTGAGGTCTTGGACCTTTCAGGTCTTAGAGTCTTAAGCATGGTTATTTCTCAGTCACTACCCTTAAAATAATACAGTTCCCCCAAATTTTCTCCAGTTGCCTTCTTTTTGTTTCACCTTGCCTTATCCACTAGACATATTTAAATTTTCCTTTGTTTGGAATCTACATTTTTTCACGCCCTAAAATTATAGCCTTTGCAATGTGCAATACTGTAGAAAGTCCCTTCATTGAAAGAGCAGAACATGGTACATTTTTAGCATCATATAATTTCCTGCATAATTGTTAAATCATTTTCTTCCTTTTCTCCCTCCCCCTCCCTTCTTCTTTATTTTTTTTTTTAAAGAAAGAAAGATTCAAAGTGCATATCCAGAGAGAGAGAGAAAAAAAACTTAACAGCCTCATAATAGCATGCTACACCACATCTCACCTTTATTGCAACAACAGTCTTGCATCAATGACAAGACTTTCCCTATCTATTGCTTTGGTCGCTCAGCATTGGACTCTGTACTCTGCAAGGCACTATTGGTTCACAAATGCAAGCCTCCTTGAGTGTTTGTGACATTGTATTCCCAAATATCACATCACAAAAATATTAAAATAAAACTGTTCATAACATTTTCCTGTGCACCATCTGGGCCTTGCAAGAAAGCTGACATTATCTGTCAAACTAAAGATAACCACATTTTCCTCTCTTTTGTATCGTTAATGTTTGTCATCGCAAATTTCACTTTAATGCTCCAATTACATTATGACATTCTTACAAACTGAATGGCACTAATGACTTTCATTATTATTTACACACTTCCTTAATTATAAGGCTCTCCCTCTCATTCACAACATGTTCTCCCTCATAACACTCACTCTGATATAAAGCTAATGAATTTTAAACTTTCTATTACATAAAAGCTCATGATTAATTACCCAGCTTCCCAGCCTCTTTATGATACACAATACAGGGCTCTCCTGCAGTGATGCAGCAAAGGGGGAGAAGTATGGAACTTTTATTCCCTCCTCAGTGAAAGCAAATAGAGGGATAAATAGAGTATCTCTCTCTTTAAAGCAGCATATGCAAATTTAATTGAAAACAAATATATATCAAACCATTCCTCAGGAGAAATCTAAATCTCTCTATATTAGCAGCATGTAGTAAACAGGATAATAATGCCTACTATTATAATCTTCAATTTTTCATGACAACAATTTCTTAATCTAGTTCAAGCAAATGAGACAGTAGAAGTAAAAACACATGGCTTTTACATAAGACATCTTAGTGTTGTATGCTGTATCACCAAGTTCAACTATTTATGTTGTTTTAATTCAAAATACTGGACTCATCCACTAATAAAAAAGACAAGACAAAAAAGCCCAAGGTTGCACCACCCCAGATGAAGGGCAGTTGTGACAAATATAAATTACTGACAAAAGTAATACAATAAACCAGAGCCTAGAAGACTTTGAAAGACATTGTGGGGGCACTGAACAGCCTAGCAATGAAATGCAGAGCTCAGTATTTAAGCACTGATACAGGCTGCAGTCTGCACCAGCTGTACATGTCTCAATGCTTGTGCTGCCAACAGAAATAGGATTCTCACAGCCAAATGTAAATTTACTGACAGCCATGGGGAAAAAAATGGGTTAATTAAAAAGTATGGCTACTATTACCCCATTTGCTGGCTAGTAAACTTGACCTTAAGATTACAGGGAACCTGTGCATATAAAAAATTTATTTCCTGCCTTTCCAAGGGAAGTTCCCTTTTATGCCTCTCCCCTGTTAGTAAAGCAGGAGCCAATATCTATGCAAATATATACATAATCCAAATAGGGTTATAGTCCCAAATGGGACAAAAGCACATGCTGTCATGACTGAATCACTGGATAGCCAGCTATGAATGACATATTCCTTAAACCAAGCACGGGACACCTAGAAAGATGAAGATTCATTTCCTAGGGCCATTTACCTATGTGTTGCTTTTACAGTAACTCCTACTGCTGATCTGCTGGTGGAACAGATAAGAAAACTGGCTTTGTTGTGAGAAAAGCCTGTTCTCTTTCAAATTCAGTTTGTTTTCTTTTTAATACTCTATGCTTTAAATTTCTAATCAGTTTCCAGTGACACGAAAAACCCCGGAAGGCGTATTAAATTAAATAATTGCCTGAAAGTTCAGTACAACACAACGATATGGTGTAGCTCGAGCCTTGTAAAAATTCTGAGAGACAATAACCATACTTGGTTCTGCTTTTGACCACCTCTTGATGATTATGGTAACTATGTGGTCCTACAGAGCAAGCAACTTAAAAAAAATTTTTCTTAGGGCCTGATCCAAGGCCCACAGAGTAAACTATATGATCATCCTACATTCTTCAGTTAAGGTCTCATTCCAAGGCTGCTACTCATCAGCATTTCAGTAATGTGTATTATGAAACTCCTTAATATCAGAGAATGTTCAGTAGTTTAAAAAAAAACCACTTGAAGGAGTTAAAAATCGGTCCTTCCATTCTCTTTAATGTTGTCTTGCATGCTGTGTATCTTCCAAAAAGTTAATAGGAATACATTATGAAGCAAAAAGTATAAAACACTTCTATTATTTCTTTAAATCTGTAGCTGGAAGCCAGGCTTGAGAGGGCAGGCAGACTCTTGGCAGAAATTTAATGAATAGCAAGGATGGAAGAGAGAGAGACAGATGCAGAAAGAGAGTAGGTCTCAGAATAACATTACTTTTCTGATTCTAATAAAGTTCCTTTGCTCAGCATTCAAAAAAAACTGGCAACTTCTGTGCTATCCCAGCTCTAATCAACATGTGATTCAGGGATTCGCCATTTGCCTTTAGATATTGTATAACTGCTCTGTGTAAATAGATAGAGTGCTCCTGAAATCCGTTTTTCTCAAGATTCATCCGCTTTCTGTGGCTATTGCAGTTGTTTATCTTTTGTTGCTGACTCTAGGGTCAAGAGCACTGGACTAAGATATCTATAGGATATGTAAGTTTACATTCAAAGCCTCCTGACGTTTTGGGCAGAGTTAGGCTTTCACAAGGGGCCAGATTATACTCCTCAGATTTACATGCCCATCAAGATATTTCAGAACAATCCTGTTGAGAGTCAATTGTATGCATGCACACAACAAGTCATTTGAACAGTATAAGAGACATCCTATATGCTCTTGAAAGATTGGACCATGAACCTAACCTCTGTTTTATTTGTTGAATGGTTTATGTTGCAGGTAATCTTCCTTAGAATACAGTGAATAATGAACAACGGTAGCCGTTAATCTTGATGATTGTTTCCATGTAAAATAGTTTCTGTGTTTAGACATGTTCATTTGGAAAGCCTATGCATTTTCCAATGTTATCCAGGAATAATTGTACCCCAAAGAAAATGGTGTAGTCCTTGGACTTCATCATGTACTTGACTGTTAGTAACAGCACTTACACAAAAGTGATACATCACAGAGAAAAACACAAACATAATAAAACAGTTAGAGCAAATCTTTATACAAAGATATTAAAACAATTGGAGAAGGTTGATAATAATGCCAGAACAGGAAAATCAGTCACAGTTTAGTAAGTGGCGTGAGGGTTTCCAGGTACAATTCTATGGCCCATTCCTAAAGCAGCCCAAACTTGTGATAAGTTTACAGCCCACAGGATCAGCTGATTAATACGACAATTAAAAGATAAATATATTTTAATGACATATGGCCTTATCCTTATGCTATGTAACTTTCACCAATATTTTGTTTATTGTAATATTTATGTTATGAAATTCTAGTTAAGATAATTAAATGTGTTTATATCATCATATTCCTCCAAAAAAGGAGTTAGACACAGGCCCTCCGAGATTCCTTATGAAGAAGAAAAAATTTATTAAACAATTTCAAAGTGTGATAAGCATGGTGAACAGAAGCCTTGTTTCAAATCTGTAACTATATTACATGGCCCTGTGATCCACTGCTTATATGAGCATGTGAGGCATGAAGCCTTTTCTCTATCTTGCCTTTTCTGTCAATGTCAGGAGAGCTTCTTGGCTTCATGACGGAGAGGGGAAATGCTTCATAAGCATAGGGATAGGGCAGAGAGAAAGGTGAGATGCCACTATGAAAAGTAATTAGTGGCAGTGGGGAGTAATCTGCTGAAGCTTGTTCTTACAATTGATTTTGTTGTTACACAGTATATGAGATCTCCACAGCCCAAGAAAGATGAACCATGCATCACCTGAGCAAGCTGCATGTGAAGCAACATCGTTAAGCAGGAGTCAGGCCTTGACTTCAAATATCAGGACTCTGATCTTGATTCTGCCTTTCATTTAATGGATAACTTTGAGCAATTCAACCTGTCTCCTGGTGCCTTTGTTTATTCTTCACACCTGATTCTTCTGATCGTTCTTGTGGCTATTGTAATTCTCGGGAAAGGACTATCCATCCTTATGAGCTTACATAATGGCAGTGTGTAAAAATGTAATGTCCTACATCCCAGTCTGAAAATAGTCTCATTGAAGATGATGGGAATTTTACATTGATCTGAGCAGCAATCTCATTTACCAATAATATCATCTGTATGTATTCTTTTGAAATGCTTGGTATTGATTAACACAGTTTTTAAAAGCACAAACAATAAATTATTCATTTTGATTCATAAAGTAGTTATAGTAAGTGTTTATCACAGGCAGAGTGTTTTCATACAAATCAGAACACTCAGAAAATAAGCCAAAAAAACCCCAACAGATCAGCTTTTCCCTGTATTATAACTGTAATCACTTTCCTATAAACATAAACAAAACTGGGAACCTCTTTCCTGAAATGCCTAAGAAAAGAGATGAGCCTTGCAGATCAAGAAAGCCAGTGAACCCCATAAAAGATAGTGCCTTCATGGAGAATACCTTACTAATAGCTCCCCTGCATTAAAGGCACAAGTGCCTCTGACTGTTTCTAATACAAGTATATTGGACAAATGGTACTAAATCTGCAGGAGTAAAATTACAAAGCTCACCACTTTTTGATAGAACTGTGCATCACTTGAGGACCTAGATGAATTTGATTCAGGACAAATCAAGATAGACCCAGACATTTGGAAATACTGCAAATAAGGTCCTTAAGTCATCATACCCTGCTATGGAGAAAAGGACCCATTAGGGACATGAATTTTGAAAAAAATAGGCATTGCAGGGAAATCTTAGCTGTACAAGTGATTTCTTCATGTGTCTATCGTTCTTACTATTTGTACAAGACTTGTATTTCTGTGTCCTGCCTTTCTCCTGCCAGGAACTGGCAGCTTTTAAGATTGACTGCAAGGATGGGGCAGGCACCCAGCCTTGCATACCTGAGCATCACAGCCAAAAGTGGTGTGCTTATTTCCAAAACAGCAGCAGGGGAGTCGTAGCATGGCCACCAGTAAAAGCATCACAAACCCCAAAATAGCAGAGCTCTTTCCTTTTAATTGCAGTGCCCAGCAATTTTTTGAAGGGTGAGCATTTCTCCAGTGTCCCTGTAGGCCTTTTGTCAGCTTCTGTGCACTCTTGGCTGTTTTGCTGATGCTTCTCAGCAAACATGATGATAGCTGGTAAAGCCATACATATCCACACATCCATTTGAGAAAATGGGCAGAATTAAAAACAATGTTTCAATGCCAGTCTTCTCCACAACTTTTATTGAAGACCTGTGAGGAAGGTGGCCGACAGTTGCCTCATGTCTAGAGCAAGATGCCATGCTAAGAGTGCAAGAAAAATCAGATTTTCCAGTGATATTGGACTTCACCCACAAAGCATGAGGGTAGCACACGTTGTTGGTCCTCAAGATTCATGATTTATGCTGTCTGCCTCTTCTCTACTACCTCCATTATCCTTTACTTCTGAAAAATAAGCTCTTTCAAACTTTCTTTGCCCTTCTATTCCTCCGTGTTCCTGTCCTGTGTCCCATGCACTCTCCTTTCTCCTTTTCCTTTTCCCTCTCTCCATATTCGTGCTGGAGGGTATATCATGATGAGGGTCTCTAATCAATTGTCTGACTCATTGCCTTATGGCAGAATATTGCCATGGCTAATGACTAATATGACTGCAGGATTTCCAAATGTCATCTTGTAAGATCTTAGAGATTGCCTGTTAACCATTGTTTAGCCTTACCAGCATTAGCTGGGTAGCAAAATAAAACAGTATGATTTAGCACAGTGAACTCATTTCTTAGCGGCTGATTTCTATTTATAGGTATAGCCTAAATAAAACAGTAGATAACAAAGTGTTCCCAAACTGAGAAATGCTCCATTTGTGAACAGCTTTTCCTATGATACTCCAAGTGTTTGTTTGCACAGTGAATGACAAAAAATAGTTGTTGAAACTTTCTAATTCTTGAAAGACGGGAATTGATATTTACACTTATATTATGATTCATTATAAAAGAAGAAATGTGTGAAACTGCCAAGACAAACAAATCCTGTTAGATGCATTTCATTTGTTGATTTTTATTTATGCATAGGAAACACTTTCTCTTCCACATTACAATTTTGTGATGAGCAAAGGAGTAGCACAGCACATTTTCTCTCTGCAATTCCTGTGTCCCTGCAACTGAAGCTAATACTTGCCCTTTCAGTTAAATGCCATTATTCTATGATAGAAACTAAGCTTTATTTTAGATTGACGTGAAAGCAACATATAATAAGAATTTTTTACACTGATAAGGAATTATCACAAAAAGCTGTAAGAGTAATCAGCAGGAGAACTGTAGATGATTTTAAAGTTTGACAATATACAGAAGATGCTTTGCCGCAATCCTAATGATGTCTAAACAGGTCCACCGTTATTTATAGACACATACATTAGTCCTCTTATTCTTTTCTTGCCACACTCATGTATATAGCATGGATTGCAGACATTCTGACCTTTTTGCCTTTTTCAAATTCCTGTGCTGGCATGAACAAAGAACTTGCTAATCACAGAATTTTGATACTTCCTCTGGGCAATCAACTGTTACACTCCTGAAGTTTGACCATTCCTGAAAATACAATAATATTTGATCAGTTCTCTTGCATAAAACTAATTTCAGCATTGACAAATTTCCCAGATATCCATTTATAAATACTTACTAATGCCTTCTTGATCAACTCATCTGGTCACCTTGCCACTGACGATAAAATGACATTGATGTGAAACAAACATCCTCAGAGATATTACGAGAAGGGTAAAGTGCCAGGGAGTGCTATTTTTTTTGCTGTTGATTGTCAATGAATTAACAAGAAGCATTATCTCGGGCATAAAAGAACAGAGCCCATAGCTACAGAATGAGATACAACATCAAATTGGGAAGTGTACTGTAAAGATTAGTGTGTTAGAAAACTAATGAATAATGTCACAAGACCTTAGACTACCTAATCTCATTGAGACAGCTTGTAAGATCATCAGATTCCCTAGCTGAGAAACCTGCTTCCATTACTGCTGTGTTTGTGGTGTCAAACCCAATTAGTGTTTCTCTAGATGAATTTTCATTCATTAGAGTTGGAAAGCCAAGTAGAAAAAAAAATACAGTGGAACTGAATTTGTTTCCCTTTCACTAGCAGAATCTTCTCTGTACTTAGGTATCGCCAATACGAGAAACACACACTGAGATCAGCTCTAGTGACTGTCACAGCTCTGTTCCTCCCCCACAGTCCTGCAAGCTTTAGCTTCCCTAGCCTCTAGCACAGAAGCAGTAAGGAACTCCACCCTATCAACCTGAAAAATCCAACACAGCAGGAAAATTTCCACCTCTCTACTCAACCAGCACGAATTTGGGGTCAGCCCTCATCTCAGAGAAAATTGGGTATGCCTTCCTTCAGTCTGCCAGTGTTTCTAGTTCATTCTGTATATGTGGGTTTTTTCCCAAAGCTGAATATGCAAAGGTAACCACTGCTGACTCCATCCACTGTGGTTCCGCCTTAGCATGCTCACATCAGGTTACCCTCTCTTACAATATAATGAGATGCTTCACTACCAATATTTCCTGTAAAGCCAGCATGTGGCAGAAGAAAGTAGAA
Organism: Morus bassanus; assembly: GCA_031468815.1. NCBI lineage: Eukaryota > Metazoa > Chordata > Aves > Suliformes > Sulidae > Morus > Morus bassanus. The sequence goes on along the minus strand of CM062567.1, from coordinate 52,096,798 downwards.
TTTTGGCAGCTGGGGTGAAATCAAAGCCCTGCTGAATTCATGCCACTGATTTCACCTGAGTGTAATTTTTATCACCCATTTTTACAAGAGTGTTATACAGCATTGTCTAAGTTTTAAAAATTGCTTATTTCCTGTTATGGAATGAAAAACTTCTACCTTAACCTCATGCAGTGCACCTAATAAACTGCCGTAGAAAACTGCTGAAATATTAAGGCTATTATGTTGTCTCAGTTTTTAAGAGAAAACAGTGCAGTCATTTTTATTTTTTTAATTCAAACGCAAAACTTTCTAGGTGTTGAGTTTGTAGTGACATTTTCAATGTTCCTGAAGCATTATGAGGGGAACCGGTGAATTTTAAGTAGTGACAATCAATAAGGTTTGAGAAATATTATATTAAAACTTAAATCTCAAGCCTATGATCCTGACAGAGCTGACACTTAGTACGTACTTGGTCATCATCATTTTTATCATTTTTCCTACTTTGTGAAAACACTGCTGATTTTGTTTTGGCTGTCAACTATCCAAGCATCGTATTAAACTCCACATTTAATAAGATAAGCAGTTTCTAATGGGATTTAAAATCAGGTGCAATGCAGTCAACATCAAACACTGGCATAAATCTCTTACACTAAAATTCGTATTTGTCATTAGAAGGGGAGGAAAGGGTTTTATTTTGTTTTTTAAAAAAATCTAGCTCATGATAGCAAAGGTTCTGTATTCAAGAACATGCTTTAAATTAACTTGGGGTGCTGTTAAAGAAGTCTACTCCCTCCGGCTGAACTGAAATTAGGTTGATTTCTTCCAGTTTTTTAACAGCCAGATAATCTGAATGTTCGGTTTTGCATCTGTTATACAATTGCTTCTTTATTCTGAGTCATTTGGTAACCTCTAAAAATAGTTCACTCTTCTTGAATTAGCAGAATAGTGTTATAGATCATGTAGACAGAAAAGCCTGTCTCCTTGCTTCTGCATAGCCAGTGTGCTACAGGGCTCCAGTATCACAAAAGCCATTGCAGTGTATCTTAACTCTAACAGATGTTACTGCCGGCCTCTTTGAGAGCCAGAAAGAAAAATAAAAGAAAGAAAAGCAATGGATTACAGGCCAAAACAATTGCTTGTTTCCAACAGTAAAACACTATGTCCATGAAGGTGGACTGTGAGGTAAAAATGTTTTTTTTATGGAGGAATACATTCATTTGTTGTTATGGAGTACTATTAAACTTTTATTTGATACTCAGCAGTAGATATTCTTCTAGGATTATTCCCTCAGGTAAATTAGATTCTCTTTTGTTTTGCTTTTTAGCTATGTGATATGTCTCGAGAGAATTATTTTCCAGTAAAGACATTTGAAATACCCTCAGCAAGCTGGTGAGGCAAGAAATGACACCTGGAAAAATTACGGAAGTCCAAGTGAAAGTATGCTTTAAAATATAATTTAATCAAAGGCAGACAAGATCAGTCATGAAGTTAGAAAGGACTTTCAGATGAATGACAAGTCAGTGTTAACAATCCAAACTTTGCTGAGAAAACAAACAAATTTGAGAACAAAAAAGAACAATGTGCTGCAATGTCATGCCTACAACATAAATACAGTCCATGCAATTAATGCACCAAAGAAAAACAAAGATATTTTTTTGTTGTTGAAGCTTACGGGATATCCTAACATTGTCTATGTAATTCCACAGAAAAAGAAACATTTAGTTACTTGTGTCTCACCTTCCCCTTTCTCATATTCTAAAAGGGTCTTAATATTCATGGGATATAATACAGACTATAAATTTTCATTGAGAAGGCAAATGGGTTCATTTTCCTCATGCATCCCCGGCCTTCGTGAAAGTGCTTGTTGTTATTTTTGATATCAGTTGCTGTAAGAAAGTTTTCCTTGCATCTGTTCTTTTTTGCAAAGGGCTTGCTATGAACTTTCGTCTCTTTTTTCTGTCTGTTGTGTCCAAAGGGACTGTGAAATAGAAGGAAATGTAGTCCATTTCTACCACTAAAACCAGGAGAGCCTTCTCTGCTGGGCTAGAAAAAAGGATGGGTGTATCCTGGAGTGAATTAACTGCTTCCCTCCAGGACAAAACGCAGCTATGGGTTCTCTTTATGGGATCCATGTCAGAGCATGTACCTGCTCCAGGCAGAGACCATGAACCTACACTGCACTCAAACTGAGTGGTGAAAAGCTCCAAAACTATCTCAGCTGTTGTTGTGCTCCACAAACTCATTGTACCATCATGCCACACACCAGGGCACACTGTACACGTCAAGCCATAAAATCACCTCTCTGGTTGGTTGCGACTTTGCCTTCTTGTTATTTTAGTCATTTCATGTGATCCATTCTACCGCAAAAAAAAAAAAAAAAAAAAAAAAAAAATAGACCAAGTTCTATGTGTTATGTAGATACAATCAGTCACACTCCCAAGGTCTACCAACTCAGGAGGATTAAAGGATTTCATAAGTGAAGTAAGTTATGCTGGTCTTCTTGTCCAGCCTCTTCTACAGCCAGCAAATAACTTCAGTCCATATAGCATGCTATATCCTAGTTTCAGGAACGATTTCAGCTGAGAAATTTCTTCTCCCTCTAGGTAAAAGCCTACAAAAATAAGGTGAAATAAGGTGTCTCCTGGGGTTTACTGTGCTAGGATGGGCTCTGTGTGTGTGTGTGTGTAATTGTTTTGTTTTTACTGTACTTATATTTCCTGTAAAAGAAGGGGCGTTTTTAAGATATGCACACATACACACACATAGAAATCACTGTAGTGGGTCAGATCCTACCAGAATCCTACCTCTGATCCTGAAGTGAACTAAAAGAAATACTTAAATAACTCTTCCCAAGCTCTTTCCTAGCACTAAACTTGAGATATTTTTCTTTATCTGTATAAATGACCAAGATTCAGGTGTATGAATTTTGCTAACAATACCCCATAGAACTTTGATGTCATGGCAAAGAGTATTTCTTTTCTAATATTAAACATCCTTATTTATAAATTCCACCAGAGTTGCAATACAGAGGCTCCTCATCTACCTGTTTGCAACCAGTCACTGCTTTATGTACTTTTGTGTCACCTCTGAGTCTTCTTATTTCTAAGGTAATCAAGTTTTTCACTTCATATGAGAGCTTTCCTATGCCTCTATTCATTGCTGTCGTTCTTTTCTGAAGTACCCTCTAACCCCACAGAATCCTCTCTAAGATAAAGTGACCTGTTCTATACAAGTTACTCCAGGTGAAAATGTATTTATGAGTCACGTAACAACACGTCAACATTTATCTTTACTATTTGCAATCACATTCCTAATTAATATTTTTAGCCACAAATGCACATTGCCAATAAACCTGCATTTTGATGCCCATTTTCCCATCTTACTACTGTTAATGCAAAAATCCTGTAAGGGCTGGCTAGTAAACAAGAGATTTTTTTTTTTAAAGATTGCCAAGATTTCAACATTCCACTTCAAAACAAGGATTTCAAATATTTCAAGGAAAAAAACATGAGAGAAAGTGTGCACAAACCACACACAAAAGCTTGAATGCTCTCCTTAGGCTCTTCATGGTCTCCCAGTGACCATGAAGCCACCAGTAGCTCAGCTGTAAAGGATCATAACCTGAATCAAGCAAAGCCATCCAACTTCCTTTCTCTCTCTTCTGTGATAAAGACTAACAGGTCATTGAGATGCAATCTTCTTTTTCCAAGAACAGTTGTTTAGATCCTTTTGCAGACCTCCTACTATTTCATTATGTGGCATATATTGTAATTTCAACCCAAATATTTGGAACAAATGTTTTCTTTGTCTATGTACTCATGTATATACATTAATATTGAATGTAGGGAAGTTGATAATGCAGTAAGATTTGAGTTTAACCTTCACAGAAAACACAATTTTAAGTTAAATAGTCAAAATGGCCTTTTCTTAAAACAGTTTGTTTGGGATAATTAGAAATTAGTGACATTCTTAACATAAAAATACCCTTTCATATAATCTAATGTATGCTAAGTGTTCACTTTTTCACATTATATTTTTCTGTATTTTTCAATTTTTTGTTTCATTCCATGAGGCAAAAGATGAAAGGGAAATGAACTTACAGCAAAGACTGAGCTCTAGTGAAGCACCTGATTGTCTCCAGAGAGAGTTATTGAGAAAACTCTGCTAGCTTTTAATTGTTTCGTGAAAATTAATTATTGCTAAATGACCTTTTAAATCTTGTGTGTATAATCATGGTGTATGTATTAGGTAACCTTCATTTAAGGCTGGAGGAACATGTGAAAAAGCTTAGGAGAAAACCTGGCATGAATCTCTACTAATTTATTTTATCCTTCTTATGATTTACTGAAACATTCTTCACCAAAGGCAGTTAGTAATACAAGTAGCAACTCAGTGGAGTGGTTATGGATATGTCTGAAGGCTGCAGCCTCCTAAAGAGATGTTCAGAGGTCCAAAATGAGAGTATTTCAAACAATCTTATGATGGTTGAGATAAAAGCATGCCTCTTTGTTTACTTTCTGATTTTCAAACCTTTTGGCACAGGAGTGCATTTAAAGGCTTATGTATACATATGTGTGTGAATACATACCCAAAAACACACGCAGAAACACAAGTTAGAAACTCACCCTCCTTTTCTTGCTTAATCATATCATCCCAGGCAACATGCAGTCATTTGGTACCACGGCACAGCTGCCTCCCTACATTATCTTTTCCATCCAGAAAGAAGCCCCGGTTCTGTGGATCCCTGAGCACAGTAAGCACAGAACCGGGATTACTATTCATGGCTGGTGCTTCTAACACATGGCTGTGCAATGTCGTCTCTGAGACACAAAACACACTGTGCTTAGCAGTGCTAACAGGCAGGCAGCAGTCCTCCTAAACTCTCGGTAAATCTTTTCTAACGCTATCAGCTGGAGATCTTGCCATACGTGTCACAAAAGTCTGGTCTCCTATCTCCCACGGTAAAAGTCTTATTTCCTCTTTCAATAGAAAGCAAGCTACAGGCTTATGTAGAGTAGCAAATGTTGATATATCAGGCACAGAACGAGTTTTAGGAGCATGAGTCATGCTGTTGGGATGTATCTCTGGACTTGCTTTTTAATAGCCACCTCTTTTATTATTTATCTTTTAAAGAAAAAATTCACCATTTGTGAAAACTTTACAAGACCTTTAGCTTTCATCAGTCTTAACAAGTTCAACACATCAGAAATGTTAAAGACAATTATAACAATTTTTATATCATTTAAACATTTCTTGTGCTTTTCAGAATTAAAATATGTTCAGATTTCTGATTTCAAAACATGCACTCTGACTTAAAACTTCTATTTTTTCATGATCTGTCCATTGCAAAGATATATACTAGATAGCTGTATGCATACATGTCCAGTTAAATTAAAAGTATTTATTTATCTTTTTTTTTTCCAGAACTGTAAGAAGCTGGAAAATTCACTTTATACCCAAATCTGCCACAAAGAATGGCAGAGCCAAGAGCAAGAGTTGATAAGATTTTCTATCGTTTAACTTTCTAACACACTTCATTGGGATATTTCCTGAAAAATGCGGGAAACCTATCTGGAGCTGTGCATCTCAGCTGGGTTTTTCTCCTTCCATTTTGCTTCATGAGCGCAAGACAATATAAAGAAGCTATATTCAAGGAGGCTGATGAGTTACTGAATTGTCAGTTAACTTCTGTAACACATAAGAATGTAAGGCTGATGTACATCCAGCATCATATCATAATGACTGATTGATGATTTCTTTAACAACAAAACTGTAGACGTCAATACACAGTTGCCCACAGTGATTCACAAAGAATAAACTTCTACAAAAAAAACTGCTGCTGTGTTCTTCAATTTCTGTTATTGTCTGGTTTTAAAATTATATCAGATAAAGGCTTAATTATAAACAGAATATATAATTGGACACCTGTCCTAATCATCTCCATTATCTTACAAATAACATATTAAAATGTGTAATTGCTGCTGATATCAGGATTTCTCTTCAGGCATTTTATTTAGTACTTATTTAGTCCACCATTTAGTTTTATTATTTACCTAAATCTCCTTTGAAAGGTAGCTTTTTTTTTCTTTTTTCCAGCAAGACAAATTTCCTTCCTTGTGTTTACAATCCACTGTTTACAATCAGTCATTGTTACTGAAGTTTTCTTAGTCACAGCTTTTTTTCAGTTCATGCCAAATTCCCTTTATTTGCCTAAGTGGGATCATTACAATGACTAGATGCTAAAATATCAACCCCCTCCATTAGGAACACCCACAAAATATTTTTTATGTTTTAAATCACTATCCCGCCATAGTGAAACGCAAGTTTAGGGCTCAAAAACACACAAAAAAGATGCATGCAAACAAATGTGGCAATATGGTAACTGTACATTAAATGGTAATCAAGTATTTTAAAGATTTCATGGTATTTTTCCATCACAGATATACTTCATCTATCCACAGCCTTTCCAGAAAATAGATGTTGCATCTAGAAAAGACCTATGAAGCAAGACACTGGGAAGAGGGGAGCAGTTGTGTGAACCTCGCTGTTACATAGGTGGCACGTGTTGGGGGAGGCACTGGAAAGAGGAATCTCAGCACAGAGGGGCTGAGATTGGCATCCGTGGCCATGTGGTTGGGATGTGAGGGAGCAACACGCTAAAGAGACTGGCAATGACCAGGGTGATAATGATCTGCACGACAGAGGCTTCACTGAGAATCCTAAACTCACTGTGCTGAAAGAGGAGCCCCATCGTGGGCTTCAGTGTTTGTGTCTGTGGAGTGAGGGGGAAAGGGCCAGGCAACTGTTCTTGGCATCTTCATTGCATATGAAATGGAGGAGGGAGAGCTTGATTGCGAGAGACATGGAGAGGCAATTAACAACAGAAGGAGAGAGCAAAATGCATGTACACCTCATGCTCTTCCTCGACTGTTTTGGTGCTGCACTTTTCTAATGCCATTTGCCAAAATATCAAATGAAGAATTTGGGTAGTAAAAACATGCTTTTCACCTTTTAATTGTACCACATAAGTAAAATCTTACTTTGCAGAAAATGGCTGCTTTTTTATTTATTTCTATCTTTCTGTGGTGAAATGACACCTCCCACACACATACATACATATAGTCTCCTGCTGTTTAGATATAGCATGCCCTAAAATGTTAATTAATACTGTAAAGCTGGTTTGCCTCACTGAGCAACTGAAAAGCATCTTAAGCTGTGATCCATCTTTTTACTTTCTTGTTTTACTTTTAAGCACGTGTGGCTTGCAACTCTATTACATGATCCTTCCATTCCAGTTAAAGTCCTAAGTGATGGAGGTGGACCTCAATGCATGACACACAGGAAAAATAAATAGAGACAACACTGTAAATAGCAGTAGTAGCATACAACTACAGCATTTCATTTCCAGCTTACCTACTAAGAATATCCACGTATTTTGACTTCCCACCATGGCCTCTTCATTTCCAATGCTTTTTTTAATCTACTCATTACTACTACACACCATATTGTAGCACAATGACAACAAAAAATTACACCTGCTACATGAATTATGTATGCTGTTTTCAAAACAGCAAAGAAAAAGACAGAAACAGCAAACAATGTGCCTTGAACAGTGATCTGAAGGTTACTTGATGTAGCTTACCAGTCTTGCCAAGAGAAGCAAGCCCCAAGGGAAAGGAGTATTGATACCGGTGGACAGGAAGCCTTAGAGATGCTCTGGGGCAGAAAAACAGCCTCCCTGAATGCTGTTCCAGCAGAAGAGAAGAGGGGAAAAAAGCCTGCTACACATTAATTACACCGCCAAGTAGTAACTACTTCTGGAGTTTCTAGTTTACTAGTAGAGTAAATACCCATTGCTAAGGGGCAGTTTTTGAAGATCTTTAACAGAAAATCCAAATACTATTACATCCTTTGCATTATGTGATTCTCACTGTTAAACAGCACTCCTTCCATCACACATGGAGCCTCTCATAGAAGGGGTGAAAGATCATATTCAAACTAGGCTTGCCTACGAAAGTATACAACCCCTGAAGAGAAATGCTGAAACCTCTTATGATGTTGAACAATTCAGGGTAACTGCAACTAGGTCGTGTTGTCTAAATTGTTCAGAGATTTAATTATAACAGAAAAATAACTGTGGTTTGTTTGTTTGTTTTTACTTTACTAAACTTAATATCATTAAGATACAAAAATTCCCTAGAAAGAAACCAAGAAGGTTCAGTGTATCTTGTAAACTGGTCCTTCCTAGTCTTTTGCATGCATTCTTCCTTAGCCTCAAGGTAAATGTGTACTACAGAGTTCAAGGAGTGTCTGGATGTCGCTCTTAATCATATGGTTTAGTTTTAGGTAGTCCTGCGAGAAGCAGGGAGTTGGACTTAACGTTCCTTACGGGTCCCTTCCAACTTGAGATATTCTGTGATTCCATGATTACAGTGAACTCCTAAAATAGAATTAAAATGCAACCATACTGATGAAAAATTTTACTGTGGGCAGTACTAGACCATCAGAGAGCACATCAGATACCTAAGCCTTCTATGCTCTTCAGTCTTAGGCAAAGAAACAGTGTCTCAGAAGAGGTGCTAACTGAAAATAAACCAATTTAATTAAAAAAAGTACTATTTTTATATATTCCTTGTGAGACCCTTTTTTCTCTTAAGTGTTTTCAGATGTCAGCAAATTTCATTGTAAAACCCTGGCTTTCCTTTTATTTGACTTGGCTTCTCAAACATTCCTCATATGACCAGAGATGGCTTTCTGTATCATGACAAAAGACAGTTATCAGGGGGAAAAAAAAAACACCTAGAGGAAGCTTTGGCTTACCAATAATACTGATATAGTGCCTGCTGTTTCTTGTTGCCTTGTTTATTTTTCCCTGTTATCACTAGACCCAGTGGCAGAAAATACTCAGGTGATCCTGATGGGGAATTAAAACAAACTTATATCTCACTTACAGGACAATATTACTCAAGGCTCTTTTGCTGAAATGGATAGGCCATTGTTACTCCTGGCATATCAACCCCTGCTTTGCTTGTCTCCCTAGATCACAAACAAAACTGTAACGCTCATAGCCTTTTTATTAAGTTCTGACACATTGCCACAAAAGAAATTAGAGCTGTGTAAAAGGAAGAGAGGATTCAGAAGCTCCAGAAAAAATGCAGAATAACTTTCCTGTTTTATATTGCATTTGGATTACTATTTCCTTGAAAAACCAAAAACTTTTGATCACCCAATAAATTGAGTAATCTGGACACATCTGGCTATAAGAACCCAACATTTTGAGTACCAATATGCTTTCTGTTGTTTAATAAAAGTGGAAGGCCCTTCCTAGTTCAAAGGAGCTATGCAAGATTTTGAGCTTAGGCTGGGACGCAAGTTTAAGCACTTCATAAATTCATTAATCTTTTCAGCTGCGCTCCAGCCAGTAACAGACCATTCAAAGACTGTCTCCTTAGCTCTGACTTGACACAGCAGGTAAGGGAGAATGTCCAGTTTTGCAGATCTCCTCCTTTTTAAGCTTTTATTTGATGTTGTGAGATTTTCTTGCCCCTTGTGTACTTCACGTTCTTTTGTGTTACCCCACAAATTGAACTCCAAAATCACATGAACAAACCCACTCACTGGATAAACTACTTCACTATTTCTAATCATTAACACCAGCTGCTCAGCACATCCGAGTGACTAAGGGCAAGTACATGATGTTTGCCAAAAGTGCGGTTCAGGGAAGGAAAAAGGGAAAGAAAGACACAGAAATATCAGTCACAGCTTGCAATGCAGCATGATTATGAAATTTTCTCATGGACAGCAAGACTACTTGTAATTAAAACAGTTTATTACAAAACAGCCTATAGCAGAGATGGAGCAGGTTCTAGTATTCATGCTTAGAATAAAGGGTAAATTTGGACTACTTTTTTCTTTTCCAAATATAAGTGTATGTCATTTAGAAAAATTGTTTTGAGTAACGCTGAGAGGAGGCACATATTAAAAACTCTCCATGAAAAGTCACAATTAGCAAAAACCAATAAACAAGACAAATTCTTATAAGGAAAGAAACTTATATTAAGGAAAAGTTTCCTGCAATTACAGATAAGTCTGCATATTCAGTGATGACAAACATGATAAACTGCAGAGAAGTATTATAAATAGCATGCTCAACTCCACCTTATTGATTACTTCACTCTCAATGCTATTCCTAACCCTCTTCTTTTTTGAGCAGCTCCAAATGGCCTGTGCAACTTCAGTTTACTCCCTTTATGAGAATGCATTAGCAAAGAGGTTTTAATCACGTGATCACATACTACTGCTTTGCAGATTCCTTGCACCATCCAACACACTGGAAGAATGGTACTCACTTTATGAGAAGCTGTTCAGTATTTCATTTCTCATCAGTGTTAATGGTTTGGCTTTGTACTTTACTCCTTGCTCTGAATATAAAAATTTGCTTACAGGCTTTTCTTTGGCACATACCACTATAGCATTCAAGCAGTTTTGGAAATAGTAATTTTTGTTTTCAGAAGTCTGTGGGATTAAAAGGTGGTACTAACGCCATTTTAAATTACAGGAACTGAGGCTCAGATTTAAAAAAAAGAAGCTAAAGAGGCATTCAGCTTGCTTAGAGAGTTTAAGTGTACTTAGCATTCAATGGCATCTTTTATGTCCAAAGCACATCTCCCACTGATTTCATTTGATACTGTGAGTCCTCAAATTCTCATAGAGATGAGACCCTTGGGTCTCTGTTAAAATAAAGACCTTTCACTCCCAGTTGAAAGACTGGTTTCAGTGAGGTGCTGCTGCAGTTGAATTTGAAAGTCTTTCTGATGTTACTGCCTCTCAACTCCCAGTTACCGCAGTTTACATGGAAGTTCCTATGTCTTCAGCTGAGAAGTAGTAGGTGACCGCATGAGCACTATGGCTCCTGTTCAGCGTAATGTAGAAAAGACTCATTGGATCCATTACAGAAGCAACCAGTGAAACACTACTGTAGCTTTCACATGGTCAGTGACTGAGTATCAGTCAAGGGGACATTTTCTGTTTTAAGGCAACAGTTTGTGGAACTATTCAAATGGGACTTGTAAAAGCTTCTCTGCCTTTGTCTTCTTTTAATTAATATTGCATCAGAACAACATGGCAGAAGCAATTAAAAAAGCCTTCAGGAAAACATTTCACTATGATAATTTTCTTTTTCCATTTTCAGGTCCTCTGTATAATCCCTAATTTCTGCAACAGATGAGGCAGGGAATCTGTAGATAAACAGCATCCTTTGCTTCACAGTATGTATTTGTCACGGTATCAGATCTATTCTTTGCAATGAAAGAAACATGAGTCCAGAGGGAAAAATTTGATGATGCAATTCAAGTCTATTTTACAGAGTAAATTATTTATGTGCAGAGCAGGGAGGGGCTAATTAAAGTGACACAAGCAAAACTAATCCTGTCATTTCCTGGTGGAGATCTAGTAGGTTAGCATTCTTCAGGCGCAACAACACTAAAAGGGAATTAAATACATACTTTGCTGGGGTGGGGGGACTTCACAGAAGTTTCTAAAAGCAAAACTTGCATCCAGTGTACTTGAAGAACCACTTCAGGTTCTGGAAATAGTGCATTTGCATGGATTCAAGTGTGATGCTTTGCTGAAAGCTCCTGATTGTGACCTTGACTTGCTTCTCATCCAGCTGGACTCCTCGTCCCATGATAATTCTCCCTGCATATATAATCACAGCCTCCAAACCTAAGAATTATCACAGATCCATTCCTCTTCTTTAGTATCCTAATCACCATCAAAACCCAAGTGTAGCGAGCTTATCCTGACACCCCTTAGAGTACACAGACCAATGCCATTTGTATAGTTATTCCTGCTTTTTTCCCTTTCTCTCCAGATCTCTTTTTCAGCTTTTGCTGCAGCCTAATTTCTAGTCACCCAGGCTGTACCCCCACTGGCTCCCCTTCTGTCACTGCTAGTGATCCAGAGAGTCCCATTCAGCTCCTGTAACACCTTTTTGAGTGGGATGGGGACTGAGACCCACCTTCCTCACCATTTGAAATACACCTGGAGGACAGAGCTCTAGTTATGTTAGAGGCCTTTATATACCAAACTAAATTTTTCTGAGCCAAAACCAGAATCAAAATGGCTTTTTCTTTGTTAGAGGGATCAAAGCAAATTGGTCAAACAAAGTACCAACAGAAGTAAACACAGCTGTTCAGCTGTCAGTGACTTGACTGATCAACCATTTCAAGTAACTGAAGACCAACTGAAAATCTGTGCAGATAATTAAACATGTTACAGGCAGCAACACATGCTAAAGAGCTGATAAAACACACATATCATGTTCTTGAGAAAGCCATGACTTGTAAAAGACCCTCATGAGAAATGTGGCTTATATGATCTGTGCATGTCAGATAGTTTCAGATATTAAGTGTGAGCCAAAACTTCTGTGCAGCATATTATGACCCAAAGACTGAGAGGGGCAGAAAATCAAGAGTTCATTGGTATTTCCTTAACAGATCCCCAGCAGTGCCAAGACTGGCTGCTTAAACTCACTGTTTAGCTGCAGCCTCGTACAGTTAAATTATTTAGAGGATTTAGTTTACAAAATGTTGTGAAAGCATGAGGAAAATTAGCTACTAGAATTATATAAAACTCTACTGCATGTGTCGGAGCAATAGTTATAAAACTCGTAATTTTAGTGGATGCTCATGGGAATAGCAAAAATGCACATCTCCAAAACAACTGCTATTTTCAAAGATCTGATTCAAGTCTTTGGGGAAACGGGACTTTTTGGGAAAGTCTGTCAGAATGGTTCTTCCGTTTGCTTGGTTTTAGTAAGGGAAAAACAGCCAGCGTTTTGCCTAGCTTTGTTCTTAGAAACAGCTGGGTGGCATTGCATGAAATTTCAATGAAATTTAGCCCAAAGTGTATACTTTGGAAGGTATCTATTCAGAGAATGGCAGAGGATTAGGCAGATATATTAACAACTGAAATAAAAGTGGGTTTTATTTAGGTGTTGGGTTTTTTTAAAGGGTAGTGTCTAGCTGTGCTTCCTGCTACACCTACAGCAGTATCTGACTGGATGACAGTAGCTGCGCATCAACTTTCAGGGTTGTCTTCCTCGTGATACAAGAAATATAGTTTCTGAAGAAATGCTGCAACAGTTTGAGGCTGGTGGTATGAGGGTTGTGCTAGAGAAGGTGTAACAGATGTCAAAAGTTTGATTTCTGCTTTCTTTTTCTGTTAGTCATCATAGAATCCCAGAACAGTTTGGGTTGGAAGGGACCTTTAAAGGTCATCTGGTCCCCTTGCAATGAGCAGAGACATCTTCAACTAGATCAGGTTGCTCAGAGCCCCATCCAACCTGACCTTGAATGTTGCCAGGCATGGGGCATCTACCACCTTTCTGGGCAACCTGTTCCAGTGTTTCACCACCCTCATCGTAAAAAATTTCTTCCTTATATCCAGTCTAAATCTACCCTCTTTTAATTTAAAACCATTACCCCCTGTCCTATCACAACAGGCCCTGCTAAAAAGTTCATCCCCATCTTTCTTATAAACACCCTTTAAGCACTGGAAGGCCGCAATAAAGTCTCCCTGGAGCCTTTTCTTTTCCAGGCTGAACAATCCCAACTCTCTCAGCCTTTCCTCATAGGATAGGTATTCCATCCCTCTGACCATTTTTGTGGCCCTCCTCTGGACCTGCTCCAACAGGTCCATGTCTTTCATGTGCTGAGGATTCCAGAGCAGGATGCAATATTTCAGGTGGGGTCTCACCACAGCAGAATAGAGGGGCAGAATCACCTCTCTTGACCTGCTGGCCATGCTTCTTTTGATGCAGCCCAGGATACGTTTGGCTTTCTGGGCTGTGAGCACACATTGCCAGCTCATGTCCAGCTTTTCATCCACTAGTACTCCCAAGTCCTTCTCCTCAGGGCAGCTCTGATCCCTTCATCCCCAGCTGATATTGATACCAGGGCTTGCACTGACCCAGGTGCAGGATGTTCCACTTGGCCTTGTTGAACCTCATGAGATTCACATGGGCCCACTTCTCAAGCTTGTCCAGGTCCCTCTGGATGGCATTCCATCCCTCAGATGTGTGAACCACACCACTCAGCTTGGTGTCATCTGCAAACTTGCTGAGGGTACACTTGACCTCACTGTCTATGTCATTGATGAAGATATTAAACAGTACTGGTCCCAATACGGACACCGGAGGGACACCACTCATCACCAATCTCCATCTGGATGTTAAGCCATTGACCACTACCCTCTGGATGCGTCCATCCAACCAATTCCTCATCCATCGAACAGTCCGCCCGTCAATCCGTATCTCTCCAATTTAGAGAGAAGGATGTTGTGGGGGACTGTGTCAAAGGCCTTGCAGAAGTCCACATAGATGACATCCATAGCTCTTCCCTTGCCCACAGATGTAGTCACTCCATCGTAGAAGGCCACTAGGTTGGTCAGGTAGGACTTGCCCTTGTGAAACCATGCTGTCTGTCTTGAATCTTCTCCCTGTCCTCCATGTACCTTAGCATAGCTTCTAGGAGGATCTGTTCCATGATCTTCCCAGACACAGAGGTGAGGCTGACAGGTTGGTAGTTCCCAGGCTCTTCCTTTCTACCCTTTCTAAAAATGGGCACAATGTTTCCCTTTTTCCATTTACCAAGGACTTCACTCGACTGCCATGACTTTTCAAATATCATGGAGAGTGGCTTGGCAACTACATCAGCCAATTCCCTCAGGACTCTGGGATGCATCTTGGGAGGTCCCATAGACTTATGTATGTTCAGGTTCCTCAGGAAGTCACAAACCTGATCTGTTCTTACAGTGGTAGGGACTTTGCTCCTCCAGTCGCCATCTTGTGGTCCATCCACTCAAGAGGTGTGGGAAGCAAGGTTGCCAGTGAAGACTGACGCAAAAACGTTTTTGAGTATCTCATCCTTCTCCTCATCTGTTGCTACCAGGTTGCCAGTTTTGTTCATCGAGGGGTACAGTTTCTCTGACCTTCCTTTTCTGGCTGACATACCTGTAGAAGCCCTTATTATTCTTTGCATCCCTTGCCAAATTCAACTCCAGCTGCACCTTGGCTTTCCTGACCTCATCCCTACACAACCGGGCAGCGTCCCTGTACTCTTCCCATGATGAATCAGATAAAGATGATGCAAATATAAGCATGTGCACCATTTCTATTCCATGAATATGTGTATAGACAACAATCTAGTGTAGCGATCTAGAGATCTTTCTACAAGCCTTGCTTCCATCCTGCCATATTAATGATCTGCATCTATATACAGATCCACCTCAAGCACTGTCTAAAGATATATTTGTTTCAAAAAGCTAGTTAGGTCTAAAGCCTTGTATTTCTGCAAACTTCCTGAATTTGCTGAATTAGGAAGTAAATGCTCCTTAATACTTAACATTATATTTAATACTTAATAATCCAGTCTTGCTCTCCAACCTTGAAGGTTGTAAGCAGGTACTTAGCAGAATGAAGAAACATCAGCAGCCTTTGTGCTATATGATCGCACATTCCTCCTTCCTCCCCAGGCTGGAAGATGATGCTGCTGGTCACTGCACAGGGGTGGCATGTTTGGTTTTCTCCCCAGAATAGTCACTGGAGCTAGATTTTCCCCTGCAGCTTTGCTGTCTGACTGAAGTACAGAACTGGGATCTAGCCCATTTGGGAATTTAGCCTGAACATCAATTATTTTTGAAAATTTGGCTCACAGTGTATTAACACTGTAATATGTCAGTGCTGGATATTTATGGTGCTCTTAAATCCCTTATTTTTGTTCCTGTTTAAGGTAATGATAGTAAAGTGTACAAGATCTGACCATTACATATTAATGAGTAACAACTGTAAAATAACTGCAAAGACCTATCAGGAACTCTATTTAACTTCAGAAGCCATAACAATGCCAGGTTAGCACTTTACCTTGAATGGTGCAGTGATAGCAGAAAACCTTCCTAACAAGTTATCTAGGGTCAGCCTTAATGGTACCATAAAATTTCTTTACCATAAGGCGATTTTTGCTTCGTGAGAGCTATGCAAATTTGCTGTAAGTGCATTTATACATCTGAGTATCTAATGAAAATAAATTAGCAAGAAGTACATATTTGCCCAAATGTAATACGAAGTCTAAAATTACTTACTAGTCTGATAAAATCCTCTTATTTCAAAGAAACATTTTAGAATAGAGGAATGAATACATATAAAGCACCAGAATATCCATTTGTATATACTCTGCAAATACGTATTTATATGTATAGATTATGTGTATGTCCCTTGATAAGTTTGAACTGACTTTTGCACTTCAAGCTGGATTTAACTACATTGCCGTGTATGAAGGACACTGCTCAGGCTCCTAATATTGATGCACTTACACTTTCAGAACATAATTGATATTTCCATCTGTTTACAAGTAAATTTGTTAATTAGTTTTTAATATATAATAGAAATATTAGTTCCTATTATATAATGTATATTCTGAAGTATAATTTGAAATGGATCCTTCAGTAAATTTAGCATCTCACAATCGCCTGTTGCCTTGTCCCAAGCGATTTTGATAACATAACAATGATTAGACTTTGTGTTTCCTCTATAATTAACACTCAGATGCCTTCTTCTATGTCTGCCTGGCTAGAATGAAATGGTAATTTTCTTTCCATTACTCTCCATTTCTAAAGGTCTATTTTTCAATATGGGACTACCAAAAATCAGACTAACAATAATTTCAGTCTCTCTAGATTGACACAGAAAGCAGTGGTCCTTTTGTAATGGATATCTTAAAAGAGGATAATGATTGTAAGTTATCTAAGGACAGTCTGATTAAAAACAATGGCAGAAAGATGCTGTTATGAAAACCGGAGATTCTCTCAAGCTTCCAGAGGGAAAAAAAAAACAAAACAAACCCAAATATCAGCCTCTGCAGAGATAGATTTTAGCTACATGTGAAAAAGATTTTATTGTTAATTCTTAATCTTTGTCATAAAAATAAAACTACTGATGACAGGTTTTAGTGTGGAAATTAAGTACAAAGACACCATGCACTGTACTGCAGTCTAGTGTCCATGAATATAGGAGTCTTTAATTTCTTACCTATCTCCCTTTAAGCATATCCTTAAATGAACGTGTCTTTTCATCCAATGCACAGATGGTGCAATGAGGTTGTGACTAGAGTTCTGTTTTGATACAATTGCTGACAGTCACAATTTAAAAACTAACTAGTGCATCAAGCAATCCTAAAATCTGTAAAAGCTCTTTTTCTCTCTAGAACAGCAGTTTGCTAGTGGCACAAAGAAAAGATCTCAGTAAGAAGAGAGGTAGGCTTTCACTTTTGAAAAAATACACCAAAGACCAGAGTAAATGATCCCTCTGTCAGTTGTTTCCATAACCAAACAGAGATTAAGAAGTTAATTACACCTTAATGGCTGAACGCTGAAGAGGTGAGAATGTCATACACTGTAAAAGGCAATGGGCACCTTCCCAACAGCAGGTAGCTTTATTTCTGTCACGAAGACAGAGGTTTCAGCCACCATATTTCTTACTGAAGATATTTTCTCACTTTAATTTCCATAGAGCTGTTACACTGGGATGCAGCAAAAGCAGGAATTACTGTTATTATTTTAGAAATCTATGATGGAAGATAACTTTGTATTTACACAGAGAACACTGGAGATAACAAGGTCAAACATGAAGGATTTTCCAGATGTTTGATTAATAGCTCTGTTTCTTTCTTTCTTTAAAAAAGTTAAGAGAAATTAAATGTTAAATTTCTCCTTTTCTTCCTCCACTGACAACAAAATTAATAAATTAAACCCTAATTCCCATCACTCATAATTCAGAAAAGGAAGGTTAAGAGGAACAGAAGTAGAGTTACAAGCTTACATGAGCACTTAGGACCCATGGGCTTTCCAGCTGACATATAATCCACCTAAATACCCCCGAATACTAAATAGATCTGTTCAAGCTTCAGAGGAGTCAGACTCGAGCTAAGAGCTCACAACATTTAAGCCACAAAGCCATCTCTAGGACCACAGGTCCACTTGACTCTCTCCAGCATGCTGCAAATTCCATCAAATGAAGTTTTCAACTGAATTTCTGAGGTTGGATTCAGATAATTCAGCGAGGCCAAGTTCACCATTCTGTGGATGCTCTTTGTAGCTCTAATCCCTCCAAACCAATCTGAGCTCATTTTCAATTTCATGGGTCCAACTGGTTCATGCAGCTGAGCTTTAGGAAAGTCTGTGAAGTTGAAAATTGCCATTCTGCTGAATGCCTGCGAGTATAATGATATATGTATATTTCCATCTTTCTGCAGAGAGATGTTACTCACATATATTCTTTGCATATCAGCCAACCTGCAAACCATAAACAATGAATTTTTTGTGCCAAAGACCTCATGCTACTGTTTTTTAAAAAATATATATTTTATATTTAAATATAACTCCAGCACTTATGCTCCACAATAAATAGAAGCCAACATTCAGTAAGCATAAAATATGAGGCTGAAAAGAAAATAATACAATTAATTTTTTATTGCTTGTTCATACTGCTCTATGCCTCAGTTACTACACTGGTAACTTTTCCTTATCAGCTGATAAGTCTCCAAAGAAAAGTTGAATATTTTTTTTTTATTTCATATAAAAGTCCACTGTCTAGCAATGATATTTCCTTCTGCTTAACATTTAGAGAGTGCTATAAATATTCTGTTATATATGACATTAACAAGTTTAAAAAAGTTTCCTTTTAAAACTGAAGGCCAAGTTTATCTTTCAGGGTACTTTTGAGACCGATTTGATCATGCAGTTGTGTTGCCTGCACGCTGCCTAGTGTCATTCCCTTCCTTCCCTCTGCTCCCCACAGAATGACAAATTCCTCCTGGCCACTGGGACAGAGCTCTCAAACTTTTATGTTCCTACAAGTTTCATAGACAATGGCAGGTAGGTAAAGCCCAAGCCACTGCTCATATTGAGAAAAACACAGGTACAAGTCAGCTGTTGTCTGCTTTTTTGGGTAGTGGCCAAGCAGCCGAGCAGTGCATGCATACTCCAAGCACATCTCTTCCTTACCTCCTGGGAGCACCAGAGAGAAGAGAGAGGCCACTTTGGGGATCAGGGAAGTAAACAGAGGGTAAAAGAAGAAATCCAGAGCAAAGCCATTCTGCTCTTCAGGGACTAATGAATTTCAGAATCACAGAATCACAGAATGGTTGGGTTTGGAAGGGACCTCTGAAGATTGTTTTGTCCAACCCTGCTGCTTGAGCAGACACACCTAGAGCAGGGGGCACAGGACTGTGTCCAGGTGGGTTTTGAATGTCTCCAGGGAAGGAGACTCCACAACCCCTCTGGGCAGCCTGTTCCAGTGCTCTGTCACCCTCACAGTAAAGAAGCTTTTTCTCATGTTTCGCTGGAACTTCCTGTGTTCCAACTGGTGCCCATTGCCCCTTGTCCTGTCATTGGGCACCACTCAAAAGAGTCTGTCCCCATCCTCTTGACACCCACCCTTCAGATATTTATAAGTATTGATGAGATCCCCCCTCAGTCTTCTCTTCTCCAGGCTGAACAAGCCCAGGTCTCTCAGCCTTTCCTCAAAAGAGAGATGCTCCAGTCCCCTGTAGCTCTCCACTGGACTTGCTCGAGCAGTTCCCTGTCCTTCTTAAACTGGCCCAAAACTGGATGCAGTACTCCAAATGTGGTCTCACTAGGGCAGAGTAGAGGAGGGAGGCTAACCTCCCTTGACCTGCCGGCCACACTCCTTTTTATGCATGCCAGGATACTGTTGGCCTTCTTGGCCACAAGGGCACATTTTTAGGCTCAGCTTTTCTATTTCTGAGTTAGCACAGGTGTTGTTGGAAAGCATAGAGTACCTTTAAATTAAAAAAAAAAAATCCAAAACAAATAGAAATCAGTTCATATTTTGCAAGGGTGGGACGTCTAACCCCAATCTCTTCTTGGGAAGGAGATGAGAGTACTGCCTTTCCCCTGTGCTGTTCCCACCATGTCTGCATTCACCAAGCATGGGTCTCAGCCCTGGCTCTAAGATCTCTTGGACATCTGTCAAGTACAACCCACACCCCTCATGTGCGTTCCCTGTGTGGATCGTCTAGACCACAGCAGACACATCCTAGATGTTTTTTGCACCTCATCTTGCTCACATCCAGTCTCCAGAAACTGCCAGGGTGCAGGACTTAGGGTTTCTCAGGCTAATCTTCCTATGATGACATGTCAGAAAACTATGGATCGCAGGCTTAACAAAGACTCCTTCAGTCACATTGCAGTCTCAAAGCAACCAGGCAGTTACAGATATCTGAAAAATATGCAATCTGTCTTCAAGTACATATCAGTCTTACTTCAGTGCCTCCTCCTGCCTTGTGCTAGCCCAGGCAAGCCCATACTAGTTGGATCCAGCAATCACAGTCTCAGCCTAGTCTCCAAACTACCAGTTCTTGACACAGCCCCTTCCACAGGCCAGTGAGGATTACTTTATTATTTCTGAACGTGACATTCTTGGTTTTAATTTTCAAATTAGATTGCTTGCAGACAGGCAATAGACACTTCAGCGCTAACAATTTGGATGCTATCTACATGTTTACTGAGGAGCAACTTATCCTGAGACATATTCTTCCTTCCTTTTTGCTTTTCTTGACAGGTCCCAAATTAAACTAAATATTCTGGGAACTAGGTCAACATAGAATTCATGAACTAGGATACAACAACTCCAATTTGGTCAAAAAACAGAAGCTTAAAATTTAGTTGCAACTGAATTTCTTTAAACATCAGTCTTATTACAAGCAAAGCAAAAAGTGCACACTATTTTTAAAAAGGAAATAAAAGCCGGCTAACAAAGACAATGCATAGAAATTAATTCATTTTAATATTCTTGAATTTCAAAGAAGGGACTCCTCTCCAAATTAGGGCAGAATGGAGGAGAAGGCTAATGCCATATAATTATACTTCTAATACTTTTAGTGGACCTTTATGACTTAGGCTATTATAACTTTCTGAAAAAGAGACTTTTCACTCTGACAGACAATTTGTTGAAACTTGAAGGGAAGCCATTAACTTCAACATCAGCTTCTTATCATAGGGATATTTCTCATATCACAATGTCAATATTATTATTTTATACAAAAAAGAAGTGGAAGAAGAAGGTGTTATGAGAGAAGAATCTGCATTCAAATATTAAAAGAATAAATTCTAGTAACTGTAAAAAGTTTGAATAAAGGAACGCTGAGGGCAATCTTCCATGTGCTGATAGGAAAATCAAACTTCCTGAGAGACAAGTACAGCTTCTTTACAGTCATCATCTATAAAGGTCCTACTCCCAAAATCCGGTGGACTATTGTGCATTTTCAAGATTATACCCAGTTTTCAGGCATCCTGAGCAGACCAGATCAACACTCAGACTCTTTGGTTGATAAAAAATTCTCAATATCTTCATTTCAGTCTGCTTAAGAGAAAGAGTTTTATGTTAAAAGAAAATTCTAGAGAATAAGAGCTTATAAAATTTTCATCTTTGAAATTCTGATTTTGTTATAAGTTCCCATAGATTTGTTCAAAAATGGATTCTAATTATTTCTCCATTATAATATATTGTGAGACAATAACCAAAATTTTCCTATTTTTATATCTTTAAAGCCAGCCACTACTTAGTGCTAATCATAATACTTTATATTCTTTTTCTGTTTCAAATTATTTTCTGCCTGTATAGTAATGAAGCATGTTAATATAAGACAAGACAACCAACTTGGAACTGCAAAGTAAATGCCTGAAATCCTTAAAGAGGACTTAACCATGTCATCAGGCTTGGCCATATCAGTAATAAAAATATTATCACAATATAATGAGAAAATAAAGATATTATCAAACTGTGTTTGAAATAACAGTATTATGATATGCTAATAGCACTAAGATTTGAGAATATCAGCAACTGCTAACCTTTTCAAATGCTGTTGAGTGTTTGGCTGCATAGAGTTCACTAAAAATCAAAACAATGTGGTATTAATCTACAAATTGCCATAGCAGCTGCTGTCCCTGTATTTTCAAGAGATATTAGACGGTGATTCATTTATCCTGGATTTACTGTCCATACCTCTGTCATTTTGTGAGAGCCCCAAGTTTGCTGCTTGTAAAGAGAGATGTTAGGGACAATACGTTGCAATTAGTATGGGCAAACCTGCCTGTACGGTGCAGTACAGGAGCAGAGCGGCCACTCAGCTCCATGCTGGTGGCTGCCGTGGACTTGGTTGTACAGCCAGGCAACAGCCAAACTCATCAAACTGTGACAGTACCGCTGGAGCTTCCTGTATTTTGCTGGACTGCTGCTTTGTCCTTGCTTTGGCGTGGTTTGACAAATGTTTTTCCTCTGTGACAATTTCTCTCATTGCAAGGTGGAGGCGGCTGCTCTCTCCTAATTCACTGCTAGTGGTGGGAAGTTGAGGCGCTCTCCTCATAAACCACCTAGTAACAGTAATTCGTTAACAGCTGACCAGACCTCCTCTTCCAGTGCTCCCCCTCTAAAACATAACCTTTCTTGATGGATTTTATTACATGCTGTAAACTTGCCCAATTTTCATTTTCCCCCTGTGTTCAGTATTCTGGAGCATTCCACCTTTCTGTGGGGAGGGGGGAAAGAGGAGCACAGTATAATGCGGTTTGATTTAAATTATTACCCTGGTGCACGGTTTCTTTGAGATGCTATTTTCCCTGCCTGTTCCAACTGCTGAGCACAATTGCTACAGCTCAATTATTAAAGGGATTCTAAAAATACTGCCATGCAAAGCTGTCTACAAAGAAAAATCATTCAAACACAGCAAGAGGCATAGCCCGGGCAGTGAGCTTTCACAGTTATTAGCTTCTTAATTATTTTTTTTTTATTTTTTTTTCTGTTGCTCTCTTCTCTCTACCTTTCCGTTCTTCACTTCAGCAACAATAAGTAAGAGGGACCTCCAGGACCTTCTCTCTGCTACCCTAGAAATCTAAATTAGCTTATACAAACATTGATGCAATAAAGCATTTCCTTTTTAGTAAATGCCAATATTCACTAATTCTTGTTTCGAGAGAATCATGAACCTGCATGTACAGGAATATAGCCAAAATAAATTAAATAAATAAATGCAAGTGCTAGTATTTCTAGCTGTAAATCTTTTCATGCACTCTTCAGTGAAGCTCAAAACAAGGGCATGGTTAACCATCTGGAAACCACAGAACTAATGTTTCCCTGCCGGGGTTTTCACAAAGCTGTGATTCACTTGATGATTCCTATTTGGGAAAGCATTTAAGGCTATCATTAAATCTCTAATTAAGCACAGGTAAGCATTCCCCTCAAGGAAGTGCTCTCTTATTTTGAATCAGTAGGTAGGCGGGGAGGTAGGTGGGAAAGTGAGTAGGATATCTAAGAAGGTTTAGCTTATAGTCGATGTGGGCATCCTAAATCCTGGCTAGTCTTTCAAAAGATATCTTTAAGGATAAATACGGAAACTAAGGCTGGTGCAAAACAGTGATAATGCTAACCTCTTTTTTTGTTTTAAAAGTTTCCCAAATTATTTCAAAACGATCAATAGCAATTACATCCAGATAGAATAGAATAGAGTAGAATCATTAAGGTTGGAAAAGACCTCTAAGATCATCAAGTCCAACCGTCAATGCAACGCCACCATTCCTCCTAAACCATGCTCTGAAGTGCCACGTCTACATGCTTTTTGAACACCTCCAGGGATGGTGACTCCACCACCTCTCTGGGCAGCCTGTTCCAGTGCCTGACCACTCTTTCAGTAAAGAGATTTTTCCTATGTAGAGTTGTGGAAGGGAGGAAAGGCAGAAGAGGAGGGAGAGACAGGAGAAAAAAGCTAAAGGCTTTTTGGCCCCTGCTATGAAGCCTGGATGGATACACAGTGCGTGTACTTGTGCCCCTCACTCTGAGGCAGAAGACACATCACTGTTTCTGCCAGTCCCAGCAGGAGCCTTTTAAACAGGAGACTGGTGGGATCACACCAATTTTACCTGGCTAGAGGCATCTCTGGTTGGAAAGAAAATATCTTCCTCCCCCCTTCCCATCTCTACCAATTCCACATCCTGTTAACATTCAGACTAAATCTACAGCTACAACCTCTCAATCAGGCTACACCTTGCAGGAATGGCTCTACCACCAAAGCTGGGAGGACTGCAAAAGTGTCAAGGGACTTAGCCTGAAAATTAAAATCCCAGGGCTATCAGCTTAGAGGTTGCATGGTGCATGTAGGACATAGCAGCAAGGAATGAATATAAATCTTGTTGTATTGACAGCTCTGAACCATTTTACTCTGCTTTTCACAGTGTGGTTAGGTGGCCATACACCTCTTTTGCATGCCCTAAAACATACAAGAAGGGTGTTAACTGCTAATGCCAACAGTGTGAAGCAGTTCAGGAATTTTTCTGCCAGCTTTTGCAGCAAAGCAACCTATTTAAGGACCATACGATCCTCAAGACTATATCTCCTACTGTCTCTAAAGTAAACACAAACAGAAAAATGGTCATGCACATCTTGTAGGAAATTAATGTCCATGGTCATTCTGAGCTAGACACTAGCAATTGAATACATATGTCTCCAAAGCAGAATACAGAAAAATACAGGCTCTTTGAAAGTTGCTCAGGTATCATCACTGGGTCCTTACCAGGTTTTAATACCAATTTCAGCTATCCAGCCTAATATAAAACTGCATGAAGAACAACCATTTACCAGAACAAAATATATTTCACATTCAGACTGGTCATTTGGGTTATACGGTTGCTATTGTGAAGAATATCTGAGTTCAATAGTGTTACAAAACTAAATTTTAGGTGATTTGTTTTTTATCGGAAAAGAAATAAAGAGAACAACAGAATAATATTTTTTCTGTGGTCAGTTACACATGAGATAGTTTGATCAGACTAATTATTGCACAACGGTGTCTAAACACTCAGTTTATAGAAACGACCACTTACATGAGAAGAAATTGGGTAGCAATCTAAGTTTCTATATAGCCTATATGCTTTAAGTTCAGCAGGTGACTTACACTGTAGAAAAAGCAAAGCACTGAACCTTAAAGAACAAGAACTGAAATTTACTTCCTCTCAAGAACATCCAAAATAACTTGTACAACACTGCCACAACCACCAACAATATGACATGAGCAGAGTCTCACAGTCAGGTTGACTGTGTCTTAAAACCTGATAAAAGCATTTAACTCAATTATTCCACCTTAAAGTGGAAAAAAATATGCAAAAGAGCGTTACAAGTAACAGAAAATATAACATCTGTGAAGTACTGCTGATTAATAAAATAATAAAAATCAGATATAAACTACAACATCGCTTTGTTAATTACAGATTGCTTTCTCTAATTAAAACACCATAACTAATTATTGGCACTTCCTTTAAAAAGGCAGAGTTTGCCAGAGGCACTATAAATACTAATAATTCCTTTCTATTGAGGTTTTCATCCATGCAATCCATATGCAAATGGAAACAAGTGTTGGGAGCACCATTTGGTACATGCTGAAAGCAGAGAGAGGGAGCTGATTTGACCAAGGCTGCAAGGAGAGCTGGTGGCAGAGCGGGGAGGGGGCAGAGAAAGGCAGCATGGGAAGGGATGGATGGCTGCTAGTCAGCTGCTAATGCCAAGAGCGATGAGACATTTATGTTGGTTGTCACACTGATACACAAAGAGCAAAACACATTTTCAGCCTGAATGGCTTCAATGAGATCAGGGAAAAGGAAAATGCTCAACATGTCTCCACAAAGGAGGAGTACATTGAGTAGCACAATGCGCCACAGCCACCATGAGTGGCTCCAGCACTTGCTGCCAACCTCCTTGGAGACACCCTGAAGCTCCCTTACATTTCAAAGGTGCAGGGCAGACAGCAGAAGAATCGGGTTCACGACATCTCCCCTGTATTTACATAGCTAATACATCGCTGAATACAACCAGCTTCCCTCTTCCTGCCTGCCATTCAAGACCAGCCATTAAGCGCTGAATGAACTAAGAGCAGCTAATCTGCAATACTTTTCACATGCCATAATTTAGTATGATTTGTTGAAAGTGGCCTTCTTTGACAACCTCATTTACTGTGGAGATGTAATGCCTTTCAAATGTTTATTGTGAGTGATGTATCCGCGCAGTAGCATCAGCCTTTGCTGATTTTATTATTGTGCTGCTGGAGGAACACAGATGTATCCTTCAGGTTTTATGAAACTCACAACGTTCTTGTCAATTTAAGGATGAAAGACCTACACCAACGACACTCCACCTGGGTATTTTATATGTGATATATTTTATTTCTCATACCTCCTTTGGAGACTAAGTTTGAGAATAGGAAAACAAAGCCAGAAATCATTCTCACAGGGAAAAGCTGTCCTATCAAACCCATGCACATGATGCAGAGCCTGATGTTCTGCCTCCCTCCCTGCACACAACTGTGCCAAACTCCACGCCAAATTCCCAATGGTGGTCGGGGTGGGGTTTTTTGTGGGCATTTTCTTTTTTTTACAACTGTCATTAATTCTAAAAGAAAACGAGCTTCAGAAAATGGACACCTTTTTTTTATCTTTGACTGTTGTTGTTATTTTTTGGCAGTGTTGCCACAGCTGCTGCAGGCTGCTCTGGGGAAGGTGGAGCATGAGGAGCCAAATGCGGAGTTCACCACCTGCACCTGGAAACAGTTTAGCCGCAAAGAGCTGGATTCTTGTTCTGCTCAAATGTGATACACCTGCATGGGACCCCCAATGGGGGAGCGGATGAACCACTCCTGTAAGAAACCTCAGGCTGCTGGGAGACACGTTTTGCCTGCCAAACTTTTGGGAGAGTTGTGCTGGCTCTCCAGGTAGCATGGAGGTGGGAGCATCAGCCTCTAAGCCTGCCTCTTCTAAACCTCACAGCAGTTCTTCACTTGCAGACTGCTTTCCATCCAGGTTGAGTAATGCTGCATTTCTCCTTGAATAAGCTATACAGAGATAGAGACCCCAGAAAGATTTCTTTCTTCTATAGCTCAGCTTCCAATTTACAGACATATACTCCATTCTCACAACATGGTTAGCAGGGGAATTTCATGTTGCAGGATCACAGGCTAAGGGAGCACAAAAAAACCCAAAGCAAACAAAAAACCCCAAACAAACCCCAAAACATGTCACCATTAGCTAATGGCTATGGCATTTTAGGCTAAATGAACTATATTGGCTGTTCATGCGTACAATACCATAGAAAATACTTGACAATAATGAGGTCACTGAGAGCACTTTAGGCAAAAAGTAACCACAGCCTACAGTGCTTGGCACATCTAGTACTACCTGGCTGTTTGCTGGTCTTTGTCAAACCAGAGAATTAAAGGTTTCTATATAGATCTTGGAATAAATTCATCCCAGCCACAACATCAGGGATGAATTACGTCTGGATTTTGCACATACTTGGTAAACTGGCACTCCAGTCTCTACTTGCATTTAACATAATGTGGATGTTTTCTATTTCCCAGGCTCTTTATTTTAAAAGGAAAAATAAAATTTTAAAACCATTCAGGCACCTTACAGTGTGAATTTTCCTGTTTCCCCCCCTTCCTTTTTTTTAATAGATAACATCTATTTTAAAATATCCAGGGCAGAATTATGATCAGCAAACACAATTAAACACTGACTCAGACTGACGCTTGTGCCAAATGGCAAACTGCCCCATATAAAGGTACTTTTAGTCTCTTTCTATTTATGTATCTCTGCCTTGAAGTCTTCAGTATTAAAGAGCAACGAGATTTTGGGACAGCTAGGTAGCATGCTGGGAAAAAGGAGCAAAAAGACCATTTTATTTTCTTGGCATATCCTAGCTACAACCAGGTTTCCTACAATAGAAGAAGAACAAATGAGCAACTTCAGAAAAAAATGGACAGCTAATGTCTTACGTAAGGAACTATTTATGTCTGGGAAAAAATCAAACTAACGTAAAAACAGAATCTGAAATAAAAAATGTGAGGGAAATTTAAGACAGAAAATGATTTCCCAGTGTTAATACTTATCATGTCAGTCACTGCAACTCACTTTTTGGTGGCATTTTACTGCAATATTCCAAGCTATGGAAAATCTGAAGTTTCATTATAATGATGATTGCCAATTCTTTTCTTTATAGCACTACACCTGCCAGGTGACTGCTGGGTAAGCTCAGGTGAGGACTCTGAGCTTATGAAACAAAATAAGCTTTTCACCAGGAGATCTTTTTCTGTGAGGCTGCAACTGCTTCACACCTGCTGACCATGGGGATATGGACAGCCTTGCCACCACTTCTGTCCTTTCCTCCAAACTCCAGAGACTACCTCTTTCTTCAGCAATCATTGCTTGGTCTCACATGCAGGCATGGGCTGACTTGCAGAGTCAGAGGTTACCAGAGCATTACTTGCCCTAGGGAGATGGGTTGATGCTTCCTTTTTACTGTAGCCTGCAGGACTTCATGTGGGACTCCTCACCATACACATTCTAACTCATGCCCTCTCAAGTCAGATCAACCATTGGAGACTGCTGTAAATCTACAGTTGCTTTTGGTACCATATCCTTTGCTGTCCCTGAAACCATGTCTTTTCCAAACGACCATTTTGGAGACCACTACAACTGGGACTGTTGCCTTTAACCACTGAGCTTTAGTGAATAGAGTGACAGCTCATGATTGCAGCCCTGACAGCTTCAGTGCCTCCCACAGGGCTCCAAGTGCCACATTTGTTGCAGTCTCATAAACCACATACAGCTCTTTTTGTAACAGTATTTTCATCAATGTCTAGAAACATCCCTGTAGTTTGTTAGGCTGAGAAGGATCCCAACAATTGGTCTCTTCCCTCCTCTGTCAGAGAGATTTTAGGTTTTATGCGGTGTTTAGTCCCATTGCTATCCAGCAGTGAGCAGTATTCTTGCCTCTCAGCTGTGATAATCTTCAAATAATCCAAACTATCCTGTGGTTTTATCATCTGTCTGCATATGCCCATTTGCCTCAAAGTGATTCTCTTGGCCATTGCAAGAGCCTGGTAGCCCAAGCTCTTCCACATTACGCAGAGCTACTCCAGGCAGTGTTTGGTTTGTCCATCAGTCACGCTCCCGCCTTTCCTTGGGGTCCCACCCACCAGTCCACAATACTACGCCTCATGTATCCCATGATGAAGTACAGCATGACTAGACTCAACACCTCTCAAACTTCAGAGAGAAAAGGTTTTCTAAGGTTTCTACACTGTGAGTTACACTACATCCAGACGGTTTCCCAGAGCCTCCTTCAAACTCTGAGATCCTTTCACTGAGCTCCGCATACGCTATCCTCACCTCCCCAGCTGTAAATGCTTTTTTTGGGAATCTGTCATGCTCTTAACGCTTTGCCAGTCTCCAGACTGGCAGATGCCGGTGCTCACAGATTAGCACAAAAAGAGCAGAGACCTGGAGGCTGGAAGGTAGTTCTCGGTTTTCATCCTAACGTGCTGTGTGCCTCTAATTGGGAAAATACGTCACAATGATACTGAGAAAATGTATTCTTCCTTGCATAGCACATGCTACTTGGATAAGATAAATAGATAACAACCCCCGTGTTGCATACCAACAAAGCACAGTATACGAACGTGACTCAGGAAGCCAAATGTTTAAAGCAAATATGCCAGTAAAGGAGAACATCAATCTGAGCTGAAGGGAAGCTGCTGGCTGGAGGATAAAACCAGGCATGGCCCTTGTCTTCAAATTCAGCGTAGTCCTTGAATATTATGGTGAACTCTTGCCTTCACATGATGAAATCCTGAGCTTGGGTGGGCAGGGAGGGGGAAGGGAGCTGCTGGGGCTGGGGAGAGAGGGGGAGGAACCGCAGTGCCTCTGAGTACTGCTAAAGTATAAAGACATTAAAGGACCATCAGCACCTCACCAGCAGAACTCTGCATTTATTACAGCATAGCAAATTTTAAGAGATGAGCTCCTTTCATTTAGGTCTGCAGCTGCTTCTGACATCTCCCAGCGGAAAAGGGCTGAGTGTTCTGGCAATATTAAAAACTCAGCTTCTTTTCCTCTTGAAACTGTAGAGAGGAAGAGCAATAAAAAAATGAAATAAAATAAGTAGTCTGCTGTGTCCTGCCTGTTTACTCTCAGGCATAGGAGGACTGTGTCAAAATTAACACGGTGGAAAAACTGTAGCCAAAAGATCTGTTTCTAGAATCCTTGCTCTCATTGAGTATATGTAAGCCATATAAAATTGAATATGTGACTCTGATCTTTACGGTAATGCTGTGAGTCATCTGCTAATGGTCAGTCTAGCCCGGTTGGAACTCATTATGTGGCGAGACTCATTATAAATAAATCCTTTTATCAGAAGAATTTAAATTCCCACTGCTTGTTCCAGGTGCCTAAACAGCCAGGGTC
Organism: Morus bassanus; assembly: GCA_031468815.1. Lineage (NCBI taxonomy): Eukaryota > Metazoa > Chordata > Aves > Suliformes > Sulidae > Morus > Morus bassanus. The sequence goes on along the minus strand of CM062567.1, from coordinate 52,066,459 downwards.
TAATTAACTAATGATGCTGGCCAAACTGAAAAAACAATTCGTTTACCAGGTGATGATACCATACATATATGCAACATCCTCTGGCAGCAAACCAGCGGTATATATAAAAGATCATGGCTTTAAAAGCTCATTTTTCCATAGGCACAGGTCAGAGATGACACAGGCACCACATTTGTCATATAGCCAGCTAGTAAATGAGACTGCACTGTACAGCAACCTATATGTACACACAAAGTGTATTAATGGATCAAAAGATGACTCTTGTCTCTACATCATGTCACTCCATTTTCACTAATGTAGGTTTGCTGTCTGGCTCTCCAAGTGCCTTGTTCATCAACACTTGTTGTGTTTACAAACTTAATGCCACAGAAAGATGAAACTGAAGAAAACAACAACACTTTATCACATGGAAACATTAATATCTCTCGACTGGAAACAAATTGCCCAAGGGGTCTGCCTGATGCCTCCAAGCAGAGGAATACTTTGAATGAAACCAGGCAAGACGTGTGTCTAAAGAATTGTTTGATGCTGGATTATATGGTCTAACAGAATAATGCCACGCAAATTAAAATAGAGAGCCTGTTTCATTTTTTTTATAAAACCAAATGAATGGTATCTAAATAGATACCTATAGAAAAGATTAAGGTATAAAAAAGCTTTCAGCTATAATGTAAAAAAGATACTCTGTGATCTATAAGCAATGTTAAGATGTGCTAGTCAACACCAAGTAACAGCTGCTCTTCAGGTTTAAAAAAAGAACCGATTAAAATAAGTATTTCAGCTATTGCAAAAAAGACCAAATGAAAGATGAAAACCAGCACTGTGTGCTATTGACATACCAGAGAAGAATACAGAAAATAAATTCAGAACTGAAAAGCCAGTAAAATAGGACGTTAAGTGAATTTTTAGAATTCTGTGCCTTGAGAAAGTCAAGAGCATTTTTGTTCCCAGTTCAGAATGAAAACAACACTTCAGCTTTTTTCTCTGAAATAAATGTGGAGCTTCCCCCTCACCCCCCGCCCAATCTGGTATCTGTGTTAACAAAGGCAAAAAGACCAAAATGAACCTAAAGAACCAAAACCCTCTCTTCTCTCTCAGACCTAGTGGAGGCAGAGTGGGAAAACCCAAAATGTTATAGTCCCTGCTTCACCTGACCTGTGCCCGGGTGACTCTGGACAGGCACCGTGTCCCCAGTCCTGCTGGGGATTGTGAGGGGACAAGGAGAAGGCCAGGAGAGAGCAGTGAGGATGAAAAAGAGGTTATGAAAACCACTGCAGTCACACTCCTTTTCACAAACCTGCTTTCCTCTGCTCTGGCAGTGCACTCATTGTAAAGAGGTTTGCAGATGAAGAGAAAGAGCATCTTAGTCTTTGATGTTCTCCTTCCGTTCGAGAACCGCATGGCATGTAGGTACTAGGCAGAGCAGATCCTGACATCTGCATCTTGAAAGTCACCCTCCCTCTGGAGGCCAATTCAAAATGCATATGAATATATATATATATATACACACGTAAGGGTTAGGAGGGGGCTATGACAAGAAGTGAAACGTGCCATAATCTTCCTCGCCCAGCTTTCACCAAAAGAAACAGACTCCTGATTCAAAGAGGCAGATGCGCAGACCCATCTCTCTAAAGCTACACTGCAGATACAAGTGTTTTTGCAAAGAAGCAACAGAAGGCTTGGTTATTCTGGGCCGTCTTCATATACTGCTGTTTAGGAGTAGTTTAGATTTTTTGAAAAAATTGAAGAGGTTTTTTTACTTTTTTTTTTAATGGAACTGTCAAACTTTGCAACTAGAGCTTCTCTCCTTCTCCTCCTTAGTTGATTATAACAGAAAAATCAGACAAAAAAATCCAAAACTTTTTTCCAGAATAAAATGAACTTTTTTCTATGCTTTTGTAAAAAAACCTACACTGCTTGCTTATGATTTTTTTTTTTTTTTTTGTAATTTCCTATTCCCCAGAAGAGGAAACCTACATTCACCCTTCTTTGCTGATATTTTAGGCCCTAGAATGACAGAAAAACATTAGTGGTTAATTATTCTGGCTTTCTTGTTTGTTTAAAACTCTTCATTACTGGCATATGATTCAATGTCTGAAATGTTAAAACCAGAACAAAACATAGTTTTCCTGTTAAAACAATGAATACATAAATTTTTATTGCCAAAATCTTTGGCCACTTAACCATAGGACATTCACAGCTGCCATTTTTCCTCTCCTCCACCACATAGTGATTATCAATCATTTATCATGTCAAACAACTATCCTTAATATTTATGAATTATCTGACTGAAACGACAGTTTTTCATGATATGCGTTTTCTGTTTTAACACCGGAACTCCTACTGCTATAGATAATGTCTATGTGCTGAGAAAAGCTGGCGGAAAGTACTCGATGAAGCATTTTTTGAGAACATTTGGCATTGGTTTTAGGTCATTTTCAGTGAACATCCCGCATCATTTAAAATGTCTCACTGAAATTCACTTTTAATTACAAAGGTTCATTTTTCAAATGAAAATGACTTTTCATTTCAAAATGGATGCTAATGGACAACAAAAAGAGATTTTTCTGGAGTAAAATGAAAACAAAAAGAATCCCTGACTTGGCTTCATGCAGGTTTTTTTTCCCCCTAGCTTTTGTAGATGTAGAGGTCTACAAAAATTTTCAAGTTGTTCAATCTTTGTAAAACATTATAGTGGAAACATTTGAATTATAAATATCAACATTGCCTTAATTAATTCACGATTCTTGTAAATGTGAGAAAAGTTCCCCTGCCTGCTCCATGGACCAGCACAGCCACCCTCTCCTGAGCAGAAGAGGGTCTGCTCGGACATCTGGAAACGCCTTGCTTGTTTGCACCACCAAAGAGAACCAAAGCCCCAGTACTCCTACTTGTTTTTTCATTTCAGGGGCGGATCAAAACGTTTCAGTTTTCCTAAACAGATGGCATAGTTTTGAATTGTGATCGCGTTGTCCGCATGTGTCCCATATACCGTATGGATTATTCCTCACAAGGGCTTGCTGGTGGTGGACCCAGTGGCACATTGTGCCTTTGTTCTGCTCCTTGGCGCTTCCATAAACATCTCCCCTTTGGAGTAGTGTGGGCTTTCTGTTGCATCTATGTCACTGGCATGTGTGAAACCCTGCCATGTTTTAATGGTATAAATATTAAGGAAAAGCAAAGCAAACAGAATAATAAATAAGGACACGCTCTCCCCCTGTTGCTATTGCTAAGGTACTATTTAAATCTAGGAGCGCCTGCTAGAAAGGTGATCTGAGGGGTGGGGGGTTTAAAATGATGAATTATCATTTTTTGAAAACATCTCTTACACCCGGCTTCTGTTCTGCCAGGTTTGCCAAGCAGATGCGTTTGCACCGTGGGATCCCTTCTCGCCCCCTGTACTATCTGGCTGGTAGAAGCTTTGCTTCAAGTGCAGTCTGTTTTCTGTTCTTCCTTTCCTGAACACTCATGAAAATTAAGTATATTCTGGGGACTCTGTCCACTTAGCATGTGTCTCTGAATGAGCAAAGGTACTCGCCTGTAGGTAGGTTGTCCTGCTTCCTCAGAAGTGGTCTCACTCTGCTTGTAGGGTGACAGTCATCAGGCAACAAGGACAACATTGCATCTTGAGGAACCAAATTTACCTACCTATTTTATAAGCCACTGACACAAAATGAAGAATAAACACCTTATAAACCAAAAAATATTTGGATTAGTATTTTGCAAGCAGAAAACACAAGGCAGAAATTTTCAGATAAATTGTTTGAGCAGTTCAGCCAGCCCCTTTCCCTGGTTACATAGCTCTCTTTGGGGGAAAATGCTAAGACTGAGTTATTGAGGGTAGATTACCATCAACTTTATTGACTGTGTCTGAATCATACGATCACCCCCACAGTACTAAGGTAACTCAGGGCACTGAAATCAATGGAGGTAGGCTGCTTTACACCAGCAGAGAAGAAGTCTTCCTATGCCTGCGCCAATAATAGCTATGAAAAAAGCTTAAGTGGGTTTACTCATGGGTGAGGGAATGGGGGTGGAAACAGTTTATCAGTAAATCCAAAATCCTGGCCAAGGATCCAGAAGGGGATTAGTGTTACAGTATCCCTCTTACTAGCTGGGCTGAGCTGAGCTTGTTAGAAAGGTGTTAAACTTCCCTCTGCCAAGAGCACTTTGCAATAATCAGTTTATGAAAAATTCAATTTGGCAGCAAACTCTTGGCAGTCTTAAATCAACTGTACCTATTATACCCCAGTCACAAGTGGATGGGCAAAGGTAGCTCAGCACATCAGTCTCTCCTCCCCCTCCTTCACGGCCTTAAAATTTGCTCAGCAATGCTGGAGGAGGGAAAAAAGAGTGTTGTGTAACTAGTCTCCAAAACCCAGACAGCCATTAAGGACAAGAAGGAGTAAAAAAAGAAGTCAGAAACAAAAGACAGCCAGCTGCAAAGCTTCTGGCAGGAGCTTCCAGGTAGAAAGTCTGTTTGCACAGGCTTCCCAGGGCAAAGGAAACAGCCTGTGCCCTGTCACGACAAAATATTCACCCCAACTGGGAAAAATGTAAATGATGCTGAAGTGATAATGAGCACTCAAGTGGATTTCTTCCTGAAATGAGTCACAGCTGCTGTCAAAACTCCGTCAATTTGATTGCTGTAGCAGGGTGAGGAGAAAGCTCTCAGGAATGCCACCTGAAAGCCTTTTTCATAGAAGAGGAGTCCCACCAAGTCCAGGCAGGGGCCCAGCAGCACAAGGCAGAGTGAACATCTTCCCCATCCAGCCAGAAACAGGGCTTCCACCTGCCTCCTCTGGGGAGAAGCAACAGTCCTGCACACACAAACCATTGCGTTAGTAGCTTCATGACTCTTTTTCCACTAGAAGGCATTACTGGGACCAGGGAGAGTAGGCTGGAGAGGAGACAGATGGTATTTTCTCTCTAATTTTGGTGTTTGAGAACAGAATTTGCACAGTTTGTTCTTCAGTCAACCCTTACTTTCAGGATAAAAAAACTGTTACCTGCCAGAATATGAATGGTTTTGAAACAAGCAATCAAAAAAAAAAAAAAAAAATTAAAAAAGCATGCGGAGGGGTAGCTTTCATCTTAAAGAGCTACCAAATTTACATTCCTGAGGTCTGATGTTATGGTTATTAATCAGATGCTTTGGAGATATTAAAGATTCTCTTTCACTAATATCAAATGCGAATGTCCTTTCTTCCTCAAGATTTCCCAACAGATGTTTAAAGTCTTGGAGTTCCTTTCATTCTTCATACACACCATGATTACCTTGTATCTGCAGAGTTCTCCTTTACACCTAGACTTTAATATCTTCAACTATCCATCAGATCTCCTCTTCTTTTAGCTAGGGCTCCATTTCAAGTAACTGTTATTCTAAAACCTAATTTGTCCATTTATATTAATACGTGCCCTCAGAAGAACAGAATTTGGAAGCTCAGCCTGACATCTGCTGTGCCCATGCTCCACCAACTTACATGGCATTATCCTGTCACAGGAATCTGCAAGCCTAAATAAAAGCCCCTGCTGCAATTAAGTGAAATCTCCTGCTCCATTTGATGTGGCCAAATGACTTTATGTTGCTCGTTCTCGTCTTCCCAGCTGTATTGAGAGATGGGCAAGGAGCACATGAGAGTCATAAGGTGCACAGGCAACCCTTGTGCAGAATAAGACTCTTCTCTGTTCCTTCCTGGGTAGAGCAAGCTGATTCCCACGTACAGGAGCCTTTTCAGGGATGAATGCTGCAGAAAGGGCGTGAAGTAGTTTGCTGTCAAAGTGACAGGAGAATGAATCCATAAGACCTGAGAAAGCCATGGGCAAACCTTTGGAAATGGTGGGTGAGAAGGTAAATGTTATTTTATGTATGCAAAACACAGGCTCTGGGCAAATTGTGTTTGCTCAAAGAGCACCCAATGCCACAGCTGCACTGAGGCAGGAACCCTTGGCCTGCCTGGGCCATGTTCCTCTGACTCTCCCTCAGAAGCACATATGCACACTTGTTCAGATACATCATCTTAATTAAAAGTCTCCAAAATCCAAATTCAAAGTATTTCCCCTTTTCCTACCTCGCTTCCACCAAGTGACACTCACTCTGCTGAAGGTGTAAATAGGTCAGGTGTTTCCATGGCCACAGCGAACCAAATAAGCAGTTGGGGTTCAGCAAGCAATGTGGGTTTTTTAATTGTTCCAGTGCCAGGTAGCACAAGGTGTGCAGCACCACGCTGACAGTACCTAACTATCTGCTCTTGCTCATCAGCGATGTGATGGCTGGCACTGGCCCCTTCCCCCCTCGAAACCGTTATCTCCTGCAAGCTTCAACAGGCAGCTCCCCTCATGGGGTAGCGCTGATGAAAAGTACATTTCACACAGAAAATGTCTCTTTGTATCGCCCCTGCAAGTACTAATTGCTGGTTCCAGTGTGGCATTGAACCTATCCACACAAGGTGTAATTAAGTTGTGACTCACAGCCACAGGAAGCTGCAAAGGCCAAAAAGTATAAAATAAGTCTAAAAGGGGACTAGGCAAATTCATGAGGGACATGTCTAACCAACAGGATGGTTGGGATGCCATGCCGTTCAGGAAGCCCCTCCTAAATCTCTCAATGCCTGAAGGCGAGGAGTTGTAGCACGGAGAGGATGTTTTTGTACTTATGTCTTATTTCCCAGAGTCCCAGCTGTTCCCCAGGATCCCAAGCTAGATGAAGACATAGACTGCCACCTCCTCACCATGCATAACAAACAGAAAAATTGGGGTGAACTGTGGAGCTGATGGATCCGAATATGAGCAGTGCAGAGATGCCTCTGACTCTAGTTGATGGCCTGGAGGGGAACACCCATGACACCAAGGGCATCAGCCCTGTGCTGCATTTGATCATTTGTCACAAGGCATTTTCTGACTTCTGATTTTTTCTGTGTGGTGAATCATCTGGCTACTATGGCACAGATCAGTTTTGACTCAGTGAAAAGCACCAGATCTTTCACACATCACAGACTGAGTTATTTGTCAGTAAAATTGCTCATTTAAGACTGATTTATTTTCCTTTCCAGGGGCCAGACATGAAGATGTCTACTCTGGCTAATGTTGCTCATGAAAACTCTGGCTGCAAGATTTTCTCCCATAACCTGCCACCTAAAACCATCTCCATTTCAGCTGTGATGTTTACTGAAGCCTCTTTGCAAGGCAGAAGAGGGTTTTACTAGGAGGAGTCAGAGCAAGACTTGAAGCAGGGTGCTTCGGTGACCAGCAGAGCCCTCCCTGTTTCCCCATCCTGTAAAATGGACATACCAATCTCTTCTGCAAATTGCCAAGAATATGGACCCCCTGATATAAATACTGCTACAAAAGTAAAAACAGTACTAGAAATATTAATAACACAAATATGCTATATGATCCTGGGATTTCAGTTCTGGCTGTAATGGCACATAGTTGAAATATTGCAGTTTCTCGAGTCCCTTGTTTATCCCTTGGGCTAGCAAAGGAGAAGGAGGGTCCATGCCAAGATCTCCTCTCTCCTGTAACCGAACACAGCTCAAGCCTCTACAGAGGGAGTCTGAGTTTTTCTGACCAACTTCTTCTAGTACAAGCTTACACCCTGCTCTAAAAAAATCATTTCAGCTATAATTCCCACCTTTTGGCATTCTGGCTTACTGAAGGACATTGGGACTCTGTATTGCCTGGGCCACGCTGAAGCCAACGATGCTTTTCACACCTGTTCACTCATGTCAGCAAGCTGGGACCTGAAACTCAATGTTGTCTCCTGCCGACACCACCACCACAAATAACTGGTGCCAACCAAAGCAACTGCTCTTGCTCTTGCCCCTCCACATGTAGTCATCGTGCACAACCAATGGGGCTTCAGGGTGTTGTTGAGGGCTTGACAAACAGTTCAGAGGGTAATAATTAGCTCAGCTCCCTGCCCTTCCCCAGCTTGTTGGCTTCACACCACTCTTACACCCCTAGTGTCTGGGGAAAAGGAAAAGGATTTTAATTTAAAGGCAAAATTCTTCAAACTTAATTGTTCTGTGAGGCTTTGTATTTAGCCTCCAGTGTCTCTCAGAAACCTGATAAACATACGTTCCCAGTTTGAAAATATTGATTTTTTTTCCTCCTCAGTATTTTTTTTCCTAAGTGAAATTAAAATCAGTAGAGATTTTCTTGTTTAACAGCATAAGATCTGTCATAATATACAAGTATCACCTTGTCACGACAAACAAGCTTTACTTATTCATTGGCATTAGCAATGTCCACACAGCCCTGGGAATAGCGTGTTGTTTCAGCTCATTACTGCACTGTCAGCAAAAGGAGAGCAGTAGGGCTGAAATTCAACCCCCAGATATGTGTGCAGTGTTTGGAGCCTGCAGTGGGGAGCAGTGTTATGGGTGGCTGTAAAAATGTTCTTCGGGAAGTCAAAGAGGACATAGCATGGGTGGCAGCAGACCTGGTGCTCCTTTCTAAATTTTTCTCTTATCTTCTAGAAATTGGATCCCTCATCTGTAAAGTGGGGATAACCATAGTAACAACCACTCTGTAAAGCATATAAAATCTAGAAATAAAAAGAATAGTAACAAACCAGATAACCCCACTGCTATCAGTTAGCTATCTTCTAGGGAAACTTTCTTTATCTCTCAAAGAGTTTCTTATGATTAAGACAAATATGATGTTGGAACCAATATATGCTGTATATAATTATCTACTCCCCCCACCCCCATATTTTCTCCACCCCTATTTTTTTTCCTACATAAAATTTGGTAGTCTTGCTTACCAACTAGATTTAGACATGTTAGCGTTATTTGTAATAGAACAATTATTTGGTAATTAAAAATACAGGGTTTAGGGAACAACAGATATTTAATGAGGAGGGAACATAATGCAATACTATAGAAACTATATTGCAGGATTTAATATTTTATACTCCCGTAGTCAGAAAGTCCTGCATTATAATCCTATGATGCCAATGCTGTACTGAACAGCAAGTAATCCTAAAATCCAGTTAGCTTAGGCTTAGCATACTGCAGAAGCACAGGAAATAGCAAGAATCTATCCAGTCACATTGATCTGCCATAGTTATGGGACATGATCAGGAAAAAATGTTTTGTTTTGTTTTGCAGACCTCACTTTCCGAATGCTGGTGCTCAGTAGGTCTATATAGCAACTGTTGGGCCATTGCCTAATATTGTAAGTCAAATCATAGGTCACTACATGCCTATTCCAAAATAATCCTCTCTCCCTGCCAAGTCCTAAGTCCCAGAAACCCTTATCATGCATGAGAAAATGGGAGATATGCAATCAGATGCACAAGAAGGCATTGAAATGACAAAGCTTCTAAAATTACAAATGTATGAAACACACCTACTTCAATGCTGATTTTATAAACACTAACTCCCTTGGACAGTCCTAGTAGTCCCACTGTAGACACGAGCACCCCATCTGGGAGGGGACATTAAATCCTCTTCTGGCTCCTGCTTTATTCACTAACACCATCCATCCTAATTAGCAGTGGCCTACAAAAACTCAGAGGTTTAGCAGTGTAATCTTTGGAAAATAGAGCTCAATTGTACAAGAGGTTTGGTTTGGGTTTTTTTTCTTGTTTGGGTTTGGTGTTTTGGTTTTTTTTTGGGTTTTTTTTGGTTTTTTTTTTTTTTTTTTTTTTTTTTTTTTTTTTTCTTTTTCTGCAGGGTAGTTGTCCGTTAAGTGTGGACAGCTAGACAGCTGTCATTACACTGAGTGGTATTCTTGCGCGGGGAAAAACCCACCAACAAAAACCCTGCAGAAAATATTCTGAAGCACATTGTACAAGACCTTAAGCTTTGAGGTTAGGCAGATAATTTTAGTGCTTTCATTCCCTGGCTGCTCACTAACCCTCAGGCACATGTTTTAAATTTATTTTTGTTTTTCCTGTATGAAATTTCTTATGCATTCCTTAGGTGTTTATAAGGAAAACAAAAAGGAGGGGACATTGTTCCACTGATTTCAGGGGATTGTGAGCAAGATTTCTGAAGCTACCTCAGAATGTTAAAAATATTAAAAATATAACCAATGGATTCTCTCCACTCTTTTTTAAAAAAAAAAAAAAAAAAGAGTTACTAACATGTTTCTTGAACAATCCCTTCCAGATTGCTAAATCAAATAATAGATTTTGTAATCAAAGTCTTTATTAATTTTGTAATGCTGCATTCAGGTAATATTTATTTACCCAGCAAAAACTAGCATGGAGAGCTTACCTAATTGACCATTGCAGCAGCAGCACCAATAGAAGTCTGTTTTCTGGTATTCAAATAAAAATGAGCAAGAGAGGAAAATTAATACCAAAAGGGGGGGGGGGGGGGCGGGAAGGTAAAATACTATAGAAAATTAAAAACAGGAACACTTGGAAACTCCAGGGTAGGAGTTGAGTCTGTGGCCCTCTGTGTATTACCGTGTAGCACATGTAATGAATCAACACCTAGGGCAAACTGTCTGATTGTCCCCATTTTTGTAGCAGCTCTGATAACAAGTGCAAGAAAAGAGAGTATTTTAACCATGATACAGTGGTGGGGCCTCAGCTCCAGACAGTGACATTAGACAAGCTTCAAGGGAAGTTGTTTTGTAACCTTAGCTATGACAACTGAGAACCTACAGCTGCAGCAGTACTTGACTTGGGTCTGGATCAGCCTTAGATTATGCTGACTATATGCAACAAACACAGTTTTATTCATGCCTGTCTATTACAAATAAGACTTCCTGCCTCCCTACCTTTTTCCCTTAGAGAAAGAAAATCAGAAAGTATTTTTGCTCCAGCACTGCCTGGAGGATCTATAGCAACATGTGCTTATTTATTACCCGTCACTTCTACGCAAACATTTCCTACTGTGTCAGACCAATCATTCATTATATCATTTCTCTCTGAGGTCTCAACATCATCCATCACTGTAGTCACCTACTCTGCTCTTGCTCCAGGCCTTTGCATTGCATGGGGATTCACCAGTTCGGATGCTGGGGGCCTGGGCTGCTGCTGTTTTCCATTCCATCATTCTTCCATTACTGCTTGGCTTGCCTGGAGCTGCCAACATGTTAAGGGTTCAATGGGGCACCGTCTTTATGAGCCTTCCCTACCAACATCCCTTAATATAGAAAATGCCAACCTACCTGTTTCATGAACACCTCACCTCCTTCTTCCTTTAAGAAGAAACGAGTCGCAGTTTCCTTCCCCGTTAAGAATCGTGCTGCCTTCCTGCCCTCCCCTCCATGCACAGGTATGGACACCTTTAGCCTGAAGACTGGGATACATAGATTTTTACCTAACCTTTCTTAATTGCTGCAGGAAAGAGGTGGGAGTGTAAGCAAAGGTGCAGTTGCCATCAGAGCAGCAAGGGAGAAATGGCTGAACTTGCCAGGAAAGTAACAAGGGAAACTCAGCATTGGATAGATCTAAGACAGATCTAGATTCAAGACAAAGATATTTAAATGTAATCACTTGAGTGAGAACATGTTAGTTTTACTCTAGTTTGCCAGTGAAGTTTGTCAGTAACAAGTGAGGCAAGAAGAGGAGGCACCTGGACAGCAACAGATCCAGCTCTGTGTGGGTATGTCCTCCTCAGACCTCCCCAAAGGATGGATCACATAGCCCACTTGAGAACCTCTATGCCTTCAGTAAGATTGTTCATGCATTCTTTTTCTGTGTTTCCAATAATTTCCCCTCCCTCTTTTGGTTTCTAGGAGGTGAGCATTTGTAAACAATACACAGCTGTAGCTGTAAACAAATTTGTCTGGAAATTGCCTTTGTTCTGGGGAGCATCTGGCAGAAAATCTGTCCCAGTCTTCCCTTCCCAATCACTCTGCCAAACAGGCTTTCTCCCTTGCTCTTTTTCTCCAGACCCCGGTGAGGAGGGGACAGGCCATCATCAGATTTTCTGTGCCAGAAAGTGAAAGAAGTATTCCTTTACAAATTCACAGAAGTGCAGGATTGTCAGTATATGACCAAGGGATACCTTGCTTGCATGCTTGGTTATCACCATCTTCACCAGCAATGGTGTCAGGATCCTAACAGGGTTGATTTTATGAGTAACTAGCCCATGCTTTTGTATGTTACAGAAGTCATATTCTCAAATGCACACAAGTATATATACTCCTAGGTCATAGGAAAAGGCAGATGTTTGTAATAGTTGATAAAGCAAAAAAGGATTGTCTTCCTCACTAGCTAGACAGTACGTTATTGGACTATATTATTCTATTTCCTTATCACTAAATTAAAACAACTCTGACCAGGTAATGTGTTTACAGTAACAGAGGGGATTTTTATACTGCTTAGAAATGGAACTGGATTTCCTCATAATATGTTGCAGTGACAGTACAAGCTAAATGCCCAAGAAGTTACTAGAATGATGGGAGGGTAAGTTATGAGTATGATGTACTACATAATATAATACAGGAGCCCATAATGTCAGTTTCCTATGAAACTGATACATAATTTTAATTTAAAAAAAGAATTGTGCAGATATAGCAATGATTGCTTGACATGCCTGCTTACAAAAGGTCAATTGTAAAACTTATTTGGATATGCCCTCTGACTTCCATCCAATATCAGTGATTTGTGTGCAAAGTAGGAGAAACATTTTATTCTCAAACCTTTGTAACTCTGATAATTTTCTTATAATGGTTAAAAAGATAAATAAAACTTCTTATTAACAGGCTGTTCTGTCTCCTGCATTTTCTAATCTAGTGTGTCCCCAGCACCGCTGGAGATCCACATGCTCATTTGTGCTTTCCTACCTGGACACAAGATCCTTTGTAAGGTGACAGACCCAGATCTCCAGGGACGCAGACTGCTGCACCTCTCCTTAGCTGCTGAGTTTAGTGGCAGTGAAATCCACACACATCTCGTATTTAAAATCTGGCACAAAATTTGCAAATGGCTTTTCTGCCAGCTGTGTAGAGAGGCACTTTCAAAGTTGCAAATTAGCGACTTTCAAAGGGAGATGGCCATGCTTTTTCCCTGTGCCTTGGCATGTCTCCCTTCAGCAAAACACCGGCCCTTGGCGCTGGCTCACGCCTGCACGGGAGCTCCTGCTCAGGCATGGCTGAAGCACTGGTTTGAGGCAAAGCAAATTCTGCTTCACGTATCAAAATAAGAGGAACAGAAACCGGGGTGGGTGGGTGGTGGGAGGCAGAAAGGAAGCTCGAGAAAGGTTTGGCTGGAAGCATGAGTCAGGGTGTTATGAGATGTATGGGATTATCATAGTTTACATAGTGTCCTGATTGCCAAACGACCACGTCAAGTCCCTAGCACGGTGCTTGGCAGCGGAGAGGTCATGAGCAGCAGGACAGTAATAATGTTACAGTAGCACAGTGTCCTCAGTCAGAGGTACTGGCTCGGGAAGGATCTTGTAGTCCCTCAAGATGTTATGGTTCCTGCAGCAAAGAGCCTGCAGTGCCCACTGAGGCAAAACCCCACATGCAATTGTCACAAATAGCACTGAGAACAGGCAGTTTCTCTCTTTCTTGTCAAGACCATGTTCAAATTTTAATGGTCTCAACCTAAAACCTCTCCTGGAAAGAAATTTAGACCTGGACTGCCCCTGACACTTGTGACACCTGAGACTTGTGAAGTTGGAGCTTCCTCTTCAGCTCCATATTGTATTTATTTGGCCCAGATAGCACTTATTTATTCCACAGCTTCCAGAGAATTGTTTCACCGCTACCTGTGATGGAAATAGTGAGGACAGCACTGATCCAAAGTCTACCAAAGTCAAGGGATAGATTCCCACTCATTTTTAGTGTCCCTTGCATCAACCTAACTCTCCAGGAGCGCTGCTGGGGCCGTCATTCTACCCTTGGTAGTGCTCCAATTCAGAGCAGAAATTGCTGAATTACACAGACAAGTCTCTGTTTTTATTTTTGCCTTTTTTTCTGTGTTTTAGAAGCAGCAGCAATATCTGGCTCCCAGGACACAGCAGACTGTCACACTGCAGACAGAACCTGCTTGACTCCCTAAGCAAACCTGCCTTGCTCTGTCCGTGAGCATGCATGTAGGCACCCACACACACACGTTGTTCAGCAAAAGTCACACTGCGGCACACAGATCTCTTCTGATCTGCCTGACGGCCCTGCCTCTCCTCACAGTCAACAGAGAGGGGTCACATAAAGGGAACAGGACACTAGAAATGATCCTGTGAAGGATTACAAGCCTTTCGGCTCCCCCTTCCTCTCTCCAGCCTCTATGCTAAGTAAACACCACCTAGATATTTTGTTGTTTTTACCAAAAGAAGCTATTACTGTTTAAAAAAAAAAAAAAAAGGCAAAAAGAAAGGAGATGGGAGACCTTAAGATATTGCCCCTAAGCAGACAGGTCAGATACTTTCAGAGCAGAGCAATAGCACTTCTCCCCTCCCCACAAGTGCAGTCAGCACATTTGATTTCTTTTTCTATATCTCTCCCATGTTTATTCTTAAAACACGTCATCACCCTCTAATCACCACTGGAATTGAAAGTAACTTTGCACAGGAGCATTCTAAAATTAGAGAATACCGATTAAAATTAATGCAAACCCAAAGTGCTTTGCTGTAAAGAAAGCACGGCCAACAGGTGAGAAAACACAACCCATATCTGCTAATTTCACAGTGCTGATACTTGATTTTTAATATTTTTTTTGGTGGTTCCCTCCTCTAAGAGCAGCGCTGCAAAACCACCAGCCCAGGGCTCTGCTGAGACCTTCTCCTTACCCCATCCACACAGCAGGATTAGTCCCATCCAGGAGCTTCCTGTCTTTCTGCTCTGGAGAAGTCACGGTTTGCTTCTCCCAGCAGCAGCCTTCCTGGGCACCCGCCGCCTTGCTCCACGTCCTCCAGACAGCTGAGGCCAGCCTGGGGGGCCGGGGCATCGCGGCGATGGGACGCAGTCCTTCCTGATATAATAGGAAGGCCAGTGCCAGCGCCGTCTTCGGTCCGGGCGGGATTCCAGCGTGGCGGCCGTCCCGCACCTGTCACAGGGCACCAACCGGGACAATCAGCTGCGCGGCTAATATTAACCACCCGCGCCGCCGGGACCAGGGAAGCGTGGCAGGGATGGGAGCATGATCCAGGCACAAAGCAGCTTGTAGGGAAATAATTGTCCAGCTTTGCCTTTAGTTACAAAAAAGAGTGAATATTGCACCAGACTGATAACCTGCGTGGAGGGCCCAGAGCCCCACGCGGTCCTTTCCCGTTCACCACATTAGCCTGCTTTTCTCTCCAGCAGTGGTTTTGGTCCTTCCAAAATTGCTGGCTGCAAATAGGAAAGGATATATTCATATTTTCTCTCTCTGCTGCCTCAGCACCAACAACCTCAGGTCCTCCAACAGCCAGAAGAGAAACGCCAGGCTGAGCCTCAGCCATGCCGAGGGTGACAGTCCCACGATTGCACTACTTAGTGGCATGCTATAATTTGTGGCTACTGGGAAAGCACCATGACAGACAGTGCTGTTGCATACAGCAAGAAGGTAAAGTAAGCTAGTGCTATAAGTGACTCATAAAAACCAAAATCAAGAAAACCTTCCCACCCAGCATAACCTGCAATAATAACATAGCATGTTAACATCCTGCTTAAAATAAAACATCCACAGAATCGGGCCACCTTTTTTTTAAGGAATTTTTGCAGTGCTTGATTTCCTTTGTTCCCTGGATATTGCAGGGGTCTCCAGGCACCAGGGGATGTGATGAAGGCATGCACTGCAGCAGTGATAAGCACCAGAGGGCAGCTTAAATACGAACGTGAGCTCAAACTCCAAATTCTCCAACCAAGCAGTTTACAGCAGATCTTCCACAGTCCTAGCTGTAAGCTTCTTTGATGCATCCATTTTGTTTCCATAAAACAACTATGTTCAAGATTAAAGGGATGGAAAGCAAGATCTGCAAGGCCCTGCTTTCTGCAAGACCCATCTGGAGGGAATGGGACCCAATGATGGCAGTGTTTGTGGAGAAATATATGTGGGGAAACTCTCATACTGGGTTGTGAAAGGTGTAAAGTCTCACTGATGGCTTCATGCTGGCTGAATTGTTATTTTAAACTATGTCAGGGACCAGATGGTGCCTTTTAAAAAAATGTGTTTATAAGCTAAAATTTAAAAATACACTAGAAGCATTTGTGAAACTGTAGGAGAATTAAAGGGACAAACACCCAAAGTAAACGTAGAGAGACCTTGGCTTCTGAAGAAAGCTGCTGCAGCCTGAGAAAGATAAAATGAAACTGAATGTTTCCACTTCTGCAAAACGTGTGAGGCTCCCTAGACAGCTAAATTAGAGAGAAAATGTGACACAGCTGAATCCCTACATTCCCCTTGCATCCTCTGAGTAACCTCTTTGATCCCTGGGGAAAAGAAACTTGACTAATTTCTACAGCCAAGTCTCTCTTTTGATAGTAATATATAGATCAGGTCAAGATCTGGGCAGGTTCTCTCCTTTTCTACTAGCTGTATTGTTTGTTTACCTGATCAAATCCAGATGGGCTCGCCAGGCTGCAATAGCCAAATATTCTCTACTCATTCCCTGACTAACCATTTCAGTCATTCAGTTTAAAAAAAAAGTTTCAGTTTAGCCAGAACATCTATCTTTAGACTAAATCTTTAAAACAAATATTTAACATTTACATCTTTCAAATAACATTATCAGTAGATTTGGAAAATTCTCTTTCGGAGAAAAGATGTCAGGTGATGAAAGCTACATAATCCAGCCCACTAGAGAAAGGAACATTTCTCTTAAGGAATGTAGATTCAGATCCACTTCTTCTAACCCTTATAATACGTACCAAACTGGAATATGGGAAGTCTCTTTTGTCCTGATGTGACACAATCTGTTAAATGACCATGTGCAGCCACCTATATAAACAGATAACTTTAATTGTTCTTTGCTTTGTTCAGTTTCTGTCAAAGGCATTAAGGTTACTGAGGAAGAAAATTACAGCTTTCCTTAAAAAAGGAAAGCACCAGACATCAGTTTAGTGAGGGATATTTGTGGCTGAGGCATGTGTGTCCTTAGCTAGACTTCTAATTGCAAATAATTCAAGATCAAGTGAAGACCAAATCTAGCTGCAAAACTTTAGTGCAGGTGAGAGACTATCTCACTTCTGAGCGTATTGGGATTTAGCTGCCTTCTTTAAGCTTGTGTTATATATGGGACAATATGCCAGTGTATACCATTAGAAGGTAAGCATATCAGAACAAAAATTTGGCATGTAAAGCCATATCCTCCAAGAGAGTTATAACAAACAACAGAGATATTCAGGAAGCTACTTATTTCTCTTTCAGTCTCAGCTTCCAGCCCTCTGCTTTTCAGTCTAGCAGCAAGCCAACCATTCCTGCAGGTGCAGTGTGTCCCCTTATGGCCACCATCTAGCTGTAATTCAAGAACCTGAGCACAGCTGGTATCATCACTCAATATTGCGCAAGCACTTACGACATGAAACAAGCTGCTCAGACTCTGGTGTGAGGCTAGTGTTGGACCTGGATGTGCCTGCATGCAATTCCCACAATAGATTTTACCCTACTCTTGAGTTTTCTCACGCATATATTGATTTTTTTTTTTTTTGTGGTATCAGAGATTTTTCTGGTGAGTGTCTCCCGTGATGTTGTCAGCCTAGCTTACTATGCACTACCACAGGAATCAATATTACAATAATGAGAGGAAAAGCATTTTTTAGTCCAGCCCCTCCAACCACTGTACTTTGAAACGTACACTCAAAGATATGAGAGGACAAAAATAGATACG
This sequence comes from Morus bassanus, assembly GCA_031468815.1. Taxonomy (NCBI): domain Eukaryota; kingdom Metazoa; phylum Chordata; class Aves; order Suliformes; family Sulidae; genus Morus; species Morus bassanus. The sequence goes on along the minus strand of CM062567.1, from coordinate 52,048,739 downwards.
ATCAGGTCCACAAGAGTTGGACACTCAAAAGGCACACTTGGCTTCTGCCTTGTTGTAGACGTTCCTCCAGTTTTCACTACAACTATTCCAAATATCTGTAACTGGGTGTACTCTGTTGTATTTTGTCACAGCAGTACTAAACAGCTGAATCTGTAGTTTATATTGAAGATTAGGCCTATCAAGGTCACAGCTTATGTCTCTCTTCTCTCTTTTTTTTTTTTTTTTCTTTTCTAAAACACCTGGTAGTTAGATCTGTGACCCAGTATATGAAAAAAATAAGTCAGGTTCCTTCCCTGTCTAAAGGGAACTGAACCCAACAAAAGGCCCTACCGGCCAAGCTACAGCTACAAAGCACTCTGAGGGAGATGTCTGCAGTTTCAAACTGTCGCTATTCTAGTAGAATAGGTAGAATAAATTCTTATGAATAAGACAAAAGCGATACATAAGTTTCCAGCTAGTGTATATATACAAGGGAATATTCACATATTTCCAGATCAGGACTTTAACTTGGCAGAACGCCTTAATCACTAGACTAGAGGCTTATTTTTGAACTCTGTCAGCCACCCTTCAATTACCCAAACAAAAATTTGAATGTTTTGATGCACATGGATCTATTCTCATCTTTGGTTACTAATAATCGTCAAGTTTTTGTTCTGCTTCAGTTTTTTTTAAGCAGATCAGTTCATCTGGAAAATAGCAATACATGCAGTTCTCCATCCAGTGTGCAGAATGGTGTGTGTGATGTGGAGGGCTGTGTTGTGGGAGATAAGGCTGAGCAGTAGCTCCTCTGAACTGCTCGTGTCCTGAAGCAAGATTTCCAGAACGTCCTAGCTCCATTCCTACAGAAGTCTGTAATTATGCCGTCTCTACCACTCTGGGGAAGGCTGAATTGATCATGAGGTTAGCACAAAATTAACTCCAGGCCAAGCCTTATGTGACAGATTGGCTTAATGGTTTCTAAAATAACTCCTCATGGCTTTGCTGCACCTACTCGCAGAGAAGGAGGCCCCCACTATATCAGAGTGCAGGGCTGCACCAGGGGTAGTAGCTGTGAACATACAAAAGCAGGGATCTATTGGCATCCTCATGCGCCCTTCATTAGGATTCAACATCTCCTACAACAGCAGAGGTCAAGGCAAGAACCTAACACAGTTACATGGGCCTGTTACTGAGATATCTTAAAGAAATTTATATAGCATGAATTGAAGCAACTGACAGAGTCATGGAAGGAAGACAGGCATATTGACACTACACTGTATATTTTAGCCACAGATGAAAGCACATCTCCTGATCAACACAGAGCTAAAAAGCTCCAATGCTTTTTGCTTGTGAGCCCAAATAGAAAAGGCATCTCTGAGTCATGCAAAAATACAGTGAAAAAAAGATTTTAAGTCAGAAAAGGAGTTTAGGAAAGTGTAAGGCATCTCATCAGAGGAAATTCATATCATGCTATGCAGAGTATATTTAGACCAGAAACGCAATACACTTTTCATTTTTACACACTTTTTGACAGGTCATCAATGCTGCGTCAATGGCAGCGACATTATTGGCAAAGGGAACTCCTGGTTCAGTCCTCTATCGGGTACTGCTTCGCAGCAGCTCATGTAACTCCCATGGTACATATATCACCTTTTGGAAATCCCTGTGCTTGACAAAATCTTTCCCAGGCACAAACTCGTGCTGACCACAATCAGGTCTCTAAAATTTACTAGCAATTAATATCACAGAATCACAATTAACAGAATTGCTGATATGTGAAGGCAGGGAAATGAAGATACACAGGCAGAGAAAAGATATCAAAACTGACATAAAATTTGGGGCACACAAGACAAGAAGGAGAATGGGTGTTGAGGAGGTAACACTGGATTGTGACCCGATTTGTAAATTGTGATGCAGTGTGGGGGGAGAAGTGATCCTGTGGCCTCACATCTTTGCTTTTCCAGACCAACACAGCTTCATCGATTGCATCTCAACCACCTGGGGCTTGTGCAACTTCTGCTGTTTGACAAGAACCTAGCTGTGCCGATGAGCTGACAAATCCAAAATGCCTCCCGCCCCCAGACCCTGCTGTGTGCCAAATTGCTATGTGTGCGCTTTTGCACCACTTAGGATCCATCTTTGGTAGTTGCCAAGAATGCCCCCCCTCCCAGTCTCTCCAGCAGAGAGAAGCAAGCAGAGAGAGGGAAGCGGGGGGAGACAGAGAGGCAGAAAGAAAGGGAGTGTGCTGTGCACTTAGGAAGCCAACTTTTATTTTTAGAGACGTGAAGCAGTGCTTGAGCACAGCTTATTTTCACCCCAAACAGAAAAGATTGCTCCCAAAAAGAAAAAAATTGAAAATAAACTAAAAAAAAAAAAATCACATGGCAGCTCAGCATTAGACAGGTATCTAACAATGCTGTTGAATGATGCAAGAGCCTAGCTGAAGGAAGAGGGAGAATAAAGAAGTCCTAATGAGCCGAGATCAGGGTACACATAGCACCCTTGCAGGTGCCTAAGCAGCCATTCCTGCACCCCCTCGCAGCCCAAGGAGTGCTCCCATCCAGCCTGCCTGCTCTGCACTGGCCTGTTCACAAAGCAGCTCACCCAGAAAACAGGCAGGCAGTCTGCTGTGGCAGAGGTTTTGGGAAAGACCACTTGTTTTAGCTCACTATAGGCGCTGTGATACTATCCCAGATTGGTGTTTAGACCTGGATTTAGTGAGCGCTGCAGTCCTGCGAGGAGGAGGAGGAAGTCTGCTGTATTGCACCAGCTGAAGAGAAGAAGAGGCAGCAGAGATGAGCAGAAGGAGTAGGATCATAAGTGTGGCACAGGAGCTTGATGCAAGCTGCTGGCCTCAACACTTCACCGATACAAGCTGCCAGCAAAGCCAAAGGGTCAAAGGAGGAGGCACTAATGATTAGAGATCAACAAGAAAAGGCACATCTGAAATATGCCTGGTAGGAAACAGGATTGTATCATCATTATGTGAGTATGTTTATCTGTGTTCTGGTTGATTTTACATATATGTTGTTCTGCTTGACACAAGGGACCTCATACAAAAAGAAGCTATTCTGACTGAGTTAAAAAAAATACTTCAAACCAAACCTAGTTCAATCCTAGTTAATTCTCAGTCTCTCAGAAAAACATGTTTGAGTGGTTTCAAGGATGATTTGGGGGAACCTTGAGACTTTTCTGTCTCTTCTTAAAAGAATGTGGACTTGAAAACAACACTAAAAAAAGGAACACATATCTGTCCAATTGCTCTTCAGACATCCATATACTGCAATAGTCTCCGTCTTCATTCCTCTTTTGGTAACACAGAATGAGTTTCCGTAAGTCATGAGGGGAGAGGTGACACTGAAGACTAGCATGGTAGCAAGAAGTCAGTTTCTCTGCAGAGGTGGGCCCCTGTACAGCACAATCGTTTGGCAGAACATGCAGGTGAAATGCCAGTCATCAGAGGTCCAGCTTTGAAGGGCAACTTTAATTTCCAGTGCCTGTGTTGGGCTGCCGTCTGGCACAAATGAAGCAGAGCATCAGGAGCTTATTAAGGATGCTTGACTAGATGCATCATTATGACTAGTACAGCAATTCCTCTATTTATAAGCAAGATGCATTTTCCTGAAATATAACCACTTCCAATTTATTTTTTTTTCCTCCTCATTCCTAACCATCAGAAAAGGAAGATCTGCAATGAAATGAACAAGTCCATCTTTGGATGGCAAGGCAGGCTGGGCTAGACCTCTTCACTGCTGGGAACCTTAAAAACACCCTGGGTTCATGTTTGGAGGAATCCTTTAGAATTTTTAATGTCTCGTTTGTGAAATGATACTACCCACAAGTTTATCACTGTCAGAAGCTATTAGCAAGTATGAATATCTTCCAGATGAAGAGACTTTACATTTTCTCTTTAAAAATGCCAGTGGTTTTATATTCTTAGTGTTCACATTCACATGTTGGTTAGCAACAGAATTTCCCGCTGTACTGAAAATGTCTTCACAACACAGGGAGGAGAGCAACTTCAAGGCAGCATTACCAGCCAGGCAAGCCATAATTATATTTCACTATCAGCTCCCCTTCCACCCCCAAATTATGTGTGAGGATCATCCCATGCTACTGCCAGATCCACCCTTAGCATCACTTACCAGGGCCAACTCACATTTTACCACTGAATTCCCCTCTTAGAAATCTTCCTACTTGCAAGCAAGAAACACAGCAAACAAAGATTATCACTAACTCCAATCCCTGCTTCTGATCTATCACAATCATCTCCCACTCATTAGTGTAACTGCCTCCAGTTTTGGATAGAATAAGACATCCTTGTCTCTAAAAAATCAGTTTCCTCAACTCACAGTGCTTATTCTGTCTCATATTTATTTATATATTGATTTGTTATAGTGGATAACAAATCGTTGCCCTACCCCCATCTATATCTGTCACTAGTCAGCTTAACTAGCAAGACTAACACTGAACTGGGCAAACACATATTAATCTTGTGATTGGTCTCCAGCCTGGAATACATCGTTGCTGTCATTCTTGTATTCATCTCTCATGGCCAGTGATTCCTTACATGGAATCAGAGAATCTATTTAAATAGTTCTGTATTCTCCTGGAAGTTGGCAACACAAATATAATAAAGTTTATAGTCATCCTCCTGCTGAAGCTGGTTTTATTAGTGACTATTTCTGTGAAAGTCACTTCCGAAGGCTGTGATTTAACCACTGAAATAATAAGAAAGAGGGGAAACATGAAGAGTGTCATGCTGCCCAACTGACCATGCTCTGTCTCAGATGTTATTAGTTTTAGAGCAGCAGCACTGTTACAGCTTTCTTTCTCTACAGCTCTGTATAATTTTTTGAGATTGGCACTGCACAAAAAGCACATCATGAAAGATATCCTGAAAGCTTGGCTTAGGCATATAGAAGCAGATTTTTTAATTTTTTTTTTTCTTTGCATTTTCAAGTTTGCATAACAAAATATTTATGCAAAAATGTTCACTATAAAAATCACAGTTCTAAAGATTTTCAGAAGAGTGAAAAGGGGAGGGAAGTTTACCAATGCTGGACTACTTTCAATGACAGCACTTTTGGTCTCCATCCCCAGAGTTTCAAAAATCAGACACAACAAGTGTTGCATTGTCTGCTCTCAACAGTAGAAACCCATCTGGCAAGTCAGTCTGATTTGTTAAAAGAAGATCATGGACCATATTGTGTCATCATTTTTTATGCAAACCACTCCCCTCCATCTAAATTTTAGTGGCAATGGGAGGAGAGTTCAGCTCTAAAACTGACAGCAGGATATGGTCTGTGGGGTTCTGCATAATGCCTGAAGGTTATCCAAAATGGGAAACATTCAGACCAATCTATGAGGAAACTGGCAGCACAGATAAGAAGTTTTTGTTTCCTAATGCATGACTAGGCATTTTAGAAGCTCCTAGGGATTAAAGAAAAACAAACAACCCCCCAAAAAAAACTCCACTCACCTTCCCCCTTTAAGTCCCCTTCCCCTACAAGCTGGCTCACTCCTATGTTTGCTGTGTCAGGGAAAGGGACTGTTTAGGGCAAACAGTGGACAGTTGACAGCAGGTTCTGACCCCCTTTTTGTCATCTTAGATTTACTGAGACATGAATGAAGGATGCCAGTCATGGTCTGGACAGTAAAAGTGTGGGAAGTTTTCTGGCAAGGGTAGATATTGTTCTGTCTCTTTCTTTCAAGAAGTCTGTGAGTTGCATTGAAGCACACCCTCACATTTTTTTAATAAATAAAGGTGAAACTTAGGGTTGGTGTGAGGAATTGGGATTGTCTTTTTATGGGCATGTGGCATCCTGGGGTGGTGTGGGGAGCAGTGCCCCTGGGAGGTCAACTCACCTCACACAGCCCCAGTGTAGGGAACAAGCTCTAGGTATGAGTGTGAACACATTTTTGCAACTCAGACCTAATCCATGTACATTACATGATAGTGAAGCCATATTTAAGAAAGTAACTGCAATGCAAAACAGGTTATGCTTGTTATAGCGCCTCTGGAAATACAGCAAAGCACCAGCCAAGGGGGATTGGAATAGAGTGAGGCAGTCTGAAATGCCATGATAAAAAATAGAGAGGGAGCACGAACCCAAAAGCAAGATGGGGCTGGCCAAGGATGCTTCCCCTGCCAGCTGCCTCGACTGCCTGGCAGACACTGTGCCATGTGTTTCTGGCTGAGCATTTAGGAAAGCAAGAGGACCATATCTCATTACAATTCCTGCCTGCAACTGTTTAGTAGAACCATCATGAAGACCTAGGATGGATGATATACTGACGTTTTAGAGGTAAATAGCGAGCTCTTTATAAGAACAACACCTACTGTATAAGGGAAACAGAGGGCTAATAGATCATGGGCCACTATGGCAAGTGAAACCAGCACTCATCTTTTTAAATGAGAGGCTATGAGTGATAATCACTCTTCCCCATACTATATTTCACTCCCCTTGGTCTTTAAATGACAGTAACAAAGCACTACTGTCCAGTTAGTAGTAGGCTTTTTGGTTGCTGAGCATTACCAATGTATTGGTATCTATTTGTATTCTTTAATACTTTTTAAACACTACGATATTAAGTTGACATCCTCTCATGGCAGAACCACAAATGGATGAACTTTTAGTTTAAAATGGATGATAGTGGGGAAAGAGAACAGAATGCAGAACATGAGGCAATTGTGTAGCCTGACAATTGATAACACTACCTGCCTTCTGCTGCCTGGTTATTTATGGCTGGGTGGGGAGATAAAGGAAAGAAGGATAGTTGCAGGGAGGACAGCTTAATTTAAAACATTGTCACTTGCTTCTGCTAAAGTCAGGAGTCAGTTTCTCAATATATGTAACAGGTGCACTGCCTCTGAGCAGATCCACTAATAACAAAATCAATTTAAAATAAAGTGTTCCTAAAAGAAAGATGAATGAAGAGGGAACAAAATAAAAATCAGAATGCTCTTTAAGTGTGCACCTTGACATTTCAGGTGGGTACTGCTGGCCACCAAGACAGAAATTAAAAGCGCCCCCAGTTTCCAGCTCCATGGCAGAGCAGAGGTTATATGTCTGGGCTCTCCTAAGTGTCCTCCCATAGTAAACATGTCTTCTAACTTCCCATGTTAAAAGTCCGTGCCCAGCATTATGGGTTCATATTCCATCCTTGGGCTCAGATCAAGGCTTCAGCCTTTTGGGTCTGCCTCAAAAACCATCCAGGAACACAAGCAGGAATGGCCGGAGGCAGCAGAATTCTTCCAGGATCACCCTGCAGACAGGCAACCTGGCCATCACTCCATCAGGTTTACAACATACCAAGCCAAAATGCCTCCAATGACAGAAAGCAATTTACACCTTGAAACTGAGGGTTAGCGAGATTAAAGGCATATCGTTGCTTGGATCCAGTTATGTGAAATACAGATTGCCCAGGTTTGCTTTTTTATCTTTTTCTGTCCTTTCCCTCTCCACACCCACTCACCAATACTTATGCTAGCTGCCCTCAGCTACAATAGTTTGCAAAGTGTTTTAATGCCTTAAGTATGAACATTTATGTATTGTCCACCCCCAAATGTACACAAACAGATCAAATCTGACATTCATTATGAGTTTAACATGGGAAATATCACCACTTTCATTTCAGAAAAAAAAAATGCAGTATCTTCCCTGGCTACATGCTCTCTTTATAGATGGCAAGAATTCATAAAAATCTGCTTACATTAACATATAAAAATGAGGATGTAAAAGAAATATGTAAAGCATCCACTGAATGCAGGCAGATTTTGCTCAATTCTTCATTGGCATTAATATCAGTCAAGTTCATCTGGGCTGAAGTCGGCTGAGTTACGCTAATGTAAAAAGAAAAGCAGTCCCATTGCTTTTAACTTGGGCCCTGGTCACATAGCCATCGTTCTATTGGAAAGGAAAAGGAACAGGCATTCAGTCACAGTCTAGACTGTTACGAAGGTAATATAAGTGCTGCAAGCTGAAAACTAGAATTCATAAATCCACCATGCATGTACATTTGGAGCTTTCAGTTTCACATCAGATCTCAACAAAAATGGAAAATGCCAGAGCATCAGTACTGTTTGCCATGAGAACAGAAAGCTTCTAAGAAAAATAAGTGTTCCTACCAAGCACATTGTCATGACAATGAGCAGTGACAACACAGCAAGAATCCACTGTCACCAAAAGTGTTCTCAAAATAAAGCATAACAACAGATTAATTTGCAGGCTAAAGACTATCATGAGATCTGTCCTGATGACAAGGATTATAACCAGAACAGAAAATGATGTGGATGATACCTACATGAACAGCACCAATAGCTGAAGAAAGAATTATTTCTGCAACTGGTGAAAGCCAGCAAAGCAACATTTTGCTTATTTATTAGTGCAGAGCAATAATGGGATTATATCCTTATCCTATGCTACCCTTATTCTAACAGAAACAGCTCTTATGCTGACCAAATAACATTTGGATAGGACATGACAACTTTCAACATTCTGGGAATGTTGTTTTTTTGTTTTTTGTTTTTTGTTTTTCCAAATAATCATAGCACTCAAAAAAGAAGAGAAAGCATAAATATAATTGAAATAATTTCACTTTTACCCTCTGTTTTTGGACTTTGTTTCCATTGCTTATTTAAACGCTTGCTTCCTATGTTTTCTCTTGAATTTTATTATAATTTTTTTCCAAAGATCTCACAGAGGAATACTTACTCTTCTGCCTGCAACTGGAGTTACTAACACCCAGCCCACTGGCAGTAACTCAGCCAAAGGAGCACAGCCCTTTTCAGAGGGCTCTGGTGCTGATTCATTTTGGTATTGGCTACCACCCTTGCCTTACTACGCACATGCAGACAAAGGAGGCTGCAGGCAAGGTGTATAGAATCATGTAATTATTAAGGTTGGAAGAGACCTCTAAGATCATCAAGCCCAACCGTCAACCCAACACTACCATGCCTCCTAAACCATGTACCGAAGTGCCACGTCTACACGTTTTTTGAACTCTTCTAGGGATGGTGACTCCACCACCAATCTGGGCAGCCTGTTCCAGTGCCTGACCACTCTTTCAGTACAGAAATTTTTCCTAATATCCAATCTAAACCTCCCCTGCTGCAGCTTGAGGCCATTTCCTCATGTCCTATCGCTAGTAACTTGGGAGAAGAGACCAACCCCCACCTCACTACAACCTCCTGTCAGGTTGTTGTAGAGAGTGATAAGGTCTCCCCTCAGCCTCCTCTTCTCCAGACTAAACACCCCAGTTCCCTCAACCTCTCCTCATAAGACCTGCTCTCCAGACCCTTCACCAGCTTTGTTGCCCTTCTCTGGACATGCTCCAGCACCTCAATGTCCCTCTTGTTGTGAGGGGCCCAAAACTGAACATAGTATTCAAGGTGTGGCCTCACCAGTGCCGAGTACAGGGTCACCATCACTTCCCTACTCCTGCTGGCCACCCTATTCTTGATACAAGCCAGGATGCTGTTGGCCTTCTTGGCCACCTGGGCACACTGCTGGCTCATGTTCAGCTCGCTGTCCACCAGCACCCCCAGGTCCTTCTCCACTGGGCAGCTTTCCAGCCACTCTTCCCCAAGCCTGTAACGTTGCATGGGGTTGTTGTGACCGAAGTGCAAGACCTGGCACTTGGCCTTGTTAAACCTCATACAATTGACTCAGCCTATCGATCCAGCCTGTCCAGATCTCTCTACAGAGCCTTCCTACCCTTGAGCAGATCAACACTCCCACCCAGTTTGGTGTCATCTGCAAACTTACTGAGGGTGCACTCATCCAGATCATTGATAAAGATATTAAACAAGATCGGCCCCAACACTGAGCCCTGGGGAACAACACTCGTGACCAGCCACCAACTGGATTTAGCTCCGGTCACCACAACTCTCTGGGCTCGGCCATCCAGCCAGTTTTTTTACCCAGCGAAGAGTACACCTGTCCAAGCCATGAGCCTTCAACTTCTCTAGGAGGATGCTGTGGGGACAGTGTCAAAGACATTGCTAAAGTCCAGGTAGATGATATCCACAGCCCTTCCCTCATCCACTAGACGGGTCACCTGGTCATATAAGGAGATCAGGCTGGTCAGGCAGGACCTGCCTTTCATGAACCCATGCTGGCTGGGCCTGATCCCCTGGTTGTCCTGCACTTGCCTGGTATCTGCTGCAGGACCCTGAAACTCTTCTTCCTATACTGGTTACAGTTTTGAAACATGCAGAACTGCCTCTCTTCTCCTCTAAATCCAAGCTTTCTTTTACTTCTGCCATCCTCTCCTCCCTATGTCTCCTCTACTCCTCACTGGTTTTTGAGTAATTTTATTTCGCACTAAATGCCCCATCCACCACTCAACAGTATCACTCACTGCATTTGCGGGATCTCACTGCAATTTTACAACAGTACACTTGACAGGATAGTCCCAAATTACATTGTTAGCTAGCACTCCAAACATCCTCAAAATGTGGCCAATCCATCCATCAGCAAAGCAGGGACCCAGGACCCAAAATGTCCTTGATAACGTTTAAGCATGAAAACCACCATCAGTATGGGAGAATAGCATGTCAGGTGGGGCCCCAAGGGGTTAAAAGAAGAAAATCTCAACTATTTAAATACATCTTGCTATAAACTACATGAACACCTTTTTTTTTTTTTGACACTTGTCTTTTTAAAAATATATTTCTGTTTTGACGTCCCGGTTCTGAGCATATTTCACTCCTGCCAACCCACTGTTTGTGTTTTGAATAACTCAGAACAGACGAAGCGCTGGTCCAGAGACAAGAAATCCTCCAAACATCTGTCAACCACTTCAGCCCTGAGAGCTGAAAGCAAACTCCGCCAGTATCTCTGCCCATCCTGCTGCACCCTGAGGCTGCGGGAGTTGTTAATATGCCTTCGCAGCTGGCCAGGCAGTGGAGGATGAGGGAAACAGCACAACTCAAAGCTGCAGTGGTATAGCAGTGGTCTGAGGCTCCCTGGGATGTGTGGAGGGGGGCAGGGGGAAGGTTATGGATAACAAAAAGTCCTGATGGTCCTACAGCGGCACTAAAAAGCAGAGAAGTTGAGCATCCCATATCACAGGTAGGGGCTGGGAAAGGAGAAAAGAAGGAAAATTCATCCTTACACAGAAAGCACACCTGTGATTTAGCTGTGGTTTTAACGGGAACAAAAGCTTTATGCTGGCAGTCTGCACAGATCCTTTACCATGTTCGAAGGTCTGTCTCCCTCCTAACCAACCCCTAAGCCCTCGTGGGATGAGAAAAGCCTAGGTGAAAGCAGAGACTAGAGAACTAGGGAAAGGGTTCAAAAAGGGATGGAGAGAGCCTGTGTGGATGATGGTGAGGAAAGCACCCTGGCATGTCGCATGCGGGTGTCCTCCTCAGGCTGCCTCCTCGTGGTGCCATGGATGGCCAGCATGGGCAGGGCCAGGAGGAGCTGGAGGAGGAGGTTCTGTGACTTGGTGAGCCCTAGGGCAGGGTCTTCCACAGGGAATGATCTCCTGAGCTGGGGACCTGCATGCAGGGACTCATGTTTAGGGAACTGAACATGGCATTACAACCTACTGTACAATCCCCATTTAACAGGTTTGTGTAACCATCTCTTTAGCCTAAGATTCTCTACAGTCTTCAAGGTCATACTCTGAAGACAAAACCCTGCTCCAGGGCTGACAGGGCAGATGTCCAGCCCCGGTGCACTCTCCTCCCTAGATGTGCAAAATCACCAGTGACATCTGGAGCACATAATTTCCAAAAAGCATACTGCTCATAGATACTAAGAAACTGTGCTCAGGGTCAACCTTTAGCTAGATAGGTTTAAAGCTTTGCCATATTCTTCTTTTAAATCATCAGTGTCCTATGCAGTGGCATATCTGTTTAGCATCTAAAATTCACAAGTATCAGTTTAAGGATCACAACTAAGCTCAGTTTTTCTGGTTGACCCAATGGGTCCCACCACTGTTCACCTCCTTTCCCCACATGCCAAGTCTTCTCGGTGACGTCAGCAGGGGTCCATGTCCCTGTCCATCCCCACAGTCTTACACACACACACACTCACTCAGGCTTCAAAAATTCACCCTTAAGTATTAACGTAATGTGTCTGCATATATCAGTAACATTTTCTCATGTATGCCCAATGCTGAGAAACCACATATAAAGACCAGGAGGTATACAGACATTCAGTGAAGGCATAGGTTTCTGCAGATGAGGTTAAAGACACTGTCATGTGACTCCTGTGCTTGTGTTGGAGGGTTAGCACAGCAAGCAGGAATCCTGACATGAATCCATCAAATGGCATTTCTTACTGAAAGAGGGTGGACAGCAGTCCCCTCCTTGTTCTTATGACAAAATTGGCTTTGCTTTCTCTTCTGAGCATTGTATTTTGACATCAATTCTCCATCAGAAGTAAAGTGTCCAGAAGGTTTCCTGGCCTTTCAGGAGGTGCTAAGCCCTTTGGTGTTGCCTGTGAATGTGACAGATACAGTCAGTACAACCACAAAGAGATGATGAGAGAAAGAGAACCTTGAAAGACCATTTAGAGTTACAGCCTTGAAAAAAAATAGTGTGAGCAAGATAGAGAATGTTCTCCTGAGCAGCAAAGTCATTCCCAAGTCCTTTAACTGCATTTGTTTGCTTATTTGTTCACAGGAACAGCTATAAGGTGTCTCACTGAGCGAAACACATAATGTCCATGAAGATGGCGGCACTGTCAGATTCCTGTTGCTGTCTCAAGAAGTGGGACAGCAGAGAGCAGCAGGAGAAATGGATAAAATAATGACACTCAATATTTAAATTAACTGGCAATCTGAAATTAATGAGTAGTGCTGCAACCACATTAGCCTTGGAAAGAAGAGACAGACTTCAACTTTTATAACCTGTAACTAACACTGTTTTATATAGTCACTTCTGCATCTTAATTATGATAGAAATTTTAAAATTTGCACAGAAATGAAACAATGAAATGGTATTTCTATGTGCAAAACAGTTCATATATTCAGGGCAATTAAAATAATATACTAAAATAACATGAAAAGGGAGCAGCACATCTTCATCAAGCAAAAGCCTAAACTTTGATAAAAGTAAATAGAATATTCTGCAGCGAAGTTGGACTAAAGAAAACAACACAACTGAAAACTAAAAAGACATCCCGGAATTTAATGTCTACTTAAAAAGGTAATAATAGTTAGAAGTCTGTTTTGCTTGGTTTCTTAAGTTAAATAAACATGTCTCAATTTTTGTAAAAGAAAAACTAAATTAAAACATTGCTGTTGGTTGTTAATTGTTGAATTATTTTAACCAATGAAAGAAACTGGGCCAGGGTATCAGGGTGATGCTGAACCAATTGTATTTTGGGAAGAACTAATAATCCAGAGTGTAAAGCATCATGATAAGGAAGGAGCTGAATTCTACTCTTGGCTCTATCACAGACTCCTCATGTGACCTTAAATAGGGCATATTCTTTGTGCTTCAGTTTCCCCAGCTGTACATTAGGAAAGACAAAACTTAGGTTCTGTAAAGTGCTTAGGCTTATGAATGCAGATTTTAATGTTAAGCTCAGCACTTCTTGAACCCAAATAGCTTCTGTTTTCCAAAGTGGAATCCGTTGGTGTGTGGGAAGAGTAGCACTCGGCTCTGAAAGACCTGTGTGAGCTCACATTCAGTTTTCAAGCACCCTCTGCTCAGGTAACCAGGGTGCAAGCTACCTCTGACTTGTATTTTGTAAACAGAGATTACTCATATTTTTCAAGTAATTTTTTTTTTTTTCCCCTGAAAGACCCAGTAAGTTTCCCTTATAGGAACTAGGTCTTTGGTCCTCTTCTGTTTTAGAGATTTAGCTTGCTGCATGTGGTACAAATTAGATGCAGTTTGCTCCTCTTAGCCACAGCTTTGAAAACGGTGGTTTGACTGCTGCAGCTTGTTGTGGAATCAAAACGCAGATCAGCCACGTGGCTTATCACAACTTGTAATGCTATCTCTTCAATATGCTACAACCATCTATAACACCTACTGCTCACATCTGTCAAAGCTTTCATGTATATATGAATATGTGTATGCATACACAGACACATATGCGTATATATACCTACCACCATTCATATATTGTCTAAACTAGAATTCTTAAGTGGTATTCAGCAAAGGGTGAATGAGTCATAGAGGACCTTTCAAACACAGCTAAGTGGGACCTGTGATGAACCTCTCTATTCATTACTATCTTAAAAACCAGGACCCACTTGGCTGCCAGGTTCTCACAGACCAAGCGATCCATCCCAGGGCAGCAATGAAAGGCATGGTGGGCACGCGGCCCTCACGGAGCAGCTGGTCCCTGACACAGGTTACAAACAAACATATTCTGACCTAAATACTGCTGGGCACATCTCAGCCTCAGAAAGAAACCCAAATATCTTTTCTATTAAATACCTCCAGCAATTAAAGAGGAAACAAATGGGTATGGGGAGCTGTTCAAAGCGGTGGTTGAGGATACAGCTGAGTAACTCCGGTCATCCTTGCAGATGTCATTAGATGTGTGACAATAGGCAGACCTATAAACAAGAGGAAGTTTAGTCGTCTATTTTTTAAGACATGAGAGATATCTTAAAATGTTCCTAAGTTCAATGCCTCTCTCAGGCAAGGATCTCAATTTTGACCATGGGGCAAACAGTAGACACAAAGTCTATCTGCAAAGTATCTTCTCTCTTTACCCTGGAAAAGAACCTATACTGAACTGGTGGTGAGCTCCTTGGATGCAGGTGTTTAGATCTTCATAACAGAAAGACAGATTTGGCATGAAATCTTTAAGTCAGCAAAACCCATTGACTTGAGCATGGGAAGCCATTTGATTCCTGGACCCCTGTTGCAAAAGAGACTGCCCAGCAATCATCATCACTCCAAAAACTCGCTCTTGCTTTTTCATCCTTTTGCATCTTGGTGGTCCCCACTGATGTTGCACAGCAACTCACATATGCAGGAATATTTATCATCCAAATTCTTTTATTGCCACTGTTTTTTCTTGCCCAGTTACTACTATGCTTTCACTAGCTGAGGTGTTTGAGACCTCACAGAGACTCACTGCAGCATGCACCTGTCAGCTCTCTAGCCTGTCATTTTTTTGACATATTCTGAGAGAGACTTTATGTGGGCATCTGGATAAATATAATTCTTTCCTCACCTCTGGGAAAGTGGGAGTCTTCCTTGGGCCATCTGTGGGAAATGAAGGGTGCATAGGATTTCAAGCAGAAGAGAAGTCTACGTGTAAAGAACAGTGCTCTGGGAAATGGGTATACTAGAAACTATTCATCCAGTGGCACTAGAAGTACACACGTCTATGCATACAATCAGTCTGCAGGTACATTAAGTCATTCACTATGTTACTTTTCGTGTGCAACTTCTCTGTTGCACATTATGTTCTACATTCCTACAAGTAGTTTATGATAGAACAAGAATTACTTTAGGCAGACGTTCAGCAGGAAAAGCAGAAAACATACCATTGTTTCAGATCTCAATTATGCAGATTGGCTTCACTCGTAAAGAAATTAACTCTATGCCACAGCTGTGGGGACTAAAATTACAGAACAATTGATATTTTGAAAACTTTGAAAATCTGCCAAAGAAGAAAATTACATGATTGAACAACAGCTTTTATAGAATCAAAGTAAAATATTTCACTAATGAATTTGTTTAGTGTTTTGTTTAAAAATTTAATTGGTGAGTGTGTTCTGATATACCCAACAATTTGTCCAACCACATATAGTTTAGAAATTCCTGTTAAATAAAGAACAAATGAAAAAAGTCAATACCCATTTTCTAGGCCTAGTACACAAAGCAACCTTTTACTGAATGTTTTAAAATATTCTTTTAACTTTTTTCTGATAATTTTGAGTTCTGTAATACATCTGATCTGATTAAAAAAACCCACAAGACACATCCCATACAGTGTTTTAGCCCAGAAACAAGGAGGAAATTGAGGAAGCCTTAGGAAAAAGTAGAATCAAATGTGTAAAAACTACTTTGAACATTTTTGAAGGATTTAGGATCCTCACAGATTCCATCTATTATAAAAACTGTTACTAATAGCCCCAGGACTGTGCCTTGGTATGGTAAGAAATTTCTATGCTTC
Organism: Morus bassanus; assembly: GCA_031468815.1. NCBI lineage: Eukaryota > Metazoa > Chordata > Aves > Suliformes > Sulidae > Morus > Morus bassanus. Next base: position 52,032,654 of record CM062567.1, on the reverse strand, counting down.
AATACCCTGAAAAGGATGGCAGCAAGATAAGACTACTGATGGGGAGCAGTTAGAGAAGAGCAGCCAGATGAAAAGCAGTCCGTAAACCCATCCCCAGACACCCTGGGGACTGAGCAATCACCAACAACCCAGAAGCTATAGAGACACAACTCGATAAGAGTTTCAGTAAACTGGCTTCCAGGTATCAAATCTGCTGATATGGGTATGATTCACATTCATTATAGATGAATTATTGTGAGCCCCTCCAAACTGCTGCCTTGAATGTCACTTCCGTCAGCTCAGTCACTCATTTTTAGCATTATTCCTTCACTTCCTCTAAATGGAACGATACAATGAAATAAATGTGCTGCATCCAGTGTATTCAGGTTGCAAAAGTAGCTGACGCCAACAAGGCTGGTCATATAAATTCACCATGAGATTGCTTTGGAAGAGACCTGTACTAAAGGATTCAATAGCTAGGTAATCCCTTATGCCAGCAAAGGGTAGAGAGTAGGAAATAATTATATTATTTCTTTTTCCATCACCACTTCTCTCTTATTTGTGAGAGGAAGACAGAAAGTTCTAGCTGTTCATGGAAACACGGAAATTAAGCAAAAATGGTGTCATATTTCATAAAACAGAGCAGTTGTCAAGTCGTATCATTTGGTTATTCATTATTGCATCTACCATAACCAGAAGCCAGCACTTTACAATCTAGGACAGCCATGCTTTCTTTGCTGCTTAACACTACAGGCAGTGCCTCATACCATAAAACTACCATTCATTATAGGGAACAACTGACAGCTTCTTCCCCTAAGGAGGCCAAGATTACTTAAGTCTGAAATGCCATACCCTGTCAACACAGGTGTACAGGAAAGAAGCTCATTTACTGACAGGCTTGGTAATACATAAAAATAGCCACTGTCCAAAGTCGACAATCAGACACCCCCCCACACCCCACCCCCAAACCACTAATTCAACCAAAAAGGTTTGATGCTTGGCTGGTAAAAAGTTACTAATTCTCCATTTGCTTCATTGGGGCTATACTATTTAAGACCTTCAGAAGATAAATTGCCTTATGCATAGCCTGCAGATCATTTAGCACAAGGGCCCTGTAGTCACAGAAAAGCATTTGTAGGACGCTCTTGCTGAGTTGTTGCCAGTCTCTCCTCTCAGATCTCATGATTGAAATACAGTGCATGGCACAGTGATGTAGGGATGCAAGAGATCCAATGTAAAGCAAGCATCTAAAATGACTGACTTCAGTTATACTGAGGTTTCACCTAGACCACTGAACTCAGTCTAATTATGTGCATTTATCCTTCACGCTAACAGATCCCTTTAGTATAGACCCTTTCAAGTGCTAGTGTCAAGCACATCATTTATAAGACAGAATTTGCTGAAAGAGAGGCAGGTTCATTATATAATGCCACACTGTACGAGGAAGAAGTGAGGCTGGAACTGGAAATTCCTGCAGTACTCTATGCTGTGTTTTGTCCTGATTCAAGCTCTACTTGTTATTTTTTTTTTTTTTTTTTTTAACTCCTCTCTTTCCCACTCAGGGAAATGTCAAAAGTTTGCAGAACACCTGTTTAGTTACCCACACTTTGTCCATTTTAAGTCAGAACAGGAAAACATTTGCTGACCCAGACATATAAATTACATCATTACCTAATGAACTGTTGCAGAACTCATTTGAATGTAGCTCACTTTGTGAGGAGCATGAATCTTCCAGTGATTTAGACAGGAGTAGTTCAGGATAGACAATATTAATTTAGGGATGAGTCATTATGTTCAGTACCAGTCTGGGGCCTAATGATTTGATTCAAATTAATTTAAATCACTGGGGAGAAAAAAGTAATACTAAGATTACACATATGGCAGAATATCAAAACAACCTTTTCCAAGATCCAAAGCACCTAGGGGCTTGTCATTGCTAGGCTGAAATTTTCTTTTTTACATTGCATTGTATGTGCACAATCTTGCTCAAGTGCAATGGTGCACATTACATCGGTTAGATTCAGTGCAGTCCCATAGCCCCTCTGAGGAAGAGAGGTCTGGGGTTCAGAAAGTTTTTACACCAAATGAAGAAATGTGTCTGCCACTCCCTGATGCAGGTGATATTTCAGAGTGGGCAAAAAGAGAGAAAGGACTGGCAGAGAGAGTCAAATTCTAGCTGATCCCTGATGCTAGAGAAGAGAGAATTGGGAGGAATAAAACAGGGATCAGAGTTACATTTTTCTCTTTTTTGGCTAATGTGGTGGAGAGCTTCTTTTAACACTTGGCTGTGGAAACAGGATAGCCTTGGGTTGTCATCACATACATCAGGCCAAACAGACCCAAAGCCTCTGGGATCTGCTAATCAGATATATCTGCTCCATTTACGCATCTGTGAACTCATGAAGAAGTCTGCAAGTGAGATAAACCTTTCCATGCTAGCAAGCTGAACCAAAGTCAGAAGATTATTTATTTGCAGAGGTGGCCCTGTGTTAGGTAAACAGAAAGAAAGTGCTGTTTAATACTCCTTTGTATTGTTCTATCCACTGCATCTCCTTCCATGTCTACCCCTGGGGCAAAGTCACCCACGTACTGGCATCCAGCAAACCAGAGAGCAGAGCAGGACCAAAGCAGTGCATTTGGTTTATACACCATTCTGGGCAAGGGTCGATTTAACCCTTGTGAAACAACTATCATGAGCCGTGTCATGTGATGCTCACCTATTGTACATATTCAGTAGCAGGGCCTTTTTTTTGTTGCTTGTTCCATATAGCATACATGCCCAGCTGTCAGTATGATACCTCTTACAGTGGGGTTGTTGTAGGAAAGGGGAATATGAAGCAAGGGAAAAACCTGACAAATTTGTCGAATATAGAGCAGAGATACCTTCACAAATCTGCCTTCACTAGAAGTTGTTTGTCTCATGGATGCTTTGATCCTAAGCTGCTGAAGGATACTTTATTCTCCTCTCCTTCAGAATACCTTGGGGGAGGATTACTTCTCTGTTTACCTTTTAAAAGATCATTGATAATAATTTGGATGGAGGTGCAACAGGGAAATTCTTTATGCTTCTGCTTTTGCAAATTATAAAGAAGCCTTTTAATTAGGAGCTTGCTCGCTTGCATTTTAAGTACAGGATTAAATGCATACCAACTCAGTGAACTGGTGCCTTTGCACACTGAGCCACGTGGCCTGCCATGCTCCTGAATTCTTTAGTGACTGGTGACCTGATGATAGAGGAGATACAGCCTTTGTTTCCCATGCCACAGCAACCTAGACTCAAATCCCAAAATAACAAGATTAGGGGACTAAAATGAGCTGTAGCTATATAAACTGGACTGTAGAAAGCAATACAGAGTTGTGATCAACAGATTTGGTTTCGTTGCTGATTCTGTCAATAGGTTGGGGAGGGGGAAAATGAATCTAACTCAGTCATTTTCCTGTATCTCAGTTTCCCTCTCTATAAACGAGCTCATGATATTAATCTCCTTTACAAAGTACTGATAAGAAATGCCACCTAAAATCTTTTCTGACTATGTGTAAATAGGAGACAGAATTTAAGATTAGCACACATTTAGGCTGACTTGTGACCAAAGGCAATGTTTTAACAAAAGTCTCCGAAGATAAACACCCACAAAAGAAATTTATTGCAGCATATTTTCCTCTACAAAAAGCTGACTTTGAAATGCTTGCTTACACTTCACTGACTGCATTGGCTCCTTCACTTGGGAAATTTGATTGTTATTACTAGCTCCGCTGCATGATTTTCCAACCCTTCAGGTTCCTCCTTTGCTGCAACGCGGTCAGCACATCCAGCCCTAGCTTGTGCGATGTACAAACTGTTCGCATGTTTCGCTGTATTCACTAAGGCTTCACAGCTCTGATTGCAACTCTTGCACAATTTCCCGGGAAAAGATGAATGACCTAAGCCTGAAACTCAAGGTCTGTCCACCTCCACACAAAAAAACGCTACTGCACAAACGCCGTCACTGGCTGCATGATCCATGGTGGTTAGTCCGAGAGATTTCATAACCATCTGACTTTTGTTTTCAGCAGCCTATATCCAGTTCATTAGGAGAAGCTGGTAAATGTCAGCTCTACAAACAGGACAAAAAATGATTCAGTCCTCTCTATAGAATCTGTCTAATAAATTCAATAAGTGTCACTTTTGTGGAAGGGTCTATATACCTCAGCAGTAATTTGTCACCAAGAAACAGTTTCAGGGCGTTTCACAGTTGTGTGTCAGTGTTTATTTCAGGTCTTATCTTCAATGAACATTTCTTGCTAAGAGAAATTAATTCCTTGCATCTGTCACTATAGGAACAAAGCAAATGCACTTTATGTAGAAGGCCCATTATTCAGTACATTAGGCACTGATATGACAGTTCTCCTCATCCCACAGTTGCACACAACAATAAGTAACCTCACTCATCACTAAGATTTGCAAAATTTAATATTATAGGGGTAGGTATTTTCTTTCTTTTTTTTTTTTATTTTTGGTAGTACTTTCAAATATTTTAACCCTGATGAAAAAAATCCCACCCCTCCAGTAAACGCTGCATCACCATTTCAATTCAGCATGACAGATTCAGGCAATTTGAAAAGAAATGGTGAGACCAAAAAAAAAAAAAAATAGCAGAGGGTTTATTAAGGGGACAAGACTTCTAAACTACACTGCGGTATACTGGAAATGATTTGAAATGAGCAGATCTGTTTGCAGCATGACTTTTGCTCAACTCTGACCTTTCAATCCTAGCCTGCCCTCAAATGTAATGGCCTAAATAAATTCCAAATCAAGACAAGTTGTTGTGGAGAACCTTCCATAGGAAATAATTAGGTATTAAAAATTCAGTTACACCACCTCAGGATATCATTCAAAACAGAGGAAAGAAAGGAAACACTAGAAATGCCAGGAAAGAAAAGCAGACAATGACTTGCTCATCTGATGTTTGCTGCAGTGAGGAAGAACCAGGGAGATTCACATACAGAAGCTTTTCAATTAACTGGAGGAAAATGAAAAATGGAGGAGAAAAAAAATTACATTTATTCTTTGTGATCTGAGTTACTGGTTTCATGAAACATGACCATCCTGTACAAACTGCTAGGTGATGAAATTAAACAAGCACAATAGCTATGTTATGCACTCTACATATTTGGAAAAAATACATATGCACAGAACAGTCACTGAAATTAGAGAGGCAGTTAATTGTAGCTACACATTGCATTTGTTTTTCTCAGTGATGCCAGCAAATATCTTAATTCTGAAAACCTGCTTGCTAATCATTTTAAGCAACCGCTGAGCAAACTCAATTGGGATGCATTTAAGCAAGCACCATAGGAAGCTCATTCTGGGACAAACTTGCAGACAGAGTTATTTTCACCTGATTTGAGACAGAAGAAACATCATGTGACACACAAGTCCAGCCAGAGCTAATCAACATAATACAAATTGCAGATCATCATAGTGCAAAAAACCTCCTTTGTAATAAAGTTACCAGCTGCTAATGCCAGAAATGTGATGCGGAACTAGTTATTCTGCACACCCCAGAATTAACAATGCCCATTTTCTTGAGGGTTTGTGCCATACATTCACATGTACTGCTGCCATACTTCTCTGAACAGTTGTAACTTGTCTTCAGTGTCTCCTGCGCCTGGGCTACACTGCCATTCCTCCTTCCCCTTCTCAATGTCCTCTAATTTCTTCTACATCCCTCAGCTATCGATTATGCTTCAATATATTGTGTTATGACAAGATTTGGACTTTGTGGGTGGCAGGCATAATGGTTTGGGGTTTTTTTTTCCCTTTATTAGTTACTAATAAGACCTTTTCTCCTCCCTTGCCATCAAGTTTCAATCAATACTTAGGAATCTATATTTCTGAGACATCCATGTGTTTATTAAAGTTAGGGAAAATTAGCAAACAGGTTCAGGAAAAGCCCAGTGGTGCTATTGTAAAACCAGGCTAAAATGAGCTAGGAAACCATCAGTGAGCTACGGCAATTTCTAACTTAATTCTTGGGTCAAAACAGGAAGTTATAGTCAGTGAAAATTCATCTTGTATCATTAATTTCATCTCAGTATTTGCAACCAGCCTGGACTTTGCATTATATATGAAAACCGTTCCCCAGTTTTCATGAATTAAACCAGCTAGTTCTTCCACTCATATAAGCTCTTGGAAGAGCCCCAAAGTTATTCTGCCTCTTCTGCTCTTGACAACCGCTTTATGGCAGCCTGGGATGAATACAGGTACCCTGCACACCACAGCCCCTCTCACCAGCTGTGCCCCAAGGCCCTACAGCCTTCACCTCACCTTTGCATGTAACAGTCTTCAAATACCTCAATTTACCCACTTTAAACCAAAGAAATAGTGTAAGGCAGCTCTAATCCTCTTTGAGAAAAAGAACTCCTGAGAAATGTTGTGTTTTGATCAGTAATATTCCACTCATCTAGTTGAATTCTAATAGTTAAACATAACTGTCTATTAGCTGCAATTGATTTTTTTCCTGTCACAACATTTTTCAATAATATATCTCCGCTCTGAATTAGCAAAGACCACTGAATGTTTTCTTAATGACTAGCATACAATCCCTGAAGCACTGTGCAGCTGTTTTTCTCCCCCCTATTTAAATTTCTAAAAAATATTTGAACCTCTAAATGAAGGAGGGATTGCTCTGGCGTTTGCTGAGTTTCCACTGTTTTTTAGAAGCCTCTATTTGTTTAGCTAGCTCCTCAGTAATTCCAGAAATATCCTAGTAGCTCCTATGTCAGAGGTCCTTTGGACCACATGATCACAGCTGCAAAATAAGATGCTTTTCTGTTTCCAGATAAGTTTCATCCATTCCAGGTTAAGGAACTGCTGCTATTTTGCCTTTGTCTTTATACTTTCTCATACATTCATATACATTTCTCAGTCCCTTGCCTCTCCGGCCCCATTACTCCATGAGCTCTTCAGCACAGGCTGCCTCTCTTCTTGGGCACTAGCCTCCCGCCTGACACACTGAGGAACCAACTTAGCTGGTGTCTTGAGATGTTACTGCCAGGTGCACCACCCAAACACACACGGATGCAGAAGTGCAACCAGCCTTATTTAGAGGAGAACTTTTGAAGAACACAGAATATGGTGGCATTTTAGCTACTTTGAAACCAACATACTTTTAGCTTAATTTAATTGGATTTTTTTTTAATTAATATATTATTTTCCGAGTGTCTGAAGGAACAAGGTTATTTTCCAAGCCAGTTGGAGTATTTCTGTTCATCATTTGAATTCATGTTTTCTTTGCTGGGTTAATATTTTGCCATTCTTAAGTGCTCTAAATTTTAAAATTCATTTGTCCCCCTCTCCAACTGCTGCCAAATGAGATTTCTAGTAGCTTAAAAATCCAGAAACAGGCTGTTGGTTCAACAATATTTTACTGCCTATTGTTTAAATCCGATTATTTAGTATCCCTGGAATAATGACAATGGATTTATACATATAGTGATCAGTTTATATTTATCTCCTTGAACTTTGTTTTTTCATAATCGCCTTAGTGTTCAACAGTCACTGTCAAGCCATTATCCAGTCACAGGTTCATAACACATAATTTGATTAAACTTATTACAAAAACATTGAAAGGTTTTTTTCTTTCCGTCATGCTTTACCAGAACAATGAAGAGATGCCATGCACAATTCCCTCCTCCACAACAATTCACACAGAAACATTCTTTGTTTGCAAAGCTTCTTCGTTCTTTGTCCTTTGTCCTGTGATGCTTAATTAAGGATATAATGGAGAATATTATAGTAATTTTAAAGTAGTTTGGAAGTAATGATGCCTGAGGCAAAGCATGGAGTTCTCTTTAACTCTTCTTGACATACCAGTGTTAGCAATGGCCTTTACAAATGGACCCTATTTCTATCACAATATTCAGAAATAATTTGTAGTTCCCTTTGCCTCCCTCCCTAATAACTGTACTTTTTAATTTCTTGAGTGCCACGCCTCTCAGTGGGATAAAGTTGCATTTTGTAAAAGCTTATCTTTCTCCCTTAATGAATGGCATACCTTGAAAACATTTTATATTGGCATAAAGTTTTCTTCCCAGAGGCACATAACTCCTATTGCAGGTTGCATGCCACATCTATCAAGTTAGTCATGTGGATTGCAGAAGCATGATAGCTGCTTATGCTGAATAAAGAAGATCTAGAGGTGAATTTTGTCCAGGAATCAACCAGCTAATTTCCATGAAGACACACTACAGTTTTACGGGTTTTCAAGAGAAAGTGCTCTCACCACCTCAGTCTGTTGTTGAGGAAGACCAGGGTGGGGTTGTGACTCAGCCACAAGGCATAGCCGTGTCAGACCATGTTGTGATATGCAGAAACTGAAATAAGGATATGGCCACTATCAAGTTGCAGTCTCTGGCTGGCATTGGCATGGTTTGCTAGTGACAGGTTTGCATGTGGGTGTTTTGTCCAAGCTTGTTCTCCCGTAATATAGTCCCTGCCTTCCCCCCACCCCCTCAGGCTCTACTGAGGCTAAAAGGGGAATTATTTTTTATATGCATAGCCTTACTATAAAGGTTTCCAACATATATATATTTTCCATTTAAAGCATGCTTTCATAAAGGGTATTTGGACTCTAGTAAAATAATGAGTATTCTACAGAGAAACTACACACCACAGGTTGGCATGGGGGGATATTAGGTACTTTTTCTAATGGGGATTTTAAATTTGTCTCAAACCTAATTTTATTAATGTTTTAGCAATGTAAGGAATCAGAATAAAAACCTTTAATTCTCAGTTAGAGCACCTTAAACATACAAGTCTGCTCCCACACATTTCTTCAGGAGGAGTCCTACACTGAGGTGAGCCAGGCTACATGCTGGAGCAGTGAAAGACTGTCCACACTCCAAAATATTTGCCTAAATCCAAGCAAGATGTCTCCAGTGTAGTTCATGTTTCACATTCATTTAGCTTCTCTATCAGAACTGGTAAATTTTGATGCATAAATCTGTACACTGTGAGCTGGATTGTGGCCTTTAAGCTCCTTTCTCCCAAGACAAGGCTGCCAGGCACATGGCGGCTAGTTGCACTCTCTTCTGACTAAAGGCAGGTCACAGTTGCAAGTTTTCTACTCCATGAGTTAGTACCTCTTGAAAGTTTCTGTTAGTGAAATAGTACAATCAATGGACACATTTGAAACCTTACATGCTAAAGAGACAGGTCAGGCAAGGTGAAAAATTTCTCTAAATTCTTTTCCACAGACAGGACACAATGTTAAAAATATTAGTAAGTCAATGAAATTAGCAGGAAAACCTCCAAAGGAGCTTTTTCAGGTGAGCCCCTAAAAACCAAATTTGAGTGCTGTGCAAAAGTCAAAATGTAAAATTTATCTGGCACTCCCAAGCACAAGTGTCTAGATAAACATCTCCCAACCATCTGGTGACACCAACCTGAGGCGAGCGTGTGCCCAGCACAGCTAAGGCTCAAGGTGCATAATTCAACGGGAACAAATCTGATCACAACTCTGGCTGCTATACATTTTTCTACCTGCCCTTATTGATCAGCTTTGAAGTGCTCACCCTCAAAGCAGGGCCATGTATTCATTTTTTATTTTGATATATTTATTTTTGTACATTTTTTTCCAGACTGGCATATTGCTTCTTAGGGTAAAGAAATACAATAAAATTAATTTTGGAGCCATGCACTCCAGGGTGCTTCACATTAAATGGTAGACACTACAGGCAACTAGATAGCACTAATAGCACCTGAGGCAATTTCCTTTCCTATGTTTCTTCTCCGTTGCCAGCTGGAGTCTGGGCTAAAAATAGCCTTGCCATGACAGAATAATGAATCCCAGTGATAAGTGTATTTCGCAGCAACGCAATGAGGTCATTATCTATGCGTTAATGGATGAATAGGGTGGTAAAGGGAGGGAAACTGTTATTGGGTGGTACAATAAAAATGCAGAATGAATGAAAGAAATGTGAACAAATGTTACTCGAAAGGGTCTGAAAATTATAGCCTCCTTTCCTGTTTATGTTAGCGTAGGAATAATTTACATGACATTAAAAATTGAAAATACTCATAAGAAATTCTTCTTAGCTGGCAATTTGTCTGCATGAGCAATTACTACTTTCTTGGCTCTGTGAAATTATTCTGTTTTATCTATAGGATATTGCAATAACTGTACCATATAGTACCACTAACAGTAAAGGAAGCATATTGAAAATTAATCTACCAAAAAAAGAAAAAACCCACACCAAACAAAAATCTCTAGAGGAAGTCACCCAAATCCAAGCGTTCTGAACTACTTGTTGCCTAAATTATTTTCCCCCTTCAAAAGTTCAAATAAATGAAGAAAAGTATACCTGCATTCTCATTACCATGATCTGAGCTGAAACAGTAGAGGCACTGCAAGACACAGTTGACTTAGGGAGAGGATAAATTTAAGACTAAGACTACTCATTAAAAACAAAAAACAAAAAAACCCCAAACAAACAAAAAAAACCGAACAAAAAAACCCACAACTTGTTATTGCTGCTGTAATACCTAATATCACTACACCCAAAAGAAATCAGTCTTTTTACCTGCCAGCCTGTTGGTTATCATAATTTGACATAATTTGCCTACTGGCAGTTTAGCATTTCCCCTCTTTAGAAACCAGCTGTTCATATCTTTCTGCATTGCCTTTAAACACAGCACTAAGTCCAAGAAAGCACATTTTAATACTCATATTTAAAGCTGACCCTCATTTCTCTCTATTGAGGAAAAAGCAGAGAGGTTTCCATTTGGGGAAAACATCCTCTTTTCACCTTGAAGATATTTCATGTGACAGTGCCCAAGTGGATAAAGAATACCTGCCAAAGCCCAAGAAAGCTGATGAGAGTAGTTAATGAATGATATAGTTATCCCAGCAGGTATAGGAGGGGAACTTGCACTAGAGCACTTGCAGGGAGCCCTTGACCTAGGAAAGCATGGAGCCTGCTAGGTTTGAATTGAGCTGCCTGCTTGGGCCCAGCAGCAAACCTTAATTGCTTGTTGCGCAACAGCATCAGAATGCAGATTTGCTTGGTTAGAGCATTTAATACAGCATGACTTCATGTCCTGGACTCCCATACATTAGCAGAGAAAAGCATAGCAATTAGGTCTTGCTTAGAAGTACAATACATAAAAAGAGAAAAGAGAAAAACTTTTGAGGCAGACCAATTATCAGTAACGCACAATGTAATGACAATGCTTCAGACTAAAGAACAGCCCCTGATCCTGCAAGCATTTATTGTCCTGCATTTCCCTACCATGAGTAATCTCCTTGGGATTCAATGAGTCTTTGCATAACAGTAAAATTAAACCATGTATCATCATTTCGAAGGCACAGTTCTGAAACAAATACCATCCACTGTCTCCACTCTATTTGCTGAGCAGAGAAGAGAAAAGAAGAAAAAAAAAATCATCAGAAAACTTCTCTGACAAAGGTCTTGCTTTTTTCTCCAGCTGAGGAGGAAGCAAAGACATTATCACAGGATCAATTGCACAAATATTAACAGTCTAGTGATCAGGATATTTTCAAGTTGAATAGGTTGGCATAGATTGACCTAATAGATCTGGTAGGCCTGGACTCATCCCATTTTTGTCTCTGTTCCCTATCTTTGTCTGGAGAGAGGCCAGGACAACAAGCCTTCTTGCATGAGTCCTGAAGTTAAACACCTAAAGTTAACCTGAATCCAGGTATCTGTGTACACACGACAGACACCTGCAGCTTCTAGAGTCTGGTTCCCAGTGCAGCTATTTAAGTCTGTGCACTCACATTTCTTTCTGCTTATATCCACCGCAAATCTGGATTTTTGAAAAAATTCCTGCTGCAGAATTTTTCAACCAAGGATTTTGCCCCAGGTGAATACAGAGAGCAGGCTGAATATAATCCTTCTGTCCATGTACGATTATGTTTTGTTTCCAACCTTGAAAGCCTGGCCTTGAATTTTGCTGTAAACTGTGACTTCAGCTTTTAGTAACTACAGGTTTTGTCTCTTGTGAGCCTGGAAAACTTTGGATGTGCTATTTTGATAGATACAGTGAATATGAAAAGTGATGCACAGACAATGTCTCTCATAGCACAATACTAGAAGAGATGCCCGGGAAAAGAATTTAGGTATGAAATAGATTGGCAATAGAGGTTAATGTTCTTAAATCCTGCGTGTAGAACCAATTTCAGTAGATTAACAGCCAGACTTTTCTCTCCAGCCTTCCTGGCTAAGCCAAGATTTTAATGCTGCTTTTTAATCTGTGACTGGGTTTTTTTCCCCTGCAGTCTTGGATTACTGCAAATATTAATAGGTAGAGGATGGAAGGACCAATGTTGAACAGGAACAATTACTAAAGCTTGATGGCTAAAGAATCTCTCCTTTTATGTAGGGCATGTTTTTAAGCAGTTGAAACAGTTGTAATAGATGACCTACCCACACATTACAGTCACAATATCAGGAAGGACAGGAGATCATTGGTGCACACTGTAAATAGACTTTTATAAGTCATGCTATAAACAAGACCTGAGATGCAAACCTTTAACAGCAACAATTGATTAAGTTTTCATGCATCTAAACATAAATTAATAATTTATTAACTCTTTTCAAATATTTGTTTAGCATAAAGAAGCATCTCCAAACCTGTACTGATTTTTACATTTTTAAATAGGGTAATGGAATACAAATAAAAAGAAGTTGCCAGAAAGCCAAATAAAAACCCCAAGGATATTAACACTTAAATGTTCTTGCTTCTTCAAAGATTTGCAGACACCCCCCCACCCCCCCCCCGATTTAATTTTAATATATTCTGGGTAAATAGTTTAAGTAACAACGAAGCAGTTTTGAACTGGAGAATAGAAGAAAGAAAGAAAGAAAGAAAGAAAGAAAGAAAGAAAGAAAGAAAGAAAGAAAGAAAGAAAGAAAGAAAGAAAGAAAGAAAGAAAGAAAGAAAGAAAGAAAGAAAGAAAGAAAGAAAGAAAGAAAGAAAGAAAGAGAAAGAAAGAAAGAGAAAGAAAGAAAGAGAAAGAAAGAAAGAAGGAAGAAAGAAAGAAAGAAGAAAGAAAGAAAGAAGAAAGAAAGAAGAAAGAAAGCATTTCAAATTTTTAAGAGCTGAGAAATGGTTAAGTAGAAATTTACTGAAACAGAGTGGAACTGATGCTGTGCACAATGCAGCATGAAATAAGGGACAGAGGGGAAGGAAGCATATTAAGGAGTTAAGAGTTTCCATTACAGGCTCATATCAGCCCATATCAAGTATTCTCTTCCTTCAGAAATCTTTCTCTCAAGCATATTCACACTGTTTGGTATGAAAAAAAACCCCAACAAACCTGCTCAAAAAATACTTAGCTTAACATTCTCTCTCTCCTCATACATGTCTGATGCAACACTGGATATGATCAAGTTACAAATGTAGTATGTTTGCTATACTAGACATATAGAAATATCATTGCTCCCAAGTACCAAGCAGAGACATAGGATCATGCATTAGTATTATTAAATGGAAAAAAGTTTTAATACTTCCTTTCCTAACACTACTGCAGAATGCAGCTGCAACTTTCCCAACTTTGTTTCCTACTGACACTATATCCATGTGTATCCACTACCTTCTGTTCTACCCATGTTTAATATAGTTTCAGGGCTGGCTCTTGACAGAGACATGAGCCAGGCCATTTCATATAATAAATGAAGGCTTCTTTATCTTAGTTTCTCCCACAACAACATGGGAAGAGAAAGAAGCAAGAATACTTCCTGCACTGGGGTAGACAGCATTAATTATGGGGTACAACACCTGCCGAGACAAAGTAAGCACATCTCAGAGAAAACCCACACAAGCTTCATAACCGGAATAAATGCAGCACATCTAAAAGCTATTTGTAAATGGAGCCAAATCTGAACACAAGAGCACGCACATCCATTCAGCAGCATGCAATATTGCTTTCAATTTAAGGACTGAGTCTCTGTTGATGAAATTTTCTAATTCAAGCTACTTGATTAAAATTCTGTGACTAATATATGCTTTAGATTAACAGCTCAGCTGCATGCAAGGTATCCTCCAATACAGATTCAGATAGATTTACCCCATACTGCATTACAGATGTTGTAGCCAGACACTACCAATAGCTCTCATTTTGAGCTTGTGCGTCAGTCAAGCGCTTATTAAAAGGTGAGACTGTTTGGGGAATTTTTCTTCAGTGACAACAAAACAGTACACTTTCAATTTCTCTAGATTGGTTTATTTGCCCGGTTAAGCTGCCTGGCTTTATTGCTTCAGAAAATGTAATATTCTCCAGTGTCTCTACCTGAGATGCCACATATCCCACCTTCCGTCACGCATACTGAAGCTGGCATGCAGACCAACTCAAAGATGTCAGAAAAGTAAGTCAAACTGAAGAGACCTCACATCGCAGCCTTAGATGTTGCCCATATCAAAAAGGTGAGCCTATTCACATGCAATTATTCATGTGGCATATGCTTCTCTGCAATACCAAAACCTAACAGCTATATAAAGGTACAGGTAAAGGACAGTCATACAGACATATCAGAAGAAGCATACTCAGATTTTACCATAAGGGTAGATGGTCAAGAGGAAAACCTGTGTAAGTGGATTCATTCCCTGTGTGTTGCATCTACACACAATGCTTTCTTCCCTCTTAAACAGGCACAAGCCATAGAAATTAGATCAACCCTGAAGACAGATAAATTTCTAGCACGCAGCCTTATGTAGAGGACACAGAGCAATCCTACATCATTGTCAGGCTCTCATCTAGTTTAGTTTACCATATATTTCTGAAACTAGGTACATTACCACTTACTGAAAGAGTCAATTCAGAGGGCCATTTTTCCCCACAGTCACTGTAGTTGGTGACATAAATGTCACAAAGGTTTACGCAGTTTAAGTGTGACAACTGCTCCAACATCTTTTTCAATACCATGAAGACAAAATGCTTTGAATCAAGACCCTCAGATCTGATCTGGAGATAGTGCCACCCAGCCATCATAAACCATATCAGACAGGCTCAGAGTAAACCTGACTAAACTTTTGTCTAACATAGCTGGAGCTCAGGGTCAGCTACTGCAAACCCCCCAAGTCAGCAGACATGCCATTTGTGATCTGCTTCTTGGCTGCTTGGGTAAACATTACTGTGCCATAAAATTACATAGCAAGCACATGGAAGAAGATTTTGTTTTATGCTTGTAAGTTTTTATTTATTTTTTAAAAGACAGAGAGTGAGCATGATTGTAGCATCAGCTGAGCATTATGAAGCCACATCCGCTGTAATTTTTGAGAATATCTGATTAAAATCAAGCAGTCTATAATAGGAGCCATTACTTCAACATGGAAATTAGGGGTATTGTTAATTCTTTTCAATGTGATCAGCTCCCTTCTAATTGGATCTATATTCATTACTGAAACTGACATTAAACAATAGCTATGAAAGGCTTTTGATGTCAGTTGTATATATCATGCCTTAAATTAAGTTACAAAAATAGTTAATACATTATATGAATCTTTAAATACCTATTTCATTCCATTTAGTTGCACATGTCCTGAGTCCCAGAGCATTCACTGAGGTACTGCACTAATGCAGAAAACTTTTAGGATGGGTAAAGGAGATGTTTCCATTTGAATTGCTGAAAAATGCATAGATCATGACACCAAAACTCCCTGAAATCTGTTGGTTTAGAACTGATTTGTCTGCCAGGTGCAGGAGCTGCTCAGTAAACAAGGTACAGGACAGGGAAGAAATAAACCCTTTGAGTTATTGCCCATCAGAAATGCCACAAGAATACAAAGTAGAAGCTGGCTAAACTTGGATGAGTGTACTATGCCCTGACCCCTGCAATTTTTTTTTTTCCAAATAAACTGGGGAAGGAAAAAAGAGGAGAACGGAAAAGTTTGTGCTCATTTGCAGAAGATGTTTATCAGAATTTCTGCTTCCCCTCTACCCAGCTTAATTTTCCCTTTTTTTTTTTTTTTGTAGTGGGTCAAAAGGAAGAAGAAATAAAATGGTATTGTACCAGCCTCCCAAATAGTTAAAGTTTCCTTTCTTCACTTTTTGCCACAGAGCAGTAGTATATGATTATTTATTCTTATGCCTTCAAAAACTAAACGCCATAGCATCCTTCCTGCTTGTCAAGTGGGGCACAAAACCAGGCAGGAGGATGGCCAAGTAGTTTCCCTCACCTCAACTAATCCAGACTGGAGAGGCGGAGGAGGGAAAAAAAGGTTGCCCTGATGCCTTGGTTTGCTCCCTTTTGAATGCAATCCCATTTTCCAGACACCAACAACCAACATTTCAACTAAGTGGACAAGAGAGATGAGCTCTTCTTGCCTCATGAAGCTGGAAGAGAAAGCAGCGGCTGTTACATGACACAAGTTTGCTGCACTCTGAGCTATAATGGAGCAACTTCAGCAAGAGCTGGCAGGAAAACAGGGGGGTGCAGTTAAGAAACCTGCCTCTGTCCCTCCAGCCTGCCCAGTGTTATAAACCAGTATTTCCAGGCAGAGAGAGACCAGAGATCTCTTATTTGAATACTCCTTCTTCTTTAGGCCAGGGGTCTTTTATCTAGTGCTTACAGGCCCCTGAGACAGGCTTTTAAGGGATTTAATAAGGGTATCAAAGCATGCTAATACATGTTACACTTTAATTTCTGTATGTGGAATTACTAGAGAAGGCTATCCCTCTGGTAAGGCCTTTTAAGGTCCACAGTCAAAAAACATCTGTTTTGGTCAGGTGCGTTCTCAGAGAGGCCTGGAGCAGATCAGCCTTCACTGGACTTTGAAACAACTTTAAAATAGTAACATACTTCTTATGAAGGGTTTAAAAAAAAAATATCCCTATTTCCCCAGCAAACCTGAGCTGATCCACTAGCAAAACATGAATATAATTTCCAACCTGAGCATCTTTTCTTTCTGGAAAGCGAAGTTCCTTTTTCTGTGGGAATATCCTGCTTGAATCTCCTTGCAGCCAGCTGAAAGTGATCAGCAGTGACAATTGTTCCAGTCTTTGTATTTACCTCCTCTGCCTGTCCTTATCTTGCCTGCTGCAGATTTACCCTTTCTGACTTCTCAAAGCATCACACCTGACATTTGCTCAGCCTTTCAGAAAAGAGGTGGACAAGCCATCCAAATTTTATTTGACCAGAACAAAACCTTGAAGTAATTAATGTAAAGTAGAGTAAAGGATACCTGGCTGAAGAAACGGTATATTCCATTTACAACAATTATCGTCATTATAGTTCACCAGTTTGCAGTGATAAAAAGCCATTAATGAGCTTTGTCACTGATAACATTACTTTCTAATCTTAATTCTTTTAGGATTATTAGCTTTAAAGCCACTTCCATGAAGATAAGTTAATTTATACTAAAATTAAATTGAGAAGTAATGCTTAGATGCAGCAGTATCTACATAATAAATCAGCACTACAAACATTCACTTGAGTAAAACCCACTAATTCATTTGTTGTTATTCAAAACCCCTAAAAATTTGTTTCTTAAAACATATTTTTAAATAAGTCACAGTGATGCATATGGAATAAGTTAAAAAAAAGTCTTTAATCACACCCTCTAATTTTCTATTGAATTCAAAGCTTGTATGAACTCTACTTGCTTTCTCCAGCATGTTGATTATTTTTCCTGGCCTTATCACTATGCTTCTTGGGTCAAGGACCCCCAATGGGGGAAAAAACCACCAAGAGTTCCCAACCAAGAGGTTTACCAAGAACCTCATGACAGAAATAGTTCTAACAGGGAGACTTGACTAGAGACATAAATGCAATCATGAAGCAAGCAGCTGCTGGAGGCACTAGGGCAGGACATTTAAATCAGGGTTTTTTTGGCTGATAGTTAGATATTTTTACTAAATGAGAAATTTCACCTCTCTGAACAATAAGTACTTCTCTGGAATATACCTGATGAACTTGAGAAATATGCTACCCTTATTAGGAGCAGTACCTTAGTAGTAAAGGCTATATCCAAGAAAGGCATGCAGACTTGCCCACTGATCCCACAGTAAGTAACTTCAGACCTCTGAAACGAAATCCAGAACAGAGAGACAAACCTCCACAGTGGGATCCATGTGTCTAGATTTAAGCATCTACCATCATTTTAGACATCCCTAGGCCATCCCTAGGCTCATGGGGCATCCATACACAGTTAGTGGATATGATAGGTAACCTGTTCCAGGCAAGATACTTTGAGTAATAACATTATTTTAGGCACCTTAAGGTAGTCCACAAATCCACCTGTATTTACACTCCTGATTTTCCCTCTCCCCCACCTCCTTGTTCAGTACACAGAGTGAATTAGATATCTAAGAATGAGATTCAAAACCACATAAACTGCACAGAGAGATATTAAGTAGTACCCCAAGAAGAAAAGTTGAGTACAGGGCAGACCAGAAACATCACAACTAGTTAAATCAGGCTTTAACTTCTACATTTGTGTATTAATAAGCTACAGTATAACATCCTTGCCTGGGATTTACCTAGCTGGCAGACTCACAGAGTAGGTGCTCACATTCCTGTAGGGCTTCCCAGCTGTAAGTCAAGGAAAAACACACAATATCCTCCACCACCCTGCAATGTGGTTGCAGCCTCATAGCTACAGGGCTCATCCTTTCTCCTAAAAGTACAGCTGTGCACACATAGCTCCAGCTGTCCTCTGGGACCAGCTTTAACTTGTTACGCACTCAGTTATGATCCTGCAGCCTGGCTGGACATCCTAAATCAATGCTTGATCACAGCTACAGCCTGGGAACTTCTACATGAAACATGAGGGGTTTGGAGAGCTCAGGCACATCCAAGGTTACATGGGGCCATTGCTGAGGAAATGGCCATGGAAATGTCTTGGTAAACTAATGAATGAAGAGATTCTGTCCAGAAAGATCTGCTTGGAAACTTCTCTGCTGCAAGAAAAGTGAAGACTTGTAAAGCAAGTACACAGAACAGTCCTTCTCCCCCACCAAAAAAACCCATAAAAAAGATAGAGATGCAATAACAACACAGGTAATGCTGACCTATGCAGAATCCTAGCTGGGCTGGCTGGCACAATTTCTCACTTGCACAGCTGGAAGCACAGGTGCTGTGGATGGTGAGAGGATGGGGGGAGAAGGGAATGGGCTGAGCAGTCAGGTGGTTCCTTTTCTAGCACATCATCCGGAGTTCATGCACTCCAGCAGAAAACACTAAGCAGAAAGGGCTGTCTTCAGCTCCTTGTTCCATCACAGTAAATACACTCCTAACTCACAGATGTGCACTTAATTCATGGTGTTGCAGAAGGTTTCACTGGCTACATCAGAAAAGCCCTGCTGGTTCCAGCCACCACTGTGCAAGCACAGCACCCTGCTAGGTGCAGTGTAACAGCATCTAAATAGAGAGGGATCGTAAATTCTGCCCAGAAGAATCACTGTCAATTTTTTGCTGAAAGTTATGTTTAATAACTTGCAGAGAAAAGCATATTTGGGTTTTGGAAGAATTTTCTTAAGCAAATGTCTGGAGGCTTTTTGCTTATTAATATTCTATACTGAAAGAGAATCTAGTATTAATAAGTAAGTGGGCTAAACAGCAAATGGGCATCTTTGCTGCTCATACATCTTGGTTAACAACCCATTTTATCCTTTACCTGCCAGTGAGAGCTACAGGGCCAACTCCCTTCTGCTTTACACTGGCAGAATCCTGTGACCTCAGGGATTTAAAATGGAAACAAAACCGGTAGGAGTTAAGGCCTTAGTCAGGATTGGGGAAATATTCTGAAGTCCATCCATGTATATTCTTACAGCTTCTGGTCAGAAAAACTGCATTACTTCCTTACATACGCATACTTGTAGTACAGGGCTGACAATAACGGATGGGGTTTTCAAGACTGTCCAGTTCAGCTACAGTCTTTGTCATCAGAAATCCATGTTAGTTCTGGGAAGGAGCAGAGCTGGGACAGTGCTGAGCAATTCTGAGATTTCCATCTGCCCAGGTGAGAGCTGGGGCATGGGGGTAAGAAGATATGGGATAATTTGCCCCTCTGTTAGGAAATAAAGGATTTCAGTCTCCATGTATGCCAGATAGAAGACAACAGAGGGAAGGAAAGAAAAGCTCCTTTAAAAGCTTGCAGCTATATGTGGGATGCTGCTAGGTGCAAGGGAGCTGCCAGCTTTTTTAGTGTACATTACAAGTATGTAATTAAAAGCCCTTTGAAACCACCACTTATATAAAAAAGTAAAAACAAAAACCCACAACACACAAAATAATGAAAAACAAAGCTTCAACTATAGAAATAGAAATAGTTGTTATTCTTTATTGTATTTCATAATTATGGGTAATGATTTGTTTTTCATATTTATGAGATTAAAATACTGCATCAAGCTGTTCAGATTTTTTTTTATCTTTCTCAGGCTATAGAATATATGGTTTGATCACAATCTTTGCACAGATTCTATAGGAAATATTAAAAATTATTTCTTTTCACTAATTTCTTGTCATAATTAAATACAAATTGCAGCTCAAAAATAATCTTGGACAAGAAAATTACCGGTAATAAAATCTGTACTGTTAGTTTCCCTCTCCTCTTTTTTTTTTGAAAACCTGTTTTTTAAGGAACAAAAATTCCAGCAATCCCTGTCTGCTCATCAGTCCGTTTTCTTTTTCTGAACCTTTAGACCTCTTAGCTAACTTGAAGGAGATTTGACAGAGTAGCAGAAATCCTAAGGATAATTATATTCCTGAAAGTTTCATACAAAATGATGGCTGGCTGGATTGAGAAGAGAGCCAAATGAGCCTCTTCCCAGGTGGAAAAGGGCTGCAGCATGAACTTAACCCTCATCTGTTGTTCTTGACATGCCAACACCCACCCAGCAGTTTACCTGCTCAGTGACTTGGCAGCATATGCATCTCTCAGCTCTGTCCCCCGTACCTACAGCTTCTTGCTCACCGGGTGGTCAGGGGACATGAGAGTGAACCAAGAAAGAGCAGGGCCATGAGAAGCCTGTGAGGAGCTCCTGTGGTGGGTAGGAGCACAGAAATTTGGCATCCTCAGTTTTGCTCCTCATGAACTAACTTTTACTGTTTGGGGAGATTTTTTCCCTCTGCTGTAAAATTGCTGTCCTATCTGAGAGCTCTTATCCCTCCCTAAATGAGTAGTGCAGGTTTAGCCAACTGTGGCAGTGGCGTACATCTTTGCCATTCAGGGGCTGTTCAGCACAGTAGGAGAAGCAAAATGAAATTGTTGCTTTTGTGTGTTGCCCAGTAGACCATGTTGCTTACACCTACCCTACCATCAGCAGCAAACAAAAGTGTTCAGAGTAATAGCTGTGTGGGAACCACATATGATTTCAGTGGAGAGGACCCAGCAACAGTAGTTAGTGGTCATTTCTCTGGCTGCCTAAACATACTATGGGTGCTTTACAACCAGAAAGTTCTTCTTTCAAACAGGGAAGGAGATCTGGGGAACATCATGTGCCAGAGTTGCCTTGATTGCACCTGTCCACAGGTAAACAGAGAAATTTGTCCCTGGGGACATCAACCTGGCAATTTTCACTAACTTTAGCTCAAAATAAATCTTTTGGGGTTGTAACTCAGCTAGAAAATGAAAACAAATGCATTTTTATTCAAAGCTGAACAGCCTCTTCAATCTACATCACAGCTTTTCTTTCTCTCTGGCCACAGAACAAACCAGAAACTCCACAAAGATTATTTCTTTTTCCTTGAGGGAAGAAGTCTAAGATTAAGTAATAATCAATAGCAGACAGTAAATAAACCAATCTCTTAATGGATTGCAAAGGGACTTCAGAGGTCTTTGCAGTGCGTGGCAGCCACTTCCAAAAGAACAGGCAATCGTCTTTAAAGAGTAGAGACACAGTGTGCCAAAGAAAGGTCACACTCAGCATCAAGAGTACATGCCAAACCTCAGAAAACCTAAAAGGGACTGAGGTAGTAGGATGGATCATTTTCTCCCTGACTGGACAAGGCACCCCGAAGCATATTTCTGAAATCACTTCTCTGCTGTACAAAAACCACTGCAATTCCTAATGTCAGACCTATAGAAAGTAAAAGCCCTCAGAAATAATACAGACATCAATATGCAACAGCTTAACCTTTTTAAGAAGATCCTAGAGGATTCAGAAATAAACTTTCTCAAGGTAAAATGCAGTCTGAGGCAGTGCTGATGATTTGACGCAATGCAGACTTGTCTGTATTTGCAGAATAGCCACAGTTGCTGTCACAGAAACCAAGGATTAGTGACCAATCACATCAAAACCCGTCTAATCACAAATATCTAATATCCATAAGCACTAAAAGTGCTTCAATTGTACCCCAGTAAGAACTGATCACATAATTTGCTACCCCTTATATTATCTTTTTACATTTTTGCTCCCTCTCAAGTTCTCTGTTACTATGCTCAACCCCTCCCTAGTAAGCAGCCAACACTCTTTCCCATGGGCCCAGTTTTGTTGATTTTACACTGTTATTTGATATTTGTGAAGTGGTAGTGTTATAGTAATTTCAATCTTGGTCAGCAGTTCTGTTAAGCTACTACCCCCTGTTTTGTTATACTCTCTGCTACTGCTTCTCATGTAGTTGCCTTGTCAGTGTAGTCACAGGTCATGGTTGGCCTTTTGTCAACATAACTCAACAACTGCTATGCCTTAATTCTTCATCTGTAATATGGTTTCTTTTCTAATGTCATTTTTCTGCTTTGCCCATTTAGACAAAAATACAGTGAACATCCTTTGCTCTGTTCATTCAAAGCACCTGATTTCAGATGAAGGCATTCAAGTGATGCTTATGTAAAATTAGGCAAGCAGAGAAATAATAGCACAACCATACATCCCCTCAAAACAGCGTGCTTACCCTTCCTCTACCTACCAAAACAGAGCTGTGACATAATGTTCCTGTTGTGCCCCAAAATGAAATAGAACATAAAACCTCTAGATTTTTACACCTTTCAGTGATGTTCTTCCTCTACTTGATCCATCATTGTCTTCTGCTTGGAAAGTCCCTACTTCTCACATCCCCAGGCTACTTAGGAAAAGTAAAC
Source organism: Morus bassanus (assembly GCA_031468815.1). NCBI lineage: Eukaryota > Metazoa > Chordata > Aves > Suliformes > Sulidae > Morus > Morus bassanus. The sequence goes on along the minus strand of CM062567.1, from coordinate 52,009,652 downwards.
TGGGAAGAAGACAGATGAACTCCACAGGGTATGAAAAGTGTATTCCTATCCTCCAGATGCTTATAACAGCTCTGCTGTTGTGGTTACAGGGAAAACAATCATGGGGCTCCTACGGTTGCCTGTGTTCAGATGACAACATTCAAGAGCTGCTGTCCACCTATGCCAACATACCTAAACAATCTATACCTTCCAGCTTCTTGGAAATAAAAAAGAAATGTATACAAGAAGAGAAGCAGCAGTAGAATCCCCATCTCTGATTCTGGACCATACAGTTGCAAGAATTGCAACAGTTTGGATGCCAGTAAGCTATAAAGATATTTTTCTCTTTGCTTTTGGCTAAGTTTCATTTTCTCCTTGCTGTAGACTAACTGGAGGAAACAACTGTTTTTCTTGATTAAACTAGACTAGGATGAGTTTTCATTAGTAAGTACCTATCTCATGCCCTAAATAGCCTATCATTCAAACCTGGAGATTTTATTTTGATGAACCTAACTACAGATGTGAAAAATGGGAAGTAACAGTCAAGAACTGCTTTCCTATTATATCTTGTTGAACTGCGTTGATTGGTTGCTCAAAAGCACAATCTATTTAAGAGATAAGAACAAAATAGTGCAAATGAAAGAATCTGAGGAGAGGCAAGAGAAGCTTAAAATTCACAATCTATCCATTCTGCATACTTTGGATTCAAATGTTAAAAGAAAGAAAAACCACTTCTGGCTACAAGTGAAATATGACTGAGCTGTGCTCTAAATTAAAAGCTGGCAATAGCTTTGGATTTGATAAACTGTATAATGATGTCATGAATATTTAGAAGTACTACCACTTTTCATGGGGGAACAAAGTCTACATGATATCATGCCCTTCAGCTTTCATGGTGTTAAACTGAAAAAATCACTAATTATAAAACTATTAATTGAGCTTAGAATAAAGCTGAAATCTCTAGCTCAGATATTTGATCTTTGCTGATGTTCTGCTCTGTTACATGGCTGTGGAGGTAGCAGATGGTTGTAAAAGATTCAGACAAGTATCTAGCTAGGGAGAGAGCAAATACAGCTGAGTGATTTTATTTACTGTGCAGCTTCCAAGAATTCGGAGAAATGTACTGAAGTGGTCAAAAGAAGGAGCTGGATGGTTGGAATAAGAGCAGGCATGGTGCGGAGCGGGCTCCATCTCAAAGTAACCTGGAAATGTGTTGAAATTCTTCATATTATTCTGGATTTGTGACAAATTCTTCACTTTATTCTGATGGCATTTATATTCTCAATTAAGTAGTAGGACAGTCCTTTCTTGACAACACTGGTGCCTGAAGGCTTCAGTTCTACAAGCTGTTCAACAGAAGCTTAACACCAGTATAGGTTCTTTGAATTTTCATAGAGACACCAAACTTTCTCACAGCAACTTACAGCTTTAGGACTTAATTTAAAATGTGAGAAGCATATGGAAGGCTAGAAGTCGAAGACTGTAGTCTGACATAGCAATGTATTTTACTATGTACATTACTATATAACACATTATCTTGAAAACCAAAAGTGTTTTATTTCTTTCAGTGTGAATATTAAAACTGAGAAGGTTAAATCGGGCAAGTTACCAGTGGTGAAGGATTGCCATTAAAAGCTAACTGATAGGTCTGATAGGGAAGTTGGATGTTGAATTTGCCCAACCTCCAGAAGCAGAGCAAGACACTGAGGAATCTGGGGGGGTCCCCACTAAAGCCAGCTGATCCACTCACAAGCACTAGAGTGTCAGGACATGTTAAACTGGCAAAACAAAAAGCACAGCTGATGGATATATTAGGAGATGAAAACAAATCTGGATAGTAAAGAAAAGCACGGGTTCCTAAAAGGCAAAGACAGCAGCGGTATTGCAGTTTAAAAAGTAGGCAAGAAAGCCGGTATTGATTAGGGCCTGTTGGATAGGCATCAGGAATATGATGAGAGAGGTCAAGAGGCCATGAACAACTATACCGAGCTAATGGAGAGAAGTTGGAGCAGAGCTGTGAATCCAATCCTCTGCAGTAGGAAGGGAGACTTTGTGAGGACAAAGTGGGTATGACCTCAGGTAACTGGAATCTTCCCTGGAGCTGCCATTCCCCTGGTGACTCATTTATGTTTATTTGTTTTATTGGTACTCCTAGCTCTCCTGTTGATTTCTACCATACTGTTCTCATTTGTGCCTTGCTGATTTGAAACATTTGTGCATTCTGGGAGGACAAAAGAAGATGTACTGGTGAAGGTGAAGATGAACATGTACTGATGCAGAGAAAGAAGTAATGTATATGATAATGACAGCTCACTTGATAGTGACCTAAAACTTTACAGTCAGAACAGCTTTGGACATGCCTGTGTATCTACAGAAGGTGGGCAAAGCCTCTGCTATCCTTTTGCTATCAGAGGGATAGGACATGAACATCAAGAGAGGCACCACCTAGAAGTCATACCCTTTGAAGATGACTGAGGAGCAGCTGCGAGAACAAAGACTATGACAAAAAAAGTCTAAAACTATGCAAGAAATCAACAGGAAGTAGCAGTCAGACAGGTAATAAACCATGACAAATGCAGGTATGAGAAATAAAGTCATACGGGACTGATAGACATCTGGTATGTATCTCAGCAAGTTTTTCTGCAGAACAGCAAAGAAACATAAATAAATAGCTCATTTGTGATCTAGTTTAACATATAAAAAGCACAATAACAACAAAATTTCCAGATGCCAATAACTTTATGTTTCTAGCAACTTAAGCCATGAAACTCACCTGTTTTATATCTATGAGCAGCTTGTTTTATACGACTCTGTTACTTTTAAAACATAATTCAACTGATTTTCATGGGCACTAATTTTAAGGTATACTTTTCCCAAAAAGCAGTCATTAGCATTTGGTATTTAGATGGCACAGGTTTTGCTCTCTGAATGTGAAGGAAATAAGGCAAGAGAAGGAACTGTTAGATCACTGGGCCTTTGTTTTGCCTACAGAGAAAGCAAAAGTAGTCTGTGCAGTTCAAGCTGAAAATGAGAAATCTGCACAACATCTTGTGCCATTTCCTTTCTGGGTTGCTGGAACTGAACATTACATCAGATGGCTATTGTTAAAATAATATATAAAACATACAAAAAGGTGGATTCCACATCCATATTTTTTTCTTGGAAAGAGGAGGTTATGATTTCGGGGGCTTGCCCTGCAGAGATTTAGGTGCAGAAACAACAGTAAACATACAAGCCAGGGAGAGTGGTGATGCCTCTGAACATAGGGCCCTTACTATGAGCATGCAAAGAGACAGACCCAGTTCATTCAAGTAACACTGTGCCCATATTCCAAACCCTGTAGAATAAGCTCCATAAAAAAGTAGGTACATTGTATTTCTATCCATAATCCTTAATAAAAAACACCAAACATAACAGCTGCCAGAAGAACCCCAGAGCAACGAAGACCTGAAGATCCAAAAGCACGAAGCACATTGGATTGCTCTAGGAGTGAGCAAACTGCTTCCTGATTGAGGTTCTCCCTTCCCATCCTGCCACAAATGGGATTTTGTGTGGAACTGGCAGCTCTCCAGATTTTGTCAGCTGTCAGGCTTAGTGTCTTCAAAGGGACTGTTGTATGAGATGTGGTTGTTGAACCGAAGAACCATTTAACTTGCTGACACAAGCCTTAAGTTAAAAGGTCTCTCTGAAAGACTCTGAACAGCCCATGGAACATGCCTGTACTTCAAGAGGAGAGTCATCTGGAAGTGGTATCAGTGTTTGGTCTAGGCATTGAAGAGTGTCAAATACTGACATTTTGGAAGAGCTGAGTCTGAAGAGCTGTACAGAGACATAGACCACCAGCCTGTCTGGTAGAGCCATCTCTGACAGCAATTGACATCTCTGAAGTACATCCTGCTCTCTCCATACTTATGGGAGTTACCAAAGAAATAAATATGTATTTTTTAATTTGGGTAATTATTTTGGCATGCATGAAATCTCTGTTGATATCATATTGCCAGGGTATGAAGAAGAGGTGGAAGCATTTTCATACAAAATAGAGTTCAACAGTCAGTAACCAGGCAGAGACTGGTTTGTTTAATTTAAATATTGACAGAGACACACATTATTTTGTCTTCCATCCTATATGGAATTGTTCTTATGTCAGGATCTCAGAATTTCTTAATGAAATTAATTGCATCTACATTTGAATGATGCATAGGCTCTTTTTTTTTTTTTCTCTGAAAAAAGGATTTCCAAAAAATGGGAACCCTGAGCAGTGACAGGAGCAGCGAAGTGAAAAGCACCTCCTGATAAGCTATTCGTTGATTTTAGGTTTTGCTTTCAGGTGTGACAGCTGGTAGAGTTTACTTTCTTGAAATTGAACACAGTCCTGGCAGAGGATTATCAGCACCTTCGGAAGAAAGGAGGAGAAAAATAAGAGAAATCAAACAGACAAAATGAAAGTATGCATCTTTCTGAGTTTCTTTCAAAACTGTTCTGTTTTGAATGTATCTAAAGAGACCCTCATGTAACTGATTTTGCCAGGCATGTAGTGTACCATAAAAAAACCCTGATTAGTGCAGGCATCTCTGGAAACTAATATTTCTTGATAATGTTTACATCTGGTTCTCCACCTGCAAAAAGTCAGTTAAACCCATGTTTTTACCTACTTGCTTTTTCTCCTACTTTGTTGCAAAGTGGGGTTCCCAGATTTTTTTTTTCCCCTTGAAAACAAGAGAAACAGGAAGAAATAGAGTGATGCAGAGGAACTACACAGAAAGAAACCTTATCAGGGGAGGGCAAGAAGAGGCTCGTATCCTGGTAGTTTTCACTCCAACCTGCCTCCTCTTTTCCCTTCTAGAAAGACAGAGCCATGCAAATTTTTTTCAGCAAGCCATCTATTCAACTGTTTTAGCCCTCCTTCCTGTTGGCAAATGATCCATGGACTCCTTTTGATTTTCATTAATTTGGTGGTTATTCAAATGTACTGAATGAATGGTTTATGCAAATGTGACTGTTGCTTTGAGTGTTTGCTCATTATTCATGCTGTGTGATTGATTGTCTAAGTCACAGGGTATTGTTTCTACTCCAGGAGTGGAGAAGCCCTACAACCAAAAGGAGCTTTCAAGACAGCCAAACACCATCAGAGCTACTTTTCACACAAACATCAGTTATTACCAATGTCTAAAACATTTCCCCTTTGTGCAAAAGAAAAAGTGATATAAACAAAGCAAAGCCTTGTGATATACAAAGCAAGAGGAAAAGGATAATTAAATGAATCTGCTAGTTTTCCCCTACACAAATTTTCATGATTATTCAGCACTCACCCAGGAACAATCTTTGAAATTACTCGAACAGTCATTTGCAAATACATAAAAATAATTTGTCATGCAGGAGATCTTCAAAGGAAATGTCTTTGAGACTTGGTCAATGATTTTGCTGAGCTGATAAGTTAAGCTGACTTAAATTAATGTTCTTTCATAGATGATTTCCATCGTAAACAACTTGATAATATCACCTATTTTTTATGTTCCAAAATCATCTATTAACAGACTGCAAATCACTTGAACATATTTGTTCACCAGATATGACAGCTAGTCACTGACAATGGCATGCACTGAAATCAGAAGCTCTTGAGAAAGAGTGGCCAAAGCAGCCAAGTATATCTTTTGTAAAGTCCATTGCTTAAACTGAAGGTCATATATATGTGTTCTGAATGCTGAATGGAAAGTACTTCAGCCTGTTCTTCCTCAGTCTTCCATCTTGTTAACTCCTACAAAGTAGCTACACTTGTGTATATTTTAGTAAAAAAAGAAAAGCATCTAGTACGTGTTTTGCCCACTTTATCATGCAGATTGATAGAAACTGGAAAAATATGCTGGGGAAGGGATTATTCTATACATTAGTATGTACAGAGACAGAATCCTGGGTAAAATAAACCTTTAGCATGACCCCTAAAGTCATTCTTTTTGTTCACTCTATATTTCTCCATGTAAGAGTGGTTTAGGGTACTTCCTTTCACTGAAAACATCCATCCACCTCTATGTGTACTGTGTTGCTTTCTTTTAATATTACATGTGATTTATTTTTTTCCTTTTTTTTCAGAGCCCTTACATTATACCATAGCCAGCATGAAAGCACATGGGAACAGACTCAAAGCAACACAGCTCCCAGAAATATGGCATTTCCCAATTCTCTAGCACTTAGCCTTTTTTTTTTTTTTTTTTTCTCTAAATCATGCTCTTATAGCAAGTGTTGGTATATACTCTTATAGTTAAATGCATTGAAGGTCATTTTAAAGTCATGTGGATACTGCATTTCAACAGGAGATTTGCCCTTCCTGTTACCTCTGTTCTGCCCCACTTTTGAACTCTTCCTGCCCTTTTATTACACCCCTGAAGAGTCACCTTGTGGCACCCTTCTGCAGTCCCTCTCTGTACCAGATGACCTTTACTAATTTATCTTGAAGCTGCCTCTGCCCTCTGTTCTTTCTCCCTGCTTCAAAATCCATGTTCTGCTCTGCTGTCTTTATAGCAAAATGTATTGATTTCTACAGAAAATCCATGTTGTTACTTCGTTCCTCTGACCTCTGTTTACTGATGAGGTTTGGAGGGACGGGAACTTTGTACATCTGGAAGGCACCTGAAACACTGGAGAGATTCTCAACAAACAAAACAATAAAAACAAGAGATCCAAGTAGTGTTTGGAGAAAACTTTCCAGCTTATGTGAGCCAGCACTGCACCGAGAACAGCTATTGCACTCTTCCCCTAAAAGAAAATCATTATCCTTATGCGTCAAATATGTTTTCTCTTGTACACTGAATAACTTTGGCCTTTAATCTTTTATCTAGCTAGATCTCAAAATGTTATATCTGCAGCATCAGAGTTCTTTACTTCACCTAATGACTGAACTTTCTGATTCCAGACATTTAATCTCCGTATGCAAGCATAACAAATTGGCTTGGAAAATGGGAATTGCAAATCACATTCTCCAGAACAGAAGCCAAAGTCTCCCATTATGTGAGCAACATGATTCTTTGTTTTACCTGAAAGGACAGACAAAAAACAACATCTAAATATCAAGCATCAATGAATATTGCCCCCTAATTTCCCAAAAGAAAATTGGTGCACATAATTCTTCACACATTTACCCAAAAAAGGTCAGATCATTACCTGGTATCTTCCAGCATAACTCCGTAGAAGAGATTAAGGCCATGCTGATTTACACCAGTTGAGAATTTTGCCCCTGTTTTTACTAACACTGCTGTGGTATTATTCTTCTGTCTGTTGACTTTTTCATTAGTTAACTAATATGTAATTTATTTTGATGAATAGTACAACTGCCTTCAATTTGCTCTTGTAATTAAGGTACATGATCAACCTCTTGTTACTCAAAAGCATGATGAACTGTTAAGGTCTGTTTAAGAAAAAAAAATGCTTTGCTTGTACAGCAGCATGTGGAGGCATTTAAAAAGCTGCAGAAATTTAGAGAAAACCATTTTGAATTCCATATAAACTAAGTACTTTGCACAAGTATATTATAGAGCTCTTTTCCATTTCCCAGCAAGAACAGTGACTCTGCAATACAAGTAAAACCATAAAAACATTAAAGTTTAGGTGGCCATGAAGTACACATTCACGGCATAAGTATTCCCAACATTAATTAAAATGCACTGCAGTCCTGTCAGGAAAATATATTAACCCTATCCTAAGGCAGGTAGAGAGAAAGGAACACTGAATTAAGTTAAATTAATGAATTATTTATTTTACTGATATATTGCATTTAAACATTCTCACTGAATCCCAACTGGTACAAATAACTGAAATCACCACACATCTGTGACAGGCTGGTTTTGTGGCGTTTCTACCTAGGTCTGAAACAGGAGAGATTACCTCATGAGGGAGCTTGTTCCTAAGTAAACTGCAGGTAGGTAGGACATTCTCAGGAGACGCATCTATGCACCTGAACTTCTCTGTGCTTAACTCAACTTCAGAAACATCCAGACTTCATCTGTCACTGCCCTAAGATTTTCTTGAGAAGATGAAAACTACTGTGTCCTTATATTACAGTAGCAGGAAGAGAATGGCCTTGAAACGTGTGTGATAAATATGCTTGGGTACAAGATAACCAAAGACAAACCAGGGCTTACCCTGCCCAAATATTTATGGGAAAGAGTAAACTGTTTAAAAGGCTAATGAAAATAACAGGAGAAAATTACTGTTTGCATTTTTGTCTTGTGAACTAAAAGTACGAAAGAATGCAGCAACTTGCTTAGTGACATATAGGAAGTGATTCTTGATCTGATGCTGCTTGCAGCCAGGCCAGTGTTTTATCCAGCGTTCAGTCATGACTGTAGTGTAAAACTCAGGCCTTCCTTTCTCATTCTTCTACTAGAAAGAGTTGAGAGAAGCTATTGGAAAACTGGCAACAAACATTCATAAATAATCCATTTCAAAATGAGCAAGTAATGCATAACAGTGATCTTCATTGTATTGTCATGATTTGCTAAAATTCTATTGAAAATTAATGATTTAACAAGTGTTCTTCATTTGGAAAGGAACAAAGAGAAGAAATTCTTTCATGGAGCAAAAAGATGGGATCAATTTGTAGCTTCCAAAATATGAGGCTCTGGCCAACAGAGAAGTACATAACAGGCACACGTACAAAAGGGTTCTAGGACAATTATTTTTAGAAGAGGTGCTTATGTGAGCAGGAGAAGCCACAGGAAAGCACAAACTAGAAATAAAGTGAAGGTAACGGACTGAAAAGGAGTGTAGCTCTGAAGAACAGTCTAGAAAGAGTACCATCTGGGCAGAACTACATGTAAAAGATGTTGGCAAAGAAATATGCCCTATTCCATTCTCTGTATGTCTAGGAAAATGGGATTTTCTGCATTTTTTTGAAATAAAGGTTTTTGCATCTTTTGTCCACCAGCAACCAGCAGAACCCCAGATTTGACTTTTCTAAAAGGGGATAACAGTTCTTGTTTGCTAGAGAAGCATGGTTAGTTTGTCTCAATTAACTCTTTAAAAAATAAATACTGTAAGGGTTTTCATATGATTCTATATACCAAGAGTAAAGACTGCAGGCCTGGTAATAAATTTGGGCCTAAATTTTAAACAGCAGAAGACTAAAGTTCAGATCTTAGACACCTATTAAAACACATAAATAAACTGAGTGATTTAAGAATAAGCAATTTCAAATCAATAAATACAACGGGTGACTCAGCACTTCTAAGTCAAGATACCTTCAAAAGTTTAACACGGAGCTCCAACTTTTAAAATGTCAGCATTTTCTTCCTCAGGAAAGAACCTCTTTTTTTCTTAGTAGCTGCATATCTTTGCTAGATGCACCCTTAGATTTGTGCCACAACTTTTTTTGGGGGAAAAAAAAACAACTGTCCTGTGTTGAAAGGAAGTTCATACACCAAGCTATTTCAAACAGGCATTCAGAGCAGCTGAAGAATGGTACGGAAAATATTAATCCCTTCAGATATTCTCCAACTCTGGTATTGCATATCAAAGTTGCTACCCTAACATTGGCTCAAAAATTTTCTGCTAAATACATTGATCTCAGCCTTCAAAGAATCTTTCCAGCTTAATTTTGAGCGTTCAATGAGTCTAGGTAAGGCCTGGATTACTTAAATTTAAGGTATACCTTTGAAGTATTATAAACCTTCTCAAACTCAAAACCAATACTGATTTTGAATTTCATTCCCTTTACAGAATTTATTAAAGAAAGGCCAAACTGAGACTATAAACATTGACTCATTAGTAGAGCAGCGCGAGATGTGAATTCTCACCACCAAAACAAAACACTAGGTTCTGGCTCTGGTCACAGTATGTCTGTTTTCTACTTCAGATGCAAACAATATCTCACAAGCCTATTTCCAAAATCTGATGTTGTCAGTTCTGAACCACCAAGATTTACCTATAGTTTATGACTCCTGAATATTCATACATATTTGCTGTCTGAAGTATAGAAATTCTTTTCCTTTTTTTTTAACTTGCTCACTTTGAAGTTGTCAGCAAAACTCGCATAATGCCCCATGACAATGTTAAGGATATAATCTCTCTCCAAATTAATTTACATATCCATCTACTTCTTGTTTTCCTCTTCTTCCTTTGCTATCAATCCATTCATATGCTTTCCCTCCCATCTTTCATTTTTTCCTCTTTTCCACTTTTAATCATCTTCTTTTTTTTTATTTTGCTCATTTCTCTTTATTGCTGATTGTTTTACATTTTTCTTTTTTCCTTCTACATTTTTGTTTGTTTAGTTTCCTCCTCAGTCTTTCAAAGTGTTTCAGCCGTCTTCAAAACTGCCTTTTTTCCTACTCCTATCTCCTTTTTTGACTCTGTTCCTTTCAACCCATATTCTCCTGTTCTATTATCCATTTGCTTTAGATTTCTTTTCAACAGGTCTGACTTTCTCCAAATGTTTCCCTGGAAATATCTCGAACATCCTTGCAATGTTTGAGCCAAGACTATGTCCTCTCCACAGGTGAAACAATAACATGAAAAAATGGACTGGAGATCAAAGGCCCCAAAAGATACAGCCTCTGTTAAAAGCCCTTCTAAGTATCCAGAGGAATTCCTAATTAAAATAAGAACTGCTTCTGCATCTATAATGGTGAAAAATTCCAGTGTTGATTAAATAGCTGTATGTTACACTGAAGAGACTTAGTGCTATGCCCTAATAATATATGTTACACTGTCTGTGAGAAAAGAAATGTAACATTAGACAGCCACTTAAATACTCCAGTGAAACACAATTTAAGGGACTATCTGGTCTGATGTTCTACACAGATTTGAATACAAAATGCTATATGAACATCAAATTACAATCCTACTGAAAGAAAAAAAAATGGATAAAACCAGCACTAATAATGCCTAAACTTCAAATTTCTTCAGCACATCCAGACATGGAGAGATGAGTTTTACTGTGACAACAATAGTACATATGCTTGGTCTGGCTTGTATAGAGTACCGTATTTAAAAGTCCAGGAGGCACCATGTACATGGTGTGCTAATTGCACTTTGAAGACACCCTCTTTGGTTTCTGCCAGGAGCACAGAACACAGGTCGTACATATTGTTTCCTACCTGATTAGTTCCATACCTGTGCTTTTAAAGAGAAGGTCTCTAATTCAGCACTGGCAATCCCTACAGCTGCAAATCTAGGACTCAATATTGTCAATACTAGCTTAAAAACGGTAGACTAATAATATAGAAACTGACTTGCCTTTTTGTGTGTTGCCTGAATTAGAGGCATTACAAGATGACTCTTCTCCTCGCTAATCATGTATGAAAGTGCTTCAGTCTGGCTTAACCTGTTTTGAAAACATAATTTACAAACAAAAATGTCATTTCAGCCTGGCTATCTATAATAGGAAAATTCATGTAGACACCCTCCTGACCCAGCAAAAGAGCTATAGCACGGCCATACTATATTGCCCAGGCATTTCCTTTCCTTCTTAAAACATTCTTCACCAATTTTCTCCTTGATCCATTTCAGCAAAGCCTTTAAACACTGGCTTAAGTTTAGTTGCCTGAAGATCCCTCTAGGGCTGGGTGTGAAATCTTACCTCCAACACCCCCACCTGATGTCTCACTTTTGTCTCCTCACCTCATTCTGCTCTTTGCTGCTGTCTGTCCTTTGCATAGTCACCTCTACTTCTCCTCTTCAGACATACAGAAACCAATAAGATGGCAGTGAGCGGCCAAAGCACAAGTAAGTGCAGGCTGACTGATTTCAGCTCCAGTTTGGGAGAGTGTTTCAGCACATGTTCAACTTTCCTCTGATATGGTGACTTTCTTAGACAAGAGAAAAATGTGACCTAACCCATTAGTCATTTCTACTGATTCTGATGGACTCAGGATTAGTCCGTCAACAGAGGTTGTTATATACTGGGATTTTCCCAGTAAAATATTTGACTTGTTTATTATTCCTTTGTCAGAGGACTTATATTTTTTAAAGCTATGTCTCAAATGATCCGAGAAAAACTTTAGTGTTAAGGCATGTGTTAAGGATATCTAAACTATTTGCGATTTTTCTGGGAATTCCTTTTAACTGTTAATATGGTGACTACATCCTCATGAGGTAGATATAATAAGCTAAACAAAAGTAAGATTTTCTTAAAGCTGCTTGAGATCAGCACACACTATATGCAGCCAAGAAGAAAGGAAATACAACCTATTTGCTAGAAAACTTGAAGCACCCTCACATTAAACATAAAGAGAAATAATCAATCTACGATTACAGTTCCAGTGATGAGCAATTCTGTGCTAGCAAACAATGTTATTTTCACCACTTTCTTCACACTGTTTCTCTTTTAGGAATAGCTAGCACTTATTGACTATTGTTAGAGGGCATTAAAGGAAGACATGGCTAAAACAGCAACAGTGGCAACAGGCAATACTTGCCTGTTATTTTTTCTCAAAGACCTTGAAAACACTATATAAAGGGTCATTTGTGGAGTCTGTGTTTTTTCCTGCCCAGGACTACTTAGGAAGAGCCATATGACGGTTGCAGACTTTGAGGCATGAAGCAAGCTGGCTCTCCTCAGTGAGGCAGATCATGAAGGAGAAGGCTGGTGTGCCCATGACTGAGGGATGCACATGTGAGGTGCACATGCCAATACCACTGACAGCCACCAAACACATGTGCTGCAAGTCAGGAACTGGCCCTTGCCCCAGGCAGTGTCTGGCTGGAGATGTTCCCAGACTGCTGCCAAGCCCCAGGGCAAAGCTACCACACTGCAGCACGCTGGTGACACCAAACAAAGTGGTGGCAGAGTGGGTGGGCATGGCATAGCTAAGGAAAAATGAGATGCTGCAGGTTGTCTTTGATCTTTCCAAGGAGAAGAAAGACAAGCCTTGTGGGGCCCAGACTGACAAAGAGGGCCTATCACCAGCTGTGGCTTTTGGCCTAATAAAGCCCAACACAAATCTTACTACTTTTTAAAGTACAATCTGCAATACAGAAAGGTCCTTGGATATTTAAAGGGGAGGCAATGGGACTACAGGAGGTCAAGAGAGAACAGCATTTGATTCACACTTCTACTAGGTTAACTAAGGTATCTCCCTTACACATTTACTCATTCTCATAATACATGCATTAACACAGCTTTATTAACAATGGCAATTCTCTATATATTCTTTTCACTGCGGTTGTTTGTAAGAGTTTGAGAAGACAGAGGAAGACAGTAGAAGCACTGATTTTAAAAATTCTGATTTTGAGAGTTGGAAAGCTCACAATTTTCTCTCCATCCATCCCCTTCTCTCTTCCTATCTATTCAGTGATAAATACCAGCCATACGCACTGCAATCCATCCTACAGCAGCAAGATGGGTCAGCTACTGATGGCAGATGTTCTGTTAATGTGTATAATCTACACACTGTATCCCCACTGAGTGATGACATAGTTGTTGAAAGAGACCAAGTGACTTCAAAAAAATATGAGACTTAGGGCTGTTGGGGGCAGGTGGGCAAGGTGTCTAAAAAGCACTGAAATCTTAAACCTTTAAATCACTGATTCCAGTGTAGATGGCAGCAGGAGAGAGATGGAACATGATAAAATATATGGGAGTCTTTGTCTAGATCTGCAGTGTAAGGAAATAATATGTCCATACATATCCCTGTGTTAGCATCTAGAACCCTGCTGTGGCTACGAACTGTGCAAATACAGCGGTGGAAATGTTGCCATCCCCCAAAAGAGCCTAGCATTAAACCTAACAGTCTACAAGCAAATGTCAAACAGATGGTGAAAGCACAAGGGAGCGATGAACACCAGAATAAGCAGTGGCCAGAAGACACCAGTGCCTAACTACTATCAAAGTTTTTTGTTGGCACCACAGCTGAGATGTTTTCAAAAGATAGATTTTTTTAAAAGACCTGCATAGAAGTCTTCTGAATTTTGCCCTTTCCATGTGCGATGGAGAACGTGACACTGTTTATCACAAATTTATCAAATGGGCAGTATCATGGTGCATGAGTATGAGTTAGCCTTGTACATAGGCTCAGAAGCTGGCTGTCAGTTCCAACTGATGTGAAATACAATATTCAGGGTGAGGAAAGGCTGTTCACTGGAACTTGTTCATTGCTTCACCAGGCAGATAAGGCTGCTTTATCCCTCAGTAAGGTACAGCTTGCTAATAGTTTAGCTAAGTGCATGCCATGACTGCCTTTGCTTTGCCTTTAGCATTTCCAAACAAGGGAGTGGAGTAAACAACTGAGAAGGAGAAGGTCAGAAATAAGCATGTGTCCCCAACTCAAACACCTCTCCCACGAATGCAGTAAAGGTTCTTAAGAACAAGATCCTTGACAGGGAACTTGTAAACATCTTATGTTTTGTCAGTTGAGTGTGGGATGAAATGTTAGAGCTCTTCTTAAAAAAAAAAAATTAACTGTTTGAATCTTTAGTGCCTTTATAAACCTCAGTAACTTTAGAGCGTCTTTTACCTACTAAATAAACACACACTTCTACCAGCTTTGCCTTAATGTGGTTTAAGGGTGGTTTCAAGGGAGCTAGCTAACAGCATGGACTTCAGCTCCTACAGTATGGTGGACTATAAAAGTAAGATGCTCAAGCAATTTTTCCTGGTGCTCAGCATCCAAACACCTTTCTCAGATGCAACCAGTGTACATTAGTGCAAACAAATGCACACATACAAGTGTGTCCCTCCATTAAGCTGCACTGGCTGGTAATGCACAAGCTATACGCAAGGGTCTTCTGGTAACATTTGTTAGCGAGATAAGATTCATAGCTTGGTTAGGTTAGAAAGAAGAGTGTGTGCTGAACCTGGAGGGTCAATGCTCAAGTTTGTGACAGCAATGCATTCTGCTCAATTTGTGCTGTTCATTGACTCCTCAACAAACTCATGTTCCATTTCTGAATTTACCCACAAACATAGCTATGTTTTGGAAATATACTGGAATTTCTTGTAATTTTTATTTCAGATAAAAAAATTAATTTATAGAAAATACGAAATGTATTCTTTCACTTAAGCATGTGCCTTATTCAGAAGAAGTCAATCTGAACAATAAAGCTGTTTAGGAATGGATTTTGCTTGGTTCATCGAAGCAGATTTGAATGTTTGGCCTGGAAGAGCAGCCATCATCAGTTTAGGACAGCATGGCACTGTCTACTGAGGAGTAATGACCACAAAGTTTGCTAATTTAGATATGATGAACTAGCCTGAAGCTTTCAGTGAGTTCATTAAAACACACCACGCAAAACACTGCCTAGCCAGAATTGCTGATGTGTCTGGAAACAAAAAGCATAGCTAGTTCAGCTCAAACACAAAAAAACCTTTTGCAACAAAGTCTTTTTTGGACATACCTGGCAACCTGGACCTTCCTGTGTATGTCCTGTAGCTGCACAGCATGAGAAGATGGAAGAAAAAACAGAGAAACAGGAGCTTGAAGCCACTTTAAAGAATCAGAGGCAGCTTGGTGTTGAAAAGGCAACTGAATCTGAACACAAGAGCCAACTGCAATTCAGGGGGATGGGAGAAAGCAGCTGGAAGGACCACAACAGAGCAAGACAAAGCAAGAGGGAAGCCAAGCAAGGGCAGAAAACTGAGCTGCTGCAGAGGCAGCACCCAATATCCCAGGAGCCGCTTGCTGACTGCACTGTCCAGCTTTGAGAGGTGTGTGCTTTCCTTCTCTAAGAGGCCTCCTTTCCAATGGAGTCTCTCATGTGTTATACACTAACAGAGGTAGCAGAAAAACCACTAGATACCCATTTTGCTTTTTAAGTACAGATGAGGAAGACAGGAGGGAGGGTGCTAGTTATTCTCAGGACTCCAAGCCCAGATGTTGTGCCAGATGTTTGAAGAATCACTGTTGTTAACATTTCAACAGATTTACCTGAAAGCGACCATCTTTGCAAAATATTCTCTGAGAAGAGAGGGGCTAAAGAAGGGAAGACACAACAAGAAAACTGTCACCAGAAGGAATGACTAAATGAAAATGATTGGGAATTTTTCAAACAAATGCTTTCTTGGTGATTCACTGATTCACAGAAATGAAACCTTTCATAGCACAACTGTGACTAAGCATTCCTCAGGCAGACGTCCTCAGGTACAGTGCAGACCTCCTGAGCAGGAAGGAGAGAAACCCATCCCACAGTACTGCACACATAAAAATTACCTAAATTCAGCCCATTTGCTCTGGGCTTACATTTCTCATTGAGCGCCCTCACCAGCAGGCTATGCAGCAAGAACTTTACCTTATTCTTTTCTTACAAGGACTCTGTGTGTGTGCAGACACACATGAACACATGAAAACCCCAACAGACTATATAATCTTTTCCTTGTGTGGCATAGGAACATTATTCTTAAAACTTCAGAGGCTGAGGAAAACCATTTTTTACCCAGCTCTACTAATAAGTTAAATAAAACAAATAATCATATCTATTAAACACCAAACACCTATTTAGCTCTTACAGTTAACTGGTCTGGAACACATCTAAATTAAAGCAGGCTAGTGCAAATATATTCATTCAGTAACAGTAACATGAACACCCTTGTAAATCAGAGCTGATCAGGTGCCATGCAAGCTCGCAGATATTTTACAGCTTTCACCTCTGCTTTGCTCAAGTTAGTGTGAAAAAGAGAACTCATATCTTTGACCTTAGGAAGCAGCCTTCATTCATAAACGTGAAGATTTCTAAGTAGAGAGAATAATTTTCACTAAGATGAATTCGCTACTGATGGTGTACAAAATATATCGTATGGGTATTTCCTCAGGGGTGAAAGAAATATCTTTTAAGCCTGTGCATATGAAAGAAAAACCTCTTGTATATGTTCCTGTTTTGCATGGTATCTGGGATTTCTTCAACCAAGTGGAAAAAGTATAATTGCCTGAAAGGATGTGGAGAACTATATGTATTTTAACACACACCTCTCACACATGCCCCCAAAATCTTTTAAAAAGTAAGAAAGTCATATTTTCATGACATTTTATGTGTGTATTCTGAGAGAAAACAAAATCTTCCAGGTTTGTTTTTGCATATTTAGAACAAAAACACAATAATATCACTGAAATTCCAAAAGCATGAATAAGATCAACATCTTAACAGTGTAAAAATAATTGTGTTCAGAGTTAAATACCTTTTTTTTACCTTAAATCTATTTTCTGTCTTATATCTTCTTTGTATCTTTGTACCTTAGGAAAGCTCACAACTGTTTTTTTCATCCAATTCAGCAACAAAAGAAGGTAGCATGTAGTGATTTAAGACATTTAATCCAAGCTTAACAATTTATCTCCTATTTGTAATATTGCTAATGAGCAGCCTGTCAGGTACTGGAAAAAACTCTGTACAATTAGGGACCTGACTTCAGCCTAATTTTCTTCCGCAGGACATTGTAGATCTGCCCTGAAATCAATGGCATTATAATGTAATAATTTAAAAGCGGGGTAAGAGAAAGTTTGAGTCAAATGTAGCCAGATCTTTTGAAGGAAGGAAAATATAACAGTAGTCGAACAGTTGAGTTTTTAACAAGTCATTTTAATACTCTTTGAGAAAAATGAAAGTCCTGGAAGGCTGTGAGATGATTGAAACTGAAGCACAAGAAAATTAATTTAGCACTGAAAGAATCTGGAAAGGAAAGTTAATTGTCTACATTACAAATTCAACCATGTGGAGAGAAGCCTAGATGCAAACAGATGCATGTCCTGGCTCAACATCCATTTAGCCATCTTACTCTTGTTCAGAAAAGACTGAAGACACTTAGACAAATGTCCTCATGCCTCAGTGTCAAAAATAAATTAACCCCTAAATCCTTTCATTTTCTTAAATATGCCATTTTTAGAGATAGCTGAAAATTTCCAAATCAGGCCTCAGAAATATTTGCTTACATCCTGAAATCATGCTTTGTTCATTTCTCCTGTTTTATTCATCGGTCATGAACATTCACACTTGCAGTTTTTTGTTTGCACATATGTTTAGGGAACATCTGTTCTTTGTTCCCATCTGATTGAGATTATGTATCTATGCATGAAGAAGGCAACTGGTTATCTGCTACTGTCACTTATTTTTATCTAACTTTATAAGCTTAAATCAGAGGGAGCAGGGACCGAATACAGCAGGAGCTGACCATTTGCCTTGCATAGCCGTTAAAATGCTTGACTTTCACAAAATGAATATCTTCAGCAAGTAGATATCAAGGCACTTTATTACTTTATTGAAGGAGGCCAGTATTGTTATCACCATCTTGGAAACAGAAAAAAGAGAAAACCACCTGACTTGGTCAAGATGAGCCACCAGATCAGTGGGAGAGCTGAACATAAACACCAGTCCTCCTGCATCCTAGTTTATATCTCTCTCCTTTGCTCTCCACTATCTTTCTATAATAAAAGGCTGAAATATTTTTTTTCAAATAACTTGTTTGAAACCGGTAAGAAACGAAGAAGGGAGTTACTCAGAAAGAATAAAGTGATCAATTATATTGGATAATTTTGGGACAACAAATAATTTCATCAGCACATCCTGTCTGAGTATATGATTTCATTTGAATGATGATTGATAAAGGAACTTGGGCATCAGTCAGTATTTGGGACCCTACAACAGTAACATTTCTTTTTTCCATCATTGAAGATGGCACTATTTCCTAGAGTATTTGTGTTTCAGCAATACAGAATTTTGCTCCAACAACAGATTCTTTAAAACTGTGCAAGTTCTCACAGATGCCCACCATAAATGAACTAGAATATACTTGATAATAACATATATTTGCTACAAGACATGTTTCTGATTACCTCCCCTGTCAGGCATAGTGTAAGAATATGTTTAGCTACAGATTTGATGGAGGCAGCCAGGTTTCTATAATGAAGGGCTTTCTTCCTTCCCAAATTCTGTTTTTAAAAGTGTATGGTATTGTACACCAGAAGCAATTGTGGTAGAATGAAAGTTTCTGCTTTTTATCCCCGTTTCTATTTACCTGTCTGCAAAACAATCTAAATTTTCACTGCAATTCTCCTTGACATTTCCCTTATCTGTTTTCCTTTCTCATTAGTCTGCCTCATGAGAAAATATGGGTGCAGAATACTAAATCAACTTTATGGTCAACACATCTGGTGCCTATTGGCAGACAGATTGTCCACATACGTAAGGCTTGGGTTTGAAGATTTTTTTTACCAGAAGCATAAGAACATGTTCTTCCTGAACTGCAATATGTTCAAGAAAAACCTTTGCAAATAAACTACTGTTATTCACCTACAAGGAAGCAGGTGGCATCATTATAGCAAAGCAATGTAAACATACAAAAGAGAAGAGAAAGATGTACTTTCTATTTCTGAATATCTGGTTGGCTGGTTAATTTGTTTTACCTTTTCAATTATATATGTGAAGTCATTTTCATTAAAAGACATCACAGGAGCAATTGGTCTATATCCAAGCACTTGCAATTTTTGTCATTTTGCCAAGGCAGAATACAATATTGCCAGGGTTCAAGACCAAGATTCAGGATTCGTGGCTTCAGTTCCTAGGGACTGACTCCCTTGATGGATGCATTCAATGGGATGGGACTCTGATCTCAGTTGCACTTCACAGATGTTTCCATGATACAGATAAATAGAATATTAAATTGAATGTATTTATACACTGTGTTTCACTAAGTGTCTCATATCATGATCTTCATGACCCACCTGTGGGGTAGAGAGTCTTATGCTCCTCATTTGTCACCAGAGGAACAGAAACCATATGACCTGTCTGTAGTCACACAGAAAATAAGAAGTAAAGGATAGGACAGGTCTTTCCTTGCTGAAAATACTGCAGCGAGCCCTCGCCCTTCACAAGAGCAGCATTCATATTCAGATAGAAGATTCCACCAAAACTGGTGGCACCCACAGTAAATGTGACTGCTGCTTCTCCACTGCTGGCAGTTTTCTCCAAGTGTGGTGTGATGTGATGGACCACTTTGAAAAGTTCCTACTAGCTGCCAGCAAGAAGACAAGATGCATCCCAGGCCCTCAAGGTTTCACAATTCAGCTGTAAAAAGGATAATAAGATAATTCAGAACAACAATAACAAAATAAATTGAAAAAAAAGAGAGAAGGGCAAAGAAGGCAGAGCAACCTAGCATTGCTAACATTATGTGGTGATTTACTTTAGCATCTGCAAGTCCCAAATTCTAGATATCTCTCTCCAAAAACTTGCAAATACAAATATGATATCAAATTTGAGTAAGTGAATATGGATGTCTTAACTAGATCATGCTCTCCTCTCAATTGCAAAGGTCCAGTACAATGATTTGAAGCCTACAGAAAATCCACATTCACAGAATCACAAAATGGTTGTGGTTGGAAGGGACCTCTGGAGGTCATCTTGTCCAACACCCTGCTTTAGCAGGGTCATCTAGAGCTGGTTGCCCAGGACAAAGTCCAGGAGGGTTTTGAATACAGGATAGAGATATTCTCACAGGAAAAATGTGTTTCCTGATGTTCAGAGGGAACCTCCTGTGTTTCAGTTAGTACCCATTGTCTCTTGTCCTGTCACTGGGCACCACTGAAAAGAGCCTCTCTCTGTGTTCTTTGTACCCTCCCTTCAGTTATTTATGTAAAATTGCTAAGATCCTCCCGAGCCTTCTCTTCTCCAGGCTAAATACTCCCAGCTCTCTCAGCCTTTCTTCACAGGAGAGATGCTCCAGATCCTTAATCATATTTGTGGCTCTTTGCTGGACTCTCTCTGGTATGTCCATCTCTCTCTCTCTTGTACTGGGTAGCCCAAAACTGGACACAGTGCTCCAGGTGTGGCCTTACAAGTGCTGAATAGAGGGAGAGGATCACCTCCCTCAACCTGCTGGCAACACTCCTCCTAACGCAACCCAGGACACTGTTTGCCTTCTTTTTTGCAATACCACATTGCTGGCTCATGTTCAATTTGGTGTCCACCAGGACCCTGAGATCCTTTTCCACAGAGCTGCTTTCCAGCTGGTCGGCCCCAATATACTGGTGCCTGGGTTGTTCCTCTCCAGGTGCAGGACTTTGCACTTCCCTTTGTTGATCTAATGTTGAACTAAAAATGAGAAAGGAATTTTTGAAGTCGTTGGAATCCATAATTATTCACTTTTTGTGTAAGTCCACCAGAATGCTGTTTATGAAGGCAAACTCTAATCACATCTCTTTATAGAAAAAGGTCAGTATTTCAGAATAACAATAGAAAACCTAAGCTCAATTATAACTGCCATTTCAGAAACAAATATTGACTTCATTTGTCTGAAAACCATCCAAAATTTAGATATCCATTTATTTTAATAAACTTAAATACTCTAGAAAGAGATTTATTATGCTACATATTTTTTGTTCTGCAAAAAATACCAATTTGTCAAGATTCAAAGATGAAAAATATCACTTTATGTTTAATTTGACAGGACACAGATGAATAGCTTAATTTCAGCATTAATGTGCATAATTTTCTGATTTTCAAAACCTAAAACATTCTCAGTCATTGTCTGCAGCTTCCTGAAAAGCAGTATTTTTTAGAAGACTGCTAAAATGATTTGTTAATTTACCCAAGCAGTAGACAAAAGCTCCTGACCCTAAGACTTGCCTTCTGTGATTTTAATGTGGCTATGACATTCCAATGTTCCTGCATCCCGTTTC
Source organism: Morus bassanus (assembly GCA_031468815.1). NCBI lineage: Eukaryota > Metazoa > Chordata > Aves > Suliformes > Sulidae > Morus > Morus bassanus. The sequence continues at coordinate 51,988,083 of CM062567.1, read as the reverse complement.
CTACCCACAAAGTGAGACCCTTGGTCCTTTGACCCCCTTGTCCCCATGATGCTATCAACACCATTTCACAGCCTTGTTTCACTTCCAAATCTGCCACAAAGCACTGGGAAACACTCAAGAGCTCAGAAGCCAAGTTGTAGTTAACTGTCATCTTAGCAGACTCTTTCTCACTTTAAAATCAAACTTTGATTGGATGTAACTTGTGTAAGCAGCAATCACAGCCTTCTTTCAACGTTTATTGCTCGCTGTCTACTCACCGTAGAGCCAGATTGGGAAACTGAAGAAGTATGCCAGTGAAGTATGTGGAAAGAATGTAAAGCAGAAGTGGAGAAGAAAACATGCACCTCATTATTCAATGCATACTTTTAGACTGCAGTCAAACATATCCAATAATCACCTGCCATTTTAATTTCCTACAAAAAGTACCCTGAAGTTCATAGACTAATTTTTAAAACGAACAAATACAAAGCCACCTACAGATGCATTATAGTTTAATGTGACAGATCTACTAGAGTTGATAAACATGCCATTTCATACACCACCCTTATTAGGAGTGGAAGGGGTTTTGGATGACTTTCAGATATTGTGTCTCTTCTTCAACACTAGTGAGATTTGGTAATGCTCAGTAACTTGGAGGAGATGCTCAGCCCTTTGCAGGACTGAACCTAAAATTATCAGTAGACAGAAACATTGATAAGCCAATGTTTAAAAAATACATATGTCAGTGTGATTTGTATAGGTGTAGCTGTTCACAGAACACATCAGAACTGTACCTTAAAAACACACCTTTCAGAGTTAATACAGTTATTCAGATATTGGAAATAGCAGTGGGTTTATCTTACAGGTATGCTTGTTCTCTGAGCAGCGGGACAAGAGGGGAGGGGCAGGGAGAATAGGGAGAAGGAGAAAATAAGGAAGAGGGAAAAAGGAGAAGAGAGCAGAGAAAGAAAAGAGAGAAAGAATATTCCCATAGGCTCAAAGAGGAAAGATGAGAAAGATGCTAAGAATATGTTAAAGAGCTGAAAAAAATAGTTGTATAATGACAGCTTTGTAAGACCATGAAAATATATCGAAACAACAACACTGCAAGCTAATATGTGTCTCTTTTGAGTCAAATCTTGCAAATATTACTCAGGCAAAAAATATATTACAGTAAACGCTGCGTAGGATTTACAGATTTCACCATTTACTAGCAGAATTTATAGTTATTATTCTCATCTGGTTTTCATTAACACTGAAATTCCGTGTGAAATCCTATCTTCATTGAAGTTAATGCCAAAACTCTCTTTGACTGTAATAGGCTCAGAATTTCTGCATCATTAAGTACTACTACATATATTAAGTAGCTTACAGGAGTATAACTTATTACATTAAAGACATATATTTCAATGCACCCAGTAAAAGAGCACAGGCTAAAAGAAAACACGAGACTTATTGGATCTTTAGTCATTGTCCTCATTAGCAAAACTATAACCATATTTTCATGCACACTTTGAGATGGCGTGAGTGCTGCTGTCAAAAGAAGTAAACCTAACAATTTTGCTTGCCAGTTTCTAATGTGAATTGGTTCTCTGATTCAACTTGCTGCATAAACATGCTGCTGAAGGGCGGGAGAAACATGGAGTCAGGAATGAATGTTTGCCTATAAGAGGAAAGTATGTCTTCCTTTAGTGGAAATGACGGTTTGTTCCAGCTTAAAGTGTTTGTGAATCTGTGATGGCAGAGGGATCAGGACCTGTGTTTTTTCAAGTGGTCTCGAGGTACAAGTACCAATAGAAAATAGCATGTCAAAACAGTGAATGAGAAACTTCAGTACCTATTTATGATGTGCATGGCAGAAACAAGGTAACTGAATTGTGCATCAGAAGAGCTCAGGCACTAGCCCTGATGCTGCTACTACCCTGAGGAATAGGTATCTTCAAGCCTCCATGATATTCAGGTCCCCACTGTGGAGGTAGGCATATACTTGCTCTGCGTAAGCAACTCCAAGCCCCTGAGTCTAAGTTATTTATGAAACAGAAGCATGTAGCTACAGTCAGCCCTGCAAGCATCAAAGGTCCATTGAAATATAAAATACATTAGCTTGTAGTCCACTTGGAGCACAGGCAGAGCATGCTTATGTCTGCCTGCAAAAGGCAATGCAAATGTAGCCTTCTGTCATTTTCTTCTGTCGCTTTTCACTGGTCTGATTTATTTGCTCTGGGAGTTCTTCATCACAGCAACCCTCTTTCATTCCAGATCATGGTTGGACCCCTCAATCCTGCACAGCACCAGCAACAATTCTCCACTGCGGTCTTTTGGGAAAGGGAAGTTTTAATCTGATGTGTCTGAATAAGCCTGCACTGCAAAGCTGCAGGCAGCAGATAATTCCCTCTCCATCACCAGATTTAATTCCCAGTTTCCAGAGAGGGAAAGTCAAGGGTGAAAGCTGCATCAGGTAGGAAGGAGTGCTGCTAATTATGAACCATGTGGGGGGCATGGATTTTATTTTTTTTTTGCGCACTCAGTACTATACAAGTACTAAACAACCCCGTATTGCCTATGCAGCAGCTCCAAATAGCAAAGCACAGTGATGTCTCTGACAACTCTAATGAAGACAGGAGATCCCCAAGAACATTTCAGTAGAGCTCAGTTGATTTCAATAGGCTACAGCAAAAAACTGCAGAAATTCACCCACTGAGAAACTAATAATGAATAGGGGTCTTTTTTTACTCCCCTTCCTTTTCTACCTGCTCTTGAAGTAACTTAAATATAGATAAGAAGGTGTGCCTAAGAGAGGGAGATAAAATGGGATTTAGAGAAGAAAAAAAAATGGGGGAGTTGGGAGGAACGAAGGAGCTAGCAAATTAAATCTTGCCCTGATTATCTCATAGTTCTAATGATCTCAAAAGAGGGGGTGGAAATAACAAGGATGAGATCAAGGAGCTCAGAGTAATTAATTAATTCATTGTTTAGATTGTGTCCTATTCTTCAGCACAGAAAAAGAAATCAAGATTAAAAATAAAAATAAAAGCAACAGTTATTAGAATAATTAACTTATAATTACGCTGTTGTGCTGATTTGGTTTTGTTCCAACTATAAAAAAAGAAGTCCAATAAATCCTACTTCATCAAGTTATTTCTTTAACATTTTTTTTTTCAAAGTAAAAGCTTTTGAAGTGTGCAATTAAATGCCATTTGAAAAAGGAAGGAAGATTGTTGCTCAAATCAAAGAGATCAGCCCAGACAAATATCCTCTATATCATGCTAAGAAATGATGAATGTCTGCTCAGTTTGGACCAGTCTATCTTTACAAGGCATTGCACTTTAGGAGACACCTGTCTTTCCTCTGTGTAGCCCCTACAAGAATGTACACTTCTAAACATGTGCTTCTAATGCAAAATTGGAAACCTGGTATGTGACTAAATTTCACAAAGCCCGAAACACTGCTTCTGAAGAGGTGAAATTCCCCATGTGTTTCAGTGGAGAGCCACTGCTCTGGATGACCTCTGGCACCGCAGCTCGTCAAGTGCCTGTTTTTGATAACGAGAGGGAAGTGTGTGGCTCCAACCCACCTCAGCTCAGTCACACACCACACCTTCGGGCAATGCAGCAGCAGATCTGTTCGGCTGCTTTCTGCTGAGGGAGCAGAAGGGGAAAAGAGTGATGCCCTATGCCATTGTCCCTGCTGGTTGGGGAAGCCCAGGCTGCTTCTCCTCCCAAGCGCTCTGCTGGGGGCAAAGCTGTCAGGGACTACGGACAGAGATCTACTCAGGTACTGATCCTGACAGAGAACCACTTGTGTGCAAGCACAGACAGTTTTAAACCTGCTAGTGAATCTGAGAGAGGTTACCCCTGGGCCTTGCAATGATTTGACAGCATATACTATATGCATAATGTATGTGACTAGCACAGAGACAGAGATGATGCGGTATACAAATGAGTGCTGTAGTAGAAAAGATATGCACCAGTTCATCTTGTTTAAATTAAAATCACACTGAAGCCACTGCTGAACATGCAATATACTGAGCTCCCTCGGCAACAACTCAGACGTGCATGATCTAGGGCAACAGCTAGTGCTGCTAGCTTCTCTGAAATACAACGTGAACAAACTTGTAAGGAAAAAATATCGTGGCCAGCCTTGCTAGCAAGACCCAAAGAGAACAGCAATACTATAGGATGAGGCTGGTGTCTGCTAATACAATGATCAGCCCACAAAAGTCCTATGCTGGCTGCAGATAACACTAGCCTGGAATACACAGGATTTAGTTTATTACATCTAGTTATGTTACTTCTTTTAATATCTTATTGTTGTTGTTGTTCTGGTTATGTTATTTATGGTAATATATATTATTAATTATTATTGTTATTACTACTGTTATTATTATTATTATTATTGCTATCATTATCATCATCATATACCTCTATAGCTCCTCCAAATATTGATTTGGTAAAATGTCTACTGTAAGAAACATGTTTAGTGAAAGCTGGTCATCTAAATCATCGATAAATTTTGGCTTTTTAATCTTCCTTATATGCAGTTTACAATGTAGATTTTTTTTACCCCCGCAGTCCTCATCGTTGGTTATTTCATATCATATACAGGATACTCACTTGTCTAGGCTGCATTTTCCAGCACTGTGTCAAATTTTACTTAATGTGAGGAGTTCGAGGAATTGGGAAAAGAAGACTTGAAAGGAAACTGCTCAAGACACCAATTGAATAGCATATGATAGTTAGCCTTATGCATTCAGTGGACCAAGTTTTCAGATGATGTAAATAGCTGTAGTTTTGCTGAAGCTAGTAGACCTGTACTGGAAGGTAACAGAATATCTTACTAGACACAAAGAGATTTTAAGGGGAACTTTCATTTTCCAGATATCCTATCCTGGCTAACTTTTTCCAGGGATTGGAGATTTTATCAATCCAGAAATAAATTAAAAAAAAAAAAAAAAAAAAAACCAAAACAAAAAAAAAAACAGATGCCGTATCCTGGGAGTTTATGATATCTTTAGGAGACGAGGCACAATTTAAAAGTTGCTCCATAATGCAGTCATTTTTATTTCAGCTATTCCTCTGCACTCTTCAATTATTAAAGTTTAATGCACAGAATTCCTAAGGGACTTTCACATTTATTAACAAAACATTTTATGTGCTAACAGAAAATCCCAAAATTAGGAGAAATCATTTACAAGCAGACAACAGCTGTTACAGCATTAAAACTTTAATTGGCACCCCCTAACACATCGTTGGGTATTTCAGTCATCCTCTTAAGGATGAGATAATCCTTATAATATTCTGAAAGAGAACAATTTGTAAGAACAGGATTGCACATTAGCTTAGATTGAGTGTGTATGCAGATACAAATACATGTCTGTCTGAAACAGTTGGTGCCCTGAGAAGACACTTTGAGTCAGGAACCTGAATTCTGCCAGTTACCTGTGATTTCAGACAAGCCATTTCCCTAATTTGCTTCCCAATCCACTTCTTGCCAGTATATCTTAAAAGTTCTTCAGAACCAGGGGTATCTCTCACTGCCCCTCCTATTAGACAGAGCCTTCAGCTACCTTGGTAATGACATTAATAAAAATAATGGATATGATTTGTTAACACACAAGAATGCGAGAAGGTGATTCCTTGTGAGCTATGCAAGTGAAAGAGAAAGATAATTTCTGCTGAATGTCTAAGTAATCTCTATCAATATCAAAGCAACATAAATCAGCTCTGACAATGCATCCTTCGTCCAAATTCTTCTATTCTAAAAACAAATTTTTGAAGAATTACGTTAGTGACTGAGATACAGAGAACACCACTGATGAACTTATTAGTGGACTGGCTCAATGGCACATTTGGAAAAAATAATAAAATGAACAGAATAATTGGTACAGTAAATTATCTCTGTATTTCAACATCCATTCATCTAAACCTTGCACTACTGGAATGAAACTGAAAACTATTGGTGTGCTTCTCCTCAGGGAGTTTTTCCATGTTTGAACAACATTGTCACAAAGTTTTCTCTGTTTTCCTTCATTCCCAAGCAGCCAAAATAAAACAGTAACGGAGAATCCCAAAGAAGATGATTAAAAGTGGTATTTAAAAGATTGCCTTGGGATGGGATTTCACCTCATAAGCAGCTGCTTAAATGTTTTGTTGATCTTGGGTCCTAGAGAAAGATTTGCTCCAATGGTAGGAAATACATAATGGTTTCACAGCTTAGCCACATTAACAAAAAAGTATATCTAATCCTTTCTTCATCGCATAATTAAGAGAATACTTCCTAACGTTGCTGAAGATTTGGCTTTGAATTTTATGTGGGAAACAGAAGGCTAAGCAATGATTATTTGCAGAATAGCAACCCAACTATTTTCAACTGTTTCAATTAACTTCAAATTTAAGCATGAAAAAAATCCAATGAACTATTATCCAATTAAGATTTCAAATGGTTGATTCTGAAAAAAAAAAATAGGTAGTAAAGATGAAACAGAGGTAAAAAAAAATATATTTGCAAAGACTTATTCTTGTCTTGCTTTCACAGGCAACCCTCCTATTAACTTTGGTGGTGATGTATCATTATTGCATGTTTTTCTCTGGTCAGAGCTAGTCTCCAGCTTCTGGCCAAAGAAGATACCCTGTTTCTGTTGTAAGCATAAATGCCAAGGGCCTGAACTATACATGCACAAATATAGACCTAAATTTAGCTCTAAACATGGATCTACATTGAGGAACCTTTCACTCCACAGAGAGCAAGTAACAGACTTCAGTGTGTCCTTTGGAAGCCTAGTCTGAGTAAAGGAAAATCCTCCCTAAATTCCAGTTATTCCTTTTTGAGGTGTACACAGTTGCATGAAACACTCAGGTCAGGTTTTTTAATATCCATCAGTTTCTAAAAAATAAAATATCTGGATTATGACAACTGATCCTTACAACCATCATATTTGAGTTCAGCAATTCATGTGCACGTTGATGCAAAAGGAGATCTTTCAGCCAAAGAACATAATTACAAGTGACTGATATCTGTTGATCTGCATTGTTAAGGAGATGCTGCAGAGAAATTTGTATTTAGTGTCACTCTCACAGCTACTACTCAGCTGTGCTTATCAGCAGCAGAACAAATCCATCAAGAACTGTTCAGAGGGGAAAGTTGACAAGAAAGGGAAATGTACATCAAAACATGAAAGACAATCCTATTGACTTAACTTCAATCACTCTTAACATACTGTATTATATATACATACATGCAATAGTGTTCATACTTCAAGACAGTAAGAAAACCAGGCAGAGCAGATAAATGTTCAGTTTAGACACAGAACAAATGAAACTGTAGAAGTTTGTATTGTATAAAAGCATAGTGCTCCAACACTAGTATTCAGCATACATGGGAATCAATACTATAGACCACAGACTATAACTCATGTTTTGCAAGGTTTCTTCTGGCTTTCTATATGCATCTGTATACATAAAGCAGTCCATCCTCAGTATTATTTTAACAGTTTGGATGATATAACTATACTGTTTCACATGAATGCCATAACAACATGACTTGAACCTCATCTACCTGCGTAACATTTTTAATAAAATATGCTCCCTGCTTGAGGCAACAATTGGCAGTCCCTCTCACACCTGTCTCTGCCAGGTCAAAGTAGGAAAGACTAAGAAATATGGGTTCAGGGCTCAGATGCATTGGGGTAGGACTGCAGCATTGCTTCACATTTACTTGACAAGAAGCCAAGGAGCTGGACAGTTGTATGCCAAAGCTTGCAGAGGTATTAATGAAAATAATGTGGATTTAAAGCATAAATTCACATAGTGGAAAAACTTACTTGCTGGATCCCCAATATGAATAAATGCCAGAGAAGTAGTAATCTAAATGGTTATTAGCATAATTTGAGTGCTGAGTGCTGTTCTGCTCCAGCTACAAATGCGATTGAGACATATGCTTGCTCTGATGGAGGAAATTAGCAGAGGATTACCTCTTTCCCTAAGAAGATTAAACTAAAAAGAAAAAATAATTTGCTTTCCATTGCACTGCTATACCATCTACCATTAAAAGAAAACAGGCTACATTAAAAAGGAGCATCAGTTTAATGGAAAGATTATTCTGACAGTTTCCAGCTTTACAGCCTGTTTAGTCACGTAAGTCAAGCCCACATAAGAAGCAACAGCAGAGGCTGTTGCCTTAGCCCAGACAGCAGAAACATAAAGAATTTATAATGAAATCATTAAATGAAATCAGGAGATCAGGAGTTTGTTCTAGATTCCTGCCTTGCCAGCATTGTAGCACTATCCCATCATCCCATCCCATCCCAACAGAGGAACCTATGCAAAACTGCTGGTTATGGGAACTGAAGACATGAACAAGAATGATCGCTTTCCTCTTCACCCTAACTCTGCCCAAGCCTTCAAGATATGTTATAGATTTCACTGAGTTCGCTATCTATGTATTGTGATTGAAAGTTGAAGTATGAAGGAATAGGGATTATAACACAGTCAATCCTGGTATCTTCAAATCCGTATATCGTGTGCCACATGGTCATGTGCTAGTCATGGGAAAATGTACAGGCTGCATTGGCCAGGCACACTGCTAATGATGCTGGAGGGTGTTGTATATGCAAAAGTTCAAAGGACGTGCAAGCGTTAACACAAATGGGCCATAACACCTTTCCTCATTACCTGACAAAGGACACCCTATCCACGCACGCATGATTGTGTAGTATTCTGTTACCAGGGTAGACAGAGAAATTACAGAATTTTACAGGTATTTTAACTGAGTGACTAGCAGCATTTATAGTTTTCCCCTTTCCTGCAATAGTTGTAGCTGAATAAAGATATTCAGGATCCTTCTTGTTTCCAGATGCTTTTTATAACCACCTAGGTATTTTCTTGAATAGAAGGAGTTGGACTAGAAATACAACCAGAAGAAAAGAAAAGCCAGAAACACAGTCAAGCTCCAGTAGGCCTACATCCGACTCATACCTTGTGCACAGTGTTTCCCACTTCATTCAAGTTCTTCAAGCCACAGCAAATAATGAAAACTTGGCACAGGAGCATACCTGGAATTTTTGTCCGGTGAATCTGAGTGCATTTCCCCGCTCTCCAAGGACCAGTTTAAAGGCTATTGTGGCAGAGAGTAGGTCTCATATGTAGTATCTCCTTAAAGATAAAGGATTAAGATATGTCCAGTTTATGATGCCCATTTTTATTAATTCCTGCATTTCTGTTTGATTGAACCAGTCAACTGCACTTAACCTCAGTCTACAGTATCAAGCAGTCATATCTAAATCAGTTGTATTACTACTGCCATGCTAAGGAAAAACCTCCTCACCTCTCCTTACATAGCTCACTCGTTTGTAAAGCAGATAAAAGAAAGCATTAGGAGGCAACTTGCACTAGAGCTAGTGTCTGATTCTAGGCACAGTTCTGACAAAGTGCTAGAAAAAAAACCTGAACCTAAAACCCTGCACTAAAATGATGTTGGCAGAGCAGACCCAGGAGGCGTTGAGACTCAGACACACATGGCTGAGTCACCATCCCCCTGTGCTTCCTCATTGCTCTTGTCTGACAGCAATTTACTAAAGGTACAGGCTAGCCAGAAATTATTAGCCACCTCCCCTGGCCTAACCTGTACTAGATTAGCTGTGCTTGAAGCTGAGCACAGACAGAGGGAACGATCTGAGCAGGCTGAATGTCTTACTTTGGTGTTTCTGGATTATGCACAGGGAATTTTCCTTCCCTCTCAGCCTGTTTTTGGATATGCAACCCAAGACTCAACGTAGCCAGTTGTCACTTGACAGGTTCAGTGCAGAATCACAAAAAGCAAACAAAAGGAAAGTCTTAGCCCAGCTTCAGTAATGTAGAGATCTGGTCTGTAATGTGAGTGTAAGACAAATGTTTGTTTTTGATTAATTAAATTTATCAAACAAATAGATACTTTTGAGGCGAAATGGGGGAGATACCTTTTGCAGCAGGAAAATGTCCTTTTCTGAAGGATGAGAAGAGCTACCTGCATTACATCCTCAGCAGCAAGGCCTTGTTTGCCCATTAAATACTTTGTCTTGTTCCAGTTTCAGCCTTTGTACAATGAGTGTTCAGTGCCTGTCTTACTGGTTATCTGTGTTCACTCTTAAGTGTACCATTTTTTAATCTGCCAATGTGCTGTCCAATGAATGCCAGCTGGTTCCAATGGCAATGCCAGAGAGCACAGGGCAGGGCCTGGGGATGGGCCAAGGCGGATTGCCCCCTTGCTAAGGAAGGGTTCATCATCTAAGGACAGAGCATCAGTAAAGAGGTTCCTAAGAAAAGTGAACCATTTGTTAGAGCTGATGTTTAGCAGCTAGTTTAGCCCCCAGTTTTGATTTTAACAGCCAGTTCATCCAAATGCAACCTAACTGTCCCTAGCAAAAGCCCCATTTTATTGCTAAAATCAAGCCTCCTTCCCCATATTCAAGATTCAGGCTCTGCAGGTACATAAGACAGCCGACACACTGAAGGGAGTGCAAGTGCTCAGGACTGCCTATTTGGATCCAGGAAAGGAACTGCCTGTATAAATAGATGAAGTAGGGGTATGGATTTTCACAGTTCAAAGTCCTGTCAAAGGGGAGAACTGCAAGGGCACAAAGCTTTCTTGTGTGGGTGGCCCTTCTGGACGCAGCACAATGTGCATTAGGACAAGACTGCATCAGGAAGTTTCCAATGATTTTCCTAGGAAACTTTAATCTCTATGGCTATCAATCTGAAATCTTTCAGGAACAGAGAAAAAATCTTTTAAAAATTGAAGCTAAGCTACCTGGAACAGTTTTATAATTCTACACATTAAAAAGAAATAATATGTAGTTAGCAATCTTGTTGCCCAGATTCTTCCTGCCATGAGTTTAAGCTGACCACATTTATTTGCTTCCTGATAACATCTTCTCAGAACTGCATGGTACCAACTTTTCCAGTGCCAAAACAGACTCTGACATAAACAAATTTGATTTTTGTTTCAGAAAGGAATAGCGTTAGATTTACACTACTTAACAGAGCAAAGGTTAACCTTTGTTGTCACTTTTAGCCAAAATGGAACTCAGAACAGGCAGTAGCTCTTTGCTTTTCTGATCTGATAAAATGAAACAAAAGCAATTAAGGACTCATTTTTCACAATATGGAAAGCAGTTTTTACACTGCTTTCAGTTCTGCCAACAGGGATGTCATCCTGATCCCATGGTGATTTTATTCTTGATCTATCTGTTTTCTTCCTGATAATCCTCCTCACTCTTCCTCAAAACAATTCCACGACAGGGGAGATTCAGATGTCTCAGTCCATTCAGCTTGCTATGGTAAATGGTGAAGCCTTCAGGCTATCTGATCACTCTGACTGTGGATACCAGAGGATTTCAAGTGTAATAGTATATGCCATCTCTCCAGCAGGTGAGAAAAACACCCATTACTGATCTCAGCCTTCACAGCTCACAACCTATGAACCAACTGATATTCTCAGTTCTCAACTCACTGAGTAAAGACTGTAGGGCAGAGAAATGTTCAACTTGTCCTTGCATCTTTAGCAACCCAAATGTCTGTAGCAAGAGGAATTAGAGAAAGAACAGTCATTCACTATGTCAGCCCCGTCAGGACAGAGCATCATTCCATCATGCCCCGACAGCAGCTTATATGAGATACGGGAAGCTATCGTGCTGGATCTTAGCCAGGAGTGTGACTCCTCCTCCTCTTTAAATCAATGGGGATTTGACCATTGGCTGCAGTGGGAACAAGAATAAACCCTTGCTGTTGCTGGGCTCACAGTAGCACTCTCCATGACACCCGCTCTCTTTTTGCTTCCTCATTAACATCCTGTAATTGCAATGGCTTTTTCAGGCTGTTTTACACTGCCCAAGGCAAATCAGAAAATGCCCTCCTTTCCACCACAGGGTCATCTGCATAAACAATTAATGGAAGAGTTGCTGCCCTCAGCTAATATCCTGTCTGTCAGGTTGATATAACCTAGGGCTAGTTAGATCTTCTGAACAATGATCAGTTGCTGCTAATGCTCCAGTAGACTATTAAACTCCTGTTGGCAGGCTAAAGCACCAGACAAACATAGTGGGCTTCTTGATTAACATATTGAAAAGACTGCATCCTGCTGTCAATAATGGTTTTGATCTCCTAAAAGAAGAAAAATACCTTGTGGCAGAAATGTAATTACAAGAGAAACACTGTACTTCCCTGGTTTAGAGCAGATGGAGAAAAGGTCAGCTATCAATTAAGCCATAGGATAAAATATTCTCATATATAGATAAGAAAGGAATCAATGAAAATAGACTCCTTTGTATGAGAATAGATGTGTTTTCTGTTTCACTCATACTGCAAGGAGATGAGCAAGCAAATTTAGAAGAAAAGTAGTTCACTGGCTAACTTCTAACAACCTCATGATAGCATTTTAGGGTTGAGGCAAACCCACAGAAGTTCAATGGTGTGGGTATTTATATCACCTCTAATTCTGTGACATGCCTAGCCCACCCAGATAGTGCAGAGAGGAGAGCAAAATGTGTCGTATGCAGATGGCACCCAGAAACAGAAGGATGGACACATTAGATGAACTAGGTACATTAAAATCTCCAGGTTAGATTTGCACTTGGTGCAAATCAGGCTATAGCTTGGCTTACTTAACTAGGACAGGAAAAAGTCACCTACCATTAAATACACATGGGAAAATTTTTCCCAAGTGAGCCACACAATTTTGATTTCTTTCTACATAGTCTTCAAAACCTGAGACCTACATTTAATCAAGACCTGTCCTGCACAGGTTTCCATTTTCTGTTTCTGTCCAGCACCATCTGAATTTAAAATAATGAGAGATTTTTCCTGGCAGAAATAATATTTTCTTGAGATTTCATTCTTAAGCCTGCCATTTTACATTTAAAGTTTGGTGTTGTTAGAAGATAGAGCTGGGTCAGAGAGGGAAACTCCTTGTGACGAAGGTTAATTGGTGGAAAGTGTATGAGTTCAGCTGAAGAATTCCAAAAGCACTATATATTTTAATAAAATTTCATTAAAATAAACAGTAGCTAGTTTAATTAGGCTCTCATCAAAACAGTCTTTAAAGTAATGTTTCTTGAACTAATTTTTTTTGAAAGATCACATTACAGAAATGAAGGAATGATTTTTACTTTATCTTTTCTGGGTATGTGGAGAGGTCCTGTCCCGAGGTTTTCATGCTGAAATACGGCCTCTGCCTTAGACATATCCAAGTTCATTTATAAAAAAACCCTAGAAATTACCATGATAAAAGTATGCTTAATCTTTACTCATTAATGAGCTCTTCAAAGAAAAATCGTTTTTGTGTACTTCTGAAATACCCCTGAGAATACGAATAATATTTCCAAGTCTTTTAACAGATGTGCTGGGCATCTTCTACATTATAAATGTGTATGTACAGCATGAGTCATGCAGAAATAATAAATAATCTTCTTCAGTGTTTACTAGCTCCCTTTTGTTGTTCATAGAAATTTATCCTTTTGAGATTACTACAGAAATTATATTAAAAGTAATCACAAGTAATTCTGTTTAAAGTTTAAGGAATTAATTACTCAGTTTATTTTTGATGAATGATAGTTTAACCTGAAAAATTAAGATCGTCTGTTTACTTGAAGTGCCCACGAACTCCAACTTCTATCGTATTTATTTTCTTCAATTCTCTCCCAATCTATTTCTCTGATGTGTCTAAACAATGGCTAAGACTTAGAAATATGCCAGTGCCAAGCACAAATGACTGGTATGCACAGACAGGGGCAAACTGCTTTGCCTCATATAAGCTATGATATCTCTAATAGCAAAGGTTAAGTATAGGTAATTCTCCAGGGGAAAAAACAACTAAAATGCGTCTGCCCTTTGAGGACATTAATTTTTTTCCTATTTCTGATTGCTCTGTGAGCTAGATCTAATTCAGACCTTAACCTATAGCTGAGGTCTATTTGTTTAGAAAGAAAGCCTCTTTCTTTTCCCTGCTTTCAGTAGAATATGAATAGATATTAATTGTTGTCAAAACATCAGACTTGCAGAAGATCATTTTGCTGTTGCTTGTGCTGTGATTCTATAAGCTTGTAAGCTTTTGCTGATTTAATTTCACACATGCCAATCACTTTCAAAATTTTGACTCAAGAAGTTAAAGACCATAGTCCATCAATGCCTGCAAGCTGCTGAGGAGTCACCTTGCAGCTTCTACATGGTACATTAAAGACACAGCAGACTTCTGCTCACTCTAAATAAGCGTTAATGGCCACATAAAGTGTACACCCCTGAAAAGGATCCAAAAAAGTGACATATATGGAAAGATAAAACCTCACTATTTCCACTTTCCAAGAGTATTACTAGTGTAAATAAGGGAATTTATTTTCTTTTCTTTAGTGCTAAACCCCAGAAGTTTAGTTTTGGGGTCTATCCTCACAGATTTACCCCCCTCCACACTGTACAAAGGACATCCAGCTTTAAAAATTGTGATAAATACCACAAGATTTGACCTACTGTGCATTTCACTCCATCCTCTCCAACCGCTGCTCAGTTCTTTCACAAAATAATAGTGAATTAGATCCAATGCCCCCTTTCATGTTACCTACTAAACTTTTAAAAAATGTTCACTGCTAAATCTATCAGTAAATCCATTTTCAAAGCTATCTCCTAGCTTCCATAAATTCAAGGTTAATGCTTTGAGGCAAATCTAGACATAGAAGATTGAGTGTATACTACATTATGGGCACCATTTATATTTATACTGCACAGCTGAATAATAGATGGATTTACTCCATACACTATATTTATATCAAACCTTTTAAAACTGTCATCTCAATTGCCTAGATACCAGATCTCTAAATTCCAGTGCCATCAATGGAATCCTGAAAATATAGGATTCAGCTTCAATTTTTAAATTACAGAGTCAACATAACAAAAAACGTAAAACACCTGCATCAGGGATGAAAAAGATCCTTACAGTAAGAATAACAATATCTGAAACATTTTGTGTATCATTTTTTCCTGGCACAAATTAACATTTATTTGATATGATTCTACTACTCACGATAAACCAGAGCAGTTTACAAAGCTGCATCTATCATTATTTTTTGGATCAGTTATTCTTTGATGACTTAAGTGCCTTGTTTTGTGTATGTTTCTGAGCAGATGGAGGGTGAATTCTGATTTTGGCAATTAGCAGATGGGTCATTGAACATAATTTTTATTTAGTTAATATATTAGTTTTTGTAAAATAGAGGCTTAATGAACTATTTTACATATAATTGTTAATAATGGTAACTATATTATTCTGAGTAGGCAAGTTGCATAACTCTTATGTACACAGTAAAGGGGCATACTCAGCACTGGTCATGCAAAGCTCTTGCTTTATTCAGAAGAGAAAGAATCTCATGAGGGTAACAAATGCTAGCTTGCCCCTTCAACAGCTTTGTATTTGAAGATATAAAAATATTTAAAAGAGAGTCTTATTTCTGTCATTCTCAGATAAGAAAGTTGCACTTTAAACAGAGCAAAAGTTTGGCAAAGTTCAGACTGGGAGTTGTCAGCGGAGCTAAAAACAGACCCTGTATTCCTGAGCTCAGCTGGTATCCATGCCCAGCAGCACGGGTCTCTCAAACAATGCAACACGGGATCAAGCCATAATGAGAAGCCTTCAGGGTCACAGGCCATCAGTCCTGGCTTGCAACAATGACAGCTCAGCCGTGATAAGGGAGGAAGATATACCTTTCCACTTACCCATTTTTATTCCTTCCTTTACCTTTCCCTTCCTTCCACTCTACTTTGTCCAAGACAGACTGCTGTGCATTTTCCCCCCTGCACTAGATTCAACCCCCAGGGGAAAAAAAAACCCAAACAAAAACCGAAGTGAAAGTCTATAAATAATCCATAACTTACCAAAGCAGCATTGCACCTTCTTCCAGAGTTGGGAACTATATAGAAAATGAGAAAGAATCAACCATTCCCAAGTAACTATGTCATCATTTATTATTGCATCCATTCCTCAACGGTTAATGCAGGTCAGGGTAATTTAGACATCTTGAAGCTGCTCTAAATTACTCTTTAGACCTCAATCATTCTTTATAGCACCTAGGACTATAGCACAAGGTCATTTTTTTCCTCACTTCCATAGGTGTACTATGGATCTGACAGCTGAGAATCTTGAAGCAAATTTCTAGGAAGGGTCAGGGAACTCTCAGCATCACAAAGGAAAAGCAATTCAGAGGTGATCAGAGAGCAGGGAGTCTCTGAATCAGGGTGGTGGTTTTGCCTGTTATAAAGATGAATTTAGTCCCTGACAACCAGAAAATGTCCTTCAGTTTGGGTTATTTCTTGGGGTCTAATTAAATTATCCTGGGTGTCTTTCTCTCCGTAATGCTCATCAGGAGGCTGACAGATTTGGTTCCTGCATCTCAGGAAAAATTGCATGCATATGTCAGTGGAAAAATCACAGTCTTCAGTCATGGTTTTGAGAAGTATCATATAAATAAATAAAATCACAGAACTGTTTTCTGTGAGATCTCTCTCTCTCTCTTTTCTCCCTCTCATGCATACAGGCTCCTCACTGGGCATGAGGCCTACGCAAATGTGAAAAGTGACTTTAGGGATACAAAGTGCATCCTGCTTGCACGGAGGTTTTCAGACTGTCTTGAACAGATTATTCATGATGTATTGAAGCCAAGAGAACAATATGGAAAGCAGATTGGCTATGCACCTACAGCCTGACGCCAATTTGGCTCTCCGTTTAGAGGCTGACATCATCTCTTGAAAGAGATGGAGCTACAAATCTGTTTAGCCTAAAAGGAGGACACTCTGCACAGGTCTGGGCAGGTCGAATGATAGTGTGCTCAGGCTTCACAGCATAATGAGTTATTAAATACCTATGATTTTGAGGGGGGAGAGTTTACCTTCAAACTATTGACATTAGTTTGGCATCAAGTGTATTTTGCGCTAGACAGCTGGTACTAACTCGAAGGTTATAGTACTTATATAGAGAAGACAGACAGGATATGGCAGACATACAACAAGACAGAGAAGGTTTTCCATATGGAAAATGCTTTTTAAAATCCAAAATATAGAGATTTGGGGTCTCCATATTTTCATAGTATTTCCAAAGACTCATTTTTCCAAGGATAAAAAGTGAACTTAAAAACCTGGAGATTAATAGGAAGTATCCCTATAGTGAAACAGCTGACAACTGCTGAGCTGTATTTTAAGAAATATTCACGTGCCATTCAGAGACCACACAAGTTTATCCCACTTGTTTGCCTCTTACTATAAGGGGGGGTGTGGGGGGGAGGGATAGAGAAAGGGAGAATGAGTGAAGAAGAAAGCTGTGTGAGTGAGTGCTCTGAAGCAGCTGAGGATACAGTTACTGAGAATTAGGATATCAGCCTGATGAAAGGGTTCATTATGGGATCCTAGGACTTCAGGAGATCAGAGGAACTCTGGGGACGCTTTTAGATCCTGAATTCCAAGATGCCATTCCTACTGAAACCTGAGGATGACCTTGAATACTCATAGATAAACCCAGGGATAAGGTTGCTACATAGCTTGTCTACAGTGATTCGTTAGTGAGAATCCATTAATGAGCAACTAGTTCACTGAACCAAAGAACAACCTATACTTAGTAATAACATGACTAAGACATTGCCCTACTTGAGCAATCAACTAACTTTGGCCAGGAGAAGCCAAAGAATCTTAAGCTCTTGGATTTCTCTTTTTACCCTGTTTCATTCACCTGTCACACGTAAGATGACTGGGTGAGCACTGGTCTGCCTCGTGCTGAAGCCCTGCTCCCACTAAAGGCCATGACAAAACTCCTGTTGACTCATAGGACCATGCCTTTTCCATCAAACAACACATTTTGATTTACTAACGCACTTATTGCACTGTTCTTCTCTTTCCTCTGTGGAAGGAAGACTTAAAAAAAAAAAGTCTCTTCTGTCTTTTCTGCTTAATCGCAGCATCCGTACTGCAACAAGTCTGAAGGTTACTGTGCTACAGAACAAAAGGAGCTAATGTTGCCTGTGCCTCAGCTCTCTAAACTATTAAATTGACTCCACTTTTTTCTCATGGGTTCAGCATCCAAGCTGGGACACTCTAGCTTGACTGAGATCACTCTGCAATGCTATCCATAGATGCTGCACTGACTTTTTGGTGTGCTGCATTGACTTGTGGATTTTTGGGGCAGACAACACAGAATGTAGTGCTGCAGCAACATGAGCTACCCTATGAATCCTTTCCTAGCCTGTTGTAGGAGAACTCAGTTCCCTTGTTTGCGCTAATGGGCAAAAATTACCTTGAACTAACAGTTCATTTACACAAAACACTTCCAAATGAACACATTTCAGGTTTCTATCCTGTGCCTGTGTTTTGGTCGGAAGGTGCAGTTACAGTCCAGACCAATGAAGCAAACCAGTTATTAGTATAACTCTCAGAGGAAGGGATAGAGGGAGGGAAGGAGGATTCATAGTGAGTATTTCTCCAGTGGCTGGCTAATAAGAGAAAACAGAGACATCCTTTCCTACAGAGATCGTACATGCCGGCATGAAGAGATACATGGGAAGAATATTTACAGAGGTGCTGATAGATTTGGTGATGATTTATTCTGGGGGCACACAACAAACAGAAGAGTAGCAAGACAACCCTATCATGGGCCAACTAGCAACAAAGCCAGATCTTCTGCATGAGGAAGGTCCCGTCTCGGAGGTCTGTGAGGAATATAGTGGTGCAGACTCATACAGGACAGTGAGACATCCAACCTCACCCATGTCAAGCACTTCAAAGCACACATAGCAAGAAGTTTTAGTAGCTTTCTAAGTATCTGTAATAATGCTGCTGAATCAAAATTACCATAACCAACACACACAGACACACTAGCAGAAAAGGAAACATTGAACAAAAGAGAATGCACAGAGCACTAAGGACTACCTTTTGGTCCTTCTACAGCTGCAATAGGGGTATCCTCCAAAGGACAGGCAGATGGGCTGTTTTGTAAAAACTGCAAATGATCATTTTTATCTACCAGTCCAATTTGCATACATTAAAATGCACATCAGGACTATAAAATCCCAAATACTTTGGTTTCTTTGTTTTTTTATGTGGGACCTTTTTGACTGTCATATCAGAAATATCTGTAAATACAAAATATGTTTAACCACTGTCCCTATTTCTCAAAGATCTGAAAAGCTGAAGTGCTAAAAAGGTATTTATATTGCAGGAAAAAAAGGACTAAATGCCAGCTGATGCTTACTTCAGCTGTAACTGGCAACAGAAATGCATATCATATATGCATGTGCACACACACACATCTTTAAGTTTGCATTTAAGAGTATACTGTAGTTTTTATGTAAGATGTAGCCCTGTGTAGCTTATAAACAGCTGTATTTCAGCAATTTATTTACAGCAAAGTTTTTCTTTAAACTAAAATGATCTATCAATTTCTGTGCCACTGTTAATAGAAGAAAAGCAACAGGAAGTAATGTTGTCCAAGTAAAGAAAATATGTAAATATTTCTCAGGGAGTTAATATACATTTCCCCAATAAATAGCTGAACAAATATATAGGAATCATGTTTCCTTTCAGGCTGAATGCAAAACCCAACTTAGCTTGCTTTGTTTGGTTAAAGCCAAGATGGAAAATAAAAATCAAGTAAAACACACGCAGCAAGTTGGAGAATACATGCCACCATATGCCCTAGTACAGAAAAGCAATAATCATTCAAGAGGGAAATCTCTGTAGACTCTACCAGTAAAGAAACTTAAACCACAAAGCTCTTCTTTTATACTTTTAAAGGGGATAAGCACATTGCAACATGTACGTTACCATCTCATGTTTTTGTACCTACGGGGAACTGAATTGCTTGATTTCCTGTAAATTCAGAAAGTTCTTGTGTAGCTACAGATAAACAGAAGTTTGAATAAATACACTTCTGAGTCATCAATCAACCTGTCGTTTACTTATTTAGTGGGAGGGTGAATGTCTTTTATGAGAGTCTGGTGGAACACCACAGAGGTTAAGAACACGCTCAATCTGTTTGTTCGCTGCTCCACCATGCTCCCCGCTACCCAGCCCAGCAGAGGGAGGAGGATTCCTACCCTGAGTGAGGAGGAAGCCTGCCAGCTTCCTCGCGTGGGTCTGCTAATGCAGCTCTGTTTGACCTCCCGTATCCCTGTTTTCGCAGCCTCAAGCGGCGACTGCCAATCATGCCAAATTGTGGAGTGGGTTTGCAACAGTCCATAATATCAGCATATTTCAAATGGCAGGTGGAGAGATTTCTTTGTCAGAAAAGCGAGCTGTGCTGGTTCTGTTAAAAAATGAAGTGATGTAACACGCCTCCCTATAAACTGCAACACACAGGAAGCAATTAAACACTCAGGGCCAGATTCTCATCTCCCTAAAATGAAGATAACAACACATTTTTATGGACTACAGTGAGAGCAAGTGTATATCTGAGCGTGTGAATCCTCCTTTGAATTTAGGAATTTGTACTGACTTTGCACATAGGCAGAAGGCACCTGCTTATCACTTATATCAGTTCTCAGTAGCTCAAATCCAGCAATGCAAAACAAGTGTCGTGACCGTAATTTACTTCTTATGAATGGGAATTTTCAGTAAAGATTAAGAGAAAAAGGGCACCCATCTGTCATATGTAGGCTTCTCTGTCTCTTGAAAGAGTTGAGAGAAGAAATAAAACGATGAACTGAAAAGGAAAGAAAGCACAGAGAATTAAGGTGAAGCCTTCCTTCGATGCTGCTCGGCATAGTTCCTTTGAAATCAGAGTGGTAGTGCTGGTGTGCAGCACTTGAAAGAGCCACAGCATAATGAAGGGAAAAAGAAATAAACAGAGATGGTTAGGTGGATATCCTGAGCTACTAGAGATGCTTCTGTGTCTTTTTCACTGACCAAAAGACAAGATTACAGTCTTAAACTGTAACAGTCTTAAAAGATACTGAAAATTGGAAACAACCACAACAAAACCTTTCTTGTTATTACCTACAATTTCAATGTCCTTTGACCAGTAGGGCACCACAGACTGTCTACCTACAACACTTGGATGCATAAAGAATAGCTACAAATGCCATTATTGTTACAAATGAGCAGCTAAGCTTGGGCAAGTGATACCTAAACCATTCAGCATCCATCTACTATACTCTACTGTATTGTACTGTATCCTTTTCTCTAGACAAAACTGATAAAAAATGCCAAGAAGTTAATAAATCACACAAAAAAAAATGGACTAGAATACCTACATGATCATTCTGCAATTCCAGTATGTTAATTACTTGTAATATCACCCACCTCTGTAAAACGTTGCTCTGCACAAGTAATAGGTACAGAAATTACGTGAAGCAAGGGGAAAGTTAGTTCTTACCCATAAGCACTGTATCAGAGTCAGGATTAAACTTTTATGTAGAGAAAAGATGCTTGAAATCTCTGCCTCAACCTTGAAGCCTTGAAGGCCTTGAAGTCCTTTGGCAAACCTGTTTAGAGCATAAGAAGCATCACCAAGGAAGAAGTGTGGTATTGCCTAGCAGAATATAGCCTCAGATATAGGACTTTCATATACCACATGACATATAGATATACTAAAATGTCAACCAAAAAAATTATAAATTATCAGACCCTGTTTTGAAGATCTTTCAAAATAATTTTCTTGCTTTTGTATACTAAATAAGAAACATAAATATATTTAGCAATTGCATTTATAATTATTCCATTATAAAATGATTAATAATTTGTTTTCAAAAAGCACAAACATGTATGTGAAATGTTAATTGGGAAAATGTGTGAAAGTAAGGGTCTTGGTTACTTTGAATTTCCTTAATGATCTCTAAAGGAAGTTTGGAGATTAGGGGATCATCAAGTTTTCAAGGAAAGAATACCACTCCATTTTCTGTAACAGTTTTGTGATTTTTCAAGTATGCAAGTGAAAAGAGCATCCAGATCCCACTTAAAATATATCCTGATACCTTCTCTCAACCAACAGATTTGATTTTTGAAAAGGATAATGGACTTCTAATATTACGTGGAGCCTATTCACTGATGGAACTCAGCCATATATGTGGGAGCTGTAAAAGTTACCTTCAATATATTTGTAACAGATATTTTGGCATCCTTCATTTCAGATTGTATTATCAGGGAGAAATGTCTTCAATGGATTTTCTCTGAATAGTAAGATACCTGAAAAATTTCTCATCAAAAATTTTAAACTACATTTAATTGACACAGAGAAAATTGAAAAAACCCTCTGTGCGCTTGTCTGGATAAAAATCTGGAGGACAAAACAGTATAGTGCCTGTCTAATAAAGATTTCCCTGAGTCCCCTGAAGATTTCAGAGAGTTCGACACATAATTGCATTCCCATGCACAGTGGAATGAATGCAATGCCAAATTGGTTCTGTTAAACAAATCTGACGTGACATACTCGGAAGTGAGGTCACAGAGCTTTCTGGCTACGACATTTTAATTGAAATATCTGCTATATTTAAGACAGTGCAGAACAACCAGCTGAATCATCATGGAAGATCCTACTGGATCATCTATCCTGCAAAAAGCACAAGGAATTTGTACCATGTGCCCAGCTCGTGTTACCAACCTCAATGTCTGAAAACATGGAATTAAGAGAAAACATTTAATTTGAGTGGGATATATAATGCAAATTTATATAAGGGACATCAGGATCAGGACCACAGAAAAAAATTTAGAATTTGATAGATCTAAGTGATAATGCACAGGTTATATTTAGAAATAGTAACAACAACGGAAGAACTGAAACAAAGAGTAACAGGTCACCAGGTTTTATAACTGAATTCTTGGTGCCACTAAGGTCAGTAGCAAAATATTCATTAACTTTAATAGGATCAGGATTTCACCCAATATTAATGAAAGGAAACACAGCAACTACCATTTATGAAGACCTCTAATCTCTTGCCCTTGCTCCTGTCAGTAAGTCCTCTCTGATGTCTAAAATTTAGACAGGAAAATAATGTGATAGAAGAGTTAATTTTTCATTTTTTTGCACAATAAATGAATGTCATTTCAGTTTTCAATCAGTTTCTGCCATCTATTATAAGCTATTCCTTGAGGTATTTTTAGCCTAACTTCCAAGCTGAAGCTTAAGGCAGGGGAGTTAAGTGACCCTAGGGAGAAGTAGGAAAAAAAAAAAAAAAAAAGAGAGAAAGATGGGGGAAGCAATACCTGTTTTGGCCAGTGAACTGTGTGATGTAACCTGCCACCAGGATTTTTCTTCTTCAGGATTTGAAGGAGAAATTTCCACTCTTTGGTGTCCCAGAGGTCAGCAGAGAAATAACAGAGAGAACAAATGTGGAGACTGGGGCAGATAACGAGTGCTCTGGCTGTGTGCTCAGCCTGGCCTTCTTACAGTTTCCTGCATTGACAGGAATTATTGTCATTATTTCTTTTAATCCTTAGCTTTTACCTAGAAGCATCTGGAGTTAATACTTAATGCTTAGTTTTAGCTCCTTTAGTATTTTCTGTAGTCTGGTTTAGTCTTTCCCCACCATAATTTTAAACTCCAAAGGTATGTCTTCATTGTTGAGCTAATTGACATGAGTTAGTGTAGATCAAGGTGAAGGCAGACACATGTGACATAAATCTTGAGCAGCACAAGGCAACCAGATGACCACACAAAAAGCTTAAATTTGTGTGGAGAGTATAAACATGTTAGGATCTGCTGAGCTTTAGCCTAGGCTTGTGTTAAAAGTTCTTCAGCACTCAAATGAAGGGATATATGTGTGAATTTTTGATGTGGGTAGGTTCTTAGTGAGTGACAGAGCTT
The DNA here is from genome assembly GCA_031468815.1 of Morus bassanus. NCBI lineage: Eukaryota > Metazoa > Chordata > Aves > Suliformes > Sulidae > Morus > Morus bassanus. Next base: position 51,964,308 of record CM062567.1, on the reverse strand, counting down.
GAGTTATATTTTGAGTTATCTCTGGAGTAAAATAAGCTTTAAGCCCACGGATCCAACACATTATTTGCGAAGTGGCTACGATGACAAAAGGAAGGCAGGTGTGAGCTCTTCCCTCTCTGAGATTGGAGGCTGGACGTATTCCTTCTCCTTCTGTCCCGCCTGGATCCAGAAGACATGCTTGCCCTCTCTGTTGCCTTCCATCTCATGGCACACAAATACATCTCTTTCAATTGGGTGTCGTAAGCTATAGTGCTTGTTTACAACCAAAATTTACATTCCCTCATTATTGTAATTGTTCAGCTCGGTAATGCAATTTGAAATCTGCAGCTTCTGATCATAAAAGCACTGAAGTATGGAACTTACTGTCACAACTCTTACACTGCGGGATAGATGCGCTCCACATCACATCAGGGATCTGACTGTTGCCATGCCTTAGCTCTTTTTGGATTCATCTGTCTTAGTTGCCTCCCATGGAAACTGGGGAACAAGAACACCAGGGAAGGAAAATGGTTTTGTGCTGTGCTCAAGGTGGCACGTTAACACAAAATATTGATGCAGCTGGAGCACTAACGTGAACCTGACAGCTGGATAATTCACCCAGCAGCTTTAGGAATCTCATGGAATCACAAAACTAGCAGCAATTTAATTTATTTAGCAGGAAATGCCTATTTGTGGACAGCTAAATGTAGCACATAACTGTTGATTTTGAGAACGTTTTGGTTTGATGCTTTCTGGGAATCCATAGTTTTGATTACCCATTTTCAAACCCAATTTTCAACTCAACTTCTATTTTATTTGGTATATCTCATGAAAAAAAAAAATCAGGAAAAACCATTGTGCACAAGCCTCTTCCTACTCAGCTGTCCTTCTGAAATTACATTTCTTTAGCTTCTCACAACTTTTTGCATTCATTCCCTCTGGGCATTTAAGGGGGAAAGACAAAAACAAGCTCAGAAACAATGGATTCATATACATTTGGATATAAAGACAACCAGTTCCCACCCACCCTTTCTTAAAATGAGATCGCAGGATGCTATCGCATGAAAGAGACCCTCACATCATTTTTCAATTTTCTCTAACACAGTTTTCAGTAAAGTTCCTCATTTGGAACACATCACACATTGTCAAGCCTAGCGCCATGTACCTGAGATTTGGCAGGCTTTGCAACACTGTAGGTTCTACTTCTTTTTGACATCCTAGCAATCCTTGCTGATGGTGACAGGAAAGGCCAGAGGGGAATATGAAAAGCAGCTGGGACCACACTGGAGTAAGGAATCAGTGAAGGCTTGCCCAGGCTCACTGATATTAGTTGCATATTGAGGCCAGCCTTTGGTCAACTCATGGCTGTAATTTTCAATAGAACATATGCATTTTTACTCAGGCTTTTATTTTATCGTCAGATCTTTGGTATTTAAAGTCCTCCCTGCTTTTGTTCTCTGGTAAGGAGGGAACAGGCCAAGAGAAAAGAAAACTGACCTGCTCCACCAGATACTTTGGTATGTTGCTGCAGATAGAGTGGCAGGACTGGTGCCACTGGCATAAGAAGCCAGCCTTATTTAGTACCTAGTCTACCATATTATTCGGACAGTAATTTGAGCTCCTTGGGTTTTGCTTCTTTGAGACACCTGCCCCTGGTCTTGCAGGACTCAAATGTCAGCGAACGAGAACAGAGAATAAATGTCTTCCCAGTCTCTCTGTTTGGCAAGCTATTCTTCAGCTCCCCTCTTGCTTTCCAAGTCATACAGGTATATACCTTGAAGACAGAGAGGGGCTCGGGTAAAGGAAAATATACAATAAAAGGCTGCAATTTGGAAGGACAAGTATCTCTGGGGACCTGAATAAGGAATTGTGCAGTAAACACTGAAGAAAAACTAGAATGATGCTGGCAGCAGTGTTATCTTTCACAGAGCACTGCAACCCATAGGTGTGTCATGGGAAGTAAGTGTGCAATTATTATAGTATGATCTGCTCCAGGAAATAACACACAAAAAAAATCAAAACTTTTTCCTGCACCTTAGATTTAGAGAAGCGAACAGAGTGAAAGCATGAAGTAATGGAGCTGGCGGTGCTCTGTAAAAGGAAAGGCTCTTTCAAAGGGGGTGGGTGATCTAAAAGTCAGTGAGAAGGAAATGAAGATCAAGTCCTCTACAAAAGTAGCACAAGTCTAGATCAGTCACTGTTAACCCCACTGAGAAGAACAGCTCAGCAACACAGAGCAAGGAAGGCAGGATCTCTGACCTTGTGCAATGGGGCAAGCACTTTTTCTATCTTTCTATTCAAAAGAATTATAACCGTACTTAACACTGGTGAATAATTTCTGCTGATTCATAGAGAGATATTTGCTAATTCCACCAGCATGAAAAGAGAGATACTGACAGAAATATTGCAAAGGAGGCTTACAGTTACGCCAGTCTTTTCAAACTGTCAGCAGTCCCACAAGCAACATGCATTCTTACAATAGGTTCTTAAGAAGAACATCTAAAATGTGCAAGGGAGTGTTACATAGATGCATGGAAATTAGCTCAGATTGGAGTAGTATGTGTGGATTTCCTCATGGGCTTAGAGCTGAGAGGGGCAGAAACATCCAGTGAAACAGGGCAAATAATTCCACTCTGTCCAATGCAACAGGGACTCATCAATAGGGTAGAGTACAGGCACTATTCCCAAACTGCTTTTTCCAACAGGTTGAGGGCTGTTTTGCCTCTCTGGCATGAAACGAAATATGTAAATAGGAAATACGTGATAGGCTCAGAAGGTTACCATGCCAGAATTAAAGGAAAAAATATACTCTAATCTGGATATGAATTAGTGTTCCTGCATAATATTACAGAAATTCTGTATCAAAAGGTTGTCTGAGGCATCGAACTTCTGCATAGTGCAAAACTGTGATGAAACTAGACTCTCCACATCTGCTCAACAAGAATAAAATGAAGGTATATAATCAGAAAATGAAACAGACCTCTTCCTTAGGAAAACATTTTCTCTAGGTGGACTTTCAGTTGTGAAAATCCTATACAATGTAATTTGTCATGAACACTAATACTGTCCTGCTTGGAACGCCAAATTAGAATCTACTTACCTTTTTCTGCACCATTACATCCTGAGAATTACCCGACTGAAATCTATTGGTTTGGATCAATATTCTACTTTGCATCCATGAGCGTCAACCATACTGCTCATGAAAGCTGCAGTTCCTGGCTTCATGTGCTCCTGTTGATTTACTTTCTTAGTAAAGTACATGTCCCCCAATTCATTAATATTTTAGTAGATGTTTTGCTCCATACTCTGTGACTAGTTTTAACATATAGACACTTCCTACAGATTCAAAATGATCTCTGCCCTCCATCCCTCCACACTATAATGAAAGACGTGGTGTGGAAATTATTCATTAAGCTTCTGTATCCTTCCAAAATCATACACGTGGCATAAATTACTGCAGAGGAAAGGCACCACATGACCCAAAGACTGTCTATAGTCCAACACTATGAAAATGCTTTTGAATAGCTCATTCCAGCAAAGAGCAAAACATATATTAATATAAGACATCTTCTCTTCCCCTGCCATCAAGTGGGAAAACCCATTAAAGACACACACTTTCAATTAGGCTATTTTGCTTCTTTCTTTCTGCTAGCCTGCCCAGCAGGTTTGGTGTTCCTCTTTAGTTTCTTTTTTTCAGTGCTTTCTACACTAGAATACTTTTCTAAATTATGCTGGAACCTTTCTCTTGTGATCTTCATTCCAAAACCATTCTATTCTCCCCTCATTACTTCAGATGGTAGTTTCAATTCCTATTTCTTCCTACTCCAGACACTCATTCCTCGCCCTTAAGAACAGCTATTCTTGTGTTTCTTCCCAGCTACCATTCTTGTCTGTGTTCCTTGCCTGAGCTGGACGCCATCAAGCCCACCCATCAGATGATTTGTTTTTCCCATTAATTTTCCCCTCTCTCAAATATGATCCATAGACAGAGTAATTTTCTGTAGTTTGAGATAGCCATCTCTGTAAAGAAAGATATGGTTTCAGTTTATATTGTGTTATTACATGAGTTACAAGTAACAGCAAGCAAAAATCAAGGACTTTGACTTCTTCCCAGCTTACGTAGCCTTTGCTTAGAGGAGAGATATACTCCAACCCAATGAAATTACCTAGGGCCCTCACATATCCCTTAAACAGTAGATTTTTCTGTATAAGAAGTGGTAAGTGTGACTAATAGTGGAAGCACTGTTAAATGCAAGCAATCATGAACATAATAAAAAGTCCCTTTGGGGTCTTTTTGGGGGTAGCAATAAGTACAGCAGATGTTAGCAGCTTTCAGTAGACTCAAATTTTCTGTCATAGGTGTAGACCACTGGGTGCAGAGTTTGAGTCTACAGACAGGCTTGCTTTTCATAGTCCCCCTTTGCCAACCATCTGGAAGTAATTGGCAGATGCCCCCAGAGATCCATACCCACACCTTCAAAACTCCTCACTGATACCTGCCTTTCCTGTCACACATTTGGCACAGGTAAAGAAGGAACTTTAAATTGTTTCCCTTAGGGAACTTGCCCATTTGTCTGACTGGGAAATTTCAGATGGCCTCCATTACACTTAGGCAAGTTCCTCTTGTCTTACTGCGATTAGGACAGATGTTGAGGTATAGCTGTAGCCCTGCATCTGGATGTACCCATTCAGGAAAGTCTGTAAGTGGAAGGAAATATTCTGGATGTAGCACAAAATAATCCCCATATTGTCCTTCCTAGGTGCGATAAATTTCAGGCAGCATCACCAACATCCTTCACATTGCCAGTGCCATGTAACAGAGCTCTCTGTAAACAGGATCCCATCTCTCCATTTCCATGAAAACATCATCATTGTTACTCCTTTCTGTTTGACCCTCAGAGCTGCCCATCCCCTCAGTTTATCCCGTTATACTTTCACACCGGTCCTTATGTTTAGGGCCTCAACTTGATTCATCCCACCATTGCTTTACTTTCCTTCCTTCAGATCCTTTTTTATAACACATTAGCTACACAAAGAACCTCTTTTCTGTTAAGATTTCTGATATTCCAGTTATCTATTGACTGTTTAGGCTGTAAGAATACCTGCTGAAACGTGTACCACCTGAATATAATGCTGAGGAGTGTCTCTGTTTGTGAGGCATGCAATAAGCTGTCCGCTCTCCGCAGATCAGCAGTTTGGATTTGGGCTGCAAGCTCAGGGCAGCCTGACCCACATGAATGCACCATGTCATCCAGACAGTTTTGGAAACCTTATAGTCAGCAGCCACCTCCTTTCTTGTCTTATGATTTTAACTGTGACTGGCTTGAAGTCACATGATACTCTAATTAATTAAACCTTCTGCATACATCACGTATCTGCATAGAGATACAAGTTCTCATCACCAACATAAATGAAACCATAAATCAGTTCACCAAACACAGCTCAAGAAATTCAGAGTAAAAAGTTGGAAATGTCCTTACAAGTGATTCATAATATTACACAGTTCCTCTGTAGTATTGGAGAGCGTATATGCTTGAAGTTTTCTCTTTCAGATTCCAGAAAAAGAGATGTTTTTTCTTGCACTAAGCAGCAGCATCAGGGAAGTGACTCATGGCAAAACAAACAAATCAAACAGATAAGAAGTGAAAAAGCAGTTTTGAAAATCAGGGCAAAGAAAGGAATTTTTTAAGAGGTTACACTCTTTATTAATCAGCACCATGATTTTATGTCAGTCTTTTGTGTCTTAATGCTTAGTAAATGGTTGGCCATGAATGGGCCAATAGGCAGTAGCACTCTTATTTCTGCTTGTGTGACTGTCGCTTCCAGGTAAATGGAAGGGACAAACATCTGGGCACAGATATTTGTGCTACCAGTGCATCCAAAAGATTTACAAAAGCTGGTTACCAAGCAACTGTTTATGACAGAAATCTAAATAGCATCCTTTTGGTAGTCAGATTTGAGAACAGAAGAGTCAGCCCCCACTGCTGTTGTCAGGTCACTCAGGAGATAGCATGTCTCACACCGCGAGTGTGACCTGTCTCATAAATGGGTTCTTATTAACCACCCCGTACTCTTTCTGAAGTTGCCCACTCTTAGGCTGTAAATTGTTTATATTAAGAAGGTAACTCTTACAAAGCATGGATCACACAGTGTTAAATGACTAGGCGAACATGTAAGTGGGCTTCTGGATGTCTTACTGTTACCTTGATATTTATTTAATGGACTAGACACTGACACAAAATGATGATAAGTGCCAATTATGGAGCTGAGAGAGAAAGAGTGCTCCAATTGGGCTGGTAAAAAGCAAAAAGCGGCAATCTTATAATGCTTCTGTGAGCTGCTGTCCTCATACTGGTGCTTTATCAAACACAAATTTCTTTTTCTCTTCCAGATAATTTTATTATAAACAGAACATTTCTATTTTGAAGATTGCATTTTTTTTCCTTTTGTTAATTTCCAATGGTAGAACACAATAAATATATATATATACACACACATACATATACACATAAAGATATGCATACATACATTATATTTTTATATATAGGCTTCAGGTTTTAAGGATACCACTGAGGGCAGAGTTCAGGCCACAATATGAAGGACAGCATATTGGCCTCTCCTGCCAACAACGAGGAGCAGCAGCAAAATTGCACTAATGCCACACTCCATGAAACCTCAGCACATCCAACCAGATGTGCTGTTTCTAGGTCTTATTCATCTTCTGACCCCACTGCACACAGAGTATTTGGCAATGTGTACGTGGGGAACATGAAAAGGAAATGGAGATGAAGGCTTCCCAGGCCTGCCACCACCACTAAAGGCAACAGTCCAAAGAAACAGGTCCTGAACCTCTGGTTTTTGTTATGATGAGGATCTAACCCCCGGGATGCAAAAATAACTTTAGAAGCTTTCTTACAAAACTCATTAGACAGTTCTGTGTGGCTTCAGATGCTTTACGAGAGCTTTTTTCACCCCCTCCTTCATTTCACCTTATTTAAAATTAACTTACATTCTCACCTATACTTAAGCAGAAACTGTTGCCATGGTAACCCTGGAGATCTTCTAAATCCAGCACATGATGTAAGCAACACAAATGATTCCCTATAGAAAGGGATATTGGCACCAGATGCAGCCAGTTCTGCAAGGATTTCATTTGGGGGGGAGCAGAGATAGGAGCAGCCACTGACACTGCCCCCAGGAGGCACTGGGGCTCTTGGCCAGGAGACACCTCTTGTCCTTCACCCTCCTCAGACGTGCAAGGAGCTGAAAAGTGAGAGACCGAGGCTCCATAATGAGCTGGAAGAAAGGTGCCTTCAGAGCTGACCCCAGCACTGCTGTGTCTGAAAATCTCAACAAGAAGCACAAGCCCCATTAGCTTAGTGGCAGCCTGTGGTGAAAGAGGGAGCATTGTTCACATAATCTTCCTCGATTTTTACATTTATTGCTCTTTTTGCCCAGCTGCCCTGTTTTCAGATGCCTGGCCCCCTCATGTTACTCCTGCACTGGCAACATCCTGCTGCCAGCTTGCTGGCCTGCCCTAGGCAGTGGTACGTGACTCGAGGGGCAGGTGGCCAAGGCAGCACCATCCTGGCTTGTATAGAGTTGGTCACATCCAGGTCCAGAAGAACCACCAGGCTGAAGCAGTCTTTGCCATCACCACCCATCATCCCATGATTTTGATGCTTGTGGGATGTACCAAATTGCCAGCCCTCTTGGCTAAAACACCTGTTACCCAGACAAGAGCTGTAGCACTGGTCCACTCAATTTCTACACTCCCTCTGACCCTGCCTGTACATCTTAGCCCTGAAATGCAGAGTAAAAGTAGGTTCAGTCTCCACAGTTCCCTCCACCTTTTTCTTCTTTGCTCAGCTCATTATTGCTTTCATGTAGTGAACAACTACTCATAAGACTGGAGTGAGACCACTAAGTCATTTCCCATGGACCACTTAGCTGCTATCAGAATAGCAACAACTATTGATTTGGGCTGGAGTTGAACCAAAGAGCCCATTCCTTCACACATTGCCCAATGCATCTGCTGAAAATTATTCCACACGGCACATACATGACAGAAATCCTCTTTAAAACACTTATTTCCTTCCCATCTGTGTGACTTGCCTATGTATTCCCAGGCTTTCTAGGATTTTAATTCTCCTCCCCGACTATCTGAATTCCAGGTTTTGTAGAATTTCTGAGTGTTGATAAATCCCTACAAAGTGTTGATTTAACAATGGAAACAAGATTAGGTCTGAAAAAGGGTAATTTAAAGAATAGATACTCTCCTGTCATTATCATACAAAACAAGGCAAGGTTTTATAGCTGATAAGGCTAAAATAAAGGCTATATTTTTCTGTTCTTTTTCTCTTCATATTGAGAAGTCTTACAGGCTGCTACATCAACAATCCCAGAGTTTACAGTGGGGCTCTTTACAACATGGGTGTCAGAATCTAGCATAGGAATTCAGGGAGGGCAGGACCTATTTTTTGTAAAACTATCATTTGATCTCCTTGGACTAGCTTTATCACAGAGTATTGTGAGGATACATATAGCAATGTATTGCCTTTTTTCTAAGAGCTCCCCTGTTGAAAATTTGCTGGCGGTTTTGCCCAACTGAAGAATAGAGGAACAGGCTAAATAAAGCTTTTTTTTTTTTTGTTGACTTTTAAGTAAATGAAAAATAAACAAGAGCAACAACAGCTACAAAAAACCCCATGGGGCAATCAGTGAATATGACCACCAGGTGACAAGTTTCCAGCTTCTGCAACTCTCATTTCTACTGCAGTTGCATCCTCCAGATATTTTAAAAACTATATAGATGCACATATTGGACCAGATATTTTCCTACTTGTGATCTCTGGAGATTTCAGCTCTGTGGAAGCTCAAAAAACTTATTGCTTCTGCTCACCCTCTGTTAGCTTGGCACACTAAGTCACACCAGAACTATATTTATTGCTTTTAATTTTCTGGTATTTAAACTTTTTTATGTTCTTAAACAATTGGTGACAACATGTAATAGTTAATGGTCTTTTTCTTAATATCAAAGTTTATTCTTAATATTCCTACCTCCCTATCCATACATGAACCTCCAATCTGCTAAGCAGACTTCTGCTGCTGGCTGAAATTCATTGGTGGCTTTTAATTAGACACAGAGCCTTTTGAAAGTGTTCCTACTGTGCACAGTAACAGGCAGTCATGGGCATAGTCAGACATATAGTTTCCAGTTCATCACTGTCCCAAACCTTACATAATTTCATTAAAACCAGAGGAAATTAAATAAAAATTGTACCAAATCAGAATGCCCCACCTTTCCAACTGCTTCATTCTGGTATGAGTGACTGCATAATATACCAGTAAATGGGAAATCAGCTTTACATTTTTACCGTTTAAGAGGAGATTTAAGCAGTCCCCTGGGCTCCTGTTGAAGTGGCCCACAAAGCAGCAGGGAAGGAGAATGAAACTTCCTGCCTGTGATTCAGAGCTTACCAATCATTTCTTTTATTTTTTTCTTCAGCCGTCTTCACTGACATCCTCTATCCAGAAACTTCAGAAGCCATCAGAAAAATTAACGTATGGCTAGAGACAGTTCTGCTATCAGGGGAGAATCTGGAGTAGGAGAGAAGGTCGTGGGATACTGCCAAGTATGTTCAATCTGTACTCAATAATCCTTGTGACACTAACGTCATCCTGTGCCCTTGTCAAATAGCATTCCTACCTGCACAAACAGATGTGTGAGCTCTGCTTTTGGGATCTGTGCAATCATGCATCCTAATCCCAAATGGGTGCCCAACATGCCATCATTTCTCATTGTTCTACGGTCTTTAAAAGTGTCTCTACCAATTTAGTCTCCAGTATGTTAGCTGGCTGTAACAAACCAAGGAATTAACTATTTTGGAAACTGCCTTTCTCTTTAAGGACGAGGTAGCTGTGAGAAGTTTGGTAGTCAAGGGAGGAAATACGAACTCCTTATCCATAATGCCAAGCTCCTATTTTAACCCCCTACAGCTCCAATACCACTCCTATTCAAAAGGCCTGGGAAAGATCCTGGCTTTGCTGCTGTCTGTACACTATGTCTTCTGCAGATAAAAGAGGCAAATTTCCATGTATCTGTCAAATTCAGGAGCACTAAGCTTTTATTCACACACAGGCAAAAGCAATATGAAGGACTAGTCAAGACAGACTCAGGGAAGTGCACCCAGCAAATACAGTATTCCAGTCCCTGACCCAGCACGTGATCTTTCATATACCACATTCACCTACCACTTCTTATATATACATATTTAATTTATATATCATATATCATATTTACATGTGAATGTATGCATACATATATGTGTACATATATATGAATATCTTTTTTCCATTATTCCAGAAGAAATAGCACAATATAAGAAGAAATATAACTTGCAAATGGGAGAGATCAGAGTTTTTCTGTGGAAGATGGAAGAGCCTGCATGTGAATGAAAGTAGTTGAGCCCTTGCTTACCAGCTGAAATGTATAAACCACAACAGTAAATATGCTGTGAACCACATCAAGGGATAAGGCATTCTGCTTCACAGCTCAGATGCAAAGCATATATGCAATCAGTTTAAGAGACCAGTTTTACTCTGCAACTGGTCAGTAACTGAATATGCCCATTTACCACACATCCACATTTACCACACACGTCACTCAGTCACCTTTGCCCACCCATCCATACACTAAATGAAGGAACGGGCCATGCTAATTACCTACGTCCTTTCCTAAAATGGCAGACTACTAAACAAAATGGATAATCAGACGCGACGTTTCACTTGCTTATTTATAGAACAAAGGATGTCTTATTTAACTCAGCCTTAGCAGGTATGTCAAATAGGGTGAGACATGATGAATCACAGGTCTGACAAAACCTGAAACATGTTGCTAGACAACAAGATGATTTCTTTACTGAAGAAGTGAATAAGAACTGATGAAGCTAGAAGTGGTCAAGGTTGTTTTTGCATTTTATTAGTACAATACCTGGGTGACCGTTTTTCCAGGCACTTTATTGAAAATAGCTATATGGAAAGCAAGATGGGGAACAAGATGGTGAGATACAAGGTATGTTGCTTGCTGTGTAACAAGACTGAAAGATGGCTGTAAATAGCTGGGAGGTCCCTACTTACTGCCTCCGTTCAGGCACAGTTGGAACACCAAAGCAGTGACCATGGTAGTAGATTTCTTGAAATCACCTAAGGAGCTGGGAAAAGAACATGGGACTTATATTTAATGAGCTACTAAATAAGGTAAAGGCTTCTGTTGCATATTGATCTGACAATGTGGCTTCAGTTACTGGGAAGAGGCACACACAGGCTGCTAAAGTGAACTTCTCTGAGTCTAGTTACAGAATTTCTTTGGCATTTAGGTGGTACCTGAAGTGAGACAGGAATAAAAGCAGTGTTCGAGCCATTTGAAAGAGTATTTCTGATACCTCAGTCAACCCTCATTTTATTTCGAGAGCAGACATACAACTACTCTTCGTAGAACTTATTTAGGAAAAAGCGGACTGGAGCCCTGGACAGGGTGTCCATGCCTGGTTTCTTGTTCAGCCTCTGACAGAATAGCACTGCCATTCTCAAGCCACACAGATAAATTCTTACCTGTGTTCTGGCCTCAGCTGCCTGAATTCCACTGGGATGACAAAAAGCAGGGAACAAATTAACTGCCAATTATTTTTTAAGCTAGCTGCAGCCACTTTTATGATGAATATATGTTTTCCTAGCCTAAAACACTTGAAATTAGCAGTTTTTCCTTTTTGGTTTACGGCACAGAAAAGTGAGGTCATTCTTGAGGGAATGTTAAACTTCCTTGCATATTCCAATGTCTCTGTGCTCCAAACAATGTCTCTGTGCTCCAAAGGGACATGAAAAACCTATGGCAAAAGCTGGAGCTGAAACCCTATTCCCTGAAACTATTACGTTTCAGTATGCAACAATGAAACCCTATCAAATATCTTTAAGAATTATCATATGTGGATGATATTCTTTTTTCTTTCTTGCTCATGGCTTTTCTCCTAGGTCTTCACTATACAGTAACCATCAGCAAGCTTTGACAGAGAAGCACATAGCAAGAACTTATTCTTACTTCTTTTTATATGTTTTGGTCCACTGTTTTAATCAAAGCGTAAATTATTTCTCAGGAAGACCACCATTTCCAATATTATTTACATCTCCAGGAGCATACCTCCCCTTTTCTTTAGTATACTGAATGGAAGAAAAGACAAAAAATGTAGTATGAATATTAGAAGAAGCCCAGCTGTCTATTATGTTGTGAAATAAATTCCCTCGGAGAGTATTGCAGGTCTCTCAGTGGAAACACCTAAAGTGTAGTAGGGAATGCATTAAAAGAGGTGCAGGAGAGAACTACTTTAATCTCACAGATGGGCCAGATGACCTAAAAAGGTTTTATCCTCTAATACATAGGATTCCATATTATATGTGTCGCTCTCAGTATTTGTCTTCTCTTTCTGATTGCAAATCCCATTCAAATGCACACTTCTTCTCATGCATAATGCAACCTATAAAATGGCACTAACCAATTATCTTAGCCATTTAATACCTACAGAGTCTGTCCTTTTGGAATGCTATAAGCCTATTTTTTCTCTGGATATGTCATTACAATGGAAGTGCCACTATGCTCCTGATGACTTGCATGAAAGAAGACGACAGGACTGATTGTGAACATGTTAATTATATCTTAACTTTGCAATGCATTTCAGAAAATATTAATAAGGCTGAAATTTCAATTATTAATTACATAATGAGTAACACAATGCAGTTTTGCCATCTAATCCAGGCACATTCCTGAATAATTTAATTCTGAAAATGGTGTAGCACAAAGGGCTTGGATCACAGTGAAATCAAGCAGTAGTGGGAATGTAATAGTCTCAGGGCTAAGAAATCCAGACGATTTTCTTCCAAAAAAAACCCCCCTGAAATTCAAATCGTCTTCAGTGATAAAAATTAGATTAGGAAATGTAACCTCAGCATAATACCTAATCAAAGAATAGGCACCAACCAGTCATTTCTTACATTAAAAATATCAGTGGCAAAACCTGCACTCCAAAAATGTGCAGTTCCAAGAGTCTGACTGATGATGTTTGTCTCCTGATTATTCATCATGGGTTTTAGCTGCTCACTGCTAGATCTTTCTTCACAATACCTATTGTGCAACTGGTCATATTTACTATTAAAGTATAGGATAGGTAGCAGGGAAATGATGTGACAAAAGTTGTGGAATACAGAGAGTCTTCAGATTTTATTTACCATGATGCAGAAAAAAACAGACACCTTTCAAATATATTTGTGAAAAAAACCAAGAAATTGTTTCCCATGCCTTCCCTCCACCTCTCCTTAGACCATGTGCACATATACCTAGAGTTTACCGAAAATCAGAGAGGCAAGGGATTTGAAGGAAACACTCCCACGCCTGAAAAAAAAATCACATGCTGGCCACTGCAAGGTGAAGGAATGTGATCTCCTGACACCAGCCCTTCTTGTCTCTCACCCTTTTATCGCCCTGTCTGCCCCCTCATTAGTCTCCTTTCACTGCCCTCTGCAGCTAAAAAACACCCTGCCAACTGTCCTGGTTTTGGTTGGAGTAGAGTTAATTTTCTTCACAGCAGCTAGTATGGGGCTACGTTTTGGATTTGTGCTGGAAACAGTGTTGGGGGAAACAGGGATGTGTTCACTACTGCTGAGCAGTGCTTACACAGAGCCAAGGCCTTTCCTGCTCCTCACCCCACCCCACCAGCGAGCGGGCTGGGGGTGCACAAGGAGTTGGGAGGGGACACAGCCAGGACAGCTGACCCCCACTGACCAAAGGGATATTCCATGCCATATAACATCATGCTCAGCATATAGAGCTGGGGGAAGAAGAAGGAAGGGGGGGACATTTGGGGTGATGGTGTTTTGTCTTCCCAACTAACCGTTATGCGTGATGGAGCCCTGCTTTCCTGGAGATGGCTGAACACCTGCCTGCCGATGGGAAGGAGTGAATGAATTCCTTGTTTTGCTCTGCTTGCGTGAGCAGCTTTTGGTTTACCTATTGAACTGTCTTTATCTCAACCCACGAGCTTTCTCACTTTTACCCTTTTGATCCTGCCACCCATCCCACCGGGGAGGGGAGTGAGCGAGCAGCTGTGTGGGGCTTAGTTGCCATCTGGGGTTAAACCATGACACCAAAGAAGAGCTGAACTGCAATTCTGCAAAATGTTTCATTTTTGGCTAACTGGCATTTTCTGACAACAGTGAGTACCCACATAGCTCTAGTTTCAGCACCCTGGCAGGGGTTGGGAGGATGTTAGATGTGGAAGGGTGCAGGAAATCTGGCCAGGGAACACACTGGTCAGGCTTCTTACTACTTTTCAATGGACTGCCACATCGTCATAAGCATGTCTCAGAGAGAAGGAGCTAGGAGGGTGACCCTGGTGCCAACCACATGTCAGAGAATAAAACAGAATGTGGTGACCACATTTTTTTTTTTTTAATCTATCTTGGATTCCCACTGCCATGAGAAGGAGCATAGATACAGGAGCCAGATGGAGCAAATGCTGGTGTCTTGCAAATGCCACTACCGCAGGGAAAGGTGCGCAGTCACTCGCACACACAAATAAAGTAAAGGGAGGGAGCACCAGCCTCGAGTGAGAAGAAATAAGGTTGCTCTGGGCAGGAGGGCTGGGGAAAGGAACAGATTGCTGCTCTGCTTCTTGCACCTGAGTGCCCTGCCAAATTGTCACTCAGGCCAGAAGTGGCAGTATAACTGCAGCCAGTTAATCCCTGCCAAGCCATCCGCAGCCAGCCTGAAGGGAGCCAACATGACCTCCTGCTCACCCCACACACCCGCCAGCTTCCAGGTAGCCAGTGTCATCAGGAAAGGGTTGCTTCTCTGCATGTGCTTTTGTCTTTCTGGCTGAAATATGCCCCTCTGTTTCAGTGACACGAGCCAAGACATGGGGAAACAAACATTGGTAATGCAAGTTTTTCAGTTGTTGTTGCTGCTGACTGCAAAAAATAAAACTCAGTCCTTTTAAAGCATAAGCAAGTTCTGAAAGGCTGGCAGGGAACCTGCAATGCACGCTGAATGAATGCTGAAAACATGGGCAGTATTATTTCTTTAACCAGATAACTGTATTCTCCTCAGCTCTTTCCTACCTGCTTACTGCAGATTTCCACACCACATGAAGAAATGCTCGTTCCTGAACTCTGGCAGAGAAGAGGTCACGAGTGCTAGTGCACGTACTGACCCCCATGAGTGGCTGCTGACAAAGCTGTGATTGTGAAAGTGCGTTCTGGGTGCAAGCTACAGACGCAGAAATAATGCAATGTGGAGCTATCTAGTCATACACACCAAGTTGTTCATTATGGTTAATTTTACTGTTATGGGGTTTTTTAATGCTAATTATCCTTAATTTAGGCAAAGCTGAAGTGGTTCACTGAGTTAAACCCCAAGACTTGGAGGGCACTCACTGAGTTTGAGATCACATCATATAAGATGAACATATCTTCTTACTCCCCTGTGAAACACTACTAGATTAATGCATGAAAAACAGCAACAGAAATGACTATATAGAAAAATAGAATTTTCCTGTCTAATAGCATTACTGAAAGCAGGATATACCCATGCTTATGCTTGTGAAAAATAAACTCAATTCGCACCTCCCCAGCTCTCTTGCTACATGGCCTACAAACCTTCCTTCTGCACCTCCTTCTCTTCCCCTTGATTTTGTCCTGTATGTCCTGTAACTTGATGAAAGCAGCACTTATTCAGTTGATATTTCTTTGACACCATATGTGCAATTTGCACCAAAAAAGGTTTTGGCTAAAAACAGAGACATTTGCTTCATGCTTCTTTCACAGTCATCAGAAGCATAGACTTAGCTTTCTTAAAAAAAAAAAAATCCCAAAACTATATATCTCCCCTTCCCAGAATGAGTCCTAGAGAGAAACCTTTTTTCTGTAAATCTTTAGCTTACGCTATGCTCTTTGTTAGTAATGCTACATATAATGGCATTCTAAAGCAAATGTTTTCTTGCTTCACAGTGCCTTTTAAAAAATGATAATTTGATGCACAGAGACAAAACTGGGGTGGGGTCGGGGGGGGAGATTCCTGGCTCAAGTTTTATGGAGTTAGAAAAATCCCAACTTTGCCAAGCAAAAGAGTGAGACAAGAGGATTCATGCCAAGTGTAGGGGACTATCTTCCAGAACCATGAGCACAGCTCTGGTGACTACAGAGCAAGCCTGCATTGTTCTGGGGAAATGCATTAGACACAAAGGAAATTTTTTCCTGACAGAGCAGCAGAGTTACTTTTTCTTCCTCTCCCCTCTCCTTCCTTTTTTTTAAAGGACGTTATTTTTAATGTCATTAAATACTGGACAATGGCAGCTTTCTTTGGTCATCAGCCATGCAAGTGAACAGCTACTATGGCTGTATTAGTTTGCAGTCCTGTGTAAAAATATCACAAGTGCTGTGTTATCAAGTGTTGCACAATGAACACATTTCTTCAAAGCCACATAATTAATAGTGGGCCTGACTGAGTAGATATATATATTTTATTAAAAAAAAAATGCTTTCAGCATAGGTTTGGTCAAGTAAACCTCATTAAGTTTATGACTGCTAACCCAACAAGTGCTAAGGTGTTTCATGTCCCTTAGGGGACCCCAGTACTGAGCTTCACAGTGTTTATGTTGCGCGCAGTTTACCTGCATATATCCCTAGACTCAATACAGTCCAAGCAGATACTAACATTTCTTTATGACCTGGGGCACAAACTGCAGGTACTGTCTTTGCTCCCAAAGTTGAAGCAAAAGGATGTAGTGACTTTTCCGATGACAACATAGTGCTGTTCACAGGGTAGAAGCAACATTCAGACTAAGAGAGGTTCCACAGAAAATGCTGCATTGGACTTAAATTATATATAGGTACCAACTGAAAAACAAGCATTTTCCAACAATGATGTAATTATTTTCCATTCTAGGTATGCTATACCTATGCATTACCTAATTCTATGATAGAGTAATCCAGGCAAATGTTCAGTTTTGAAGGACTGTGTCATATTTCTTTTTGCAACATAGCAAATTGTTACTCACTGCAAGCAAAAAGGTGGCTATCCATCCTCTTTTCCTGACATGCAGAAACTAAACTGTTCACTAGGAATCAGCTCAGAATAGCACTTATTATGGTTATTATTCTGACAACAGTTACATATTTTGCTTAAATAAGTGACATTCAGGCAGGACAAGAAGCTACACCACAGTGCAAGGACATAACCTTGTGCCACCAAAGTCAATGAGAATTGTGGAAGGGAGCAAAGTTGTTCTTAAGCAGTCCGTGAACGTATGAAAGATGGGAACCCGAATCCAATGTTTGAATGAGGAGCTGAACTGTTTTGCTTAACAGAGTGGGAGGAGTGTAGAGGAACATTTTGTCCCTTCAGAGAAAAGGCTTAACTTAGGTAAGATTTCATTGAGTTTACAGGCATCTTGTATCATCATGCAAAAATATCCTTATTGCTGAAATCTTTGTCCACACCTCTGTTAGTCCAATATGGTCCTCCCTAGATAACCCACTTCTCAGAAACTTCTCTCACAACTCCTAATTCTCACTTTCACCCACAGACATCCTGCAAATCTAGAGCTGGGCAAGAACTGGAAACTGTAGCTTGAGGGAAACCACTTGTTTCCAAAAATATTGTTGTATCATTTGGAACTGCAATTCAGAAATGTAAAAGCTTGCACACAAAGGCAAAAAAAATATTTTTTTAAAAAACAATTATTTTAGAAAAGAGGAAATTGAATCCTCCAAAACAAGCCTCCAAAATCCTTTACCTCCCAGCTCTCCAAGTGACCTCAAGCCTCATAAGAAAACAGTGAGTTTTCCTCACTACAGTAAACGCTCTTTGGAAATCTGATTAACATGTGCGCATTCCTTCATCAAAACCCTGACAGTTTTGAAATAGCAAATTATTAACAAGAATTAAACCTGCAGGAAGGGAAGACCTCAATTTCAATCCAGGACCATACTTAATTCATCTGGCCATTTATAGCCGTCTCATTCTCTACTGCATCCTCCTCCTGCACGGTTAGGAAAACAGGACACTGACAGTTGTGTCAGCACCAGTCGTTTGACTCTTACTAGGTTTACTGCTGAATTAAACAGCAGTTGTGTTCCCTTCATCATCACTTCCCTAGCTCACCTTGGCCTAGTTTAGCTTGCCAACATTAAGTCTGGTGGTAGCCCCAGCAAGGTAATTAATTTCACACTCGTGATATGCTTTATACCACAGCTCTTACAGGCTAACGTTGTTCCATAGATGTGTGCCATATTATGTCCTTAGGTGTCCATGAAAAGAGCATGTAACACAAAAGAGCGACCTGAGGAGATGCAGGTCAGTGTTTATTAACTCTGCTGCTGAGCAGCATACATACAAAATTAAGCACTTGCATGGTAGCGTATGTACACACATGACAAATGGCTGGTTAGAGATTCAGAAATCATGCTGCCATATAATTAGCCAGCTCAACTCTGTTAAATATCACATCTTTCTTTTGTCTTTGACGGTCTATAAATCCATCTGCCTTAGGACTAATTCTCACTTCCCAACCCACACTTCCCAGGAGACCAAGACATGCTGTGAAACAAATTCCCGAAGACACATTTTTCCTCCACCTCTGTGTAACTCCATATTCTGCTCCCACAAAGATACAAATCTAGTCATCACCGGGATGATATCTTACAAGCCCCAGGGCTGGACCCTATGTTCAGGCAGAAAAGGGGCGGTTGCAGCTTCCCAATAGGAACCAAACAGTAGCTGTTGCATCTGCAGTTATTCAGAAAGAAACTCATATTTGGTTGCATTGGAAAATCCTCAATGAGGGAGATGTTTATTCATGAGCAGCAGAAGGGAATGCAGGAAGCAATATCAATAAGGTTATGTCTGTTTGTACATACTACAGCTGCAGAAAATCCTTGGGCCCAGAGATTTTAAGACTAGACAGGACTATTGAGAGCAACTTGTCTGACCTCCTGTGTCATATTGAATTTCACCCAGCAATTCCTGTAATCAAACCCAATGCTTCACAGTTAAACTAGAATATAACATTAATAAAGGTCCGCAACTTTGATGAAACATTTCTAAAACGTGGAGACTCTCCTGCATTTCTTGGTAATCCATCCCACTGATTAATTACCTTCGCTACCACATTTTTGTGCTTTACTTACAATTACATTTTTGGTGCTGTCTTTGTACATAGGAAGAGACTGAAATCGGAGTTGCATTTTTTAACCTGGCACTGAATTGCAGGACCAATTTCACAGATGTTATATAACAAAGGGAACATCACCTCCATAGTCCTGCTCATTACTCCAGTTCTCAGCAGTCAAAGGACTATGATCACATTTTGTATGAAGACTATGAATATTTGGTGCTGGAATCTGTGTTGCTAGCACATGCACAACCTGAGAGGTGCTATCACAAAACAAACCACCATTAAAGCCAATATTTCTGCCTATGGCGTTACACTGTGCTTCACGTGCATCTCTTTGATGCACATCAGAGGTACGTATTTCACAGATTTGGTTTGGTACATATGGTCTACATTTGTTTGTTTCTAACTTTGTGGTCTTTCAGCTGTCTGCATTAAAAAAACATAATATTTGGTTGGAACCACATGGCTCAAGCAGTCTCAACCTTTCTGTAGGTCATATAGCTCAACCCTTCAAACCCTCCAGAACCAGCTTGTTACAAGCCTAGAGGTCATAGCAGATGTGCCAGCTTATGTAGGTTTGGTGGTTTTTTTAGGAAATTAGAGTAATCTTGAGAAAAACTTCAATCAGCACCCACTATACTTGTGCTGCTGGTGGAAATTCTGCAATATTGGTAATATTGGAAATTATTTGCTTTGAGACCAAGCAAAATATAATACTTGGAGTCTCATTTTTAATTTAGAACTATTCAGAGATAGAGCTGCCTGGATGCATTGGTTTGGGTGAAATTGTCTCCTGTGCTGCATTATGAGGTTTAACAGTATAACTGAAAAGACACAAGCACTGCAATACACAGCGCTGCCTGAGAGCTGTATAGCCACTCATGGGACCACAGAGCACTGACAGCCATTTTGTGACATTTAGAAAAGGCATTTTGCCACACACACAGTCACTTTGGGAATCCCAGTACACTCAAAAAGATTAGGGGGCCCTTTGTATTTCACCTTTGTACTCATGCTCCTACAAATCTTACTGCCATTAAACCTTACAGGTAAAAGCCGATGGGAAAAGTAAGTGTTCTTTAGGAGGCTGTCCTTTCTGCCATGGTTGTGAATTTGGCTTAAGTGTGCAAAAATAAATTCTTGGAATATGTAAGAGTTCAAACTGCCTGGAGGCCCATGGAAAAAGCTCCCTCACCTTTCACTGTTTAAGATGGACTTCACTTGCATCATCCTACTATGAATAAAACCCCCAATTTCCTACAATCCTTGCCCTAAAGAATTAGAAAATATTTGAATTTCTTTTTGTGCTGCCTGTATACTCAAAAGAGTTTGTGGGCACCTGTCAGTCAAGTGGGTATTGTTCCCTAGCTATCCACTCTTTTGCTGATCTCATTAGTCAGTTTGATTGACAAGAGAGTGTATTTTAGTTATGTTTATTAGGGAGAATTGTAATTGCTATTAAAATTCCAAAGACAAATAAGTTCATCTTTTTCCCTAGTGTCACTGAGACATTTAAACTATAGCAGTGATTAATTCAAACTGAAAAATAAGTTGTGGCTCCTTGTAAATCCAAATGTCCTTTCCTCCCCATTTAAAGTAATTAATTATCTTAGTGACTTGTAAATTCCTCGCTGAGCCTGGAATATTATGATCAACCTGTTGCTATTCAGAGAAACTGTCTGTTTCTCCAGCCACTTCTTTGTGTCAAATTCAGCTCACACTGACTGCAGCATGCAACATGCCCCATGGCCAAGGAAGAATTCCTTTCACTCTTCAGCAGTTGGCACATCCCACAGGAAAACAGATTTTAAAGTCCTGCTGTATATAACTATTTACAAATCAGTCTTTACCACTACTCACTTCCCATGCACCAGGACCAGTTATTTGCAAGTTTATGGCCCACTCACACATGGTCACATAGAGAGGCCTCTAGAGGGATGAAATTTTATCCAGGGGGAAGAAAGTATGAGTTGTTCCAACATCTTGTGATTTCTGCACTACCTATCACATTGATGACATCTGCACGTTGTCCAATGCATCCATCTCTCAGCAGTAAAAATAATAATAAAAAACCTCACCTGATTATCAGTCCAGGTGAACTACAAGAACAAAAAGCCTTAGAAATGCAGTGTTCTAATGATGATGGTGTTCTGTGATACAAATTTCGAAAGCAATGCACTTCATTCTAATATATTGAAAGGAAAGAAAAGTAGTTTGCATAAGGCAGATTAAATTGATTAGTCAAAGATAAGGAGATTATACAACCAGTAAGAAAAGACATGTGAAACAAAAGTTATTTTCGACTGGAGGTCATATCATGCTTTTAGTCATCTAAACGAAAGACATTTATACATACTAGAATTCTTATGAAGACTGGTATCAAATCTTCTCCCCACGCTGGAGGGATGTTGTGGTTTAGCCCCGGTCAGCAACTAAGCACCACACAGCCGCTCGCTCACTCCCCCACCCTTGTGGGATGGGGGAGAGAATCGGAAGGGCCAAAGTAAGAAAACTCGTGGGTTGAGATAAGAACAGTTTAATAATTAGAATAAAACAGCAATAATACTAATATAATGAAAAGGAAAATAATGAGCGAGAGAGAGATGAAACACTGGAAGAAGAGGGGAAAAAAAAACAAAAACAAACAAACAAACAAACAAAAAAAAAAAAAAAAAAAACCAACTAAACAACAAGTGCTGCAACCGCTCACCACCCGCCGACCGACGCTGCCGGTCCCCGAGCCGCGATCGCTGCCTCCCCCAGCCAATTTCCCCCAGTTAATATACTGGGCATGACGTCACATGATATGGAATACCCTCTGGCCAATTCGAATCAGCTTTCCTGGTTGTATCCCCTCTCCTCCCGGCTTCTTGTGCACCTGGCAGAGCATGGGAAGCTAGAAAGTCCTTGACTAGTGTAAACACTACCCAGCAACAACTAAAACACCAGGGTGTTATCAACATTATTTACATACCAAGTCTAAAACACAGCACTATGCTAGCTACAGGGAAGAAAAATCAACTATCCCAGCTAAAACCATGACAAGGGACTACAGTAACTTGGTGTAGAAAATTATATCATGCGTTTATCTTAGTGATATTATCCCATCTCTGTGGCCAGAGTTAAACCAAAGGACAGAAGACGTTAAATCCTTTGGAAACAAACGACAAATAAACATACACAGCCAAAGATAAAACAGCTTAGGTGAACACCTTCAAAGGGTTTATCTTCAAAGACTTGGCTGGGTCACCAGTTTGGAAAAAGCTGTCTACTTGGATATGAAAATGGTTTTCTATTCTTAAGCATGGGATAAGAATTTATTTAACTATTATAGAGCCTCAAGCCAGGGAAGTGAGTAAATTACCCACAAGAATGTCAATGACAGCAGTGAGTCATACTGTGAGAGACAGGGAAAAGAGAGAAAAAGAAGGTCCAGTAAGGAAGACTGTTTAATTCATCCCAGAGATGGAGGTGAGCAGGCTATGTAATGCACCAAACATTTCAAGAAAAGAAAAAATATACAGAAAGGTTTTTATTATTATAACTCCTTGATGTATATGTTTCCTAACTCCAGATAAATGAAAATATACTATGCTATTTAAAAGAAACCTGTTTTGCAGCTATTCTCTCTACTTGCTAATCCCACCTTGCCCAGAGAGAGCAAGGATTTCAGACTCAAAATGCATCTGTAACTGTTGCAGGCAGACAGCTTGGGGAACAGAGAACACCACCATGTGCCTCACCCTCAAGAAATCCAGACTAGTGTACTTGAACCTGGGGCTTCACCAAGAGTGCAGTAGAGAAATTCAGGACTATCCCCAAAGTGCATATTCAGGAACAGTTAAAAGGGGTGGAACCTTTGCGGTTTTCTTTGTAAACGCGACGCCAAGATGGTACATGGTAAGGCAGAGAGTATGTTACACATTCCCTCTCAATATCCAGAGAGAGCTCTTTCCTCCCCACATCGCAAGATGAAATCAATGAAAAATGTGAGAAAAATGTGTGAGGCCATATCTAAATGCCTTAAACATGCTTGCAAGTCCTATTTGTCGTAATTCATGCATGCCTGTGAGGTCACCATTTTGTGGAAGTCTACAGCACATCTTTTGTAGGCTTCTTCTTGTTGAACCAGGTGGTCAACATAAGCAAGGCAAGCTGTCAGGCGCGCACTTGCCTATTTTTTTTTTTCTTTTGGTGCAAGTCTAATGAAAGTCATACCTCTACCTACGAACATTTTCTTACTTATTTGTTCTTAGATGGCATCGTTGGCCTTACTGCTAGCCTGCTTTCTGATGATGTCCTAAAGAAGCTGCACAAAGCTACTGGAATCAGAGAAACTGCCTATAGGAAAACTGGTTCCTCTTTCAGAGATTAAGGCCAGATCAAAGAAGGACCATAAACCATTAAAGAATGCTTGCACCTTATAAAAAGAGAAGGCTGTATAAAGCGGTGTGGGTATAAACCTTTTGGCCCCTTGAAGTGCAGCAGTGGATTAAATTCTACTTACTAATATTTGTAAGAGAGCCATATAAAAAATATTTTCTTACAGAGACGAATGATGAAATTGAACAAATTCTTTGCAGCTTGAGTCATTCATTACCCACCACACCTTGTGAGTGCATATGTGTCAAAGACATTAGCATGCTTTCACACCTGTTCTGTGATGATGGTCAAGAAGTTCCCAGGGCGACTTTTACTGTTACAGAAATATATCACAAAACCGTGCAGCCCCAAACCTTTATACTGCCTTCCAAATTGTCACATTGGAGATTAAATGGGACTAAAGAGAAAGAAAAGCTCTCAGTGTTTGCAGTGTCCATGGACCATACATTCCTGTGAGGGGAAGAGCAAGCTCATCTTTCATTGGTTTCAATAACTAGATACTAGCACTGGCCACAACACTCAAAAGATGGTGACTATCGGGTTTCATTGCATTAGCCAGGCAGTCACTACAATGGAGCATGATGTCCACATCTTTCAGCATCCTCACAAAAGTGTATTTTGTTTACTCTGATTATGGCAACTCTGCATTCTGAAAGAGCTGTTGCTCTCTTGAATAAATTACATACACACCCTCTGACACAGGAAAAAAAATATTATACTGAAGGGGAAGTGATAAAAAGAATGTGTCAGAGATGACTTCAGCATGGATGTAGGAGTATAGCTAGCAGATAAAAGCCACACATGAGGTAAGCAAAATGCTTAGGGTTTGGGCCTGGAGCCAGAAAAAGCCTTGGTGGATGTATCTTTTTTCAATAATGAAGTCCCACCAGAGCCTACACTTTATGAGCCTGACGCATCTAAATTACGTTCAGCAACATTTAAATGTTGAAATAATAGGATAAATTCAAACCAATTAGAGAGCATATGGAATATTGCCTTCCTAGTGGTATGCATAAGCATCTTCTGTCAGTTTTATCAGATTAAAGACCCCAAGTGCTGGCAGTGATCAGATCTACAGTGATAAACGGGCACAGGGGTATAAGCAGAGTTGCATGTGATCTTTGAGATGGGTCTAACACAGGAGAAGGAATCTGCATTGCAGTTGGAGGGTTCTCCCTTTGTTTCAAGGAAGCAGGGAAATCAGACCAAATTCTCAGCCCAATCAAAGACCACTGTTATGCCAGGTCAATGCCTTGGAAGGAGCACATTTTTCTTTTGTCATCTGGGCAATGCTGTCCCAAGACAAATGCCCCAAAGAACACCCTAATTAACCTTCAAGTGACAATGAAAGGCTTTCCTTCCATTCTTCCTGCACAAAATAAAAATAGCAAAAAAATTTTCAGCTTTAAGCAGAAACAGAAATGTTAAAACAGAAGGAAAAAACGTATATAAAACTCTTTAAAATAACATAAAACAGAAACAAAGCAAAATTATCAAACCATCAGCCTGAGGCAGACACCCAGCATGAAAAATTTTTGCCTAAATTGCTGAGGTTTGGCAAAATTACAAGCAAATGGAAAAAGGGATGTGTTGCCACCTTTGTGTTTGATAATTATAGATTTTAAATAAACGGTCACAGGTGCAGAAGTCCTTTGTACACTTTGGTTGGTTCTCCAGGGATATATTACTATTGTTTTGTGCATGTTAAAACAATCCAAAGCTTCTAAGACCCTTGAATGTGAAGTGTGAGATTCTCAGTTTGGAGTTTCAGCCCCAAGGACTGCAGTGAAGTTAAATTAGGGTAGGTCAGCCCGTAGATGTCCAGCTGAGGATCCTGTGTGTGGACCTGTTTTAAGCAGTTGAAAATGCCCTGTCTACAGCTTTAATTTAAGACGCGCTGTGCCAGTTGAAATGCTTCCAGGCATTCCTTGAGTTTCTCCTGTTACCTGCCTGCAAAGACACTCACCAGCACAAAGAGATGCTGCCTCATATAAGGTGCCAGCATTGTCTGGGCCCCTAAGCCCCTTTGGTGAGAAGATGCACCCCAGAGAAAAGGCTCTTCATCTCTAGAAATCCTTAGCTGCTGGAGTACCCCCTCAAGCACCAGCAAAATATTCTGGCTCGGGGAAGCCGCATACATAGTCCCCAGCAGCATGGACTAGAAAAACATGTTCCAAGACAGGCATGTAGACCTATCAAGAAACTGTGCATCCTTTCCTCAACAGTGGCATTAGCATTGAAATATTTAGGATCCTGGCACAGATATGACACAACTATTTAACCAGCCTACAAACCACTTAAAAGGCAGCCAGTGGTAAGAATGCAATTCCCCTGCTAATCCTTAGTTCCCTCTTTTGCAATATACTTTACACCTGTGTTCCTTCATTTCCATCTCTCTCTTTACTTCTCATCACTTTTAGGAAGTACCTTCTCCAAAAGGCAATTCAGCTCCAGGGATTTAAGTAAATGCAGGCTGGAGACTCTCAAAATTTAGGTTTTTTCACTAGTCACACAATACTTAGCATTTTCTTTTTGCTCCTGGAGGCGCCTGATTAAATGATCCATTCAGTTTTAATTTAAACACATTAAGCTAACCAAATTTTGAAAATCTCATGATTAGCAGCAGCCTGGCTTTTCTGCATCCATGATCACTGTTGTTGTCCACTATTACCTGGGGTCAAAATGAAAATTTAAGAGTACTTAATGAAACCTGTTTTCCTGCAGCCTATATGCTTGGAAAATGTCATCACATCTATTTCATGTTCTGAGAAGTAACAATACAGTCTGATTAAATATTGGCCTATTTAGTTCCCTGACTGACACAAAATCCATCTTCTGTCTACATATTTCATCTGGCTTCCTCACTTAGCCAAAGAGTAAGTGCACAATCAGCCATGTAACTTTCCCTCATATTGTTTTCCCAATACCTCACTCCTGCATGCAAGGCACGTTTGCTCCAAAGCCTTGCTCCCACTTATGGCAATAGCATCTAAGCAGGAGGCTGAGACACAAAACCTCTGCAGGAGGCAAAGCAGCTAAATTCCTAGAACACAATTGAACTAATGCCACCATGCCCTGCCTTTAAATACCCTTTTTCCTAACGTTAGAAGTTGATGATTAAACTCACTGATGACTAGTCACAACACAATCTAATGCAAACAATAATGTACCTTCTGTTCATAGCTTTAATTTCAATACCCAACAAAAAAGTTTGGTATTGCTGAGGGATCAAGTGACTCAACAAATAAGCAAAGCTTATTTCTTTTGATCAAATTTTAGTAGGGCGCTCATAAAAGGCTATGATGTTAGAGGTTTCAGAGTGACCCATCACTTCTTTCCTCAGGTCTTTATGCGGATTCAAGATTCTGTCTCTTGCATTTATTTTATGCTTTGATTGGAGGAATAGGATAGGGATTTCCAACCTCAAAATATATCTATCAGATGAACATGAGTTAAAAAGAAAACATCTTTTGCAGCAAAATGAGGAGTGGGGACAGATGAAAAATGTGCAGATTCAGTTAAAAGAGCAAAATTAATAATTATCACACTATTTCCTTTAATCTCTCTATGTTGAAAAGAAAACAGAGCATGTTATTTTCACACATCAGAATTTGTTTTTACTGCAGCTACCAACAACAGTTGTTGATGGAAAAGGGGGCAAAATAAGGTGACTTTAAAAGCATTCCTTCTTAAAGAACTATGTAAAAGTTACCAGGGCACAAAACTGGAATAATGGCCTGCCATAAACACTATCTTCAGACTTCTGATGGTAAAATTTGATGAGAGTAATACATCTGCATCCTAAAGCAGCAGAGACCAGTCCCTTTGTTTTCACTCACTCAGAAAAAAAGAAAACAAAAACCATAACCTCGCTGTGCTCGCACCTTCTGCCATGTGAAAGTGAAATTTCAGAAGATTAGGATGACTGTATAGCCACACAGGCAAGAAAAATCACTAACTTCTTTACACCTGATGCCCAAATACAAAGACAGTAAATGAAACTTTTATCTCTTCTTCCATTCATTCAAATTTCACGGCCACCAAGCCACACACCGTGGAGCCTCACCTATCTCTATTACTGTTTGCATCAGTAAAAGCTACTGCCACAGAAATATGGCGCAAGTACGCACTGCCTCAGATATTCTGCTTTCCTCTGAGAGATGCCATTCTGGCAAAAGGCAAACCCAAAGAAAGCGTCATGCCAGCCAGCGCTGAGCACAGCTGGCACAGAGCACTGGACTGAGAGCCAGCCCTGAAGAGGCATAGCAGCAGATCTGCAGCGTCGGTGTGGCTGAATTGTTGCCCCCCCTTAAATCACTCTCTCTTTGCACTGGCATGTGTGCCAACCCTCCTGTAACCTTGCAGGAGTTAGGATGTGTGGATCTCCTGGATGCACATATTTTTTCAACGTCTTATATCAGCACAGAAAGAACCACACTGTAGAAGTAGAGCAGCTAAAGCAAGCATAAATATAGTAAGCTGCAGAATTGCTATTGGGAAACAAAACAGTCCAAAGAATCTCTCCAGACTCAGGCTTTTGACCCCAGAAGTATGTAGCTGTGTATTTACTTTTGCATTACCCTAATTTTCAAGCACTTGCTCAGGATGACTCTCTGGCGTGAGAGGTGACAACAGGATGGCCGGGGTGCCACACAGCCTGTTAGATGTTTGCTCCTGTGTACCTCTGAGACCAACAAGGATTGTGCAGTGCAAGCACATGCCCAGAGGCACAGTTCTCTACCCAGAATTTGGGATGACCACACTTGATACTCAACGCAGGGGTGGGAGAGCTGAGGCACACATCTCAGAGAAAACATGCAAGAAGATCTTTTGAGAAAGCTGCAGCCCAGTGAATAAAGGATATTTAATCATCCAGCTGCTCCTCATTTGACTCTTCTCACTTCTATCTGACTGCTACACAGTGCTCCAAGGCACTCCTCTCCTTCCCGCCATGCCAGCACCTGAGATCTGCACTTGCCAGGGAAAGAGAGCCCTGGAGACCTGACCCTTCCTGACACTGAAGGGAGTTGTGCTGTTGTGCAGGTTGCCTGCTCCACCTCCATGCATGTGGAGGCAAGAACAGCATTTGGACCATTTTGCAAAGCTCTGTCACAGTATGTTGTTACATTACAATGTGCAATCATCAAACAGTTTGTTCAATTCCTTCTTGATTAAATTCAGCCTCATTAAACCTAAGTAATGACTCCGTTTTGTTTTAATAGCAACAATATTTCCATTCTAAGTGTCTTTCTGAATATCTTCTTCCCTTTTTAGACCTTTCTGTGACCTCTGATCATATTCATGTCCCATCCCGTTTTTCATTTCCCTTCTCATTCTTTTTCTTTCCATGCAGGCAGCTTCCTCCCTATGAACTTTGTTGAAGCATCTCTCTGGTTCCTACCTTTCAGTATCTCCAGGGGTCTGATTGTGCATGCAGCCCTTGAAGCTGAATCAAACAGGCACCTTTGTCCTGAGATGACGGAAAGTTAGCTGCTTTGATTCCTGTTGCTATTGCGTGCAGCGGATAAAAGTGGTAATGCTTAGACAAATCAGACATTTTCCTGGTGATTGTGTAACTCTGCTCAGGTTCCATTTTTACACAAACATGATCATTCTGCACAGACTACCCACATCACCTAATTATCATTTCTTCAGCACATTAATCTGCATTTAATATACCACACACACAAAAAGGCTACCGTGCAAAAGTGGAAGAAGGGACATTGAAATAAAAACTTACGGGTACCTAAAACAGGCAAAGGAAGCCAGAGTAAAAGCAGCTTCAGCTCTCCTCACTGAGTTGACAGGTGCTGAGCACAAAGGTGTGCTGGCAATGGTACCCACCTAATTGTCTTTCAGAGATTCCTGCACCCTCCACATGCACCTCGCTCCTGTAACTTGGGCGAGCCTTCACAGATATCCCGTGTGAGAAATGGCTGCTTTTAAATAGCTGGAGGCTTTAGTAAGGAAATACATTTTCAGTGAATAGGTTGCTGCCACAACAGGAGAAAATATAGGAGTAAGAGAAAACCAAAGGCACAGCAGAGTCTGGTGTGCCGGGTATGCAGGTATGCGCTGGTGGAAGCAGGGGAGCTCTGCCCTCCTCTTCACTCATCAGCGCATCTTTCCTTTCCGTTTCTCGTAGAGAGTGTCCTTGCATTCTCCTTCCATGTATGTTTATACCATGCTAGAACAGGGAAGCTTACTTTAAAGCTATTTTAAAAGCTTACTTTTAATGACACTTTGAGCCAACAGGAGTCTGCTTTCTGTTTTGGATTGCACATATATAATCTGAAGGGGATTAATGTAGTGCTGATTGCTAGGCTAAACTGGATCAAAAAATGTTAGAGCATAATGTACCCTAACTAATGTTTAATAATAGCTGTAGTTTTAGAGTTATCATACTTCTGTAGGTTTAGACTTTTTATTCATTTTAGTAGCAATATAATCATTCTGTGTTAAAATTGCTCCTGTGTTACCTTGGATGACTTTTGGAAAAGTAGAAGCTTTTGTAACAATATGTCAGGTTCCAAAGCAAGGAACTGTAAAGACTTGAGGCAAATTTTGACCAGAGCTGAGAGAGCTGCTCATCTATATAATTTCCTTACACTGGAACAATTTTGTTGCTGGCACTGTGGGATTTATTTGTAGGTGAAATAAAGACAATCACTTTTTTTGGTGAATAGTTATTAAAGAATGAAATAATCTGCATAGAAACCAGAGGGAAGATTTCTTTTCACCAAGTTGGATCCTTTCATGAGTTGGCTTGCAGCACAGTTCTGCAAGCAAAGAGACAGGGAGAGCAATCTTGTGGGGGAGAGGTATATCAACCGGTCTATCAACCAGTGAGTATGTGAGTGGGAAATTCTTAAACTCAAATTGCTTTTGATGGGAAAGTGTCTTGCAGTTATCCCATAGGTGAGTATGACTGATATAGCTGAGAAGCTAGGAAGTGGAAGTGAAAATAAGGAGGATTCTAAATATTTTTTTTTAATCATGGCTGATCAGGTAGGTTTAATCATTAGGTTTCAGCTTGACATGATAGCAGAGAGAACAGACCTCAAATCTGAAGAGCAAGTATTTACTACTGAAAAGTCAATTCCTCTGTCACTAGCTCTGGCAATAGTATCACTATAATTATGAGTTTAATATCTGAAATTCGTTGATTTCATATTTGCATGCATGTATGCTAACTAAAATTAATTAATTTTAATTGCATACACCAATTACAACATCAGGCTCATTTTCCAACATATTATTCCTCGCTGATTACATATCCTCTAAGATTGCTTTAATTTTTCATTTTGTGCTTTAAAGTCAAAGAATAATATGTATTTCTAATTAAGCTCACTTACATATCTCACTGCTGATTAAATCACTATTTAATATTTTATAACACAAGCCACCTTTAATTTCCCCCACTGAGAGCAAAAGCCTTGCAATCCCTTTTCTTTCTCCCCTTGGTTTCACCGACCTTGCCATTGCTGTGTCACCACAGGCAGAATTCTTCTATCTTCACAGCAGAATGCCAATGAACCACCTTGTTGACAGACATTCATCCTTGGGCAGGGAGGCGAGCACCTTACTCACCACAGGACCCGCTCTGAAGAGATAAGCAATCTGCCACCATCACTAAGAGAAAAGAAACAGACATTCAGGAGAAATTTGTAGCTGTGCCTTAGGGGATTGCAGGTCTTGCTGAGAGTCTCTGGAGCTGACACATTTCAAACCTTTTAGGGGATCCTGGAAGTCCCCTGTTGGTGCCTACTAAAGGTCAAATGCTAAGAAATGAAAAAGAAAAGGGGACTCTCCTCTCTCTCCCAACCGGCACAGCCAAATGAAACTTGCCAGTCAGTCCTGAGCCAGGACTGCATTAGTATGTCCAAAGTCTTAACAGAAATTGGTAGAAAATCTTGAGGAGAAGTCCCAAAACTGCTTCTGCTTGCCCATGTGTAGCTTGTAGCCCACAACTTGGGCTGTACAAGATAAACAATGTCATTTCTGCCACATCATTCCTGGGGTAGCAGAAAAGAAGAAGGTAAACCAGATTAAAATCTTAACAAATTTGACTTCTTAACAACCAAAAGAAAAAATGAAGTCCCTGGTACCTCAGAACTTGACCCAAACTTCACTGAAATAGTGGGAAACTTCTGATCATGTCCTCAGGAGCATGATTAATCCCATACACAATGGATACACATAGTTGTTGTCAGTGGGATAGACTTAGGAAGACCAGTGCTGATTTGGGCTCTGAATGAAACCAAAGCATTCCCAGTACCTGTGTTTGGTTGAACAGCCTTTTTTTTTTTTTTTTTTTGTCTAGTTATTAAAAAAGAGTAACCTTTACCTGAATTACTTGTTATACTATTCATTGTCAGCAGGTAACTCTTTGTTAGCACCTAATTAATTGGCTAGAGACTCACTGGCCCAGATTCATCACACCTAACTCTTGGCATGTCAGCAAAGCACTGGATCCCTCCCATAGTCAAGAGAAGGAGAGAGGAGTCTCCAGAGCACGGTTCATCCCCTCTAAGCTCTGAACTGTACTCTCCACTGACTACCAAAGCTTTAGCTGATACTTACTGTCTAAAACTAGTTAAGTGTGCCATTGTGTTAATGCCAGGTCAGAGAAGAGAAGCAAACAAATTGGAGCAGGACATGACAGCTGAAAATGTTTCTTTCAAAACCAGCAGGTCAACTGAGAGAAAAATCACAACCAGAAGACTTCGCACACTAAGTTTCTTACTGAATTAAACAAAAAAATAGGTATTGGCACACATGTTACCAAAATAGGAAGACACAATCAAAGGAAAAATATACTGTCTGAACCCTTAAAAAAATTATGTTTGAGGGAAAACAGAAAACACAAGGAAGAAAAATTGGGACAGAAATAAAAAGAGAAGGAAAACTCCAGAAAAGAAAAACAGCAGAAAGGAACAATAAAATTTTTAAAATATCCCCATCTCCCATCTCTCAAAAATAAAAAGTCATTTATATTTACATTTCTTCTCAAAACTGGATGATTATTCAGGCTGCATTTGAGATATAGGTAAATACTGTTGCTGTGTCTAAAAGGTTAGCGCAATCCTTCCAAGGAAAAAAATGCACGCCACCTAAACTAAGAATGATGAGCCAGCAAACTTTCTCAGACAATACATAGCAAAAAAAAAAAAAAAGAGGGAGGAGAGGGTATCTGGTGTTTGAAGCTGTATTGTAGAAACTAGATCAAGTCCCTACTACAGGTCCTCTGTAAGTTTATTCAATTCGTCACCATCTAAAGATATTGACATTAGAAAGAAAGAGAAGCCTAAATTCAGGCATTAGTTGGTCTGTCACACTTTATCACCTGTGAAATGAGGCTCATATTCCTTTACTTCCTTCAGAGTAATATCATAAGGATATATATTAAATATATGTGCCACCTCGGATACTACAGTAGAGGAGACAAAATTGCATTTAAAATAGAGAAAAATAATAGGACCAATTGCTCAAATTTTCCTTGGATTCATTTTCTTCTAGATATTAAGTCAGGAGATAGACAGATAGATAGGAATTATATTTATGTGTTTATCTTTACCTGTCTGAGTGAATGTAATCCATGTATTTTGGGATACTGTTTGTTTGAGTGTACGGTTAAATTGTGATCGTTGTTGTGCTTTACCATTAATTACAACTTGCATGTTGCCAGTGTGCTATCTCTGAAGACAATATTAAGAAGGATTGGCTTAATCTTTCTTTAGTCTAAAAAGTAAGCACCTATACATAACTACCTGATCAGACTGCTTCTGTTGTCAACAGAAACAGATGGTCAAGAGGACAATTCATCTTCAGTGTCTTAGACAACTGTCTTCTAAAAATGCCAATTGAGAGGTCTTCTCCATTGACTACAGTAAGGCTAGAAGCCATTTTTTGGCAAAACACCTAAGATTTAAATGCTAAAGTTAGGTAAAATGAATCCTATGCCCTGGGAAAAGATCACTAGATTACCCAGAGCGTAACCTTGAGGAGACAAGAGAGGATTATTTCTTAGAAGAGACAGCATCCAAGCAGAATACAGAGACATCTGAAGGTGCTGATGACCAAGTATTTCCAAAGCAACGACAATGCTCATGGCTGGATTTTTTAATCTGAAGAATGAAATTCTTCCCAATGAACAGAAATGAGACCCTTAAAAACGGTCCATGTGATTTTATAGCAGGAGATGGCAAACATTTTGAGGGAGGCAGAAGATGGCTTCTACAGTTTATATTTGTTTCATGCGTAAAATCAATACCAGAGCTGGGAACAGCATAGCTGATCCTGTGGTCATATCCCACATGCATGGGAGGCTCACAGCAATAAAAGGCTTGTTAATAACCAATATTGATTCACCTTTCCCTAATGCACGGCCAAAAATGTCATCAATAAGCTGGTCAACAGCCTGAAGCAATGAGCCTTATAATAGTCTACTAAGCCAAGAATAACACAGTATTCATTTATTTATTCAAACATCAAATCAGTTGCATGTAATCCCCCAAAAGATGAATGGATTTAAAGCAACAGGTGTACAATTTACATGGCAACTTCTTTTGTGTGTGTCGCACCCATGTTGTGTCACAACGTAGTGTTGGCTTTAGACATTGCTGAGCTGGCTTCACCTGACTCTCCACCTCAAACCATCTTTGCTGTTCTGTTATCCTTTCAGTCCCAAGAGCTAACATTTCAATTCTATTTTTTCTTTCTTTTACTGGGCTATTAAAAGCAGTATATTACGGCAATTATGAAAGGTTTTTCAGTTTTGCTGCATTGAGGGTGATATGAATGTGGAAAAGTATTTCAAGATAGCAACAATTTGCCTAAGAGCATTTCCCACTATGTTTATTTCTCTCATTAAAATAAGTGATCATCCAAGGGAGTGGAATAGAGCTAGCCACAAAAGCCTGTAGACATCTCCTAGGTGAAAACTTTAGTAGCAGGGACTAAATAACATTTCACAATTAAATGGTACACGAAGGCAAGGTAAGCAGAAAACATGAAAATCCTGTAATAT
Source organism: Morus bassanus (assembly GCA_031468815.1). Taxonomy (NCBI): domain Eukaryota; kingdom Metazoa; phylum Chordata; class Aves; order Suliformes; family Sulidae; genus Morus; species Morus bassanus. Next base: position 51,929,697 of record CM062567.1, on the reverse strand, counting down.
CTCATTTCTAAAACTACATTCAAATGAATAATAACATGGCATAAGTATAATCCTATGAACCTTCCAATGTAATTGCTTCTTGTTTAATTTATTAAAAAATACGCATGTACTACTCTGGGAGGTTGAAGGGCTTTGGGGAAGAGGTGAAATGCTTCTTTTCTACATTTTAATCACATCATAGGTTTTGCTTTCTGTCTGTATATTTATACATCATTCATTACCATAGTTTCCAAGCATGTGAGCATCACAAGAATCTGTTTATGATTAGCTGTCTTTTTTTTTTCCTAGTGAAAAAATTGATGCTGGGTTCAAGCCAGGAAATTTAGATAGAAAGCAAGCCTCCAAATATTAACCCATTATAAATTACAGAATTTTAGTTCCTCCCCATAAAACAATTTGAGGACTTTGATGCAGCTTGGATCTAGGGAAAGAAAAGCTTGTATTTTGAACTCCTCACGCCCATCTTTAGTAAGGAGTTGTTTTTTAGAGTTAGCTTTTTCTCCATAGAGTTTCAGACATCAGTGAAGGTGACAGAGAGTTGTCCATTTCATGGAATATGCATGGCTGTATAAATAATAAATAAAAGTACTGAGCAGCATGGCATACATGAGTCATACACGTGAAGTAGCCTCCTTAGCAAGCTAAAAATAATGCTCTGGCAAAATTCTGAACAGATATTTGAACAACAGGATTGCTCTACCTTTGCCTAGGTACAGAGCCAAAAGAAAAACTTTAAAATGATCTGAATGTCCTTTTATATTACCCTTAGATAGGCTTTCCACTGCTCAGGGATCCAAAGAATTATTCTAAGAAAAGCAGCCCATTAAAAATGGCAACATGGAGTTCAGAAAGTTGCTCTCCTTCAGAAATTCTGGATCAAATCTGTTAGTTTTAGAGATGGGATATTTGCTTCCCATTTCCTCTCCCAGTAGCCGTTCTAAAAAATCCCTGTGCATCTGAAGCCAGCTTAGATCCTCCCTCTCTGCTACATGACCATCAATAAATGACATTTGTGCAGGACTAATTAGGTCTGTTATCATATCTTAGTACTTCCGCTGTCATCAAAGTATATATTGAACTAGCGCAACATCACTGATTCGGGTACAGTCTCTTGAGGCTATCTGATGTATCTTTTAATTAAAACTCAGTAAACACTTCTAATGATAAAGATACACAGAAAGGAGCAGAATTGAGATCTCTTCATGGAGCTGTGCCACTTTGGAGGATGAACAAGAGTAAAACAAGCAGTAGAGACATATTTTTGCTACTGAAGTCAGCAGATAGAACTCCGAACACATATATGGAGCAGATCTGATAAGTTAAAAGGTGACACTTTAGTATTGTCACTTTTCAGAATGGAACCAAACTTTCAAAGAATATGTCCTAAGTGGTTTTCAAGAAATATTCTGGAGTGGTTAACACATTAATTTCATACTAGAAATGTCTAGCAGGCACTGCAAGATAGACAGGATTACTACGTGCTTTTACTTAAAAATATTCTATGCCTATGGTTTACCACTTAAATAGGGAAGAGAAGAAAAGGAAATCATTACATTTTATACTCTTGCAAATGCCTGGAGTCAACCCCTTCTTCAGCAGTTTTGTACGTTTTTGTCACAACTACCAAAGAGGTCAAACAAAAATGACATCTATAAAGCCAAGTGCTGCAGTAGAAACCCACAGAAATACCAACTAATTTTGAAAGATCCTCAGAACAGCCTGAAAATTTGAGGATACAAAGACATAAAGTTGACCATTCTTTACTGCCTAGTCTTAAGAATTTCTATCACTGCGTTATTATGAATCATATTATTTTCTTCTTTTCTGTTATGACAGAGCAGCCTATGTTAAATAAAAATTCAGGAGCATATTTTGATTTCAACCAAAACTATAACATAAGAATAGCCATATTCAATCAGATGAAAGATCTGTCTTGACCATTCTCTGACATTGGCCAGTAATGCATGAGCAGATGAAAATATGGAAACCAAAACAATTATGGAATAATATTTCCCCAGCATAATCCCAAAATAATAACTTGTCTTTGGTCTCTTAGCCTCCGGAGACAGGATCTGAAGGCAACATACACTAATATGGCAATATTAGTGGACAAACTGAATAAATTACTTGATTTTGTGTCTTTTTTCTGGATTTGGAAAATTCAGAGACTATAATGGGCACCCTCCAAAAATGCCCAAAGCTCCCTACCCTTAGCAAGACACCAAGGCTCTTTCCTTTTCCACCCCATTTTCTTTCCAGACATAGAGATTTTTGTTGGCTGCCACCAGTAGGACTACTTAATTAGAAGAAAGGTTTAGTTCCCTTAGCAAAAAAATAAAGATATAACCACCACAGAAGTTATTAAACAGAAGCTTTGGTGAAAATGCCCAGAGGAGGCATCGCAAAGATCAGAGGCAGGTAAGCCTTATATTTAGTGATAGACAGTTTGATTAACCGAGTTTTCACTTTGTGTTTCTCCTTTTCATTATTCTGAGAGAGGACTATTTCAACATTGCTCTCAAATGGCACTGTCCTTTCTTTTCCAAGAATACCTTTGCCCAGCATCCTTCATCCTGTCTGATAACCCTCTGAATCCCAATACATTAATGCTTGGCACAAAACTTCTCATTTAGACTGCCATAAGCATGTACACTTGGGTTTCTGGGTTACCACAAGGTTTATTATTTTCAGTGTTTGGGTTACACAGTTATATACAGAGGTTACTTTTATCCTTTTTTCTCTCTTTGGGTTGAGAGCACCACATTTAACAGAGTTCACAAACAGGGGTATACTGATCTGTGCCTAACACTCTAAAAAGCAACTGTAAAAATACATACATAATTATCAGGCAAAAGAGGAAAAAAATTACTTAGATGGAGCTTTCCAAAACATTCTTTCTTTGAACACAGAAAAGTCCAAAGATTCTGCTTAAAAGGAATTGTTACTGGGTTTTGGAAAGGACCTATTTGCTTTGGACACCTTTCTCCTAATCTGTTACTATAATAGTTTACCCATTGAACTACATACAAATGTCGATGTATTTACCTTTAGACTGGATATTCTCAGTTGTGACATTCACTTCCTTAAGCATTTTTGAAGTCATTACCAATTCCTCCCACAAGAACCTTTTTAAAATACAAGGAGAAAGTCAGACAGATTTGACCTTGATGAAAACATGCTTATTATTTTTTCAGGTATCCATATTGCAGCTTATAATTGTACACAGTGGGTTCTGTAGAAAGATATTTGTTCTATAAAATGTAGTTTAGAGCTTCCAGTCTTTTTATCTCCTTCAAAGCACAAGTTTATTTCCTGGTGTACTTTTGAAAACAGTCATTAAGGGGAGTTCTGTGGGGCTCAGAGGGGGCTTTTCAAACTTCAAGCGTAGAGGAAAGACTTTTTTCTGTCATTTGTATGCTTTTAATAATTTAAGAAAAAGAAGGAAATAAGCTGAGGCTTCAGATTTACAATACATGGACTGAATAATTATATTGCATCAGATCCTATACATTAGGGTTGGAGAGAAGGTCCTATCATAGCATTTGGCAGGAGCAACACAAGTCATATTAGAAGTCAGTAATTATATCTTCTTTAAAACTACTGCTTCAGAAACAGCAAAGGACAACTGAAGACTCTTAGACTTCTTTTGGATAAGTGAGAAAATTCAGTGTCTGGCAAGAAAAGGGACACCTGTCATTTGCTGGAAAAGTGGACTATGTGAAGAGTAGCCTCAAAAATGCAAATGCAAATATCAGACAATTATCATACAATTAATCCCACAAGCTTTAATTGTAATACTGTAGTACCTACCTATCAGGCTCCCTTCCCTGGAAATCAGTTTATCATGGTGGCTACCACGATAAGATTCCATAAGAATCAATGCAAAGCAAATGCTGTTTTATGAAAATTAATGAACAGCGGTGAAACAAAAGTGGTTTTGTTTGTTTGTTTGTTTTAAAAATTAAAAATAGGATGTTAAGATGTCTCTACTCATGACATAAAAAGAAAAAAAGGTTATCCTTGTATTCAAACTCTGCTGGAGTCTAAGTACCCTTCCTCCCTATCATCTTTGGATCAAGCTATATACAAACACCCAGAACTAGAACGGGGATCAAATTTAAATTCAGATAGATACTTCTAAGCATGGAGTTCCTATCCACTTCCAACTCACTTCACAGCTGAGAGTTTCTCCACTCCCAGCCCTTGATAACATCACTCCTGCACTACCTGTTTTTTCATCTGCCTGCTATGTCTCCCTCCTCTTTGTGCCTCCCAGCATACGAGAGACTCGGCATCTCATACCTCCTGTCCCACTGTGTTGCACAAGAGCCTTGTCTGCAGAGACCCTCTAAAAGACGTGGCCTGATGGAGATATTTGGATACTTTGCTGCATTGCACATGAAGACATTGCCCAGCCAAAATGAAGAGCACTGCTCAAGCAGTCTTTTCATACGTAGCCTTTGAGCACGTAAGCACTGCCTTTTTCTGGACTGCTCTGCTCACTGCTAGCACGATAAAACGGAAGGCAACAGGATGAAATTTAACTTAATCTGAGAATCCATATCTAGTACTTTGCATGATACACAGCTCTGAAAAAATGCAGCACAGAGACGAAGTCACAAAAAGAGCAAAAGACAGATTTTTAGAGGCACCAAACAGGAATGCCAAATATAAATATGAAAATTATTCCTAATTCCTAGATAGAGGTGCTCCACACACAATTGCCTGACTAAATGTAGAAACCAAAATATTATAACAGACTGATGCGGAAATGTTTTAAGACTTGGGGTTTGGACAATTTCAAATAATTCAGTTTTAAGGTTTGCTCTTTTTGCTTCAAAATGCAGAACTAGACTGGAAATCTTATGAGGGAAGCTTCCCAGTTTATGAGGCTTCTACTGCCAATCTCAACTGAAACAAGGAAAGGAAAGCTGAGGGAAAAATGCATGAGGAAATGTGTAAAAAGAACATTTCACAATCTGAGAAGCATGTTTCCAGCTTTTTTCTAAAAACACAATTCAGTGATCATACAGGTAAACTTTATCTTCCCAGCTCTAGTACTACAGAGAGGCAATTTAAAAACAGATCATATTTTACTTAAAAAAATCCAAACTATGATGAATATAGTATAATACAATTTAAAAATACAACACCTTCCTTCAAAAGGATACTGTTGAACCATATAAAATTCTGATGGGAAAACTCAGATCCTTTGTAAATTCATAAACTGTCCACAAATAACAAAACAAATGAAGTTCTGATAAGATAGCATCAGGCATTAGAAGGGTCAATACATAGTTCCTTAGCACAGAAAATACCACAGCTATGATATGGAAATTATTGAAGAAATAATAAAATCTGCTTGAATGAGAGATGGGTGCTGCAGCTGGGCTGCAAAGCTATAAAAAGACAGCCTCCTTAACCTATCAAAACTCTGTCTACTAAATGATGCCTAAAAAAATATATGCAGCTGTTAAGCCCAGTTTGTTTCTTATCAGTGGGTGACTTTGCCTCCTGGACCTTGTGTTACCAGATTAATCTGAAATAACAGGGGGCTGCTCAGGTGACTCTTGTGCCTGAATCAATGCCGAAGTTGAAGCAGGCTCCTGGCAGTGAGAAAAGCAACACCAGGAGTCTAGAAAGCTGTCCCCAAAGCTACTGAAAAGGATTGGTACCCTGCCTCCACCTTCACAGACATCCTGTCTCAGAGCGATGGAGGCCTGTGTCTGAAGGAGTCAGTGGGTTTTGCTCAACTGAGGTTGGAGCAGGAAAAAACAAAAAGCGAGAGAGAGAGAGAGAATCTCAGCGCTGATTCTCTGCCTGAAAAATCCTTCAACTGAAGGACATGGATCACTAAAACCTAAGATGAATGAAATATCTTTTTTTTTTCTATTTTAGCATTTGAATGAGACCCCATTAGAGCAGGTGCTGAGTGAACAGCACAAATTACTATAACCTTGAAGAAAGAGCTTATCTTTGGTTCAACATTTCAGAATGTACGCCAATCCTTAATGTACAGATGAAGATCCCTCATGCTTAATAACAATTTACATGATGAATTCAGTGACTTTAATGTTCACAGTATCAGTGCTTTGAAGTGGTAAACTTTTATAACAATCACGTAAGCATGGCAGGAAACAAATAGCATCCTGAAAGAGCTCTAAAGGTAAAAACTGAAGTGTTTTAATAAATTCACATTTGGCCATGCTGCCTCTTGAGGGATATTTTGGTGCCTGGGCAGCTTAATGCCCTAGGCAAGCTAGAGAAATCCAAGTGTTTGAGATGACTCTGGGATACAAAATCCAGGCTCTCCCACAGCCAATTTATAACTTTCTGAGGAAGGTGGGCAGCAGCCTCATATGTATTTTATTGTGATTTAAATAGTGACACAGAAGACCCAGCCTGACTTTAAAAATTGCCCTGACACAGACATGTCCTCTTAAGAGTTAAACAACATGCAATACAGGGGTTAATATCACTCTGCTATCCTAATTCTTGATTCATATTTGTGTAAAATGTTATTGTTATAAACAATCAGGCTGAGCGTCATGATCTGGAAAGGCTGTAAACTAAAATGACTTTGTCTAAAGATTTTTTTTTAATGACCTAGTAAAATCAATTGAGTACTATACAGGTCAGCATTACATGATTTGGCAGAAATGTTAAACCTGAGCAAAAAAATCCCATGGAAACAAGAATCAAAGCTGTTTTGCAAGCAATGCATTTTTCTTACTGCAGGCATAATAGCTACCCTTAGGGTTTAGAGATTTTAGTTGATTTAGAAAAGGAGAAGTAAAAAGAATAGGGGGAGAGATAGAGAGTCACTTATGCTTTTGCCTTAAAGAACCAGATTAATGATGTGCAGTGAGCAATGAAATGAAAACACTCAGTTTGGTCCAAAATGCTACTTAGTAGAGTTAGGCAAAAGTGTGATAATTTTGAAGATTTCAAAGAGGATGGAGGGTGGAAATATCCAATATTTTTAATGGTGTTTCTCCTTTGTTTTGAATCAATTAAACCATTTCATTTTGCTGTTTTCACATGTTTTCATTTGAACCTGTAGGTTTTTATTATAACACAATTTTAAACATAAAAGGTTTTACAGACTCCTACTCCTTCCTTTTCATGGACCTGTCACCTCATTTTTAATTTTTAAAATATCAAGTGGTACACTTCAGCAACCTAGAAACAACTTTTTTTTTTAAAGTAAGAAGGAAATTTTGTTAGAATGGAGTTACTCTTTTGTAGAGTGGCAGCTGCGAAAAAAAAAAGTTTTTTTTAAAACACAAAACCTGTAAGTGAAGAATTTTTGAGGAAATCTGTAATAGATCATGACAAAAATAATACATGTGCCACTGCAATAGTTTATATCACACTGACTACATAAAAACCTTCTAAATAGTATATTGGGAGTCTATTATGCTTTATTGTTTAATGCCTGCTTAAAAAAATATTACCACCTGTTGTTTGGATCCATTGAAGTCTTTTGCAAATTCAGCTGTATTACACTAATTTTTACCTGCTCTCCCTCTTCTGTAACATTCTTGTGAAGAGGAGAAAGAAAGCTCCTTGATATTTATATTTTCCATGCTTTCCACTTAAAGAGGACAACTATTTCAATCCTGTCAGTATAACAAATATTCTCTTTGCTATTTGTGGATACACTGCCACCTACTAGTATACCAGCTGTTTTGTGAGAGGAAGAAATAAAAGAACAATAAACTTCATAAAGTTACTTCACTAAGTTGAAAACTGTTCATAAGAAGATTCATTCATCCTGAAGAGGAAATTAAGACTAAAGAGAATGTTGTAAATATAGTCTATGTATACACTTTCAAATCAAGAAAAAAGGCCATTCAGAATTTAGACTAACAATAGTTATAGGGAACAGGTCAAGGATGCATCTTGATCCATGTTCCATCTCCAACAAAAATCAGATGCCCAAGAAAGACTATAAAGCACAGGACACATGTAGATGAAACACGCCTTGAATACTGTCCCAGCTTTGAGTCATTTAAAGATCATAATTTCTATTTGCTTCTGTTTAGCTTTTTAATCTCTACAGACATAACCTCAAGCTCTCACTCTGATTTCTACAGATCATTTCAGGACAAGTAATTTTATATGTAAGGCTAGGATTGTGTTTTCTCTATACATCGCTTTACACTTACATTGAGTTTCATCTACCATTTTAACCTAGTCACAGTCTCATAAGGCCCTCCTGCAATTCTTCCCAGTAAGCTTTCTTTTTTGCTGTCTTGTATGCTTTAGTACAATTAGCAAAATTAATCGTAACATTGTTCAGTACCTTTTCTTGGTCATTTAGGTATATACTCAATAGCACAGTTCTCTGTAGAACCTCACTGGTAACTTCTCTACCACAAGTAGCAGTGATTTGCACTTAATCGGTTTCCTATCTTTTGGTAATTTATATAAAGGGAAAAACATTCCTTGATATTTCACAGCTTCTGAATTTTCTTTTTTTTTCTTTTTTTTTTTTTTTGCTGATGGACCTTGTTAACTGCCTTTTGGAAGTCCAAGTCATGTGTTCCAAGTGAAGTGCATCAGCTGGAGCTCCCTGTCCACATGGCTGTTGATGTCAAAGTTTCTGAGGCAGATCTGTTCTTTAATTATTTGTATTTTAAGGAAAAGCCAAGTTCACAGCTCCCAAGTGAACCATGGATCTTCTAATTGTATTCATTATGACATTTCCTTTTGTTTTGCCTGGTATAGACATCACATTTACCATCCTGTAGCTCCCATGATCTCTTCTGGAACGCAGCCCTTAAAAACTCTTAAAGACCAGCATCATATTTGCCACCTTCCAGGCCTCCAGTAGTTTTAGAGAAGAGCCTACATAATGCAAGCTCACAATTCTGCTATTTTATCCCTGACTGCCATTAGCACTTTTAGGTCACTGTCTGGCCCTGGCTCCTTGTCACTGCTTACTTTAACAACTTGTTCCACAACCTCTTCTTATAGACATTTCAATTCCAGACAAAAGCCCCTGATGCATTCCTGACAAAGACGGTTCGTCTCTGAGCACTCTGCCTCCTTGTACACTGAAGGTAAATGCATTTCGCAACTTCCTTATGCCTTTAAAAGATAGTTTCCTAGGGATGTAGGTAAACTGGAGAGGCTCCCACTGAAATCAGTAAATCCTTATATAAAGCTATATACCTACACACCAAGACCCAGTCTGGACTCCAGAATTGTGGGGTTTGCTGCTCACAAGATATATAGGATTGCAGTGCCGCATGAGAGTTTGTGTCCATGTAGACCACACTGCCTCCCACAGCATCGATCCCATTTGCTCCAGGTGTAAATAGGACCTAAATTGAGGATAGTGGCATGCGGAGTGGAGGGGCATAGAAAGGGAGAGGAGGCAAAGAGACAAAATCACCAATATTGTGTAACTGCAGCTATTTTTAGCTGCTATACAGATATCTAAATCTCTTTTGAAACTTTCTGAGTTCTTGACCTCCCTGACTCACAGTGCCAATGAATTCCACAGATCATTTCTTGAATAAAAATGTGACTGATGGCCAGAAGCATTACTAAGCAGAATATTCCCATCAGCTGTAATTTAATAGGTACAATCCTGCTGTTTAACCGTTAACAACATCTTTATTTCTATTATACAGGTATGTAGCAGCAACATTTCTCTGAAGCAAGGCTAAAATACAAAGGACAGTCTTTTGAACATGATTTCTTAGAATGTTTAGCTGGAAATCCCTGGTTCCTTATAGTGCCTGCAGATCTCAGCACTCCTTTTTACTTTCCTTTTTTCCCCTAAATCTGACTTTGCCTTCTCACAGGTGATACATTTCATCCTAGTTTTATTCATTCTGCTTTTTACAAGTCATTAGATGCTTTCAGTCAATTATCAACTGATTTGCTACACTTCTTAGTGTACAAGTCAGTGCAGAGGAAATTTTACCAAAATTTCTAAAAAATGGACACATACGTAACTCTAAAGGAATGAATACAGTCTCTAAGGGAAAGGACCATTTAAGAAATATTTTTGTAAAGACCAGAATTTGACCAAGTTGATACTATAATATAGATACAGCTGCTATCTCATGACTTTTAACACAGAAAAGAGGACATGAATTAATTTACTTGATCATACTGGTTCAATCTAAGGATACCTGCAATAATTTACATAATTCCTATCTCCTCTCTTTCTGTAGGCAATTTAGGACAATGTGTAAGGCTTTTAATCAGTCTTTTATTAGTACCCTAAAAATGAAATCTTCCAAAAACAGGTTGTGAAGCAATATAAACTCATGTACAATTAGCTCAATTTAAAAATGTTTTCTCCTAATGGGATTATGTTCTGTAAATGATCTTGTTGCTATGGCAACTACCACAAAAACCACACTATGTTTTCAGTTCAATAGCAACTATTGCACCTGTGTACCAGCCTTTCTTTCTGCGGTTTATGTTTTTGCCTTTCAGACATTAGTGTGGAAGCAAAAGCAAAACCTGTGACCTAGAAAAGTTCAGGCATTGTTTCAGCTACACTTGCAGGTAGTATTGTTAATAGTACTTTTCCCAAATATTTTCTTGGAATTAAGTTCATATAATCTTTATTCATCAAGCTGAAAAAAACTGCTGGTGGCGGGAGCGTGTGCATGTATCTGCAGAGAAAATAGAAAAGCACACTGCTTAATTTTCATGGCATCCTAGAAAAATGAGTAGATAAGTTACACAGTGACAAAAATTATCCTACTGTTTCAAAGAGGGCAGTAGGAGTCTGTGACCAGTATCCGCAAAGAACAATTCTGTGTGGCCATGTACCTATCTTTAAAAAGTAAAGTCAAATTAAAAGCCTCTCTCAAGCTTTCCTTTTCTACTCAAGCCAAGGAGGCATCAAAGAACATGGTATCATTTCCTGATCCTGTATTCTCTTGAGAGCCAATGCTGGAAAGACACAAGAAAATGAGGAATTATTTTTAATAGTATCCAAAGTAAGATGAAGTGAAAATGACTCCTTTGTACTTGTAAATGTGTTGCTGAGTTGCATTTAGAGTCAGATACACTGAAGTGATAGAAGTGAATGTTAAGCTCAAGAAGGAAACATGGGTGAGCAGAAAACAGAAGTTACATGGTAAAAGTGGAATTTACCACTAGAGACGATCATGTAGAAAACCCCAGAAACATGTAAGCCCATTTCCCCACCCAATCTTTTCATTATACCCTCACTGAAAAGTAAAAAGCAACAAACAGCTTCCATTCCCTCCCGAAGGAAGACAGGTTGCTGCATTTATAATTTTGAGGGGCAGTCAAACACAACAAAGGTGGATGCTGAGTTAGAACACAGGTAAGACTGGGTTCTGTTCCTCCAGCACCCGTTATCATTTCTGCCTTATCAAAAGATTCGCATACTGTCTCAACAGGAAAATTATGTCCTTTGTTTTTGCAGAAAAGTAGACATAAATCAACATGCTATTTGCAAAGTGAAGACACCAAACAAGGTGTACAACAATTTCTTCAGAAGGCATCCTATGCAAAACAAGGACAAAAATAGAGTTTGATGGAATTCTGAAGAGGAAGGCTTTGCTGGGCAAAGAAGAATGACTAGCCTATTCAGAGAAGAATAGGGAAAAAAGCATCACCAGACGTTCACCAGTGGAATACTGCATGATCCACTGTATCAAAGAGAACTGATGGATTCAATCCAGTTAAAAGAGACATTTTATCTACACGTGTTGACAGCCTGAAAGTAAAAGCCTGTTACTAATGTGACCGCTCAGCAATAGTCACACCTGAACACAATTTCTTCATACACAACATACTCCTCCCATCTCCAGAGTCACCACTGAAGCACCAGGAGTATGGGAAAGGAGCCCTTTCACACAGGCAGTCAGGAAAGCAATGTAAGAAGTCTGCTTTCACTATCCCTGTTCCACACTTCTTTCTCTGCACTGTATCACATAGCAAGGTGGTTTTGTTCTCCATTTCTTCAATGAATAGATCCAAAGACTGGAAAGGCTCGTTATAAAATAAATCTTTTGGAATGTGGGCTATCAGGGATACCCAAACTGCACAACAAACACTTTGGTATCAGTATTTCTTGGATCAGGCTGTTATTATTTCAGTGTTACTACCTTCCTATTCTTTTAAATCAGTGTTTAGAAAAGCTGAAACATCTTCAGTTTATGGCAATGGATTTGGATTGAACAACGACGTTCAGTTCTCAGCTCTAGCTCAGACTTCCTTTGTCATTTGGAGGACTTCACCCATCTATGTTGCTGTGTCCTCTCCTGCCTGGGCTATGAGCTTTTCTGGGTACCTCTGTTTCTATTTTGCATGGCATAATAAAATCCTAGGCACACGTGGGACCTCCACATACTACTGATATAAATATTAACCAATATGTTTGGATTTTTAGGAAGGGTACTCAGTCTCATAACGCTAATTTGTTCTTCTCTATAAAGAGCTACAAACATCAGCCATCCTTCCCTTTCTTTTATATCATTCAGATTCTGCTGCTCTACTGCAGAGAGTATATTCCCTTTGTCATGAACATAAACAAACTGTTTTTACCACTTTTCCTCAAGCAGCAAGCCACAGGGCCAAAGTCCCTCAACTTCAATACAAGAGAATTAAGCCCTACCACTAAAAAAGAACAGGAATAAAAAGTAGAGATACATGAATAACTACTTTCTGGGTCACTTCTGTTCTTGTAAAGCTGATGCAAAATGTGCTTCCTGTTGCCTGGACTATTATCTATTTTTTCTTACTATATGTGAGAAGTAAAACAGAGAACGGTCCTAAACTAAAATCTCAGACTTGAATAGCCTGAGCTCTCCATAGTTTTTCATCTGCTGAGGACCAGTGTTAAATTGTTAATAAAAATGTATAATTATTATGAAATGACATGTAGAATGTATGCAAGCAGCCACCCACTTTGGCATACTAGTCAGATGCAGGCAAAAGTATCAAATGACACTATAAAGAGGTGAACAGCTTTTCTCATAAAACATGAATCCTATTGATTACCCGGCATTTCTGTACACTAGTATAGAATAACTGCACGAGACAGCAAAGTATTCAGGCACACTATCTACTGATATATGAGCAATGATCATTATCTCTACAGTGACATTCATTAAGACAGACAAAAAATGATTTGTTGCCAGAGATTATCGCTCAGTCATTGCCAGGATTTTTAGACAATGGCAAATGGGGGACGTTTTCTGACTGACAACTTTTGCCCAAGAAGTGAAAGAGAAAAAAAAAGGCAAAAAGCAGTTCAGGCCAAAGTGAAACGCTACATGCTGGGGTCATTAAGGTTTCATTCTGTGCACTAAACATTAACAAATAAACTAGAATGTAAACAGTGATAAATAGAAGAAAAAATGTTGTTTTGGGTTTTTTTAGCAAATCTTATTTAATGCTCAGACAGGACATTTTGTTTCTGAAATACCTAATTTAGAGGTTCTTGATAGTCTCTGAAGTTATCAAATACCACATGCTAATTAGATCATAAGACTTAACTAGCTGGACTGAAATGCCAAAAAAAATAAAGGTTATTCAATCATCAAAGCAATAACAATTTCATTCTGAAGAGAGCTTTTGTATACTTTGCTCAAGCTAAATCAAACTGTAGTGATTCTTGAATACAAAACACTGCAGGATCAATATTCATAGTCATGCAAGTATCAGAAAACCTAGGCTTTACCTGAACCATTTCCCAGGACATATTCATTGCTTAGTCCTGACATACTCCCAATTTTCAGATGTATTAAAGAACATAAGTTGGACTTAAAATCTCTCTATGGAGGGGATGATTGTCCAGTATCCCACAGCCAGCACTGTCACCACTAGCCTCCAGCAACCTGTCCACAGCCCACATGTGACCAGGAGCTGAAGACAGTCCCCTGCTCACACAGAAAGTCTGTCCTTGGAAATAAATTACTTATGGCACAACAGAATTGAATCTATTTCTGAGGTTAATCTGTCATGACACAAATGACTGTTTTTGCCTGTGAACTCACTGTGTTAAGCAAGTGCTGATCTTCCTGGGAGAGGTAGGAAAATTCTGCTGACTCACTGGTACAAGCAAGTCTTTAGAAGGAAGATTGGGAATCACCCTGAAAAATGAAAGCCTAGGCAGAAGAGCCCTCAAGGATGCAAACTCAGGGACATATCTGGAAGAAGAATTTGGTTCATAATATTAATAAATTCTTTTGGAAGTGAAGACTCACTCCATAATAGAAGAGTAGTTCTGACAATCTGTAGAACATATTGGCTATATTAAGAGCAGTCTGAGAAAACTCCCAGGTAGTTGTCTATAAGCCAGTAGCATCTATCTAGAAGATGCTAATAATTCAAAATGAGCACAGAAAATAACAATATTATTTGGGGGCTGCAGGGAACTAGTGAAGATAGTCTAGTAGAGTAAGAAAAAATCTTCAGAAGAGAAGTTCAGTGTTAGCCTTACAAGTTCTGCACTGACCCCTTTTTGATAAGCTCTTCATCCAGTTTGCTCTAAATTCAAATTATTTGGTTATTATTTTTAAATTAAGCTCTTTCAGAGAAAAGATATTTTAATCTCCCAGTCATATGAAAAAAACTAGTAAGATGTGCCAAGAAGACAGAGTGGACCTGTGTGAAACATTTCTTCTACAGGAAGTACATCATGTGGAGTCTGCATCTCATAAAAGAAAGCAAAAATGAACATTATGTTTCCAGGTGAATTTTCATTTCAGAGGCACTGGGATGTAAGAAAAGTGTTCTCTAGAGATAGACCAACACATTGCCAGTTTTCCTATGCTGTGACCTTCCTTTCTTATATCAGGACCAACTCTAAACTCCTCTTTCGAGACAAAGTGGCCATGACCCTGATTAAAATAAAAGGAAAATATCAATCATCAAACCCTGAAATTTTAAAAATTAAAAAAAATGTTCTCATAATGCCTCAGAAAAATTCTAAATAACTTATGCAGTTTGTCCTGAAAACCAGAGGCAAATGTAGGCATATGCCTGAGCTCCGCTTTTACAGTGTCCAGCTGGAAGTCTGAACTTCAGAATCCACCACCGAAACCAAACACCAGGCTGTTGACAATTCTGTGATTGATCTCTGTTAGTCTCTCTTGATGGAGCTCCTTTGACTCTGTAGAAAACATTGGCTATTTAGACCCAGTGGAACAGATTATTCCACAGTCCGGTACTCATGGCTCTGGCCTAGAACATAGGAAAATGTTTCTAATCTCCTGTCCCAATGCTAGCATAGCTCCTTACATGAAGTAGAAAAGCATGCAGCCTATACTGTATATGCCTATACCTCTCCTTTCTTTCCCATGTACCCCTGTGAGTCACAACTTTCCCATCTCCTTACTTTGATCTGAAAGAAACTCCTTACAAGAAACTGTAAGGACATTCCTATATGAAAAAAAAAAAATTCAATTTAATGATCTGGTTTTCCACTGGGAGACCATGTTGTCAGAAAATACTTTACCATCTGTAAAAATGGTCCCCTGAAACCTGGTTACAATCCTCCAGGGAGAGAATCATCAGTATGAGCAAAATCTCAGCTCTGTCCAGCCCTGACTTCTGAGAAACATGGAATCTGGATCTTCACAAGTGATGCGTAGTAAGCATAGACAAACAACTGACAGGGACATGTTCCCTCAAAAAAAAAAAAAAGAAAGTTTATTTGTCTTTCTATGTGCCTGAATCCTAACAGTGGTACCTGTGTGTGCTACACGCTGCCACCCCGCCACCTCTGCAATGTGTCATGAAGGACTTGAATCATCTCTGATGAACGTCAGCACATATCCCGCCAAGCATCTGAAAGAACAATCTGCTTGTGATTGATGCCGACTGCTTAGGAATCAATTGGCTCCAAGAAACTGTTCTTAACAGTTTGTTTGATATATTTGATAGGAACTGGGAAGGGAAAAATAATGATTTAATAGTACAGCATGTCAGAGCTAACATTGTTTTTGTTAGGGAAATTGTACTTTTATCATATACATCGCTGGACTAAAATAAACAACTAATGCTTGAGTCTAGAGTGATGTTTCAGTAACAGATGAAGTGGTTCCAGTTGTATGAAGAGGAATAACAGGAGCCAGCACAAAGCCTTTTCCTGCCTTATTCTGTTAAAAGCGACCCCTTCCTTTTAGCATGTTGGTGCATTGACAAGCAGGGCAGTTCCTCATGCGAGACAGCTGCTCTCAACACTGGCTGAAGTCCCATCAGGGCAGTGAAGAAAGCCATTTGGTAATTTCCCTACACAGCTAACACATGGCAGGAGCCAGGAATGGTCAGTGCCAGGTTCCTGTATGGCACAGTATTTTCTCACTTGCTCTGACCTTCTCCATGAAGGGAAGATGCCACTCTGCTTGGCATGCAAAGGAGCGAGGAGCTGGTGGAGGTGGTCACAGCCCAGCACCTGAAGCAGCCCACCACCTTCTCAGCTGCTGCTGAGCTGCCCTCATCTCTGCTAATCCTCTCACCACCCGAATGCTGATGGTAACACCAGCTTTGGGAGGTTTTTTGCTACACAAGCCCAGTTAGTGAGATGTATTGTCTATTTGATCATTCATCCTGCACAAAGAAAATACATGGTAAAATGCTACTTTGATAACTAATGTGCCATCATACATATGGGGATGAACTGAATGTAATAAAATAAGCGTTCACCGCTTTCTACCCCTTTCCCATCCAATGCCTCTCTGTGTAAAGTAAAAATAAAAACAAACAAACAGAAAAACAAGTTGCAGTTTTCCCATAGCATAGGCTTTTCTTTGTACAAAAAAATGTACACTGCTCTGAGTTAAGGATAATAAGTAGTATACCTTGTGTGCTGTTTTTTAAAAATCTCCAAACCTACAATTTTCCAGGAGTAATACTGCATGGCAAAGGATAAAGATCTCGGATCTGAAGAGGTATTTGCTTCAGTTCCTTCCTGACAACTGCTACTGGATTCTACTGAAGAAGCAGCAACTCCTCTAACATGTTGGAAAACAGTGGGTTGCTGTTCTCTTGACACTTTCTGCCAGGGCTGTAACTAATAAAACCATCCTGTTCAGCATCCAGAGAGGGTGGGGATCCCTGAAGTTTTCCAAGGCAGCAGATTACAATTGTTACAAAGATGCAAGAATAACTTATTGTTCAGAAAACCCATAACTGTATGTTTTTTTCTTCCTTACCAAAATCTATATGGATATTGACTTATCTGTGTTGATAAAGAAATTAAAAAATGGTGACATTTATGATTAAAAAAAGTGTGGAAGTGTCTGTACTACTGATTTAGGGAAACAAAATGCGTTCTCTATAATAGCAAGGTACTAAAGCATTTTTGGTTCAAATCTGGGAGGTTCACTGTGACTCACACCCACCTGTCCTTTTTTTTTTAACTGTAATATATTTCTTCCTATTAGCCTCTCTGTCCATCTAGCAAAAGGAAATCGAAAACCAAACAATATCCCAACAGAAGGGATAATTTGTAGTCCTCACTGACGAAAAGGTCTGAAATATTAACCACATCATTAGCATTTTCAAAAGTTTTTAAAAAAAACCTAAGAACAACAATATTGCGGAGGGGTACACAAGGCATTAAAATATTTTTGCTATTTGAGAGACATGAGGAGTGCTGAGGTGATGGACATCCACAGTTGGTGGCACCTGTTCAACCCTGGTAGCACAAATTCCACTAAAATGTAAAATAGGAATTGATAGACTTATGAAGGCTTTCCAGCTGAGCATCTCTGTCATTATGTCTTGGGGAGGGGAAGGAACCAAAACCCAAATACTCAAGAATCCCTTCTCAGTTACCACTCCACCTTCCCAATGAACAGTAACAGATGTTAAACTAACATTAAATAATGAGAACTAAGAAACCCTGGCCACAGCCACAATTTCTCAGAGAAACTGTATTGTGGTTAAGATGCTGCTTTTTCTCAAGTTGACACAACAAAGTTAGTTTTGCTCATGCTGCAACATCACTGAGCCCACCATGGGCTACAGAAATCCAGCAAAAGCTGGGCAAATACATAAATGGTTATGTCTACACCTTGCTCTGCACTGCTGCAGCTGCACTGCCATCAATACTATTGGTAGCATGTTTAAAGCTAGTTGCACCATGAATCGCAGACCCATCTTCATCTGCAGTACACATAGACTTTCCACCTTAAAACTAATCTCAACCTCTCCATCTTACTGTCTTTTCATATCTGCCTAGGTTTTAGCATTTACTCTTTCTAAACTCCGTTATCATCTTTTGGGGGGGGATTTTTTGTTCAGAGGAATTTTTATTTTTTTTAGATGTTCATTATTTCATGCACTTTAAATGTCATTTTACTTCCCTGGGTTGGTAACTCTAGTGTAAGCGACCCTCAGGAAAAGAAAGGTGTTCAGTTCAAGGTCCCTGGGCTGTGAGTGCCTGGGCTCCACCAGCCAAAGAAAGCTTCTTTTATAAATGAAGCATTTAATGGACCATGACCTGAAACGATTAAGCATCAACAGCAACACCACCTTGTGTCCCTCTGGAACCAGTTTTAAAGTTATAATCTAGTATCTTCAAGAACGGGAAACTGAGTAACTTTCCTGACAATTCATACAGCAAAAGAAACAATATGTGACAGGCAATTGTGAATTCTAACTCTATAATTGCACTTAGGAGGCCTCAGTGATATCACATGAGAATGAATCTCACGTAGCTATTATTTAAAGCATCTTTTATTTTCTAAATGCCACTGAAGCAGGCTTTCCATAACCGCAGTAGTTCCAGGGTGAATTTTTCTAGGGGGTAGAACAGGCTGACCTACATTAAACTCCAGTAAAAACAGGGAAATAAGAAGTTGTTTTGAGAGACATTACATTTAGGAATTCAGTGGCATGACATAAGATCAGTAAACAGCAAGATATCTGGGGTCTGGCTGTATCTGCTAGGATGCCTAGCTCAGCTATATATGTTCAGTCAGTCAGTAAATCTAGAACAGTTTACCTGGCAAATTCTACAGAAGTTTCTTCCTAAATGAAACCCTTGCTGTGGGAAATCATATGCTCAGCTAGAACAGCTAGTCTTTTGTAGACATGTTCAAAGTGACCATTTTTAGCTGCAGGTGATGTTTGCCCTTTTGTTTCATCTAAGCATCTAACTGTCTCTTGCACCTGTGTAAGCTTTCGCCTTATGACCAAGATAACCAAGTTCTGCAGGCTCCACAGATGCCACATCTCTTTTTAGTACTTTTACACTGAACTATCCCTTAATTTACTTTACTGCACTCTTCTTTCTGTACTATCAGAAAAAAAAAAAAAAGAAAAAGCATGTTCCGCTGATATTCACAGGCTACAATTCATGTCCCACAATCATCTCAAAGTTAGGGAGCTACTTAAAGTTAGTCAGACAGGGTCCTCATACTGTCTAAGGAGGAAATAGGTAATTTGTAAGACCATTCCTTCTTCCTTAAGGTAAAATAAAACATAACTGGGCTGAAGATACCTTTTCTATCTATATTTTTCTGTCCAGAGAAAGCAAGTAAAGCTGTCTTTAGTATGCAAGAGGACTACTTTCAAGGTTCTCCTCACTTTGTAGAATAAGTTGTTCTGATTTATCTAGCTGCCATAAGATCCTGCTGTTGTAAGGCAAGCTGCCCTCCAGCTTTTTAATACATCACAGACCACACAGTGCTAAAAGCTAAGAAAAGCACTGCTTTCAACTACTGCCTGCTAAATTATGCATTTATTGTAAATGACGGTAACTTTTGGGGAATCTGCAAAAATATTGTGTGTTCTTCTACATAATTGAGGCAAGGTTATATCTATCAATTATTATATCAAAAATATAAAGTTTTCATGTTCCTGTGTGCCTATCAGGCTCAAAACAAATGCTATTTCTTGACTAATACAGCTGCTGGTACTTCATATATGCAGGCATACTCAGAGAAGCACCTGAAAGAAATCCATTCAGTGGCAATCTTTTTGAGAATGGAAGAGCCATCCCTCGAGAAAGTACTCCTGGACTCCTGGACTACTGTGCTGGTTTTGGCTAGGATAGAGTTAATTTTCTTCACAGTAGCAAGTTTTGGATTTGTGCTGGAAACAGTGTTGGGGGGAAACGGATGTTTTCCTTACTGCTGAGCAGTGCTTACACAGAGCCAAAGGCTTTTCTGCTTCTCACCCCAGCCCACCAGCGAGCAGGCTGGGGGTGCACAAGAAGCTGGGAGGGGACACAGCCGGGACAGCTGACCCCCACTGACCAAAGGGATATTCCATATCATATAACATCACACTCAGCATATAAAGCTGGGGGAAGAAGAAGGAAAGGGGGGACATTTGGGGTGATGGTGTTCTGTCTTCCCAACTAACCGTTATGCGTGATGGAGCCCTGCTTTCCTGGAGATGGCTGAACACCTGCCTGCCGATGGGAAGGAGTGAATGAATTCCTTGTTTTGCTTGTTACAACTTATGCCTAGACAAGGAGGATTAAATAGGACAAGACACTGAAGATCAACATGGGGTTCAAGAACCGGCACTAGGAGAAAGATTTCAGATGTCCAATCCCTAGAAAGTATTCGTAAGCATAGGACCCTTCTTGACAGATGGATAATTCCCTCAGTATATGGCATATCTGACCTTTACGAATCAAGCCTGGCATGACCGATAGGTTATGGCTTAGAGGACAGGTGACAAGAACAGAGGAGCCTTGACCTGTAATCTTTGTGGCTCATTTAAGTGTACGGAAAAGGAATAAGTTAAACAGGGCTATAGCAATACAAAACTATCAAAAGGCAGGAAGAGGAATATTAAGAGAAATGAAAACTCTCTAGGAATGGAAATTGCCACAAACAATGTATTAGAAAATGCAGTTAAAATTGGACAGACAAGGTAATTGCCATCCTAGATATTAAGAAACTAAATTATAGATCCAGCAGCAAATATTTGATACCACTCTAAGTTTGCGATAGTAGATGGCAAGCAGCAAATTTAGGCTTTTTTAGTTAATAAGAAAAGTTATTTGGGTCCTATAGTCTGACTCCAAAGTTAGAAGAGACTTTGAAACAAAGTCTGAAGATAAAAACAATTAAAAGATGTGTTAAATAAAAAAGGAAATGTAACAGTACATAGGTGTATACTGCATCGAACTGTTATTTTTTTTGTTAATGAACCTGATTTTCTACACAAAGGGAATGCTATAGGTCTCATTTATTTGGACTTTAATTAAAGCATCTCACAGGGATAAATGGGAAATTATTAAACTAGAGAAGACTGATAGTAGTAAAAATATTATAAGGCCTATAAAAGATTTGTTATAGAGAAGACAAGAATACCAGTAAGTAAGGAAGGATGAGCCTTTGGCCAACCCTATTTCACATTTTCATTAACAATTTAGCTGTAATAAGTAAGAACACATTGATGAAATTCAGTAATGATGTAATGCTGAAAAGCATCTCAAAATGGTAAAGACTCTAGCATTGTCTTGAAAGAGCTTGATGACCGAGAAATAGATGTAAGTACAGGTTGAAAATGAATGCTTTTAAGTGCAAAGTCACAGATTTAAGGACTAATATCAATAAATTCAGCTAACGCTTGGGAGTTCATCCTACAAAGATTAACAGAATTAGAAAAAAAGAAACATAGCAGTTTATTTCAGGATGATCTACAAGCCACCAATGCACTGCTGGTGTGAGAAATGCAATCTTAAGATGCCTGACACAAGGCACTTCCTCAAGAGTTGAGGAAACAATTATGGTTCTGCTGAAAAATCATCTGAAATACAGCTCTGACCAAGCATGTTTAAGAGGTCAGTTCAAACTGGGATGTGCATGTGTGACCAGGAAGGTCATCATAAGAATGAAAAATTTCTCTTATGCAAAGAAAGTGAAACAATTCAACTCATTCAGTGTAACATATCTTATGCTGTGGGGGGGTAAGTACAGGAAACAGAGCAAAGAGAACAAGAATGCAAGTTACATAAAGCTGTCACAAGCACAAGACAGGTAGCCCTCAAGGCTGGCACAATTAATGCAAACTCTCTTATCAGACAGCACAGGGTCTGTCATATATTTGATTACCTTTGGGTTCCCAGCAGAGATTACCAGGGTTTGTAAGGAAGGAGCAGCCTCGCTCAAAGTGAGGAAGAAGATCATGCTATTGGAGCAATAGACAATTTTCCACTCTCCTACTAGAGCCCACCAAAGTGCAAACCTGCCTCAGCAGCAGTTGCATGATGAGGATTTCATTTAGAAATCTACCCTCTCTTCCACCATTTCCCTCCTTGTTCTTTGTGTCCAGCTGCTACTTGGAAATCCAGTAAGGATTTTTAATATGTCAAGATCAGAAATACATCTTTTCAATCCTTAAAAGAGATTTAAAAACAAATAGGTAAAATGAAAAACTTCTGGGTTTTCCTACACCGATAAAGCTTGCTGGATTTTGACTAGAAACAGGTGAATATGCTCAATACCTTGTGAGAAGTCATCACATTGATAGGTTAACCCAAAGAATGGCCTGAGAGGAATCAGCCATATCATTATATCCCATTAATGTTGTACCTTTGCTTTACTATTTATAATCTTGCATTTCCTTAAATGACAGCTGTCAAAAAGAAACCAGAACAATCATATGCTTGTTCACAATAGGCAACTAAAAGCAAATATTCTGCTCTATGTGGGATTACTGCTGGTTAGACTCTACTAGAATATGTCACACAACTGCAAAATCTTATAATTACTAATTACACAGTCGAGAAGATGACTGAGAGTGTCATTCACCAACCCAGGTTATCAGGAGATAGACACTGAAACAGAAATAAAAAGACACTTATCTCCAGAAACTGTGCTTGTAGCCTAAGAACACAAATAAAGGAAAACACAGACTCTCAGGGAGCATCCTAGCACACCGCTAAGGCTCCTGGGGGCTACACCCACAGACCCCAAACTGCTCTTCAGGAATGCTGGTGGGAGCAATCAGAGGGACTGCGGCATATTTGGCCCCATTTGGTGCCCCTCTCACTTGATCCTTTGCTGCTGCTGCTTTTGTAATGCAATGCCATTCAGTGCATTTGGGGGGAAAAATAAAATAAAATCGGCCCACATTCTAGCAGACTACAGGGAAATTAAGGAACTAATTTTGAATCACCATGTTTACAAACAGTGGCCCCATTTACAGAAATCTTCAGGGAGCTGAACTTTTAACGACAGTTTTAAATACAGTAAAATAGGTTTCAGAAGGAAAAGCAATAGTTGTCCAGAGACTGTACGGTGCGGGTGGGAGCAAATGGCAGTCCTATAAAGAATGGAACAGCTGCTGCCAGTTTGGCATAGTTATGCAGTATTTAGCATATATCACCCCTGAGGATGATTATCTTTCTGTCATGAGCATAAAAGACAGATAACTCATGAGCCAGTTGAATCTCTTTCTCATAAGAGGTAGGGAGGTAATGCAGTGATAAGTCTTTGGAGGTTAAATATAAATTTATTCTATGGGAATGAGCTTTTATTATTATGGTATTTGAAAGGGACAGATATTGTCTGAAATCTTGATTTTTCATTTCACTGTCTGTTTGGGTTAAGCTTTTTATTATATCTGCATTATGCTTGCCACAGTAGAATACAAGAGTAATCTGGAAGAGGCAGTGGAAAGAAACACTGGATAAGCAACACATTTCTTTATTAGGCTTTACAGTGCAAGTACATGCACCTGTTTTCTTTGAGTAGCTATGTGGATGAAAACCTGCACAAAGAGGAGATCAGTAGCACAGATATTTTTAAAGAGCTTTATGTTTTGTTCTTGTGGTAAAATAGCAAAAAGCAAGAAATTTTGATGTGGAAGCCATGAAGTGCTACAGTTTCCTTAAATCCCTCGAAACTCTTTTTTTTTTTTCCCCCATGTTTCATAGCAATGGAGATTTCTGAAACGAGTGACAGAGACAGTTTACACTGTCATGAGACCCTGACCATCCCATGTTGAGCAACACTAACAGCCCAGCAGGGCCACTTCTAGGGGAAATAATTACTTCAGGACTTGATAATCCTAAAGACAGTTCATATATAACATTTATTAGGAGATATTTGATTATTTTATGGGATTCTCAGAAGCCCAGGCCCTAAGTGATTTGTTTTGTGAAATAGCAACTCTGAGTCAACCTTTCATTTATTAAGCTAAAGCAACTTCTTTCAACAGAGGATAGACAAGGTGCATTGTCAGAGAATTAGCTTGGATTGGGGATGCTGGAGCCTGTGTTTCAAACTCTTTGGAATAATCATGCTATTAACTTTAACACAAATTCCAAGAGCAGCACCTATATACAGTAACACTGCAGCTGAGAGAGACAGCTACAAGCACCAGTGGGACACTTTTGTTTTAATGGGTGATTTATTGCAAGTTTGGCTCCTAATCTGAAGGCACCCTTCCCTTTTCTTTAAGCAGAGCCCAGGGATTTCAGCCTCCTAAATTGGGCATCTGAGTTGGATGGTAAAAGTTAAAAAGGAACAAGCAGAATTTAGCCATAAGCTTCCTGTTCTGAAAGGTATGATCTTTGTGTCATCATAAGAAGGATCTATCCATTAATTATTCATTTTTCTTTGTTATCATCTTTTTAAGCTAAAACTGCATTTTAAAAGAATCAAATAGCAATACACAGGTTCTTCACTCATTGCACCTTACACGGCATTCATAAGTAAGTTAATTTGACCCTTAATATAAGCAACATGTTGGGGGGAAAAAAAAAATCAGCAACTCTTTTGCACAGAAATTGCCTGATAGCTGCTTTTGGGTAAAGGGCAAAGAGAGTACAGAGAGAGAACTTCCCCTTCACTTGCTTCCTTGTGCATTATATACAGCATTATATACTGCAATACACTAAAAATTCAAAAAGAAAATTGCTTCTATGTTGAGCTGAAAAAAAAAACCCCACCATGCTTAAGATTCTGATATAGACTGATTATTCCAACTGCTGAACAGCTTTTTCAACTGCAAGGCTCAGAAAGTTCATCTATACAATGCACCACTGTCACTCAATCAAAGAAGTTTTATAATCAACTTTTGAAAGCAATAATTTCCTAAATTCTGTGAAAGGAACAATCTTTTTTCCTCTCAGAGTTTATAAATTATCCCTATTACAGCTTTTTTTTAATATTAAAGACAGTTAGTTATATTACTGGGAAAGCAAATCGAATGATACCATAGAAGCAGGGGAGTGGGGGAAAAGGACCTTCTCACTGGCTACAGGCAGGTACAGCCTGGGAGGACATTCTCCAGAAAACCAGGATAACTGTTTGTATTTGGGACTCAGGTAGCTTACATAAGCAACTATATCTGCCTCAAGAGTTCATATTTCTATCCGATTCTTGACAATTTGCATTAATAAGCACATAAATAACAAGAACTCAGGAAATTCTTAAAAAAAAAAAAAAAGACACAAATAATTTGTTTCATCAGTGCCTTTCCTGAATTGTTCCATCCTTTACAGCTTCTGTAACAGTTTTTTAAGTAGTCCACTCCAGCTTTTCTCTGTTTCGTGATGCCCAGTCTAGTACAGTTATGGCTGATAATAGACCAGTCCTCTATCTGCGAAACAGATAGCTGCTTTTAGCCATGTTGTTTGATTGTAAAGGACTCAAAGAAAAGGGTGTTTCTTACTATGTACATCCATGGTAGTTGGGCTTTTGTCTCACTTATCTTAATTTTCTGTGGGCTCCTGTCTGTCATTTACAGAGAGCTCTGACACCCAAAGCTGTGTGCCTTTTTGGTTTGGGCTTTTTTTTTTTTTTTTTGGTGCGGGGGAGGGGGCAGAATTTGTCAAGGCTCTTGGTGAGATGACACTAATATTTATTTTTGCATAAAGCTGCCAAAATTAGAAAGACCAAAACAAACCCCTCAACCCCTTCACCAAACTCTGCATTCAAAATCAGTTTAAAACAATCTACAGGAATTTACTTCTAGGCAGTGTTACTTCCTCTTGTCAGTCATGGGACCCTACCAGTGTAATACCAGGAGCTGAGTAGAGCTATTTTATAATAATCTAGAACAGGCATGTGAAGCTTGCAAGACTCATCAAGGCACCAGTCAAAGGAAAAAAATTGTGGTTAAGAGCAATAATACCACTGCAATAGGGCAAGAAGCAGCACTGAAAAGGGGAAATGTACAACAGCTTAAAGTTTCTACCTGTCTCAAGTGACAAGAAAATTGTGTAACTTCTAATGCAGCAGAGACATTTAAAGATATCTATCATGTTCGTGGTGCCACTTTTGGGAATCATGAGGGTTTTTGCACACAGGTTAAAATCTGATGCAGAAAGGCATTTCTGTTCAAGCAGATACTCAAGCATAATCTTAACTAGCCAGCAATTTCATATGAAAAAAACCAGCTTCTGAATTTTTTTTTCCCTATTTTCTCCAGGAAATATTTTCTTGGATGAAATATTTTGATTTTAAGAATCAAATATTCAAATATTAAGGCAAACTGACATGAGCTGTCACAGAGCCTGAAGTCTCTTTCCTTATCTACAGTTCGGACTCACTGATTAGACCATTTTGCTCTAGCCAAGATAATGAAGTGCTTCACAAATGATCTTTAAGTGAAAGTGCAGATAAGGAACATGTAGTCCAGCAATGGAGCTTCATCCCCCTAGATGGGAAATGGCATTCCCAGGAGGAAGGATGGTAACTCACCACACAAGGTTCAACACTGAATGAATTGTTAAATGTTAACGTTTTAAATGAAATCTTTCTAAACATTTCTTGCAACATTTATTTTAGTACTGTTTTGGCTTTTTAAAAAAACTATTAAGAATGTAAACAAGTTCTAAAAAGACAAACCTTCCTGCAGAACAAAAATTATAGTAAATACTGATCTTTCCACTTAAGAAAATTTCATTCCTCTGATTACTGAAGACTCAAACTCATACTTTGATGCTACCTTAAGTCAGAAAGCTGTCCTCTTAATTGTCTACAAATCATGTATTAGTCCAGTCTCTGAGATATGAAGAGCATTATCAAATCCTATTTTATTTATTTACTTATAGCAGTACAGCTTTCCCACATTTTACTGCACAGGCTGAATCAGAATAACTGACACCAAAGAAAATTTTGTACTTAACCTCTGAATTTTTGTACTTCTGGATATTTATTTTGCTCCTACTCACAGTATTTTAAACTTTTTGTCAAATAAAACTGATCAAGAATTTAGGATAGGCTTTCACAATTCCTAAAGTTTCTTTGGATATTTACCATTTATCATAATCATAAGTGAACCACTATTTCTGCTTAACCCAATTCCTCCTGTCACCACTGCAAATGTAGAGGTGGAAAAATAAATTGAGCCATTTGGAAGATGTGAAAGATTCTCCTTTATTGAGTCTGAAGAAATTCATTCTAATAAAATAATGCTGATGAATCATAGTAAAATGGGATTATACCAAGGTAGGGTCAACAATACTTACACCATTCCCAGAAAACATTTTTTAGTATGCTCAGAAAGTTCCAGTGATGAAGATTTCACAAACTCTGAAGCATCAAATTACCATCCTGCACATATTTACAAACAGAGTGCTCTTGACATTCAGGGCTACTTACCCTTCAAATTAGATTTCCAGCAAACTACCCATTTAATTCCTCCTCGTATTATCTGCTGCCATCTTCTCCTTTCAGCCCTAGTTTGGAAGGCTGAGTTTTCCCTCGTGATATTATGCACTGAAAAGCACTGCGAGAACATGAGGACTCTACCATGTTTGGTGTGTCCAGACTAAAGGAACAAACTCAGCAATTGCCAGGCATACAAAGTTTTTGGCTTTGACCCAGGGTAAAATTCCTGAACTATAGTCTTCCTTTCTTTCAACCTCCAAAGCTGGTACCAACAAGAAAGCTTCAGCCATAAGGGTATAAAATGGTAGTTAAATAAGGTAGTAGTTCAACTGCAAAAATGCAATAGACTGGTCTCCATCCAGTTCTAGGCAAGCTGGTGTTCCCCAGCAGTAGCGCATGTACACGAACATATACACACAGTGAAATAAAGACCACAGGCTGTCTACACAGGGAGTATACTGAATTACTGGTGAAAAACAGCTCCACACATGAATACAAAATTATTTTAGATCAGAATAGTTTCTCTGATTTGGAAGTGAATCAAACAAAACTGAATTAAGGCATCTTTTATTCAAAATGAGAAAG
Organism: Morus bassanus; assembly: GCA_031468815.1. Taxonomy (NCBI): domain Eukaryota; kingdom Metazoa; phylum Chordata; class Aves; order Suliformes; family Sulidae; genus Morus; species Morus bassanus. Next base: position 51,901,567 of record CM062567.1, on the reverse strand, counting down.
GCCTTACATGACTTTAATCTGGTTTATTTAGTCTGATTTACATCAATTAGCCTGGATTAATTCCCCAGAGAAGACAAGCTCAAAACTCAGGTTTCACTCAATCAACAATTTTAACTAGCACAATAAAAGTAGTTAATTTTAAATACATAGACCATAATAATGAATGTTAGCGGGATTACCATTATTTCTCACATACCTGAAGTTAGGCACAAGTTTAAGTGCTTATATAAAGCAAAAGCATGAGGGGGAAAAAAAGAATTTGTAAAATGGATACTCTAAAGGAGCATAAAATAGAATTGCCATCAGATAAATGAAATATGGATATTGCTTTGTATAGCAAGTGTTCCTTTAGAGCGAGATGGAGCAGTTCCATTAACACATGAATAGGTCTTCATAACATTATACCGCTTAAATGGAAAGAGTCACACCAGTGAAACTTAATGTATTCACTCTCCTCTTTTAAAATTGATCCACATTGCTTCAGTTTGCATCAACAATTAGTTCATGTGCAGATATCCCCTTTCACACCCAAGCTGGCTGGTCAGAGTAGTTGGAGGTTACCTTCTCCAGGATAGCGTGGAATTCCCTGACATTTGACAGAACTTTTATGTGTCTGCTTTAAAGATGCTTACCCTGCTACAGACAAATTCAGCCTTTAAGTGGGTTACCTGAAACATTTAAATCACCCAGTTTAGTTAGTGCAGGTAATTTTGCTCAAAGCAGATTAGGACATATTTCCACATACCTTCTGCAAGGAAACAAAGACCTTTAGGCCAGAAACCCTTCAACCAGCCCCATGGGACCCAGAAGAGCATACAGCCAGACAGTGTGCTGCAAAACAAATGTGTGAAATGAAAAACAGGTTGAGACTTCTGAGGAAGTGGATGATAAAGGGCAAAAAGTGGTGGGACAAGAATGATGCTGACATTATTTTTGCAGTGTCCCTGTCCTGCTCAGAGGAAGGAAGCACAGATCCCTTCTTCTACTGGGCTACCTTGAGTTATCACTGACCTGTGTTAGAGAAGTGAAAATTTTGTCAGACCTACCAGTCCATGGCATAATAGCCTTTTCCAGTCCAGGTCATCCTGACTGAATCAAATTACACCAGAAGAACTCAGCAGTAACTGGAGGTTAATCACTGGAGGCTGGAGGGAATAAAGCCTTCACGTGTCCAGTGACACCTGGAACAGGACACCAGAACACAGCTTAGCCAAGCAAAGGGAAGCCAGAAATGGACATAAAAATCACACAAAGAGTTGCACAAGTGTTTCTGGTTTGTCCAGGAAACATCCACAGAAACTACCTTATTATGAACAGACAAAAGCATGCAAGAGAAACCTATTTACAAAGGCACATTGCAGATCTATGTACGCCTCGGTGAACCTAGCCAGACCTCCTTCTTCCAACTGTTTCTCTCCTTCTGTCTTTTCCTCTCCCACAATGAGGGCAAGAGCTTCTGCCAGCTGTGACTCTCTACTGGGTGGCCAAAACCACCTGCCTTTTTGTTGCCACACCGTTTCGCTCAGCCTGACTCCAAGCCAGATAGCGCTACTCCTAGGCAAACACTTTAAAGCCAGAAATGCTTTCTTATGCGGCTTTGCTCCTGGTCTTCCTTTCTAATATGATATTCAACTACACTCTATACTTTTACATTTTGCAACCTCGTTTCTCTTCTCAGAAGTAATAATGAGTCTTAATTTGCAGCAAGGGAAGGTGGCTGTAGAACAACAGCAAGTACCAAGCTTTAAAAGCTTTTTCAACAGTTATTAATGCAGTAGTTTTCAGCACACAGAGAAACAGCACCATGTCTTTGGGCAGGGTCCAGCTGTCTGTACCTAGAAAACCAGTCTGTCAGTGTCTTTTTTAGTACTGGGGAAGACCAAAACTGGACATGGTTCTGCAGATGCAGTCTCACAAGCACCAAATAGAGGTGAACAATCACTTCAACCTGCTGGCTACAGTCATGCTGAGGCAGTGTGGTAGGCGGTTAGCCTTCCTCGCTGCCAGGACGCAATGCTGGCTCACGCTCTACGTCTGGTCCACCAGGACCCCCCCAGGTCATTTGCGACAGAGCTGTTTTTCAGACAGCTGATCGGCCCCCAGCCTGGGCTGCTGCAAGGACTTATTCCATCCCCACTGCAGGACTCTGCATTTACCTTTGTCACAGACATCTTGCTGTGCTCCTTATTACTGTGTACCCCCAAACAGAATGATAACTAACTCCAGAATAAGAGGAGCAGTAGGAAAGACAGTACTTCCAGCAAAAGGAAACACTCTCTACCTCACAATAATTGGTATGTCCTTTCTGCTAGTACAGAGAATTTGTTTTTTCCTTATTGGTCCCCTTTAACCACAGGGCAAATATCAACCAGTGACAAAACAAGACAAAACAAGTTGGAGATACTAAAGAGTCTGTGGAGGGAGGAAAGCCAAACTTCCTGAGAGCTGAGGACAGCAGTTCCAGCATGATTAATACATGCACGGTCCTGAATGTAAGCGCTAATGGCATGCAATGAAATTGAGCTGTCTAGGGAAATCAAGCAGGACACACTTTGCACCTCCACAGCCTTCCTCTAGAGTTTAATTTTCCTGTTTACCACTAACAAAATCCTTTTGCTGGGTCTCAGCACTTTCCCTTCGTTTTCTCACATAGTTTGTCCTGCAGCTCAGGTGAGACAGATAATTTTGAAATTCAACCTAGAGACCTCCTCAGTACATGTGAGTATAGCTCTACAGAAACTCCACAGCTGCTTCAGCTTTCACAAACAGTACGATAGAGGATGAATTATAAGCATCTTTTACTGGATTGCTAAGCCATGCAAGTAATGGCCATGCTTATTTCCTGCCTGATCACTGCAGTTCAGTTCTTGGAAAGAAGAGGCATTTCAGAAAAGCATCATGGTTTATGTAGCATTCCCTTACTACTCAAATTTCAGTATACCAACCAAGTGACACTTTTGAACTGTGCTGATTAAAAATTGGTAGCAGCCTGTTGTCTTAGTGATCAGTTGTTCGCATGCAGAAACTTTAAGAATTTCCACATTTATTTATGAGGGGAAAGCTGTCATTCCAAAGACACAAGCAATAAATAAAAATTATATTTAAAAAAAAAAAGAGAGACAATGAGTGTCAAAACCACCTAGCAGAACACTCACTTAAACCTCTTAAGGTATCACCATTTGCACACAGTTCCAAATTATTCCTTTGTGAGCTAGTTTATGCTTAATAGAATTTGACACTCCTAAATGCTCTGCTGAAACACTATCAAGGTACAGAACTAATAAAGATAATTACCCTTGCAAAGTGGAAAGTACTTCTGCATGGACTCAATGAACCATCAGAATATATCTGTTGCAGAATGCTTTTTCAAAACAGCTAAAATTGTTAGAGAATACAGGCTATTAGAAAAAAATATGGTATGATGTCTTGTAATTTACATCCTCTAAATCACAGTTTAGCCCAGGATTTGAAAATGCACTATTGAGTATATTTCAAATATTTACAAAATTTTAAATATAACAGCCTATGTATCTCTTCAGAGGAAAAGAAAAGGGGGAAAAAAGAGCATATCAACTTGTTTTCTAAACATCTACAAATGAGAGAAAAGCGCAATATCAGAATGTGCTGGTTTTGGCTGGGATAGAGTTAATTTTCTTCACAGTAGCTAGTATGGGGCTACGTTTTGGATTTGTGCTGGAAACAGTTTTGGGGGGAAACAGATGTTTTCCTTACTGCTGAGCAGTGCTTACACAGAGCCAAAGCCTTTTCTGCTTCTCACCCCAGCCCACCAGCGAGCAGGCTGGGGGTGCACAAGAAGCTGGGAGGGGACACAGCCGGGACAGCTGACCCCCACTGACCAAAGGGATATTCCATGCCATATAACATCACACTCAGCATATAAAGCTGGGGGAAGAAGAAGGAAAGGGGGGACATTTGGGGTGATGGTGTTTTGTCTTCCCAACTAACCGTTATGCGTGATGGAGCCCTGCTTTCCTGGAGATGGCTGAACACCTGCCTGCCGATGGGAAGGAGTGAATGAATTCCTTGTTTTGCTTTGCTTGCATGAGCAGCTTTTGCTTTACCTATTGAACTGTCTTTATCTCAACCCACGAGTTTTCTCACTTTTACACTTCTGATTCTCTCCTCCATCCCACTGGGAGGGAGTGAGTGAGCGGCTGTGTGGTGCTTAGTTGCCTGCTGGGGTTAAACAACAAAACGTTGTCCCAACATATCAGAGAAAACTGCCATAGGCTGATTTACAAGCTATTAACAATGACCTCTATTAGTCACATAATGCAAAGAGATGCCATCACCTGCCCACCAGCTCCTGTCAGGGTTCAACCCATTCCCTCCTCCCACCTCCCTGGTAGGTTGTGTTTTTCTTACTTCTAGTAGCAAACACTAAATGTGACGGATGTCCTCTGCCTCCTTGCTTTGTCACTCATTCTCTATTTGAACTGAAGTTACCACATGGGAGGAGCAAACATAGCACAATGAATGGCACATTTAATATATATGGTGGTCAAAAGATCTTCAGCTGGCATGAGCTGCCTTAACCTCACAATGTTAATGGAACTAAAACATTTTTAAGGCCAGCTGACAAGTGACACGTCTTCTCTGTAATTATTAGAAGAAGCCAGGTTTGTAAAGAAAGGTAATCTATTTTACCAGACCAGAGATGGATAAATAGAACAAGTTTTTAAGATTCTTCAGGTTTTCTTCTGACTTTAGACTGTTGCCCCCCCTTGCTACTGTGGTGATTACAATCTTGGCTGTTTTGTTTGTCCTCAGTGAATTCCAGCCCACCCAGCTGTAAATATAACTTTCACCTCAATTAGGAATAGCTTCTAGGTAAACAGACCAGATCATCTTCTGAACCTGAAAACACGTTTTCTTAGATTATTAGATACAGCTGGAAAAAAAAGTTTGTTCTTACAAAGGTTGTCTCTCTTCTATCCTTCAGCAGTCATGACTATTGCATGATCACCAGGACAGAAGATTTCTCTTTATACTCTTATAACCTTAACTAATTTTTATACTCTTATAACCTTAACTAATTTATGTTGCAGGCTACAGATCCAACTTCAGAAAGGAAAGGAGGAGAATGACCCTGCAATTAACAATCTGGTGTTTCTCTGAAGTATGAGAGACATCGTGAAATTAAAATTCATCTCTTAAAAAAAAGGCCCTAAACACCCCCAGAAAGTTGTTTATATTTAATAGCTTGCGATTTTGTACTGCACTGATCTATGTCAGTATCAGAATCAACTTAGCTAGTCCTCATGGATAAGATTTAGACCACTAAGGTACCTAACTTGCACCTGCACTGAATACAATCACTTCCCCCAGACCTGCTGGCTGCACTCTTACAAATGTAGCCTGGTACATGTCTGGCCTTCTTGGCTGGAAGAGTGGACTGCTGGCTCTGGCTCAGCTCACCCACCAGAACGCCCTTTTGCCTTCAAAGCTACTTCCTATGCAGCTGTGGCACGGGATTATTTTGTCCCAGTTGCAGGAATTTGGATTTTCCTCTGTTGAACTTCATGGGGTTCCTGTCACCTCATTTCTCCAAGCTTTCCAGTTCCCTCTGAATAATAGCTCTCCCTGCCAAAATATTGACCACTCCCACCAGTCTCACCAATTTGATATTGTCCACAAATTGATGAGAGTCCACTCACTCCCATCATCTCATCATTAATAAACCCACTAAATAATACTGGCCCCAGTGCTGATCCTTGAGGGTCTCCACTGACAACCAGCTGCCAGCTTGGACTTTGTGCTGCTGCTCACCACACTTTGAGCCTGATAGTCCAGCCAATTTTCCACCCCCTTATTATCTGCTTATCTACTCTATATGTCATCAGTTTGGCTATTTGGAGATTAGCAGACCATGTTAAAAAACCTTCTACAACCAAGATATACAGCATCCGTGGCTCTCATCTTATCTACAGAGCCATTCACCTCATTGTAGAAGGCTGTCAGATTAGTCAGGCACAATTTGGACTTGTAAATCCATTCTGGCCATCCCCAGTCACCTTCTTCCCTTTCATGTGTCCAGAAATGGATTCCCATAAGGATTTGCTCCACTACCATCCCAGGACTAAGATAAGGCTGATTGGCCTTTAGTTTCCTGCATCATGCCTTTCTTGAAGATGGGTGTAATGCCTACATTTTTTTCTTTTTTTTTTTTAAACCCTGCCCAGTTACCATCACCTTTCCAAGGTGTTAGAGAGTGGCCTCAAAATGACATAGGCTAGCTCCCTGAAATGCATCTTATCTGATCCCTTCGGCTTGTTTATGCTCAGTTAGTGTAAGCACTACTTACTTTACCTTCCTGTAATGTGGATAATGCTTCACCCTCTCAGGCCCTGCTTAAGAGCCAGAGGGCAGACCTTACCAGTAAAAAATCCAGCCAAGGACTGAGTACCTTGACCTTTTCCCTGTCTTTTGTGATTATGTGCCCTGGCCCACTGAGCAACAGGCTCACATTTTCCTTAGCCTTTCTTTCGGTACTGATGTACCGGAGAATTTCTTGTCACCCTTCACAAACCTCGATAGTTTCATCTCCAGCTAATCTTATTCCATCTGATAACATTGGGTTTTTTCATATTTTGAGATTAAAGGATGCATGAGTGTGCATGTGTGTTTAAATCAGTGTGTCAGTTCTGTTAGCTCAAGAAAGGAAAGATTTTCTTTGTTTTTCATACAGAGTTGAAGGAAAGCTTTCCCCCCACTCCCACTCAGATAAGAACTTCTTGTTTCTTTCCACAGTTCTTCAACTTCCTCTTTGGCCAGACTAGTAGTAAGGTGAAAATGGAAAGACATAAACTCCCTCAAGACATGTAAAAAAGGATAACTGCCTCCAAACTATATATATCACCATTGTGTACAATAGGGAATCAAACGACTACCATTAATTTCTTTATTTAAATGGTCTGTTCACTCATTTTAATATTGATTTTTTTTCTTTTGCACTAGAAAGAATTTGAAGAAAGAAGATGATAATGCAATCTGCCCCTGCTGTACACACACACACTCCACACTGATGCTTGGAGCCCTGCATTATCCAGAGCTATTAAGTAGAAGCCTGAAACTGTAGTCAGCCTTGCATAAAGAGTTAGAAATGCTGTACTCTCTTTAAAATCAATTTACCACTGTGCTCACCATGGTCTCTGGAGAGAGACATTAGGCCAGACTCAGAAAAGGTTATTGAATCATTGTTTCTCCAACAATGGTTTTCAATTATAAACAAAGCAAGAGCTCCATTCTGCAAATCCTTACTTGTGGCCTGTACACCAATGCACTACTACACACAGAGGGTGAATGGAAAGGATTACCAAATAATGTATGAGGTCCTGTCAACTTCACAGAGGTCAGGGGCTTGACTTATCTTTCAGGTTTCCAGGCTATGACCTTCAGCAAGCAGAGCTGTAAAGCCCTTTCTTCACAGAAGGAGAAGAGCTAAAATTGGATCAATGCGATTAAAATAAAGCAATAAATGAATCCAAGTGGATTGTAGTCTTAAGTGTGTTTGGGAAAGAACACTTCACACTGTGCACTGGATTTGCTTAGAAGAGTTGCTTAGCTGCCTTTTTCAAAATGAAGAGTAACCATGTGGTTTGTATAGCTGGGGGTAAAAAGGCCTATTTGACAGCCAAAGCATAGTCTCATGTTCATTATTATTGTATCATATTCTTCTAGTGCCTAGGAGCTGCATGGTCCTTTACAGAGAAGTGAAAACAATGCTGGGTGTTGCAGAGGGTTTAAATTAAATTCTCCACAACAATGGATGAGAGCAAGAGAGTGTGGTTTTGGAATCTAGGATAAGAAGGATAACATAAAAAAAAAAAAAAAAAAAACCAAACCTACAAAAATAAAAAAACACCTTTCTGCAAATGCTGTTATTTGGGCAGGTTTGTTTGTCTCAGAAAGTAGTAAAGGGGAATAAGCACTCTCCTCATCTGTTTGCTAGGGGTAGCTGTACAAGAAACAGGCAAGGAACTGTCTGTGGAAAAAGGATTTGGGGGACAAGGAGCAATCCATGACAGATAATATGTAGGAGCAGGGACAAAGCCACATAAGCCCTTTGATGAAGGTTTCATACATTAGGAGAAAAGTCAAAGCAGAGACTACCAGCAAGGGTGGTGGTGACACTTCACCCTACTGAAGTGTCAGGGCTGGAGACCAGGGGAGACACCAAGGGCCAGGTAACAGCAGTAAAGGTTCATGGGCACAAGATGTTAAACCTTCATGACCTTATCTCTACCAGAGTTTACGATAGAAGTAAGAGTTTGTTAGGGCAAGACTCTTCCTTTTAGACAAAAAAGGGCTGCACAGCACAGGGACACTGATCCCATGACAGCAGCAGAGGCAACAACCAGTGAGGCAGGCCTGGGGGACTTCTGCAGTCTTCAACCCAAACAATGGAATATATCAGCTAAAAGACAACAAGTATGTAGCGCTGTTCCCTTTCTGAGTGCTCGGCAGGTATTGAAAACAAGCCTAAGAGAGAAGCGTAACACTGAAAGTGATCATATAGAGGTGAAGTTTTGTTAATTCAAAAGTCAAAGGCAACTACAGCACAAATTAAACAGTGAGTCTGTTACAAAGCAATTTCCCCTCAAACAAAATATCCCACACAAATGGTATTTTCAGTCTCATGTACTGTGAAGGCAGGTATGTAAAAAGGAGGAAGAGAAAGGACAATGACCAGGGAACATGGTGGCTCGTTGTGGTGTTTGATGTAAGCAGAGACGTGCAAAAAGGTATGGAACTTCATGACCATGTGGCCGTGAACATGTTATAAAAAGGGGGACACTTTCTTTAGACGAAATAAAATCAAGAGCTTTCTTCATAGACTGGTTAGATGGAAGAAAAAAAAAATCAGATGTGTAGATGAGGCACTTAGGGACATGGTTTGGTGGTGGATTTGGCAGTATTAGGCTAACGGTTGGACTTGATGATCTTAAAGTTCTTTTCCAACCTAAATGATGCTATGATTCTGTGATTCTATGATTCTATGGTTTAATAAACAAACTCATAGTGAAATGATATTGTTCCATCACCCCACAGACCGTATTAATGTCAAGCCCATTCCAGAAACAACTGGAAGGTTCACTTCTACATCTCACCAGTCTTACAGAATAAAAAAACCAGTCCAAAAAAATCCCCTGGTAATTAAAAGAGAGAAGGAAAATAAAAAGCAGTTGGAGGGCAGAGTCTTGAAACTCTAAGATGTTAAATAAATAGATACATCTTACATGCCATTCGGATTCCACTGGATGGTGTCTGTATGGTTTAATTAACAATAACTATCCACCCCCCGTTTTGCTGCTAATGTAATCTCAGAAGCACTACACTAATTCCACTTGCAGATTTTATGGTACATTTTAAATTAAAATACTCTGAGTACACTTAACTACACATTCAATGTGGATTTAATAAGGTGTTTATAGGTTCATTAAGTATCAATTGATTATTAACTTTTTGCTGGCCTACAGATGTGAATATTTGGTAAAGAACGGTGTATTCTAGAAAAGACAATCTGCCTAATAAGCTAACTTATTAGCTGACTCCTTAACACATCAGGCTAAACCATTTTGTCCGTTCTGTAGGGAACATAGGATCAATTCTGCAGCAAAATGCCCATTGTCTTCACTATGAGCAAAACATTTTGGACTGTGACAATTTTGTAGTGAATAATGGCAAGTGTATTTTGTCTTCACTGGGAAAAGCTTGCTATAATAATATAAATTAATGGTAATAACATTAACATTTTCTTCCATTTTATCAGTCTTGTGAACATAGCTGGAAAGGCCCTCTCTAACCTGCATGCTTCAAAAAGCAATTCAGGAAGCAGAAGTCTGCTGGAAAGCCAACAGGACATGTCTAATAGTGCCCAGCAGACAGAAGCAGTGCCCTGCCCACACTCATCTGCTCAGCTCCCAGTAGGTTTCATGTTTCTTGACAAATGACAGGGGAAGCACCTTTTTAAGGTGGGGATTTTACTGTGGTGCACTCAGAAGTGAGACCCGTTACCGAAAGTGCATTATTGCCAATCACCTTCTCATGTTTTCTGTAATTCAAAAAAAAAAAAAATGGTTCACTTTCTGCTCCATTCTTAATACTCCTACTTTCCTGTCTTTGGACTCCTCTACCATTGCCACTGAATGGAGTAACACTGTTTAAAATGTATGTTATCAAAATTTTTCATGAAGAGGGTTTGGAGACTTCCAATTCCATCATTCAGACCCAACACTTCAGGCAACTTCTTCACTGTTGTGTGGTATTAATGTTTACCAGGCTCCAAGACTGATTCATCTCTGTCACTGATTAAATCAATTTAAACCTGAACTGGCAACATTTTAAGAACATTCCCCAGACCAAAAAGACTGGTAACCTAACTATTTAGCAAATGTTATCAAACATGATATTTACATAGAAAGTAGTTGGTACTCTTTAACATTTCACCTTACAGATAATATTATATGCTTGAAAGCAGCTTATTACCAGTGTCCACTTTGTTCTGCAGCTATATAGATAAAACTAATTTTTGCATCTTCAAGAACTGAGTAACTAAGAAGGAAACAAACAAAAGCCAGTTGCACTGAAAAGAACATGCAGTAACCCCCCAAACCCTGCTATGTATTCCCAAGGCCTGATGTGTTCAGAGAGAGTTGAGGAGCAGGTAGAGTTTCTACCAACTAATTGAACAGCTCTCCTGTAAATTTCCTAAGACGAAACACTATTGATTAATGGTTTAGCCTTTACAGCAGCAATTTAATTTGTCCTGCTACCCAAAAAGAAAAAAAAAAAACAAACCAAAAACAAACCATCAAAAACAAAAACCTTCCTCTTCATCCAGGTGAAGAGGTGCACATGACAGGAGCTTCTCAGCTCCATCCTCATAATTTGCTTTTTCTAACCCACAGATCTGAACTCGGGCTGTATCGCACTACTAATGGAATAATCAGGCCCCTCACACCTAATAAAGTACAACTTTATTAACTTAATTCAAGTAATTCCCTGGTGCATGTGCAATTCCTGAGTTCAGTTATAATGACTTTAAAGAGGAAAGCAACTCTTTTGCTAGTTAAGTACCAAACATGCTTTTCCTTTAAAGTTTTTCTTCTCATTCATTAACGAGGTCCCTTTCCAAAATAGCTGTGTGCATGTAAACAGTGAACTCAGATCAGCATATCCAATTAAACAACCTCATACAATCACAGCATGCCATGGGATCAGCAGTTCAGACATGTATTTTGAGATTACTGGTATAACCTGTAGTTTTTTCCTCTGAAATGGAATAAAAGATCATTTTACATTCCAGGTAAGTTAACTCATTACCAGAATATCCTTCTTAATTGTCCTAATGATAACAAGCAGGACAGTCATCCTAATGTGCTAAAAGACTGCAAAAATATAACTCATTCTTTGCATTTTACTGGCTGGGCTTGATAAACAATAAAACACTTGTTATTTTATAAATGTTTATTAGAGGAAAAGCACTGCATGTGAATGTGAAATTTGGGATCTGAATCCAGATCTAAATTTCATGGCTAGCTCCAGTTAAAGCTGTGGATCAAACTAAAAGACTAGTCCCCTGCTTCCAGACGTGTAGGTTTTCTGCATCCCAAGGAAAGCAAATCTAAAAAAAAAAATGTATCCTTTGTTTTCTAAAAGAAAAAAAATCCCCAAACCCAAGACATAACAACAAAGAAAATAAACAACCAGCCACCATTTTAAATATATTTCATCCAAATGAATGCCCTTAATTTAAACACGCTTGATAAAAGAAGCCATTAGTGCTTTTAGTATCCTTTCTTCTTGGAAAAGAGTCTGTTTTCCAGCTGATCTGACAAACAAAGGAAACTGAAAAAAGCCTTACTTTGTTTCATGCATTGCGGATATACCATAATACCCCAAAAACCTTCTTTGTGTCACACTTCAATAAACTTGACATCTGTAATAAAGCTTAGGTTATACTTTACTTCTATTAAAACATTTTTCTGCTCTCAGGATCACATCAGCCAAACTTATAGACTGGTATTGTCAATACGTCTGCTCTGTTATATACAGTAAGTGGCATCAATAAACACTCATCTGTCATCTTTTCACATTTCTGTTAAAGTCAAGACACACTGCTTACTGAGTCTCTCAAGGAAAATGACTGAGACATATAAAGAAACCTTTTCTTAATTAGCTAGAGTCTTGCTTTAGGCATTAGCTTAACTAAAAATCCTACAGAAAACACTTTTGGGCCCGATATTCTGCAATAGCTTCTCTGAACTTGAGAAACCGTGTCTTCAGCTCACATAAATCACCATCAGCTGAGCTAAAACAACGTGCAGAAGTTGAGCAACTTACCCCAGGGGGCTGCTGTGCTGTCAATTAGGGTGCATAATAGCAATGTAAAATGAGAATGGGAGTGCTTGACTTAACTTTTCTCTGTGCTTGTCTCAAAGTTTAAAAGGTGTTTGAAAGGCCTCTCCTAGATTTGGTTAACAAGCAGATTGGACTTCTTTTACCACTTGGTGCCTTTGAGCAGTACAAACCAGCTTCCACTTAAAATGAGTGAATAAATAAGCAAAGACAAATCCACAAAAACCACAACCTTCCTTTTTGACCAGAATAAACTTTTTTTTCTCCGTCCACACAAGTTGTCTTCCCTTATCTACCGTCATCAGGTTTTGCATCTAGTCTTCCACAATCCTGCCACTCTAAAACTGAAATCTTAGTATCAAAGTGTTTCAGTGGGACAAAGTGAGTGACATATATCAGAGAGGAGTATTTAAGAGGTATGATGGTAAGTGTTAAAGACCTCATTGACATTCATTTGGGTGAGCTGCACAATTTTGTAAATAAGCTTATCAGTCACGAGTAAAGCAAATGTTCCAACTGCATACTAACATTTACACAGCACTACCTCTGCCTACAGTACCTTACATGATTCTTAAAGGAATATGTTGTGTCTGCAAAACACAGCATGCAAAAATGCTGGATTTAATTTAGCTCCCTGGTGTGCATGTGCTGTGGCATAGCTTTTATTCACATGATCTCCCCCGACTTGGAACTCTTCACTCAGAGTGCATGGTAGGGAAATCATTAAGGGAACAAAACATGTCAGTGAGAGGGTCCCTAACTTGTTTTATTCAGAAACTGGACATGCCTAGAGCAACCGTTGTGCACCACAAGTTCATATGCAGTAAGAACAGTTTCAGTGATAATATCTAATACAAAAGTAATACAAATATTATTTGCATTGTTTTAAGGAAATAGATGAAATGTGATTGTGAGAGAGCTTTCCAACAGAAATGGTGAACATCATTACACAGGGAACAAATGAAACTTTGCCTGAAATACTGCATGGTACCTTGATCACCCATGCTCAGAAAGATTAATCTATTACCAGAACAGGTGCAGTGAAAGGCTTCTAGCATGATCAGAAGAATGAGGCACCCTTTTTTACAAGAGGAAACTAAAAAACTTGGCTAGTCTAGCCTAGCCAGAGGAAGCCTAAGGGGGATACGATTGCTGTCTATAAATATATCAGTGAGTGAGAGAAAGGACAGTAGGGAATGAAAAGAATTAATCAAAAGAACTGTGTTGGTACAAGAACTAATAGGTATAAACTTGCCAAAACTGGAGATTAGACTAATGTGTCCAACCCCCAGAGCTATGACATTTTTAAATAGTAATGAATGCAGAATAACTAACTACTTTTTAAAATGGAGTTTTAGAGGTTTCTCTATAGCAGTAGATCACAGAGCAGCCTGTGAGACTCTGAAAACCACAACTTAGGCACCTAAATGGCATGGAGGATATTGTTCCAAGCAATATATTTCAAGTCATGGAAAGTGTCTGTGGGGTAGCTGAAAAGTCAACTTCTTTTCCCCATTCAACTTTAAGATCTGTTCCTGTTTTACTCTCAGATTGCTTTATGTTCTTAACTTGAAAGAAACAGGAGAACTTAAATAATTGTGGCACATCTGTATTTGTGTGCCCTTGAACTGAGAACAATGCAAGAACAGGTGAAGATGCAAATGCAGAAGACGGTCAAGAAATCATGGACAAAGAAAGCTCGCTGACACCACAACATTCAGAATTCAAGAATGGATCAAGGCCATCAGCCCCTGGAAGGAAATCATACAGCTAGCATTCCCATTCAATCAGAAAATTGAACTGTTGCCAGCTCAATTTGTGAAGTTTTTGTAATAAGAAAAATAATAAGGACTCACATTCCTGAACAAGGGAAATTGTACCTAAGGAAATATAACCTTCTCTGCAGAGGCACACTGTGGGAAAACACACAAGCCTTGTTCTGATGGTGCATTCCAGCCATCCTTACAAAGACTTTCCATTTCTCCTGACCTTAAAAGCAGTATTTTCTGCAAGTTAGATGAGCAGATGGAGTCAGGCTTTCAATAGCAATGGGTTCTACCAAGAAAACAGTGGGCAGCACACTACAGTGAATCCCTCTGCAAGCATGAAGCAACACCTCTGTTGGGACAAGGCACTCTAGGACTCTTCTTTAGCAGGACTTAGTTGATACATTGCTCCGTAAGTACAGCAGCCACTTGATTTGAGCTGGAGCTTCTCTTAAATTATTTGAATTGAGAGTGTGTTACATAAGAATGAGGGCACCACAAGCAGCGCTAATAAGAGGGCAGAGGGGAGCCCTGTGCCACACAGTTAATTTGGATGCAGAGCCATTCACTTCTGACAGATTTAGAGGAAGGCAGATATAGAAAGGTCAAAACAGAGCAGTGGGAGACACTCCTTGATGGCTCTTTCTCTTCCTTTGCAAAAGCCCGTCTCATACTTGAATGCATGATTCTGCAGATGTTGTCGTGGTACACACGTCCCTCTCTTCTCTTACACTGCGTATTACCAACTAAGACTGAGGATTCAAGTGAACCCAAAACCTGAAATTTAAGTGCTCCCACTCCTAATAAATATTGGAGCTAAAAAGCAATCTTACGTGCCTCCCAACCTACAGCCTGCTGAGCAGGCGCTGCTGATGTTAAAATGTTTATTAACGTGCTCTGCCAGGATATTCAGGAGGTATATTCTCTATTCCTGAGGTCACATTCTTTGTGACTGTGCTGCCAGACAGCAAGATTAGCTGAAAGCCTGTAAGTGTAGTGTCTGAATTCATAGGCTCAAATATCTTGCAGATGAGGATTTCAAGAGCAGGTGGTCAGCTCATTAAATCCTGATTCACGTCAGCAGACCTTCTTCTTCCTCGACATGTTTCTGCCTCTTCCCTCCTCCCCAACTCTCTGGATTGGAGATGAGTGTGCCTAGCTCTTTGAAAGCATACCAAATGCACTCTTCAATGCTTTCGGTCCAGCCTCTCAGCAACAAAAATCTGCAGCTGTTGCAGAGTTGATGAGATAGGCTTAGGGCAGGGACTAGCCAGATCTGAAACTGTTGTTAATTTACAAGATCATCGTCATCATCTACGTGCAAACCAGGAGGACTGCAGGTAGAAGGGGAAAAAGAAAAAGGTAGGGGAGAAGGGGCATGAAAAAGCCAATTATTTTCTCCCTCCTTCTTTTTTTTTTAAAGTGTTGGGGATTTGCCAAGGTGACTGATGGTGACCTATGAATGAGACCATACTGAAATTAGAATGATTGACAATTTTAGACAGCAGTTAACAGCAAAGTGTCATTACGCAGCCCTCTGTGACAGAATTTTGTGTCAGTGGCCAAAACCACTGACACAAGGGATGGCAAACACAGGAAACAACTAGATGCAAAAGGAAACTGGAGAGGTTACTGAACACCCAGTTTATATGTATTCACATGACTCCTGGGATGCCTGTACATGCACACAGATATGAAGACTTTTATTTCTTTACAAAGTTTTTAGCTTTCAACTGTTCCAAGCAGAGCTAACTGAAGGGGAGCAGTCGCTGGGGGACAGAAACAAACCACAAAATCTTCCTCACTTCTTTTCACTCCTCACAAAAAGCTTAACAGCCAACAATTGTAATTCCCCCATCAAGTGCAAATACTTTGAGATTGTTTCCTTCCCTCTATATTCACTATGAACTTCTCTGGGATTAATTGTTACCTAGTCTGTTTTCAAAAAGCTGATCACTAACCAGCCAAGATACATTTAATAAAGCTCCATGGCAAGTAGATGAAAGTGTAGCTAGCATTAAAAACATGAACCAATTAAAAAAAAGTCCCAGTTTCTTAAATTTTGTGTAGGTTTTTTCTTCTCTCTTCCCACCCCCCCACCCCCCCCCCCAAATGGGACTGGCTTTTTATTTATGGGGCTGGACTTCCAAATTTTTTTAACATGATCTGCTTTACGTTCAAGTCTGAAAGTCACACACAATTCTCTTTCTTTTATAAGTTTGCAAACACTCCATCTCTCACCTCTTCTCCCATTCCTGAAGGAGACAAAAGTAGCACAGTGCACGTTTGCTTCCTCCCCGATCACCCTATAAGGTCACAGAGTTCTTGCCAACTGGTTTATTGTTAACAAGCCTTTGCTCCCTCTGCTGGCTATTCTGTCCCTTTGTAGCATCACAATTAAGAGCATCTGTGACTCTGATGACAAAGTTTCAAAGAACCTAAACATAGCTAAATACAAAATCCACAGTCATTCTCTATACAGACTTTAAGTAAATTAAATTTGTACTTCAATTAACAGGCAGAATCATTTTAGCTTTATCCCCGTTAACTTTGCTGGATATGCCTTTATATCTGAAAAGATGTAGTGACAATACTACCTTATATTTAAAATTCACTCCATTCGCTTTGCCTCGGATATTTATGCCTGGAAACCAGTGCTCTGTGTGTACAGTTGCAACACCTAGGTGTGCTTGTTCAGAGGATGCGCTGAGCACAGATGGATGTGGCCTGTGGTAAGTGACAAGGACCCACCACAGGGCCCAGCTTCTCTTTCAGCTGTTTCACAGAAAAGGAAACCTAGAGGATTTTTCTCTGCTTATGGCAAAAATTAGGAGTTGCTCTATGAACTAAAGTGTAAAGCGAGAATTTGGCTGGCTGCAATAAAGACAATTTGCAGCAAAGATGACATTCTTTTGGCTTCCATGGGGCATAAGGAAAAAGGACTACTGCATTTAAATTAAAAAAAGAAAAAGTAATTGCAGTGGCATTCCATGGAAAAAAATCATAACAGCAAAATACTTCATAAACGGTCAGCTACAAGACACAGCTGTGTTGATTCTTTTTTCCAGAACTAGATCAAACTCCTCTCTATTTCATGACGTGTGCTGCTTTTGTTTTTATCCTGGTTTCAAGCAGTTTTACTTGGCATCTCAAATTTCTGAACCCAATGGTTCTTTCCCTTATTCATGAAGATAATAGGAACCTGCATCCAGCAACAACATTCCTGGTCTGAAGACAGCGTGGATTTGGAACCTGCTTATTTGTTCCCATATAAATCCACACCCCTCTAACCACAGAAGTTGCACTAGGGGAACTGTCACAAGTAATACTGGTTTCTGGAGGATACCAGTATGGGGGTTAAAGCAGAAAGAAGAGAAGAGAGGCCACACAGCAAATCGTTCTTTTGCTTTCTATAAGCAAATTCAACTGCTTAGAGCTCAATACAGCCTATATTAAGCCTTGCCAGCTTTTTTTCTGGGGGAAAAAAACCCTTCATCTACTAGGAGACAAAGTATTAATAGGGTTCTTCTTGGTCTGACGACCGTTGCTAGAAGGAAGTATCAGCATCAGTCTGACAGCACAGATTTACGGCTCTGAGTCTAGAATGATCATTGTTCAAGCACCACTACTCTTCCTTCCTCCTTAGCGTTTTGGTAAATGGATGGGTCGAAAACACACTTGGCTCTTGTGAAGACCCATCTATTGTACTTGTAAGAGGTTCAAGTAGACACAAAAAACAATAAGGCTTTAAATAGATTTAGAAAAACCCAACTATCAACAAAGCACCAAAAAATGTGTACTCATTTTGAAAAAGAAAAAAAGGCTCCAGCAGGACTTGCTCCAAGCTGCTGACAGCAGTTAAGTTCCTCCTGCCTGCCTATACATCACAGCAGAGTCACAGGATATTTCAGCAGAAGATGAAAAAAATACCAGTCGCATTTCCCAGTCTTCTCACAGACCTTTCCCTTCACAGTGGGGAGCCAAACTGGAGCCCACAGCATGCTGCAGAACTTCTGCTAGAGTCAAAGCGTAGGCATGCTCGAGCCCTACACTAGCACAGAGGAAGAAAGGAAAAGAAGGAAGAAAAATAATTCAGGCTGGTATCTTCTGAACATCTCGTTCATTTGAGTGTGTTGTGGTGTGCTGCACCGCTGACAAATAGTGAAGTCAGTCTAATCACAGGACAATAAACCTCATGTTCTGTGCCACATTGCATACTGTGTGAAGCACAAGCCTAACAGCACAGCTGTATTTCAGGAGCTTTTAAACAAAGGATATATGTATCTGTATATATGCATAAGTCCTAGAAGGTAAAATTTATTTATGTATATAACATACATATACAAGACTGGCTGCCTTTGAAAGTTGAACAGGAAATTTTGAAATAAATCTCAGGAAACGTAGAGTCAATAGTAAAAGATAAATGATGCAGTCACACGATTGCAATAGGTCTATTTCTTCTCACGTCCATGTTTTGTCTCATATCATACCCACATAGTAAACAATTTATACATGTCACACATCACTACTATACAACCTTATCCATGGCACAAGAAAACACAGCAGCATAACGTGACAGACTGAAAATGAGCCTGAAAAATCCCATATGCAACTGCAACAGGATTTTCCCCATGAAACAGTAGGGAGATCTCGGAAGAGCTTGAGAAATGCAATGACCCAGCTGGGATTTCTCCAGAACCCATGGTCACAAACCCAGTTTCAACATGGGGTGGACTGAAGTCTTTACTGACTGCATATCATCAGAGCCCTGCTTTTAAACAAGCTGAAGAAGTTTAGATCATGCTGTGTTTCAGCAAGATCTGTGTTCCCTTCCAACCATACTGATTCCTGCAGACTAAAGACCAGTAATGTTAACAAGTCTTTAAGGTATTCCTGATACCTGTATATATATGATACCTGTACCATATGAAGAGATATGCTATCTAACCTACCTGCTATACATACACATAATCCCAACAATAACAACTCTTCCTCCCCTACACCCTCATATTTAACATTTCTCACGACAAAAGCCGTTAGTTCAGTCTGCTGCTGATGATAAACAATTCTAACTTGTGGCTTTGCTACTTAACTGTTTCTGAAGGGTTTTGGTTTTGGTTTTTTTTGACACATCAGAAGCAAGGCACTGCTCTCTGACATGTGTCTGCACATAAACCCTGAACAATTTCATTAGCAGATAAGCGTGTGAGGCTATGGTATGTCAGCAACCATTAACAGATGCCCTGGAAGAGTCATACAAGGCCATGAAATGCCGTCTCAGAGCAAGGAATACGCATACACAGATAATAGTCTTCTCAGGAAAAACAGAGAGAATACACATTCTGAAACACTTCTCCCTCAAAATAGTAGTAAAATATAAGTTAAATAAAACCACAACCCATGCTCTGAAGTGAATGTGGGGGCTCAGAAAGAGGTTGACTCCCATAGATGTAAATGCACAATTACTTTCGTTAGTAACATGATTTAAGCACATGTCCAAGAAGTATTTCTGTATCAGGGTATTATCTATCTACTCACTTGCCAAGCATGCTGCAGGGCTGTTCTCTGAAAGCGTCCACATCCGTATTTCAACTGCAGGTTTTAACAAAGCCAAGTCTGTGGGGTCAACATGTATAAACTGACACAATGCCAGCATTTTTTTGTGGAACTACACTGATTCAGAGCAGCTGGAGCTGTGGTCCCTTGACTTTAATTGGAGCTTATACTCACTCTTTAAGTTGAGTGGTTTGGTCATGTCTTTGGCTGAACTTGGGCCACACTGATTTGTGTAGGCCAGTGGAGATGATGTTACTACTGCAATATTAGCTTTTACATCCCTTGACTTTAGTTTTGGTGTTAGTGCAACAAACTTGTTGCATTTCTGACTTAAAGGGGTACATTAATGGGTTAAAAGTCAGCACATCCTAAACTGAGCATGCACAAAATCCACCAAAATTAATTAAAATGCTAAATCTGATGTATTTTTAAAAATGTCTTTTAAATAATTAAACAGAAGTCCCCCTGATTTCCAACCATCAAAGATGCCCCCCTCCTTTACCCCAAAGACATCCTTTTGGCAGTGAAATACCTGTGGTTGGCAGTGAGAAGTCACTACCAGCAGGCAGTCTGCCCCCAACAGGGAGTCAGATGCTTGCTAATACTGCATCAATTAATTGACAAACACTTCCTTAGTGAAGCAGACATCTTGGTGGAAGTCAATATCTGTTTATTATTTCAGAGTTTGAGCCACGCCAGAACATGCGTATGTATACACACAGGAAATCACTAGCAAATTTAAGGGCAATTTTCCAAAAGGCTGAAGAAACGGCTTCTGAACTCCCTTACCTCATCAGCAGGAAAGACTCTGAGTCCTCATAACATCTGTACGGCGAAGGGCTGAGGTGAGTATCTCATACTGCTACAGAACACCTTCAGTTCCCTTCAAAAATCAGGATCTAACCATGCTGGAGGCAGCTGGATCAAATTTTGGAGCCAAAACCATCCCCCGAAAAATGTTGTTATAGGAGAACTAAAATGCTAATGTTTCAGTTAGACATTCATGCCAGAAAAAAACCCTGAAAATCTCTCTCTAGTCAGAAAACTTTCTTCTAATTTTCATTCAAACTTAACTTTCAGGCTTAAAATAGTGTCTATATTTAATTGAAATATTGCTCATATTTATATTCCTTTACAATTTATTTGAACATAAATTTTGAATTTGAAAAAAAAAATGCTTTATAATTCATTCAACCCAATTTTTTTTTTTAACGCAATAAAATGTCTTGGAGGGGAAAGTTGTTTTTTTCACCCACACACACAAATTTTTTTAGTTCTTAGAATGACCGCAAACTGAAAAATTAATTATTTCCACAAAGTTTGGATTAAGTGTCATACAAAAGCATAGAAAACAAATCAGTTCCTGCCTCAAAGATTTTGTAATAAATTACACGACAGGTGGAAGAAAAGAAACACTATTCTCTTAGCATTACAGCTGACTGGAACTAAGCTCAAAATAATTTACTGAGTTGACCAAAGTCACACTGGTAATCAGTGTTACAGACAAGAACTGAAACCAGATTTGCTTTGTTCCAGAAAAGAATATTTACCACACAATCTTTATTCTTTATAACTATCAAGACACTTGGGTTCTAAATTTATAAATATAGGAAATATTCTGCATTTTGCATCTCAACAGCAAAGAAACAAATAAAAAAAAAAAGCTTGCAGCTGGTCATGGCTTACATCTCAGTTCTTCCAAGAGAGACTTTCTGATGAAATGTAATGTCCTATAATATTAGGCAACTGCAGCAAGGTAAGTGCTGTAGAAAGCAGCCTTAGTGCTGCCTGAAGTTCATTAAAAATGGAGAGGAGCTGAAGCGGACATTTTATACTCAATGGTTCCACAGTTTCTGACAAATGTTTGGGTTTCTGTGGAAAATTACCAGCCAGGAAATTTCAAAGAAAGAATGAAATTTATTTCTACTTAGCGAAGAATGAGTTACAAAAAGAAACATATAGCACAAGGGGTGAGATTTCTATGAACCTTCTGTACAGCTATCACCACAAGAAATAGGAGCAGTTTAATATCAACTAAAGCTGTACAAATACCATTGTTTTCCACTTGCTGGCTGGGTTTGGTTTCAGGTTACCCAAAAGGAAAAAAAAGTGTGGTTTTCTTGTGAAAATGAGAACACTGTTAAACAAACATTCAAGGCTGCATCAAAATTTTCACATGGTGATTTTTGTCCAAGTTTGGGAAGCATTACTCTTTTCAAAACAAAAGAACTATCTTTAAAAATAAAAAAAAAAATAAGTTTTTTTAAATGAAGCATTTTAGCTCTTCAAATTATTTTTCAGGGTTTATGTTGGATATGGAAGGCAAAGAATAAATGACTTCATAAACAGTTTCAGTTAGCCCAGATTGGTACTTTTCAATAAGTAAAACATTTAACAATAAAACGCGCCCCATTTCCTGCATCTTTCTCATTCCAGTATTTTCCCTTTTGTGAAACATCACTGGAAAGGGGAGCACTGCCACAAATCCTTTCCCTTCCAGCACACAAGACAACCAAAAGAATGAAGGGGTAGAACTGAACAGCCCAAAGTAGAAATCTATCCATTCAAGGATGAATAAATTTAAATGTACTTTGAATGTAAATGTTTCAAGATATAAATCTGGGATGGGACTCACCAGCTGGAGCCTTTAAGGAAATGAAGATCTGGTGGTTCTGGTAACTGGTGAATGCCCACCATTTGCTACAACAATACAGCTGTGAAAACATTAATGTGGTTTTGGAATATTTTTTTTAGGCAAGATATATGTAAGGACAGAAGCATTTCATACAGTAATACTGTATGAAATTGTACATTGACTTCTTTGGGGATGTTAGTTATGGTCAGCTATGGTTACAAAAGCACATTTACACTGGAACAGGTAAAGAAAATGCCTAACACCTAGTTGTGGGAACAGCCATCAAAGAAAACATCTGATATGAAACTACATGAGCCGACTGTCAAATTTAGCCAAAGGCTGAAATATTATACGATGATTCCTTATGAATATACTGGGGTAAACATGAAGATGGCAGCACAGTGTAAACTGAAGGATAATAACCAGACTGTGCTAGAGGTAAATGAATACAGGAAACTTCTAATCACCTGGGGAATGATGAAATGACTAAGAGTCATCAGGAGAAAGGATCTATGCCATCTGAAGATGTGAGATTGTTAAATTTATGGAAAATTGCTAAATTTATGGAAATCCCAGCAACCCAAAATTCAACTTCTAGTTTGAGCCCTTGGTAACTGATGTGCAGATAACTTGAGTGCCTCTGAGAGGAGACTCAACCATCTTTTGTTTGCAGCATTTTTACAAGCAATTATGTTTGAACCTTCTACGAATTGTCTGGAAAATCCCCCTTCCACAACTGGTTTCTGCTGGTTTTATTTCACTTCCCACTGCAGCACTGGAGTATGCCACAGCTAGACAGAAAACGTTGAGCTGCATAAGCTGGTGCACCAGTTACACTAAATTTCTTTAGGCAAACAGTGGCATTCATAAACTCAGGAATTAGGTAGAAATCAGCTTAGGTAGGAACTTCCCCCACAGACAGATTACTTGGATCAATAAGGACTGTTTTCACATCCACTGAAGTACCCTTCAGTTTCCTAAGATCATCTGAGGATTTTACCCAGCAGGTTTCCCATTCAGGTTCAGGCCCTGGATCATGGCCTTGATCTCTCCTCCAGCATATTACACTTGTGGCATTAGTTTGAGAGCTGGGAAGCATTTGCCACCAGCAGTGAGTACTGGGTATGGAATGAATCTTCCTGGGTCCCCCTGCAAACTTTGTTTTGCTTGTCCCGTGTTCCCTCCACCTTGCATCTCCCTCTATTTCCTGAGCTGGATGCAAAGCACTATTTAACAAGAGCATTTCGACCTAACTCACCCAATCCAACTTTATATATGTACACTATATGTCATCATTTAGGTGTGGACATTTTTCATTACTATGGTGATATGTATTCTAGTAGTCCTAATACTGTAAAAACGACAGAGTTACTTTCCAAGTAATTTTTTTTCCCTCAGTAAGAAATCTTCTGACAACGAAAACTTATATGAGGACCATTTCACTCCTCTGATCGCTTGCAGAAGTGTTGCTGAGTTCGCAGTTCTATAACTCAGGATATGTTTTTCAGTCCTATGAAAGGTGACTCCACATAGGCTGGGGATTTTGGAGCAGCCTCTCAGCCTGTCAGCTGGTGTAGTTGTCCCATTGACAGACTGCCAGGTCTCCTTTGTTATCCTGAAAACGTATTTTTTTTTATTTTTTCCTATTTTTTGATTCTGAGGAAATTTTCTCCTACTGTGAACAAAGATGTTGAAAGTAAGTTTCGTTATTAATTCTTCATCAAGTCTGTATGGATGGTCCAGTGTGCTTTAAAATATGCACCTCTTCTCATTAAATCCCCAACAACTCCTGCCTGAACATATATGATACACTACACATGTTCAAAACTCCACTGACCTCTTGGCTTGCTTAGTGAGATGAATTTTCTCATTGCAGTTCTGATTGATAGTTTCTTCATCTCTCCGGAATTTTAAAACTATTACACAGAGACAACACCCTGCTTCTCCAAAGGAAATCACAAGGAGAAAAAGAAGAAAATGTTAAAGATGAAGCAAAAACCATACATGTTTTTGTTTTGTGCTGCTCTTGAGAGACGCTTTGGCTACTGGGATTGCATACAGAAAATATGCATAGGTGAGTTCAGTATCACCTTAGCATGACTTATTTGAACTTGCTGCAACCAGCTCAGTGACTTGATAAAAATACACACTGTATTCCAGGACAGCATAAAAAATCAGGCCTAAGCTGCTGATTAGCAGCACAGTGCAAAGGCAGAGATATGCCCCCAGCTGAGTCCCTGGGCCAGAATTCCTAAAATCTTTTACTGTTTAAACATTGAAACAGCGAAGTTATGATTATTCTAAAAATTACTCTAACTGCTAACTGAGCTTGTTTATCTTTTGCCCCTCTGACACAGTAAGACTTAAGTTACTCCCACAGTATAGCTTATAAGACAACTTCATGACATTAGTTTGCCAATCAATAGTTCTGTTGGAGTTAACCCAGTGCTCCGATATCACTGCAAGGAAAAAAACCCAGCAAGTGCTCAGGGTAAAAAACCAAAGCTGATTAGCTCCATGGAGACTTGTTTCTGCATCAGACTATATGCTTTATTGCTTCTGAAAAAGACTGCAGTGTCAAGCACGCCAGGCTGGTGACACTGAAATTACACACACACACACACAAATCAATCCGTGGGCAAAACCAGCTGAAGACTGTGCAAAACCTACCCAAAGGGAGGCAGGAAGAAAGCCATTCACATTGCTGTCATTTGACTCTGCTTTCAGGTTTTCGCAATGCAGAGAGGGTTGGACACTTTTTTGGTACCTTTGTCTCTGATCACTATATTCCAGCACCTCCCTCTTAATGTCCTGACTTAATAATCTTTCCCTATTCAGCAGACACTTAAGCATCTCTCTCAACTTGTTTAAGTGGCACATAAGCAGGTGCTTAAATGCTTTGCTGAATAAGGTGGATCAAAGCATGTGCTTACATGTTTTGCTAAATAATTAAAAATTGGCTTGAGAGCTCGCATGAAAGCACTCACTGAGAATTACCAAGCTTTATGAAAATAAAATGAAGCAGTTAAGTTTAGCTTTCCTATCTCTACTTCCAGAAATGCCTATTAAGTCCAACACACAGCCCTGATTGTTAGAAGTAACAGGATCAGTAAGTCTAGGACTACTTAAAACAACATAACCTTTTTACAGAAAGACCTTGATATGGACAAGGTGCTTTGTATATCTCTTACCTCAAGGTAAAGTCTGAAGGAAGGATTTTAAGAAAGAGCCTAACAACATACAATAAAAATTATTTATGCCTTCATCTTCCTTAGGATTACATCTTGCAATAGATGTCTGTAGCTACATAAATCATTGCCTCTTTTCTTGTAGAGGCAAAGCTGACATCCCTACTTTCATTGCACCCCTTCCCTTTATGTACTAGTTCTTCAAAGTCTCCAAGAATTTCCCTTTTGCCTGAGCCTTCCTATACTTGGGTTAAGCCCCAAACTATAATCTTTCTAAACCTGAACAAAACTGATTTATCTACATAGGAGTTGTTACTCAGACAGCAAAGCTGAAAACAAAAACAGACATATAGGCAAAGTCTACAGAAGCAGGAAACTATTCTGTTCTCCGTGCAAGAGCTTGCTAAGCACAACATTGCTTAAAAAGATCTGCAGAAACATTCGAATTCCAGAAAAAACTGCCAACTGAACTGAGAGTTAAGTTTAATTTGCAAAAAACTGAGTTCATCTTGTGAATCCTGTTTATTTCAGTCTGGTTTGCACCATTGTCATTTACCATCGGAACCATCAGCACTAAGCCCCAGACAAATTCGTGCTTCCCTTGTGTAACACCACGTCAAAATCATATGGTAAGAGAGTCCTCCATAAGAAAAAATGCATACTATACATGGAAGAGAGACAAACTTTAAAAAGATGTTAGGAAATCTTTATGGTAACCCTCCAGGTGAATTAAAAACATATTTGTACTTAAATATAAAAGAAAAATGTAATGAACACTGCATTGGGCAGAGTCCTACCACACTATATGGTTCTAGATGGAGTCTGCAAAGATCCATCACGAGCAGATTCCTTATATACTCTTACACCACCACCAGTCAAGACAGATGGTTGCATGGGGCTCCTCCACCCAGCCCTGGGTCCATCCCCCAGCCCAGCTCTGCTGCCCAAAGGTGGCCCATGAGCGGTCCCATTTCAGGATGGCTACAAGACAATGCTGAGGCTGTTTCTTCTCTTATCACCAAGGGAAACTTCACTCCCTTGCAAGGAGCCTTCCTACCAGAATGCAATCCCATAAATTGGGCCCCACAATTTAAAAAGGATATTGAGGTACTTGAATGCATTCCAAGGAGGACACTAAAGCTGGTGAAGGGGCTGGAAGGCATGTCCTCTGAGGAGTGTCATAGGACCCGGGGTTTGTGTAGTTTGGAGAGAAGGAGGCTGAGGGGTGACCTCACTGCTCTCTACAGTTTCCTGAGGAGGGGAAGTAGAGATGGAGGTGCTGATCTGTTCTCCTTGGTACCCACTGCCAGGATGCATGGGAATGGCTCAAAGCTGCCTCTGTCAGGGGAGGTTTGGACTTGGCATGAGGAAACATTTCTTTACCCACTTGTGAGAGGGTGGTCAAACCCTGAAACAGGATTCCTGGAGAGGTGGTCAATGTCCCATGCCTGTTCGTGTTTAAGAATGCCCTTAGTACCATGGTTTAACTTTTGGTCAACCCTGAAGTGGTCAGGCAGTTGGACTAGATGATTCCATCTAGCTGAACTATTCTATTCTATTCCGTGTGCTCACCTTGAGTCAAATAACAATGAAACTGTTATTTGCCTGAAATGCCTGGGTTTTTTCAGCCCAAAAACACTTTGAAGGACACATAACAGAAAGGTTACAAGTGGAAACAGGATTTTATTTTATGTTATTTAATTTCATTTTATGTTTTTTTTATTTTGATTTTCTGAATCTATTTCTAGAGCCGATGCTCCCAAGCATTAACACAATGCACATGTGCAGCCAGGAGCAGGCTGATGCATTCTTCAGTTTAGCTTGAAAAAACATCCCTTGCAGTCTGACAAAGGCAAGTCACAGAGCTGCAGAAAGTAGCTGCAGGAATACAGGCCAAGCAGTCCCTGTTTCCTGAAGAGTGAGGATGAGGACCACACAGAAAAGAAGAAGAAGAAGAGGTGTGCGTTGCCATGGGGTATTTTCAAAAGTACGACGCATATTGATAACAAGCATACTTTTTGCCTTCCAAAACTTGCTCCACTGTGCTTCTTGTCCAGTGACGCATGACAATCACTCTCGTGCCTGCCCAGTGCTTGTATTGCACACAGGGAGAGCTGAAAAGTGACAGCTCCTGGTGGTGCAGCAAGCCTGGAGCCCTTCCAAGCACAGGCTGTTTTGCACAAGCAAGAACACCTGGGGAAATGGAGCCAAAGGAAGAGCAGAGCTCGCTCCCACTACAAAATCGCAATGGGAAAGAGCAAGCCAGGGCACAAGTGGCACCTCAGAAGTGCAAGAGCAGCTGGCAAGAATGGAACTGAAAGGGCCCAGAGGACTCCTGACGAGGGGCTGTGCTCAATGCTACAGCAGACAAGAAGCAACCCCTGGGGGCCACCCTGGGGGTCTAGAAAGCTTCCTCCCCTCCGGACGCAGGGCACGAGGGCCACCTTCGTGGAGCAGGAGCAGCAGGCAGTGACCCAGCTAAAATGGACCAGAGGAGCCCTCACAAGTGGTCATGCTCAATGCTGCAGAGGAAGGCAAAAAAACCCCAGAGACCAGTGCCAGTCTTCCCCAGGGGAAAATTCCTTCCTGACCCCAGCAATGGCGATCAGCTATTCCCGGAGCATGTGAGCAAGACCTGCCTCCTCGTCCTACAGGCTGATCATGCCTCCCAGGAGATGCCCAAGCCCTATTCTCCCTCAGCCTGGAGCCATCACAGGAGCTTCTGAGAGTGGACGAATGTCCCCAGCCTGATCAACCATGGGGGCAAGAATCCTTCCCATGCCTGGCAGGACACCAGCGGGTGCTCCAAAGCACTGGGACCCCTTGCAACACGTCTGCATCCCACTTCTTACAGCGGCTGCTCCTAGCTCTGCAGGGGATGAGGACAGCGAGCTCTGCAGTGCTCCTCCAGAAGGCATTCCCTTGGTCTTGCCACTGCTCTCCAGCTGAAAAGGATTTCCATCCATCAGTATGGTTTTGAACATGGCCCCACCAGGAGCTGGCCTTGCAGCAAAGAACCTCCATCAGCCTCATTCAGCATCCGGTCTTCCTCCCTCAACCCCCTCCACGTAATTTCACCAGCAACTCAGGGACTTCCTCTCAGACATCTTCAGGCTGCCCCCGGGGCCAGCTCTGGCAGCCAGACATGGGAGGATGCTCCCTTTTATGCTGCCCCGGGGCATTGTGACTGCTGCGTTGCCGGGTGGTGGCCCTGTGACATGCGCAGCCCTGCCCACCACCCCTCTGCCCAGCATCTTTCAGAGGAAGGTCTTTGGGGTGCTGGCCCTGATGCAGTCCCTGTGCCCAGGAGGCCTAGGGGGCTGTCCCCACCCTTGGTGGCCATGCACTGGGCACAGCTTCTGGGTGTCCCTGATGCCTCCTCTGCCACTCGGCTCTCAAGGACAAACCTGGTGCTGTAACTTTTCTCCCAGGCCATGGTAGAAACCAACCCTGCAGCCCACAAACCATGCCTATTAGCCATCCCCTCTCTGTGCCAGAGCTAACCTCCATGAGGCCACTCAGTGAGGAGGACCAGGGACACAAACCCTTTTCCAGGAGGATAATGGCATGATTTCAGCAGCCGCAGCCTGGAGGAAAGCCAAGGTGTAACCAGAGCCATAGGCTAAGATGGATGGTGTCAACAGATCACCACAGAAATAACACAGGCTTTGAAAAACAAGTAAGCAGAGGTGACGCTGGTGTGGTGGAAGGACTGGTCATTTTCAGACCTAGAATATTTGGATCCATGCCCAAAGCACAGACAGGCAAATGAACGACTCTTTGACAACTCTTCTAAATGGCAAATATAGCCCATTGCTGCTATCGTCATCACATCCCCTTTTCCCCCTGGCTACAAGACAGTGTTGAGGCTGTTTCTTATCACCAAGGGAAACTCTCCTTCCTTGCAAGGAGCCTGTTCTGTCTCTGGCATTCCTGTTTCCAGCCAGTTTAACCTCTTCTTGTAGTTGGGCCTTCTTGACCTCTGTGCCAGATCATTCCTCAGTCACAAATTACCACTGCTGAGCAGTTAAAATTAGACTTTCCCCTTCATTGGAAAACAGATGCCAGAAGAAGAGATTTGCCCAAAATTGTACACCCAGTCAGAAGCAAAATTCAGAGTAATACCAAGATATCCTCACTCCTAGAATCTGGTCTGTCATCTGCTAGACTGAGCGCTAATGATGGCAGGACAGCTTTCACTTGGAAAGTACATGCACCTTGTTAAGAGAGTTATTCATTGCATTACTACTTAAAGGAGAGGGAGAAAAAGAGTATGTGCCATTATAGAGGAATGGAAGGTGTGAACAGAGCATAGAAAAGTCAGGAAAACTTTCCATCATTGTATAGGAAGAGACATGAAAGCAGAAGTCAAAATAAAGGTTAGAATCTGCTGGCCTAAGTTCTTGCAAAGACATTCAGAGTGAATTTAATGCTCTGAAAACTATGAAGTTAGTATGTAATGTCCTATGCAGTTGATGTTTAAAAAATTACAGTCTCTTCAAAGTGAGAGAGTATAGATGAACATTCAAATGACTGCTGCTCAGCTCCATCTGAAACCCTCTCAACCTGCCTGGAGTCAGATCTCGAATTGCTGTTGCCAGCAGGAAGTCTAGCCTCTTGAAGCAATGCACATCCATATCTGCCACCGACACCCATGAGGCAATGTACTAAATCCCCACAAACCTTTTTCTTTCTCTCTCCCTCTCTTTTTTTTTTTTATTTTTAACAAAATGCTCCTGTGAACAATAAATATTTAATTTTTAGAATTAAAAAAGGGCATTGGGTTTAGTAGATGGCCTCAGTCTAGTTAGTATCAGCAGTTTTCCCTCTCTAGGGAGTAATTAAGGGAAAGTTCCCACCACAACGCTAAACTGTGATAATGACAGAATTTAAAATCATTTTCATACCACATGCTGCATTGCAGCTCATTTCCATATGCTCTGCCTCCAACAAAGGTGTCAAGCTTATAAAGTCTCCTGAAAAGGATGTCCAAAGTCCCAATGCCTGGAAGGAGGCTCAGGGGAAAGACACACATTGTCAGGTTATATGTGATAAGGTCTCAACTTTACGAAGTTGGCAGGAGGGAAATAAGGCGGCCCTGGAGATTTTGACTATATTTGTCTCTGCAGCACAGTTAGCACCTGAGATTTGGGATGTTTTGTGGGTGATTCATCTATGCTATAAATTGTTAATACTGGACATTCAGTACATATCTACTGCACTCACCCCAAAGCTAGATAATGGTGAAGCATCCATAAGAAATTTTCTTGGTCCACACTTTGCAACAGAGCACAGGGCAAGGATCCTGTACTACCTGAACTATCCATTCACTGCAATGCCATATGAAACAAAAATAGCAGTACAGCTACATTACCTAATAGGTCACTCTTAACTTAGGTGCAGCCTTGTCCTGACAGTTATGTTGACTCTAATTCAAGCTCTGGCTTCTTTAGCAGAAATGAAAAGACCCTTAGGGAAAGGTCATTTACCAGACATCCCATCTGGGCTGGGAAATAAAACTACTGACAAGACAAGTGGTGGCACTGAAAGCAGCCTCCACATAAAATTTAGATCTGAGAATGATACAGCTGGAGAAATATCCTGGAAAAAAAAACCAACCAAACAAACAAACAAACAAAAAAAAAAAAACCAAACCAAAACAAACCAAACAAAAAAAAACCCAAACAGTAAAAATCGCAATCAGTTTGTTAGTAGCAGCAAATAGACAGGTCTGGATAATAATTCATTCAAGTTTTGTCTCTTGTTTTGATCACCTCTAAATTCACTGAAATCAGACCCAACCATCTAAGGTGCTAAATGAATAAATATTTATCACACACAGAACTGGTGATCATACCTGAGAGTTCTCTCTAGAGGAAGTAATTGAATGAGAACAGGGAAGGAGGTTGACAAGAGAAATGGGAATCGGAAACATGATTAGTGTGATAAGTGGAAGTAGCAAGGAAGGGAGTAATCTTAAAAGAGGAGAGAGTAGAGGGAACTGAGAACAGAAACTTGGTGAAGGCAATGGGGAACAACACATGGGTGATCAGAAGAGGCACGTCCAGACTTGTAGGAGCAAGGCAAGACTAAGAACAAAGGTATTAAGCAGTGAAAACTGTCCACTGAAGAGCTGAAAATTGGTCCCCTGCATACAGCTAGGCATAGGAATAAAAAAAACTCAGACAACCTGAAAGCATGGAAGACAGCAGAGATATAATCTGGAGAAAATAAGCAGTAGGGCAAGTGGCATGTTCCTCCTGTGAGCTTGGATCAGAAAGAGAGAGTCATGAGGTTCACCACCCTCAAACTTCAGCAGATCTCCACTCCACTGAGACTGCTTCACCCTCCTTTTGGGTACTTGTTCACACAGGGAATGATGATCTGACACTGTGCCCCATTTTTCTGGTACCAGGCTTTGGAGCTGTCAGCCTGAAGTGTCCATCTCTGTTGATGGTTTTTATGGCTGTCAGTATGATGCTATAGGATGAAAAGAAAATGAGGGAAGAGAACAGATTTGCTGTTGTACGAAGCTCAAAAGCACACCTTAAGTCAGAAGGACACTACTAAGATTGTGTCACTGTGGTTAGAAAGTTAGTCCTCATAAGTTAGGAACTCCTTCATTTAGGTAATTTCCTGTTCTGAACGTTTTTTTTTTGCTGTACCAATCTTAACATACCCTTATGGTACTGTTAGCTATGCATGGTGGCTGTGCGTGTTGTTCCTGTAAAATCATATCCCATGCTACCTTACACCTGCTAGGGCTGGAAGAAATGTGAAAAAAGCCAAGAGCAATATTTTGAAGAATAACACTGATGTATATTGTTGCTCTATCCCAAAAGCAGAAAGTTTTGAACGTAACTATTTTAAACTGGAAAATTTGTCGTTCAGTTATGCAGACTCAAAATGTTTGCTTCCAGGACAAACCTAGAAAAATATCTGAACTTTTTCACCTTGGCACAAACTTGATATCTCACCAATTCTTTGAGGTTCCTCCATTTCATCTCAAATCATTCATCTCTAAACACAGCAAACACAGCAAAACCTGTCACAAAGGCTTGAAAACTTATTTCCTTTGGGTTTTTGTCTGTCAAGGAATCAATACCTATTCTCATATGTGCACAAAGACAAGTAATCTTAAGCATGCATATGAATAAAAGGCAATCAGTAGATTTCATGCAACTGGGACACTGCATAACCTAAGTTTGTAAACCCCTTTAAAGACCATTATAGAGCTAATTAAAAAGGTAGAAAAAGATCTAATCTCAATTAGAACCATACTTGCTTATGTAATGTTTTTGTGCAAATATGATGACATGGTAAATTTTAAACTCTGAGTGCAACCAATATATCAGAAAGGAGACAAAATATTCTAGGTGTAATGCTTCAGGAGAGGTCTGGCCACTCAGGACTGACAAATTGGTTGACAATTTTTTCAAAACCTCTGTTCTTTCTGTTATCCGGGAGATTAAAATTCCCAGTAACATTCCTAAGGCATCTCACTGATTACAAGGATTCTGCTGATATACTCAGAAAGTAGAAACAACAGTATGTGATTTGTTGCTACCCCTAACTAAAGATCAAATTTCAGTAACTACCTTTCAAATACTTAAAATCAGCAATACAGCAAAAAACTTTACAAACAAAAAAAATAATTAAAGTGGCAATCTTCCTCCAAGAAACGAGCACTTCCATGAGTGTAAAGGTTACATTTATTGAGCGTATTTTTCCATGCTATTATTCACCAAGACCTACCCTATTTGATAGAAATGATCCATTTGTATCTTCTTTATAAATATTGCATTGCCGAGTTCATGCACATTATGATAACTAATATCTTCCTTCTACTCCTGGAAGAAAGACCCCATAATTATATCATTAGCACACTGAGTATAGTTCCATTTTTCTCCAAGAGCAATAATGCGTTCATAAGAGCAAAGTCTGGCTTTACTCTGAGAATCTCAAAGTGTCTCTGGACACAAATTACTTCTCACTACACAAATGTGAGATAGGTAAAGATTATACACAGATGGCATGAGCTACATTAGTGTTAGGTTAAATGACTTCCTGCCAACAGAATAGACAAAAAGACAGAAATGAATGGTGAGAATTTATCAATAGACTGCATCGGCTTAACAGGATTTAGATGTTCTGTACATATAAATTACACCCACATATTCATGGTGTGTGTTATCAGTCAACAATTGTATGAATATCCCAAAACTTGCAGAAGCTGGGAGCTTCTACATGTCTTGCAACATCAAATTTGAAGCTCATGAAATGGTTTGCTAACAAATGAAGCAAATGAATAACATTTTTCTCTGAGGAACCAGAAGAAAAAAAAAAAAATCAACTGTTTCATTTTGATCTTAACACACAGGGATGACCCATGTGAATCGAAACAAGGAAAAAGTTTGCATGAACCAGAGAACCGAGAAGTGCTGAGATTTGCAGAAGTTTTATAAATTATCCTCCTTTCTGTGCTCTGTTCCTTGATAACAAATTGTGATCTGGGGACTCAGCTTCTGTAGTGGATCAGTGGTTTTGACTGTGAATTACTCTGGTGACCCACGGGTCAGTAAAAAGCATTTGTCCTCTGCTAGGAATGTTCTACTGAGCCATTCAGCACATTTCTAGCAATAAGTAAATAAATCCTATATTTCAACTCACTTCACTTTTAGACCATGAAGAGCCGTTGACCAGGATAAAAGATATCAGACTGGCATTTTATGTTGTGCCCAGATGCAGCCAGCCTCTGAAGAGACACACACCTGAACTAGATGCCATGTAGGCAGCACACAGTGGTATACCACAATTACTAATCGAGGAGAGGACAGAGGGCTAGAGACAGGAATGAAAAAAATTGCACTTACATACCACCATCAGAATGCAAGGGGAGTGCAGCAGCCAGTTCCTTCTAAATTCCCATTAGTTTCATGATTGTACTAGGAAGCAGTGGATTCTGTTGCCAGAGTTCTGAACCATCCTGTCTTGTTCAAAAGAGTGCTGTTTATTGTAGCATAGCACAGAAAGCTAATCCATGGGAAAAGGTCTCAACAACTGCCTGCAATCAATGGCTTGAATATGGCTAAACGTATTTGCCTCATCAAAGGTGAGTTCCAGAGCCCGGATTAATATTTACATTTGCAAATACTTCGTTTAGGAATGACAATATTGAAGCATGTCCTTTTTATTATTCCCCTGCCCCTCTGGTCTCTTCTTGCCAGTAACACATTTTGAAAAAAAAAATAAAAAAAATTCAAAGCCACCGACACATTTCCACACACAATTTTCCAAGAGTCCAAGCTCTGAACAAAGGTCATCTTTCACATTTGCAAGTTTCAAAGAGAATATGTAATCTGTACAGTTTTTTTATACCAGAACAACTTACACTCATTGAAGTGTAGGTCACATAACATCTTTCTGTCAATATTACATATGTCTTTCAGGTACAAATGCAAAGTCGAACCAAAAGCTTATGGCTTGAACCTTGCTGCTGCTTGTGCCAGGTGAAGTTCTATAGCCTATATCCTGCTGAAACTCAGTCTCCTAGCCCTTTAAATCCTCAAAACTATCACTAATAACTTGAAATATAGCTTGAAAGGCCTATTTTGATTGAACTAATCATCCAAAATGAAGCTGCAAAGCTCTTCATTAAAAGGCTTATTGTTTATAAACAGCTCTAAAGGGTCTACAAGATCGCAGATATGTAAGTACCATTTCGACAGACTTTATAATCTAATGACATTTAGAGAAACAGCTTTCAAACCATAGTTTGAAACTTTGCTGTTTGAAACCCATGATCATTCCTTCTAACTTTTTGTATTTAGGAAATATAAACAAAAGCCAGTGCAAGCCAATGCAAGTGACAAGCCTACCAAATTTTTTAAGCATTATGCATAGCTTTATACGATAAGGCCACCCACTCACCAGCTGCAGCTGAACAAGCCATGTGCTAGCAGAGTACAAATAGATATACAATAAGATACAAGTACATGATCAAATGATAAGTAAATACACCAAAATCTTAAACCAAAAAGTTTTATAAGTTTTAAAATAAAGTAAAGACAGGGAATTATTTTATTTATCTTCTTATCGGGATAGTAGAGTCACAGTGAGCCATGCTCTTACCCATGTAGAGATATTGCCCTTTAAACAGAAAGCTGTTTGTCAGCAGCTGAAGCTTCATAGTGTTAGTAACTAGTGTTTGGCACATCAGTGGTATACTGACAACTGAGACATCAGAGGCATTGGGAAGTGGCAGGAATACTGATTCTGGCACAACTGCATATGGAAAGAGAATAAGAAATGTAGCCCACAGAGAATTTTCATGGAAGCTCTATTCTATTCTGCTGGACCAACCTTTTATTAATGATGGAGCCACAGGGGCTCATTAGGCATCTGCAAACTACAAGGGTTTATATATAGCTCAAACAACAGGTAACTGTAAATTATAACGTTTTCATTTTTATCAGAGAGTTGGAGTTAATCCCACCAGTCATTGAAAACTCCAGCTGCCAACCTGTTCTTTGACCTCTGTTCCTTTGACCACAGTTGTGAATAAGCCTTGCCTCTTTCTCTGGCAACGTTCCATTCAGTGTAAGTGCCTTTCATTAAATGAACCTAAAATTCAGCATCACAACCAAGAACTGAGACTTTTAGATTTTGACCATGGTTTGCAATATGTAACAAAATCCATCTATTTTCTTGTGGTAACTGGGTGTAACTATCATTTACAGATGACAGTTAAATTTAGCAATCAGCTGAATAAGGTAATAATTAACAAAACAGTAATAATAATAATATGGTGGTATGTTACTGGCAATGGAACAGAGACCATTTCATAGCGGGACATAATGGAAAAGTTATTCTGTATGGGAATTCTTCCCAGTTTGGAAAGCATGTCCCATTAAGGGATACATGATTTCTTTCAAATTATGGTCATCAATCTGTCCTATGACTTCTGTCTTGTCATATCAAGCACACTGTCTGATAACAGGGAGGAACCAGAAGAGTTAATCTAACAGCCAAGTGATAAGGACTAATAAATCCCTGGATTTCCACCTGGTGAGTATATTTTAATAGGTAAAGGAAAGTAAGGAAAAGTCAGGCAGGGTGACTCATCAGTTCTAGCAATGTAAGAAAATTAGATTTTAAGTGGAAAAAGATGTTTCCTAGGAAACTGCATGATCTGCTTGTGGAACATCAAACAAGAGCAATTTCCTAACAACCGCCATGGCTAAATTGATCTACTGCACCTCAGACAGCTTTATCAGTAAGAGAGATTGGGTCCCTTTTATATTTTCTTAGTTACCATCATCAATTTGTCTATTATTTGACTCCTTCAGCTGTTACCTTTCTGACCTTCCACAAGTACAGTATTTGCCATTATCTAATTGGAAAGCATGTTTCCCTTTCCGTCATCTTTTCTCTCTCTCTCTCTTTTTTGCAGCAAGCTCCAGATTCTGCTGTTGCTGCTGCTGCCACTGAGCCAGAAAGACAAGAGCATGTACCATGGCATGCAGCAGGCATAAGCCCAAGCAAGTGTCCTGTTTGAAATCCTCCACTTTGCAGCAATGAACAGTGAGCTGCAACATAAGCAACCTCCCAGGTTCCCTGCTCTAAAATGTTCAGTCTACAGTATATTCAGCCCACCTATGCAATTTACACTGGATCTAAAGCAACGTCTTTCCCTTTACAGTATGCTGTCTATATTTTCATTCCAATAAATTAAAGCCCTTAAATTTCTGCTACTGCATATGACACTTTACATTATGCATGAAAGATATCAAGTATTTTAGATGCTAGGGAGGACAACATTTGTTTTCCTTGATCACTTCCAATGCAGATTGTTCAATATGTATAAGTCATAGCTGATGTAATACAGAGACTATCTTCAGAACATGACCATGGATTTCTGAGCATAAATCCATGCACGTACTGACTATGTACAGTCAGCCAGGGAATTCTAGTACCAGGCAGCTCCTCAGCGCTCATGCTGCATGCACGGCTTGCACATGTCCTGTGATGCTGACTAGCAAATGCACAGACGTTCAGCAAAGATAGTCTGAAAGTGCTTGGCTTCCTGGACACACTTCTGTACAATTAATACACATGTGCACACTGAATCCCATGTATCATAAAATGAGGTGATTTACTTTGGATGCACATTTAGAGATGCATCTTATCCTAATGTCAAGGCATTCAAATTCCTCTAGACAAAATTTCCTGGCAGAAAAGTAAGATATGTCCGAGGAAACCCAAATGCATGGTAGCTCTAATCCCGGCCACTCTTGAGCTATCGCAATGGATAAAGGCAATCGCCAAAATTAGGAACCAAAATTTAAGTAGGCTGCCAAAAGTATTACTGAAACATTTTCAAGCATACTGATTGCACAGAGAGTATCGAATGGTGAAAAATACATAAGACCAAATCCATTCAAGCTTGCAGACTTGCCTACTATACAACTTGTGAAGAAACCGGAAACAAAGACCTAGGTCTCTTCCACAACAGTGTCATTCTCACCAAAATGAACTGAACAAATAGAGTATTCTTCGACTTGGTATAAGACTATGTAACTGAGGTTTTATTATTACTACTGCTACTAATTTGGAGATTCAGATGCAGACAGAAATTGTGACATCCCAAATTCAGAAAGTCTGTTCAAGCACGCACTTAAATTTGCTGCCTAAAATATACCAATATGGTCTAGAAAACTTAGGTTCTACTTTGTCTGAATTCAGTGGCCAGTGCAATCTGCCCCTTAACATGAATTTCTCTTTATAGTTTCCAGAAATATCCACTGCTGACTATGCATCAGCAAGGCACACATAGAACAGAATCCCATGTGAAAGCCAGAGAAAGTGAGAGAAGAGACTTTGTGTTCTGGATTTGTGGCTCCAGAGTATAGTAAAGAGATGGCATGAGGAGAGTTTAACCCACCATAACTGGTCCTTCGGATTTGCAACAATTATTTTATTGTCATTAGAATGAAGTTGGAAAGTCTATCTCTTTTCCAGCTTCTTAAAGAGATCAAAATTCCCCAGATCTTGGTGAACCCAATGGCAAATTGTTTAATATCAAGAACAACACCCCCTCTCACCATCACCACTCCCAGAAAGCTCACTTAAAATCCTCTTAACAAAACTGTTATTCTTGCAGTTTTCCCCAACCTACACCTCTGCAATGGGGGGAGAAAAAAAACCCAAACCTTCTTTTCCTTCCTCTCACAGTTTACAGCTTCATTCTTAGGTTAAGACATATTTAGGATTAATGCTTTTATTTTAAAGGAGTAAGATTAAGTATTTTTAGCCCCTGTGAAACAAGATGATGTATGCTGCAATTGTCAAGTCCCTCTTAAATTGCATGTAGCACATTCTGTAGCTCATAAATATTTAAGATTACTAAATAATTATCCCAGGCTCCTCAACTTGCCTTTCTTTATTAGTTCCATAGGGAGCTGGGAAAGCATTTGTTCTTCTTCAGCCATACAGACAATTATTATATTGCAAAATATCCTCTT
Organism: Morus bassanus; assembly: GCA_031468815.1. NCBI lineage: Eukaryota > Metazoa > Chordata > Aves > Suliformes > Sulidae > Morus > Morus bassanus. The sequence goes on along the minus strand of CM062567.1, from coordinate 51,862,518 downwards.
TCTGTTGTTGGTGGTGCTGCTACATGATTCTCTCCTACTGTGCTGTGATGGAATTAGCCCCTTGCAGAGGACAGAAGAGCCCCCATTTCCTCATCAGATCAATCCAGCAAGCTTGGCAACTTTTCCAGAACATCTCCATCAAAGCAAATCCCACCTCACTTAATTCCACTTTTAGCCTCCTGTTCCCAATAGCAGAAGGAGGGGGGGATACAACTGGGCCTTTATCCGAGCACCCTGAATTACACAGGATTTCAGAGCGCCAAGCAGAGAAGTGTCTCTGCTTCAAGTGGCTCAGTGGGGAAATGATAGGGGCTGAATGGATGCAGGTGTATCTATTTACACCAGTAACTGTAATGACTTGGGGGAAAGAAGGGTGAGCCAGCAGCCCTCTCACCATGGAATAGCATTGAACAGGATTTTTACAGTTGCTTTACAGCTTATTCTCCTCTCTGTCTCTTTTTAATGCAGCCATATGGTAGCAAGCAGATACTCGCAACCTAATAGCAGATGAAGAGCCCACACACTCTCACAGGCAGCAGACCATGCCCTAGCAGTCGGAGTGGCAACACCCACCAGCAAAGCCAAGGAAAAGGAGCTGCCTCCCAGATGGCCGGGACGTGGAGCTTTGTCTCAAAGCTTAAGCTTCTTGCTTCTGCACCTGTCAAATCTGTCACCACGGTTCAGTACCCGCTGCCACTACCCCCACCTCCTTCCACTCGGGTACACTGCAGAGAAGCGGAGTAGGAGCACAATCCACACCTCTGGTGAGCACTGCCTTTTGAGTGCTGTTGTCATGTTATCCTGAGATTAACTTGCCTTGGAGTGCTATTGTAAAAAAGTGTACATGGCATCAAGTGAAAATAACCTATGTAGATACTGCAATGAGTGCCTGTGCTGAACAGAAATCTGTGTTGAGTTCAGCTTAGACACAGCATCTAGACATAGAGGAAAATGAGACACGGTAAGTGCTACAAACTTTTCAAGCACTTTGCTAGCTGCATTGGCATTTTGCATATTCCCCCTTATTTTTAAGTTCAAAATAATGAAAACAATAACATAGCTGGGACAGATCTACTTGGGAGACCACTGAGAAGTTACAAGTTTAAAGGCATGAAATTAGCATGCAGAAGCTAAAGCACATTACATACCTATGGGAATGCTCTCATTCAGAAGTAAATTGGCTTAAAGTTCACTGCGGCTTAATACTCCCTGGAAGATCATTATTTCCAGTGACTGGGAAAATCAACATGTAAATCAGCATATTTTAGGGTGCAGTTTGACAAGACTGCAAAGCCCGTTTAGTTTTATTGCTACCACAAGCAGGTATGGGAGTCCTGCCACGCGTTGCTTTGCTTCCCTTCCTTTTGCTCTGGCTCCACCACTTCTCTGACCCCTCGGTGGGCCTGTTCAATTAGCTAATCCAGCAGAAAACTAACAAGCAAAAAATGTGATTAGATGCAATAACCTGAACATAATTTTGTAGTCAACATGGGAAGTTTTATACCAGGTTCTTATTATAAACTTTTGCTAGGATAGTTTTATGAGCTACAAGCCTGCAGGGAAAAACACAAATAAGGGAAACAACAAAAAACCAAAACCAACTCCCACATCCTCACTAGCAAAGCAATACCTGCAAAACATTATGATTCAGTTTAGGCTATGTCAGTCAGAGATGGCATATAGCTGTGCTGGAAGACAGTATGCTTCCCTTTGCCTGGGTGGTAGCTCTGCAAAGATGATTCTGCCAATGTAGTTGTAATGGTGGGAGCAGCTAAAGAAAAGCCTTTGCCGCCCTATCTCACTGCTAATGCCTGAGGGAAAGGAAGAATAAAAAAAAAAGTTCTTCACAGATGGTCCAAGCTTGCATGCTAAGTTCAATATAAAATACATGACACATTCTATTCAAAAAGGTCTGGAACTGAGGAAAAACAAGTTCAAAGGAGTGACTAAAATTAATCCAATAAAAAACACTCCCTTTACAGCTGTTGCTAAAAGGCAGGAGGAAAGCAGCAACAGTAACAAGGAAATTGTTTGACAATGAATCAGGATTTACAGTGACAGCATTCAGATATATTTTGATGAAAGGGAGTGTAATTACTGGTGCAGCTGCCATATATGGGGGAAATATTTCATATTCTCCTCATCAATATTGCTGACCCTGTGCTCAGATTAAACAAGTCAAGCCAGATCAATAGGCAGAGTTTGAGACTGCAGTATGTAGTGCATAGAGCAAAGATCTGCAGGGAGAGATTTTTGACACTGCCTACATTGGAAATGTCAAACTTCTGCATCCTACCTTTTGTTCTGATCACTCTAGCAAAGACTGAAGCAAAAGGAGCAAAGATTAATCCAGATAAATGTGAGACTGTGCATTTGAATCAAGCAAATCAGCTGCACAAAAACAGGAATAGTTTTCTATACAAAGATATCACCTCTGCTTAAGAAAGCTCTTAAGACCATAAACCATCAGAAGCTGAGAGATTACCTGGGGAAAAGAGGTGAGGAGGAACAACCATTACTGTATGCTTGCTTTGCTCTTGTGATTTTACCAAGGCATTGCTACTGACCACTCTTACATACAGGATGGTGGGCTAGAGGGTCACATTGCCTGACCTGGCACAGCTGTTCTTACATTCTTCATGTTGTAACTGCCTCCATCATTAAGCTAGGAAAACAGAAGTGGTGCGAGTCTCTTTAGAACATAGCATAGGAGAAGTGTTTGAATGAGACAAATTTCCACTTTACACAGACACGTGGCAAACATATAATCCCTTGAGGACCATCTAGGCTGTCTTATTGTCTTCAGATTGCCAGTGATGTTTTTTTTTAAAACAAACAAACCATTGATGATGGAGATTTTGATCAAGTCATTCTCTTTGACTATAAAATGCACCTTTCATATAGAACGCTGTCTTGAGAGACTGCACCCGGTGTCACAGATGACAAACTGAAGATTTGCTGCTGTCAGCTTGAAATTGTTTATGTTGCAGAGCACTTACTGTTGGTAATAAAGGGCCAGATTTAAACACAGGTTATTTGTCAGCAGTTCTGTGTCAAGCTAGGAAAGCGTTTCAGATCAGATCCTGTAGAAGCCCAGTTGTATTAATTATTTTCATCGAGAAATTAGGTCATGGAGTAGAGAGTACACACAAAACATAGAGACGACACCAAGCCAGAATGGTTTGCTCTTACTTTGAAAGAATGAAAAAAAAATCCAATGTCAGAAAGAAAAAAAAAATAAAAATCTGTCAAGACAAATGCAAAGTACTTCATTTATTAAGACTAAATCAAGTGCAAAACTGAGAAACCAGGGTAGGCAACTGTTCTGAAGAAAAGGATTTGAAGTGTTAGAGGATCACAGACCACTGACTCATTTCTAGGATGATACATAAAGGCAGATATCACTTTGAAATATATCAACAGAAACACCCTATGCAAGAAAAGGATGATAATTATTTATTCTATTCAGTACTGTTGAGATTTCAGTTGCAATGCTGCATTCAGATTTGAGAAGGATGTAGCCAAACGAGAGAGCAGAGGGGAGCTACATGAAACATAAGATCTGTAAGGAAAGAAAAGAAAACTAAAGAGGATCACAGGAGAAGAGATACAACAACAGAATGCAAAGGGTTGAAGAAAAAGGTAACTAGTCATTCCCATGTCTAGTGGGGAGACAGGGCAATAAAAGATTAGCTAAATTTTGAGCAGATAAGGTTTAGGTTAGCTACTGGGAAAAGCTTTTTAACTGCAAGGATTACAAAGGATTAAAAAAGATACTCTATGCTCTCTAGATTTTCACCTGTAGGGATTTTGGGACTAGGTTTAACAAATCTTTGCCGGGGTGGTGTCAATTCTAAACACACTTGGTACTTCCAGAACTTAAGTGTTGGGCTATATAATCTCCTGAAATTTCACAGGGCTAGAAATCTCTAAATACCATCTTTTCTCTGCTGAGGATGACGGAAAAGTCTGTATTTAGACATTTGGGACTTTTAAGTAGAAAATGAACTAAGAAAGCAAGCTTCAAATATATAGAGGAAAAAATGTCACTCATTCACAAGAACAATTTCAAATAAGAAGCTGAGAAATAAACATAAATGTGAAGCACATTATTTATGACAATCTAATTTGGTCTCCTGTGGATGATATGATGACTGAGTCATCTGAGTGGGCCTGGGGAGTAATTTTAGGTAAACTCACAGCAATTTATTCTGGAAAATAATGTTCATCAATATAATATTTACAGATAGGTGAAAAAAGAGATGATACCTTGCTGTTTCATTTCTGATACTAGATATCTATATAAGCAGAATTACAATTTAAATACCAAGCATAGAAAGATATTTGGTATAAATGCCGTATAAGAAAAGGCAAAGCTTTTTAATGGCTGAAGAAACAGGCCACAGTGAGTTTCCTTTCACAGAATCATGGAATGGTTTGGGTTGGAAGGGACATTTAAAGGTCATCTAGTCCAAGCCCACCCCCCACCCCGCAATGAGCAGGGACATCTTCAACTAGATCATGTTGCTCAGAGCCCCATCCAACCTGACCTTGAACATTTCTAGGGATGGAGCATCTAGCACCTCCCTGGGCAACCTGTTCCAGTGCTTCACCACCCTCATTGTAAAAATGTTTTCCTTATATCCAGTCTAAATCTACTGTCCTTTAGTTTAAAACCATTACCCATTGTCCTATTGCAACAGGCCCTACTAAAAAGTTCATCCCCATCTTCTTATAAGCACCCTTTAAGTATTGAAAGACTTCAGTAATGTCTCCCTGAGCCTTCTCTCCTCCAAGCCGAACAAACCCAACTTTCTCAGCCTTTCCTCATAGGAGAGATGTTCCATCCCTATGATCATTTTTATGGCCCTCTGGACCCACTCCAACAGGTCCATGTCTCTCCTGTGCTGAGGACTCCAGAGTTGGATGCAGTACTCCACGTGGGATTTCTTTCTTTAGTCAGTAATCAAGGCAATTCTGCTCAACCAAATACCAAATTCCCTTTCCAAAATTTGAGCTTAGTCAGACAATGAGAAGCGAAGGGTCCCACTCAACATTTTTCATAAAATGGGATATCATTCTTAGCTTGCCTTCCTTCCCTTTTAGGAGGGTCTGCTTGCATATAGGATTGGTTTTTCATACCAGAAGGTTAGAAAGAATTGTGGAACCCACAATGAACTCAGCCCCAGTTACACATCTCATTTTTCTAGGAGCCCTAGAACACAGTCATAATGCAAACTGAAAACTGTATTTCTAAATTACAGAAGTCAAGCCAAGTTGCTAAATAAACCCATATATTGTTTTCTTCTAATTCAAATCTTTGTTTCACACGGTACTAATTACTAGGAAAGAGAGACTGACAGAGGGAGGGGGGAATGCTTATTACCACAGCCTCTAGATTAATTACCAGATAGCTTCAGCTATGTCTGAAACAAATGGAGAAATGTCAATCCATTCCCAAGAAGCCTGAAGTAACATTCTTTAAAAAAAAGTCATAATGATCTCTTCAGCACGTGTATATATGTGACTAATCTGGAGTCAATGATGACACTCAGGTGAGCAAAGTATTTTCCCCCAGGATTTAGATCTTCATCTGTAAACAAAAAAGAAAGCTCCCCAAAATAAAATAAAATAAAAAAAAAACCACAACAAAAAAAAAAAAAACCAACAACCACAAAACAGTGCATTTTTCTATTTTCCTGTCAAAAGTTTCCTCAGTGACAGCCCGCACAGTTTTGAGGTTGTCCCAAGACATTCCAAGAGAATCATTTAAATTAGAAGGGTTAGAAATGTGCATATTCAAAAATAACCATGAGCTGTGTATTTGTTTAGAACTATGTCCCCCTTGTGGATGAGTCTGGGGAATACAGACATGGATCAAAGGCAAAAAAAGCTTTCTTTTAAACGTCATGTAAAGGCTAGTTCCTACAAAATATAAATCCGTCTGCAATTTCATATCAAATTGTGTAGTGGGAAATTCTGGCTCAATTCTTCTTTGAAAGAAGTGTTGAGGTCTCAAAATTGGGTTTTGCTCTAGCATGAACAGAAATTATACTTCTTAAAAGTAATGATAATCAATAATAGTAAAGACAAGGTACACTCATACCAGGGATTCTATCGGTCAGAAATAACACAATTTGGGATGGGGTCCCCAGCAGCCACAGGCCAACAGAATCACTTCCTTCGCTCAATATTAGGGTTTAATCACCAGGATTTAACCCCAAGCTAACCACTTCAGCTCTATTGCCAGTTTCAGAAATATGATCCTATCCTACAACTTGGCATCAGACAGTTCAAAGTGCCACGGTGAATTTCCTTACAGCTTGTTACACATCAAATCTAAACCAAGACGAGTCCACGTGACTAGAATATACGCCAGACATGCTCATATGACTAGAAAAAGAAAAAAAAACCCAACATACCCTTTAAACATACAATCCCCCTGCCCATGAATAACACTCTCTTTCTGAAGAGGAGATTAACAGAGAGAAACAGCAGCAGATTTGTCCAATGTCATCTCAATGCACCCTCAGGAAAATCCTCCCCACGCTCCATTACCCATCACCTAGTACAGCCAAGTTACTTCTACCAAATTATGTTCTGGTACATAGCAGAGAGGGAAATTTGGCTCTGTGTAAAAATTACCTTATAAACAACCTGATTTACACAGCTGCATATTGCATGAAGCCAGATAATAGCCCAATATTCACATTACCTACATAGTACTACTATTAGCAGGGAACTCAGCTCATGTTACTACCTCTGCTACAGCACCTTAGAACAGTAGCAAAATTATATTCTGCATCTAGAAAGGCTTATGTTTTAAAATTCCTGTATTTAATTTTTAAAATAGGATAGTGCCACATAAGCAAGAGCACTCTTATCTTGATCACAAGTTGTTATAAAAGTCATTTTGCACTTTTAGAATGATTTCTCCCAACTAAATGTCGATCATTGGACACATTCCCTATTATGACATTCAATTTGAAAAGGCATTTGAAAAGGACAGTACTTTTTTGCCTTCAAAAGTACTAGATTTGAAAAAAACATAAATATTTGGTGCCTATTTAAGTACTTCTTGAATGAAAATGGATAAAAATAATGGACTTCATAACTATAGTTATCTATGGCAAATAATGTCAACTGTATATTTCACAAAAAATATTATAGAGATTTTATAGACTTTTCCCTCTGTTTTTCTTTTTATACATTCTCCTCTACATTGTGTGTTGATTTAACAGAAATCTGTACAAACTGCAGCACATCTATAACAAACTAGTGAGAGGCAGGCTCCTGTGAAGATGTCACCTACATTTAGATCCCTATGAAAGGCTTGGAGAAGGCATACTTCTACAGTTACAGCTCCACCTTTCCAACATTTATTAAGATGCTCTGTGGAACACAGACTTACAAGCCCCATTTTTCCTTGCAAAGCAGCTCAGGAAGCCTCCCTTGACCCGCAATGGTGATATATAATTATAAAAACAGAGGGGATCGGTAGGGGCTCCTAGACCAAGATCAGATTCAGGATGCAGCCAAATGGCAAATACATGCACTTGTAGCAAGTTTACAAGCACCCCGGGGTAAGGGGGGGGTGGGGGGGGTGTGTGTTGCGTATGTGTGTGTGCGTGCATGTGCGTGCGTGTGTATGTAACCTTGGAGTAGTCCCAGAGAAGCCTAGAAGTAACCCCTGAGTGGGTCAGCAGCGGTGAGAAGACAGCAAATGTGGTCAAATGTCCCCTCCCTGGGGCCACTTCTGAGCAGCTGCACACATGCGACCATGTCTGTACAGAACTGCTTGAAGCCTGTGACACCACATGGTCAATATGTGCAGGGTGTGAGCTGTACTATTTCTAAAGGTACAAAGGTGAAAAGTCTCTAACCCATCATACTGCATCTCTCAGACACTTTCCTTCTGCACAACCAGCTATTTTACTTAATTTTTGTTGAACCATTCCAAGCTTAAAAAAAGAGCTTTTTAAATTTTGTTGATTATGTATCTTTAGTTGCACTTATTAGAAAGGATATTGTTTCTATATGTAACCCATAACTTTTTACTCTTTTGTTTGATCAGGAGTTTCAATTACACACAAAAAAACAAACAGAGATCTCTCTTTCATGAAAGCAACGCTGCTGTAAGATTGCTGCCCCCCTTCACAGAGCAGTATGATGTGAACTTCAACTACCTCATCTTACTTCTTGGAAAAATAAAGTAGCATTTCTAATATGCTATCAGAACTGCTTTCCCCATCAACAAAGCAATTCCAGAAGTCCCCTTTGAGCAGAAAGCTCTGCTTGGAATACCACCTTCCCTGTTTTATGCTATTTCTGTATAAATGCATAATACCATCTTATTGTATATGTATACATGCCTGAATATAGAGCAAGTTAGGGAGAACCAGCAAACATCACTTGGCTATTAGTAGGATTTTTGACAATTTCTCACGTAATATTTTTATACTATGTGCCTAAAAAAAAAAGTGGGTTAAATGAAACTGTTAAAATCAGACGTATATATGACAGAAACCCATGCTCTGAAGACTTATCAGTGGCTCAGCCTTAAACCAGAAAGTGTAGCAAGACAAAACTCCAAAAGAACCTAGTCTTGGTCCCATACTACTGAAGATTTTCATTACTAAAATTTGTATGATGCAATAAGAACTATGCTCATTAAACATACAGATGACATCAGTGTAGAGGAGATTTAAACACGTTTGAAGCATGCTGTTCAAAAATACAGGCAAGCTGGAGAAGTTATTTAAAAATACAAGATACTAATCAACAAAGACAACTGTTTATAAAAATAATCAGACTGTGTAAATATAGGAAAGGAATAATGGTTTAATAACTTTTACAGAAGGGATAGAGAGGATGTCAGTGATTATGGATTACAAACTAGCATAAAGCAAGAATGTTGTGCTTTTAAGAAAAAGCCAAACACTATCTTGAGATGCATAAATAAGAGTATTGTTGGCAAGTCATACACAGTAATCATCTTGCCTATTGTGAAGCTGGTAAGATCTCAGCTGAGGCCAGTTGGACAAAGTCCAGAAGAGAGCAAAGAGAAAGTGAGAGGTCAGCAAAATATGATCTATATGGAAAAGGGGAAGGAATAGTAGTTACTTAATCTAGACAAGACAAGGCTGAAGAGAGGCTTAATATAATAAGCACAGCTGAAAGAAATGAGAATAAATTGGTCTCCTTGTCCTAATTGCAGATAGGGTAAGTGAAGAATTTAAATTACCCCAAAAACCAGGGTGGGGGGAAGAAGAAACTTTGTAGCAAAAAGGATGATTACATATTGTAGAGATTACCTAAGACTTCATGGAATCTCTAGCTAGAGAGGTTTTGGTCTTAAAAAAAGATTAAGTAAACATCATTCATGAATGATTTTAGGGTGTCTTGATCCTCTTTGCAGACAAAGGGATGGATTAGATGACATCTCAAGGTTCTTTCAAGTCCTTTGATTCCTTATGTTATTGTTGTGTTGCTTTTTGAAATTTAAGGTGCTTCACAACAGGCCATTTCATGCACTACAGTTAGAAGTATGGCTAAAAATTCCAGTGGATAAGCAGTCATATTTTCAGCACTTCTTACATACAAAGATAGGAAAATGGTGCCAGTTCAACTTTTGGCTGCCTTCAAGTCATCTCTTTACACCTGCATTTGGCTCTTTCTGGGAAGATATGATGACTTTTCTGATTTATATTGCTATATACCATCATGAACTCTTTACTCTTTATAATGTCCAGTTAATTGGCATCAGTTGCACATCACTTGAAGTTTTATTTCTGTTTGCCCTTCTGTTTTCCTCAAATGCATGCTTTGTCCTTCAGTTTATCAAACAAGAGCTTCTTTATCATTCAGGTATTTTCTGTCAGCATACATGACTGGCCCAAACAAATCAATAACTCCAAAGTTTTGCATCCTAGCAGAGTAGAGAGGCATCATCTTCCTATCAGTCATGACCAAATATAAAAACAGAAGTAGTAAGTTTTCTGCCCCTAGGAAATTCTCAACTTGAAATAAAATGTTGAAATATCAACATTTATTCACAGAAATTAAAACTTTTTCTTCAAATTCTGCTTATTTCATAATGAAGTCAGTCTAGGAAAGTATAGGTTTTCTTCCTATACAATAGAGAAGTAAAAGACAGTAAGTCACAGTATAAGTACAGTTATGAAGACATTTTTCTCAGGCAAGATTCCCATTTAAATGATTGATACCAGATCTATCTTTTTGATGTGACATGATATGATTTACTGCATTGGAGACATAGTTACCTATTGGTAATATAAACATCTGGATTACCAGACGTATTGTGTTTGGAGGGAGGTACAGAAAGGAGGGCACTAGAGTTTTCTTATGAACTCATTCCAGAGAAAAGAGGAGGTTCTCAGGTATGGGATGCTAACTCTCTGTCCTGGGTACAACATATAACACAGTCAGTGCATAAGTTACTAGCAGCTGGAGCAATTTATAAGAAATGTGTTATTAGCAGCACATACTTAAAAATGGATTTTAAATTTGAGAAGCTAAATCTGCATATCTATATTTTCTTCTCAATATGAGATCAACAATTCATCCTATGCTTGTGACTGTTTCCAGTTCATCAGGTTTCTTTGCAGATTCTGACTCCCCTCTAGTGATTTGACCATGGCTGTGGATAAAAATGGGAGCACTTGTGATGTGTGCAAGACAGTGATACTGAAGAATGGATGATTCCACTAGTAGACATTTAAGACATTAAGGAGGGGCTTGAAAAAATACAGCATAAAGTTGCCTTTGAGTGTATGTAAAATAAACCATCCCCACATTAATTCTCATACCCAGTCACTTAGCAATGGTGCCAAATCTGGTGAATCCACATCTTTTAGAATGGCAGTAGGAGGTCTACAGTATGTCATGACTAATTCTGACAATCACAGCCTCCCTGTAGTTGTCATAGAAGTTAATGATGAATTGTTAGAAACCACTTCAGCCTCAGGCAAAGCCCCGGGAAGTTAACTACTAGGACAATCTCTAATAAGCAGCAAAAACCAGTTTATTGACTATTTTCAGGACAAAATTTACTTCTTGTAATCAAGAGAAACTTTACTAAGCCATCACACAGTTTCAAAATCAGGCTCAGGTAGTAGCATAGAGACCAGATCAGACATCAGTGTATTTCCATCCAACACAATTATGACAGATAGCTAGAACATATCATAAACATGTTACAATTCATATTTATCATTATTTGGAATTTATTTTAATAGCTAGAAATATCAGGTGACTGTCAGCAGATTTTGGTGAAGGTTATATGCAAACGTCACTTCACCTCACAGAACTAGGATTTCTTACTGAAAACCAGCTCTGCACTAATGATACTTAACATCATTATCTCTTACTGAACACAATAATTCTGCCTTTAATCACTAAACAGAGTAGTTTAATTTAAGACATGATTGTCCTGTCCATCTTTAAGAGATGTCAGTCACTCATGATAGCAAAAATTCAGTTCACATTTTTTAGTTTGCCTAAGCTATAAAATTCTTTATTGTTATAACGTATTTATTATTTACATTGTAAAAATGCCTTTGATCCACAATGAAGACAAGTGGCCTATTGTGCAAGTGCTGTAGAATAACCTGTGAATGTACATTACCTCTATGAGGACATACTGCTCACAACTTGTAGACTCAGACAGAGATCCCCTAAATCATATGATACTGACTCCAGAGTCAGTCATTAATGCTGTTAACCTCAGTTGAGACAGAGGTCAACCAACAACAAATGTGCAAAAAGCCAGTGTTTCTCAGAGCTGCCAGCACTGGGCCACCACACAGGTTCATTTTTTTACTTGGAAAATGGGCCCAACTCTACAAAGTCATTTGTTTGTAAGTAACCCCTGTAGTTTTTCAACTCTAACTGATTGTATAACTGAGCCTTGCAGAATGAGTAAGCTTAAAGAAAAAGGCCTAAGACCTACTAGTAAATCAAGACAGCAAGAAATTAGTCAGTGGAACTCCAGGGGCAGCTGACATGCTTGGAGACACACAGATGCTGTTGACTAATAAGGTAGGATGCCTCGCTTCTGGTAATGAATAGAAGAAAACTAAAAAGCAAAAGGCCTAGAAAAGATGTCTCCCCAGGGTTTGGGGGTTTTGGCTTTGCTTTTATTGGGAGACCTTCTCTACTCTTATAAAAGCCTAAGAGCAGCTTAACACTAACATGAAAGTAATTTGAAGGATCCAAGCTTGTCTGGCATCAGGCCAGGTTTACATGTAGCATGCAAGTCAAATCCTATATCTCTTTTCTGCAGAGAAACAGGAAGAATATCTCAGTAGATACGTCATGAAATTGCCACTCTGCAGACTTAGGCTAATTTCCAGATTCAGCTGGGTACTGTTGCTGGGTATGGAAATAGGAAGAACCATTCCAGTTGAAAGTTCAATCTAATCACTGTTCATAAAAAACTTTGGTGTAAACTGAAGTGCAGTTAATAATTATTTAGTGAGATGGAAACAAAATAATCTAATCTTACAAGACAGTACTTTTGCAGAGCTCAAAAGCAGTGCACTATAAATTACCTTAAATTCTTTGTACTACTGCTTTATTGGACAAGTATTTTAAGAAATGAAGAGGGTTATTTTAGACTCATGTTGATAGAACAGAGAGCAGAATTTAATTCTTTATTAACATCCATTCAAATATTAATAGGGTTTAATGTTATTAAATCAGTTTATCCATATTTTTGAAGATCAGGAAACATATACAAAACTGAATTATGCCAGAAGTTCATAACTGAGCTAAAAGTTCAAAATGTCCTATTTGCATACTCTGTAACAATGAAAAGACTAATTCCTTTCTCTTTATTTGCTCATCTGTTTCCTCTTTGCTCAGGTTCTATACTAAGTCTGCACTGTTATGAACTTCAAAGCTGAGTGGAAAAAAATTGAAACAAACCTAAGTTACTCAAAACTTTGACTTCTACTTTATGATTGGTATAGGGAAAATAAGACAAAAAAATGTGAAGGTGCTTCCTTTTTCAAGAGATATTATCACAGAATCATTTAGGTTGGAAAAGACCTTTAAGATCATCGAGTCCAACCGTAAATCTAATACTGCCAACTCCACCACTAAACCATGTCCCTAAGTGCCATGTCTACACATTTTTATCATAATTTACAGAAAGACTTAGTGAGACAGATTTACTTTTGGTTGGGAGATTACCATAACCAACATTTGGACAGATTTTGCCACTAGCATCACTATGTACTTACGAAGATGGTACCAATTAAAGTAGTAAAAATATCTTTAAGATGTACCTATGCAGTAACATGTAACTAGCACTAGATTCACATCATTACCATGCAGTGGCATACTTAAATTTGGGTTTACAAGGCATCTCCAGTTGCAACACTGAGACCTGACAATGAAACACCAACCGTTAAAAGATGATGAATCAGTTTCATGTCACATCTGCCTATTAGCCAGGGCACTTACACTGAATGCTGTTTTAAGCATAAATTTTCGACGAAGAAACAGAAGTGGAAAATCATGCACTGACAAGACTGGAGTCCACCAGAATTGCCCATGGGCAGAATCAGTCTACCCACCTGATACAATTCTCCTTGTACAATGGCAAGCTTAGCAGCAGATCATTAAAAATGACTTGACTTAAAGGCATAGTTCATAAAAATTAATTTCAAGACATTTGTTAAAGCCTTTCACTTTTTCTCTGGGAGACTTTAAGTTATCACAAAAACAACAGTGCTTAAAAAATAAAGGAGACTGGGAATCCAATAAAATGGAATAACTCTCCCAATAAGTTTGTAGCCAAGTCAATATTCAAGTACTCTATTTCATGATTACACAGTTGAATCCCTTCCAACAAAAAAGAAAAGTACAGATGTAGCTACCATTTCAAGTCTGCTGCTTAATGTACAAGAATTGCAGGAGTTTCTAAGATGTCTTTTGGAAAACCTCAGAACAGAATTAAAACATGGCTACAAATGCAAAAGCTGCTATTTTTCAGTGCAGAAGTTCACAGCAAATAAGAAATTAACTTCTGTGAAACTGACTTTCAAGAAAAAATTTTAAAATTTGTTTTATTTAATCCAATCCCTGCCTCACTAAGGCCAATGTACTATATGAATATCCTAGTATAAGTTGTTGAATCGATTAATAATCAGTTTGGAAGTCACTTCTTATTGCTGTTTAACTGATAAGTTAAGAAATATTTTGTGATAAATACATTATCGGACAAATAATAACATAGCCTTTTCCAACTTCCAGAACAACTAAGAGCAGATGGCTATTTCTATAAGCATATTCATTATTCAGAGTATTAAACATGGTGTGGCCATTAAACAAAAAAACCCAACCAACCAAACAAAAAAAAACAAAACCAAAAAAAAAAAAAATTACTAAATTGGAAACAGTAGTCTACATGCATTTCTTGGGATATGCCAGTCCTTGGTGACCAGTTAAAAGTTTCCCTGAATGGACAAGTGCACCTGCACTTACTGTGTAAGTAAGGACCCAGATGAATATGAAATTCTCTTGTAAAGGTTGTTCAGACAGCAAATATGAAGGGAGAAATAGCATGCAATACTTCATGACAGTCTGCTCATTTAAAGGCTAGAGTATATTCTTACAGTGTACTTGCATACATTCTTTGAGCATTTGTGTATAGACATATACTTTTTAATATCTGTATTATGTATATGTATGTAAGTAAGATAAAGCATGCATTTTTGTGTCTGACTGACCTATTTTGAACCCATATAGGGAAGATGTAAAAAATAAAAATCTATAGTCCAGGAACTTGTTGTAAAGCTATTTCTTCCTTAGCAGTGCTGTTCTTCAGCATTCTGTCTCCTCTGTAATTCCCTGTGGTTTAATCCTTTTTTATTTTTTTCCTCTTCCAAAAATACCCTCCCATGTTACCAACAGTTGCCAAAGGCCAATTGTGCTGAAAATATAGGCTATTACTCTCAGAGGAAAAAGTGAAAGGAGTTGTTTTATCTAACATTGCTAAATTAGCTACGTTTTTCCAAACTGTTTGACAGATTTCATTCTCAGTACATAACACTGTACTTCACTCACAAAGTCTCTGATAGGGTAAAAATAGCAGCTAAGAGTAAGTTCAGGCCCCTTGGGGTCTTCTTTCGTTCATGTTATGGAAGAGTCTAGATGAATTTAATAGAATGAAACAAACAAGGTTCCAAGGAATTTACTCCACAAACAAGCTAAAACTGGAGAGTAATAACTTTTAATTGGAGAACAACTAGAAACTAATTTTTGGTGGCATTTTAAAAGTGCTTTAGCATTTAACAAAATTCTACATTACATTTTATGATGCTTTTCCAATATGGAGGAGAAACACTCTGACTAAACAAAACTCTGAGTACAGTGTTAACATTTGCTAGATAAGTTCACAATAATGGCAAGGTACGATAAAAGTAAAACCTCACTGAGATGTGGCTTTCAGAGGCAAAGAGGCATCTCCTAATGCTAAATGATATACTCCACTAATATCCAGTTCCATTTCCATATCTGAAAAATCTCTCTTCTAAAAGCTCTGATAACTACTTTGCAAAAGGCAGACAGCCACAAGCTTGCTAACTCCCTGTTATAAAACTATTTCCTCTCAGAGCCATGCCCATTGTACACATCAATCTTTTCCTGCATCCAGTGACAGAATTCAGGGTGGATACACTAAAATAATAGTAATCCCCACTTGTGACCACATCTGCCACTTACAATAAAAAACAATAAAAAGCACACCCTAGAACTCCTTCAGTTCCAAATTCTTAATCCTTAGCATGACAGCATCCATTAATTTCACGGCTATCAGAATGCTTACGCTAGAGAATCAATAGAACTTCATAGATCAAACATCCACTGAAGCCACTGTTAAGTTTTTCTGACTTCAATGTTGGAAAAACAGGACACCTTAAAAAAAAAAAAAAAAAGAGAAAACCAAACCAAAACAAACCTCTGTTGCTTAGCACAACAAATAAAGCAGGTAGTGTTGCTATTATATCCTGTAGCCATTACAGAAAAGAGTGCTTTACAGAAATAACATAAGGTCCCTTCAGTACCAATCCTCTATTTAATGTGGATCCGAAAGTCCCATGCAAGTCAATGGCAGTGTTATGCAAAAATCAGCAGAATTTGTTCCAGAGAGCTTAGTCCGAGGGTAGGAGTCAACATGACACAAATGAATATATATCCTATTATATCATAAGATTATCTACAAAGGCAGCACCAGAGCCATTGGTTGGTAACAGCAGCATATATCAAGAGGGCCTTCACTGAACCAAAGCTTAATGGGTTTCAACAGAAGATGCTCTCCATTAAAGTTTCCTTTTGGGGCTCTTAAATACTGCTATGATCCAGCAGAAAGAGTAAACATTCATCAGTATATTTCCTCAACTGATATTCCTGGAGTTGATAGCTTTAAGTGTTACCCTTTAGTTCTTAAGCAGCTTTTCTGAGCTCTGAACAAAAGCAACTTTATATACACATATGAAAGGCACCTCTTGTTTGCTTCTTGAAGACTTCTCTACAGACTTCACCAAACCTTTCCTTAGGCTGATTGCTAGTAACAGCTCAGAGTTTATACAACAATGTGACTGAAATATGAGTCAAGGTGGCTCAAAAAAATTATTAAAGAAACACTTTGATTTCAGGACAATATATCAGTCTGGGAACAATTAAATTCTATTCACGACTTCCACGCACAGGGAAGCTGTTGAACACTCCCTGCTACTTGATTATACATTACATTAATGAATCCATTGATTAGGTGACTTTTTCAAACAAGTAAGAATGTCCATTTTCAGCTGTACTTTTCTGCACTTGATCATTCTCTGTGCTGTGATGCCTTTTTTTTTTTTTTTTACTTGAAGAGGCAGGCTGTTAAAAGTCTGGGAAAGTATTTAGGCTATATGAATCTTTAACAATGGTCAATGATTAGCAAGGCTTTTTACATATTTAATGATACAGTTACTGATAATGACAAGTTGTTCACCATGCATGTTGAATGTTGAAGTGATTACCTGCCTCTAATATTGTTTTCCTGGTGAATACAGAGAGATACATGCAGTGGATGGGCATGACAAAACTCAACAATCAGGCTTTTGTTGTAATTATCAAAAGTACTCTAGTGAGATGACTCAGAGAATCACAGAATAATTTAGGTTGGAGGAGATATCTGGAGACATCCAATTCAACCTTCTGCTCTAAGCAAGGCCAGCTTCAATGTTAGATTGAGTTGCTCAGGACATTGTCTAGTCAAGTTTTCTTAAAACTCTGAGTATGAAGATTTCGTAGTCTCTCTTCTGTTCTCCTGTTTCTGCTGCCTGTCAAGGTCCCTCTGAAGGACAGTCCTGCCTGTGCTTACATTGGCCACTCTCCACAGTTTGGGGTCCTCTGTGAACTTGAAGTGTGTTCTAGCTCATTGTCCATGCTGCTGCTGAAAACATCAAACTACATTCCAGTATCAGCCCTTCAGGAATACTACTCATAACTGACCACCAGTTAGGCTTTGAACCACTACCACTCCACTTTGAGGCTGACGAGCCAGCCAATTTCTTGGCTGTCCTGTACTCCACACTTACAGTCCATGCTTCCTCAGTTAGACTACAAAAATTCTACGAGAAACCACAACAAAAGTCTTGCTAAGGTCAAGGTATACAGCATTCATTGCTCTTGCCTTTTTCAGAGTCAGCCATCCCACTACAGAAAGCAGTCATGTTGGTCAGATACAGTTTGCCCTCGGTAAATCCATGTTAACCATTCCCAGTCAGCTGGTCCATCATGTACCTGGAGGTGGCTTCTCTTGGGACTTCCTCCATAACATTTCATGGCATAGAGGTGAGGCCAATTGACCTGTAGTCATCCTTGACTTTTTTGAAGATGGAAGGAACATTCACCTTTTTCCAGTCATAATGCCCTCTGTTTTGACTTGGAATGTTTTTTATCTCCCAGCTCTGAAGAATCTGAAGACAGGTTTCACTGTGCACTCCCTCCATTTGTAAATTGTTGCCTTAAGCAAAGTGGTGCCTCCTTTCCACCTCCCCCTTGTATTTTCTTTTTTCCCTTAATATTCTCTGTTGTCTATCACCTAATTATGTCTTTACATCTCCAAAGATGATCTTGCCCTCCCACTAGCTAGTTACCTTCTACAGTGTATGTTTATCAGGAACAAAGCTGTAGAGTAGTGTTTTCTGCATGGTATAAGACCAAATTCAGCAAATATGTGGGATCTTGGGACAGGACAGCCTCTCACTGCACTGGAAATCTTCTAAGAGTCATGGTAATCTAGCTGAACTCTCTATTAAGCCTGATGAAAGCCTAACGCATACAGACACAAAATATCACCCATACCCTAAAATAAAAATAATACAAAGCAGCACAATATCTATCAATGCTTTTTCTGTGCTTACTTATTCAGAAAAAAAGAAAATGAAATAAAATAGATCCACAGATAATTCTGTAAAGAAGTAGTAGTAAAATATTTGGTGTATTATGTATTTAAATGAAGTACAAAAGTACAGCACTCTGCTGGCTTCTTTCTATGGCAACCCCTGGAAAAGAATGAAATGTGATCATTTTCACCTGAAAGTCGGTACTTTGGGGAAAGCAGAATTACAAATGTCGTGTCCTGATAAATGGCTTCTCTCCAGCTGAATATTTTCCTTTAATGTTATAAGACTTGCATAGAAGCCCTTCTTACTTATTATAAGACCTTAGAGAAAGCTCTCTGTTTTCACAGCCAGCTTTCATACATGAATCACATCTGCCTTCCTTGCTATAAAATGCTGTCACCTATTCAAGGAGTCTCACTTTTTTTGGGTCTTAAAGAATGTTATGCTTTTATAAAGACTAGATTTTTTTATTTTAATAAAAAAGATTCATGTTGCAATAATGTCCTATGTGAAAAAGTAATATTTGAAATACATAATTCAAATATATTGAAGGTTGTCTCCTGTGGCTCCTACTAAAATAGCTGACTGACTTTCTGTCCCTGACATCCACTAACCCTCTCGATGGTCAGCAGCTAAACACATTTATTATGTGACATTGAAATAAAATCTGTAATTAAAACCAAATTTTTTCTACCAGTTTCAAAATAAACAAACAAGAAAAGACATTGCTTGGTGCATCATTTCTAAGGAAAGACAAATTCAAATAAATCTCTTACTATGTAATCTTAAATTATACTAATTAGACACTCACCTGGTATAACCTATGAAAATATAATTCAGGAAAGAACGCAAGTCTATTGCCAAAACTGTTATGAGAAAAGGCTCTTGAAGGAATACTGGGCACATAGGGAAATGATAAGGTTCATTAACTGAGAGAGAGGATTAGGCTTTCTTGGACAGTACAGATGTAGAGGGGACTTAATTATTTAAAAGGTTATAAAAAGAACTCAATCTCTATTATATCCAATTTGCCTCCCTTTAAATTTGCCAGAAGGTATGACAAGGAAAAGATATTGAAACTTATAGAAAGAAAGGTCCTAACCCATGAGGAAGAGACTATTCTTCACATTCACAAGAGAAAGGACCAAGAGTAACAGTGAAATAATGTGTATGCATCTAGGGAAAAGTTTCTTCCCAGAATCCTTCAAAAAGTAGAAATCTTGCCATTGTATTATCAATAGACAGTATAAAGAGTGAGGCACCAAGTAAAATTAAAATTTATAGGCATCAGAAACTTCATCAAAATATATCGCATATCCCAAACACCTCCTTGTTTTTAGTAACAACAATCTGTAGTGACTCTAAGTGTGAATATGGCATCCTATCCTCAGATAACTTCTCCAAATTTCTTACATGAAATCTAGTCAAGACTTTTATAAATCTGTTCTTTGTTCCTATTTCTGATATTGATGCAACTCCATTTCTTTAAACCATCACAGAAAGCAGAATTTACTGTGCTGCTTTTGTGGATTTTTAACTATTTCATTTTTTTCTCATCTTTTTCTGGTCTCAGTTTTAATTATAGACTTTGCTGTGTTTGTCTTCACTGCAACAGCTCCATCTGTCTCCACATCACATCTGTCCTGTACTTGTACCACATCTACAGTGTTCTGTCACACCTCACGCAGTCCTGAGTGCAGGTACCACATGGAGCTCCTGACACTTTCCAATTCCCTCTCTAAATTCACTGCTCCTTTCCAGGTTAGGATTCCTAGTCCTGTATTCCCCCCAACCCTCCTACCCTCAGATAAATGGTTCTTCTCTTTATAGTCTACTATACAATTATCACTAACCTAAGACTCCACATCTCATGAGAAACAATGAGATTAATAACCCTATGCATCTAATAAAAGTCACTTTAGAAAATGAGGCTTGAGCTCTCTGAAAATGTTTTAAGTGTGCAGCCTAATCACACTACTGCAAGCAGTGTAACACTTATCTTTCATAATTAGTAAGAGCTGTGGAGCATGGTACTGAATAATACAGACATCCTGAACATCATCTGTAGCCATAAAAAGAAAAAATCTAGCTGCTTTTCTAAATAATTTATAGTCATTCCTTCAATCACCTTTTGTTAGAAAATTAAGTTAGTGGATCTTTTGAGCTAAGTGTTGTTGCACAAAAAAGGATAACCCTGTAGCACTGAAGAGCCAGCATGTCTGATATTCATACAGAGACAAGAAAACAAATCTAAACTTCCAAGAGCTTTTATCAACTAATACAGCAAGTGTATTTTCAGCAAGTCCTTGTATATGTGCTCATACATGAATATGTGCCAATATGCACTTACATAAATCCTTCCTTAGTGAAGAGGGAGAGTGTCTAAAATTTTCCTGCAGTTTTTCTCTGCCAGCTGGCTGGGTGAGCTGAGGACAGCAGGGAACATACAAGGATTTTAATATTTTAGAGACCTGTCATTTCAAGGATAAACTTTTCATTGCAGTATTCCAAGAACCAAAAATGAGATTCGCCCTTATGCACCCAGCAGTCAGAGCAACAGCACTGCAGCAGGACAGTCTGAACCCTGGGCTGTCCCTTACCTCCACAGCAACAGTGTGGCCCCAGTAAATCCTGATTCTTAGAAGGGACTTGAAAAATTTTCCCCATACATTCATTTGCACACACGGTCGTGGGTAGTTCTAGATTCAAGTGGGAGAAGTTTATGAGAAATCAGGGCTTAAGTTTAGCACTATTCCTTTTAAAGTATAATTAGAGGGGCTAGCCCATAGGACTGCCATGAACAGAAGATTTTATCCAGATCATAAAGAGCACACTTAAACTGCAAAGTGAGATCATAGCACAGACACTGGAGCTAATTCAGACCACTCTACTTTCTAACGCAATGCAGCCATACCCTTGTAGTGTAATATCCCAAGCAAAGAAGCACTGCTGAAAGGCGTATCTATGTTTTCATGTTGGCATCTATTTCAGGACTATTTTGGAATCGGGCAGATCACTGCATGGATCCACAGGGACTTTGCTGCTTTGGCTTGGTCCATGTCAGGCAATTCTGCATGACCCTCACTTGCATTGTGCAGGCATGCTGAGAAAACGCTGGTATGTAGGACACTGAAAGAGAACTAAACCTCTTAAATGAAGCAGAAGACAAAGTTGGCATGTGACTTCCAGAGAACTGAGCTGACTGCTAGATGCAGATTTCAGGGCTAACAAGATCCCAACTGATTAGTCGAAGACCGTTTCTTAGAAAGGCATCCACCTTTTGGAAGGGAATTGGTGGCAGCAAAAAGAGACAGACTGTGACTGGAAGTCAGAAGGTCAATGGTCTGGATGAGACTGGCTGCCAGATGAGGTCAAGACCTAGGCTGTTTGTTGAATTAATTTTAAATTGTTCTAGAGGTCCTCTTTTCTCATTTAATCAGGTGGTTTTCAAATAGCTTTCAGTGAATCCAGAGAGAAAATTCATATCCACTGGTAAAGCAAACCATCTGCAATTTTCATTACAGATTTACTCATGCTCCCTTCTGCTAAGTAGAGCTACCAATTCTGATTAAAAAATCCTTTACTTTTTAGGGGCATGGCACAATGGAGTCTCACAGACTATATGCACAGGACAGCCTTACAGCTACTAGCCTTCCAGCAGAAACTTGAAGGAAAGTCCTAACCTCAGATTATGCAATGCATGAGAGACCAGCCTGTCTCAGAAAGATTGCCACACTGGAATATTTGAAGCAGCTTTAGGTTAATGCCAGAAACAGTAGGGTTACAGCAGTGGAACACTCTGACTTGCGTAGTTAAGGTCTGCTTCTGGTGTTTGAGATTGTTTTGAAGCAGCTCAGTATCCTTAGATGAAACTGAATTTTGTTTTGAAGGGTTTGGATTCAGAGCTTGCTCACGCAAATCCATCTAAAGCAGTTACTATGACATGTTACTGAGAAGGAGACATCCTAGCAGTTGCTCTTTTCCAGGGCTTCAGAGTCTAAGTGTAGGCTATCAGGAACCTGGTAAAGGTGTCTCCAAGCCAGCAGACATCTGAAAAACTAGGTCTCCCACATTCTGGGCATGTGCTGTAACCACTGCACTATGCTATAGGAAGGTACAAATCCTCTTTCAGGAATACTTTTAATAAGAAGTGGTTCAATCCTGTCAGTATATTTTAGATCCTGCACTGAGCATATCTCCCAGATAAAGCACACAGGAAGGTGAATGTATAATTTGAGAAGCCCAGCTATTCACTCTTCCCAGTTGATCCACAGTTAAGGCAGAGAAACAGAGGAAGTGACTCCTTCCAAGTCCCCAGTTCTATGATAAAGGAAAGTTAATTGACACATTCACTTTTCCTATATGAAGTATATACTTTGTGGGTCTTGCTTCACAGTGCCCTATATTTAGACTCAGAAAGTTTGAAACACCCATTCATCATTCTGTACGGTGTATACAAACAGGTACCACCAGCAGTATGAGCCTAGCACTTGATAAAACTTCAGAATATATTGTTATTTCCAGAGTATGGGGTCTCAGCGAACATTATCAATGGGCAAAAAGAATATCTTCTGTTACGTTACCTCAGCTGTGCTAGTTAAACATGGTTGAAAATTTCCATTAAAATACAGCCAGAAACATGTTGTAAGCTTCTTGCTAGTCCACCCCAAGAAAAAAATAGTTGCATAGGATTGGCCTCAAATCTACAGCAGGATGACAATATCTGTCCTATTACTGTAAAAATTTCTATCAGGTTTGGGGTTTCTTTGCTTGTTTCTGTATAGAAGACAACCACTTAATGCTAAAGAGAATCAGCGATTTGCCCCAAGGAAGACAAAACCTAAGTGCAGTGAATGAGGACAATACAGGTCAAGCCCATAATCTCTCAGTCACTCCACTTCCATTGTAAACTAAAATGTGTGCAGGAATGGGATGCATACACATAGTGTATATATATACACACACACTATATACATGTACTATGTATATATAAAAAGAACCTCTGGGTAAATAAATATAAATAAGTTAACATTTACTTATTTATTACCAATTTGTCTATTTTGCCATTCATTCCTTCAGCCCAAGCTGCACAGGTAGTTCTGGAAGTCCTGGGATCAATACTGTCACACATCAGGAGAAATACATTAAATTCCTGGGTCTCTACATGTATGAAAACATATGTATAGTTGCACAAACACCTCTCAACCATATATCAAGCATTTATTTTCGAAAACCCTGTTTATAAAATAAAAAGACAACAATTCAGCAAGTTAGAAAAAGGCATGGAGGGTTGAGGGGGGAGGGAATCTCTTTGTCCTGCTGGGCAACTGCTAATAAGACAAAGGATTAGCAACAAAGTCAGGTATTTCATTGCTTATTCCCTTTACACAGGCACTTGTTACTTAGAGGAAATAAAAAGAAAATCTTACAAACCGCAGAGTTTGTTCAATATACCTGCAAACATCTAACATCGGACACACTGCTCCTATCCATGGTCATACAATAAATCTCTTTCAAAAGTTAAGAGCAGGCTGGTGACAGAGAGTTGATGTTTCCTGGTTCTGTGAAAGGATTTTCAGAGATTAAATACATTTGTAGGTTTTGAAATTGGGTGGGATCTACAGATGGGAGCTTTCACGTGACAGTGTATCTAGGCAGAGATAACACTGACACCCATTGTTTAAGAAATGGAAGTGAGCTGAGATAAATAAATTTCCTTAAAATATGCCTTTTAAAATATTTCCAAAAGCACAGCATTCCTATAAAGCCTCTATTGCTTTATTCATTTTTGTCTGCTTTCTGCTTATTACATTAATTTGCATGGTCTAGCCCTTGCTGCCTTCTCTCAGTCCATAGTAGAGAGGATTACCTGGCTTCTGTTTTTATCTTCTGTAGTTTTGCAGTATAATCAAAGGAGAAATGTTTTGTTTCATCAGCATCAATACGATTTCTATTGCAGTAAGCATCCCTCAGGATAAGTATTCAGACTCCCAAACCTCCTGAAGTCAGGCAGATCAAAAGAGGGAATGGAAGAGGGGAAAAAGAGGACAGTAAGTAACTTTGTTCAAAATTAGGAAAAATTTCCAAAAAAGTATCAAAAGTGTCAGGCTTGATATATCTTTTACTTTGCAACTATGACATTAACTGACAGTTATTTTCTGAGCAAGACTGTTTCAAGATTTCTGCAGTGTTTTACAATGGATAGTGTGGAAATTACAATTTAAAAAAACTGTTCCAGTTTGCATGTAGGAAATACTATTAGTATATGGTAACTTAAAAACATAGTGGGAGTTCCTTTTTGTTTGTTTTTGGTTTTTTTTCCCCCACGATAAAAAGGCAATAAAATATCCTCCCCATTAAATAAGACACCAAGTTTTTTTCAATCAGTTTAAAAACAAACACCAGTCTTTTTTTTTTTCTTTTTTTTTTCATTATAAAACTGGTATTAGAGTCAAAATTCCAGCACAGAAAAAATGAAATCCTACAGAGAATTTAATTTCCTAGAGGAAAGATTTTCACAGAATACATTCCCACTTGTTTCCCTTTCCTTGTGCTCTGCAGTATCACCTCCATGATCAGTAGACAGTTAAGCCTCAACTACATGACCATGAACAGTACAAAGAATCAGCTAGAATAATTTGATGACAAATATGTCAATGTACTATGCTTTCATCTCTCCCCAGGGTTGCTAAACATTCATAGATTTCTTCAGTAACTGTCACAGCCCCATAGTAACAAAATTAAAAACAAAAACTGGCTTCTAAGTCCCAAAGTCCAGCTTCTTTTTTTTTAATTTTTTTTTCAGCAGGTTAATATTTGCTTTACGATTAAAACAAAAAGTTTTGGGTTTGAGGTTTTTTTTGGGGGGCGGGGGGGCGCAGGGGAAGGGCAGGTAGACAGGTGTGTGCGTTTGTTTTTTGGAGAAGCTGTTAACATTTCCCAAATATGAGGTTTCTAAGCAGTCAACTTAAGGTCTTTTACAAGGGGTTTGTTGTTGTTAGGTTAAGTTCTAATGCAAAAGACTTGGGAATCTGGAATTCATTAGCCAGAGATGCCCTTTCCTGGTTTTCAGTTTGGCAGTGAGGTAGACTTAAAAATTATTCTCTTTTGTTTGAGTGGTCTTCTTTCTGGTAACAAGTTAAAGAACAACAAGGTACATATACCTGTTAAGCCAAGGTCTGTGTTTGCAGATCTAGAGAGGAGAGAACTGTGCTCAAAACATGCACGATATGTGGAAGAAAGCAACGAGACATCTCAGCTACTCCTCTTGATCGAGCATAGCCGATAACCCAACATCCCCCATCTGACCTGCAAACCTTCTCACCATGCCCAGATATAGCAGTT
Organism: Morus bassanus; assembly: GCA_031468815.1. Taxonomy (NCBI): domain Eukaryota; kingdom Metazoa; phylum Chordata; class Aves; order Suliformes; family Sulidae; genus Morus; species Morus bassanus. Next base: position 51,836,752 of record CM062567.1, on the reverse strand, counting down.
ATTTCTGTAGCTCAACTGTTGGACGTCCATGCTGCAATACCAAAAATTCAGAGCTCAAGCTCATCTTCTGAAGGAAGATTTCAAGGAGATGGCAGTGATTAAGCAGTGAAAAAAGGTAAAAACAAGTATATGATGTTCTAACTCTAGCAGATATAAATGACATAAAAAAGGCTAAGTTAAAATAATATTGCAGCTGTAAAATTAGGAGTAAACAAATAGGAAGTATCCATACCAAAACTTTCCCCACTTTGTGCACACCCCTTATGACCCATTCTGTAATGCCATGATCAGATGTGATTTTCCTGTCATAGGGATGCATACAAAAATCCTTTTCAGTCCGCAGCCATAAATCTGCTATTTTGTAATTTTCAGGTACTTCATTTCATAACCTAGATAATGCTTCTTTATCATACTGCTTATTTATAGTCATATTCATATTGCCAGGCTGATGTTACATTAGTGATAGCAGTTTAGCACACCTACATAAAGAAAGCAGACTTACGTATAGCTCTCCTTGGAGCAGCCATATGTGAGTCAATGTGTTTGATTTTAAATGCATGAAATATTGACATGCTTTGCTCTTCCAGCACCTGCTGCTGACTGAGCTATGTACAAGCAGGGCCATAGGAGTTATCCTCTCAAGAGTAAGTAATGTATGATGACAACTCAGTAGTCACCAGCCAAAGAAGGGAGTGAGGTGAACAAGAGGACTAAGAAGGACAATTACTTCAGCCAGAAAAACAGGCAGAGAAAGAAAAAGGAAAGAAATAAATTCAAAACTCCTTTTTTGGACCTCACCCCCAAAAGCTCTGTGCAAGTACTGCAATTCCCTTTTCATGAGCTCTGAGAGTTAAACTTGCAGAATTCATAGTCTCATAGATGAGACTGGGGAGGGGGGAACACTGTGCTCACCCACACTCAATAGCACAGACCACAGAACTTGCCTGAATAAATTCCTGCCTGAATTCATTGTGGTATATTTTGTGATAAGGAGTTTAGGAACCTATGCCATTTCTATTTTTTCTTGGTTCTGCATTGGTTCTACTCTTCTAATTTATATAGCAGCTATTGATTCATTAAAGGAACAGATTATTAAAAATTGAAAGAATACAAAGGTTGAGTACTGAAAATATAAAAATAAATGAAATAGTTTATACAGATACAGCATCTACTTTCAGAAATTCTTCCCCCTTTCAGGGTAGAGTAGATAAGGTATCTCAATTCCTGGTCTACTAACAAAGACATTTATTCTTTTTAAAATTATATATATTTACTGTGAATTATAGGTAATATATTCTTCACAAGGTTTTGAAAGTAACATTTGCTTTTCATTCCCATGGCTCACACTGGATTGTTCTGGCAGGAAGTCAAGACACACAAAGCGGCCTCCTGTCTAATCAAAATTAATATACAGTAATAATTGGAAGGGCATTGGAACAAAACACTGAATGGTGCCAATAAGAAGCAAATATCACACTGAGCGCAATGTGTATGTTTTAGAAAGGGCTGGGGAAAGCAGCTTTATTCTCTGTGTCACAGAAGCAGGCTTCTTTTCTGAACGGGAGCAAGAAAAATGGCTGTAATGCCTGTCCTTCCCTCCCAGACTGCTGACTCACACGAGAGGGTGTCAGTGAGGCAGGCAGCAAACACATATGGGGGGCCTGTGGCAGTGAGAAAATGCAAAATTCCATGTGCATGTGTGCATGCATGTGTAATGGAGTGTTCTAAGGAATAAAACTAGAATAATTTTCTCCTGCTTTAAGGATTGCTTTGACTATTTTTTGTATGTGCAAAGTATGCCAGGATGACAGCTCCAGATACTGAGCAGCTCTGTCTCTCCATGGAGGGAGGGCAAGGTCCAGCTGAGGAGGTGGCCCATGTCTCAGGGTGGGCTGCCTGGTGACAGGAGAGGTGTAATCAAAGCCAGTAACACCACCAGAGTGCCTCAGCCTTGATTTTGAGGGACTTACTACAGCTAAATAAAGGATTAGCCACCTCCACTCAAAAAGGAAAAGATTCTTGCTGAAAAGATGGGAAGGTGCCTCCAAGTTTCCGGCAGGTTACATCCCAAATGACTTAGCGTTTTACATTGACTGAACTTCGTAAGAAAGCTTATGAAAGTATCCTGATCCTTCTCCCTTTTTAAGGTTGTGTTTCCTGTTCAGATGTTAAAAGTGAAACACAATTTTTTTAAAAGTGAGAGAGGTAATGCAGCAGTAACTGCTGCACGGATGGGACCAAGGCATCCCTCCATGAAAAATACAAACAAACAAAAAACCCCAAGAGGGATACTATTACTAAACACAGCACTCTCTACAAAGGTGCCAAAACTTTTTTTTCCAGACCAGTTAAACAAGATATTTAGAAGTTTTGGATGGAGACTTAGCAGATATTTCAAAAGCCGGCTTATCGAACAGCCCAGTCAGTTCTATTACCTGTGTCAAATAACTCGCCACAGCAAACCTCGCAAAGTGACCAGTGAGAGATTTGCACTGAGCACAAGCCTGCCACAAATAGCTGTGGGTTTGGGGGCAGGACAGATAAAGGAATGGAATTTGATGACAAAGAAATAAATATAGCAATGTGCATGAAGTACAGTTGTCCATTTTCTTACAAGTGTTTCCTTACTAGTGTTAAAGTATTCTTAGAAGTCTCTCCAGTTAAAAAAAAAAAAAAAAAAAAAAAAGCAAAAACACTCAAAGAAAAAAAACAGACCAGACCAAACCAAAACAATCAACATGTACTGCAAAAGCTGCCATGATAGGATTTCACTGGGTTGCTGGAAGACAACACTGGGTACTTCTATTCCAAAACTCTTACAAATCATTACTAAATGGTTTATTCATTTTTTTTTTTAAAAAAAAAAAGCTCTTTATTTACTTCAATGCACAAAACCTTTTACTGGGACCTTGCAGTCCCTATTAGGAAAAGATTAGCTCATCCCTTACCAAACCACATCATCCACCTGTATTGGAACTCAATAGAAATGAATTTAACAGTGCAGAATAGTAATGTAGCAGTTCAGGGAAGAGCTGTATTAGGTCTCACTGCCAACATAACACTGAGGCTTTTAGTGTGCCTTTAAGCAAAGCTTATGTAATCATGTGACATATATACATAGGTGTACTCCCTTTGTCACTGATTTTTGAACCCCTGACCCTTTATTTTTAATAAAGTAGTAATTGTCTTAAAGATATTGAGTTTCTTCACACTTTTAGGAAACAAGCAAGCAGATAAATAACAAGAATTATTACTGTCCTTACCCAAGGAAAGACTGAAGAGTGAGCTTAACTTATTTGCCACTAGAGAATTCACACAAGAAAGATTGAGTCACCTAGCCACAGCAAAGGTACAAGTTCACTTTCTGTTAGACTACAGAGACTCCAACCACAACCCAAAAAAGAAATCTGTAAGAAATGTGACTTTGTTCGTTCAGTTTCTCAGAGAATGGTTTATTTCCAGGTAGCACAACCCTTGGAGGAGCAAGATCCTTGTAACTGTGAAGGACCTTGTCAACACACCCACCACATTTCCACCCACCCATCAAAATCCCTCAGCTCTCAGACAGGCTTCTCAATTTTCAACCAATATCTACATACTGATCATCTTAAAAAAAAAAGGCAAACCACACCATGTCTGTTCCCATTTGACATCAGTAGCCTCATATTTACTCCCACATAGCAAAAAACATTCAAAACATACTTTTACCTGAGTAAAAGCAGGAACATGTCTGTAGCAGACAATGAAGTCAAGGAAGTAAATTGGTCTCTCTCAGTATTATCCACAACAAAATTAACAACTTATTTCCGTTATAATGAACCTTCTTCAATTAAAGCTGCTGCATTTGTTTCCAAGAATATTTCACTATACTGAGGGTACAAAGAGTGAAAACAAACTTTTTTTGACCTCATGTGAGATAAAAAGGTTAAAATCCAAAATGAAAAGGGCTTGTTTGGTTTTAATTTAAGTTTCATTTTAAAGTATATTCCTAGACCAATTTGATGAAATTTCTCAAATGTTGCAGAAATTTTTTCCATTGATAATTTTGTTCTCCAAACCAAGATTTTGGGGTCCCTTAAAATAATGGGTTTTATATTATGGAATCTGGTTGCAATTTAAGCTATAGAGGGGCTAGTTTAATAATATTATACTAATTAGTTTGTAACCTTTAGCTAATTGCTTTCAGTTCCCCAGTAATTCAAATCCTGATTATCTAACAGATGTTCCACTGCAACAGAAGTTATTATTAGTTCTTATGTGTTCAAATGTTAAATGCAAACTGTGAGTCAGGCTGCATCTATTTGCAAACCTGACTTCAATAAAACTTGCATTTTTATTCTTCATTCCACTTTCTCTCTCAGAACATTCCAGTCAACGTGGTAATGGCAAAACTATCCAAGATACTGCAGCTAATGTGGTTAATAAAATCACAGCTAGTGTTCAGAGTACACGATGACATGATGAGTTGAGTGTCAGAAAAAGCATGCAAAGTGACTGAAAGACGCAAAATGCGTCTCCTTGCTTTTGCATTGGTTTTGCATGGGTTAATCAGAACCAAAGATCCAACATGGCAGAGAAGGACTGGAGACTACAGGCAAGACTCCATCTTGCAGTCATCTCTGATGATGAGTCAGTACATTATTATGTGATCTAGTCAGACTGAAACAAATAAGCTTTATGCCGTAGCTGTATCGCCTCTTTAAATTTTCTTAATTTAATAAAAAATAAATAAATGAGGTGTGGTAGAAGATGTAGGGCAAGGAGTAATTACAGCAGCAACAAATAGGTTTAGGCACTGCAACTGCAAGACAAAACATACATACTCAGTTCTCAATTCCATTCTAATTAAAACAATATAAGTGAATACAACCAGACATGATGCACTAATTAAATCACTTGCATGCTACGTTGACCTCAAGCACATACACTGGCCTTGTTCATGAATAATTGGGATTTAATAATATATTGAAGGATTATTAGGACTTTTAGATGAGCCTCATTACACTTAATGAAAACACTGTGTAAGGGACAGCAGGATTGCCATGAAAATACATATGCTCTATCTGCATGTCACGCAGCCAATATTAACGTAGCTGCCTTTCCCTTTTTTTGGCATAACGTGCTGCAAAAGCCAAGGTATCTCCCTCCCTAGAACACCTATCCACCTCCAAGGTTGTCTATTCCTAAAACCGGTCAAATTTTTAGCAACCTCAAAAGAATTATGCTCAAGAAGTCAGCAAACACAACTGAGGTGTACCTGGCTTTGGTATGATGGTGTAGGCCACTCTTAGCTGCATCAGCTGCAATATGCTACTTGTTCACAGAGAAGACTGATGCAGACTGTAATGGTGGGCCATGTGGACATACAGGCAGGAAACAGGGACAGTATTCCAAGAGCATCATATACTGGATAGAGTCTTTATGCAGTCATAACAGAAACAAGAAACCTTGGTCAATTTTCAAATTATATTCACCATTCCTGTACTTCAAATCTCTTTCATAACCATTTGAGAGTTGTACCTATAGCTGTTGAATAATCTGCCTGACAATATCCATTTTGTCTAAATGAGTATTTTTCCACAGGCAAATGTTGATTCTAGAAATATGCACACACCCAATGAAAATATGCCTTCATACAAGAAACATTTTAAAGTAAAAAATATTTAGTCCTCTATCACAGCATGTATCATTTTGTTTCCAGTTTTGTAAGCCAGAGCAGCATTGTTAGTATTTAAGCATTTTCAGTTAAAACTGAAACTTTATTCCTTGTTAAAACAAAGATTAAAAAAAAAAAATAATTTCAGGTTAGTTCAAGACTTCAGAGGGGAAAAAATGTTTTTTTCCCCCCATTTAATAATTTAGCAACTCTTTCTGCTTTGAATTTCTCACAGAAATATTCAATTTTCCTTTCAGACTGTTTCAATTAGTACTCAAAAGTTTCCCCAGTTCAACCTAAGTCAGTTTGAGTGTCATAAGCCGGTATAAAAAGATGCCTACTAGAACAAAAAGGAAACTTCAGGACACAGTTATAATATCAGGGTCCAAAGACGAATTTTAAATAGGTATGTTACGTAGAGGTTGGCTTAGTTCATTTGTTTTTAGGAAATGCTCTTCTTACAGGAGATAAATAAAAGGTTTGAATGACACATCAGCAACACCTACAGCTCCAGTAAGGGCAGCATTTTGGATTCAACATTTTCTCTCTTTCAAATCCCATATCCTGGGAGGTTTATAAACTGCTGCACCTGCTGGGAAATGGTAACGCTTTCACAAGGGCCTTCAAATGCAATCTCAACAACTATAAGAGCACCAGAAACTTTGGTGAGGAGACAGAACTAGAGGAAGCTCTGGAGAAGTTTCATGGTGCACAGTTCTTCAGCGTGGCCTTTCCTTTCCCTAGTAGACCTCATCTCTAGTTTTCAGGATTTCAGAAGGGAAGGAGGAGGTGAGGAAGGCTGCACAGAGCCATGCTCCATCTCAAATGCTGTCCTCCCACAGTTGCGTCCAGCTGGCTTCACTGGCCAGGTGTTAAGACAAACCTGTTCAATATATACATCTGACATTTTGCGTAAATACTGCACAAACCTCTGCCTCCAGACCTTTACAAAACTGGAAATTCTGCTCATTACTTTGCCTCATTACTTCTGCTCCTGGTTGTGACTATGCAAGAACTATCTTCTCCAAGTTTCCAATTTATATATGCAGGAAAGCATTTACAATTGAGACAAGCTCAGGATGGTAGCTAGAACAATTCATCCAGGTCAGATATGAACAGATACTAAATACAATAGTGTTTTTATTTGATACTGAAATATGAGAAAAGAAAATATCGTATAGGAGTAGGCTTCTATTTAGAAAATATACTTGTAGAGTGATATATATATGCATAACATTAATTGCACTGCATGACTCCCAGAATACAAGCAGTATCTCCCTGCCCCTAGAAACTTGAAACTTGAAGTAGGCAACATAAGTTTACATCCAAAACAAACAATAATAAGACAAGGACCTAATCTCCGATAAGAGCAAGATGCTGTTTTATCATTTAAATCATAAGTCATTTTATGGAGGTTTAACAAACACTTGCAAACTTTCTGGAAAACATGTTTTAAAGCTGATTTCAGACTGTGGTCATTTGAGAGAAAAAAATAAAAACAAAACAAAACAAAAAAAAAAGAGCTCAGATATTCCGACTGCATCTTCATCCTTCCCTCCCAGAACCAAAACCACAACATGCTCACAGGTTCTCCTGGGGAACTGTAATTCATTTAATGGTGCAGGAGACTGGGAGAAAAAACACAAGCTGAATTATTCCCAGAACTTGAGCAATAAAAAGAAACCTTCCCAAGGAAAGGCAGATGATATTGGGGGATTCTCATCATCAAGAAAGAATTCAAGATGAGATTCAGGAAGAGCAACTGCAATCTGAATCCATATCAACGTAAATTTTCAAGGCAATTAGGGATTAAAGTGCCTAACAGGGAATAAATTAAATACTCTTGATTTAAAGAAAAAAGATATCAAAAGAACCTGGGAATGTTTGATGTATGTTAAGTTGGGCATCAAAAAAAAGAGAAGTAGCCCAAATTTCATTTCTCTTGGGAAAATTTAAGCTGAGCTACTGTAATTCTTTCCCAGTGCCAAAGTATGTAGTGAAGACGAAGAAGACAGGGAAAAGTAGGGAACACAAATCAACTGTATTTTTACTAAGCTGTCACAGAACCTCCAAAAAGATATTGGAAAGACCAAGCAATGGGAAACAAAGCAATGCTGAGAAGCCAGTTACAGGTTCGCCACTGTAAACAGAGGGTGACAACAGAAAACAGTATGCATCTATCACGGCTAGTTAAGGAAAGGCTAGGGAGCAGGCCAGAGCTGCAGGACAAAGTATACAGACAAACCAAAACCATCTTGGGCACATTGCAACTCATTATGGTTGCCCCCACCCCATTCCCATTCTAACTACATTTAGTTGTTTGCCGTTAAATTATACTGCCAAATTCAAAAATATTACAGAAGATAGGCAGGTTCCTATCCCTGAACTGTAATGAAACCAATAACATCCTGAAAAGAACAGTCCTCTTTGTTGTTATTCAAGCATGGCCCACACAGGTGTGACTCTCTAAGTGCACTGAAATGTGTCACATATGTGATGTGGGGAAAGCTCCCCACCCACCTATATAGCTTCATGAAGGTCTGTCCAATTAACATTAGAAGGCAAAATGTTAATAATTGGAAAGGTCCTCAGCTGGCTAACAGGACATACTGATTTGTACTTTGTAAGCTAAATCTGCCCCAGTGTTATGGAAACGTCCTTTCATTTCTTTCCTCATGAAAGGGGAAACAAAATGATATACAGTAAAACTAGCCAAAGGAAGTCCAAGTATTTTTGAATGCTGTGTTCAAAAAGTTTACAAAAAAAGCCAAACAAAAAAGAAAACAAACCCCCTCAACTCCCTTGATCCCTTCCTGTACCCCCTCCTCATCTGCATTTATTTGACAATTTGTTCCTACGGGGTTGATCATTTCCCTCATGGTCTGAAAGGGCAATTCAAATGACATTTTTTACACTGCAAAAGAATAGTAATCTCAGTTTTATATTTCCATTTAGTCTTCTTCATCTTTATTAACGCATCTAGTAAGTTCAAGAAAGTCAGATATATTGTGACAACTTTTTTGATTTATTATTAGGTCTCCATTTACGAAAGAACTTTATTATTCAGGAAATTAAAGCCAAACCCAATTAAGGCAAACTAAAGCAAGCCACACCAGCTACAATTAGGGGGCAAATGACAATCACAGTTATGAATGACAAGGGTCTCTAATCCAGAGCTGAGTGAAACACTCAGCAAGAACCACAGATTCGCTGCTACTTGATGTCTACTGGGTCATTAAACTAAGGAGAAATTTGGCAGCCACATGTGATGAACTGTGGCAATTCACACAGCCAGAAAGTGTACCATTTCCATCCCTACTCATTCCTTCCCTCTCATCTGTCAAATTGCACTGTTTATAGCTGGTATCTCCAAAGAGAGGTTGGTTGAAAATGCCTCCTTTCCTCCCAGACACCTAGTTGGTCCCTTTCGGGATCTTTACAAGGCATTGAGTTTTCTCCACTCCAAGCTGAAGGAAATTTAGGAAAAGCCTTGCTAGTCAACCCATCAAAAGTACTGAACAAATGGATGGGGACCTGAAAAGTCCAAGCTATGAAAAAGAGAAACTCTTCCTCTCCTGCTGCAGCTATAACATCAGATTACGCCATGCTGCTTATGTTTAAGTACTACAGTCCCAGCATTGCTGACCTTTTGAGGACTTGTCCTCTCCAGAGCTGTTCTTTCAGGTTGCCTTATTAGGTAGTCAAAGAGCTGCATGACTTGATCTGTGAAAACCCAGTTTGAACATTTTTCTTGCTCTCACCAGACGTCCAAAATTATATTTAAAAAATAATTCTTAAAAATTAATCTGGACCTACTAGGGCATTCTTTGACAAAGCAGTTCACTGTAACTACTCCTTACCCTTATGCAATTAGCACAAGGTAAATTCTCAAAAATCCCATAAGCCACACTATTCAGTGAGGTGTGCAGATCATCCCACTCAATTCTGACTGTCCAGTGAAGCAGTGTAGGGCTAACTTGCGGGGGGAGCAGGGAAAGGGAAGCGAGAGAGAGAGAATAAAAAGTTTCAACTCAAATCAATTATGAATTATCAAAACTTCAAAATAAAATCATGCCTGAAATTAAGGAGCTATCAACAGCAACTGCTTAAAGAACTAGCCTGAAATAGTGAGCATCATTACAGAAAACTGAGAGATAATAAATAGATCTTTAAACATCTGGTGCTAGTTGGTGAATTAGTCCTCATTATCATTTCTAGTGTGAATTGATATGGTCCAATGTCAAAGAAAGTAAGCAGTTACCAATACTCTCATTAATTCTCCTCCAAAACAGCCTAATGTCACCAACCCAGAAATGACACAGAGCAACCCTTTGATAGATCTGGTCTGCTCCTTCATACAAGAGCTCACTCAAAGCCTAACTCAGCAACAGCTGTTTTGATATGTGAGAGCATCAAACTTCTTCACTTGCCTTTGATATTCACCTTTTTACCTTCTCACGTTAATGCTTAGTCTCAACACTTGATAAAAACAGAAGGACCATTTAAGATTCAGATCTTTCAGTTCAATGATGCAGATCAAACAACTTCCAACAACGTTTGGAGAGTATCCAAACATTTGGTTACCAAACTGAGAAAGTTGAGGGTTGACTTGGGTGACTGACTCATTGCAAATTTCTAGCAAGTAGAGACAGAATGATCCTTTTTCTTTGCTTTAGTTAAATAATCAGTGAGTCTTTTATTTAGGATATAGTAGTTATTAAGTTAGTAACAAGTAGATAATCGCTATCTTAGCAATACCATTCATAATGGTCTACATCCTTTGCTGACAATACTCCTGTAATCAATGCATCTATGCAAACTTACATTGGCAGAAACTGGCCCAATATTGTAGTTAGACAAGTCAGAATCACAGATTCAAGCACCTTGTAACTTTGGGGAGGGCAAAAATCAATGCAGCATTTACACCTGTAATTAATCTCTAGAATTTATACAGATTGGGATGAGTGTGAAGTCCTCTCTAATCAGTGGAGAATAAAATTACTTTTTCCCCAATATCTTACCATTTTTGTTTCAAAAACAAAAATATTTTTCTTCTGTTAAAATTTATTTATTTTTTAAAGACTTACTCAATTTTAAGGAGTTTCATAGCCCAAAGACAGAAAAGGAAGAGAAAAGAGAGAAATCAGTACGGTATTACTGAGTTCTTATCTTTGAATTCTCCTGCTTTGTTTAGAATTCTTAATTTATTTTGATCGCAGACAAGATGGATGGGAATGTCACAAGCTATCTATAACAAGTATTTTAAGCCTTCTAAATAACAGCTGCTTTCAAACAGGATTTCAAAGGATATTCACTAAGTTCTGCTCAGTTCCAACAGGTTGATGCCACAGGCTACTGTGTTACCTACTGATCTCTCTTAGGTCAATAAGAGCTGCAGGTGCCAAAAATATCTCAAGACCTGGCCCAACAAAGAATCGTAAATATGTGGACAAAAGACCACAGCCCATACTGAGGGAAAACTTCAACTGGCATCACAGTTTTGCTCAAACTAGAAAGAAGTTGTTCGTTTGTGTACCTTAAAGCTATGAATGATCAATGACAGAGAAACATAGTCCAGTCAATCCTTTGAAAGTTTACCCAATCAATAATTTGTTTTCAATTTTAATTCCTAAAGTACAACACTGTGCTATTTACAATTTTTTTTAAAATTAAAAGAAGTCACAAAGAATTTTCCCTAGGTGAAAATGTAAGATTATCCCCATTCCCACAGGTACTTTTGCACTAAAGAAATCATAAGACAATATGTACTGAAGCTTGAGGCTGCAACTTTCAAAGCTGACTTTAAAAGTCTCACCTGAATTAGGACTATCTGTAAACTGATATGGTCCAAATTTAGTTCAGACACACATCACATCCCTGCAAAAGAAAAAAAATTATGCTGCTTATGTTTCTTTAAAGCTGCCATTGTCTGAAACATTTGAAAACTTTCTTCATCAGCTAAGACTTCTATAATAAATTTGCTAAAGATACATACATATTCATCATACTTGCAGAATGCCAGTCACAGCATCTACAAAGTTTTTCCTTGTTTTTGTTGTGTATCTAAAATGCAGTGAGGTTATCACTTTATGTGTGATTGCCCCAGGATGCCTTGCTGTTACAGGGTCTGTGGGGAGATTATTGTAATAGTATGATATGTCACATTTTGAGCTGGAGAACTGAAGATCATTAGTGCCTCATAATTTTGCACAGAGATAAGAACAGCTATGATTTTTCAGGCGCATTTTTGTGGCATGGGCTCAGGTAGAAACAGCATTTTCTTCATGCATGCAAAGGAAGCTCATCTTGCCTTTCACAAACCAGACAAACCAGTATTAATATAAATACTAAGATAAACACTAATAGCACACTAACCAAGAAATCCTTGTGTGTGTGTCTCATTGCTGGATTATACCCTGAACTAATGGCCCAGTTTCCTATGTCCATCTTCCTCTAAAGCTGAAAAGACTTATTTTTGTCACTAAAACAGGGATTGCTGATTGCTTCTGCAGAAGGAACAATTTTAACATAGGTAGCAGATCCCTGTGTGATAGAGCACTGATACATCTCTGCTTCCTGCAAGCAATAATTATTGAAGCTTAACTTAAGATACTCTTATGATAGAAACTCAGTGAAGAAGCAATACCATGCCCTGTATTTCTCTTCACACAATTTATTCAAGCGCTTGGTAGACAGTCTTTGCTACAAAGAAAACAAATAGTAAAAATTAAGTTATTTGCAGCTCCCTGAAGTTAACCAGAATCCCATTTGTGCTTGGTTCACACTTCATGGAATAGCCATTACCTACAGGATCAGTATATTTATGTCTAATAAAAAAAGAGAAGGAAGGCACCATTCCTATTTTGGAGAGCCCCAGTTGAGCTGGTAAGAGGGGCTGCAATTTGAACCAAATCATAGGATCCTCTTTTCATCATCTTGCTTCTCAAAATAGAGCACCAGCTGCAGGGCTAGGATGTAGCAGAGTGAACAACATCTACTTTATATAGCACAAACAGTGGGAGTGAGGAGGGCAGGGAAGAGAGAGAGAAAGAACAGAGGGGTTTGCTCACTGGGCAAAAGGGGATCACTGATCTCTCCCAGAATCATTTTCAGAAAGCTCCGCAGCAGCTGAGCAAGAGCTCTGAAGCTCAAGAAGTCCTCTCTTTTCTTACTCCTCCCTTCTTTCCCTCCTATAAAATGGAGGAGTGGAAAGGCTTTTTTATTCCCTCTCCAAGTACCCTCACAATCTCCTGAAACAGAACTCAGTGCCTCATACCTTTTTCTACATCTCCTTAATACCTTTACCCTTGGCTGCAGCTTGGAAGGGCCTGTGGCTACCTGAAGCATTTCCCTTTGGGCTCCTGCACTTTCCTGAGCTGAGAAACACTGTTAGTTACATTAGTCATCCATCTATAACCACCTATAACATATAACCAGCAGGAAAGTACCAAGAAGGGTAACTCCACTGTTTGATGTCCCTGGCCAGGCAGTACAAAAAGGACAGACTGTATTACCCAAGTCCATGAGACAGGCAAACCATATTCCCCGCACTACCCCATCAGTGTTAACAGGAAAAAGGAACTTCAAGAAAGGCAATCCTAGGGAAAAGAAATCTGCAGAGCAAACAGATAGGAGCAGAAACAGTCAAAGTAGACTGGGGCTTTTTTGTTTGGTTGGGTTTAGGGGGGGAGGGGTAGGGGGGGTTAGTTTGGTTGGGGCGTGGGGGGGTGTTTGTTTTTTAAAAAAAACAAAAACAAACAACAACAAAAACAAAACAAAACAAAAACAAAAACATACCTCTTACTTTTTGATCAGGCTTCACACTGATGGTTATTTCTTCAGACTGTCTCCCACTACCTTCCACACAGTATCTTCAATTAATTTCCAATTTAGGTTTCAGCAATTACTTGCTTGTTCTCTACTCCTCATCCCCATCTCCCTCACCCTTCAACTTCAACACCTTATGTTCTTTTTTTCTGAAATGTATCCCCTTCTAATTAAATCTGTTGTCACTATCTTCTTCGGGAGGTCTTATTTTTCCCCCATTTAGCAACATGCTACAAGCTCTGCAGTACATGGAGTGTCTGCAACTTTGTCCTTTTAGTTGGCCAAGTGCAACAACTTTTCCTTAGGCACTGCTCTCAAACATGACAACAAACAAACGCCATCTATAGGGCTCACTTAACAAACATTATATTCAAATCAGCCTCTAACATGCTGACAGTAGAATATCTCTGAGAAAACATCCCTATTTACTTGCATCATACTTGACTAATGGAGAGGCTCTTGATGAAGAATGACATTTTGAGTGATGGAACCAAAACTACTAGGGAACTCAGTCATTTCTAAACATCTCTAAACAAATTGTTTAACTTGCCAGAGGCATTTACCTTCAACGTTTTTAACGTGAAAAAAAAAATATTTTGAAATGAAACTGCCTTGAAAAAAAGAGGTTATGACAAGATGGTTAAACAACTCCAGAATAAGATGTTTCATTTCATTTCAACTCAATCCAAATTGGGGTTGGGGAGGGAGTGAGCAGAGTAGCGGTGCAGCACCAGAAGAGAGAAAGAGAGCATTGTTTCATCAAAAAGAAATAATACGACACCTAGGGAAATGTTCCTTTAGATTCATCTTAATTTAAAATAAAAAATCATCATATCAATTCAATCAGCAAACTGGAGTGGCTGTTATTTACATAGTGGATGTTATCAATACTTGACTGACTTGTCATTTAAGTGTAGCTATGTGGCCTAACCACATATTTTTTTTCTTTGCTGACATCTTCTCTGGAGATATCCCTGGATAACAGAACTAGAGAGAAGAACCAGCTTTGCCCCTGAAACAATTTAGGTCTCCATAAAACAAATCTTTTACATCAGTTAGATGCTGTCCTGGATATCCTGCTTATCTATTATCCTCTAAATACCAAAGGCTTTGGGAAGGAGATGGCGGAAGTTCACGGCTGGGGCTTATCTCTAAAGTCAGTTTCAGAAGCCAGTTCAAGGTCTTGACTTTAATCTTCAAAGCAATTAACAGATGAGCCTCTGCTACACTGGAGACCAAATTGCTATCTATAAATTTCCTAAACAGTTGCGCTTCTTTGGGACAAAGCTGATCACAAAGCCCAGACCAAGCTACATGAGAGCTGGGGCAAAGCATTTTCTGTCATAGGAATCTGGCTATGAAACAATTCTCCATAGGAGAATTTAAAGCTGTACTCTCTTTTGAACCACTTTAAGCCTCTTCCTAAAGACAAAAAAAAAGAGAAAAAAAAAAAAGGAAAGAAAAAGCCTCTCACCTAAGCAGTGGCACAAGCACCAGCAGCCCTCCCCAGTCCCATCAAAATATTTTCCCTACCCTATACCAAAATTAATCAGAAAAAAAAAAAACCACCCACACACAGAAAGTGTTTTTATTCAAAAGGGAGACGAGCAGAGAATTTTTAAGGCATTCAGGAGAGTTTTAGCTAATGCTATTATTATAAAAAAAGGTACAGGCAGCAATCCCAGCTAGTCAGAATTATACGTTATGCGCTAACATGAGCAACCGTCTTTGTGTTAGCCTTGCAATCTGCAGTCTGGAGAACACTGTACCAATAACTAAAATCATGAAACAAACACCCTGTAAACTAAATTTTTTCTTCAAAACAGAGTCAGCCTACCTTGGCAGAAATAATACGTGCTACACTGGCACTCTGTCTCCACCTCAGAAACATCTTCTGTCCTATGCAAAACCCACACACATAATCAAAATTATTAAACATGAAAAAATATGCCTTTAAAACATGAGGTTCTCTTGGTGCCTGGTCCAAGGACGGAATCGCATCCCACATGGCACAGGGGATGAGATTGGGGTTAGACACCTGCAGTCACTGCAAAAATCAACTGAAATTTTGAACACAAATGGGCAGCAAATAAGTGTAAGCGGATGGGTGAATGCCCAAAATCGAACTGAACTCTCAAGCAGGAGCCTACTACTTGTTAGCTGCAATGAGTATGGGCTGCTTGGAAATTTGATAACCCCTGAATTAAACAGAGGTTTAAACATCTTGAATCCTCCAACTAATAGGGACATGAGATGGACCCACCAGTTGAGAGGCTGATCATCTGCTGCACCTCTTCACATACACTATTTAGACTGGGGGAACTGGGAGCTGGGTTTCCAGAAAAAAAGAGCTGGTGCCAAGAAATGGGTCCCTGAAAAGTAGTGGTTCTTGGAAAGGAGAATGGGGTTAGAAAGAAGGTGGTAAAGATCCTGGCCCAGGGAGAGGTCTGGAGAAGTAAGGGAAGAGCCTGGAGATGAGAGAAACATGGAGACCACTGTCAGGGGATGTCCATGGACCTTGGCCAGTGGTGCCTGAGACCAGTTACTGCAAGCAGCATCACAGCAGGAACTGGCACAACTTTCTGCCCAACCTTTCCAGGTAAGCAGCGACCTCTCCACAGGGAAGGGAAGTCAGACCTCAGGAGTGAAACACTAGGGCTGTTACAGCCACAGAGAATAAACACAGAATAAATGAAAAATTCCCACTGAAGTTTGTGCAGATGTAATATTCCCTACTTTCTCAAGGATTCTGGATCAACCTTAGAGAAAGGGCTATGGGGTGGAGAATGAAGCAGGGAGGGAGAAGTGCTGCTGTTAATTTGGCATTCATTTGAAGGAGCTGAATGGGAGCCACAAGTAGTACTGATAGCATCTCAATTTTTCCTTCTTTAGAATAAAATGTATTTTTAATACAGTAACTTTTTGTTTCCATTAAGGCATTTTAGCTGTGAAATAAGAACAGTTAAAAGCAGTAGTTAAAACCTCAGCTTTTAGTGACAGTTCTGAAAGCAGTTTATTTCACAAAGCGATGGCTGGCGATACACAGATACAGCTTCTTCAAAGCCATAATAAGGTGCTGGGCAGTAAGGATGCAGGGGGTTTCTGGCAGGCATCCGAGGGAGGAACACCAAGCAACACAAAGGAGACCATACTGTTGCCTTTGCACGGGGCAAGGGGGAGTGTGGAATTTATATTAAATTATATATTCTACTTTGTTCTTTGCAACAAACACTAGCTCTAAGCCTCCCCTGCTACACAGCATTCCAGGCAGCTGCCTGGTTTTCAGACACCTGATTCAGTCTATCTGACAGCCATTAAGGCTGCAAATCTGGAATTTTGACTGCATTTCAAACACTGACTCATCTCATGTAATAAGTAGCACAAAAACCTGAAAGGGACACAGATGGAAAAAAAACAGAGCAGCAATTTTGGAGTTTCTTACCTTGAGTAGAAATATGGATTGTGTTTAAGAGCAATATTTTGTTCTGATTAGGGAAGTCAGTAAACGTCACAAGCAAGGATTTGCAAGGACTAGCAGGAAAGACTGGGCAAGAAACATTACCCAACATAAAATACTGCTGGAACATTGTCTCATTAAAAAGGTTAAGTTCAGATAAGGTATGAAGAACCTCAAGGCATGTTAAAGAGCCACAATTTGAGTGCTTTTGAGTTCCTGTGGCAAGATGCTCCTTCTAAAACTGCAGTCCTCAATTCCTTGTCAGATGGCCCTGCATTAGGTTAATTTATTTTGGTTCCCAGTGGCTAAATCCTGGGGCATCACAAGAGGATGGAATGCAAATGTCTTGTGGGGGAAGGTGAAGAGGGAAGGGAAGTATCTCTCAAAACGTATCAGGCATTAATTTTGAAATCTACAGACTACATAGTCAGGTTCAGTGCATACCCATGACTGAACGTGACTGACTGGTCTTGGCCAACAGAAGAGTGGCCTAGAGAATATAAAACCTTAAATTTTCTCAGAGCTGGGAAGAGGTAGAAACCCTACCAGATACCAGTGGGTCCTAAGGCACACTGCAGTCCTAAGAGACTGGTATTGGGAGTACTGCATTGCTTTATCAAGACCTTGTTTCTCTCAACTTCCGTGTTCAGTATCCCAAGCTACAATACTTTGACTTGGGCCAGTTCTGTTTATTCCCAACTCTACTGCAGTCTACAGCAGGGGCAAACTAACAACAGCATGAACTGGTGGAACCCAAATTTAGGAACACCAGCTTGATGATCTTTCTAACACAACTGCATTAGTTCTATCTGCTATCACAGAGATCCAAATCTCCAGCTGTCATCATCTTTTCTCCATAAGGAAGAAGGCTCCAAGGAGAAAAAGACTGAAACACTTCAAACACATCATTTAATAGTTTGTTTCCCAGCATTCCTCATGTCCTTACACAGTTCATGGTGACACAGTTATCTATCACCATATAGTTGTTACAATACTGTATGAAAACAACCATCTTTTACCCTCCCATACCTGCAGTGGGGTGGCAGGAGTCCCAACAAAAACACATATCCATCATTAATATAATTGACTTGTTGGTGGATGACAAGATTAGTAAAACAGTTTGGATAGTACTGTATCATCACAAGATGTTCCAGATTCATGTGACCTTTCTGACACTCCTCAATTCCCCTCAGCACCTACTTATTTTAACAGCAAGTAGCACTTCATAAATGAGGTCTGCAATACCATGAGTTGCCATTCCAGTTTATTACCAATATTATCAAGACCAATAATTCATATTACCAATCCATATGTGAAAGGATTACAGTTTTTCTTGTTACACTGGTTTTTGATAGCTTTGGCTAATGGTCAGGGTATGGAGCCTTGGGCTTAGGGAAGGGGATATTTTTTAAGTTCCACAATGGTTCTTTTTATTTGACACAGTGTGCGCCATTGCAGCTGACCAGTAACAGTCAAGCCTGCGTATACACATTGAGCATTCAAGACATTTCATTTGGCCAAGCTTACAGAACTGCCGGCATTGTAAATACCTGTAGTTAAAAGCCATCCACAACATACAAGCTAGGAGAAATGGGTACGAGACAGCCTCTACAAACAATGAATAAGGTGGACAGCTAAAAATCATGGGACCTGTGGGAGACATGGATTGTTCTTTTCCTTGATTCTCTGCAGGATTTAATAAATCCTTATCTTTATTTTATTATTTACTGCTGTTCCAGGTGCAGTTCCTGAATTCTATCAGGTGGTCATACCCCAGTATCTCTCTTCTATTTTTAAACAGTTGTGAAAAATACCTAAGTCAGCCTAAACTCTAACAACAAACAAAAAGGGAACAAACACCCTGCCATACAGTCAGAGAATTTCAGTGCTGGTTGGTAGCCATATATACAGTTGGAATAAAAGCTCCTTCAAATCCTTGATTGTATTATCTAGCCAGAAGTCTAATATTTCAAACATAAGAATACACAGATTATGAATAGCTTTCCTGTTCTAGAAAAGGTTGTTTTAACTATCAGAGTATGAAAGCTGACCAACATTCTGAATTTCTGCTTTGTGGGAAATTTCAAAACAAACAAAAAACCATTTTCTTTTCCTGTGAACACATGAAATAACAGTTCTGAACAGAAAACTGTGCTGAACTTGCAGAAGTACTACATCAGAACCCCCAATTATTTCTCCCACATTTGGCAGTGGTTTTCATTATTTCATGACAAATACATAGTACTGTATAACTATATATTACTATTATTGATGCCAGTATATAGATATTCCATTATTTTCAATGTCCTCTAGGGAAATTCCTAATTAGTGCTGTTTGGAGAATCTCTTTTTTTTTCTGTTAAATGGTTTGACACAAAAGCATGTAAAATAAAATAAAATATTCCCTTATCTGTAGCAGCAAAGATGACAATACATTAAAAACAAAAAATAAAAATGAACGTGTTTCAGAAGTTCACCAGTTTTTATTTGGGAAGTTTCACATTTCATTTAATTTTTTTCTATAATTCCTAATTAACACAGGTAAAATTTTGTCAGAAAAATTAGTTCCAACAAAATAAACTTTGTAAGACTACATTTGCTTAGACAAGGCTAATACATAAGTAAATCCGACAGCTGTATACCCCAGACAGCAAGCAAAGCTGAGACGCAAGCATGCCGAACACAAGCGAGACCACTCAGCAGACGCTAATCACTGCTGGGCAGAAGGAATTGTCAGGTACCTCACAGCCAAGGAGGACATCAGTTCCACACATGCCTATTTCAAGATCTCCCCCCTCCTTCCAGTAACCACTTGTGCAGCCAGACTCTTCTACAGTATACCAGAAGAGGTTAGACTCCAAAACTACATGCCACTAAATGCATTCCTAGTTATGCACAAGCTACCGCCTACTGAACTTCTTTAAAAACATGTTTACAGGAACAGTGTAGTACATAGGACTGAGTAAGCCACCATCAGTGCTCAAGTATAGCCACCATTCTCATTAAAAGTTTAAGCAACAAAGAAGAAAAAGCCCAGAGTGCAGTTAGATCTCTAGCCAACGTCTCTGCTTGCTTTGTACAGCACTGGCTCAGCACGAACCAAAATCCCACCCTCTCCCTGGCCCCTGCTCTGCAAATGAGGCACAAAACCCAGAGGTGGTTAATGAATATGCTGCATTTTTTTTGCCCAGAATCAGCACAATGTTGCTTGGCACAGGTGCACTTTAACAATGATGAATCCGGAAAGTTCACATTGATTAATTACTCTCAGATTTTCACGTTCACCATCTCACACAAAGAGAAGGCAGATCAAGCTGTTGGAAGTATCTCTCCCCCCACCCCTTTGATATTTTATGTTGGGATTTTTTGGGTTTTTTTAAGGAAACAAAAACGATAAAACTGTTTCTCAGCATCTCTTTTTAGCTGTAACATTTTGGGGCTTAAAAGCAGAATTGGATTATCTTAAAACATAGCTCTAAGGAAGGCAAAGAAGGATTCAGGAAAGTTTCTGAAACAGTAAAGTAGTTGTTGAAAGACAGCCACTTCCTTATCTATAGGGGAGGTGCCACCTGCACATCTTCATAATATCTAAGCATTTTCTACCTGATAGACAACAATTATTGCCAACATCCTTAATATGCTTCACAGAAGTAGAGACTTTTCAGGTCTCAGGCCAAGATCATGGGGAGTAGGTAGTAGATATTCCAGTATAAACTCTTTCTCAGAAGCAAAAGGCTTGAAAGAAGTCCTTAAAGGGCTCAGATTCAAAGTGAACTCCACATCAGATCTGATCCACCACCAGTTCCCCAGACCTATTGTCTAGGGGATATTAAGCAAGTTCAAAACTGTAACATGTTCTATCATAGTTTCCACAAAATAAGGCTTCCAGGACTTAAATAATTTTGAAACTGCTGTCAACACTTAGACCTGCAAATCCATAGCCCACATAACACAGAGGAGTCTTAAAATCAGACCTTTTGATTCAACAGTTACTAAATTCAAGGTCATCTACATCCAGGTCTGAGGTGATGCCATCATCTTCTATATAATGAAGAAACATTTCCCGCCTGCATGGAGCAAAACATGACAACGATGGCTCCTTAATTACCACTCCCAAGTTCAAAACAAACAATCTACCAGAGTAAGACAAATGTGACTAAATATAAACACAGATGGAAAGCACACTTACTCGCTAAACATTACAAGCCTCAACTAAGTATCCTTAATTAAATAAATGTGGGTTTTCACATCCTTTGTGTCATCTAAGCCAGCCAACAGTCATCAATTCAACCACAGGAAGCTGATGAATCTGACAGTACCATTTTTATTAGCAAAGTTACTTAGCCACCCGTATCAGAGCACCCTTGCTGTTGTATCACACCAAGTCCAATCAGGCATTTTGGAGGGGGATGTATTTTGATTTCCCTATTGCCACCACCAAAAAGGAAAGTGAGCTAGACACAACTACATGATTTCACAAAATTGCAGGAAGGAAATGCATAATATATATAAGAACACACAGACAGTATTGCCCAGACATTCTGTATTCTTCGCTCCAATTTGCTTCTTTGGAGCAGATTGCTCTCAATAAGCTCAAGAAAATTGAGCTTGATTCGCTGGAGACAATCTGGGTTCAGTTGCTAACCATTTAGCCTTTAAACAAGGAAGCTTCTTTAAAACATACAACATTAGCAAGTATACTTGTCAATAGAAATCAGGGTAACATCAAGATGGGAATTTTATTTATTTATTAAGTACTAAAACAACCTGAAGAAAAAAGCTACATATTTTGTCACTGATTAACAAAGTCAGTTAGAATCTACCTAAATAAGACTGGAGCAGAGATATCAAGTGCTAATGTGCTGCAACAGTTCCTAAATTTGGATAGCATCAACAATACTATTAAACAAGTGCAGATTTATCCCCAGGCCCTAGGGACGTTGCTGGCCAGCACTTGGTGGGGGAGGGAGGCAAGAAAGACAGGCATCCCATCCCCATGCCAGCTGATGTGATTAGGGCTGGTCAGCTTGCCCATTCCTGCAGAGGCTGCATCTGTTCATGAGAGCAGTTGCATTAACACAGAGAGTCATATTCCTGCTTACCAACCCGAAGCTCCTTTCTAGTTGAGGTGAGCCAAGTCCTGATAATTCTCAAGCATCTCCTGTTGCCTCAAATGACACCAGAAATGGGTAAAATATGCTTGTCCCAGAGGTCAGAGGACTGAGATAATAAGGTAGAACCATATACCAAATTAATAAATTGTTCTAACAGTTTCAGAATTGTGTTTCTATTTTCCTTTTGAATCAGTTTTTCCATTATAACACAGAAAAAAAAGCAAATGGGAAACCAAAAAGTTCTGCTGACTCAGATGCAGTTAGGTGGCTTTAAATTTCCCTTTGGGGAACTCTGATCTTCTCCCCTTAGTACCAGTTCAAAATAAAGGTTTCAAAACAAAGGTATCAAAAGAATCAAAATATTTTCAAAATAGAATTTTAATCTTAATGCAGAGAACTATATGAAAGATAAATTTAAACTACATCAAGAAAACAACAATTACCTGACACTGCTGAGATATTGCTCTGTACTTTGCAGTTTTCATCCAACACAATTAAATTGACTTATATTTTTCTTTTCCATGCTCAAAGATCTTAGCCTTTTTAGTCTCCCAGGGTCCACACAGGGTATAATGGACTATTAAAATCAATGTTACGGTCAGCTATTAGTCAGCTAATAACAGGCACAAGCAATTATCTGAGGTAAAGTATGTAGCTCATAAAGGGGAAAGTAAAACCCTGTCCCCCAATAGATGGTAACAAGCTGCAAAAATATTATTTTACAGATGCTGCAAAAAAGAGAGCTTAACTATAAAAAAATCACTGAGTACCTTAGTATTGCTCACAGAAGAGAGGCCATTATCTGTTTTACTTACACATACGGAGATGAAAAATTTGGAAGGAGGATGCCTCTACTACTTTTCCTACTGGACAATTATTCACAACTCTATTGTTTTTGTAATCCTGTGATAAAAGAATTCACCTTATTAGTCCAGCAGGAAACTAACTCAACAAAGGCAGTGACCATCTTTCTTCTGGGGTAGTGAGTTCAATTTGTTTATGGCAAGATCAATAGAAGAACTAGAGCTGATGCAAGGAGTACGCAAGACCACTCAGCCCAGAGCAGGGCCCAAGGGAGGGTAAGAGTGGAAAAGGCGAAAAGAAGGAACAGTCTGCCCCACTTCAGTGGACCCAAACCGCTGCATCATCTCAGCTATACTGTCTAACCACCCCTCTAATTTCATGCTCAGCAATCACAAAGAAGAATGGTTTCACCTCCAAAAGACTTAACGCCTAGGAGAACACTAAAAATATTGTGCAGTCCAACAACCAACTCAGACACTCTTGGGACCAGAAAACAGCTGAAGGTCCCATTGTAAAGATCAAGACAGCCCTGTAACTCCTGTCAATACTTGTCCTCTGGATCTGATACAATTGCATGATAACTCAGGTGAAGAAAATTAAGGAATTTTTTTCAACTATGTCAATGTTTGTCCAATAGACTGTTTGTCTAATGGAAATCCATACACATTCTGTAATAAAGTTTCAACAGTTAAGCACCATGTTTTCCCCATACTTTGTGGGATCACGTGAGCCCATTCTTTAGGCATAAGGAAATAGCTCACCTTGACTTATGATTAAGAAGGTATCACACAATAGTAGAAACAAGACAGAAAATGAAGGTAAGTCATTTACAAGTGATTTAAATGGATTAGGAGCACTAGACTACTACTCTCGTGTAATCACCGAAACAGACCTCTCAATCAAGAGCTGTAACATGAGTCACTTAATCAGCATGTAATCTCCAAAGCAAGGAGAGGGGTTTGCAGCAAAACAGTCCTTCAAAGCAGCAGTGATCTAAGCACCTCTGGAAAGGATGCAGATATGCAGCTTCAAACAGCAAAGGTGAATGTAGTTAGCCTGGTTTCTATACTGCAATTCTTTTCAATCCTTTTAGTACATTATCTTGGTCATTTTTCCAAATATACTGGTGAGGGACGGGAAGGGGAGAGAAAGCTCCTGATATCTGACAGGTTGCTAACAATAAAGTAATAGGCAGTAACAGGTAATAAAGATGAAAGATTCTTTGGGAAGGAGAAAGGAAGAGAGTTTATGCCTTATTTGGGAAGCAGTAGGGTGGGTTTTGCAGGGACATGGGGGGGTTGGTTTGGAGTTTTTTATGTCTTTTTTTAAAGGTCCGGTTGTGGTGTTCTTAGGACTGTTTGCTTCCTTCAGACAGCAATTTGACTACTAGAAGCACCATCTCTGTATCCAGCCTGATTTGTCAAGCAGAAAGCATCCACGTTTCAGTAAACATAAAAGGTAGATCCTTTAATAATCTATCCAAAGCACAAATTAAGAAAAGAAAAAAGCCTTGAAGTAATCTTTAAAGGCAAAAAGTTTTAGCTACACAAAAATAAGGAAATAAGAGTTAAGGCCTCATTAACTCAATGTTTGACATCAGCTGTTTTATTTGGTACATCTTGTCATTCCTACATACAATAACTCTTTTCCAAGTAGTCTAGAAAAAATATATAAGTAGGTGAATTGATATTACGATGAGATAGGTAACTCTCTCTCATTACTTCTATACACTTAAGGTATGAAACTTTCATTCTGCATTAATACAAGCTTCCAATTTAATATCATATAAGTGTCCAAGAACACTGCTATGAATGAAACTATTACCTCGGAGTAGATGTCAAAGACCTTGATCCAACCCTAGGCAGTGCACACTGTCAAGACAGGTGGAGCTTTAAATATACAAGAAGTGTTTAGGTCTTTGTTACATAATGTGTTTATGACAGTGAAAGAAGCTAGCAACAGTTAGCTATCACTACAGGGAAAGGTTGCCACCCTGCCTGCATAGTCGGCAGGAGGGAACGTATTCTCACTTCTCCCACTTGAGTGCAAAATCTGATGGCTTGCTTTGCAGTTTGATAGGTTGGAGCAAGGCTGCCAGACTCAGTGTTGAACAGCCTGAGGCTCAGAGACACATTCTGTCTCTCTGACTCTCCTCCAGGGAAGGATGGACACCTGGGAGAGGTAACTTCAACTGTTGCAGCTCATCTGTCAACACCTTGGTAGGAGACATACACACTTGTTTTACCTTGGGATGTGTTAAGAGGATATGACTGCAGCTTTGGTTGGGAATCAATGATGTTTTTAATTATTCAACTTGATCATTACTATACCTAAACCAAAAATTAAACTATATAAAACAATGCCCTACTTTGAAACAGAGTCAAGAATGACCTATGGGGGAAAAGCAGAGTTTTGAGTAGCTTACAACTAGACCACAGATTGTAGAAAACTTCCTGGAGCAGAATCTAACCAGCATTTAAAAAAATTAATAACATTTATTTCCAAAAAACATCCTTCCAGATATAAAAAAGGTTGTCATGTTAGGTCTGCAGGCAGCTTGAGAACAATAGTGACCCAGTCCTCCTCACCCCAGGGGACAAGGTAAACTCTGGTAAGCTCTGAACTTTGACAAAACTTTACTTTAACTCTGGTCTACAATAGAAAGTTACATGGCCATTTATATAGGCTAGCCAGTGTTGAACATCATTGTGTAGCAATTGCGATGGCTCAAAAAAAAAATCCACCTAGAAGATGAACATGACATAAGTTTGAACACAATGGAAGTGGAAATACACCTCTTTATCAAGCACCAGAAAGCATATTACTAGAAATGCAAACTTCCTCCTCTGTCTCCTAAGGGGACAACTGTTGGGCAAACCCTCAAGATCCCTATGCTCACTTCCAAAATCCAGGATATCATTTTCCAGCACAGACTGACAGTTTTGAGCAGCCCCAGTAATCTAAAATACCAATAAATTGTATTGATTTATTTTTCATTTGGCACAAAATCTACTCCTGCATGGACATTATGATGCTTTAGGCCCCAATTACATCCAGGAAAAGTTACCTACAGGGATGGGCTTAACTGAAACTCAAAGTGCTCAGACTGCTTGTAGACTGCAGTATATAGAGTTAAACATGAAATATCTTCTTAGAAGTTAACGTGGGATTTTGAGCCATTCCTCCCACTCTGACAGTACTGTACGAACCAGAGCCAGAATTTGGCAGAATGAGGAAGCTAGTGGATGGTGCATGCACGCATACCAGGGTCTCTCGTTCTAGTGGCAGTCACCATGTAGCATTGTGACACAGGTTTACAAGACCTCTTCTCTAGCACCGGAGCACTGCTTTGGCAATAAAGCAGTACTACTGCCCTGGTATGTGATGTTAATTCTTTGGAGAGTGGTGTGGCAAGCAGCAGAAAGTCTCCTTCCCACTTCAATTTCCCTGGCAGGGATCAACTTTCAAGGTGAAGTTTTTCATTAAAATCCTGTGACTCAATTTCCTGCAGTATCTGTGTACTTTGACCTTATTTTGAAGATGAGAGTGAAAGTCCGGTTCAAGCTTTTCTTATTCATTTAGACTCAAACACTAAATAAAACTAGTGAAAAGCATCATTTAGTAGGAGCCTGATAACTAAGCATCAGTGAACTGCCTGGCTGCTGTATGCAAGATTCAGGCTTGATCCAGGAATGGAACAGCTATTCACTGAACCAAATGAAATTAAATATATTGTTGGGTGATGCTATCACAGTTTTTCAAGAACAATTCATTGACCTACACTAATGCTGTGGGCTTCGTTGCCCAATTTGTTAAGCAAGATCTATAAACAAGCTCTTGATTATTTCTGACCCTGAAATTTCTGGCAGGCAGCAAGTGAGAGAATATGAGGTGATTCATTCCGGCAGAAGTAGAAAGTTGTAGGTTTCTTTAGGTAAAATAGAAGTTCTGAGATAAGAAAAAACTGCTAGCCTGAATATATGATCTTTCAAGATGGCATCCAAGAACCACCTGAGGATTAGAAAGCCTTTGTAGACTGCAGTAGATTGGAAGATAAGCATGTCTCATAAGAGTCGGACTTATTTTCTTTTTGGTGTTTGTCCTTGAGGAAAGAATCCTATTTGCATTTGGAAGGAGATGCTTATTCATAGCTGAAAGTGTTATGCATGATCCAAACTATCCCATTTGACTTTTTCATACAAAATAACTTCCAGGTTTTTTAGTGGCAACAATCAATACTGGGTGTTTCAATTAATCTGAAGCTAAATCCAATTGGAAACCTTGTCACTGGTGTGATGACTGACAAATGATGACTTCTGTATTCCTCTGATGCTCCATACTGGAAACTAGACACAAAGAAGCCAAAATTTCCTTTATTCTTCTGTGGGATTTTTTTACCTCTATTGTAGAGAAACTTGCTCTAAAACTAATTTTTTGAATAGAATTATATTCATTACTTAAGAATAATCATTTAAATGTCATTCACAAGAACCAGAATAATGTCACACAGAACTAGACAAAATGAAAACATCATTTGAAATCCAAACACATCAGGAAAGTCATTAAAGGAAAAACATTTCCTAGCAAAATCTCGATTTTTGTTAAAGGCATAAAAATAGAAAGGTGCACAGCATCAAATATTGTATCTTCACCAGATCATTTATGTAGCACTTCAAATGAGAAGAAAAATGGCAAATGAGATTTAAGGAGCAATACCATGAAAAAGCAGGTGGGTCCTTAAAAGTTTATCCTGTCTTGTAAGAGTTTATCTCTAATGGGATTCAGGATGGTAGGAACAGAGGGTATCTCTGAAAAAATTTCAAAGCAGAAGATTTTAAGTGCATTTTTATATCAATATTTGTGTTCAGGCATACCTATTTACTTTGTGACTTAACCAAAACAAAGAGTATTCAATGCCATTCAATTAAATATAAATTATTTTGGCTCTTAAAAGGAGATCAATAGTGAGCATCTGCTTCATTAACATATGAGTCTTTCTAAAAAGAAAGAAAAATCCCTAAAGAATAAGAGTGACTTTATTATCTTCCCACCATATTATTATGGGTGCAGCTCCATTTAGAGTTGAACAAAGCAAATTAACGATGACAGTTTAAATTGATTTGGAATATCAGTAAAAGAAATTATTCGAGTTTAGGACAGTATTCATTTATCTTACTTTTAGCTAAATTTTTGGTGAAGTAAGGTAAATAGTTTATGCATGTTTGAGATGTGTGCTGTAGAATTTCTCTGCTTCTCAGACAAGGGATAAACAATGGCAGACAGGTGAAATTACGCATCTGCAACTTGAAAGAATGAGTATAAGCTAGGTTGAAATAAGCCCTCCATATTAAAAAGCAATATTCTTTTAGCTTTTTGCACCTATTTCTATCCCAAATAGCATAGTAAGGTAAGTAGTTTGATACCTGGCATTGTAAGAAATAACCCTTGCCCCAAGGACCTTTGTGATCACAAGACACAGTAATCAAAGGACTTTGAGAGTTCTTACCTTGTTTTAAGGGACCCAAGACATTTTTTTGAACTAATGTTTGAAAGGCCTGAAAGCCTTCACTTATGTTGGCAAGTACCTACACGATGAAAAGTCCCTCCAAATGGCAAGGAGAGAGAGCTCTGTTGGGACAGGGTGCTGGTTGGTTAGAGCAGCAGCAGCAATTGATTCTGTGATAAGAGAAAAGAGGAATTCTCACATGACAATGAGAACTCAAGCTTTTTTCTGGTGCTGTATTAATTGGGCTTAACCTCATATTCTCATAGGCATGCTGCAAAAAGAAACACAACCC
This sequence comes from Morus bassanus, assembly GCA_031468815.1. NCBI lineage: Eukaryota > Metazoa > Chordata > Aves > Suliformes > Sulidae > Morus > Morus bassanus. The sequence continues at coordinate 51,808,096 of CM062567.1, read as the reverse complement.
CTGGAAAGAGAGATAAACTTTTCAGTAAAGCCCCTTTAGGAATCACTGCTGGAGTAATTTTCCCCATTCCCCTCCCACTTCTCAAACAGAAAAATCTATTTATCATGATGTATTGAATTTATTAAAAGAAAAACCCATCAGGAAAACTGGTTCCTGTCCACATGTTGGGAAAGTTGTTGCCAATTTCAATCTGACAGAAGGCTTCCAGGCAAGTAGCCATGGGACTACGGCTGGCTTTAGGGCAGATACACGTATTCAACACCAACAGAGCACAGACAGCCAACACATTTAGCCTCCAAGATGACTAAGTCTCCATTTTTTTCCTTGGTTTTGCCTGCTGAGAGGAAATATTGACAAGAGCATTCTCCAGACAAGTAACCAACAAACCAAAACATTTCATTTCAGGTTCTTTTGAAGCTGAGTTCATGAAGCATTCATTTTTGTCACAAAAGATTCCAGGTTTTACTTTGAACCTAGAAAAACACTAGACAATGCAGAAACCTGTAGTGGAAGGATTTCAATCCAACAGACAGATATATAGCAAGATCCAAAACCCAGAAACAGAGCCAAAGCCATTTCAGACAAGGAATAAAGCCCAAATGTTAAGTGAGTATCATTTGCCATTGGGACAGTTTACTAAAATTTATGAACACATTAAACCAAAAAATCCTGGAAATTTTTAAGGCACCCATTACTGCTAGCCTTAAAAAGCTCTGTTCAGTCTATCTGATATATAATTCCTAGGCTTTATAGGAATCACCGCTGATTATCTCATCCTTCTCTCTTATCTGTAAAACTGTGGGATGTAGTGTAGACTTCAGGACATCTTGAACCTAGTAGATGTTTTCTTTCATCACAATAAATAAAGTTACAATAAACAAAGCATCATCATAAAGCCCTAACTAAATAAAGCTTTGGATAGAGAATACATTTGTACATGCGTGTGCCTCTGAGTAAGTATTATTTTTGAACAAGTTATCTATTGTAAAAGGCTACAATGTTCCTGCAAACTCTGACTGGAGATTTATGCTTGTGCACATCATCACGATCATTGACACAAGGGTCCACCCACGCATTTCAGATGACAATAGCAGGGCTTCTGGTTTTGTCTAAGCTCAACATGACTGCACATCACTCCTCCTTTTGGCACTAGGTTGTTGTGTTTTGATTGTTGTGTATTTCTATACCCGCTGCTGTCTGCTACTATCTACCCCTCCCCCTGCTTCCGGTAAAGGACTGAGACAATACACATACACTGACAAAGAACTGAAAATTATCTATCTTCAAAACAACATTCATGACATTTTCTCTGGCATATTGCAATGCCAAAGGAAAGCACACTGTTCTGGTAAATACAGAAGGAAAGCTTATTTTAACAGCTGGGGTCCCCCCGCCCCAGTTTTGGATTTTCACCTCAAGCAATGCTCTGGTATTTGCATTTAGCGTCAGGCACCAGCAATTAACCTGAATGAAGATACCTTCCCTCTGGTAGCAGAGAAGGAAAGAATCACTTCATGTCAATGGAATCAAACATTTGGAGAACAGCTTCTAATCAAGATTGATACCTATAATGAGAAAAGGGCTTAAAAACTAGCAAAGCAATAATGCACATATTAGCTTTTTGATTGAACATGCTGATAACCTCAGAAAAAACAATTACACCAGTCAACCTGTAACAAACATAATGGGACTGCCACCGTCACAGGGGGTTTGATTCAATCAGTCCCAAGTCTTCACAAAAGCAGACACCAAAATACTCATGTACTCCCAGCTACATCACTGCTCTTTTATCCAACGCATTTCAGCAGAGGCTTAGTCTCAACAACATTGCTAAAAATTTTTCCTCCTCATATTTTAAAGTATAATTGACTTTGCTAAACAATGGACTGTTATGCTAACCATTTGTTTTTGTAGGCAAGAGAATAACTACTGTGTTTTCATTTTTAACGTATAATTCCAGCCCAATAATCCTACTGGGAAGGTTTTTAATAAGACATGAAATTTCAGAGGAAAAGAAAGCATTAGCATGAACGGCCTATCCCTATTCCTACTACAGTACTTGTTTTCAGCATCTGAGGTAGGAGACATTCAATGCCCTTTGGGTTTTATAATTTATTTTACAATTTCCTACTAATGAGTAGCAAGGAACGTAGCTATGTCAGGATATGGTATCTGTTATCTAATTAACAGGGCTACTTAAACTGCCAAAGTTGGTCTGGATCTCAACTCAGTTCTCTCCCAGGACGTAATTCAGATCTCAAACTCATGACATCTCTGTACTTCTGTAGAAGACCCCAATTTTCCCCCTTGATTCCTTGGTCATATAAAATTTCTACAGTTTGAAATCTCTCTTGGCTCAAACTGGGGAGAAAGGAAAGAGCACAATTTTTCATGGCTGATCTGTTCCTTTGAGTTTTATACCATGAAAACATGCAAAGAGAAACAAGGTGTTCCAAGAATCTGCTGCCAAAAAGTTTCCATGAAATAAGTAAATTCCCAGGAAACGTTTTGGTTTTCTGAAGGGAAAACATTCAGCCGGAAAGTATGCAACTAGCTTTATTAAATACCATGAAAAGCATTACCGTTTCGTTAATTTCTGTCTGTGGCATTTTTCTAATCAGCACTAAAGATGCATACTCTGTGTGACTCAGCACTGACAATGAACCACAACAGTATGACATCAGACATCCACATAGTGGCTGAAGGATTTGAGATGGGGCATAGGTCACAACTGGAGGAGTAGATTGCAGTCCAAACTCCTCTTTCTTCTCAGTAGTCGTTCTTGTATGCTTCAACTCCTTCCCCTCCCTCCCATATTCAATTCCCCATAGCCAGCATGGAGTTATACCAGTACTTCCGTGTTTAAACTGGACTTTCCCCTCCATGCACACACACTATATCTGAGTGGATGCTTCTCAGAGCTGAGCTATACTTCTCTTGATATGTCTGTTACATGAAGCACTCAGGCTAACATTCACATGAGCAAAAGGCATGTACAGGGACGCTTTACACACCAATACAGTCATTATCTAGCTCAAAACCAACTTGTTGGCAATCAAGCAAGCAGTTTTCAATGAGTAAATGTTTCACCCTGAGCAACAACCCCATAATAAATCTCATTTTCACCATTTTCACAAGACTTTTGGAAATTTAGTTAAGGAAGTTTGAGGATGCAACAAGGACAGAGAAGAAATTCTCGGTATCTGTGCAGACAGCAGATGTTCCAACAGCTCCCACATCCTCAAAACCCTCAAGAGGCAGCAGTAGCAGCTCTACATATTCAGATTTCATGGGGAGCTGGCATTAGAGGGATCTGACTCAGACTGTTCAGTGCCAGAACACAGACCTGAAAGACTGTCCTCAGCACCACACTAAAGCTCAGCACTGCTCGATTCAGTATCTGCAGAGTGATCAAGGGGCTTAAGCTGGATTTTGACACCACGAAAGGTCCCCTCTTCCTGTCACCTCGGTCAGCAACGTGACTGGATACTGAAGTCAATGACAAAAACACAGTAGTCTCTCAGGTGTCTTTCACTGTTCCACAGTTTTTGCTCAGAAGCTGCAAAACAGGTGAGTATAGCGTGAAATGTCATAGGATTAACAGATACCAGCATTTTCTTTTAAATATGTGCTTGTAATCATTTAGTTTTTAGAGAAGTATATGCCTGCACAGGACACTTCATAACCATCTAGCAAACCAGCCATCTAAAGAACCTTATTAGAAGCTGTATAATATATACTTCATCTAATACAAATTTCAACTGGTTAGCAGTATAGCAATACTACATTCGGTCTCACAAGAAATACCTATCAAAGGTTAAAAACATCTAATATTCTCTAGCTCTTTGGAAAAAGTGGGGGAGTTCCGCTTACAGCCAGAGGTCTGAAGAGTTCATCAAGTTTATATAACTGCTGTTATACAGTTTATAGTAATAACAGATTTAATTTTTTCATCTCAAGTTCTGTATGAATTTCACTGAAATTGGTAAGGAAATGACACAAGTTCAGAAATAGAGATGAAGTTGCGTTCCACCGACTTCTTGGTATTTATTGCATGAAGGGGTAAATACTGACAAAGATCAAGACAGATTAGAAGGTTAGCAAGTCAATATGTGCCTTGAAGGAAGAGGACACTTGATATTTAGGGTAAATTGTCCAGAGAAGATTTTCCTTTGCTTTTTGTGAGGCAAAGAGAGTGCTGGCTTTTCAAAGGACCCTTCGTTGTTATCTAGCAGTTCATTTGCCTTTAAACAGTGTATTTATATTCTTTGAAAAAAAACCCCAAATATTCTTGCTCTGGATGCTTACAGAACATTAGCTCCTTCTTGCCTCTGAGCCAAACAGCTTGTGTTCCTATGTCTGTATTTTTACTGGCACTGTTGCTATCACAAATACTGAGGAATTTCTTTTAGTATTTAAGCACATATCAAGGCCCATCCATAACTAACAAAGCATTTTGGCACACATCTACATGCAAGAATAATACTTTCATTCTTTGCTGAAAGAGGATTTATTATTTAACATTCTAACCTGGGACATAAGTCAATAATGAAAATTTTGGTATTGTGTAAAAATGCACATTTCTCTCCACTTCCTTCAACGTAGATCTTCCAAGTACCAGATTCACCTTCAGGCCTAAGTTTATTACCAATATCAAGTCTTCAGTTTCAAACCATTTTTTTCATCCTTTAACAATTAAAAGCTACTTTTATGAAGTTAGAACATTGTGAATTACCAGTAATGGCCAAAATCAGACCCAAAAGTAGAGGTTTCACATGAGTTTTGCACTCCATTTCCAGTTTTAACACCACACTGCAAACATGAATAAAAACTGGAAAGCAGAATTTATGAACACTTGCATATTTGAAGACAGTTTCTTTCTCTAATGTTTTAGTGATTTTCACATGTATTGGAGGTGACTACAAAGAAGGTGGCTAGTTACATAGTGGACACTCAAAGATTTCAAGGTGTCTTGTCATCAGAATACTGCTACATGAAGCAAATGAGTCTGATGAACAGAGATAAGGTCAGATCAGTACATATGAAACCTAAATCGTACTTAAAAATTATATCCCTAGTGTTCAAATGGAAACCAAAAGGAAGATAACACCGATATTTGACCTACGTTTGGATTCTGCTCAACACTGTCTATAGATTTTGGCCAAGAACAGCACTCATTATGGGTCAAGAGCAGCAGGTCCTAGAAAGTATTCTTGAGCCATTCCTGAGGAACGTCACACTAATAACAAAATGCTGTAAAGTGGAAAGATGAGTTTCTAGTAAAGAAAAGGTTATGGCCTCATGTTTCAACAGATTATTGTAAGCGAAGAGCAATAGGTATTTATTTTAAAATAATATAAGCAAAACATAACAAAGTCTTTCTCCAACTAGAAGTTTAACTGCAAAAAAGTTTAAGGCTCTTTTTTGATTATTATTTCTGCATTATCTCCAGAATAGATCCCACACAAGTATACAGAATTCCAGTATGCATGGGTGAGATATACGCAATCTTCCTGTACTGCTAAATATTGTTTTGAGCAGAAGAGACAGCTCTGTTGTCTGGCTGACTTCTTGTGTCAGTATTGACTTTTTTGGTTTGTTTTATGATAACAGATAGGTTAACCTGGCCTTTCGCTTCTAACCAGGTGTCTGCCGTCTGCTTTTTCCTGGCTCTTCTCCTCAACTGACTTGCTTGGTCTAGGTTTCCCAGTGACAAAGAACTGAAAACAAGAGTGCCCTCATCAAGAATTTGCTGTACATAGATGGAATGATATGACACCCTGAAGATGCAAAAAAGCTAGCAAAATACGTAGCAAAAATATTCTTGTAAATATGTAATTGTACATGACTTTATGTTGCTTATTCCTTTACTGATATGTCCAAAACAAAACACCACACTTCTCAGCCCCACAATATATCTTTTTTAAGTTCCTTTCCCCAAGCTGTAAGGCCCAAGGAGGACTTCTAGGACAGCATTTGAAGTCTGCATTTCAAAAGTGATTTAACTACAGGCCAACAGAACCCTGTGTTCAGAGCTACATAACAAATTATCACAAATTGTGCCTGTATCTTCAGTATTATATTCTCAAAGTATCTTATAGTAACAATGTACTGTATATGTTCCTATACCTGCAATGGTTACCTAAACAATTTCAGTCTGCTTCTGAGTTTATTTGAAACTGTATTCATCCTGTGAAGTAACATGGGTCCTTTACTGTTAAGTATATGGAAGAATTGTCACTTAAAATAGTCACTTGCCAGTTAAAAAAAGCTTTTACTGCAGTTAATCAAACTCCTAATTATATTCTTCAAGTTGCCCACAAAATACTGCTCAAGAACAAAATGAGAGCTCACAAGGAAGCATTATAGATGAAAATTTCAGCATATGTTCCAAAAGCAGCAAATTAAGCAAGTGCTGCCTGAAGAAGATTTTTCGGAAACATGTATTCAGACTGCTCAATGAATTTGCTCTTATCATGGTCACATCACACTTGAAGCTATTAAAATAGCTCTACAAAACCATCATGCATGTTGAAACAAAAAGCAAGAGCTCACTGAAGTTGCAGAAATTCAGCTAGTGAAAAGCGGCTATAAATCTTACAAGCTCTGCTGGAATCAGCAGAGGCCCATTTGTAATAACCCTCCTTGTCCATCATCCCAGCAGTGATCTGCATGTCTGTCTTCCTTCATAGTCACTGCTGACCCATCCACGCTACCCCAACATGCTGCATACCCCATTTTATCCTCCATGCAACAGTCTTCCCTGTTTGTTCAGTCCTGCTTTGGCAGTCTTCCTATCTACCTCAGGCAACACAACTGCTAGTTCCCAGTTTCCCTGGTCTCAGTTCAGCCACCAAACCACAGGCCAAGCTGCAAGGCCTGAGCTGCTTCCAATATATTTCCTTTTCCTTGTTGATCTCTGCCTGAACCCTGCATATTGAAGAGGCAGCTAACAGTTAGCCATCAGCAATCAGCTGTGCACCACCTGTTCCTCTAATCTCCTGACCATCTTCCCTGGATTAAGAAGAAATTTGATGCACCCATACCGAGTCAGGCATGGAAAGACTGCTGGTGACATCACACAGGCATAAAACAGACCACCACAGCTCATGAACACAGACAACCAGGCCTGGTAAAACTGTCAAGTTTCCCCTTCAGATAATTGTCCACTCCATGCCAGAGACTCCCTCAAACTTCAAGGAAAATGTACAGAATAAGATTGGACTTCAACATACCAGGAGGCTGCAAATTTACCAGCTGGGTTCACAGTCTGCTAAAATAGAATACAGCCCTATTCAGCAACAGGGTTTAATTCCATTAAGTAATTATTTCACCTGTGGTCTAGGGTACTAGTTCTGATAGAGTCTTATAAAACAAAGTCATTACTGATGCCTTAGAGGTGAATGTCTACAAAGTGAATGGCAGCTATAAATCCATCAGTATCTAATTGTTGCAGTCTATATGCCAGTGTATTTTTTGCCCTGCCTTCTTCTGTCAGGTTTCCTTCTTTTCCTCAGTCAAAGATTTACATTTCCCAATAATTAAATTAGATAAATTTGAGCCTAGCTGAAACTAATTTTGTATTATATCCCATATGCATAAGGCTTCTAAAAATCTCCAAGCTATTTCTCTAGGCAGTGGGGTAGCTAATTATCTACCTCTCCAACCAGCCTTTAAGGCATCACAGATCATATGTTTAGAAGACAGAACAATTTCATTCCTTTGCAAAAAAAAGTGCCCATTACAGTCCTAATGTATCATGAAAATTCCATGTTTCCACAGAGATTAAATAATTCACCCTCCACGGAATATATTTGATCATATAATAACAGGCAGACATGATCATTATGCCCTAAATATCATCATTTAGGAAATCAATTCCTGAACTTTTGGGATACACAAATGCAATTGATTCTTGAACTGTGGAGCTCTCAAAATGAACTGAGGCTTTTGTTAGCATACAAATAGTCACCATACCTTTGGGCTGGGCTGTGCCAGTTTATCTAGCATCCTCCCACACATACAATTGATTCCATCTCAACCCACTAAGATACCTTTTTCCACAACCGGTTGGTTTACAAAAGCTAAACTACATTACAGAAGTATTCTAATTATGAACGTTGTTCAGAAAGACTAAAGGACTAGAAACAAAAAAGTTAAATTTGAAATTGTTATTTACAGGTAGCATCCCTCTGCACATTCTTAGAATACAAGAGTTCACTATTCAACAAAAATCAGTCCCTCAGCCAGAGCCCGTCGCCGACACAGAGAACATCTGACTGAGGCTGACTTACAACCGCTTGTTTCAAACCGAGGATGGGCTGAGCTCTTGTCTGGCTATATATAAGCACCCTGGTAGAGCTCACCAAGATCAAAACCATCCAGATTTCTCATGACTCTTCCACAGTGCTGAATTTCAACTCCACAACAGAATTAAAGACAAACAATCACATAACAGCAAGTCCTGTACACAGGCTTTTTTTTAAGCATCCAAATATAAAGTTATTCATACCCCAGTCTAAGACTACAGTTCTTACTTTACTTGAAAAATAAGTTTTCTTTAACCTCCAGGTGATAATTTTGTTCTTGGAATCTACATTCAAGCAGAACTCCTTTTAAAATTAACATGTTCTGAGTATAATCAAAGAACTCTCATTCCACAGGTAGCCAAGGGTTGTGGGCTCAGGTCCATACCTCTTCAAAGCTTGCCTACACTGGCAGGGGGAGGGGGACAACACAGGGGACAGGGGCAGAAGATAACTTGGCATCTGATGTAAAGGAGACTGTTACACTTCAGAATACACCAGCTGATCAGGATTAACCTGAAAGTGCCTACTAACATGTTTTAAAACAATGCCCATTTTGAAAAGGAGAGCATTGACCCCCAACATTAATACAAGGGAAATTTCACAGAATAATGTTCATCAATATTTTACCCTTCCCTTCAGTGCTGAAGACACCCCAAGACAAAGAGCTCAGCAGAAACCCATTCATAACGCGAGAGACACAAGGGATTTACATCATGAAGTCACAGTGCCAATTTCTGTCCCAGTTTATCTTTAGAAAGAGTTTAAACCATAAACAGTTCACCAAGGAACATCTACCACATTACATTTACAACCAGAACAAAAACATTTTTCGTTCCCTGGAGGGGTCAGTTATAACCCCTCAATTAAGTTACAATCCCAGTCTTGTGTCCCATCTGTCTAAATGACTTACCGGGGCTGGCACAAGTCAGTATAGCACCAGAGAGTTCACTGTTGAACTCTCTTCCCTTGGTGTTCCATTAGCCACATCATCTGAAGCACAAATCTTAAGAGTAATGACTCCTAGAGACCCAAACATAGTCTACTGCAGTGGGAAAGAGCAGTATAAATTATTTTTCTGAAGTTTTGAAACCCTCAAGTGCCTTTGCACGCTTGAATGCACACAAAGAGAAAGGAGTAACTCATGTTTTGGAATACACCTCACCCACTTTACAGCTAGAACCCAAAAGCTATTATTTGATACACAAAAAGAGGCAAAGTTCTTGCTGTTGTTTTTAAGTAAATTATCTTTATTTTTAGAGGATGGAGAAGTATTTCCTCCTGACACTTGAATATTACAGTTTAGGCTTCAGCTCTCTTCCACTGTCTCCATTACAGTACTTTCCCCTCTACTACCTGTAGACCCACTGAGGCCAAGAGGTATCTGGAATGCCCTGGAAGAGACTCCCCTTCCCCATCCTATATTTTCATGGAGCTGAAGAAGAGCTACACAGCCAGCAACACCTCCAATAACACAGATCAGCTAAATCACATTATCAAGGTGCTGGTGGGGAGAAGGTATGATGCAGAGCGTGAACAGAAAGATGAGTCAGAGCATTAGCTTGGAACCTGGGAGACCTGTTCCGCTGAGGACTTCCGAGTCAGTCCTGGGTAAATTGCAGCATTTCTCTGAAACAAGGTTCTCCAGCTGTCAATTCCCCTAGTATCAATGAAAATAAGTGTTGTTCTTTCCCACAGAGGGCTGATAGTATAGATTATGTGATATTGAAGTTCAGTGGTCATAAGTGTTGCAATAAGTACCCCAGAGTCAAATCATGGATTAGTATTTGTTTGCCTGAATCACCTCAGCATGCTACAAGTATTGTAAACTAAAAACTCTTGTTCAAACTCACTGATGCCAATTGAAAAAAATGCCTCATGACTGGAGCAGGCTTTGGAAAAAATACAATATTAATTAAAATATATAGGCACATCTAGATTTCTTTGAACTACTTTGATCTGGAAAGTAGGTTGTACGGCTCTTATTGTCAAGCTTTTTAAATGAGGTTTCTAATAGTTCACAAAAATAGCAGAAACTACAAATACAAAAAATACTTGTAACTCTTAGTACATTCAGTACTAATATATACCAATTTATATACAAGATACTGATTTAAATGAACTTTAGAACAATGCAACACTTCTTAGTCTTATTTTTATTCTAGATAATTCCAGAACATGCTATAACTCAAATGTCATAAATAAAGTGGGTGACAGATAATCACTACAGCAAAGTCCATACACAAAGAAAATTAAGTGAAAAGATAAGGCATGAAGACAATTATAGTAATATTATGCACCTGTGTCTTTATTGGTATAATGAAAACAATAGGCTGAAAAAAATTTGACTGACAGAGGAAAATTAGAATATGAAGGGGATCATAAAAGATACATCTTACATCAGGAAATAAGGAAACATTTAGAATATCAGATTTCAGATAGTAAGTTGCCAAGGAGAAAGCTTATTTAGAAACAGTAGAATTAAGGTCGTAGTTAAAATAACATGTGAAAGTATATTTTCTGAACTGTTGTAACAAAAAATGCATAATTTACTTGCACTGAATATTTTTTTGCAATGCAGATGTCAGATTCGTGCCACACTGAATTTATTCACTATCCTTTTTTTTAACCTAGACTTATACATTTTCCATGAAGTTATTTAAATACCACCCCAAGATGCAAAGTTGGCTTTATGACTGCAAAGATTTTTTTTTTTTAAAAAAGAGTGTGAAATAATTCATTAACATATTCATGAGGGAGTAAAATAACTGCAGACTTCAGGTGAAACACTAGCATAAGTATTACCAGAGCTAAGTTGCAACAAAAGGTGGTAAATCCTGTGAACGTGATTGTTATAGCACCACTGAGACTTCTACCAAAACAGGCAAGTGTTCATATAAGCCCCAGGAGCTTTACAACAGAGAGAAGAAATCTGTTTTTAGTAAGGACACTGGCCCAAAGAAGCCACCATAAGGGCAAAGAACTGAGGAAGAAATGAGGGAGAAAAAGCAAGGGGAGAGTTTCTAGTCAGGGAGTAATGTTCCTGCAAATGAGGAAAAGGTTGGTTTGCAAACTGCATAGAAACTTCTTGATTTACAGTCATTTCCTCAAATCCTACCTTTTAAAATAGACCATGAAATTAATACACTACTGATATCTGTGACCAAACACCGTAGATGCTAGCTGGAAAGACAGTGTTGGCTGTACAGCATTTTCCACAGTGAAGACACAACATCCAGATTAATAGCGTGGGAAAGAACAGTGGGAGCAATCACTGCATTAAGACCCATCTGATCTATCCTTATTCCTTTCACTGTTTTTTTCCCACATTTAGAAAACAATCATTGCAGCTGCAATCTGTCAGTCCTGCTACTGTCTAACGTCCTGGCTCCTGAGCAGGAAAATTTTGGCGTATTGGAGTTTTGTTGGTTTGGAGCAGAGAATAGGATTAAGTGATTATTCTCTTTTCTTTGCAAATACTTCCTCTCCTTCAATTTAGGTGTTATTGTTAACATCTCTCTCTATTCATGACTGTACACGTGCCTTGTCTTTAATGGAGTCTTGTTGGCTTGCCTGTAGTTTCTTTATTTTCTCTTAAAAAAATGTAAAAACAAATTAGTCTATTAGCTGAACTGCAACAGTACCAGCTTTGTAACAGTAACACAAGCACAGAATAATTCCACTACAATTATTTTAAAAATATTTCTTATTTAAACTGATTACAGTTCTCCAGGGAGCACAGAATAAGAGCAGCTAATAAGAGGTGCTTCCATCATCATCCTCAGGACTGTTTTGATTCAAGACAACTGCATTTCCTGATTAGTTGTTTTTGTTTTGTATTTGTTTGGGTTTTTTTCTTTTTCTTAAACTACCTCAAAACCACGTGTGCCCTGAATAAAACAGCAGCTCAGTACACACCTCACGCCTCTTCACTTCCCACGTAACATTGACTGTCTTGTACCCTTGTCCATCTCAGCATGGTATACCAAAGAAAGACAGATCTAAGGTAATATCCTCCACATCATGAGGGGCAGACTTGCTTCCAACTCTTACACATGAATTTGCACATCATCTGACATTTACTTGTGTTTGTTCTTGTTGGTCCTTTTCTCCCTCCAGTGGCAGGAGGACCAGACCTCTCTATGCTTTAAACAAGATGCACAGCCACCCTCTGACTAAACTACACAGCTGAGCTTTCCTCAAACTTTTTGTTCACCCAATGAATGAGGAATCCTAGGGATACTCATTATTTTTCCTCCAAGCATGTAACTTCACATGATTTTAACACTAATTCCTTTCCATCTCCAATTCATCGCTATTCAAGGTCAATCCTGTAGGATTGTCCCCTCTTATGTAGTTCCAGCTTCAAGCCATTAGCAAATTTCATTAGCGCATTCTTGGCTTTGTTCTACTTTTTAGTAACGAGCAAAAATAATAAGATCAATGTCAACACCAGTCCCTGAAGAACTGCACTAATAACCTTCCTCCAGCCTTATAGGTTCTTTCAGCAGTTTCTTGTTATCTTCTTCGGTCACTCCCAACAAAGCATTTGTACTAACCACCCTCTCCTCCAACTTAGTACTTTTCCCACTTAGCACCATACAGAGTGCTCTGCTGAGGTTGGGGCGGACTCAATCTTTGCTCACAAGGCGAGTGACATGGCTTTGAAAGAGACAGAGGGCATGTTGCAAGAGGTGTTGTCAGGGAGAAAATTAAAAAGCCATCATACCTGGCCCTAATGGGACCTTATCTGGAAGGTTATGTACAGCTTTTCCATTTAACCACAAAAAGCCCTGAAGGAGAACAATTAGAAAACCACTTACGAAAACCAGCTAGAAGGACTTGCTTTTATAGCTTAGCAAAATTAAGGCATCTCAACAGTAAATGACAGAGCTTGGCAAGGGAGAAAGCTGTTTAAGCAAAAGAACAATGATGAGAAATGTCCATGGACACATCCTGTCTGGAATTCAGAAAAACTTCAGATCATGAGAGGAAGAACATTTGTGAACAGACTTGTAGATAAGAGGAAGGAGTCTAGAAACATTTCATTTTAAACAGTTTCATTTATGAGATGTACAACATAGTTGTTGGCACTACCTGAAAGCAGTAGGCTTGCTAACCTGGTAAGTTCCTTCTGCTCCTTTCATTTTTTCTTTCCAAACATTTTATCTGCATAAACTTTCCTTGATCATTGCTGTCTTTAGCTCTTCACTTACTCTGAGAAACTGTAGAGTTTCTCAGACCAGCTGAAGTCCCTCCTTGTCCAACCAGGAGATGCTCAGAATTTACTTACAATAGCCTCAACAATGTACTAAAGCTCAGGTTGATCATGAGTTCAAACTGGTGCTGGAATAAAGAGTGCCAGAGTTACTGTGTTTGTTTTATTACCTCTGTCTGCACACAAGTCTCAACAGGAATTTTAGCCCACAGGGGATGGCAAGACATAGTAGTTTGGTATTTTACTGCAGATGGGGCAATGAAGGAGGGGGAGAGAAGAGATGAAGGAGGCTGAAGTGGGTTGTGAGGGGATATTTTGGGATATCAAAGTCTGTTATATTGTCATTTACATAAATCAATATTTTATTTAAAGCTAAAAGATCTCATAACTACTGTGAAGAACCAGCTAGTTTAAAATCAGTATTACCTTTGACATTTACGAGCACCCTTGACAGGTGCAGAACTTGGTTTTGGGGTTTTTTTTATCATTTTGGGAAGATGGTTCTTTATGATATATCTCTTTAAACCCCTTCCCCCAAGAACTTATTCTATTTAATAGACTAAAGTATCAATCGCTCAAGTAAATAATTATATAAAGTTATTTTTAACCCCACTATAAATATACTATTGTTATTGTTCTACTGACCTTTACCCCTCTCTTCTCTTTTTTTCCAGTAATGACATTTAAAAAAATGGAGAAAGTATGAGGTTTAGTTTGTGTCAGCATGCCCAGCTGTGATCCCCTTCTGCACACCAATATCTGTATTAACATGAAGGTACGGCTATTATCAACACAACGAATTTAGTCAGCCCTAGAACAGAGGCGTGCAGCAACAAGGATATGCCTACACATGCTTCACAAGCCCCCTCTGCTTGAATGAGAGTGAAATAACAAACAGACCTGGGAACAAAACAGGCTTTCCATCCCACAGATAAAAAATTCCTGTAGCTCAGGATTCATAAGAAATCAAGTCTATTTAAAAAAAACAAAACAAAGAAACAAAAAAAAACAGGTTTCTGTTAAAACAAGCAAATAATGAGGGAAAACACACAACAACTGCCCACTCCTTCTTTACGGAACAGATTACTTGACCTGCTCACTGGTTAGCACGCTCACTCAGTATGTGGGCCAACCATGCTGAAATCCCTGCTTTACCTGGCTGAGCAGAAACTCAGTGTTCAAGGAAGCATCCTAACCATCAGGCAACAGGCTGATAGGGAACAACAGCTCAGGGAGTATTTAGTTCTTCACATGAAGTGTAAAGCAGACCCACAACTGAACAGCCAACAAGAGCACTTGTCTCAGTTGTAGGTGATAACAGTTCAAATTCATGGCCTAGTTAAGGCTAGAAAGAGTGTGTTAAATGACTGGGCTATTGACTGCTCTGCCTCTTCTTCATTGTCACTTTGGCTGGGAAAAAAAAAATTTCCTGGCAAGAGTTTCATTAGAATACCTCTAAAGGTACCATTTTCCAATGGAAGTTACAATTCACACAATTGTTGTGGACCAAATCCATTCATCTATACAGGTAAAAACAGCTACAATGCTAAAGTAAAACTGCTATTTAAATCTTGGCAACAGACTATTGTTTTAGTGGTAGTGAATGCCTAAAACCATCTTGGAGACTGCAGAAAGAAGTTGAAGCATGTGGACATCATTCACAACACTTTTTATTCTGCGTATGACTAAAGACAACAGAGAGTTCTGCTTTGAATTGGGAGCCCAGCCTTGAACTCGATAGCTTACTATAACAAATATGTCACGAACCACAAGAGAAAATCCATCAGAAGCTAATTCACAGTCATACAGACCTAAAAAAAGTGGCATTTGATAGGTCAGCCTTGTTCAAGAAACCACTTGAAATTAACAGCACTTGTCAGAAAATGAGAGACATGAAGAGTTCTGGAGTTACCTCTCACATAACATAGGCTTTCCAATATAGCCAAATTTTTCCTTAAGAAGCAAAGTGAAAGCATCTAGACAATTTATATATATTTGCCATGGTATCAGTGAATACTTTCATAGGTAAACACTGGCATCTGGGTTACTGTGCAAGAGTAGCTCCCTGCCTTGGAAGTACTGAAGGAATACAACACCACAGAAAGCTGCGGGAATGGCCGGTCATGTATGTGCCGCAAAGCTTATTTGCTCAAAGCCAGCAAGTGTGAGCTGTTTGATATGAGCAAGCAACAGTTCCTAGTAAAGAAAGATTTATTTGCTTTCTTCTCAAGTGGGAAATATCTGACCACAAAACAACCAGTTATGTCCTCCATAGCCAAATCAGGAGATTATCTAGAGAGATGGAGGTAGACAAATTTGAATACTTGTGTTTTCTTTAAATACACAAGATGACAAGCCAGGGGACTCACTTCACTACACAGGAGGGACCAAGTCCGTTTAACTACTCAATCTATATTTGTATTAACACTTGTAAAATACTTTCTTTCCTGTATTAGAAGGCTGAGTGAATTGTCAAGGATCACTATACGAAGCCCTGCCGTTCATTAATAAGGATGCTTATGAAAGAATTAAGTACACTACTGCTGTGCAGGAGCCAAGTAGTTCAACTACTTTTGCCCTCAATTAATGGCATACTTGGAAGAGTAACAGTTTATTCCCCCCATCTTTGTAGCACAGTTGATCAACCTTCCAAATAATCTGAAGAAAAATTAGTACTTACCTTGCTTTTTCCTCTCTGGAAAGAAACGATTGATTGGGAAGGGACACAAAACAGAAATGATACCGAAATGTCAGGTTCTAATTTCTCACAAAATATTATTAAAAATTTTATTTTAGTCTATGTATTTGTCACTTGCTGCAACATGTTCATGAGCAAAGCTTACAAAACAGAGCATAAGAAAAAACTTGCAACCACTTTCAAGAGAAATGGACCAATGAAGTTCTATTTGTATCCTCTCCAAGACAAGTTTCATTGGTGTGGTGTCATGGAATAGAAGTAAGAAAGTTTATGGCTGAAAAAAGCTTTCTGCTTGGGAGCAGGCTAGATGCTAAAGCAGATCTTGACTCAGTTCAAGGTCATTTCCCTTGCCACTTGTACACTTTCTGATGCGTCATGCAGGAAATCAATTTTTTGGTACTGGGGAAGAAATGCAAAAAAGCAAAGGCTTGTTGGGTCTCATGTGCCACTGTTTCATATCCCCAGAGCTTATAAAATGAGGATAATTAAATACATGAATCTCCCAAGAGTATTGTGAATATTAATTAGCCAACAAATTTAGAGCACTTTGAGAATGAAAAGTACTCTGTGTCAGTATTTACTGCTATCTTTACACATACTGAAAAAAACCAAAAGGATTTTTTTTTCTTTTTAGATTTATAGGATAAAATGCATTAAGATGTTGGAATCCAAAGTGGTAAGCCATTCTGCTAATGCAACTTCCCAGAATTATTTCAAGAAACCAAAACTGTAGGCTCTTAGTGCAGTCATTATAGAAGATGGCAACTCTTGAGCTGAGAAATGAAGTACAAGAGCCGTTAAAAATAGTGAGAGAAGTCAAATTAAGTCTGGAATAATAAATTGGTGAACTTCTCTGGATCTATGCAGAAAAATGAACTTATCAGTTTTCTAACCAGGCTGGCACACACGATTCAAGAGAAATATAATTCAGCATATTCAATTCTGAAGTGAACAAATTAAGCTATAATACATACAGTTCGCTGACTTAAGATCATTCTGTGGGTGTGGAATGTCTATGATCAAATCACTTCCCTCAACTACTTCACTATTTAAAACACAGAATCACAGAACTCTAAAGGTAGGAAGGGACCTCTGGAGATCGTCTAGTCCAACCCCTCTGGCTTAGAAGGGTCAATGAGAGCAGGCTGCTCCAGGCTGCCTCTGGATTTGGAGTAACTCCAAAGATGGAGATGCCACAGCCACCCTCCCTGGGCAATTTGTCTATTAGTCACTCCACCCAGTTTGTATCTTCTTTTCCTTGATGTATTGAGAAATGTCTTCCAGGAGAATTTGATCCATCTCTTTCCCAAGGATCAAAGTGAGGGTGACTGGCCTGTAGTTTGCTGGATCCTCCTGTTTGCCATTCTTGAAGAGAAGAATCCACAGGAACTTCATCTCAAACCTTTCAAAGGCTATCAAGAGCAGCCTCATGACATAGGCCAGCTCCCTCAGCACCCATGGGAGTATTCCCATCAGGTCCCATCTGCTCGTGTATGTCCAGTTTAAGTGTTCCCTAACCTGATCCTCCTCCTCCAAGGATAAGCCTTCCTTGCTCCAGGCTTTTACAGGAGTCTCAGGGAGCTAGGGTTCCTGAGGGCAAATCTTCCCAGTAAAGATCAAGGCAAAGAAGGCATCAAGTACCTTGGTCTTTTCCATATTCTTTGTTATCGGGACACCCCATTCAGTACCAGGCCCACATTTTCCCTAGCTTTTCTTTTGCTTCTGATATACCTGTAGAAGCCCTTCTCATTCCCTCTGAAGTTGCTTGCCAGATTCAGCTCCTTGCCGGCTTTGGCTTTCCTGATCTCATTTCTGCTCACTCAGACAGTATTTTTGTATTCCTCTTGAGTCAACCGACTACAAGTATTGTTTTCTTACTTTTTATATTCAAGTTCTGTCAGGAGCTCCTTGTTCCTCCATGCAGGCTTCCTGCCACCCTCGCTTGTTTTCCTGAAATTCAGAATGGATTGTTCTTGAGCTTGCAGCAGATAGTTCTTGAAAATCATCCAGGTCTCCTGGATCCCTCTTCTCTCCAGGACTGCGTCCTATGGGATTCTTTCAAGCAGGTCCTTGAAAAGGCCAAAGTCAGCTCTCCTGAATTCCATGATTGTGATCCTTCTATTTGCCTTGATCCTTCCTCTCAGGATCCTGAAGTCCACCATCTCAAGGCCACTGCAGCCAAGGCCACTCCTGACCTTCACATCACTCACCAGTTCTTCCTTGCTTCTAAGCATCAGGTTCCACAGAGCATCTTCCTTCATTGGTTTGTCAATCACCTGTGTCAGGAACTTATTATCAATGCACTCCAGAAAGAATCCTCCTGGATTGCTTGTGCCCTGCTGTGTTGCCCCTCCAGCACAGATTGGGGTGTTTAAAGTCCTGCACAAGGACCACAGCCTGTGAACATGAGGCTTCTTTCAGATGTCTGAAGGCCTTATCTACAGCTTCTTCCTGGTCAGGCAATCCGTAGCAAACACCCACCATATCATCCACATTAGTCTGCCTGCTAAGACCCATAAGCTGTCAGCTGGCTCATCACCTCTACAAAGGCAGAGCTCCATGTGTCCCCAATACCTTCTGACATAAAAGGCAACTCTCCCTCCTCACGGTCCTGACCTGTCCTTCCTAAAGAGCCTGTATCCATCCATGGAAACACATCACTTGTGTGAGCTATCCCACCTTGTATCTGTGATGCCACTTGAGATTGTAGCCCTACAAACACAGACAGACACTGTTTGTTTCCTGTGCTGCAAGCATTAGTGTACAGGCACTTCAAGAGAGGTACCCCAGCGTACAGATTTCCCAGTAAAGGTATGAGAGTTTCCTCCATCATGCTGTCTTCTCACTGCTCCTTATTTGTGTGCATACACTTGAGATGGTAAGCCTTTCTGCTAATTGATTACAAGGTCTCTCTTGTCCTCATTTGTTCATGGGTTGACATCTCCCCTTCCTGTAATTCCTACTTGAAAGCTCTCCTTAGCAGGTTGGCCAGCCTGTTGGCAAACATGGGTTTGGCCCACTTGGTCAGGTGGATCTGTTCTCTTCATAGCAGTCCTTTGTCTTCACAGAGGGGCCCATTGTTGAGAAAGTACATCATACATAAAGCACTTCCTATGAAAGAATTGTCCCTGTGCGTTCAGTCATTCCACAACATATACACATTTCTTGGGGAAATAACAAATATCAGTTCCCCCTATAGAGGGAGAAATTCTTTTTGCAGAGATCCCGTCTCTGAAAAACTGTATTTGGAGCATTGTCTTCAAATTTTGGCAATAGACGAGTTGTTATTCATTTAGCTTCATTCCAATTCATTTCATCTTTACCACGACTCTCTTCTTTCCCAGAACCTGACCCTTGACTTGAGAAAACTGAAGCTTCAGATTTACTCATTAAATGGTTTCTTCAACATTTATGGAAAGTAAGTTCAAGAAATCCAAATACCTAAACAGCTGGAAAAAACTAGTAGATAAAACACAAGCAAAAGCTACAGATTTTCTTCAGTATACTCTGCTTTTGGAGCACTCATCTTTCTGCCCACAAAGTACCTCAGAATAAATACTCTGATACAAAATTTCCAAAACCTTCCCAGAGATCTATAATGATACTTCTTATTTTCATAGATGAGTTATGCAGTCTTAAGGATTTCAATAAAATTTAGACTATTAAATAATTCAAAAATGGGGCTAAGATACTTTTGCAAGTCTTATCTTTTAATGTTAGAAGGGACCAAGGACTTGAGTGGATCAGCAGTCAGAAATCTAACTGAAAAGATACTATTCTTGTTATGAAAATATCTGAAAGTTTGGACCTTGAAATTAATAGGCCAAAGCTGAACAGTGACCAACCAACCAGCCTGCCTAGAATTACAATTTAACAGTTCCTTACTCCCATAGCCAAGTAATTCCCTAATTCTGTATTTCAGTGACTATCCATTGGACTCCCTTGTCTTACTTCAAGATTATTCCTCATTAGATTCGTCCCTCAGTGGTGTTGCACCTGCACACCAAGATCCATTTTTGCAAATGCCAAGCCAATTCATTTCTTTTTCTAGGATTGCCTTTCATAAATCAGGAGTCATTAGAATTACACACATAAAAGGGATGGGGGGAGGGAAATCCCTTAGCGAGTAAATTCCCAGCCAAAGATTTAATATCAGTTGAGTTGAACATCCAATCCCAATGTAGAGATACTATGCTCTTAAGTTAAGCTGCTCAGCACTGAGTAAAATAGTATACAACCTGAACCAGTAACCAATTTGCCACTACCAGCCATTCCTGTACAAACATCCAGACTACATCCCTTTTAGAAGTCACTTGACAAGAATTTTATGATTCACAACATTCAAAGCCTTATTATGGTCCATAAATAGTGCAACTAATTTTTAAAACACCTTCCTCTGTTGCAGCAAGAAAAATATGTCATTATGAACTTTAGTAATGTCAGAACAGTGTTGTATGCTGAATAGAAGCCTGATTGGAGAATGTTCTAAGAAAAAAAAAAAACACAGGTTGATTTAATCTTTCTATGCCAGGTGTTGGATTTTTTCAGCACAATATACACAGTGGGTAACTGACACAATGAAATCTCCAGCTTCAAGGAGTTCAATACATTTCAAGTTGTTTTTGTGTCAAAGGGCTGCATTCATACAAGCTGCGTTGGCTAGAAATTGTGAAGTCAGATTCGTATTTTGAACCTGCTGGAAATTTCTAAATGGATTTCTATTTAATTGAATGACACTTCATTGCAATGGGATAGTCACAAAGCTTCATTAAGTAGCATGCTTTTTTTCCATGCATCTGCTATAATATGGTCCTATAAAGAATACTTTTAACCTATGTATCTGTCTTAACACATATGGGTAGGGTTGTTTGTCTGGAAATTTTTATGCATAATATGGAGCCCTCCAACTCTTACCAGCACCAACCTCCACGCTAAGCACCATGCAAACCACTTGGCCTCCAAGGTGCACTGCTTAAAGTTAGAGCCCACAGTAGCAACCATGGATGGGAAAGAGGGAAAGGGACAGAGAAGCAGAACGATTTGGTTTTGTTTAGATGATCCACCAGGGTCAGAACCAAAGCCAGGACTTCATACTTCCTAGCCAACATCCCTCCTCCTAGACCAGAGGAAGCCAATTCCCAAGGACTACTTTTGCCTGCATTTCTTAGTTTAAGTGATAAAAAGAAAAATTACTAAGCCTTGTCAGTGACAGGTTTCTTCCTCCCTCCCCTTCTCCTTCCTTCCCTTTTTGCCAAAAGGTACTTCACATATTGCCAAATTTATCTTGTGCGAAATTGCCACTGTAGCTTTGTCAGGTTATATGGGAGAGAAAAAAAGCTTGACAGTTGCAAAATCAGAGCTGTACTGTCCAACCATGCCCAAGATAAAACCAGGAAGAGATTTTTGCACAAGATTTCCTGAAAAGAAATAATCACACACACACACTGGGTAACACATATGCAGTACAGCACAATGCATTAGATGTAACAGAAATCCTGCAGATGCAAATACAGATGATTTCCATATCTGGAAATCTACCACAGAAGTCCATGATGCTCAGATTCTATTACCCACCACTTCCAGTTAGAAAAAGATAGAATACCCAGAGATATGATAACCCTAGATAAGGTTATAGATCATAGTATTTTTCTCTGACAGCTAGTCTTTAATTATGGGATGAATTTGCCCTGAAAAATTATATCCACAGCAGAACTCTCTATAGAGACTTCATTGCAGAGTAGAGGGATACCGTAGATTACTAGTTCATTAATGCTAACAAACTTTGGGGTTTTCCTTCCTATGGACTTCTAAAAAGATGTTTCTCAAACAACTTTTTTGTTAAAATAGCAAAAGTATTGCACAAGGAACATATATACTTTAAATTCTTACTTAACATTTAATTTCTGCTTAAGAGTGCAGAAATGCTCAACATAATTAGATGACAACTAGAAACTGTACCTTGTCTGAAGCAGCTTCAGGACAGGCTATCCATTTGTTCCCCAAAACACTATCAGAAAATTGTTATGACCAAAGGCCTAAAAGCCAAGAGCTGGTTAACTCTCACACCCAAATTTCTTGGAGAAAAATCATGTTTTGTGACAATTAGTTTGTTTTCAGCAGGCTTTGTCTCTGAATTGTTTCCTAACAGCTGTGAAACTTTTCCTTCTTCCAAATGAAAGCTGAGTTTTCAAGGACATGACAATGTTAAAACACTGAAGCCTGTTGTAAAAAGCAAAATTTGGATTTTTCCATTTGTCACAGGAATGAAAACAGGACATAGGTTTGTCTGTCAAGCAAAGAGGTGGGCTCCATTGTTTCATCCCCTCATTTTACAACTTGAAATTTAATCAGCTGGTGATTCATATTGATTACTGAACTGTCTTCAAGAAAATAAAAAAACGAAAACAACTTCATTTCAGGTCCTGATGTGGTCTTTTTCCTGCCCTCCTTTCCTCTTGCACAGAAAATATTCTAGCACAGTTGGAGGATGGCATGTTTTCAACAGAAAACTCTCAGCTTTCTAAGAAAGAAAACGTCCATCTGCTTCCCTGAAAAATACAATCTTTTTTGTTGTTGTTTTTGTCAGTACTGGAGAGATGACAAATCTATGTGAGAATGGATTAGGTCATTTTCTGGGTCATAGAACAAAATTACCAATTCATTGATCAGCTGCTGAGGGATCACTTCCAGTGTTCCTCAAGACATTCAAGACATCTCAGATGGACATTCAGATATTTACTTCAATATATTAGCATTTAAAAAATGCTTGCAAAATCAGAAAGTCTGGAGGGGGGAATACCAAGAATATGCTGCTTTGGGTTTTGTTTTATTGTGGGGTGGTTATTTTGTTGGGGTTTGTTGTTTTTTTTTTTTTTTTTTGTTTGTTTGTTTTTGGTTTGGGGTTGGTTATTTTTTTATATTCCACTAAGTATACAACTGCAGCAATTCCTGAAAACTTCATATCAAGACAAAGAACAGAAGCCCAAGACAACTTAGGTTAAAATAACCAGTCTTCAGACTACAAAAGAATACCCAGGGGACCTTGGGGCTATGAAAGCCTTGAACAGCTATGCAAAGGTACATAACTACTGACACAAAACACACTGTTAGTTGAATGACTAACTAGAAATGTAGAGCTTTTACAGAAATCCAGCAATCTTCTCACCAAACATTAAGCTAGTCATCTTCACTAAATTCCATACATACAAACATTAAAAAAAAAGTATAGTATAAACAGTGATGATGGGAAGCGAACTTACATTTTCTCTTACTGCTAGTCTCTTTTTATTTAAGGGAGGATTTGCTATAAAGGAAGTTCCAGTAGATTATATTTTGTTTCCATGCCATTTGTTGCAAACTAGCTGATTAAATAAGAAACTATTAGTCACATATTAAAAAAAGTGTTTAAATAGAATTTAGGTATGCAGATGTAGATTACCAATGCTTTAAAGAAGCATGTGAACAGTGACATTTACTTTGAATTACTGCCCTTTTAAAGAACAGAAATTAAAAGAGACTATCAAATTAAAAATTAAATCACAACATTTTTATCCTGTGGAAGCACCACGGTTATGGTTGCACCTATTCCCATACAAGCAGCAAGTCACAAGCCTTTGCTTGTGTGCATGAACACGCTCAGACACACTGTTCGACAGGCCCAGGGTATTGCAGGTTAAGTCCAAAAGAGATGGCATACTGACTACACCTGCCAAAGATCTCACAGTAAGTCACGAATAGAGATTTGTCTGCTTTCCAAGACAGCAAGGAGCTACACGTCTGTGGTCAATATAGCATGAAACTCAAACTAATAAGGCCTAATGAGGAAAAGGCATGTTGCTATGGATTGCTTCTCAGGCAGAGATAAACTTGTAGCTTTTGCCTGTTCATCCAAAGAGCAGATTGTTCTCAAGTCAGATGCAAGCAAGATCAAAATCCAGATATGACAAATTTTCTAACTGATCTTTATTCCATCATAAAGCTGCAATTTGTCAAATGCTAACATTTCACAGAAGCACTTCTTTTTGACAGAACACAGGCAGAGGCAGGGCTGGAAATCTGCCTGTTTTGTAACTTTTTATTTACCTGGCTCCTCAGCAATAAGGAGCAGGATACAAGGACTTGCAGGTTTCAGATCCACCTGACCTCCCAGCTGCCTGACTCCAGCCTGTGACACCCAGGACACCCTCCCACTCACCAGGGAATCCCAGGAGCCCACAAAGTTGCTGAACAAAACTGATATAATCCTTTTATTTTCACTAGCAACCCCCAATGATTAACAGCAGCAAAACTGTCAACCCCCATCATCTTCACACAGCAGCAGTCAGCGATCCTGGGGAGCACACCAAGTTTCATAAGCAAAATATTGTGATATTTTAATTAAATGTTCTGGGGGAGGGGGACAGCTTTTTATCCCAGTTTAGAACTGTGACTGTTTTCGGATGAAAACTGGTGAATAAAAATTTGGTTTCAAGGCCAGCTCTGACAGAACCAAGTGAATTACTCCTATTTGGGTACACCTCATGATTTCTGGCAAGCTACAGTGCTCTTTTCCTGTAGGTTACTAGTCTGAATCAAGAGACTTATGCCAGCATAGGGGTAAGCTATAATCCTTTCTCTCCGAGTGTGTCCTTCCTACCAGGAAAGAGGAGCCAGCTATGAGCTATAAATCCATACCCATATTCAAGGTTTCACCAATATGAACATTTCAACTAGAGGAGGAAGCCTCATTCGATAAACAAACTTTTCATAGAAACAGCAGTTAGATATGATCTGATAAAATTTAAAAAGTATTTATCAAACAGATAATTCAGTCCCTGTGCTGTATGAGCCTAGGGGACCCAGCTGTAGCTCATTACAAAATCATTCCCATACACTGCAGGAGACTGCACGCTCCGTGGCAGCAGGACAACATCTTGCTTCATTTTTGCTCAACAGCAAACCTTACACAGCCTTGATCTTGACTGTATTTTCCACTATGAGTGGATATAGTCTTAAGAAAGGCCCCAAAAAATAGTAATTTAGTAACCTGGGTACACGTGGAAGGAAAGTTTGCATCATTTTTATAAACTTAAAGCTTTTGCAGGAGTGGAAAAATACATTATGGAACCATTATGAGAAAAAAGAATTAAAATCTGATTTTTACCGTAGTTGTTTCTGTGTATGAATAACATCTCTTATGTCTTTCAAGAACTACAGGTTGATTTGAGACTGCTCTGAAGCAGTGTATTAGCATTGTATGTTGGCCTGCTCACTGGTACATTCAGTATCCGACTTAACCCAAGAGGGGCTCTGTGGAAAAACAGGCAAAAAAGAAGAGACTAGTTTAAGACTACTATCCCACAGTTAACAGAGACATGGCTAAGGGGCTATTGTTTTACATGGTGCCCAGACTTGACTGTCATGGTCAAAGGCCTGGAGTACTCTTGTATTTAACTGGGGACAAAGGCAGCAAGGTCTGTTCCCCCCATCTGGAAAAAACCACAACCTCAACTGAGTTAATCATGGATTAAACCTACTCCATCCCACACCTGCTGTGGCTCCTCTGCAAAGTAATCTCAAGTATCTCAAGTCTCTAGCTCTCACTACACCAGCTTCCTCACAAACCGTACAACTGCACAAGGATCAACTTCCAGAGACCTCCAAGTTACCCAGTATCACACCTTAAGTGCATGTAAGACACTCACCTTGTCTGACTTGTCTTTTTGAGGCAGTCAGATTTCAGTTATAGGAAACATCAGCCTGAGACATCTAAGCATTAAATTTTTGCCAATTTTCTTTAAACCAACTTATAATATTACATGCACGTTGTCCACAGAAAGGTACAATAGTTTTAGGTAACATGCATAAAAAGTTACACATTTTGCTCCACAGAACTTGGTGTTGATGCCAACAAGCTGCTGCTTTCAAGGGTCCAAGCCACAGCTGAGCCTGTTTCAGAGCACTGTCCCCCTCCATGGTTTGGCAAAGCCCAGCAGCCACCACTAGCCCCAGCTCTGTGAAAACATGATTTCCATCTATTTTGACAACATGAGGCTCTGCTGGCATTGTCAGTACTGAACATAGCACAGACTTTTCTTTTTTCTTTTTCCTTAAATTAACTGTAAACAGACTTAAACATTTTGTGACAGCTGGCCTGGGAAGCTAGCTTAGCTGCTGCAAAGGTGAAGTCCTACCTTTCCACCTTAAAAAATTCTTTCCTCTGCAGAAAAAATCATGTTTCAATGCAGTAGCTCAGCAAGATAGCAAAGAAACAGTTTCCAGAAAGATAACTTTTCTTTGTTGTTGAATGAACTGTTGTAAAGTGACGCACAAAGAATTTTGATACCTTTGGTCATAACCCTTATTAGTGTCCTTTAATAAGGAATGAAAGAGGTGCTTTAGCCACCTGTCCTTAAAGTTTAGGGCTGTGTGGGTTTCTTCCCCCGTCCCTTCCCCTTCCTTGTTTTCTCTCACTTTTTAAAAATAAAGATAATACCAACTATATCTGTTTGCTGCACTGGCAAGTCTCACAATTTAACTAAAAAAAGTGAAGTCTATCTATGGCAAATAGCATCTTGTAACACATTTCAAAACTAACATGTAATAGGGTTTAACAAATACAAGTCAAAGATCAAGTGGTTAAAGGGGAAATGATAAATAACTTGTAACCTCATTTCACTCTGAGCCACTTCTATCTACCCTTTCAAGTCATGCAGGGCACACTGACAGCTCCTTAAAAGAATAAAAGCATAATACTACCCTTTTCCTTCCATCTATTGCAAGATAAACAAACCACCACAAACAGTCCTTATCACTGAAGTTTCCAGAAAAAAACAAGACCAAAACTCCTCACAAATAAACAAGCACAACTAAGGGAAAAAAAAAAAAGTGAAAAACTCCAAGTTTTATCACTGGGAGAGGGGAAATGACTGAAAGGCTTTCCTTTTTACAGGTTTTATTTTTTATATATTTCATCCCCCAAATTACATGCAGCTCAATCTAGCAGCTGCCAAAGAAAATTAGTCCTTTTACAGAAAAATGTAAAGAATACGCTTTTTAATTACAGGACAGTTTCATTCCAGATTTTTCTAGAACATGGCTATTACCATGGGAGCCTGCTTATAATGTGGAATATTACATATTATATATAACAACAATATATACAACAAGATAGAATATATAACAATATATAAATATAATATTTTATGTTGTTAAGACCTTATACGACTGGAACGTTAGCTCTGATGCGATCCCAGGGCACTTCATACTATCAGACATGGACAGTTTTGTAGCGCACACAATTACTGAACACTAACAAAACTAGATCTCCCAGGCTACATTCAAAGGGAATTAAGGATTGTTGACAACTTCTACAGGGAAAAAAAAATATTGGAATAAGGAACCACCAAAGTTTTCTTAGCCAACATGGAAATAACTAACACATGCATTTGGAGAGATATAGTTCTGTCCAAGGCATTAGAAAATAGGTGCCTACTGACAGGTTTCTACCTCCATATTTAGGAACTTACTTAGTAGCACCACTGTCAGAAAAATTAAATGTTCTGCAATACAGCTGAAATAAAAGCTTTTAGTGTTGTAGTAACATCCCTCCAAATAAACTCAGGCCAGACCACTGAAATATGCAGGTCTGGATTTAGTGGTCTAATTTTAGGCTCCCAGAATTAAGAACAGAGGAGTGACAATCATCCAACAACACTGCCAGCTGAAACTGCTTCACTTCATAAGTCTTTCAATTAATACTGTAGTATTCTTCACAGATTAAAAACTTTTAAAAAACCCAACAGTTTAGTTCTTTCTCATAGATTGTACAAGAATCAGCAGTATTCCAAATAAAAAGAAAATATGTTCTGAATGTCTAGCAGCAATGAGCAATCACTGAAAGGTTCAAACTTACTGTTTTCCAAATACCATTTGCTTCTGCTTGGATTGCAAAAACACTGAGAACAAACAAAACAAGATCAAACAGAGTCCACATTGCAGAAAATCTTGAATTAGCAACAGAAATCTCAGAAGCAAGAAACAAAAGTCAAACAATAGAAAGCAACAAGGAAGTAACTTGGAACAAGTCTACAAATTAGGCTTTTCATATATCAGCAAACACATCTTACTTCTGTTTTTCCCCAAGTAACATTACTCCAGCCCATGCTGAAATGAGCCTGGATTCAGAGCAGCTCACACCAGGTGTGGCAAAAAATCCAGAGGAGAGGAAAAAAAAAGAAAATTGCTTTGATGGCATTGTTATCAGGAGTCTTATAGCTATAAACATACCACTTTGTTCATTTTTATATCAGAAGTTAATGCAGTTGTTACCATTCAGGAGAAAACACTGTGAAATTAAGTCTCTTCCCTTCTCCCTACCCCAGTTTACTAGCGATCTCTGCAGGCCCACAGCACAAACAGGTTGCTTTAGAAAGTTTTGCAGAAAATTAGAAAGGCAGTTCAGTTACCATTCAGCCAGCAGGTTTCCAAAGGAGAGCCATAAAGCAAGACAGTGTGTTGCAGTATCAGGACAGAGGATGGGCAACCTCTGGCTGTGCCAGGTAGAGGAAGTCCCTACTCCCCCAGACCTGGCTAGCAGGTCACTACACCCTGGCACTCCTCGACCTATTTCAGGCAACAGCTTAAAGCCACCTGTTAGAATTCCAAATTAGGCCAATTAATTTAGAACCAGGTGATCAGGGGTGTATTCACAGCGGCCACAGCCTGAGCATTAGAAATAGGAACTGGTGGGAGACAGGAAGCGACAAAGCAGCTTGGGGTCAATAAAATCCATGTATAACCTTATAAGTGTGGGGCAAACCTCTGACCTGGGGAAAAAGTGCCAAAGTAGCTGTAAACACAGGGCTCAGAGAGAGGCCCTGGGCATGCATTAGTCAGTCAGAAAAATTAAGTTACAAGTGACTCCGGCAAAGCAGTTCAGGGTCTCTGCAGTGCTCAGTGCTGGAATGCACTCATCGAGCCCAAGCCCATTATAAGGTCCTCAGAAGGAAGGCTTTCTCTGCACCATTTGTGAGCACAAACACGCTTCACAGTCCAAACACTCTTCAGATCCCACAGCCCAGAATCAGAGGAGCTGGGCTGAACAAAAGAAGAGGGAGAATGCACAGATTTCATTTCAGCTATGAAAGAAAACAGTGGTAATCACTCACACAAATCCTTTTTCCTTTGAGTGAAGAGTGTAAAGAATAAGCAGCAGTTCAGTAGCTAGAGCCATGGGTCTGCTGATTAAAGCTGCTAGTTTTTGTCAGTGCCCTGAAGCCCCATCAGCCCTTGTCTGCGCTGATGGAAAGAGAGAGCTGGGAACCTGTACTGCAGTTGTGTGGGAAATGCTTGGCAACACAGCAGGCAAAGGGTTAAATGCACAGGGAAAGCACAGAGAAATTGAAATACTTTGTCCCAGGAGGCTGACACACACACCCTAGAAGCCTTCAGACTGTTCTGCAGCCATATATCAAATGGTCACCTTTGTTTTTCTTTTTTAAGTTAGAGATGACAAACGATTGACAGACACTTAAGTTTTCAAAGCTCTACTTAATTTTCTATGCCTGAACAGTTTCATGGCCCACTTTTTAATTGCTGCATCTAATGGAGGTGGGAAGGTAGATGAAACATGCCAAGCTTTGAGACAGTGAAGTCTGTCCAGTTCCTATTGTTTTGCTATTTATTTCCACAGTGGAAGACCATAATTTGTGGCACTCCACCCTGCCTTGTGCATTCAGAAGCATTTTCTTTAATATAGCACTCTTAAGAGAACAGACTCATCTTGCATTTTAAAATACGTCATTCACTGCTGTTTCATAAGGTACCCTTGGAAGGCTGGAAACCTGAAATCTAGCCACAGCTGGGGCTAATCCTGCCCCACGGAACAATATGACAAACCCCCCAGACTCCACTGGAAGTTGCTTAAATTGGGGAGAACCTGGCCACTGATTTCTTGCATGCTCTATTACAGAATACAGCTAACAATTTGATTTTGCAGGGGCCAATGTATATTCACCTGGACAGACTTTCAAGACATTACAAGCAGGAGGAAAAGGAGTGAAGAGACTAACATTTTAAAAGAATGACTAACCATTGTCTTTCACAAAACAGAATGTAGATTTAGATGCCTGAAAAAGGACGCACAGGACAAGGTTCCCCAAAGCACAGGAATGATCTAGGAACACAAGTCCCACAACTCAGCTTTTAGTCTCATGTGCACAGGGACTGCCGACCATGTAGATGTGTTGAACTAACTTTAAACTAGATACCTAGACATGCTTTGGGGACCATGTTATGGCAGCAATTTCGGTGGCCACTTTTTCCACAGATGATGACCACAGGCACTTTCTGCTGACTTCTGTTTTACTATTTGGCAGCAGAATAAATAGGGGTCCCTTTCTTTCCCTTTTCTTCCCCCCAAGAGATGGATATTGCCTCTAAGTGAGCTGAGTTCAGCTATGTGCAGCAAATTCTATGTAGACCTCAGCATCCCGAATTGCTTTTTCACAACCTCCAGGAATGGGGAAGAAGTATTCTTCCCATTCAAAAGACTGAAAATCCAGCTTTTTAATTTTTATATTTAAAAACTACACACACTTGCAGGTTTCTTATCAAATGTATTTCATTCTAGTCTAGAAAAAAATATCTGCGGCCAGGCTCAGAATAGGATTTATGGTTCTAAAGCAAGACTTAGATGAGAACAGATATGTTCCATCAAAAATGCAACTCTGGATAAACAAAGGACCCTGCTCAGCTCTCCCTTGATTACCTGCACTATACCATGAAATGTCAAGCTTGCATTTTATACAAACTAATCATGAGATAAAATGGTTTATCTTTCGAGGGAGCAGAACACCAGAAGTTCCAGGCAAATATCCTATTAGGACATAGGGTACCTCCTCCCTTTGTTCTATTTGGTCTCATGGATCTTTTCTCATTGAAACACCTACCTTAAAAAGAAAAACAAAACAAAAAAAAAAAAAAAAAAAAATCCCAAAGAGTTGAAAGGAAAGAACTGCAGAGTGCCATTCTTAGCAAGACAAGTAGCTTTCAGCTTTCTCAGGCAAGAAAACAAAATTAACATCTTTCACATACTGACAAAATACCTAAATTCTACGTAGAGGCAACAATGACCAGCACCCACCCCACACTTGTCACCTTTTGAAAGGAAGAGGTACCTCCCTGCATACATTTTCCTACTGTCTTCCTCTCAAGCAGCTCTTCATCCAGCATACTGGTTTTATACAGGGGGGCTGAGTTGTGGTAATTTGGGTGCCATTCTGGCACACTGCAAAATAAGTCCATACATGCCTCACTTATAGCTGTGCATCCTCTCTGCCTGTTACCTACAAGGCAAACTCCTCCGTAAGCAATAGCCCTTAACATCCTAATTTCCCTCTACTTCCTACAACCTTGCATTTTCAGTCTCCCCTCAGACCTGGAGAAAGGACCCACGTTCCTGTATTTCTCTTTCAAAGGTTAACTGCAAGGTAAAGCATAGCTGCAGTTCCACAGCACTGCAGGGGGGGAAACAACAGGAACAAATGAAAATAAGAGCTGGGAATAAGAGGAAATCCCTTAATCTAGTTTAGCTTGTTTCATCTTTTCTCTTGCTGCCCATGAAGAAAGCAATCACCTCGGAGTGGGGGTGGGTGGGTGGAAATAATAGTTCAATAATCCCAGTTTATTCCTGGCACAGAGAATGAGTCCCTAAGCTATTTCTTGTCAACTGGGTGCCATTAGACCACTGCCAGCCAACCTGTGACTAATTTAAGGAAACGCAAGTGCAGCAATCATCAGCCAGCAGGCACCAAGGCAAGATGGGCTCACTGCTCTAGAAAAGACCCTGCAGAAAAAAATGTGCATCATTTCAGGCAGCAAGATGGTGCAAAGAAACAGACTGCAAAAAGATGACAGACACCTTTCTCATACCTGGCCAGGACCCAATCTCTAGGGAGACTGTGCTCTCCCCTTCCCATCACCTTTATTTCAAGAGTCTGAATGTTTACTTGAACTAAACTTATGATACAGAGGCTATGCTCTGGTCATTCAGCTTAATCCCTGACCCTGGGGATTGGGGATTTTGTGTGCATATGCATGTCACCCATTAAAAGCCAAGCTGAAAATTAGAATCATAGAATTATTGTTATTATTAAGGTTGGAAGAGACCTCTAAGATCATCAAGCCCAACCATCAACCCAACACCACCATGCCTCCTACACCATGTCCCAAAGTGCCATGTCTACACGTTTTTTGAACATCCCCAGGGATGGTGACTCCACCACCTCTCTGGGCAGCCTGTTCCAGTGCCTGACCACTCTTTCAGTAAAGAAATTTTTTCCTAATATCCAATCTAAACCTCCCCTGACGCAGCTTGAGGCCATTTCCTCAAATAATGATTCTTAACAGTACAAGAGCCTCTCTTTCTGCAAAAGAAAACTGAAATCAATCCAAGTCTTCTTTCTTTAAATATTTAGACATATGTATAGCAGTGGCTGAGATCTTCCTTTAGCACTAGTGAACTATTATAATACGGGGAAGACACTTCCATTACAGGTTTTAGGTAAAAAGTTTCACCTACTGATGTTTGCAGTATAGTTTCTCCCAGGACCTTTAATGTTGTTGCTGTTCTCTTACATGAGAGATCTTGCCCACCCTGCCACAACCCCTTGCAAAATATTTATTACTTATGCTGGATCAGTAGTATATCCCAGCAAAGTATTTCCAGTGCTGATCCCAGTATTAGCGTTAAGAATTATATTCTTCTATCACACAAAAATAGGATTATTTTCATCCATCTCCTGATTCTTTAACTCTGGCATTTGCACTATTGAAGTTTTTTTCTATGGCTTTGCAGGTAGAATCTCTTTTGTTACTGTTCTTAAAGCTGAGGTTGTCACAATCACACATCTCCAGAATCTGGGGTTTTAAGAAAAATGTTACTGTGATACTAAAACACTCAGGATAAAAGCTGCCTCCATCTTCTTTGCATTTTCTCAGTGTCACCAATGTGATTTTGGTATTTGTAACTAACTTACGGCCCTGATCTTGGACTCTCCTTGCCAACTTGAAGCAAAACAAGATCATGAGCAAACAGCCACCAATGCAATGCAGAAGGTCTGATTATCTTGAAAATAACAAATTTAAGAAAGAATGAACTCTTATGATAATCTATACCTATTGTAACAATTTTATATTCAGTTACATTATATTCCCTGAGCAGGGGTATTATTTAAGCGTCATTATTTTATCATTTCAATTATTCAGTTTCTCAAGTACCTCCATGTGCAGAAAATCTGCATGTAGAGAAAGCCATGTATATATATGTGTATGTATACACACACACATCCACACTAGTTTATCAAGCATCAATGTTATAAAACTTCTTTAAAGCACAGCAGAAGCCTGTCAGTCAAATAGCTGGAAAAGACAGATTTTGATATTTCCCCCTCACTAAATATGAATACATTACTTTGAGACAAAAATAATAATGCCTTTCTTGGTTCATGTTTTATGCAAAAATCAGTTTTGGCAGATAAGATTTTTATCTAAGAAGTAGATTTAGTGAAATAACTAAATTATCTTCCTAGCTTCTAGACTTAAATAATCTTCTGCAAATCACTCTCTATATATCCCTTAAAATACAGGAAGACAAAAAACAATATCCACCTTCAGAAGACACTCAGAAAGCCTCAGGTAGAAAGACTACATATATATATTTAAGGTTCAGTTTGATGTCACTGATATTAACAAGACACAGTCATGTGTGGACTTTAGAAACAGATGATGTGCCTATTTATCAGTTGGCTACTTCCATTACAGCTGTGCCTC
Organism: Morus bassanus; assembly: GCA_031468815.1. NCBI lineage: Eukaryota > Metazoa > Chordata > Aves > Suliformes > Sulidae > Morus > Morus bassanus. The sequence goes on along the minus strand of CM062567.1, from coordinate 51,774,063 downwards.
AGTAATTAATCACGTAATTGCTCCTCCTATGCCATCCAGCACTGTTTTAAATCAAGCCAGAGGACTTTGCCCTGAAGTGGATTAGGAGGGTCTATGTCACAGGAGCACTGCTTCAGAAACAATAACAAGTAGGCAACAATAATGACAGCCGTTACTGTTCTCATGGGGTTATGCCCTTTGATCAGGTACAAAATACAATATAATAGAAAGCAAGCATTTTTCTTTTTTTCAGTGTCAGTGTTCATGAATACTTAATAGGAAATACTGTGCATCTCTTTACAGCATTAAGCAAGGACTAATGTTTTTTATGTATATTCATTTCCACTGGGAGGAAAAAAAAAACAGAAAAAGTTCTCTTCCATTAACATAAGCTTTTTCAGTATGTTTTTACACCATTTGGGGATTTATTTTTTTTTTCCAAAAGCACTCTGACTTTATAGCTGGTTTGACTGAAACAAACCCTTGCTGTGAGCTTTTTCACATAAGATGTCGAATATTTCCAAATTCTTTCTACCCTGTGCCCTTTACACCCACATGTGAAGAAAATGCAATTGCTACAGTACAGTAGAATCCTTCTGCCCTAACCCTGTTGTTGACCTCTGCAGATATGACCAAGCTTCTCTTCATTAAAAAAGAAGCTGAACCTCTGCTGCCATTCCTCTTCCCCAGTTGACTTCTTATCAGAGTGCTGATGGAACATGCTCAGGACTGAATCTGACTGTTCACTTCCATGGGAGTTCAATCCCGCTCTCCATTTTGCTGAGTTACTAGGATGAGAAAATGGTGCGGTATGCAAGTAATATAAATATAAAAAGGTATCCAGAGCTGGGAACATCTTTTAGTTTTAAGACTGTATTTTGCAGAGTAGGGCTGGGAACACCATAAAAGTGCACATTAGTAATATCTGAAACAAAAAAGCTTTACAGGTAACAGTAAGACAAAGAATAAGCTTTTAGCATCTTCCGCTTCTCTGTATATTCTCAGAATATAAAAGTTACTATAGATAACATCAGCCTGAACTTTTAGAAAGGATAACTGGTTTAATTACACTAATTTTTTTTTAAATCTTTCTTCAGAAATATTGCACAACTACTTTCCTGACTACAAAACACAGTATTACTTCTCTCCCCTAATACAATATATCAGAGTCAAGGACAGCATAGGACAAAAGTTCAAGTTCCTTAAATTTCTTGGTTTAGAGCTTCTAAAACTTATTATTAACAGGTCCTGGTGTTGACATTTTGGTTTCAAATTAACATACGGAAAAATCACATAGTAAAAATTTTCACTTTGGTACTCTGCTCATTTTTCTCTTTCATGGTTTCCTGTTGGAGAGTAAAAAGCAGATGCTACCTCCTTCACATAATGGGATAATGACTTTCTGTGTCACCTCTTGTCCCTTCTCTTAATGTTTTACACTGTAAGAGGAAAAAAAATGCTCAACATACTGGCCATTTGGTAGTTCTGAGGCAAGTGCTGCATTGGTTCTGTACCTGGTATAGGACTCAAAGGCCAGCCTTTTCAGGCAGCTTTCAATTCCTGATGATTCTGGTTCTAAATAACTAGGTCCTGATTTGCCATCATGGCAAACAAGTGTAAATATACCCAAACTCAGCCACTGTAGGTGCTCACTCTCCCTGAAAAATCAGATAATCTTCTGTCGAGATCACACAAAACCTACAGTAGCAGAAATTAAAATTAGGGCATTCTCTTTGAATTTTTTTAATAACCTCTCCACTTTTGCAAAAAGATTTCATCTAAGTACTTTATTTAAACTTCAGAGGCTTAAAATCTATATTCCACACACACCCAGTCATAGGAATAAAAACAGTATCTTCTGCCCTCCAAGATTTCTCAAAACTATCTGCTAAACCTTCTTTCATGTTTACCCTTACATGAGAAAAAGCCAGCAAAAGAGCTTGAGAGATTTAATGCAAGAGTTCTGAGTTTTCCTGCAGTGAAGGAAGAGGATGGAGTCATGGTATTCAACAGAGGTAACAGTGACAGAAGGCAGCACTGCCTGAGCAAGTAGCAGGCCGCTACATCCTCCACAGGAGCAGCAGCACAGTAGATATCATGAAGTATGGTTGAGTAAGAACCAATTTGGCCAAATGGAAAATGAGCAGAAAAAAATATTGTTTCAGTTTTGATATGTATGATTTATAGGAGGAGTGTACAATAAGGCAGGGGAAAGGATATCGAGTGAAAAGGAAAACATCCCTTCCCAGTCAAAGTGAAAAGTTACAATAGATGTGAAAAGTTTGTTTTGTTTGGGGGTTATATGACTCTCTTGCTTATCATTTTTCTCCACTTTTTACCTAGGTCAAGTTTTTGAAATATTGAAAGAAAAAGTTTAAGAGGACTTTAAAAAAACCCAAAACACTAATAGGGAAATGAAGTAATTCAGCTTTAGAAAATGAATCATTTTAACGTTTCTAATATGCATATGTTTTCTCCTCACCAAAACCATTTGCTGGTTTTGACCCATTTTCACAAGTGATGTTTGCATGTTTCCCCACAATTCCAGTACTGAGTGCATTTACCCTGTCAGACTAATTTTGCTGGGTGTTACCTGGAGGTGAGGATGCCTGCACATCCCAAGGACATTTGTCTTAGCTTTGGAGGAAGAGAAGTTTCTATGGAAACAGAGGCAGGGTCCCAGCCCAGCTGGTCTGAGCAGCACCACAGGTACCCAGCCCTGTGCAAACTCCAGCAGGTCCTGGTGCTGGCTGAGAAGATAAGCTTTCTGTGTTCCCAGGCAGCTTTCTTGGGCCAGGAGTATCAATATCTAGGGAGCTTTGCAAAGCTCAAAACTGAGACAGTGAATTCAAGGTCAAGTCTAAAAAAAGCTACCACCACACAAATGCATATCTTTATCTCAAACTCAAGAGCAGCAGCTGGAAAGTCTTAAAAGAATAGGCCCACAAAGAGATGACCCAGAGGTCTCCTTAGTCCACACAAACATTCAACAGGTATTGCTAAGCTTAGAGAAAGCACTTTGGGTTGTTTTTTTGTTGTTGTTGTTTGACTTAGTTAGACTTTAGTGTCTATCTGTCTGTTTGTGGATTTGTTGGTTTTCTTTTTTTTTTTTCTCAAAACATACCAGCATTTTATCTGCTTTTCCTCCTCTAGAGGAGCTAATGGAGTCCACTCTGGCACACAACTGGGCTTTCTGTTTCAAAACAAAAGCTTTTCTTCTGACTCTGTCATGATTTTTCTTCCATGCCGTGGCCAATCTCTGTCCAGATCCTCTGATGTATCCTTGGCAAAGCACTCAGCTCTGCAGGAGCCATGTGTGGCCTCTCCTGCACAGCAGCAGTTCTACAACATAGCAGCCAGTTGGGCAAACACACTAGATCGTGCTCATTTCTGGTTTTGCCGAAGGTTAACAGAGTCAGAAGCAAGAAAGACACTGTCAAAGTGGAAACAATGGAAGGTGCTATGCCAAGTATAGCTTAAGCAATAATGGAGTTAGAAACCAGCTTCAGCCATTTGCTCCAGCCTAATCTCTCTCGAGCTAAAAAAAGGGGTGAGAGGGAGAAGGGTGTTGAAAATTATCTGTCTCATCAGACCCAATTCTTCATGAACTCAGGGCCAAAAAAACTGAGATAATTTAAATTGGCCACTAAACCCATAGAACTGTGACAGTCTGCACCCATCAAAAATTTGGTCACAGATTGTTTCTGGTTTGCCGTATCTCTGCCTGCAGAGAAGCCTCTGCTGTGGTATGTGTGATGAATGCATATCATCGCAGGATGGGCAGAAATCCAGTCACTCGGCACAGGACAAGGCAGGGAGAAAAAGAACATTTTAATTTCTTTCATGCTTGTTGGCTTTGAAAATGTTTGTACTGAAATAATTATTGTTTTATTAAATAATGCAGCTTCATAATTACGACTTCTAAAACAATGCATTTATTCTCCAGAGAATCAGAAAAATGTGTATGTGAATTAAACTACATTTACAGAATATCCAGATACATTTCTGAAAAGGCAGGCAGAAGGAGATATTTGTGGATTTTTTTTTTCTTAAATGCTTTGCACAGAGGCAGCAAAAAAATCACTTATGTACTTTGTGTAACGATAATAATTAGCTCTTATGTAATCCAGCATAGAAACTCTGCGTGGATACTGGCACAGCAAATTAATCAGAGGTCCTTGTGGTCTGGATGAGCTAAAGAAAGATCCAGTAATGCAAAGACTGTGGCCAGCTTAGAAATCCCTCTATGACCACATCTACAAAGCAGGACTTAGCTCCCGGTGTGGGGCTGCTGGGAATGCCCTACTTTGTTCTGATCACGTATTAAGATAAAAGTCAAAAGGTTCATGTCATTCTCCTTCCTAGCATCTAGGACAGAAATCCAGGTGTGTGAAGCTGGGGATATCTCCTATGTCATGATCACTTGGAGAGAACAAAGACTGCAGAAAACACCACACACCTGCTGCACAAGTTTGTGCCTGCTGCTAGAGGAAGACTGAGAAAAGTACAGTGGAAATACTTTACTGCAGGACTACTTGAAAGTCTAGATGCCAACCAGTTTTTGCCTGACAGTGCAGACATCACAGTTATGTGAGGTACCACAAAGTCCTTCCAGAAAAGGTGTTTCTAATTTTACAGAGTGGTCTCTTGCTTTAAGCTGAGAATGATCACTTCTGAACAGTGCTAAGCAATGCCCTTGCACAATACCCAGGACAAAGCTGGGCCTAAGACCACAAGCCCCTCTTATACCACAGAGCCTGTGTTAATTAACCTTGGGGATACCACTCAGTCCCACACTGCTAGAACTGCAGGAGGTCCATGACAGACTTTGATTACTGACAGCTAAAAATCCAGCAACATTTACAACCCAAAATGCCTCCCTCAGAACACATGTCTTTGCACCTCAGTCCATAATTCTTTAGGGCCCATTTGACCTAATGCTGTAACAGATGGCAAATAGTATTTTAATTCCTCCAGCACTATGCCCAAAACCTATGGCACCAGGGAGCACCAGAGATGGAGTGAAATTACCAGGGCCATCCATGAATCAGAGCTAATAAACTCAGATGGACCCAGATTGTCTCTCTATGTAAGTACACAGAGAATGCCAGCATACCTGGATTGTCTCAGATTTTTCTGCTACTTAGATGATCCCAGTCCATTGTTATTCCAGATGATGGAGCACTGTCTGCCTATTCAAAGTCTTATATTAATCATTATATGCTTATAATGTAATTATATTACACTATAATGTAATTATAATATACATTATAATGTATAATATAGCTAATAACCAAGCAATCATTAGCCCCAGAACTGGAACCAGTTTGGAGCTCTATCAATGCTGAACACTACAGAATAACTCCCTCATGCACCTTACAGGTGATGCTCTCCTGTCCATTTCATCTTGTAACACATTTCTTAGCATGTTCTCTCTTCCCTTCTTACAACCACACTGTGTTTCCTGCCCGTTAGTTGAAACCATTTTGTCTATGTAACATCAGCCACACTCTTTGCTTTTGGAGAAAGCATTAACTTATTTGGTGCTTGGTTGGTAAGTCTACATAATCTTTATATCAAAATAATGCCTATTTCAAGATAGAAAAACATTTTTCATATGCTAAAGAGAATAATGGACATGCTTTCTCTCTGATCCAGCTGAGTTATCCTTTTGCCAGAAGCGAGAAAGAAGGGATCCATAGAATGCAGATATTTTTTCTCTCTTCCTTTCTTTTCTCATTTGTACCTATAGAGATATTTCTCTCTTGTGCTTTTTTTAAAAAATAATAAAGAATTGTTTCCATTCTCAGCAATCTTATTGCTGGCAGTAAAAGCACATATTAGCACACCCCTGACTGCTCCCATCCTTTTCCAGGTCAAAAGGCAGTATTTACCAGAAAACTCATGAACTTTCAACAACATGCTGTCATTGAACTGGAGACCGCTGGAACCATCAGAGTGTGGGGACTTGGGTTCACATATCCAAAGTTAATCTTCACACTTCATCATATCCCAGCTAGCTGAGCAGTGTTGGAGTGTTCAGACCAGCCTGGCTCTCTCCAAGATCATGGCAGAAAACAAAAGCCACACTGCTGTCTTTCTATTCCTGTAAGAGTAGCAGAGATCTTTTTCACATGCCAATTTGTATTTTATGACTCCTTAGTTCAGCATCTGTGGCTATGCATCAGCCCGAAACTCAAAAGTGTGTCTGTGTGCCTACAGTTATTTAGTCTATGACTGAACCACCAAACAGCTGCTGGTTTACTTTTGTGCATCATGACATGGTAAGCTTGCCATTTGAAAGCAATTTGGGTACTCAGTGAACCACAGTACACTGTCTGCCAGCTCATGCATACCACGGGTAGTGTGTCAAATTATACATTACAACTACCCATGGTACCTCTCATTTATAACATCACATCGCATTATGTCGGGTTACGTTGTGTCAAGCCACATCATTTTCTCTAAAGGAAACTCACGTCAGACAGAATTGCCGTGATAACTTCCATTCTTTTTTATTCCATTTAATATGAATGACCCATCTGTAATAATACCAGTGACCTCCCCCTTCCTCTTCCATCTCTGAGGACCTCTCAGAGATTTTTGTTTTCTTTATACAAATGCTAGAATCAAATATGTAATTTCTCATCTCAAAATACATGCTGCCAGTTTAATAAGGGCTCTGTCATCCAGTCCCTCAGGAATGTCTCCTGAAACAGCAGGAATGCAAAAAGATACTTTATTACTTCAATAATACTAATATTTTCTGTTCTATGGTGCATCCACATCCCATCCAAGTGGATTACAGCTCTTTGCAAACATTACCTTTCAAAAGACCACCCTGAAACAAAGGTTGGCTTGCAAATGTGTTGGGGCAGCTGCCCTACTTGCTTGTTCACTTGATATGCTCTGGAGCATTGTGGAATACATGCATACTGCCTGAGGCCACTAGAATTGTAGATTTGGTGGGAGATCTGAGGACTAGATCACACTCCCCTGCATACTGCAGTTCTCCATGGTTAGTTACCTGTTATTCTTTTCCCAACACCTTTGTTAGATTGACAAGACCTTGGATAAAGGACCAGTTTTATACAGGGCATCTGGCATAACAAGGTATAATCTGGATACCTGACACACTGTAATACACTAACTTTGTAATGCTGGAGGTACCAGACTATGAATATGTGCATGTGTATATATATATGCATGTCTTGATTGAAGCAGGCATCTGCCCCAAAATAACCATGCACAAAATCTGCTTTTTCCTCTATCTTCGTTATACATGGTTACACCCGCAACCAGGCCCTCTTTAAACTGAAGGCCTCTTAGTCATAAAGCAGTAGAAAAGGAAGCACGGCTCCAATATAGCTTTTTCCACAAGGTCTGTCTCATCTCGAAATTCTGTGACGAGCTTCTTGATATGATGCAACTGCTGACTCCAGAAAGGTATAGGAGACCTGTTCAGAAAGCAGTTGTCTTCACCAGTGAAGGGGAACCCCAAAGGTTTAATGAGGGCTCAACAGCTGGCATCCCCTACCCTCCATGTGGCACACCAGTCACCCTAGCCTGAGCACCTGGCCATTGTGCTAGCAAGCATGTGGGAGAAATCCATGAGAAAATGAGAGTGACTGCAATCAACTGTATTTAAGATAACTATCACCTTAATCTTCAATAAGGTCTTGCACTGAGTTCTGCTACATTTATTTCATGCATAATTGCCAAAAGCCTCAGACTTTATGATCAGTATGCTTACTGTACTGACAACTCAATAAATTTCCTATCTGTAATATTTTCCAGTAATACATAAATTTTATCCCTTATGAAAACACACTGTGAAGAAACAGGTTACCACTGTTTTTATCTAACTGTAACAGGATGCAGCATTCAAGTGGAAAATACAGAGTTTATTACAGCTCAGATATTAAATAGTTTCAGTGTTCAAAAGGATTATATTTTCTGTACTAATTTCATTGTATTTTCTGTACAAAATTCATTCTTTAATTAAGGCCCTGTTGCTTGTTCATCCAGCCAATATAATGATTTATCTTAGAATACTCAAAAAAAAAGACGTATTCCTACTGAACAACAGGAAAAAAGATAGCTAAAAAGAGACCAAGAAATATGCAAGTTTTGCTCAAATAGTTCAATAAGGATGTATGTATATGGTACCAGTTTTATTTTCTGTCACTTGAGGGTAGTAGATTAAATGCATTCTCTGTTCATAGAAATCACTTCTAATCTAAGGAAGAGTCCCAGAGCCAGAAGATGAAAAATTAAAACTTATTTTTTACAGCTCTAACCAGTGAATATTTGGGCCCAAAAGCTACATTCACGTTCTACAAACAAAGGATGAAATATACCTTCTATTATATATATATGCACAGGGATCCCACTGCAATCAAGAGCACAGGATATAAATCATTTGGAGAACTTCAACATAAAGTACAAATTTGAAATTACAGTACACCAAACCAAGACCTGTGCTTTTGGATGCCTTTCAGAATGATTAGATGTGAAAGATTAATGTGAAAGCTAGAGTTGTGCATTTCTTTGTTCATCTAAAATTTTTTTCTACACAGCCACAATAAGGACAGGCTTATAAGCAGCACACTTAGAGAACAACAAGAGATTAACTGTTCCCCAATTTAAGAAGGCTTTTAGTAAATAAGTGGACAACAACTTTGGACAAGAGACTCTCCAAAGGAAACATGCACCCAACATTTGGGGATACTTGCTATACCAAGTCTTAACAGGTGTCTTGTCAGGAAACCACAGGCCTGTGAAAACTGAATTCACCTATCCAGAGGACTGAACAACGTTTACGCCTACTTTCACATGCCAAATCATTTCTGTGTGATGCTGGGCACATTGTTCAAGGAGGTAGCTAGTGGTCAGTATTTGTATGAAGACAGTATTCTGGGTTAGGATTTTTAAGTTTTAAGATGCATGGCACCAGACTCGCAGAACCCATGATCACCCAGGACTGATATTATAATAATAACAACAACAAGCAGCTTGATACATTTCTATAAAGCATGCTAACCAAAAACTCAGTCTAGAGTTTCAGGCTTGATAACCCACCTTAGCAGATACTTAAAAAGACATAATACAACATTTTATATTTAAAAAATTAACATAGCCTCTGCTTTCAGGCCTCCATTCTCCAGCATTAGGGTGGAGGCGCTACCTCACCTCTCTAGGCCCTCAAAAGCACTAAGCAATTAATGTTCAAAAGTGTTTAGACACAATCCTGAAAACCCTTAACAGGCCCCCAGGGAGAAGAAGCCATTATGCACTGGGAGCAGGGTTTGGGTGGGGTGCCCTGAACACAGGCCCACAGCCACGTATAGGCCTGACTGAATGCAAATATTGAAAAAGAAGCTAAGACAAAAAAGGTCTGTGGAAAAGGATTACTAGCCAAACAATTAACATTCACAGAGGCTGAGAACAGCACCTCATAGTTATTGAGGGCTTAACTTTGCAGCCTTACTCCCCCAGCCCCATTTCAGAGGGGGTAAGAAAACATGGCGCCTACTGTTGTGACCTGCAGAGCCCACAGGCCAGGGCATGCAGCCCTGCCACACCTGAGCATCATTAGGCAGGCAAGGGGCTCCCTCGGCGGCCCCAGACACAGTGAGGGGGTGAGTCAGGCCGACAGAGCAGGAGATGAGGCTGCAAGCACAGACCCACAAAAAGCACACCCCAAAGATGGAAGCAACAACCCCAAGCTGAAATGGAGCCCCTCAGCCATGGGCAGGGGCAGGCAGGCCCCAGCTGGGGCCACTCAGGGCTGCTTAGCCTTATTTGTGCCTCCAAGGATTTTGAGTTTTTAAATCAAAGAGCTGGGGAGAAGAAGGAGGCTCTTTCATTTTTTAATAGGAACAAAACAATGTTTCCTCCAAATTGCATTCTGAGAAATGGCTGACTCACCTTCACCTGCAGCTTTCCTCACAAAAACATTAAGCCCGAGACAGAGAGCCAGCATGGAGAATTTCAGCCTGCCTGAAGGGTTAAAATCATAAGCAGTGGACAAAAAAGTCTGAAAATAAGTCGTCTTTAGCCAAGTGTCACAAACAACTTCTCCTGTGGCATTAAAATAAAAGGGAATAAATTCATTTCTGTGAGGAGGCTTATGCAAAATAACATCTCTCATAGCAACACACTGTTAAATGAACCTCATTTCAATGCTGCTTACACCAGTGTGGCTTTGATGTAATGCCGCTGCTCCTGATTTATTCCAGTTAAAGGGAAAAACGAATCCACCCGTGTATGTCTGGGCCTTTTTGTTATCAAACTCTATCAGAAAATACATCAAAACATCAGGACCATCTCAGCCTGTCAGCTTTACTTCTCAAAAGCCAGAGTGGTGCATAAACTCACAAAAGAGCTTACAGCTCAAAAAAACTCTCTCTTTTTTTTTTCTTCAGAGCTTGACTCCTTTCTGATCCCCTCAGCAGCATGTGTGGTGCACCCATTTTGTGCACAGTTGCTGTTTGTGCTAATAAAACAAGCCATAAAACTGGATTCCCCCAGCGCCGCGTTTGGAAGACGCAGCAATGGAAGCAGGCAGTGGAAATGTTTGGCTGCGGTTGCTCCCATCTCCCACCACTGCCTCGCTCAGCTACTCCAGCAGAAATGATTGTGGGACAACACCTGCGCCACGAAGCCCTTCTGGCAAAAGCCAGATCATTTCTCAGTCAGGTCGAAAGGCAAGGGATGCCTTACCACAAAATAGCTCTGCAATGGCTATACCCTTGCTGTAGAGCACCCTCAAACCTCCAGTGCAACTCCCTTCTTTGCAGAAAGGATAAGGCCCAAATTTTTACTTTCTACAGCTTCCCATGTAGAATTAAAATTTTAGTTTGAGCTGAGATGTCTGGAGAGAAAAGCTAGCAAGGAAAAATCTGGACTGTGTCTGAAATAGGGCAAGAGCACGGTTATGAATATATACCTAAGAGCTTGTAGCTGGATAGATTTTTCTTGTTGCTGTTTTTTTTTAATTCTCAGACACATTAACTTTTTATGATGTCTCTTGTAAAAGTGTAGCTAAAAATGAAATTGCAATAAAAAGAAATATAGCTATGTTATCTTCCTAATAATATATCGGATTTATTCTGCAACAACATATAAATTTCTAGTGCCCCAAACACCATGTCATCTTCAAAGGTCATTTTGTCTGTGATACTTAGAAAAAAAAGGAATAAGGTAGTATTATCTACTAATGCTTTACTCCTGTGTTCTTAAATTTTAACCTTTCTTGCTATGATCTATAAATGGATGCAGGTTTCTATATAATGAGCTGGAATCTTAGCAGATTTAAAATAGGCATAGTCCACTGAGTTGAACTGAGCTGTGCCAATTTATGCCTACTGAAGTTCTGGCCCACCATTCATAACCCTTTCAGCACTTTCTAACTAGCTTGATACATTCTTTCTCTGTTAATCCCCATTTCTGTAATGAGCAGCATACCAGAAAGAGTTGAAACTCCATTCAACTGTACCACATATTCCCTAAATTCTTAGCAACATGAAATAATAGCATGAACCCTGGACATCCTCACTTTACCTTAAGGTCTAATAGCTTGAGCTATGTGGTTACTTACAATATGGCACTTGTTGAAAAACTACAGCCAACATCTGACTCTCTTTGCCTTTCAGCCTTGACACACAGCAAGAATTTGCACAGCCTGGTGGATTATTTCATATATAGTTAGCAGGCTCATGCTTTTCACTGGGAGAGGTAAGCTGGAGAATTGCTCCATAGTCTTTGCTCTAAAGAACTACTTTTATGTCACTGGAACTTGATGTCTTGATATGCTTATCTTCTTGACTCGGTATTTATACTAGCCTTACCACAAGAGTATTTGAGCCTGTACTTTGTTTTATTACTTTATTTTTTTGGCATGGACCAAACTCTGTAATACCCATCCATTTCAGCCTAGCCACATAGTATCTGAAATACCATATAAAACAGAACAAGTTATCTCAGATCTGGATATACTTGCCAGAGTTGATATATTCACTCATACTGTTAGGTCAACGTTTATAATAACAATTTTTATTATATTTCTTATCTATTATTATAAGATTATGATCTAGCAGTGCCTGGAGGTCTCAGAAGTGGCTGGCTCATCATGCACATAGTGAGAGACAGTTTTATACTCCTGGAGAAACCATCCAAAATGAATTTGGGTTATTTAAGCAGCTGCAGCGTACCTTCTAATTTCAGCCTCTGGACTTGCACCAGACGTCATTTGGAGACACAGAGTGTGAGATGGTGGAAGATCATTTCCCAACAGTGATATTAGCTCATGTTTCTAAAGCAATTCTTACTGCCTCCCAGACTAAACGTCTTTAATGGCTGTCCCAGGAAAATAAATGGACCATGAGCAGAAGTAAGACAGGTTTCGACTCAACAAGGAAATTGTATGTGTGTTTGAAGTCATTTGAGACCCAGATGGAACTGAGGGTTTAAGAATAAGTCTCTGATCCATATTTGTAGTTGGGTAATTCAAACTGTGATTCTGCTGAGTTTCAGCAGTCTGTCATCATCTACATTTAATTTCACCCTCCAGGGTGCTCACTATAGTGCTAAAAACCCATACTAATAGGTGACTTTACAGAAAATACACTATAGCTGAATGAGAGACCCCAGAGCTGAAAGCGCAGAGAACTTCTGGAGAAGGAAAGAGAACAATGGAGAAGCTTGTGATACAGCTAATCACTCACTGACTTCTGCAAAAAATGTGGTCTGCCTTAACTCTGCTTTTTTTTCCAAACTGAGTACATGCTGCCCTGCTCTGCATATTTATTCTATAGATATCGCAGATGCATGTGTCAGAATCAGACTCACAACTGTAAAAGAGCAGTGGTTTAATATGTATCTTTAACACTGCTAAACATTTGCAACAGCAACAAAAACATGAGACCCCTTCTCCTTTTGTCGCTGGTGCTAGAGAATAAGAATAGGCTAATATTAGGATTATATAGGGATTAGGATAATATTAGGATTATATATACATGATAATTATATAAGAATAGGCTAATACTAGAGAATAAGGATAGGCTAGCACATATATCTGCATGGAAGGTCTTCCAGATGTACCAGGGGCCATTTTCATACTATGCAGCAGCTGCTGTTCCTGTTGTCTACATACGTAGCACCCACTAGTGTAAATGGCTTCTTCTCCCACCCTTTCTGCAAGAGTGCAGGGCCACAGATATGACTGAAAGCATGCCCCTTCCCTCCCTGATGTTCAGCCTGTTTTCCTGCTCAGCCTTTGACCTCTGCTGACAGCCCCCTCGTTTACTGGAAAACATCCACAGCATGAGTAGCACACTGGCAAAATCAATTGTCTGTGTACGCACTCCATACTGCATATGGAAATATTTTTCCACTGCTGAAGGAATAGGCAGGGCAGCCTGCAGACAGCAACATGGGAAAAAGAGAACCATCCAGTGAAAAAAATGCAGTGAGAGCTAATGAACTTCCTCTAAAAAGTGGTTTCACTCAATACAGGTGTTAGCATGCTAAAAGAAAGTTTTGTGCTAGTGCAGGAGTGAATCTAAGCAACTGATCTTTTGTAGAGGCTCTTCCCATTAGCAATCTCTCAACAGAAATCCCCAGAGGTGTTAGGAATCTGTAACATAAACCTGTGCTTAAAATGAAAACTTTCATCATGTTGTGTAAGGCTTTCCTTAATTTCAACCTTGGCAAAAAACAATACTACCTTCCACAGCTGCTGTTTCTCTCTAGACACTTAACAAGACCTCAGTCAAATCTAATACACATCTCACTTGCTCAAGGCACTCACAGACATTCTTTGGAGTGACAAAATTGCTTTGGCAATGATATTGCTGAGTAGAAAGCAGATTGGTAGATTCAGTAAGTGTAAGAAATGCACATGTGTATGTGAAAGGTTTAAAAGAAAGCTAACAGATGCCAGGCCTGTTCTTACTATATAAGTATCTCACGTGCAGGTAGAAAACCAGCATAAGAACACAATTAGTAATTTGCCCTTACAAGCTTTGTATTTGCACTGCTACCTACTCAGTCATTCACATGCCCAGTGTGCACACGCATTTTAAGAGTCAGTCCTCAGTCTAGTCTTAATTATGTCTTGTTTTGCATTTAAAAGCTTAAAAACATTTTATGGGCCAGTCAGCAATTCCAGGAACTGTATACTGAAGGAGGAATTAGAGCCTTGCTGAAGCCAAAGGGAGTTTTGCCATGGACTCCTGTATCTCAGCCCGGGTGCTCCCTGTGAGCTAAACTGAGGCTTCAGTTATTGCTCTGGCAATTTGTAACTACAGAAATGGAAGCTAGTGGCTAAAATGGAGTAGTAAGCGCCAAAAGCTACAATTCCAGTTGTTTCTCAATTATGTCATATCCCCATCTAAATACCCTTCTAAGAGACACTCCATTACCAAAGTCATTAGCAAGTCATTTCATTTCCATTATATCCACATTTTCATCCAGAAATAGAGGAGAAAGGTAATCAGCTCTCTTGCTCACCTACACACACTGCATGTTAATGCGGTTGGGATTTTTTTTATTTGGTTGCTTTCTTAATGCTAGACAAAACACTCTGGCACTTATTAACAGCATACTAAACCCACATCAATTGTACGTACACAGAAATACAAACCTAACCCTGTCTTACACTAAACTTCCTCCTCTGCTTTTAAAAAGATATAGGGGAAATTAGAGTCGCAGTGCAGATCTCCACATCAAGGAGTCTATTTGCCTGCTTACACTGTGTGAAGAAAATGCTCTTGGCATCCCAGAACAATCACCAATGCTAGACCTGCTGGCCAAAGTAGCTCCCAGCAATGAGAAATGAGGGCATTTACCCAAGGGCAGCTTCCAAAAGGAGCAAGTGGGTAAGTTGCACAAGTTGCTCAGGGAATTTGTGTCCTGGGGCCAATGCAGTCTGGTGTCAGCTTGTACAGTTTGCAGGGTCTACTCAGCTGCAACTAAGCCCATAAATCAAGGTTCACTTTGCATGTACTGATAAGTCAATATGACTCTTTAAACAGTATTTTCACATTGCTTCATTTTACTTATTTGGTTTGGCCTACAACTTGACTTCGGCCCCATTAACATCCTCTTGGCTACATAATGTGGCCAACACTTTAAACTGACCATCCCTTGAGGCAGAGGTATAAAGTGTCTGTTGCATGAATAAGTCTCTGAAAGTGCTCAGTCTCTGCTCAGTGCATTATGAACCACCAAGTTTAAAACAAAAACAAGTCAGGGTGGAGCCACTCCAAGCATTGGTCACCTCAGGCATATTTTGCTCCTTCTCTTGATCAAACAGATTAAGACTGTCACATCTTAAATGTAGAGGTGGGATAGCCTAATTAAAAACCTTCCTGAGTATCACATGAATGCCAAATAGAGCCTCATAAATAGCAAGGCAAAAGACATGTAATTAATTAACTTAGTGCTTGATTGATTGGCACTACCACACCAACACAGAGGATCAGCCATATGAACACAAATGAAACATCGATGTACAAGAGCAGAAAGGTTAGTTAAATGAATAGCTTTGTATGATGACAGAGAGAGATACTTACTTTCTACTTATGTCTTTGCAAATCTCTCTTTTAAGTCCCATACTAAGTAAACTCACAGTATCTGTGAGGTATGGCCACTCATCTGAGGCAAATTCCACCAGTAACTATGGAAAGCACCATTTATTGAACTTAGATCTGGTCACACTTCAGAACTGTTCTAAAAGATTTGGGTAGGTATTTTTCGATGAAAAGAGTTTGCGCTCTGTGGGTACACGCTGTTGCTGAAAAACAACACAACTGGAAATGCACCAGTTTATAGGAGAAATGAAGTCCTCATCCCCAATTCCAGCAGGGTCCCTGTGAGACACAGAGCTTGGTGTCTTATGCCCACATCCTCCTCTGTGTGCTGCACCAGGAAAATGCATCTTGCTAATGAAACATGTGCCTTATATTCTCATATATCTCTTATCTTCTCCACACATTTTATATAGCCTACACTTCCCTTTCAAATGGTTTAAACTATTGCTTGAGGAATCAAGCTGAACTGAGCTGTAGTCAAATAAAGGTTAGTGCCTTTCTATTAGGAAGGAATACCAATACAGAAGTATGAAAATTCTGTCATCACAAGTAGACAGATTCAAGTGTGACACTCTGTCAGGGCTTCTTTCCCAGGAATCTGAATGAGGAATATGTAGTATATATGTCACATAGGAAGTTGCCATAATCTACTAAATTGCTCTAGTTGTGTCAGCACACAAGCTAGCTGACATGGAGCAAACCAAGCTATGCATTTTTAGTGTCAGCTAAAATAATAACTGCCCTATATGTGCACCTATAAAATCCACATAATAAGTTGCTGCAGTAAGTGATGTCATCTGCACTGTGGAGCCAGGTTTCTGGCCAGATCCCAGCTCTAGATGTCTGCCGGGGTCATGTCTGGACTCCAGTCTAATGTGAGATCCTGTCCCTCTTTCATGCCTAGTTTCCGTGGGGAGGAAGCTGGACATATGGATTGGTGCAAGTCCATCATGCTCCAGCCTGGCCCCTGAACTCCTTTGTTTTGGAAACCAGATCACCATTTGATGTAGCCTGTAGAACCAGACTCTGATACTCTTATTCTTTCCCTGCTTATGTGCACTGGGTTCAGGTTTCCCTCCCATGTACAAGTCTTTTACTTTGTATAGTAAAACCTGTCTCAAGAGGTTGTGGTAGTATCCCAGATCCTGAGATAGCTGCAGAGGAGCTGTTTTGCACTGCATGATTTCATTAATATTTCCAGAATCACAGCACTAGAAATAAAAATAGATGTAAATGGTCAACGAGATTAACCTTTAGGGTTTTTACTGCTGCCTTTCATAGGAAGTTGGCTGGATTGTGTTTACTTTACCAGATTTCCCAGTAGAAACCCAGCAGGAGCCAGAAGTAAGCTAGATACTGCTGTTCAGCTGATTTGTATTGTCTTGCATCAGCGTAAGGCCGAGGATCCACAAATTCCCAACAGCCACCAAGTCTTCCCCCTCAAAAAAAGCCAGTCAGTGTCACCCTTCACAGATACCTGTCTACAGATTTTTGTGGACTTAGTTCCCAGCACTTCACTGGTCTTGCTGATTGTAATTAAAAATCTGTCTGTTTTCTGCCACTTTCTATGGATTGCTGACTCTGCTGCTATGTGTTTGTAGAGTGCTCTGGCTCACAGTAAACATTAATATTTCAGATTCCATCTGAAATTTTCTACCCTTGCTGCCTCTGCAGTCATGGGATAGCATATACATTTACCAGCGTAACCATGCAACAGGAAGTTGTTTAATAACACGTTCCCAAGGAGCCAGGAACTACAAGGATGAAAATCATTGCAAGCTCTGTCTGAACCAGCTGGACACCATGGATTTGAGTCACACGTAAAGTAGATACAAAACTTCTGGGACTGCTTTTGCTCTCAATCTGTCATTCTTTTAAAATGAATTTTTTTTAAACCATTCAGTGCAGAATACTCAGGGGAAGCTGAATTCTAATTCATTACCAAGGCATCTAGCGTTCAACTGACAGCAATGCAGGCATACCTAAATAAAGGAGATGCTTGGAAGACAGAAAAGCAGAAAACATTTTCCTTACTGCTTTTTTCACAATCCTCATGCAGACCTATTATGCTCAGTGGTACAGATAAAAGTAGAACAGTCACCGGTTAGGCTTGCTGCAGCAGAAAAATGTTATAAGAAGTCTTTTGGGGTAACCAGACGCTAGAATGGCCATTACTAACTTGTTATTAATGATCACAGCGCTGATCCAAAGACCACTACAGGCAATTGAAAAACTCTGACTGACTAATGGGATTTGGAACAGCCCTGAATGCACTCATCCACACAAAGATTTCTGTTGGGAAATCAGGGTGGGTGTAAATGGGAGTACACAGACGGCTCAGAGCCACTGTGATGAGTGAAGTCCTGCAGCTAAGGAGTTATTTTCACTTTTATTGAAGGACAAATCTTGAGGTAAAGATAAAATGCTAGGTTCTTTTCATTCATCTTCTGGATAGGGAATATTTTTAATCATGTTTTTAGGCTTTTTTTCCCCCACTGTTTTCTTTCTTTCTTATGCAATCTGAGATTCTTCTGTCATAGCACCAAGAATTAGTGGAAAATAGCACATATCATAAGATTTATGGTAAAAGGTAAGAGCTGACAAAAGTGCAGTCATCACTGAGGAATCCTAATGGACATCCTTCACCTTCCCCATTTGCATGCAGCAGTTCCCAATGCCGTAATATAAGACTTTACTGTGTGTGATTCCTCTTGAATAACTAACATTTGTCTCTTCCAGGCAGCTGGTATAACATAAATCTATGGAGTTTGAGATATTGCTCATTTAGATTTCCTTATTTACCAGCTGAGCCTCATGCCTCTGTCATTTCTCCTGGCACATCTTATTTTTGAAGAGAGTCCTAATTACTTTCAGTGGTTTAGTTTAACAGAGAATAGCGTAGTCATCAAAGGTCCATACCTGAGTTACTTCTAGCCCCTCTCTCTGTAATTCCCTGGTCAAGCTTCTAATCTGAATTATGTAGAAGCTTTCTAGAGCCCAAATTCTGCTGGGCTTTTCTGGCAGAACAAAGAAGTCACTAAACAAGTGAATATTATATTTCAGTATCATATCCCGTGCTTGGTTATAAGTATAGCTCTTTTAAAAGCACTGGCAGTTGCAAATCTTCTGTGACACTTCACAACATTATTTCTCCCCAAATTACTTTAATTCTGAATTTACAGCTGCAGGCACAAAGATGGGAATGTTTTGTGATGATTTCTTCTGTCCTCAGTTAATTAGCATGTGGAAAGACTGTCATCCCTGGAGCATGGATGGCTGGTGTCTGGAAGGCAATCAGATTTTCTAAACAAGTCCAGCTGCAGATGAGCCAGATTAATTTTTCTTCGAGTTCAAATAGGGAAAAAAAAATACATGAGTCATGGAGCTGCTATATTTACAGATGGTCCAAATGTGAGAGTCCACAGTGTTTCCAATAAAGTTGGTATAGAACATACAGCTCATTCAGGGGTGACAGCATCTTAATACCTTTGAACTGAGTTAATATCTACCAGCAGTATTATTGACAGGCATTAATCCATTAATTCTGTGAAAATATTACCAGGCAAGAGCAGAATGCAAATGTTACAGAATCATTTTTCTAGACAGAGGCAAGTGATAACAATAGTGCCCAAGGAAGGTGCTAACACCACCCCTGCCCTGAGGTTAGAAATCCTATACTACAGCACAAAGCAGAAGGAAAGATATAACATGGCAAATCTTTCTCCCCTTAAATATAAACAGCTGAAAGGGAAGGAAAGTATCCCTGGAGAATAGCTATCTGGTAAAGGACCTTTTGCTGGAAAACCTGTGTCTGTAGACCCAGGCTTTTGTAGGCCATGGAGATAGACTTCAACTTCTCTGTGATCCATTTAATGTTCCTGTAGTGGTGGTTCATGTCCCTACTACTGCCATCTCATCAGCCTTAGCACTTGAGAGCCTAATCAGCTTACAGATGGGAAATTAATGCTGCTCAGAGAAACAACAACTTACATCTTGCTGTGTGTCATGTGCCTCATCACCCTCCAAGGTGAATGCTTCCAATGCACAATCAACACTGTGTCCCGGGGACTATCACGCACTCCACGCTCCCCATGTTGGAGGCCAGGAACGAGCCCGAACGAACATATTTGAAACCATGTGTGCATAATTGCATGCACAAACAACAAGACCAGCCTTGGAATTTGCAGATCCCCAACACAGCTGTTCTCAGGCACTGTGGTATATACACTGGAATGAGCTTTTCCAGGCAAGGGTGAAGCTTCAGGACCCTGGCAGATATGTGATATTGATGGTGCACTTGTCCAAGCCTGAGCTGGAAACTCTGTACACCACCAGGACACACCCTTGCTGTGCTAGGGTTGTGTCCAAGCCAACTCAACCTCCTGATAGTAGGGCTGGACCTAGAGGGAGTCTCAAGTCCTGAACATCTCCATCAGGACATCTCCCTCTCAGCTGCCCACTGAGTTACCCCCCCGGGCAAGCACTGGAAGTGATTTGTTGCAGGAGGTGGGCAGAGACTTGTAGAGCTGTGGGTGCCCTGAGCAAGGGTCAAATGCCCTGTTACAAATACACATGCCTGGCATAAAGGAAGCTCAGTCTCATTTGTTTGCGCTCCCGCGGCTCTCCCTTCCCACGAAGAGCACAGAGCGCCAAACTCTGATTAATTCAACACAACAGCAACAGACCGCAGCTGGGTGTCATAGTCATATGCTGTTTATTGAGATGCCCAGTTGGATCTTCGCCTACAAACTAGATCTGACAAATGCGTATTGGTATGAGCAAACCAGCTAATGGAGCATTGCCTTCTTGTTACCTGCTGCACTGCCCTTACACTCACAGGCATTGCCTAGTAAGGTGGGAGCAGGAGAGGCAGGAGATCTGCTCCCACCCTGCCTTTGATCTGCCTGTGACTCCAGACAAGTTGTTTTGCTCAAATGCTTCTAGTTTCTCCTCTTAATTTTTTTTTCCACATTCACATTCAGACATAAATCGTGCTGTGAAGGATATATCTGCACTATGAACCTGAGCAGTACTCAAGTCCTACACCAAAGACTTTAGCAACAATTAACAAAAATCCTAAAAGACTGTAACAGTCCACCCAGGATTTACAACCTGGCCACAAGAGACATGCTGTGCCTTATATGTATAATTTAATCTTTTTTTTTTTTTGCTCAGTTAAAAAGGGACCAAAAAAAGAAAAAGCCTCTAACACTATAGCACCAGCTCTCCTCTTATTTATACCAGCTGTACAATTCATTGAGTTCAGCAGCGCTGTTTCTGATTTACATCATTTAAGTGAAAAAGAATCAAACCCTGTATCTCTAGAAGCAATCCAGCCATGCTACTGGATAATCGCCTGAAATTACTATGGCAACGAGAAAGAAATTGTTCGGCCTACTGTCTGGGTATTTTCACTCTGTGTGTATGAGAGAGCGTTATGTCAGAGACAGGGAGAGAGAGAATATTTAACACATAATCAATTAAATTTCACCTTTGATCCAGTCAGTTGTTTAGAAACATTATCTTGGCATCAGTGAATGATTTTTCTCATGGGCTGACAAGGTGTCTGTTTATTTTCTTTGAGGAATAATTAAATTAGACATCCTTATTCTTCCCGTGAATGAATGATGAAAAATGGATTCAGTATTGATTGGCCCATTTAGTAATGCTCCTGGACCTCTGTCCCTCTGCTCTTCATGAAATCTTAACCCTGGAGAACATCCTCTTCATGCCTGACCTAGCAAAATTTTTCTGTCAGGCACAACACCACATTTTGCTTGGTGCCTGTGTGAGTGCTTAAGGAGCAGTAGGAGTAGGCATAGAAGATCTCACAACCTTTAACAGCTCACGTGGGAAGAAATGCACTCCCTACTCTCCCTACTGCAGGGGCATGAGTCCTGTCTCATCTTGTTTCCCCTCAGCATCTCAGTAAAGTCAGCAAATGACTACAGATATGCTGCAGATAAACTATTAACCCAGATGCCAGTTCTTGATATACACTGAGGAAGCAGCAAACAAATGCCTCAAAGTGTAGTGTTACTGATTGCCCCTTCTGAGCTAATACAGGCCTACAGCATGGTCAGACCCATGTCTTAGCCAGAAAGCTCAGTTAAGCAGAGTGGCTTCGTACCAAGACCACAGACATGGATCAAAAAGCTCCCATTGAATTCTGTGGGGTTTGTATCAGGCTCAAAATATTGATTAGGGCTCTAACACATCATGAATTTAAGGGCTGATTGACACCAACTTGGGCTGTTGTGTGGTTCAGGATGCAATCTAAGCCTAAGCATATGCTGAATTTACATACAACATACAGAGCTACATCCTCCTACTGGACAAATAGCAAGTTTCACAGCATGTGGAACTGAAATTCAATCTTGTCGGGGTAGACAGAAAAAATATTTGGCAATATCCAGATCTTTTCACAGTTCACTAAATGGAACAATTCAAGTTCAAGCCCAGAATCATGATGGCGTGATGGCATATTATTCCTTTACTGTAAAGGGAAATGACTGTCTTATGAAAAGAAGCAAGCAATAAATATGGCTAAATATGGCAGCATTTGGCAATATTTTCTTTCAAAACTGCAAACTGGTAAAATCAAAGTCAATAGTTTACACATAGGGGCTTTACAAAACCATTTGTATGCAAACACAGCATGGTTTATGCAAAACATGAGGTTCAGCATTTTGTGGCACGTTACTTGCATCTTATTTTGCTGGCTAGTATCACCTAGATTGTGCAGGATCAGACTAATTTTTTGTGCAGTCTAGAATTCATAACCAGTCAGACCCAGAAATGTGTGTAACAAACTTCTCATTTTGTTGCCATGCAATCAACAGTGACGGAAAATGCTCTAATCCCCCTAGAATAGCACTGCAATGTAATACAATCAAGTACTTAGCACTGCTAGCATCTATCCTTCCGTATATGGTTTTAGGCTTCCTAATTATCTGATGTAAATTACCTCTGTGTAAACTTGCAGTGCTTTACAAAAGATTTTCAATAAATACTAATAATGCTGCTGAGAATATTGATAGCCTGCTGTTGCGATAGAGCAAACATGTAGCCCCAGTTTTTATCCTAATAACGATGCAGCAACATATAGTTTCCCAATTACACATTACTGCCTGCCGAACAAGCTCTGTTTCTGTTAGCCCAGAATGTCCACCGGACTAAATCAGAGGTTCTACTGCTATGAAATGACACCTGCACAAGAGCTGGAACAATTCACCCATTCCCAGGCTCAGGATTTCTCCAAATCATAAATCTTCTGTCCACCAGCAATGCCCTGGAGTGGAAAGAGCTGTGAGATGATTAAAGTGAATAAATAAAGTGAACAAGCCAACATACATTTCATTCTAAATAATAATCAGGCAGCAGGGTCTGATGAACTGAGTTGAATATGTGCCTGGGAGTCAGAAATTCCCATGGTTTAATTGCAGTCTCCTTGGACAGTTTTCTTTACCTCTCTTTGCCTTGCTTTTCAGTTACCCATTTTTATTTCCTTACCCTAGTTAGGTCTTTTTTCATAAATTATTTTGAAGGTATAACAACAATTCAAGACAGTGCCATCACTCTTATGGAAGTTCTGTAAAGCATTGCCACATATGTACATTTTTGCTGCTGGTGCAACTTCCTTCATCTGTATCTTCCCTTAACGTACATCTACGCTGTAGTAAAACCTACCTACACCAAAAGTGTTCTGCTTCAGTGTATTATGGGTAGCACCTGGACTATGCTGGTGCGGTCACTGTCAAGATCAGGTTTTCACCATGTGAGGCACTGTGCAGTTATACAGTCACATGCAGTCTATCACTGAGGTCATGTGGTGGGGAAAGAAAAGCTACAGTACAGGAAGGAGAGATCCCAGCTTACAATTTGCTTAGCCATCACCAGTTGCTGGAATTGGTAAGCACTGGTGGGAATGCAACTGTTTTACAAGAAAGTAATAACTATGCCAAATGTCAGCACCCACATAAGCATGGAAGCTGGTGCTGGCTGATGAGGGAGGAGGCAACTTGATATTATCAGGATTTTTGCTAGCTCATACAATGAAAACAGAGAAAGCAGAATTCTGCTCTAAAATTCTCAAATACCCTTCTTGGAGAGTCCTTGAACAATACTAGCCAGGAAAGCTGAGGTAAAGGAGGCTGCTTACAGATTGCAGCTCTTTTTCTTACCTACTGTATAGAAATGATTAGATCTAAACAGACTCAGATTGCAGGCTGTAATTCAGACACTTGGTTGACAGCCTTCATGAAGAGAACTCGCTGACTGTGAAGCTGTAACAAACACAAAATTTGGACAAGTCAAGATCTGATGCTGAATGGATGGGATACACAAAAGTGTTATACACAGTAACTACATTTCTTGATTCATTCCAGGACAGATCTCAGGTCAAGATTTTCAAAATCACTCCCTGAAACAGCGTTCCCTTAGCCATACTTCAGCACCTATTTGAGGAATTTCATTTTCAAAATTGTCAAGTATTCAGTACCTCTGACTGATCCCAAGAAATATGAAAGAAATATGGATACTCAGTAGCTCTGAAAGAATCATAATATTTACTAAGGATTAAACAGAATGTGAGTTTAGATAACCAATTTGCAAATATTAAACTTAATTTTGCAATGTGACAAAAGCAGGCATGTTTAAGGTGCTTCTATTTCAGCCAGTTATTGCTACTTCACATGAAAACCAACAGTATGATCTTTAAATGTAAAGTGATATACATTTCCTCATCCATAAGACAAGAGAAAGTTCTTTGAAGAATATCATTATGGTGCCGGACCTTGGATGCCTTTCTGAGCATCTGAGCATATAAGAGCTCATATATAAAGGGGTACTAACAAGTAAACTTTGTGAGGCTTTGAAAAACATTCTCTCTTTATTTTAGTTAGCACAGGAAATGTACAGGTTTATTAAAATAAATGAAAGAGTGAGAGAGATCTCATCCTGTCACTTTTTTGTTGTTTAGCAGCTGAACATATCCCATGCAAGTGAGCTTGGCATAGTCCGCATTGCTTGCACACGACTGTCTCTCTGTTGATAATGTTCCAACTGTTTCCCTCATGCAGTTACTTGGAATTTACTTGCATTTCAGATTGCTTTTGGACAAATAAGACCCTGGAGCAAGAAAAGATTCTCTGGTATATGGCTCCTCACTGACAGTTTTGATACAACAAAAGACTGAGCACACTGAGGCTGAGCCTACAAAGCGCTTGATATAAAAGATGTGTTTTACTTAGCAGTCAGAGGAGCAAGCCCCATTCACAGTCACCTTCTGTAGCAGTGATGAGCGCTTGCTCTTACCTACTCTACAAGAGAGGATTTTCCACTGAAACCGATGCTAGTTCCACTTCCCTCACAGGTACCAGAAGCGGGAGGTCGAAATCTATGAATAGCACAGACAGCAGCATCCCCCTGAGGGCTGAGAATTTCAAATCAGTGGTAGCCTTAATATTTGCCTCTCGGTCTACAAGCAAGGAACATGACCCCAGGAGCAAGATCACGCAAGCAGTCCTGTTCACTGTAAATGAGCTTCTCCCTAATTCAGTATCACCAAGCCAAACCTAAACTGCTGGTACAAACACAAAGGGGTCATATAGCTTTTCTTCCCCATTTGTAGGAAAGATTATTACAGCACCTAGGACACACTTACGTGAAGGAAAGTTTATCCTCTGTAGTACAGTCCAGACTTTAATAAGTGCTGTGACTAATTTTTTATTGTTTACTTTTTTAATATAGTCATCATCTGACAAGCCTTGTTTTCTTTGTATTTGGATACATTTTCCTTAGGCTGGCAGCATCCTGTGGCCCTATACTGAGGGCCAGAATACAGAATAATCATCCTAAAAAGAAAGGAGCTCACAATCTGAATTCTGAACAAAACCAGTACATTGATTCACCATGTGTCCTGCATACTAGTTTTCTAGAGTAATTTCTCAATCCTATTGTCTTCAGAAATCTCCAAAAGCTTTAATCCAGCTGCCAGAAATGAAACCAAAATGACTGACTTTCAGTTCTGTTTTTTTCATCTGTGTAAAGCAAGATTCTTATGAGCCAATGTTACTATGCATTCATACATTTGCATGGGTCAAAATTTCATCATCAGTATTGCTGTACTTCACATCACAAAAATGCTGACTACCCAAATATAAAACATTCATTTATGTCCTATTATTAATTTGCCAATGCTACTGAGCAATGTAATTGTCCAATATCAAAAACTGGTTTGCTTTCCTTGAAAACTGAGTGAGGTGAGAAGTCATTGAAAAAAAAATATGTCAGTAATTGAAGGCACACAATACAGGCAAAACAAGGTTGCCTACTTGCAGCATAAACAATTATTTCATAGCTCTGTTAGTATACTTGGAAAGAATAAAATATCCCTGACCTGGCTTTTGCCTCTCACTGGTACAGCAGGTTATTGAAACATTAGATGTCTTGACAGCTCCCTGTAAAGTGAAGCCTTTAACCTTTAAAGTGTTCTTTCTTATGTCTATTCTTGACCTCATGCAGTAAACCAGAACCAAGTCAATCTCTATTCCTTCCAAAAATATTTCATAGAATTAAATGTATAGATCTCTTATTATCCATCCACTTCAAGAATCGATGAATAATTCCTCGGGCAGTTATTTATTTGTAGCTTTTGTAATGTTTTAACAGAGCATGACTACAAAAGCCACAAATGGGAACGAACTTACCTAATAGGAGAGATACAAGAAAGTTAGTGAGGTTCCTTTGCTCACTCAAAACGAAAAAGTCATGAAGAATTGAAAATGCATATAAGCTCTTTGAGTGCTCTTTGAAGTCTAACGTCTACAACGTCTTCATTTCTCCACATTATTTTAAAAATGGAAGATATAAAATGTTCATTTCAGTCTGTGTTGCTTATCTGAAACTATAATTGTAGAAAGTAAATGTCACTCTCAGAAGCTGTAAAAGGTGGGAAAAGGCCAGACAGAAAAAAAGTACAAAACAGCAGTTAACTGAATTTCTCAAAATTCTGGCTTTCATTTAGGAAAAGAAACAAAACCAAAACAAAACTCCATAAAAGGATTTTTCTTTTTTTTTCTCTCTTTTTTTTTTTTTGTTTTATTTTATTTCAATTGCTTGTTGTACGTTACTGTTGTTCAAAAGTTTTCAGACTCTGGGGAAAAAAGAACCAACATTTAAAATGGAAAACATCATTTTCCTTCTTGTACAAACCATTTTTGCTCTTTTTTTCTGAATCATTTAGTTAAATTATCATCAGCTTATGTTCAAGACAGGGTGGATGGTGTCTTCCTAGTGAGCCAAACTGAATGACCCCTGAAACGTAATTCCACCACAAGGTGTGGATTTTGCTACAGCTGGTGTGAACTGATGCTTTAGCACCTGATACTAATGCCATGGTCGTGAACGTGGACACTGCTGCTGCTGGGAGCCCATGATGCTGAGCCACTGTTCAAAAATGTGCCTTTCTGCAAGACCCACTTAGTAACCCAAGCACTCTACTTTGGCTGATACATCACCCAGCCTCCTCTCAGAGGTTTAAAACCTAGTGCAGTTGTCGACAGCTGGGCCCACCTGCCTGAAGCAATCAGACAAAAATCAAGGGAAAAACAGAATATGGTGAACCAGACAGGGCCCTTGTGGGGAGCAGAAGGGGCAGCCCCAGAGGCCAACTTTTTGTTTGATTTTCATTAGTGCTTCATTTGCTGATCATATTTGCCAAGAAAAAGGCACTGAATTCATGGTCCTCAGGCTCAGCCTTTTGAGATGCACCCTTTGGCCCACTAACAGAAACTCAAAGGATAAAATAGTTCAGGGAAAATTGTTGTGTCTTCTCAGGGGAAGGGAGTAGGAATACTTTTCAAACCAGAACTGCTTTTATAATTAATTTAGCAGAATTTTTTTTCCCCCTTCCTCTTCTTCCCAAAAGTAGTTAGTTGCTATTTTCACCACCTCCTAATTACTTAGTACTGTTTTGTGGGAGGATTCGGCTTCACACAGCATCCCACACAGGTTGTCATTTTGTCAAGAATTCCTTCATTAACAAGCTGTCAATACCCTGCCAACAGCCACCATTTGGTTTGTTAAGGGAATGGGGGCTCTGGAGTGAAGAGTTGGCTCTGTACCCTTTCGTTTTTTTTTTTTTTAAAGAAATAAATAAATAAGGCAAGAGGCAGATGTCTGCCAGTCTGTTCCTCTGTGACACATTGCAGCCTTTTCCTTTTTTTTTTTTCTTGCTGAAAGAGCAAGGCAGAAGAGGAAGGAGAGGAAAATCACACAGACTGCGTAGGCTGTAGCTCAAGTTACTCTCTCCCTGCTTCCTCGTAAAGCCAGGTTCCCCGAGTGCTCTTTGCCCTACGCTACCTCCCAGCCCCACAAGCCCTCCGACATGCCCCAACTTTAGCAGAGCAGTAAGGGAAAGCTCTAAAGCAACACAGGCACAGTTTTGCCTGCAACCTTTAAAACAATCATCCTAATGAAATATGAAGAGAGCTTGCCCATCACATAGGTGCTTCCAGAGGAGTTTGTCCTTTCCTGCTAATTAACTGGATTAACGCAGATGCTGACAGGCTTTGCTAGGACCTCCTATCACTACTCTGTTGAGATGCTGATGATTAAGAATGGTTTTGTGTATCTGCCCTCTTGAAAGCCATACCGTATTTGCACAGTCATCTTTTTTTCTCCTCTTAGGTCCCAAGATCAAATCCCAGCTTGATTTCACTGATTAGTTTTTGATTGCACTGTGCCTACCAGGTAGGTTTTCAAGGTTAACACACATGCTAAGAGAATTGGGGCATTTGTCCATCGTCTGGGGTATTTCTGAGAACCTGCTGTTGCAACTGAGTTTCAGTTATGTCAAGCAGGAATTTAGCTGGGTTGGCACTGATGACTGGAAATGAAAAGGCAGACAATGGGACAGAGAGCAGAGAGGGACAGAAATCTATGTTGTGTCCAGAAACTACAAAAATAAAGGATTGTTCAGATTGACAAGGGATGAAGTAAGTGATGCCTCTGGAGGTCTGTCTGGCATGTTTTGGTTCTCAAACACCAGTGAGGCTATCATTATGTCCAGGAGACACTCAAAGGAATTCAGGGGAATCAAAGAAATTTTTTTTTCCTCTTTTTGTTCCTGTCTAGTTGTTATCACTTAAATGTTAGGTAGACCCTTCTTTCAGCTGGAAAATCATGTCTGTATGTCTGTACACAGAACACTGATACTTGTTTGCCAACAGTCTTATGCACATGCAGCTACCCACAAACATAGATTTACAATGAACCCAGCTACACACTTCAGCTTATGATAAAAATTCAGTTCCAGCCTTTATTTTGAAGAAGCACAAAGGTGTTTATAACCCTATAATTCTCAGATGCGGACAAAATGATCTCTGCTACATAATTACAAGGAGGTAATGCTATCTAATTTTTGCTGGAGCACACAGACACCTTTTGCACAAGAGTGGCTGCCTGAATGATGAAGAAGGCAGCAAAGACCACTTAAGATTCCAGTATGAAAAGCAGCTTCCAGCTACATCAGATGTCGCTCTGAAGTTGCTTTAAAATATTCAAGTGCAATGTAAACACTTCTATCTGGATGGAAAAACCTTCCCCTTATCAGCTGCAAATACATCCCAAACCTAATTGCCATGGAGCCCACATGAGCGGAGTCAAGGAATAAGTAGCAATAAGGAAAAATTAGCCAGATGCGGTATGTGCCAGTCATCCTCTCCAGTTATATGCTGTCTCTTATCCTTTCCTCCCATCTTCTTGTCTTTCTCTTGTTCTTTGCTTATTTAAAGCTTTTCTTATTGGTTCATGCAATACTGGACAGTATAAAAGTAGGATAAGCAGAAGCAGCAGGGAGATGCTTTGGTAGCACCCTGCAAGACACAAGTGTGTGTGTGTGTGTGTGTGTATATATATATATACACACATATATATATAAGCATATATATACACACACACACACATATGTGCACCTTCACCTCTGCAAACTTTCCATCCTCTTCAGGCTCCTTCAAGCTGCCACCCAAAAGCCAGGCACTGGAGATCCCACTGTCGTCCTTGGCAGCCACCCAGGTTCAGCCAGGGGCCTCCACATGGGGATTGCCCCAGAGGCCTGCCAGGTCAGGTGTTGCAGGGGCCTCCCTATAGCTCTGCAAACCTGCAAGAAGTATTTGCTATGTATTTTAACTTCTCAAAACCCTGGTCCTCCCTTTTCCATGGGAGCTTCTTTTGTGCTTGTTCCCACATTAGAGAAATTAGGCACAGGAGCATCTCCTGTCATAACCAGGTCTAAAGAGTCTTTGCCCTTGTCCCTCACATTAGCCTTTCCAAAAGTTGGTTAGTAATTCTGAAAGAAAAGCTTTAAATGACACATTGTAGTCAGAGGAGCCAGAGGGAAACCAGGAGTCTTGCATTTCAGAAGAGTTCTCAGCATGCAAATGAGATGCTGGTAAACATTTACCCGCCTCAGCTCTTCAAGGGGAGTGTAAATGAATCCAAGATGTCTAATAAATAATGTTTAAAATAGAGACAGGCTATGTGTTTACAGTGCCCCAAATGGCACATTGTTAGAAGAATTTCTGCAGAAGACTTGTCCACACAGTCAGTAGTGGGAAAACTAAAGTGGTAGGAAGCAGGCTGTGACCCAGAATCCAGCCTCCAGGATGACTCTTTATCTACAGCAATTTCCATGAGTTAAATGCAGAAAATAAAAACCTGGGACAGGTTCGAAAAGAGGAGCACTGAATAACACTTTTAAAATCCTGTGCTCTGTTACAGACAGAATCACCTACATTTTTTAAGACATACTTGGGGATCTGGCCATATGGTTCCCATATACCTTAATGGGACTCAGACAGCCAAATCCCTTATGCAGCACTTCAACAATGTTGGAAAGTATGCCAGGCTCTATACCCATCATCGTTATTTGCTTCAGAGCATTAAAAAGATCAGCTGGATTTAAAATGTTTCTATTATAAAAATGTTTCCTTAAACAAAAAAGGGACCAAGACAGAGAAGTTATTAGCAGGAGTGACACCCTGATAGACCGTGATACTGCTGCACAGCAAGTATTATCATCACCATTACTTAAACATTGATGTTACTTAAGCATGGGCAGGACTAGAGATTACAAAGTAAAACCAGTTCTTAGCTATCAGTGTAGTATTAAGAAAGAGTAATAAGCTGATCCTTCTAATAGTGGACAATGTAGCATTATTCCTTCTCTTTTTTAACCAGAAAAAAAGGAAAATATTTTTAATTACATCCTGGATTATTTCAGAGTCTCAAATATGATGATCTTCATATAGGAGTTCCTGAGCGGGTTATTTGTGTATCAGAACAGGTGTGTTTCTAAAATGTCTGTGTGGACACTGAATGACAACATGTTAAAAATATTTAGAACATCTCCCAAAACAGTTATTTTGGACTGCATTGAACATTCAGTGCCCATGAATGCCTCTGTTTTGGGGAAAAGAAAAAAATCCCCAAGCATTAGCATAGACTCCTGAACCGGGTGACTCTTTACTTCTCTTGCAGGTACTCAGGTTTACCCAGAACCAAAAACCCCAGTTTTCTGACTAGGATGTTGACCATGTTGAATCACATTTTCAAAACTAGACAAGAGCAAACTCTTCTACTAAGGCAAATCTGCCCCCATGATCTTTGATAAAGCAATACCTGTTTACATTCATTTTAACTGTGGGCTCAAGAGTCTTATTTCATTCATATTTGTATTTGTAAAACATCTGTCTAAATTGCAATACAACAAAATCCTCATAGCAAACTTAGCCCAGGACAAAGAAACTGAATTTTCTTTGAAGTTTAAACATTTACTGAATTTAAAATGTTTTTAAAATAAATTATAGATACAAAATGTTTCAAGAGTCAGCCTAGTTTCTAGGAAGAGCAGTTAATCAATGACTCTGATGAGATTTGAAGCTTACGTAATTAAGTTTTGCATACATGAGCCTGGAGTTAATTTTTCATGCATCATAATGTTTCTGTAGAGTGCTTCATTCTTTATCGGTTAGCTGTGATGCTTTAACTGCACTCTTTTCTTGTTCACACAATAGTAAAATATACTGTATCTATGAAAATCAATTGACATAAGGCCCTGTCATGACATTGGTTCTGAAGCAGTTTTGCTTTTGCAGTACCAGTTGTCTTGCTCTCCACACCCAGTCCATTTACACCGCACTGCTTGCTAACATAGGCATGACCATAGTCAAAAGAATGTGTCTAGACTCAAGAAACCAAAATCTTTCCTGGGTCTCTCAAGTTAGACATAGCCTGTGTTTCTTTGTAAACACTTGCCAAGTCACCCTCTTTCAGTTCCTACTATGGATTTGACTAACCAGTTCAGGTATTCTCATATGGCTTATCCCAGGGCAAAAAAAAAAACCAACCTATAGGGACCAATAATAAAATTATAGAAAAAATTGCTTGCAGTTTCCTCTTTGGCAGTCTCAGGGTTTGCTATTCTCCTTGTTGTTATGTAAAAACAGAAAAATCCATGATATGTATTTGAAGCCAAGACAGTAAACATAAGTCAATATTCCTAATGATAAAAGCACATTCCAGAGGCTGTTACAAACCAGGCAAACCAACCAATAACAACTGCAAAATGCTAGCATCTCTGCCGTGCAATCTGGGCTAAAAGTGTACCAATTTAAAAATTCAGTGTAAGTAGGTTTGTAATACATGTATGGTTATCAAAACAAATATGGGCTGAGAGAAGCCATGATGATAATTCCTGGATGTAGTTACATGTGTAGCATTTCTTAAACTAAAATAGCACATTTTCAAAAGGAACAATTCAGGCTAAAAATACTGATTTTTACCTAAATAATACTGCCAATGCATTTCCTCATGAGCTCTTGGAGCCCACAGAGTATTTCTTATAGTACCTTATTGTATCTTAAAGATAATCCACAAAGGACAGAGGAAAGTATTTATGATCCCTCTAGCTTTATAAATACACCTTGAAAAGTTTTTTGTTTACTGTTAACAAATATTTCCCCCCATTAGGTTTTAATATTCAGATGAACATCTTGGGTACAAGCCAAACCATCCACTGTATAAATCCTCAAAGGCATGTGGGCACTCACATAAGGGTTTGGATTCAAGAATCAAAATACACAAGAACTAAAATGTCTTAAGAGTCTCAGAGAGGTATTTGCAAGATCAGCTTCAGCCTGGGGATGTGAGTCTTCCTCAGTTCCATATGGGGGGCAGGGGTAGACTTCTTTGGGAGCAGCTCAGATCAGCTAAATCTCAGTATCTCCCTCAGTTGCATTAAGTCTTTTAGAGGTTTCAGGTTCTGCAGCAGTATCAAGTCTAAGTAGCTTAGGGACAATTTTAGATACTTGTATCCTCCAAAAAATACAGATAAGTGCCTTAGAAGATTGTTAAATGTCTCTGATCAGGTTAGTGTCTCCCTGCCATTGATCCCAAGGGTTTCAGTTGTCTCTTAGTCTACATGCAGCAGACATTCTTTTCAGTCTTTTTCAGAGCAGAACCTTTATAGTATGACCTGGAAAAATAAATGCTTTGGACTGCAAGTTAGATAACAGGTTTCTTACACTTGAAACAATTTAAAGTGAAGTAAGGGCTTAATTAAGTTTTGAATTAGAGGTTTAGGCAACTAGCTTTGTACTTCTAGAACAAATCTCACTAAAGACAAATCTCTGTATTTACTTACACAAATACTTTTAAATACTGCTCCTCATCCAAAAAAAGAGCCTACAGCAAAAAAGATAGTTGTGTGATACTTTGACTTCAGTATGTAGAAAGCATTATCCAAAGACGGAATCCAGACAGAGGAGAAATACTTTTTAGCCTGCCTGTTTTAAATACAGATGTTTGCCGAATTGCTTGGGTTTTCATATTGGTATTCCTGCTAGCATCTATTTTAACAGCAGTAGGAAATCCAAATGCTAAAAATTCAGTACTCAAGCAGTGCTTCAACAACTAAACATGGGGGACAAGACCTGAGTGTCCAGATCATTTTTCCTTAGAACTAACAGAAAGAAAAGATATAAAAATCAAGACACTTATCTCCCTTCTTCCCTTCATTTATATATTGTACAAAAGCATAGAAATCCTAAAGCCTAGTGCTGGGCTTGGTCTTTCTCACTGCAAGTCAGGTATAACAGTTTGGTCCTCACTTTGTCTATCATCTTTAAACCCTGGTGTACGCCTGAGCTGCTCAGCAGTGGTGGCTGCTCAGCCAGCTGCAGCGCTCCTCTCTTGAGCCAACACCATCACTCGTGTGACCACAGAATGATGCGAGATTTCACTTATGGCAAACAGAGTGGCACCACAGTATTTTTGGACCAGATTTTAGTATCTAGAGGTACAAACCAGTGTGTGGCAGGATTTTTACAAGCCTGTCGACATCAAACACCTGTTCGTATTTCAGCATTTAGGGTGATTTCAAATCCAAAAAGAATTCCATCTGCCTCTTTAGGCACCTAGGTCTCATTGTGATGTTGGCCTGCTTTTGAAACAAGAATTTCAGAGAGGAATAGAGCTTAATCACAATGTATTTTGGCTGTCTGTATGTTGGCATAAATACACATGATATTTTATGAACATGCATGTATATACACTTGTACGTATACACACGTGCACCCAGAGGCTTCCAAGCCGTCAGGTAGCGCTTTCAATGGTGCCTAAGGCTTCAGACACATAAGGGGAAGGGGAAGAGCAGACCACATGGTGGCAGCTACCCACACATGTGAACAGACTGTGCTGACAGGCTGAGAGAAGAGATGGCGGCAGCACACAGGAGAGCAGGAATTTGAAACATGAGAAATTCAGCCCCAGGAAACTCAGTCACAGGAAAGCTCACAGATTTCAGTGCAGGCCCAGCACACTGGCAGAAGCTGCATCATTGATCTGCCACTTTCTGAAGCCAGGGCAGTTTGGCTTATCAAAGAAATCCGTAGCATGTGTCATTTAGATGCCTTTGGGCTCCTGAAGATGTAGTGTGATGTGTAAAGACTCCCCAGATAGAAACTTTTGAACTCCCATGCTTTGTATTGGAAATCTAATCATGACTGTGGGTCTGTAAATGACACTGAATTTCACTGCTGCACACTGAGCCAAAGTCTGTCCTCATAAATCTACAGCTTACATGGCTTTCATCTCAAGGTTAGTTTTTCTTTCACAATGAAAACATTTCCTCAGCATTAACAAATATATCCCATCCCCTCAGTTGCCAAATTGATGGTGCCTTCCTGTTTAGGTACCATTATTGCAGATTAATTATTTAATCCAATCTGATTGTCATGCCCATTGACTGTTTACTAGCAAAGGCTGCTTTCATTTCTCTCTTTAGATGGTATAAGACTGCCTGAGAAACTGCAGTTTGCAGATACTGATATATATATGTGGCAATACATGATTTTGAAACAGAACAGACTCCCCTCAGCTCCATGTTGAACATCATTAACTGTGATCACAGTACTGCTGTGTAGTTTGACTGTCCAATTCTTGTACATTGCACTGCTGTGTCACACAAATTTGTAGTTACATAAACTCAGCAAACATATACGCAAATTTTTGACGAAACAGAATTTTGCAACCATTTATGCTGTCTGGTAGTACTTTCTACTTACCCTCCATATTTGCAGATGACTACAAGAGAGATGAGAATTAAGATATTTATCATGATGATTGATGCCAATGAAAAAGAAATTATATTTTAGTCATCTGCTAAAGAACTGTTCACCCTTGGTAAGTGGGTGAATGTGTTCTTTCAAGACTACCCTGAGGAAAAGAACAATAGTTTAAAGCTTCACTGCTCCAATTGTTCTGTCATTCCTATAACGAGTAACTGTTGTGGTTGAAAACTGTCATCTGGAAATTTTTACTATAAAAAATGAGATCGTGTTAAGAAGAAGATTTGGTTAAGAAATGCTATTTTAGCTTCTCTTTTTTTTTAGATAGGATATCTTATATAAGATATATAATATTAAATAAGCATTCTGGTTTCAGTGGGTTTCAAGATTTTTCAGGACTTCATTCTATTTTCTTCTTTTGTAACTATAAGCCTTTGAGAGAACAGGACTGATTTTTTTTTCCCATCTTCTGAATCATCAGAGAGTTCAGTAAGACTGAAAAGACAGAGTAAAAAAAGGAGAAAGAAATTTTAAAAACCCAGCCAACAATCTAAGTTTTCAAAAGTTGAATCCCATAGCTGAAAAGAGTAAACATTTTAAAAAGAAAAAAGAGATAAAAAGTAAAATCTTAGATGATATTCACATTGTTAGTCTCAGTGATAGAAAAAGGAGGGATTAATATAAAAATTTCATTAATAATATACTCCAATATAAATTTTTAAAAAAAGAAAGCATTCTATTTTGAAACCTGAAAATGAGAAACTTAATAAGCACATAACATTTATTTAAATCTACTTTTTCCATCAACCCTAACATTTAACTACAGAATTAAAACGTGTCCATACCTACCTCACAGTCATATTGTTAAAGTATTCAGATTTATAACACTCCAATAAAATAAGGGATTATGGTTTCCTGTCTATTATCAGGGGAAACTTGATGACAGTAAAAGGTTTCTGTGAATTAAGACTGCAGAATATGTCTTAAAATTATAAAAGGAATGTTGTATTTTAACTCAGTTTTCAAAAGGACTGATTATTAATGTGTTTCCTCCTTAGAGAACTATTTATGCCTAGGATTTCTTCAGACAATTTGGCACATCAGTACAATTCTATTGATAGTATTTCTTCATAAACAAGGTTAGATAAATGCATGTTCAAGCACCTCATGATTTACCTTGTACTCCCAAGTCCTTTTACAAACTGACTCACCACTGTACCTTCAGTGATATTCTGTTTATTTCTCTGATTATAGTCTCCGGTTCTGATAGGTATTGTCCCATACCAGATGTTATCATCTTGTTTCTGGTAACGTCAATGACACAAGGAAGTGGTTTTCTGTGATGGCAATAGCTGTTATCTGTAGTCATTTATGAAAACTGTGCAATCCATCTATTGACTTTATGACTTTATTGGCTAAATATAATAGCAGGCTGTTGGAAAACAAGACTTCCTAAACATGCAGTGGAAAACTCTGTCTCAGAGAATCTTCTGAGGATCTCACTGCATTTATCGTGGACAGGCGGTCCCATCTAGGAAGCTAAAAGTTAAAGGGCTTTGTCTGGATAAAATTTGGTTAGATAAAGTTACCTTTGTAAAGAGAAGGGTGTCTGCGGCAGATTCACAAAGAAAGTACCTGATGGAGAGCAAGCAGGAAGGGTTTGAAAGAAAGCAACTCACTGGAGGGTTTGAAGAAGTCAGTCCTTTCCTCTGCCTCTTTTCCCAGAGTGAATGGTCTCAAGTAAAGAGGATCTAGGTGAAGACTTTCTCTTACCTTACAACCCCATTTTCTTAAATGAAGGTTTGATAAGGTTTGCTTCAGTCTAGCTAGAAAATCTGTCTTGTCACCACTGACAAACACCATTTGCTTCTCCTGGGAAGGAGATGGGGTCAGTCCCCACTGGTGAGACTGTGACTGAAGCCAGGGTACACTGTCCAGGCCCCAGTCTGATGCTGGGAGGATATAGGGAAAGAGAAGAGACATGAGATCTGTGGGTACAGGAAGTAAGGGAAGAAACAGTAAAACAAAAATACAGGGTAGGGATCACCCTGCCCTGCAGCCACATAGCCATGATAGCAGCAATTACCTGAAACCAAGGGAGAAGGTTTTGCTCATCTGTGTTCTAGTCAAAACCAGAAAAAAAAAACAAAACAAAACAAAACAAAAATCCCCCAGCCATCTCCTGTTAGGGGGGTGGGGTTTTTTTCCCCAGCTGATTTAACAGATAGCACTCATCTAAAATTCATTTGGCACTCAGCTAAAACTTGAAATAAATATGCACTGGGCTACTCTAAGATTGACGTGAGATACAAATGAGACATTCACTTTAACAGCCCTGAGAGAGACACCAGTCTTAGCCTCTTGTGACCTGTAGCACTGTAAGCCTACCTGCTGACCATTAGTACTGGTTGCTTATCATCTCCTTTTCAGCAGGAATTACTGTAGATTTAAGGACAGTGAACTGTTTTCCCTTGCCTCAAGGTTTTTGCTATGTTAATGTTCCATATTCATTCTTTCCCAAGAAATAAAAACTTTTAACTAGAAAACCTCTTCTCTTGGATTAGATGCAGTTGGCAATGCCAAAAATAATAAGACTTTTAGATTAACAGTATTTTTCAAAGAGTGAATCAGATGACTGATATCTTCATTTAATAACCTGTTAGCTACTCTTGCTTATGAGAGAACATAATTTCCCTCTCTCTCGCTTTATTTTTGGGAAGTTTAGCAGTGCAAGGATGCTCCCCTAGGATCACAAAGCAAACTTGGAAGCTAGAGATGCAGAAGGAGTATTTGTTAAAAAGTATGTAATTGTAAGTGCCAGTTTTTCTATAAAAAGGAAGCTGAGAAGCATGCTATGAATGTTCATTTGCAAAGTCTCAAGCTGTGACTGCGTAGCTGCGAATCTCATTCCGCTATTGTCAAAGCACCGCATTGGTAATTGGCAAGAATGGATGGCTAGCCACATACAAAGTAACAAAAGTTACAAGATCAGCAGCAGCTAAATATACTTGCTGCTTCTACAAAGTGTATAATCTGCTTTTATTCTTTTTCCTCTGAGAGCTGCATGATAGGGGAAGTATGAAGTTAGGGAATAAGGTGAAAGTGCAATCCCTGTGACTTAAAGCTGGAATCCAAGTCCTCTGCTTTGACCTTCTTTCTGCTATTCAGCAGACCATAGTGCTGCAAGAGGGGCTGAAGTGACAGCAGCATCCAGTGAGCGCTCATCAGCGTGTTACTCAGCAAACCCTTCAGGGACCGCCAGGTGCTCAGATGTATTAGATCACACAGTTGTATCTGCAACCAATGATCCCCAGGGGAAAAGCATCAGCAACTGGGAGAGGGAACGTGGAAGGAAGTTCTTAATATCATGTGGCACAGCACAATGAAACGTGACATGACACACAACGTGATGGACTGGAACTTGGTACAACAGCAGCTGTCTAGGGGGTAGGAATTTCACCTCAGCAGCGACCCAGATTGCAAAATGTCTGCTATAAATTCCTGTAATGTAGGAAAGATGCTGTGAGTAAAAAGATTGTATCTTTTTTTGCAACAGCTGTGAATCATTTGACATTTAGGCAATAGTGTAATAAAAATAATAAATAATAATTTAGACAGAGCCTGTTGGATCCTTTAATAGATGCAACACTTGAGCTGCTGGTGTCTCTTGAGCATTTCTGAAATGTTACCAGAAAACACAGGTAAAAGAAGATCCCACTGGTAGCTCTGAATGTCCTCTAATGATTTCCTATCCAGATAATTTGCTTAGACTCATCACCTTTACTATCATAAATCAAACCTTGATGCGATTTTAAGTCCCTTAGCTACCGACACAGAAAAGATATTGTATTAGATTGTTTTCTGTTGCATTTTATCCCTTCCTGTTCCAAGATGTTTGGTAGAAATCAAATCAAGTTTTGAAATTATAGGGAATTTGAAAGTGGGTTTTTTTTTCAGATGTTGAAACAGCTCAGTCTTGTCCTTTATTCTGGTGGAGCGTCTGAAGGAAAATGTTTCCGATTTGGGTAGGGAGGAGGACCTGTTTTTGTGGTGTCTGAAAATGGAGAGAGTTGGATGGAAGCTTAAGATATACAAAGATGGTTTCTCTGTAACAAAATGGGAAAACTTTGAATTTAAGTTCTGGTTGTTTTACACAAAATTAACTTTCTAAGACATGGCTTGTGCCACTATGGTTGTGCCAGCTGTGGTTCTGGAACAGTAAATTGGGCATGGACTGAAAAGGAGGAAACCACTGGTAACTGGGAGAGAAGAAAGGCACCACAAAAAAGTATGTAGAAGCACATCTAGGAATCCTCCAAACTACGAAGGGTGCTTCTAGAAGAAGTAGGAAGCAGGAGTACTCAGACTATGAAAGAAGTTTCATTATGCAAGGATATATGGATATTTCAAACCTTGTTTCATTTTGAACATGCCAAAACCAAAACTGGTTTAAGCTACCAATGAATGAAAATTACACATCCATGCCCAAAAAACCCTGATTTTGGCTCAAAACTGAAAGTCTGCATCTTGATTTTAGCCCTTCTAAATTTGCTAATCTCACACACAAGTATAGTGCAAAACAAAAAAACACTGGTTTGATCTGAGCATTTTTCTTTCTGATGGTCTCCCAAACTAAAATTCCAGCACAACTGACTCAGGTTGTAAAGTGTTCCCATTTTAACATCAGAACCACTTCTCCCAATGGATTATACTCACACCCAAGCCCTTGTGACCAGCAGTATTGGTACGGCAATGTGGAGGGTGATATGGAAGGAGCAGGGACTTCTACCCAGGAAATAGGCCAAGAGATGTTTTGAGAGGGATTGCAGGGAATGAGAAGAGATGCAGGGAGCTGTGCAAAGGACTAAGGAGGCACTGATGAAAAGGACTGTCACAGGGAAAAGACTAGAAGTTGAAGCAATTGCTGTAGGCAGACAGGGAGTATGTGAAAGAGAAGCAGCAGATGGAAAAACCTGGGAAAGGCACTAGATTTAAAGAACAGTGATATGGCATGATCCTGACAGGGGAGTATTTGCCACAAAGAGAAGCATCAAGATCAAAACAAGTAATTACTAGGGTGGTCTTAAAATTCAGTTTTTTCAAGTGTAGTGAATATCAGAATGTTTTGAAACACATTCATTTTCAAGGTATGTGATTCAACAGTCTGCATTTTGTTTGTAAGGGGAGTGGGTTAAACTCTTGCCTGAAGTTGAAAGACAAGGGGACCTATGGAAAAAAAAGGGGGACATTTGCCTTCACACATCTGATGTGGAGGCAAATGACTCATCTGGACCTGAGCAGCAAAGGAACACTGAGGAACAGCATCTTTTAACAGAAAGTGGAAGCAATGTCCTCTCTTTCGAACAGGAACTCCTGCCTTGGCCAGAGTGATTCTGTGAGGATGGCAGCAGGTGAGGCAGAGATATGGTGGATAAGGGGGAGAGAGAAAAACACTGATAAATGTTTTACAGGTTTGAGAAAGAAAGCTTGAGCAGATGTGCTGCTTTCTGCCTGACAAGGACATTGCAGGGGTAGAGCCCCGACCCGAGCTCTGCACTCATCCAGTTGACCAAAAAATGCTGGTTTGTTTTAGAAAGACTGTCTTGCTTTGCAAATACGGCTGCCAGCTGTCTCCACTCCCCGTGAAGAGTTAAGTCCTCATTTCAGAGCAGCTGTAGGCAGCTCTACAAGGGCGAGAGAGAGGGCAAGAAGGCAAGGGGGCCCAGGAGCAGTCTGTATGCATGGTTGCTGCCCCAAAAACCCACCCCTGGGGGCTGAGCAAAGCCCAGCTTCACCTGAAATAACAGGTATATGTGAACGCTTGCGAGCCTGTGCCTCGGAGTCATGGTCTCCCGAGTGTCCAGATCAAGGAGGTGCTATAAGTACAAAATGGCTTCTCTCCACCCCAAACACACAGGCATCCTCGTTGGGGCCAAGCAGGATGGGGATGGATGCAAGCCCCAGATCCACAAGCACTGCACAATCTATTTTGAATAGTCTCCTGATAATTTTGTGCATTTTAGAGTGAGGTAAGGCTAGGTAGGCCTTTTGCAGATCACAGTGAGTAGCAGCAGGTTAGCTGACAGACAGAAAAGGCTGCATCTCTTCAGCACTAATGTCTGGACACTGCAGAACATGTCTCTTTTTTAAACAAGAAGTATTGATAAGGGAAAGTCTAGCAGCATTTGGAAGGAGCAGGGTGACATATATTGGGGGATTTCACTGAAACTCTTTGCTTATTATTCCTGTGCATTGGTCTGTGCTTTCTAACTGTTGTTTGGAGCTCCATTTTGGGAACTGCATAGAGCACAACAAGGCAGAGAAGCTGACAAACAGGCAAGCAGGCTGGCACGCCGTGTAGCAGTAATGCACCTTCTCTACCAACAGCTGGTCCCCCTGGACCAGCCACTTTTTTCAGCATAGCCCTACAGTGATGCTTCATTGTGCACATCATACAGGAAAATCTGGTTGGGTTGGCTTACCTCAGTTACCCACCTCCATCAAAGCCCACAGCAAAACTACCACACATCTTCCTCTGTGTCACCCTGTGAGCAATATCAAAGCACAAGGAGGCCAGTCCCTTCCTTTAATCCAATTTGCACTTCCTTTCCCTTTAGTAAGTATATGTGCATGCTGTTAATAATGTTTCCTTGGTCATCTTTCTGTTCCTTCCCTTCATATTCTTCTACCAGGGCTTTGTCTCTTTTTGTTTTTTCCTTTAAGGCAGAAAAAAATGGAAAATAGAAAATACTACAGGAGTTGATTTTATTTCACTTTCAGAAAAGTGAAGCATAGTGCAGAGAATATATGCAGTTGGATTTGTGTGGCTGTAACTCTCTCCTGACCCCAACCCCAACCATTTCTCCTGGGAACTGAAACAATTTTACCATGTATTGGGTGACAAAACATGTTAGTATATTCCTTATATAGAAACACCATATACCACTGTGTTTTAAGCATAATTGGGAAGGAACATTGTAATATGAGCTCAAGAAAGTTTGACTCAGATGAGTAAGCATTAATCGTTCCCAAGGAAAGGACTGCGATGAGATTTGGCTTCTACATTGTGTTCTAGTAGAGATGTAGCAGGCAGCTTGTATTTGCTTTGGGAAGTTTGGCACGTTCCATTTGATTGCAACTGACTTGATAGAAAAACACATGTATCCTGCATAAACATCAAGGAAATCTGTATTTAATGAAAGCAAGGCTGCATGTGCACATACACAGAAAAGAAAGGATCAAAAAAGAGGCAGGACTGCAACCATACTTAAAATTGGGCAGCTGGTAAACACTGAGATAGATCATCTGCTCACCAGAAGTCATCTTCACCCCCTAAATTCAGGTCTAGAACCCCTAACCTAATGGTATAAGAGAAATGTTTCCTGTCTTATAGGGCAGTGGATGCACATGCCACTTGACAAGCAGATGCCTCCTGGTCCCATATATACTTCATGTAACAACTACATTCTTTCACAGCTCAGAGATAGAAGACCTGGAGGCAGACTTTAGTTGTTCTTTTTTTTTTTTTTTCTTTTTCCACCTTTGGATCAGCCTTTGAAAGACTAAAGATCTTTATTCCCAGTACTTCTAATTGCAATGAAAAGCTAAGAACATTAGGCCCTCAGGCCCAATCTTGCAAACGGCTCTTAGAGAGCAGCCCACCTTATCTGCAGAGAGCCTTGCTTAAAACCAGGA
Organism: Morus bassanus; assembly: GCA_031468815.1. NCBI lineage: Eukaryota > Metazoa > Chordata > Aves > Suliformes > Sulidae > Morus > Morus bassanus. Next base: position 51,731,165 of record CM062567.1, on the reverse strand, counting down.
TAATAGCATTACCAGAATGGGGAGCTGGACTCTGAGCAGGTGAGTGGATCCAGAAAATTACCTGTACCAAGAACCTGGCATTTATAAAGCTTGACCTGCCCTAGCACAGCATCCTGTGTGAAATGATGAGGCTTGTGAAGGCTGTTAAATCCGTCTTCCAGGAATAGCATTAATATCAGTCCTTCCAACTCTGCAATAACCAGACGTGAAAGACTTAGTAGCTTAATAGCTTGCTTATGAGTCAGCCTGGGCTGCTGTGCCCTGCACACGTGGCCTTGAGCTACAGTCCTGCAAGGACAAAAAACATTCTTTCTTCAGTTTTCTTTTCCTACCCATCACAGAGGCTTTTGGAGAGGTTTCAAAAATACTGGAGCAGGAGCAACAAGCAGAACAATTTTCAGACTTGCCTTTCTAGAAATGCCTCTCCCTGCCCACACTCATGCTTTGACAGCAAAACTGCTCTGGAACACTGATGTATTCTTGTCTTTTGTGAGGTCTCTGGGAGATCTGGGCATAACATCCAGGGCACAGCTGTGCATTAAGCAGTACCATTTTCACCTCTCGCTAGCTCTCTGTGGTGCAGCAGCTTTTTTCTCCTTCATTGCTTTAAGTGAAAGGAGAAACTCCTTAGCTATTTCTCTTGACATTTGTGTTTTAAAGATTTTTTTTTTTTAACCATCTATTGGTACATATGCTTCAGTTTTCTGTTTTCTTCCCTTTCTCCCAATTATTTTGAAAAGAATTGCCGTGGCCATATTCACTTAATATTTCTGGTATTTTGGGATTCCAGACTTTAAAATATAAGTCTCAAATACCAGCAAGAGCTTCAGACAATGAAATCGTTAGTTTGAAAGAAAGAGCTCAAGCTGTCCATCAGCAGTAACGTTTGCTACATGACAGAATGCAGAGTTAGGTATACAGGAAAGAAAATATTTTTTTGGAATGCAGGAAATTTACACAATGACATTTCTTTAAAATTTAAGAAAAGGAATAAATAAAATGTACTTGTTAGAGCATTCTGAGTACAGTGATGGGCCAGTGAAATATTTTCAGTGCTCTGATCAAGAACACTGTAATGTGGTCAGGGTGTAAAGGTATCCCAGTTCAGGGCATATTTGTCCAAGAAAGCATTTAGTTTGGAGATACTATTTCTGAATGACTGGTTGGTGTCATAATTGCTTCAAGCTCCTAATTATTTTACAGCTTAAGTGAAATTACTTCTTCAGAGGAAAATATTGGTTTCTTTTACATTTATACCATGGTGTAATTTAAGAACAGGTAAAATTGAGCTCCAAATAAAAAACTAACCCAATCCAATAAAAAACTAACTAATCTTTATTTTGCTAAATATGTTTTCATGAGTATTTCATCCAATGAACACTCATAGCTCTTGCCCTCTCAATGGGACTAGAGCACTTTGAGATAGATCAGCTTTTTTACAACAGAATTGGATTGAAATCATGTCTCTTCTCTTCTTCCTCTTATACTTGAAGGTTCTGATCCACAGCAGTATCCAAATCTAACTTTGAGCATCTGAGTAATTTCATTGTCTCCACTGGCAGTACTGTCTAGACTGGGTTCTTCATGCTACCTACAACCATACACTGCTATTCCACATCAAAATAGGTGATTAATGTCATATTATGAAAAAGGAAAATGCTTTATTTTTATGCAACTAAAATATATACATCTGAAATAATACAAATATTCCTGATTTTTATCTGGATATGAATCTACACACAACTGCTATTGCATCTGTGTTGCTGCAGTAAAGAACTATAGAAGTAATGCTTGATTTTCTTGTTGAAAGTTAAAGACAATTGTCGTTACCTCATCCTCCTTCATTTCGCCCACTGTTATAATTCTCCTTCAGGAGAAGAAGCAGGGAGGGCTGACATACCTGTTTCTCAGCACTGACAGATGTCTCTGCTATTATTACAAGCTTAATCATAATTCAGTTGCACGCAATATGTTACTATGTCTTATGCTGGATCTAATGAAGCTGCAGATACATTGAAAGAAAGAAGTACTCGATTCTGCAGATCGGTTGGTGCCAATAAATATCCACATTTTTTTTATATGTCTGAGCAAACTTAATTCATGTGTTTATAAATGCCTGAAGCAGAGGACATTCTGAGTGCAAAGACCTGCAAGCTGGGAAAAAAGGTATTTGGCCGCATGGCCAGTTTCCTCAAGCTGCTCATTATTAGCCCTGTGATCCTTGTGACCTTTCCTGGCTCTCTCCTGAGCAGAAATGAGACTACAATGGGAGGTCAGATGCTTCCTTCTCACTTTCAGCCTCCACTCGCTCGATCGTTTCCAGCTGCAGAGTGAGTCAATTTGGGAGGGATGTTTCTTTATGTTAGAAAGCAATCATTAAGGAAAAATTAGGTATGTTACAGATGTGTAGGCTATAATGATCTGGATGAATACAGTAAGGGTTCTTGGCAGCTGAGATGGTGAAGTTGCTTTTAAGGTTTGCCTGCTGCAGATTTAAAGCTGCGATTACTAAATCTCTGGTATGGGGGAACAGAAGATGCCCCACAGGGAGCTAACGATGTCCAAGAAACATGCTGAGGGGATGCAGCCCCCCTTAAAATACACTTTTCCAATATATGGTCGCATGTCATATGCCACAACCCCACTATTTTGGGCACAACTGTGCAGGACAGAAAACTCTGCTTCCTGGTCATACACAGAGACAGAGAAATACGGTAGGTAGGCCCTGGCTGACTCGGAGCACTGCCATCCTTCCTGAACAGCAATGCCTCTTACTCCCTGGTACAGCCAGCCCTGCCCACCTCTGCTCTCCCATGTCTGCAACATGAAGCCCTTTGTGGAAGGGACTCTTTTTTTCTTGTTCTTCTGCATAGCAGCCAGCCCTCCCCTAGGATGTGAGGTGATGCAAAGCCTTTCTTTTTCCATATCTGATGGGAATAGATCCACAGCCATGGTGCAACCACACACAGGTCTGACTTGCCGAAATGCTGAATTATGGATGAATTATTTCAAGTTGAGAGGGGAGGACATTGCAGATCCCCTGGGAAAGGGCATGACTGGGATGAAGCCACTGGATTTGTAAACTGCATAGCGTCCACAGGCTGGAGGTTATATCCTCCTGACACTAGGCATTCATGCAGAGAGCTTGAAATCAACATAGTGAAAACAGTGAATGACGTAATCAAATAACTCCTAAGATTTATCTAAAACATTTTGGCATTTTTAGAATAAAAATAAGACTTGTGCATTACTAGCCAGAGTGGATGAAACTATTGCTACAGTCCTGCCCTTCCCTTTTCTTCCTGCACTCATCTTCTTATATCTTTCTTTGTCTTTTAAGTAAGTCCATGACCACCTCTTCCTGTTAAAATGGGAACAAGATAGCAATTGCCAATGAAACTAGTAGATCCTTAGAAAGGACTTTGGAGCAAGAAGCGAGATTGGGATTTTGAAAGAAGCATGAAGAAATTTAAGCTGGCACATTACTCCAGCTGCTTTCCACTGAGAAATGGTCACCTTCCAATAGTCCTTCTTGTACTATTCAGAGCAATGCATGGGAAGGATAACTGCTAAATTCATCTCTATCTTGTAAATCTTAACTATGTGTCTTGATACTACTCCTCCCTAAAAGTCTATATGGTAGCTTTATACTGACTATGAAAGGAAAAGTCACTTAAGACAAACTGGATAGGGAGCAGCCAAATAAAATGCACATATATGGCTTAGCTGCATTTGTTACCATGATCATCTCTTGTTGCTATGGAGAGACAGGTTTTATATACGTGCCAGCAAAATTGGGTAATTCAGTGCCAAGCTACCAACTATTGCAGAAATTTCAAGGATGAATGGCAGAAGTTTCTCTCCTAAATGGGGGATTTTGAGGGATAGAGGACATTCATCTCCATTTGTCAACTTAAGGTTTGCTCAGTCATGTGAAATCACTACATCTTCAGCACACCTAACATAATTAACTCCGCCTGGAGTAATTGTAATGAAGTCAACACAACACAGAATTCTTAAGTTTATGACATAATGTAGCTATTGTGGTGCTAATTTTTTTAATTCGATAATATATTCCAGCAGATGCCACATATTAGAGCTCTTCTTTTCTCTCCTGGCATTGTCTAACAAAACAAAAAAACAGGCAAAAGGCAACATGGAAGACTGCCAGGCAAAAAAAAAGATAAAAACGGTAAAATACTACCTAAGAAAAGTTAAGAGTGCACTGTAACAGTGGATACAGAGTATTCAGAAGCCACTCATTGCATCCTCTGATCTCATTTTACGTGGGATTTCTTAAAATGTGTTTTTCAGCTTTAAGATTCACATTTTCAAACTTCCTTCACATCTTTAGAATAGAGTCATCATTTCCAAAAAAAATAAATCTTCTTCAAAGTGATACCATGATGCAGAATTAAAAAAAAAGAAAGAAAAGACCTTAGTGCTACCAGCCCCCCTAAGAGTTATGGCAGCTGGCAAACCTGCAACAATGGCTGTTGAAGATGAAGCACCTGGCAAGTATCATCACCTGCAAACAAAATGTGGTGTTAATACAGATCCAGTGTCAAGTATTCCCTGGATTTCAGGAGGTTGGCAAGAAGTGGACTCAGGTGCACTGGAGTTTGTGGAGAAAAGAGACTGGCACAAGCACACAAGACTGTTTTGTAGGCAACAGCAATTTTAAAAATGTTAGCAAGAATACAAGAGAGCACATTCTTCCTAGTTCGCTGCCTGACCTGAAAAATGCAGATTTATTCTCATCCACATCAGAGGTGCATTGATAAAGGAAAATGCGGAGGTTGTGAGCCTGCTGGTTCTGCTGGAGCAGGACTCTGGCAGGAGATTAGACCACCATGCTGTTTGTTGAAATGCTGAACAAAGTTCCTTGTGCCCATTGTTAAAGGCATTTTCCTACCGGCTCCAACAAAACCAACAGGCCCACAACCTTCTATCTTTCAACACTGCATCTTGTGATCCTGTCTGCTATCAGCCTGAGCCACATCATAGCTTGCTAAATTAATACTTATGCTGGCAGAGTGAACATACCTAGAGCTGCCTGCAATGCTACTTGTAGAGATCCTACCAAGAGTGTAACGCTATTGTGTTAAGCACAAGGAGTTCAGTTACCTGCATCCCATCCACAAAGATTCCACTGAGCCCTTTGGAGGGCTGAGTGGCTGGGGTGAAGTGACTGCTGTCGCAGCACAACAGCTGAAATATCCATGGTAGTTACTTGTTTATCAAAACTAAAATTCACTTTTTTCCCTCTATATTTTTGCCAATAACTTAATCTCACTCCTCTGCTCATTTTCTCCACAGCAAACACCCCTCCCAGTGAAGAACTAGCTTCACCAGAAGAAAGCAGCAAGCAACTGAAAACAAAGGACCCTGTGCTCACTCCTATTTTCCAGGAAAGATGGCAATCACCATTTTGGTTAACACCAAGGCTGAACCAGGACATCTAAAGATAAAAGCTTGATTTGGAACAAAGACAGAAATAAAACTGGATCTGGAAGCCCAATGTATGCTACTGGCAGCACTCAGATTAAAGAAGTATATTTTCCTTATCAGTTTATCCAGCTAAATACTGAGTTAAATATACCTGTTGTTTTCTGACATTTGTGTGAGCTGTCATCTCAGGCATGTATTTCAGTAGAATTACTAGTTCAGTATTCAGAGCTGCTTTACTCTAGTGTGCATCTGAATGCATGCTTGAATTCTAAATAGGTAAACATTTAATAAAAAAAAACACCACTATAAGAAGTAGAATGACAGTAAACAGAAAACAAGAATCAAATCCCAGAGCTGTCCTCATAAATCCCCTCAAACTCTATAATGACCTGGTGGGCGATCGGTGGTTACATGATGTCCATTTGACAGCCCAATCTAGCTCCTGCTGGACCACATTACTCCTAGTAGATTTCCACTCCCTCCACAATTTTGGTGCCCAATCTCTGGTTACTGCTGCAACAACTCCTGCATTCCCAGAACTACACTAGAGCATCCTTCTAGCTCCCTGCATCACAGCCCAGAGGTCAGCAGTCCTCTCGTCCCCAGGGAGCTGCTTCCCACCCTCAGCACTATCAGATGATGTGACTACCTGAGGGGAGGGGAAGAGGGCATTGCACCTGTTCTCCACTAAAGGTACATCCGTAGCACATGAGACAATCGCATGGTGGGAAATAAAGCACCAATGCAGGGCATACAGAAAACATTGTCTAGCTCAGACAGAAGTTGTAGGCTTGATGCAAGAATTAGTGGGTGAAATCCTATGTCCTGTGTTACGCAGAAGCTAAGACAAGATAAATGGTTCCTTCTGGCCTTTGTATCCTTGAATGTATAATTGGGCACTTTGCTGGTGGCACAGCACACTCCTGTAGCAAAGATCTCTTCTTGAAAGAAGATCTCAAGATCTTCTCTTGAGAGAAGATCTCTTCTCAAGAGAAGTCTTGTGCAAGGAAGTTCAGTGGAAGAGCAAAAGCATCCTACGATTACCAGAGGATACATTTTCCTAGGTAAAGAAAAGACTCTAAATCAAGATTAGTAATATGCTTGGTGGTTCCCTTCAGAATTCCCCCTTCCCATTCCCTACTCCCACGAAGTTTATCCAAGAAATAATTAGAGGAAGTGATACATATTTAATTAAATCATTATCTCTGTGGGAACCAAATTACTCTGGAGATCATTTCCAGTGATGGGAAATGAAGACTTTCCCTGCTTTTATTTATGCCAGACAAGCGTCATATGTTCCATTCATGAGAGAGTTTGTGAGTGATCTCAAGCATTGATATCCAAATATTTGAATGTGCAGTTCATGTCACCTATCACCCTTCCTGTAACTCCTGTCTCCCAGGTCACCTTGACCTTCTGCCTTACCACAAAGGACTTGAACCTCTACCTTTTCATTGTATGACTGACAGATCCTATCACATGATGAGCACATATCTGATCACATGGTTGTTGGTACAAGCAGTGCCTACTCACACAAAAGGTACAAAGCGTGTGACAAAGGCATTCTAGCCATATGGTAGATAGTATTTTTTTATGTGACAGGGCAAGAAATACAGGATCCCAGGAAAGAGACACAGTTGCACATAAAGGTTGCAAGAATTGCTTCCAGCCCACCAAAAAGTTATTCACCTTGCAGCCTGCTTAACAGATGTCCAGCCTTTCCTTCTCAGGGCTGATTTACGCCACCCTGATTTATGACCAGCAATTGGGCCATAGCATGGAAGACTTTTTGGAAATCCAGCCTGGTTGCTTCAAATGAGCCCCCTGGGCTGCAAAGTGCATACAACACAACTCCACCGAGCCACGACAAACACAACATGCTCAGTGAGTTTTACACCTCACTTCTCTGACACAAAGCTCTGCTGAATACTTAGGGTGAGAAAAGTATCACAGCCGAGGTTCTCACCTGCAGGCCTGATTAATACCCTGACAACACGTAAACCAATTTTACTACTGCTCCATGAGCAAGTCAGAAGTGTGGCCATATCTCTCTGGTTGGCCTTGGCTCCCTCCTGGCCACAAGGTTCACAGGACACCAAAAGAGATGTTGCTGAAAGAAGAGACCACTGTAATGATGAAGATGAGACAGCTGCAGTTCCCCTCTGTCAAGGAAGGCAGTGCAAGCATGGAGCTCTGGAAAGAAGGACGTTTCATCCGCCCTGCTCCCAGATGCGTTTTCAGACATGACTGGTTTAAACTTCCATGGAAGCCATGCCCTGAAACCAGACAATGTAAAGGAGGAATTACAGTTGATGGGAGCATAAAAGGAAGGGGAAAGGAAGACATTATCTGACATGTCAGAGCGTATATCTTTCTCTCAGACACAAAATTAATTTCAATAAAATTCACTATGACTAATATTTACATACACCACATAAGCTTAACTAATATTTTTTCAGAAAATAAAAAGAAAGCATTTTCACCCCTATGGAGCTTTCACACCCTCTGATCTCACCCACGGTCAAACTGCTTGACCCTTCTCTACGCAGAAGAAATCACAGCTTCGCAAGACCTACAAGACTACACTGAGAAGCCTGGAGCTTACCGAAACAAGATCTTTATGCAAGATGTGTTTAAAAACCACTAGTTGCCACAGGTGACAAAAATGCAGGAATATATGTAATTTTCTGTAATATATCTTGACTTGGGCACTTGCACTCCTATCCTCAGTGGAAGTTCAGCACCTTGCCACTGAAGCACACTATATTATTCAGCAATCACAAAACAGAGGGAGAGAGAAAAACAATGTTATTGCTCCCAAGGCTGGGTCTGGTCACCGCTTAAAAAAATCACCATTACATTATCTGGAGTGCAGACAGGACAAAAGCTCTGTCCGAAGTTATAACAGAAAGAGCAACTTGGACCAGTAGAAAGGACTCAGGAATAGCTCGGAAACTTCCATTGTCATTCAGGTGCATTTCAGAGTATGAATTCATTAGCAGGAGGCTTTCAGAAAAGAATTGAATCCTTTATTGGCAGTTCTCAATGTGAAAGCCCTGTCACCACGGCTGAGAAAGTGACTCAGGAATGAAAATGAGAAAGAGACAGAGAGCTGCCACAATATCCAACTCCCCCTCCAACACCAACCCATCAAGCCAGCCAGCCAGCAAATTCTGCTTTTAAATGTTATTGGTCACATACAATTATGTAACTAGTATTGTGTCATATTACTCCAAACTGCACCCTGTTGTACACCTAAGTGACAGAGCATCTCTTAACGTAATGCAGAGTGGAACAAATACAGGAAGAAAAGATACTGCCTTTTGGATTGCATGTCTGCTACCAATTTATGGAGTGATTATCCAAACTGATTCATATTTTTATTTTTAATACTATTATATTTCCCACTACCTTCACCCTCCTCCACACTCTTCCCTACAGCTCAGATGCTTTTTTTCTAATTCACTAAACAGATGCAAAAGCTGATATTTCTCTGCCCACATTTCTCTTGCAAAAACCCTGCAACCTTGTGCTTAATTAGGAGGAGTTTAACAGAAGGATAGAGAGGTTAAATTGGCTAACAGAGAAAAAAAGAACTGGATAAGAAAAAGAACAGGTTTCCATGGAAACAGGACCACATCCTATAATACTCTTGACTTTATGCATTAATTTATTTATTTCAGCTATATTTGTTTCTAAGCAATAGGTTAAAAAAACATCCAAGAATTCAGAGTTGAGAAAACTCTGTTTTTAAATAGGGTCCAGATCTTCAGCTGCTCTAAATCAGCACAGCTTTGCTGAAGTCAGCATGGCTAATGCCACCATCATGATTTACACCACTTAAGGATTTGGCCCAAGTGCCCCACGGAGAAATCAGATGTATGAATATGAACTGTGAGACAAGAGATTAGTCAGAAGATCTGCACAATAAGGAAGCTACCAGAAACCACCACATGGCATTGTATGGGTGTTGCATATAACTGCCCTCCCTTTAGGTGGCTCTTCAGAAAGGACAGTTTTTAGGTAGGTCCCCTGCTTGTACGAGGAGGGTAGGGGAAGGTGCATACCTCAGCGTGCAAGTAGAAGGGCAGCAGGCAGGTCTGGCTTGCCATGCAAAAGATAACACAGGGTTAAGTTGGCTTACACCTTCGTTTTCCATCCTAGCCCTAAAATATCTTTGAAGAAGGAAAAAATGCTCTCATGATTTTAGCGATATGTTGATGGAACTGACTTTCAGCTATCCATTAATCAGTAGGCTGCATATGTATTTCTCCCTAAGCATTTAATGGCGTGATATGGTATTTCATGAGGAGCAATGTATTTCAGTTTTCCCTGGCAGTCGGTGCAGCACTGTGTTGGGCAGATGCACTCAGAAAAGACTTTGGAAACTGCAGTACCAGGCCGATGAGTTCAGCTGGTTTTAAATTTTCTTTGCAGAACTAAAATAAAAACAAAATCCAGTTTTACTAGAATTGAACATGGCCAAAATCTGACACCAGAACTCTTTCCCACCGCCCACGTTTGAGACTGCGAAATGGACCTCACACCCCATGTGGAGCTTTTGCAGCTGAACTTTATTTTCCCAATGAGCTCAAACTTAAGCCCAGATCTGCTGAGAAAGTTGATTTTTGGAGCCTTTGAAACCTAGCTCCAGATCTAAATCATCTGACTCTGGCCTATCTAGTGGGTTGTGTGAACTATTTGACCACGTAAAAGTAGGAGGGAGTGATGTAGTGCAAGGGGCGCTGACCTTTCAGATGCACAATGAGCAGGAATCTTTCTGTTCACATCCAGACTTGTCTAGTTTTCTGTGCATGGAGAGCATAGCAAGATCAGGAGCCTTATTTAGTCTTTTTTCACCCCAATTCATCTGGCAGAACTTGGAGAGTTAGTTTGATCTGAAAAAAGAATATAAAAGACTTTTAACTTATGTCCTTACAAAAGAAGAAAAGTGATTTCTTACAGCCCATAAAACAGAAACATACAACCAGGGAAGGATATATGTCCTCATGCTGTCACTTCAGGGCTCTGTTTTCTCAGGTACCACAACTCACCCTACTATAGCGATGGCCACCTGTCAAGGACATCCATGTCACTGCAGAAAAGATCCCAGGAAAGTATTTGGCATAGAACCCCAATAGTAACACAGTGGGCACAGCTCACCCTGCCAGTCAGCCTGGCTGTCTGATATGGTTTACTGAACCCGGCCAGCGTGGGAGCCCAGCAGAGCCCCCCAGCACACTCCTGCTCTCCGGATGGCAGCAGGGGCTGCCTGCTCCCACTCCTCTGGCAGGACGCGGCCTTGCTCCGCTCGCTGCCCAGCAGGCCAGCTATCAGTACCCCTCATTTAAACAAGCCCCTTTGCAGATCTCAGCACATTCATTTTAGTGTTCCCGCTGACAAGAAGGTGAAGCATCTCTAATGTGCAGCAATGAAGGTGGTGTCCACTGAGGAGGCCAGAGAACCCAGGCAGAAGGAGGCGCAATGGGGAGACACCTCGCCCTAGAAATCAAAGGGCTTGTAGGAACATTGCAAACCACCACCTCAGCCACATGCAGGCAGGACTCAACTTTTTTTCTGGCCGCTTCATCCCTGTGATCAAAGGCGACAAAGAATTCACTTTAGCAGAAGAGGCGTGTGAAGGGTTTCCTATTGACTGGCTGCCTCAGCTACTGTCTCCTGTTCTGCATTTCATCACTTCAGGGGGGAGAGAGAGAGACAAGGAGAGAGAGAAAATCCTGAGGAAACCTTACCTGTATCATTCTCTCATTAAACCTTTGGATTTTCATTGTAAAATTGCATTCTCTTTTTTAAAAAACTAAAAACATTTAACAACAGGAGTGAAAAATTTTACAAAAGAATAGTGATATTTAAAAAAATTAATAAAATGTTTCATCCCAAGTCACACAAAATGATTCTGGTTGCACAAAGCAGTATTTTTTTCTTTGATCAAGCTCTTACTGGATTTCTATTTTAGTTCAACTCTAGCCAGTAATTCCTTTTCACTTTACTAAAAATTTCATCCAGCTCTGGTCTGTAACAATCTACCATCAATGTCTTACAACAAACCATGAAAACTTCCTGGATTATCCCAAGTTCTCTTCAAAGTCAAGGAACCATGGAAAGAAATATGTCATTGGTGTCACCTGAGATTTTTTTCCCTTGATTTTATTTTTCAGATCTTTCTGTCCATAGGATCCCATTAATTATAATAATCTTTGCTCATCAGTAGCTTAGTAGATGTGATTATATTCTTACTAGCCATACCCTTCTAAATTCTGACAAATATATTTTCCGTTATGACACTTTTCATATGTATTATCAAACCAAGATTCCTACAGCAATTAAAGAACTTGAAGCAAAAATAATTTTTCAAATGTTAGGAAAGTAAGTACATGCTTTTTGTTAATGAAAGTATGTTAGATTTTCTGTAAGCCTCTTTGAAGAAACTACTGTTTCTAAAATTTCTAATATCATAATTCTCCTCTTCAGAATCTCTGTTGAGATGATACTACACATCATTCTCCTCCTTATAATCAATTTTTGTTTGGTTCAGATTTGTGGTTTGCCTCTCTGGGCACTTGAGACCATTCCTCATGCATGTGAAGTCACTGTGTTGGTGGCAGATAGACAGAGTGGAATTCCAGATGCCTGGACTGCTTTGGGTGATGGCAATACAAACATCTACCAACTGCCCAAACTCCTCCTGGCATCAGTTATCCAGCCATGATTTCAGGGATCCAGAACAGGAGGAGGAATTCACATAGCAGAGTTTACCCCCAAATACCTTCTTGACAGCTTGCACAGGCAACATGACAGAACAAGTGGGATTTCCGTGGCACAAGCTTGGTGGGCTATTTCACCCCTTTTGGACTAAGATCACTGGTATGAAAACATTTGCCAAAAGCTATGTTTGCACAGTGTTTGCCAAGCTTGAAAAAGGGCAAGTGACAGCTGCATTCTCTTTGCCTAAATGTTAGGGCTACTTGCTTTCAAGTGCTTCAAGTACAGCATTTCCAAGAGAACACACTACTTTTATACAGTCCATTATATTACATTAACAATGTCCTACTTAGGACTGTGTTTCAGCTTTCTGAGATATTGAGTAAGACATGGACGCAGGAACAGCTCAAGGATATATGTGTGGGTTATGACTGATTTGCAGCTATCATCTGAGTCACTAAACACATGTAGAATAATACATGAATCTTCTTGCTTCTGAGATAATTTGAGTTCAATTTCTACACAGTGATCTTTGGTCAGCACATTGCATAGGAACTCTGGTACAGCACTGACAATTCTTTTCTGTAATGTGCTTATTTTTCTCTTATTCTTTGTTCAAGGATATATTTAGGCTTGACTTTGTTGACCTGCTGAAAAAAACAGTGTTCTTTGGTGTGGGACTTGCTGCTATGCTCTTGAAAAGACTGTTTGCCTTGGATCTACTTTGCATCTCTCAGCAGTTTTTATTGATATCTCCTGGTAAACTTGAAAGCTACATCAGTCATGCAGGATTTCCTTCATCTTCACACAGTGCTGACAACCAGGCACAGTCCATAAGCTGTGAAAATGCTCTGTTACTACCATTTATTCTCTGGAGCAGGCTTATCCTAACCAGGTGGCAAGAGGACATTTTCAGCAGCACTTGCAGTCTGCACTATACCTCTATTGCCTTGTGTGGCTTTTATATGGACTCATTGAACCACGCTGGTGCCCAGAGGACAGATCTTATTGAGCACATTACTTTGCTCATGTCCATCTTCAGACAACCGTTAAAATGATTACCAAAAAAATTGCAATGTGTTGTGTCTAAGTTCATTTCCCGAGATCTACGTCAGCAATTTCTGCTACCACAATGGCCATCTGGTCATATTTCAAGGGGGGAAGGTCAGTTTCAAAAGCAACACTCTGTTCTTCTTGAAATGACCATGCACTTGCTTCATTATCTTTGTTGCTGTCAGTAGGTCATCAGTATCTCCTCCCAGGACTTGCCAGCCAGCAGTCAGACAGGTGGATTACAGCTATTTAGCTCTTACTAGGTCTATCCAACTATTCTCAAGTAGTTCCAATGAAAGTTCAAAACCTGATTAGTATTTCTGAATCCTAGAGAGCTACAGATCTGCTGGAGTTAGAAATTATTCATTTTACCATGCCTGTTGTGTCATACAATGCTTCACTGCTCAACAGCTAAGTAGCACCTACTGACAATCCCAGTTCAAGAATAAATCCTTTGTAGCACTTAAAATATGTCTTTATCTGGCCTTTCACCAGTAACCAATCTTTTTTTTACCAAGAACACTTCTGTTCAAACAGAATGTCTTCCATTTTTATGTTGCATGTGGACACTTGGGAAGCTTTCTAGTAAAGATACCGTTTTCTTATGGTACAGAAGTTCAATTTATCACTTGCAAAAAGGAATCACAGAACAGAATTCTGTCCCATCCCCCTGCTTAAATGTCCAAAATAATCCCATCATAATGTGGATTATACCAATGTCAGAAATACAAAATTCTGGCAGGTTCCGCTACCAGCATTTTCCAGGTAAACATGCTTTTAGGTGACAGAGATACACTCCAAGGACATTAATGATTTGTCAAAACCAATCATTACAGAAAATTTCATTGAAATGCACTTGGCATGTATAATCACAAGCATTATAGATATATTTAATTGCTTTCTTCCAAGTGGATAACTTCCAAAACTGGAAGACAAGAATGGCTCTGAGCAGGTTTCAGAAGGGCATTCTGCAAATTCATGCTCTGTGGTGGCAGTGCATTGTCACGTGGATCTTCTGAAGTTGTGTAAATCATTCACGTCTCCCTTTCTAATTTGGAAGAATGTCCACTGGCTCCCTCTTCTTCTCTGCTTATCTCCATAGATGTGACATTTTTTCTCCAAACCTCCAATGAAAACACTGTCTGTATTGTAAGCTGCACAACAATTCAGCAGCTCAAGTAAATAAAAACAGTAGTAGCAGATGTACAAATGAAATGGCATCCAATTTCACTTCACCAACCATTTTGGAAAAGCAAGTCATGCAGAAAGGTTATTGCACACAAAAAGACTGAGTTATATAGATAAATCTGTTTGACTCAAAATTAGCAATAGTTATCAAGCTGGTTAAGCACTACCAGGTAAACACAGTTGGTCAAGTGCCTGGAGCTGTCACTTTTCCCACCATGCGCAGTGGGACCAAGCCAGAGAACAGAAATGGAAAGGCAATAGGCTCTTCTTCTCACTCAAAATCATGTTCTTACTCTTTTCTATTCCTCCTGTGCAGGTGCTTCAAATCTACTACAGAGGTGCAAGCTCTCACATTTTGGATCTGCAAGGAGACAATTGTGAATCAATTGTTTGATTTCTTATTCTCAAGAAAAGGCACCCTTTGGAATTTTTTCCTGACTGCTTTTTAGACTGACAGGATAGAAATGCAGCTCCCCCTTTTCTAGGCTCTGTTTTGGTATTGGAATAAAGAAACTTGAAATAAAACCTCTTTAATTTGGAATACAAACACCATCTTCAATGCTTAATGCAGTGTAACAGTTCCAGTTTAAAGTGCAACCACATTCACCTTTCCTGAGAGACCTCATGTGGATGGATGAGCTTTGCACTGGCATAGCCAGTTCAGACCTTGCTTGGCTGGAATCTTTGGAAAACTCTGTGAAATAACCAGGGCACACCAAAACTTGATCACAATAGCCTGATGACTACAGGCATAAACTGGCAGGGTAAGCTCAGCAATCCATCCATCAACATCTCAGCCTTCAGCAGCTGCATCTCTACAAACACAGAATCAGGGTTAGAGATAACCAACTCCACTGCTATCAGCTGCTAATTTCCAAACCATGTTCCTGGGAGCATGCCCTTTGAGCAAGTTACAAATAATTTATAACCAATTCATCTCTATCTCCCTGTAGGCAAGGAAAATGCACCTTTAAGGCACTAAGAACTGCTCGCTCACTTCCTCATCCTGGTAAGTGTAACTGAGTATCACAGGAAAACGTGGCTGCTCTTGTGATATCCTTCAGTAGAAAGTGTACACAGCATTAACAGTGAGTGTGGCACCACAGACCTTCAGTGGAGTTGCAGTCCTTATCCTAAGTGGTAGCTGGTATTCTGTGCCACCCGTGGTGGCTCACCATGAGTGCTTTATGAATTAAACTCTACATATGGTGACCAGTTCCTACCTAGGTGCTTTCTACAGATCATTTTAACCCAGTGTGATTTTTCCAGAACTTTATCCTTCTGATGAATACCTGATTAGCTCCTGCTTTCTTGAGCTGTTGTTTCTGCTGTTTCCGGTTAGGGTCCTACTGCATCACCAATGTTGTCAACCAGGCATACCTTTCCCATGCACAGGCTGTTTTCCAGTGGGGATTTCTTCCTCAGTCATTCTCTCGTCTAACCTACAGGACATCTACAGGTAGCTAGTCGGCACTTCACACTCCTCCGTTTTTGATCCACTATTTTGGCAATATTTCTTGAAGACTTTCATCTGCCATCAAGGAACATTCCCACTGTAGAGAATTAATTCTTTTTAAAGAAAATATCTTCCTGCTTTTCTCTTGGTAACTCTAGTACAACCAGGTCCAAAGTTTTATCACGCTTTTCATCGTCTCTTGCAAGTGGATTGTGATTTTCCCCTATTAACCCATTCATTAAGTGCCTTTTCAAACCAGTGTCTCTGTCCTGGCCCAGCATGGGCCATGAGCCGGGTCCAGGACTGGCACAGCAGATTATGAAACACTTGAGTCACTGTCCTGCCAGGCAGCATGGCAAATACCCTATTAACACATCTTGTTAATACACACAGAAACCTATTGCAGGTTTTCCTTTCCTGTCCTAATAAGCCGCTCTGTCTTTTATTCCTTACTGCTCCCTCTTCTTGCCCTAGGGAAATATCGCATTCTGACTGTTCTTATAACTATTTAATATCCATGACTTTTAGTTTGAAGATTTTGGTAAAAGGGTTAGTTGTCACCATTCAAACCAACTAGTGCTCATTTTGGTAGCCCTGCTTCCTCAGGGGAAGCGATAGCTCAGAATCTATCCAGCATTCACAGATCTCAGGTTCATCTCATGGCCACTATCTTTTTTATTCTGGAGAAAGCACTTTTACCATCTTGGAGCTACAGTGACTGGGGAACTGGATAAACTTGGCTAGTCTCCCATCAAACTCACTGTGAAATGTTAGCATCCACAACTTTCTCCAGCATGGAGCTGCACAGATGTGCTGCTGCCCAGTGCATGAGAAATCACCCACCACCTCTTGTTTGTTTTGAGCCTGGCTTTCTCTAGCCTCACTCCATGTGCCTTAGCTCTCCCACTGGCACAGACAATACACAATCAATTCTTATCTGCCTTACCCATGTCTTTCAAGATTTTGTCATCTCTTTTTCAGACTGAAGAGTCCTAGTTTCTTTAGTCATTAGATATCTTTAAACACCCCCATTGCCTCTGAATCCCTTCTAGTTCCACTACATTCTTCCTGAGACAAGGGAATGAGAAATGTATATAGTATTAAAAATAGGAGTGAACCAAGGGTATTTTCTGCTTGTTCTCTAATCCTTTCTTGGCAATTCCTAGCATTTTATTTGTTTTTCCACCAAAAAAATGAGCATTTTCACCAAAAAATGAGCTTAGATTTTGAAGGATCTGTCAGAACTCCAAGATCTTGCTCCTGAGGAGTAATAGTTAGCTCAGAGCCCATAAACATATAGCCTGAAGTTCGGGTTTTTCCTTATATACACATTCTTCCACAGCCTGCAGTGTGGAAGCTACAGCAGAAATGCCGTGGGAGTCAGTGCACTTTTAACACTTCATTTCTCCGCTGTGCACTTACAGTGTCCTGAAAGGGGCCAGGAGTCAGGGTTGCTGCTCCTTGGCTCCATCTGCAGAGTAAAACAAATGGACTAAATCCAACTATGGATTTACAGTAAGACAGGGTGAGGCCACAGACATGCATGTTGGGACAATTCACATCCCACCTTCTTCTCTTGCAGGCAGGACAGGAGTGAGCAGATTCCACCCACATACCACCACTACCAGAGAGCTTGCCAATTCCTGTGTGGGAGATATGACACAAACACTTCAAAGACAACATTTTCTCTCAGGAAGAGCTTACAGTCTTAGGAGACCAAGGGAGGACAAGAAAAGCACGGTGAGTGAAGCAACCTTCCAGGGATAGGCAGCAAGCCAGAGCAAAACCAGGAGAGGCAGCTCCACCCCTAAGCCATGTAAGAGTCATTTTTTCTGCCTACCCTGACCAGAACCCAATAAAATATTAAAGTAATTAGGCTAATCATTTGTTCTTCTAATAACAATAACTCAAGTTGGCAAACAAAGATTTCTATACAGAGATTGCTCGTCCATTGTTGCCACCCAAACCTCCTATCAAAGTCACCCAGAGCCAAGCTCTGCTCTCGTGCCCTGCTAGACAAAGAGTTGCCCAGCCCAAACCAAAACCACAGACTTGGAAAATGAATGGAAACTTTGCCTATAGCCAATAGGACTAAGGCTACCACATTTGGTAAAGAAATAGTTATAAATATTTTTGAGATGTTATTTTCTTTTCATGTTCTGTTCTTTTTTTTTTCTTTTTCACCCCCGACCCTTCTCTCATCCCCGTCCATCCTCCCCCACCTCAGTATACTTAGCAAAGCACCTGTGCCAAGCAGCTTTGAGCAGAGCTGTGGAAAAAATTCACAACGTGCAGGAGCCAAGAAAATATCTCTGTTCCAAGCTGTGTGCATGCGTAGGTGGACTCAAGGTGTCATATCAGGCTGTCGAATAAAGTATGAGCGCACAATAGTGAATCAAAACCTTTTAAATGAATTGTTTTGTTTTCGCTCGCTGCCTGGTAGGTACACCTGTGCTCCTTCTCAGCTCCAGATGATATACATCTTTGTTTTCCTATTTAATATTCAGCACACGACACACACATATAGAAATATAAAAATAAAAAGGGAGAAAGCAGGAAGGGAAAATAATTTTTTTTTTAAGCCACTTCAGAATTAAATCTTAAGGGTAAGGTCACGCAAACAGAGGCCTAGAAAGACTGGGCAATTACCAGTAAGGCTTGCATAATAAATGAAAATAGTGGGTAGGAGAGGGCAACAGAAGACTGGGGGAAAGGAGGTGCATCTCACACACTGCCAGTGGGACCATGGGTGTCCATAGCATGCAAAGGTGATTCTTTGAGTCTAATGGGGAAAGGGGTCTGTCTGGTGTCTCTTGTGACTATAGTGCTTTTCTCCCAAGGTGCAGCTGAAATATATCGTAGCTTTTGTTGTCCTGAGGCAGGTGAATGTGCATAAAAGACCATAAAAATAGTCAGCTATCCCACAGACATCTTGGTAAAACAAGATGCCATCACACAGAATGAAAGCAATAAAAATTGGAGACGGAGAGAGAAGGCTTTCTGCAAACACAGGCTCTCTCATAATCAGTGAATCCTTTTTTCCTCTTTTCTTTTGCTAGCATGCAGTATCAGGAATCAAACTGAACCATCCTTTTGGCAGCAGCTCCTGCTAGAAGTGAGCAGTGAACTTGCCCTGCCCTCCAAGATAAAAGTTTAAAGAACTGAAATGGAAGCTGCTCCTAAGAGAACAAGCTGTTAGAACACAAACTAAACCGGAGCTGCTGTGTTTGCTTTTCCATTTAGGATATTGCTACAGTATTATGTAGTGATGGCTTCATACCCTGAGGCCCTTGAACATTGGAGGGAGGGATCCAATTTTTTTTTCTACTGACTTCAGCAAAGCCCTTCTCTGAATAAAATCTAGGCATTAGTTTGCTTCCTGAAGAGGCCAGTAAACTATTTTCAGTATCATTAGTATTTAACTGAAAGTAAGATCCCATAAAGACCTTATGTAAGAGCAAGGTTTTTAGGCTTCAATTCCCTCTAACCACCATACTGGAAGCCCAGGTCTACCAGTGGCACGTGTTAGAAATCTGTCCAGGCACCAAGAAAAAAAACTGACTACAGTTATAGGTCTTTTTTTTAATATACATTAAGGTTCAAGTTAATTAGTCCTTACATAACCTAGTCCTCTATATCATACCAAATAGCTGCTGCCAATGTGGTTTTTCCTGGGACCCTAAATGACTACCCACCCCCATCTCCCCCACCATCTTATGCCTTTCCATGTGCTCACATTTCAAGCAAAGGTCTGGGTGAAAGCCACCAAACTAGCTAAACTAACTGCAGAGGACAAAGGAAATGTGACTAAGCCATACTCTACACTAAAAGCAGGTAATGGTTTGGACAGTATGAAGGCACAAAGAGAAGGGATGGACTTATCAGTGTTCATTTGGAAATGAACTGCACCTGAAGCTGTGCCTTTCAGCAATGGGCTGTATTAAAATGGAAATTGATACTTATAAAGCTGCTCTATGGGCTAATAGAGTAGAAGTCACCAGCATCCTTATTGCATTCAGATGGTAAGTAGGTTGGTATCACGCACTTGGTGACAGTTGACCATTATGTTCTTGTCCACTAATGAAGGGAGTCTTTCATCAGGGAAGGACGTTCAGCCTTTGGGAAGCTACCTTCCATAGATACATCACAATATCCCCATGAAAAGCTGGCATTAGAGCTATGGGTGGCCCAAAAAAAGATTACAGTACAGTAACAAAATATGGGGTAAGAAATGAGAGAGTGCATAGCAAGGATTTTCTCACGAACAAAATGAAAGCTTCAATATTTCACTTCAGAGAGCAGGGGCCAACAGAAGTACATCCTCTCTTTATCACTTCAGTAGGCAGAAGCATTATTAAGGTCACTGAGGTGTAAGGATGGGAAGCTGGAGGCCTGAAACTATGCCTCTGTGTAGTTAAAAATGTAGGCTTTTAAGGGAGTATCAGCAGGTAGCAGCTGCTTTAAATTATATATATAAAAAAGGCAGAACTAAGAAGCAATTATTTAAAGAGAGATGCAAGATGAACCCAAAACAGGAAAGCCCCTTCCACCTTGGAGCAATATGTGAAGATGCATTTCAAGTGCGCCAAAGTCTGTTCACACCATTGCATGATAATTAGTAAGGGAATCTGGAAATAATTGCTTTGGCTTTGGTGGTGACAGAGCATCTGGTACTGTCCAGCTGAAATTACCTCCTTACTTTCTTCTTTCTTGCTGTCTCTGGCAATGTGGTTCAGTTGTTTCCATTCTTGTCCTATGATGCCTGTAATTTTGACTCTCACAGTATTAACAGGAACACACACAACACTCAGTAAAAAAATCTTCAAATCCTGTTGAGAGGTCTTCATTAAAATTCTATTAATATTTGTTTGTCTCACACTGTGAATAAATTGTTAACACTTCCATGTTCTTCTAAACAAAGCCAAAAATAAAGCAACGTCTTTCTGAAAAACGCTTGACACGTACAAGAACAGCCAAATTCTTGATGGACCATGCTACATTTTCGCTAAGGGGTCTACTATTGAATATTCTGGCAGTTTAAGATGTTCATCTAAACAGTAAGTCCTGTGATAATGGATGCAACATTTCACAATTTAGTTGGGGATCTGCCTACGTGAGACACAGATACTGAGAAGAGGACAGATGGAAAAAACAAAATGAAGAACAAAAAGTTCTTCAGGCCCCTGACTTTCACTAGCTCCCGAGTATCTCCATAACCCTTGGAGTGAGATCATGAAGTTCCAGATAGGTTGAAAAAGAATCCCAATTTTGTAAACTTCTCTGTATTTAAAAGCTTTCTCCTTTCTCCACCATCCGTCATAGGCAGCTCAACTTTTGCCGCTGCGTTAGGGTAGAGTACAAAGGGAACCCAAGTGGAATTTTCTAGCAGTGCTGCCATGTGTCTTTACTATTTTGCAGAAGAACAGGAAAACATTCGCAAATCAAGCATATAATAGTGTCTTTGAAAAGATTAATCTAAGCAGGAGAAACTGAATACTGGCCAGGTTACTCAGAGGTCAGGGGTCTTCTGTTTCACATCCGATGTACAGTTCTTCACAGAATTCTATATGTAACTTAAGAGAGTCTTACTGCAGTTTTAGCCGTTCAAGAAACAACACATTTTTCCAATGCAAAAGTCTATGCAAAAAATTTCATAATTCCAGAGAAGTGTTGCTCTGCTAGGCAAAAATCAGATTTGGCCTTAGCTAAGCAACACAGGGCTTCCCCTTATCCTTTTCCAACTTTTTTATATCTCCAGTGCTTCTTCATTTTTCATTGCTTAAATCCTCCAACATGTTGCATCCACAACAAAGTGAAAGCAAAGCAAAATACAACAGAAATGAGAAACAAAAATACATACCTGACACATTTAGCATCACAAAGGCTAGAAAAAACCCTGAGCTGAGATTTTTCTGATCCTGACAAAGGTGTGGTCAGCTGCAAAGTAGGAGGAAGGCAGGGATTTTGTCAGGAATTTTGTCAGTGTGGTGCTCCTCCCCAGTGAAGCAGCCCAAGCACTTGCCCACACAACTGAAATGTACCCAAATCTGCTTTGAACTGTGTTAATCCATGTATGCAAGTATCTATGTAGCACAAGCCAGACACCTCACAGACTGGCCCTGACTGAGAGCTGCAGAAACAACGGGCACATAATAACAGAAAAAAGTAAAAGCGTCATCGCACAGAGAGAGAAAAAACATTAACACTATTGCTAGGTACATCTTTGAACAATGGAACAAATCAAATAATTCTCTCCATCTCATTAAACCCAAGCACAAAGAGAGGGATCTGGTGAATCACTTCAAGCACCTTCAGTGGCATCTGAGGGCACACAGCACCATACAGAACTGAGCCAAAGAGCCAGCCATTAGAATAAACCTACTCATTAAGTTTTCTTGCTTATATGAGGATTTAACCCCAGAGCCTTGTAAGAGAAGCATTGCAGCATGTTATAATCTCACATGTCTCCAGCAGGTCCAGCACATTCCCTCTCATCATTCTTGCAAATATTAAAAGGGTAACACAACCAATATTTTATACTCTGCAGTTTGTTTATTCTTAATGTTTGTGATTCCTCCTATAAAGCTTGGAAATAGCATTTCTTCCTCAACAGATTTTGTCTTTTTCCACTTGGCCAATAATATTTCTGCTATCACATGGTGGGAGCCAAGACAGCTTTGTTGTCTGCTTCTTTGTTTATGCACTGGCATCCCTGATCTGCCTTTCTTGCAGTTATCAAATGAACCGAGAACCATTAGCATCTCTAGTGCAGGACACTGAGAAGATGTGACCTCAGCCTGCACTGCCTTTTCTCAGGGAAACATAAGAATTTTCTCCTTTATCCTAACATCTTCCTTCCGTTAGTAGACAGACTAAGGAGAGAGATTCATATCACCTAACCTTGGTACCCAGACTTGCACCTTAGACTCCTTTTGTAGACAACAGAAAGAAAAAGGCATCTGTATATCATGCTCCATCTCCTCCTGTGAAAATATGTACAGAACAGCCATACTGCTGAAATGTGTGTCTCTCTTCATTCATAGCAGCATCCAAGGCTGACTGCTCAGCTGTACAGGGCTATTTGGTACTCTCAGAGTTATGTGAGGTGAAGTCCAGCCAAGGCATCCTGATCCCACAACAAACACAGAGCACTAGAAGAAAAACAAGGGTACCCCTGTGAAGAAAGCTAGTATTTTCAGTCTGTGCCTTCTGAAACAGTAGCAAGATGACAAATGTAGATGACACCTTGTAAGCTTTACATTTCCATTCTATTTTCAACACTAGGACTCAGCTGATCAAAGAACAGAAGTAGTTGACTTTATACAACTGTATTCTTGGGCCTTCACTGTCCTCTCTTACGCATCTACTTACACCACAAAAAGGTTCAAAAATAATAAAAAAGAAAAAGTCATATTGAGACAGAAAGGTAGGATTTTGCACTTCTCTGTTCTGGTGTAAAATATAAGGCAGCAAGGAGCCAGGCTCTGGAGTTAAAATCTCTGCAGTTCTCCAGAAATGGATCTGAACCAGCATCCAGGATTCCCAGAGCCATGGAAGTGCCCTGACTTTCAGCAGTCCTTGGCCCCTCAGACACACTTTTGCAGTTGGCTGCTGCAAACTCAGCCAAAGAGGGTGTAGCACAGATGCACAGATTTCTTTTTGCCTTTTTCTTTGGTGTTATTTCCGTATCAGTTTAGTCAATTTTCCTGTTTATTCACCTTGATTATATTCTGTTCAGTGCAGGAGGAATCACTCTGGGTTCAGATAACTCATGTAAAGGTATAGCTTACACTTTTATTTTCGGCGTGGATAGCTTACATCTCTGGAAAATACTGATGACTGCCGCACGCTGGAGGATGCTGGCATTTTGTAGTAACTTGCTTCAGAGAAATAGATTCATTTCCAGTTTAGTGAATTGAAAGAATCAGGCTGCACAGATGCAATCCAAGGAGAGAGAAGGGGGTTGGTGACCTCATTTCATTACTTTCAGTGGAACTGCATCTATGCTGTTCCATAAAACAGCGCAAATGTAAACGAGGTGTGAACTGCTTTCACATCTCATTTAGGTGACAGATGAGGCATGAAATGCATTTCACAGGCACGTGTACCAGAGCAGTATGCTAAGGCTTGTGACAATGAAGAACTCCTTTTTTCACACCCAAGCAACCTTCCTTGGAGCACTGGATTAGCTCTGAAAGTGTGTGCGAAGAGGAGAAATATCATCAAGAAATGGCATGTTGGTTGCTTTTATTAGCTCTTAAAATATTTTGGATAGTAATCAAAGTTCCTGGTGTCCTCTGTCATTGCAAAGATTGATTCTTTTTTTCTTTTCCCAGAAAATAAGCCACCTCCAGATGATACCAAACAATGAAAATAAGTAAGTAAACATAAAGTCTCTGCTCCTAGCAATGAGCTTCTGAGCCAGAAAGCAGATTCACTTCTCCTGAAGCACAAGGATCTAAAGTATCAGGCAAGAAAAGTCCTCAGTCATTTTTCAAAAATACAGGTTGCAAGGATGTCCTTGCCAATCACACAGCAGACATCACATCAGAAGGCTTTTTTAATTTCTAAAACATGTACAGATAAGGTACAGGACACTTAAGTTTAAGGTAAATGAATATAGCTATGACAGAAGTTAGAAAAATGAGGAAAAAAAGCCAAAGTCTTAATAAAAAAGTTAAAAGCAACAAGGCATTCTAAATTAGAGAGACTCTGGGATGAACTATACAACCCATGGAGAGTTATTCAACCCCTTAATATCAGGTGAACATAGAAGGATATTTGCTGGCAGAGAGTCAGAGGAAAATGTGAAATGTATTTCAATGCCAGTGGCACAGTTGAAAAGTTCAGCAAAGGACACAGTCATGAGGAGAACTTCACATGCTAAGGGCAGCAGAAATGTAGACATCCAAGAGGAAAGCAAAGCAAAGCAAAGCAAAGTAAAACTTCTTTCACATCACAATGATAAAGCAGTTCAAAAAATGTTCTGATTTTTTTAAACCCCACCAAAAGTCACTTCAGATGTCTTCAGCTTTTATACCTTTTATCACAGAAAAAGTTTGAAAGTACGTGTTCACAATTTGAAGTACTTCTTTTTCAATTTTATATCAACTGGGAAACTACTAAAAAATAAAACAAATACCATTTCACTCAATTAAGCACAGTTCTGTTCACTGAAATGTCAGTACTTTTATAAATATTAGAAATTCATTTAAAATTAATTCTACTTTGTTCATTACTAGAAGATGTTTCTTAGAAAGCACTGCACACTGGCAGTACTTAAAGCCCCGTAAGAAGTAGACCTTTCTCTCCTGCTCTATAGGCTTTGGCTTACGGTTTCTTACAGAGTGTCCTTTTTTAATTCAGATAGGGCACGACTCAGGTACACACACAAATTGACTACTGATGAATGACGGTTTTACTATACTTGAAATAATAGCTTGAAGAACCAAATAATTTAGCCATTACTTAGGCAAAACCTCCACTAATTTGAGACTGAAAAGGAAATTTACCTGAATAAAACCTGCATGATCAGGCCATAAATTGCTAAGAAATGAAAAGGAAAAGACTGACTAGAGAAACAAGTAAAGGACTCAGAGTTTTGACCTGGAGGAACATTGCTAATAATTCAAATAAGTCATTGCAAACATTTTTCTTCTTGTGCATCTCCCTCTAATTTAGAGTGAATTTGAGTGCTGTTCTTAAATATAAACACTCCCTCCCTTGCTCTGTTCAATCTAATCCGTAAACGTCAGTCCTCCCAGCCCACTGTCATTCCCTCAGTTAAATGACTATGAAACTCTTGGCTGGCCCTCATTTTGAAGGCTGCAGGCAGCAGCCTTTCCTGTTGCCTGCATGCTAAGTTAGCCCTGCTCCCACCTTCCTCCTCAACCCAGACAGACAACTCCCAGATTTCTCTTGCTCTATTCCTTCCACTCCCTGCCAACTGTTTCTTGCCAGCTAGTTTGCATCTTTCCTTCAACACTTCTCCCTCCATCCTTTTCCTACCCTTTTTTTAGGTTCCCCACCTCAACGCATCCTTCTTTCTGAATATCTTTCCCCATCTTTATCTGAGATGGGCCTGTTTTGCAGACTCAGCCGTGCCCCACAGTATCTGCACGCAGCCAGGAGCTGCCTACACACACCCACAGCCTGTCGCCTGCATGCTCCTGATTCATGCCTCAGCCAGGAAGGTCCCTTCAAAGTAGGTCTGCTGCCAATTAATCTCACTTTCATGGATGACTGTCATGACACGGCATGTCAGCAGTCCTCTGGCATTCACCCTCTTTTGATCTCTGCATAGAAATGGATTCAAAGGAACATAGTCCTTATCTGCCCTTTGCAGTTATTTTTCTCTAGATCCATTTAGTGTTTCACTCACCTTAGCAGATGAGCATCCCATGGACAGTAGGGACCCCAGGCTTTACATTATAGCTTCACACCACACAGCAGAAATGTCAATCTTTGTATCTCTGCCTCTCCCCTTCCTATAAATGAGTTCATCTGTCTAGATAAATGGCAGCCATCTGCAGATCCTCTCAGAAGCATCACTGCCTCAAAGATAAAACGTACAGTAAATGAGTTGTTTGGAGATAACCATTGTCTCAATCCATCATTTGACTGACTTTCAGCCTACTGCCCATTAAACTTATTTGTTAACACGCTGGAAAGACCTGAGGGTCCGTTAAGTCTTTCTGTGGAGTACTCAAGGCACTTCAAAATGTCATCTCTCTCAACATTTTTTTTCTTTTGCCACTTTTGCTCCCAGCGTTGTTTTTTGTGACACATCTTCTGCAAGGTCATCACCTGGGAAGTGCAAATTGGCTGGCCTGTTGGCAAAAGCAATTAAGCCAAAATCACAGGGTCTATCTGAAGGGTCAGCAGCAGCTCAGCCATGAGCACTGCAAAAGCAAATGTCACTTCCAAGTTCAAGAAAGTAACCACTAAAAAATGCACAAAAGAGGTATCTTCTAGATTAGGGAGAACCAAACAGAGCAACACAGGCAATGGAATATAAAGGAGATTCCCTGAGATTCACACCAATTTTTCTGTTTGCAGTGTTTCAGAGGAAGGACTAATCAGAGTTGCAGAGAAGCAGCTGATGACAGTCCACCTCTCACACTCCTCTCGGTAATACCAGATACACTTCTCCCTTACTGTGATCTGCACATATTGCTGACCTGATCAGTTTGCCAATATTGTTTCAGGGATCAGACAAAGATCAAGACTATATTGCAGTCCTTTCTCTCTTGCTTCAGTGATCAAACAGGTCCTGCTGCAATTCTGTCAGCACGTGCAAACCCTGAGCAGTTAGGCTTGTGTTTTGATCTGAAGCAGGGATGTCAGGATGGCATCTCATTGCCAATGGAATGTGGGGCTGAAAGGCTTTTAATTAGCTATTCAAAGCCATTCAAAGTTTTACATATTTTTAATGGCCTAGAAATTGTGCTTATTAGCATATAAGACTGCAGAATTAATGTCTGAGGACTACATTATTGTCACAACTTAATGCATTGGCAAGATGGATCACCTTTCTGGAACACTTAACAGACAAATATCATTGCAAAAGAGAGCCACTTATCCTCTATTACAGTAAGAGCAAAGATGCTGTGATAATGCCCTGTTATTTGTATTTTATCAAATGCACAGCACGGACAATCAACCTATCTAATAAATCTATTGGTGCAGTAGAGTGCAAGTTTTTCAATGAACCATTACTCACCTGCTGCTTTTTGATCGTTCAAGGAGTGTATTGTGTGAGGTGCTGATTCAGGGAGTCAATGAGCTTCAACGGCACTCAGCATACCTCAAAGTAATGTGATATTAGCAGATGCCCCTGTTCTGCGTTTCAGTCAATCAGAGACCACTTTATCCATAACAAAGACGACAACTGAGAAACATAAAGTATTATAGTTCTGCAAATACCTTTTCAGAAAGCTTGATTTGCCTTGTAAAATATTATCTGTGAATGCTGGTCAGGAATCCTGCCATTGGATAGGTGGCTGATTTTCTCTGTATCAAAAATAAAACTAACAAACAATCAAAAAAAGGCAGATTCTTTTGATTCCAAAGCCTAGACAGCTCTTAATTCTTTAGTTTGTGATCAAACACAAAACTTAAATGAGAAGCACTCATGTTAATCTAGGTTTATGATCTGTCCATGGTATAAAATTTCCAGTTTTGTCTTTTATCTCTTCTTCCTATACTGCATACCTTTTTTCTTTTCCCTACTTTTCTCCCCTGAATCTCTGAGGTCCTGTTTCTCCTTTAAAACTAATGAAACTCTTTAATCATCAGGCTGTTAATTCAAATATTTCTTTTTCACCAGTGTGGAGAATGAAGATTTTCTTCACTTCCCTGTAAGGGATTTGCAACAATCATCCACTAATCAAGATAAATAGAAGAGAAATCACAAACTACCTGAGGCCAAGCATTTCATGCTTAGGTGCTTAATGACAAGCACATAAATCCATATATAAGTAACCAAATAAACAACCCAATTTAAAAAAATACAGAACTTCCAACAATTCCCATTGATTTCCCTAGTCACTTTGTTTTCTCCATTGCTAGTGAAAAATTGAGTACTTACACAATGCCTAACTCTAGGTATTCACATTTGAAAATATTTACTTTAGGAACACTATTCTGAGAAAATTCTGCCCCAATATGAGAAATGAAAAATATCAAAACTGGGCTTTGGGTTGACAACTGTAAATTATGGGATTACGAAGATAACTTCTTACATCTCATATAATGTCAAGCATACTGATACATGGTGCCACTGAGTTATGCATATTGACCTGAGGGACTTAAGGTAACTAGCAAATAAAATTGTTCCTAATGACCAGTAAATCAAGGCACAGAGGTCTGCAAAGTCTAAGATAGCCACTGCATGATTTCACATTTGTTTTTGTAGCAGATAGCAAGAAAATGGTTACTATACTAAAACTCTTAACTTTGTCTCAGACTACGGAGTTCTCAGATTGCCATCTATCAATGGGCCTAACCCTATAATCGCTATTCAATTCATCCCACATAAGGGAAATTTTTAAATTCAGGTTCCCTGGATTTTTGCAGGCAGCTGGTTCATGTTGTTTCAAATATTAAACTCCAAGGAAAACAAAATCTGGGAATGTGCCAGGGAGCATGGTAAGACCTAGAAAGTAGTGATGGCTTGCATTCACCCATATCCGCGCTCCTGTCTATCTGAAATCAAGTTCACTGATACCACAGCAAAGCTCCTAGTGATTTCCATAATGTAGGAACAGACCCCATTAAGAAAGCACTGGGAATTCATACCTCCAGAGCTTAAAAACAAAACCTACAAAAAAAACCTAACAAAAGCAAAACAAAACAAAAAAAAAAAAAAAAAGAATGACCAGTTGCCAGGTGATTTGGCTACTGCTAGACTACCAGGACTCTCATTTTTCTTCAGACATTTCCTAGGTGTCTATAGAATCTTCCAGCTTAAACCTCTGTGCAACTGTGGCAATATTGACGCATAGCAAAAGTACCAGTGTCAGACCGATCTTTGTGGGACTGCAAATGCAGGAAGCTCTTTACTCAGGAGTGTTATTAGCCATAGGGTCTCTGAGCTCCAGTTGTTAGAAAACATTCATTATCAGAATCTCATATGAAAATCGCGAGAAGGCAGCAAATATGACGAGGCAATGTTCTCAGTTTGTCTTATGCAACTGCCTCTTGGGACTAATTAGAGTTGCTTTTGTAACTCACAAGCTATAAATTCCTTCAGATGCTTTTGGAAACACTATGTGATCTCCTCAGCTAGATTCTGCTTTGTGCTGATATGGCAAGTCAGCTAAACTTCCCAAAGCATGTAACAATCTGTCTGATTAACAGAGAGAGGAAAGCTGAGCGCGGTAACTGAATAATGGCAACCAGTTTGTTAATTTGATGTTTCCCTTCCTCACTCACTTAAGGTTAATTGTACAACCTGCAGAAGTCTGCACTCTATTCTCCTGCTAGACTTTTTTTAATTAGCTTAATAACACCATCTTATTTAATGACTGACCACAGCTAAGAGCTGGAACTAACTATGCCTGTATTGCAAAAAGAACAACTCAAAGCAGTAAGATTGGATACTGAAATGCAGGTTAAGACTGGATACCAAAATGCAGATATTCTCTCCTTTTGAGGGAAGCAAAGGAAGCACAACACAGATTTAAGTCCCACTTGCAACATCTCCTTCCTTGTGGACATGTAGGATCCACCATCAGGCACGTTATGTATAGACCAGAGTACTACGCAGGTATCTCCCAGGCATAGATTTAACAGGATCCAACCTCCTTACAGTTACCCCTATGGGGGATGGCAGACCAACAGTAGGGGTGTAAGGCATGGGCCCAGGCAAATTTGGTGTATAAGTCTAGATAACCAAAAGGACATTTCATCCTGCTCCTGGCACATCCCCTACCTACAGGTTAGAGACAATACAGAGAAGGTAGTGGATAAGCAGACCACCAACAGAAAAGGTATTTTTTGCTGAGGCTAACACTGGGGAAAGGGAAGAGGAAGCACGTTGTGGGAAAAGCAAGACAGAAAGGGGGTGGCAGAGCTATCCACGGCCACCCATGCAGCTGGTCAAAATTCAGCTGTGGAAGGACGGAGTAGGCTCTGAAAGAAAATTACCACATCTAGGTGCAGCTGGACATAATGAAAAAGTCTGTGGGACATGAGAATCTGCACAAACAGTATCTTAGCAAGATTTTTCATGGAAGAGAGTTTATTATTTAAAAGAGGCAAGATTTAAAGAAAGAAAAAATACCTTTTATTAGACAAGACTGATACCACTGCAAAAAAACAAGCAAGATCTCGTACATGCTTCTTCTCAATTTTTTTCCAATTATACCAGTTGACTTAATAAAAGACATTATCATTCCTTGCAAACCACCTCTGTCTCACAACTTGAGAGAATCACAAGCACAATAACTTTTTACCATCACACAGATTTTAAAATATCATGTTTAGGCTTTTCTGTAAAAATATCTGGAATATGTGGAGAGTTCATGGATATTAAAGTTGTGTTCTTATGCCAACACTCTCCTTGCTAAATATTATTGAAAACAGAACTAATCAGACTGGGATTACTTGGTTTTTTTTCTATTCAGCCCCTTTAGTTGTAAAGACTTTATGTTTTGTTTAAAAAATAAAAATATATACTGAGTAGGAAGAAGTAATATAAATGGATAATGAAAGCAAATTATTATCAAAATGTTTCCCTCTTCACTGCTACAATAAAACCAAATTGTATTATGCTAACAAAGCCAAATTGTCAAATACAGAACTACAATTTGGTTTAATATACCATTGCACCCTGCATATACAAAATGTCCCAAAGTGTCTTGCAATAGTAAAAACACAGCCTTATTACCATATGTGTCTGATTCTGCTACCAATCAAGCACTAAATTGAACAATTAACCATCTAATATATTTAACAAAGCTTTCTGGGTTTTCTTCCTCCCTCAGCCGTACACAGGGCTGTAATCCTGAAATTTTTATTTTGTTTTGGGTTAGACCATAATTTGGGGT
The DNA here is from genome assembly GCA_031468815.1 of Morus bassanus. Lineage (NCBI taxonomy): Eukaryota > Metazoa > Chordata > Aves > Suliformes > Sulidae > Morus > Morus bassanus. The sequence continues at coordinate 51,699,743 of CM062567.1, read as the reverse complement.
ATTAAAGTGCAAGAACTGATCCAAAACCACACCAGCAACTCAGAGTTTAGCCTCTGGGGCTACATGCCTGGAAGTGCATTAAAGAGAGTCTAGGAAGGCTCACAGACACTGGGTAGTGATTGCCTTTTGCTTACCCACGTGCTCTGAAAGAGTTCCCAAGCCTGGTTTGTGGCACAGGTCACTCCCAGCAGGGAGGCTGCATATCGTTACCTTATTCTGGAGTCTATAATACTCTGGAGTCTATAAACTCTGGAGTCTGTAAGACTTTAGCAGCAGCAGATTAAGCACTGAACAAGTTTGCTTTGTTTACAGAAAGAGCTATAACCTCTGTGCCTTTGAAATATATATTTAAATACAGATTTTCAGAAGAGACCTACTGTCATGTAAAGACCAAAATATTCAGCCAGATTTGCAGAGGAGTTTACCATGAGTATGTCAATCAATTCTAAAAAAACGTATTTTCCATTTCATTCCTTTAAGTAGGAAAGAGTTTTTTACAAATCTGACCCTCCAGTACACTAAAATATAACTTCAAGTGAAGCAATAAAGAATTCAGCTGAGACTAACTGTAACGTATACAATATCTAACAAAGTTTCGTCTGAATTATTTAAACCCTATCTCACTCTGTGCAAAATGGAGTTCAGAACCCTCCCAGATAAAGGCTCTCAAGCTTGTCTCATTTCTGATTCATCTAACTTTTTTAGCTGCCTGATCACAGTCCTTGCCAAAGTGTTCTCCCAGTTCATATTTGGGCATAAAATGGATTTTTTTTTTCATTTCAGTCATCAAACCAAACTCCTGGGCAAAGAAAGAAAGAAACAAATAGTATGAGTCACACTGAATTTTAAACAAAAGTTTTTGGAGTGGTAAACTCTAATCTACCTAATGAAGTTAACTTCTAACCCACTAAAATTCGCATTCACCCCTTTAAACTAAATCCTGTTCTGCACCCACAGCTAATCCTACAAAATATTGTCCTGTGTTGCTTACTTTTTGAGCTCTGTTCATACCTGCAGTATGAATCTTTCAACTGCCCGTTGTATCACACCCCATACAGTACTTTTGTGGATCACCAGCATCTTCCTGATATAAATGCAGAGGCTAATATCAGTATGCTATCTTTCCACTTCCACATAGCTACCTCTAGTACTCAGGAATTTATTGCCAGCTGCTGGTACCTTCCATCAGTAATGTCTCTGCCAGGTATCATTTTATCTACATTTCAACATACTGAGGTCTTGGCAACACACACTGCAGATGCTTGATTATGTTCAGCTATGGATCTTTTATTGTACCAGGTTATCTTGGCAAGATAATCTGCTGATTTTCTTACCAGCAGCTTGTGTATACTATTAGCCTCTAAACGGTTTCCTTCCACCACAGTAGCATCTACTCATCTTTCTCTGATCTAGTGCTGCTGCTTGCCAGTACTGCCAGGATTACACTGAAGCTGGGCCACAATGCAGATGGTCACTGATTTAATGCACTATGTAATGGCTGTTGGCCCCTTCTTCAGCCAGCAGCTCCACTAAGATACTTTGGACCTGCCAGAGACATAAAGTTCTCTAAACATATTGAAGACATCTTCCATGGTTGTCACTATGCTGTCTAAGGAGTGTAGGCCAGGCAGCCAGGACACCTGTAGCTCAGACAGAATGTTCATGTTATTCCATGACTGCCCACCAGTGCTGTCTTATCTTGCCAAATACAAGGTAAGAGACCTTCTAGGGGGACTTCTGTGGACAATTTACCAACTCAACATTAGCCACCTGCTGGCACTGCAAAGGTCGGTAACCTACTTCTGAAGCAAATTTCAGTCAAAAAAGCCTTCATGCAGCAGCTCATATGCTTTAGCCCACAACAAGAAATAACACAATCCAAAGCTTTCTCTCCAACCATGCTATAAACTTCATTCAAAGTTTCTACCTGAGCGCAAATTGGCATCTAAACAACTCTTACATGGGGGAAGTTCACCTTGAGCACAGCTTCAGGGCCACAGTCAGATTATCATTAATCCTTTCTATGCTCTGCTGCTTTTTTCTTCCTGGGATAGCAGAAGCCACAGTCCGTAAAGCTGTCCTGTTTCCCACTTTATGGACTCTTGGGTGGTGGCCAAGCCTTACTCATTCCATCAATTTCCCTAGCACCCACACTCAAGAACAAGACATCTGCATTCTCAGACTGTCTGTCTCTGTCTTGCTACCATTAAACTTTTATCTTAAGCCCTTGTATTTGTTTTCCACTACTTGGTTACCTTATTTGATCCTTTTTTTCTGGACAGTTGAGCTCCTTTTGTTATTTGCCCACCTTTCTCTAAGGCTAAATATGGTTTTCAATAATCTCTTTTGTAAACAGATGTCATTGGTCATACAAATTATTTTTCTTGGCTCTAATTAGTCAATCTATTATGTTTTCAGAGTTACATAAGGAGGGCAGAGATCTCAGCTTGGTGACGTACACATCTATTCATACTGGGAACGTGGGATGAGGCAGGCAAGTCTGGTCCATCAGGGGCAGCACTCTAAATTTTAGAAAACATGTCAAATAATTCCTTTCATAAACCTATCAAAATTCTTTTTAAACCCTTGGGGAAGGGGTTTCCCCCATCACCCTGATGGTTGAAAACATTTTTCTAATTTCTATCTTTTGCTTATTAACAGGTGGCTTAGACCTTTTGTTCATTATTGTTCTTTGTCTTAATGTGTTTTTAATCCCTCTGTAGTGTTTACTCTCCTGATGTGTGTGTAGATGGCAATCATCCCTGCTTAGCCTTAATACTGCTAATCTAAAGAGAGCATGTCCCTTTAATCTCTATTTATAAGATAAGGCTCTCTTTATCTCAGCTACTCTAGTAGCCTTTCTCTGTATCTTTTCCAATTTGAATTTCTTTCTTGAGTATGGCTGATCATCCCTTGCAAAGAAGCATTAATGCTTCCCCTGCTTTACCGGAAATTTCTCTCCCAGCGCAATTCAGAATCACAGTGGCAGCTTCGAAGCAGGACCCCTGGTTTCTCACTGCCATTCTGTAGGGAATAGCACACCTGGATCCTTGTTCTCCTTGGTCAAGGAGTTTTTCTACTTCTTGGTTTCTCAGATGAAGCTTGTTAAGGTCTTGTTATCTGGGATCACCAGTGTCGAATGTGTCCTATCAGCTCTTCTCTTCCTCAGTATTATTCCAGTATTATTCAACTTGATTTTCATCTTTTTCACCAGCAGTAACATGGAACCATATTCCAGCTTCCCTTTTTTCACTCCCACCACTTTTGTCAACTCAGTGTGAGGACTTGGTCCTTAGTTCATCCTCTTCCATTCAGTTGTCAGGAAATACAGTATCTTCACAGACCTAAAATCTTAAATGCTACCAGATGATTTGTTTCTCTTTCACTTATCTGCTAAGTGTGCTCTCACTAGACTGACCACTGTCAATAGGCTTCTCTTTCTGACCTTTAGCAGTGTCCTAGTGCAAAAAGTTCAAGTCTTAGCTATCTTTTCCCAATTCTTCATTCTTTCATCTGTGACCACCTCCCCTCCTCTCTCCCCCCTCCAATTCCCTTGCTCACAGCTACAAAGGAAGGCCACAGTCCTGGCTGACAAAGGGACACACAGCAACGTGGAACAACTCACCCAAAATGTTCTGATGCACATACAAAGACAATTCTGCTTTTCAAGCCTCAACCTGCATTTTAGGAGACCAGGGGAAGTTACTTTACTGTAACCATTGTTTGCAGCAGACTCTCCCCAGCATACTCCAGCCCTGGAAGACAGAATTTTTCCCCAGTATTTTCACTCCTGCTGCCTTCAACAACTTCCAAACCAATCATTATGGCATACATCAAAAAGCTTTTCATCTGAAGTTCTGACAGATTTCTGCTGAAAGGTTGGGGGTTTATTCATTTAATAGACACCAGGGAAGACCAACTCCAGTTTTAAAAATCTCTGAGTGGCCTAAATGAAATTATTTTTTCCCTACTTTAGCCTTAAAACCAAAATAATGTTATTTGCTTAATAGTTTACCCCAGCTTGTTTTCTTTCACAAGCAGCAGCACTTTAAGTAGAGAGCCCACACTGTAATAATTTACTTCAGGAAAACAGATGGAAGTGGAGAGAGGATCAAAGCTGAGTTGTATGCTTTGGCTTTTTGTGTGCATTCACCTGTATTATATTTTTATTTTTGACAATGCAATGGTAAGACTAGTGGCATTTTCAGACAAGAAAGTATAAAGTTAAAAAGCTAACACAATGCTTAGCAAACAGGTCGGTTATAAACTAAATTGTTCTACACTGTGCTTTCTTATTTGTGTTAGAAGGTCAAATTCTTAGTTACTTTTAAATACTTCAGAGAACAATTTGTGAGGAAAATGGGAAGAAAATAATTTACACAATTTTGCCCCTGCCTCTGGTTTGAAAAGTGCCTCACTTAGTTAGTCTTCTAGCATATATAGAGTTGTCTGAAGACTGCTCTTCTTCCATCAGCTGCCAAAAGCTCGGAGGAGCCACAGCACAGAAAGGGACAGGAGAAATGCAGTGGGTTCCCAGCCATGCCAGCAGGTAAATAACGCAGTTCAACCAATGATGATCCTAGTCAATATTCTCCACTGGCTTTTCAGAAGGATCATATAGAAAGTCAGGTAGGTATTTTGGTACAGAAACAACTAAGACAAATGTCTTTGTCTATTCTTGCTTAATTTCTAGATTAATTATAGAGATTAAGAAAGGTTTGTGTGTGCATAATATTGGACATCTCTCAAATATATGTCCAAACTGTAAACGTGTTTAAGTCTATATAAACCTGGTGTGCATCTGTGAGGGTATTTATGTTACCCAGCCTTTTTTTTTTTAAAAAAAAGAAAGAGGAAGACTAACATAAGAGCAGGGTTCCTGGATTGAAAAGGTACACTTGGTTGTTATAGTAACTTGACTTTTGCAAAGCTCTCTTTGTGACAAAATAGAGGTCTTTTACATTAACAGAGAATCTTTTGAGAAAAGATGTAAAATTATGTGTGCAAGATATATAATTTGAGAAGTTACAGAAAATCTTCCCTTTGTCTTTCTAATCAAATTAAGGCAGAACACACCTTCTGAGTCAGACAAAGGCAACAAAGCACATTAGCCTAAAAAGTTTTTTAAGCTCCCCACAGATAGAAGTAGAGGAGAGACTTCTGCTGGCTTCTCAGCAGCAGTAGTTTAGTTGTTGGGGGTGTTACAGTCTCACACACATTCAGATTCAATATTCTGCCAAGTTCACTGCCATGTTGCCTTTTTCTTAATAGACAGGGCGGTGGGGGAAGGATTAAGCATTTTATCAAGATAACTGATAACAAGGTCTCTTTGGTTGACTTCCAAATGTCCTTTTTAAGGGATCACATGTTTCTTTCCCCACTCCATAATTTCTTTCTGAAAAAGGGAGATTTAATATACCTAGGGAGATATGAACATGTGTGAAAGTCTTGTCAACTGCTAACAAAGTGTCTTGATGCAGACATTAATTTGTACAGTCTACTTGCTTTTTTGGGAAGATCAGAGTTTCACACATATCCTGCTTATTTTTCTTTGACCTTTGAGGGCTAATTCAACATGTACACTTGATTAATTTCATTATCCTATCCAATCTGCACAAAGTGCTCTGTTTGAGCATCTGTAATTAGCCATCTTTTCATTGCTCTATTCCTATAGTCTGTCCATAATGAGATACATAATGCTTTGTTAATGTACTAGAAATTTTATGGGTTTTTTTAACTGTCAGTTTGATTTGCTGTTACTGTATGTTCTTTTTGTAAATTGATCCATTCTCTGTCTCTCAAAACCCAAGAAATTAAACCTTTCAAAGAAGCATCCTTCTCATCCACATCTAGCTAATAGATAAAATTTAAATATAACACCACCATAGAATACATATGCACAAACACACATATAACATATGTCTAATAAACAATTTCCTCTCAGTATGCTTCCCTGATGTCATATTTGAGTGTTAAATTCCAGTAAAATTCCATAGGCCAAACCTTATTCTCCAATTCAGATTTGCATACTTAGAATCAACAGAGCAGGCAGTCAACATCCAGTCTCCCACCTTATCCATACAAAACGGGTTCTGTTTCTTGGACATACATCTCAGTTTTGCAGTCAGTTGCACATACACAAACCAACAGACAACGAATGTGAATTTGCCTGTAGTGGCTAATGCAGATTTCTCTCATGTGAGCTGCAGAAGCAAAGATCTCTGTTTTGGCAGGAGGAAGAACTCCATTTTGATTTGCTCAGCAGACATGATGCAGTGGGACCACGTGTTTTGGTCTAGATCTTCACTGTACGTTTGGCCTGGGATAAAAACCCTGACAGAGAATTGTGGACAGTAGTGACATATTTTCTACAGCCTGATCATGAGTAGGGACAATAATTCTCTTTTTCACAGCTTAACAAGAATCTTTCCTGAAACATGACTTCCTTAAGCCTTTCAGAAGAAAATGACATGGATATCACCATTACAGCAGCCATATCATGATTAAGGAATCTCCACAACAATCCTTAAGCTCATAGTATTAGGATCAAATGACAATCCCCTCACCAGCATAATGAGCACTTATGCAAATGAAAGGCTAATTTATTTTTTTCAAACCTTCTCTAGTAAAAGCCTGTTCCTTCCACAGATCTGTATCCTCAGAAAAGGCAGACAGATAAAACAATCTTCAGCAACATGATTTGCCCAAGACCCTATAGAGAGTCTAAGACAACACTAGGAATAAGAAATGGGACCTCCTCAATCACAAGCTCATGGTCCAGTCCATACATCATGTAAGTAAATATATTTTGCATGTGCTTGGGAAGAAATATTAGTTCATGCAGAAAGTTATTGTCACCTTCTGAAAAATGTCATAATTTGTAGCAAGGACAGTGAAGGGTCTTAGTGGAAGAGACTGTAAATAAAACTCCATTCCTCTGAAACAATGACTAAACAATCAGAAGATTGATTTTACAGTTTAATGTTTAAACAAAATGACTCATGCTCAAAAAATAAATTCTTTGTCTAATTCTTAATCAGCTCTAAGCAAGATGAACCACACTGTACAAGCTTTCTTGCATCAAACTCTTCTGCATTTACACCACAAAACCTCTAGCCGCCTTCCTCAGGATTAAAACAGGTATTGTATCATGGCTGAAGATTGCATATCTACTGACTATACCTATGGTCTCCAAGGATTGAAAGCTTTGCTTCAGCTTAGCCACCTGTAAGATGGTCATAATGATACTGATTTATTCATATCTCTCAAAGGGCTAGGATTAGCCACCCAGGGATACTAAATGCTAGACTGTTTCCCTACAAGCAATCCAGTAGGAAGTTTGCAAGTACTTGTTTTGCTTTAGAGAAATCCATGTTTAACTGTCTCTCATTTTGCTAGGAGAACTTCTTTTCAGGAGAACTGGGTGAAATCTCTCTCTATCTCTTTCTACTTTTAATGTAGTAAACTTTTACAATAAAAAGTTCATTTCAATGACAATTCTAGAGGAGCAGTATGGACTAATGGTTCATACTTTCCTTCTGCTGGCAGTGAGAATTTACACATAGATTATACATACATGTAACCATGTGTCAAGTTGTAGGATCTTGTGGAGGTGCTTGGCTGTTCTGCCAATTCATCATGATAGATAAACAACATGTTTCTCATTGATACTGCTCAGAAACTAGACAATGCAGAGAGGTTCTTTCAGGCAAGAAAGGAAGGAAGGAACTGGGAGGAGGGAACAAAAGAAAGACTATGGACCCTGAAGGAAAAGGTGTTAATCATCACAAATCACAAAGATATTTAGAAATCAGGGTTGTGTTTTTATCTACCTGCCCACCATACAGATTTATTACTTAAATTACAAAAATAGGCCAAACCTCAGAGCCTGGAGATGAGAATTTAGGTAATGACCACTGTTTCTGTTCTGTTTTAAAATATTTTATCTGATCTGTTCTTACTTTTTATATATGGCATGTATTTGTCTTTGGTTTCTCCTTGCACTTCTCCGTCTTTCTAGTCTGTTAACCTGTTCTTTATGGTCTCCAGTCTCTGCTTTAGTTTTCACTCAGTTCCTTTTCTTGCATTCTTTTCTGTTACCCTGCAGCCACACTCCTTTTCCCATTTGGTTTCCAAAATGCAATGCAAATCTTCATCCTCAGATTATGTTTGAAAGAGGGCAAAATAAGTTGCTCAATTTTGTCACTGCCTTGAGATCTTTGAGACAGCTGAAGGCAGCATTTCAGAAAATATTATAGCTTCAGTTTAATCATAGCACCCTTTTGGGTAGTCTACATAAATATCTCCATCTCTAAGTAGAGATTATGCTTCACTTTCAGGTCTGAATATCCCCCTCATGTTGTTTGTCACTCCAAGGCAGCATTAGTGCTGGTTTACATCTGTGCAGGAGGAGAATCAGTACCCCTTTCTGGCATCTGGAACACCTTCTCCCACCATGCGATGCTCTTGCTTTTCTGGTGTAGCTGGCTGCTGCCTGCAGAGGAGGAACCTACGCTAGCTCACATCTCTACCAGACTCTTTAGCTAAGCTTAAGACCTGAATGTTTTCCTTCCCTAATCTGATCCCACTCCTTCACCAAAATGCTACGTCTTTCGGATTTAAGTACATTGGCTGTGTTACAGTTCCAGTCTGTTTTGTGTGTGACAGAAAATCTGCTTTCATGATTTGCTCAGCTCTCCCTTTGTTTTCCTCTGGGCTGTAAATAAGCAGTGCAAATGGTACATCTTTCTGACCTGTTTCTCCCTGTCCCATTCCAGTGACTAGGGGAAAATGGTGGGAGGAAGTAGAGAGAATCCATCCACACGGTAAGACAGGACAAGTGAGAAACCTGATATAGAGGATGGCACATTTTTGTGCAGCTGGTGTCTTCAGGAGCTAGATAAGGACAAATGTTTTCTTTTGTCAATCCCTGCAAATGTGATTTCACTGTCAGAAGCGAGCTGTTCTCTTTGGCACATTAAGAACTGAAAAACAGGAGAAACACCAGCAGAGGGTAAAGCATCCAGGAAGGGGGGAGGAGAACATTAGATCAGTTCTTTACTTCATGACATGTTATTGCCACCTCACAAGTGAAACCTATTCATGATCTTCATGTGAGAAACATATTCAGAAGTTTTTTTAACAACTGCTGCAGGGAACCGAACTCAGTTGAGACTGGGCATACATTGTGACTTCCCAGAGGCTAAGTTTTCTGCTACCAATCCACCAGAAACTAGCGAGCAAGTGTGAAAAGGTGAGGATAGAAAACAAATGCATTTGTGTAGCTATACACTGAACACCAATGACTGGCAGAGAGATACTTTACAAACTGAGGCATCTATGATCTTGAATTACATGGTATGGGAACATGCAGTTCTTGCTGGGATCCTGATGGTATTTTTCCTGTTGAAGGTGGGGGATAGGTACACAGCTCTTCTAATACTAGAGCATACATCTCCTAAAACGACTTTTCAGACTTATTCTTCAAGGCTGCTTTGAATACCTCTCCTTGTTGCATTACATCAGCAGTGGGCAGCTCTCCTTGAATGCCTCCCTTCCCCTACAACCAAATCCTACGTTGGTTGGACACGTTGCTCACCTGTTTTAAAAAAAAAAATCAGAAAACAAGAAGGGACAGCCAAGGTGCCTTTGGCAAATTTTGGGAATTTTCTGTTTAGCTCCAAAGGAAATAATCAGTCAGACCTGGCCATTAGAAAAACCCATGACCAGGATATTGGCCAAGAGGAAAAGATATCTTCTTCCTAGTTGGAGGTCACCAAATATTTTTATTTGCATACACAAGATCAGCAAGCATTAAGCCAATTCATCTAGTATTAAGAACTGGAGGCCCAAGTGTTTTGCATAGTGGCTCTAATTTTCTGTTTGTGCTGATAGCCAAGAGGCGATGAGATGAAAAATTAATGTATATCATGTCAGTTGTCACTGCATGATGCAACACAGGTGTTATGCAAGATGAGTTTCAGACACAAATTCTATAAACTTTCCCTGTTGAAGCTTAGGGCACTTAGCTATCACTTGGGGAGTTAGCACTGATATTAGAGTAACTGTAGAAGTTGAGGAGTAAAGGAGAGAGGCCCCTCCAGTAAATCCCTTCAATCTCCAGATTCTGCTAACTGATCCATGACAAGCTAGAAAGGCTTTAGAGTTATTATCATTCTCCTTCATTCATAAAAACACTGCTGAAGGTGGTGTATATTACCCTAAAATGCACGAGATTTTATAAAGTATGCCCATACTTACAACAAAGCTTCCAACTAGGAAATATATTGGTCCTTTCCTCCCTGTGGCATACCAATTTCTCAGGTCTATCAACTGCTCAGCAGTTCCATAAGGCAAATAAATGTCTGCTTTTGGGGGCTTAGGTCCACTGATCTTTTTCATTTGTGAGCTAAGACAGATTTGAGGCCTGAGTTTAGCTTGATTTCCCTGATGGATGATGCAGTGTCCATGCCCCAAAACAAGTTTCAGAAAATTCTATATTGGGCTTGGCAAATCAGTATATCCCATATTGAAACATCAGCATTTCAAGCTGCGCAGCAAAATGAAGGTTGTACACAGAAAAAAAGAACAAAACTGCCATCTGTAAAATGAGGAGAAAAGCCAGTATATCTGTAGCTGTTTTGCTCATTTCTTGACTGACTGCTATTTGTTGTTAAAAAGCAATATACGGAGGATTAGCCAGAACAATTTGTTGATCGTGCAGGCATCCTACATTCAGTGCTGTTCTCCATTAATGGACTAGCAGAACATGAATAACAGGGCCACACACTACGGACTGCTGTATACAAAGCAAGACTGACTTTCACACTTATGCAAGAGTAATGACCAGAAATGAGAGGAAATGATCAATTATTATTCAGACTTTTGCTAGTTAAAGGGACACCAAGATATTAATCTCTTATTACACTAGCTAAGCTAAGCAATGTTTACACAAACCATAAGAGATTGTGCTCCAAGACATGAACTAGCTGCACATGAGATTCAGAATAAAGGTTCTACAGAGGGGTTCATCCTTAATTGACTGTGAAAACATTTCTTGCACTTTTCACACAAGCATCTATCTCTGCACACCCTAAGAGGACCTTAAGTCTCTCTTGCTATAGCAAATATAAGGTACCGATAAATTATTATTTTTCTTATTATGAGTGATTCAGTGACAGGTCAGTACCCAACCGTCTCTGCCCTGCATTTTTTTTCCTGACAACAGAAAAGATAACAACTGACAAATCCTGCAATGGACCACACAGAAGTGCTTGGAGAACCATGCTGGCCCACAAAAACAACAGTCTCATGTGACAGTCGTTTGCAGTTGTTAAGTCAGTTCTAAAACACTCTGCCAAGTTTTGTAATTAAGGTCTAGAAAAGCAAGATGCCCTTGCTGAAGATGTAACCCGCTCACAACATGAAGGACAGGGGTGATAAGGGATGTTGAGTAAATGTCCCCGTAACAGACTTTTAAGCAGATATGGCAAACCTACCTACCATGGCAAACCTATTTATCTGCTGAAAATAAACAATGACACTTGTCTACACAAATTGCATGTGCTCTTCAGATAAGCAAAAGGTATTTTATTTGTCAGGCCTACAGAAGTTGACAGTGGAAAACCTGTTCCCTCCTCCAACTCCCATTTTGTGTCCCCTTTCCTCATCTTCTCTCCAGCATAAGCTTTCTCAGAACCAGTTCTCTCTTACACTGTGTAGGAAAAAGTGAAAATCTGCCTCTGAATAACCTTCATCCCTCTTTCTTATGTCTTTTCTTCACTTTAAATCTTTGTCCCTTTCCCCCTGGTGCCCCTTCATCTCTTTCAGCCCTTACTGGTTTTACTCTTTCTTACTCCACCGCTAATTTCTCCCCACCCTCTACATTGCTCAGATATTATTTTCCTTTTCCCAAATTCCCAGACACCTGAATCTAACTCTTCTTCACTCTCCCATGAACCTCCTTCCCCATCCAGCATTTGACTAGCAGAGATGATAGTAGCTACCATTTCTTGATGCTGTATTTCTTTCTTGGAGATTTTCTGCATTTTTTCCTGCTTCCCAGTTCCTGTGCTGCACACCCATCTCTGTGGTCAATTCCAGAGTTGGAGAAACCCAAGAGGAGGAGAAGAGTGGATAACAGCAAGGGGAGAAGAGGCTGACTGCAGGCCTGTCTTCACTGCACACAATAAACACCTCAGAAATCAGCCACTGACAGACCAGGAGATACTCCACAAGCCAGAAAAAAGTCTTAAGAGTGCTTAATCCTCAGCTGAAAGGTCAGGCAGGCTTACTTCCCAGTTGTATCAAGCAGATACCAGCCTGAAAGCTCATTTAGCCAATGAAAGCTATCTCATCTAATAAGGACAAGAAGTTTTGTTTTAGATGGGGACACCTTTGCAAAGTCAAAGCAGCACCTCCTATTAAAATGCCCCAACGCCTCCATAAACAAACATGAATTTTGTGGGACAATAAAAGTCACCTGAAGGTTGTCTAGGAGATATCATGGCACAAGGGAGAAATGGTTATCACAGATATCTGCAGAAAACAGGCATCACACCTGCAGCTACTTGACAGAAGCTCCATATTAGACATATGCTCCATTTCATACTAGCTGCTTTTGAGATCAGATGGGTTTTTAAAGATTCAGCCTTAATATCACCAGTAGTTTAAGACCATGAAATGGAGAAGCCAAACCAGGACTGTAGCCAAAGGGTCTATTTTCTTCTCTCTCTACTATCAGATTTTTTAAAATTCCATTGGATATTCAGCTTAAGTTCTTATGCAAACAAAAGAATAAACCGATCATTTGCTGTATCTTAATATTTCCCCTTAGCACAAGGACATAGTTTTATCTATCCTGAGTACAGAAAACACTGGATAAAATGCAAGTGCAACATTGCAAGTAAATGTTACATATACAGAACTGAACAACTTTTGTCATTCATCCAGATGACACAGAGACACATTCCAACGCCTTACTTGGATTTAATGACACCTTCTTTCACAAGAACTCCCATTAGCTTTAACAGGATTGTTCAACTAGAGCCTGAGTCCAAATATGCTTAAATCACAGTGAATGTTTCCATTGACTTCACATTTTGAATCAGCCCATGGTAAAATAGCGTCCAGTGTGAGCAGGAGTAACAAAATTTGCCTGTAATGAGATAGTTATGGAAAGCTAGCCCCCCTTACTAGCTTCACATTGTTAGAGATGTCTGGCTGATGTACAGGACGAAACCTACATATCAGCCTCAGATATTTAGGGTGAAGCCAATCATTAAATTAAGGACAGGAAGGGAAGTTTCCTTCCTGAGCTGTACTGGCAAGGAACCAACAGGGACTGGAGAAGTTATTGGCTTTCCTCCATATTATGAGATACTGTCCACTTTTAGGGAGCACAACTGATGCCATTGCAGGGATCTATGACTCCGATGACACGCACTGACTTTCTTCTTTTCTTCCCATGGCACGTGGCAGTTTTGAGGCCCATTTTTTACTTTTGGCCTCATGTGAGTCCTGTGGCTACTAGGATGTATTTTGGAGGTTACCAGGTACTGTCACATGTAAAGGGAACATTCCTGACCATTTCTGAACTGGGAAAGCAAGGAATCAGACCTAGGCAAAACCAGTCTTTCTTGGTCCTGTTATACTTCTGTCCACTCTATGCAGGGTGGAGTCGTCTGAGATGCTGCAATTTTAAATAGTTTTGAAGTCAGTGTTTTGATGGATTTTATCAGGAGAGCTTCTTTCCCATTGTATTTGGTCTAACTGACAAAATGAAGCCATGGTTAAAAAATAAATCAGCTCCAGCCATCAGGAGCATTGTTATGCATACTCACATCCTGACAGTTTTTCACAGCTTTCCAGCGTAGGAGGAGAGTGCTTGCCACTAGAGCTGTAAATACAGCTTTTAGAGAAGGTTCCTGCTACTTTTTGGCCTACATGCACCTGAGAAACAAAATAGAGTATGCACGTATTGAATTTATGAACAGATCATTGTACAACTATGAAACAATAAGGAAATTAGAGCTCAGAAATCACAGAAAATTAGAACTCAATCTAAGCAAAGAAAAAAGGGTAGAAGAGGCAGAGACATATTCAATATAGAGAGCTGTTTAAAGCAAGGATAATGGCTTTACAAGGAAGTTTTAATTCAAAAGGATAATGAAAAAGAAAACAAAGAGGTAATAATCATTGATCCATCTCAGCACAAATAGTTTTGTACTGCGTGTGAAGATTTCAGCTGTGACATCATTTGCCAAACTTATAATATTCCTATTATTAATATGCATTTCCTTGCAATGAGGAATAAGACCTGAAGTAGAAGTTAAATATAATTTAAAAAAACCCAGACAACTCCTACTTGAGTCTGCAAGACCAGCAACAGAATTCCAGTGAGCTGCTTATGAAACAGACAGCAAGAGGTCACAGAAATGTCAAACGCAGCATCTTTTACATGAGCTGCTCCAGGCACCCAGTGCCAATGCAAGCTGCCAATCCAAGCCTGGGCAGAGGGAATAATGCAAACCACATCACATATATCTCCGTGAAATGCACCAGTGTTGTTTTGAAAGAGAACAATCTCGGTGCCCATTAAATCCTTAATAATTTCGTTAGCAACAGCAGTAAGATGGAAGAGTGGAGGCATGTTTCACAATGTTGGCTTCAGGAAAAGGAAGATTTTGAAAATTCATTGAGATTACTGACATATCCTTCAATGCCCATTAAACAGCTGTCTTTGCTGAGGTTGGCAATATTCTAATCAATACCTCAGAGGCCAAATGACTTGTAGCAGACCAGTTGTACCCAACCCAATTCTGCCAAAATAAGTAAGTAGCTTTCACTCACATTTTGCATTATATACACATTACCCCTCAAGAAGACTTGTATGTGTGACCTAATGTTATTCATGTTAACATTTCAGAGAAAAAAGAAAAACTACTGAAATCTGAGGTTGAAGTTCAACAAATCCTCAGTTCTGCAGTTAAAATGCAGCTCCTCTCTTGTGCCTGGCAAATTCCTGACTGTAGGTTCTGCTACTTGTCTTCATTTAAATCTTGATACCCAAGCAGTCTTAAAAAAATAATAATGTTAAAGACATCATGGCAGTATCATTCTCTTCAATCATCCTGTTTCCTCTTGAGAACAAAATGACACCGAGAATCATGAGAGCTGTGTGGGTTGTGATAGTAGTCAAAAATCATTCTCCTTGATTCTACACCAAAAGGTATCAAAGGAAATTATCTACTTGTCATGGTTTTAGCTGGGATAGTTGATTTTCTTCACTGTAGCTAGTATAGTGCTGTGTTTTAGACTTGGTATGTAAATAATGTTGATAACACCCTGGTGTTTTAGTTGTTGCCGGGTAGTGTTTACAGTAGTCAAGGACTTTCTAGCTTCCCATGCTCTGCCAGGTGCACAAGAAGCCGGGAGGGGAGGGGATACAACCAGGAGAGCTGATTCGAATTGGCCAAAGGGTATTCCATATCACGTGACGTCATGCCCAGTATATTAACTGGAGGGAATTGGCCGGGGGAGGCAGCGATCGCGGCTCGGGGACCGGCAGCGTCGGTCGGCGGGTGGTGAGCGGTTGCAGCACTTGTTGTTTAGGTTTTTTTTTCCCCTCTTCTTCCAGTGTTTCATCTCTCTCTCACTCATTATTTTCCTTTTCATTATATTAGTATTATTGCTGTTTTATTCTAATTATTAAACTGTTCTTATCTCAACCCACGAGTTTTCTTACTTTGGCCCTTCCGATTCTCTCCCCCATCCCACAAGGGTGGGGGAGTGAGCGAGCGGCTGTGTGGTGCTTAGTTGCTGACCGGGGCTAAACCACAACAACTGCATATTGTGGGCATAATCTATTACTTTTACAGTAATGCTGAAGTATTCTGCAGTGGAAATGTTAAAGACAGCAGTGTTGCTATTACAGGCTTTAGTGCTGTGGATGCTTGCTGTTTATTTCTTAGGGTTCTTCAAACATCAAATAAAAATATATGGATGGTTCTTTAGGGTCACCCCAAAGGTTCACTTGATCTGTGGCCTGCTCTCAGATGGTTGCTTAAAGAAGTTGGTTAGGGAAATAGAGCTGTAAACCACAGCAAGCAGCAGGGTGATCCCTCCCCTGGCATATCCTCCCACCTCCCAGTTTTTGCAAGGGAAGATAAGTTTTTAATGGGTGTTTAAAACAGCCAGATTTCACAGTTGTGAAATCCCACGTGTGCCGTTTTGACAACCCAGTTTGTAACCTCCGGTCTAACCCCAGCGTGGGTAAGAAATATGACACAGTGATTTAACACTGCTCATTTTCTCAGGGAATCAGCACATGTATCCAGGGCAAGATTTTTTGATCCTCAAAGCTATAATACTATGAGCAGGATACTTCGCACCCACATGTGTTTCATTACCCATTCTTGACTCATGTATCTTTTGCTCTTTGCATAAGTATCTTTTTACACTTCCATATATTAACTCTAATTTGAAAGGAGGGATTTATGGTTTTGTTTGTTTTTACCACTGAGGGAAGAAAATAAGACCCAAGCAAGCCTTCCTGATTGCCTTCAGTAGGATTGCTCTCACAGACCTCTATGTGGGTCTGCTACTTACCGATTAAGAGAAAAAAAACATTCTCTAGATGGCAGGGCCTCAGAGGCAGTGTTGGCCAGTGGGAAGTAGATTAAATCAGAGCTCAAGATACCTGTGTCTTCATCCTGGCTCTGCTGTTTGCCTGCTGGGTGACCAAGGTTGAATCATTTTGCCATGTCTCAATGACCCTATCTATAACACAGGAAAAGGGGACATAGACCCTTCTTGCAAAGTCTTCTCTGCTTTATGCATTCAATAGCAAAGGGTTTTGCTGTCATACTCTCCTACTTTGTATTCCAAGGCTTGTCAAGACCCCTAAGACACACAGTGGGACCAGATGAGAAAAGTAAGAAGACCACAGAGTGATACAGACCATCTGCCAAGTAGTCATCATCAGGATTCTGACATTACATAGGTGCTGATCCAGATGAATAGTGGTGCACATGATGAAAAATTAATATAATGAGAAGAAACATGGAAAGGCAGAGTGAGGAGATGAATTTACCATGCTCAGCATAACTGCATAGTATTTTGATGGAGATATAAAAATCTGGGGGTCTTTTAATGAACATGTCATACTTGCATGCTCATTTATTTTATGAGGTTTTAGTTGCAGTATTTTTTATTGGTTGAAATATATAAACTGAAAAACTAATTTGGAAAAAAATTAATCATTTAAACAAATCACCAGAATGATTTTATGTCATTCAAAGTTCCTGCCTCCAATGCCAAGATTTCAAAAGATTATTTCTTGCCTTTGGTTACAGAGCATTAATAGATGTCCAGTTAATGCAAGCAGGAGGGGAAAAGGCAACGTACACAGACAAAACGGTGAGAGATTAAATGTTTACACAAATTGTGATGGACCAGAAAATTATTGTATACATTCTGTGAGAATTTGGGATATCAATGTGAACTGGAATAAAACCTGAAATTACATATGTAGCCAGTCTGAAGAAAAGGAAGGATTTTGAAAAATAGACTGGGAGATGCTCACATCTCCTATAGTTTCACAATATGTGACTGAACCTATCGTAACAGCCAAAATACTGTGGCTTTGCTAATTAGCTGCCCTTCAGTAGCACATTGTTTAATTGGAACACCAGCCTTAGAAGTCTCTCCCAGCCTCACACTTTCATAGAAACAAAGATATTTCAGCAAAAGCTGTAGTGAGATTTGCTATTAAATGTGCCTTTCTTAATTCATCTCGTTAGAAGTATAAATGGAAGAGATAACTAGTTCACCATCTACTCTTTCCTGTCTTATTTGCCCCCTTCTGGTCCATGCATGCTCTGGGGAACCATACTGACTTAATTTAATTGTACGTAGGAGGGATAAAGAACTCAGGTTTCAGTGAGACCTCAGGTGGTGACAAGTAACAGCAGTGGCCAAGGCTAATCCTGGAGCGGAGATGTCAGGAAGAGCTACGGAGTCTGTCTGTCTGGATGGAGCTCAGCAAAGCCTGCTTAGCTTACCCTCCTCTACTGAGAGGGGCAGCACTTTGGCAAGGAAAACATCAGGTGCTCATACGGAGACAGCAACAAATAAACCTGAAAAACAACATCAGGTAGGACCAGCAGAAAAGCTAACAGGAAAGAAAAGAAAAAAAAAAAAAAAAAAAAAAAAGGAAAAAAGAATTAAAATCCTTCAGCTTCAGGAAACTGCAAGTTTCCTTGTGCTCTGAAAGGGCAATGCAGCCCCGCAGACTGTTTGTTTTCCAGCACCGCTACTTCAAAGCCCCACAGCAGAAATCTGAGTCAGAACTGCCCTGAAAATGAGAGCAAGCTGGGCACTGTCCAGAGTCTGGCATCATGAAATATGTTTCTCTCTTAGCTTCTCTACCATAGGAGCTGACAGCTGCTGTGGACTGAGGCACAGCATGGCCCAAAAAAGAACTGCTCTAGTTATACTGCAACAAGGCAGGTAATACAATAAAATTTTATACTTTTGAAGCTGGCTGTATTACTGCCAGCTCTTTAAGTAGAGTGCAGAAGCTTTGCTAATAGGGATGTTCAGAGCTGGGTTTTTTGGAAATGACTCTTCTTTGACTCATGTTGTCTGCACCAAATTTGCTTTTATGCTATTCTGAATATCTCCCTCAAGTCCAAAAACTTCAGCAGATTATCTCTTGCCTTTGGATGTGGAGTATGATTGTTTGTCCAATTAACACAGGTAGTGGAAAAGAAAAGACCCAAATCCACAAATCAGAATAATTACTAGAAAAAGATATCTGAGAACCCCAAAAGTCTTTGGGGAGAGTTGTGGGAAGCAGAAAACTCGAACACCATGCATGATGGTATGAATGGCCCATGGGAAATAATCCCTTCAGTAAGTCGGCATTGCCAGTTTTCTCTCATTATACAGTATTTGGCATGACTTCCTACTCTGAGTGCCTGTGAAACAGAAAACCCCAGATATGAACAGGGATTAGCTGAAATACACTATCAGAAACCCAACATACTTTAGGATGTGTCAGGCTCTGGAGAGCTGTAGCTGTTATTATACCCACACAGCGAGCAAGGCTGAGGCTCCATGCTGTGGGGAGAAGGGAAAAGGAGGGAGGAAGAGGTAGACAGCAATGGCACAGCTTTTAAGCAGAAGTGCCTGGCAGCGTTGCTCCTCCGCAGGGCCTCACCGTGGTCTGCATGGGTGGCAGCTCTTCGTAAGCATCCTCCCAATGATCTCTCATCATGGGGGAATCTGAGGAGGATGTAATCTCTGGGGAGGTCCCAGAGCAGCAAAGCTCCTTTTTCTCCCCTGCAGGCAGGGACTGCAAGTTAAAGTGCCAGTGGTGGTAATGCTAAGTGCTGGTAAAGCTTCTAGTTCAAACAAAGAAGTAAAAAGTGACTTGGAAAAATCATCCCGCTTAAGGAGCTGCAGTTTCAGCCAGCTACTTGGTCAAAGCCAGAACACTGTTTGTCTTAGCATCTGGAGACTTAAAATCATTACCCTCTCCTGAGCAGTGTTTCTCTATTCTCTCCCTTTTAGCCTTCTCTCTGGTGAAAGAATGACACCAGCCAGCCCAGCTCTGCCACAAGCAGGCAGCCCATCCTCTTTCCTCTCTCTCTCCTGGCACCCTTCAGCAGCCCTCTGGGAACCTTTGCGCCCCTCTGCCTCCAGCGATGCTCAGTCTCCTCACTGCCTCCTGCACCCCCCAAGCCTGCACGCTTCATAACACAGGAGCAACCATGACACAAATTAAACATAGGCAAGGAACCACAGAAGATTTCACAAGACCAGAAAACATAAAAAAGAAGGGTAGCTTTCAGAAGGAGTTAGTTTTAATGTCAAAATGCAAGTGTGGAGCCTGTTTTGGTAGCTGAATGTAGGAAAGCGAGGTGTTCTCAGAAGTTACCCTACAAACTCAGCCTCCATGCAAACCTTTACCCTATTTCTTCCAGGTGTGTTGAAGAAATTTGTTTCTCTTACCTCTTTCCTTGCCAGCCACATCACTAACTGGGAACAGGATATGGCATTACAATAGCCATTTACACCCTGCCTTACTGAACACTTACTTTATTTCCTAGCAGCAATTGGTGCATTACACTTGAGATTCAAAAAGTGGAGACAACTGGTTGAATTCAAGAAAACAACATTCAAATTGATTCCATTAAAACACTGTATCTCTCAATATGTAAAGGAATATTTTAGCCAGAGCAGGAAGAAGAAAGAAAATGTCACCTCCTTATCTCTAACAGTACCATAATCTTCCCTGGCTCCAGTCACTCCATCTGTATGAATGAAATATTTTAGATAAAGCCACATCCCATGAACATGTCAGAGGCAAAGCTACCCCTCTGAGGATGGGGAGGGAGCACATAAATGAACCATTATCATATCAGCACTACTATCATGACTGGCATATCTCAGTAAACCTATCTGATGCAACTACTTCAAACATAGTAAGCCACTATTACTTTTCACTGCACAGTCTCTCCAGCTGAAAAGGTTATTTTCATTACAGTCTAGATGCTACTTCACTTAGACCATCCTATGAGAGATGCTACATGCAAAAGTGGGGATTATTACAGAGAGAACCCCTCTGTCAGTCCTTGTAGGACTTATAGTCTTCTGATCTAGTCTAAAAATAAGATTACCCAGAGGTTTTAATGAACTACACTTAACTGATGTCTGGTATTAACTGCACCCTCATAAGAGAAATAATGTCTTTTCCCCAGACACGTATCATTCATATCCTCACATAAATCTAGTGTTTGTTGAGTAAGCCCATTTATATCATCTTACAAAATGTCAGACAGATCAGTTCTTGCTCCAGTTTCTGATTTCCTGATATAATGGATATGTACATCCACGGTTGCCAGGCAGCAGGTCTCAGGCTGTACCCTCCATGGCATTATTCTTCCCAATTTCCACATTAATTATTGACAGATTAAAATATATTAATTAAGAACAGCCAGGAACAGCATACCTCATTGCTAAACACTGGGACTACCTGGCATAGCAAAAGGCGGCAAATAATCTTTAGAGTGAAATCTGAAGAACTGATTGAAGCAGAAATGTACAGAGGAACTTGTTGGAGGCAGGAGCATCCTTTTCCCTGCTGTGAGTAAATTTGAGACCAGGCTTAACTCCAGCAACAGCCACATCCTTTCTACTTTGCATCTGTATTACTAGCACAGGCTTGAGGCATACACTGTGTAGAAACAGCCACAGCCAGGACAAATGGCAGCATGAACCCATATGTCTGGACAGCCCTGAAGAATGGCCCATGCAGCTGAGGAAGGGCAAAAGTCAGCAAGTTCAGCTTCTCTTGCAGAAATCCCTTTAAAGCATCCAAAACTGGGCCAAAATCTTTCCAAAATTCAAGGCAGACATGGCTCCTCTGAGTTCAATGTTTCTGAAGAGGCTCTGAATGTGCCCCTTGGGCTTTGTTCATGCTGAGGGCTACATGGTGTTTCTGCTTGCCTTAGTGCATTTATGTTATCACTTGATGCATGAGAGACCTCCCTGTCTGCAGGAATCAGTATGCCTGTGGAAGGCTTTGCAACACTGAAGTATACGAGAAGAAAAGGGAGACAACCTACCATGGCTGGTACCGGCACCTGGAAGGACCACAGTCCTTACAGCTAAGTAAATTGCAGAGCAGCCCTCGGGGCTGATGATGAGATTCCCCCTGGGGGACACAATCTCAGTTCTTTGTAGAAGAAAGTGCCTGGTTAAGCACACACAGTGCTGGTAGCTACACAATCTGTACCTTTGGAAAAAGAGCATTAAAGCTAAGTAATATCAGGTCCAGCGTCTGCTACTGTTAAACACTTGAAAGATAAACAGTCCTGAGAACTTTACTCCATCAGAATGCAAAAAAAAGTCTCTTATTTCTCACACAATTTGCTGAATACAAAGTGAGGGGAGCAAAATTTTCTCACAGTATCAATATTTCAGTATCAATACTTTAGTATCAATACACAGTATCAATACAATCATTCTCTTTAGAATGACTCATAAATACACAAAGAGCAAGAGCAGTGTATATCTCTGCTGATACTATTTCAAAGAGCTGCCATCCAGCTGTACGAACACTCATTTGCACACACATGTAGATCAAAGGACTCTTGCAACAGTTGGCTATTTTTGCAACATCTGCCTACCCCAAAACCTTCTCCTGAGATGGTGTCATAACTCATTGCCAGGAAAATTGCTTAGATGTCATATATTTCCAACAGGTAAGATCAAAGGGAACCAATTTAGAAAAACTGAGATTTCTTCATCTACCCATTCACACAAACTACTTTTATAGCCATAAGAAACAGAAAGCCAAATATACCAGATGATCTCAACTTGTCACATGCACCAGCTAACCACCTGTTGTTGAATGAAATCAGAGAAAAAACTCCCCCTGATCTTACACACACAAAGTGATGGAGATTGTGTGTTCCCAGTAAGGGTGCATCTGCTGATGCTTGCTTTGCCCATCCTCTCTCTGCCTAGTTCTTAACTATTCCAAGATACGCAGAGCCAGGGATGATTGATTTCCAGGCTATATTGCAGGCTCTGATTATTCAGTGAGGTCTCAGCGGACAACTAGAAGAACAATTTGTCACTGTTCGAACATTTGAAAAAATATTAGTAGCCAGCCCAACCTTGCCTGCTTTTTTCCTGCCAATGTGATTTAATACTTTATTGGTGTGCACGTGGAGGTTGCAGTGCAGGCATACGCTTTCCTATCTGTGGCCCCTGGAGTTAAACCTCTCCTCTACAGTACTGAAAGTCTTCAATTCCCATTCACATCAACAAGAGTTTGAGGACACTGAGTGCTCAAGAGAGGTTCCTGGTACCTTCTTGGAAGTGATCCTGAAAGGTAAAAGACAGACACAAACATGGCACTAGGAGATCAAATGCCTTTTCTGTCTCCCTCTTGAGAGAAAATACTCTTTTTGATCTGTTGCCCATTTCATTTCATTTCAAACCACACACAATGTTTCCAGATTAAAGTGTCTTCATCTGCAATCAAATAAAAACATTTTGATATTCAACACTTTTTTAGATTCGTATCTTTGAAGTCTGTAGAGGGCCATTCAAAAGCTTGAGGTATCCTCATCATTAAACGTGGCTCTACAGATGAGTATAGGTCATAATAGGTCTTCTCAGGAAAACTGCTATCATACAAGCATCATATTAGGGTAAAAAACAAATTAAAACCCTCTTAGTCAGAAGCTTATCTAGGCTTGAATTAACAGCCTGCGCATCCAACTTCCTGTTTGCTCTGTGCGCCCTTGCTGCAAATGTTCAACATCTCACGCTGCTTCTGTAATTGTGTTGAAAAAGGCCATCAGATTCAGAACACTGTTTCCCATATTTCTGAATTACGTTTATAGACTAAGGCACTCCAGGGTACAGCGTACGCTTATCTTTCTGCACTTTAAAACATGGCAGGGGTACCGCAGTTCTGGACTAAAGATGCATTAGCAGAGTCATGCAGTGACAAATTGCATAACACCTGCTTTTACCAGGCTTAGCTCTAGTCTGCTTCTAGTCCCTTGCTTTCATGAACAATGTATTTTACACGTGAAAGAATAAAACAAAACTCAGTCAAGGTAGAGTTGTAAATAAATGCCAGTACATTAAGCTGAAAAATCTTTAGAGAATGTCATTGTCAACAACCAGGAAGGCCAAAAAACTTGAAAGCGCAAAGTTTACACACACGAGACCAGTGACACCTCAAGCCATGGCCTCTGTCACTTCACAGGCCACCACAGGGCAGAGGTTTGCATCTATCATGAGGATCAGGTTGCTCATCCACAAAGTTCAAACCCCATCCATATGCAGCACAGTCCACATAGCCAACCAGGCAGAGGGAGAAATAGCATCCTGCAGGGTCCCGCACCACTGCACTACTGCTCTAAAGGTGGCGGCAGCCATTTAACCCTGCCTGCACAGGTATTTTGGCACACTGAACGCTGGCTGCTTTGCTGGAGGGAAAAGGGTGCAAAGGCATCACCCTGGGGTGGTGGGATATGGAGGGTGGAGCAGGGTGCTGCAGGAGCCAGCCCATGGCATTGTCCCAGGCACCGCCTGGTCCCAGCATGGCACTGCAAGAAAGGGAAGCCCCTTCTCAGCAACATGGGGCTATAGAAGAGATCAGGATGGCCCCTGTCCAGCCGCAACTGGCAAGGAACCAAGAAAGGCCAGGACCAGCTCCAGCTTTGAGTGGCCACACTGATGGAAAACAGTATCAAAAATGAGTTCTCTCACTACCCTGTCCTGCAGCAGGACAAAGCAGAAAATAGAGTTGGGGTTGTCAGGAGAGAGGAAAAACCAGACTGGTAGAACATAGAGAAGTACTCCAAGCCCATGGTGAAGAAAAGCTCTCAAGGAGCCATCAGCCACTTTGAGATCTTTCAGGCATGCACAATAATTCAGGGTTCTCCAATATACTGCTCTGCATGAATCTATGTGAGATACTTGGCAGGAGTTCAGTGCTGAAAAAGAGCCCTAATTAGGAGTCAAAAGACCGAACGAAAAAACTAGGACTGATAGAAGGAAAAAGGAGAGAGGCAGGTCTGGATGAAAGGAGTTAGGGAGTAGTTTTAAAAAAAAAGTGAAATAAAAAAAAATAAAAATACTTTTTTTAAAAAAAAAAATGCACACCAAAAAAAAGAGACATAGACAGGTAGGACACAAAATTTTAAGTTGGCAAATGGCCACTGAGCCTGTAGATGACATAAAAGACAAAGGGAAGGTTGCATGAGAAACACACCTATTACCAGACCAAAGAGTACTAGGGCTGATGGAAAATATACCGAATAAGCCAGTGGTGTTCATCAGAACAATTTTATATGATTATTAGATCTGAAGGTCTAGAGAAATACAACAGAAAGAAATTAGAAAAAAGAGGAGAGCAAGTGATCAGCACTTAAATAGCAATAGGAAAGTTAATGATGATACGAAAGGCTGACTACAAAATAGCCCATGCTGAAGCACACATCTAGCCCCAGCACCAGAATGGCACATCTGCTGGTGCTCTGGGACTCCGAGAACTTTCCTTGTGATGTTACTTGGAATTTATATCAAAAAGACCAAAATAAGCACATCTGGTTTTGTTTAGCACAGAATGCAACTGATATTCTCACTGCACAAATGTGACGCACATAGGTATACAGTTTCCGTGCTTCTGAGTCACGGGAAATAAGGCTGTAATACAAGCTGGTGTGGTATACATGCCAGTGTTAACAAGAGGCTGGGGCAGCTGAGTTAAGTAATATCGAGAAAGCAGGGCCGTCACTGTTCTCTGAGTCTTGTGCACAGCACAGATACCCCAATGTTACTTAAAAGTCTACTCTCTTAAAGCATCTGCAAATCTTAATTAACAGCAAGATACCTGCTGCGTTGCTGAGCATTGCTGCTGTTTTCTTGACATGACAGGTGAGGTGGGTCCTCCTCCAGACACAGTGTCAGGTCCAGCAGATGAGGCGCGGGACAATCTCAGGGAAGCAAAAGTTGATTCCAGACTCCTACACAGATTCGTTTTATAGCCATACACACTTACCAAGCACTTCATCTTCCCTTTTCCCCAGCTATAAGATGTTGATAATTGTACTTACAAACCAGAAGGGCTGGGAGGCACAATTCAGGTCTGTAAAGCATCCTGTGATCTTCCAATGAAAGATATCATGAACAGTTACAGGTCTGAAAATAGGGAGGGCAGGCATCTGCCTCCCTGTTCTGCCCTGCCTAAGGAGCTGCCCTGCACAGAACGTTTTGGGAGGTGTGTTGCTGGTTTCAGTAAGGGTGTTATGCAAAGAGAGAGAAATAATTTTGTGTTCAAGGCAGTGGCCTGGAACCCAGAGAACTGTCTTTTAGCTCCAAGTCAGCTGCAGATTTCTTACTGGCTTTGACTTAGCCATTTAATCTTTCTGCACTTCAGTTATCCCGTTAGGAGAATCAGGAGATAACCCTTTTAACTCATATGGGTGTTGTAGGTGCATTCAAGTTACTGAAGAGCTCTGATACTAACATGATTTAGGCTTTAAAAGTGCATAAGTGTATTAAGAATTCTGTAGCTAGCTGATTCCTGTTTCATAACACCCACTAAAACTGGCATATGGAGTTCTTAATCCGTAGATAAATTCATTTTAATCCCCAAATCTAGTCAACAGCACTGGTTTCCTTCAAGATCAACATACACACACACAAAAAAAAAAATCTATCTATCCCAAGTCATCTGGATTATTACTGGGTTAAGAGAAGCCAGAAAAGGGGCGAAATGAAATAAAACAATGAATAATTAAAACCACTTAATTTTAATCATTCATAATTCACCAATGTTTCAGCTGGTGTATTTAAACTTTTCACAAGTAGGTACTTGCATAAATTCCCACATGCAAAATGTCAGTCATTTAGTTTTAGTAATTTAGTTTTGTAATTTAGAGGCCAGGGCATGGACACTGTACTTCAAAATTGTACAGTTAGTTTCAAGCTGAACTATGAACAGAAGAAATCGCTAGAATAAACTAATTGTGGGGTTTTTTTACTGTAGCAGATCACAGTTCAACAAAAGCAGCAAAGATACTGAGGAGTGCATACTCCAGAGCAAAGGGAATATAAATTACAATGACAAGAATATAAATAGTAAAAACACCAAAGTAAAGAAACCACATCATGTTAGATATGAAGTGTCCTGTCATAGATCAAACTTCAGCGTGAATACAGTCAACTTACTGAAATGAGTATATCACTCTTGTAGTATGACTAAAGCAATCATCTCGTTCATGTGACCTGACAAGATCTTTCTGTATGTGAGATTTAAGGTGAGAATTTAATAACATCCTTGAGCTAGAGCTAATGTCATCTGGCACTTTAAATCTTTCAGATGGAAAGTTATCAGCAGATAAAAACCTTTTGTTGAGTTCAGTTAGTGATTCAGAGACGTAAATTTGCTGAAATGGCATGACCGAAACGAAAGGTAGTGTTAACATTCATTCTTTTGCAATAAAGAATGAATTTAGGAGCTCAGGAAGGCTGGTGCGTAGAGCCCTAGATAAAGCCAAGCATATCCTGGGCAGATGCTGTTTCAGACTTACTCATTTACCTCCACATGTCATTTTAAACCTTGTTAGGAGACAAAATAAAAATGATAAAAAAACCCAGCTATTTCACAACTGGGTGTCTTTTAACTAGATAATCAGCTAATGCCCTTCTAGTTGTCTGTGGCACTTTGATGCAGACAAATACTCATGTGCTAGTGGTAGAAAATATACTTCATCTGGAAGGCTAAATAAGTCTTACACTTTGAAGAATGAGAGAACTGGGCTCTTATTTCCTAAAATATTATTCCTATTCTGAAGGATCATGACTTCTAGTCTTCCCACAACCTGAATTTGATAGCAAACCTTCATCAGGCTATAAAAGGAAAGAAATCGGCTTTTTAAAGGGGGTGAAAAGACACCACCATTAGTATTTTAAAAGTTAGTGAGACATTTTTGAAATGAGTGATTAAGTTGTATTGCCAGGAGACAGTTAGGCCTGTGTACAGTGCCAATAGCAGCAGCAAACAAAGAAAACAGAGTTAGCAACTGGGGGCATGGTTTCAATAACAACACAAAATCAACTTACAGTTTTCCTTTGATAGGTGATTTTCTGGATGAAAGAAACAGAGGGCCTTCATCAAGCTTGACATGAAAAAAAGCATTTGATGAAATGCCACATGGGAAAGTACTTATTAAGCAGGAGAAGATTGGGATTAGTGCAAGGAATGTAGCAGTCTCAGTTTAAAAAGGAAGTTCTTGGGCAAAACAGAGCTGACTGCAACTGCAGCTTAAAAATCAGTGGGAAAGAGTCATGTCTCATATTTTCATATAGCGACTTCAGTTAAAAAAAGGACTGAGGTACGACATTTGCTGAGGGATGTCATCGGTAAAGATTAATATCAGGATATTGCGTGGGAAGAACCTGAGACTTTCAAGAACAGGAGTAGTGGAAATGGAATCAAATTGTATAGTACAAAAGTGGCATCACCTTGCACTTAGAGACTAAGAACAAGAAGTTTCTCTCTAAGCTGAGAACTCATTAGCCGGTGATGACAGAAAGGGAAAAGGCCTGGGGGTATTCATGGAGGAAAAGATGACTGAGCTATGATGGAAAGTGTAAATACAGTCCTTGGTTCTTATCAGATAAAATGTTTCTGGTAGAAAGAAGGAAGTATCAGTGCCATTGTATAGCTCATAGATGCCATGGAGATGGTTTCTGCAGTACCCTTCTAAGCAGTCGTATTTAAACAGAGAAAAAGCATTTTTTAATCTAGAGCAGGTGATTAGGATAATCAAGGAAATGAACAGCTTCATCTTCCAAAAGGATGTGAACAGAAGTGAAACAAAAGCGTCAGGAGATATGAATGCTGTCCACAAGCACAGCAGAGAATAAACAACTACTAGGGAAAATGATGACATGCTAAAGAACAGTGTGGGCACAAAAAACCATCGGTTTGTCATGATCACATATTAAGATGGAGATCAGAAGAGGAGACAGGCAGAAGAGCCATCTTCTTACGAGTAAGTGGTAACAAGAACCCAAAGAACAACAACTCCTTCTAGTTTTAAGGTGCAGTGTGATCCCCTTCTTGAAATGATTACATGACATAAGTACTTGCAAAACAATGGACTTGCCTCAACCCAGGTAGTCTCTTCCAGTCCCATTTCTCTGTGCATTGCTCTTTAAAAAAAATACTTTTTCCCTCCCCCTGCACCCCCTACCACCACCAGTTTGCAGTCTCAACTCAAATATCGGTAGCTGGACTTAGCTGGTTTTCTCAAATCTATGGATGTTTAAGAGCTCAAAAGGATTTTGCTTTTCCTTTGCACATAGCTTTCTCAGCCCTTTTCTCTGAACCAGCGGCATTATAAATACTGATATGAGTACCTGAAGTAACCTGATAAAGTCCTGGTATAAATCAAAAATGTTGAAATTGAGACTTCAATCCAGCTAAAAATATGCCCGTTACCAGAAAATAAAACACCATAGCAAAAATGGATGTACTTTGGCCTTCAGAGGCTCAAAAAAAAACCAAACCAAATCAAACCAAAAAAACAAATAAGAAAAAAAAGCTTGTTACAATAACAGATTAATCTGTCCACAAAGGAGCATCGCCTGTTTCTATCAATACTACAAAGATTTATCTTGCATCATCTTCTGTGATGCTAGGTATACTGAATCTTCTCATGTATTTGTATTAATCTAAGTGGATAATGGCTAAGGAGCTGCTTATGAATGGCTTGGAAGATATTGTGAGGACAGTTTTATGTTTCTGAAAACCTTTTGATGAAGGGGGATTCAGTCTCATATTATTATTATTGCTTGTAATGATACGTAGGTTTCTTCACCTAGCACTACTGCATAAGGCTTTTTTTTCAGTCCGACTTATGGCCAGAAAGGCATTTGATATTATGGATCACCCTGGGAGTACTTGCTTTCATTTTCTTTTACGTTTGAAAAGCAAGAAATAATTTCTCAAATTTTTCAGTACATTTTGGCACCAAGAGTACTGTAACTTACAGGGGTGCCAGTGAGAGCTGATTATATCCTGGCTGGCCACCTTTACCATCAGTGTTTTCTTCTCAAGCAGGGAACTTGTGTTGGTTGTGAAGCCACTAGTTCTCAGATGAGTAATGAAATAGACGTAAGTGAAACGGATTCCCAGTTGCTGGCCATGTTTTGGGTGCAATAACTAATGGAATAGGAATTAACAAAAACCCACATGGATTAAACAAAGTCTTAAAAACCACAGATCTCCAATTTATGTAAAACATGCAGTGAAAGGTAACAGAGGAAGAGAAAACATGAAATGAGAAAGAAAGAGATTTTTCACCAGGAGAAACCGCACTAAAGCTGGCAGAGCAACGCCAGCGCAGAACTCGAGTGAGAGGGGCATCCTGCCCAAAACCTTCCCTTCCCACAAACTGTGTGCAGCTGGGACCTCAGCAAGACCACCCCTGGCTCCCCACTTCCCACTCCAGAAAAGAAAACTGGGGACTTGCAATAGCCCAGAAACATGTTCTAAGGGCTGTAATGTCTCTTTAGCATTGCTCCATCCACCTTGTCCGGTTTTGATTCCTCTTTGGTTTAAATCTAGCTGAATTTTTACTCTTGGTTCATTATGATTCTGTCCAATTAAGGTTAGTTTTTTTCCTATACAGAAGTCACTGCAGACAGTCATAGGATCATAGAATAGTTTGGGTTGAAAGCGATCTTTAAAGGTCATCTAGTCCAACCAGTGTGTTATCAGAAACAGGATATAAGGAACCTCAAGACCAAAGAGATGTGTTTAACTTGTACCCTCAGAGACATGTAACAAGAAATTGTGAAACTGTGTTAACAAGGAGTGAGAGGACAGTATTTTAAGGGACCTCATGAAATCTTTCCTTCAGTCTCTAGACCTGCAGGTGTAAAATACTCAGCCAATGATACAAACCGGGCATTTGCTTTGTGTTTTCATCAGATTGAATCTCCTACTTTAATGCCGAAGGGCAGATTCCTGGGTTCATCCAGAACTTCAGCTAGCTCCTAGCACCCCACGTAAGTAGACGATTGTACCAGACCGTGTCTCCTTGCAGAAGTAAGGCTTAATGACTTGTTTTTAGACCTAGACCTGCTGAAAAGACTACTGTACCACCTACCACAGCTACAGTCATGGGAAGTCAACTTCTGACATGGTTCAAAGGGTGGCCTGTCTGCTCCAGGAGGAGCAGCGCAAAGCCCCACTGGTGTGTTCCCTGTATATCGGAAGAAACTACTTGGAAAAGAATAATGGCCTCCTACTGCCAGATTCCCAGAGTACTGACAGAGGCTTCATTGAGGGGCAAATAACCTGAAACCCTTCTCCTAACCCACCAAAAAGATAAAGCCAGGATGAATGTTTCCCTTGCAGCATGTTCAGTTTAGGCCCCAAACCTGGGCTCATCCAGACGAGTGCTCTGCTCATCTGAAAATGATCTCTGCCTTTCCCCAGCCTCCCTGTTCCTCTGAGTGTGCATTCTGCTCCAGTTGGAATGGAGCAGCCCGAGAGGTACAGAACAAGGCAGGGAAAACAATGACAGAGAAATAAACCCCATTTGTCAGGTTAATTTGCTAATATACTTGATAATGTATTTCTTTTTAAAAGTAAAAACGCACACTCTATGAATGCAGCTTCCCAGCCGCTGGCCTTTCTTTTGAGTTGTCAACCCATTGAGAAGGCAGATATTTAAGTCTTTAACCACCTTTCTCCGGAACTAGACTGAACCCTTAATCAATTCAATTTTTAATAGCTGTTTGACATCCCAAAAAGAGTGATTTTATTGGCTAGTTTCCAACTTTCTCTACTGACTACTGAATCAACTAATATGAGATAGTGTTTTCAGCCATGTGTGTAAAGCAACTATAAAGGAGTCCTTACTTCACAAATGCAATCCTATAATGTATTGGGTATTTCTGTTCTGATCCAGCAGTGCATATACAAATGTCCTTCATTTCAAGAACACTTCTTCAATTGAGTAGTGCTCTTTAAAAAGGGGGGCTAATTAATGTGCTTAAAGTCATATGCATTCTTAAGCTCTTTGCCACAACATGTGCTCTGCTCAGGTGCACTTGGACAAGATCCAGTTACTTGGAGCTACTAGACCAGAAGTGCCACAGACAGTTAAAAAACTCCTTTTTCTGTGAATCATAGCAGAAGTCCCTGGTTAGGGTTCAAAGCCTGTGTAATCACTGCAGCCATTTAATGATCTTATCAACTGAATCTATATTTTAAAGATGCCTTTCTCATTTGTGAGGTACCCAGAACTGGAAATCAGACTCCTGTTATTTATTCTTTCCAGTGATCTTTTCATATAATCTTTACACAGAGTTTTGTAAGCTCTTCTAAGTTAGACCAGAAGCATTTCAAGCTGTGCAATGTGTTGCTATGTTGCTGCAGTAGCTGTAGAAAGAAATGACTATCCAGGCTTAAATGATATGTGGCTATTGCTGTCTTAAACAGGAATTATGGTTTTGGTGAGGTCTTAAGGCAGAAATCTGATTTTCTATCTGTTTTTATAACACAGCAAAATGAGCAGTCATGAGGCAAGCCTATGACAGGTTAGAAATGGGAAATTTTAAGGGCTATTAAACTTTCTAAAAATGTTCCCAGTGGATCAGCATAAACTTACTTAGTGCCTCTATTTCTGTAATTGTGATATAGTAGGAGCATTTGCAGTGTTCAGTGGTTTATTCACTGAACTCTTACGGTTTGGTCGTAACCTTGGCTGACACAAAAACAAGGAGGGATATCACAGCATCTGCACACCTGAAACAGGGTTTCAGTTTATTTTGCAACTATTAAATTTTTCATGAGTCTTATTTTGCAGAGTCTTGTTTTGCTTTAAGTTTCTTTGGGTTTGGTGGTTATTCTTTTTTGTAAGAATGGGCTGTTTGCTTTTAAATTAATTGGAAAATAAGCAGACTGTGAGAGAGAGGCTAGATAACTTTTCCCAATCAATGGGTAAAATCAGAGCCATCCAAAGCAGTGTTAATTTGCCCAACACACCACCCAAGTGAATGTAGCCAGATGAAGAGAGAAAATGCCAAAGGTCACAGTTTATGATGGACAGTCTGTTCAATCCAAGACAACGCATGGAAATGAGTATGGCCAGGTCATATTTTGCACCTGTAAGCAAGTTTGGGTTTGCACCACAAAATGAAAATATGAATCCAAGGGAAAAGAATGAGTCCATGCCAAAAGTTAAGACGACGGGAAGTATCTATACTGGGCAGTAAGCGACACCTTCTAATCATCCAAGCTTTGAATCAACTTTCGGGCAGGACCTGCATTCATAACTTATGCCCTGAATGGCATGTATAATTGCTGTTGACAATACAGAATTCATTCTAGATTTATACTGGGGTTACTGAGAGCAGAGGCTGGTCTTTTAATGTGAAATAGGTCCCCTGAGAGACATTGCCGGATAGCAGAGAGTGACAATTTGCATCATAAGAGCTGCGATGACACTGACATCAGTAAGTGCCCTGTCAGCATTCTGAGAGAAAAGCAGGCACAGAAGTATTCAGATTTTTGATTTAGTGTCTGAAGTACTTGGCACTGGAGAAAAAGTTTGGGTCTGGGCATCAAGGAAACCATACAGGTCTTTGCCTTTCTGCCCCAGGTCCTACCCCACCATCACCACCCAGTATAAACATCTGTATAACCCCACATCTGATCAACACCTTTTACAAGGAACAGTGATGCAAATCATATCTGAGTGCTCTAATACACCCTTCACAGATGGTCCAAGCTTCTTGGAAGTAAACCTGGAGAAGTTTCTCAGCCACATATCTCTATAGAAGGTTCAAAATGCAGAACTAACTTGACAGTCTCCTTGAGTTCAAGCAAGGATGGAAATGGGTGGAAAGAATTAGCTGTGTCCTTACAAGTAGTAGCAGCCATCTTCTGCTTTATTTCAGCACAGAACTTAGCTCTAATGTACACCTCCGCAGTAGCACAAAGGAGCCATAAAGCCACACTGGCTGACAAGCCAGAGATTCTCCTTGCACGAGGAATTCACACACCGCAAAGCCAGAAACGGCAACTCCATATCATTCTTCCTCCCTGCGGAGGTAATGTAGGCAAATGTCAGCAGCAGCTCACAACCACAATTCTCCAGCTGCTGGAACAGCTGCTTGGGGCCAGTGTTGACCTGCAAAATATTAAAATAATCTTAAGGCTGCTTTGAATCATTCCAAGAGCTGAACCAGCTGGCTTGATTTTGTACAGGAGACCATGCTTGCCCCTCTCAGATCCACTGTCAGGATTTCCTTTTCCACAACTCAAATCCTTCCTCGTGTAGAAAGAAAACCATAGATGCAGGTTGTCTTCTCCAGAAGATAGAGCTACAAGGCTGCTGAATATGCCCAATACTGGATTTGAGGGGGAGCGAGGGAAGTTTATTCAGGTGCTGCTACCAGCATATTTTCTTGTTTCATGAGCAGATCTTTATAAGTGACTGACAGTGCTTCAGGCACTTTAACCAACTGCTGTCCTCGTTTAATGCCAAGTCTGCCCAAATCCTTTGCTTCTGTCAATCAAACCTCAAGTGTGCCTTCCGAAGTTTGTCTTGGAGTAAAATCCATCTTTTTTGCCACACTGATTCAGAAAGCCATCCGACAGAGCTCTCCTGATCAGCAGGAGGGGAACAAGATATTTCCTGGAATAAAGCTCTTCATTAAAGGACTTTCCCTACCAGGGAAGCATAGTGTGGTTGTTACAGCATGTAATTAGAAGTCAAAGGACTAAAGCTTAAATAAAATAGCTGTGTGACTGAATTATTAACTTCCTTAGCTATTAATTTGCAATATATACTGACTCATCTCCATCATAGGGATGTTGAGAGGCTTAATCAGTGAATATACCTGAAGCACTATAAAATGTTGAAAAGCTGAATACTTGGTTTTGTGGAGATGACCGTTTCAGTAAACACTTATAACTGAACCAGGGAGCTGGTAGATTTTGAGCTAAAAAACATAAAATGTGCTATTTGAATTATTTTTTTAATAGTCCTAAAAGTGTATCTGTCTATCATCAGACAAAATTTATGAGCGTTTGGGCCCAGGATTCTTCCCCTAAAGCAGAGAAAATAATTTTCAGCTTCTACTGAAAACCTTCCCTTACTTGTCAAAAAGAATTAAAGAGGGAAAAGAAAGTCCTCAGAAAAAGGATTAAATTTACAGAAGAGACCAAAAAAGCACATTCAGGAGACTGAGCTATTTACTTGATAGTGTATTATAACCATTGGAAGCAACACAGACTTCTGTTTTCCCTTTATAAAAGCCCAGTTTCATTTAAAAAGCCATTTAAAGACAACTTAAAGTCAACATAAGCAACAGAATCACAGCACAGTTGAGGTGTGAAGGGACCTCTGGATATCGCCTAGTCCACCCTCCCCGTTCAAGCAAGGTCAGCTAAAGCAGGATGCTCAGGACCGTGTCCAGTCTGATTTTGAATACCACCAAGGATGGAGACTCCACAACCTCCCTGGGCAACCTCTGCCAATTCTCACAGAGAAAAAGTTATGCTTAGGTAGAATTTCTTGTAACTCAATCTGTGGCCATTGCCTCTTCTCCTGTCACAGGGCACCACCGGGAGAGTCCAGCTCCCCCTTCCATACTCCCATCAGGTATTGATACACACTGAAGGAATCCCCCTAAGCCTTGTCTTCCAAGAATGAACAACCTAAGCTCTCCCAGCCTCTCCACGTATGTACACCCCAATTCCTTAATCATCTCTGTGATCCTTCACTGGCCTCATTCTAGTAAGTCCACATCTCTCTCACACTGGAGAGCCCAAGAGTGGACACCACTCCAGGTGTGAACTCACCAGTGCTGAACAGACACACAAAAGTTTACATTTGTTAAATCCTCAGTAAGCATATTTAAGCAAGCACGTTCTTCTTCCATATTCTCTACCCCATGATCTAATGGTGCCTTGGTACATGGAATTACCAAGACTGTGCACCTTAGCTCTTATGTGCATGGATGTTTACAGGACAGGTCCCATGAAAATGCCATCCCATCAGAGCCTAAGAAGGAACAACCCATCAGAAGTGGAGGCTGCAGATGGGGGAAGAGCAGATGCAATAACTACAGCCACATGTAAATAGCTTCTTAAACACACCTCCTGCTTCCCTCTTTAGGAGTCAGCAAATGGAATGGTTTGAACACAGTCCCCAGCAGTGGGCAGGTTTGTCCTAGGCCAGTAACAAAATAACATAAATGAGAAGCCGTATTGTCCTTATAACCACAATAGCACGTGCACCTGGAAGAAGTTAGTAAGGAGATTCACATATCTGTTTTAAGGCACTGATTTGATAGTGTATTTTAGGTAGACTGTGTATTTATCACTCTTCTAAAGAAATAGTGAGCTTCATTATGTATTGCTGAAGTAGGAACCCAATTGATACTACTGCCCTCTGTGCCATATGATACACAAACACCCGTACAGACTGGTGTCAAAGAGCTTGCAAACCAAACAGAACAAAGGAAAGTAGTTTTATGCATGTTGGAGAGAGTAGCTGTTTCCATCCAAACAGTTCAACAAAGACTCAAGCTTTCCAAAGTGCCTGAACTACTCCTGTGTCCAGATACAAAAGTCTATACTGCACTGACCCTCCTTTAAGACTTGGCCAGAGCTGTGGAGCACCAACATACTGCAGAGTGCTACAAGGCAAGTAAAAAAGAATCCAAGACTCAAGCCCTCAGCAAAATTATCTTCTAATAATCCTATAATGTTAAAACACCCTGTGCCAAACTCATGGGTGAGAAAAGATATTTTTCCCCTGACATCTGAAATGACCTTAACTCCCAACTTTGCCTTTAGAAATCTTACAGAGCTGTACTTCTCTCTGACATTTCTCTGTTTGCCTTTACCTTTTGCTGTGATGCTTTTCAGGTCTTCCTTGCTATTCAAAACAGATTCTAATGAAAGAACGGTTTCTGAGAAAGAAGACAGATCTATAAGAAAGAAGGAACTATGCATGAGTTGTTCATGGCTACAGGAGCTGTGCAAAATGCTAAAGGTTATGAAGAAAGAATAAAAGATCATCTTTTCATCAGAAGCATGAGGAACCAGCACATTTGTAATGGAATTCCTGAAAATGCTAAGCAAAATCAGGAGAAGTAAACAATTCCAGGAGCTTGGGGACAGGGTAACAAAAATGAAATTATTCATAGCAATTTATAGTGAATACCATCAGCTTACAACTCAATAACAGCACAGGAGGCTCAACATAAAACAGACAACCTTATACACAGAACAACAAATAAAGGAAAAGCTGCATCTTACAGTCACAACATTGTTGGGGGTAGCTGATGGAGTCCCTCAGCTGTGGAAAATCCTCTTCTATTTTGTGGCTTTGTATGGTACTGTGCATGCTCTTCAGGGCAAGAATTGGTGCAAGCACTAGAAAATCATTTGGCCTGTGGATGGACTTAACGTGAGATAAGCTGTATGCCCTGGAAACACAGCTAGCATGCTTGGAAAGGAGTAGGCACTTGAGGGCTTTATGGCATGTTTGTAGAGACTCAGCCACTAAGACAAAGGTCATCTTGTCTTTTGGACTGTAAGACTTCTCAAGACAATATAACTTTCACTAATCAGTAAACAAACAGCAGGGAACAATGAAGTCCTGGCTTTGACTGGCTTCAAGATACTGAAGTGGGGATAGCAGGGGGAGAGGGGCTGAACAGGTTACTGAATAAATTTTGCATCTTACAGAAATACCACAGGTTTTAGAAGCAACCAGTGTGGACTACAGAAAATGGCTTGCAAATAAATCAGAAAATACTTGACTTCAAAATCTATGTCACTGGCAAATGAGAATTAAGGTCTAACTACTGCACTGACATGTTGCAAAATTAAAAAATATACATTTTCTGCATCTGTCACAGTGTCAAAACAAATATCTGCATGTTTGGCAGATGTCAAATACTGTAGAGGCATATATGTACTTGCAACTTTAAACAGAAGATTTTCTAAAATTGGAGGTATAATCTGTTGCCCTAATTGCAACATACACATAAACCTTGGTTGGAGGGAAAAGTGTTGATTCCGTCTTTCTCTTTTTCCACACACAGGACCTGAATTCTGAGTACAAATAAACTGAAATAAAAGAATCAGTAGCATCTTTAGATAGATACACACCCATCTCTGAGTGCTATTATTTTTCCTTTTCATCCTAATGCTGTTATCTGCAAATGTAAAAAGTGTGTTGTATAAATTATTGTGTTTGTATTGCAGCTAGGGGTAATAATAGTATCCTTTGCTGAGACTACCTAATGTCTTACTCCTAAGGATATGGACTATTTTCCACAAAAAAAAATATTTGTGGAAAGAGCCCGTCGCTGCCATTTATTTAAATATTCCATAGAAACTATGGCTTTTTATTATTATAGTCACAGTCTCAAGACAAATGCAGATGTAAATGAAGTGGGCTAAGCCAAAGATAAGGTTCTTCAATAAAGAATCCATGTGCAAAGCAGTACAGAACTTACATCCCTACTGTAACAACGTCAGACTTCTTTAAGGCATCCTCACAGAGACAGATCTTTAAGAGAGACCCAAGTGTCAAGAAAATGCATGCCCTAAAGATTTATTCAGGAAGGTGCATTCATTTACCCTGATATGACCAACAACTGCAGGGTTTGACCCTGAAGATAACGTTCAAGTGACTTCCTTCCACAACATCAGCTGATACACAGCTGTACCCTGCGAAGCTGCAAAGGCAGCAGTCGACAACAATGCACCATAGGGTTTGTAATCAAAAAAGGCAATACCTCTTACCTGGTGAGAATCATGAGGGAATGCGAGATAAACCAAAATATCTTCCCCTTTCATCCATCACACAGACCAGTTTTCCCATATTTTTATTCAATTATCTCTTATGGCACATGTCATACAACCTATTGGTTTAGCCAAGAAGTTAAAGGGACTCCAAATACCAGGCAGCTCCTCTGGCAAGGCAAAGGGCCGTGGTTCCACTGAAGTCCTCAAAGCCAAGACACATTTGACTCAGTTCAAACTCTGGCCTGATGTGTGTGCCAAACACAGAAAGCAGCTGTCAAATAACAATCTGTGCAGTAAAAAGGACAATACCACATCCTGTGTCAGGTGTGAAAGCGACACTGAAAAGTTATGTGTAATGTACATGAGGGAAAAAAAAAAGATTGCTAACTTTAAAGATCTAGCAATGGGCTCTGAACTAGTTATTACCACCCTGGACAGAGATGTTGGAGTTATAATAGATAGCACTGTGAACATACCAGCTTGGTGCTCAATAGTTGTCAAAAAAGCAACTAGAATGTTAGGAGTTATTAGGAAAGAAATAGGGAACAAAACCAAAAACCATCATTATGCCTGGACCTTGATTACCGTGTTCAATTCAGCTCCCCTCATCTCAGAAAGAATATAAGTTGAGCTAGAAGAGACACAAAGAAACATGGTAAGGATGATCAAAGGTTTGGCACAGCTTCCAAACAAGGAATAACTAATGCATTGAGATTCCACAATCTGAAAAAAGAGATAATGGAGATGGAAAATAAGAGGGGTTGGCAAAATCATGAATACCATCAAGATAACAGGAAACAATTGCTTATTTTCTTTTCTAGTACAAGAACTAGTAGGCATCAAACAAAAAGTTTTCAGAATATAATTTCAAAACAAATAATGCATAGCTCAACTGTAGAGGTTGTTACCAAACCTGTGGAATGCTAAAAACACACATCTGCAAAAACTGATCAGAAAAAATTCATGGAGGATAAAATAAATAAGTAAATATAATAAATAATTTCATCAAAGGCTCTTAAACATGAAGACTGCATACCAGGCTAAGGACCTCAAACCACTGGAGGCTGGAAGATTTTACCAGTAAGGAGAACTAAACACTTGCCCTCTACTTATGTACATGACATACCCTGTATGTCAGTCCAGTGTAAGATACTGTGCCACATGGACCAATACAGCCATTTAAATGCTCTGTTCAACTCTTTCAAAAAGAGGCCATGAGAGGGAAGCAGGGATTTCTTGCAGACCCAAGGGTTCCTGAGAAAGGAGAGCACTTAACTGCATGCTTAATTTTAAGCTCATGCTTAAGTCTTATTAAATTCTGTAGAACTAAGGCACAGGCATAAATCCTTTCTTAAACTGAGGTGTTTTCTGGGATTTGAGGTCTTGTTATTACTATTCATATCAATGTCTTTGCACAGTTGTCTTCACCTTTTGTTATCATTTTCCCAGGTTAAAAAAAGCAAAATGTGCATAGTGCTGCAACAATTCATTAAGGGCAGACTGAGTGCACACTTCTGTGATTGAATTACATCAAAGCTCTGTTACCAAAGTTGATCCTTACTATTGCAGGGGAGTTTGTCCACCAAAGATTCTTATCACCTCTGAGGAACAAAATAACTTTATCCACAGTTCTTAATATTCACTAATAATTTCAATTTTTTTTTTATTTTGCTGTCACACTCTAATTGAGCAGATGCAAACCTCCCAAGGGATCTTTTTTTAACAAATAAATCATTTATAATTAAGTGTCAGTGAGTTTAAGGTATATTTTGATTTTAAAATTTTACTGATTATGTCCCATTCAGAAGATACAGAGCAAGAAAAAATAAGGACCTAAAGGAATTTTTCTGTTCAGTGATGCTAGTGACTAAGACTCCAGTCATGTTTTCTAGATGTAATAATAAATCCCATAGCCTTTTGGACTAATCAAATGAAAGTAGGGGATTTATGTTCCAGTGTGCTTTAAGAAGAGGGTTTAGAAGATTCCCAAAGTAATTTCATTTGACATTCAAAGCTATTTGATTGCAGTTTCTGAACATTTCTACCACATTTGTATTCAGCATGTGGCAATCTGAATTTTGTGATGTTTTGAAGCTGACTAATACATGGTATTGGTCTTTTCTTTCTTCTTTTTTCCTGTTCTGCAGCACTGATTGCTTTCATATCACTAAGGCAAAAACATTGTGAATACATGCAAAATTGCTAACATCAGAAAAATCCCAGAGTCACTGGCATATTGGGGACTCTTATGTAGTATTCAGAGATCTGAAATTTAAGGGGAAGAAATGGAAGCCTTATTGTATATTAATAGTAAGTAATTTTCCGCCGCTATGAATTTTGCTAGGATGGTGCAAAAGCTGCTGCTAATACATTTTCAGAGGACAAAATGCTGATGTAAATACATTTGTGAGGTTGTATTATTCTGGTGATTTTATTTTCACTAATATGATACGGCACGGCTGACATAAAGGCAACTTTAGTCCTCTTTATACTCATCTTCTTCCTGCTCTTCCACCTCACTTTTCAATCATCTTACAGGTATTATACACAAGTTACATTCTGTTTTATTATTTGACTGCAGAGAAAACTAGTATCTTCAGCAATTTCTGATGGCTAAAGGACTGGACACTTTTACAGCAAGGTGACAGAGTCAGGATACCAGCTGCTGTCTGGCCCGATGATGTGACAAATCCAAGAGATGGTGCAGATATTAAAAATTACCAAACCCACCACTATGGAGCATCTCAAACTTCCAGTCATCACACCAATTTTGACAGGACAGGGACTTTTTAGCTCTCTGAAAAAAACACCATTTGTAGTTAAGCGGATGCTCCAGTTCATGTGTCAGCTATTTTTGCACTCAGGATTTCTAACCCACCTTTGTTCCATCACTGCCCTGAAGTGGTTAAGGCAATAAAAGCCATTTTGCTCAAAATCTGTACAGATATTTCATGGGAAATGCCCTCATCTTCTCACTACAACTGCTGCTAGCCCTTATAGTAATGGGAACTAAACTAAGACCTCTACAAGTGCAGGGCATGGCACTGGATTTGTCCTTGCCTGTGTAGCACAGTTCTTGCAAGCGAGAACCATCCAACCCTGACTTGCTTTGCAGACACAAAAAAAAAACTTGAGAAAGAAGTCCTCCTCATTCTGCTGGCAGGGAGGAAGGTAAGTGAAAGCTTAAAAAAAAAAGTAATAAATGCTGAATCCTGCCTATTCACTGGTACTGGCTTTGCAGTGGTGAGTGCTGGCAGCTCAGTGGGATGGGGGAGTGGGACCAGTGTGGCTTACTAAACCGAGCTCTCAGCTATCCAAGAGTTCAGGAAGCCGAAGTGCCTGGTGATTCACTGCTCTAGAGGCCTCGGAACAAATGTGTTCGTACAGGTTTCATTCGTTTCTGTGCTGTCTCTTCCTCACCCTCCATCTAAAATTCAACAGCACGCAGGTTGCTGAGCAATGCTTCTGACAAGGTCCCTGCATTCGCCAGCAAAGCAGTCCTCTCCCTGGCTGCTTCACCCAAGATCTGGCAAGTGTCATGCAAGAGCATCTGCAAGTGCTGTTTTCTGTGGGAGGAAAAAGAACTGGGAAAGGTCTGCCTTACATGTTTTTAATAACCAGCCCCTTGGAAAAAAGGGAGACAGACCTCTGAG
Organism: Morus bassanus; assembly: GCA_031468815.1. Classification (NCBI taxonomy): domain Eukaryota; kingdom Metazoa; phylum Chordata; class Aves; order Suliformes; family Sulidae; genus Morus; species Morus bassanus. The sequence goes on along the minus strand of CM062567.1, from coordinate 51,657,701 downwards.
CTGGCAGTCTGTGAAAGAGAAGGTCAGAAAACCTCATTTTAGTGCAGACTCCTGCTTTGAAGATTTGGGAAGGGTAGGCTGGTCTTTCTCACATTGCAGAGCCACTAGCTTAGGGTGCTTTGTCATGCAAGCAAACAAACAAAACAGCTTTTAATAAATGGGGTAAGTCAATGCCTTTGTTACCTCTCCTGTACCTAGCTATTGTCCTGAACCAAAAGTAATTAAAACAGGGATTATACTTCAACAACAGCATTTGTGGTGATGCGTATGCATAGTAGAACTCAGCCGTGTTTTCAGCAGCTGATCCGTTTTTTAACATCTTGTTATAATTAGAACTTCATGATTGCACTATTTATGATGAATTATTTATTTGATTAATTTCATCAGTTTTTCTATCAATGAATTGTCCACACATAGCATGTTGAATTCTTGAATTCATTTTTAATTTAAATAATATCTTTGACGATTAACTCCAGTTCTGTAAGTTTGATTTGGAGAAGTCCAGTGCTGGATATTTTTATACAATTTTTCAAACCACATGTTTTCAGTGATTTGTTTCCTAAGAATGCATCATCCAGTCCCTTCCTTTAGTTGGCACAATAGACAATTCCTAACCTGCTTCTGGAAACATAGACAAAAACAGTTGCAAGCACAGAAATTCATCTTAGTCATGGAGAATGTATGATGTTATAATATATGTCACCTCATGGTAAAATGCCTTCTTTGTCTCATCTCATACAACCTAAAGCACCACTCAACAAAAATCTACTATCCTAAGAACGTTTATCCTGAGGTAAGAATGTATTCATAATTTGAATAATTTATTTGGTGACAATTTCCTGGTCTGCAGTGACTCAGTACTTGCAAATAGCAAATATTCACGAGCTGCCACGGTCCAATATGGCACACTTTCTGTGATGTACGGGCCTCCGAGCCTTCCTCTCCAGCTCTCACATACAGCACTTATGGTTACAGAGCAACAACACTCACACTTATATGACTGTTAGTATAAAACTCTGTTTGTCTTACCAGGTGAAGAAGTTTTTAAGCCTTAGGCTATTTTTAATCTTCCAGGTGTTTTTAAATCTTGAGAAAGTATGCTCTGTTAACTTCCCATTTTAGTCAGCAGAAGAGAAGACAGACGATATAATAAGCACACAGCCGATTGCACATACGATGACTTGTAAACTTGTCTGTAAATTCTACCACAAATTATTAACAAGCAGCTGCAATGTTCTTACTGAGAAAAAAAACCTACTTACATAATAGTTCATCATGATAGACGCCGAGTATTCATACAGATGTATTTTTAGCCAGTTCCTATGGAAACATGACTTATGTGATCACACTCTATATATGTTCCTCAATAACTTTTGAACCCATTGGCTAATTTCAGCTACCTCTGACAGAATGGTTGAATGCTCAGGATAAGTCCTCCAGTTTGTGTACGGCAGTTGGGTATCCAAGTAGTTGCCCTCATTAGAAGGCGGCTGCTGGATGAGCTCAGCCTGTAAGTCTACTGGCTGAGGCATGAAGTAAGGTGAGGCAAGAAGATGACATATACCCCAGTCATGGGAAAGATGTTGTTTGGAGCTCATAAGCCACCATGAAACACAAATCCATGGGAAACAAGACATCACTGGTCCAGATGTGTATAGAACTTCGTGTCTGAAAAGTACAAGGTATTATCTGCCCCAGAATTAGTTTAAATCTTGAACAGGAAAGATGACCTTAACACAATGCTTTTAGTTAAGGCATAAAATCAGGAAAGCTCAAGTCTATTCTTGCCTTGACATATCAAACTGCTGAGCATACCTGACCCTTGAATCTGCAAGTGAAAATGCAGAGGCTTTAATTTAAAGAATGTGAGAATGTCCTGTTTAAGCAGGTGGAGAGAGACCTGGTGCTCAGAATCTCCTAAAGGACCCTTCTCTATAACCCTTAAAATCTATCCATGGCATGGATGGTCCGTAAGTCTCCCTCACTGAGCTCACCAACTTCAGTTACTCTTTCCCTGCACAGCCTTCTTTTTCCAACCTTATGAGGGCAAAGAGCCTGGAAAGCAGTTCAAGTAGCCACACTTAGGAGAAAGTGCAGCTTAGACTGCTCAAGTCTCACAGTAACCCCTTCCCACCTCCAGACACCACGGCCAGAAAGGTGGCAAACTCAGGAAAAAAAAAAAAAAATAAGACCCATCTTCAAATGAATTCTGTCCTTTCCAGTAGGTCACTCCAAGCAAGTCCCACCAGGAAATCCATGGAGAGCAAACTTCCATTCATTCCTCTCTCCTGCCCCAATTTTCCTAGTGGATCAGCAGAGAAGATATATGATGACAACAGAGCCTTCCTTCTACCTGCTGGCTCTTCCACAGCTTCAAAATGGATCCCAGCCACAGCCCTGAAAGGTGGTCCCCTGTACTCCCCTGCATGAGGGCGGGCAGACTCCTGAAGGGCTGGAGCAACTGCCTGGATCCAGCTCCCATGTGCCACACCAGATCCAAACCTCCTCCTCCAAGGTGGCCAATATTCAAATGCACCAGGTCTTTAATCATTTTCAAAACAAAAGTCAGTGCCAGGACCCCAATTCCTCAGCAGCATTCATGCACCAAATGAAACTGCTCATCACGTAATGCCAATTCTACCTTTTCACCCTGCTTATCCTCACCATGGCTGTGTCCTTAAGCCACTGCTCTCCCTTCCACCCCATGGAAGGACACATCATTAACACCAGGCCAATGGTCAAGGATCCTATAGGTTGCAGTGTACATCACATCCCACAGCAACTGTGCAGGGAATACACATACCTAAATTAAATCTTCTGGATCAGCCTCCAGGCTCACCTCTTTCCTCCACCAACTATGCAGAATACAATCAGGTGCTCTGAATGGCAACTAAATGAAATGCCTACAGCAACTCAAGGAAGGCTGTTAATACCATCTACTTCAGTTACCGCTCTCTGCTATTCACCATCCTCTTTAACCCTGCAAGGTTTTGAAACAACCTACAAGGAACAGCAGCAACTCAACCAAAACTCAAAACCCCTGGAAGTTTCACCAAACTGCAAGTGACTTTCAGCAGCTTTTATAATATATGTGTTATTAGTCCAGTGCAGGTTATTCCAGCGATGCTCAGCAAAATCAAGTGCTTTTTTTTTTTTTTAATATTGTCACACTAATAAGAGAGACATTAAGATTCTACGCACAAGGATAGGAGCAGTAATAATGAGGGAATTTTCTCCAGCACTGCATTTAATTTAAAAGTGCCAAGATTAGTACGTAAGGTCTTCTGGACAGTCTAGAAGTTGATAACTTGTTCTGTGGGTGTGTACACACGTCTGTCTTCTTCTGTGTGGCTCTCACACCTGCAGCTGATAATCATATGCAGTTTCAAATGAGTTGAGAAAATGAAAATTACCTTCAAAAGGAAGGAAAATGCATTTGACATACCTCTCGTTCCAGCACTTGCGAGACTCGCTATAATTACCACTGTGAGCTCGCAGGCAGATGGCAAACGCAGCAGCACCTTGAATTCAGTCAGCAGGACCCTGCAGAAATGCTCTCACTAACATTTTGTTCAAGATGTTTCAACACACAAATCTAAAAACTGGCAACCAAGACAGAACTACTGCGATTTTTAGTGAACCTTAAATAACAAGCACGTTACATCTCCACCGGCCTTCCAAGTCCCTCTGTATCCACAGAGTGCTGCCTATGCTGTACCCTGTATGTGCTCAGCCCCAATTAATGTTATTACAAACGCTGAGATAGAAGGAAGAGTCAGCATTAACAGATGAGATTGAAAAGGGCCTCATTCTGCTCTAAGGTATAAAAAAATAATCTTGCCAGTGTGAGGGAAATAATTTTGAGGCTTGGAGGCTTGGACAGCAGCGGCACGCAAGCAACCTGGAGGCTGCCAGCTGCCCGAGTCATACTGGGCTTTCATATGGCAAAGAGCAGAAGGGGAGAAGGAAAAGAGAGCTTTGGGAAGATAAGGTTTTAAAAAAAAAAAAAAGAAGGAATAGGCTAAATATCCAGCTGCCTTAAGGCAGAAGGGTTATTTCTGTTCATTTTTTTTTAATCCACCTGGCTCCTTGGTTATGGGATTTGAGAATATCTCTTTGCACAAGAAATCTCTTCCTGTGGAACTGTGGAATAATTTGAGAGGTTGTAAAGGAAAGGGTGCTTATATGTCTGAAAAGCATTATGAAACTAATACCAGAGTCCTACTGCAATGACAGAAGCAGACAGAAGAGGGTTAGCTATGTTCTCTTGATCCCATTTCAAAAGAAATGTCATTTAAGCTGGTGGGGGTTTTTTTGTTTGCTATGCAGGATGTGTTTTTACAGACCTGGAGTCCCTCTCTATATAGTTATAGTGCTGGAAAAGCAAACAGTGGCTCTTCAGCTGCCGTTGCGGAGCAGCCAGCTCCCACGCTGCTGATTTAGACTGCCGTAGGAATGAGCATTTTATAATATTTCCACAGCCAAGTCCTATTACTGTATGTAAGGATGAAGTGATTAGAGCAGCTGTCCCTAAGCACAATGAATTCTCCTTCCTCAAATCACTCTAGTCCATGTTATTTGCACCCCAAATTGTTTGCATAACTTAAAGAAATAGCTAAAAAGTTTATACTGCAAAGGTAAAACAGTTCCTGCTGTTTGCTAGCTGTTTATGCTCGTACGCCTTTAGGGTTTACTATAACCCACAAAAGGAGGGATTTTTAGTGATCTAATACATAAAAGCAAGTTTAAGATTAATAAAGCAGATGGCACTTTCTAAAGAAAGCATGTTTCTCCCATGCCTTTCACTCAGAATGACGCTGGTGTGAGAGCAGAATCGGGGTCACTCTCCATACCAGCATGATTTAAGGATAAAGGCAGAACATCTATTGTTTGCAACACAGGGTGTGTCAGCTGCAGCAAAAGACAGCAAATGCAGTACATGGCATATAAAGGGTAGATAAAAGTTCAGCTTTTATTCTTGGACTGAGATGCTCAGAAAATCAGAAATTCTGCTTCTTGTATATTTAGCAAATAAGAGCAAACATGGAGCTTTTGATGCTGCAAAGGAGCCTATTCTACTGTTGAGTGCTTTCACTACCTTGACCTTGTATCTGTGAAGGCCATGGGGGAATAGAGCAGCAGTTCCTCTTTGATTGACAAGCCATGCCACATGACTGATCATAGAGTACCTTACCACTGCTACCAATACTGGTTTTTGATCAATCTTGGCAATACATTTTACATGTAAATGTATCTTCTGTTGCAAATATATGCCATAAATAATAAACACCTGCTTTCACGCCACCTAGATCTCAAGGCTATTGCCACTTATGTTTTATTGCAGATAAATTAGATGAGGTCCGTGCTGTCCCTTATCTCATTAAATTTATCATAGGGTAAAACTAAGGTATTTTATGTTTTCTTCATGATCCTGAAAGTGTGACACATACTCTGGGGTTAAAATAAAGTATTTTATGAATGTTAGCAATATTTAGCACCTTGGAAAAGACATCTGGGGCTTGGCCTCAGATAGCATGTAATGACTTATGTGGCAATCACTTCCATCCCATAGAAGTGAGTTTGAATCCCCTCCAATGGTGTAAGAAAAAAAAGCCAGTGGCTTCCACTTGCCCTGTGACATACTTTGGCTACCTCCATGGCATCACCTGCTTTTGAAGGAAAGTAATGAAGTGCTGTTTTGTAGTGAGTATGGTCCTGTGGGTATGTATACAGGCTACACAGATACCAGGATTAAGAACTTTGGTGCTTTGATGTGAGTGTTAAAATCTGCCAGGAGTAAGCAGCTGTTTCTGGGTTTGGTCAGTCTGAGCTATACTGAAGTGCTGAAAAGAACAGAAGGCAGAAAAGTAACAAAACAAAGAGGATGTATTTGCTGAATATATATTTTCATAACCTAGATAGTTGTAGATAACAAGTTAGAGCATCCTATTTCTGATACAAACAACAGCAAATTAGTATATGAGGTATAGAGAGGCTATGCCTCAGCCAGAGGTCACAAAAATAACACAGGGAAAATAATCCGGGGGCAGGGGGAAGCGTCAGCATTTTAACAAGCTTTGCATAATACTGTGACAAGAACTACAGCAAACAAACCACACTGATCAAGAATCCAGAGGGACGCACACGGCGTTCAGATCAGAGCAAGGGTGTTCAGCAGGCACAAAAGCTGCTGATCAAAGCACAACATCCTCCCCATCACCAAGCAGTGCCATTCCTTTCCTAAAAGCCCTTTAACACAACATAGCAGGAAGCACGCACTTTAAGCAGGAGTGAACTTTGAAGAAGACAGGTGCACAAAAAAGCACCATGTACTGGAGCAATTAGTATTGAGAAACAAATTTTATTTCCTGCTCATCCTTTCATGCCATCAAATAGGCAATCCACAGAGGATGAGGGAAAAATATGCTGAAAGATCATAGGTAAGGATTACAAACAGTCCATAAGGCAGGAACAAACTTTAACATTTTTGTATAATATAGATCTATATGTACTGCAAATCAGTCCCAACTGTTGCTACACTTCTCACCAGTCTTACATTAGAGTACGTCACTATTGGCAATAGACATTTTCCCTGCCTTGAGCTAACACGGGGGAAGCCCAGAATCAGGACATTTCCACTCCCAGTACTATAAACACCTTCACACATATCCAGATAACACACCTTCCCATTTTGAGTTAATGTAATATTCTTTCAGTACCCACCAGATTTTGCCAATGAGTGTTTTAGCACTACCAGTTTTGAAGCATTGTTAATGATAAAAATTACATCTATAGCACTTTGTATTTTCAGAGCGCTTTCAGTTAATTAGTTAATAAATTAATTGATCCTTAACAATATAAGTAGGTTACTATTTAGATAACCATTTTCAAGTGGATAACCCAAGGCAGGCAGAGGTTAAGGACTTTGCCTATGATATTGCAGCAAAGGAAAAAACAGAGTCAATATTAAACCAAAATTAAGTGCTGATTATTAAAAGATTAAAGTATACCAACAAATGGGGTGGAAGCTATTCTTTTTAGGGGAGCTAAACTTCCATGTGTTAGGGGAAAAAACTAACACAAAGATATCTTCAAATGCAATTTACAGCAGTGAATTAAGGCCATGATGAATTTGACTTAAGTAATGTAGGCAGAAATTTTCACTGAATACCATGACAAGAAATACTGAAAAGCCAGTCAGGGTTGATTTATTCTACAACTTCTGAAAACATGATCTAAAGCATCCACAGACAGTTGTATTCCTTTATGAGACAGAGAGACAAGGTTAAGTTTGCTTTAGCTTATTTAGAAGCTCCTAGAAAAAACAGAAGCTTCACAAGTCTCTGTGTTGAAAAAGAACTTGCAGAAATACATGCAAGTCAATAAATTTCCCAGAAAATTATTTTAATCTGCAGGCCAAAATAATTTCAGATAGCAGACAGTTACGCTTTTATAACATACAATGTTTCCTCACATGGAAATAATCCCATGGCACATGGAAAGACATATAGAAAAGTATTGCTGTATCAGTCCAGCAAAAAGGTCTTAAATATTTCCAAGTGGAAACTGATTAAGACACCCCTTCCACTCCATTTCTTTCCAGTAAGAAATGGAGCAATTCCTTATTCACTCTGATGGAAATGAGGAAAAAAAAACCTCATTTATTTATTAAAAATAAAAAATGCAGGATCCTTAGCCACTGTGGGAAACTGCATGATCAGAAAATGCAGAGTGCCACCTTCCAGGGAACTATCAGATGTTCATCATCCCTGCTTACTGGCAGGTAACTCTGCCATTGCACAGGTTTTCTAAAGTCAAGTCATTATCAGATTGTGTATTCAAATCTCAAGTAAAGAACTGTTTTGTGGACTGTGAACAAGTACCTATTCAAGTTCATCCAGAACTAATGAGAATTACTGCAGATGAACAACGATGGGCTCTGGCAATGTAAATCAGGCAAGTTCCATGTATTTTCACTCTGTGTGACTCCAGAAGACACCGTAACTCCTGAGTCTCTGTGTCTTAGGCACTACAGTCCCTTGGATGTCTTGCACAGAGAAACAATTAAAAGCAAAAGTTGTCATCTATTTCACCTCGCATTCCTCGTGAAAGTAATATTTTTATTTTCAGGCTAGGTTCAGTAGTTGTATGGACTATTTTCAAGGTCAAATAAGCAGGTAATTTATAGACAGAAGAAAATGGAAAATAAAAAAATATGGGGAAAGTACTAAAGAACTGAGTTGGCTTTGGATATATGTTTTTACAAGCAACAGAACCGTAATATTTCTGGAGAAGTGTAAGTAACAGATTAGGAGATGACTTTACCTATTGGTTGTAGCAACAGGATTAGTAGCTAAAGAGGTCAGGTTCCTATTCTGGCTGAGTTACCCACCTAATGGGAAACATCAGTAAAATAAATTGAGGTTAACCTGCCTGAACTGCTAAACCATAATGAAAAGTGAAGATGAGGAACTGAATTTGAAACAAATTCTGTGCAGGAAAGCTGATTCAAAGATTTACAAAAAGATCATTATGTTTGAACCAATCACTTCTGTTTCAGTACCATAAATCAGCAGAATTAACAGAGGCATTTCACTGCCTTTCTACCTTTGGATACTCTGTTTTGAGAATTATAATTCTAGGCAGAGGAGAGACATGGTAAGAAGATAAATCAGCACATTCTTTCATATAATTTAAAGTGTAGCAGTGAAATTGCAGTGAAGTTAATGGCTTCTAAAGTAGTTGCTGCAAGAAGAGGTTCCCTCTTCTTGCGTGGTTTTCATGGTACAAAGAAAAAGAAATAGAAAAGAAAGTTCAGTAATTCTATATAAAGCAATGGGACTTTTACCTGTGCAGTGATAAAATTTGGTTCAGCATTTAATTTTGCTAGACCTTATTTATGAATTCTCTCCAGTCAGTTCCTGTGGTGGAACATGATGGAGAGTTGGGTACCCTGCTTAGCATATTTCACATTGCCATCTAAGGTAAAAGGTCACTGATGCATAGGAATTTTAGATTCTAACAACATGTGAGTCATTCTTGTTACTATGCAAATGTCATCCTTTACCTGAAGGTGAATTCCTGCCTCTTAATATTGAAATCCCATCTAGTTTTCATCAATTTATAAACACCACCACATCTTTGAAATTTTCTTAAGAATACACTGAGGGACAAAAAGTCTCACTCTGTCTTTCCCTCCCCTTGTCTAATAATGGGATTTTTTACTTATTTTACTAAAGCAAAATGTTCTTCTTGTTTCAGACAGTAAGGAAATCTCAGTTTAGCTCTAAGAGAAAATATAAAGTTAATTAAAACAATTTCCCTCCTTGGGCAAAGAAGGTGACACCAAAGACAGAACTGAAGATGGCCACCGCTGCACCTCACTGGTAGAGGCCACACCCCTAATGATAGGTCTCTCTAGTACATGGTCCATTTGGTGCATGATAGCAAAGTCTAATGAACATTAAAACTGGCATACCAAAGGACTACCTAAAATTGGTACTCCTCTGCCCTTAGCTAATCAATGCAGACACAGTAAGGATAGGGCATTTCTTAAATCTGTATTTTCCTCCAACAACTTCTTCACAGCTGCAAGAAATGCCTCCGTCTGCTTGGGATTCACGGCTCAAAATCTCCTTTTTAAGACTGGTGCCCATTCTCTCTCAAAGAAATGAGACAAGCAGCTTTTATTGTTTGGTTTGGTTTTTTTTAACCATTGGCAAGTAATACAACTTCCATTATAACCTTCTTGGAAGAGTACCAACCTGGGAAGTTGGTTCAGTCCCTTGCCTGGGCAGTTGCTTTTGAGTCAGGATAATGGAGAGCAAGGAGCGAGCTGAATTCCACAGAAATAATCCAGATACCTAGATTTGTCCCCAGAAGCTCTGTTCTTGTTCTGACACTGTTATAAACAAAAAATAACACCACCACAGAACCCTGCTAGCATAAGCACATCTACAAAAGACCATAATCAGACCCACTGAATCTTTCACTGCAGTCACTGAGGGTTGAAATGAGATGATATTGCTACAGGCAGAGATACAGCTATCAGCTGCAAAGTTAAGTTTAACATGGTCATTTTTTGTGAAACTTTCTCCAAACAACAGAAGAAAAGGGAACAAAGGCCTGTTTCCTCCAAATCAGCTAAGTTATTGCCTATATCAAGCTTGAATCATGATACAAATCTGCTTTCATAACTACACATATAGTCCCTTGGCCTTTGAACCACACTGGTCCAGTTTCTAAAGCAGAGCCTAAGTTTACAGTGGAGATGCAGTGTTTAAATCTGATTTCCAATGTGGAAACGCAGTGAAGGTCCAAAGGCTTTTGGTCTGGAAAGTCTTTTACTCAATACGGCGTACAGCAAATGGAAACCCACCCTGCAGACGAAACACTGAAAGCTGTGAGCTGTTTGGAGAATACTGAAACCATGAAACCAGGCAATGAAAAAAAGTCTGGGCCATTTACATGCATGCCTTGCTCCCTATGGATTCATGCAGGTGCTTGGAGCAGAACAGGAAACACCAGGATGATGCACTTTTCTCGTCTGGTGATAACTCTCTGCTGTTCATCCCCTCCCTGCCCTGGAGGATAACAGAACAATCAATCATCTACTGGAAGAGTGTAGCAAAGAAACCACTCCAAGGTGTAACTGCTTTTGCAAGGTCATATCACCTGTCTCAGCAGCCCTGGGCCACAATGTGCTAATTGCCAACAGGCTGAAGAGAGGTTTGCAACCCCTTAATGAAAACATCCCCAGCAAACCAAAGAGCCAGGCCAACAGACTGAAAGGAAAAAGCCAAGAATTCTGCTCCCTTCACCATAGAGGCACTGACAAGAAGAAAGGGGTTAAGACATTTGTAGCCCAGCCATTAGCACCAAGAGCAACCACTCCTGCTTTCCTAGGGGCCAGCCCCTGGAGCAGGAGGTGTGGCTTGTGGAGGTGCTGCAGCCTATGCAAGGCCAGTCTGACCTGTCTTAGCAATTCCCAGGCTGCTTTCCCATGTTTTTTCAAGCCCTACTCAGGATATCATCTGAATTGGTAAATGCTTTCCAAGTCATGATCCCAGTAGCAGGAGCACAGTTATGTAGGGTTTACTTTTATATTTCAGCAGCATCCAACTCTGTCTTAATTTAATTTATAAGCCAGTTTTCCATGTAGCACCTGTGGAATTTCTGAAATGCATTTATGTATGATTATTGGCTTTTACTTCAGGCAAGAGAAACAAACGAAAAGTGCAAGTCATTGCAATGACTCAGAGGTACCGGAAAGTAGAATTTGAGCCTTACCTTAATCATCTCAAAGAGCCAAGAATGATTAAACAAACTAATATTATAAACTCTAGAAAAAATGAATCCTTCCTCCCAAAATGATTTAATAAACAGTAGGCAATAGTAAAGAAGAATATTTACTTTGGCATTCTACACAGTTTGTTTTGTTTATCATTTTTAAAGAAAATCACTGGCAAAACTAGCTGTGATGCACAAATAACTCTATAAACAAAATTTGTTCTCAACAATTAGAATCAGTGTCTCACCTGGATGTGAGAAAATAATGTTTGTTTTCCTACTGCTTCTGGCTGAAATGCCTTGGCAAAATACAGAAAATAAGGAAAGTTTCTTGGGTTTCTTTTCCTTCAAAGAATTTTGCATTTAGTGGTCATATTTGCTTTGGTTAAAGACCAGGAAAAACTCACGTTGATCAAGCAGGGACTTATAATCATTTAGCTACTTTATTTTTTTACCAGCTCCTATACTCCTTCTGTGTCAGAGACATCAGAGCTGCAGGGCAGCTGGAAAAAGGAACAAAACAGTGGACAAAAACAGGTGGGTGAGGACTGGATGCTAGAATAACCCAGAGACACAAATACATAGGGAAAAAGTCATGTCAGGTTTAAAAAGAGACAGAATATTAAAGAGGGCCCAGAAAGTCTGGAAAAGAATAGCTTATTCCTTAGTATAAGAATCAGAATTCACCAAGCTATCCTGACATAATATTATGATACTTTTGTCTCAGGTGCAGGGAAAAGAGGAATATACTTAAAATGTGCCAAATAATTCACAAAGATATTAAGTTAGTCCATCTGGAAATGGGACATAGATCTCTGGGACTTCTCTCAATATCAGATTTAGAGAAAGTACTTCATACTTTGATAGGTCGTTTAAAAGCAAACATCTTATAGCTAACCACAGATGCTTCATCTATTTTAACCAAGTGGTTATTAAAGCTCCCATTCTAAATATGTTTTTGTTACCCAAGAGCAAACACAGATGGTACAAAGCAGTGTAATGCAAGAGATACCCAGGCAAACTGAGGATGAGAGTCAGTACGTAGGTGGTACAAGGCTGTCCCATGCAGAGCTGTAGCTCAGGTCCAGCCAGCAGTAAGACTTATGCACCAGCACAAGTGCATGAACACAAGTTCAAGCACTGCATTTGTTAGTAAGCCCAGTATCCTGTTGACACACTCAAGGCTTCAAGGCACTGAATTTGCTTGGCGGTTTTTCTCAGAGTAGTCCAATAAAGACCCAACAGTCAGAACTTGCAGCACAGAAAATTCCGGTGAGATATAAAGAAAAATTTCTTCACAGTGGGCCAGCACTGAAACTGGGGCCCAGAAAGGTTGTGCAATATACATCCTTGGAGGTTTTTAGAACTTGATTGGAAAGAATCCAAGTAACCTGGTTTAGCTTTGAAGTTGGCCCTCCTTTAAGCAGGGTGGTGGACCAGAAGACCTTGAGGTCCCTTCCAACCTAAATTATTCAATAATACTAAATGGTGTTGATGTACTGATGATATCCTCACAACACTGGGAAAAGATAGGCAAATGGGATTTGCAAAATCTATCAGTCTCTGGATATCAAATCTACTCTTGCAGGCCAAGCCACCACATAAAAGGAAGTTATCTCAGCCTTCCCCGTTAATGGCAGTATCACAGATATTCCATTGACTCCATTTTCCCCAAGCACTTTACTCCATGTCCTCTGAGTCATCCATAGCATGATCCCTGTGACAGCACTCCCACAGATCTGAAACAAGAAAATCCCTTCCCCTTTACACTTTCCCCATTCTTTCTCCCAATACCTCCAGGAATTTTACAAACCTTCCCCACTGCTGAATTTCCTCATTTCCACCACATTCACTTTAGCTCCAAACACCTGACAAGAAGCGTAGAAACATCTAGCAGTTATGACAGGTGTTAAAATCCCGCACATCATTTTTATCTGGTATAACAGGCCACCATAAGGCATTATGCAGCTGACCCAATTTGAGGCATTTAAAATAATAGAGTTTAACAAAATGTATCTGTTGTAAGCTACTGAGGACTGATCCTGTCCCCACTGAGAATCAATAACCATATTACTGGAGGCAGAACCAAACCCTATATGTCAGTACCACCCATCTATATTCTAAATAAGTTGTACAAGGAAACATATTAGTTTCTAATCTTGGTTCTTCGGCACCTAAATAAGCCTTATCATGATAGCAACAGATGGCTTCACAATCATTAATGCCTTTATTTTCACAAGTCCTCTGAGAAATAGAGGACAGCTGTCCCATTTTACAACTGAGTAACTGCAATGCGGAGAGGCAAAGTGGTCTGCCCAAAATCCTGCATGAAATCTATGGAGAGCAGGATGTCAAGGCACCAAGTCTCCCAAGCATCCTACCAGTCCTCCAACCTCTACCCCATCCTCACTTCTAAAAGTACCTCCTATGTCTATGGCTACGTGAACATGGCCTCTGAAAACCAGGCTTTTACATATAGAGTCTCAAGCCTCCTGAAAGCCTGGGCTATCACTTCATAGACTGAGCTGCATTTTTTTTTTTTTTTTTTTTGATTTATCTGCACGGGGTTTGAACTACAGAGGAAGTCCGAAGGGAACTGGAAATTGATTTGGCCAATTCAGTAAGCCAGACAGCAATGACGACACTGTGTAAATCCCACCAGTTTGTTAACATTTTAGAAAGTTGCAAAGGGACACGATTCTGTGCTTCCTTTCTGTAGTATTTGGCAAGAATCTGACTTCTACACTGTACATAGCATGCACTCTAGGGAACATAAACATTTAAGGTAGTTGGCAAAACTGCTACCTGTCCAGCTGTTCTTCCCTGTGAAGTAGTTACCTAAAAAAGATAAATTTCATAACCTGGAAAGACCAAAAGTGTGCCCCACACCTGTGCTTTCATATGTCTTTTTCTGCCCATCACCCTGAGGAGGATAAACACAGAGGACCTCCCTGCCTGCTTCCCCTCGGCTGTGTCAGTCAACAGTGGCTTATCCCAGGCAACCATGAGTTATGCAGAAAGCCATGTCTACCCTTTCTGTATAATCTAAACCTGTATTATTTTATAGATCTCTTCCTTTCCAGGCACAAAATTCCAGTTTCTGAATGTGGGATATTCTGATCTGGGCCTCTGTGTTAGGTTGTTTCAGAAAAATTTCTTACCGGGTCAGGACTGTTTTCCAAATCCAATTTACATTGCTCTGTCTCCCCTCAAAGTTCAGCTATTAGCTTGATTCTTCTTTATTTATAAAGGTTTATAGGTAAAACAACTTTAGTTCATAAGATTTCTATCTTTATTTTATAAGCAAAAAAAAATGTAAGGCAAGATTCATTTATCAATATAATCTTTTCAGTTTACAATTAGCATCAGAGTTGTATATACAACTTCTCAAACTTAAAATGTCTCTACTTATCACAGCAGTCTGCACTGTTTATATTTATGAGTCAATTTGCACAAATGCCTTTAGATTGATGCAATGATCACATTTATTTCATTTTTCTACTTCTGGTAAGTTGTGCTGCTCTTCCCTTTATACTGGCTTTTTTCAGGAAACTGTTTCATTCATTTCTCAGGAAGAACGACTTTAAGAGAGGCAGATGGGAGCACCTACAAAGTGAAATATGGAAACTGTCTCTACATGGCATAAGTGTCCCCCTGGGTACTAGTGAATATTATACTTTTTAAAAGGCATGTTTTACTTTGGAAATAGAAGCAATTACTTCTAATTGTGGTTCTCAGCATGAAAAACTTACAAAAAGCATGTTTTTCTCCTCCTCAAAGTCAGACCTGTATATTAAAAACAGAAACACTCCAATACACACTAAAAAACAGGCCATAGTTGCCCTGGGAATATATAGCAGCACTGCTAAGCATGACTGCGTAAAGAAAATATGTTAAGTACGAAGTTGCCTTAGGTTTATCTTGGCTGTCTTAACTCTGATGAGATTAGAGATGCAGAATCAAATGCAAATACAATTCCCTGTTTCACTACAATAAACCTTGGCACTTCTTTAAACTACCAAAACATGTCAACACTTCACTGTGTCAGCTGGTTTTGAACATCAGCACTTTTTTCTTTAGTTATGCAGAAAAGGTTAAAATACAGGACAGATGCTATAATCTAAAGATGAATTACAGAGCTACACCACCAGAGAAATCTGATGTTATGCAGAGCGCTCAACTCAGGCTGTGTGATCGATCTCTTGAATCCAACACACCTTGGTGGACCCCATGAGCATCGTTCAATCTGGCAGCCACCAAAAACAGTGTCAAGACAGCACTGAGTTGATCATAATACTTTCTTTTGGAGGCTGTCTAGTTGCATCCCTTTAGAGGCAAAGACAACTTCTGTGGGATGCCTAAGGTAATCCCTGGTAGTGGGGGCAGCATTGCTGGAGCCATCACCAATACATATGACCCAGTAGAAGGCAGGACACAGAGGTCCCTTAAGGATGTAAAGCAGTGCAAGGACTTGTGCCCAACCCAGGTGTCCAAATGAACAAAACAATTCTGCCATGATGAAAACAGACATGGGAAGCCAAAGGAGTTAAAGAAGAGATTTGATGACTGCAGGCATGTATTCAACAGCCTTTGCCTGCAGTGGGAGAAAACTTGGGTTTCACGTGTGTCAGTCTGCATTTACAAAAAACGTCCCTAATGACACAAGGATGTCCATTTTCATAACTATTGGCAAGGCTTAGCTCACACAGGAAGTAATGTGCAGAGTACAGCATTGCTGGAAAGGCATAGTTCCAACCTTTGTTCATCCTGCAAAGAAAAATAAACTTCCCTTAGACCGCTACTTGCACTTCCTTGACATAGTCTCCCTGGCAGATAGTGCAACTAAATTAACAATTGCTTTTATCAAATCCATTTTTCTTGTGTATTCTACCTGCTCAGAGATACGTCTGAGACTGGGCTAGAATTTAATGAACATTAATTTAAACACTGCCTAGTGAGAAGTAACCAATAATCTCCACTATTCTTAAATTAAAGAGGTATTGGGAAATGATATCAGGATAAAGTGCTTATTTGAAAGACCTTGGAATCAGTTTCCTATTCATATTTAGCACTACTTAGTTAAAAAACAATATCATTGAATTGTGGGTTTTCACCCTCTGACATTTTGTTCAACAGAAAATTGAAAAACAGAATGCCTGCCTGCGCTGTTAAAACCTGATGTCAAATACACTAGAGATTTTCACATGTATAAAGCAACAGATAAAGAAAAGCAAAAATAAAACAATACAATTTGAAGCCCTGGGAACTGCCCCAGTTCATGAAAATAGCACTGTGCATCTCAATGAAGAGAAACAATGGTTGTAAACAGCAACACTGTTTCAAGAGCTTGCCCTCAATTATATGAAGCTGCTATTGCAGATAGGTATATTTTATGAAGGAACAGGCAACAGATTCACAAAAACACACAAGAAGAGGAGATTTGGGGCATGAATCTGCCCTCTTGCTTGAAAAGGACTGGGAGAACACAACAGGAGCAGGTTGAAACTGTGAACATGGCACATCCAAGACAGATGGGTTTTTCATTTCCTGATAGACAAAATGCTTTTGGGAGAAGAATTCACATACGGTGGAAGAAGCAATGCAGGGCATCTCAAAGGTTAACCAGACACTATGAGCAGAGCTACCTATTAGTTTAGTATACTAGCATTGGTTAGTAGATGTCGATGAACAGCACATTGCCAGACTCCTTGATCCATCTCCTCGCCAGAGATCTCCTCTGTTAAACACATCCCAGAAGACCCAATGTGTATGGCAATTTGGAGAAAGAGTACAATCTGGGGCAAAAAGGAGCTAATACCATGGAAAAGCCTGTGCAGGTGGCGTTTCAAATTCTGTGCTCACTAGTATAAGTTCACAGAGTTTCTGTTGGATTCTGTGGTCTGAATTCAGGTTCATATTGATGAAAACTGGAGAAAACTTGATCCACTCATTTATCTTGTTCCTCACATCAAAAGGCAAACTTGGCAACTTCTGACGAAAGCAAAATGGAGGTTCTTTCAGTTAATATTCCCCTCAAAACAGCGCATACATGCACCGAGCATGCCCCCTGCTCTCTCCATCATTAATATAGTCACACCGTGCATACTCTTAAGCAGGTAATGTGCTAACAACTGAATGCTGGTAATACCTTGTCTCTGGGTTACTGAGTGGGCTTGGCTGCAAAGCTAAGCCACAACACATGTCCCTACTTCCAGCAGATGGACAGGACTATTTCCAGTGTTTCTCCCCAGAACTGGGAAGCCCTCAGCCAAGAAATGCTGCAGGAGATTTCTAAATGGGCTTTATTGGTTGTTCTGCTCTGGCTGTCAGAAAGTTCCTTCTCTCAGCTGCTTTCCTCATTAAGCCAGCAACAGGGCACCTCAGCAAACAGTCAGCCACCAGAGATTTGAAGAATTCTGCAAATATCTACAAAGATTACAAGCATTTCAAAGACACTCTGTGAAGGTACTACGGAGAAGAAACTTCATTACTAGTTTAGTGGTTGGGATGAAGTACGTAATAAAATATCCCTAACAAAGTAACCTGCTTTCTTGGTATTCTGTAGGCACTGCCATAACTGGCTTTAGAGATGAGCTGAAAGATTCACATAACTGAGCACACTTACAGTAAAATTAATACATATATTTCAACCTTACTACAGCTGCTGCTTAGCAATCAGGGAGGTAAAAATCCCTGCTTCTGTGGCTCCAGAGTGTCTCCACGTCCTGAATTGCCTTCACTCCTGGCTAGTAGATCACAGTGTTTGCTGTTTGTCAGTAAAACAGAGTTCAAAGACAAGCAAGACAAACTAGATGAAGGGATTCATCTATAAAGAAGAATTAAAGAGCCAAGTGTCCATAACCTGTTGAAGCCATGAGGAAAGGCATATACCAATACCCTGGAAATGCCCAAAAGATGACAATAACAAACACAGAGAGGACACAGTTAATGTGCTCCAAGAGAATGACTGGAATGAACAGTATGAAACTGTGGTTCCTGTGACAAGTTTTGGGAGCAGTTTCACCAGTTTTGCCAGCACTGATTAGCTATCAGTCACTGGTTAATCAGAATATTTCACGAGTAAGGACAAATTTTCAGAAGTGTTATGCAGAATTAACTGTAGGTGAAATAAATCCAGCAGTGTTGCAATAAACTTTTCTTCTCTGGTAAGAGCCTTCCTGTGAACTCAAGCAGCCCAAAGGTCAGACTGAGCTTCACTGTGTTGAAGGGTGACAGATCAGTACAGAATGACTGTATGCTGCTACATCAGAGCTTTTGGAATCAGTAGACTTGATATCTCAAGTATTTCCTGATATTGATTCCTATTAGGCAGTGGAATAGCCTACTGAGAAAAAGAAAAGGTAGCTTTATTGTTGAGAGAATAGAAAACTAGAGCACAATACTAGAAACAGTACTCCAGAGAATACAACCTGTAATGGCCTTGTTCATGACTGAATAAGTCTTTTCCATCTTTAACATCTACAGGCGATACACAAGTCCTTAGGAACATTGAAAGGATTTGTATCCACAAAAAGTTCCCAATATTATTTTGTATTTTGAAAAACAATTACTTCTTATTCTCCCAAAGGACAAAGTGAGGTCTACCTGAGGTAACTATTAGTACTACTCTGATGGACTAAATTCTAACCAGGTCTGCTGTTCTGTTTTAATGTAAAATACGCACAAACCTACAGAATGCTTAATTTATATTAACTAATACCTGCCATATTTTTCATTGCTTCATTCACATTTTTCCTCTTCTTCTTTTCCACTGTAAATAGTGAACTCAAGGAAATATTGCTATATTACCTAAATTCCCAGTCCAGTTTACAGAAGTTATTGCTCTCAGGAATTGCCAAGTTCTGAATAATAAGATCTTGGTGAGCTTTCAGCAAGAAATCAGAGGACAAGTTGTTCGTCTAAACCAATATCAGAAGATACTTCCTTACATTTATCAGAAACAACTGGAAAGAAAGATTTATGAAGCACAGCACTGTCAGCCACAATCAGTCACTCTTCAACATGAAAGACTGGAAGAAAGAAGTTACTGATCTAGGACCCCAGGGACTTCTTGACATCTACTTTTGACAAAAGATCCAGCTGTTCTAGAACTCAGGCTGACCAAATCTTGGAGAAAGAAACAGGCACAGACTGTTAAGAGCTGTGCCCAATGCAGTATTCAGAAATAAAGAATGAACAGATGCCAAGAACCCCATCTGCCCTTCTGAGGAAATGAGCCAAACATTGTTCTCTAGTTTTATGGATTCACACTTGGAAGAGACTGCATATTTTTTTAAAGGGTAAAGGGATGGTTTAATGCAAGTGCACCAAAAGTGCAAGGAAGATGTTTAAAGAAAACTACTGCTCAGAAAGATTAGAAATATTTCAATTTCTTCTGTGGAAGAACATCATGAACTCATCAAGTAACTTCCAGAGCATTTAACTTCAGCTAAGAAGCCCCTGAAGAACAAAATAATAGAAATAAAATAAAATAATAGAAACAGATAGTGGTTTTAAACCAGGGCTACACCCTCCATCTCCATCCATCATAGACAGGGTTGGACAAGACCAAAGAATCCAGAAAAGAACCTCTAACTACAAATGAGAAATAACTTCACCATTTGCTCCTTTAATTGTTTACCAGCTTCCAATTAAAAAAAAAAAAAAGAGCAAGAAGGTTTAAAGCATGAGAATGGATGAGCATGTTAGCTTGACCCCTCTATTCCCAGATAAATTGGCTCCTACCAGTGTAGGACATTCCCCATGAACTTATCTGGGTTAGCCAGATTAGCACCTGAATGGCAACAAGATTTTCTAAAGCCACAGATAAATTAGGCTAGATAAAACTCAAATTAAATGGAGCCAGAATCTGTATAACACTCCTTTGATAAACTTGAGTAGCAAAGGATGATTTAGGACAAAGGCTATATCTATTTGTTTTTTCCAGATTTATACAAGAAAGACCTGCCCTATGATCATCAAGTTTGACATTAGATCCTCATGTTCTTCTCCTCAGCTGTTTTTTGGGTGGTTTTTTAAATTCTGCCCATTCACTTATAATAATAATGAATAATTTGCTAAAAAGAAAACCAAAGAAAACATGAGTCTGCCTTAATATTGGCATGTCAAATTATGTTTAACAGTTGCCTAGCACCATGGATTTCAATAGAGCATTTCCTCATCCCCATCAGCGTAGGTTAGAGAAGAAGCAGCAACACAATGAAACATTTGCAGAATCTTCTAAGTGGCTTACTTCATCTAAATGCTACAGTACTTCACTATAATGGGAATGTGGATTTAGCTCAATTAAGCATCACCTTGGTAATGCTCTCTCTTTTGTTATCCAAACATCATTGCATATATTCATCAGCATGACTGAAGTTTACCCTGGAAGCAAAGTCAATCTTCCAGCTTTCTATTTAAGTTAGCCAAGTTTAAAGAAATAATTTTAAAACCTGAAACTATCTACTCTCCATTCTCACTTTTTACTTCAAGTGTACATGCCTCAATTGCTCACATACTGGCCACAAACACGCATTGACTGTATTACTTGACAACTCCCTTCCAACTTTTTTCTGAACCTTATCCACAAAATTATACTATATTGAAAATTTGAAAAATGTTACCACATCCCTACCTTGTCACCTTTCCTCTATGCTAAGAAGCTGCTGTTCATTCAGTTGTGTCTTTGAATCTCTGATCTTTCTGTTTGCTGTTCTGTGAACTCTCTACAGTTGGTCTACATCTTCTTTGAAATGCAGTACCCAAACTAGGCAAACCACTCTAGCTGAGTAGTTTGGCAGCATCTGAGCAACAAATTACCTTACATTTATGCATCCTAGAATAATTTTTTCTTTTTCTTTTTTGACTCTACCACGTTCCCCGTCACCCATTTTCCACAGGACTTAGCCATCCTGGATTTGCATGATTGATTATTCCTATCTACCTGTAGTATCTTGCCTTGTCACTATTGCATAGCCTCTTATTTTTTTCAGATAGTAGCTTCAATCTGTCATTTAGAATTCATATCTTTCCTTAAAATATTCTGGAGGTCCCTCATGGATTACTGTCATCTGTGCATTTAACAAGTATGCTCTCTACCCTGTCTTCTAGGTGACTGATAAAAATATTCAGTAATACTGGGTTTGAGACAGCCTCAGTATTTTTACTATGGGTAACTTGCTGTGGCCTTTCAGCAGTGCTTTAGCCTTGGATGATGTTCCTCAGGCCAGCTTGATTTAAAAATATCAAATTAGTCGAGAAATATCCATTCTGTTCTTTCCTGTTAGAGGCTGAGATCTTACCCTTTGTCACTTACACTAAGTGTGTCTGACAATAATTCATTGAAGGCTGATGGAGCATTAATAATTTCTCAACATCATCTGTTGCTCAGACATCCTATTCCCAGGAGCAGAAGACCAACTCTTCCTCTGGCCATCCTATTACTGTTTTGCATTGCTGTTTCTGTGCCTTGACAGTTTTGATACTGTCCCTCACATTCCTGCTATAAATTTATTCCATCCTTAATGGTCAAGATTTGATATGCTCTTTGAATGGTGGGAGACTGCTGTGATCTGACAACACACATGATGTTTACACCGTAAGCAAGGACAACCACACATTTTCTGCTCTTGTATCCAGCTAGCACAACAGAGACAGTGTTTGGCTCAATGTGAGTCTGATTGAAATATGCCCTTTTTAAATTTAGTTAGAACAGCATTATGCTACATTTCAATGCTTTATATTACATTTCAATGCATTTTCTTTTTGCTCTAAAACAGTTTTTTGAAAACAGGCTGTTGCTACTGGTCTCTCTTTTCCAAAATGCTCTGCAATCTGCTTGCACAGGACAGCAACTACAAAAGCGGGGTCTTGTAATGTTTTTCCCTACATTCTCTTAAAACTATGAGACATTTGACTGTAAAACTACCTGATCTTTTGAGTCATTCTGTTATATTCTCATTATGCACATTCACTGTTTCATAACTCTTCTGTTTTCAGTATAGGTGTGGATCATTTTAGATTGTTCCACAGATCGCAGCTGACCTACCCCACTTGCAGCAAAAGAACCTGCCTACATATATATACATACATATTTATGTGTGCACACATACATACTTACACATATTCATATATGAATATATACACACACAAATATAGGTTTTTATGTACATGTATATGGGGACACACACTTGCATATTGCACATGCATACCTATTCCATATTTTACCTCCAGAGCTAGGTGTTTGCTTATAATACAAATGCTGTATTGCTATCTGACAACTTGAACAGAATACTTTTCTGAAAATTGACTCACAAGATGATTATACAAGAAATTATTATTTGGAGTATAGAAGTAGGAAAGAAGTAGGTTTGAAAACACACAAGAAAACAACCCAAGTTATGCATCCATGAAAATAATCAAGCAGGGATTTTTCAATGACAGCCAAAGCAAAGAAGGCATGCATAACACCAGAAAAGGAAAAAGTAGAGAGGCTGATCTTTGATACAAACCACCACTGAAATTCACCCCTAAAGGCCAATTAAACTCCATGTTTGATTTAAGACCAAGATTCCTGTGGAAAGCGTGTTTCCTCTAGGCTTGGTGCTGACCCTCTGCACAGAGGGAAATTTCTCCATTTAGGATAACCATCATACCGTTGCAGTCACACACTGCTGTAGGAGCACCCCAAAGGAGGATAGCCAGACTAGGCATCCCATATACATCAGCTGGACCAGTTGGAAAACAGTGATTTAATTTAATGTCTCTCTGTATCTTAACGGAAAAAACCACCTTTCAAGTAATCACTGACAGAAAAAAGGACACAAAAGGGACCCTGTATATTTTGGACACTTGTTTACAGTGTGGGGCAAGAGATTCAGGGCTGTTTTGCCTGGTCAGGAGCCGGGGCTGGATGTTTGCTCTCTCTTTCTAGGCATACTACTCACAGCCAGAGAGAACAGGGTCTTTTGCTTGGTCCCTCCCTGCTCCTCAGGGAAACCACAAAGCCGTTTCAGTTTTGAAAAAAACAAACTGCCAAAATCTTTCAGACAGCTCTATCTACATGTTACTTCCAGTGCTACATGAAGGAAGACTTATCTTCTTCACTGGACTTTGGATTAGGCTCATATAAGAAGGAATAAAAGAGGAAACAATAATCAGGTAAGATCTAAAATACTTGACCTCTTGGTCTCTGCAAAGACAGGTCCCATCTATCAAAAGCAGCCATTTATATTACCCAGAACAAACTTGGGTCAGTGGGAATATTTCTAGGCTTGCATCCATGCAGCAACAAAGAGATTAAAATACTTCAGTGGAGTGGCTATAAGACCTTCAACAGCTTTGATTTCCCTGGCCTTTTCTTAGAAAGTTTCTGTGAGATGCAGCTCTCTGGAATATAAACTAAGGAATAAAAACTGCAGGTTCATACAGGCACCCTGAATATTATCTGTAGAAGGTAGAGAAGGAAACTAGCAATCTCTAAGTGCAAAAACAATGCTATGGTTAATTAAACAGAAAAAAAATCCTTGCCATCCTCAATATAACTTTGACATTTAATTTTATTTTATTTTAATGTGGAATAGGCCTTCCCCACAGGAGACCCAGGATGGCCAATTATAAAGAGAAAAAGAATGTTTTAACATTTTATGTTCTCATAAATCAGGAAGTTTGACTGTGGTGTCAAACTCCTATGAATCACCAAGCTTTCAGGCTGAGCAGAGCATTCAAGAGCCTCAGACTTACCTCAAATTGGACCATAAACCCATTCACGCATCATTTGTATGGAAAATTTCCTCACATAAACCAAATGGTCAGAATAACCCCCATTCTGCTATCACAAACTTGGTGCATTTAAAATGCGAAGCAAACACCACCATTAGCAGGCAATGCTAGGAAGCCTGGTTTCCAGAAAGTTTTGACCCAAGGCTTTCCACATCTCTGTGCTCTCTACAGATTTTTAAAAGCTTTTGCCATCATGGGGCGTGCATGGGGCCCTTGTCTTCTCTGACCAGCCACCTACTCTCATGAAACTAATGGGAACTCCTTATTTCTGAAACTTCTCTTTCTTCATCAAATGACCTTAAAATTAACCCAGTCACAAGTTAATTGGGAGGGAGAGAAAAGAAGTCATAGTAGCAGACACAGCACGATCACACAACTTTCAGTTAGTTTTCAGTGGGGTTTTAGGGAACCAAATGAAAAATTACAAGCACTGTCCTTATTTAACCAAACCACAGAAAAATTAAGGACTACAGCCTGAGCTAACACTGTACATTCAATTCACCAGGTTTGCTTAAGAAGCCTGAGTTTCAAAAAAGTCTCCTGGTCACAGTCTCACACTGCAAATAGTAAACAGCTGAGCCCGCACAATTACATTCACTCCTCCCTTGCCTTTCTCTGCCTTTCAGATTAATCACAGAATATTATTTCCCATTCCCGCACTACCATCTGGGCTCTCCTGCCAGCTTTGTGCAGCATCAGTAACAGCTCTAGTAGACAAAGGAAAAGAGTCCCTGTTAGCAGTATAGGACCAAGGAAAACCTTGGGTTTCATCTGTTCATAAAACACCTGAGATCCACTCAGTAAAGAACAGAAGGGGAAATCTCAGGGTACTGGCAGTAGCTGCCTAGCCCGAAGCTGTTGGGGCTGTCACCAAGGTAAAATGAGACCTTTTCCAATTTATGGGATCTGGCTAGATGCCCAGAATATTCATTTACTAATATTGCTGATACTGTACGTGCCCCTTTTACCCTTGCACCTCTACTGCAATTCAACTTCTGCTGCACTTCTATCCTCACCCAGGGAAGGTGCTTTGCTTTCTACATCCAAAACACCAGCCTTGCAGGACCTTGGCCACATGGTCACTGCCAAAGCCCCTTTCACCGTTTCCTACCACATGAGAAAAGTGACTATACCCAGGAAAGGAAACCTGGTGCAGAAATGCCTGCTTGCACTATGCCCCAAACCTGACTGCAACGGACTTTCAGAAAATGGTTTCAGCCTGAATGGAAATTCACATTTGTCCAGTCTCAACAAACTTTCTTCCTGTGGTAGGACCATAGTCACAACACTCAATATGACAGTTTTCTCCACTGGGCCTTGATGCTTCTTTTACTTTTTCTTTTACCTCACTAAGTTCAATGTGTCTGTTTTAAAGGGCAGTGATTTGAAACAATTTGTGGAATGCCCTGCTTATTAGTGCCCTTTAAGTTACACAGTGTGCACAGTGAGCTTAATTATGAGACAATGCTGGGAAATTAAAATTTTCCAAAAGGAGTAAATGTTAAAAAAGAAAATTGCATGTTTAACTGGCAAATTGAATTAAAAGCGAGTTATTAACTGAAGAAGTCACTCAGCTTATAATAGTCTTGAGGATAATGGATCTATTATTTTTTAAAAATCCATATATTGTTAGCTTTACATCAGCTAATAAATTAAAATAAACAGCAAGATTATTGTAACCACTAGCAACCTTTGCTAACAAGGAAAGAGGAGCTGCAAAAATAAAATGCACAAACAAGGAAGATTAACTTTAGTGTAATGGAATATGCACTTGGAGCAGGCAGCCACTGCTTCAAAGAAACTCTGAACTCTATGAACACCCACAACACTCTCGCCTCAGAAAAGTCTGCCAGGCCAATGTACCTCAAGAGGAAAAGAGATCATAAGATAAGGTGTGAAGGCGACCTGCGCAACAGACCAGGATGAGAGATCCTCATACACAGAACAGTGGTGTCAGTGCTCTGTGGGTCACTCACAGAGGACAAAAGATCTTCTGCTACAACCAGAAAAAGTTTTGTTGGCTTTGTGGGTTTTGGTTTTTTTCAGGAAAAATGATTGGGTAGTCTTTGTTTTCAGAGCTGAACATCTTGGCTTCCTTCCCTGAGCTCCACAGGAAAAGAGTCACTTATTACTAGAATGCCTTTACAATGACAGTCACAAACTCATTACAGGAAGTATTTAAGAAATATCTCCATCACATCACTGTCTGTAAACTAAAGGTACAAGATGCCACTCATGTTGGGGAAAGAAAAAAAAAAAAAAAAAAAAAAGGCAAACCAAGAAAACACTGAAATAGCTTCAAAAAGAAATAGAAATCCAATGAGGCCTCCATGCAATAGAAATTCCTCTAAGTCTCATAAGGCATTAAAAATCTCTTTTGTGAGAACAGTAATGGTCAGAAGTGTGACAAAACCTCTGATACGCCTCACCCATGGTCAGGGTTCATTGAGAGATGGACAGAACTACATTTCTGCTCACGTCAAGACTGCACAGTGTACAGATCACTGATAAGTATTAAAGTACCTAATCCGTATTTGGTTACGGATGTCAGTCAGAATCCCTCCTTAACAAAAAGGAAATGCAGCTGCTTAAAGCACAATAACTTCCTATTTTATGAAAACAAATAAAAGAGAAAATACTCCTCAGAATAATGTTCTTTGTAAGCTCTTCAAATAGTAATAACACAATTCAAGGAAATATGACTTTTACTGTCTTCCCCTCTGATAAAACCAACATAGATCTTATTGCTTACTTCATTCTTAATAAACGAAAGTTGGTAAACATCTCAGCATCATCAAATAGGTTTCAGACATGCAATTCTGTCCAAGATTATTTAGAATTTCTCAGGGGAAAGCACTGAAAGTGTCTGCACCAATACTGGCAGAGTCTGATTTTAATAAATTAAATATTTCTCCTTTGTGTGTGTTCACACTCTAATAAAACACATATGGAAAATAGTGAAAATATTCAGAGAAACAAAATTTCCTTTGATGATGATTCATTGCAAGCAAATTCAAATCTGTTATTAACCATCAGACTCTAAATGGTGTGATGAATGCCTGGGATTTATGTGGCACTTTGCATCTTCAGAGCACTGTAATTAATTATTCTCATGCTGTGTGGCATAGTTTTCACACAAGGCTCTTTTAATGTCCAACTAGACATTCATTCTAATGGCTCCTTTCCTCAGCTGGCATAATATAGTGAAACTCTGGTCATGTATTTAACATATGTGAAGAACAGATTTATACTGAATGCCACAATGACAGAAACAATACCTTTATTTCATGTTTGCTTGATGCTTTTGATTAAAACCTTTAAAAGTACTTTAAGGTTTGGGGTTTTTTTAAATAAGATAAAGCTCCAGAGGGAGCCCATGCACAAAGAATATATATATAAAATATCTTCCAGACTAATAGTAAAACTGCACGCAGAAATTTCTTCAAATTGATGTTTCAAACCTATCTTTATTAGGGAATTTTAAGTTTCAAATATATGGAATAATCCTCCAAAGAATTTTTACATAACAGGGCTTACTTTGTTTTATTTAGCGTACATATTCAACAAATACAAAGCTGTTGCAATGGAAAAAATCTCCATTCAATATCAAAGGTATTATAACTTTGCCTCAAATTCAGAAGAGTTCAAGATAGCCTGTGGTTAGTTATTTGTAGGAGACAAGAGACACCCAAAGGAAATACTAAAATAATAGTAAGATCACAGATTCATAGAATCATTTAGGTTGGAAAAGACCTTTTAGATCACTGAGTCCAACCATAAATCGAACACTGCCAAGTCCACCACTAAACCATGTCCCTAAGCATCATGTTACATGTCTTTTAAATACCTCCAGGAATGGTGACTCAACCACTTCCCTGGGCAGCCTGTTCCAATGCTTCATAACCCTTTCAGTGAAGAAATTTTTCCTAATATCTAATCTAAACCTCCCCTGGCACAACTTGAGGCCGTTTGCTCTCTTCCTAACTCTTCTTCCTTGGGAAAAGAGACCAACACCCACCTCGCTACAACCTCCTTTCAGGTAGTTGTAGAGAGTGATAAGGTGTCCCCTCAGCCTCCTCTTCTCCAGACTAAACAACCCCAGTTCCCTCAGCCGCTCCTTATAGGACTTGTTCTCTAGACTCTTCACCAGTTTCGTTGGTCTTCTTTGGACATGCTCCAGCACCTCATTGCCTTTCTTGTAGTGAGGGGTCCAAAACTGAACACAGCATTGGAGGTGTGGCCTCACCAGTGCCAAGTACAGGGGCACCATCACTTCCCTAATCCTGCTGGCCACACTATGTCTGATACAAGCCAGGATGCTGTTGGCCTTCTTGGCCACCTGGGCACACTGCTGGCTCATGTTCAGCTCACTGTCCACCAGCACCCCCAGGTCCTTCTCTGCCAGGCAGCTTTCCAGCCACTCTTCCTAAATCCTGTAGCATTGCATGGGGTGGTTGTGACCTAAGTGCAGGACCTGGCACTTGGCTTTGTTGAACCTCAGACAGTTGGCCTTGACCCATCGATCCAGCCTGTCCAGATCCCTCTGTAGAGCCTTCCTACCCTTGAGCAGATCAACACTCCCGCCCAACTTGGTATTATTTGCAAACTTACTGAGGGTGCATTTGATCCCCTCGTCCAGATCATTGATAAAGACACTAAACAGAACTGGCCCAAATACTGAGCCCTGGGAAACATCGCTTGTGACCAGCCACCAACTGGATTTGACTCCATTCACCACCACTCTTTGGGCCCAGCCATCCAGCCATTTTTTTACCCAGTGAAGAATACACCCATCCAAGCCATGAGCAGCCAGTTTCTTCCAGAGAATGCTGTGAGACATGGTGTCAAAGGCTCTACTAAAGTCTAGGTAGACAACATCCACAGTCTCTCCCTCATCTGCTAAGCAGGTCACCTTGTCATAGAAGGAGATCAAATTAGTCAAGCAGGACCTGCCTTTCATAAACCCATGCTGACTGGACCTAATCACCTGGTTGTCCTGTACATGCCATGTGATGGTACTCAAGATGATCTGCTCTGCAACCTTCCCTGGCACCAGGGTCAGACTGACAGGCCCTTCCTGCAGATGGGCATCACATTTGCTAACCTCCAGTCAACTGGGACCTTCCTGATTAACCAGGACAGCTGATAAATGATGGAAAGTGGCTTGGTAAGCACTTCTGCCAGCTCCCTCAGTACCTGTGGGTAGTTCCCATCCAACCCCATAGACCTGTGTGTGTCTAAGTGGTGTAGCAAGTTGCTGACCATTTCCCCTTGGATTATGGGGGTTCCTTCTGCTCCCCATCCCTGTCTTCCAGCTCAGGGGACTGGGCACCCTAAGAACAATTGGTCTTACCATTAAAGACTGAGGCAAAGAAGGTATTAAGTACCTCAGCCTTTCCCTCAGCCTTTGTCACTATGTTTCCCCCCACACCCAATAAAGGATGGAGAATCTTATTAGCCCTCCTTTTGTTGCTAATGTATTTATAGAAACGTTTTTTATTGTCTTTTATGGCAGTAGCCAGATTAAGTCCTAACTGGGCTTTGGCCCTTCTAATTTTCTCCCTGCATAACCTCAGGACATCCTTGTAGTCCTCCTGAGTGGCCTGCCCCTTGTTTCAAAGGTCATAAACTGCCTTTTTTCCCCTGAGTTCCAGCCAAAGCTCTCTGTTCAGCCAGGCCGGTCTTCTTCCCCACCGGCTTGTCTTTCAGCACATAGGGACAGGCTGCTCCTGCCCCCTTTAAGATTTCCTTCTTGAAGAATGTCCAGCCTTCCTGGACTCCTTTGCCCTTTAGGACTGCCTCCCAGGGGACTCTGTCAACCAGGCCCCTAAACAGGCCAAAGTCTGCCCTCCAGAAGTCCAAGGTAGCAGTTCTGCAAACTTCCCCTCCTTGCTTCTCTGAGAATCAAAAACTCTATCATTTCATGATTGCTATGCCCAAGACAGACTCAAACCATCACATCACCCACAAGCCCTTCTCCGTGCGCAAACAACGGGTCCAGTGGGGCGCCTTCCCTAGCTGTCTCCCTCACCAACTGTCTCAGGAAGTTATCTTCCACACACTCCAGGAACCTTCTAGACTGTTTCCTCTCTGCTGTATTGTATTTCCAGCAGACATCTGGTAAGTTGAAGTCCCCAACAAGAACAAGGGCTAACAGTTGTGAGACTTCTCCCTGCTGCTTATGGAATATTTCATCTGCCTCTTCAGCCTGGTTGGGTGGTCTATAACAGACTCCTACCATGATATCTGCCTTGTTGGCCTTTCCCTTGATTCTTACCCATAAATACTCAATCCTTTCATCAGCATCACCAAGCTCTAGACAGTCAGAACACTCCCTATCATACAGGATTACCCCACCACCTCTCCTTCCTTGCCTAACCCTTCTGAAGAACTTATAGCCATCCATTGCAGCCCTCCAGTTGTGTGAGTCATCCCACCATGTTTCCCTGATTGCAACTATATCATAGTTTTCCAGCTGCACAGTGGTTTCCAGCTCCTTCTGTTTGTTGCCTATGCTGCATGCATTGGTGTAGATGTACTTCAGTCAAGCTATTGATCGTGCCACCTTTTTTGGGGGAGAAGCCCTAATTGCTATGTGACTGTTCTTAGGTGCCTCCATGGCTTCTAACCCATCAAAAACCCTTGTCTCTTTGCTGCCACTTGGATCTCTATCCCCTACCTCCACTGAGATGGCAGACCAAAGGACCTTGCTAACACATCATCCCTCAAACACTGGCATGCCGCCCCCAGGCTTATCTCTATCGAGTCTGGTTTTCTCCCTTCCCCCTTCAAATCTAGTTTAAAGTTCTTTCAATGAGCCTTGCTAACTCTTGTGCAAAGATCCTTTTCCCCGCTTCGAGACAGGTATACTCCATCTGTTGCCAGCAGGCCTGATGTCATGTAGACCGACCCGTGATCAAAAACCCCAAAATTCTGCTGGTGACACCAGGCTTGGAGCCAGGTATTGATCTGCTGGCTCTTTTTGTTTCTTCCCTTATCATTCCCTGCATCTGGAAGGATAGAGAAGAACACTACTTGTGCTCCTGATCCCTTAAGCAGTGGTCCCAAGGCCAACTTGTCGCTATTGACTGCCCTTGGACATCTTGTTGAAACTTTATCGCTGCCTACCTGAAAAATCTCTTATGGATAATAATCTAAGGGCCATACCAGGGTAGGAAGCTTTCTTTTCACATCTTTAACCTGGGTCCCAGGGAGGCAGCAGACTTCCCTAAGAAATGGGTCCAGCCTGCATATTGGGCCTTCTGTTCTCTTCAGGAGAGAGTCTCCTGTGACAATGACCCATCTTTTTTTCTTTATGGAAGTGGTTTTGATGCAGGGTGTAGGCTGACTTAACCTTGGTGACTCCTCCAACCCAGATGAACCATTCTCCTCATCATTGTTTGGTTCTACTTGCAGAGCCCTATACCTATTACACAAGGGCACCTGGCAAGGTGGGGTAGTCACAGAGGAGACATGCCTGCTGCACCGGGGGCTAAAGAAGAATGATTATGTAACAGCATTCCATCCCAGGAAAGCCATCCGAATGGAAAGCCATCCAACAGAAAGCCATCTTGCTAAGGAACACATCAGGGTAAATTGGATGTATGATAGATTTCTTTTCCATTTCTCATCTGTAGAGAATTTTTCCATGAAATATACTTTACATCCTATTCTTATTGTATTTGTATTTATGTGACTCAGCTCTTTTCACTGGAGCTCCTCTTACTTCTCTTGCCCTGTCTAACACTGGAGATCAGCCCCTCTCCACAAAGCTCTTCCACTCCAGCTTTTTTCCCTCATGTGGAATTAAAGAACCAGTGACTCTACTGGGATTTCACTTCAATTCTTCCCCTTCACAGCAGATGGAGAATTTAAACCACTTCTGTGACTTAAAAAAAAGCTTAACCCAAAGGCTGAAGGGCAAGAATAGTGAAACAGTGAAAAT
This sequence comes from Morus bassanus, assembly GCA_031468815.1. Taxonomy (NCBI): domain Eukaryota; kingdom Metazoa; phylum Chordata; class Aves; order Suliformes; family Sulidae; genus Morus; species Morus bassanus. Next base: position 51,625,684 of record CM062567.1, on the reverse strand, counting down.
AACTGGAGATTTCAGATGGACAACACCAAAATTACATTCCCCTTAGATGCAGAGGTGAGGATGAGTTTGAGGTAGTCAGAGTGTACAGTGGCACACATGATCTCCCATCAGAGCTGTATTTTCCTTCTGGCTGGCACCAACAGTTTGAGCCCTGGCAAAACAGATGTCAAGATCGCTCTTGTCGTCAGCTGCTTATCTTTTTAGGTTTACTATTTCACAATTCTTTTAATACACTATTTGCAGACCATTTTCAGAGTCCCCCAGGACAGCAGAGCCTTAGGTGTGTTCTACAGCCTACAAAATCTCCTCTCATCTTCGTTATACAGTCTTTTTATCTCTTGGGGTTTTCTTTTTTTTAATTCTGAATCATCACTGCCTTCCCTGACTGGCTCACTCACAAATTTCCATTAAAGCCCCTGGTGGGACCCCACTGCCACAAATGTGGTCTGTTCCCACAGAGGTGAAGGTTTGGTGTTTTTGCTTCCCTGTCCAGAGAGGAAGCCTGCTAATACCTCTACAGTCCCTGAGACGCAGGACTCTGCGGAGCAGAGTATTTTGATTATTATTTGAGAATATCCTGTCCATCAACACATTTCACAACCTTCTCTTCCCCACTTCTTCCCCAGAATTCATCCTCTGTTCACATGAGCACAGTTTACCTTGTTGTATACTGGCAAAAGTAACATAAGTACCAATAACTGGAACAAGCATATCAACCCTATGGAGGGCAGGCTACTAATATAAACTCTTACACAAATCAGTTCTCAGAAAAAATGCCAAAAGATAAACCTGCCTTACATTCATTCTAAATCTTGGAGGACCCCTTCCCCCCAACAAAAAACCCTAACAAACAAAAACAAACCACCAACACCCCACCATGTGCATTAGCATAACATTCCTCCTCTTAGTCATTGCAAACATTGTCATCCTCAGGAAAACTGAAGCTGGAGACAGAGACGATGGCTTCCCCCAGACTAAAACATACATCAGGGAGAGAATCAGGAGGAGAATTTTAGAGTTACTGTCTTCAGACCCTGACCTGAACACTGCGGATCCTACTGAGACTTCTGACTCCTCCGCCTAAAATTACCCACTGTTGTTTTGATTTAGCTAGAAATTAGCAAACCCTTCCAGCAACTGAACTTAAAAAAATACAATTCTCTGTACAGGTTCCTTCCCACTATTAAATGTTCTTCCAGCCTTAAACACTCCAGTGGACTTCAGTTTTACAGGCATTGCAGAACATCAGCCAGCTAGAGTAACAGCAATATTTCCCCAAAACGACATGGATATTTAAATGGCATGCTTTTGGTGAAGAGCAGAGACACATGAACATACAGGTGAACTGAAGTAATTTCTATTGCTCTGTTTTGTTTCTGAGAGCCACAGGGAAAAAGAAAAAGCTACCTGAGTGAAGAAAGGAAATATTTTCTATGTTTGACAGAGGAAGCACAATTAAAATGCACTGAAGCTGAAATAACAAATAAACTCTATCAAGAATAACTCTCACCAACTCATACCACAAGTGTCACATTTGTAATGCAGGTAAGAGAGTATAAAATCCATCTCATCTCAAGACACATCTTATAATGTGTGGCCATTACCATTAAAAAGGTATCCCCCAGAAAGTCTCACAAGATGAGAAGAGGCAGAATAACATATCAGTGTATCTCCAATAACCAGAAGGAATTTAGTCCTGCCAGCAGTGCTCCAACATAACCATCATTTCTCTGCTCACTTGCAGAGAAACTCTTCCCACACCTGCTCAGAATTTTTTCCCCAACAAAACAGTTTTCTATGGGAAGTTACTGGCTAAAAAATGAGTTGTTTATGGGACTGTGGCAATTGCAGGTAATTCCAGACAAATTTCACTTTGACCTCCAGCATAGCAGCAGCGGGGGTTACTTGGGTTCCCTGGATTTTTGGCTGAACATCAGAGGGACTGCTCTGAAGTCAAGGTGTCAGATCTGTGGGCTTATATAAAAAGTGATTCTGCCAGGGAACTGTCTCAGAGGCAGGGATCCCAGCTCCTCAGGTATCCCAGGGATAGTGAGAAAACAAGCCTATGCTCCAAAGGATGAAACATCATCACACATCTGAATTGAGGGACACAACAGCCAGGAAAGATGATGTTTCCCTTACTCCAAGAGTAACAGTTATTTAAAAAAAAAAAAAAAATGAACATGGAAAGACAGACAACTAAAATGAAAAAATATTTTTAAAAGTTAGATTAAATTATTTAAAATAATGTCAAACTTGAAATACTTTGATTTGAAGTGGTTGGGTTTTTCTTCCCATAACTCATTTCAGAAGAAATTTTTACATCTCAATGCTTTACTTGGATTTACGAAGGACTTTATAATATTTTACTGGAGAGTTTCACGCAGGATCAATATTCATCCAGTTGTATTTGCCAGAATCCTAAAATGCCAACTAACTTCAGAACTCACTACATTGTTTTAAAAATGAATATGGCAATGGTAACTAGCACTGGTAATTGCAAAATGGCGGTAGTAATTAAACCAGTGAAAGTGTAGGCTGCATATCAGGAAATGTTTTTCAACAAGAAAGTCTATTATATTTTGAAATATGCCTGCCAAAACAAGTAATGAAAGCCCCACCACTTGAATCAATTAAGTGAGACAAAACACTTGAAAATATGCTGTGGGGAAAAATTGCATGTCAGTCAAGCTAGTAGACAAGATGATCTTTTAGGTTCTTTGCATCTCTAAAATCTGGGGAACAAACCAGCACTGCCATGGGGAGCAGGGATGCCAGCAGGCATACCCTGTCTTCCAGGAGTCCCATTAGTCAAGCGAAAAACCCTGCTAGCGGGACCAGGATTACACCCACACAGCAGTCACTGAGGCACCTACAGATGCCCAGGATAGCTCTGAACCACCTTGCTCACTTGGACTGGCTAACAGAGTAAGCATTGCAAGACCCAATGCAAAACTCTCCCCAAAACTGGGAAAGACTCACCCAACAGCTACGCTGTTCCTAATGACCAGAGCAGCTACTTCAGTAATTGCCTGGCTCTGTCTATAGAGGCTGTAGTGGAAATATTCATTAACGAGTTTGGCAACCAGAGGGTCAGCGCATGCTGGGTCTCACCCTTGTGCCTATTAAACAGGAGACGAAAGCATCACCCCAGTATTTTAAGCTTGAAGGGGTGCAAAATACAGGCTTCAAAGCCTCAGCCTGAGAGACTGCAGTCCCTGTGGCGAGCGATACAGGAGGCAAGTTCGGGCCTCCTGGGATGGTTTCAGCTTTCTGTATTTCAATGCAGCACCTACCGCATCATCTGCACACCTCTCCAGGTGCTGGTGTAAACATCAAACAGATCCGATACAAATTTTTGATGAAACTTTCAGGCTAGAATCAGTTAACCGCCTCACAGCAACAGACCACTTTCATGAGTTTGCATAAAGGAGAAGAAACGCTCTGCAATTTTATATTCCACAAATCAGTGCCATTTACATGTCTTTATTCATTTCTTCTAATTTTTTTTTATAGCCCACACTAATATCCATAAAAAACCTAGCTCAATGCTGGTCTTCATTTTTCTTCCTTCCGTTATTCCAAACGCCAAAGGAAATTTCTCAGTCAAAAGATAACCTGTTTCTCCTTTTTTTTTTAATTTCTACATGGTTTCTGAACACCTGCTCTTCATGTCGTACTGCAAAACACTAGGCAATTAAAAAGTTAGAGAACAAGGAAAAAACAAAGCTTGTCTGCGTACGGGGAATTATACATTAGACAGTAATAGCTACACTTGCAGCCATGAGTAAGACATTAATTTATGTGTGTATTCAGTGCTAAACTACAAAAGCCAAAAATTACTGGGATTTTTATGTTTAGACTTTAAACTCAAAAGTGAAGAAATTCAAAAGCAAAGTACCCATGGCAACCTTAATTCTATTCATCTTGCCCTCTGATGCAGTGCTTGTTCAGTGATTACACATTCCTGAGTAAACCTACATCTCTCAGATGATGTAAAGCAAGGTTAAAGAATTCTTAAAATTAATAAAGTCCTTCAGTATACTTGTAAGATTTACAGCTAGAGGCATTCAAACGCACATTTTGGAAAAAAAAAAAAATGAACTGCCTTGATTTTTGGAAGGAAATAAGTGTAAACTGCCATCAAAGTATTTTCAACTCATCTATTCCTTTTTTACTCCTCTTAACATATCCTTTTTCACATTTTTCTCAGTCTCTCAATGTGAGAAATGAGTAACATATTACTCATTTTACCTTTTGGCGTTTAGCTTCTGCTTCTCTGTTATGCTCCATTGAGAGTTGAAAAATGCCATTTACCATGACTATTTGGGGTTTTTTTTCCTTATTTTTCCCCACTGGAATGATTTGTATAGACAAATATAGTATTGTATGATGATGTTTAAGATATGAGAGTCACCCTGTAAATTTCCAGGCATTTTACTGTTTATCTTTAACCTAACTTTCCAATAACAGGAAGCTTACACGTTCATGCTGTCTCACCAGTAAATGCGTAAATTTGCATGTCCTCCCTCATCTTTTGAACTCAATGGTTAATTTCACCCAAATTTGGAGGAGGAGGATATAAGCCTCCAATATAATCGAGTTCCTACAAGTTTAATGGAAAAATGGACAGGCTAGAAAAGACAGACACAAATTAACGTGGCCAGTAACACCCCAGAAGAAAGGCAAGAGCCTTCTCCCATTCTGCTTTACAGCAGCCAGGTGGCATTAACGTACTGGCTATGTAAAGCTCCAAGTTAGCCAGGGGGTTGCTGCAGTGGTGTGGAAAGGAGGGACAAATCGTTGTACACTGGTTTGCCAGCCAGATCTCAGCACCGTTTCCTCCGAAAACTGCAATGCCTCTGAGGATTGAGAGCTGTGGCCTGGAAACATCCCACCTAAGGGGCTTCATACAAGATGGAAGGATTAAAGTAGTCTTGCGACTAAGGGCAGCAATAATGAGACTTTTAAAAGCAGCCAGTTAATGCACTTTGAAAAGAGGCTGCAGGCCAGCAGATTGCAGAGCTGCTGCAGAGTTCAGCCTAGCTGACACACATGACAGTGGGAGGAGAACTGCTGCTGGGAGCCCTTTCTGCTCACGCTGAACAAAGAGCTATGTTACGCAAAGGAAGTGCGTTACCTTTTGCAGCGACACACTTCTTTACACCACAGAGGTGATGCAGCTGCATCTTGTGAATACAGTGGAGTCCAACAACTGGTTTTGGCAAACTACATAGGGCCCTGTCAAGCTTCTTGGCTCTGTGCACACTGCCCCAAGCCAGAAGGTACTAAGTGAGCTCTAAAGCCCAGAGAGTCCAAGGCATCTCTTAGAGGCAGCCTACCCCACCACCCTTCACAGCAGCACTTGAGATACTTCTTTTCCTTCATGCTGGGGCAGCAAGAACGCTAGTAGTTTCTGAAGCAAGAAGGACCAGTTACCTTGCTTCAAGCCCCGGAAAAATGACAAGAACCTGCTCAAAATCACACCAAGAATTTCTGGAATCATGGCACACTTCTTCTGACTGCTCTGCATAGGCAATACACAAGATATAATGCCAGATGCTAACCTAAAATAATGGAGAATCATAACCAAATACCATTCACTCTCTTTTTTACCCTTTCTCAAAAGCAAACAAACAAAACTCCACAAAAGAAAAAACAACAACAACAAAAAGCACTATCTCCTCCTACATATCACACACCAGACTCGATAAGAAACAGAATAAAAGGATACTCCTTACTCTCAACTTACTGAAAAATAAAATAATACAGCATTAGCTTTGGTAACAATAAAATGTATTGATGGTAAAAGAAACACTCCTCATTGTAATTTTGGTTACAAACTAGGGATTGCAACTGAAAAGTATTCCTTGACTACCTGATGCTCCACAAGACTCAGTCACAGTTTGGGGTCTATAGTGGCATTGCACATGCCCTGGCATCTCAAGGAGCACTTAGATGGAATTGTCCCTTGAGAAAGACCATCTGATACTGAAAAGGTTCTGGGTGAGACCTTATGTAGGTAAAGAAATATCAGTTCTGCCCAGTATCTATACAGATCTCACCTGAGTTTATACTCAGCCACTTCTGTCCTCTACAGTTTAAGCTAAAAGCCCTTTCTGTGCTGCAGGAGACCATGAATATACCTTACCATATATCAGACAGTAAATGAGACCGTGGAGTACACAAAAAGAAACCCATCCACCTTCCTTTAGCTTAGAGCCACCCAGTGATTCTGAGTCTGTATGAAGTCATGGTATCTTCCAAGAGGACTACAAGTAGAAAGCAATGCAAATGAAATTTTGTGTACCCAGACACATTTCTCTCTCTCTTAATAACAAATACATGGGGCCAAGAATGCCTTCCCCATCTCTCTGAGAGATCTAGCTGATGCATAAGAAACAGCTGGTTGCTCACTTTTTGTACCAGAGGTCGACTCCAGCGGTCCTACGCATAGGTGACGAACAGGCTCAAACATGTAAGGCTTCCGTGGAGTTCACATGAGATGTGTCACCAGAGCAATCAAAGAGAGTGGCGAGGACATGATGCTGGATAGTAAAGCAAGAAGCTCAGGGATCCTGTTGAAGGTGAGAAGGGAAGCATCTGCCCAAAGTCTTTCAGCTGTGTGGTCTACTGGGAGAGTGTGTGCCAGAGGAGTATGAACGGCAGCCGAGCAAGGAGAAATTCAAAGGGTCAAGAACAGGATAGGATGCAGAGTGTTAAGTTAAACAGAGTTTCAGATTGAAACCCTCACTTCCCTTTGTGGTTTCCTCAGCCGTGCCCAGGGATTGTCCATCAGCCGCACACTGTCTCAGGAAGGGGAATGTAAGAGCTCTCTGGGCATGCAAGAAAACATGTTTCTCTCACAAAACACAGAGTCTATGATTCTCCAGTAAATGCCTAACACTCAGCAAAGAGCTGCTCGGCTCTGACCATTAGAAGGTTTATCAGATTCAGCTCTCACAGCAGCAGCACCGTTCACATAGATGGCAGTGACGATCTTCTGAGATGTTTTTGTTCCCATTTAGAAAGGGCGATGCCACTGGAAGCTCTTACTGGAGGAAGGCACCGAGCTCTGTATGCATCGCACCCACGTTCTCGTTGGAGAAGCAGTGCTTTCCCAAAACAGCCTGAGAGAGGGAAGCTCATGCATCTTCTCTGCTAACCGTATAACTGGCCCATAAAGCGCAGCCGCAGCTCATTCCTCTAAAGTTCCAATAAAGGAAGCATTACATGTGAAGAAAGATGTCCTGCAGATGAGGTAGCACTGAAGGGGGCTGCCTTGATTAAACTAGGTTGTTCTGCTGAGAAGTCCTCAATGCACTCTCTTGGTTATGGCTGTTAGAGCTGCAGCAGGGTGACATGAATTGCCTTTTATCTAATTGGAAAACACCCACAGAGTTTAGAAGTACTCATTTAGACAGGCAAATCAATAAAGGAAATGGTAAGCATGAGAATACAGTAAGACTACAGAGCCTGTGCGGATCCTACATGCTTTTACTTAATAAAGATTAACTCTTGCCAGTTTGCTGCAATGCCTGGACTTGGATAATAGCAGAACTGGTAGATTCTACCCTATAATATCAAGGAGTAGCTTGCCCTTATAAGTACATCTCAAGGCAAGAGAATAAGCCTTTTGTTAAAGAGACTAGAAATTTAGAAGACATTGCAGAGAAGGCAGAAGAGAGGAAAAACCTCTTAATTGTAACAGTTCTGAAGCTAGCAACCAGATCAAGTTACATTTCTATTTAAAGGAAAAAGGAGCAAAACCTGGTTTGCAAAATATTTGCTGTTTTAAGGCAAATTGCAATGAAGGAAATGAGCAAATAAGTGATTCCAGCTTTTCCACTTTCAACTTTCCTTGTCCTTCTACCTCCACCCTCATCAGTGGCCATGCAAATCCCCACCCACTGAGCCACTCCAAAAATTCAGGACTATTAAGAACAGTTATTCAGTTGTTAAAAAACCCTCCAGGTTTCAAGAAAAAAAACAGCAAAACCCCTGCAATTTTTACAGTTGCTTAGTTTAGGATTAGTTTTGGTTTTCTTATTTCTCTTTGGCATTCCTTCTGCTAAATCTCCAATCACTTTCACAACAGGCTTATACTGAGTAGCTTCAGGCAGCTGAGAAAAAAAATCCTGTTTAACAATGTAAGTATCTCTTCTCCCACTGTTGCTAATAGGAGTTCTGTGCATAAATCACAGCATGCACTGAAGGGAGAACAGATCCTGAAGCCTACGACTTTCTTTACCCACTGCTTGATTCTCTTCTCATTTACACCAATATATTGGCCTCAGGGGGAGCACTTCTGACATGCCTCAGTGTAAGTCAGAGGAGAAACAGGCCCATGGGAGGAGAACAGAGAATTTGACATCTTAGTCTGCTGGCAAAAGTCAAAAAGAGGGTTCAGAGTAATACAGGTTGACTCATGATGGCTCCTCAGAAGCCGACAATATGGGACAGGTTAGGACTTATGCTCCAAACTCAGCCATCCCTCGTCCCTGCCACAGACTGGCCAGCCATACCTTCAGCCCTTCTGCATGTACTTCACAGAAGTACAGATAACCTGGTACTTCCTTGCTGGGGCAACAACTGTGTAGAACAAAGTCTTGGAGGAAGTAGACAGGACTGACAATAGCCTCACATTCCAAAAGAGTCTCTCTGTCCTCTCTGTATGAATCACTACATGACAGAAGATGAATCGGCCAACTGCTTGTTGCATCAAGGGCATCTTTTGCAGTATAGGACTACTAAACCAGGGTACCCTTTACCTCTTTCTTGCTCCTATTTGGAAATATCTAGGAAGTGTTCATGCAGTGTCCTCTCCAAGCTAGCCGCAGTTCTAGGGAAGGGGAACACACAAAACAAAGGTAACCCTGATGGAGTTTTCATTTGGTAAGTTTGTTTGATGCCTATGGACTGCCAATAGCAGATGGGCTTCTTTTAACTTTGCCTGGCCTTCATGATGCCCTCCAAAATATCTTTTGGGTTCAGGGTATTCCAAAGTAGGGCAAGAGGTGGTCTTCTCTGCTAAGCACATGCGAGAGTTTGCAAAACAGGTCTCTAGGGCCATGGTTTCTTTGTCCCTGGTATGGGTGACTGGAGGCAGAACAATTGTTAGGGATGTTGCAAGAGAGAAATATCATGATGAGGAGAGCCTGATGGAGCATAGCTACAGCTGAGGTGGATCACGAAGTTCCTAAGGGGCCTACAAATAAATGCATAAAGGTAATCTTTCCTGGGGAAGGTCTGCCAAGCAACCTTTCATGGTCATTGCTCTACATAGGTCTACTGGTATTAGAAAGCGCTCCTCCATTTCAAAAATTTACCATCAGGATTTTAGGTAAGTTTTTGTATATATTACAGTTGCAGTTCTTTAGTTCATGTTTCCTTTCAAACCAACGTTTTATTGATCAACATAAGCAAGTAAAAAACAAACAGCTCCTTAAAAGAAGCACTTTTTGTCTGCACTTATGCTCAGTTGGAGAAGGAAATGCATAATAAAATTAATGCATTTTTTATGAGTTCCTTTTCTTTTTATTGACAAAGTGTATTTTAATAAGGACTTTATCTCCTCTTGCTTGATCCCACACTGAAGTCATGATCCCATACTTTGGACATCAGTCTGTTGCCATGGAAATGATCATAATATCACAAAAAATGCAGTATTATGATTTCACTGCAGGATCAAGGAGAGAGAAAAAGGCTGTAAGGGATCAAGTCCTTAAGCAGCAATAGCTTTAGTTATTAACACAAAGAAAGAGAACAATTATGAAAAATACATCCAAGGCAAATTCACTTACATCTTGCAATGTTCAAAGAATATTTTCCCTAGAAGGTAAATGCTTTTTGAAGCACTAATTTCAAAGAGATCCTACATGCCCAGTTTTTATTCTTCCAAACAGTAGTCCCACTCTCCATTTGAAATATGCCCTCTCTGTGAATGAATCGTGGTAATTTTTCACTCCATTCCTTCCCAATGCCCACTTAGGACCTCCTTGCCGAGTTTGTATTCCCGTGTTTTCAGTGAAAGTACTGATACTTAATTCAAAGGAATTGTTGCAATTGTAAACAGTCATTTAGTTCAGGTGGTGTGGGTGGTGGGACAAGGTGATACGCACCAGATCTTACCCTGAAATGGAAATAGCACGTACCTGCCATAACATGCAGATCTGATAAGCTGTCTCTAAGCCTAAAGGTACATACTTGCAGACATTGACTGTATTTTACCTTGAAGAGGTAAAGTGAACTTTCCTGTTCATTTTCACCCCCGCTAAAGTACTTCCCTATGCTAATTTTAATAGCAAATTAAAATTTTAATTCTTACCCAAGATGAAGCCAAGGACTGTAAGGCATCCTACCAGTGAAGGCTTTCTTAAGAGTCAGCCAGGCCAGTTTCAAAAGTTACACACAAATTCAAAGGTGTAAACATTGAGCCCTTCAATTGTACCAAGCATTTGGTTAAACCTGACACTTCCTCAAGGAACCTCCACATCCCAGCAGGGCTGTGTGAATGAATTAAAGCCTAGGGAAAAAAAACATTTATACTTTGAAAACTTAAATAGCTCAGTGGGGCCTGCAAAATGGTAGGTGCTACCGTACCCTGCTGATGTAATTCCTGACAGGAGCAGCAACCTTACAAGAGTAATAGCAACAGACATACTTTGAAAAACTCCAGAAGAGAGTTGTGACCTTAATAATTTGCTCTCAGGCCATATTCATTCTCGTGAGCTCTGTTCCAGTGACCATTTTTCGAGTTGCCTAAAGCTGGAGGAGAGAAGAGACACTGCTGCAGAAATCAACTTTAGACTTTGAGCTTTAACAAGCATGACTTTCTCCCAAAATCTGCCAGCCTTGGCAGCTCTCTGAGAATTCCTTTCTACATATCCCACATCAAACAGTTTCCTCCTGCAACCCTGTCTCAGGAAGAAAATAGGATTTGCAATGGTCACAGACAATACAAAAGGTGCTGGAAGAAAGATTTGGAAGAAAGAAAAGAAAGCAATGGTAGAGATAAGAGTGTTCCTTCATGTTTTCTCTCATTTTTCTTTTGGATGAAAAACTTACCTTTCTTCTGAACTCCAACATGCACACGCCATGAACTTGTGATTTCCTAAGAATTTACATGTATACAACTCAGGTTTCTCCACATTACTAAATCTTCCAAGTGAGAAAGCCTAGAGCATCTGTACTACATACCAAAAGACTATTTATTCCCATTAAGAATTCACTGATTTTTTGCCTCCAGGTGTGTTTTAAGCTGCTGGGAAGCCTCAGAATTCAGCAGATTAATGTGCTCTAAATGTCACTTGATAAAGGGCACTGCTGTCAATGGTTCATTCAAACTGCACAGATTTAATTACCTAAATGATGTACCCTCCGAGAAATGCATGTTGGGTTTGGTTGGGGGATTTTTTGTGATTGTGGGTTTAGGTTGGTTTTGTGGTTTTTTTTTAATAAAACTCCACTTTGGTTTGTATTTTTTGCCTTCTAATTGAAATTAATTTCCCTAGCCATTTTATTTTAGAAAACACCTGGAACAGGACTATTATTTCAGAGGTAATTATGAAATTAGAAGGATAACTATGATACTTATTTCTTTAATTACAGCTATAAATAGGGACCATAATGCAGAAATTGCTTACAGACATCTTCCTGGATTGTGCTGGAAGAAAACTGCAGAATCTGCTGCTCGTCTAATTCCAAGGAGACACAAACCAAGATAAAGTGAAGAGGTTGCTAAATCTACTTCTGAGTTCTGTCTGAAACTTTGACGAGGACCTTCTCTGTCATAGCTCTGTTTGTACAACCAGAGCAAAAATTGTGAGGGCTTTTTTGGTTTTGTTTTTTTTTAAAGCTTCCTCAGGCTTTAGTACATCATTGAAATCAAACAACAATATCTGCAGGTCTTACTGCAGAAAGTAGGACTTCCCTGATCCTTGAAGAAGCATAGTAGGACAAAAGCACAATAGCAGCCCATATTCTTTGCCAGAAGTCTTAGCCAGTTGCTTTTTTGAGCTGGAAACATTAATCCTGTGTTGAAATGTCTACTGATAAAACAGTGGCAGCACCAGTTGCTACACAAAAGTGAGCACATTAAAGGACAGTGACACTGTAGGTTTTTAAGAGCAGGCAGAATAAGCCCATCTCGGGAATAAAATGGCTGCTGTCAATCTCACGTGGGACCAGAGGATCTCTCAGGGCCTCTTCCAACCCTATGGCATTAGGAAAAGACAGAGCCCGCACCTCCAGGGACCCAGGTCAGCACAGCCCAGTGCAAGATAGAGAGATGGCAGCAACACCAACAACAACCAGAATAAAATGCAGTTATTCACCATTCCTGTTCAAAGCCCTCTGTTATTTTAGCTGGCCACAGCGACAGCTGTAATTAGGCATTCTTAACACAGCATGATGCTTTTCAGAAATCAAGGCACTCCCCCTTGCCCCCCCAAGAGTCACGTCAAGGGGCAACTTCCACAACTGCTGCCTCCTGACCCCTCTCTGACACTACTTGATCATTCTCCGTTATTGGTCTCAGCCCTTTTTTCCATCCATGACTCCCAAACCACCTGCCAGGTAATAAAAATCTGCATCAAAATGCAGAGCACACAGGGTGCTGTGAGTCAGAAGCGACATTTATAGACCTGGAAACCTGACAGTGTCGATAGGGGCCAGTTATCACAGCGTTATTTGATCTTTTTGCTGAGGTTGTAAATAACTTCCACAGGCAGCCAAATGGGGATATAGAAAGAGAGACCCTGCTGCATTAACTATAAAAGTAAGGTGCTGCTGTGTCAGTGGCAGAAGACATTTTTAAGCAGCATAAGCAGCCCCTGCTGTCTACAAATCTCTAAAGACCCCCTGTTTCAAACAGAAGGTTTAGGATGCTGTGGTTTTCTTGCACCATTAATTAATGATGTCTTTTTCTTTTAGTGCATTGCTGTCCATCAAGATCTGTGTTCAGATGCATGCCCAACACAAGCATCTCAAAATGGGTTAATGGAGCCCTAAAAGGATACGTGACATTTCAAACCCAGTCTCACTCAGATAGGAAAATTCTGCACCTCTTTGCCCTCCAAAGCACCTCCAAGCCCCATATGCCAGCAGAAGCAATGTACCCACTGAGCGTGGTTAACAGTATTTTTGGGCAACGAAGATATGCCTCTTTTCTCACTCCCTCCTTCCCCCACAAGGTGAAACTCCAGAATATGCCTTGTGTGGCTACATAAGATATATCTGAATTACACACCACTTTCTAAAAGCCCGTTGTGCCAGGTTTACACTGAAAAGTCAGTGTAGTAATCCAGCATACTACCGAAATAGAAGTAATGAAGACCTAGAGCTAATGCCATGTGTTTTGCCAAAGAGGTGAAGCTTACAGATCAGATTCTGGCTCACTGCTTTTCCATTCCCATGCCAGGTCTCCAGCCCTGAATGAGAAGGAGTTAAAGCAAGCCACAAGAGAAGAAAGACTGGAGACAAGTTAGGCAAGAAAAGGAAAGAGGACAAGGGGAATAAAGGCAAACTGACAACAGCTGTTCTCCAGTATGGCACACAGACTTAAGCAGGTCTCAGGTGTGGAAACTCAAACAAAAAACAAAAAAAAATATTCCATGCTTCCAGAAGAAACTTATTCTGTTAGGTCCACATGGCTCCAAATGGACCAAGCAGTTTCTGAGCAAAACCAGAACTCCAAATGCATGATGCTAATCCTCCAACCTTTAAAGGTCTTCCCTGCAATTGTGCCTGCCTCATCACTTGGTGTTTATTAAACATTGTTCACTGAACAACCTCTTTGGTGTAAGGGTGTGAGGATGATATTTTCCGAGTTTATAAAAAGTACTAACTCAGTTGCTGTTGTTATCACAGACTAGAAGATATATCAGGACATCTTTGGTCCCATTTTCCCACCTGGGACGGTTTCAGAACCTTCCACTGATCAGCTGTAAGTTCAAAGGTAGAACAATTTTCTTACAGTCTCTTCATTTTCAGCAAGATGCATTGAAATTAAGCCTAAAGTATGATCACATTTTTACAGCAAGTATAGTGTCTGGCTTGGCGAAGTGAAAATGCAGATACCAGGCTTTCATTTCACCTCAAAATGACTAGTATTGATAGAGATTAAAGTCTGTCATGGTGAAAGAGGTTTTTGAAGGCACGTATGAAATGAATGAGTACTTTCTACTCTAGATTTTGGATTATAGTGGTCTTTTTCCAATACCACCAAACTGAGGTTTGGGGCAGGGGGGAGCAAACTCTTATTTCATCTCGATCGGGGAAGATCCCTCAACAATTACAATTAAAGTACCAGTAAGGCTGCAGCCAGGGAAGTTGCCCAAGCTATAAGCTTTTTCCTTATTAATGAATTCAAATGTACAGCATTTTTTCCTGCTGTCACAATTCAGTCCCTTTCATAAACACTAAAAGCATCTGCTTAAAAATAATCTTTGTTTCCATCCAGTTGTTCAAGGCTTTCTACCAGACTTTTTATTCATCCCCTTCTCTCAGATATGTATGCCGTACGTAAATAGACGGTAAAATATTTAAGGAAGATTTATATGCATTTTTCATTCTGTTTTTAATAGCCAGGACAAAATGGATAGCTTTTCATTTTTAAAACAAATGGAAAAAATGGAAGCAGACACACAGAAAAATCTAGCCTGCTGTTTTACTAGATCACAGAATAATAAGCTAAGAAATTTTTCTAACTGCTCATCTATGCCATCCTTCAATCTTAATGCAGCACAAAGATTACCTTCCAGACTTGTCCCCATACCATTTAAGATCTTCTGACTGATTTTTCTGTTTCTCTCTAAATTATTATTGTACAGGTACAAATGGATTTGCAGCACTAGAGCTACGGACCTAGCTCTCCTCTCCTTTATACAAAAGTAAAACAAGGAGTAACTCCAATAAGAACACATCTCTAAAATTGACTAAATTGTACCAAACACATTCCGAGTCTCGAGGCAACATTCTTCTCTTGAAAAACAATAAAAAATCCAAACTTATCTAACAATTCCAAATGGGTAGTTTATGAGATCTGGCACTTTTGGGGCCAGAGGAAATATTATTTTAATGAATTGAATTTACAGAAGCACTTAGGTGGGATCATTACTCTCAGAGCTATAATGCTTAACTTGAAATAGTGACTTGAAGCTAGATTTGCTCCTAAAAGCAGGATCTGTTGTTGAATGCAGGTGCTTCCCCGCAAAGTTGCAACCCAAAAGATTTCACTCAATTGCAATCTTTCCCTAGAGGCAGTTAAACTCCTTAAGCACTTTCCTTTTTCACTGAAAGTTGTTGTGTGCCTTAAGTTGTTCTTCCAAGCCTGCCCAAGACAGTCACAGTGGCACCCAGCTCTGGCCTGATGCAAAGCTAGGCTGGAGCGAGCACAGTAACAAGAGGCTGCACCTGTGGCTTTCCTTTCTGGAGTTCCTCTTTAGGGTGAAGGGATTCAAAACTCCATTTCCAAAATGAGTGCTCTGGCCACCCATTTTGGGAGAAAGCATGCACTGCTTTGACTATCGGAGCTGCAATGCTATGCAGGAAGGATTTGGAGGAGGAAGAAGAGGGGCAGCCATAGCACAGCTCTGAAACCTAGCAGTGTAGACAGTCCTCTGGTTAAGAGACCCAGGGCTCAAGTCTCTGAGTTGTCCTTCCACAGAAGCAGCTATGAGAGGTATCTTTTCCACGTTCTGTGACAGCAGTATTCAAAGCTGTGCTTGTGCCCATGAAGTGTCCTCCGTCCATCTGATAGCAGATACAGCACAGGTGACAGCCTCTCCATCCCATACCAATGATCAGCAGAGGCAAAGAACAACCTCACCTTCTCTTCTGGACTTGTTGCTCACATACAGCAAAGGAGTTTTCTCCAGTCCATGTTCTAGTGCAGCACTCAGCAGTTCAACAAGCTTCTAGATGAATGAAATCCTAGGGGTCAGTGGGGGTTTCAGTACATGGACTACAATATCACAGAAGTGAAGTAAAACAATTTGTGATTGTAATTCAATTTTTTTTCCTCACAATCTGCCCAATATAAAATATTACCATGATCTTCTGAAATAAATTAAATGGAGTAGCATAGGACAATCCAGTGTCATCCAAGAACCACAGCTTGTCTATCATATAAGGTCTACAAATTCTTGAAACCTAGATTGATTTCAGTAGTTGCATCTTCAAAAGCCAAGACAATTCACATACCACACCCCATCACATTACTGTTTTACCAGAAGCCCTTTAGATCTACTATCCATTGTTTTTTAAACTATTTCCTGTCATTACTAATGCCAAAGAGCATAGATTCTCAAGTTTTCATCACCTTTTCCTTTTGAGTTGTTTTGGTGACTCATATTATCAACGTTTACTATCAACACAGAAATATAATGCTACATTGACACTTGCATTCAAACTGGGCCCCTAAAGAATTCAAAGTTATTGCTTTACATACAGCTACAGTCTAAGACAGCTCCATACTACAGTCACTCCACTAATATTGTATCACATCCAGCTGAGACTCACAGCCAAGACAATATTAGCAGAAGATTCACTCACTTAGTCACTTACTTGTGCATGGACACACACACACAGAGCTCTTCCAACTTTTTTTAAAAATAACTTTTCAATTTCAGGCATTTTACAACACCATTAAGCCCTTTTCTTTAAAATTATATTTGACACCAGCTGACAAGAAGGAAGAAAAATTGAAGTTAAAACTGTTGTTGTATCCTTAACCTGCTGCATTGTGATTAGGATGATGCACTGGTTGGATAACTGCATGTGTAGGATATGTGTCTTACAGGTTTAAGCAAAAAGCAGTGAACTCAAGGCACAAGGGCTTACGAAACAGCAGTTTGGGAATACATAAGTTACCATCCTTCTCTCATTTATTTCAGAGAACTAATGTTTCTTATCTTGATACAGTCACAAGAAGGGCCAAAAGGTATAGCCGTGCATTACCAGCACTGCCATGAATCACTGCCGGACTCCTAGTCTGATGGCACTAGTGCAGCCTATGAAATTTCTTAGTTTGCAACAAAGCCTCCAAGTTAATTACACAAGTTTTTTTTTTCTTTGTTTATTTTTCAAAGCCCATTCTAACAGTGTTTCATAATGACAACCACGAGGACAAATTTTTCTGTCTTTTGTATAATTTCGTTCCCTTAGATTTGCTAATTCCACTGAATTCTTCCAGTAACTGCCTCACTATTTACCACACAGCAGAGGTCTGATACCTTCCCTACAGAGACAAGTAGCTTTGCCTTCTCCTTTGGGCTCTTAGTACTCCTCCAAATTATTCTGATTGATATAGACCTCGATCCATGCTAATTATGCAGAGCTTCTTTTATAAAGTGATGTTCCCATGGCAACAGCATCGGGCGAACAGGTGCATGGAAAGCTGTGATATATTAAACGACAGCTACCCTCTGCCTCTGCGATGCAGATTGTCATTCGTAGGGTTTATTTATAGCAGGTAGTAATTAACCCATGTGAATCTTATTTCATTGAGAAGGAAAAAATAAAAATGCACAGAATGATTAGCAAGAGTCCTAATTATCCCCATACCTTTGATTCTGAACATTTTCTTGCCATCAGATAACTCAAAACGCAGTATTGTTGAATTATCATTTGTGTGGAGATGTCATCATGAGAAACGCTAAGCTGTCACCTGATAAACACCTTGTGTTCTCACCGCTGCAGCACTGAAACTTGCATTAGTGTTGCTGCAGTGGAGGTGGAGCAACGAAATATAGACATTGTTCTGTTAAAAAAAAAGAAAAAAAAAAGAAAAAAAAGTAGATACAGGCTTCAGTTAGCTTTTCTGGGGACCCATAATGCTTTGTCAAATGGGAATCAAATGTACGGTACAAGTCTTCAAAGCCTTTGACAGGAATGACAGAAGCCAGATTTTAGCCCTGATACCAGCCCTCTCACAGTACCAAACTCCACTATTCGTATGATCAGTCCTCATCACCGCTGTCCTACTTCTACTCTCACTCCCAGTCCTCGCCGCTGGTATCACCATATTCCTAACTGACTGAAATCTAAACACCACATTCTTTGACCCAGCAGGAGGAGGAGACCCAGTATTATATCAACACCTCTTCTGATTCTTTGGCCATCCAGAAGCCTATATCCTAATCCTACCAGGCTTTGGAATTATCTCACACGTAGTTACATACTACGCAGGCAAAAAAGAGCCATTTGGTTACATAGGAATAGTATGAGCTATACTCTCTATCGGATTCTTAGGCTTTATTGTATGAGCCCACCACATATTTACAGTAGGAATAGACGTAGATACCCGAGCATACTTCACATCAGCTACCATAATCATTGCCATCCCCACTGGTATTAAAGTCTTCAGCTGACTCGCTACATTGTACGGAGGTACTATCAAATGAGACCCACCAATGCTATGAGCTTTAGGTTTCATCTTCCTATTTACTGCCCGAAGCAGTCCCTCAACCTCTCTTTCTTAGTCATCACCTACTACCCTTTGAAGTTGAGCAGCTGTGGTGTTGGAAACATTGCAGATTATTCCAGGAATCATGCAAAGTTATCTAAGTCAAGATTCAACTTCACCTATAGTCCAAGGCAGCACCTTGTTCTTGTTTTATCAGTTTCAAGTTAGAACTTCGCGGGGAACAGCTAAACTTGTAATTCTAAGAGAAAGCAAAAATCATGACGGTGTAGCAATTATTCATTTCCTGAATAGACCCAGTTAAATCAGAGTATGAAAAATGAAGGCTGCATAGGTATGTGCCTAACCTGCTGGGAAATCTTCCCATGATAAAATTCTTCTTGGGAATATAAATATTTCACAGAAATGGGTTACACATTGTTTGAACCCTGATATAAATCACTGTCTACTCAGACCCAGACCTAGTTCTGGGGCCAAGCACTATACATCCCACCCTTACAGAAGGCCCTACCAAGCTTACTTAGGAGGTGATGTTGGCTAGTACAGGGGAGTAGAGAGGATATAACTCTGGCTTTTGAGAGACTTAATCTCCTCTAATATTACATATTAGGGCCCTGTTCTAGCAGATCTGATATATATTCATTGAAATTCATTAGCTGTGTTTCCATTTTAGTCTAGAAAACATGGTCTCAGAGCAATGCAGGTGAATAACTTATTCTTGCAAACCAGACTAATTTTTACAGCAAGGTCTGCCTGTTATGGCTTTCCAATTTCCCAGGGATATCTGCAACATCCTCTGACAGATACCACACCACAGGACCAGGGACGGCTGGAGAATAGGACACAGTAGCCACAGCTGTTGTTTGCACCCAGGATGCATCAGGGATTCAGAGCATGGTGCAGATACAATTTATGCATGAGTTGCACCAGTTAAAATTCTGGTAAAGTGGAAAATCCCAGCTGGAAAATCCAAACAGACTTCAGCCCTATTTTACCATCTGAGCAGGAGAGAGAGGCTCAAGCCACCAGCTGAAGTTTTACATAAACATCAAACCTGAGCCTCTCGGATCTTCCGGTTGTTCAAAACCCCAATTCAGACCAAACTTTTTAAGTGTTCTCTGCCTCCTTCAAGAGCCTAACCCAGGTCCTAGGCCTGAACTCCCCATGCTTTCCCAAACCTTTCATTTTCCAGAGGTCTGTGACAGGACACAGGCCAGCTTAGCACTGGAAGCCCACATCTACTAGACGTTAACATGTAACCTCTTAAGTTACATCAGTTCCAGCCATACCCCTTAACTCATCCTTCGTAACTGCCTCTTTTACCATCAAGCCCTTAAATAACTGCCAGCAAGGAGGATGAGAGGCTACTGACAACTTTTGAAGTGTACTCCAGCACATACCTGCTCCTTGAAATGAGCTGTATGGAGAGCTGACCTATGCAAACACACTTTTTTGGTAATCTCTTCCTGGTGCTCCTTCCTTTTATGCCTGTTACACTTTGTGGTGGAGTCTGGTTTCCAATTAAACTACAGCCTCTCCCAGCAGGACCCATCTCTTATGATATGTTTGTATAGCACAACTACAGTACAAGTTATAGTTAATAATAATGTATACTTCAGTTGGAGTTGTGGTGATTTGAGGACATAAGCAAGACAAAGTTAGAACAGAAAGAGAAAATACATTTTGGGGTTTTTTTCTTAGACTGACTAGGAGAGGTGGAAAAAGCAGACAAATCCTTGTATGCCCCAGGAGCTTGCCTACTTTTTCCAGCTCTACCAGTTAGTTTAATAAAAGACAGTACTTGCTTTGCCTAATAATTATGTCTAATGTCAAGAGAGTTAACGTCTCACTTAAAATCTATTTAAGCAGGATTTTAAATTAAAGCATGCAAACTTAGCACTCTTTACAGTGAGAGATCCCTTGTGTGTATAAAAGAAGAGGGTGGACTGCATGGGTCACCACTAGAACTCATTTAGAAGTAAGCTGCTGGATTTTTTCTCTCCCCTAGCAAAGCTGTAAATATTAAAATGCCATGCATGGCTTCCCCTAAGTCATCCTCTTTTTACATCAAGCGAATAAAGTTCTCGATTTTGAATGCCTTTCCAAGGTCTCCACTCTAAGGAAACATCAAGATGTTCTAACCTAAGGAGCATATAACGATCCTCTTCAGCAAATTTGCATTCTGCTCATGATTTATACGTTGCCTTTTCGTAGGTGCTGTCATGTTTCTGCATCCAGAGGACAACAGGAAAACTCTCTTTTCCACTTATGCTGGTTCAAAAGGTCTGATTGCTCTTAGAAACGCTCTCTTAAAAATAATGCTGGATCAAAAAATATCACAGATTGATTAATATACTGATAGGAAAACAGATAGTAAAGAAAAAAAGGAAACAACTACAATAACTCATCATCTAGATGCCAGTGCATGGCTGTAAAAAAATTCAGCTAGAATAGAGTTCAAACTAAACT
Organism: Morus bassanus; assembly: GCA_031468815.1. Classification (NCBI taxonomy): domain Eukaryota; kingdom Metazoa; phylum Chordata; class Aves; order Suliformes; family Sulidae; genus Morus; species Morus bassanus. The sequence continues at coordinate 51,604,791 of CM062567.1, read as the reverse complement.
GTTAGATCTCCCAGTCTGTGGAAAATTTGTAATAACCACCCAGCAAACCTCTGGAGATGTAAGGGAAAATTTGGAGTCTTATCAACGGCATTAATGTCACATAAAAAACTGTCTTTATGAAAAAATTCAGGGTCTGCCTATATGATTGTCTGTGCAATTCATTCTCTAGCTTAATTCATGCTAACTTAGTCATTCAGCCAAGCCTGCAAAGAGTTTCTCTCCACCTCTCCCCAGTGCATAACATTTACAAGAAAGATTCATTTAATTTCTGTCCTTCCCCCAGTCCCGCAAGGAAATTTCTCCTTTCTTCAGTGAACACACTCTCATTTATATTGCTTTGGTAATTCCCACTTCATGGTCTTTGTCAAAACTGTCATCTTTTCTTCTGAGGAAAACCGTACCAGGATGTATCTGGGGCATGGCACCAATGACACTTAGGTGATGGTGGAGTTTGCTATCGAGTGAGACTAGTCTGTTGACCCTCAGATTAAGTCTGGTACTGCAGCAGTACTCTGCTAGAGCTTCAAAGCAAACAGCAATAAAACAAAACCTTTGGTGACAGTGGGAGAGGTATCACCAAACAACACAGACTTTGAATGTATGCAGGAAAGCTGCCCATTTCAAATGCTTTATAGGTTTACAGGTTTATTTCCTGATCAGCTTCATCTTTCTCCTGCTGCCAGCAAGGCATAGCTGCAGTTGTTCTAGGGCTTCTGGGGTCTGGAGGCAGCTCTTCTGGAAAAGGATGGACAGTCCTCAGAAGGATCTTCACCCCACTTGGAAATTCTCAGCCAAATGATATCTATGTGCCATAAACCCTGAACCACCTAATCTATGCTAGTTTAAACAAAGAACAAGGAGATAAAAGATGACTAATTCAAATTTCTACGCAATATTTGCAACCACTAAGGCCTGCTGGTCCCACAAGTACCAAGCCTAAAAGAAACAACTAGCAGAAAAACTAAGGGCACAAATATCTCGGGAGATATAATTATTACAAGGTGGAAGACTAAAACATCCTAAAAATTTATGAAGTGAGGGGCTGTATTTTTTTTTTGTGTTGCCATACCAAATACTTCAAGACAAGAGCTGAAAATTCTTGTGCCATTTAGGCCCATCATGTTAATTATAATTGGTCTGTCAAAGATTTAAAAATGCCTAAGTGATAGGTTTTAAAATGACATCAACAGCAGGGCACTAAGATTAGTTCTGCAAAGCTGAGAAAATAAAATCTAATAAAAGGGAACCTGTTTACTCCATAAAATCAGTTCCAGTCCCTGGAGCTCTCACTTGAGCTCAGCACTGTGTGTGAGAGTGGGAGGCAATAGGACTGATTGAACAATATTTCCAGTTTATCCAGCATTTTCCCCACCAATTGTCAGAAAACATAGGGTTCCTTCCCTCCATTATTCAAACAATTTTGCCAAAGAGGAGGCTTCTCTAAATATGCACACAATTTCAAGTGCATTCAGACTCCAGCACTAGCTCTCTTCCATTCTATGTTTTAGATCCAACCTATTAGTCCGGAATTACAGCAGTACAGCGAAGGCAAAAACATTATAGGGATATTGTAATAATCCCTCAAACAAGAATAATAAAACTAAAGAAATTCCAATTTAAGCTTAAATTTAAAAGAAATTCAAGTAAAATGTGATGCATGGAAATGCATTATTAAGTCACACAATACAATGTTTTCCTCTTTGAAGGGGGTAATTATACTGTTCGGAGTGTTGTATAAGAATATTACAGTCCCACTAATTTTCAAAAACACCTGAGACCCGAAGGGGTTGTTTGTTGTGGAGGATTTTAGATGAGATGAGGAATGTTTTGTTTTCTTTTTTTTTTTATTCCTTACACTACTAGTTGAAGCTAAAGCTTCAGAAATTTCTTAGCTCTGTATTTCCAAGCTTTTGACTATTTAGGTCTGTTTTGCATTTGACTGCTTCTGGACTTTCTGCATTTTGAGTGCTTGGTTCTGGATGTTATAGTTTCCTAAACTCAGTTACTGGCATTGAGCACCAACATTAGCTACTGGTTTACTCCTTTTATAAAATAAGGCTTTCTTGTACAATTTCTCTTCCTCATACAAATGAGAGCAGCCTGCGCTTTCCCTCTTTCTCCCAAAGAGCATGAGATGACACCTTTCTGTGGAAAGGCCATGCTTCCCACAGCCCAGGGCAGCAACATAGAGTTAGCCAAACTCCAGCAACAACTGCATGCTGGACAGAGAGCAACAGCCCCAGCAGCACTCAAATCAATGCACCCAAGCCCAGCAGACTGCAGCAGGGGACTCCTCTTCCCCTGCTGTAACAGCAACCCATAAAGTGCACATTTGTGTGTTTAAGGGCAAATAGGAGCATAGTACAACATCAAGCTTGCATTAAAAATGAAACAAATGAGTTTGTATCCCCTGCTTGTGATACAACTCTTTTGCTAGCATCACCCACCGCATGGATGAGAGCCCACAGAGAGTGCACAGAATTGTTGGGATCACCTGAGGCAAAGCCATCAGCTGTTGTGGGACTTCAACTTCCCATAGTGACCCACTTTCCATTCATTTCAGCTCATGAGCCAATCGATTTATTCCTGCACTCCCTGGAAACCCAATTCTGTGCTCAGCCACCACTTTGCGGAGGATCTGTTGCACCTTTCATATGCAACAAGCTGTAGTTCAAAACTCCGCTCTAACAGCACAGTCACGACTTGCTGCTTCCTCTCCTCACCACAGAGAAAATTCATCCAAGCGCCTTTCAAACCTGACCTTCTCTAGCTTGTGTTCATGACCTGTTCCCCCTTCAGTTTTGACCTCACCCAAAATAGTTCCCCTTGCCCACAGTACATTAACTTTTTCCCTTTGTCCCTTTCAGCTGGATATATTTTAAATGCTCCTGCTTAGTCTCGTCTTCTGCAATCTCCCCCCCACCCCTGCCTTTTTTTAAGTCATGGGCATGTTGCTAGCATTAAGGAAGCATTTTGGATATGGAATAAATTCATACATTGGCCTGTACTAACATGCACCTTTTCAAGACAAAACTACCAGAGCTACTTTTCTGGGGGGAATCAGGTTCCTTAATTCCCATTTCTTCATCAGTTCTTCCTCAGGAAACATTCAGCAGGGAGCAGCCCCCAGACAGGACAGGAAAATAACTGGCTAACATATTGCCCTCAACTCCAGGGGTCTTTCACTCGCTAAGAAATACGTAAAACCTCAAATAACCAACAAGGGGAAACCTGTTATCATTTGTCCTACTCTATTTTTGGGACCTCTGTTCAAATAGACCAGAACCGTATGTACAAATTCTTTTCAGGAGTGTGTAGATCTCCATTAAATCTACTTAGAAGCTTTCCCAGATAAACCTTCCATAGAGAATGAACTTGGAGAACAAGCATTTCCATTTCTTTCCTCACCTCATTAATTAATGTGGGAACATTGGCTGACTCCCACATACAGATCTGCTGCTGGGCCATTCTGCATATCGAGGCTACTGTCACACATTACCAGATGCTTCCCACTCCTCTGGGGTTTTTTTCTGATCACCAACAGAGGGGGAAAAGTATCCTAAATTGGCCTTTTCCCTAATTTGACACAGTCACTCACTTAAGTAGCCCACCCCTACACAGCCCAAGAAGATGCACCACTACAAGAGAGTAGCAAAAAGAAAGGTTTACTTCCTCCTCCTCCTGCATACAAACTGTTCTCCCTGAATTCACTCCTTGAAACAACTTTTACCTCAGCCTGCCTACAATCTGTAAAGCATCACTAGCTTTGCTAGTGATCAAGCATCACTATAGACACTACCCTGAAACAGGAACACTTTCTAGCAGTAAAGTAGATCTCTTGGAAGTTTTCCTCTACCCTGGATGTCTCAGGCACAGCAACCTTGTTTATCCAATGGCTGGGTATTAAGAAAGAAATAATCTCTCTCCTTTCCCTAAAAACATTCCTTGTCCTCCTCCTTGTCCTAGGATTCCTCCTTTTCATCTTGTTGCAGTTGTAGAAGGCAAAAAATCAAGAGCCAGTAGTAAGTTTTCCCAAAAAAGCAGCTTTGGTTATCCCAGAATTATGTCTAAATTCAAAACTTGAATGTTTTCCTAGTACTGTTCCATTTTCTCCAATAGTCAAGGCAACCACCCAAGGTGTGAGAGTCTTAGGTTTAAGTCTTTCTCCTGACCTTGTGGATTTTAACCCATCTTTTGCAGTGTATTGGGTTTGCGTGGCCAGGTTTTGGTACCAGGGGGGCTACAGGGGTGGCTTCTGTCAGAAGCTACTAGAAGCTTCCCCTGTGTCTGACAGACCCCATGCTAGCCAGCTCCAAGAAAGACCTGCCACTGGCCAGGGCCGAGCCCATCAGCAACAGTGGTAACGCCTCTGGGATAACATATTTAAGAAGGGGGAGAAAAAAAACCCAACTGCTCAATTGCAGCCAGAGGCAGGAATGCGAACTTGTGAGAGGAACAGCCCTGCAGACACCCAGGTCAGTGAAGGAGGGGAAGGAGGTGCTCCAGGCGCCGGAGCAGAGATTCCCCTGCAGCCCATGGTGAAGACCATGATGAGGCAGGCTGCCCCCTGCAGCCCATGGAGGTTAAGGGTGGAGCAGATATCCACTGCAGCCCATGGAGGACCCCACACCAAAGCAGGTAGATGTGCCCGAAGAAGGCTGTGACCCCGTGGGAAGCCAGTGCTGTAGCAGGCTCCTGGCAGGACCTGTGGCCCCATGGAGAGAGGAGCCCACGCTGGAGCAGGTTTTCTGGCAGGTCTTGTGACCCCGTGGGGGACCCGTGCTGGAGCAGTCTGTTCCTGAAGGACTGCACCCCATGGAATGGACCCACATTGGAACAGTTTGTGAAGAACTGCAGCCCATGGGAGGGACCCATGTTGGAGCACTTTGTGAAGAACTGCAGCCCATGGGAAGGACTCATGTTGGAGAAGTTCACGGAGAACAGTCTCCTATGGGAGGGACCCCACGCTGGAGCAGGGGAAGAGTGTGAGGAGTCCTCCTGAGGAGGAAGGAGCGGCAGAGACATGTGATGAACTGACCACAACCCCATTCCCTGTCACCCTGTGCCACTGGCAAGGAGGAGGTAGAGAAATTGGGAGTGAAGTTAAGCCCGAGAAGGGAGTGGTGGGGGCAAGGTGTTTTAAAACTTGGTTTTATTTCTTACTACACTACTCTGATCTGATTGTTACTAAATTAAGCTAAATTCCCCAAGTTGAGCCTGCTTTGCCCGTGACAATAACTGCTAGGTGATCTGTCCCTGTCCTTATCTCGACCCATGAGCCTTTCGTTATATTTTCTCTTCCCTTTCCGGTTGAGGAGGGGGAGTGATAGAGCAACTTTTGTGGGCACCTCGTGTCCAACCAGGGTCAACCCACTACATGCAGACCCCAGCTACACCGTGCCACAGTGCCTGATCATCCTGGGTCAGCTGAATTCAGTAAGTGTGTGCACAAGTCACCAAGGCAGACAGCTATTCCCTTGCTCTCTCAATTGATTTTCACATATTCTGCATGAATAGGGATGGTATCACCAGGGGGAAGAACTCCTTACTCCAGAGCAGCCACGGGACACACTCAAATCATATTTTTGCACAGACATTGTTCTTTGTGAAGCTATGATGTCAAAGAGGTCACTGAAATAGTCCAAGAAATAAGGTGTGTGGGGGATTCATTGTTTTAATCCAAGTCATTTCAATAGTTAACTTTGTAGCACAGACCTGCAAACTGCAGCACCATGGAGGTGAACCCCTTAGATCAGCTTCATGCCTGAGGAAAACATGTTGTAGAGCCAAAATGTCTGAGAAGAGCAGCTAAGCTAGTCAGATGAAAGTAGAAGAGAGACCACTCCAACAACTGAGTCTGACCCTAGAAATTAAGTCAAATCCACAAAACTTTGGGATTTCAGGATGACCAGTTATAATTTTTTTTCTTTTTTTAATAGGATATTTAGTGTTCTGAGAATTAAAGAGTTAAAATTATTTAGTTCATGTTACAATGAAATGGGAACATTTTAGACTGAAACAATCCCATACTAATAAGTGTAATCCCATATTCCTAATAAGCATAATTAACAGTTTAGGCTATTGTTCCCTCTCACACCATAATGGAGAGGATTGCACCAGCAATGGACTGTCTTGAACAATACACAGCCAGAGCCTTAGAGGATATCTGTTTGCAGACTTTGCATAGTTTTAGAGGAGTGAGATTTTAACAACAGTGCACAAGCATCTATCTTCCCAGATACTTGATCTGATTTGAACCATGACTTTGATATTGGTACTTACTGTTTTACTGGAGCCAAGTGGGCCTAAGCAATGTCTATTCAGTTACTACTAAAAAGAAATAAGCAAATTAACAAGCCCATTTTCAATAAAGTTCAGAACTGGAAAAAGAATCAGCTTATGTTACATAAATCTCCAGCTAGAAATTAAAATATCTGGACTTGGTTCAATTACATTTTCAATGTGATCCCCAATAGGACTCAGTAACCTTTAGGGTTTAATAACCTCAGCTCATTTAATGTCCTTTCATTACATGAGCATAACAATCCAAGAGCAAGCTTTGAAAACTAAAACTGTATGCTTCCTCCTGGGCTTTCCCATATGTTCACCATCTTTAGCTCAGACTCCCAGGATACTCATGCCAAGTCTTACAAAATGTTCCTAGCAGAACAGAAAAACATCTTCTCCCACTCTAATTTATATATTTATTCCTTGTAGAGGAGGGAAAAAAATAATTTAGTACTGCAAAGCAATACTCTGGGTACCTACAAAGATCCAGCCTCATCTCAGGGAGAAAAGCTAAACAGACCTCCTCATCTGGCCTCAGCAGTAGGTCAGAAAATGTGACAGGATTCACACCTGAGACTGCGAGTTGTTTCATGATCTGGATAGCTGTCTAAACACAGACTGATTCCAAATCTGACACTAAATAATCATGCAGTACAAAGACTTTTTTGCAGAAGAATCACAGAATAAACCAGACTGGAAGAGGCCTTTGGAGGTCACATAATCCAACCCCTGCTCAAAACAGCACTAACTTGCTCTAGGTTTACAGAAAAAGGCCCATTTCACAAAAAACTCCTGCAGCACCTCCACTCCCTTCCTGTACACTATGTAAATTCAAATGTTTTAATTTTAATATGTCACTTTTAGTTCAAGTACAGAATTCTAAAACATTTGGGGACTCCACATTCATACTGATGAACTCTGTCGTCAGGGCTTGCAGAAGAGTGCAGCCCTTAGAAGGGTAGAGCCATAGTCTCCTAAGTGGGGTCACCCCACGGTACAAACCACTCTCTGTTGACACAATGGGTAGGACGCACATCACCAAACTTCAGTGTCTACAGGGCTGATGACTGTAGCACAGACACCTACTCTCCCTTAAAATCAGTGGAAAGAAATAAGCTACTCAGGCATGGTTTTTCTGACCCATTTAAGGGCTGCTTTAGGATAGCAGGAATTGCACTCCAGAATCTATTGACTGTCCTGATTTGATCTCCACTGACTGTAAAAGGAACTCAGTTGTAGGCAGATGAATTGTACCCTATGACTGCTTTTACTCACAGCACACTTTTTAAACTAGAAATAATGTGCATATGTGAACAAAGCAAGGCCAGATTGTACCTTTCAAAGCAAATACTAAAGAGAGGTTGTAAAAGGGGTGGAGATGGCTATAGCATTTTTCTACAGAGAATATATATAGGCCTGTCCAAAAGATTATCTAAAGCAGCAAATATTTTTCAGAGATTCTTCCAAGTGCAATTTCTGCATCCCCAAGCATCTGCCCTCCTTCACCAACAAGTATGAACACTGATTGGGATTCCACTGATTATGCCCCCCCTTGGGAATGAACCTGTGCTTTTGCCCTACTGGATACTTTGAGGAAAAATACAACAATGATGTGTTCCTTAATTGTTTTTCTAAAATTTGTTAAAAGTAAACTGAATTCTTATGGGCCAGAAATAGTGTGGACAGGAGGACCTCCCCTCCATGAATTAGCATTTTTCAGTACAGGGCTTTAAGTCCCAGTGTGGTCATGCTCAAACAGATGTATAGCTTTTCTCTTCATGTCCCACTATGGAAGGATCATGATATAATTTCTAGACTGTACTAAATCCTGAACTGTTAGAAACAAAAAAGACCAAGATTCTTCTGATACTAAACACTGAACAACACTGCTAAATTAGTGAAACAACCCAGAAAGTTAATGTAATGCACTGAGTGCTAATGTACAGCTATTGTGGGGTGATAGGGGTTTTTTTTTCCTGAAATTTTTATTTGTCCCTGTAAAAGCAACCATAAGGAAATGGACCTCTTCAAAGTTCAAGGCCTGAAAAAATGTTACAGTGACCAAATTCTCCACTAGGAAATCAGAAATGCATGCAAAATATTTTTGTCCTGTTGGGAACCTCAGTGGTAAGAGGAGGTTGACTGAGAAAGGCACAGAGGGTATTTCCTAGGCAAAAGCTTTTGACACACAGGAGCTGTTGTTATGCCTGATAAGGCTGTGAACAAAGAAAACCGTTAAGCCTAGGTATTATCCACATACAGAGTGCTTATACTTAGCTACCTAACATCACCACTAGTGCAATCACTCTGTTAAGACCACAAAGGCAAGGTTATAGAAAAAGTCTAGTGCCAAACACCCCCCAAACATTAAGGATCAAAATTGGGATTTTAAGACTTCTCCCTACTCTGTAATAAAATGAAAGTGAAAAACTCAAGGTCCAGACACCTCAGATCTGATATAGGTTTAATTAAGACTGGAATTTAACATCTCAGACCTATACTTAATTTAACAAAATCATAGGTGAAACACATATATCTGTGAATCTATCAAAGGTAGTTTTGACTTGAAATTACCCTGCCACAGGCCAAAAAACCACAAAACTCTGATGATGGAAAGCCCCAGATGAGAAACAAACATTTTTGGGTGCTACTGAAGTCATGTATGTATACAACCCTCGTCAAATACACTGCTGAATTATGACCAGATCTTGAAAAAAAACTGAATTCCTCAGCTGTGCAAAAATGAACTACTACTTGGGCTAACAAATGAACATTTCTATGTGCAGCAATAACATCTGATTTATGTCACTGTCAAGTTCTCTTTAATTTAGGAGAATTTGATAACCTCATCAGATATTGCTGCTGTGAGGAGAATCCTTATTTGCTAATCCAAATAGCATCTGTTAGTGTGGAAAAAAAAGAAGACCCACCATTCCTCGAAGATGCAGTTTATATATTCCCTACCAGACATGATTTCAAGTAGTCTGAAGTTTAAAGAGGAGCTGTTTTGTGTTTCAATTAAGAAACAATTTGAGTCAAATGATCAGTACACTTGCCTCTGAGGAGTTACATTCCCAGCACATATTTTTATGCATCCACAAATTGCATTTTGTGCACTCTGCTAAGCTGTTGTGCATATATAGCAGGTAGCTGCATGCCAAGCTGCCCTGTGGGCAACGGCAAACACCATCTCTGTGCATCACACTTGGGAACACTGCACACAGGCAAACGCCCCTACAAATCACATTGATGATTATATGCCAGTATGCCATGACAACTCATTACATCACCTCACAGTTTTTCATTCTGATCTCTTTCTCTCCCCTATTTACCCATACTGAAGACATAACAGTCCTGGCATTATTGTTTTAAAGTAGATAATAAATGAATCAGTTTAGGACTCCCTACAGGTCTTTTTTCACACCCAAGCTGTTAAGAGCAGTAAATACCCTCTTCAACTTTGCTAAAAGAGCAGACTGGTACAAGGGCAAGAACAGGGATAAGAGCTGAGTATGACAAGACCCATATTTTAGTCAGGCATCAAGAACATCACAAAATCATTTACACTTAGGCCTCTCTCTTAATGGCTCTGCAAGTAAACAAACAGAAACCAGATAAGATTTAAAAGTTACATCAGCCTTTAAAAAGCTTGTCTAAAAAAGTTTTGTTAATTTCTGTTACATATGGAAGAGTATTTAAAATGGAAGAAACATACTACTCTAGACATAAGTATACAATGGCCTAATTCAAGTCAAGGCAGGCCAGGTAATTGTCATTACTGAAGTTGCAAGAGCAGTTAACCTTATAGGACAATGAAATTTTAAGTGTCTATAAACTGATAACAAAGATGTTTCAACATCAAGGGTCCATATAAGGATTCAGTAAAGTTTTATTTTCTGAAGGTACTTTATGTTTAACCACACTGCATTTCTGGTGATAACAACATAAGTAAAAAAAAAGATTAAGATATACACTTTAAAATTATCAAGAAATAAAGTCAAAGTTTTCATTAAAAATAATTACTGTTCTGAAAAAGTGATCTTTGATATCTGTTGTTCATCTTGCTCCTACCAAGATAAAGTCTGTAACAAGCCATTGTAATTTGCTTATAGGGATTCTTAATACGACCTTAATAATACAGATTACAAGTCCTCTATCTTAGTGTCCCATGCAAACATACAGTATTTCCTTTATTAACTTTCTCATAATTTGTGATGTTTTTAATAAAAAAAGACCACGTTACCTTTATCTGTAACTGTAGCTAATAACCACATGTGACTGCAGCTGACGTGCTGAGGAGCCCCCAGCCTCAGGTTTCTCACCTTTACAACAATGGCACTTCCTTACATTTCCAAACACTCAGAAGTCCCAAGAGAAGGAAAAACAAACACAAAGTACTCTGCCTGCTTTAGTAGTCTGCTCCCGAAAGAAATCTTAAGAGTGGAAAACATCTGACCCAAAGCCCACGTGTGGCCATAAGAGGCATGCAAAGTCTTTCCATACAGAAGTGAGCATAAAGAGCCTGCTTCAGCTTCACAAGAATCAAATGAGCCACCATGTTCAGAAGGAGGAATGACTGCGGTGGCCTTCATGTTGGGATCTACCAAAACATCACACAGCTGTCCAGAGAGCACAGATGGTCAAAGTAACGAAGGACACAGAACTACCCAGCTCAGTACCAAAGAGTGTCTAGCCTAGCCAGGGATTCAGTGTCACTGGTACAGTGTTATCTTCCAGGGGACCTCTGTAACCACAAACCCCAGTGAACTGAGCTGTTCTTCCACAGTGAAGCTTCCAAGGAAAAGCAATCATACCAACACCTTTCAGCCTCCAGTGGGCACAAACAGCCTTTCCCAGCTTACCCTTCAAGGAGGAGGTATATCCTGAACCTGTTGCCAAAGCACAGATTACCTACCAACCTTTGGGAGTCTCTGGGATATCGGAAACAGCCACATGGCAGACCCAAAGCTACAGCTGGAGGTCAGGTAGGATATCTTAGGTCATTTCAAATAAGACCACTTGTGGATGTATAGGCAAGTGAATCAAGCATCTCCATGATGAGAATTTGGATACCATATAGACACCTAAACGTATCCAACCCCAACTCTGAATATATAAGCCTGCTCTTTTCTAGCTTCCAAAAATCTTCATTCTGGTGTTTAGGGCAGGCCCCAGGCACAGGTTTCTTTACTACAACTGTATAAAGATCCTTACAAACCCTTCAAATCTTTCAGTCCAAAAGGAATTCCTCTTAATCAAATGCTGGCTGTTCTAGGGGAAGTTTCTGTGGCTCCCATCTCCACCTCCAAAGCATCTAGCTCCTGCCCATTCAGACACAAACAGCTGGTATAAGGAACAAGGCCACAGCACCTATACAAAGCAGGATCCTTCTCAGTTGTCCATCACCCAGACACACCGAGTCAGTTGTTTCAAGTCCTGGCAACAGCAAGATGGTCTGTTGGCCTTGCTGGGATGCTATGAATTCTGAAGACTTCATTAAAGACCAGAACATTCAAAAGGCTGCTCATAAGTGGAGGAACATGTGCCTTAAAAATTTCCCAACAACTCGGAATAGTTTTGCATGTCCTGAGCATTAAGGATCGGTATTTTCCATTTCCCTCTGACCTTCTTATCTTGTGAATTTATTAGGACAATTTAAACTAGCATCAACAAAATGAGTTGAGGCTTGTGGCTTTACTGGTACCTAGAGCATCCCCCTCAGGTGACTGGGCATTTTGCTGAAGTTGGTTAAATTAGACCCATAAAAAGGAGCTTAGCAGGACATATTTTGCTCCATTATATCTATGCAGATTCACAAACCTTTTTTACTTGAGGAATTAAAGAGCCTGAGACTAAATGGGAGTTTACGCCATTTTCTTTAGATTCTGTCCACACCTTATTATAGCAAAATCACCAGGGCATTGATGAAGAGATGTGCTGCTTTCCAGTGATGACTTCAGTGATCTTGGTCTCTCCCTACTTCCTCTCTTCACAGCAGCATTGTCAAGTTTGATTTAATCCACTTTAAAACTATAAAGTACAGCACTTTCTTTTAGCAAAATATAATGAGGATGTCCATTTCAAGAACCACATTAGACATCATAGTTCAATCTTCAGTGAGAGATTAAAATATATGTGCTGAAGATTAACAAGAACAAACCTTTTCATTATTAGTGGCTGCATGTAATTCTGAGTGGTTTTGGAAGCAAATTATTGACTTGTCTGGAAATATACATACAACAATTACAAGTTTATTACTACTGCTTGGTCAAATGAAAGAGCCCGATTCCTCATGAATCTCTTCTTCTCTAAAGAATTTGTTTCCATTATACTAAGACTAATCAATCCTGCTCCATGGTCGACAATACTAAATTGTTCAACAATAAGTTGTAAAGCACAAATAGCATTCTCCCCACATCAGTTGCACTTGAAGAACTGTATTTTTCTGGTTTTAAAGGCTGCATCTCTTTGGATAGGTCTGAGTGACAATACACAGTCAGAGAAGTTCAGTGAACAGGGGAGAAAAGAAAATGGAAATAGAAAAAAGAACCCACTACTCTTCTACAATATAGCCAAGTCAGTCAGTCGTAACAAATAGTCCAGCAGATATGGAAACTCTGATTTCCTGTCACCTATCCATGTGATGCACCCAAGGCAAGCAATACCTGCTGTGGGCATTGTACAGCCCAACAAACTTCTGCTTTGATGCAATCTTACTTTCTGCGGCTTCCTTAATCCTGCACCAAGACTTCCACAAATAAACACTCTCACTATCAGCTAAGCAATAAATGGAGCTGAAGAAGGTGTGTGCACACACAGAGGAGAAACGCAGTCCTGAGCCAGGGAGAAAGTTTCAAGAAATTGGCTACTAAATTTAGAACTCGCAATCAGAGTACAGCGCTGAAATTCCCTGTGCAGCGCAATGACTGGGGACTACAAGGGGATTCCCTGGGGCTAGCACACAAAGAAGAGGAAGGATATCTACATCAGTCAATAACACACTCTTAAAAGGGGGACCTGAAATTTTTTAAATATAAGTGCCTCAGAGTCAATAGTATCTAAGAAATCAAAAGCCCAAAACTCTCCTGAAATTTCCTCTTTCCATCATCCACTGTTATATGGACAACGAGCTCTTTCCTGAAGGTGGTGGACACTGTGCAGGTAATGAAACAATATCTTTGTATTGCACACCTCCCCAGAAAGCAATGAATCTGGCTGGATTCAATGACCTTAGCTTGCCAACACTCTCAACCACTTATCCCATTTTCCATAATGGTTTTAAATAAGGTCTGGGAGTAGCCTCTAAGACTATCTAGGATTAAGAGTGCAGTGTAGGTCATTTTGTATTCATTGGAACTGAAATGGAGACCAACATATCACCCACTGCACCTTGTAAAATACTTTTCAAATTCACTTCATGGTATTTCAGAGTGTTTCCAACCACAGAAGACTAACCTTCTTACACAAGTCCCATTTTTCACAGGCTGACTCTTAGTTTCACCGTATTATATGCTTCAGTCAACAACGGGGAAGTTCTAGTTCAAGTTCTTTTTGATTCAAGTTTAATTAGCATCCTATCCCAGGAATATTGTCCTGTGTAAGTCCTGATATGTCAATATGCCACATACTTCTTGACCTTTCTTTGAGAAAGGAGAAATGACATTTCTGTGGTATTTCTAAGGAAAAGAAACACATGCACATAGAAAAACTACACACTCAACTGTAAAACGCAAAATATCTCCACATCTGACAACGCAACAGCACCTGTACATTCAGGTCAGTATTTTTAGTGGCTAATATTTGTTTTCCTGCATAAACACAAGTTTCTATTAATCATCTGCAAGTTTGTTTAGCATCATTTTGATTTGGAAAAATGTTAAGACTGTTTGATTGCACAGTGAAATTAGATTCAATGCATCACTATTTTCAAAGTAAAACCAATCACACCTAAATTCATATTTGATCTTTGAAACTATTTACCAGGAAAAACAAAGGCTTTTTCAGCATGACTCATCTTGTTATCATAGAGTAAAAACTGTTCCAATTCCCGTCACCCTTATACTCAAGTTTTCATAGCAGCCTGAAGTACTAACCAAACCTCTGCACAGAATTCTCCTGTTTTACCTCTTATGTGACCATTTACACTTGGTGTTTACTAGCTGCAGAATTAGTCACAGTGTACTCCATCTACTTTGCCCTGGTACTAATGATTATATGGAAGTTCAGGACTCACCTTTCTAATGACTGAAGATTTAAAGGCTGTTTTGGGTTTGAGGTTTTATTTATAGCAACTCCCTGTCCTTTACTAACTGGCCATCCAATACTAGTGTCATGTAAGGTACCATACGAAGCTAGGACTGTGTTATGAAGAGATTACCTAATAAGTGTCCCTGGGCTTTGCTTAGGACATTTATTGTCCTATTACCTGACTGCAAATTTGATTTGAAGATAATACAGTAATAAAATCTTTAATCACAAAAAGAAACTATTCAAGCACATCTGGGTCTTTTCATTTTGTTTTCACAATGGATGTATCTCTCTTAGCACCTATATCACACCACCTTCTGGAAGTAAACAAGTGCGAGCAGAAAGTGAGATCAGATTTTGTCACTTATAAACTAGACACAAGCATGCACAGAACACACTCCTGTACAGAAACATTTACAAACAAATAAGCAAAGGGCAAAGACCATGGTTTTCAATAACAAAGTTTATGATTCATGTGTCCTCTCTATGAACTCTCTGCAGTAGTAGGTGTGCATGTGTGTGTTTTCCAGAGCATGGAATGGGATGCGTCAGTCAGAAGAAGGTCATGGGCCCAAATGCTGACAGCCACGCAGCATGTAGAGCACACAGCCCAAATACTGAGATTGGGACTCTCCCTCAGGCATAAAGGACCCAGCAATCTCAGTGCCAGCAAGTACCACGGTCCTATCAAAATGAAATTATCCAGCGAAGGCGCAGCCTGCAAAACAAATTAAGTATTGACATCTGTGTTTGGAACATCATCCAGAAATGTCTTTCCATATAAAGAGGACGTTACCTGACTTTCTTATGTCATTGCTCTCCTTTTCAGAGGAGAACCGGGGTGATTTGACTCTCCATCCCTGTTTGCTGTTCTTCAACCCTGATTTCGTTTCATTAGTTAACGAAGGCTTCTGATGTTAAATATTTATTAAATTCTGCCACTGTCTATCTACCTGTTGTACCAGAGTTCACAACAGATCTTCCTCGGGGCTTCACAAAGGCCAGAATCTGCCTCTGAACAGAAGAAATACATCCTATGAAAAGGGAGTTGCTACTCTTTGTACACTAAACCTCTGAACTGTACCATCTGGGAATGGTCATGAGGCTGACCTGCTCCCTTTAGTCACAATCTTATAAAAAAACAAAACAGGAGAAGGCTGAAATTTGTTGTAATGTTCAGTCAGCCTCTGCTTAGCTGGAAGAAAGGGGCTGCATCCAATTAGTACAGGTCCCTACCAAACGATTAAACGAGCTGAGACCTACTCTCAGGGAGTCAGGAGGTCACTGCTCATCCAAAAGCTGTGGCTTCCTCTCCCTCACTAGCAAGTATCAACAGTGAGCTCTCTTCTCTCAGGTCTTTAAGTTACTATCATGCTATTACACACACACCAGCTTCAAACCTCTTTTTATACTTGGTAAAGCAGCAGACCCTTACAGGTCACCTTCAGCTCTTCTCCTGTAGCCTTGATTAAAGCAAGTGGGTGCTGCCTACCTGTAAAACTTTTCCAGACTCGAGGCTTTTACTTCTTTTCCTATTTTAGGGATGCTGATGCACATGTTTTTGTACTCCCCAATTGCCTACACTCATTGGCAATCCTAACTCGCCTGTTTAACAGTTTGTACTGAACGCAGCAGTTAGCGCTCCAACACTGCGATGACTCAATTGCGCAGGGTGACCGTGAACTGCGTGCTCGAGTTCTCTGCGGTGCCAATACACGATCTGCCTCTTAGCTAACTTTTAAGTGCTGCTGTTCATTATAGATTCCACATCTATCCCACATGCTCTGGGAAAAGGCACAAAGATGTAGGCACTGTTTTACTGTGAAACAGTGAAATGGAGCCTTGCTTGTGGACTTGCATGGAGATTTCACACCCAGGGATATAACTAATCTAAGGCTTTGCAAACTCCTGCTAAATGGTAGCAAGCTGCTTGATTCAAAACGTGGACAATTTCAGTTGTCCCAGTGCACAGAGAGGGAAGTGTGGTTACACAGCTTTTCCATCAGCAAACCCAAACAGCTCACTTTAAGGGAACTACTTCTAGTCACCTTCATGCCCAGAGTGTAGGATTAATAAGCACTAGGAGTTTTTTATATCTCTCACTTTCTTTGCTTGAATGCAAATTGCAGGCTTCTGCTTTAAATGTTTCTAGCTTAGGTATAACCCGCGGCTGAGAGACTCAGTTTTGGTGCTTCTCTCCTGATATGCTCTGTAGAAGATGCAAGTCTTTCTAGTTGCAGCTGAACCTTTTCAGCTCCAGGTATTGGTTTGGATGTGTTTGGCTGGGGGAGGCTCTAAATCATGCCCAGATGCCAGATAACAGCTTCTCAAGGAAAAGGTTTGTCTTTGTGCCCCAGTTGTTGCCTGCTTTCTGACCAGAGACCACTAGATTGCTTTGGTACAGGCAGTATTTTATGGCTGAAGTGGCATAACATACTAGCTTTACATCCCTCTACATAGGCTTCAGTAATACCACGGAGCAGAAATGCAAATCTACATACTCTGTATTCGGTGGAGATCAGCGCCTCAGGACAGGCAACTAGGAGTACTGGTAGTGGGGCAAACATGAAATGGCAAGATGGAAGATGTTTGCTTGACAACATATCAAGATAAATATAGTCTTTGCACCAGGCTTGTGCGCTGTATGCCTCTGAGGCATAACATTTCCAGTTTAGATTTATTTGGAAAGAATATTCTGTGGTTACAGACCTCATATTTCTACACAGACCTGGCCTTATATATTGCTTTAACTAGTGTTTTTGGTCCTTTCTTGATCATTAAATTCATTTCTAAGAGTTAAGAAGCATGACTGAAAGGCAGCTTCTGAAAAACAGGACTCAATATCCATACGGAAAGTAGATTCCTGGCTGTTACTAACACACCCTTCAATTTTAAATAACAAAACTGATAGGTTCTCTCCCTTCTTCAGAAAAGTTAGACAAAGATAGCATCCAGAGCCTACAAAATATGGCTTCAAAGAAATCCATTCTGCAAAATAATAGAAAAAGTGATGCTGAGTGATGGATGGGAATCAGTTAAACTGATTTCTGGGACACGTTATGCATTAATAAATCAGAGACTGTGTTCATTGAAAGAAGTGTAGGAGGCATGTTAAAAACTTTTAAGGGAATAAGGAAAAAATTAAACATTATATATCAAAGGAACCTACAGGACAATTAGCACTAAGATCTTTTTATGAACACTAATACGGAGCACTTACAAGAAAATCAAGAAAATAGATGTCTCCGCAGGAACTCCTGCAAATTATTTTTTGTTTTAGAAGACACTGCTGCTTTTCACTGCACTTAACAACCCTGTGCTATTTCTGAAGCTCTTTTACCCAACCCACAGCAAAGGTATTACTTCCAACACTGATCATCGATTCTAACACTACCAAAAAAAAATCCTCCTGTTTAGCAAGAACACAGTCCCAGAAACTAAGAGAACTTCTGCACTGAAAGTAAAATCAAACACATGCCTCAACCATGGCTCCTGAGAGATGCACACTTCAATGTGAGCAAAAAGAGAGGTTTGCAGTTCTGAAGACTCAGGCTTGCAAATCACCTCAATGCTATCTCTACCCTCCCAAGTGGCTGGCTGGATAAATCAAGTTTAAAACATCAGGAAAAAAAACCATCTCAACCTGAAAAAAATGTGAGCCCTTGCAGCTTTCAGAAACAAGGGACTTGTGTAGGCAGATGAACTTAACCAGGCTGGTCTTCCTCAGCGTCTTGACTGCAGATGTAGGAATCTAGGAAAAGACTCCCATATTTAAAAAACTCAACACCCCTTGGGGTTTGCTGCATTCAGGCAAAACCTATTTATGCTGCATAAGTGGGGTTTCCCCCCCCCCGCCCCAAATGCAACAACAACAAAAAATATGTTTCCTCAGACTCATTTACTGAGTGACTCTGCTGCTACTAACACATTGAAGGCACTGTTAGAGGTTAGAATGCAAAATGATTAAGACAGCCAGAGAGCAGCTATATGCTGGGGTAGACTTGTTTCAGTTGGTAATACAAGACTGCGCTGAAGTTTGTGAACACAAAACATGCTGTTCTGTCAATAAACCCTTACCCTCTTTTCCTTCTTTGTTTCAGCTCAATTACAAACTCTCATGTATCATGGATGTATCATGGATGTATCATGGATGTATCATGGATGTATCATGGATGTATCATGGATGTATCATGGATGTATCATGGATGTATCATGGATGTATCATGGATGTATCATGGATGTATCATGGATGTATCATGGATGTATCATGGATGTATCATGGTAGAGCAGGCTTATGTATCAGTAAGTTAAGGTAATCAAGCTCAGGTTCAGCCATGAAAACCTCCATGATTTCAGTAAACTGGAGAAAAGCGTAAGTGAAGACAGAATGTGTCCTGTATTTTCTGTTGTTGTAATGTAGTTAGGTTACAAAGCAATCCTCATTTAGGCAGCTCCAAATGCTAGGTTACTTACAGAAGTGGACAGGTTACAGCACAAAGAAACACATATTAATTGAAAGTACTCCTGTTTCAAAAGCATAACATCATTATGGTCTATGCATTTTAACAGAGAAGTTTGTGTTGTGCATTCATCCTACAGCTCATAGAAGATGCATTTTCTAGGAAGCTAGAAGTTAGGCAGCGTTCTTAAGATGAAGGGCATGCTATTATATTAATACATACTTGCATGAAAACATGATCTGGGACAGCTAAACAAGAAATTAAGAAATAACTTTTAAGGCTTATAAATAATTGAAAAGAGAATGTTCCAAAGTTTTGATGTGTCATAAAAGCTAAGTTTAGAAGGTGAAGAAATTATTTCAATTAAACAGAACAAATGTCAGCAATGAACGCCTAAGCATTTTAATGAATTCATCCGTAATACTACAGTGCATGTCGAGGCACAGAGCCAGTGGGGGTATACAAATACAGACAAGTTATTTGTGAATATAATTTGAACTGTATAAGAAACACCTACTGAGACTGGGGAAGAGTTTCTTGAAATAAAATCTGCAAGAGCTCCAGAAATTTCTCTGATACCAAAGCCTGATTGCAGAATCATGACACACAAAGATGAAGTAGCAAGTGGGTCCAAATCCAGGAAACCAGTTTGGTCCAAGCAGCTGAAAGAATTGCTTTAAACTTGATTCCCAATGTGTATAAAGCAGTTCTGCAACAGAGCAGTTCCACTGACTTAAAAGACAGCACTTCCCACTCTGCAAAGGAGACAAGAACTAAGCTTCCTTCCTGCAAAATAACGTATTAGAAAAGTTCATAGTCATCTGAAAGACAGCATTCACCTCCACCAAAAAAAAATAAATAGGGCAAAGGAGCTCTACACCCAACAAATAAAATGGTTAAATAGAGCTGGTACCCAAATCATTTCTCCTCAAGAAAAATTCTCTGGAAAAAAATTAGAAGACAATAAGTTTTAAATTAAATAATCTGCTGCCTGTTTATAGCAGTGTCTGCATTTCAAACACGATCACTGCTAGGACCCCAAAATGACTGTCAGCACCTCAGAATACAAACTGATCACCCACTGCTTGTTTTACCATTTTTGAAGCCATTTCTTATCCCATGTCTTTCACCCTGATTCCCTCAACCTTAAGTTATCACATTTCAGTTAAATACTGGATTTATTTTTATATTTGGTAAGTGGTAAACACATTACATCATTGGTAATTAAACAACCAGCGATTGTGTCCAACACTCCAGCACTTTGAATCCAAAGAACCCAAGCTATGGGCTTTATCATATGCATGTTATCAGTATGCTGTATTGCACACTGTCTTATTGATTATCATCTATGTTACATTTTCTATTTGGTTAATTATTTTTCCCCATAGGACAAGCATGTTCACAAGCTCCAGTGATTAGCAGCACCACAGACACAGTTTACATTATGAACTGTTACTTGCAAATGTTACACTCTGAATACTCCCAGCCATATGTTCTCCTTGTAGAGAGCCAAACAGGTCTTCTAGAGCCCATGCTTAGTCCTTTGATGGATTACTGACCTTCTGCTCCTTAATCCTTTATTTCACTATCAGGTCCTCTCTAAAGATTGCTATTACCTCAGTTGCTATAATAATTAGACCTCGTATTTTTGAAACCTTCAATTATAATCTACAAATAAAGCCTTAATCCGTGCATAGCTGAGCTGTGAAAAGAATTGCCATGGTGGTTTTAGGTCAAGATTAACAGAAAGGTCAATGCAAGCACACTCACTAACCATTTGAAAGCATTAGGGATGCAATCTCTTCACGTCTTAGGATGTGAACTGAACCAGCAGTACTTCAGAACCGACTCACAGGCAGCTTTGTGTTCTTGCCCATACTCCTGGAGACAGAGACTATGAGATGGACCACGTATCTCGGGCAGTTTATGTCAATTCCCAAACTCCTAGGAGCAGTAAAAATGATTCTGAGTTAGGACAATCAAACTGACAAAAAGATCTTCTATAAGCTTGGAGCACTTTAGAGGAACATTTAGCTTGGCACTTAGCACCAGTATTTTGCCTCTTCCAATATGTCCCAGGCATTTTGTCAAACCAAAATTAAAGTTTCCAGATCATGAAGATAAAGCTTGACTCTCTTGCTCCACAAAGAAAGAGAATTAAACTGGACCATGAAGACATATTATATTTTTTATAGAAATCACTCTTCCTGTCCTCAAAATCAGACTTTTGCATGGCTACCTGCTGTTAAACTGCCTTCACAGGCTCATGAGAAAGTTTGGTTGTCTTCCTCTGTCCTTCAGACACAGCAGGAGAAATGTCTGCAAATAACAGCTTTCTATTAAATTCTTTCAGCAAGTGAGCAATCTAGCCAGGCACTCCCCCTCATGAAGGTACAGGGAAAGAGTTCCCCCTAGGATACTGTCAGGTGAAAGATAACTCATGAATTCATGGGAACGGATATTCGGTAGACAAGATCAGGCCTGTTGGAGGCTTCACATGGGACAACTGGAATACCAAAGGCTTGTAGAAGTGAGAAAACTGAACTCTAAACAGAGAACAGACTACAGTAATGGCAAAGACAGAATGGTGGAAGCTGCTAGGAGATCAGCACAAACAGAAAGCAAGCAAAACACCATACAATTATTCAGCAATTAGTAAGAAATTGCAACTTCCAACAAAGAATGTGAGCTATGTGGACAAAGAATTATTCTGGATCTGGCAGGCTACAAATCAAACTCTCATTTCCAAGATTCAAGTGGTGAACAAGTCAGCCAAATATTTGAAAAAGAAACTAGGAGGTTTTATCATTGCACAGATAGAGGAATAAATTGTGATACTTAAAAACAAAGAGCCATGAGAATCATAGAAAACCAAGGAAAAAAAAAAAGAAAAAAAGAAAGAAGAGAAACCTTTCAACAATAACAGATAAGTCCAAAGAATAAGGAAGCCAAAACAAATAAAATACTTGGAAAACAGTTATTACAGATATGCAGCTAGCACAGGGCTGGCTTAAATCTTCTTTTACCTTCTATAGTCATTTATATCTCTGCAAAATGGCTATTAAAGTCTACTGAACAGTACGGTCATTCCTTTGTATGATGACGAATGGTTACACAAGGCATGAGAGAATGTCACAGTTAGCAACCCAAATTCTAATTAATGGTGTTTGAAATAGTATTAACACAAACGAACAAAATTTAAAGTGACAAGCAAGCGAAAGGGAACAGCATCCCATGACTTCTCAGTCAGCTCTCCACCAAACCAAGGTACTTATAGGACAATGATACGAGTTATATCTGGGCAATAAGGTTTTCCACAACCAAATGAAACATCGAAGCAGAGAAAAGCCAGTTTCTTTACCGTCCCGAGCACTGGAAATGAGAGCAATCTGTTCCACATAGCCTGGAAAGTCACAGTACAAGTTGGAGTTGAGATCAACAAGTCGTATTCAGGTCCTGGTTGAGGACCAAAAGGATTCACAGCAAGTATTCCCGCAAAGACAACGTATTAGCTGAAAATAACACTGCAGGTAGCCTTTTTTAAAGGGGGGGGGGGGGGGGGGGCAGCGGCAGAAAGTACCCCCCACACACACCACACAACATAATTTTAATAATCATAGAAAAACACTGGTTGGAAGGGACATCTTCAGGTCATCTAGGCTCATCGCCTGCTCAAAGCAGGGCTAGCTTCAAAGTTAGACCAGGTTGCTCAGGGCCTCAGCCCATCAAGATTTCGAAGTCTTGGGAATTAGAGTCCACAGCCTCTCTGGGCCCTGTTCCTGTGCTTAAGCACCCTTTACTGTGAAGAATTTTCCCTTAAACCCATAGGAATTTCCATTGCAGCTACTTCTGCCCATTGCCTCTTGTCCTTTCACTGTACATCTGAGAAATCTCCATCTTCTCTATAGCTCCTCTTTAGGGAATGGAAAGGCTGCAAATAGATCCCTAGATCCCACCATTGGCCATCTCAAGGCTAAACCAACCCATGTCCTTCAGCCTCCCCAGTATGTCTCATGGTCCATCCCCTGACCATATTAATAGCCCTCCACTGACCTCACTGCAATCTGTCTCTCACTGGATGGAATGGGGAAACACCAACACTAGGCACTAATAAGAGAGTAGTATTCCCCTCCAAGGAACAAGGTTTTTACGGAGGTGGGTTAGCAAGTGGTTTCCCTTTTTCTTTAACAGAGACACATAGGTAAGGGAAGCAGCATACCCAGTGGTGCCTGGTAAATTCGTATTTGACATCCCAGTTGTGCTGCCTTGTTGCACAGTCATCCTTTACACAAGGATTTCATAGATTGCAAAGGAAATTAGTAAACCTGATACAAGTGGAAAGCACCTCAGTGCCTCCCACAGAGATAGCAACCCCTCACAGAACTAATCGTGCTCAATATCACATCCTAAAAGCCACAAAACCAAAAAGAAGTGCTGGCTAGTTTTAGGAATACAACATATGGGAAGATACAGAACAAACGAACAATAACTTGCACCTTTTCCCATGTATCATGGATTTAAATTTTAACAAGACATAGGAAAAAACATCTCTAAAGGGCTTCACTAAGTTGAGTGACACTGTTCTAATTATACTGGATAACCTTGAAGCAAAGGAGTTTCTCCATATCACTCCTTTAAAGGATTTAAAGAAAAGAAAAAAAGAAAGCCCCAAATTACCTTAAGAACTGAATCACTCTGAAGATTAATGACATTTAGCCAGAAAAGACTTCAAAGACACAAAACATCCTTCCAAAATCCTATTCACCCAGCCGCTCAGGAACAAGCACGTTGGTTCTGCTGAACAACTGGCAAGGAGGATACGGATTTCCTTGTTTATGGCAGTCAAACAAGAAGCTGAAGCCAGTAGATTTCCATGGCAGTTCTGTGGGGCTGGCTTTTCCCAAGGAAAGAAGTGAACTGGCATCTAAGCTCTACAAGGAAAAACAAAGGAGTACTCTAAGGATAGTTCTTAAGAACTCTCCTGAGTTCAACCCCCTTCCCCAACATCTTGCTGCAGGTCAAGGAGATTTTTGTTTGTTTGTTTTTGTTTTGTTTTTGCCTAATACCAATCACCAGGAGACTCCTTTTCCCCCTTCAGCCCCCAGGAACTAGCTGAACCAGCTCATGCAGCTGGGCTGAGATGCACCTGGTTACTCTGGATCTTCTGGATGATCAGCTCAGGATGCTGGGTCTCACAAAAACAGTTCAGTTCTCTTTTTTAAGGATGAGAAAACCCATGTCAGTTACCTTGACACCACCCGTAATACAAGCCAAGTAAAAAGCAAAGAAATAATTGACTTACTGAAATCTAATAAACAACCACCCTGATTCTAATGTTGTGAAGGACGAGTGAATAGAAATAGATGTGTGATTTTTCTTTTATCCCCTCATCCTAGGAACAGATCTAAGAGGCTTCTCACTCTTTGTTATACAGTTTTAGATGAGACAACTGTGTGGTGAAGGCTCCACTCTTTGAACAAACCTTCGATCCTCACATTTTCCTCACAGCAGGGAATATAGGCTGAGGAACATGTTTGCCATAACACCCCATCCTTCCTGTGTGGCCTCCAGCTAGATTCAGATCTTAGTCCCTTTCTTACCCTTTAGGACTACTATACTTAGCTTTACTAAGGATGCAATTTCAGTAGGCTTCCCCCACCACCACCCTCTCCCCGCTTCTATTGACTATCCTCACTGCTTTGGAAATGCTTAAAGTACAGATTGATGATGTCCCTGTGAGAAAGCTACAAAAAGGGAAACAAATAACATTATTTCCACAGGCAGGTTACAGACTGAAGAAGTTAGGGCTAGATTAAAAGTACCTCTGACTTCTTAAATCTGTTTCACAGCCCACACCAAATATCCTGCTGTTCTGAGCCAGCTAACCAAAAGATAAATTGAGGAGGAAGGAAGAAAAAAAAAAAGATTCAGTGTAATCGCTAAACAGAAGGAAACTGTAAATACACCCATAGCGTGCCTTTCCAACAATATAGTTTCATGCAGATAAATTCATTTCCTTTGCACAATAGAGATCAATAACTGTACCTCGAGGTAAATACTGCAAACAATATACCACTGCAGGAATAAAACAGTAGATTAGAAACAGAAAGGATTATTTATGAAAAAGAGCTACGTTGTTTATTATTATTTAGTTTGTACAGCAGGTTCCTGAAGGCCTCTGAGGAATGATAAATACTGCACATTTAAGGGCTGCTCATTTCTTATACCACTGAAAGGCAGCCACCCTGGGACTGCTCTGTTGCCTCCCCTGGCAATTTTTTCAGGCATTTTTACAGTATGTGGCATTTTCCTTAAAGTTATGGCTACAGTTTTCATGTTATATGAAGAAAATTTTCTGTCCTTCATAGAGTAATGAAAAACTTGAAAACATGAATGCTTTTAAAAAAGAAATAAACTCAAAACAAAAAGAGCCACCACACCCTTATTCCAGCTGCAAGAGTGCAACAGCATAGCAACACCAACAACTGGCAACCTCCTCTTCAGCTGTTCCACCAAGGACCACACTGTTATCACATAGTGGCTTATACTCTTGGTACAGGCAGGTTTATCCAGAACAAGTTCATGTAATATCAAGTGCTTCCACAGAACATATGTTCAAAATGAGAATTATAAGAAAGGCCTCTGATAGAAGGGCTACTTCAGCGGGGTCCCTAAAGCAGTTTTCCAGTGATAGAAAACCAGCTCTTTATTTAAAACAAACAAACAAAGAACACACACCCCCTTCACCAAACAAACAAAAAAAAAAAAACACACAAAATGCCAATGTTTCTCATTAAAGGGACCAAGGATTTTCAACACTGTAGGGAATGCTGTTTTATAGGATCCTGTTTTTAATTCAGTCATCTCAGACTCTGCTGGACATTAGAGAAATGTTATTTTGACACAAAAGCTCTGACTTCATGCAGTACATAAAACTAGAAATGGTAATATTGGGCCTTTAGAGAGCTTCTACTAAAGTTGCAAAATTCAATGAAAAATAGTACAGATCTTCCTTCTTGATGGGCACAACGATTATCTTCCACCCCTAGAAAAAGCTATAAAGTGATTTTCTGTGAGAATACCTTGAATTGATATTTCAAAGGGCTTCTTTTGAAAGAATGATTTATAGATCACAAAGACCAATGGGTCTTTTATCAAAGAAAATAGATTCCTTTCCTGAACCACAAAGAAAAGATTGATGATATCCTAGACCACATCTCCATTTTTGAGAGTTGTGTAGTGCCAAAAGACAACAATTACAGTGGGTTAGTACTTTACGATACCACAAATAACTCACATACTAATTACAGATTAAGTTCTCGTGGTGTTCTATGGAGGCCAGAAAGCAAAATTAGAGCACAGGGAAACTCATGACATGATTTATCTTATTCCCTCAGTACGTATAAGGATGACAAGAAGCATTTTAAGTAACAAGTGCACATGACAAAATAGCAAAATGGATACAAATGTGTCAGTGTGTTGTTTTATTTTCTCACCAGGACTTAGGAAGTGCATAGATGTAAAAATATGTTCTGTGTATGAATGTTAAGATACTTCCAGCTTGATCATATCCCTTCCTCAGCTTGGTAATGAAATTCCTATCAACTCTTTATTTAGAGCATAGGCTGTATGGACAGGCTTTCCAAAATTATTATCCAGCCAAGGGAAAAACATGCAAATTGTATTACCTTCAGGGTTTTTAGAAGCAGGGGAAGAAAGAAGAAAAAAAAAGATACCTTTCTTTTTAAACTGGCTCCATTATTACTGATTTTTCAAAGCAATACATTCCCAGAAAGCCAGCACCTAATATGTTAAATGACAGATAACATTTATTCAGCCTCAACAAAATATGGAGTACATGTGTTTTTACACATACAGAGGAGAGGTGAATGTAAGAGAGTATGGAAGAAAGCAGGCAACCCGCACTGGTATTTATTGTTACATTGGCATATGCTGTCCTCAGAAGACACAACAGATCTGTGGAGACCAGAAGCGAATATCTTCCCAGCCAGATGGGACTTGTTGAGAGCTGTACCTTTCATGCCTATCTGCTAAAGCCTTACACATCTCCAGGGGCATGAGATTCCACCATTGGTTTCTTATAGAGATTTCCTCCATCCCTCAAACACCCAAGCTTTTTCTTCACCTTGTGAGCTCATGACCAAGGCTCAGTCATAATCCTTGGCACTGAAAAACTGAGCAAGGTTAGACTTAGCAAGCAAGAAGCAATAGCACATTATAGTAAAATAATGTAACCCTACAAGACACAGTTTTTTGTTAGCTTGATTAGCTAGACATCACAATACAAAAGATAAAATTAAGAGTAAATCTTTTTCCAAAGTCCCTTAGATTCCCAGAAGATTCAAGGAAAATGCTATTTAATCATTTTACTAGTGCCTATTCCTCTAGCGCTGTGCCACTCATGGTACAAGGGGTAGAGCCACAGGTGATAAGAATCCTGCTTCTCTACTATTTCCTTTTTTCTTTTTACTGTTGTTCTTGTTGTTGTCATCTCTATGCTTTGTTCTTTTGGGTTAATGTGGCATGTCTCCAGCACAGCCTAAGAAAATAACTATAATGTGATTTGGGTTTAGTATCATTAAACCAGATTAGCAAGGAGTGCTCATGAAAATCCATAATTACCTCACAAAAAAAAAAAAAAAGACATTTTTTGCCAGGGAACTACAAAGAACTTTACTTCCATTTAACTATTTGGAGTACTTGAGAAAAGTTATTGTCACATTGTTTTCCCTCTGCAGTTTTCTCTGCCTTGTAAATATCATAAAATCCCAAAATCTGCTGAAACCATCAATCTTCTCTCAAAGCTGTTTTATAGTATGAAACCAAATATACAATCTTTATTTAAATAAATTAAAATAAAAAGCCCTAGAGAGCATAATGCATCTTGATGGATGTGCTAGTGCTTTGGGTACAAGGCTGGACTTTGTGAGTAAATCTATAATAATAAAAAAAGTTCCAGCTGGCCAATAGCACAATGTGGTTAACATCCATATAGCTAAACTGTTTAACCTCCCAAAACAGGGGTGTTGCAGAGAGCACTGTCCAGTAGTTTGAGGGCTCTCCTACCCCACCACTTCACCACGTTTTTCTTTGTGTTTCTTGGGAAGGGTACGATAAGGCTCTAAACTTTGTGAGTAGAGGCATGAGAAACTTTAGTCTAAGGCATGCACCAATATGCATTCTTCCAAGCCCTCATTTTCATTTAACATTTAGTAGAGTATAATCTATGCCTGTAGGTGTTTTGTTCTGTGTTCAGTTGCAAATTGGGCAGAGATCAGCCTTTGCATCAATTGCTGCTTGAAAACCTCAGTAAGAAGCAGGGGAAAAAAGAGCCTTTCTCCCCTGCAGCATCAGGAAAAGGGTCTGGGGCAGCTCCACTGCTGCACTCCATGGACAAACATTCCTGCAAACCTGTCCCCTGAGCTTTGCCAAGTCCAACAGCATTCTTGTTTTTTCCAGTAATACCATCCTCAGAGAATGAGCTTGCCCGTAGTTGGCATCAGCAAAACCCAGCTTTCATCTGCACTGTCATTTTAAGATGTTCCCAACCTCTGTAGCTGTGTTAAATTAGAGACTTGTGTGGCCACAACCCTGGTTTTAAGCTAGTGGGTGTTCTTGAACTATGAATGCCATAGACTTCTTCCCATACAGCTGTCATAACTGTATCCAGAGCTGTTCACCACAGGGTAAATATCTCCCCATCTTCTACATTGGGACAAAACAGCAATGCCTGCACAATTGTTGCATGTTGTATGCCGGCTGAACTCTATTCAGAGGCTTGATTAAGTGTCCTCTATATCTGAAAGACAGTTGCATCTGCAGTCTGGAAAGCTGCCACTGAAGTGCTCTAACATGCAAATTTAGAGATGTGGGTAGAAATATGTGCTGTAAAATAATATTTGAAGAACTCTCCAGCCCTAGGCAGTGAAGGTAAAAAAACATTGACAATCTCAGTAGTAAAATGGGAAATGTAGGAAATGGACTGACATCATCTTCACAGAAGAAGTAAGAAGTAAGTAAACTCTGTGTTGTTCATACTAGAAGCAGGTAAAATTCCACTCACACATTTGCCCTCTACATGCAATATGATCATGATATCTAAATTACATGAAAAATAACAAGCTCATTTCAGCAGGTCTCAGGTTTGCCTCTCCTGCATAGATTTTTGGGTACACACAAGTACAACTGAAAAAATACCTAGTTAAAATCCTGGGCTCTTCCCCCCCGCCCCCCCATTCCAGTATTGATTAACCCAGAAGCAACTAAAATCTGCCTATTACTGTTGTAAGGGGCCTCAAGCAAGAATGCACTCAAGGACATAATCTTTGCAAGCATGATGGGGGATATCCTGAAGGGATGTAAACAACCTAGCAGCAGGCACCAGTTGAGACCAAGACAAAAGGAACTAAGAACATCTCCATCTAGATAGGAATCAGAACACCAGCTGAAATCAACACACCTTGCAATACACTGTGACAAGATTACTTGATGGGCCAACTCATGACCACATGTGGAAGGAGGACTCAGAGTTCATGGGAAGGACACAAAACACACCCCTTCAACAAACCACTAGGGACCACGGAGACCACCTGATACCTCTTCAGGGGCTCCTAAGGGACTTAAAATGCACAGGTAATTAAGATGCAAGTATTATAATTAGTTCCAGGAAATCTAATGCATATGTATATAACTGAGCAATATAAGCTCTGTCTATTGTGGCTTGCAGTATGCACGTTGGGAGGAATTATCCCCTGCGCATCCGACACTGTAATAAAGAATGCCTGCTTCTTAATGCTACCTTGGTGTTAAGGAATTTTATTCCTGATTTCTGTGACATTGCCACTCTGGCCAGTTTCTTTTTTGTTCCACCATATCAGAGGCTGAAAAACTGGGATCTGGGTTACCACTTAGAATCACAGAATACCCTGAGTTAGAGGGACCCATGGGGATCATCGAGTCCAACTCCCAACTCCATGCAGTGCAACCCAAAAGTTAAACCATGTATCTAAGAGGACTGTCCAAAAGCTTCTTGAACACTGACAGGCTTGGGGCTGTGACCACTTCCCTGGGGAGCCTTAATCACCCTCTCAGTGAAGAGCTTTTTCCTAACATCCAACCTGAACTTCCCCTGACACAGCTTTAAGCCATTTGCTCTCATCCTACCACTGGACACCAGAAAGAAGAGATCAGCACCTCCCTCTCCGCCCCACCACCACGAGGAAGTTGTAGACAGCAATCAGCTCACCCCTCAGCCTCCTCTTTTCTAAGCTGAACAAACTTAGTATCCTCAGCTGCTCCTCATAAGTCATGCCCTCTCGTCCTTTCACCGTCTTTGTTGCCTGCCTTTGAACACATTCTAATGTTTTTTTAATCCTTCTTATTTCTGTGGAGCCTAAAACTGCACATGGTACTCAAGGTGAGGCTGCACTAATGCTGAGTATAGTGGGACAATCACTTATTTTGACTGGTTAGCTACATACTGTGCTTAATTCACCCCAGGGCAGGGTTGGTCCTTTGGGCCACCACGGCACATCGTTGACTACTATTGAGCTTGCCATCAACCAGAAACCCCAGATCCCTTTCTGAAGGGCTTCATTCCAGCCTCTTGACCCCCAGTCTATACATACATCCAGAATTACTCTGTTCCAAGTGCAGAATCCAGCATTTGTTCTTGCTAAATTTCATAGAGTTGGTGATTGCCCAGCGCTCTAATCTATCAAGATCTCTCTGTAAGGCCTCTCTACCCTTGAGTGAATAAAGAGCTCCTCCTAATTTAGTCTTATCAGCAAACTTACTTATGTGCACTCAACTCCTGTGTCCAGGTCACTGATAAAAACATTGAAGAGAAATGGCCCTAAAATGGCCCTGGGGAACACTATTAGTGACTGGATGCCAGCCAGATGCTACCTCATTTACTACAACACTTTGAGCCCAACTCTTCGAGCCCAACTCTTCAGCCAATTGTTCACCCATCATATGGTGTATATGTCTAGCTGTATGCTGGACATTTTGTCCAGAAGGATGTTGTGAGGGACAGTATCAAAAACTTTGCTAAAAATAGGAAAAAAAAAACCAAACAACCCACATCCACTGCCTTTGTTTTGTCCACTAGGAAGATAACCTTATTATATAAAAGGATATTAAGTTAGTAAGGCATGACTTCCCCTTCATGAACCCATGTTGGCTTTGACCGATGACTGCATTGTCTTTCAAGTGGTGTTTTCAATAACTCCCAGAATAATCTTCTCCATAATTTTACCAGGCACCAAAGTGAGAATGACAGGCCTATATTTACCAGGGTCTTCTTGCTTACCTTTCTTGAAAATTGGAATAACACTTGCTAGTTTCCAGTCAGCTAGGACCTCTCCAGATTCCCAAGACCATTGGTAAGTAACAGAGGTCTCACAATAACATTGGCCAACTCTTTCAGTACCCTGGGATGAATCCCATTGATTTATGTGCATTCAGTTGCAGCAGCAAATCCTGTACCAGTTCAAGGTCAACCAGGAGCTTATCACTCCCCCAGTTGCAGTCCTTTAACCAGGGCTCTAGGGGTCCCAGGGCCCATCATTGGTGGGCCAAGACCAAGGCAAAGAAGGCATTAAATATCTCTGCTTTATCGTCATCCCTATTTGTGGGGTGATCAACCTCATCGAGTAAGAGGTCAATGTTTTCTTTAGTGTTCCTTTTGCTGTTAACACACTTTACAAAGATTTTTTGTTATCCACCACAGTACCGGCAAGCTTCAACTCCAGTTGAGCTTTGGCCATACAAATTTTCTCCCTACAGTGGTGAACAGCATCCCTGTAGTCTTCCTGTGTAGCCTGACATTGCTTCCAAAGTCTGTACACTCTTATTTTCTGCCTGAGTTCCAGAAGGAGATCCCCCTTCAGCCAAGCCAGCCTTGGTTGCCTGCTTGACTTTTGACACATTGGAATTGCCTGCTCCTGCACTCTTAAAAGATGGCTTTTAAAAAGCAACCAGCATTTATGGATGTCACCACCCATGAAAGCAGATTCTCAGGGGACCTTACCAACTAGTTCTTCGAGCAGCCTAAAATCTGCTCTTCCAAAATCCAGGGTAGAAGATCTGCTGACAGTTTTTCTCATAGCAAGGATTTTAAAATCAACCATTTCATGATGACTGTTGCCAAGACAGCCACCAACCATCATGTCACCCACGAGACCATCTCTATTGACAAATGACAGGTCTAGGAGGCCACCTTTCCTAGTTGGCCCCCTTAGTACTTATATCAAAAATTATCCTCAGCATGCTTCAGGAATTTTCTAGACTTGTTCACATCTGCTGTATGATAGTCCCAGTTAAAAATCTGAGAAAACGAAGTCTCTCTAAGGGTAAGGGTGACTGATCTACAGATTTCCCTTAATTCGTTATAGAATAATACATATGTGTCATCACCCTGGCCGAGTGTTCTATAGTACACTCCCATAGCAGCATCCACTCTATTACATTTTCCCCTAATCCTTACCTCAAGACTCCTAACCATGTCACCCCCAAACGCAAGTGTTGTACAGTCCAAAACCTCCTTTACATACAGTGCTATCCCTCTGCCTCACGTGCCTGAAAAGCCTATAACTGTCCATCACAGCACTCCAGTTACAGGACTCTTCCCACCAAGTCTCACTTATATCAATGATGATGTAGATCTGGGACTGAGGCAAACTTCTAGTCCCTCTTGTTTATTCCTCATATTGTGTGTATTAGTGAATAAACAATTCAAACATGCTCCAGTGTACTCAAGTATATCATGCAGAAGAGTGAAAGCCCTCACTAGCACACCATCCTTCAAACACAGTCGTGCCATCCCATACCTTACCACTAGTAAGCCTGATTTTAGCCCTTTCCCCCTTGAAACCTAATTTAAAGCTCCTTCAGTCAGCCTCGCTAACATTTCCCCCCTTAAGAAAGGTGGATCCCTTCACACCCCAGCAGGTCTGGTGTTGCATATACTATCCCATGATTGAAAACCTCCAAACTCTGCCAGTGACACCAGCCTTGGGGACAGGTATAAGCTGGGTCCACCTGTTTCTTCCAATGTCATTCCCTACAGCTGGGAGGATAGAGGGGAATACCAGCTGCTCTCCTGATCCCTTTACCAACCTCCCCAAGGCCCTGAAGTCTCTTTTGATCTCCCTTGGACTCCTCATCGCAACTTCATTGGTACCCACATGAAGAAGCAATAACAGATAATAATCTGAAGGACATACCAGGTTAGGAAGTTTCCTGGCAACCTCTTTAACCCGAGCCCCAGGGAGGCAGCAAACTTCCCTAAAAGGTGGGTCTGGTTGGCAGATTGGAGCCTTTGTTCCCCTCAGAAAGGAGCCACCTATGGCAATAACCCACCATTTTTTCTTCATGGAGGTGGTCATGAAGTGAGGGATAGGTTGACCTGATCTCAGTAACTCCTCTAGTATAGATGTATCATCATCCACCTCATCATGTCCCTGTCCTTCCAATTGCAGAGCCTGTTATCTGTTATATAAGGGCACCTCGGAAGACAAGGTAGACAAGGAAGAGCTTCACCCACTGCCCCAAGCAGACACTTGTATCCATTCACCTCTATCCCTCAAGTCACTATCTTCTGCCCAGTGAGGAGACAGTGCAGGATCCCCCTTGCCACGTTCTATGTAACTGACATTTCTGTTCCAGAGAGGGCAGACCATGGTCCATCAGTAAATCTCCTTCTCGGACTCCCAGATGCTCCTCAGCCTGTCCACTTCCTCCTGAATGTCAGCCACCCAGCTGAGCAGTTCTTATACCCGGGTGCACCTCCCACAGGAGTTCTCACTGCTGCCCTCAGACACCAGTAGAAACTCCTGGCATATCCTGCAGCTGGAGACCTGGAAGGCTGCACGTTCCCTTGAGAGGTCTCTCTGGGTAGCTGCACCAGTCCCAGTGGGTGCTAACACCGCAGAAGATGCAGAGGACATAGCTTTCTGTCAGGTGGTCACCATTGCCTGAACCTCCTGTGGGTGGATTACGACTGGCAACAGGGTCGTGGGGGCAGGCAGTCTGGCTAGTGAAAACACAGTCCCCCAGTGTCTTGGTCTCCTTCAGCAACTGGTAGTCCTTGCTGCTGCCTGGTCCCTCCACACACACAGCCCAAGTGATCTGGGCATCCAGAAACCTCCTCAGACCCGCCTGGGTACCTGACAAACCTTGCACTCCTCTTGGCATGCAGCTGCTGGCATCAGCTTTCAGCTTCACAGAACCCTACCAACAACTGACTCTGAAATTGAACAAGCCAGGCAAAGCATGTTTCTGTGTTTAGCAACCATTGAACAGCTCCAGGCCCAGGACAGAAGGTGTTAGAGGCACCTAGGAAGCTGTATGGAGGTTTATGCATTAAAGCACCTAATACTCAAGGGCCTCCATCATCTTTCCAGTGAAACCAGCGGAAAGGCTGCAAAGTGGGAGCTCAGTCAGACACTACCTTGCAATATCAAGGTGAGTATTACAGACCTATAGAGCTTTATCCCACAAATTGAGTTGATGGAAACATCCTTCACACTTGCCACTTCCCTGTCATCTAATAGTATTAAAAACAAATTTAAAACCCACCTACTGGATTAATAATGAACACAGACAAGGGACAATCTCTTAATTTAGTAGAAATGGAAAGTTTAAAATAACCTTCAAGTGTTATCAAAGACAGTGCAGAAATTCTCCCTCTTTCACGACACAATTCTGTCAATTAGCTGAAAACAGCAATTACCAGTCCTTTTCTTTTTTATTTGTGAAGAATCAAAACTTTCTGAGGATGATAAATGGCTCCTCGGAAAATGCAATGCTCAATTCTGCTAAATTTGCACTTTTCTGTCGGTGGTTGGTGGGGGGTTTTTTGGGGGATTTTTTTTTTTTTTTTGTTTAATCATTCTTTCACATAACCTGTGACGAGAAAGAAGTAGGGGTTGCTGGGGTAAAGAGGAAAGGCAGAACACAGATGAAAGGAAGACGCCAAGGAATGGTTTAAAGGAGAATACAGAGCTTTTCTCATTTAACTCACTGACCAGGGCAAAGACATGTTCCCACACCTTCATTAATTAAACAGGAAAGTTAACATTGTTAGCAACATTAGGAACAAAACCTCATTTAAATTGTTCTGAAACAAAACAGAAAAAAAGCCAAAGCATTCAGAGGATGACCTTTGAGAATTCTGGCTTCATTAACATTTCAAACAGCACAGCACAAAATTAAGACAGGAAATAGACTTGCAATGCTCTTTGACTGCAGAAATATATATCATTAAACACTGGTATCCTATTAATTATGGGCATGTTGTCCCATTGTCTCTGCTAATAATGGTGTAACATGCAAATGGGATTTCTCCTAACAAAATTGAAGGGGATATTTAAGTTTATTCCACCTCTTAAGCATACTGAGTAAAGCCAAATGAGCCCCTTTTTGCTCTTTGAAAGGGATGCCCTCCAATGCCTGCCCTCCCAGGCTCACATAAAACAATTGCAGAAGGTAGATACAGGCTGCAGTTAAAACACAGAGGCCAGTCATCCTTTCCCATCTCACAGCAGTAAGCTAATTAGGGAGCTACAAGTGACCCATGCAGGTGTTACAGAAAGCCATTCAGATGCCAACATCATCCCTTTCATGCAACACCAGCATGATAGCAGATCCTGTTCCTCAGAAGGGGATAATTTTCCCCAAGACATGACAGCAAAACTCTGCCCATTCCTTGATGTTCAAAAGGCTGAGCTTTCGTGCTGTTTCTTGGTGCCTGCTGCGTGCCACACTGAGCACGAGCATATGCCTCTGACACTGCCCCACTCCTATGGGGTAAGTAACTGAGTCTGCTCTTTTAAGTGCTTCAGGATTTGGGATCTTGGAGTAGCAGGAAAAATAAGCCATCTAAAACAAGGTTTAATAGGCAAATACAATAGGTCTCCTTTGTCTGAGCAGGCCACAGCTCTGAACTTGGTGAGCTTGATTCGCTCCGAGAGGACTTCAGTGCAACACACTGAAATCAGGCTGAACTGAGTTGCCACCAGCAGTGCCACAGGTGGATCAGGGTCAGCACACCTGAAGGCCAGAGCAAAATCTGGGAGATGGACAGGTTACTAAATTGCTTCTTGAGTTCCCATGAACTTCAACCTGCTCTTGAATAAACCAGTCATAATATCCATCTTTGTGAAATAGGCTTAGGCCCTTCCTTAGACTGCAATCAATTAACTAACCTGTAATTTGCTGCCCAGGTAGGGAAGCAAGCTGCTCCTGCAACAAGTGGCTCCCATCAGGTCCAGCTGGTGCATGTTGCCAAGGCAATGCCTGATCATTCCTAATGAACATAGTGCAGCCCTTTATAGGGCCATATACAAGTTTTTGTTTATTAAACACTCACACAGCGACCATACGTAACAGTGTCTCTGCTACTGTTTTCCCAGAAGTATTCTGCAGCCTTTAAGACCTCACTGCTGGGAAATATTGGCCCGATATTCAGCCTAGACTCAATTTCATTCTGTGTTCCCATGTTAGATCTTCTCAAACAATATCCACCCTTGTATTCCCAAGCTGTGGCACCTGTAGGCTGCTTGGTCATCAGCTGACAGGTTGTAGGACTTTTAATCTCTCTTATGTCAGATCAGCTTGAAAATCTGATAAGAGCCAGTCCTGCCTTAGGGTAGAGAGGTAAGACGCCATAAGAAGTTCTTGAAAGGGTCCTGTCTCTTCCCAGGGCAGAACGAAGGGCTGGGTGTGACAAACTCTTGAAGTGTCACTGCCAGCCCTACAGTTCTCTGATTAAGTGAAGTTAGGTATTTTCATTCTCTTCCCCTGTTATCCCTTTTCTAGGCAAAGAGGCTGAAGTAACAGGGAATGCAGTTTACTCTTTTGTAAGGGACTAGGGGGATTATCTAACCTCCCTCTCTTTGTATTAAAGACATCATTTAGATTACAAGTTTGCTTACAAAGTCACAGAAGAATCAGACAGATACTTAGCTGGCTGATTGTTTTGGTCATATAAGAAGCAAAGACAAAAAAGTCCCATCATCAAGCTGTTATACAATTACTGCTGCACCAGAGATTATGTCACCAACCTAGTAAGTGTTAAGGAAAAAATTATTGTGGGGCAGCAAGACTTAGTAAACAGAAGTTCAAGGATGAACCAGATTTGTTGATCCCAGCAGAGAACTACAATTAATATTTCCTTTTTTCCCCCCCCTTACTGTTTATCAGTATTAAAAAGGCAATTTATACTTCACAGTTCTCTAGATTGGCCAGTGTATCTTACCAGCAGGCAGGTAAGATTAAACTGTCCATCACAACAAGCTGTCCTTTCCCTGTTCTTATATTATCAAAGCCTATTGAGATTAAAGCCATAGGAAACACATTCATTTGCTTCAAGTTCATGGGCTTATGAAGTTAGATTCCTACACATTCGTAGTCGTCTTCAATAGAAAAAGCAAAATCCCAGAAGTTCCCTCAATGGCAGTGAAAGAGTTTGAGAAACATTATATGCATTTGCTGAACTCACTCATAATCATCATAATATATCTTCCCAGGATGGCCTAAAACAGCAGACAGTCAGAAAAGAAACATTTCTGGGGCTGATCTGTTTAGAGAGGAAAACTACTAACCCCACTTGGCAAGACTGAGGGAAAGGAGCTTTGAGCGGCTTTCCCTTCCACAGAACTCTTACCCAACCTCTCCCACACATACCAGTCAGCAGAGTGGTCTGAAGGTGAGGAATATTTCAGAATGCTTCACTGCTCCACACACCATCGCCCAAAAAACCCACTCGTGACTAAGAGTCAATACTACAGCTTTACTGTATCAATTACACATGATCAGTCATACTGATCTCAGCAGTACATGTGCAAGGTGCTTCTAGATTCATTATTGGTATTCTCCTTCTTAGGTGTGAAAACCAGAAAATTGTCTATATTATGCAGTTGCCTCATGTTTGTTCTCCAGTCTAATATTCCTATTCTCCATCCACTTCATTAACACTCTTCAAACTGCATCTATCGTGCCAGCTGTAATTTCTCTAGCACCAGAACACCCATTCCTGTGACATAGCGCTCCATGTCAACCAGCTGAGCTGATTTATTTGGAAAAAAAGTCTTTGTGCTTTCCTTGGGGTTGAACAGAGACTATAAAGCCACAGATGACCATGTTAGAATTTAAAAAATAAATGCATACATCAGTATGGCCAGCTAGCTCAACATAGCTATTACCTTTTCACAGGCAAGACCGCGCACTCCAAATGTATATGTATCTGTCCAGAAGCAAACTTTTGTGACTTGGTTCCAAGTGGTGTTGAACACCTGGGGTAAATCACAAACACCTGTGCCTCAGAGCCTTCATGTAAGTTAGTCAGCATGAGCTAATTCAAGTTGCAAAACTCCCTGGGGCATCCTGACACCATGTTAGTGGGAACAACCTAAGAGACAAAGGCAAGAATAAGTGGCTGCACAGAGAAAGCTACTGCTGGGAGCTCTCCGTAGAGCTCTGTGTCAGAGCCCAGGTACACCCCACAGTTTTATTTGTGGTGTAAATAAGATCTATCTCTTTCTTTCTGGAACCATGCTCAAAAGCAAAGAAGTGACCCTTCCAAGCTCAGAGCAATAGAGGGAAAGACAGCTCTAGGATGCCCACATCTTTTTGTGCTGCCTCTGCAGACCAAACTCTACCTTTGGATGCTCACTGACAAAAAGCCCTATTAACACACAATTGAAGGAATTTAGGGGAGCATTTTTCTTAGAAGCTTTTACTAGATACTCTTTATCATTCCTAGTCAAAACCACCTTTCTTCTACTCACTAAAGCCCCCTGCTACTTAAAAAGCAGAACAGCTTCAGGACAGAGAACACAAACTTCATGTCCATCCCTTCACTGATGAGTCACATCCTCAGGGGTTACAGTCAAATGCAGAGAAATTAAAAGCTTTCACAGCTCGGAGAACAGAGTGAAAAGGCAGAAGAGTGAAAGAGAGGGTGAAGGGCTGAAAATATTTGCTCCTCAAAAGGACTGATTTTTAAATTCTCGACTTCAGCCATATTAAGCAGCAGCATGAAATCTTGTATTTTCAGATGTATGTTTCAGTCAAGAGGAATAGGCTGAATAACTCCAGCAAACAGGAAACAGCTGAGGACAGGTAGGCATAATTCTTTATTTCAGCTCCAATCTGCAAATTGATAAAAGTATATGACTACTTGTGGTTCATTTTTCTCTCCCTTTTAACAGAGATAGCACTGGCTACACGTTTTTACGAAACTCCTCATCAGCTTTAGACTGCAGGAGCTAGGGACTGAGGGAAGCCAAGCCTTCCAGTTTCATAAACAAACTGGAGCTAGGTGAGGATCTAACCCAGTACTATGGTGGCTGTTATTTTTGCAGGGTAAGGCCTCTAGAGAGGATCTAAATCTAGATGCTTCCATTTCAGAAATGGCAAAAATTCATGTCCTTTTTGCTTTGCCCACCTCCCCTCAGCAGCTTCCCTCCCACCCTTACATCTGGTAGTCCACATTGTAGGTGCTGCTGTTTAAGGACCTCTTTGGTGGGAACAAGCAGATCTTGTAGCAATCATGTTCCAGTTGATTGCTGCTGTTGAGCTTAAGCCCAACATTGACCTGAGGTGCCCGAATATGTGCCACTCCTTTCCACGCAATAAGCGTTCACTGCCTTTGGCAGTATACTCAGCTCTAGATTTCACTGTCCGTGTAGCAGCAGCTTTCCTTTGAAGCTGTACCCGGTTACAACTCAGTCAAGAACACATCCCATTGATGATTCATTAGTAGCAATGCAGAAGACCAAAAGGTACCAAAATGGATTCCTCAGTCCTAGTCACATTTCCTAAAGGGAGCACTACTAAAATGTGTGCACCCTTGTCAAGATTAGACTAGCTTCAAAACTGGTACAGCAAGATGTATTGGTGAAAAACATTTTCAGCAAAGGATTCATTTCCCAGAACAGACAAGAACTGATAGTACAGAAGCCAGCTTATAAAAACCAAAAAAAAACAACTATGAAGTATAGGAGACTTCTTTCTTAGCAGGATTCAGCAAATGATATGTTACTTACTGCAAATACATATAATTGCTCACACCAAGCACAAACAGAGACAAGGAGACAAAGCCAAGAAAAGACTCTAGTTCACGGGGAGCTTTTACACAGCAGGGGGACATGTGTGAGATTAACAGACAAGCTGGTTAACAGTAACCCACCTCTCTAAATTCACAGAAATGTCAAATCTAGGGAGCAGAGGCAATGCTGTAGCAGCAATCCACATCAAATCACAGTAGCCAGAGGACGGGATCCCAGGAAAGACCCCAGACCTCAAGGAACACATGCTAAGGGTGCACTGAAACTTATTCCTAATCCTATCTGCCCATCCAACATTTTCCAGCCACAATCACCATAGTAGTCAGTCTACCTGTTGAAGTACACAGACAACAACAGTAGAACAAAAAAAAAAAGGGGGGGGGGGGGGGGGGGCGGTCCAGGAAGATATATTCCTAAAAGAAACAAACCCAGCAGTAAGAAAGAAAAAAAAAAAAATCCCCATCCAGCCGTGTTGAGAACCAGTCTCCCTGCATAGATGTTAATGGGCAGTAAGGCAGTAATCAAGAATTTTAATTCCCACAGACTTCAGGTGTTCAACCCTAATCAAGTATACTTACAGCAACATAAGGAATAAGATAGAAAAACAAACCCTCTGTTGTGACAGACATCCATAGCACTTTCCTGGTCAGGTTAACAGCTGGGCAACCAGCAAAGAAACCAGCTGGGAGGTAGCAAGGCTTGTTATCCTGCAGCAAAGCTGCTGTAATTTAGCAGGAACCAAGAGAAATCAGCAAGATTTATGAGACACCTAAGAGACCATAGATATTTTGTGACAGAGGAGGAGAAAAATTCTGATTTCTCAGGTCATGAATGGAAGGGGTAGGAGAGTGGTGCAAACACCTGCAGACATCAGCAGCTCTGCAGTCACCAGCCCTTCATACCTTTAGTAGAAGCCACAAATTAATCCACAAGGAACACATATGTAGGAGCAGCGAATCCAACCTGAGCTCTCTAGCTCCAAAATGAACTGTAATTGACTAATTAAAGGCCAAATAGATTTATCATTACTCACACTGCCTGGTATCTTACACCATGAGCAGTCCCTTTGGTTTCAGCTAGTTGCTATCCTGATGGGTGCTGACTAAATAGCAGATAAATGCCCAGTTTTGGCAAATTCTGAAATGCTGCCTGAGTGACTTTTCCTACCAGATGCCTGGCTGCATTGCAGCTAATTACCTTGCTCGAGGAGAGCAACCTGGAGCTTTGAAAGCTCTCAATGCCACCCTTCTTGTTTGAGAAATCTCCTTTTTCCTGGAGATGAACACTATAAGCTGTACTTGTAGGAGCCTCAGCAGAACCTGGAGGAGAAGCTGGCTCATGTGCAGCCTCAACAGAGGGGCTGCAAAGTTCATGGAGTGCCTTCCCTCACCTCCTGACAAAGTGCATTTTTTAAAAGCCCACACTGCTGACAAACAGCAGCATTTGGACTGTGACCTGGGGGAGCGCACTGGAGAAATAATTTTTTATGTTACAATTTTAACTTTTAAGAGAGGTAGAATAGATGCCATAACATCAATTATGCCTCAGTGCAGAGCCTGCTCAGAAGCCTCCAAAATGTTCCAACAAGGCATTTTAGAGCTACTTGTCTTATATATACCTTCTGTATTGGGCTGCGTGGATGTCAAACACAGTCCAAAACAAAAATACCCAAGATAATTACAAAACCTCAGGAAGGAAAAATGATAAGAATCAGCTGATATTCTTAATTTCATAGCTTTTTCAGTAACTTCAGTAAAAGGGGAAGGAAATCTTATTCTTTATGGCTTCTTGTAACATGTTAAGCACAGATTGGATGCTTTGTATTTATTGCGCAGCTGTTCCAACTTGCACAGGAATGAGACATCATTTTGCATTAATTTTTTTTCCCCTAATATCTGTATTTATATATGGCACTGGTCTTGCTCCATAGCAAGACCAGTTTGACATGATGTTCTAGAAAACTTAACGTCTTTCAATTTCAGAAAACTAAAAAAAGACCAATTTCTTTTTAGTTTCTCCTCCTCCACCACCACCTCCTCAATAGACAAGAGAGGTTTTTCTATAACCCGTGTGAGTACAGACCAAGAGAAGGTCATTGGGAGAGCAAGCCTGGGGGCAGCAGCATTACAGGAATAGTTGAATTATTTGATGAGAAGTTCCGCTTTTTATCTGTAACTTCAAGCTGTATCAATTGCTCAAACTGCTTTTGTCACCTCAGGTGACTTTACCAAGCAGAGTGGACTTCATTGGCACCAGAGTGCCCAGGATGACCCCGGGGTCCCCATAAAGCTCCAGGCAACACCTGTAAGGCAGGAGAAGACCAAGCATGCTCCCAGGAGCTTCCACAGAGACCAGGTGGTCATACACAGCTCTTTTTCAGGTTCACCACTGGGCTTATTTGACAATCAGGTAAGAGGATTTGTCTCCCCTGTGGTAAGAAGGGGAGTTACACAAGAGCTCACATTACAAAAGTTTTAAATATCTCATGAGCTTTTTTCCCAGCTTAAGTCCTAGCCGGTTGTCAGAGAAGCAGCAGGTGCCTTTGCTAGCAGGATACAAGGGAAAGAGAAAAAGCACCCAAGTGAAATAAGAGCAAAACAGGCTTAGCTTACCCTCAACACATCCCTTCCTCAGAACTTCCCTGGTTGCAGGCTCACCATTAGTGGCCAGGTTGGCTATAAACTGCAGGCAGCAGCCCTGCTAACCAGCCCCATCTTGAAACCAGCACTTTTTTTTTTTTTTTTTATATGACTGAGCGAGCAGTCAAGAAGGCTGCCAGTGAAGATCTAGAGGTCACATTAGTGACACCACCTGGGTTAAGGAAACACAGCTGATAGAGATGTGATGTACATGTAGGTACACCTGCAAAAGATCATCAGAAGCTGAGGGTGTGAAGGAGGGGAAAACATAAGTTATTCAAAGCATGAACCAGGCACTTCCTAAGCAGCCAGCCATGGAAATAAATGGATCCATTTTGATTCTCAGCCATTTATAATCACAAAGAAGAATGAAAGTCTTGTTACTTTTGAAACCTGTAGCCATTTAATCACACCAGACCTCATCATTCTTCAAAACAATCAGCCAACTGCCTCCTTTCCTCAGCTGATCTCTCTCAAAACCCTAAACCTCACTCTGTGCATGTGCAGCTTGATTCAGAGCAGTAAGACCTGAACAGCCCCAGCAACGACAGAGCATCCTCCTTATTCACAGAGGACTTTGGATGACCTAGGAAAGCTCATAAAACAAGACAAACATAGCAAAAAATTTTCCTAATTAAATGGAGACCATCAAAAGTAATTTAAGTTTTTAAAGAAATGTTACAGTGTTTATAAAGGGAAGCTGATGCTGTTCAAATGGCTCCTGAGAGGACCATGTGAACAGCAAGTCTGCAGCATCTAGAGTATGTTTGTCTAGATACTTAGTAATATATCTATGTACACTTATTAAAAGTGAAAACGTATACAAACCTTGGCAGTCTAGACACCCACTGTGGATTTAACGCATACTGTTCCTAAGTCTATTTATTTTCTCACATGCCTAGAGCAGCCCCAGTAAAGCCCAGAAGGCTTCAAGCAAAACCTTCTAGGGTGCAATACCACTGTCATAGACAGAGGTAGAAAATAAATGACTTCAGGTGCTTTGGGAACATTAGTGGTGCTGCAAGCAGAGAGGCATGCAGTGGAAAATAAATACAGCTAAACAGTAGGAAATAGATTACTTCTGCTCCTTCAGGCTTCCCACTAGAGAAGTGGATGGCATATACAAGGCTGGAAAGGGGTCCCAGAGTTACCAGCACCCCTAAATGAAGAAAGTATCCTCTTTCCTTTGAAATTCTTCAGCTCACCCTGATAACATTGTGAAACCCAAACAGCAAGCTGTGGTGAAATTCTGCACTGCTGCCACAGCCAGCACCTGGGCTGCCTGAGAACAACCAGCTCCAGGGCCAAGAAAACTTGGTCAACAGGGAAAAGTAAGGCACCAGGTTAAGATCTCCTTGAGTTACAAAGCAAGTACAAAAGGGACTAGGGGCTTACAGACCCCTTGTAAGCAGCTAGCCTTGCAGGCACTATCATTCTGTAGGTAGGAGAGAGACAGCACCCATGTCCACCTCTCCAGCAGGGACCTCTGGACCCTTTTCAGAGGGGGATGTCATTTACCCTGTTAGATTTAATCTACAGAGACTTCCTTGAGAGAGCTCATGAACTCAGCTATTCTTGACTACTAGCAGCACAGCACTTGCTGTTTCAGCCTTAACAGTACATGATTTTCAGAGGAACAGACAGCTCCTATGTAGCCACCACTGTGCAGGCACACACAGGCTAGGTGTAACAGAGCAAGCAGGCTGGCACTGGACACGTAGTCAGAGCAGTGCACACCCCAGCACAAGCCTCAGATTACAGCATACCTGGTCAGGTTTTGCCCCCATGTTGGGGCTGTCCCTAGCACCAACCCAGGCACCCAGTAAGACAGCATACACATGCATACCTGTATAACCCACAGCAGCAAAAACCAGCTGCCTCCAGGAGACAGGCAGCAACCCAGGCTGGGCTGAAATGAGGTTCCTGGGGCATAGTCAGGGGTGGGGAAAGACCCCGGGTGAGGCCAGCTGGGTCCATTAAGGGGATGAGAAGCTGGTGTGGTCCTGGGGCAAGGCATTGCCTCCACCTGGTGTTTCTTGTTTGCTGCCCATGGTCTCCTGCCAGAAGGGTCCCAAACAGAGTGGAGTTCCATTGCTTTTTAGAGTCGGACATCAGGAAAAAGGCCAACTCCCTGATTTGTCCATGTAAGCCACTGGCCGTGGGCCTGCTCTCGTGGAGGTAGCTGCAGAAGGAGGTCGTACATTTGCCATGAGCACTGACTGAGAACCAC
This sequence comes from Morus bassanus, assembly GCA_031468815.1. NCBI lineage: Eukaryota > Metazoa > Chordata > Aves > Suliformes > Sulidae > Morus > Morus bassanus. Next base: position 51,559,832 of record CM062567.1, on the reverse strand, counting down.
CTTACTCAGCCAGTTGTAGGTACATCCCTCCAACCTGCTTTCTTCAAGGAGTAGAATTCAAGTCCCCAAAACTGGCCTGGTACTTCTATCTCTTCTGGTGTTTAGAAGTGGCAAATTCTGTTTGCTGAGCCTTTCCTACCTCTTTTTAATCAAATGTATCTTAATGATATTAAGAATGTTTTCCTTTCTTCCATATACGCTTTGCCAAGTAAGTATTTCCTACTCAGCGAAGATACTGCACCTAAGAACTGTTAAACTGCTCTAAGTCAATGTCAGTCTACCAAATTGCCTCATATCAAAGGCTCTGTGAGTTCCATTAAGTACCACTAAATGAAGAACAGCTTTTGAGCAGTGCTAGCAGTATGAAAACTCATGAAGAGAAATTTTTGTGTGCCGCCAACCTTCCTACCTAGCTATCTGAGCATCCAACATCATGCCAGGCCTTGACTATTCCCAAATTTTCAGACTTCTGTCCCTTCAGGCTTTTTATGGCAGGTAATTCCATGGGAAATTTAACCACCTTTTAGAAAGAAAGAGAGAAAACATCCAGCCTTCCAGACCTTAGAAAATATTCCCACATAAACCTCAAAACTTAAAGCAGAAGGTGAAAAGAACCAACTTGGTTCTTCTCTTTTAAACCTCATGCTAGGACAGCATTTGGAGTTGGCAGCACACTCAGAAGCTGTCAGCAGAGAAGCCTCACTGAGTGTTGCAGTGTGTCGTAGTAGCATTGCAAGCAACAGAAAGACAAAAGGAAATACGTGACCTTTCCTCAATTTCTTCCCATGCTCCTAAGGTCTTTGGTTAAATCACTGAACCAATGGACACCGGCAGCTTCTCCATTAAAATCATAAGCAACTTAAAAAGTTATGAGCTATATTTGGTTTTTAGCCTTCTTTATGGAGAGATTTTTGAAATAGCACTGTAAAAACATAGCAAGGAATTTTAAAAAGTGGCAGTCTGCATTATTAACATGAATTAATTTTCAAATTCCAGATTTACTTTTATCTTCTTTGCCTTTCCATTACTAACTTCCCTGTATGCTGTACTCAGCATAGCCCCATGTAGAAATATGCTCAAGTAATTTAATATGAAGAAGGAAAAGGCTTGGATAGTTAGAGCAAATTCATGTCCATCTGTAGAAAAAAAATGGTCTTACAATCTTTTTGACAACTAGAAATGAAAAAACACCCTTGCCTCTACTCTTAATCTGGAGATTTTGGAGCAACTGAGGATCTAGCAAGGTTCGGGAGGGGCTGCTGGCATGACCCTAGTCAGAGAAGTGCAGAGCAGTACAGTCCATCCTCCCAGGAGTAGCCAGAATCATCTTTACTCAGAATAAGGCACAGGACCCTGTGCAGCAGGACGGACTTGAAAAATGGGGGTCATAGAATCATATAATCATTACGGTTGGAAAAGACCTCTAGGATCACCAAGTCCAACCGTCAACCCAACACCACCATGCCTCCTAAACCATGTCCTGAAATGCCACATCTACACATTTTTTGAACACGTCCAGGGATGGTGACTCCACCACCTCTCTGGGCAGCCTGTTCCAATGCCTGACCACTCTTTCAGTGAAGAAACTTTTCCTAATATCCAATCTAAACTTCCGTGATGCGGCTTGAGGCCATTTCCTCTCGTCCTGTCACTAGTTACTTGGGAGGAGAAGAGACCAACACCCAACTCACTACAACCTCCTCTCAGGTAGTTGTAGAGAGCAATAAGGTCTCCCCTCAGCATCCTCTTCTCCAGGCTAAACAATCCCAGCTCCCTCAGCTGCTCCTTGTAAGACTTGTTGTCCAGACCCTTCACCAGCTTTGTTGCCTTTCTCTGGACACGCTCCAGCACCTCAACGTCCTTCTTGTAGTGAGGGACCCAAAACTGAACACAGTATTCAAGGAATGCAACGGAAAAAATGTTGGATATGGAAAGCACTGTTTGAGGTTACGGCTCCTTTGGGAGCACTCAGCAGTTCCCTGTCCTTGCTCCCAAAATGGCTCTGACTGCACCTGGCCTGTGTCAGTGGGAGGTGCCGGGTTGGCACCCTCCAAAGCCTGGTGGGTCACATCAACACAGTGGTACAAGCCCTGGAGCAAATCAGCCCAGGCACCGTGATATCGGCGCCCACCGCTTCGAGTTCGAAAGCTGCACCCAGCTCTGGAGCAAGGTCAGCTGCCAGAAGGTTGGGGCTTTCCACGTGCAGCATTGCAGACATCCAGTGGGGCTGGGCATTCAGTGGAGACCCAGCAGGGTGCAAGTGGAGAAGACCTTCTGTAACTCAAAAATAAGGTTTCTTTGCACCATGTTGCTAATGTTCAGCAGTGGTGAGGCGGATACAAGCTGTATGTGTTAGGGGACAAAATGTTCCTCATAACAAAATAAAAAAGGGAAGGGGAAGAAATACTCAATTTATTAAAATTTTACTTTTAAAACTGCCTCTCGTCTAGAAGTGGAATATTTAGTAAGCCAAGAGGTAGCTGTATTGAAACAACATGGCTGAGAGCAGGCTGAATTCCTCTGCAGCAGCCAGAAATTGTTTGTTTTCTGGGTAAGAGAAGGCTAAAAAATCTTCATGTAGAAGCAGGACGACTTTGTGGCATTTACAGAATTAGCACAGAGGAGAAATCTACAGTTCAGGATATTTCCAGGACTGACTGCAGCAGAACTGCAGGGAAAAAGAAAAAGGAAAAAACAAAAGCATTAAAAATATATATAGTCAAGCTACCTAAACAGTGAAAAATGAAAACACTTGGAAGGTGTAAAACTCTCCACATTGCAACAGTTTAAACAAAAACAATTAAAAAGAGATTTTATACTGGGTACTATACCAAAATAGAGAGAATGTTAATTAGTGGCCGTTCAAGAAGGGTATTCTGAAACTGTTAATTAAAAAGGGCTTTCAATTAACAGAACACAATTTGTAGGGAGATGCCTAGGAAAAAGATTAAGCCTCTGTTTTGGGGTTTATCAAAACAGGCGTGAGGTCTAGTCTGGAAGCAGTAATCAGACCATATTTCTCACTTCTGATCTGCTGGAGCTCTTCAGGGGGAAAAGGTGATCCAAGCCTTCCAGCACTGGAGAGCTTCTGAAGATCTGTTACCAGGAATAAGATGCTGTTAAGCTCAACTTGCAGCCCCAGGTGAGTCACAGAAGAGAGAGAGATCAGCATTTTCTAGTCTGAGCATTTGATCTGAGTCAGAAGTGGTGTTTGCTTCACGAGGGGCTGACTCCAATCAGAAATACAACCCTGCCCTTCTGCAAAACACATTCCTGCCTTCAGTCCTGACAGGACTATGGCATGGTCATATTCTGATATGATGAGACTTTATTTAAAAAAGAGTCCATTTGCAGATAAGATGTCATTTGAGAAGCTGCATTCTGCTGTAAGCAATGAGAGAAAAATATGTTGCTGAGCTAAGTTCAGGCACTGAACATGATGTAGGTCTAATATGAGGGAAAACAGGGCAGAGGAAGAGAGCATCTCCTCTCAGGGGAAAAGCAGTCTCACTGATGAATGAGATAAGACAATTAACATCTAAAGGAGAGCAGATCAAAGGCTGAAAACTAAAATCAAAGTATTAATACAAGCTGCCCAGGCAGGTGCTAAAAGAACGGAGCACAGTACATAAACCAGGGCAGGCAAAAAAGAAAGCAGCAAGCTAGCTTGCTTTTGACCTCTCTTTAAGATGGGAGAAAAAAGAAACCTAAACATCAGGCTGCCACGCAGAGGGGTGCAGGAAGAATCACAAGCCACAAAGACTGACCTGAGCATGTTGCATGCAGGCAGCAATAAGGGTCCTGTCTTTGCTATCTCACAGCCAACCCAAACCCCCAGCTTCACTAGCAAAAGGTGTTTCATGACCTTTCCTGAGGACAAAGAACATCTGAGCCTCAGGACACTGGTACACACACGTGTGCTCCGTCTTCTCCCTGAGAGCTGGCCATCTCCCAAGATAGGCTTTAGGAAGCTTGAAGACTTACTTGGGAAGAGCAGAAAGTTTGATTTCAAAGCTATCAACAGAACTTGCACCAGAGGGCTTGAAGCACAAATATCCTTTAAGCAACAATGCTGACATGCCATGGACTGTTAATAACAAATACATACCAGAGATAGAAAACACATATTTCCTCAACGCTGCTGGGGCAAAAGGCTCTATGAGTGTCATCAGGTGCAACGATGCAGGTTACAATGAAACATGCACCTCAGCAAAGACAAAGTACAGCAGTACCTTCAAAGGAGAAAAAAAAAAAAATCACAAGTGAAACATAAAACTCACCTAGGTCTTGGTACTGAAGTCTAACAGTACCATTTGAGCCAGATGCAGCTGTTTATTGGCCTTGAGTTTTGTACACAAGAGGCACAAAAGCTAGAGAATTATCTTGCCAGGTAAGCACCTCTGCTAAGTAACCCTGATTAATCCATCAAGTTATGACTGTTCTGAAAGGTTGAGCAATGCTGCGAACCTCATGGTTCAGGGCTTCACAGTTGAAAGAAATCGTCTCTTGTCAGCTTTCCGCAGGCTCAGTCAACTCCACAGACACTGTATCACATAGGTTGAAATCCTGGTTCAGTTAACAAATGCCCTTGTTGGCTGGGTCTGGAAGAATGCCTGGGAAAATTTATTAATGAGGTATTGCATGCTGAATGATGCCCTCCTGCACAGTAGTGTTTTTGAGGGATGCACAGAGAACACGAGAAAAATATTCTGTCCGTTGGAGAAACAGAAGGTGAAGCTGAAATGTCTTAACTGTGGTCTCAGTCAGAAGTGTATGACATGGGAATCAAAATGTCTGCTCAAGGGGATTAGAGAACTGAGCAACATGGCACGTAGGATGTGCTTCCAGAGAAACTATTGAGTGTCACTGCAGTCTCTCCTGGTTGCTGTATTTCCTCACTACCGACAGAACAGCCTGGAGCAGCAGAACTGCCACATGAGTTGGTGACTTGGGTCTGGGACTGGATACCCAATACTGGATACCCCGGAACAGATTTAGAAAAAGAAGAAAGCCAACAGGGAAAGGTATAAACAGAGACTATCTAGCTGGACTATACGAACTGCAGAGTTTTGAATGCACTGATACAGTCAGAAAAATAGTCTCTATTGGTTCTCACCTCCCCTGAAGCCTACACACAGATGTTTTCATTAAGGTATTAGGTACAGCTCATTATAATGGTGTCAGGATGTTTGATCGATCATTACTGTTTACAACACAGGAAGAGCATTAACTAACATGAAAATTGGATGTTCTTTTTCAAAAACACTGTGACTAACAAATTGTAGAAACCCATACTCTATTAAAAAAAAAAAACCAATCTTTTTTCAGGGGGAACAACATGACTCCATTGTGACAGTATGGATACTTCCCTGTTTTGCCTAGACTGCAGACACCAAAACAGTTTTCAGTGCAACAGCATTTATCTGGGTATCTTTTAGTCCAGTGAAGCAAAAGCATCCCAGATTTGTCAGATTCACTGAAGTTCATGCTGAACAGCCAACAAGCTTTGGAGAAAAACAAATTTTTTTTTCTGGCAAAGGAACGGGGCAAGTTCTTGAGTAACATCTTGGAAGTAAAGTCACAAAAGAAAAGCTTGATGTCAGTAAAGGCAAACTTGATCTGTACTTGAAATCTAATTTTCTGCCAAGGAACTATTTAAGGTTTCTCCAAGACAACTTTTAGCAAAAATACTAATGATGCTAGAGGTATGAGATGCATCAAGATACAGCAAGGTATTCCAATTAGCTGTACCTTTCAGACATCCCTTAACTGCAACAGGTAAGCAATGGCCAGCCTGAAGCGAGCTGTCTGCCAAAGGGGACCCTGCTCTATGCTCTCCTTTGCACTGGTGATACCTGCAGTTCATCAAGGTGACATGTTGAAGCTTCAGAGCGGGTTCTGGGTCCCTAGTTTTCCTCCTTTCTTGCTAGTCAGTTTACAGAGGCTGATTGCATTTACAGCTTTGATGAGCTCTGTGCGTTTGTGAGACCACAAATTAAATATTACTTCAGCCAGTGTAGAGATATAAACAACCGTCTTGGCATTTTGGTGTTTTACACCCACTGTAGCTGGAGGATCACCTTTCCACATCTCAGATATCTTCTTTCCCAGATCACATGTGTTGCATCAGGAACTCACTCCTGGATCTGTAATAACTTGTAACTTGCAGATAATGACTGTTCTGAGAGTGGCCTGATCTCAGAGCAGACCTGCTTATGCCTCCCTGCAGTAATCCCTCCACAGTGATCGTGGGACAAAGTGGTAGCAGTCCTACACCAGTCCTACCCATGCCCACACATGACCCCAGATGGAGTAAAAAGGATGCTTTCTGCCCTCCCATCATATTCTGGTGCCATAACCCCATATCCCTCCCTCTACAGCCTCACCCACCTGGCCTCTACCTCCCTAGCCACATGCAGACACCTGCTTGCACCAAAAGCCCACGGACCTAGGCCTTGGGAACAATATTTCACAAAATCACAGAAGGGTAAGAAGTTTGGAAGGGACCTCTGGAGATCATCTCATCCAACCTCCCTGCTTGAGCAGGCACACCTAGAGCAGGGGGCACAGGATGGTGTCCAGGCGGGTTTTGAGTATCTCCAGAGAAGGAGACTCCACAACCTCTCTGGGCAGCCTGTTCCAGTGCTCTGTCACCCTCACAGTAAAGCTGGAACTGTTTAGCTGGAACTTCCTGTGTTCCAACTTGTGCCCATTGCCCCTTGTCCTGGGCAATATCCTGTCATTGGGCACCACTGAAAAGAGTCTGGTCCCATCCTCTTGACACCCACCCTTTAGATATTTATAAGTATTGATAAGATCCCCCCTCAGTCTTTTCTTCAGGCTGAACAAACCCAGGTCTCTCAGACTTTCCTTATAAGAGAGATGCTCCAGTCCCCTGTAGCTCTCCGCTGGACTCTCTCCATTAGTTCCCTGTCTTTCTTGAACTGGGGAGCCCAGAACTGGATGCAGTACTCCACATGTGGCCTCACTAGGGTGGAGTAGAGGGGGAGGATAACCTCTCTTGACCTGCTGGCCACACTCCTTTTCACGCACCCCAGGATATCATTGGCCTTCTTGGCCACAAGGGCGCATTCCTGGCTCATGGTCAACTTGCTGTCCACCAGCAATCCCAGGTCCTTCTCAGGAGAGCTGCTTTCCAGCAGGTCAACCCCCAACCAGTACTGGTGCATTGGGTAATTTCCACACCAGATGGTCCATGGGAAGCACTTGTTCATGTGGAGAGCCTCCTCCTGCAGCCCAGTGGCTACAGACAGTTGGGAACTGCCTCCTCTTTTGTTGTGAAGCCCTTTCTAAGAAAGATGGGGTCTAATTGCTGCTCTTATGCTGCTGAAGTAGCAAAACATTGGCAGGGTGACTGGCAAACGGACACTGAACCACTGGACAGGAAATGCACAGCCTCTCGGAGGTCTATTGTGTGAGAAGCCTGAAGCACTGTCTGGAAAGAGGCATGGTGGCTGAGGAGAATCGCTTATTGAAAAAGGCTATATTAAAAAAACTATTAAAAATCTTATAAAAAAAGGTGAGGGATCTGAAAAGTACAGAAAAGGACATGTAACGAGAGGTCTATGAAAAAAATGGGATAGCAAGGAACAGAGTGAGTATGTAAGCTCATTGGAGGTTGATATTCTTATCACATGTGAGCCTTACATGTTTTGTCAGTAGAGCCTGTACCTGCATCCAAGCACAAAGCAAACCCCCACAAATCATCTGTAGCACCACTAGGTAACTTCATCACCCGAGCTTGGGTTAGAAGATGCTTCATATCAAGAAAAAAAAAGAAAAATACACTTTTGGCACAGCATACCAATGCACTTACATGTCTTGCCTGAAGCCAAAATGTCAAGCAAGACTGTGGTAGGCAACCTCTTAGATTACCTTGTTTTGAAATTTGGTTTCCTGAAAAGGATCTGTGGTGCTCTGGACAGAGCAGAATTTACAAGCAACTTTATCAGAAAGTTGCTAAAAACCAACATCTCACACAACTGTCAACTGCCCACAGATAAAAAGGGTGAGCAGCCAACTCAGCTGGCTATACTGAAGATTTTACTGATTTTTGCATGACTTTGTCTGACAGGAAGTAAGGCTATACTTATGTTTGGAAGGAGGTGAAGGGATTGTTTATGCATCTGTGTTTCATGTGGAAGAGCCTGAAGCATACTCAGGGATGCTGTATTTCGCTTACCTTTAAACTCTGAATCTACCTCTGGGGACCATGAAGTTCGTGTTAAGAAATAAAAACAGCAGAACAAAGAAGCTTCTGAACCCACATCAAAATATTTGAAAAATCTGATGGGGAGGTAGAGAACACAGGAGCTCGCAGTGCAGCCCTCTTGTCAGGAGTCTTTCAGAGAGAGGTGGATCTGGCAAATTAATGTTACTAGGATGGTAAAATTTATATCGCACTGGGAAGGAAAGGGAAATAGCCAAGCAGCAAAAACAGATACGGGAAGAGATGTTAAGAGTACTTCACTGCAGCACTTTACCTTCTTGTAATGTTTTCCCGACATCTCTATGTACTGGTGTCTTTTGATCTGTGTGTCCTCCTTTATGTCAGTTCACAGCAGGGCTGTAAGGAGACACGCATCACAGAGCAAACCAACAAGCTCACATGCAGACTGGAAGGAGACAGGGATTCAGACTCCAGGGACCAACACAGCAAGAGTAAGAGGTGCCTTGGCCTTTATCTACTGGCATCATGATGCTGTCCATAGCACAAAAACTTTGAACCAAAACTCATCTTTGTCTACATTTCAGGAATACCTGTACTATTGTTCTGCCCAAGTAGACTGATCAGGTATTCATGCCAGCTATTGAAAGGCACGGTTGCCAAAATGGTAAGGTAGAATCTAGGACTGGTGATGCTTCAGAGAAGAGAGAACAGCAACAACTCACGTACACTAAAAGGCCATTTGGAGAAAGGAAGAGGTGCTCCAAACCCACCAACACTCAGCCATCGCAGGGTACTTACACAATGTTTAAACCCAATGACTGCACTAGGCTCAGAAACATCTTTTTTTCCATCTTTTTGTATTTTTTCTTCCTTTTTTCCTTTCTTCATTTTATTTCTTTTTTTTTTCCTCTCTTTGTTTTCCCCCCCTCTTTTTTTTTTTAAATTCTGGGACAGTTACAAACATATGAAAGTAATTTCCAAGTATGCTGCACAGCCTAACATCACCTACCTAGCCTTTGCCAACCTGTCAGCCCCACCAGGCTGCACAGGCAGTGCTAAGAAAACCATCATTCTCTACTCTCCACCAGCAACTTGTTTCCTGGACTTGTGTGCAACAGGAGGGTCTCCTGGGAGAGGTGTTGCTTGTGAGCTACCACCAAAGCAGCACATGACCACCTCCATCTTGAACCTGAACTCCTACCTGACACCCTGCTGGCTAAATATTTAGTACTAGTTCGGACAAATGGCAATTGTTATCACGTATTTGGGAAGGACGAGGAAAATCAGAAATTAAGACTGACTCTCGTACAGAAGGGTCGTTTCATCTCTGACCCCAGGTGGTAAGCAGTCCCAGGTAGCAGAACTTAAAGATCTTAGAAAATATGCAGGTGACTGAAAAAGACCAAAACAAAACATTATCTCCTTGTGCAAGCGAGTTGCCATACCCACGACCCAACAGGTAGCTCAGCAGCACACTGAGCACTGCCTGAACCTGCTCTGCTAAGGAGCAAGCTTCAGCTGCTTGTCTGTGTCTTAACCTTGCCTTCAGCTTTCCACCAAACAGTGCTCTAAATTTTGATAAAGTTGCTCTAACTAAGTGAAGAAGAAACTTTAGATTTTTTGCTCAACCCCTAGTTCTCCGAACTGGGCAGAGAAGAAACGCTGCGGTTTGGCTCCCGGAGGGGGAAAGCTGGCTGCGGCGTTCCCCGGGCACCCCCTGCCGCCCAAGCACTACCCGCATACCTGCAAGCCTCGTCCCTTTGTTTAGGTCTCTCACATCAGTGCTGTGGAGGAAAGACCGACCTTCTCCAAAAGGAACTTTTTAAGAATAAGCTAACCGCTTTTTTGAGCGTTTTTGATAGTCAATAACAAAGGCATTTAAAATCTCATTGCGGCTTCAAGTGTTTTAGCATCTTGAAGGTTAGCTCAGTGTATTCCTCCAAAGGTTTGCTGGTGCGGAATTAACCAGAACATACATCATTTCTCTTCCAAGCAGCATCGTTTCTGATATCTTCAGAGATAACTGCATGGATCAGGAGGATTATTGTAGCATTAACTGCTCTGATTACATTCCCTACAGTTTAATAACAAGAGCACTGAGACTGTAGGTGTATCAATCAACAGAGTTTTGGATTTGTGAGCAAAGAAAGTTGGGGGTTATTAGTGAATGTGAGAAAAGAAAAGGTCACACACTCAGATGTGCCTCTCAGGATACGGCTGTCATATTCTATGGGGCAAGAAAAGTGATTTCTTAATATAACATCATGAGTTTTCTGATAAGAAGCAATAGGGACTTTGTTAGGAAAGCTGCAGATCCATCTTGTCACATCTGGAGTGTTCTGGCCGAACTTCAAAAATAAGGCAACTGCATTTTGCAATATCTGCCTTTTAAAAATATTAGCTACAGTGCGTGCACAGTTTATGTTCCTATTTATCTGCCAATGTCTACAGTGATAACTGCACTAGCTCCTGGATTTTGTTTTTTAATCAAAAAGAAGAAACTGACTTTCATTGGAAATAAAAAGCTAGAAAATGGGGTCTCAGCAAAATGGTGGCTGCACTGTTGTTACTTCTGTCTAACATTTTCCCCAAGGAAGTATCCTCCCCTCTCCATAGAAAGTTTGTGGTTGGTACTTCATGGAGGAAAGCAGAGAGGTAGCTGAAGAACCTTACAGCTAAAATTACAAGCTACCAATGAGATTAAACATATTTTTCCCAGGCACATTTACTGAAGATAATACAGAAGAAGTTTACAATTCTATTGTTCCAGTTCCCTGTGCTTGTTAAAGTGCAGAAGACAATCTGTAGTTGCTTATTTTGTATCTAAGCAACTGTCAGACTCTATATCTCCTAATAAGAAAGGGTATAATTATATGCTGCTACTTTAATTAGCAGCAGATGCCTATGTTTATGAAATAAAATGTAAGATTTTCTGGAGTGCAAAGTCTTGCTTATATGCAAATTGCAAGAGCACTTTTGTAGGCTTCTAAAGGCTTTGTTTGGCTGTGGCAGCTTGCTTGGGGCAGGGCACGGGGGCACACTCAGCCAGTTACTGGTGCACATTAGACCATGGGCTCAGAGCCCAGCTGTGTTGAACACCCATTTGGGAGAGCTGCAGGGCAAGGATAAATCAGTGTTTAATGTGCCTTTTTGACACTCCCGGTGCTGGCGTGAAGCAGGTGCTTGCCCCTGATTCAAAGACCAAGAACCGCCAGTGCACAGCTCGCTTCAGGCTACCTGTTTCAGTGCCCCGGGGGCTGCTTTCTGCGGGACATGGTGGCAGAGCAGCCAACACGGGGGAGGAATTCTTAACGTGAATTTCTGATCTCATCGAGGTGCTTCAGCAGCACATAGTGATGCAATGCAGTATTTTTCTTCAGAAGGAATAACAACAGGGGCTATTGCTGAGGGTCCTTCTTTGCATGTAAGAGGAAGAGAGTACCAACAAAACAAAATAAAATCCGCAGTCTTTCAGAAACCTGTGAAGACACACACAGACAGAGCATATAGATGAGAATAACTTTGTCCAGGATAGAAAATACTTGTTAGATGAGTCTCTAATTTCCATTATTCAGTATTTTAGCCTTGTTTCCATGGAAACAGCACTTGTGCATTGGTGCTGTCCTGCAAGGGAGTGAGTGGATGTACACATGTATGTACATCTGTGTATTCTTCTGCCCTCCAGCAACTTTGAACAAATTTACCAGCAAAGTTGAGGTTCCTAGGATAATTAGATGCAAACAGTTTTGTGAAAGCACCCAGGTAAGGGAAAAGTGATCTTGTAAGTTCTCCAGCCAAAGAAATCTCATTAGACAGTAGAGAACCTGCATGAGAGAAGAATGAGAGAGAGGCCACCCCTGTAACTGCTGCATCTCCAGAAGGTGCTTTAGTAGGAAGGCTCATACTTGCTTGGACGTCACTGTGACACACTGCCTGCCACAAGGCATAGATCCACGGACAATCTGTTCTTCAGTTTGGAAATCAAGGCTCCTGTTTAGAAACTGTCAAAAAGCAAGACATCCTGCCTGAAGGTTTGAGATGCCGACAGAATAACTAACATCTGTCTTGCCTGTTTGTCCATCTTTTGGGGTGCCTTGCCCTGCCACCTGCACTCTTCAGAAAAAGAAAATTAAGCAGTCAGTGAAGTCTGGCCCATCTCCTCATTCCTTCAAAATGAGCTACCATGCTGCTTCTCACAGCCATGTACACAAGAAAAAGGACAGGTCGGACCATCAGGCTAAATTGCGGGGAAATGCTGAGCATCCATCACTGCATTCCTCATTTCAGGAAGATATGAAATCCTTTAGCATACCTTTACACTCATAGTTTTCATGCCCCTCTGTCACTGTCGCTAATCCAATTACAAGAACGAAGTTATACAAGACTGCACCCTAGTAGGCTGCAAGAGCATGCAAGCATATCACCTGTACCTTTGTCTTCTTTTACTACCCTTTCTAACCTCTAATCTGCTCTCTGCAAGAACTGGCAGCCATTGCTCTGCTCGCTGCAGTAGAGGCTGTCAGCAGAGACACACACCAGATGCTTTCCCACAGAGCCCGATTTTGCTCTCACACTTGCTCTGCGGTTCTGAATCAGAATTCAAGGTCATTTCGATCGCAAGTTTCTGTTTGTATTTGGTCTTCCCCACGCACAGTGTTAACGCACAGTATGCAAAGCAATGTTTCCACAACAGGTATCGCTCAGAGCACATATGGAGGCAGAAGGATCTGGTTGAACAAGACACCTGCTAGCTGGAGCATTTGCATTTATTCAAAAGCTTTAAGGGCTAGTTTATCATGTAGGATATTTGTGACAAAGCCCTGTCAGCCTCATCTTGAATATGCTTTAGGAAAGCATCCATGCTTAAGGTTAGCTGCATAAAACCGCCATGACCTCTATTAATCAACACTCAAGAAGAGGAAAACTCTATTTACACCTATGGTCATTTTCAAAGTGACCTGTATGACTGTTGAGCAGTATTTGAGGATTATCCTCTTCACAACAGGGGTTTTGTACCTTCTGCTACACAGTTTTAATAACCTGTGTGCAGGTAACATTCAGTAACAGGTAAAAATCTACTGAGTGTGCTCTAAACACCAGCATGTTTTCTGTGCCGTGTGATATGAGTATTATTGCAGCTGTGCAGGGAACCCATCTCCTCACACCACCCCAAAAGACAGAGGGTGCAGATCCCGGGAATAGTACACCAAGGCACAAAAAGTTTCTACGTATATTACCCTGAGTTCCCAGCTCACCTCCTCACGCTCCTCTCCATGGTGGATGAGAGGCCACACGAAATGCAGCCACCATGAAGCCGCAGAAGGTAAAAAAAATTAGCCCAGATAAATTCACCCTGGGCACACACTCTTCCTCTGCCATAACCAATCTGCTACAGCAGGTGCAATATTCAGGGTCCTGCTGTCAGCTCTACATCATGGCAGAAACCAGTAAGTCTTCAATAGCATGGTCACCTTCAGGACACTTTGGTTTTGCTACCCAACAGCATAAGCAGTTATCCAAAGTGGTGGCCCTTGTCCAGAGGGGAGGAACAGAGGAAAGAGAAGACTCCATGACTACTATTACCTCCTCTTCAGAGATTAGGAGAAATATTTTATACTAGCAAGGTTATTAACTGATGATGTAGGTCATTGCTATCAGTATTTCACACAACCCACTGCCCTTCTCTCCGTTAATCAAAAATAATGGGCATGAGGTGTTATTTCACGGAAAATTGTAGTGGGGATGGAGGGGCTCCATCGATAAGCCCCACTGACAACCCTGTGGTGAAATACCCCATGCTTAACATAGCCAAAGGTGGCAATGGGGGGAAATCTCTAAATTCAGAAGACTGTCTTTCAGAGACTTACAGATAGCGTTTCGATTTCTCTAATATCTTCACAACAGCCCCCTTTTGTAGCACAGCAGAACTTTTTCTTCCATCAGCTTGTATCATTTCATCTTGACCCTTCACAACGCTGTTCAAAATTTTCCACACAAAGCTGATGATGCTGTTGAGATGCAGGGATTTAACAGCAGTGCAGCATGTGTTGGACCATTTGGGTTTATGTTATGTCTTTCCATATAATGCCACCTAGCGTGCATTATATGGAAACTGCCAGACAGCCTTGGTTAGTTATTTCTTCCTTACATTTGGGGATTGAAAGTGAGCTGCAAAGTTTTGTTTACTTCAAAGCAACATGAAAAATTGTTTCAACATGGCCATATGACAACACTGGAAAACAGGAACACAGCAGACAGTTTTTTTCACATCTGTTTCTGTGTTAGATCACATACTCCTTTCCCACTTACGGAAATTAACACTTGCTGGAAACCACTGACTAATGAAAAATTTACTAATAGAATATGAAATGATCCTTCACTAGTGAACTATAACTAGTGGCAGCAAGAGGCTGAATAGAGAAGAAAGTCAGCTTGCTTTCTTAAATAATGAAACTCCATTTGCTTTGAGTTAATTCTATCTACCACCTGTTCTTGGGCTCTTATGAGCTGCTGTCTCTCCTTTCCTTTCTAGGCTGTGGGGTTCACATCACCCCTTTTTGTCTCCGACACTGGAGACTGGCATGTAAGCACCTGCCAGGATTCCTCTACTCAGATTGGTCGCTCCATGGATGATCCTACTCATTTCTAAGACCTAACTCCCTGTTACAGCCGGCCTCTGCCAACGTTGTGAAATCCACCTGATCGGCTGCATCCTGCACCTTCCCTCTTCCCTTTTAAAGACCTTCTCTACCCATCACTGATTCCTAGCTTTCACCCAGCTCTCCAGATCTTCAGACCCACTGGTAATCACCTTCTTGATTAACTCCTTTCCATACCATTATGCTTCTCCTCTCACCCAAGGAGAAGGGAAAAAAAAGTTTCCTTCACCTTTAAGTTCCTTTTCTGAACTCTCCCTCCCTGCCTGTACAGCTAAAGCTTCATCTCTTTTTTCCTCCCTTTTACTACCATTGCTCTTTCTTCTGTTTCAGTTAATTGTTAAGCCCTTTCAGCTTGAATTCTGTTTTTCTTGCACCACCCAAAACGTTACAGTTTATGACTTCATGCTGTCAAAGTCCTAGGGCCTTTCTTCTATGCTCCATCCTCTTCCTGAACTTACTTGACAAGCCCCATTTCCTCAGCCATCAGCTGTTCCTCAGCTTTCCTTCCGCTTTATCCTGGCCCTTTCTCCTCTCTGACCACTTTGGCACCTTCCCAAGTGTTTTTCGTCCCCCTGGTGATGGGGGGGCTGTTCGTGTTGTGCCTGCCCCACAGGGACAGAACTGCTGACGCACTTTTGTCCTGCCAGCAACACATGCTTCTTTTTAATACTCCCTCTCTCAGATCATGACAACACCCGCTATCCACTCTACTCCAATGCCACTTCATCCCAGCAGCAGTTTAAGCCTAATCAGATAACTTTGTGCTGCACCAGGTAAGGAGCACACGCATCATCTTTTACTTACCGCATCAGATGAGGGGGATGAGTTTAAACCACTGGGTAGATTCAGGACTAGACCGTACAGGTATGCAGACTAAAGGTAGAAAATGCCCAAAGGCTACAGAACTCTTGCAGAGTTTAGGATAAAGCAGTTTAGGATGATCTTTAAGTCTTACCTATCCCTTCACCTTTGCGGCACAGCGCTCCGAGTCCAGGTTGCCGATGGTCAGGATGGTGGATGTGGGCCACTGACACAGTTGTCCCTGCGCATGGCTGGTTGTACAGTTCAGGATCCAGGTCATCAACAATACGATATCTACATATACTTAAAATTTACAATGCTTAATTAAAAGCAGTTCGCCTGTCCTTCCATCAGCATGAACTCAAAATCTCTTTTCGCATACAGTCGCACCAAAAAGACCTGTTCGCAGCGCAGAACATTTCTGTTACACGATTTCAGCCTGCCCTCTGCTGCAGGTTCAGCACACAGCACCGCGTCGCTGCACGTCCCATTGCTGTTTATTTTCTGAGAACACTAACAGCAAAGACTGTCCCTGTCTTACATGAATATACGACTCAGAAAAGTTTAGTTTAAACCGGCAAAAATTAAGATGTCCAACAAGGTGTGACAACGAGGAGACTTAAAAATCCTTAGTCGGAAACACAAAGCAGAGAAACGAGAGTTGTGTAGGCACACCTTCGGACAGATGGCACTGTCATTAATTCCCCAGTTGTAAGGTACCTCACACCGACACCACAGCGTCCCCCCTAATATGCCATGTGCATGCTCACACACTGGAAAGCGGGCAGACTGATGCCCAACCCCAGTTAAATGCAATAACCTGTAGACACTGCACCAGCCAAAATACAGGGCAGTCTTCTGTTTCAGGCAACCACTCTGTTCCGGTGGAAGTCGGCCATTAGTAAAACCCGGACAACCTAACCCATCCAACATGAGTGACAGCCCTCCTCTCCTCCGCCGTGGCCCCGGCGGTTAATCTCCGCCAAGGAACCTGCCGCTGCTGCAGCGGTTGAAGCCAGAGGGTGCTTCAGCTGGGGCAGGAGAAGCTCGAGCTCAGCCACAGCACAGGAAGCCACCTGCCCCACATCCCTCATACAGCAGCCCCACGCTCTTTCCACCAGGGTCACCCAATGCTGTTTCTCCCTGGCAATTTCAAAGGGAGGTTTTCAGAGTGAGCCCAGTCTGGGCTGTGCCATGGGACAAAGGTTAACTTGAGATCAAAGGTTACTTGAGGTCAGAGGACAGACATCACTTGACATCAAAGGTTACTTTAAGGCAGTTTTCCAGAGTGAGACCAGTCCGGCCTTTGTCACAGGGCAGAGATTACTTGAGGTCAAAGGTTACTTGCAATCACCAGACAGCAGTTACTTGAGTTCTAACATTACTTGAAGTCACAGGACAGAGGTTATGTGGCCAAAGGTTATGTGAAGTCAAAGCACAAAGGATACTTGAGGTATCCTTCACTTGACATCAATGGACAGACCTTACTTGAGATCAGAGATTAGAGGTTACTTGAGGGCAAAGGTTCCTTAAGGTCAGTGGACAGAGGTTACTTGAGGTCAAAGGTTCCTTAAGGTCAGTAGACAGAGGTTACTTGAGGTCAAAGGTTACTTGAAGTCAGTGGACAGAGGTTACTCTAGGATAAAGACTACTCTAAGTCAAAGGTTACTTGAGGCCAAACCTGGTTTTGGTGTAAATCTCACCAGCATCCGCACTGGAAGCTAGAACCAAGGCTCTCATGTGGCTTTGACACCCAAGTGTCACGAGCCACCACCCTGCACAACCCCTGCCCACAAGCACAGGCTGAGGGCAGCTGGCGTGGAGGGCCCATACCCACAGGCTCATTCACCACCTCAGCCTCCAAGCAGGGGGGTTGCGCCCACCCTGCCTGCCTGGCACAGCCTGCTGCCTGCCCAGCCCCACACTGCATCAGGCTGGCAAAAGCACTGCTTGGAACGGGCTACCTTCACACCAGTGAATGCTCCAGTAGCTTACCGGGACGGAGAATGGCACTTCAGAACCCAGGAGTGCTTTAACTTAAAAGCGTAAATGCAGTCAGACACCGCCATGCAGAATCACTGAACGGAGTTAAGGGGAAAGAGCCGAAGGAACCGATAGCAGTAATTTGTGATGAAGACTTGGTGCTGTTGCAGTGGCAGTTGTCTCTTCCTTTTCATGCTTGATTATAGAAAGCTTTTCATTACAACTTAGTTAATAAAATTGGTGGCCAGCTTCTCCCAAGAATTTAGAAACATTACTCCATTTTATTTAAAAAGAAAAAGAAAAGATAGACGACAACTGAGATACAGTTGTTACCATCAGGGTCTATTATACTCAATTCCAAAAATTAGATGCAAGACTGAAGTCATCATTCAGGATTAAGAGTAACCACATGCTTGCCAGTAAAGGTTACTATAGTTCCAAATATGAGTCCAAACCAGAAAAATCTCAACCTGAGTATAACGGTTTTGGCTATTTGTCAGGACAAAAGCATAAGGGAAAGTACTTAGAACAGTTGAAAAAGAAAAATCACCACTTCTTTTTTTCTTAGTCTAGCAGTAGTCATAATTTAACTATCATGACAAACTGGATGTCAACTTTTTAATATAATAAACATTGACCACTTTGAATACAACTTTCAAGAGTCAAAATAATGCAGGTAACTAACGCTAGTCAAAAGTGACAAGACTAAAAAAAAAGCCCCAAAGCCTCCCGTATCTTTCCACATAAACAATACACAAAAGCAATTCTGAGTGTTGCTCTACCATGACAGCTCATCTTCTCAAGAGCTAGAACTTTCAAAATAGTTTATTTTCAACTAAACATAGCAAAGTCTTGAAAATTCAGGTAGCTTCATCCAGTAGTATACAAACAAAACTTAAAAACACAATCACTCAGCTTAGTTTATTTTAATGTTCTGTCAAGATAAACCTGTGCCAGAAAATAGGTTCTGAGATGGAAGTCACTTTGGAACCAGACACATTTCAGTAACAAACAAGTGCATCTCTCAGCTAACTCAAAGAAAAAACTTGCTTTCCAAAGAATTTTCTTGCCATTTTCAGCTACCTGGCAACAGGTGATGTTGTTTCAGAACATCAAGGTCCAAATACCGCCTCAAGGTACTTTGAAATAGCCAAGGACCATGTTCGGTGTAATTCAGACTAGATCCCACAGATCAGCTGTAAAAGCACTCAAAATAATCCTACATCATATTCCGGACGATAGTAAGTAGAACCATCATTAGCTGGCAATGTCAAATTAGTGGTCAGGAAAGCAGACACTTCTTCATATGGGCTGAAACCACATTAAAAAGGAAAAAAACCTGAGGAAAGACCTACCAGCCCTGCAATAGTTTGGTATTTCGCTAATGATCTGTGATTACTTTGCTTCATAAGACTTGCTTTTCTCATTAAATGCACTGAAAGCTTTTAGGCAAAACAAAATAAATGCTTGACTTCAAAGTCTCTGAAAGGACATGACTGTAAACTTTCATCTCCACACAGCAATTGCAATAAGCATGGTATTAAACACTCTTTTTCTAAAAAAGAATGGGGGCCATTTATCTGCTGGGAAAAGTTAACTGCCCTTACAAGCCTTTAATTGCTTTGCCCAGCATAGCCATCCTGCTGTGAGTCGTAGGAAACCCAGCCTAACATGAGCTCATGAAAACAAACTTTGATTTAAAGTTTCTGAAGGCAGAAGGACCTTACCATTTTCTCCTCATGCAATCAAAAGGAAACACACTCCATCAGCTTTGGAAACAAACACACACAACTACCAGGATTTAAGCACGGCTGTTATTACAGAGCAGCAGCTGTACCATAAGGTACCTGCACATACATAGGCTACCGTTTCACACGGCGGCTAATATGCTGAGTGCCTTCACCACAACACAAACTTACTTGGGGGCCCACAACTTATTTCCATCCTTTCCAAGGTAACACTTGTCTGAAGCCAAAGGACTCAAGAGAAAAGCCATGAAATCAGGTTTTCTAAATGATTTTTTTTTTAATAAACTAGAAGAACAAGGTAACATTTCAACCAAAGTCATGACAGCTGCATGCTTAAAAGCAGATACATACATGTGTCTGGATTTTTCTGTCTTCTTTAGGAAAAAAAAAAGAGAAAAACAGTCATGTGAAAGCTGAACACAATGCATAGATTTCTATACGTATTCAAATAATAGCAGACTAAATCAAGCAGTAATGCAACTGGAAAAAATGTTATAACAGTGATTCCCAGATCTACAAAATTTTAAAAAGGAAATTTCACTTCTAGGAATCTTTATGCTGAATGAGTTACGTTTTTTTACACAGCATTAAAATAAATTTTGTAAATTGAGGCACTAGAAACAAACTTACTTACACAATAGCTCAAATGCATCTAATGTGGGAACTGAAAAATCTACAGGCCATAGTGTACTAGGAATTTAGAACTTAAGAGGTTGCATTAGACTTGCACTTGCTCACATTGACACAGTGAAATTAGCGGAAAACTACTGTTCTTCCAGTTAGAGTAAAATCAGGTTCTGGTTGTTGGTTTCAAACAGTTACATTCCTAGCTTTTTCTCATCGTCTTCACTTGCCTCATATATTATCATTGGGGGGGGAAAAATTGGAGAGGTTCCTGTGCCACCCCATTCAGCAATGTTTATGAAGAAATGGAAAGCACTTATCCTTGCGCACGGTTGTATCTACAGTGCTGTATCCCCCTACTTCATCCTGTTCCCTCACACCACTGAGCTTCTACAGGGTTAATAAATTTGCTTAGAATTAGATACTCCTGTTCTAGGACAGATGCTTATTTTTACCTTTTGATCTGCATTTTCTAATGGGGTCAGGGAGCATTAAAGACAAGGAGTCTTCACGAAGTAATCAGAGTGATCGCATAGCAAGAACTTGAGACAGAAAGAAAGGAGCTCATATGGATATGTATGCTGCTTTCTTTATGAGGAATAGTATTCAAGATCCAGTGAGGTTTCCACCCAGATGCTACAATAACTGGCACCCTCTAAACCCCTACATTAAAATATACCTCAATATTTTCATCAGGCACTTAAATAGAAAAACAAAGCAGTAACATTTAACATAGGTATTGTGATAGCTATTCTGTAAAGCCAGAACACCTTGTATGAAGCACTCGGGAAATTAACCGTCTCACAGAACCAAGTAACTCATGTCAAGGGCTAAAGGAATGCTGAGTCCCTCACTAGACAAGTGCGTTTAAAAAAAAAAAAAGACTGAAAGATGGTTAGTAAATATTTGGTAGAAGCCATTAACCACAAACTTGCATTCTTCACTACCTAATGCAAAATGTAGTGCAAGGTTATTAATCCCTTGAGAAGATGGATCCAGAAGTAAACGATGATTTACAAAGCCTTGATTATTAGACAAAATAGCATATTTCAACTAAATCCAAAAAAATACAAACCAATGGAGTGTAGAAGGAAATGCTATATGGTTCCATAGAATATATCACACCCAGTGCACGCACTGCTTCATTTTTTCTCATCTGAACCTATTTGTTACTCATAGGATTTTTGCAAAGAAATATTTTGGTCTAGACAACATGTAGTGTACAGTTTCAAACCACTGAATTAGGCTCTAATTCTGGCATTAGTCTACAGTCTAGACCACTGCAGCAGGCCTTTCAAAGTGTTTAGTGTAATCAAAACCTGATCTAGACATTTTTGAGCAGTTAACAGAAACAGGAGTTACAGACTGCATACAGTTCAGTATGGTACATTAACTGAAGCTAAAAGTTTTAGTATGCTTATTGCCAATTTCTCCCAAATTTTCACAAGCAGAACTTCTTTGCAGACACATTATTGCTGAGAGTAATAAGGCTGTTGAGGAAAAGGGTATCCAGGTTGTTGAGGTGCCATATATGGTGCTTGTCCGGGGTTTTGATACACAGGTGAGGGTGCATATGGCAGATTATACTGACCATACATGTATGGATTATAGCCCATTGGCATTGGCATCTGGCAATACCTGTGCGTGGGGGAAAAAAAGAGAGCATACTTTAGTTGTAAAACACTGATGATGTTAATTTGCAAATAACAACCATTAATAGATACAAAAAGACACGCAATCACCAATTGCTTTCCTTTCATTTTCTCTTTTGTGCAGCAGAAAGTGTGGTAACTTTTAAGGATCAAACATGAAAAAAATTGTAACGCGTGGAACAGAAATGCAGACAGAAGGTGAAGTAAAGGCAACTTGCAGGAAATAGAATTGATCTAAATTGATTCTCTTATGTTTAATACCATTGTACGTATTTTAACATTCGCTGAGCCTGCTACTGAAGGAGAGAGCAGCTGCCTTCAATTCCTCATGATGACTCCAGAAAGATGGAAAAAAGCATCAGAAGAAAGCACTGCTACTCAACAGGAATTTTTTCTGCGTTTTTCATCATCTTTAGCAAGATACCAAGATTTGAAAAATGAGATATGCCAACATTTGAGATAAACAACACCAACTGATTATGCAAGGGCTGGCAATAGTCCACAAATCACAGTTAAGGAACTGCAGTCCTATCTCCCTTCTCCTTTAAAAAAGCCAAATTACAAAAATCTAAACTGAACCCCCCAGAGGTGGTACCAGCAAATGATTCCAACAAGAAACACATTACTAGAACTAAAAAAAGTCATTTTGCCTCAAGCATTAAACATATCTTCAATTAAAACAATAACTGATTTAAAAACATCACATGCAACAAACAAGCGCTTTTAGATAACGCGATAACAAAGAACTGCTTAAGTACTCCCATAGCTTACCCTGGGTAAGCTGGATAAGTTGGGTAAGGAGGTCCCTGTGCCTGTGAAGGTGCAGTGCTTGCTGCAGGTGCAC
Source organism: Morus bassanus (assembly GCA_031468815.1). NCBI lineage: Eukaryota > Metazoa > Chordata > Aves > Suliformes > Sulidae > Morus > Morus bassanus. The sequence goes on along the minus strand of CM062567.1, from coordinate 51,537,330 downwards.
TGGCTCCTGGAGCAGGAGCCACAGCAGGAGCCGCAGCAGGAGCTGCAGCAGTTCCTGAGGGTGCAGATGCAGAAGAGGAACTGCTTGCTGCAGAAATCACTGGTGGTGGTGGCCGTGCTGGTGGCTGCGGTTTAGTCCCCTAACAAGAGAAAGTGAATTAAGCTGGAGCTTCTTTCTGGAAGTCTTAGAATCAAAAGCTGTGGTTATATGATTGGTTGATCTTTATTTTTATGTTAAACGGACATTCTATATTTACTCTATACAGATAATAATGCGAAGTGTCTAAAAAGCAATAAGCTTTTAATTTCAAATCTCTAAATTATAAAAACCAATAGTATGTAAATACACCTCTCTGCAAAGTCTTTAGACTTTGCCCTCTATTTCACTTCAGTACATTTCCAAATACACCAATACATTAAGGGGTGATACACACAAATTACAGATCAGTTTGGAGTTCCAAAGTATGGACCTTCTATTTTCAACCCACTAATTCTGTAGCATGTATTTACCACCATGGTTCTGGGTGCTGGAGTAGGAGTCGACGATGCAGCAGGCTTAGTTCCTCCACCTGATGTGGTCTGATACGTAGGCAGAGGAATAGAGGGAGCACTAGGTTCTCTAGCAATGCTTTGCTGCAAATCTCTATTAAAAACAAACAAGCAAACATACAGCTTAGTTTAAGAATTGTTTGTTATATACTTCAGCAAGCTAAGCTAAAAAGATGCAACAGAGTAAATCTAGTATTTAAAGCATGGTTATTGAGCTAGCTCAAACTAAATTCAGAGTCCAAATCACTTCCACAGAAACAATCTTCCAGGCAATCCTCTGATTAACTGTTACTTTTTTTTCTAACAACACCTTCATGTTCCAACTCAACACTGGGTATAGATCACTGAATTAGCCAAAAGCTTTGGGATCAGAAATTATAGAATAGTCAGAACATTTAGCAACTTGGAAGCTTTCCTGAGAACCTAAGGAAACCTCAAGGCTATGGAAAAGGATAAAAGTAAATTTTAGTAATTTTGACATGTAAAGAGATGCTCAAATACAGAAGAAAAGCAGTGTTGTATTGGTTGTAGATTGTCCTCAATTAAATAATATTGCATGCAAATACCATATATCTAACAGAACTGTTAATTAAAAGAAAAGTCCGCTAGGTATTCTGCAATATCATTTATATCTGGGTAACCATAACTATCAAAAAACGCCTGGCAAAAATCTGAATGGCTCAGCACATTAGCTTCCAAGTTCTCTGTTCTGTTACCTCTACTGTTGGAATGACTCTCGGTAAGATACTTTGGTAAGGCTTTGGCATCCTGTTGTATGACGAGCTACCGTTAAACAGCATAATTTTACAGTCAGCTTGTCATGAAAACGCCATGAAAGCAGTTCTAAGTTACATATTCAGAGGAACATAGTGGATTTCTCAATGCAAAGACTTAATATCTGAGATTGGGCAGATTCTTCAGAGAGACTTGAGGAAGCATTTAAAATTTCAGACAGTTTTCTGTAAAAATGATAGGTGAGCAATACGTAACCGCTAGAACTTGATAGCTGGCATTCTGAAACAGAACACAGGGGAGACTGACAAAGGTATACAGTCTAGTTAGCAACAAACTACAGGTTCCTATTATATAGCATGCAAAGGGAAGCTCCAAAGAAAGAGAACAGAACTAGCAACTTTTGTAGAAACTTGGTAGGAAAAACAAGACTGCAACAAAAACTCCAAGAAAACTGTCCTTGCAGTTACACCTGCAATAAGAAGGAATGATGGAGAAAAAGCTGGAAATACTGTCCTGCTGCTCTGTTACATATGCAGACGCCTATCTCAAACTGTTTGCTACAGATAGTGGAGTAACTATTCAACGCTATTATACTGAAACTAACAAAACCAAAACTTAACATTTTAGAAGATGACATAAGGGATGGAAGTAGCAATTTTCTTCTTAAAATTACACTGCAAAGACCAATGGCTTACGGTACAGTGGTACTAGAGCAGAGTATATTTCGACCACAAAGTGACCAAACACATCAAATGTGAAGCTTAAAACACTATTAAAACTGATCCTCCAGTGGGCAATCATCTAGAATCTACAGTTCTAAATGAGAAGCAATCTAAACAAATTTTCATTAAATGAAGATGCAGCCCCCAGTGAATATTTTTCTTATCACTAGGGCAGGAGAGGTGGGGGGAAGGGGCACCACACACATTTTATTCACTCAAACTGTGGGTTGGGCACACTGAGAAATACATTTTTTAGACATATACTACAAATACCCCAAATCTCAACATTGCCCCTAACCTTGACAGGGTTTCATGTCAGTGAACAGTTAACATGAGGCAGCAAAAGATATCACCACAAGATTCAGCTGAATATCAACACTAAACCTACAACTTTAACACTGAACGTTAACATACTAGAGATGTGAGATATTCAGACCTAAGCCTTGGTTAGACAGCCTACAGCTTCCAAATTGTATGAATGTAGGAAGTGGAAGAGAGGTGGAAGGGGTTGTATACAGTTACTAAGAATTAATTTACAAGCACAATGCCCAACTGAAAAAGAACAGTACAAAAGGATGAAGTTAGGAAAAGTAAAATTTGAGGGCTGAGCATCCCATTCACAACATGGTATGGTGCACAGAACAACTGCAATTTCACCAACTGAAACTTCAGAAACAACTAGCTCTTTTCATAAAAGGCTACGTGCTTTGCTAGAGAATACCAATTAAAAGACAAGTCTTCCCAGTTATGATTTCCTCTTAAGAGCGGAGCCTAAAAATCACAGCTGAAGCATACTATACTAGCCTGATCACATGTGGGGGACAACAGCAACATCAAACACTTTCCTTCATATGAAGGACAAAATCTACTTCTCTCCCCAGCAGCATAGACAACCCACGTATCTGAACAATGATAAAATATCAGACTAGGTCAGACTACGGAACAGAGGTGGAATACCAATGTTTTTCCCCTCACCTTACTGGGCACATGGAAGGCAATCATACGCTGAAGCATTTATCTAATTTCTCAAACCAAAATGACAGCAGAAGCAAGGTGCAGAAATCAGAAGTTCAAAGAAGAGAATAAAATAAAATTATAGACACATGCCAAAAGAACTGACAGTGAAATCATGACAAGAAACAGATTCATGCTGAATTGTACAGAGGAACAGCAGAGCAGACTTCAAAGTAGATTTTTGTATTTATTTCTCCTATCACTTTCCTCTTTTTTCAGGGAATGGTAGAGTGGGGTTAGCATTAAGGCAAAGAGGTGATAGTCTTAACACACCTATTCTCCCTTTCTCATTTCACTAAGTACCATAATAAACATGTCCCCAAAGATTAATTTCTGATAAATACTTAACCATTTCTACAACACTTAAAAAAAAGATTGAAATCTTACTTGAGCAGTTCATCTCTTTCAGTCTTGCGAGCAAAGACAATGTCACTGCATTTGTTTTGGAATTTCAGCAGGATTTCTGTCAGCTCATTGTAAAACTAGTGAAGAATAAAAAAAATAACATGCTCAATCAATACTGTCAGACTCCATGCTAGCATATTTCTACATATTGATCCAGTGACAGGCATTATATTATTACAGTGCCCAGAACCTGCTATTCCAGTAAGTTTGCTAGTGCATTTTATTCTGCTTTTCAAAAACAAATATTAGTCAGCTGTTGTCCATCCCTGTAATATCATACAATTTTTATATATATGTTTATATATCTGTGTGTGTATGTGTAAATATAAAAATATTTTAAAGACAACTAGGAAACGTATTAAAACCAGAACAAAACTAGATCAATTCTGGTGATTAACTATTTATTTTTAAAGGACATTTTTTTCTATTTTAATTTAATTGCCTTCAGTCAGTTCCACGCATTTATATAGACTTTTCAGAGTTTTATCTTCTTTATTCCTCTAGTGAGCTATCTATAAACCAGCAAAAAGTACTTAATACAGAAGCAGTAAGACACCTTCCAGAAGCCCAGATCAAAAAAAGCAAGCTAAATAAAGCCCTCCTCATCTCTCCTCATGCATGCAGTAGCAGCATAAAACACAAACTTGATAAGGTGATTAAATACCATGGGAGAACAGATGAAAGAATTCAGATAAAATGGCTCATCTGAGTACTTCAGCATCAGTTACTCAGCTGTAATTAACACCTTTTCCTATTTTAATATACAGCAATGCTCAGAAAAGCTTACTTTTCAGATAGGAACAAAGCAGCGTTTCACAGCTTTCTAAACGATCAAAATTCAAGCAAATAGCTGTCCTGACTTCAGTAGTAAAATCCTCACAAAAATGTACCTCTCATTTAGCATGTCTGCAAAGTTTATTATGATTTTTCATTCACATCTCATTCTGTATATGAAATTTTAAAAAAGTTCTTCCAATCCTTTAAGCTTTACCATACCTTTGTGCCTTCTTTTAAATTGGCTACAAGTTCCACGAAGTTGTCATTTGCTACAGCTAAGTTCTTCAAAACTTCTTCTCTTAAATTAGATTCATTGTTTGATTGTTTCATCTTTGAAAAATCCTGATGTGCATTCTTAAAAGGGAAAAAGATAAGCAGTGAAAATAATGCAACATAGGTCCGTGTAAGATTCCGTATCTTTCAGGTTTTTTTTCCCCTCTTACTCATTGCTTCTATGCCCTTTCCCCAGTACCTGCCTTTCCTGACCTTCCAGCCACACACTGTACTTCCAAATACTTGCTATCTGTCAAGCGCAGTGGCTATTTCAGCGCTATACATGTATTAACCCACTGACAGTAGGTATCAGCTAATTATCTGTTCTGCGGTGGGCTGCCTTCAGCTACTTCTGAAGTTCATACTGCAGATTCTCTTCCAGAGGCTATAGTAATTAGGCTCTCTCCTGTACTACCCTCTATTGATATTCATAAAACCATATTGAAAGTTAGTATTTTTAAGAAGCGCTACCTCAAATTTGGTTGACATTGGCAAGCTATTAAAAGGACAGGGAAGTGGAAAACTGACAGAAGGATCACCTACATCTCATTTCTTTTAGGAAAATTAAACAAACAAGCAAACTTAAAAAGACTGCTTCAGCTGCCAGAAGCAGCTAAACTTGCACTCCAGGACATTCAAACATCAAAGTCATATCCATCAAAATTTTAAAAGTATATATGTTAAAAGATATCTGAATATAAAATCCTTGATAAAACGTGGACCATGTGGTCATTTAGAAACAACTTTTCCCCTTTTGGAGGAGTCTCCTATTCTTGCAAGTAATCTTGTGCACAGATAGGCCCCATCATTACTCAAGCCACTATGGTCACTTGTCCAAGCACTAAGACTTCCTCTTTTGTCAGATGTTTCAGGTACCTGTCTCTAGCGTTACTGACAAATTAAGGCTGAATTTGTAAGTCAGCTTTGGGCAATTCTCATTAATTTCTTTGATGAGCTTTGCACATCCTGGAATTCAAGCATAGAAAAAAAAAACATGTATTTTTCAGTGAGTAACAAGCAAAACAGAGTAGAAAGCAAAGTAAGATTTCTAAAGCACTGGAGAGGTGGAGGAATCATTGCTCCTTAGTTTAAGAGGAAGACATACAAGGTGTTGTACCTGAATGCTCTTGAGAAGTTCTTCCTGCTTTTTCAGGGACTCTTGCACTTTCTGTGTGTAACTTCCATAAATTCTGTCCAACTCAGTCACAGAGATAGCCTCCTCATTTATAGCACCATCCTGGGCAAGTGCAGTCAGGAATTTGCTTGTCATGTCAAAATTTACAGATTTCAGGTCATTTTCCAGTTGTTCTCTCTCCTTCTTAACTTCATCCAGATTGGCCAGCAAAGTTCTTAAGACATTAACGACCTAGGCAATAAAAATTGTCAGAAGTTAGCATGTCCGGAGGAATTATTGCAGAAGTATAGTCTATTACTTGCTTCCATCCTGCACTCCTCACTGGTGTTGGCAACACTACTGCATGAGTATTTGTTTATAAGTGTGTTTAAGATGACAAACCAGGACAAAATGCAACAAAACAAGATCTTCAAGCGTTTCTCAAGCTATATTCTCCCCTAAAGATTTGCTTCTACTAACAACACTGAATTACTACAAAGATTTTAAAAATTTATTTGTTTGGGGTTTTTTTAGTGGTTTTGTTTGGTTGTTTTTTGTTTTTTTTTTTTTTTTTTTTTTTTTTAAACTGACCAGATACCTTCCAACAGGATATTCTAAAAATGGCAGTCAAAAACACTGACTTCAAACCACTCCTATGAGAAAGAATCATATTGCTGTAGATGAGCCATGACTTTCTTGGAAAGCACGTTGGTGTAATTGCCTAATATTTTAAAATACTGGGACATGTCTTACACATTGCCTAATTGCCCCAAAAACCTGAGCACTACGCCCCACCACCCTACATAACAAAAATATTCATCAAGGATTGCTCCTTTTATAATACTCAAGCAGTCTTGCTGTCCATGGTAATTGAACTTGCTCACACTAAAGGTAACAAAATATACTTGAGCAGATTTTAAACAAAAAGACAACTTCTTTTCCAAATGTTGTTACCCTCTTGTATCAATTGTGACAGAAACAAGAGCAGGTAGGGACCAGCTTCCGCACCGATTCATGTAAGTTTACTTCGCTAGATGAATAGCACCTCTATTCAAAATAGAAGCAAATTTCAACCCTTTACCTCACTTCCTTGTAATGTTTTTGCTGGGTTGGCTGAAGGAATGGCTGCATTGAGTTCTGACTCCGGCTTACACAGAAGTGCAATCGTATCCCGGTGAGACTGATAGCGCTCTTTGACTTGGCCATCTGCTTGCACAGCTTTATTCAAAATATTATGGTAATTGGCTCCCTCTGGTGGTGGGAGGGAAAAAAGGGTGTTGATATCACTTCAAAACTTGTTTTATCCAAGTCTTGCACCAGAGCAGTTTTCATGCTTTTCAGCAAGTCTTCATACATTTTTACAAGCCTGCACATTATGATGTTAAGACTTATAAAAATAACTTAGAAGCTTACATTTTATTTTAAATAGAGCATGAACTAGGCACCTATGTTAATTCTCCAGAGAAGCATACAAAATTACATGAATGAACACTGGTTTGGGCTACTCCCCAGATTTAGACCCCGTAACTTTGCTGAACATGCTGGCAGTGGCACCAGTCCCTTGTTAGCTTCAAAACAATACATATTAACTGCACAGAAAACACACTATAGTGATGGCCGTAAGTAATTTGACTAACTGCTGGGGGAAAAACCCAAAACAAAACACCAAATCAAAGAGAAGAGAACACCTTGATGGGAAATACAAAAAAAAGATGTTAATATACAAAGAAAAATATAGCAAAGTATTTAAGAGGTAATTGCAAATAGATTCTTAGGAGGGCAGCCATTTTTCATTACATATGCTTTCTGAAACTTTAGCATGCATGTGCAAAAGCAGCAGCAAATTCTCTGCTATCACATCATCTCTCAACTCCAAATAACAGTGCAGATTGCACTAAGGATATTTCTGGCATCATCTCTCCTAAACTGAAATTTGTATCTTTAAAGATAATAGCATTAAAAACTACTTAAATTTACACAATGAGAATGGATATTTTTAGAGTATCCCCAGTTTCCCCCCAGCAACCCAGACTCTGGATCCTCAGAATTCAAAGCATGAAACGTGAACTTTACCTGCCCTTAAAGGCTTATAGAGTTCATTGGATGGTGTTCTCTGCCAGCGTTCTTTGAATTTTGTTCGCAGGTCATTGTCTGTAGTTTCTTCTTCATCTAATAGTCTTAGTGACTACAAAAGTAAAATGTTACATGCATTATATAAGCCATTCTAAACATGAAACAGCTACAAAGTATACAGCTAACGTAGAAAATGTAAAGAATGCTTATACAACCTTTATAATTTTAATTTGGCAAATAAAAAGCAGGCATGGAAGGCACAAATCACCAAAATTTAGAATGCTTCCCCCCCCCCAAGAATTTTTAAAACTAAATACTTGTAAGGGAACATCCACATGTGACAGCACAGTTTTTGTACAGACTAAACATTTAAATGGCATATTTTTAAAGTGCTATTAAAGTTACAAGCATTTTGGATAATTGTGCACTTTTTCGATTGCCATTTAAAGAGAAAAAGTTCAGTGGGGGTATTTAAGAATGTTTTAGTGTTAGAGGTTGCTGAGCTTACTTCATCTAAAATTTCTTTGTTCCTTTGTAGCAGTTCAGGCAGATCTTTGATCAGCTGATCAACAGTCTGAATTCCTCCCTGTTCAATCACAGATTTAGACTTGTTCAAAATAGACTGAGGAACAGTATCACCAGACACATCTTCAATAGCAGCAGGAAGGTTGAGGGAAGCCAACACACTGAAAAAGACAACATGTTAAATAGCTAAATGAAAATAACTAAATAGTTAAATGATAAAATGTTATATGTTTGTACTAATAGATGGTTTTATCTTGTAAATAACACCGTTGTCCAAACAATCATGCAGTCAATTATAATGGAAACAGTATAACATAGTCCTAGACAGAAACTTCATACAGAAAACTAACCTTACTCCTAATGTTTACCTCACCAAAAATACATTTCAAAGCTCTTAAGCTAAACAAATCCTAGTCTTCTAGCACTTACAAAATACAGCAAGCATTTTCAGTAGTAACTATCTGGTAGATAAAGAACCAACTGCCTTGAGTTACGTTCCTATCTTTCAGCTTGATAGAATTTTTTTATTATTTATTTTAAAGAACAAAATTTTTGGGAAAAATATCATGTATTGAGTCACTGTTACAATCAAGCTGACCACTGGAATGTGAAAATCCTTCTAGATTAATAGTACTGTAACTTTTTCTGAGCAAGTGTCAGACTCCTAAAAAATGAGGAAAGATTGAAGAAAATTAAACACTACTTGCTCTTAATATGCTTTCAGTCTTAAAATCTGCAGAAAAGTAATTCTAAATACTTCTGCTATGGCTTAAGTTTGCCAGCCTACCGTACAGTAATAAAAAACCGCTGCTGTAACCTGGACATCTGCAGGCTGCAACGCAACCAGCGTTTATAGGCTGTTCCATAACCCGTCTTGAGAAATTTAAGAAGCCACCATACTTACCCATTTGCCAGATTTGTAGCTTCCCTCATCTGGGCTATTAACCTGTTCACAAGATCTGCCTTTCTCTGGTTATAAACACTCACAGATTGCTGAACTTGCAATGGGACCATCTTCTCAAACAGGTCTGCAATTAAAGTAGTATAAATTACTCAAGTTGCACTGTGAAGGTAAAAGGACACAAACATCTTCACAGCTCTTTTGTACACATACTACAGAGACTCATCTAAAGAGTTTAAGATACTCTACTCTCCCCCACTCCTCAAGACATATTAAAAAAAATTCTATTCTACAGGCCTTTAGATAAGATTTCAGTTTTTAACACTGAAATTGAGTTAGAAATAATTTACAGGCATTATATTTAAAACTGTAGGATTACAAATCAGATTTTCCTTAAGGCTTAATTTCTAATTTTGCTTCTTTAAAGGAAGAAAATGAGAAAAGGAAGTGAGGATCATTTCTCAAAACTCCCCGGTACAGCCAACAAACTTAAATTTTTCAGCTTTATGGAAGGCCAGCAACTAGGTTAGTTAAGATTGTACAATTTGATTCCTTTCCCTTATATTAGTGTTCCTTCTGAAATTAAAAAGGTTGGTTTAATATAGAAAATACAGTTGCTGAGAAAATCTAAGAGTCATCTTTAAGGGAAGTGCACACTGCAGATAACGTTTTTCAACCCGTGGTTTATTCTTCCAGTACTTTTTATCATCAAGTAGTAGAACAAACTGGAAAAGACAAATGGCACTTTCAAAAACATTGCTGTACACTTAATACAATCCAAAAGTAAACATTTGCTTTTTCAAGGTACAAATGAACTCTTGTGGCCATACATTTCACAAGGTAACAATTATCCTGTGCGCTCCACACACTTTGCTTACCAGTGAATTTCTGACTAAGGGGAACAACAACTGGAGTAGACTTCACAAGAGTGGCTTTTCCAATGGACTCCAAATCTTTCAGGTCAGGAACCCGGTCATGGTAAATGAAGTCATTGTCTTTTTTGGCAGCTGTAAGCGCACGGTTGATTTTGTCAACCAGATCTTTAACATTTATATATTCATCATAACGAGATGCCACTGTTTTCACCAAGTCTGCTGCATGCTAAAAAAATAAAAATACAGTTAAAATTAAAATAACTTTTCTTTCTGCCTTTCATATATACTTAGGAAAACAGATGATCTTCCCAGTTAACCAAGTAACTACTGACAAAGCATATGATCAATATTATTATTTCATTGAGAAAATATTTTCCCCTCTTATGTATCAAAAAGGAAAATGATCTTATTAAAACAGTCCAATTAAAAAGCCAAACAAACAGTAACCAAGTTCATATTTCACAATAGTCTCACTATGACTGCCAAAATCCAAAAGAAGTGATCACGAGTTAGAGACAATAACACTTTGAACACCCATTCACAAAAAAAACCACCAAGTAATCTTCATGTTGTTTCATGAGACCCACAGCTTGCTTTTGCAGCTACTGCAAACTGTTTCTCAAACCTTGCTCACTTGCTCATATTCATGAAGGAAGAGGCCGGAGTCCTGCTCTTCACATCTGCCACTAACATGCATCTAACCTTGAGCTCAGCAGCTACAGAAATTATGCTGGGATCCTACTGCAAATTAAAATAAAATACAAGGTCTGCTGTCTCTTCAGGCTGTCTGCTCAGCCTAGATGCAACCCTGAGGTATCTGGTTTTCCTACATTCAGTTTACTGCAGGAAGAGATGCAAGACAAACGTTGTCCTCTAGACTGTATCTGTTCAATCCTGATCACATCTGTGTTGTGAATGTGTAAAACAAAACATCAAGAAGCAATGTCACTCAAGGTTTACATAAACTCACAACAACTCAAAAACTCAAAACTCTTGGGACTGTGAAGTGTAACCTGAGCTACATTAAAACTGAAGTGTATTTGAAATTTGCTGAGATTTTTTGCCACTTCTATTGTGCCATAAATCACACAACAGCAGTTTTGGTTTGATAGAATACTACAGTCTTACTAGCATTTGCCAGGAACAGAAAATGAGAGGAGAAGAAACAGGGGTATGCATATATACTTCAATTTGAAATAATTTACATTCATCTTCCCCCCCCCAATTTAATCCATCTTTGTTCTAGCTTTTAAAAAGGGAAATAAAAAGTGTTACTTTATAGCAACTGCATTTTTCAAAAACTCAAAAAGGATATTAAACCTCTAATTTAGATTAATTATGGAAGCAGTATTTTAATAACGATGGAGAACAGGATTTAAGTTTCACCTTACTAAAAGTACTAAATAAGAAGACACAGGATCTTAACTTCTGACTACATGCTGTTCATGAAGCAGTGCTAAAATAAGTAATAACGGAGTATTTCCCCTCAGGCTTCACTTAAAAAAAATAATCTCTAACTACTCAGCATGAATGGATGCTTCCTGTAACACTACATGAGGAAAAATCTACAACTTAAGAATGACAGTAAATTTGATGTTAAGGGTGAGCACTTAAAAAAAAACAAACCACACCAAAAACAAAAAACACAAAACAAAAAAAAACCACCCCACAAAACAAAACAAAACCACATTAATATTTTGTTACAGTAGAGTCCTAGGAAAAAAGAGGTCTGCTAGGCAGATATGTAACTCAAGAATAAACAGATAACCTAGTAATGTAGTCATAATATAACAACTTGGTATTAGAAGTTCATATAGGCACTTCATAGTCATGCAAGCATACAAAAAAGTTTCAAGCTTCATCCCGGACAAAGTCAATAAATGCATAATGGTAACTTTCAAAATCTTAACATGATAGTCATTATAAGTCTCTCAACTCTCCTGCATACCCATAAATAGATACTGCACATGGATCCTACAAAGTCAGTCGAAGCGGCACTTCCCCCCACCTCCACCAAGGACCAGGGGACTTTCTTCAAGTCGTTATTTTTAGCGATTTTTTTCCCTACTGTACTTAAAACATGAGAAGAGCTTACTCATTACAACACCTCTATCTGTGTCCCTCTAGAAACCAAATATAGAGGCAGAAACGTATGAAGACTAAAATACAACTGTTTGTATGTTTTTCAAAAATTATTCAGATTTAAATCAGGAGTGCAGGAAAGGAGTTAGCTGTACACCAGGCAGCATTTTAATCTTTTGGGGATTTTTAAATAACATGACTTCGGAGAATTTATTAACAAATCTGTTATATTAGCTATACTGAGCTAAGAAGCCTATGCAAACATAAAGATACAGGCCTAACATGTCAAGCAGTATCAAACTGCCCAACACTCATTAAAAACATCTTTATAAAAGCTACAAATATAACTCATCTTTGCAGCTGCTAATAATTTAACTCACATGATAAACAAGCTGTGCAATTTTTTAATGTTTCATTCTTAGTTATTTGAATTTTAGAACTCTGAGCTAGCTTTTCAGGATTTAAAGTTTTCCTGTATTTTTCGGAGAAGAAAAAAAAGTTACCCACCTGTAACCTTCCAATTTCTTCACCAAATTTCTTCTGCTGTTTTGCCAGGATAGATTGATGATATTCTGCATTGGCCTGCATAATGCAGTGCTTTGCAGCCAGAACAGGAAACACCTCCTGGAAATAAAAATACTGACCAGGGGAAAGTCCAACCACATTAACCACCACAGACAACATGGGATGCAGGAAGAAAAAGGAAGAAGAAAAGGTAATTAGAATCACCCAATTAATGGTTTAGATAGGTTATAACTTTAGAGGTAAATGTCAGAGACCACGTGACTTTGCATGAATTGAATCCATTTTTTTTTTTTAATCTGTTGTTGCAAAATGCTTAGTGCCCATTTTAGATGAATTACAATTTAAATACAAGCCATGAAGTCTCAACATTTACTTCAAAGATTAGAAATGCATGCATATATTAGAAAGGATAGTTGCAAGAACACACCCAAATGCCCCCAAGACAAAGTCAAGACAAAGTGTTCTTAAAAGAAGAGGGGGAGGGGAAGACAGGCCTCTTTTAATTTAACAAAGCAATTACACTTAAAACAGCAGCAGGCCTATCCAGAAAGTAACTTTAAAATTATGAAAGCAAAGAACAAATAAAAAGGACCAATAACTATTGACATGGAAAGCAATTTAAAAGTAATTTTCAGACTTTTATATAAATGCACTTATCTTTGCAGGAATACCAACCAAGACATGAAGAAAACATTATGCTGCAGCCCACAGTATAGGCATGGTCTTTGATCAAGGATTTGGCCTTAGTGTTTTATTTCTTAAATCAAGGAGCACTGGAAAACCAGAGTGATGTTTTAAAGACCTCAGTTTAAAGATCTGCTTCTTCACATTTGTGCAAACTTGCTGCCCCCCAAGAGATGAAGGAAAAAAAAAAAAGAGAGTAAATTTGGAAGAAAAAAGCTGTCTGAGAGGCCTTGCAACTGAAGTCTGACACATCAAGTCCACCTCTATTTCACACTCCTAAACATGTAATTGTTCTTAGAGCTGGTGTTAACTCATGGAACCAGCAAACCTTATCATGTTCTTTCAAATAATCAACTGATAGATTACTGTGCAACTAGAACAGGGAGCAGATCTATGGTTCAGAAAGGTCCACAACAACAAAAGACAAAGCAATGGCTTTATTATATCTCATTGCCTCTCAGAGATCAATTATAAACATAATATTTAAGTGAGAGATTGGCCTAATCTATAAAATGCCACAGAGTGCGTGAGAGGAAATACATACATATATAAAAGAATCTTTCAAGTTGCTGCCAAGCAAGGTGTCAACTGAACTTTGAAAAACATTTTTTTTTTTTTTCAAAAGTACATGTAAAAAGTCACTGACTGGCCTATAAAGGCATTTGTGCAATTTATTGCTGAAGAATAAAAATGGATGCTTTTACTTTAGTTCAGTAGCCCTTACCCATATAGTTCCTATCATTATCAAGATTCTACTCTGCATTAGAAACCAGAGGGGAAAAAAAAAATTACCTGATTTTTTCCCGCAGAGGGAATAAAAGTGCCTTTAGCAAATACTTTGGCAATTATTTGACTAAGATTGCATATTAAGTTATAGTACCAGACATCAACCACTTCCATTTATCACTGGTAAAAATATTTTTCAAAAGTTTTCTAGTGTATTTTTAGTAAATCTAATGTATTCCACATTTTATTTGTAATAAGACAGACCACTGCAAGCTGGAATAGTTATTTTAGAGTTTTGAAACTATTAATGAATGAAAAATAACTGCAAGTTAGCAACAAGGCATGATTCCCAGGGACGTTCACAAAAAAAGCACTATGTAAGACAATCTCCTACTTAGCTAGCTATAAATTTCAAGAATTCAACAGTATCAAAAGTAAATCTTAACCAACTTATAACACCGCACAAAAGGTTTTCTACTATTTTATGATTTGAACATAATTGATACATTTGATACATTGAAAACCTGCTCATTTTTAAAGTATTGTTACGCTGTATATATTCAAAGAGCATGAAAAAAGATCCTTCTGAACCTTCTATCAAGTTAACAGTCAAGACTACACTGAGATAATTTACAAGTATCAAGATTGTTTTGGGGTGGAGGAAGAGAAGGCAGGCAGAAGGACAGAGGACACACACTGACTTGCACTCATGTTTTTCATTAACAGGTAAGCAAACCTGTGTTCATGCTGTCAACATGAGAGCAAATTTCACATGAAAACATTGAGACTAGAAGCCAATTAAGCCCCATTAGAAAGTGTTAGTTTGAAAAAGATTTAGTAAGGCATTAAATACTAAGAAAGCATCCCTAAAGGCTATCATAAACATTTCAAGTTCACTTTAAATGAAATGTGCTGCAAGTAAACACAGTTCACGTAGTAAGATTTTACTTACTAAAAAAACACAAACAAAAAAGCCCAACACACTATCTTTTGCCTCCTAGATTCTTCACTGTTTTTCAAATTACAGGTTCATTTCCCTTAAGTGTAGCAATATGTCAGCTTTTCTTGAGGATACATAAACTGTATTTCATCAGGTACATTGTAAACAATAACAGCTATTCATAATAACAGCAGATCCCAGATTATTTCCATGAGAGTTACTAACCTTGGGCAAAGTATCTTTATATTGACATTGTTTGTAAGCATCACCATAGTAATCTGCAGCTTGATTAGCTAGTTTAGCTATGATACCATCTTTCATTTTATCTGGGGGAAGGGGGAGAAAAAACAAAAGAACAATTATCATCAGTTTTTACAAGTGAACAGGTAAATTACTTCATCTCCAAACAGCAACAACTGCATTCTAAGGATACAGCTTTACATTATAGCTTAAAGGTGGGATCCCATTCTTCTTTCTTGACACCCAGTAGCAGTTTCCAGATTTTCTACTTCAGTCTTGACACTGAAGGTTCAGTCAGTTGTACAAGAAATCTTTCAGCAGCTGCTGGCATTTATGCAGGATTAAGGGTGATGTTTTACCTCGGACCAATGGCAAGCTGCCAATAAAAGACGCAGTCCCAGTCTAACTCTGGCAGCTTGTTCCCAGCCCTTCCCTTGTGCCAGCACAAGAAATTGTGCAGCCAGAGTCAAAGAATTCAGCTGAGATATAGTTAGCCAAAAATATTTAATTTTCAGCAGGATCTGTTCTCTAACCCAACTCCACATCAGGACTCTCAAAAATTTGCAGAAGTGCAACTGAAGAGAAGGGATTGGCCCTTTCCATGGCAGTCCACACCACTGTTAGCTTACTGTGAGTATAGAAACACCATTCCTGGACATAAATAACCACGTTTCCTCCAAGTGGTATCTACTACTTCATATCAGAGCTGCACGCGCCTACTAGCAGCTGTATTCCTTGCTTCACGTCCTCACCCTGTTCCTGAAGCCAAAATTGTTAAAATAGGAACATGCTGCATCTATCTTTATCTCCTTTTATAATTATCTCTGGCCTGCACTAGCAATTTAGCCTTCCAAGAGAAGGCAGGCAATCGATGCAAACATTGGCCATCCACTCTAAATAGCTGCCCTTACAAACAAGTATCCTCTGATTCAGGTGCTTTTTAGGTACTGCCAAATTGATAAGCATGAGAGGGGGTATTAGGAGGATTAGGAAATCTGCAGAGTATGCTTAATTGCCAAAATTAAATCAAAAGAATTCCCAAGTGGGCTGGTCATTCCAGCATATTCACACATCTGCCTACAACACTTCAGGCATGAGCTAAAATATAATATATTTACCTTCTATGAGGTAAATGCATTTAAGGTAGGCCAGAAAGATCTTTTCATCGTGGAACAGGATTTAGAGGACAAACAGAGAGAAAGGAGCTTATGAGATCTAGCAACTTACTACTTTGCTAAAATGTTTCTATCCAGTGCATGAAATATTTAAGCCAAACTAAATAAAATCTAAATAGCCTGTCCTTCTAGCCCCACCTAGTGTCTGGTAGTTGCATCTTCCTTCTTAGAGCTCAAGCTCTAAGAAGAAAAAAAATATTGGCATATTAACTACATTTCCATTAAAAAGGGAAATGTTAGAGGACAAAAATCGTTTGTCCATGGAGACAGCTCAGAATAGGTCTTTCACCATCAGAAGCTTTAGTTTTTACTCACATATCTTGGAAATATTGCCATTAAAATGCAAACCTTGAGATGGAATAGCAAATACATGCAAACTTAAAGACAAAGAAAACACTAAGAAAGGCTCAGAAATTAAAGAACGGATCTGTAGTTACGCAGTGGAGTTAGATTTGACTGACCAATTTGGTTTTTTTGCCAAACACTTCTGCTTTCTTTCAACTTGAGAATAAACTCAGTTCTGTCAGAAATAACATTATCAGCTGGTAAACTGCTAAATGAACTGTCTCACATGAAAGAAAAAACAGAAAATTGCAAGTAAGGTAAATAGTCAATGCAGCAAGAAGCTAAATTTGAGTTTTGAGATGAAACTTTGAAGCATTTCCACTTAATTAACTTCAGAAATCTATTTTTCATGTTGTCAAACATAATTCTTCACAAAACATCTTTCCTGCCAGGGGAAGGAACCTCTTTATATCTGGGAAAATCTACAGCCTCCATAGTCAGATCATTATTAACCTTACTATCCTTCTACTACTGGCAGACTTGTGGTCCTGGGAATAGTCACATAAATCTTCAGTTCACTGGGCACATGTGGGTTTTGGGTTAGCCTTGCTTTATCTTTTTCACGTTTTGAATAAGAAGAAATGAAGAAGGTGACAGAAAGATCTATTTCCCATGCAAAATGAGGTAAGTGTCTGCTCCTGCTCTGAAGAAAAGTTTCAGGCATTTGTTATACAAATTTAGTTCAAAGCAATGTCCAAATAGCCAGAGACTAAAACACTGCTACCAGCATGATAAAGAACATAAACATAATTTATCAGTCAGCTGAAGGACAACAGTTTCTCACTGAGATTCTCCTAAAGGCAGTAAGGCTACAAGAATTTTCAGGGATCTTGCTGCGAAGAGAAGAAACATCCCAGTTAAGATAACCCGTCTTCTTCCATTGTATTCCAAACAATGTGGGGAGAGAGAGGAGTTGGCGGGCAATCGCATGTGACCTCTACATCCTTAGTTCTATTTTTAGATATTTGTAATTTCTAGATGCATAACCCTTGTAAATACAGAGAGAAGAGCAGAATAGCACAGAATAAGAGATCTTGATCCGAAGATAGTACTGTTATGCAGGAAAATTCTTTGAAGCATGTGTTCTTTATTAGTTTTATTAAAATATGCAGCCTCTGAATCCGTATTTCACAATCCACCTTTAACAGTTAGGGACATAATTCTTTGTTCTACCTGCAGAATTTCACTTTCCGAGATAAATGGGGCATTCTCAAGGTTAGACTGGGTCAAAGAGTTCCCCTCTTAAAAATAGGAGCGATCATACAGAATTTGTTTCCCCTAAACCCTTAGGAAATTTCCCATTTCCTAGCACAGTCATATCTTTCTTTTCTAAATTCTCATGAAATCATTCCCCAGACAGAGGAGGAGGGGAGTAGTGGTAAAACCCCTACGCACCTTTTCTAGTACTCTCGGTTCTTTTAGAGAATGTCTTTAGTTATCAAGGGGGGAAAAGGAAAAAATGTAAACCAGCAAAATCCTTTGTAAAGATGAAGACTAATGGTTTTGGACATAAAAAGAAAGGAAGGGCAAATGGGACAACCGCATTGTCAGGTTAACCTTAGACAAATTTTTAAATGGCACCTGTAGTTTTTCTTTAATGACCTTTCATGGTAGGGGGGAGGGGAAATCAGTAAAAGCAAAAATAAAAACTTCTGAAAAGCCCTTTACAAGCTCTTAACTTAAAACACTTGTAAATTTTTGTGGACATTGTTAACAAGCACAAAAATATACAAGCCAAAAATTAAGATATACCTCTTGTAGCTTTCAAAAAAAAGACTTCTTGGGCTTGAGCCAACATAATAAGACTGAGAGTTCCAACTGTATCTGGAGAGATGTCCACCGTAGGTTCTCGACTCAAGGCTGACAAAACTGTGTCTTTAATGTGTTGGAAAGCACCGCTCGCAAACTAAGTAAAACAAAATAATATATTATCCTTCACATTTCCAAACAGATTTTTTCCCATACAAATATAATACATGTAACAATTAAAAATAGCTTTTTCGGTAATGGTCTCCCATTTATTGTTTAGCCACTAGAAACAATTCCTTTTGACTTCTTGCTCTTGAAGCCACTTACACCAAGACATTTATCAAGAGGGACTATAAGTAAAGGTACATTGGCTACACCTAACAGCATGAGAACATGGAAATTTTAATGCATTCCACAAAGAAGACAAAGAGATTACTACTGTATAACTTGTTAAAACTAATAATTTTAGTTAGTACAAATTTTAAGTCTTAAGCTGAAGGTTATTAGTTATGAACTTGGGGGAAAGGGTATGGGGAACTGTATGGAATTAAATCCTTCAAAGCTGGTAAATATGAGCCAAGACCAGATACTTAGCTAATCCACCTTTGCAATTAAGACAGGGAAAAATATGTGTATATATATTTATGTATGTGTATATATAGCTTTAAAATTGAGAGCTACTCATTTGATGTTCTAAGGTTAATAATTCTGAATTCCTAAGCATAAGCAGGGAGCCTCTGTACCTGATAGTGCTTAGCTGCAGCTTTCAGTCCTTCATCATTATCCAGATTCTGTTCTGCTGCAATCTGGCTTGCCAATGCTCCACAGTTGAACAAAACACAGGTCTTCTCATAGCCCAAACTTGCCAGAGCTGCAAACAAGACAAACAGTTACCCATATTGTTAAGAAAATAAACTTCAGTCCTCTAGCATCCTAGAGATGAGGCCAACACAACTAATATCTGTAAAAATATCAACAGTTTCAAGCAAAAAAAAACCAACAAAACCAAAAACCCAACAATCATACTGAACTTTTAAAGTCAAAGTCATCTTCATTCTGAAGACTTTACATAACCTAATTTCCACAAAAATGGAAATGTACTTCCACAAAATGTTTCGATGTAAGGAACTATATAGAGTGGCATAAAGCACAAAAGCAGTAGTATGAACATCTACACAATACACAAAATAATTTTAAAGTCTTTCTAACTAGAGTGCAGCTTTTTTGCTCCTGAAGATACAGAAACACATGCATTACTGAAGTATAATCTGAAATATGAATTTCCGTGCACTAATCACTTTGCAATAACTGCCTGATTACATGCTCTTACTGTACCTGAATGCAAGATTAACTACCCTTCTCTCATTGAGACCAAAGATTTTTACATGCTTTGTCTTACTATCTTTTGAAACGCAGGAAATTTTTCACCTCTCAAAGCTATTGTTTCAGACTGAAAATGCTGACAAATATCTTGGTTATATATGTACTGAACAGCTATGGATTTACTTAATTAAAACTTGTGCTCAAGTGTGCACACTGCGCTCAAGACAACGGTGTGGCCTGTCCAGACTCAACTCCTGTAGTACTTAATAGTCCCAGAGGATGGAGCCCACACTTCTAGAAACAGTAATATCTGAACAGGAACCATTTTGAATTTATTAATTGCTTTCAAAAGGTTACTGGCCATATGCAGGCACTGGGAAGTCTAAAGACTGCAGATATTAGTTTCCTACTACTGTTAACAAGTGTCTAGACACTCCTTTTGGAGAATACAGAAAAACTCAACTAGTGAATTTTGCAATCCCAGGCACAACTCCTAAGTTATCCTTAAAACATGAAGGTACTCAAGAGGCACATTTGTTTCATTCCATTAACATCAAGCCTCCTCATACGGCTACATATTTATCTAATATCTCTGATGTTTCTATGTTAGTGCTCCCTGACCTGCACTAAGTTTTCAGACAAGCAGCCACAAATCTGACATGCCATTCTTCCCATTCTGTTTCCGAGTGAAAAGCGAGTTACTCAGTCACAGTATTTCATCAAGATAAGTCATTTATCTAGATCATCTCTTTTCTGTAGTTTATTTTCCAGAATTTTTCTAAAAAGATCTTGTACAACTTACACATCATTCAAAAGACTAAAACTAACACAAGAAAGGGAAGAAAATACAGCTCTAAGTTTTCTGAAGTGCAAAATTACTTTATATGCAGAATTACTTTATACTCTGGACTGCATCTCAAGTGTGATTTACTACAGTGAGAACAGCTGTTTAGCAATATAGATTTTCCTCAGACTCATCTGTTTATAGCTCTACCTATTAACTTAAGCCAACATATTTCAGATTACATGGCATGCCATCAACTGGGTCACTTTTCAAGCAGCTACAGTATCTGTCAGCTACCCCTGGGATATAGACTTGGGATTCAGGGGAAGATGGGAAGAAAACAGTTTGTCACCACTGCAAGAGCCACAACTCTCAAGTCATACCCCTGCATCTTGGCCCCATGAAAGCCAAAGGAGTTTTACATCGAATTTCCATCTGGAGACAGGATCACCTCCTCTTAGAAGTCAACAGAGATTTTGCTCCCTCAGTAACTGAAAGCTTTGCTATACACTGAGAAACCCCACTGCTAATTCTGATCTGAAATAAAGCGATACACACATGCTATAGTTAATCTGCAGAGCAGCATCTGGATAATCTATGATACAGCACTGCAAAGATATATACTAAGAGACTGCTTTTGTTAGTTTCTTTCCACTAAGATCTGCTTTAAAATTTCAAAATCAAATTTATTCCACTGCTTGTTAACTGAGCATTACTCACATCTCAGTTAAGAATTTCTTTGGTATTTCACGTGGACTGTTGCATAAGTCTCTGGCCATCTGCCTCAAGGAGTATTTAGACTAATGTATAATTAACCTGCAGACAAGCAAGCTTTCTCAAGCTGCTGTAACATCACATTTATTCAAATTCTCAGGCTAATCATCATCGTTATGATTACTGATTCTTTTTCTCACAATTATTACAAATCTCTGGCAATTCACAGACTATGTTTAAGTCATAATTAAACATTCTGAACTTCACTATGAAACAGCCTCAGTCATCATGAAATGCTAGCCCCAAAGAAGACGGAACCAACCAAATTCTGAGAAAACACACAGCATCTTCAGGAAGGTCTCCAATTATCCAGAAGGACTTCTTAGAACACTTAGAAAATAAAGAAAGGTGTGCATCACCTGCTTACGCATAGGAATGCAGTGTATTGTTACACATATAGTTCACACAAGCACAACTTTAGCACCTGTATTCAGAACATGCAACACTGCAAAGACTTTCAGTAGTTGCTAACAGAACTATATGAAGGACAAAAACTTCAAAAAAAACTAAAAAGAGAATAAGTACTCTAACATTTTTTCAGGCTTTGTCTAGAGTTTCAAAATTGCAATGGTCATCTTGCAATGCTAGTAATGATGAACACTTCGCTATAAATAGAAACACTAAAGAATGATGACACATGACTGAACAGCTCCTCACTTAACTCAAAAGGATTTAGTCTTAGTTTCTCTATCGGCAAGTGTTCCAAATTTATTTAATGATCCCCAATTTGCAGGGCAGAATTGTCCCTGTATGACTAAAACAAATCACAGACTCAAACTCCTCATGTTTGCAGGAAGCAAATACCATTTTTTTTTCTTTCCAAGTGTTCAAATCTGTATGAAAATCTTTTTAAAAATAAGTGATAGGAGAATCATTTCAGGGCATGGGCACATCCTTCTATTCTGTTGAACAAAATGCGACATCAGACTAGGTTACTGAAGCCAGCTACCATCACTCCCCTTCTGGAGGGGGCTCGCTCACTCAAAAGGGCATCTCATGAGGATCTTATTCACTTAGAACAGTAAGAGCAGGATTACCAAAAATGCACTACTGAAACTTAACATTAACTTGAACAGTTTTGATTAATGTCGGTTGGGTTTGCTCCCTGAAAAAGTCTGAGGAGCAGGCAGCACAACTATTATCAGACTGCAGATCTATTTGTGCCTCTGGAAAACTAATATTAAACCTCAATTTTATAGAAATTCTTTGCATGGTGTCCATTTATTCATTATCAATGCTGAAGTGATTAATCTGTTACCAATACAGTTGAACTCATTTAAAAGTTATGTTGAGAATACTAGAAAGACTATTAACGATTCAGCTATATAGAAATATCCCCAAAATTTAGTATCATTAATACTTGCACTTTCAGTACATTCACATACCCAATTTGGCAGATCCTCCAAAAAGTGATCCTTTGTCAAAAGCATCTTTCCATGTAAATGTTACACAGACCTGAAAGTTGGGAGAAAGATATTAATCTCTAAAATTAAACATGAAATCTTTAGAAAACATCCAAAATTCACATATTTATCCTTTTATATTCTAATTGTGTAAAACATATAATTCACCTGTAACATTACAAACATTCTGGAAGTTTCAGGAAATCATCAAGAGTTAAAAAAAAAATTGTTCTACCTTTTCTCCTTCCTGTTAGTTTGCTCAAAACATTTCAAGAAGAAATTCTCAAAATAATCTTTCAGCCCTGCTCATATTCTGAGTGACAGATAAATTTATTTCCAAACCAAGATATTCCTCTCCCAAGAAGTCTGGGAGTCAGGTAGAGTCACAGTTAAAGGAAACCACCCAATCAGACCGTTTCTGCTATTCCAAATTACTAGCATAATTGGAACTGTCTTGTAATACCAAAATTCACTCATTTTTATGACTGAATTCAATAGCAACATTATCAGGAAACGCAATCAGGAAAATAATGCAGGTGAAAAACTGTGTGTTTCATATTATGCTTCCAGCGTTTATTTCATAGACAATGCAAGCACTTCACAGAATCTGCTTTGAAGTTCCACAATTTGATTACTTATTCAGCTGATAAAACTAGTTGTAGGCAACTGGTATCAGACCAGAAAAGATAGCAAAATTCCTCCTGTTAAAGTGGTTGTGGAGAATGAGTCAAGAAAGAGCAAAGTACTGTTTGATAATGTATTTTCCTCTAGCAGCAATGCTAGTTTAGGAACTTCTGGTCCCCAGCTGCTCATGGCTACTTCCTGACAACTGACAACTACTGACTTCCTCCACTGACAACTACTTCCCTTTGATGGAACAGTTTACAGATCTGCAGAACTTGCTCCTAAAGTTTTCCAGTTTTCCACATCTCAGCATTTACAAATCACCATATCAAGATATTTACAGACTAAAAACCAAAGTGCAGTTCTTGGCTACAAGTGAATGCAGCTACATGCAAAACTCAAATCAGTTTGAACTGCATTAAAACCCTTCCCTTGTAATCCTGAAGTCTGAAAGAAACGTTTTCTTTTAATCATAACATTAACATTTAAATATTATTTGATCAGGAGAGAAATGGAAATTCTGTCCTATTTGTAAACACATACAAAGAAAATCTACACCTTTTCCCACCAAAACACAGAAGCCTAAAGATCTATTCCAGCCTCCACCTGAGGAAGACTTCAACAGGCAGGAGTTAAGCTGAATTTCACCTTAGAGATGGATTCTGAAGAAACATGGTAAGGAAAAAAAAGCTTAATGAACACCATGTCTATATAAAAATTACCTAATTTGTAGATGCAGAGGTAGGAATAAAGTGGTAAGCTCTTAAGTGGGCTTATTCTGTTAGCCGTTGTGAATGTAACATCTGCCCTACTTCAAAAACCAAAGATCATATTCCAACCATTACTAAAGGTCTTCCCATAGAAATTATGTTTTAAAAAGCCTTTATAACATAGCATGAAATAGATTTCTTGGAATAAGGAGAGTTGAAGAGGAATCAGCACAGCACAACTCTTTCTGACCTAGACCACAGTGACCACTAGCCGAAGTCAAAACATTTCTGGATCTGTGAAACCAACGCAATTAGGGCCACTAGAGGTGAAGTTACAATATAGACTATATGTGAGCATCAACTAGAAAATAAACAGAGATTAGGAAAATAAGGCTCAAAGAGATTAAATGCCTTGCTGGAAAGAAGTACTGTTTAATGGATTGGGTACAGGCTTGGAAGTCATACATCATCCGTGCCATGATTCAGTTTAATTGTTTGATAAGTCTTCTTACCTGATTTTCAGAGAATGGAAACTTTGGTTCAATTGAACACAGCTGATCATAGTATCTACCAAAAAAAGGGAAGAAATAGCTATTAGATAATCAAATGAAGAGTTCTGTTTCTTACACTGGCACATAAGGAAAAGGGCGCAAAAATCCCACACACAAATAAGTTGGCAAACTCATTTTTAACTATGGAGGATTTGCAGGACAGACAGGAATTCTGCCTAAAGGGATTTTTTCAGGAGAAGAAAAAGTTCAATAGGAGGTAGTCTTCCACAGATAATCTGGAAACACTATCTCAGTCAGAAGTAGAAGAAGCTGACACAGGAAGTTGACCCATTTCACCTGATGGACAGTGGTTTAGTAAAGAATGTCATGCAAAGGAGTCCCTGTATACATACAGGAAGACAAAGGGTACGTTAGACATTAAGTCATGCTGCAAAAGTAAATTAAGTACAGCATTTAACCCATTAACAAGCTACACTGCACTCTCTTGCTCTAAACATTATATCCCGCTCCCCTACAATTTCTGACTCATCTGGTTAAACTTCAATGTCTTCGAAATAGATGCCATTTGCCTTGCACAGTATCAACTGCTGAGCCTAATCCTTGATAAAATTCTTTAGTTCTAAGCTTAGTTTTCATTAGAGTATATTGTAGCAGTCACAGCGAATTAAAACCAGAAGTTTCTCTGTGCCAGTATTTTGTCTACTCGCAGTGGGGAAAGAATGCCAGAAAGATAATATAGCAAGTATAGCACAGTCCCTCATACAATCTATCCAGGCAGCAGTTAGCAATTCAAAGTTTTCCTGAGTTGTACCCTACACTTGCACCACTTGTTAAACATGACAGGCTGAATGCAGAACAGAAAACCTTTCAAGTGCCAACTGCTGAGAACACCTGAAATGTGAAGCCTGTTTCCTATACTCTTCCTGTAGCAACTGCCATATGGGCATACACCCAACATTATACTGGTCAAATTCTTTTATTAACAACTTACATTCCCAATATACAAAACACCTTGTAGTAATGAGTTTCACAGTAGGTGAAACAGGTTTAACATTGTTCCTTTTTGCTTACATTATTAAGTATTAATCACTGTTGATCTAGACATGAAGCAGATGTACAAGGCCTATGTTCTGCAGACAATAAATGTTTGTTTAAAAAGTCAAGAAGCATTTTTAAAAGTCATATACAACAAAAATAGCGTTAGCACTTTCTTCAGTGAATTATATCTGCCAGTATACATAATAGTACAGGTTTCTGGCTTCAACTGAGCCACTGCAATTTAAGACACAATATACTAAGCCATATCTGAAGCTACAAAAACCTGCAACAGCAACCCAACAGGACTTCCACTAATAATTGAGTTGAAAGAAATTACTCCTAAGGTTAAAAAAATCTGCAGATGTTTACTGTGACAGCAGTTTAATCAAGATTAATTCTGAGTTTTATCAACTTACCAAGTATGTGAAAGGTATAGTTAATTAAAAAAACCAAAAACTAAACTTTAATGGGGATTTTAAAGCTAATGGCAATTTTTCTCACTGTCTACACAAATCTATTAATCTGTACTCTAACTTGCCACACGCCAGCATTAAGGTTGCTAATGCAAGAGCAGCCGTTTTTAAGTCAGATTTCAAATACCTCTACCGAGACACTTAACTTGATAAATCAAAGGCGTCTTTCAGAAAGAACTAAAATATTGGCAGTAACAGTCTGATAATTTTAAACTATGCGATAGTACAGTAACTAATATCTTCCAACATTTATGAAGCCAGCACATGAAAGGTACTGGCTTTAAAAGAATATATATTTATTTTTTTGTAAAAGATTTTCATTTGTCCATTTTCTTCATCTTTGATTTGTGCTTTCAAGGTATGACCATCACACTACTTTGAAATGAAGGAATAGTTAAATATAATTTAGTTAGAATTTTTAAGTGACCTTACATCGAAGGCTTGATCTAAAAAAATCGTACAGAACAATGTCCCTTTTGTAGTTAAAGAAATTTAGCTTTGCATGCTGATGCTTCCTCATTGGTTTAAGCTTGGTTTGATTTATCACATCATCACACTTTTTCCCCCCCATTTCCTGACCTAATTGGTTTCACTGATACGGATTAACACAAGCAGTACAAAAATAAGTTCAATACTAGTGCTGAAGATCCCTTCAACTGATGTATTTAAATGGACTTCCTTCACTGCCTTAGGCTGGTCTCAACACAGTCGTTTTCAGGTACTAGCACAAAGGCTTTCCGTGCAGTCTTCCTCGTGCCCCAATTTAATTTGTTAAGCAAAAGCCACCAATAAAGCCGAGTTGTCTTCCCAAGTTCCACGATTACCCTGCCCTCATCTGCCACGAGGCTAGTCAAGAAGCAAAGCTTGTTAAATGGCCTTGTGAAGCCTGGCCCACCTCAGCATTGGCTGTTTGCAAACAGAATCTGCTTTGTACTGTCAACAGAACCACAAAGAGAAAGAAAATAAACCAAGGAGGTGTATGTTCCTCCCAAGTATGCACATTGCTGCATTTAACATCAATGAATACTAACAACACAGGACTTCTTGTCTGGTTGATTTTAAACAAGTTCAGGACTTACGTTACTATTTTCTTTACTATTTTAAGCATGTGGTGTTATTCCTTTTTATTACAGGACTTGAAATTCTACTCAAGATTTAAGAGCTCTCTAAAAGTCAGCAGACCAAAAAAAACCCACCATGTAAAATAA
The DNA here is from genome assembly GCA_031468815.1 of Morus bassanus. Taxonomy (NCBI): domain Eukaryota; kingdom Metazoa; phylum Chordata; class Aves; order Suliformes; family Sulidae; genus Morus; species Morus bassanus. The sequence continues at coordinate 51,510,053 of CM062567.1, read as the reverse complement.
TTTAGTTTTGTTTAGCAGTAAATATACATAAACATAATGGTGTATATAAACTAAACATATATAAATAAAATGATAAATTAAGATGTTAACCACAGAACATCATGAAACTAGCAGCACAAGACAGAAAATAAATATCAAAAGAATGGCCACATTTGATGCACAAGTCAGTTACGTGTTGAAGGACGAGGGCAAACGTAAAAGGTGTTATTCAGAACAAATTTTATAGTAATCTAACTATCAAGACACAAAGAACAAAAATTGTCACGCAACACAGATGAGCATTGTGTGTTCGGCTGTGCCAGAATGGCAAACTACAGAAAACCATGCAAACATATCAACCGCTCGAGTTCCAACTACAGCAGTGAAAGGGAGGGCAGATGTCGCAGCAGAGATCTACATCTCGAAGTACAGCAGTCTTTCACTAAAATAGGCATTACATGCTCCTAAATGCTAGTAAAAATGAGTTACAGCAGTCAAATGAGTTGAAAGTCAAAGTTTAAATTAGAATTTAATTAAAATATATGTATTGCATTAAGAACCTCAAATCCTGTTCCTCCTTCAAAGAATCATAAAAAAAAGTCTCCTTCAAAAGAACATAAGAGACCAAGATCTGCCTTTGCTCTTCTAGATAAGAACTGAAGTCCTGAACTCACAGCTGGAAGCCAGAACTGCAACTTTCAGCCCCCAGAGAATTTGACCATTCAAAATAAAGCCATGCACCCCCCCTCCCTCTCCATTTTTTTTTTTTTTTTTTTTTTTTTTAAAGAACTGCAGGAGTTGTTAGCAAAATTAAACCAATTAAACTCGCACCACCACTCCATCCCTCCAGAAAACGGTAACGAAGTCCAGGCTATCTTTAATATTAAGAGAGGAAGCAAGGAACCCCTTGAAGCTATAATTATACTCAGAAGAAAAAAAACCAACACTAAATCAAATTTGCTATGACAGAATTTAAGGGGAAACATCTGTACCAAGCTCACCTACGTCACCTTCAGAGCACTCAGATTCTCAGAAAACAAAGAAAGCTTGGAAGCAAGCTGAGGTCTTTCCCAGTTACACTGTGCCTCTTTTCACTGGGTACCTCAAATACTTCTTCAAGAGAAGCATTTGTGTTCATCAGTCGAACAACAGTGCACCACGCACTTTCAAAGCTTTATTGGTCAGTGTTTGCATAGGAAATAGGGCTGCAACTGAGTTCATTTCTTCCATAAAAGAAAAAATTCTGCAGTAACTACTCAGCAGAACAAGGCTTCTGAAGATTACAAAACCCTGGGTAAATTCTAGATTAATTAGCAGAAGATTAAGCCCTCATTTCTTAACAGTTAAATGGTTTACAGTGCTCTACTAGGTATTACGGTCTATAAAAAGCCACAAAAGAAGTAAATGTATGCAGAGTGTCCACGTTGTAATTACCTCTTCCAACATTACTTCACTAACAAACCAGTTTTAAACACCAACTTTAAGGCAAATCTTGCTAAAGTTGTTACTTAAACAGAAAACTGAGTACAACTCTTAAATAGCAACAGGAAAACACAGGAAGATGGAGACAGAGAAAGGAATTTTCAGAGGAAACACAAGGCACTCAGACACCTGTGCTCTTTCAATCATAAACTCAGCTGGATACTTCAAACTTCTGGGTGGCAGACAGTCTGACTTTAAGGTAACTGCGCCTTACAGAATACTAACAGAATATATGTCAGAATAAGAAGAAACTTATATTCCAGCAACTGTAATGAATATAAATGGTCAGATAAACCACTCATAACTTGTTAGAGATAGGGGAAAACATCTGATTGCTTTATTTTCTCTTATATTTAATTCAGACCTTCATCTTGCCTCACTTCCACTGTAAAGGGAACAAGCATTCTCAAACGATACAATTTAAAATGCAGGTGTTTTATGAGAGGAGCTTCTGTGTAGCAGGGATACCACTTCTTGTTCACACATAAGGTGGCACCAGTGCAGAGCCACATTCAACACCTCCTGACTACTGCAACAGCACCTGGGCCAGCTGGAGTTATCTACTGATCAGCAGCAGAAAGACCAGATCTCTGCACACAGAATTGGCTCAAAAGGAAAACTGACAATTATGCAATTGCAAATTTCCCTTCCATTATTCAGAGATAAAACCTGAGGTGAAGTTGCACACTGTGGCTTGAATGAATCTAATGACCTACTGGCAGTAAAAAAGGGAGGTCCTGCTCAGCCCCTTGGATTTCAAGCAACACTACTTTTGTCCTCTCTTGCGCCAGTCCTGATATTCATCTGACCTTCCACTGAACTCATCCAAGTTGCTCACCTGTCATAAAGCCATGCACACCTTTTGCCTTCCAGAAATAGCATAAGAGAAGGACCAGAACTGAAGAGAGGGCTCTCCTTTGGCAGCAGAGAGCTCTTAGATAGGGTCAAGTCATATGATGTGGCTGGGCCAAACAGGGATTTCAGATAGAAACTAATCACAAACCTGGTTGGCACCATTAGAAAAGGAAGCTCAGTTCCAGCATTCAAGGGAAGATAATCATATGCCTTCCAATTTGGCTAGCAGATTCCCTGTTACAGTTCATCGACGCTCATTATTTCCCTGACCTTCAAAAGGCATACACAGTAGTACCTTTGAAAGCATACACAGTAATAAACAAGAATAGAACAGGGAACTACAAAGATAGTGTAAAACACGATCAGTACAGTCATCACTTTTATAGCCCAAACACCCAGTGAAGGGCTGATAAGCTCAAAAAACGTTAGTAACTCATTCTATAAATATCGTCTTCTTTTTAATAAGTCACTTGTTTCCCTTCCATTGCTTTTCATTTAAGTTTATAAATAAGAAATTCTAGTGAACATCAAGTGTATTTCTACTTGTTCATGATATTACAGAAATACATCATGTGTCTACAAGTATCATTTCTCCCTATACTAGAAAAATCCCTCTATCTTTTTTTCCTTCTTTAAAAAAAAAAAGAAAAAAAAACAACAACAAAAAACTTGCTGCCACTACATAAAAACTCATATCCTGGTACCGCAAATCTTGGACCCCAGCTTTACAAATAGAAGTGTGTACTTAGTATTAACCTAGTGAATGAATCACAGTGAACTCGGTGAGCAGATGAGCTACAAATAAACGGGCTCACAGTATCTGCAACACAGAGAAAAAGATCAAACAGGATTGGCCCAATAAGATATACTACAATCCATAAATGTTCTGGATAGAAAAGAACAAGTGCTTTTGTAGGTGATGGAGCAATTAGTCCTAAAGCAGGCTTCATGCAGTTTACCAGGCAGAAGGCACAGATTAATCTTTTGCTTATCTAACTTGTGATAATTCCAGCACACTGGAGGCACCAGTAAACTTTCTGGTAACAAAGTAAGTGTGTTAAGTGGAAAAATAAAGATATGACTTTGCAAATACATTAAAAAGCTGCTAAACCCAAACAACAGAAGGAAAATATGACAGTAGGGGGCAAAAAAAGCAATAAAACTGAAGAGAAAGCCGTCAGTTGTAACAGCAAAATGCAACACTGAAATAAAAGGCACACCTGCTCTCTCCTAAGAGGAAAATAGCCTGCAATTTCTACCTAGATCCAGTCGTGACTGGCAGGAGGGGAAGCTGATGGGGCCTAGGCCTCCCCCGCCGCCCCGGCCCTGCCATCATACGACACCCCGGGACGCCCAAACCCCGCAGCCCTGCGGCGAGGCTGGGGGACCCCGAGATGCTGCAAGGCGCCCCAGCGCCTGGCCCCGGCGGCGGGCCGGCGGCGGAGGGGGGGGGGCGGGCAGGCAACCCGCAGGCCGCGGGAGCCGGCCCGGCCGCTTCCTCCCGCTGGACCCCCCCCCGCCCCGCCCCGCCCCGCTCCGCCCACACCTGGGCCTGCCCGGTTCCGGCTCCGCCGCGCCCGGGGCCTGTGCCTGGGGCTGCCGCCGGGGCCCCTCAGCCAGCCGGGGCGCCGGGGCGAGCGGAGGGATGGCGGCGGGGGCGAGCGCGGCGCGGCGGGGCGCTGAGGGGCCCGGCCCGGCCCGGCCATACCTGAGGAGGGTCTCGAGCGCGCTCTCGTGCTTGTCGAGGGGGCGGCCGAGCGCGCTCTTGCGGAGCTTGCTGAGCTCCTCGGCGGCGCGGCAGTGCTCGGCCTGCGCGTCGCCGCCCGGGTAGCTCTGCTGGATGAACTTGCACAGCGGCTTGGCCAAGTCCACCTCCGACGCCTTCTTCAGCTGCACCGAGATGAAGTTCGTCATGGCGGCCGGGCGGGCGGGAGGGAGGGAGGGCGGGAGGGGGCGGCCCGCCACCGCAGCTCCGCGCTCCCTTTTCCTCGCCGAGCGGCCCCGGCCCACCGCCTCACCAGACCGCGGCCGTAGCCCTCCGCTTCCGGGATCGTCGTGCGCGTTCCCGGCGCGGCCGCGTCACGCGCCCCCGCCCCGCGCGCTGTCCCCGCCTCCCTCGCGCAGGCTGGGCGCGGCCGTTGCCGCCTCGGGGAGGCTCCTGAGGGGAGGCGGGCACCGCGATCCTCCGATAAACCGCCCCCGGGCGCCGGGGGGTCGGCACAGCCGGCGGGAACGGCGGGCCCCGCGGGTGGGTGGCGCGGGGGCTGAGGGGCGCCCGGAGGCCGGGGCAGGGCGGAGGGCTCGGGTGCCAGAAGCGTCCTTTGGCGAAAGGCGTGACCGCAGAGCTCCGCTGTGCTAAGGGGAGCTTCGGTAGCCGGTAACGCAAGCTGTGACGCGCCGGTAAAAGTAGTGGCTACTAGAAAGTTAGGGAGACTTCGGGTTTGTAACGCGTTACAAGGGAGCAAAGGGTCCCGCACTCAACCCACCCTGAGAATCGGTATTTTAAATAAAAGTAAAACGTTGTTGCTCTACAGCAAATACTGAAACGTCTCTGTTGGCATTAAAAGGCACAGATTGATGTGTTGCTGTTAATTATGGCTCTGTCATCCGCATCACACTTGCTTTCTGCTGACTCAGCCCAGCATAGCTCAAATAGGCAAAACAGGCAATCTGCAAGGCTGGCTTGTCTGAAGACCGAAAAGGGGCGTTCAACCCACGTTCTCATTTCCCCCTTTCTTCTGCCGCTTGTTCCAGACAGCTAAGGCCTGCTGTTTTCTTATTACATAAGCCCCGAGGTGATAATACCATTAAAAGGAGTGGTAAAAGTGCTTTTAAAATTATGTAACAGGGTTCGTTCTCGTGTTGTAGCAGACCATCAGTTTTGCTGTAAAGCCAACAATTCCTTCCTACTCAAAGTGTACGAAGTAGAGCTATCTTCTTTGTCATCTGATGAACATCTGAAGTGGTGGCATAAGAAAAGAGTGGAGCCTGGGAAATCTGTCTTAACTGCTCCTGTCACCACTGGGAGGGGTGGCTCTGGCAGCGTTACCCATCCCTGTACACAATCCAGAGCTGCTGTGGCAACAGCAGCTGGGCCGGCACAGGCACAGGCACAGGGAAGGAGGCAGTGGGGTTGTCCCCGTTCTGCTGCTTCCAGTTGCCTTCAGTGGAGCCCAAGTGGTTATCCTTCAGAGCCTTGCTGGGTTGCTTCTGTTACAAACCTTTGCTATATTCACAAAAAGTGAGTATATATGTTAACCGTTCCTTGGTGCGCGCCTGCCTCCCTGCGCTGAGTAAAGACCCAGCTCAATTTCTCGTAGCTCAATCAAAACCACGCAGTAGTTGACTTGATTTTACATTAAAAAAAAAAAAAAAAGTATTTTTATCATACAATGAATACAGAAAGTAAGCTGTCCTGCCTTACTCATATCTGGGCACGTGAGCTCCTCATTGCTTTTTTTTTTCCCCCAGGTTGGGAACGTACAGTTGTGAGCATTTGGTCTCTTAGCCTGAGTCAGCCTTGCGCTGACTGCGCTTTCCTGTCCCAGGGGAAACCTCACAAGCTTCGATTCTGATCAGGCTCAAGATACAGGCAGCTGGGCAGTTGCCTCCCTTTGTTCCCAACACCAAGACCGTACGGGGTATAGTTAGCCTGCCCATCATTACACGATACATGGCTATCTATATATGGAAGATGGAAGCCATCAATACCTTCCAGCGTAACAGTCATAAACACGGAAAGGGTGTGAACAGGGAAGGGCAAAAACTGCAGCTATGAGATCATAGTTCTGCTTTGGAGCCATGGTGACCTTTGGATGGCTGTTGCTTAACAAATGCAACAACTGATACTTGCTTTCCTAAACCATCCACCGACACAGCCCAGAAATTTCACTTTGTCTTAGAACAAGTTTCCAGAACGTCAGATGTACAGGTGATTTGCTTCTTTCCTACGGATTGCTTAGTAAAGCAGTACTGCTCTGAAGGCTTTGTTCTGATTATTACAATTATAATATTATAAGCAGTAATGACTTGTCTCCTTGTTACCTCTGACTAGTTAAGTACTATTTCCCAATTTAGAGATGAGGAAGCCACAAAGGCAGTAGTTATCAGCGCAGGGGGCGTAATCGACATCTTCTGACTCAGAGTCCTGTGCTTTAAACAACAGACCATACTTCCTCCTTCAGAAAATTTATGATAGTATCTAAGGGAACCACTTTAAAACAGGTTTCCCCTAAAATGTTTACAGTAATGCAGCATAAACAAGTTACAGCCATATTTAAGCGTTACCAAGGTCACGGATACATTTAATTTTCATGTAGAGAGATCATTAGATGTCCCCAGTTTTCCTCTTTTTCCCAAACAACCATTATGTACACATAGAGCACTGCAGTTTTGCAAAAGCATTTCTAAAAGTCGGATTTGCTTTCAGTATGCAAATTGGCTTTTCTGCATGTTTTTTGTCTGCGATTTTTGGACAGAAAACTTTTCACTGGACTCTGATGTCCTATTTTATGCTTGCTTTCTGTTCACAAATTTTGTGTACAAATATTTCATTAAAGCATGGTTTTATTCTGCATTTGCCATTTTTTGTTCTGTAGATTTTGATCATGCTGCATTATCCGTAGCGTAAGAGTTGTCCTGGAGCAATTGCACAAATTGGCAAACAGGTGCTATGCTAAGAGAATGAAAAATCAGCAAAAGGAAATACAGCAGCTAGTTGTTCATTTCGTTAGATCTGATGGTCCTCTTGCCTAAAGCTTCCTTTAATCACTCAGATCCAACCCCATTTTGATACTCTTGACATAATCTTTCAGTGACATAGGGTAAGGACCGAGTGTTTTATCACCATTTGTCTTTTGACCATGAGTTTCAGGAGTGATTATCATCAGTTGCCAAAATGAGGGAATGCAGAAAACCAGTTGTGTGTCAGAAGAGGCTCTGACTGGATCTAAATAACCCACCTAGTCCTACGGCCCATTTGGAAGAAAATGTAAAATTCTCAGGACATAGGAATGAAATTTCTCCCGAACAGCCCATAATCAAAAGCACCAGGAAGAATTCCTACCATTTCCTTCAAATTTGACACTCCTTTACCTTTTGTTTCAAAATTTAGAGGAACTATTAATCCTATTTTCCTCAATTTTAATTTGTATTTATTAGAGTTTTATATTTCTCGTAGGTGAGGAGGGACCTGAACCAGAAGATACATTAATAGCAAACTCAGCTGGGCAGAGGCTGTGCTCATCTTTATGCTTGTAGAGCCACATTCACAAGAGTGCTCGATATACCACCCTCCCACTCTTCCAATGCTAAATAAGAAAAACACATCTGCAGTCTAAATTCCAGGTGTGATCCAGGTCAGGATGAAGAAAGCAGAGGCTGGAGAAGGGGGAAAACAGGTCTAAATCAATACTGTTGGGACACTTACTTAGGGTAGACACTTGTGTATGGTGGTACTTACCACAAAGCTGCCTTTCAACCACAGGCTAAATACGGATAGCGACTATGTCTGATTTTCGCTTGAGGAGAGGGTGCTGGCACAACTGTCTAGAATAAGAAGGGCATCACATGCATAGCTAGTGGCACAGAAGAGAACCTTGTAGACTAAATAAATGGCAAGCAGGAGCAGAAGTAGGGATCAAAGGAGACCAAAGAGAAGATGGAGGTGAAGTAATACGCACTTAGATGCGATACAAAAGAGAGGGAGATTATGCAAGGCCTGGAAACTGTTGACCTAGGTAAATAATTTTACCTGCTGCATTGTAGGTGGACTAGAGCAGAGCAAACGGAATCCAACCAGCATGAGTGCAACATTTTCCATAAACAGTTGCAAGAATATTAGCTATTAGGCCAATTAGTGTGTGGCCTCAAATTTTCCTCAAGTCTCAGCAGGCTTCAGAAATATGCCATAATACTGATCACATAATGAGAATGCCTGCACTTGTCACTCAAATAAACCACAGAAACGGGAAGAAACAGCTCTTCACTGTCCAACATCATGGTTTGTAGTAGTGGGCCTTTGTAATAAGCACCAAAAGCATTGCTAAATTATTTTCATATATCCTATCAAAGATCTGTGGTAAAATTATGGCCCACTCAAAAGGATTTCTAAGATTTTTTAAATATTATTATTTTTACTGCTTATACTATTCATATCACTGTGGTTTTAGAAGATTTACAAAGCAGAACAACTTGTAGAAGGCAGCAGCAACTTTCAGTTCAGTAAGAAATAGCTGAGAGGCTATTAAAACATGTTTCCCAAAAGCTGAAGGTCAGGATTAGTGCAAGGTGTATAAATACAAACATATAAAATGCTTTTTTACAATGCATTGAATAAAACTGCTTGCTATTTAGCTATATTACCATAGTACTGTATGCCATATGTTAGGGCACAGCACAGGGGGTGCTGGTTGACAGCTGGCTGAACGTGAGCCAGCAGTGTGCCCAGGTGGCCAAGAAGGCCAACAGCATCCTGGCTTGTATCAGAAATAGTGTGGCCAGCAGGAGCAGGGCAGTGATGGTGTCCCTGTACTCGGCACTGGTGATACCACACCTCGAATGCTGTGTTCAGTTTTGGGCCCCTCAGTACAAGAAGGACATTGAGGTGCTGGAGCGTGTCCAGAGAAGGGCAACGAAGCTGGTGAAGGGTCTGGACAACAAGTCTTACAAGGAGCAGCTGAGGGAGCTGGGGTTGTTTAGCCTGGAGAAGAGGAGGCTGAGGGGAGACCTTATCGCTCTCTACAACTACCTGAGAGGAGGTTGTAGTGAGTTGGGTGTTGGTCTCTTCTCCTCCCAAGTAACTAGTGACAGGACGAGAGGAAATGGCTTCAAGCTGCATCAGGGAAGTTTAGATTGGATATTAGGAAAAGTTTCTTCACTGAAAGAGTGGTCAGGCATTGGAACAGGCTGCCCAGAGAGGTGGTGGAGTCACCATCCCTGGAGGTGTTCAAAAAATGTGTAGATGTGGCACTTCGGTACATGGTTTAGGAGGCATGGTGGTGTTGGGTTGATGGTTGGGCTTGATGATCTTAGAGGTCTCTTCCAACCTTAATGATTCTATGATTCTGCCTCCAGTTACACGCTCTCTACTTAAAAAGAGGCAATGTTTACACAGGTACACAGCAAAGCATAAATGTGCGGTGCTGTAGATATACTGATACAAGTCTGGTGACCGGTAGCCCCCCTAAATGGGCACTTCTACTCTGAATGAGAGTGTTTGTGAGGGTATAAATTCACACCCTGTTTCCCATCTATTGGTTATGGGGCAACTAGACATAAGAAGAGATGGATGTAATAGAGGTATCATTGTCGTTTAATCCTGGGCAGATTGCACAGCTATTTACTGAATCCAACCTTGCGTGTAAGTTCCTGAAAAATCCAAAGTCATGCACGAGTATTTGACTTAGATTTTGGCATGAAAATTCTGTAACTGGCATATTTTGGTGCGATGTTTATGGTGTGGGGTTTGAAAAAAGTACAGAGCCTTCTTCTGAAAGTTTGTTGAAAGAAGGAAAAGGTTTGTTCTACCTTTGTTTCGTGTTGAACTGTTGATGTTACTTAGTAAATAATTAATTCTACTTTACATATATAAATTATGGCATTTTAAATAATTTTTACCTTTAGGAATGGAAAGCAAAATACCTGTCATATTGCATTAAAAGCAGATGAAAAATCAAACGTCTGCTTTTTGTGATAATGGACTAATTTTTGCCTTACACTGCACTTATTCTTGCTCTGAACATTTCCTTGAACTGCCATAGGATTTCAGAAGCCCCAAGAGGAGGTGGGTAGTGTTCTAATGTTACCACATCTTCAATTAAAAGTTAAAAGAAGAAAGGATTAATGACCTTGAAACACAAGTGTTTTGCAATATATCCTCCCCCTAACTATGCTGTGTTTTTACTGCTTCTAATTTTAAAATAATAAACAATTGAAATTTAAGTATGTGATTCTTTATTCATTCCAGAAGAGAGACGACCTTTTTATATTGCAAATTGCTCTTACAAGCTTGGCTAATTAAGCTACCCCGTAGGATTTGAAAGTCAGAAAGTTTTCACTTAAATTCTGTATTACTAAATAATGCAAATATATCAATAATGGAAAGTAACAAAATAGATGAAAGATAACTGGGTAACTTTGAATCTCTTCATTATTGCAGTATGGGGCGTACCTAAAGCAATGGCTTTATTTTATTCACTTTAAAACATCGCTCTCTTTATTTAAGACATTGTATTTCACATTTTATAAAGAATTTTGTCCAAATATGTCATCAGTTCAACCCAAATATTTTTTTCATCAAAGGACAGAGTAGCCTTCAAAGAAACAGAAATTAATATTTGTCCTTTGTTGGTACTTTACAATATGTAATTAAATTTTATATTAGTTTTGCCTATATATTCAATGCAAGAAAAATACATTTTCCTGTTTATTACTTTACAACTACAAGGCTTGACTAGAAAACTCCATGTATAATTTGAAGACTACTAGGTTTATTACTTTGAAGATGTGAAAGAAATTACATCTGTTTAATTGAGGAAGATCCTTTATAAGTCGTCGTTGACTTAGTATTTATTTCAACAGTACTTTCTATTTGGAGTATTTCTTATCCTGAAATATCTTATAAAATATTCAAATAGAAATAATTTTACGTAGCTTGAAATAGGTCTGGATGGAAGTAGGGAATTAGGTAGTCAGTCATTATACAGCATAATGCTTGCGAGTATAGAGGCATCGCCTCTTGCTACCTGCAACAAGCATGACGGTAAGATCGATCCTGACAGAAATACCTTCACTTGGTAAACTTCACTAAAAAACACTGCTGAAATTCAGTTCTGTCATTCAACAGACTCTTTTTATAGCAAGTCAGAGGTTTGCACCACTAAGCAACCCTCTCTATTGACAGTGAAGTATTTTATTTTCAGCAGTTCAGATATCTAGAACTCCTTTCCTGCATAAAGCATGCTGTTTTGTTTTTTGAGAAGGCAGTAATAAACTTTGTCCCTCTTGTGGGCTGCGTAGATGTGCCCCAACAGAGACAAGCTTGTTGCTCATGCGTGAGGCGGGAAGCGTCTGTCCCTTGGCTGGGGGCATGTGCCTCTACTCTGGTGCCTGTAGCAGTGGCTGCCCAAATGCGCGGTTCAGCTCTTGGCTCGTTGCTAGGTTATTTGCCACCTACTCACTAATTCACATTAGCAATGAGACACTGTGCTCTGCCTACTCAGTAATGTGACATTGAGGGGTTTTGAACCAAGGTGAATCGAAAGCCAGAGAGATTTTTGAGCATGCTCGTATGGGCCGACCCCCCTTATCCCCATCAGTCCGTATTGCCATCATCTCTGTGTAGGTGGAATCTACTATGTAAAAGCGTCTTACAGTCGGGGAAGAATTTGCCATTACGTGCTGGACAGAGCAGAATCACACTGCTGCAGCAGTATTAGGAGACAACAGCAGGGGCCAAGGCCTAATCTTAGGTCCAAGGGGGATGAAAATCATGTAAGGCAGAAAGCAAAGACCTGATTTAAAAGCTGTAAATTCAAGGTTTCTTCTTGTAATGCGGTAATTGAATGAATCATTCCCCAGGAATGCAGTCCAGGAAGAACAGCTGTCGTCTTCGTTCTTTGGAAACAACCTACTCCGGTGAACAACAGTCTGAGACCTTACAAAAGATGGAAAGATCAAACAAAAGATAGAAGACCCTGAGATCAGGGTTGTTCCGTGGGCCATGCAGGGAGGGGTTTATGACTTTTCCCAGTTCAAAACATCTGAATGCATGCACTGACAGGCTTACAAAGAACCACCTCTAATAACAATACAGGGAATCCACTTCTAAAAGCAGTGAAGATCCTCATGTCCTGCTGTTAAACTTGTCCATAATGCGATGTTTTTATCTGTACGTTCCAAATGTAATGAGTCAGAACACAGTTTCTCCGTTACGTAATGTAACAAATGCCAGCACAGGCAGTTCTTTTGCAAAGTTTGGTCCGACCACAAAAATTTGGGGATAAAGAAATGGCGACAGGATTTGCCGACAACACTGCCAGAGGATTCCTCCTAAAAATGCTTGCTTTGCAATGTTGAAAGGAGAAATGATAGATGAACTTGCACTGGAGCAGTCTACAAAAAATAAGATGCAAAAAATGTGGTTTAGTCTTCTATTTCATCATACTGTTGGCTCTATATGGCCGTACACGGTGCAAGCAGGCCACAAAATCCAGCATTAGCAGTGTGCTTTTGCACAAAAAAGGCAAGGGGAGGATGATTCAATCAAAGGCATTTTTATAATACATGCCTTTTTCTATATTTTTTTTTTCATCAAAGGAGATAACTGCGGCTAAAGTTGCTTCTAACTGTGGTAGGACATCCATAGGACATCACAGAGTCTGGCTCAGACATTAAAGGGGAGAGTTTCAGAGACACTGGATGAGCCAGTTTGTGCTATGAGACTGCACTTCAGTCAACACCTTTGCAAAAGTTATATAAATTAGGGCAGATTTCAGTGCACTTTCTCATATATGATTCATCCCAGCATGAAGTATCTGGACATGGCTTGACTAAGGCCAGTACCTGAAATGTTACTGTAAGGAATTTAGCATGCAAATTATGTTCTACAAGCTCAAGAGATTATCCCTAATACTTACTTCATGAATTCTCAGGTTGCTCTGCCTGACATTCCCTCTGAAGTTGAAGCTCTTCCCGTCATATACACAGACTGACATTTTTGTAATGAGTCACTTCTAGGGGGAAAAAAAATCCATTTTCTTAATTGATATTTTCTTGTGTGGAATCAGACATTCAGCTGATTTGTATATGCAACATTTCTTCCATTCACACTGACTGGTATATACTGTGATGTTGCGTTCCTTTCAAACGCGTACGCCTAGCAACATAACACTGTTTCCTCTCCTTTCAGATACAGAGATGTTGAAATACACAAATAAGATATTTCAAGGAGCATGAGACAGTATATTCCTGCTTCAAATATTATGTTTAAATGAATGCTTAATTACTATCCATTCCCTATGCAAGCATTGACAGGCTTATCAGCTGTCACTTTTGCAATCAGCTGGCACTACCTACAAACTACTTAGCTGGGAGTTTGACGATGATTAGGCAAAACTGACATTAAATTGTCCTTGGAATCACTCTAGGACAGCAAGTGAATGTCACAAAGTAAAAAGCAAAGACTAATCGTTTCTTTACCGATAGAATCCTTCATGCTTCTGTAACTCTGATAACACCAGGTGTGCGTGTGGCTGTCCACTTTCAGGTTTGTGTTTTTGTGCATCCTTTCTGTACCCCTACGTCTACATTTGTTTCTAGCATCTGCTTCCTCCACTTTTCACAGGGTTCAAAGAATGCGCTTCAGATTGGTTAGCTAGATGTGAGTCATCGTAGCAGGTCAATTCATTTTCCCATGGCATGTTTTGTTCCACCTCATGATTGCCATTTTTTCCATTTCAATCTTACCAGTATTACCTGCTTGGCATGGCAGTTTATCAGTGACTAATGAGGTACCTATTTTCAGGGATGAAGCAGCTAAAGAATTTTTTCTTTACTATGTAGATGATTCAATATGACTTTTCGTTCAACAGACCTAGTGTTTATACGCTAATTATTTAGATGTTCTATTTTATTGGCCAGAAATGTATGCAATGATTCAACGGCAACCATCTCCGTCTGTATAAAACTCATATAAGGTCTAAACATATGCACATTAAAATATGTGCCCAAAAAACAGCTCAGTGAGAGATGGGAAATTTTACTTGTGATCTATTATTTGTTAAGAGCAAAGATAGAAATTAAAGATGAAAACTTAAGGCTCACCAGAAATTTTTTTCAGAAGTGTTATAGTTGTACTCAGTCATTTGCACTCTTGGGCTGTGACAGCATGCTGACACAGTATCTCATCCCTGACAGACAAAAAGTTTGCTCCAACTCATTTCCCCTCCTGTTTTCTCATATACACACACGGAATGATAAACCATGTTTGAGAATGGCATATTAGCCAGATTATATGCAGGGAAACAGAGGAATGAAGAACGGTAACTCTTTAGGGAATGGAAAAGGGAATACTGTAAAGAATGGAGGACTGTGGGCGATTATTGAAAGCTGAGGTGGTGACTCAGAACACTTGTGAAAAAGCATCAAGCTCAGGGTGTCCTGGCTAAGTTGAGTGCAAAATGTTTAGGGCTTTTACACATTCAATGAGGAACACGGGAAGTGTGGTTTTATTTGCCGTAATCCCTAGTAAATAACTACAGGTGCATGCAAAGGTCTTTGCAAAGATTTAGGGACACCTTGTGAATGTTAACTAAGTTAGACAATAATTGAAGCAATTATATATTAATAGACCTATCTTAAATATACCAGAGAAGTTATTTACCAGAAGAATTCTCATGCCATGCCCAGGAGAAGAACTGGGGATTTCTGTTTTAGTATAATTCATTAACAAATTGTGGCCATTACCTGTCCCTGTCTCTCCCCTTTTACTTCTCTTCACATTCCCAAGAACACCTGTACCAGAAGTGGTCTTCCTAAAAAATGAGGAAACTACTAGACCGGTAGTATTTGCTGAAGACCTTTCCATGCACGAGCCAGCATGAAAGCAGTCTGAGGCGTGGCCGAGATGTTCTTCAGTACTTGTCATGCATAGTGCTGAAAAGTCCTATGGGAAACATAGCAATTATGGTGCAAGTTAGGGCAACTCTTAGGGTGGCTGGAACTTTTCCAGGGACCAAACTGGCCTGGGGCAACTTCAGAATGGAGATAAGTACGTATTTCTTGCATTTGCTTTCTGCTCTGTACTACACCTGAAAGGAACTAAGCTGTCTGACATTATTTTAGTTTTCTAGCGTTGTCAGTATTACTGTGCTGCAGAGGAAGAACACAACTGCATGAATTACTGTCCAAGCAAATAAAAAAATGCTGTCTGAAGCAACATACAATGGTAAAGAGCCAACAGATGAAGACAGATGGAAATGTACAAGGTTACTTGTCTTATCTAACGCACAGTGCAGAGATTCCTGACGTAGCCCCACCAGAACTAGTTCTCAAAGCAGAAGCGCTGCCCCAAGCCAATTAGCTCTGTGTAACAGCTCAGAGGTAGCTGTCGTACCATACTGTACAACCTACAACATTGTTACCATCAAGGAATAAAATGCACTTTTCCCCTTATATCTTAAAAATTCACTTACAGAAGGGAATGAAAAAACTTTTCATGGGTAATGATGGTAAGGGTAAAACCATGTTTCCACCCTTACCCTCAGCACTGCCTAAATAAATAGGGGATACCAATAGAAGTGATAGGGAGCGCATTTTTTCTAGCCACAAGATAAAGCTAAAAGTAATAACATTCATGCCATGCTTTTGACTTATTTCCTGAGAGGAGTAGTGTATCCCTTGAATCTACTACCAACTGCAAATGCCATGCTGACAAAATTCATCTCTCAGTGTCCAAAGATTACAGTGTACATAGCTATCATGTATTAATTTAATATTGGATTTTCTCCTTGTTACAGGATCAGCTCTCTGCTTTATGACTATTGACACATGAAATAAAACACAGTGACCAGAACGCTTTTGAAATTAAGTCAGATTTTATTGTATAATGGACTTTTATCAGAGTGGGGAAAAAACCAAGTCTCATAAAACCAACTGCTAGTTAGTGGTTATGGAAAGAAAGTCAATCTGCAATTAAACTATAATGGTGGTACATTAAATAGGAGTGAGTAATGGTAGCTAAACTTAATTAAGGATGGAAATATTTAAAATATCAGTAACAGTTTTTTATACAGAAACCATATGATGAGTTTTGGCTTGATTACTCTCAGAAGGCCCGCTCCTGTACAACCCTTCAGGCAAAACACCTGCTGAGATCTATATGCTTATAAAGAGAGATTACAGACACATTTTAAAGCTGATAAAGACTCTCTGGATGCAGGCAACAATTACATAGCTATTGCCCAGTCCTGTGAGATACAGTGTGCATTACCTTTTGGTGGGGTGTGCCTCTTTGTGGAAAAGTACTGTTTGGATTAAATATTAGTTTACGTGGACTACTGGACGCAATTACAGCTCAGGAAAACTTTTTGTGATAATTGCATTCTTGGATTTTCATGTAATGATCATGTCTTGGCATGGAAGGTAGAGAGTATACTTGAAACTGTGTTCTGTGATCTCAGCTGTATCACCTTATTAGACTGTACACTGCCTGAGGCAAGAAACCCTGACTGTCCACTGTCAATTATTTACACACACTCCGAGGCACTGAGAGAGTAACCTAGTTCAGCTAGCAGAGGATCCTCTTCACATGTCCGCCAGTACATGCAATATGGAGGTCTGGGCTGATCTGCTCTCGAGCACTGCTGCTAGGACAACGTATACCCTACAGGGCCACACAACGGCCTGTACCACCAGCACTTACCTTCACCTGTGATGTGCTTCTTCAGATATTCAGCTGTCTTGTTTGCTAGGCTGACTACACCATCACACCAAGAAGGCACAAGAGAGGACATCACACCACGCTCCAGCTCCAGAAGGGCTAAGCGGTTGGTGACTGTCGGAGCCAGCATCTGCCTTGCACCTACAATGACAAACAAAAAACAGTGTTGGTAGTAGAAAAGCACAGCCACAACAGCTATACCTATGTTTTCACTTTGGCTTTCACCTGCAGTTGCAGACCTTCCTCCAGCAATGCCAGCTGAACTCCAAACCCCGGGACGCCAAGCACTGCCTAGCAAGACTCCCTGGAGCTGACTGTGACAGACTCTGGCTACAACTTATGCTGGTAAGAACAGCAAAAGTATTTTGTATTGAATAACACTCCTTGAATAAAATTCCTGGCCTGGCCAGGAATATGGTCACATAACCGTACAAATACCATGCTTCCTGAAATGGTGCCTTGGAAGCAGTTTTTGGTTTGCACAAACCCACATCTTTAAACACATACGGTTGCATGAATACACACTCAAAAATGCTTTCAAAGCCAAAAGGTCTGATTTCTTTTTCTGACATAACTGTAGCGTATCCCTATGTATGGACATCCCTGTAATAATCTGGAAGCACCCTGCAGTCTGCAGTGTGAACCTGGATAGAGTAATCTCAAATGCAGCGTAGACATAGCCAGCGTATCTGCTTCATTCTCTAGGCTCACGTTAGCATTCCTTGAAGCAGCAGTAAGGTTTCAATTACATTGCATCGAAGACGGAATCTGTACCAGTGAAACCCAGAGAGCACAGTCTTTGTGAAACTTCCAGGATCACAGGGAAAAGAAAGCAGTGCTACAAAATGCCAGGAATGTTGCAACTTCTCTAAAAGACTTCTCAGTTAGCAAAATCTGATTGATTGAACTGTTTGCTTGAAGAAGTGAAATGGATGACCAGGAAGCACTTTCCTTTCATCATACATACTTCAGAAGAATGATACTGGGAGAATAATATCTTCTTATCCTCTGTTGAAGTACGTCTAAAGCTTTTTTTCAAAAATACACATAACCGGATGCTAGTTTTGAAAATGTCATCATGCCCCAGGATTGCTTTCATAAATATGAGGAATTGTAGCCATTGCCAAGATGTGCTTCTTTCCTATTTTTGGGCATACTTCGGAAGCTCATACTTAGCCAACACTCGCTGCACTCAGGGGAAGTTGTGCTTAGGTAAGGACTGACACAGCCTCATCATAACAGGATTTTCTGGATTTCTGAATCTCAACCCAAGTCTACAGCTAAAGTTTTGAAACTAGTCCTTAGACTTATAATGGTCTACAGCAAAACCACAGAGATGAATAAAAGTGAACTGTGGGTGGAAAATCAAACTCTATGATGAAATTTTAGATGTTGTCATTCAGGTCCATCTCAAATTTAAATCTGTAGTTCAGATGACTGGTTCTACTGCTCTTACTCCTCCTTTACCACGTAGCTTTGTTACAGAAAGTGGGATACAAGTCCTCCTACATTCAGTACCAGACGTTTAAAGCATTTAAGACAAAAGAACACTGCCATTCTCATACACATAAAGAAGCATGTATTTTTACACTTCAGAAAATGAGAGAGTATATATGGAGGTAAGAAATCGTTTTATTTTAATTGCAACCAACAAATCAGAGACCACACATATACCATTAAATCCACAGTATGAGGACCCTGGGTGCAGAGACCCCAGCAGAGGTCTGACTGCCTCTGCTGGAGGCCAACACTGATGTGGTGTAGGTGTGTAACCTTGGATCAGACGGCTGCGAAAAGCTGGTGGGTGAGAAAGAGCTGCGAGAAGACCCGCTGGAGGCCTCCCCCCTTCACTTGGGAGCTCCATTTAAGCTCCAGCTCTCGCCCTGGGCCCCTGCCTGAGGTACATGGCGGCTGTGCCTGAGCCCAAGTCATGCACCTCACTGAGTCAGACACCTGCTTTGACCTGGGACCTACCTTGTGACTGCAGACCTGTCTGGCAGCCACCAGGCTGCTGGCTGGCCCCAGCACTGCCAGGGGACTGTCCTGCTCGCCTTGCTCCTGGACGGACGGGGCACAGTGAGGCCCCTGCCCCCGCCTTGCCTGGTTGTCACCCTCAGCCGGTGGCTTGCCACCCCTCACAGAGCAGCCTGCTACCAGCTGCAGTCCTCCCAGCTGTGATCCCCATGCAGGTCACAGGATCCTATGTGAACCTAGAAGGACATCTGCTTGATATCAGGATCCTTGAACAAAAGTTACATTGTTGAGACCTAAGAATGAAGAATGTTGTTTTATTAAACAAAACAAGCTACTGGTCATTAAATTGATATTATTTTTGCTGAGGTTGTAATGTCTTTTCCTTCCCAAAGGCTATAGATTGGCATTTAAACTAGTTTAAAATCAGCCAACATGTTTAACATTGGCATGTATCTAAACTGAACGAACTTAAACTCTGGTCATAGATGATGTTTGGCTTATCACTCTCACTTTTATACATTCTCAATCTCCTCTGAGTGTCTGTCGTGACAACCATCAGAGTGAATGCCAGGGAAGGTTCAGCCGTCCACTGCAAAGGGGGCCGTGCACCGTGCTGGGGGTAGGGCTTTGCATCCGTTGTCACTTCGAGCACCCATACGCTTGCTCACTTACGCACTGGGCATATGTTCTGGAAAACCCATAGCTCAGGATACGTTTGTATGCAGAAATACCCCTATGCAGAAATTTTTATTTCAATAGGAATTTACTTCTAAATAGGCCACTTATTGTCTTTAAATGCTGGCAATGAATACAAGAATGTTTCTGCTATGAGTCATACAATATTAAAAAAAAGGGAATTCACAATTGAGGCATCACAGACACTATGGTTACTCAGTTACAAGCAGATTTAGAGAGTCCACTTCTGCTGCTACAAATTTGCATGATATTACTTGGGATTTTATAGAAAAAAGTTATATTATAGTGTGGCCTATATTATGACACATTCTTCTTCATTTGTCTATAGTGAAATAGTCCCCAGACCTGCAGTGTGGGTAAGTGAGTTCTCTCAGTGGAAAGACAGAGGCTCCAAAAGGGGAACAAAACTCCTATTCATAATTTGTCTCTCAGAAATTTTGTCTGTTCAAAGTGCCTGTGTATCAAATCGGTGCATTCACTTCTCTAACCATTTCCATTCTAGAATGTAGAAATGGTGAAGTACCTAAAATTTTTATTAAAATACTGCTAAATTGGCATCTAAATGTTGTTTTATGAAAGTCCTACCTGCAGCTTTATGGATTAGGGTAAATGAATATAAAATTCCGTGTATACATATGTCAAAAGACATCTGCAAACATCAAATAAATTAGTGGATATAGAATTTGTTGTGAAGTGAATTGAAGATCTACATGGGTTCAATAAACACCAAAGAAAAGTTAGAAGTTGTTCTGATTAATTCTTTAAAACGCGTTGTTTTTTTAATTAAATGTGTGTGTGTATGTTTATATAACAATTTATCATTTAAGTTCTGACAATTATATTATATTTTAATTCTAAGAAACTTTTACTCCTTTTTATCATTTCAAATAAAGATTGTTTCCACATACTTTCTTTGAAAGATCCCGTCAGTACACATCACATCAGTACCTCAACCTCTTCCTGCAAATAAAAAAAGCAAAATAGCAAGCCCGGTCCCTGATACTGGTCAGAGCCATAGGATCTGAATCCAACCTTAGTTTTCAAAAATTGCCTGAATTTGAGTTGCTTCGATTTATGTGGGTTTGCTACTTGTTTTCCAGTTAGGTAACTATATGTGACTAAACACTTTGTTTTCTTGACAGAGTGAGCTCTCTGTTGATCATTAAAACACTATGAATTCAAATACATTTAATTTAAACAGTCCGCTTCAGAACCCACATGATACACATCATACACAAAAACTGCCTTCCCCCATAACCTACCTTACTTTTCCTGCTATTTTACTTGATTTACAGTGCTATTATTTTCAGAGCTGTATTCATGGCTATTATCTCATTTCAATTTTCATTCTAAAATGGTATAATTGACTCTTGGTTGGAAGATCTGGACAGGCCATCACTTTAGCCATAGGAAAACAGGGAGAATTGGTGCACTCTCTGTATTCTTAGAAGCAACCCTTGTATCAGCTGGTGCAGAGGTACCAAAACGTGTGACTCAGCCTCTCTCACAGGAGACAGAGCGACCCAGTTGCAATGACTCCACCACGTTGCACAAGAGGTTTGCAGGATTTGTGGCTGCTGCTTTAGTCCCTGACGCTGCAGATCCACATCTTTTCCCAGGTGAGGCACAGGAGGTCAAGACTTTGGGGGCGGGGAGAATGTCTGAACCTCTTTTTCCAAACCCTTGGTAGTCCTCCTGCACAGAGTGGGTGACAGTTCTGAACTGCAAAGCTATTTAGTAAAAACACACCCTTGTGCAGCATAGACCCATAGCAGTGGGTATTTGGTCAAAGCTGCTGATGGCTGTAGCAAGTAGTCTGCTCTAAACCGCAGGTTCAGCAGCACCAACCCAGATGCAAGAGATGCCATACTATTCTAGATGAGGACAGTAATTTATTCTCTTCAGGGTAAAAAATAAAATCATCCATGACTTGTTCTTTTTTCCTAGAACACAGACGAATACTTACGTTTTTTTCATATGCATACTCATTTACAGAAATTCCCCCAGAACACCAACTGTTATTTGCATCCATACCAAACCGGTAGGTTTCTATGTGAGAAGGTTGGACAGCCAAGCAAAAAATATGATCTGCAACAACTGCTGGCTTGGCTTCTTTCTTTTGCTGCACAGAGTTATCAGTAATAGATACCGTAGGTAAAGTTTCAACTACATGCCTTCGGACGGGAATACTTGCGAAGATCTTCCGGGAAAGTTTACCACGAGAGGGAGCTCTCAAGCAGCCAGACAAGTTTTTTTCAAACTACAGAGGAAAATGCACGTCAAAATTAGGCAACAGCCAAAAAATTCAGTCAGCTTAATCTCAAAATGTAAATGCATACAATTCGTTATGAAAAAAGCATTTTAAACTATATGTCTGTACTTTATGCATGCATTAAACTATATGTATGTAAGGAAAACTTCTCTGAGGAAGAACCCTGCAGCTTCTTCTTACCTGAGAAAACCTTTTTTGATCAATACTGGTAATGCAGGAGTTACTCAAGTCATAAATGTCTGCTGAATCTGGTCCTATCTATAGCAGGGTTTGCATTACAGGAAAAAAAAGCAAGCCAAACCAGAGACCAACAAACCAGATCATACATGTTTTTCCCTTTCCCTTCTAATTCCCACGCAGCGAGAAGCGGGTTGCTTTGTGTAAATGTGGGCAGAGCCTGCCGCTGCACTCGTGTTACTGGGACAAATATCAACACACTACCTGGTTTGGGAAGTTGTTTCTATGTAACGAGAAGGATACCGTTCTGCATGGCTTTCACATTCTTCAGTGCGTTCACTGTCTTGCAAACTTCCTGCAGATAATGAAAATGCCATGACTTGTTTTGCAAGAACAGAGATTTTGCCAGTCCAAGGCCAAAATACATCCAGCTACACGTCCCTTGATACTGCTGAGCTCACACAGTTTTTACTTTTTCAGGTCAGATGAATCAAGTATTTTGGATCCTTTCCTAGTTCTTTCGTACTGCTGTTCCAAGCAGTAGCATGACAATACAAAGGTAATTGTATCTATATTGAAATAGTTCTCATAGCTATTTTAACTAAAAGTGTAATCAGTTTCCTAAGTTAAACAATTTGGAAAATTTTGTATTGATGGACTATTACGTCGAGCTATTGCATGCCAAATTTTTCCAGCATGACACAAAATCGTTACACAGCAACATTATACAAAGGTTTTACACAGATCACTGGCATATCGTATTCCACCACAGAAATTTAAAGATAGAAAAGCGTAATTGATCAAGGTCTAGCAAACTAACCTGCTGCACAAAACAGATGCAACCAATCGCTCGACAAACCACAAATACTTCCACCGCTAGAGACAAACATCTCTGCCCCTGTACAAAAATGACATAAAGGATACTAAGTTACATACCAATGCTTTGAGTAATTACAGAAGACAGGATAGACTGACATGATAAAAGAGAAGGGTCTGCTTACATGTCAGTTCTGACACTATTTTCTGGATCTGTTATTGCCATTTGTCTTTACCTGTAGTTTTTCATTTGTTCTTCCTTCTCCGTATCACATGTATCAAGAAAATTAGCAAATGAATCATAAAAGATTTATCAGGATTAATTATTTAATTGCAGTACCTACATGTTAAAACATATTTGACAATAAGGAACAAATTAGTGCCTTGGAGTAATCCAGTAACCAGGCATCAGTCTGACCCCCCTCACGCCCCATTTCTGTAATCAAATTGACTCAGTATGTACAAGAAAAATACCAGACTACTCCTTTCAACTTCTGACTGTTTTATAAATAAGCACATGAAAGCGATCTAGATTAAATATGCGATTTCAAGAACATCCATGGCACAAGCCAAAATGTAGCAGAGTTCACTGAGTGCGTTTTTAATACAGTTACATCTAATTTCATCTTTAAGGTCTTGTGAGAAAAATGGGCAATACTTCAACTTGCTTGGTACGTGTATTGCAACATCATCATAGGAACTTTCCTTCGCGAATGAATTGCTTTATATTCAGAAGATGTTAATTACCTCATTAATCTAATATTCTTCATTTTGGAGGGAGGAATTCAAAACAGTGATAAATTCAGCTTGAAAAGATACACATCATCCTTTTACAATTGATGTAAGAAAAAATGAAAATCAGTACCTATGTGACATGACATGGATAACAAAAACCCGCCGCATTTCTGCTTCAAGTAGCACAATATGACACTGTTATACCTATTGACAGTATTAAGAAAAACCTCGGTGTACTGATCTCCAACCTATAACCAAAAAAAAGCCTGTGGTTATTCCAGAATATATTAAGAGGAGGTGGCATATGATTGAAGGACACCACATCCGAGATGCAATCTGAACATTTGCTTCCAGCCACCCAGGGTGGAACACGATGTGGAAGTGCCGTCCCGGCTGCTGAGGAATCCGACAGGAATGTAAGTACAACTTTCTCATAGATTTCTTCTGTGTCAACTTAGGGTACGTCAAGCGTAATTTACGGGAACTTTCTGAGTGACTCATGTTTAAATTCACTCTGTTTTTATTATTATGACCTGCACTTGCTATTTGTGATAAAGAGAGCTTTTAATCAGAGGGTTTTTAAGGGATTGTTATGGTTCTTTCAGTGATGGGGTTACATCTCAATAGGAAGGATTTTTTGTAAGGGAAAGT
Organism: Morus bassanus; assembly: GCA_031468815.1. Classification (NCBI taxonomy): domain Eukaryota; kingdom Metazoa; phylum Chordata; class Aves; order Suliformes; family Sulidae; genus Morus; species Morus bassanus. The sequence continues at coordinate 51,485,976 of CM062567.1, read as the reverse complement.
CAGTCCATGGAAGGAGCTTTCTGCTGGAAGGACTGACAGGCCTGCTACCAAAGAGCGATAACCGGGTTGCGTGAGTTGTCAGCCTGTTAATGCTACTGCTAGGAAAGGAAAGAGGGTAGAAGCAGAGCCTGGAGCACAGTACGCGCTTTCTTATCAGCCAAAGGAATGAACAGCACGACACTCTCCCTCCCCAGCCTCTTTGTCTGTATGATTCTTGCCTATTTCAGAACAGGACGTTACATGCGATAATTGTGCAGCACACTTGTATGGGATGGGGGTGTAGGAACAGGTTTGGTGTGCAATTCAGGTTGGAAACGAGCCTCACTGGATTAGCGTCGTTTACCTCAGGTCCTGCTGTAATCGCTCTGGTTGCTAGCAAGTCAGATTGAGAGGACTGAAGGAAATTTTGGTTCTGCATTCAATTACAGGGCTTAATTGCTCTACAAAATATTACGTATTGTACAAATACACAAGAGTAGTGGATTTATGCTCACGTGCTTGCATATCAAAAAGAAGATTGCATTCCAAAGGAAGTAATCTCCTTAACTGAGAATAAGGGGCTTTAGAAGATCTTCGGCTTGAATGAAAATGCCTTCTTTTCGGAGCCCAGCCCACATCCCGAGGTGTAAAGTCCACTAGGACTTTGTGAGAACATCTAACAGCAAAACCAAACTGTGTCTTTTGTCTGAGCTGGAGGACTGCTCGAGATTCAGCGTTAGGGTGCGACTCCTGCCTTACCAAAACAAGAAATGAGTATCCATAAGCTCTATTTGCCAAATCGAAATGCTATTTGTTTGCAGAGGAAGAAATGAACCAACATTTATTGATCCCACAAAAAAAAAAATCTGTTCAGTGCTAGGATATCAGAGGAAATTGCCTTGATCTTATCAGAACACCTCGGCAATAAAAAGGCCATCAATTTTCTAGTGTTGTGTCAGTGTCCGTGCAGTATAAAGGCACTAGCGCTGGCAGGTAGTAACAGGATGAAATACAGTAGTCTAATCCTCTGATTTTACAACGAGACAATTATTTTCTCCTGTGTTTTCTAAGAAAACACTTATTACAGGAAATGGAAAAGAAAAAAAAAAGAAAAGCCACATATCCCAGCATGGCTTTTTGCCCTTAACATAGCTTTGTGATGTCGTCTTTGGGTTGACAAAATAGTTCCAACATTTCAAGTGTGCATCTTGTTATACTTTACCCTCCTCCTCAGCTTCAACACTATTCACGGCAATTAGATTACCTAATCAGTACACTTGCTTTGAATCAAGAGAAATTCAGAAAAGCTACTGCCGCGAGCTTTACCCCATCTTTTTGCTTAGGATTTTCTGTCTTAAGAGATTGACATTAACTTGGACTAGAATGAAAGGTGAATTTTAAATTACTTGGTTTTTTTTTCAGAAAGTTTGGTGTACTGAAACTGTTTACAGCTCTTGATACTCCAAGAGTCCAGTATCATCTGCTCAGTTCTCTTCTATTTAGCCAATCTTATTATTAGCCAACAGTTACTTTTAAAACTTTCACACCTTTACTTTTTGAACTTACAACACCAGTGAATCAGATTCTAGTGCACTAAAAAAATATAACAATGCAGTTTTATTTTTCCATTTCCAGCAGTTTCTTGAGTCCCATTTTCAACAAAAGCAATGAGCAATTCCATACCAAGTTTTCATAATCTATCTTCGCAAATGGCATTGCACACACAGGACAAGAACTATTCAGCTCCATCAAAAATCACGGTTCTTTATATGTGCACATGAAAATCCATTGTGAAACATGATGAGCAGTTCATAATCTTTTTGTAAAATTATTATAAGCTCCAAGTAAAATACATACATTTCTGTTTTAAAGGCATCTATAATCTTTTTAACCATCTTCATTATTGAAATGCCTAGGGACTGATCACGCATGGGATCCCGAATTTGCCCCATCACACCAAAATCAACAAAAGGCTGCTTGTGGTCTTGCCTTCTGCTATGCCTGTGGACAGAGATCTCTTTTTTTGCCAGACCAATTCCCTGAACTAGCCCTCTGCAAGGTCACACAGATGTCAGCGCGTGGCACAGAAAGGAAGTGCAGAATTCCTGCAAGTGGGATTTGTGAGAAGTAGGCAAGTAGGACCACTGTAGCACCAGTTTAGTTTGGTTTACACTGCTGTGAAACTGCAATTTGCAGGTGTGGTTCCTTAGTCAGTTTGTACTTGTCTAAATCCTGCAGCCAAATGAAGGGAGTACCTCACTTTCCTGCAGTCTCACCCTTCCCCAGCGTTAGGACTAATGAGGCGAGACAGCCAGACTGTGGTGTCTTGAAACTAGGCTGAGCTTCCATGACACAACAGCTGTCATCAGAAGAGGTCCCACCAGCCCTTGTCTGCCCCCATCTAGCTTCTGGCTGTCTCCTTCTACTTTCCCTGTGCCAATTCTGGCACTTGTTTAAACCCAGAGTGAGGCAATTTAGGAATCTGAATCAGCAAAAATCTAATTCTGTGGGGGGGGGAAAAAGGGAGAAAAATAAAGAAAAAAATTATCTCCCTGAATTGTTTAATCACCAGCTCTAGTGTAAGAAAGGGAAGGATTGTATACATGACAGCAGGGGAGGAAAAGGACCGCCTGTATCAACAGCAGCTTGCAGCTTGGTGTAACATGAACCCTCCCGGTATCAGAGAGGCAGCAGGCCAACATCACTGCCCGCTGCCATTGACAGGGGATGTTACGCTTCCCGTCTCCCGAGTCCTGTGCTTCTGCCCTTAGGACCCGTGAGCCAGGCCCAGCTCACTGATACCAACTCTGATATTTAGCCTGGTAAATCAACCCAAAGTGGTGAGCGCAGAACCAGGCACAGGGGACGAGGCCAGGCCCACGCAGAGCAGCTTGGGCGTGAGGAGGAGGAAAGCGACCTCGCTCTTTCCTTTTTCCGCATGTGAAAACCACGTTCGTACTTCCAGAGGCCTGGGAGGCCACACAAACGCACTGCTGGGACAAAGCGAGGGAGGCAGCAGGGCAGGACCGCCTTTTCCCTAACATCAAAGGGGTCTGGCCCAGTTTAAACTGACCCCGCAACACCACCTCCAGCCGCAGGCTGAAGGGTCTCTCGTTCCAAACGAAGCCGGCTCCCGGCGGCCTGCAGGTGGGCCGGCCAGCGCTAACCGCGCCCCGCCCGCCGGCCTGGCTCCGGGGTCCCCTCCCCGCCAGACCCCCCAACCCCCGGCAGCGGCGGGCGGGAGGGCCCGCAGGGCACGGCTCGGGGCCGGCGGCACCTCCGCGCCCCGCTCCGCCCGCTTTGCCGCCCCCCAGAGCTCTGCTTGCCGCGCCGTTCCCTCTCACGCAGCCTCCTTCCCTCTACCCCGCGCCGCGGTGAGGGGAGGGGAGGCGGGCAGCAGCCACGCTGAGGCAGCCGGCTACCCCATCCCGCCTGCGGGAGGAGGAGGAGGAGGAGGAGGAGGAAGGACGCCGGGGCGCAGCAGCCAGCCCGGGTGCCGCCTCCCCTCAGCGCCGCCACAACAGCCCGGGCCGTTGCCGCCCGCCTCAGGCTGCAGGAGAGCGGCGACCCCCCGCCCCTCTCCAAGGGCAGCCGCCTCAGGGCCGCCGCCGGGAGCCCGCCGAGCCGGGGCGGGGGGACCCCAGCACCCTTCACACCGCTTCCCCTGTTTCTCAACGCTTCCTCCTCCTCCTCCTCCTCCTCCTCCTCCTCCTCCTCCTCCTCCTCCTCCTCCTCCTCCCCCCCGCCCCCGGGGCCCGCAGACCGCCGGCTAGCACCGCGGCGCGCCCCGCCCTCCCCTCTGCGGGCAGCGCCGCCCGCCGCAGCGCGGGGCGGGAAGAGCCGGACGGCCGCGCGCGCGGCGCCGACCGAGGCGGGGGGCGGGGCCGTGGCGCGCCACGCCCAGTCTCGCTGTGGCGCCGCGTGGGGCGGGGCGGGGCGGCGCGCAACTTCCACGGGACGGAGGCGGCGGCGCGGCAGTTGGGCGGAGCGTGAGCGGGTCCGCGGGGGCTCCGCCGTCCCGTCCCGTCCCGTCCCGTCCCGCCCCGCCGTGGGGCAGACGGGGAAGGGGAGCGAGCGCTGCGTCCCGCCGGAGCGAAGTTTGGAAGCGGGACGTGAGCTGGGGGCGGAGGCCGCGGCGCCGGGAGCATGAGAGGTCCGCCCCGTCCCCGCCGCCGCTGCCGCCGTGCCCGTGGGAGGACGGGCCGGTGCCCGCGGCCGTGAGAGGCGGCCTGGGGATCGCTGCTCGGCGCCTGCGGGCGGGAGGAGAGAGCGAGAGGCGGCGGCGGCGGCAGGTCCCGCGGGGACCCTTCAGCCCGCGGCTGCCCGCCCTCCGCCGCGGCGCCTCCGCCGAGCTCCGGCGCTTGTTCTCGGTCTGACTTTCCCTTCCCCCGGCCGGGGAGGAGGAGGAGGAGGAGGAGGAGGAGGAGGAGGAGGAGGAGGGGCGGCGGCGAGGAGCCCTCCCGGGATCCCCTAGGACGACGCGGAGGCGGCTGGAAAGCCCCGAGCCCCGAGGAGGCGGCTCCCGCCGGCCCCTCCGCCCGCCGCCGCAGCCTCCCGAGCCGTGCCCCTTCCCTTCCTGCCTGGGGCTTCACCTTGCGGGCAGGCTCCGGGCGGAGGCCGGAGGGAGCCGCCCCCGCCCTTGCCCTTGCCCCTGCCCCCGGCGGCGGCGGCGGCGCCGTGCGGTGCGTGCGCGCATGGGGGCGCCGGGCGCGGAGCCGGGGCGGAGAGGGCGCGGAGAGCCTTGGTGAGCGCCGCGGCCCTGCCGGGGATCGCCGCCCGGCCGGGCCTTCCCGCCCGCCCCCCGCCGCCGCCCCGCGCTGCGCGGAGCCGGTCCGCGCGTCTCCCAAAAAACTTGTGCGCAGCGGCCGAGGATGGAGCCCGCCGGTATGGATTATTTCTGCGAGCAGGTACAGCAGAAGGACGTGGGCCGCAGGATGCAGGTCGGCCAGGAGCTGCTGGAGTACCTCGGCGACCCGGCGAGGTCCCCCGACGTGGAGCAGGACCAGCAGCGCCTGGACAAAGTGATCGACGAATTAACAGGATGGGTCAACTCCAGTAATTTTAAGGTAAGGCTGGTCGGCGGGGCTTGGTTCGGGAAGACCATGATTCATCATGGTAGGGAGGGACAGAGCTCCGGGTTACTTTTTAATCAGATACGAGCAGAAATAAAACTACATTTATACCAGTTTTTACCCCCCCCCGCCAAGGGAAATTCAGAAATTTTGGGAGGGGTTGGTTAACGTTTTCTTGTTTCTATTCCTCTCTCCTAAAAGAAGCAGTAATGGGTTTTTTGTTTTTGCGTTTATCGTTGGCTAAACGCTTTTGTGCATAACATTAAAAAAAAAAAAAAAAACAACAAACCACGCAACTATTTTACATGCTCGGGTTGTGTTTCTTATTCTGAAATAAGATAGGTCGTGATTTTCTTGTTTTCTTTTATTTTTTTACTACCACTCCTATTCCACGGTCTCTGGACTTGGGTGTAATGTTTCACGGGATTGACATTATTTTCTGCAGGCCGTAAAGAGTGCTGTTTCACCGCGTTTGTGTTACACCGCGTGTGTTTTACGCGATTTAATGAATAATTTGCTTCTTGGGGTTCCCACTGTACGTTTAAAGTTGTTCGTATCGCCTTCAGGTGACTTTCCTGTTCGTGGGAAGTTATATAGTATCTTTATAGCTGCCCAATGATGACTCACGTTTTGCTCTTTTTTTTTCCTGCGTTTTAGGCTGAGCTACGGGAAAACAGTGGTTACACCTTGCACACGTCTCTTGCAATAATTGTAATTTTTTCTGACGTTGGTCAGCCGATAACACGATTGACAGCGTAGTTTTACTGCCAAGGACGATCATATTCGCATTAGAGATTTTTTTCTTTTTTCTTTTTTTTTTTTTTCCCCTTGGTGCGTGCGGTCCCCAGCTGGGGCAGGGCTGCGCTCCCGTCGCCGGGTGGCGGTGTTGGCCCGCCGTGCTGAGCTCGGCTTTGCTGGGCGACCCAGAGCCGCCCATCCCTCCCGGCTTAATCCCTTTCCTCGCTCTCCTGCCTTGCCAGATGATCAACTTGCACTTTGGGCCTCTGAACTTAGTGTAGTGAGGTTATTGTAATTTTTTCCTCTTTGCTTAGGCTCAGGAGGCAAACGTAGGAGTAACTTGTAAGGGCAGCGTGTTCATGAAATGGGTATTTTTTTTTCGTCTGTCGACTCTACAGTGCTGTGTACTTGCCAGTGTTTGCACATAGCGCTTCAAAGTTTGAGGCTTGAAACTTAATAAGGCTTAACTCTATTTGCACGTATGATTTACTTTTTTTGGAAGTGTGTTTGTCGTTAAAGATCGGGTTAGCTTGAGGAAAAAACATTATGTTGGACAAATATGATTTATTTGCTTTTAAATTCCTACTCTGTGGGTGGTTGTTGGTGATAATTGATTACTGTGAAACCTAGACAGGTCTTTAAAAAGTAGCCTTTTGTGTAAAGACTAGATACTTAACAGGGCAATCCAGAAGATTTTTCCGCACTTTTATATTGACAAAATTGAGTGTTAATACTTGAAACTTGCTTTTCAAGATGTATTTTTCTTAACACGAGACATTCTGCTTGCTGTTGATGTAAGGTGACAGAATTCCTTGGCTGTTAGGACTGGAGGATGAATGAGGAATATGCAGAACTCCAGATCACAAGGCTCAGTCATACAAGATGAGGTTAAGAGTATTACATATTCTAAGAGTTTTAGAAATAGCTTGCATAATAACTAATTTTTTTTACCTCTTCTCTATGTCCACTTAATGGTGTGGCTCTTCATACATAAAACATTCCAGTTAAAAGCATAGTATGTACATTATATTAACTGCAACAGCACAAGCTCTTGGAAGCTTTGCTTATGATCAGTTCCAGTGTTCCTGGCTGTGGTGGTGACTGCCAGCACCTGCTGCTTCAAAAAGAAAATGAAAAATATTCTGGAAGGCTGTGGTTTGCATCTTAATCGCGTATTTTACCTTATGCGAGCATAGGTGTTACATGTTCAAACATTAGATCTGAGTTTGTTATCAAACTTGGGGCCTGAATGACATAAAATAATGAGCAGCACAGGCTTACATATATTCTCAAAAAAAATGTTTGTTTTTGCTTTTGATTACTATATCGTCAATAATTTGTTGGTTACCCTTTTCTCGCTGAGGAATGGATATGTAGAGCACTTAGACGATTCTGGTTATCGTCTCTTTCTTCTTATATCTTGCTAAAGGTCTTGCAGGTCTTCAAAGTCCCGAAGTAATACCTCCCTGTTGACATGGCTGTTTAATAGAGCAGTGGTAATGGCTGGGGACTGGCTTACTTATCAGAACTGCTGAGCTAGATGAATTGGAGTGACAAGTGGGCAATGCTGGAGGAAGTTTTGAGGGGGAACATGATTTCCACTGTAGGTGACTGGTATGGATAATGAGGGAATAACTAATGTAACTTGCCCTGGATGTGCCGTATCTTCATGAGAAAACTCAGGTTTTTCTGCATGCAGTGCACTCTGCTGACCCTAGTGAAAGAGAAGATGCGTGTCTGGGAGCTCTAGGCTCAAGTCGATGCTGTGCATGAGAAGAGAAAACTTTCCATGAAATGCCACCCTGGAAAGTTTCTTCCTCACATAACCAGAAGGGAAAGGGTCTGGAAGGAGTAGGAATAGAAGGGTTGATTGGCAGACTTAACAACGGGGGGGGGGGAACAGGTGTTCAGCAAACGAGTATGGACTTGTTATCAGCAAGGTTGAATTCACTTGGCTCAAAGGTTTTGGCCACCTAAACAGTGCTTTTGCTTTCCTGAAGTTTGTGGCTATTTATAGTGGTTTAATAAACAATCTGGCAGTTCCAAACAAAGAAAGCAGATAGGAAAATTTCTGAGTTCATCTGCCTCATTGAAGTGGAAAACACAATTACCAGTTTGAGTTACTGGTAAATCAGAAAGGTGGGATTAGGAATGTGTTGACTCATCTGCAAATGGTATGGAGTTGTAGTGAAAGTTGTTTGCAGAACACAGGGAGTGACTTAGAGAGATGAGTCATCTTTAAAGGCTGACCTTAATAGTGTATTATGGGGACTTCAGTTCCAATGCCTATGCAGTCAGTGATAAATTGGCTTCCAAAGACTGTTGAAAAGTTTGCAACACTAGGGAGTACCCAGATGATGTGCATAATTTAAGCTTTTATTTTGGATCTCGTTAGAATGGAAGAGTTGCTCACTGAACTGAAAATTTTGTGCTTGGTGTCCTGGAACTGTGATGTGGTTTATTTCATGTTGGTTGGGACTGACCTCTCTCCTGCAGTGCAGAGCTTTACTTTTGGGGTGGGTTTTTTGTTCATTTGGTTTTGGGGGTTTTCTTGTTTTGTTTTTTTCCCCCAAAATGACTGTTTTTGCAAGGCTGTGAGGAATAGTGGAGAATAAAAATAAGGGCTGTGAATTCTGAAATCTTTTTAAGAAGTTAGGTAAGTTGGATGCAAAGTATTAGGAGTTGGGTGATGGTATTATTCTGCTGGTTTTTGTTCTCCTTAAACTCTGAAATATTTGGCAATCTCAGAAAATTGGAACATTGCTTGAGTTCACTCTCAGGTGAACTTAAGTAAATTAATTCCCTGTGCTGAGGGTATCACTACTGATAGATATTTGCTGGCTTTACTGGGTTAACCTGGACGTTCATCTGCGTACGTGAGTTTTAATGAACACATCTCTTACGTCTGTCTTGTACTTGATAGTCACTTGAAATAATTACAAGATTATCTAACTTTGTACAGTCTGGTGGCTCAAACTGTTCTGTCTCACTCAAGTAAGTTATCTGGAAATCTGCTTTGAACTTCTGCTAAAGACATGGGATGGAGTAATACTGCTTTTCAGTTAGAGCTTTGCAAGTCTACTCTTGGCTGTTAACATGTCAGGTTTTTTTAAGCCCACCAAAATGGAATACTTACCCTCATAAAATTTATTTTTTGAGCAATAAGTCCACCTTTTGGTTCTTTATGCAAATCACACGTCATCAGAAGTAATAAAAACATCTGACTAAAAAACTGGTAGTTCCTCGAGGTAATTTTATGTGAGAAGAGTAATCAGTAATGTTTGTGACTGTGAGTCTTCTTTTGGATTTCTTACCTTTGTAGTCGATATTTTAACTTGTTTCATCCCTCAACTGCAGTAGGAAAATAATTAAGAATCGCTGTTTTTATGTAAAAGCAGCAGATCGTTTGCCATGCAAAGAAAAAATCGGATTTCACACTATCTGTTTCTGATAGTGTGGATAATCTGTTTCTTTTAGGCAAATCCTTGGAGTTAGCTTTTATTCTATGCTTCCTGTAGAGTGAGATTTTTCTTAGCTTTGTTTGTCTCGGCATCAAATACTGAAGGATACTAAAATACCAGTAATGTTGTTGTTGCATTTTTGTATTTCCTTGGTTTGGCAAGTATTTGATTTGTGTTTAGTTCAACAGAAGGCCAGCAGGAGGAGCTTTCAGTTTCCAGAAAGGAAGGGAAGATATGAACTGTAATTTTGCAAATAGTTGAGACAAGTGGTTAGGACGTTTGTCTGAAGTCCTTGCAAAAACATAGGAGCAGTTATAACTTTGTTGACTGCATGTAAGCATGTGAGGTGGAAGCTAGAATTTAAAATTATTTGATCAAAATGCATCTGCTGAGATCTGGGGGAAAAAAAAGGAAAGGTCAGAAATAAAAGAAGTCCTACATTTCAGTAAGAATAACAAAACACACAAATGCAGGATGTGGAGCATGTGATTGAGTAGCTGTCCTTAGGAAGAAAATGTGTGGGTTATTTTGGATCTGAAGTTGAACGCAAGCCAACATACGCTACACAAAAGGCAAATATGCTGTACTGAGTTGTAGGACTGTAACCTGCAGGACAGAAAAATGGAATAAAAGAGGACCCAATGCAGCCTTTATTTTTCAGTTACTATATAGATCCTGGTATTTCCTTAGTCTTTGTTAGCAAGTAGTGGTAATTAAATGTCTTTGTTGGAGGAGAAATGTTTGACTTTGAGCTCTTTGCTGAATTTCATTTTTGCTTTCAAGTTGTTTCATCTTGGCTATGTGGGAGCTACTTCCCTTATTTCTATGTAATGAGAAAGTGGTTTGACCTGTCCATGTATGAATCCAGTTTTAGTTTTCAAGCTCAGTGATTCGATTCTTTTTCTTGAGTGATAATTATTATTTTTTCATGTATTATTTATGTTCTGTTTATAGAATGTTAAATAAACTATTGAATGTTAGCCAAATAATCAAGCAGATCTCCAGAAGTCAAGGGAAACTTGCAAGAAGCTTTAATTATTTTAAGTTTAATTAAAACTAATTTTGTCCAGCCTTTAATTAGGAACATGGAATATATAGTCTGAAACTCTCTGGCATCTTCTCCAGAGGTGGAATTGACAACTTTCAATTGTTTTGCAGCTTCAGTTTGTGTAATACAGCCTAACTGTAGTCCCTGTTGAAATAGCTGCTCTGCTTCTCCTGTGGCCAGGCATTCTCGCTGTCGTTCTTGAGGCACTTAACTTTCTGTTGATGTTGAATTAATTTTCCGATATTTCAACAAGCTGATTTGACTGGTGGTACAGGAGATCTAAGCGCACCAGATCAAATACGACTGCAAATCAAGAGGGAGAACAGGGCTCTCTTTTCCTCTGCGGTTTGCTTGATCTGGGTGTGAAGAGAGACCCTTTCCAAGCCCTGTACAACGTGCAAGACTAGAGGTGCATCCTTCAGAATAGAGTTAATAGCAGTCAACGCACGTGAGCCACACGTAGTTCAACATCCTTTTTTAGCAACACTGCTGATTTAAGCAGTTTCTTTCCCTGGCTGCTGAATTGTGATGGTGCATCATGCCTTCATTGCCCTGATGTGAGTGCTTGTGAGGCTGCACAGTAAACAGGCTCAGGGAAGAGATCTGGCTGAGAAGATGCTTTCTCTTGTTCATTTGTTGGACTGGTTTGCTAAAGCAGGTTACTATTCAGAGACATGAATACTTGTCTCCTCACAGAGGAGCTGGTGCAGGGGTAGGAGTAAGTAGCAGAGAATGGGAATCGCTCTATGTTTAGTACAATTTAAATAAGAGGAAATGGGAAAGAAAATAAGAGACCTTGGGCACGAAAAGAATGATATTCTTGTGGAAGAACTAAGTCTTAGAATAGTGTTTCTTTGTTTTGCTCCATCAACATGCTTAGAAATGCTTTCAAGTGCAATTTTCTTTGGGGGGGGGGGAGGAAGCAGCTTTGTTTTTTTAATTTTTCTAAAGAGAAATACCATACATCTCATTGTCTTCCCACTAAGCCCTGCTTTTAAAGAGGCTCTGTCTTCAAACTTTTTCCACTGCAGCACATAAAGTTAAGCCAGGCAATCTCAAAAAGAATATGGCTTAAAATGTCAGGTGTTGCTGTATCATACTTTTGTTTTATGCTCACTGTCCTTGGAACAATGTCTATGAAAAATTTATGATGATGATCAAGGGAGGAACGTTTAATGTATGTATGAAGCAAACTGTAGATATTCCTATAATGGATCAAGCTGGAGGCAGTACACGACTTATATTAGAGTACTGATCACCGTATTGTCCACAGAATGCAGAACAACTTAGAAATCACGCTTTCAGTCTGAACTGCAGTCAGTTTGAAGATCATGAGAGATTTTGAATAATATTTATTTTATTATATTTGTATATATTCTAATAATAGAAGGTTGTAAACATTTTTCCAGTAGCCATATTGAGTGTCATGCTAATGTGTTATTCAAAATTCGGTAAATGTTTATTAATTAATGTGGGGGGGAAGGAATGTTACAATTATCCAACATGGGGAAAGGGCAGTAAAACAAATTTTTTATAAGCTTAAAATTTTATGACAGCACTATGCTTGCTTGTTTTGGCTGCTATACAGGAGAGGTCAAAATAACAAGGACCTCCCAGAGCTATGCCTGTTGAGAAGAACCTCTGAAGAAACCAAGCCTTTTCAGTGCTGAACTACACTCATCGGTCTCTGGATAAATATGGGTGATTCATTCGGTAATCCTCTGCTAGTGTGGTTACTTACACTGCGACGCTGAAGTGATTTGTGGTTGGCCATCACAGAAGGATAATGAAAGGAAGATTATCGTATGAAGTTTGGTAGTCTATATCCCTTTTGAGGCAGTGAGGGTTGCAGCTGATGTGTAGTTTTAACAGTAGCAAAGATTTGATACTCTCAGGAGAATCTTGGCTTGTAGTCCAAATTATAGTTGCAAAATATTGCTCTGAAGTCAGTAAACTTGCATTTTTAGATAGAGGAGGCTCTGCATTTGCTAAAGAACTTGTGACTCAAATTGTTGAGCTTGAAGACTTTGTGTTAGATTACCAACAACCCCTCCCTCTCCTTGCAATGCGATGTGATATACATAAAAAAAAAGGACTGTTACATCTTTGGGAGTGTGTCATTTGCACCCTTGAAGATGAAAGAAGTAAGAGTATGGAAATAATGCTTTCTTGTCAGCTAACATATCTGAAGAATAGATGACGTATGTGGTAGCCTCAGCAGCTGGGACTGCAATTTTGGCTGCTGTCAGCAGAGGCAGCTGCCCAACTGCTGCTGAGTGGGAGGATTGCAGCAGTGCGTTTGCTTGTACGAGGGAGAATGGAGTCTGAGCTGGTTGGGACTGAAGAAATGACCCAGGAAAATGGAAGCTTCCTTCTGCCCCTGGAGCCAGGGGCAGCTTTTGGGTTAAGGGAGGGAATGGAATATGGGTAGATATAGGCAAAGGGGGCGATGTGGAGAGAGTTGGAGTGGGAGATGGTAAAGGGAGCCAAGAGTGATTGAATATCCTGTGAGATAGGAGAAAAATGTGTTCAGGGAGATGAGCGAAGAGAACTAGGAACAAGAAACTTAAAGAAGTAAGGCAGAAGAGACTGCATGTACATACATGTTTTTGTCTCATGTTTAGATACTTGTAAGGTGCTTGAGATTATTTGAGAATTGAGAAAGTACACCTTTGGGCTTGGCTGACAATACTTGAAACAACAACAACAAATATCTCATTGTGTTCTTGCATATGTCTTGTTCCAGCATTACAGTGCTGGAACAATGCTTGTTCTTGCAGGATGTAGTAGTTTGGCATGCTGTTTTGTGTTTGTCAGTTGATTGTCAGTGATACCACAGCTGTCCTTCTGGTGACAGGAAGTCCAATGCCTTAACTTTATTCTTTCAGAGTTCCAGATAGTGACCTCCATAACGCCCCCATTAGATTCTCATGACTAGTTCGCAGATCGTGATCTGCAGAATCCATATTTCCATATACAGTTCAGAGATCCTATAGCCAAATCCAAGGACGTTCATATTATGGTCATTTGGCAACTTAGGTAACTAGAGATGGTTTCCTGGTAGTGTCCTGCCCCTAGAAGTCCTGCACAGGGATGGGAAATTGCAGAATCAGGGTGGGAATAATAATAAGCGTGTAGAGTTAACCAGATATGGTTTGAACAACAGTATTTCTTTTCCTAGAGAGGACTTAGATGCCTGGAAGTTGCCCACAGAAGAGCAGTGGAAGTGCTGGAAAGAGTATGTAGAAGGAGAGCTGGAAAAGGAACAAGCTGCAGAGCAAGAAATAGGCTCATTTCCTAATCACTGGCTCAATTCATAATCGCATTTTGGTTGGAATATCTTGATTTCATTAAAGAGTCTGGTCCTTTCCAGAACAGATAAAATATTTCGCAGTTGGGTTGGCGATTTTGTTGTGATCTGAGAAGTCAAGGGTGGTCCTGAACACTGGCTTGTTAAGAGTGGCTCAACAATTAACCAACTCCAGTTCAAATAAGCCTAAACTTCTTTTCCACTGTGAACCTCAAAAGCAGTGTTTAAATGCATCAAACAATAGTGAGCTTATGAATCAGCCTCAACATACAAAGGCTCTTTATACACAGCACGCAAAAGGCTTAATGAATGCAGAGTAAGAAACAGATCCGATGATTTTAATCCCAGAAGAAATACATCCCTCATGGAAGCTGGTGGGGAAAGAGCCATGATGCTGGTGAGAGGTTTTTCTGTTGATAGTGGAGAGAGCCTGTGTTGGTACATGGTCCCTCACAGTGTCTGACCACTTGGAACCTTTCTCTTGCAGATCAGTTCTGCCTCGACTTGTGATTTTTTTTTAAATGCTGCTCACGTGACCTTATATCACTTGTTAAGGTCTCCTTCCAAAGGGCTGCTTGAGTACTGCACTGATGATACTTAACAGGAGATGCTGAAAGTCAGAATATTGTGTATCAAAGCAGAGAAATGTTAAGACTCATTCACGAAACCAGTAAGACGTAGTTTATTTGGTATACTCTGTACTGGTAATCTTCAACTGACTCGTTCTGAAATGTGGAATGAGAATGTGAAAGAATGAGAGCCAATTTTGTAGCTAGAGCAGTTTTCCATTACTTCCAGCCTGAGGTCACATCATACTTTCTCACTCTGCAGATATCGTGACATTTCTTACCTGTTATCTTTTCAAAGCTGCAGACCACAGAGGACTTTGAGCTAAAGAATAACCATCATGTTGTAGGTGGAGGATTGGTCATTTGAGACTAGTAACCTGTTCCCTTACCTCTTATCTGTAAAGGTTCTTGTTTATTAGCTGTTAGAGATGAGAATTTCACAGCAGTCTTTTACTTTTCCATTTCTTAAAGCCAGGGTTAGTCTCATATCTTACTCTGACTTAGAAAGATAACTGCTGAAAGCTTTATTTCATCCTGTGCAGTCTGAACTATATATTTTCATACAATATGGATGTCACAAGACAAAACTACTCATCAGGATATTTAAATTGATAGTATTTACTGAAGTGGCTTTTGTACACCATTTATTGAAGTAGAACCCCTGCTGCATTCATTAAGCAAATCTTTGATAGGCAGTTACAAAGAGCCAACACCATATTGACAACTGCTTGAATGGTTAACCAAGATATATGTGACTCGTATCATAAGAGGTGATTAAACTTTACCTATTCACAGGGAGGGATACAAAAATGTGGAATACGTAGGCATTATCTCAGTGGGTGTTCTTGATCAAAATAAAATACCCGTAGAGAAATGAAATACAAGTAATCAGATTCTTTGTTGGCAAAACAGTCATGGTAGGATGAAATAGCTGTTTCTCTTGTAGTAGTTATCAAGCCTCTGACCCTCAGGTATATGGAAGTTCAATTATTCCCTATGGCCACTGTTTCTACCCAGGTGAGACTTTAAAAACAAACAATTCCTGCCCCACCCCCCCACCCCCCCCAAACACCCCGCAACCAACCAACTGAAAAAAGGGCAAAAAAAAATCCCATAGAAACCCCTCCAAACCCTAGAGGCTAAGCACTGGAGGAGTTAATCAAGAAATACTCTCCATCTTACTCAGAATTCTATTTTGGGATTACTAAACAGTAGGTGTGCAGTAAAAAACAGCCAGGCGTGCTTTACTTTTTTAAATCTCTGAGCTGCTGTTGTTCAGAATGGTAGAAGTCTTCAAGAGAGATTTTAGAAAGATAATCAAATGTGCAGAAGAGAGAGACTTTCTGTAAGTGCCTTTACAGAGGAAGTTCTGTAATGCAGTTTGTGCATTAATAGTCCCCAAAATACCTGCATGGGAAAGGTATCTCAAAAGTTGTCACTGGAAGATAAGTCTAAGGTGGGGATTGTAGTCAGGAAACAGAAGCATAGGAAAGCAACGTATATGCAGAATGAACTTCTTATTTCTTTCAGGCATCACTACTTCGACTGAGGTTTTGTCTCGAGTCTCATACAGTTTGACAATCTGGTAAAGAAGATTAAAGGAAAGCTTTTGGGAAGCCTTGACACTACCATAAAAGCTGACATATTTTTTGTTTAAGTTAGTTATCAATTTCAGTATTCTGGTTTTTTTATCCTAAGACATGGATGCAGTCACTTGTTGGCAATATATTAACCAGTGATGCCATCTACTTATTTGCTATTCTGTTTTAGTATGTAATAAAATTATGTAAATTTTCAAGTAAGTTGTACTAATTTGGAACTATGTTTTGTACCTCTTGTCTAAAAGGATCTATTGTACTAATACAGATTTTATTAAAATCCACTTAGTTATGTGGTTCCTTCAGATCCTAGATTTTATAGGGGCCTTACTTGTCTAGTTTCCTGTGGAAAAAAGGCTCACATGATCCTGTGTGTGTGGGCCATGTGTATTTACATTCATCTCCAGTCAGATTTTTTTGGCCTGTTGTCTAGTGTGGACAATTGTGACAGATAAGGATCTTAAGGAAACAGAGTTGTCCAAGAAAATGTGGTTCCAAGTTTTATGAAAATAAATAGCTAATAGAGGGGAGTAATGCTGCTCATGTCTTCGTGGGGAAAAACTGACAGTGCATGTCTTACTAGAAGCTGAAGAGGAGGAAAAACTGTTATGAGTGCCCAAGCTTCCGGAGGTCCTTCCTTTGGCATTTGTACCTTCATGGGCAGCAAATTGAGTTAACTGCAACATGTGAAAATGCAAGTTCTGGTGCTCATGATGAGCTATATAGGAAATAAAGAATGAAGTCTTGGAACAGTATGCAGAATAGTTAAGTGCAAAAAAAGTGACCTGACTTATTAAAATAATTTAACTGATCATTTCTGATTATCTTTTTGTTTCTTTATTAGTGGATATTGGCCTTGTCATCTAGTTTCTGTTCATAGATGAGAAGTTCCTCACAATCCCAGTAGTATTTTGAGTATTTGAACTTAATTTTGTTTTCTGATTTTTTTTTGGAACAAGAGTAAATGAAGAGAAAAAACTTCCCTAGCTTAACAAGCAGGTGGACAAATGGTGTGGTCTGAACTGCTAGGGAGGGACAGTATTAGCTTCTGTTAGTTGTTTTCTTTTGGGAGTTTGGAAAACAATGTAATGACCTTAGTGGATGAGCTAAGTAGCCAGATTGAAGTAAGATCTTAGCATCTGGGAAACTGTTTAAACCATGTGGTTGGTTCTCCCCACTCCCCAGTCTGTACTAGTACTTACATTTGGGGGCTTAGTTAGTTTTGTATTTTAAGTTGTTTGCTTTTTCTGAGTCTGGTAATTGCACTTACCCCCCCTTTTTTTGTTTTTGTGGTGGGGTTTTTTTGGTGGGTGGTTTTTTTTTTGAGTTGTTAAGGCATTCTGTTTTGTTTCTTTCGCACCTTAGAAACCTGGTAGAGGAAGCAAGGCCTAAAGCCTTACTGGTACCTGTTTGAAAGGAATTTTGATTTCAGTTAATATTGAGTTAGACCTCTAAAGTCATCTTTTAAAGAAAATGAGGGACAGAACTGCAGTCCTAATACATGATTGGGGGGGATGGGATGGCGACAGACCAAAAACCCCCCAAAAAACCCCCAAACCAAACCTTGTTCCAACTCCTTAGTCTTCATAATTAAGCTGAATTTTAATAATTTGTAGGTGAAAATACTTGAACATTGTATTTCTAATATTTATTGTCTTTCTGTTTTAAGACAAGTACTGAAATCTGAACTGCTCTGGTATATATGTAAATATACTTGACCGATTCCAAACATATTCTGATAATTTTGTCTTAAAAGCTTTCAAGGAATTATCAGCTCTCTAACTGGAACTTTAGTTTATCTTTAAGTTAAGATACTGTCTTTCAGCATGCTTGCATATATATGTCTAATTTTTTAAAAATATATTCTAAAAATTCTTTAGTGATCTGTTTTGTATATCTAATGCTTTTGTTTCAACAGGTAGCATTACTGGGATTAGATGTTTTAGGTGCCTTTATTGACAGACTATCAGGACGCTTTAAATCCTATATAGGAACTGGTAAGTAGAATATAACTTTCTTTTTCTTAAGACCAAAAAGACACTTTTCTCCTCTCCTCTCTTAGCAGCTGAAGTAGAACATGTTGAAAGCTTTCTGAGCTGATTATAATACATTTGTAGGCATCTTATTGCTGTTGTTGGAATTTAAGTAGTTTTATATTAACTTGTAAATATTCATTTTTTCATGCAATCGCTAGTTTCTAGGTGGTGGTTAGGATTTTTTAAAGGTTACAGGAATATCTTTTCAGTAATTAGTTTCATGCTAAGTAGCTGCTTACCTCTCACATGCTATGTACTTGTTTACCACTCCCCAAGACAGTCATCCAAAAATTACATTGGAACATAAGCATTACCTTTAACTTGTGCTAAAGATCAAAGGTTTTATTTGCAGATAACTTTATTTAGAGCGTTATGTCTGCTGAAGCTTGTGGTCTCAGGACTATGTGGTCCACCTCCTGTTAGATAACTGGACTGTAGCTTTTAGTAGTCTAAACTTTTTATGGGTTGAAAAAAAAGTACTAACTGTTGTTGTTGTGTGAAATATTTACTCGAATGAATTTCAAAGTAATGGATCTACATGTGCCTGAGTATGAAACAGTTGTTCTGGGAAGTGCAAGCAAACTACGCTGCTCAACTCATTCTGCTGCTGTCCTTGAAAGCAGATAGTGATACTGGGGCATTAACATTGGTGTTATATTACTGGCTATTTTTAACAGAAGTTACTAGCTTAATGTCCTTTTCCAAAATTTGTGTGAATTATCTTGCATCTTGTTCCCACGTGCCAGCTATCTCAAATTGTCTGTCAAAATGTTAAGCTTCCTCTTTTTTATGTGTCTACTTTTGTAGTTAAGAGTTATGAAATTGGCAAAATTTGAAAGTTTAGGAATACTAAGTATAGTTTATGGCAAATTACTAACTAAATTAATTGAAACAATATTTCAGGATGCACTACAGAATTTAAATCTGTTTTGTTGCAGAGGGGTTGTTCTTTGGCAGGTTAGTTTTGTATTGGAGCAGTGTAAGGGAACTGCAGGCGTATTGTGCTGTGCAGAATATTGATTTCTGATTAGTCTCCATTTGTAGCTACAAACAGTGCTAGGCTTCAAAGTGTTACTGTTTTATATTTTAATGGTGTGTAGAACTTAGTTACAGGAACTTCATTAAAGTTCAGAAAGCTTTTTTCATTTTTTCGGTTCTTGTTTTTTTAACTGTGACCTATTTGAGAATAATTTGAAAACACTTTTTTTTGTCCCAGTATTTGAGTAGTTTGAGATTATGAGCAAATTAAAGATTTAAATTTCAGTACTCAGTAGCATTTTTATTTAAAAGAAAAGAGTACTGGCATGAGGTGACCATTGAACATGTGTAACATCCGTAGACATCTGAAGCTGTGTATTCCAGAAGTACTTTGCAGAAAAGCTGAGTAGTAGTGCCTTGAACTGAAGTTGGTCTTCTGAGTATCTCTAGAATCCAGACCTGTAGAGTGCATTATGCTAAATATGCTAATCACTGTTGTGCGTGATTAGGCTTTTATGTAAGCTTAACAGATACTGAAACGTGAGTCTCAGTAAAGGCAGAAAATAATCTTTATTTTAGATTACTTTTTTAAAAGTGATTTATAGGATGAATTCTCTTCAGTTGGTAGCTGTCTCTCCAAGTCTTAGAACAAGATTTGGATCATTTTCAGGTTTTGTCTGTGAAGCAGTAATACAAAAACTTCATTGTAAATGTCTGGAAGTGTGGATAGTCTGGGGTTTACGAGAGTAATTAAAAACACACTAGTGAGCAAGAAAACTGCTTCTTTCAACAAAACTTAAAGAACCAGCAGTTTCGCAAATGATGTCCTGTTGACTCTGCAGATTTGGCATCTAATGTAACCTGAGAATGACTCCAGTTAAGTCAGACCAAAGACTTGTCTGACAGCTATCCATTTGCAGATGCCTGAGAAGAAAGTAAGGACAGGACAAACATGCAGTGATAACTCCTTCAGTATGACCCCCCCTAGTTGTGAGCAGTCTTGCAGTTTAGGGTGAGCTGAGACAGATGGTATCTTCAGTGTCTCACCTGTCACCCTGTGTTCCTCCAGTTTTATCTGTTTGGTTTTTGAACCCACATAGACCTTTGGCTTCTACAGTGTTCTGTAGTAATGCTTGATTATGCAAAACTCTTGTTTTGGACTGGCTGCCTGATAACTTGATGCTTGCTAGATCTTGTATTAGAGAGGTGAGCCATAATTTCTTAACTTCTTGACTGCAGTCTTCATTTTATGGATCTCTTCTGTGCCTCTCCTCTGCTATCCTTCCCACTGCCCTGCTCCAGGTAAGGGTCCCAGTCTAATTCTTTCATGTATACAGACGGTTCCACAGTTTTTGTTGTTCTGATTCCTCTTTTAGTGCCTTTCTGTTGTAGTGCTTTTGAGTTGAGGAAGCCATAACAGCACAGATGCAGCTGTGTTTATAGTGGCATAATTCTGTTTGGGTTTGTTAAGTCATCTATTACTTTCTTAATTATTGATAATCTATTTCTTTGTTACATTGCTGCTTCCTGAAAATTGACCTAATATATTCATGAGACTATCTACTGTAACAACCTGTTTCCTGTGCAGTGATGGTCGATTTAGGGTCCGCTGTCCAGGGTGGTGTCTCTTCGTCCATGCCTTTATCATTATGGTTCTTTCCTTCCTGTAAGACCCCTTCCTGAGAACTGTGTGAGACTCCAGCTGCACTCTGTTAGCTGAGTTACCTTCTGCACAGCTGTTCTGCAGAGAGCTCTTACAAGTTTGTGAGGTACCACTTCTTTTATAAAAGCTGTATTGTTTCTTCTGTGCCATAGCTGACTCTGTGTGTACTGAATCTAACTATAGTGAGTTCTTTACAGATGCTGGAAGAAAGCAGAATCACACAATCATTTAGGTTGGAAAAGACCCTTAAGATCATCAAATCCAACCATAAACTGAACGCTGCCAAGTACACCACTAAACCATGTCCTTAAGACGTGCAGACGTGGCGCTTCTAAATACCTCCAGGGATGGTGACTCAACCACTTCCCTGGGCAGCCTGTTCCAATGCTTCATAACCCTTTCAGTGAAGAAATTTTTCCTAATATCTAATCTAAACCTCCCCTGGCACAACTTGAGGCCGTTTGCTCTCTTCCTAACTCTTCTTCCTTGGGAAAAGAGACCAACACCCACCTCGCTACAACCTCCTTTCAGGTAGTTGTAGAGAGTGATAAGGTGTCCCCTCAGCCTCCTCTTCTCCAGACTAAACAACCCCAGTTCCCTCAGCTGCTCCTCATAGGACTTGTTCTCTAGACTCTTCACCAGCTTCGTTGCTCTTCTTTGGACATGCTCCAGCACCTCTATGTCTGTCTTGTGCTGAGGGGTCCAAAACTGAACACAGCATTGGAGGTGTGGCCTCACCAGTGCTGAGTACAGGGGCACCATCACTTCCCTACTCCTGCTGGCCACGTGATTTTTGATATAAGCCAGGATGCTGTTGGCCTTCTTGGCCACCTGGGCACACTGCTGGCTCATGTTCAGCTGCCTTTCAACCAACGTGCCTGGGTCCTTTTCTGCTGAGCAGCTTTCCAGCCACTTTTAGAATCATAGAATGTCCTGAGTTGGAAGGGACCCACAAGGATCATCAAGTCCAACTCCTGTCCCTGCACAGGACAACCCCAAATTCACACCACATCTCTGAGGGCGTTGTCCAAGTGCTTCTTGAATATTGTCAGGATATTCAAGCCTGTAGCATTCCAGGGGTTGTTGTGACCCAAGTGCAGGACCCGGCACTTGGCCTTGTTGAACCTGAACCTGATACAATTGGCCTCAGCCATTGATCCAGCCTGTCCAGATCCCTCTGTAGAGCCCTCCTTTCCTGAAGCAGATCAATACTCCCACCCAACTTGGTGTTGTCTGCAAACTTACTGAGGGTGCATTTGATCCCCTCGTCCAGATCATTGATAAAGATATCAAACAGAACTGGCCCCAGTACTGAGCCCTGGGGAACATTGCTTGTGACCAGCTGCCAGCTGGATGTTAATCACCACTTTTAGGGTCTGGCCATCCAGCCAGTTTTTAACCCAGCAAAGAGTATGCCTGTCCAAGCCATGAGCAGCCAGTTTCTCCAGGAGAATGTGGTGGGAGTACTTTTAGTTCAGGTTTTAGATGTAACCTCTTTGTTCCATTTGGATCATGCAAACTGCTTAGAAGTAGGGGAAAAAAAGCTCCCCCTGCCCCCCGTAACTTCTAAAGTTTCCATTGTTATGCATTTGAGAAAGGCTGACTATTCTATGCCAACTGTCATTTTAGCTTTTTTTTACCTTACGTCCAGTTAGGTCACTGTTTGATGTGAACATAGTTAATGAGGTGGGTAATCATGTATTGCAAGTTCACGATTCGTACAGGTAATATGAGGAGAAAATAAAGATCATGGTATCACGCCTGAAAATGTTGGTAAATTCGGAAGCAAAATACTTCACCTAAGTAATGAGGTTTTTATAGCCCCACATGAAGTCTTATTAGTATTTTCTACGGTAGGCATTTACTTTCTTCTGTTTTGTTCAAATAAATGTGAGTATATTATTTTTTGAAGACAAGCATAATAGAACTTTTCCAGGCTATTTAACTGTTACTTTGAAATATTCAAAATATAGTTAACTTCTTGTTTATGGCAGTAAGTTATTGTAGGTACTTGCATTCTCACTGAAGATCAGGACTGCACCATGAATATAGCGAAGGAAAATGTATATGTAAAATACCTACCCACTCTGTTTTCTGTCTTTTTTAAAATACAATGAATCCTATTGTCTAGGTGAAATTTCACTTTTATAGCTGTATTTTGTCATAAAATACCTGGAACCTTAAATGTGTTTTTGCCTTAATAAAGAGTGTTAAGTTTTGGTGACCCTGAGATGTTTTTATTCATGATTCAGAACTCAGTAAATGATGGAAGTATAATAGCATATCACCCGACTATAACATGGTAAAACATATATTTTTTTCCCCTGTTTAATTTCCTGTTACGTTATGATGGGAATAGATTTCTTTTAAGTGCAGAGAAAAATAACTAATGTGACTGAATATTCACCCCCATAAGTATTACAGGCTTTTTGCTAAGGAGTAAAAAAATGAGTGCTTTATTATTTCCATCTTCACAGACTACACATATGCTGTAAATTAGAGTGGGGCAAAATCAGTACAATAGTTGTAGGACAGATGCTTTCCGATATTCTGAAGAGCATGTTAGTGATCTTTGTATTGAAGTATAATGCCTGATAAGAGACTCAATTCAGTTTCCTAGGCAACAATCTAATGTTGCAGTAACTTTCTTCCAAGGTGTTATCCTTTTATGATTAACTACATCGCATGCTCTCTGCAGCTGGCATCACTCTTCTGGTAACTTGGACACACAAATTAGGAATCTCTTTTTTTAGTACTCCCAGTGAAGATGCTTGAAAATACTTCACAAGCAATAAATATCAGGGTATGTGTTAGTTCATAAGACTAGGTAGCTATATTCCAGAAAAAATAAAGCAGATGGAGTGTTGGAGTGTTACATCTTTCAGTATTTAAAACTACTGCTTGTTCTGTGATTAAAAGAGATTATGTAAGAGTACATAATTACCTTGTCACAATTGCTTTTCCCAGCTGATGGCATTAATTATTAAAATATTATATATCAGAAATAAAAGAATATTAGAATTATGGGCAAATGTGGCTGGATGATAGAGTTTCTGGGAAAAGTCTCTACTTGTAGTTTCGTTTTCTAAAAGGAGTGAATGTTATTTTGCCCTCTTGTTATTGTCAAAGGAATGGGAAAGTATAATAAAGGTATATGGAATCTGTTTGGGTTTTAATGTGGTGTTATATCATGACATTTTTTCTGCATATTGAACTGTCCATTAGTCTCTGATAAAATTATTGTCATTCACTTTTGTATACAACCTTGCAAGATGTTGCAAAATATATTTTAGTTATCTGTAAATTAAAGATACCTGACACCTAAAAAAGACCACAGATACACATAATAGTTATATATGTACATATATGTATGTCTGAATATAGATACACATTTTGCACACAAACCCACATATGTAAGTGTGTGTATATGTGTAATAGCAGTTTCAAACTCTTCTTACTGTAAAAAGAAACAAGTAGGCAAAAATAATTTTGGAAGATAGTTGTAGAGCTGTATACAAAGATGTAAAACCAATTTCAAGTGTTTAAATTTTTTCCCAGGTGGCTTCCAGAAGTGATGGAAGAACCTTTAAATTAGACTCTTCAGAATAATTTAAATGCTCTTTAAAATTTATTGTCATAATTAAGCATGCAAGTATCCTGCCTGATTTATTTTAAGGCAGTTGTAAGGACTTGCAATGTGCATTAATTTTTTTCATTTGAAAATAGTTGTTTGCATAAGACTGCATTTAGATAAATGACACCCAAGTTCTTAATTTTTGCTTTTTCTCCTGCTTAATGATTGAAATTTTTGGATGGAAAAGACTTAAATGCTCAGTTTAATCAAGATGCGACTCTTCAATAAGTGGTTTTAATGATGTACGGAGAAGTGCTTTCCTCAACACCATGAAAACCAAGTACTGTTTTTAGTGTGAGCCACCATGGATATATAGCATGTAGAAAAATACTGGATCTTCAGGTTTTAGGGACAGAGTGATTTGTGTTCTTATTTTTCATTTTTATTAACTTCATTTAAATGTTGAGACTAATGGCACGATCTGCTCTAGGATTCCAGATTACAAGTGCTTGCAGAGCAGCTAAACATAAAACTTGGAGTAATTTAGGTTGGAAGGTACCTTCAACATCATCTGGCCTGTGTCTTTGCTTCTAATATGGCCAAACTCAGATGTTAGAGAAAACTTTGAAATTAAATCAAATAATTCAAGAAGTTGAATTGCTCACATAACGTAAAGCAAGCTTTTCTATTTATGTGAGAGAAGTCTTTTCGCAAAGATGTCTTACTGCATCTAAATGCAAGTCAGGTGTCACATGGCCTTTTCGTTTTACTGCTATTGATCTCAGGTAAAGCTGTGTTGGGTGTTGTAGGATTTTCTTAAACAATAAAATGCTTAATATTTCAGACTTTTTTAGAAGAGGCTTTTAGAGGAGACTCCAATATTTGTATTTTTTCCTCCAGAACAGATGTTTTGTATACTTTCAAATTTAACAAAAAAGATGAACTTCCTGCAACCTCTCAGAAAATTCTTAAATTTTCTTTGGTTCCCTCTATAGTTAATGATCATAGCTAATTGTCATAGCTGATTTAAGCTGTGACTTTTTTTTCATCTTGCTGACAGATTCCCTAAGGCTTTAGTAAAAAAAAAAAAAAAAATCGGCGCAGCCTTTTGAAGCTCTTTATGTCCTGGCTGGCTAGCACCGGAATTTATTAGTAGTGGGAATGAATTTTACCTGAAGTGATCCATGCTTGAGTGATAGGTTGTGACTTAAGGTACCATCTGCTTGCTGTCTGTGGACACTTCAGTGTATGACACCTAGAAATGCAGTGCCATTAAGTAAGAGTAGAGAAATCCTAGCCTTCCTTGGCTTCTGTTTGGTTCCAGTTAATAGTAGGTCTGTAAAAACCTAGTGTAGAGCTAAAAAATTTCAGATGATGACATGAGCATTTGTTCTCTACCTTCTAGTTTTCTTGCTGATCTAATACACTTCTTGAAACTCTTTGGACTTGAAGGGTCTCTTTTCATGTTCCTGAGACTGAGACACTGAGATTGATGGATGTATCATATATAAAAAAAAAGTTTTTTTTCCTCCACTACTGGTGGAGTATATCTCATTAATCCCATTAATGCTTTTCTTAATTGGCTCCTGGAGAGACTCAAAGCAGCACATTAATGTCTGAGATAGCTTTTGATTAAACTTAATGTGGACTAGACTTTATCTTGAGGAGAGCAGTGAGGCCCTCTCTGAGAGCCTGCTAATGATTCTTAGCTTAGAAGTAGTCTTTGGCCATGTCAGACCAGCCCTAGTGGTGGCCCCACAGGAGCCTCTGTGGGATTCCTTTCTCTCCTTACGCATCTTACCCAGAAGAACAGAGACTGCTCTAATTGCAGAGGCAGTTGTTTCCCTCCCTTCTTTCTAATGGCAGCTGTTTGATGCTGTTGCCTGAGCTGGCAAGGTCTCTGAGAAAACTAGGAAGATATTGCTGCCTAGATTTAATTTGTTTCCGTCCTCAAAGCCTTTTCTTTTAATGTCTAAGACAAGAAGCTGGACTTTTTAGTAATAGAATTATTGCCAACACTGATGTTTCCTTGGTAAAGATTCTTATTTGTGTAACGCTTTTTTGTAAGTCTTTGAAGTAGAGCAGACATGGACTATCTAAAGTTGGTCCATAGAAATGGGTAGGTGTGAGAGGGTATACATAAAATGGGCACTTAAAAAGTGCAGGTAAAAGTGTTCAAGAGAGAGGGAATAGAGAGGGAGCTGTGAGTGATAATACTAACTTAAAAGCTCTGTATTTGTGTTGTAACAGAAAGAACTCTTGTTAAAGTTTAACAAAAGGAAATTGTTTTTGCTACCTATGGCATTCTTTGCTGCAGGAGGTCATACAGTTAAGCTGCTCAGGATTTTTAAAAATACAGTGGGTGCCATTCTAGGCACTGACTTCTGTGATTTACTTGTTTATCGTCTTCAGTCCCAGTAGAGGAAGTAAATATTTAATCTCTCAAGGCCATACTCTGACTCTCCAGGCTGATTTTGGCCTTAACTCTTGCATCTACTGCCCAACTAGTGGTGATAAAATTGTTATGTGAATTTGCATAAATTAAAATTTATTTAGGTTTACCAAGCCAAGAAAAGGAAGACAAGCAATGGAAAAAAAAACCAATAGGTTAATAAGCTTTGTTAGGGATATAATAGAAAGGTAAATGTTATGCAATTAGAAAGGAAAAAGGCATAAATAGCAGGTCAGTTTGAGGTAGATCTGGTAGAATTAATGTGTGCTATAGAATATCTTTACTATCACTTATAACACTTCCGAGTTTTCTTCAGTAATTAAAACCTGTAAAATCATGGTATAACAATGCAGAAATCTTAACAGGAAAAACTCAGGAGTGGCTGGTAGTGATAGGAAACTTTTTGACACATTTTAGCATGTTGTCAAAGGCAAATTGAATGGGATATAGTGCTTTTCGGCTCTGCAAAAAATAACCAGCAACTGCCAAGGGGATCACTGTCTTCTAAATTTACTGTCATGTTTCTCTGCGTATCAGCAGAAATAAATATAAGGAAGAAAGTTGTCGTACGTTATTAGGTTTTCCAAAATCCCTTTGAAATAATTAAAGAAACAAGGCAACAGAAGTAGTAAGGTGGATAAGGTTAACATAAAAGAGTAGGAGTGCCTGAATCCCTACTGAATGTGACAAATTATATAATTCACTGGGTAACTTGTTAGGAGACTACCATTTTGAATACTCCCTTCATGCATGGTCCTACTTCTCCTTCCTCACTTTTCTTTTAACTCCAACATCTATTTGAGATAGTTTAGTTTGCAGACTGATGCCAGAAATGACCAAATGCATCTATTAGCACTGCAGCATAAAGAAGGATGCTAATTTGATTATGATGATGAGAATGCATATAAAACTTAATGGAAAAGTATCAGCCAAAATGATTGTGTTTGGAATGAAGTTTGGGGAGGGAAGCATTGTTCTTAGTGATGTATTTTCTGGCCACCTGTTCTTTGGGAGGTAGTAGTGCTCTAATCTTCTAAAGCAGGGACTTGATTTTTGGTAAAGGGTGCCCTTGTATTGCAAGTATGACTTCAGTTGTTCCTGGTAGGGATAGAAACCTACCTAAAGCTGGCCAGGCTAAAAATCTTTTTATAAAATCATAGTGCACAGATACCCAGCAGACACTTCCTAAGGTGCCAAAACCTCCATAGGCTGTTCCTGTTGGCTTGGTTCCAACATACCTCTTGGCTCATGCTTTTGATTGACAAGTGTGTGTCATCTTGACTGTCTGAGTATGTCCTCAGTTCACCTTGTAAAGAGACAAATACTGGTACAAGGGGTGGTATGGGCTGTGAGGGGGCAACAGTGGTTGGGGTAGTGAGTAGGCAAAGCTGCTGCTTTCTAGTGACAGCACTGACTTGTGCTGATGTAGAGCAAAAGCCTGTGTTGTAGTCATCTCTGCTCAGCTCTAATTGCTGCTTTGGGCTTAGGTGAGGTTTCTTATCAGAACTCAAAGTTTCTTGTGCTCTGTGATTTTGGCAGGGCAGGACTAGAGAGGAGCAAGGAGAGGCCAGGAGGCTTGGAGTAGGGAAAAGAAAAGGATGATCAGCAAAACAGGGTGCTGGGACGGACCTGTGTGTCTCAAACGTTGTCAGAATTATTAGGTAGGGAGATGTTTCCCACTTATTCATAGAAAGGACAGCTAACATGATTCAGCTATTTTTCACTGTAGTTCTCCCTGGACGTGTCTAACATTCAGAGAAAAAGTGATGAAGGCATTATGAATTGAAATTGAAATATGTTTGGTGGAGATCCCCTTCTGGTTGAGCATTCTGAAACTCCATCAGTGGGCAACCAACTTCAAATTATTTCCTATTGGAGCTTATTCTGACAGAAAAGATGAACTACCGAACTGAAAACCAGCTGGTGGTTGCCAGCACTCAACAGCCTAATTTCATTTGTCTTATGCAAACAGAATATATCATGCCTTATATGGGGTCTTACAGAAATTGAGATTTGGGGGGGGGGGAGGAGCGGGGAGTCAAACCTGCAGATGTTTGGGCCCTTTAACAGCTCCCACAGCAGGTTGTCCCTCTCTTAGGGCTTCACGAGTGACAAAGGCTGGCACGTTCAGTAGTTACGCGCACTGGCATCTGCAGGCTGTGTCATGGCTTAGTTCAACTCGATGACCTCACCTCTGTTCAGCGGCTTCTGGTAGCTGTTCTCTGTGCTTGCCTTAGTGATTTGATCAGAGCCCTGGTATCTGCAGCTCTGTCAACTGACTCAGTGTGCTAATTAGTCACAAAGGAGCCGTGTTCCCGCAGGACTGGCACTCGCTGTGTTTCCCTCTGCTGGAACAGCTTCGTAGTGGCTGTGTTTGTTTCCCTCTCTGTAAAGCAGGAGTTGCCTTCAGCTGCCCAACAGTCAGGTTAATGTAGCAGACCTCCCCAGTAACACATGGTACGGGTAAAAGGACAGTTTAGAAGTGCTGAAAATAGTAATGAAAAATACTGTTCTGAAGAAAAATGTAAACAGTAAGTGTATGAGTGATTGGAAATTTAGGGGAGAGGCCAGCTGTGTACTCCCAAAATGCACTTCTTGCATTCTGGATGTTTCTTCTATGTTCACAAAATGGAAAAAAACCCCCACCAAACAAAACAAAACAAAAAAAAACCCCAACACAAAACAAAACCAAAGAACTCCACCCCACACCAATAAAAACAACAGAAAAACCAAACCAAACAACCCCAGACCCTTCTTTTCAAACTGTAAACAGAAGGTAGCTGTAGTAACTTATTCAGAGGAGAAAGGGAAGAGAAGGTAGATGAAAAATGCAGAAACTTGATAATGGTAGCTAAAGATGTGAGTGGAATATCCACAGCTGGTAGAATTAAATATTTGGATTAGGACAAATAGAAAGTCTTCAGATACAGCAGGAGGGGAAATTCAAGTGTTGGCAGTGTATTTGTCCAGTAATAATTACGGTACAGAAATGACTACTGTTCTTAATGTAGGAACAGAAGACTGAGGAGACCTCCCGAGTTACTGATTCTGTTCCCTTTCTTTTGCTGGCAATGCTATTGTTTAGTTATTACTGTAAAATTATTAAGTACTGTTAAAATTCAGATCTCCCTTTTGAAAAATAGGGCAATACAGTTATTTCTTCTGTGAGTAGAATAGGAAAATTAATTTTATAGCAGTCAGCAGCTGAGACATCAGGCAGCAACTGTAAAATACTCCGTGGTGTTGAGAGATGTAACACCAAATGCAGCAAAAAGTGATTTTAGCTGTTACTCTATCTTTTTTTTTGTTGGAATACAAGCAAGTCTCTAAAAGACTCAAGGTAAACGTTATGCTAGTTGTAGAAGTTTGGAATAAATGGCATGGTAATTGCAAACTTAGCCTCAGCTTAACAAGAGTGCAGGAGCAGAAGGACGGGCTGGGTGGGTATTGTAGTATGTGCTGAAGAAGTTCCACCTAGATTACATGACTGATACTTGCAGCTCTTAGAAAACTGTGGATCAGATCAGAAACAAAAGCTAATGCAGAAGGTTGAGCTGTTGACAGGTAAATGTTATTGTTAGAAAAAGCAGTGTCACGTGCTAGGTGGTGTTTCACGTGCTTATACTAACTTTAAAAGTACTGTCCCGTGGGAGATGACATCCCAACCAATTCCATGACAGTTGTACTCTCTGAGGGAAGACAGCGCACCTGGTGTCATCACCCCTCGTTTTGAAGAACTGGTACTGAAAGCACTGGGGGGAGGAATCTCACAAAGCATGTGCGTAGGCCCCAGATGGAGGACAGGGAACCAGTATATCAGGATGTCTTGCATAATGCTGATTTAGGCATACACTCAGGTAACTTTCCTAAATATTGTAACATTAATTTGTTGATCAGATATAATTAGAAACTCCTCTTTGGATAAGCAAGTGAAAAGAATCAGTGAGACCTTTCATTTTAAGTGAGTTCTGATTTTTAGGATGTGAAATCATAAGCTATTGTGTGATTTTAGTTAAATATTATTTGAGGACACTTGTTTTAAAATAGTAACTTTTACTGAAGTAAGGCTGAGTTTCTGGAAGATACACTGTAGGAATAGGAGGACTTAAAACTTGAAATTATTTTTTTTGTAATTAAACTGGAAAATCCCACTGATTCGAAACCAGTCCTATTTCCTATCCCAGTTCTTTCTCACGCCTGAAGTCCTAGCGTTATTTTTGAGAAAGCCAGGCATTCAGAAGCTACTAGCACACTTTTTGTCATTCATACAGTTTTTAAGATGGGAAGCTTTCCTTTTAGCCTGTTGGAAGATCCTATTTTCTTCAATTTCAGTATAGTGCATTTGTGGTTAGTCGTGTAAAAGTACTCGGAAATACATCTGAGACTTTGAAATATTTTGATCAAATTAAAATCAGATTTTATTTTTGAATGAGACGTATCTTAAATCTGTTTCAGGATATATCCTTAAGTATTAGAAAATCTTCATTGGGTGTTTAATATTTTTTTCTTTCCCCCCACTCTCTCCTGCAGTTCTTCTGCCTTTGATAGATCGTATGGGAGATGCCAAAGACCAAGTTCGAGAGCAAGCACAGAGTATTATATTGAAATTGATGGATGAAGCAGCACCGCCCATGGTATGATTACTTAATGTAGATTCAGATGTAGGCCTCCAGTGAGCTTATGATTTATACATGAGCTTGACTTTGAATATGTCACAATGTTATGGTGATGGTTAATGGTGTAAATATTAAAGATATTCTTTATGGATTTACACTGATGCATTGTTCAGCTGAAGATAAAAATCTGGCACAGTGCAATTCTGTACTTCTTGCATATCATAGCTAAAATCTGAGTAGATGTTTTCATGTCATGTGGCAGAACTTTGTTAATTAAAACGTGTTTGAAGCAACCTCCTGGGTTTGAGTTTGCATAATCAGAATAAATAAGTTTATTTAGCTTTGAATTTATTTTAAAATTAGCTTTGTACTTGAACACGTAGGAGTAGTCCCACAGTCGAGATGGTGCATTCTAACTTAGAGTATCTGGCTTTTCTAGATGTATGACAAACATGCTGTGTGAACCTTTGACAAACTGAGACGGGGATAAGTTTCCCTCTGCCTTGTCATCTTAGGTTGATGTCTGAGTTAGGCAAACCTTTTTACAGTTCTTAGCACTATGTGGCTTCCGATCTTGTATTTCCACTGTGTGAGTCTGAAAAATGTAGGATTGCTTAACAGGATTATATTGTTTGAGCAATGATGATATTTGGAACTCTGGAGACCCTGGTTGTCAGTAGGAACTGTTATTTGAGTTTTTAATTTCTGAAGAAAATACATTTCTGAGTTTTAAATGCAGAAGTTAATAGGGAACGTCTTATTTTCTGTGAATGAAAATGAGGTTCTTTCACGTGCAAATTCCTGGCTTTGTTTATTCATAGATACAGGTTTGAATGTTTGTGTGCAGGGAATAAGATTTTGCAGGCTTCATCTGCAGTGAGAAAATTGTTCTCGATTGCTTTGTTTGCCTAATAGAAAAAACAGGCAGCATGTTAGGCAACTACAGAAACATTTATCTCCCTTCAAAGCATGAGGTATTCTCTCATGTGATTTGGTCACAGATCTGAGTGGGATTTAGGCATCAAATTCTAATAGTGTCATCCACAAAGACATGCCTCCTACCTTTTCATGAAATCTAGTTGTGATCGTATTCATTGACAAGACACATTGCAGCATTTTCTTCATGCCTAAGTGTAAGTAGTTCATGAGTGACATGTTCCTGTGCCCAAGATGCTCTGAAGTACCTGGCATGCCATCCCGAAAGTACACCTGCTTCTACAGTAATGGCATTTGGATCAATGCACAGCGGAGCATCTTGGCAACACAGTCATTTGATCAATTGCTGACAAGGAATATGGTGATAGTTGCTTCATGCTAGGCCCTCATCATGAAAGAGTTTTAGATTATGGGTCCATCTTTCAGTTTCTGAAGAGCTGTTAGGTTGTACACTGAGGTGATGGAAGGAAGCTTCCATACCCTTTGAAGGCTACCCGCAGTGTAGGAAAGAACACAAAGAACAGCGTGTCTAGATATGAGAAGGTACAGGTCTTCTGGTAGCTTCCCTAGGGTGGGAGAAAACTGGCTTCAGGTGTCTGCTCCCAGGACAGCTTATGTAACATTAAAAATTTGGATGGAGAGCATCAATCATCCTCACAGCAGGGACCAGAACAGAGAAGTCTTTCCTGTGGCTCCAACACTGAAATACAGAGCTTTAGGCTCCCTTTGCTGCAGAGGAACATCCCTTTGGAAGAGCTGGGTGGAATCCTTTTTTAGGGATAAGACTTGTAATTTCTTCCTGATGAACTCCTCTTGTCTGTTGTAGTGTGTTGCTGAATAATATTTAGTTTGTCCTGTTGTCAGTTTCCTTTTCTTGCTTTAAGTGTGTTTGGGTTTTTTTCCCTTTGTTTTTTATGAGAGAACTAGATGTAGCTGGTTATGGGCAGAAAAGCATAAAAATAAGAATCTAGGAGGTACAAATGCATGAATGGAACAAAGGGAGGTTGACACCAACTGTTGCTAGCAAGTCGTGAGAGTTGAAATTTCTAAGCAGCCATTAGAATTTCTCTATTTAGAAGAATTCCAGTTCTTCAAGTAGGGTTAATTTAGTGAAAGACTAAATTTTTCTTCAGTTTGCATTGTTTGTTTCAGTACCCTACAGTTATCTTTCTACCTGTATTTTTGTACACCTAGCAAGTAGATTTCCTTTTTACCATGTTTGTCCAGGACAGTGGGTTAATTAGAAGGATGTTTTCTTCCGTAAAATCCTGTTCTTTGTTAAGCTGTGCAGTTTTGCCAAGCCATATCCTGCTTGTCTAAGGTTGTTTTCTCTAAATGTGATGAAGTATAAAACAAACAAACAAGAAACAACAGATGGGACAAACTGATCAAGCAAGGCTCTAATTGGAAAATTTTGTCTGCTATGAAGTGTGCTACCTCATTAATAAAGAGGGTGCAGTATTCCCTGCTCTTACGCTGTTTGTTTTTGTTGATCAATAGCTGTCTTTGAGGGTGTTTTTCCGGAAAGCCGAATATGATTGCAATAACATGTATCTAATACATTTTAGCAGATATGTAGGGAATCGTTCTACGTTGCAATTGCACCACTCAAGGGGTAGGAATGAGGGTGGTGCCCAGGCTGCAAAATGTGCTATTGCCAGTGTGCAGCCATCACTAGGCAACGCTCCCCGCGGATGCTTGCTTGCTTTGCTGGCTGGCTGAGGCTGTAATGGCAGCGCTGCAGCTGGGGGAGTTGCAGTTTGAGTCTGTGCATCTGCTCCGAAATACTACTGAGAATTCCAAGTCTCGTAAGCTCCATGTTTACACTTTTTACACCATAACATACAGCTAGAGAACGACAAGGAGATGGAAAGGTAAAAAGATAAACTGAGGAGGGAAAGACTAAAGGCAGGCGATCAAAAAGGAGTGCGTAAGAAGGTGGATGAGGGTTTAGTGAGCCAGGGAATTGTACTACAGGAAGCGGCACCAGCACAAAAGGAGAACGGAAAGCAGAACAAAAATGGAAGCGAAGGAATTAGAACGTATGGGCAAGAAATAATTGAAAAATGAAGAAATAAATTTAAAGCAAAAGTAGGGAAGAAGTAGGCAGCAGGAGTATGGATAAGGAGGAGCTAAAATGGATGAGTGGAAATTTTGGCAGTGAAAGAATATGAAGCAAAAAGAATATAGCAACTTCTGCTTGAGTCAGTAGTTTGTAATGTTAATTTTTTTTGTGTGTTAACTGTAACAATTCTGTGTTTTTAAGAGCTGTTTCTCAAACAATAAAAATACTCA
The DNA here is from genome assembly GCA_031468815.1 of Morus bassanus. Taxonomy (NCBI): domain Eukaryota; kingdom Metazoa; phylum Chordata; class Aves; order Suliformes; family Sulidae; genus Morus; species Morus bassanus. Next base: position 51,451,651 of record CM062567.1, on the reverse strand, counting down.
CCTAGATTTCTGAAGGATGTTTTTGAGAAGTTGTTTTTTGGCATAGGAATAATCTGTGTGTTCCATACTGTGCATTTTATAATTTAATTTTACCTGGGAAGTGCCTTTACTTTTCCAGTGGACCTGTATTCCGTTATTTTTTGCAACTGTTATGAATGTAATTATGAAATATGGATAGAATTACATTGTTTTGTGTTCCTGGTAATCAGAGACAATTAATTCTGTTTTTATAGTACATTTGGGAACGCCTTGCTGTTGGTTTTAAACACAAGAATTACCGATCCCGAGAAGGAGTGTGTTTGTGTCTTATTGCTACCTTGAACACGTAAGCTTTTTGTTTCTATGGAGACGTAATGGTTCTGTCCTTCTGAATGTGATTTTTCTCTGAAACTAATACTTGAGGAAGTCTGATTCAATTAAATTAATAAATGGGAAAATCAAACAACTTGTGAGCTTTCTGAAAGAAAGACTAAAGGTATAGTATTTTTTTCTTACTTAAAAGTAGAGAAAGGACTAGTGAGAGAGAGACGGAGCTTAATTGATGTAAGTTTGTATTTTGTAAGCTAAAAGTTTGCTTCTGAATAAAGTATTTTCTGTTTTCCTAAAAAAAAAATATTTAACTTTTCCAGTTACGGTGCACAACCATTAATCCTCAGCAAGTTGGTCCCACATCTGTGTACAGCGTTTGGTGACTCAAATAGTCAGGTAAGGATTTCATTACTTACTGGTACTTCAGCAACTGTACTTTGACAGAGGAATGAAAGCAAAATAAATGTAGGCATTTAAGAAAAGCTGATAGGCTTGCTTGTATACAACAGATCGTTATTTTCTACCACGAGAAACAATAAACCCATTTTTTTCTGAATCAGTCCATCCATTGGAAGATGAAAGTAGAGTTGCAAAGGCGGCAGTGTTGCGATATACTGGCCCCTTTAGTTTTGTCTTCAGAGGTTGAAACTAGTCATTACTGAAAACAGGTGTTTCTTATAGAGCATCTTAAAAGAAAGGGAAAAAATATATTGACAGGAAGAATTGCCTCCAGAAGGAGCCCCTACATAAGATCTGTAATAGTCTGCCAAATTTGCTAAAGGTAACATTATCATGTGCAGGACAGGTAATGATTTCCTAAATGGAACCCAAATGACATTTGAGCAATGCAAGTACTGTAGTTAAAATCAGACAATTAAGCAAAAACATCTGCAGTGAAAAAATCAAGATGGAGTTTATAATGGTGACATCTGAACTTCAGAAGACCTACAAATGGAAATGGGTAAGATCTCTCTTGATTTACGTGAAGTTGTGTCTGAGAGAAAAGACTAAGGATACAGTAAGGAAGGAAGTAGCATTGGTAGAAGATGGGCAAATATGCTTATTTTCTGGGTGCAGCGAAGTCCTTGTCTCCTCTGTATAGCGTAGCATTGTTGTATTCTAGAGAAAATCTGTTAAGGATTTGTCTTGTTTGTTGATCATTAGTAAAGATGTAGTTCATATCTTGATAGAGCAATTGTGGGTTTAGTTTGGACTGTTACAAAGAACAATACTAAAGTAATTCCAGTAATTCTTTATAGAGAATAATGGCATTTACTAACATGCGTTTTTGACAGTTTTTATTGTGATGACTATGGTTTAAAATTTTTGAAGAGACACTCCGTCTCCTTGCTTTAACTCTTCTTTCCCCTTCCCCTATCTTGTCTTACTCCCTTTCTTATGCTTATGTGATGCCATGTAATTACTGTTGAAGGCAGTAAAGAAAATGCTGGTCACTTCGGCCCAGTCTTGTGGGCAGTCAGGTCCTTAGTTTTCCAGAAGGGCCTCGCTGCTTGTAGAAACAGATGAAAGCAAGATGGAAGTGTCAAGACTGAGTGCAGGGACTAACTTAGGGAAGTATTGCCTATTGTGATAGAGTTTTAAATAAAGCACATTTTTTCCACAAGTATTATTCTTATGTCAGTCCCAGGAATTCCCTCTAGAGCTGTTACTTCTAGGATTTTTCATTTACCATCTGGAGATGCTCTAACTTGGAACAAATAGCATCTTGAAATAACAGTTTTATTTCCTTTCCTTTCCATCCTCACTATTTCAACTGTTATGTGAAATGAGTTGGCATGCAGGTCGATAGAAACTGGAGGATTAGTGGGTTGTCAGCAAATGTAGTTCTGGTTTCTGTAACACTGAAATTAACAATTTAAATGCTGTGCTCACAGGTGAGAGATGCTGCCATACTAGCCATTGTAGAGGTTTATAGACATGTGGGAGAGAAAGTACGAATAGATCTTACGAAGAGAGGAATTCCTCCTGGGAGGTGAGTTAGCTGTTTTGACTTTCTGATCCTGAGCTGTTCTGTGTTACTGTTCTTTATCAGAACTTCAAACTCACTAAAAACTTTGTTTTAAAATTATTACAATTTTTATTTTATGTTCTCATTAGTTTTGCTTCTGTTGTGATGTTACTAGTGTTCCTGACCTCTTTCTCTGTTGTCTTTTCTGCTTGGAAGAGGCATACACGTGTAGGATGAAGAGCAGCCTTACATTCACCAGTGAAAATCCCCTGACTTTAAGAGAAGCTGAGAGCTGGACAGTAGTAGAAAAATGTTTCAAAATTAAGCAAATATATACCAAGTGCAGCAGGGAAATAAACAGAATACTTGAATATATTAATCGTGTTCCTTATTCTAGAGTTGCTGTTTAGCCTCAGCGTAGAAGAGTCTCAACTGAAGCACTTAAATCAGTACTTTTAATATATTGTGCATGTGTGAGAGAACAAGCGTGTGCATACACATGAGTGTGCAATGAAACTGTGGCAAATCAGCAAGCTACTACTTTCCTGAAGATAGTTATAATGGAAAAATTGTCCTCCCTTGCTTCTTGCTAATTAATGTCAGACCAATCCTTTCCACCCTAGATGTTTGCTTATGGGCTATGGTTAGATGAGAGGTGCTTTTCAAAATAACTACTTCCCAATTCTGAAGCTGCAGTTCTGGGGTTCAGTGGGAAAGGAGTATTCAAAAGGACTGTTCATTGGTCTGTTACACATGTTGTCACAGGACACTGGATGTTTCTTGCAGAAGGTGCAAGGAAGTTTTGAAAATGCATACTTCATTGGTCCTTTCCCTGTCTGAAAAGCAATTCCGATCTTTAAAGGCTGGGCTGTGTTGTATGTAGATCAGTTTATATGAAATAGAAGTACCTATTTTTTTGTTGCTACCTTGGTAAGGATTTGTTTAATTAAGAAAGCTAGACAGAGCTTGAAATTGTACTTAGTGGGAAAGACTGTTTATACCATAAAATCTTTAAATGCCTTATTAAAACAATTTACACTTTTAAAAATGTCTTAACCCCTTATCAATTAACATACCATTTTACTCACAATCTTGGTATCACTTACTAATTGTGATAAAGCTGAATATATCTACTACATGGTGTCAGAGAGAATATCAGAATGGATACTGTGCCTCATCAGACCCTTCTGAAAAACTAGTAGCCCTGGTTTTTAGTGATGATTTGTAGGGTATCAAAATATCATATGAGAATGGTGTTCAATTTATTGTTTCACATTCCAGGCAGAGCTGAGCCTGTTTGGACAAAAGCTTACCCTGCCTGTGGGAATGGGAAGTTGTATGCATCCTCTTCTGTTTAACGGCTGTCACAATTTTAGACTATTAGGAGATTATACGGTTACCACAGAAGTTTAAGTAGTAGTATTACCACAATTTCAAAAATTGAGTTTGACAGCAGATAATTGGAACATACCAGAGAAGATCCTTCTTCCATTAAGATAGGGTCTTGGACATCTTTTGGAACAGAGAATAAAAAAAGGAGTGTAGATAAAAACAGCCTTTTTACTCTGAATGTTGGGTCTGACTGTAAGTTTAGGTGCAGCACTCATCCTGTTCACATTTCCGTGTGATACAAACCGAGTAAATCTTGGGATCCAAATAGGATTAAACACCATAGGAGCTTTGTATCCTCAGGGCAATCAACAGCTTCTAATTTAGTTGCAGTTGGTGCCAAAATTCCCCCTGATCTGAAAGCAAGCGTAGTTGTACCATTTGCATTTACATGAAGAAGCAAGGCTCTACTTGGTGCATGTGAAATGGGTTGTTGCCACTGAATCTCAACAGTTTTACACCTGACAGTCAAGGCTAGTGTAAAATAATACATGAGCTGAGTCGCAGTGGTGTCCAGCACAGTAGTCTTCAGGTTGGGATGGAGGGGGGAGTTACGATTTACTTGAGTTGAGCATGAGGCTACTAGTCTCTCTCCCATCCATCGCTAACAGAAAGCAGAGTTCCCATAGTCTCTTCTTACTCCTTCACACAAGTAGCAAGGTGGTTCACAAAGCTCAGGAGAGACAGATTAGCTTTATGGTAGCTCAGACTGTTGTTCCTTCAGAGGCAGACCTAATTTAAGATGTTTCTTCCCCAGTGCCTGTCAGAAGTTTTCCCTTTGCTTAGATGCATTAAAATTTTCATGTGGTTATGCAGGAGGTGTGATTCATGGAAAAAAAGCCTTTGATGTAGGGTATCATCTTATCTTTGTTTTGAGGGGAATCTGTGTTCATATTTGTGTGTCTGGCTAGGTTTTCAGGGTTTTAAGTATTATGGATAATCTGTGGTTCACACACAGCTGCTTTCAGTTGTTGAGTTCAGCCTTAAAGAACTGCACTGCAGCTCCTTCACTGTATGATACTGCATTAAAAATTGTGCGTGAACATATATTAGCAGAAAACCCTATTGCTTCAGTATTTGGTGCACATGTGACTTAATAGGATGTAGGCTTGTTTAGTTTACATAACAAATTACACATTAGAGATCTGTGTGTTGCTGCTTGAATGCACTCTGCCCTAAAACACTGAAAATAAGAGCTCATGTCTGCTAAAAGGAAGGCAGGAAAGTTAATCAAACATTGTTTTGAGAAATTGTTCAACTTCCTTAAATATGCAAATGGTATAATCATGTTGTATCTATATAAAGCCAAATGTTGTTAGTAATTTAATAATACTAGGCTTAAAAGGTTTTAAAATCTGCACCTGGTACATTTGCTTTTGTGGAAAATACTGGATTTTCTAGAGAACGTTATTGGACCTGTTGGAGTCCAGGTAGTCAATAAAAGAAGATGGGCTCATACTTTTGTAGTTCAAATTGCTACTACTGTATTTTTCTTCAGTGCATTTTTAGTCCTTACCGAGATAAATTTGTGAGTTTATAAATAAAACCAGCAAGTTCCTCTCTCTATTTGTTATTTTTTAACTTAAAAATCTCAGAATAATATTGTGCTTTTTGCCTGAAGCACATTACTTTTTCAGAAAAATCAGTATCAGGTCAATGGTCGGAAATTTGGATGTTGCTTTCCCTTTTGTTAAAGTTGCTGCCAAAGTGGTTTGACAGTCGTTGGTATCGGGCCTGTAAGTATGTGTAACACATTTGTGAATACTGAAAGTGGATGTTATATTTTTTGTTCTGTGAGCCAGGAATAGTGAACAGGTTTTGTTTTATATGGGCCAAATTGAATTTTTTACAGTATGGAATCTGTGTGGCTGATCTTCCCTGAATGGAAATATAGTAAATGTGGCTCTGGATAGCAGTTGCTTAGTCTGTTAAAAGCTTTTTAAGATCTTTAAGGAAGTCATCTGACAACTTTTCCCACCGTTACTTGAGAAACATAAATGTATAAATCCAGTTATTTGTTTAGTTCTTACGTCTAGGGCCACAAATTCATAAACTGAAATGTTAAAGCATTTTGCAGTATGCATTTCAGAATACTGCGTTTTCTGTGGTATGCACATTCTGCGTATCTGTCTAGTTCATGTTGTAGATGAGGTCCATCTGTGTGTCCAGATGTGGACACATGTCTGTGCAAGATCCGTTTAGGAAGGGGAAAGTAAGGGGAAATAAGTGCAAGGTTTCATATGGGCTATTTCCTGCTTTAGACTCACTTTGGACATGAAGAACAGACTGGTTACCACCCTTTCTTCTTCCTTATCCTCCTGCTGTTGACAGGGGAGTGGTGCTTTTTTGCTTCATCACAAGGTCCAAACCTCTAGGTATCCCCCTCTGCCTGTCATGCAGACAGTTGAACTCCGTCAAGCATGGTCATAAATAATGGCTTTTCAGTCTAGAAGTGTAGTGCATGTTCTTTGCTAGCATCTGCGTTTCCATGTGTGTGCGTGTCACCTCATGCTGTGTCTTAGAGGGCTATGTATTCTTCTCATTGAACGTAATCACCATAATATGTTAATCCTTTGATAGAGACCTGTCATCTGCCATAGGAGAGGGTTTAGCAGGTTGCTGGGAGCCCCCATTTAAAGTGCTACAACCTCTTACATTCACGGAGACAGCAGCAATCATCCAGCCCTTGCAGAAATGGCCTGCTGTCCTGAACAGGTGTTTTTTGTCAATGGGGATTTTTCCTTCCATATGTGAAGTTGCAGAAGACCTGTCTGTGCCTTTTTGGAGAAAGAAGATAATATTTCTATTCACTGCTGACATAGTATTTCTATTGACTGATGACTTCACTGATTGATTATACATGTCATATCCAGACTTGGGCTTGCAGATATGAGATAAAGGAGTAATAACACTGCTGTTCTCAAAGAAAGTTCCTCATTGCTGATGATGGTGAAACCAGTCTTCACCCAGCCCTGTAAACTTTCTTGGATTCCTCTTGGCCAGGCTCTCTTTTGCCAGGAGCTGAATTCCTGTAAACATTCTTAAATTGATTGTGGTTGCAATAATTTTAGAGGCCTTACTCCATGCTGCCTTGCTGCCTGTGGCTGTGTGAAGAAATATGAGAAGAGAAGATGGTGGCATGAACAGCTGAGTGGGAGGAGAGGGAGGAAGAAATCTGTTGTGACAGTCTTTGCGAATCAGTAGTTACGGTTTACAATGCTTGTTAGCTGTACTAAAGAGAGGGTTGGATCTACAGTATTGCTTGACCATTTTGTCAGCCGTGTTTTAATGGATTTTTTTCGTAATTATGACAAAATCCTATAGAGTGTGCCTCTGGTCATAAAGCTTTCAAAGCATGTCTTTAGGAGTGGCAGTACTGTGGTGTTCTCCAGCCTGCACCACTGACTACTTAGCATCCAGTGCTGACAAACACATTTTTTAGTGTTCATAGTTAGTACTTTGTCAGATATTTTGCCCAGAGCAGAGGCAATGGCCTCATATATATTATTATAATGTATTTATAAGGAGGCATTTTGTTTTTCTCTTCTGTTTAAAACACTCAGGAAAGCATGTTTGAAAACTAAGTTCAAAAAAGCAGGAAATATTTTTTCTTTTGAATTCTCTAAAATATGTGTGCCAAAGGCGTAACATCAGCCTAACAGGATATAAAAATTAAAGTGAAATTTTAAAGGAAATCTGTTAATCTCTCTAGTCCTCATGTTCAATTTCTCTCAGGAAGTTTCAGCCTTTTGGATGTAATGTTAAGTCCTCCTCATTAGCTAGGTGGGCTCTTAATGTAGTGTTTTGTATGGATCCAGCAGTGTTGAGGGGAGCTCACAGTCACTGGCAAACAGTAAAAATACTTCCTGTGGTACCTACAAAGCAAATGCATTAACTTACTTCCATGAATGCAAGATGGCATAATGTTTTACTATGTGTATTCATTCTTGTGTGAACTTTTCACTTTGTACCTTTGAAAGCACGTAGCATGTTAATGGATTCCGTGTGTCATTAGTAAACACTAGTACCCGAAAAGCATTTCATATAATAACACTAGTTTTGCTTTTCAAGTCTAAGTGCAAAAAAAACCCCACTTAGGTATAAATTGCCTTTGGTTTACAAATTGACCTTTTCATTAAAAGACTGAGGTTTAATATTAAAGCAGTGTAGTCTGACATTTGTGAATTGCTGCCATTTTGGACATTTTGCTGTGGCTGCAATGGTTGTAAATGCAATGGTGGTGCAAAAGGGAGAGGATAGTAGGTTCCAGAGAGGAGACTGACAAGTATGTTAGGGGAAGATTAGGCAAACAACTACTGAGCTACATACAGTTTTGAGATAAGTTGAGATGGTAGAATAACTGCTGTTTTATGTTATGGGTCATTGACTTACACGATTCAGGGGTTTTCTGGTTTTGTTTTTTTAAATGCTTGCAGCGGGCTGGGCCTTTTTGAGGAATTCTCAGCAGAATCTGGGTAGTTCTTCTTGTGGGCCTCTTAAGTCCAGGACAAATTTGCTCTGTAGCAGATTGCTTTGAAGTATTTGGAAGGTTAAAAAAAAAAACCAAACATGCATTGTGAGAGTCCTAAAACATTGGAAAGTGTGGGGAAAGGCTCAGGCTTTTTATACTGTTGTCTGACTGCCTTTCATGATTTTATCACATTCTTTGTTATTAGATAAATGAGGTACCAGTGAACGAAAGGCGTATGCACTGTGTCAGAGAAAGGCGACTGCAAGGTTGGAGTGCACAGCCTCTACATGGATCATTGAGTAAAAGTGGTGTGTGCATAAGGAAATGTTCAAGTTAAATCTTTGTGTGTCCTTTACTTTGCTTTTTTATCTATTGTGAGAATTTTCATACCCAAGCACTGTTCTTATTCGTTTTTCTTGGTTTGTCTTAAAATAGTTTAGATTGTGAGTTGTAAACGGAGCCTTTCAGTATTTGTTCTCTTAGCAAATTTTGAATTGGGTGATAAAGTCTCTAGTACTAGTAATGTAGCTGAACTGTACTTGTTTGGAGAGTTGCAGACTATCAAGTGATTTATAGTTCATAACTCTGCATTTAAGGTCAGGATTCAGTCCTGCTAGTCTTGCAGCTAAAAATTCACGTGCCTGTTAGATATTACCGTATTCTGAGTAGTCTAAAGTGCAGAAGAGTCTTTGGAGAAATACAAGAAAATGTTCTCAATTGTTTGCAGCTGAACAGTGTATTATGTCAGTACAAACCCACTGCTGGTGTGTGGGACACATTTTTTTCTGTGAGATACTTCCACTGCTTTTATTGACTTTGCTGCAGAAGTGATGAGAAATGGCTGTTTAAGTGTTTTGCCAGCTTTCTTGCTTGAATAGCATTTTCTACCTTGTGGGACTAGATTGCAATTCCAGAGGTTTTTTTTACTTCGTAGGTTTTTTTGGGGGTGGGGTGGTGTTTGGTTTTTGGTTGTTTTGGTTGGGTTTTTTTTTCCTATTTACATGTAGCTAAGCACTTGCAGTGTCTTCTCTATTGTGAGAGTTTATAGCAGTGGTGTGTGTGTTAGACATAACTGAAATGTTTGGTGTACCTTAAGTTTAGAAGTACTATTTCCTTTGTTATTGCTGTGGAAGTGCTAACTACTATAAAGGTAGTTTCATAACAAAACTGAAGAAATTTTGAGGAACAAAAATTTTGAAGAAAATTAGTAATTGTCTCAGAACAAATTAAATAGTAATCCCTATTCCCCCCCCATGAATGTTCCATAGCTCATGTTGTTGCCTTTTAGTGTTGTGTATAAATAGGGTAATATCACCCTCATCTGAACCTGAACTTTAGAATTTTAGTAATAACAATGCTCAGTTTTGTTCTTTGCTAAGTTGACTTAGTTTTCTGTGCATTTGTGTGAAGATGCTCAACTAAAGGAGTCCTTTGGGAATTGTTTTTAGATACCCTTAATCCCTTGTATATTCTGTATTACTGCTTTATATATGATAATAAACTGATTTCTGTTTTTATCGGTAACCTGGAGGATTTCAGAGCGGTTTTTTTATTTCATAAATATTTTTTGTTGTCCTTTACAGGTTGCAAACAATCTTTGCAAAATTTGATGAAGTAAGAAACTCTGGAAATATGATTTTAAGTAGCATCAGTGGTGAGTATGAAAGATCATGTATTTATAATCAGCTTTAGATTAGTACAAGATAAATGTTTAAATGCTAGCATTATCAGTGTGGGATGGATGACTAGAAACATAAGTACTAAGAAAATGAAACAGTGAAACAAACTTACAGGGTGTTACTGAAAGATTTGCTGGACTGCAGTCAGAATACAGTTGGAAAAGGTGTTGAAACTGCATGGAAACAAGCTGTGAATCTTTAACAAGTTACATGTGTGTTCACTAGTTGATACAATGTCCTGCAAAGTATTCATGCATGGGAGAAAAAAAATCAAATGAACCTTTATCCTATCTTAGTGTGTTTCTAAAAGAAAATGGTCACTTAGTGATGAATGTGTTTGATTTCTTCTCAGTTAAAATTATGAAAAATTATTGTAATACATGGAGATTTAATTTACAGAATTAGATGATCGCAGCGTTCAAAGACACTTGAAGTTAAGACCGAATCTTTACTGTCCTGAGTGTGAGCTCTTTTGTTTTTTTGGTGTATTTCATGAAAAGAGAACCTGTTGTGCGGAGAATCCTTGTTGCTTCCTACTGCATTTTTGATATAGTACTTTATAGTGTAAAAGAGCAAAACCATAATTCTTTCTTACTTAAAACTATAATTAAAGAAAAAGCTGTTGCGTAACAGCATGACAAAGGAGGTGGTGTGGCAGTGGCTTAATATAGTTGTTTTTGAAAGCTTCATTGTCTGTCTTCTGCAAGGAATCAGTAGAACGTGTTTTGTAAGGGAGCATTCTCTCATGCTCATTTTCCTTTCAAAGCAACTGTGTTGACTGAAAAGGAGGCTCTGCTAGATCTAAAAAGTGAAACTATGCAGGAGTAGAAATATTTTGAGGAATGTATATGATTTGTTAATGTACTCAAGTATACCTTTTCATTTTAAATAATCTCACCCTTTTCTTGTTAGTGTGAAAACAGAAGAGACCGTAGGTTCAAAGGAATGTGTTTTTACAACCTTTTTCTTTGAGGTAGTAAGTTTCTGTGCTGCATTCTGCTTAGAAATAAAATGTTGCTATTCTTGAACACTTAAAGAATACAAAAATAGATTTGTAAGGATTAATAGAAAAAAAAAACCCAGAAGAAAACATACTAATTTTGGGGAAAAATGCTTTACACAAATTTTATGTGATTAGATTGTAAATTTACTCATTTCGGAAGGGTAAACCACCATCTTCTGCATTTAAAGTTAATACTGCTGCATAGGTTTGAGAGGTTCAAAGATGCATTTTACATGTATTTTTTTCTGTTGGCAGTTCTCAGGAGAATGGAAAAAGTTAAATGAGGGAATATAAATGCATTGAAATAATTTGAATATATATGAAAATATATATACTGCGTCAGACTAGTTTACGTAGGACTTGTGAGCTTTTTGTCTCTATTTTAGGAGAGTTGATTATTTTTCTTCAAGCTGTTTTCATCTCATCTGTAAAATGCAGATATGAATGCTGATCTACAGCAGTATAAACCATTTGTTTTGTCTTCTATGTGGCAATTTCTATGCAAAAGTTACTATGATTCTGTTTTGGTACCACAGAGACAGAATCCCTCTAATACGTTGGTTTCAGTATTTTTGCTTGAACCTAGTTTATCTGTTGCATCCATCTAGACAATTTTTTTAATGTTATTGAAAATAATACTCTTCCATTGTTAGTACTTTATCTTGGCTTTGTCCTTCATTATTCTCTGAAGGACAATTTGTGTTTACTGCTTGTACATGTAGATTGAAAGTTACTGTGGAATTCCTGTAGCCTTGTTACCAACTCTTCTTTTAGGAGCTTTATCAGACATCTCTGGATAAAGGCCAAAGTTTAATGTCTGAATACATCTGTTAGTGTTGAGGATTTTTTCAGTGCTTTGGATATTTTGGAGTAGGGTTTGGGAAGGTAGCGGGGGAATAGGGTTAGGTTTCCAAAGAGGCGGGGGAGGGAGCAAAAAACTGTTCAACAGGCTTTAATATAATTAGACTGGCGCAGCTCTGTAGCGGACCTTTTTACCAGCAAAAGGAATGGCTTTTTGCCAGATTGAGCTACTTTCCCAAATAAGTTAGCTGTACTGATGAGGGTTCTCTTCAGTGTGTGATGGATAGGGAAGTGCTTGCTAATACAACTGTGTCAGCTTCTTCATAGTCCTGAGTGACGCTGCTGTGGTAGTAAATCTTTGTTGTGTTGACCTAGTTTCTGAGAATGCAGAGAAGTGACTTATGATTCTTTTATCAAGTAATAATAGCGTCAGTTGTTCAGTCTCTTTATTCAGCATGTACTTAGAAGAAAAAAAAAAGAAAAAAAACTTCAAAACTTGCAGCTTTAAACAATCTGAACACAACAAAACTGTTTTCCATAGTATTTTAATAATCAAATATATATTTTTAAACATGTCAGTACAAACTTTTTTTACACGTGACAGGTTTTAAAAACATTGTGTTGGTATGCTTAGGTATGTGGGAGAAATACAGGGAGGAGAAGAAAAGATATCATACCTGCACTTACGCACACTGGTAGATTTAATATATTGTTATCCCTGTGACTGTTAGAGTGGACCTAGTGTGAATAGTCCTTTTAGTCTTGTGTTACCACCTTCCTTTATTGAACCTGATATCCGATGGACCTGTACAGAGGAGGGCAACGAGTTACCATTGGAGACTGACAGATCCTCCTGGAGGGTGGACAAGGTGAAAAGCATATCGGAACAAGTATGGATGGAGTAATTGGGGCAGGATATGTAGCAAGGAGTTTCAAAAGCCAACAGATGAGAAGGCACCATGTCTAACAAGGGGCCTGGGCAAGAGTCAGTTCTTTTGCTTGATGAGGGTGGTTTATAGGCTTGAATAATATCACGCTGCTAACTTGCCTCTCCAACTGACCGTTGATGATTATTATTTTTTATTATTATTTCCCCCCCGCCATCTTCCCTTGCCCTCAGCAGTGGGTAGTAAAAACAGACATTTCTTTAAAGTGAATTATGTGAATGAATTAGCTGCTATGAAAACCTTGGGGTTTGTTAATAATGATGTCGCATATTAAGAGAATTATGTCAGGATGTTTGCCTGCTAAGCAAAATCTTATGTGTGCTGCTAGTTCTGCCCTTTCACTCCACCAGAAATATACGTATCCCTGCAAACTGGAGAAGGTTCTTTTAAAGCACCTCCCCATTTTTCAGCAAATGAATGTTCATTTCTATGGAAACAGTACTGGCAGCCAATCTCAAAGCTGCAAAAGCACTTGTTTCTGCTGCCTGAGATTTGTAAATACTGTTTTCTCTAAAAGAAATTAAACAGACTCCTATATGGGGTAGTAGGGTAAATTTTGAGACAAGGAATTAAAAGAAAATTAGGGAAAATAATAATATTGAGCTCTCTACTTAGCCTCATTCAGCAGACAGGATGATTCAAGCTGAATATAAATTGTACATCTGTTGAACCTGTGCAATTTTCCCATTTTAATGGCATGCCTCATAGTGTTAGCTTTCTAAATGTAAAATGTGATAGGTAGGATATGGTGATGTTAGTGTCAGGGTTGTGGGAGAGCTGTGTTATGGGTGATAAAAATACAGTCGAGTGTTCCCCTTAAAAAGGGGGGGGGGCAAAAATCCATAGCACAAACGTGTATCTGTTTTTCCACATTAAGCTATTGTTTTTTATTTCCTTTTGTTTTCTTTTTGGAAATATAGTTACTATGGAGACAATGACGACATGCTCTGCCAGAGCTCACCAGTGTGGCACAGTATGAATGTATGTAGTTCAGGAAATAGGGAAACCGGCGATCGCTGCCATGATTATTTTATAGGGTTTTGAGCTACATATATGTCTTTTGCTTGCTCAATGTGAATGGTCAGAATGTATTTTAAATTTCAGCTGTTATTCTTGCTGGTTTATAATTTTAAATAGGGAAATTTACTGACCAGTGAATCGTGATGGTCAGTCTAAGCCCATTTGGAAGTAAAGGGCCTCAGCAGGCTGGTGCTTCCACTGGTTTTAAAGGAAGTAGCATGAGTTTTTGAATTATTACTATGGGGAACTGTGCCCCAGCTCCTGCCATTGCGTGGTTTACAAGCACTGCACAGCTCAGTGCTTGTTATGGTTGTGTGTCTGTCTGCATTTTAAACTTGTCCTTAGGCAAGAGGAAGTAAATCGGAAGTAGTGCGCTTTTTTTTTCTTTCATCACTTTATGGGATTGCACTCCTCCAACCTTCTGTATGTCACTTAAAGCATTGATTTTGGGGAATAAACTGTAAGCAGAAGCTCAGGGTTTGGGTAGGGTTTCATTGTGATTTCCAGACCACAATGCTCTCCACCTGTTACGCAGGCTTTAAAAAGCTGTTTCTCTTAAAAGTTTTGAGGGGATTTCCAAAAAGTCTCGTCGAAGAGCACCCTTCTTCAGCGAGCCGTCGTCTGCTTCCTGTGGGTTTATTTCATTTATTCGCCGATTGATGTCTTTCTGTGGATGCCCGCCCCGATGGAGGCAGCCGCGCAGGAGGCAGTGAGCCCCCGGCCTCGTTCGCGCCCCGCGTGCCTTCTCCCCTCACGGGTGGGCTCGCGCTCCCCGCCTGGCGGCGGGCGGCGGAGCGGGGGGAAACCCCGCGGGACACGTGACCGCGGCGGCGGCGGGGGCGGGCTCGGGGAGGAGCGCAGTAAAAGTCCCCGTTGGGATGGGGCCGGGTCAGGCGCGGTGGCGGGAGGCGCGGAGCGGGTTCCGGCAGCGAGGCGGGACTGCTATTTTGAAGCGGGGCGGCGGCGGCTGTTGCGGCAGGGAGCCGGCAGCCGCCGCGGCATGATGGCTGTGGGGGACGGTGAGTGCGCGCCTCCGGGCACCGCCGCTGCCCCGGCCGGCGGCGGGGGGCCGGGGCGGGGGGGGTGTTGGCAGCCCGGCGGAGGCCAGGCGCCCGGGTCGGTGAGGGCGCCCGGTGGCCGGAGGGGCCCGCCGGGGCCGGGCGATGCCCTCCGGTGCGGGGGAAGGCGGGCCGCCGGGCTCCGCTCCTCTGCTTCCGCCTCCCACAGCAAGGGTTTCACTGTATTAAGTGCGTTAAGTCGCCCGTACGGCGGGTTGGGCCCTTACCCTGCTGCGGTCAGGTCCCGCCGGCGCCCGTCCCTGCGGGGTGCAGGCGGAGGGTGCCCTGGGCGCTGGGCATCGCAGCGCTTGCCTTCATTTTTCTTTTAAATTTTAACCACGCGTGGATTTCTGGGGTGGTCCGTGATCTTAATTATTTACAACGCTGGCAGTTGGCACTCTGCGGTTTTATGTTGGCGTTCTGTTTACCCCTCTTGTCTCAGTGTTACTCGCGTTAGCCAGCTCTGCAAGATAAGATGGAATTTACTATTCCGCTTTGTAAACAAGCGTGCGTTCATCTGCGCTGTTTTGTGAAGAAAGTTGCTGTAATTCAGTGTAACCATAAAAGTACCTCGCTTCTAGGGCTAGGAATATATATTTAATAAAGACACGGGATGTTACTACGTTTCCTTCACTGCACAGTGTGGTGTTACACAAACCAATGGAAAGTAGGTCAGTAAAGCAATACAGACCATATTGCTATGTTTTGATTAAAAAATGGGCATATGTTTTGTCTTTATCACATCTCTTGGTTTTGCGTGACAGCCAGGTCCCTTGAGCTTAATAACTTGATGACTTTCTGTATATGCGTTATGATTTTCAGAGAAACTTGGGAAGTGGTCATTTGACTTGGAGCAAGTTTAGGAATGAAGTAGGAAGGCTGTGCTTTTATAAATTATTATATAGATAGTTTTAAATAACATTAAGGAAGATGGTTTTATAAAGATCACATCCTTAAATTAAGGTGAATTTTTTATCTGAATTTGCTAAAACATCAGTAGTAAGAGTCCTGAGAGACACCTTGTCTTAAGGCATCCTGAAATATATGTTTTTTCACTTAGTTCTTGGACATGTTAGAGTATCAGTGTCAGTAGAGAGGCTGAAAGAGATAACCAGTGTGACCAGAGCAGTGAAATTAAGGCTGGACTGTATAGTTTAAAAAAATTCCAGGCAGTTCTCTGATTTTTGTATTTGTGTTGGCCATCTGCAAGACGCAGGGCAAGTCATGGTCTTTGTAGAACTGAACATGTAGTAAACTCTTTCTTGTTGAGATTTTTTTTCTAGGAATGTTTGTCTTTGTCTTTGTTTCCTTCCTGTGAAGCAACACAGTTCTCCATGGTGTACACATGGATTGTGGTAACTTGCAGATTAAGGATGCAAGTTGTAGCATGGTAAGAAATAACTGTATTCCCTAGGCAAAGCCATAGGATTTTTGTGGTTCTGTAATGGTCGAGGCTCATAAAGTGAGGGTGGTTGTGGAGCTCTCTTCTGTATAATTTAATTCGTCATTAACAAAGGCACTAAGAACAAAGTACTGTTCAGGCAGTCAGCTGACATTCTGTGTAGGAGCTTTGAGCAATAATGCCAAATACAATTAACAGCATGTAGGATGATTATGTAGCTGTTGGTCTGTCTTAAAACTACTGCTTACCACATTGACAAGGAATTCAGTCTTCTGACGTTGTGTTATGAAACTGCTAGGGAAAACAAAACCTTAGTTACTATTAAGAAAACTTTTTGATCTTTTTTCTGAATTTAATGTAGGCTTTGCCGTGTCTTTTGTTGTGCAAATATCCTGTACGTCCTCCTAATATATGCAACATAGAAGAAACAATCTGTTTTAAGGTTAGTGATTCTGTAGCCTTTGAGAAATGTCTTTTCATGACAAAATGTCACTTTGTGGCCAGTATGTATGTTGAACTTATTTGCGAGACTATGCTGACTTTCTGGAAGGTGTTGCGCAGATAATTCTGAGAAGAGATTTTATTTACTTGATTGGTTTGCTTAATCAGCCTAGATCTGTTACAGAATCTCGCAGAGTTATGTTTGGAAATGCTATATAGAGGCGGTAATTTCAACGTTTTATCTTGAATGCAAGACACTGGCTTATTGTGACCATTTGGAATTTTTTCAGCTTTCTTGAACACAAGCCAAAATGTAAATAAAACATGGTGCTTAACAGTTGAATCTTAATCTGATTCCTCAAGTAAAGACTAAAGCAAAGAGCTAGATTTTCTGTTTGCCCCTGTGTTAACTGTCTGAAGCTCTCCAATCTTTTGTTGGAAGAATGTAGAGGAAAAAAAATAGTACTGCGTTTGTGGCCCAGCAAACAATTGGACTGTTACTTCTACTGTACTGAATGCGTGCCAGTGGGAAAGCATGCACTGTCTCAGTCCTAAAGGCATTTCACATGCTTGTGTGAATGTAGGCCTGTGTTTGACCTGCAAGTTGTGTTCTGAGGTTGCTGAGGAAAACCAGTCAGGAACCGTTCCTTGCTCTGGATTTCTTGTTTCTTGGAGAGGATAATGCATTTCTGCCCTTATCTGTTGATAACCAGATTAGGGTGTTTAGGAGGTGGCTAACAGAATTGCAGCGCGGCACATTGCGTTGTGCGTTCCCTTCAGGGTTTGTAATTCAGCGGCTTCCATCAGTGCTTTCTCGCCTTGTTGTCAGCCTGTGCTATGCTACTTTATTTTGTAGGTAAGGGACTGTCTTGTTCCCAGCTGAACAATGTAATTAGAGTAAGGACAAAATTATCTGCCTAAAACTGTGAGGGGCCATGAAGGGAAGATTAGGTGTAGGTTTCCTTAAGATGTACTAAACACATTGCAGTACCAGACATAAGGTATTTGAGGACTATCTAAAAGCATATAATCAGCTTTGTAAGAAGACATATTCGGTGCACACGTGTGTTGCACTAGTATATACACTAAGTATGCTATTTTGAATCGTATAGTGAATGAGAAATTCACTTCTTTATAAAATATTTCATTAATGTATGCATGATCCTAGAGCACAGGAACAATTATTTTCCATTCCCTGATGATATTCTGAGGGAAGGCTGTCTTCCTAAGGCCTTAATCTGATTAGTAGTTTCTGTAAAAAGTGGGTATTGTACAGCTTTCTTATTTTACTTTTGACTGAAAAAAAGATTGGACATATTAAAGGTACAGAGGTGATAGTTATGTTTGAGACATTAGCTTGATTTAAAAATATATATACAATTGTAGTGCATGTGCATTTCTGATGTCTTTCTGATTTCCCTTTTCTCTGGTAGGTGGGAGGAGGCTTTTTAAACCAACAGAGTCCTGTGAATGATGATAATAAAGCAATTACTACACTGGCCTGGAAATCGGTCAGGGTGTAACTGTGGTGCTTTGTACCATTCAGAACTGTTTGCTGAAAAAAAAAAAAAAATACAGGTAGTAGCAGAAGTTTTTTCTGGGGCATAGAAATGCATCACTTGTTCCCTTTTTCTGTTCTTCTTTGGGCCTGTTTTTTTTAACGTGCTGCCTGTGCCTGCACTGGCTCCCTTCCCTGTAATTGCTCCGCACACCTCCTCTTCTGTTATTAGCAGTTGGTGGGCACATTGATTTGGGAAATGGCTTTACTCACTGTGCCTGAGAGAGGAAGGACAGATACTTTGAGTTGGAATTCAGTTGCTGTTCTGAACCAAACCAGTGCAAAGCTTCTTTTCACAGTAAGGTCATATGCTACTCTGTGATTAACATAGATTCTGAGTAGTGTTTTGTCCATAAAGTGCATGTACTGTTGCTAATAGCAGTAAAAGAATAGTGGGACAGTGAAACAGCTGAGTGGGAGAGGGAGGGAATGTGTAAACAAGCCAAAGGCTATATGAGAAGACAGTTTCTACTCAGAGAATGGATGAATACAGCAAGATTCAACACTGATATGAATAAAAAAAAATTATTCAAGGAAGAAGTATGCAGCTCAGAGCATTTCTTAATTAAAAAACAAAGCTGCAAACATATGACAAACAGTTACTTTCTCAGAACCGGCATAGATTCTAGAGTGATAACTGCACTTGATTTTTTTTTTATATTTTAGAATAATTCCTACAAGTAGGTTTTGTCTTCCTGTTCCTAAATGACATGTTTGAAGTGTCAAGGAATATTTGGTGTTTAGTTCTGGAAAACTTGGGGGGTGGGTGTTTTCATTAAATGTGAAACACCCGTCCACTAAAAAGATTTCCAAATACTTTTAATCTGTCATCCGGAAGTGTCGGTTGCTTCTGGAGTCTGTTTCCATTTAAGAACAAATTACATAAGAAAAAAATCCTTTAGTGTTTCAGTTGATATCCTTATTTGTTTTGAAACATCTTTGATTATTTCAGCCTATTGCTAATATTAAAAGTTTTTTCTTTTTTTTTTAAAAAGGGTGTGTTTTGAAATAAGTGTCGGAATTGCCAACAGCCCAAGGAGAAACTTAGTCTAGTAAGATTTGTCTTTGACAGATGTTGCAAGACTCTTCCATGTGACTAACTGGATATTTGTCTTGCAAGGTTAATTTTCATCTTTGTTACCTATTAAATAATGAGGAGTTTTTCCTTACTGTTATGTTACTTTTAATAAAGTCTTAGTGTAGTAAATACTGATGAGCAGGTAAACTATAATTGGATCATTTCAGGTGTCTGAAATGCCTTCAGAGGTGAAGGTTCTGCTGTGGTATTCACCTGAATCAAATTCCAGTCCGGATATTGTATTTATAAAAGTACCTTAGTTTTCAAGATTTATGTTTTGGGTTTTGTGTGTTCTTTCCTTTCCCAACTCCTTCATGAAAATACACTTTTGTAGCAACAGCAGGAGAGAACGGTGTTTAACTTGAAAGAGCCTTTTGAAAACCAGCTATGCCTGTAAATTTCTACAAGTAACTACAATTTAAAACTCAGGAGTTTCGTGGCTATATGGAGTATAGGCAACAAGATTTTCATGGTTACTCATGTAAAATTTCTCTGGTACAGCTTCACATGTATTTAATTGATGTGAAAATTCTTCTCTTCAACTGAGCAACACTTAAAAGCCCTCAAAATTATGGACAGTTGGAGCCTGTGGAAAGGTGAGGAGAAGGGATGAAGATGTAGAACCAAGCTCTTAACAGCCTGCACAAGAAACTTACTTTCTTCAAATTAGATATTTTTGCTTTCATCAAACATCAAGAGCTCCACGATGTTCCACGGTCACGTAAACAATTAACATGAGTAGATTTATATTGGACAAAATAGCCTTTTATCATTATGGATTGTTTTGTGTGTTGACATGATAAAAGTCCTTTGGTCAATCAACTTATACAATATCAGGTTTGCTCTTGAACTCAAAGGTCAAAAGCATTTCTGTGTAGATTGTTTTTGTGTAAAATCTCTTTGTGGTGTTGAGTTGGTTTTTGCAAACTACATGGAAACACTGAGGGAAGCAGGCAGTATGTATTATTTTGGGATTGGATGATGTTCTCACAAAAGAAGAGAAGAAATGCTGCTTGGCTATAAACCAGACACTTCAGATTTTCCAGATCTGATGTGAGTTTTTTTAGCTTTTTACAAGAAGTCCAGTTTGAGGAGAGTCTATCCTCTTAAAACCACAGGTTTTGTCACCTACAGTGAAGTTGCAACATTGAGAGTAAATTAAAGATAATTTGCTCTAATTTCTTAATCTCCATTTCTGAGCATGTGAGGTAGACGACAGGTTGGTCAGTGAGCTTGAAGACTGTTAACAACCCCATTTACTCTGTGCTGTGGTGTGCACATTTTCGTGTTCAGAGATGAATATTTTGTAATCTTGAAATACAGGGATTTAGAGTAAATTTAGAAAAATAAATCTCTTTACGTCTTATCTGCTGTGTTAATATTACACTTTCATGCTTCAAGGACCTGTGTTTTAATTGTGAATCTGCCTTCCCGTTTCATGTTTTCAATGTACAAATTGAGTTTAACATGCAGAAATTGGCCATGCTATAAAAAGTAATGTGAGCATTTGCTACTAAAACAATTTCTCTGACGGTAGAAGTAAATTTGTCACTGCCAGCATCTTACCATATGATACATATAACATGGTCCTCATGTCTGCCTCTCTTACCTTTGCTGTCATGTAATTGATAGTTTGAAAAATCAAATCATTAAACTCTTTTAAGTGTTTCTGTGTGGATGAATTAAGTATTGGAAATGCCACAAACAGTTTCTTCCTCAACGGCTATCAGTTGTTTGACTTAGCTACAGATACTAAAATGATGGTCCTTTTTTCTTTTCTGAGCTTAAATACATCAATAATGCTAGTCATATTATTGTAGTTTATGGACACTGGATTCTAAATATGTGTTTTCATGTTAAATATATCGGTTTTAAAATAGGTCATTAGATTGACTGAAGAAAATACTGGTGCTATCAAGAGTAGATACTTGATGTACAAGTAAAGGAAATCCGTGAAGAAAGAAAATTACTTCAGGAGCCTAGACAATGAAAGCAGTAAGGAAACTGGGCCTACTGAGCAAAGACTAGCTGTTGAGTTACAGAATATTTTAAGGGTGAATAGCGGCGTTTATGCTTCAAGAAAATGTTTGAAGTGGTAGCTTTTTTAGAGGTCAACCTAAGCAACAGAATGAAGCGTTAGGCCAAAAATGAGGTCTGAATTCAGGCAGGCTACAACAGTTAAATAAAGCATAACTTTGGATACAAATGATGAGTCTCTTCTGTTGTTCACAGATTTACCAGGCATCAACTAAAAATTCTATTTAAGCCTTTAATTTTTTTTTGTGATTACTATTCTAAGTGAACTACCTAATTTCATTTTAACCAGTGTCTGGATAGGGAGACTTTCTGCGGGTGTACTCATTTACCAGAGTTCTTGACTGCTTCAGAAGTTAAAGCCCTTCTCAGCTTCACTTCTAACATTTTGTAGGAGAGCAAAACACCTGTGCTGAGGTAGGCATATTTTACTTTGTGCTAGAACAGAGGAGTATTCCCATCAGTTTCTACATTACAGCTACTGAGTCAACCTATAATGTGTTTAAATTGTCAGAAATTATCGGTCTTTAATTTCTTCTGCAAATCATGTCTGTGTTCTTTCTACGCTTTTTTCCTCCCCCGTCCAAAAGACACATTACTTGTTAACATTTCAGTGCTGGACATAGTGTGGCCCAAAAAGTGTGGCCTAAAGCAATAACATAGAACAAATGTTGAAGAACAATAACAGTAGGTATGTCCTTTTTTTAATTTTGCTATTTAATCTTGAATTCTATTTAAGATCTTGCCTTGTCATGAATTCTGGAGACCCTGGCTATCTTTTTCTTCCCCCTTTACTGATAAAATTGTGCCTTGGTTACTAAGAGGTTATAGACTATTAGGTGTTGATTCAGAATGCTATAGAACATGCCTGAGGAAAGCTGTAAATGAAGTGAAATTGATGATTTCTGAAGTACAGTAATATTGACTGCATCCCCAGTTTTCAGTAAGTTGCTCCGAGTACCATTTCGGAAGCGTATAGCAAAGGAAAGTCCAATTGCAAGAATTTAGAACTGACTAAAGGAATTTTTTTACTTTAACAAATTTAACTGGACTGTGGAAATAATTTTACAGATGCTGCAAAGGTAAAAAATATAACAAGATTTGCAGAAACCATCTTCAACTGCAATAGGTAAAAATGAGAAAATAACTTATTTAGGTTTAAAGGAGATAATCCAGAACTATAAATTGGGATGAAGCTTTGCTTGGGAGCGAAATTAGCTCAGTTGCTTATTCTGGCTTGTTGCAGCTTTGTTGGAAACCTGTATTTAAATCCACCGTATGGTGGGGATTGGAAGGGACCTCTGGAGATCATCTCATTCAACCTCCCTGCTTGAGCAGGGACACCTAGAGCAGGGGGCACAGGACTGTGTTCAGGTGGGTTTTGAATATGTCCAGAGAAAGAGACTCCACAACCTCTCTGGGCAGCCTGTTCCAGTGCTCTGTCACCCTCACAGTAAAGAAGCTTTTCCTCATATTCAGGTGGAACTTCCTGTGTTCCAATTTGTGCCCATTGCCCCTTGTCCTGTCATTGGGCACCACTGAAAAGAGTCTGACCCCATCCTCTTGACACCCACCCTTTAGATATTTATAAGTATTGATAAGATCCCCCATCAGTCTTCTCTTCTTCAGGCTGAACAAACCAGGTCTCTCAGCCTTTCGTTGTAAGAGAGATGCTCCAGTCCCCTGATCATCTTCGTAGCTCTCTGCTGGACCCTCTCCACTAGTTCCCTGTCTTTCTTGAACTGGGGAGCCCAGAACTGGACGCAGTACTCCACATGTGGCCTCACTAGGGTGGAGTAGAGGGGGAGGATAACATCTCTTGACCTGCTGGCCACACTCCTTTTCATGCACCCCAGGATATCATTGGCCTTCTTGGCCACAAGGGCACATTCCTGGCTCATGGTCAACTTGCTGTTCACCAGCAATCCCAGGTCCTTCTCAGGAGAGCTGCTTTCCAGCAGGTCAACCCCCAACCAGTACCGGTGCATGGGGTGGTTCCTCCCCAGCTGCAGGACCTTACACTTGCTTTTGCTGAATTTCATGAGGTTCCCCTTGGCCCAGCTCTCCAGCCTGTCCAGGTCTCACTGAATGGCAGCACAGCCTTCTGGCGTATCGGCCACTCCTCCCAGTTTTGTATCATCAGCAAACTTGCTGAGGGTACACTCTTTCCCTTCGTCCAGGTCATTGATGAATATGTTGAACAGGACTGGACCCAGCACAGACCCCTGGGGAACACCGCTAGTTACGGGCCTCCAACCAGACTCTGTGCTGTTGATCACGACCCTCTGAGCTCTGCTGTTCAAATCTTGTTTTTCAGCCAGACAATAGTAAGATGAACTCTTAAGACTAGCTCTTCTTTGGGGTCAGGAAAATACTACTGGAATATGTTACATTTTTTCTGAATTAAATATTTTCTGAACATATGCCTTCATGAAACTATTGAGGGAAATGGATAAATTATTAGTATCATTAGAATAAGCCCATAAGAAATGTGGATAATTATTGTGGCAAGTGCTGTTGCCACTCCTAAATATTTCTTCTCTAAATGTTTCTATCAGGTCTAGTGTCTTCTTTCTGGTTTTCCCTTTTTCTCTTTCGTCCTATTCATTTAGATTTTTTTTAAACATTAAACAAAAAACCCTCAAGAACAACAACAACAAAAAAGCATATTTGGCGTGAGCCTCTTTCTGTGCTGTAGCTGATTGATGGAATATAGGAGGGCTGTACTCCGCTTTGTTTGTTGGAAAGTTAGGGGAACTTTATCAGGATTTGAGATTGGATCAATAGCATAAATTTAACTGATAAATATTTGTCTCATTTCTATTACTGACTGTTGCTCCCTGTGCTTGCTGTCTTTTTCTTCTTTTTAAAGACACTAGTCCACTGGAGCTGCCTGAAAAACTAGCATGTGAAGGAATATGTTTGGCTTCACAACAGACTTTAGTACATTGGGTGTTTTTTGAACCAAGTTGTATTATTTAGCTACTTTTGTCATTGGTATTTTTTATTTCTTCTGCCCCACCCCTCCCGTGAGGTTACAGTGGGAGAAGGAGTCTCTTTTGGTAGGAGTGAGATTTTGCTGATGAGCATCACAATGTGTTATTGCACAGAATGCGAGAACCCTTTGCCTTTGCTGGCACTGAATTGTAGGTTCAGCCTGCCTCCTCAGGAATGCAAAGCAAAACAAAGGAAGTACCGTGAAGTCAAGTGAAATCCATCAGTAAGTGTCCTCATGTTACTTCTGTCACTATGCTTTGTCGTCTTCTGGAGAACCATGCTCTGTGGGAAGCAGATTTTTGTTTTTGAATGAGAATGTGTCCTAATGGTTCAAGATCCCTTTACCTGCTGTGGCACAGGGACAATGCCCAGGAATTATGCCTATAAGCTAGATCTTAAAGCATCTTAGGTGTGGTTCAGCTGCCCAGACATAGGTGTCTAATGCCACTTGAGGTGCCTTGCGGTATCCACACCAGCCACACGGAGCAAACAAGTGTGACACGAGACCTGCAAGAGATCTGTGCCCTTCTGGAATGTCAGCTGGCGGCCAGACAGGATACTCAGGACTGTCTAAACTGGTTTTAGATGACTGTGCTTAGGCAAATGAATTCTGTCCTTTGTGTCAGGACAAACAGATTCGGGCTGTATGGAATGCCTGATGTGTAAGGGATAAAGTACTCACTAAATGATGTGGGGCATTGGCTTGAAGTATGGATTAGGAGGATCAACTAACCTGCTGCATCTGTAGTGCTCGCGGCTTCATTTTCATGCTTGACAGAAATTGTTGTAGGCTGGACCAGTTCATCTGGAATTGAGCCGATGATCCAGTCCCAGATGTTCCAAGTAATTGATGCAGTCTGTGTTTGTAAATCACTGAAGGGAGACTGGCAGTCGATGTCTTGGAAGGCACAGGATGTGGGAGTGACTTTGGAAATGTAAGGAGTTCATCTACTTGTCATTGTTTTGCTTGTGCACGATTTGGCAATCTTGTCATTATAAACAGTTTGTGGTGTGAAAGAGGAACTGTTAGCCATAGTTCAAAAACATTTAGTATCTGTTAGCAATACTTGAAAGGAAAATGGATATAGGAAGGGCAC
This sequence comes from Morus bassanus, assembly GCA_031468815.1. Classification (NCBI taxonomy): domain Eukaryota; kingdom Metazoa; phylum Chordata; class Aves; order Suliformes; family Sulidae; genus Morus; species Morus bassanus. The sequence continues at coordinate 51,426,398 of CM062567.1, read as the reverse complement.
GTTTTTAACAAAAGTCAAAGTTTAAAGGCAGTTTTATTACAGATGCTATGTTCTCTGGTTTGACTATCATCAATCTACTGTAAGATAATGCAAGTTGGTATTTACAACCCTAGTACTGTTAGATATGTAAGATCTCAATACTGATGCAATATTGAGATTTGCCTTTATGGACAGCTGTAGTTCAGTGTTACTGCAGGGGATCCAGGGTTTCTTCCTCTTGTGGTGTTACTTGGGGATCTGCTTTAACATCAGTTAACTTCTGATTGGCTGCTTCTGAGTAGCCTGAGTAGAATATGTATCTTCTGTTTCTACAGCTGTGTAGATGATACTATATTTTTTCTTCTGTTATTGACTGTGACTTACAAAACGTTAGATATTAAATGTCATGAATTCTGTGAATCTTAAGACTAGCTAGGGTAAAGGCTGTAGTTGCAGTAACAATAAATATATTTTGACTTAATTTTCTTTAAAAATAAAGTATTTTTCTCTCTAGATATGAAAAGTTCTAAAGTATCCTTTGTCCCTGGATACATCTGTAATTACCCTTATTGCTCTATAGCCAAATCACAGTAAATAGGTTGTTCAGAAGTTTTTAGCATTGGGAGTACTGGAATGTTTTTTGAGTATCGAGTTTGATTGTAAATGCTTATCCTTTGGTATCTCTGAATACTTTAAAAAACAGATACCTACATATTTGTAATCTGGCCCCCAAGAGTAATGCTACAAGGAACAAAGATATCATGTATCTTTTAGTGAAAATTGCATAGTTTGTTTCTTAAGAATTTTAGTATTCAGGCCTTTGCGGTGGTTCAGAGTTTTGGTCTATGTTTGTAATAGAACAGCTGTGTCTGTATTTAATCTTAAAATAACTTTGGTAAACCCCAAATTTTAGAAGTGTGGTAAATGCTAGGATCTGATATGTCATACAGGTTGGTTTGGTAGTTTTTTACTATAAAAATTCCTTTGACTCCTGAAACATTTTGTTAAAATGTACAGCAGTTCATTGATAGCAATTCACTTGCTGCATAGTACCTGCAGCACACTCCTCTGCGGTACTCCTATCTCTTTATTAGAAGAGAAAACTTCTAGTGCTTGGAAGTTGAATCTTGTGTTTCTAGCTTTCTGAATATAACAACAACCTTTTCTTGAATTTTCTTTTTTTTCCTGCTTCGAAGTTGTCCATCTGTTTAGCTTTTGCCAGAATGAGAACATTTGCTGCTTGTGGGGTTTCTTCAGGAGCTTTTGGTGACACTAGATCCCAAGCTCTTCTCTGTGGGGTATGCTTACCTCCAAAACTCTTCTTGCTCATTTGATTTAAAATTAAGATATCAAGTACAAGAACAGTCTTCTGAGATTTAACTGAGGTTCAGTGTCTTTCATTGACTGTGTTTTTTATTTAACATGTTCTGTACATTGCTAGCATTTCATACAGCTTTTTATCCCTGTTTTTAGTAGCTTAAAGCTTAGTTGTGAAATACTGTTTGGATAGTGCTTTCTCAGCTGTCAGGTGTATTTGCATATGTAAAATTTGATACACTGAAAGCATTGTTTGGCCTGTAAAATTACCTAGAATGAAAATTATCTAGCCATTCTAGAATGAAAAAGTGTTTCCATCCTTCAGACAGATTTGTTTTGAAATATCAGTTATATTTAGGCTTTCATGACTTCTGTTGTAGGAATTAATTTTGTTTGCAGACTGCATGAAACTAACTTTACAGTCACAGTTTGATACTGACAGTACAGCCGTCATCACGCTCTGCACGTCGGCAGCCAGGAGCTCCAGCCCTTGGCTGTTGGCTGACCAAAGGCACGTAGTAAACAAGGTTTGGCTCAGCTGACTTGGGCAGAACTGCACCTTGTTTATACCCAGTGGAGTAATGGTTATACCTAGAGCTGGCTTTCTCTATGCTGAAGTATATGGAAATGCTTTTATAAGAGATGCAAACGAGTGTATTGCGCGTGAGAGAGAGCACATGGAAAGCAGATAGTACTGGAAGCAAATATAATGCTTCTGTTTCATTAACTGTTGTAAATACAGACTTCAGGTTTCACATTTTCACAAATACTGTTAAATATCTTTCTGAAAATGGAATGTCCCGGGAGATCAGGTGGGATTTTGTTGGTAATAGAGCCTAGGGAAATAAAAATGTAAAGGCCCAAAGGGTGGAGAAAACCTCTGGTTTCTGTAAAAGATGGTACAAAATTTTCCTGCTCATGTTTATTTAAAAACAAATAAACAAAAACCCCCACAACAAAAGAAACTCAGCTGTGTTATCACTTTATTCTTAAAATAATTAAGAAAGATTCTTTTTACCCATTAATTTTATACATTTATGGTGCTGTGCTATAATTTTGGAACACTTTTAGTGACTGTACTTTAATTTTTAACTTATTTCAACATAAATTGTGAAAAGTCCAGTTAAGAACATCTGTGTATCAGTGGCTGAGATCAGTTCTGTTTCTCAAAAATACTTAACACATTTTAAAACAAAAATAATTATTTGAAAAGCTAGGTTTTATGTGGACTAAGAAACTGTATGAAACTATTTCATAGTGTAGGTTTTTAATCCACTGTTAAAAATGTTTTAAATGTATGAAAAAAAATTCTTTAGGCCAAGTAATTCAACATTATTACCAAGACCACTGTTTAATATATTATCCTATAATTTACATAATATGCCAGTAGCTGGGAATGTTTGCCTTTGCATTTTTTTTGAAATTCTATTTTGGGGTTGAGCAGTAACTTCTACAATTCTCCCTCTTCAATACTCTGTAATGAATAGCTTGGTAAGGATAAAATTAATTTATCTGAGCCTTTTTTCCCCAAGTACGCTGTTCTTTGGGGCTGTTGAGGTTTTTCTTGATTAGGAGTTTTTGCATAAATGAGTAAAATGCTCACTTACTATTTTTAAAATTGTTCTGCAAATAACTTTTTTCAAAGGCTTCTTGTGCAATATTTGCATATCAATGCTGCATTGTGGTGCTGTTGGATAGTAACATGAAAGTCTATCCTGTTTCATTATCAAACCAAAAAAAGCCCGCAGCAACAAAACCATTTTTATTTGAAAAGCACGTTTTCACTTTTGATCAGTTTTTATGATAGCATATTCATGTGACAGTGTTGATCTCTTCATGCTGTTTAAAAACCTACAAGATACATCTTCATGCTATTTGAAAATCACCTGTAATGTTGCAGGTATCCTAGATACTAACCATTACTATTTACGTTTGTTATAGTCTTTAGTTCATTGCACTTAATCTGTCATTTGGATTAGTGGTTTTCCCTGCTTGAAAATCTTGGATGTCTGGTTCTATTTAAGATACGAGGAGTAAAAGCATCAGGAATCGAAATGTATTCTGCCTCAGCTCATATGCTGTTTCCATGGCAACGCACAGGCTCCTGGGGGGGAGGCTGGTGCCTTTTCCCCGATTCTGAGAGTTTACATATCCAACACCATTTTTCTTAGCAAGTTTCTCTTAAAAATCAGTGTTCATAGGAGAGAGGGAAATAATGTTAGTGAAAATTGTCAATATACATCCAGATGTTTCTTGTGGTGGTTTGTTTCTTTTTTAATCATGAAGATCTGTTAGTGCAACACACAGCTTTTCGCTAATGCTAGAAAAATGTACCAACTACAGCAGCAGTGATCTCGGACATGTTAAATATGGGGTGTTCTAATATCTGATGGTGCTGCAAATGCTGTTTGAGAAAACCTTGCTTTACCCTTTTAATGAAAGCTGCCTTCCTTTGGGAGGCTTTATTATTAAATATAGTTGACATTTCACTGGGAGCAAGTTCTGAGTAAGCAAAGGGTAAAATAGTCACCATTCCAGAGATAACGAGCTTTGCAATTAATTTTGTTTCTTTTAGAAAAGGCAGGTTTTAGAGCAGGTAATATGCTAAATTGGTCTTCCATTACTGTAGTGCAGCTGTGTCTCAGCCTCGCCCATTTTATTTATTATAGGAACCATAGGCTGATACGTTTTCCATGCTCAAGCTTATAGATAAATCCTTCTTCTGTAAGTGGATTGGGAAGCTGTTACGTTCTACTCTTGGAATATGTTAGGGGGTTTGGGTTTTTTTTTGGAGGCTGAATATTTTATCTTGAGACTATTTTATTTAGTCACTAGAGATGAATTTCTTTCTTGATTAAAAATACACAAAGCTAAAATTATAGGGAAAAGGAGTGCAAACCCCAGAGTATTGTCTGCCTGTCTTAATTTTTTTTAATGAAGGATTCGAATAGTGGCAAATACTGTGTGTGGGAATGAATTTATTTGCATGGAGAATTTTCACCTTTTCCTCTGGCAGTGGCTCCCAGAAGATGATGTCACCTTGCAGCTCATTGGTTGTGCGGCACCTAGTGCGGGGAAGGGAGAGAAAGATGCCGGCACAAATCTCAGTGGTGGATCTAGGGTGTTTGCGAGCAGTTTTTGATAGAATCTTTGATTAGTATTGAGAATTTACTGCGTGTGGCCATGTGAGGTGCTGGGTCCGTCCTAGGGTGAGGGGATTGAAGAGCTATCAGAGGAATGAGGCGGCTGATCTGCAAGAGGATCTGTGATTGTAAGTTGAAAAATCTGGGTGGAAGGAAAGAGACAGGGAGTGCTGGTTAGACACATTGTGGGAGGATGTGTAGCAAAAAATGCATGCATGAGTAAAAGAAGAAAAGGGAGAAGCATTTGTCTTTGGTAGACTGGAATGATAAAAATTATGTTAAGGGCTTTCCTTAGGGAAGATATTCAGAAATGGGAAAAAATATTCAATCTCTGCAAGGATATTTTCCCTTTGTGGAAGTGAATATGTAGGATTCATTTTTATGTTCAGTTTTACAGTGGTTAATTATGAAGGCAAAATAATATTTTATAAGAAATTAACATGTAGAAAATGTTGTTTGTTTCCCGTTGTCATTTTATTCTTAGGTCAGAGACAGAGGACAAAGTGATAAATACTTGCTTTTATTTATACATTTTGTGATTTTTTTATGAAATGTGAAGCAGAGTAATTGTTTAGGAAATAAATATACATCCATTGTAATAGTTGTGTTTTTATTTAATGTATCCTTTTCTAGACAAAAGCTTTGATGATGAAGAATCAGTGGATGGAAATAGGCCATCATCAGCTGCTTCAGCCTTCAAGGTTCCAGCACCTAAAAAGCCAGGAAATCCTTCAAACAGTGCAAGAAAGCCAGGATCAGCTGGTGGGCCTAAGGTTGGAGGTAATGTAAAGCTATTCAGATTCTAATCAGTGTTCCCAGATACCTTGCCAGAGCACGCACAAAACAGAGAACTTTGGAAGATGATGTTTAATTCATGACTGCAGTATTTTTGCAGAGCTGAAAAGAGTACGGGACACTGTTTTACGTAATTATTCATATGGAAAGGTTTGTGCATGTTTTTGTGACTGTACATTTAGCTTATAAAGTCCTCATGTTCTAAATGAAACTAACATCTGGAGGTAGCACTTGTGTTGGTAAAATGAATATATTTGTGCCCCTATGATGGAATCCACACATCACTTAAGATGTATATAAATATACTGTGAAATTCTGTAGTAGGTCTGTGTAGATGAAATTTTTACTGTAGGTCTGCACTGTTTCACATGGCTAGAAAGGACTAGCCATCAGGCACATACCTCAGAGGTGTATATTACACCTGAATGACTTCTATTATTGTTCCCTAAACTGTCAGAGTATTGTGAAATTGGTTGTGAAAGATAAAAAGCGAGGGCCAAAACCCTAGCCAGAATATTTTTTTTTGCATGGTAGACTTCAAAGCAGCATAATGATGATGCTTACTAATTATAATCTTTGAACACGGAAATCCGCATTTTTTTAGGGCGGGGGTAATCTAACAAAAGCAACTGTTTACTGCTGAAGAAGTGACAGCTGTTTTGATGGTTCATGTACACAGAAAAATATATAATTAAGAGGAAATATACCATGCTTCAGGTATTGCTTTTTTATGAATAATTGATTCTTTCAGTAAGGGATTTTTGTAACAGTAATTAATTTTTTCATTTTCCTATTCATGTAACATTCCCTTATGTGAACTCAAAGCAAAGGTAAAATTTGAAAGAAGATATACATGCCAAAGAAGCTGCCTTCAGTATTTTCATGTTAATGAGATGTAGCTAATGTTTTGACAATTTATTGTGTTTTCTAATGTGATCTTCAGATTTCCTAATAAATTTAAAAGATTCCCATAGGGCGGGATCCATGCTACCATAGTATAACTCAAAATTGATAGCAGTATGAATCGAAGTACCACCTGAAAGACTTCCTAAAGGAAATTATCTCTTGAAATTGACTCTTAGAATTTATTATTCTAACACAAATAATTAATAATACTGTCATCTCCGTTAGCCTGAAGTGTGGTGGTTTTTGCATGCAAGACTAACATGTATAGAACCAGAACTGAATGCTCAGGATTCCTGTTTCTTTCAGTATGTGCTTCTTTTAATAATATTTTATTAAATATAGATGGTTTTTAATGTAAAACTGTTTTCACATGTAGACTTCCACTCTACATGCCCTGCAGTAAAAACACGGAGGTAGGAGAGCAGGGGAAGGGAAACAAGAATAACTGCTAAACTGTTTTTTTTTCTCAGTTTATCTAACAATTCAGGAGTAAAGGAGATAAAAAAACCCCAAAATTACTACATTGCTTTTCCTTCTTTTCGTATATGGCCAAACTTCAAAAAATTAAAATGAAAAAATAGATGGAATAAGGACGAAACTTGAACATGCCAAAACCAGAACTTTGGTCATTCCTTGCTTTATACAGTCGTCTTTCAACTCTGGAGAATACTGAGGAGTGTTCACATGTCCATCTGTTTCCCCTCTTTTTTTAATTCTGTCAGTATGTCTGTAGTCAGAATTTGTAAAATTGATGATTAAATGTTTGGCTGGCCTTTATAATGTTGATTAAATTGTTTGAATGCTTGTCTGTATGTACATATATGGCGTGGTTGTGCAGACTGCTCAGGTGCTTGACCATGGAGATTTTCTGCCTTAATATTTTGTAGGGAAGATGTTATGCCTTGCATCACCAAATGACTAGAAGATGGAAATTTGTTCTCCAGTTCTCAGTTGTTCTCAACTACCTCTACTTTTTTCTCTAAATGTCTATCAGGGAGAAGCTTTTACAGGTCTATTAATCTGCTTCTGCTTAGATTTCTTTCATTACATATAACTATATGCTTCCTAGTTTAATCCCTCTTTGGTGTGTTTTTCCCTTCAAGTTGTCCTTGAGTTTGACCCTCAATCTTCTTAGCATTTTCCATATGTCACCACTGACCAGCAAGGCTGTTATCGCTGTTTTAATTATTAGCAGCTAGTCTTCATTTTACTTCCATTGCTCATTATTTGTATCTTCCAATGTTTTTCTCCATCTCCATACTTTTTTTTGAGGTTACTAGTGTTAAACTAGTTCTGTCTAACAAGCTTGCTAGCTGATAGAAATGTTAAATGTCTGCGCTATATAAGAGGGCCTTACCCTTCTGCATAGTATTTACAAATCCTATATCTCCTAGCCTAATAAAGAACATTAGTGTAGATGCCACATGTATTTCTTAAACAAGTCAATCAAGTCATAGTCTCTTCCAGCATTGAGGAGTTTCCCATAACATTATTCGTATGAACAATAATACTAGGTCAGGTCAAACAAGAGGTCTATGTAGTCCACTGCCCCATCTGACAGTAGTCAGAAATGGCTACTTAGAGAAAAGTACATGAACAGGGCAAGTGCCAAGAAGCACATGGTCATTACAGGACAAAAAGTCTGGGTTTAGGGAGCCTTATTCCGCAGAGAACCACGGTCTTTGAAGCATCCATTTAGGGCATCCTATTCTGCTTGTCTTACGACTTCATGGATATTTATGGCTACAAACAAACCTTGATGCTCTTTCGCATCCACTTTCTGTAGGGTCTGCTTTGCAGGGGGCTAAAGATTTAAAGACGTGAGATTTTTCTCCAGCCTCAAAATTGCCATCTTTATGGAGCAAATCTATGGTTCTGGAAGTTGTCTCTTCTTGCTGATTTATTAAGGCTCTGCCATATCCTGCAGTCCCAAATCCTTCTGCTCAGCACTACATTCCAAGCCTGTAATCAATGGGAATGTCATTTCTCACCTTTCCCTCATAAGCACTGGCTACAGGTATTTCAGGCTGATAACTGCTCACCTCATGGTTCTGCCACCTGTTGGTCCTGCTTGCCTAAGTTCTCTCTGACTCTTTCATATATACATGTATACATACTGAGAAGTTGCAGTTCAGCCTTGGAGGAAGAAGTAGCAGCAGCAACTGTGTTGCTTTTTCTCTCCTTTTCACAAAAATCTCCAGAGTCATGTCAGTGACCCACAGCTGAAGTGGTCCTTCACTGCAGTTTCTTCTCTTCATGCTTCTGTGACCTGGCAGAACTGCTGGTCCAAGTAGAAGTTGTGTTGAGCATAGGCTGAGATTACTGCAAGTTCCATTAATTTAAACTGCCTTTTACATTCCAGAGATCCTTTTTCTGAGGATGTTGCTTTAGAAAGATGGCTTTTTCCTATCAGCTGTAGATGACAATGAAGTACAGCTTTTTCCTGGTTCCAAAAGGGAGTGGAGGCTATCCTGTCATGAGGCTAAGAAAATTAAACCTTTTAGCCATGCTGCTCCCTTTCTTTTATGCTGGCATCTGCTGAATTTTACCTCAGATGCATGTGTGCTTGGCTTTTCATTGTATACTCCATGGAGATGTCTCTTAAGGAAGAAATGGATAATTCCACCACTGACCAGATATTCTGTTCAAATGAAAGGACCCATCCAATATGCAAAACGAGAGGTTTTTTCCCCACTGCATTGGGCACTTCCCATTTTATGTAGGAAATGCTCTTTGGTGGCACTGGAAATGCAAAATCATTGTCCAGGAAGGCAGGTGAAAGAGCTGTGTACATTAGGAATAGCAGTGTCCTACCTGGGCTGGAAATCTTTTCCCTTGTGCTGGGAATGACTATGCAAGATCTTTTTCTGTAGGCTGTAGTGATGGGAGAGCTTGTGGAACTCGTGTGTTTGCTGACAGGTGTGATTAAGTCTGTAGAAGACAGCTTGCCAGAAAAATATTGGAGCAGGCAGCCTCAGTGGGGTACTGCCCTGAGAGTAAGAAATCCAACAGTCTGTTTCTCATCTGACTTTACTGCTGGGAGGTGTTCAGACACTGACCTTCTTGCTTGTGCTGAAAGAGAAATGATGGGTCTTCAACTAAATGGGGCAGTGCTTTGTTTGGCGTATTTCTTATTCCATGGTCAATACAGTTAGCCCTTTGCCAGGAAACAGACAGCTAATCTACCTACTTCTGACACTTGCTTTCAGCTCTTTATTCAAGTGGCAGAGCCTCTGGAAACACCTCTTTGCTCTAAGCACTTCTTATTGAGAACGTGCACAGTGTGTGTTCTGCCCTTCCAAAAATGGATACTCATGAGCTCTTTCTTGGCAGTATGGCAAGCAGCTTTTCGATGGTAAGGGACACCATAATTTACAGTAGAAAAAGACTTAATTTGAGTATGTTAGCCAAATGAGCTATATTCTTGTCTCTGTGCTGTTCAAGATCTCTTACAGGGCTTTTGACAGGTTCCTTTGCAAATGTGAGCTCCCTGTTGCAAGTCTTCTAGAGAATTGTTCACTTGTATACTATTCAGAAGCTTTACGTAGTCTAGATATTAGTAGGAAACCTCAGTCTGTACCTCAACAAGACTGTCCTCCTTTCTTTTTCCAAAATGTCACTTTAAGTCAGTAGTCTTTAAAATGGATTAAATGTTGGAATAGCAATACTTCAACAGAGCCATGTGGCATTTGGAAGAAAAGCTTGCTGATGAAACCCAATCATGACAAAAGTTGGTATTAACTTTCTGTTGTATGTTTTATGAGAAGCTCTGTAGGGCTGGAACGTCATTCTTAATGTTGTAATTTGAAACAAGGTGGGCTTTCTACTTTTTGTAGTTGTCTTCAGTGGGAAGATACCACATCATGTATTTTTTACCTATGGTTCGTTGGCTTTTAATTTTTAAGTTGGCCAATAAATGTATTGGCCTACTAGCATTATTACAAAATGCTTACTGTTTAACACTAATAAGGATGTTACATGTTTTGAAACAACCTATGTTGCTTTAGGATGAATCATTCAGTGACAAAACAGCAAAGGGGATGTTATTAATTCAAATGTTAGAATTATTGTAACTGCTGTTTAAAAAGATATTTTGGAGTAAGAATGTTGATGCCAAGCGTGAAGAATATGAAGTGAAACCCCAAGGACATAGGGGTGTGTTTTTTCTGTTAAAAAAAAAATGTGCATACAGAAAGCATTTTTTCCAACATAAAAATGGTGATGTTGCCTTCTTTTCTTAAACTATTCAAAGAATCTGATCCTCAGTGAAGACTAACTGTGCCAGTTTCAAGTTTGATGCTAGCATTATTGGAAATAACCCTCAGTTTTAGGGTGGTCTTAATTCTTAAAAGGCCTTCTAAAGTTTGGTGATTGCTCAAAAAACATTAAAAATATCTCCTTTTAGGTAGAAGTCAAGTAACAGGAAAACTTGGGTGGACTGGGTGGTTTTGGCAGAAGAAGGCTGTGAGGAGTATAGTAACACAGTACATGTTTTTCTTAACCACAGGAACACATTTTTAACAGTAGGAAGCTATTCCTAACTTGAGGAAATTTAAGTTTAGTTTGTGTATCTGTCTATAGCGTGTTCTCTCAGCATCATAATGCCATTTTTTCCCTTCTCAATAACAGCAATACAGCTCTTTGAGAAGTACTAAAATGATACTGATTTGCTTCTTTTGGCTTTCTTTCCTAGCAGAAGACATTTTGAAGTGTTTAGAGGCTTTAGTAGGAAACAGTTTAAATGGAAAGGCTCTGCATATGACAAATGTGGTACTGAAAAATGGATACTTGCCTTCTGAGATCTTAGCCAGGTGCAGTTAATATCATTAAAACTACGTACTGTAGTTAAACATTTTTGTTAAAAGAGCTTCAATAATTGTGGAACTGTAAATACAAATTGTTAGTGAATGGACTTGAAACAGGGTCAGTTTGTGCTTGCTGTATCAATTGTCTTTAGGGTCACGAAGACAGTTCTGTGTTTAGTTGCACAAAAAAGCTTCATACTAATAAATGCCCAAGTTTGGGGTTGGTTGTTTGGGGTTTTTTTTTAAACTTTTGAGTTCTGCAGAAAATAAGTTCAGGAGTCTTTCCTCTAGTATTTGTTTAGCCCTCATTAAGTGATTTCCAAAGTGCTGTATTTGTAATGTAGAATAAACTAGGATTTTTTTTTCATTATTCTATATTGGCTCTTTGTATGACATCAAACTGCTCTGAGATAACCTTGGTCAGCAAAACATCCCTGACATTCTGTGGCACTTGCTTCCCTTTTTGGTTTCCAGATTGTGAAATTCAAGGGTTTTTCTGCAAGATGCCAGCAGAAATCAGCCTTTTTGTTTTTCTGAGTAGCCTTTGAGATCAGCCTTGGGTATTAGAGTCTGAATTGGAGGATTTGCTACAGAATACCTGTTTGCTTCCTTGTCTCTACAGTGAATGGCAATTAACTTCCTTCCCGAGAGATCCTTGCCCATGGAATTGCTGGGTTGCAATCCTGCAGTCATGAACTGCTGCTATTTTAACATAACCCAGAATTCAGGGAAGTAAGAGGTCTTACTGCTTTCCAGGTTCTCTGAGAGTTGTTGGATTTTGTTGTTGTTTTTTGCTCCCCTGAATGGCACTTCAGGAGAGGGTTTCCTTGCACATGATCAGTGGTCTGTTCTCCTTGGCTGTTAGAAATGTCTTGTCCAGGCATTGGGGCTTCCATTCCTCTAACAGATACTTTACTTTGCAGCTAGCCTCAGCAGGTGGATTGGAAAATCAACCTTAATGAGGAATCTGAATGAAAATGAATAAGCATGATAAATTATAAATATATGTATATGTACACACACCTATACATACACCTTTGGAGAATATATACATGTATTCATAATTACTATTCATTAGTATCTCTGTTTTCTATGCATCATCCAAGGACAGTTGGCAGATAGTTCATACTACTTTGGTTTATTTTGCACTGATTTCTAGAAGCTTCAATTAGATGGTAGGATTTAATATGTTGGTATAAGCACGATACTGTATCTGATAGTCTTCTCTCAAAAGGCTCATAGCCTAGAAGGCAGCTTACAAATAGATAAAATAAGGAGAGAGTAACAGTGGAGCAGAAATTAAGAGGTCTGGAGGTAACAGCTCACCACACTAGGTAACCTTCTTTTGACATCTCCACCCTGTGCTGTAGTCCCAAACATCCTACTAGCAATCATGGTAGTACCAGGCAGTGATGAGTATAAGGAAGACAACCCCATCCTTCTTTAGTTTGCTAACATTGAATACCGATTTTTTTTCAAGCAGTAAGAAGGGGAAGCAATTTGTTTATATTTTCATATGTGTGAATCCAGAAGGAGAAAGAGGAAGGAGGGCAGAGGAAGCTGGGCTGAAATCAACTGACCCTGCCGCTTTGAATCATAGAATCATAAAATGGTTTAGGTTGGAAGGGACCTTTAGAGGTCATCCAGTCCAACCCCCCTGCAATGAGCAGGGACACCTTCAACTAGATCAGGTTGCTGAGAGCCCCATCCAACCTGACCTTGAATGGTTCCAGGGATGGGGGCTCCATAGCCTCTCTGGGCAACTTGTTGCAGTGTTTCATTGTAAAAAATTTCTTCCTTATCCAGTCTAAATCTACCTTCCTTTAGTTTAAAACCATTACCCCTTGTCCTGTGACAATAGGCCTTGCTAAAGAGATTGCCCCCACCCTTCCTATAGTCTCCCTTTAAGTAGTGAAAGGCTGCAAGAAGGTCTCCCCGCAGCCTTCTCTTCTCCAGGCGGAACAACCCCAACTCTCCCAGCCTGCCCTCGTAGGAGAGGTGCTCCAGCCCTTGGATCATCTTTGTGGCCCTCTCCTGGACCCGCTCCAACAGGTCCATGTCTTTCCCGTGCTGAGGGCTCCAGAGCTGGACGCAGCACTCCAGGTGGGGTCTCACCAGAGCGGAGCAGAGGGGCAGAATCCCCTCCCTTGACCTGCTGGCCACGCTGCTTTTGATGCAGCCCAGGATATGGTCGGCTTTCTGGGCTGCAAGCGCATGTTGTTGGCTCATGTCCAGCTTTTCATCTACCAGTACCCCTAAGTCCTTCTCTGCAGGGCTGTTCTCAATCCCTTTATCCCCCAGCCTGTATTGATACCAGGGGTTGCCCCAACCCAGGTGCAGGACCTTGCACTTGGCCTTGTTGAACCTCATGAGGTTCTCGCAGGCGCACCTCTCCAGCTTGTCTAGGTCTCTTTGGATGACATCCCGTCCTTCCGGTGTGTCAACTGCACTGCTCAGCTTGGTGTCATCTGCAAACGTGCTGAGGGTGCACTCGATCCCACTGTCTATGTCATTGATGAAGATATTAAACAGTACTGGTCCCATTACGGACCCTTGAGGGACACCAGTCATCACCGGTCTCCATCTGGACATCAAGCCGTTGACCACTGATCTCTGGATGTGACCATCCAACCAATTCCTTATCCACTGAACAGTCTACCCATCAAATCCGTATCTCCCCAGTTTAGAGAGAAGGATGCTTATGGACTGTGGCTGTGTTACAGAGTAAACAAAGGTAGCCATTCCAAAACATTCCTGCATTGCTGCTTTGCAAAGTAGCAGGTGTGATTGCTTTTTACAGGGCTGGGGGGAGGAGAAGTGTCTTAAAAAAACCTGTTCATTTCTCTGGACAATTGAATATGCTCTCAAAAAGAGAAGCAGGGAATGTAGAAGTGTAAGATGCAAATTATTTTCATAATTTGAGTAGAGAATTTTCACCAAAGGTGTAAATATTACTTGCAACAAATAAATGGGATGTTCTTAAAAATATAAGAGAAAATCAATACATTAAAATCAAATCACTTTGACCTTCTGTCTTGCACTAGTGAAATTTTATAAGTAAAACAAAAATGTGTTGTCTAAAACATGTAAAAACTGTAATTGTGTAGCTTGTGATGACAGGCAATGTTAGTTCTAATTGTTCTCAATACAGTATCTGTTTAAATTTTTTCAGAAAAGAACACACAGTTGGAGAAGTGACTAATGAAAATACTCTTTTTCTGAAACAATTACACCACAACACTCCAAAAAATCACAGTATCCCAAACCAGTCTGTTCTGTGACACAAATTATAGGTGAAACAAACTGTTTTTGTTCCTGGTTGTTCTCAGTAATGTAATGTAAAATAATTAGTGCAATTTTCCCTATTCAGGTGTAAAACTAGGAACAAATTGAAGTAAACTACAAATATTAGGTTATTAGAAAGCAATATTAAAAACTGAAAATAAGGCTAATGCTGTCATGCTCATAAAATTAGCGTAACTTTAAAGCTCACCTGTTGAAACTGCACAAATGAGCCAGGGTCTTAAATGTATGTTCTTTTAAGTATTTGTGAAAAATGAGTGCCAATAGAGAGAAGAAATACATAAGCGCTTTGAAGGATGACTGTGTGAGCATGAACATTGTGCATGAGTTGAAAGATGACTGTATGAGCTTCCGGTTGTGTAGAAACATATGTTAACCAATGCTGAGATAAGCCTAGAAAATCAGGTACCTGTATTCTTGCTGCTCATAGAACTACTTTTTTTCTTCCACACCCAGGGTTTGGTCTTATCTAATGTATGCTGTCCAAACCTCGTACTAAGTAAAACACTGTTAATTTCTTTGTATGGTTGTCATATTTTCTGCGTGCTTCACAGATGCTTCTCAATTTAATTGATCTCCATAACATGCCTGTGAAAATAAGAGGTGGTATTATTAATCTTCTATACCTGTGAAACTGTGCTACATAGGAGCTGAAGCTAAAGTTGTTGAAACCACGCATTCAGTATTAGGAATCGGCTTCAAATACTACTGATTAAATTTCTCAGAGAATGTGATTTTCGATACATGTTTCCAAAGGAATTTTCATGCTGAAGAGCAGCTCCAGATTAAGGTATGCATGCTGGTGCAGTGATCTTCAGTCTCTTCGGTCCACATAAGAATTATTTTGTGCTTCCTCTTAGTACTCAAGGCCTATATTTGCTCTTGACTAATGTGGCACATCTCAAGGATTGGGATGTGCTATCCTAATAGCTAAACACATTCCACCACCTTCTTCCTTGTAAGCATAGCTTACTCCTAATCTCTTCTTGTCCTTCTTGCTCCTGTTCTTTCCTGGGGTGAGTAATTTGCATGGAGGGATCTGCTTAGCATCTCAGTCCTCAGAGGTGGTGCCCTCACTTGCTGGGTGAAAACTTCTGTTAATGTACAATGTCTCTGGCATGTAGGAGGAATGTTTTAATGAACCAGGCACAATACAGGAAGGAACTCCGGGAAAGTTCTCTAACCACGTCCGCCAAGTTTCTAAAGTAGGTGGGTAAAGTAAGGAATAGAAGGTATTATGAATGTATTTGAAGGTATTTTGCTATTTTGTTCAGTTTGTGCAGCTGTTCCAGCTTTAATGACTTTCTGGGTGCCTCAGGGACAGTGACTCCTGGCATTGGAGGAGCTGAGGTGGACAAGTCAGTTAAGAATGAATGTCAGTCACCAGGGCTGAATGTGACAGAATTCATCTGTTAGTTTCCTTAAAGTGGGCTTTCTAGCGAAGGCTTTTCTACTCTGCTAAGTCACTTGGTTATAACTTGAATTATCTTCTAAGCTGGTTTGAAACAACGTGAAGGCTTTGTCAGTTAAGGTTCTGCCAAAACAAGGGTTTATTTGGGTTTAGTGTTGTATCTGATGATTTAAAAATACATTTTATTTCTGAAACTTATTTCAGAAAACTCTGGTGACCTGTGTTGGAACAACTGAATAGGTTTACTGATCCTAATTGTCTACCCAGTGACTTTGTCAAAGGCAGTTCAGCTTAAGTCAAAGGCATTTTAGCTTAAGTTAATAAATCATGAACGGCAGTAGCTTAAGAGACTGGTATATGTTCCTTCTGCTGCTCCTCTCCCCCCTCCTTTCCCCTCTATGCAGGTAATAGCTACCATCAGACAGATGTGTTGGGCAACCCAATAAAGTAATCTCCCAATGGTTTCCTATGTTTTATTTGTGAGGTTCCTCTGGTTGGCAAGGCATGTGCTTGCAAAAGCACTAGGAATATAGTCAAGTTTATAATAACAGTGGTTTTTGAGGGTGGGGAATTAATTATTTGTTTTCAGATGCAATTGGGCTTTTTTCTCAGAGAACAGACACAAGGCAGCTGGATTTCTGCTGATTAAAATTTCTGTCTAAACTAAGATCACTAGAGCTTTTTATGGTTTGGTTTTCCCCTAAGTTTTATTGGCAGAGCTGTGGCAATTAGCAGTGTGATCTGTTTTTTAACTTGTATAGTAAAGCCAGTAAGTGATGCTAACAGTTACACTAGGAGAATTATGCATTGGCTGGTACAGTTTGTGCTGTTAGTAGACCTTGGTACAAGTTATTACACTAACATAATTTTATTTAAATTAGTCTAATTATATCCATCCTAGAGGATTTACCAGTGTAACTACGTACAAGTAAATCTGCCTTGTTTACAAAATAATTCACCTGTCTAATGTTGATCATAGTGGTTTTTATTAGAGCAAGTGCTACCTCTTTGTTCTCAACTGTTTTCCTAACCTAAGCAGGCAAGCTGAAGGCATCTATACTCAATGACTCTTAGTTACCTGAGGAAGGAACACCTTTGTGCTTTATCCATATATTTGAGACTGAAGAGTAGTTCTTTGCTTTTCTTATGGGAGTTTTTTATTCAAGTTTTTCAATTAAAATCCGAAGACCAGTCTTTCAGACATGGAAATAAGAACATTTAGAACATTGACAGAATTGAGGTAAGACCACCAGTTTCCTGTGTTCTGTTAAAATGTCAAGGTGTGTGTATACAGCATATCAAATGGCTTTAGATGATCCAATAATTTAAAACATGAAGGGAATTTTCAGAGGTACTCAATTTTCAGCTACTTTTTCCAGACATTTGATTCATGTTTTCCAGAAGCAGAATTGTGAAAAGTGCATAAGAAAATATGTTATTCTGGACTCTTGTATTAACTGCAGCAGTAATTTTATGATACCTGGAAAGATAAAGAGATTCCTTACTGAGCCACTGAAATTCAGTCTATACACAGGGCTTTATCAGAATCATCATCTTGAAAGTCACCTTTGCTATCTCAGAGGTGATAATTCAGATCATGAAGCACTGGTAACTTCCTTTCCCCCCAACAGATAGGATTTCAAAAGTAAGCTGTCAGTTTTATCAAATAGTAATAAGGGCTAACCCAAGGATAAATAAGTAGATTTTGCAAAGACTGTGAGAGCTACAGAAGATTCAGGAAAAATCCTAGTTTTAGAGACTAAGAAACAACAGAACATATATTAAAAGAAAGAATTACATATTACCATTGCAACATCTGTCCACTAGGACTGGGAACAGAGTTTGGTTATTGAGCACTGTCTCTGTCCATTGCAAGTACCATGCTAAAGAACTCTGTTCACAAAAAATTAATTTTGTGACTTTGTCATTGATAGGGATTCAGAAAATTGGTTGCTGTAATCTATTAATTTTTGTAGCTTGTGTGGGTGCATTTGCTTTTTTGTTTGGGTTGTTTTTTGTTTTGTTTTGTTATCAATGCTTTCTTTGGATTTTTTCCCCCCTTGTGTTTAGTGAGATAGGCTGTCCATTCCACTAGGTTGCCTCTGCACTTGTCCTTACTTGATTTCATTTTGTTTTGAGTATTGCTCTACTCCCTTCAGCCTATACTTAGGCTTTCAGCAGCTGTACTGTTTAAGCAGCCTGGAGTCATTTCCTTCCCTATCTCCACTAACTCATTTGTATCCCAAGTCATCCATTGGACTGTGCTAGGACAGTGTTTGTATGGCCCTACAGTGAAGCAGGCCAGGGAACCTGCCTCATGGAAACCATTATTCTTGGACAGTTTATTTTATTCACAGTTTAGACGCTCCCTGGTGTGATAGGGCTAGAATGAGTGAGTTGGAGTTGCTGTCAGTTCCTAATTTACAGCTGATTGTTTGTTATCCTACAGAGCCAAAAAAGTAACAGTACATTTTTTTCCCTTTTTTTTAAATCTAGAATGATCTGCATTTTTTACTTCTGCTTCAGTGTCTGGTAGATAAGTGAGGCTTTTGAATTAGTTGAGATGTGTGTATAGCCTTAGGGTTTGGGTCTTCTTGTTTCCTTTAGAAAAAAATTGTAATCCACCTCATCTTTACTTTAAACGTGTTGCTCAGTAAGATACTGTTACTGCAAGGAATTACAGAATTCTGAAGGATAAAAGACATTTGTATAACAGTACCCTTTTCAAAGTTTACAACATGCTTAATTTGTGATGTGTGTTGTATCAGAAAATAGTTAGGCATTTTTTATAGGGAAGTGTGTTGAGAAAGGCATTTAAGAACAAAAAGCAAAACAAAGTTTTAGAGTTCGTGTTACTCCTAAGTTTCTGTACCACGTTTGAAATTCCCTTCTTTTCACAGGGAAATTTTTGTTCTGAAATTTCAGTCAAAAGACCCACAGAAGCAGAAGCAGCTGAATCAGACTAGTAAAGAGCGGCTACCAAATACAAGTAGAGCAATTTTTTATTTTTACATCAGTGCTTGTACGCTTTATTGAACAGTTAAGCATGCTTTGATTAAACAGTTCCTTGTTTCAAACCAAAAATACCAGTCCAGTATCACTCTCATATGTTTCTTCTCCCGTATAGTGTTGTTCCCTTGTTTTGTTATTCTGTCATGCATAGCTTTGTAGATACTTGTGGGGAGAGCATCAAGGTGGTAGAGCAAGTGAACGGTCCAAAGTCGTTGTGACATGATGGGAAGATTTTAAATGTTTCAATGAGAAGGGAAGAACTCAACCGCAGGAATTAATTCCTGGGTGAGAAAACTGATTCTGTAAAAGACTGGGTAATTTCTTTGCTTGCATACAGTACCCTTTCTGGTGTTGAGCTATTCATAGTGCTGAACTCAAAACTTTGTGACTGGAAAAAACCGTCTTCAAAATAAAAAGACTGCTAGGGCCTCACAAAATGTTGGAAATCCTTACATTTAACCTGTAAGATGTCATCTCTCTTAGCAGTCTACAGGAAATAAGGGGTTTGTTTCCTTCGCCTCCATCCCAAGGCTCACTGAACTTAGGTTTAAAAACAAACAACCAACCAAAAACCAAAACCACAAAGGTGCTTCAGCTGCTGCAATTTACTTCCATATCAAGTCTGTTTTGTTATGTTTGGTAGATTCTTGCCAGCTTCCTGAAGTGTAGCTTCGGCTTGCAGCTGTCTCTGTGAGTGAGTCTAACCAGGGTGCTCGAAGGACAGAAGTAAAGGTTTTGAATGAAAACTAACAAGTAATGTAGATATATGTCTTGTGTGGATTGTTCTCCCTCTCTGTCAGATGCATTTCTCTTTTGGGTCTCAGCTAGGGAGGCCCAGTTGGATTCAGTGGGCTGAGTCCAGAGGTAGGGTGATGTAAATTGCACTCATTTAAGAAAAAGCCAGTTGATGAGGCTCTGGATTTTAGTGAACTGCTGAGCCCTTAAAGATGTTAAATGTAGTTGGGGTACAGCCCCTTAGAATTGTTTATAGTGTCTTTGCCATTAGGAATGAAGTAGTTCAACTTGTCAGTACTTGGTCAAAGGATTATGTGTTCTATGGGTAGGGTTAAGAACATGCATTATTCAGTAGAAGGCATTAACACTCCAGAGAGATGCTTCTAAGGAATTTATAATCACAGCTTGGTCTGAGAAGGTAAGCGACAAAAACAACAAAACAGTCTATCAAAATTGGCGTGTTTTGTCAGATATGGCAATTTTGAGTCTGTAGGCAGTACGGAAATGAGAATTTTGTAAAGCTCTGCTGTGGCTTTTTGTGGAGGAGAGTCAAGCCTTACAAAAGCACGGTAAGTTCTTTGAAGGCATCTGCATGCGTGTGACTATTATTGATCTTGTTAGTGTAGTAAAAGACTTTGTCCTGAATTGGGAAACAGTGGGCTGAGTTCTGTCATGTTTTGGTTAGTCTCTACAGAAACAGTGACTTGGTAAACAGAATTGGTAAACGTACCTACAAAGAGATTGGGAAGGGAAGGGAAAGGTTGAACGGTATTTTTCCTCCTCGTGCAGTATAGACTTGACTTGTATACAATATAAAGAGAAGACAGTTACTTCACACTTTATATTGGTATCCACATGTGATCATGCAGTTGAGGAGGAGAAAGATTGGTGAGATAGAAGTGAATGTGCTTTTAGAGATAACTTAAAAAAAGTGTCACCTGCCAAAAAAGCCACATAACCATCTTTAATTACCAGGCAAAGAGGTAATAAAAACATTTTCTGCGAGTATTACTTTCAAAGAAAAGTGGTCTGTAGAAGTGAACTAGTTGTTGGGACTAGGGAAGGTGGGAAATGTTGTGTGCTGGGACTATGTCAAATGGACTTCAAATAGTAGTCTGTCCTTCCTCTTTCTCTCTTTAAAGTAATAAATTGCTATTCCTTAGATAAAGGATTTTCTCTTATTCCTCAGGATGCATTATTGGATGATGTTAAGGGGCTCGAAAATCTGTCATGTAGTCCATGTTATTTTCTGATTTTAAAAGCAATACTTTAAGGAAGACTAAAGCTGACAGCGTTAACTTATTTAGCAAAGACAACTTGATCCCCTTTTAATATTTACTTTATAATGTGCAAGAGTGCGCTATGAATACTTGAAATCCAAACATTTTCTATGGGTTTTATGCTCATGGCCTGTATTTGTCGATTTTTAATGTTTGATTTCTGTAAGTTTATTCCCTTGGCAGAAAATTGGTAAGTAACGGATGGGAATGCAAAGTACTTTTTTCCCTGCTTTGACAGTGACGTTTGGGTATTTACGTAACTGGATAATAATACAAGACTTCTATAAACTGTTAACTGCAAGGAGATTTTTTGCATCTAGTGTCACGGGATCACTGTAGTCTTAATATTTTATCAGGTTGCAAAGAAACATGTAGTATGAGCTTCATAGGGGTTTACTGTGTTGTGACTAAGACAATGGGTTAGCTTTGACTAAAACAATTTTGATAAGAACAGAAACCTTTTATGAACTGTTTATATAATCTTAAACATGTTAAAAAATAAGTTCTTTGATCATATGAAAATTATGTTTGAACCTTTAAAAATTAGGTTTTCCACTAACCTTTTGGCTACTTAAGATATCTTTTCTGTTTACTTTCCTGAGTATGTACTGCATATTGATTGTGATTATTCTGGTATTACGAGGCCTTCTTAAATGTTAAAGTGTTTTGGGAGGGACAAATGAGGTTATGAATTGAGCATGCAGGCATCTGTTTGTAGCACCTGGTTTAGCATGGTGCCCCTGTGCCAAATTCTTGCTTTTCAAGGTTTCTTTCAGCAAAACTCTGCTTTGACCAGGGCATCTTGCCTTTGAGGAGCTGTGCAAGTTTGTGTGGCAGAAGGGTGTATTCTGTGTGTAAGCGGGATCTTTCCCTCTTCCTTTTCTTAGCCAGTCAGGTGTGCATTCTCTTTGTGGAAGAACTTGTTTCCTCTAATGTCTGGAGGGAGAAGAAATAGGCTGTTAAAATTTCTTCTTTCCCTTCTGGCTGCCATTGGCAATTACGACAGATGGTGTTGGACATACACGTGTAGAAGTGCGTTATGTACACCATCCTCGAGCTTAAGTTGTCTATTTGTTACATGTTTCTGTATATCATACTGCAGGTACCATGTCCAAATTTTGCTAGATATCACTTAGGTGTTTTTATACTAAGCAGCCACAAAGGTGTGTGAGAGACCTTGTTCTGTATAGAGGTATTGAGATCTAATAAGTTTGTCATTAAATTTGTAGTGGTAGTGGACCCTCATGTTTTCAAACTGCACAAGTATGCAGACACAGCAGACATAACTCCCTGCACTATAAGTAGGAGATCAGGGACTGTAAACTGTGAAACTTTTTGCAAGAGTGCATCCACCAGGAGTTTCATTTATCAGGAAGTCCTAGCTTTCTGTTTTAGTTAACCACTCAGCCTTAACTGCTTTTTCCTCACGTTTTTTATTTGTTTTGTAGTTAGTAAAATACTTATCTTCTCTGCTGATGCTTCCATTTCAACTGTGCTCTGCAAGTTAGGGAGGGCATTCTGCCATCCATCCTGTTGGCCTCACTCTGAAAGAGTTGAGGCAAGACCCTTGTTCCTGAGTGCTCATTTGCTGGAAGATTTTTTTTTCCTCTCAAGAAGGAAATGTTTTACTGGACTGATTATCTCCATGCAGTTAACCTGTCTTGTCATTTTTTTCTGCCTGATTCAATTATTGAAGATCCTTAAGGATTCTGCCAAGCTTCACCTTGTGCTTGTAGTTTTAGGTTTGTAGCACAGCTTGGATCTGATGATCTTGATCTTTGATTTGACAGCAAACTTGAGGTTGTTCCTTCAAAAAAACCTTGGTAACCCTAGTATTTGCATGAAAGTGAAATCTACATGCTATTTTCAAATAATTTTTCTTTTTTGGAGTTGCCTTAGTTTCTATGCAAGATTTTCATGGAATTTGGCAACCATATGCCAGTGTGAAACCAGCAGGTTACCTGTTAATATTCTTCCCTGAGCCTTGGGATTTGGGGCATCTTTGCCTGTTACGTGAGAATAGTTCCATTGTCCACCTTGCACAGAAGTAACTGCCCTACTGCTTGCATAGCTGTCATGGAAGCTTTTGGAGAGAAAACATTTTCAGTATGATAGTTTTTACTAATGTGCCTGGAAGGTTCTTGGGAGCTTCCTCCAGGTCATACAATCCTGGAGCCCCACTGTGGAACACCCATGGGGATGAGCACTCTGAGGAGGAGGCCACCAATTAGTGGAGTTCAGATTTTGCTCCAATACAACATTCCCTTCACCATGTCCTTGCTTTCTTTGTTGAAATTCTTGGAGTTTTGAGGCTGAGAAATGCACTTCATACTTCTTAGCTCCTTATGAGAAACTGGGAAGCACAAGGTAAATGAATCTGGTAGGGCTACTATGCGTTCCAGGGCTGATTGCTTGTGGCACATGTGTTAAGGTGAAAATTCATCCAGAGGAATTCCATTTAATGACAAATAACTCTTACTTTGGTAAATAATTTGAAATTCTATGCTTTATGTGGCAACATCAGGATGCAGGTCTCAGAATTCTATGCAAACAGCTACTTGAGGATTGTTGTACCAAATCTGTTCGCCATTAAACACAAAAATAAAAATAATAAAATGAAGCCATTAACTTTGTCAAATTGGAAACTGCTCAGAACTGTTCAATTCAAAAAAGTTAAACTTTGTTATTCATGGTGAAATCAGAGTTCAGGGTCTTGCAATTTTACACATGAATGGTCAGGATTTTTGGAAGTGATATTAAATGTTTGAAAGTAGGTATGGTGAAACATGCTTATGCCAATTTGAAAACTGTGACGTACTTTACATACTGTTTAACAATATTTTACATTTATGTAGGTTCCTCTAAAGAAGGAGGAGCTGGAGCTGTGGATGAGGATGATTTTATCAAGGCATTTACAGATGTTCCTACTGTACAGGTAAGATGCTGTGTATACTCATATTTGTTTTCAGAAATATGCTATTTGCAATACTATGTGTTAGCCTACTTTTAAAACTTATTTAATTTTACAGTCTAATAAGCAAGTGTCGTTACTTTTCCTTCTTCTGAATTTACAGGCTCCATGGAAAGCTCTTAACTTTTTCCAGTTACCAAAAAAACACTTTATCTTTACTGTTCTACTAATTACTATCACATTGTGTTTCAGCTAAAATCCTTTATTGCTTTTCTTAATCTTTTCCAGGGAGCTACTGAAAATAATTCTATGTTTTAATTTCAATAAGAAAAAGATTTCCATAACTTTTGGAAAATTTAGGACTGCAATTTCATGGGATAATCAAGTACAATAATACAGGCAAATAATTTATAAAAACAAGAATTGTGTTTTCAGATGTGTCTGAATTGTAATGATGGTGTCTGGCATACATGTCCTCATCTCTAGCAATACTTAAAAAAAAAAAACTAGTGCCTTATTTGAATGCTAATGAACCTGTTGGATTCTGAGTTCTTAGCTGAAAGATCAGATTTTAATTTCTATTCTTGAAGTGTGGGAATTGCATATACTTGGTACTTTCACACAGTTGAAACATTTAACATGCTTGTATCTTCCTAGACCTGTTTTAAATAAGTTTTCCATGAGGAGCTGAGATGCGGAAGGTAACCAAAGACTCAGTCAGCCATAGTTCCCAAACACCAGCAGGATTTTTGTATGACTCCCTTTTCTTGATATATATACTTTTGTTCTATTTTTATTTCCCAAGATGATAGTGTAGTTATTTGTTACATCTCCTTCTGTAGGCAGAAATACTGTCTGCTTTTATGAAGGAATACTTCATCTCCATGGTTCCTGTCGAATTGATGAAATCTGTCTTACGCTCTAAGAGCTTTGTTTCTCTGCGTCTCCAAACTGTTAAGAATTCTTTAGAGCCCAAAACCATGGAGCTCTTAATAATATTTATCCCCAATATGCTGAACAGAGCCATATTCCACAGCACAGAAAATGTGCTGCCTGTAGTTTGATGCCTTATTATTTGCAGTCCCAAGCAGAGTTCTCCCAGTTGCTCAAGTTGGTTAATATTCTTACAAGAACAAAAGTGGGGTAACTGTATGTCGTTGATGAGCACATGTGATTTTCTGTCTGAATGCTAGATGATCTAGGAAGCTAGGTCATTCCTTAACTGTAAGAGGTGGAGGAGAAAGACTTTACTAATCTCACACGAGTGAGGGCACAGGGGAGAAATGTGTGAGTGATGTCAAAATAACGTATTTGTTTCATGGATGAGAATGTAAGAAAGACCTACTGGCCAGGCAAAAAAAAAAAGTGGTTTTTTGATATCCTTAGGAATAATGACTTCCTGCTGTCCCACTTCATGTTTCTGGTTGTGGACAATCTCTGATCTTTCCAAAAAGAAAAGCAGATCCCATGTTCTGAGACCATGTTAATTACTAAGGAAGAAAGCAGTTTCTGTACTAGACCCCGTGAAGAAAGAATGTTCATGACCTGCAATTTGCAAGGTTATTCTAAAAGCAAAGGAAACTCACTAGGCAAAATGGGGAGAGGAAGTTGTTTGTACATTATTGGGCCCATCCCTGTGTCTTTCTGTTTCCATTACATCTGTGGGTTTTAGTAGTGGCTTCAGTGAGAGTAAGGAAGGGAACTATATTATGGAAAAATGGATCCAATTCTGAATTAAGATTAAGTTCATCTGGATTAATCAAGCAAATTGAGGTTACTTATGGTATGTTTGACTCATTCTTAAAAGCCTCCAATGATGGATCTGCCTTTCCAGTAACCTGTTCAATGACTGCTCATCATTAATTTTTCAGAAATATCATATTGTTAACTCATCTAGTTTGTAATCCCTATATTGTAAATACTTTCCATCTGTATAGTTATTACTCTTACTTGTGTTTGAGCTTCTAATTTTTCTGTCTTTGATGTTGCACTTACCTTTAATGATGGGTGTGTGTGTTGCCCTCTAATGGATAACAGCAGTTTATGAAGAAGATGGGTGATTTTGAGATATAGTGGGATGGATCTGTGTGCCAAAAAGAGGAGTGCTGTGGAGAGAGGATTGTGCCTTCATATTTAAGATTACAACTATAATGTGTTTGTTTATTTGCTTTTGCTTAAATTGGAGAAAATTCTGTGTTCAGTTTATGAGGAGTAACTCCCATTAATAGCTAGAAATTGTTTCAAAACAAATTTAATTGTTTTTGTAAAAGTCTGATGTGGGAACTTAAGAACAAAAAAAATGTATTATGTCACTGGCTGAACACAGAATTTCATCTTCGCCTTAAAGCATAATTAATCAAGGGCAAGGAGAAAATAAATTATTAAAATATTACCTTTTATTCCTTTGAAACTAATATAGGAATGGACAACTTTGACAATTTGGGATTTTTCAGTGGAATTACACCTTTAATTTCATTACAAGATAAAATTATGCCATTTACTAAATTCTGCATTGCAATGCCAATTTGAATAGCAGAAATTGCGTAGATCCAATTCTGCTTGTGCCAGGTAATTAAAGAAAAAATTAAATTATCTGCCTAGGCATGCAAGTAGGGCGGACGTAAACACATTGTACATGTTGTTTCTGGGCTTGTCTACTGCTTAGCATGTTTTAATCCTGTTGCAGTAGTCTCTGATAACACATACCTGACAACAAAAAATGTCTTATTTTCGAGGATCTACTCAATGAGTCAGCTTACAAAAGGTATTTGTACCTTGACCAGAACCTCAGATGAAGTTTTGAGTGTGTACTAAACAGATCGCAGTTAGCTGCCACCAGAAGTCAAATGATCCCACTTCCCTTGTTGTTGTTCTTCACTTCTTTGTGATAAGTCAGCATAGGCTGCTGAGTTGGCAGAGAAATTTTGCCTTTCGTCTTGTAGGGTTAGCTTTTTGTATGTTAAAACTCTGAATTGGGAAGGAGACAGGGCAAGGTGGGTGATGACAAAGGGGAAGCCTGAGGAGGTTGAATCATGTCATGAATTCTGATGGTGTTAGGGTCACTGTAATGTGAAATTGCGTCTTTAGTTAACCAGTGATTACTCCCTTCCACTTTCAAAAGGAAAATAAGAATTTTCTTTGATAACGAAAATTTAATTTGATAAAAACACTAAGACGCAGGTAATATTTATTCTTAATATTATGGTAGCTATAGAATTAGTGCTAGAGTAAATTAGTGTTGTGTAACAAGTATTATACGCTACCAGGATACACAAGTATATCAAATGATGATACAAAACTCATCTTCGGTTTTGTAGGCAGTGGAGTAGAAAGTCTGATATGCTTGGACCCACTGTTTTCATTAAATCATTTACTCTTTTTAAATAAGTTATGCATCAGATATTTATTGACTTGTAATGAAGAAGGAAACAGTAATCATGAGGAATAGCTTTTTGTTTTTTATGGATGCAGTTGTGTCCTCTGTATAGAACTGCAAAGCTGCTTCCACAGTGTACCCTGGAAAAGCTTACACAGCTGTGTGGTAATAAAAATTTCAATTTTGTTGGTAAAGCATATTGAGAAATTGTTTTCTGCATGATAGTGAAGCTGGCCTGGGTGTATACTAATTGGTCTGTTTCTGAAGTGATTTCTGCCCTGTTTATCCTACAAACCAGATATGCACGTATTTTAGAGCATGGATGTATTCCACCTCCTCAATATTCCAGCATGAAATACAGAGGCCTCCATAACCATGTTCTGTTAAAGCATTGGAATGAAAGTAGATGTCAGTAGAGTCAAGGTCCCGTGTCTACTGTGAGTTCAATTAATTTGATATGCTCAGGAAATTGAAAAACTAGACTGTGTTTGGAATAACTCTTGTAGTATTTTCAAGTTTCCCAGGAAAATAAGATACTTTATAGAAAATATGCATTCAGCTTAACTGTAGAACAGAAGAAAGATGTTGCTAAGTCTTTTTACAGTAAAATAGAAGATGCATATATATACATGCAGAACAGTGTGTTCAAGAGACCAGTGTCAAAGCTCTTCAGCAATTCATGTGAAGCAGGATGTCCTAACCGTTGGTCCTTGTTTCCTTTACATACTCTGTGCTCTTGCACATAAAAAATTTATGTCTTGGACTTAAATAATGAGGGAGCATCAGGCACTACTGTTTAGGTGCTATGTAAGTTGTTATGCTGGCCTCCAGCTTTCACTCTAGAAGGTTATGAATTCCCTTGAAGTCCTGAATCATTTCTGCCAGCCCCATCTGGATGTCTTGGATGTGCCTCAGGTGGCACCAGATGCCTATGTATGGGCAACTCAGTTTAGCCCAATGTGTTTATGTAAGAAACTTTTGATCCAAAAAATTTGAAATCTTTAGCTGAAAATGAGTTCTTGAAAAAATTCTGGCCAGTTCAAATTTCTGGTTAGTAATTTGCTTCATATCCTCTTCAACTTGTTCTCAATTTGAGGGAACCTTTAAGTTTGGTATATTCAGTGGAAGCAGAAAAGAACATCCAGTGGCTTGTGTGTAGGAGAACAGAAGGGAAGTCAGTTTATTTCTCATGTTAATGTTTTCATAACTACTTTTGTAATTTTTCTTCTTTAGAAATTCACTGTTGTACGTGTACAGTTATCAATAAATATATTAATTCATGTGTTAGCAAATAGTGATGATGTGCAATTAGATTGATTAGGCTTCAGTTTTGCTGGAGTTACTGTGTAGAGAATAGAGGACTCTGCCTGGAGGCTGCTCCTTATATTTATTTACTGACTGTGTAAGTTAATAAATGATAGGCTTGGAGTAGTAATGCATATAGAAGCTATTGAAGATTTTAATTTATTTTTTCAGACAAATTTTTAATTTTAGTGTTGACTGACAGCCCAGTTACGCCCTCATAGAGGCATGCACTCTTGTATTGCAGAAGAGAGTCTCTGCCCCAAAAGGGTTGCATCGGGTTCAAATCTCTTGGTTGAGTATCATTGTAATAGTGGGGATGAAAATGTAATTGAATTGCTATAGTATTGCAACAGATTATCTAAAACCTCTGTTCATGCTGAATTATTTTTTTAACTGGAGTTAATGAAATTCTAGATTTAATTAGGTCATCACAAATGTAAAAGGTGAAATCTAAAGGAAAATGTTGATTCTTCAACTTTTCTTTTAATGAATATTCACTACTCAGTAATATCCTCAAAGGCTTGCCTTAAAATGCCCATTTATACCTCTTGCACATTTCTCTGGAACTTTTGGGGCAAGATTTTCAGAATTATATTTTTAGTCTTCTCGAGCTATTTGCCTTCATCAGGTTACCTGGGATATTAACAATATATATTTTCTGGGTTTTTAATACTTCAGATCTACTCTAGTCGAGAACTTGAAGAAACGTTGAACAAAATCAGGGAAATTCTCTCAGATGACAAACATGATTGGGATCAACGAACTAATGCGGTAAACTTTTTATGGGGTTTCAGGTTTGGGTGGGTGTATTTCATAAAGCAGAGGCAGCTAGGCCTAAACAGATTTTTGCTGACATTTAACTGGAAGCTTTTTTAAAAGCCATCATGTATGTTTCAGTTGGCATTTATGCAAAATTACATATTCTGCAGGTAAACTGCTAGCATTAGTACCTCTTATGTGTGGCTGTGATAAGTTCCACTTGCAGGATTAAAATGTTTGTGTGTATGTAGCATTTATATTTTTTATCAGGTTTATGGCTTCTTAATGTTCGGAAACAGGTATGTGAACAGAATTATGTATTTGTATATTTGTGGACTGGCATCTGAGACTTTTTAGCTCTAGAATTTAAGTAATAGGTTTTTTTACAGTTTCTTAAATTATTGCTGTGTTTCAAAATGATGCTTTGCTTTAAAGACATGCCTATGTGTATTTTTGCAATGAAGTTGTTACTTTTTATTTTGAAATGCATATTGGTAGTGTCCTAAACTAAGTGCCTTAAATTTTTTAGCTGAAGAAAGTTCGGTCATTGCTTGTCGCTGGAGCTGCACAGTATGATGGATTTTTCCAGCATTTACGGTTGTTGGATGGTGCTTTCAAGCTGTCGGCCAAGGATCTCAGATCCCAGGTGGTTAGAGAAGCTTGCATTACTGTAGCGTAAGTACAGTTTATATGTGTGTTTACATTGCTAGATTTTAGTATGAATTTGACTTAAAGATGTTGTGTCAGTGTTGCAGGAAAGATTATGTTGGACTGCTGTACACTGTGACTGATAAGAGTCAAGTCAGCATCTGAAACTGTAGAGAAAGAGAAACATTTAAAGGAATTTGTTCTTTTAGGTGATATATGTAGTTGAGAATCCTCTAAGATTGTATGTGAAGAGCAGACTTGCATCATTACACTGAGTACTTAGTGCAAGTTAATACAAGCTGCTGTAAGTACAACTGTAATATTGGCGGCTAGTCTTAGGAGCACTTATGCTTGGGTGATTGGCACAGGTCTTTACTGTGACTAATTGTAATAATGAAGTGAGCTGCCTGATAGTGTTTTGAGCCCTTCTGCTTGACTGTTGAATTGTCTGAGATGCAATGTAAAAAGATACAACCCAAGTGAAAGCTTCAGTAAAACATTGTACATTTTGGTGAGGTAGTATCTTTCATGTCCATGATAATTTTAGAAGTTGTGGCTAAAGAGGAATAAGATCTCCATCCTCATAATCTTGGGACTCTCATTAAATTTAAGGGAGGGGGGAAAAAAAAAGCCTTATTTTTACATCAGAGCAGTCTTTCCCACTTCCATGTTTTCCATGGCTTCTTTTTCCTCTGGAAGGCATTAATAAAACCACTGATTTTCAGTAGCCATGTGGAACAGATATGTCTCTGAGTTCACCCTTGCTGTTCTGGTCTCCTGATTGAACAGACCATGGGCACCTGTTGGAGCATACAGCTGTCCTTGCCAGGGAAATTCAGGCTTTGAGAAAATAACACTAACCTTTCCTAATGTGAAGTCGGGAGCATCAAGGGGCAGCATAAAAGTATTGTGTACATGTCCTCATCCTGCATTCAGAAGGAGAAAAATTGTGAACAATAAATCTAAAATATTATGAAAAGTATATACTCTCAAAGTGTGTTAAAAAGCAGAAATACTGTCATAGTCTATGTGGGTATGAGAATTTTAGCCTTTCAAATTGTGGTATTTGTTTTTCATTATGGAGTAAATTTTAGTGGTCAACCTCTTAATGTGTCTAAGTTACAAAAATGTTGGACAAATCCTGCATTTCTAGAGAGGCAAGGACTTGGAAATCATGAAATTAAGAAATTTTGTTTGGAAAGATAAATCTATCAAGTGTACTTTGAACTTTGTTATTTTAAGACTAAAATTAATTTTTGTTAACAAGTTGGGTTTTTTGTTTGTTTTTTTCCTAAATAGCCATCTTTCAACTGTTTTGGGAAACAAGTTTGATCATGGCGCTGAAGCTATTGTGCCTACTCTTTTTAATCTGGTTCCCAACAGCGCCAAAGTGATGGCAACTTCTGGGTGTGCAGCCATTAGATTCATTATTCGGGTAGGTGTTCCTCTCTCCTTTGCTTGCTGGGAATGTTCAGGTAGTGGCTCTTAGCAGAGATAATAACAATTTTGAAATACAGGATTCGAAATTCTTTCATGGAGAAGTAATGTTTCTCATAGATAGAAAAATATTATTTATCATTGAAACAGATCACCAGCATTACCATCGTAAAGATGGAGGAATAGGTATGAAAAGCAAGTCTGTTTTCATGATTTTTTTGTAATGCGTTAATTGTAAGGAGGCAAGTATATTTCAAAGGTTAACTATATTTAACTGCCTTTTTGGAGAAGCTAGTAGTTTAGAAGCTAGTAAGAATTTTTAAAAAAAAAAAAAGAAAAAAAAAATAAAAGAATTGGAACTGTGGAGTTAATGATAAAATGTTGGAGAGGCTGGACATAGGTGTATCAGTTCAGAAAGCACAAGTTCATGGAAGACAACCCAGTAGAGATTTTAATTCTCAGGTTTAAGAACTTGCCAAGCTGAGTCTTTAAAGCTATAGTATATGAAGAGGGGGATGCTGTATACTAGCTGGTTTTTTTTTATCGTCTGTTCCTTAAGCATCTTGCTACTGACTGGTGTCTGAGGCAAGATATTTAGCTAGATTTTTGGGCCTTATACTGATACTTCTGTGTTTCAGATAGAAGTGGGAGGTTGTCTGTAGTTTCTACATTAAAGGCTGTGGTGTTCTTAATGCTAGGCACTTACTGTTATTGCTATGATCTCATCCACAGTTTTAATTTTCTAAGTTGTTGGAAACCTAAGTGGTTTAATCACTCACACCTTTTATTGCCATTCTCAGTATGTTTTGGAATCTGTGCTTATTCTGTCTAACCAAGCCTCTGAGAATGGGTGCTGAGACTTCTGTGTTACCTTTGCGTCAGCACTTGGGCTAAGAACCGTTGCCATTTTTTCCCCAGACTCTTACAGTGTAGTCTGAGGTGGCTCGTGGCACAGAGTTGAAAGTGGAGGAAGGAATATACCTTACACAAGATGATTGAAGTTTTAAGAGAAGAATGCCATATGCAGTAGTATTAAATGAGTTCAGGAATGTAAGAAACTAACACTGTGTTGTTGTTTACAGGAGCCAGATCAAGCACCAGAAAAGCAGCATGAAATAAAAATTCACTGATTATATTAAATTGGCTTTATTGGTTCAGTTCAGTTGGAGAGAAGCCTACCCATCAGCTATAGCTGCCCTGATTTTGTTAAACCTTCTGTTATTTGTAGCTGTAATTTAACATAATAGATTGGAGGCATAAAAGTGAGAAAATCCTATCCGTAGTGTTCAAATACCCAACCAATAAATGGCTTACGCAAGGTGTTCTCACAGAAAATTCAGGTTTCAGTGGAAAAAGAAATAAATAAATGTCAGTGTCAAATGAAATGCAGTCCCACTCTCCTTTGGGATTCTATCCTTTGGATTAAATGAGAGTTAGTTAGGGAGTGTCTGGTAGGTTGAATATTTAGAGGCCAAGCCATTACAGCTTTTGGAGTCAGCATTTTGCTCAAAAACTCCTATCAGAATCCACTGGCAGCCACTTCAGGTCCTGGTGCTTCAGTGTCTAATTGCTGAGAGTGTGAGCATACATAAAAAGAGGGAGGCTGTATTATACCAGTGCTCTTGAATAGCTCCATCTCATCTTTTCCCCTTCCTTGGATTTCACGCTGCTTCTCCAGATAGTTAGTCTGATTTCTCTTTCTTGACTCTTAGTAAGTCAGGAAACCAATTTAAAAAAAAAAAAAAAGGGCGGGGGGAGGGTGCCTCATGATGAGATGGCATGATGGCAGAAAATCTTTTCCAGATGAAGGCAGGTTTTGGGTTGGGCAATTGAGGTGCAAGGTGTGTTGGGAGGAAGCACTTATCATTACAGCTTCAAAGGGGTAACAGATGAAATGGGCAATCTTTCAGCCGAATGAAAGCAAGCCTGAGGCTTTGATTCCTTTGCAAAACACTTTCTAGAAATTACAATGTCAATGACTCCAAAGACTTGCAGCATACAGGTTTCTCCATCTGTAAAAACGTTTTATTCTTTCTCCTGATACTGCTTATTGTTCCCTTTCTGGCAGTCATGTGCAACTTTTCAATTGGAAAACTATGGAAAACACAAAACCCCTAAAACCTTGTTTAAAAGTATATCAGTACAAACAAATGCACTGTAAGGCTCTTGCAGGTTTTTTGATTAATTCCCTCCTAATTCTGAAGTTGGCAGTACTCTGAGAGCTGATAATTATCTCTCTGCTTTTTTGGTGATTTGTGTGTTTATATCCTGCAACAATAACCTAAGGAGAAGGTATGATACATGGGATACGAAGAATTGTTCAATACTGTATTTTTTAAGGTTTTTTTTGTAGGCTACAGTTTCACACTGTATTGGGGACTGTTCTAGAAGTTATGTGTTTAATCAAGAAAGGAACAAAGAAATGAACTGAAAATGGAGTTGTTGAGCCATGTTACTCTTAATTGGAATTAAAATGTTAATACTTTGTGTCTACAGTTAGTTAAGATAAGCTGAAGTAAGGCTACTTTAATTCTGAATTGAAGTATTGCATTTGGATTTAATGTAGTTTATCTTATCCACTTTCAAATGTAGTTCACGGTTTTTCTTTTCCCATGAGCATGTTAGGTGTTTCTGTATAGATTATATACATAACCTTGCTTACATTACATGTCATGCTTTTATTATTTTATTGACATATTTTGCATTAAAAGGAATTTGGTCTTTGTAGCACTAGTCGTATTGATTGGTCCCTAAAGGAATGACCATAGTTTCAGATGGATTGATTTGCTGTTTGCTCCATAACTCTGATTTTTAAGACTGCTATGTCTATTGCTTTTTTTTTCCTGTGGCAAAACTAAAATGACATCTGCTTACTTGTTTGAGGAGATGTTTAATTTGCACCTTCATATGACT
This sequence comes from Morus bassanus, assembly GCA_031468815.1. NCBI lineage: Eukaryota > Metazoa > Chordata > Aves > Suliformes > Sulidae > Morus > Morus bassanus. The sequence continues at coordinate 51,392,363 of CM062567.1, read as the reverse complement.
TCCGACAGCTAAATATTGCATATCGTGATGTGATTGTTGATGGCACTGGATGTACTTTTTGATGTTTTGGAAAAAGGCTTCATCAATTTATGTGCTAGCAGCAGTCCCTTATTTAATAGTATTCTACATTTGATTTCAGTAAGCATTTTAAAAGATTACAATTTTTATTAGGTTGCTAATTTTGTTTGACTTAATTAGTACAGTACAAATTCAGAAATGCTTTTGTCAATAACTGCATTGCCTTTTTTCTTCAGCATACCCATGTGCCACGACTCATACCTTTAATAACAAGCAACTGTACCTCAAAATCAGTTGCAGTTAGAAGGTGAGTACATTATAAATAGCAAAAAAGCTGTCGTTGTTTTAAATATGATGATCATATGTTGAAAATAAATATATTTGAAGATTTATGGCCATTGACTCTGAATACACAACTGTGCTACCCAGTAAACTACAAAAAAAGACTTTCAGCAAAGTTATATCAGATGATGCTGAGGAATGGTACTTTCTGTCATATTGGGGCATGTACACTGTCTCCTTCTGCAGGATTTATTCTAATTTAAAATGTTCCTAACACTTGTTCAGAAAGTACCTTCTGATTTAAAATTAGAAGGGGAAAAAAAAAGCTATAGCTGAATCTGTACTGCTCAGTCTAATGAGAATATACAACACAGGTATTGAGAGGCATTGGGAGAGCAGGAAACAGATATGCTGTCTTTATGAAGAACCAGCCTGTGCCTATTAGTTACTGTCAGGGCCAGACTTGACAGGCCTAGTGAGCTTAGCTCTTGTTGAAGCACTGCAGCGTCTACTGCATGTAGTGTGTGCCAGCACCCGGCTCTCCTGATGCCAGGAGGACTTCATAACTTCAGTGCAGTGCGGTTTGAATGCGTGGAGCTAGGCTGTCTGATACTGTGCCCAAAATAATATACCTACCATGCTGGGGACTGTGGGACTGAGACAGTGGCTGCTCCCTTAGATAGGACCTGGTGGATCAATGTGGTGTCATGTTTAACAACCGAGTAGTATCTTCAGCATGGTGCTTTTTCCAAGAACATGATACTTGAACACTTGGATTAGCTCTTAACAGAATGAATTGGTTTCTGACAGAGTGTCACTTTCTGCACAGAATTTCACGAAAGCAGTTAACACTGTTTCTGAACCCGTGCTAGCCCTGAAAGCTCTATAGCTGTGTGCATGCAAGAAATAGCTTGAGCAGCTAAACTATTTGCTCTGACTCTAAGCTGTCTTTGCATCCAAAGCAAGTATTATCTCAAACCCGATTATATACTGACCTGTCATAAATTCTGCTTTGACTACAGAACAATTCACAGGGCTTCATTGCCTCCACTTAGACGGCTTTGCTGAGGAACATTAGACTGTAGGTGGCTTTGATAATGCAGTTCACAATCCAGTGAGCATCAGTGAAGGTGGCCAAAATTGCATTGTTTTTCATACTGACTTCATTTCTTTGGAAAGACAAATGAAAATTAGATCAATTATAATAGTGAAGAGCCTTTCAGGGTTTCTTGCCATGTCTTGTAAGTGTCCAAAGGATTTGGGCGGAATAAAAATGAATTCTGCCACTCCAGAACAGGTCAAAGATGCAACATAACCAGAAAAAGTGCTGGTTCCAGACAGTAGAGTCCACTACATTTTTGAAGACTTGTTATCTACACTTTCCTAATCCATGTCAGTTTGCTTTGTTCACCAGGATCTAGCTTCAGACATATTTTAAAGTATGGCTTTTGCTAATGGCTGGCTGCTAAATTGTCAAGAATTCTGAATTAATAATGAATAAGGTTACATAACTTAGTTTGTACAGTGACAGCAAATCTTCAGGAGTGTGTCGTGGTTCAACCCCAGCGCGCAATTAAGCACCACACAGCCGCTCACTCACTCACCCCCGGTGGGATGGGGGAAAGAATCAGAAGGGTGAAAGTGAGAAAACTTGTGTGTTGAGATAAAGATAATTCAATAGGTAAAGCAAAAGCCGCGCACGCAAGCAAAGCAAATCAAGGAATTCACTCACTCCTTCCCATCGGCAAGGCAGGTGTTCAGCCATCTCCAGGAAAGCAGGGCTCCATCATACCTAATGGTTACTTGGGAAGACAAATGCCATCACTCCAAACATCTTCCCCCTCTTTCTTCTTCCCCCAGCTCTATATGCTGAGCATGATGTCATATGGTGTGGAATATCCCTTTGGTCAGTTGGGGTCAGCTGTCCTGGCTGTGTCCCCTCCCAACTCTTTGTGCACCCCCAGCCTGCTTGCTGGTGGGGTGTTGGTGAGGAGCAGAAAAGGCCTTGACTCTGTGTGAGCACTGCTCAGCAGTAAGGAAAACATCCCTGTGCCATCGACACTGTTTTCAGCACAAATCCAGAACATAGCCCCATAAAGCTGCTGTGAAGAAAATTAACTCTACCCCAGCCAAAACCAGCAGAGTGCTTTCTATACGCAGGCCCTGTACTAATGGTCTCATGTTTTCCTTTATGCTACATACTCAGTCATGACACACAAAAGGATGGGGATATTGTTTGGAGCAGAAGTACACTGCCATAGAAACATTATGTTGTGACTTAATAGCTGCATTTTTAAAGTATTTTTTTAATATTAAGATTTTATAGTCTGTGCAATTTTTAAACTTTATTGATTTTTGTCGGTTATTTTGGGGCTAATCTGTAATAACATGACAGATGATTAATTGAACCATATCTACTTTTTTGAAGTTTAGGATTAGTTAGCCTGCATGTTTGCTTTCTTTATAGAATGGTCGCTTTATTGCAAAGTTAAATAATGTCCTTATTTGACAGATAAATATACTTTTATTTTATGTGTTTGTTTCCCTCAGGGGAAAAGAATAAAGCTACTGTTTATTCTGCAAGCACATTAGAGACTGAATATTAATTATAACTTTTTGTTCTGTCTTTTTAGGCGCTCCTTTGAATTTTTAGACCTGTTGTTACAAGAGTGGCAAACACATTCATTGGAAAGGTATGGGCCAATATATATTTCCCAGCGAATAAACTGCTAATGAATTTTAAGACAGAAATCTTTTCATTGAATCCTTTAATTGGATTATATGGTTCAGTGTTGGCCAATTTTTCTAGCGTAGACAACCTTTCTAGCACAGCAGGTCATGTGACTCATTCAAGTGCCAGGGAGGAGAGCGGTATGCTCCAGCCTTGGCTTTGTGTTGACTTCTCACCCTCTGCCTCTTATACCACACATGAGCAACGTGTACCATGCTTTCTCAGAGTTTCACTTATATCATGTATCCTGTGCAGCAAAAGATGCACAGGTAAACATCTGTCTTTTCTCCTGAAAGGAGGAAATTTGTCTGTTTGTCTTAAAAGAGGGCAAATGGCATTAGGTTGGAGGACTTTTTCTGGTAATGATTAAGAGCACACTGTAGCTTCTCTGGGTAGATAGGAAAATGGTACATGCATCAGCTCTGCAGAATGTACACTGTAAGCACAGAGTGAGAGCAACGGGACTGCTCATCCAGCTCCATAGTCACCTTTCAACCCCTCAAGGCCCTCCTGAGAAAGGGAACGATGGGGAGATAGATCACCTGATTTATTTATGTCAGAGTATGTATGTGTGTATTTTTAAAACAGAACAAGAAAACATTCTGCCCCCCCGCCAAAAAAAAAACCCAAACAAAACAAAAAAAAAAAAAGGAAAAAACCAAACCCAAAACAAAACCCAAACATGTCTTGAATTAAAATCTGTGATCATCACAATTTTTGGTTGTTCTGATGGGCGCTTTGCTGTTCTTTGTGTGTTGAGGTTGAGAACTCATACGCCAAAAGCTTTTGGAGGTGAAATTCTGGGGAAGCAAACTTACTAATTTTAACTTTTCCCTTTTTCTTACTATTAATATATTAGGGGAAGTAGTTTTTGAATTTCAGGAAAGTAGGTGTCTTTATAAGGGTATTTTTAACTAACTTTTTAAGTGTGATAGGTGGATGTATGTCTGAAGTAGATTATAATTGTTTTAGACTGGAGGAGGAAGCCTACCTAAACATTTACAGAAGGTGCAATTATGTCATCAGTATGCTTAAGCGTTTGTTTACTTCTTATCTTAGAACTATTCTCTCAGCTGGTTCTTACTTAGAGAAATGTTAATTAAAGTGTAAAAGTTTACTACTTAAAGTAGAATTTGGAGTAGCAAAATAGCATGAAGAATGTCTCTCTTCTAGGCACGCAGCTGTCTTGGTTGAAACAATCAAGAAGGGCATTCATGATGCTGATGCAGAAGCAAGAGTGGAGGCAAGAAAGTGAGTTTTACATTTTGCTCTGAAAAATTGTGTGTTTTACATGAGTGATAGAAGGCTCCAGTCGGAGGTGAGTGGCTAACTATGGCTGAAGAAGAGGACACCAGTTAGGTTGAAAATTGATGTTTCTCTTCTTGGAGTCCTGATTTAATATCTAGTTCCTTTTGCAAAAGACATTCTGAAAGTTGAAGCAATTAATACTGTCGTGCAGCATTTGAGGTTTCTACTGAAACAGAAGTTGTAAAGGTTGATATTGCTGCATAATCATTCTTTTTTTCCCCTCTCCATTAAGTTATTAAACAACTGTAGCACTTTGTCTAGTGAGTAGGCTAGAAAAGAATTTCTCGTTTCCCATCAGAATTAAGTGAATGTGAGAATTTCAGAGGATAGGCTAAGTTATTTTGAAAAGATTAATTAAATTAATGTTGCTGGTTTCTTTTATAATTTGATGAGCAGTATTGAGTGCATTACATGTTGTCAGTCTGAGTTCCTTTCCCCTCAGTCCCTGGTTCATTCTGTAATCTTTACTTCCTGACGCCACACTTTGAAGAAAATATAGAGCAATTACTTGTGGTTGTTATTTTCTTTCGCAGGGCTTATCTGGGTCTTAGAAACCACTTTCCTAGTGAAGCCGAGACACTGTACAATTCTCTTGAGCCACCCTATCAAAGAAGCCTCCAGACCTACTTGAAGAATTCTGGCAGTATAGCATCTCTCCCTCAGTCAGACAGGTCATCCTCCAGCTCACAGGAGAGCCTCAAGTAAGGGTCATTTAAGTGTTTCTGAGCCTATAAACAAAGAAAAACTGTTTCTCAAAAATAAATGATCCAGGCTTCTGTTGTGTACAAAAAAACTGCAGTTGTATTTTGTCACTTCTCATTTTTTTTAATAAAAAAATCTTCTATTGTGTTTTGCCATATGACAGTATTACCCCAGCAAGGTTAAAATAAGGGCGGTGATACTGGATTTTAGCAGGCTGTTCTTATTCATGTATTTATTCCTTAGTAGTTTCTGCTACACCAAAATATCTGCAAGGTTCACATCTAGATGTCCAGCATCCTGGTGCAATGAGTAAGTCTAGGAAAGAAGTAATGAAGGTATTCCTTTTTTATCCCTTCTCACTGGGAAGTATGAGAAAGAGACATTGACAGTGAGATCCATTCAGGTCAGAGGTTGTTTTTTTCCCCATCTTCACAGTATTGAATATGTATTAGCAGTATTTTGCAGCTATGCTAATTACTAAGAGGGTGGGTCTGTGCTGAAGTCAGTGGTGTCTTAAAATGTAGAGGCAATCCTGAGCTGAATAGATTAGTTTGCTTTGGGACCAGTAGCAAAAGAAATCTACTGGCTTTTTAGTGGAAACAAAATAGTGGTAGCAGTAGTATGTGGTCATTTTTTCCTTTAAATTCTAGAAAGCTTCCTCAGAGTATTTAAACCTGTTAAGATTTCAATTCAGATGCTTCATTTCCAAAGCCAGAGAACTTGTTTGCTCACTTTTGACTTGAAAGCAAAGACTGCTTCCAGCATATTGGAAGTTAATTTTTTCTCTTCTTTTGGCTGCTGCCTTAAATACCAGAGGCTTTCCCTCTTCTTTGTCAAATCTTATCTTTCCTGTGATACTTGCAATTATAAAAAACATTTTAAAAATAATTGTCTGTAATGTAGGCTATTGCTAACACTTCCTTTTCCACAAACAAATGTTTATTCAAAGATTACTCTTGTTTAAATTAATCTATATTCCCTGCCTGAAAATCAAAGTGCTGTTAATGAGTTACTAGTAATAAAATGTTAAACTGAATTACAGAGAAATTAGAACCTTAAAATACTCTTAAATCCTTAAGTAAGTGTTACTTCCTATATTGCAAGATATGTAAGTACTACAGGACAAAGGGAGGAGTAAAATAAGAGAGGACCAGAAGAGATCATTATATTGGAAATTATTAATTTTTAATTGATTTTTCACTAATTTTGCATTTAGATGCTTGTTGTTTTCCCTGTATTACCCAAAACTGTATTTCTGGCTTCTAATATAGATGCTGAGTCCTCCCTGTATAGAGGTAACTTAGGAAATATGGGTATGGTTTTCCTAAAAGTCTCATCTTCCATGGTTTTTGACCCCCTGAACTTACAGCTCTTACAGATCATCGATCAAAAATGCTTTTAAAGAGCATGGTGGAATGAGAGAAATGTGGTGACTTGTGCCTACCTATATGAACTGCTTAAATGAAATGTCAATCACAGTAGATCTTGCAAGTGCTGAAATTTTAAGTTGTCTGGGCCTTCTCTTTGGAGCAGCTTGTAAGGTCAGGATGCACCCATGAGCTCTGCCTGGGCCTCCTCAACTTACCTAAAGCAAAATACATCCAAAACACTAGTTAGTAATGTCAGAAAAGCAGGTATTATTTATAATAAGCTGCAAATACTTGATCTTCTGTGACAATTTAGGTAACAGTGCTGACCTCTATATTATCATTGAGAACTTGAGCTAATAAATCGGATAAATACACAGTATTATGCAACTCTTTTCTCTCTTTTTGGTTTAAAATTAGAGATTATTTTTACTAAAGCTGAGACTCCAGACTCAGGTTGTAATTTGACTGTTGATGAAATAGTCAACTATTTCAGCAAATACAAACCTTCCCAGTCAGATAAATATTTAGATGGCTAGATGTGAATCAATGAATAAAGTATTGTGCTTTCTTCTACTAGTCTTTTGCTTTTCCCTGGTCCCTCTGACTGCATTTTACCCTTCTGAACCAGGCAGAAGGAAGGGTTCACAGTTAAACTTGAGTAGACAAAGGTTTTGCTTCAGCAACTGCTCATTTTTGCAGTAAGAGTAAAGGGAAATTGAGAGAAACTATAGAAGAAAAGACATGGGATTTTTCTCCTTTTATAAATTGTGGGAGCCTCTAACATTCAAACAGGGGAAATTAAGTCTAGCTGCTTAGAAGTTCCAGCATTTCCAGTCTAATTTGTAACTCAATTCCTGGGAGATAGAGGACTGGGGAGGTTTATGAATTGTACATCTGCTTTCCTTGTTACCGCAGAGACCACTTCACATAATTTCTTTCATATAAGGTTGTTTTTTTGTGTAGCTCCTGCTATTTTTGTTTGATGGCTGAATTAGAAGATCAGCCCTGTGGTTGAAACATTGTGCTGACCACCTTAAATGTTTCTGTGACCAAGTCTGGAATGCCTGAACTTTGGGTTAGCAAAGTGTGCCTATTGGTAACCTCAGGATTAATGCTTTGCGATGAAGATGTAATTTTATAAAATATTAAAGATAAGATGACTGTGTGTTCCTTACCATTCTGTATTTAATTTGTTTTTCTCAAATATGCTGAAAAAGCTGAATGGGAGAAAAGAACCAAAGATTTTTTTTCCCTCTGTTATTGTTGCCTTTTGGGTCTGATACATGAGACTGACTTATTGGGCTTATTGACCCTTTTTTATTTTTTTCAGTCGGCCTCTATCTTCTAAATGGTCTGCAGCCAGCCCAGCAAGCCTTGCAGGCAGAGGTAGGGTGGTTGCTATATAGTGCAGTGCACGATAATTGTTCTTTATGTTCCTTGAATTAAAAGTTTTAAATGTAGCTTAAAATCTTACTGTCTTAAGCATTTACCCTGTTTCCAAGTTGAATAATGGTATGTGTCACTACAGACTGCACCTGGAGCTAAGATTGCCTCATGCTTGCTTCACATTTTATGTATTTTCGTTTGTAGCAAGTATAAGACATGATTTGCTATGTATTGGTACTATTAATTGATCATCTGTCTTGGAGTTGTGTCATGGAACAGTCACTCTCAAAGAAGCAAAATATTATTCTATGGCTATTTGTGATTATTAGGCTTATGGTAGTTGGAACTGAAGGACTCATACGTTTAGTCTGTTCCCATGTAGCTGTTGCTCTGTATAAAAAAAACAAACCCACAGATTTGTAATTCAAAGAGTTCAATTTTGTCTTGAGTTTTCAGAATTTAATATCGTCGTTCTCTTTTCACATAACGCATTTGTAACTCTTGCGGAGTAAATCACTGAACTCCTTTCTATAAATGGCCAGTAATTGAGAGTGCTTGTTTTCTGAAACTGTTAAGCGGAAGTCAAGTTTTGAAGACATAAACCAATGGTTAAAATTAACTGAAGCGAATAGTTAATATTCAGTAAATAAGAAGTGAATATAATAATACTTTGCAGGACATTAGACTAAAGGAAATCAGGGTATGCATTCAGCTTGCAAATGTCTTTATCTTAGCTGAAGTGTGGGGATATTATCTTACTTCAGTATCACAAGGGATGCTGTGAATTCCCTTAGGTTTGTGAAGCATTCAGTAATGTAATAAATCACATAAATGCTCAGAACACATGATTTTTCCTAGGGTGGGAGCACATAGTTTGTATTAAATAATGGTAAAATTTCATGCTGAGTGAAGGTAAATACCACTGTAAATAAACAGTTCTTCATCTGAATTTCATGGCAACACCATGTCTAGTTTGCTTTTTAACCTTAGTCATACTTTTTTTAATATTAACTTGACTTAAACTATTTTACGTAGTTTTTCTGTACTTTTTGCATGTATGCTGCAGTAGTAGAAAATTAACCTTTCAAATATAATTAATTTTGTTTATTACCAACTAATTTCCTAATTTAACTAGTTTCAGGCAGCAGCAAGAGTGTTCCAGGCCCAGGAACTCTGCAAAGGTCTCGCAGTGACATTGATGTTAATGCTGCTGCAGGTGCAAAGGCGCGCCATGCTGCTGGACAGACAGCTGGAGCTGGGCGCTTGTCAGCAGCTGGTCTGCCTCCAGGATCTTACGCTTCGCTAGGTAAGGGAAACATCTTTATAATACTGTGAAGTATTTTTTGAGGTTTTCAATCAAAAAGTTAGAGGGAAAATACTTCTGCATATGAAAAATTGTCATCATTTTTAATAGTATTGCAGTATTGCAAAAGAGCAGGTGTTCTGAAGTAAGTTACCAACTTTGCTAGATGTTTTTTCTCGTGCTGGAAGAATGCTGATGCAAAGCATGTATCCATACTATGCTCTTTAAGTGTGTTAATTTGGGATTAAGTATTGGAAGGAGCAGTACCTTCACTTAACAGCAGATGGTGATCATGGCTTTTTTGTTTCTAGAATTAATAGGGAAATGAGTGTTAGGACTCTTGATTTTCCATTTTTCTCAGCTCTTTAGCTGACTATTTTACAACAATGCTAAAGAGACATCCTGGCAATAAGTGGTGGCTTCTTCATGTAGTACAGAAGACTTTTTACACAATAATATACAACAATGATTTCATAGATTCCTTCCTAAGCACGTTGATGGAACTATGTATATGGTTTTATCTAGGTGACAGTCTTCATTTATAGAAATACTTGCTGTTAGACACAGAAAGTGCTACAAAAGATAAGAGTGCAGAGAAGTATTTGATAGTGGTGTTGGTGATAGATGCTAGAACCTCCACTAAGTGGGGAGGGTAAAGGAATATGGGCATGTTTTTGATCTTTTTAGGTTATCCATATTGCAGGGGTAGCAATGGGGGAAGTGAGGTTCAGTGTTCACAACACTGTTAGTTTTTTCTTCTTGGCTTACGTGCCAGCTAGATCACCAAAAAGCCATTCCTAATGTCAGTATGGCCGAAGATGATCACAGGAGAGGCAGAGAAACTATATAGTTCTTTAGATTTACCTTGTGTTTGGGGAGATGTTAGGATACAGTTAGGCTATGGTTTTCAAAGTCTTTGGTTGTGCTTTTTTAAATGAAAATTCAAGTTAAAAACTACTCTAAATTAGTTGATTCTTTTGTCATCAGGGCTTACGTGAAATGGTTTGAACACAATTGATTTTAGGATTAAGTTTATAAGCGTGAGTGATGTTGACTAAAAGGAAGACTTGCTACTTGACATAGTAAGTTTTGGATGTGGGCTCCCTCTAGTGCCCACAGAGGGGGAATCAGAAAGCCTGCTGGGTAGCAGGGGACACCAAAGTTAGGCTGCTCAGTTTGCTTGGTGGAGGAGATACGCTTGTGGTTATTTTACGAGGAATTCACAGTTCCTCCTAACTGAATGCCTAAAAGCCCGAAACAGATGGGAAGATCATTCTCCAAGATCAGAGTTTTGCCTGATCTGTTTTGGTGTGCCACAGGACATATTCTGAATCTCAGACAAAGCTGGAGTTCAGCTATTGTGAGAAGTAAAAGTGTCACAGAGCATGGTGGTAGAAGGAAAAAAAATGTCAAAGGGAAAACAAAGATACCTTTATCTGTTAATCTATCTTCTTCATGCTGCTGAAATGAAAGGACTGCTTTGGTCTTAAGAGTTTCACAGAAAATTAGCTCTTGACTGGTTTGCTTTCAGAACATTTTAAGCAATATGTGGTTCATGCTCAGAATTTTGTAAACAAAGTTTGAGAAGGGCACAGAGGTTTTCAGGGAGGTAAATAGTGGTGGGTTTATGCAGGAGAATAACAGAAATAAAGAAATAGCTTACTCTTTGTAGTTTACAGATCTGGTGAGTGCAGGTGGGGGAGAGGAATAAATAGGCAGTAAGTCCAGGTTATAGTCTTTTGAAGGATTTGAGTAGCTGGGAAGCTTTGCCTTGCTAGCAGGTGCAATCAATTGTGGAGAAGAATATAATGGTGGTTTGAAATGGCAAAATAATGTAATACTAATAGTGAAGTCAAATCCTATTACAGATGGTATAAGGACAGTGATAGTCAAGGAGACCAAGGTTTGTTAGCAGTCACACAAAAGCAATGCTGCTTGATTGATCTTGGTCCATTCTCCTAACAGTTTAATAGTGGTAAGGTGATTTAAATGACACATACCTGTCCCCTCTTAGCTATGCAGAGAGTGCGACTGTGGTGTGTTTGGCTATGGATTAACCATGGAATCCAGCTCAAAATACTTGCTCTTAGTTGTCAGAAGATAACCTTAAAAAGAACGGAGTGTGGATCCAAGCAAGTTCCATGTTTCAGAAAATGGGCTAATTTGTAAACTTGTCACCTCTGTTAATTCTAAGGAGGGGGCTTATGCTAAATCCACATATGGCAACTGAAATGACAGAATTGTCAAGATAATGCTGACCATGGTACTAAAATGCCTAGAAAATGTTACTGTATTTCCATAATGCTTTCCACATCTCCTCAGGTGTTGCTATCAATACCAAAACAAATAACATTGTCTCCTCTGGAGCTTGAATTTATTTTCATTTTCACCCTTACTTACAGAGAAACATCCACCTTTTGCTTAAACAGCTGCCAAATTTAGAGCCTCAGAGGACCACAAACTCATGAGCATAGTAATCTATAATTGTCTCCACCCATCTCTTCCCTTTTTATTATTAATAGAAGAACTCTTGCCTGCTTCTTTATGTTTGTCTGGGTTTTTTTAAAGACTGTTACAGAAGCATGAGGACATTCTCCACTTCAGTTATTCTAAATGTTGACTATCTTCGACATCCTTAAGTATTAATGTCCTTTTTGAGGACATGTGGGCTGTAATTATACATGTCTCATGCTAAATATTTTGATTGTTACTGTCAGAACATGTGTGCACTACCTTCCAGCTGAGCTGGCAAATCTTTAATGCTTTCAAACCAGGGTGGAACTTTCTCCCATTTGTCCTCTGTGTTTATTGTGATGTCCTTTTTCCCTCCTCGCCCTTACCCCAGGTGGGGCTTCATGCTCAGTAGCAAATTTCATAAGAAATAGAAATATTGTTGTTCAATAATGATATAAATATGTATTGATGCTTCAGTAACTGTTAACACCAAGCAGAAAACAGTTTATAAATATTTTACTGTAAGGGTTTGCCTCAAGTCTGGGTAATACGGAGAGACTCAGCGTCTCTGTGCAGGGTACTTGTACCCTGTTCTGTAATTTTGTACCTTGGACTGAGAGAAACCAGCTTTACTTAAGGTAGCTTATACGTGCATGAATTTAGATAAACATGTCTGCTGTATTTAATATTAATGTATTTTCCTTAATTAATGTTTTATGACTCTGCTGTGAACACCTTTATTCTAACACACTAAGTTTTCCATGTTTCTTTGCCTGCTTTTTCAACAAAGAGGATACTTCTGACAAGATGGATGGTAAGAAATTTAGTCTGTCCTCTAATTTTATTAAATATTTAATAACGTGTCTTTTATGTAAAATTATTGATGTTTAATGTATTTGTTCATTAACAATACTGTGCTGTTTTCATTAACCCCTATGTAATCTTGATGTCTTAATATATGTGTGGTATTACTGCTGTATTTGTCAATGTTTTTGATGATTGGTCTGCGTCAGCAAGGGAAGCTGTATCAGAAATTGGATGTTATTCCAAATTTTTTAGAACTCTATAAATTACAGACCAGTTCTGTAATCAGTACGTGCTTTTTTTAATTAGCTCTAGTTCCATTGTTTTTCATAGTTTCACCTATAAAGTAAAATTTTTTGACTTCTTGGCAGAACAGCAATGGGAGAACAGAAGATGCTTGATCACGTTATTAAGGATTTAAAAAAAAACCTCAACCCACACAAAAAAACAAATAACTAAACCGAAAATCTTCTTTCAAAAGAACTCTATCAAAATCTAGTCTAGATAAATAACTTTAAGTGCCTGTAAATTCTGTAATACAATGTAATTCTATTAAAGAATAGCTTATTAAAGACCTACCTGGTAAAATAGCTTACTAAGTATTCCAGCTAGGGTTTAGCTCTTACTTTTTCTTAATTCAGTGTATTAAACACCTGAAGGGAGCTGTCATGTATTTTTATTCGAACTGCAAAGTTGTTGAGAATCAGGCTTCTCATAGCAGTTGTCTGTTACAGGTGTGTGTAAGTAATGCTTCTCATATAATAAAGTGACAGCGTCCCAGCTTCATGCTTGATAATTCTAGTTCTAATTTATTGCTGGGGAACATTTAATAAGTCACTTAAGTTTGCTACTTACTTAATAATTCTTGTCACGCGTTTATTAACAGTACATGTTTTGGAGAATGAGTAGTTTACTGGAAGCAAAGCAGGTGATATTTTTCACGGAAATTAAAACAGAAGGAAAGTAGATCTTTAAAACCCAGAATCCTGAATCATCTTAGAGCACAGATTATCAGTTTCATGAGACATAATTTTCAGAAGAATTTGAGCCATTTTTGAGTATTGCAGCTTGCAAGCCTACTTTAATAAAATGAGGGGGGTTTGTACAGGGTAGTAGTGTCTCTCTTTCACTTATTTCCATATCAGATTTCCTTATGTTGCATATAATGGGGTTTATTTATAACTATCTATCTGTGCTAAACACTTTAATGTTGAGCTTTTGCACATTGTTATCAGCAGTAAAGGTTCTTAGCCATGTGTACAGGCGTTTTCTTTTGTTCAGACCAGTAGTCATAAACTAATGGTGGCCCACACATCTGTTTAAAAATAGTAGTGGAGGTGCTACACAATTGATCAGAATAACAGGTTTTTTTTCCAGAGGATATCTGTAGGGATGATGTGTGAGAGAGAATGAACACAGGTTAGATCTCCAGCTGTACTTGAATGATATAGCTGCTCTGATCTAACTGCCACCAGGAAGAACTAATCATTTTTCCTTTTCCTACTCATCTTGGCCACATGTTTTTACCACTTCTTTTACTAGTGCCTTGTAATACTTCATTATCAATCACTGTAGGTGAACAAACTCCAGAAAACTGATTTCATAAAACAAATGTGAATAGTATTCTGTTATTTAGCTTTTGGAGCTGACAGTGAGCCTTTAGCCATCCAAACCAGGTGGGTGGTGCAAGGGTGGAGAGGAAGGAGAAGCAGAACCACCCCTTTCAGGAGCAGCTAGCTCTTAGCCTCGTTTAGGTGTTGCATAGAACCTGCCTTCCAAGATCCAGTTCTGGAAGAATGTTGGAATTGGGAGGGGTGTAGTTTAGGGTTTAGGGTTTTTTTTATACAGACCCGCAAATTTGATCTGAAAGACTTTGAGGCAATCCTGCATACGTATTACTGTAACTGATTTTTGTGAAGAAGCATTGAAATTTACACTGAAGTAATTTTTTAGAGGGAGTTTTTAAAAGTAGTGCCTTGAAGATAGTATAATATGAGAAAGCCATAGCCAGATTTGTGGAGAAAGTTAAGTTCAGGCTAGCCAAAGACCGTAACAGACGTTTTAGTCATTAGTTCTGTTACAAGGCAGAAATGGCAGAGAGTGAAAACAAAAATGGAAATACTCTTTGATTTTTTTTAAGGCATTTAACATTTTTATTTTTACTAATATATATTCCATAATCAGATTTCTTTCAAAGGAACTTAGAGGAAGGACTGCTGTTGAGATAGCTTCCCATCAATTCATAGATTACTTATGTCAGTAAAAAGATTTGTCTGACTCTCATTTTGTCATAATCAAGCCTTGTTAAGCTTGACATACTTCTGCAAGTGTGATCTGGTTTCAGCAAGCTCATATTACTTCCACTTCTCTGAGCAAAACTTGATCTTGTACATGTAGATCTTCAGAGTAATAATGGATTAAATTCAGAGAAATCCTCCTTGCTGGCAGTTCCTATCAAATTATCACTGTCTAGCATGGGAAACACTGTCCTTGTGGTTTTTCGCTAAGATAATTTATAATGGTCTGTTTTATATTTTCAGAAGAGCTTGCACTAAAATATTTTTAATGTCTGTTTTGATCAGTATGTGTCACTTTGACTTATCTCACAGAATTTTTTTTTCCTATTAGTTTTTTTGTTGGTTTTGTAATGAAGTTTGGAAGGCAGTGCTATATATGGTGTTCTTGTAAATCATTAATAGTATTGTATGGATGTTTCTTGATAATTTGCTTCAGTTCAGTAATGGAGTTGTAATACAAAAGCTTTAGACCTCTTGACTTGATAAAATCTGTCAGGATTCATAAGATAAATCTCAAAAAGGAACTGGAGAGACACAGTATTGTTTGGAATATCATGTATTTTATTATTTTTTTCTGTTTAGGAACAGCTTCTGAAGATGGTAAGAAAATATTTTGTTAGAATAGCTAATATTTTCAGCTTCATATTTTCATTGATACAGTTAAGCTTTAAAAGTAGAATGTGGTCTTTCTGGGGCTTTGTGGAGGTTCATAACTCCAGATAGCTTCTGCATCTAATACTTGGTCGCCACATAGTATTTTTAAAATTCTTTTGCTTTTATTTTAATTCTGAAGTACTCATTTGCAATAGAAGTGTCATTGCTTAACATTTTTAGTGTGAAAATATAAGAGCTTTATCATTTTGCATTTGGTTTTTAAAGCAAGTCTTGTCACAGAAAATTTCATCAAATGTGTTCATGCTCTGGGAAGCAGGTGCTACTATTACTCATCTCTTTGAGACTTGGGAATTCATTTTCAGTATGCTATTAACATTTAAACCTATCATTAGTGAATGGATGTAGAGACTCCAAGTGGGTTAACAGTTCACTTGCCTCACAACTACAAACTCTTTTTTTTACTTGAATAAAAATGAACCAGGTTCCAAGTGATAATTTAACATAGTATCAAAATAGTGGCACTCTGTATTCCTAAGTTTATGGGCCAAATTCTGAACGCAGTTACATGCCTTGCAGTCTCACAGCACTCAGTGGGAAAACATTGCCATTGCACGGGGATAACTAGTAGAGTTTGGACTAGTTAATCTAACCATTCTTGCTAGCATATTGTTTTCTAATAGTTTAGTGAATAACCTCCTTTATCCTGATTCTCTTCTTATAGACTCCCATCTATGGCTATTCCTTCTACTTGGATGAATAATATTAACTTGGTTGGTCTCCAAATTCTGCTGTGGAAAGCCTAAAGAGGCTAGAACTAAATAACAGTCTGTGTGCTTAATTCTTCTGGGTCAAATATTGACTCTACATGTCTAGAAAATATTTTAATTATGCTGTTTTTAAAGCGGATTACTTGTTGAGCCAGATCCACCCTATACAAGCTTTTTGGGTTTTGTTCTTGCAACTTATAAAAATTATGGTTAACATGGTTTTGGTTTTTGTTTCATTTTTCTGTTGTTTGAGAGGTTGGCTTAGGAAATCTAGTACACTACTATTGATTTTCTTTCATGAAGAATCTTTCAGTTGCCTATAAGTCATCCAACTGGTGTCTTCCTTTCTTCTGTAATTTCATTGTATACTCTGGATGTTATGAGGAACATGGCTAATAAACGCAGAAAGGTTTAACCCAAAACCAAGATGGTTTGGCATTCTAGAGAGAAGCAAATCTGTTGTTTTAGCTGTAGATACTCAGTTTAATCTGTCTCTTCCTCACTTGTTCTGTCTGTTGACGAGTGTAGTATTTATATCATGTTGTCACTGAGAAGTACCTGAATGTATTTAGGTCTTTGCAAAATGCTGCAAAAGGCTTGGGAAGTCCTGTAGAAGTCTATATGACTGTGGGCAGAAAAACAGTAGAATCTTCAGTAATAGGAAAGCTATTATTTAGATTTCTAAAAAGGGGAGTGAAGTTAGGAAGAAACCTCAGAACCCTATTAAAAAAACCAGCATAATTTTTGTAGTTTTATGGCAGCAAAAGTAGAACTACAACCACAAGTAAATCATGACAAGACTGTACCTAATAATGCTGATGTTGCTGTGCCTGTTACTAAAAACCAGGAAGTTGATTAAATATAATCAACCTACTTATGTAGGAAGGAAGAACTAGCTAGCTAGTTCAGGGTGTTTAAATGATGATGTGTAAATTGTTCACTGAAACATGTAGCATTGGGGGAGAAGTATTTTGATTCCTCAACTAATTAAGTCCTTCAAGGTGTTCAAATTTCTACTAATTATCCCAAGCGAATTTTCACCAATCGAGTTACTTTATGCTTCTTTTTTATCTACAGAAACTTAAGAAAATATTAGTAAATGCTGCTGATGCTTTGCTTTCTACATTACTGTGAAAAACTGATTTAATGCCATTTTTCTGTTATAGGTCGTGTACGAACAAAGCTTTCCACGCCTTCTGTTGGTATTGGAAATTCTAAAACGGATTCCAGAGGACGGAGTAGAACCAAAGTGGTGTCACAGTCTCAGCGTACGTATTTTCTGTTTGTCAGTTACACCTGATAAAGAGGCCAAATGCTTAAGCATATATTCATTGACCAATGGCTACAGTCAAAGTTAATTTTTTAAAAAAGCTACATACTGAGTTGTTGTTCTGTGCCTTAGGTTCATCATCGCCAGACAAAAATGAAGGTATTTTTTTCAGTGTTTTGGGTCAGTGGTATTTGCATGCTTCTTTAATTCATGTTGTTTTTTTCTGGACAAAATATTAGGTTAGGTCTTAGTTTGCCAGTTAAATTAGATAATGTAACAGGAAATGAAATCTACCCTTAAATTCTGTCTTCAATTATAACTTCTCAATATTCTTTTCCCCCCCTTTCTGACCACCTCAACACAAAACACCAGTAGACTTCTGTGTCAGTTACATATGACATGTGGACGAGTAATACAGAAGAAAGGGTAGGCCGAATGGTGTCCTCAGTGTTAACTGCAAAACCTAATTTTTCACTTTTCAAGAAGTCTTATTTTTCAGCCAGAAATACCTATTTTAATTCTAAGCTAAGCACTGGTCTAGCTCTTGGATATACACTCCTTTTTTTGTATTACAGCTGTTGCCTTTACTTAACTTTTCTCTGGAGTAAAAATACTAAACCCTAACTTGATAATCAGTTACTTAGCTTATATAGAATTAAAGGGTTGAAACAAGCAATTCACTCCATGTTGACTAATCCACAGTAATTTTCTATGTGTGTTTAGAAACAAAAGCAAATGCAAAATTTCCTATGTAGCTGAGCACTCTGTCCTTAATTAAAAAGACCTGATGACCTCACATTTTTTGGCACTGGCTGACGTACAGCAATTTGTTCACACATCTGATGTCTTCAATAGACATCTTCTGACTAAGCTCTGTAGCGTTTCCAGATTCTGGTCTTTGTCTAATTAAGTGAAATGCAATGAAATTAATGAAAGGAAGACAAATTAACAATAAAATTAACATAAACTAACCAGTCCTATTATTTGTCAGGTCTAATGTTATAAACCCAGTAAACTTTCCAGTACAATTATTTTGCTATCAGTAATCATATCCACTTTCTTTTAATAAAAACCCTTCATTCTGTGTTTAGTGGCAGAAACATTTATCTTCATAGCAACGACTGTATTTATCATAAATAGAATGGCTTCAGGGCTTAAAAAAAGCAGGTAAAAGAGTGTGGTTGGTCGTGTCCCCCCCGCATTAGAGTACTTCCCATTCAGTTTTGCATTACTTGATTTTCCAGCAAATACAGTTAGATCAAACCTGATCCAATGCTTGCAGACTTTGAAATAAAACTTTCAAAAAATCTGAACAGTTAACTTCTATTAGTGGATTTTATTACTTTTTCTAAAGTATTTTTTTGTTTTTACAGTGCTCTAATCCCACAAGTGTTTGAAAGTAAAGTCTAGTTATTGGCTGTGATGAAGGTTGTGCAAAACTTGTTTTATGTTTTCAGTGTTCAGATTACTACACTGTATCATAAGAAAAGAATATTGGGATTAATAATTTAAGGGGGAGGGCAGGTAACAGTCCTGTCAAATCACTTTTCCCCTTCTGAAAAGCTGTAAGCAGTATCTGTAACACTTTTCATTAGTATTAGGGAGGTTCTGAAATAAGCTTTTTGAATATACCTTTGTACTTTGAACAGATTTGGTAAATTCTTAAAAAGTTAAGGTGTTTGATAAACTGTTTGGGGGAGGGGTTAAATTTAGGTAGCAATATAAGACTTGTGATTATCGTTGTCATATAATATTAATAAAACTGACTGTATATTCAGGGAAACAAGCTGAAGCTTTTTCAGTTTCGTTTTACTAATAATGACAATTTTTTCCAAGAGAATTAATTTTTGCACAGTATTAATGTGTAAAGAGATAAGTTGAATCAATACTGAAATAACTAGACTTGTCTACGTTTGATGTGCAAAAATTAAATCCATGAAGGCATCTTTACAGCCTTTTATTACTACTTCTGTTCAGAACTGATGGCTTCAGATAGATCATTATAACGTGTCAGTGGGGGAGAACAAGAATTCTGAGATGTTTTAAGGAAGATAAACAGGGCAAATACAAATGGACAGGCAAAGGAGAATTGTCAGGCCAGCTATTGTATGTCAGCTATTTGACTGATGCTTCTTTATGGGACTGAAAATTTTCACAGCAATGTGGGGAGTGAGATGTTTGATATTTCCATACAGGGAATTGTTTTAGTTCCCCAGTGTATAGTGGGAAGATAGCTTCATATTAGATAGAAGCTTTTATTTTTAAAAAAACACTAACACAGATGCTTTTATAAATTTAGGGTTACAACTGTTTAGCACTTTTGTTCAAAAATCATTTTATGAAAGACTTGCAAATTTGAATGTTTTAACAGAAGATACTTTTTTAGGGTTTCAGAAGCCCTTTACTCTTCCTCTTCTATTTCTAAATTGTAATGTAAATTAAATGCATATCCAATCTATAGCTCATTATTGTATTCTTTTGTATGGAAAAAAATTGTTCCATTTTTTTCCTCTCCCTGCCTGTTTGGCTTTCAGGTAATTCAGCAAGGTGTGCTAAAATTACATTACAATCTTGATTCAGAGAAAAAGAATTACAATTCTGAATGGAAACAAATTCTTAACTTGTATACTTTAGATTAATTTTAAAGAGGAAAACCTGAAATTCTATGCAAGTCTTTTCAGTTGTGCCATTGTGAGGTTTTTTTTTTGTCATCCACCGCACCTGCAGCTCGGTTTCTTTACTGTCTGTCTCCAAAAAAAAAAAAAATGTTTTGGCCTTGTGTGTAATTTTTGTTCAGCTGTTGAACTTTTTGAAACTTTTTGGCAATGTAATATTCTTTTAAAGTAATATGAAGGCTACAGTTTCATGTTTAATTGAAATGTAATTCTTCAGTATTACCCAGTTGTTGATTAGAAAGCTGAAGAATTGTAATTTGCTTGTGCAGCTTTGCTTCATCTGCTTTCTGCATATAGCATCTGAGTTTAGTTCTTCAACTGTGGAAGCTACTTGAAAGCACTGCTTTAGCATAACCCCCTTGTGGCTTTTTTCCTGTGTGAAATGACTAAAGCTTTCTTATTTCCATTTGCCATCCATTTTTTAATCTGCTCTGCTCCCTCCCTCTTCATGGATTATAAACCCCTACCCTAATCCTGCCTTTACACTTGTTCAGGATCACAGTCTGCTAACCCCATTGGTGGTAAGAGTCTACAGAATTTGTGTATACATCATTGTTTGATCACCTGTTTGACATACCTCATTTAAGGACCCTATTCAGCAGAAATTCTGGCTTGCTTTTTTCCATATGCTGCACTTACCTAATTCGATGTAATCCTTATTTGGAAGGCGGCAGAGATGGGAGGCTTTCGTCATTTTGGAGTACTGTTTTAGTAATCCTTCTATCATCATTCAGTTTACTTAGATCTACTACTGGTGGTAGTACTGACAATAGTATGCCAATGCTGTTATTAGCATAATATTTTCAGGATATTAAACTTCATTTGGTTTATTTATGCTATAGTGGTTCACTTTGCAGGTCAGACAATAGAAAGATAAATAAATTTTTAGAATGAGAGGTTGCATTTCTTCTGTATATTCTGAGAAGAGTAAATTTACCATGTTTCTGACCTATTGAAGAAGACCATCTAAAAGTCTCCGGCACAGTGAAAACTTTTACAACGTTTTCATTGTTTTAAAGAGAGATAAAATATTGGAGGCTAGGAAGAAGGCATACTAATATTGGGTCTAAGTTGAAATGCCCTGATATGAAGAAACTGTCAAACCCTTAATTTTTGCAGACCACAGCAATTTTATAGATTTGTCTATTCTTTTTTTGTTGTAGAAGTTATTCTTGTTTTTTGCAGGCTGTGTAATATTTTATTTATCATTTCTGCTGAATAGATCCATAGTTTGGAAAAGGGATTTTGCTAAATAATCATTTCAAGTTTGAATTCAAACAATGAAACTGAAAGTATATGCATGGTACATTGTTCTAGTTTTCTCCCTTCCACACAGCATCTGTTTTATTTTGTTTGGGATTTTGTTTCTTTTCCCATACAGTCAAGCTTTAATCAACTTGTATCTTTTTTAAATGTGCCTCATAAGAAGTAACCCATGAAACTCACTTGAGATGTTGCATGTTAAGTCTATAGATCTGATAGCATAGCTGTGGTTATACAGTTACCTGCTTATTTTTAAACGATTAATGAAAGGTTCGTATCTCTATGTAATTAACCTTTGGTTAAAATGATGTTTTGCTTTTTATTTGGTCAGACTTCTTGAATTCTGCATCTGGAAACAATATATCAACTGGTGGTATAAACTAGTTATAACTAGAGAAGAATGGATTCATTGTTAGGGCTTAGAACTTAAATTTTCTCTGAGATATCAAAATTATGGATCAGAGACCAGTTTCTGGTAGTAAGTACAGTGTGTTGAAATGAACTTTTGTAGCACTTTCTAATACTCAGTTTTGATTAATAAAAATATAAGACGCTTAAATATGTCTTGATCAATTTTTTAGCTTGTTTAAAAATAATTGAAGATTTTCCTTGAATTTCTGGGGTAACCACAGAAATGAACATGAGTATTTTAATTTTCTTCAGTGACATTTTATTTAACTTTACAGAAAGTAGTGTTTGAAGACCCCATGCTTTTAAAAGCAAGGGAGAAGAGTTCAAATGTCAGGAAAATTATGCTGTTTTATTATAACATTGGTTGCTTTGGAAGAACTGGAATAATAATGAAATCACTGTTTTGAAGTTGCTCCCTTTAGCTTTCTAGCAGTACTTTATCTTATTTTAATAGAAAATGTAATTAGTGAGATGGCATAGCTTAAAAAATGAACACACCAATGTTCATGTTAGGGACATTGGAACTGTTGATGAAGACTAGAAATATTATTTATGGTTTCTTGAGCATATCTAGTGCTAAATACCAAGCCGAGTGCTTCCTTGCATTGATAATTTTATCTACCTTGTACGTAGTGCTATAAGAACTTGAACCAGCGTTTTCTATTTCATGTTTTTACCTTGTAAGTTTTTCCAGACCATTTCAATCTACCACCAGTTTCCTACTAACTTTAAGCATTTTTTTTTTTCTTCTTAACCATTGTTGTTTATCTTCTGTGCTGTTACTTACATCTATTCATTTTGCCTTCAGCTGGCAGTAGATCTGGGTCTCCTGGAAGAGTTTTGACAACAACCACACTTTCCACTATGAACACAGGAGTTCAGAGAGTGTTAGTGAATCCTGCAACTGCACAAAAAAGAAGCAAAATCCCACGAAGTCAGGGATGCAGTAGAGAAGCTAGTCCTTCCAGATTGTCAGTAGGTAAGAATCACTGAATAACTGTTTCTTCATAGCCCTTTTTACTTTAAGTGCTGGATATCTACAGCTTGTGTTTAGTTATAGGTGGATGATAAAATTAGAATACGTATTGATAAAAACCTAAAATGTGCCCGTTTTCTGAGGCTATACAAGACAGTTTTAAATTTAAGCTGAAACTTTAATTTTTTGCTGTCAGAATGCAGTAGTTCTTTTCCTCATCTCCCTGTCTTCCTTCTCTTTAACTTCTCTTCCCTTATACCCAACTCCAAAATACCCACATGCATTGAATGAAAGTGATACCAATTTTACAAGATTATTTTCTTCATTACTTCTATGTGTCTTCTCTGTATGTGTGTGTGCATGTGTATACTTCTGTGATATAAAAATGAATGTTATGCTTCTTAAACCTCACAGTATAATTAGGTTATACTTCACTACAAAAAACATTATTGAAAAATGTCAGTTGATTTTAATGGCATTGCTGCTGTTCTTTGTTTGGTATTTGGATTTTTACCTTAGCTGTATTAACTTTATATTTTCCTCCTTTAGAAAGCTGTGGGTTTTTTTTCATTTGCCTTACTGTTGATTAACTTGATTTTGAGTGCAAATTCTGAATCAATATTCTGTTCATATTTTCCATTGCTTGTTTCCGTCCTTTTCAAGAGGTTTTTCAACCATTCTGTGAAGAGTTGGTAAATCCCCATTTTTAGCTGCGTGAAGAAATAATTTCATTGAACTGGCTACGCCTAGTCTAATCCAGCACAATCAAGAAAGTGTGTGGAAACAGTTATGACTTAGAATACGACATAATCGTCAGTGTCTTTTCTTAGAAATACGTCTTTGATCTTACTGCAAAACAGAATTGCATTAAAACTGCAACTTTTCTTATGTCTTCTCCCTTCTGTGCTGCTGTTTGTCTGTACCCTGAATCATACTAGCACGAGGCAGCCGCATTCCTCGGCCTAGTGTGAGTCAGGGGTGCAGTCGGGAGGCCAGCCGTGAAAGTAGCAGGGACACAAGCCCTGTCCGCAATTTTCCACCCCTTGGTAAGTACTCAGAGCCCATTGTTGTGCATGGCTGTCTTTGCCCTTCGTTATTTGCACCTAACGAATCCGTGCCTCCTTCATTTAGCTTGTAGCCAGCCACCATTATTTTTCCCTTCCTTTGGCTCACTCACCACTTACTTCAATGGAGAATTGACCAATGTGTGAATGAGTTGCACCCTTGAAAAATAAACGCTATGCTAGTGTTAGTCTTCTCTTAAATACCAAGTCTGGAAAGGTGTGTGATATGCAGCGCCTACAGACTTTTTTTGAAAGGGCAATTCTGCTTTTGGAAAGTTTTTTGGAATTGTGTTTCTCTTTTTATTACAGCACTCATTGCTTAGGTACAGTTAGATAATCCATTTCTCACTGACCAGCTAGAGCAAAGAATACAGTGTGGCTGTCATCCTCTGCCTTTCCCTGCATCAACAGCTAGGATCTGCTAGTATTTCAAATCGCTCCCTAGTCAGTTAATCATTTTGGTGTATAAGAATGAAATACGCTTCATTTTATGTCTCTTTAGCTATACTGTCATCTCTATATTACATGAAAAAATAATTAAAATTTTAAGTCTTTGCTATTAAAGCAAGTAAATATGATGGTGCAGATAAGGGACCAATCTACTGAAGCAGAACTGTATTCTGAGGTTGCTTTCCATTTTCTAAAAATGAACAGGGCAAGTAGCAAAGTCATTTATCCAAGTAGATGAACCAAATTACAGTTCTGAAGTTTACTTTTAATCTGTGTAGAACAAGTGATAAGTGATTAAAGTAGCAGCTGTTGTTACATAAGGAAGAAGAGAGGAATTGAAAACTTTAACATTCACACATGCATAGCTGCCATAAGCAAAAATTTTGTTTTCACTTAGTATTTAAGCTTACTGGCCTGACACTTAAAAGATTTTGCAAGATTGTCAAGCTGTTTGTTTCTGAAATGTCATTAAGGCATAGAAACATTAGTTTATAATTATTTTAATGTGTTGTTGGTTAAGGATTAGGGAAGCTACTCATCTCCATGTGTTCTTGTCAAGGTTACTACGAAGTTGGTAGTAAATTTTGATAAAAGTCTTTTTACATGTTGGGGTTTGTTTTGATTCTTTGGTAATACAAAACTGTCTCTGTGAGATGTTATCTGAAACTGATCTTTTTTGGTGTTATCTTTGTCTGAGTTAGTCTTCAGCATGTATTCCTCTTTTCTTTGTTGAAGTGTAGCTTACAGTTAATGGCTTTGTAATACTAGCTGTTAAACATAATCCCAAAATAGTAAATCTCTGGTTTCTATCTCAAATTGAGGCACCCAACTGTACTTATAATTAGCATTTGAGGTCTACTGTGGTCTGTTAGGGCAGTATGCTTCCTGTCAGCCATGGCTTTATTGGAAAAGTACAGATGAGTTGAATGAAAGCTGTTTCAATAACTAATGCTAATTTGTGCAAATGTTATTTAATTGGGAAATGAAATTAAAAGCAGATATTATGCAGGATCCATTAGTGAACTTGTATCTTGTATTAAAACACAGCTGACACACTGTGTTGTACACACATATCTTCTTTTCTTTTAAAAATGCGGGTATTTTCCAGATATTTTTGTGCTGCTTTTGCTACCTTACAGCTTAACTTCGATTGCATGCATTCGAGATCTGATTTACATTTTATATTTGGTGGAATGCCTGTAATCTTAACAAATCTGTATTAAACTAATACAGTGAAGTGGTTCATTGGGATGGATGCTACTGGAGGTTTTATTTTTATTGATGGAGTTTAATTTTCGTATTCAGATATCAAAACAAGTACCTACACAGATACACTAGGTTGAATTGTCTGATAGCACAGAGAATGCAAAGTAGTGTGTATAGGAATCCAGTGCTTTTAAAAAAAAAAAAAAAGCAGCAGCTGTACCTGGAATGCATGAGGATTCCTAGAATACCTTCTAGTATGACTTCTTATTGAAATCATTTTGAATGACATTCAGTGTTTTGTTGGACCAGTTTTGTCTTATGGGATGCTGTTAACTTCTATCTAAAATATTATATTTAGTGTTTTCCAGGAGTACAAGTGGAAGATGAAATAAGGCAAATTCAGCTCTGTGTTTGTAGCTAGAGACAGTTTTACATGAGTTTGGAGGGGGGAGTGTAATTTGTATTGCATCTGATTTCCAGCACAGTAGTTTTTGCTTACAAATGCTAAGCCCTTTGGGGCATAAAATGACCCAAATGCTCCGTAAGTGCTTCTCTGTACACGTTGGCATGAAGTGTTTACGTAATCTCACATCTCGATATAAGATTATAAACTGGGAGATAACAGCCACTCTGAGAAGTGATTTGTAATTTGTATGGAAGTGCCTATTTTTCTGTTCATACAGTTAATATTAAATAACAGACTAGTGTAACTTTCCTAGTGTAGCTAAGAAATTTTCGTTTTTTGAGTCCATTTAAAATCTTATTTTGATCTTTTAAAAAATTAAACAACATAAGTAATTACTTGCACAATTTCTGCAATTTGACGGGTACCAAGAATGTTCTTGAAAATATGCTTTGGAATGACGGAGGTTTGATTCAGTATAGTGCTTCCTTTCACTGTCTTTATTAAAAGCTTGTCCAGCATATTTCAAATGTATATGGGGGCAGGATCGTCTTGAGTTATATGCCTAAGGTTTGAATTTTTAATTGTACCTTTAATTCAGGGCTTGTTGATGGAAAGCAATAGAAAGGTTTATCCTGTTATTGCTTGTATTTAAAGCTCTATCAGCCTTGATGCCTATGTTTTGACATCCTCTGTCCTGTCTCCCTTTTCCATGCTGAAACATACTTCTAAAGAACCAAATATTCCACAAAGTATTATTTGTAAAATAAAATATCCTAGCTAAACAGCTTCATGCAGGTTTAGTTTCAAATAAAATACCTTGCTATGCCTTATGTAAGGAATAGAGAACTTTACGTGGAAAAATGATAGTGTTGTTTCCAGGACCTTTACAGGACTTAGGGTCGTTTTGGATTTCGCTCAGGTTAAAAGAGGTGTGCTTCCCCAGATCTGATTTGGTCTGTGTCAGGGTTATTTGAGTCAAATCAGACTCTTAAATTGTCTGTTAATCAGAGTAAAGGATGATTCATTTGATTCCTGGTTTCTATTTACACTACTTTGTGTCCACAAGGTGTAAAATATTTGCGTTTACAGTTAATTATGAAATCATAAGATTATATCTGGGGTTTATGTCACTGTGGGTGGATGTTTGAATTCAAGTTAAAATTGTCAAAACCAGTTTCGTTTACGTGGCTGTAAAATTTTAACTGAAGTGAACTAAAGAAAGAAGACGAATAGTTTACAAACACATTGAATTTAAAATTACTTGATTTAAGAAAGAAAATATTCACAATGGTGAGTTAACTTCTTTAGAATCTCTAAAAGACCAGTTTTATATAAGTGCCAGAAAGAGGAGGGTGCTCAGTTTTATTCAAAAGTCCTTAAGGATCTTTGGTTCCCACTTTGCATAACTAAAGAATCTTAATGAGCTATAGTAACTAACATAAATACTTCAATTCCACATTTAATTTATTTAAAGAAAACAATAAAAATGTGAACTAGTAATTGCATTAAATTATTTTAAACTCCTAATTAAGATTGAATAATTTTAACTTTCATCTACACAGTGGTGAGTTTTAATTGAGGTTGACTTACTCGCACATAGGCAAGAATTCAAGTTTGTACAAACTGTCAGCTGCTAACACAGTAAGTTCATGCAGGAGTCACTTTTTGCAGATAATGTTTGCTATGTGAGCTCTGGCTCTGACTTGAGCACCTAGAATTGACTTAATACAATGGAAGATCAGTATCAGTGGAACTTCTTAGGTATTTCTGAGGATTCTGTTTGTGTGTGTGTGCACGCGCGCATGTATGGCGCCTATGCGTTTTTTCTTCTTTGAACTTAAACATACTTGCTTTTAATCTGCTCTTAATCTTCTAAATTAAAAAAAATTATGCATGAAATGTCAGTGTACATAAACCTATATAATTCTATATAATCATATTCTATATAATCAAAGAACTCTTAAGCTTTTTCCTTCTGTGTAATACTCAGTTTCTTGTGCTAAAGCTGAATCTTTTTGATAAATATTCTCATGTTCATCTACACAACTATTGCAGCACTTTGATTCCGTGGTAATAGATAGGGTTTATATGATCCTGTTATTGCAGCTTCCAGACATCACTCCAGATCCACTGGTGCCCTCTACACTCCTGATGTTTATGGGGCTACAGGTGAAGGATGAGTACACTTTGCTGTCATCTGTGCAGTCATCCTGGATTTTTTTTTTCCCACCCACTTGGTTATTCTCATAGTTCAGTTTTAAAAATCATTATTTATATTAATTTCAGTTTTGTGGTTTTAATAATCCAGATAGATGTGTTTATGTTGCTAGATTTCGTCTCCACCCCCACCCTCCAGTGTTAATCCTTTTCTTCGTTAACAACAATCATTTTATTTTTACTTGCAGAAGAACTTTTTTAGTTTTTCCATTTTTCAGTATTTGTAGAGCATTCTTTACGCATGTAGTTTCCTAATCAGCGTTCTCAATAGCCTTCCTATTGTGTTCGCTTTCTTTTTTAATGAAAACAAAAACCCAAAATGAAGAAGACATTAATTTAAAAAAAAAAGGGAAAGGTTCTTTCAGTTAAAACCATTGTTTTGTGGGGTTTTTTTTCCCCTGTGATATTGGAATAGAATGTTTATATATGACTCTGGTTTTTTTACTTCATTTCTTACTTTTCACTGCACCACTAAAGACTTCAGAATGAAAATAACCAGTATTTTAGCTACTGCATAATTTAGTAGAAATGTTAAGCAAATGCTTTTCTTCTGCTTGGGTTTTTCTAAGTGAGTGTGGTATTAGTGTCCCACATTGCTATTCTGACTGAATTCTTCATATTCATTTTGTTGTTATAACAGGTACCGGCTTTGGAATTAGTCAGTCGAGTAGATTGTCGTCATCAGTTAGTGCTATGCGAGTTCTGAACACAGGTTCTGACGTGGAAGAGGCAGTTGCAGATGCTTTGGTAAGAACATCACACTTATCTTGTGTAGGACACAGACTCTTAAAATGTTTGGTACCTATACCTTAAAGTATGCAAAAGAACTTGTTGTTCATTATTTTATTGGCTTGTAGCTGGGGAAAAAAGAGAAACCGAATTGTTAGAGCTGCAAAGTATTGGAATTTTTGTTCCCTACACAAGTCTTCTGAGAAATGTACGTTTTTCCATGACAGACAGGAAATAGTATTGGACTTTTCTGTTGGAGTGGCCTGGGAAGCCACTTGAGGAGGTAGCACTAATCAGCAGTTTCCCACAAGAGCCAGACAAACTTCTGGATAGGTTGAAGGCTTGTCAGAGCAGGGAATGATGACAGCTAAAGCACTCTGCTTATCATAAGTCTGGGTTCCATTTGAAGTTGTTCTCCCTGACAACATGTGAGATTGATGCTGAAGAGGTGAACTGATGGCAGGCAGCATTTCATAAGTTTAGTTTTTGTTTTCTTTCGTTATCAAAATGTTACTCTGAATTTAAAACTGGTTATGCCATTCTCTTTCTTAACCTTTACTGTTCTTTAAAAGGGTGGGTTTGTCTCCTCTACCTCCCTGCCCCAGTTAGTCAAACTGAACTCATGATATATTTTGCTATTCTGACATTTATATCAGCAAGCTGAAATCTTCAATTAATTTAAAATACTGACGCTATGAGTCAGATACATTTTTATCAGGTGTTATATACTATTTGCATATCATTAAATATTTATAAGTACCCGTTATCTAGTTACCAGAATGCTTTAAGGAATTTGTAATTACTCTGCTTTAATGAAAAGATTATTTGGAACATTAGTAAAAACCTACAAATTAGACTCTAAAAAGTTTAATTATAGCTAGATATGACTAGATAGAGAGAAACAAAATTCCGAAGGAAAAAATCTGAAGAACTCTGTCATGTTCTTAGCCTAGCAATTTATTGATTTCTTGGTTAATACTGTCTTCTCGGCACATTAGTTTAAAATTTGTGTGCCTTCACTGGCATAGAGATTATGATATCTTGTCTAAGAGGTCATGGTGAGAGTGAGTGTTTTTTCTCCTTTCTGATACTGTAAACTTGCAAAAACTTTCCAGCATTCATGGGGAATGCTAGTTAGTAAACTGGAAGTCAGTCTGGATTCTGGGAGAGGGAACAATAGAAAAACAGTCCATGGAACATGAAAAGTCTCTGGCTATAATTTGAAAGCCTGTGCTATAGATTTATCCACACTGGTGCTACATGAAGGATACCTTCAGTACCTTTAGCAGCTTCATAGCTTATTCAAATTTAGCTGGGCAAAGTATGTAGTAAGAATATAAATTGAGGAGGAACTCTTGCTTCCAATGACTGCTCCTGAGGCTTGAATGTGTCCTGCTTTGTTGAAGTAATGAAGTTTGTTCATAGAAACTGTTTTGTATTACCTGAATCCAAAATAGGATGGTGCTTCTAGAAATGTTAGAGCAAAATTAGTTTGTATATTTTAGCTAGATTCTGTCATTACAAAGAAGGATCAAGTACAGCAAGATTTTGTTACTGTAGTATTTGCATGCCTGGTTGCTTGCCATGCTCTAAATGTACAGGTTGTCCTGTACAAGTGGCTCCATTTAGATGGAGATTTGGTTATGAGCACCCTTGTTTTATTATAGACTGAAACACCCCCCCAACAGTATTTTTAAAAGGTAGAATGTAGAGTCCTGACACACAGAATATAAAGATCAAAAATGTTATGGATTAAATTAGTATTTTGATGGTACGAAAAATACTCAGCCAGTTATAATACTGCTCAAGCTAAAGGGATATCATCAGTCTTCTGGCTGAGATCTGGTTGAATATAAGACACATGAAATGCAGCAATATGGTGATCTTTACATATTTTTGTATCTTCTACTTTAGCACAGTCCTTGGCATTTCAGATTGTATTTCTTTACAAAAAATTTTATTTTTACTTATGGTAACCCTTCTCAAAAACGATCATGTCTTTGATTTTTTCCCTCCTTTTTTCTCTTATGTATGCTTGTTCTGTGGACAGTAAGCTTGCTTGTTACGTGATGTATTGACTAGTTTGTATTACGATATCCTTTAAGTTATTCTGCAGTCAAAAATGAGAACCCTGTGCAAATGGCAATAGTAATTAAGGGGAAAACAATCACTTATACTACTGCTTCTTTGACTGTGTAATGAAACTGAAATCGTAACTACTAGCTTCAACTCCAAAACTTGAATGGCAGAGTTATTTTGCAGCAGTGTGTGTTCTTTTGGGATAAATAGCATATTTTTTTTTTTCTCTGTGGCCTTTGGCATGTTGTGTTTTGTTTTGTTGGCTTGTTTTTGTTTTTAGGGTATTTAGGATTTTGCATTATGTAGTTAACTTTTTGTAGGACACTGACTGCTCTAGTCATTGTTGCAATGACAATTTTTGCGATTTAGATATTGACATGTAGTTAAACAAAGATGGAGAAGTTGATGGAAAAATAAAGTTTAAATGAAGGTTTCATACTTAGATAGCAATTGACTGCATGTGTTAAGTCTTTATGCTCAAATATCATTCCATAAGACACAAAGATTTTGACAGATAAGTCTTTGTGACCAACTAGCAGATGATATGGAATATTACCCTGGAAGTGGAAGCTTGGCAAACTACTACTTGGCAACACGTGATATGCTAATCAGATAGAGCTGAGAACAAAATTTACAATAAGACTATATGTTTTCCAGTGGCAGGTAGTTTAATAGTCACAATGCTGCTATGCCTTACCTTCTTGTTCTCAATTTCTGTTTCTTTTCAATAATTTACTGCTAACAGCTCTTAGGAGACATACGGACTAAGGTATAGAACACTATTTTCCTTCTTCAGTAGTTTAATATTTTGCTATTAACATGCTTGATACCAAGTAAGTTAAAGTGACAGCATATGTGGGTTTAGACCTGATTCATATGTTCAGTAACATATATAAAATTAAGTGAAATAACTAACTTTCAATACAGTCTTTATGGCACCCTATAATGCAATTTTTTGGATTTTTACAAGTAAAGTTTAAGTTGAACGTTTCATCAAATGTTTGTCTTCTCTGCATTTGCTTTGCTTTTATGTTTGGAATACTATGCAAGCCATACTTTAAAATATTTTTATTAACTCAGTTTGACCTGTTGAACAGTTAGAGCCATTTGTGACTGCAGGGAGTAGGAGTCAAACCAATTATTTGACCTGTTGGTCTTTCTACTGATTATGGGTATGTATACCATCTCTTTGAAAATCAGTACTAATGTGGGGTGTTTCTGTACAATAGAAGAAGCCTGTACGAAGAAGATACGAGTCTTATGGGATGTACTCAGATGATGATGCCAACAGTGATGCATCAAGTGCCTGTTCGGAAAGGTCCTATAGCTCTAGAAATGGAAGCATACCAACGTATATGAGACAGACAGAAGATGTGGCTGAAGTCCTAAATCGTTGTGCCAGCTCCAACTGGTCAGAGAGAAAAGAAGGCCTTCTAGGCCTGCAAAACCTACTAAAGAACCAGAGAACTTTAAGGTAAGATGATACGTTAACAGAAAAACATTTTATTTCAGAATTGAAGTGAGGCAAGGGAAGTGGGAAAGGAGGCTAATGTTCTAAAGAATATAGAAAGCTGGGGAGAGGGAAAGCAGGGTGTGTGTCTGTGAGGATAAGATGGGGAAGGAACGAGGAGGCTATTGTCACTTCCGGATGCTGGTGTATAGAATCTGTTTTAAAAGCTCAGTTTAAGAAACCGGATTTAAAATCAAGATAATTCTTGCAATATAAAAGATGCCTAAAGTGCTTGCATCTAGTATTGATGGAAGACCTTTATTTATCTATCTTATAATTTTTTAAATTATTTTTATTTAGTGGGTATTTATTCAGAAGAAACTGTTTACTGCTAACATACTAAGAATGCCTTTTTCATTATCTGCTCTGTTAAAATAGTCAGGAATCGTTTAATATATGAATTAGTTTAAAGAGACATTTCTAGGTTGAAAGTCTCATTTTAGACAATATCCATTATATTTTTATCCACATCTTAAATAAAATGCTTTTTTCTACTTAGTTTACTAGATTATTTGATGCAATATTTACAGTTGATTTCACTGACTGCTATGCATTAGTGTTCTGGTAGTACTAGCAGGGGAGTTGACTAATGTATTGTTGTCACTTTGACAGTCGTGTTGAGTTGAAAAGGTTGTGTGAAATCTTCACAAGAATGTTTGCTGATCCTCACAGTAAGGTATGTTTAGGCTTTTCTTACTTGCAGTAAACATTTGAAAATTTATATTCATAGAAAGCCAGTTGCGGTAAAATATCTCAGCAGTATTTGCACATGTAAAAATTTCACAAACTGTATTCTATAAGCAGTTAATGATGTCAGATTTCAATTAATTTAATTTGCAATTTTGTACAAGGTAATTTTCCACCTTTTCCGCAGGATAATTGAAATAAAGGTTAGTTCCATCTAAAATGCATTGAAGAAGTTCAACAGTTTGTGCTCAAAATTTTTAAGTGTTTTTAAGAAGTCATGTTTACAGAGGCCACTTCAACATGAGTAAAGGTTTTGTGTCAATTAGAAACAAAAGGTCCTGGTGCAGTTATTTAAATTGCAAAGAAAGTGCTCTGACTAAATCGTACGGGATGAGTCTGAACTATACCAAACGTGTACTGACTTGTTTTCCAGGGTGTCTTGTATTATCTTATGATATATTCCTCGAATTTCATAGATAGGGCTGGCAGTTGAGACTGTTGAATAATTTTTACATCATTCTTAATATTTAATAAGTAGGTGGATACTATATTTCGGTATAAAAGAAAATGCGGTGTTTTATTCACTTTTACCTAGGTAAAGACCCACTGTGGATGATATAACACAGAGAATAATCCTTCTGTTTTTCAAAGACCATTATAATCCTTTTAACTGAGTTACTTTGCTCGATAGTATTTTTACAGTTTTTGTGGGAGGTGGGTTACTAATGCAGCTTCATATATGCAGTAATTTCCCATAGGAAAAGGACTGCAGGTAAATAAGGAGCTGAATAAAGTTAAAACGGTATCATGTAAAAAACATGTAACTTCATATTTTGTTTGAATTATAGGCTTGTTTGGAAGAAACCTTACCTTTTATGTTGAGTATAACATGTCCCACCTTGTGTCCGTATTTCAGAATTGATGAAATGATAACCCAGAAAAATTCAGAGCAAATTAGTTATTTCAGATGTATTGGCTTTTCCCACCAGAGTTCTGAAAAACTGCTTTGAATATGCAGTACAGTTAACATATTTTTAAAGTCTTCCTTATTGCTGCAATGGAAAATTAAATTCAGAGTAATGAGAAGTCTTGACAGGTTACCTTAGTGTTCATCTGTCCTCCTTATTTTTCCTGCTGGAAAAAGTGACGAGCTGGTATCTGTGACACCATGTATTTTGGAAGAAACTTGCATTGCATACAGCAACAAGATACTAAAATTGCTCACATACTGCAGAAATCCAGAAGAAAAGACTAAAGACAAGCAGTTAAAGAGAAAGTGAAGAAAACATTCCAGAAAGAGAACAGTTAAGTCAGAGGAGAAGAAAGAAAACTAAATCCTGAACTATTACAGATTTTTAAATGAAGGAATGACAAAATTATGAATAGCAGCTTGGTTTAATTTTGCTTGTTCTTGTGTTGATTAATATTGCAGCTATGCATATATCAGAACTACCCTGGAGATTTTTTTTGTGGTAACAGAGCCAGGGAAGGATAATGAAAATGTTCCAGAATATAGTTGTATGTGTCAGAAGAGCATTTTATTTTTTCATTAAGCCTTTAGGAACGTTGAATTGTTCTAGTTGATTGGGTTTTGTTTTTTTTTTTTTACTGGGCATTCTGACATAAAAGAATGTTGCTTTGATTTTGAAAATTTGGCCTGTGTTATTAGCACATATGGTACACCTGTTCCAGTCACTGAAAACCTTGCCTGCCTTTTGGTGTTGCAAAACTATGAATAGTTATCAATACATTATCAGGAGGATCCTTTAAGTATTAAGAGCTGTGAATTTTTTATCACATACATGTGGCTACACAAATCTCATCTTGGACTTTGTCAAGTGTCTGTAGGAATTATTCTGTCATCACTTTTGTTGGTTGTTTCGTTTTGTTTTTTTTTTTAAAGGTTTACTTTTAACATGATAGTTGGATGTAGGGAATTGCTTAGAAAAAGAGAGTAATAATATCAGTTGGAGGAGAAAATGGGAGCATGATCTGAAGGACATACCAAGTGCTTACTTCTAAAATACATTGGGTATCCCCCCAAAAAAATTACTCAACTGATCATAAAAGTTTTGAAAAACCTTTTTTGTTTTGTTTTGTTTTATATTCCATACAGGAACTTTGTATTGATGGCCACTAATTTGTGTGTTTTTATCTTTTTCCCTTTTTTGTTGTTTTTTTGTTTTGTTTTGTTTTTGTTTCATTTTGCATGCTGTCCCCTGTGTTGGAACTCTCTTTAGAGAGTAAGTTGGTTCAATATTTGTTGGAAGCCTAACCTTACTTGCATGAATGTGCAATTAACCCTTTTCTCTATTTTTCTTCCCCAAAGAGTTCATGCAGTGTCAAGCCTTTTGCAATCATAAAATGCTATATACAATTATGTAGACCGTGTGGTAAAGTTTCGAGATGTGCTTTATCTACTAATTAACTGACATTGTTTGGTTATGCATTCCTGCTTTATATTGTGGTGGTTGGCACATCTGAAATAATTCACTTTAGAGGTAGATCACTTACAGTTATGTTCATATCTGCTTATTTTTTCCACTATCAAATTATTTAAAATGTCAACATTAGATGCTTGATTTCAGACTGTTAATGGTAAAAATGGAAACAAAGTTTGGAAACAGAATTGGCACAGGATCTTTAGAGTACTTTTGCCATAGTGATCCATAATTCACATCATAATGATTTCAATTTAAACCACTTGATGTGTTTAAAGTGTCATAAGAAGTCCACATTACCCCATCAAATAAGAGGTTGTAACCGGTTTGTTCAGCTTGCACATTTAGTGAAAAAGATATGTACGTCAGTGTCTGCAAACGCAAAGAAACAGGTACAGTTTTTAAATTCTGCTGAGCTGTGTAGTTTAATTTGAAGGGTTTTAAATATAATTGGAAGACCCCCCCCAGTGTAATCTTTATAGCACCAGATTTTTTTTGTTATTTGCCTAAGTCCAATATGTTTCCCCCTTATTTTAGGGCTGTGAAATCCAAAGACCATCATATTACAATACTGAAAGTACTTTCTGGTTTTTGCCTAGGTCTTACAATTGTGCCCACTACTTGTGCATCCACAAAGTGGTATATTGTTTCAATTCAGCCAAATACAGAAGACCTTTAATTCCAATCCCAAGCATAAAAATTTCTTGCACTACTGGGAGGGCAATTTTTAAACCTCAGACATGAATATGGATCTAGACAGATAGCAGAGGACTTAGCGGATTTTGTTTTTTTAAATTTTCAATGTAGTTTGCCCCAAAAGGGAAGTTAATTAAAACAGCTCATCCTGATGGGCTTTATGTTGAGTAGGATTTGTATTGTTTGTTTCTAACACAGCTTTACAGTGTTTAAGATGTCTGTTAAAAGATTCTCCCTGGTCTTTTATTATATCCTGAACGAATCTGAATTTATTTTTTATTTCTACTGTAAATTTTAAGGCACTTCTTTTAATGGTAGCTCTATGGATTTTTTTCACTTCACGGTGTGAGATTGTTTACCTTGGCTTGATTATCAACATGAAAAGAGATCTAATTTCCTCAGAGGTGAAGGCATGCAGCAGCATGCGCCGACTCCTCCATACTTGATCAGTGGTGTGGAAGAAAGCCCACTTCGGTGGACTGTTTTCTGTAGCCACGTGAGGTATGATCATAGTTTGGGATCATCCACTCTCATGAACAGCAGCAGAATTTGGCCTTATGACAAGCCAGGTCAGCCGCAGGAGGATGTGGGGTTCCAGCCCTTTCTCTGCAGCAGCTTTTTCCAACCTTGTTCCCATGTCATAAATAGTCACTTCCAACCCTCTTTGCATCATAGTGATACTTGAGCTTCTGTACCCAGCTATGTGCTGGAGCTGGAGTGCATATCAGTTGTGAAGACAGCATTTTCAGCCCAAACACCCATTTTTCTTATCAGAGAAATGGGCAACCCGTGAGCCAGTAGTATAGAGCATATACATCCTGATTTCACTGTAAGTCTTGAGAAAACGTAAAATTAGTGAGATACTAAAAAGGCCGTTTAAACGAAGTTGCCATTTGTCATGCCCTGCTTTACCCCTTCCCTCCAAAAAGCCCTTCTTCCTGGTCTGAGTGCTGAGGTAACTATAAATGCAATAATACATGTCTTTTTTTTTTAACTGAATGCAGTCTTTTCAACATTATTTGTATTTATTGTATTCAACATTATTTGTTGAAAAGAACACAATGGATAACAGGTATTTGAAAAGACAAAAGTACTTTTGTGTTTTAAACACCTGTCAATCTGAAATGTGTTGTGGGTTTTTCCCTACTCTGGTGAATAGTTTTGTGTTTGGATACCTGCAATAGCAGGAGAATCTTGTTCTGTTTCACAAATATTTTATGTAAAGGAATTGGCCAGCTTTAATGATTTTGCAGTATTTAGTAATGCAGATACTCACAATGAATATTTTGCTAAAGAATTGTAGCAGCTTTTTTTGGTTTTAGAGAGAGAGTGTTTTTGTAGTCTTTGAGGAATATGTCAGATCAGCCTAATGATAGAGCTTGAAAGGGTAAAGAATGAAGCTTTACTGAAAAAATTGAGGTTGCGCCAGCCATCACAGTAAGCATTTCTTTTCTTGACAAAACTGCATGGAATACCTAATTGGCAAACTTCTAGAGAAGTCAGCTAATATTTCCAATGTACTCTTTGTGTCAAAATCCAATGAAAAAGCAAGACAGATTTCTTTTTTTTCCTCTTTTTTTTTTTTCCTGCTTGGCTGCAAACCACTGCCTTTCTCTGCCTCTGATTCCCTTACTGCTTTCTTCTTTGTTTGTAAGTTCAGCATATGTCAGTGTCGTTTCCTCTTTTGCCCCATCCTACCCTCTTTCCATCTTCTTCTGCCTTTTAGGTGTTCAGTATGTTTTTGGAGACACTGGTGGACTTCATCCAGGTCCATAAAGAAGATCTGCAAGACTGGCTGTTTGTACTGCTAACACAGCTGTTGAAAAAAATGGGTGCTGATTTGCTTGGGTCTGTACAAGCAAAAGTTCAGAAGGCACTTGATGTCACAAGGTAATGAGTTCTTAAAAAAATTAAAAAAAAAAAAATAAAAATAAAACCCACCCTGAAAAAAATTCCAAGCCTTCATGCTACTTCCAAGTTTCAGGGTTTTTTTTAGTGTGCTATGAGAATCTCGGAAAAATGCAGAGCTAACAACAGATTATGAAACTTCAGTAAACCTTGCTGCTTAAGCCTCTTGGTTTCCTAAATGACTCTTAGTTGAAAGGTTTTGAGTCCTTAGCGCTGGGCAATTAATATGATACTACTTACCTGATTGCAAAATGTGCATCGGAGCCATGTATGTTTGTCTTTCCTTGCATTCAGTGATGCAGTGCTTCTGTTTGAACTTCTTTATTTTGATATAAAAATATTGTTGCAATATTCATCTCAATGTCAGCAGGCTTTTAAGGAGTTCTGGCAATAATGGATTTGTTTTCTGTCTTCTCTCCACTCTCCCCAGACTTCACTAATATCCTGGTTCCAAAATGATGTTACATGATTTTGGGGGCCATCAGAGGTGCCCATCCCTGGCCAGTTTTATTTCCAAATGAAAGTTAGATTTTTAAGCAGAGTTGGAGGGGCTCTGGGACCTACTTCTCATCCTCCGTTCTCTGAAATACGGGACAGTCTAGGCAGTCTTAGCCTCTGCTGAACCTACTCATGTGGCAGATCTGCTGTGAAATCTGGCGAAAGGGTATGGTATATGTTGTGGGGAAAGAGGGAATATGATCTGCTACACCTCATTTTTTTGCTGCTGCAGCAGAGCCCTTGAGGGTCCTACCTGGAGTTTGGCACGTGGGAGAGCGGAGGCAGCCAGAGTGGAACAGGATGATTCAGAGAAGCGGGCAGTGGGGGTGTGGTGCATACTTTAGCAGTGCTACTGCATAATAATTTGGGGATTGCATAGATTTAAAATCGGAATACCACCATTTCATCATTTTATCATTCCTTCTTACTTGCATTATCTAGTCTAGCTATAATTGCTTCAAAGCAGGAATTTCTTAAATTTTGTCCTTTACATGCTAGGTGAATGTTTCTGTAAGTCAGATACAATATCAACAAAACTGGTAGAAATTTTTTTCTTTTAGAAGTACTAAAGGTTTTTATTCACTGAAAAGAGTGAGGCCTTATTTAGTGCCTCTCAACAGGTATTAAAAGAAAATTTCATGAACTTAACATGATTTGTTTTGCAGGGAATCTTTTCCAAATGATCTCCAGTTCAGTATTTTAATGAGATTTACTGTTGATCAGACCCAAACACCTAGCCTGAAGGTAAGAATTTTCAGGCTTGAATTGCAAACAAAAATCTTAATTGATAGACATTTGCTTGTTTTAATATTTGAATTTGGATTGCTATTTTTGTTTTGTTAAAAAAAAAAAGGTTTTCAATTAGTGGATTTTGTTTTTGTAAAATTTCAGACAGTCAAGCCAGCACTACAGGACCAGCTTCGCTCTTTTTGGAGCTCAAAGGTTTTTGTCTGAATTATTGTCTTTATTCTTAACCCTATGTCAAACTCTTACAGCGTTTCCAATAATTTTTATTTGAATGCATTCGTATGCTGCTACTAACCTTTGCGAGAAACTTTAAGCATGCAGACGTTCAATTTTAAACATTACACTAGTATGAAAATGTTTGCTGCAAGAGAGATCTAATAAAACCACAGTACAGTAAAAATGAGCAACAAAAATGTGGCCGCCTAACATCAAGCTGGTTATGCAAACTCACTCTATCAAGTCTTTTCTAATTTTATGTTTGTGATTTCCCAATCATGTTTTCCTAGCTCATACATATTTTTTCCTGTGTTCAGCCTGATAGGTCTTGAATTAATTTAGATTATTTTAATATTAATATGAAATTAATGTATTAAAAATCAGCTCACTTTGTGTTACACTTAGTTTTCTGAAAGCAGTGTGTAGCTTTATAATTACACACATTTTGACATAAGAATCTGTAGTCTATACACCTGCCAGTATACCTGAAAAGTGAAAATGCATTCTGTAGTGCATTTACAGTTCCAAAGAGAGTTGATTTTTAGGATAAATGCATCAAATTCTAAGAAGATTTACAAGTGATGTAAATGGGGAAATAACAAGCATATTGTAACTGGCATTTTCTGCTCTATCCTGCACGAAATATTTTTACCTGGTTTGATACTGCACAAGAATGACTTTTCCCAAGTTATGTTGAACCTAAAGTCACATGAATATGCCTTTTTTGTCTACAATACAGTAAAACTTACATTTTTAAGCTTTTGAGGACAGTTGATACGTTGACCACTGTTGCTTCGTAGAGCTGTGTTAAAAAGGGACTGCTGTCATTTATTGAAGACAGCAAATGAGGTAGTAAAAAACAGTTTGTTGTTTAAATAAATCCTTGGAACAAATGGGGCTTGGTTTTGTTTTACTTGGTTTTCCTCCCCAGGAAGGTGAATTTGATGGTTGAGATGTTCTTTTTTTCCATACAGTAGTATAGCTGGTAAATGCATATTGATCATGTTTCAAAGTTGAGAGTGTAGATTTGGAATGAGACATGGACTCCTACTAGGCTGAGCTGGGGCTAAGTTCAAGAATATTCACTATGTGACCTAGAAGGAATTAAGAAATCTGAAACACTTAATGGGAAGACATTCTGAAAATAATTTCCAGTATTTGAGAGAGACTTCTGAAATCAAGACGTCAATAAAAACTACCTCCATAGAAGAACACCTGTTAGTTTGTAACAAAACCAAGAGTATTTAAAATTAATTTTTGGGACAGTAAAGTATGTAGCTGTTTAAGAGAAGGTAAGATATTTTTCAGGAAGAAGTGCTATCTACCCCCTACTTCCATCTTTATGAGGTAACTACAACTTCGGGATCCAGACAGTAAAGTTATTGAACATAAATTGCAGAAGTATCTACTTAATATCCATATCCTTGAATATTTTGTCTAAATCCCGTCCTCAGTGCACCAGATGTCTAACAGATTAATTGATAATCGTAGGGCACTACTCTATTTCTTGAAGTTCTCAGCTTTTGTTCTTATTCTGAAAAATGATTATGTTGTTGCAGAGTGTGCCTTTGTGCTAGATATACTGAGAAACAGCATTCACTGTGACAGGAAAAATCAGAAAGGATTTTCAGCATCCTTAAAGATGGTCAGATATAAGAAGGGATGACAGATCAGAAATTCACTCTGTGAAAGGATTCACTTCTACAAATTACTTTTCCCTCTGGTTTTCATGTGGTAGTAGTAAATAATCATGATCCTTTGGAGTAAACTGCATTGTTGTTTCTACACTTAAACACAGCTAAGTCTTGGGCAATAAAAGTCAAGCTTTTAGAGTGACCACAGAGGTGGATTTGGATAGCTAGCCAGTAAGAGGACCACACAGAAGGTATAATTCCACTGACCTAATCCATAGAGGATACAGCACAGTGTATTGTGCTGTATCTTACTTTCTTTTGCTATACTTTTACATGTAGGCATGGTGAATTGCTGAAATACAGTTTAGAGGTGCCAGATGCTATTTTGGTCAAATGTATGGATGGGCATAGGAGTCAAATTTTCTAGATGGGATATAATCTATTAAGCTTATTTTCACAGGTGCAGAACATATGCTTTCCAAAGGATGGGTGTTATCCTGAAATAAACTTCAAATCATCACTTTCATTTTTCTCAGGTTGAATATCAAATGGCTCACACTCAGTGAGGAATGGATTGAAGCATTGTGACCGAAGTTCATTACAAGTTTCTGAATCCTTCTTTCCTTTGAAAATACTGATTAGCTGACAAAGGTTTTTGCTGCAGTTGATAAGATTTTTTTTCTTTTTTTCCCCTAAGTCCGTATTAAAATTTCTGGATTAAAAAAAACCCAAACAACCAATGACACAGATTCACAGAGATGAGAGAGCCCTTCAAAATTCATCTTTAGTGTATATTTTAGTCATTTGATTAAGTAATGGTAGAGGCAGTCAATCCTAAGTATCCAGTAACGTAGGGACAGACAACTGGGATGTAGCAATCTGAAAGTCACTTTGTGTGATGGCTTGTATTCAGTCTGAGTAAGACAGAGTAGAGTCTCTTGTGTCCTAGGAAAGCAATGTAAGAGATGGACTTTTTCCTGGTTTAAGTAAAGCAGCTTCTCTACATTCCTTTCTCCTTTTTGCTTTTTTCCTGTTACGTGAAACGTTTCTTTTGTCTTACCCTGATGCAGCAAATGAAGCTCTGTAAATCTCACATTTTTCCCAGGACAGGAAAGCAATTTGCCTTCTGGCACTGACTGCGTAGCATCTTTAGAGTATTTCCTGAATCTCTGGAGGTAGTTGCACATATTTTTGTGCCAGAATGTGCCTTTTCATTATCTGTGAAAGATGTTTATGAAGCACTTTAGTTTCATTTATGTCTAATTTTTTTTTGTGAGTAATAGCCCTAATTGTGGCTTGATCTATATTTCAGCTCACTTAGTACAGTAGTGCTTTTCTTAAACAAAATGTCTGTTTGTGTTACATGCTGTACAGGAAAAGTGGCTCAGTGTTTATAGTCCAGCAAAAGTAAAATAAACTCAACCTACAAGGGTACAAAGAATGTCAAGACAGTATTAAGCAACTTCATAGACAGTGGTTTCAGATTAACAGCAAATATTCATTGTAAGAATTCCTGGAGCTGCTTTCTTTGTAGTCAAAAATTGTTTATCTTCTGGATTGTTGAGGAAGATTGTGTTAGACCTTTTATTTCTAAATCTCAACTCTGTACATACTTACTGGAAATAGTGACAAAAATATATAATAAGTAGTTTTGCTGATATTATGGAGTTTACGTCAGGGTGTTTTTTTATCTGTAGTAATACCTTCATTATATTTGACCACAGAAAGGTACCCTTTCCAGAATTTCTTCTCTCAAAAGCAATTTGTGAAAAACACTCTTTCAAAATAGCTGTCAGACTTAGCTTTGGTTATCTGTCTCTCACTGTGAAAAGCTTTATTAGTGCAAACTCTCTCCGTTCATCTTCTGTTCAGTGCTCTTAAGTCTCCTGAGAGTCTCCATCTTTCCAGAATTCTGTGAGATTTACTCTGTGGGAGTAGTTTAAACACTAATAATACTGCTCTCTCAGATACAGTACTCCAGAATTTTTTCGCTGGGAGACATGCCTCTGGACATTCTAAGTTCAGTTCTTAACAGTAATCTTTTTTTAAGGTGTGTTATTATATATATTTAATCATGAACAGTGAAACATAGTGCTGTTGTAATGGTTGCACTTGGTAATCCAGAAATTTTAATTCTTACTTCATATATGGAAGACCATGTAGCCTGAGGTTTTTTGCTGCGGAGGTGTTTGTGGGGTTTTTTCCTTGGAAGGAATCTAGCAAATAGTGTGGTTTTTACTGCATTTGTTGATACTGATCTGCCTAAGAAGAAAGCCTCCAGCTGTTACTTGTTGTATAACTTTGGAGAAGTCAAGCTTTAACAGCTGCTGTGGAAATGAAGTATTCTTTATTCATCAAATGTATCAGCTATCACTAATGTGTGTGTCACATAGTGTATCTTGAGTTTTTAATAGCTTGCAAGTTTTTGTGACCAAGGGAAATTTCTAAATAGCTTTGCTTGGAACAGTGGTACTACAAGCCATGAACAATTAAAAATACACCCAGAACTCTCTTTCTTTCTGGTTGGGATGGACATAGGTGTCTCCCTCCTGGTAGGTATTTCTGGTTCACTATAATTATTAGTGGAAATAAAAGCAGCTGAGTCAAATATGTGGCATAAATAAAAGTTCACTGCTTTTGTTGATGGGTTGCGTGACAAACCTCTGGAGCAGCAGAAGTTGAGGAGATAAATATTTAAGGGAGATAGAGGCATAATAGTCCTTTGCCCAAAGCTGTGCACTGGTGCAATTTTGGAGAAACTAGAGAGAGGCGACCGTCTGGGATGTGTAAAACAGAGATTCTACATAAGGAGTAGAGGGAGTTAGCAGAGTAGGAGAACAATGCTCAAATAAATGAGGGAG
This sequence comes from Morus bassanus, assembly GCA_031468815.1. NCBI lineage: Eukaryota > Metazoa > Chordata > Aves > Suliformes > Sulidae > Morus > Morus bassanus. The sequence goes on along the minus strand of CM062567.1, from coordinate 51,348,382 downwards.
TAAAGCAGCTTTTGTATTGTCCTGGTAAATCCATGTCTCTATCTTCTAAATATCTTATAAGGAAAAGTGGGCATGTGACCCCTTCAAATTCTTTTGTAGAAATTCTATTCCATACTTTTTAGTATTTAATGGGAAGATTCATGTGGCTTATCCCCAAAGATAGTGACTGCTCAACTCTGGTGTTTTATAAAAAGAATGCTGAGTGTTAACTACATAGTAGGAACTAATAGGAACTGATTATTGCTTCATCAGATGATCATTTTTCATTTTAGTACTGGAAAAAAGATCTTAATTCTGAATAAATCTTTAAAATCATGATTATTCTTAAGTATTCTGAGTACTTTGGGGTTTTTTTTTGTTAAATATAAGCTTCTGCATATGCAATGATGTCTGTATCTTTCAGTTGCTACCAGTGAACTCTAAGATTTCTATTAATATTTGGATTTCTGTGAAATAACTCCCTTCTTGAAATGTTATGTACATTTGTAAATTGTTTTATTGTATAGAGTTTTATTTCAATGCTGAAACGATGTTTAGTGTAATTGGGAAAAAATTATCTTCATTTTAGGGAACAAACACTATTCTGTGAGGACACTTGTTCTGCAGCACACCATTTTTATTGTCCACCTGACTCTATTTCTCTTTGCAGGTCAAAGTTGCAATCCTTAAATATATAGAGACTCTTGCGCAACAGATGGATCCAGGAGATTTTGTAAATTCAAGTGAAACTAGGTTAGCAGTGTCTCGAATCATCACCTGGACCACAGAACCTAAAAGCTCAGATGTTAGAAAGGTATGTTTGTTAATGTGTGCTTAGAATTGCAGTACATTCCAAGTATCTTGGCAAACTAGAGAAGCTAATATTTCTTGCCTAAAAAAAAAAAAATTCTTTAGAAAGAAACTTAATTTTTCATGGAGAAAAGATACCTTTATATCCTTCTCAGCAAACATACCTAATTTTTCTGTATAAAGTATCAGAATTGACAAAGTAAAACTTTGCCAAAAACTATATGTTGAAGAATATTCAAGTAAAAGTTGAAAATTAACACAACTTGGAACTCTGTTAGGGTTGTATTTTTGTGTATGTTAATATGTTGAGATTATCTTAAATAATACAAGGAATAACTTTGTTTCAAGCACTATCTGGTGTTAACATCTCTCCACATTCATAACAGGAATGTTAAGTTTGGTAGCAAACTTGGTTCAATCTCTGCTGGATTTTCTCAGATCCTTTCCGTTTAACAAAAGATAGGTAATAACTGTTGACGCTTTGACAGAAGAATATTTGTGCTTTAATAGGGTAGTATAAAAGATTTGTTCTTGTAATGCTGCAGTTCCAGTGCAAAACTCTTTTCCACATAACTGTTGTGAAGTGAAAATTAATATTTGTGAGCTACATAGATACTCCAGGGATACAGAATTATCGTGAGAAATGCTCTAATGCAGTCTTTGGAAAGGTTTTTTTTTCTAAATTTCTAAATAGTCTTTCCAATTATAGAAAGAAAAAATCTTTTCATTTTGTTTGCAGTTTGATGGGATAGAGTTGTTTTGTTGTTCTGATTGTCACCAGCCATTCAGTCCTAGCTGCCATGATCAGCATGCTAACACTTTCTGAATGCTAAATAAACCTTTCTACTTTATGGCTCATTAGTGCAAGCATCTTTGACACAGAGAACTAACTCTTCTGTTCCTTTTTCTCTGTTTATTTCTGCAGTCTGAAGAGTTGGAACAATTCATTTGTTTAGATTTCCTTTGCTATTTTGAATTAAGCTTGAGTTTTGGCAACTTCATCATTTCTGGAAACGGTACCAAAACTTCCTTTCGTTAGGAGGGATGTTTTGTGGGAGAGAATTGAGAGGAAATAGGGGGAGCTGTCTCACAAAGTGTGTAATGTGGAGAGGACAAAAATAAAAAAGAACTTCCACAACTTCTTGATATCAGGAATCTTTGCAGTATGTAATAGAAAACTATAGGAGAGTTTATATTGGAGGTAATGTTTGTCTTTCATTTCTTATATAACTTCATGAGTATGAGAAAGCAGTAACAGATTATATCCTATGGACTTTCCTTGCCTACTGTCATGTTCTAGTGACATACATAATACCATAAAACAGGAGGACAATTGAAGCAGCACTATCTTCTAAATCAGTAGAGTTTTAGTACTAAGACACGTGGCAAGCTGTCTTATCTGGTGATTCCTATCTCTAATAAGCATTTTTATGTCAATAAGTAACTGAATCATGGAAAGAATTGCCAGTGAGTTTAATCATCTGAAACACCTTAATTGTATGAAGTTTTCTCATTTTATTTTTTCTTTGCATAACACAACTGTTAGAGGCAGCTAACTGCCAAAAGCCTTTAATAACTCTTGAAAATAAAATTTCACCAATAACTAGTCAAAAGAGTTATTCTCATGGTCTAAAATGTTTTGATCTCGTAACAGGCTTCACAGCCTGCTATCACAAGTTTTTTCATTTTATTTATTTTAAGCTTATAGCATTTAGTATGATTTCTTTAAATTAAAAGTTTTTGCCAAGTGTATTTCTGTGTAATGGATGGGTTTGGGGTTTTTTTAGTAAGAACATTTCCAGTAGTAAGTATTATGAAGAATCCTTTTCTTCTATTAGTCTGAAATTGGGCACTCTTAGTGCAGTTCAGTGACATGGGACTTCTTTCTGGAAGGTTAAATTCTATGTTTCAGAACTTAGATTTCTTCTAAGATTAGAATTCTTCTGACAAGAATTAGAATCTTCTTAAATTCTTCTAAGAACAAAACAAAAAAAATTAGTTTTCATCCTTATTGCAGACTTCAAAAGATGTTATCTATATGACTGGACTTAAATCTCAAGAGAGAGAGCTTATGCTGAGAAAAATCTCCAGATACTCTAAAATGTAATTTAATTTTTTTTTTCCAAGGAAGAGAGAGAGAAAATACATAATTGCATAGTTGAAAACCTTCTGTGAGTCAGTATCAATTTTGATACTTTAGGTTGAGCTTCATTCTGGGCAGACTTGATGGTATCAGTTCCTTTCTTGATATGGCCCTGGACTGTCTATGGTGTTATTTTAGTGGCAGCTTGAATAGACACAGTGTTATGGAATGAAAACATGGATAACAGGACAGAAAAAGGAAAGTGGTAATTCCCAAGCCTTTGCTCAGTTGCAGGATTTTTTTAGTTTTGCTTTGTATCAATTTCTGTTAAAAGACTGACCATAAGATATAACAAGGGAAAGAGAAACATTGAAGACTGATTGTAGAGGGCATTCAGGGTGTTCACTTGGAGGGAAGGCTATCAGAGGGAGAAGGGAATAAAAGTTAAAGAAAACAGCCAGTCACGAGTGTGCAAAGATAATTTGTGGCAATCTAACATGTTAGTATTTTTGTCGTTAAACTTAGTATTAAGATGTGTGCTGGTATGTGTGCTCATACCTTGGCTTTCCACTTTTAATTAAAAAATGCTACAGTTCATTGCTCTGGAAGCAAAAGGAGGGAAATAAATGTCTAAAAGAATTTTCTAAACTACTTGCTTGAAGTATATTGCTGCTTAAGCAAGCTGCCTATCATTCTGTCTAGCATGAGGCACTGGTTCTCTCCAGTGCATGGCAGACCTTGATGGTGAGCTATATAAACCAGACATAGTTGGTTAATCTTAAAATCAGAGTTTTGTACCACAAAGAAACCATTAAACAATTCTGGAGAACTCTAATCTCTAGCCCTTCATTGCATGTGTTAGTTAAGTTGCTATGTTGACAGGTTTGTTAGCCTATCCAGTGAATATTCATCAAACTGTACAAACATTACTAAGTCATGCAGCCAACATTCCTTTACTAGAGGGAAGTCAACCATTGTGTAACTCACTGTGTTGCTTTGTCAGTAAAGAGCTCTGATTTTTAATTCAGATTAAAAACAATATATATATGTAGTAAAACATGCTGTAGGATGAGGATGACATTAAAGATGAACTATTAAAATTGAGAGTGTGGGAGGTGAAATTCAGTAGACTACAAACTCCAATACTTAACAGTTTTAATCTTTAGACTATGTAGTCAGTGAAATTATTTCTCATGATGTTTGCCTGTCTTTTTAAAAGATTTAGAAAGCAGGATGGGAAGGGGGAAGGTTAACTAACTAGTTTGGCTGTAGGATAAGTTATAAAGAATATCAAATGCTGTGATCACAACTCAAAATCAAGACTGTTTCATTCCAAATTAGGTATCTGTGGTTTTTTGTTTTGTGGTTGTTCTGTTTGGTTGGTTTATTTTGTTTTATTTTAATTCCTAAAGTGATAATTGTTCCTTTTCAAGCTAGAGTGTTGATTATCCATCGTCTATAATTACCACTTGCAGAACTCAGGAGAAGAAATTGTAGGGTTGTTCCTGCCTGGTGTGTTCCATTCCTCTCTTTAAATTTGTTCAACTTGCCAAACCCTTTAAAAGCCATTTTGTGAATTCCTTCAGTACTTTTTTAGTAAGTAGGGATCTGGGGTTGGCAGGGGTTGAGGAGCACGTTTCTGAAAGACTGCTTTTTAGAATGATTGTGCAAAGTGTAAGTTTGTTGTTGTGTACCTGGATTTATCAATAGCTGAACTTCCAGCTTACCACCAAATATGAATTGCTTTTGTTCACATCTGTTAACGTCTTTATTCAAGTTTGATCAAGACTTAAGTCACTTTTAGTGATTGCCACTCGTTATAGCCAGCAGGACTAGGGAAGTGATTGTGCCCCTGTACTCGGCACTGCTGAGGACACACCTCAAATGCTGTGTTCAGTTTTGGGCCCCTCACTACAAGAAAGGCAATGAGGTGCTGGAGCGTGTCCAGAGAAGGGCAACGAAGCTGGTGAAGGGTCTGGACAACAAGTCTTACAAGGAGCAGCTGAGGGAGCTGGGGTTGTTTAGCCTGGAGAAGAGGAGGCTGAGGGGAGACCTTATCGCTCTCTACAACTACCTGAGAGGAGGTTGTAGTGAGTTGGGTGTTGGTCTCTTCTCCCAAGTAACTAGTGACAGGACGAGAGGAAATGGCTTCAAGCTGCATCAGGGAAGTTTAGATTGGATATTAGGAAAAGTTTCTTCACTGAAAGAGTGGTCAGGCATTGGAACAGGCTGCCCAGAGAGGTGGTGGAGTCACGATCCCTGGACGTGTTCAAAAAACGTGTAGATGTGGCATTTCGGGACATGGTTTATGAGTCACGGTAGTGTTGGGTTGATGGTTGTACTTCATGATCTTAGAGGTCTTTTTCCAACCTTAACTATTCTATGATTCTATGATAGCATCTCTTGCTGATAAAATTACTTTAGAAACTCAAATTCATGTCTTCAATCTGTATCTTCTTTTAGGCTGCACAGTCAGTGCTGATTTCCCTTTTTGAACTCAACACTCCAGAGTTTACGATGCTATTGGGTGCTTTACCAAAAACATTTCAGGATGGAGCCACAAAGCTTCTCCATAATCATCTCCGGAATACAGGCAACAGTGGTCAGGTATCTACACCTCTCTTATTATTCTTTCTGAAGTTACTGGTGTTTTGAACATAAGTCAATTTCAGCAGAGTTACTTGTGAGAGCAAGAAGGTTGGTAGAGGAGGGGAGGAAACCCAAATCCTATGCAGAAGTCTGTCTCAGTAGCAGATACTACTCTTTATGGAATGCCTTTTCTTTTTCCTCTGGAGAATGATACTTTCTAAGTTTACGTTGCTTCCAAATGACTTAGTAAGTTTGAATGTGCTTTTTAAGAGTAGTTTATCCTTTACTCATTTCAAAGTTATACCTGATTGAGGTTACTAGTAATTGGTTAGCTGATCCAAGAAATTAAATAGAAGCTCTTTAAATATTTCTGGGCACTAGAAAATAAATAAATACAGTAAGTTAAAAGGAAGCTGAAGTCCTACTGGAGTATCTCTTATCACCTCTCCTCTTCCAGGGATCAATGGGAAGTCCTCTAACAAGACCTACTCCACGCTCCCCAGCAAGTTGGTCAAGTCCTCTCACTTCCCCAACCAATACATCGCAGAACACTTTGTCACCAAGGTAATGTAGACTGGTATTGCTACAGTTGTGCATCTAAGGCTTCATTACATGTTATCTAAAATTGTAACCCCAACAGTGAAAGCGTGGAGCGAATTTTGTGCAAAGTGACACATGCTGAAAAATAATCCCCCTTCCTCCACAGAATGACAGTACAGTGAACTGCTTAGCCTTCCTGAAGGGTCTGACAAGTGCTAGGGCTGGCCTGAGGTTGAAAGAGCGGTGCACCTTAGAGTGCAAATGGATTAGCAAGAGAAGGAACAGAAGTGTTCCCCTCTAGGAAGTGTTAGAATAGGTCAGCTAGGTCATCAAACCAGACTTAATAATGGGAGACTAAAAAAGTAGTAGTTCATCAATGTTCTGATCTTTAATTTTGTGGTACCGATGTTGCCAGCGAAGTGGGTTTTGTAATTTTGTTTTTAGCAATCAACTTACTGTGGAAACTGTTAAGTTCTATCAGTCCTCCTTACTTTGGAACTATTTTCAGAAAGAGAATGGTGTAAAAATCCCAGTTGTTTCATTCTCATAAGAGTAAAACAGAGCAAAAGAAGTTTTTTTTTCTTTGGGCAGATGCTGCTACATAATGTAGCCCTTCCGTTAGCTAGCTACTCCCAGTGTACTAGCTGCTAGTCCTAGCTACTCTGTCAGCGGCGGTATACTTACTAAGATGTACCATAGTACAGTTTTGTTATGTGGAGAGCCAGCTTTCTTCCTTAATGTGTTTCAAGAAAAGTAATAATTTTATTAATGTTTCTTGAGTCTCTGTAGTTCCATGCTACTGTTATTTAAAAATACAGGGTCACAAAATAAATCCATCTTAATTCCTGTGTCCTTCTCTGTGGCCCCCAGTGCATTTGACTATGACACTGAAAATATGAATTCTGAAGATATTTACAGCTCTCTTCGTGGAGTCACTGAAGCTATTCAGAATTTCAGTTTTCGTAGTCAGGAAGATATGAATGAGCCTGTAAAACGAGATTCCAAAAAAGATGATGGCGATTCGGTGAGTATTTAAACTCAGTGCCTCTTGGTATCAGCAAACCAAGCCAATGACTGATCTATTACAGATGATAAAGCATCTTTTTCAGTAGGTTTATATGTTTTGACTTCTGAAATTGGGCGTTTCTCCTAAATTACTTCAGAGCTTTGGAGAAATATGTTCCTAGTCTTGAACCACATTTTGGAAATGTAAGTGATAAATCTAAGTAGCACTAGCTGTTTGTTTATTTAAAATGTTAGCAATTTAAAAATAGATTCTCTCTCAAAACAGCTGGAGCTCAGTTTTTGAGAGGTCTGCGCTTTAATAGATGTTTTTCCAAAGGTTTTATTTTATTCCATACAAAGCCTGTGGCTTTTTCAGTGCTACATGCAGTGTTTCCAACTTCTGTTTCTATGGAACTTTGGCTTTCAGATTTGTTGAGCTTACCAAATATGTATATGCTTGAACATGTTTTTAATTTTTTGGCATCAAACTTCTGAGATAAAATACTGACACTGTTTCTAGTTCATTAATTTTTTTGGACTATGTACATTTCCTCTTTTTTTTTAAGGAACTGTTTCTTCTTATTTGAAGACTAGTTTGAAATTTTAGAAATTAGTAAAATTCATGAAATTTGTACGTTTTGGCTACATAGATCAATTAGCAATGTAGTTAATTGAAAAGTGTAAGTGTGTGTTTCACATGCTTATCTGATACTACTTTTCCCGCAGATTTGCAGTGCTTCTGGAATAGCAGACCTACGAGCAGGAAGTGGTGTGAGCGATACAGGCCGAACAGCTCTTGACAACAAAACTTCATTACTCAACACAATGCCTCCCCACTCTTCACCACGTTCACGAGATTATAACCCATACAATTATTCTGATGGCATCAGTTCATTTAATAAATCTGCTTTGAAAGAAGCCATGTTTGATGATGATGCAGAGCAATTTCCTGATGGTAAGCTTCAGATTGTGTTCTGTGCTAGAAGAAAACTGGTGAGATTTTCCATCTTTTAGTTCAGTTTCTGAATTTATTGTTAGCAATATAGGTATCACCAGTCCTGCTTCTTTGACAGGTTTTACAAATACTGTATGTCTAATTAGTTTCTTCGTTAGTAATCCTTTTGAGTGACATCATTGGATTACTTGGTATTTGTAGAGATTAAGGGTAAAAGTGAGATAAATACTTAACTATATTGTATACTTCTGGTAGTACATCCTGTTGCAGTATTGTCAATATAAATTTACTTACCAGATTGCTTTATGATTGAAATGTAAAGGGGGAAAAATAAAAAAATTTGCAGCAAGGAAGTAAAACTGGGTCAAATCAGTTTGGGAATTAGGTGAAAGAATAAGTGTTTTCTTAGTAATATATTTATATTTGAAACATGACACTGGCATTTTCTATTGACTAAACATTCTTTAGAAAAACAAAAACAAACAAAAAAAAACCCCAAAAAATAAAAACAAACAAAACAAAACACACAAAAAAAAATCCCAAAACCCAACTAGCTTTTATGAGGAAGGTTGTTCTTTTCGCCCATGTAAATGTAGGAACTTGGGACTGCTGTTTTGTAGGCTTCTAGAGCTTCTTTTTAATATTTCTCAGTATATCTTTGGGTAATTTTTTATATCTAAATGTTGGGAAGGTTCCAAAGTATCACTATTATTGTTATTTTAAAAAGTAGTAGGTGGTTTTCATAATCTGATATTCATTATTGTTGATACTTCATATTCAGTTATAGGATGAAATCAGTCTTGAAGTAAACAAATTTCTTAATAGTAAGGGACAAATGAATTTTCCCCCTTCTGACTGTTTTGCTTCTGTCCTCCAGCAAAGATGTGTTATAGAAACTATTGAAAAACAAAGCTATTTTCTGACAGCTATTCTAAAAGTTGGCTTTAAGTTTGCATGAAATAAAAAACAACTCCAAGTAAGGTGTATTTCTGTTTTCTGTTTAGTAAAGAGGCATATGGCCAATTATTACCATCTGAAAAAGATCAAGGGGAAAGCAAATTTTTACAAGTCATGTCATGTAAATATCAATAATTAAATCCCTTTGTCATCCACATACAGAGCTGGTTTGTGATCTGATCGAGATTCTGTATTACAGGGATCCTGTTGTTGCATGAGATAAGACTCTTTATACCTTCTGACAACATATTTCTGGATATTGCATTAAACCAAATGCAGTCTGTGCTGTGCCAGCATGTTCTGGTTTTGTAAAAATTCATGACTGGCTGGAGTGAAGCATCCCCATCCAGCATTAGTTTGTCCTGGCTGGAGGAGTCGTGCAATGCATTATTTAGGTGTGCTCTTTAATGGATATTAAAGTACTTGCATTCATTCCTGTATTAACCCTTAGTTTTTGGTTATACCATGTGTATTCTGTCATTAGTGTGTTCGTTTTAGAATTTCATCTAAGGTAACTTTGAAAAAGTCTGCATGAAAAAAGATACACTGAGCACTCAATTAGGAGTTGCATGCTTGTCCCATAAACCTGAAGTGCTTGTTGGACGTTAAATTTTAATTTTCAGAAACCCCACAGAATTGCTGCCTGTTAATGACACAAAGTACAGTTTTTACTGGACTCCTGGCTATCCTCTCATGTGTTACTTGGAGAAAGATGGGGAGAATATGGGGCTAGATAGGAAAACCTTAGCTGCTGATATAGTTCCATCAACAGCACTGAGGCATGAATGTACATTCTGCAGACAATTTGTGTTAGAGTTGAAAATTTGCAGTGGAGGAGATGCCACAGTGTACCCCACATGGCCATTCTGCCTCTCTTACAGTAAGAAGGTTTTCAGTGTAACAGCCTAAATCTTCCAACCACTAGCACTCTTTTTTCCCCCAAGGGAGATAGATACTCTTTATCTGAAGCATAGGGAAACGTGGCTTTCTAAGTAACTTCCAGACTCCTTAAAAGCAGTCCACAGTCTCAGGTTGAAAAACAGTGTTCTTTCTTCAAAGCAGCTTATTTATTTCAGCTTACTTCCATGGAAGTAGTGTTTTCCAAACACCTTCCTTTTTACCTGCCACTTCGTATACGGGCTTAAGATTTCTGCTTCTGTGTCTTGCCTTACACTTACCATCTTTTTTCTTTCAGACCATTACTCTGATTTATCATGATAATTTTCAATTTTTATCCTGTTTTTCAGAATGCTTGCAGCTGCTCTTAAATTTATGTCATCTGCAGATTTAATAAGTGGTCTCCATATTCTGTCGATGGCATTAACAAAAGCATCAAACAGAACCAGTCTCTGCACAGACCTGAGCAGGAACATCACTGGTATCCTCCTAGATTAATAGAAAGCCATTTATAGTCCACTCACCCTGCAAGTTGATTCATCAGGTTTTGCACCCATGTTTGCATAGCTTCTGTATTAAGATGTTGTGGGTGACAGCAGGAAAATCTTTCCTGAATTCAGGACCTAGCTATGTTTTCCCTTTTAACCCCTACACTGTTTATCCTGTCAAAAGGATATATTATTTGATTGGTTTGAGAAGAGCTGTTCTTCATCAAATATTTCTATCTCTAATGCATATTTTAATTCCTTCAAATGAAGTAGTTGCATCTGCTCCTCATTTGTGTTTTGTTTTCTTTCTGAAAAAGAAAGTTTGAGAGTAGACTTTGAATATTACTTGTTTTACACTTCTCCATTCTTAGTTGGAGACTGTTTGGAAATGAGATACTGGGTGCTAAGTCAGAGGAGTGGAAAATACAGGCTGTGAAGGCACATCCCTCTTGGTTGTCTTCATGTTTTTCAGGAATTCCAGCTATTTCTTCTACTAATGGAGCTTCTTTCCTGCCCTTATTCCTGCTTGGACATGGGTGCTACCTTCTCCTCTCTTTACCCCTTCCCTCCATACATTCAAGTTGCCACTTTGTTCATTCTGATACTTCCACAGTGAAGATAACTTTATTCAAACAGATATGGGTAGTTTTGCTAATTATGTGTCAATATGTATTCCCCAAAATAGGATTTACTATAGCTGTAATCTTCGCAGTTTGGTAGAGCAAGTGCAATAGTTCTGGTAATAAAAGTGATGATCTTGCTTCTGTAAAAGTGACTGTCCATTCTGCACATCTGTACTGATTAATAATCTGCCTAATGCAATTTCAGCCTGTCCTTTAGGCAAACATTAATGATCCATTTATAGAGTCTGCAAAGCATGCATTAATACAGAGGCAGTAGAAGTGCTTGCAGAAAAAAGTTTCTGCTGTCAGGTGCTCGTGTTCCTGATTATTCATGCAAAACAGAGTGTAAATAGGAATGTTGGGTACAAAACCAGTGTGATTTTTAAGGTAACTGATGTGTGGTTTTAAGATACTTGATACGTCGTACTCAGCTTTTACTTGTTTCTTTGTACAGGTGCTTTGTACAGCATTTATATAGGTTACAATATTGAATACAGTAATACAAGATGTTCAAGGGCTGCGGTTTCAGCATATGACCTAATAAATTTGTTATGGAGAATGTATTTCATGTCTTAATAAATAGAATAATTTTAGGAAGATGCAGTGCAGGCACATTTGCATTTTATGCTAATACTCAACCTTTTGCCTAGAAAAAAAATGTGTGTTTCTGTTAATTTATCCAAAAGTCTCAGTGCAAAGATAGAAGCTATATGCTTTTCTTTCTTGAAGGCTAAATGGGTCTTGATGATGGAATAAAGGCAACAACTTGATATTTAATTTTCATTAAGACCATTTTTAAGTTTCTTGACTGTTTGCAGATCTCTCTGTTTGCAGTCCAATGTTTACAGATATGGGTCGTGTTACTAACGCATTTTTCCATCATCATGGAATCATCTCTGATCAAAACTAAAATCCAGAGCCATCTCATAATGACTGCTGTCGGGAATCTCTGTGGGACTAACAGCCTTGGTTTGCTTCTATTTCAGCTATTTTGTACCAAGCACCATTCTTGTGCATTTTTTTTCCCCCGTGTTTGTGTTAACAGCCTACTTGTTGCTGTGGAACTATGGCTTACAAAAGTCTAAGCAATTCCGTAATATTAACGGAGAAAAGACATATTTACCATCTTGGATGGAAGGGTCATGTGGAAGAGGTAGCACTGTGTGTATAGATCAGAGTACTTTATCACTTTGGGTATTGCAAGCATAAAAACTCTTGCAGTACACTAGCTTACAGGGTGTTTTCTGCAATGTCATTGCAGAGTTGTTTTGGTGATTGTAAGTTTGCTCAGCAATGTCGGCTGCGCTGAAAATATAGTAGCCAAATTGCAATTTTTGCAGACAAATTTGGGGAAAAAGATAAAAGCATGCTAGAAAGCCAGCTAGCCATCATAGAAAATATCCTTCAGTTGTACACCAGGCACTAATATGTATTTGCAATCATCTGAGAACTGTGTGTATTCCTTTTTGACAGAGCCTCCCATGGACCATTCTGATCTGGTCGCAGAGTTACTGAAAGAGTTATCAAACCATAATGAGAGAGTTGAGGAAAGAAAGGCTGCCCTGTACGAGCTCATGAAGTTAACTCAGGAAGAGTCTTTCGGTGTTTGGGATGAGCACTTCAAAACAATACTACTTTTGCTGCTTGAAACACTTGGAGATAAAGAGGTAAATTCAGATTAATCCAGTTAAGAATGTTAACAAAGAACATGGCTTACTTTCAGTATCTTTGAAATTTGTATGGGTTGTAGGAAGGGCACAAATTCCAGTTAGTCTTGAAAAACAAAAAACTGTGGAAATACAGAAATGTCATGAAGTCTGAATGTCCTGGTGGTGAAAAAGGCATCAGTAATGCTTACCTTCTCAAGTATTCTTATTTGTTGATTCCCACACAATAGATTAAATGAAACACTTTGCACTGGGATTCAAAGCTTATCTATTAAAAGCCCCTGGTGGAATCTAGAATATCAAAACATCGTCTGTGGCAAAGCAGTTAAAAACATATTTCTAAAATACAGTAAAGCTCATTGTGAAGAGACTTGAATTCTGTGTAATTGTTCTCTACAAGGGCCATGTTTTTGAAATTACTGATGATCAAAAGTCACTAATACTTGGTTTTGATTTTCAAAAAAATTATAATTTGTAAAAGAAATTTCAAAAATGTATTTGCATGATGTGATGCTAAGGGTTTTATCAGCACTTGTGAAGAGTAACATTGCGGCTTAACTTCTGGGTAGCATAGATAACTTATTTAGGTTAGCAACATGTTTATGATATGCCACCTGAATTGTCTGCAAAAAGATAGATTGAGAAGAGTAAGAAACTGAGATTTTTTTCTAGCTTTATTTGTTAACACTAGGTTCATACTGCATATATGTGTAGAGCGTAATCTGGTACTTTTCCATTACCAAAGAGTCTTCCAGCTCCTGAACAAGTGTTAAAACGTATGTCTGTTTAAAGATGCATAACTCATTTATTTTAATATTAAATCTTTAGCATGCGATTAGAGCTTTGGCATTGAAGGTTCTAAGAGAAATTCTAAGAAACCAGCCAGCAAGGTTTAAGAATTACGCAGAGCTCACAATCATGAAGACATTAGAAGCGCATAAGGATCCTCATAAGGAGGTTAGTAAACAGTTATTCTATTTGTTTGAGGTTATGACAAATTATTACTGAATGAAACGGCTGTTCAAAAAATGTTTAGGAAATTAGTCAGATTTTACTGAGGAAGTAATTTGTTTAATAATGAAGCATTCAGCTCTTATTAGTTAAGACAGGTATGCCAGAAAAAAAAAACTGCAGTTTTATGAGCTCTCAAATGCTTAATATCAGCCCTAATAACAATTGCCTGGGGTGCTGTCCAAGAGGACATAGCAGCCAACAATGTGTCATTATAGCTCTTCAAGGAGTAACTGACGGGGGTTTTTTGCTTTCATGTCACCTTAAGCCAGATATGGGTGTTCTGGAGCTCTACAACAAGCTTCTGGATTTCATTAAGGTTTATGGTTGAGAGATGGGACTGAACATGACAAGGAATTATCAACCCTTTCTGCTTTTAGCCAGCTCTGCACCATTCGAGAGCGTGGCTTTGAATGTTGTTAGGGGAGAATGCACAGGATCATATCAAAGGGAGGATTTCGTTGTGGCTGAGAATAGTGAGGGGATTCAGAAGTAGAAGGATAACTGTAACCTGGCTCAGAAGTATGTGATGCACGTGTACACAATGAAGGATAATGCATGTAGATGTAAGGAATGCAAATACAGTAACCACCTCAATATTAAACCGTTCACATCAGTGTCACTGATGCTATGGAAAGAATGCAGGTTCATTAAATGAGTGCATCTTCTCCCTGCCCTCCCCATGCAAGGGCACTTACTGTATATGGAGCTTACTGTGGAGTTGAGGTTTCGAAGTTTGACTGCAGTTCCTCCCATACCAATGATTTTCATCACTCATCCGATACCCATTTCTCTATTCCCTGCACCCTCTTGATATGTTTCATATACTGAATATATTGCAGTGTCTTGTCCCCATCTTCCCTTCTCTGCTACTGTGGTTTTTCTCTCTCTTTGTTTCGTGTATATGAGAGAGAGAGTAGAGGGGACAATGATGGAGAGAAACAGTTATGGAGGTTTTTGTGCATCATTGATGTACAGACTGCTGATTTTGTGCAGCGGTTTGTCTTGTAAGATGGCAGACACCACAGCTTCACTGATATGAAGATCAGATATGAATTTTCTGTTGTGCCGATGTTGTATCCTGAGTTTCTGTACCTATTGACTTCCTACCCTAATTACTCTTGTTCTGCTTGTTCTACATGTTCTTCAGGCTTAAAGTACTCTCTAGTCATAGTTTCTTTCAAACTTAGAGAGGAATAAAAACAGCTAGATTGACTTCTAGAAGTAATAATCAGGGCCTGTCACTAAACCTGTTTTTGAGATGAATGTGAAAACATGTCTTGTTCAGTGATCACTGACATAACAAATGACAACAAAAGAAATTCCAGATTTACAAAGGTGGTGATATTTCAATAGCTGGTTGGGAGGGTATTGCAGAATAGAGAAATTTCAGGTCCGATTCAACAAGCAGGTTTGAAAAACTGATATGCATATTGCCAAGGACATAGATTAGCCACAGAATATTGGGAAGAGTCTTGTTTTTAGGAAGGTTATGTCCAACAGTTGGAATCTTGTAAACAGACTTTCAAAGGGCTCTCTATTCACATATTCCTACAGTGTTGTAGAGATCTTTATAGGAAATTTTTATGCTCAAGACCGTTACTGCCAGACCACAGGCTATAATAAGTCCCTTGTAAATCCTTTTTCTATGTCTCTTACTTATTCTTTCAAAAGGTGGTGAGGTCTGCTGAAGAAGCTGCTTCCATGCTGGCCACTTCCATTAGCCCAGATCAGTGCATCAAAGTTCTTTGTCCAATTATCCAAACTGCAGATTACCCCATTAATCTGGCTGCAATCAAAATGCAGACGAAAGTCATAGAAAGAGTATCTAAAGAAACCCTTACTCAGCTTTTACCAGAGATTGTGCCAGGTTTAATACAGGTAAGGAGAGAAGAAAGGGGCGGGGGGAATAAACAAACAAACAAAAGAAACTGTGCGTATATAAGAATTGCAAAGACTTTTTAAAGATAATATCACGTGGTTCTCATGAAGGATTTTATTTGTCTGATCGCTGATGGCTGCTTTGACCCAAAATAACTCAGTGGCAACAAACTCTGTGACTGGCAGATTGCTAAATAACAACTGTGGTTAGGACTCAAAGGAAATATCAGTAGGATATAAAGTACTGGTTATAGTTAAGTTTGGTAGATTCTTTAATTGTGAAAATTTTTTGTTTGTATCTTTTTCCAAGTTCTAATCATTTGGTCTGAAATTGTCCATGTTGTATTTGTGTATAATTGTAGGGTTTTATCACTTGGGGTTTGGAGGAGGCAACAGAAGTAGTCAGTTGGGGAAAGTTTAATAAAACAAGAAGGATATCAGAGGTTTCTCTTCCTTCGTCTTTAAAAATAATTTCTTTCCAACCTTATCAAGAGCCAAGACACATTAATTTGCACGTGATGGATAAAGACTTTTCAGAGTTTGACAGCTGCATTCTGCAGATTTTTGTCTTCAGTGGGTGTGATCCAATCATACATCTGCAGGAAGGCAGAGGCAGAGAAGGGGCCCTCTGAGAAGGGGGTGTGAGTGAGACAGCCAGGCATGGGTTACTAGCGAAGTGGCAAAAGAAACAAAAAACATTAAGGAACGAGATGGGAGTTAACGAAAGAATCTTTAGCTGTTAAGAGAATACTTCTTTCAGAGTGAGGAGGCTCTGAATGAAATGGTCTTCTGCTTTAAGTAAATATCTGTAGACTCTATAACAATTCCTCTTACGTACTCCCCTATCACATGACAGCAGCTCTGTTTTCAATGTAACTTATGAACAGGATTGTGTGGGTTTTAGTTTCAGTCTGGAAAATTATTATCAATGGTGATTAATAAGCAGCCTGCTTTTTAAGTGCATGCTCTGTATTTTGTGTGGGTTTTTTTGTTGGAATGCTTCGTTGGGCTACACTAGCATTCATTTACTGTAGACTCCAATGTATTTATTATAGTAAATAGGTAAATAGCTTTCTGAGGTTTTTAATCATTAACTGATAAGGTATTAATGTTAATTTTATTGCTTTCTAGGGTTATGATAATTCAGAGAGCAGTGTTCGTAAGGCATGTGTTTTCTGCCTTGTAGCCATTCATGCAGTAATTGGTGATGAACTAAAACCACATCTCAGTCAACTCACTGGCAGTAAAGTAAGTAAAAGATACCATTTAAAGAAATCGTGGTTCATACTTGCATGTATGCATTTGCATTTTGGTTGCAATTGCCAGAAAGTTTCATAAAAGTGTATACTTGAATGAGAATATCAGGGCTACTGAAACTCTCTGAGGATTAATGTAACTTTGTAATAAAATGTTCAAAACTAAAAATCCATAGATCTTTATTTATGCAAGTGTACGAACTTTAGCATTAAGATAAATACTAAATTATGTTTCCTGCTGCTGTAAAATGGATTTAGTTACTGGTCGTATCCCAGGTAGTAGTGATAAGGGCTGTACTCAGCATGGCTTTTCCTATCAGTATTCCTTGTCTTGTTTGTCGTGCAAGTTCTGATTGGAAAGCAATAAATGTAATATGTAGATGTTGCATGCAGCAGTTTTTATTTATTCTCCCTCCTTGTTATTTTGCTTTCATCAGTCCTTTCAGTACCTCTAATTTGAAATAATAGTAATAGTAATCAATTAGTCTGTGGTCCTTTCTGGTTCAGGAT
The DNA here is from genome assembly GCA_031468815.1 of Morus bassanus. Lineage (NCBI taxonomy): Eukaryota > Metazoa > Chordata > Aves > Suliformes > Sulidae > Morus > Morus bassanus. Next base: position 51,331,131 of record CM062567.1, on the reverse strand, counting down.
ATTAATGATTTTACTGACATCTCTTACATACAGTTTTTTGCATGCAAACAGCTGTATGCTAGTTGTGAATTTCTTCATGCTTGGGAATAAAACAGGACAATTAACTCTGTATATCTTTGAATAAGACAGTTACATCTTAAAAATACTCTCTGGCAGTGATTGTGTTCAATGTGATTTTAGGCAGTATTGGAAGCTTTAGTATGTACCAGCATCAACAACTCTTAGCTACTAGAGGCTTAAAACCTCAACATTAACTTAAAAGAAAAAAAAACCAAACCTGCCTTACTTAGACCAGCATTGTATTTGAGGAAAATATTCTGTCTATTTTAATCTAGCTACCTTAGATAATTCTCTTCCTTGCATCCTCAAAGAAACTTGAGCAGTTCCCTTGTGAAAAATTTTGCTGTTTGATGTTTTCCTTGGAAAGTGTGTTACCTTTGAATCAGCTGTGTAAAATACAATTCTGCTTTTGGGGAAAAGAAAATTATTTAATGTCTCCCTTTTTGTACCATTCCTGTAGTCTGTACAGTTTGCAAATACTAAACAAAGTGAATTTCTGGCTTAAATTTGCAGATGAAATTATTGAACCTTTACATAAAACGTGCACAGACAGGCTCTGGACCAGGGGATACAACAGCAGATATGTCTGGACAAAGCTAATGAAGCTGACGAGAGTTAACCAGGTCTCCTAAAGCAAGGGCACGGCCCTCTTCAGTGAAAGGAAAATCCTTACATACAACTTTTGGAACGTTTTTCTTGGGTTCCCCCCCTCCCCCCCCCTTTTTTTTTTCTTTAACCAATGGCTGTCCTCAGCCTGCATGTGACTGTTGCAATAGAATTATTCCAAATCCAAGGAAAAACAGTATTAACATCAGTTGATCAAAGCAGAATAAAATTTTAAAATAATCTAATCCATCAGTTATCCTGTTCACAATCCTCCGTGTCTTCCCATTAACTTTTGCCAGTGTTATTGTATTAAAAAAAAGATAATTTTTTTTAATGCTAATTAAAAAGGTATGCTTTAAGCTTCAGAAGTTAAAATATAAATTCTGTTGCTTTTATTCAGCTGCAGATAACATTACTTTTTTATTGCTATTTTGTTTGAGTATCATGTCCTTCGCTAGAAACAAGAAGTGATGTGAACCAAGGCTGAACTGGTCTGAACTGCAGTGAAACTCGTTCACTGTGTTGGTGGTTCATCATCTTATTTACAGCTTGTTTGGGATATTCTGGAGATTGAGAAATACGCCTATAAAAAAAAGCTGGATTGATCCAGTTCTGTAAAAGTGATATTGTTCATTGGTTGTATGTTTGTTGCATAAATAAGAATTCAGTGTGCGCAGCAGGGGACTGGTACAACCAGTACCTCTTAATGTGGAAGACAGCCCTTTCAGGGTAGCATTGCTGACCTGGTGATAGTGTGGCAGTCTGCTTTTTAGCAGCAGAGTTAATGGTCACTTGATGGACGTGAACCATCCTTGTCACCTTTCGTTCTTCAAGCAGGATGCTTCAGAATGGAGTGCTCTGCCCAAGCATGCTCAGTATGTATTTATCTTTATCACTAGAATGTTTCCTCTCAACCTAATTGCTGGAACAAGTAGTCTTGTATTGTAACTCACATGGGATTTTATGACAACAGTGCAGAAAACTATTTATTCGTTACCTTCCTAAAAGCACCAAGATTTTCTGCATTGAATTTAAATGGGGGGGGGGGGGGGCGGGGGGAGAATAGTCACAAATGCTATGGATCTTGCCACCTTTTAATTTAAAAAAAAAATAAATATATATTTTGGATGAGATGGGAAAGCTGCACCAAATTATTTGCATGGTTTTCTTGAATAGCATCCTCAAGACCCATCTGGTTTAAGGTGTGGAATTGTTTCCAGGGTTTGTTTTTCCATTTTTGAAACAGAGTTAGTTTATTGTGAATAATGGTTCTTTGTATTTATGAACTTGGTAATGGAAAGAGAACAAAGATCAAGTAAATGTGTCCCTAAATGTTGTCTTTTTCTTTTTTCTTTTTTCTTTTTTCTTTTTTTTTTGGTCTTGGATATAAGCAGCGAGCTAATTAACTGAGAACTGGGATGAAACAGTGCCCTTCCCAGGAATGGTGGAACTTACCTTTTCCTGACTTTTTTCCCCTTTGACTGTGATGTTGTCTAGTTGTAGGAAGTGTATCCTGATGAGAGAGAAAATAGCAGTGCCAAGGATGATGATCTATGTGAGGCTAAAATTCTCTCTACCTCTTCAGAATGACTAATTTTTGACTGAGCTGCTGCATATAGCACCCAGTGGAAGAACTATCTACAGAAAAATCATTTTTTTTCCCCAAATTATCACTTAATGTGTATTCAAAACTCCACTCTTCAACATTGCAGCCAAATACCATAAGAAACTACTTAGACACTTCACTTGCTAGGAACCCTGAAAAGCAAAACGGAATAAAAATTGTCAGATGCTTGTAGTTACATGAAAGGTTGTTTTCACTTTAGTTGGAAGTGAATCCAATAGGAGGAGCTAAGATGTGGTTGTTAAAGAAGCAATGCCATTGCAGAGATTTATTTGGAGGAGAAGTTGTAGAAATACATGTAAAGACTTAAAACCAAGACTGTCATAACTCGTCTCTAGCCCTTTTTAGCAGCTACAACAAGAAAATAGTATCTCCTCTTTCTTTCTTTTGTTATGTGTAACATCCTTGTTGTTTTCTACTGTTTAATTACATTGTGTATTTATAGTTCTATGCTTACCATTGTGCATATACTGGCAATAAAATGTACATAACATTACTTAAAAAAATAGCAATGTATACATTCTGGTTTTCTGTTTTATTTGATCACATGCTATAAGAAAAATTATAAATGAGATTGATACAACATTGGTTAAAAAAAAAAATTTATCTTCATGTTTTGTGTGTCCAAATGATCTTTCTTTATATACTCTTGTTACTAAATCTGACTTGACATTTGAGAACATGCTGTGAATATAGGTATGCTAGCCAAAAATGGTTTTGGGAAATTGAATAGAATCTTTATGAACACCCAGCTTCCTTCATCTAGGCAGGTTTCTTGTTTACTATTTTGTTTATTTGTCCACTATACATTGTTTGCATTTTATTTTCTTAATGTTTCAAAAATATTTTTCAGCCTACAATCTTGTCATTTACATTTTGATTATACAGAAGATCACTCCCAAAGAACTGCACAAATTCTAAGCTTAATAGTCCAATATGTTATTCCTGCTTTTTCTACAGGTAATATTTATTTTCAGAGGATCCTTTCAAGATGACTGCTTTTTGTCATCTTTTTGAAGATGGTAGTTCATACTGAAAAAATAAGTTATTGAAACATACAGTATATATTCTGGATCAACCTAATTTTTTTGTGTGTGTAAACAAAAGTTGATAAGAAAGAACTGTTTTTATCCCCTGTATGACTGAAAAATTTTGCTCCAAGTAGGGGGGGGAGGAAGATATTTACACTAAGTTTGTCCCTCAGTTTTGCTTCTAAGCCACCTTTAAATGTTCTAAGTGTGGATATCCTATGTATTAAAAAAATCTAAATGCAATATATTTAAACGACTATTTTATTATGATATGACTAGTTCTGTTTCCGGCAAAGATGGGGCTGCTGTAGTGGATAGAATCTGCCTAAATCGAAAATACTACATGGAGCCATCAGAATGTAAGAATTTGCAACAAAATTATTTCCACTGCAGCCAGTTACCAGATTCACTGCGTTGCTTTTTGCCTTCATTTCCTGTATTATAAATAGACATTGTCTCAGTTAAAGTCGAGCAGTGATTAGTCGTGCCTTGTATTCCTGCTCGAGGTGGTTTCTCTAATGGATTAGCATAAAGATCTGGGAAAAATTAGGACAATTGTAAGCTGCTGTTCTTTCAGAAAGGGTTTCTTTATGTTCTTTCTAAGACTCTGTAAAGATGGGTCATTGCGATCATTTGAATACTGAAATGTAATTCTTAAAGGTTGGGTTTGGGCTTAAATAAAAAAGGGAAAAAAGGAAAGAAGGCTACCTGCTGATCAGGATAGGAGATGCATATCTTGGATGTCTTGGACTTGGATGTTATTTGCTTTAAAGAGTTTTGAGTAACCCATTATGTTCAGCTGAAGTCTTAGCAAGGAAGTTGGGATAGTGAATGTAACTTGAAAGGAGAGCTGATCATGTAAATTTCCCTGAGTTGGGTTGCCTGTTTGTTTTTGAAGATAAAGGTTGGAACAGATTGAGTTGTGCTTATTTTTTCCAGTCTGAGTCCCAGAGCAAAAAGAACAAACACTTGTATCCTTAAACACTTACATATTCGTAGTAGTTCCTCTGAATGGTTAAATGTTTGAGGAAATCCACAAACGTACCCATGTAAAAAGGCTATTGAGAATGCAGGCCTGAAGTTCTCACAGTTTAATTTTCAGCAAAAGAACTCAAATTCTGAATATGACATTGTCCCTTGGAAAACAGTCATAAAAGAGGAAAAAATCTGTTGAATTATGCTACAGGTACTCCCTGTGATAGGCTGGTGAGAATGGTTCAGCTGGTTGTGGTAACTTCCACTGTGTCAGGTTGGGACTTAGCAAACAAACATAGAACGCAACAAACATAAATATGGTGGAGATAGATGGGCAGTTTGGGAACTGGAGGATTATCTGGAGAAACAGAATGGATGTTTTCTCCCAATTAAAACAGTGAACTGATCAGTTTTGCAGTTGTAGTACACTTCCAGGTAAGATGAAAGTCAATATTCATATTACATTCTCTAAATAAAACTTCTTACATTTTCCCCCCTACATTTTGTAATTAAGTCTTCCAACTCTTTAAAAGCACATACTTCAAATATTTGCCTCCTGTATTAGAAATATTCTCTTATGCAGATTAAAATTTTTCTTTATTTTTTGTTAAAACACAGAAGATTTTTAGTAAAGGGGGAAGTTGGAGAAACTAACTGTGCTGGTCTGGCACGTGGGAAAAATCAAACTTCATTTACTGTTTTTTTCTATCTTGTGTACATGTTTGTGTATTTTAAGACCTCAAGGGTTCCCAGGCTGTGCAGCTTGGATTATCCCAGTTAAAGGAGTTTCTTCATTTGCTGATAGGATTTTAGGATAATAAGCACGTTTACTGAGAAGTGTCCTACTGAGGAAAGCTTGCTAATAAGCAATTTATGCGGGGACAGAATCGCAGCTGTTTGTAAATTGCCGTTTAACAGTAACTCTTGGAAACTTCGAATGGTATTTTGCAAGCAGTTTTGAATACTGTATGATTTCTGTCAAATATAAAAGTTCTGTAACTCAATCGATTTTAGGTAGATACAAGTGATCCTAATGAAGCATATTTTGAGGGAGTAAGATTGGAAAAAATGATGGATAGCAAAACATGGAAAATACCTTTCTTCAGTGGAAAAAGCAACATACCTGAATATAACTGTTTGATACCCAGACTTGTTGCCATTGGCACTAGGTAGGAAGGTGACTAAACCTTCTCTTGGGTATCAAAGTTTTACAAGTTTTCCATTGTAGTGTGGTTCCTTTCCTAGATGGTGCTACTGTCCACCAGTGCAAATCTTTGGACCTCTACAAACTCATACTGGAGTCAGTTCTGTTAACTCTGTGTCAGGCTAGATTCAAAGGTGGTGCCTGTCTGTCCAAGGAAGATTTATACCAGTAAAAACAAACATGTAGATTTAAGTTAGGCAGTAGACGGACATTCTCAAAAGTCAGCTAGACTGGTTAGTTATTCCCTCACCATCTATTCATCTCTACCCATGGCAGAGCCAGCAGAGGACCTTGTGGGAGCTCCCTTCATCTATTCCAGGCAAATCATGTCAGGGAACAATCTCAGACTGGTCCCTCAGCAGCACCCTGGGATCAGAAACTTCTGCCAGAGATGCTGGCAAAAGTGGGCATCTCTCCTCAGCTGTGCAGGGTGGGGAAATACAAAAAACAACAATAACAACAACAACAAAAAAAAAAACACAACCATTTCTTAGCACCGTTTGTTTAGCCTGAGCATAATTAGCTCATGTTAAAATACAAGGGAAGACAAGGAAACTGTGGTTTTAACTTGGTTTAAACAGCTGAAGGGCAAGCCTGTGCGGGGAACTGGATGTCAATTAGAATTGCAGATTAGCATGTTTTAAAATGCTTAATTTATCTGCTAATGTGAAATAATGCACTTGTATACCATTACAGTTACATTTCAAGTGCAAAAAGCCTCTAATCTGGTAAAATAGTAATTTCTGGCCTGTTACTTTTTTGTCCTTTCAGCACAACTTAAATTGATTTGTCTAAAATGCTTTTACACCATACTAAATGTCATTATAGATGGTTGTATTTTTATGTACAGAAATTCTGAGGTGTTTGATATGGTTTTTGATCTTTCAGATGACAGCTGTGGCCGTGTTGGCCAACTAATCAATTCAACTATTTTACCCAGATGAAATTATCTCTTTTCCCTAAGGAGTTTTCATCCACCACTATTTATATAGCCTGTATTTGCTTAAGAAGAGAAATCTTAATTGGATGTTACCTGATTGTTCAGAAATTGTCAGAGGAAACCCTTTAAAATTTTACTCAAAGTAACTGCTGCCCTTTCTCAGAAGTCTGTTAATGAGCCATTGCTTCTTGAACCATGCAAGAAGGGAGATTTTTGCCCTGTTAGGAAGTGGAAAACCACAGGATTGTTAAAGAATATAGCAGGGACACATGGTATATATACTTAATTTAACTCCCTGTAAGTTGTAGCTCTTGTTCTTAAAAACCTTAAAAACCCTGTGTGGTTTGTAATGTTTTTAGGAAGGGCATTTTTTTGGAATACAGAATGTCTTGCTTTCTGCATTGGGAATTAAGAGGAAAACACTGATATTGGAGGATTTTTGTCCTCAAAGCCAAGACAGCACAATGCTAGAAAATGTTAGACCTGGCAGAGTACCAAAGCTGCCTCAGAGCCCTCAGGTAAAAGGGACTTTGTCCATTAGGAATGAGAAGGAACTGAGCTGTGTTTTCTGTGTCAGAACATGCAGGAAGCCTACATTGCCGTAGCAGTCTGCCAGTCCAGACACTGATATTTTTTTTAGATTTGCAAGTAGTCACATGGCAAGTGTAGAATAGCAGGATAACAAACACCTGAACTTATCCACCTTTACAGACTTCTGAATCTTCTACAAAAAAAACTGACTCCATCCTTTGCCACAGCCCCAAAACCCTGCTAACCTAAGTTTTGATTTGGGTATGATGTGATGGGTTAAATCAAAATTTTCTCTGGGCAATGTTGGTGTCTAAATCTCTTTATGCCTACAAATCATCTCCATATGATAGGTTCCTTTGCAGGCCTTAAAGTCTTCCTAAAAGGCAGCAGAAGAAACAGAAGAAAGCAAAGGTAATACCTACCATGTCTCCGTCTCATAAGATGTGAAGTCAGTAAGGTGTTTATTCCTCAGTTCATACCTCAGCACCTTAATCGCATCCTCTTAGATTCAGAAGTAGGTTAGGTGAGGAATATGACTGTGGAGGAATAAACTACAGAGCAGGAACACCCTGCAATGGACACTTTCAGACTTTTTTTAAGAAGTCCTTTGTTCCCAAGAGGAAAGGAGCATACCTTGCATTCTTCAGAAAAAGCCGAACGTTTTTTGTGAACTGACAGTCAAGGCATTGGAAGCAATCCCTGTTTTTCCTTTACATATGAAGTTAGTTCTCCAAGTGCCTCTCATCAAGGAGACACTGAAGCAAGTCCAAGCACAGGGTCTGCTACGCATCTAATGTATCTCGTCGAAGTGATCAGAAGGAGCTGTTGAAGTACTCAATGCGCTCAGTTATGCGTGCCGTTCTGGTCAGATGCCCCATGACGTGTTGCTTTGTCTCTGTGCTCTTAGTGTCCTAAGATTTCTACTGGAATTTAGGAGGTCTACCAAAAATATTCTCTATGGTTTTTCCCATTTCCCCTTTCTTTTTTTTTTTGGCAGCCCTGCTTCGTAAGAGTTCTTCTGTGTCACAGAGGAAGGACTGGTAAATGCAGCAGTCCTTGCAGTGCTTCAGTGTTAAGCAGGCCCAGATTAGGATGCCTAAAACCATCCAATAATCCAGAATAAAGGTGGCAGGTGGACATGGATAATATGTGGGCATTGCTGCCTATCCTTTACTGCACTAAACAGACACAGTGCATTGCTGTTTGCAGACTGTCCGTTAGCAGCGATTGCGTACTTACTGCCACCTTCACACATAGCAGTAGGACGGGGCTGGGTCAACTCTTAATGCATCAGGAGGTGTGTGGTGAGAACTGCAAGTCAGTGCAGCGGTGGATCACTGCAAATGATGCAGGCATTTTTCTTCCTTCTGATTGTTACCTGTCAGTGTTAAAGTTCATTTATAGTAGTGGCAATGAATACAGTCCCACTACCCACGTATTTAGGAGAGAGAGAGAGGTGGTGTATTCAGAAGTGCATATAAGGAAGGGCTGGAAATATGTTCCAGCACCTTTTACATATCTGTATGGTGGACTCGCAGCCCATCCAAGCAGGGAGTATCATCTAGATGTGCATACCTCACTGTTACATAGTGATTTAGGTGAACAGGGTCACCGCTGTCTGGTTTGACAGGTGTTTTCGTTCCAAAGTTACCCTGCATTTGGCAGCAACTCTTACCCAGCCAAAAAGAGTCCAAAGACCAAACCGGATGCATTAAAATAGCACTACTTTCTCCTCCATACTCTGTTTTGGGGCTGAAGTGTGTAGGGATTGCTCCTGCATATATATAAACCTGTCTTCTAATTTTAAACCAACCTAGCATTTTAAACACAACTAAAAATCATCACTAGACAGCAAAAACTTCCTTTAAATAATTTTTTCATAATATATACTGAATTTACAATGTCTTACATGGTATTTGATTGAGTTTTTCCATGTGGTGTTGTCTGTAGAATAATTTTTACTTGCCGCATAGGCAAAGATGACACTCTGCGTATATAACCAGTTACAATTCCAATATTTAATGGCATTTGCTGTAGTTCTCAGATGGGCAATCAGAAAATGAAGTGAAGAGTCTGGTCACTATAAAAAAGATGAGCAAATTGAATGATGCCTTAGGAGACCTCATCATTTTGGATGCTGCTCAAGGAAAAAATCTAATAATTAAAGTTTTCAGGCACCATAGGCTCAAGTACTTAACTTCAGTGCAGATCCACCCGTTAGCAAAACATTAGCCTCCCCACCTTAAATTTCACACTGGACTTTGCATGCCATACACAAGCCTTAAAGCAAGAGATATTTTAAATAAATAATGTCTTGTTGTTTGTATACACAATGCTGCTTTGCTGAGATCTGTTTCAGTACTTACTGGGCAGATTAAAAAGAAAAAAAAAAAAGCCCCTAACAATAAACAGAACAAGATAAAAAGCTCACCTTATTTGTCCCCAAACTTGCAAGACCGTGTAACCACATACCTTTATGTCTAGAGGTCAGTCAAGGGCAGCAGGTGTGGGTGTGGGCAATATACAGTGCTTCACATGGCAAAATACCAGAACTAAATATAATCTGGGAAGTTTGTCCTGATTTTAAAAAACTAAGCTATACCGTACATGAAGTGTTACACATACACTGTTTGCAACAAAGATGGATCGAAACATGAGACTGTAAAGAGAAGAAAGAAAAGAAATACTGTTTCTTAGTGTTTAATTTCAGTTTGAATAACAGTATCTTTCCTACATGTTCTGCCTAGTATTTACCATACAAGGAACTCAAAGCTTCTATAAGCAGTAAGTCAAGCATCTTGTCAACCCTTGGACAGAAAAAAAAAAAAGAGGCAAATTTTTCTCTTCCATGGTGCTTTTGCATGGAAGTCCACAAGATGTGATTCTCCTTTGCTTCACGTTGTCAGGAACAGTGGTCGCAGGGGGATAGGGTGGTTTGTAGCAGCAGCTTTTGTAGCCACGCTCTCAAGTTCGAAATAGTTTGCATACATGAGGTGTGGCCGTAACACTTTTTGAACTTCTGTCTTTTATAAGACGCAGGTACTTAGAAACTGAGATCAGAACAGCCTTCATCATTTCACCTTCCTCTACTAATAAACATCCCATCTTCTTAGGGCGGTATCTTTTTGGATGCAACCAATGACTCCATTATTTTTAGTCTGCATGAGTGTAATACTTGAAAAGTCAAATGACAGTAAGAGACCGAGTGGGCATGTTTGCCATGATGCTCCTGTGTTTTATTATGGCCTCCTTGTGTGGTTGGTAGAGTCAAAGCTCTGTCCACAGCTGGGCAAGCTAATGATAGAGAGGACTGAAATCAGAGAACTGAAGTACCTAGGCCTAACAGCTTTCACCCACTATCCACACTCAAAACATACGGGGTAAGCCCAGGCCAGTAACCTAATCTGCAACTGCTTGCCTGGCCTCCCCTGGGGTGGTTATTTTCAATGACAGCAAGTTGTCTCTCTTGACCTAAGAACAAATCTAGGACTTCTGATATGTTGTGTTATTTAAAAATACCAAAATTAATTCTCAAGGGGCTAGTAACAAAGTCTACTGTGCTAAAGATGAAAAATAGGAGTGCAGTTGTTTAGTATTCGTATGTCGATGTACGTGTGTGTGTGTATATATATAGAAAAGAAATAGTCTTTTTAGATTAGTCTGGGAATCTCAATTGCTTTTGCTCACAAGTCCTCTCCTGGACTTCACAAAAAAAGACTGATCAAAACTGCAGTGTTCCCACCTGCATTTTGACAAACCAGCATCTGTCAAAACCAACAGGCTACTTTGTTGGGGGGAAGTGCTGGATAACTTAAAGCCACATGAGCTCTGTGGGATACGCATAGAGCTGGGAGCCACTCCGGGCTAGGGACTGAAAGTTCTTCAAGTTTAGGGGAATCTGTGGTATTATTCTTTCCATGTCATAGAAATATGAGTCACAGAACAAAACAGACGTCTACCCCCTATGTGGGAAGCTCACGTCAGCCCCAAGGGAAGATTGTGAAAGTGGTTTGAGGGCTGTGTAGTCCTTTTCTTGAGAATAATCAGTGCAAAGGGAAATAGGGCTTCCAAATACAACGTGCTGTACACATTTAACACCTTTGCCTAAACCTAGGGCGGAAGACGGAGTGATTTTTATTTTACAACTTGCCAGTAGATGGAGCAAACTGGATAGCAGGATACATGCTCTTTTTCTACAGTCACTGAAATCAAATTAATTATTTAAAAATGCAGCAGTGATCACTGGGACTCATGCAGCCCTTTACATCTGCTAGGAGGGCGCTTATTAAGAGTATGCAGTTACATACAGACATGTAAGTGATAAAACTAACCTTGAGAAGACTCCCCCAGCTCTCATCCTTGCTGGAGCAAAGATCAGTTTGTGTACACAAGCCGGTCTGTGTTATGTCAGCCCTCCCTGAGGTATCTCGGTGCCTCTTGGAAGAGAATAAATAATCTCTTAGAATCACTAAGCCAGCAATCCCGATTCTTGTCTGCTTTTCTGGACAGCATCACATGTGAGCGTTTCTTTCTCTTCCCGTATTCAGAGTTCCTCTTTTATTATTATTCTGGCCTTCGCTTTTTGTTTGTGTTGTTTGATGTTGAAAGAGAATGGGAAGTCAAAGGAGAACTGCCTCATGCTGTGAAAAAATCCAACCAACAGTGTTATTTGTTTGAAGTTTTTTTGACTGCTGGATATTACTATCACTCTAATAAGAAGTAATTCCTTTTTGTTTTTTCAGAACCTTGCTCTTTGATATTCTGATTTTCATAGCCTGGGTGTTGTCACAATATTGCAATACCTTTTAAAAATATCTTTTTATAGAATGAATTGCAGGGAACAAGCGCTGTGTGCTTGTGTGCGGGTGGTATTTAAAACAAACAAACACCACCCCCCCACCCCCCCCCAAAACAGCAAACTACTACTATTTGTCACTAGTCCTTCCTATTTCAAGCAGAATGGGTGCCCTCTGCAGGTAACTATTTTCAGATGAGGTTTTTGGATGTGTGCCCCTTTTTATTTCTGAGTGTCAAGGTCCTAGCCGGATCGACCAGTACTATTTTGTGTGTTTTTAAAGTTGATATTGCAAACCCAAGCAAGCAAATGGCACTGAGACATGAGCGCACCAAGCAGCTGGTTTGCATCTGAATATGATTTTTCCCTAAAGTGTGTGTGGGGGGGGGGGGTTGGAATAAATATTTTCCCTGCAGTTTGATAGTGTTTTCGTTGTTTTGTTTTGTTTTGTTTTGTTTTGTTTTGTTTTGTTTTGTTTTAAAATCTTTTTTATGGTAAGAAGGTAACTATAAAGTTGTACTGTGTGTAGTGGCCTGCCACCTGAACTTGTAAAGAATGAACAGGCAAAAGGGATCCAGTCGAAACACTACTGAGAAGGCATCTTGCTCGCCTGAAAGAGATCATTGTATATTCCACCTTTTTTCTTACTCTTTTCCAGGTTATAGTGTTCAAGTACTCTGAGTGGACTGCGTAAAGAGGGAGCTGTATGCCTCTCTGAGGCAGAAGCGCTATGAAATTGCTCTTTCTCCCGGTCCCGTACCACACAGTTCTGCTCAGTGAGGCTCTGGCAGTGTGGAGCGGGGGGAGGAGATGTTGGTGAGGTCTGAGCTGCACTTGATGTCACATCAGCTAGTACTAAAGCCTTGCTGCTAACGGCGCAGCAGGTTTGGGGAGCAGCAGAGTAGTTGGGAACCGGTCAAGACTTCACCTACCTGCCTCTTCTGGAGAGAGTGACGCTGCCAAACTTGCTGGCAGCAGCTAAATGTAAAGGTGTGAGAGGAACCCATCTGCAACTTTAATCTGAATTTGTGTATTTGTTTTCTCTTTCCTCTCTCCCATCGCTGCAGTGACCACCTCTTAGCTGAGCACAACGCTTCATCGCATCCCAAAATGCTTTTCTGGCACAGCCAGCCTGAACATTATCACCATCACCAGTATCCCACCAGTAACAGCAGCTACCTGCGGTAAGAAAAGAACAGGGGTGAACAGGGGTGATTTGTAACAGTAATTATAATGCTATAACATGCAAGAATGCAGATTGCACAGCCTTTGCTAATTCACAAGTTTAAGCCTTCAAATAGAGCTGGTGATCGTGGACCCTTTGAGAACAGTCTGAGCAGTACAGTCAACATCGTGGAGATTTACTTTCCTATAGCTCCACAACTTTCACAAACCATCCCACCGTACGTGTGTGCTAGTAACAGTGACGGGAATGTTTTACTGCTTAATATGATATTCACAGATGTGTTAATTTTTTGTTTCTTTTTCAAATTACATTCACAGCCTGTAGATAAAACTGTTTATATGACGTAACAGAGACTTATGAAATACCTTGATGTTTCGCATCTGCTTTGGTTATCTGCTGAAGCTCAGCTGATCTGCAGGATCAGGACTACAGGCTGCTTGTGCTGTCAGTCCAGGCACACTGGCTAAATGCTTTGCATTGAAATTCTGATGCAATATATAGCTTATTGCATCAGCATATTCCTGTGAGCTATGAACCTACTTCACCTCTTCATGACTAAAATATTATTTGTGTGCAGTATTCAGATTTTTGTTATAATTAAAAAGGATTATGCTTTGATAAGAGCTAGGCTCATAGATTCCAGATAATCTTGATGTTAACTGAGTTCCAATTTATAATGTGGTTCCCTCTCTGTATTAAACTTCAGCTTATTACTTTTTGGCTAAATACAACATACGTAAACACGACAGTGTTTAATCATCTACCTTGACATGGCTTTTTGTATGTTGGTAGTCTCATACCTATTGCTGTATCACAACATTCCTTCTGCTCTTGTAGAACTGTTGACTAGCATATTTTTATTAGAAATGTGTGAAGTGTTAGGTTTAAAAAAAGCAAAGGAATTGCGGCTATATTTGGGTTCCAAAGTGTGAAACTAATGAAACTGCAGTGGAGTTTTATAAAATCAGTCCATTTCAATACAAAGGTCAGGGTGATTTGAAATTCATGTTGACTAACACAAATACATAGCAAACACAGCGCCGCTTCTATTGACTCAAGCAGTAAACCAGAAACAAAGAACGGGTGCTGGTGTTCCCTGATGCAGTCCTGTTTACAAGTGACGTGCACGGTTCCCAGTGCAAAAGGAACCAAACACCAAGGGGAAGCTTGAGGATGTCCACTCGCACCTCCGGTCCCCCCTTCTTTAGCCTCTGTTCAGCCCAGAGGAGCTGTGTCCCCTCATAGCTTTTCTCAGGGCCCGTTTTCAGCATGGCCTTGTCTGTCTTCGGTTTCCCCACCCTTATCTAAAAATCTGCCACTCGAGTCCCTCTGAAGTTACTCTTCCCACACACTTTTGAGCACCTGCCTTTAGGTTTGGATGGCAGCACGCATCTGTGTTTTGGTATTGAAATACAACGTAGCAGAGACACTTCCGTAAATTAAGGGTTGTGTACAGGAGCTAATAAGATTGGCCCCTGAGGCCGATTAGCGTAAGCAGAAAGGATACAAACCTATCCTAGTTCAGGTACTAGGCTTCACTCTGGTCTTAGTGGAGCACCATGCTTCAGCCCCACATCTGGACATCAGTAAGGCTTATACGGAAACAGCAATCGACTTCAGGGGAGGATGCTGGCCAGCATTAGCGAAGAGCAGATGGAGAATGGAGTGTCCCAGGATCCCTTCTCCCACATCTCAGTAAAACTGTACTTAGAACGCGTCTATGCAGATACATTTGCAAAATCAGGCTCCCACTGCGTGAGCTTCGCTCTCTGTCGTACCAAATCTCCAATTCCAACTGGTAGGTCTGGTGACACAGGTGTGCAGAAATGGAATGGCAGGGCCACAGGGAATGCCATCTCTGCCAAGTTAGGCTTGTGGATTTGACCTGCTCAGAGGGTTAGAGAAGCAATTTGAGATCTCAAAATGCTTCACTCCTGTTTCAGAGAATTCCACCAGGCAGGTAGAAAGTTTTGAACGCTTTTCATGTAGGCAAAGCTTGGGAGAGAGACGGGAGGAAAGCACTGTTATTCTGTAAAGTGTACAGAGTCTTCTCTGTCCTGTAGCCTCTGCTCTCAGCCTTACTGAGAAGCAAATATTTACAATTTAGGCACAAATTCTGCAATCTCATCCTCAAAACAGGCTCATGTGCCTAACTTGTGGGACCCTGTATGGGGCTTATATTGTCTGTGTTGCAGAATAGGAATTTTATTAGGAAAAGAGCATGAAAAGTGTACCTTATGTGCATAGTATGTGGATTTTCAATGCTTCCTACTTTGTTAAACCCACTCTCGTTTTCTGTAGAATACACACACAGAGCATTAGAAGTGTGACAATTTTTCCACTCAAGACTGTTTGTTGCTCATAAAGAATACAAAGAACTTTACTTTTGCAATAGAAATCGGTATTCTTCATTTGCTTAGTCTTTAAAATAGCTTGAACTTGACTCTACCCTCCCTGAGTATAAGGCAAATATCTAAGTTCAGCAACAAATGATCCCAAAAATTAAATTATGGGAAGACTAACAGAAAAATTAGGATTAAAAATTAAAACAAGCTATGGGACCAGCTACCATTCATACTATAATATGCAGAATGGCAACTGTAGGCATTAAAAAAAATCACAGGGCTAGTTTAAAAACTGAAAAAGAAAATAGAAAAAATTGTTTTCAAGGTTTCTCTTTTAAGCACTACCTGTCTAAAGATATTTTTTAACTCTTTCGACAAAAGTTGAGAACACTGCATTGTAATCACAAAAGTTGAGTACTTGAGCTGATTTGCGCTGAAGCTACAGCTCCATACGTTGGAGTTGGCTACATCTGGCCGGCAAGCGGTGTTCGTGTGCGCTGCTCGTCCTCAGCAGATGATCTGAGAATGGGACTGATCAAGGAACCTGCCCCAAAGAAAGCTAACACATCACAGGCCTGTACTTTAAAAACAACAAAAAAACCCAAACAAACACCACATACCTCTACTAGAAAACTTGTAGTAAATTAGCCGGGGATAGAAATAATGCTAACGATATGCACTGTAATATTCGTAATGTAATAGAAAGACGTTTTGTGTCCTAAAATAGCTAAAGGTAACATCTTCAGAAATGCTAACAGTCAGTTTGCTTATCACGGACAAGTTTTACCAAACTTTTAAAGAGTGAACCACAAGAGGATGGGTCTTACTGTACCCACTCAAGATACCCTCAGCAGGGGCTGGAATTTATGTCAGAAGAAAGCAATTTTCAGTATAAAAATCATCAGTTTATGATCTTGTAACTGCTATGTAGCTATGTTAATATAAGTATAGTAAGCAGAGAAACCAGTTTTGCTATACATAAATCAAACTGTATCTGGCTTCTCTGGTCCTGGATCCTGTCTTAACTTACCTCTGTCAGAAGTAGACTGCACTACTTTTAGTTTCCCACAAACCATCGCTTTCTTTTGTATCACAAAAGTGTTTTTTTAGTGTTATTTACACTACCTTATTTGTATAAAGTCCACTTTAGGTCTACAAGTGTCCGCTTAGGGTAAGTTTTGAGCTCTCAGTTAAAACTCTGTAATTCTACAATGGTAGGAGTTTAAGCTAACTTTGTAGCCACTATGGTTGTACGCTAAATAATGCCTGCTAATTTATTGACTGGACCATAAACATCCCGTAACAGTCACTGAAATTAACTAATGCCATCATCTTCGGAAGTGCTAACAAATATTTCCATCATACTAAGAAATTTATGAATTCAGGGTATTGTTGTCATCTTGCCAGGCTTAAAAGAGGTATTTTGCCTGTGGCGATTTCAATTCTTCTCACTAAAACTTGGTAGCTAGCGCCTATGCTGGTGACTTGTCCGTAAGCCATGCCCTCTTCATAAATTTCCCTTTTTTAAAGCTGCTTCTTACATGCAGACGAACCGTTCACCTGCCCACAGACAGGCAGAGAACTCTTAAATCAATTACAGCAGCAAAAATACCAGTACCATTTTCTGGAGAAGCTGGCAGTCGAATCTTAACTTGCAAATTGCCTTTAAAAATCATAAATCATGATCCATGTGCTTCTCTTTAGTTTTGAGGGGGTCGTACGTACATTTTGAACAACAGCTAGTATTTTGTTAATCATTAATGAAGTTGGGGCCTTCCTGACTTGTATCTTTTGAAAAAACTTGTGCAATTGTACTTAAAGCACGTAACTATATGATGAAAATACATTTTACAGTCTCAACCCTTTTCTGTAGTTTGCTCACTGGGTGTATCGTTTCATTGAAACCTCTCATAAAATTATTTAGCAATCCTCTGAATGACTAACGTTTGAGTTGTTTTGAGAACCCTTCTTTACATGACGCCGTGGGTTACTTAGCCTATGAGCACCCCCTCACTGGACTAAGTATTCTATGACCAGAGGGTGCAGGACTAAAATTTAAGCCACTGGCAGTTGCAGTTCTTCCTTGCATCCCTCCTGGGCTTCTGCAACTGCCAGGCCATTATAATCAGTGAAAATTATTTATTAAAAGTTTAGCTACATCTTGGATCCCATCCTTGGAGACTATAAAATAACCAATTTTAATAACAGCATAAAATCAAGCTACTTTAGTAATTTTTACAGAATATAAACTCATATTCCAGAAAGACAAATTTGATGCTACATGAATACATCTGGATTTAACTCTGTAGCCTGTTACAGGAGAGAAAGGCAGTCTTAATGCATCTCAAAAGCTATAAAATGGTCTTAAGTTGTTGTAAAATGGGCCAAGAAGCAAGTCAAAGGCCAGAAAGAAACAGAGGAAATGAATACTAAGCAAAGAAAATTCTTTATAGGTAGCGCACTTTTCACCTTACCACAGGTGAACGCAGTTTCACCTGAAGCTAACATTAGCTATATCTGCTTGCTCTACATCCGTTTACAGCAGCTTCCTTCTAGCAATTGGGTGACAAAAGGGCTCCGACCTGAGAGTATGGCCAGTCATTCAGTACATCTCCAGCCACTTCTGAGTTCGTCCTGCCTGCAAGTGCCACATGAGCCTTCACATTTGGGCACACTTGTGTTTTAACAAGCTGGAGACTTTGAGTCCACACTGAATCACAGAATGGTAGGGGTTGGAAGGGACCTCTGGAGATCATCTCATTCAACCTCCCTGCTTGAGCAGGCACACCTAGAGCAGGGGGCACAGGACCGTGTCCAGGTGGGTTTTGAATATTTCCAGAGAAGGAGACTCCACAACCTCTCTGGGCAGCCTGTTCCAGTGCTCTGTCACCCTCACAGTAAAGAAGGTTTTTCTCATGTTTCGCTGGAACTTCCTGTGTTCCAACTGGTGCCCGTTGCCCCATGTCCTGTCATTGGGCACCACTGAAAAGAGTCTGGTCCCATCCTCTTGACACCCACCCTTTAGATATTTATAAGTATTGATAAGATCCCCCCTCAGTCTTCTCTTCTTCAGGCTGAACAAACCAGGTCTCTCAGCCTTTCCTCAAGAGAGATGCTCCAGTCCCTTGATCGTCTTCGTAGCTCTCTGCTGGACCCTCTCCACTAGTTCCCTGTCTTTCTTGAACTGGGGAGCCCAGAATTGGATGCAGTACTCCAGATGTGGCCTCACTAGGGTGGAGTAGATGGGGAGGATAACCTCTCTTGACCTGCTGGCTACACTCCTTTTCATGCATGCCAGGATACCGTTGGCCTTCTTGGCCCCAAGGGCACAGTGCTGGCTCATGGTCAACTTGCTGTCCACCAGCACTCCCAGGTCCTTCTCAGCAGCGCAGGAAGGGAACAAATGTAGATACACTAGAACTCTTAAGATTCAAGACGTGCACAATTCCACAAGCAAGTGGTGCTATTCAGGACCTTGAAAAGAAAGCAGTATGTAAAAATCGATCTGAAGCCCAAGAGAGGCAAAACAGGCTGCTGACTCCAGGGTGCAGAATTGTTGAGATTTTGTTCCTCACATGAAGTACTGTATTTATAGCGTATGTTAGGTAGTATACTAGACATAAACACCAAAGTATTTTTCTGCCTTGTAGCTACTGCTTTGTCTTTATCTATCTTCCCATAGTATTGAAGAGTGTTAATTGGTCTTTTAGACTGTAGCAGGGTTTGGGTTCTTTAGGGCAGGCTCCTCCGTGTTCTTTGGAAAACAAGGGTCAAGGCAAGGCAGGCGCTGTCAGCCGCTCTTTTGTTACCGTTCCAGTCTTCCGACAATAAGCAGCTGACTTAACTGCGACACAACAAGTTTGCCTTCTGCGGGCAGCGCAGGCTGCAGGGGGCCCCGGGCTGAAGGCCGGGCGCCACCCCCCGCCGCGTCCCCTGGGCCTCCCCCCGCCCCTCCGCCCAGCCGGCTCTGGGAAAGCCCACGGACCGTGACACACGCTCCGGCCCCCGTGGCCGCTCCCGCGGGGGCGGGCAGCGCTGGGGAGCCGCCCCGCACCGGGAGGTGCAGTCCCGGGGGCGGGGGAAGAGCCCGGCCCTCCCGGCCGCCCGCCCCGCGGAGGGGTAACGCGCGGCCCTGACGGCACTTCCTGCCCGCCTTCCGGTTCCGTTTCCGCTTCCGCTCCCAGCATGCCGGGCGGGGGCGGGGGGAGGGTGGAAGGGCGCCGCCGCGGTGCACGACGGGCCCGCCCGCCCTGGGGCGGGCCTCCGCTGACGTCGCCTGGCGTGAGGAAGTCACCGCTCATTGGCTGAGCTTTCCCCTCACCCCTCCCCTCTCTTCTCTGATTGGATCCCAGGGCGGAGGCCGGCCAATCGGCGGGAAGGGCCCTCCTCCGCCCCGCCCCGGCAGCCGTGTCGGGGGGGGGTGTGTGTGGAAGTAGCCGCCATGTTGGCGTGAGCCGTGGTGCTGGGCGCGAGCGGGGCAGGCCGGCGGGGCGCGCGGCTCCGGCGGCGGCGGCGGCAGCGGGGGGCGGGGAGCCCCCCCCCGGGGGCGGCCGTTATAGCCGCGCAAGGCGGGCACCTCCTTCTCCTTCTCCTCCTCCCCGGCCGGGCCGTGGTGGCGGCGGGAGCAGCAGCAGCGTGGGCACCCGCCGCCGCCTCCTCCCTGTGAATGATGCGGCGGGAGGCGCCGCTGGGCTGGGTCGGAGCTCGGGCGGCGGCGGCCCTGGGCAGCGTCCGGTCGGAGGCGGCGGGGAAGGAGCCGGCGGCGGAGGTGGTGGAGGAGGAGGCGGCGGCGGTGGCCGCCCGGTCCCCAGCCCCCCGCGGCGGCCGGGCGAGCGCAGGATGCTGAGAGCGACCCCGCGCCCTGGTCGCGCCGCGGGGAAAGGGCCCCCCCGGGGCTGATCGCGGACCGACCCCCCCCCCTTCCTCCCCGTTCCTCCCCGCCCCCCCCGCACGCACCCCGATCCCCCGCACCCCCCTCCAGCCCCTCGCTCTCTCCCGGCGCCGCCTCCCGGCGGAGCAGCAGCAGCAGGAGCGGCGGCGGGGCCGAGCGGAGCGGCTCCTCCCCGTCCGGCTCCTCCCGCGGCGGCGCGGGAGCGCGGCGGGCGGCGGAAGATGGCGTGGGTGCTGAAGATGGATGAAGTGATCGAGTCCGGGCTGGTGCACGACTTCGATGCCAGCCTCTCCGGCATCGGGCAGGAGCTGGGCGCCGGTGCCTACAGCATGAGGTAACTCGCCGCCCGCCGGGCGGGAGCGGGAGGAGCGGGGGGGTGCCGCGGCCCCACCGGCCCCCTCGGGCCGCCCTGCCCTGCTCCTGCGGCGGGGCTCCCCCCCGCCTCCCTCTCATCCCTCTCGGGTTTTTGGGGTTTGATTCCTCCGGCTCCCGGAGGCGCTCCCCGAGGCGCGGGCAGGCGGCGGGGGCGGACCCGGCGCCTCCTCACGGCTGCCCCGGCGGGCCCCAGCCCTCTCTCCCCTCCCCTCCCCTCCCCTCCCTTCCCCTCCCTTCTCGCTGGCCGATGGCCTCTCCAAAAGGGCCGGCGGCTGCAGCCGCTGCTCGGGCTGGGCTGCTTTGGCCCCCCCTGTGCGTAATCTCTACCGTAAAAACGGCATTTCTCTGCCTTTCGGCTGTGTAGCAGGACCCCGTGTTTCAGAAGACGATCATCATCTACTCGGCGAACGTAATTGTGGTTCGTGACAAACGGTGGCTGTTTTCTCCAGCGTTTAAAAAACGCTCTGGAGCACGTAGGCGTTGCGGTAGTTAATGGGGTAGCAGCATGGTTGTACTCCAGTCGGTCTGTTTATTCTTTCGTGTTTCTGTGTACTATGTGTCTTCAGTGACGTTTTCCCTTTTTTTTTTTTGTTTTTCTTTTCCTGCCATATACCTCTCCCTGTTCTTAATCAACTTGGCAGTTTCTTTACCTTTTGGTTGTTTTCCAGGTTTTACACTAAAAGCGTTTGGGTGTGCTTTTTCAGAGTTAAGATAAACTTCAAACAAGTACAATTTTATCTCAGTTACGGGTAGAACGTGTGGGTTCTTGAGTGACTTATTAGCGTGAAAAAGGGAAACTGCTTTGGAGACACAGGGAGACATTTTACTCTCAGGTTTTTGGCAGGATTAGTCAGATTTTGAGAGTCTGGAGAAGTAAAGCACCTGCATTTGGTAGCCTTGATGGCCTAGCCAGTATGGAAGATGCGTTCTCTCTCAGGGTTACCTGAAGCTCGGAGGCTGCCACAAGTTTCAGCTATTATGTGTACTTCAAGGCAGTATGTCCCAGGTGAAGTGTTGGAACTGCAGTATCTTTGTTCAAAGTTATAAGTAACGTTTTCAGCTGAATAGGAATGAGGGCCCTTTTGCTACTATTTGGGATTGTGAGGTCAGCAGGTTTATGGTGGGACGTGTATTTGGTGGGTTTTTGTGTTGTGTGGGGTTTGATTTTTTTTCTTTTTAATTAAAAACAATTTTGAGAACTTGCCAGTTCAGAGAAGAAGGTGATTCACCTCTCTTCATGAGAATACTCCTGATTTTATATTCAGCTCATCTGGATTTTATTGCACTTCTGTCCCATTTCTGTCTTCGTCAAGCGAACATTCATCCCACGAAGCGGTGTGCCAGTTTTTGTGGGCAACTGTATGGTAGTCGCCTGGGTGGCTTCTCAGCACTCGGGTTTCTGGTTATCTTTTTCTCCTGCAAACACCGATGGATATGTGCTCCTGTTGAAGAACCGTTCTTTTTTCTCTATCATGATCCAGTTCTTTCTAGGATTTCTTGGGATTAGAAATGTTTTGAGTTTTGACTGGGATGGCTTTTTAAAGATTTCCCTTTCTTTTTGTAGACTTCATTTCTCCTCCCGGTAACATGCACTGTTTAGTTTCTTGAAACTTTAAGAATTTTAATCTTTACTGTTGCATAGATTGTTTCTTCTGCTCGTATCATCCTTTCATGGTGGGCAGCAAGTGGTTTTTTTTAGTTATGTATACTTGCCTATTATGATATTTAGAACTACCACAAAAAGAGTTGTAGCAGTTAAAAATAGCTCTTAAAAAGTAATATTGCACAAGTTAAGCTATACATTAGTCTTAAACTTTGTTGCACGCTTATTGTTTGTGATGAGATGCAAGTATTTTTGGAACACACACTGGTGTTGTTTATAACTTTAATCTCTGAACACATAGTTAAAGGGATCACCTAATTGCAATTAGTGTTTGCTGGATTCAGAGTGATTTCAGCAACTATGTTTAATTATTTTATGTATTGCTTAGATTTCTACTGTAAGGAAATCATGGCCTGTTAAGTGATGTGAGAGGGGAAAACTGAGAGAAGTGGCATAGCATGAAGAGTGAAGGTACTACTCTGTCACTGTTCTTTGTGCCAGTAGAAGCTAATTACTTGTCACTTCCTTACGAAAAAAAGAAGAAGAAATATTTTCTAGAGGAGAATGCTGGGAGAGCTCCCCAAGCTATATGCCCCTGCATTTTGTTAGGAAGACATACACATAACCCTTTTACTGATTAGGGTTGTGTATAATGTGATTGTTGCTTCCTGGAGTTGATGATCATTCAGTGCCCTGAAGTAGAATATATGGCATAATTCCTGTGTTTATTGTTATTAAGAAAACTGCTCTTGTCAATTGACCAGTAACTGTAGTTTTTTAAAAGGAAGCGAACTGGACAAAATTTCTCCACAGATTCACATGGTTTTAAATAGTTCTCAGAATTGCCTTAAAATCTCGAAACCCAGTTTTTCTGACTGCTGTTCTGATGTCTTTTCATGCAATAAGAAACTGCCTATAAACACCAAATTCAATTCAATTGATAATAACTATTGTCAGATGTATCAATAACACCCCCCCCACCCCTGTCGGAAACGTATATAAAAACACACTACCTTTAGTGATAGTGAATTTTGAGTATTGCTGTTAACTTTGGTAACGACACCATTGTAGCGATTTAAGACTCTCATAGTGATTTCTTACAAATAGGTCATAACATCCATCGTAACACAGCAAGAATTGTGTAATTTTTGTGACTACTGATCCTTGCTAAGAACTGTTAAAAAATGGAGGCTATTTCATTGAAAAGATAAGTTTAGGACCTGCCTGCTATTTCTCTAGCAGAATTCCATTTTTCGTGTAACGAATTGAGTAATGGATTGATTTTAAATTGAGTTAAATGAGCATTAATATAAGGACAAGTACCTTAATGACTGAATTTTTTTTTGTGTAATTTGGAAGCTTAGTATATGGATTTATTTAAAAGCTTGCAATTCCAATAGTATTTGTAGTGCTAAAATTGAAGCCTGTCATTGGGGAACTTTATTTTGGGAGTAGCTATTTTGGTATGTATTTCTAGATTAACACCTGAAGTCCATTAAACTAAATGGAAAACGATGACTGTTGGTTCTGAAATGGGAAAGTCTGTACAAAAGACTACAAAAATATGTCCAGAGGGTCCTCCGTTTTTTGGAGAATCAAATCAGTTTGACTCAGCTGCATCTCCCAGACGCTTGGAGTGCCTTTGGAGGATGGAGCTGGCTGCTGCCTTGGTTGAAAAGAACAGGAACCTACTGCAGTCAGCCGTGTTTCCTTACTGTGCTGTGGAGAGCCTAAGGTAGTGAGGGAACTTTGTCAACTCTCCTCCAAAGCTTAGGCTAAAGTAACCAACCATTAAGGTGGTCTGTTAGGAGTTGGGGGACCATTGTCTTACAACTTAACAGCTTTGTTTTCAGGTGGAGAAGAGAGGGAGGGTGTTGTTTTAGGATCCCTGACATCTTTTTTTTGGCTTCTGATGAATGTAGTCATGACAGTTACTGTCTTAACTTTATAGTTGCTGTGCAAAAATTAAAAAAGGGAGTTAATCGCATTTGGGCCCTGTTTTCCTTGTGGCTGCTGTTCATTTTGTCTGTCAGAAAATACTGTTTATGCTTCCCCTAATGCCTCCCACTCTTTTGCGACTCTGCTACTGGTTATGTTGGATGTTTTTTAAGAGGAGTGCTTACTTAAGGTATCCTGAAATTTTTTCTTTTTTTTAACATGTACACAATATTTTCTGCAGGATACATTAAAAGGCTGGTGCAGTGGTCTGTTCTGTTTTTATATTTTCCATGTAGAAAAACTAATTTTCATTGGCATCAGACTCTGTAAAATAATTTTATGTACTGATCAGAATTGGAGCTTGATTTTTTTTTGTGCAGGCACACAAATATGTAAATGCCTGTCAGGAAATAGACCTTTGGGGAAAAAGAAAATCCACAAACCTAAACCACCTCGCTTTGTTACCACAGATAAAACATGTTGAAAGATAAACCTCGTCTTCTAGATCAGTGGTGTTGGCTTGGCGTTTTTTATGTTTTTCTTCTTCCCAGCTGAACCTGTGAATATGTTCAAAAGGTCAAGGAGACCTGCTTAATTCTTAAGGAAAAGACTCCTCAGGTTGCATAATCACCTTCTCTGTTCCCCCGTCACTGGACGGACGGCCAGGATCAAGAGCAGAGCAGCAAGTTTTACCCTCACTTACGCTTTACGCGTTACTCCCGCTTAGGAGCAATCTGTACTATCGCTGCTGCAAATCCGAGCAGCTGCCTGACCTCCCTGTGCCGGAGGAGTAGGTGGATAACTGGGGATTTGTAATTGTAAATAAATACTATTCTTACAGCTTTTCCTTGGTACCTTCAAGAGCTTAGGAAGAGACAGATTTTGGTGGTGGAATTTTTGTTCTTTCTGTGATTGGTTGTGTTTTGCATTTTGTGCCAAACTCCCCGTAAGTTGAGGCCTTTAGAAAGCTGAGTCTCTGTAGGATGGGTTGTAGGATTCCCGGGAGCAGTATGACATTTGCACCTGTTTTCTCATTCATGTTGCACTTCTTGACAACTGCTTCAGAGAAAGTTGTTTCCCAGCAACTACCTCCAGGGGTCTTGTCTCACATCAGACTTGCTTTTGTGAGCACAGGAAAAGTGTTGGGAAGTATCAGCTCTCCCATTACCTTACATTCTCCTGTGACTTCTCCAGACCTCTTAACAGTGCAGAGCTTGGCTTTGAGATCATAACTCTAATTCAAGTACTGCTTGAGAAACATTTTTCTCAAGGTATTTGTCCTCGTAAACCATGCTTTAAAGTTTCAGAAGACCTGCATGTTCTTGGACGCTTTACTACTCACACCCAAAAGTATACAATCCAGAAGACAGATAAGGCAGGTGATTGATGGAATGTCACTTTGAATTTTGATGACATACTAGTTCCTGTTCTTGCAAGGACGGGAGGTTCTTCATTTATTTTGTGGCCCTATCATTATTAGGCAGGTTGGGTTTGGGTTGGTGGGTTTGTTTTGGTGTGGTTTTTTTTCTTTCTCTGTAAAGCTTCAGAAAAAGTCTTGAAAAGAGTGTTTTAAATTTGGAAGGAAGGTGGTTTTGTGGCTGACAAACATTGCACAAGCATGGGAAAAGGATAACTAACTTTTGGTGGTTTTTTTGGTCTTTTTGTACCATGCTCATGTAGGCTACATAGGGTAGCTTATCACATGTGATCCGTCCCACTGGATGCTTTGGTTTAAGTGTTAACATGCACCTTGTTTCCTCTTCTAAGCCTTTCTACTTTTGTATGGTTAAGTTTCATTTATGCACCACTTCTGTAGCATATCTAGCGAAGATTGGGTGTTGGAGATGTATTTACTGCCTGCTTTTGGTGTCTAATGAGGGCTGTTTCTGTTTGGTTTTCTGGGGAGATTTTCTTCTCCCTCTAGGAAGAAAGCAAGCTTTCAGTTGGATGCTTTAGATAACCAGTTACGAGGGACTGAGATAAGAATTTTCTTACTGGAGCTAGTAGTTTCAAAAATTTGGTCTCAGAGTTCCTTCCATCAGGAGAGTAAACCTTGACAGACCTGCTTTTTCAAATGCTATCAAGAAGTCTAACAAAAGGTGCTACTCCTCCTTCAAAACATTGCTATTCACTTATACCTGGGCTTGCTTGTAATAGTCCAAAGCTCACTTAGATGAGACAAGTGAAGTAGTCTTTTACTTCACAAGATCAAAAGTTATCAGTGGCAGAAAAAGAACAGAATCAGTCTCTTAAAGCTCTTTCCTCCTGTAGCTTGAAATAATTTCAACAGCAGCTCTTTTAGGAAGACTTATTTTTCCTCCATCTGGGCAACTCTGCCAGTGGGCGCTTCAGTTTAAGTAAGAGGTACTTTGCCATGTTAAATAACCTGAGCAAAGCTGGCAGTAAAAGTGCCTGTCACTAATCTGCATTGGGCCAGCACAAATCAAATTTCAATCAGGTGAGTAGGGAAATGACTGAAGGGTGCTGAAGTATACATAAATGTGGAGGCTGCCAGTGCTTTACTGGGGGCAGATAATTTGCACTGCCAGACCATTGGCTCATTATAAAAGCAGAAATTGTATCGGGGGTCTGAGGAAGAAAAGTGAGAACTGAGAAGGCTGACCTGCTCTCCTGGGCTTTTTTGTTGGGTCTTATAATAGAATCGGTATAAAATTAGAGGTAGTAAAAAGACTTGTCTTCATAGTTTTTTAGCAATGTCACCTACATAATAGCATGTATTATATGCAGTTTATTGCTTACAAGTTACCCTTCTTCAGTGTAAATAAAGAGGACTTTTAAAAATACTAAATTTCTGTTTCCTCTTGGTTTCCTACCCTGAATTGTGAGTACAACTGGCATCTTTTCTTCAGCTGTGCTTTGTGAGCATTGAATTTTATTTTGTAGAAAATGCTTGTCACTGTGAAATTTAGATGGTCCCTATTTGAACTAATGTCAGGATAAACAACGGGGG
Organism: Morus bassanus; assembly: GCA_031468815.1. Taxonomy (NCBI): domain Eukaryota; kingdom Metazoa; phylum Chordata; class Aves; order Suliformes; family Sulidae; genus Morus; species Morus bassanus. Next base: position 51,304,056 of record CM062567.1, on the reverse strand, counting down.
AGTTTGGCCTCAGAGGAGCGGGAGGGATGCTGTTTGTATTTTTGTGTTTCTCAAAGCTGCATGTTCCTGCTGATTTCCTAGGTAAATGTAGACATTAAGAATTTCTTCCCTGGCTCATATATCCCTGTTACTACCAATCATGAGGAGGGAGACTGGCATAACTCATTACGCCTGCCCTCAGGTTATCTTTGGTAGGATGGGGGGTTCTCTACAATAAGATTTTTATCACCTGCCTTTACCACCCTTAGTTGTGTAGCTAGCTGTGTGTTGGGCTGTGCTATGAACTGATAGAGATCCCAGCATAGCCCAGATTGTTTGTAGAGGGGAAGGGTAGGGAGGGAGCAGCTCATCTGGCAGAAATTCTTTATGCCGGTACTGGCCAGAAGACCTTTTGCGTTGCTAAACCGTAGGCCCATGCGTATCGAATAAAACTGTCATCCTCTGTTGCTGTACAACAGTGGCTGAAGGATACACCAGTCGCTCCATAGCAGCTTCCTTGTTGAAAGTCAAGAAAGATGCATCACTTTTTGAAGTGGAATTAATAGCTGGTTCTAAATCAGTTAACATTTCTTTATCACTGACATTTTAAAATCTTAATTTGAAATACTTTGTTCATACCTTATTGATGCTTTTTAATTGCCTGCAGCTTTCATCTGTTTTTAGATGGCAACAAGTGTAAGTTTAAATGTGAAAACACTGATATTTCCATCTTTGAGTGAACAAATCAAAATATTTAAATGGTATTTATTTAAAGATGGTCTAGGAAGGAGTTTTAAATTGCATTGCCTTCTCTTTTCGTTTGAAATGTACTAGTACCAAGAAGATTTTCTTTTATAGGAAAAATGTATGGTTTTATCTGGGAAAAATAAATGAAGATTCTTACATTTGCCTTGTGCTGTTTGCTGGAGCGTGTTTTTGGAATAGTGGCATTTAAGAATGCGTGTTATGTTCTCTTTACAACTAAATTGTAGGGTTGAGGAGTTGGATGTCTTTTTTTTTTTCTTCTGCAGTGGCAGTTAGTCATTACCACTTTAAGTATTAGCAAAAGCAGGTTTAAAGCTGGCTAAATTTGTTTCCATTTGTATTTGTTGGCTTCCAATGCCATGTCTGTTAATGTAACCAGTTCATTAACCATGCCACACATTCTTAAGCCAGACCAGATGCATTTTTATCTTTAAATTGTGGGTGGAAAATGAAGGCTTGAAAGATATTTTTCATTAATACACAAAAGACTTCTCTTTAATCTTGCATGTTACATGAAAATAAGTGCTGCAGAACTGAGTCAAGAATTACAGGTTATTTACTCAGTGAGATACTTTGCATGCCTTCTTTGTTGCACTTCAGCTCTCATGTGTGTATTTTAAACATTGTTACTGTTTCGGTGTTCCATCCATTTTGAAGTTCCTCTTCATAAAAACACTAATTAGTGTTTTATGTGCCCAAGAGCGTGATGAGCATGGGTTCCACAAGTTCCTAGTATAGAAGTCCTGCCTTGGGATGATGCTTCTTTCTGCTTGTCACAGTGCTCCCTCTTGTGTTGGCTGCCCTCTGCTCATGCTGCCCTTTTGACTGACATCAAGGCATGAAGCATCTAGTTGTTTCTTCAGAGTCATCCTCAAGTAGCAGTCCACCGATCTGTGAAATTTTCTGTTCTATCTTTGGATATGATGCTCCTTTTGTCTATATAAGTAAACTGTTTTAAGAGCGTCAGCTTCTCTTAAGTGGGTATTTCACGTTATCTTCCCTTGTAATTAGTTAAGGAATACAGCCTCCTCTGGGCTCTGGTGTGGGGAGCTGACGTCAGAAGTAGATAAGGTATAGTTCAGTAGGCTTGTACTGCTTTTTTGGACAGTAATCCTGCCTTGTCCTGCTTTCATGCCTCTCTGTAGCATCTCCTGTGGTTTCTTCCTAGTGGAAAGGAACCTGTTTGGGGTGTCTTTTTGGTCTTTTTCTTCATTCTAGTTGTTGTTTTTGGGAGAGACTGTACAATCTCTTCATGGTGTAGACAAACTTCTTAGACTTTTTCACCATTCATAAGTGTTTCCTCTTTCAGGTCAATATAGGTTCTTCCAGGTAGCCGGGGAAGTGGAATGTGATGTGTCTGGCCTTTAACTTACTGTATGTGGCACATGCTCTGAAAGAAAAGTTGGGGTGCCCCAGCTGCACTCCTCATACCTAATACTTATGTAGCCCAAGCCTATACTGTAACCATCTGTGACACAAAAATACTGGTTGTAGTTTCACTTTCTAATTAATTATGATACTGATACTTTTTGATTCTCCAGATATGAGCTGGAATTCCAGAGGAATTAAAGAGTTCTCTTTAAAGCAGGCTGTCACAAAAATGAGGAACAGCATAAATTTTACTTCAGAAATTTTAGGGTGCAAAGTGTAAATAATAGTGCAATGCAGATAAGACATTTATAATTCTTTTACAAAATATATTAAATCTGATTGTGATCAGTGCAAGAAAAATAAACAAAAGATACATGTAGATTAAAAACTGAATCAACAGTGAGGTGGTGTGAAAAATCTTAGTTTAGAAGCTAATTTTCAAAGAAAGTTTAATGGATCTGCAGATAAGAATTTAATCATGAACAAAAATTCAGTGCTAGAAAAACACTGTCTTTGAACAGAACTTACTAATCTCTTTGAAGTTTTATTTATGAAGGATTACTGTATACAAGGAAAATCAATATATTGCTAATACAGAATATTCAATTCTGTAGAAAGCAAATGATGTGTTTGCTGGTTGTGGTGAAGCTGTCTCTCTTACTGCTACCTGTGGACAGCATGGATTGCTGTTTACTCTTCAGAATCTTTGCAGTTCCAAAGTGTTTCTGATGGCCTTCCGTTAGTGAAGTGAATCTTGGTATGTACTTTCTATAACTTCTGTTTTGTGAATCTGGTGCTTAATCATTTTTGTGCTATTCAGTATTCCAAAGCCTAAAAAAAGTTAAGATTGTAAAATCTTTAGTGTCAACAGAATTAATAGGTTAGATACAGTTATAATAAATGGGGAGAAAGATTTTCACAGTGTAAGTAATTTTGGGGAATATATTATTTCAAAGAAGAAAGTGAATGTGTTGCTCTCAGGTGCATGTGTATTAGGCAAGCTTGCCTATGTTGGCAGGTGCATAGTTAAGAGGAAACTGATTTTTTTCAGTGGAGACAAGAACTGAAGATGAAATTTTTAGAGGATCAGCACAACTTTATTGTCTGCTTAGGTCCCAGAGCATTGTTTATTTATCCTAGCCTAAAATTTTGGTGGAAAATGTTTTGGATACCACTCTCACTGGTTTCACTAATCAACTTAATTCTGTACATATTCCACTGTGGTGTTTTAAGTCATGAATAACTTTTTTTCTTCAGGCAAAACGGGGCCAACAGTCTCATCAAGTTATTTGTTTGTTCTTTTCAGTGATGTTTTGGCCCTGCCTATTTTCAAACAGGAAGATTCCAGCCTTCCACAAGAAAATGAGACTAAACATCCACCCTTCCAATATGTTATGTGTGCTGCAACATCTCCGGCAGTAAAATTATATGATGAAACTCTTACATACTTGAATCAAGGTTGGTATGCATATGTTGCAGGCATAACTACAACGAATGCAGCTTGTGGTGCAGGTCTCAAACTAGAATTGTATTCCATGTTTTGGTACATGTGGGTACATCCAAAATAAGGGCATGTCAAAAATGAGGTTGGATACCTTACTAGTAGTCTTGTTTTGTCCAACTTGCAAACTCATAGCTATAGTCTGTCATTATTTCTCCTTTAGAGTTGAGTGGCTTTTTGTTTTTTCTGTGGGTTTTGGTTTGTGGGATTCCCCCCACCCTGTGTGTTACCCTTCTCCATCCCCCACCTCCCCTAAGGAAATCAAGCTGACAGAGCTTTTAGGAGACAAACTTCAGGTAGTAATAGCTTAAAATAAAAGACTAATTTTACATTCCTGTTTAAATTTGATTGATAATAGCAATTTAATTGGATGATATTTGCATAACGTACACACAGACAGCCCCAAAAAGTCATAATAAATGTTAAAATGTCAATTCTTAAACAAAAGGTGTTGCACAACAGAAGACACTGTGATTGTTCTCAAATTAGCTATATGTATCTGCCCGGAACAGTATTATGTTTGAAACATAAACACAAGTGCAGCTGCCTTTGTACCTTTTGGGGTTTGTGTGTATTTCACTATTGTCTGTCTACATTTACCAGAAATTAACTAGATGAATACTTCATGTGAGTCTCACTGTTTTTTCCTCATAGCCAGTGGTTGATTTGCATGAAAATTCGGTTTTCCTTCTACAGAGGGTACTGACTGCTGGGTAAAATAATCTGAATGTAGTCATTGCCATGTGATAAAACCTCCCTCACCTCTGGAAATGACATCGGTGTCCTAAGTTTAGTCAGCTAGTATTCTGAACTCAAAACTATTCATCGTTGACCATATCGATGGCTTTGTGCACTCCCACCCCTCCAACTCTAATGCTCTAGGATCACCGTTCCTAGATTTAGTTTTGCTTTTTCTTTTCTTTGTGGGCTTCGACCCAAAGTCTCTCAGTAGACAGCACTGTAATTAGAAGACACAGTCCTGCAGCACAGTTTGTATGAGGAAATAAAAACAATTAAAAAAAAATACGCTCACCATTTATTTTCCATATCCTACTGTGTTTTGGTACAGTTAATCTTCTTGGCGCGTGTGCTTCTCTGAGCAGTGTGCTATTTTAGCGTGCAGTTAAGAGGACACAGTTTAAAATACATATTGGTGAATTTTCCTTGGTCTTTATGAGCTACTTAACTTACTAATTGCTTTACTAGGTGATAGAATTTATATATTTTGTGTTGTTTTATTGATAAGGTATCCATTTTGCTCAAGTTGAAATGCTTCTAGTAGTGTGAACTTCTGGTGTGATGCATTTCATACCTGAAGTGTTTAACAGTGTACTGGGGCCCTAAAGTCTGTGAGAGCAGATTGTAGCTAATTTGATGCTGACATGATGACAGAGCATCATTTTTAGCTTTCCATGTGAATAAACTTGCTAAGTGTTTCATCTGGCAGTATCCAGTCTTTCTAAATATGCTTTAAATGTTACTTGACTCTTCTAATAAGGAGAGTAATGGAAGTTCTTCAGGTGATTTTTCCAAACATGTGATGGCATAGTTCAGCCATTTCCTTAGTCAGGTTTACTTTATTATTTACCTTTTCAACAGAAAACAGTACAATTGTAACAGTATGCTAGACCAGCAGGATGCTTTGCAATGTTTAAAAAACTTCAGACTTTGATCAACTTTAAGCTCTGTAGAAATACCCTTTGTTTTCTTCAGTGCCAGGATCCAGCCTCCCTGACCAAACACAAAGCTTGAAGGTCAGCTCACTGTGCTGGGGAACCAGCACAAGGCAGCAAGCTGAAGGAAGAAAGCATTTGCTATCTCACCTTTGAGAGGAGCTTGCCATTTAAGTGACAGTGTCTGAAATGACTGTAAATGTTTCATCTGCTCTTCAAAATCTCTTTGTATAAAGATTTCTTTATACAGAAGTTTTGCTGTTTTTCAGTGTCCTAGGTAACTTCTCCTGATGTTGCAAAATGAAGGCATTGGTATACCTTTTTTCTAAATAAATATGGGGAAAAAAACCAGTTGGTCAACTTCACTTCTGTGCTAATACTTCAGACAGAAAAGCAGTACATTTGCTGCCTAGGTTAAGACTTTTTCCTAAGAAGTTTTTTATTAGCTGTTAGTGTGTGTGTGTGTATATATATATATGTTTAAAAAAAAATCTTGGGGTAGTTTTGAGAGATTACATCTTTATAACTGAAGCCAGCTTAAAAGAAGGATCAGTTTGCAAGTGAGTTGTACTGACACATATGTTTGTGTAATGAGTTGGATTGAGTCCTTAGAAAAAAGAGTAATTCTAATCCTGGTCACTTCAGTTATCTGATTTCTGGTTTGGCCCCATTATCAGGCAGTGTCTTGCCTTAAATTGTATTCAAAAGGACTGTGAATAGGCAGTGCCATAGAAAGCAAGTACCCTCTTTAGTTTCATCAGCAGTCTTAGTTTACTGGATTGGGAATACCAGAAGCAACGGGAACATTTGCCCTGTCTGTTAAGCTATGGTGACATTTCCTAAGGCAATATTTAAGCAAGCCCTGACATTACCCTCTTGTCAGTAAGTACTTTAATTGGAATAGCTAAGAGCGTCATTCAGAGTGCAAGGAGTGTCTGGATGATGCTCTTAGTCATATGATTTAGTTTTAGATAGTCCTATGAGGAGCAGGGAGCTGGACTGGATCCTTATGGGTCCCTTCCAACTTGAGATATTCTACGATTCCATGAGCTAATGGAATATTTGAAGTGTTGAGGGTTTTAGCTGAAGTTGATTCTAGAAGTTCAAGTTTTGGAGCGATGATGGTTGGTTGTTCACTGGTTTGTAGGGTTCTTATTATTTGTAAAATCTGTTAAAGGAGTCCATTGAGAATGCATATCAGAGTTGTAGGACAATGTTTTGAGTTAGCTGCTGTTCAGCTAGATATATAGTGAATAGCAGAAGTGGTATGGAAGAGAATTGCTTTTAAAGGGGGAGCATCCTTTGGGTTGGCTTACACACTGCAGCTAGGCTTGTAGTTCTGTGAATGCAAAAAACTGCTTGGGAGAGATGGGATGGGATCCACCTCAGTAAGGGCAGCGGTGCGGGGTTGGGGGCAAAGGTGCCTTTGCCAGCAGGACAGCTGACCTGGTAAAAAGGGCTTTGAAGTAGGAATGACAGGGGAGGGAGAGAGGTACCAGCAGTGTGAGAGAGCAAAGGGCCTGGAGTGATGTGCCTGAAAGGGAACACAAAATCAACAAAAGGGGCCTCAAACAGGGTCACCTCCAGCATTTGGATGTAAGCAAGGAAGTGCCTATAAAGCACCATTATGGGGAAACCCCAGAGCCCTTTCTGGGAAATCAGCATGGTGGGGTGCCTCTCTGCATGTACGTTAATGCAAGCAGTGTGGGAATTAAACAGGAGGAATTAGACATCTGTGTGCAGTTCTAGGGCTATGATCTTGCTGGGATCATGGAGACATGATGGATGGCTCGCATAAGTGGAATGTTGCAATGGAGGGATACTGGCTTTTTAGGAAAGGTCGGGCAAGAAATGAGAGTTGCCCTTTATGTGGGAGAACAGCTGGAATGCGTGGAGCTCTGCCTAGGGATGGATGATGAGCCAACTGGGAGCTTATGGGTAAGGATTAAAGAGCAGAACAGTATGGGTGACATTTTAGTGGGTGTCTCCTATAGGCCACCTGACCAGGAAAGAACAAGTAGATGAGGCCTTCTACAAAGAGTAGAAAAGTAGCCTCACGTTCACAGGCTGTGGTCCTCATGTGGGGGACTTCAGCCACCCTGATGTCTGCTGGAGGGACAACACAGCAGGGCATGAGCAATCCAGGAGGCTGCTGGAGAGCATTGATGACAACTTCTTGACCCAAGTGACAGAGGAGCCAATGAGAAGTGCTCTGCTGTACCTCATACAACAAGGAAGGGCTCACTGGGGGTGTGAAGGTCAAAGGCAGCCTTGGCTGCTGTGACCTTGAGATGGTGGAGTTCAGGAAGCAGGGCAGAAAGCAAGATCATGTCACTGGACTCAGGAGAGCAGACTCTGGCCTTTTTAGTGTTGTTCTTGGTAGAGTCCCATGGGATAAGGCCCTGGAGGGATGACCAAGAAAGCTGGCTAATATTAAATGATCGCTTCCTCCAGCCTCAAGAGCAGTGGATCCCAATGAGCAGGAAGTCAAACAAAAATGCCAGGAGGCCTGCATGGATGAGCAAAGAGCTCCTGGCAAAACTCAAACACAAAAAGGAGGCATACAGAAGGTGGAAGCAGGGACAGGTAACCTGGGAGAAATACAGAGACACTCTCTGAGCATGCAGAGATGCAGTCAGGAAAGCTAAAGCCCAAAGAATTGAATCTGGCAAGGAATATCAAAGACAACAAGATGGGCTTCTGCAAGTACATAAGTAGCAAAAGGAGGACTACAGAAAATGTGGGGCCCTTGCTGAATGGGGCGGGGGCCCTGGTGACACAGGACGTGGAAAAAGCTGAGATACTGAATGCCACCTTTGCCTTGAGTCTTCACTAGCAACACTGGCTTTCAGGAATCCCAGGCCCTAGAGATCAAGGGGAAAGTGGAGCAAGGAATATGTACCCTTGGTGGAAGAGGAGCATGTCAGGGAATACTTAAGCAAACTGGCCATACATAAATCCATGAGCCCTGGTGGGATGTACCCACAAGTGCTGAGGGAGCTGGTAGATGTCGTTGCAAGGCCACTCTTGATAGTCTTTGATCATGGTGACTAAAGAGGTGCCTGAAGACTGGAGGGAAACAAACATTGCTTTGATCTTCATAAAGGGCAGAAAGGAGGACCTAGGGAACTACAGGCTGGTCAGCCTCACCTCCATCCCTGGAAATGTGATGGAGTAACTAATCCTGGGAACCATTTGCAGGCATATGAAGTACAAGAAGGTCATCAGGAGTAGTCAGCATGTATTCACCAGAGGGAGGTCATGCTTGACTAACTCAATAAGCTACTGTGAGGAAATGTCTGGCTTGGTAGACAAGGGGAGAGCAGTGGATATTGTCTGCAAGTCATTGTCTTCAGCAAGGCTTTTGCTGTTCTCTCCCATAAGATCCTCATTGAGAAGCTAATGAAGTATGGGCTGGATGAGCATCCTTTAGATACTCGGAAGCAGCCTGGATTTGGTTGTGAGCAACTGGCTCTAGGTGGCCCTGCTTGAGCAGGGGGCTTGGGCAAGATGATCTTCAGAGGTCCCTTCCAACCTCAACTGTTCTCTTATTTTTGTGATGGTTGGTACCATAGTTTCAGTGTTAAGCAGCGGGCAGTTAAAGTTCCTAGCACCTTGTGTTGCCTTGCTCCTGTGGGTGCTCTGCAGGAAACAGCAGAGAAAGTAGCATGTATGGCTTTCCTGTAGAGATGACTACAATCAATGCTGTGGTGCTTTTTACACTTTCAGAGCAGCTACATGTCTGAAAACCCAGAATGAACCGTATCTGTCCCTTTGTTTCAAAAACTTCCCATGCTATTTTTGCATTTTTGAGCCTGGCATTCTTTGATTTTTACTTTCATCAAGTCTTCAGTCTTAATATTATTTTGTACCTGTAAAAGGTTAGCAACGCTTGTAGAGCAAGCAATCAAAATGTTTTTCCTCCCTCCTCCTGCCTTTCAAAGTAATGGTGAAAGAGAACAGACAGATTTGCAAAAGCTTTATTAATAATGCTAGATGAAAAAAAACCCTGATGCTCTCTATAAATGCAGATGGCCTTACATGTGTTATATCTCCATGTGAGCAAAATAACACTGGTAATGGAGCAGATCTCATTAACAAGAAAAAAAAATCCCTTCTGTTAAATATAGGACAAGAAAGGATCTGTTGCTTTATTCGGCTGCACTAGGTGCATTTAATTTTTATATAGATTTATGTCATCAATGATCAAATGCTGCTGGGGTAAAGAAAGCCTGTACATGTGTAGAGGATATACATAAACATGCTCATTGTGTTACAGCAAAAAAATGCCAAACAGCCCATAGTTGGGGGGTAACATCAGTCAAAGGAGTTGAAATTGTTTGCTTATTCACAGGGTTACGACAGCTGAACCTTTACTTTGTAGGGCAAGCCAATAAATGTCTTTTAAAAAAGTAGTAAACACTAGAGCGTAAAGGTAGTTTGGAGGGTAATGTAGAAGGTAATGGATTTACTTCACTTGATCTTAGTCAACATCTTGAAATCTATTTTGTCCTGTGTTTTAATAATCTATTTTGTCTTATATTTTAAAAATTTATTTTTGCAAATGAATATATGCTGCTCACCTTAAAAAAATCCCTGTAGTTCAAATAAATTACTGCTAGCTTTCTCTCTTTTGAAGCATAACAGTTCGTCAAATTCACTGGAAAGATATGTTCACTAATACCTGTTTGAAATAACCAGTAACTAGCTCTTTTAAAGTCTTATTTCTGAAATCATACAAAGTCTACAGATCATACAAAGGCAACAGGTACGTAGGAAAAATTAAACATGGGAGAATGGTCTGTATTTTATATGAAGAGTATAAAAACTATTTGCAGGAGTTTGAGAAGACCAGTCTATGGTTCTCAGTACATTCTTTCATCAGTTCGAAAACTAAAGGAATTCAGCTTTGAAGATGAGTTTTTCTTCAGAAAAAAATAGAGAAACAAGTACTTACACTGCATGCAAAATGAATACTTAAACTTTAAAAGTATCTGTAGTTTTAAAGGGACCAAAAAGTTTCACTTTGTTGCGCTAACTCCTGTGAAGTGAACCTTGTTATAAAAATCTCTTAAACAGAAGTTTCAGGTGCTGGTATTCTTGTGTACTGTGAACCAAAGGTAATTCAGGTGCTTTAAACACAAAATAGCTTTGTGCTCCGGCTCTTCTACTGATACAAACTTTTTTCTCTTTAAAGGTCAGTCCTATGAAATACGGATGCTAGATAATCGGAAAGCTGGAGACATACCAGAGATCAATGGAAAACTGGTGAAGGTGAATTGAAGTTTTCTAGATAGTGTTACTAACAAACCTCTGCTGGTTGTGTATCAAAAAAAGTAGTCCCTTACCTTTTATTGTACTCTGATTCACGGAGGCAGGTGGACCGGCTGATCTGACCAATAAAGAAAGCAGGCACAGTGCAACCTAATGCCTAGTTTTGTTGTTTCAGGTTTACTACAAATTAAAAGAACGCACATGTATGCATTTCCCCTTTCATGAATGGGTTCATTTCATGTAACTCTAGCTAAAGGTGAGCTAATCACTTCATGTACTCTTTATGAGGTCTGCAGTCTGATCTGTTTTAAGATGGGATGAATCTCCACTAAATGTGCCCATGCTTTTCTGCAGAGTAAAAGGAAGCTGTGGTGACAGTGTTCTCAAATTTAGGTATCTAAAGTTAGGTGAGAGAAATCCAATCTAGAGACTGTACATTTTACGGATTTTTTTTTTCTGCTGTCTGTCACTAGATGCTTTTTCAGAATGAGAATGGACGAGTGATATTTAAAAAGTATGACTATGAACACCCAATGCATAGAGTACTTGTACTGAAGACCAAATTATTTTATGCAAAGCTTAGGATACGTAGTTGTCTATAGATTTGTATCCAACATCATCTGAGCCATTTCATTGTCCGTGTCAAGTGATTAGGAGATGTGGAAGGAAGCTAGAGGATCATTTAGAAAGAAGGGGAGGTATTATGAATGTGTTTCTTAATAGGTGTTATGGAAGACATATGGAGCCATCCTGTAGTTTTTGCAACAGTGGGATATTGGAGATGTATCTATAGGAAAACAAATCTGTCTAATTTTGCTCTTCATTGAGCAGTTTGTTCCACAGCTGAGCTCCTTTTCCGAATTCCAGAGTTGTCTCCTTGTGCTTTAATGTTAGCAGAAGATACTGTGGATCTGAGCCATTGCATGAAGCATAAGAATGAGGCAGACTGAAAAATGTCCAGTTCATGGTACAGATTATTAAAAGAAAGCAGTTTGGATTTCTCTTACAAGCAGCTAATGGTTTTATCAAATCCTCTGGAAAATCTTATTGAGATATTGGGAAAGAAGGGAAAAACTTTAATTAAAGTCACATAGACAGTGGTAATGATAAGTACATTAGAACAGTGTGCCTGTGGGAGGCTGTCTTTCCCTGTCAACTTTGGGCTGTATAATTTGTGAACTTTGGCTGGCTTGTGTAGTCCTATGTCTTGTTCTTACTTGTCTGTGGGATGCTTGTTCAGAGATAACATCAGGAAGCGTTAAGCACAAGCATGAAACTGGGATTTGCGAGTTCTGTAATGAAATCTTATATAACGTGGCATGTTGACTGCTGTAATAAGCGTGTTGACTATTTGCCCCTGTACGTCCTCTTTCCTTGTAGCTTTGGGGATCTCTCTGCTGTAATTTTATAGGTTCTCATATTGGTGATGAGCCATTTGGTAGGTAAAAGAGGACAAAGTGGTGTAAAAGTTTAAAAAAAGTAAATTTCATCATAGCAAGGCATTGTAATGCCATATCAACAAATTTTCCATTTTGGGCACTTAAATACTGGAATCCCAGTACTTCAACAAAGAAGGCATTTCATGCTGGAGAAGGTCGCTGCAGGTATTTCCAAGTTCCACACTTGCCAGTTTGCAGTGAAAAAGGAACGGTATGTTTGTATGTGCATGCACACACACACATGTGCTTTCTGTTAGCTTTGAAATAAAACCAAGGAAACGCAATGGATCTGGAGGAGGCACTTCATTTAGAAGTTCATGGGTTTTTTGAACACTTTTATACCATGCTAATACAAGTAAGACTGTAAACTAATGGGAAAAAAAGAGACTTTAAAAAGTTTGTCTACATTTTGTTTGTTCAGTAGCAATTAATGTATACAGTTTTTTTCAATATGACTAAAAGCACAGTAGTAGCAGAACTGGTAGTATTTTTAGATTAATAGTTCAGCTAAAACAGTTGGAATAGTTTGGAAGTTATTACTTCTTATTATTAATTAAAATCATAGATTTGTTGTAAGTATGCTTAAATACTAGGCAGGGATTTTTCTATTAATTTTATTTCTTAAAATTTTCTACAAAAATTCACAAAATTCCTAATGAAAAGAATGGTCAAACTGTATTCACCGCTTTTCAGAATAAATGAAGTCTTTCGTGTTTGTTTTCTAAAATAAGTTTGTTGCCTCCACAGTGTTGATACCATGCTGTCGATGTTGCTCAGTTTGCTGCACATAATTCATAGTGACATTTAGAATATGCAGTCAGATGTAACTCTCTTTTGCATTTTTACCACATTTTTCAAGTATCTCCTGCTGCTCAGTTCTATTTCTGTGTTCTGGAATATTTTGGGGTACTGACGGTTGCCAACTTTTTTGCTGTAAATACATGTTTATCAGCGCTGTGGCTATTTTGGAATGTTCTAATACTTTATCTTCAGGCTGTTTCTAAACATACAATAACTTTGTGGCTCACCAGATGCTTGTTTTCGTCTTTGTTCTAGAGTATTATAAGAGTTGTGTTCCATGACAGAAGGTTGCAATATACAGAACACCAGCAGCTAGAAGGTTGGAAGTGGAACCGCCCTGGGGACAGACTTCTCGACTTAGGTATAATTTTGTCTATCTGTTGCCACTGTATGAAATTCAATTTCCAAATTTAAATTGATCATGGACACATTTACGCTAGGGCTGGTGAAAAAACACAGACCAGTTTTCTTTGTGCTGCTTTGTCATAGTGTATATTTTGAATATAAATGTTCTTACTGCTTTCACATTCCTTTAAATCCTTTAAGTGCCACAGAAGTAAGATGGCAACTCTGCAACCTTATACATTTAGTAATCTTTCTAACTTTGATTACTAAATGTTACAGTAATCAGGAGGACACGGACAAAAGTAACTTTCTCTAGTAGATTGTGGAAATGACAACAACATGGTTTCTTTATTTTGCATAACTTTATATTTGTTGCATAAGCTGGGAGGGTTTGGGGAGGAGAGGAGGGGAATCAAAAACCACCCCCAAACCCTGAGCACTCTGTATGTTGAGTCTACTAAGTTTCTTAACATTAGTCCTGAGAAGCTGTTCTTGGGCTTATCATCAAGCCACCAAAGCCCACCTTTTTTAACCCTACCGTGTTTGCTGATGGTAACCTTATATTAAAATTTATTTCTAGTGTTTTCTTGGAATATGATTGTTTTAAAATATATACTACTTATTTTAATGTAGATATTCCAATGTCTGTTGGAGTCATTGATATCAAGACAAATCCAAGCCAGCTCAATGCAGTTGAATTTTTGTGGGATCCAACAAAATGTACATCTGCTTTTATTCAGGTTTGAAACTTTACTTGACTGGATGTTTGTGTTTGGTGCCTTTCAGGTCACAAATAGTAGTATATTTGCACTATGAAGCTTCTTGGTTTCTTATTTGTGGGATGGACATTAAATACCAGCTCTGTAAAAAACACAGGTTCACAGCAACTGTTAGTTCTATAACAGTTCCTAGTTAGGTTTTTCAACTTCATTTGAGTTTATAAAAGCATCTCTCAAAAACACTTTAAATAAAAGGCTTTCAAAAAGCTCTTTGCAGAAAGCTGCCATGGTTAAAATATTTAGTTATATGAAGTGTTAAAAATAATTTTTATCCCTCTAAATAACTGTCACTTTTTTTAGTTGAGAGGCCTACTCTGCTGGAGATGAGCTTCACCAGAGGCTTGGTTTGAGGATACAAAACGAAAATTAATGTGCTAAAACGAGAGGTTTTAAATCAGATGTTCAAAGATGTTTCTTACTATATCAGTAGACTTCTTTGTAGTCAGATTTGTTATTTGTGTATTTGATACTCGGGACGATTGAACATGCTTTCTTTGGAAATTCTTTAGAATGTTCAGCTTTGCATTGGAATTTTTAGCTTACTTTTGTCTCAGATCTGTTTTTATTATGAAGAAAAGGTATAAAGTTTGAGGTAGCAGCGTTTCTTACTGAGGCTGCCAAAAATAGGTTGAATTCCACATTGTTGGTAAATTAACTTTGATCTGGTGCAACTGATGACATTTTTTCTAGTAAGAATTACACAAGTACAAAAATGTAGTCTCCTTGAAGAAGTGTGAGATGGACTATTGAATATCTTTGTTCATGGGCTTCCTTAGAAGAAGTCACAACGGACTGAGTGAAAACGGAACTGATTCTTACTATGCAAGTATAGTTCACTTACTCTGAAGGCAACACAGCGGCGCTGATAACACTTAAAGCTTCAAGTTCCAGTCTATGGTTCTCTTGTTGATGGCCATGGGAAATAAAAGATAGTACTGTAGTCATTGAGAGTGCAAGGTATGCTATTGTCCATGGTGCCTGGCTTGCTTACAGTTCCATAAGGAAGCAAAAAAAATTGGGAGCACTGGCCGGTGAGATTCATCATAACTCTTTCTGTGACACTGATTTTCTGCTTAGATATCTTCTATGGGTATTTCTAGCTTACAAACCAAGTCTTTGGGCTGATGCAGCACTTGAGGCAATTCCATACTGATTTTAAAAGTCTGACTTTCATAGGAATTTGGTGGACATATTTGAAAATACACTGATTTCATGTGAGATTAAAAACTCTTCCAGTCAGTGACTTTCTATAGCTTTTGTAATTTTTATTACAAGTAACTCTGAAGTTTATTCTAGCTATAATGCATTGGACAATAGTATCTTGAAAAAGTTTTTGCTGTATTCATGATGTATTTGTCATCCACATACATATCTCCTAAGGTGCAGCAAGTTCTCATTTAATAAGAATATACAATGACTTCTGCTTTTTGGAGAGATTTTGGTGACACGCTTGCTTGTTTGCCCTCCTCCCTGTCAGCTCAAATACAATGGTTTTTGCCTTCATTTGCATGTGGGAATGAAAAGGAATGAAACATTACTTATGCAGCTGGGTCCTCAGATAGGCTGGGTAATTTGTTACTTGTCCTTAGAAAATGTGTATGATGTTGGTAACACATAATAAAACTCCTGGATAGAACACTTCTGAGGGTCCTTTTTGTTTGGTGGTTGGTTTTTTTCAGGTACATTGTATCAGCACTGAATTTACCCCTCGTAAACATGGAGGAGAGAAAGGAGTTCCTTTTAGGATTCAGGTCGACACTTTTAAACAGACTGAAAATGGAGAATATACAGATCATCTGCATTCAGCCAGTTGTCAAATCAAAGTTTTTAAGGTAACAGTAGAAAACAGATCCTTAATATGTCTCTCGGAAGCCGTCATAAAGATGGGGGACATCTTTATATTACTGCTTGACTTCTGAGATCAGATTTCAATTGTAAAACCATTTTCCGCCTGCTTTCTTGTTCATGTAACTGTTCATTTTTAGCCAAAAGGAGCAGACAGGAAACAGAAAACAGACAGAGAAAAGATGGAAAAGCGAACTGCACATGAAAAAGAAAAGTATCAGCCTTCATATGACACCACAGTTCTTACAGAGGTAACAAAATAGAATTGCATCCGCTTTCTGAGGAGGAAATATATAGATACAGAATATAACTTAGCTACAGTCTTGGACGGGTTGGGGAAGAATTAGTTCTACACAAATATAAGCTTTTTATTTGACAAACTTGTCCAGTGAACAGCAACATTAAATTTTTAATATTTTATTTAGTAAACTTTCATTTAGATACTCGATAGATGTTTGTATTAAAACACACTAAGATTGAACACTATTTGACTGACTGTACTGAGCCCTAGAGCAAGTCTTTTGGTACAGATCTAAAAACCTTGCAGCTCAAAAACAAAAAAAAAAAAAAAAAAAAGAGGGGGGAATCTAGAATTTAATTATCTGCCAAATTTGAGCTTCAAAGTGTGCTTTTTGGAGATGCTGAATTTAAGGCCAGAGCCTCGGTAGGTTTTTGCATTTTCTTTTTATTTAAACACCAGTGAGTTCTATGCAGTTTTCTAAAGATTTCAGAAGTTTTTAAAAGGCTTTAAGATCTTTCCCCACTGTATAATGAAAAGAAATTGATCCAAATCTTTGGTGTTTGTCCAGATGAGGCTTGAGCCTATAATTGAAGATGCAGTTGAACATGAGCAGAAAAAGTCCAGCAAGCGGACTTTGCCAGCAGACTACGGTGATTCTCTGGCAAAGCGAGGCAGTGTAAGGGACTTCTGCTTACCTTTTCATTGTGCAAGATACCTTGTGCAGTGTTAGATATAGGAGAAACTTCCATTATATAAAGTAAAAATATTTTGATTGCTGTGTCTTAATTTTATTCACTTTTATGTATACCAATTACTCCATGTTTGTTTTCAGCAAAGGAATCCTTCCTAAATCTAACACTTAAACTGTTGCAGAGGGACTGTGTAACATTTAAAAGTCAAGAGCTTTTTTTATGCGACTTTAAATGAAATAGCTTTTTGCTTTCCTATATGTGTGTAATTAGTGGAAGTAAGAACAGTGTTTTGTTCTGTATTTGTACTTACATTCAATATAAGTTTCCATGTACATCAGTGTTTTTAAAACGCCATGTAGCGTTGCAGATAGTTGATCGTTAGTTACTGATTTTTCCTTTAGCCATCTACATGTTGTGCTCCAAGCAGGTTTAATGCGGTTGAGAAGAGTCAGCACATCTTCATGACATGTGTACGTTAACCCTATATGTGCCCCCCTCAATGAATCTAGCACGCATCCTGCGCACTCTTCCTGTCGAGGGTTAGCATTTAAGAAATCTAAAATGCTGTTTCTTAAGGTGATTATCACTGAGACCTTATATTTTTCAGATGAGAAACAATCCTGCATCTTCCGTTTGGCAATTTTAAATGTCCATTAATAATGTGACTGTGAGAGACGATTTTTGACTATTCTTTGAACAGGCATATTGTGCTGACAGCTGTTTCCCAGCAGCACTTAGGCAGTGACTGAGTCTTGCTCCTCAGATGTAATTTAGTTTGTATTTATGGTCTGTAAAAGTGATGCGTAAGGGTTAGGTTATAAAATACTTAAGTGTATGGCTCTTGTTGTTAATAAACCATATAACTGGGTGGGAGGGAGGGAACAAGTAATATATTAAGTCAGATGGGTTCTGTGAGGGATTTTTTTTTTGCCCTGAGACTATTGTAAGCACTGAACTGTCTGAATTTACCTTCTACTGTTCTTGGTTGTTGTTTTTTTTCTTTCTTTTAAGATGCACCTTTAGTATTCTTTGGCAGTGCAGACGTTGTTTTATTTGTTCCAGATGGCCCTGGGCCAGGGGTATGGGCAGGAGAAAACAGGATTTTATCACCTTCGCTTATAAAGCACATCTGAAGCATCTTTTGAAGCTGGTCTTTGGTGGGATTTCTCCCCCTCCCCTCCCCCGCTCTCTTCTCTCTGTTTTTATAAGTACATCACTGAATGATTGTTGTTTATTGGAAGAATAGAAAAAGGTATTTTTAAAAGATATGACAAATCCCTTGTCCAGAGTAGGACAAACTGTAGCCAAATGATATCTGAAAGTTGTCTAACCTGTTCTTAACTTTTAAAATCTCTTGGAATACTAAGCTTCTACGAATGGGAGCATTACCTTAATTGTAGTGAAGAAAAATTGAGGTAGGACAGTACTGAACTTCTAACGCCTTTCCCAAAGCACACAAAGGATTGTGTGTGTGTGTTTATTTCTTCACTTCTTGCTTGGGATGAAGGATGACCTACAGACTATTTTGGAATAACAGTTATGTACAGCTTTCTGGTTCTCTTAATTGTGCAGCTGGCTGTTCCTGTTTTGCATTTGTCCTTAATAAAATACTCTCTTGAGATCATTTGATCCGTTTGAGACCATTTTGAATTTTATTCCTGTAGGATGAAGTGCTTTCAGCCTTGCTAACTTGGTATCATCTGCAGATTTAACACATAACCTGTTCTGTCATAGCAATGATTTTTATCATTAGCAAAAATCATCAGAAATCACCAAAACCATAAAAAAATACTATGAAACACTTTTTCCTGTATTCATAGTGAAACCTTGGTAATCACTATACACTCAAGTACTGTTTTTAACTATGTAAGTTGAGTGTACAACTTGTTTGCTTGCTCTACAAAAGGAATGTCTGATCTACGGCTTGAAGGCCAACTCATCAGCCTTTTTCTCTTGTCACCAGACAGGCTGCTTCTTGTGGGCCTTGTAAATATGGACAGGGGGTGATGCATGTTCCTACTTAGAGCAAGTCTGTCCTTGCAAACTTGTCTTCCCAAACATAGCCATCCACTAAATCAGAAGGTTTGGCCGTTACCAGACTTACTCCATACGTGCATATCAGATGTACCATACTGCAGTACAGTTGTCACAGAGGGGCTTAGACACAAAAACTGAAGACCCGTTTCCCTACATTTAAGTATGAGAATTGACACTGTTTTACGTATTATGTCTTTTTATATGATGGATCTTGCAATTTGCGTGTCCTAGGAACTGTGGCTCCATTACAGAAGGGAAACAGGATTGTTTGGAGTGTATTTTTCTTGACGAAGTCAAGAATGCTGGCTGTTACTTAGCCAGTGCTGATTCCTAGATGCCCAGAAATAGTTTTCTGTTATCTTTTCTTGAATTCCAGAAATTAAGGTTGATCCAATATATAGTTTTCTTCCTTTTTAAAAGCTGGGTATTGTTATCTTCCTCCTACACCTAACCTATTATATAGGCTGTCTTTTTTGTTCCTTGCTTTTTTTGCATCTCACTTTGTATGTTGGCTTTTTTATTTTGTCCCTCCAAGATTCTGCTGTTCTATTTGCTGGATATTTATAATGTTGGTTTTTGGTGGGTTTTTTTTTTTGTATAATTTCTTCCAGCTCAGTCACAATCTGATTTGGACAGATTGATTTCTTACTGTGCTCCCTTCAGGAAACATTGAATCTAGTATCTTTTTCTTTCCAATTTAATTCATATGGGTTTCTAACACAATACAAAGAGTTTGGTGAAGCTTCCTTTCTGAATGGTCATTCTGCTCTGCTCTTCTCCTATCCTCTCCTAGAGAACCAGAGATTTTTTTTCCAATTACCATCACCCATCTTTTCCTTCTCATTCATTTTCATAACAATGCCTTCTAGATATGCTTTTCCATTACTTCTTTTTAGTCATCTGATGTTTCAAAAATCAGTCCATTCACTGCAATTTCTGCAGTATTTATCCAAGTATCTTCCAAACAAACAGATGCATGGTTAAACTACTTGTTAAAACTCTCTCTCCTGCTGTGGACCATTGACATTTTTTGTAGAGATAAAAGGCTACAAACTTAACGCTGCCCTCTGGACCTCAGAGTGGATGTTTATGTACAGGTGACCTTCGCCCGGGGGCCATTTTATGAAGGAGGCACTTTATTTTTTCCTCTCTTCCAGATATATAGAACCTAGAGCTTAGCTAAGGAGAAAGAGGAAAAAACCCCACCGCATTCTTCCCCTTGCTTTGAATTTGAAAAAGTAGGCAAATTTGTATTGTGATAATTGGGTCTTTGCACTTTTTCTATCTGCAGTATCTTGGTTGATTTTTATATTAGTATATATGATATGTCACAAGCTAGAATACATAAAGCTACAATTTGATTAAACTGCTTCAAATGGTCTTTTTTTGCAGATAGAGCTGATTATAGGGCACATGAAAGTTAGAAGACTTTGAGCTATAGACCTTGAAATAAATTGGAACAGTGTTTTGGACATGAAAGACTGGTGCAGAAGTTAAAATGGTTTTTGTAAGTGACTTAAATTTAGCATACAAAAGCTTCTACAGGCTATGAGAGTCAGTAAGTGGAGCTGGAGCAAAACTAACTTAGTAATGTAAGCATGTAGTATTTCTTCAATTTGTTTCTCCTTACATCTATCTATACTTCATATAACAGTAGCATACAGATATGTAATGTGGGTCACTTCACATTTTGGGTATAACTTCTCTATTTCTGCATTCAGAATAATTAAGTCAGTGTGAGCAGAAGTTTTTTGCTTTTGCCAACAAGAGCTGCGGTTGGTTGGGGCAAGAACCCTGTATTTTATAGGTTCATTGAAAAAGCTCTGTCCATGTATAATAAAATTGCTGCCCAGTTCTCCAAAGGTGATGCTGTGTGCCCAAGTATAATAAGCCTAATTTGGAGAACAAACGTTTTGTTTTCATGTTGATTTGGTATTTGTATATAGTATGGCGTTCTTTGCCAAAGTTCAGTTTTACTCTCTTGTAAAGCATGAATTTGGGCAGATTCAGATAGATTGGAAGTAGGAAGCGAAATTACATTAAGCAGTGGCTTAGCATAACTTGAGATTTTGCAGTTCTTCAGAAGTTAGGAACGTTCTGAGTTTAAATGCTAAATATCCTGAGTCTGAAAAGTCATACTTAGAAATATTTCCTGTCTTCCTTTTTGACTTAGTAAAACCATTGGTCAACACTTTATAACTTCATTCATGTCTTTTACAGAAAGATGTTAAAAACCTGAAACCAAAATAGTTTTATCAAGAATTAATGAGTGTTTCGAAATTAAGGCATAATTCCCACCGTACAGTTGTATCAGTAGTATAGTATCAGTGTACTAGTAGTGGAGGGAAGTTGTCCTGAGACGTCAAAACCAACTTCTTTGAAAATTCACCAGTATATATTCATTGTTCATTACAGGTAAAGATATAACGGCAATCTTTTTTCTGTTCTCTGATGGCTTTTTACAGACTTGGGTGCTTCCTTGTGACAGAGTGACATTTTTCTCTTAAGTTTGTCTATGGCCAGGGACTTCTGTATTAGTATCACTAGCTTGCTGAATGTCCTTCGGTTAACTCAGTTTTGGGCTTAAGAATGTAAGAAATATCCTGATTGATCAGACCATTAGTCTATGAAGTCCAGTGCTCTGTCCCAGGTAGTGGCAACTGGAGATGCTGTTTCAAGAAAGGCTGCAGCAGGGAAACCTTGCCACTTTCTGCGATCTGTTCCCCTCGTAACCCGCCAGCATCCCGAATCATCACGTGGGATGTTCGAAAGCACATCCCTGCTTAGTCTTTTTAGTGTTAATGGATTTGATGCCCAGGAATTTGTCTAATCCTGTTTTTGAACATGATGGGTTTGTGAAGTGTGGGACAGCTGTGCATGTGAGTGATACTGAAAGCATAAGCAGCTCGGGTTATTTGCTAGAAGATGCTTGAAGAATATATGCTGTGGTGCTTTTTTTGTTGGTTGGTTTTTTTTTTTAATGCTAGGCTTTCTTGTTCCTTGAACCTTTCAGAATTAAATATCTCAGTGCTCAAATACTTGTTTTTTCCTCCACAACCTATAAGACAGAAGAAAGGAGAACTGAGCCAATGGGCATGTTGCAGGAGCGTTATAATTACTGCTACTGTCTTTTTTTTAAAACCAACTGATTCAGTCTCAGTGGTTCGTTAGTAACATTTTCGGTGGTAAGGGGGGACAAGGTAGGAAAGTGTGTTTATAAGAGAAGAAAGGCTACTTGCTTTGGGTTGGGATTTTCTCTTTCTAAATATGTCAAATGTGCTTCTTCCTGCGTTTAAATTCAGTTTTGTTCTGAACAACTTCAGCTGAGTTTGAAGGACAGAAGTATTAACTGCAGTGCATGCCTTGGGAATGGCTCAAAAGCTGTCCCTGACACCAATGCATTCTTCCCTGCCCCTGAATTTAAATATATGTTGAACAGAATCTTGTAATGGAATAGTGGCTAAGGATGTACAGCTTGCATCTGCGTGTCCAGATAAACATCTTGCATTAAAATTTAGGGAGAGAATGTCTGAAAACTAAAGAAAATTAATTGCATTTCCAAAATATTTCAGAACAACAAAGTTAATGTTATTATGTTAAGCTTTTATTTTAAAATTATGGCTTTGGACCACATAATTAGGGAATAAAGGCCTATTTTAACTACCTGTTGTAATATAACATCTTTGAGATGAACATTAAAATGAGCTTGAGAAGAGGAAACAATGGATAGGAGGGAATATACAGAATGGGAGGAAGAGTGGATAACACTAGAAGGTCATAGAAGTGCATGCTTTGTCTGAATGGCACTGTTTGTAGTCTAAAGAGTGGCTTTGACTATGTAATCAAAGGCAGCGCGTATGCAGGGGTTAGCAAAAATACTGATTTGAATCAGATCTTGGACAGATGAAGAAATTCCTAATTGTTAAGCTATTGGTATGCAAGATTTTTTTTTTTAAATTGCATGCGCCATGCTGGGGAAGTTGCAGTCTTGCGCTGACGAGCGAAGACTGGATCCCAGTGCAGAAATGTTGTTAACTGTTTTACAGAAGATTGCAGCTGGTATTGCGCCCGTTTACTGTTTCCCCCAGATAGCAAAAGGGTCTTTCAGCAAAAAATTGTTGAAATGTGTTTCCATTAATATTAGGTCATACTTGTTCCCCACCCCCACAAGGCTATGGTATAACTCTGGAAATTTCCTTATAGTGTATTTAGCTGGTGCATGATAAATAGATCAGAAATCCTTGTTGTTTTAACAGGCATGGTCTTAGCTTACTTTATCTTGGGCAGTTTGCTTGTTTTAATCCTGTCCGTTTGCCTTTGAACATACCAAAATCTGTTTGTTTTTTTCTTTGAAATACTGAATTTGCAGTGGTATTGGACACACTAAAAGCCAGTCTCCATTGTGAAGGACTTTTATCATCGTGGTTTAAAAAAATATCCAAAAAAGACTTGACTAAATTGGACAGCTGGCTCATTGTATACTTGTGATGACTTACATTTGTATATAAAAATCCCAGTTTGCCAAGCAGTTTAGAGAAAGCAGTACATGTAAGCATCATTTTAGTCCTGCAGTAAATAAATAAAAATTTTCAATTTACAAGATTTCTACTGAAAAATCCATTTGTATTTAATTGCTGTCGGGGCAGATAGGTTAAATTTATCCACAAGATGAAATCTAGCTTCATGGTTTTACTTACTAGTGCTGATCACCTCTTGTCAAGTCATGGTACCTGCAGTTTAAACAGGCTCTTCATCCCTTTTAGGATGAAAGAAGTTTTTTCAGCAGATGGCTTGGGATTGGTTGGTTTGTTTTCCACTGAGTAATCTGTACAGGTCTTCTGTCAGTTCCACCACTAATACCTTCACATTGTTAACAGAAGACAGCATAAATAGGAGTCTTCTTGAAATAATAAGATAAAAGAAAACTGTTTTTGCCTGGAGTATCTGCATGTAATGTGTGGGATGGAGGGAATCTTTATTTGGAATTACAAATCAAAATTCTCTGTGGAAAAAACGCTGGCTTTAAATGAAAGAACTGTGCATCAGAGTAAAAAATGTATTGTCAAGAGAAACTTAAGTTTCAATTCTTTATCTTCAGTGCTCACCATGGCCTGATACTCCTACCACATTCGTAAACAACAGCCCTACTCCTGCTCCAGCTTTTACCTCTGCTCAACATAATACCTACAGTGTCCCAGACAGGTAGGTTTCTTGTCTGTATCCTAATTAAAGATAACATTTTAAAAACAGGCTTATTCAACAGTGTTTTCTGAGTAAATCTGGGAGCTTGCAACTGTTTTTTGGTTCCACTGGGGAATGAGAGATTGTTTTGACCTATATATTTACTTTAGAGTTCAACACTTGCATCATGTGATTCAATTATAATGTAATTACTTCTGCTTCAACATTTTTCTTTCTCACTATACATTGTTGGAAACTTTTCTTGTTGTCCTTTGCCATATAGCAAATACTTCACCTTTTAACTATCCTAATTTAGTCCTTGTTTATGCAAACTGTTTAGCTTTTTTCAGTAAGAACAGTCTTCATTCTCCTCATACACAGTTAATATAATTTGCAAGAAAAAAACCCTAGCAATAACCTTTAGAAGCTTGTCAACAGAAATTGTATTGGTAAAAACACTTTGAAGCGTTAATTAAACTACTGTAATTAAACTTGGGTGGTCAAGGAATGATTTACAGCAGTACTGTGTGTTTTGTCTGCCTTGTATTTTACTACCTCTTCCTCAATCACATCCTTTGAGACAGATCAGTGGCCATATAACCTCCCGTGAGTGTTGGTAAAACTGATTCTCCAGCTGATACAGAATCCATAGAACAGGAGCCAGATGACTTGCATATTGATGTGTGATGATCTTTCTCTTGAGTTCAACTAAAGTTTCACTGTATGCAGTGTTTAATTTGTCTTTCAACAGTGATATTTAGTGTTTCAGGAGTTTCAAGTTATTTTTTCAGCAATGCTTAAATATTTTGCTTAATAAAATTCTAGTAATTCTCCCCCCTCCTTTTTTTTTTTTCCTATCTGCAGCAATTCTTCCTCCCCAAATCATCAAGGAGATGGAACCTCTCAAGGGTCTGGAGATGTGAGTGTTTGCTTTCTGGTCTTGATCATCGGCTATATTTATATATTTGTGTCAGAACATTTGATTTATGCATACCTTGATATTAATAGGTACTGAGGAAGTGTTTAACTGGGGGAGGTTTTTTAATGGTTTTAGGGGTTTTTAAATATCCAAATGATCATATCCAGTCTTGTTTCTTCTTACAGCAGCTTCATCCTTCAGCCACAATCCAGGAAACTCAGCAATGGTTGCTCAAGCATAGGTTCTCTACCTATACAAGGCTTTTTTCAAATTTCTCAGGTATCTATAGTTTACTTTTTTAGAGTCTTTCTTTGTGTTAGTGAGCAAGTTTTGTGTGGGAAAATAATTCTCTAAAAACAAAATGGCATCACTATTTATTGTAATTTACTAATTTACTTATTAAACGTTCAGTTTGCATTGAAAGGCATTTTTCTCCTAGTTGCATTTTGCACAAATTCACCCTAATGCCCAAAAGTGAAGCTAGGTTCTTTTTCCCTGACAGTAGTTCACAAACTCATTTTAACCTTGATTAGTTGTTCGAGAAAAATAAATTAATTTGGTGAGTCAGACCAGCAGGCCATCTGTTTTGCTATGCTCTTTCCTAATGGCAGCCAGTATGCAATCATCTCAAAGGAAGTACAAGAAATTGCTAGTGTCTGCCCCGTGTTAGATCTTTTCTTAGGAGTTACTTAATTGTAGTATCTGAAGCTTTCATCCTTCCAAACTCTGAAGCTGTGAACCTTATTCACAGAAATGGCAAATTCTTTTTTTGCATTGAACTCCGCTGCAACGCCATGCAACAGGAGAATTCCTTTACCTACATGTATTTGTCTATTTTTTTTTCATTTCAGCAGAATGTCTGATTGCTCTTCCTTAAATGTGTGTCTGTGTGGTTTCCACTATGCGTATGGAAGAAAGAAACAGCAATAGATGCACTCTCTGGGGCATGGTTGCTTCTTTAATCCTCCACGTAATTGTGCAAAGAGTGGGATGACGCAGTGTACACCATGAGTAAAATTCCTTCTCAGTTTTCTTCAGTGACGCCTGATGGGGAGAATCTGATGAAAAACTCCTGCTCTCTGCCTCTTAGCCTAGCTCATGCTTCTGCCAGAGTTCTCTTTGTACCAGGCATCTTCCCTGGCCAAGACCAGAAGTACAGATTCTCTAATGTGGCAGTCTTGAAATCTGTGAGACTGTGTTGTCTTTTCTGTAGCTAATTAATTCTATTTGCTGCTGCCTGATGTTTTCTGCCTAAAATTCATACTGTTTTCTGCTAGGATATACAGGTTCCGAGAAATAAGCTCACACTTAGCCTTTCTGAACAAGCTGTGAAGCTGTCATCCAACCCCGAGAAAGGAAGTTCTGCAGTCTCACTAATGAACGAGCCAGTATTTTGCAGTATTTTCCTCAGCAAACAGTATGGAAACATGGTGTTGATAAAAATTATTTATGTGTAGTTTTGTTGACATCAATATGGGCAGCAATAACTAAAATTTTTTAAACTACTGGTAATAATAATGCCGTAATATAAACATAAAAATAACTAAAATTTTGAGACCCCAGGGGTCCACGATGTTTTCCTACGCACAGGCAGTATGACTTCTCCAAATAAAAATTGACCAGACCTTGAGGTGCTAGTGAGGCCTCTGGAAAAACTGCAGCTTTTGGCACATGATTTCTTTGAGGAAAAAAAAACCCAAATATCTATATAATGTGTAAGAACAACTTGGCACTACTAGTGATCTCAGCAGTAAATTGGTGCCGTCCAGGGCTTCCCCCCTGCTCAGTGTGGCTCAGTACACCTTCTAGCAAAGCAGCCTGTTCTTGCACATCAGCGGGCAGTGCTGCCGCAAGCTTCCCTGGAACCAACAGCATCTACCAGCTCATTGAGACTGACACGCTAAGGCTCCTTACTTAATCAGTGACATGATGATTTTATTTTAAATACCGTGGATCTAATGCACAATATTTTATAGTCAGCCCTTGTAGTGTTGGGAATGGACCATTTCTTCTGCTGCTGGTTAGGTTTTGATCTGTGCTTCTTGTATTACGACTGCTAAGCTTTCTCAGTAAACTTTAGTACCACATTTCTGACAAAGACTCTTGGAAAACTTTTAAAGCAGTTCTTTTTATTATCTTTATATGTTTATGGAAGTCAAATACTAGCTGGCTGATAGATTTTTCTTTGAAGCAAGAGGTGTAGTGTAGCTTTTATTATACTTCTTCAGGTGTGGTCGCTTTTTTTGTTATTGTACTGAAGGGCTATGATGACCAGTGACTTCTGCTGGCTTTTACCTATGCGTTCTTAGATTGTCTATGGAGTATTTTCACAAACAAAGACTTATCTTTTTTCCTGTCCTCCCACTGATGTACTACAGTGACTGATTTTTCAGACTGTTGTTTTCTTTGTTGACACCCATGCTGCTTTTAAGAAGGATCCTTCCGTCCATTTTATGTTTAGATCTGCCTTAGCATCTTTTATTGAAGCTTCCTCTTCTAAAGTAAATGTTCTGGGAAGCAGTTGTTGTCACAGATTACTTATTCCTAGGATCATTTAAAAAAAGCTCCACTTTTGGATGGAAGTGTCCCATAACCTGGATTCACCCCATACGCTGCTGATTCACTGATTTGACCACGCTGATTTAGTTATGCCAGCCTTTGGCAGCATCTTCGATAAATGAGTGCATTGTAATAAGTGCATAGAGGAGATGTTGTATTAGTTGAGTGTCTGGGGTGACTTGTTGAGTGTTAGTGCATGTGAGAAACCATCAAATGTCTTTGCTCTGTTTTCCACGTGTCTAAAGTACATTAACCTGGGTGGGCGTCAGTTAAAACCTTGAGTCATTTAAGCCATAGTCTGCATATAGAACAGTCATCGAATCATTAAGGCTGGAAAAGACCTCTAGGATCACCAAGTCCAACCGTCAACCCAACACCACCATGCCTCCTAAACCATGTCCCAAAGTGCCACGTCTGCATGTTTTTTGAACGCCTCCAGGGATGGCGACTCTTGTCTCTACGACAGTTGTCTGCCGTGCAGACTTTGTATTTCTTGAAGATGTGAACACCATCAAGTGAAACTAAGCACCTTTGGAAAACTGGTTGGTTTTTCTTAGTGCTAGCTAGGGTCTGAATTTTACTTTCTTGTTTGTGTTTGCAGGATTCCATTTTTATAACGGTGGAGTTTGTTATTCTTGGTTTAAATTAACGTACAATTTATTTTAAAAAGTATAGATGTTCTAAAAATGAACTTTGTACAATCATGTGTTTCTCCAGGTGCTGATTTATTAAAGCTGACAAGAGAAGATCTGGTACAAATCTGTGGTCCAGCCGATGGAATTCGGCTATATAATGCACTGAAATCCAGGTAATATGCTGAATGCGAGCTTGAGTGGGTTTTGTTCTGTC
Source organism: Morus bassanus (assembly GCA_031468815.1). Classification (NCBI taxonomy): domain Eukaryota; kingdom Metazoa; phylum Chordata; class Aves; order Suliformes; family Sulidae; genus Morus; species Morus bassanus. Next base: position 51,275,806 of record CM062567.1, on the reverse strand, counting down.
GTATACGAGAATCCCCCATCCTCAGAACTGGGAGATCTGGGAAGTCGGTGTCAGGATGGGCCTCAGTGCCTGTGCGAGCTGTCTCGGGAATTGGCAGCAGTACATTTAAGAACAGCCTCCTGTGTGCGCCTTCAGGGCAGACCCCAGATGGGATGCAGGCGCTGCCGAGTTCAAAGGTGGGCTGTAAGACTGGTACCAATGCAGCCGGGCACTGCCCGTTTCTTGAGAACAGATGGATTTGTCGCCAAGACACAAAACTACTCATTTAGCTAAGAACAGCCCCGAGGCCTTTTTGAGGTTAGAGGTGCTGCATGCTAACACAGATGGCATCCCAGCTGGTGTATCCGATTCCAGCTGAAATGGGTAGTTGTTACCATCAACCTGTGTAAGAGTTGTTGGTGTTACTCAGTAGTTACGTTCCAGGATTCCAACAAGCAGCATATGGATGAACTCGGAATTGATTGAAATTTTATTAAAATGCGGTAGCATCCGAGAGACCACTCACCATTATATTAATTTTTTTTTGTCAGTGAAAGAAAACATTTCAAGTGTATACTGTTAGGCACAACAAATCTACATTTGTGGCATGTAAGTTTCTGTATTTCCAGGGCAAGTAACTTCTTCTCTGATACGTGCTTCGTTTGCATTGCAGGTCTGTTAGGCCCCGTTTAACAATCTATGTCTGTCAGGAGCCGTTAAGGAGCATACAACTGGAAAGGCAAGATGCAGGCAATGGTGATAGCAGCAATGGTGCAATATACGGTATGGCGCGTAGGGGGGTCTCTCGGCCTACCATTTCTGCGTCTTAAAAAGTCTAAAAGAAGATAGATGGGAAGGAAAAAAGAATAGTGAAGAGGCTGAATTTCTGTTTCTGGTGTGCAGAGAAACCGTAGGAAGTTGTATTCAGAACAACATGGCTGCTTTCACACTGCACGGGATGAACAGAACCTTAAAACCTCTCAAGGTTAAATCACTCAGTTTTTTCAGTCCATTGATAAAACTAATTGTAGTTACGTGGCAATGAATTAAGGAGCTCTCAGATTAGCTGTGCTACGTTGTTGCAGCCAAGGTATTAACCAGATAAATGTAGGCGCATGCAAAGCTGCGGGTAAATAAAACACCTAGCTTCTTTCCCATTTTTAGTTAGGTTTTGCTGTCGTTTTCTGGGCAACTGAACTAAAACTGGTGGAGCTTGGACAAGGAAAAACAGCCAAGCAGTGTACGGGCTCATGATTTTAGTATTATTTTCCTGAGAGATAGCTGTTGTTTCCACCAAAGATGGGAACTTAGTATTTAATTGTGAATTCGTGTCAATCCTACAATTACGAGAATGGAGCTATTTGAAATGATTTGTTTCTTGCTCTTGCTTTGAGTGAAGAGACCTCCCTCCCCAGCCAGCTGCGATCTGTGTGGGCTGCTGCTGTGATAGTAGTGGTGTATTTTCCACGCAAGAATTGAGGTGGAGGAGGATCTGTAAATAGAATACCGTCTCTGTCAAATACGTATGTTCCCTCTGGATATCTTCAGCCTTTGGTTTGGGACAGAAGAATGTGCAAAGATGGAGCTGCCACAGGCTTCTGGCACTCGGAAGTAAAGCTATAGAGCTGTAAATACAGCATCAAACTGAAGAGCGACTTTGTTCTTACCGTTCTGTTTCTTTGCGGTGTTGTACTTCCCCCCCACACCCTTCAGCTCCGAGATGATCTGTACGAAATTCATTCAGACAGTTGAAAATGGCTTTCTTTACCCAAAAAAAAAAAAAAATCCGCACCCCTATTTAAAGCACCAGTGCAGTAGTAGAAGTCAGATGTGTTAACCCGCTGCCTTTGAGACGGTCCAGAAGTACTTCCAAAGTTGCCTTTAGGTGACTTTAAAGACCTGTTTCAGTCTCTTTGACGACTGTGCCTTTTTGTGCGGGATACGGGGTAAAATGTGGAAGTTGCTGTCAGTATCAGAGCAGATAGAAGCCTCCCGCCGTCAGAGGTGTGCGCTTATGACTCTACCTTGAAAGAAAAGTCACGGCAGTTCACGCTGCTTAGTGAGAACAGGGCGAGGGTAAAGTAAAGGTTTCTAGCTTTTAAAATTTTTTAAAGCCGGGAGTATAAACAAATTCAGATTTTTTTTTCATGTTGTTACTTATTATCAATTAGTATTGTGCTTATTTAAATAAACTTTTTTCTTGTAGTTTATCATGCAATCTACTTAGAAGAAATGGCAGCCTCAGAAGTCACACGCAAGCTTGCTTTGGCATTTAATATTCCTTTGCATCAGATCAACCAGGTTTACAGACAGGGTCCCACAGGTATCCACATTCTTGTTAGTGACCAGGTAATAGAAACTTTATTTTGTTGACAGATTTTATTTATGAATTAAATAGAATGGAGGATTTTCTTATGCTTGCTTCTGTATTATCGGGTTTTCTGTTTGATAATGGAACCTAGTATTTTCTGACATTTAGAGTAATTTTTTTCCTTTACATTAAAATGAGCAGAAGGAGCCTTTAAATGTCACTGTTCCTCTACCTGAATAAACTCAAATTATGAGAAGAGAAAGGCAACTAGTCTATATAGTTGTAAGATGCTGCAGTAATTACGTAGTCTGTATTTATTTTGAACATGCCCAAAGGCAGGGAGTGTTCAAATACTGTTGAACTCAGCTTATTCACGCATCTGCTACACACGTAGAGTTCCAAAACCGCAGCGAACAGGAATAGGCTCCCAGGTGGTTGTCATGTGATTAACAAGCAGTATTTTGACAGTAATGTATTTTAATTTAATTTGGTATATTCTTGTCACTTGCTGGATAAAACCAAAAATACACAAAATATTGCTTATAAAAGGCTGTGTTTAATATCTGATGTATTTATTTTTTGCATTGGTCATACTCAGGAGGGTTTCAAAACTTTTTTTTTTTTTTTGTAGATGGTTCAAAACTTTCAAGATGAGAGTTGTTTCTTATTCACCACAATAAAAGGTAGAGTGTCTTTTCTGACAGTCTGAAACATCATTGTTTATTCTACCAAGGAGCCTTCTTTAAAGCAGAGTACAGTTCTAGTAAAGCTTCCCCAAGCAAAGAGCAACGGCAGCTCTAGTGAAGGCTGACTTGAAAAAAACATCTGCATACAGCAGTGGCTGAAAAGATCCAGGACTTCCCCCTCCTCTCGTAGCCAGACCTTTCAGCCTCCGCGTAGCACCTTCTCCAAGCTTTCAGTTCAGAACCAGTGCAGCGCTTGGTAACAAACCTCATTTAAAACGCAGTCAGCCATCACTGAAGAGTGCTTGCTGTTAAGAACTGCTGAGAATGGTGATGTTTCAAAATAATTTAAAAAAAAAAATATGCTGGCAGTAGTACCTCTGACGTTCAGAAACCGAATGTTAACTGAGTCCTGAGAGTTGGCAGAACCGAGTATAAAATTCTGTTCTTTTATGGCTAGTGAATAACAGTCCGCGGTAGGTTGTTGCTGGAGACGACGCGGCCATTCTGCTGGGAAGGCTACAGCGCCTTTCCTCTGCCTGGCAGAGTCTCGCTCTCAGGACGCTGTTGTTCAGCATCGAGGAGCAGACTTGAACGGGAGCATTCACAGAGCAAACTCCTCCCGGCGCCGCGCTGTCAAATGGGCGGAATCAGTTTAATTGTACGCGTGTGGTTAAAGCGGGCTGCAGCCAGCCTAGTCCGGAAACGCCGTTGTTCGGGTTTCCCCAGTATGTGTTGTGAGTCTCCCTTTTAAGCATGAGGTGTTGCAGAGGAATCCCGCACCTTCTTAGGAGTCCAGTTGATTTCTGGTAAAAGGTGCCAAGAAATCGCTTATCATCAGTGGACAAGTGTGACTCCGTGTAAATTTTACCTACAGAAACTGTCCCAACTTTGATGATCCAATTGCAAATTGTTAATCGTAACGTTCTTGTTCAGCACAAGTAGGAAGTTTTCAAAAGTTCATGTTTTTGCTGTAGATGAGCTGTATTTTAAAAGTCTGCTTCATTTCATCAGCATCCTGGCTTGAAACTAATTGTTCTGTGTAGTACAATATCTGTTCACGTGGCTAGCGATTGTTAGACCTGTTTGTCTCAGCTGTTAAGCCTTTCCGTGGTACTGCTAGCTTCTAGGCATAGAATCCCCGGGGTTTTTTCTTAACAGTTTCCAGTTGGCTTTCTGGTTTAAGGCTGATGATGAAAAACATACGCTAAGGATTTATATTGGTCTTGCAGAAGCTCGCTTCCGTCTATGATATTAACTGGCACTGTCAAATGAGGTGGGTTTAATGCGTAGTTGGAAGAGTTCAGGAATAACTGCAAACCAAAGGGATTTTTAACAGGTTAGTTGTTCTTCAAACCTTTAGTCTGAATAGCGGGTTACTGATACCGCACACAGTTCAAGTTTAATATTTCATAGCAGCGATGAACCACTTCGACACTTGGTAAAAACCCAAGTCCGTACTTTGATGGTTTGGTGCGTTGGCTAGTATAGTCATGGGTTCTATTTCCGAAAGACTGACGCTGTTTTTTCTCTTTCAGCTGAAAATGGTGAAGGCTTCCATATAATTCTGAAGTGATGTCACACAATTGCTAGACTGAAACTCCAACGCAGAATGAAGTCCTGCCTAAAGATTATGAAGATCATCCAAAACCTTAGGATCTAACTTCACCGTATAAGATGTTTCATATTGAAAACACAAAATGACCTTTCTAATGAGCTGTTTGATAGGTGAACTTTCTTATCACTGCCATAGCTAAGTGTCCTCATGAGAGGTATAATGCCATGACAGCTTACGTACAGGCATGGAAGACAATGTAAGCAAAGGTGCTTGCCCTTTACTGTTTGACATAAGGCAAATTATGGCCAGTAGATACAGTTTCTAGAAGCGAAGCGCTGTTGCTTTTCTATTCTCTGTATCCAGTTGGAGATGAATGTAAACTCATTTTGGGGCATTTACCTTTCTGTGCCAGTTTGTCTATTACTTGCTTGTACCTTACGCTGGTTTTATTTTCTGATGTTAGCAGAGCACATATTAATCTGTGTGGAGACGAGTAGTTAAGCTGATGATAGTGATCAGGGCGTCGGGTCTTTGAGAGTAAAGCTGTCAAAACAGCTTCCCGTGTAAATTGTGTATAAGAGTGTATGTAAGAAGTGTAAATGCCAGAACAGGGCTTTGAAGAAGCCCTAGACAGATGCAATATATGCATGCAGCAAACTGCATTATCAACAGTACCTTATTTGGAGGGATTAATATAAATCCTATAGGGTACCAAGTAATTGTGTTTTGCTTTAACAAACTTAATGGAAACGAATTGCCTATGCATCCTTTATGTTTAGTTTCCTAGGTTCTCTGCGGAGCACTGCTGCAGTTTAACTCTTCGCTTGTAAAATTGTGGGTTTAAAAATACTAGCAGTGAGAGGTGGATTTTTTTTATGACTTAGTGGAATTCTGCTGAAGAGGGAAGATGACCCACTGGCACCGGGGGGGGCTGCCGTAGCTTTCAGCAACATCAAATAAATTGCTTGAGAAACACTAAATATGCACCATGTTAGTCTCCTTCCCAGCGGGTAAACGCCTCGCTGTAGTTGCTATTATGGACAAGTATCTCACCTTTTCTGTTGACCTTTCTCCACCCTCCCATCCGTACTGTACTGCTGTTACAGTGCCTCTTCCACGTGACCAAATACTTACTTTTCTTCCAACCAGGCAATGTGCTCTTTCGATATTTCTTATAAAGACATGGCACAACATTTCCTACATTAACATTAAGCTTCAACGGGTTAGGTACCGAGAGGGGAATATTTCAAAAGGTGTTAAGCGACAGTTTCAGAGCTGTCAGTTCGTGCCTTTGAAAAGTTCCACCTTGATCTCTGGCTTAAAAGCTTGGGCAGAGTTTGCTTTTTATGCTGCGGTGTTCAGCATAAGCAACAACTACAGCACATAAAAAAGCAACTGGTTTGGTTTTGGTTTTTGGTTGTTTTTTTTTTTTTTTTTTTTTTGTAGGTGTTTTTTTTTTTGTTTGGTTTTTTTTTGTTTTGTTTTGGGGTGGTTTTTTTAATTCCCTCTTCTGTAACTGGCTCAAGTGCTTAGCAGAAAAGCTTCTTAAAGCTGTAGCATTTTGAAAATTTAAAGTCATCAGAGCTAGAGTTTCTTTCCTATTTTTATTCTTCCTGCACTGAAAGTAAAATTTTATGTACTTAAAACATTTCTGCCTATAAGTTGTTCATCTTTGGGTATTGTTTGGTCCTCATATTTTCTTGAACTGACACTTGTGTCTTTTCAGCTCACACCATATTCAAATCCAAATGTTTTATAAAAGTGGAAAAATCCTTGATTGGAAAGTATCCAAATATCTAACTTTAAAGAATATTGAAAGTTGTACAGTAGTTTGTCCAGCTCACTTGAAATTGGAATTAAATTATGGCACCAGCAAATTGCTTTTGTTTTTTAATGAGATGTACACATTTCAATTTAAGTATAATAAATGTTTTTCAATAATTTTGTAAATGGGCTTTCTTTTTGTTTACTTCCCCCCGCCACACACACCCAGTAGCGATACTTCTGTTGTTAAGATTTCAATTAACTGCACAACCTACCCCAGCACTAATGGCAGGTGAAGGTAAATAATGGAAGCAAACCAGCTCTGTAGTTTACCCTGCACCCAAGACATGCACATAGAGCATCTGCTTCTACTAGAGAACTTAGTTAGATTTGAAATAACTGAAACAAGTGTGAATTTTACATCAGCCAACTGTTTATTTAAGTGTCCTGTATCAGAGTAGGTTCCATTGGGTTTTGTACACTTTTAATGCAACAGACTTACAAGGTTCATTATGTCCTTCAAAAAAAATGAGCCAACAAAAGGCAACACATCATGACATACCGGTACCAATGACTCTCTTGGTAGAGTTGGGAACAAAATCTGCTTAAAACTCTCCATTACAGCAGTAGCATAGCAGAACGCCAAGTACGCTTGTAACCACCACCACCACCCCCCCTCCCCGGGCTGTGCAAAACAAGCCCTGGCTGGCTCATTTTGTAGCAGCTAAGAAAGCTGTGTACTGCATGCTAAGTTGTAATTTATCCTCTAAGCTGAGATCTTAATTTACCATCCCTGTTGTCTGCGGAAGTGTGAAGCACAACCACAACACAGCCGCTGGTGGCCATAGAAGTCTCTCAACATTCACACTTTTTTTTTTTAGAAGTAGCTTAAAATTTTGGGGGGACAGTGCAGTACTAGCCAGTAGTAGCTTCTCCAACTGCTTTTTGAGCCAGTATTTCTATTAATTTTCAGTGAACACAGGCCCTGAACTCTTAAAACATACACACACACACACACACAAAATCAATCTTACAAAAAAAAAAAAAAAAATCGAGCTAAACTACTCCAGCAGTTCAGAAAGCAAGTTGCTCAATATAAAAAAGTTTATTTATATAACCCTCTAGCACTGGAAAACTAAGGATGAAAGCATGGCCTTAAGGGTTTATACATAGATTTTATTACTATTATCGCTCCAAAGTTGACAGCCTCTTCGATAACCCAAAGGTGAAGAGTTTGGCTTTCTGCAGTTGAAAACCACAGGTCTGGTTGGGTTCAACTCCTGCCTACAGCTTTATTTGCCCGGCTGCCTGCTGCATCCCTAAAGCGGGTGGGACAAACAGCTTGCACTGAATTCCTCGCTCCATCATAGCTCCCGTAACTGAACCTGGTTTCCAGTCTTCATCTGTAGAAAAGCATGAAAAACACACTCCTCTTCCTAGAACCGCTGCGCCCTTCCCTACTAACTGCGGTGGCAGCGGAGGCCGCACAGGACTGGCGCGGCAGCGAGCACCGCATCCGAGCGCGGCAGCCACCGACGGCAGAGTGCACAGGCTCTACCACCGTGGATTTCTTACCCCATTAAAGGCCGACGGCGCTGGGCAGACAACGTGCTTCAGTGTTGGGCAGGCTTTATACTAACGCATAGTTCAACTGAACCAAGTTCAAAAACTTGAAAAGTATTTCTGTTTATATAGTTATCTTGCGGTACTACCTTACCTTTTGACATCACCTATTATGTCCCGTTGTATAATTAAATATGAAGCTGAATCATGAAAAGGTAGAAGCTGTTTTGCTGTAAGAGCTCATGATTACCTTGCATTTTTTGGTCAACATCTGCTAAAGCTGATTTGTCCTTAACCCTGATAGTTACTCTGTCGCGTATATTACAGACCAGCAGGTTCAGTTCCTCGGTGTGACAGGCTCGAGCCCCACGGTCAGTTAGAACTTCACGCTGAACAGTGCTTACAAATGCAAATTATTAAACTTCCAAGTTTAGTGAACTTTCACCAAGTAGCTGCTATGCTGAAAGGCCCCCACATTTTACACGGTACTTCAGTTCTCATGCCAACAGAAGGAAGGAGTTACTAATAAAAACCGAAGCATCACCAACTTTAAATAATCCACAGCTGCACGTTACGGTAAGATTTTTACCTGGGGGGAAAAAAAAAATGCTTCTCTTTTGTCACAAAACTGAATGACCAAACACCACCATTAGGACCGTCAGGAAACCGACTCCTTCCACTGACTTGCAGTCCTGTTCTTTTCTTCGACAACAATCACAACAAACTTGTTTCTGTGTGGTTGCACTTACTGTCAGAGAATAATACAGCATCTACAGAGGCGCTGTCCGCTCCCTCCTACCGAAGGAGGGGGAGTTACTGGAGCGAAGTAAGCATGAACTTTCACGTGAGGTAGATGAGCCTGTGGATGAAGAGTCTGCGTTATCACAGGAGAGAAATAAACATAACCAGTAAAAAGCAACAGTACACCTCAATTACTGCCAGCTAGTCAGCTCTCGCTAAGGTCAGTTAGCTAAAAAGCAAACATCTTGATACTATCCAAGCTGTCTTCTCCTGACACGTAATTCCCGTGTCCCATCCAGCTCAGGCACGCAGATGCCTGGGCGCTCACCAGCTCAGGGTTCCCACTCATTCCCCAGTAAAGCACCCATCAGCCCAGAAAGCCCCCGAGCAAGAGGGGCAGGCCTTCTGCTGCAGGGCAGAGACGGAGCCCTGGCTACTCAAGAAGGACTTGTCTGTGTCTTGGCTCCCATATTCCCTGCTTCTCCCCTCCTAGAATGCAGCACAGAATAGAACAGGGCATCTGCCCTCAGCAGTCACTATCAGGGACCAGCTTTTCAACTGCAGAAGTGTTTGGACAGGAATCTGGGGTACGAAGCTGCAGCCAGGTTTAAGGGTAAGGCTAAATGCTGCCCCCAGGGTAGGCGGCCCTGACCGAATAGGGGAGGTACGCGGCGGCAAAGTTTGTGGCTGGATCCTGGGGCCTAACGGTCCTACCGCCCGCGAACTGGAATCTCCGTGCAGATGTTCTGTTTGTACTGGCTCAGTATATTAACGTATATTTTAGGAGAGTTAAAGAATGCCACTACACAATCCTAAAAACAGAGAAGCCTGTATTTGAAAAAATACAGAAAGCTGAAGATAAGCACTCATCATTCCAGCAGCATGAGTGTCATGAGTTATAAACAAAATTAGACAATCGTTACTGCTCATATAGAAAAGCTGTGTTTAGTCCTTAGAGAAGGGGACCTAAGAGAACGATATTCAGACTCTGTTTCTGATTCAGACTCATCCTCCCCTGCCTGGGACATCTGCAGGGTTCATACAATCTCAAGCAGTGCCAACGGCTCGGGCATTCCCACCGGAACAACGCAGCAAACACGTACTCTGATGCGTTTGATTCCAGCTCGCGTGACTTGCTGACAGTCATACAGCTCAATTCTCTCCAAGTTGTGGCAGTTCTCCAGGTGTTCCAGAGTCACATCAGTGATGAGAAGACAGTTATCAAGCTCCAGCACCTGCAGCCTCTCGTGACCACACGTACTGTTGCTCAGATGAAGAATCCCATCATCAGTGATCAATTCACAGTGAGATAAGCTCTAAAACAGAGAGGCAAACAGTTAATGACATCGCTCAGTCCTAAGTTACTCCATCCTCTAAACATCAGATGTCCTCTTCCGCCCCCTTTGTTCTAGTGGTTAAACAGTTACAAGGACCATACAGCTGAAATCCAGAAGAGTAACAAAAGAAACAGCGCAACTTAACAAAAGGGCTGTAATTCATTTTTAACTTTGCTTCAAATCGAGTAGAGTCCCAAAACAAGCATCTCTGGCAAACTCCTCAGGCCCCTTTGCTCTCTATGAACATGGAAATTCTGGTCCAATTGTCAGGCACCTCCATTAGCAACGGGGGCAAAGAACACATGTGCCGTGCCAGAAACAGGAGACAGCTTTAAGGGATGATCAAGAACATGTAGGAATAGATGAGGATCTGCTGACAGGAGTTACTGTTTCACAGCTACCATGTTTTCATACCTACCAGCAGGACCAAGCCTGTGCAAGCCCACACAGATAAAGAACAATCAGACTGGACTGATTTGCCAAATAATGATTTCAGGAAAACCGTGAGCGCTTAGCACCCCAGGCTGTACATACAAGGAGTAATAAACATCTTGTACAGCTGCAGGAGCAGGTCTTGTCTGCAACAGTCAGCATAATAGACTAAAAAATTCTGCTCCTCTTCAGCATATTTTTTTACTCCCTTGAATTTCAAAAGCATGGAAAAAGTTGCAGCATCTCAGGCGGTAGCAACACATAAAACAGTTTCCTGGTTCCTTTAGGGAATTCATGACTTTTGCAGAAGCAATGATGATGACAACAGGAAGCAGACTTTCCTCGGAGGAGGCTTAAAAACCACTCTTTGTCACCAGTGAAATGAATGCTCTCGAGTCTCCTGCCCTAGAAATGTGCGGGATCGATGAACTCTACTATGCTCGCCCTGGGCTCTGAGCTAGCTCCTTGCTTCCTGCTCAGCCCTGTGCTTGCCCATACTTGTATCTACGTCTAACGGTGACCGGTTGTGAAGTAGCATTTCCTTGCCACAAGTATTTTTCAGACAGCAACCGATGAAGAAACGCTTCCAGCAATCCAAAAGCACTTTTTAACTCGGCACAAGATAACAGTAGTGCTCAAAAGTACCTCCTGCCAATCACCTGAATCAAACACGTAATCCTTCCCTTCTCTCGGTACAACACATCTATCTTCTTCTATTTCAGCCTGACAAGGAAGCCTGAGGACTACCAACCGCAGCTTACCCTTATTTTGCCTCAGCTAGAGTCACGAGCATTTCTTGACGGCTACCAGACACATGGGGTCTGTCCTGCCCTTTAGAACCACTTGTCCCTCAACATTTTTCTCCTTTGCTGAACAGGATGAACGAGTGACCAGAGAAGAGGCTGGGTGACAGGTCTGCACCTCCCCTCGAGTCTGACAGGGAGCCACCCCAGCAGCTTCTCTTCAGCTCCAGCTGGTCCAATTTTACTCACTCACTGAGCATGAGCAGCTGGCAGTGACTCCAAGCAACACCACAACTACTGCACACCACACTGTCTCCAAAAGACAGCAGAAACAAAGCGCTTGCCCCCATCAACAGTGTTTTATCTCATGACGTGTTTACATTCTGCGAATCTGTCAACTCTTTAAATACCGAAGTTGTCTCCTATACCTGCTTCCTTTATATGTGTGTTCTGAGCGTTTGATTTGGCTCACAGCCTGGAAACAATCAGCAGCTGCAGGGTTAAAGAACATTTATAACAGACCTGCTGGTTTCAAGGAAGGACAGGAAGTTATGTGAAGCTGTTGGCTACGGCAGCAGTCTGCTGGCTAATTAAGAGTTTTCCGTCCCAGGAAGTAAGCAGCTTATAAAATCAGCTCTCCTGAGACACTGTATTTGGCACTGAAAGGACAATTCAGGATGTACAGCTGGGTTCGCAGAACTTTGTAAAACAAATATGCCAAATGATACATACTTCGTATGAAACCACGATTGTTCTGACTTCATAAGCCTGTTAGAAAGTGTTAATAATGTGGAATTTTACAAAGGCAATTGCTTGAAATCTTTAGAACAAAGAGATATGGTCAAATTCTTTTTTTTTTTTTGTTAATACATACCAAATGCTGTGTATAAATCAAATGTGGCGTGACATACTGTGACCGTAAGGAACAGTATCATCAACTTAACTGAAGAATTCAATTGCCTTCTCATCTCCAGGAAGATGATGAGTATTTCACAGTTTCTCTAATAATTTGAATGCACAATTATTAAACACTTTCACCAGAAATTACTTCTTAAGTCCAGTAAGTAATAAATCATTTGAGTACTCTGATACTGATGAAGATGTAGCAGTTGGTTATAATTGGTCTGACAGTGCTTTTGCTTATTTCCACCATTTACTGAGTCTCCAAACACCAAGAAACAAACTCAAAGTTGATTTTTGCAACTCCAAAATATTTATTTAAACTGCAAATATACCTAAACATATGCTAAAGCACAGCTACAGCAGAGTTTAAAGAACCATCAACAGTAGGTGATTTCACACCTGAAGTATTAAGATTAGTTCACGTAGGGTATTTGGCACCTGCTAGGCTGTTTTTTCTTTCCCTGTAATTCTCAGCCATCACTGTGCACTCACAATCTTTGAGTATGTATCTCTCCTACATACAGGACATACACAGCAAACAAAACAAAAAAAAAAATCAATTTTTCTGGTTCCCTTAGGAAAGGTATGTTATTTTACCAATGCCACACTCCTGCGCCTGTGGGCTAACACACAGAGCCCAGCCAACAGGAGCAGGCTGAGAAAAATACTTGAAGGTTATGAGGTTTTCTGATGTCTCTGGTGAAACGCTGGCAGAACTGGTACGAAAGATCTCTTGCAAGTGCTGGTTACGGTTGGGACAACAATACAAACACACATCTGTCACAGAAGAACAGAGGGTCCCATATCAATGGCTCCACATCATCTCCTGACAACTCTCGTTTGGCTTAACATTAAGAATTATGATTCAGAAATGAGGTCAGACAATTAATGAGCAAAAATAAAAAACAGCAGCAATAAAAAATAGTGAACAAACTCCTTTTTAAAAACCATCTCCCCTCATGTTGCTACCTTAGTAACACTGAGTAACACTAACCAGTCGTAAGACAATTTAATTAATGAAGCAGCAAACCTTCCTTTAATCCCATCTAAGACCAGATTATAAAGATACTTGTTGTCTTAGGTACATCCGAAGTAGCGCAGAACAAATCTACGTTTACGGGACAACTGGCTCTAAATCCAGGACCCTCTATTGTAAGGACGGTCTAGTAATTCTGGAGCACTTTGACTGAAGAACAGCCAAATTTATGTCACCTGAAATTGGTTTTGATGTTCTGAAAGATCTAAGCAACCATGCCCTAGAAACCAGTTCTTTGAAACACAGTAAGCAGGGTACCCCACTGAAGGCATCTCAGTCCTCTCCAATTATGTTCAAAAGCCTAGGCCAAAAAACCTTCCGTAATTCACGATGTAGATGTAGTCCTTGGGAATAGCTGCTTGCAGGCAAAACTGATTACAGAGTGATTATATTCATCTCCAGCAGGTGGTTTTCAATATTTGACTTAAAATGTCAGACACCCTAAGAAAACCATTAGTGAACACTTAAGAGTACCTAAAAGGTCTGCGTACGGTAAGTTACCTATGAAAAAAAGTTTTATTTTAAATAAGTTATCAAATATGAAGGATGTTAACCATCAAATACAAGCTTTCTGGTTATTACTCACTGATTTGGCAATATTTTTTATGACACTATGCGTGTAAGTATTTTAGGAGTAACCTGCTTCTTTTACAATACTTAACAAAACTTGCACGTATTTTGCACAGCATCATACTACATCAGGAACTTTTTCTAGATCCAGAGCAAACAGCCTGTTTTTATATTGAAGGAGTTGTGTACGCGTGTGGTTTTAGAGGCATGTATTAAAGTTCACAAACAAGGAGTTAAACTTACCAATGCTTGTAGCTTAGGACAGTGTATAGAAAGTTGTATCAATGTGCTGTCAGTTATCTAGAAATAAAAGAAACCAAACCACCATAAGCAAGCGACAGGAGGAGGGCCAACACTCAAATAGGGTATTCTCTTTCTCTACCAAAGGTTCTGTTATTTCTGGAAAACACCCAACCACCTGTTGCCCTTCAAACATTTCCCTGTACATAATTTCCCAATAATTATTTTTATTTACTATCATAAACACAGGACAACTAATAAAAAACAAAGCACATTTAACTGAAAGTGCTAATGTTCTTATTGGCACTGCGTTCTTACACTGGATGTTCAATATTCCTTTTCATATTAAATCTCACCAAAACGCATTCTTCCAAGTCCATCTTCTCCAGCTCATGGCAATTCTAAAATAAACAAAAGCCAAACAGTTAAACAAAAGACAAAATAAAACAACATACAGACATAAAATCATGCACAGGGCTAGTACAGCCTCCAAGAGGAAATTATGAACTAAATCCCTTCAAGTATTTGATCAAAGGACGAAAGATGGTAAAAAAAAAAAAATCAAATCCACAAGCAACACAACACCTCCTCCTCAAACCTCTACATTTTCAGCCTTTCTCTTACAAAGTGAAGTTTCTCCTTGCCCTCTAAGGTTTGGAACAGTATATATGTGATCAGTACTCACCCCTGCTTCCCTTTCCCCCTCTCTTTGGGGCCAATTTTAATTCAAACCTATGGTATTTATAGCCTGTGCACTAAAGCTAACTACGGTGCGTACAGATGAATCCAACTTCTGCATACGCCAACCTGCACCAAACTAATCTGAAACACACTTAAGCCTGTGAGACATCTCTCTTCACCATCCGACTTTAGCAAGAAGGCTTAAAAACAATTTGCTTTGCTAACGAATGCTGAAAATATTAAAATAGGGTCCACTTTAAGGCTGGGAGAAAGCTGCACTTCACATTTACACAAGCCATTTTCCCAATATTCTGAAAGATCCCTAGCAAGCTTTTAGAAGTGCTTTCAATGACCGATCATGACTAATATCAAGAAAACGATGCAACCCTGTGACTTTGCAGCAGACCACATGGTGCCGCGGCTCAGCCTAAACCCCACACCCTGGTATTTACAGGCATATGAAAAAATGGTGTAACTTGCAGCTCCCAGAAGCAGGCTTGGGGTGACTACCAAAAGCTGTAAGTGCTGAATGGTTAGAAAACCACTCTGTTTAACCACTGTGGCTATTAAAAACAAAAACAGAAAACAAAAGCCAACTTTCATTCACACTAAATATCAGTAGGGTAAGTGAATCCTGTCTACACAGAATTATTTTCGTGTTCAGATCTCCTAAACCAGCAAGCATACAAGTCTAACTTGAAGCATTTTATACAATCTGTATGCTTACTTTACATAGTTACAGCATGAACCAGGGCACAAGTGCTTATAGTTTATAACGTATAATGTAAGTATTTTTGTAACTTAAAGGTATGC
This sequence comes from Morus bassanus, assembly GCA_031468815.1. Classification (NCBI taxonomy): domain Eukaryota; kingdom Metazoa; phylum Chordata; class Aves; order Suliformes; family Sulidae; genus Morus; species Morus bassanus. The sequence continues at coordinate 51,260,452 of CM062567.1, read as the reverse complement.
TCCAAATAATCTATTATATGGTGATTTTTGGGGTGTATATATCACAAGGGTAAGTATCATCTTCATAGGGGAAATTTGGCTAGAATACATAACACAAGTTTAGAATTATGTTAAGCATAATGAATCCAATTGAAACATACTAAAAAAAGAGGGGGAAAAAAAGTGAAAAATGCAATGATAGATGGCAAAATAGATCAAGTTGCAGCTCTAAGTATAATCCAGGAATAAAATCACTTCTTACTCCCCTCCTCCACTGGGTTCTTCCTACTTTATTTTTCTTCTCATATTCTTTCCCAGCAGGGCTACATCAATTCACAGCTGCTCAGCAGCAATGAAAACAAGACAAGCTCTAACCCTCTGAAATGACCCTTACCCGTGCTAAAAGCGTAAAACCAGCATCTGTAAGATGAGAACATCTTGCAGCTTCCAAAATCCTGGAAAAGTTTTAAATGGTAAAGAAAATATTAACGTAGAGAAAAGCAAATGCATTTGAGATAGAAATTTGTTCTCTGCAACTTAAAGCTCTCAATAGCAAATGTATACATGTGCCTATTTTTCACAGTAATTTGCAACTAAAAAAAGCACTAGGCAGACTTCTGATCCAGCTTATCAGAAGATTCTAATAGTCACAGAACACATTAGGTTCAATCCTCAAATCTTCGCAACATTTAGTGGAAAAAAAATTGTACATAATTATAGGCATTTTGACCTCTTGTTTCAGTAAGACAGCATAATGCTCAAGTTTTCTTATGTGTTATCTGAGGAAAGATACGGGAGAATAAACCCCGAGTTAAGGAAAATGCAGAGGAAGCCTGCATCTAAAACCTGTTATCTAAACACAGGATGTTGGGAAGCCACAAAACTGAGAAACTGCTTACTAGAAATTCACTCAGAGCTTCTGCATGAAACACAGTGAAGCAAGTTACCAGAAAGCAAGGAGCTTAAATTCTCCAAGACCGCAGTAAAAACAATAAACTGCACCAACACAGCCTTAAAGAAAATAACACAGTGTTTTGGAAAGATAAACCTAACACTCTTTTGAGAGGTACTGGGAAGCAGTACTGACAAAAAAAGGTCAGCTGCCCCAAACAGCACCACTAGTATATAGAACAGGCCTCCATCCCGTAACTTTTTCTTTGTCCTTGTTTTCTTTTTCTTTTTTTTTCAATGAACACTTTTTACTTTGCAGGTGGAGTAAGTATCCAAATGAATAAGGGGAAACCAAAGCACTGGGCAACGAGAAGCACAGACTAAGTGCAACTTACCCACTCACCACAGCAAACACTACTTCTACACTGGGGTCGGTGCGGGAGGAGGCAGGGCAAGATGGACAAAAGAACCTCTTGCTGTGGTAACACTTACAGGCATCCAGATCCTTCCACTGGTTTAGGAGGTCATTAGAAAGCACCCTCTCTATGGATGAGGTGCAAAGGGAAAAGCCTTGCTGCGTGCACGAGAAAAATACAATCCCACCGGAGTACGGGATGTGGGGCTCTGACCATGACTTTGCCAGATCAGTCTCTTCCAAGCCAAAAGCAAGAGCACAGATGAGTTTAGAGGTAAGCAGCCCCACAGGCTAAACCCTTGATAACCAATTCCAGAGTGCTAGTCTTCAACGAGGTTCAGAAGTATGATGGAAACTCGAAGAGCAGCCAACAACGAGGTGGCAAGCCAGGTACAGCTTTCCAAATGGATGGTTGTAGCACTTCTGGATTTTCTTTCCGGACTCACATTTGGAAACTTTGTGCCCTTTCATCAAGGGCAGTTAGGAACCTACCATAAAATATTCTCAGCTACTCTGAAAATTACCTAGGATGACGGATAGGAAAGGAAAAAAAGCCCACCAACAACAAAGACCCCATGATTCAGGTCACATTTGTTAACCCTTTACCTCATTTACTTGCTTTCAACGCCATCTACGCTGACAACCACTGGATCCCCAACCTTACGACATTTCTGACTTTGAAGTGGCGGGGGGAAATTACATCTGCAGTGCACAAAATAGTGGGGATGCTACTTGCTGCACAGCCGGTTGAAAATAAGAATATGGAAACAGGGGAGTAAGAAACCAGAAGACTAGCAGCTCTAGCTTTCCTGAAATTGGGTGTGCAGTCACTCAGAAAAGCAGAACGGGGAGAGCGAGCTATATACACACACACTCTGCATTAATCAGGTCCCAGTATGAAAAACAGGTGTGAAGGCACTGGTCAGCACGAACATGAGCAAAGTTCTAATTTTTGCTTTGTTTTAGTGATTGTACTTAATTACAGAGGGCTCTTTTTTCCAGATACAGCTGACATTTATTTCCCATCCAGTGGTTCGTGACAAAGCACCTAGCATAGGAGCTGATGAGGCAAAACGACATCCCAGAACAGATTCCCCACTTTTACAAAACAATGTGCTCTGAGACAGACCTCACAGTTGCCTTCATTGTCTACACGTTACTTTTGGGCACACCTGGAGTATCTCTGCACACAGCACCTCCCTACTCCTCTTGACTTAGCAGCAGGTGAGAGAGAACACTGGTGGGGCTAAAGGCAATATGATCCTAATTTTCACAGCCCCACCCAGACAAAGACATTCATGGTTCATGGGCACTTTTCTCAATAAGCCTCACTGAAACACCTACTAGTATTTTAACACTAAGGAGTGCTAAAAAAGAAAAACAGAGAAGATATCAAGCACTTAAATGAGCAGATATAAAAAGGGATGAGGAGACAGCTATATCTTGCTGTAGGGGGAAAAAAACAGCTGAAGGGAGTTGGTCAAGCTTAGAATTTTTTTTTTTTCAAGATGTCATTTGTGAGTGGTAACAGCTGCAGAACACAGTGATACCATGGAAAGCAGCACAGTAGGGCCTCCAAGACCCTGAACTGAAGTGAGAGCTGCACAGCACAGAAAATACTCAAAAGCTTCCTAACAGGGCCAGCACATCCAACAGAGGCAGGAGAGTTTTCTTTCATACTCAACACTGAAATATTCAGAAGGTACCAACAAGTGTAGAATTACACTTTCCTTTGATTTCCAACATAATTTTTATCAAGTACTTTCCATACATGACCTCAAAAGTCTAGATGTAACCAGCTGTATCACATGTCTTTCCATCACACAACTCCTCTGCAGTAATCACTGCAAAGGGTCATTTTTTTTTGCTTATACTATTCCCCATTAAAGGAGAAGAACGGCAGACGCCTTCCCCCTCGTGGCACAGACAGGGGCTAACAGTTTACCTACCAAAGTCAAAACAATTCCTGCTACAGTTGTACTGCCCTTGGAAAGAACTGCACAACTAATAGCGCTTTAGGCCTCCTTTTATTTCCAGTCTGAGCTGTGGATTGACAGAATGAGAGAAATTGTGGAAAAAGACCAGCAATAACAGCACAGCTTTCTAAGGAACACTTCTGTTCTAAGGAACAGAAGACTCCTCAGCCCCAAACATGGGCACACGTAAGCTCTTGTAAGTATGAACCGTTACATGAAGGGGACTGTCACTCTGGAATTGCCTTAAGGACAGGTTTTCTACAGTAACAAAAGCTCTTTTTCACTCAATCAGCTGAAGGAACACTGGGTGTCAGCATATTGCACACTGGCATTTGAATGTAGCTTCCCCTAATTTTTACGATCTGCTTTCCTCGATTGAAGTATAACAAGTTACGACTCCTGCATGTTCCTGTCATAAACAGCAATTCAGTGTCATCCAAAAATCTTTTGTTTTGATTTAATTTACATTAAAATTAGACCTTACAAGAAGCATTATATGTCTCTACAACCGGAGAGCTGCGGCATGACTGAGCTTCATTATTAAAGCCGAAGCTGTCCCCACTTCTGAGAATACCACCATAACAAATGTTAGTGCAAATTACATCAATGTGAAAATTTATATTAGTTTTAACTGATGAGCCCCTATTACTCAAAATGTATCCCATAAATATCAGTCCTCAGTGCTTGCAGAGACATGAGCACACTGCATATCAGAGTTTATGAATGCCAGGATGTACTGCAGAGCATATTAAAAACACACTTATAAGAAAATCTGTAAATATAGTACTCGGGTATGATTTCACTATTTTTTTGCAAGACAGATGGCTGCATAAGGCCACACACTACAAACAGCACAAGACACAACACAACTAGAGATATTTTTACCTTTAAAAAAATAATGGGCTTTATATCTTCTTTTCTTCTGGCTTGTAATTAGTACCTAAAATATTTAGCTAAAAGCACAGAATTGAACTGCTAGGTTCAACATGTTTTATTTGTCATATATTAATTCTTGTTTTTCCAATATACAGTGGACTACATTCATATGCTAGCTACAGAGGACCAGCCCTCAAGGTTATATTCAGCTGGTACTTCTAACTTAATGCTTTGATTGCAAAGGTAACACAAACAACACACAAAGCTAAATCAAACCTGTGGATATCAGCTGATTATCCTCAGAAGCAAATTTCTTAGATCAGGCCAGTATCAACATGACATACTCACAACATGTTCATGACATACTCACTTCAGCCTTGGACAGTTTAGACCAAGCGCTGTGAGAGAAGCATCTGTAAGGTTGCTACAGCCTGAAACACAGAGCGACTGAAGTCTATGACATCCTCTACAGATTTTTACTATGCCTTCATCTGAAATTTGCTGCAACACAGAAGAAGGTTGAAGTTACTTCGTTATCAAGTAATCAGCTAAGTACAAAAATCAAGTCATATTACTGAACTGTTAGTGTCACGTTGAATATAACCATGGCATACCATCATAAAACCATGTTCATTGATAACACTGAAGACAGTCAACACACACAATTCCTACTTATCTATGTATTTTTCCACAGATCTTGAGTACTGCTCAAAGGCAGTCTGAAACACAGAGGGAGAGTTGTTTGTTGTTGTCTTTCGCTTTGCTTTTGCTTTATAATCTTCACATAATTTTTTTTTAATTGTAGTTGTCCTTGTGTGAAATAGCTTGCTTCTTATATGTTTGCAGAATTCGGGTCTTTCATTCCAGTGACTGTGTAAGTTCAGGAACAGTGCAAAAGAGAGCTTAAAGCTCGACAGCAGAAGAGCTAACTACCTATTTTGCACTGGAGCAGTAGAACCCAAGGGTAAAAATCCTTCACCTCCAGATAATTTTCAAAGCAAGAGTTACAGGTTAACAATTATATATAATCCATTCTTTACAGGAGACAAATGTAAAAGCCAGGTTTGCCCCACCCTATGCAGTTGTCTGTAGCTGAAAGATTTAACTCAAAAGAGCGTTTTTCATTTCTCAAAATTGTTTTGTACTAGGTATTCTGAAAAAAGTAACTTTAAATTTGGAATATGAATAAAAAAGTTTTCTCTCTGAAACAGGAACTATAAGAAATAGCCCCAATGCAGCTGCACACAAAACAGCAACAGGAACTAGGGTTATTGGGTGTGTGTGCAAATATTATTTAGTTTACAGGTCTTCTATTCTGGAAAAAGTATTCTTTCCTCCTCTCACTCCTAACTCCAAGAATTTAATTTTTCTGCTTAATGACTAATCCTTCATGGTGAAACAGATTATTTTATTTCCTGGCCTAACACTACTCTTCCAATGATAACAAAGACCTCTACTGTATTTTGAATTGAAAATACACATTCCTGTTATAAGCCACTCATCTAGGTACGCTAATACTACTATAGCGTATTTCCGAGGCTATTACCACAAACATTACCTTTCACAGATGAAAACAGGATGAGAAATAGCAGTAGCTCAGCACAAAGGGAGATCACCTTATGCCCCCTCCCCCAACCCAGCACTTTTTAATATCAGTAGTTCAAATTTTTAAATTGTTTTGTCAAATAAAAGTTATTCCAGACAGAAAACTAAAAGTCTGGTCTTCTTTTTGTGAATCCAGAAGGATCTGCATCATCTACAGATAGAAGATATTTTCTGGAACTGTTTTTTTCCCTTTGAGAGATACTCATGACACTATTACTGGGAAAATGAACTATTTTGTAGGTAAGGACTACGTAAACTTTATGCTGCTGCTGGAGATGGACAAAACCCTCAAGTTATATACAAAAATTTTCCATTCTCAAATTGCCTGTGATTTCAATGCCTACATCCCTCTCAGGAACAAGAAGTGCTCAAAAAATGCCTGCAAGTCCCCAGTTTCTACACTCTAAAGATGGTACCTTTCAGATGTGCAGTTCCCAGAGTTACTATCAGTTCATTCCATGGCTGCTGGAGCTGGCCTGGTATTTTACAAGGTCCATAAAACAGAGCCACTAGAATTAAAGTGTGGATTGTATAAAGCACAAAGAGACCTGCTGTGTAAAAATCAGTGTTAGCCCTTTGATCATAAAGAGCCTGGCTGCTTCTGGAAGCATGCTTCTAAGCCCTAGCAAGCAGGACACATCTCATCTCCAGTGAAATAAAGCTTTAAAGCACCTGTAACTAGGTAGGACACTCAAAAAATTCATAGGGAAAAATACTTTCACTCATGAGGGTTTTTTTGTTGGTACTTAATATCTACGTGACAACAAACACACTAGCCAAGGAAAAACTCTGGTACACTTCTATGCCAATGCCCCTTTTAAGCAGGAGAGATCATAACTGATTATCATCAGACCTCTTGAAAGTCTTCCACAAAAATCATCAGAACAGGCTGGCCTTGATATCTCTCATTAGTCTCAGGTAAACACAACAGAAAAATAACTTTGGAAGAGAAGTACAGCGAAAGGACGACTGAAAGGGCAGGAAATTATGTACTGACTTTGTTTATTGAAGTGTGGTTCTGACCAAAAGAAGGAACTTCCTTTCATTCCTGTTATCTTTAGGTGCCCATCTTCAGTGGGCACCTAAATTCAGATTGAAAAATCTGAAAATTCTCTTCCACTAAGCATCTGGCTCATGGAAGCTCGAGCTTTGTATTCATACTGTTCTTAATTTCTGCATTTTTTTAATGTAATTTTTAATAAATCCTAACACTCCAAGATGTTCAACACTTTAAAGAAATCTATTAGGTCCAAAAATTTTCACCCAATCTTAATAAAAAATGGTCCTATGCCACACTCATTCAGCAATAATATATAAAACAGATTTGAAAGTTTTAGCCCAAGCAGATTTTATGATACCTTCTAGCAATAAAACTGTAGAAAACCTTCCAAAAGCAAACAAAAATATCTAACTTTATTATTCAAATTTGCATGACAAACACTGAAGTTCTAATTTATGTCAATATTTTCTAAGGTTTATTTACAGACAAAGAATGACTTAAATACATTTAAAATCCAAAAGGACATATTTCCCATTCCTAAAAAGTCACATCAGGAACGACAAAAAAAGCAAATGTAAAATACCACAAATCTAATTTTTCTGTACTCTCTACGTAGAATTAAAAGTACATTAATGATTCCCAGAATGTGTTCTTCCATTACTATTGAAAAAGCGTGCCCTTCTCCTGCTACCTAGATGGTTCTGAATCATCTTCAGTTATGATGCCGTTACATTTTACTTTCAATTATGTAGCCCAGAATATGGCTTCTGCTCAATTAGAAACCTTAAAATTATGAATAGGCCAAAACGTTTGACCTTAACGGATGGGAGAACAAGAACTACATCTGTAAAACTGCATGGTTTAGCACATACACAGTTCATGAGATTCGAATGAATGCAGTTAATTCTTACTCTAGAGCTTGCTACAGTTAAAAGATGTAATGAGGGGAAAAAAATAACCCAACACTCCAAATCCACACTCAGCTGTAGAAACAGCCAGCTCATTTAAGACCTCTATTCCACACAAAGTTCTGTAAACTGCACAGATGTACTATTTGAATTATTTAAGTGTGTAGCAGATCAATTCATTAGCATTCAAAAATGGTATATGATTCTTAGAGAACGTATCTTTTGAAGCTTCAAATACTTACCGTACACGATTGCAAATTCAGGATTACAAGTTCATGACAGTGATTTTGAATGTGTTTCAATGCTTCATCTTCTAACTTTATTTAGCAATCGAGTCGGACATAGGAAAAGAAACAAGAAATTAAAAGCAAAGCAGCGCAAAGAATGTACACATCTTGTAATACTGAACAAAAGACTATAACAAGAACGGTATTTTTAAATTCATGGAGATTTCAAAAATGCAAAATAAAATTTTATTCCTAAAGGATCACCCAAGCAGTTATGTACCTGTGTGCAACCTCTAAGAAATAGAGCTTTTAGTCCACTACACCCTTTCACCAGTGCTTCAATACCATCCTTCGTAATCTGATCACACCAGGAAAGATTCAAATGTTCCAGATTTCTGCAACCCTCACTGGGAGAATTAAAAAAATACATAAAGTTAAATCCAGGCTTCAAATAGTCATAACAGTGGGAAACCCAAATTAAACACACTGTTAGAAATTAATGATAGCCAGTGGACTGTGCCAGGCCTCCACAGAAAAGTCATGAGAAAAGACCACACACAAACACCATAGTCGACACCCAAGAAGTGCTAGATACAGGATACAGTCAGTGCTGATACACCATGTTATGGTTCAGCACTGATTTTTTTAACTTTATGAAATGTTGAACAGCTCTTTAAACGCTTTAACACAAAACACTGAATCTCCTTACCTCAAGCCTTTCAAAGAGCTGTTTGTGATGGCTACGCAAGATGTCAGATCCAGATGTTTCAGCTTGGAACAGAATCTGCTAAGACTGTAACACGTGCTGCAAAACAGCAGACACACTAAAAATACCTTCAGCTACTTCTTTTTCCAAATTTTCCCGTCAAACAAAAAACCCCTTTGACTTACCTGTCAGTGATTTTTGTGCACCCATTTAGATTTAAGTGTTCGATGTTTCTGCAGTTCTGTGCAAAGGTCCTAAAACAGCAACAAAAAGCTGGAGAATTACTATAATGTCACAAGTTGTAATACAGTCACTAGAGAGCGCTCTGTCCCCTACCTCCTTCCATCTCAGTCAAAAAGCTTGATCTTCAAGCCACAGAGTAATTACAAATTACAATCTCAAATACATCTGTCTCAGTGGTTGCTTTTTCCTTTTGCTATTTCAAGTTTCTGTCTTAGGTAACTCCTGAAACCAAGTGTTGCTCCTCTCTCAAATACCACTTGAGCAAGGTGTTTGTTTCTGTCCAGAAACTGGACAGAAATATAAGCCAGAACTGACTTGCTTCAAATGCCTTAACTAAAAACATTAAGGGCATAAGCAGAAAAGTTTAAATACCACATCAGTTAAATATTAAGCTGCTGAAGAGAGTTTTGCATATCTCATTACTGAAGCCTTTGTAGGTATTATTAAGGAGGTCACTCCCCCATCAAATGAAAAGGAACATACCTTGCGCAGTGCAGAAGTGGGACCTAAGCCTATCAGACTACTAATGGAAACCCTGCGGGTGGCAAATTAGTTATTTATGATTTTAAAAATTAAAATGCATCTGTGTGCACTACTGGGTATGAACTCTAAGGATGACTGGAGCTATTATGCTGCTAAAAGCCTGCATGTATCATTATACTAATTACCCAGAAGAAATACATAAACTTTCTTTTCATCTCTGCAGAGTAATATTTACAGCTGTGTTGCATTTCAGAATGCTGTTTTTATGCCCATGTTTCCTCCAACTGCATGGATTTTATTGGCAGGGGTGGAGGAAACACACAAAAACAGTTTTGTCTGGAGGCTTGCCGTGGTTAACAGATCCGACTACACACTCAGCTGGTAACAACTTCCTGGCTCTCCAGTGTGGATTGAAAACAATGGAAAAAAACCCAGCAAGCAGTTATACTGGTGAGAGTTTCCACTTGAATTCTCAAAACAGCTATTCCAAAATTCATGTACTGGAGGGAGATTTACAACTGAGACACTCTTCAAATCACTTGGAAAGACGCTACGCTCTGTAATAACTTGCAGGAACAGCAAACTGGGCCTCTGAGATTCAAGCATGGGGCATGTCCTGACAGAGCTGCCACAAACATTCAGCACTTAATAGTCAATACCTACTTCGATAATTGGATGTTTTTAAACAAAAGTTGATGCAGAAGAAGGATAAATAGAGAAATTAGTATCACCCACAAAACTAATGGATCTGGAAACAACACAAAAAGCCTGACAGGAAATGTCGCTTTCAGAACAAGCATCTGAACATTAATGCCACCTTTCTCATGCTAATGTTTTGAAAGTCTGAAAGTTCATGCATTTATCATTCATTTCGTAATTTCAATATAACCTGCTCGTATGTCAGAGGTAAACCATCTTCTTTCCTGAAGCATCTTAGACACCACCATCTGCACCAGTTAGTTGTTACAGACGCATGTGTGAATACTGGTAACACACTGGTGGCTGGTCTCCGCTAAGCCTGTCCTATTACCTGCTAGCATGACTAGCTTTTTTATCCCTACAACATACACATTACACACTGAACTGCTGTATACTTATTCTAAGTATCTGTATACTAAATATATCATTACTTAATAATATCCCATCCCCACCCCTCCCCACTCTTCCAACATGCCACTAATACCTGAACCCACTTAAAATTTTTGGTCCTATTCACAACCCGAACTGCAGTCCCCTAGCCTTAATGTTCTGAAAAGCACAGCTGGGAGCCTAAACCAAATGTGAAAATGGAGTTACTGGGGGAAAACTGTTACCTGCTGTCCTGACTCTTCTTACACCCTTCTCATCACCTTCCCCGCTACCTCCTCCCCATGGTAGTTGCTACCTCTCTCTGAGCCTGCCTTCCCTGCCTCCTCCACTTCTGCTACTGCCTTCCCTACTGAGGACACAGGGACTGTTGGCATGAATGAACTTGGAGGAGCACTGCAGAAAGTTAACTCTGGTTGGGGCTCCCTCTTTTTTGAAAGAAGGTGCTAGTAAACTGAGAGATGGTAATAATATACACTTTCCCCTGAGGAAGCAAGACTGCCTGAAGGTGGAAACACCCCACAGAGCAGTTAGGGAGATGTCCTAGGGGTAAGGGAAGCTCCGGGGAAATCTTCACGTCTGAAGCTAGGATGCCCATTTGGGTTACTAAAGCAATCTATTGCTTAACTAGTTGCTGGATGAATTTACTTGAGACAAAAATCAGTGAGTTAGGCTTACTTATGAATTTTAGAAAGAGCTAAAGGTCACGAGACACTAACTTAATGCCCACTGCTTAACAAAAATCTTTGTGCTTGTATTTTCCACCTAAGAATGGCCACACTACATCAGACTGAATGCCATCGAGCCCAGTCTCCTATGACAGTGGAGTAAAGCTTAACTGCAAAAAGCCATACCCTGAGGCTTCCTCCAAATATTCTTTGAGCCCTGAAGTACTTGTAGCTTAGGAATGCCTCAGCTGGGCATAGGATCTTTGGGTTTAAATACTCAGAGAAAGATCCACAGAGGAATCTGGCTAAACAGTTTGCATATAAAAAAGCTTATATGGATTCAAACTATCTCTGGGAACAAATTGCACAGTTCAATTTATATACTGTGTAAAGAAGGGCCACTGTCTCTAGAAATTCCTGACATGTTCCTGTTGCCTGCCTGTTCTTATATCAGAACAAGAAAAGAATCCCAGTCCTTCCCCAATTTTGTAGGCACTCAATTGTATCAGTCTTTATTCCTCCTCCCTTTGCTAGGGTCACCTCTTGTCCAGACCAGAAAATAAACTATGAACTACTGACTACTAACCTTGACGAAATTAATATTGTAGAATGCCAGACTGTAGGTCTGAAAACATTTTAGCTGCTTGAAAATGGAGAGATAGCAACATAATACTAATGAAAGAAAAAGACACATTTCTGAAAAGCACAGTTCTCATTTCTTAGTTCATTTCCAGAAAATAACAGTAGCTATACTTTGATCTCAAAATGACATCTCATTTAGTCATTATTAAGGTACTTAGTACTTACTTAAGTATCCCATTTTGGTCATTACTCAGTACTTAGAAATCCAAACAAATATAAGAGTTGCTTTCGGTCTGGACATTAGGAAATAAGTGATGTCTCCATCTAGGACTTTACTTACTTTAAAGAGGAGTCTCCAACGACAAGACATCCTCTCAGACTAAGTTGTCTCAGGAACCCACCACACCTTTTCGATATATTTTCCACAACACGACCCTTAAACCAAATAAAAGGAAGAATTTGTTGAGTTTTATTCCAATGCAACATTTTAACCAAATTAAAAATGCTGGGAATGAAGACCAGCCCAGCTATACCCCACCAGAACCACACTTTGAATTTCTTTTGCTACTTTTAAAAAAAAAGTTACCTGTAGAGAATCTCCACTCACACTGAAGTGCTATTCAATTCAACCTTTAGTTTCCTCTTCCTTTTTTTTCAGCCTATCATATGTGGCTCAATTTTTTTTTCTCAGCAAAACCTACCCATTAAGACTGCTATCAAGTTTTGTCAGATGTGTAGAGAACCTGAAGAACTGCCCCAGAGACGGAATGGGAGGCATGCGCGTTCCTCAACGATCGCAGATACAAGCACAGCATGTAAGCGTCAATTGTCCACAAAGACGTGCTTAGGCTAGTACGTCACTCTGAACTAAAACCTCCCATAAGTCCTGTTTTACAGTCCCTGCTATAGGGTTGGTTACCTCTGTAGCTGAAAGGTGCTGAACACCTTGGTGGGAGCAGCCACTTCAGTGGCCTCCAGAAGATTTGCCGGGGCCCACCTGCCAGTCCTTCAATGTCATACGTATTTGGGCGTCTGTGCCTAACACTTGGGAATGCCAAAAAACCTCTCATGCTGTGAAGCTTACAGACTTTATGCCTTGTTATTTGTCAAAAGCTGAAGCACAGCTTACAAACAAAATTTCCTACTTGACTCCATATTTACCACAAAATGCTCTTTATGTACATCCTGAAAGCGCGTTTTGCTATACATGGGAGTAAGTGGAATGGCACAGTACTTCTACTATTCAATCTGAAAGTAGCATTATGGAAAAACGTTACTTAACCACGATAAACATATACTTTTTCTTTTTTGGTAGGAAAAACAAGATAAGATAGCAAAAAGCAGGTGGCCACTGCAAAAACCAACTAGACATCACATTGTGTCTAATTTTAGGGAGGTAAGGTAAAAGAAATCAACATTGATCGTTTAACAAACAGGACAAATACTTAGAGTGAGAGGAAAAACAGGTGCTTTTTTAAAAGAAGGAATACTTATAAAATTACAGGTTAGTGGATTTTTTGTTTGTTTGTTTTCCTCTTTATACAGGATGGTAACAATTTCACTGAAACAGTAAAGTGTTTCTTACATTTTGTTGTTCACCTCTAATACCAAAGTCCTGGTTAGCACTACGTGAAAATATTTTCTTATCAGAGCTTGTTTCTTACTCCATAAGTAACATTGTTTATCTCATCTCTCAGAAGAATTTACTCCAAAACAAACAAACAAACTGAAAATCATTATACAAACAAAATCATGTCCCTTTTAAAGCTCCCCATTAGTCAGAATTATTTCTCAGTAGAGGCCAAATACCTTTACTGTAAGGATAAAGTCTTCAATTAATAACATATAATGCAAGTTCAATCTACACTGCAGAAAAAAGCCAAACCCTAATGCATTATTTGAGAAAACAGAAACAAATAATGAGATAAGTTTTCCCAAACCCATTTATTTCTTTAAGCCTGTAAAAACCCCAACAAGCAGCATATTCAAAAAGACAACTTAGGTACATTCAAATGTGTTTAGCTGTTCAAATAATATAATGTCACTCAAAAAAAGTTCTTCAAACTACCCCAGCTTACATTTGGTTCCACATACCAAAAAATATTAAGGCACATTTAACTTCAAGAAGATCTTCACACGTCTTTGTGATAGAAAAGAAACATTTTTTTCTTTATAGGTTGGTTTTTTTCCACTTTATTCTCTAGTACATGATGTCTTAAATATGCAAAATTTCACAACAAAAACTAATTTTTCATTACCTGATAGTCTCAGATCAAGTACTGCTTGATGGTGTGTGAATCATCACCAAACAGTACAATGTCCAACTGAGCAAAAAGTTGCCAAATACAATTAGCAGCTTTTACCTGTCCTAAATCTATAGGCAAAAAAACATGTTACTAAAACATCTGAAGAAAAAACAGAGTTCTTAGACACTGAATGTGAAAGTGTATCTCGTTCAAAACTACTTTATATAATAATTGCTGGTTTAACATACTCTTATGAATAAATTCAAGGGGGTTATATTACAAATGTACTTAAATATAATATACCGAAGTAACTGAATTGCTCCAAACCACAATAGCTTCTTATAGCAAAAGAGGATCATAACAATTTCATTCCTTCTCCTGAACCCCATGCTACAAACACAGCGTCTCAAAGGGCAACACCACTAGGTATAACGTAAGGCAAACATATAAAAACCATAAAAATCCAATACTGTGTTTCTAAATAGCTGAAAGCTTTCAGACACAGAAAAGGCTAACAACAGAAGTACCACAGACCTGTGGGGTTTTCTTTATTATTTCTTAGTAAATGAGAAACACAAGCTTTTTTAAAGGCAACTGAAAAGATTACATTAAAGCTCCAAGTCTTAGACCTATTTAGATAGAGGCAGATGCCAAAATCTTTCTCCTACCTCTGGAAGGTCCTCATGCTTAACATCAGTATAGCAGAAGAGCTGGCATTAAAATTTTAAGAGAGTGATGAAAGAAATTTACCCTATATATAAAGCTTTAGGAACAGTTTGAACCACGGTTAGCAAAATATACCAAATGAAACCCATCTGGATTTTATTCATGCAACTAAGACGCTAAAACATAAAATCCAGAAGCAAATTCATTGTATTCTAAATTTAATTTGTATCATCAAACAACAAATAATAAACCAGTTCAGATTCAATTAAGGAACTGTACTTCCCCATGGATTTTCATCTTCATTTTCAGATGTTGTTTTATTTTGTTATGCACGTCTATGATAGCATTAATGCAGACATGTTTTTCTTATGGAAGACAAGACTGCCCTAATCCTTTCATTATATGCTGAAAAGAACTTTAATCCACATGTACCTACATTTCAGGCAAGGTTCAAACCTTATAAAGCAAGTGTTCATAAAATGGTAATCAGATACACACCAAATCAAATTTAGGTAAGTCAGCAGTAAGAAAAGTTGATCAGCATTTTACTGTTTCAACCTCCAAGTCCTATAGCCAAGTGTCCAGAGAGCTTTCAGCACTAGATGGCACCCTCGCAGAGAGGCTCGGGGCCACCATCAAAATTATCCTCTAGATCGTGAAAGTGATTCGGAGGATCTCACTCTGTCCAGAAGCACCACTTATACCTTTACTTTCTGGAAATGAGCAGCTTGGAATTTCTAGAGCCCTGTGTGTATATGATATATGAAATTATCGGACACATAGCTAGCAACCAAAATTGAAATACTCATCCAGTGTAAGAAAAGGTTAAATACAACGTTCTTTTTCCATTTGCTCCTTCACAATTATCTTGAACTTTAGCCTTAGAAATGTGTGAATGCAAGCACAGGCTATGGGATACTCAAAATGGGCTATGCTCTTAAACATCACCATAGGAATAAAAAATACCCAAAGACACTAACCTCTATATCCGTCTGAAAGTTAAAGAGGTCTATTCTTTGCCAATTGCTTCCATCCAAAGCTAAAACATTCCATGCCTACAGAAAACAAATACAGTTTATTACCTCCACTGACTGCTCTGTTCACTTGCCTCTCAGCAATTCAAATACAACAAAATTTCAGGTAGCATTTTAAAAAAAGAAACATAATCGTAGATGTTAGTAGTCATACAATATCAACTAGTTAGAAACATAGAATGTGTGGAAATTAATCTCAAATCTCCTAAATGGATTACATTTCAAAGGCTAACATGCTCATAAAACATGCAGGAAAGCAAGAAATTAAATGTAAAGTACATACAAGGACATGACAAGATTTCCCCCTCTGTTTTTAAAAAAGGTTTTGGAAATTTGTCTAGTAAGTTACTTTTGCTAGACCTATGTGGAGAAAAGTAACTGCAGATGATATTCCTTCCAATAAAACCACAGTTCCTCAACCTCAGTAGTTACTATTCTGAGAGGAACAGAAACCTTTCAGAAAACTGCTGACTTTCCACTGTTAGGATCAGGCCTTTCCTTTACACGTGCTAAGTTACATGTACATGTTTGAGAATTTGTCCTCCACTGTTGAAGCAACAGTTGTTCAAAGTAAAACAAAATAAAAAAGCCAGAGAAAGACAAATATACTCAGAAAAACAGAAAAAAGAATACTGCATCCAACTGACAGTTGTTTTGAGAGAAAAACACAACTTATTCAATCACCTTCGTTTTCTTTCACTGTATTCTAGGCTTTAGCTGAAGGTTCTAAGAAAACCTGGTATTAGCTCACAAAACTTACTGAAGTTGCAGGCCAGGGTGGTATGGGTGTAGGAATGAAATTGTTACACACTTAATTATGCATTAAATCAAACGAACAAAAAAATCCAACCAAAAAAAACCAAACCAAAACCCAATCCTCATTAAAAGAGGAAAGAAAAGCATGAAATAAAAAAGTTCTTTTATGTTATATAAGAATACACCTCATTGTACACACTTGAGGTAGGAACAGAGTATTCTGCATTTTAATTCAAGTTAAAAAAATCAAGACTAGCTAAACACAAAAGCTTACTTAGCACGCTTTCTCTACTACCTTATGTGTGCCTTTTCCCCCTACTAGTAGTCTATCTACTTAACACCTTTTGTACTTGGCAAGCAAACGATGGATGTACTACTTAGACACATGGTGCACATTAACCAAACTACATGGAATTTTAAGCAGAAAATGCGTCTGAAAAAATAGTGTTATACAGCCACATGCTTTATAAAAAGCAAATGCCATTATGCCAAACTGGGCTTAATCCTTTCTCCAGATACACAGCGTACACTGCTGGATATCTTTTCCACAGCCTTTAAACAGAAGTCCAGTACAGAGCAACTAACTCCACATCTGAATGCAAAACTGGACCCACTGTTTATTTGTTCAATAAACAAAGAGGCTGGGAAAGAACTAGTTGATTTTTTTGACAGGAAGCAGATTGCCCTAAAGCCCATGATTTGCAAGTAATTCAGAGAATAGCTTCCCAGAGAATAACAAAAAACCCCAACAGAAATACATACCTTGGAAACTTGTGCACATCGACACAAAGTAACTATGTCCAAGAAAGAAAATATTCTAGGAAAAAAGGAAAAGAATAACAATTAAAATATTTTACTATAAATTCAGACTAATACATAGATTCACAGTTCTGTTATTGTATGGAAAGATACCAGTTACACATGAAGCAAATTAAATGCCATATGAGTGTTCTACCCAATTATTTTGCTCATTGAGACTTCAGGAATAATATCATAGCTATCATCTAAAGACAATCAACACCAACATATCAGAACCAGCCAGTGCTTCTTCTGAAAATCTATTTTTTATTACCCTCTCCTTACTACCCAAACATGTATGAATGATAATAATTTCTTTTTTCCTCTTTTTAATTCAGAGAAACTAGCTTATATACCTGTAATTGTGCTACAATTACAGAAATCATTTACACAAATACAGGTGAAGATTTCAGAGGCTGGTGAAGAGTAAGAAATGGAAAACAACACATAGATAGAACCAAGTTCATGAATCTAAGTACTAACACAAACAACGATGACCCAAATTCCTAAAGGGGCTTCACAGTGACTACCAAAGCCTAACGCAGTCAGTATCTTTTTTTAATTGACTCTACAAAAAATAACTACAACTGAAAATTTAGCATTAGTATTCTGATCACAGAACCAATTCCTCAAGGCTGCCAACTCTTAATAGTTTTCTGAAAAAAATTTTTCACTGTCAAAATGAATTTTGCCAAACACCAATTCCAAACAACAATGAAATTGGTTCAAAGGCTGTTCTCAGCGGAAAAAATGATTAGCTTAGGCATAAAGTATAGATCCTATTCCAAAATAATTTTCTATTGCAGAGGATGAAATATATGAAAGATGTTACTGTAGTTCACTTATAAACTGTTACCTGCTCGCCAATGAACTTTTTCAGTCATCGAAATAATGAACAGTAATAACAACAATTTCATCTCATAGTGAGATGTTAACACTGAGGAGTAAATGCAACTAGTAAGAGATGCTGAATTTAATCATGTGAAATTCCAGTTACTATTTTCCAAGTGGAAATCTGAAGCTAGAGCTCAAAAAGGCTTCCTACATCCTAAGGGCTGTGATTTTTAGCTGTGGTGAGAGTCAAGAAATGTAGTGAAACTTAATAGAAGTACTTCTTAAACATAACAGCCTTCTGGATGTTTACTCTAATCACTCTAATCAATATCTGATATCTCAGATATTAGTTTTCCAATATTTCATTTACACATGAAAACAGTCTCTTTTTCATCATACAGCAATACACTATCTCAAAAAACTATTAGCCATGCAAACAGAAGAACAGACATTCTCAGAAGCTCTGAAACAATTTATAAAACCTTGTCGACAACATTTATTTTGATAGCATGTATTTGGTCATTTGAACGTCCATCCTGAGGTCTGCCCACTTCAAGAAACTTAGCAGCGTTTCTTAGACAAAGTATACACTTAATGCGCTCAGCAAGACTGCTGGACTGTTCAGATGAGTACTGAAAGCATTCTCTCTCTTTTAGGAGCAGAATTTATATCAATGACCCACCATGAATCCTCTTCTGAAGTCACCCTTCCCCCCACCATGAGGCAAATGAGAGAAGATGAGAGTGTGGAGATTATGCTAGAGAGCTGCAAAAGCTTCTTGGCTTGCAGAAGCTTCCTCATAGTACCACTGTATGGGTGGAATCCGAGAGTTATCTAGATTTACAGAAGCTGAAGCATAAAAGACAGATTTCTACGTTATTTGTAACTAAGGAAGGGTTGTGACAAACCATTTCATGACACAATACCCTTGCCTAAATGAAGAGCGTGACATGCTTTAGAAGTGATGTATCAAATTCTACTGAAATAAGAAATAACAGAAGGAATTGTAAGATGTTGAAGAAAGGGTACTTTATACATCCCCACTACTATGAGTTGTCTGGCAGTCTGTCTTCATGTTTGATTGTTTATTGCTGTTAAGAGATTAATGTTGATGCATGATTTCTGCTAAAAAAGTAAATCAAAACCAAATGCAGAACAGATGGATTTATTTTTGCTCCATTCTGTATGAAGTGACTTTTTAAAAAGGCAAAAACTAAATGTGATCATTCTATGTTAAAAGAAGTATTTTAGGAAGTGTAAACATTCATGATGCTTTTAGTTTTTTATTTTTGCTCTGAACAAGAAACTTTCTTGCAAGATGGCCCAAGCTGTCCCCATCTGTCCTGGTTTCAGCTGGGATAGAGTTAATTTTCTTTCTAGTAGCTGGTATGGTGCTGCGTTTTGGATTTAGTATGAGAATAATGTTGATAACACACTGATGTTTTAGTTGTTGCTGAGTAGTGCTTACACTAGTTAAGGACTTTTTCAGCTACCCATGCTCTGTGAGGTGCACAAGAACCTGGGAGGGGACACAGCCAGGACAGCTGACCCAAAGTGGCCAAAGGGATATTCCATACCATATGACATCATGCTCAGCATATAAAGCTGGGGGAAGACAAAGGAAGGGGGGGACGTTCGGAGTGATGGCGTTTGTCTTCCCAAGTAACCATTAGGTGCGATGGAGCCCTGCTTTCCTGGATATGGCTAAAAACCTGCCTGCCGATGGGAAGTAGTGAATGAATTCCTTGTTTTGCTTTGCTTGTGTGCGCAGCTTTTGCTTTACCTATTGAACTGTCTTTATCTCAATCCACAGGCTTTCCCACCTTCACTCTTCTGATCCTCTCTCCCATCCCACTGCAGAGGGGGTACGTGAGCGGCTGTGTGGTGCTTAGTTGCTGGCTGGGGTTACACCACAACACATCAAAATAGATAACAGCAAGAGGATGCCTTATAACCCAGCAAAATCAGAATGATTGTTATTCACTTAAATACTACGATAGGTAAGAGATACCAGTAAATTCTTTTACAATTCCCGAGTCATTTTGCCAACTTGCTTGAAAGCATTTTTTCCACACTTTTTCTATTTATTTACCCTCTACTGTAGCCTTACACGCAAACCACTAACACACATGTGCTTGTCTACTTGCAGTCCCACAGAACTACTAGCAAATACTTACCAGTCAGGGAAAACAGCCAACAAGACAAAAGACTCTAAGGACTAAAAAGTTATTTAAAGTCTTTAAAAGACTTTAAAGTCTTTAAGAGACTTCAAACCTAACCAACAAGCTGAGATGGAGATAGCAACACTGACATTGTCAGTTATCTGTCAGCATTAGACACTGACATTGTCTGATGCTTAGGGTGAAGGACTATGTCAGCAGGCGCTTGTAATTTTAAAAAGTGGAAAAAACTACCAAGTAGGGCAGCTGATGGTTGTATAGGACATCTGTCCTCTAGGACCATAGCTGTGCAGATGGAAGCTAATACAGCCAGCAGCAGGATTAATTTCCACTTAAGCCTTTGGTATGGATTAGTACAGGGAAACTGGAAATTAAGTTAATAGATCCACAGTAAAGTTTAGGATCATCTATTCTGACTTCCTATACCCCAGGCTATTAAAGTTTCCTTAGTTATCCGGTATCAAGCTCAAGAAGGAGAATCTGCTTACCAATAATGGAAGCTCTTCAAGACTTTTCATCCCTAGGCACATACCACTCTGGACACATGCCTCCTGAGCTTGGCCTTGGAGATCTTTCAATATTAACAGTACCTGCAGCACACACGAGCTTCATGCCAAAGGCACCAAGAGTTATACAAGCTCACAGTTCCTCAACTCCTTTAGGGTAAACTTGTATTTGGCCAAAGTCTATCTTCCAGAAAAGGATCCATTCTTGATTTGCAAGCCTTCAAGAGATGGAAAATCACCACCTTCCCTGGTAGTTTGTTCCACCGGTTAATCACTCTGTTAAAATGTTTGCCTTATTTCCAAGGTGAATGTCTGACTTTCCGCTTTATGCTTTTCTCTACTTTTCTTCACCAAATTAAACAGTGCTTTAGCAGTTAGTACTTTCTCCTCATCGAGTTTTAAAGCCACTTATGTCATCTTTAATTCTTTTTAACAACCTTTTGACTTTGGTTTTTTAAATCTCATTTTCTCTGCATATTTTTCATTTTTCCAGTATGTTTCTTCAAATGTAGACAACAGAAGCATGTGTAACATTAAAAAAATTATTTGTATCAACAAAGCTGTACACAAAGTATGATTTCACTACTCCCACTTTCAGAGCCATTTCAGACCACTGTGACAACCTTTTTGATGCAGCATCAGACAAGAATCTTACAGCATCTTACCCATTTCACCCTCACATCCTCTTCTGGGAGTACACACACCAGGCCACAGCTCTTTCTGTATCATTCCTTAGTTCTGTATATCTATCCACATAAAATTAATCTGTAAAATTAATCTTGTTTGAACACTTCCCAATTCATCATGTCATTTGGACTTCCTTAGGAGTGCCTTGTCTTCACAGTAGTTTCCCATTACAGTTCTTTTTGTGTCATCTGTAACTTATCTCCAGTGACTTCTGAAGCAGTGATTTCCAAAGCGTTAAATTTTTTTTAAAAATAAGAATTATATTAGGCCTCCCTGTCAATTGCTGCAACAGCTGTTAACCAATCCTGAATTCCTTTAATGTGCACTGATATACTGCACAGTGCTACTTTTAAAATGAAAAGGTCAAATGTCAAAGTCAAATGCCTGAGTAGAAACATGTAATTTTGGTTGGTAAAGCCAACCGATTGTTTAACCTCAAAGAATGAAGTCCAATCACTTATGTTCCACAAAACCGCAACAACTGTCAGTTATATTGCTCTCTCTCTATTTTCTATCAAACAAATCTATAGTGAGTTTTTCCACTGCATACTGAATATGAGGCTGAGTTTTCCAGTCATCTCTCCCTTGCCTAGTTAAAAGTTTTACAGTCTTCTTCTAGTCTTCTGGAATTTTCTTGATACCCAAGACTCACCAAAACTCAGCATAAGAGGGCCACAGACCTCCTAAGTCACCTTTTTAAGGCATTTTCACTGCAATTTGTATGGTCCTGCCAACTACAAGAAGTGATGATCTACAATCTCTATCATATTCCCATGTATTTCCACACATGCTTCATTATTCCCATGTGCTATACACAGACTGTCCTATGTCTTTCCAAACACAGAGATAGCTAACTCCTAATATTTTTTCCTCCCTACGGAGCCACAGAAAGAAACAGCTATTTCTCAAAACCCCAACGCTGTGCAGCATACTACCTACAGAGTAAGAAATAAAACTGTCCAAGAGTCAAACTGCTTCTCTCTCACCTTTGTAAGGCCCTTCCCAGTTTGATCACCTAAGGAATAAGCTTTTGCAGTAACAGCCTGGCAATTACTCATTTTAATTATTTTGATACAATACTGTATGGATTGATAAAAAGTGGATAACAAAATGCATACAGTAAGTTCCACACACATACTGTGCCTTCCTGGAACTTTTGGCCCAGACCCCGAGATTTGGTATGACAGAAATGCCCAATAATTTCTAAAAAGCTTCAGCAATAACATGTGCTAGGGGTTTTTTTTAGAACTGATTTGAGAATGGAATTCTATTTCAGAACTTCTGTTTTTCACATCTTATAATTTATAGTGGTTTTTGCACATAAAGAATGGTAACAAACTGTATCAAAATGAAAATCAAAATAATAAGGACAAGAAATGCCTGACTGAAGACAGCACATCATCTAGACAATCTGCTCAGAAGATCCTTTCAGCTTTATCACACCATCCCATTGTTACGAAACAAGCACAGGACAAATTTGTCACGTCTTCCCGATTTTAGACAATGACCTACTACTTTGTGAACTAAAGAACTTAAACTGGAACCTGTGTGAGACACTCCAAAACTTTCCAGTAACTTTTACCGCCACCATTTCCACTTGTGAACTACCCAGGCTAAGATGCCTTTCTCAACAGAGCTACACAGCAAGTCCTTCCGTAACAAACGTGGCACAAGAAAACATTTCTTTACAAGCCAAACCTTTTATTTTGCCAACACAATTATTGCTACACAATCCTTACAAAAGTATTTGCAATTGCAAAAGAACAGGCTGTCTACAGGATGCCTAACATCTATTTTCAGTTGAAACAGAAGTCAGCTTTTTCTACAAATAATCAGTTCTGCTAGATTCATTTTATAGTTACAGGACAGCATCTAACTTCTTATGGCCTATATGTTACTTGCCAGACAAGTAGGTCATATTACTTGCTCCTTAAAAAGTAAATAAATTTTACTTATTTGTGAAGTATGACCATACGTAACACAACTGCAACATTTTCAGTACATAATCTTCTTAGTATCTG
Organism: Morus bassanus; assembly: GCA_031468815.1. Lineage (NCBI taxonomy): Eukaryota > Metazoa > Chordata > Aves > Suliformes > Sulidae > Morus > Morus bassanus. The sequence goes on along the minus strand of CM062567.1, from coordinate 51,237,079 downwards.
AAAGAAAATGCCCAATGATAAATTCAGGAAGGGCCAATTCTGTTTAATTTACCATCAAAGAATACAGCAACACCGATGATGGGCTCTGGGACCCCCAGAGCCCTGGACTAGAGAACCATGACTGTGGGAAAAATAAAGTCCCAAACAACCCCAAACTTGTGCAGGACTTGCTGCTCCAGCTGGATCCCTATAAGTCAATGGGGCCTGAGATTCATCCAAGGGTACTTAAAGAGCTGGCTGATGTCATAGCAAGACCTCTCTCAATGATTTTTCAATGCTCTTGGGAATCTGGAGAGGTCCCAGTTGACCAGAAGCTGGCAAATGTTGTCCCAATCTTCAAAAAGGGCAACAGGGACGATCCCAGTAACTACAGGCCTGTCAGTCTCACTTCTGTGCTTGGCAAAATTATGGAGAAGATTATTCTGGGAGTTACTGAAAAATACCTGAAAGACAACACAGTCATTGGTCCCAGCCAGCGTGGGTTCACGAGGGGAAAGTCCTGCTTAACAAACTTAATTTCCTTCTATGACAAGGTTACCCACCTAGTTGACCAAGGGAAGCCAGTCAATGTAATCTTTTTGGATTTCAGTAAAGCTTTCGATACTGTCTCTCACAGTATCCTCCTGGACAAAATGTCCAGCATACAGCTGGATAAACACATAATGCAATGGGTGAGGAACTGGCTGACAGGTTGGGCTCAAAGGGTTATAGTAAATGGGGTTACATCGGGCTGGCGGCCAGTCACTAGCGGGGTTCCACAGGGATCCATCTTAGGGCCAATACTCTTTAATGTCTTCATAAAAGACTTGGATGCAGAACTGGAAGGAATACTAATTAAGTTTGCTGACAACACAAAACTGGGAGGAGCTGTTGACAGTCAGGGTCCTGGTGAGCACCATGTCAAACATGCCTCAAAAGAGAAGATCTGGGAGGGATCTTATCAGTGTATATAAATACCTGTGTATAAATAAATCAGGAGTGAAAATGACAGACTTCTCAGTAGTGTCCCGTGACAGAAAAGAGGCAATGGACACAAACTAAAATATAAGAAATTCCACTTAAGCAAAAGAAAAATTTTATTTTTTTTTTTTCTGGGAGTGTTGTCAAACACCAGACCAGGTTGACTAGAGAGTTTATCAAGTCTCCATGCTTTGAGATATTCAAAACTCCACTGGACAATGCCAAGTACAACCCTGCTCTAGCTGACCCTGCTTTCAACAGGGGAGTTAGAATCATAGAATCATTTAGATTGGAAAAGACCTTTAAGATCATCGAGTCCAACCACAGACCTAACACTGCCAAGTCCACCACTAAACCATGTCCCTAAGTGCCACATCTACACGACTAGATGATCTCCAAAGCTGGCTTCCAACCCCAGCTATTCTATAATTTTTTTAATATAAATTTTATTTTTATGAAGTGATTTTATGAAGCACAAATTTGGCAACTATAACATATCTTACTAAATAAAAGCAGTTAGCCTAATGATTAGTTCAGAGTGGTTTATTTTGCAGCCCACAGTCCCAATCCAACCTGCTGGCCATGCCAACTATCCCACAGGCTATCTTTTCCCACAAGTGAAGGGATTATATAGTCTGAGCACCAAGCAACCAAAAATCAACCATACCCACCCTGCATACTAGTGGCTAGGTGGAGATAAGGAAAAATAACATCATGTCCTGGTGGTATGCAGCCTAAGGATGCTCCATAAACCATGATCATTACAGCCATAAAGTTCACGGAAACTTTGGTTAGTTGCTGGACTAGGATTTGGTAGACTTCATCCAACCTGTAGCTTTGCTACTGGCCTGGAGGATGACCTTGAACAAAAGATTTCTCTTCCTGATGCCTGTGTCTGCATCAGGAAGACACAGATAAGAAAGGTCACCTCTCAGTAAATACTTCAGGAATTACAGACAAAAAAAAAAAGTATTTGGTATTGTTATTTAAACTGTCTAGCATCCATATTTAACAATTTGATTTTTTTTTTTTTGGTAGGGAGTTAAGAGTATGCTTTAAATTGCCGTTATATCTTGATGGCACTTTTAGTACAGAAATGAGGAAGAACAACATTTCCCCCTCTGCCTCTCAAAGCTCCACATAAAAAGCATGACTTCTTTATATCACTGATACTTCTGAACATTTGGCTTTGATAATTTGTTAGTCAAGAGGTTGATTTTAAGTAAGACTCCAGTTTCAAGGTAAATAAAGCTCTAAATGGAATTAAGTCTTGATTAGTTAGATAATAAATTCTAAAGAGGAGCTTAATAGCAAATAAAAGAACAACAAAATGAAACAAAATAAATGGTAACGTATGATTCCAAGAGTTGTGTAAGTCATTGCTATATCCCCTTTAGCTGTTACTCCTGCTTCAAATGCTTGTTACTTACTTTTGTTTGTTCCAGTATGACTAATACTTTCTCACAGGCATGTTCTTACTGAGAGAGAATATCTGTACTTGAACCAGATAATGCTGAAGCACTCCATTTATAAGAAAGTCCAAATTGTTCAAGCAGAAACATTAAAGAAAGTATTTCCTTTTCACAATTCACAAATCTTAATCAGCACCTTGACAAAAAAAACTCTTCCATTCCCCAACTCTCCTCTTCTGCATTAACACAGTACACAAGAGCACTAGAATGTAATTTTCTGCTTGTACACTTTAAAAATGTGAGTGAGAGGCTCTAAGGAATTCCATCTAAAACATCTCTTCCCAAAACATTCAGTTTTAAGCTTACTCTTCAATTTGTTTGTGAACAAACCCAAATAACTTAAACAGAGGATGGCAGCTACCTACTCTGGCTTCTAAAGGCCAAACTTAATTGATCATATAATCATTTGCAAGTGTTCAGCATCTCATACAAAGAATCCAGAAAATGCATACAAAGTGCCAACTCGTGAAGCAATGAACTGAAAAACATAAACTTGCATCTGGAACTGATCTTGACAAGAATTTCATAAGCAGACAAATAATACATGTAGCAGTGTAAAAAAAGGTCAACAAGACCTTTTCCATATTCTGAAGGGGGTACACTTACCACCAAGCTGTTGAGTCTTTTGTTTTCTCAGACAGAGCACAAGTTCTGTCCTGGATTTGAGGTAAATCACTGGAAAGTTTTAAAACCCATTCCTACTTCAGAATAATTGGAAGATTTTCTAACAAAAGCTGATCAATCAGAAAATTGCAACTTCCTGCATTCTCAATGTATATTTGAGGTTAGATACACTACCTTGAAGGCTGAAGGTACAGAGAAACTAAGTGACTATCCATTTTAACATTGGGTAACTCATGTTAAAACAAATAAAAACAGTATTGGTAGTGTGATACTATATCAATTGCTGCTAAAGCACATAAGAAGTCTGAAAAGACCCAGTAAGTCTTAAATAGTCCTAAAGAATTACCACTCTATTGTTTTCCTGGCTAAAGATCAAAATATTTAATCACTTCCCAAAGACTTTATTTTGTCCACGACCTGTGCCTGTGGTTCATTCTGATCACTTCCTTAGTTGGTTTTCCTATCACTTTTTTTGGAGGTAAGGACCACTGGAAATTAGTATATGCCTCTACCGGAGTGAGTCTGGATTTGATATTATGATGTTATCAGTTGTATTGTTCTTGCTTGCTTCTTGTCAATGTTAGTCTCCATGTTTCTAGTTAACAAATATGTTTCCCTCACCCTTATCTAAAGGAGTCTTCTATATTGTGTAGTTAGCGCGAGATTGGAGCATTGTAGCTGCTCTGCACTAATTCCTTGGACTTATATATTTCAGGCATCCTAAATCAAAGGACTGACTTTATTTAATGAAAGTTACTTGTACCAGGCACTATTAGACTTCCCTTTACAGAAACCATAGATTTGTGTAAATATACAGAAAGGAAGTAAGTTTTACTTTCATAAGCAACTCCTATACAATCAATTCGGTTCATAATCTGTATGAATGCAGTTCATGTACTTGTATCAGTTTGGTTGCTTCTGATTCTAATTAGCTATATTGCAATTGCTTGGCAGACTACTATAGAGGAATTCAAAGAGATGCAAAACGTGGTCTAAAATAAAAATAAAAGACTGCAAAAGTGCCTTATAAAACTGGAATGTTTTCCTGAGATTGTCAAACACTGAACAGCAGTCTTTGCTACTCAGGGTGAAATATTGCCCTATTTTATTATACAAAGCCTTGAAGTGGGGAAAATGAATCATGTTTGAGATGACAGATTTCAGCCCCCTCCTTCAAAATACATGCACTGTTTGTCTGCTTACAAAATTCTTACCAACTAAGAACAGTTCTGGACACAAGTTTATATTTTTCAGTTCTTTGACTCACTAGTTAGTACTTTGCACACTAAGATACAGCAGCCAAATTTTACAGTGATTGTGGGCCATTTAAGCACCTACAGTGCCTAGCTAAGAAATACCAATGGCATTATGACAAATTTTTGTTGTAACCTTTGCTATATTTCTTTTCTATTTCCCCCACAGTTAAACATACAGATGGTAAAGCATTATTTCAAATATACCAAATACTATGTTTGAATTCACAAATTTTAAGCTTCTAGTAATTTTTCTTCTCTACAATAATGAACACACTGAAAGCTGAGCAAAAAGCAGTGAGCAGTAATAAAAACAAAGACTAGAAACATGAAAACATATATAATACTTCATTAGCCAACTCACAAGCCACATATTCTTGCATACAAGAAAAGCTGCTGCTGGAACACAACTGGGTTCCTCTCCTAATTTGAGTCCCAAAACTTTGCTTATTCTCTTTTAAATCTGATCGAGCACTCAAAATTGAGTCTGATGACTAAGACCTATTATTCAAGTACATGCACCCAGTAAGTAGGTTTTATAGCAGAACTCATAATAGCTTCTACATTTGTGGTACAATTTACGAAGTTGGTACTTTGTAGGCAGAAAGGAACTGAAAATGGTTCAAGTGGCTGAAAGGAATAAACATCTGTTTCTGAAGCTTACCATTTTCGTGCCAAACCTTATAGCACAGTTAAAATATAGATGAACAAATGTTATCTGTCTTCTACATGTCAAAAGTACAGGCTATACCTCCATTTTCAAACATGTATTATTACTTTTTATCAAGAACAAAATATAAAAAATATTTTTCAAAGCTGTTGGAAAGTCAGAACGTTCTAATACTAATTACACTTAAGTTTTTTTGTTTCCAATGCTTTTCAAACTCGTACTGTAACTTTAAAACACCATTTGTTTTTTCCAGCAATGTACAAGGAAAAAAAGAAAACAATGATCCTCTTCAATGCTGTGACATCTTACTGGAAAAGTTGTTATTGTCAAAATTGCAGTAGTCTATCTCTAACTTGATTTCTGATTCTTCTGACAATAGATATAGGTTTATTAACTTTAGACACCAAGGCAAATCCACAACTAATGTACTGTATAATCAAATGATGCTTTTCCATAAACACACAGGCTAAGAAAAAAAAATAAAGCTACAATTGTCTGAAAACATTGTTTAAAGTACATGATTTATAAAACCTCTGCAGGATTCTTACTCAAACATCATACCATTGAGCATTTGTTCAACCTTTCACTTCTTGTAATATATAAGAGTAGAGGGGAAAGAGCGTTCCTTGCCAAACAGGCAAACTAATAGCACTGCAACAGCTATAACAGGAGTGATCATTTTTCTTTTAGCTTGAACAGTACTACAAATCAAAGTTTTTAGAAGCAGTCTATTTCTTTCACGGAAAAAAAATTACTCCAATATTATAAATAAAAATAAATGCCCACAAACCAGAAAAAAGTTATAAATGAAACGCCCCTCTCTTCACTCAAGCTATTCTACTTACCTCAAAGCATAACTGGTCCCTCCAAACCAGGGTTGTCTTCAAAACCCCCACTGTCCATGCTAGGCAGATATCCTCTTCCTCCTCTGCCCAGTTATCTGGGTCTACTTCAGAAGGAACAAATAACCTCTGGTTTCATATCCTTTCAAATGAGCTTCTTGCCTGAGAAGCTGAGGGTTTCAGTCATTTACTTACAAGTGTAGTAGATAGTCTGTAGAAAATGTGCAAGAGATGACACTGCCCTGAAAACCTTCCAATCTAATTCTGATTGTTATAATAATAATAATAATGATGATGATAATGAGAAAGAGTAAGAACTGCAGCATAAGACCAAGGGCTTACTTTGTTCAACTTTAGAATATGCAACTATAGCAACAAGTGAATACATTTTAGAGTGGTAGTATTTCCTACGTCTACCACCAGTTTCTCAATTTTAGAGAAAAAAACTGGACTGCTTGTTATAATCAGATTACAGAAGTTTAAATACTTGATGCAAATGGAAACAAGACCAACTCTTGCAATAGAAGAAAGTGTTTACTTTTCATTTCCAGATATTTGTAACAAGATATTAACCACTCTTTTTCCCATGTATCAAATTTTATATTGTTCTTGTTTTTTTTTTTGTTTTTGTTTTTTTTTTTTTTTTTTTAAAAGAGCTGTCCTGCTTTCCAACAGTTTTCATACATACCTGATATAAGCAAGCAACAAACTAAATGCATTTTATGACACTTTCAACAGTATTTTCTATTCAGTTCTGGCACTGTGAGCAAAATTTTTCTACTGCAAGTGGTTTACTCTCCTTTTAATTAAAAGGTAGACTGCATAGTTAATATAATAAAAATAATTAGGATAAATATTGCCACACTGAGTGTAATTAGTAAGATCTCCTGTCATAACCACACGGCAAAACAGTTTTAAAACATGTTGTAGCACAAGCATAAACTATTTTAGGTATTGAAAGACATTTAGGCTCAGCCTTACAAAAGAATTTATGTGCAGGACCATAAAACAAATTCCCCACTGATAATTTTTTAGACAGGCAGGTTTGTGCCCCTAAATTTCCCTAGGTATCTACACTCTGCAGGGATGAGAACTCAGACCCATGTCCCATCATAACACTCTAACACACTCTGCCTCTGGCCTTGTTTGTCTCTGCAGCAGTACAATTCCAAAAGGAGGTTTAGAGAGCACCTCTCCCACCCATCCCCTTCCTCTCCATTCCAAAGCCCTGATGGTCAGCACAATATTGTGGGCATTATGAAATGCGGACTTTACTTCTCTCTGGCTATAGGCAGACCATCACCTGAGTCCCAGCGTTCAGCATGAGATCATCGTGGTCTTTACTGAGAAAGCTGACTGTCGCAATTCAATTTCCCATATCATCAACTCTTCTGGCTACAGCTGCAATGCTACTTTGGTAGATCACTGCAATTGCAAAGAGGACATAGGTGCACAAGAACTAGATGGTTGGCTGAATCAGTTCTGTGTGTGCTTGGCCTGGGCTATTTTATTTTGTCATTCCAGCCCCAGGAAGCCCTTCAACCATGCAAAAGGCTCCTTAAGACACTGCCACGATAGTTAGTGCAGTGGCAGTGCCCAGCTGCACCACTTCCTCAGCTGGTCGAATCCAAGGTGAGCCTATATCCTCCAAGTTGCTCTGTAAGAAGTTCTCTTGAATACAAGAGCTAACAGCTAAGCCACCAGTACTGTCCAATTACTTGCACATGGGTTTCTTCCTGCTGAGTTCTCTAAAATGTCCTGTATAGCAAGATATAGGTTGGAACAAACATAGTTCATGAAACAAACAAGCTACTCCCTATATAGCATTTTAAAGAACTTACCAAATTTGGTGTTGGAATACACAATTCAAGAAACTGACACCCAGAAGTCAGAGGCAGGAATTCTCACAGTAAACCTCAACACGCTAATTTTATAGATGCTACTCATGTCATTAGCACAGACACAATAATTTAGGAATTTAATACCTATATAGCTTCACAGACATTTTCTTTTTATCCTACAATGAAGACAGAGGCATACTACATAATCAATAAGCTCTTTCAAAGGAAGATGTCTTCACTATCTCTGTGCACAATACTTTTCACTGTTTAAACCACATCAACAAATTCTGGTGAATTACATAAATGGGACACTTAGCACCCAGAACAGTGACAGGGACAGTAATTTCCACAGATATTTGGAGAGTCCTACTGCTAGAAAAGAAGTGCTTGCAGATTATGATTCTTTGCTAAGGAGGTGGCATATTAAATTGACTTTTGTGGTTCATGTGTGGCATTGAGTGCAACAAAGCAGTTATTAGAATTTCTGTTCAGGGCATCATTCATTGATGCATCTCTTTTAATCACATTTTCTAAACAGTACTACAAGTCTAATTTACAACACTGTCACTATACGGAATGAGTGTTTCTCAACAAAAATGAAAATCCTTTTAAAATTAAATTCCTTTAACAACAGACTGCTTCTTTAATACCACCAAGAGAGCATTGTGATAGTACAGACACTAAAAGAAGTCATAATGTTTTAAGAGCACTTTCTTCAGACACAAGATGCAAAATACCATTATTTGAGACATTCTCCCACCTCAAATCAAACAGGAAGCAATGACATACATACAAGCGAACCCAAACATCTCTTTGGTGTATTAAGAAGAAATCATCACCTCAATTTTAATAACATAATCACTAAAAACTGTAACTGCACCATCATAAGCCAACGCCCCTTTTTTTTTCTTTCCCTAAAAAGAGTGGGCTGTAACGAAACCTATATGCAGGTACAGAAGACGTTGCTGAGCTGGTTCAGTTCCAGCTCTGAAGTAGTCACATCCAGTTGAACTGCATCTCCACATTTGGCAGTTTACACTTGAAATCAACTTTCAACAGGATGAGAACGTGAAGACATCCATCAGTCTCTCAACCATGGGCTGAACGTACTGATCTTGGAATTGTAGCTAATTCCTGCAAAGGTGACCTACTCACACACCAGCAAGCTGATGAAATTTATGACTAGCCGAATGACTACAGTAAGAAAAATACTCCTGTTGGTTCTACCTTACGTAACACAGACCGGCAGTAATGGTAACAGGCAGCGCTTTTCACTGAAGTGACTTCTTGAAAGATTTGAAGTTGACTTTATATTTATTTTATTATAACGAAGTTCATGACAGGAAGAGCGTGAACTACATTAGAGAAAGGATTATAGGCACTTCAGCCAGATAGAACATTGTGCAGTGTGGAAGAGTTGACTACTCTGTGCACCAAAGCTTTTTGGACATTTCCTTGCATATCAGAAAAAGAAGTGAAATAAAAAGATCACTATTAAATGACAACTTCCATTGTATAGTATAACTTGAACACATTAAACCAAATCAAGACTAACCAAGAGACAAGTTCAATAATTCCAAGAATTAAATCAGATATGTTGCTATTTATTTCAAGAAAAATTTAAGAATGAATAGCACTTAATAGCCTGTAAGTCACATAAGCAATGTACGATCCTCAGGTTTTTACTCCTTAACACAGTATATAGAATTACCTTAACAGAAGTTCTTTGGGTAGTTTTTTGTTAATAAGGGCTTCATCATTATTTGAGAAAACCTAGAAACAAAGGAAAAACATCATTTAAGAAGACCAATAAGAAAAACAGCTTTTAGAGAGTTTTTTCACCTTCTACTTAGGTGCTTAGTTCTTTTAATGTCAAGTTTTCAACATATTAGTGGACAATACTATAAAATTATTTCAATATACACAACAGGGCCACACCCACACATACAGCTGCTCTTCCCTAGTACTAAGATTTAACTGCACAAGAATTGTGGAGCAACTTAATAATCATTAAACAAGCACTCAGAAGCCACGCTTACACCCCATAAAGAAGTATTTTAGGCAATAGTGAAACTTCTAGCAATAGCAAGACACATACAGGCATGCATTAGTTGCACAGTCCTCAAACTGTCCTGTTACCGAAAAGAGAAACTGGACACTTTCCAGTTATTCAGGTCCCTTCCTTCACTGTATACAGTGTAACTACTTTGGCCCAGGTATGTGAATATGGATAAAATATAATAATCTAAATATTTAAAGAATTTACTGCCACAGATATGACAGCAACTGCTATGTAAGCAAGGGAAGCACCTCAAGAAATGCTACAAGAAAAACTGAAAATACCTCTCACACAGAACTTCATATTACTAACATATCTCCTAAGAAAAAGAAAGTGGAGAGACTGAAAGAAAATGCCCAAGGGAAAAAGCAGGCAATACTAAGATTATATAGGAACACATTTCTGCAAAAGGAGAAAAGGATCAGTCACGTTAAATAGAAAAACTAAACAAAGGAGGTATTGACCAGACTTACAACTTACTGTAAATATATAGGTTTGAAATATTTTGCCAGAGGAACACAGCAATAAACAAAATAGAAGATGAATCAGAATTTCAGGAACCATGGCATAGACTAGGGGAAGTCAAAGTCACAAGCAATCACTTCCCCTATGAAGAGAAGACCTTTATGGAGTCCATTGGCTGTCCACATTACCAGAAACAAAAGCTAGAAAGAGGGATCCAAAATAGCAGTTTTCTGAATGCTGATGGTAACTATGAAAACCACACAGAACAGAAACATGAAAAACAACTGAAACAAATCTTTCTTCTGTCCTTCACTAAGAATATGCTGTTCTTGACTCAAGCATCAGTGTACTACCCCTTGTCCATCCTACCATCAACATGTATCACATACGTGGTAGCTATTTGCTTTGCTTCTTGGAAAGAAAGAAGAGGGGAAGAAGGAAGAGGTGGTTCTGAAAAAAGGTACATCAAGCAAAGAATGAAAAAAAGCTGAATATAAGCTTGGCTCTGTCTTCATAAAAAAAACAACAAAGGAGACAACAGAAAGTAAACATCCATGAATTTTAAAAATATCTCCCTAAAAAATATTGTAAGATTAGAAAACTTGAATTTCCTTCTGGCTGCCATCAAGAACCTTTCTTCTCTTCCAGTACATCCTAGGCTGATTTCAGGTCTGAACTGCATACTACTATTTCTCGTTTTGACACAACAGCAAAAGCAACTTTCTTCACCCACCACCTCTGTGCACAGTTATCCACACATCTAAGAACAATAAAACTGTCAACTTTCAATAGGACCAACAAATTTAATCAAGCTTCCTTTTCCTGCAACTGGAGCAGCACAACTAGTACCAGACTGGTGACTGCAGATGTTCAAAGCGTAAAACACCTATGCATATATATTTCAACAGGACAATTCTATTCCTTCAGAAGAGAGACATTCTTGGCTTTAAGCAGTTCCACATGGCTGACCACAGGTTCAGGTTTGCTCTGGTTCTGCTTTACATCTCATACCCCTCGCTGTCAGTATTTTCAGCCTTTACACCGAAATACACTACGTACATCAACACTGGTTTTAGAATTGGCTGACTGCTTCTGAGCTTAGCAATTCATAGATTTGTGAATTATCTGCACGTATGCCATTTTAATATTACCTGCTTCTCACGGTTTGCAGCTTATAGCCTGAAAACAATAGTATATATTGGGATAATTTTTTAGAACAACAGTCAAAACATAGGCCTAATTGTGTTTATTGCAGCACTCATTCAGAAAAAGGAGACACGTATGCCATCCTCATAGAACTTAAGATCACTAAAGAGCGAAGTGGGGAAATATTCTTGTGCATTACAGGCTAAAAAAGAATTAAGTTGCAAAAAAAGGAAGTTACTTCCGTGAGAGCACAGAAGGTCTGTGGTAAAACAGACAAGTGAACTTAGATCTCATTAATTCTGGTCTAGAATCTGAACATTCAGTATCATAGGCCACTAAAAATCCTCTTTCAACTTAATTATTCTATGGTTGCAGATAACTCTTCAAAAGTTGCATCACCTAGCATACACTTCCTGCTTATATACCTAAGTATGTATTTTAAAATAAAGCTACTTTGCGGACTGCTACTAGTTCACATGTGTGCCATCACTTTGCCAGAAGAAAAGCTGTTATTCGTTTTTTCTTTACACCACAGATTCCCAGATGTACAGTAACATGGATATATGCTCAGTGTGTGAAGGTGACACAGCATTTATGTCCATAAAGTATGAGCAAGTTACTATTTAATACAAACAGCTACAATGCATGCTCAAGACTTCAGTAGTTCCACCAACTCATCAACTCCTGCATTAAAAAGCCAAATCACTACAAATCATAGCACAGATTTTTGGGCAGAGTAAATATTTTCCTGCTGGGGCCAAGCTGAAAATCTAAACCTACAACTAAACTGGCAACTCTTATGGGAAAAAGGCTTATAATTTCTATATGTTTATGTGAGATACCTTTAGATTTTAAGTTAAAGTTGGACGGACAAACTATTTGAATGCATGACAGCAGATATAACCAATAGGGTTGCATTTAGGAATCCCAGTTAAAATTGAAAAAAAAAAAAAAAATGCAGCTTTTACTACTGAATATAAGAAGCGCATGACTTGCCCAGACACACAAGGTACCACACCTGCTACACAAGTCACAGGTGAGGCCACAAACAGATCTGAAGCTGTTTTCCCTCAAACAATAAGTTTTATGTGTTCCTGTATGGATTAGCTATAGTTATCATGTCATAAAGTATTATTCTTATGGAATAAGAATATTTAGAAAAATGAAAGCGTCTCTTTACTCTTTTACTATGAAAAAAGTATATTAGCCTCTAGAGTCATATTGCATTTGCGTCTCAGAAGGAGAGAGGGACTTCTTTAAAGGCTCTTCAATACTAATTTTCCCCCAAATGAAGAACAGGCACAGGATAACTGGGGTAGTCATCTTCTAGATGAAGATTTGTAACATGATTTTGCATGTGCGCAAGTGGAGAGAAAAGGCAGAAAGTGCAAACAGGATAACATATTTATTCTTTGAACATTTCCTGATAATCTGAAACTTCCATCAATGAAATAAATACCCTGAGTACGTTTATGTATCACCTCTGAAGTAAACAGTGCCATTCTTTTTATTTTTTACTTGATTATCACATTAACTCTAGTTTTCTGTTTCTATTAAAAAGAACACAACAAAACAAAAAAAACCACCACCAAAACCAGTCAGTCAAGGAAGTGTTCAATCACTGTAAAAAAATATTCTAATAATCTCAAACATGATTTATTTTTCTTCAGTTACAGAGAGTGCTGACAATGACATGCTCTCAAAATACCTGTATACAATAATACAAAATAACAATTAAGAATGCCGTGGATGTAGAAAGACTATTTCTTCTTTCTTTGCTTTTGCATTTGGTAGCAAGTTTGACTGTGTTAATGACAGGGTATCTCAAACTCTAGAAAAGTCTGGTTTTAACTGTATAAAAACCAGAAACACAAGAGACCAAATCTGTGCACAAGGAAAAAGGATAGGTGAGATTGAACATATGTAGTAAATGTTACTCTAAAACCACACCTAGATTTCCTGTAAACATAAGAAGAGATACAGAAAATCTCTACATTCTTAAAGGAATTGCAAGAACAAACAAAACAAAACCCATGAGAGAAAACTGTAATTGCTTATTACTTGAATCTTGAGCCATTTCTTACATTCCTTAACTGACCTCTCGTGGTGGTAACTTTTGAAAGACTGGTTATAATGAGGTAAAAAGGTAATATTTCCATAAAAAATTACCCGATACTTGCTTACACTAAATTTCTTCAGCAACTAAACTTTTTTTAATCTCTTTATTGTATAAGTATCCATTGTGTAAATCTGTCAAATCCAAAAAGAATAATCTCTCTGTTTTTCTTCCCCTTCCATATTATTAAACATACTAATTGCTACTAGTTCTAGAATATAACTTCTTGGTACACCACAGTTAGCATGCCACCATTAAAAGCACCATATATTATTCTCTTCCGGTCTAACAGTCAGTGATAAAGCTCTCCTGTTTTCACCAGAATTACTGAGTTGAAGAAATCTTTTCTGATGGAGTAGTGCACTTGTGGTTTTGTACCCAGTCTGACAAAGAACTGTAATATGCTCAAAAATGTTCATATTTCTCTACAAAAGAACAAAGGAATATTCATCCTGGTCTATCATGCTTATTTCAAACATTTAAAAATTCCCTTCAACTAGTATTTCAAGATCAAAATAAGGTTATACTACTAATTTTGTTGATAGTCCTTTGTTTTTTTTAAATGATGCAATTTCGGTTGTCATTCAGTCCTCTATTGAAGAGGACTATTTTCTTTACAGACGAAACAGTTTTGTTAGCAGCTCAGCCATTATGGCTCAGTTCCACAGAGATATTTATGTATCTAATTTCCACTGAAATCAGACTAGGTAAGGACTTTCAACTTGTCAACTTTTCAAATCAAAAGTTATTAAAAAACAGATGCTCAGAAATAACCCTGCTTAGTAGTGTGCTAAAGCGAGTAATTACGGGTAAAGGTAGATTTGGGAAAGAGGGAAGATGAAGTCTGAGAGACCCCCAAAGAACATCAGCAAAAAAAGAAGATGGATATATACTGAAAACATGGCTGAATTCTTTATCAAGACAGGAATAAAACCCAACGTTGGGTCACTGTCACCAAAGGAGACAGTAGCTTAGAATGAAATCCATATGTTTCCCTTCTTTTACGGTTGACAGAGCAAACGTCCTAGCTAAATTGTAAATATTGCCATATGTAGAAAGCATCAAGTCTTCCAGGTTTTCACTGGCAAGAACAGTATTTATTTAGTATTATTTATGCAGTAATAGGCATCATAAGAACACGATGTTTTAAAGGAAAATCCTGACAAAATAAAGTTTTATTCAGCTCCCCTGATGTGCAGATTTTTGTTAACACGCACAAAACCCACCAGCTTGCTGCACATCTCTCCTCCTCAGCGTAGACGCCTAATTGTTGCCTGTGCAATTTTCCCTTCACCATGCTACTGAAATTGCCTCTTACTACAACAGCAGGAAAACCAGCAGATCAGCTTTGTTGCCCATTGCAGTTCACAAGCCTGCTAAAGTAATGAATGGTACCCTAAAAATCTCTGTACTTAAATACAGCAGAAAAATGGAGGAGGAAGAAGAAAAGGGAAAACAATCTTCCTTTACTATAAATTTTGCATTATCTCACATTACACTACAGAGTGCTCTCTAATGGTCAGAGAATTGCTGCTAGCTGGCGCTTCCCTCCAGAAATGTACAATTAATGCGTTAGACAGGCAGACAGGCAGAATCATTTAACACCATGCAAGTAGCAAAATGTAACCGTATCTAGGCAACAAAAGGAGTGTCAGGCAAATGGATATGCATTGCCAACAGGACTGAAGGAAGTGATGTCAAAGACAACAGCTCGTGGCACTGGGCTGGTGTTAAATTAGAACCCATGGTAAAGCCTTCTGTACAATCAATAAAATTATGACATACCAAAGTGAACCTCGAAAGGTGATGCCATCTCGAACCAAGCTCATCTACTGCAGAGACAGACCTGCAGTCTTTTATTTCAACACACAGACGCCACCCGCCCTCCAGGCTCTCACTCTGATGCTCAGCTGCTCACTGTGCTCCGTCTCAGGCTTTGACTTTGTGCACTTTAAAATCCCAGCCATCCTGGTCTGTCATGGTCGCTAACCTCTTTTTTCCTTGGACACCATCTACCAGAGCTCAGGGCATTATCTTCAGTAAGCCTGCATCTTCCTCCTTGCTGCCAAACACCCACTGGATCTTTTGCACTGGTCTTCCCTCAGGATCTTTTCTCTTCCAGCACTGTGACAAACTGACTGATCAAAAGCAACTAACGCCCCATATGAATGCCTTTTGTTCTTACTGTATTGGTCACCTTAAACAGTTAAGCCTCACCTTTGGAGAGCAAGATCAAATATACCTGGAACATCTCTCTGTCCTTCCATAATGCCTTCCACTGACCTAGGGCTGCCTATAAGGGTCACATGGCTTTTAAAGTTTCCCCAGAGTAAGTGCTGTCCAGTATAATAAAACCTGCCAAGCAGAAGCAGCTGGCCACACTGCCCACTTTGCTGCTTGGTTTTCTTCCAGAAGAGCCATCATTCTTGTTTTGCCAGCACTGGTATTCATACCACATCATTCACATTTTACTGGAGGGCATCAGTCTGGCTCTGCAAGGCCCTGTTCTCACTGGGTGACAGATCAAGGTCATTTGTGAACTTCAGAGCTGATGTCTGTAGCTGCACAACTCTATCTCGAGGCCTTTGGCCATTCCAACTCAACTGCCTCTTAGGATGGAGCAGGAGGTGCTTGGAGGTTGCCTTGCCTGCTATCTCGAGCACAGCAGCTCATTCTCTGTTGACCCAACAGCTCACATCACCCTTCCCTGTGTGTTTTGCAGGCAGTCACCAACTGCCAACAACGTATTTGGAAACCACCAGTCAAGCCTTTTTGAGAGTATGGCTTAAGTACTGCAAGCAGCCAAGGTATTAAGGCCTAACAGGTCAGCCTGACCTGTTAGCTGAGCTGACCATCCTTTAATGCAAGACTTAACCTCGTCTCCTACAAAGTCAAAGAGACAGCAATCCCCTGAACTAGCCACACATATTAAGCATACTTTCACATACTGCTGTCCTACCAGCATTGTTATTTAAGGTGCTGTGACACAGATTTATTTAAACATTTAATTCATTGTAAATTCTGACACAAACGAAAGAGGCATAGAACAAACCTAAAGTTGCATAAGTTTTTCTGTACCATGTCAACATTTCAGACTGACGTGGGTGTGATAATTTTTAACAAGTAGGAACTATGAAGGGTAAATCCAACGGTTTGCAGAATTAGTGACTGACCTGATTACTTGCAGGCCTAAAATTCAGTTGAAAGATAGCATTTTATCAATACTCTCTACCATGTAACTGATGTTTGGTAGCCTGCATGACAGAAAGCACTAGGTTCAATCCAATACCTAACCAAAAGAAACAGGCATTACACTATTATTTGCAAAAAAGGTCTGCAAGTTCTGCCTCCCCCATGTTACTCTGAGATAGGAGCTACATGGAAGACTAACCCTCCATTCAGGTTATGATCCACCTAGTTCACACTTTGTCTTTTTAAGCATCTTCTAACCACTACGAGAGATGGCAAAACAAACCTGCACCACATTGAAAAATAAACTACCCCTTACCTAATCGTTCATGACTAGAGACCAGTTCAGCTCAGGAAAATAAAAAATAAAATAATAATTAAAATAAATCCAGCAACTACTGTTTAAACACTAAAAAATTTGGAAAAAGGTGTTAATTGTATCCCTGTCTATTCTGTAAACACGCATAAAGAGACAACTGAAAAAACAGGTTGGATGAAGTTTTATCCTCATCATCTGTTAGTCATAAACTGGTTGGTAAATCTTTTCTTCAGTTTGTTTTCTTTAAAAAAAGACTGAATATGACCTTCTTCAGATATTTATCCATTATTCCTCTTTTAAGATTATGCACCTCCAAATAAAAACAGTACATAAAACAGACACTATTCCTAAAAAAAAAAAAAATAAAGCATTCAATTAACAGTCAAATCTACAAATCACTTTAAAGTGGAACATGGGGAAACCCATATCACCTACTTCACTACCTGTGGCAGAAGATTAAAATCAAATGGATGAAGCAGCTGTTGACTGTAGCCCATCACAAGGGTACATTATGCATCGCACAAATTCTGTGCTTCCTTTTTCTTGAGCAGGTAAACAACAAATCCCTCCTTAAGCATAAAGCAGAGAGTCAAATGCAATTTGCAGAAGCCTAAGTTCAAAACACCTGAGAAAAATACTTTCCTTTGACCACTCAAGTAACTTTGAGACTCTAAGCAGAAATATTGGAACAGATTCTAAGGCAGCTTCCATCACAACATTCACAGGGACTGTGTGCTCAAATTACAATTTGTTTCATCACAAAAATAATCCATTTTGTTTCATGCAGTCTTGTAGAATCATGCTATATAATACACATTCTCAGACATTCAAAGCATGATACATTTCTGAAAAATCAGGCCAAGAGAAAAGTTGGAGTCCATTTGTTTTAATGCAGCAATATTTGGTAAGGGATAGCCATTCAGTCTCAGCCATCCAAATTTAATCCACATCACAGATTCATCAGAGCCCTTAGGAGTACACCCTTCAAAACTCCTCCTCTGAATCATCACTTCTGCATATAGTTGTTTTTACTGCCATACGTACAGGTAAGATTTATTCCCAGCATGACAATGGAGACCCGAAATCCTCTCAGAGTGTGCACGTGGAGATTCTTCTGCAGATCCATCTCCCCAGGAATTTGCACCATTCTAATTTGGACTGACACAGTCCTCCCTCCAGCCACGCAATCCCACATCCAGAAAGGCAATTCTTTTCCTTACTGTACTTAGTTCAAACTGTAAATAAAATTACAGCTTAAATCCTCACGGCATGGTTGAAGCAGAATCCCTTCTTCTAAGCACCTGTGAAACAAAAATTTTGAGCACTAATATTCCCTCCCCAACATAACTGCTCTTCAAAAATGTATTTGAGACTTGAAAGGTATAGTTCATTACAGAAATTACTCTATATCTTCTATAAAGCCATTTCAAAGCAGTGCTTGATCTGCATCATAAACACTATGTCAGAACTGACGTTTTTCCTAGTACTGAGAGCGTGAAATCTTTATTACGATGAGGAAACCTTCTCTGCAAGGCAATCTCCCTAGAGTATGAATGAGAAAAAAAGATGACAAAATCTGTGTTGTGGCTGCACACACCATATATGTAGCGTATAATTAATAAAAGCTTTCAGTTATAAGAGACAAAATCAGGTACCTCTTCATGATTACAAGCAGCAATTATAACTGACTTCAAAGGAAATAGCATCATAACAGCATTTTCAAAACACCTTTCTGAAACTGTTCCAAGAAAGGTAAAAGGTTGAGATTTAGGAGAAACTGGACACTCACTTAATTGCTAGTATTTGCTAAAATTTATGGTTCTTGAATTTCTGCAGAAATAAAATAACCTTGATACTTTTGCTTAAGAAGTATAAGATTATAGACCATTTCAGAACTACAAGCACACTCAGACATTTTGCCCCTTAATAGTCAGATAACTACTCTATAACATCAAGTCATGACATGGAAACTCTTTTCCTCTGTGAAGCTCTGACCTCAGTTTCAACCTCTGAAGACAGACAAACTTGATATACTGGTAGAGTTTCACATTTATGCAGATTTGATGATGTCTCGTCTCTTATTGATTTAAATTCACAGAACATACTGGTTAACCAGTTGAACAGCAACCAAATCCAATGAAAACAGAGTTTACTATTTCCTTCTGCCTGAAGGAAAACACAGGAAAACATTGGGATAGAAAAAGAGAGTATACCATTAAGTATGGCCAATATTTTAAGGGTAGCAGCTTGATACCAAATTTTAAGCACTTTCTTGTGGGCTACGCAGCAGCAGCTTGTGGTTCCAAGTAGTCATAAATACGCAAGCCCAGAAAAGGGCACATTTCCAGTTCCAGTCCTCCTCTAGCATGAGTGCAGTGGTTCCTCCAAGGCAAAGATAACAACCCAGAGGGAATCACTCAAGAGATTGGCTGTAGTTGATTGTATCAGCTGAGGTGCCCTTGTATTTTAAACAATGCAACTATTGTTACATTTCCACTACCTCTCTGTACCCAACAGAAATTATTTTCGTTCATTTAAGTGCTTAAATTCATACTGTAGGTTTGCTTGGTTTTGTTTTGTTGTTGTTTTTTTTTTTTTTTTTGGGGGGTGGGGGAAGGGGCAGGGAGGATAGGAGGGAGGTCACTGGAGTCAGCAAAAATTATGTATCTTACAGATTCTGTGCTTTCTTTTTCCTGGACAGGTAAATAACAAATCCCTCCTTAGGCATCAGACAGAAATGCAATTTGCAAAAGCCTAAGTTCAAAACACCTGAGAAAGGTACTTCACGTTGACCATTTAAATAACTTTGAGACTCTACACAGACGTACTGAAATAGGCAGCTTCCACTGCAACATCATTCACAGGGACTGTACTCAAAATTGATCTCATCACAAAAATAATCCATTTGGTTTCATGCCATCTTGTAGAATCACACTATATACACAGATTTGCAGACATTCATAGCACAGTACATTTTTTTGAAAAATTAGTCTGAGAGAAAAGTTTGATCTTCACAAACTACTAGTAAAAAAAAAAATCTTCGACCTCAAGAACAACTAGTTTAAACTTTGATAGAGACATACAAGTAATTTCTTGATCCTGAAAAATAAAGATGGAATTGACAGAGGAGACACCAGTATGCTGTGAATTTTACGTCCATCATTATACTCTTTTAATTCCTTTTCTGTTGTAACAATGGATAAAGAGTTCCTGCATTTTTAGGAATGCTTTCACCTTTTAGAAGTTATTCTGTTTACAATCTTCCTTCTCAGAAGCTTTACAAACAATTAGAATATCCCACTCTGTGTTAAAAGTTCAAGTGGGAAAGCTGTTTTGTAAAAGCTCAGACAGACAGCTGGACTCCAACCCTATCACATTCAAATCAAGTCACCCAAAATACATAGCTCAAGTTACAATTTCTGGTCATACAGTTTTTGCATTGTGCTAAAACATCAAGAGAAAAAAAAACGAAGAAATGTATGGAGTACATGGATCACTCTCCTAAAAAGGTTATTAGAAAGAATGCAAGTGAATGTTGTGGCTATTGTCTAAACTAGCTCCAGGCTACTGTCTGAACTGTGAGGGAGAACTCTTTGGTTTCACAATTTCATCTGGTTTTGTCCTACTTAGCATATCCCGTTTATGTGTATTTCTGATTCAGTAGAAACACTACCAGAACTATTACACAAGTTGATAACAATTTATATGTAAAATTATTATTAATTATTAATTTATATGAAATCAGTGCAGTTATTCTGATTTCTAATTGACAAAATAGCTGAAGTACTGTTAATGTGTAGCCTTCTGCTGGCATTCAGATCGATATTGTCACAGTGCCAAGATTAGTACTACTTTTCTACACTAACCTAAAAATAGTTGCCATGCTTCAGTGAAAATCTGACTTTTGTTTTAAACTTTCCACATCTGCTAGCCCCATGTTGTCCTTAATTTTAACCAAGATGAGTAAATTTTCCACTCTATTGTCAAAATAAGAAAGCAAGAAGCTAACGGTCCTTCTGATTTGTAGGAACACTGATATTCCCTATACTAAAAGGTCTGATGTTAATTGGTCAAAATTAATTCCTTCCTCACCTTTCTTGAATTTTAAACTAGGCAGCTATGAAGAACTAAGAGGGAAAGAACAACCTAAACAGGACTAACCCTACAACAGAGAGCAATTCAAGTATAACTATTCATTGAATAAAATATCTGAAAAATATGACAAGAATAAAGAAATGTTATTTCATCCTTTTCTTATCAGCTGTCAAGTGCAACTAAGGAGCTGCCCAATATAAGAATTTGCACAGCAGTAAAGCTTATCTGGTGTAATGTCTGAGATTTTTACCTGTGCAGTTACAGCAATGATTCAGTGCTTCTTTGCAGATTCTACATCTACTGAGTTTAGACTGCTAAAGTTATCTAATCAGGAATGTTAAAATGGACCATGAAGGAAAACTCCATACCTGCAGTTTGGTAAATGGAAAATATTTTCTTACATTGTGAAATGGTTTGTAAAATATTTCATTCAATGTTTTTCAGTCTGCAATTTTTCCTAAGATTAGAACATTAAATAAATCCGTTTTATTCAACCGACTTCTAAGATACTCCATATCAGCGATACAGTAATATGTGATGGAATACTAATGTGAAGTAGGATGTGTCATTAAGTCGCATCATAATCACTTCACCAATACTACACCATCCACAGCCTCATACACTCATGTTTACTCTTCCTTGTAGCAAGCGATACATCCTAAAACCTTTGCAAGTCAAATCCAACATGATTCTACACAGAAGAGCACTGCAACCCCACACAGTCTATCCATATTTTTATTCCACCTCGCATCTTAGTTTTCACACACATTTTGTTGTGCTTAGGTTCAAAACATACAGGCTAGAATCAGGAAGGAACAGAAGGCAAAGTGCAGGAGAAGAAAGAGAAGGAGCACAAACAAGCCTTCATGCAAAGGAAGAAGAGAAGGAAAAGTTACAACACCACAGGGATATGCTTTTTCCCTTTGTATGGCTGAATGCTCCCTCTCCCTCCCCAGAACTTGCTACAGGAAACCTGCTATCATTACACACACATAAATATACACATAAAGTGATTTTCTGCCTTAAAACACTGTGCATTTCACTGCGTGAAAGGCTAGCAACTATGCCTTCTTCCTGTATAAAACTATCACTGCGAAGCAATAAGGCATCAGACACTCAAGTTGTAACTGAAAACAGGGATCATACCAGTATCCTTTCCAAACATGCCATGCCTGTCCCTACTCACTCCCCCTTACGCGCCTTGTCATCTTCCTTTCACAAACATAATGATGCACCTCTCCCCTGCCACTCGCTGCATACACGCACTGTATCACATCCCCACATACTCTCCCCACAGAGCAAACCTCAACGACTCTTCCTCCTTTGCTGCACCCTCCCCACACATATGCTCCATGACACACCATCTCTACCTACATACAGATGTGACAAACCTCGTGCCCACCACATACCACAAATCTATTATATTTATAAATGCATCTGTGCACACACATAAACCATCACAGCTATGCATACTCACACATATAAGCAACTGCACATACCCTGTATCTGCTACGTGCATATAAAAGCACAGCTAATCCTTGCCACACCCAGAGCATACACGCCACTTATCATGCCCCATCCAATGTTCACTGTATATACACGCACAGAGACACAAGCCAGTACTAGACAGCAGTATACAGACACAACTACATACATACAACGCCATGTCACATCTCTGCTACAACACAAATGTACATGTATCTGAAGCCCAAATCATAGCAGATACGCGCACATACGGACACAGAAGTATAATATAACCCTCACGTCCCACCGTACCTCTGCTATACACATCCCAGGCCACACCCTGGCTTATCGCACACGCGTAAGCATAAAGCACAGCTCCCCACACTGTAACACCCCACGTCTGCTCTGTGCACTGTCACACACGTTAGCTTCATCCCTACTTTATACAGGGGGACGGCACACCTCTATCACACCCCAGCCCCTTTACGCACCCACATATACACATCATCTCTCCTCTGTTACACAGGGCAGGCAACACACCCCTGCCGCACCTGACGTGCTCTACGCACAGGTTGCTTTACTCCAACCGTGGCTGCTCCGGCGTTACTCAGGGAGGGAAGCCACGCGTCACGCCTCACCCACAGACACACACCTGTCACACCTCACCCACAGACACGCAGGCACATCCTCTCCCCGCCTGTGCCATAGCAAGGGACAACGCAGCCCCACCTGCTCTGGACAGACAGACAGACAGACAGACAGACAGACAGACAGACTCTCTCTCCCTCCCGCCGCAGCCCCCCGCGGACGCCCCCCCCCGCTCCCCGCAGGGCCGCACGCCCAGCACCACACCCGCACCGCCACGCCGCCCGCCAAGCGCAGACGCTACGCCTAGCCCCGGCCGCCGCCCTCCCCTCCGGGTGAGGGGCCCGCCCGGCCCCGCGGCCGCTCCGCACCGGCCCGGGTGGCGCCCGCTCCCCGCCGCGCCGCGGCCCCGCCCCGCCCCGCCCGGCCCCGCCCCGCCCCGCCACCTGCCCACCCCGCCTCGACGCCGCTCCCCGCCCTGGGCCCCGAGCGGCCGGGCCAGCCCCGTAACGCGGGGCGGCGGGGGGCCGTGCCGGGCCGTGCCGCGGGGAGGAGAGCCGTGCCGTGCCGTGCCGTGCCGCGCCGTGCCGCAGGCTCACCATGGCAGAGGCGCCGCGGCAAGGCGAGGCCGGCCGTCCTGCCGACGAGGAGGCGCCAGGTGCAACGCCTGCGCGCGCGCCGCCGCCGCCGCTGCCAGAGCTGGGGCGGGGCGGGGCCGCCGCCGGCCCACGTGACCGGCACCGCCCCTGCGCGGTGGGGGCCCCCGGGCTGGCGGCCCCAGGTAGCGCCGTGAGGCGGGGAGGGGAAACATGGCGGCCGGGGCGGGGGACGTGAGCTGCGGGAAGGGGAGCCGGCCGCGGGCGGGACGGCCCGGCGGTGCTCCTGGCGGCTCCCCGGCCTGTCAGCTCGGTGAGGGAGGGCTGCCGGCCTGGCCCGGCCCCTCCCGCGGCTCTCACGCAGCCGCCTTCCCGCCCGACGGGAAGGGGCTGTCAGCCCTCACCGCTCGGCCCTCGGGGTCTGGCGTGGCCTGTGCGCTCGGAGCCGAGGGAGGGCCGGTGCAGCTGCTAGGCGGCACTGCTCCCAGCTACGTGCCCTCCTAAGGGTCGGCTGGGCGTTCCTGGCGCAGGTGTAGCTGCCTCCTGCTCCCCCGGTTTGCAGCCTGGCGGGTTAGGTGAAATAACCGCTGGTGACATGTTCAGTCCGAGGGGCTGCCACCTGAGCGCGCGTGTTGCCTCGTATTGCAACCACGAGGGTAGGTAGCCGGGGATGATAACAAATTGCTACAGGAAGATCCACAAAAGCTCGTCTGTCAGAGAGCCAAGTGCTTTAAAGCAGCACATGCTGTCAGTAAGAGCACAGCTTGCTCCTGCGAACGCCCTCTGCGTAAAACCACTATCAAAGCCAAATACAGTACTGTTAATAGCATGCTTACAGGTTACATCCGTTCAGCAGTCACAATACCGCATGTAAAACCAAGGACATGGGAAAAATTGAGGAGAAAAATCTATCCCAGCAGGTATTGTTTTCTGTTGATTCAGTCCTTCAGACTTCTAAGAAACATGAGTGGCCATTGCAGAATAGCAGGATTTTGCTATCTGGAACGGGCTGCGTTCATTCCTTTGAGGAATGAAACATTCTGGTTTGATTAACAGTAAAAAATAGTTTCTTAGGAAAGTGTCCTTTCTTAGAACCTGCACGGAAATAGTTGGTACATGCAGATACCATTTGTTGGCACATCTCTGAATCTACTGTCTTGTACTCTCCAGATTTTGGAGAATGACCCGGTTCATACGGTTGATCTGGTTTGTATAGTAGGGAAGAAAGCCTCAGAAATGTGAAATATGTATAAACAATTTAGACATGTTCAGCGGAATTGCAGAAGGCCCAGACTAGCAGTTTCTAAATTCTATTGCTTCACATTAAAAAAAGTCATCATTATCACATTATTTTTTTTTTTTTTAGTTCATTGCAAATCTCTGGACTCTATTATAAAGATAGTGACAGATTTTCCTATGACTGCACTAAAAAGAAAGAAATTTAGGGAGCTAGAATCAGTTCAAGTTGCAGCAACCTGAAGAAAAAGAAAAAAAAAATCTGATTTTGCAAAAAGAAGGGACATTTTAAAATAATAACCGTGTTTGATGAAGAGGAGTTTGGAACAATTAGCCCATTTGGGATCTGTTTGGGCAAGGGAGGCAAGACAGGACGCAAATGTGCAAGTAGACTCTCTGTGGCCTGACATCAGCTCTCATTTGATTGAAAACTGGCGGAAGGAGTGGAACATTACAGAATAGATTTGAGTCAATATTTTATGTATAAAGACTGTAGGAAAGAAAGCTCCTTGTTTCATTCCCCAAGAAAGAGACGACAGCCATATATTTGCCACCTGTGTATTTGTTTAGGATGTGAGAGACTGAAATCTGTATCTTTGGATCTGGACCAGCTAATGTTGTTACAGGACTGTGCTACTGACTTTCTGGATTCCTTTTTGTCTATGTTGTGGTATCACTTGAAAATTCAAGAAAAGCTTACTCAAAAAACCCCTCTAGATTGGCTGGAATTTTGTCAAATAAGCAATCAGTTGTGGAAATGAGATTCAGAAATGTGTGTACAGAAGAGAATATATCCATGTTTAGTGTCCTGTTTTCAACCAATCCGCAGCAGTATTGTCTTATGAAAAATGTTTCATCGAAAAATTTGCAGCTAGCTCTAATATTAGCATTCTTCTAAGTTTTTAGACAATGCCTTTGCACTGGTCATTTTAGAAGGACCAATTAAGTAAGTTATTACCAATGTCTTTCTATATTTGGTAAGCCGCAGAGCTACATTCAACAGCTTGACCTTTTAACTTGGCTGTCTGAAGTTCCTCCTAATTGTTCTAGACTCTTGTTGAATGCTGACCCAATTCCCTTTTTACATACCTTTTCACCAAACTTAAAATAAATGAAAAATAGTTTAAATACTTGTCAGAGAAAATGAACAAGTGCTGCCCATGAGAGCGTGGGTTAGTAGTATGATTCTGGAGGTCTTTGTTCTTGCTAAACAGCAGCTTCAGGGCTGTTAGGTCCTACAGCCCAGAAGAGACTTTTGGGTTCCAGAAAGCCATCGTAGCAACTGAGTAGCCCAGTCTTGAAAAAGGAGTTTTGTTTCTGGATTCCACCCATTCATGCTTTCCCCAGCTTCACTCCATAACCAGTGAAGATTTCCCCATGTATGTCATTTCTGAACCTTGCCAGGCTGCAGTAACTGAACCTTTTCAGCGCAGGAGGGAACTTGCGATGTGGTAGCTTCCTCTATGGTAGTCCTTTGATTGCTGAACTCCCTTGAGTCTAGAAGTGGGTCAGCATTCTTAGTAGTGGACATGTGCTTATAAATCTACGTATAAATATTTCCAGGAATTTGCCTTGCTGGCTGAAGGAATTTGGTTTGAAACAAGCTAATTGTTACATCTTTCCTTCCCTTTTCCCCATCTCCCTTTATGCAAGTCAAATGAAAATACGTCCCAGAGAACGCGCCCAATAAATTTAGGATGCTACAATTCCCAGCTGTTCGTCACAACTCTTGCTTCCACAGCATTAGCAGAGGCTCATGAAGCTTACTTGGTGGTAAGCGTCAAGCTAACTTGCACCAAGAGTGACCGTGTTAACACAACTCGGCTGTGAAGTACTTGGACTACAAGAGCGCAGGAGAATGGTTGTAGGTGGTTAACTTCTTAAGCTACTATACTGGATCTGAAGGAGCTCATCTTTCTTTAAGTTAAATGATTATGACAAGAAGGTCCACAGCTCTTAATTGCCATTATGATTAAAAATGGTCAAGGGAGTGTATCTTGTGTCTAGGATGCTTTTCTGGTATGCTCTACATGTTCACATTAAAGCATAAATAGGTGATGTTTTAATGCCTGACACAGCTTTTCATGTATTTCCCTGTAAGAACTGATAGATCAAGACTTCCCAAACTGTTTTTCTTCCCCGAGCATGGCACTAGCACATGCTAGCTTTGTGCCAGGGTTTATACTTCTGTGATGCTGTTGCCTTTTCAAAAGTCACTTTTATACCACTAGTGGTGCACATACCATGGGTTGGGAATATCCTGCCCTACCCAGATAGTCTGTGGGGGTCCAAACCGGTGACCTGGCAAAGCGACACAGTGCGTCCTCAGCCACTTCATTGCTGGATCATGAGAAGTACGTAACGTGCTAGCAGGCAGGGCAGCCATTCAGAGGGACCTTGGCAAACTGCAGAAATGGACTGATGGGAATCTCAGGGCACTTAGCAAAGGCAGACACAAAAGTCCTGCGTCTGGGATGCAACAGCTGCCCACAAGAGCACAGGCTGGGGGCTGGCTAGAAAGCAGCTCTGTAGAAAAGGACCTGGGGGTCCTGGTGCACAGTGAGTTGAACATGAGTCAGAAGTGTGCCCTGGCAGCAACAAAAACTGTGTTAGCAAGAGCGTAGCTTGGAGGTTGAGGGAAGTGATTATACCCCTCTGTTCAACACCAGTGAGACTGCATCTGAAGTACTGTGAGCGGTTTTGGGTCCTATTCATCAGAGAGATGTTGACAAAACGGAGAGAGTCCAGTGGAGGAGCCCTATAGTGTTTGGGGGCTGCAGTGTATGCCAAGCAAGGAGAGACTGTGTGTTTGTTTAGTCTAGAGAAGGAGAAGACCAGGTGGGACCTAACTGCAGTCTTCTACTACTTAAAAGGGGGGAAGATGAAGCCAGACTCTCCTTGAAGCCATCTTGTGACTTAGAGGCAACGGTCACAAGTTGCAACAAGGGAAATTCAGATTGGATATAAGGAGAAGGTTCATGGCAATGAGAGTGGATGAGCACTAGAACAGGGCCCAGAGAGACAGTAGAGTCTCCACTGCTGGAGGCTTTCAAAATATGGCTGGACAAGGCCATGAGCAACCTGCTCTAACTTGAAGTTAGCTCTGCTTTGAACAGAAAGTTGGGTCTAGATGACCTTTGGAAGTCACTTCCAACTTTTATTATTCTGTCAATTCTAAGGTGTAAAATTTGTTGGCAGAACATACACATGGGGAATTTCAAATGAAGCCACAGGAAGTGCAGAAGAAGAATCGGCCTCGTTCAAGTTCAGAAAGCAGGGAATACATTCAAGTCTGCAGACGCCTGAGCAGTCAGGTATACACAGACTGTCATGTCTGTGCAGTTAGTTCAGTATTTCCCAAAAGTCACCAACTTCTGTGCATATGCAGGTCTTTCAGTACGTCTCAGGTCTTCTTAATGCATGGCAGCCTGGTTGTAGTCCCTGTACAGTGGCTCTGATCATGCTGCAATACATCAGAATCTCCCAAATAGTGAAGTCTTCTGAGTGTCACCCAGACAGTATTTTCAGTCAGAAAAAAGAGAGTGTATGGCAGCTTTGTATTTAAGACTTTCCCATAACACCTGTTTTTCCTAGTTTTGACAAGTCAAGGTTGGTCCTTCCTTTATGTTTCCATTATTTAAGAAAAATTCAAAGAGGTGCTTTTAAACTCAATTCCATAATAGTGAATCTTTGCAGCAGAGAATTACTTTATACAAAGAACAAATATTCAACTAGATAAAGTCTTTAAATTTTACCACAGTCACTCAAATAATAATGAGTTGGCAATATTTGACAATTATTATCTGTGTGTGAGACTTCAATAAGCCATGGCACCAGTCCTGTAAGTGTATATGTGGTTGGGTATCCTCAACTGAAGTTGTTCAGTAAGCACAAAACCAGAGGGCTGCTATAGAAGTTCCTCCGTATCCAGCTCCAGAATTTTCTCTATACATACTTCTTCTAACATGGTACATTTAAAGTGCATTTCAGAGCACGCTTTAATTTGCCCTGCAGGAGGATCTCTGCTCAGGTGTTTTTAGTTTAGTTGCTAGTTTAAGTAAGAAGTGTTGAAATTTCTATCACGTTTGCCCTTAGAAGATATTTATTTGAGAAAACTAGTTTGATAAAAGTTTGGAAAGTTCACTTATGGTCCTGACAAGGACATAGTACATATGTTTAACTGCTGTTGCATATATCTATCAACAGTACACAGCTATAGACTAACTTTCCGTGTGGTACAGACTTGTGGTAGCATTTTGACCATGTATGGCTTCCCCAGTAGCCTAGTATATTTGGCTTAGAGCTATGTTCAAAAAACTGAAGTTAAAATTAGAGGAATAAAAAGTCACTGTAGTAAGATTTGTGTGGTTGCAAATAAAAATAAAACTTAGGTTCAGAAGTAGAGTGGTATTTTATTTCATGTCCTAATCTTCTGCCTATGTCAAAATAAATTCCAGTAAAACTTACTGTTTAATACTTCTTTGAATTAGTTCCCATTTGTTTCATTCATGTGAAACATATTAGGATGACAGAAGCAGTGATGGAATAGGATACCCTTTACAAAGTGTGATAAAGTCCTTTGCACATACCCTGTGCTCCTGTGCTTTTTGCTTTTTTTCTTTTTAGTTTACAGATGTTTGTAAGCCACTAACTAACAGATAGAAGTGTGAACTCTTAAAGATATTTTGCAAAAATTTTTGCTTGAGCTTTGTGTTTTGGGGGGATGCATGCATATTTATATGCATAAAAGTACCAGACAAAAGTTTTCAGATTGTTCCACTGAAATTATTGGCAAAGTGTAGTAGGCCTAATTTGAGTTCAGATTAAGTGTGTGGTAGTATCCAACAATTCTGCAGTTTGAAATGGTATCTGATAAACCTGTTCTACGCTGTACATTGTATCTTGGAATTTTCTAATAATGTTAATTTGCACCTGTGAAATAAAAGCCTTTGTAGTTAGTTGTTGGTCAGGTAAACTAAAAACCATTGCGTCTCTGTTGTCTTATCAGGTAGAAACCTGAATGGAATTTTATCGGAAAAAGTGGAAGAGGAGATAAATACTATCATTTTAAATGGAGAATGAAAATGATTGTGGTCAAATGCCTTGGCAGCATGTCTGTTTTCTCTAACTTGGAATACATGCTGTTGCTTTAACAGAACAGGTATTTCATTCCTGTGCCGTTTCCATTATCTTATATTTCTTATTTGTGATTTCTTAGATGTAAAAAATGTGCTTGATTCTTTGAAAAAGCAAACATTGTGAAACACTGGACTTTCAATTAGACTTAAATGCAGAGAGATCCTTCTCATCTGTCTCACCAACAAGGTTGGAGCACAGTAGGGAACTTAGACGAAGAGATAGGATAGATACCTATTTTATATGGTCATCTGGTTCCTTTAGAGTCATGGCTCCTTTCTGTGATGATTCCTTCCCAAATTACCACTTTGAACTGGATGCCTGAGGCTTTTGTTTTGTTTTGTTTGTGTTCAGTTGCTTCAATGCACAGTTTTGGACACAGCTGAGTTTTAGGCACCTAAAGGTTTTAGGCACCTGAGCTGCTTAAATTAGAAGAACAGGTTCCCTTTGTAATGACCTGTGAGAAGTTAAGAATCCACCTGCTCCCTATTGACTGCATAGGGAACGTGAAATTAGGTGCTTCAAGATGTAAACACAGTTATATGGACAAAGTGAAGCATAAATATTAATGTTATCAGGATGTTCTTCTTTAGTGTTTAGTGTAATGGGCCCCTGAGTGGGACCACTAGATACTGCTGCTACAAAAACAGTAAGTAGGAGTTACAGATGTGATACCCACACAGAAATAAAGAGTGGGGTAAGATGTTTTTGGAAATTTTGCTTTTCCTGGACTCTTCAGAAGGGTGCATTTCCACTGAAGACCTCAGTGTACTTCTGTCACGGGCACAGTTAGTTCACAAATTACCTAATGAAGCACTGTGTTTCCAAATGCCATGGGACAGGTTTTGTTTCTATCCTAAATCCAGGTAAGCTGAAGCATGGAGACCGTATGGCCCATGTTCAAGTAGGTATGGTCAGAAGCAGCATTAGAAATAGAAAGCAGGAGTTACAGAACGTAGTATACACTTGCAGTGCAAAACATGGGTTGCCTGAATGTCCTCTCAAATTACATGAACATTTGCAACCTAAGCTCTAATCCTCCAGACTGCCATTACTGGGTAGAGTACTTGCTACTTTGATTTCACAGGGACTATTAATGGTAGCAAGCGCTGCTTTGGATAGCAAGTGTTTGCAGATGGATCCCTAAATTGCCTTCTATGGAATAAAAATGAGAACAAGAATTTTGAGGGAGGTTGAAACAACTGCTAAACCTATTACTAATGGCTGATTGGAAATACTGTAACATATCCAAAAAAGTGTGCAATAACATAGAAAAACATGCAAAAACAAGGCCAAGACCATATTTCTAAAGAATTTCCATAATCTCTGCATTTTTATGTAGGAAATATATTTTAAATATTGAATATATGAGATCTAAAAATAACTTTCAGTTTGGTTTACATCAAATAGTGACAAAATCCTAATAGCAGCCCTTCAACTATCTGTTGTAATAAGCACATTAGTGAAGAGAATAATAAATTATGAAGGGTGAATCATATTTATTTCAGATTGGATATGTCATATAAGACTATTTATGGATCCGTACAGAATATACTTTTGTTTCATTTCGTTACCAGAAAAATAAAGGCGCGCCAAAAAAAAATCCATAACTTTAACAGCTTCTTTCCTTGACAATCACAGAACTAAATTAATCTCCACTGTAATTCTACTGACATCAATGAAATCAGTTCAAGAATTCATACTGTGAATTTAACTTACAATTTTTTCCTTTAATTATACTTTATACGGAAAATAGAAACAGCAATCCCAAGGGATTTCTAGAAATCATCAGTGAAATGCCATCTGCTTTCATAGAGGTTATCCACTGTAATACATCCTTCTTTGGTACATGTAGTATGATGCTGTTTTAATTTTCTGGAGGACAAGTTCTTTGCAGGAATAAAGATTTTCCAGAATTACAACAAATACACATATACTTTAATCTAGGACTTTCATTAAGTCCATTGGACAGATGACACTGATATCAGTGGATCAAGATTTGGCATGGTTTAAGATTTCCTTGGAAGTCCATGAACATTTTGCATTCAGTGCTAAGTGGTATAAAAGCATGTACCTTGTGCATGGAGAGGCCCTGATCTCTTGAAGAGACGCTCTTGGTCCCATCTGACATTGAAGTGATGTCCCATGACTGGGAGAAGGCAAACGGAAGTCCTCCAGGTTGTTCCTGGAAGAGCCTGAACATCACCTGCCACTAGGGGAAACATAGTTCTAAGTGGCATCCATGGACGACAGGTACCAGGTCTCACAAACATCCCAGATTTCTGGCCATTCTCACAGCTCAAGTGCAATGTCTCCTTTCTTACATCGATTAGTATATTATTTAAGGTCACTTGCTGGCACGAGCCTTACCTCCTATGTTCTTCATCCACAGCAATGTTACCAAGCCTGTGTATTTTTGCATCCATTGTGTATGTTTTCTGCAGCAGGATGACTGGCCTTATTATGTTTTCTCTTCCCATCAGTCACAGTCTGGCTAACACCGAAGGCAGAAACCAGTAGGAAAATGAGCAGGCTTAGGATCTCTGAAACTATGGGGAGAAAAGTCAGAATTTGGAGAATGAGGACGGATAGAAAACAAATGTTATACAGAGGAATTGTGACAGCTGGGTGAAGCAATAGCAAGTTTCAAGCTGAAAGTATCATCATCGTTTAAAGTGTGAGATTGATGCTAAGCTATTACTACCAATAATGTATACTGTGACCTTATGTCGTATACTTTTTTATTTTGTTCAGAGAAAAAGTATCAATCCTGAAGTGAAGGCAAACAAAATAATCTTATGTGAGGAAGGCAGGGAAAGCTTTTTACATACCAATTAAATTACTTTGCTTGCAAATACTCCTCTTATAACATTCTGCAGCATTATCTCTTCCTGATGCTTTCTCTGTGATTTTACATGGTTGCACTGGAGTTATCCATGGTCATCCTCCTGCTGTATTCCTGGCATTTACTGACTACTGCAGCAGTATGGGGTTGAGTTGTGGATATAGGAGATAGGATGCTGGAAGGAAAAAGTCAAATGGAAACACCATAAGTCTCAACATTTCTCAAGAGTCAGCTCTATGGAGCTTATCAGTTGGGAAGATAGCCATGATATTAGACTAGCCTTAAAATCTTTCAGACTGCAACACAGTATTCATCTGTGTGCAGAATTTCAGATGGGGTGAAACCAACATATAAGGTACAACTAAAGCTGCCTTTTCCAGCAGCTGTTTTTCTGAACAGCACACATAATGATTTAGAATTACAGAATCACAGAATGATTCAGCTTGGAGGAGACCTCAGGCGGTCATCCTGTCTGACTTGCTGCTCAGAGTAGGATTGGCTCTGAGATCAGAGCAGGTGGCTCAGGGCTTTAGCCAGTTTCGTCTTGAAAATCTCCAAGGATGGAGTTGGCACAGTCTTTCTGGGCAACCTGTTCCACTGCCTGATTATCCTAATAGAGAAAAGGGTTTTTCTACCATCCAGTAAAAACCTCTCTTCTTTCATCTCATGCCTGTTGTCTTTTGTCCTCCCATCATGCCCCACTGTGTGAAGAGCCTGGCTGCATCTTCTCAACAGCCTCCCAACAGACACTGGCAGGCTTCTATTAGGTCCACCCAAAGTCTTTCCTTCTCCAGGCAGAACAAGCTATGCTCCCTCAGCCTCTCCCCACAGGACAAGCACTCCAGCCCTCCCTAACTGTCTTGGTGGCCCTTCACTGAGCTCACTCCAATTAATCTTGTACTGGGGATCCAAAACTTTACGCAGTATTCCAGATGTGGTCTAATGAGCACTGAGTAGAAGGAGATAATAACTTCTCTGGAACTACTGGCTGTGTTCTCGTTAATACAGCTCAGGATGCAGTTGGCCTTTTTTGCTGCTGACTGATGTTTGGCTTGCTGACGCACATGACTGCCAGAGTCTTTTCCCCAGAGCTGTCCCCCAGCCAAGGGGATACCACTTTTTTCTGGTTTTACCTCTTCCACTCACCTTTACCTCTTCTGTTGACATGTTCCTGGAGTCTGAAGGTCCCAGATGTCCTGCAGATGGATGGAACAAAGAAGGTTTCTTCTCAGAAAGGGTGAGATAGTCTAGGGCTGCAGATATTGCAAGATGAGCCACAGCCTTTGTGTAATGGATGCAGTAGAAGTGCGTGGTATGTGTTAGGTATATAAACAAGGTGACTCTGTTCCCCTTGTAGTGAATGAACAGAGGCAGGCTCCTTTTCCAGTGAGGCAGGTGTGAGGCGGTGACTATCCTAACAATTTCCCTCAGCAATCACATTGGTCCCATTATTTGCTCTTCCTCAGCTGAAGAAAAGTCTGAGAATCTTAATTTCACAACCTCGTTGCACATCATGGAATCTGAAATCACTGATGAATGAACATTATCAGTTCCAGTTGCTTTATCCATCTTTATTTTTACAGAATTATTTGTTTTTCTTTGCTTGTCTTTTTGCCCTTTCCAGATGAAAATGACACTTGACAGCCAGAGTGACCACTCCATGCTACAGAAATGAACTAGAAAATGATACTGAGAAGCAAGATGTTTGCGTGAGCATATTTGTAGAGGATTAGGCTTCGGATGGGTGGAATGTGCCTGTTGCAAAGGTTCTGTGGTAAAATTTACTGGAGCATAACATTGGGGATTTGAAAGATTTGGATAAGCCAAACCAAGATATGTGTTTGCACTGTTTAGAGTGGCATTTATGACACAGGGTGGTAAACCAACCTCATTTCAAAACAAACCAATTCTCCAGGCACTGTGTAGATCAGCAGGAAATTGAAGCCTACACTCAGAAAAAGGCCAGAAGAGAAACTAGTACAGTTTGATGGACAATGCAGCACTGCACTAGGGTCATGACAGGAGGTGACAAGGTAGGAAAAGCTGGAAGAAAGTCAATGTAATTGAAGATCAGAGAAAGAAGAGCAGTGCAATTGCCTTTAGATCCCATGTTAAAATTTTTCACCTACTAAAAATTTATTTTTCAGTAATAGTACATTGAAAACAGTAAGTTATTATGATGACAAGTTTATTTCCTTTATTCAAGTTATTTCCTGACAAAAATAAGGTGTTTTCTGTCAATTTTATAGTAACCAAAGAATAAGTCAGCTCTGGACTGGCACTTAACCTAGTCTGATGTCAGGATATGTCACACTTCAGCTCAAACCAAGTGTCGTCGGAATCAGGTGTAGCTGTAATATATTTAATTGAATTTCACCAATTTTGGCTGACATAATTTGGAATAATACATTGGCATCACAGTAGCTGTTTAACTGCAGTTATTAAAAAATTCTGTAGTCATTCAGTATGCCACAGCTTTATACCACACATTCATATTCTCAGAGATGCTATTAAATTTAACAGTTGTTAATTTCCCTGTAGCTTGAAATAATACAGAGTCCAAACTTCTGCTACAAATTATACATGAAATTACCTAAACCTGTCATTCAAATACCTTTTTAAACATCCACAAACCGAACAGTTGTATCCAATCTGTGCCCAGTTTGGGGGCACGTGTACTTGCCCATGAGATTGCCTGTGTAGCATCTCTGCATGGACATTTAGGCCAAAGGTTTTAAAACAGAAGAAATTGCAAAAGAAGAGATTGAGACCTCTGAACTTTGGAAACAAGGCTGGTAGGTAACTGAATAAGTACTGACTTGTGAGTCAACCTTCTGACTCCTCCTGCACGTTGTTAGAAAATAGTTTATTGCTGATGTTTCAATAGCCAGGAATTGTAGTTAATTCCAAAGTGCAACAGAACATCCATGCACACAAAGAGAGTTTATTTTGCAATGATAAATAAAGTGAACAGCTACTTTACACTGGTAATTATGTGGCACTCTAAGCCTGGGAAGATAGAATGTTGACTTCCCAGCATCATTATTTTCTTTCAGAACTACTATTTTCTTTCTCTTTTTCACTCTTTCTAATCTCCCAAATTGTTTTTTTAATGACACAGCTTTCATGCATGTAATGCTTTTCATCCAGAACAATGCCAAAGTGCTATACAGACTCTGTATTGTATTAGTGAAGCTTCACAACAAATGCGTTTTTCTGTATTAGCACTCTCTAGAAAGAAAAGGACCCTGTGTACATCACAGAAAGTACATCAAGAAAACGAGAGCATGTATATCCGCATGATATAAGTAGTTAGACTGAGAGTGAAGAATAATGGAGAATCTCCAGTACTGTCTGGATTCATTTTCCTTTTAATAGTTCAAATATTTTAATGGCGTATTAGTTAAGGTTTCATGATTTGTAGGATAATCAGTAGATATTCCAGGCTTCTCCAAGTTATGGAAGAGAATGAAGTGGGAAAAATAAAATGTACTATAAAAACCTGAAAAATGTCATTCTGAATTTAATCTCCCCATATAAACTGAGTTTTCATTTCCATTTCGCTTCTTTTGTTTTTTGATAAATAGATGGCTACGACTCTCCTTCTTTTTCTGTAACGGGGAAAAAAGCGCAGAATTTTTGATGATTGTTTTGTAAGTGTAACTATTACTGAATACTTTTTATTCTGCGTTTAACATCTAAAACACTGTAGTAGCATGTACATTGTAGTATTTTAAAAGCATATGGTATTACATAGAGGTAAGGCTTGCATTTGATGTAAATGTTACCTATATTTTCTCATAATTAGTTATGACCCTTGCCCTTGATAAGTCCTCTGGGATATAAACCAGCTGAACTTTATAGCTATTTATTGTCTCTACGGGGGTTTACATAAAAATTCTACATAGTAGTCTCTCAATTTGAGGGAATTTCAGTTCTAACTTTGACCCTAGCATTTCAGCAAGGTCTAAAACAGGTTGATTATCTATCTCCATAATTACAGTATTAAAAATGCAGGTCTATATCCTTGTAATGATGTGAAACTCTTCCTTCTTTGCTTGAATCTTAAACATTGCTTGAATCTAAAACAACAGAGCTCTGCTTTGGTAGGAACCACTGAAGAGACCTAACTTTTCCAAAACTGTGGGGACCTGAAAGTATAGGACCTCTCCAACTTCCATTTCAGCATACAACAAAAAAATAGTGCGCCCTGTATCTCAGTTTCCTCTTTGAAAGGATTTCTGACCTCTGGGTCTGTTTGTGCATCACGTCTAATAGTTCTTGCATACCTCGTGTCTCTCCCTGTGCCATCATGTGCCTGTGAGTATCAGTTGTTGCACGAATAACACATCTCCACACGCTCATTGAGACACATCATAGATTTAAATAGCATCTTAACAGCCCTATCATGCTGGAATGAATTTTCCCAGCAATGCCCATTGCTAGGGAAAACTCTGAATTCCTTATCCATAGTGTTAGCCCTACTGGCACAAATACAAGGTCAGGCATTCAGCATTGCTTCTTCCTCCTGCATGAACAGAAGCGCTCAGTGGTAAAAATTTAAATTCCCTGTCACAAGTGTGACAAAAGTGGACCTAGTGTACCATTCTCTGCCTTGTGGTTTTGATTATTTGCTCAAAACTCTGGTGACCTTTGCAAAGGTGAGAAGGTGCTCTACCATAACACAATGGCAGCCATCACCATCCTCCTGCTTAGTGGTTTGCCTGGAAATTGCTTGCAGTTTAGAAAAGCTTTCCTTTTAATTTAGTGCATATGTGAAATAAATTATACTATGGAATGGTGCTGTCAAATATTTATTTAGTATCTCAGTACTTGAACTTACTTGCCAATCAGATAAAATTAGTTTTGAATTCTTTTATACTGACATCATTTTCCTAACTTACAAATTCGCTCTCAGACACAGAAGTAACGAATGTTTGCATTGGCCTGTTGTGAATAGCAGCGATGTTTAGGAATTTTAATGTACAGTTTAGTGTTTTCATAATGTCACTGTGAATCAGTGCTTAATTTTAGCTAGAGACAACTTTGTCCTTAAACTACTTACTTCGTGTATTTTCCTATTTTCTAATTCAGCCTCAGTGTTAGCGTTGGCTCCTTTTAGATGATTTGCATAGA
This sequence comes from Morus bassanus, assembly GCA_031468815.1. Lineage (NCBI taxonomy): Eukaryota > Metazoa > Chordata > Aves > Suliformes > Sulidae > Morus > Morus bassanus. The sequence goes on along the minus strand of CM062567.1, from coordinate 51,199,030 downwards.
GTTTCAAAGGCATAGGATTTCCCAAGACATTACTAAGCAGCAACAGTGGCTGCAAAGCCAAGTGTATATTGCTGGGTCAACAAGATTGGCTTTTACCAATCAAATAGAAGACGTAATTGAGAATAATGACTAGTATTTTGAGAATTGTTTTACTCTATGTGTTACTTTGCCAACATCTTTCCACATAATCCTGATGATTATCTCTCATAAAAATAGCATATTAACTTGTGAAGTTTATGAAAATAAGGCCTGCTCTAAAATGTGTTGAGGTCAGTGCAACTAGTTTAAAAATAGCTTTTCTTCTCTGATATTTGCTTCATATAGGATGATAAGTTGTTTTGTTATGCTTTAAGCACTTAGCTGAAAATTTTGTACAGAATTAAGTTAACCATGTAGTGTACAGAAGTAGCATCTTATTTGGATTAATTTTGTATTGCTAGAGGTTGGTCAAAATCCAAAAACTAAACGCAGACAAAAATGAATCTATATGGTTTTGCTGAGTTTGCTTGCTGAAATGTAGTAATTCCTGAAAACATAAGATCTCTAATAACATTGCATTCTCACTGTGCATTTACCTTGTTTTCTTGTGTTTTGCATGACTGAGAATTCTATCACTGCTGATTTTCAGTCAGAGAATAGAACCTATTTGAGTAAGCTTTGCATGGCCAATGTAAAAAAAAGAAAACTGTGCATGAAATGACAGAGAACAATTCATTCCTAGTCTCCAGTTTTTCAGGTTTCTGGTTGGATTTTGTTCCTTAAAGTCTTGTCTGTGTGGCTGCGTTACTGATACCTACATCACTAGTGAGGGATCACCAAAGCAGCCGGGTTCTTGGGAGCGCTGGTGGGAACGTTGCTGAAACCATTAGTGGTGAACAGTAAAAATACGGGAAGGTGAAAATGTCTCTGTCCCTTGACTGCCAGGAGAGAAAGAGAATCTCTCTCTATGTATGCTGACTGCCAAGGGTAAAACTTGAATAATTAGGTTAATTGGGCAGCTAGGAAAAAAAGGTTACTTTCTTAAGCATCGCCATTTTTTGGGAAGAGGCATCACAACAAATCTGAAATTCTAGTGGTTGCTTTACTCTTTATTGATGAAAAGCCCTAACTGTGCTTTTATAAGGACTGCTTCTGTTTCACTGAGCCATACCAGCTTTTTACTAGAAGTTATAATGGAAACAGCAATTAGATATAACCATATACAGTCTAACTTGGTAATAGAGTCCAGCTTCTGTGGGGCCATTTACATCTGTGATCATATAGAACAGCCTGTTACGGGATTATCCAAGAACAGAGTGAGCTCAGGCTGAAGAAATCCCAAAGAATACTTTTGTACTGAGAATTTCTAGGTCATAACCAAGTATGCAGCTTTTATTAAACGTCGTGTTATGCACAACCAGACCGTAGAAAGTATTGCTTCCACCATTTACAGTGAAGAAGGCCAAGAAAAAAAGGCTGAGGAATCAAGGATCTGAAACTGTGGTGTGTGGATGGACTGCTGAGCTCCTTCTTGTGGTTCACTGAAAAAAACATTTTAGAACTATAACATGGTAGATTAAGCTACCGGTACCGGAAGGGAACGGGGTCTGCGAGTAGATATTTTCCTTACAAAGTGGTCTGCTGACTGAAAATCTGGAGCACCATCAGAGTTCAACTAATTGAGCCAGACAGCTTGTTAGACTGTCTTATAAAAGCTGGATGTCTGGCTAGATAGCTTTTGGCACTTTGAAGAATAGAGAGGCAGATTTATGAACTGGACAAATGAGCATTACAGTCAGGAATTTTTCTAACAGTTTGGCTATATCTCTGAGACCCTTTGACTTTCAGAAAGATGCTGCTTCAAAAGCCAGTTTCTGCCAGCTCCTAAACGCACCATTCAGCCTCAGATATTACTGCTGATTTTAAGCACCTTACCTTCCTGTGCAGTTCACGTAAGAGCCAGGATAAGTTTAGAGTCTGTTTCATCCCCATTTAACCAGTAGCACAACAGCTTCAAAATGGCAAGAAGGTTCAGGAAAGAGACAGGTGTGCCTGCATGTAGAGGAGGAACAGGGTGATGTTAACATGCAGAAAGAGCATGATGCTCTTCTGGAAAGGTGAACGTGAATCTACGTTCTCCCAGCATTGCTGAGACTTTAGAAACATTAAGCTTCCTCATGACATATGTGTATTCATAGCGGACATGCATCTCTGCAATTGCAGAATCCCTTCCATGGCTCACTCTCAGCAATTAAGCACTAACTCACCATGTCCTGAGCTACGCTGTTGATTAGTCTCCATATCCCCGCCACCAGCAAACGGCCAACAACATCACTGCCAAGGTTTCTGCACTTGTTTCTGCCTTTTCTGTGTGGAACGTCATTCCAATTCAGATCCATCAAACTATCCACTGCAGAAACTGAAACATCGTGGGCAGAGGAATACACAAAATCAGAATTTCTTGGAAAAACCCCAGTCACTATAATTGTAAATAGCTGTTTTTCTTCTTTGTATGCTATTTCCTTTATGGATTCCACAGTTTCTGATTTCTGAGCTTTAGATCAGCTTAGAGTGGAATAGATGGATTCATGCCTGAAAATGATTGAAAAATAAGGTAGTAGCTACACAGAGAGGAACATGTCATGTGGTATTTCCAGTACAACTTGTGTTAATCAAACCAGAAATACTGTGATACCTACCAGGGTGCTAGACACCTCAGCTACACAAACAGAAGTAAACAACTGAGAACAGGGAACACCATCACACTTTTGTAATTTGCTGATGATTCTCTCCCTCTCCTAACAAAACAAAATATAAAATGCAAAGCTGATGAGAGTTAAACACTTTTTCATCCATCGCAAAAATCTGTTCAGGTTTGGAGAAGTTTCTTATTTAAGCTGAGCCGTTACTGAGATGTCATTAAGGCTATTAAAAAACAAAGCAAAGCAAACTGCAGGAGACCAAATACCCCCCCAAACCCAGTAGGAAGATGATGCTGTGGCTTGTTCCCTTCTCACCCCTGGAAACCTGAGGACAAATAATGCTTACCACTTGCCTGCGTTGTCACACTACCACTAATTTTTGTTGTTATTTGCTATCTGTGGTCACAAGAGGACTTGTGGCCTGGTGGACCAGCCCTAGCAACGAGGCAGAAGAGTGTGGTTGTTTCAGAGCCAGACTCAGAGCCCATCTTCATTTCAGAATTGAGAAAGGAGGGAGCATGGCAGTCACGACATTCCTCTGTTCCCTGTTTTGATAGTTGCTGCTTCTTTTCACCAGCTTTCAGGGTACACACTGCTGTTTTGCTAGTTTGCAGATGATAGATTTTAATGGTCAGTCTTCAAAAAATCCTGCACTACTAATAGGTAAGAGTAGAAGAGGAAGCAAATGTATGGAGGAAGCTCAGACTGATTTTTGGCAAATCCTACGCTTGATCCGTGCTGCAGTGTTGCCAACGCTAAGTGTTCCAAAATCATACGTGATGAGGGTGGCTTAAAAATAATCAATTTGGAGTTCCTTTTTATTTGCCTTCTGGCTTAAAAATAATCAATTTGAGGTTCCTTTTATTTGCCTTTGGTTTCTTAGCCTTCAGGGTACGCTCAGATAATGTTTTCTCAGAAACCATGTGTGCTAGAAAGCTGCTTTCTCTTTTCCAAATAAAAATCACTATTTCTCAAGTCAAGCCCCAGCCCTGTGCTAGGGCTTCATGTACCAAATAGCAAGAGATGTGCAATAAGCTTACTAGAGTTACAATCCTTCATCTTGTTCCCCTCATATTTCGTTTTGTTTGTTGTAATATGAAGTCCAGGGTAGGATGACAGAGAAAGAAGAAAGTGGACAAGTTAATATGAGTAAAAATATGAGAACAGAGAGTTAGGGAAGGAGAGGGAACAACATAATAGTGGATATAGAAAACAGAGAAAGGAAAGCAAGGGTGGAAACAGAGATGAAGGAGGATGGCAATATTCACAATGGGGGGAGATTTAGAAGGAGAAAGCAAAGCAAACAAACAAGAAATATCATTCTGCATATACCTATCCTTTTAGCAAGGCAGCTGCTTTGGGGCTCTGGAAACTATCAGGGCTATAAATAGCTATGTATCTGTAATTAATGATTTGAAGCTGTGCCAATATTTAACCAAGGATTAGCCCTGCCAAAGCAACTGGGCAGCTGGACCTTTGGAGACCAGGTGTTTTCAAGATTTTAAATGTCGCACACTCAAGTTGTTCTGCGTATATGTGTCTTCCAGAGGGCAAAGTTAACATGAAATTCAGAGACCTTTAAGAGTGTTGGGTTGGAGGGACACTCTTAAAATTCTTAGGTTTGAAATTAAATCTGCAAAATTTGTTTTCTTTAGCAGGTATATAACTCTGCTGAGAGCTGTCACAGTCTGCTTTTCCATAGCCTGAGTATTTGTGATGCCTGACTTTCAGAAGGCTTGAAGGAATAATTCGGCAAAACACACTGAAGTCTGGCTATTTCTTTAAAGTAGAAGGTTGTTCACATTTTTAGAATTTCTCCCCCTTTTACCCCTCTGTATATTTTTTGCTAGTGTGTCTCCTGTAACATTCCCATCCCTTTCATTCAATGTAGAATTGTCTTTTCATTGCTCTCTTTTATTAGACTTTTTTATGTTTCTCTCTCTGCCCCAAAAATCTGAAATGTCCTACCTAATGTACATTGAACTGCCTCCCATCTGCTTTTAAATCTGTCATTGAATTTGCAAGACTCTGGCTATAACATGCTCTCTTTGCATCCATCTACTCTTTCTTACAGCTTGTGAAATAGATGTGTCATGTTTAGGCCCTGTTTAGCCACTCCATGTATCCTGTGTCCCTATGGAATGAAGAGCAATTAATAAGTTATGTAGTTCAGGAGGCTGGATTTACCTTTGTTGTAGTTGGTGAGCCATATTTAATCTAGGGTAAATGTCAGGATTTTTTTCCCCCAGACTTCAAATGCAAAGCCCAAATTAAAAGAAGGTTCTTTGTACGTTCTACCTGGATGGAAGTGTTTTCACTGAGGGCTGAAAACAAAAACAGAGAAGTCTAAGGATAACCATAGAAGCACTGATACCGTGACTTGGATGGGAAACTAAGATTGCTCTTCTGGTACAACTCTGACCAGTAAAGAAGGTTGAAACACTGAAAAAATAAACTTGTCTCGTTGCATTCAGAGGCACAGAATATTTGCACCTGCATTCATGTGCAAAGCTCTCATGCACTCATCTCTCCTCCCCTAAGACTGCTTGTCTTAGTAGTAAGTACTGGTTGTGCTTCACAAGGGCAACGAATAGACTGAAAGAGACCAAAAAAGATCAGTCAGATAAAGAGAAAAGATAGGTTGATAGATATGCTATGACCATAGACCAAGCCAGAATGAGCAGGTCTTATTTTAGGCACTATCTATTGGTCAATAATTCATTGCTGCTTTAAAATTGCCTTTTAGTAAAGTAACTTGGTCAGCAATGCCTCAGCTACTGAAATGAGATAATATTTACTGTATTATTAAATACTGGTTTGTTTATTTATTCAAATATTTTATCAGATACCTTACTAATGAACCTTCCTATTCCATAACCTTTTTTTTGGCGAACACTGAGCTTTAAATCTAGCTTAATTTCATGCTTTAGAGCATCTTTTTCATACATTTAGTGAAACATGTCACATGTTTGTGACACGCATAGAAAAAAGATCAAAGTTGTCCAAGTGGGAAGCCTTAGCCACAAATCTAATTTCGGAGGTATCAGCATATGATGAGGTCTGCAACGTTAGATCCATGTCTGGAAATCACCTATTACCAGGTCCTGAGTTACAAAAATAAAGAAGCAAGGAAAATTCTTCTCCTTTTTTCTCTCCCCCCCTCTTTCTCATACACCCACACGAGCACACCCACCTACACATGTGCATGTGCATGTGCATGCACACATGCACGTACGCATGTATGCACAAAAAGCTTCTGTTTTGATTCAGTTCTCCCAGCTTCTTTGTACAATTACAAATTGCAGATGTTCCAAACTTCAGGGCAGGGTTCAATTTCATTTGCAAATGAAATATATGATTTATATATTAGAAGAAAAATTAGTCATCTCCTCAGTAGCAATATTCAACCCCTGGACTGGCCTGGGAATCCAGAGTTATTACAAATTTCCTTCTACTTATAGAGCTAAAATGATCAAATTTTTGAGGACACACAATGTTGATTTTTATTTTACCAAATGAGGGAGAATACTTCTTTTTTAAATAAATATTTTAATGTCAGAAATATCCTGGCTACTTCCACTGCTAAGAGTGCATGTGTTGATGTCAGTTTAGATTTAATGTTACAACATATATATATATTTTCAGTATTTTTTTAGGTAATAATAATCTGCTACTATTTTTGTAGTGGGTAATAAAAATCGATGGTTGCAATGTTAGTAGCCTTGCATTTGTGGATACACCAATTACAATTTCTCACATTATTCAACTCAAACCCGTTTGCAAGAGCTGACCAGTTCAAGGGTCTGACATTAACTCATAGACTGTTAAGACCAGTTACTGATTTTGGTACACAGATTATGTTGTTGCCCAACCCCAGTTGTCATTATGGCTTGTAGGGTGTACTTTAACAGCGGTTTAAGTGTTAGTCAACTCCTTACAATTGGACTTACTGAAAGGATGGAAGTGTAATGAACTTTAGATGTTGTGGATGGTATTTGGCGGGTAGTGTGAATATGGTTTGAATTTTGTGTATCCACTTCCCCTGACACAAACTGAAGTCTGCTGTTATAAGTTGCTTTGGTATTTGATCTTCTTTGAAACAACATTCTCAGTATCATCACAGCCCAACCCAACTGCCCCCTGCTTATACCTCTGAACCCCTGGTAACCATCACATCGCACAGGACCCTGACACTGGCTTTGAATCAACTGCACTTTTCTTGGCCCTGTGTCTGTCCAGCAAATCTGGCTCTGCTTCTTCGACCTTCTCCCCACCTGGAAGAGCTAAGTGTCAGAATAAGACTCAGAAGCTGAAGAGTTGGAGAAAAGATGCCAAAAAGATGCAGGAGAAGAGATTGAGAGGAACCTGATAAACATATTTTCTGAAAAGATAGAAAGCCACATTGTGGGCAAGAATGTAGGTGGGGGACTAAGAAAACAGAAATTAGGCTTCCCCAGCCAAAGAGCTAAAGAGCTTGATCTTTTTCTTTCTATCATCCTTCTCTCCATGGTTCAGTGCCCCAGACTCCCACAGTAGCTTGGTACCATCCGCATTAGCTTTTCTGATCTACTCTGTCGTGCTAATTCCTCCAACAATCTTTGCATAAAACCCTGCACATATCACGTAGCAGCTTTACACTCCCAGATGCTCAGTTCCGCTCTCCTCAAGAACCCACATAGCTTGGAGAGATCACGGAGAGGTGTGAAAGAGCTCGGACTGTGAAGGCTAAGTGTGCTAGCTGGAGGAAGGGAAGATGGGGAGTGTGGAAAGGTATTTCCTTCCCAAGTAGGAATGAGTGTCTATGACAAGAAACACTCAAAGCTTCTTCAGCATTTGCCTTTCTCGTATTGTCTATTGTCTTACCAAAAAGTTATAGTGACCTTAGTAATGGCATGCTTGGCTTGTGCAAGGAGGGAAGGCATTTCAAAGATTGATATCAACAGCCATGCCTTCATCTCCCTGTATTCAGTTCTGCTGAGTTAGGAAACATGACAACATTATCCTAACTGCTTCAGTGTGTTTTTGAGCAATGTCATTTTCCGTAAGTGGAATTAGGAAAACACAGCACTTTAGAGTTTGCATAAAACTCTACTTAAAAATGCCACTGTTTAAGTGCAAAGCACTATCAGAAGTTCTTGCATATGCTTTGCAAACTGCAAAGTGTCCAGGCTGAAACTCACTTACATTTCATGACTATACCATGTCTGGTTACTGTGACAGCCTGCCATAAAAACCTTTTGCTTCAGCAGAGCCCTGTGCTCTCTTTGGTTCAGCCATTCATTCCACTTTGACCTCGAACTCCAGGCACTGAGATGAAGAACTTTCTCAGTTGTGCCTTGCTCAAAGCAGCACTTGGTCACATCTCAGCAGCTGAGAACCTGTGGGGTGGATCAGAGCCACAGGTCGAGCTGCATAAGCATGTAATAAATAAATTTCAGTTGAACCAGTTGGTACTATAAAATGCTGGGGTTTAGGTGGGCTATATTTCAGAGGTCTGTTGTTTAAATTACTGCAAATGGACTGGTAACCCACTCCCAGGAGGCATGAAAAATGTAAAGTCAGTTTAGTCAACGTGTAGACTTTTGACCATTTAGCATTTGACCAGTCAGCTTTTAAACACCAGCTGGGCTTTATGGCAAAGCCACGGGTCTATAACACAACATCCAGTTCCTGTGTTGCATGCAGCACTAGAGGGCAGAGCTAACAGCTAATGAGAAATTAAGGGTGCCCTTAAGGTCCAGGGAACATACATTATAATGCAGTTAAATAAACTTTTAGGAAATAGCTGGAGAAGGGGACTGAGACACAAAAGCCAAAATATTAGGTGACTGGTAAAATAAATGGCAAATGAATTGCTATGCTGGAAGCATGACAAACACTACAGCCATGGCCTTGCGTATTCCCCACAGCCCTGGTTGGGAGCGCTTGCAGCTCTGAGACACCCCGTTTCCAGCTTTCTGCATGCCTCCTTCTCCCACATTCGCAAGGGTCTGTTTGCAAACAGAAGGACTAGACATGACCCTTTGAAAACCAAAGCTGAGATGCTGGAGCACAGTTCTGCTGCAGGAAGACAACTCCATGCCAAGTGCCATGTGCCAGAGAGGTGGCACCTTGTAAATTTGCAGGGACCAAACTCTTCCTGCTACAGGTGTTCTGGCCCTGTAGTATTCCTGGGTCTCCATGCAATGGGGCTCAAGATAGCTGGAGGGACTCAGGGTGGGAGTGGATGGAGAAGGTGTGGGGATCTGTGATAAATGCTGAAGGTCAGCTGTTGCTTTTTGGTCCATGTTGACCCTGTGTTTCCAGGTGAAGTATATCTCAGAGCAATGCCTGCAGTGCTGCACCCTGCTGTTGCAGGTACAGGTGCAGATGTGGGCACCCTGCTTCAGAGGAGGCTTCCAGCATCAGTGAGACCCCTAGAAAGGGACTGTCTTTCCTTTGGTTGTTGCCCAGGGACCATGAGAAGATGAGTCACATCCCATGCTTGCTTGTGCCGCCGTCCCCAGTGTGAGGCAGTCAGCAGCTATCGATGGTAGGTAGATGCAGGTAGCCTTGAATTTAATTTAATGGCTCTCTCCTCTAACTGGAGACCATAGCTGGTGAAGGTTAGAAGGTGGGAGAAAAGGAGGGTGAAACTGTGAAGTGGGAGTGGTTTGTCTGCAGGCTGAAGAGGGAAATCCAGGCAAGGTATTAGGTTCGGTCTCTACCCAGACTTTTACAGATGCCCACAGAGACCAAAGAGAAACCATTTGGCTAAACTTGAGTACTTTTTTTCACTGCTACATAATTTTCACCCATTAAACTGCTGCAAGGTTTTAGAAAAAGAAGAAAGTAAAAATTATCGCATTCCCCCCAGCCAAATAACACCAACCAAAACCAGCCAGATGTTTGGTTTACCTCTGTTCATCAGGAAAAAATTTGAGTTAATTTTGTATATCAGTAACATTGTGGCTGCCATTTTATGGCCAGGTATCTTCATTCTTTTCTTGAAACTGCTCAGTCTTCAAGAAATGAAGTGTGGTTTTTACAGTTTACATGGCAGTGATTTATATGAGGGTCATGGCCTGTCACGTGACAACGCCTGACCCCACATAACATGATGTAAGTGTAAGAATCACACTCTTTCTCAGGGTCAGCAGCACCATGACACAGGTCCCTGTGTTCAACACACCACCCACAAAGTAGGGCATATGCCTTTTCCCTTTTTTTTTTTTTTTTTTTTGTTAGCTCCCTGAATTACTTTCAGGTAGTTCTGCACATTTCTACTTTTTCATTTAATTAGGTGCAAACACTCTGTATAAATAAAATAAAAAGTTCCCTGCAGGTAGTAGACTGTTGCAGACTGCCAGACACTGAAAAATGTTTGTCTCTGTTACTGTTGCTTAATAATTCACTTTTTATAAACAAAGAAATCTTTCTCTCTCTCTTTTTTCTTTCCCTTTTCCAGTTGGCTTTTGGGGGTTAGAAGCTTGGATACAGCTGCAGAATAAGTTTGGATCCCAGTATACAGTAGGTGTACTATCCACGAATACAATAAGTGTACAGTACTACCAAGGTTTCCTGCCTGCCTTTCAGTCGCACAGACTCCATATCCTTTAGGAGATGTCAGTCATTGCAATGCTTGTATGTAAATGCTATATCATCTATTAGGTATTTCAGATCCCTTTACATGGTGCTTGGCAAGCCGAGCCATAATTCTTTATGTCCTGCTTCTCGCAGCAGCTCAAGTCATAGACTTCAGGAAAGCAGGCATCCCCCGTAATAATGATATGATACTACAAAGGTGTCTATAAAGAAGCGTATGTTGATTTACTAAGAGTGTATCAGAATGGTGTGTGAAGTTGGTTACCTCCATTTATATGTGAAGAGAGAGAGTCTGAAGAGGTTGTGCAGACTTACAAGTTGACATGTTAGAAAGGTGCAGAACGCAAATCCTCTTGGTTTCCACAGTTCTCACCGCTGTATCTAGGGAGAGCCATCACCAACATGTCTGGCCTGTAGGGAATTAACTGTTTCATGACATTTACATATATCAACCAGTATCTGAAAGTTTGGATATGATGACTCATACCTGGTCATGGATCACCACAAATGGTTATGGAGTTATCCAGTAATGCCATCATTTTATGCAGGCTCTGCAGCTGAGTGTAGGGCACACAGCAAGCTGTATGCCTTAGTTATTTCTGTATTTATCTCCTTTAAACTTTATCTGGAGACGGTACTTCAGAAGTTCCAGACTGTATGATAAATTCTAATAATCAAGGTGGTTAGAGCAATTTAGTCACCACCTTGCTCACATATTAATGTAGATCTCTTTCTTTAAAAGAATTAAAATTTAGGATGAAAAGTAAACCTAAAGCCTATATTTCATTTAAATTCAGTTCTTCAAGCTAAATTATGCAGACTGTCAACATCTGAAGCTATTGCATTATGCAGAGAAACAAGTTAAACAGAATGTCATGCTTTAGTGACAGAGAAAAGAGGTATCTTTTTCTGAACAGAAACTCTATTTCTATTGTGCTTTATTCTGATATGAAAAGTGACCTTTCCTATGACTTTCCAGCATTCTTCAAAGACCAGATTCTTTGCCAGCTGCAGCACTTTAACAAATCTGCCAACATCTGCCCAGCTTGGCTTGTGATAGCAAATGTTTCTGAGAGTGTCTGTTTGCTCAAGGCCTTAGGATCCTAGGTCCTTATCTTGCAGAGGCTTAAGATCATGTACTAGAATTTGCAGAATTGGAGCCTTTACATCTGTAATGTTTATAGTATATAAATTTGTAATAGCAGATGGTAAATATTCCTAGTAGTAGATATGAAGAGACCAAATACGATAGTCTCTATTGTAAATACACATGTTCCTGTTTTCAGATGTGTCTTTGTTCACTTGTATTTCTTTTAGGTGTTTTATTTAGTACTAAAAATCCACTCTAACTTGAATGACATATTCCAGATGTAAATATATATAGATGCTCTTCAGGTACTAGATGTCCAAACCATTATTGTATGCTTCACAGCGCGTGAGTGTTTTGTGTGTGTACATTCATATGTGTATGTACGTACTTTATGGCCCAGTGCCTTCACATGTCTTACTCCCTGTGTACAGGTTTGCATATAGTGAAGCACTGTTTTATAAAGTATCACTGTTGGCACATTCACTGCTTCCAAGGAAGGCACGATCTATGGGTTGTGTAAAGCTGCACGTACAATTCATCTTTTGTAATGTGTTGTAATACATTGTACATCATACACTGAATAGTTTGAGCAATGTTACTGTAGTGCTATGAATGCCAGAGGTTCTGCGTAAAAGGTTATATCTGTTTCTAACCATCTTAACTTCCAGATCTCATTTTGAGCTTTTGGTTCCAAGAAGCCCAAAATCTAAAGGCAGGATTAATGTTGATTTCAATGCAAAACAATGCATACATCATTTCAGCACAAAATGTAATCTGCTCGGCTTTATGTAAAACTTCCAAAATGCACTAGGAGCAGGGATTTTTGCTGATAGAGACATTAGATTGGGAGGACAACTGTTTGGCAGTGAGGTACTTACCTTCCAGGAATTAATAACTGGTAAGCATCCTTACATTTCCACTTGCAGACTTACTTTACAGTTGAGATGGGATGACAAGAAGAAGCCAGGTCATTCTATGAACTATTCATGCCTTCAAAAAGGAACAGATCCTGTGGTCTGTTGTAATTCTTTAAAATCAGCAAGATGTACTACTCAAGAATACAAGCTGAGATTTTCCAAGACAGGAGCCAGAGTGGCAACATGCCTTTACATATATCAACACAAGGAAATGATCCAATTATAGCAAAACTAATCCAACAGACCTTTGGAATTTTAGGTGGAAATCCGGAAGATGCTGTCCTTTCCTCCAGCTGCTTGGGCCAAACGCATGAGGACAGCAAACAGCCAAAAAAGTCAGCAGCCCTATGACAAGTGTCAAGGAAACCTGGAGCTATTGCTGTGGTCATGTCAAGTCTCTATTAATGGCTGTGTGTCTTGCTGTAATTACTTACCCAGTTTCATGGAATCACTTTGCTATCTCACTAAAAGTATGTAGACTGAGCATATTCTCTCATTGTTTTGTGTCTACTGATTTTTAAAATGGGGGTAGAACTACTGGTGTATCAGAGGGTTAAAACTGCATTTTATGCATTTAGGATCACCAGTAAAAGAAACTCAAATAAATTCAAAGAATATTACAGGTTTCTGTTTTCTTTTCTGTCATGTTATATGTTAATTTCTGTGGTACAGAGCATACAGTTTCCATTGAAGTGAAATGCAGTTACATAGTTACATTACACCAACCCTTGCATGGTAAGGATGGAGTGAGCAAGAAAATGCCCGCCCTTCTAATTCTGGAGGTGTTCCTTACAAGTTAGGCTGGCAAGGCAATGTAAAGAAACCTGCTGCCATCTCTGTTCTCTGGATAAACAGAAAAATTCAAAGCTACCTGTCTGAAAGCTTACAGCATGTACGTGCACAGGTCATGCATGGGTATAAGGAAGGGCAAGAAGGCTACGATTCTTTAAAAGTCAACAGGATCAGAGCATTATCTGCCCAAATTCATCCAACATAGGTATTCTTAAAGCTTCCAGTGTTATGGTGTTACTTGCTTCCTTGAATATCATATACAGAAGTTCCCGAGCTTGAGTCATTTCAGTCAGATGGAAAACAACATTGGGCAGATTCATCATTATCAGAGGATGCCTGCAACTGCCTACCAGCAACTTGCCATGTAGGACACCGGGGTCTCTGGTGGTGGGGAGGGTCAGGTCCTTATTTCTGTTCCTGGTGGCTCAGGGTTTCTAGCAGACTGAGCATTTTTTGCCCAGCTTCGAATTTCTAAGGGAAAAAATTTTAAGAAGCTGAAATAAAAGCAAAATAGGATGGGAATATGAAAACAACATTTCTGAGCCCTGTTCAGTTCCAACAGCAACACAAAACTATTCCGTTTATATATTTAGCGAAGTAAATCCTGGCATCACCACCAGTATGTTTCCTCTTATTGTGGGGGTTTCTTTTAAGTTGTGTTGGGACACATATAGGAGGAATGAGAATAAGGGACAGATGTCAGTGCTGTAAGTGCTAGTGGGAGCTGGAAGCTCCCCTCATCAAGCTGCTTTCAGATTATTCAAACCTGACCAGCACCAACCCATTAATCTGGACCAGGAGCACTGATGGCGACCAGCTGACAGACTCCCATTTTGACCTTCAGTTCCTCATGCCCATCCCAAACCCAGGGTCTGAAATAGCAGGATTAACGCATGCTAATCCCGATCTTCAGGGAGGCTCAGCCGCCGGGGTCCCACGCCATTTGTCACCTTTCCTCAGCCCTTACCTGAAGACCGTCACTCTTGCCGCGGCAGCCCCTGACCTGCGACCCTCAGCAGCGTACACTGGCTGATTTCATGTAGCAGAGAGAAAACACTTCCCACGTCTGAACCCATCCCTCCGGAGGTGCACAGCTAAGCCCACAAACTCACCGCGTGCCAGTGCCAGATATCTAGCTGCCCTTCTCCTCTCAGCCAGGGATTTCTTCTGCTCGTCGCTTGTCCTTTCCCCCCCTTTTCTCTCCCTCCTGGCTTTTACATTTCTTCCACTGTGATCCGTTAGGTATTTACCAACAGGGTAATGTGACTTTTCACACCGGCTCTCTGCGTGCACTGCCCTGCAGACTGAGCTGGATAAAGCCGCTCCCCAACCCCAGCTGGCTGGACATCTCCCCCCCACCTTCCCCTCCCCTTCACACTAGCCAAGCCAAGGATTCCTCTCTCCCTCCCTCTTTTTTTTTCCACCCCTCCCGCCTTCAGTACAAACCCAAGACGCAGGATCCTGTCGAGGGAAAGCACTCCTTGAAATCATCACCACAGACCCCACTGTGAAAGTGCAGAGGAGGAGAGAGAAAAAGCCTCGGCAGCCAACCTCCTGCGGCTGAGGGCTTTGCAAGCAGGGCAATGGCTTCAGGCTCTCAGAGATTATCTCTCACCTTTCTCCAGGGATCTGTCTTCTTCATCCTTCAGATCATCTCTGTTCAGGCTGATGGTGAGTCCCCCATTCAGTTTGGGCTGGGTTGCTATGGCTGGAATGAGAGCTGTATGTTGAAATGTGTTATTGCAAAAAAAAAAACAAACCACTTTTTTTTTTAATAAGAAACTTAAATACACGCCCCAGTTTGGGTTAGGAAACGTCTGATTCAGAGGTTTTTGAGACTCTACAAATATCCTGGGGTTAAGCACAGAAAGGAAATAAGATCCCAGAAGGCTAAGATTATTTTATTACAACAAAATGACAGGATAGTGAACTTTTCCAGAGGAAATAAGAATAATAAAACAAAGCCAGAACACGAATAAGAAGACTCAGCTATATTTTAGGAGAGCTCTCCTTATAATTAAAAGTATCTTTTCTCCAAAGAACTTCCCTATCTGCCCACTTCAGATGCCGCCCAGTGTCAATTTATACGATACTTGAGGAAGGGAAGACAAGAAGTCAAAGGCTTTTTCTTACAACCTTTTCTGTTCGGTAGCACACACGCTGAAGATGACTGCTCACCTTTCTGCACCTGAGTTTCAGCTGCACTTCACTGCCAAGGGATTTGATCAGGACATGAATTTGGCTGAAGCACCAGCTACCAGTTACTCTGAAATGGGACTTTTTACTTGCTGATGATAATCCTGAATAGCTGCATCCCTTGAAAGTTTCCAGTAGCCTATTGCCCTTTTAATGGTTAAGCATGTAGTAATGATGACCAATTTGCCTTAGCAAAAACATGATTTATTTTTGAAACAACTGTGTCTTTTCCTGGGAGAGCAATGCTGAATGGCCACATTTTTTTCACTTTCACAGCTGCAATAGATTTATGCCTGATCTCAGGAATTTTTTTTTCAGTACACTAATCCTTTGCCATTGATGTTTGCTGCATTATTCCAGAGAACAGATCTTAAACATTATAAGGCAATAAAAACCTCTTATTTTTGTTTTCAGAATATTTTTCCTCTTTAACCTGAACTTATTTCAGCTGATGACAAAGTATGGCAAAGGAAAGGGAGAAAACTAATCTTGCCTGTATGTTTCTACCACTTTGTGTAAAATACCATTTATACAACAGAACCCTGTCTTGTAAATTTGAAGAAAATTACTTTTCATGAAGAATAAAGCAAAAGAAATGTGTCAGGCAACTGCACTGTGTTGCATTAGGCAAAACTGCGATTCCAATTTTAGGAAATACTCCTTCCCTAGCAAAATGCTTCTGAAATGAGGAAAAAAAATGCATACCCATGAAAGAGGTAAGACAAGGGGACAGGAGAGGAATAATTAATTTCCCTTGCTAAGAATGCTTCATCTGAGGAATTCCCTTATCTTTTCAAGAGCACCTCCCAATCCGTATTATTTCTATAGAATTAGTGGCATCTTCTTGGTTCCTAAACAGACATCCTCTAAAAGAGAAAGGGAAAAAAATGTTGGAGATCATTTTAAGGCAAAGCTCATGACAGATTTTAATTGTCATTCAACAGTTTGTCAAATTTACTTCACACATGGTAAAGCAATTATAAGAATTAAAGGGTAGAATATCTGAAGTACATTACAGTTGTAGAGCATTATTATAATACCGTAGTTTCCATTTTTATTTAACTTGTAAGTATCATTGTGAAAAACGTGCGAGTCCTCTATTAACATGCTCTTCAGTGTGTTCTCCTAATATTAATATTCAAGCAAACAACTGTAACACTGTCCTATAAACCATCTGGCTTATTATATGTTGATACTGAAGAAAGCACTTTATGTGAACTTTAAAATTTACCACTACATGTAGGTTTACATATTTAAGAAGATCTGAGAGTATGAAACAGGATTAATACTTTCTTTTATAACAGATTCTGGCCTGATCCAGACAGGAAATCACCTTCTCATTTGTCTAAGTTGTAGGTGAAAATACAATTGTGCTACTTTCTAATACATGCAAATGTCACTTAAGTGCCAAAGGACCATTCTGGGTGACACGTATGTATTTGTTATTTTTAACTAAAAGTAGCTGACTGTTTTGCAAACCGCTGAAGGGATTTTGAATTCACCTTGTAAAAACTCTGTGAAATTCAGACTGGCCCCTGTTACACGCAAACCTCTGAAACTGGTTGCAATATATTTCCCTAAGGACGACTTTCACTTTATTATCTTGTGCACAAATAATGACAGAGAGCGGGCGATAAAACTGGAGACCATCGAGGTCTGGTGAAGGTGTAAAGCCTCGAAGCTTAATTGATCTCTTTTGACTAGTATTTGCCACAGCACGTATTGCTGTAGTGCAGATAGACTCCAGAAAGACCAAGGTAAATGCCGAAATAAAAGATAGCTTTGTTTCGCTTTGCTGTTTTTTTACGATTGAAGTGTGCTTGCTCATAGCTGTTGAGGTTGGGGTCAGATGGACAGAAGGCTCCTCAAGGGCTGGTTCCTGCTCTGATGTACAATGGTGTGCCACTACTGTTGGTGCAGTTACTGAAGAATAATACAGGTTATCCTGATGGGTCTCAATTATACCAGTGCAAGTGCAGGGTTTTTAGAATTTCTTTGCATTTGTGCTGGAATAGGAGAACAAGGATGCTGCTTCATGCATCCTGCACAGGAGTCACCTCTGCTTTTTTTTGACTACCTCTTTTGTCTTTACACAGCTGCTAAAATATCCATACATATGAACCATAGTTTTCTGCAGAGCACTTGCTCTGAAACAGAGCATGTCAGGAGAGAATGGTGGTCATTGATCTGTCTAAGACACTCCTGAATTGAAAAACTGTGCTAATTTCAAAACTTTACTAATTGTTCCAGAGTGGAGTTGATCTGTTGGCTAAATCTGGGTTACATGGAAGACCTATTGGTCAAACCAGTCATGTGGTAGTGACCATGCATAATGACTGCAGAGGTTGCAAGTGGAAGGATCCTGAATCCAGAAAGCTAGGCACAATTAGGTGAGGATCTGAGATACATAGTTCTGACCTAGAACAAGATATGTCTGATGTCAAAGGTAGGGAAAAAACCTACTATACTCTTTCCTTCAGCTTGCTTTGCACCTTTTTTGTAAAGAAAAGGAAAAAAGTATGCTTTTTCTCTTCTGCTCTCTCCAGATACTTGCATTTGAGTAGCAGGTGTCTAAGCATTTCAGGCTCCCACTTGCAAAACAGCATATAGTCATATACGTTGCAAAAATAAATGCATAAACAATCCCAACTCTTTGATCCTAAAGTGTGTAGTAAAATTAAAATTTAAGCTCAAACTGAATTTAGCTGAGGAGGAACTCAAAGGTGACCTCCCAATTTTGCTATTTTTCTGATGATGTAATATTGTAAGCAATTTGAATTAAATAAGACATCATTCACTTTAGTTTCTCGCAGAAATAAACCCTACATTCATGAACACTAAGCAGAACTGGTAATTACCCAAATCTCTGTCTGTAATTGTACAGTTTTACTGAATCCTCTACCCTTACTATTACAATCAAGGCCATTGTTACACACAGCCATAGAAATGGAAATTAAATTGCTCTTGAAGTACAGAAGTGACCTTCCCTTCCTCTGCTGTCTTTTACCTCAATTTGAAGTTTTTAACATTTAAGTAAAAATAAATTGGACTCCACATTTGCACATCTTTCACCACATTTATTTTGTTGAAACTGATTAGGTTTTATCCTTTGAACTATTAAGTATCATGTCATGAGATCAGCATGCTGGGCATACTTTTTAAAGTGCTTTCATTTTATATTATTTGTGAGAGATTTTTTATTTAAAAGTATATTTGGCTATGCAGTGTTATGTTTCTTCTTCAAGCATGATGCAAATCCTGCTGAAGACATGGAGAACTTTGAACCCATTTCAGTGGGCTTTGAACCATACCGATATGCCTCAGAAGAACTTCTTGTCGTATCTGTTACTGTATTAGAATAAATTAGCCAAACTCCGTCTTATTGGTAACCAAGAAAATTCTACTAATTCCACTGAGATTCATAAAAGTATGAAGAAACAGCTTTTGGACTGATTTTATTTTTGAAGAGTCCCTTTTTTGTGCTTCCATATATTTGATTGTAGATGGCTCTTCAGTCTTGAAAGCATAATAAGGTTCAGTTGTTAGAAGCTGAGTTTAGCAAAATTTGAAACTGGAAATAAGGGGGAGTGAGAGTAATGAACCATTGGAACAGTTTACTATAAAGTGTACTGTAAATTCTCCATTACTTGGAGTCATTGAATCATGACTGGATGCCTTTTGAAAAGACATGCTCTAGTTCAACCATGAATTTTTGGACTCGATGTTGGAATTACTGGGGTAAATCTACAGTCTAGTTATGCACAAATTAAACAAGGTGATAAAAATGACTCCTAGAAGCCTTGAGATCTATGCTTCTATGGATATGTTTTCAGTCAGAATATACTGGGGTACTCTTAAGTAAAAATTCAGCTATTGCTTGTTTACAAAGTTTTAGTGCCAAACAATAATAAAAATTATTCTTTTATCAATATATCAAAATATAATAAATATTATGTAATAATAGTGATCATATCACGGTAGAGGCTAGCAATATAATATAGGCTAGTTATAAAAGAAAGACTCTTTTTGGTTTCAAGTGTGAGTTTTTCTTCAGAACTATGAATCCAGCTGTTAATTAACAGTTGGAAGAATTATGTCTTATCATCTACGTCTTACGATTGAAATGAAAACTTTTTCACTGGTTTCAGTGCGGAACCTGAAGAAACTTACTTTGACAAGGAGATTTTTCGTTCTGAACCTGCTAAACACAAGATGTGTATTAAGCCTCCTGAGAAGGACTACTTTGCATGGATTTTTAGCTTGATCTTGAAACCAAAGGGACTGGCTTTGTTTAAAAAGGCTTCAGAAAAGTATGTAGAGTTTTGGGAACAAATTTTCACACCACCTGTCTCATCATCACATTATGGGAAACAAATGTCATAGGGCAGAAATGAAGGGAGAGAGTTGATAGGGAACTCAAACATGGTGGCTGTTCAAAGGTACCACAACAAAGCTCATATTACATTCTTCACAAAAATGAACACAAAGACATGATCCTTCATCCTGTGCCTAAATATAGAACAGTCTCATATTTAAAACAGAATGACAGTGCATCTCCTGATATTATTGCAGAGAAAATTGATTTCAGCTACTCCACACTGTCATAAAGTACTAGAGAGAAAGGGGATACCATTTGAATTTTTTGCAACCTCAGTACCAAAATTGTCTGTGATATCATCAGACCAACCTTTTTAAAAACTTCATTACAACTAGCAGTGCTAAAAATTTTACAAATATTTAACCAGGACCCTTCAACCCCAAGCTTGAACATGATGCCACTTTTGTGATTAAAAGTGAGAAAAATTCAGTGCATGAATATCTTGAGCATGTTAGCCATGCCACCATGCAGAATTCAATTTTGGTGTTGTAGTCTTATTTATTTAAGGGGATTTCCTGTTTTGATGTGCTTTTGTGTTTTCCTATTATCATGCTAGCATGTCTCCTATTTTTTTTTCCTGTAAATGCCCCATGTGACACAGCAGCATACCGGGGATCCAGCTGTTCCATTGGTCAAGTGTCACATAAGTGAACCTTACTTACTATTATATTTTCTAAGTAAGAAATTAGGCAAAACAGAGGGCACATATTACAAACTGGCAGGTGGCCATATTGCTTCTATGGCTTTGGAAAAGAGTCCCAGGTCGGTCTGGTAAGCAGGTCAGCCTTTATTCACTTCTGGCTAACCAGAATTTCCTATAAAGCAGTTCACTATAATTTTCACAACCAGTAAGTCCCTCCTACCTTACCCTGAAACCTATTTGTCTACATAAATTGGATATCCCAGATACCTTTTCGAAGGACAGGATTCTGTTTTGAACCAGCATCTTCATAGTTTCTAGAAAAAAGTTAATTTATCTTAAGTACTAGCAAACACATAGCAGTAGTTAAGGAAAGCTGTCTCAGCCTCAGTGCTGGCTAGCTAAACTCCTCTAAAAATGTAATTGTCACTTACTGGTAAAACGACTAAATGATGAACTTAATTTCTTCTAATTATATCTAGATGGAACTCATTTATTAATGGCTTTCTTTTTTTCAAGTCTTCTAACTAAAATACTAAGGGCTGGAAAATAGGGTTTACTGCCATGTCAAACTAACACTTGTGATTTAAGTAAGTCAGGTGATACACAAACTTGCCCTATATGTCTTTGGTGATGCATCTCAATCCTGACAGCCAAATTGTGAAATGTAGAATGTGGACAAGTTTTTATTTGGGACAAAGCCTCAGTAAAGCATTACACTTAATCCCTGCTTACCTTTACTAATGAAAGTTGTTCCACCACTTAGGAATCATTGTTTAAAACCATCATCCTTCTGCTTATATTACCTCTCTCCCTACCTCATGCATACTTGACTACATCTATTCATGGCTTTGGAAACAACAGCCTACATTAGAGTCATGTGCATTATTTGGGGCATTTTGGAAAGAATCCTGAGGTTTTGGTACTCAGGACTGTAGAGGCTTGCTTTTTTCACTGTTCTGTGTAAACTCCCCTGTTCTAATTGCAGTTCATGGTATTGATTATAGTTGAGAAGCAAGAGACTATGTAATCTAGTGGTTAGGACACTGATCTGTCTTTCTGGGTTGCATTCCTTGGTCAACTACTGTTAACTGTGTGAGAGAATCATTCTGGGTACTCTGAATTCCTTTTCCTTCTCATCACTGCTTATCCTGCTTATTTAATTTGCTATCTGCCCAAGTCAGGACGACTTCTTACTGTGCAAAAGTAGAATTCCCACCAAAGTGGGAATCTTCATCAGGATCCATCTGTGCTTGCTAACTAATGTAAACACAAATGGCATATTTACTTGAAAGAAACTTGCATTTTTTGCTGTGATTCTTGCAGTGGGTTAAACTGTGCACAGGTGAGAACAGAAAGCTTCCAGGTACAGACCTACCCTGTATCAGTTCCATATATTTAGGATTAGATTAAAATTTTTCAGTTTGTTGAAATAATGTGTGGTGGGGGTGGCTCTTGGTACAGAATCAGGCTGAATCAGTCTGAGGGATTCCTGATACTGGTCAATGTATCCTATTGAGTGTGAAGATAGCTACATAGTGAACATTCACTATGTGCTGGAAGCTATGCATATAGCCACTACCACTAATCTACTCTTGAAATAAGACAAAAGTGTTTCCAGGCATTACTGAATGAACAGTGCTTAAAAGTTGTCTTCCTGCATCTGCAAGCAACCTAAATCTGTAACTTTGAAATTTAGAAGGTATTCTGAGAGATGTTTTCTTCAGAAAAAAGGCAATTATGGCTATTTAAACATCAGCACTGTAAAATATCTCATTGTTATTTCTTTTTCTGGAGACATCCAGCTAATGTGTTTATTCCATAACCCAGTAACTTCCCAAGCTTTATTGCCAAAACCCCAACTGCCCTGTTCCCAGTTGCCAAAACCTCTAACTTTCACCCTTACAGAGTTTTCACAGTGTTAGATAAATTAAAGTAAAATAAACTGAAGTGAAAATAAAAATAACACAAGAAATTGTTACGCTAAATATGTTCTCATGCTCATTCAGAAAAGCCTTCCATTAAGAAAAAAATTCCCTCTGTCTTTCCAGAAAGATAAGAAAACAAAATGGCTTTGCAGCAGCATTTAGCACAAGTTGCCAGAGAATTACATAATTTTGATTTTAGAGAATAAGTATAAACCTATTTCTGATGTGGAAGAGTGACTTGCAATACTGGCTTTTAGATTTGTGCTTACTTTATAGATGTAGTTGTTATAAATGTAACTGTAATATGCTTAGCAATGAATTCCAGCATTATAGCCTACAGGAGATGTTCTGACTCTGACTATATATGTGCTTATGAGAGAGTGTCGTGCTTTCTCTCTCCAGGTCTTAAGCATAGACCTATAGAAGCAAGACAAGCTTCTCATATGGGCTGGGAATGAATAGGGGTCTTAGCCATACTTGCTTTTCTGTTGATGAACAAAACTAAAAGAAAAGCTAAGATAAGGGTATTTACAGTGCTGATAGAATTACTCATTCCAAGAAGTAGGTTGCACATTAAAATGAACTTGGTAAAAGCAAGAAGACTTTATTTGGTGATAATTTGCAATATTTTTGTTGAATATGTATTGAATACAGTAGCATGACAAGTGACATGTCCTTTCTTGGTGCTGCAGGGAAAGTGTTTGCACTTGAGTCCAAGAACAACTCTCAGGATCTGGATTTAGCTGAAGCTGAGAAAGCTTGTGTTGACCTGAGTGCTCGCTTAGCAACTGCAGAAGAACTGAAAAGGGCTGTTCTGGACTGTTCTTTCGCTGGCTGCACCACGGGATGGCTCGCCGGTGGCTCCACCGGGTAAGGACAACAGCATAACCCCTCCTGAGAAGTATGAATGACAGCTGTCAAGCAAGTTTTTCTCCTTGATGAAGAATATTACTGAAAAACACTGGTCACAATTCAAGCACCGTGACATTTAGCTAAATAGGCCACTCTCCCCACTAAATCAATTTTGTATAGCTAATATTGCAGGGACAAAAATATTTATCAGTCTCTGAATACGTATTTTGCACATCTGAAGTGATTTCCTCTTCCTCTTTCCTTCTGAATTATGTCATTGTGGTTCCTTTCTACCTGGCCTATAGAGGGGTACTGAGCCCAAAAGGAGCTTGCAGGCTGTGGACACTGAGCTCAGTTTGCTGAGCTTCTCATGGAAACCACGTATCTGTCTCGGGTATTTATGCGTGTCTGAATAGAAAATAGGCATGTTCAAATAGGTATGACTTTAGGTGTACTTAGATATGATAATGCACTCGTGGTAGAGAGTTTGTTGAGAAAGCTCACCAAGGAGCTGATACTGTCACTCGATGTGCTGAATTGTGTTGTTTGAGGTAGCTCAGGTGACTTGACATGGCACTAGGCTGAGTTTTGCCTCGCATTACAGATAGTGTTGCCAGATGTACTGGCCTGCCACAGCCTCTCCAGGAAGCATTGTTGCCTCTGTAGAGGCCAGTTCAAAGCAGGAACATAAACATGTCCTGTGGTGGAAACTGCTTCCCTCTGTTGATTGTAGTTCCAGGAGGTTAAAGTCAGCCTTCATAAGTACTCCAGAAGTCCAAATGACATTCAAGTGAAAGTTAAAATTTTGAGAACACAGGTCCACATAGTTGTTAGCTGTGTGCCAGAAGCAGCACGGCCCTGTCGCCATGCCACTCTGCCATGGCTGATGAGGGATTACTGAACTCAAGCTAACTCAGGTTCATTCCAGTCTTGCACGGATCTAGCTATGTGGCACTGCACTGGGTCAAGCACCCACATCCAAACTGCCCAGTCACTTCCAAAATGAAAGGCTTCACAGCATGCCTCAGGTATGGGTAGACAGGCTTCATATTTGACAAAGAGCCCAAATCACAGAAAGCTCAATTTAAAAAAAAAAAAACAAAACAACAAAATGGAGGAGCTGAGGGTTGACATAAATGTCTTGTGTCACTGAAGCTTGGACCATACAGCAATTGCCCAGAAGGGGCATGAGAGGATCCGAAGCCCCTTCTATCTTGAATATTTCCTTCAGCCGGCTTACCAGCCACAGCCTTAGCATAGTACGTATATTCGTTCCCTCGAGGTGCTTTAAAAAGTTCTCATGAGTTATGGGGAATATCTAAACTACTGTCAAAGTTCAACGGTGATAAAGTTTTGTTTTGTCAAGATATTGTTTCCAAGTTCCCAAACTTTAGTGTGCTATTGGATTTTGTGACAGTTATCAGTCATTTAAGTAAGCATTGGTGTTTGTGTATTTTTAGTGATAAAGTTTCCGAAGGACAGAAAATTGCTACTATTAATGAAAGGCAATATTTAAACAACTTCAAGCAAAAACAACTAGTTCCAGTGATCCTTTTTTTTTTCCAGGTGAAAAATTGTTTGAAAATGTGTTTGTATATACTTTGGTCATTAAAAAAACATATCCAGAAATCTCTCAGGTTATAAGACAGTGTTCTAAACCCTAAAAATTATTTTCCTAAGCTAGTTGCTGAGATGTCATGGAAGCTGAAGAGCCAGAAAAACTACCCATCTCTAAGAAGAGCATGGCAAATTCATTGTACACGTTCTTTTATACAGACTTGGCATTATGGAAGTTAGGAGTGCTGATGCGTAGAAGAAGAAACCATCCCCTTTTTATCTAAGCAATACCACTAGTTAGTCCTGAGAGATTCTCAATTAATTACTACAGGCACTGGAGCTACAACTATTAATAGACCAGTTGCGGACCTATCCCCGAATATCTTCAATATCAAAATTGGATACAGTGATAGTATTGTACACATCACACCATGATGATGTGAGAACGTACACATCATCATACTGATGGGAAGGAAAGGAAGGTTTTTCATCCCTTCCAACTTTCTGTACTCCGTTCCTCCAGTAAACCTGTCCTTAATATGGAAGTCTCTAAACTATTTATCAGAAGGGACGTTGTGTGGGCACATCAGCAAGCCATTGCTGTGCAGTCACCACATCTGACCTTCACAGGAGAGTTTCACCAGAGAGAATGGTTCTTCAGAGCTGGAATTTGATACTTTCTTATCTGGGACTATTTTACCCATGGCTGGGCAAGCACCAGAGTGTATGTTACTTGGTTCACTGAACTGGATATTTTTGACTCTGGGGAAAACCAGGAAAAGTATAATGCCTAAAAAGGCTATACTGGTTTCACTGTTAGTTAATGCAGCTCTGGAGGAGGAAATGAGCAGTCGGGTGCAAAGTATGCAAATGAGACAAAGTTATTCAAGTTGGACAAGCTCACGCAGAATATTAAAATTTTCAGAATGGGAAAAATGGTGACAAATGGAGTTCAATGATAATACTTGCAGGAGGAATATCTTACAATCTTAAAATATCTTCCAGGGTTCTGATTTATCTCTGTCAGCCCAGGAAAGATATGGGGACATCACTATGGACAGCACAAAGAAAACCTCTGTCAAACTGCAGCTGTAGTAAAAACAAACAAACAAACAATGAAGTTGCTAGAGTGGTTATGGAATGGAGAATATGAAAAATATGTGCATATATATACACACATATATAAGTCAGTGTAACAGCCTCCTTTGGAATATTATATATACTACTGTTACCACATCTTAAGAAAGGTACTAAAACAGGCTCAAAAAAGGGCTCAAGAATTATTACAGGCATGGAAAAGCTATTAAGAGGGGACTTAAAATATTTTGCTAAATTAATTAGTTAATTTTTAAAATATATCTGTGGGTACCTATTCAATACTTTGGGCATTTACTTGACAAATGGAAACATGATAGCAAGGATAGAGGGTAGCTGGTAAATAGAAAAACGTCAAACCACACTCACCTCAACTGATATAACATGGAGAGGGGAAAACAGGCTTCACAGCATGCTTGGAAGGTAACAGAAGTAGGGAAAATTATTTCCAAAATAAAGGACTCTTCACTGTTATTCACCCTGATGGACCTCCACATCTTCAAATGTGATGGCATAGCCCAGGGAGAGAAGTGACCTCCCCACATTTGCCAGGTCCAAATCCATTCAGGACTTTATAGGTTGGTTCTAAAGCCTTGGATTCCTCCCAGCAGCTGACTGGCGTCCAGTGCAGATCACAGAGCTTTAGTCTAATATTATTCCATATCCTCTTGGACCATGTACATCAGAAAGGAGATGAATAGGAGGGAACATGATAAAAGAAGTTCCTAATTTCATGAAGAATGCAGTTTGTTTTATTTATTTGGTGCCTGGAAAGTATCCCAATCTTTCCCCCAAGGAAAAATGGATTAGACATTGGCAGTAGAAGTAAATGCAAACAAACAATGTGAGTGAAGTCATTATAGTGTTGCAGATCTTCTGACGCACTTCAGTCCTCCTTCCACCACATAGACTTAAAGCTGAACATGACCTTTAGCAGAGATGTAAGGACTTTTTCACCTCTAGATCAATTTTCCAGGTTTTGCACAAGTCAGTGACTTGTTCATTTCTGATGGCTATTTTATGGTCTTAGAGAACAATTACAATCCCACTCTTAGTAAATATATCCATCACTGTTGGCTGTTGTATCCTTATTATTATTATTTTCAGGGCCTGGAAAACCATGGGAGTTTCTCCTGTTAAGACTGAGGCACATCACTGAGTCAGCATGAGTGTGTTTATACTGCCCACTCTCTGGGCTATACCTCTTGTATGGGCAAAGAGGAGAATTCGGTCTGAAGAACTGGCCCTTTTTGGGTAACTGTGAAATTTCTGATGACTTGTATGTAAATTTCAATCCATATGTAAGTATGCAAAGATTTTGAGATTATAATGGGACATCCTCTGTTGCATCCAACCAAGACATTGCAGCCCAGCTCATTCCAACCTGCTTCTTACTGACACACTGCAGTGACTGTTGCCTCCTCAGCTGTGCTGGAAGAGGTGCTCATCTTTTGTCTATTGTAAGCCAGAAGTGAGCAGGGTGGGCAACCAACTACTGGTTTGGGTGTTAAAAACCATCATTCTGCAGAGGGTGATGCCGGTGGAAGAAGACACCAATCTGCTAGTGGAGATGTTCACCTTGCATTCTCTAACCTACGGCAGTCCCTGCAAACCAGGCTAGTCCAAATTGCAGGTCTCAACAAATATGATTCACTTCAACTGATGTAGGATGGAAATTGCTTAAACAAATAGGTCCATCACAGCCAATCCAAAGAGATGATAAACTTGGTAGTGTTGTGGTTTAAGCAGCCTGGGTCAGAACCTCTTTCACAAGCATATGGGGATGTTTTTGTCTTCCCTTTCAGTTGTTCAGACCAACCCATTTCAGAGTTCAGGGCTGTTGCTGGCAGACCCAAGGGCTTGGAAACTTTTAGAGAAGAGCCACTGGCAAATAGATAGGGATAAGAGGATAAGGGGTAACTTCTTCCAGCAGCCGAAAAGTAAACCTTATACAAGTCAGTCCTGAAGTGTGTAACTTATAAAGCATTACACATTGTTACATTTCAGGAAATGAAATGTCATTAGGCAGGTCTCATTTGTCAGATGAGCCCTAATAGCTATTTATACTAAAATGACACTCTTAGGACTTATTTGCATGTCAGACAAGTGAGTCAGTAAAACCAGCAAGCGATCTGCCAGAATATAAATGAAAAAAGGTGGCAGAGTTCTTTGAAGGCTTCTCACAGCTATCTTTTGAATTCAGATGTCATACGGGAAAACCCTGTGTCAAGTCCTCTGGCGCTGGGCAGCATGTTCTGTAGGGTCTTACGTTCACTGAAATTTAGAAAATGAACATGACACAATTTTTCTTGTGATCAGCCCTGTACAAAGAATAGTAAAAAGCAGCTATTTATTTTAAAATTGTAGACATCCTCAACAGCTTGTATTAAGATATTCATAGTAAATTTACTCATTTCCATCACCTTTCTAGGCCTGAAAAGCTGAAGCTGTCCTATTCGCTATTGTGTTTCTTATTTGTCCACAAAAGAATGAAGCCATGCATCCCTTCTATAAGGGCTTTGTAGCTCTTCATAGACTTTCTGTTCTATAATAGACCTCCTACAGAGCTGTCAACCTGTTCCTTTGCATGAAGTCGCCCTGGGTTGGTTCCTACCCAGTCCCTGGAGGATTTATTTCAGAGGGGATAACTCTGGAGTGAGCAAGCATAGTCAGCTAGAATAAACCTAGCTGTGGGAGTCAGAAGACTGGGGTTCTTTTCTTGGCTGACCACAGACCAGATGTTTGCTGCTAGGAAAATTACTTCATCTCTATTTTTCCTTCCTTTTGTTAGCTCTTTGGGTTTTGCACTGGCTCCTATTGAATGCTTCTACAGTGTCAAACACAACAGGGCCCTCACTGCAGATGACACCAGTGGGAAATGTAATAATAAGACTCAGAAATGACATTTCACAAGACTACCTACTTCTATTTCTGCCTACTGCATGGCAGCACCTGGCGTAGGGTAATAACAGCGCATTTCTTGGGAAAGAAAAAAGCAATATCCAAGGAATGAAATAAGGGTCAATCACTAACCCATCTCAGTCCTGTCATCTCTATGTGTAGACCATTGGACTTGTGGGCCCTATGAAATCTATCCAGGTGTACACGCTATAACATGTCCACTTGCTTATTTGCAGAGAAGCAGTCCTAATGATATGTCACTTTTGCAAGGTCTCTGTTTTATTTCAAGGCTGTGCTCTGCTACCTGATGATAATGCATATGAATGTGCTCCCAGATGTCGGTGTGAGGTGGGTCAATTAATTCCCTTCAAGAGAAAAATCCAGACATAGCTGACAGGATGTGGTCCAATTAAAAATGCTGAAGTTGGTTATGAAACTGAGGAGGTCTTGCACTCTGAAATGCCTTCATGTCACAAACTCTAGTCCCATACCCCACAACTGGTGTCAGGCTTTGCTAGAAGATGACTTTGTCTTCTCGTTGTCTCCTGTCAGTCATCTCAGAAAGTCTCATACAGAGTAAAAACAAAGTAGTTGTGTTTCAGGAATAGGGATTTTTAAATGAAGCTCAGACAAGAGACTTGAGTTTAATGTATGGACATGGCCATCACTCCAAGGAATGATATCACTGAGCAATGTGGACATGAACCACTTTGCATCAGCTTTGGGAGGGTTGCGAATCTTTTCTTGGCACAACCTGAGAAGACAGCATGGGCAAAGTATGACAGCCACGGTTCTTGTAAAACAGACAGCCCACTAATTGAAGAATTTTTTAGAAAATGTACTTTTTCAGGAAAAGCATCATACAAAAGAAAATAAATTTTTGATGTATTTTCTAGGACAAGCACCCAAAACACCATCTGCTAAAATGTAGCATGACAGTCCTCAGAGTAGCCATTTACTTAGCTGGGGCTCACACTTTTAAATTGTATTTTTACTGCGAGGTTTTTCTAACAAACTTTGAAGGCTTCAGCAAAACTTTAGCAAACTTTGGCATAAAAGATAGGGGTATGCTACTGAATTTAGTTAATGCCAGACGGTTAGAACTCATTGATAAGACCAAGGAAAATCACAATATTGAACAGTAAGCCTGACTTCAGAGATGGAGTAACAGAAATGGGGTGAAATACAACAGTATTACATGAAGACTAATATAATAGGAATTTCTGCCTTAAGCTAGCAGTTCAGCTGGAAAAGGCAGAGCAGGAGAAAGATCTGGGTGTATTCACAGAAGCCAGGATGGTGGCAGTGAGCCTGTCGTAAAATAAAATAACTCACATAAAATTAGTGAAAAAAGGAAATGCAGTTGTCCTAAAAGACATCCAGCAGCTCTTCTAGGAGAGAGGGCAGTACCAAGGGGCTTGAACCAGGCACGGGTGAGACACCACTTGCAACAGTGCAATGTAATTCTTGGTGTCCAAGCTCAGAAGGGATAAACTCAGACTAGGATCAGTCTAAGAAAGCACTTCTCTTATCAGAAGTGATTAAAGGTGATCAGTTTGTTTAGCCTAGCAAAATAAAGGCAGAAGGGGGATATGCTTACTCTTAGCAAATGAACAAGAGCAACTAATACCAGGATTTTAACTTGCCAGTTAGTTCTAATGGGGTTGATTTTCTAATTTTCAAAAGAACTTCACATATTTTCCCTTTTTTTACAATCTCCATAATGTTTAGTCCTGTCTGAAAGCCTTTTGTTTGAGAATTGAGTTTCTTTGTAAATGAATAGTGCTCAGAAAATATTTTTGGTTTTTTTTTTAAACCCTTTGGTAACTAATCAATAACATCTATTATGAAAGCCATAGATTAAATCAGAGCCCACAAAATGAAATTGGGTAAAACCAACTTTCTAGTGACACTTGCCATGTCTTTGAGCACCCAGCTAGTCCAGGCCAGGAAGCAACACGATTCTCCTCTATATGTACTAAGAACGCTGAAATTATACGTACATAGCAATATTATAGTAAAATGGCTATATAAAATCTTTCATACTAGGCTACAGTATGAAAATCTGCATGAATGGGCCATATTTATTTAATGAACAGAGGCCTTACTATTTCAGTAGTCATATGTACAATTTTAAGCACAAAAGACTGCATTTTGGTGTATATTTTTAAGAATCTAAAGGATATTGGTTCTGCCTTGGTAAGACCTCCTTTTGACATTTCCAGTGGCAGTATTGCTGTTGGAATGTCTTCATGTCACACTTAGCAGCTGCTTTCTTTGGGTCATATCCAGCCAAAATTAGCCTCTATATTTCCCAGTCAATGGACTTTCCAAAGCGCACCTGTGCTCCCCTTCATGACTTTTCAGGGAAATTTTCTTCCCTTCGGTAATCATGAACATGTCATTTATGTTTTATTCCTCATCAGAGCCAGCTTATAATTTGCAGTTTCCCAAACTACAGAAGAGAAAGACTAAGAATAAAAATCCTCTAGTTTGGCTTCCAGACTACTGATTTTTTTACTGTCACCTAGTTGCTGAAACACAAGTGGTAAAGCTGACCCATGAAAAAAATTAGCACAGGATGTTAAAGATTTATCTTGCCTAAGAAAAGCGATGAAGTTTTTGACTTTCTAATTAGGGGAAGGTTTGTTACAGTCATATTATATTATGAACCAGACTTTGACAGTGCCTCAGCTAACACATTGGTGATGATGTTCTTCTGAGTTGAATATATTCATGTGCAAGTTTATACTACTATGAATAAATGTCATAAGACCATTCTGACTCAGTTCAGTGGATTTATTGACTAAGACTACAAAACTTACAATCAATTGGCAAATAAAGTAGCGACTACAAAACATACCAGTCCCACCTACTGGTTTCAGTGCTGATGGATCACGCCATGTCATATAAATTCAGCTGTTAATTCCATCTGTTTTAACTTGGGTTTACTGAAAAATTTTCAAGTATTACAAAATCACTATGTAATTATGTTAGAAAGTAGAAGTATCAGTGGATACTACTGTAAGCAAAATTTATAATTTATATATAAATATGTGTTTATTATATTTTTATATATTTATTATGCATGCATATATACAATATATAAAATTGAGTATCATTACTATGGCTCAAGTATATCATTACGATACATTTAATAATATTTATTACATAATGGTATATTATGGCATATTGTGAAGTAAATACTATTCATGCCAGCTTTTTCTGCTGTTTTCTTCTTTGAACAGAGGAATTAGGAGAAGGGCAAAATATACCAATTACTCATTGGTTAGTTAATAGATCAGAAAAAATTTAACCAGCGCAAGAGTAAGTGGAAGGCTTTTAGGAAGTCTGGTTCATACCTTATTGTGCTACATATTAAATTTTCTCCTTATGCACACACATGATAAATGCAATATCTGAGTCGTGACCCAGGAAAACAATGATCAGCTTGGCCAACCTCTGATCTTTTTATCAGGGTAGGTACAGGGGAAAGACTCTTAATTGTTCTTAGTTGGATGAACTGTGCAGCTGAAATTAAGCTGAGGTTCAGCACAGTGCAGAGTGTCCATGGTTTCTTGCTTTCTTACTTGAGATGAGAAGAGGCATCATGAAGCAGATTGTCCTTCTAGACTGGATAACAGTGGACTGGAAGATTCTCAGTAGCTTTTGGCTTGGCTTGTCAAGAAACCAAAGGAAACACCATCAGGCACCCTCCCACTTTCCATCAGAGAGCAGGGGCTGTTGTCAACAACACTAAACCCCCTCCTTTCCCAACTATATTTTTATCTTACTGATAGAATATGGTACTTATGCTTTCTATGGCAGTAGTATGTGTGATTGATTTTTATGCTTTAATTGTGAGGGAGAGTTTTTCAGAGTTCATGGCAGTGTAAGAATAATTTTCAGGGATGCATGGATGTTTCAAGCAGATGGGTATCAAATATAGAGGATTATTATGGATGATCTGCAGTCTGAACTCAGTATGTTCCTTCTGAGCATGTCTACTTTCATAAGAGATCTCCACAGAAGGAAAAATAAAATTGCATCTATTTATGAAATACAAGGTACAAAATCACACATTGCACTGCTCTAAGCATCAGAGTACAACGTATCCTAAAAGGATGAGTAATAAGCAAGTCTGTGTAAGTTTAAGTTCAATTATTACATGAAAGTAGCAATAAATAGAACTAAACTTCCCTGCATGACTACATTCTTCTAAATGGCTGGGTAGGTGGATGTATCCCTAAAAAAAGGATAAACTTTCTGGCATTTTCTCAGCCATGGTGCATGCCCCAGTGCAACAATTCAAAATAGTAAAGAAATGAACTAGGGGACACATTTCCACAACCTCTCAGGAGGGTGCTGGAAAAGGTAGGAAAAATGTACTATTTTTTTTGTTTCTTGTTTCAACACGGCAATGCTGCTGCTGAAGAAATTTTAAAATGTGTTGAATTCTGAATTTCTAGACACTTTTTGGTCCTTAAATGAAAAATTTAATAAAGTTAAAGCATCAAAATCTGCCTTTTAGAACTGAGACAAAAGTGTACCTATGTATTTAATCTATAATTATAGATTAAAAACTAGCATTTTAGTATTTACGGAAAATGTACCCACCCTCAAGAACTCAGAGAAGAGAGGCTATTACTGAATATTTTTAGTCATACGTGGAGTCCTACTGACTGCAAAGAGACTATTTCTATGCCAAAGGCTTTGCAGGTCTGATCACTAGACCCACTACTGAGAAATGCTGAGCACTCTTGAAGCTGCTTTCAGCAGTGCTAATAACAGCTTACTGAAGATCACAGAGTCACAGAATGGTAGGGGTTGGAAGGGACCTCTGGAGATCATCTCGTCCAACCCCCCTGCTTGAGCAGGTATGTTTAAGATGTTTAAAGCTTGCAGGATTGAGCTCATGGTAGGAAACTACTGACAGAGAAGGAGGAATGGGAGAGATAAAATAGATTTTTTTTTCCTATTTTTTGTATGCTTACAAGACATGACTTCTTTAATCTCAGAGGAATTACATTAGAATGTTTGCAGTTTCAATCAGATCAATTTTAATGTGACAAAGATCCAAATTAAAGTCCTAAGTAAAAGATTAACCAGGATCCAGTCCGTTGTAGGAAAAAAAAGAAATAGACAGGAAGAGCAATTTTTAAACTTCATGCAGGAAAAAAAGTTTAGTGAGAAATACATTTTAAAAATCTTAATGTAATTTAAAGCCTTTCTTTATGTATAATATTAAAACTATATGCAAAATACACCTTGGTAAGTTTGGTCTCACTGAATAGCAGCTAAGAAATGCTCTTAAAATTAATTAACTAATGAATATATTCTATTAACTACAAACTTGTAATTAATTGTACAATACCTGGAAAAAAAATAAGAAAAACTTGCTCTTCAAGTACACAATCTTACATGTGAGCCAGGTATCCTGTTTTGGAGATGACCTGAATATACCAGGGCTATATCACCCACAGATAACATTTTAGCCTCCTGAAGAAATGATAAAGAAATTACAGTGCTTTGGACAGAAACAAAATATATTGGCTAGAAATTGGAATTAGAAATCAGAGAATTCAAGATAAGATTTTCAAAAGTGGCTTCCAAATATCAGGAATTTTATTCCTTGATTGAGCATAAAAAGGAATGTGGCCTGATTTTCAGAGTCCAGAATTTTATGATGGCAACAATCTTCAAAACTATTGTTGGTTTGTTTTTGATTTTCTTTTTTAAGAGAGTCTGAAGTCTTAAGTACACAGTTACAGGCAAAAGGCACAAATTTTTAAAGACCTGTCAGTATGTGGCTACACAGTGTTGCAAGGCATAACTGATCCGGTTACGTAAGTGAATGAGTAATTATTGGAAAAATTAAGGGTGGTAAGTCACTCTTTGAAGGGGGGCAGTTTCATTCACTTAGGCCTTGTAAGACCTAGTGGAACAGCGTGTGAATACATATAAAAATTTTCTAATTGACGGCCTGATACTCTCAGTCATCTGAACTCACTTTGGCAGATCAAGTCACTTTTGTCTAGATGCCTGATTACTGACTTAGAGGACTTGGACTTTAAATGCATTACATTCTGAGAGAACTTGATTTTAAACTTGTATGGACAATATTGTCCTTCAAGTTACCCCCCAAAAAATCAAGGGGTGTTTTCCTTACAAAAGAAACATATTTGATTTGAAATCATAAAGGGGCTTTCGGTAGGGGATGACATCACATCATTTTTCAGAGCAGAAGTGTGGTAGGAACCATTCTGGTACGTATGCGTGACCACCACCATATGGCTTGTTTCATGTTGCTTTTGTTTGTTTACATTAAAAGAACATTAACATTGCATATTTAACTGCTCAAAAGCTAACACATAGCAGAAGTAAGATGGTCTGTATAATCGTAATTCACTCCACTGGCGTAAATCAATTGTTATATAGTATTTAAGTGCATGATCAAATACTGGGTTTCCACTGGATCTTTTCCATGCTCAGTG
The DNA here is from genome assembly GCA_031468815.1 of Morus bassanus. Taxonomy (NCBI): domain Eukaryota; kingdom Metazoa; phylum Chordata; class Aves; order Suliformes; family Sulidae; genus Morus; species Morus bassanus. Next base: position 51,163,925 of record CM062567.1, on the reverse strand, counting down.
AATGGGCAGTTAGTCAACATTTATTTTATTCTCCAAATTGAGTGTGGGACTGATGGGAAAATTAGTTCAAACATTGCACAATACAAAATGATAAATTTTCTTCCACTGGAAAGATTCCTCTGTGGAAAGCATTTTTGTCTTGCTTTCACTAGAATAGCTGACCGTGCAACACTTCTACAAATCTGCTGTCCACAAAAAATAAAACCCACACCATTAATATCCAGCTGCAAAAATTTGGGCTGAATTCACTTTCCCAGCCTTTGTAACCTTCAGTGTAACAGTAAAACCAGTGTCTTCTGTAACAAACTCTCTTTTATTTGTCAGTTTTAAGCAGCCAGTACAGCTGAGAGAAGAGATAATTAGTAATCTCTTCCTTTATGTTCAGCATCTACAGAGTTGTAAAACCAAATACAGATTTATTACCTTTGTTCAAGCCTATGAAGGGCAAGAGGATGGATTAGGTACTGCTGAATACCAAGCCAGAATAAATGGAGTTTACACAAAGTTATGGAATTACTGTAAAAAAAAGGATAGCAGCTTTTTCTTGCAAGAACTCAAGACGCATTTTCTGAGCTTGCCTGTGTTAGCTTTTGAGCAGTTAAATATGCAACCTTAATGTTCTTTAATGTAAAATGCTAGTGATTTATAATCTTGCAGACAAAATCTTGAGTTTTCTATTCATTTTTATCCAGGTGCCATTGGTGGGAATATGTACTGCTGGAATGTGAGGGTAGAATGTAGCTTTAAACATGCTGGGACTTGGTCTGATGTTTAGAAGTATTACAGAATATAAGAAGATAAACATTCTTTATTGCTTCATATGCCTTGAACTGACTTACAGCAAACATTTTTTTTTTAATTATTTCTAATTCTCCTTTGGCTTTTTTCATAGATCTTCCCACACTAATGCTTTATGTGCCAACTCTTAAACAGTGAAGCTGAGGCTAAAGCTTGACTACTGTGATAAAAGATCTCCAAATTTCACCTGCATGTATAACTCCAGAAGATTTCTGATTATTTTTTTCTTCTTCTTCTTTATTTTAGGACAATTATATGCAGAAAGACGGGCAGCAAACAGCAGAGCGTGAAAGCCATTGATGTTAAAATTGAAACCCATCCCTTTGTGAATGACCAATATGATGCTTTTTGTGTAAAGGATGAAGGTCAGCACTGATATACTATTGAAATAATGCACCGTCATTGCTGTCTTGCAACATTAAAAGTTTTGCCTTCAATTTTTCTACTGCTGAGAGGCAAAGGGGAATGTTAAAGAATAAATCTTTATAGTAATCACCTGCTAAGTGAGCCAACTGCTACATTGGTTGCAGGAAATAAATTGCATTATCTTTTGTGTTTGCTGCAGTTTAGCAAGTTCAAACAGCACTACTGATCTGGAAGAACCCATTTTGGTGTTCAGAGGACATACTTTGTGGAAAAGAATATATCTGGCACCAGTATAACTGAGATGCCTGAAGCATCTCCCATACTCACCTTTGTAACTGAGCGTAACTCAGAAAGCTGGCTTCCAACCGCAAAACACTGCACCGTTGCATATCTATCAGTATACAACATTTGTATGCAAATAACTTCATTGCCTCCATTCTAATTTTTTGGTTTTTTGGGTTTCTTTTTTTTTGTTGTTAACAAGCGTAGACCAGCCTGCTAGGTACTCAGATATATCAGGGATGATTCTGAAAACCAAATTATTTCCAATTGAAGTTCATTCTTAAACTTTTTGTTATTCCAATGCCAAAACCCACAAGGAAAGATAGAGTCTCAGGGCAAAAAATAAATTGTTACTGACAGGCAGGATTGTGTAAAGAAATTTGGGAACCTGTAAAACAGATTGTTGATGTCCATAGTGAAGTTTCGCATCTCATTTTCAAGAAAAGCAGGGGCAAGCAGATGGCATTTATTGAGAAACAATAAGTTCACAACACAGGGGGGCATTTTGATAAAGAGTTAGTGGCAGCAGTGGGCATGAAAATACAGTTAAAGTGAAATGTGGCAGAGGTGATGCTTATTTGATGTGCACCCAGTCATTCAAAAATCGCAGAGTTTGACTGACCATCCTCTCAAATAACCCTCGTGATATCAACTCCAGGCTCCGTGCTGCTATGAGCGATGCCGGCTCCATCACCCAGTTGCTAATGTTGTCACACAAGCACCTTTGTGCTTTCTTCCATGCTGTTCCTCACATATAGTAGCAGCTCCCTGTAAACATCTGCAAAACTCCCTCATTGTCTTCTTCAAATCTCTCTTTTGTCATCTCAAGCCTCCCCCCCTCGAGAAAAACCTTGCAGTGGGTGGGACAGCTGTGGGATGCTGAAATCATTGCTCTGGCCCCCATTGTTCCATTGTGCCCTTGTGCTCCCCTGTCTGTCTCCACCTGCTGCGTCTGAGCTTACACGTAGATGCTGGGTATCGGGGAAGGAACTGTGTTTGCGTTTTGCATTTGGTTACTGCTCATGGTAAAGGGGCAGTAAAGGTGAAGATAAGAACATAGTCTGACAATCCTTGTGGGAGAGGAGTACTACATAGGACTCAGAAACTGCATAGTTAAAACTCAGGGGAAAATTCACATCGTTTGCAAAGAAGAGGCAATTTATGAACAACTTGTTTTGTACAAGGCAGGGAGTTTCCTGATGACAGAATGGGATGATTGTGCCAATACATTCACCAAATAGTCCTTACACACAGAAACATTTCTGGATGACAATAAGGTCCCCTCTTCTCTGAATGCATAAAGAATTTTGGATGCAGAGTTGATGTTTGAAGAGAAAGGCTTGAGTGAAGTTGAGTGGCAGAGCATAGTCTGTAGTTGGTATGAAAAGAGCGAAGTCCAGAAAGGAAATAGCCTTAACACGCGAGTGTAACACACAGTAACACACAAGCCAGCACAAAGCAGTTGACTGATGAAAGAACATCCTACACCTCAGGGATGCCACTCAGTTTTGGGAAGTAAATTTTCAGTAGAGAAGCAGCAACAGCAACCCCTACACCACAGCCTCAAACATAGCATATCTGTTCTGCTGTTTTGTACCTGTGAGTAATAATTACAAGTCTAAATTATGATTAATGAACTATTTCTTACTTGAAACCTCCCAAGAATTTTTTTTCTTTCAGTAAAGTGGACAGTGCTTTTAACTGATACAATTTCAATTATAATACAGTAATACATTAGTATTAAGACCTGTGTATTGAAATCAAGTACAAAAGGCAAGTTGTTTTGCCCTGCCGAAAGTGATAAATCCCAGGTTTCTTACATTGAGACCTATGTCCACATACACAATAACTGCAAGCCCTTTCATTTCTTCCATAGCCATCCAACCAATAATCTGCAGTCCCACATGAAATTCATCCAGTTCTTTCTCCAGTATTTCTTAACCACACCCTCTACCCATCACCTCCCTGCCTTCAGGGCACTCCCAGCTCCTTGCCAGTTCCTGGCATGGCAGGCTGGGCAGGAGGCAGCATGTGCTGAGGCTGCCTTAGAGGTATGAATATGCTGGTTTGTCCACCTGTATGTAGTGCTGATCGTCTGGCCAGCAGTGCTTGTGGGAATGGGTAAGAGCTGAGTCCTACCTGTGCACATCCCAATGGAAAAGACGCCTGGCTTTGGATTTTTCCTTTTTTAAACTCATCTCACCAAAATGTGCAGATGCTCAGCAGCTCTCCCTCTTTGTCAGACTTGGCTGAAATCAGCCAAAGGCTCAGACAGAATGACAGGTTGAGGATGGACAGAGGGAACAGTCACATCAGCCTTCTCTTCTTTAGAAACTAAGTTAGAATCATAGAATCATAGAATGTTCTGAGTTGGAAGGGACCTGCAAGGATCAAAGTTGATGATTGTAACTTCATAATTCTATTTTCAGTTCTTAGGACTGTGCAAAGGGCGTCTTGAACCACCATGAAACTTCTGGTACAAACCATCACAAAATTCGCTTCTTAGGCCTTGGTTTACAATTAGTCTTTACTCAATTAACACTTAGTATGAAAATGAGTTCAGCTGAACTGCTTAAGTGTATACCTCAGCATGCCTCAACAGCTGGGGCAGTGGTCAGATGCTAGCAAGAGCTCTGGGTTTAAAAATCCTGAAGAGAGAGATTTTTCTGTGCTTCTGAAATGATTTTTTTTCTGTATACACAGAAGAATCACAGCAGCCTTTGATACTAAGAGTTAAGTTTTACAGGGAATTGGTCTAAGAGCTATGCTTGACAGGGAAAGATGTAGCTGTAATGTCTTATGAGTGCTGTGAGTATTGCTGCAGTTTTCGCAGCATAGAGAAATGTGTCTTCTCAGTTTCTCAGAAACAAATGTTTTATGCAGCCATTAGAACCAGGAAGACAACTCTGTACCAGCTCAGGGTCTGCTGAGATCAGAAAGTTTCTCTTGGCCCCAAGTGCCAAAAATTACCTAAAATATATTAGATTCTACCTATTCTGAAAATGGAGTATCACACGTAAGGCAGATCTGGCCCACAGACTGTGTATTTATTCTCTGTCAAAGCTCATAAGGAAATGCCTCAAAGTATAAAAGAGATAATGCAAGAAAAACAGAAAGCTGGAATTTTTCCTACCAGTCTTATTTTTTCATAGGACCGCATACCATTCAATTTCACATGTATATAATCCTCCTGGTTCCCTTTCTTATATTTTTTTAAATGCAACAAAGGAAAGATCTCTTTGTTAATAGCTCCCAGGTTTTACTGGTTCTTTCTTTTGCTGACCCACTGACATTTACAGGCAACAAGTAAGATCTCTATTCTATAAGGCTTTGATTTGCTGCCACCATAGAAAAACTAAACAGGCAGCAACTTGTAGTAGTACAGCATAAATGCAAATAAAACTTTGTTAAACATGACTGCTGGCTCCAGATGCCCATCAAAGCTTGATGGCTTATGTACATATTTCAGTTTGCCTTTTTTCAGCAGTAAGAAAAAAAGAAATTAGTGTATTCTTTACAGCAAATGCATTAAATGTACTTTAAAAGAGCAATCAAAATACAATTTGCTTTATGTAATAGTTGAACCATTTCTTTTTATTTGTCATGATTTGCTATGGATATGAAGTTTTTCATTTTTTCATTGCTACAGCTTTCTTTTCCAGAGCTTTGCATATAGCTGACAGTGAATTTCCAGCTACCTGGTGATGTCATTTAAACTAATAAATGAAGTTATTCTTACAAGCCCTATCTGATGAAAGAGGTATTGTCATCCTAACATCGGTAGCTTACAAGCAGCACTTATATTGGCTATGATTGAGTTTTGGTTCTTTGTGCTCTATTTGTACTCAGTATTTTTATCCGAAAGAAGAAATCCATATGCTTCAGTGTCTCTACAGTCAAGAAGGAAAACAAACATCCACACTCATCTTTCACAGGGCTGAGTGTTAAGAGCTGCATTTTCCAATTTCTTAATGACGAGATGACATCCTATAAATTCCAGTGGTCTCTCTGGAAAAACTCTGTTGAATTGGGTGGTTGTAACAGGGGATGTTTTATTTTAAAGAGGATGTTTCATGTCAGCTTTCAGAGCATGGTACACAGTTAAAGTAGCAATTGTAGGCAATCAGATTTCAGTAGATTCCCAGTTCTGCCAGGTGACGTGGAACATGAAGTCTGTATCTTTTTCCTGTTGGTTTTTTTTTTGCATTGATCTTAGGCTGTCCTTTCTTTAGACAGTATTTTATCAAGACATCTCAAAAAAATATTTACGAGCTGATGAGATGCTTGTAGTTTAAATCAAGAAGATGCTTCTGGAGGAATCTGGATTGGGGAGGAGGAGTGCTGTGTTCTTAAAGTGACTTGTGTCAACTCTTTGCCAGAAATCACATGTCACAAACTCCACACATGGTTTGGAGTTAAAGTTATTCTTCAGAAGGGCCATAATTCCTAAAAGCCAATCATGACTGAATGTTCCAATTCAATTAACAAGAGGCATCTTCAGTCCCTTTTAAAAAATAGTTAATGAGTCTCTAAGAGGACTGTAACCAGAGTCATCACTAGCCCTAACATATCTATGCTCAACACTAATATCTTTGCTTGGCCATTTATTCCCATTCAGTTGTCAGATGTTGACTCTATCCTGATTTCTACCCATGTATATTGAGTTCTTTATTGACTGTGGTGGTGATTTTCACTCCAGGAAGCAGTCTGTGCCAAATTACCACTGATGTGAGGATCTTCTTTCTACTTATGCATTGTCATATATCTGTGCTGTGCTCTCCCGCTGTGTAAAGTAATCCATCCATGCTTACTGCAGGTCAGCTGCTAATGTATGGAGCCCGGTTAGGTGTTTGACCTCACTGGCATTATGTGGCTCATATTTGCAACATCTCATCTTCATAAAATGGCATCCAGAAGGTCACCAGCTGAGTCTGTTGCTTGCAGCTGATGTTAGGACACCAGAACTCTCTGTGGCAAACTCAGGAAAAGTCATGATGTCCAGAACTGGATTCCAAGTTTCCGGGTTTGAGGATGTGACCTCACACACAGGCAGGCAGAGCATGGGATCCGCTGGATGGGGCCTGCGTGCTGAGGCAAAATAATCAAGCACATCAGGCTCTTCTACTGGGAAGTGTGCATTGGGTTTATCTTGGCAAGCACCAAGGAAATATGCTGGTTTACGGGAGGACAGATGAGGGGAGAAGCAGTGTGTCAGATGGAGAGGTCAGCACCCGTTCAGCACTGGAGGAGCCTGGTCCTCATCTACCAGCGTCACCACTCTAGGCAACCTCTGTAGTTGCCTTAACAAAGAGCACTGCTGTTCCTCCAAATGACAAGCTGCTGCCAACACATCTTCTGTCATGCTTCGTGGCCCAGATCTGTCTCCTTCCAGCAAGAAAATGGCCTGAGTGCCAGCACTGAGCACAGGCTGTTGTTCCAAACAAGCCCATGCTTTGCCACCTCCTGGTACAAAGGCCACAGCCAAAAGCCTCTAGGGTGTCCCCAGAATTGTCTCAGTTTGATGAGCTGCTGTGCCAGTGTCACTTCTGTACGTGTACCAGAAAGAACAGGTTTGGCAAAAGGCTGAGCAGGAATTGTCATAGCAACTGAGACTGCAGTAGGATGAGGAGATGTAAGGTGCTGCGACCCTGAAAATTCCTGTACATCTTGCACGGGAGAGGACATGAGCAAAACGGATGTAGGAACTTGAGTACATCTTTTCAGGGTATCAGCTTTCACTTCATCTTGTCCATGCTGTCACTCAATATGCTCTGCAGCAAGGACACGACCTTACGAAGTCTCATACGAGAGATTCAGAAGTTCAGTGTACAGTGTTCATCCATTAACATCTTTTAAATCTCTCCATTTCTTTCTATTCACACATCAGCCAGATCTCTCTTTCAGGATCTCATTAGTCCCTGCTGCCACATGATGCCAAATTTTACAGTAAAGCTCCCTTCAGCTTCCTTCTTTCCTGGAAGGTTATAATGTGCTTTTTGAATGTGGTTGCCATAAGGTAAATGTATTTAACTAATGTATGTGTTACTTTTCTGCTTCCTCTGGCCACAGGATTAAGAAGCATGGCTTTGTAGATAAGAATACCCTCTGACATATAATTGTCCCATACAGCCTCGGGATCAATACTTCTCTCAGAGCAGATACACAGCTCCCATTTGTACTGATGGAAGTAGCTACATAAATAAAGTACATGAAATGCAGGAGTCTGTAGCCTTCCTATGAGGCAATAAAATATTTTTTTTATTCCTTTCATCCACATCAATCTGTATTCATCCGACCAGTTCACAGGAAAGGCATTAGCTGTTAACTGCTCCTCACTTCCTCAGATGCCAAGCCTCCATAAGACTGTACATAAACTAAGCTTTGTGCAGCCTCAAGAGCTTGTTTTTTCTGTCAGTATGTGTGTGCATAACTCCCACTAACTTCTGAAGGTGTTAGACAGTATATATATATGTGTACAGTACAGAGAATAGACTTCAAAGCTTTGACTTCAGTAGCGTGTCCCTTAAATTAGTGGCAGATGTTTTCAGCATGCCCAACTGAGAAGTCTATCACAATTTCTAAAATCCTGATCCAAAAGAACTTTCACAGAGCATGGATATTTATTGTAGGATGTTCATTTCACTACAAGGTAAACAACTGGCAACTTAAATATATCATACTTCTAAATAAACACGTATTTACTTATGCCTGGGTCAGAAGTGAGTAGGTGATGGGAAAAGCTGTGGCTGGGACTCACAAGGACCTTGCAGAATGTCCTTGGGGCAAAAGCGGAAAAGCCTGAGCTTTTGCAGAAAGTAGATTGAGAAAAGCTTTTCTGTCAAAACTACTGCCCATTGAAATCCTGGACATGAATTAGTGTCAATGGAAAAGTTGTTTGTAAGGTCTTGTGCTGATGCTGTCCTAAAAGTAGACTCTAGCAAAGTAGCAAGGGTGCTCTCCGGAGATGTTTCTCCTTCTGCATGTTTAGGAGCATAGTCTTGGAGGTTGCTTTTTCAGCTTCCAAGCAAAAGTCTTTCCAAGGAACATAATCTTTGCTTAGCCAACTGAATAATTAGATTTTTGTACCACAGCAAACTGTTTCAACAGGAGAGATCAATACTAGAACACAGATCTGGCCCTAAGTTTCCTTTATCCCATATAATTACCAGAACTCCTGAGCTATTACCTATTAGCCTTTCCATTTTTGGTTGTTCTGTATCAGGACATAACTAGGTTTTGAATCTTCAGCTGTTTTGGCAAATGGAACTGTTGTTTTTTCTTCCACAGTCAATAAGGGCTCTAGAATCACTGGGAAAAAAATCCCAGATTTGAAAAAGCATATAGAAGCCTTTATTTGTACCAACACTGTGTTTTGTCCACTGGGTCTCTTGGTAGGATCATGTTCTTGCATTATAGGTTTTTTTGTTTTGTTTTGGTTTGGTTTTCTGTGACCAAGAGATGTCTATTCCAAAAGAGACTGTAAAAAATCTGGAGAAAATGGGGACATGGCAAACCCATCTTCAAGAGCACTTCTGAGAGAGGAAGACATTTGAGAGAAAACACAATGCCTGGAAGTTCTCTAGAAGATCTCGACCCACCTTGTTAACAATAGCTGAGAGTTCAAATTTGGTTTACACTGATGTGGGCAGTTGCCTGCCTCCGCTCTGCACCTCTGTCATGCAACCAAAAACTCAATGAAATTGGCTTTGTTATTGTTTACAGTAATTTTTGCTTCCTGGTTCTTAGTGCTCTCAGCAGAAATATTATCAAACAACATCCTGTTAGATTTTATATCCCAATAAATTTAGCTCTTCAGATTCTCACAGAGAGCAGAGCTATGTTACCCATGTTTTTGTTAAGTTGAAGAGCATGAGTCACCATTTATTTTAAGATGTCTCTAGCCTAAAATAGGGGAAATTTGAGTATCTGGGAAGAAACTTTTGATTTTGAGAAAGACTAGAAGACTAGAGATAGTCTGAAGAATGACTGGTGCCCATCTGGGCCTTTCCTTTCTGTGACTGTGGACTGGGTTATTGCTCAGCCTCTGACCGCTTGTTACAGTGTAGTAGACAATAAAATGCCAAACAATTTCACAAGCTTTTCTGCAATTAAGAAAAATGACTGTGTCCAAGCTTTTGCTTTCCAGTCCCAACCTACCCAAGCCTTTGTTAGCCTTTGTAGAAGCAGGCAGAGAAGACAGCTGCAGCTTGACATCCTGGGCTGACTTGTTGGAAACAAAGCCCCGCTAAATACGTCACTGCTACATATTAGTAACTTCACAGTTATCACATCACAGTTATAGCCCAATATATACCTTCCCAATTACAGGTAAAAATAGTTATGAAGGAGGATAAGGGCATGAATCAGACAAGATGTATGAGTTTTGTGGACGTGTGTAAGTTTGTCCTCGGGGTAACTCTTTTAGCCCTGCAAGGTCTCTACAATCTCATTTCTTCTTTCTTTTCAGATAAGCCCTGTGGGGACCCGCCATCCTTCCCCCACACCATCCTGCATGGCCACACTGGCTTTGAAATGGGAGATGAGCTGCTGTACGTTTGTGCCCAGGGATACGTCATGGGCAACAAGGAGACGGCGTTCACGCTGCTCTGCGACAGCTGTGGGGAGTGGTATGGGCAGGTTCAGGCCTGTGTTAAAGGTAAGCTCACCCAGCACATGGAGCATCCCTCTGGGAGGTGGCAGCCTCCCGTCAGCCCAACCAAAATGTTTTCAGGCTTACAGGGGTGTCTCCCGGGCATGTGCAGTCCTGGTGAAGGTCTTGGTGACTAGAGGATCAATGTCTTAGCTGGCCCAACAGGGCTTTTACAATCCCAGACATCTCCAGTAAACCCCAGGAGAGGATAATTTACTCATACTTATATGAGCATAAAGTTTCTTTCGGGGTAGCAGGAGCCATTCAAAATAAAAAATTGGGATTTTTCTAATGCCATATTTATTTTTTCCGTATTCGTTAACCCCATTTCAGGGATTCACTGAATCTTATCTCAGGGTTATCATTCAGCTCCTGCCTTCCAGTCCACCGTATTCCTTCTTTTTCCCACAATTCCTTTTTTTTTCAGTACTGAACATAGTTTTTAATGACTGGAAAATAACCTTTGGGAAGATCCTTCACTTGTGTATTTAATATCAGAATCAGCCCCTTTCTGGAAATCAGCTGTTTATAATCTTGTATGCGCTCATTCTGTTACTGGATGAGGTTTATGACTTTTCAATGTACTCACTTTGTTTACTTAAGGAAAGGGATTACTGCAGACGTTAAAAGAAATATCAGAGGTATTTTTTTCAGAGTAGTTCAAAAGCCATGCCCAGGCAGTGTTAGTGAGCCAAAGACATTGTTTACCAGATAGAGCGCACAATGCAGGTTTTGTACATCTGCTATGTTTATTTTCACACAAAGCCACAGGGTTGCTGCAGAGCAGGCTACTGAAATGAAAACTCAGTGTTGTCCTCACATTTGGGAACCTAAAGCAAGTACAGAGAAAAGCTGGTGTCTTTTTGTAGGTATGCACTAAGCATGGCCTGCACGCAAATAACATCTTTCCTTACCATAGACATGCTGAAGCTGTCCATGGCTTTATCACCTGGTCACCAGCCTTACATCTTCATATGATGCTACACACTGAGGCCCCTGAGACAACATCCTCCTTACAGAAAAGACAAGGTGCCATGGTGGTACTGTGGCCCCATGGAGACAGGGATCAATACCTTTCAAAGGCACAGCAGACCCACACATAACTCCCCCCAGCTTGTTTATATTTTCTAGGTTGAATTGAGCTGACCATCCTTTAGGTGTTCTTGGATTTTTATTTGGGATGCAAAATGGGTAATACAATAGCTGTCCATCTTTTAAGCCCCAGACTTTGTCCACTGGCTTGTAAGAAGCCAGTCTGGCTGGACTGAGCTTTTACTAGCCCTTTCCTAGTGCTTTAGCACTTTTGAACTTTGGGCCTTACGTACATGATGAATGCCGCTTCCTTTTGGTAGGTTAGGAAAATTAAAGACCTATGTAAGTTAAGAGAGCTGCCTGTGCCACAGAAGTAGTCTGTGACAGAGCGGCACAAATACAATTTGGGTTAGAGCTAAGAAGTGAGATGGAAAAGTAAAAAAAAAAGTGTATTATTTTTTAACTTGCCCCAATAAAAAGGCATACAATTTTTACCTGGTACCATGCTTTCAGGATTTTTGTCAGCAAACACAACAGTAGCTAGCCAGATATTTACTCCATTAAAAGGAATGAAAGTGGATTTTCTTATCAAATAATTTGACTCAAGGAATCAGGCTTTTATTAAACAGCAAAAACAAAACGTAAAATTTTGATCAAGAATCAAGAAAATCCACCTTTATATGTTAGTTAGATTCTGCAACAAACTTGTAACTTTCCCCTTGTTTAAACATAAGCTAAATAGTACCATGAGTTCAGATGTGGATGCAATCCAAATTCTGCTTTCTCATTCTCTTTCTCAAGTTACCCTGCTCAATGCATAAACCTCATAATTTTTCCAATATTTATGAACAGTCATCAGAGTATCTTGCTATATTTTTCAGAGAGATATTACTCCTTTAAGATGATATTTCTGGCAAAACAGATGAATTTTAAGCAAAGGAATGGGCAGCTGTTGGGTAGCTGAGCTATCTATATGGGCTGGAGTTAGCACATCCATTTCAGAACCTATATATTCCTTAATGCCCAGGGCCTTGCAAGAAGTTATTTTTACTCATGAATATATACCACCAGGCAGTGGGTAATCAGGAGAAAAAGTCAAACTTGTTCTTAGGAGATACTAGTCATTTCTGTGCACCAGGGAACCAGATACTCAAAACCATTCAAATGGGATAGAGGTACAAAAAAAAAAAAAAAAAAAATTTGACATCTTTCTGAACTATTTCAGCTTCCAGAACTGTAATTACAAACAGCAGTTCAGATGATTAAGTGAAATACTGTGGGGAGTGGAAGGAGAGCATGGAGGGAGGGAAGGAAAAAAGAGCATCTACATCTGATAACCCCGTGGGTCTGAATCTCTAATCCACACCAAGTTGATACTTCTTTTTCCTTCACTGACATTAGTGCAAACGCTAACTTTATCATATGTAGAAATAAAACTGTATTACCCCAGAGTAAGGAAGAGAAAGAATCAGGCCATTTAAGTTGTATGTTTCACTGTTTTCCCTGGATAAATAGTCTATTTCCCCTGTTTTTCCTGAGCCTTTCACATAGCCGCAGGGGAGAGAAAAATATTTTTAAAAGAAATAGGAAAGTGTGGCTGTAAAATCACAAACATCAACACTGGAACTTGAGAGCAGATGTAATATTGTGGATTATGATTTTTAAAATTATGTAAATGTAGACTTCATGCTGAGGGGCTTCCTTTGATTAATGTTTTTCAACCACTTTAAGGACCTGGGATAGAAAATAATGTATGTGTTCAATTAATAATTATATAGTGAATCTTCCTGATCACAATTCTTAAGAAAGGAGGCTTTAGAGGAAGACTGAAATGTGTGATAATAGGATTCATTTTTTTAAAAAAGTAAGAATTCAGTGAAAATTAACAGAAACCCAGAACTGAATTAAAAGAAACCTGATTTCCAGTTGACATATATTTTGGGTTCATAGTAGAGAGGAGAATAATTATTAATTAAGTACTCCAGAAGATAGCACATACACTGCTTTTTAAGTGCTTTGAGGCAAGAGTATCTTCCCTATCATGAATGTTAATGCCAGGACTTAAAGGAGAATTTATATCCCTGTTGTTGGCAGAGTGGGCCATTTGTCCTAACTGGCACACAGCAGAGGAAGGATGATTGTAAAGCCACTCCAATGAACATTTAAGTGCTTTATTTAGAGGCTGGTAAGATGATACGGTTCCCTTATTCTGCATCTGTGCTGGGTGAGCAACTGGAAATGTGAAGTGGTCCCAATGTTCTTACACCAACACAACAGGACCATGAGGAGAAAACTCTGGTCAGAGAATTAAAAGACATAGGGCCTGTTCCTACATCTTGTACTGTTTCCGAGACCATATTCTCTGCTGCTTTCTCCACCTCATCCCTGAAACAATGATAATGTTCATCCAGTTTCATAAAGCTTTCTGAGATTTGTGGATGTTACAGCTGCGTATTACTGTCCTACTTGGTAACGGCCACATCATAATGCCCAGCTTTCCAGGCAGAATGTCAGACTAAACAGCAATAATTGGGTTTTTCTCGTGTTTATGTAAAAGCATTGGACCTGCTTTACATTCCCAGTTGCTCACCCAGAGCAGATTCAGAGTCAAGGAACTATCATCATAGCAGCATCTAAATATAGCACTTAGATGTTCGGTTAAATAGCTTTACGATCATCTTTCCTTTTTGTTTTGATCCAGTTAGAATAGATATGGTCATTCTAGCACCCAGGATGTAAGTGTACAACTGTACAGTTGGCAAATCTCTAAATAAAATGAAAAAATATATTATGCATCAATGCACTCATAATCCAAAATATGTTGGCAAAACTTGACTATGGGCATAACTGAACAAAATCATTTTGGGGTTATATTAAGTAGATTCTGGACACAATAAAGTATGTTGTAAATTAAGAAAGCAGTAGATTGCAAGTGGCTTTAATGTACATTGCACACGCCAGGTAATGGACTCTAATTTTTAATCAAGATGCTTTTCAAGAAGAAAAGTGGCTCTGTATAGTTAGTGTTTTCCTGCAATTTCTCATCATGAAAAGACACTGTGTTCTAGCTGAAAACACAGGGATATTCAACCCAACAAAGCAACCTTAAGCAGAGAACAGGGAAATACATGATTTTGCAGTTTATTATTTTTTCTATTTCTGTTGAGAGAACATATTTGTTTCACAAAATATATCCTGAAGATTTGCATTGTAGTAAGGTCTGAAAGCAGATGCTATGTGCCATGCTGTGGCTGTCCTGCTAAAAAGTGGCCATTGCTAAATCACTTTTCTTTTTTTCCCCAAATGAACTGTAGGTTCAATATCAGGAGCATTAATCCTAATATTTCAGTGGGGGGATCAGGGCTGCTTTGCATTAGGCTGTGTCCTCAAGAGTTTGCTTCCTCAAAGAGAAGGCAGATTAGATGGCTGGGAAATCATGTCACATCTCTGCCCTAAAACTGGCTAAGAATAATGTCATATATTTATCCCTTTCCCTTGACTGCTTTGGGTTTTTTCAACTATAAACTTGTGGCAAGAGAAGTCACATCTGCACATTTAAGGAACCTCTCTGGTGTCAACACTTGGATACTTGTCTAGTGCATTCAGAGCTGGTCTAACTTTTCCACACTGAGGATCATACTTCTGATTTCAGTGTAAGGATGATTTGGCTGACTTTTACCACCTCTGAAAGCTCCCAGTCTTTTTGCCTGATTCAACTAGTCTCATTACTTCAAAAACCATTTTCTGAGTTTTCAAGAATAGTATTGATTTACATTCATGTGGTCTGTCAGCATGACTAGCCAGCATAATTTAATTAATTTTCTTTTTTTTTTTTTTTTTAATGGGGAGAGTAAAACAAAATGTCTCTGGCTTTTGATCTTATTTGGGAATGCTTTTTTTTTTCCCCTGACAGTGCTAAGGGAGAGTTGTGACAGACAAACAAAGTAAGCAACAAAATATGTCCATGGCCTGTCAAAACAATTGTTATGACAAACTTTGGTTCTCTTTTCAGGTCTGACCCTGAGCAGTTGTATTAGATTAATGTAAAGTATTGATCTGGCATGAACTGATTCTGCCAAATCAGATTAGTTTAAAAAATTATGATGGGTTATTCATTTATATTAGCAGGCTTTCTGCCAGAATAAAAATCATTGTCCCCCTTGTAGCTGTTGGAAAAGATAAAAGGCAACACAAATTCTGTCTAGCATACTCTGGTTTATTTGGGAGCAGTGTGTTTGTGTGCCTGATGCAAGCCAAATGGATAATTCTTCGAGATGCTGTAGTTCACAAACCTGACTGATCTTAGGCAAATCAGTCTACACGCTCTTTTCTTTCCCACCCTTAAAGACAAATGCTGTCTTGTTAATGTTTGCTGTACCTCCTTTGAGATTCTTAGAATAAAGATGTTTTTATACAGTAGAAATGTTTATGGTGATGGTCTACATGGAGTCAACTTTCAATTTCCTGTACTCCAAAAATACATTCACAAAATATGCAGTGTACTTCATGGCTGTCCAAAATAGCAACACTCAAAATAGAGCTCGGATGCCAATATGCTATCGAGAAGAAAAATTAAACTGATCCTAGAGTGTGGAAAACCAGGCTCTCTGGTTTTGCCTGTCTCTGTGTTTGGTCACTGCTTTCACATTAGGATGAAAAGTTGAAGGAGATGAAAGCTCTTTAGGACTGGATGCTTCCCAGAAAGGACAAGGCTAAATTAAAAGGATTTTACCTTTTAATTGAGCTTCACATCTTTGGTAGTATGCCATTTCAACATCTGTTGCTGTAAAATGTTCATTTCAGCCTCAGTAATCCCTCAGACAGTGAGTCCAAACTCACTGATCCTTCAGTCTGCCAGAGGAGGGTAGGGGGAAGATGTAACAATGACCAAATATAGAAAGATTTTGGTCTTGGACTAATAAATTTCAGTGCTGGCTTGTCTTAAAACCAGACTTGCCTGGATAGGAAGGAAGATGCAACCACTGTTAAATCAGTGGCTAACTGTTTTAAAAATGTGTATAAATAAAGGTTACAACTATTTGGATAAGAGGTGGAGCTGAATCTACTTTGGTTGTTGCTCTTCAGTACTGAGACTAAAATTCAGAGAGCTGGAAAGCTCAGGAAAGTGCTGAGTAGGTAAGCAAAAAGAAGTGCAAAAGTTGTGCAATCTGTTCCTGGAAAATCAAGCTCAGGGCTGACTTAAAAGATTGTCATGGTAACACAAACTCACTAAATACCAAATCCAAGCCCCATTTGAAGGTCTGAGGCCGAGAAGAAAGAATAGACTATTATTACTGTGTAAGTTGATTCAAGATCATATAAATCAAAGCTTCAGAGTAAGGGGGTCTGTATTTCCTTTGATGGTTAGAGAGCTCAATAGTTGCTTTCATTCTGGCATCCCATAAGCTAACATTAGTTATGTTGATAGTCTTTGCTATAAACTATACAAATACGGGAGATTGCATATGAAAATACATTATAGCAGCTTTACAACTTGGGCCACAATCTGATTGTCAGAGGGAACAAAACTGCCTTATGCAGTGACAAGCAGTGCATAATGAGCTCCAATCTCAGGCTCTCTTTAGACTACAATGGACTTTTTCTTTCCTCAGCTGAGCATTAAGAAAGCACCAATTCATTTCTACGCATGCAGGATCAGGCCCAAAGACAGCAGGTTTGATGGAGACTTGATTGATGGTTCAACAAACCCTTAATATGTTCTGATAGACTGAGGACTCATATTTTACTAGGAGCACATGCTCTCTCCTGATGTGCCTCCACAGGACTTTCTTCTAAAGGGCTGAAAGTGTATGGCAGGAGAGGCACTAAAGGGGAAGAGCTTCACGTTCTATAAAAAGCATATTACTACAGTTGTTAAGCCTTCACCAATGATCCATACTTGTCAATAAGATTAATACTAGCTGCCCATTCATATTGCTAACCAAAGAATAGGTCTGGAGGAAACAACACAAGCATACAACTGTGATTTTTGTTCATTGCTGTGTGTGCATGCACTAGAACACCATAACGTAAAAGTCAATGTTTCATCCTTAGCTGGATTACTGTAGTCTGAAAAGTAAATGAGAGGCAAAAATAGTTAGAGGTACAGAAGACATACTGGTGTGATGATTCATCTCAAAAAAGAAAACAATGACCATCACAGTTGGTAAATGGTGAGTTCTCACATTACGATGTTCCAGTTCATATACATCCAATAGACATCTATAGGCTGTCCTGAGAGACACTGGACTTCAGTGAAGCAGGCATGCCGGATACCAACTTTTAGCCAGAGTCTGGATGGTAAGAAGACAAAATGGCTTGCGGCACCATATCCACGCAAAGAGAGTGCCAGGTAGAAAAATTCTTAAGTGAGAGCAAGACAAGGGACAGTGTCGGACTAGCATCGGATGGCTATCATAACTGCTACATAGCAATGGGCCAGTGCCACACAGAGCTTCATAAATGTGTTGCTAAAATGCTTTTGTATTCAGAGGTACCCTCCAGTCATTGACAAAGGTCTGAAATACTGTTGGCAAAGATTTTAGGATGAATTAGAAAAGTGAGAGTCATACCAGGAAGCTTTCCACTCTGAGAGCTGGATTCCCCTGTTTGTTAAGTTGTCTTTGCGCCAGATGGAAGCTTTATCCTGCATTGGAGAGGATGGGGAGGATCTAGAGGACTGCACAAGCAGATGAGGACACTTGGACCACGAGGGAGAGAGGTCCATTGTTGGCCCTGTTGTATTCCGTGCAGGTTTCCCCCTACACCCTTGCTGTGAGATGGGGGGACCTGCTGAGAACATCCAGTTCTCCAGCATGATAGCTTTCACAGAGGTATTAACTCTCCGCAGGCTATGTCGCACATTTTGGTTTCCTCAGCATAACTGCTTTGGTTTACGGTAGACCGGGACGCTATTCCAACAAAAATACCTTTTGCTAATACTCATTCTCTTCTGGCACCTGGCTTAAGCTGTTCTGGCAAAAAGTAAGCTGGTGTGAGCTATATCACCACTAAGTGGTTTTGGTCAGACTGGTTTGACAATATTTCTAATCTTTCTTAAGAGTAGACCAAATATGGCTCTGCCAGAAGTCTGGGAAGCAGTCTCCAAGGAGAATGTGACTCATTCGGAAATTGAGGTGGGCCCCAGATGAAAATGTGATTCAAAGTTGGTTAAGTGTAAAAAGGCAAAAAAAGATAAGGCTTTATGAATGCATTGATTTGTAATACAGCTTTTCCTATTAATTTCTTGTTTCCCATGTCATGCCAGGTCTATTGCTTCACTGTCTTCACAAAAGACTAAACACCCTCTTAAAAAGAAAAATTCTTACCATGATTCAGTTTGTTTTATTTTCCATATCCCAAGGCACTATTTTCTAGGACTTTTAATGCCAGCATAAATCTCAGCAATTACATCAACTTTCTATGGAGTAAAACTTGTGTGAGCTGAAAATCAACCACCCTGTCTAGTTTGGAAAATTTTTCATTGAGCTTTTAGGTTTTAGAAGAGTGGAAGAAATATAAATTACAATGTATTATTTAATTCAAATTCAAACATTTAGTTTCATGTTTTCAGACAAGTCTATTTCACTACGAGTTGTACGTCTGTTTAGGTAGGCACTGGGAGTATTTCTAAATCAAACTCAAACTTTGTGATGAATCCACCCTGCTGTTGCACTCAGTTATTTTTGTGCTGGTTTGGGGTTTGTTTTTTTTTCTCTTTTCTTTTTGGTAGCATTTAGTTTCTTAAAATTGGAAGCCCGAGAGTTGATTACAGATAGTATTATCTTGAAAGAATTTTCTATCCTTGCAGCCATGGGTGCATCTTGCTTTTTTCAGATGAAGTTGAGCAGAACTCAGTGTCAGCTTTGGTGGGGGGGGGTCTTCCTCTGGCAGCTCTGAAGAGCTGTCATGGAATGAGAAATACCATTCAGCTGACCTGGCCCCAGGTGTCATACCACTGCAACACCAAGGTCATTGAAGAAAAGTAGTATAATTATAAAAAATTGAACATAAGGTACTAAATATAATCCTTTAACATCAGCTGGCTCAAAAGGGATGAAGTTACTGTAAAACTTCTAGGTTTTGGGGTTTGGTTTTTTTAAGTCCAATTAGTAATTGATTACTTTTTGCTATACATTCCTCTCCACACCCATTGGAGACTTGATGAAAATTTTTCCTCAAGTTTGGCAGAAAGAATCATGTTAGGGAGAGTGAAGGTTTGAGAAAACAATAAGCAATTGAAGGAAGTCCTCTAACTGCAGACAGTAAGTTATTTATATGTATTTTTAATCTGGAAAGATATTAGCAGTTAGCATTGACACCTATCCTGATTTTTTTTTTTAAATTTGATATTGACTATCAGCTTATAATGGACTATCCCTTTTTCAAATAAACAATTACACTGAATGAAAAATACTGTCTAAAAGTCACTCCTCATTGCTCCTTTATTGGCTTCTTGTAACAAATGAGCCTAGTGCTTTTCTGAAGAAATTAAATGTTGGCTTTTGTGGTTTTTTTTTAAATTTTTCTAGATGAAACCGAGGCACATATTGACTATGAAGATAACTTTCCTGATGACAGATCGATACCTATTGTTGAGGATGAACATGTTAATGGCAAAGAGGAAACTGAGCAGGAGCAAGAACAGCTTTCCTCCAGTAAAAGTTCAGAGGAAGGAAGAACTGGAAGTACCAAAGGTGTTACTCAGGACACTGTCACTTCTGAAAAAGGAAGCAGGGCACCAACTGAGTCCCCTGTGTCACTCCTAAGCCAAAAAAACTTGTTTTGGTTTCCATCGGAGGCTTTCAGTGAGCCTGAATCAGAGAAAGAGACAGATGATTCCACTAAAGCACAGTTTTCTGAAGGCGATAACCACATTGGAATGAAGACAGCCTATGATGAACCTGGTGCCAAAATGTTTGATGACAGTGAGGATTTCCCCATTGGACCCATTCTCACAACTAATGATACAAAGGCAGAGATAGATGCAATTGCCATTACTGATGAATCATGGTTAGATGGTTATCCAGTAACACAAGAAGTGGTAGAGGATGATGAAGAGGAGGGGGATAAAGTTGATGGTTCGATGGGAACAGAAGATGATATCGTCCTCACAACTGATCAACCGAATCACGTTGAAGTAAGAAAATTGGGCAATGGTAGCCCAGCTCCAGAGGAAGGTTTAACGCAGATTGTGGCAGCAACAACAAGGATAGATGATGAAGGGGCCAAAGAGACAGTGGTACCGCTTACGTCAGTGAGTGGTCTGGAGAACTTAAGTGTGAGCAGAGGTTATGATGATGTTGTATGGGACCACCCAACTACATCTCTGGAAACTGTGACTCAGGAGCCAAGTACAACAATGCTGTTTGACATAACCAGCTTAAAAACGTCTATGTCGGAAACCTCTGTGATGGTCAGCCCCTCCGATCACACACCATATGCAGAACCAAAAGAAACAACTGCCTATCCAGCACAAGTAGCAACCACTGCACCAGCTCCAGATATCATGACTGATGCATCGTCCCAGGAATTAGCTGAGCAAGAAAATCTCACCCAGGGCCTTGGAGAAAAGCCTGTCCCCACTTCCGAGCCATGTGAGGGAGAGGATTGTCCCAAGTCCAGTAAAGGTGCTATCATAGCAGTAATTGTGATTCTTCTCTGTTTGTTACTGGTTGCAGCTGTACTGGCTGTGTGGTTTTTCAAAAAACGGCAGCAGAAAAATTCTGTCTATAAACTAAACGGAAGGTGTCAACCCAGACATCATTGCTACCACCACTACCACCACCAGCACATCGAAATGCAGAAAGTCTAACCAGGGGTCTTTTGGCAGAGATGCTAGAAATCAGAAGAAAAACATATTGATGCTAGAAGGATCACATGACTCATGGATGCTAAAATCCAGCAGTGCAGAAAGCAGAAGAAAAAAAGAATGCTAAAAGAACATAGAAGACAGAAAAGATTTCATCCTTTTGAAATCGCAGTTTAGCATATTCAACCTTTCAGAGCTAAAGAATCTGTACGTTTTTATCACAAGGGTCTTTTGGAGACATCAGCAGGACACAGCGTGCTTGGTAGTACATCTACAATTTGTTCCGCTTTTACAGTTTGCTCCTATTAATAATAAATTAATTGATTAATTTCTGTGTTACCTGGTTATAATGTAATGGCAGGGCTGGTCAGGCCTTCTTGGTCTATTCTCAGTGGAAGAGGGAAAGAAGGAGGGAAGGAGGGGAGAAGGATGTTTTTGGAGCAACCACACATTTGGTGTTTGTTCCTTTTTTAGAACCTGCCCAAGCTGGTCAGGATAAACCACCGTAACAAATTATTACCTGACGTGTCTTAAAAAGAAAAACTATTTGCTACCATACTTTAATGGATAGTATTGCAATGATAACTAAGGTACTTTTCTTCAATGTTGTGAATTTAACAAGCCACCAATCTTGGATCATTACGCTATTTTTCTGGAAGGTGTTCTTTTAGCCTTAGTGAAGAATTGCCATTCTTGTACTAATCTTTTTATAGAAATCATGATGTCTCCCTGGAATTCAGAGAATACTGTAATTGCCATTCTTCCTTGAGTATCAGCAGGAGAGGAGTCAGAGCACCTTTGATTCCAGGTGTTATGATGAATAGCCTCTTATTACAGAGACAAAGAGTGATGAAGCACTTTCCAGGGGAAACCTATATAAAGTCGGCTACTTTTCTGAACATGATACCGACTGACCACGATATTGAATTTTAATTCACAGCCAGTAGTACCTCTGGCAACTGAAGCCACGTATAATACTTCTGCCATATGAACTCTGTGGAAGGACTGATTTTCACCATTCTGCTCTTTCATCAGCTGGAGGTGTGTCTGGGGTGCACATTGGCTATGGGAGATGGGTATCCACTTTGAATGCTGCTTATTGTTGTTTTAAAGATAAAGCAAACCTGGAGAGAAATTGCATCCAGTTGATAAAATGCAAACACTTGGCTTTGAGACTGGGTGTTGGTGTAAAAACACAGAGGCTTGTCCAACAGCATGTTCCATTTCCAACAGTTCTGAAAATAAACAGGGAGAGAGGGGAGGATGTTTTCTAGAATCTCTTAACATAGTTCTGGTGAGTTTAGTATGAAATACTCTTCCTTACCTTTCTGAATGAACAGGAGAAAGACTGGCAACTGTGAATAATCTGCAGGTCAGAAATAAATTCATCTGCCACTCTCTTGTACAGCCTTAGCCAAAATATACCAGTAGTTCAACACATCAAAATATTGGAGTAAGAAGAGATGACTGGGTGGACTTCACCCATTTTCATGTTCTGCCTTGAGTCACAGTGGTAACCATCTCTAACTCCATGGAAGGTAGACTTTATGAAATGGAGTGCAGAATTGGGCCTGTCATATGTACAGCCATCAATCTCAGAGCTGGTAAGGAAAACGTGTTTAGACAATGGCTATACATTATCTTGGAGAATTGGACCTCAGAGTGGTCAGAGTTGAATCTAATTGCCTGGCAAGAGCCACGGTAAATAAAGAAGGACAGAAACTGTACAGATATGTAAATATTGTGTTCTCTGACATATGCATGACTTTATGCTTTTAATGCATAGTAGACTATGAAATAACCTAGAATTTCTGTTGTAAACTATTTTTTTATGCAGTAACATTTAAAAAGAAAACAAACCAATGGATTTCGCACTAAGCAACTTTATGGAGACTGTTAACTCCACTAAAACATACCATCTGTAATCTCATGGAAATATGCTGAAAAATAAACACAGGAACATCCATTAAAAATATTGTTTAACTGAAAGGTACAAGTATGTGTTACAGTTCTGTGTAGCATCATTCAAAATGAAAAGTCAATACTATTTGGCTCAGGAACTGAACATGTGAACAGGAGACTCCAAATATAATTACAAATTGTACAGAGATCTTACTTGAGACATAGAAATATTTGTTATTCATGAACCAGAAGAAAATGTACATTAACATAATGCTTTGGAGGTATTTAAATAAAAATCAAGTTACAAAAAAAGGGAAAGGAAGCGCTTTGTGTGTGTTCTTGTGCAAATCATCCAGTTTGCCCACCTGTTTATGGAGAAAAGATATGTCTGACACTTCAGTAATTATTGTAGAAGACACTTTCATCTTAAAAAAATCAGCTGAAAAGTGTTTAGCTTAGGCTGCCAGCCTGGTTCTGCTTCAGAAGACCATCTATCCCCTTTGCAGCAGCATCTGTTTGTAGTCACAGTTTTCACTTTACCAGAATGCTTCAGGGAGTTTGGGAAAACTAGTAAACAGGTGGGGATAAACAGCCCATGAATGATACATTTGACTTGGATGTCCTTTTGTGTGCAAAACTTGGCTAATCAAAGACAGTAGGGATGGTGAACAATAAACATAGTACAGTAAATACAAAATCTGAAGATGATAAGGTCAAAATACAGTAGGGGATGAGTTACTTATTTCAGGAATTAAGAGCTGAAAGTGCCAGCTGTGGGTTGAAAGTGGGAAAGGAAAAAAGAAAGGGGGAAATATCGGGATTAATTTTGTGATGGTGACATCCAGTCATTAAGAGATCGATCTGTTGCTCTGTGATAAAAGTCATGTAACATCCTCTTCTAGGGAAGCCAGGTATTACAACAGGCCAGTCAGAATCAGCTCACTGGTGATAAGACTCAGATATGGTCTCCATTTCCCCTCCTTTCCTTTATTAACAACTACCTATTAACTGGGCCCCCATTTCATATAGATCATGTGCTGCTGTGTTTGGGCAGAGCCCTGTGTAAATTTGCTGTCAGGCAGGCTGAGGAGTGACACTGTGGGGTGTAACATCAAAACTACTGGCAGTGTTTGGGGGTTCAAGCCCTTGCAACAAAAAGGTGTTGCCTCCCCTTTGTACAGAAACACTGGGATCATGGAGTTTAGGTATTCAGTAAGTTATCAGTCTGAAACCCCCTCAGTTTCTGTGCTTGTCCTTTCATTTTCCAGCTAGAGGACAATATATGGTTTATCGTGTTTTACTGCCTTATTGCATACTGTACCTCAAGCTATTATGTTGGGGATTTGTTGCCACAGGCATTGAAGGCAGCATAGATTGATTTTTTTTTCCTTCAGTGAAAAGAATTTATGGGGTTTTTATTATCCAATAATTTGTAATGCAAAGATACAGCATAATACGTAGCTGTGAAAGATCAGAATACATAGCTATGAATGACCATTTTAAAAATTAGTCATAACAAGAAATTATTAGATAGTTGTAAGACTTCTGAAGCTACAGGGTTACCACCAGTTCAGGATAATACATAAATGTTTAATCCCTTTTCAGATAAGTGATAGTGAGAATGGGGCAAAGGCATATAACCCCAATTTTTTTGTTTGAAGTTAGTAGTCACATAAAGTTAGACCTCTCACCCCCATTTTTGCACTTGAAAGTAAACAAGTTCCGTTACTTTACAAAAGAATTAATCAGGAAAAAAACACATTTGTTACTTCACATTGCTTAAAAGCCTACCCATGAGGTACATCAAAAGGAAGAGAAAGTTAAAAATAATGAAAGAAAACGTAAGTTTTTCTACAGAAAAGGTTAGCATTTATCGACTTAAAAATTTCAGAACTCTCTACAGAATTTAGTTTCTATATATCATCAGTACCCTAAGGAGAGAGAACAGGGGAGGGACAAGAGATGGGTGTCTAAACCACTGAATATTTCCTTGCCAAAAATAAATAAATAAATAGGTATTATTTATTTTAGTATTTTTTTCCTAGGCACTGAAGAGGACTTAAGATACAAAACCCTGATTTGCTGGGGTGTGCAACCCAACTTACTTTGGCTATTTCTTACTTAACTTCTTTTTTGTATATAGCTTAAACTCTCCACACTAGGTCATTCAAGTCTTGAGTCACCAGAAAAAAGAAGTCGCTGTTTAAAGTATGGCAGACAACCAAAAGTTCAGACAGCTGCAATGAAGGATTAGTTGTGGGTTTTTCTCACTGCCTTGCTACAAACTGCATCACAGCTCTATGTTCAAACATTATTAAATGGGAATGTTTTCTCTGGCACTGACTACTTCTCCCCACAGTTTAAGTATTGAATTTTTTTTAACTGAAGTAGCTTTGGTTTACAGCTCACATTAGAACTTAAAAACATATTTCCATAGTAGCTGGCATATGCAGGCAACTGTTTATTCTCAGTACCAGCCATAATAAACACTTGTACTTTTATAATCCAACAAATCTTTGTCTAATCACAACTCCGTTTTCAGAGCTGTAAAATTTGCATGCTATTTAATCCATTTTTCATTAAGACTCTCTAGAAATTGAAAGATTTTTCTAAGTCTGCCTTCATTATCAATATAGAACAATAAATAACTCACTTGAAAGGATGCGGAGAGACATGGTGAGTATTAATGGCAACAATCTATTGAGAGAAAAGCTTTGTAAAGCACGACACACGATAGGAACTTCAGCGGAATAGCTTGTCTTGAGGAGATGCACCTTTAATTCTACCTTGAACTTATTCTGGCAAGTATGAAGAAATGGCACTTCCTTGGTTGGACGGGCTTTCCAGGTGAATTGAGAACAGCATTTGAATAACTTCTGGGTTTATATTTTAGCACTCCAAAGCAGTAAAAATGGAAAATGGAGCAATTTTAATTCACTTTTGGCTCATGCATTGTCAACAGAACTAACGAAGGTCTGCTTGCAGAATCACTATGGTGGATGAAAAGGCCCAGAAGGACATTTGAATTCCCGCTGAATTTGCTAGAACTGATCATTCTAAAAGTATTTGGTTTTCATAGCTGACTTTATTGGCTACTGGAATTGCTGAAACACAGAAGTATAGAGCCTGCAATGCTGTTTTATGGGAACAGAATTAAACTTCAAGCAGAAAAAATCACTACTACTCTTCTTCCTTTTTTAAAGAATATTGATATTTACGAGGACGAATTAGCAAGAAGCCAGTAATACATGAAGTGAGAGCAGGTATTAGTTTGAAAAAGATTACATACTTAGCACAGTCTGTCAGATACACTGGTTTCCAACCTGTGAATGTCTTCCCTTGCCAAAGCTTTGGTTCTTACATAAGAAAGATTGTCCTGATAGTCACCGGTCTTGTTTTTCACATACCCAAATACCCACTTCAGTGCGCCAGCATTTGTGATCCCGTTTAATCTTCAGCTTTCAAGCAGTTCCCCATCACGCAGGACCCCATCCAACAAGAGCTCAAGCACTGGACTCGTGCTGCATGCAGACCCTTGTGCTAGCTGTCTGCCAGAAGATGGACTTCACCCTCCATTAACCTCTAAGTGGTGACTGAATAAAATGCTCAGAATTATTGCAGACTTGCTTGCGGGCAACAAAGGAGGATCGGAGGCCAACAGCAGCTACCCAAATAGCCAGCTTTGTTACTAAAAATGTGAGCAATTGTTAAAATGTGTAATTGTACAGCTCCACAACAAGCACTACTACCACCAGGGTTAATATGAATTTTATCTACAGGGTCAGCCCAGGATCAGCAGACACATGGTACTGACACTGCATTTGAGTCAGTCACACAAATACGGCGGCTTCAACAAAATGATACTTCCATGAGCATCAGCATCATACTGTAAGCCTTGCCAAAAAAAAAGAAACGGAGACAAAACCTAAATATCCCATCGGGTTAGGCAGAAGCTGCTGATGTCTGAGGCAGACAATTCACAACTGCAAGAATTTGGGGTGGCAGAAGGGAGGCAAGAACCATATTCTCTCAGCCTCCCAAGAAGAGCTGGCAGGATCAGAGAAGTGGAAGAAAAGACACTAATTTATTGCAGTCACATGTAAATGTTGGCATTTAACAATAGCAGCAGCAAAAGAAAAATCAGTTAAAAGAACCTGAGAATGCTGAAAAAAGCCACAATAAATACTGAAGAACTGGAAGAGGAGCTATTTCTCATTAGAAAAGAACAAGGGTTTGAGAACTACTTGTACTTATTAAGATTGAACTGGCTTGGGACCATATGCAGTGGAAATTAAGAAAGCCAGAAAAAATCCACAGACACTTGAACAAAATGAAAAAGGGATCACAGTGCCGTTACAGGAGGCCGCAAGAGTATCAGTTGCCTCCTCAAGTTAAATGGAATGGTAAAGGACATCAGACTTACCTCATGTAGGCTTAAGAAAAATAAATCATTGGCTAATGGACATCTTAGTAAATCATGAAATCCCCACCTGAGAAGGCACAATGGCAGGGGATTTTAGCTGTAAGGTCGAGAGCTGAGGAAATGACTGAACATGAAAAGAGATCAGCTAAGTAAGCCTTAAAGACAGAATCAAAAGCTTACCAGAAAATTGATAATACCCGAGAGACTTGCGATGGTTGAATAACTGCTTGATGAAGAAGAAAAATTGGGGTTCGTAGGTGCTAAATGTATTCCCAGTGTAACCCATTAACTCAAATGAATCGCAAAACAGGTTAAGTCTGGTGCTCAGTGTTTTACTGGTGGAATGAAAATATTACAATATTACAATATTTTACCACATCCTTTGTTCTTTAAAAAAGATTATAGCAATCTCTGACAATTAGTGCTGAAGAGCGGAAGGGAGTTCTTTAACTGGAAAGAAATAATTCTGGGTGGCAAACCAAAGAGATCCTGGAACTGATTTTCTGTCATCTTGTACCTACTGTAGTATATGCTACTTGCTTCACCAAAAGGCAAAATCAGATTAGAAGTTTTTTGTGCTCATGTTATTTCCACACAAGATGTACGGTTACGGAAAACCTCAGGACCAGGAACTTGAATTATAGGCACCTCTCTTGGAAGTCTTTAAGGTTTTGCATTGCAGTACCTACAGACAGCACACGAGCTAGAGCACTGCAGAAACAAATAGCCAGATAACAGTCTGTGCTTGGTAGAAGTCCTACATCAGTTTGGTAAATGGTACTAAGAAAAAAGTAAACTAAAAATGTTGTAAAATGAAGGTAATGTAGATAGATCCATCCACCCACAACCAACCCCATGCCCTTTAATGGCGGGATTTCTGGATTTGAAAGCTAGAGTATCAAAGATGAAGTTATTTGGGCATATGATCTTAACACCAACAGTTGAGTTTCTGAGGAGGAAATCTGGAGTTGTCCTATGCAGGTTGGAAAGCAGCAGGACAAAAGAGGCCTCCAGAGCAGAGACCTCTCCCTTGAGCATACACACACCTCCAGCAAGAGAAAACTAGGGACAAACTGGAGAAGCTACCCCAGCTGGGTATTATAATACATGTATTTCTTGGGGAAGTACATTGATGGTTTACAATCAACTGCTTGCAAGTTTTAAAAGCAAAGTTAAATTCTTACATAAAATTACAATAAATGAATTCCTAATATTGTGTGGAACAAAAAGTGTAAGGAAATCTGATACACCCTCTGTATGCTCAAATTCTGGTCCTGTTACCGGAAGTGGGGCTGGGTAAATCTCCTAAAGTTAAAAGGCTCTTGACAGATTTTAATTTTGAGAATAAAATGATCTGCCCATTGACTTCAGCGGATTAGCTCTGATTTATATTAAAGAAGCTAAAAAAAGCCCAGTCTGATCCTCCAAACATCTTTCATACACACTTTAACATATTTTAAAATGTTTCATTGCTTTCACAGGCTGGAGGACACTTAGACCTGATCCTGTGGATTCCCCTTCTTGTTCTCTGTAGACACTCAACAGCGTAGACACTATACTTCTACAGTATACGTAAGCTTTAGCACCAGAACTTAGCAAGATAGTGTAGCTCATGATTTGCCTTTTTAAAAACCTAAAGCAGATTTTGGTTTTGCAATTCACTTCCATTCAACTGACTTCACGTTCAGTCATAAAGGCACTGAATGCTCTTGTCTCCCTTTGATGTAAGCAGGATGAAATCACTTGCAGGACGAAACCACTTGCAGTACTTGTTCCTTAAAAATGAAAGAGGAAAGCAAAGGCTGAAATCCTGGATCCTCCTCTGAGGTAAATAGGATTTCTGTTCTTCAGTACTCTTGTGTACTAGTTCACTACTCATCTCTAACATGGTATTATTGGGCCTTCAAATTACTTCTGTATAGGACTCTGCCATATAGTTAATAAAAATGTCAGGAATTCACATGCAAATATTTTTTCATGATTGCACTTAAAATTGCCTTAGTCTCTACCTGTACTTAATTTTGGATAAAAACTGCAGACAGTCCCACAAGACAGAAAAAAACATGCAAACTGTTTTCTACAGAAGAGAATATTAAATACATTGACCATCATTATTTTATACAAGATTGGCCCCACCTCACAGAGGAAGGATGAGTTGTTTCAATAGAAAGAATCGGTAGGAAGAAGGAATTATTTATTATTCAGTTCTAAGTGGCCTCAGTATCACATTATTGAATTTCATTTAGTTTTTAAGAAAGATCAACACTGCTTACAGAATTCTTTAGGCAATTTTTTCAAGATTACTAGTTGTGCTCTGTTAATCATCTTATTTCAGCTATTTAAATGTATCTTAACGTCTTTCAGGTGCACTGGGGTTCAGTATCACTTTATTCATCATCACAGAAAAAGACATATATAAATAATACAATACTTAGCTCAGAAAGTCTAGAGGAACTGTTATGTCTTCCACAGTTCATAATCTGACAAAAGTTCTTCGGAATTCAGCTGTACCGTTATAACTTAGAACAGCAATGAAATGAGGAACCTTAGTGTTAACCCAGAAAATACAAATAGTCTGCTTTGTTGTGTTTGTGTAAAGGAAAGAAAGCTCCAGAGGAAAACCCATATGCACCAATTCTGTAAATGCACAGTGAAAAGCCATGCTCACGGAAGAGTCAGTGCAGCATGGAAGTGATCTTTCAGGATCTTGTGACATAAGGTGGAGATTAAAGGAGCAGCTTTGAGGTATATCTAACTGGAACTACAAGTGACCAAAAACAATAGTAAGGAGCAACGGTGAGTCTTCACTTTTGTAAAATACTTCGTGGTGCTTTCACTCATCAGGATTCCTTCTTTTCCTCTACTTCTAACAGCTCATCAAGGAATTCCACAACTTCACCCTAGAAAGGATTAAATTTAACAGACACAAGTTAACCCTGTACTGCAAAATCAGTGGAAAATTTTAACCATTTTAATCGAAACAAACTGTAATAGTAGGTGTCTAAATGTTTTTAACACCCTTCATACAGAAGCTAGCACAACAAGCCTATAAAATGCAAGTAAATGGCCCATACAGGGGCAGCACAAGTACTTGCAGTGACATACAGACCTTAAAAGAAGGAAATGTTACACTTCACAGTAAATCCTCTTGTACTTTTTCAGGTATTTAAACAGACAATGAAATCCTCAAACTTAGAAAGTAGAAGCATAAATGTTTAAAGCACCTGTTAAATTAGGAAATTGTTAAAATACCATAAAACATTAAAGAATTTTAGAAAGCTCTAAAATTTGTTTATGTCCTCTGTTACACCCTTCAACACACACCTTCTCCATTTTCAACCACAAATCTTCACATGCCATGCTTCAATGCAGCAAAAATGTAAAGAACGAGAGATACTAGAATGTTTTCCATACTGGAAACAAATACATTGGGTTTAGATTTAGACCAGAAAATATTATATTTACAAGGTCCACTCTGCTAATATAGTGTACCAGCACAACATTACAATCCAGCTTGCTTTATTTAAACTACTCCTGACATAGTTATATGTCATATACCATAATCAAATGTCTTCCTGCAGTCAAGCCTGAGTACTTTGGGATGATAACAGCCCCACCAGCTGGAATTTACTGCCTTGTCAACCAAGCTACAGTAACTGAGCTAAAACCTCTTGTGATCACTTTCAGCCCAAGGTAACACCCTACTAGTGAAAAGCAAGTAGCTAACAGCAAATGTGCAGCAGCATCTCAGACTACTAAAAACTGACTGCAGCAGCCCATCTGCTGGCATCCTCGGAAATTTTACTAGTATTTTCCATTTTGCCTTCCATGCACAGTCCAGAAACAATATTGCCTGAGATGGGAGACCCTGGGGGGACACCTGTGCATATTTTCACTTTCTGATACAACTCAAATACTGAACTGTGGGAGAGATGTGGATGCTCAACGCTACATTTCCAGCCTTTTATTCTAATAACTGCAATGTTCTGTTAAACTGTTTTAATTTAACTGTGTTTTTTTTTAAACTTTCCTGTCCTTCCTTTCTCGACATAAACCTATGTTCTAAAAAGGTCTTAAGATGTCATTTAGTTTTTTTCCAAAACAAATTGTCACTTTCTGATAGAAAAATATTCTGCTGGAAAATCTGATCAGCTCTTACTCACTCTAATGCTTAAACTAATGAGAATTTATAACAGTTATGTTGAAAGCAAGTCATCCTTGCTTGGATGCTCATTCCCCCTCTTCCCTTGACCCCCCATTCTATATCTTTCTGAACTGTATTAAGCTTCTGAGTCTGCCTGATGAGGACTGCAACAGTACTTTACAATCCTAATTAAATTTTAAGCACATTTTCGTCTAAAAAGGTATTCCTTAGGAAGACAGCACCTTCCAGACACATGCAGTTGGAGACTCAAAATTTTAGTTTTCTCTTCTGGTGAGGAAAGGGCACTAAAACCTCTGTCAGTGAAAATGACAAGAGGAAATTGAGAATTTTTCTCTATTTTGAATAAAACAATTGTATTATGGATATGGTGATTAAACATATTAAAATCACATTTTTCAGAAGTGTGATTAGCAAGCAGGGAAATAATGGGAACCAAACAAACAAAAATAAAAGCGTGAGGAAAGCTGGCTGAAATAACTGCTGCTCTTGTTCCCTGCTTCACAGTTCCATCTTAAAAGACTGCTGAGTTTTTGCAACTATGAAGTGGTTTTAGTAAATCCTGAAGGATGGCAATTTATTTTGCTTTGAATTTGTTCAAAACATCTAAGTGTCCAATTCAATAAAAACACAAGAAAAAATGCCAGCACTTTCATATTCCCTACTTGTCTTCCTGGTTGCAGGAAATCTGGCAATTGGAAAACAGGAATTTGACATTTCTGCACGTTTTCCTTTGTTAGAATTATTTTGATTGCCTAAGGAGCCTAATCGTGGTAGGAACTCAATACCACTTCACAAATGCACATGAAGAAAATAGCCACTAGGTCCAACAGTCACTGTGCAAGCAGCTGAAAGTTACAGAAACAGAGGCACAGAGGACTTCATGTCGAGTTTTATAGCACAGCTCCTAAAACTGTGGGCACAAGCATTTGGGTTCCTCCTGAACGACTACAGACAGGCAGGTCCCGTTAACTCTGAACAAAGTTACGAGACTGGGAATACAGGTATCTACTACAGTGGTCCCAGATCTAATTCAGACTAATTCTTTTACACCTCAGGATCATGGTTAAATGAAAGAATAGCAGACATTAAAAAGGATTTCTCTCCTTGGTCTACCTGCAAAGACAACCCTAAAAAGGTAAGAGTTTGAGAGGTAGGGTGAAAGGCATAAGCACCTATTCTATGATTCTATGATGTGACTGGATGGTCCAGAATTAAATATAAGGAAGACACAGGGATTTCAATATTGTACCTTTGGTAACTCAACCATATGGGAACTTATTTCAGTTCATGTTACTGTCATGCTCATCAGTGAGGTAGGGTATTTCAGAAGACAAAGAAGATCCAGGCAGAATTCAGGTTTTTTTCTTCTGGTATGTTTTCAAATCCAGAAACACATAAGAAGCCCAAGTTTTAAATGGAAAGGGATATTTAAAAGCAACAGTATTTGAAAAAAAATTTGACTGAAATCAGAAATCTCCAGTGCCTGAAACTGATCTCTAAAGGACAGTATGATGAAAGCTGTTGCAGTCTGATGAGAAGTACTGGGGAGTAAGAGAGGTTGAATTATGGCAAAAATATAAAAATAGTTGCTGAAACAATACACATACAGAGAATAGGCTGTAATGCAACTAAATAATTCCCTGGATGTTGGTTATTTTTGAAAAGGCAAAAAACTCCAGATTACAGTTAAAGACAAACAAAACCCATGGTTAAAATATTTTTGCCTGTGCTTTCAGGGTCAGAATGTCAAACATTTGCAAGTTGCCCCTACTGTGGTTGGCAGCCTAATGAAAAGGTGATAATGCTACATCAGAAGGGCTGATCACATTGTCACACTAGCAGCTATGACCAGATTGATCACTGTCCTTGCCCCATTAGCGCTCACTTGACACCGCATTAGGCATTTTGCATGACTGAAGTCAGCAAATATTTCACAGGTGTTCATTCCAGGAAAAAGCCTCCTGCCCGCTGGTATCTAATAACTTCATGCTGGCCTGTAGACTTGGAGTCTGAAAATGATTCTCTGATATGATTCAAGCATTCAGTGTGACAGAGTTCCTCCTGTTATCTGGTATGCTCTTTGGCTCCTACCTACCTTAATAGGAGGGACAGAAAATTTTACATGCAAAGTCAGCTACAAACCCATAATTCTTTCTGCTGCCAGCTACTAGAGGGGACAACAGCCACCCAGTTCTAATGCAGGTTACATAAATATGCTGCTCAGACACAGTGCTGATGTAAATCAGACTTGAGCAATATACGGCCCAAAGTGTGACGTAGCTGTCTGGCTGGTAGCTAGTAAATTGGTACATGAAGTCTGACTAAGCTCGGGTAATAGAAGAGTTTGCTGCCAGACCAGTACGTGCCTGATAGTTAGGCAGCCAACAACTGGAAAGTATGCACATGTGGACTGCTTGGTCAGCCGCAGTGAAGCACATCCTCGTTAGCAAGCTAGCCCTCAGTCCATAGTCCCTGCCTCCTGGTTTGCACTGGAGGCCAGGTATGCGCTGCAGGTACAACAGCTCTACTGGTACCCCATGACCTCCCTCCCTGAGCTACCAACCTCTTCCCTCTCCCAATCCAGGGACAGACAGTGGAAAGTGGGAGTGAGAGTAAGGATGTATGGGAAAAAGATGGTACAGGTATAGCCTGAAATATGGGAGACATGATATTGAACAGCAGCAGGGGAATGCTCCCAGACTGGTGTGAGTCGTAGGAAGAATCAGAGAAGCTGATCTGATCAGCTGGAACCTCTAATTATCTGTCAGATACGCAAACTGAACACCCTTGGCTTAGATTAACAAATGAACAGAGGCACAAACAGAAAGAACAAGCTTTGTACCACAGTAAGTAATTCAAGAAGGTTTTACAGAGAGTACGTGAGTAGGTGGATTATAATAAAAAATAATTTTAAAATAGAGTTCCTGGTCAATTCTGAATAAGCTAACCCAGGCTAGTGAGACTGGTGCACTATTATAAGCAAAGCTAGCGCATTTGAAAAAGTAAGTCCTAAAATGGAGAAAAATGCAGAACTTCTCTCTTATTACTGCAAGCTGAGTGTCCAAGACCAAGGTACACATTGGGCCAGGGATTGTTGCCGGCCCTTCCTTATGCAATATTAAATGCTGTATTCACACACACAAAACACAGCCTTTTAGAAGAAACATCTGTACTTCAGAGACTTCTAGGCAGCTATTAAAACAAACAGCAAAGAGGAAAAGCTACCAATACATGGCTCAGTTATGACCCACTTGAAACTGATGGTCCAGCACCAACTTTTCATTTAACAGCAGCATTTAAAAATAGTAGCAACCAGTAGCAGTTGTATTGATCACTGACAGACCCAGTGGCTTTGCCTTTGGTTGCTAAGACTAAGCACTGCCTTCTGCGTAGCAAATATTAATCATTCATGGGTCCTTGCCTCCACCTACAATCTGTTTTGTCCCTTCTCAGTGTGGACTGGAAAAGTTCTGGGAAAAAATAGGTCTCTTGCAATAACCCATACTTTTCATGCAGATCTGCTGACGGCCTTTTCTATAGGGATTCCATATGCACAGCAGTGGTATAGCCTGTTCTTTGGGGAAGTAACAGAGAATATTAAAATAACAGTGTTCTAGAATGAGTTAAGATCTACAGAAAAATATTATTATGGACGTGCTTTCATGTGTGATTATCAGTGAATGAGTAAGAAACAGCCTTTATCCTAACTCATCCAACAAACTGAGCCTTAAGAGACAATACACAGAGCAAGAAGAATTGGCTGGATCTTTGTTTCCTTATAATCTATGACCTAGAAGGAAAATATTTATCCCACAAAATGTCCCCCAGCTGTCCTTCAGAGCAAAAATTCAGATTTTGCTGAAGTTCAAAGATCTTGATGACTAGAAACTTGTTCTACAGTGAGAATAACAGATTTTGTTCCCTTATATATTGGCTGTAGGTGGCAAGGTTGCAGTAGCAGGAGGGGTTGCAGTGGTGGCCTCTGTGAGGAGAGGCCAAGGCTGCCCTGTAACTAATGAGTAACAGCGCTGTAACTGCCCCGGTAACTAATTTGAGTAACTAACGGGAGTAGCAAGAAGGAGTTAGGTTCATGAAAACCAGCAGATTTTGTTCAAGGACAAATAACCGTCTTGCAAGAGAGAAGACAAAGGTTTGATATGGCTGACTGTGGAGGATACGTGCTCCATGGGCCTAATAGAGCCTGCAAGCACACACCACACAGCCCACTGGCCAGCAATGTTTTGAGGGGGGGGAATGACATTATTTTGGGATAACAGTAAAGCATGTGTCAATGAGTGGCTCAGCCTGAAAGGTTTATTCAGCCTTCGACCAAGAAAAAGTTCCTTAATCTAACCTTCCGTTAAAACGCACAAGTTCACTTTTAACCACCTCAAAGCCCTCCCAGATCCTCCACGAGCAGTACAGACCAGGCTGGACATTCCTTGCATTCTAGCAGGGGAAAAAAAATCCCTCAATTCTTTGTGCAGAAAAATTATTTGGCCCTTAACTTGTTTATTTTTCAGATACTTAGTCCACAGTGTGACCCACTGTCACATGCTTTTAGGTTTGTTTTTTTTTTAATATTAAAAGAGCTTAGTTGTTCTTCACATGTTTGTTAACTTCTTTTCTCAAATATTTTTCCATTCCATTTTTTAATGATATATTCTGAACATGTAACTGTTCTCTTCCTATACACTATAGGAGATTGCAGTACACTGCAGTTATTAAAATAGTATTTTACCGTAATCCGATAAATGTGCTTTCCTCTTAACATTTTTATAATGCCTATAAAACATGAGTCAGCCTAGTTTCAGAGCAACTTCAACATTGCTCCCATTGCACTGAAAACAGAAGCCTTCTAGTGGCTTTGTTTCTGAGCTCTACTTACGCTCTCTTGGCTGCTTTATGCTGCGCACAGAAGCTTAAGAAAATCTGGGCAGGTAAAAATTCCTCCTAATGTCAGTACCTGCAACTTGGGGACATCCTGCCATTTAAGCCCAACCATGCTTGCAGCTTCCCATGGTAGGTGGTTTAAATGGAAGGAGGAACACCTTTGCCCAAGATACACATCCAATTGTAAGGAAGCAAGAGGGCAAAGCAGGAAGCATCTGGAGAGCCAGCCACATGGGCAGTATCTCCACCAGGCAATGATGATGAAAAAAATCTTGTCTTTTTTCTTTAAAGAAATATATGTTGAACAGGGACCGTAACAATGCCAATTAGCTGCCAACCCTCTCTGAAATAGATGCCACCAGCTCTTCCCAGCATAGCGGTGCTATTGTTGGTCTGAGGTCACAGGCAGGGCAGGGTTTACAGGTCTGCATTTACAACTTGCTGTTACGAGTGCACTTGTATAAATCATTTGAACGTATGCAAAAAGTGAGTTAATAAAGCTGAAAATATGTTGTTAGTAATTCCTGAACAGAAAAATAGGCTGAATTCAGATTATTATTTGCTATCAGTAGTCCACTGGGCCCTTGTGCTTTGATGCTATTCCGTATGTTCTCTTTCCACCAGTCACATTAGTTCAACACTTATTCTCCTTTGCATCACACTTAGGAATAGAGCATTTGAATTTCAGCTACTCTACAAATGGACACACATATTATATACAAATAAAAAGAACAAGATGCCAAAAAAGTGGGTCAAACCTGCCAAGAGTTTTTCACCTGCTGATTAAATATTGAAAGAAAAAAATCACATTGTGGGATCACCCCAGCCAAATACTTATGGTTCTTATGTAATTTAGAACAGCTAAGTAGCTATCCCTTAAAAAAAAAAAATCCTGAAAAACACTGATTTTATGGGCCAGAAACATGTCTCATACAATTAGTGTAGTGCTGTAGTTATATCTACACTAGCTGAGCATCTGGCTCTTAATGGCATTTCATTTTGCTATTTAAATCTGTGCAATACTAGGAGTTATATCTATTACAGCCTTTATGCATTACACGTCTGAACAGAAATCAAAAAGCTTGACTATCCATGGCCAACTAAGATGACAACACTGTGTAATGTTCTTTTAACTTCACTGTGGAAAACTGTAAGGATATTTAATAATAATTACTTTTAAGAAAAAGTAATTTGTAGCTAGTTGGCGCTAATATTCTCTGTCACCTCTACTGTGTTAAATGTTTGAACTAGAGTTTTTCATTTCCTTGTGGAAAAACATTAATAAAGTAACACGAACAGGACAGTATTTCTTGTAGTGACATATGCAAAAATCATTACTGCATGTTCCAGCCTCTGCAATTACTGCAATGTATTATTGGAAGAAGCCACATGTTCTCACTCACTTTGCTAATGGGATTTAAAAAGAGTCATGGATGATCTGGGATACAGGAGCACTAAGAAGTCTGAATAAAGTGAGATTCTCCACTTGGGAATAATGACATATTCACACAGGAAGAGATCCTTTTGCCACATCAATCCTTTTGCTTCACTCAAGGAAAGAGAATGATTTTTTTCTGCAGATTATTTTATGGACTTGTTGGCCCACAAGCAGCTTCACAGACAGCAAACATGGACCACAGAAACTCACAAAAGGTATGGCCTATGGCCTAAGAAGCACATGGTTTAAATAAACAGAGTGCACTAAAAAAGAGGTTGCCTCCATCCCTAACAATTTTTAATAAAGCTTTTACTGTAACACCTTATCTGGGTTTTTCATCAGTTTTCAGCATTCCTATAGAATAAACTTTTCTATCTGTGCCAGGAGAAATATTAAAAAAAAATTCCACTTACACTACCAGGTCCTGCCCATATAGCAGAAACTGCAAGGTAGCGATTTTACCTTTGTACTATTCCTGCTCTGTCTGGACTCCCTGGAAGGCTCCCGCAGCCAAAGAGAAGTTCTGGTAGCCAGGGATTTATGAGTTCACTACCAAAGGCCAGAGCCAAGCCAGAGGCATGGACAGCCTCCAGCCCTCCCAGGTTCTCCAGCCCTAGTAAGTGAGGGCACAGAAGCCCTTCAGCATTTCCTCGGGAGACAAGAATAATAACTTTCCTAATACGATGTGAGTGTGGGATGGGGATATCTGTGGCATGACCAGGCCCAGTAATTTTGGTTGTTTAACCCAAACATATAATCCAGTGTAATGTGACTTCCTTGACACTTCCCCAAAAGTTTAATTAACGTTTCCACTGTACTTCCCTCCTGCAGATTGTAAGGTCATTTATAATTGCACTGGTGAAACAGGCTACGGGAATGAATGCCACCAAATGAATGGTTGTTTATTCTACATACAGTGCTTGAAGCTGAAGACTGTTTCTCTAATCCCTTCCTGTAACGACATATGGGGAAAACACTCACAACGGACTGTTTCTCCCCTCCCTTAATTCCTCATCCCTGTGTTTTGAAGCAGCAGATGTGACAGAAGTTAAAAATTACAAATTAAGTTTATGCCTAACGTAAGAAAACATTCTGCACTCACGCATAACAAAACAGTGTGTAAAACACAAACCAACAAGAGAATATAAAAAAGTGCTCAAATATTTCCCACCCTGATGAACCAGTCCTCATCTAAGCTTAACCTTATAACGAGCTTATGAAACTGTCTTTCACAGAGTTTTATCACAATGGAAAGTCTTCTTAAAGTCTGGTAACCTTGCAATGGAATTTTACATATCAAGTTGTTTTCAGGTCACTAGCATACTGAAGGCAGCACAGACAGGTTATTACTTCTCCACTATAAAATATTATCTCTCCCTATGTGCTGGATAACATAAAAATTGCAAAAGTGATTTCATTTTTTAACATCAGCCATCTTTCTTTTTTCTAACTAAAAAAGACTCAGCAGTGCTCATTACAAGTACCCTGCCCCATGCCATAACTGAATATAGCTCTTTGCCAATGCCTGCAATGAACTATTCCATCATTTGAAGATTTTTTAAACCTTTAAATGAAAGGTTCTGAAAACAAAGCAAAACAAAAGGCAACCCAAAGCCTCCATGATTTATACTTTAATTTCAGCTGTGGGAGACAAAGAAACGCCCTTTCAACAATTTAACTGCTTTCCTTGCACCAAAAATCCACTTAACATATTTCTAGTCTAATAGTAGTCATTATATGTTATTTGGCCACGAATTCCAACCATTTAAGAAGCGAGACTTGGTGACCAAAATGTTACTGTGCAGAAAAAAATAACAGATAACAAGACTTCCTTTTGAAATAAATTACAATTTAGGTGGTTACTTCTGGACAAAATTATAAGGATCTTTCAATCTAATTTAAACAACATTTCAGAAAAAAAACCCCAAACCAAAACCAGAAAAACATTGGGTTTAAATATATATATTACTTCTCTGCCCCCTGGTGTTATAGCTTGCAAAATGGATTTTCTTTTTTTGTGAGCTGAGTGCATTATATTTACCTTTGTGTTAATACTGCCCTTTTTTTTTTTAAATGGTACGTGATGTTCTTTGGGTTTTTTTCTTATACCGCACTTACAAAAGAAAAATCTATCATAAATTGGTCATGGTTACAAGAAGATTTTTCCATATTACCTAAATCCTGGAATTCCATCTACGGATCACCTCCACTTTAATGTGATTGCTGTTTTTTTGACCACGATTTCCTTTCTAGAAAACTCACCTCATCATCATCCATCAGATGTTCCTTTGCGAATTCATACATTTCCAACTGGAGTGTAGTTATGTTGTGGTATCGAACTGCCTCCTATCGAAAAAACAGAATTTCTATGTTACTTTAGGGTAGCAAGACAGGGGAGTGTCATCACATGTCATCTGAAACTATTCCAGTGAAGTCAGACCCATATTTATCAGAAGGTAGATCCCGGAGCAGGGGGCGTTTAAAATGTTTGAGAAAGGAAACAGCAGAACAGCAAGCAACGTATCCAATGTCTTCTGTGGATCTTTCTAAGCACAGGCTCCATCAGTGTGAGAATAACAAAGCACTCTCCTCTTTCTCATGTTTCAAAGCATTGGCGAGTCTCAGAATAAGGAATGAGACTGCCAGAGCTGAGCAGCAGCCTGTGCCTGCATTCCAGCGGGATTTGGATGTGGAAAGCCTCTGTCTCCCTGTGTGCTGGCTTATGGCGGCAGGCAGTTCTGGGAAAAAGAGACACTAAGCTATTTTGCATGATAATGACTCACCACCCTAGCCTGAGTCTGGGCTAGAGAAATTCTGCACGGTCACCCACCTGTCCCTCCTCACCTCCCCGGCTGTTTGCCTGGACAGCAGAGTTTTGCTCAGTCACCTACTCTCGTATTTGTGAACACCAACAGTAATCTACTTTGATTATCCCGTTTAACTCTTTTTGGGGAGGAAAACAGGAGACTTCCTGTTTCACAAGAACATCTAAAGCTTAGTGCCAGAGTCAAATGCTGCTGTCACCCCGTTACCACTTTGTGAAAATAAACCAGAGGCATTATGGTTTTCATGGCAAGTGATTAGGACAGCAAGCAACTTCTGTTCATAGTTACATGGATCAAAGTACAAGAAAATACAGCTGTGTGCATTTAATATTTTATATTTTAAAATTAAATTATCTGTAGTCCCCAGCTCCTGAGAAGTTATCAATGAAACATTCAGAGTTAATGTGTAGGGCTCTTGTTCTATCCTCTCTGCACATGTATGCCAAATCTGCCTGTGGTTTGCAGTTTTGTACTGTTGCTACCCCTCACTCCCACCACCGTCAAACATTGTCTCCAGTATGGCTATAAAGCACAGTTCTGTTCCCAAAAGCAGTGACAAAGGAGCGGTCCCTTTCCCCTGTGAGCTCAGACTCACTGCTGCTGCCTGAAAGAACCAAATGCATTTTCGCTGTCTTCTGTCTCAGTTGGCCCTGCAGGGCAGGCCTGGGTTTCCAGTGTGCAGATAAGGATAAGGTGTGTTGCACATAACTCAACAGCTATCCACAACCAAAAAACACTGAACTCGAATGAAGTGGTATTTTTGACTTGAGCTAGCTGGCCTGAGAGGACAGAAAATGTAATTATCAAATCACTGCAGCCTGTAAGGTGCATATGTGAGCTGCTCTGCAGTGTTGCTACAGACAAAGCCAGTCACCTAGGCACTACATGTGTGTACTGAGCTTAATGCAGCATTAAGAATCAAGGGATATGCCTTTGGGCCAGCACAGGTCTTGGTGATTAAAGAAGCAACATGGGAAACGCAACTGTAATGTTACCCTGCGGGGTGCCTGCTGTTTCTTCAGCTAGGTTAACTTACATGACTCTTCCACAGGGAAGTCATGCTGTAAGAGAAACAGAAGGCGCTAAATTTAATTTGTGGGAAAATGTATTGCTAATGACTAACTACTTGTACAGCACATACCCCTGATGCCTAAGGAGTCATTCAGGTGTCACAAAGCAGTTAATTCAACTGCATGATGTAAATCCTGGTAACAAGAAATTACATAAAATCCAACTTAATTGTCAAAGTCCAGGCTGCAGGACTCCAGAAACACAGCAAAGGTGCTTTTATATGTAAAATTT
The DNA here is from genome assembly GCA_031468815.1 of Morus bassanus. Lineage (NCBI taxonomy): Eukaryota > Metazoa > Chordata > Aves > Suliformes > Sulidae > Morus > Morus bassanus. The sequence continues at coordinate 51,122,038 of CM062567.1, read as the reverse complement.
CCATGTCCAAGGAATTCCATGACACATTTTTAGAGTCATTTGTCAAAGCCAGATCACAATCATTGCTGGATGGACTGATGTTTACTGTGGGTTCTTTGCAGCAAGCATTCTAACTGAGATAATTAGGTGCAATATGGTTGTGAGCCTTTCCCCATCACCATCCACCCAACTGCGTTCTAAATTGAGTAAGTGGAAAGTAGATTTAGCTGGGGTTATCATATCTGAACACCTTCCAATGCATACAGAACCTGAAATAACAAGCAGGTGGGCAACTACATGTTGGCAAATAATAAGTGATTGACAAAAGCCCAAATGTCACTGGAGTGATCTTTTCATCAGGAGATTTCAGGGGCCAGCTGCTTCACTTATTGAGGTAGATAAAAATATAAATATACCTAAGTAGCAGACAAGTACCCGTGTGAATTTACTCGTCATGATATCACATCATATTATATCTTATTGTAGTGTATTTCAACACAAAGGGAGGAACTATAATGACGTTCACTGCCTATATTACATAGTATATCTCAGTGTACAACCTTCTGTATGGTGTTAATAAAACAGTATATGTTTTATTAACTCCAGAACCAATAGATAACCCCCATTTTCACAACCTCTGATCCAGTGAGTTTCAGGGAAATATCTGAATTTTTCTAGAACGCATTTTAAGTAATTCACCTACCGATCTGGGCTGAAAATCCTCATCTTTAAGTCCCCATTTGTCTCTGTGGTACTGATAATAGACCATGTTCTGTTTCATTACTTCATCTTTCTGGTCAAACAGAAGGTAACTAGCAGCACAAGAAGCTGCATTCTTCATGTCATTCACTAATTAATAAACACACACACAAAAAAATCCAGATAAGGTAAATGAACAAATTCCTACTATTATCTAAGCTCTGAAAAACTCAGATGGAAACAGGACCCATTTTCTACCTCCCCATCAGCTGCACAGAACAAAAAAAATTGCTTCCCGGACAGGATATGCTATTTTTGTGTTCTGAAACAGGTAAGGCCATGATTCAGAAATGGGGACTTACCTCTGATGGTTTTCTATTAAAATCCTAACCGAATGTCCCTCCCGGGTATCCCAGTATCAGTAAGGTATCAGCCCACAGCTTGGTGATCCCCGCTGGGGTATTTATTAAAAAAACAAACAAACAAACAACTTAATCCCCCCCACTTCTTTGTACTACAATTGACAAAGAGGGAGGAGTCAATGTGTAAAATGTGTAGTCAAACAACCTAAGCAAAAGTCATTAATGGCTTGATTCTACATGGCTGGATGTGTCTTCCCTTTGGTGTTGGAGCCTGCAGGAGTAGCTGAGGGGTTACACGTGTTCTTTACAGTAAAAGCAGTTCCTCAAGAAACCACAAAATTCTCTGAATGATCTACCTATCAAATGTGTAATCACTGAGCACCAGAACACTAAAATTTCTCTTCAGTGGTCCTCTCTTTCTTCAAAACCCATTTAGCCCCATGTACCCCATTCTAACAGGATTATAAGAATCTATTAGGAAAAAGTGAATGGTATGAAATACTCTGTAGCTTTGTCTGTGGCAGAAATTCTGAAGAGTAAATTGAAAATTGAGTATGTATTCAATAGAATAAATGGCATTATGTTAAATGTGTTGCCTTGAAGTCACAATCTTTCTTCTCTCTAACTGAATGAGTCAAAAAGTTTAAGAAAAAACTTCTTGTTAGAGTTACACATTCATCTGCTTAACAACCATGTGGGCCTGACAGCTTGACCACTGTGGCTTTTTGGCACAAACCATGTTTTTTTTGTACACTGGTGTACAAAATGGGTCTGTGTCATTGGAAGTGTTCCAGTGTAAAAGAAGTGGCTGATACTGTTTACCCTAACATGTTATGAGTTACTTCAGAAAGGCAGAAGAGTTGGTGTATCATTTAAACATCTAAAATACATATGATGAGCAATTATCATTTATATGAAACTCTGAAAAGTGTAAGCAACTTGTGCTGGCAGTAGGTATCATATAAAGAATGAAGGGCAGTGAGGGATCACATCACACTTACTCTGTAACTGCCTCATTTTTCCAACACCCAAGTGGAGACCAGTCACAAGCATGCATAATTTAAAACAGAGGGGCCTGCCCTGGGCAAAATCCAGCCCTTATGGGACTTATGTTCAGCAATTTATTTTGTCATGGACAATTTTATGATCACGGGCTCTATACATAACATTTATCTCTCATGTCTGTTAACTGCGGTTATACACGGAGAAAAAAATGCCAGGCAGCTCAGACTTTCTGTCCCAGAACAGGTTAAAATGCAGATTTTGGAGGCGACTATTTACATTCTAAAGCATTATAACTGGAGGGAAAAGATTATGAATGGAAACTCCCTCCCACATCACCCCAATGTTATTTAAGCACATTAAATCACTACTTACATTTATAATAAGCAAACTGCAAGTAATGGTACATGGTGGCCACAAATTTCTCAACAACAAAGCCTCCTATAATGGGTGTCAGATTACTCTCGCAATGCACTTTGCATGCAAGGACTTCAATATAATGATCTAGAAGGAAGAAAACAACAACACAGGATATGGATAGTACACAGTGAATTGTTATAATCCCTCCCATTGCTCTCCTGGGTCCTGTGCACCTGGATCTTGCTGCTTGGAAGTACTGAGCATCTACAACTCCATCTAAAATACATATCAAGCACTGGTACTCAGCCCTTCTGTAAAAATCAGTGCGGTCTGGACTTGAAATATATCAAAGCTGCAATTCCAGAAAATGAAGCAGTTATGCTTCACTGACACCTACAGGCAGTCTGTGGTGGTGGGTTTTATATAGAGTGTTATGGAATATCCCATTATTTCCTAATGGTGAACTTGACAGTGCTATTTTTTTTAAAATGTTGAGAGCCTTTGCAATTTCATTAAATTATTCCATGAATAAGGTTCACATGCTGCTGTGTACCACTGTGTCAGAGAGAAATACAGCAGGTGATTGCAAAATAAACCTCTGGAGATGGCCGCATTTTGTGCCTGCAGTTCGGATGTTCTAAAAGAGAAGATAGACACAAATATGCTGCACACTACAGAACAACTTTCAGCCAGAAATGTTTAAGTTCACAAGCTTACCTGGTCTACAAAAGATTAGTACAATGGGATAGGACTAGAGGTGATCTTATCTTCAAGAAAATACATTCCAAGAAAACCTTCCATCAAAAAATTTCAAGAGTTTTCAGGATATATCACATTAGACAACACCACTGAACAGAAGTATTTTAAAGCCTTAGTTTCCTGTTAGCCACATTTGGCAGGTGAAAGCAAGTTATCTAAGCTTGTGCAGCAGGTCTCTGACCAAGGCAAAGGAACAGCAAAGGCCCCTTCCCCTGTTTTCATCTCTGACAACTCCTAACATGAAGAACGCTGAAGCTAACTAAAAATGATTGGCCAAATGAAATTACCAGACCTGTCTTTTACAAGAGCAGTGGAGTCTCCAGACACAGTAGTGTTCAATTCCAGCCAGCACTTAAAGCCAGAGATGCGAGTTCCTCAGTGAAGCAATCCCATGCAATGAGGACAGCCAGCTTCCAAACATAACTCATTGCTCAGGGATGAATACATACCTAGTGCAATCATCAAATAATTCTGGTTAACATTTTTTTGCTACATCTACTTCCTGCAGTAAAAACCTTGGAAGCAGGATATATCTCCCTGGAGCAAGAGCACACACAGTTCAGCCTAGGCAGCACAAGTAAATTTGAATTTTCTTATCTCAAGAAATGCATGCACATGGCCATGATAACATCATGCAGTAACTCCTACCTTTCCTTCTCACCACTGCTGCTGGAATTGTCCTTTCCTTCCAAGGAGAAAGAGGAAGGATGACAGCAAGTGCCAATCACAGCTGAGCGTGGACACTGTATTCTCTACAGTGGCTTGGGGGTTATCCTCATGTCAGGGCTCTGACCCACTGGGGAAGAAAGCCTGTGTTTCGTGCTTTATTGCCTATGATTCGACCTTCACTCCTTATCTGCTGTCCTAGGCACCTGCCTACTTTGCCCAAGAGTAAAACAAGACTTGTAGAATAGCCTGCAACAGCTATTCCATGTCAGCTGTACTGGCGGATACCAGTTCCACACTGTGGGAAACTGTGGAGCTGCTCTTGTACTTTACATTTATGTATCAACATATTTAACAAAAGTTTCCCCTCACCAACACATCTGATGGCTTTAGAACAAAAAGTTGGGCTGGTTTTCCTTCTGGCAACTCAGAAATCCTGTTGCAGTTTTCACATTTTTAAGTTTGTTCAGAAAACATGTGGGCGTTCTCCACACAAATATTGCCAGCGACACTGAGCCCAGAGCACTGGAGAAAGTACTTGTTTCTTTTGCTACCAAAGAGCATAGGAAAAGAGTATGTGCCATTTCGAGAACAATCCAAAAAAAAAAAAAAAAAAAAAAAAATCAAGAAAATCTTTTTCTTTGGAAAGCAATGGATTTTATTTTTAAGCTACACACTAAAGAAAAAGAAATCTTATCTGCTAGCAAAACTCTATTGTAGGAAAGATGAAAAATAGGCAACAGAAACTTGTCATATTCATGAGAAAGGAGATGGGTATGACCAGTGATACACAAACCACAGAGCAGATTTTGAAGGCAGGCTAACCACTGAGCCTCAAAGGCGGCCAAACTGATATTGAAATTACGGTCAAGAGATCTGCCTGGATAACTACTGCTAGCTGGACTGAGTAGTTGCTATTACTTACACTTCTTTTTTAATCTGACACGCAACTTCGATGTTAGTGTACGAACCCTCTGTTCTGATTTTCTGACAGTAAACCAGAATTCAAGCAGTTTTCAGTGAATCTAATAAACTCATGTTGGCCCAAACTGAGCAGGGGTCACCATGTGCATTCCACACCGCAAACTGAGGAGCAGGACTTTGGTAGCCAATGCCATGGATAAACTAAAATGTGCTTTTGGGACATATTTCCTTAATGTTTCCTAACCACTCACCTGCAATGGAAAGATAGAAGTCTTTAAAATCTTTGATCTCTCGGGAGCCTTCACAGGTTGCTGTACAGTCATCGTAGGCTTTGAAGAAATCAGGAAGAGCCAGTTCCATGTCTGAGATGGACGTTCTCCAATTGTCACCGTTGTATGCTCTCACAGCCCTGACAAAGAGATTCTGAAAAATTGGCAGGAATTAGAACCAGCAGTAACCGACCTATGGAAAGCTGTGTGTAAACTCAAATAGAGTAAATGATGTCTCTGCATTTCTGGATTACTATATAAGCTGCTATCCAGTTAATATGAGGACAACAAATACAGATGAGTAATGGATTTTGCCAGGTATGTCCTAGAGAGCAGAGTACGTAATTCCATTTCAGATCAATAGAAGAACCTGCTGGACAGAGGGAACAGCGTGATTCTGAAGCACAGGTTTTGGTAGAGATTTTCAATGGAATCTTAACCCCAAATGTTCGAGTTATTTTAAGCTGTGCCACTACGGCACTCATGCATTTGAATAACTCTGTGCACCTGCTTACCTCCAGTAGTGATCTGCATGTAGCAGCTTTCAGGTGTGCCGCTGTCTATGATTTACTGTGACTTATGGAACAGCAAAAGGCACAAGAGGTGGGAATTACTGAATGCATCAAGAAGGCAGAACAGAGATGATGGAGGAACACAGCAAGAGGGAAAGAAGAGTAAAAACTTGAGAACACGTAAGCAAATGAGATCCTTGAATCTCACCCAATAAGAGAAGAAATAGAACAGTTCCAAAAGACCAGACTCTGAATAAGAAGCATACCTCGTAAGGTTTTGTCTCCAAGTCTTTAATATGCTCCTCAGCATCAGGTATGCTCTTATAGTAGGCCATATTTCTTTGCATCATTTCATCATCTGGATGCTTCAGAAGAAACGTGTGAGCTGCTGCAATAGCTTTTGGAAGGTTATTAGCCTAAACAGGGATGGGGAAAAAGAGTAAGGGCGGAAGAAAGGTTAATTCAAAAATAAACCTCAAAGTTTCTCAGTTTCTGTCAATGAACTTTCCTGCAGTCTCTATATTCCCAAACTTAACTTCTACTGAAACCACAGTCTCAGCAGATACAATGGTACAATAAAACTGATAGAATTCTCAGTTTTACTACTAGCTGCATCACTAGGAACATTTCATTGTTGTTTCTATTTTATTTAAAAAAATCTATTATTGGTGCAAATAGCATAGATTTTTCCCCTTCCCCCTCCCCTGTTAATAAAGCTGACAAGGCACAAGAGCATACTGTTGCTTCTGTGTGGGATTAATCTCACAGCAATTACTGATGCTAACCTATGGATACTGGGCAGGAGTCATCACTGACCATGTTTACACGGTGTTTATATTGCTCATTTGCCTAGCAGCACAGAAGACAATATTACAATAACGTATCTTCCTGATGGCGTTGCAAAGTTAAAGCAAACAGCAGGGACTTGCTCAATAATTGTGTCCTAAGGTACTATGTGATTTTCTGCACCCATTTTAAAACTAACTTTAAACCCCGTTAGAGATGCTTTGTGAAGTGTGTATTCCTCATTTACAATTGCATGTGCCAAATACATATGTAATTCTTTATGCATGCATTTGTATTTTGTTTTATATATCTACACGTATTTTTAGAAACTGTATAGTATATATGCACATATTTAGGAAGAGTGAGAAAGAAAGTACTAGTCTTAAGTATTTGTGAAATGTTAAAAACTTTTCCCTTGTAAGCCAAGATCCACGTCAACCTGTATTCAGCATACTGATGTGTAGGTGATATAGAGCTCCACCTCCCATCTGAAGTAGCTTATAGAAGTGAATGTATAAAACTATGATCAAGAATCACAAGCACATATGCACATGCACTCTTCTGTTTCTGTTTGCATCTATAAAACGGTACCCTTTCATTTCAGAAAGAATCTTGAGAGACAACTACATCAAAGAAAGACTTCAGCCCTAACACGAGCTCTTGCTGCTGTGCCGCTATACATGTCCCGGCACTGGAACTCCGCCAGCTGCCCTTCCTGGCTGTCTCAAAACTATGCGCTTCCAGTCGGCCCAGACAGTGCTAAACGCAAAGGGAAATCTCAGCTGCACTTTCGTCAAACGCCTGGTTTCTTTTGTGCTTTATGCTTTAACCCTGTTTGTTGGTAAGCTGACAGGTCTCTCATTTTTGCTTAGTCCATAATCCACTTTTGGTTTCAATTTTCGTCAGCAAAAATAAACCCAAAAGGTTTTGTAGAAATACATTCCTAAGGGGACTCAGTGGCTACGAGAAAGCTCCCTCCAGAGGAGCAAGCAGCAGCACAGAAACATCTCCTCCCACGATCAAAGACGTGGCAAAATTTCACTGTTGAACTCACCTGAATAAACACATGGTCACTCTAAAAAATGACATAAAGCATTTCCCTCCACCTTCTTTCTACATTATAAATGCTGTTGGCGGGGAGTGGGGTGCGGGAAGTTTTCTTCAGAAAACCACCAGCCAGGAAGAAGTCCTTTGTACGGAGGAGTCTGTACCTCTAGAACGCCCATTCAGAACTCCCCCAGTGAGTGATACGAGCTCAGAGCTGGACGACAGTCTAATAAGAAAGACTATGTAAACAACTGACACTAAAAGCAAAACCACTGAACTGCGCCACACAAACCTACTGCAAATGTGACTGAAAACCAGTTGAAAGGGAGAGGGAGGGATTTCTCCAATTTTCCTCTCACATTCCTACCTGCCAGTTACTTAACTGTATCAGAAATAGTAAGTAGGAATGATTTTTGCTGTGATCCATACGTTGCAAACTTTGTATGTACCACAGGGGGGGAATGAATAGTTAAAGTAAGACAAGAAATGGAAACATCTGTAGTGATGTCATTTTGGTATCCATATATGGCTTTGAGAATGCGAGGCGTGCCTGCTCGCTTTGTTATTCAAAAGAAATGTCTCCTGTTTGATACCTTCTGTTCTGTGTGTGCAGAAGCTTTAATGTATAAAGTTAGATTCTTCTGTATGGTCTTAGGGATGGCTTTAAATGCACAGAATTATGCCGGTGTGATACTGTGCATGTGGATACTGTTCCTGCTTGATGAGAATGTATTTCCCTGCATCTGTTTGTGTCATTTGGGAAAACCATTGAATATTTTCCTGCGAAAACAGCACTCCTACAAAGAAGACACAGCAACAGTTAAGAAGATGTGTGTTTTCAAACAGCAATCTCAAAAAGAATGCACAAGCGTACAACCCTATATAATGTATACTGGGATACGTTGGGAGTGAAGCCCTGACACAGAAAACAATCTAACCAAAGAGTTCAGCTTGTTTTCTCCCCACACAGATGTTCCTTTTATTTGAAATGCAAGTAACTGCAGTATCTGAAGAGATGGCATGAGGGACGGACCTTGATTTAGAGAACGGAAAATGAAGATGAGAAGGAGGGAGAAAATCATCAGTCAGGTCCTGGAGAGACGGATAACCAGAAGCTCGAAAAATGGGATGAAATCAGTTAAAAGAGGTGTCATGTCCCCAGCCTTGGCTGACCCAAAAGCAAACGGTAAATACCATTCCAGGGCCAGCATTAGCGTCACACTTCAGCAGCCAATTTTCGCTTTCTTCCTCCCCGCGGACTGGAGTTCTGCAGGCATCACGCTATCTGCAAGTCACAGGCTGAGGGCCGCTGCACTTGAAAGAACTGGACCAGGAGAGAGCAAGCGAGGAAGATGGACACGCTGAGGGAGAGGAAGTAGCGAAGAGTGCTTGCAATAGCAGAGCGGGGACACGAAGGGACTGAAAAAGGTTTCAGAGGAGGTTAGAAGTAAGGCAGATGGAAAGATGAGAGGGGCAGGAACAGCACAACTACAGGAGGAGGAGGCAGGGTCCCATAGCTGGAGGGGCTAATCGAGGGGACATGCTAGATGAGTTGTGGAAAAACTGGTGAAGAGCGAGCTGGCTGGTACTATACGGGCAAGCAGGTGGGAAGACAAGGCACACGGTGGTCCCACTGCGGGTTACATGTGGTGGGTGGGAGGAAGGGGCTGAAAGACTTGCCGGGGAGAGGATGATGATGTGCAGGGTTGGCCCAACCATGGAGAAGGAGAAATGGCAGGTGGGGTGGACGCTCACTGGTGGCTAAACTGGTGCGGAGGAGGCGATGGGGAATGAGGCTACGGCCCAGAGTAACCTGCTCCGAGGACCTGGCAAGGGGCTGGGGCAACGGGAGGCTTTTCGAGCGTTGGGCGCGCGAGACACACGTGTCCATCAAGGCTACGCCACGACACCTCCGTGGGCCACCGACAGGCACGCTTGGCTTGGCTTGGCCTGGCTGGAGGGTGACACTGCACCAGGCAAGACTCTGGGGAGCCGAGACTGGGGGTGGAGGGGAGCAAAGGAGGGCTGAGAGACGGGATGGGAGGGGAGGAGGGATGCAGGGCCGGGCCTCACCTTGAAGTAAGCGAACTGCAGGTACTTGTAGGGCTCACGGCGCTGGAAGTCCTCCAGCAGGTCGCGGCCGGGCTGGGCCTGGCGGAAGGCGGGCAGCCCCTGCTTGCAGCGCCGCAGGCACTGGGCCCGCCGCAGCACGCCGGCCAGGAGGTGCAGCTCGGCCAGCGCTGCCCCGGCGGCGGCGGGGGCGGCGGGGGGCTGCCCGGCGGCGCTGCAGTTGCGGTGGCAGAAGGCCTCGCTGTCCCGCAGCAGGCGGTAGAGCCGCATGCTGACCTCCAGGTAGTTGACGCTCTCGGGCCAGTTCTCGGTGCTGTACTGGTCCAGGCCGTAGCGGTAAGCGGACTCGAGCGGCATGAGCTCGTCCCGCGGGAAGCTGCGGAAGCTGTAGCGCTCGTACTGCGCCCCCGCCGCCGCCAGCAACGCCGCCAGCGCCAGCCACATGGCTGCGCCTTCGGCCGCCAGCCCGGCCACCACGTCGCCGCCTCGGGGAGAGGAGAGAGGAGGGGGGCGGCGGCGAGCGGAGCGGCGGCGCCGGCGCCGGGGCCGGGGGAGGTGCCGGGCCGGGGGGCGGGGGAAGCGGGGCCGGCGCCGCCCCGGGGCGGGCGTGCATGGCCGCGGGGGGAAAGCGGGGCTATCCGTGAGGTGCCTGACCGCGGAAGCTAAGCGGGGCCGGGCTCGGTTACCATCGGGATGGGTGACCGTCCGGGGGCGCCCTTTTTTGCCTCTGCCCCTTTCTGTTTTGGGTTTTTTCCCCTTCCTCTCTTGCCCTGGATTTCGTCGTCCTCCTCCTAAAGCCTCCTCGCGCACGATGCGGGAATTGGCCGCGTGGGTGGAAACGGCTGCAGGGCCACCTCCTTTTTGTCCCGCCGGCGCCGCGGTCTGCAGCCTCAGCCCCCCCGGTGCCGCCTGTACACCGGGAGACGCATCTCCCGCCCCTTCGGGATGCGGTGGGGTGGGTGGGGGTGTGCGGGGCCTTTCTGCCCAGCCGAGGCGGGGCGGGGGGTGGGGTGGGGTGTTCCTTGGTCCCCACCGAGGGGCTGGGACAAGTCGCCGGGGCTGGGCCGGAGCGGAGCGTGTGGTGCGGCGGGAGGCGAGGGCGCCGGTGGCGGTGTTATCCCCCAAAGCGGGCTCGTTCTCCCGGCGTGCAGAACGCCGAACCGCACACGGGGCGGAGGCGTTCTGTTCGATTGGGTTTTGCGCAAAGATGGGTGCTAGGTGGTAACCCCCGAAGCTGGCGCCCCGCCCCGAGGAACTGCAAGGCGCCTGTACAGTTAAATGTGTCGCTGACAGGTAATAGTCACCTCCCTCAGCTAATAATTGGTTAATTTGTTTCTCATTTCAACTTAAAGGTACAGCGCCCTTTAAATTTACCACGCATGCTCGGAGAGCGAAGGGCTTAGTTGAGTAGAGGGTTTTCTGGCCTATGGGCGTGATTTTTAGTATTATGACGAGGATAGTTCACCTGAAGGACACTTCGTTCTTATCAACGTTCTCTTGGACCACACGCTTTGTCCCCCCCGTTCTCAGCGTCTTCTGAGGCGGGATGTTCCCTTCTATCAGTCCCTCAGCTCTCCTCAAGGATACAGTCGTAAAGCAAGCGCTTCCCTGTCTCTCAGCTCTCACCTCTGGCCGCCACGTTCCGTTTTGCCACGCTCACGTGGTTCGTTGTTATTGCTTAGAAGAAAATTCTATTTTTTTTCGGGATATCCGTGGCGGAGCGGCAGTGCCGTGGGCGCCGGTGGGAAGGGGGGGGCCGGGCTGCGCCAGGCGGTTCCCCGGGGCGGGGCGGGGCGGGGCGGGGCAGGCCCGGCGGGGCCCTCAGCTGGCGGCGCCGTACGCAGGGACGGCGGGCTGAGGAGCGGTAGTTCTGCCGCCGCCGTCCGTCATGCTGCGGCTCCTGCTCCCGCTGGCCGGCTTGGCGGCGCTCCTCCGGGCGGCGGTGAGTCCCCTCGCCCGCCGCTCCCCTCAGGGCGCCCGTTCCGCGGTGGCGGCGGGGGGGCGCCGCCCCGGTTCCTCCCTGGTGGGGCCCCCCCCCCCCGCCGCCCCCGGAGGAAACCGCCTCCTTCCCGTGAGGAGGCCTGCCCGCCGCCGCGCCGGGCCCTCGGCCCCGCCGCTGTGTGCGGAGGCAGGGCTGGCGGCGCCTGCCCTCCCACCCCGGCGGGGAGCCGTGCCGCTCATTTCGGGGGGTTGGGGTGGGGTGGCCGGGGTCGCTGCCCGCCGGCCGGGGCGGTGCTGCGCTCCTGCCACCGCTCAGGCTACGCGCCGAGGCCTCACGACCCATGGCGGCGGGGGGGGGGGGGGGCGGCGCGCGCGGTAATCGAGCTGCGGGTACCTGATGCCGAGACTCCATTAGTAGGTCCCATGGGAAAACTTGCTTTTCCTGGGGCGTGTGAGAGGAGTTTTTCCAGTTCTGCCCTGGTTCAGCATCAACTGGTTGCTGCTTTGTCCAGCGGCACGCCGTGCCGCCGCCTGACCAGGGGCCTAGGCAAATCCTTAGTCTTGGCAATTGCTGTGGGAGCCGTGCTTTGTTGCTTAAGCCTTGACTTTGAAGGAGAGTGTCAGTATTACCTTGATAGATGTTGTTGATTGAATGATGCACAGGTGGTTAAAGCTGTGTGAAAAGTAGCATGGCCTCATGAGAGACCTTTATTGAAGGGAAGCCTAGATGACGAGCAGTATGGTTTCTCAGGAGTGTGGGGTTATAGCCGAAACTTCCAAAATTCTGAAGGTGGTGGGTAAGAGGAATGGAGAACCAATACTCACCAAATTTGGTAGTGTTAGAAGAGGGGTACTTGATGGATTTACTATATTAGTTTAAAACAGATATGTAATGGATTTCAGGGATTTGCTGCTACGGGAGGTTGTAGAAGCGGATGGTATTTAACAGATTCCAAAATAGGATTAGCCAGATTAAAATACATCAGGTTCATAAACAACATCGAAAAATGACTAGGCAAGGGTTTGCCTTCCAACATCCTTAATGTAACAGCTGTGTCTGCTGGAGGAGTAGGAAGGAAGCAGACCACATACAGCAGCTAGGGTCATGTCGTTTCTTTAAACAGCATTTCTTATTGCTGTTGTCCAGACAGAATATGGCTTGGTGTCTAGAGGAACTGTGGATGCAGACCAGTAGGGCATTTCTTATACTCTTACCTTTCTATCTTTGTTTGTTTTCTCTAAAGGCATGTGTGTAAAATAGCACTTTTTTTTTTAAGAATAGTGGCATAACAGCTGAGAGGCCTTGAGGAACTGAAGCTGGGAGGCATGATTTCTCTATCAACCCACAGTTCCCTGACCAAGCGATGAGGGAAGGGGTCTTCTTAAAACTTGGTCTAGTCCTCAAAATATAGCAGGGTCCTGTCATCACAGAGGTGCTAATGTTCTTTTAAATTAGCTGGGGAAAGCAACCAGGCAGACTGCGGTTTGTAGACTTCTGGGCTCAGGCTCACTGCAGAGCCCTACAAGGCTGCTTTCGTGCCCTACTTCTGGGATATCTTTGGCTGTAATGATTGCTTACTTTTTCTCTAGTTAAATGTGGACTGAGAGACAGGAAGTGTTTTGAAAGCCATGCAGTGACATACGCTTACTTTAAATAAGGTAATTATCTCTAACTTGGTTTCTGTTGTATGTTATGAAAGACCATCCAAACTTTTTTCAGGTGTGGTTAGAATAGAATAGTAGGTTTATTTTAAATAGAAATGTGCAAACTGGGCACGAGTAGAAACATTATGAACTCCAAGCAAAATACAGAACAAAACAGGGAATTCCAGTACGATTCAAGCATAACTTATACTTGCTTATTTATTTTCAGTCTGGGAGCAGAGATGCATTAGTCTTGGTGCTCCCTTTACGTCTAAAGGAGCACAGTGTGTGATGTTTTAATCCCTTTTCAACTTAATTGCATCCTGGTAGACCAGGATATGCTGAAATAGGTGTTGAGTCTTGGGAACTGTACGTGTAGTGGAAGGGAGCAGGAAGTGGGTAGCAAAACACAGTGTGGGTTTCACTGGTTCTACCGATTCTGAGGGCTTTGGGGAAGTCTTAATCACAGCTGGAGGCAAGGATATCTGCCAGTACATCATCTGCGTTTTCTGTGACCGCACCTGCATCTGGTTGCTATTCCAGTGGGGATTTCACTGCTGCTGTAGTACCTGTTAGTAGAATCTCTTGCATTCAGTAAGAATGATGTAGGGTGATACATCCTGCTTTTGAAATGGAACCAACTGCTTGGGAAGAACAGAAAACACATGTGCTAGGTTAACAGCAGAAGCAGCTTAGTCACAGAACATGTACAGGGTTTACAAATACTATAATGATTGTTTACAAATACTATAATGATTGTTTCCAGCACTCACTGTATCACTGTTGTGATCTATTGCCATCTACTATAAGGAAGTCTTAATGAGGAAATGGCATAGTGTAAAAAAAAGGGGCGGGGGAGGAGTCTTTGAGGAAGGCAGGCGGGGAGCTCGGAAGTGGACTGCCAGAATCCAGTGTTTTCAGTTGTCTGATTTATTCTACATCAGGAAATCTCCTCCCTGTCTTTATGATAGTGATTCTGCATGACCCAGCGTCCTGGGTAGTATGTACAGAGTAACAGTCCTTTATTGCAGTCTGGGAAAAAGGGAATGTGTGTAATATTTTAAAACGGCTGATACTGGTTCCTGGTTGCAGGCTTCGTTGACCCAAGGCATCCCTTCATAACCACACTAGTGCCTACTGGAGACTTCTGCAGAACAGAAGGGCACGGTCAGGAAGCAAAGATGATCTCCTTCAAGCAACTGCCTCTTGAAGCCAAGGCTGCAGTGGCTGCAGGAGTGGTTTTCTTCTCCATGATGCTATCGCGGAGTTACCTGGCAGAACAACTCGAGCTCAGGACGCGGCGTTGGCTTCTAAGGCTGCAGATGGCGCTGTTCGCTAACGCGCTCATGTTGATAGGATCTCTTCATGTTTGGAGAAGCACAGTCACCACATTCTCCAGGTCTTCAGCTGCCAACTCCTTCTGTTTCATGCCGTGGAAAATAGCCGTGTTCATGTTTCTAGCTTTGGCTCACTCAAGCTTCTTTACATTGCTATTTCTTGTTGCAGAGGAGCCCTATTTCTTTTCTTTAGCTGCCTACACTTGCCTGGGGGCTTATATCATTCTTATCTTCTTCCTCTTCACTCTAGGCTCTGTAGAGCAGGCTTACAAGTTCTTGGCTGGGAGAGGCGCTAAGGCAGGTACTGGCAACAAGAACAGCAGAACAGCGATGAAACCAGTTTTGGCAGTCATGCTGACTGTTGTGCTGACTGTTGTTGGGCTGTTAAATGCTTCCCGGCCTCCCACTGTGAATTCCGTGGAGGTTCCAGTTCACAAGCTGCCCTCAACAATGAATAATCTGAAAGTGGTGTTGCTTTCAGATATCCATCTGGGGCCTACAGTTGGGAAGACCAAGCTCGCCATGATTGTGAGAATGGTTAAGGCTTTGAAACCAGATATCACTGTGATTGTTGGGGACCTGACCGATTCTGAGGCAGAGATCATACGACCTGCTGTTGAGCCTCTTGGAGAACTTAACTCCCCTTTGGGGACTTACTTTGTCACAGGAAACCATGAGTACTACACATCAGATGTTAGCAACTGGTTTGAGCTGTTAAAATCATTTAACGTTCGTCCACTACATAATGAGAATGTGAAGATTGTTTCACCGAAGAGCACTGATGACTGGTTCTGCCTGGCTGGCGTTGACGATATTGAAGCAGATGTATTGCGCTACTCAGGGCATGGCATGGACTTAAAAAAAGCTCTTAGAGATTGTAGCAGTGAGCATGCAATAGTGCTGTTAGCTCATCAGCCGATTGCTGCGAAGTGGGCCCTTCAGGAGAGACCAGATATAAATTTAATTCTCTCTGGCCATACTCACGGAGGGCAGATGTTCCCACTAAATGCTGGGGCTTATTTTCTGAATCCCTTCTTCGTTGGCTTGTATAAAGTTGGGCAGAACACCTTTGTCTATGTCAGCCCGGGGACGATGTACTTTGGAATACCCATGAGGTTGGGCAGCAGAGCTGAAATAACAGAGATAATTCTACGTTCTCCTTGAGGAGTTTTTCATTTGACAGACTTCTGCTGTCCTTTTTGGTCAGTATAGTGGCTCTTCTGCTCTGAAGGCAAATCCTTTTTCAGGGAAGCCAGAGAAGATGTGTTAGGGTGGACTTCAGCAGGTTCTGTTAAGTTTGAGCAGAAAACACTAACTGTATCTTGGGCATATGAAACAAATCGGGGGCATGTTAAAATACTGAAGAAATTAACTCTTCGAGCTCATTATTATTGAGGTTCTGCATTTAAAGATAACACTGATGTAATGGAGACAATGTGTGTCCTGTGCATGTTTAGTAATATCTCTGTCCTGCGGCTACTTCATGTTCCACTCTTTATTATCCATCAGGCAGCTGCCTTACCAAATCTCAGACAGGTGAAGTTCTGATCTCTTGCAGTGAAATCATTCATGCATGTTTTGCAGAAGGGACTACATAGTGTCCACTGAGTATGTAAACTCTAGAAGCCTTATGCTAGAAATGTTATGGGAAGGGAATAGTTTTGAGTTTTTTATTGAGGCTGGATATCTTTATCCTGCTATCTGTCTGCAGCATGCACTAGGGCTTCCAGTCTGAGCTGCTTACCAGTACAGTAAGGTGCCAGGCATCAGTTCCTGAAATTCAATTTTTTCCAGTTAAAAAGCTGGGGAGACTGATATCAAAGGGTGACAGTAGCTGTCTTTCTGCAGGCATTTTCCCCAGAATAACTGGGCATCTAGTAATTACTTACTGAAAATAGCTCTAATAAAAGCAAATGAGAAAAAAACCCTGTAATTAACAGAACTTCTGTTGCTGTCTGAGCACAGTTACTGAGTACCTGCTGATGTAAAGCATGAAATCCAAAGCTGAAATACTCAGTCTTTTCTCTTCATTGTGTATTTTTTTTGTTTATGCTTAATTTCTCTTCTGTGATTTTTCTCTTGCAAGAGTAAGGAGATGCTATTTGAAAACAATGCAGCTAGGTTAATGCTTGAATTTTGTTTAAGTTTTTAATATTTCAAGTAAACAGTGTCCTTTTTAAGATTAAACTCTGCAGCAGGTGACTCTCTCTAATAGCGTTTGTGCATCAATGTCCTGGTTGTCTGATAGGCACATAGCGGAATAACTGCTAAAGGATAATGAGGAATGGAGGATTTCTCTGTCTTTTCTAGAAGGGCTTAACACAAATTAATATTTTCTAATATCTCAAATTTCCCAGAATGATATTAATAAAAACATTATTGCTTTCATATCTTTGTGTTCATCTGAGAAAGCCAGGATGTAAATTAATGTGCGTATATTGTCCAGGCTGATGAAAGAGTTTACTTCTGTACATATTGCTCTCTCCTCCCCTTCCACCTCAGTGTTGCTGTATGAAACGCCACGAACAATACAAGTCTGGAAATTCTGCCTCTGCCTCTGAGGTCTCCAGCTGTGGCCAAAGGGTCTGCCTTGCTCTGCCTTTCTGCCCACCAGTACCTGGGTTCCTCTCAGGCAGACCTGCGTAGCGTGGGGCAAAAGAGATCAGTGCTTACGCAGGACGCTGAGGATGACAAGACCAGAACTGCAGTGTTCAGTCTTTTCCTGCCTTCCTGGGTGATCCTGAACCAGAATCACTTCTGCTTTATTTTTCAGCTCCTGTTCTCGTTTTGCAGGAGGTGTGTGTGGATGTATTTGAAGAGTACCATAGGCTTTGAAAAGTTGAGGTTTTTCTGTAAGTGAAATTTTGAAGTTTCACTTCATCCACTCCCTTCAGCCCCCACAGGCAGTTTCTAACTGCTGAGCTGTTTTTTTTATCCTGTTCCTCTGTACAGACATCTTGCATTTTTACTCACGGGAATATTGAGAAATACTGTGAATGTGTCATGTGCGCTGGAAGATTGGCGGAGAAGTCAGTTCTCTCTTAGTCCAGAAACTGAACACCTGACCAGCCAGGCTCTCTACTTGCCGGACTAGATAATTTCTGTTTCCCAGCACCTACAATTTTGTAAATTTTTTTCATGCTTGTGCAATAATATCTGCTTAAGTATCCTAAAGTTTCCATGTGTATCTAACACTGCCCACTGCCTGCATGGGGTCCTTCTGAGGATGTCAGTGGCGTAGTGTCATATGGTCTTACATAGAGAGACTCTTGATAGCCTTGATACCCTCTGTTTACTTATCAACATGCCTTCAGTTAAAAGCTGTGTTCTGGGTTTAGCAGTGCAGAGTATTCCCTCTAGGCCAGTGGTCCAGGAGGATAGCTCTTCATTGGCTAGGCTGAGGGTTATTACTGTGTTGAGCCTAATTTATAAGCATGTTTCCTTATCAGGAGGCTTTTGTGGGACTGGTTTTAGATGGTGTTAGTTTCCCAGTGAGTTGCTAGTGTTCTCTCTCCTCCCTCTCCCCGCCTTTTTAATTTCTCTCCTCATCCTGTCCAAATGTGTGCAAAAACCTAGCTGAAATGGTCCTTCTGTCCTGGGGGTGCATAGATGACTTATTCATTAATTTGTATGTGCCCTGCTTTGAAGATCTTTGTGTATCCTTTCAGGAACAGATACTATACTTTTAGGAGTGGTCATATTACCATTTCATAAATTTATTGAGTTCTCCCAACATAAATTAGTTACTGGGTTTTTTTCTTTAACTCCCTCCCTTTGAAGGCTTGTTTGCTTGATGATTAGGTATCACTTAAAATGTTTTTTTTCTCTGCCAAAACACTTCAAAGCCTTTTCCTATTTTGTTTGTTGTTTTTTTTTTTTTAAAGTATGAATGGAAAGTATTCTAGATCAACTTTCTTTTTGATAATAAGAGGAATTAACCTTTTCTAAAATCTAAGACAGCAATCCCTAATTGTCCTTCAAGGCTTTTTCTATACTTTTTCCAATTTGACTTGAATGTGCATGATTTAGACCTATGCTCAGTATTCCAGATGGAAAAAAGTGCTGTGCTGCTTATTTTGTAATTTTTTTGATTTTTTTTTTATTATTTTTGTATGTCTGTGTGTGTGGAATGTATTTGATCTTCAGAACTTAACGAAATGAATGTATATTTCTTCTTGTAAAAGGCCAGTTCACTGTGGCAGGTGGGGGGGAGAGTTAATCACTGTCAGAATAATACCAGAATAGAATAGTATCATCGCTTTGTCAAATTTATATTTATTACATTATATAATCAGTATAGAGTGGACTTGAAAATATGTATATTGTGGTATAACAGATGCTTTAAATGTTGGGATTTAATAAAACTTTATTTGCTTATTAAGAAAGATGCCTCTAATGACCTTTTATTTTGTACCAATATTTATTGTAGCAGTATATGCTGAATAGATTTAACATGCTAATTCTATTTACCAACAAAAAGCTGCTGACAATAAACTTGACTAGTTTTGGAAAATCTTAGACCCATGCTGCTACGGGAGGCATGGTGGAAAGTGGGTAAAGTAAGGCCACTATTAAATTTGCCTAATGCCTGCTAGGGAGAAGGCAGGCTGAAGAGATGAGGATGTGATGCAGAGAAAAGAACCACTGCAAGGGCAGAGAAGGGATACTAAGAGCTTTTATTGGAAGGAGCAGATGATGAGTGGTGTGTGGTTCTCAATTTTGATACTTAAGCTTTGGGGTAGAGAAAGGGATGTTCTGTGCTTGAATGGTCTACATAAGAGATGCTAGAAATCTTCACAGGTGGAGGCATTCCTTGAGGATTTGTATCCACAGTCGTTTGCTTTCCAAATAAGAAAAAAACCTGTTTTGTAAATTTGGAGAATGAGAGATTCTCCCCATTGTTAAATAGTTTTGTGTGCTGAAGCTATGAATTTTTTTCCTATGTTGAGAGACATACGCATTAAGGTTGCAAAAATAATTTCTTACTTGATTTAAAAAAAGGACAAATTATTTAGTTCTTCCCTTTTCCCTGCGAGTATGTTCTGAGCATGTAGGATGCAACATTATACCATTGCCTCTAAGGGTCTGAATTTTCAGCTGGGCTTTAATATGATGTGGTATGAATGAACTGGCATCCTAAACAGTGTGCAGGTAGTTTTGTGTCTGTTGAATCTGCTTACCAAACTAGCAGACCCACTACCCCATCTTCTAGGGAGATGGAGGGAATTCATTCCTGCTGCATATTCACAACCATGAGTACACCATATTGACAGAGCCAGACATAAATTCATGACGTGACCTATCTTGTTTTTGTTGCAAGCTCTGGTCTGCAAGCAATGGGTAGAGTCATGCACTGACAATAAAAGAATGTTGAATAATTGATCATGAAGGGGAGTCTGTTTACAGTGGGCAATGAATGAGGTGAATCAGAATAAGTACTCTGGAAGCTTCCTCCCTCTCCTCCCCCCCATAATAATACTGTATCAGGAAGTGTATGTGTAAGGAAGGTGATTTAGAATTATGGTCCCAGCTTTAAAAGCGTGGCCTTTAAATGGTAACCTGTTCGATGATGATCACTTCCATAATTAATATCTTCTTTTCATTGTTTTAAGAAATTCTTGTTTCTCTGCCAGAGGTGTCTGTCCCCTGAGAGTGGAGCTGTGTGAACAGTTGATTCAATGTTCAGCATCTCTCAACAGTTATCTGTCATAAATGGAGCAAGTGTCTTTTCCATAGGCCTCTTGATGTGGTTAGTCTAGGTGAGGGGATTAAAATCCTCTTTCAGAGGGAAACAACAGCAGTTTATTTGACTCTCCTTCTTTATTTCTGGGGACAATGGCATTTCAGTGTGCTCTATTTCCTAATGCTTCTCTCTTTTTTTTTTTTAAATATTGCAGAATTGTGTTATTGCACCTGGGTTCTGAGTTTCATTTAGTCACGATCATTTTGAAGCACTGGGTTTTGCATTAATGCTGCAGGTTGTCACAGTGCCCTAGAGTAAAAAACGTCTGAAGAATGTGAAACATCTGATTGTTGTTCCTTAGGGTGAATGGTTTCCTTAGGGGGTGGATACACACAGTACAATTCCGTCCTAGTGCAACATGCCCAGGAATCAAGATGCAGATTATAAATTAAAGATCAGCAAAACGTCACTGAGATTTGAATGGAAAGGAAGGTAAGCAGATGGTAGATACCTGTTCTTCCTCTGCAGCAGTAATTTACTTGAAGTTTAACAGCCTGGAGTTACTACAACAACATAATTTCCCAGGAGGAATCCGAGCCTTTGAGTTACTTCTGTTCCAGAGCAGTTGGTTTGTATTTCTCGGCTCTGTAAGGGCCTGGTTTTGTGGACTCCTGGCACATCCATACCTTCGTTTAGTCAAGATTTGTTTCAGCTTTCAGGGAACTCTTTCACACACAGAATCACAGAATGGTAGGGGTTGGAAGGGATCTCTGGAGATCATCTTGTCATTAAATAATGTTAAGAATGGGTCTGTGTTTGTGCGATCAGGGCTTAAATAGCTTCCCCTATGCAATACTTTGCACTCCCTTAGAGTTCTAATTTCCTTGCCAGCTCAGGGCTGTATCTTCTCAAATCTGTTGTTACATGTCTACCACAGACACTTCCACTTGGTTACTGTTGGCAGAACGTTTTGGATTGCTATGTGCACTTAAAACATTTCCCACAACCTTATTTTAGGCTTTCTGTGAAGAAATGCCTTTATTGCAGTTGCAACACGCTGTAGTCTTCCTCCTCCTTGGAGTTTGTAGTCTTCAAATGTTTGTAGAGTGTTACCTCACTCAGTTGCTCTGCTTAATGGCAGTCTAGGGATAGGCATGTTTACTCAGCAACTTCATCTTCCAGTTTTCAGAAGAGTGTGGTTTTTTTCTTTGTACTCTTGTTCTTTTGGCCTGTGACACACTGCAATGGTTCCTTTTTGCTGTCTTGTTGCACTAAGAGTATGGTCTTGGTTGGCACCTGTGTCCAGCTGTTGGCCAGGAGTCTCAGTACTTGCAGCTTCATGGTTATACGTGCCTGCTGTATTTAACTTTTTTCCATTCCTTTCTCTTTAAGTGTAGTTGCACAGGCTATTGTAACAAAATTGTTCAGCAGTTAACAGAAAGAAGTGGTTTCATGGGAAGGTTCTTCAAAACTGTGTGGTCTGTTGGTCCCTACTTAACCTCTAGGCAGATTACCTCAGATGGTGGATGGCTGTCACGTAGTGGGGATCACCTGGGGTTGTATGGTGGTCTACAACTCTCTTGCCTTTCTAATCTCACTGCTTTTGTTTCCTGTAATCAATTTCCTAATTGCTAAGCCCAATTCTCAATATGGGCCATGCCCAGGACCATCTTTTCAAGAACAAGGCCAGTGTCCTTCAAGAGCTTTTAATTTACGCTGTTGAAAGGTATGTTTCATTTGGACTAGTATAATGTCCGATGAATCATGCAGTTTGTTTGGTTGACTTTGGACTTATTTTCTGATAGGTATGGAGAGCTAACTGATTACATTTACTGACTTGTTATTTTACTTCATAAAACCCTACTGATCTTTACTGAAGGGATTTTTTTTTAATGTACTCAGTAATGAATCTGATAAAATGCAAAGTCATAGAACATGAAGACAAACATCC
Organism: Morus bassanus; assembly: GCA_031468815.1. Classification (NCBI taxonomy): domain Eukaryota; kingdom Metazoa; phylum Chordata; class Aves; order Suliformes; family Sulidae; genus Morus; species Morus bassanus. The sequence continues at coordinate 51,100,047 of CM062567.1, read as the reverse complement.
AACTATTCAGTGGTGTGTGGAGGACAAAAGTATACTGGTGACAGGGATGCCAAAGATACACGGGAGATGCAAGATGTAAGCTGTTAAGGTTTGTTTAAAAAAAAAAAAAATTAAAAGCTAAAGGTTCTTAAAGACATACGGCCAGGCACTTAAAAAAAGGTCTGTTTTTCCTTGTTTTTAACAAGCAACAGTAGTATTGCTGTTGGTCATAGTAGTTTAAAACTTACTAAGATCATAGGCTCATTTGAGGAGTAATCCCATGCTCTTGAAGTTATGGTGTTTTTCTTATGGCTAGGAAGTGTAGATTCTTAATTTACCTGCTTCTTTTTTAAGTTCACTGGTTTGGGTGTGCTTAGCTGGAAAAGTATTGAAAGTAGGACTTTCTCCAAAAATGACTAATTTTTAGTGACTTAAATAAATGTATGCAGTTCGCTAGACTGGTCATCAAACAGTTTTATACTTACTAGAAACTAAGCTTTCAAACCTATATGTATGGGTGCCCTGGAGCATTTAGAATCTGGTATTTGTTCCTCAAAAGCTCTCAGCTGGCTTTTTCTTCTAGACTTGAGTGTGACATTAAGTTGGAATTCGGGTTGCGTTTTCCAACAGTTTAGTAAATTGAAGCATTGAGTGTGAAGTGTTGGCACTCATCAAATCTCCCCTAATTAATTCCTCGTCATTTGCACTGGTATAAGCAACTGCAGAATGTGTCACTGTAGACAAATGGTACTATTTACTCATTGAAAGTGGAGAATGCATGTAGCATATTTTGGTGTAGTCGTGAGTCCTGTCATTGCTGAGTGGTTGGCAGATGTATTATAGTCCTTTGGTGTGTTAGGCTCAGGTGGGCTTATATGTAGCTAGTGGAGAGCCAGTCGCTATCAGTTATTTTAACACAATTGTACCTTTTATTGTGGACAGCCCACAGATGTTGTATAGACTGTTCTTGTCTTTCAAGGCAGAAAGATTATATTGTGTTGTTTTGTTTGTTTTTGGTTTTTTTGTACACAGAATATACCCCAGAGGAGTTTTGGGATTGATTATGACTGTGACTGCTTTGTCAAGGATGGGAGACCTTTCCGTTACATCTCAGGTAGCATTCACTACTCACGGGTGCCCCGGTATTACTGGAGAGACCGCTTGTTGAAGATGAAGATGGCAGGACTTGATGCCATTCAAACGTAAGTAGCTGTTGACTTTCAAAGTGATTTGTAGTCCTGGGAGATGCATGAGAGGTAGTTAAGTGAAATGCTACCATTGTTACTTGTTATTAATTTTTAAGTAATAGGTATGAAAGCTCTGGAGAAGTGAAGGGTGGTACAAAATGACTTCTAACAGCATAGACTGGGACAACTGGGCAGGTTATACCTAACGGGACACTTCCCTGCTGAGAGGCAACACCTCTTGCTTCACAGCCCAGGGTGCAAATGTGACCTGAAATAAATTGTTGGACTCTGAACTTTGGCAACTGTGAAACAGTTGTACGTTTGCAGTTGCCTCTGCCAAGGGTATTGCAATCTCTGGTCAAAAGGCAGAGGAGGTGAGAGGGGACAATAACCTCTTAGTACAACCTAGGCTGTATCGCCCTGAAGCCTTGAAAACATTGGCAAAGGCTGCAGTAACATTTAAAGCTATTTCACCAGGGGTGTTTAAATTTAGAAAAATGGTTGGGCAGTAGGTGTACTTTTTCTATAAAAAAGACAGTTTAGACAGCTTTCAGTTGCATGTACCAAACCTTTAGTCCATCTTTCTTGTCTTTTCTACCTGGTTGTGTACATATTACAACAGGTGAGGCACAGGTGGAAAAAGAATGCAGCTTACTTTTATTTTTGTCAAAGCTTCCTTGAAAAGGGAAGAAGAGTGGTAGAAAAATATGAGGCACAGCCTTTTAAAGCAATGATTGTAATGCCCAAACATTTTTGGTTTTCTTTCCTAAATCATTACAAGGCTTAGAGCTTCTCTTTGAAACAGCCTGCTTGTGTCCTATGGACTGCCAGACAGTGATGGCTTTGGCAGTACAGAGCCTGTAGGCCAGGGCGCTTTGCTCAGCGGGAGTGTTACACCATCTTTCCTCCTCCTCCTTTGAAATCTGTATTTCGTTTGACCTGCAAGTTACAGCGTTGCCTTGTACACTTGGGGATGTGATTAGTAAGGGTTAGTATGTGAAGAACAGATGACCGGGAAAGAAAAGAAGTTGCTTTTTTTTTCAGATTTAGGGTTCTCTGTTTTTTGTATGTCTTAACTCTTCCCTGTGTTGTGATGATGTGGTGACTTTTCCTTTGGGTGTTTTTTGGGGTGTTTTCTGTTGTTTTCTAATAAAGCAAGCATTTTCTATCCTCCCTCACCCAAGAACAATGGGATTAAGCAATACGCTTGCTTAGGACAGAGTTGCTGGAATTGCCCATGTAATTATTTTTTGCTGCAATAAAAGTAATCTCAAATGGACCTGAAAATTATACCTTTTGATGTCTGGCTTGAAGATCAGCCTGGGTCCTGACAGCAGCTCTGTGACTTTTATGACCTGTGGTGTCTCGTACTTCCCTTATGATTTATTTTCCTCCTCCTCCCAACACCCATATATCTTCAGTGCCCTCTGTTCACTTTCAGCTTTTTAAAGCAGTCCCTTCCTTTTTTCTTTGAAATTGCCTGTTCATGTCTCTGCTGCATTACTGGTCTTTTGAGATAAGAATCTTTTCTTTCCCATTCCCCCATCGCTGTTGTTGAATGGCAAAGTTGCTGTGGGGCTGGGTTTTTTTCCCCCCCTGTTGCTTCCTTCTTCCTTTGTAATCTCCCACTAACAAGGTTTTTCTTCCTTTTTTTTATTTTCTCTCTCTCTTTTTTTTTTATACTTGTTGAGATCTCTTACTCTGAGCTTTACTGTTTTGCATTAGTGTCCTTCTGCTGTGCAGGAAGGAGTGGAGATTGTCTTGTGCTGCCGGTGTTGGCTGGTCTCTGGTCTTGGGAGAGCCGAGTTGTTTCTGTTTAGGCACAAGATATGGTACAGCTAGGAAGTGTTGCCCTGTGGTTATGTGACCTATAGCCTTAGGTATTGTTGCTGGATCACCCATGACAGATAACAGGTTTTTTAACAGTCTCCTTTTCTTTTTGTAGAGCAGACTGGGATTCTTTAACTTTCTCCCCCCACCATTGCTTACCTTTGGATTTTTTCTACTATGGTGAAAGATAGCTGCTAAATGTGTATCTTCTAAGCAGAAAGTACCCCTGTGCCTTGCATTTTCTACGAGAATCAAATCCATCCATCTTTCCATTTGACAATGATCTCTTTCTCCCTTGATGCAAAAAAAAATAAAAATCCCAAAAAAACCACCCACCAAAACCCTTTTGTTTTTCTTTGAAGTTTGTAGATAATCAAGCCTTACTGCTCTTGATTATTTGAGATAAAGCAATAAATTTTCATGTTACCCCAAACAACTCTGCTGTGATTTTGTATGGTTTTGGTAAAAGTGGAAATTGGTCTGGATGATTATTTAGTTGTGTGTGTTTTCTCTTCTTCTGCTTACTCTTTCCTGGATCAGTAAAACAAGGGACTGAGATACCAGTTGTGTGAAGTCATTCTGGAATGGGCAGCAGCACTGCCAGACCTTCTGGCAGAATGTGGTAGTTGGACTCCCAACCTTGGGGCCACCTCTGAAGACTGTGATTTTGCTGCTTGGGGTTTTTCCCATGAGACACAGGAAAGGGTCTTGCTATAACTTGAAATATGGGAGCCTTCCTTGTTCTTATCAAGGTGCTCCCAGTGAGGCTTACCACTTCAAGGGAAACACAATCCTCTTATTACAGGATTGTCCTCATAAATACTTTGTGGTCAATGCAAGCCAGACCTGCTCTCCTTCCTGTTCCCTGCAGCCTCATTTCCAGAGGACTTGCTATGCCTTGATGCATCGTTCAGGTAATGACTGAGTCAGCAGCTCATCTGGGACTCTTGAATGGGTGAAGTCAGTATATGTATATAACCATCTGCACCTGGAAACATCTTAAGCAATAATAGAATATGAGAAAAAAGGTGACAGGAAGCTTGATCTTATGTTAAAGCTTAAAATATCGAGTCCTAAACCTGCCAAATAGCAGGTTGAAATTTGATGATGTGGTTGGTGTGACATCCCAGGAGATGATGGAGGCATACCTAGGAGCTCCACTCCTGACCTCAGCAGGTAGCACGCAGAGGCGTCTGGTCACACAAGGGTAACTGTCCTTGTTTTCAGTTCCTGAACTGTGTCTGACAACTAGAAACTAATGCTATCAAAGACATCTGGAAAGGACTGAAGTTTGTGGTTTGTTTCGGGGTTTTTTGGCACGGAGGAGATAAACAATTAACCACTAGATGGGGCTAAATATTTACAGGATTTACAGATCAGTGGAGAAGCTTCTTGGAAGAATCAGCAGTTATCTTACAGGATCAGAGAAAGTTAAAGAATGTTGAGCATTTTATTTGTTTTACTGTATGTGTTGACAAATGAGCAGAAAACTGTAAACATGTAGAAACTCCCTCTTTCTTTGAAGGAGCTGCTGTTTAGAATATTAATTAAAAAGATAGGCACAATTTACTTTTTCTAAAGACTCATAGATGTGTAATTTAACTAGCATGTATAAAATGCTGCTCTATTACTTATGAAATTAGTACAAGCTATTTAATTTTACACTATTTAAAAAAAAAAAAAACAAAACCAAACCCCTGGTATTACAGAGAGAATTATCCTGTACGTTAAGGTGGTTAAAGTGGGTTTTTTTGCCTGTTGACATCTCTCTGAAATAGGAGAGAGAAACTGTGACTTTTAAAGAAAAGGAAGGTTATAGGATAAAGCTTAGAAATTTTATGTAAATGGAGAGTAAATGCTATTACTCAAATACAGAAGAAATGCCAGGTTTCAGGTTTAAGAAAGGAATGTGGCATTCCTTTATAAATTCATTATTCTGTAGCTAAAGCAGTACAGCATTAACAACTGACTATAAATTTGTAAAATGGTATATAGGAATTATACTTGCTAATAGTAACAATTTCAACGTAAAATGATTTAATTTGAGGACGTTGGTAGCTGTACAAAATACACTGGAGGATTAAAGTATACTAGTAACAATTTTTAGATCAGTGTTTAAAATACATTTATATCATGATCCTTTCTGTAGGAAAGCATTTCACATAAATTTTTTTTCATTTTTTTCCCTTTTCCACTAAAATCTGCTGGTTTTCCAGCCTTGTGGGGAAGCATGAGACATAAATTAAAAAACACTTTCTGGAAGAATTCTTCTATCTTCTTCCATCTTGAGTGTAAGGGAGCTGGAGAAAACCTTTTGTCCTCACCTCAGACACTATTAAGCATATTTAGACTTTCAGACTTGTTTCTAGAGCAAGTTCATAAAACTCTCCAATGAGTATATTTTCATAGCTAACAGGTTACAAGGTGTAGTTAAGCTACAGCTAGAATGCTTTTCTCATATTAAACTGTAATTTACTTACCAGTTGTTTATATCTTGTTCAGTAACCTAAAGAGAAAGGAGTATAAGTGGTTGCTGTCTTTCTGTAGTAGTATTTTAGGCAGTGAGAAACTGTTATGAAGTTAATATCTAGTCGTCTTTATTTAGCTCGAACAGGTGCAGCGCTCTGCTAGAAGCATTTTTCAGTGAATGAGTTGCTGCATCAACATGCCTGTTAATTCCTCCCCGAAAGAGCTTTGTCTCTTACTGCAGTGTCACGTGGGTGATTCATAGTCAGATGGTACTTTTCAGTGGTACCTGCCGACTCTTTTCCTATTAATACCAGTTCCATATGTCGTCTTTCTCATTTTGTATTTTTTGCCTCTTCCTATGCAAGAGAGAATTAAAAAGTGATAACTCCTAATTCCTCGTTGATAGCTGACCATGTTGCTCATTAGTTAAGAGCGTTTAGAATCCTGATCATGTTGACTGATGGATTTGCAACTGCTCCCCGTTTGCAAAGCGTGCTGTGCATTACATCACACAGACATCAATAAAAGCCTTAGATATAGTTAGACCTACCAAAGAGACTTGGAATACTCCTCAAAATACCCCACTGCTTTCCCAGCAAATTGTGTGTTGTTCTTTTGTGGTTAATTTTTATTCTATGTTAATGTTATACCAACTACTCTCTCTTTTTTTTTTTCTTGTTTGCTCACAGGGATGTCATACAGCAAAGTACCAAAAGCCTTGCTAAGTCAAGAGACATCACATTTTTTCCTTTTTCTCTAATCCTTTAGGCATGTTTTCCAGTGAACAAATGGAGTTAGGTTTATCTGTCCTTGGCAAATACATAGTCACATATATATAACTTCAAAGAATTCTGGATTTCTAAGCAATAGTTTTGAAAATAACATTGCTGTTATGGCTTAGAGCAAACTAAAATTATTCTGCAGTGATAACCTGCATAATGGTGTATGGAACAGGGAAAGCAAGCACAATATGATACTCTGGTATTGCCTTCTTTGAGGTAGTTAGTAATTTGTTTTGAATAGTTTTCTACTTTATCTACTTTCATCTTAAGTGGCAGCAATCAGCTTGGTCCTTTGCTTGAAACTTAGACAAAGTGCACAAAATTAAATTAACTTCGAATGTATTTTCCCATGGTTCATATAGTAATTAAATGCATATTTAGTTTGTTCTATAAGTGAGTTAATCATGTGCTTTGGAAACAATTAGAGCAGGTTGACAAAGAAATAAAATATATTACAGAGAGGGGAAAAACTGCATTTTGATGCCTGAGTTTGTTGCTTTGACTCCATTCTGGCATACAAATTTTGAACTTTATCTTCTCAAACCGAGGCTTAAGATTTTGGCATTTGTGAGGCTATAATATTAACTAATGTTGCTGAAAGATGATGATTTTTGTATTTGACATTCATGTGCATGTATGTCTGAGTGTGGTCATTTCAGTAGTGTGTTTGTGAGGATTCCTGTTTTCTTGCTTATTGAAAGCAGTGTTTTCTGCGCTTTCTTTCCCTCTTGGGTAGTTCTTACAAAATTAACTCTGGAACATAAAAACAAACCCAGACAGTAAAAAAAGTGTTGCCTGAGAGGATCTTTGCTTGACTAACCACAGTTTTGGTTTTACAAATTTTTCTCACATTTGTTCTCTCTGGAACAGTGGCAACAGTTCTCTTAGAGGGATTACAAACCTATGTGCAAAAAAATAAATGCATGGAGAATGAGTTTTCCCATTCTCTTGAATCCTTGCTCAGGCTGTACTCATCCCTAATTTTAATGTCTGTCTGTGCTACGACTGCCACGTAGTACTATCTCAAGCCAAAACTCTCATGGTTGTCAAGCACAGGCCATAAGCTACAAGTCTACGCATAATAGTTAACGTGTTTCTTTGTTGTCTTGCAACCAAGTGTATTTTTTTATCTTTTGTGAGATGTTCCGTGGTGAGGTTGTGGTTTCCTAAGCCCTGGAAGTAGCAGACAGGTGTTCTCTCAGATGGCTATCTGTTTGTTTGGCAGCTTTATTACTTGATTGAAATGAAGTTTTACTTTGTCCAGGCTCCTGGGCACCTTAGCATCCTCTAACTTGACTGTTCTTCCCATGCTGGTTTTCCAGAACCTGCACTGCTCCTGGTCAGTGAAAACTTTCAGGACCTAGATGCAATATCATTTGAGGCTTAGACATTTTTAAGTTCTTTATAGTGGCAGCAGCATGGACCTGTCAGCCTACTTGGAGTTTCCTATGCAATCTGGGTGATAATTTGCAAAGGGTCATGCGCTGCTTTGGGCAAGCTTGTTCCTGACCACCTCCTTTGTGAGTGGTTTACAGTATTCATCTCTTCACAAACCTCCCACCGCTATACAACTGGCAGCTGACTTGCTAACGTCAAAACTGTTAACTACTTACATTTTGGACTAGACATCATGGTTTCAAAATGGCACTGCGAAAATCTGTTCATGCATTGATATGGACTCCTGCAGACATACCACAAAGTACTAAGCCTTATTTCAGTTTTAATTTTAACACCTTCTGCTGTATGAAGTACCTCACAGAAGAAAGGCCCTGGAGTTATTCTTGTATTTTACTGATCTGAAGACCAGTTCAGCATTACAGATCTCTGGGGTGTGTAGTGCAAACGGTTGTTCGGAGTTCTGGCTTAGTCTCAGTTTCCTAATGGAAGGTGATCTTCTCTCTTCATAGGTATGTGCCGTGGAACTACCACGAACCCCACCTAGGCGTGTATGACTTTTCCGGTGACAAAGATCTAGAGTATTTCCTGCAGCTTGCTAACGACACTGGTTTGCTGGTTATCCTGAGAGCTGGACCTTACATCTGTGCAGAATGGGACATGGTACAGCCTTTTGTAACAGTTATCTCACTTCTAGGGTAAATCTAATGGACGTATTTCTGTCTTAAAGTAGACAGATGTACTTGGCGTATCCTTGGACAAGGCTCTTGGTTTAGTGTATTAAAATCCATGCATCCTAAGTGACTTATTATAATGCAAGCTTACTTTGTATTTGTTTTTTTACTGGGAATTATTACTTACTTGTAGAAAATCAATCTTCAGGTCTCAGTATATGTTTTGATAAAAGGCTAAATTCTTCTTAGATTTTCTAAAAATGGTCACTAAAGTGATTCCCTTTCTTTTCCCAGGGAGGTCTTCCTGCATGGCTGTTGGAGAAGAAATCTATTGTTCTCAGGTCTTCTGATTCAGGTAGAGGCATCAAAAAGGACTAGCAAAAATACACTTTAGCAGCAAGGCAACTTGCTGTTTGAGGCCATTACTAGATAATTCATATTTCAGCTTAAGTTATCTTGTGAGTAAAATCTTCAGTACTTTCAATTAGAAGTGTGCATTCAAGAACTATATAGAACAAATAAATTAAGGTAAATAGTTTCCAAGGTACTGACAGGTTTCATGAAAATTGGTGCCAAGAGAGAAATCATTGTCACCATTGAGGAAAAGATGGGTAGCTCTTAGCTTTGAGGTTTTTTGGTTTTGCAACAGCCAGCTGGCCACTCATTGTGGAAGGACCTCCTTCCTGGCTGGTCAGTGTGCATGTAATGCCAGAACTAGTTACAGCATTCTTATGTGCTACCTGGTCATGCATCAGACATGGAGGGGTGAGATGAGACAGGAGATTAATGTGGTTATTGGAGTGCGTATTAGGGGACAAAGATATATATTATAACTCACTTCAGTTCTGCTCATTGTGGGATAAATTATCTATTTAAATAAAATAGTACACAAAGCAACATTGAAATTTGTTTTCCTGTTGAAATGTATTAGGGCAACCTGTGTGAGACATGTTGAAGTCTTTCTGGTGATTTTCAAAGGTCATCAGTATTTAAATGTTTTATATTTTAGTAAACTGTACTGGAAGCTGACATCTATGAACAACTATAAGAACACATCGGTTCATTAAATGCTGTTCTGTTATACTTTATATATGTAGAACACTAGCTAAAAACTACCCTTATATAATTTAAAACAAAAACTAGAAAAAAGCAGAAAAGTTGTGAAACATTTATACTTTGTGTATCACAGATTACCTGGCAGCAGTAGAGAAATGGATGGGTGTCCTTTTGCCAAAGATGAGGCCTCACCTCTATCAAAATGGAGGTCCAGTCATCATGGTGCAGGTAACTTCCTGAAAATCAAATGAACCCAAGCAGCATGGATGCTTATATTGCTCTTGCAGACACTCCATGGGTATTGGGTGGTAATGTCACAGATGTTCCTTAACAGTTTCAGGTAGCTGAAAGATTCTGATGAAATCCCTTATCCTAAAGAACCGAATACACTGTTTCCAGAATTTGGAGAGTGCTTGTCTGTTCTATCAAAGTTGTTTCCCCCAACTATAGAAAGCCATAGATGAAACTTGTGGAGATTTTTAGATCTGAGTTTCATGCCAGTTCTCATATAAAGTCACAATACATTACAATTGCCTGAAACGCTCTGACTGGCAAAAGGGGAATAAGGATACCTGCAGATAGAAGCAAAAGCAGTATGGAGTAAGCCTAAAACTTGTGACACATGGCCTCAAAATTTAGACTTTTTAGTTCTTAGCATGTAACTTAAGCTGTAAATGTTTCAGGACACAATATTGTGCATTCGTGGTGAGTAGCTTCTCTCTTAAACTCCTTCCAGATGTGCAGTGGTGATTGTTCCATATTCTTAGTATTTGACAACAACAAAAGCTTTGGTTTAATTTTTTTTTAAACTCCCTTGTTGGCACAGGATGGAGTAGGAGATCCTTCTTCAAATATGCCCAAGATCATTGTTCTTGAACAGTGTATTATGTCTATTGAGCAAAAGCACTGGGTAAAATTATTCCTTAGCAGAATTAAGATGCTTATAACAGCATTTTCAGAAATAACCTTCAGGTGTGCATGGCATTGGATCTGGAGTTTGAAAGTCCGCCCCCTTGGGAAAAGAGCAAGATGCGTACCTCTCAGTAGTAGCAAGGTTGTCCTTCTCCTCAGTCCTTTCAGTCCATTGCAGGGCTTTGCTGTTCATGTGAGTACTTTGTAGATGTCTCTGTTCTGGAAGTCCAGTTTTGCTGCAGTTTTGATCATGTCCCAGCCCATTCTATGGTTTTATTATTGTTCTTGGGAGGTGGGTCATAGCTCTCTGTTTTTAAGAGACTGTGTTTTGATCACTGTTGCAAAGTAGTAGGGTGGAGATGTTTATGTGGAGGGTGATTTTGTAGGAAAATTACTTATCTCCACACAATGATTGCACCACTGTAAGATACAAGTGAGAGGAATGAGTGCATAGAAGTGTTGTCTTCTCTTACTCCTCAGGTCTGGAGTTAAAATGACGTTTTCAACATTGCGGTCAAAGGAAGATGATGGTTGGATTTGGGCTTTCCATTTTGGGTATCGGATGCAGACTGAAATTGTCTACTGCTTTACTGACTTGCTTTTATTGTGCAGGTAGAGAATGAGTACGGAAGCTACTTCGCTTGTGACTACGACTATTTGCGCTTCCTTCTGAAGCTCTTTCGCCAGCATCTTGGGGATGAGGTGGTGCTGTTCACAACTGATGGTGCAAGCCAGTTTCACCTGAGATGTGGAGCTCTTCAAGGTCTTTATGCAACAGTGGACTTTGCCCCAGGTTGGAGACTGCGGTTTTTTACCAAAAATCCTTGTGTGTGTGTGTTTATGGCAGGACAAACTGACTTGACTGCTTGACAAACCTGATGGCTTTGTTTAAATGGGGCAACAGAATCATAGAATATCTCAAGCTGGAAGGGTCCCATAAGGATCATGGAGTCCAACTCCCTGGCATTTATGTATATGTGATGTACTCTTAAACATACAAGAATCACCCACAAGTACCCAGTTAGAGAGTCATAATCATTTCCTCACATTATGACATCATGAATTAACAATTTACACTGTTCATAGTGCATATCTCCTAAAATTAGCAATAATAGTTGGCATTGATTCAGTTGAATTTTTTTAATGTATTTTTTTGATCCTGGGGTTTTTTTGTTGTTGTTTTTGTTTGGGTTCTTTTAACGTCCTCTGTCTGTCCCAGAATCCAGCCCTCATAGTTAAATTTCTCTTTAAGCCAGTGGTTACTGAAAAAGAAATTACTGCTGAAGATCATCATTAGGAATGTGCACACTGCCACAATTTGCTGTGATACAGGCCTGAAGAATGGCTAAGCAACCATAGTGTGTTCAGAAAGTGCCCTTTTGGTAGAAGAGGAGAGTTAATGATGTAAATGTTCGTATACTGCACAGACTTGGCAAAATAGGCTTAAGGCACAAGAAACAAACTCCAAGGTAGATCTCTGCATGTGTTTTTTTACACGTGGCCTCTTTTGTACATTATTCTCTCCACAGTCAAAGATGCAAAGATGTGTGCTTAGCAGGAATCTGTTTTCTTACAAGTAGATTGCAATTGTGAACTCTTTCATGTGTGTCATTTATGAGATGGTGAGATACTCATGGAAGTAGTTCTTTCCAGTCCCTATGGCTTGAGCCACTAGGAGTGATCAGAAGTCAAACTCCCCTTTAGAGATTGCCTGGCTTCTGTTCTTCCCCATAGTCCTGGTACTGCAACCCCAGGCCTATACTTTCCAATGACCAAGTAGCAATTATGACACATCTCAGACTTTTTAGTGCCAGGATGTCATTCCTGCAAAAAGCTGGGTTTTCAGAGGATGTATCTCAAAAGCAAAGAGATACATGCATGTATGTGTACATGTATGAATATATCTTAACTAAGTCTCCAACTTAAACACTGGAAGCAAAGGTATTGATTCCTGTGTTTTCTGAAGTAACTATCTTGTCTGGATTTTTGCTAGATGTTGGAATGGAGATAATATACCTATTTCAGTAAAATGAAGGACTGGAAGTCATGGATGTAGCAACTCAGTTTTACTTCTATCTGCTTATAGGTGGCAATGTCACAGCAGCATTCTTAGCTCAAAGGGGCAGTGAACCTACGGGCCCTTTGGTATGTCTTTTCACTTAACTTTCTTGTATCATTGCTAATGTGTGGACAACAGTGTGTTGGACAGTTTTAGGGACATGTTTACAAAGACATAACTTCCAAGTCAGTCAGAAGAACTGAAAAGAGGAGCTTCTCTGTGTGTTTGTGAAATCCCCATTACCTCTGTTCTGCATATACTATTTTAGTCTCAAAAGGTATTGATTCTGTTGCAGTATTTTTCCTTGCTAAGACAAATGTTTACAAAGCAGCGGAAACTGTAAGTATGATTAGATGAGTTAGTGAGGTACATGTGTGGGTGGAAGTTAAAAGCAAAATTAAAGGGCAGGTTAGAAGTTGCATCCTGTTTTCAGCTACCCTAGAGGTTTTACACAAGCTATAATGGGATGTGAGATCACTGGAAGCCGTTTTGATGAAGGGAGAAGGCCTGTTGAGGGTGCAAGATTATCTCTGTGCTATGAAATTGTTTAGAATGCAATTTGAGTATTTGAAAGATTTATTTTTCATTACATCTAGTCTGCGTATGCTATTCTGCAGAGATTGTACTGGTTCCATCATTTATTTGAATGCCAGGCATCTGAAACACATTCACGTTGACAGGTTCCAAGGAAAGCCGTGCTCTTTGGTACTTAAGCAATTATTTTCAAAGTGTCCCTATAAAATTACTGGAACAATCCTTTAATTTCTTTGACCGGTAATCTGCTGAAAAGGACTGATTTAGTGTATAGTTTGCTGTATTTATAGTAGTTTAAAAATGGCTCAAATGAGTCAAGGTGCCTTTTTTCCTTCCCTTTTACAGTTAGTAACCTTAAATCACATTGCATTCTGTACTTGTTCCCTCTTCATGTTTTCCCTTCCTCTTTTGCCCTTCCTCCCTTTCAGGTTAATTCTGAGTTTTATACTGGATGGTTGGATCACTGGGGGCACCGTCATTCTGTTGTGCCCACACAAACTGTAGCTAAAACACTTAATGAAATCCTGGCACGTGGTGCTAACGTTAACCTGTAAGTGTGTGTTCAGTAGAGGTTAATTTTGGGGGGATTTTTTTTCCTTTCCCAATTCAGCAAAACCTGATTTAAGTGGATGTCTTTTTTTCCTTTTTAGGTACATGTTTATAGGTGGGACTAACTTTGCCTATTGGAATGGTAAGAAATTATTTACGTGATACTTGCGATGCAGGGGAGCTGTTCATGAATTAGGTAGTAACGTATTTTGTGAAAGAATAAGCTATGCCTGCTTTCACATGGCAAAAGATGACTGCACTAGCTGTTCTCTGTCTATTGTCAGCATGTTGTACTAAACCCACACGGTATTTATCTTTGCAAAGGCTACTTCTGCTTCGCTCAGTCCTGTGAAACTGTTGAAACATGGATAAATTTGTTTCTCTTCAGAGTATTTCTGAAAACTGTCTATGGAGAAGTGTGAGCTCAGAAGGACGTTGTCCTCCATCAGGAATAGTTTCTCTGTGCCAAATAATACTAAGACCTATATTGAATCTAAAAATGTAGTAGAGTCTGGCTGTGATTGGAAAGAATTCTGAAAGTTAATACCTTTAGAAAAAATGGAACTCTTTCACTGTTTCTATTGCCTTTTTTCCCCCTCCTCTCTTAGGTGCTAATATGCCCTATATGCCACAGCCCACTAGTTATGACTATGATGCTCCACTGAGTGAAGCGGGGGATCTGACAGAAAAATATTTTGCCTTGAGGGAAGTCATTGGTATGGTAAGTGTCCCTAGGACATGTTTAGAATGGTTCTTTGAAACGTCCCTGGTGTTCTGCAAACTCTCGCTCTTCTGTTGGTATAAATTACTTTGGAATTTACTGTTTTCTGCAGGTGAGGGAAGTGAAGTAGAACAAGGTGATTAGGCTAACCTTGTTGTTACAAAAGGGGAAAGATCTTGCACCTCTCTGGCTATTCTTTTTGTTCCGACAGCTGCCTCCTTCCTTTCAGAGTTGGGGATACAGGTGCAGGTCTGACACTGAAATGATTCAGCTCTGCTTTTTTGCTGCATTTGTTGTCTTTCAACTCGAGGTCAGTAAGCTGAATTGGCTGGCTCAGTCAGATGAGAGCCACCCCTGGCACAAGGGGAGCAGAGGGAGGCAGCAAGGGTTTGGCTGGGAGTAGAGATGGAGGGGGGGTGAACAGAGCTTTTCCCTTGCAGCATCGATCAGCCATTCAGTCAGCTCAGGCTCATCACTTGATTTCAGCCTGATATGCACTGCAGCTGAGTGCTTTGGCTGTCTCTATCCCAAGCTTCATGTTGTGGTTTTGGGCCTCTGTGAGGAGTGTGCTTATCCAAGTGAACACATCTTGTTTTCATGATGCCACAGACTGTAGCTAGTGGGTGCGACCAGCTTTGCCTCTGCTGTAAAAAATGCACAGTATCTCTACAAACTGGAGGTTGAAGTGAAACATGGAACCTGTGTCTGGATTTTGAATAGCCTTGCATTGGAGGCTGTTCAGATGAGGCTTAAAAACAGATTCCGTGGGAATCCCAAGGCTCAGGCTTGTACTTGCTGTCCTGTTGCATGCCAGCAACATTCCTATTCACTAGAAGACATTTTTTTGATATAAGTAGATCTCCCAAAAGCATATTACACTTTCTCTAGGATTGAGCATATCTTTATCTCCGTACCTGTGAAAGCCCTGCTGTGGATCACTTGCTTCAATTTCTCCATTATCCCTAAGCTTTCTGTTGATGGGATAGTTTTGATAGCCTTTCAAGGAGAACCTCTTGTCTTGACACAGCCTTTCTCACTAGAGAAATTCCCAAACTTTCTGGTTTTGAGTTGTTTTCTTCAAGGCAAGATCCCTTTCTGGTAGTGTTCTAGTGCACTGAGAGAGTTTTGATAAGATCTGAAGTGTTTGGTGTAACCTAAGGTGTGTTGGGTCACGGTACAGCTTTTTTTGGTGTGGTTTGTTTATCTCTTACCTTCCATATCCATAGGATCTCAGTGAAGTTTTTCTGTTTGTCCTGTGCGTTCTAAACCCATAACGGTCTATTTGCTCAGTTGCAGTTTGAGGTAGAGCTGATGAAAGAAAATTAAGTTGCCTGTAACTAATGACTGCGTTCAACATGTTAGCTGTGCTACAAGGCTAACATGTTATAATCTTCCTTTACTATTTCCTTCAGTTAATAAATGTAATAAAGAAGAAGGGTTTCAGTTGACAGCTTCTTCTGATTGCTGACAGCGTTCTCTAATTTTTGCTATTTGGGCTGAAATTTCCTAGTTTTGACGACTTCTCTTGGATGAATATATTTTTCTTTAAGCCTGAATATCTTGATTTTTTTTTTCCAAATACAGAGAGGAAGGAATTAACTTGTTACCGGAAATATAAATCAGGCTTTCATCAATCCACAGTTGAGACTTCACAGGAGGGCATTGGGAATTATACTGTTGTTGTCTGTTTAAAAAAAAAAAAATAGACCAACTTAAACAAAACAAAAACAAACAAAAAACCCACAAAAAAACCCCAAAAAAACAAACCAGAAAACAAACAAACAAAACCAACAAACAAAACCCTTTCAGCCCCTCAGCAAATTTATTAAAAAAAGGTACTAGGAGCTGTCAAAGCAAGCACTTGGAGGTCTCCAAATGTGCAGATTAAGATAGCCTTCACAAGGGCAGTCATTTGTGCATGTGTATTATAATGTAGGCTTAGACTGTTTGATCACATGGGTATCCCATCTGCAGAAGTTTTTTCTCTAACATGCAGAGACAGGGAAGAACAGATGGGAAGAGTGGACATTAGAGGAGACAAGTAATGGCAGGAAAGGGAGAAGGGGATGATGGCAAGGAGGAAAGAAGGTTGTACGCTCAGAAAGGGGAAGGCTAGGGTATGGGGCAGAAAGACACTGTCTAGACTTGCCACTCCTCTAAGGTGTCTGAGAAAGTGGTGGACATCCTTCACCCCTTCTCTTTGCTGGTCTAGGTTCTTCCTAGAGATATAGGGCAAGAAGTAAACTGGAATAGCCTGACAGTCAGATTGTTTCCTTTTTATGTTTCCCTATGATTGATTGGGCAGTTGTCTAGACTAGGACCAGAAGGAAGCTAACAATGGGACCTCAAGGGTTCATGGAGCTGTGGAGGAGGCTGTGGTCTCAAGGCCTGCTTCTCAAAGAAACCAGCCCAGGCAGTAATGGGTTAGCAGGTGGTGGAGTATAGTAACACTGGAAGGAAAGGCACAAGAGGCTAATAATTCCCATATGGAAGTGCTGCTAAGGAAGGGTCGGGTGGAAATACTCTCCTAGAGACTTGCAAAGGTTAACTCAAGCTCCCATGGACTGGGGAGAGGACTGTAGGAAGGTTGTAGAAGACAGTAATGCAAGCTCTAGCCACAGGAGGGCTCCAAGGGCACTGTGATTCTTTGTTACTCTAGAGCTCATTTGTTTGCTATGCTTTTTACTGGTACCTCGAGTTGAATAGTTATTAAAAATTGTTTACCATATGTGATCAACTCAGATTTGTTTTTTTTCTTAAAAAAAAAAAAAAAACAAAACCCCTCCATCTTAGACTAGATGCAGCTGTAATCCTTTAGCACAGTGAGATTATCTACCTTTTAGCCGAAGTTCAACTTGTGTAAGTTGTGAAGTAGAAAGTGTGAATTCAGTTAAAGCATGTTTTTATTTAAGTTTTGTGTGTGTTTTTTTTCCTTCTTCCCTTTCTAGTATAAGCAGTTACCAGAAGGTCTTATCCCTCCGACAACACCCAAATTTGCATATGGGAAGGTTCGCTTGCAGAAGGTAAATTGATGTCTGTAATACGCTGTGTATCTGTCCGTAATGCTGTATGTTTGCTTTTTGCAAAAAATGCTTATGAAGAGGTCATGGCAGTCTCATATTATAATTATCATATAAAATAAAGAGGAAAACCTTAAAAGCAAACTTTCAGGAAGGAGGGACCAATGCTTGGGAGTTAGGAATCATGCCCATGGTGGAAAATGAGAAATGTGTGTTATCTGGATATAAAAAGATAATTTTTACAGTATGCAGTATGTGCCTGAAGTTTTAATAAACTGAAATTAGTATATTATTAACACAACAGAATCATAATTGTCTAAGAACTTATGTATGAGTAAGGTAGCTGGGGGAATGCTAGCATGAGAGCTATGAGCAGAGTGGTTTTGTAGCTGATGATGGCTCTGAAGTAGAAGCAGCAGGTAGGATATACCTATCTTTTAAATACTTCTAGGTGTTTAAATTTTCAATATGGAACATTTATCAATAAGACTTTCAAATTTATTGAAGAGTTTCTTACAAGATTTTTGAAAATCTGTATCTGATGAGAGGAATTACATTAATTTTCTGCTGAGGGAAGAGCATGCAGAACCCAGCCTTGCTATATCCTGTGTGATAACAGTGGTGTAACTGGTCAGCACATGAATAGCTGAGGTTTGTCCATAGCACCATCATTTTAAGACCAGCGACAATTTTCTGTGAAATGCAGTTGAGAACTAGGTTCCTGCAGTGAGTGCAGGGGATGGTTTAAGCGGGGATGGAAGATACAACAGGTATGAACTTGCTACATTCATTCTGCTGGGCACAGACAAGTTGTTTTGAGGTGGAGGGTTACTGCATCTGGTGTACTGGATACTGTAATTCATAATGCTTTGATTTTATATTTCGTACTTTTAATTTGGCAGCCACTTTTTCCAGTTGGCGACATCTCATCTATCATGCATCGCAGCTGAAGTGTAGCAAAATTTGATAGTGATAAGGCTTTGCGGACATTTAAGTCATCCCACTCAAGCAGTGGGCAGAAATACTTTTTGTATAAAAGTGATCACCAGTGAATGTGAAACAGATCTATATCATTTTCAACGACCTTTAAGTATCTTCAGGCCTTTTAGGGCAGGGGTTGCCATATGAGGTTTCATTGAACTGGTTTATATTTGGTAGTGACTAATTTTATGCCATTATCAGTACACTCGCCACTTCTACTGCTATCATAAGTTGCCAGCATTTGGGAGCCTAGCAATCAGATTTTGACTCTCACATCTTCTCACGGTTCATGGCTCTCAGATAGGGCTGTCCAGTTTCACTATAACGATGAACTTTCATGCTTCCAAAAAATGAATTCTGCACGGTGACTGGCCCAGACACCTGTCTTACAAAGGAGGAGTCAGATGACTAAACTTGCTCAAATATCGCAGATTTGACCTGGCCATCACACTGGAAGCCCTATTCCTGCACCTTCTCACCTTCAATGCTTCCTGCTTTTTTGAGAAGAGGTGTTTTACTCTCCACTGAGCAGTTTTAGGAATCCAGATGGCATGTCTAAACTGCCAGGTGTGAGGTTCCTGTCACTGCCTGTACATAAACTGCTGTCTGCACTGAAAGCCTTTGGCATTGTTTTCTGGGAAGAAGGCCACTTTTTGCTCCGTGAACCAACTGCTTAATTTCAGCAGCAGTTCCCGCCTCTGCTTAGTTACCCTGCAACACAGGATGAGTCTCAAATCACAGAGGGTTTGTACCATCCCAGCCAAAGCTGTCCTCCCAACTCCATCATGCATTCTAGCCCCTGCTGGGGCCAGGTCCAGTGCACCCTGTTGTATGGAGAAGCCTGAAAGTATTTGGGTGAATATCAGAGAGGGAATAGTCTAAATTATAAGACTTAGCTTTGGTAATAGTAAACTTCCCAGCTATATTGTTTGCAGTGAAAATGCTAAAACAGGTACTGTATGAAGCTTCACTGTGCAGTCGAGGTTCAGCAGTCAGTCTGCTATGCGGAGCATTGAATCTACTCCAGGGAACTAACTCCCTTGACACTTCTGCAGAAAGGAAGAGGGAAAGGAGACTCCAGACTATTTTCAGGAGTCATATGGAGTACTTTACAGAGGTACATGTAACCAGGGCAGGCTGTTCTCTACTCTTTTTTTTTTTTTCTCCCCACAAGATATTCTGTGAAAGTTCAGTCCTTAAGTACCTGATCAGCTACTCAAGACCTAAACTTGAGGAAAAGATATCTTTGCCCTTAGCAGTGCTGCCTATTTGCTGTTTTTTGGAGGTTTGCAAATAGGTTGCCCCAGATAAAAATAATTGGGAACCCAGGCTAGTTGGGGAGGGAAGAGAAATAAAAATTAAAAAAAAAGGGAAAAAAAAACCCCAACCCAAAACCAAAACAAACCAAAAACCCCTCCCCTGCTGTTCCCTGATCAGGCAGTTGTTCATTTCGAGCTATTGAATTATTTAAGATTTTTTTCCTGGGTGGGGATAAAAGATAATTTATAAAAGATGCTGGGGACACTGACATAGAAACAGAAGAGCAGAATACAGGAAAGCAGGCAATGAGGAAAAAAGTCTTATTGCATAGATGCAAAAGAGACGTGTTGAAGATGAGGAATGAGGGCAGGCAAAGGCAGAACAGCAATAGATGGGCTTAAGAAATGTTAGCAAGATGACAGGGTTTAGGGGTTTAAGATCCAGAATGTGGGGAACGTCCTTTCCATAGGGAAAGGAATGAGTCTTAGTGCCTGCAATGTGTCTGAGTGGCTGTGCAGGCTTATGAGCAGGTGGTAGTTTCTGGTTACCACTTGGAGGGCCCTGAGGAGTGCTTGGTCACGAGGAAATGCCTGTCCCAGCACTGCAGCCTGTGGACTTGTAGGCTCTGTTGTTGTTTGTACTGAGTCCTTGGGATGTGGAGAGCTCAAGCAAGAGCAAGTAGCAGGCAACGCTGATATTAGTTGGGGGTAGAAAGTTGTTAAGCAAACAGGATGCTGCCAATAGTTTATATCATTCCTGTTGGAGCTATTTTGTTTCTTTTTTTTCTTGCTTGATCTTACACTTTGAAGACCTTGCTCTGGAGGATAAAAAAGTATTGCTGTTTTTTATTAGCAGTCATCTGTTGTTTTACACATGGAGTTCTTAAAAATTCTCAGCAGTAAATTTAGAAATTACAAATACTGCTAAGTGTCTTTTGTGATACTGATTGTCCACTAAGTAGAGTCAACAGGAACTTGCAGGAAGAACAGATCTTGTTTTGGTTTGGGTTTTTTTTTTTTTTTGTAAGCAACACTTAAGAGTGAAAAGCTGAACAAAAATAATTCGTTGAAGTTTCAAAGAAACAAGCTTCTACCAGCCCAGTCCATAAGTGAATCATGTGTGGTCAAACTATTCAGAACAGATGCCCCCTTGGTAGCTGGAAGTTAAAAAAAAAAGTCAAACAGGTACATGTACAAGCTGCTAATATTCAGTTCAGCAAGGTACAAAGCAGCACCCATTGCCAGTTAGTAGCTCATTCACGTGACCACATGCGTCTTGATACCGCTTAGGTACATTTCCAGTTCCATTGCCCACCTGGGGCCAAGCCTATTAACGCTCATAGGATTGTTGTTTACTTCTGTAAATCAACTCTTGTCAGTGTCTGTGCAAAGATACTCATCTCTTGCTTAGTAGCTGTTGTACAAGACCCGGCAATTCAATCTCTTCCATGGCCTGCCAAGTCCTGCATATTGCTTTAATATTACTGGCTCCCTTGGAGGAGCACAAGGTAAGGAACGGAGCACATACAGTCCAAAGCATTTGGGGAATTTTACTCTACGAAAGCTGTTTGTTATTTTAGGTACAAAGCTTAAACTGAAAACAGAAGAGCAAACTACTTTCATCACGCGTACTGGTTACTTGGGAAGACAAAAGCCATCAATCCGAATGTTGTCTCCCCCCTCCTCCTTCTTCCCCCAGCTTTATATGCTGAGCATGACGTCATATGGTGTGGAATATCCCTTTGGTCAGTTGGGGTCAGCTGTCCCAGCTGTGTCCCCTCCCAACTCCTTGTGCACCCCCAGCCTGCTCACTGGTGGGGTGGGATGAGGAGCAGAAAAGGCCTTGACTCTGTGTAAGCACTGCTCAGCAATAAATAAAACATCCCTGTTTCCCCCAACACTGTTTCCAGCACAATTCCAAAACATAGCCCCATAAAGCTACTGTGAAGAAATTTAACTCTATCCCAGCCAAAACCAGTACTATACTGAAGAAATAATTGTGTGTACATAGATGATTCATGCTGACTTCTGTCACATACAGGATTTCACAGTGATGTACATTTTAATGTATAATTTAATATTTCAGTACTGCTGAATTTCATGTATGATCTGCAAAAATTCAATACTTCTGTTAGTGAAGGAGCCTCAGAAGTTTGTATTGCTGTGAACGCTCTTATGGTGTACAGTTTTACATGATTTTAAATGCCTAATTTTTTTTACTGTTTTTTCTCAAGCATTTGAAAGTAAATCTGCATTTGATAAGTGTTTTGAACATCTGATATGTAATTACCACTGAACAGTGACAAGAGTTTTGGTGGAACAGACTGACATCTTGCATGAAAAATATGAATGCAATTGATTTTTTTGAACTTGTAAGACACTACGCATATTGTGTGCATCTTGACTAACATAAAATTGGTAGTGGACTTGGAGAGAGAAATGTAGATGAGTAGAAAACTCTATGACTGCAAAAGGCAATTGCAGATGGCAACAAAAGGCGATTTAATTGTACGCATGTAAGTCCTTATTCACCAAGATACTTCTGCATGTGACTAGCCTAAACCTTGCTCCCAGTCTCACTAAAATCACTTATATGTGACACTGAATCACAGCCTTACGGTTTCTAAAATCATTTAAGACTCAACAGAGTAAATTCATCTTGGATAACTCTCAGTGGAACCAAATTGTAACCCTGCTTAGCTCAGAATGATTCCAAAGTAACTCGCTGGAAATCAGGGGCATTTTCCCTAGCTTGATTGTAAGTACAATTGAGCAAAATTTAGATAATATAGTTGTTTTGTATTAGTTGTCCAGAGCAGTTGTGTGTGTTTAAAACTTTTGTGAGAAACTCCTGGGTTAGTTCTCATTAAATAATGAACAGTCACTTTTATGAACGCATAGCAAATTTAGAACACCTGGATTTTTAAAATGTCGCTCCACATTATAGCATTCAGGGTTCATCAGTTTTCTGTATTGTATTATTAATGTGTCTGTAAGGATGATGTAAGGGCTTAAAACTTCTTTGCTTTCTGGACATATGCAGCTAGCTGGCTGGGTGGCTGGATATGCAGACTGTTATATATGGATTGGAATTTACTTACTTTCATATCTGCTTTTTCTACGCTGCAGGTGGGCACTGTGGTGGAGGTTCTTGAAAGGCTGTCGTCTGCAGGACCAGTGAAAAGCACTTACCCACTAACCTTTGTTCAGCTAAAGCAGGTGAGGATTCCTTCAGTAGGCACTCTGCAGTGATTTTGTAAAGTTTATTTGAACAACCTTCTGTGGTATGACTCTTATGTCCAGTGTCTCACACCTTATCTCAGTGTAGAAGTAATAGTATTATAAAGGTGTCCAGGATTTTTGCATTGGAGACCTTTCCATATTCTACAGTTGCTCCTGTTTTATACCTGAGGTTTTCCTCTTTCTGTGAATGTAGGTATATATGCTGTCCAGGCTTTCAACTTTTATCTCTCTCCTCTGAAGTACTGATTTTCAGGTTCTTAAGAGACTTTTTTTTAATCCATCTTTTTCTTCACTCTTAATTTTCCTTATCCTGTTTTTTCTTTGCCTCTCCCCACCTACTATCAGAGTAAGCACAGTGGCTGAGGCACTGCTTTGTCATACAAGTCAGGGGGCCTGGAGATTGGATAATGCAATCCACACTTCTGTGGGCCTCCTATTTATTTATAGTCCTTTTCTTTTTCTGCGTGTATGGTGAGGCAAAAGAACATGTTGAGAGAAACCTTGGGGAGCAACCTCTTGGAGTTATTGCAACCCACTGTCAAGGTCATTCACCCCACTAGTTGAGAGAGGAAAAATACCTTTCACTGCGTTTTCCTGTGGCTTCCGCTGACTCCCACTCTCCCCTGTGTTCCCTCTCTGTCAGTCTGAGGGATTCTGTCTTTCCATTAAGGTTACATGGCTCCTTGATCACTTCTGTGCCAAATTTCGCAGAGACTGGAGTATGGGTGCTAATTGCCTGCAGCTAAAATAAACTACTTGGAGACAATGTGATGGTGGTAGTAGTTGGGGGAGGGAGAAGAGGGTGGAGCAGTTCAGCAGGTGCCTGGGATATGGCATTAGTCAAGTAAGGGTTCAAAGCTCAGATTTTTCCTTTCCAAGCTGCTAATACAGAGATGTGAGAGAAGCTGCAGGTAGTATGTTGTGGCTGGATGTAATTTCTAGTGGATTTTTCTCTCTCATCCTCTGGCCTTCCCACCCTTAGTACTCTGTTTAGGAAAACTCCTGAGAGAAGAGGGCAGCCAGTGGGGCTTCCTAGTATGTTTTCAGTGTTTCCCCCCCACCCTCTGCCTTTTCTGGGCACCTTGTTGCAAATGTAATGCAGAATGGAAATCGTTTACTCTCACTTCTTCCTGCCAGGGTTATGTTCTAATCCAAGTCTTGAAGATAAATGGTTTTGTGGCTACTGAGTGAAAGAGACAATGCTTTTTTTTTTCTTTTTTTTTTTTGCTACTTTTAATTTGTGTTTCACTTTGTGATGAGAATAAATCCAATGACTGTGACTTTTTCTTTCCTGATGGGGAACTTAGGAATATTTCAGAATATTTTTCACTGATGCACATCAGGTAGTTTTTTAAAATAGATATTATCAACTTGATGAATATGTCAATTTATGGGCATTGGGTGACAAGTACACTTTCAAGCTTGTTATATAAACTCCGTTATGAAGGGATTTTTCCAGCTGTCTTTTCACTGATTTTAATGGAGAAATGATACTGTCAGTCATTAACTGCTTCGTTTTTATTGAGGAAATACCTTCATAGCTAAGACCCTTATCTTTTAAAGTTACATAAATGTTCTGATGAAACATTTAAAAATGGAAACTCTGTGGAATTTACACCCTTACTTAAAGGTCAAAGTGAACTCTAATCTGAAGCTGGTATCCGATAGATGTTATCTGAAGAGAATGAAAGTTAACGTTTCAATCTGAGCATGTAGGCAAGAATGTGGGATATTTCTGATTCATGACCTGAACTGAAGCTATGGAATGAGTTGGTTCATTAATCTGTTTGGGTTTTTTTCCTTTCTTTTCTCAGTATTTTGGGTTTGTACTGTACAGAACTACGCTTCCAAGAAACTGTACAGAGCCAACACAACTGTCTTCACCTTTAAATGGAGTCCATGATCGTGCCTATGTCTCTGTTGATGGGGTAAACATTGTTTGCTGGTGTTCATTTCTGCTATGAGTGGCCTTCACAAAAGTCATGGATACAGTCTGCCTTTTTTTTCTTTTCCTCCTTTCTCCAGCTTACCAAAACAACTTTTTTAGATAATCTTATTTAATCAGATGAAGGAAATAAGGAAGTATACAGTTGATTAATACTAAATGTTCATATTCATATTTCAGAAAATATTACTATTTCTAAGGAAAATATTATTTTTTCTATTTTTGAGATATCTGAATGTTGATACAGATTCATGACTTCTGTGGAAGAAAAAAAAAAAACACCAAAAACCACCCTAAAGAAGGGTTTACTTGCAGGTTCGTTAAATAAGTTAATGATGCATATGCTTGGTGGCTTTCTACAGTGTTTCCATAGATGTTTTTTTTATTTTTTTCTATTCTTTTATTTTTTTCCTCTGAGGGTCAGGGGAAGTGGAAGCCTGAGCTTATGTCTTACCTTATGAAACTGGCTTCTACCACAAGTTAAAAAAAAAAAAAGTAGTTTATTTTACAGGGTGTGAGCATTACCTTTCTTCCCTTAAGCAGGATTTTGTTCCTGCTTAATGAAAATTAATATCAATTCACTTACTTTGATAGCCTATTTTTTAATTATTCTTTGACCTCTGCTGACTCTTGTCACCTTTGTGTCCAGGTCAAGATTTCCTTTCCTTATGTTGTGGGAATGGGAATAAATAAAGCTAAATATTGATGCGAGCTTAATTGGAAGATGAAGGCCCTTTTTAATCATTGATATTGCCAAAATGTTTTCAGTCACTAGATTAAATTTGAGAACTTGTTTTTTGTGAATCAGGTGCATCAAAACCACAAGGGTTCTAACAGTTGATTGAGTTAGTGGAATTCAGCTAAGGAAAGAGATGGTGTCAGTTAGACAAACGCTGCCTAGTAGCACATGCATTTGATGTACTGAAATGCAAATATTGGCATACCTGCTTTTTGTGTGCTTGTGTGCTTGCATGCAAGAGGAGGAAAGGAAAAAATTTTTTTTTTTACTTTTTTGTTTGTTTCCTTTGTCCCCTTTCTTTTCTTCTTGTGTGTTGAGAGACAAATTACAGGGTTTTGTTCGTTTTCAATGGTTATTGTTTTCTTCCTGGTGTAATTCATACAGGTTCCTCAAGGTGTCCTCGAACGGGACAAATCCCTTATGATAAATATAACTGGGAAGGCTGGAGCAAATCTGGACATCTTGGTAGAGAATATGGGCCGAGTCAACTTTGGTAGATACAATAATGACTTTAAGGTAAGTAAAATCAATTGAGTTACTGGATAGTGGGTTAGAAAGAGCAGAAGGATCAGGATTACACAGCTGTAACTTTACCTCAAAATGTAACTGCTCATTAGTTTTCATTTGAGTTTTTCCGGTCACCGAAATCGAAGTGGTATTAAAACCTGACAGACATCTTTTAATTTTTTTTTTTGTTGGTTCACTTATGTTGTTAGCCAAAGTGTCGCCCACAAGACTTTCAGGTTGAGTTGAGCCTGTAGCTAACATCTTAAAATGTGCAAAACTGTTTGGATAAACTCCAAAAATGGGTTGGAAATAAGTTGAGATCTTGGTCATACTTTGAGGCATGGGAATCTTGGGGTTGTATTTGTGTGTGTGCATGTGTATGTATGTGTATATATATACACTTTTTTTATCTCTTTCCATGTCCCATTAAATTTGTCAGCAGCATATCCTTGCAATATTTTCAGTGTGTCTAGGAAAGGCTGTCTCACAAGCACTATGCAAAATTGTCAGTTGAGATTTGGACTGATAAGGTGTTAAAGATAGTTATGAGAAAGCTTCTGAATGCTACAGGTTTCATGTTAAACTTTGGGACTGTCATGTCCCCACATGAGTGGCTGTGGTGGGTTGACCTTGGCTGGCTACCAGGTGCTCACCAAGCCACTCTGTCACTCCTCCTCCATCAACAGGAGGGGCGAAAATGTAATAAAGCTCATGGGTTGAGATAAGGACAGGGAGATCACTCAGCAATTACTGTCACGGGCAAAACAGACTCAACTTGGGGAAATTATTGCCAACTAAACAGAATAGGATAATGAGAAATAAGAACAAATCTTAAACACTTTCCCCCCAACCCCTCCCTTCTTTCCAGGCTCAACTTCAATCCTGACTCTTCTGCCTTCTTCCCCTGAGAGGTGCAGGGGGATGGGGAATGGAGGATGCGGTCAGTTGATAACGCTTCATCTTAGCCGCTCCTTTCTCCTCACACTCTTTCCTGCTCCAGCATGGCATCCTACCCACAGGATACAGTCCTTCATTAAATTCTCCAACATGGGTCCTTCCCACAGGCTGCAGTTCTTCAAGAACTGCTTCAGCATGGGTCCTTTCGATGGGGTGCAGTCCTTCAGGAACAGACTGCTCCAGCATGGATCCCCCAAAAGGTCACAGCTCCTGCCAGAAAACCTGCTCCTGCATGGGCTTCTCTCTACTGGCTACAGCTTCTGCCAGGAGCCTGCTCCAGCGTGGGCTCTCCACAGGCTGCAGAGTGGATATCTGCTTCACTGCGGACCTGCACAGGCTGCAGGGGGACAACCTGTGTCACCATGGTCTTCACCATGGATTGCAGGAGAATTTCTGCTCTGGTGCCTGGAGCACCTCCTCTCTCTCCTCATTCTCTGAGCTTGGTGCCTGCAGGGATGTTTCTGTCCCATTTTTCTCACTCCTCTCTCAAAGCTGCTACACAGGGGTTTTTTTGTTTGTTTTTTTTATCCTTTCCAAAATATGTTATCACAGAGGTGCTACCAGTGTCCCTGATGGACTCGGCTTTGGCCAGCAGTGGGTTAGTTTTGAAGCTGGCTGGAACTGGCTCTGTCCTACATGGGGGCAGCTTCTGGCATCTTCTCACAGAAGCCACCCCTGTAGCCCCTGTGCTGCAAAAACCTTGCCACAAAAACCCAATGCAGTGGCAATGCCACTAACGTAACACTAGGAAGGGCAGGGGCAAAAAGGAAACTTTCCTGGTTTTAGACTTTATGGGATCCCAAGCACTGTGTGATATTTGCTGAAGGGAGGAGTATTGTAGGGGCCAGTCTTGTGTTTCTACCATGTTCAGCGCCACAGCACGCTTTTTTTTTTTAAGATTTTGATATTAGTAGGATACAAGTAATAATGAAGTAATGACAAAGCTTTACAACTAAGAAGAGATTTGCAGTCCCCTTACTGCAAGAATCTCTTAAACACCCCTGAGATCTGACTTGGCCTAAATTAATTTGGCAGTGTTCAGAAAGCTTGTCAAGTGTGTCATGACTGTCCAGATTAATAGCTCTCTGGTGATTGTGGTGCCTTGTGGTTCTAAGGGGATGCCAGGTAAACTAGAAGCTTCTGTTTCCTCTCAGTCTAAATTCTGTCTGTGACAGGTTTCTCGGAGGAGAATTGAGACTTGTCCAAAGTGTTTCTTGGTTGTTTGGATGCAAGAGCTGGAGAAAGCTAAACATTACAGGAAAGACGTGCCTGAACAGCACCATTTAGTTATCAAGCAAAGGCACACATGCTGTGAGGAAGTAGGATTCTTAAGGTTGTAAGTAGGGGAAAAAAGTGAACCCAAATGTGTATGCATCTTGAGCAGCCTAGTTGATGAGATTGCCAACTCTTGAGTTTGGGCCTGTTACAGAATCCAGTTCAATCATAAAACATAGACTGGGAAGAGACTTGCAAGATCTCCAGTGGGCAGAGTCTCCCGTTCTAGCATTTGTGTTGTGTTGCCATGAGTAGGATGGGCCTGTTTGCATTGTTAAAGAAGGATACAGTGGTTGTGATTAAACAGCATGGAAGAATTGAAGCTGAGGTTTGGTTTAAAGGAGACTAACTGATGAGTTATCTCTTTTCTTAAGTGTGTTGTGATGAGGATTTTTATGTGTATTTCCAATTATTCTAAGAGTCCAGTCAAGGCAAAGCAATATAACTCTCAGCATTTGCAAAGCTGCTAGCACAAAGGCTTTCACCATATCAAAAAGCAGTTTCACCATCTTATGCTTTAGAAGGCATACGGATTTTAAATCCTAATCAGAACAAAACTAAATATATGTGGGAACTTTTTAGGATGTATGAAAGCCTCTGAATTAAAAGCACCAGCAACGGAGGGGTTTCTGTGCTTGTGGTGTATAAATTCAGTGGGCAGCAGGAGTGCCAATGCTGTTTATGCTGTCTTTTCAAGGTACCTTGCCTTTATCTGAGTGGCAAGAGAGGACAGCTAGTTCCCCAATGTTTTGCTTTCATGTAGAGGCAGCAGAAATGTTGCATTAATTTATTTATTTACTAACAGGCCACATGATAAGGAACCTATGTGTTTAGTGCTAAATTGAGGTAAGAGAATTTGAGGGTTAGAGGTTGGATTAGAGAGGTGCTCAGTGTTGCTGTGGTTGAGCTGAAATTCATACTCATACCAGGGTTTCAACCATTTAAAGACTTAATAGTGAAAGCAAGTTTAGGAGACGTGCATTGTGAGAATAATCCTCTAAAAGCAGGATGCTTCCATGTAGAAGAGGCAGTCTTTCTTGGGTAGCTTTGGAAAATGTGCATTGCTTCTTCCAACAGAGTCCTTCCCTCACGCTGTTCTTTGTGTTGATTTTGAAAACTGGGAAAAATTATACCTTGGGTTTTAGATATTTTGTGCTTTCAAAAATAATTTTAGGGCAAGAGGTTCTTACCTTGTGAAGCCTCTCATTTTTAAGCAAATAGGGTAGCTTTTCTGGGTTTTGTTTGGGTGGGTTTTTATCACTTTATTTGAGCTTCAAATGGAACTAGGCATCTAGCTTTTCGGAAGGAATCTTAAAAGTGTTTTGGTTTTAAAACATCCTGCTGATCTAAGTCTTGTTGTTGAAGGACACAAAGAAAGGAAGAGTGTGGTTTCTGTTTTTCTGTATTTTTTTAACATGTTCACTGCCACCTATATCTTTGTTTTACTTGGGAAATTTATATCCATACCTGGACTGTTGGATATGCGTTTTTATGGAGACCAAAGTAAGAACATGTAGTAGGCAATTCATCTAATTTGAAAAATCACACCATTTGTAGTGCCTAAAGATGGGCTTAGAGAGGCAGGTTAGAGAGTTTGGGCTACAGTTACGTTGCGTTAGTTTGATTGCTAGACAGAGTAAAGTCTAGGTTATATAGAAAAGTTTTTTGCCACTTAACTCTGTGCAGATATTTTACTTTGATATAAGAAAAATAAGTTCCTGTTCTGTAAGGTGGGCATCTAGGTAAAGGAAGAGAAAACCAATTAGTGCTGGTACGGATGATGAGGCTTGTGGAGCCAGTGCAATGCTTATTAGACATCAGAACAGACACACAACATAATATCAGCCCTCCAAGGCCATAGAAAATGTGATTTTTTTTGCTTGTTCCTGTTCAACATGTCGTATTTGCAACGGAAGTTAAGTTGCACTGAAAAACTTCGAGCAAAAATTCAAGCAATTTATGAATGTAGCAGCATTGGTTTAAAATCAAGCCCTTGCATTGCACTGAAACACAGCTTCAGAAATTATTATTATAACACAGTTAGGATGTGTGCAGGGGTAACTTAATGTTCCTTTCAGTCTTAAATCATGACCTTGTCTTGTTTTTGCATTCATTGTGCAAGTACCCTGGTATGCTGCACACATGGTTCCATAGAAATGAAACAGGACTCTGTGGGCTTGAAGCTGATTGTAAGCTTGAAGTATTTCACTGAATCAGAGTCACAAAGCATGTGCCTTGATTTTGTGATACTGTAGGTTAGCTGTAGAAGATTTGTAGGACGTAAATACTGCTTTCTCTGCTATTGTGCAGGTTAATATCTTGGGTTAGTGACTCAGTGTTACCAAATCTCTTGATGGTATCTCAAAATCATATATAATGCTTTTTCTGCTTTTTATTAAGCCACAGGTTTTAGAGTCGTGTTCATGTTGAAGTAAAAAAGAAATTCACAGTTACAGGGGAAAAAAGTTTGGGGGGGGGGGCGGGACACCAAACTTGGGCATCAGTTTGAAAGCTCAAAACTTTGAAGAGGAACAGATCTTTCACAGAGAATAAATGAAACCCTTTATTCTTAAGCAAAGCTTGTAACTTGGTGAAGACCAGATGCTTGGGTTTTTTACATACACAGATTGGCAGCTGTTGCAAGTACTTTGATTCAGTTTTTATTCCTAACTGATTTATAGTTGCAGCCAAATAACTTCAATAACATGAAGCTAATTATGTTATTTTTTGGTGGTGTTTTTTTTTCCTCCTCCTAGGGTCTAGTTTCAAATTTAACTCTTGATCGAGATATACTTGTTGAATGGGAAATCTATCCTCTAGACATAGATGGAGCAGTGAACCATGACATTAATGGCCACCTTGACCGACAAGAGAGTTCTGTTGGCAATCCACTGAGTTATGAAGCACCTACTTTTTATACCGGTAGACTTTCAATTCCTGGAGGGATTCCAGACTTGCCTCAAGACACCTATGTCAAGTTTCCTGGCTGGACAAAGGTACAACTTTTTGCTGTAAAAACTTGAAGTCCACTCAAAGCTACTGAAACTTCTATGGACGATCCAAGTCCATCTCTCTTGGATTGGTAGAAGTTGGTTGTAGCGGTGGGGTGTCTCAAATATATTTAAACAACTAGGAAATGGATTCCTTGCTTTAAGTAAATCTCAAACCATTAAGAGAAGGGAAACATTGAAAAGAAACATGGTATTGGTCTATAAAGTGGAGCATCACAAAAAAAAACCCCACTAGTTTTTCAACAGTGAGAGAGATGAACTGTCAGGCTATTTATAAAATGCTGCATTTAGTTGTGTTGGTTTTGTCTGTTGGTGAGGTTTTTTGGTTTTGGGTTTTTTTTTGGGGCGGGGGGGAGTTTCTTGATGTGGAGCAGAAACAGCTTTTTGGAGGGTGGGGGTGAATACATTCCTTGAGATGAAAGAATTTTTTTATTCTGGAGTAAGCAAGATGCTACAGGACAATTTCCTGGTTATATTGATTGATTAAAAGTAACTAAGAAGATATTTGTGGTGTTATGTGAGGAATTATGAATTCTGTTACAAAACATAGAGAGTGTTGGACAAAACTGCTGGTATTGTGCCCATAGATATGGATCCAATGCATGGAAGATGTTACTGCTTGTCTACTGGAGGTTACCTGTAACTGAACTGAACAGATCAGAGAGCACTGCCATGAAAAGTTTGGGGGCAGATCTCTGTTAATGGGAACTTCTCATAGGGCTGGAGCGTAGCTAAAGCAGCAAAGAGTGTGTTTTCACCGTGCCATGTGTGAAACAGCCAGCACGCAGGGTGGGTAAGGACCAGCTCAGCTAGCTGGTGGGAGGCGCAGAAAGCAGAATGTGTGCACTGAATTGCCACTCTACTTGGAGGCCTAAGCATTTAAGTCCAGGCTTCAGGAAGAGCCTGTGATAGTGTTAGGTAGCAAAATTATTCCTTTCTGAAACAATCAATTTACTGCTATTAAAACAGAGTAGGAGAAGGAGTTGCTGGTGGTCTATCTACAGTATTATAGTGGTTAAAGCACTTCCCAATATGCAAAAGATTGTGATTTGTTGCAGGCACTTAATGTTGCTGGCACTGAGCTTGGATGAGGAAGTCCGACTTATGCACATATATAGGAACAGGGACTGTCTTACACAATCACTGAATAAAATCCAAAATAGCTCTTTGAACAGGAACTGGAATCTGAGACTTTTGCAGTAAATTTTGTGACCCCATGAATCATAAATCTTCAGGAAGTGAGATGACCATATCTGCCTTTTGCCAAATTCATCTTTGAAATGGCAAAGAAAGATACTCAGGAGTAATAAGATTGAGGTGATACTGGGTGCGGAAGCTGAGACTTCCAGCTAACTTCACCAATGAGCAAATGCCTTCAAGGCAGAAGGCCGTAAGGGTTTAAATTCCACTCAGGTCCCACTGGATCTGGGCCTTAATTCCTTGAGTGGCACTGTATAAATTGCTGATGCCAAGGTGTGGAGAGGGACTTCTAACAGGGGTTAAAACCTACCTGTTTGAGTAGCTGGAAAACCACGGAAACAACACTTATCAAGAAAACCTATAGTTCTAATAATGATCCTGCTTTTGCATATTAAGACAAGGAATATGGCATGCTGGACAGCCTGGAAGAAGGTTGCAGCATTAACAGCCATGACCTATGTTGTAGCTCGCTTACCTTCAGTGGTTTTTAAACCTTTCACTATTAATTAAACTTCCTCCACCGTCACTTGAGGAAGCACAATGCCCTTAAGTGTACATGCCCCTGAACGTACAGTTAGATTTATCAGATGGTCTTTTTCTTCAACAGAGAAGAGGATTTGGAGACAGGACTGTTCTTGATTTATGTGGAATCATGGGTTGTAGTTGCTGACCCTGCTAAAGGAAATCTTGTTACTGAAGATACAGATCCCCCCTCCTTTATTTTGTCTAGGGCATATTTATTGGTAGTGTGTATAGTGTAATGATTTGCTCATTTACGGTATACAAATTCCTGCGTATGCAGTCTTTAATATTCAGTTCCAAACTGTCCTTATTAGAAACTGCAGAAATTAAGTTCATAGCTTTACTGGAAAAATTAGTTACAACCAGTGACTGATTAAGATCAGAAACGGAAAACAGATACCTGTCTGATCATACCTCCTGCATTAGAACTCTAGTGCAGTTGATTCCTACAGTCTTCCCCCAGGGTTACAGTCACTCTCTGTAATAGGTAGGCTACTGTCTGGTGGGTACACTCACTAATTCATCTTGTGTGTGTAGGTTGCATTAATGCCATGTTTTCTTCTAAAACTGCTACAGATGTGCAGAGTAGTGAGCTTGAATAAGTAGCTCTTCTCTTGCCTTTTAATACAGCAAAACCAAGCCACAAAGCAAGATAAACTTGATTTTAAAAAAATTAAAAAAAAAAAGTTTTACATCAAAGTTTATTAACACCTTGGCAGATCTGTGCAAGATAGGATCTTACACTACGGAAGTGGATACAGAGCTGAAATAACTCACCTGCATTTTCAAATGTACCAACTCCTTATAAAATTTCTCATGCGAGTTTCATAAAATTTGTTTTCATAAATACTTGAAAAAAACCACAAGAATAATACCTCCAAAACAGCTTGAACAGCAATACTCGCTATATTACAATTTTGCTTCTGTAGATCGTTTCGAAGTATTATTGATTTCAGCTATCACAGACAATTTTAGACATCACCAAGAGTGCAGTAAAAGTTCTTTCTTTCCACTGATGCAGACTGATAGAGGTCAAAGCAAGAGGGGAGAACACAAATGCAGTTACCTGTTCCCATCCCTTTTCTTCCTCACTGAACTCTTGTCTGACATATGGTGAAAAGACACTTACGAGGAGTAAAAGCAAATTATTTTTCCAAATCAGCTGTACATCTTCCCCTATGTCTTGGTTCATTAAACGAGATTCAGCTCAACTCAGTAAGGAGTCCATTTACAGTTTTGGTGAACATTCTGCAACTCACCAATTTATAGACTTTTGGAAAAATTGGCATTTGTGTCACTTCAATGTGTCTGTTTTGTGGTGTATAAATGACTGTTTTGACTTTTTTCTTTTTCCTCTTGCCCAATTTTGTCTTTTGAACTTAAGGTGTTTATAATGTTAGAACAGTATTTTGAACTAGTGGTTCTGGCCACCTCCGCTGTGAAAAGTAATTTAAAGAGTTTGTATGTCAAGTTAACCACAATTTCACTGAACTTAAATTAATGCTAACAGACCCCTGAAGATTTTAATGGTTGTACGTAACTACAGCAAAATACAGTACTCTCTTGCAGTGTGAGGTCACAAGTTCTTTTTGTTGACTAAGCTATTACAAGTACAAGACATCTGAATTTCAGGTGTTTAGACAAACTGCATGATTTCATGAAAAAGATACAACGGGAAGGGACTACCAAGACAATGTAGTCTTACACTTGTACAGACAGTCACAACAGAATTAGGATCTGATTTTTTTCTTTTGTGAATTCTTTCTCCTTTTAACAATCAGCTTCAAGCAAATAGAATTTTCAGGTTTGCTTTGGTCTGAAGCTTGGTGCGAAATTCAGTGCTAGAAACCTGCAATTCTGTTTTCCTAAGTATTGTTATATTTGGAATTACTGCAGCATTTGACCACTTTCTTTTTAAATATAAATGATAGCTTTAATTCGTCAGGGAATTTAGATTGTTTTGACTGTCATTAGCATTTTCTGGAACAGATTTCCATCCTTGTGTTCCATCAAACTGAAAAATGGAGGAAATTCAGTTACTATGTGAAAAGCGTTATGCTTAAAGCTATTTTGTCATTTGATCTCTGTCAAATTATTGAAATGTTGTTATTTTTTCTTTCTGTCTTAACAGGGGCAAATTTGGATCAATGGCTTTAATCTTGGTCGCTACTGGCCGGCCCGCGGTCCTCAGTTAACACTCTTTGTTCCAAGGAATATACTTGTTTCATCAGTGCCAAACAACATAACAGTGCTGGAGCTGGAGCGTTCTCCTTGCAGCACCCAGGCATGCGAGATAGAATTTGTAGACAAACCTAATATCAATGCAACCACACAGTATGAAAATTATGTCCCCCAACTCTTTGTTAGAGATATGTGGCTGAACCATCTATAATTTGAGCACTTCCTTATCTTCACCCTACTTTGCTTCTCTTTCCCTCAAACCATACTTCCCTTTTTTAAAGACTCAGTGTTAATCAGTAAGTTGTTTAGCTGAGGCAACTTTTTAAATTCTTCAAAGACTTTTTTTTTAAATCTGCCAGAGTTAAATACTGAAATTCTCTTCAAATAAAAGTTGTAGCTTTAGAATTTGCCTTGGACTGTGAAATTGAACTCAACTGGAAGATAACATTGGCACCAGTCTAGTAAAAATGTAGTCCTTGTAGGCTGCTTACATTACAGGAACACTCTTACGCTTTGCTTTTTTTTTTTTACCATGTTTTGCAACTGGAGAGGAGCCTACAAAAGGGGTGCACAGTCCCACTAGCTTGCTGTTTACTCATGTGGACTGGTAGGTCAGAGCTGCCAATAGGCTAGACACTTTCAGCCGACTGTATCATCTGGTTGGTATCAATAGTCTGAAAGGGCTCACTGCCAATGTTGAGCGGACCCCATTTTTTTCACCTCTGTGCAAGTGACCTTGGAAAAATTCCAACTGGTTTCTCATGGGAGCAGTGAGAGGAACTGTGGAAGAGAGTTCTCAAGTGCAAGCTGATGCAAACAGTAGGAACATGGACCTTGTAGTCTGTATCTGTTCCCTCTTGTTCCCAGACAATTTATTGCTTCCTTTCTGCTATCTCTGAAGACTTTAAGTAAAAATTGATAAATACAAGGACATACGTAAAACTTAGTCTGTTTTGGTTGGACAATAGCCTCTGGTTAGCCTGCCTGCAGAATGTAGTCTTACAGTGAGCCATTTTTCCTTTTAATGGATCCTTCCCCTTCCCCCTGCCTCCAATAGGCCTGGAGTGCCTGTTTTTCATAGGTCAGCACCTTGGAATTGGAAGGCTTTAAGTTAAAGAATTTTATTTCTCTTTTAGTCATTAATTCATCTTCTCTTTTGTTCCAGTAAACTGATGATCTTTGTAAGGGCCTGATATTTGCAAAGATGCACAATCTCTGTCAGTAAAGCTGATTTTCTACAAGACTGAATCTTCTTTTTGATTCTTATGGGTTTGATGTCAATCATGCAAACTCCTTGGTGAGATTTAAACAACAAAAGATTAAGATGGTGGAATAATGTGTTTTCATAATCTGTGGTTTCTTCTTTTGATTTTTGTCTGACATTATTAAAATGGTTCTTTAAAGATTAAATCCTTCCTGTGTTTGTTTGGGAAGGAAAAAGGGGATGAAGAAGAGCTATGAGCAGTTGCACTATAAAGGAGAAATGAGGTTGTAAAGTCTCTATGGACAAGGAGTTCTCCTTGTTGATGTCTCATTTGTTGTCTGTTTTATGGAGATGTGTGCAAAGTAAAGCAGAACAAAGTAGTTGTAATGGTCTGTGTGGACCTTGGAGCTACCACCCTTTTCTGAGATGGCCAATGCAAAAACTTATTTCTTCTCAGCTGATGAGGACTATTACTGTCACCTGAGGAGAGAGTGAAAAGGAGCATCACTCCCTTTAGTATCTACGTCTCTGATCTGTATTTGATATGTGTTTGATGGGCTTTCAAAACAGACGCATGCAGTTCACCTAAGCCAGATTGCTTCTGCTCTTAAATTCTCACCTCAAATGCAAAGCCTAATGGCTGGGGGCTGTGTGTTCAGTACCTGACACACTTCATTCTCGGAATAAAGTGGTCTGCTCTGATCCCAGATTTGTGGGGGTTTTTTGTTGTTTTTTTTTGTTTGGTTGGTTTTTTTTCTTGGCACCATCCCTATGCAGACCCCAGAACATGCTCTACAAGCAGTTTATTATGAAGTATTAATTACCTCAGAGCCAGGCCTTGAAAGTAAGGAATGGAACAGAATTAGTTTCATCCTGGTTGTGGGTTTTGTGGCTTCCAAGTGTGTAGAATGACAGTATTATTTAGGTATTATTCCTACAACAGTTCAGTACTTTAACAGCCAGGAGTATTTTTATTTTTCTGGCAGTTAGTGCTGTGAAGGGAGTGGAACTCCTGGCTCTCATCCTGACCTTATTTTGTTTTACATTGTACTTGTGAAAACATAGTGTAATCCATGAGACTTCACTTTTTGCTATAATTCTCTGTAATATTACAAGCGGAAAGGCTTTGCATCAAGGAATACAAACATGCATCTGATTAGATATAGGACTAACAAGAACAACACAGAAAAAACAGGCTTAAAGTTTTTCAAGTAGGGCTCTAGAGAGCTTCATTAACACACCTGCCTATTTATGGCTTTCAGTGAAGAGATCTCCTGTCTACAGAAAGGAACTGAAAGTTGGAGCCCTGATTCCTAATCCTGGTCTACCTATGTGAAAACACTGCTAGAGGTTGCCAGACAGTGTGGTATTTATTTGAGTATGCAGAAGGGAGGTCTCTCTGACAAGGGGCCTGCAGAGTACAGCACTACCAAGAACAACCTGTTGCCACTTGCTGCTGCTTTACCCAAGGATGTGCCTGTAGGTGCTGCAGGAGGATGTTCTGCCCTGCCTATGTCTCATGCTGGGTCACTGTGCCTACACTGCTGCTGCTATACATGGCTGGGACTTATCCTAGGTTTCCTAGCCTTGGTATGCAGTCCTCCTGGGGTTGAGTATGTGATACAAAATGGGACAGCTTGGCATTTGCTCCTTTGCAGTCTTGAGCAGGTCAGTTATTTTAACCTATCCTCAAAATGTGGTTCTATCATCTGTGTCTGGGGGTGGAAATGAAATCAGAATAAAACCTTCTGACTGAAAGCCAAATGCATAGGAGAAGAGGGGCTGTGCAGAGTTCACTGGCTCACCTTGACCAAGTTTCAATTTGGTTTTGAAGGGCGTGATGTGAAAACATTGTCAGACCCCTGGTTAGTATCTGTGGTGTAGCTGTGTGATCCATTCCAGATGGTGAAGCTCAATGGGATGGTTGGTCTGGTGGAGCCAGCTGCCTCCTGAAGGCATGGCAAGAAGGAATGTTCCTAATGTTAAAATTGTGGCTCCTCAAATGTTCCCTCCTGCCTGTCTTTGGGAATTTGCAAGTGCTTTGCTGGCACAGCAGCTGAATAATGGGCACAGTGTTCTCTGCTTTCAGCCGACCAGTGCAAATCTGGTATTTAGTCAGGATCAGTCTGTAAGCAGAAATGGAGATTTTACACTGGTCCCATCTGGAAGGTAGGTGTGATCTTTGCAATTCTGTAGGGGCGTGCCGTTTGAAATCTGCCCCTAGAGTGTAGCTGTAGGGGCTCAGCTTAGCACAGATATTTTTCCAGCCTTGGAGTAGGGTTTGTAAGCTTAGACTGTAATCCTGCCTATGCGTGAATGAAGGCCTTTTAAATGTGATTAGCTGGGATGAATGAGCAAGTAGGTTAAATTCTCTCAACCTACGTATGAGACTGCTCTTTCCCTTATTCACAATAAAATTATGTTCCTAAGTGTTGACCAAAATTTCACAGTCCCTGAATCACTTGAGACTTGACCTTGTCCATCCCCCTTTAGACTCTGTGCCCTTTTTAATTCTCCTGTGCAGGCAGCTCTCCCTGTCTCCCTGCTCTCCCATCTCTTTGGGGGCTCCACAGTCCCTGTGGTTTTCTTTTGCAGTTTTTTGATTAAGTACTCATTTGTTTGCACAGTTTGCATGTTTACATGAGTCTGACTCTAGAAATAATCCTCCTGACTGGACAGCAAACACTATCCACGTTCAGAAACAGCAATTACAGAAGAATCCTGTGTTTAACAGTGTGCTCTGAAGGACGTGATACTGAATTATCCAGGCTGAGAAGGCAACCTGTTAACAAAAGACTAAGTTTGGACTGCAAAGGGAAGAAATCTACTCTCATTGGATGGATTTGGTCATTTTGATATAATTGGATGACTGACTAGACTAGTGCAGTCCCTTTGTATTCACATTTCAGACATCGAAATCACTGGGGAACAGCAGCATCTCTGTATATGTAAAATGGATATTCTGACAGTTTTCCTAGGATGCTCTTCCTGGAAATCCATCCATATTTGAGCAAATAGCTCGTAGTGCCAACAGATCCTAACGTCAGCCTCTGACAGCAGCTTGGTTATTTGCTGGGCATTGTTGTCTCTGTACTAGGAGGAAGTTACTTGAGAACGTTCTTCTGTTACGTGGCTTTGCAATCACTCATCTTCTTCCTTTTTTTGCTTGTAAATGCTCTAGCATAACTTCCCAAAGGAACAACTGATTAACGTGCAGTCCTCACATTTTTGTTTTAATATCTTCTTGTATGTATATTCTTCTCCAGACTGCAAACACCATCTTAACAGATAATACAAGATGAAAGGTTTGTGAGAGCTGATCTAGCCCTATGCCTCCGTACCCTAAGCCAGTGCCATCTGTATCTAAAGTATTCCCAGTTTCCTGTGATGGAGACCCCAGACTTCCCTAGGCAGGCTATTCTAGTGTTTACTGTTAGGCTAACTGAAGTCTTCATCGCTGTATGTAAGCCAGTTATCAGTTTCATTGTCCACAGCCAACCTGAAGTATGTCTTTTGTGCTCTGAAACCATTTTGTGCCCTTTGTTATCTTCTTACCTCATTGATGGACTGGATTTACAGAAATATTAAGAGGTGTAGAGCAACATAGGGAAGACTCAGCAAGGATGTGAAAGGCTGACGAGGTCCTGAATGACCTGGTCCAGGTGCTGCAGCAGCTTTTTTTGAAAGCAATGACTGAGTTGCAAGAAAGCTGTCTTGCAGACCAGGGCTTAAAAGCATGGTAACTAGCCTCAAGGTCCTGGCTGGAAGATCGTGTGACGAAGGGAACTGGAAGCTACAGAAGAATGAGGTCATTTTAATGGTTCTCCTTCAATGAGAAGGCAAAACTGGGCAGGAAGAGATGATCTTGAGACTTGATGCAAAGAGCTGAATGGAAAAATGTTGGAAAAGACGTCATGGGGATCTTTGTCATGCTTTTGTTGAATAAAGTATGTATGTTTAAAAATCCCTTTTCAGAAGGTATTTTCTGTTGCTTGTTATCAAAGATGGGAGTAGTGAAGCAGAGGCCCTCGCTTTGGGGGAAGTCTTGAAGGTGTGTGTTACCTACAAGAGGTTTCACAGAACCAGTGCTAGGTTCAGGCCCTTGGTGATGCAATCGCCTTTCAGTAGGATTTATGGTCTTTGTGGCCAAGGAATCAGTGACATCTTTAAGAATTCCTGTTTTGGACTAAAACACATACACCTGTCCCTCAGGATCCAAATACAGATAGGAGTCTGAAGTCAGGGTCTTAGGAAGGTCCCACTTCTAACTCTGTAGTGTTGTAATGGGCAGCACAGTCTTGTCATGAAACTCCCCAGCATGCATTCATAGCAGATTCTGTGCAAGCATCGTGGTAAGATCGCTATCTTGCACTTTGATAACATGCTTACAGCTGCAACAGTAATTTAGCCTTTTTAATTTTTTTGGTAGACAAGGGGAAAAAAAAGACTCCCTAATGGAACTGGGAACTGAGTTTGAAATTCTAACAGAAAGGGCCTTTGTTAAGTAGAGTGGATCTGCTGAATGCTGGTGCAAATTTAGTAGGAAAATGCAGCCAGTATCTATGGTTTGAAAGGAGTTTTCTGTTAAGTTTCTTTAGTCCTTGTAAGTGTACACACTATTTTTTTTTAACTTGTTGCTTCTATACTAATATTAACTGAGCATTTTCAGTGTTGTCTGTGGTTGTGGGCCAGAGCACAGATCTGAGCACAATGTGGAGAAATGCCTAGCAATTGTGGGTCATCCCTATAATGCTATAGGTAAGAAATTATTCTTCTCTGTTTCTTGTTTCATTATTCCTTAAGTCTTGCTGGTTCTTCCTCTCGTACTAGGCAAGTCTTGCATGTAGAGAAATTAGAAAAATTTCTTTGAATGTGTCTTTGGTTGTCGGAAGTGGAGTTGATCTCCACCCCTTCCACCTATCCATCATTAGTTCGCAAGCTGGACGAAGAGTCCTTTGTTTCCAGCTTGCTTGTACATTTCTCCTTTCTTCCAAATCCCATTCAGAGGTTTCTTTTCGCAAGACTCACAAATCTTGGTCAGGTGCACAGAGTGAACACTCTTTATGGACCTCTAGCCTAAATTTAGCCAGAAGTCTCCCCTGGGTGTGGACTTCTGCAATAGTACTGTCCAAAGCAATTGCCTTGGGAGAAGGTGAATGGCTGTGTGTTGTGTGTCGTGGCTGCAGGATCTGGATCTGCAGTGTCCCTGCACTACGGGTGAAGGGGCCTTTGGAAGCATAGGCAGAATTGTTGAGGGGGAGGAGGAAAAGAAACTGATAACCTTAAAACTCTCAACCTTCCTCATGCCTTGTCCATTGCTGAGCTTTAGACTGTAACCTTTCTCCTGTTTACTGAAAATGTTTAGTTGCTGTTTTCACAGCAGGCACGTATGGGATAAGAAAGAAGCTGTGCAGAAGGAAAATTTGCACTCCTTTCTTGCCTCCTCCATGTTAAAGTTTATTTCTGGATGTTGAAACTGCTATACCAGCAAGGCTTCCTAGAAGACTTTAGGCTCTGAGAGGGATCTGGATCCTGCACACACTCTACCTATCTTCTTTAAAGCTTTCTGACTTCCCCCTCTCTCCTCTCCCCTCACCCCAGTTTTAGGATGTGGTTTGCACTAATCATGAATAGGTAGATCCGGTGTGCTGAAGAACCTGAGAACCTAGTACTGAACTTGTGAGGGGTTAGCATGGTTTCCTGCAAAATTTTGTCGAAGCAGTGACTTCTGCTACAGTGGATTCCTATGTTGCTCTTTTTGGTCCTTTGATCCAGAGCAGTATCTACTTCAAAAGCTGAAGTTAAAACAATGTGAGTCTTTTGACTACAGCCAAAGGTAGACACCTGTACATGTGACTGTATTTAAAGCACTGAGTCCACCTAGCTCGTGTTGAAATA
Organism: Morus bassanus; assembly: GCA_031468815.1. Taxonomy (NCBI): domain Eukaryota; kingdom Metazoa; phylum Chordata; class Aves; order Suliformes; family Sulidae; genus Morus; species Morus bassanus. The sequence goes on along the minus strand of CM062567.1, from coordinate 51,057,958 downwards.
GAAGGAAATTGCTGCTGGTTGGTATCGGCTGAAGCAGCTCTGGTTTTTTACTTTATCAAGTCTAACCTCTCAGGTCTGTTTGCTTTGACTCAAAGGCTTCAGAGGTGTTGAAGAAAACCTACAAGACAGTTGGTGTTTTAGTATTAGCTAAATTTTGGACTCCTCTTAATGTCTTTTATTGGAAAAAAAGGGGCATACCACACCCCACCACCATGCCAAAATTAAGCTTGATCACCCATCCTAGGAAATAAAGAGAACTTGGACAGAAGGTGCCAGTAATTCAGACGCAAGAGTAGGAGCTACCTAGGCTCTTTTTTTTTTTTTTTTAAATTCTGAAAACCCCGACCTGTGCAAAGACACTGAAATGAGATTACAGTAGTAGCATACTTGACTTGTCTGAAGTTTTTTTCTCCTTTGTACTGTATCTACAGGAACAGTGCTGAAACAGGGGATGTTTAAGTACTATGGAGATATGAGCAAACAAAAATACTCATTGTTACAAAACATGGTCTGGATGAGAAGCCTTGTGAAGGCAGAGGGGAAAGCATAATAATGTGTCAGGTATATAGTGGGTTGTTTGTTGTTTTTTTTAATTTTTTTTTTTTCCTTTTTTCAAACCCAAGCAGATTGGCAGTGGAGAGGAGAAAGCAAATCACTTCCCTTTTGGTTCCTCCAGCCACTGCCAACCAGCTACAGGCTGTAGCCTTGCATCTCACTGAACTGGCAAAGGTGAATGATGCTGAGCTCCGTAGTTTTCAGATTTTCATAGCTACAAGTGGAAAATTTTACATGAAAGAAAGGAATTGAACTGGGGTGAAGATTCAGCTCCCCTGGCTGGATGTGCAGGGTGGGGAAAATATATCCAAATCCTAACAAAAATCCACCTAACAGCAAGGTTGTGACTACCTGTAGCTCTGCTGGCACTTGCTCCCCAACTGCTTATCACTGTCTTGTCTTCCATTCTATCCTTGCAATTCAAGGTAGAAACCATGCTGCTTCTGACAGTGCTTGATATGCATTACGTATTTTCAGTTGTTCATGAAATAATAAAGCTAGATGATGCCTGGTTTGGTTTCACTATGGTTTCTGGTGAGCAAGTACCTTCTTCAGAAATACAGCCACGCTGTTGTACTTGTCCTGCAAAGTGGGTGAAAGAACATTCAGGGATTCCCACCGTTTCTTCTTTCTGTCTGTAATGAGTTTGCCAGGGGGCTGCCCCATTGGCGCAGCACATGAGAATGCTTTTGTCTCAGAGGCTAAGGGCTTCAAAAATACACAGAGCTCAGCTCATGTTATTTGTTGTCTTTGTTTTCTTTTTCTCATTTAATAAAAGTGTATTTTTTCATCTAAGAATAATGGTACTGAGTTTGGCTAAGGCCCATCTAGCCCTGTATCCCCTTTTGAAGGTGAACATATCTGATCATCTCTTTCTGAGTTTCAGCACCTGAAACTTTCAGGTGCAGACTTTTTTCTAAGTTGAGCTGAAACTTCAGTGCTTTTAAAGTCTTTTCAGTAGAAGACACTTAGCTTTGACTGCTGATTCAGCTGCTCACTGCTCATTCACCATGACTCAGTTTGTAAAAAACCCCCCTGAACTCTAAAGCTCACACTCTGCAACACAAACCGGTGTACAGCAATTGAGATTATTTAAAAGCATCAGCTCTTTTTTAAGAACCTTGGTCTGTGCTCCGTAGTGTATGTTGATTTTGGGGCTTACTCACTTATTGTCAGGCTGTATGCCTTTTGATGTGAAAATGTGAGGCTGGTTTGACTTGGAAAGAATGTTCCTGTTCTTATGAAGCACTTAGTTTTTTCCTGCTACCTGTTTTAGTGTGTTCATGCAAATTGGTGAAACCCCCTGCTGCTACAAATGTCAAAATGTGAAGTAAATTAGGCAAGCAAGTCTAAAAAGGGTAGGGGTTTTGTCTACAAACCTTCATGATTCAGGACAGCAGTCACCCGTTGTCGTGGTTTAACCTGACTGACAAATGTCAGGAAGGAATTGCTAACAACCAAAGGCTTTTTTTTTTAGAATAATGCATTATGCCGTTGTTTTCATCTTCTGTGGAAGGAGATGAAAGTATTTGGGCTATGAGTTAAAGAGTATGCCTGTCTTGATGTCCTGAGACAAGACAAAGTTCTAGCAATGAATACACAGATTTATGTCACTATAATAGTAAATACTTAGTTCTGTTGTAGTACTTTTCATCTGCAAAATGCCTTGTTTTACAAAGGAGGACAGAGTCTTGATTTCTATGTAGCAGATGCAAGAGTTGAATTAACCGAGATCCCTGGCAAGGCTGAAAACAGCACCTTAAAAAAGGCTGGTTTGGTTTTTTGGTTTGTTTTGGGTGTGGGGGTTGGGGTTTTTTTGGGGGGGTGGCAAGGGTTGGGGTTTTGGGGGTTTTTTTGTTTTGGGTTTTTTTTTTTTTCAGGGAGAAGTAAAGGATAAGGGTGCTACAGTCTCTCTTGGGCGTATCAGCTCGGGTCCACAGGTAGTGATGGACATGCTTGGGCTACTTCTGCCTGGTTTAAGCCTGCGGCCCAATAGAATAAGTCAGTGCAGACAGTGGAAGCTATCTAGTAAGCTGCAGGTAATAAAACATGGGGTTTTTCCTAAGCACAAGTATTATCCACATGAATATGACCAGGGCCAGTTGCGTTCTAACCCTGTGCGCTGCAGTCTGTCTGCATGGGACTCTGCATTTGCTGTCACAAAGGAGAAGCGCCCTTCCGTTCAAAGGGCACATCTGGCTGGTGGGTTGGTATGAAGTCTCATGTACCTGGTCCTTAGCCACTGCTCATGTTGGAGTAGACACATCTAGTTTTTGCCATTCACTGACCAGGCAGTTGTGGCTTTTGCTGCGAAGGTTCTCACTGATTTTTTTTTTCCAAAAAATTTTGCTTTTTGCCGAAGCAGTAACTTTGTGGGATCTTGTGGCCTCAGGCCTAGAAAACATGTCAGATTTTGTTAGGAGGTGTCACTAAAATAAACATTGATGCTAGCTACCTATTTGCTCCATTGTTAGCTGTAGAAAAGCTGATACTCCCTATTTCCTTGCAAGTAGTTGAAATTTCTAGAGCTCATTTTACATTTTTCCAGGAACCTCGAAGTCTATACATACCCAATGGTTTATGTTGGCATGGCAGTTCATGAATTGGGCATGTGCCCTCCTGAAAATACAGGCCACGTTCAGTCCTATCGTATTATGACTGAGTTTTTTATTGTAATTTACCTTACAGAAAACATGAGGGTTTTTTCTGTTTATGACCCAATTAGTCACAATTACCCTGGATCTGTACAAACCCATTCCTGGAATGAAAAAAAAAAAACCCACACAAAATAAAATTCTGCAGAATCTTGGATTTCTAGTGCTGACCTTGCTTTTTCAGTCCCTGACACAAATTTTTAAATAATTCTCTCTTAAGAGTTGACCTTTCATAAATGCTAATTTGAGGTTTGTTTAAATTTTATTCACATAGTCCCATTTTGATAGTCTATAAAACACAGTAATTTTTTACACTATAGAAGCAACAAAAGTTAATTTGCTAGGCAAATTCTCATGAACTATGAACTTGGTATATTTAAAAAAACAAACAACAAAAACACAACAGAAAAAAAAACAAACAAACAAACTCTTTTCTGTCTGGTAGTCTTCTACAGTAACGTTCATCACTTTACTGAAATTTTACTTCTAATGCTAGCTTTTTCCTAAATTCTGGCACATTCATATGGGTATGTGGAGTAACCTACTGACTGAACAATGCAGTAGATTTATTCTACTGAGGTTGTTAACAAAAAATGTGTTAAATAAGACAAATGCATGAGTTCTTTCTACAATTTTTGGTTACATGAGGACTTTTGAAATTATTTCCCCATCAGAATAAAGTTTTAATAAGAATACAGAGCAGAAATAATTAAATATTTCATTTCAATAATGTTGAAAAATAGGCTGCACTTAGTCTAAAATAATTTTAATCTGAAGCTGAAACAAAATGCAAACAATAGCACTGGGTTAAAAGGTGTTGATCACTAGCCAATGCAGCTGCCACCAAAAAACTGTTCTCTCCAGTGTTCAGATTTTCATGAAACTGCCTCTTCAAATGCAAAATGTTTTGCCAGTGTAGTCAACAGACAGACATCCTACTCGGCATGACCACTTGGTGTGACCATTCTGCATGTGCAGAATGTGAGCTTAAGCTGGAGAGGAAATGAATGGATTTGCTCTCAACTTCATGTGACTGTGGGAGAGGAGGTTGCAGCATACGCATTCATGCAAAAAGCCAGGAGCAGATGGGAGCCAGCATCCCTGTGGGGGATCTTGGGGATTCCCTAATATTTCTGAGGAAAGGAAGTGAGTACTGACCTGCGTTATGAAAGGATGCGTTGGTGAAGCAGAACTGAAGAGAAAACAGCCTAAATCCAAACTTCCTTTTTCTTTCCTTTTATAAACTCTTCAGCCCCTTCTCTGTAGCATTGCAGGTTTTTGTGTGGCACCTCGTGCTATGGGTTTCATTTTTCTAGAAAGTGTAAACAAGATTTTTGATAGCAAGGGCAAACCTGTGCTTTGCAGCTTCTCAGCATTGTTTCTCTGCAGGGTCTGCAGACAATGTTGTTGTTCCTTGCAATCAACCAGTTTTATTTTCTTTCCATTCCTGGTGTTTGTGAATGAGCAACAAGGGCATAAGCAGCAGGAAAATCCATGCTTCTCTTTCTTCTCTACATGCTTTTTACACCTTCTCACATACTTTGGTAGCAGAAAAGGTAAGTCACTCAGTCTGCGGTCATAGTCTCACTTGTGGTAAAACTTCAGTTTACCAGTTATGAGCAAGTACAGAGATCTGTCTGGTCTTTCTTCACTTTGATTAAGATACTTTTGTGTTACTACTAGCTGGTAATGCTCTTTCTATTTGTGTGTCATGGCAACAGGTTACAAGTCAGGGAGGAACCCTCTCTTCAATCTACCTGCCCAAACCACAATATTTCTGTGGAGATATTTTGAGTGCAAAGTCCCTGTGCAAAGGAGACAAATGTGGTATTCATGCAGGGATGTCCACTGTTGTTCCAATCACTGTCCCAGGTACAAAAGTCTCTTCCTGAACTTAGTTGCTTGGAGCTTCTCGGAAAATGCTGATCAAATGCCACTGGCCTCTTTTGAGCAGAAGACTGGATCTGGTAATGTCAAACTTTGTTCAGTCTTTATTGTCTTACAGGTTGCTAGCAGTACCAAGAGTGCCTTTTATAAGGGTTTCATATCTGTGGAAACAGATCAGGTTCTTGCAGGTCAGATTCTTGATTACTTGCTATAGTCGTTAAAAGCAAAAGCAAGGAAACAAACAACTTCTTGGAATTTTAAAAAATTCTTAGTGCCTTAGTAGTTTTTCTTTTGCAACATCTGAAATCATAAAAAGCTTGCAGTGTGCAGTTACTGAGCAACATATACTGAATGCATGCTGTTACTCTGAAAGAAGAAACTAAAGCCCAGAGGAACTTCAATCTCTCAAAGTTGACTTGAAATAAAAAAAAAAAAAACCCAAACCCAAACCAAAACAAAGCACAAAAACTAAAGGAGTATGATGCACTGATCAATCGTGTATTTGGGCTGCATTCATACAGAGGATGAATTTTTTTCTCTTTTGGTCACCTGTGAACAGGAATCCTTGTTCTCTGGTGTTTTAAGATAAGATTTTAAGATAAGGTATTTTAAGAAAACACCCTCTGTCACCTGCACCAGCAAAGAACATCTTTTATTGGAAGGTGGCATTAGCTGGTCATCTTCATCCACTTACTTCCAGATACCCTTCACATTAACCTGCGGTGGTCCTTGCAGAACCTGGATCCAGACGGGGACTTTCCTGGCTGCAACATTTCAGATTTGCCTACCAGAAAGGGCGCAGTGTGGGCGGCTCTTACCTGGAGTCCCCCTCACCAAGCTGAAATGCGAATCCTCCCCAAGGAGAGCTAGGAGGGCCCTGAGATTCTGTCAGAAATGTGCATTGTGCTTATAATGTCTGAGCTCTTGCTCTGTGCCTCAGCTCCCCTAGCTATAAGACAGCAGCTTTTAAAAAATGAGGTCAAGTGGCCAGTGATGCAGAAGAGAAGACATTAATTACTCTTTTCAGTAGAGCTATCATGTGCTACCATTTCTGAGAGTTCAAAGGAGGATCAGAAATCAATTAAGACAAAAGCCCGAGCGTAGCCTGTGCACAGTCTTCTTTTGAGCTGAGCACGTGAGGGATAAGTGGAAGGATATGCTCTGCCAAGGGAAAGAGAAACAGCAGCATTGGTCAGTCATGCCAGTGCTCCATCAAGGAGTTGGCAGAGGGCTTGGATTTTGCTGGTCTGGAACAGACAAAGGGCTTTTCCACTTTTGAGCCTCATTTCTGTGAGAAGTGTCTTTGACTCAATGACTGTCCCATAAGATGGGATTTGTTGATTTTTCTGATGGATGTTGCTGCTGAATGACTGTGAAAAAGAAAATAGTCCTGGAAACATCCAACTTGGTGTCTCCTCACTGGTAGTGCCTCCATTAGGAGTGATTTCTCCATGACTGCCAGTGGCACCTGGATATGTCACCACTGTGTTACAGTAAGATGACTGCAGATATGACCAGCACTACATCACCTTTGAATGGTCTTATCAGTTATGCAAATGCTAGAAATCTCACCACAGTTACATTGACTATTCATTTCCAGTCTCCTACTTAAAATCTTCTTTCATGCCTGGAGCAGCGAAGTCCTGTTGAGCTCTGTAGGCATTGCCTTAAGCACCACTTTAATGATAATTTTGTTTGACATTAATAAATGGCTCTTGATTTCTAACTGTAAATCAAGTCAAATGGAGATATTTGCATAAGAGATGGGAGTTGATGAGGTTGGTCTCTGGCTGTGTTAAGGAAGAGACGTTGGATAAAACTAGAAACTAATAAGAGCTCCTGGAGGAAAATGTGTTGAGTGTAGATCCCTGCTGGCAATTTTAGACTGGAAGCATCCTGGTAACAGAGGAGCACAGCAGTGCCTGTTGAATTGCACTTTCCCTCAGACCAGGTGTGCAGAGCTGGTGCTGGGATAGTGGCAAGCAGTAATAGTGTAGGAAGGAGAATAACAATTCCTTACTTTCTTTCAGGGCTGGCTCGCAGACTGGGAGGAGGCTGCCAACCATGATGCTTCTTCTGCACAATCAAAAGGGATGAAACCATCTTCCAGAGTAAAAGATAAGTGTGTAATTCAGCTTTTTGTTCAGGGAGTGACTGTAGTAGCCTAAGCACTCTATGAAAACAAACCAACCAACTTGGTTTTATCTTTTCATCATTATTTATATTTAATATAATTAAGCTGATTTTTTCCCCTTGTCTGCCTTTCTATGGCAGCTTAGTATAACTGAAGAGAGAATGCAAGCTGGCCTTCTGAGGAACCCTGAGGTAAAAATGTGGGTTCATGAATGAGTCAGCTTTGCTTCACTCAAATGTCTATCCATTCTCTTCCATGGTTCAGTAGTCTGTACATACCATCATTCATTGCTTGGAAACTCTTGTTCAGCTAAAATGACAACTTTGGTCACCTTTTCACATTTTGAAAATCCCTGCTTTATTTTTGTCTGTATTAATACTATTATCTTGTCCTTTCTCATCAACAGATTTCAAAGCCCTCTCTCAAAAGAGGAGTGGCATTATCCACTGTAGCTTGGTGCATGGGGGAGGAAGGTTTGTTCCAGGTGACAGAGAGGATGAAACCACCCAGGTCTGGTGAGCTCCAGGTCCCAGGACCTGGATTCCTGAGCCCACCACGTAAAGGTGAGTTCCCCTTACACCCAATTCAGCAAATCTGCTCAGAGCACAACTTTCAGCTCGGTTGCTCATCCAGCACACGCATTGAGTAGCTGTGAGTATTACTGGGAAGACTGGAAGAGGTTATTTGGGCAGAGAAACAAGGACAGTATTCACCTGGGAGGAGCTCTGGCTGAACCAGGCGCCCTCTGCACCAAAGACACATGTGCACAGGCTGTGGGGCACAAAACCAAGCAGTGATGTGAAGCACCTTTGAGTTTTGTGTGGAAAAGGGGCTTTACGCTAGATCCATTTATGGCAATGCTGCACAGCCGCTGGGTGCGGCCCATTAAGTCCACACATGAGCAGATCTGGCATCCTCCCCCACCACAGGGTGTATGCCCGGAGCTGGACCAGCCTGCAAGCTGCTGGCCATCTCGGTGCCATTCCTCAACACCACTCTTAGCCCGAGACCTCTCTTATCTCACAGTCATCGAAAACTTATGGCTTGCTTTTTGCTGACCATCATTTTTGCCAGGCCAGCACAGGCAGCCCCTCCCCTGGTCTGGAAAGCAAGGTTTCTCAAAAGGGCCCTTTTGTTCTTACTGAGTAGAAGGATCACAGAGTAGGACCAAGAAAAAAAATAACTGCAGTGCACTGTCTGGCTTCCAGGTTAGTCTGTGCACTTGACTGATAAATAGCTCAGCAGTTCACGGTGCCTGCACCTTCAGTATCACGTCTGTGAGGAAAATGTGCTGTACTGGCTTGGGAGTGACATGTTGTTGGATTCAGTGACATCTGTGAGACCTTGAAGCACCCAACACTTGCAATTTGTCTTCGTCCTCCTTTTCAAAATAACTAATGCTTAACCCACTTAAGATGGCTTAACCCACCCTTGCAGCAGGTTTTCCCAACTGATTTACTCAGTGGCTTGTAAGGTTTTGAGCAGTAAGAATTTATAGTCTCTTTCTTGGGAAGGAAGAGTTTCTTACCACAAGTAATGTCTTCCACAGCTGTTCTCGTTATCTGCATTAATGCAGATTCTTGCTTGTCAGCCTCATCAAACTGTAATGCATTCCCAAAATTAATTATGATGGATATGTGTGTGCATGAGCATTTAAGGGTGCTGCTTTTTATTTTCAGTCTTGTATCACGAGAGAGGTCACATGGAGGTGACATTCCACTTACGTTTCCAATTTAGGGTGATGAGAAAAATGGCACTACAATATTTTTACATTTCTTCTCCAGCCCTTTCCTGATGCATTTTAATGTCTTGTGTGCTCTTTGCAGCCATGTCTGAATGCTGAACAGGCACTTTGTTATTGACAGCCTAAGAAAAATAACAGTGTTCCTGCTGAATGGTTGTCGTTCAGCAAAAAGACACACCAGAAATATCTTCCAATATGTATTTTTCAACTCTTACTTTCTCTGCTACCACATTATTGATTTTTGCCTCTTTTAAAATTATTTTTGTGCCGAAATCTGAACATTGCTCTGTGACTTTCCTTCCTGTTCCAGTTCTCTGATTAATATAATGTAGATCTGTGAGCGGCTACTGGGGCATCACACTCTTCATGTTTTGCTGTTATCAAATGCTAGGATTCTTTGTGTGGTTTCTAGGTTATGACAGACTGTTTCTACACAATCTCTGGTTTTATTTTCTTTTGTTTTGCCAGATACGTCTCCAATGAATGAAAATTGAGTCTTGGGGTTAAGTACTTTTGGAACAAAGAACATTCACTTTAAAAGTTATATTTTTAACCAAGACACTTCAAATTTATTCAGACATACTGGAAAATAAGTTTTTTAAAACACTTTTTCAAAAATATTTTAAACATTTTCTATGTTATTTAAAACACAGAATTGCTATCCTGAGTTACAGTGGTAAAGTAATTAAAAACGCCTATACACCTACACATAGGCATATGTGGCAACTTGGAATCCTAAGAGAAAACATGTCTGTAACACAATGTAATGCATTTGCTTTGCGTCTTTGTGCACATAAAGAATATATTTTGTGTCCTTTTTATTAATGACAGAGGGTGTATCCTCCCCCTGAGATGAAACGTTCAATAGTAGCAGGTACTGTTAATAGTTTGCTAAGAGTCAGAGCGAACAAGTCCTACGCAGATCAACAGTAGAATAAAAAAATATGGTAATAGCCATCCTTCTTGAATAAATGAATATATTTTCCAAATGCACGTGCTGATGACAAGCAGCTATCTCTTCCTCTGCCCCTCCATGCAGGCCAACCTCCCTCTTGATGCAGGCGAAAAAGAAGCAGCACAGCACAGTGCTTTGCGGAGAGCTGAGGCTGCTGTAACATCTGAGCAGTGATTTGTAATCACAGCAGATGAAACTTGCATGTCTGTCTCCCACATTTCACATCTAGGACAAATTCTGTCCTAATAATCAGAAAATCTAGAGGGAGAAATCAAAGCCGAAGTAAGTAATTGTCCAGCACTAGCTTACTGTTAAGTGCATGTGCATGTGCTTAGCTTTTCAAAGTTCCTGCTTTTGTCAGTTTGCTTGCTGGTGAGTTAAGTGGTTGGTCTGAAACACATTACAGAGCGTCTTGATCCCCTGTAGATTGTGTGTGGAATGAATTGGTAGATTCAGTGTGGTAAGTGATGTGAACTCCACACCACTTGCAAATATCTCCAGGTAACCGCCAGTTCTTGAAGAGCATCTTCAGGTACTTCTTAAATTTTTCCCCCATGAAGAAGTAGATGACTGGATTGAGGCAACAGTGAAAAAGGCCGAGGATTTCCGTTACCTGGAAAGCATAGTCCAGATTCCTGCTCACCTGACAGTCTCTAATGATTCCCGTAATTTCAAGCAGTTGTAAAAAAATAACAATGTTGTAAGGAGTCCAAAAGAAGAAAAACACAATCATGACAGCAAAAATCATCCTCACAGCCTTATTCTTTTTCTCATTTCTACAGTGACCTAATGTTTTAATGATCATGGAGTAGCAAAATGTCATAACTATAAAAGGGATTAGGAGCCCTAAAATGTTGATTTCCAAAGTGGAAAAAAGTTTCCATGTTGTAAAATTGCCTGGATATCTCGGCTTGCAGGTAGTATAATTATGTTCGTTGAAAGATTCTCTAAATACAAGTTCTGGAACTGAGGCTGAAAGAGCTACTAACCATACAACAAGGCTGGTAATCAAGCCATGGAAGGCAGTCCTTGCTTTCAAGGAAAGCACTGCACGAACAATTGCCAGGTATCTGTCTATGCTCATAAGCATAATAAAAAATATCCCACTGTAAAACCCGACCAGGTAGATCCATGAAATGATTTTACACCAGGGAGTTCCAAAAACCCATTGGTCTATTGTGAAATAAGACCAGAATGGCAAGGATAAAACAAAAAGCAAATCTGAGATGGCGAGGTTTAGTAGGTACACATCAGTCATGCTCTTCAGCCTCTTGTATTTGAAGAGGACCACAATGACCAGAATGTTTCCCATGAGCCCGACCAGGAATACTAGGGTATACAGAACAGGTAGGAAGGAGGCTGCAAACCTCTTGACGCTTTCCTTACTGCATGGTTTTGGAGCATCGTTATAATTATCATAATAGTCATATAAGGTTGAGACTTCAAAGGAGTCTGTACTTGAAGAACTCATGTTTTTCCCCCAGTTCCTGAGAAGGAAAGAATATAAAAACGTCCGTGACTTTCAGTGCATGAAGACTGCGTGGTTACTCCGCGAGCCTGAATCACTAGCAATGACTAACTTGCAGTTCCAGTGCACTTCTCATTACAGGTTCTCGAAAACTATTTAAGCATTATGGGATGCATATGCACACTTGCAAAATGTACTGTCCTTAACATGCATGTGCTTAGTCCTTGCAACACTGTGCAACTTGTATATCAAGCACACAGGACACTGTTCAAATGGCAGGGAGGAAAGCAAATAGAAATGAAAGATACGGACCACAGATATCAAATCAGAGAGGGATAAATCCTGTGTGGAATAAAGTAAAAAGCAAAGCCGCTATTCCTAGCAGTTCAGGATTTCACCCATCTTTCTAATCAGGCAAACATCACTGTAAGAAGACAGTAATAAAAATGCATTTGACTCTTCCTTCTAATGAAATTATGCCTACTGAAAGCTAACATGAGTTTTCAGTTAAGTGCTGTCTTCAGTGGCTGAATGAATAACAGGAATTGGCCATTTTTGTATCTATGTTCTTTTCTAATAGGCAGAGAGAGAGTTTTAAGTGATGTTACTTTGAGGTAACTTGGACACAGCGCAAATACATTGCTGATCTATTACTGTGTGTGTTATTCACATCACAGCAAGTGTAATATTTTTTAGCCTAACATACCAGAATTTTTCTAAGCTTGAGTTATGTCCTTCCTCTTTGTCTTTATCTTTATGAATGGAAAACAGAAGAAAAGTGAGTATCATTGCTTCATTTGTCTTTGTACTGTACGTTGCTGCTACATAACAACAAACATTGACTATCATTAACCTGACCCCTGCTGTGTGTAGTCTCAGGCTTGACAACTCTCCGGCCTACAGTTCTGTTCCATTATACACAGAGAGGAATTTAATCTGAATTACAAGTCACAGGGACAAAACTGTTTGACACCAATGGTCTACAGATGACAGCTTTGCAACAACTGTACCTAGACATAACCTGAACCTAATCTAGGTTCAGCATAATATACTTAAATATTTAAAACTGAAAACATACGCTCACATAACGCACACTTACACTTCTGATGATGCAGGAGTTCTTAAAACTGCTTTAAAAATTACCTGAGCAGCAACAAACAGTAAATGAAAAAGCATTACAGTCACACACATGTTGAGCGTACATGATACAGGACTGTTTAAGCAACTACATTTTGTGAATTTTACCTTTTCTCCTCCTTTCTTATCAGATGATGTGAAGAAGCTTCTTTGCTCTAAGGGTGCAGAATCACTTGCTTCTCACTAGGTAGCTCTGTCAGGGAGGTGCTGCCTACACAGTGATATCCAGCAGCTGCAAAAAGCAGATGTCATTAGGTAGCTGTGTCGCTTAACGGAAACTTTGTACTTCCTTACAGATTGTATCACAAGTGCTTCTCTCCTCAATGCTCATCAGAGATGGTCCCTTAAACTCAGAAATAAAGTTAAACACATCTTATAATATGCAAGGAAATGCAGAGTTTCAACTGAGAGGCTGATTACTGAGTTAAACCAGCTTCATCTTACCCAGTAAGTAGATGTCACTAAGCAGCTCTCATTCAACAGAAACCTTTTTCTTTCTTATGGGTTGTAAAATGCATCTTAATCTCAGAAAAAAAATACTCAAAGGATCATCTGTAGTGAGCAGAGAGAAGGAAGGCACTTGGTGGGTGTGTGGGAGGTGTATTTCTAGTCCCTCTCTGCCAGATAACTAATTTTGCAAGTTATGCTATGTAATTGTAGAAGAAAAGAGCTGTATAAATTTAGTGTCAGGAAGGCTCCTTTTATTCATGTTGTTTGATCTTCCCTACTCCTACTTATCTTGCTAAGAAAAGAAATGAAGGCATGTTACCTTTTTTGGTAACTCATGCTACCTTTTTGCTTGATGTCTCCCATAGCAGGTTTTATATGCAACAAATCTACCTCCTACCAGTGACCTGGCACAAATGGTAACAGTGGTCAAAATATCAAATAAGAAGTAGGATGGGGGTGTGTGTGTGTGGTGTAAGGGCAGAGGGTGCAGAGGTTTACAGTGGTTCTTGTCACAGCAGAAAACTCAGCAGCTTCTATAATTTCTCCCGTGAGTGCAATGGGCCCTAACTGTCTTTTGGAGGATCCTGGGAAGGGAAAAGAGAGCACAGAGGACATGTGCTAGTCAGATGCGATGGTTTTAAGTCCTGCCAGCAGAACAGCTGTGCTAGCAGCTGGCAAGTGCTGCTCTCCTCTGTGTCCCGGAAAAGGCCAGCCAAGCAGAAGTAAAAGGCATTTCTCAACAGGAGAGGCTGCTTGTTTGTTAGCAGGAGAAACTGAAGAGTCACAATGAGAAACAGAAACAAGAAAGCTACAGGAGGTGGTTGGGAGGGTAGGAAGAATCATAGATCTCAGTCCAGGAGAAGTGATAGGTCTTCTAGAACAACCTCCTGTATTATTCCAGACACAGGTATATCTTTTCTTTCAGTTATGCTATTTGCTGCTATCCTATATGCCTCTGACGTTGTTACTTTGCCCAATAACTTATATTTGGCCGAAGTGTTTCTTCCAGAAAAGCTTGATGTGAAGACAGCATGAGATATGGGATCTGCTGGTTTCATGTTTCACCAGAATAAAATAGTTGTATGGGAAGCAGCTTCTCAGTCATCTTTCACAAGCTGCATCTGTGGAGATTTTTAAATCTGTCACTGGGAGATGCTCCTCTGGTGCAGGTTATTGTTCTACAGATCATGTACGTCTTCTTTTCAGTTTACTAACAGTCCTTTGAAGATGTGAACATCAGATGGGCAGGTGGCACTGTGGTACCAGTTTCATCAGCTCTGCTCACAGAAACTAGAAACTGTTCCTCTTGCTGCTATTTTCTCTATGTAAGGGCCTCATTTATCTCTTCTTTGACATGTTGTTGCACTAGGGGCATAAGTTCAGCTCTTCACCCACAATAACAATGACATAAAAATCTTTCTTTAAGCACCTGCTTTTCAGGAAAAAACACCTCTTGCTCTGTAGGCATTGTTCTTCATTTTGGCCATAATGCTTTTGCTTCAATAAACCACCATGGGTCTGCATGCCTATCTTGTCCCACTCATTTTCTACTCCATCCAACTACGTGTCTCCTTTGAACTTCATCAGTGGTGATTTTTCTTGATTTCCAGATGAAGTAGTGAATAGATTTGAATCCAGATACAATCTCCTATCCTGTAAGAACCCTTCTTGGTTAAGGGATGATTTCCCATCACCAGCAACCTTTTGAGGTCTGTCGACCTGTCCTTAGCACACATGCCACACTTCAAATACACTTCTGCTCTTTCAATCATAATGTTACCAAGGGACCAAGTCTGCAGCCTTATGAATGACAGTTTAGCTTGATTCGTATGGCACTGGCCTGAAGAAAGGACCTATCTGGCCTATTGCCTTTTGCCCAGTCCTTCCTTGGAAGAAAGACTTTCCAGTAGCAAATGCTTCCTAAGCAGCTTTCTGTACCTGCTCACTGCCTCAGGTGGAAAGCTGGGCTGCTACCACCAGAGGAGTAGGGCAGCAAAGGCTTCTTGTCAGAGCATCCATGTGTGGCTGTGGTGAGGTGAGGAAAAATGGCTGCACCACACACTGTCTTGTAAAGCAGCAGTTGTGTTGCTGAAGCCTGCCATACCAATGCATTTCTTCCTGCATCAGCAAATGGAAAGGTCTGTCTTTGTAAGGAGACTTTGCACAAAAACGTGTCTGCAGAAAGAGGAATGCTTAGCCACAAAAAGAAAAGAATGATTGTGACTACAGACGATGAAAGCTTAGGATGTATGAACTCCGGAAAATGAAGCTAAAAAAATATCTGCCAGTTCATGAAAATCAAGAGGATGAAAATGAACCCTGAAACACCTTCTGATGGCCTACCAATGAAAACAGTCCTTGGGAGAACCTGTGAAGAAAACTGCAGAGAAGACCAAAAAAAACAAGGAATCTCTGAGCAAATGAAACGATGCAGAACATGGATGAAAGGTGGTGTGAGTGAAGGTCCTGCAATGGCTTGAAGAGAAAGAAGAGTGTAAGGGACTAAGTATAACTGTAGTCCATAGTGGGGGAGCTCTGAAGTCCCCTTCTAACACGACAGCATATTTTTTTCAGCTTCTCCTCCTCGGAGAAGAACCTGTCAGAGACTAACAAAAGAGGGATGGCCGGAGACTGTGAGGTTAAGAGGAAAGGGGGAAGGGATCTTAATGAGATGTAGAGGATGTTGCTGTAAAAGTAACAGGTTAGCAGGGGAAGGGGAGAAAAAAGAAATCTTACCTCTTTACTAGATGGTATCAGGTATGTGGCACTGACCAAATAAATCACAAGAGTGCAGAGAAGTGGGCCAAACCTGATTCGCCTGGCTGGGAGGAGATTAACCTTTTATTTGGGATGGGCACACATTAAAGCCAAGAGAAGGGAACTTAATAACAGCAAAAAGCAGAACAACCCAAACCCTGAGAACCTTACTTCTCACCAACAGATGATTTCAGCCACTCCCACCTTTTACGGAAAGTCTTATCATTAACTTGCCATTTTACAGGATGCATAAGAGTCTTGCCCAAGGAAGGACTGGAGATACATGTTTATCTAACTTGCTAGCTAGGCTGTGAGATAGTCACTACTGATACACCACTGCACCATCCATTCCCTCTGATATCAGTGTTGGCCATGGATAGATGATTCAGAAATGTTTATTAGAGAAGTTCTCATCCAGAAGAGACTGCCTCAGGAGCGAGGCAGATGACAGTAACTAAAGGTAGCCAACTATTGAAAAAATCACTATTTTGACTGATTTTGTGGATCAGCGCAGGATCCAGGCCGCCAAAGTGACAGCTGGACAAACAATTATCTTTCTCAACAAACCGTTTTCTCCATCAGGTGACCAACCCCTTCTTGCATGGTCAGGCCTTGTGCAGTTCTTGTTTTGCAATTCAAGTGAATTTGAATTGCAGTTTGCACATCTGTAGGTCCAGTCTTTGCTTGTTAGCAAAGTGTTTGTGCCACCGCTTCATTGTGCAGTTCTCTTCCTCATAATTTTTAATTTATTCCAAATTTGCCGTGCATGAGTAAAACTGCAGCAATCTGACAGAGAACTAAAAAAGGAAAGTTAATTAATTTGCTAGTTTTAGAGACAACCACCATCCACACTGTTGTCCCAGGGGATTCACTCATAATTTACCTCAATCTTTTTGAACGTACAAATTCCCTTTGGCTAAGACAGCTGCTTGCAGTGACAAGCAAAAGATTTAGGCCCCAAAGCTGTTTTTCTTCCTCAACGCTGTTAGGTTGCAATTCCCCACATCTTTTTTTCTTTCTGTGGTCCAGTCCTATGCATGCTACTGTTTGTATCCACTGGCAATTCTGTGAATGGTATTAGCCATCGTTTTCCTCAGCCTAATTTGCTTTGTTTCCACGTGCTGTGCATGCAAAGCTGCTATATTCAGAACCCCTCATAAAAAAGAACTGAAACTTCAAACCTCAAACATGACAGAAATAGTCATTTTGTATGCTGAATTTTACTTAAAATAAAAATCACTGATGCAAAAAACATGAGTTGTGTTCTTCTTAAATGTGAAATGACACCGTGAGGAGCTTTCTTTGTCTTGTTCAGTGATTTTTCAAATGTTCCCAAGCTGTTTCTACAGGAAGATGGAAATCTGAGCTGTTTCCACTCTGAGTCGCAGTTGATACCTGAGATATAATTTTTCTTTTTTAAATTTCCCAGCCATCACCTAACCATCACTATGTTGCCCCCATTAAAGGCTGGTCTCTCCAAAGGGAAAAAAAAATAGACAAGGCTGCTGTGAAGAGCAGAGGTCTCCTCAGGCCAGTTTGTTTGACGTTTATTGCAATGAGTTTAGATTCAGAGGAATGATGGCATTCTGGCATAAAGGCTTTGGTTTTTGTTTGCTTTGTGGTAGTACCCCCAAGTCTCAAACACTGTAGTTGTAGGTAGCCTTAAAAAGCTTGTTAAATGACTGGCCTTATCCTAAACATCTACACAACAAATATCTTCACAGTCTCTCCTGCCATGTTCCTCACATAGCAGTTGTAACATAAAGGAAGCTAGTTAGAAAAAACAAGGTATTTGCAGAGGATCAAGATTGAGAAAGAACCAATACTTGCTCTTATCAATTACTAATCTTCTTTCTACGTTTAAGACCCAGGCACTCAGCCATCATGTGGTAAAAGCTGTTTCACTGCAAGTCCTCTTCAAGACAAACTGTACAGACAACTTACATAATATTCAGTTCACTTTTAGTAGCAGGGGAAGCCACTCGGGGCACTGAAATAAAACTGTGATAGCAACAATAGAAGTTTTTCATTGGAACATCTCTTTTGGTTTTGTGATTCACAAGATATTCCAATGTGTTTTGTGAAT
Source organism: Morus bassanus (assembly GCA_031468815.1). Taxonomy (NCBI): domain Eukaryota; kingdom Metazoa; phylum Chordata; class Aves; order Suliformes; family Sulidae; genus Morus; species Morus bassanus. The sequence continues at coordinate 51,040,131 of CM062567.1, read as the reverse complement.
CATTGGTGAAACTGCTTGTAGTAAATTTAACATCCACAGGCTCTCATTTGCTCAATAACAACAAGCAAATTAAAAAAAAAAAAAAAAAGGGAAGAAATTGATGTTTCTTCTAGCAGCAGGATGTGGTGACTAATTTTTTCTTACTTTTCATATATTTTTCTCACTCTGTACTTGTTCATCAGTGACTCCAGTGCTTTACCATGTATGACTTTTAAGTCTGACAGAGTATAATAATGCCACCCTCTGGTGGAATTGCAAAGAAGGCACTGACACTAAGGACAGGCATAAGAAAAGAGGGTCCTGCATGAGCAAGGGTGATTACAGGGATAGTGAGAGTTTATGGTGATTGCAGAAACACTTGGGTCCCGGTGCCATTAGCCTTGTGTGAAAAGATGTATGCCACTGCCTGTAGATGCCTTTTCTGAATCTGACTTGATCTGTAAATTCTGGCCTGTGTATTGAGTGTTGTCTTTATGGTAGCTTGTATTTTGTCCTTCCCTTGCACTGTAGCCTCCTGAAACCTGAGCTACCAGGAGGATCTGGAGAGCAGGGACCAGCACAGGACCAAGAAGAAGGAACTGAACAAGATACCAAGTGGTGGTGAGCCTTAATGATTCAAAGGAAGACTCCCTTAGAAAAAAAATCAGCTGACAGCAGTACGAGGATACCTATTTCTTAAGATAGGACCCCAAGAGGTAGAAGGGCTACAATAAAGCAAAAACTCGCTGGAGGGGGGTTCTGAAGCCACTTGGGGGTTATGACCTGGTCAAATTTTAATCAGCTCTAATACTGCCATTTACAAAAAATTAAAACCCAGCTTTGAGCCTCCTCAGACACCTTCCTTTCAGGGCAAAGAAAATGTCCTGGTGAAGGTCCTTCATCTGTACCAGGAGGTCTAGCGAGATGTCCCTAGGAAGTGCTGAAAAAGTGATTCCTGTGAGCGCTTACCCAATTCCCCATCCCCGAGTGGTTTTAGGCCATTAGCACTATTGCTCGAGGCCCTTCCAGTGGGAAATGCTCTCCATTGCCATGTGCTCCTGCTATGGCCAAGTTGGGGTCTATGTTGCTCAGCAATTGCCCAGGGCAAAGGGGGTGGCAAAGGGCTGTGGACAAAGGTGGTGCAACAACCTGCTCCAGGTGCCTCTTAGACATACCATTTCCTCCTAGTTTGCTCCTACCTGGTTGGAGCCCAGAAAAATAATTTAAGCTGCAGCTCGGGGTTTCAAGCAGTTCATATATGTAAGGAACTGTGGTGGTAAAGTGCATAGGAAATTGCACATAGAAAGAGCAGTGCATGTCTGGCACTAGAGGGAACTGTCTTGTCAGCAGATGCATGGAGCCATCTACTGTTCTGCTTCCTCAGCTTCGTCAGTGTCCTCTAATGTGCCCTGCAAATCATGGTTATTGCAAACTGTGCTGCCATTTCTTTGTGTCACGGTGCTGCTGGGTTTAATTTTAATGCAGCAAATATAGCATTTATGGGCTAAATGCACACTTCTTGTGTGAAAAATGCAGCTGCTTGCAGTTGCCTGCGTTATCCTGGCATATGGACCTATATGTAGCTGGACTGTTGGGCTGCAGCTGAATATGGAGCAGTGACAAATGTATATAACTTAGAAGAGACTTAAAATCTGAGTGGGGTGGAAACCAGACTGTTCCAGTTACAGCTGCAGCTGGCAAGTGGATAATATCCCTTGTACAGAGAAGAAGCTGCGCTAGAGTCCTCTCTCGCATTTTCTATCCCATTCACTAACCTCTGCCTTCAGTGATATAATGTGCTGCTTCCTGCTGATTGAAGGACTGCAGTTGGAAATTGGGTAAACACAAACTGTTTTTCACAAGCAAACTCTTTTCCCCATGTCCAGTGATAGCTTTTTTACAGTATTTCTTTAGGGAGAGGAATGACAACTAAAATGTATTAACTGTTGACATTTGTGTATTGAATATTAGTGTAACAAACAAAATTATACAGAAGCAGTAGGTGGGTATTTTTTCCTGTGTTGAAAACAATGTGTTAACACTGATACTGCAAAACCCAGGTCTTGAGGTTTTGGTGTGTATATGTGGAAAACCAAGCTCTTACAGTAGTTACCAAGTAAATTAGGAAGTTCTTGTTATCAATGGCAGCAAAATTATTACCTGCTTCAACAGAAGCTGAATGTATGTGACAAGTGTCAGAAGCCATGCTTTAATAGTAATAAATTGTTCTCAATTTTAGTTTCGATTACCAGATTTGAATTTCAAAGTAATAACTTTGGAAGTCACAGGTTTTCATTAGAGTTCCAGATGTCTTACAGAGTTAAGAAACTGAAGTGCAAACAGTAAATCTTTGAGCAGGACTGGATAAGTCCTTAATACAGAAAATATTTCATTCACTACTCAAATGTGGTCATTTTAGAGGTGGTGTGTAAACAGCCTTTGGCAAAGCACCGCACCATGCTTGGCGAATAACTGCAGAGGAAAAATGCTACCAGCTAGGAGCTGCTAAAGCAACGGTGGGTAGAGATAGTGCACCTTCTAGAATTCAAATTTGGGAGGAATAAAGCTGGTAACTGAGAGCTTCTTTGGAAAACTCTCCTTTGTTTTTTAGCGATAGCAGGACTTGGGATTTGCATGGATGGGACTTGTCCCCTCATTGGCAATAGAGTGTCCTGCTAGGACAACCATTTTGTATTACCTACGAGATCTCAGTGAGGGACCTTGCAAAGGTGATAGAGACAAAATAGAAATGACAGAACTTAACCCATAACCATTATGTTTATAAATAGTTTCCTTGTGAAATACAGCCTTAAAACTTCAGACTACCCTGGACCACGACTTCAGATCCACTCCCAGCAAATTCTAAATCCAAAGGAAGTATGTGGATAGTGACTCCTTCTGATGCCAACTTTGAAAATGACAGCTTTCACCACTGAGCAAGTTCCTAGGTTAGTGTGATGCTCTGACTGGCTGCATTTCTAAGTTTTTTGTACAAGTTAAAAACCCCAGGAGGTCAGTGAAAAGAATTCAAAGCAGCCGTGCTTGGCTTAAAAATGAAAAAACCTAAATCCTATGATTTTGGGACTGTGATGTGATATTTGAATGAGAGGGATTCGCAGTAGCACCTAAAGAAGATACTGAGGTCCGTGTATCTCACTGCAAGCAGTTTGGCTAAATATGTGTCTTGTTCATTCTATTTATAAATAGAACATGAAATATAGTTGTGAACCTGCTGAGAAAATTTGGACTCAGGTTTTATTAGTTCCTCAAACTGTAACCCAGCTGGGAAAAGATTTACGTTAAGTGTCAGTGTGATTCTCAAACAGGAAAAAAGTTGGTTGTGATGAAAAAATAAGGTGCAAAGATAGTTCACCACCCTTCAAACCCCCAAAGCCCAATCACCCCACCAAACCCAGAGATTTCCTGACCTCCTTTTTGCACAACCAAATACTATTCAATGGATAGATGCACCAAGTGTCCGTGTGTATGTGCATTTTCATGTGTAAAATTGTGACTTGCTAAGTAAGCAAGAGTCTATCCTTAATTTATGGCAGATGAAAAGGTTTTATCCCATACTGAGAGACTGGTTTACTTTCTCATGTGTAATGGGTAGGGACTGGGTGTTGCTGGTCCTCAGGGATGTGTTGATCCAGTCTAAGGATATAGGCAGCATTAGTGCTGTACATAGAAAAGTGTATGTTGTAAACTAGCTAGTCAGTTAGAAAGCACCAGTTTCCTGCTAGAGAGGTTTTGAAAGAGAAGTAGTATCTTTAAATAAAGGCTACAATTAACTGGAAGTCCAGTGCCTGGACTTAAAGAGACATGCGTGGGCTTTCAGTCAGGCTCAAATGGTGCAAAGAATACCTCAGGGAGTGTAATGTATAAAATTAGCAGAAACCCAGGAAACTACACAATATTAGCTGTCAGAAATCACAACAGAGGCATGGTGTGGGCAGGAGCTGTGGGGCTGCGGCTCCCCATGCATGGTGACATGGTGCAGTACAGCGATAAGCAGCAATGCCTGTTTCAGCTGCAGCTGAATCCAGTTCTGGTAAAGTTTGTTACTGGTTGCCCTCTAAGGACTGGTATGTTTCATGGAGGCTGAAGTTTTTTAAGGGACAATTACAACAAAACTCTTCCTGCTAATGCAAACAAAACGAAAATGTTGATTTTGGTTTTCAAAGATTTACCACTTCTGCTATGAGGAGACATCTGCATAAACTAGCTTTTTGTTGCAGAGCCCAATGCCTAGAAACCCCCAGAAGCTTTTACTCTCATACAAATGCTCAAATATTGAGCAATAAGACCTTGCACATAAATAGCAAATGCTATACAATAACTTGCAAATACATGGCATAAAAATTGATGATATTATGCCGACAATCCTTGGAAGTCTTCCATTGCACAGTGTGGCAAAGAAGACAGAAGTAGTGCAGGTTTTTAGGAGGGGCCCTTGACTTGGAAGTGAAGGATTTTTGCAGATGCAGTTCCACACATTGCAGCTTGCAGAGGACCCGGGCCTGTCAAGGCAGTTTGACTCATAGTAGCAAGTCTGCACTGCCAGAGGGAGATGCATCTGGAAGGCATGTCTGCTGTGATGCACTGTGCTGGTGATGGGTAGGATCCCTGGGAAACCACTGGGGCTAGGCAGGAAAATGCTCTCCTTTCCTAGTGAGCTGGCAGAAAGCTCTGGGCTTGCACCTTTCATTCTGGAGACAGCACATCGTTCATATTTAAAGGTGCTTTTTACTCTTCCCACTCAGTAACTCACCATTGTCTGAAAAATAAAAGGAAAATTAAATAAACCAAGTGAGATTGCATTGCTCAGCCTGGTAATCCACCTTCTTCAGGCTGATTTCATGCAGATGGCTTCTTGTTTAACCTCAGAGTACCTTCCTCTTTCTTTCTGCACATCTTAGCATTTCCTTAAAAAAACATTGTAAAAATACCATTTCTTAAAAATACCACTTGCTTGGGGGTAGGGACAGAGGGATTTGTCTTATCTCACTTGCTTAGGCAGACTGAATTTTGAAAAGTAATTGAATTTCAAGCGACACTCGTGCTACACTTAATCTTAGACAATGTCTGGCGTTTGAAAGTCCACTTACAGCTGAAATTTTAAAAGTTGAGCATATAGAATATATTTACACCTAATAGAGGCATTTTTTAAAAAGGAGTGATTGTACTGTAGACTGTGCTGAACGTTCAGTAGGAAAAAATGGAATATTTAATAATATTTGTGGAATTATTGCATACGGAAAATTGCACAATGTAGAGGCTCTCCTCCAAGCTTTCTTAGAAACAAGGTGCTACTAACGTCCACAAAGAAAGGGCCTACTCCTCCCACTGATACTCTAGAACAACTCTTTTGTGTTAGTTGGAAAATGAGAGCAATTCTTCAGATTTGACATCTTGCCAGTATGTATAGAAATGCCATCAGTGTACAGAAATAGGGTCCTACTGGCATGGACTTGTTTTGTAAGATTGGTCCTTGATTTTTCCTTGTAAGGTGATCTCAGCTTCATAGATGGCAACAGTCCTTTTTCCATTCACCTAGCTCCAGTCTGCAGTGCCAACAAAAATCTCTTTTGCTCTTGCAGCAGGAGTGTCCCAGGGAGGCCCCTGGGGAAGGACTCTTAGTCGTCTTGTCTGGTTGACATTTTCCACCCCCAGTGCATTGTTGTTGCAAGAGTAAAAAGGGTATTTGAAGGCTGTGGAGTGCACTTGGTAAATGTGTCCTCCGGGACACACTGAATCTGGGTACATCTGCAGGTTTCCTTGAGGAAATCAGCTGTGGTGGGGGAGGCCTCAAAGGTTGAGGAAGGCTATGGTAAGCAGCATGAGCAAGTGGTTATTTTGCCCCAAAACCTATGATGGTATAGACACAGTCGGTGTTTACAACATGTGGCAAGTAGGGAATGGGTAAGAAGCACGCACTTACCATGCTCTGCAAGCAATTCACAGTTTGATCGTTCCATATGTGGGCGAAGCACAATGATACCCAAACTCATACCTCCAGTGCCTGTTGTCTCAGCGCGTAGTAATGTCCGTTGATCAAGCAGGCCCTCAGGTCAGCAGAGTGCTTGGGGATGTGCTGAGTGAAGACTCCACCAAACTCTGGCCTTTGGCTCAGGCCACAGCCCATGGAAATCAGGAGATATGTCCACTGGTTTGGATCAGCTCCAGATCAGGTCCCAGTTCCTTAAGGACGGTCCTTGCTCTGATCATTGCATGCTATAAGCAATGAGTGCATTTTTGGCACTAAACACATATTCAGAAACAACTTTTTTTTTTAACAGTAGGATTTTATTAGGTGTCATAGTTTAACCCCAGCCAGCAACTAATCCCCACACAGCCGCTTGCTCACTCCCCTCAGTGGGATGGGGGAGAGAATCAGAAGAGTAAAAGTAAGAAAACTCGTGGGTTGAGATAAAGATAGATTACTAGGTAAAGCAAAATCTGTGCATGCAAGCAAAGCAGAACAAGGAGTTTATTCACTACTTCCCATCAGCAGGCAGGTGTCCAGCCATCTCCAGGAAAGCACGGCTTCATCAAGCTTAACAGTTACTTGGGAAGACAAACACGATCACTCCGAACGTCCCCCGCTTCCTTCTTCCCCCAGCTTTATATACTGAGCATGACATCATATGGTATGGAATATCCCTTTGGTCAATTTGGATCAGCTGCCTTGGCTGTGTCCCCTCCCCTCCCGCCTTCTTGTGCCCCTAGCCGAGCAGTGGGAAGCTGGAAAAGTCCTTGACTAGTATAGGCGCTACTTAGGGACACGTAGCCTCTACTTAACAACAACTAAAACATCAGTGTGCCATCAGCACTATTGTCATACCGAATCCAAAACACACTATACCAGCTACAGTGAAGAAAATTAACTCTATCTCAGTCAAAACCAGCACATTCTCCACCCTTTATTCCATACCATTTATGTCATGCTCAGGTCCCACACTATCCAATACCACCTCACCAACCACCACCCCCCTTCCCATCCTTTGACATAATACACAGATATCTATTCCCTTAGTCTATGGACCAGCCCTGTAAAATGTCTTTCAAATGTCCACAAAATGTCCATTGAGTTCATTCAGTCCATGACTTTGGGCTCCATCTGTTATGGTGGTCACTCAGGACAGGAGAGGTGGTGTGGTGTGTGGAGTTACTGGACACCAAAGCCAGCTCAGGTCGGGTCACTGCTGCACTTGCACTGCTTCTTGTAAGGCTTGTCCTCCATTGGTTCAGGTGGTTCCTGCTATAGTAATTCCTATAATGTGCAACTCATATCAAGGGTTACAACAATTTAAAGGTATTTCCATTACAGCCTCCACCCCTGGTCCCTTTAGATCAGACCATCGGGTTTAACATTGCAATGAACTCCTCCCCTTGCCCCTGCTCCGGCTTGGACTTATCCACAGACTGCAGTCCCTTAGGGGAGTACCTGCTCCAAGTGGAGCCTTATCTATGAGCCACAGTCTCTGCAGGGGCATTCCTTCTGTGGCATAGACTTATCCAAAGTCACTCTGACGTGCACCTGTTCCAGCGTGGCCTTCTCCATGGGCCACAATGCCTCCAGCATGGCCTTAACCACAGCTACAGTCCCTTCAGAAGTAAACATGTTCCAGCATGGCCTTGCCCATGGCTGCAGTCCCTCCAGGTGCATACCTGCTCTGTTGAGGGCTTATCCATGGCCACACACTTTGAGGTGCTCCAGCATGACCTCAGGCACAGTCACTGGTGCTGCGAGGTGTACCTGCTGCAGCATGGACTTATCTACAGCAACAGATGCTTCAAGGTGTACCTTCTCCAGTGTGGACTTATCCCTGGGCCACAATCCCTTCAGAGGCATACCTGCTGTGGCACAGACATAACAACGGCCACAGACACTTCGGGGTGGCCTGCTCCCACATGGACTCATCCACAGGTCACAGTCCCTTCGACTCAAGTTCACACTGGAGTTCCAGGCTGTCCAGCACAGCAGCACAGAAACAGCAGCAATGTCCTGGCCACCTGCCAGGCCAAGTGCATGGCCATTGCTGTTATCAAAATGTTCCAAGGCACGATCAGCAGTGCAGCAGTACAGCAAGCAGCGAAAGCAAAAAGCAGCCACTAACGAGCACTAGACTCTAATATACAGTGAGGCAAGTAAGCCCCATGGCAAGCACAGAAGCCTGCCGATTAATAACCAAACAGCAATAACAGCTATAAATTCAATCTAGCACATTCCAATCAAATCTGTCATTATCTCAAACCCTTCAAGCCCCACGTTGGGTGCCAAAAAGGACTGTTGTGGTTTAGCCCCAGCTGGCAATGAAGCACCACACAGCCACTCACTCACTTCCCCCACCCCAGTGGGATGGGGAGAGAATCGGAAGAGTAAAAGTAAGAAAACTCGTGGGTTGAGATAAAGACAGATTACTAGGTAAAGCAAAACAGTTATAGTAATACCAATAATAATAACAACAACAATAATATAATGAAAAGGAAAAGCAAAAGCTGCATGCACAAGCAAAACAAGGAATTCATTCACTCCTTCCCATGGGCAGGCAGGTGTCCAGCCATCTCCAGGAAAGCAGCGCTCCATCACACCTTACGGTTACTTGGGAAGACAAACGTCATCACTCCGAATGTCCCCTGTTCCTTCTTCTTCCCCCAGCTTTATATACTGGGCATGACATCATATGGTATGGAATATCCCTTTGGCCAGTTTGGATCAGCTGCCTTGGCTGTGCCCCCTCCCCTCCCAGCTTCTTGTGCCCCTAGCAGAGCATGGGAAGCTGGAAAAGTCCTTGACCAGTATAGGCACTACTGAGAGACACTTAGCTGCTACCTAACAACAACTAAAACATCAGTGTGCCATCAGCATTATTGTCATACCGAATCCAAAACACACCATACCAGCTACAGTGAAGAAAATTAACTCTATCCCAGCCAAAACCAGCACAGATGTCCATCTTGCCATTTTAATCCTAAAAACAGGATCTCCTGTGCGGGCTTCTTGACCTTACTTTGGTTTATGGCAAAACTGGCCTTCAGAAGGATTTGGACTATTTTCTTCCCTTTCTCGAAAACATCTTCTGCAGTGTTGCCCCACATGATGATGTCGTCAATGTATTGTAGGTGTTCCGGAGCTCCACCCTGTTCCAGTGTGGTATGGATCAGTCCATGACAAATGGTAGGGCTGTGTTTCCACCCCCAGGGCAGTCGATTCCAGGTGCACTGGACACCCCTCCAAGTGAAAGCAAACTGTGGCCTGCACTCTGCTGCCAGAGGGATTGGGAAGAATGCATTAGCGATATCAGTTGTAGCATACCACTTGGCTGCCTTTGACTCCAGTTTGTATTGAAGTTCTAACATGTCCGGCACGGCAGCACTCAGTGGTGGGAGTGACTTCATTCAGGCCACGATAGTCTACTGTTAGTCTCCACTCTCCATTAGACTTCCACACTGGCCATATGGGACTGTTAAAGGGTGAACGGGTCTTACTGATCACTCCTTGGCTCTCCAGTCGATGAATGAGCTCATGAATGGGAATCGGGGAGTCTCGGTTGGTGAGATATTGTCGCTGGTGCACTGTTGTGGTGGCAATTGGCACCTGTTGTTCTTTGACCCTCAGCAACCCCACAACAGAAGGGTCCTTCGATGGACCAGGCAAGGTAGACAGCTGTTTAATTTCCTCCATCCCCAAGGCAGCTATATCAAAAGCCCACCTGTACCCTTTTGGGTCCTTGAAATACCCTCTCCTGAGGTAGTCTATGCCAAGGATGCACGGAGCCTCTGGGCCAGTCACAATGGGGTGCTTTTGCAACTCATTCCCAGTTTGGCTCACTTCAGCCTCCAATACAGTTAGCTCTTGGGATCCCCCTGTCAGTCCAGCAATACAGATGGGTTCTGCCCCTTTACAGCTTGATGGCATTAGGGTGCACTGTGCACTGGTGTCCACTAAAGCCTTATACTCCTGTGGGTCTGATGTGCCAGGCCATCTAATCCATACAGTCCAGTAAACCCGGCTGTCCCTTTCCTCTACCTGGCTGGAGGCAGGGCCCCTCTAGTCCTGATCATAGTATTCACTACTCACTTCTTGTAAATGCAATCAAAAGTCTCTCTGTTAAGACCAGAAATAAAATCAGCACTTCTGCTCCTCTGACTGGGGAACTGCTTACTGGAAACTGGAGCAGTGACTTTCCTGGAAGAACCTTCCTGAGTGATTGTTTTTCCTTGCAACTCACGTACCTGTGCCTCTAGGGTCGAGGTAGATTTTCCATCCCACTTCCTCATGTCCTCTCTCTGGTCACGCAGGTAAAACCATAGTGTGGCCAGCGGCGTGTCACCAGGGTTGGAGTGGCCTCAGTGCCTGTTGCTTTCTTTTTCTTTGTCTTTTTAGCTCCAGAGACCTTCTCTTCCCCTTGGCGGTACTGAATAATGTTGAACAGGGCTCAGTAGGCACGGGCAAGGCCCCAGCACCTTGCAGTGATTTGTGTCTCTGGAGTTGCCAGGGTGACAACATACTTTCTCCAAATACTAGTTTTTCAGGATTCTGCACTTGTTCAGGGGTGAAGTTCCAAAACACTGGAGGTGCTCACCGTCCTAGGTATTTGCCCATACTATCCCACATACCCTGCCACTCATAGCTATTGAGCCTTGGGGCAGATCTCTGGATGATATTCTTAAATTGCTTATTAACCTTAAACAAAACCAAGACAATGTTCCCCAGAGATGTCAATAGGTGTATCTTAACTACCCAAGAGTGTTCAAGATACTGAAAAGTTATTGTAATGAAGAAGGAGACATCACAGAAGAAGGTAGCAAAGGTGCCATTCTGTATTTCCTCCATAAAAAACCTCTCAGAGGAGGAGGTATAATTGCTAATTATCTCCATGATGTTGTCTGAGAAGCAGATTTGTCACCCAGTGTGCAATGAGTCAATTATCACACACTCAGGAGAGGCATTGCTAATTTATTTCAGGGTTGTGCAAGCCTGGGTGCTTGGTGGTTTTCCACAAATCGAGCACAATGCAGCTGGCTACCTTATCATATTTGTACAATAAGTCCATACATATTCTCTTGTCTCTGGTGACCAATAATAGGACCTGACGGAATGGCAGGAAGATGTGCCAGGGGAGGTTCAGGTTGGTTATTAGGAGAAGGTTCTTCACCCAGAGGGTGGTGGAGCACTGGAACAGGCTCCCCAGGGAGGCAGTTACGGCGCCAAGCCTGACAATATTCAAGAAGCACTTGGACAATGCCCTCAGAGATACGGTGTGAGTTTTGGGGTTGTTCTGTGCAGGGACAGGAGTTGGACTTGATGATTCTTGTAGGTCCCTTCCAACTCATGACATTCTATGATTCTATGATTCTATGGTTCTACCTATCTAATGCATATTCATTCTAATCTACATATATATAATATATATAATATATTAATATAATATTATGTAATGGCACTGAGTCATTCTTCTTGGCTCCGTTTCAGATTCTTCCACACATGCTTTCCTCTCTCCAGGGGTCTTTGGTGATCTTGATGGATGAGGTATCCTAACCCTTGTTACCTAGAAACAACTTAAAGCTATTTTCTCTTAGCAACTCTCACTCATTTTTCTTCTAAAAAGGAACGCTTGTCATTCATTAAATGAGTGAGCTGATGGCCAAGACATCCCGTCCCTAGCTGTAGATTAACTCTTAAAAATGCTTAATCAAAAAGGAAAGAGTCTAGATTCGTGCTAACTAATCATATACAATACCCCTTAGATTCACACTAAATAAACATATACAACACTCCTTGTATCCAAGGCGGTGGGTTGTTCTCTTACACTGCCAGCGGTGGTTAGCCCTGCAGAAGACATATTTACATACATTTCTTCTTCACAGAGCCTTTTAGACAAAGACAGAGCCATCCTGGTCACTGGTGTTCAGGGTTATGTTGCTGTTCACGATGCTTTCTGCATAACTAGCTGAATAGGTGACCTGGTAGTGACTGCAGGGGCCACAGAAACACAGGAATGGACAGTACTTTAAGCAGACTTGATAAAGGTATTTCCTGAATTTCTCCCCAGCAAAGGCATAGATAAGGGGATTGAGACAACAGTGACTGAATGCAATGGTTTCGGTCAGATGCATTGCGTAGTCCAATGATTTAATTTGGTTGCAATTTGTGAATAACTCATAGTGCCTTAAAGTCTCTAGAAAAATCAGTACGTTGTAGGGAGACCAAAACAGAAAAAACACAACCACTACAACCAAGATAAGTTTTATGGCTCGTGTTTTTTTCTGATTTTTGCAGGACAGCAGGGTTTTGACCATCCCATAGTAGCAATAGCATATGATACAGACTGGAGTGAAAAAGCCAATGGTGTTCAGCTCCACATTGCAGAACACTGGCCAGATGTTCTCCAGCTCCTGGGGGAAGACAGAAATGCAGTCGTTTTCTACCTGCTGGGAGAACACAAAATGTGGCACTGAAACTAAAATTGCTATTGGCCATACTCCACAGGTTATAAGAAAACCATGTTTCATTGTTCTGGATTTCAGAGAATACGTTGCCCGGACAATGGCCAAGTATCTGTCGATACTGATAACAGTGATAAAGAACATGCCCCCAAAGAAACCGATGTAATACAGTGAGGAAACAGCTCTGCATGGAATAGTCCCGAGGGTCCATCCACGCACTGTGTTGAAAGCCCAGAAGGGGAGGGAGATCACGAAGAGAAGGTCTGAGATAGCCAAGTTCAGGAGATAGATGTCAGTGATGCTTTTTTTACTGCCTTCTTTCACAATGGCAAAAACCACCATTAGATTCCCTGTGAGGCCAAGAGCAAACACTACAATGTAAAATATTGGCAGAAATATTTTCCCAAATTCTTGGATGTCAGTCTTATTGCAGGTAAAAGCATGTTCGTCATAAGCATATTCAGGTGTCGTTTCTGTGAATGCTTCCGTCATGCTGAATTTTCTGGCTAGAGGCAACATGAAAAGGGAAAAGAGAATAATGATAGAGAGAGAGATCCAGTATCTGTAATGGTGAAATACTGAGAGATCTCACCAACATGCACACTTTGGGATTTTGTCACTATTTGGGTTAGTGAGAGTTGTATTATTGTGGAGGTGATAGTAGTTACTAACAAAAGCCCAGACTCTGCTCTTATATGTACTTCACTGAAAATTAGCTCTTTAGGATAAGAAGAAATAAATGAGAATTTCAAGGGCTGTTGACTAAGCCCTTGTTTTTCAGAAGAGCAGCAGAATCAGCAGCAAACTGACATCCGACTAACTGAGCTCTGTAGGTGGTGCATTGCAGTGTGAGAAATGCAGGCGCTGTACCAGTCTGTTGGGTGGTGCTCAGCAGGAAATGATACCTCATATGTAGCTGTTGATCGGCATGTGGTGCCTGTCAACACCACCAAGAACCCAGTCTCACCCCACATGTTAACCCTGGGTGGAAGTGTGGTAAGACGCCCAGTTTGGCCGGGTCTGAGCCGATGCTTGCTGACATGGGAGGAGCAAAGTTTGCACTGGGACATCCCTTGGGAGCAAGTGTCTCTTTGATGAGGTTTTTTTTAGAAATCATCCTATGATCAAAAGAAGAGAAACTATATTGACCCTTTTCCTCAAGCACCAAAGTGTCTCATGACTGCTCCTGCCTTGGCTGCAAGGTAGTCAGGGTGGAGCCAGGGCTTGTTGGCTTGGAGGCTGCACCCAAAGAGAGTATGGGGTGCAGGTGTGTGACCTCTGGGCTCACTGGTCTGCACATCCAATAACTTGGGGCACCCATCAGTTCCTCTGTGCTTCCTTGGGATGTGGTGTTCAAGTCTCCGCAAAGATTTCTGTTTGCAGGGAACCAAAAATCCTAGAGGGGTGCAGATGTTACTGCATTCAGTCTGCTCCCTGGTTGGGGTAGAGAGCTTGTAGGTATCCATTACTTGCTCTCACTGTAGAAAAGGAAGGAAATTGAGTATGATATACTGTGCAGAAGCCCAGGGAGATGACAATACGGCCAAACCAGCCTGTTAAAGCTGAGACTGTAAGGAAAGGTCAGTGATAACAAAACTGCAACTAATAACTACCCTTTGGTCACAGTGTCACAATCTTCTTACAGCAACCCCCTGTTGACTTTAAAGAAGGGACTCAGTTCAGTGATCATAAGCTGTCTCTAATATAGATGTTTACATCTCCTGTTAGTGGGAGATGTAGTCAATACAGCCAATGAAGAGCAGTGCATCTGATCCAATGCAGGTCAGGCCAAATCTGCTTTAAGACAAGACAGACTGCTTTCCAGACTCTGCTGACTGCATTGATGAAACTCCTTTTGACTATAAGGAGAGAATGGGCACATTACCCAGTGGTAGACGCTGAGGGTGTATAACTACTCCCACTCCTGACACTTAGAGCGAAGTGGTTGGAATCCCAGCCTACATGTCCACGTTTCACTGGACATAGCAATAGTTTGCATAGCCTCTGTTTAAAATAAGCCTGAAACTAAGCATGAAATAAAGATATCCTGAGGTATGAGACAGTCCTTGCCCAAGAAGTTTCATATGATATAGTGGTAACTACAACAAACTCCCCCATGGGTGGCTACTATTGACATTTTCTATGACTATGCGTGATCATATTGACATTTTCTCTAATGCCTCATTGCCAGAGTGCCGTTTGTGGTGCGGACCATGAAGTTCTGGCCTCTTATTTTGCAGACATTTCTCAAAGAGGTTTTTTTTGTGCTAGTTGGAAATGCAGGCTCTCCATTTTAAACCATCTTCTTATTCTGAAAGTTCAAAGCCTAGTTGTCCCCAAAACATTTAAACGAGAAGATTCCAAAGAGAGTCATTAGAAAACAATCTTTGTGGTTTTGCACAGAAAAGTGGGCTAGATGAAGGGCTACCTCAGCGCTGATAGTTTTGGGGTGTGGGCACGGTGTGGGGAAGGCTGTTTGCAGCGGGCAAGCACACCCATGGGTTGAGCAGCTCTTGCAGTGCCTTTCCACTTGAAATGGGAGCTGAGTCTGCCTGCAGAGTCTGTCCAGCCCCTTGCTTGCAGCCCAGTTTAATTCTCCACCTTCTGGAGATGTGGTATCTGACACCAGCAGAATTAGAGGGGACAAATAGGAGATGCCTAGGTGCTGGGACAGAAGCTGACAGCAATTGCAAAGAAGATACTGATTTTCTACTGCTGAGATAACTAATTAGAGTTGCCTACAGAGATATGTGACAGGTTCCTAATCTCTTCATGTGTCTGTCCAGTCATTACTTTATCTACCTTGTTAAAGGATTCAGAAGTGAGCAGGAGACATTGTACGTAATCCCAATAGCCCATAATTTCTGCCTTCCCATCCTGATGTTTTCTTTCTCCTCTTCTGAGACTAAAAGTATGCAGCAGGTGCCTTGTGTCGGGGTGCGCCAAGTCTTTTGTGCTGAATATGAGTTGCTACGCCAGCTCCTTGCCACTGAGCTGTTACTGCACCCATCTGCACAGCACCAGAGCCTCCGTCTTACTCTGTGGGCTGATGTGCTCCACAGCTGGTTCTTCACCGATGCACTGGCGTGTGGTAGCTGAGGGCTACCAAAATGAGTCGGGCTGGAGCACCTGACGTATGAGAAGATGCTGAGAACTGGGTTTGATCAGCCTCAACAAAAGACTTCTCAAGGGGGATCTAGTGAGAAGGTGTAATGGTGAAGCAGACAACTTTCCTCAGAGGAAGAAGAGGCAATGGCCGCGGGAAATCGTTACTCACCATATGGGAAAAAAATTTCACTGTGAGGGTGGTCAAACACCAGGACAGGGCTTCAGGGATTTTGTGGGATCTCCATCCCTGGAGATACTTGAAACTCGGCCAGCCCTGCTCTGAGCATGGGTTTGGACAAAAGGCCTCTAGAAGCCCCGTCCTAACTTTGTGACTCTGTGACAAAGCCAGACAGAGGCCACAATATCTCTGCAAAGTGCCCCAGCTTCTTCTCTGCCATGTAAGCTCCTGTTTCAGACATGTCTTTCCTGGTGTGACAAGCAGAAGTTCCATCATGCACAGAGAAAAAAACTGATTGATGCCCGATTGTATCCCATTAGCATCTTTGCTAACTGCGCAGGCATCCAGAGAGGGCTGCTCGGTGGTGCTTGCCTAGACTGTGTGTGCTGTGTGAAATCACTGATCTGGAGAGAGGGAGCACACATTGGTTTACTCTCCTCTCTGAGAGCCTCTAGCTGTGCTGGTATTTCCCATGCTTGTGCCCTTAATTCATGTCTAGAAAGACAGCTTGTTCCTCTGGAGAGTTTCCATATGTATCTGTACAAGCCGCTGCGCTCTGTTGGGCACAGGGAGGATTTCATGTGTAAGGAAGTGCAGCTCCCACCATGGGGTAATGCTCAGGTCTGGCAGACTTCTGCACAGGCTGTGCCCACTGGCATTGCCTGGAGACAAAGCTGGGCATGGGAATGGCCACCTTCCTTGCAGGAGAACATTTACATGGAGGTGCAGGACAAACTCCTGGCCTTATTGAAGTAAAAAGGAACATCACTTGGCTTGAGATTTTTCGTGAACTACCTTTTCAATCATGTAATCTCTTCAAGCTCACTGATGGGGATAATTTATTTCCACAGTAGCAAATTATTTCCTTTACCCCTGGATGGGTGGTTGCAAAGCCTGTGGTACCTACGCCAATGGGAAGGGCGAGATGCTGCATAGCACGTCCTGGGGCAAGTGAGAACTGCACTTACCAATATGACATTGGCATCCAAAACTGCTGACCCAGTCTGTGGCTTGTTCACTCTCTAGCTCCTGAGTTTTGTTTAGGACTGTCGTGGTTTAACCCCAGCCGGCAACTAAGCCCGACACAGCCGCTCGCTCACTCCCCCGCAGCGGGATGGGGAGAGAATCAGAAGGGTAAAAAGTGAGAAAACTCACGGGGAGAGATAAAGACAGATTACTAGGTGAAGCAAAACAGTTATAGTAATAGCAACAGCAATAGCAATAGCAATAGTAATAGTAATAGTTACAATAATAATATAATGAAAAGGAAAAGCAAAAGCTGCATGTGCAAGCAAAACAAGGAATTCATTCACTCCTTCCCATGGGCAGGCAGGTGTCCAGCCATCTCCAGGAAAGCAGGGCTCCATCACACCTTACAGTTACTTGGGAAGACAAACGTCATCACTCCGAATGTTCCCTGTTCCTTCTTCTTCCCCCAGCTTTATATACTGGGCATGACATCATACGGTATGGAATATCCCTTTGGCCAGTTTGGATCAGCTGCCATGGCTGTGCCCCCTCCCCTCCCAGCTTCTTGTGCCCCTAGCAGAGCATGGGAGGCTGGAAAAGTCCTTGACCAGTATAGGCACTACTGAGGGACACTTAGCTGCTACCTAACAACAACTAAAACATCAGTGTGCCATCAGCACTATTGTCATACCAAATCCAAAACACACCATACCAGCTACAGTGAAGAAAACTGACTCTATCCCAGCCAAAACCAGCACAATCACCAGCCACACACTCGTATCCTCCCACCACCACTCATCCTGCATATGCAATGTCATCAGTTCTTTCTGAATATTTCGCTCCTCTGATACCACTCTGCTCACTTTGAGCTGATGTTACTCAACAGGTGGGCTGCAAACTCCAAAGGGCTCCCAAAACCCAGCCCATGCCAGACAGGCATAATGTGATGAAATTCTACTGCGCCCTAAAGTGAGGAAACAGCTCTGCCCATCCTCCATCCTTCCCTGCCAGGTATTCTGCCTCGTAATATCAGCCTCGTAAAGCCCACCACAGCATATGCTATAGTCTTCTCAGTGTCAGCTTCAACCCGAATTTCTCTCTTGTGCGTCCAATAAATGTTCACCTAAGGGACAAAGTGAACTGAAGAGTGTGGATGATGCTGAATAAGGACTGCAGGGCTGCGAGGTCCCTCTACTAGACATTTTCCCTTGCTGAGTGTAGGAAGTAGTAGATTCAGTTCTGCTTCTCATGGAACTGTTCAACCGCTTTGCTCTCTCTCCAGATTTCCCCAGCAGTTTTATACCCTACTCCCCACAAACACTTCTGCTTTTAATCACATTTATAGCTGTCTCAGAGATAATAGTCTGCAGGACCAAAACTCCTGTTTCTCAACCCAGCTATTCCCAACAGCCATGTGCACTATATGTAATACATAGGGAAGTGAAATTATGAGAAACTCATAACTCCTCTGTGCAACAGAAGTTGCATTTCAACTTTTAAACAGCGCTGGCATCAGGGTGGGTGCCACAAAAGCCAAATGCTGTTAATGCATCTGATCTTTCCAGTTATCATCCCTGCTGCTTCAGCCAAGTGCCACATCACAAGCTTTACTGCCAAGAAGAGGGGTCTGCACGCATTCACCTCTCCATGGTAACCAAACACAGGCACAGGGTCACACTTCAGATTCGCACAATATGCTGATAAAAGTAGTTAAGCCTCAGAAAGATTTGCACACCTTAGTCAGCATTTCTTGGTGAGGCTGACTTGCACGCTTTTCTTATGCAAGCAAAGCGTGCTTTCAGCTCATGCTGAACAGGCCGGAGGTCCTCGGGTACCTCCAAATGAAATGTCATAGCTGCTGGTGGCACTTCTAACACACAAACCAAAGAGATTTAAGGGAATTTGCTAGAACTGGGTGGAAACTAGTAGGAGAGATGCAAGTATTAATAACACTCTGGGTGAAACTCTTAACCAGCCTGGTGCCGAGCAGCTACCACGCAATCACCAGACTGCTGCAGACACCTCTAATGACAGTTTAGATGATACCCAAAC
The DNA here is from genome assembly GCA_031468815.1 of Morus bassanus. Lineage (NCBI taxonomy): Eukaryota > Metazoa > Chordata > Aves > Suliformes > Sulidae > Morus > Morus bassanus. Next base: position 51,021,392 of record CM062567.1, on the reverse strand, counting down.
CAAAACTTAGACTTATGGGCAATACACTAACCGGAGGTGGGGCCCGGTTTCTAGTCCTACACCCAGCTGGTTCCTGTAATTCACTTAGTTTCAGATCAGGGTGCCTCCATTCTTAGGGGACAGTCTCTGGAGTTGCATGGGACTGTGTTAGATAACCAGAGTCAAAAGCAGGCTCAGCCCATCAGACGCAGTTACTTTCAGTCTTAAATCTCAGACTTTTATTCAGTCCTGAAGTGGAGAGACATTCTCCCTGTTCCACCTTTACAGGTGCTGGAAGCAGCTGACACAATGCTGACCTTCAAAAGTGGGAAGCAAGGTGAAACAGCTAGTATAACCTAGCCTTTAACCTGGGCAAAATAAAATTTAAACAGTAAGGGGGGAGAGTGTAGCTAATGCCAGTCTGCGTGGCTTTATAGAAGAGAAGCTTTAGTCTGGACATCCGATGAGATTGCAAGATTGATAAAGGGTACTGCACGGGAGAGTTGGAGCTTTGACTTGCACTGCCTGCCTATTTGATTGACACATCTCACCAGCCCAAAGCAACACAAGCCCAACAAAGCATTATGATGGGATTTGGGCTGGTTAGCTGTCAGATCTCAAAAGCCAGCCAGCCGTGGAGGAAGACTCACTGAACTATGAATATTGCTTGTAAAATGTCTGCAGGTACGACCAGTTGAAAGCTGCAAACTCTTCAGTATTTTCGTCACTGGTCTGAAAGCAGACTGGGAATCAGAGCTGGCAGGGGGAAGTGATAAAAGAGAGAATTGAACAGTGATTCAGACAGATCTGAGTAATTTTGGGCTTCTTGGATGATTCACACTGGGTTTGATGCAGCCAAAGTGAACGCCTGGTAGGTAAACAACACAGACTGCATCTCGAGAGTGGGGGTGCTAGGAAACCTGACTGCTGCTACAGGTAGACTCTGCAACTGAGCTCACAGCCAGATGTTGCAATAAGAAAAGGTGATGCAACCCTTCAGTGTTTAAAGAGGTGCTAAATGGGAAGGAACAAAAGAGGGAAGAATTTACTATTGCAGAGCTTGATACTGGGGCTGTAGGCATACTTTGATAACACTTGATTTCACTTTTGATTGTGTTAATCTTGCTAATTTAGTGGGATTAGGCATACCATAAACTGATGCATGGAAATTCGAACCAGAAACATGCAAGCTAGAAATCAGATACACATTTTTAATGGTGAAAGGCTAATGGCTGGAACAGACTTCAGGTAGGAAAAGGAGATTTTTGCACGTCTGAGGGTCTCCATGTCAAGAGAAGATATCAGTCTGGGAAATGGGTTTAGGCCAGACACAGTGGAGCTCAGCAGTGGGGTACTGGGTGAAACCCTGCAGCCCCTGATAGGCAGGGAGGCAGAGCAAGTGGGCTATTGGGGCACACTTGTCTTAACAACCATGACTCTTTTTTGGTAATAAATGACTGAAAAAGCCAAACTGTCCTCTCTCCAGGTACTTCACCACCACTAGCTAGCCCAAATCCCAGGATGAAACCCCCTGGAATGAAGTGGGGTCCGGTGAAGAGAACGGAGCAGCTGCTGGGCTTGGGTTAGAGGGGAGGCTATATGATGGCTGTGGAAAGAAAGCAGCACAGTTTGGGGATGGGGATGTTGTTATCAAACAGCCAGTCTGTACTGCCTCTGTTAAACCCTGTGCATTTTCCCTACTTCTAACCAGTTCTTTCATCATTCCTCCATCACTTCTGAGTGGATGTGGTGTAATCCCAGATGCATCCTTGCTCCCTGCTCCCCCAGTCCTTCCCTGCTGACTTTAAGGTGAGGAAATTCCTTCCCTTGGTGTTTCTTCTTTCTTCTGTGATTTATTCTGAGACCAGCTGGACCATTTCTGTGGCCCAGCAGAGTTCTGCAAGTTTAATAATTGCTTATCGACTTGGGTGATTTAATTTATGAAGGCTCCCCCCAAAACTTTGAGGATAAGCTTTTTAAAAGCAAGTAGTGATCTGGGCTGCTTCATTATTGGATTTTCCAACTCAAGGTGGAGTTCAACATGCAGAAGCATGATGCTGAGGCTTTCAAAAAATTAGGGCATTTAAGGTGTCCTAAATAAAGGACCCAGAAACGGAAGCTGATGAAACCACTGCTGATTAAGATAAATATAAGCCTGAATATTGCAGAGGCCTGTGGTCCCTTTACAAAGGTATTTAGGTAAAAGAGATGAAAAAAACGCCCCTTCCCTGAACCATTTCTACAGTCTTTACACCAACATCACAAACTAAATTAAAAGCAGACACCACTAGCTGAAGATGAACAGCGTGTAAATCTACGAACTTAAACCAATAGTTTTGGGTAAAAAAAATACATTTTAGAAGATCAGGCTTGGATCATGGAGGGCAGGAAGGGATAGTATAGAGTCCAAAATCCCCAGGATCTCTCTCACCTTCACCTAAGGCTTTGCAGCATTGGAAAGTGCTTTCTCAAAGATGCTCCACGCTGACCTGGAGATAACTGCAGGGCAGCAAGTAACCAGGGCACAAGTTTCAGCTTAACCCATCACATCAAAATTAGGCGTACTCTGATTTATAAAGAAAACACAAAAACATTGACTTACTACTGTCTCTGCCAGTGGCAAGGGCGTCACCACCTGTGCTTCAGAGCAACCACAGAGGTATTATTTTGAACAAGATCTTCCTCTTGCTCCATCAGTGCATGGTCCAGCTGTCTGGGCCAGTGGTCTCACTCGGGCTGGTTGTGCTACTGTCACAGCAAAGCAGGCACAAGGGACTGAACCCTGATGCCCTGGGTGAATCCTGCCCCCAGCGACATCCCTCTGCTTGCTGTTTTTTGTCGCCCTGCCAGGAAGACTTGCTGCAAGCCATCCAGGAGGGACTGCAGCACTGCAGCAGCGTGTGGTTTGCTGGGGCCGTAGCAAAACCTGCCAAACCCCTGGCAGCTTACTCCTGCGGTTGCTGGTGTATTTATAACAAAAGCTGTATGCTGAAACTTTCAATGGTTTCAGCTCCTTCCCTCAACTCCGGGGAGGACAAAGCCCCGCTGAGGCTGACAGGGTGGCCATGCAGGAGGTTTGGTGCCTGACACTTGGGGTCCCACCTTTTCCTTAACAGAGCAGGGAACAGACTCAAGTTTCAGGACATGACCAAGACTCTTGAGCAAGTGAAGTTGCAGATAGTCACGTCAAGGCATTTTCCTGGGGGACTACCACTGAATCAAATCATTCTTCTGAATGGAAGCTAAGCACTGGGGGGCTTCTGAAAAATCCCACAAGGCACTGGTCTGAACCTCTGGTGGTCAAAGTACCTTTAGAAATCTGGCCCTAAGGAGGTCAGAGCCTTAAATATCTGTTTCAGAAATTACTTATGCATTTAGGAAATATGACCTGACAGTATGATTCAGACTCCTGTGTCTCCCCTGGATCTTAAAATCGAGGTTCAAAAATCACTGAAATCGTTCTGAAATTTTCATCTGTAACTCACAGGTTCATGATTTTGTGGTCTTAATCCTATGACCAGATCCAAGGGTCCTCTGCAGAGCCTCTGCAACCTGAGATGGTTACCAGTCCTGCCCCCAGGGACTGGCCAGGGGATGCGAAATTAGGTGAACAGTGTGAGAATCATGTAGAAGAGCAGTATTTATTCTTATCCTCGCAGAGATTGGGGAGCACTTTAACGCAGCTGCCGGGGAAATAGTGGCAGAGCTGGGGAGGGACCAGGCACCCTCCCAAGAGCTGCCCATGGGGCACTGGCTGTTTGGGGTTGTCATCTGACTGGATGGTGATCGCCAGGAACAGGATTTTCTTGGAAAATTTGTTTCACTGGTATTTCCTCCAGCCTGTTATTTTCCCTGTTTCCCCTTTCTGCTTGCAGGGTTGCTTGTGACACTCTATATCTTTTTTTATATGTATAGCTGGGCATTTTGCCGGTGTTTTCTCTTACCTGCTCTTCCTCAGTATTTCTTTTTCCCAGGCTTTCCCTTTTTAAGCGACATTCAAATTTCTTTTGTATTTTCTGTTGAAGGGACAGTGAAAACAAATGGTCGTTTGTAGCTATGTGCACTGTTTGTACTTGTTTACGGTTACCTTGTGTAACCATGTTTATGGTTTACTCCATCCTCTTGCCGCCTTTATCATGTTGCCTATTTACCTCCTGCCCCCATTTTTGTTGTTAATAAGCTCACATTGCCTCAGCAACCCTGAGAAATCTGGGAAGGCTCTCTAGAAATGGGGGATCTCTTAAAACATTTTCTCCATTGTTTTAGAGAACAGCACACATTACCCCTTCTTGACTGTGTCGAGATGCGATTTAAGTTCTGGAGTTGCCAGCCCCTTCCTGGGGCGATTTACTCTCAATTAACTGTGTGTTCTCCTTTGTCAAACTTTAGCCTTTTCCTCTCCCTTTTGGACTTTTTCTGAGCTGCCCAAACCCTTGTAACTCATTGCAGTTGCTGTCTTTTATCCTGTCACGCAGTTCACTGCCTCTGGCTGTGCTGCCTCCACGCAGGGTTCACCCCAACAGATCGGATTTTCGGAACCGCTGTTTCTGGATCTATGTTTATATCACACAAGTACTTAATGGGCTGCCGCCACTGTGCTACCTAAAGGTCTCACCCAAATCAGCAGACATTTTTGTGCCACGTCCTTCCTATGGAAAGCTGAGTCACAGAGAAATTAAATAATGTGGTCATACAGAAAGTTCGGTTTTCAAGTTTTTTGAATTTCTGCCATTCTCTTGCTGGTCTGTCCGCATCAGACACTTTCTATTGTCTCTACCAGATTTTCTCTGTTGGGCTATCTTTCAGTGTCAGTGTTGTTTGGGATGTTGGTTCACTGACCAAAATTAAAAGTAAGTAATGCTGGTGAGTTGTGAAATCCCTGCAGACATCTAACAAAAAACATCTAATGAAGTTGAAGGGCTGTATCTTCTTGTCTGTCCTTCTGGGCTAATGCTGCACACTAGTCACCTATCAGCATTTTGCCTTAACCTTGAGGACTTCTAGTCAGGGTGAATATTTCTTTTACCACAAGATGCCACAAATAATTAGTCACCAAGTAAAATTTCTCTGCCCTGGTTCACTTCAGTTAATAAAAGTGTTCGTCTTTCTACTTTGACAATATGTAAACATTACCCACATCATCTTTAACCAAATTAAATATCATTTAGATTCCAAACACTAAGCAGTGAAGAGTTTCCTTAAGTTCATGAGACACCATTTCTTGTCATCCTGCTCTGTGAAATTATAGGTAAAATATAATTTTCTCTTACCTTAATTCATAGCTGCATTGAAAATCAATGTCTTCTTCAGGCCGAGCCTGTTTGGATTTAAATGTATATTTCCTCTTCTCTAGTGTTCATGCTTACCCTATGAAATGTGGTGGCTTCCTGGGCTGAGCTTCAGGGCTGGGCTGAGAAACCATTAATGTGTTCTGTTCTGGTCCTTCTGGCGCCGTTAAATTGTGAAGCAGGATGCGGCCACTCAGAGTGGCAGAAGGGCTTACAGAGGACGGAACTTGCACAGGAGACAGAAATGCCTGAGGGGCTTCATAGTCAGTATGTAAAAGGTCTCACCCCCTTGGTTCCCCCTGTGCATGCAGAATGAGATATTTTTGACTCAGACACAATGGTACAGTGTATAGAAATACAAGTCTGATATGATAGCAGGGGCCTTGAGCAGTGGGGACATGGGATGCAGCACAGAGGAGTACAGGTACAGGAGGGTAAAAGATGGGGCACAGGCTGGCACTGGGGTCCCCCACAGCTAAACACAACTCACTGATGGTCACTTAAAAAAATGCAGACCTGGAGCAGGCAAAACTGGGTTTAGCGGTAAGAGACAGAACAAAGATAGTATCTAACATACATAAAGGGCACTGCACATAGTAAATTGGGTGTAGCATGAAGTTGCAGACAGTGAAGACAGAAGAAGGTATAGAAGCATGTTAGAAAACATGTAAAAACGACCCCAAGCAGATCCTAGAGGGGGGCAGAAAGAAACATCAGCATGAATATCACATTCATCCCAGGGATGTGCTGGAGATGCTGACAGCTTGCTCTAACACCCCACCCCACTGCCACCACCTGGGTGAAACCACCGGCCTTAGGACCCAGAGGAGCAGGGGAAGGGTGAGCGTACCACCAGGAAAAGGGTGAGAAACTATGTCTGCGCAAAACAATTTTAACTGCATTAGTTTTCTTCCTTTTCATGCGACCAGCAGATCTAGACTGTGAATGGTTGGAGCCTTGAGATTGCCATTACACTAACAATAAATTCTTGGCTTTACCTATACATACATTGTGCCTCCTCTTTGCCCATAAACAAGATTTTGAGTCTACCACCTCTCTGCAGCCCAGGGCTTCCAGTGGACCAGAGGAGTCTGAGGGTTTAAAGCATTGGCACGTTCATTAATCAACAAGCCTTCTTGGGCCCTGACCCAAGCATCGTGCTCAAGGTTGCGTTACGGGTGCTCCCGCAACTAGGATGCTGCATAGCACATTTCCAGGCACCGCCAGGACACACAAAGCAGTTCATCTGGGGTGAAACCAAGCAGGAGGCTGTGCAGTGAGGTGCATTATTATGGGGATCCGAGACACCGTGTCTGGTTGGGGGCTGTACCAATACCATGGTCCTCCAGCACACACACGAATACAGGAAAACACCTCCAGGTACCGTCCCTTCCTTAGGTGCCAAGGGAGGTTAAAATGCCTTCTCCCTGAAGGCAGAGTTGTGCCACCTCTGTAGGGGCTGAGGTGAATGGGGCTTTTGGGGTGGAGAGCATCTTCCAGGTTGTCTGAGCTGTTGCTCATTGATTGGTGTAGCGAGTTGCCAGGCAAATATTATTGTATAAGTTTAGTTCTGGTATTTCTGCCACTTATATGTTTTTTCATGACATTATGCTTTATCTAGCAAAGGTTACATCGCCCACAGCTACACAGCAATATACCAGGGGTCAAACTGTGGGCCTCCAACATCAGCCAAATTATGCAAGTGATGTCAGCCCCGTGGGCCAGGACAAGCGCCCATGGAAATAATCAGGGAACCAATACCTGGTTAGGTGTTAGCCAGGAACAGCAAAGATACACCGCTGAAAGTAAAGTTTAAAGGTTATGGAATAGTAAAAGGCCAGAGCAGCAGATTTTCAAAACTCACCTTTTTCTTTTGCTCTGGCAAATGCCAGCAGCCCCATCCTGCCCCTTCTTTAAAAATAGATGTAAAGAACTCTGCAGTTTTTTCAGGGAGACATCAAAAGGCTGATGGCCCATTTCTCCCCACACACTGAAAGTAGGAGCTATGACTACCAAAATTCTGAACTTTCACCTTTCAGAAAGATAATTTCTGGTACATGGTACTAAGGAAACGTTCTCATTGTGTGAGAACCGTAAGATTCAGAAAGGCGAATGAAGGCTTCCTTGATGCCAGGGGTAGTCTGACCTTATCCCTGCAGCGCTGCCCTGGCTGTGGGTCCTGCAGAAGGTGCGCTGTGGTTCAGAGGACACCCAAATCTAAACCTGTCTCTCATGTCCTCATGGGGATGAAGAGCTGCGTCCTCCGCAGCCCCTGCCTCCTGCAACCTTATAAAAAAGGTGTGGATAATCTAATAGGAGCTTCCCCACTGGGACCTGCACACGCCAAGCTGGTTTGCTGCTGACCTGTAAAATGTGGATTGCCAGAGCCCAGGCAGCCACGGCCACCCTCATGCTGGTGGGCATCCGCTCCTGGGTCACCAATACTCAGCACAGCACCTGTGGTGTTGCTCTTTGCAGTCAAAAACCTTGCAAATAAGGGTCAGGGCTGCCCATGTAACAGCAGGAGAGACAGTCCCCAGCCACTGTTTGCCTCCAGGTAGAAAGGACCTTCTTTACAGCTGGGTTTCCCTGAAGGCAGTCATCAACCCCTTCCCTCCTGCACTGCCCAGAATTCAACTGGAACCAAACACAGAGCAGGCTATTACACTCATGCAGAAATGATGTTTGCCGAAAGGAGTACCCACATAGTTTTTAACTGAAGGACTACAAATAAAGAGAAGCCAAGTTGGGCTGACTCATAGACATTCTCAACAGATCTCCCCGGGAGACAGAAAAGGCTTTCTGTTGTACTCTGCTGTTAGTAATAACCCTAGGTAAGAGTGCTGCTCGTTATCACGGTGTGCGCTTGTAGTGCAACACGAATAGGTATGAAATGAACACCACCTGAAAGACAATTGCAACATCAAGAAATACCTCTGCTCTCCATCTTCGACCTCTGTTCACCCCCTGGTATTCAGGACAGAGCTTAAGGACAAGAAAGTCTGAGGAAGCTGCTGAAAAGACTCAAAGATTCATTCTGGTCCATATACAGGGGGAAAAGCATCTTTTGTTTCTCCAAGGTAAAAACAAAGAGACATTGCATCCCTTGTAATGAGAGAGACTTTTCCTGGGAAGGGCTAGGTAGAGTTTGCTGCCTTCCCAACTGTGAGGCACAGGAGGGTTTCAGAGGAGGAAATCGAAAGTGAAAGGTTGTGCTCTGCGGGGATACAGTGAGTAAAAAGGGGGCAAACCCCCATTTCTTTTTTTTCCATCTCCTTCTGAGTTGCCTTCTGAATTTGAAAACTTATTTCTCTCAACATCTGAGGAGACCAGCAGTACTTGCACACCAGCAGCATCTCTCCCTGCTCTGTGGCCAGGCTGCCAGGTCAGCTCGGGGAGGCAGGCTTTTGCACAGCAGCATTGCAAGTTCAAGCTTTGTGGACTAAAGCACTTGGTAAAGAAATGTCTGGCCTGAAGGATCAAAATGCTGTTCTCCCCAGCACACCCTGCTTTCGCCGCCATGTGGGAAAGCCTGATGGTAGTGGCTGTCTACAGAAAGGGGCTCTCTTGGCTCTCAAGAGCTTCATTGGACTCCCCTCCGCAGGGCAGATGGGCAACAGTAACTGCCTGGGCATACCAGAGGGAACCGCAGGAACCTCCTCTCTCCCAGTGCTGTGACACCAAGGCTTCCCTCTGTGGAATTCAGAGACTTGCCAGAGTTGCCAAACTCTTTCTTTTTGTTTGATTTATCACTTTGCTCAAGTGGAAAGCAGTTACAGCTGAGACCATGGCAGAGCTGGAATGAGTAAGCGGAGGAGAATGTGGTTTTGGAGATGTAGCAGAAATGGCCCCTGAGGATTTCATTCCTTGTAGACAGCGAGAAAAAGGGCTAGTGTGGAGAATAGCCTATGGAGATGCTACTTTCTAAATGTACAGGGGAAAAGTGTCCATACAAACTTGCAAGCATCCACAGACTGATGATAAAAGATCCGATACAGTCCTGTTTTGACTCACTCTGCTATGCAGAGCACCTGCTGGGATGTTTTGGTCTTACAGCTCACTGACTGTAAACCGTGGTGGTTTGCATGGTGTTTGATTTTTCCTTTGAAGACACAACAAAAGCTTATCCAAAGGATTGTTCTGAGGATCAGACTTCAACCCTGGAAAGCTTACAAGCCTGAATTGTGCATTTGAAATGCTCCCAAAGGGTGCTGATCTCAGGAAGTAGCTGTCTGTTCTCTTCCCCTGGGGCTGCCAGATGTGGCTGAATGGTGATGGCACCGCATGGCTGGGTGCAGCTCCAACAGACACTTGCGCTGCTTCCCCAACCAAAGCAACAGCAGCACCCAGATGGCTCACGTCCCAAGAAAGAGCTCTTCCAGCCTGAAGCCCTGCCAGGTTCTTCTGCATTTCTTTCAAGCGGAGGGACAGGAGCGAAACCCAGGTAGCTGTGACCTTCACCGCACTATCAGTAGTGTGCCATGGAGCTGGGACCTGCATTGTTCACGTTGTATCCTTTGGAAATCCTCGTTAAGGGTGAGCAGAGATGGAGCCCCTGGGTCCCACCGGAGCTCTCTAATGCAGAGCTGCCCTGCACGGCTCAGCAGCGCCACATGCACCATAGCCGTGACTGCTCTGAACCCTGCTGGACAATTTTTTTACCCTTTCCCTTAATTTCTCCTCTGAAACTCTCCTCTTGTCTTTTCTGTCAGCTCTGGAGGCGCATCCCTGCTGCAGCAATGTCCCATTCCTCCCGTGCCCTCCTGCAGCAGAGCTGCTGCCTGTCCAGAGCCCACCCGGCAGCTTTTGGTGCAGGTGCTGGCACCAGCTGGTCACATACACACACAACCCTTTGCAGAAATCATTTCTGTGCCTCACTTCCAAAAGAAACCCCAGCAGAGGGAGCCTCATCCCTTCATGTCACTGTCCAGGAGCGATGCAAGGAGACAACCCAGATGTGTTGGCTTTCCAGCCACCGGTGGGAGATGCATTTATTCTCCATTAAAAAGGTGGGGAGGCAAAAATTACCCAGAAAGAGAGAGAGACTATGTCCAGGGATGCAAATATTTCAGCCTGAGGGCTGGTGAAGGGAAAAGCCACAGAAAGCTGACAGCTTGCACACTTTCTGCAAGCAAAAGGAGTGCGGCCCAAACGGGTATTAAAAGTGAAGAGAAACATTTATCCCCACGTTAGAAATAACACTGAAGGGATAAGGGCATTGAAACAGCTTAGTGCTTAGGCTTGCTCATGCCTTGGTGACCACATCTGGGTTTCTGAGCCTCCCCTCGTTAGCCTCCCCTTGCTCCAGCTACCACACCGGACGGTGCTCTCCTGCTCTGGAGAGGTGACAGAGGCTCAGCCGGGTCTCCTGGGGAGGTGTCCTCCTCCCCAGGGAAGGATGATATGCATGCGAGCCGCTCGGATCCGCCTGTTTCAGTGTGTACCTGAGTTACACCCATCACTCAGAGCGCATCGCTGAGGCTATCCTGCTTGTGGGGTCAGGTCCAATGATAACAGTAAGACCCAAGAAAGTGGGCAAGAAGCCATTGGCTGAGTGATCACATCCCTTCCCTCCTGGGCTCATCCAGGCAGGAAGAATGGCTGCACAGCCACACTCCAGCAAGCTGCCATTCAAAATGCTGAAAAACAAAACTCCTTTCCTTCCTCTTTCCCTCCTTTTCCTCCTCTCTCCCTCCCCCGTGCTCCTGAAGAGAGCTGAAGCTGTCAAATGCATTTGCCCCAGCACCACCACTTTCTCCACACTGCTGCAGGGTGTTTGGCCTTGTCTCTCCCCTGCGCACAAGGTGACAGTGGCCTGTGCCACTGTTGTCACTGACGCCCGTTGACGTCTCACCTCCTCTGGCCAGTGCTTCCCCCATAGGAAGAGCCCGGGGTGGAGCTCAGTGAGCTGCAAGCAGAGGTGCCCTTTGGCATCTCCAGCTGGGGACAAAGCCTGACCCCAGGAAGGCTTGTGAAGCCAACCGTGCTGTGGGTTCAGGGAGCAGCCGTGACTCCAAGGGTGCTTTGTGCTGCTGTGCCTGCACCAGGCAGCGCAGGCACCGGAGCATGTCCTGCCACAGGCTCTGTGCAAACGCTGCAGGCAGTCTGCTCCTCTCACGCTCAGGCTCGCTGAAATGCCTCCCCTGAGCATGACATCTGTGGTGTGAGCAGCCCAGGTGTCACCCGCCGTCCCAGCTACCGTGCAGGCTGGCTTGTGAGCCTCTCTCCCTGCTGCACTGGGAGATGCCTGGGCATTTCAGAGCTCCCCAGCAGTCCTGGTGCTGCTGGGGCTGCTTGTTCCTTGTGCTTGGGCAGCCTGTCATCTCTATTTAGGAGATGAGAGGTGCAGAGCTGCCTAAGGGGCCAAATTCCTGTGTACGATTGCTGTACTTGATACATGCCTATTTGTGTGTGTTGCATATTTGCTGGGTGCTGGTCCAATAGTTGCCTGCTGCTGTTAACTTAGAAATGGATAATGGAGATATTGCTTCAGCAAGGCTTTAATCATGAAGTCAAGAGAACCTACTGACGTGTACATTTTTAACCAAATTGTGTTTGAGTTCACTTTAGTTGGTGTCAATAAGCCACAGCCTGTCACTGGCCCAGGAATACAGCGCACTGCATCCATCCCCTGCTGCTGCGAAAGACACGTATTTTCTGAAGGTCCCAAATGAAAACCTCTCTCATCCTCTGTGGTGTGTTAGAATTCAGGAATGATTTACATCCAGTCTGGCAACATCCATCGCAGAGGCAGGCATCAGATGTGCCCCTTCAACATGAAGAAAGCTCCAGCATTGTGTGCCTTCCTGAATGGCTGAAACCTGCCCAGCCAGCCACAAACCGATCTGCTGGTTCACCAAGTCCTGCACAACCCTTGTCCTGGGCTGGGTGCTGGGTCAAGAGATAGGTAAAACGGGTATTTCCCTTTGGATCATGATTCATCTCCTTTTTTCTGAAACAGCCTCCACAGTCATCTGTCAGTAAGTTCAGCATCAGAGTTCAGGTTCAGGAATGAGCCAGGCTGGGGCTGTTCCTCCATTGCAGAGATCCATGCTGTCTTTGAAACAGGGGAGGAGCATACACATGTGCTGCTGAGCTGTTAGGAAATGGAGAGATGAGCAGAAACCCTCAGATCCACTCTGTTTCTTAGTGTGCTCACTCCCTTTGGCAGAGCTGAAGCTCGACATGCTTTACTCCTGCAGATCATTTCACATGTGCAACACACCCCTGAGCACTATGCTCACGTTTTCTAGAAAGATCACATTTATCTCCAAGTATGGGTCAGTGAACCATTAGGGCTTTGAGGAATGATTGCCTTGCTGCACTTCATCGGTTAACAGCCTGGTTTGGGTTTTTTACTGTAGAAAAAGGAGAAAAAAATGTACTCCTGAAGGCATGATAGCCTTGTTCTCAAGCCCCTCCTGAACCTGTGCTGCAGGATCCACTAGGACGGGCAGGGTTATCTGTGCAGCTAATGGTGGACAGATGTGATGTGAAGATCTCAGCTGGTTGTGCTGCTTAAATGCCCTTTTCTTTCAAATATGTGTGCTTTGCCTTCTCTAAACCCAAGCACGTGGAAGATTATGGAGACTGAACATCCTCAGAGAGTGCCAGGTGAAGAAAGGGATAAATGTCTTGGTGTTGCAGACACGCACGCACATGTCACCCATTCATTAATGTTAGTGGGAAGTCTGCCTGGATACCAAAGTATGGTGAGGAAAACCAGTATTTACTGGGGTAACACAGCAAACATTGCTGTTTGCTTGGTAGTACTCTTCTCTTGCATATATCTCATCCTACACGGTGAGTCTGACCCAGCTGCTGACACGAGGGTTACACTGGCTACACTGAGTGCTGGAAAGCACACCAGACCTGCACAGACAGCCCCGGCCAGCCACGAGATGAGAGTGGCGTTGGGTCAGGACGAGGCCCCAGCAGATGCATGCGTCAGCAGAGTCTGTGGGAACCCGAATCACGCTACTGCTCTTCTGAGGTGGGGATTTCTGTGACATGGCTCTGTACATTTTGGCATTTAAGCTGAGTCAGCAGAAATACAGATTTACGCAGAAGCACACGGACACACAGAAGCACACTGCTCAGAAGCTGTGTGTCACAACCGGCATAGTACAGCAGCAGCTTTGCTTTGCCCAGCATTACTTGCTGCCTTTGAGGTACAAATATTAACAAAAACTACATAGCAGCCCACATGTTACAGTTAAAATTGATGTGGTCAGACTAAGGATACAATTCTTTTTCAATTTCCCAAACTTTTTTTACATCTGGACAGAATACCTAAAGTCATGCATATTTTTTTTCTGTTGTGATCCTTTCTGAATCCTCTCCTGGCACAGTTAGTAATTTCCACAGTGCTTCATAACTGGTATACTAAATCAGTATTTTCAAGAGGCTGAAAATAAAACAGGATTATCCTGGACACAATACAATTATGAGAGGTTTGGGGAGTTTTGTACATGCTAATGCAGGCCCATCCCTGCGCAGGAGCATCTTTCAGCTGAAAGAGGTGCGGGACACAAATACTCTTTATTAACCTTTTTTTCCCTTGTAAAACTTTTGACTGGTTCTGACCTCCAGGTGTAGCTGGATGCTACCACAGCAGAAAGAGGCAGAGTTGTGCTGCTGGCTGGGAGGACTCCTCCGGAAAGGATCAAGTCAGAAGCTCCCATCCTCATCCCCAGACTGCATGCAGTGGCCTGAATGAGGGACTTGAAAGGCAGAGATTCTGGCAAGGATTTAATTAGCATTGTCTGCATGTTGCCTTGGGAAGGAGGCTTCAGCACAATGCCAGAAAAAAGCCAGATGTGGACTAGTTTCATACTCTGGGATGCCATTTTGGAACAAGATGCTGAGACTGTCATTCCCTGTGCTGAAGTGGCAGCCCTGCAGCTCAGAGCTGAGAGATGTGGAAGAATCCACCAGGTCCCAGTTCACACTATTTCCCAAGGGGTCTAGCAACCCCATAAGCTAGCATGTCCTCATATATCCCACTTTTTGCTGATGTAGTTCAACAGCATGGGTCCTTAAACACACACTTTTGCTCTTTATGAATGCTGCACAGGTTTGCACAGTGTGGCGAGTGACATTTCTGCAAGACGAGCCCCACTGATGCCACTGCAGCACTCCAGCCTGTCAAGGCCTTTCCATCCAAACATGCAGAGCATCATGGGGTGGTACCAGACAAAGACTCCATCTTTCTAACAGAGACCCTCTGTAGAAGGGACACTCTGGTGCAAATAACACCAATAAATCAGAAGAAAACAAGTATGTACTTTATGTTTAAGCTTGAATGTGGGTAACAATTACTTTGCTCTGTTTTAAGATGACATGCTGAAGCCAAAACAAGAGACTATCTGACTATTTAATGTGCCAACATCATCCTGAATCCTCTTTAACCTGCATCATCTCAGCAAAAAGAAAAAGCAAGATCAGGATATAAAGCTAAGTACCAGATATGAGCAGGACCAATATAACAGCTGTGGTAGGTACTTTTTATGCAAGCAGGTGAACAGGCACGGGGTCTGTGCAGGATGGTCCCAGCTCTTGGGATGACCCTAAAATTTGGTAGTACCCTCAAGCTGCCCAGCAGCTTGCACGGATGCAGGAAGACACCTCCTGCTCTCCTGTGCTCTCAATGCCCTCACAGACACTGGCAGGGCAGCAGACTGCTCCCAGGCTTGTCCCTTCAGAAAGGAGAGGAGCTCTGAGACCTGCAGGGATGCTCCTGGCTGCCCACAGCGACACAGGGCAGGTACTGCCAGCTGTGCAGCCTTCGGATGTGGGTCTCACCTCCCTTTGCACAGGAAGGCAGCAGTAGCAGTTCAAAGCAGTTGGGCTCTGAGGAGAAGTTGAGGTCAGGTCCAGCTTGGGGCTCCTGATGTTGCTGCTACGATGGAGAAAGGCAGCTGCCTCTGGCAGGAGATCCTCTGAGCCACAGAAAGTATTTTCCGCCTCCCCGCTGGATGGGTTTGCAAGCGGTGCTGAGGCAGCAGCAGGAGGAAGATGCCTTTTAGACTCTAGCCTGAGCTAGAGAAATGAAAGACTTTGCTAGGGGATATCTCCCTCTTTTTAGAGGTTTCATTGATTGCTCTTTTGTAGCTGTTGGAGTGAGGCTGTGACTCAGGACTTCTGCAGAAGGGCTGTAACCCTGCGGCATGAGGGTAACATAAACATGCAGAGCCTTCTTTGCAGAGATGCTCAGCAGTACCAGGGAAAGGCCGTCCTCTTGCCGGCTTGGGCAAATGGGCTCCAGCATCTGTCCCAAAGCACTCACACAAGGGCTGCAGGATGGGGCTGCAGGGCTGCAGAAATCATTCCCATCTCTTGTGCTTCAGCTGAGCGAGGCCTGATCTAGAGGGCTCATGCTGTGAGTCTGCAGGTGAGATACCTGGTGCTGTCCTCCTGCCCACCACCCTTTGGCTTTGTCCTGAATTTTTGTGAATCCCCTTCTAGCACCTGGTTGTTTGCATATACAAAAAAAGCCTGTTGCCTGAGGGTGGTAAGGCACCCAAAAGGCAGGAGCTGTGCTGCTGTATCTGGCTGTGATCCTGCTGCTGGGACCCAGGCAGCACCTGAACCTTTTCCTCCGGTCACAGTCTTTGCTTTACAATTTGGAGAACGTGTGTCATGGCCCACATGAGGCAGCTTGTGTTTCTTACACACCTCCTGTTACTGTCCCGTTCTTGCAAAAGACTGTACCTTGCAGATTGCAAATACGAGTACACATTAAAATAGTAAATCCCATCTGAACAAGATCAGTGGTTTAAAATAACGGTACTTTGTGTTTTGTTCTGCTCTACTCTAGGAAGTAAGCCCAAGGGTACCCAGTATGTGTGGAAACACTATGAAGGCAGACTCTTACAGGAAATTACATTTCTAAAATAACAGATACTCTACTCTCCAGCTCTTTTTCCTAGGGGAGGACGAAGAGGAAAGGAGAGAGAGGGGGGAGAGAAGAGGCAGCTGGAGGGATTGTCAGTTTTGTAGAACTGCCCAGGATGGAAGAAAATGCACAAGCTGAAAGAATTAACAATGAAATAGGTTCCTAGGATTATGCAATTAGGCTGCATGCAGTATTTTTTATTATAAAACTTCAAATACATCAATGTCTTGTAGGGAGAAATAGATCAGGACTAAAAGCTTCAGAATGCCATTGCATTTATCTATCAATATTTGTGTATATAAAGAAGATACATATATATATATGCACAAATACATATGTGTATATATTTGTGTGTATATATACACAAGTGCATGTATATATACATATGTATATGTACATCTATATGTATATGCATGGGTCACAGTTCACATATAAATCAGTCATTCACAGTTACCAAGCTGGAACAGTAACTGGGAGGTCAACCCCAGTTGTATGCTCAAGCACAGTGACCATACTGGCACATCAGTTGCTTAAAGTGGTCAAAAAGTTCCCTCATGGCGAAGTGTGAGCGTCGTCTGGGTTTTAGGCATCTCTGGAGCCTTTCGCCACTCAAACCAGCCAGTGCCGTCCGCTTTAGATACCACCCGAGTTAGAGGATGCTTGGTGTATTACCCCTGTTGGTGTCTCTCTCCATCCTCTTTTGGGCATCTGCAGAACAACCAGCCCCTCCGCCAGCAGGTCAGGGCTCTGCTGAGAGCAGCCACCACCCTTGCCCATGGCTTACCAGCCAGCAGGTCCCCAGGAAGTTTTGACACATGACTCTTACCGTGCTCTCAGCTCACACTCAGTATTTTTTGCTACTCTTCAGCCTCTTTATCTTGGTAACTATTTCTCCACTCATCCTTAGGGCACTCATTCATTCCAATAAGGGTTTTTTTCTTGGCACTCACAGTGTCATTTCTAGGTTACAACTTCCAAACCCTTCCAGCCCAGGAGCTGCAGGCCGTGGTAGCAGATGGGGAGTCAGGATCATACCTAGATATTCCTCCACATTGATTTCAACAAAACACATACATAGCATTTATTTCTTTGTTGCTTATCTAATTATTCACTCACTAAGCTCTTTCTGGGCTGGAAGCCTCGTTCAGATCTGTCAACAGGGAGACTGGCCCTGGCATGGTGCCTTACACTTGGGCACCATTTCCCTCCAAAGAGTAGGTTCCCGCTCCTGCTGTGAGCCCCATCCCTGCCTACAAAGCCAATCCACTCTGCTGAGATGAGGGGAGGAGCGGCCAAGTGTCCTGAATTTGGAAACATAAACAGTTCCTTTCAGTACAGAACCTGAGGTGGGGGAAGAAATGTTTCTAAGGCACCTCTCAATGCTGTTCAGGCAGTGTGGGAGTTTGCTGGTAATTTCAGTCTCCCTTTCACAAAACAGGAAGGGCAGGACGTGCCAAAGGAGAGGGAGGAAGATGCTAAAAAAGACGCTAAAAAGTAAGAACCCCAAAGGCAACCATGATAAAAGCAAGCTCGAGCAGCTTCTTCCATTTTTCCTGCCCTAAAAGGTTTCCCAAATAGGGCATCCATGTGGATGCCCTGCTGGGAGGATTTCTCAACTTCAAGTC
This sequence comes from Morus bassanus, assembly GCA_031468815.1. NCBI lineage: Eukaryota > Metazoa > Chordata > Aves > Suliformes > Sulidae > Morus > Morus bassanus. The sequence goes on along the minus strand of CM062567.1, from coordinate 51,003,603 downwards.
ACCTGTTCAGGATGGAAGTTTTTGACCTGTAGCTCTACAAGACAGTGCCAACAAAAGATGACTGTGAGGATGTCGCATGCAGAGAGGAGTGCTTGTCCAGGCTATGCCCATTGAAAGCACTGTAGTCTTTGCAGATCAACAAAAAACGTGCGTATCTTCTGAAAGCTTCACGGAGATATTTCTTGAACTTCTCACCCACAAAGGCATAGATGACCGGGTTGAGGCAGCAGTGGACGAAGGAGAGCGCCTCTGCCAGCTCCATGGCTAGGTCTAGCTTTTGGCTTGTCTGGCAGTCATCGATGATGTACATGTTCCTCAGAGAGTCCAGAAAAATCACAATGTTGACAGGGGTCCAGAAGAGGAAGAACACAATGACGACAATAAAAACCAGTTTCATTGCTTTGTACTTGTTCTGAGTATGGCACTTCTGCAGGTTTTTCAAGATGCTGTGGTAGCAGAAAATGAGGACACTGACAGGGATCAGCCACCCCAGGACATTGACTTCAAAATTACTTAAAGTCTTCCAGCCATTGTTGCTGTCAGGATAGTGAGGGGTGCACTTAGTCTGGTTATTGTTATTCGTTTCCTGGAAAAAAATTAAATCTGGCGTTGATGCTAAAATGGCAATTGCCCAAAGGACCAGGCTGGTGATAACCCCATAGGCAGTTGTCCGAACCTGTAGAGCGTAGACAGACCGGACAATGGCCAAGTACCTGTCGACACTCATGATGGTTATGAAGAAGGTGCTGCTGTAGAAACCAATGAAGTAGGCTGAGCTGATGATTTTACACATCGCATTTCCAAAAGTCCACTGGCTCACAATTGAGTACTGAACCAAGAAGGGGAGGGAGAAAACAAAGAGGAGGTCTGAGATGGCGAGGTTCAGCAGGTACACATCAGTCATGGCCCTGACTTTCTTGAAGACTGTTAGGATCCAAATGACCAAAGCATTTCCCACGAGGCCAGTCACAAACAGCAGGGAGTACAGCACTGGTAAAAATGTAGATGAAAATGCTGGAATATTTTCAAGATCACAGCGGATGTCCAGTTCTGGGTAGAAGAAGCTATATTCATAGGCTGCAGAGGAGTTAGCTGTTGGTGACATGTCACCCACCTGTTCAAGGACAATGAAGTTCATGAGGCCCAAATCCCAAATCACCCTCTTAGAAAATATACTAGGCCCAAGCCAGCTCACAGCAAGCTGCATGAGGAGAAAAAAGCTGTGCCTCAGCTGTGTTGGAGGATGCAAATGAGGAGTGAACATAAGTGACCAGTCCTCCCCTGCAAGATCTGGGATAAGGTTCTTGTACCAGAGGGGCAGAGGAGATCAAGGAAAATGCAGCTGTGGTGGTAAACCAGAGGCTACCAGTATTATCCTGCCAGCTCCATGTGGGGTGCCCAGCCCTATGCCTGCAGTCCAGGTGGATGTGGTGGGGCACCAGGGCCAGAGCCAGGGAGCATCCCCAAACCAGCAACCAAATGGGCATGGTCACAGGGCTGAGAGCCCCTGACAAAGGTTTCAGGGTCCTATTCCACATTTCCTTCAGAAAGGAGAAAGGGAGCAGTGCTCAGGGAGGAACTGACAGGCTTATCTCCTAAAAGCTGCATTTCCAGTTAGCTGAGTGCCAGAAATGCTCCTTCATGGGACAAGTTACTTTTGCAGAGAATTCCCGCACAGTTCAAGCAGGTTTTCAGCTGTAAAGGCACCAGCACGTACAGGTCATTGATGGGTGGTGCACGTTGCATGCTCTCTCCACGCCGGGGTGAGATCAGTTGTGGCAGCTCTGGCCCAAGGGGCAACTTCCCAGGGAGCAGACAGGAGTTTCTGCCCCTTCTTCCCCCCTCCCCAGCAGGAACTTTACCCTCTTGGCCTGTGCCAGTACAAACCGCTGCTGGCAACAGCTCATGCCCACCAAGACCTTACTCTGCTAATGGGGACAGCTGGATTTCCTCGCAACACCAGCAGCTCTGCTCTCCTGGCACCTGTCAGGATGCATCAGCAGCAGCAACGTTCCCCTTCCCTGCTCCCCGGCCCCTTACAGCCCCCCAGCAGCAACCACCACATCCCTGGGCAGCAGTCGTGATAGCAAACAGATAAAGAAGATAGGTGGCAGCACATCCCCGTTTTCACTCTGTTTTTTTTTCCAAGAACAACAATCCCACTGATTTTTTCTAAACCCTCACCGTCCCTACCAGTACTATGTTTCCCCTTAGGCAAAACTGGACCCCTCAGATGTGCTACTGGCAGCAGCATGGTGGGGAATGACTCACCAACATGTCCTCAGAGCCTCCTCCACCCAGCAGGTATGTCAAGTTCTCCTCCATAATCCAACACTGTGTCTGAAAGAGTGTAAAAAAAAATGCCTTTGTATCACAGGTTTTCCAGAAGCGGGCATACCTTCACACGTATATGCCGGCAGTATCTGCCTTAGCTTATGTTGCAATGACAAGTCACAGGTAAGGTCCTCACCATAGCAGTGCACAGTCATAAAATGCCTTTTCCTCTGTGTCATAAGTTTTACATTAAAGATGTATAAAACCTCAAGCCAATGAGCTCACCTCTTTGGTTCACACCTAGAGAAACGGAAACGTGAGGTTTGTCTTCTAACTGATATGTGTCTTTTCACTTTGAGCATTGACAAAAACGTCAGTGGAAGATATTTGCAATTTCCCCCATGTGTCTGCAAAGTGCCCCCGTCCCTCCTCTCTAGCCCCTGCTCTGCAGCCCCCGAGCCTCTCCTCTGCTCCACGGATTTTCAGTGAAGGTGTCTTTGGGGGATTGCCCAATGCTCCCAATAGCCAGTGATGGCAAAGGGCACCAGTTTTGCTTTGACGTTTTTCCTTGGAAAGCACCTCACCCCTGCACTCACCCACACGCAGACAGAAATACCCAAGATAGATACATAGAATCATATAGGTTGGAGAAGACCTTTAAGATCATGGAGTCCAACTGCAAACCTAACACTGCTAAGTCCATATCAACCTTCCTTCCCAAAACATGCACCCTGCAGGACACTCTTACAGACTAACACTGAAGTGAAGCCCTGAACAGCACTGGATTTCCACCGACTCTGCCAAGTACTTGCTGGGGCTTCATTCTGACTCAACACAGCTTTCATCCCGCAGTTGTCTCCAATCTCCCCAACACATGATATATGGGAAGAGCAGCACTACTGAGCAATGGGCAGAATTTGAAGTGTGTGTTATCACCTTAAATACTGCTGCTCCTCACTATAGTCTGGTGCTGTTACTGTAATTCAGGCAAGTCACATAACCTTTTTTTTTTTTTTAAATCTCCATGAACTGAGAAATTGCTGAGCAATCTCCCCGTCCTTATCTCGATCTATGAACCCTTTGTCTTATCTCCTCTGCCCTGTCCTTTGAAGGAGGGGCAGTGATACAGCAGCTTGGTGGGCACCTGGCAGCCCGCCAAGGTCAACCCACCACAGTCCTTTGTGGGACCCAACATGGGGAATGAGGAATTTGAGATAAGGATAGTAATTGGGAGGGGTAATGGGCAAAACATGGACTGAACATTGCTAGAGAGCAGCAAGTGAAATAATGGTGGGGAATTTTTTTTGTTGTAATTGTGATGAAGGGACGAGGGATGTAATTGTCCACTTTTGTCAGTGTTATGATGATGATATATTGATTTTAGTGTGGGGAATTCTTTTGTTGATATTAAGTGAAGTTTGTGAAGACTGTAGATTGTGTGATGAATGTGTATTTTAATTATAATTCTTAAATACAGGATTCAGAGAGGCGAGGGGAGGAATGTATTGGGTTTATGTGGCAAGGTTTGGTAGTGGGGTGGCTGCAGAGTTGGCTTCTGTGAGAAGATGCCAGAAGCTGTCCCCATCTTGGGCAAAGCCAGTTCCAGCCGGCTCCAAAACAAACCCACTGCTGGCCAAAGCTGAGCCCATCAGCGACATTGGTAGTGTCTCTGTGATAACATATTTAAGAAAGGGTAAAAACTGCTGCGCAACAGCAGCTGTAGGAGAGGAGTGAGAATATGTGAGAGAAACAGCCCTGCAGTCACCCAGGTCAGTGAAGAAGGAGGGGAGGAGGTGCTCCAGGCGCCGGAGCAGAGATACCCCTGCAGCCCATGGTGAAGACCACGGTGAGGCACGCTGTCCCCCTGTGGCCCATAGAGGTCCATGGTGGAGTAGGATGTGAGTTAGGGTAAGAAGCCCCAGGAGGGACGGGGGTGAGCTGATCCTCTTTTCCGTGAGTTAGCAGGCTGCGTCAGTTAATGAAATATGACAGTCACTCCCCAGAAGAGAGATCTGCGTAATGAGAGGGGAGCTTGCAAGAGGGAGGAGTAGGTCTCTAATGAAAAGCTTTTGCTAGCCTGTGTGTTACATTTTCTCAGAGAAGTATAGTCCCTCTTTCTTAAGGGGCTGTCATGTGCAAAGTGAGCAAAGAAGCCTCAGTGCTTTGTGCATGTGGCTATTGCTGCGCCCGGGATTTTCTTTCTAGGAACAGCCAAACTTAGCTGGAGTGTGACGTGTCTGTACGTGCTGCCCCTTATTTGGCCAAGGCACGGCAAACTGGCGGGTGAGATTCTCTGAAAAGCAGCTCCTCGAAGCTGCTGTGTGCTCCTCCCAGCCTCCTCCTGCTTCGCCGATAAGAAATGGCTGGCTCTGCGGGCGCAGCCAAGACGCACAGTCCGAGGGCTGATGCGGGTCTAAAATAGAAGCGCATCATTTGGGTGCCTCACTCCGTCCATGCTGTGGAAACCCAGCCCTCCTCTGCTCTGGGCCCAGGGGGTGGAAGACCAAGTGGAAACAGCAGTGGTAAGAAAGCACCAGGGAGAAGCTCAGGCTTGTCAACGCCACAGTCTCCACAGCAAGGCGGTTGGGGGGGGGGGTGGGGGCGAGCTGAGGGAAGGCATGAAAACTACCCGTTAAAAACGGTCCCCTTCCCGCTGCCCGTGTCTGACAGAGCCCGCTGGGACTCGGCTGCTGGATACTGAACAGCCGTGAGGTGCGACAAAAACGCGGTGCCGCGGACGGCGCGCGACAGCTGCCCACTGCTGGCCACTGCTCGCCCTCACTGGGCAGCCAGCAGCCACCGCGGGGGGGGGTGGGGGGGGTGGGGGGGGGGGGGGAGAGGCGGGGCGCATGCGCCCTGCAGGGCGGTGCTCACACCCCCGCCCCGGATTGGCTCGGGGCTGGCTGCTCGGATTGGCCGGCGGGGCGGGGCGCCGCGCGCGTCATTCCTGCCCGCCGCGCTGACTGGCTGCGTGGCGGCGCGGGGATGCCGGGGCGAGAGGCAGAGGTAGTGACGCGCGGCGCGGCGCGGCGGGTCTGGGCCGGTCAGTTATGGCCCGTTGGTAACCGGCCGTTGTCCGCGGGCCCTCCTCGCTCGCTCTGCTGAGGAGAGCCCGGCGGCAGCGCCCGGGCGGGAGGCGGCGGGGGCTTGCCGCCCCCCTTCCCGTCCTCCATCGTGTCCCGCGGCCGCCGGAGCACCGGGGCGGCCTGAGGGACGGGCGGGACGCGCGGGCCCTGCCCCGTGAGGCGGCCGGTGGGCCCGAGGCGGGGGCGGTGGGGGTCGGCCTCGGCCCCGACCCTGTAGCGCGGCCGGGGGCGTCTTAACGGGTTTCCAAAGGGGTCTGAAAGCGGGCGGTGGAAGGCAGCCGTGTGCCACTCGCTGCCAAAGGCGCATTCGCCGCTTTTGAGCGTGTCCCTCCAGAAACCACCGTGCTGCAAAAATAATCTCTGAGGTGATTCTGCTCCGAAGGGTGTAGAAACTCGTTCTTCCGTTAACGAAACACCATTATGTATTCTAATAAAATCTCCACCTTCCTGTGTGGTTTGTGCCTCTTACCTTATCACACGAGAAGTGCTGAGAGGTGGCAGCCGGTGTGGATAGGAAAACCAGACCTTAGCTGAGCAGGCCGTGCTGTGCTTTGGGTGTGTTTGAGCCGGGTTGGGGTGGTGGGCAGTTTTAAGAGAGCGCTCTGCTGGTGCCTGTAGCAGTGGGGGACCTTGGTGTGCAGTGGGGAGGAAGGGTTGGAGGCGCTGCCGGCAGGGTGCCGAGCAGAGGTGGATGGGGTTGGGGCTAAGGCACAGGTGGTTGGTGGGGTGGGAAGGGGGCACCCATTTCCTTTAACATGGCAAATGGTTACCAAATGGCTGCTAATACACTTCACATTCAGAAAACTCTTTCCAACCACTAAATTACAAGGAGGCTCTGGAACAATCTCCCAGGAAAGGCAGAGGGACCAAAAACCACAAATAAAACTTGATCAGGCTCTGAAAAGGTCTGAAAAAGTTTCCTGTGCCCTGATCAGCAGTCCTTAGCTAGTCTTCCTTTCCTAGAACAAGCAACATATCAGCTGCTATATTTCCTCTTGTGCCATTCTTAATTAAATGTCAATTTAAAGTCCTCTTCTTCCTCTTCCAGATGCATCCAGTGCTAAAGGCTTTTGTGTGTGGCTCCATCAGTGGGACTTGCTCCACGCTCCTCTTCCAACCCCTTGACCTGCTGAAAACCCGCCTGCAAACTCTGCAGCCTGCTGTGAATGGGTGGGAGAGTGGGGACGTGTATGCATGGGGAGTGTGGGGGTCCTCCACCATAGGCTTCTGCCTGATTTGCTGGCTGGGGCTTGGAGTTCAGGGTTGAAATTCAGATGCTGAGAGTCTGTCTGAAATAGGATGTATGTTTTTGTTGCATGGAGAAGGACTGATATTTTGCTCCAGAAGAGGGAAGATGGCTGCTCTTGTGAATGCTACTTTAATAACATGTAACCAGAGCATTTGCCTGTGTGCTTCTGAGAGACTGGTGTTTGCTGGAGTGGCCACCGTGCAGTTTCACAAAGTGTCCTCTGCCTGAAAAATCGTGTGTGGTTGACACGTAACCTGTCCACGTGTGTGGCTGCTCCCATTTGCCCAGTGTAGTCAACTATGACTACATCTGCTGCTAACAAAGGGAGTGAGCAACTAAAGGCACTCATGAGAGAGGCCTCTAACATGTGTTACAAGTGGTGGGGAAGCAGAAGGTGACAGAGAAGCCCTGGAATGAGTGACCAAGGAAAGCAGGCTGAGTCTAGAAGGAGCACCTTCAAGGTGCTGGGGTAATGCACAGAGATACAAGTGAAGGAGAGTGGCTGCAGAGTGCGTCTGCCAGAGAGCATAAGCAGGTCATCTGTGCAGTTCCTGTCTTGTCTTCCTTTCAGGTCCAGTCGTGCTGGGATGGTCACGCTGCTCTTCAGGGTTGTTCGTACTGAGAGTCTTCTGGGGCTCTGGAAAGGTGTTTCTCCAGTAAGTGGCTGTTTTAATCCTGAATTCTAAAAATAAATACATAAATAAACCTACTGTTTATTACTAATTATGGAGTGGATTTAAATAGCCAGCTCTTGTACAATTATGAACGAAACCATGTGACCTAGATGGTTATATCCTATTTTAAGGAGTTAGTGTTGTGAGTTCCACTGATTAAGTCATAGCAGTCACTGTGGATTTGCAGGCCTAAGCAGCTGAACACTTGAATACTATTGCAAATGTGGGGTGGCAACTGCACCAACCTCATTTTGTTTTGGAATATCTTGTTCCTAGAAAACCGCAGCAGAGATATGCTTAAATCCTGGCATCATTTGAATCAATTGGCTCTCAATGCTCTAAATGATTTTTACCTTGTCTTCTTTCCTCAGCATGTTAGCCGAGTTAAAATCACTAAAGTGATTTTTTTTTTGTTTTGTTTTATTTTGGTGTAAAGCTTCCTGTCAGTTTAAGAGTGTCTGAAATGTTCTGTAGTACATTGTCTTATGTGCGCTTTTTCTTTCTTCATGTGCTTCCGCTTCTTCTGAAGTCCTTTGCAAGATGTATTCCTGGGGTTGGGATTTACTTCAGCACTTTGTACATGATGAAGCAAAAGTTTCTAGTAGACCGTTCACCCACAGCCCTGGAGTCTGTCTTTCTGGGCGCCACCGCACGTGCAGTGTCTGGGATTTGTATGTTGCCAGTGACTGTAGTGAAAACCCGATATGAGGTGAGTGTGACTTTCTAATTAGTTCCCTGTTAATGATGTCGCACCCCTTCCTCATGATGAAAAAGAAATTCTTCCATCTGGAGAAGGGTGCTGCCACTTGAGTACAGTCAGGGATGTAGTCCTGATTTCTTTCTGTGTCATGGTTTTGGCTGAGATAGAGTTAATTTTCTTCACTGTAGCTGGTATGGTGCTGCATTTTGGATTTAGTATGAAAATAATGTTGATAACACACTGATGTTTTAGTTGTTGTTAGGTAGTGCTTACACTAGTCAAGGACTTTTCCAGCTTCCCATGCTCTGCCGGGTGCACGAGAAGTCGGAAGGGGAGGGGGTGCAGCCAAGAGAGCTGATCCAAACTGGCCAAAGGGATATTCCATATCATGTGACATCATGGCCAGTACATTAACTGGGGGGAACTGGCTGGGGGAAGCAGCGATCGTGGCTCGGGGACTGGTGCCGTCAGTTGGTGGGTGGTGAGCAGTTGCATCACGTGTTGTTTGTTTGGTGTCGTCCCGTGTGTCGTCCCCCCCCCCCCCCCCGGTTTCACCTCTGTCTCTCTCTCTCTCTCATTATTTTCATTATATTATTCTTGTTATTATTACTGTTACTATTACTATTTTATTTTAATTATTGAACTGTTCTTATCTCAACCCACAAGTTTTCTTACTTTTGCTCTTCCGATTCTCTCCCCCATCCCACTGGGGTGGGGGGAGTGAGTGAGCGGCTGCGTGGTGCTTGGTTGCTGACTGGGGCTAAACCATGACATTCTGGTTCACACATTGTGCAGGAAAAGCCGTGCACTGATTTTTAGGCAAGAAGTGTAAGACGAAATGGAATTCACCCTGAGATTTTTAGGTTTCAGTTGTATACAATGTGTAATTCTAGCTTCTTTCTTATTTTACCTTCTTGAAGGATTGTTTAAAAGGCTTAGGTAGGTGGAACCCAGTTTTTGCCTTGGGCTGTCCTCTGTGCTGCCATCTCAGGCATCACACGGAGCGCACACTAACACTTGTTTGGACAGGGTGGCCTTGGGGTTTGTGTAGGGCTCCCTGGCCTGTGCCTAGCACGTAGATGACTGACCGTTGTTTACCCTTGCAGAGTGGAAGATTTGGCTATGGGAGTGTATATGGAGCTCTGAAGAATATCTATCAGACGGAAGGGGCTCGTGGCATGTTCAGCGGGCTCACTGCAACGCTGCTACGGGATGCACCCTTTTCTGGGATCTACCTGATGTTCTACACACAGACCAAAAACTTCACACCTCAGGGTAAGGCTGAACATTGGAGGCTGAAAAGGGAAACAGGAGATGTTTCTTTTCTCACATCTTGCCCTGCAGTTGAGTGCCTGCATGCTCTGCTTATTGCACTCTACCTCAGTAGTTAAATCAGTCCCTTGTAGGGCTTTAGGTAGGGCATTCACATTTTCCTGTGGAGGACTGTAGACTTATAGCTCAGGTCAGTGTAAAAATGGAAATTGGCCCTAAATTGATTGATTGTCTTTATGAAGACTGATGCATAAGGTGGGTTAGTGAACAGTTGAAAGAGAGGATGTGTTCAGCTGTCCTTTCTGCTCTGGTTGTCCTGTATACTGATCAGTTTCCACTAGCCTAGGATTTCTCTGATGTTAGAACTGGCTGGGGCAACACTTGAACAATCTTTCCCTCTCTGGCTTCCTGTCAAATTTGGTTCCCCAGCAAGTGAGGCATTTTAATAGCGCTAACTTTTGACGTGTAGCCACTTTTCCCCTTGAAAGGTTTCTCTACCCTGCATGGATTTTAACTTCTCTTAGACCCTGATGTTGATGTCATCATTCAGTAGCTTTTCACTTTGTCATGCAGCACGAGTGTTCCTGGCCTGTTTTGTGTCTGAGTGCATTCCCTTTACTCTGTTGCAGACCAGCTGGATCCAGTGCTCATGCCCTTGCTCAATTTTGGCTGTGGGATCTTTGCGGGAATCTTGGCCTCACTGGCAACGCAGCCTGCTGATGTCATCAAAACACACATGCAGCTGTCCCCCCAAAAGTATCGCCGGACAAGCCAGGCCATTGCCTTCATCTACAAGGTGAGGTGAACCAACCCTTCTAATACGCGCAAGCGCAGCCTCACTTCTGATCTCCTTCCTGAAGCACAGCTATGATAAGAAAGTTGTTGTCTGTTAAAGGAGGACAACAAATATGACTGCTTGGTGTGCTCTTGCAGACAGGCTAATCAGTGTCAGCATTTTCAGAAGCTGAGGTGGGTCATGCTGTGGAATACTGAAGCTGAATCTCTTGTCACTGGTTTAGGTGTGGACTTGTTCAGTAATAACTGGAAAGTACTCTGGTTGGTGGTCCGAAAGCAGTCAGAGGCTTCAGTCCATTCCTTGCTTTTCCTTGTACTTAGAGAGGCTGTTGTCACTACTCAGATGTGTTTCTTGCTCTTCTTGAATGGATTGCAAGGCAGTGAACTTGCTCCATGATTATTCTTACTATTCCTCAAGTCCTGTATCTCTTTTCACAAAATTACAGACGATGAGGAATTGGACAGCAAGCTCAAAGTACTGGCACACAGAGCTGGGCATATTCCAGCAAGCATCTCTCCACGCAGGCCTGCTTCATGTTTCAGGCTGGTGAATGATTTCACTTCAGTTCTGTCTGTTACATATTGATTCTTACACTGATAGTGATGGAAAGCGCTAAGCTTATTTCATCTTAACTTCATTTCAGCTTAGCTTAGTATGTAGGCTTGGAGGAGCTGTACTTAGAGCTGCTGCTGCCTGTGGTTTATCGGTGTAGGCCCATCTGTGTTTACCACACTGGGGCAAAGGGTTTCTTTAGTATGTAGCATGAAATGCCAGTTTCAGATGTAAGCCAGCTACAGAACAACTCCTTGCCGTTTGGACATTAAAAGACAAATAAATGCCTGGATCTGTATCCCAGGAATGGGATGGAGAGGTACTCAAAGCCTACCTTTCCCTTCCTGCCATCAGAAGGGCAGATCTTGGCAGGTTTGGTTTTTTACGTCAGTACTTACAAATCTCAGTTTTTACAGAATAGCTAAGTGACTTTGGTAAATATGAAGCTCTAAAACAAGGACAAGTTGTTTTCCTGAAGTGTCTTGAAACCGTTACACCCTCACCTTCCTTTTGTTGGGTGTGAGTGTGGCTTTCCCCATCCATTGTCCCCATCCTGGCATTCCCTTCTCCACTCACTGCTCTTCGTGCTTTCTTGGGTAACCCTGCAATTGCACAGTGCTACAGGTTCTTCCTAAACATTCAATGCTATTTAAGCCTGAGTCTTTCAGAAGCTGATCTGGGTCTGAGCTGAAATATATCTTGTGCTGTTCCATGTAATAAATGATAAAAAATTAAAACACTAGAGGCAGATTGTAACGGATTGCTGTTTGTTTATCTCCTGTTGCAGGACTTTGGGTTGGTTGGCTTTTTCCGAGGTGGTGTGCCCCGTGCCCTCAGGCGGACTCTGATGGCAGCGATGGCATGGACGGTATATGAACAGATGATGGAAAAAATGGGCTTGAAATCTTGACTGACTTGCACAAGAAATGACCGGCTTCACTCCTTCTCCTGCTTGCTGTGATCGACTGGCACTAGGAAGTTCCCAGTTCCACAGAGGAATAAGCCTTGCTCAGTCAGGAGGAAGAAAGCCCTTCTGAGACAGCAGATTAGGCCTTTTGGCAAGCAGAGGAAAGAAGGCTCGGATCTTTGCGTCGTTTGATCAATGCATTCCAGAAGGACTGCACTTGCAGACTGCCAATGGGAAATGACAGGGTTTCCACAGCCTGGTAACTATGCTGAGAGAAAAGCCCCTTTTAAAAATAGTTTTATGCTCGCCACCTTTATACAATGAGACATTGCTGAGCAAAAGTGTTTGAGGAGAAAACAGTGATTGCAGAACCTGCAAGCCTTGCTGTTCTGGCCGGTAAGGCCACAGTGACCCACTGTCTGATGTAGATCCTCCTTCCACATATGCTTTGTCCTCACAGGGGAACGCTGCAGACCGCGGTGGGGGACTAGATGTGTCTCTTAATGCTTATATCGCAGGAGTGGGTGGAAGAGAAATGAAGCGCTGAAGGAAAGCTAGGAACATGGTCTCTGTCATGACTTTTGTACTGTGCGTGATAGCAGAGAAGGTAGCTGGAACTTCCTTGCTGTGTCGTGTTATCATGTAATTGAGCATCTTAACACTCTGGAAATGTCTTTCTGCCTCTACGGCAGTGTTTGCACAGGAATTAAGAAGCATAAGGCACTTTAGAGTTGCTCGCTACCAAAGTTCTACTAGTTCTCTGAAAAACATTTTTTCCTGCTGGTCTGACTATATCAGGAACACTAAAGTATTGCTTTTATCCAGTTGTACTAGACACTTATTTGCTTCCTATTATTCATTCATTAATCCCGGATCAACACCCTCAGTGCGAGCTGGTCCTTAGATCTAGCTTTTAGGGTCATAGCTCATAATGCATAAATGTATAATGGAAGCAGATATAGATACTGAGTCTTCATATTTCCCTTAAAAGCTGCTGCTGATTGCACGTGGAGTATCTTTGGGTTCGCTCTTTCCTGTAAGCTTTCTCTAAAGTTTGAGACCTGAGTGTTTGGTACGGAACTTTAATTCTCTGGCTCCACACAGACCCTTCACAGTTTCCCAGCTGATTGTTATCTCTTAGCAAGTAGTCCATATTTCAGTAGTCCTGAGTTTAGGCTTAGAGATAAATACAATTTTTTCATCCACTGTGCCTTCTTCCTCATTCCTGCTTTGTTACAAAGACCTCAGTATGTGCTGTCCAAACTTGGGTTACAGCCTGCTCCCCTCTTCACTTGTGCCTCTGTGCTGGCTGGCTGGGTTGGGACTCTTGCAGCTCTGTTGGCGTTGCCGCAAAGCTGGACATAGAAGTGTGCGTCCTGTTCTGTAGTGTGCCTTGCAGAAAACATAGCTTTGGCTTTTATTTTCTTAAATATCTAGGGATATTACAGTTCACTTTAGAAACATAGCGGGTGTCTCTAAATATGAAGACATGACACTGTAGCTGTATGAAAAACCGGTACTGCCTACCTGTTTGTAAAATTTAGAGTGTAATTTGCACGATCACTGCCTACCCTGTCGACCTCCTGAGCACAAGAGTAGAGGGAATGTGGGTTGTAAAAGATGTTCTTCACCGGATTCTAGCTCCCAGAAGGTTTGATAACTGACGTGAAAGTTAAGCCTGAGTAAAGCATAAGGGGACAGGCTGGAGGCTTGGAAGGTGTTCTTGGTTTTAGCCTCAGCTCATCTGCAAGGAGAGACTGGCGCTACACAGTGCCAGAGTCTCCAAGAATGGTGGTGGAGGGTCCCGTGTGCATACGTTAATAATAGACCACTGACTGCATCAAATCATTCCACGTTGTGACTGACAAGCTGTCAGATTCCCTCTGCCGCTTCTCACTGTCAGGCGTGTGGGCACGTCATTTGCCAAATCCTAAATATGAAGAACTGTTCCTTTCTTTTGCTGTCCCTCCTACCCTTAGTGACCTGAACTCACGAGGGCACATGAAACAGTGGTAACTGCATATCCTGCTGTTTGTTATCCTGAGCACTGCTGGCACAGAGAGCTGGAGAACCAAATTTAGGATTCCTGACCAGGTGGAGTAAGGTGGCAATTACATGAGCTACCTCCCATATCTTTTACCTCCCGATGCGTAGGATCAAACCAACACATTACACTGTAAGCCTGAATTTGTTTGGGGCTTTATTAATCGGGTGTGTGAGGTGGATCTGTTGTTTGTCCTGGGCTGTGGCAGTCAAGGGCTGTCTGTGGTGTTGTCTGCAAGGTGCTTCACGGATGTTTCGGGTCCTGATTTAGCAATGGCAAAGCAGCGTACAACTTGTGCAGACAGAAACTTAGGGTCTTAAAAATGAGGCAAGCGAGCAAAGAATGCCAGGAGATAAATCTTGAATTAAGTAACATCCTCATCAGAAACTTGAAATGCAGGAACACTTCAGTGGCTTTTATGCCCTGAACTCCTGCCTGGTCACATAACAAAGGAAGAACTAGAGAATTTATTCTGATGTTAAAGATAGTTAAAGTTTACTGATTTTTTTTTTGTTGTTTTGTTTTGGTTTTGTTTTTTTTTTTTTTTGTTTTAAATCTGGATTCAGGCCTAAAGCAGTGTTAGCTTTTCCTTTGGGAAAATTCTTCCTTTCCCCTCACTTTGCGGAGAATGAGGAGGCTCTTTGTTGTTGCAGTAGAGTGAAAAAATATATGCTTTTGACTTGTGCATTAGCCTGGGCTCCTTTGAATTTAGGAAATAGAGAATCTAAAGTGCACTGTGTTTCATCAACCCTTGGTGCTGCAAATCCAAAAACTTCTCTACATGTGAACTGGGGAGAGTGAGTTTTGCGGTGCAAGTTTGTTGTTTGTTTTTTTTAATTATTTCTTTTGTGAGGTCTCTCATATATGGGGGAAGAGAAAGCCTGAAGTTCTGTTTCACTCTCTTCTGAAAGCTGTATCACATAGGCAGGCACAAGACTATTTCTTAGCTCTGATCCTTACCATCCTTCACCCTTTTCCCCTCTTCAAAAACATTGTTTCTAAACTGATTTACTTCTTGACCGCTAAAGCAAGTCAAGAAAAACAAGTGTGTGGACTTGAAGTTTAGATATATTGCCCTCGAGGTTGCATACTTCTGATTAACAACAAATGGTCACCGTACAACCTAAATGTGAAGTAAATCAAATAAAAAATCTGGACACAGGTGCTTAATCACCTACCTGCATCACGCCAGCAATTCAACACTAACAATCCTATCAGATAATCATTTCCAAAGCCATCTTAGCTTGAATTCCAGAGAAGGTGATGTGATCCCTTCTGTATATGGCAGGATCGCAGTCGGATCCCTCTCGGAATGACCTCCATTGCTGGCAATACACCCTTAGTGAACGTGCACTGGCTCTGCTTGCCCCTTCACCTGTGGTGTAAGAACACAACTGGTTAACATGTTGGGGCAGTCAGTATTTAAGTGAAGTGTAAGGACACAAGAGAAATAGGCTGATTTTTTTATGTTTTAGAAACTTCACATTTCCATTCGTCCTGTGCCGATGATTCTTCTTTTTTTTTCTTGCACTGTTTAAACAGAACTGGAGCTTTGGAACATTGCATAGGTTTGAGTATTGTGAGTGTTTTAGTGTCTACATAAAAATATTTATGTGAGAAGGTATATTATATGTTTCTATTAAAAACTGGTTGCCAAAATGAACCATGTCATGTCTTCAGTGTTTCTTTAAAAAAAAAAACAAACCCCAAACCAATCAAACCCACAAGGGATGGAACGGAATAGAGGCTTAAGAGAGCAAAAGAAAGTTCCGAAGACGACAGGACTGTTGGATGAGTTCAGAGCCCATACAAGGCAATGCATAATCTCTTTTTCTATGGGGTATAACATACACAGGCTGTGCTAGTACAACCTAAATCAGCTTTTCTTAAATGGAACAAACACATAGCAATGGGGAATCTTGTCTTTCTCACAGCTTCATGTGCCTGCCTGCTGTGTGTAAAGACTGATGGAAATCGAATCTCCGTACCAGCTGGTGGAATACCTGCCTTAGGACAGTGGGGTTTTGAGCACTCTGGGGAGAGACTGTTTTTAATCTCCTGCCAACCAGGTCTTTGCTACACAGGCGGTCTGATCTCGGTAGGGGACCAGAAATTGTACCCGGGACACAATTCTCCTCTGCGAGGCATAGTGCAAGGTGATGCTGGATTGCCGGGATCTCCTCTTGCTGTCACAGCGCGGTCCTCGGATTCAGTAGGAGGCCGGCTGTGCTAAGCAAAACATCAACATTGTTGATACCAAGATGTACATCTTCCAGATGTGAAGATCCCAAACCTCATCTCTTTTTAGATGTCGCCTAGATGATGCATTCTTACGTGGAGCAATTTTCACAAAGAATTCTCTGTGTGTAACAGACTCACGAGGCAGTCCTGGTGTGCAGCTTGGTGCCATCTGGACCAGAACTGCTTGTCCAGGTACCCGATAACCAAATTAGGCTGGCGATAGTGCCTGCTCTTAACCGCAGGGCTCCCCAGAGCTCTCCTGCTGCCTTGGAGAACCACCTCTGGTGCGGAGGGTGTTTCTGTTCATGCTGCTGACAGCTGCCCCAGCTGTAAGAAGAGATAGCAGACAGGCTCCCTGACCCTCTTTGGTGGCAGAGTATGGGAGAAGGAGAAAAGGAACAGTTTAAAGGCACTGTCCTTGTAATAAAACATTGAACTACGGATCTCCCTTTCACCTAAAAACCAGGCAAACGCTTTGCTTGCTTTTTTATTTTTTAAGTGCTGTGCATGATCACTGACACCAGCACTGAGCAGAAAATATTCCTTATCTCACACAAACACACATATATATGTGTCCTTTTGCAAAACCAATGTGGAGCTCTTGAATATGCTTATCCCTTCTAGTGTTGCTTCTGGTTTTGAAGTATCAAGCTGATTTTCCACATGGCACTGTTCCTTAATTTCCAATTTTATTGCTATAAAATGCTTTGGGAGATTTTATCATAATGCATTAAGGAATTCTAGTAAAAATGACAAAAAAAAACACTAAGAGGTTAAAATGAGACCTCCACAACTTTTGTGACAGATGTTAGGCAATTCTAGCTTTGAGAACTGGAAATAAGAAGGGAGTAGACTTGTTGAAGTGTGTTTCCCTGAAACACGAAGGAAATAATAACAAACCTTTGAAACACAAACCAAGATGGTATTTATAAAAAAGCACGGTATTGTGCAGCTTCACTGGAGGTGGGTCCATCTCCATGGGTTCCTCTTATCTTCTGGAGGGTCCAACTCAAGGATTCCTACACATCTCTGGGGTAACATCCACTGGCACTTTTGGTGGGATAGATACTGCCCAAACACCTTTCTTCCTGAGCCTCTTCCCAAGACGTGCCATTTGATCCATGCGTCACAGGACCTCTTTTGGCAGCAGAGAGCACCTCCGCTGGGGTGTCCTGTTACTGCCCCCTACTCCAGTTTGGGGGGGAATAGATGGAACTCAAGGAGAAAGCTACCAGTAAACACCCTGTGCTAAAATTGTTATTTGGCATTTCCGTGTGTATCAATAAATACGTGGCTTAAATGCATGTGTGTCAGGCCCATAGATTTGGGAAACGCTTTTGCATCTGCCTTTCATGCAGAGTTTTCTGCCCGCAGGTTTCATACTTGATGTGATTTGCATGCTCTCCCCCCACCCCCCACGCTTTTTTTCCCTTCTATTTTAAATTAAATCATCAGAAATTTCCACATTCCCTCCAGGACTGCAGATGATCCTCTGTCAAATGCAGCTTTTCTCATGTGATCTGAAAACATCTGCACCTAGGTGCTGACCCTTGCCACTCCATTGCGGAGTTGTCCAAGGCTTTGGGCACAGCTCTCTGTCGAGGCGGAGAGAGGTTTTGTTACGCTCCAGGATATGCACCAGAGACCCCGCTGACACAGGGGGCCTGCCAGGAGCCACGGTGCTAACCTTGAGGCACCAGAGCTCGGCGGGAGTGCGGGAAGCTCTGCTGCTCTAGTAGGTCAGGCGTTGGCACATATGGTCTGAACCTGGCTGTGCTTCACTGGGACTGGGTAGAGGAATCAAGGCTCAAGCAAAACAACTCCCTGGCAATTGAATAAGATGAGTAAAATCCAACCAGATAAACCTGGATAATAATAGGGGCCCTTTGGGGTGCACAGCCACTCACACTGAGGAATCACGTCAATAAAATCACGCATGCCCATCAGGAAAAAGTAGTGGAAATGCCAAATTTGCATACAGATGTAGCCGCCGAATGCCTTGCTTTTGTCTTCTGGGACCTGAGCCTGGCTGAGCTGGCTTCTGCAAGCACAGTTCAGCCCATGGAGTGGGCATTCTATAGAAGCGGTGCCCAGGTATGCTGTCCCAGCTGTCTGTGTGGGAAGGGATGGGGCAAGCATCGTCCCATCCCCTCTCTGCGCCCTCCCAAACCCCTTGGCACACCAAAGCGGAGCGGCTCAAACAGGAACAGCCCTGGCTATGGCCTTGTTCACCTGAGTTTCTCAATAACGTTGCCCACCATGTGTGCTGTTCCCCACAGCTGTAGGGTAGCCTGTGATGAGAACGGCAGGGTGCGTCACTCCAGGGGCTCTTCAAGCATTTCACTGATTGCTGTCAGTGACTGACAATAGTTTGCACAACAGAAGTAGGAACATCTCTATCCTTCACATTCAAGCTCGTTACATTTAATGTCATCTTCATTATCTTTGTAATCAGATATGGTATCTAAGCTGTAAGAAGTTTCTCTCAGTTAAGGAATATTCTGAAGCTAACTCAACTTTTAAAAAACAATGTCCGCCACACTCCGTGTATAATTTTGTAACCAAGTTCAGTGTGAATAGTGACAGGAGAGACATGGTCTAAAATACACGATAAGACAGATACACTTCTACCTGAAGGACTGGTTCATTGGTGACAGAGATTTATTTTAAAGTGTCTCAGCATGCAGTTAAAAAATAAAACAAACTTTCAGGTTGCTTAAGAAAATAATTAGAAATACTTCACTGTCAAGCTTTAGCATGATTCTTCCAAGCCCTCTCGTGGGCTGTGGAGCTCATGGCCTACCAGAAAGGACCCAAACTGTAACAACAAATAAGTTAAGTGTTAGAGATTCCAGAGGAGTCTGGCATGCTTCCCAGCAGCACTCCTTTGATAACATCGTATTTACTGCAATATTTGTTACTGAACTTCCAATTATTATGTTCAAATATACTTTTAATACAGTTGTCTTTTGATTATGCAGAAGAGCTCTCCAGACTAAATCCATTGCACGCGCTACAGTAACACCACCATCTCCCCTCTTGCCCCCCCAAGCTAATATTCACATTGTGCTCCTGTTAGGAGATAAATGTTGTGCACAGCCCCAACAGGTCAGCTCTCACTACCCACAGCACGCTTACCAAAGTGCCACAAAAGTCTATAATCTGTTCGGTACCTGTCTAATAGTTGATGTTCTTGCTGAGAGCTCACTTAACTATGTGCTGTTTCATTTTACCTACCTTTGTCACCACCATGTGGCAAATGTGTGAATTAGTCTCTTAAAGAAAATTGTAAAACTGATCTGGTAATCTTGCTAATTAAGATCATCTAGCAAGCATACAGAAAAGAAGAACAGTGTGAGAGCCACCTCCTGACTTGCAGGTTGAAGTTTTGTGGGAATGATGGAAAGTGGCTGAGAGTAAATGCATGTCGTGGTTTAGCCCCAGTCAGTAACCAAGCACCATGCAGCCGCTCACTCACTCTCCCCACCCCTGTGGGATGGGGGAGAGAATCGGAAGAGCAAAAGTAAGAAAACTTGTGGGTTGAGATAAGAACAGTTCAATAATTAAAATAAAATAGTAATAGTGATAATAATATCATGAAAAGGAAAATAAAGAGAGAGGTGAAACCTCGGGAGAAAGAAAAAAAAAACCTCAAACAACAAGTGATGCAACCGCTCACCACCCACCAACTGACGGCACCAGTCCCCGAGCCACGATCGCTGCTTCCCCCAGCCAGTTCCCCCCAGTTAATATACTGGCCATGATGTCACATGGTATGGAATATCCCTTTGGCCAGTTTGGATCAGCTCTCTTGGCTGTGCCCCCTCCCCTCCTGGCTTCTTGTGCACCCGGCAGAGCATGGGAAGCTGGAAGAGTCCTTGACTAGTGTAAGCACTACCTAGCAACAACTAAAACATCAGTGTGTTATCAACATTATTTTCATACTAAATCCAAAATGCAGCACCATACCAGCTACAGTGAAGAAAATTAACTATCCCAACTAAAACCATGACAAAGCACGAACCACTGCTTACCAAGACAGGACAAGGTCTCATTTTACAGGAAGCGAAGAGCATACGTGAGATGATGTTGTAACCTGCTCCTCCAGAGCAACTCAGTGCGCAGTCGTCACGAAGGGGCTATCAGGAGGTTCGATGCCCAGCCATGCTGCTATAGTTACACTAGGTTAAAATAGATGAGAGAAAACTAAAGGAGCACTGTTATTAGAAAGACATGAACATCAATTATTCCTTGCAGAAGGCACCAGCAATAGTGTCTGCACCGTCCAGAAAGTTATCCAGATCTGGATGATAGCAAGCATAACAAAGTAAATATCGCTACTTTTCTTTTTTTCTAAGAAACTCTGCTCTCAGGCCTGTGTCTGCTCCCTGAATATGACAGAGAAAAGGAGAAGGATGATGGAGCATGTGAAGTCTGGTCACTTTCTGCTTCCTCTTGAAAGCAGACAAACAAAAAAATCCTCCAAAGCGGAAATCATC
Source organism: Morus bassanus (assembly GCA_031468815.1). NCBI lineage: Eukaryota > Metazoa > Chordata > Aves > Suliformes > Sulidae > Morus > Morus bassanus. The sequence goes on along the minus strand of CM062567.1, from coordinate 50,983,309 downwards.
ACATTAACGTCCACTGCTGAACAGAATGTGTAAGTTCACCGCCAATTTAACCTACTTCTACTGTAATTTGTAATTTCTTGGAAAGATAGGGACAGCCATGGCTGCACAAGCTTTCCCACATGGTGCAGAACCATGCCAGGCACTGCCGGTGAGCGGGAAACCTCGAATGCTGTGTTCAGTTTTGGGCCCCTCAGTACAAGAAGGACATTGAGGTGCTGGAGTGTGTCCAGAGAAGGGCAACGAAGGTGGTGAAGGGTCTGGACAACAAGTCTTATGAGGAGTGGCTGAGGGAGCTGGGGTTGTTTAGTCTGGAGAAGAGGAGGCTGAGGGGAGACCTTATCGCTCTCTGCAACTACCTGAGAGGAGGTTGTAGTGAGGTGGGTGTTGGTCTCTTCTCTCAAGTAACAAGCGATAGGACGTGAGGAAATGGCTTAAAGATGTGCCAGGGGAGGTTTAGACTGGATATTAGGAAAAAGTTTTTCACTGAACAAGTGGTCAGGCACTGGAACAGGCTGCCCAGAGAGGTGGTGGAGTCACCATCCCTGGGGGTGTTCAAAAAACGTGTAGACGTGGCACTTCGGGATGTGGTTTAGGTGGCATGGTTGGGTTGGTGGTTGGACTTGATGATCCTAGAGGTCTTTTCCAACCTTAATGATTCTATGAAAGCAGAAGGGATGCTACAGCCTCTTAGAGGCCTCCTCCCACTGTAAGCAACTGAGAAGCTATGTATATACCTCATCAAACAACCATTAACCCCTGAAAACGAGAGAGCGTATTTCACTTTCGACAGGAAAACAGAATTCTGAAGTGCTGCGATAAATCTTTGATTTCACTTCAAGGGCTCAAAGGAAGCCTTAAGTCTGCTCGAGGCACAACCCACAGCACACTGAAGGGAACACTCCCATCTCAGCCAATGTCTTCCAGAACCGCTCCCAGAGCAGCGGTCGGACAGAGCTCGGGAAGGGCGGGAACGCCCGACCCCGCCCACGGCGCGCGGCCCTGCCGCCGCCCCGCCCCCGGTCGCTAGGCTCCGCCCAGCCCTAGCAACCGGCGGAACCCCGCCCTCCCCGCCGCTCCCCATTGGCCGGTGAGGCTACATATAGGCCTCAGGCGGATGCGGCCTTCCTTTTCGTTCCGTGCCCGCCTCGGCCTCCACACGGCGTTGTCAGCGTGAGTCGGGGGCGGCGGGGCGCCCCGCCCCGTCCCGTCCCGTCCCGTCCCGTCCCGTCCCCGCCGCGGCGCTGGCGGCCGGCCTCCCCGCTCCGCTCCGCGCTGCCGGCGTCCGGGCCTGGCCGGGCCGCGGGGAAGGCCAAGGCCTGCCGTATGCGGGCCGGGGGGGAAGAGGCGGCCGGCGCAGCCAAGATGGCGGCCGGCGGGCGCCGTGTCCCGGGCCCTCGTGGGGCGGAGGCGGGTGGGAGTCCCCGCCGCGCTGAGCCCCGTGCTTGTGCTGCCCGCAGGTTCCCTGTCGTCGCTTCCAAAGGGAAACCCCACAATGTCCGGAGGTCTCGATGTCCTGCAGATGAAGGAGGAGGATGTCCTCAAGTTCCTCGCTGCCGGGACCCACCTGGGAGGCACCAACCTTGACTTCCAGATGGAGCAGTACATCTACAAAAGGAAAAGCGATGGTAAACCCGTAGGATGGGTGGCCCTGGGCGGGCAGCAGGGGTTTTGGGGACACAGCTGAGGAAAGCGGGAGAGTGCTAATGCTTGAGCTCTCCAGCAGTTTCTCCATGGCCTGAAAGGTGCAGACGTCTTCAGTGATTGAATCATGTTACTCGGAGAGGTAGGACGAGATACGGATTTCAGAACTTGGTAAATAAATCACAGCTGGATTTGGGCACTTCTGCTACTTCTTGATTATAGTAACAGAATGGTTTTAATGTCTCAGTAGTGATTTCTGCTGCTTGTTTGCATTGTTCTTCAGTCTGTGCTGCACCCTATTAAAAGATTGACGCTCGTACCAGGCCCTGGTTCCTGTTCATAGGTGCTAGAAGTGTGCTACATTAAAACTATATGGGAAGATTTTCCTTGGAATAGCTTTGCACTAACTAGAATTTTGGAATAACCACACCCATATGACAAGTTTAATGGCAGAAGAGTGCTATCCTGTTTTAGGATCTTGTATCTGCTGGTTGCTCTAAAGTCTTTTGTCACCAATAGGTATTTATATCATCAATCTGAAGAGGACATGGGAAAAGCTCCTCCTGGCAGCCCGTGCCATTGTTGCCATTGAAAATCCAGCTGATGTGAGCGTCATTTCTTCTAGAAATACTGGACAGGTATGGACACTTGTTGGCCATGAGGCCTGCAGTCTTGGGAGCAGGACTCTCTTGCCCCATGCATCATTGCCTGCCAGCGGCAGCTTGATGCTAAAAGGGAGTAACGTGAATTTTGGCTCTAGGAACGCTTTTTTGGAAGCATGTTTCCTGTGTTGTTCTTGCAGCTTAGAAGAGACCAGTTGAAACCCACCCCGCGTTTCTCTAGTTTCAGGGCATTTGATAACTTGTTTTTCCTTCATATCTTGTTTTGGGTACTTGCTGTTGCATTTCTGGCATACTAGTGGTCAGTCCCCTGGTGGGCCCCCCCCTAATAATTCTGTGAGTCATTGGTACTGATTTTTGGGGACAATAAGTGCCTCATACAGAAGTTTTCAAAGAAGTCGTTTGCTCTGTTTTTGAGCAAGGTATAGTAACTACTATATTTTTAATTTCGCCTTGAGATTTTTAGCAAAAACAATCTGTCATAGAAGGGAACACAACCTTTAAATAAAATCTAATAAGCTACTGAAGTTGTATCTCTGAGGTTAGTTTCTCTTTAGTAATGCAGGGGGTGCCACAAATGTGCAGGAAGATTATGAATGACATGGGGTTGATTTACAAAGGGAAAGCTTGGGTTCCTATGGGCTGGACCTGCACACTGTTAAAGCTTGATGCTGAGGTCAGTTTCTGGCCAGTGAGCTCTCAAGTGTCGGAAGTGTGCTACAGCAAACCCAATGGCAGGGTTTTCGCTAACGCCAGGAGAGGAGCTTCCTCTGTGAATGGAGTTTGATAGTAGGCCCTGCCACATGCCTGAGAAGTTGAAAGCTGTTGCAAGTGAGTAGGAGCTGCCAGCTGCAATTTTAATGGACACAACTACAGTTTGTATTTACTACTGAGCTTTTCTTGTAGTTCCTGAAGTTGTGCTACTGGATAATGAAAGGATGTAGAAATAATGGAAGAAAACTGGCTTTACTTTTTTCATAAGCTGTTTGTTTTATCACTGTTTGTTTTGTGATTTGATTATGAGACTTCGGAGTAGAGTTTGCAACTAAGTTCAGGGGAAAAAAAGGGTTTTTTCCTGTATCCTGACTTCTTGCTTTGCTGGTGGATATGCTGATTTTAACTCCTGGTGTTGGTGTAGCTATTTTTAAAAGCATTTTTATTTTGTCTCATTCTGAATGCAGAGCTGTTGGTGAGCCCTGATTTCACAGGAATTGAAACAAATAGTTCAAATAAATTTCACGCGTGTTCGCTGACAGCATACGTGGGTGACTCGGTTGAAATGCAGTTTTCCTGCTTCACCTTTGCTGCGATCTATTTTGCAGCGTGCTGTTCTGAAGTTTGCTGCTGCTACTGGGGCAACTCCTATTGCTGGACGTTTCACCCCCGGTACCTTCACAAATCAGATCCAAGCGGCTTTCCGTGAGCCACGGCTCCTGGTTGTTACAGACCCCCGGGCTGATCATCAGCCACTGACAGAGGCATCTTACGTCAACATCCCCACCATTGCGCTGTGCAACACCGACTCCCCGCTGCGCTATGTGGATATCGCTATTCCCTGCAACAATAAGGTAAGGTCTTTGTTGCAGCGTTCAAAGCTGCTTCCTCCAGAGCATGCCCTAGGTTGCAGGATGGATGCTTTCTGCAGGGGAGGGTTGGCTTGTATCTCTCATGTCTCCCAGGGTGATGAGCTAATTAAGGTCTCTTGCAAACTAGCAGGCGGGTGAGGAGGAGATGAGCTGCACACAGTTGGAGCTTGGAGCTGAGGCCAGTTTCTGGCCAAGGAACTCTCAAGTGTAGGTCGTGTGCTATAGTAACCTGGCAGGACTTTTCGTTGACGCCATGAGGGTCTTTGTGGCCCAGTGAGTGGAGTTTGATAGTCGTTCTTGCCACAGTTCATGAATATGAATGAAGGATAAAATGAACTGAAGAAGGAACTGCTCTGGAATGTTACCTTGCCAGAAACTGCCTGAAAGGTAAAGTCTAGGGAGATTGGGAAACCATCTTTGATCTCTGTCTAGGTGTTGTCATTCACCAAAACTAATGTAAGCCAAGTCTGAGCGTGTGTGTAAGGTTTGCTCATTTGGTCAAGTTTCCTATTTCTTCATTCTAGCATATGTGATGAGCATAATCCCTGTCTTTTGGACAAGATTCATGTGGGGTAGTGAGCAGTATGAAACCCCGTAGCAGGAGAATTGCTTCAGGCTACGCTGTGTACAGCAAATTCAGATGCTGGTGATTGAACTGCGCTGCCATTTCTGCAGAGACCCGGCAATGTCAGTGGGACCTCGAAAAGTTGCCCTTTGCTGAGTCCAAGTACATAAGTCTGGGCATTAGCAAGTAATGCCTTTTTCTTGCCAAGCAAGGACCTTGGATCATGCGCAAATAAGTTATCTTTTACCCTTCTAAAGAAAAAAAGGTGTTTTCAGAGGCTTGACTTACATACTTCCTTGTGTTGCAGGGAGCCCATTCAGTGGGTCTGATGTGGTGGATGCTGGCTCGGGAGGTCCTGCGCATGCGTGGCACCATCTCTCGTGAGCACCCATGGGAAGTCATGCCTGACTTGTACTTCTACAGGGATCCCGAGGAGGTAGGAGACCTGTGGAAGGAAGTGTGGCTGCGTGAGATGTCCTCCTTATGCTCCTGCCCCATGGTCCTGCGTGCCTGCTGTTGAGGATGGGTTTTGCCAATATAATAATCGCGCTTCACGCTTGAGGCAGTGGTTAATTAGTCTTGTCTCTTGTTGGTTGGTGTGTATTGACTGGTATGTGATGGCGAGGGCGATGAGGTGTTGCTCGGAGACTTAGGCTACGCTCTTCCATTGCAGATCGAAAAGGAGGAGCAGGCTGCTGCTGAGAAGGCCGTTACGAAGGAGGAGTTCCAGACCGAATGGACGGCTCCAGCTCCTGAATTCACTGCTCCTCCTCAGCCCGAGGTTGCAGATTGGTCTGAGGGAGTGCAGGTCCCGTCTGTGCCCATCCAGCAGTTCCCCACAGGTCAGTTTGGGGGACGTCTGTGGGAAGTGGGGTGTGTGTCGTAGTGGGTGGGAAGAGCTGGGGCGCACTAAGCGGTTGTTGGCTTTTGTAACTGCAGAGGACTGGAGCGCCCAGCCTGCCACTGAGGACTGGTCAGCAGCTCCCACAGCCCAGGCTACCGAGTGGGTTGGCACCGCCACGGAGTGGTCTTAACTTCAGTCCCGCCGTACTGTGAGAGAAATAAAGACTGGTTTCATACACACCGTGCTTGGTGCTGCTTTTTTTAACTTTTTGGCAGGTGCAATACGTGGGTAGCGTGGGCCATGGTCCCTGCCCAAGGGTGGGAGGGTCTGTAAGCTGCTGTTTCACCCCGTTCCGCGGCAGGGTGCCGGGCTGCCCCCCTTCCCTCCCTCACCCCCCCGGGGGCTACAGCGCCGTGCTCGGGGCGGGCCTCCCGCCTTCCCTGGCTCCACGCCCCCTCGTGACGTGGCGCCTCCCTGTTGGCCTGACTCCACTGCCGGGCGGCGGTGCGTGTGCTGTCAGCAGGCGAGGACGGACGTCACCGGGTGACGTCCGGGGCGGGGCTGGCTTTCCCGCCGCTCCCTCCGCGGCGGGTGGGTCTCGGCCGGCCCCAAAGGGGGCGGTTCATCGCCCCTGCCCGGGGTGCGGGGCGAGGCGCGAGGTGGTCCCGGGCGCGCGTGGCGTGGGGGGCAGGGCCCTTGAGTGGGAGCCGCTCCCGTGGTGAAACACCAGTTCTGGCGCCCGTGTTGCTGATTTCTTCCGCAAGAAACACTGCAGTAATCCTCAAAAAAACCAGTTAATTCATCTGCTTTAGCTATTTTGAGGATTGTATTATTTCTGTGATTCACAGCAATAACGGGAGGCAGACCCTTCACCAGGAGAAATGGGGGTTGTGTTGGAGAAGCGTTCAGATTGGGTCCCTTTTTTTCCCTGTTGCTGTGGTCTCGCTCTTCTTTTTTTAACTTCAGCCATGGCCATCAACCTGTGAAGAATGCCTTAAATTGTTTTCCCTTACCGCAAGTGCTTGTTTGCTTTTACTGTAAGATGCATAAAAACCCTAAAGTAAGCTGTGTATATTATTGCACAACATCTGTCCAAAGGAAGCTGATCTTTTTTCCTGTTGTCTTTGCCTATTAGATGCAAGGCAACTCAAGATATTGTTAATAATTAACAGCTTTTAGCCAAGAGGCATGTGAGCACTTTGCAGCCCTTCTTTTTCTGTCTGTGCACTCCATTTTTTGGATGCGTGGTTCTGGCACATCCTTGAGCCCTCTACTTTCCCGCACCCAGCAGGGGGAGGCTCCTTCCTGCTGCCTGAGGTCTGTCACCACGTGTCGGGGGGGGGGGGGGGGGGGGGGGGGGTAAGGATTTCCCAAAGTATCACTTTGACTTCCATGATAAACGTCTTTTTTTAGGACCAAGGACTGCCAGTAGAAGGTCGATCCACCCAGCCTGGGAAAAGAGTGTCAGGAGCTGGGTCTCTGCATCTGGGTTCAGAATTACCTTTTGGGATAACTGGGGTGGGGTGGGGTGGGGGAGCTCATTTGACTGGAGCTCTGCAGAGGGGATGAATAGCAGCCCTTTAGAAAAGGAGGCAGCCGTGGCTGCAGCGGCAGAGGGTGCATGGTGGGAAGGCTGGCTGCCTCAGCATGCTGGGGGCACAGGGGGAGGTAAGGTCTCAGCACAGGGGGTGGAGGCAGCAGCAGGATGTGGCAGGAGATCTTACATCTGCCAGAGCTGCTCCTGTGGCAAATACCTGGCAGATACAATCTATTGAGGCAATGTGGAGGGGTAGGAAGAGGTGCTAGGAGCAAATCCTAGAGGCAATGTCTTGTTTTTTATTGCATTTTTTTTCTGGTGAATGCAGTGTTGATGTTGAAAAAGGACAGCAGAGAACTTGTAACCATGTTCTTCTGGATTGATCTGATTTGACCCAAGATGGCCTAGGCTGAGGTCTACACGCAGTGAAAACAATTTCTTTCACTTGAGGGTCTGGCAGTGTTCCCTTTATCCACGACCTCTTTGTGTTTGGTTTGGGTTGGTTGAACTGGGCTAGACAGGCTTCTTAGGATAGCCTTTCTCTTCCACATTTGGTCTCAACAGGAGCTAGCTGATACTGCTGAGCATCAGAGAAGACCTCTGGAGAAATGAGCTGTTGAATACTCCTTGCCAATTTGTTACTATGTGATCCATGAATCTCATATACACACGTGCTTTCGAATTCCCTCCCTAATTTATGTGCCCCCATTCACAGATGTTCCTTTTCCTCTCCAGTAATTTCTTTTCCCAAATAATCACATGATATTTTCAGTGTCCAAGTATTGTTGTAGGATTACGTCAAGGCTTTTTCTTTTACCAGAAGCAAAGGGCTTTATGCACAGTTGAAGAAACTCAGCTTTGTTTACTTAAATCTAGGCTGCAAAAGTGTTCCACTCTTTCCATCTGGAGGCTGTTTTGCCTTGTGAAACAGTGAAAATCGTTGCAGGATGATTGATGCTGTTTTTTAGGAGATGGTATACTCATATGGGAAGCCTGTTTACTAAATTCAGTGTGCAGCGTATAAGTAAGTATGCAAAGGAAAATGAGCTGTGTGTGTCGTTGCTGAATTCACCTCACTGCTCCTCGTAGGAGGCTTCCTCCCCACCCAGGAGTGCCAGCATGCAGTTGGAGTGGATCTTGTAATTTTAAATAATTTATTTTTCTTTCTTGGGTTAATAGCATCCTGGTGCAGATAGGCTTTACACGGAGTAAAGCACATGGTAAATTCACAATTGTAATGAACTCGGCAAGGGAGTTCCCAGGACAGATGAACCCTGTCATCTTGAATATGTGCATCCTAGCATAGGAAGGAAAACATTTCAGATTTGCCTCGTTATCGCTGTAGCACCAAGGAGTTGCTGGGGCATCTCCCCACTGCCCTGCAGCTTCCAAAGAGTCATTGGGCAGCATTTCAGGCAAAACTTCTTTCCTCTAGCCAATGCTTGGCGCTACCAACTCCCAGTCCTTGCAGCCTAGAGTTTGTGAAAACCTCATCTGCATCAAGTCTATGTGACAGGTAAAGGTAGAACTGTGTGTTACAGCTGTAGTAGGAATGGGAATGAAGAACATCCATGATTATCAGCCCTGCAAAGAGGCAGGCTGTGATAAACACCTTGGGCATGGTCTTGCTATGTACAATCTCATCCACAACACTGATTTCCTGAATTTCTTGCATCCTGGGATGCTGATTTCTGAGGCTGTTTTTATCTGCTCTTTTAATACTTGTATTTTTAAGAATAGTCACGGCCATTTTTCTGCTGTCCAATTTTGAAAGTGTGTCATTTTTTTTGTATACATTCAGTAGTCACTGCTGAATAAAACTACATAATGAAGGTATTTTTTTGTTTTAGTTATCTCTGTAGTTGAAAGAACATATATTTTCTGGGCTGGTGCTTAAAGCCTCAGTTTATAAAGTGTTCATAAAGCCTGAGTTTAACTAGTGTGTCTCTTCTCATGTGAGAGAGTCCTAACTATTTCAGTCAGCATTTGTTTCACTGGCTACAAGATTACTAGTTTTGCTAGTACTGTTCAAGCATGAATAAAATAAATCCTCTAAAGGACATTGGATGTATCCTCTGAAATGGTGGCTCCCTAACCCTGCTCTGAAGTCCAGAAAAGTCTGCTTTTGTGCAAAATCTTTGCGTTCATTCAAAATGCTGTTGCACTACACCCAGAAGGGTTCCTTGGGTTGAGTCATGCAGCTCATTTTGGTAGAGAGTCTTGCCAGTGACTCTTTGGGCAGAACAAGGGGTGCCACGGGACACCTGTGCCATCTGGCACAGCCCACCTTTCAGTGGGCTGCTGCCCTTAGTGCGGGGGCTTGGGTTTTAACAGCAGGCAGCTCAGAAGAGGAGGGAATGGGGTGTATTGTATGAGCTGGAGTTGGATGCTGAGGACTGAAACAGCTGACCTTTCAGGTGTTCAAAGGGACTATACACCCACCCACCCTAAATGTGGGTAAGGGTTACATTCAGGGTTATGCAAAGCAGGGAGCTCAGCGTAGGAAGCAGTGTGGCACGTTGTGTGACTTGGAGCTGGCCTGCCACGAGGACAGTTCCGTCAAAGACTGGGGCGAGCTTTTGCCATAACCATACGCACAGGCACTGCTCGTTCCCGTGCTGTGGCTGGAAACCCTATGGTGCTGCCATAGAACCTAGAAAGCTGCTGTGAAGCTCACACCTGCAATTATCACCAGTAATGCTGAACTTGTTAGCCTTGCCCAAGAAGCTCGTTCTGGTCCCAGAAGCTGTTTGCCACATCACCTCTGGAGAGCAGAGGGGATGCTGAGAGTGAAGGAGATAGACCCAAAAGGCAAATATCCAGACTGAGCTAGCTCAGGACTGATGCAGGGCAGGCAAACACCATACCAGTATTTAGCCACTCTCAGACACAGGGTTAACAAAAGTGGCTTTCTGGGGGCAAGCAAACACCAGAGCATTGCTCCCACCTGGCAGGTTTCAGGTGGATGATGGTGGTGGGTTGCACAGTTGCAAAATGCGAGGGTGTGGATCATTTCCAAGACCCCGGTAGATGGGGCTGTTATTCCTGGTTTGTCTGCGTTTTGGCTGCTGCTGGCAGCTTGGCTGGAGAGCTGGACAGGGCGGGCACCGGGCGAGGGAAGGATGGTCAAAAGCTGCTTTGTAAGCAGACCTGGGCCTTTCGGGGTGACTCCCTGTGGTGAAAGAGATCGCCTGCCCCTCCTAAATATCCCAGCTGCTATTCAGTGCTGTAGGAGAGGCTTAATACCATTGCAAATCTCCTGGCTACGGGGACTAGTGAAGTGCCTTCAGCACCAGCCTCCATCTCTTGCAGTCGGAGCAGAGCTGGTCCAGCCGGCGCTTGCCCTGCCTCTCACCTCTCTTTTTGACTTCCCTGTAGCAGGATGGTGCCCTCTAATGGGGATCATAATACACACTTTTTGTAAAAAAAACCAAACCCTACTGTTTTTCTATACGTGTCTGAGTGTTAAACTTGTCTCCATGCTCAGCTGCAAACCATGATCTTCCTTTTACGTTTCCCTGAGAGAGCAACTGTGGGATGCTGCTGACTTCCAGTGCAGATAAACACAGTGCTCCTAGTTGAAGATGCCTTGGAAACTTTCTAGCTCCTCTGTCCTGCTTGGCTTATTGCTTCCAGCATTTCTAGATTGACTTATCTTCTCCCTACTACTCCTAAAGCTCACAGGTATACAATTCACTGCACCTGTTGGCTTTGCTGAAATAGGGAAAAATTAAGCAGCATATGTAGAGAGGGAATCAGAGCATGTACTGTTTCCCATCCCTTGTTATTTTGCTGTTAGAAGCTCTAATTTGAGAGGCAAGATAAAAGAAAAAGCCACCACTTCTTCCCTCTCCACAGCATCTTTTCTGGAGGCTCCTTTAAGCCACATGGTGCTCCCAGCTGGGTAAGGTTTTAGGAGTCCCAGGTGTCAGGGGCTGGAGCAGCTCCTCCCCTTTGTTCACAAGGACTGGTGTGGGGTAGGAGTGAGCATGCTGTTGGCTTTTCTTCTTCGCTTTGTGAGGCAAGCCCACTTTGTCTGAATGCTGCAAGCAGCCAGTGCTTCTCCATCAGCTCTTTCAGGAGGGCTGAGAAATCTACGAACTAGTTCAAAAGTTCAACCCTTTGAAAAGTTTTGAGATTAATTTTAAGTCTTAGTTTTGTTTGCCTAAGCATGACTTGGATTCCTCCTTGACTTCTAGGCTGCTCCTGCCCCTTGTTTAAATTTTATTTTCCTTTTGTGAAAGCTACATGTTTGTGTTTTTGTTTCAAAATGAGAACTGGGATTTCTCAAGCCCTACCTTGAATATAGAAGCAGGAACTTCATCAAAATGTCAAATCTGAGACTTGCGATATAAAATGCTGCAAGTTATCAACGCTGCATGGTTACCAGGTGGGATGAGTACTCTATAGAGCCATCATTTTGCAGTAGCAGGTTGGTCTGTGCTGGCTCTGCTCCCCCGGGATCTGGGAGATGGAGGTTGCTCTGTTCAGGTAAGCATTAAGTCTTTGCATTTACTTCATTTTTATTTTAAGTCTTGGGAGTCTGTTCTACCATTACAAGAATAGTGGATTGACTCTGCCTTCTAGTGTCTGTTTGGTAGGCACCTGTGTTAGAGCAGAGCATTTCTCAGCTGGCTGCAGCCTGGGAAAAGCTTGGTGTGCACACGTGACCCCGTGCGCATCCTGGGATGCGAGGGCTGCTGTAAGACTCTGCTGCCTTCTGGGACTGTGGCTTTGTGATTAGCAACTCTTTTCTGCTAATAAGATAATTGCAACACAAAATACAGAGGAGGACAATGAGTGCCTCCTCTGGGGCAATGTAAGACAGAGGGGAATAGTGTAGGGATCAGGTGCAGAGCAGACATCTCTTTCCTTGCTGAGGCAGGGGTGAGCTTAACAGTTACGGTAGCTGCTTGGGCAGCGTGTTGCTAGTACTGTAGGGACCCCTGCGGCAAGCGTGCACTTGGTACATCTTCCTGGGTTAGGTGAGGTTTAATAGAGGTTGCCTAGGATGCATCTTGGTGCTGCAGAGCCCCCACATCCCACCTGTCCAGCACTGGCAGGGTGTGTTTCTCACGGGGTAGGTTTGGGATAAGTGGTTACTGTGGGGTGAGGAATGCTGTCCCACTGTGTTGGTGTTTGTGGACCCATTTAGGGGCTCCCTGGCAATAATGACTCTGAGCTTCAGGCCAGTGCCTTGACTGATCAAGGAATAGTGCTGTCCTCAAAACCCCTCTGAGGTTGCTTTCTGACCTGTGGCCAGGTGGAGCAATAGCTTTGCAAATAGTTTTAAACAGATGTTACTTTCAGAGGCTCTGCCTTGCACCCTTTATTCTTCTCTCTGAATGTGAAGCCCGGACGTGCCAGGAAAGGGGCACTGTGCTGTCTGCGGGTGCTTTGTGGTTGCCAGTGCATGGGTGCCAGCTCCCCTTCACCCAGGGAGGATAACAATCTGAAATGCAATTAGTAAATGAACCATGACTAAGGGGTTGAATCAGCACTGGGCTGGGATGCTCTCTTGGCTGGAAGGTGGACGATTTGGTGGCAGATGGAAGGGAGCTGGGGCTGCCTATCCCCAGGCAGGCTGCACTGGAAGGGATGGTAGCTCTGGGGTAGGCTGGAAGGAGGAGGATCAGGTTGTGCCTGTGAGGTCTTGCTGCGTTTCTTATTGGAATGGCAACAAAGAGATGTGAGCTTTGCACGCTGTCCAGGCCAAAGTCCAACCCAAAAAAACTCTATTCCACCTACGTGCAACCCCTCTATGTTTTTAGATGGATATTTGTTTTTTCTCCTGGACTTTGGGTTGGAGGAGTGCTGTAAGCAATGTGAGTCTGGTTCATCCCAGAAGAAGTGATGATTTTGGCTGTTTGGTGGACAACCAGGTCAAATACACTACTTGGCTTTGGCTTCAATGGCTCCATGGTAGCCTTGTATACCCAGGTGGTGACTTGTCCTGTTCCAGGACAACTAGATTAGCTCTTCAGAGCCAGCAAAAGGTCTTTAAAGCTACTTACCCTTTATGTTACTGGCATTGTAGAGGGGGACATAAGTGGCTGAAAGGGCACGTGCCTGACATTGGGCTTTTCCTGGATATAGGTGACAGCAGATTTCCACTGCTTCTGTGCGAGGAGACTGGCTCTGTCCACGGGTCAATGCTCAGGGCAGTGCAAAGGCAGAGGTTTCCCCACTGCTGGCTTTCTGCTGCTGTGGCACAACCCTGTCCCTATGCGAGGACAATGGCGGACGTGCGGAAAGTTGAGCAGGAGCTGCGGAGAGTTTCCCAGGCTGAGCTGCAGCCGCTTCTGTGGGAAAGCTTGCCAATGGCTCGTTAGTTATATTTGTGTATGGAGCGTTGACATGCTTCTGTAGCCCCCTCCAAAAAGTGCTGGGCTTCCTGGAGAGCAGAAGGTTGGTTTGCCGGGGCCTTCTGCAAAACCCCTGTAGCCCTGGCCTTGGGGCCATTTCTCACCACAGCAGCTGCTGCTGAAGCTGGGGGACCTGCAAGCTGCAGCGGTGCTGCTATGATGGCAGTGAAGCTCTGCTTTGTGTTCAGGCAGTGTTTGTACTGCTGTACCCAAGTTACCGTAGCAAAGTGCTCCAGCTATTGAAGAAGAGATGTTTTTTATTATGTGGGTGGTTTTTTTGTTGTTGTTGTCTTTTTTTTTTTCTTTTTTCTCCTCTCTACCTAGCCCTGGGTACCTCCTGGTACCTGATTTAAATAAATCTGATGATAACCTTCATATTTTGAAGATCCTAAACATCTGCTTAGGCACTGAGTTATTTGCTGCTGCTATGCAAAAAAAAAAAAAAAAAAGGTTTGGATCTGCAGCCTTTTGCAGAAGAAGCCTTAGTTCCCCTAAAGAGCTTTGCTTTGAGGAGGGGAGAATGCAGAAAGGGGGAGGATACAGCGCTTGGGATGTTTTTGCAGCTGCTGTTCTCCAGTAAAATGGGGTTACTAACTTATTTTTAATAATGTTCCAGCTGCTACTAACCTGATCTGCACACTTGATCACTGTGATGGTTTGCCCATCCTTGAGCAGTCCAGGTAACAGTGCTATGCTGCTATGGTTATTTTTATTTTATCTTCAGCTGAGCTGAAGTTATTTTTTCTCCCTCCCACATTGCCTGGAGAGAGATGGCATTGGCAGCTTCTGCAAGCATTGCTTGGTTCCCACCAGAGAAGCTCTCCTTGCCTCCATTCCTGCTTTAATATTCTGCAGCTGTTTCCTTGCAAAACTTTTTTCCATTGCTTGTATGCAGCAGTGGTGGGTGCAGTGTCCTCTACCCCTGTGCTGGCCCCAAGGCGGGGTGCAGGGCTGCTGAATTTCTAACCCATCCACTTGCTATGTTTGAGGCCAAACCCTCCTGATTTCCCAGCTTTGTGAGCTGCATTAAATGATGCTAATCCTGCTCCAGTTCCCTTGGGCATGAACCTCTGAGGTGCCCAGCTGGGCTCAGCCCTGGGGACTCTTGTGTTCAGCCAGCACTCTCCTGCCTAGGTCTGGTCCCTGGGAAGTGGGGGAGACCCTCTGTGGTTGCCCCTCTCCTCCCCTTGGCTGCTCTGCCACCTTTGGGTGGCTTTTGCCTGTCTGGCCTTTTCATGGGGGTTTGATGCAGATATACACTTTTGCCTGCTTGAAAATGGTATCTGTCAGTCCCTCCCTGTGTGGCTGTGGGCTCTCCTCCCTCTGCCTGCACGCTGCCATGGGAGCATGCTCTGTGCACCAGCTGCAAACGCATCCCCTCACCTCAGTGCTTTCCAGTTTTGCTATGAATCATGAAGGAGTGGTGCAGAAAATAATACCAATCCTGAAACATTTTAAAATCCACTCATCTCTATCCCAGTGCTTGTGTGGGTAAATGCATATGCAGACTGTCTCCCAACATGTGGGAGCTTAGTGGCCTCCATTTGCTGAGTGCATGGAGGAGGTAGGTATTCCTGGGTAGCACCATGTGGTGCCAATTTAAGATTTAGAGACAATCTTCACCACTGATTTTGCCTGTCTATAGATGAGTGAATTGAAGGGGACCCAGGGAGTTGGGTCCTGTGACTGGAAATGAATGATTGCAGCAAAGCCAAGTCTCCCCGCATTAGCTTGCCACAGCATGGCATTGCGTGGATATAGTCCATTTAAAACATGATGCTGAATTCTGATTCAGCAGTGATGACTATGTTGTGTGAGAAGTGGGCCGGGACCTAAAATCCTCGGTTTCTAGAGTTGCCTTTTTCCTAGGGAAAAAAATGTGTCTGAGCATTTGTGAGCGATAAAGCCTTGGCTGCAGATGAAACCAGGCTGCCACCTGCCAAAGGACAAGCTGCTGCCTCAGGGCTTAGGCAAGCGGCAAGAAAAGCATGACGGAGAGAAAAAAAATCCCCACAGCTGTCAGGCTGGAGAGCTGATAACATTGCATGCAGCATGAATCAAAATGGGGGGATCACTCTTTAAAGCCTTTTGGTGAGCACTTCATTTTTTTTTTTTTCTTCTGTCAGGACATCACTGCTTTGAAGAGACGTGGTTTAGAGATGCAGTGGTGTCAGGCTTCAAGATCCCCATCTGGTGGCAGCAAAAGCACCTGATATATGGTTGCAGAGAGGTGTCTGAGCATGCTGGGGTGCAGAGAGGTGGGTGACCTGCTGCACCCACGGCCTGCTGGGGTCAAGTTAGGGACCTGAAGGATGTTGGATTGAGTCTTAGTGCATCTTCACCCGTGTGGAAGCCACTGTCGTGCTCCTGGTGCTGACACTGCTCCTGCCCGGCCAAGGCAGTGAGCAGCATGCCTCCTGGGGTGGGATAAGCTGCAAAAATACCAGTCTCCATCACTGGGAATTTTGTTTGGGCATTAGGAAATAGATGTTGGTTGTCTTCCTCACCTGGATTTGTCAGTGAAGATTTCTCAGGGTAGGTCTCAGTGGGTGGTAGAGCCAGTGCAGCTTGTGGCCCCTGTTCCTACAATGGCTCTCGCAGTGTGTGGAGCCTCTTTGTAGTTGAGAGGTTTCTTTAGCTTAGATGTGTAGATGACACCCCTCCTCAGCACCTTGAGAGAAACCACAAATCCCTCCCCAAAACTCTGGTTTGTTAGCTGGTATGAGGAAACCCTTCTCCCCCTGCCATAAGCACTGCTGTGCAACAAAACACAGTGAAGATCTCAAAGAAGAAAGAAGGCAGATTACATGCAAGACCTCTGTAGCTCAGAGCTTCAGGCAAGGTGGTGACAATCCTATGGCTGTGAAGGTTCAAAATGTGTGATAGGTGGCTTTATCTGAGTGCGGGTCAGCTATAGGAGCAGAGGATGAGAGAGGGCTCAACAAGATGATCTTGACTGCTTGTTTGGACTAAGTGAGGCTATCAGAAAAAAATGCTGTCGGTGGTGGTGGTGTGCAATGCTTGTTCCCCTTTCTCTCCTTGGAAAGCTTCATATAAGCTACCTGAAAATGCAAGCTCAGGTGTTTCAAAGTTCTCTTTTGGAAGGAACTTATTCTCCTTCTGGAGTGAAAAGCTGGTTGCTCTGCTTTGGAGAAGCCAAGGCCCCAGTATTATGGTACTGAATGCAAAATCAGTTTATTCTTTGCATGTATATGAGATATTTGGACCACTTTTCTGGCTTTATGAGCAAACCTGTTCAGTGGTGTCTACTATTTTCTACTCATTGCGAGTACAGAAAACAGTTTGTCTCATACCGTGGCTGAGCACAGTATGAAAGAAATGGCCAAATGGTGTTTCTGACTCTAAGAAAAATGTGCATGTTGGTGTCCCTTTCACAGCTTATGTTTAGCCACATGTGGTTTGCAAAATTGCCCTTTTAAATTTTATTTTTTATTTTGTTGAGATTCCTGTTCATCAGTAACGCTAAGCAGATGCTCAGTCTTTCCATGCTCTATCTGGCCATACAAAGTAAAAACTGATGCCCACGAGAGCTGCCTGTTTAAAAACAAGCCTTTGGTGAGAAGAATAATAAAAGGATTAAGCTTAGATATTTCCTTGTTTTTTACCAAAACCTTTTGGGTAGAGCATTCGAGCTAGTGGCAATAGAAGACGTGAAAAATTTGCAATGCAGCGGGCTTTTCTAGTCATATACAAATGCAAACTGTGTGCTGTGTGAGATGTTAGTAGGAGGCTCCCACTATGCACCACTGAGCTTTTTTCTTTTTTTTTTTTTTCTTTCCCCTTGAAGTTATCCCAAGCTTCCCCTGGGGCTCAGGCTGGATATAGTCTTTCAACAAATGTCAGGGGAGGAGGAAAAAAAAAAAAATCAGTGCTGAATTCTCAGACAAGTACTTATTGCTGTTCCTAACGATAGAAAAATAGGGATGAAACCAAGCACTACTGAATACTCCAATGAGTCTGTGGAGTTTAACCTCCAGTTTCACGTAAGTAACTGCTAAATAGGCTCAAAACTCAGAGACCCAAATAATCATTTCGGTTAATATGAGGACTGAGGGTTGTCATTTTTACACCCTTCACAGCTATTGTGCTCTAACAGAGGACCCTATTATGAACTGGAATTGGGGAAGAGAGTTGCCACCATCTACAGAAATCACAGTCTAGCTGATACTATTGCCCTTGTACCCTGAAGCCTCTGAGCTTGCAAAAGACATTGAGCAATGGGTAAACCTAATGTATTATAATTAGAGATGAGCAAACCTCAAAAGATTAATTAGCTGATGGGCAGTTGTGTGCTCCAAAGATGACAAAGTGTTTTGTGATGCTCACTATTATTGCAGGTCTGGGGTGGGGTTGGGGGCCTCATTCAGGGAGCATTCAAATCCTGGAATCTGGATCTAAGTGTGCCTCTGCTTCTCAGATTTTCAAAACCTGTCTGGCATTCTCTATGGTTTCTTCATAATGTTTCTTATTGCTTTTATATTCCTTGTGCACTTAAATATTTTCTACTTTTCTTACACGCGTGCACACTTGTATGCACATACGTTTCCACCCCTTTCTGTTTTTTAGCAGAGGTGAATGAGATTTGAAGCCATGCCTCCCTTTTCCAAATCATGTTTTAATGTGAGATGAGGAGCTAAGACGAGGGAAATCCTATTCCTCATTATGCAACCATTCCCTAAGATACCAGAGTCTGCAGGGCAGACCGGCTGGGCTGAAATCAGGGCACCACATCATTTCTGCAACATCCTTCTGGATTAACAGGCTGGCAGCACCTTTCCCCAGCACTTTCTGACCAACGTTTTCTACGGACAGCTGTGGAGAAGGATGGAGGACAACAGCTTCTGCCTCCTGAAGAAAGTCGTCTTTTTGTCTGACTTTTCTCCAGTTCAATGACTGGGTATCTCTGTGGACAGAGGTGGCAGGAGAGGCAACCACAGCCATGTTGCACCAGCAACTCTCGCAGAAAAGAGGCAGGACAAGACCTTATCTGTGAGACTCAGCTCAGAGGAATGTCCTTCCAAGACCAGGAAATAAATCTGATGAGCAGCTTCCCATGTGGAGGCTCTCCAGGAAAATGAGCGACCCTGATTATTGCAGCATGCCTGGGAACTGCCAAACTGACTTTGAGCCACACGCCAAGGACAGCCATTTCTACAAATAACCCATTGACTTTTCTGTATTTGAAAGCAAAATGCAATGATTTGATTTTTGAAGAAATTCTGAATTCTCCTTTTATTTGACTCTCACTTGTATCTTCTGAAAGTACTTCTCTAGGGCTCTGGTCTCTTTTATAAAGCACAGGCATAAAAAAATGAGCCAGGTCTCTATCTACAAATAAGAACGGCACAATATTTAAGCTCTTAATTCCTATGAGGAATCAGATGCCAACCAACTTTTGTGGGTTTGGACTTGAAAAATTGAATCCTTTTCCCAACCTGCCTCACATCTGACCTAACTGGACCCCTTTGCCCAGCTCCTTGAAGGTGGACATTCCCAGAGCGAAGGTCAAATGTTCTGTGCTCTGGCAAGTCGTAGAGGAGAAATAAGTTACTGAGTTTCCTGTCCTGAACATATCATATGACAAGATTTGTGGCTTTTGGTGGAAAAATTCAAGATGAGAACCTTTAATCCCAAATATCCCAGCTGTAGTGGAACTATTACTAGCTATATTTATGGATTTGTTTTTAGTGAAGAACATGAATTCATTTTTTTTACAGAAACTTTTATGAAGAACAACACATATGTGAACACCATATCTAAGCTGGCTGGGATGAGTTTGTGTCAACAACAGGAGGAAACTGTAGGTGTAAAAGGGCAGGTCAACCCAGAGAAGTCCTGCCATGGAGTCCTGGGAGGTCCTGGAAGATACGGTCCTTAAATTGCACCAGAAATTTCTAACTGGTTGTAATCAGAAACTAGGCCAAAGCACTTTTAGTCTCTCAGTTGTGCTGGGTGGTGTCATTAAATTAGGAGTTGTATCTAGGGATTGAAATAATGGTGCAAGCTACTGCCAACAGGCTATGAAAAGATGAGCAGAGTGGGACCCCAGAGAAAGCAGTGGTGAGATACACAGCAGGATTGAAACAGAGATGAAAGTTTGGAGGAGGTAGACTGGAGGAAAGCTATCATGAAGGATGAAATGCAGCTGACAAAAGCTTCTCCTGTGCTGGTCTAGTAGGAGTCCTCCACTCCTAGTAGTGGCTGCCATGCAGGTGGACAGTGACACTCACTTTTTTTAAAGAATACTTAACTCCTCAGGTAGAGGGACAGCAAAAAAAAACCCCTTTCTTGATATGACAGGTAAACTCATACTACTTTTATTAACTGAAGAAGCCTTTGAAGGGACTGACAAGCACTTACACCACAGAGCGAGCTCACTGTTCCGCTGTAAGTGGACACAGGCCTGCATCCTGTATGTAGCAGTTTAGCAGTGCCACGCCTGATTTTCATCCTGATTACTTCCTGTTTCCTTCGATCAAAATCACTGCAGCCATTGTGGGTTACAACTCCATAGTACTACTAAGCTTCTAAACAAAGCTGTGTTAGATAGGGTTTGATAGATACAGATCATCATAAGTGGATGACCAATGCACAGTAATAATTTCCTACTAAAACTACAATTGTTCATGCAGCACCTCTGTTTTAATGTCAAATGGGAGAAACATTGCTGACCCTATCGAGCAGCATGTGAGTAGCGTGGCTGTCCTCTCCCCCTTCCAGGGACTGGTCCCAGTGGGTGCCCCCTTGGTCTGGGCTGGCCAGGGTAAGGTGCCCAGAAACCCAGTGTTGGTGGCTGTGTCAAGAACACATGCGGCGGTGGGTTGAATGCTGCTCCTCTCCCACCAGTCATGGGGCTGCCATCCAGGGCTGCTGCTTTGCTTTGTTTCCCAACAGGGCTGGTTCTATTAGGAGACTCTATTTTCTTGTCTAGAGTAAAGATTATGAATGTTATTTTCTTGAGAGCAAACACTGCCTTTCTTCCTCTCCCCAGTGGCTGCTGTTTCTTCTACATGCAATAACCCAAGTTGTCTGGGGATTTGTGTTTGAGCATCTGAGTGAAGAAACAGTAAATAAGACTGTTGGCCCATGGCCAACAGCCAGTACGCTGCCCAAGCCTTCTTTGCAGGTTCTTACTGATGTGTTTATAAGACATGACAGTCCTAACACCCATGCTGATACACCTCTAGCCATGTGGTAGTCATGGGTAATTGCTGATTTTAGTCTTTATTTTCAGTGTACCCACAATGCTGCCAGCACTATTTCCATTTAAATGAGCTCTCTGGGTAAGCTCTGGGGGGAAACTGTATCGGGTTGTTCTGAACTTTCCAGCTTGTCTCAGCCTGTCCAAGAAACAGCCCATCTAAATGCAAGAGGATTGTGGTGGCACTAGTCTGCTTTTCTTGTCTGTATCAAGATAAAAATCAATCTTTCACATGTTGCACTGTTTCTCACAAATGAGAGCAGGAAGCTCTGGCAGTCAGGAAATGGCTGGTTCAGACTGAGCCTGGGGATCAGTCTTCCTTGAGAGTGCCCAGACCCTGGAGCCGATGCTTCCTGCCGCATCTTTCTGCCCAGCCACGGACCCCCTCAGCACTGCTTACAGCATGCATTTATTTGCCCTAAGACCAATGCAGTCCTGTAAAAAGGTTCTGTCTCATTCATAATGAATTTTCCAATGAAAACCTAAATTTGGAGTAAAGTCTGTGCCTAGCTCAACTCATCAGCCCAGAAACAACACTGGAGTTTCAGCATGGTTCCCAGAATAAATTGCTGTTTTTGTGACCGGCATGGTTAATACCTGGGATATGAATCATAATTTTAAATTACAATTCCCACACTGTAATAAGCCTGTGTGAGACATAATCCTGTCTAAAAACTTGCCTTTCCCGGGTGTCCATTGGCAGGTGGACTTCTGTAAGTGGGCAAAGTCTGTGCTAGCTATACTCATCCGATCCCTTGCAAATGTGTATCGTTCCAGTTTCTTAATCTTTCCCAGTCATTGCTTGGTGGCAAAAGGAGCCTTTTCAGGAGGGTTGAGGGGAGGTGGTTTAGTTTTTACCTTCTGTTTGTTTGGGGTGACATTCACTCTTCGTACTTGGTGTAAGTAAATCCTCCAGATCTTGCAGCACAGGGTTTGTACTGGCTTTGTTGTTTCTCTTGTTTTTTTCCTCTTCACGTTGCTGCATCAATAAAACGCATCAAGTTTAGTTTGAAACTGCAGTTGTAATCTGTGAGGTGGTGGCCTGGTGTCATGGCTGGCCTGGCTAAATGTTTGTTGATATGAATATAATCTTTTTGCTGAGTTCAAGGTGCTGAATCTTGGTCTGGTGACCAAGGGTTTTAGGGAAAGAAAGTACATCCCAGGCAGGACCAAGAGCCTGGGAAGTGATGGCTCGCCTCTTTTAGGGCAAAGCACTTGCTGATAATGTGATTTAGGTCTACCAGGCTTTCTGGTAGATTGGCAACTGCTAATCTGCCCTCCCTGGGGTTTTGGTTTGTTTTAAATGTGGACCTCTTGGGAGGGAGGATGTCAGTGATAAATGCCAGAGGAAGAGGAGGAAGGCATGGTAGCAAGGGGATGGGCTGTAGGGTTGTCCTTGGTTTTACTTGCATACATTTAGGTCTTCAAAAGATTTTGTTTTGGATGGCAGAGGGAGGAAAATACCCGGGGGCTGTTTCTGCTCAGGACAAGCATGCTGGCCAGGGAAGGGAGAAGCTGCCCTCTCTTATGCAGTGAGAAAGCTTGGACAGACTTCACTCCAGCTCCATCCCTCCTCCCAAAAGGGTGACCTGCCAATGGACGAGTTGTGTGCTGGAGCCATAGAATGCAAGGCAGCTCACGGCCTTGCTACAGCTGAGAGGTCCCAACCCACAGAGCAGCCTCCATCTGTTTGACAAACCTGGCAGACTTTGCGGGCAGCCACGGCAGATATCTCTGAGCTCAGGAGGTCATTGCACAGGGGTCTCTGGTGAGCTCCAACTGCTGACCACCCATGCCATGACCAGGCAGCTCCCATCCCTCGCTCCCTAAGCTGCAGGGCTGTGCTGATGCCCTCCCTTTCTTCCCGCTCTGCTGTGTACCCCTTTTCTTGCCAGGTTTGGCTGCCTCAGCAAACCTACAGGTGCCTGTGGGACAAAGATACATAAGGTATGTGAAAGGCAGCTGCTTGTCTGGAGATGTTTCTGTTCCTTTGGGTAGTGCCAGGCCCTGCTTTGTGACCCCTCCATAGGCGTTTATGCTCCCTTAAACCCTGATCACAACCAGTTTGTGCAGTGTGAAATAGACTATGTGCCCCTAAGTCCGTATGTGCTGTAGCATGTGTTCAGCTCTTGCAACACTTAAGGATGCCCTACGCACCAAGACCCTTATTTTAAGCCATATGCATGAGTGATCAGTTCTGAATGTGAGCATTCGGGTGTAATTTATGGCGTCTCATTTCTCCATGCTCACATCCTCACTTTTAATGTTGCACCGATCTCTGCTTTATGCAATGCATCGCTTGATGTGGCATTGCTTCCTTGGCTTGAATCCTGCCCTGTACTGGTAAAAGGGCTGATACCAATCCTTAGATGGCATCATATCCTCTCCTGATGCAAGACTCGATACTTTGGACACATGGATGTAGTACAAAACAGCACAGGGTTAGAGACCCAACAGGGATGCTCTGGGGGAAACAGGTGCTGCCAGACCAGCACAGGCCCAAGCAGCAGGACACCTTTCCTGTTTCTCATTGAGACTCATTTTCTGAGCAGAGCAGTGCTTTTGCAGGTATTCTGCTGCCAGACCTAATTCATATTAGTTCAGGGGTGCCTGCATTATGGTACTCTGCATGTTGCAACTTCTCCCAGTTCTGGATATCATAAGGCCCACATTCTACCCTGCTAATTTGAGTCGTATCTGTCTGTATCTTGCTTTTCCCATCTGCATAGCAGAGACAGACAGCAGCATCCTTTGTAAAGTGCTTTGAGAATTACTGGTGAAAATGTTATTGCCATATTGTTATTTATGGCTCTTTGCTCTTCAGCTTGTACAAAATCTGGCTGTGGTTTTGATAGGCTTATCATTGTCCCTGGGAAATCTCAGGCTCCAAAACATTACTTGAACTTTGAGGTAATTTATTTTTGTAGATGGAAAGCACGGTTTATGGGAAAACTCACTGTAGTTTTGATGTATGAAATAGCAGCCTATTATGGGATGTGACCATTCTTTGCTGTTAGCCATTAAATACCATCAGAGAGGACTGAACAAGCATAAAATGCGTCTTCTCCTTGTGTCACTAATGTGTCCAGAAATGAAGAGCAATTTAAAAGCATATGTTGCTCATCAAACTTGAAGTGCATGGTATTTCAAAGACGGCTTTGCCAGATCAATACTTACCATTTGCATTTTCTTCTTCAGCTCTGCATTGGCGCGCTGGTATGCTTCAGCCACAGCATTTAGGTAATAGATGGCGAGGCTACAAAAACAAATGTGTTGCTGTAGTGATAGGATTAGGGGAGAGAGAAAGTTTCACAGGGAGGGAACATTTAATTTTTGCCTACCTTCTAATACCTAGTTTTCCCCACCAGCTGTCTCCAAACTGCCTTTAGAGGCTCAAGCCTTGGGAAAAATTCAGGCTGACTCGTGGCATGGTCAGGTAAGATGGGCTGAGCCAGTCTAGTAGCTCACTTCTGCCCAAACAGAATTCAAACGACCATCCTGCCCTCCTGCCTCTGCCTTGGCTGGCCGTGGGCTACCTCTGCTTCCTTTGCACTAGCCTTGGCCCTTGGGTCTTTCCTTGGTGGTGAGCTCATTCAACTTGTTACTTGGGTGAAAACCAGCTCAACTGATAAAGCACATGGCTTCCTGGCATAGCTCAAAGGAAAATGAAAACAGACACCAGGTCACACAGGGAACTTAGATAAAATTAGGAAACAGGGAAAACAGTGGCAGGCAACAGTCCTCAAGGTACAGTCTGCCTTCCTCCTCAGCCAGGACTGACACTCTCCTGCAGCCTGACAAAGGGCTGTTGGGAGCAAGCAGAGATGGGAATTGAGGGAGAGCAGAAGCCAGGTCAAAGCAGAGCCACTGGCTTTTGTTTTGATCCCTGCCTCTGCAAAAAGGGCATGCCAAAGCCAGGGGAAAAACAAGCCAAGCTGGAGGGAACTTGAAAGGCAAGTGGGATGGGAGAGGGCGTGTTGGCAGCCAGCCTTTGGTGCATGAGGGGGCCCGTGTTTTAAAACATGCCCAAGCGTTTGGGGCTGTCACGCCACTGCTGCCGCTCGCCAACCAGTAATATTTTGGTTGTCAAAAATGTCTCCTCCTGCTTTTGTAGAGTGCTTTTATTCTTCTAAATTGTAAACATCATCTGCTTGATAACTCTGAGCCATTCCCAGGAAAAGCACCAGCCATTCAGTTCATCACTAGAGTTTTCATTTTTTTTAGTCTGCTTTTTTTTTTTTAATTTTACAAGAGAATTTTCTACTCCTTAAAAAAAAAAAAAAAAAAAAAAGGTTTCCTGACAGTTCATAAGCTGCTCGTGTGGCTCCCGCCCAGGTTCAGCATCCTCAAACTAGACTCGAGGGTTTTGTCAGCAGAATGCCTGACTCTAAGCCCAGCAAGGTGCCATGTACTGGCATATTGGTTTCCAGGTGGGAGATCAGAAGGGGGTACTTTGGATGGCCTGTTTTGAGGCTTTTTGCAGGGGTCTGTCTGGAGGAGGCACACTTGCTTCCTTTTGCCTAGGATTAATCCAAAACTCAGTCTTGGTGAGTTTGAAAATTGTTATTTTTGATTAGGAAATATATTGCTTTGTAATCCAGGGCTTTGGTGCTGCTCTGCCATTTTTGTTGTGACCAGCCAGCATGTAAGTGCCTGGAGCATCCCTGTTTTGGTAAAGATAACTGGATCTGCCTATTCAAAGCCTTCTGGGATGCCATGCGCTCTGTTTCTGAGCTGCCTTCTAAAGTTCAAATCCATTCCCATTCCTTTTTCAGTCCTTTCTCACCCTCTGCATTAGCGGCCAGCATCATCTCCAACCACCATGGCTTCCTCCCCTGCTGACTTCTGTGTTTAATGGGGCATTGATGGGAAGAATATGAACTCACCACGTTCCCCTCCCAAACACTGTGAGATATGAGCCCACTCTGTCTGCAGGCTAAGCCTGGGTTTCCTCTGTCCTTGGTTTATTGCAGGTTTATTGTTCAAGGGAGGTTGAGTTTGTCCAAGATTGCGCTGCCCTTAAGGGATCTTGGGAGGGAGAGGAGAAAGGGACTGTGCCTCAGAAAGGGGATTTGTGGGGATGCCTTTCCCGCAGTTCAAATTTGCAGGTAGTCAGGCGGATTTGGACTGGGTTGTTCAGGGCAAGACTCAGCAATGCTGAAGCAGGCTGGGTGATCCACCAAGGTGTATGTCAGTGTCCTGGGCAGGTCCTACAGGTGTACTGAATTTGCTACTGAATTCCTGCTAGGGCTGGTTCCCAGAAAAGGCAGAGCAAAGCCATGTCCTGGTCTGACTGTAAGCAGCAGCATGAGGAGCTGTAAACTTTGCTGGGAACTCAAGTAAGCATTAACAAATGGCATTTATCCACTTTTAATGGGGTGCTTTAGACCTCCCTGTCTCTAAAATGAGCCTGGGGATGCATCCTTATGATTGAGCTGCCTAGCATGGATGCTGCATGGCCCTGGCACTCTTCTTCTCTGATTTACTGCTCCCCAAGAACTGGGGAGAGAGTGTGGGTCACTCTCTTTTGTGATCTTACTGGCCTCAAGACCCAGGGAGAAAAGTGCCATGGCTTTTACAACAAGAGACTCATATACCATCAATGACTGTCCAGCATGGACGATTAATGGCACTCCCCTTAATATGATTGAACCCGAGAGTTCTGAGAAATACCTGGGCCTACACGTAGACCCATGGAGAGGAATATCAAAACCAGAACTACTGGAGAATGTAAAGGACTGGCTACAATGGATTGGGAAGGCTGCTTTAAAGCCATTTCAGAAGGTGGACATCTTGAAAGGATATGCTATCTCACGACTGATCTACTTGGCAGACCAGGCCGATGTGAAAACTATGTACCTGGAAACCCTTGACTTGGCAATTTGAGTGGCCATCAAGGAATGGCTACATCTCACAGTAAGTACATGTGATGCCATCCTATATTCCAGCACTCGGGATGGAGGCCTAGGTATCACCAGGCTCTTGGGATCGATTCCCAGTGTGCAGCTCCGAAGGCTACACAGAATTGCACAGTCTTTGGATGAGATAGTATGAGTTGAGAAGAGGAACTTGAGAAAGAATTTGAAAAACTATGGATTGCAGCAGGAGGGGATAAGGGAAAAGTTCCACCTATCTGGGACCCAAGAACAGTAATGGTGATATCTGAGGAACACGGAGGTGAGGAACCAGTCTCGGAATGGGAGATACCCACTCCAGAAGTCATTTTTCTGAGGCCCTGTAACTGGAGGAAACAGGAATTCGAAAACTGGACCAAGTTGGTTTCCCAGGGCCATGGTATTTCCAGCTTTGAGAAGAATAAGATCAGTAACAACTGGTTAGACTTTTATAGGTGCATTCCCCACAGAAAGCTCATCACCTCATTACAGTTGGGAGCCAGCATCTACCCAATGAGAGAATTTCTAGCAAGGGGTAGACAGGAAAGTCAAATTAAATCTTGTTGACACTGTCAAGTGGAGAATGAGTCCTGCACACATATTATTGGATACTTCCCAGCAGTACAGGATGCCAGGATTAAAAGGCACAATCACTTATGTGAATTGTTAGCTGAAGAGGCGAAAAAGGAGTGGGTAGTATTCCAAGAGCCGCTGCAGAGATGAACAGAATGAACTCTATAACCCGAACCTGGCATTCGTTAAGGAAGATCAAGCCCTGGTTGTCAACATCACAGTTAGGTATGAAAGTAAATTAACATCTTTGGCGGATGCAGCAGCAGAAAAGGTTAAGAAATGCCAACACCTAAAAGATCAAGTGCAGGAACTGACTCATGTTAATAGCATTAAATTTATGGGATTTCTGCTAGGTGCATGTGGAAAATGGTATCAGGGCAACTATGAATTATTGAAAGAACTTGGGCTTTCTAGTTCCCAGCAGGAAAAGTTAACTCATGGATTATCAGATCGAGCAGTAGTCTCTTCAGTGGACATTATGCATATGTTTGCTAGTAAAGTAAGAACCACTGTAAAATCTTAATGTTTGATTGTAAATATGTTATATGATGATTTAGAAATAAACTGACCTTTCATCTTTATCTACCTAAGGCCAGACCCCCCTGGAGCTGCTGAGGGTGACAAAATCTTGTGATAATGAGGGTGAGAGTAAGTAGGGACGAATTGGGGCTCGGTATCATGACGTGTCACCATTCCTGCCAAAAAGACAATTATCACTGGTCTTTACCAAGGTGGATGGGCCACCTATACTTAACCTGGAAAAGGAACATGTATATAATTATATATGTTTGATAAATAGCTTGCACAGTAGTTTTTAATCTTTTCCTCCTTCCCCTTGATGCTGTAAGGTGCTTCTAGCTTCTGCCAGGAAGCTCTGCAAGCCATGGCTTGAAATCCTGCTTCCTGACCCAAGTGGGATTAGGTTACATGCCTATGTGCAAAGTATCTCTGTTTCTTGCTCTGTTTCCTTTTTCCCTTGCCCTCAGGCAGGTAGAAACATGACAGTAAGTTTGACACCCATGTCACCTGCTGGACCCCATCATTGTCTGGGACTAGAAGCC
The DNA here is from genome assembly GCA_031468815.1 of Morus bassanus. Classification (NCBI taxonomy): domain Eukaryota; kingdom Metazoa; phylum Chordata; class Aves; order Suliformes; family Sulidae; genus Morus; species Morus bassanus. The sequence continues at coordinate 50,955,401 of CM062567.1, read as the reverse complement.
AAGAAGAGAAATATACAGAAGAGTAATTTTAGATTGCACCTGGAAAAAGAGAGGGGGTTATCATGGCTTGAGAAAATGACTTAATTCAGGCCATAAAGGTGGAAAACACACTTTTTGTGTGTCTACCATCAAAATCAACAGACTGTCCATCTACGATCCACCTGTTGCTCTTTGTAGAGGCTATTTGTTATTTAGGCTGCATTGTAGGTTGCCTTGCCTGCTACTTTGAGAGCTGCTGGCTCTCTGCTCATCAGGACCAAATGAAGCTCCAGCAGTTGTGTCTCCCTGGTTTTAATCTCTTGGCAAGCTGGATGGGGATCAGCGTAAAGACTAGCTCCAGCTTGACCCTGTCTACCTGTCTGCACCACAGCAGAAATAGCAGCAGAAGCTGAAGACTTTCAGGGAGAAAGCAGGAAACTGGGGACTTGTATGTGATCTATAGTTATCTACTTTCTGGAGAAAATGATGAAAGAGACGTAAACCTAAGTTTCTGGCCACTGGTAGCCATTGGTTACAGGACTGTAAGCAAAAGGACTGTTACCTTGCTCTTCTGGCAAAATTTTAATTGGGGTAGTTAGATTCTGTCTCCCTGTATATTTAGGTCATTTTTGTAGGCATATGAAGATCATGTGCTAAATTTGAGTCCCTTAATTGTAAAGTTTCTGAGATAGGAAAAGGACCCAAGCCTTAGGAAAAGTCCTTGTAGGGTAGCTGTAATTTTGCCTGGGATTATCCCAGGAAAAGTTTGCATGCACGTAGCAAGCAGCGCTTCTGCAAGACACCTGATGCTCTTGGGGCATACAAGAGCTACTGCCAAGGGTCTGTAGGTCTGACTTGTCCAAGCACCATGGGGGCACCCACTTTTTTAGGGCTGTGACTCTCTCGGTAGCTGAACAACTGGAAATCACAAATATCCAATATCCTCAAAGGCTGCACAGGCAGTGTATCTGGGTGGGAAATGAAGATGTTTGAGGTAATGTGGACATATGGTATCTCTGTTTGCAGAGGGGATCGGGGCAGAGACAAAATGGTGCCTCGAGGAGAGATGGAACAGTGGGAAGGCTGTGGTGCAGGAATAGCCCAGACTGGGAAGGGGTGATGAAAGGTCTCTCTTCAGCAGATAAACTGGGTTTGTGCTGTTTCCTGTCCTGGCTGCCAGTGGAGGAAGGGGCAGGAGACTGTCACTGAACAAAATATTATTTTCAAATGTCTACCACTCTCCCACCACCTCTTATTTGGGGTTACATCAAAGCCTCAGAAAACTGACCTGCAGCCCTTCTGTAAAGGTTATCTGTTTGGGGTGGATTAGTTCTGTGGTCTTCATCTCATGTTTGTGGTACTATCTGCTAGTGCTACTGTGAAGCCTGCAGGAATAGAGCTAATAACTCAATAATATGCTTGGCTGTGCTAGGGATGTAGTGTGAGACTTCCTGTCTCCTGCATGTATCTGATCTGATTCTTTTAAGTGTAGGATCTGTCTGCACGAGTTACAGTATCTGATCATCTTTATTTAGGTTAAAATGAGTGAGTAGTTCAAGGCAGGTAGAGGGATGACAGGTAATTTTCAGTTTAACTGGGATTTTTCTCAGGCTGTTTTATGAGAAACTTTGTAACATGTGAACTTGTATTTGATTTAATTTAATGGCATTATATTCAGAGTAACCTGTTCAGAATGAAGGATCACGGTGGCTAAGAGCGGCTGTACTGGATCAGCCCAGAGGCCCATCTCCAATATGTGTGGATGCCCAAGGAAGAGTGAGCAGGCAAGCATATGTAATACACTTCCCAACTCTCTCCCTGTCTCCCACTGTTTAGCCTGGAGTGTTTAGAGCTGCCTATAAAATTTGGCCACGGCTCTCCCACTCATTTTGATAGCTATGGAAACCTCAAGAACAATGCCAAAAATATCTTTTTAAAAAACAAAAAAGGAGAACTGCCCTAGTCCTAATGCTGCTGAAGGTGCTAGGCATTAAGTGTGGTTTCAAAGCTGAAATGATCAGACAACACTGAAACAAATTCCAGATGTATTATTTGAGGGGGAAAAAAAAAAATCAAACAAACACCACCACCTCCAGCCCCCCCCCCAAAAAAAAACCCCAACAACCTAAACAAAACCCACACTTCTTCATATTTTTGGAATGTGTAATTTCTGAATACCCTGGCTTGGCAGTGCTGTAAATACCACCAGCTGTGACAGAAATTGCTTGTCCAAAAGGCACCAGGATGAAACTGTCCATTTATTTCCTGCTGGCTACTGAAAATTTTTCGTACGGAAGCTGTGAGAGCTTTGATACCCACAAGGCCTCTGTCAGCAACGCATTTCATCTACAAAGTTGTGTTTAATTGGGTCAGGAAATTAAATTTTGAGAAATTGGGTTGGGCACAGGGGAGGGGGGTCAGGAGTGTGTGTCTGCCCTAATCCAGGCTGTTATCTCAACAGAAGCTGTATTCAGACCTCACTAACATCCCAGCATTTTTTGTTTTCAACCTCCTCCCCCTAGCCAGGCATGTAATATTGCAAGTAAAACTTACACCATGAGCAGAATTGCAGGTATGATCAGTCCTGGATTTGCCACATAGCTGAAGATCTTGGCAACAAAAAGTGGAAAATCGAGCTCGATGGTCTCTTGAATGACTTCATACATCCTTTTCTTTCCACTGGAAAGATAAACGGCCAGTTAAGGAGTGTAGGTATTTCCAGGAGGGACAAAATAGCTCCTAATCTAACAATGCGAAGTAACATGTTTCCTCTCTCTTTCAGGGAGCATCAGCTTGCTGTTGGCCACCAAGGATTTTTAGATGCCTTCATTTTAAATTATCTATTGGTCTATCTGTTCCCCCCTGCCCCCATTGATTATAAGAATAATCTTTGGTAGGCCAGCTTACTCCTGGAGTTAATATATTTATTTCCACTTGTGGCTCCTTTATGAGTACTGACTGTTTACCCCTCTGAAATGTATAAAAACCTACAGATTGCAGTAACTATACATTTCTGATCAATATCTTGTTAAATACGGCCTTTTCACAGTAGAGATGATTTTCCATATGCAAATTCTGTCTTTCTGAAATAATGAGCCAACTTGAAGAGCTGCTAAGTAATGACAAAAATAGCAAGCTGTGATTATTGCTTAATAGGAAACTCAGTGAAAGTCATTTCCAACTGGATTGATAAAGCAGATGAGAGTATTCTGTACGAAAGGAGAACAAATCTGTAAAAGGCTGGCTTATGTAATTGACCTTCTCTCCCCAGTGTCTCTGGGTCTGTGAATTCAGCCCAAGGAGTGCTATTCCACATCTTTAGGCTCATTGCCTCCTGAATCTTGCAGGATTCTGCTCAGGAAGGTGTTGGACTCTGTCCTGATGATGAGAGTCAATAAAGACAAACTTGGCTAAACTGTATCCCAGCTTCATCAACTGCCTTAAGCCCAGGACAGCTGAGCTTTCAGTTGAGTTGAGAGGGAGTGCCAAGGGTCTGAATCAGGCTGAGTGGCTTTTGAAGGGTTGATAGGGAATTGAAATAGCTCTTTGACTTTGCAGATTAGTCATCTCCGAATGATAGTGTGGGTGCAACAAGTTTCTTGTCAAATCTTCTGACATTGCTCGTTGACACCTGTCCTTGTAACAGAACTGAGGGAAATTTGGTCTCTTGCCTTCTCCCCCGAGTCTTTCTATTGTCATTCTCCTTTAGCAAGTGGATAACCTAAAACAGTGCATCTACAGGAACAGTTTGTTCCAAGCTGGCTCCTTGCTGAGTCAGACTCAGTGGGCCCAGGAAATGGCATCACTGAATCAAACTAGACTTTATTAGCATGTTAATCTGGTCCACTGAATGCTCTATGCAGTGCTGATTCTGTCCTAAGAAAAAAAAAATAAATAATAATAAAAAAGCTGCAACTCCTCAGGTTCAGACCTATCCCTTTCTTGCTATTTTTGAACAAAATTCAACACATAAAATACATCTCATGCTGTAGGACTTCTTGGCTCTATGAAAGGTCTTAGAAGGAGGCTTTGGATCCCTGTTTTGCTCCCACAATGTTCCTGAGAGCCTTAGGGGTGCTCCAATTGCTTTTTTACTGCAGGCTGTACCCTGCTGTCCCACCCCTGCTGTCCTCTGGTGCTTTCATTGGTGTGTGTTGCCCACAGCTGGGCACAGCCTGTTGCCTCACATTGCTAAGGATTTAACCAGATGGAGAATGGAGGCATTTCACCATCTCTGCTGGAGTCCAGGTCTTATAACGTTATGAAAATAATCCCATGTATCAGAGCAGAAAACTGGCATTTTGGATGTTTTGCTAGTACCTGAATGGTCCACAGTCAAAGGAGGGAGGCAGGGACATGATGGTGTAAGCCACAGGCAGCAGACTGAGGAACAGGATCAGCAGCAAAAGTCCCATATAAAAATTATTAGACTTGGATGCTTTGAAGACTCGTTCATGAGGGACATTGCTACTCATGACAGCCCAGCACTGAAAATACATGGAGGTTAATAAGCGCAGCACGTTTATACCCATGAGCCCTGGTGCGTAAAAGGATCCCATCCTGAAAAGAAAAGGAAAGGAGAATTTTTTGACAGACTGGAAGGTTTTTTTATTTTCAGAAAAAGCAAAAGAAGTGCTCATGTGGTAGCAAGTTTACCCACAAATAAAGTCTGAGCAGGCTGGCTTGTGCTACCCCTGTGCTCCCAGAGGAGGAGCTGCCTGCATCTATGTTAGGGTACGGTAACCATACATTGATGACCAGCAAGGTCCCAGACCCCTCAGTGCTTGTAAAGAAAGATTTTCAGTTTGTGATAAAAATCGCTTGGGGATCGCTTGGAAAATATCAGGCGAGTGTAACCAGCAGGGGGAGACCTCCCTGAGTCTGCAGAGATGTTGTAGTAGGGGAATGGGCAGGAATCATCAATCTGTGGCAAAAGAAACCTTACTTCCAGAGGACATGAAGGTGCAATGTGCTGTTGCCTATTGCTTCTCATGCTGTCACAGCAGGGCAGAACAGCTCCTGTTTGCCCTCCCTTGGGGCAGTTTTGGGATGTGCCTCTCCTGCCTGACCTGCTCAGCTGGCTCCGTGCCCACCCTTGCATTGACATGTAAGCTCGTGGTGCCCCCAAAATCCTTTCTGATCTCCTCCCCTAGCATGTGGGCCATCTTAATACATTTTTACCACTGGAAAAAGATGACTTTATAAAAGTGAGAGTGGGGCAGGGTTTGCAAGACTGTTCTCTGCTGCAGTTATGCCACTGCTACTCTTGGAGGAGTAAGCTGGCATTTTAAATTTCCACATTTATAGTCAAGCACAGAAAGCCAAACCATCAGAGAAAGCAAAACCCAAAGGTTATTCTAGCTGGCTTGGAAGATTTCTAACTCCACTGGCAGGTTTTCCAAATAGTGCAAAAAACCCAACAACAACAAAAAAGGAAATATCTTACCAAATCATTCCCTGGTTGAAGACCAGACCCAAAACATTGCCGCTAATGTCAAACTCTGCATAGGATGGCTGCACAGGGAAAGAGAGGAGAGCATGTTGTTGCTAGAGGTACCTGATATTGTTTGCTGTTGGGTATAAGGACGCTTATTTAAGCCTGGTATGATGGGATTTCTGGGAGAGCTCCCTTTGCGTGCGTACTGCTTGAGTGACCAGCAGCAGTGCCGTGAAAGCAAAATTGGAGCTATTGTGCTGTGGGCTGCTGCTTCTCTCTTGGCTTGCTGAAAATTGGAAAGATACATGGAGGTGCTTAGAGTTGCTCTGTGTTTATTTCTCCCTGCTAATATAAAGCCAGCTGTGAGCAAAGAAGCCATGGCACGGAACTAGGTTTTACACCCCAGCTGGTGTATCTGGCTAGACTTTCAGTTCCACCCTGGTAAAATTTTGAATGTTTGAACGGTGGTAATGATGAGCTGGAGAGCAAATGCTATTCCAGATATATCTATGTCCCCAGGTCTTGCAGCAGCAGGCTGCTGAAGAACAGAAACAGAGGGCAAAGGGAGAGAAATATGAGGGAATATATGACCTGATGGGTATCTGGTGGCATTTTTCTCTGTGCTAGCCTGTAGTTAAAATACTGCTTTATATGGAGTAACCTGTCTGATGTGGGTGCTAATGGTGGTAAGTCCAGAAGAGGCTGGTCTAATCTATTTACAGTATTTGTTGTTTTACAAACTATTATTCTGCTGGATTTGCCTATGATGAAGCTACTGTTTCTTCTATGTATATCTGCTTCTGTGCACACAAATCTCAGATGACTTTTGGCAGATTAAACTGTGTGTAAAGTTTTTCTTTTACATTTTCTTGAAAAAAGTCTGTATTTTTTTACTACAATGCAGAAAACATGGTTCTAAGAAGTGATGGGTGATGCCCTTATATGTTTGAAATGTTCTGTGCAGTATGTCTGTTTTTCACGCAATTTGCATGTACTTAATATTGCCGTCAGTTCATAAAGTTGAGGTTTAAGATGTTTGTCTTTTATGAAGAAAACTTGAAAGGAGCCTAGTCAGAGCCTTGCTTAGCTGACTGCTCACAGCTTTGGGAAGGGATGGGTGCAAAAATTGTTTTCTTTGTTCCTTTGACTCCAGTCCATTTCTACTTCAAACCTTTAGCTAGAGGTTAATATTGGCTTCTTTTTCCCCATTAAAATAAAGACAACTTTCAGAACCTGCTGTCCTCTGCCTTGAGTACTTCTCTGTGAGAAGGCTGGGTTAAACAAGACACTTATTCACTATATACATTAGAAAAACACATATACAATTGTGCTGGCGCACATGGCTAGGTTGGGTTAGATGGCTGTTACCAAACCATCTTTCACTCCTTTTTCGTTCCTGGGCCAGGGAAAAAAAACCCCAACACCTACTTAAGCACCAGTGGAGTAATACACATAGCACCAGGAAGAATACACAAATCTCCCAAAGATGTAGAAGAAAAAGAGGAGGGAAGCCCATGGTGCTTTCTTCTTTCTGTAACTGTCATGGGAGCTGCTTGGCATGAAAGGAGAGTTTTGCCTTTGCCAGATTGCAGAACGCCAACCCTCTAGTGCTGCCCATGTTATGGGCTACAAATTAATGTTACTACTTAGTACTAATAAATAAGGGCCTCGCTTTGCTCCTTCTGAGCTCCCTGGGTTGGACTGTTCATTTGCAAAAGCTGATCTGCTGGAGTATGTTAGTCTGGTCATCCCCTGACAGATGCTGAATGGGGTTTGTTTCTCAGTGCAAAATCGCCTTGCAGCCCACCTGGGCTGATGCCGAATGCCAGGGGAAAGGAGAGAGGGAAGTGCAGAATAAGCCCTAAAGCATTTCTTTTAAATTTCACGGAGAGGTGGAGGATGGATGTCCAGGAAATGTTTGGGTGTGGGTTTTTTTAATACATCAAGGAGTGCCTGTAGGATAGCAGAGACTTCCAGTTATTTGTACAACTGAGATCTTAAGAATGAAGAAACCCCTGTGTGGTATTTCTAAAGGTTGTTTTGAGGAAAGCATCTAAAAAAAAAAAATCAAAGGTGGCTAACAAAGTGAGAGGAAGACATGGCCAGGAGGAGGAAACCAGAAGCTTCAACAAGACTGTGATCTGTGAGCATACGCAATGGGAGTAATTTCATTCTGCTTGGCTGCCAGGGGGGTCCTCTGAGCTCTGAAATCCCTCGACCACCCTGGGAAACATCCTCTGCCTCCCCCAGAAGAAATACAAAGAGCTCCACAAGCAGCAAAATCAAAAGAAGCTGTATCAAAATCGTGGCCAGCAGGCCGAGGGAGGGGATTCTGCCCCTCTACTCCGCTCTGGTGAGACCCCACCTGGAGTGCTGTGTCCTCCTCTGGAGTCCTCAGCACGGGAAAGACATGGACCTGTTGGAGCGGGTCCAGAGGAGGGCCACAAAAATGATCCGAGGCCTGGAGCCCCTATCCTACGAGGGCAGGCTGAGGGAGTTGGGATTGCTCAGCCTGGAGAAGAGAAGGCTGCTGGGAGACCTTCTTGCAGCCTTTCAGTACTTAAAGGGGGACTATAGGAAGGGTGGGGGCAATCTCTTTAGCAAGGCCTGTTGCGACAGGACAAGGGGTAATGGTTTTAAACTAAAGGAGGGTAGATTTAGACTGGATATAAGGAAGAACTTTTTTTACAATGAGGGTGGTGAAACACTGGAACAGGTTGCCCAGGGAGGTGGTAGATGCCCCATCCCTGGAAACATTCAAGGTCAGGTTGGATGGGGCTCTGAGCAACGTGATCTAGTTAGAGGTGTCCCTGCTCACTGCAGGGGGGTTGGACTAGATGGCCTCTAAAGGTCCCTTCCAACCTAAAGCATTTTATGATTCTATGATTTGCCTGTTGTGCCTCAACTGCCTTTGCTTGACCAGGCCCCTGTAGACACCTGCAAAGCCCTCCTCTTTGTTCTGCTCCAGACCCCTCCCAGAAACCCTCCCAGTATGACAGCTAGGGAGCTGGTGCACTGCTATATTTGTAATCTTGCAAGGTATATCTATCTCTGTCTGAATCCATCTGGTTTTGTCACTACTTATGTGAAACAATGGACTCTTTCATTTTCTCTCATTATTTTCTTCTGTATTTGTGCAGCTCCAGTACGGGCTGCTTCGGTAATGTAGCCTTTATGAATACCAAAGAGTCCAGCACTGTTGTGTGTTATACATACATGAGAGGGGAAGGAAATGCTCCTTGCTCCACTGCAGCAGAAGTAACACCAGCTTCCAGCATCGATCAGAAGACGGTGCTGTGAGTAACGCATGCTACTCTCTGTGGGGTGGGCAACAAACAGGAAGGTCTGGGGCTTTGAGAAGAGGTATAGAAGGCCCCAAAGGGTTGAGGTTATAACAATTGAATGAACATCAGATTAATTTATTTTAAGATTAATTTTTTTTTAACTCAACTTCATGTTTTAAACACCTAAAGTGAGAGAGAGAGCTGTGTTTTTGTAGGGTTCTTTGTGGAATGGAACTAATTGATCCAAGGGAGTGATGCAGAGACTGCCTACACCAATTAAATTATCAGGCAAGACCGGAGGACCACTGGAAGCATTCAAAACCAATCTGTTTGTAGCATTTGACCAAATGGCCCTAAATTACTTCTGTCTTCCCAGCTCTGAGACACTGACTTACAAATCCAGCCTCTAGGTCCCAGCACCAACAATAATTCACAAATCTGACGAAGCAAGCTCGGAAGAAATCTCCTACCAGGATGGTTATGTAGGTCACCAGGATATCAGACACAGTGAGCCTTACGAACTCCTGCAATTTAAAACAAGGAAGAAACATTTAGCTCCTATAATTTCAGTAGCGCATATGGGACTGTATTTTTTATTAAGCCATTTGTCTTTATATGACAGTAACCTTCAGAAAAGCATGTCATGAGCAAACTGCCTGCCTATTTTCAAACACTTGGCAGTGCCTAAGCTTTACCTCTGTGCTTGGGAACCACGAGCTCCATTACAGCCATTAGCCCTGATAGTTGCCGCTAGCATTATTGACTGCACTATATATTGTGGCCGCACATAAAACAAGCAGAATGTTAATGCTGCAATAATGCCAGTGTAAAACATACATACACCAAAGGTAGTTTTGATTGTGCGTAGCTCTGCTACGGCTCAGCTCTGTAACCTTCGTGTGGACTCCTGAGGAAATTGCTCGGTTGTAAACAAAAGCTGCAAGGAAGTGTAGAGAGGGGAGATGTGCAAGACAAGAAGGGTAAAATTGCAGGCAGAAGTAAGACTTGTAGGATGGAGATAGCTGGTGTCCCAAGGATTCAAAAGGAAAAACACAAGAAAAGGGTTAAAAGTCTGAGGGGGAAAAAACAAGGATTTGCGTACCATTGGGTGTACGCAGTAATGCATAGCCTCATAGCTTGGTAAGACCTAGCTACCTCTATCAGCCAATAAATAATTGATTTTACTTTTTAAGTTGTGCATAGTCTGGCTGCAGAACTTCCTGGTGCAAGGTGAAGGTTGCAGGGTGCATTTGTGGGGAAAAACTCTGAGGACTTGAAGGCCACCCTGCATGCATTTCAGGGGGTTTATTTTTGCCTTATTCTGCTCTCATCCCATGGCCTTATAATGCTTTAGAGGTTGGGACATGTCAGGGGTTCCCTTGAGACATGTTCTCTGGTTGGGTTTTACTCGTGCTCCAAAGCCTCTCTGCAACGTGAACTGAAGTGCAGCAATAAGTGGAGAAGGCAGGTTTGCTTCAAAGGCACAGTTCTGATCTGAACAAAACCACGATGCAGGCATGGCTGCAGACTACCCAGCCTTTTATGCTCTTCATGGCAAGTGCCACAGAGCTGTGTGTGCCCTGAGCGCTTCCAGCTGGGGATTTCACTAGCATGGCTTGAGAACCGTGGCCAAGGACTTACACTGCCTTGGTGCTGCTATGTGAGATTCGGGAAAGGAGATGATATTTGTGAGGAAAACTTCAAGCCTGGAAATGCTAAAAACATCATCAACAACAAAAAACCGCACCCCAAACCGGCCCAGAGACTTACTACATAATGAGTTTCTTACAATGCCAACAGTTGTCTCCCAGCAGGGTCCCCTGGGCACGTCTGCGGGATCAAGGGGAGGTGGGGTGGCAGTGCTGCCATTCCCCACAGATGAGTTGTGCTGGCCAAGCAGTGTCCAGTGTGTGATGTTCTTCACCACATCCTCTTCAGCCAGCTGCAACGAAGAGACACCCCCCAGCTGAAAATGTCAGGAAATAGGGGTCCCAGAGGATGTGTTTGGAGAAACAAGGCATTGGGCTCCCCCTCCTCCCTACCAGTTACCACCCATCATGTAAGCATCTGCTTACAACAGAATTGCAGTGCTGACAACAGCACTGAAACTCCTTGTCTTTTGCCAGGAGCAGGGGAGCAGCAGCTCTTTGAGACCAAAAGCAGATCGGGGCACCATGAGTTTTGGGGAGCTAGCAGCCTGCTCCCCGCACGTGGAGGAGCCAGACCCCCTTCAAGACTACTGTGTGCAGAGGGAGCCTCCACCCAGTCCTCCTTCCTCACTTCATAATTTTTCAGGACAGAGCAAACCACCCTGATTCCTCCAATTCTTCTCAGCTTAAAACAGAGTAATTTTTTCTGCAGATCATTTAGACGTTTATCCTTTCCTGCAGTTATCTGCCTGCCAGGATAATGTTAAATTGGGGAGGACAGGGGAAGAGGATTATAAACTATATCCTCAGGGTCTGTGTTAATAGAAATTGCAAACGGTGTCAGATGGAGAAAAAAATCAAATTACCCTAACATGCCGTGATTATAGGAGACAATACCCACTCTCTTTTCAGAGCTGTAGAGAGAAGCTGGAGACTCTCTGGAAACCCCTCTGGTCGGTGAGAGTCCCTGGGGTGCTGCAGCCAGTGCTCAAGAGGACTGGGGACAGGGGAAGCTCCTGCTGCAAAGGGAGTGATCATCCCTGCTAGCTGCGGGGACAGGCTGCACTCACCCTCAGCTCTGGAAAATGCTAGTGAACGTGGCTTTTCGGCTCAGTTCTTACTTTTTCATTGACATCGTCCATCAAGGCCAACAAAAATGTGTAGAGGTTCCCAAGAAAGAGTGCAAAGATCCGCCCCAGCTGCCATTTCAGCCCGATGCGGGGATGGTAATTTTCTAGTGCAGCGATGGTTTCAAACAGTGGAGGGCAAAACATGCCCAGCAAGGACATCACAATTTCAACCTGCCACATGAGGAAACCGAGATTACCACTAATAGTAACAACAGCGACTATCTTACTTTGAGCAGAGCGAGGGCTGCCAGCAACTGGTTGGAGATTTCTGAAGGATTTATAAAGGGGAGGGAAGCAAAGCGAGCTCAGCTTCTGGCTTTGCTTAGTGTGCAGGCAGCACAGCATCAGACTTCAGGGCTGGGTTGCATGGCTTGCTTTTGCAGGAGCACTTTTGCTGTTATCTCAAAGGGATGAGCTCTGAAGAATTTGTTGCCTATCAGTCCAGACTCATGAATATTTAGGTTCCTCAAGTCCCTTGTAGTACTGCTTACATCAGCTCTGAGGTTTTTATTTTAGTTTCAGAGGAAGTGCAAGTCTTGGCTTGTGTGCATAAAGATAATTAGTTGATGCTAATGTTTATTTTCCACATTCAGCACCTTTGCTTTTGCAATAGGCAGTTATGGATTTGAATGCAAGCACATCAAGGACTTGGTTTTGCAGCTCATGAAAATATGTTCTGGTGGTATTTTTGTTCCTCTACATGGTGCGAGACGCTAAGTTGTACTGTGGTCAATGAGGTCATTCACAAGTCAACGTTAGCTCAGGCATGACTTGCAGGCTCTATCTTTTTTTACAGCCCCACAGTGCCTGTTGGCCTGCAGAGGACTCTGTCTGTACAGTTGCTAGCAGGTTCTGACTCACAGGACTCTTTTTTGTGCTTTTCTTTCCAGGAGAGGGAACAGTACACAGAACTGTATATATTCAGATCTCAAGTTATCACCAAGAATGTCTCAGACATTAAACTTTTTTTTTTTTTTAAATAGGATTTTTTTCTTTGGGAAAAGTTCACTGAAATAAATCAAAGCATTTTGTGACAAAGTGCTGTCTTGCTAATGTTTTCTGAGGAAATTATGAAAATGTATGTATTTGAATTTAATTTGGCTTTCATACATAAATACATGATCAAGTAGTATACATTGAAATTAAACCTTTCTATAGGTGGTTTTTTTTTTTGGTTTTTTTTTTTTGTGAAGAGCTTCGAGATTCGAAATTCTCATTCCAAAATCAGACATAGAAAAATTTGGACAACTGAAATTTTTCTGCAAGTTCTAAAAATCTTATTCGCATAATTCAAGATTGATGATAAAGATCTGCATTTTGCTTTATGTGTGATCATGGACATTTCTAACATCCAGAGAGCTTTCTAGTAAAACAGAGTTTGTAAGCATTAATATGCAGCTTGAGGGAGATTCTTTAGAAAATGGTCAGTGGTGTAAGTGCTGAAGACCCATTGACTTCTGTGATTTATTGTAACAGTATTTTCCCCTCTCTGCAGGAGTTGTTAATTTGCCCTGGAAACTCACAGTGAGACCAATGTGTTTCCTGGCTAAAACAAGTACTAAAGTACTGAAAGGGGCTTCTGGGCCCTGGTAGGGAATACCTCTGCCTTGGATGCTGTCCTCAACCCATGGCAGTGATAATGCTGATGTCAATGGAAAATTATCACAGCAGAAGACTGGAAGCAAAGTTCCCTTACCTCATTTCTTTCATACCACCCAACATTTTGCATTTTGGAAAATGTCTGGGAGCGTTTCACCACGAAATAAATGAGGTAGCCACTCCCGCACAAGCAGCATATGATGAGGACGTTGGCCAAAACCCGCAGGAACCTCCTCAGGTGGATGTTCTCATCCTTGTTGCTTTCTTGCTCATCCACAATAGACTCCTGAAAAAACAGGGGTGCTCACAGAATTGGAGCGAGTATCTTGCAGCACCCGAGCCTAAGATCAGATTGTTTTCCACCCTATGAAAGGCAATCCCATGCTATTCTGGCTATATTGAACTTGGTAGTTTTTTAAGTTCAAACTAAGCTTCATACAGGCATCCTGGTTACATTGAAAGACATCAAGTGGCAAACAGCCTGCCATGTCCCAGGGGAATGTTGTGGTGGAATTGCTCTCTGAAGTAAACCACATTGTTTTCAAATCCTAAAAAGGGGGTTAGGGAGACCCAGGGCACACGACCCGGGGCTGCTGTGGTTCAGTGCCATACGCTGTTCATATGGAGAGATGCTGTACAGGTACCCAGATTTGCCCTTAAACCTCTGCGAGGGAAGGTGCTGGGAGCATCCCCAGAGGCAAATGGAGAAATGCTGGCTAGGGTTACCTTGAAGCTGGTGGTGATGGATGCAAACTTGTTGTCTGCTGTCTCTGGGTTGCCAATGAGGTAGTCCCAGCTGGTGAACATTTTCCAGCTGAAAATGAAGTTGTCATCGTCCCCGTCTGCTGTACTTTCATTGGCATTTCGTGCCATCCTGTGTAAGGACGTGTACGGTGACAAGGTCAGACAGTGTTTCACAGAGCCACCATATGTCCTTCAGCTTTGCAAAGCAGTGCTGGTGGCTTGGGATTGCTGGTGGGTAAGGAAGAAGTGGGGTGACCATTCTTGGGGTTTGGGTGCAACTGTCTAACACGTGCCATTGGACTTTAGGTTTAAGGAGGACTGAACTGTCAGATGGGGTCTTCAGCACTATGCAGGTCTTGCATTAAATACAGTAATGTAGAAAAAACCTAGCATAGGTGATTAAAGCAGGTTTAGGATTACTTCCACCAGCTAGTGCATGAAGAAAGTCTATTTACAATGCTTCTGGGTCCTAGGGCACATTATATGATTATGGCTACCTTTATTTAGTTACATTTAATCAAAAAACACTGGTGCTGTCTAACACACCCACTACAACACAAAGTTTTAGTGAGACTTCAGTAGCTGCACAATGCCAGAGCCAAAGAGTTTGCTGCAAGTCATGCAGGGAGAGAAAAAGGATTATTCTTGTTAGTCAGCATAGGAGCAGATATGGCTTCTGCTGTTCCCTTTCTATTATTTGATCCCTGAAATCCTTCTGTAATTCCCACTAGAGTTCCTAGCACCAGTCCCTCAAGGAAGGTGAGACAACAGATGCCGCAATTTCGTGGCAAATATACAGCAAATCGCCATGTCCCACTCCAGCGAAAGGCTCAAGAGGCTCTTTCTGCTGCACAGCAATAGGGCCTGTTTCAGCAGTGATACAAATCCATGGGCTTATTCTTTCTTGCAAAGGAAGGAAAACCTCTGCACGGTGTGCCCTCCAGACAGAGTCAGAGGGTTTTATTTTTTTATTTTTGGCTTTGCAGAGACCATCTCAGTGGCAAGAAGTGCCTTGGCTGCATCCTCGGTGCCCTGGGGATGCTGCAGGGGCCTCACTGGTACTGGGGGATAGGGCACCAGGGGCACGGGGATTGGAGCTCTGCTTTAAAACTCCACTGATTGGTTTGGGGACACATCAAAAGCAGTCTGGTAGTGTTTGGTTCTTTTCTGTACCCCTTGCACCATCTGTGTGACTCACATTGTCTTTCAGGAGTGGTTTTTTTGCAATGAAAGGATGGGAAAAGGAGCCTTTGAAATTTACTGTAAGTAAAATCCTCCTTCATGTACAAAATCCATCTGTTTGATGGCCGTGCAATAATGTTGGAATAAGGGTTAAAGTGATTGAGAGAGGAGAAGGAGGAAGAGGGCTGAAGAAGGAGATGGGAGAGTTCAATATAATACATGTGAGCACATGGCTGAGGCAGGGGACTGCCCAAGTCCACCCAGCCCACCAGAGCCAGGGATGGTGGATGCTAAGGTTGAGTGCATGAACACAGCAGGCATGCACCCCCTTTGCCCCATGCTCCTCAGCCATCTAACCAAGGCTGGACCAAGCCATGAGCCGTGCCCATGGAGGGGAACTCAGCTGCGAGACACATCTGGGTGGGTTTTGCAGAGAGGGCAATGCCAGCTGTACTTACGATCTTATAACAACCATCAGGCTGTAGCCAAATACACTGATCCCAACCATGAAATATGCCATTGGTAGCCTGTATTTTAACCAGCCAATTGTCCGCTGGTTGTTGTAGTAGCCATAAAAAAGCGCCGAGTATTTGATGTAGCCCTGGAGGAAAAGCAAAAACAAACCTTTGTGTAAGCTGTGCAGCTTTTCTCCTGCAGGAAAGAGGTTTCTGGTGAAAACTGAAGATTTAAAACAAGGAAAATCAACTTGGAAAAATCTTTAGTGTCTCATTCTCGGATGTTTGCTGCCCTGTCACCTTTGAAAGCCATCCTCCTAAAAGCTTATCCTCCTAAGAGAGGGGAGAAGAGGGAGAGCACGTCAGAGGATATTGGCTCAAAATTAAAATTTAGTTTTTATCCATCAATGCTTCATCCCTCCCAGAAAAACCTCCTTATTGCTCTTTGTGGCTGTAGTCCACCTGCTTCTCTAAGCCAGTATAAAATCTCAGGTCTTGTAGAAATGCTATAGTAAAGGCATTTCCTACCATGATATGAAACTTTTCCTTTCAGCTAGGAGGCAGCTGGTGCTCGGTACCCTGCAGATTTAGTTCCTTTTACTGGCTACCACCTGCAGAGCAAATATAACTAAAGACCAAAATCAAAGCATTACTTTCCTGTGGAAAGCAGAGCTCAGACACGATATCAACCATGTTGTCTCAAGTAGATCTTTTTTCTGCTGTACAAACTGTTGGGCATCCAATGAGTGTGCAGATCTCCTAATCTGCATTAGCAATCTCTCTCTATTTTTCTGTCATATCTCATCCAAGTTGATGTGTATCATTGCATATTGTACTTCTCTATTTTTTGACTGTTGTCTTTCAGCTCATAAGTTAACTGTAGTTAATCAGTCTGGCCATGATAGTTGAGCAAGCTCCTCTCTGATCAAGCCTTTGGAAAGACCAACATTGAGACAAAACTTGAAGCTCGTATCAGAGGCTGTGCAATGGATCTTGTTTAGAGACGTTGAATAATTTACATGGGAAAGGACCTCTGGACGTCATCTAGTCAAGCTCCCTGCTCAAAGCAGATCCAATTTCAAAATTAAATGCTGTGGCTCAGGGTCATGTCCAGCTGAGTTTTGAAAACCTCCAAGGATGGACATCCCACAACCTTTCTGGGCCTCTCTTCCAGTGTTTGACCACCTTCATTTAATCAATTAGACTAAGCTCCCCCAAAGCGCTAGGTTTTTCATTCCTAACCTAATATAAAGCTTTGGTATCCCTGGGTGCCACATTAGCTGCATGTTTCCCCTGCACAAAGCACAGTGCCATAGGTACAGGACAACTCTGTATGTTTCTGCCAGTGCTGCTGAGCCACTCGGGGAAATGCAGCAAGACCGTGGCTGGCACACCACAGCACGGCTGCTTGGGGCTTGTAGCATGTAACATGTGGTGGGGAGGTGTATTGAAAAAAGCCTTGTAAAATATAAAGATAATGTTCTTGGAAGGTGCTAGTGAAGTTTTTTTCTCAGGTTGTAATCTCAAATATTTGTCTTTTTGATTCATCAAATGGTGGGGACTGAAAAATGAGTTTCTCTGCTCACATCATCAGCATGTTCTTTGAACTCCATTTGTGAGACAAGGTGTCTGGTGTCCAAGTGAGATTTATTCCTTTCTACTCCTCTAGAAATCCATGATGTGACTTCCTTGCTGCCAAAGCATACATTTCCCTGGCTCTTCTCTCTTGAAATATATTTTTCAGGATCACAGTATTGACTCTTCATTTTATGCCTGCTCTGAAATATGTTTCCCCATTGCACCTGTCCTGTGGAGCACACTGGAATAAGCATCTATTCATTTTCAAAGGGCGAGCCTCTGTGAAGGGCTTCATTTGACATCTTCTGGCTGCAGAGGGTATAGGTGTACATCATTGCCCCATAGCTGGAGACTGCTTTTCAAACTTGCGTGATTGCTCACTGGTGTCAAGTACCAAGGGAGTGGATATGGGATGGGGACCTGTATGGCAGAGGGGTTCAGAGGATCAAGCCCTTGGTGATAGCAGGGGAATGTAGATGTATGTACTGAGCCACAGCCAGGAGACTGGCAGGTCATGGTAGCCAGCCTTTCGTGTGATGGTACAGCCTCATCCAAGAGCAAATCTGCTTACTGATATGTGTACAGTTTATGGTCTCCCAAACAAAATCAGCTGCAGTTCAGCAACACTTCTGCAGGGTGTTTCTTGTGTTTTTTTTCCTTTTCTTTTTTTCTTTCTTTTTTTTAAATTTTTTTTGTTTGTTTGTTTTTCTGGACTAATGCGTTTAAATGGTGCTTCTTGTATTTTTATAGTGTGCTGCTCAACTGAGCTTTTCATTCAGTGAAATGTTATTCAAAATGTCGTTAATTCATCTCTGAATTTTGGATTCTGGCAAGTGGGTGAAAGTGCTGGGAAATCAAGAGCTAAAAGGATTCTCAGTAGAAAATGGGTGGTGAATGAAGGTCTGGCCCTGTCAGGTTCCTGGACACACCAGTATTTGAAGCCTTATTAATAAATTCATTTAAATAATCTGGCTTACATTAAGATAGTTGTTGGGGTTTTTTTAGCTAAGGAAATTGTGATGGGGTTTATTACAGAAGGACTTGGCCTCACGCTTGTAATATGTGGGCCAGCGCCAACAAGCATTTAAAAAATATTTCCAGAAGTAGCAGCTATGAAAGTCAGATCCCAAGGTATTTGCCACAGCAGAATTTCTTCATCCTCTGCACACATCTTTTTGTTTTTTTTTAAGCTGTTCCCTAAAAACACTTCATCCCTTTGGCCTAAATCTTCAAAGGCAAAGAGTAGCTGGGGGTGGTGAGTCGGGATTGCAGCCAAGCACTCGTGGGTAGCTGGAAGCTCGGGCCTTCCCTTTGGGTGCAAGTGCTAAACTTTGGTTCCAGCTTCAGGCTCATATAAATATTTCAGGGGAACAGGGTTCCAGGGATGTGGGCAGCGATCCCCTTCCCAAGGCTATGAGCAAATTCAGTGGTATGGCAGGGTGCTCCCTGCCCATGAAGGGGGTCCGCAGCTTGAACTCACCTTCTGGCCACCTGGTTTAGAGCAGCTCTTACGTTTCCCCTGTGTGCTGGCTGCCTTTCTAGTTGGAAGTAAAATGGCTCTTGTACATACAAAAGTTTTTGTTTTTTCAGAATAAAATTCTACATTCTATGAATGTGAGATGATGATATAGATTTCTACAGATTGTTCTATGTAGGTTTAAAATACAGCAGAAATGTATTTACTGAGTGTTTTTTCCTCTGAAAAAGGATCTTTTTTATGCCTCGGTTCATGAGGCAACTCTGTGAATGTGGTCTGAGTGAGTTGCACCAAGCTCATCACTGGGCAGTTCACATAGTTACCTGCTTCTTCTAATGCTCATAGAAAACCTAACTTTGGCTTTTTGGGTTTCATGACTAAAAATACTGTGTAGATAAAAGGACATGGGATTCCTAAATCTGCTTTAACTTCCTTCAGTGTGGAACTGTATAACTCCACTGGCCTTAATGGATTTTACTTTGTCCTGTTGCACCTTATTGACGCCGGAGAGACGCATTTCGGGTAGTGTTAGCCAGCCTTGCTGGGATGTGATATGTCTGCTTTGGAATAAAAGTGCATCTGCTTTATTCCTGCAAACCCAAGAAATATATGTCTGTGTGTGTTTATGTGTATGCGCACACATATGTGACATATGCCAGCCAGCACATTTGTATATGGAAGTGATTCAAATCCATATGCAGTTGCCTGTGTGTGCACATGCTGTTTTGGCCAGAAATCTCTGGAGATCCACAAAGATTTCATGGCAGCAGGTGTCTTCATCTTCTGGAAGAAATAGGTGCATTGCCGGTTTTTCTTGGAACAAATTCATCCCTGTAGTGCCACTAACTTCTGAAGGGTTTCAGGAGGTATTCAACTGATCTCTTATGATTAATGCTCCTGTGCTTACCTCAAAATCCCAAAGAACCGAAAAATCCATAGCTCTTGCTTGTTCAGCCCGGGGTACAGTTTTCCTTGGCATGCTCCCGTATGGCATTCCCATCAGGACCTGGTGAACATTAATAGCAGTGATCCATGTACAATATAACACACTTTACAGTGTTTTGCAGTTTTTTTTCTTAGTGAGTCCCTTTTGGTTGATTTTCCTTTTTGTTGATTTTAATATATATTTTTTATTTCTTAATACCAGAGCAGCAGTTTAAAATATTTAGAATTAATTTCACCCAAATAACCAGAGGAATTCCCTTTCCCTGGTAACATCCATTGCACAGGAAGTATTTTGCCAAGGAACTCTATCCCTCAGTGAACAGCTCCAGTTTAAATGTCCTTAGTTTAGCAAGAAGTTTTTTGCTTGAACTTCATGGGTCCAATGCAATAAAGGGATTAGCTTTATCTATTTATGCAGGACTCCTCCTTTGAGAGGAGTCAAGAGCACTGGGTCGAGCTTGCAGTATATTTTGTATTATATAATCTTGAATTGAAAAATGATCTCAAGGTGAGGTGAAAGGCAGTTAGATTTGGGCAAAAATCGTATGACAAAAAGACACAAAGAACAGTTTTCATGGCACGGCCTCTCCTGATAACACCACACAAAGCAGGTCTTGCAGCAAGTCCAGCGGCTATTGAAGTCCAAACAGAAAACATCAAGGGCTATGGAGAGTTAATAATATATTTACAAGCAGACTCTGACTGTGCCTATACCAAAATATCTCATTAACATTCATAGCCTAGAAAGGTCCTAGCATGTAATCTATCACTTATTTTTTAGGGCTATCTAATTAATTTCAAAATCATTTATGATTAAATGTTTATTGCCCAGCTACTCTCCATATCATAACAGCTCAGTAGGCAATGAGTAACAGTATGCATGCTTTAAAGATGAAAGCTGTTTAGTCTTCTACCATATGCATAGTTCCTAACAAAATACATTTGTATAGTTCAGTGGTAATGGTTATGTCTCTTCATCCTGGGAGGAAACAGAGCTTTTACTTTCCATAGTGTGAGCAACCACATTAAGGAGAACAAAAGCATGGTCCTCAGGAGAGACCCTGTGCTGCATTTTTGCTCCATAAAAATCTGCATTGAACAGAACAGATGCCACTGTCTGCAGATTGAACAGCCTTTAAAGACTGCACTGAGTAATTTAACTGGAGCTGTAATGGCTACATTAAAAAATTCTTCAATAAACGATCATATAAATTTGGCTATGCGATCCTTTTCCTTCTCCAAGAGCAGAGAGAAATAGAAAAACTAAAAATAAAACCCTTCTTTGCGAATCATCTGAATTGGAAGTACAGGAAAGGGATATTTCCCAAACAAATGTGAGTTGCCAAAGTGCTGCAAAGTTGTTTGTTCCTTCCCTTGATGGCTCCTCCTGTGGGGCTGTGCCATGGCTGCCCCTCAGGGGCCGAGTCCCTCCAAGGGCCCAAAAGGCAGGGGATTCTTAATCCCCTTCAGAGCACAGTCCATTTCTTATGTCTCTTATGGTCCTGAGCTTGTACCTAGGATTTATAGGTCAGGTTTTTCACTTTAGTCAAAATGTAAAACTAGCCTTAAATTAGGTTTTTGAGCTCCTGTTTTAGCTGCTGGATGGGCAGGATCTTTGATAACATCTTAGGTCTCCTGACTTCAATCCGACTTTTGTTCCTGTGTCAGTAACAGCCTTGTAAGTTGTTCTTTGTAAATAATCATCCTTATATGTTTCATTTTTCTAAAGCACTGCCTAAGACACTTATTTGTGCTATCAGTCTTATGTTCATGTTAAGCAATGGGCACAATATTACTGAAAGGAGAATTAAGCACTTACCTCTGGAATTATAACCAGTCCAAATATTAACCCAAAAAGTACAAGATTTACTCCGTACATCCACCGCAGAAATATGAAGTAGGAAGCGACTGAGGAGCCAAAGTGACCTTAAATGAGAAAACACTTCATGGTTAGGAATTTCGAAGGATTCAACTGTCCTCAGCAAGACCTGGACCCCTTTACCCTCAGGTATCCCCAGCATTTTGCCCAAGACCCTCCCAACAGTCCCCACTGCTGATGGAGACAGCAAAGCCCGGAGCTGCCCAGGGTGCATGCTCTTTGTTTGGCACCAGTGCCCAGGGTGAGCGGAGACTGGGGACCCGGGAGTGGGAGCATTGTTTGGATGAAGGCAAAGCTGTCTTACAAAATGTCTCACTGCCACTGCACAGCAAGTTCCACTTACTCTCCACTTCTTTTATCTTCATCTCCCAGGGTATGCACTGGGTTTTAAAATTGTCAAAGTCTCTCTTAAATTTCACCCATTTCTGAAACAAGACAACATTGCAGTGAGCAGAGAGGTACAAAGAGGGAGGCTGCTTCATCTGCAGGGATTTCTAATGTCAGGGTTCGGTATCACTGCTAGGAGCGGGTGTAAAGTTCAAAGCAAAAACTGTGGTCTGGGTCTGATCTTTTGGAATATTTCAGAAACTACCTTCAATCCAAAAGCCCCCCACCCGCAAGTGTTCACATTCATTACCTGAGTTTTAACTTCCCAGGCTTTTGGAAAGCTGCAGTTGCGCTATGAGATTACCATATTATATAGGGGTGCATAATTCAGATCTAGCTCTGGATTGAAAGAATTGATGCAGAACCAACTCTATTTAAAACAAAATTTAATTTGATAAAATACTGAGCTTGAATCCTTCCTCATCAGACCAGTGGCTGAACTCCCATTGATTTTATCATCTCAGGCCTGGCTCCATTTTTCACTTCTCAATATAATCGCCATGACAACATGCAACTTGGCTACCAACTTCAGTCTTAAAACACAGTCATCATTCTCCCTGTTCTCTCCTCATTACCGGGGAAGACGAAATTTTGCAGGAGTCCATGGGGCAGTGCAAGAGTTTGGCATGGCTTCTCTCTCCTTTAGGGGTACCTTTTCTCACAGATCCAGGTTTTGGAGATTGCAACCAGAAAGCTGTGTTTTTCCCTGCTCCTGCAAACCCGCCCTTGCTTTAGGGAAGATCGCAATGAGATTCAGGTGGGGGGAAATTTCCCCTTGTTCTTTCTGTAATAGTCATAGATTTGTATTTTTTTGAATGCAGGCAGGAAGTTTTATTCTGATTTCCTGGTGTCTCTTTTGCCAAGTACAGGTTAATAAACTCTACCAAAAATGTGCTGAATACATAATCAGCTATCCAAGCTTTTCCCTGACATTGTTGCAGTACTTACCTTTGCCATCATCATCTTATATGCGTACAACTTTTTGCCTTTCCCTTTTCCCAGAGCTCCTTCAAACTTCTCTACAAAAGCTTGTGCCTCCCTAATTGGAAAATAAACAAGCAGGTTACTGAAACAGCAAAGAGGTCTTTAGCTTTTCACCTCTGCCTGCACCGGTGGCAAAGCAGCCGTGCTCGTGCAAAGGTTGGGGTTTGGTCTCTCTCCACGCCCCGTGCTGCCTCTGGGGTTCTGGCTGCTATCTGCTGGTGGTGTTGCTGTGCCATGGAGAGCTCACATGCCCACCTGAGGCTAACGCACTCATGTTCATGCAGACATGTGCCCCAAATCTTGTTCCACACTTTTCCTTGAGTGTAGACCAAAAGTCCGCCTGTTCCTCTCTCTCCATGGCCCTCCCACCCTGGTGTGCCTTCTATAACTTCTCTCTCCTGGTGCATTGGTCAAGAAGAAAATAATATTTTCTAGTGAAAGAAACTCCAAGAGGATGCAGAATTTCCCTCCATGAACACCTCCCTGGATAAATATCAGAGATGTGCAATTGGCCCAACAGGATAATCTCAGCACCAGAGAAATGAATGTACTCTAGTCAGGAGTAAAATCAAGCTGCAAATTGAAACTAGTTTTAGAATAGGATTTCTAAGGGAAATACAGAGAAAAAAACCTAGGTAGATGCTGTTAAAGTATGCTGAGTTTGTGAATAAAATTCTGTCGTATATTGGTGTTGCTAATATGTCATGAGAAGAGATTAAATTTAAGGAGCTGGGAAGTCCTTTGCAATCCTAAGCCTGTGGGAATGACAGACTTCTACTTGGTAGAAATAGTTGGCTAGTTCAGCCCATAATCTTGGGAAAATCACCTGCAACTTTATTTGGAAACCTAAAGTGAGATTTCTAAGTCTTGAACATATTGTTTCACTCTCTTTGTGTTTCACATTCGTCATCTGTGCAATGGGGCTAATCCTTTCTTGTCTCAGGGTTGAATTTGTGCAGCCAAAATAACTAATGAATGTACAGCACTCTGAGAGCATTTCTGGAGACCTCTGCACAGGCAATGCTATGGTTTTGTTTACATTCATTAGTGGAGGGCAATGATTGTCATGGTTCAGAATAAGATGAAAGGATGGAGGTGTGTTATCAAACATGATCCTAGCAGAATTTTAGCCAGGATCATACACCAAAGGGAAAACATGTCAGAAATACTACTGCTTTGCTTTTTTTCTTTTCTTGCAGAACTTTGGACTTTAGGGTCATAAGATTTTATTTGTAATGAGCTCAGGCTTGTAGCATGCCTGTGAGATAGGAAAGCTGCTTTAATAGAGTTTCCCTGAATAGATCTTTACCCAGATTTTTTAGAAATAATTGGCAATGTTCAAGGCTCCTGATTTCAATGGAAGATGGAGCAGGTCTTGGCCTTCAGGGTGTAAAAGAGAGAAGTAGAGACACACAGTGACTGCCAGCCCTCACAGCCTGATCACTGCAGCTCTGAGCAGCCTCTTGGCAAAAATGGAGGGGGGGCATTACCACTCCCTGTGGGGCTGTGCATGCCTTGCAATGCTATTTTGAAAGCTCTCCTGGTAGAAAGGTGTTTCAGAGGATTTTTAACCAATAGAGCTGGGATTTGAATCATTGCCTTAACATGGGAATGGTTTGTTATGAGTTGTTCCCTGCTGACATGTGGCTTTTGATTTCCCTGGTCTGCCCTGCCCCACTGCTCCCCATTGCCCTCCGCCAAGGGATCTCTGCAGCTGCCTGAGTTGTTCCCACATTCAGCATGGGCTGGGTGGGAATATTATCTTTGCTCCATAAACCTCTGCAAATAATGCAGTATTTTTTCCAAGCAGCCCCACCTCAAGAGTGTGAAGTAACATGGCACTTCGCTGCTCTGATTTCTGTCTGACAATGGGCATGAATAAGCAAACCAGGGCACAGAGTTGGCTTTTACAAGTAGACTGACAGTAGTGAGTCATTTGGTTTTAAATACAGGGGTAGAATGACCTGGCCATGGGTATCAGTTGAACAGATTTGCACCTTGTCCGTTCTTTGGTTACAGAGGCTGAAAATCAAATTCCACATTTTAACTCTGATCATTTAAACCCAGATAGGCTGGTCAGGCTCTGCCAGTTGCTTTTTCTGAGACTGGGGTGTAACAGCAGCAGCAGCAAATATGCAATATCAAATACGTATTTGACAGTCAGCAAAGACCCCAGGGGTGTGGGTTCCCCACATGATGGATACCTGAGCACTGAGAGTTTCTTCACCATCCTCCAGGGCTTGTTCCTCATGGTGGAAATCAGTTTTTTCTTTCGCTCCACCTGCTCCATCAGCATCGCGAGTTCTTCCTCTGACAGCGACTCCTCGTCGGATGAGTTGGAAGAAGCAGAAGTAGTACTGGGAGAGACACAAAATAAAGGTCACAAAATAGAAACTCACAGGATTTAGAGGGAAGGTCTTGCTTGGGGTGGGTGCAGTGCCACTGGCCCCTGGGGATCCCACTCTGACGTGGGCACAGTGCCTCACCATCCCCCAGCTTGGTGCGACGCCAGCGCAGCCTCTTTGCACTCAGGGCAAGGCTGCTTCCAGCCAGGCTAATGAAAAGGCAATTGCGCCCCACCATAACTCACCCAGCATTGTGTTTTGGACCACACTTCAGCTACAGAAGCATTGCCTAGGGCTACAGCTGGCTCGGGAGAAACGTTTTTCACACCTTCAGAAGGAAATAGAAGATATGGGGAGAAGCAGAGGGTTGGGACAAGCAAGATTTGGAAGAGGAAGAGACTTGAAATTGTGACAGATCCATTTTAACCTGAATGTTTCCATAAACCAACCACATTTTTATGTGCCCAGGTCTGAGTCGCTCAAGCTGTCTTGTTTAAGAGTGCTTTTCTACCCCCAGCTGTAGGTGTTAGGACCGCACTCCATGCATGGATCTGATCCTGGCTGAGAAATGACAATGACAGAAGACCTTGGAAACAGTTTGGTTGTGTGGCATTTTATACTACTGTTTTCCACTGTTGTATCTCTTTCGGGAGAGCAGTAACTTATTCGCAGTCTATTGGTTTTGCAGTTCTGACCCATACGCCACTGGCATGTCAATACCGCTGCCAGTCTGTACTCAGGGATTGTTTAATTACCTGTTTTTCCTGTCTGTCTTCTGTTTGTTCTCCCCATCCTTTCCTTTCGTGGTTGTTTTCCTTTCTTTGTTTTCTGACTCCTTTTGATCTTTGGTAGGAGCCTTTTTGCCTCTCTCTCTCTGCCAGCTTCCTTCCTCTCCTGCCTTTTTTCCATCACTTTGTTCTCTTTGGTAGTTTTTTCTCCTAGAAGCTCTGTTTTGTTGGCTACAACTGTCTTCCTTTTTGCTCTCATCTTCTTTGTCTTTCTCTTGCTTTTTCCTTTCAAGTCTGCTTGCTCTGCTGGTTTCCCGGAGGGGCTGTTTCTTACGTGTCTTGTCCTTTACTTCATCTTCTGCAAGGGATAAAAACCAAGTACTTTGGGAAGCAGCTTTCCATGCTGGCAAAGTAAGGATTCATCAGAAAAGCACAGGCAGCCAGGATGCCTTGATGCAAACCCTAGCGAAGTCCATGAGCAGATGCCTGTTGACCTTGGTGGGCTTTGCATTATGCCCCATCCAAGAACCACGTCCAACTCTTTCGTTATGCAACTCCCATTTATGATGGTATGACTCATTTTAGCACATCAGTGACTGGTATGTGACCATAAGAAAATTGGAAATTAGTTAAAATGCAAAAGCCCATCCATCAGAGAGCAGAGACAGACATCCTTCTGACCTGTAAACACACCAGAGCAATGGAAACAGAAATTGCAGCCAGTTAAACAGCTTGTTGGTGCAATGTCCTTGAAAGTTGTTTACTTTTCAAGGCTGGGGATGGAGATCTTCTATTTATATAGAGAAAAGGTACAGCTTAGGCAGCATCAGGTCTTGTTTCTCTGAGTTTTCTTTTCTATAGGAAGGTCTATATGCAGAAAAGAAAAGAAAACAGTGTCTGCTGCACATTTCATTCTTATTGGCATTGCAAGCTAAAAATCTCATTTGTCCAGAAGTCAGAAGTGCCTAAGTGCCTCCAGTTTGAAGGATTGAAATGGAGCGTGATTTAATTGCAGAATATTATGGAAAGGGGAAAAAAACGTTCAAAAAACCTCAAACACCTCCATCCCTTTTGCAACCAAGTATATTAAAATCAATAGTAAGTTTTCCAGATTCTATTGGCTTCTAATTTTCCAAAATTTCTTACTGATAATAATAGAATGTTCAAATGAAAGCAAAAAGAAATTGTAATTTTGGCATTTTCCCCAGGGTTGGAGAAATTGTAGTGGAAGAAGGAAATTGTGCTGGAATGGGATCCAGAGTGAAAAATGAACAGCTTAAAAGGTGAGGAAAATAGAAGCAAAATGAATTTGAGTATTTGCACTTTTGTTCTGGTGAAAAGTTAGAAATTAATAACAAGCGAATATTTTTTGCTTGCTAGTGGTAAAAAATTAGTAGGCGGTGGTTGTCACACTTGTCACTGGGAATGAGAAGGAGCTTTCAACTTATTTTTCAAGAGCCATTAGGTAGGTTTCAGTTACTATGTAATGGTGCATCTCAGCTGAATTTCAGTTAGCGATCTAGGTCAAAGGACCACCTACCGTCTTTGGGAAAATGTTCATTTTGGGCAGTCAGCTCTCATGGTTTTCATTTGCAACCTATCAAATATTAGGTTAAATGTGGAGCATTCATTTGTTACTTTTATCTTATTTCTTTGTTTGCCTGTATGGGAAAGGTGGATATGATGAAAAAAAATAAATCCCAGTCATTTGCTAATTACTTTCTCATATTTTATGGATCATACAGACACGGTTGTGAACCATTTTTGCAGCAGCATCTACATTCGTATCACCTATCCAGTGCTGTTATGATCTTACCTCTTAGCTATCTCTCTTTATTTAGTGTTATAATCCTACCCCTTAGCTATTTCTCTTTATTTACTATACACACAGGGTTAAAGCTGTTTTTAATCCTGACACTGGCTCTTCCTGATTTTCCTAACAGTCATCCGTCTGCCTCCGATCCATTTCCATTTTCATCTTCTCGTGGTCATGATTAACCAAGATACCAGCATGTTATGGTCTAAGCAAGCATTACAGGCAGGGCAAGCAGGACCTCACTGCGGTGCAAAGCAGTCCCAGCCCTGCATAGGGTGGTGCTTTACTGCCATGCCTGGTTTAATAGGGATGACTGCCAAGGGACGTGGGCTCTGACAGCCTCCTACTCTAGTAGTGTGGATTAAAGGGGACAGACTGCTTAAGAATGGTCATTTACATATCACTATTATAAGTCAAACCTCAAGGGAAAAATCTGCCTGCTTACAAGTAATTCATGAAATGGTTCCTGTTATAGAGCAAGTCACAAGCCAGAGAGAAAAAGAAAAGGTATCACCTCCTGTATTTCAAACAAGACCGCATTTTTTAATCTCTACGTTACCTTCGCTGTCTGTGTCACTTTCAACTTGTCCATCAATCTCCATTCCGGCTGCAAGACAAAGAACAAAGAGTAATTGCATTTGTTGCTGGGATTTACACATGCGACGCTTTACACAGCTAGTCCTTAAGTGCCAGCTGAGCTTGGCAGAATGTCCTTTATTGATTATACATTATATTCTTTTCCTACAGTGATGCTTTTAATATTTACTTTAGTTTGGCAAATTGACAGAAGTTCCCTGCATAAGCAAACTGAAATTGCATGATCTTTGAGAGATGCAAAATGATGTGCTTGGAAAGTCATGAGATATTTTCTCAAGTATTTGGCAGCATCCAAACTAAAATGATCTTATAGTGATACCAACCATCTTCCATGATGACCTGTAAAGCACATTTCTTTTTCTTCCCCATGACAGCCTCCCGTCTTTTGCACAGACACTGTAGCTGCTATGCCGCACACGCACACCCCAATCATATACGGGTTACTCTCTCTTCCAGTGCCCATGTGCCTCTCTCCTTGGCACTGCAGACAGACGAGCACATCCAGCCGCCAGTGACCTCCTGCTTGCAAGCCATGCAGGCAGGGGAGGGCAGGGAGGGGTGGGAGAGGCAGGGAAGACCTGGGCTCTGCCTCAGCCCACCCAAACACTTTCCCTTTGGCTCCCTTCTCACTGTGAAAAAGCACCTGTAGGCATTACATTGCATTTCATTATTTAAACATGAAGGAAAGCCCTTTGGTGGATACTTGGTGGTATCGTATGAAACACAGACACAAGTCACGTCTGGTTCTGACATAAGCATGTGGCTGGAGGCTTTGAAAGGATCAGTTTTCTTAATGCCATATTCTTTACTGACCTGCGTCAATCTGTGTAACTCTGTTAGTCATTCTCCTGCACCTTATTAAACCTCTCAGTATGGTGCCCCTTGGGGCATGGCTGTGGGACACCTTTTGTCCTCCATGTATGTCTTTTGTAGGGGACTCATGAGCTAATAGATGCAGCAAGGAGTCAGGAGTCAGGACACCAAGATCTCTCTTTCCTTTGCTCCTCTATTCTGTGTGACCTTTGCATACTCATTGCACTTGCTAGTAAAATAGGATAGATTTTCCTTCTAGGTGCTCTGAGGCTTAATTAATTAATGTGAGACCCTCATTCAGAAGGTCCTTTAGTACCACAAAGTATTGTATTGCACACTGCAGCTTGCAGTCTTTCAATGGGCCAAGGACAGGTTTGTCTGAACAATCTCCAGTGTAAAACCTGCAGTACCTGCCCCAGCTGTAGCTTTCTCGGAGAGCCGGTGCATCCCCAGTGCAGGGTTTCTCCTGCAGGCATGTGGATTGTGCAGGAATGGTTTCTGAAGGGAAAAACTTACCCTCACGCCATCCATGAAGTCTGCTGTGGACCCCCAGTTCACGTGGACATCCCTTGGGGGAGCTGGTGTGGTGACAGTACACAAAGACTTTTTTCCAAGTGTTGGCAGGGAGAGGGTTAATTCCCCCCTTCCCTCCTGAAAGAGAGGAATGTTGTGGAGATCAGCTTGAGGCTGCTGCCACCATCTACCCTTGCAGATGACTCCTGCTCTGGGTAGGGTGCAGCACCCGAGGAGGTGCCAGCCTGCATGGGAGACTCTCTGCTTATTTTTGATCACTGAATTTTGGTCCAAAGGCACCTTTCAAGTATTTTAAGTCCAATCCCATGGATTATTTGATCTGCCTTTGACTTTAGCTCAGCTTGCCTGAGCTAAATACAAAATGTATGGTATATGCCCATACATTATTAACTTTAACCCTACAAGTTCATAACACTGTGTGTTCCCCACAGTGGAACCCAGACCCAGTGGGTCTGAAGACAGCAGTAATGGCCTTTGAAGGTCTTCCCAGTGAACAAGTTTCACCTATAACCTTATGTGTCGATGTGGTAGGTTGAAAAGTTGTTCCAAATCTGATCACTAGGTCATTGCATTAATACTGCTTCAGGCAAAACAGAGCAATTCGCAGTTGCTGGAAGCTACTGGAACGGATTTTATGCAGGCTACTTCAGTTGCCTCAAGCCTCATCCCTAAGCATCTCTTTCCCAAACAAAGGGTCTAGGGATTTCATTTTCCTTGTTAAATGAAAGACTGGTTTCTGGAGAATCAGGTGGTAAGAGGCACAAGGGCTGTGGATGCCCATCACACCCCCGCAATACTGTGCTTGGTGCTGGCACTGTGTCTGCCTCAGGGCACCCTTCTTCTCCACCAAGGCATACTCAGATGCTGTTTGCATGCTCAGAGTATGCTCATGTGAGCATCCCATTGCCAGAGGTATGCAAAATGCTTCAGGAAGGAGCGAGTTGAGTGTCCTGGTTTCTACCCCACCTCATGGTCAGTAATTCACCCATCATCTGCACTGCAGCTGGGGCAGCCTCAGGCTCCAGACCTGGTTTTGCCACCTGGCATACCCACAGGTATCAAGTATGTGATTTTGAAAAGTGATGGGGACTGCAGATTCATTTTCCTGCAGTTTGATGCATCTACAAGACCTGTGTACCCCCTTCCTGAGAAACACTCTGCTTCCTAGAATGGCAGCTCATGGGGTGCCAACATACCAAAATGTGTGGCTGGGTAATACCTCTGCCTCCTGCTCCAGGCCAAAACTCTCATCCTTTGATTTTATAATCTGCACTCCAGTTCACGGCAGTGGTGGCAAGGTTGTGATGGTTGTTCATGCAGTCACGTGGGCCCAGGGCACAACAAACTTGGAGGAAATCCGTGGCCCCCACGTGGCACTCCTTGCTGCATGGGGTGGAGATGACCCCGCACCATAGGAGGGGGTGATAGCTGAGGGGTCCCAGTGTATGGGACGGAGCAGGAATGGTGGCTATACTGCACAGTGCTTGTGAGGCAACACATCGGTATGGTTGTTTAGTGGCTGAAGGTATTTGCAGTAAGCTCTGTTTGGATGTTGCTTCCCCCCCATACCTACATGTCAAACATAGTAAGATTGACCCTGACAAAATTGTACTTTTATAGGCTGGGTGGCGGCATTTTACCCTTGCATGGGTAGGGATCATTATCTTCCACACTGCCAGCTTCACTGGACTCCATCACATGGAGAGGAAGGAGGTGCATAACAGCTGGCAATTATTTCCTAATGAAGAGGCTTATTAAAGTGGCTGCTGAGGCACTTACCCTTAAGGAGAAACCCCTACATTACCTTTCAGACTTGGCCTATGGTACAACAAACCACTTTCTGTACGATCTGCTGCTCCCTTTGCCTTAGAGCCTCAAGATCAGCATAAATAAAATAACCGACCCCAGCTGATGCCATCTGCATCCTCCAGAAGCAAGGCTCCATCTGCAGTTCATATGCAGCCACACAAGGATGATGACAAACCCTGGGGTCTTTGTCCGTTGTGGCACATATCCTCGGGGGGAGAGGCAGAGCCACCGTCACTTTTGAGGCGGACCAGGCAGCGCCAGAGGGTATGATGCTGGGCAGGTGAGCCTGGGGAGCCTCCAGGAGCAGGGTTCAGTGCAACAAAGTGGTGTCATGCAAGCTGAGACCAAGAAAAGGTGCAGCACCGTTAGGCCAAAACACAGAGTTGCCAGCCTTGTTGGCCTATTGTGATTTTTGGTAAGTGCATAGAGATCTGTAATTTCCCCCCAGAATCAGGCTGGTGAAGATCTCCCTGTACCTCTGGGCTGTTTTTACTTGTGTAATACTGCATTTGTAGTGCACTTCAGGGGGGCTGGACGCTGAAGACTGTTGATAAAAAAGAGAAAGTTTAAAGAAAAAAACCATATAGCTGTCTATATGCAACATTGAAATATGCATGGAAAAAATTAAGGTGGGATATTCTATAAAATGCTGTATTTGAAGTAACAAAAATATACTTCATTTCATGTCCTTTTGACAACCATCTTTCTTTGAAGATAGAAGGTGCTTAGTTAAAAGAAACATGTACAAAAACTTTGCAACAACCTCTGAGGATGGCAGGCCTGGGAGAGCAATGAGATGTCTCGTGTGCTGTGAGAGAGGTTGCACATGAGGACTTCCTGTGTCTCTGTGTGTGCATCAAACAGATGACAGATCCCGAAATAGCTCTGTGGAGGGCTGACCTGAGCTTGCATAGCTGTACAATGGGGAAATGCTGCCATTCTTCAGCTCCGAGCACGCTGCCATCCTCAGCTTATGAGCCTGATTTTCCTAAGAGGATAAAGTGTCTTGCAGAGTTTATGATTCCTTAGGATTATGGATCGGGGAGGGGATTAATGGATTAGTCTTTTACCTTTGAGCTATTCCACACAAGGTATGAATAAGTAATGCACGACGAACAATCCAGCTATTACTTATGTAAATGTCAGACTTTGTATGCAGAGTGCGAGAAATTTATTGAGTTGTAGAGTTAATTTTTTGTCCTACACTATTTAGTTTGTTTCTCCTCACATTGGTGACTAACGCTATATAATTTGACAGTTTTGAGTTTTAACATATGAGGACATTGGACTTCTCACACACCTCCAAGTGTTAAATAAAAAGCAGTTGTGTTATGGAGAGAGGGTAATTGAATCCTGGAAGCACACACAACATGCTTCTAAATGCTTAATGAGCTAATGTTTCTCCCTTTCTTGCTTTCTGATTAACATAGGTCTTTAGCTAATTAATCCATGGATTACATTTATTCAATATTCATCTCATCTATAAGTAATCTTTACTTGAGAAGGTTTTTCAATAATAACAATAATACCTGATCTGTGTGTGTGGATATTTTGATGAGGGCCTAAAACTTGCAAATTGCCAGAGCCAACTCTAATGATATATCTGAGACAGACATTTAAAAGTTAGAGATTGCTTCCCAACACTGACTCGGTTCTGTCTGACTGTTAAAGAAAACTACATTTTTGTAAAAAACTAACATAATCATGTTTTCTAGGGTCTCTCAGGCATGCTTCATAAAACTGCATTCAGCTCAGCTGTGATCCAGTCTGGCTTTTGACCAAAATCTGGAGTTTACTTTGCAAAAAGAATTTCTCACTAAGCCATGGAAATCCAGCATGGGCTACATGTTAACCTGAGCATATATATATGCAGAGGTCATCCTTGCCCTCATGTAATTTCTGCAGTGCTGCAGTGTTTCTCTGTACTTTGGTACAAGGGTCTGGAGTGACATCTGACAGAGCAGTATGGAAATGGAAAAAGTAAGGACTTGTCAGCTGAGTTCACTGCAAACACATGGGTAGACAGTCTCATTAATTTAACATAATCTGGCAAAGAAATTTCTCAGCTTTTTGCAGTCACTGAAAATAATCCTCTGGCTCTCCTACAGAACAGTGGGTCTGGACTATGGCTGGAGGCAGTAAAATGGTGCCAAAAACATGTCCTATGTTGTTTGTGCAGTATGGGCATTAGTTACTTGTAAGGATGATGAAGTCCCACTGGAAGAAGTTGTGCGAGACTAATCTCATATTTGGGATGCTCAACTCAGTGCCTTGCCAGCTCATGCTTTGCCCATGGAAATAACATTTATCTGAA
Source organism: Morus bassanus (assembly GCA_031468815.1). NCBI lineage: Eukaryota > Metazoa > Chordata > Aves > Suliformes > Sulidae > Morus > Morus bassanus. The sequence continues at coordinate 50,921,736 of CM062567.1, read as the reverse complement.
TAATCCCAACCCAGGGTGGGGAGCATGAGGTCCTTGGAGGCAGAGCCATCACTTTTTTAATTTCTTTCTTGTTATTTCATAGTGTTCTCTCTTTGGCTTTCCCTCACCTCATGCCTCAAGGCACAGCTGGGAGTTTCCCTGGAAGGAGCGCAACAAGCTCTGTACATGCTGTTAGTCTGTGTTTTCACTGAAGAACAATTAGTGCCAGAGAGCTGCTAATTCAGGTGTCCTGTCAGGAAGAATTAAACCAAAAAAGGGGGAGGATGTGCACTGGCAGGTCCTGGAGCTGTGCCAGCTTGGAAGAGGTATCTTTGAACATCAGATCAGTCCTAGGATACAGCCCCTCAGTCTTCCATTACTTCTTATCGTGTAGAAGCCAGCAATAAATTACTTTTTTTTTTTTTTTAATGATGCGTATATTGCCCAGCAGTGTGGGAATAAAGTGCTCCTTTAGCAGCAGTCTTATGGGAAACACTACTGTTATTAAGTCTCCAGCCTAGGGCAAAACACAAAACCACATCTGCCAGCTCACTGCCATCTTCAGCGACTCCATGTCTCAGGCTAAGCACATGCTTAGAGCCATCCTGGATCCACGCAAGCCTGTCAGTGCTCTCCAAACACAGCATGTAGATGTTTGGCTGTGGTGTTGGTCAGATAGTGTATGTTGCTCCTCATCATCACTGGCCTTGACAGACTTTGAGGGCAGGAGGCTCTTGTTCATCCAAAAAGTGGTGTACACCACAGCCCTGTGGTCCTGGCACTGCATAACTAAGTGGCATTGGGAAAACCATTTTCATTTCTAACCAGAGACAGAAACCTCCACCCATCTCTTACACTCTTTGTAGGGAATGGACACCACACAACATTTTTTTCAACCCATCACTCCCTATCTGAAGAGTTAACAAAGTCCAAAAATGAAGGTTGTGAAGTTTCCAAGGACAAGAAGAGAAAATAGGGGAGAATGTATGTGGACAACCAAGAGGAGGGAAGGTTTTTTGCACAAATTCTGGAGTAGGAGGGGAACATTTTCTTGGGGAGGAATATTTTTGGTGGGTTCCATTCCTACCTTACACACCTGCTCGGCCCTGGTCTGGAGGAGATATTCCAGCAAGGTCCCCTCAGCTTTGTAGGAGGTGCCTGAAAAGCCAGCAATGAAGGGCACAGCATGAGAAGATCAGGAGAATGTCCTTCACTGGAGTTGAACATTTTTTGCTGCCTCATGTCCAGCCCCTCCAGACACAGAGGGGATGCTGCTGCTGGATTTCCCCCTCTTTCGTTCTGTGTCTGAGAGGATTTCTGTGGGAAAAATTTCTTTCTTTGTCTAGAACCTCTTTGCCTGAAAAACAAGATGTTTTTTGTAATATAGAAAGACGGAGGGAAAGCTGCCTGGCAATCCAATCACGGCAGGAGGATCTTGCATGCTTTTAACCTCTTCCTAAAATGCACAAAGCTCCCAGAGGAGCTCTGCCTGCATCTGCACAAGCCAGACCCTCCACTGCTGTGAGCTCTTAAAGCTTTAGTGACTTCCACAAGGCTCTGACAAGTTACACTAGCCGTAGGTTTGTGCCAAATAACCCTAAAGCTTCTGCTAGATCATGGGCTCAGTGATGCACAGGACTTTGAGGGATCTCCCCATAAAGCACTTGCAGAGTCAGAAGGTCCCTGTAAAGGTCCCTGTCTGTGTCAGAAGACAAGAGGTGAGAGGGTGACTGGAAGTCAGAACTAGGATCTCTGTTTAAAATTATCTCAAGGCCCTACACACAGTTGATTTCTATTGGAAAAAAACAAAACATGCTTCTGTGCCGTTGTTAGAAATGTAAAGCCGTATTAATTAAATGCTTTGCATTATTTTCTTCTTAGGCTTTCCAGGTAAGCTTTTAAAAGGAATAAAATGGAGCACAAAACCAGCATCATTATAGTGCACAAGATGCACATAGCATGAGAGTGAGCTAAGACAGACAGAAGCAATCTGTTTGGGGAAAAGAAATACAAGATTAGGCATCTTAAGAGATTCTTTAATAAATTTAAGTTGTGCCACAGTAACCTGCTTCTGCCTTTGCCTCAGTCTCAGTTACTCCCTGAGTGACGAACGGATACTACTCACAAGAGTTGTACCTCCCTTCTTCTCCTAAGAAGGTAGCATTGCTTGCCTGTAATATGCTCCTAGTGTACACCTAGCTAGCTGAGATCTGGCCCAGGTCAGGAGTGACGTACAATCAAAATGCCTTTTAGCCCTTGGTCCCAGACAGCTTCTCTGCAGGCAGGGAAGAGATGCAGTGAGCTGATAGTGGAAGGGAGAGCATTTCAGGGGAATGGTATCCTTCCTGTGCAAGATGGGCTCAAGAAACAGCAGGGGAAGAGAAGTGAAGGGCTACCAGGCCTTCGTGCAGGGGGACGGAAGGGGTCGGTGATGCTCCATGCAGCTGAGGTGAGCGAGCCCAGCTGCGGTGCAATGGGACTTCCCTCTTGTGGCAGCCACTTTGCATAGCAAATTGCTCCATTTCAGCAGATTTACCATCTCTTCTGGCAGAGGTGACACACTTGATAATGGAACAGGGGCTTGCACTGTGTGAAACTGGTATTTGTTTTTTTCCTTCATACTGTGTCTGCTTTCTCTCTCATTACTGAGTCAGCAGAGGTTTCATTAGCATCTGATTCAGAAAGAAATCCAGTGTGGCAGACCAGACGTGGTACTGAGTTAGAATATTACATTTAACAAAAGTCCTTTTTATGCTTGCCATAACCCCCATGGGTGTTTCTAGAGAGCAGTCTCTGTGTTCGTAAAGCACCACTGCATTTCACACCCTGGTGACTCCAGTGGTGCCGTCCATGTTTTATTAAGAGAAGATGCTCACTGTGCTCACCTCTGGGCTTCATGGGTCTTGTGGGGCTGGAGCTGTAACTAGGGCTGAGTGATATCTGGCTCTTTAAGGTGGCTGCCAAACCAAAAAACTGAATGGAAAAAAGGACACTTAGGTTAAACACAATCTTCATTTCAAACCCAAAGGTCTCCTTATTGAAACATTAAAAAAAAATCCAAACAGAACATCAAAACCCCAAACCAAGGTTTTGCTTTTCTTTTTTTTTTTCTTTTTTCTTATATGAAATATCATATTGCAATAAAATTATGTCCTGTTGGGAAGCAAAGAGCCAAACTAGCAGAAGTGAGGATGAAGGGGAGGCACATCCCTTCCATCAGGTTATGCCCTTCTCTCCACACAGCTGCCTGGGTCAGCCACTAGTTTCTTTTACAAGAGCCAAGTACAATTTTGCCTTCTGCCTGAATATTTTGAAGGCTCTAATTAGCAGATGCACCACTGCACAGCACTCTGCAGGGAGGATGCCTGTGTCAGTAGCTTCTTTTCAAGCCCGGTGATTTTCCGTAGGAGGTGGGAGCACTTTTGGAAAAACTGGGGAAAATTCTGGTTGAGGATGACAACAGAAATGTTTTCCAGAAGTATCACAGGAAAGGACTAATCAGAGCAGATCTGTGGTTTCTGTGATTGCCTCTGGATTCAAACCTGTCAGGTTCTCAGGCTCTAGAAAACATCACGGTGAAACTCCTTGACCCCAAAGCTCTCTCCTCCTCTGCCCCTCTGGGTGATAAGGTGGCAATTGCTGTATGGGAGATAGATGCCCGGGGAGATGGATGCTAAATATTTCCTAGCACGTTAATCAGCCGACGGCCACTGGATTTCACACTTCAGCCTTATCTGAATGGCAACCAAAGGCAGCGTGCCAGCTCCTGCTGTAGCTAGCACCCCAGCTTCACCAGGGTGCCCCCGGGGCTATCACCAGCAGAAATAACCAGTGCTGGGATGGGCACAGTACTCAGGCATAATTTCTTTAGGGTGAACAGAGAAGGGAGTCCATGAGGAAATTTTGCCTCCTGTTTTCTCTCCTCCCTGGTTGCTGCCACCTTTCCCATATTTTCTTTTCCTTTTTTTCTTTTCCATCTCTCTGGATGGAGTCCAGCAAGACGGTGGTGTGCCCCAGGATGTCTGGAGCGGGGTCTGGATCTCCCTCTTCTGTGTGTTAGATCAAGAGAAAATGTGGTGTGTATTAAAACCTGAAACCTTTATCTTCTGCTCTCTTAGGAGAATTGGGGCTACAGCCTCAAAAAGCAGAACAGAAATGAAGAAAGCAAGAGAGGGTTTTGTGGGCTTACACATTCATCATGTCCTAAATTACACACATACTGACATGCCAGGCCTTTTGTAATATTAGTTTCATATTGTGTGAGCTCTTAATAGAAGACTTTCTATATTCTGTCTGGCTATTACTAAACATCTTGCTATTGAAGAGTGTGTTTTCTTTCTTTTTTATTTTTTTAATTTGTGTCCCCTGTGTGTAACAGAATAGAGGTGGATGGATATGGAATTTCCACTTGGTAAAAAAAAGATTGGAAAAATCTCTTAGCAATATCAGCCTGAGGAATTTTACAATCACATATCACAGATATCTTTAGGAAAAGCCCTGAACTACTGGGAGAGGGGCTGGAAGGAAATAAACTCATTATTTCCCAACAGGGTGAGATGATGAGGCATTCATCACAGCTGAGCTCTGCCAGTCAGGCAGTCTGTGCAGAAGGGTGGAGACTGTGATCTGCGGTTAGTAATTCAACATAATGATAGAAAAGTATTTAGATATGGAGCTAAAGTTAGGCAAGTGTGTAGGGACTTATTTTCAAGCAGTTAAGTAATCCAGCTGACTTCAGCCATGCCAGGTAAATGTTTTGTGTTAGACAGAGTTTCAGAAACTTGGTGAGTCTGGGTCTCTTATGTCACCCAAGGCACGAAATGATACTCTGTTGGTTTCTGGTGTAATTCTGCTGATTCTGGAAAGATCTATTTTAGAGGTACCAGGAGTCCTTGTTGATCTGAGGAAACACTTCTGGGCTGTCTCTCTAAATTGTTTTAATTTTTCATGACATTTCTCTCCTTAAATGTACTACCAATGCACTGTATTACCAAATCTCAAGGCAACAGGCCAGCATGTCCTGAGCAAATCTTGTTAGATTGCCATTCATAGCAAAACATTCCCCAAGTTCAGTAGAAACTTTTGCCTTTTTGTCTCAGAACAAATTAAATACCTAATATGTAGCAAAGGAAGAAAATCCCCAACAAGTTATGTGCTTTTGAAGTGTTAGTTATTTCCATGCTTATTATTAAAAATGACTGTATTATTAAATACTGACTGAGAAAGATGTAATGATGGATGAAGGCTTATCCTTTACTGGTCCAGGGTGTGCTGCTGATATAATTGGCTTATAAAAAGTTATTGCTTTTATCTGGGCTTTATTTAAAGTCACTGAGTACCTTCTGGTGCATTTATTCTCTTTAGATGATTTGTGAGAAAGCTCCCTTTGATTAGAGATGTAAGAAGAGGGGAATTTTTACTATTACTGTGTGTGCACATATATATGTGAGCATATATGTGTGTGTGTGTGTATACACGCATGTGTATATCTATCTTCTTTTGTTCAAAGTATCACAGATTCAGTAAGTTCTGGTAGGTCTGGGTGCTCTGAAACTTCATGGCCAGCATTAAGTGTATAATGTAAAACATCTCTGCGCGCCTCTTCTACCATATGACCAGAACAGTAGCATGTTCATATACTTTTGCACTTACAAATATTTATGTTGACCTCATCTTCTGGAGGATTCAGTTTTTGAGTTGGGTGAATCTAGTGTTAAAACTAAAAGTGAGCTGGTATGGATGAGGTTTGCAGTATTGCAATGGACCTGGATTTCTTTGTGAAACTTTGAAACAATTGAATGCAGGTGTATCCAAGCAACCCTTTCCATCATCTTGGGCTGAGGTACCACCTGGGACAAATCATGATCTTCCAGTAGCTGAAGAAGGCTGGGGTTAGGCTGGCAAAACTTCTGTTTCTGGCAAATACCTAAGACATTTTGTAATGTCCACTGGGCAGACTAGTCTTAATGTTATTGCTGAGCCCCCACCGTTAAACTTCACTTGTGATAGTGTAACGAGTGAAATTTAGCCTGATGTTTTAAATTTTATTAAGTACATAGACACTGGCCCAGTTCTTTGGCTGCTTCTGTGATTGGAGACTTTTATTACAGGAATTTCATTTATTAAATCACTGTTGAGTGAGTTTGAGATCAGGTGAAGTACATTGCCATGAAGATCCAAATGCAAAAGAAAGAAACATAGGTTATTTAAGGAAGACAAAATACTGTTGATTAAAATGTTAAGCTTTTGTGTGGAATGCAGAATGGATTTTGGTTTTTGTTGTTGCTTTTTCCTCTAACTGCATTGGCCTGTTCCTGGGAAATTCGTTAGCAAGTGCTCGTTTACAGTATCACTACACAATCATGCTTTTGGCTTAATAAGGTGCCTTCTGGTTTCTCGTTGCTTGCTATGACTGCAGGACTCTCGTCAAAACCAATATTAACTTGCTTTGGCCACTGAAGAGAGAGAAAGAGCAATCTGTTTGTATTTATTAAGACCAAATGGGCAAAGTCCTAAGCAACCTAGTCTGAACTCGGCTTGGATCCCATTTTGAGCAGGCGGTTGGACTAGAGACATCCTTGAGGTGTCCCTTCAGCCTGAATGATCTTATGATTACTGAAAAAATATCATGCACTTGTGAGCTAATTGGAACTGTTCTGTACAGTATGAAGGAGGGGCTGTTTAGAATATTTAATCTAGACTGTATAGTCTAAGCCTTTAGTCTGTGCTGGAGTTCTGAATCCCTCCTTTTCTTTGCAAAAAGGATGTTAGCATTCTCTCTATTTGACAGAGAGAAATGCTGATTGCACCTGCTGTTTCCAACCTGAACCCTATCCCTGTCTCCCCCAAGCACCAGACTGTTTTCTTTGGCTTTATGGAATTTTAAAAAGCTTTCTCTGTACCTCATGCCTTTATGCATATGGAAAGGATTTGAAAGGCTTTCTTTTTGACCTGCTACACTTGGTGTCCCTCTGGGATTTGCCTAAGACTCAAGCTTTTATCTTGTTAAGTTATGTTAAAATGGTTTCCAGTGTGTGGTATTTTAAGTTACCAGAATACTGCTGCTCATCTATTTTGTATTTCTATAGGGAAATATAACCAAATTATTCCCCAGGAGAAATCTAGCTTTATTCTTGTTTTGCTACAGGGAAACTGAGTCTGAAGGGTGCTAAAACATGAGCTCAAGAAGCTCAATGAAGGTGTTCAACTTTGGTCTTCTCATTCCCAGATTTGTGCTTTACCCAGATTTATTTGCAGTTTTGACCTCCCACCTTTGGTTTCATGAGCCTGTCTTTCCATATAGATCTGCATGCTGTGGCATGCTTGAGACTTTCAGCAACACATTGCCCTTACATGGCATTTCATGAGTTATATTTTCTATTCCTGTTGATGCCACGGGTTGAATGAGAACATGTTCCTCCTGCTAGAGATTTCTAAGCAGGTTCAAATTCCTGTTTTTATTAAATTGCAATCTCTTAACCCAGAAATCAATAACACCGTTGTTAAGATATTTCCCTGCTGAATAGGCCAGGGTGAGAATGAAAACTGGGTAGAGCAAAAACTTCTTTTGGAAACAGCAACATTAGCAGTCTCTGACCATGGCCAGAGAGGGATCTGGAGAAGCAAATGGAAGCATTGTCTCATGCTGGGGCCAGGAGTGGCACTGTCCGTTCCTACCTTTGCTCCCAATGCCTTTTTGGGAGCCAGCATCTTCAATGACAACAGTGCTGACCAAAAGTAGATATTTTGGTAGTGAGCTAAAAATACAAGTACCTCAGGCATATTGTAGCTCTTGGCTGTATCCTGGGTGGATTGAGTGCAGGGACAGAGGAGTAACAGCCAGTGGATCCCTCGTTGTCTTTGGGCAGATGAGGTATCTGAAGATCGCTGCAGCTCAAACACTGATCTAGGAGGGCAAGCTACTGCCTTCTTGACCAAGTCTGGCTCTTGAAAGGGCACCCCTGAGGATGTGCCTGGCAGTTTAAGCACAGACCTGAGCCTGTCCCTGGCATGGGGCCAGCCCAGGGACTTTGCAAGCCCTTGTGCCCCTGTGGTCTGAGGGTGCACCTGACAACCCCAGCCAGCAGCCAAAACAACAGAGAGGGTCCAAAGCTCCCCCACGAGCAGCTGTGGAGATAGGCAGGGGCATGGATGAGGAGACAGCAGGCGGTGGGCTTACTGAAGCAAAGCCTGTGCTTAGGCTTGCAGTGCTGATACCACCAGAGCATGGAGGGCTGGTAAAGGAGAATCCCCTTGTGTGGGTTTTTGTCTTTTTTTTCTTTTTTTTTGGTTTGGGGTTTGTTTGTTTGTTTGTTTAATATTTAAAGCTGACATTGTGAACTTGTTTTTAGGTGCAGTGCAATGAAAACAAGCACTTTTGAATTTTTTGTTCTGAAGATTTTTCTCTTTCTAAGGTAGTCAGTATTTTAGTGTCTGGGATTTGGAAAATCCAGGGACTGCTCTGAATTGTGTAGATCTCAAGCTTACAGACACTTCTGCTACTTCTATCCGAGGCAAATGCCCTAATCCCTTGTCTGAGAGTTTTTGTCCCTCAGTCTTGTGTTGTGGCTGCTCTGCTTTTCCAATGTGAATCGTATTAGGCACAGATCCGTATGCCCAGGATGGAGGAAGTTGCCCAATGCAGACAGACATGAGCCCAGGTGCCTGGAGTGCTTCACCCAATTCTGCAGTCAGTGAGAGATAAGAAGCTTGTATAGCATCAGTTTTGTTGCAATTTCTAGTGCCTCTGTAAGGAGATGAGATTATTTTTAGTTGGAAGAATTTCCTATCTGTTCTAAAAGTCTGTGTCTCAAAGGTTGGGCTCAGGGATGAGGAGGGGACCTGGACACTGGCAAAATCAAGGACCTGCTGTGAGTTGAGCATAGGGATTTAATGGCTTAGCTATGTGACATTAATCACTTATTCCTCTGTTGCCTCCATTTCTACATTGAATTCAAAGTGTCCTTTAAGTGGATTTGCTTCAAGAATATCTACACCTAATATTTCAGCAGACAGCAAGGTGATGTGGGTTGTTTTTATTTTGTTCTTTTTTTATAAATACATGCTGACTTATACACCAGTAGTTAGTCTCGGGAAAGCACCTCTGAAATTGATGGAGCCATGCATCCGTCGCCACCCTCCAGTCAAGTGAGTTGCCCCACCACGTTTCACTTATTCCTATGATACTGTAATTTTCTGACTGGGTGCAGGTCTCCAGTTCCTCCTGGAACATCTCTGTGCTCCCAGGAGATCACAGGTAACATTCCCACCATCCATTGGGCTCCAGTTCACATGACAGGGGAAGCTGGAGCTGCAAGGCATAAGGGAATGAAAACAAGTGCATTTTTATAGTCTGTCTTTTAAAGACAAAGAATGCAATTGAGGTTTGTGAAACTGTGTGTAACCATGGAGGAAAATTATATCGAGTCTGAGGGCTTTTGGAGAGTCTTCAGGGCAGTAGGGCCAGCTGAGGCACCAGATAACTCTAGACGTTGGTTGTGAAACACAGAGCTGTTGCTTTTAGACCATTGCACCTAATTTTGCTTAGTCTAGAAAACCACATGGAGAAGGGAAATTAAGTTTTCTGAGGGATTTCAAGATATGCAAATTTTGGTTTAGCATGCGTTAGAGTTTAAATGCAGACATTATGAAATCTTCCGATGATGGGAAATCTGCTAGGGCAATCATTGCAGATTGACTGGAACGCTTCAGTTTTGATTTGTTTACCTGTTTTCATTGAAACGAATCTTTGGCTAACAGAGCTATAAGGGTAGTCTGAATGCAAGTATACTAATACTTTTCCACAAATTGAATTGTGACCTGAAAACTACTAGAAAGGTATAACTGAAGGGTGTGTTTTGCTTCTTCTAGCAAAACTTATATCAAATATAATTCTAGGGCTGACTGAACTGTATTAATTGGCATCTGCTGGCAGTCTCAGCATTTGAGAAGGGCATGGGCTTTTGATGTATGGAAAGAGCCCTTGAGAAGGGAATGGTTCATGATACAAATGGAGTGGACCAGGCTGTCATTCAGAAAGTATGGCTGAGAAATGGCTCAGGAAGCTGCTCCTTGCTTACTTTCAGCAAGAAGCCATTGCTGCCTTTCTGAGAGCTGTAACCACGCGATGGCTGTAAACTGCCTGAGGAGAGTCCAAAACTTACTTTCATCACCCATTCCCCCTCTTGAATACCATAGCAAGCACCCATGAGGTGTCAGCTTTCTTGACCACCTCTTCATGGCAGTGGATTTTGTGAGCACTTTGAATGCACTTAAGGATAGAGTCAGCCAGGTTAACTTTACCTGTGCTCACTGCTCACCATATATTTGCGTGCATCATCTCTCAGGGCTCAGTGGGATGCAGAAACCCTTCAATTCTCAGCTGTGAGGCACCTGGCCCCAAGGACATGGCTAGAGCAGGTGTGCACTGCCTATGCGTGCGTGCAGGATTTGCATGTCCTTGGGCATGGTTGGGTGTTCAACTGCAAAATCATCCACACGAACCCAGAGATCTTGGTGGCCCACCAGAAAGAGGACACACCTGAAGCTGGGTCCTTCCAGCCCCATCCAGCAGCACCTCTCTGCTTGTTCACAGATGACAGAGGAGCGGCATTTAACTGAGGGAAAGCAGCTATGCTAAAAGCCACTTTTGGAGTTGTAGTGAAATTATTGAGTGTGAAATTATTTATCAACATATGTTTAAATTGGCAAGTAGCTTTAGGTAGAAAGAAAACATGCAAGGAGAAGGTCATAGTTAAAAAAAAAAATAACAAAAAACCCCCAAACAAAACAAAACCCAAAACCACAGGCATTTCATTTAATTTTTTTAATGTGAATTTTTCCATGGGAAATTTTTGCCTCTTTTTTCTCTGGACAAAATAAAACTAAAAATTTCTGTTTCAGTTCAATTCAAACTGGTTATGTTCACCTTAAAAAATTTTTAGTTCAGTGTAAGTATTTCACTACTCTACAATTTTAGGCAGTACTGAAGGGAAACATGCCTCCAGGTTTTAGTATTAAATGTCCTTACAGTTTTAAGGAATGTAATAAATATTACACAAAGATATCCACTTATCACACAACAAAAACTAATTCTGTATGCTTATTTGAGCCAAATTATTCTGATATAATTAACGTAATATAGACCATGATGTATGGATCTGATAAGTATTTACCACAAAGCCTTTAATATTTGACACTGATGGCATTGCACTGTGCCAGTGGGCTTTCACTTTTGACCCCTGCCTCCCCCAGATGCTGCAAATCAGTGCTGTCTCAAGAATATTTATATGACTTCTTGACATCACATGGGTTTTATTACATTGTCAAGTAAAAGGAGGATATTTGCTGCTTCTCAGTGAATAGTGTTGAGCTGTATTATTGCGCTCACTGATAAAAACAAATCAGTAATTTACTGGGAATGAAATGTCTCTACTATAAAAAAATTTAAATTATAAAAATTAGATTGCTCTGTCAAGAAATTCAGAGATTTAAGTGCCTATTTGAATATATATATGCAGACCTAATGGATGCAAGACTCTAAATGCAGAGGAGAAGGAATGATTACAGCAGTAGATTTGTATAGTTATCAATCTATAAAAATCAAACAGCCAAGACATTTCTAAAGGAAAATCAGGATATCATTAACCGGAGAGTAAGATTTCAGACAAGATAAATGGAAGATAAACTGTGAGATTTACCAAGTAAAAGGAGGATGCTTATGTTCAAAACTTCAGGCCCCTCCAAAGTTGCTTGGACAAATTTACACCTTTCGAAAGCACCTCTGTCTATCTGTCATAGGGGCCCTCCCAAGTCCCTACAGATAAAGTCCATCCTTTTCTTTATATAGCAAACCTCATCGCTGGCTTTATCACCAGCAGCAGCTGCCAGGATGGAGTTCAGGCTGCTGCTCTTCACTCCCTTGAGTTTCTTACTAGCCTGACTCAGCTGGATCCATTTTTATTACTACTTCTTGCAATTTTGAGGACACAAGCAAAGACATCTATTTCAAACAGCGTTAAAAATACCGTTATTTTTATATTTTTGTTCATGCATGGCTTGAGCAGAATGATGAGCAGAATGCAGCAGAATGATTTAGTGAACAAAAATTGCAAGAGTAAAAACCAGAAGCAGAAGTTGAAAGCACAATGAAGGCCTTGTGTGAAATCAGAAAACTCTCCTGGATGATCTGTAAAAGGATATTTTGAAAAGAATCTATTTCTAAATGTCAGCTTTGTGAAAGATACAGGGCAGGATGAAAAGGAGATTGCCTTGAGGAGATTGGACACCTGACTTTCAAAACATGAAATCAGTCATATTTAGTAAAAAAGTAACTAGTATGCATGTGTATTTTTGTATCAACTAACACAAGACAGAGTTTTAATGTATGTAAGACTGAAGAAAAAGGCCATTATATCCTAAGTCATGAGAAAAATGAATTGAAGAAACACCCCCGGCAGTCAGTGACATTTTTCCATCACAAGCAACTCCACTGATAACAAATTACAAGTTTTCAGTCCCCATGCCAAAAACAAATGTGTGCCACAAAAGCCCATGGATCATATTGTACTGGAGTGCAAGCAGGAGTACATTGGGGTACCTATTGGCTTTTCAGTATCTTTTGGAGGAAATAAGCATATTACAAAGTATTGTGTTTTGTTAATTTGCTCTCAAAAAAAGTATTATGCTAGAGTGAAGGCAATCAGTACAAAGCAGCCACAGGAAATTACACCATCATGAGGAGTACTGTGGTTACCTTCACAGTGAGCATGAAGCACTTGGCAATTCAGAGTGTAAAGCCTGAATGTTGATAGGGACATGTAAAATAGTACAAATGTAAGGATGTCTTGTGAGCTGACCAGAAAGCTCTTGCATTTTTAATTTTGGTTTTCATAGTGGTGGAACATATTGTCCTTTTATCTGCATTTATTTCTTCCTAAGCTGCTTATCATGAGTTCCGGTATGTGTACAACCAACTGTACCAGTTGTACTGTTCACTGTGATGTGAAATGCTTTGGAAATTCTTCTGAAGACTCACAGAAATGCATAACAGAAAAGTTATTCTTCTAAGTTCTTGAAAATTCTTTGCTCTGTGTGTGTATACGTGTGTGTGTGTAATATATACCTCTGTCTCACGCATGTGAAAACAATGTTGTGATTCGTATGTAAGTAAAAGGACCTAAATGATGCCTAAAGGTTTAAAGAGTATAAGTGAGCTTGCTGGACTGAACAGGAGAAGACCATTATCGTTCCTATTCAGTGTTGGAAACCTGGTCATAACCGTATCCACAGATATCTGTGCTGCCTTGCTTTGTTAGTTGTGTGTTTCCCCAGACGACTGTACTTTAGAAATGCTGGCCAGAGCTGGGTTGGAGTTAATGTTGGTTTGGATCCAGAGTAACATCAGTGTTTTTAAGACATATCATTAATAAATCACTCTAATATATTGAAGTCTATAGTTCAGCTAGGCCCTTTCACTAATATGACGGAAAACTATGGTCCAACTTTCCAGCCTGAATTTAAATATGGGGGTAAACACAAAAAGAATCAGTTTTTCATATGGTCTGGAAAGCTGAGGGTATTAGTTCTCTCTCTAGGCACTGTAATACCACTGCAATACTTGCACACCCACAAGTATCAATAAATTCACTTCCCAGCACCATATGAAGCAGAGAAGACACTTTATTCCCCAGAAGGAAGGAAAGCTGAAGATGGTTTTGCTGTCTTAATAGTGCTTGGGAACAGGGCGAGGTGCAGGCTGTTGGCTGCAGGGTCTTGGCCCCAGCAGTGAGGATGTGGGTTTCTGTGAGCTGGCTGGGCAGGATTCACTCCAGGTCATTGCTGTCACCTCTGATGTGGCTTGCGTCTGACTTCAAGACAGTTAGCAGAAATGCACAGCCTTTTCTCTCTGGCTGCATTTTTTCTGGCGGACGTGTTGAATTTTAAACAAGCTATCTGGCTCTTCCTCCAGTTTACCATGGAGGTAGTATTTGCTGCTTGACTATTGATGTTATATTCTTAAAATGGAACAAAAATAATTATAGTATCCCATATTTCAAAATACATGCTGTCTAGCATGCCCTGTGAAGCACTTCCTTATTCTCAGTAGAGAAAAACTGAACCTCTGATCGTAGTTGAGTGCATTTAATGCAGGTGCATCTCTTTCTCAGGAGAAGTTTCTATGTGGCACTTGCAGGTTAGAGAGAGAAAAGAGGAAATTATTGGAAAGACTCCTGCTACATCCTGGTTTTCTTTCTTTCCCTCCCAACATGTTTGAAAACAATTTATGGGGTCAAAAAATGTACAAATTATTTTCTGTTGTCTGTAGATTCTTCCATATTAGGCCACAGAAAGGTAACATATTGTGTATAGGTACCCATGTTCATACCTGTGCATGGTGCTTTAAAAAAAAAAAAGGAAGAAATGGCATGGTGAAGTATGGACCTTAATACACAGACTTTTTACACTTTGTAATAGTACTAGTATTATCAATACTTTTCTATTGTTATGGTACTGAGAAACCAAGCTGGTTGGAAGTGTGCTGTGCTGGGAGCAGAACAAAAAGTCTCTGCCCCAAAGAGATTCAAGTGTTCTAGTGTGTCCCGCCTGCTTGAAAAACCCAGCCAGGGTTTTCCAGGTTTTGCCTGTGAGCTGTTCCCACTCACAGGAGGGAGGGCTGGTGGCAGAGGGGAGGATGGGTTCAGCCTGGGCTGACACAAAAGACAGGATGAAGTTGTTATACTTGATGTGCTGGGAGAGGAAGAGATGGTTTGGGACCTGCAGGGAAAGTGACAATAATCTCACAGTAGCCAAGACGTGAAAATTATCATCATGGTTAATGGTCAGGCCTGCTGATCTAAGCTAGAGAAACTGGTCAAAATGAGAAGCAAGATTCCTGAAAAACAAACCTAACCTAAGTCAACACTTCTTTCAGCCACCAGCTGTTTTCCTGTACCATGCATCTTAGTCCATCACTACACCTTGGAAAGACTAGATTTCTTTAAAATCCCACTTCATCCTTCTTATCCCAGCCATACAGACAGTATAGTCTGATCTAAACTGGTCTGTGAAGTCTGGACAAAGAGGTGTATCTCTGTCACTACCAGCGGCTGAGACTGAGTTGCACTAGGGCAGGATGTGCCCTGTATCTGCAGGGGTGTAGGAGGAAGATTGCAGGCTGCTCTTCTGCAATATATGGATTTCTCATGAGCACTAACTGTATCCTGGCCTTTGTCCGGATGCTGAGCTCAGGGCTAAGTTATGGACTGCTTGTGATTAGATGTCCAAGGTCATGCACAGCAAAAGCAAGCAGTGCAGGTTTTAAAACACAACGTTGATCATGCGTTGATCATCGAAGAAAGCAATGGAGTGAATTAAGTGTTAGCTCCTGATGTCGGAGAGTGATGGCCCGTGGGGAGCTCGCCCAGCTCAAGGGGCTGCATGTGTGATGCTGCCAGCATGGGACTGGGAGCTCTTCCCTGAGGGAAGGGGGCAGCACGGAAGTCACTCCCTCTATTTTTTTTTCCTCCCAGACTCAGGTGGCTACAAACCCACCTCCTCCAGTTCTCCCTGTATTCAAACAGATGAGATCCAGAATTATTCTCTTGGTTACTGCATAAATACTCATGGAGTGGCAATGTCCCTGTGTATGGAGCAGCATCAGCTGTGCCTGCAGACAGCCAGTTGAGTGGAAAATAAGCAACATCTGCATCAGGTGGAAATGGATAGAAACTGAAAATTAAAAAAAAAAAGGCTATGAAAGCCCAGAAACACATTTGAGAAGCATTGGTGTGTTTGATATTACACAGCAGTATGTACTGGCTGTATCAGCGCTGTGTGTACAGCGCTTGCTTGTAATAGCCTAGCTTTCATGGGGTTTTTCATAGGCCCATAAAGGATATAGGCTTCTTGTTAGCTAACAAAACATGCTGTGTAGTTTAATTAGCTTCCTGGAGAGGGAAAATCCTCATGGATTTAAATTACAGGAAGACTCATGGATTTAAACAAATCATGCAAACACAAAGCACATTTTTGGCTGGTCTCCTGACTTCCAGTTACACGGGATTGTTTTTGTCCCTCTTACCAGCACTCTGTGCTGCCTCCCTGTGTTTTATAGTGTGAAGGAAATGATGCTTTTACCTATAGTGGGGGGTTTTTGTTGTTTTTTTGTGGAGTTTTTTTTTCTTTTTTTAATCAGCATTCTTGGCTCCAGTTAGCAGAAGCCTTCACCTTTCTGCCCCACCACTTTCAATTTCTGTGTCCCGGGAGGAGGTTGCTACTCTGCTGACTCTGGCATGTCACCCCCGAAGCTGCATGCTGATTCTCCTCCATGGGAACCCTTTCCTGAGAATCCCACTCAGTTCTTAAACATCTGTCATCAGATTATGGTTAACTGCTTTTTCAGCAGTTAAATCCAAAGTTGCCTGCCCCAGGAGATTCAGAGAGAGCATCTGTTAATTTTTCTGGCCCATACTGCTGCACCTTTATGACAATCTGTTTCTGAAGTATGAAATGCAATATCAAATATCTCTACACACAGTGTAGGGACCATGGAGCCCAGAGAGGTGTGTCCATCCATGTCATTCTCTTCCTTTTGTGGTTCATGTCAGAAACTACTCTTCAGTCTTGGATTTGGAGTGCTGCTTCTTGTAATCTGACCACTGCTTCCAGATAAAGCGTCAGAAGATGTCTTTCTTTCTGATCAATGGTGAAAAGTTTATTTCTTGGGGCATTCACTAGTATAGACACCTGGCTCCGGTTTCACATTGTTTCTCTTCAAAGTAGTTAATACCTAAATGTCTGGTTGCATACTCCAGAAAGAAGACTTATCTATGGACCACTGAAAAAAGCTGAATATTTTTGTAGAAGCCTGCATAAATATAGCATAGGATAAATTTTAGAAATAGTCTCTGTTGGAATGGTGGAAATCCTGACTCTGTGCAGTTCCCAGATCATTAAGGGACAACAGGTTTTCACAATTGGGATGCTGTGAGTTAATATGTATGAACAGGGAGGTGCTGAACAAGCAAAAATCCTATTTGAGCCCTTTGCAGAAGGCTTCCCACTGCAGCCAGAGGCTGAGGACCTCCCACCCCTGAAGAACCTCTCCTGGCAGAGGTCCTAATTCTGACCCTTAGAGAGGCAGGAATGAATCCAGTTAAATGCTGGATGAATCATTATGATTCTTGAATCTGACTTTCCTTGTCACGTAGGTCATGTAATCTCATTGTACTTATTAATGCCTTAATTTTTGACTGAACTCAAGTATGTCTCTTCTGAAAAATCTAAGGACTTTGCATAGTTAAGATCCAGCACATTGCAAGCTGCCTTGTTCCAATGATTAATGTTGAAAGAAATGTTCTTCTTCCTTTTAGCCTGAAATTTGGCTAGATTAATCTTGCTGTCACTGAATTTTTTTTTTAAACCTTTATCTGATAGATTAGGTTCACCTGTAAATATATGGGTGTTTCTCTTTGTAAGCATAGAAAGAATCTTAACTAATCAGGTCTAGATAAAGTTCTGAATACGCCTTGTAGATTGGACTGCCTCAGTCCAAAGCTGTAAGGTAGATTTTTCTGTATCACAAATTATTATTTTCTGAACTTTTGCC
This sequence comes from Morus bassanus, assembly GCA_031468815.1. Taxonomy (NCBI): domain Eukaryota; kingdom Metazoa; phylum Chordata; class Aves; order Suliformes; family Sulidae; genus Morus; species Morus bassanus. The sequence goes on along the minus strand of CM062567.1, from coordinate 50,904,149 downwards.
AATTAATAAAAATTCTTTGAAATGTGGGTGGAAGAGGTAAACATCCTGTTTCACATGTATAATAGAAATGTTTGCAGCTTATTTCTACTTGGGGTGTTCCTTCTCACCTGTCCCAGACCTGCCTTTGCTGTCTTTATTAGTGCATTATTTCCCACCTTCTTCACAGCTTTGCTGGCCCCTCCAAGTTGGGTGCTCCGTGATGGCAAAGACTGTGACTCTCTTGCCCTGTACAAAGCGCAATGCAGGGGAACAGGAGGGTTACCCATGTCGTTGGCAGCCCTAGCTGGGTACATTTAAGGCAGTGAAACAGCCTGGGGAAGGTACAGCATGAGCACACTGTGCAGCTGCACGGCTCCCTGGTCCTTGCAGGCACCTGTGCCTGCAGCCTGGGTTTGCTTTTTAACATAATCTCTGTGGTTTTGCTAATGACGACCTGGTTTAAGTGGGTGCCACTAAGTGACCAGACTACCTACCATATGAACATCCCCACAGGACAGTGAAGCTTTGGGCCAGATTCTGCTGTTAAACAATGGATGAAATGCAGATCAGCTCTGGAGGAGATCAAAACTTTAAAATTTTAGCCCCCTGCCATCCTCACATCCTCTCTTGTCCTTGTTTCTTATTCTCTGAGTTAATATGGGAGATAATCGTGTTCTTTTTGAGCCTGTGCTATGGAAAAGGTGGTCAAGTTTTCTCTCCCTGCAACATGGGAAAGGAGCACCTTGTTCTCACTAGAGGAAAGAGACAAATGCTGCTTTCACACCCCTCTGCTGTCATGCCCTCAGTGCCACCTCACCAAGGCAAACTCAGTCTTTAATCTAGGACTAAGTGGTAAATTGATGCGGAGGGCCATGACGCAAGCTTGTAAATTAGTCTACTTAAAAGGTTGTGCTTTACATATTTGAAGATAACTGGACCATCATGACTAACTCATAGAATGACAAAATGTTGACAGGAAAAGAGCCATCCATCCCCACCTTCTCTCTGTAGATTAAATAGCAGGAAAGTCTACTTTTCTTTTTTCCTCCTTTCTGTCCTAATGGATGTGATCATGGAACGTGGATTTTTTACATAAAAGGATCTTTCTTGATTCTGCACTATAAAGGCATGAATAAGGCAATGGACATCAAGAAGAGGCTTACTGTTGTTTATGTGGCCTTGTACCAAGATGCCAAGGGCATTGTTTCTATTGCATCCCAGCCTTGTTCAGCAATGAAGTAAAAAAAATTAATGCCACAGCTTTTTCTGCTGTGAACAATGCAGTGATCGTATGTGCAGGGAGACGACTTCTGTTATTCATACATTGGCTGCATCAGATTGATGACAACACTCTTGTAAGTGGATATCTATCTTGCACAGCTCTGTTTCCATGACAGTAGCCAACAGATGACTGTGCTGCAATGAGGATAATAAGGTAGTCTTTCCGTATGGAGCACCTTGATGCCCACAGTTATTCCCAGAGAATTTCTTTCAGATTCCTAATTATTAGTAATTCTGTGCAGATCCAGAGATGATCACTGAAAAACCTGATTATTCCTATCAAAGCATCCTGCTGTAAGAAAGAGCTAGAAAATAATTTTCTTTTCCCTTTTTAATGCCACTCTATAGGCTGATCCTTAGATGTGATACAGAGCCTTCAATACCATGAAAATCAGCAGAAAATTGGAAAGAGGAAAGGAAGCAAAGTAGCAAGAACCTGAAGTTCCTATGCCTTGGGGGCAAATAAGCAGTTTTGCTAGTAATCATCAGTATTAGATAAGCAGTGCATGATGTGAGATATCAGTGACTTTCTTTCCTGTCTTATTTTTAATCATTCTGTCATGTCCTAGAAGGACTGTGTGTTCAGCTGTAAGAGCTGACTGAAATGCAAGCTAACAGGGGCAAACCAGTTTTGTCTTCCTTTGCTGAATTAGTGGGCTGGCTGATACAAGTCCTACCTTCTGTCACCCCTTGGTTTGCTTCACACTTGCTAATGCTCTTGTACCAGTTGTCTCTGTGAAACAGATGTTCCCTTGCACTGAGTGGGAATTTACAGACCTGGGCACTAGCATGGGAACACAAAAATGCTAGAAATCTCCTGTAGGTTAACGTTTTTTGAAACTCAAGCTTTTTTTCTTTCTTTCTTGTTTTTAAAAGCAGTCAAGAACAACCCCATACAAGAAAAAATATAAGCTGAAGAAAGAATTTTTCAGAAACCAGATTCACCCAAGCAAATTCTCGAGGCAGGAAGACATACCCAAATATTGGTTTTCCAGCCTGAAAGCTGAGAATGAGCAGGAATATATGAGCTGAAGAAAAATCTTAATCAACAGCATCTAGGGTCAGTTTTGAATGTACTCAGAAAACATGTTTGCTGTTAAAAACTGGCCTCTCCAGCTTCATCTGATCCATGATGTCTTGGCAGATGCATGTCAAGCAAGTAGAATGAAGCTTTCATTTGCTTCTCTTCCCATGTTTCTGTATATATTGTTTTCTGCCTCACCTCTCTGTACGTACAAACAGGCTTGCTGTCTGCCAACTCCTGAACAAAACATATTTCCGTAATAACTGATTCGAACCTGTGCAATAACCCCTGGATGAGCTGTTGGGATCGGGTTTGCTCTGGGATGCTGTGTAGCTAAAGCTACACCACTCTGGGCCAAGCTTTGCTGGCTTCCCACTGCCGACCTCTCCTCTCCCTGCAGTGTGGGTCAGCATGAGCTCAGGCTGATAGAGCTCTTACCATGTGCAATGCACCCTTTCACACCCAGCGAAGTGGTCTGCTGCTGACATAGCTCCCTACCTCTGCATGCTGGTGGGGTTTACCTTATATCTCCTTACTCCTTGGTCCCTCCCCTTGCCTCCCAGCCCTGTAACCAGATTTGACCCCTCACGTCTTCCCTTCCCATATCCAGCATCTCTCAGAGACTTCTATTTTTTTTTTTGTTTTAAAAAGCTATTAGTGTCTCCTCAGTCTTTGTTGCATCTCTCCAGGCTCCGTGCTGTAACATCTCTGATGTCATTTAATTTCCCGCTATTCCAGTTGACCTGTTTCCTCCTGCTGTTGCTTCTTCTAAATATTCTTCCCCTCACCCTAGCCACTGCTTTTTTAGCTTTAATACCTTTACTTTTCCAAGCTGAGGCTTTTCTGTTCTCCCTTGTTGTAATTCTTTCCATGATTTCCTCTATTATCTCCAAAAAATCTATCTTCACCTCCTTCCTCTGTGCCTGGTTTGAGGTCTCCCTGCCCAGGATCCTGGCACCACTTGCAGTGCCACCCCACTGCCCATAGCACAGATGGATGGTCAGGCTTGTGCAGACCATGCTTCTCTCCGATCTCCAAACCCACCAAGGCGTCTGGCTTGCATATCCCTTGGGTATCACAGCCTGGAAATATGGCTGGATCCTGTGTCCTGCTCACATGGGCACAGGCAGCCCCAGCCAGGCCACACAAGGCTGTGGTTAAGGAGTCTGGAGCTGTGTGAGAAAAGGCTTGGCAATAGCTTACACCCTATAAAATTTTACCAGAAGACCAAAATTCGTCTGAAAGAACCTGCTTACAAGCACGACTGTGTCTGTACATGCATTTTCCTCCTGTGTGTAGCCAGAAGCAAAGTGAGCTGCCAATGCAGCTCAGCCACACCTCTTCTCAGCCCTGCCACACTGACCCCAGTTTCTCTCTATCAATGGCTAATTTCTAGAAGGAAAGTCTTGCATCTGGACTAGATTTTGCTTTTAACTTTCAAGCGTCGCTCCTGCTTCTGACATTTCTTGTCCGAGTCCGAGTGCTTTCCCTGGCGGCTGTATGGGGCTGCAGCCCAGTGATGCTGCTCACCAGCGCATGTCACAGCCCTTTTCTCCCCTCTTCCAGTGTGGAGAGGGCCCCTCTGTGGAGATAAAGCCCTATCACAAGCCAGGGACTAGCCTGTGACAGGGATTGTGGTGTGCCCCTGATTTCCCTGAGCGATGCCCTGCCAGCCACGCCAAGACAACCTGCGGTCTCCCCTTTTTCTGAGCGGTATTTCTCTTCCCGAGACACAGAGCCAGCTCATCAGCCCGTGCAACTTGACTGCTATTAAAACATCAGGGAGCTATGCTGATTTACACCTCCTAAGGAGCCAGCCCATCCTGTTGGTGTATTATTTAAGTGATGAAAATATCCAAAGTGGTTGACTTTTTCTACTCAAAGATGCCATCATTTTCTGTAGTGATGTGATATACATTTTAATTTATTTATTTATTTTATTTTGCTGTGTTTGAAGGTTATTTGCCCTTATTGGTGTTAGACAGATTGAGGAAGAAATACTGTGAATGCTGAAGGTGAATTTGCTTCCCACCAATGCCAGATTTAATGTGGCACAATTAAGAAAAATTGAGGGGCACCTCTGCCCTTGCGTTGCGTTGATGCAAAAGGAGTGGGGTTTCACCGGGGACCCAGCCAGCAGCACAACTGGGTGCTCCCTTGCACGGTTCATCTGGAAGTGATTCGGGGCAGCATCAGCCCCAGCACCGCTGCTGTGGCCACTCCTCGGGGCAGGCAGCTGGGCGGCCCCTGCACTGCAACCATTGCTGTCCTCGTGGATGCCGTGGGAGGTGGGGAAAGCCTTTGATGTATTTTTATGCAGTCAGACACAAGGCAGGTTGTCACTTATGTCAGGGTGAAATGAAAGGAAACTGGTCTCTGAGGGGCAGCCATGTGAACATATATGTATTTATTTAGAGAGCTCCTGTTATGAGAGCAAGTGATGCCATAGGTAGAGAGTGATGGACTCGTTGCCATGGGAACTACTCTTTCTACTTGAACACCAAAATCAATAATTGCCTAAAACCACCATGGTGTGTTTGGAGTTTGGTCCCTTTTCATAATGTAGGTTTTGTGAGAGCGGATATGATGGATTCTGCAAGAAAACCTGTGGATGCGCTGTTTCCTGCCTGTCTCAGACCATGTGAGGCGATATAGTAATGCCATACCTTAGTTTAAATGCAGGCTTTATCCTGCCATGCTGAAGGCCTAATCCTGTAAACCCTGCCTTTATTTTAGGGGAACAAAGCCTGTTCTCCTAGGAATAGCAGCCAAAATACCAGCAGGGCTACCAGCACCAGTCAAGATTGCTGGCATTGGTAAAGACTGTGTTGTCTGAACACTATGTGAGGAGCGTAAGGGCTGCTGAGTTATGAAATGTTTGATCCAGGTACTCAGGGTAGCTAACTATAATTTTGAATCCCTCCTTACAGAGGAATCTTTCTGGGAACTGGTGAGCCAGGCTTTTCCCTGGCATGGCTCCCTTGCGTCCTGGGGACCGTCTGGGAGCTGGCATTGCTCAGTCACCATGGTGCCGAAATAAGGTGTTACTCCAAGTATATCATGCATTTTTCTTTTTTTCTTCCACCTGTTACACACTTTGGTCCACAGCGAAATAATTCACAGTGTTAACATGTTAGAGGCTCATTACTGGGAATGAAGCTAATGCCCTACTGAGATGAACAGAGGTGATTCATGCTGCTCCAAACTGTTGGGTTTGCTTGTTTCCAAACTCGAGCTGCTGATGCGACCGCTCGATTACATCCCAGGTTATGAGTTAGCTTTTTCTCATCATAAATTCCCTTTTTGATTATTTTTTGGGGGGAAGCCTGAAAGGGATCTATTTAATTTCTGCATATGTTTTGTGTATTTGTGCTAGCAACGTGAACAGAGAGATGCATTGATTTATATGTAAATATTTGCATTTAGCAATTTGATGTATTCAGCAAAATGATTTAATGACGACAGGATATATTTTGTGAACATTCCCTCCCTCAGCTACTTTCAGTAGTGCTGATCTTTCACACCTGGGAGCCCGAGGGATCTTTTTAATCTCTGCAGTTTACAAAATATATCAACAACCTAAGAAAAAACAAGAAAAATACTTGGGAATGAACTTGCTTTCTCTCCCTTCCCATCATTGCCAACTTGTTTATACTGTTGGTTTTGAGTTTTCCTGGATTGCAATATCTCATACAGGGCCATATACATTCTCAAAATACCTTTTTCCCCCCAAGGGAGAAGAGAATTTATTGTTTATGTATTATTTTATCCACAGGGAATTTGAGGAAGGCAGATTTCAAGGTCTGGAGTCCCATTAGAGCCAGTAGACACAATCTGATCATTGCACCAATGCAGATGTAGGCATTAAGATAAGGAGATCACTAAAAATGGCAGCAATTAGGGTCATCACACATTGGGATGTGGTTTAGCAGGCATGGTAGTGTTGGGTTGATGGTTGGACTTGATGATCCTAGAGGTCTTTTCCAACTTTGATGTTTCTATGATTCTATTTTACAGAGTTAGGGCAAATTCATTAGGTTCATGAACTGGAAAAGCTTGTAAATTGGAGTTTAAGTTCAAGCAGGCTAATTACTCACAGTTTCAAGTAATTTAGGGGGTTGAGGGGCATTTGTGACTCAGAGAAAGTTGGGTCCTGATCTGTTGCATAACCTGCTGAACACTGGTAGAACTTTGTGTAGTACAAGCCTTTACATGGCGTGAGCCAGCAAAGACCTGAGCTGGCATAAGTCTGTGTCAGGAGAATCTTTAAAAGCCTTATAAAGTCAGTGATGACTTTAAATGATCTCTTTTATTCTGGGTTGCCAAAACTAGACCAGGAACCTGCTTTTTTCAGATGAGTGAAGAGAAGCAGAAGCCCTTTATCTGCAGGGTTGTTTTTTTGGGGTTTTTTAGCTTACTGGATTTATTCATTAGGATTATTTCAGAAAGAATTTGAGTATTTCCACTGATTTGTCCTTCCAGTCCCACTCAATGAAAATGTTATATCCTGCCCCAAGTTTCTTTGTGGTAGCGGCAGGGTTCCCCTGGTGCCTCCTCCAACGTCTGGCTTCATATTCAGGAGTCCACATTCATTATCTCCCTTTGTCTAACAGTGCTGCCAGCTGAAACATCTCCTGTTGCTCTTAGTGATTTAGGCTGTTTTTCAAAGACTACTTAAGTTTCCAGAAAGTGAATGTTGAGGAGTCTCAAATGTGTGGGGGCCTAATTGAGTTTTTTTCTTTTTTTTTTTTTTTAGACAAATAAAATGGTATCACACCATCTAAGATGTAATTCAGTGTAATGCGCACACAAAATAAACAGGCATTTGTAATTAGGATGCACCAGCCATGAAAATCATGAGTCATGATAATTGTTGTTATTTTAAAAAAGACAACACCACTTGTCTGGAAGAAGCTGGAGCTCTTTAAGCGCAAATCTACAGCTTTTTCCAGTTTCCTATGCCTACATGAACACAGGTCCTCCCGGAGCCAGGAAATCTTGGTGCTCTTTCTCTGGGAGAAAGGACAAGGCCAAAAACCACGTTTAACAGATTATAGCAGAACCTGAGACTTGGTCTGATCCTGTCTCACAGCTGACGGGGATCTCTGTGTACCAAGCTGTTTCCTTGCACTTATCCCCCTCCAGGGTACGGGTGTCCCTGGGCAGCACAGGCAGAGGTGTCTTCCTGTGTGCCAAAGGGAGAAGAGGCAGGCTGGAGAGGTTTAAAAATTCCTCCCTCCTCCCATTTTGAAAGACAGAGCAAGGAATATTCCTTTTCTGATTTCTTTCTCTACTTTCCCAGCAAGAATAACTTTCCTTTTCCGGTTATTTATGGACATGCCCTTGTTTCCAGCTTCCCCAGGGGATTTCTGATGTGCCAACCTCAGCCTGGGCCATAGCATAGCCTTGCTGGCATGCCCCCCATCTACACTCTTTGGAGAGCATCTTTTTCACTGTTACAGAAGCTGTCAAGTTTGCCAGAAAAACAAACCCTGTGACACAAAAGGCGTAAAGCTGACGTGAACCAAGCAATGGTCTGTACTTAAACCATACCCCCTCCTGGATAACTAGGAGGAATTGAGGCTTTGACGGATAAATTCTGTTACTCCAGTCATTCGCTACTGAACCTTTGCGCCTGCTTGAAATTCATAGAAATTCCTGTTATTGAGTCTTTTTACTGGGTAGATGACGAATATGGGCCTGGCTTGCTCTAAAATGCTTTTACAATTTCTCTTATACTTTATTTTACCGAAAATCTCCCCTCTCCTTTGTCTTGATGGTTGGCAAACAGCCAGTTGCTGGAGCAGTCTTCGTTTCTGGGGGCTATCAGCTTTGATTTTTCCTCTTACGTGCTGCATTCCCAGTGCCCGCACACTGGAAAGCTGTGTTATAGCCTCTAAATCAAGATGATGACTATCCTGGCTACTGAGAGGAGTCAATATCAAGCTTGCCAGTACATTGCTGTAAATCAGAGAAATTCCCAACTACGTTTCTGCAGGGAATGGAGCTAAGATAATGAGAGAACTGGACAGGACAGTCAAGGAATTTGGAGGTGTGTTGGCCTGGGAAGTCAGCAGTTCAAATAATTCCCTTTATTATAGAACAGCACCAATATACAATATCAATACCTGGTAGAATAATAGCATTTTTCTTGGATATGTGCTTCAGATTTACCTATTTATCAGTACTTATTTATTTATCAGCCTTTATCCATATAGAAATGGAATTATGCATTTGCAGAATAGTCTGCAGTAGTTTGTTCCACTGCAGCCTTACAGTGGGAAACAGAAAAGAGCTCAGTGCTACTGAGGGCTGATTACTTCATGTCTGCATGGGATCTTAATGCATGATTACATGAATTTGCCATATATTTAGGACTGTCTGAACCCTGACATGCCTTTGCATATATAGCAAAATCAGGGTTCAGGCAAAGCTGATAGTATCCTATCAAGAAGGTCAGTTTGTTTTCACTTATTCATATTTTGCTTACAGAAATAATACAGAGAAATCTAGTGACTATATACCATGCAGTAGCACAGTTTAAGGGTAGGAGTTTCCCTAATTTCTACTAACAGCATCTGTGAGAAAAAGCTTTGGGGACAGGAGAAATAAATTATGTGGGAAGTCACAGTGTAGCATCCTGTGACTCGAAGTCCAAAATATATTTGCTCTTCTCTAACACATAGACTGTGCTCAGTGGCATTCTTCAGCTTACTTGATAGATGAGGCAGTGACTCCAGAGAGGGTAGGATATTATCACCCTCTATAAAGTGATAATCTTTCATCTCTTATCGCCTTTATAGAGTGCCTCAGCCCCTGCTCCCCAGGAGAGCATGCAGTGAAGGATTTCTATGGACTTGCCCTGTTCTTGCACTTTGCCTTGGAAGAAAACACCCTTTGGAGGTGGGTCACCCTTTGGGCCCACAAAGTACAGCCATTCCTATGTCTTCCCTTTCACCTCCTGACCTAGAGATGTGGGGACAACTGCTTATAGTCTGAGTTAGCATGTAAAACAGGACTTCCCACAGCCGCAGGTCTGAGCCTCTATTGTTGTGAGCCACCACAGTGAATAATCCCCACCATCGATGAATCCAGATCCGCTTTAGAGTATTAGTATTTTTCAGGCAGTTTGGATTATATGTGCAAAGATACAGTACTTCTAGAGGAAAACTTCAACAACTCAGAGGCAAAGGGGAAATCAGAGGCTGGAGATGTTTGCAGTACACTTCATCTCTGGTGAGCTGTACATGGTTGCAACCCTCACTGGTGCTGATTTATAGAATATTTATAGCTCATATAAAGGCTGTAAATTTGAAAATGTGATAGTTCAAATTATTGGGCCTCTCTTATTTATTTTGGATGCTGCTTCAAAACCTGAGTGCTCTAGTTCCCAGGCTAGATTTATTCCTGGCCAGTTTATACTCCTGTGTTGTTCTACTAAGGGCAGCTCTGTGCTTCTGACACATTGTTTATTGCCCGTCTCTTTACAGAGAGCAGCTGTGTGTCTGCTCAATCCTGTCTCACAGCTAGAACAAACTAAGCTCTTAACTGGCAATTGTAAAACAGCTCCCTCTTCCCCTCTCTTCCTAGGATCCAGCTGAGAAGTATCTGATTCACTATAGGATTTAGGTGCACGATCTGGCACTTTTAATAACTAAATTCCCATCGTTTTTCTCTTCAGGGTTGTCTAGTTTTTCTTAGACAATTTTCTTACTGTCCTCTTTGTTAACAGTGAGTTCCCACTTTGAAATTTTGGTAGGAAATGTGCTGATGGCACGATATAACTAATGAAAACACTAATGAATATGAATAGAAAAATTGAAAAGATTGATCTGTAATGAATTCTGCTAATAATCTTCCTCTGGCCTGATGAAACCTTTCTTCAGCCCAGCTGGTTGTAGTCACTTTAAGCACTTGAAATTTCCTGTATTGATTCTCAGTTTATGTAATAATACCCCATGGTGGTTTAATGAAGTTCCAATAGATGCAATTTACCACATTTTCCTTTGTCTAGAGAATAAGTTTTTCATCAGACAAAAGTCTAGTCTGACATAACTGGCATTGGGTAAATATATGCTAAATGTTGTCCCTTTTTCCTTTTATGTCTTTAATGACTCTTTTCTTCCCAGCTTTGTTCTGAACACTTGTGTGGTGGTGAGGCCAAACCATTAAATTTCAAGATTGTCCTCAAAGCTCTTTTCTTCCCTTTCTTAAATAAGTAACTGTGTGTGCTCTTCTTCCACATAGTGCTGCACAGCCCCCTACAATGGGGTTAGGTGCACTGCCTTTGCCTCTCTAACACAATTCTCCTGGATGGAAACAGGTAAAAGCATTTTGACTTAGATTTTAGCTGGGATCTAGATTTTCCTTAATCTTCTCAGCCTCTAAACACCATCCTCACTTTTAACAGGCCAGCTCCTCAGTCCTCCTTTCCTCTGGGAACCCTTTCCCACAGGCTTTTCCCCTGGCTTTGGGTGGAAACTCCAAAGAGGACTTCTTTTTCACGTGGATGTATGGAAATATCATGTCTTTTGCAATTCAAAGACTTTGAGCTTTTAAGTCCAGCAGACTTGTATTTCCAGAAGTTCTTATTTCTCCACCTGTGCCTTTGTAAAAGACTCCCATTTTTCTCTTTGATTCTTTAAAGAGAATCAACTCAGGATTGCTCCATCCCAGACTATTTTCTACAAGCAGCTCTTTTATGGTGCCTTCATTAGGTGCCAAAATCAACCTTAAAATAGTGTCAACTTTTCTTGACTCAGTGACTATGTCTTCTGTTGTCTGTCAGCTCTTCAACGAGACACCCATCTCTGAGATGAAGCATGCTCAGAACAAAGTCTTCACTGTTATGGCCAGCACAACAGCTAGTCTTGATCTTTGCAGGCACTCAGGTTCCTTGTCAGGAGGGTGTCAGTATAATGACCTGGCAATTATGTCAGCTGAAATTATCGTAAAGCACTGCATGTAGCTGATTGATTTCCACACTGAGTATCAGAGGTTATAGTCCAGAGCCAAGCATCTCAGGTTGAGGACAGGAAATAAGGCCAATTCAGTGATGACATCAATCATGTCAATAGTGATGAGTAAACAAAATGTCACAGCTTCTTGGCAAGGCTCCTGGAGCTAAATAACACTAGTAGTTAAACTAACTTGAGGCTGCTGGAGTTGTGAAATGTCATTATGCTAATTTTAGAGAGGCAATAACATTAACTGAAGTCTAGGACGACCTGCTGAATTTTTCAGATTAGGGCAATTTACTGATGTGATTATATTTGGATCTATTATAATTTTGACTTGGAACATTTAATTTCATGTATTTATTTAATTCTGTATTGCAACTGAATCTTATCTTGCATATACTTAGCCTAGATTCAGAGGTCTTTGGAAGAAAGAGGCTGTGATTTTCACACCTGACTTGGAAATTTAGATATGCTGGCTGCACTTCCCAAAGTACTTCCATGATCAAGGACAAAAAGCCCTACTCACAGGATTTTTATTGGGGTGGGTGATTGCTGAGAATTCCCAAAAAATCCTCTGGGCTAGTTTCAGTGACATTAATACCTGTCAAATGCCTGGCCCTGTGGTCAGCTCCAGAAGCACCACTCTGCTGTCCCCTGCATGGGGGCATGCCTATGTGTGTACTGCTAGAAGTCAAATTATAGTAACCCCAACCTCCTAAACCTGCGGGTAAACCGCTGGTGTGATGCTGATCCTCCGGGACTGCTAAGCCTGGATCGCTTGGGATTTGGATAGGGTGTGTTGGTCATGTCTAGAGGCTGGCTCCTGCCCCATTTCTCATTCTCTCTTCAGTTCACGTGGCACCATTTTTGGGGTACTCTTGACAATCAGCAACTTTGGTGCCGTTTGCATTTGAAATACCTTATAACTCACACAGAGATGGAACCACTTCAGACCAAGGAAAGCGCCTTTATCTCAGACCAGCCCTAGCTGCCTTTTGGGAAAGAGATGCCTCTTGATTTCAGAGCTGTGGGCTGTTGGGAGGGAGAGATAGCCCAGAGCCTTTACTGTCCCCTCCTGGATGGTGGAGTCACAGCGCAGTGCAAAGGACTGGGCACGCAGTCAGCAGCAAGAGCAAGGCTGCAATGCATAAAGGACAGTGGATAATGTGAAAAGCAAGGCTTAAAAGCTTCCCCACTCCTCTGGAGCCTCCTGAAATAAAAGCTAATGCCCCTTGGCTTGGAAGGGTGTATGACTGCAGGGCGCTATAAAGCTAAAGCATCATGTTCCCTTGAAATAAAATTTTGCACAAAGGCAGCTTGCCTGCCTGGATGCTTTTTAGAACTCCCCCAGTTCATAAAACTCTTGTAATTGCTTTTATTCTGCCTTTCCACCACTCCAGGTCAAATCTTTGTTTTCAATATAATGACAGTTGTTGCTCAAAGCTGTACGCAATCTTCAGCCAAAAACTCCATTATTTTGGCACCTGTTGGTCCCTAAAATCTATGGGTTTGGTTCAAGGATCCCTCACTTCTACCTATGTGGGTAGAGTTTGTCATCAGTTCAGTCATGGAAAAGTCATCCCCATATCTGCTGGAGCCTGCATGTAACCAGGGTTACAGCCCTAGATCTAGTCCAGAGTTTTCCTGCCATTAATGTAACTGAATATTCAGGAGTGTGAACCAAAAATTTACTTTTGCTCTGGGGTTTGCTTTGACTGAAGCTGCAGTTTCAGAGGGCTACTAATTGAGATCTTTTGACCATTCTTCACAGAGTTGGCATTAAAAATAGGAGTTTTATTTTGAAGAACTTTGAATGATTGTTTGATTCTTAATTTCAAAACCTGCAAAGAAATCTGATTCCTCGAAAGGACATATTAAAACTGTTTTTCAAAATCATTCAGTTACCTTTTAAGGTATTTCAGACTTTGGTACCTGAAAATTGGAGGCATGCAAAATCATGAATTACTTCTGATATTCTGTACCATGTCCCCTTTGCCTTTCATCATAGGATGAGATTTGCCGCACAGAACTCATTTAGGAAAAAAAGAAAAGATGAGCATTTTATAATGGACACTTAAAATCAGGGCTTGTTTCAACCTGATGTGAAAATTGCACTGAATGATTCAGATCTAAATTGATGCCTCTGGGTTGCAATTTCTTTTAGGAGTATTTTTATACCCATACAAAAAAAGTTTCTACCGGAAAGAAAGATTAAATAACCCTAAATCCTAGTTTTGGAGTATTTCAAGTCTGCATCTGATATTTGCCAGATGTGCCCCTCTGTAGCATACACGATGATTTTGCTGCATAGCCCTGGAAAAGGAGAGCCTGGTGCCTGCACATGTGTCTGTCCTGCCCCTGCTGCTTCCCTCGGAAGGTGTGTGTGCTCCCTGCCTGGTCGTGTCCCAGCAACAGGCAAATCTCTCGATTAAAATACCATCTCCTCTTGCACTCCTGCCTGGTGTGTTACAAGTTCAGTAAAACACTGGCAATTTAAGTGGATATTATTCTGCCTCCCGGAGAGTGCTGCGAGGCAGTGGTGATGGGAATCCAGCATCGTGGGCAAGCGGGCACGGGCACCTCCACTGTGAAATTACTGCGAACGCTTGCATAGGGTCGCAGCAGGCGGCTTCAGCTCCTCCATCGCTCTGGCGTCCCCCCTTTCCCTGGGAATGGGAGAAGTACCTGGGTGTATTTGGCTTGAGACCATGCACTCCTCCCTTCTGGCAGAGAGCTGTTGCCAGCAGTATTTGCCCTTGACTTGCTGCGGCACCCACATTTTATATGGCTGCATTTACGTGACTATTAGAGAAGTAAAAACTGTTTTGAAGGGCACCATTCCCCATTAGCTCCCCTCCTATGGCTGTGCCCCTGGACAACATCCGCCCTGACCACACTCCCTTGGCAGGGATTGCTTGTGCAGAGATGCTTTCCCGTGTCTTCCCCAGGCCTTTCTGTCCTCTGAAAGGCATATGGCAAGCTATTCTCTGGTATCGCATTTTATTACTTTTTTTCTCCTTCTGGAAGGAGTCACTAAGTGTCAGCTGCTTATTCTATAAAGATGTTGGGTGTTTGCATTGTCTGTCTTATAAAGTCACTTACCAAGAGAGGAAGTGTTTCAGTCTCACCTTAATACATGTGTAGACATATATGAACCATCAAGGAAACCTCTTACCAGCTCTCAGTTTTGCTTAGCTGTAAAGTCCTAGCACCCTTACTTTGCACTTCTTGCTTCTCCTCACAGATTGCCATTTTCTTCCTCCCAGGTTCCTGAAGATTTCTTCCATGTTTATAGATTTGATTTTGGTTTGTTTGTTTCTCCTGGTGTCATGCCTTATGAGAGCAAACCAGCATTTTGGAGGTTATTCAGCATCACTTTTTGACATATCTCCAAGCTAGACTCTGAGAGTCAGTCTTTATCTGCTTTGCAGTTTTTGATCAGGCTATTCATCATGTAGTTATTAGTTTCAAATTATCTTCCTCCCTGCTTTCCAGGTCCTCTTACTTTTCAGTACAGAGTTCTGCACTTCTTATTTTTGCCCACAGACACGATGCTTTATTGAATCTGTGAGCACTGCCTTCTCAGTTTTTCTCCCACTTGTCAAATTTATGTTCTGAAATTTCAGCTACTGACACCACTTTACTTGGCAGAATCTAACGATGCTTCTGGAAGGCTTCTCTATCTGTGGATTTTGTTTAGATATGTAACCTTTACTGAGAAATAGCTTAGAAAAAGTAACTATATTCTTAAAAACAAAACTTTCTGGTTGATGATGGAGACATTTTTGATATGACACTGAAGTTTTATGTATTTACTGGTCAAAAAGAATCTCTGCATACTAGGAATTAGTTAACCTGCCCCTCCAATGACTAAATGAATCGTAAACAGGTGACACAATTTAATTCAGCATGTGACAGGTGTTGTAAGGCAATTGCAGGACGTTATGGACAGAGTTTTTCTCCTCTGAGTTTAGCTCCCTACAGTGTTGATATTTACACCTGAACTAGTCATCTTTGTCTCCACTTCTAGTCAATGGAGAGAGATAGGTACTTCAGAGGAGTCAAGCTCTCCACAATGCAGACATCTCAGATGTGCCAGGGATTGGGGCACTGAAACCTCTTCCTTTCTCTGCTGACTACATGTAAGGTGCGTCCTCAGGTGCTTGCTCATATGTGGACATCCATTGAATGAAAGTGTAAATAACTGAGACAAATCATGCCCTGAATGTATCTTTAAAACAACATTTTAAGTCTCCTCTAAATTTTCATGAAACTTCTTCTAGACAGCATCATGGTCTCCACTGGTTGGTAGGTGAATGCAGGGCTGTTCATCACACAGTCTCCTGTTAGTGATGCACAGATGCTAATTGACTTGGCTGAAGGGGACTTGGCAGCATCTCTTCAGGCACAGGATGAATTCAGGTGCTCCTCTCACACTTAACTAATGTGGGGTTGTCTATAAAATGTTACTTCAGCCTCCCTGGGCTTTGATAGAGTCAAGACAGTAAAGGAGGATTCTTCAGAGGCCAAGTCAATGTATTACAGCCTCTAGCCCTTTTATGCAGCAGTGGAGTTCAAATACTGTTACACTTTTTCAAGAGAAGTATTTATCAGAGTCTTAGCAATACTTCTGGACCTACAGACCACACTGGCCTTACCTTGACATTAGAGAGCCAAACTAGGGTCATAGGAAAATACAGTAAGAACAACACAGAAGCAACAGATTGAGCCAGAGGTATTCCAGAAGCATGGACAGCTGAATGAGACTGATCACAAATAACCAAATGGATATGTTTGCTTTATATGCAGTAGGATAGCTTTATTTTAGTAGCATAGATAATAAAAGAACAACCCCACTACTAGGTGAAACTTTCGTATTTCTGCATTGGTGCATGTGCAGGTTCTCTTTTGTAGATAACCCCAGGTCTCCACAAAGAGTTTAGTGGGACTTCTGATTTCATTGCATTTAATTTCTCTTTCGGTATTGATATAACTTGTGTCCATTCGTGCATTACATATATTGCATTTATTCTCTATTGACACATTATGAAGCGTAGTTAAAATTTTGAACCAGGTGTACCAGTTGCTTGTCTTCTCTCTTTCTAAGGTTATGAAAAGGTGTTTTTCTCCTGCTGGGAGGGATGTTCCTTGAAAATCTCTTGAAATTGTGCATGAAGGTCATCAGAAAGAACTGATCCCATTTTGACATGACATGGTCCAGAAAGAAGCTCCTCTTCCTTCACTGACTGTGGCAGGGAGGGAGCCCAGGGTTATTATTAGCCTTGCTAATCTTTGTGAATATCCCCAGGCAAATGGAATAACTTTTAATTTGTTTACTCATGGTTTAGCTAAGGCAAGTGTAGCTAGGCAGCAGGTTGTCTGCTGGTTCTGTGTGCCGGGTATGGGAGCCTGGGTGAGGGAGGACGGTCCCAAGGGAGGCACCGCTCCTTCCCAGCAGCAGTGATGCTTCCCCATCACTTCCCCATGTCCTGGTAAGTGGCCTCTGCAGGTGGGATGTTGGCAGGAGTCAGCTGTGGTACAGAAGAGCTGATGCTGGTACCAGCTTGTACCTGTTATTGAACTGGGATGCTGGGTGTACTCTGCTAGTTCTCCATGATGTGGCATGGTAGCTCTTCAGTGGCTGGGGCTCCACAGGCATTCCTGCACACATGGTGGGACATCTCACCTCTGTTGCTCACAGTCCTCATACGTCTGTCAGCACTGTCCCAAGCCAGGGTGCAGCTCAAAGGAGAGAGTTTTTTTAAATTTTATTTTATTATTTAAATACCACACTAAGATACACAGTCTCAATCTAGTCAGTATCAATGACTAGACTTAATTAATGGTTTCACAACACATGGCAAGAAAATGTGCTTGAGCGGCATATTTTCTTTTCCATATGACAGAATAACAAATCCCTTCAGGAACATATCAATTGCTTTATCTTGGCTAATAAATGTGAGTCTTCCGTCTGTCCTGTTAAAACTACATAAAGGAAGCAAGCAAATGAAACTGGTTTATATATACTGATTCTTCTTTCATGCCTCAGGCCTGAAAAGGCTACATCTTATTTCACTAAGACCAAAGGTTTTGGCAATATCCAGAATTGAAATAGCTGATTTAATTGCTTGCTTCAAAGTGCATCAACCAAGCTCCATGCTCTTCACTCCTTAGTTCCAGAGATGTGACACATATGCTTCAAACCTTCAATAACAATCATGTTTATTGCAAACAAGTCAAACATTCACCAGCAACATGTAAATAAGAGCAGTAGCAGCAGATGTTCAAACAAAACCAGTACTGCGCTATCCAAGTTTCAACTTGGCGCCCATCTTAGACAAGCTATTTACAGGGAAAGGTTATTGCATCTACAAAAGCTATGATAAAACAGTGAAATAAATCTGTCCAGCTCAGATTTTGCCACCTTGGATGCTGCTGCTCTTTGTACTAATTCTTCTGAAGTTTATCATCCTTAAAAGTAGCTTTCCAGTACATTAGTTCAGCTTGCATAATTTTTTACATGACCTTTCTCATCTTTTAATTCATTTTGTTGCTCAGCTGTTTCCCTATGACCCAGTCAGTTACAGAGTCCCCCTGTATGACTTACTGAAGCTGATTCCAGCTGAGGCTTCCCTTCCAGGTTTCCAAAGTATAGTGATCAAAGAGAGTTTTGAAAAAGCTTCAAGATAAGAGACATAGTGGAAAAAAATGCAACCTATTCTGAGAAAGTGTTAAACATGCAAGTAAAATACATGTCTGGACTGTCTCATCAGAATCCCATTTGGGCATCTGTCTTTGCACTAGATAGTGACAGCACAGGGCACATAGTCACGCAGCTTTTCTGATCTTCAAATTTATATGTGATGTGGTCATAGGATATGATTTATGATCATCTCTTATAGACAGTGGGGTGGCCCAACCCACTCTTCACTAAACCTGGTTACAAGCAAGGAGGCAGGGAGGACTGCCAGGAGAAAGTGCAGAAGGACTTAGGAAAGAGAAAATCCTAAAGGCAAATGTTTGAGAGCACCAAAATGAGAGAACCTTCAACTGAAATTTCACTAGTGTTGTAGATTGAGTTATTAATAAAATCAAGGTTGACACTCAGCTGTTCTTAAAGTAGCACAAATAGGCTTGGCTGCAGGGCCTACAGTATTGTTACACTGATTTATATGGAGAAAAAGATTTTATTTCAAGGTCTCTGTGTTGTATTGAAGGCTGTATAATAACTCCATGTATTTGCAGTGTATTTCTTGGTGTAGTAGGTACAAGGGGGAGTTGTTTTGGCTTTTAGTTCAGACGTCTGATTGTTTTTGTTTATCGACTATTTGTTGTGGTTTAGCCCCGGTCAGCAAATAAGCACCACACAGCCGCTCACTCACTCCCCCACCCTGGTGGGATGGGGGGGAGAATCGGAAGGGCCAAAGTAAGAAAACTCGTGGGTTGAGATAAGAACAGTTTAATAATTAAAATAAAACAGCAATAATAATAATATAATGAAAAGGAAAATAATGAGCGAGAGAGAGATGAAACCTTGGAAGAAGAAAAAAACAAAACTAAACAAGTGCTGCAACCGCTCACCACCCGCCGACCGACGCTGCTGGTCCCCGAGCCACGATCGCTGCTTCCCCTGGCCAACTCCCCCCAGTTAATATACTGGGCATGACGTCACATGATATGGAATACCCTTTGGCCAATTCGAATCAGCTCTCCTGGTTGTATCCCCTCCTCTCCCGGCTTCTTGTGCACCCGGCAGAGCATGGGAAGCTGGAAAAGTCCTTGACTAGTGTAAGCACTACCTAGCAACAACTAAAACACCAGGGTGTTATCAACATTATTTTCATACTAAGTCTAAAACACAGCACTATACTAGCTACAGTGAAGAAAATTAACTATCCCAGCTAAAACCATGACACTATTTCACCAAATTCTGTTCACAGCTGCTCTTAAAGACACAAGTGGATCCTGATATCCCTTCTCCTAGTATTACCCTCATGGTATTCCTCTGTAGCCCTTGGCAAAGCTTTCAGTTCACAGTACGATTTTTCGGTTCTTAAATAGGAGTACTGAATGTGTGAGATATTAAGACACTGAGCCTGATTCCAGCTCTGTTTTTTTAACATGGGTTTAACTCTCCTGACAGTAACTATGTTATTCTTGATTTTGACATATGTCATTGGAGCAAGGTATGAAGATGACATAAGCTTAAAATTAGTTCTTCTGTTGCATGTCCTTACAGACTTTTTTACAGTCATGTTCTTATACACACTCAAAAAGATTTATCATCTATTTGGTTGATTTTTATTCAGCTTAAAAATTTTCCTTAGAGAAAAATATTGTGAAACATAATTTTACCTTTTCAAACACAACTAAATTTCTTGTCCAGGCTATAACTGTCTGACTAGAGGCACTCTGTATGAAGGTTGGTGGAAAGAGTCGAATTATCGCTTTAGCTCACTGGCAGAGAAGCTGTCTAGAAGAAGGTGCAGAGAAGGAACATAGTCTGCCTACGACTTTACTGCGACCGTAACTCACACCTGTTCAATGTGTTACTCTTGATTCCAGAAACAGCACTGCCCCTCAGTGCTGCATTGCTGGCAAAGGCATGCCTTGTGGAAAATGCAGACCTTTGATTTAGCAGGAAATAAACCCTAGCTCCAACTCGGACCCGTCTGCAGCCCATAGAGAAAAGTGTTGTCTTCCCCATACATTTAACTTTATCATCTCTCCAGTATCAGAAAAAAGTCTTGCTGTGAGTCCCTGTTTGCTGTGAAGAAATCAGCATCAATGGGGATTCACTGTTTCAGTGCAGAGCTCTGTTGCCTCCTCTCCCCCACTGGTTTACATCTAAAACATAAGAAAAAAATATGATGGACACATGCTGTGCAGAATACAGAATGTAGCAATGAGCTCTTTCTTGCAGAGTACCTTGAGAAAGTTTCCCCTGCAATCAGTTTCTGAGCATGTACTTCATGTATTCACTCACCTCCTTCCTCTGTCTCTGTTTTTTTTTTTTTTTTTTTTTTAAATGATTGCAGCTGCTGGTTCCGTTGTCTCCAATTTTATTGTTTAAAGCTAGAACAGATGGTGATATGTCTATTAAATACTAAACTGTGCCATGCAGGACTCATTATCACAGCTGAATTGGCTCCCTGTAAGAGTGGTTTTACCCTTTGAAATAGGTTAAAGGACTCGGAAGAAATTCACTGCACTGCTGGATGCCTGTGATGCACTGAATGGATGACACACCACTCTTGGCCAAAAATAGAGTATGGGGGGGACAACTAGCATCCTTTCATACAGGAGCAGATTTACCACAGGTTTCTGCATCACCTGAGGCAATGCAGAGTTGCAGCACAAAGAGGGGATCTGAGCAGGGCTCTGTGCTGGAGAACTGCCCCTGGAGCATGGGGTAAAAGCTCTGCCAGCTACTCAGCTGCTTTCTTGCTGGGTTTGCATGGCCTGATTGATCAGAGTTGCATGACAATAGTGCTGCAGGAACCATATTTTCTTCTTTTTAACACAATTTTCCAGGAGTCCCTCTGCATAGGTTTTGAAGAGCTCGAGGTGTTTGGGGCAGGATTTATTTTCTCTTTTAAATTTAGAATATACAGCGGATGGGTCAGTGTGCCCCAGTTTCTTCTCTGGGTCTCTCATCACTGCAATGCAAATAATTAATAAAAGGACTGGTTGTAAAAAGTCACAGGAACTGCAGCCCTCTGAATGATATATTACAAAACAGGATTCAATGGCCTGGGTTTGACTCCCTGAAGTATAATAGTCTCTCCATCCACCATCTCTGATGCAATGGATCAAAATGTTCTTTAAAGTAAAATGAAGACATTTCCAAAGTACAGGACTGTACTTTTATCTAATAAATGTTGCCAGAAGGAATCTCATTTAAACAGCAATATTCCAAATCTTCTATTCCTTTTCTTTCCTCAATAAAATCCAGTTTGCTCTCGAGATATTTAAAACGTCCTTTCTGCGCTTATCAAGTGACACCATACAGTGCAAAGAATACAGCTGAAGAGCTTCACATTGATGACACACTGTGTGGAAACACGTTTTTCTGGAGTTTCACTCTCTGATGGGGATGAGATGAGATGTCAGATAAGGGCTCTTCTTGTATTGCAATCCAGCACCAAATATTCAAATAGCTCCAAAAATACTTCTTCAAACATGGACTTCACTGAGGACTCATTTCCATTTTCTTATTCTTGTAATCATCTCTGCTGAAGCATCAGTCAAGCTGTGCTATATGCCCTGTGTAAGCTTGGAAATATTTCTATTGTTTCAGGAACCTGTTTCAGGAACCCACCAGCAGAATGGAAGCTGTGGCTGTTCCCTCTTCCTTCCTCTTCCCTTTCCTCCACTGCTGACCATTTTTCAGCAACTGCTTTTTGAAAGCTTTGTTGAATTTTTCTGAGTGAGTTTGAAAATCTTTATGCTGGGCCAATGCTGCATGTTTTATAGCCACAACAAATGAAATTACATTTTATCAGGCCACTGACTTGGCTGTCTCCCAAAGCAATCCTCCGCTGGTCCCATCAAACACTTCTGTTAGTCATGCTTTTGATCTGCTAGACAATGGCATGCTCTCATATAACAATGGAAGGGGAAGGAAAAAGCTCTTAAGACCCAGCCTTACAAATCAAGTATGTGTGTTTTATAGAAATTTACAATTCATACAAAAGAAAGTGGCACTAGTTAGATTACACAGGTATCATAGCAGTATGTGCTTTTCCTCTACTCATTATTTTAATTGCCCTAATAATTTGCACATCAAAGGGACCAAATCAATGTCCAACTGTGGACTTGGATAACAGAGCAGACATTGGCATGGCATGCCAGGTCTGAGTATATGTACTTGGAAATCCAAGTATCTCCAAGGGGATACAAGATTAACAAGTACTTTGGGATTTTTACTTCTCAGCTTAGTGTGTGAATTCACCAGGTCTGCATCCCTATCCTAATTTCTGTCTGGGTCAAACAAATAAAGGCTGTGCTCAGTCTGAAAAATCTGTGATTTGTGGTACTTTGGATTGACTCTCAGTAAAATTCAGTTGTACCAGTTAGATTTTGAAGCTGAGATGTAAATGTGGATTGATTGTTTGGCGGCTTGACTTTCTTGTGGATTTGATGAAATTTAACAAGCAATACCAAACCCTTCTTTTTCTTACTCCTTTATTGCATAGTAAATTGTATTTCTCTCCAAAACGAGAGCTTTCATTTCATTTTCTCCTTTATATTTCTCTTTGTTGTCCCCCCCATGGATGGTAGATCAGGCTGGCTCCCACATGGTGGCTTTTCTCGGTTGCTCTAAGGAGGGCATGTGCACAAGCAAGGAGCCAGAGGCAGCCAGAGTCTTCACCTTCAGCATCTTTTTAGCTCTGTCCCTCATACTCTATATATGCATGTTAGTAAACTATGTATTCTATTGTTTGCAGATATAAGCTCATCATCAATGGAGTACATATGGTGGTAAGAAAGTTTTTTTTCAGGGTGCATAGAGAAGATAAAATCCTTACAGAAATTTATTGATATAACTCTTTGGGAGGAGAAAAATGAAAGAAATTAGAAGCAAATTCTCTCTGTGACCATTCCACCCTTCTAGATCCAACATCACTAATTTCACTATTTTATTGGTAATGTTTAACAAAGGTTTCTCAAATCAGAAACATGAGCCAAACTCTTCTTATTCTAAAGACTTCTACTAAGCAGGCAAACTTTGAACAAAATTAGAGCCTGGCAGTACAGGTCTTGTTATCAAAGCTCTTGAGAGTCACTGGCAAATGTCAGAGGAATAAATTGCATTATCTATTGATGAATGACATCTCCACAGATAGTTCAAGCCAAACAGACTATTTCATTCATTTTCTTTGCAATCAGAAGTCCTTCTCTGCAGTTAAATGAACTTTTTTCCCTCTCTAAGATTTTCTTATTAGGTTTTTAGTTCCGCGTTGAGGACTAAAAACTCAGTAAGTCATTTGCTCAGTAGAAAAATTCCTGAGATAATCACCATTCTTTGAGGTATATCTGTGTTCCTGGCCTTGCTGAAGAAATGAGATGTTAGTGAAGGCTTCCCAAAGCCACAAAAATAAGTACCTGCAGCCACAGCAGGAACAGTGGCTGCATCCAAGCAAGATGCTCATGGAGAACCCATGTAGACCAGTCCATTCTTCTGCATGGGCCATCTTTAGCGGTCAGAAGATGGTACCAGCATAAAAATAATAAATCTAAGAATAAATGTGTCATGGTGCGTCAAAGCCCTCTTCACTGTACACACCGTGTGTTGCAATGTGTTTAACCAAGATCGGCATTCATTGCAGAAAGTCAGCCTGGAGGAGGGTTTCTTAGATGCCATTGTGGCAAGGGGGCCAAAGTCAGCATGGGCCTGAGGTCAGACAGCACTCATCACGGAAGAGAAGACAGCCCTTTCCCCAACAATTCTTCAGCCTGAGTGGGCAAGAGTGTAAGTGGCAACACTGCCTTCCCAAAAAGCACTGAGTGGGCTAGTTAGTAACAGAGCTGGGGTCAGCATTAGGGCTTCATGCAATCTCTTAAATGGTGGATGACACCACTTTTGTCATGGTGCTAAAAGCTGCTCTGCCTCTGTAATGTACAAGGAGGGAAACCCAACCTTTCCTGCTCAGCCATGCGTGCGAGTGAGGGTCTGGGGTGTGGAGCTCTTACCAGGGTATCTGGAGGCTGCCTGCCCCAGTCCCTTTTGTTTCCACTGGTAATGGGCAGGCTGCCTGGAGCCATGCTCAAATACAAGTGTTTAAATTGACTGTGCTTTGGTCATGCTTAAAATCTGTCTGTAAGGGACAAGGGTTTTGGCCCTGTCATTACATCTAATCATGTCACTCTCTTCATGTTTTGACAGTAACCCATCACTGTGCCAGTCTCCTATATTTTGCTGGTTTAGAGGGAGGAATGATTAGCCCAAGGCACCACTTCTCAAAGTTATGCTCATGTTTAAAATGTCTCATTGGCATAATATACTATAAAACACACCCAGAGTATAAAAATGACAGAATCCTGAAGCATCGGAGGGAGGCAGAGCCCAACAAAAACCTGCATTGGATGGGATGTAGATCAGATTCAGTCCTGTGAGACTGTTTTGCCCCCAGTGTGGCCCGTAGCCTCTAAGGATGCCTTTGTTTTTTACATTTAAGGAATTTTAATATAGCATTAACATAAAGGCTTTCCTGTGGCCTGTAGTAAGCATCTTTTTCCCAAACCTCTTGGTCCAGATAACCAATTTACTTACTCACATTTGAATGGGAGGGAGGCTATAAGATTGAAGGAATATGGTTTTGGTTTTGCTTGTTTTATTTTTTTCTTATAGAAGGCAGCATGTAGCAGATCACGGAAATCTAGTTTTTTCCTCAATTCAGGAAAGAGTGCAGCTATTCATATTCCTGAATGACTTTGTATCCTTGCTGACAGAGAGCACACACCTTTGTCACAAACTGCCATTTCTGAAGAGCTAGCTCAGATGGGAGTAGTTTCTTCTATACTTGGCAATTAAGTAAGTACCGCTTAGTTATTTCCCTCAATATTTGGAAGTTGAATTTTTTAATGGAAAATCCAGGGATTTTAAAAGCAAACTTGTACATGGAACCCAGGAAACATTAATTTAACAAACACTGGTTTCCACATCCTTAGCTGCCCTCTGACAAGTAAAGATAGGAAATGCCTCAAGCAAAGAAATCTAGTTAATTTAGCCATTTGCAAGGGTCATTTTTTGATTCTGCTACAGCAAAGTGCATTTTAAAACAATTATATTTCCTGATGAAGCTTTTGCAAGAGAAGTTTGTAAACTGGCAGCTGATATTTTTGAGCAAGTAATTGAAAGAGCACTTCAGTGTCTGTGTTTCTGAGTAAAAGTAGGTGAGTTCACAAACATGGTGATTTAACCTACACTAATAAAAATAATTGTGTGTATTGACCATGACTGAAACCTGCTTTTATTGTCATCCATGAGAACTTAGCCAAAAACTTTATATGGCCAGGACTTAAGCCTGGAGTTTATGGGTTTTACTCCTCAAGACTCTTGGATCTGGAAATCCCTTTTACTGCATGCAGCTGGTGAAAATGTATGTGAAATTCCTAAACTGGAAGCTAAACTGGTAACAAAGTAGCTGTGGAGGTGGAAGGGTGTGGAGAAAGTGGTTGATAATAAAAGGCTATTACCTGTTGTACAGGCTGGCTTAACACAAGATAGGGCTCAAAATCCAGCTTGACGGTGCTTGATCTCAGGGCCTGAGTTCAACCATTGAAGTCTGTGTCAATAATCTATGGAAAGATACAGTGATATATGAGACATTTTGGGTTATCTCTTTGACAAATATTGTTGTGGCTAGGAGTGTCTGACAAAACTTTGGGAGTTGTAGGCTTTATCAGGGATGCACCCTCATTGCCAGACTTGCTGTCCAGCTGACAGTGATCAGCCTCTGTACAGATGATCACCAACAGCTCCTCTGTGAAGAAGGTGGCTTCCTCAGGAAGAGGTCGTTAAGGTGCCTAAAAATGTTTGTGCCTTTACTTTTATCTCCTTAAAATAAGAAGGAAAGGTCTCTTCTGCTGTAGCTACACAAAGTCCAGCCTCTCACTCTCTAAAAAAAGTCCTTTATGCCGGCAGTGCTATTGATCCTTCTGGGGGTGGAACTGAGGTCTCCACGGGGAAGGGAGACTTCTGACTCTTAAAAAAAAAAGTGTTGAAGTTAAATCAACACTAACAAAAATAAATAATAGACAATACAAATCAGATCTTCTCTCAGTGAGCCAGGTTTCATACTCACGGCTTCTGCTGGTTCCCTGATTAGTCAAGGTCTCCAGGGAAGACTGAATGATTTGCCTTCAATTTCTAAGACAAAGGCCCCTCTGTCCTCCCATAGCCTCCTATTTGCCCTCCCCCCCAAAATGCAAAAGTAAAATATCTCACATTCTCAGGCCAACGTAAAGCATAAGGAAGCAAACCAGGCATAAATACACATTTTCCCTTTTCAGTGACCTTTAATCTGTTTGTTTGAGATGTTGGAAGCAATTCATAAAAATCTGGAAAGAGTGTCAGATTTGTCACAATATTTTTTAGATACCAGATGGCTTGCTCTCTTGGCCTATTTCTCAAATACATGGTATTTTAATGTGTAAATTCACACATCTTCATGCAAAGGAAAGAGATGGTTATTTTAACAGTTAAAAACACAGACAAGTTCTTTATTTTTCCTTTGCACACATCTTGCATTGCACTGCTGGTATTTAAAAAGTTTGAAGGGAGGAAGAAAGGCATCTCCTAGGTAGCTGAACATTTCTCTTATTTCTTATCTGAAAATGACAAACCCAGGCCAGGTCAAAGATCATTTGAATTGGTCTTTTAAATCAAAGATCTTCGCACACATGGTCAGGATCCCATTCCCAGTTATGTGAGGGAGATGGGAAAGATTCACGACCCTCTGGCTGTATCAAAGTGGAGAAGGGGAACAGCAGCTAGAGCAGCCATGGGATCTGGCTGCAAAATAGCTCATGCAATCCAGACTCAGAGTTTTTTTTGCTTTTAATCTGTATTCTTTAATTTGGAAAAAGAAACATTATAAACCTGATCAAAAATGTGTTGATACCAACAGAAGCCTGTGAAATACTGATAGCTGTCCAGCGTACATGCAGTTGTGACACCAATTTTTCCACATTAGCATACTCAGTCCCATTTCTGTGATCTCCTGGAACAGAGTTCACTAATCCCTAACCCTCCACAGCCCCCGTGTGGCTTGGCCGCTCCCACAGGGACACTGCTGAGACAGGCCCTGGATAATTTTCCTAGCTCTGCCTCTGAAAAATGTCACACAAGAACCAAATATTGCTGATGTGGATTCACAAAAGCACAAACAGCCCAGCAAGGAGAGCAGGGAAGTGGTTTGCCTGAAGAGGAACGCAGAGGTAGCAGAAACCTGGGGAGCCTAATGTTGTGCATCAGGCTGAACGTAACGCCATGGCTGCGTGCAGGGAGTTGTCCCCACCACAACTGGCTGCCTCTGCCCCTCTCCATCCCTGCCTCTCTATCCCAGTGGGGGAGATGTGGACATCCCATAGGAGCATCTCTGGATGCCTACCTATGGTGCGGTTACATGGTCCGCACCTGCTCTCAAAGGCATTTGGGAGAAACCAGTCTGAGTTTTCCAAGATTTGGATTAAGGATCTTTCTCCTCCTTCATCTTATACACTTTTTCTTCACATGCTCCATTTTCTCAGGCACTGTGAATGCCCCTGTTTGCTTTAGCTGCTTTCTCCATTTGTCTTTTCCGATTTCCTTCATGGTGCTGTCCAATGAAAAATAATTCTGGGCAAGAAGTACACCTGTCTGATGTGTTGAAGGAACAGTCCTAATTGCATGTGACACTGCAGCACAGTGTAAGATAATTGCTAGAGGCAGATCTTCTGTATTGTAGATACATTCATGATCCTAAATCTGCAAATGCCCATAATGATAAAGGAAACAAACTTCAATGAGAACTGATATTCTTTCTCTTTTTGTCAGGAAGGCGACTGACTGGTGTGTCAATCATGCCAGCAACCTCTACCTCTTAGGAATCTGTCCCAAACCCTCAGAGAGATTTGGGGTCCCTATGACTGCTATCTGTGCAGTTAGTTTAAAATGTGTAATTACTTCCACACCTCCTCAAAACAGACAGTGCTAAACTGAGTTAAAATCACACTATAGATTCAAACAGATTTAAGAAGGTATATGTACACACAGGGTCAGCTCGTCAATTTAAGAACTTATCAATTGCCACTTGAATTAAACCAGTTGTGTTTCACATAGACCAAATCTCAGACACCAGACCTGCTGCATGCCCCATGTTGTTGGCTGAACTAAATCAGTATAAGTTTTGATTCAACTGAAGTCTGTTCGCACTCAGCTTGCAGACAAGTCCAGAAGCTCCCAAGTGACCAGATGGCCTTATCAGAGGAGTTACAGCTGTGTTGCAGGAACCGGCCTCACGGACTATCTTACCCTCATGGGAAAGTGGAAGCCCTTGTATTATCATGAAGTAGAATCCTGGCAAAGGCTGGAAACATTCACAGGTGGATTACGGCAACTTGGGTGACAAGCAGTGATTTTATGGGATGGGCTAATGTGGATGAGCTTGGCAGAAAAACTAAAGGTAGTGATTACGCTGGCACTTATGCTAGTGAAGGAGAACGGAAAACTGAAGAAATTGGGATGTAGCTAGTGTCCTCTTCTCTCACATCAGCTTCAGCCAGTGCAGGGTACATGGCCACAGCCTCACTTTAACAGATTATCCGTGGTCGTGCTGTCACTTACCATGGCTCAGCTAAAACTAGATGCAGGAACATCTGTCAGATTATAGCCAAAAGACATCCTGGGAGAAAAGAAAAATAAAATGGTCTGTGCCTAAGGCATGGTGAAAGCAGTCTGAGATTACGTTTTTAGGTGTTGTTCTTCAAACGTCTCTTCTTCAATTAAAAGTGTGCTGGAGTTAAGACAAGGGCTGGCTCTGGTCAGCATTCAGGTAACAAGTGTTTCCTGTAGGTGAAACGTTACACGATTCCAGTATGGGACTGGGACTGGTCCACATGTGTGTTTGCTATTGTTACTGTGGGTGTACAGGCTGTGTAGGTTCAGATAGTTTAATGTGTGCTCAAAATCCCCAAAATGCCTTAAAATCATAGAATCATAGAATGGTTTAGGTTGGAAGGGACCTTTAGAGGTCATCTAGTCCAACCCCCCTGCAGTGAGCAGGGACACCTCTAACTAGATCACGTTGCTCAGAGCCCCATCCAACCTGACCTTGAATGTTTCCAGGGATGGGGCATCTACCACCTCCCTGGGCAACCTGTTCCAGTGTTTCACCACCCTCATTGTAAAAAAAGTTCTTCCTTATATCCAGTCTAAATCTACCCTCCTTTAGTTTAAAACCATTACCCCCTGTCCTGTTGTAACAGGCCTTGCTAAAGAGATTGCCCCCATCCTTCCTATAGTCCCCCTTTAAGTACTGAAAGGCCGCAATAAGGTCTCCCTGCAGCCTTCTCTTCTCCAGGCTGAACAGCCCCAACTCTCTCAGCCTGCCCTCGTAGGAGAGGTGCTCCAGCCCTCGGATCATTTTTGTGGCCCTCCTCTGGACCCGCTCCAACAGGTCCATGTCCTCCCTGTGCTGAGGACTCCAGAGCTGGATGCAGCACTCCAGGTGGGCTCTGACCAGAGCAGAGTAGAGGGGCAGAATCACCTCTCTCAACTCTTATGCCTTTATGTTCCATGGAAAAATATTTCAAACTTGAGTCAGGGGGGATGAGGTTGAGATTAGCCAAACCCACAGCCTCGACATTCCATACAATCCCACCTAAGGTGAAAAGAGTAGCTAAACTCAGCTTTTCAGCCGCAGCATCTCCTAATCAAGCTTAAGCCATGTGAAAGTTGATTTAGAAGCAAGTTCATGTAAGTAAGTTAGAGTGGATAGAAACCAGGTGCTTTTGGCCCCTACTACTTGTTGAAGGCTCAGTGTGCACTCTCGCACGTACATTGTTGGTGGTCTCCAAGATTGCAATATAAAAAGCAGTGTAATGCAGGTAATGAGATACAGAAGAGGGATGTTTTCATCTTCAGAAAAAAAATTTGAAGCTGCTTAGTTTTTATTTCCTTTTGGTGGATCCTTGGCCCCACTTTTGCTGAAGAGCATGTGTTCAGCTCATAGGACATAGATGTACTATGTGATAGCCTCTCAACCCCAGTTTCCAAATGCTTTTGGCTTGGGAAAAATTTGTTGCCTTCCTAAGCATTTTGGGACAAATCCTGATCTCCTCCTCATGTTGCAAGCTCAAGTAGCACCCTCTAAGTAAGGGTAATGGGAAATGATCAGAAGTGCTGAAAAACAGGTTCTGTGCAGGCCTGTTAAGCATCGCAGCTATGGGTTACAGCTTTCAACATGATTCAACTTTATTTTTAACAGTTTAAATTCACAAATTAATTAAATTGAAATTATTAATTAATTATTATTAATAATTATTATTAATTATTTAATTAATTGAATTAAATTTTAATTGAGCTCTTGACCAATTGTGCCTCTCTCTCAGTAGTTTACTTGCCTTTTGAGAACAGGAGAAAATAGAAGAGTTTCCCTTCAATGACATTCTGCCTACCCAAATATCAATAATAGGATTTAATAGCTTCTTGTCTTTAACTCTTGTGCATTGTTGCAGTTAAACTACTACCATGTTTCATGCCTGAACCGGTTCTACATCAGTGATGGATGGAGCATTGCATTTTTATGTACTGTATCTCAGCCACAGATTGTAAATTCTGTGCAATCATTTTGGGGCGAAAAGCACTAGGTAACGAAGGTATGAATCTTTTTATGTAATATCTAGCCGCAGTTATTACTGCTTTAGATATTCATGTCACATCAGCATGGAAATGTTTAGAAGACAGTCTTAAATTAAACAAAATTAAAAAGAAGTCTGCCTGTTTTAAGAGTTTGCATCACTTAATGCTTTTTGCATTAAGGTAGGTAGATTGTTTTTTAAAATTCTATAGTAAATCCTATTTCCTACCATGGCTAATACATTTTGGTTTCATGCTGCTTATGTAATTCTGTTTCTAAATAAAAATGAAAAATAATTAACCCCCTTCTCCCTCCCAATGGATTGAGGAAAATAATTAGATTCTCGTCCAGAAGTTATCTAAAGAGTGGTATTTAAAAGAACAAGTTACCAAAATAGGGTGTCCAAAGAGTATTGTGATACGCTTACAACTGATGTATTTCCTGTGTGAAGCATCAGTTCACTTGCTAGTCTTCCTTGGCAGACAAAAAGCTGTCGTATTAGAAAAAAAAATAATCACTTCAGCATTCATGTTCGAAGATGCCAGTTTCTCAGCACGTGTATGTACATATTTTGGTGTTCACATTCAGCGCCAGCAAAATCATATAATCTTCTAAGCATTTCTGCACCTTGTCAAACCAATACTAATTTCTGTTTTAACCTCGTTACCGACAAAAGGAAGGATAATGTTACTGACTGAGGAAGAACTGCACAGCCAGTATTAAAATGAGATTGAGCCGGTGGCAGAGGTAAAGGAGCTTCCCTGCAGCTCCCATCATGTGGCCCAAAGATGTGTGTAAAGGTGAAATGCAAGCATCAGAGGAAAACTGAGGGAAGCCCAGAAACAGGCACTGCATCTTCCAGTGAGCTGATGCTTGCTGCTGTGCTCTCAGCCCTTCGGGCATCTCTGGCAAAACTGGTGCAGTTCCTGGGGGAAAGGGCTTCTGTTTTTAAAAGATGCATTTAGAACATCTTTTTTTCTTCTCCAAGCCTCCATCTAAAGCCGAAGAGTGGTCATGCTTGGTGTTGTGTATCTTAGAAACATCCTTGTGATACCACGAGACGTCTTTCCACCTTTAAAAAACCGAATTGCAATCTAGAGAGATGAGAGAGGCAGAGGTGCGGGAGAAGGAGGGTTCCTCTCTACAGAGTCTGTGCAGAGTGTAAATGAACTGTACCAAATCTCAGGGGAAGCCAAGGAAGCAGCAAAGGATTGAACTCAGTCCCAGAGAAGAGTGGTGACTGCAAAACTGTGTCTGTCTTCAGGTGTGCTCCTTGCACTGAATGTGCCCTCTTTCTTTCAGCTCAAATCCATTTTAAATTGGTCTGTCTTCACTCCAGCTTTAGTAGAACTAAATAAGCAATAATACTAGTAACAGGTTTTTTTTCATTTTGAGTTGAATGAAACACTTCCTCTGATGCTCAAACAACATTTTTCGATTCCAGTTTGGCATCATCAGGCAAAATGGGACTGTGGAAATAGAGACCAAATTCAAGCACAGATTTGAATCTTGGGTGTCCTCATTGACAGTCAATCTCTCTTGCCCTATTCTGCTTGTATATGACTTCAAACAGGGCTAGCAGAAGAGAAGACCAGCTCACCTGCGAATGTGGTACAGCATGGTGTTGAGGGCACATCCCCGGCACACGGGGAGGTCTGTTCTATCCTATCCCTTCACAGGTGACAGGGAGCTGAGCCTGCTCTTCCCAGATGCTTTACCCCTTTAGTCTTAGAGACATACAGCAAGTTGGTAGTGTCTCTTTCTCCTCCATTTGTTGGCTGTAGTTTCCCTAGCAATTCTTATTTCAAACTCTTTGCTGAATTTGACAGAAACAAGTGGATAGTTTCTAATTCTTGATTAATCTTTTTTTTTTAAGGCAAATAGTTTATTTGCAGAATTTTATTGCACTTTTTTGGCCAAATCTTGTTTTTTATTTAGTCTTGCGGTTCAGCTGTAACTAGAAAACAGGCATCTTGCATCCCAGGAGGAAAGCAGAAGAGGGGAGAAGTTCCACATCCCAAAATTGTGCTGGCTGAGGAGGGGAGGGGAGTCGAGTCAGATGCAGCTTGCGGGCTTCAGTCTGCCTGTCCCCCAGCCTGGGACCCCACATACCGCAGCTGGTTTTACACATGCTGTTAATCCTGCTCTGGAGCTGCCTTCTCCAGTGTAGAAGCTGGGGAGCGCTAGGAGAAATGTCGTCCCCAGCTGTCCCAGCAGCAAGTGCCAGCTGGTGGGCAAGCAATGGGAGGTTCGCTGCAGGGTGAGCAACCTGCAACCAGGCTGAAGAGATGTGTGATGGTGTCTTCAGCTTACTCAGGGGCATGTGGGGAGATTACCAAAGAAAAGGCTACTGTTTGCCTGAAGTGCTGTGAGAGCAGGAGGATCTTACTACTGAAACATGGCAGAATTTCACGTGCAAATGTAACTGACAGATCCGGTCTCAATAATTGTTTAAGGCAAATATATTCATTTAACACTTCGAGCTTGCACTGTGTCTCAGCAGTCTGTAAATTGAATTTTGATGGGATTTTCATTAGAGCTCCAAAGGGACAAAGTCACATTTATTTGATAATAATTCAAAGGAAGACAGGGAACTTTTGAAATCCACTTAGATTGTCACTCTTTAACTTATTTTTGTAAAACAGGTTTGCCTGTTATTTGTAAACTGGGAATAATTTTATTTATACATGTTTCTAGCTTCAGTTTTGCTATAAGAGGCATGATACCATTTTATCACCTATACTCAGTCCACTACAGTGACATGTGAAGATCATAAAATCCACTTGTTTCATTCTTACCTAACACAGTTTAAGAAATGTTGCTATTTGCTTTCTTCTGCCTGAAAACACTTATTTTGCTGTTATTATTAATCTTTTTTATGGCAGAGATTAGAATCTACAATGTCTGCCTGCTTTCTCTTTAGAGCTAGAGGTAACAAAGGGATAAAATCAAGCAGGACTGCCTTTCAGAGGCAATGCTTTCTTACATCAGGGCTATGCTGTCTTCTCTTTCTCCCCAGCCCCCAGATTTTGTGTGTCTGGCAAGTTGGCCATCCAGCAAACAGAGATGCTGCATGAGGTATCTAAAATCTGAATTAATACTGAGACAGTGACTGGCTGGGCAAGTGCCTGGTGCTGTCTTATTAGCATTGCAGGAGGCCTGCCAAGATGTTAAGAAGAAAAAGCAATGAGAGGGGGACATTGGAGAGGATGGGGCTGCAGTAGAGCCAGGGAGCTTCTGGCTCTCAGATTTGGATGTTGACCCCATGCAAGCTGAAGCTGAGGGCATGCGGCAGACCCTGAGAAGGGGGCTAGCCCACAGCAGGTACCTGGCTGCTACTTTTATATCTGCCAGGAAGAGACCTGCTATGGGACCTGCAACACAGGGGAGCAGCCCGTGGCACCCTACATCCTCTCTTGCCATGCATGGTGTCTCTGCCTGCCTGAATGCCTCTCAGACCATCTCTTTGGGTAGGGGAGCTGGAGGAGGCCATGCAAGGCTTTGTATGGGGGCTACAATCTCAGTGCCTGCAGTGCAAAACCTGCCAGGGTCCTGTGGCACCTGGTATTGTGGTAACAAGTTACTTGGCCAAAAACCAGTTTTACTGGGAGAGGCCAGTGTGGTGCTCTTCTGTTGTTCATCAGGGTTATTTATTTTTTAAATTTCTGTTTGGCCCTGTTGGATGGTAATGCAGTGCTACACAGCAGAGCAGAAAGACAAGCAATACATATATACAATACAATACAAAGCAGTAATGGTTTTAAGCAACAGTAGCTGACGGTATTCAAAGGAATGGCTGTGGCCAAAAGCATCACCGGCTGTGCCAGCACAGTGTGATGACTGCGCTTGGGCACAGCAAAACTGTTAGGATACTGCGTCGTTTATGGAGTCTGGCAAGATAGCTGTCTCCTCTTTCCACTAGGTTTTGGCTGATTGAACTGGGGAGGAAGGTGGGTTTTTGGAGGAGGGAGACAGGCTGCCTGGTTTCAGGGGCCAGAAACCTCACCTGCAGGTGCTTGGATTCAGGCTGTGCCATTAGCTGGGAAAATCAGCTTCAAGGGATTGAAATTAAGAAGGAACAAAGATGAGATACTTTCTCCATGAAAAACCACAATGTTTTTCAAAACACAAACAAAGGTTTGTGCTCAAATGCTGTATTGAATGCTGCTCAGATACCTGCCTTGAGACAGTCCTCCTCCTGAAAGGGGGGGACATCAAAACCCACAAGCAGAGTCCATAGCGTTCCAGAGACACCAGAGCAGAGACTTGTAGAGTGCCATGCACTGTCATCAAAACTTCTTAAAAAGCAGGGCAGTCTTGGCTTTATATGTAATTTCTCCTCTCGGATATATTTCTACTGCTATTTCAAGGCCTGCTTTTTAAAACCTGTGGGTTTATAGCTTTGGGAAGGATAGGATAATATTTTAAATGGAATTACTGTGGCAAGGTGGGGCTATGAATCCTGTTCACACAATTCAGCGTAATGTACAGAATTGTGTATTTACTCGTCTCTTCCCCTGGTGCTAAACCAGTCCTCTTTCAAAAGACTCCCTTACTTACCTGAATTTACACATATTTCTAGCTTGCCTGTGATACTTGGCCGCCTCAGACTTTAATTGCCTTTCTCTGAGTTTGTGAAATGGTGCGTTTGTGGTCACAGGTCAGTAGTTGTTATTATTACTCCTGATGATGATAAATGAAAAGTTGTGCTTTCTTCCTATTAAAAAGGGGTTGTCGTCTCTTAAAAGTAGTTTGTGCTGCAGCAGATGACAAGCAGCCATTATGCATTTTATTTTCGGGAGGTACAGACAGCCTTGGCTGAATAATGAGTAGGGCTACAGTAAAATTCATCAACGTTCGTCATCTGCCTACACCAAAGGTGACGTATTGAAAGGCTTATGAATAGCATACCTAATTACAGCTTTATCTGAAATGGCTGTGGTAGCACAACATGCATAGGGACATACAGCTTAAAGGGAAAAAAGTTAAAAATTAGGGGTGGCATGAGGTTATGGGTCATTGATGGGCAATTTGAAACTGGGTTGTTTGGTAACTGTGAAGTTTAAAACACCCCCGTTTTGGTGGTTTCTCAGAGACTTAGATATTTCCAGATCAGGGAAGACTCTGCCTAGTAGTTTTCTTGCATTGTCCGTAATCCTGGCTTTCCTCACTTGTACATATTCTTGAAAAGTGGCTGACATAGTCCTTGAACAGGGAATAATACCCTGACAGCTGCAGCTTTATTCTGAACTACTGCTAAATGCAACGGTTGTATCATTAGATTTTAAGAACAGTATCTGCTTCTCACCCATTTCCTTATATAAATCATTCACACAGTGGAGATATATCGAATATTACATTGTAAGGATAAAAAGAATGGTGCCCATAGAGAACCGACTGCCTTTATTAACAACATTGTCAAGTGATGCTACTGTGGGTAATTTAATCTCAGTCTTCCCATGGGTGCTCATATTAAGGAAATAGAAAGTAGATTTGTGTAGCCAGCTGACTGCTAGTTTAATATGCCTGGAAGAACATGAATACAGTGTAAATGTGGCAATATCTGTAGACTGGCTTTTCCAATCACACACCTGCAGAGTTGGAGCTACCTACAGGGAGAATCCCCAAGCAATGGCAAAACATTTCCAGCACTGCAGTTCCCCTGCATGCACAGACTGTACAGCGATGCATTCAGCCCCTTTGGATGCTGCAGAAGGCTAAATCGTTACTTACACACAGAAATTATAGAAATGGCAGAATTCTATTTTTGGTGTGGACTTTAACCAAGTAGTCCCAAACTGTATGAAAACGCATGTGGAAACCATCATTTAATCAGAAACAGAAATAATTACCTGCAGGCACCCCTGAATTTCTAAGGATTACTTGCAGCCAGATTCTAATTTACAGGGACTTTCCACTGAAGCTGAATTAAAACCTTTAGGACAGCAGTACTATAAATGAACCAGTTACATCTGAATGTGCCCAGCTAGCTAAGAAACAAGATTGGGAGCATTGCCTCGTTACAGGACAACCACCATATTCCACCTTTCAGAGTTTCTTGCTTACATATAAATAACATTATTGAGGTTCAGCCTGGCAAGAAGCATTTGGGATGAAGGGTGCATGGGATCCCAAACAGGTATTTTATGCTCTTTGTGTTGGTTAACCGTTGATTGACTGATTTCTGAACGATCTCCTACTGTTGATTTGCACTCAGGGCCTCCTTTTCTCCCATTTTCTTCTCGTAAGCTCATTATGATTTCTTTCCTCTTTGAATATTTGATGTCTGATTCCCAGCTTCTTCCTGACATATCGTTACATATTTATAGTAGTTATCCTGTCTCATCTGTCAGATGCTCATTTTCTAGGGTAAAGACAGCCATTTCTCATCAGTTTTCCTATAAGGATGAATGGCTGGGTCCTTCTCTCAGGTTTCTGCTTCTGGTTTTGCTTCTGATCTTTTGTTACCCACTTGCGGGTAATAAACTACTGCACACAAGTGGGAAGCTGGCTGCAGATTACGCTATTGACTCAAATGGGGGACAGCCATCAGAGCTTGGGCTCTGGTCTCGTTGGTACCCTATGAGACAGACCTGTTTAGTATTCAGAGCTGATTTTAGGGATGAGCAACAGAAGAAAGCAATGTTGGTACACAAATGGCGATGATCACTACCCTCACAGTCACAAGTTGAAGTCTGGGCTCTTTCAGTACCCAGTTGGAAAGCAAACCCAGAGGACCATGTCAGAGGGCTGTTGGTCACCAGTTGGTGACACCCTTTTCTCTCTAGCAATATGTATGAGCATATTCTTCTGGGGAAAAAAAAGAAATCTGAGGACCACCTTCTGTCTGTATGTAGTAAATCTCTATCTCTTAACAAAAGCTCAGGTGTTAGTTGTAGTGCTCTTGTCAAATTCTGGTAAAGATTTTGTCTTGGAAACCTTTGATTCTCACTTAACTGTGCCTTTTTTTCTCGCTGCCCTGATCTGAAGCAGTTGAGAGCTGCTGTGCTATTGTGCATCTGGATAAACAAGCTGTAGTTGTTGGGTTACAGGATCTGGAGAAGAGATTTGGGTGAGGTTCCTTCAATGGAGGCAGAGCACCGGCAGCAGCTGGGACCCTGCGAGGGCTCACTGTGAAAGCACTTCTCTTTTTTTAATTTTTTTTTTATTTCACAGTTGAACTTGTGGATTGAAGAGCAGCATGCTTGTCCTGACTTTGGAAATAAATTGTCTTTTCTAAAACTGAGCAAACCCAATTTTTAAGAACAAGAATTTAGCTTTATTACTATGAAATATTTACTCCTGTTATGGAAAAATGATCATGATGAGAAACGGCAAAGGATGTTCATGCAACTGCAGGTTTTCATTTAATATTTATGGCAAAAATCAATTTTTTTAGCTGACATATTTAAAAGTTTTAGGCTTGTTTTTCTCTAACACATTATGATATTCCAGTGATGTGAAGCCAGTTATGGAATAATACAGAAAGGTGATTTATTTATATGTATAACACGCCTCTGAATGGCTCATTGTGTGGCTTTAGGGGGCTGTGAGGAAGACCAGACCCTTCAGGCTAGTTAGTGTTTCTGAATAACTTTCTTCAGTGTCATTTTTACAGGTTCCTTAGGACATTCATGGATTGTATGCTTTGAATCAGAGCTTATCATTTTATTAATTTTGCTTCTGTTGTAATCTCCAGACCTTTGTCTCAGGTCCCACATCCAGTCTTTCTTAGCCTGCCCTACATTTGTGGATTTTGTTATTAGAGTTCCCAAGAGAACCAATTGTCCTCTGGAGATTGATTTAATCATCTTTTGTTAGGTAGCCCATATTTCCTTTTTTTTTTCTTCTATTCCTTCCTACTCTGTGTATCTAAATTATTATACTTCCCATTCTGTCCTCTCAAGTGATCACACTAGAAATTAAAATCAAAATTAAAAATGAACGTGGTACAGCCTACTCAAAGGGTGAACTCCTGGCATTTTAGAGAATTTGGACATTTTGACCTAATACTCTTCAGCAGACACAAGCTGAATAAAGGGGGACTTTGATTAGCTGTAAGGAACTACCTTTTTCCTAGGGTAAAAATCTTTTAACCCAGGGTGGTCAAACACTGGAACAGGGTTGGGCTGGAGATCCATGGGGGCCCCTTCCTGCTTATGCTGAGTCTGTGACTCTTTGGGGGAAAAAGTCATCCTGAGCCAAGCTGCACAGGAAATCAGCCAGAGCAACGCACGCCCTGGAGAGTTGGTGATACTGTGTCTAAGGTAGGAGGTGAATGGTATGCATGGTGGTACAGCATGTGTAATTTACTGATATTGCAGTTATCTTGCATAGCTTGGTGGTGGCTTTGCTGCTTGTGAGTGACGCAGCCTCCCACATTTTTGCAAAAAACTTTTTACCGCATCACTATGTTCCGTTTACCGCTTTTTCTTTAGGTTTGAGTCTATTATGCCTTTTGATCGCCAAAAGTAATCCTCTTGGCTAAGACAGATTCATGTTTGGAAAGGTAATTGCCCACCCAATAACAAATGCCATATATTCAGGGCTGCAGCCAGCTCTCCAGCCAGGGTGATGTGTGCTTGTTCAGCCAGCTGTGGCCTGCTCTGCTGTGAGAAAGACCCAATTTTCCCTGTGTTGAATCTACCTAGAGCTACTTCATCCCTCCTTCCTTTTTCTCCTCTACTTAAAAACAGGGAATTTATTGATCGTCTTCAAACATCAAAAATTGTTCTCATCTGCAACAGCAGTTCTCTACTGCATGTTTCCTTCTGGCTTTAAAGATACTTTCCAGCCCTTCTCTGCTGGAAGACAAGATGTGGTTTCCTTGCCTTTACCCTCAGGAACCTCCTTCTGAATGTGAACATTAGCACAGCTTTGCAAAGACAACACATGGCCAGACACCTTCCCCTCATGCTTAAGGTCACAATAGCTGGGATTTGATCATCATTTGGGGTTTCCTTACATCAGGTGAGGCTATTTTGGTGTCAGGCTGTTCTTTTTTAGGAAGGTCCCCATTTATTCCCCACCCAATGGCTGCAGCACTGGGAGTGAGATGCTGCAGAGGCTCCCAGACCTCAAACCTTCTGCAGGAGGGAGGAGGTGAGTAAAGGGAGTGTGGAGGTCTCAGGAGTGAGGGGAATGGGAGAATGAAGAGCCTGGGTGGCACTGTCAGCGTGAATACACAAAACAGCTTGTATTTCACCAGCTCCTCACCCCGACCCCTTCCCCACTGCCAGTAAAAGACTGCAGATTTAATGCGCAAGCAAAAATTGCTTCTTCTCTGGCTGTGAAAGTGCCATACACCAGGCATATGTCCCATATGCTGCTTCTTTCAGGGTTTTTTTTTTTATTCTTTAGAAGCACAGATGCAATTTTGTGGCACTGCCACTTTGCAGAGCAGAGGATTCTCACAGTCCCTGGCAACTCCAGTCACACCGATGCCATGCAGCTGGAGTCAGCATGTCATGCATGCCGCTAAGACACAAGAAGTACAGGCATGTTTATGTAGCAGTGATCAACAACTTTTCTTCAGAAGTATTTAAAAATGAGCAGCTTCTTTTTTACCTGTAGATTTTTCATCAAAACAGGAGCTCCCATGTGCCCCCTTCTTTACCTATCTGTCATTAAATGTGAAATAAAAGGAATCTGAGTAGGTTTGGGTTTTTTTTCCCCTTCACTTTTCTCTTTCATGTTTTTCTTTTTGACCTTCTGAAGCTTTCTTAACTTCAGAGCTGGCAAAAGGAATTATAGGACAGTCTAGCTCTGTGGTTGGACTGAGGTCCTGACCTGAGAGGAAGGGTTGAAAATCAGCAGAAAGAATGAAAGACAGGGAGAAAAAAAAAATCATTATTATTAAAATAAAAACCTCTCTGGATATCATTGCTGTATTTTCTCATGTAGGGAACGCTGAAATCTTTCTCTGGTAGCTAGATCTGCAG
Organism: Morus bassanus; assembly: GCA_031468815.1. NCBI lineage: Eukaryota > Metazoa > Chordata > Aves > Suliformes > Sulidae > Morus > Morus bassanus. The sequence goes on along the minus strand of CM062567.1, from coordinate 50,863,618 downwards.
AGAAAACCTCATCTGCATTTCCTTAGCAAAGATGCAGATGTAATAAATATTAACTGAATATTGATTTCTTTGGAGTTGTTGAGATTTAGTGTGATAATGGGATGCATGGTAATGCCCAAATGAAGTCCCTAAAGCCTTCAGTGGGCATCAAGGACTGCACTGATTATGTGAATCTTATTTTCCTTATTTACTTGGCCAGAGGAAAAAATGCAGCCCAGGCTCCCAGGAATAGGCAGGCAGCCTCTCACTTTCTTTCCAAGAGGGTAAAGGATCCCCCTGCTTGCGCAGGAAGAAATGTCTCCTCCCAAAGCAGGGACCTGTCCTTTGTCCCCACTGCAGGTGCTGGCTGCAGGCAGGGGGGCTCTCCCAGTGGGGCCAGATTTGGGGTCGCTATGACCCAAAGACCTTTTATATCCTATTTCCCTCCTCATTTCTCAACACTTGGAAGCTGTATTCCCCTGCTTCCTCTCAGCTGAGAGCATCATTTGCTATCACTTGTTTGCCAAATTTTCAAAATTCTTTCCTGCTTTCTCCCATGCTGCTTTTTGTAATGGAGAAGAGAGGGGAGAAGAAAAAAGAAAAACCCTGATAATGACAGTAAAGCCAGATTTTCAAAAACTCTTCCAGCAGACCTCCCTCTGCCCTTTGCACAAATCTGGTTAACCCTGAGCTGGCTGGAGAGGGGCCTGGCACGCGTCACATGGAGCAGCACTGCCTCCCCTTCCCTGTGTTCGTCCCCCAGGCTGCCCCGTGGACATCTCCCACCTCAAACACAGGCTATAATGAGCTTCTCGGGGCAGGGACGGGCTTTCTGCTCAGCGCAAGGAGGCTGTTGCTCGTCATGAGAGCCTGTAGGTGTTGCAGCAGCGTAGTCGTTAATTATAAATAACAGGCAGTGACTTTCACCTCTGTGGGGAGGTTTAGCAGTGCTGGTCGTGGTGAGGTAAAGATCCCTCGGCACTGGTTATCTCAGTGTTCCTGGTGTGCCAAGCATCGTTTGCACCCACAGGAGTTGGAGTTATTTTTACCCCTCCTACTGTGCCTTTTCATTAGCTTTTTATCTCTCCTGGACCTTTCTGTGAGCTTTCTGCTTTGAAACGCCAGCACAAACGCAAATGCCGCACGCTTGAGATTTAAGGGTGAGCCACTACTGGCTCCCCTAAAGCCAGTTATGGGGAAGCTCAGCTGTGGGTAGTGCTGCAGATGCTGCAGCTCTGAAAGGTAAAGGGGGGCAAAGAGAGGGGTGGCACAAGTGGAGGAGGAGGATGGAAGGCAAAGCAGATACATGATGACAGAAAATGAAAATAGGTCTGTTTTAAAATAATTTCAATTTTTTTTTTTTAAGGGAGGATGTTTCCATATATTTCGAAGTCGGACAATTTAACTGAGAATTTTGTATAAGGTTGTCTGCGTTTATAGCAATTAAGTCAAAAAGAAACTTAATTTATATGTGTTAGCATGACCTGTAATTCCCTATAAAGCAGCAGTAAATATGAATATATTCATATTCCTACCACCAGTGAAACAGCCATGGGCAAGTCTGATAATTACTAACTTCTGCTTACAAAACAAAACTGCATTTCATCTACAGCCAAATACTCAGTTCTTCTGAATGCAAAATAGAGTATTTTTCCATACTAGAATCTGATTTCTGCACAAAAGCATGTGTGGTTAAGCCTTATCCAACTGCTTATGTAAGTATAGCTCTCAATATATGTTAGTGTTAGTAATAACAGAGAAATGTAATTTTCTTTCAATATATGTTAGCGTTAGTAATAACAGAGCAATGTAATTTTGAGTACATTTTAACCCTACTTTGAAGTAGTATATTTGGCATGACAAGTGTTTTCCTAAGTAATGAGCCAAACAAATTGCTATTCAGATAGAGGAAGAGGTTGTAAAAGACGAGTTCTCTGAAACATCACAAAAGTGTTTTAAATTGATAGCAGTAAATAACAGAGGGATATACCGTTGCTCTACTCACTGCATTTTGAGAGGAGTCACAAAGCAAGAACTATGCTGAAGCTATCAGTAAGTGTTTTATCCCAAGGTTGAAAGAGGAGAGGAAAGCAAATCATGTAGTCATACAATTTAAAGACTGAATGTTTTCAGTGACCTCAAAATCTTCCGGATGAGAAATGGGATATTAGTTCAGTTGCGGATTTGAGGGTGCTGTCAGTGCTGAGTTTTTTGGCCTGAGATAACTGGATGTGCCATGATCCAGCACATACAGGCTTATTAGTCCACTTGTGTATCCTCAGATGAAAGTCTTTGTTAGCATGTTACCTGATGAGCTCACACCCCGTGGGGCTCTACACTCATCTCAAAATTTCAGCAGAAGCCTTGTGCCTTTCCCTGTGAAGTGAAAGGGTGCAGGACACAGAGCCCTCAGGTTGGGTAACAAACAGTAGAAGACTTGAGCCTTCACAGAAATTGCAGGCACAGACTTCTCTTTCTACTCCTGGAGCAGACTGATGCCCCAGGAGGGGCTCCTGGGCTGGGTCAGGTGGCAGTGGATTTGTCCCAGACGAGGGAGGGAACTGCCTCTTGATCCAGGGAAGCTGCCAAAGGCTGTGCAAGGGACACGGACAGCAGTGCCATAGCACCTCCACTCTTCTTCTCCCATATATCTTTGTTCTTCTCACAGGGGAATGAAGGAAGCTACGTCTATATTTACTCTACTTGGCTTATATGGAGCAATCCTTGCTACATCAGCTTTGCCTGCATGGGGGAGGCCCAGGTTCTTGCATGGTGTTGCACCTATTCATGAGCTCTGCTGCAGATGGCAGCTTGCAGGACCATTGCCTTGAGATAGCTGCTATGGGACCTGGCCGCACCTACAGCTGTGGTGTTTGAGCCATGTGGGCTGGGAGGCCAGATCCAGACTGATCTCTGCTTGCCAGCCAGCCTGCCCTAGCCTGTGGTGCTGGAGGGGGTTATCATATCCCAGCCACAGGACTTTGCATTTGCCATTGCTGAACTTTATGATGTTCCCATCCACCCTCTCTCCTGCCTGTCCAGCTCTCTGAATAGCAGCCTGACCTACCAGCATGCCAGTCACTCCCCCAGGTTGGTGTCGTTTTGTGAACTTGCTGAGATCTCATTCCATTCCTCTGTTCTGGTATTAACAGAGGTGCTAAACAATATTGGCCCTACTATCAGTGAGCTGCCAGCTGGATTTTATTCTGCTGGTCACAACCCTTTGAGCAGCCAGGTTTCCACCCACCTTATATTCCTGTTATCCAGCTGATACCACACCAGTTTGGTTATAAGTAGGCAGTAGGAGACAATGCCAAAGGCCTTGCTAAGTTCAAAATATGCAACATCCAGTTGCCTAATCATAGGCTATGGAAGTCAAACCCTCATGAAAAGAGCATTTGGGCTTGGTGCCATGCTGATACAGCCACATGGTCTCCAGTTTGGCACTGGTTTGGCTGGTATTTCTGGCTGGCACAGAGCTTGGAGAAAGCACAGGCTCATATTTTTCTGCACAGTTCAGGCAAATCTCTTCTTTCCAATATCAACCCATGCAGCCCATCCATAAACAAAGCAGACCAGCTAGGCAGTATGTCACTCACAACTGACAAGATGCAAAACTCTGAACTGGCGTCAGGGAAAGGGCTGAGTCATGTTAATCAACAGAGTTTAAACAAGGATAACAGCTTTTAATATTACTTGCAGTCCCAGGAAGGCTTTCAGTGATTTCTCTAAAATCTCATGTTGATCTTGACCATTCTTAGCTCAGCTGAACTTTAAAATATATTGAAAGCTCAGATGCAATTCCTTTGGGGTGCAGAAAGAACAAACTCCAGATAACAATGATAAAATGTTCTCTTTGCCATAGTCAATGGGTTTCTTCAAATAGAGACCAGAAGTCACCCAAGAGTATACCACCATAAACAGGAATTTGCTAATTGGGTGGAAATACATTGCTGCTTTTATGTTCAAGATTTTGTCTCAAGCAATTTCCACTTGATTGGTACTCTGACTGGGAGATGCATGGACGACAGTGCCCAGGCAAGCAAACATATGATCCTACTAAGAAATAAATCATCCTGCTCATGGAAGAAGACATGCTGATCAGGAATATTTCGTGTCCAAAAGCTACATATCCGCTAGGAGGTCGGAGCAAAGCACTGGACTATAGCTGATCAGTGGAGCTGTGTCATCCACTTATGGACTGATTTCACGGTGATAGGAAGGAAATGTATTTATGATATACTTATTTTGTGAAACAGATTTTTACTGCTTCCACTGCAAAAGCTGAGCTGTCACTAAATAATCTTTTCTAATCTCCAGGGCCCTGAACCCAGTATTTTATCCAGTAGCACATCCTATCATGGGGGCTTTTGTTGTCTCATAGAAATTGTTTGTGTTTCTGAGCACCTTGGTTGGAAACAGAATAGGCACCAAGACTGGGATTCTTAACTAACTCAAACACTGGTCAGGTTGGGTGTTTTTATACCTTCCCTCCTGAGAGGCACTTGTAAGAGTAGGATTTTTCAGAAGAAAGTGGGTACTAAGCCCATTCCGAAAATCAGCCCCTTTAAAACTGCTCTAAGTTGGGTGCCCAAAGCCATAAGCGAACCTGGAAAATGCTTGACCAGCAAAATTGTTCTGTGATCCTCCTTGAATTATTTAAGGGCAAAAAAGAAATATTTCCCCTTGGCCACATTTGGTTTTTAAAAGAATCTGAACTGAATCTCATTTAGAGAAGATTTAGATATAAGGTTATGACTTGACCCTATGCCTCCTTGTCAGGGCCACGGAGGAGAGGGAGAGATGTGCTCCTTGTTTCACCAATGTAGCTTGGCTTCTCAAAATCCCAGGGGAAGAGGGAGTGTTGGGTGTCTAAGAGGAGAGTAGGCATGGTACGACCAGTGTGCCCTCTTCTGCCCTGCAATGGGTGGGAGGGGAGCAGGGAGCAAGGGGTAAGTAGCTGAGCTCTAGAGAAGCCAAAATATTTGCTATCCCTGCCATGGTCACCAAACAGCTCCAGATTTCAAGCTGTGGTACCCAAGCCTTTGTTTCTCCACGTCTGGAGCAAGACCATCAAAGCAACCCTGAAATTCCTTGTGTAGGCAGGGGAAGGGTGGCAGGAGCGTGTGCTAGGGAGAAGGAAGAAAGAGCATGGTCAGGAAAGAAGTTATTGCCTTGCTAAAGAAGAATGATTCCAGTGCTGCATCACACCTCGAGAGAGGTTTAAAATGTAGCTCCCCAAGGAAGAATGAAAATGAATCTGCAAAGTCTGAAGCAATGAAAATAAATAAGGAAATCCCTAAACTTTTAGCCACCCACACCATGACAGGGCTGGTTTAATAGCAACCTATAAATTTTGAAGAAATGTAGTATACAGCTGTTAACTCCTTTGCGTAGCTAGTCTGCCAGCACTAACAGAAGGGTACTTTGGCTCCAGATCTTGTTTCTGTGTGCTACCAGTATCTGAAGAAGGTCATTACATAAAAATGTAAAATACATACATGTGCACCGGGAATGAAGGTAACAGTCAACTAATTTGCTTGTTTTCTTTACTGCAGATACACACAAGTATACAAACACACACACAAATGATTAGGAAAAGTCTAAGACAAAACTGTTGCTTTGATGATCTTTTTTGATAGACAAAAAAAAAAATAAAAAATCACAGTATCACAAGTATCACCAAAGGAAACAGAGCTGTTCCCTGAGAAAAGAATGAAATAAAGAGGATGGGAAAGCGGCAGCTGGATGGACAGGTAGAGATGTTTCCAGTCATCCCACTGCCATACTCCTGATGCGTGGTTCGAGTTCTGCATCCCAGGACAGAGCCACAGGATTGAAGCGAGCATCTCAGCACCTCCTCACACCCCAGCACTGAGACAAGGATCACTGTTTTCAGGGAGGACTGATTTACATTTGCAAGCTCTCATGCAGAATCAGTGTAGCTTTAATCTTAGCCTTTTGTCACCTGTGTGTGTCCCTTCTCCCCTCCTGGCATCCTCCCTGCTCTGCTCTGTTTCTAGCTCCAGGTGCTCGTACAGGCAGTGGAGCAGGACACTGGAGGTCCTGTTGCTTGACAGCACATGGGGAGCTAAACGTTGCTTCAGCTTTTCAGCAGATCCTGCAATGTGCCTGGGGAGAGGCGGTTTGCTTGGCACGGCCTCAGTGCTGGGTCCCTGTCAGGCTACAAGCGTGTGGGTGGGCAGTGGGAGGCAGAGATGCAGTCTGGAGGAGAGCAGGGCTGCAGCTAACAGCTACCATAGCATGCTGTTGCTTAGTGCCAGTGCTTGTGGTTTTCAGAGGAAGCCTGTTATAGTCTTCCTGGTAAGTGCAGGAAAACTCTTTGATGAGCCCCAGAGTCCTTGTTCAGGACCTGAAGCGTTTGGTAAAGCTGAAAAAGCTGGTGTGTACACAAGACCAAAACACATCAGATATGCTGCTCTTCCTATGGACATAAAAAGAAATGCCCCTGTGGTTCAGGGTAGATTTTAATATGGAATATTATGAGCAAGCCAAGTGGATAACTATGGTACAAAGACAGAGCTATGACATTACGCAACTTAATACGTCACATACGGTCACAACATGCAAAATACACCAGGACTGTGTAAGGAAGTGTTTTGTTTAGAAGTTGAGGTTGCTAGTAATGCGTGAGTATTGTTGATGTATATTTAATCAGAGCAGTTGAGTGCTGGAGACTGTATTTCAGATCTGAAAGCTTGAGCTGATTTGCTGTTCTGTACCGTTTGAGCAGGAAAGCTACAAGGTCAACACAATTATTTTGTAAGCTAGAGTTGGGGATCTGTGCTATAGAAAAGCAAGTTTCATTGGCAGTTTCATTGTCTTCCCCTTTGCACATTTAGGTAAGGAGTGGTGGAAGGTAAGAAGGTGCTTTTAAATGACATGGCAGATGCTCTTCCTGCAGGAGAGGTAAGTTTCCCTGACTCCCGGTGATTTCCCACAGCTTCTAAGGAAGGAGGTGACTCTCCAGGGCTGTACCTCCTGCTGTGCCTTTGATCTGCCTTCTGCACCTTGGGGTGAGAGCAGGTCATGGTGGAGAGTCCTGCAGCAAAGCTCTGGCTTCGTTGACTTCGTCAAGTCAGGACTGCAGCCTATAGCAGCCCAGGTGCCTTTTATAGGGGCTAAGTTCAAAGCTCTGCTGCCCTCAGGTTAAGACCTTATTGCTTAAGCTTAAGGTATATAAAGGGGTTCTTAATGCAGCAAGGCTTGGAGGCCAGTGTTCATTTTACATGTTTAAAATCATGCATAATTCAGTTGCAAGTCAGAGGTGCATAAGCCTGAGGGCTCCTTCCAGTGCTTAATGCAATAGCTGACTCAGGCAAACTGCAGGGTTTGAGGAGATTTGTTGATAGGGTTGCTGCATTTTCCTGTAGGCTGCCCAGGGATCTAGCCAGTCCTTGAGAGGGCCAACATCCATGTTTTGTTTAAGGGCTGCAGTTTCGCTTTCTTGTTTTGTTTCTTTGACAAATGTGAAATGAGATGTCTAGGAGCAGGGTACCATTGTATACATTTCAGCTTCCATACTAGGGTGAAGGAGCTCAGCTTTTGATTGATCAGAGGCAGGTAGGTAAGACACAGTCTGTATCTTTATCCTGACTGTCCAAAACTATGAAATATTTTCATTATTTTCTATATAAGCACAGGGCACCGTCTTGCTTCTGTACAAAATGCAAGGTTGTCTCTTGCTCTACATCATTACCTTTGCAGAACAAGTTTAAAATTCCATGTATTCCTAACAACAAAACAAAAAGGTAGAAATTTTAAATTAAAAAATGAAATCTCCTGAGAAGCTGAGGTTATGAATGTCCAGAGGACATTCCCCCCAGGCTACGAGGGTAGGAAGGGCAGCCCACCTATGCCCAAGCCTGCCACCAGCTGGCTTACAAAACCCTGGAGAGGACAGAAAAGATCCTGCATAACTTGTCACTGTTTGCTAGATCAGCCAGTTCTCTCTGAAGAGGTGAAGGATCAGGAAGAAAGAAGACTAATGATTTTTCTGGGGGAGAAGGGGGTGGGGAAGGAAAGGCCAGAAAAGAGCTGTTGGACAGCGAGAGAGGGCACTGGCAAGGTCACTGCTAAAGCCAGCAGTGCAGCTGCATCTCTGCTCATCCTCTGCGGCAAAGCATCAGTGAACATGGGCTAACCCGACACTTTGGGGGGTGTTGGCAAATCCTGCGTGAGCTAATGTGTGTGAAAATTTGCATGCTGTAGACATCAAAAAGCCCCTAGACAAGGGCTCTGGTGTCATAACACACTGCAAGCTCATGGCACATCAATACCCACCACGGTTCAGGGCTTATCACTGTGTTTATTGTGGTGTTGCGAATATTTAGAGGAGAGGCTGCTGCAAACAGCACCATAAAATTAAAGACAGAAAATAGCAATATTGAGTTTTTAATGGCAGTTGTGGTGTGCTACAGCTCTAATGAATGGTTTAGTTTTGTAGTGTGATTAATTTGCTGGCACAGAGGAGGTTTTTTTAATCCTAGAGGACATAGAATTGGAAGCAGGGAGGGAGTGGAAGACAGGCATTTTAAGCCTAGAAATTTAATTGCAAGGTAGTGCCTGAAATATAAACTGATGCATACAACTGCTTTGCAAGATAAGCATTACAAATGACGTTGGTTTCTGGCAGACAGGATCATCACACTATTGTGAAAAAGATACTGCTGTGGGCTTTACTTTGTAATTTATATCGACATGACTTTGTTTGACGTAACTCCCTTGGCTGCTTCTTGTCCTGTAACATGGCTGAAATCTTGCTATGGGCACATGACTTCGTGGAAGGGATGGAAATGCCCAGACTCTCCCTGAAATACACAGTTGTGAGAATCAGGTTTATGATGATTTTTCTCCAGTTGCCTTAAACCAAGTATTGAATTCATGCTCCTGCACTCTGCCTGTTTTGCATAGTCTAGCATAAGTCCTTGCAGGGGATGGGCAAGCTTATGTCTTGCTAGAATAAGGCAAGGCAATTCCTATTTATCGGGATTAGCTGAATTAGCTCATAATAATTAAAATCATAAATGGCAGCACTCATCTAATTTCTTTATTGCTCTTCAGTGTTTGATTTTCCAAGCACCTGGGTTTTTTTGGCTGGTCTTTTCTGCTCTCTCAGATGTTCAGTAATTAGTCAGAGAGGCACATAAAGCATTTTCACATCACAGAACAAGGTAGAGTTTACAAGTACCACTAAAAGTCTAAGAAAGGATTCCCACAGTGATAATGGATGAAGTGTTTGTAGGAGCCATTTATCCACTGAAGTTGACCTTTTCTTTGTTTGAAGATTTTAAGTGATTATTTTTTTTTCATCATGGCTTCTGAATCATGTTTAAAGTGGACAGATTTGAACTCTGAGCAGCTGTGCTGCTTTTCTGCCTCTCTTGCGATAGTCCTGTTGGCCCCTGGTAAGGCGGGTAACTGCCATGTGCAGGGTCTTTGGAGTTATCTGCTCTTGTGCAGAGATCCCTCAGGCTGCTTCATCCCTCCGTGGTAATGTCATGCAGTGCAACACCAAACCACACAGAGATACCAGCTCTGGCACAGAAGCTGTGTAGCTGTACTCATGGGACACTTAAACTCCATGGCAAGTCTGCGCAACATTGCACAAGTGTAGCCGAATTGCTTTCAGACTTGGTTCATGCAAAGCCCAGATGGTGCCACCTTGTACAGTGATGTGCTTTTGACTTGGGTGTCCACCAGGGCCTTTTTGCTGTCATCCCACCCTCGGGGCTGGTGTGCCCTTACAGGTGGAACAGCTTCACAGTCATGAGCAGTGCACCCCATGCATCTGAATGCATGACTTTTAGGGACCGAAAAGGGGATTATTTCAATTGCAGGCCTAAGAAGAATGCTGGTTGGTCCTTGCTAACTTTGGCAGACCAGGCACACTCAGATGTGGAAACTTATAATCAAGACTGCATCAACTTTCTGGTACCATCTGGATTTAATCCACTTCTGAAAGCTTGTTTTCTGTTTTAAATGCTATTTTCAGTGGAAAATTACAGCAATATCCTCAGGAGCTTGCACCTACCATATAAATCCCATATTGTATATATTTACAATCTATCGTAAACAGGAATTGTGTGTTAAAGAAAGCGGATACAACTACAAGCCAACAGAGGCAAAACAGTTGGATTTCCAGCTTTGTCTCCTTGGATCACCAGGGACTCGCCAGTCTGCCTGTAATTCCTTGTCATGACAACTCCAAAACCACAGTACCACTAAAAATACGCTGCTCTAAATCAGAGCAGCCCTGATGAGGGTTGCAAGAGTGTAGGAGGAGCAGAGACCAGGGGACAGAACTGCTTGCTGTCTTACTAGATGGATTTCCTCAAGGAAAGGGTAGGTGGTTGACCCAGGTACTAGAGGCATTTTTGCATCAAAGACTTTGGATTGCAACACATGGGAACAAAGCATATTGGCTGATCCTCCATACATAATCTTAATCCCGCCCTTAAGAGGCAGCAAGAGGAAAAGGTGTTTCAGTATCATCTGAGATCAAAGCAGAGAAGTGCAAGAGGGATTCACATGAACTACCCCAAGTTCTGCCCAACCTGAGACCAAATTTTAGCTGAGGCCTGATCAGATTGAGTTCATTTCACTTTCTGTCCTGCTTAATTACAGCCATAGCATGAGGTACAAGATACAGCCATCTGCAGAGGCTTATGCCTAGTATGTATATATATGTATTTCACCTCTGAAAAGTGAATAATGGAACTAAGGTAAGGATAATAATGTTCTACTCATATATAAAAACTTGTGCAAAAAGACTTGAAAATACCTTGTAAGTAAACTATTTTGGTTGTAATTTTCCTATTGTAATCACAATCCTTCTTCTATGCTGCACCTCCAGCAGGTTATGTAAAATTATTGTAGGGGACATAATTTATTGCAATATTCAGTAATCAGATAAGTGGTGTATTCACAGGAAGGAAGACATTATAGCATTCAGCCCTCTGTTCAGCTCAAAAATAGCTCAGATGTTACAAAAAAAAAAAAAAAAAAGACCTGATTGCAGGCACTTACTGATGCTGGGTTCCAGAGCCTTTTTCAGTGATACACAGCACATTGCTAGACGATATAAAAGCCATTTGGTATTTAACAAAAGAAAACCGCAATGGCTCAAACAGGCCAAATACACCCAAGTGGCCACAACACAGAGCTGGATCAATGACTCATAGGCAATTATAGCTGGCATTAATTTCAATTGGCAAGAAACTAAACTAGGAATTTCAGTTCTTGAGAGAAAACCTTCCCAAGGTTTGTCAGCCTACCCATGAGTCAGACATTTCCTTATTGTTCCCTTAAATGACTTTTTAGCTGATGTCCTTTTTAACCAGCTTAGAGACTCATGAAGGGGAAAGCATGCCTGTGCACTTACTGTAGTTCAGAAATGTGGGCATTAGTGTAAGGCAGAGGACAGGTGAAGCATGTACAGGGCAAACACTGGTCAGATCTTGCTGGGCGTAGCAGGGGCAGCAAGCCAAGATGGTAAAGGAAAATGCTGATACTCCTGCCTCCCAAAGCACCTGCCCAGCAGCACTGCATGAAAACCCTTAAAGCTCACAGCCCAAGCCTTTGCCCAGCCACAGGCATAATCCTCGCCTTCCTTCAGACCCAGCTCACCTTTGGCATAGCCTTTGCTGATTCCAAACCTGAGGTTTAGCCCAGGAGCACCTCCTGATCCCACACTAATCCCTAGTTCCAACAAAGACAGGATCTTTAAAAACAGTGTTACCATTAAATCTAGGTTTGGAAACTGGTTTTAAGTTCTAATAACAGGAGCATTTGAGATAAGGCATTGGACCAGGAGCAAAGGGGAACTAGATTTGGTGCTGGTGCCTGTAAAGGCTTTCTCCCTGAGGTTGGGTTTGACTATGCCTGAAAATGATATTGGGGTTCAGGCTGGAATCCACACCAGAAGGATGGGAGAAGAGTGGTATAATTGGACTCAGTACGCTAGTGATTGCCTTTCTAGTTTTAACGTGGGAATGGCACATTAAAAGAAGAGTTAAGTGTGGGGCTCTGACTAGAAAGGGCAGATGTATGTGGTACAGCGCTGGCTGGGTTTAGAGCTCACTCCAGTAAGCACCTACGAGTTCGTAGGATGGAGACAACATGGGTCCAAAGGGATAGAGTTAATGTTAAACTTCCTCACCTCATCTTTAACCCCCAACTGCAACTGGAATTTTGCTCTAAATCCAGAAATGCATACTAGCACTAGATCTAAAAATAGAGATTAACTTCATTTTGGCCTGAGTCATAAACTTCATCTGGCAGCTTTTTTGGACTCCAATGAAATCCTAACTCATCAGCTTGTGATTGCATTAGAAGTATTTCCCTGAATTCTGCAATCCAGCAGTATTTCCATAGGACAGGCTGCATAAGTGAATGTTTTCACATTGCTTAAGTCTTTACAAATGAGTTCCTTGAAAGACAGGACCAGGTGTCTTAAGACTCTGCTATGCTGGATGAATCAGTTGTTGAAACACTTCCATTTTGGTTGTACTATTGCTGCTGTAGCTTTCTTTATTCCCTGTCCCATTAATGACCTATCCATGACCTGAAACTGGGCATAAAAATATAATAATCTTATTATTGAATGAATGGTTTCAGCTTGTTCTTTGTTCAAGGAGTATCTAAAAGTAATAAATGTGAGTAAAGGTGCAAGGAGGCACGAGATTCTCTGCAGAGCAAAACATTCTAGAAAAGGCTTTTTGGAAATATCATGTTTAGTTAAGAGTTTTGCATCTCTGGTGATTGCCAAAACCCAGGACCTAGGCTTGGCCATGCCAATTCCATATTAAAGATTCAACCTGTGATCTGCTGATATATAGGCAAAAAGTATATAAAAGAGGAAGCGTACAGAAAACCTGCCACTTTCTGTTCTGTTCTGTGGGTTGTTTCTTACCCTGGTACTCTCCATCTGACCTAAATGTACTTTGGGGGACCTGGAAAACTAGCAGTTGGGTTTTTCCTACAGGAGCTGCAATAACCAGTCACTGTGCAGCCTTCCTAAAGCCAGGAGTTGTATATTTGAAACTATTGCACTTTGGGGAAAACTGATCTTAGAACAAATTGTGCAGCGCCTGTGTTCCACTCAGTTCACCCAGAGAGCAAAAATGAGGCTACGTGGCCTCCCTCCACTCCTTATGTCCCTCACTGAGCAATGCAGTTAGAATTGGAGGAGATAATTATATTTAAATGGGATGAATGTTTTTATTATTATTATTATTTTCACTTGTTAGAAGTCATTAAGTGAAACTGAACTGAACAGGCAGAAAAACAGCTTGAAAGTTCCCAGAGATCCTTGTCTTGGTGTTTCAGTGAGGTGTCTTGGAAGAATGACAACATCTTGGTGACAACTTCTCAGTGGTCAAGGCAGGGTGGAAAGTTTCTTAAGAAGACACTGGATTTTCTGATGAAGGGCTACTGCTGACTTGTCTGTCAAACATAAAAAATGAATATTAAAATGGGTATTTGCCTCACCAGGTTGGGCTGAGGAGTGGGAACCAGCATCTTGATGAGTTTCCAGCTGGGCCTGTTTTTCTGTATCCAGCAATGTGCCAGTGGTGTTAGCAGAACTGTGTTGGGATGTCTTCAGGGCTCTCTTTGGATTTGCATCCCTGATGTGGTGTTGGCATATGAGCTAGTTCATTAGGAGAAGTAGATTCACGCAAAAGCTTTCTGCCTTTCATGATGAGAGCTCCTTCATGCCCATGCTCATCACTGGCAACTCCATTGGTCTGTCCTAGTGAACAAGGTCAGTAATAAATCTTGATTTGTTGGCAGATTAAGCAGACAGGTCTGCCTGCTTTGGAATACCTGCTCTCCCTTCCTCCCTCTCCTCCCACTACGAAGAGCATCCTCATAGAGAATTGCTGAAAAACATTAGCAAGCCCAACTTACAGAACAGTTTGCTGCATCATTTTCCCTTGTCATCAGTGAGGAAGCTTTTGTGAGCATTGAATGGACTGATTTTAATTCCATACTAATAAAAGACAAAACCACAAGCAAGAATCTCACAGATGCAGTGATATACACAGCCAAAAGCAAAATAAAAGTTCTTACCTATGTTGTTAAATGGCTGCAAAAAGCTAGATAGATAAGCACTCACCTACACTTGTCTAACAAGTAGCAAGAACATCTTACTCTTCAAGCCTAGTTGTTGAAACCTTTGATGTTCAGATATTACAAACTCTGCAAGGAACCCCACCATCTTATTCCATCAATCTCTTAACCTGGATATAACAGAAGATAGAAAGGATAAGGAAAGAGCACCAACAAGGTGGCTTGCAGTATAAACATTTTCATCATTGAACCAAAAGACAGAAAAAGCTCTCTTTGAATGAGAGTGTCCATTATGATATTATGAAAATACAGAAAGGCACAGATGAAGCAACTGATGTTTAAAGCAATATGGAAAGCCAGTAGAGCAATATCTCATGGTGAACAGAGATATCTCAGTTACTGTGTACCTCTGGTCATCTCAGAACAGTCAACTGCTTCCCCTCTCAAATCTGAAAATATTACTTGTCTCAGAATTTCATGCTGCTCTCAGCTTTTGATCCACAGTTGCCAAGTGCTTGCTGTATTTTCCTTGAGGGGCTTGGGGAGGTACCTGCCATTCTGCTCCTTTTGGAGCTATCGCAGCAGACTCTGAAGATCAGGGTCTTTCAGCAAAAGATGGCTCATTCAGAAACAAAATACTGCAGCAGAAACAGTCTTAAGGCAATAAATGGGCTACATATGTCAGGTTCTCTGGGTCCCATCTGTTTACTCTTCTTGATTCATGTGGGAAGCTCTTTTGAGCAGCTACTGTCTCATTTGATATTTGAAATAATATGTCATTTGGCATGTAAAGTACTTAAAGTGTATCTCAGGCCTAGCTGTGGTGTCTGCTCTCTGTGTTGGGTCCAAGAGAGTAGTATATTGACAATAAGAAATACAGACATTTCTGCTTACAACAGCATTAGGGAAATAGCAGTACATCAAAGCCCCTCCTTAAATATTCATTTGTTTACTTTGGTTCTAGAAATATTCATAAAATTGGCCTACAGTGGCACATTCACACGTCTTGAAGAAATCTATTCATTGTGAATTGTGGGGGTCAGGCTAACAAGGAAAGACAGTTGCAGTATCGTGGAACAGTGTTGCTGCTGGTCACGGCGGAAAGAATCTGGCACTTACTGCTGATTTTGAAGACATCTTTTTCCAGATAAATTAATAAAAGTGATTACACACAGCATATGATGTTACACAGGTTGAACATAGCAGAATCCAAATAAGCACGGACATGTTCAAAGACTACATCTGAGAGCAGCTTAAGAACTAACTGCAGTTATTATCACTGACATCTTATAAAGTCAGAGCTCAGAGTTGTGAAGAGGAGTTAGTCATTGGAAGGAAACCTAAATAGTTGTTCTGTCCCTGGTTCCCCAAGGACTCTTTTTTCTCTTGTACTCATCAGTAGCTGTGACAGATTTCTTTCTCTTGTCACCTCCTTTGCATCTTCATATAAAAAGACTTAACCCATGGGAGCACTCCCATATATCAGAGTGCAGATCCTGAGCCGTGAGAAGACAGCACTTGTTTTAGCTCAGGAGGGCTGGTCCCTCCAATTAATTGCAGTCCCTCACAGAAATGGCAAATATGAATTCACCCCATCTGCACTAGCCTTAAAAATCTTATCTAGAGGGATATGCCAGTTCCATCTTCTGTTCCAGCAGCTTCAGGTAGCACTTCCCAATTGTCAGCTCACAAAGAGCCTCGTGCATGTGATCGGAACAGGTCCATCCCACCAGCATGTTGCCAGATTGCACTCACACATGGCAGAATCAGGACCAAATAGTTGGTATCTGTGGACACCTCTGCTAATCAAGGAACATGTCCTAATGCTCTGCTACAGCCACTTTGGAAATGGAGTGATCATATTTTAGCTGGTAATTAAGAAGCATGCCTTTTCTTGTTGTTTGGTCTTCATCTGTCCTGCTAGAATTCACCACAGGGTTTGCAAAAATGGAACAAACTCATCCACCCTGGAAAACAGCTTTGCATTTGTTTATTTATTTATTTATTTATTTATCTATTTATAAGTCAGTTGCCTCACAAGAAAATTGCTCTGTAATCACAACAACTTGCTTGCAGTCTACTGGTAACATTGCCCTTTGATGTTAAAAAGTTTATTAGTGGAGCTGCATTTTGTATCTGAATAATGAATTATTCTGTGATTTTGTACTTAGTTAGAATTTCTCTCTATGCAGGCAGAGGGGAACAGGGGAGACCTTTCCCGCCAGCATCTTTTGTATTACCCTTGAAATCTCTGACTTTTGCATGCAGAAGATTGAGCTTCTGAGAAGAAAGCATTGTTTCCAACACGGTTGAGTGTTGGCATTCATCTTCTTATTCTTAAGAGTTAATTATTTCTGTCACTGAGTTACTGCCTCAGGTGGACACTCCAGAATCACAATGCTTTGAACACAGGGCTGGAAGGGACTCCCTGGGACCACTGCTTCGTGCCCAACTGCTACGGCAGGCAACTGTGCCAGACTGTTCTTGCTGGGCAAACTCCACATGAAAAGTAGCTAGGATGTTTTTCCCCAGCTTTTGATTTTCTATACCAGTTTAGCCCAGATCTTTCAGATCCCCAATCAAAATGTCTCCACTTGTTATCCTCAGAGGTTTTATTCCAACTAGGTTTGAATTCTCTTAGACATTTCAAAGTGCCCAGGGATGTGGACTATATCGTAGATGAGGCAGCAGCAATTTTCTGTGCAGGAGCATTAAGAGTTTCCTATCTCTCCTAGAAATGCCTTTTCTGATGCATATTAATTGCATTTGGCTTCTGCTTTGTCGGGTCCTTTATCAGCATGTACTTCTGCCTTCTACTCCACGCAGGGGACACCAGCTTCCAGTGCCCCACAGGACCTCCAGAAAGCTTTGGACAGCCTGCTACGCTGGGGAAAAATCCACTCTGTCAAATTAGAGTGAATGATGATATCTCAGGATATGTAATTCATGCATTTTGCTTATAGTCATAGGTTGCTAACATGAACTAAAGTTATACTGACAGTTCAGCTGCAGAGTTGGGCTGTGGGAGCAGGTTAGGACTTCCTAACTGCGGGCAGCGTTAGGGCTGACCCCCAAATCTGAGAGCACAGACACTGGTACTCGGAGAAAGGTTAATCTTATGATTACATGCTTGCAGCAGCAATATTAGCAAAGCTAGCATGAAGCTCCCTCCTGCAATGAAAGGTACCCTTCTTTAGTGCCCACAGAGATTTTGGAAACACAGCTGGTCCTTCCTTGGAAGCAAAGCCCTGTATGGTACCATTAGCTCGCCAGAACCCCATGCTAGAGGCGCTTGCTGTTCCCTGTTGTGTACCACTACAAGCTTACCCAGCTCTCCTCTGTGATTTGCCACCACTTTTCCATTTTTTTAATCTCTAGCTACAATTTTCCATGTTTTTATAAGATTTAAAGCACAAACATAGCAATTCTGGTTTCCTTTCCAGTGGAAAGTGGAGTCTCTAATAGCTTGTGTGTCTCCTATCTGTGTATCTCCTATCTGCTGTCTTCTGCTGTATTTCCCCTTTACCAGTCACGATAGAAGTTCACACTAGATTAAATGCTTTAAGATGTTTTTCACAGCTTTTATTTGCGGTTAAAGAAGTTGTCCAAGCAGCTAGATGGATAGATAGATATTTGCGCAACTATGTATATTTCAGCTCTTCTGGTGAATAAATTATTGCAATTATTGGCCTGCAAGTGAAAAATGTTGTCTGAATTTTTATAGACGGAATATTCATAGGAGGTGAACATTTTAGCTGTTTGCAGAATGAATACAAATGCAAAAATTAACATCCCAGATCCATGTCTACTAGAAATCTCTGGCACAAAACAAGAGAGATTTGAAGTGACAACACTTTCCCACTTCACAGAAGATGAAAAGCAATGACTTAATTGTAATATTTAAAACAACAACAATTAATGCTTTGATCAGAATTTCTTTCAGAATTTTAAATTAACGCGTACATGTGGGACATGGACAGCTCACTGCTGGTCACCCACATGATATCCTCATCCTTGCTGTAGTTCTGCCATATTTCCTCCTGGGAATTTAACACTGATGAAGCAACTGAATGCTTCCAAGTTGTTGTAGTCATTCACAGTAAGTTTAAGTCTGCCAGAGAAAATGGGAATTTAAGGCAAGAACTAAGAAAGAACATCTTCTAGAGTTTGCCTTCAATTCTTAAGTTTATTTCCTACCCCAGATAGGTTCGTCACTGCTGTGTTTGATTGAACACAGCACAATGGCATTGCTACCTTGAAATTATTTTGGAGGAAAGAATGGAACATGTAGGGTATTTAGATTGGGTTGAATATTTTTGTTCTGAGGCTCCCCCTTGAGTTGTTTTGTTCTTGTTGTAGGGTATGATTTTGGTGGTGAGAAGCACTGTGTTTCAAATTTCATTAATGCATTTAATGCAATAAATCAGCTCTCCTAAAAGTACAGGGGTATAAGAATTGTCATAAATTATGTGTCAAGTTTTGCCCCAAATACAATGAAATGCAGTGAGATACTGGAGCCAAGAGAAAAAGTCTGAAGCTGTGGTTGGACCCAAAGATACATGGGTTCAGAGTCTAGGTTGGATGGTGTGCTGTTAGTGTCCTTTCCTTCGGGTTCACTGAGTTTCATTTGGAAACTTGCTGCTGATTTAAAAGGTTTCCATTATCTCCATGTCTTGAGCACCAAGACCTGAGTTTTCCTAGCTGTCCTGGCTAAATGATGACAAGCATGGAGCATTTTTGGTGTTGCCTGCACTGCTTTGTCTTTGTGCCACCTAAAAGCCATGAACAGCATCATCTTTCAAATAACTATGCAAGCAGATCTCCCTTCTGTACTGCCTACAAATGCCTAACACATCTCAAACTGCCAACCGTTAATCTGCTGGAGTGCCAAGGTTATTCATTATTGTCTGGACTGACATCCTTTCATCTCAGTGCTATATCTTGACATATTTGAGGACAGGAACTCCCTTTGCACTCTGCATTGGCACAGTTCCTGGTGAAACGGCCATCTGGCATGGTGCTCCCCAGCGTGTCAGTGGTGCAGATGGGAAGTAATATTGGATCAATGCTCTGCATGTTTGTCTCATTGCTGTAAAGATGTTTAATGGAAGGAAAAATGGGTTCCCCTTCAAGGCACGGCTGCCTGTCTGCACAGAGGCAAGAAAGGTCCACCCTTCCCCTGCCGTGCTCCTCTTTGGTATCTTGGAGGCTAACACAAGAGCCGGCTGGGTTACTCACCATGTTTCTGAAGGTAGGGGAGTCACAGCTTGCAAGAGCATGGAGGGACCCTGCCAAGGAGGCAGTGAGAGGGGCTGATGGCAGGGACTGGCAGTTAGGCTTGGAGGCAGTGAGGCCAGCGCTGCAGCGCCTGGTAGCCCCAGCTCACCCAAAGTCTCTTCTAAAGGATGGAACGCTGCCAGATAAGCATGTAGGGAACTTTTGGGTGGGGGTTAAGTCTTTTCTCTCTCTGTTATACCCACATGCAGTATTAGGATTATGTGACACTTTCATTTAGGATGGTTATTTTGGGTTGCCTTAGTCTTAGGCAATGACCCAGGCTGAGAGAGGCAGTGTAGTGTTATTCTCTCCCAAAGCCTGAGAGCTGAGAGGGGCAACTTGAGGCTATAAGGCTGAGAGCTTTGTTTCATGCTGGTGAAAACACTGACCACTCACACAAGTGACATACAGCCACATGTTGGATTTTTCATGCAATTAAAAAGAAAAAAAAAGTGGGGTTGTGGACAGTAGCTGGCAAAGCATTAACCTGTTATTTTAGGGTTTTTTACCGATCCTTCTTGTAAGTTTTATTATTATTGCTGCCTCTTATTATTTGTTTAGGAAGTAATGACTTTTTTCTTTTCATTCTAGATGGACAGAGAACACACATGAACTGTGTAATTTTTGAGTATTTCCTGATCCAACTACTGACATTGTTTCCCCTGTTTGGTAGGACATCCACCACCCTTCCTGGCAGGACTCTGCCAGAAACTGTCCTTTAGGTCCATGAATTACCTCTCCCAGCTATTACCAGTACTTAGGACCTGAGCTGAAGACGAATCTGGATGCAAAGGAATACAGTTAATTCAAACACCAAAGATGTCCAGTAATACCAAAGGGGCTGAGAGAGTACAGAAAATTAATGGAAAATTTACTTTATGCATAGATATTGATGCTGGTTTTTTTATTTGCCCTAGTGTGAAAAACCCTCTTTGAAGTAAAATTAGCAGTGGCATACTACTTTTTGTTTAATCAACATTAAACCTACAAATGAAGAGACAGCTAGGTAGACACGGAAAATAATTATGTAATCTGAAGGAAACAGTAGCAGTAATTATCTGAAGAATTACATCGCTTTGGACTTGGATAGGAAATGAAAATACATGAAGTGCAAAACTTATTTCTAAAAATGTAGACAAATGGGGTGAAATGCCATAAAATTACTGTTGTCTGAGTGACATATTCAAGAAAGACAGCAGTATGCTTCTAATGGATAGAGAGCGCCATTCTGACAAAATACAATAAGCCAGACAGGGAACTACAAAGCATAATTGTTTTATTCAATTTTGAATTTGATGCTAGTTGAATGAAACATTGCTGCCAGTGGATGGAGGCAACAATACTTTTTGGGTGGTTGGTTGTAACTGAATTAAAGGTATAAATTATTCTGGTGAAGAAAGGGAATGTTCTTTGCTCATGTCCTTGTGACTTAGTTTAGCATTGAGCAGAGATACACACAGTACAGCAACCTAAGGAAATGTTTCTCTCTAGAGCATGTTTGATCTTCAGCTGAGGCTGGAAAGCAATAAATCAAAGCAACCCCAGCAGATGGCAACTATTCAAATTTCTGCTTCCTTTCCTGCATGTAATGCAGGATGAAGTGCTCTTACATTTCTCCTAGCAGAAGCTAGTAGAGTGAAACACAAAATCTAGCTATTAGAGCCTGGATTCTGGGGTGGCAATGAAAGTACCTGGCTTCTCATCTCAGTGCTGACAAAGTTGAGTTATGTGACCCTGGGAAAGTAATTTAACTACTCCATGAACTGTGAAGATATAACCACCTCAGCGCGTAAGACACAAGTGGGTAAAAGTCTCACCACGTCAGCACCTAGCAGCAGTAGAAGCACCAAATAAAGTCTTTAGAGGTACTGGACATTGGCTTTGTAGCATCATAATTTTTTCAATTTTTGAGCAGCTCAGTCTATCTAAATAAATGTAAAATCACTGACCGATCAAACTTTATAAAACTGTCCATCCAAGCTTCATGCTGCAGAGAGGGTCGCTACTCATAAGTAGCAAATTTCTTTCTCCGACTCTCGTATGCATTTAGGGTATCTGCATTCAACCTGCACCACATGCAGCAGACCAAGCCCGCTTCTGCTGCCTTTGTCCACAGGGCATCCCACCATCAACAAACTGCTGCACAAGGGTCTGATCACTGGCCCTGGTCGAAAACCACTAGCAAGTTATTAGAGTTGACTTACTTTGAGTTGACTTGCTCTGTACCACATCCGTACAGCGACACATCTATGCGTGTCTGTCGCTGCCTCTTTTGCATGCCACGCACGTGTGCTTTGAAAGACCAATATTAGTCACAGCAGGTAGGGAGTCTTCTGGAGAATCTGCTCATTTGCTCTCTCTGCTTTATTACATCTTCCCCATGGCACCATATGTCTGAGCTTGAAGCATTTGAAGAGACTGCATGGGCATTCCTCTGAGGTCCATGGGTGCACCAGTTGACTGTGGCTGGAGAGCAACTTGCTTAATATCGGGACCTCAAAAATAAGCAATCCAGCTTCTTCAGACTGCCTGTGAGTGAATTTGGTTGCTCTCATTTTGTTAAACTACTTTGTTGTTGCTGTTCCCTAACAAATGGTTGATAAGGGAAGTGGTTTGGTCTTCATTAATTCACTTCACATTCCTGCAAAGAGAGAAACCACTTGTAAAGGAATTTTAAGCCTAATCTAGGTGTGGCAGTGCTCCTATAGCAACGTGGGCTGTGGCAGAGGGAAGCATTCATTCATAGCAGGTGTACTGTAAGTTTAGCTATTCCTTCCTTGATTAGGAATGGACTAGATATCCCTATGAAATTATCCTTTCCAACTCTATTTTTCCACGGTGCAGCAGTAGAGTAGCTATTTAATTGCTCTGCTTAATTCTGCAGAAAATATTGATGTCTTCATGTGGTATGAAATCCTGTGGGACTGAGTGAACCATATCTGTATGCAGGAAAATGAGGTTCCTTAGCCCTGAAGGATCATGTTTGATCAAGGTCCTGTAATGCCTTTTTCATTATATTATTTTTGCAGTATCATTCAAGGCAAGCTGGCAAGATCATTTTATGAACTATTAGTTGGGTCATTTATTCTTTTGCCTTTAGAATACAAATACCTTCACCCTATACTAATAAAAACTTTCCCTCAGGGACATAAATAACTAGATGCTAAATGATGGTAACTTAATTTTGAAAATGTGTAAATTGGCCACAGAGTTTCCAGAACTGAATTGCATTACTGCGTGTTTCACACAGGTCAATGTAGTTAATTCTGTAGCAGGGCACAGAAATGGCAGGATTAGTGGCACTCCGGGGCAGCAAGATGTGGTTAAACTGACTTCTTAGGTGACCTCCATGGGGCGAGGTCGGCATGTCTGACTTCCAGAGCTATATTCTGCTCACATAACCATAACTCCAGAAAACTGGTATTGATTAACTTTGCTTGCACAGGAAAAATGTCCCATTTCTTTTCTTTAATGACCAAAACCAAGGGTGAGTTTCTGCTCAAACCTTTTGCTAAGGTTGAAAGGAGGCTGTGATAACCCTCCCTGGGTAATGATGGCCCCAAAACATTTGAATCATGGCCATTCAGTTTCCCTGTGTATTTGTTACATGTTGAGGCCCTAGTAAGGAAACTGCATAGAAGTGGGGAAACAAAAAACCCCCTAAAAGATGATATCTCAGAAGCTGCACGCAAGAAGAGTGGGGATAAATGAACAAGAGAGAGCTCCAGACACTTGCTCGGTTAATTATCTGAGTAGAGAGTGCTCCAGGAGGCCTTAATTTTGTGTCCTGCCCCTTGTCCAGCCCCCTGGGCTTAGGGCAGTCCCAGCACCTATCTCAGAAGCTCTGTCTCTCAGCAGTGGAGTTTTCCAGGCATTGGTTCCTTTAACTTTTAGCCCAGGGGGAGCTTTGCCTCCACTACTCAAAAACGTTGAAGCACAAATGTCATGTTCTATGAAACAAATCCATCCTCCTCATGGCACTTTGATGTTTGCTGCTTCTGGTTGTGAGGTTTCTAGATGTCTTGCCAACACTCTGCCCCCAGCTATCTCATTCCTCCTTGCCTCTCAGAACAGTGCTGATGATTACTTTATTCGGATATTTACATAAATATGACACACTGAGGATTTGAGCTTGGTGCCTTCGATTTTGATTTGTCTTGTTTGGAGGATAATTGCAAAGCTCCTGTTCAGTGATCTGCTGAGGTTACTGTTTGTGGGCACAGAAGCAGTTTTCCAAACACTGACATTAGTCTTTTTATTGTTATTTGTTAACCTCCTCCAAACATTAAGATGCACTGGCTGGAGTTAGAGAAGAAAAGTGGTTTGTAAAAGGACTATCAAGCAGCACAGGAGGATCTGAGATGTCCAGCCCATGTGTCCCCTGGGCAAGGCAGCCTTAGAGAGCCAAGAGTAAACAGCCCTAACCCTGAGCTTAGCACATGCACAGCCTAAATCAGTGTCCTGAATATTGCACCAATAAGGGAAACAGCATTTCCTGCACCATTTTCTTCTTGATTTTTTTTAGCTTGCACACTCCCTTTCAGTTTCCACGTTTCCTTACAATCACTGGTGAGATGGCATCTGGTGAAGTGACAGGTGGAAGGAGCAACATGCATTGACCATGGGCAGCCACAGTATCCTTCTGTCCCCTCCTGTATCAGCAGCGCCCTGGGACCACACTGTCATCCTCCCCTCCAGGGACCTTCCTGCTAGCCAAGATGGGGCAGAGAGGGGACAGCTGCCAGTCTTGTGGTCATTGCCAGGCTCCTGCTTTGGGTACAGGGTGGGGTTGCTGTAGGACTATGAGCAAGGTGACAGAGCCATGTGAGTTTGACAGCTACTCCCTCATTTCATCCCTAAAACCACCTCAAATAACTTTAAGAATCAAATTTTAAAGGTCTTGTCACAGTAGCATGTCTGGGATTAAATACACGTTAGTTCTCCCCTACCCTCATCCCCATTTGATCTTTGTGGCTATCTTGCTAGCTTAAAGCCTTCATCCTGATCCGCTGTGACAGGTCAGAACAATTTGTGCTATTTAGGGAAGCAGCGATGGGCCCTTCTGTCACCTTTGTCATTTAATTTGGTCCTGAAACCATTGGCTCAGATGATTAAATCAGGTCTGGAATTATGAAGAATTGAGATTGGCAGTTCAATATGTCTTTTTTCCTGTGTGTGTTGATGCCATGCTTATGTACCTTGATGGACCAGTCAGGAATATTCTGGTGTTCCCCTGGGACGTAGAAGGTGGCAGTAAAACCTCGCACTCAAAGACTTCCTCCAGAGCTCTGTTGATAGAAACAGCCCTGTGTTTCATGAGAAGGAAAGCCAGCAGGGGTGGCTGGCCTGTTTCTCATGCCTGCATGCTCTCCTAATGAGGAAATATCCCTGCAGGGAGAATAGGAATGTTTGTGTTAGCTATGCCATCCTGACATGTGCCTCCCAGGACAATACAAACTGGCTGGAGGGTGCTGAAATCTGAATGGGACCAAACAACATCACCCAACAAATGCTCTTTATGTGAAGACCAAGAATTTCAAAGTGCACAAGACATTGGGGGTGTTTAAGATTTTGATTATCTAATTCAAGATATCTGACATGATTTAATGAAGGAGGTCAAGTCTTTCTAGAGAGGCAGAGGAGAACAGGGGCCCTAGAAATACTTGTCTCAAAAGTCACAATTAGTTCTTGAGTCATCACACTTTTTTTACTGTTTTTTTGCCCTGCTCAATTTTGTGTGTATGCATGTATATATATTAAATTATATTAAATCTCAGCAATTTCATTAGCAAGAAACAGCTGCTTTGGCCCCAGAGGGGAATGTAGGGAGGTAAGCATATCCACTTCTGAGCTGTGAGAGGCTGACTTTCCCACTCTGATTCAGCATGCTGGTTTAATACTGAAAAAGCATTTTGCAGTTTCTCTAATTTATGTTACCACCTCAGTAGATGTAGGGAACTGAGACGGAGGCTTTGCTTCAGCTGAGTATTTTATGTCATGTCACAGGGTGATGTCACTTTTCTGCTCTAAGATAATGGGTGCAGAGGTGAAAATTGGCTCTCTAGTTAAGCGTGTGGGAAGTCTTTGATAATGTGTCTGGGAAGTGGCCATGTGGGAGGGCTCTTCTTCTGTCAAGATGACTGGCAGCTGCCAACCCACTGGGCTTCAGGGCAGCAGAGCGCTTGCCTCGCAGCATGAAGTAAATACACATTGTTAACTGAGTCATAGCAGGGGCTGGGAGAAATCCTGGGTCTCGTGCTCAGCGTGTGAGACCCAACAGACCAGTGGTGGGGAAAGCCATCACAAACTCTCATGAGCCTGCAAGGCTTTGCTTGTAGGCAAGGATTTCAGAGTATGGCCATGTCATAGCGGTGGACTCGTCGTTACAGGGAAGGAGCTCTGCTTCCTGGCACCACAAGGGCAGAGAACGTTTTATGTAGTTCAGACCCACCTCCCCATCCACCAGACTGCCTGTATGCACTTTTATTTGTAGCAAGGATGGATTTAACTATGAACTCAAGCCTGGTGACTGTTAAATATGAACTGAGAAATTAGGAGCAGCACCTCAAAGTAGGTGAGATGCAGATGGGGAAGAACAGAAAATACCCATCGTAACATCAGACCAGGAATTCAAGTTATCTGGGGGAGACAGGGTACATCTCTCTCCATGATGGCAGACCTATTTTTGGCCCTCACTAGGAAAGAGTGGCTAGGAGTAGTAGGGAACTGGTCAGGTTACTGGCTCCTGGCTCCTGTTAGCAGATATCCAGGGCAGGCCCCAGCACTTGTTGGTTGCTAGGCTGAAGGTGGGCTGCCAAGAATTTGTGGGTCAGAAGCTGGAGCCCTCCCTGCTTCATGGATGATGAGGTGGGGAACAGCTGAGGGGGAGCTGCAGGTGACTGACACAAGTCCTGCAGTAGCAAAAATTGCCACCCCAACGTTGGAGCAGGTTATCCAGAGAGGTCATGCCATCTCCATCCTTGGAGGCTTTCAGGACCTGACCACCTAAAGCCCTGAGCCACCTGGTGTGGTCCCATGGTTGACCCTGCTTTGGGCAGGAGGTTGGACTGGATGACCTCTGGTGGTCCCTTCCTACCTCCCAGGATCCCACAATGCTGTGGCCTGAGCAGGCAATGCTTGCTGTATTGCCTGAGCTATAGACAACAATTCCTTTGCCAGCTCAGCTACCAAAGTTGCAGTGTAATTGCATCTCATCTACTTTGCCAGTCTTCTTACATATATGGGATGAAATACATGTTGATCTTCTGTGATTGCTCCTGACTTTTCTTCACCTTTTGCTAAATATATTTCCACTTCAGATGCAAAAGGAGAAAAAAAAAGAATATATATTTTCAACAGAGTTGCAGATGTGGTATCTTAACATTTCAAAGGGGCAGATTCACAGTAGAAACAGAAGCAGCAATATTGAAAAAAAAAAACAAACCAACAACAAAAAAAAAACCAAACCCAAAACCCAAAACATAGAGAGATTTTATCAATTCAATATTTTCAACTCTTTTATTGTTGTCAATGTCTAGCAAAAGAAAATTCACTTGGTACTCTCCAGAAATACCAAAAAATAATGTTCCAGTACTTGAGCAAGAGAAGTTCCTTGTATCAATTTAATCCAAATAAGAATTTAAAAATTAATCACCTCTCTCAAAAGTAATGCTGCAATTTGGGATGGCACAGATTAATAATCTGCACCTGATAGGGAATAATCTGCAACATAGCCCATATCCCGACCCTGAAACAATCTTTTTTTGAGTTATTTCTTCAATCAGTTGAATGTTTTTCTGGCTTAGGAGAGTTCTGTGACAGCAAAATACCAGCACAGTGAGGGAGAGGGCATCTTGAGCACACTGCCAGAAGTTAATTTTATTATGATTTTTTTGTTTTAGGAGCTGCAAGAACAAAGTAGCATAACAAAAATGGAAATGTGTTAGTGTTTTATCTACTCCAGGATGTTGATTTGCACCTAAACCAGACCTGTAATAGGAATTGCCCATGCAGAGCAAGCCAGAAACATCCTTTGCCACCAGTCTTGGAGGTAAAGGTGAGTCATAGGACACAGTGCACTGGGGTTTCAGAGGTGCCAGTTAGCTGCTCCCTCCATGCTTTGACACAGCTGACTGCTAGATAAAGCTGAGAAAAAAAAAATCCACCCCCACCCCGTGGCATTGTGCCTTCTTAAGCTGCTTTTTGTACTTAAATTAGTTATCAGGCTGTGAGGATGTGCTTCAGAGATGTGTAGGAGGGGATGGTGGTGCCTGGGAGTACTGTGGGACTGGCTGCACCGAACACCCCGTATGGGGTTGCTGATGTTTGCAGAGGGCTGGAGCCAGTGACCTTCCAGTCTTGTGGCCCCCTGGTTCCTGCCAGCAGGAGTAACATGAGTCCTGACTTAACATTTTTCTTTACATGTCCAGCCCTGGAGCCAAATGGGGTTGGAGCAGGGGCAGGAGGATGCATGCTGGAATAACACTGAGAAGTCCTGTCTTTGGTGGGTGGCTGTAAGCAGGGGTTTTTCATTCTAGAGCTCTTAACTTCATCTTTTCTGCCTTGCTTTTTATTCATTCTTGAGAAAACAAGAACCTCTTACACTGCCTCTCACTTCTTGTTAATTTTCTCAAGCTCTTACCTCTCCTAGAAAGGATTTTTTCACTACCAGCATCTGAGGGGGAAAAGAAAGCAAAGACATGGAAATTAGCTTATTATGGGGTTTTTTTCCTCCTTCAGCTAGCAAGTTTTGCAAATGCTGTATTTCTGCTGGACAGTTTTCAGTCCTCTAAGGTCCATGTGTATTTTTCCTGAGTTGACATCTCCCTCCAGAGAGAAAGTCTGTGGCTGCTAGCTAAAGAGTAGCCAGCTGTCACTGAAGCCTAGGGATGAGACCATACATATCAAAATACATAACTTATGGAAAACAGGAGTGACTCACTTAGATTTAAACAGCTGTAAGAATCATAGGCTTCCAAAAGCTTTGCATGCCCTTTTGATTAATTTCTTTTACAGCAGCATGATGATTGCCCCACAGCAATTTAAGCTGTTCTATTGGTAACAGATCCAAGAAAGCCTGCTTTCCTACAGACTTGGCTCTTTTGTGTCCTGTGTTTTTCCCCTCCATGTCTTGGCACAGTTGTGCAAGTGTCGCTGGGGCAATGGGCTGTGCTGGCTGTGTGTAGAATGGATCCCCTCCATCCTTCACTGGATGTGCTCCACTGCCCCTCTCCCTTCCACCCATCCACATGTTTTCACAGGCTTTGAGGCATCTCCTCCTCCCTGAGATGGCTGAAATTGTCCTTTGGATTAAAAGTAATTATGTGGGCACTCACAGACAGATAAGACCATTTCATACCTCCTTTTCTTAGAAAAGCATGATAAGAGAATGTGTCACTGGCCAACAGCATAAAGCATTTGTATTAAAAGATGAGAACAGCTCGGGGCTGTCAGGAAAGGCAAGTAACGTATGCACAGAGTCTGAAATGTAATTGCAGGATACACTCTTCTGCTCAGATTTGTTAATAAACTGCATGACATTGTATTTTATTATAAAATGGGATTGCACAATCAGGGAGCATGACAAAAGACACCCATCAGGCCTGCTAATGCACTGTGTGCAAGGACCTGTTTTTACTGCCTTAGCTCTGAGTGCCTCTGCAAGGTTCTCATTTTCTCTGATATGCCCCTTTTTAACAAAAATGTCTATAAGCTATGATATCCAGAAAGAGTAAGCAACCAAAAATGCTTCTCATGGCAAAATCAATTATCTATCCATTTTCATTGGAAAATGACAGCACAAGACATTTATAGAGGACAGCACCTCCTCTCTCTCACCATTTCATTACTCTAAAGCAAGAAATACTAAAACTTTTAGTGTAACAGACAAACCAAAATATTTCCCCCTAGCATCATCAGGGGAAGGGATGAGAAATTTCACCTGAAACCTTCCCTACTTTCCTGCAGGTAGGCTGTCTTTCAAAATTTTAGCCAGAATGGTTGAAATTTACCACATTTAAATGTTTCTTTAAAAAACATATTTTAAAGGAAATTGTCAAGACATTTGAACAACAATGAATGTTGTACCTGCCTGTACTAAACATTAGGCTCAATCTCTGTCTGCCACACTTCAGGGCTGGTTGATGCAGGCTGAGTTCAGATGACTGACAGATTGGTGGTTGGGGTATAATGGGAATGGTGGCATACCAACAGCAGCTTCCTAATGGTAATTATGTTTTACCTTTCACGTCTTCTTTTGACAAGTTATGAATTATTTGTGTGTGGCTATTTTCAAACAAGAAAAAAGTAATTTGGGTTTTGAAAATCTAAATATGGGGTGATCTTAAACCTCTTCTATAGAAACGTGCATTGCCATTTTGATGTCTGCCTGGTTTCAGCCTTATGCAAAACCAAGAGGTTATTTCTGTGCTTGTTTAGGTCTAGTGTAGCCTAAAGGAGAGCGTTTGCAAATATTGCAGCAAGAAGGATTTGTCACTCCTGTAAGGTTGTGGGTAAGAGGGCTGGCCTCGGAAGTCTGTTCGGATACCCCTCTGGTTTTTTGCAGGCTGCGAGAGAACTGAGCCTGCAGCGGGGGCAGCCCCAGCAACCCGCTGGGCAGGAGCCCCAGGACAGCCAGGGCATCTGGGCTGTCTCCGGCCGCGCCGTGCTGGCTCAGAGCCGGCTGCTCTGTCTGCGAAGGCTGCCAGGGGCTGCCCTCGCCCTTCTTAGCTACAGCATAGGCAAAGAAAACTCAGACACAGGGGTTTTCCTTTTAGTTCGGAGCGACTGTTTAGAAAAGTGGCTACTTTAGAAAAGCCCTTTTTTGACAGGACAGCCTTTTAATATGAGAAAAAGGCATTTCTCTGTATCTCCTTTAGCCTCTAAGACCAGCCTTGTTCTGGCAGCTTTGTAGCTGGTCACAGTGCTGAGCAGCTCCAAGGAAAGGAAAAGAGATAGAAGAGACAACAAGGTACCCAAATACCAAGGGAGGGGGTGGCTATATGGGGGCTGACCTTGTCAAAAGACAAAACAAAACCAATAGGAAATTCCACCTGGATCAAACCCAACTCTGAAACTTGGGTGCAAGTGCAAGGATTTCACTGAAATGGAAGTGAAAAAAAATGTGTGGCTCCGCGTCCAGCAAAACACGACATTCTTCCCAGAAAGAAGCTGTTTGTTTTCAGGCACTTGACATCAAGGCAAAGGAAGTAAAATACTTGATTTGCAGAACTGCTGGTGTACGAACAGCCCAGGGCTTTGGGCATGCATCCAGGGGCATCTGAAATCAACATTTAACTCCCATCAGTGCCTTAGAAAAAAAACTTCAGAATAAGGCAAACTTACAAGATCGACTTTTCAGCAGAAATGCCTTTGGATATATTTGTTCCTCTCTAATCTGTCACTTACGCTGTGGGCCACTATGAAAGTTAAAGAAGCTGTTATTCTCGTGGTACCCTCTGGTTTGGAAAACAAAATTAAGATGATTTCTTTGAAAATGACAATGGGAAGGTGCAAACAGGGATCACATTTCAGTGTGTCGTGGTGGAGCCTGAAAGCATAGAAAGAATGGTCTGAGATCCCAGCATTGCCACTGTTATTACACAGACCCAATTAAAAACAGACTCTCTGTGTGTCTTAATTTCCTGCACAAAAGCCACAGGACTACTTGATAAGCAGACATGCTTGCTTCACTACTTGGAGTTTCTTAAGGGAATCATTATAAAATGTGTTTATCTTGATCCTCAAGGGAAATACCAGAATGGTATTGTCCAAAATCACTACCTAAGCAGTGATGATTTTTTAACTGTTTTAGCACAGCTTGAGAAACAGCATATTTCATGCAGTGCTAGGAGCTGATCGTTGCTGTAGTGGGGACACAGAGGAACTTAAGAGTCATTTCTGTTAAATTAAAAAACACAAAGCACTTAAAAGTATTGAATTGGCTAGCCTGTATGTTTATTATCTCTGGCCTCAAGCAATAAAAAAGTCCGCTCTACTTCTGCGCTCTAACTGCAGCGGAAATGGCCTTCAGTGGACCAAAAGGGCAGTAACGCTGCTGTTTTCCTGTAATCACCTCCTTTAGAGCCTCAGAGGGTCAGCCAGTATACAGACCAGCCAGGCAGCAACATGGTTAGTCCACAAAATGAACACCAGCCATGTACCCACATGCTGATCTACTGCCCCATAGAGCCTGTCCAGCTGGGACTTTTGGGTGTCTGCAGTCTAGCTCTGTTCACCGCAGATGCTTTCTGAAACTGGATATGCTCTCTTTACACTGGTGCCGTGCAAGGATGCTCTCTTTTGGTCATGGGCATGCTGGAGGACTCTCAGGAGATGTAGTTGCAATAAGCTCTCTATACAGTGACCCACAGGCTTCGAGCAGCTCCATCAGTTTAAATCCTTGTGGGATACATTCAAGTGACACTTGAGCCTGTAGATGCTTGGAGAGATTTTCCATTAAGAAAAAAAATTCCTGTGGCTTGTTTTGTTTTTGGGTGTTTAATCACTGTTTTGATAAATTTCTGTTAGTCAGCAGGCTGGTCCTGCAATAAGCTGATCTGTGAGCTTTCGTAAAGGATACTTAACAATTTAACATGCCAGTTTGCACCAGTTTCTCTCAGCCTTTGGTTGTGCTATCCACTTGTATTGTTCTGCCAGACGTACTTGCAGTACAGCCCTATAATCAGGAGCCTGAAAAGAGTGGCTGCACTGCATTTCCACAGCATATGTCATCCCAGAGCTACTGAATTGCCATCCTCCAAATCCTGGACTTCATTCCTCCCATGCCAAGTCAGATAGAAAACTTGGGAAAGAAAAAGGTCAGCCATACAGAAAATGTGACATTAATAAAAATAGACAGATTGGAAGAGGATTTGCTATTTAAGACAGACACAATTAGAGTAGCTTTGCCCCTCCAGGCTCAAGTGAGCATGACTTTGCCGGAGGAGCTAGAAAGTGGATGCAGGGACAGTGAGCCTGGGCATGGCAGAGCCAGTCCACATTCCCTGTATCATATGGGTTTCCACTGCTGGTTTGCAGCCCATCCCATGTGTTGTACCAGTAACACTGAGAGACTCACTGGAGAGGTTAACAGCTCCGTGTAACCTAGCTGAATAAAACCACCCTCTCTTAACTCTAGCCAGTGAAGGAAGGATCCCAGCAGAGCAAATTACTGGGTACATTTCATGGGAAGCACTTGGTGCTCCAGAGGCCTACCGAGAGCAGCATTCAGCACGTGACTGGAAAAGTGTAGGTGTGTGTGAGACAGAAAAAAGATTGTGGGGGACCGGTGGAAGAAGATGCTGCTTTTCTTCCAATTATTATTATTTTTGATCCATCTGGTGTTTAAACCAGCCTTGCCAAATCATAAGAAAAAGATCTGCTCTTCAGCAGTATTGCTGTGAGTCCCAGTTGATTTATGTTCACAGACCATTAGGGAAGTAGCTGGGGAGGAAACAGCCCTTTCAGGACTAGGAAAAGCCTCACAACTTTCTTCTTCTTATGCCGTGTAAAAAGCCTTCCACTCTGACTTCACTGCTACCTAAAAGGAACGGAGAATATTCTTTTCTTAAAGAATATTATTAAAGGTGGCCAGGTGTCAGTGGGGTCAGAAAAATCTAAAAAGTCCTTACATAAGTAAAATACATGTTCTAAATATAATACAGATAATTAAGCAAATTAAGCATATTTCTAGTGTTTATTTTTTGCCATATCAAAATTTTGTCTAAGCTAACATATATTTATCAGCCTATCCCAGGAACACATTTTGTTATGCAGTGTGGAAATTCAGGTTGGAACAAATGGTGATATTTTATATAAACCCATGAGTTGAAATTTAATTTTCTAAAAAATAACTGCCTGTTTCTGAAGACAATTATAGCAATTTTCTGGGGGCAGCTTTTACTTCAAAGACTTTGTCCACGTATTTTCTCAGAATTTTATAAGCAGTCATTACTGAAGAACTCTATCAAATCTGTGGGGAGGTATAAGTTAAGTCCACGATACAATAAGAAGTGGAATCATCCATCTTTAAAGACTGAACATTTCAAAACATCTAATTTGCCCATCTAAGGAAAGTCAGCTTCAGAAAAGGTTTTGGCTTTTTATCCCACCTTTGAATAAAGACTTTTCACATCTTTTTAGATTCTAGGAATTGTTAGAATAAATTAGAAAAGAGGAATGACGTGAATGGGTCAGTTGCTACTGTGCTGCTCTTTCCCAAACTCTAAGGCTTTAATTTTTCTGTCTCCTAGTGAGTGTTTTAATATCCCCAGCCACTATGTGTAATTTTATATTAATGTGAGATTTCAGGGTGGTTGCCTGTGAACATGATTTCATTATTCCTTCATTAAAGCTTCCACATAGAAAATGTAATTTGGAGCATTTCACTTAACAGGAATATAATTTCAGGTTTTCCACAGCTAGTTTTAAAATCTGAAGTTATGCAACATTTCAATTAAATCCCAGAAATTAGAAATGCAAAGCAATATTTCATTCTTTTTTCTGCCGTTGCAAACTGCAAGTGCAAATTTCTGCAGCAAATGTTGTTAGGCGACAAACGCCAGGAGACCCTGAATGTGTAGAGATGCACATGGGGAATGGGGGATATTTGTACTGACCAAAGAGGGCTCCTTTCTGCTTTCCTGTTACTCCCACTGAAATAACTTGGGGAAGATGGAGGGGATGTTTGGACACTGTGATCTCCTCAGGAGGACCAGCCTGAAGCACTGGAGCCTTAACCTGCCAGTACCATGCAGTGCTTTTGCAGCTGCTATGGAAAGAAAGCTTTCTATAGATGGGACTACTTTCCCTAATCAACTGTAATTGCTGCACATCCATAACCATTGAACATGAGAGCATTACGGACCTGAGAGACAGCAGGAGAGAAAAAATAACATGAAATCCAAGTCAACACACGCTGAGCATCTCTGTCACTTTGTGACACTTGTCATTTCAAGCCTGTGAGCGGTCCCATTGAGTCAGACTCTGTAGCATGACAGGGGGATACCTGTTTAGAGGAATAGAGAGATGCCTTCTTTAATCCTAAAATGGGCCTGGTAAAGAAGGCCTGAAGATTGGCCTGAAACACATACGTAACCTTACCTTTATTTGGCAAGTAATCTATAAAGATGTCA
Source organism: Morus bassanus (assembly GCA_031468815.1). Classification (NCBI taxonomy): domain Eukaryota; kingdom Metazoa; phylum Chordata; class Aves; order Suliformes; family Sulidae; genus Morus; species Morus bassanus. The sequence continues at coordinate 50,829,134 of CM062567.1, read as the reverse complement.
TAACTCCAGCTGAACCCAAGTCTAGGCTTAATTTTAAAGCATCTGCTAGTTGTACCAGGTGCAGATATGCTATTTTTCCAAGTAACATTGTTATTTCTCCCAGGATGATGAATCTGCACCCTCTGTTGTGTTACAATAGCATGTTTGATATCTCCCCCTTCTTTATTACCCTTCAGAAAAACAAATATTTAAAACTAATCATTGGTCCTTTTAAACAGCTGACGAGCTCTTTTGGCTCACCAGATGTTTGCTCTCTTCTTGTAGCCTTTCTCAGGCATCCACTAGCAGCCACTGCCAGACAGGACCCTGGGCTTGTCAGAGCTCTAGCTGGTCCAGGGCCACCTGTTCTTCTGCTTTTTTATAAAGTAAATATTACATTTGAAGTTCAAAGCAGCATGGATATTTAGGTTTTGCAAGTTTTGTTAAAAATCACAAGTTTTAAGTGAAACAGCTTCATTTCTCAGCACTTAAAATAGTGAAACTGTCATTCTTGAAAACCTATACTGGGAAATTATGTCTTCTATTTATCTTAAAGTAAAAATTGATTTGAAATATAACCTAGGAAAAAGCTACTGCAAACCAACACATTTTCTACCCAAGGCCTTTAGTTAGCTTTCTCAAACCTAGTTTGCTATTTAATTTTGATTTGCAGTCTCTTTTCTTACAAGCAACACAGGCAGCACGACATCCAGATATTATGAGAAGTGTTTACTGGAAGAAGGCATTGTATGAGAAATGTTGCACATGCGCTATGATATGTCTGTGGTATAACTTTGTTGACCACCAGGGCCTGGATTAGCATTCAGGAGCATTATGCACAGGAGAGCACAAATCATGTCTTTCATTTAAGAAAAATAATATGGGAAATTATGTTGCTAAGGCTAAGATTTAAGGCTCTGGCACAAATGGAGCATGTTGTGTCCACTCAAATCAAAGGAAAAATGGTGACTGCCCTGATACAGCCAAACTTTTAGGTTCTAGGGTTTAGAACAGACTTGGGTCCACTGGGGCTATATAAACAGTTTGTTTCCATAGAAACCATACACTGAGCTCTTCTTCCTAGTTCCCCGTTAAGTAAGGACACGAATGGCCCCTCTGAACAGTGAGCTTTGAGCGTGAGAGGCAGATTATTATGTCAGGCTGCCTTTGCATTGTGAGACTTGTAGTGACCCTCCATTCCTGGTGCAACAGAGCTGTCAGGCCTGCTCTTCCCTTGCAAAAAAACCCCATGCTTGTGCAACAGAAAGCCAATGAGAATAAACCTTGATCCTCAAAAGGTCAGTTCTGACCATAGTCACTAAATTCCTCCTCCAGAAGGAAGAGGGTGGCCATTCCAGGTAGACCCAGTGCAAAAGCTGAGACAACGACAACGATGTGTTTCATGCACACACACAACAGTGTGATGCATTTGAGGGTGCTCTGTGATCCAGCAAATCTCAGCCTAAGTCAAAACCTCCAGATGTGGGGCCAAACATCTTCTCATCTCCAGACACCCCTGGTCCCTAAACAGCCTGGGGTAGGGAGGGCCAAAGGAAGGAGCTCTGTTGGATGCAGCATCTCCCACTGGGCAGGCAACAAGCACTGCCCACATCTCCTCCAGCAACGAGACTGCTGCATGGGCAAACTGGGACATGATTTGAGATTTCCTCTGACCTTTCAGAGTCACCATTTTCTGCCAGGGGAAGAAGAACAAATAGCTTGCACCCCTGAAGGTTATTGTCTGCAGTCCCTGAGAAGGTACACAGGAAGGCTTCCCCTGACATCCCCTGCCCAACTGTGCATAGCTGTGCTGCTTGATCAGCCCAAAATATGGACATTGGTTTGGAGCATGTTGGCAGAAGCACCTGCCATTACTTCTAATGACTTCAACCTAGTGGCTTATGGGGGCACCTGACAGTCCAGGGGATGCCAGGAACTGCAAGTCCTCCAAGACTGAAGCTGTGGTAGAGCTATCACAGGTGAACAGTTGGTTAAAAATGTAGAGGGCCATCTGCATCTGCTGTGTCATTTGAATATGAAGCACTAACTTCATGTTGGAGTGCTTTTATACTGAACATCGTTCGCTGTCCCTGCTTCTTCGTAGTTCATTTACTTGACTCATAGGCATTGCTTTGCATGCTGGTTGCCCTTGAAGCAAGGTGATGGAAACGTTCTCAAGCACACTGTAATGGGAGACTTGTTTCAGTTGTCTGACCTAAATCTGAATTCACTTGCAGATGGGCTATTTTGATTTGCGGTTTCCACATGAGTCAGTGCAGAAGGAGCATCTAACATCCAAATCTCAGGCTATATCTGGTCTCCCATGGAATTCAGGTTCTGTCATGGTTTTAGCTGGGATAGTTGATTTTCTTCACTGTAGCTAGCATAGTGCTGTGTTTTAGACTTGGTATGTAAATAATGTTGATAACACCCTGGTGTTTTAGTTGTTGCTGGGTGGTGCTTACACTAGTCAAGGACTTTCTAGCTTCCCATGCTCTGCCAGGTGCACAAGAAGCCGGGAGGGGAGGGGATACAACCAGGAGAGCTGATTCGAATTGGCCAGAGGGTATTCCATATCATGTGACGTCATGCCCAGTATATTAACTGGGGGAAATTGGCCGGGGGAGGCAGCGATCGCGGCTCGGGGACTGGCAGCGTCGGTCGGCGGGTGGTGAGCGGTTGCAGCACTTGTTGTTTAGTTTTGGTTTTGGTTTTTTTTTTTTTCCCCTCTTCTTCCAGTGTTTCATCTCTCTCTCGCTCATTATTTTCCTTTTCATTATATTAGTATTATTGCTGGTTTATTCTAATTATTAAACTGTTCTTGTCTCAACCCACGAGTTTTCTTACTTTGGCCCTTCCGATTCTCTCCCCCATCCCACCAGGGTGGGGGAGTGAGTGAGAGGCTGTGTGGTGCTTAGTTGCTGACCGGGGCTAAACCACAACAGGTTCACAGGAGGAGTTTGGAGGAAGAAAGGTTGAAAAATTGAAGCCATTAGGAACAGGGGGAATTCAAAACTTTGGCTGATTGGGGTGGAGAAAAGTTGCGTGTAAAGAACCAGACTGACATTCAGAAGAAAAATAAATGTTTCCTGACTCTATGACAGCTGGCTTTCCCCTGTGACTTCAAGCAAGTATTTTAAAATGCTTCATGCATCTCTTTTCCCCACCCATAAAACCAGGTAATTGTTCCCAATTTGCTGCAGCCAGTTACAGAAAGATTTGTCAAAATGATACACACACCAGCTTACTGCTCTCTTCTCTGGTGTTATGTGCATCTTCCCACTGCCCATCTGGATGTCGGCGTCAACTGTTTCAGTCTGGAGAGGAGATGTATGGTGAGAGCTCAGCATGCCAGGTCCTTTGTCTGGAGGAATACGATCTTGATGATGGCTTCTTCCTTCTCACTTTAGGATTGTTGTGTTGGGGTGATTTCATGCATTCACTAATGCACTTTCCAACTTTCTCTTTCTTCATTGGTCTGCATATCTACATTACATCCAAAAAATTTAATGTCTGTGGTGTTTTTTGTGTATGTTGCATACATGGTCTTTGCTCTCTTTGTTATCCCCTGAGTTGGTTATACCCAACTCCCACAGTTCCACTTCTGTGGTGTCCAGTAATGGACCATTTATGAGCTGTTTATAGCCCTGGGACCTCTGATACCATCCTGTGCCTGTACTTCTCAATGTTGCATTTTATTCTACGGTGACAGATTGTTCATTATATAAACAATAACTACATATATTATCGCTATTAGTTACAAAATCAATACAATAGCTGTTGGATCACACAATCTTAAAATGCTAAATAGGTAGGTAATAGTTGCCTACCTGGTCATTAGATAATTGCTGTTACAAGCAAAACCACATCTCCACATGGGCCAGACAGGGTCTGATGGGTTTCTGAGGTCTGCTTCAAGGCTAAATAATACAACCTCTCTTTCTCCCACCCTTAGCTTTTTCCTATGATGTTTCCTCTGTCTACAACAATACAGATGTGAAACATGGCTTAAAGGGGCTTTTAACACAGGCATCTGTAGGTATGCGGCATGGTCAGCGAGCACATCATCTCCAAAAAGGCACGTGTAAACAAAGTCAGAGGTCTGCAGGTCCTGCAGAGCCCTCAGTCCTCTGGGAGCTCTGAAGAATAACCTCATATCATGCAAACTAGAAATCCGTCTCTCACATACACAGGAGAGGTTTTTCAGGTAAGAACAAACCCTCAGCTTCACCTTTCAGTTTCGTGTCTGCCACTATTAAATGGACACTGGAGCTGAAATAGCCCTGTTGAAGCCAGAGGTGTCCCTATGGAGGTGGGCAGGTGGCCAGGCAGGACGAGCAAGCTCTCACTGCTGCCGCCTGTGCTGTGTCTCTGCTCCACATAAGGCAGGCAGGATTGGTAGCAAAGCACTTTTTATGACCACTAGACACACAGGAAAAAGTTTATTAGATTACAGCATCCTTCCAATAAAAGAACCTATAATTTTGGGATACGTAAAGTTAAATGGCCATCAATAACCAGAGTAAAAACTTAACACATTGACCCATCTAGCAGTTGTAGTAGTTTTCCCAATGCCAGGGAAAATATCCATGGGTTTGGGAACATCACCTGGGCAGGGAGCACCTCCTGTGCCCTGGGCCTCTGCTCTCCCCATTCCTCACTTCTTGAGGAAAAGCAAAAGCAGAGAGCAAGAGGTTGAGAAAATGCCTCCTGATCCCCCAGCTGAAGTGCCCTTCTCCATTCTCACCCTGACTTGCTAGTTGCTTAGGTCAGGGCAGCAGCAACACCTTGGTTTTGAAAGGGGCTTCCTTTGGGCTTCTGTGTGCCTGGAGCAATCCCAGCTGATAAAGATGCTCCCCGGCCCCTCAAGCATTGGCACAAGGCTGGGTTTTTGGTTTAGTTCCCGCCCCCCCCCCCCGCACCCGGAGCTTTATTTGCATGTGTGTTTCAGAGAGGGCAAACACATCTGTTTAATCTAGACGATTTAAGACTGACAGGTCGCATTACTAGGAACATGCTTAGTCTCATGTACCCTAGCAGCAAAGTGACATTTGTGTGAGGTCCATTGCCAGTGCATCATTACAAACGTTGCCCCAGGAGAAATGCAGAGGTGGAGGTCCCAGAGGAGAGGCTGTTTGCCTGACTGTGCCATGATCACTCCTCAGGACCTTTTAGCTGAAAAATTTAAGTGCTGGAAAATGCCTGGCTGCTCTACAGGGACAGAAAGAGTAGGTGAGAAGCAGGTCCTGCTTTGGGACCAAAGGGCTCTCTGATAGAGCGGCTAGAAGGTGACTTCAGTGGGGGAAAACCCATGCAAACCCACCCATTTGATGCCTCTGTATAAAGGGCATCCTTTCTTAGGAGGAACGGAGGGGAACAGTGCAGGCGGCAGTGTGGCGAGAGATGATACTGTACCCTGTGCTGCAGGCTTAGTTTTGGAGGGACTGAAAATCTCCTCATAAGAAAAAGGTCTCTGCTTAGATTGAATCAATCACAACTAAACCAGCAGCAGACTGGTGCTCCTGCAGGAAAAATATAACCTGTGGGTAATTAAGCTCCTCTGAAGGAGTGAAGGAAAGAAAGATAAATTTATAAAGGGGTGACTTGAGAGAGAGGCGAAAGGAACGTATGTTGCTGCAGCAAAAATAAACTGCATAATAGATTAAACTGTGAATTTATTGTCACAATTTTAGGGAAAGTATGTTCAGTAACATTTGGTTATTAAAATGCCTGTGAGTAACAAGAAGTTTATCAAGGAATAGTGTAACGCAAGAATCAGATGTAGCTGGGAAAAAACATGATGTTGAAGGCATTTCAGCTAGGAATTGTTGCTAGAAAGGATTTCTGTTCTTAGCGTTTATGTAAAATGGATAAATAGCACTAGCTTCTGCCAGACATTGGGTGATTTTATTTCCTTTTCCAGATTCATTATGGTACTGGCTTGTGGTGTTCAATGCTGCTATTTCTTCTGGACAGTAAATGGCTCTGAGCAAAAATAATGACAAGTGTTCTGTCCTGTAAATAGAAGGTGACTGGATTGTGGTCACTACACTCATTCGCTTTGTTCCCAGCTGATGTTTGAAGTTCCCAGAGTTGAAAGGAATCCCTGTCCTATTACAACAGAATTTGGAGACTAATAATTTTCTTTTTTTTTTTCCCTCTGGTGATTGTAATTGTCATTTCATTTTTGGTACTTGGAGGTGGGGGGAGGCTTTCTATTACAGTTAGTGCAAACACATCCTTGAGTGTCTTTGTACATGTCCTGCGAAGATCTACAGGAATATTAATTTTTCTGCACACTAATAATAGGACTAATTCATTTCCTCTTCTAGATGTCCTCTGCTGTTCTCCAGTACCCCAAGATGTGATTCCTTTTTAACATGAGACAGGTGAGGGAACTTCCTTTGTTTCTTCTGGGACTGTGTGGTGCACCAAAGTAGAAGACATCTCTTGCTACTCAAGCTGGGTCACCTCCACTGTTACCCTGGACCTATTAATGGGTAGGAAGCAGGCCTATTATATCCGCTACTTTACAAAAGTAATATAAACATCAGAGATCCATTAAAACAAACCCAGATCTAGGACTGGCTATGGTATGCAGGTAAGCCAACGTCAGTGCTGGGTAAAGTGCTGCAGGACTACCAAAGTCCCAGGAATAATATTGCTGCTGGTCTCCACAATGCACGCACTGGTTGGAGTTTCTCAGTAAACTAGCTCTTATTTTACAGCCTAGGATTAAGGCAGTGAAATAAAAATTCCCTTTCAGTAGAATCCACTGGTGACTGTGAAGAATTACTGAGTCCAGTGTGTATTTTTAAAGTAAATTTCCTGGGTGTATTTCTCATTTTTAGTAGGTATTAGTTGAGTACTTGGTAACTGGAGTATTTTCCATTTTCCACTGATGTATTTTTACTGCAAATATGTATCTAAATATAATGCTATTGAATTCCTATCACAGCAGTTGTCTTAATGCCAATAAGAAATTTAATTGGTCTGGTACAGCCTTCTACTAACCCGTGATAAAAACTTATTTAAATGAATTGGATATCATCTCCTTATAATTGTGGATGCCTTTTTCTTGGTAGGCAGAGCTGAATATGTAATTTCTCTTCAGCAACCTTTAGAGGTAATGGGAACAACTTCCAATTAATTGCAGCTGTCTTGGCAAATCTGATCTTTCTAACCAAGCCAAGACTGCAATAGTCTCCACTAAAGCTTCTGCTGAGGAAAACTGCAGACAAAACACAGAAATTGGGTCTTAATTGTGTGCTTGATTGGTTAAACAGTTTGCGATATTATGCACCGTTCCTATTATTCTAAGGAGGGAGAAAAAAAAAAACCATGAAACTTGTGTATATTATAGTAGTTTCCAGGAAGCTTAGAATGGTGATTTGAATGGGGAAAATGCCCAGCCAAACATTAACACATCCCCACTGTGTTTCCAGTTCTTAATCTGTCATACATCAAATTGATCTGCAGTAACTGATGAGGTGTTAATTTTTCTACTGCAAATATGTTAGGAAACTGTGTAAGTGATTAAGGCAAAAGCTGTATGGTTTTTTTTTTGCTATGTTGGAGGAGCGGATTAGATAATGATCCCAAACCATGAAATCCTTGCATTTTGACAGTCGCTTAGCAGTGCGCCTTGCCATCCTAGTTAAATACATACAGTAAATCGTGTGGTGACATTACCAGCATTCAAAGTGCCTACAGAAGCTGCATGTGGGAAAAAGAAACTCTTCATCTACCTTTCTGTACCCTTTCCAGCACATCTATTTTTAAAACCTCTCAGAGGACTTTGCCCCTGCTCTCTTCAGAGCACATACACGTCAGCGCTGCTCATCACTTTTATTTTCCTCTGACTAGAGTAACTTGTAGAGGGAATTCAAGAAGTAAGCAGACAGCAGACATGACATTAGCACTGTCAGGGTCTGATGGCAAACATCTTTAAGCCATGCTCGGAAATAGGATCAATTTTATTTCCTCCTCCCCCAGCTTGCCTTCTTCTATTTTTAAGACTTTGCTATTCTGCTCAGCATTGTGTTAGGGAAATTTCCAAAACCAAGATGGGCTAGAGAAAGCTGAGAGAGGAGAGGCAGAAGCACACTGAAGCTGCTGAAAAGATGAGGTCAGGTTCAGCCCCATGAAGTGCAGAGGGTCTGGCCCACAAAGGAAGGCTTTGGGCCAGCACCCGCTCTGCAGCCTGAGCAGACGGTGAGGAATAACAGAGTTCATCCACCGCTTTGTTATGCCTGTTTGACACCAGTGCAGATGCCACTGAAACCTACGGCTGCGTGGGAGTAACACCCGGGTGAGCTGCCAGTGGTCCAGGGCTGAGGTGTGCAGCATAAAAAGGGGTTTATCCAGGGCGAGCTACCAAACGATGATCGCAAGTTAAGTTGGTGAGAGGACGTGGGTCCTTCCAGCCATTGGAAATCAGAGGGTATTCAACTGGTGGGATTAAATGTCTCTAACTGAATGAAGAGAAATGAGCAAATGGCAGCCAAACAGGAAGCTCTGGGTACATTTTATTGTGTGCCAGGGCTGTTTTTCGGGACCCATCTCAGCCGTGCTCACAATTCCTGCTCCCCAGCTTAGCAGCTCGTGGCTCCTCACTCCCACAGACACCCCGAGCATGTCCTTCCCTGATCACAGCATGTCCCTTCCCCGGGCACAGTCAGCTCCGGTGGCATTTCCCTTCTCTCCCAGCTGGCTCCCGATCAGACCCTCTGTGCGCCCCACAGCTGGGGCAGAGGGTGGTTTTTGTTCATGATCTCTGTGCAGATGGTGCCCAGTTGCTCTATTTAGGTACCGCAGGGAGTACATGAGCACAATCGGCAGCTTCAACACAGCCAGCGCTTGCCAAGAAATCAAAGCCTTGTCCTGTTTGTCTGGGTGGATAAAGAAGGATTTGGCACCCACTGCAATCCTTGCCTCTCTTACCCTGTCTCATGGCAAAGCCACGTCCATTCCTCACAGAAGACTATTTCCTCTTCTGAGAAACTGCTCCATCTGGGGGGCTTTGGGAGGAAGCAGAGCCTGCTCCTTTTGCTTTCTTGCCCACCCATTTCATCCTAGCACACAGAGATGGACAATGTGAGACCAAATGTGTTAGAGGGAACAGGAAGCTAAATGTCTCCCTGTACAGCCTGTGCTCTTTGTTAGGACATGTCACTGCCTTCATCAAACCAAGCAGTGAGAAAGAACACAGGAGTTTGTAATGGTTTTCAAAGAAACTCTCATATACTGATTTTCAACTCAACCCAGACAGCCTGGGTACATTTCGCCATACAACTAGGAGGGGAGATTCTGGCTCAGCTGAGGCCAGGAGGGTGTGGTGTCTGCCCTTCAGGGTTAATTAATTCCTCTTTAATGCAGCAACAGAAACTTAAGTTTAGGCGTGCAAGGCCTGGGCTATAAGATCCCCCAGCTCCTTGGTGCAGCCCCAGCCTGTGCCTGCCTTCTCTGCTTTCCTGGAGGAAGGCTGCACACTCCAGTCCTGCTGCATAGGGGCTAAGCATCAAGTACTGCAGCTAAAGGGGGAAATACAGGGTTTGCAGGCTGTGATGGTCCCAGGCAGCTTCCTCCGGTCCCTGGGGTGAGAGCAGCCTGAGCTGGTTAGGGAGGGGAGATGAGGCTGGGTGGCTGCAGTGCTCTGTGGTGTGCAGGCACGTGTATTCCAGTGTGGTGTCATAGGCTGAACCCTCTCACGCCTCAGCATCAATGGCATATGACAAGAGTCTACCTGGAGACGGGCACCCTTAGTACCTTTGCTCGTTTGCGTCTATTTAGAGGCCAGAAAGCCCCACAAATGAGAGTGTGTGAAATATTGCCATTAAGGCGTGCTCTCTTACTACCTAATTCTGCTGCTTGTGGGTTGCTTCCAGAGTATCTCTCCTTTCCTTGGCCACATGAGTGTGGCCATCTCTGTTGTTTTCCTGCCTCACAACTCCTGGCTACCTTTCCAAATAGCGATTAGCTTTAAACACTTGCTCAGCCATCCTTGATGCTGAGCTTGGCTTCTTTCCTCTATCTTAACAGTCTTTTCTTCTTTGCCAAAAAGGTGATATACTTTCTCACACTGTCAAGTATCTGCTCATTTTCTCTTCCTCTTCTGCAGGCTCCTCAGCAAACACTTCACGTTGCCATCAAGCCTAATGGTGCTTACAAGCTGGGGTTTTTCCACATTTACTTTTGGTAATATCTTGCCCCACCCCTGCCACCCTTCTGCGCTCAAAGCTGCAGGCTGCCAGGCTGTGGTGGGGGAAAAACAAAAAAAGCCATTAATTTTATAGGCCCTGAATAGCTGGGTTTGCTGAGGTTGTACCAGTAAAAGCAAAGCAACCTGCAGTGCAGAAATTAACCTGGGCTCTCCATGCAAACAGTTATGATGTGCCCAGACTTGGTAAACTTCCCCTGTGGCTCTGCTCTCTGTAATATGCTGCTTGTGTAAGTGCAGTGGATTCCTGCTCCAGGAATACAAAACTCAGTATCCCAGTGCCATGGAGGGGCTACTTGCTGGGGTGCAGCAGCCACCTACGCTGGCCTCTGGAGAGCTCAGCTCTGAAGGAGATCATCTGGTTTTCTTGCTGTGGACAGAGGAAGGCAGTAACTCAAACCTTTCATCAGTGGCAAACAGTGAGGTGAAAACTTGTCAGTGAGTCATGTTGAAAATCAGTATTTCTTCTGTAGGCTAGAGGAAGGGATCACAAGGAAGACGGATGTCCAGAGTATTTTGATATGAGCATGATCTGTACCAGCCTGTTCCCCTTCATCCCATGGGAATACACGTTTGCCTGATCCAGCAGAGCGCTCAGGCAGGCTTCAGTGTCAGCATGCTCACCTGTGTGTTGGCACTGCAGGTTAAAGGACACCTTTTAGGCGCATAGTAAAGACAAACCAGGGACAGAGTGATCAGCTCCTGGAAGGAGAGGATGGGAAATGTGGTAAGTCAAATTAAGGCTATATTAAAGAAAAATGGAGAACATGGAGATGTCAGAACTGTGATCAGGCAGTGATTTACTTTCACATTAAGCTGACTGAACTGCAGTCTGCTGGCTAAAAAATAACTTTTTGAGAGGTATACAGGAAAGTAGATTTTGCCAGACCAGTTCGTTGAGCTAGCTCACTATGTGGCTGCCCAAGGACAGAGAAACATGACTGAAGAGGAACACAGTAGCAACATCACTTGAATGCAGCCTTCATCCAGGCTGACTTGTCATGAGTGAGAAACTCCCAACTTCAGAAGTTTTGCTATGTTCTTGCCAGTACAATGTGTTTACAATGGCAATTGTCCCCCACCTTTTTCCATTCAGGTGTTCCATTTTGCTTTGCAGAGAGCAAACTTCAAATAGTAACTCGCGCTCGTCACATGAATGAGGTTCAGAATGATGTATTAATCATGGATTTGTGGTTAACTCTCATTCTACCACATAACTGTTCAAGCTCAAATTTTAAGAAGAAATAGCATATATATGGCCGGATCATTGAAGATGTTTGTTGTCCTTGTCCATGAACTACAGTGACATGTGATTCATTAGTACCACAGAGAATGAGCACCATGGCCATCGTGTTTTCTTTGCTTTAATATGAATACACAGGTCAGATTTTCATACGGAAGGTCTTGAAATTTCCTATAGGAAAGTTTCTGTTTCAGATCAGTAGAGGGAGAAAGCAAGCCAAAGTCATAAATTAGTGGTTTTCATGACGATTTATTGTGGAAAAAAATCCAATTTATCTCATAGTTAGAGTGCAAGAACAGTTGTTCCATTTGCTGCTGGGTTCTTTGCTGTCCTTTGATGTCTTTTATTATTCCATTTATTAAAAAGCTAATGAATAGTAGGTATATGTTATGTTTTCCTATCCTGACAGGGAAAAAGGATGATTTAATTTGAGAAGAAGAGTTTTGGTAGTCAGTAGCTGAAAACTACACTTTTCTATTCGGCTAGGTAAAAAGAAACTATTTGCACATATGAAATACTTGCTGCAACTCAAGCAAGTAAATCTTCTGGATGGGTGTGTAAGGTGTAATGCCACAAGACACCATTCAAAAATCTTCAAAATAGTAAGACATAATAATAAGCAAAATAAGAAACATAGTCGCATAAAAATTTTGGAAAGCGTTTGGCCCGTATTTCCTGAAGAAATTATTTCTGCCTTGAAATTATTGGTCTCATCTATAATACATTTGGTACAGTACAGGCAGGGAGAGGTAGAATAAGTTGCACATTCAGACCCTGCAAGACAAGGAATGGGCATTTAGGAGAAGAACTACCAAAGTAATCACACTCAGAGAGTAATGAAGTTGTCTGAGCTCACCTTGTTGGTGCCACTGTTTCAAATGTACTCTCCCTGATACAGAATCAGATATCATTCTCATCACACAGTCTCTTCTCATTTTCTTGTAGAAAAGGATGTGACTGACATCTCCAATGTGGAGTTTTTTCTCTCTTTCCCCTGGTGTCTGTAGAGTGCACTGCAAAGTGTCTTGGTCTGATTGCATTTATTTTAAAATGTAGATCATACCAAACAATAAGAAAAAGTTGAAGAGAACATCATGCTTTTATATTTTTTTATGGTCTAGAGTACTGAATTCTCCAGGGAAGATTAGGAGAATGGATTCCTCCATTAGCAATCAACACAGTCTACCAATATACTTAATATGTCATTTCTCTTTTGCTCTTTCCTGAGCCCCAGATTTGTCCTAGATTTGAGATACCAGCTTCCACTAGTGTGTGTACCTGGCCCTTTATAATTTTCTCTATAAGTAGGAAAGGATGTTTGGGTACTAGAGCTGACCAGAGAAGCTGGTGCGTATGTCCTGCTCCTGAACTAGACTTTCTGAACAGACTGAAGAAATTTTACTTTTATTATTCATGCAGCTGGTAAAAGCCTATGTATTTCTGTCTTGCTCCTTATCAAGAACTCATCCTTATCCTTACCATCTTGCATTCAGAGAACCTCACTTCACAGATAAAGCTGTGTCTGGGGGCTGCGGGGATCCTGAATCTTCTCAGTTTATCCCTTTGCACTCTCCTTTCACTTCTCCATTGGCAAAATATCCCCTTCCACTAGGCGAAGAACCTTGATAATGCCTTCAAGGATAGAGCACTTCTCAGTTGTTTGGTACTTGATATGGAGATTTTTTTTTTTTATATATTTATGCATCCAGTAGAGGTAAGATTAAATTGCAAGAAAGGGCAATATAGCTGCAAGTGAAACAAATGAACCTCAGATATAAAAACTAAAGTCGTACAGCAACATTGGTCTGACAATTTATTTGCTGTTCTGTTTGGGGTTTTTTTTGGAAAGAATTATAGCTTGCAGTAAAGCTATTTACATCAAGTACATCAACTGGGATTTGGTATTAAAACTGTAACTGAATCTATTCCCGTTAATGTTGTTTAATATAGAATATCGAATGGTTTAGAAGTAATGAAGTCACATAATACTTATGATGTACACTGGATCACCACTAATTGTTGCTGTGGAAACCTTATTGTCTCTTCTCTTCTACCACAGCAGTACATAATCATAGTAGGTTTGTTTTTTCAAGGATTACATTCCATAACACTTTCAAAGAAAAAGAAAAATTAATGACCTTCACCTAAGGCAGTTTAATTAAAGGAGAGAGGATTCCTCACTTTTCTGCACCAGGTGTGGGAATAGGAGTGGGGCTGCATTTCAGATGCCATGGCAGGACCACTCCAGCTTCACTCTTCAGGCATGAGACCATAAAGTTACAGAACCAGGAGCCCTGAAATAAAAAGGGCTGAAGTTTCCAGTAAGAGCTGTGGGCCATCTGCCGTTCCAGTAATCAAGCCATTGAGAAGTGATGGCTGTAACAGCTTAATTGCACATGTTGATGGAGGCCTGATCTAAGTGGGTTTGTCTTCAGGGAGGATCCAGACAATGGCAACTTGTTACAGGGAACGTGATAGCTTGTGTGCAGCCCGCTGGTACTGACACATGGAAAACTCACCCTCCCAGGAAGGCCACTGATGGTCATTCTCATGACTAAGTGTATTTAAAGTAAATAAACGTCTGTCTGCAACTTTATATTTGTTTTACAGTTAGGGTCCAACACCTGCCTTCGAGGGCAACCAGCCTGTCAGCCCTGCTGAGCCCTGCTGTGAGGGTCACGGGCATCTTTCCTGTCATGGAGCTGTCTCATCGGCAAACAGCCAAGGCATCAGAATAATCCCTCATAGGAATGGCCACAAGAAAACAACTGAAGACCTCCAAAGTGGACATCAGGAAAGAAAGGGTCATTTTATCAGAAAGACTGTTGGATTAAGACTTGGCTGCAGAGCTTTCTATTCCTGGTACCACAAAATGCCTGTGCACAAGAAGACTAACCTTCTCTGTGCTAGACTCTATTTCAGTAAAATCATCTATAATTGTTTTAATGACTTTGTTAATGATTCACAGATATCTTATATGCACTATTTACTCAGCTTTTTTCATTACCCCACAGCCTACAGCAGAGATGCCATTGAGGAGAACAATAATAATTGGCACCCATAGGAAAATCAACAGTTCGAGCTGTGCAATTAGGGACCAGTCTCTCCCCTTAAATTCTTAATTAATAGATGTGGGTATTTTAGGTTTTAAAATTGTGGTTACTGTATTTTTATACATTCAGCAGGAACTTGCATGAGGAAATGAATTTCGGTATATAAATATTTGTCTGGAGTGACACACCCTGTTAGTCTGAGAGCTGAGTTTCAGAGCTGAGCAGAGAAAGAGGGCATATGACATCTGGTCCCAAGTCTACTGGCGGGCTGATATACTCCAGTTTCCAAACTGGAAAGGTAGTTCTCATAAGAATTATAAAAATGAGAAACTCCTGAGGTCTAGTTTGCAATAAGATATTGTTAATTTGGGCAGAGCGGAAGGAGGTGAGGAATAGGCCTTGCAGGGCTGATCCTCGTCTTGCGGAAGAGTGCATCCGTGCAGTGCCTGCAGTCGTCAGCGAGGACAAGCCAAGGTGAAGTAAGTGACACGGTCCTGTCAGACACAATACCTTTAAAACAAGACGGAAAAGTAAAATGGCTGATGTGAAGTCCCAAGGCAGGTATACAGAAAAGAAACTCGTGTGGATTTGGGACAATCCCTGGAGGACTTGATTTGCATAAAACCACACAGTCATTTTGGCAGCTTGTGACAGATATAATCCTGCTCCAGTACATCCCATGCTCTTTTGGGAGTAAGTTAAATAAGAATTTTACTTTGTGTGTGAGAAAACACCAATGAACAAACTGATTATAGAAAATCCAGGGAGGGGTATTAGAGCATTTAGGGGGTAAGCTCTTTGAAACAAGCACAGTGTATTTTCTATGGGCTTGTACAGAGCACAGCTCAAAGGGTACTGAGAATAATCAAGGCACGTGAGGGGTTGTACAAGAGTATGTCAAACAATAATGTGATTAGATGTGCGAGCATCTGACACATCTACTTTCATAATACTTTGACTCAGTTCTGTTCTGGAAAGGGGTGTTGGCAGGCATCCTTCTTTTAATTGCTGTAACTATTGCTGCTATACATTTGTCTCTAAGCTTTGTGTTTGGCAACAGAGAAACTACCTTGATGAAAGAGTCATCATGGAAATAATTTTTGCTTGCTAATTTTTATTTCAGTGTCCATCTATACTAGATGCATTGTGGAGACAAGTTTCTCAGAATACCTGTTACTGCTACACCTGGGTAAATCTTGGCAGTCAGTATATCTAATTAATATGGTCTGCTTCCCTGGCTCAGACATGCTCATGAACTAGACAGCCATTTGCAAAGAGCTTGCCCCACCGTCACGGGGCATTTTTGCTGTTCACAAGATCCATTTTTTCCTCAACCATGTGGTACTGATTCTGAACAGAGGAGTATTGCAGAAGTAGGGACTTAGATATCAGATGGCTGCATAAAAGTTTTGTAAATGTGTAAACACTCCTGTGGATGAAAACGTACCTTTTTCCACGCAATGGTCTAATGGGAAGGGAAAAAAGTGAGCAAGCTCATCTTTTCTCTACATCTCAAAAGTGGTTAAATCCTATATCCCCCAAATAAAAGGTTGGAGAACTCTGCTCAGCTGGTTTTGTTGACCCCATTTCTATGCACAAATTACTGACAGGATTAGGGTTTATTTAAAAAAAAGAATTTCTGAAAACTACTTTATTCAGGGTTTACTAAAATATAAGAAGTTAATATAAAGTATTATAATTTTGACTAATCTTGCTTGAAGGAGTTCACTGGTTTTGTACTGACTAGGATTTTTAAGACTGTTCATGAGGATTTGTTACATTATTGCTGTGATTTTGCTTCTAAAATATAAGCAGAGAATTATATAATGTATACTTTTTGCATCCGAGGATAGTTTGTATAGAGTTGTAATAAGGAGGGGAAAAAAAGCTCTTGACACCATCACCTTCATTTGTCAGCTTTAGCCCAAGGCAGTCGGGTTGACAACAGCTTCTAAAATTCAATTTTTAATAATTTCAAGTAATGAAAAAACTCAATTTATTTGAATAAGAAAAGCAATTAATAGGTCTTTCCATTAAAAACAACCTATTTGACTGTAGTCTGGCTTTAGGCATCAGAGGTGTTAAGTAAAAAGTATGTTTAGAAGCAAATGAACAATTTCTGACAGTGCTAGAGAATTGAACCAGTAAAACCAAAAGAGAGTCACTCTAGAAGCAACTGCAGGCAAAGAGAGTTTAGATGGATTTGTTTTAAGCCCAAAATTTCACAGCTACCTGTTGATTCTGATACAAAGAAACCAAATGAGGCTGAAATAAAATACCAATGAACACAAGAGAACAAGAGCTAAACCAACACTTGCTCCTGTTTATTCAGTGCTTGAATCTATGAAGTCGAAGCTGACTTAACATGAGCATTTTCCTGTTCAGCTGGAGACTTGCATGTTTTTTCTTACTCCTCCCCTAGGCACCACGCAGCTTTTTCTCATTTTCTTAATTTGTAAAGAACAGAGCATTGCTGAACCATATGAAAGATGCTACCACACCCTCAGTGCCACTTTGCCCAGGACATAAATGAAGCTCTAAAGAAAAACTTCAGTGGACCACATCCTTTCTGCTGCTGCTTGTCCTTGGATTGATGAGCAAGAGGGAGTTATTGCATGAAAGGTGGGGTGAAGTGGAGAAAAAGACATATTAAAAAAAATCCTGGGGATGAAGGGCACTAGCCTTGTGTGTTTCAGCCACTGTCACAAAATGAAGTTCATTCTTCAGGGAAATTGAAGAACTCACCACACCTTTTAAAGAATTTTCTTTTTACTTGTAGAAATGTAGGAATTGAATCTTGTCTTCACCCATATGCATTCAGTGGCAGGCATAAGGGAAGAGCAGTAAAAGAGCCTTCATTTCTCTGCATGCAGCATCTTCTGCAGATACCTTCAAGCCTGCATTTGTGCACCCTTGTATGAATGAGATCTCTAGTAACAGCGGTATGATCAGCATCACATTCGCTTCTGAAACTTTTATTCCAATTCTGATTATTCTTCCCAGTAATCATGGGTAGCTCTTACCACCATTTTTTTTTTTTGCTCTGCCATGTCTTTTACTCACTCACATTCCTGTTGTTACCTTTTAACTGACCGCAAAAGATCCCCAAACCCCACAAAAAACCACACACACAAAAAGACACCCCCCTGCCTCCTGCCATCCCACCACTGATAGCAAAAAATCATTTTTACTGCACCAGTTACAGTTTGTCTGCTGGTGTTCCCATCACAGTTGTGAGACTTTAGCGTGTTTGTTTCTTTTCCAAGCATTAGTTCACTTAAGTTCTGCTGCTAGTTAAATAGCAAAACTTCTTCAGGCTGTCTCCTTTACTAACATAGGTATATAAGCCTAATTCTGTCTTCTCTCAGCTTTCCTTTTTCTCCTTTCACACTTAACATTTGTCAGAGCTCCTCCTCACACTGTGAAGCTTGCAGGGCAGGGAACCTGATTGTTGAAATCTCTGAAGAAAAGTCATGGCAAAATGCCATATCGCATTCTATGCTGTACTTGTTAAATACTATTAAAATTTTGTCCATTCTTCTTTCCCTTCTTTCCTATTTGCTTATGGGCCATGAATTACTTAACTGGCTTAACTGAATTATCATAATACTCCATGTTTTGCATGCACACTTTATAAAATAATGCGTATTTATGAAGTTCTTTGAGACCCTAAGGTAAAAGGTTACAATGACTTCCAAGTTATTACCATCAAATTATTGTTCGCTATATTTTGTGGAAATACTCTGAGGTCTTAACAGATCTGTTGAAAGCAAGAGAGACTTAATTACTTATTACTGTCTTTATTTTCTGCCCTGAGATAGCAATAGGCTGGAATAAATTCCTAATTGGTCCCTGTGGCGAACAGAGTGTCTTGTGTCTTTCCAGCAGGTACTGTCCACATTTGCATATCCAATTTACTTACTAAGAAACCCTACCTCTGTTGAGAAGGTTGGGACACTCGGAAAGCAAACTTCTCCAAGTCCTCCTGAAGTGGTCAGGGGATTGTCAACAAAGCCCTTTATATAATCCAGCGTGACCAAGTGCATTGGCTAACACCCTCTCTCTG
This sequence comes from Morus bassanus, assembly GCA_031468815.1. NCBI lineage: Eukaryota > Metazoa > Chordata > Aves > Suliformes > Sulidae > Morus > Morus bassanus. The sequence continues at coordinate 50,810,574 of CM062567.1, read as the reverse complement.
CATCCCACTATATCCTCTGAGGGATGCCAAACCAGCGCAAATTTTATTTTCCCCCAAAACCAATTTATTTGCAGGTTTTGCGACAATTGTATGCCGTACAAAAGATGGCCAAAACTCCTGGCCGTCAGAATTGGGCTCCAAAAATCTTGCTTATGGCCACAAGCCCAATTCCATGGATGCTGAGGGCAGAGGGAAGTTCATTGCAGGGTGGGACACCCTACCTGGGTTGCCCACTGCGGGGCTAAGGCAGGCTCCCATGGGCCCTGGCACTCCTTGCACAAGTGCGGCCAGCTGGTCACCCAGTGCAGCTTGGGGACAGGCTCAGGAGTCACCCCTTGGCCACCGCAGCCCTGTAGCCACATGTAGGTTATGCCACCGCTGGATTTAGTGCTGAGCTTTCCAAGCAAAAACCGCCTGCTTATTTCAGTCTACGTTTGGATGATTTTTTTTTTTCTTTATGAAAAAGGCAGTTTTGTGACAAGAGAAACTCACCACCAATAAAATACCAATCTTCTTGTCCTGCACCCCCTTATTACTAGATCCGCTATCTATTTTTTACAAGATTTTTTTCCATGCTACAGCTTATTTAGCACCATGTGGCAGAATGGTTGCTGTACTACAGATGCATAATGGGGGTCTGACTTCTTTTTTTGTTCTTTCCATACTGAGGTTATTGTCACTGAAAGATTGCACGACCTGCAGTTTAACCTAACTCTCTCGTGAACATAAGGAGGACCGGGAATTTCAGAGCTATAGGAAATGAGATAAATATACAGGGCATTCCCCTTTCCCTGATGACCACCCCACTGTTGCTAGTATCCCTTGCACCCCTTGGCGCCCTGCTCTCCTCTGCAGTTGCCAGGTGCTGGGTGGGAAGGAGATCGGGCATGTCTTGCTTATGGGGCAAAAATTCCTACGCTACCACTTGGGTCTCTGGCTGCAGAGTTTCTCTTCCTTAGACTTCTGGTTATTCTGCATCCTTATTTATATCCTTATTTTAATTATTCAATGGCTGTGTCATATGTGATTCCAGGGAAAGCCTGGCATATCTCAGTTTCACCCATGTATGCCTCATGATTTTGCCTATAGGGGTGAAACAGAGATTTCAGTCAGGTTTTGTTTTGGTTTTTTTTTTTTTTTTTTTTACTGTGAATGGCATCCATCAGAAAATACTTGCTACGGATGCAAAGAGAAGTTGATTTCTTTTGAAGTGAGACACCAAAACCAGTAGATGAAGACAAATAGGACATCCAACAGGTAGGGGATGCAGACAAATAGAGAAGTCCAGCACACTATCCACAAGGCTGTTACAGTATTTCTTCACTGGTGCATTGTTCTTCTCTTTCCCCTCTCTTAGCTGCACTCTGTCAGTTATTAATGGCTGGTTTAAGTGTGCCATAAGTTAATACCTTCCCCATGGAGTACTGTTGCAGAGTAAAAACATACTGATTACTGTACTGGTGTGGAACAAAAGAGCCTCAAGTCCAGTGCTTTGTCTCCAGTGGAGAAAAATGTGAAATGTTACAGAGAAAGGTATAAACTCTCTGTGTAACTAATTGCACAATGTTGAGGCAAGGGCGAAACATTACTTTTGAACTCAACTTAATATTAGCTTATTAGCTTGGGTGTGAGGAGCAGGGGCATAGTTTGTTTGATCCCATGGTTGTGTAATCATAAGCACTATATCTACATGATATTGATGGCTGATGTTAAAACACGTTCTTCTTTCAGGGATTCAGCTAGAAGTATAAGATTGGAGAGGGATTTCTACCCAGATATTTTTTCAATTACTGAAAATGCTCGGTCCGTATACTGATTACTCTTTGAATACAGGCAATGAGTGACCGTTCCTTTTAGTCAGTTCCAGATTTGTTGCCGTATCACCTTGGAAAACGTTATTGTTGAAAAATGACTGTTTCTTTTTCTTGCTTTTATTTAAAGAAGTAACAAGTTTCTTCTGTTTGGGAAATACCCAGACAGGTATTTACCTATAGGTGTGTTTGGGAAATACAAAATAATATTTGATGCAGAATACCTTCTAAAGTTTTGGTTTATTTTTGTTTATATAAACTTTTGAAATGAATGTGATGCCCGCCTCACAGAGCAGCACCCATTTTACTAACATAGGCAAGCGTATGTTAGCATAGAAGTCCACATTTGATAAACCAGTTTATTTGTAATACCATGAAATTAAGGTAAACAAAAATATTCTGCTAGAAAATATTTTCCTTGAAAACCTGCCAAGATTTACTGAATACATTCTGTCTTGACAGAGCACTTCAACTGGGATCAAATAAAACCCTACCTTGCAGCGAACAGCTGCAGCTATTTTAAAATGAAGTTAAACAAGCGTGAAAAAACAGATGAAAAACAACACCACGGGAAAAGTAATTAGCCTGACACAGTACAACCTGCGGAGATACAGGACATATAAAAAGCGTGGTCAAATTGCAGCGGTGACTCACTGATGATTCGACCGGCTGGCCAGGCCCCCCTTCCCTCGGACTCCCCGGCGCGCTGCATCCCTGTGGATGTAACCCTTCTCCCTCCGCGCCAGCCGGCCTCTCCTTGTCCCCCCTTCGGAAGACACCCCCCAGCCGCCTTTTTGGGGACGAGCACCGAGCCGCGGGCGCACCGCCGCCGGGCTGGGCTGGGGTGCGGTGGGGCGGGCTGGGGTGGGGCACCGCGGGAACGCGCGCGCCCCCGCGCCGGCGCGCATCCCCCCCCCCCCCCCCCCGCCTCCTTCCCGGTGCGCGTGCCGGCGCCAGCCCGCGCCCCGCCCCGCCCTTCGCCCGGCCTCTCCTCGCCGATTGGCCGGCGGCGCCCGGGCAGGTGCTGGCGCGCGGCGGGGGCGCGGCGGGAGCTGCTGCTGCCGGTACCGCGGCTGCACCCGGCGGCGCGTCCGGCGGGGAGGGGAGGCGGCGGCGGCGGCGACGACAGCGACTGCGACGGTGGGCTCTGGCCGTGTGCCCGGTGCGGAGCGGGTGCACCTGTGCCCGGCGGCTCCGCGCAGGTGTCCGGCCCCCTCCCCCTCCCTGCATGAGCGACGGGGTGCAGCCACCGCCGCCGCCGGTGGCTCTGCCCGTACCCCCGGCGTGGGGAAGTTACTGCCCGCCTGCCATTTTGGTGCAAGCCCTCGCCTTCGGCCGAGGGTGAGTACGGCCGGGGGCGCGGCGCCGCTCCCCGCGGGCTGGGGCTGGGGCAGGGGCTGGGGCGGGGTGAGGTGAGGTGAGGGGGGCGGGGGTCACCCGCAGCGGGGCCGCCCGGCGCCGCCGAGGGGGGCCTGCGGCAGGGCCGCGGCTGCGGGGCCGCCCGCCGCAGCGCCCCGTCGGGGGGCGGCCCGGGCGGGGCGGGTCGGAGGGGCCTTCCTCCTCCCCCTCCTCCTCCTCCTCCCCCGGGGCGAGGCTCCTCCGCGGCGGCCCCGTGGGGCGGGGTGGGGGGGCACGGCGTGAGGCTTCTTCTAATTACCGGCCGGGGGTCTGAGTGGCTTCGCGGCGTTCTGCTGACAGCGCGGCTGTTCAGGCGCCGTCGCTGCAGTGGTTTTGTTCTTCTTCTTAATTAATAATTATTATTATTATTGGAGTGTTTAACTCTTGATCAACTTCCCCGCGATCACGGGTGGGGGGGCGTCCGGCCCCCTTTCCACAGGAGCATCCCGCCGCTCCGCGCTCGCAATCGATGCTTCAGACAGAAGCAGCGTGCGTTTTCCTAGTATCAAGGTCAGTTTATCGTAACCGCTGAGGAAAATACCATATGGCTCGGGCTGACTTTTCTTAGGGAATCTAATTAAGTAGGAGCGTGTGTTGTGCTGGGGTTTGTGTTATGTTTTAGGCGACCGTAACCAAATTAGACCGCGAAATGCCTCAGAGTGCCTGCGTGTCCCTCCTCAAGTGTGTTTGCAGGGATGTTAACTGTATCGAGCAATCTTATTTTGACAAATGGTGCTTTTTGCGTTGCACCTACAATTTTACTATTTCCTGTGTTTCTGAAGATGTGGGTAGCTGTCCTGCTGCGGAGCCTGGAGTTTGTCAGGACAGGCACAGCAAGGATTTTGGCAATAAAGGCTTTTACTTGTTCCTCTGACAACCCTTTTCTGGAAGGCTAGTGAGAGTAAGGAGGGAAAGTTAGTTTAGTTCTCACCTTAAACAGCCATTTTTCTGACTTTGAGGGACCTCAAAAGTCAGAGGCTTGTGGACGACTTGTCATCACGCTGGACAGGTTTTATAGTCGCTTATTAATGGTGATAGCGGTTCCCTGTGAACTGCATTGAGACCACTGACTCTGTCCCTGCAGCTGAGTGTCGGACAGTTATGTTTCCTGCTTACTTCTAGCTTGAGAAAGTGAACAGAGCTGCGTAAAAGGCAGAAGATGCTGTGTCTTGTACGTAATCCCTCAGGCTACTGCCTTACGCCTTGTTACTCAGGTACTGGATTGTATCAGAGCACGTTTACTAATGCGTAATGCCCAAGCATTCAGAAATGTACTTGGTGATTCTGTAGCCTTCCTGTGGAATTTGTCAGAGAACTTAGTACAACGCATACAGTAATTACGGAGAGCAGAGTGTCATTTTTGGCAGCTGTGATGCATTAATTGCTAGTGAGAAATCCCAGAAGTCAATTCCACCCCAGTAGCCCCCACCGGGATGTGAGATACTTAAGGAAGAGCACTGCCCCCTGTGACAGGACTTGGATCTTGAACCTGCTGCTGATTCAAGTGACGCAACATTGTCCTTTCAGACAGGTTAGTGCTTTTTAACAGCTTGTCTTCATCTGAACCAGTGCTGTCTAGGAGTGATACAAGATCAAGAAAGCTAAGCTAAAACTCTTGTTTATTTTCCTGAGTTGGTTTCCTGCTTCCACCCTGACCTGATGAATACAGCTGAGTGTGCTACAATTGATTGCTAAACCAGGCTTTTGGATTATATAGGGTGTACCCAAGTGTATGAACACAGTAGGAACTAATCTTTCTTGCTTAATAGTTGCAGTAAATGAAACACTTGAAGAATGTGTACTTAAACAAAGGAAAAAAAAAAATCCCTAAACTATGCATGGGTGATGCTGAAGAAAAGCTGTATTTACCAAATGCACTATTGTTCATAAACAGTACATCTCTATGAAAATGTGGCTCCTTTGTATTGCTGCCAACATTACTATGCCCTATTGTTATCAGACTGGAAACTGCTGTTTGGCAGTGAAACCACCTTAACTTGCCCTTGGGAAAGCTGGACAAGTTTCTTTCAACTAGTTGAATAGAGTTCCATGAAAACCATAGGGACAATTTTTCTCTTTGAGAAAACCCGTTCATATGTCTGAGCAGGCTAATCCAGCCTTCCCGTGGAATGCTTTATTCACCTTCCTTTTAGATCCAGGTAGGTTATTTACTAGATAGATTCTTAGAGATAATAAAGGCTTCTGGCTTACCTGTGAAGCACTGACAGCCAGAAAATAAACCAGCCCCAAGTTTCTTATGTTCAGAGATTTATAACAGCATACTTTCAAAAGAAGCTATTGGATTTATGCGAAGAGGAAGATAACTGCTATATTTCAGTGTGGAGCGAAGCACACCATACTGTTGCTCAAATTACCAAAGAAACTTGGCCTTTATCTACGGCACAAACAGGGAATTTTATAAAAGGGCTAAATACAGTGTAATTTTATAAGATTTCAAGCCATGGTCCAATTTTGTGTATTTCTTCTTTGTGAGATTGGGCAAAGATGCCTACCTCCAAACTTTATGTGAATTTACAGAAACCAAAGAGGAAGACCCCCTTATGGCTGGCACACTAGTAACATCTGTTGTTCGTATGGTAAAGACTAGTGTTATGACCTGCTTGCTATTTAACTGTCAGTTGAAATGTGTTATCCTCCTTTTTTTTTTTTTAAATCTTATAGAAAAATGCCATGCTGCATTTCTTAAAACTGCATTTTCAGAAAATAAATATCATGTTTGACATTCTGTGTCCTGAAAATAAATATAGTGAAAGGCTGTTTAATGAATCACCTATCAGCTTTAGCGTAGATGAACAGAGTATAAGGACAGCAGCGGCTTGACTGGTCAAAAGCTAATATCAGCATTATTGCAGTAAAGACAAACTTTTAGATCTTATGGATACTATTCTGGGAATAAGAGCACATTAAATTTCCAGGCCAGTATGCATTAAACTTCAACAGTAGAGCAATTTTTTTTTAAGAATGTTATACTAACAGAAACCTTTATCTTGCAGATTTTTACTGACCCATTAGTCCCTGAGATGGGTAAAGGAAACAAGACCTCTTGTTACTTCCTATTATGTATAGGCTTCATTTACCTATTGATCAGCTGATGATCATAAAAGAAAAACTAATATTGGTGTTTGGTGTTCAGATTATTGCAGTTATTACTATCTGCTGTTTGTTTTAAGATAATAAAGCATTACCATTGGAAATTAATTTTCCTTTCTTCAAGGCAAAGTACACTTCCAAATAAAATATCCCTTATTGAAGTGGAGGAGTTAACTACTGTGGAGATTAATCTTGAGGATGAGACACTTTTGATGGCATTGTCTCAAGTTGACTCACAGTAATCAATTAAGTCTTCCTGAGTTTTACTGGCGCTGGCTGGCAGGCAGAAAGGGAACTCTTGCCTGTCCTACTGCTGAAGACCCAAGCTCAAGTTCTGCTGTGCAGCAGTACCAAAAAATTTTCTCTTTTTGGACTCTTCCTTGCAACATATGCTGCTTATTGATGGCGAAGGATAAGTGACTTAACGCAGTTGTAGTTTCTCGATCAAGTCTGTTTAAAGGGTGCTGAGGTAATTTACTGTAGAAAACAAGATGAAGTCTCTTCTTGTGATAGCAATCTGAAGTGTAGAGTCTCATTCAAAGGCTATTAAAGTCCATGGCATTTCCACTGGCTTTAATGAGTCTCGAAGCCAGGCAACAGCCTGAAATCTTTGGGGTTTTTTAATAACAAAACAATCCCTTCCCCAACACCCTCCACCATGCAGAATAATATGTGGCTCTGTTGTTGTAAACCAGCTTTCTGTTCTTGAAGGAAGACAGTACATAATCTGTTGTTTTCCTTCTGGAAAGAAAAGGAAAGCAAAACATGTTTACAACTTGAGGAGTAAATTTTCTGTTCTGCTCTTGTGATGAGGAGTTTTATCTCTTCTGAAACTAATATGAGAAGAGCTTCTTTGCTTATTAGGCACTACTTCTGATACAGAAGGTCATTTTAATGTGGTTTTCTTCTGTCCCTTTTGGGCTGTATGAACAGGATGCTGTGTCACAGGGCAATCCAAATAGAAAAGTGCTGGTTTGTGTCATTATCATTAATTGCTACAGCATGGATGTTCAGCATATGATTTAAGTGCTGTTGACAGAGATGCAGCTAACACTGTCCTGAAATACCTCGAGTTGCAGAGTGTACCTATTTTTCTAACCATTCTTAATCTTGCAAGAGGTTGATTCCTTCTTTTCCTCTTAAGACAACTGATCCCACTGCCCCTCAGTGGTCAAGCCCAGGAGTGCTTGGTGTACCTTTCGGGAAGTTACCTCAACACTTGCGTCTAGCTGTCATAAGTGCTTTGACATTTTTTTGACGGACTAGGAGTTGGATTTAAGTTAAACCATAGCGTGTGAATTGGAGCAGTACCAGGTTTTACAAACAACTGAAAGAGCTTTGGGGAGGATTCTAAACGGTATAATCTGGTGATGTTGTTGTTTTACAATCTCAGCTGGACTTGATCTAAAAGGCAGTGCCAAAAATTGTCCATATGTTAATCACTGCAAGCATGAAAGTCATAGGTTGAGTCCTACATGAGGAGAAAATAGTTCACCTCTAGAGGAAGCCCAGCCTGATTAGTCCACCCCCCATGCTTCTCTTCTAATGCTCAATGATGAGGCTTCAGATTAGTGCTCCAAGGTAGCATCACAGGTGAAAAAGAGGGGAGTCAATGGATGAAATACTGTGGACTCAGGTTCCACACATGATTAAGGGAACTGCACCTCCTCCATGGAAATATGTCATCTATGTAGTTGTGGTAGGTGAAGAATGCCTAAGATGGTGCTTTCAGTTGGGGGGGAAGTTGGTGTCAATGTTGTATCAAGGTCCAAGAGGCCTATTATAATGGATATTGGAAATCTAAAAATTGGGATAAGCTAATGCAGAGGACTAGAAACAGAATTTTCTTGGTAAAGCTGATGTTCTTCATGTAGGCTCATCAAAGGAGCCTGCTATTTCATTGTACTGGTAGTACTACTTTGATCTTCAAGAGTGGGCCCTCATAAAGGGAACTGCTTTAAAAAAAAAGTTAATAAGGAACAGAGGAGTCCCAGCTAGTACCTAAAGATGGTTGCTTAACTTGACTAATTTGATCAAGTAAGTTTCTGTGGGACTCAAAAAGGTGTCTGTGCTGGCTGGCTGATTCTCTAACCTGTAAGAGAATGAGCTGTTTGGTTCCCTAGTTTAAACTCAAGGAGCTGTGAGGCTGCTCCAGTTCGGATCCAGATATGAGTGAACCAGCAGTCAAAATCGGACAGTGAAGTTGGCCTTTGAACTCCAGAAAGTGCCTGACTGTCTTGTGCTTGAATGTACGTGTTCCTTGTTTGTATAAACTTGGGATCCAGAACTTCAGGTTTGTGTTTGTTTGCCAGGGCTCAGACTATTTCCATGTTGTGCAGTGTCAATATAAAAAAAAGTAGCCAAGCTCAGGTCCAAAGCAGAGCCTCTTCTAAGCACAGTGTAGAGTAGGTCCCAGTGTCAACAAACTAATCCATTAACTCCCCCACCTGAGAGATTAACCCAGCTCCTCCTTTAGTTTTCAGAGGCTTTCTACAGCTCTGCCTTTATTTTACCCTTGTTTTATGTCACTTAACAAATGCTTATCTAAAGAATTCAAAGGCAACCTGCTTCTGAAACTCTTTTTTTCCATGCATGGGGCATAAGTTGTATGTCAACCAACTACAGCTCATCACTAAGTGTCAGTGAAATGGGACCTGTAGCTTTGCAGATGTCACTCTTCACTGCTGTATCTCTTATGATTCTGGTTTGTTCTTGCATAAATCAGGGTTAGAAGCACTCCACAGGTGTCAGAGTGAATGCAGAAGGCACAGTCTTCTGAAATTTTCTCTTTAATTTTGTTCATTTACTTGCTAATCTGTAAAATTCAGTAATTTGCAGTGGGGTTTCCTGTCAGTGGTTTGAATTAGCAGTGATTTACTGTATTAAATTTGTTTTCACATCTGGCAGCACTAAAGAATACTGCCTCATTGTGGCAACTGCTGTTGGAAGCATTTTCTTACCTCTAAAAATGGAATTTCTGTCTCTGTCCTTGTCCTCTAGAAAGTCTCAGTCAAAGGTTAGTTCTTGGATCAAACTTAAGGATATGCTGATGAGTGATATTTAGTAAGAGGGATGCTGGATATCAATTAGTGCAACATATGTTGTGGGGGAAAAAAATCCATTTTATTGTGTAGGATATTTTAAGTATGCCTGTGGTGTGTTTGCATATTGGTTGGATTTTATATTATGGATGTTTTGGTAGCAGTCAAGCAATCCACTTAACTGTTTACTTTTGTAGTTTGTGTGGGTCGATCACACTATGGGTTTCAAGTTATGATGAGATTCTCAATTTATCATAACCCTTTTGCCTGTATTATGAAAATGCAAAATTAAATTTATATGCAGATGTAAAATGTATAGTGCTTCCAGAGCTACTTGAGGTTTTACAAAAGTTTCACCTTTTCTCTCAGTGTTTTTTTTCCCCCAGATTAAAGGTATGAATAACTCGGATGAGAAGCCTTACTGGCAGTAGCAGTGCTTTGGCATCTTGAACTTGCAAGAGTTATCTCGGTGGACCTATATTTTCTTGGTTAGTTTGTTGAATTTTATCTGTAGGATGCTTCTCTATAGCTATTCTTACAAATAGTAACTGCTGTGGCACTGGGGAAGGCATTTAACTTTAAAACACATACTCGTCATGTGCTGCTCCGCAGCTCATAGGTAGTGGACCTTCTGTATCATTCAGTTTCTTCAGGCCATACAAGAAAATGGAATGTTGGCATCTGAAATAGGGATCTGCACAGGAATATCCCGAGTTGTGTTCTCTTATCTCCCTCCTTGTGGAAGAGGGTATAAATATTTGAGCCTTCCCAGGCTTAACATGGCATTGAACCTGAGCCTTTATCTGGGTGCATGTATTAAGACTGTTAAACAGATAAAGTGAGTGCTCCCTTCTCTGTCTGCCCCTTAAAATGAGATAGAAACTGCCATCAATTCTTTGAAGAAACAGAGAAGGATTTGCTGTTTCTTTTATCTTGCTTCATTCTGTGTAGCTCATTTCAGGGCTGTTGATTGTGAAATGCTGAGACTGACAGGTGTCTTGGGAGAAGGTTATGGCATGTGTAGTGCAACACAGGTGGGTGAATGTGTTTTTGCAGTCCTCACTCTTGAGCTAACGCTGAATACAAACAAAGGAATACAAATGAGCTTTTTGTTTAGTATTTTCTTCATGCTGGCTCAAGCTTAGAAAGTACAGCGTGAAGACGGATTTGCCAGGTGTGTTCTGGTTTGGGTTTTGGTGGGACAGTGGAAGAAGAGACGTAACTCTGTTCAACGGCTTCTGTTCTGTCTGTGCAGGGAGCCTGGGTACATAGCGGTAAGCTCTGAGCCCTGCTTTGCAAGTCGAGCATCCAAAGGGAAGCCCTTGCAGTCTTGTGCTTACACATGTGCAAATTTCTGATTGTGTTGGGCTCTTTGGGATGGTTGAATGCCCTAAGTCCACATGCTGGCTTTCTCCCTGACCTGTGATCTGCCTTGTTACAGTAATGAGCTGCATTTCATGCTTTAGGCTGAAGGCACGTGAAAAAGAGGCCAATCATCCAAGATACAGTTGCGTGCCAGCGCATTACTGCTCCAATTTTGTCTTTTTCTCCGAGCTGTCTTCCTCGTTTCAGGAAGAGTAACAGTCAGTCTCTCACAGTCGGAATACTGTCAGACCCATCATCTCAACTACGCATTCTTCCGTAAGACAGTTGCTACTAAATAGAGAAAATAGAGCTGAATATGATTTGCCTAGATTTGGCATAAACAATGGAAGATGAGACTGAAGTAAAATGAGAGTATACAGTAACTAGAGAGCCAATGGCACAGTGAAATACCTGCTAACAGTATATGCCAGATGACCTAAGATCTTTAGCCAGCTGTAGGGCCAAATTGTGGATAAGCCTTTTTCTCTAGGAGTTCACTGTTACCAGTGAGAAGATTATTCTGGTCAATGAATTTGGCTTTTATATCACGTTGTGAATTCCCACTGGGATTTATGCTTGTTTATCAGTCGTAGGCCTGATATATAGGCATAAAATGGTCATGATTTATTACCAAGATTCTCTTTTTAATATGACTTTTTTTAAATCTGTCAAAGGTAGATGACAGAAACTAAGTCCTCCAGTAAAATCTTTAGGCTTTTCTGTAAAAATAACCTTTTTTGCTATTTAAAAAAAAGCTGTTTTTTAGAAATAGTTTAATATGCTGTCACCTGCCTCTGAAAGTGCCATCCTTACGTGAGAGATGCCATTGTTTTTTAAATAAAACATGACTTTAGTGGAGCTTTTCTACTTCAGCTATTTCATATTCAGTACTTAATATAAAATATAGAAGCAAGAAGAATGTGAAACTCCTATTTATTTCCAAAATAGATTAAAATTTAAAACCACACAGTACTAACCTTTGACCTTTGTTTTACAACTTCCCCTATTATAGTATGTCCCAGCACTCTTCTAGACAAGAACTTCACACAATTATTGGAATAACTTGCATTAATAAGGAACATTTCTCCCAGTAGGAACCAAATGAACTTCATGGTTCTTTTAAAAACCTGCTGCTTCACCCCTCCCCACATTCTTCAGTGAAACAAACCTAACTTTGCTCAGGAAATTGCAAGCTGTTTGGTTTTCTGGACAAATCTCACTTAAAATTAGTACAAGGCTGAAAGGAAGATAATTTTCTGCTTTGGTTACAGACCCAGAAATATATGCAGTAAATCTCAGTTAAAATCTGTGGGTACAAAGAATAACATCCTCTTTGAGATCTTTGTCTTACATCTCATTTAAAATGTGACACACCAGATACAAGTCCTCATGTTGAAGTCAGTTGGGCTGTGCTTAATTTCTCATCTGAAGAGGTGGCTTTGTATTTCTGATGAGTATATTTTCCCTCTTGTTATTTTGGGATGTTAGTTTATTTCCAGACAAAAGGGAAGAATATCCACAGTGGTGTTTGCAGCTTCTAGGTTTTCTTGAAGTTTAAAAAAGATTAAGAAACTTGTGACCAATGTTAATTATGCCTCATTTTAGACTTAATGATGTGCTAGCTGTAGTAGAAATGACTTTGGACAGTAATGTTCTTTAAATGTTTTCTTTTGGCTAAGGTCTGTTTTGTTCAAGTATGTTGACATAATTCAAAACACAGGAAACACTTTCAACACTCAGACCTTATTTTTGTCACCAAATAAAGTGTGACATTATGTAATTTATATATGATATATATTGTGACATTTACATTAAAAAAACTTAGCGTAATAACCTTTTGCTGGCAATGTGATCACTTCTTTCAGATGTTCAATAAACAAAACTTTTTTTTTAAAGTCTAAGGTGTGGTGAAGGAGCTCTGTTGTGGACAAAGCGCTTGTCTTCCTTTTTGGCTTAGAAATGTGACTATCTTGTGTGATTTAAAGGGGCAAAATGTTCACCAATAAGATTATATAAAGAATGTCTAAAGGTACTAAAAGATTTCTGCAAAAGTTGGTCAAATGCCAAAGTATAATGACAAGACAGATCAAGCAGTATTTTTTAGGTCCTGACAGGCTGCTGAAGGAAGTAAAGATGAGTTGGTTGGTGACAGAATCAAAGATATAATTACTAGGAGGTTTTTTCTTCCTGATTTTTCTACCTGGAAAATACGAAGTGGTAGAGTACCAGAACAGAGTAGAAAAGCTCTGGTGTTTAGTTTGGTGACTCTAAAGCTGAGAGCATGTGAGGAAAAGGTATTCTATATGAAATACTTCAATTGTGGTAGCTGGGTTGAAGAAATTTGTGATATTGACTCCTCAAGTATCACATTTCATTAGTGTGCAGGAGCAGCATTTTAAAGCAAAAATGATACTGTGTTGTGGAAACAGGTGAAATCTTGATAAAAAACTTGCTCAGAAATGGAAAGAATTGTAGGATATTCTTGTTTGCTGTGCCAGGGTATTGGAGGGATCTCTTCCAGATACACACTGTATAACCCCCTGCCCCCTGAGCCTTCTCTTCTCCAGGCTGAGCAGTCTTAGTGCTCCCAGCATCTCCTCTTGTGAAAGATTCTCCAGTCTTTTAATCATCTTTGTGGTCTTGAGCTGGGCTTGCTCCAGTAAGTCCATACCTTTCCTGCACTAGGGAGCCCAAACTGGATGCAGCATTCGAGATGCAGCCTTGGTAGTGCTGATTTCTTCGCTACTGTATTAAACTAAGATGTCTATGTTGTACAATACTCAGTGTGACCATTTGGATAATTAATTTTATAATGTGGCTCTTTGTCAAGCAGAGAATCTGTTTTAAATGTTAGTTGGTACTTCAAAAAAAAAAAAAAGTTTGTGGGCTTTCTCCCCACCCTCTTGTAATGCTGATCTGCTAAGACAGCAAATCCAAACAGCTTGCCTATCATTTGAGTGACTAGGAAGTATACTACTTGCCCTCATTTCTTGTGTTCATGCTCTTGTTCGTTTTAAAATTCAGAAGCATTGCTTGCAGTTCTTGAAAAACATTTCATTTGCTTGTTGTTCTGTGGAGTTTTTGTGGTTGTTTTGAGGTTTTGGTGTTGTGTTTTTTTGTTTTTTTAAGGTTGAATTCAATAAATTCTTTCAGTGTGGAAGTTTTGGATTTTAAAACAGATTGTAAGAAGTATTAAGATTAGAGTATTACTCAAACCCAATCATGTATTATAAGCCTAGGCTTTCCTGTTACAGTGTGTTAATTTGAGCAAAACTTTTCTGGGGAATGATATTATTCACTGTAATGTCTCTGAAAGCTGAAATTTTGTGTTCAGTTTGAGATTTAGCAAGGAAGTATTACTTGTGAAGGCAAACATCTGAACAGCCTCATGTAAGTTATTTCAGTTGAGTCCAGAAGTTATTTGAGGCTGAGAAACTATTTTGTTGTCCTTTTTTTTTTAAATGTAACTTGTTAACACTTTCTCTAGAGGATTTGCTGTTGTGTATTTCCAAAATGCATAATCCGGATCTGCTGAAAAAAAGACATTTGAGCACTGTTTAGAAATATTTATAAACTACTGTGATATCCCAGATCAGAGGTGATTTAGTAATGTGATGAAGAATTACTTCCTGGGAAAAGCACAAGTTTCTTAGAAGTTAATGTAATATTGGAATGCAGACTGAGAGTCTTATAGGTAAATACACCACATGAAAATCAGAAATTAAAGTCGCAGGTGATTCTAAATATATATATACTTGAAATTAAGTCTTTGCTGACCCCAAAATATCAGAGGTAGTGGGGCTGCCCACTGATCCTCAGATTTAAGGGTAAATTTTCCCCTTCTAATATACGCTCACAATTGGCAGTGGCAGCTGAATCAAAGCGATAATTTTCTTTACTGATGGACCACAGTTTGTATGTGTGAAAAAAAGTGTTAATTTTGACAAAGTTTCAAAAAACATTTTGATGAAGACCTGAAAGGAGAACTTATTATGCCAGTGTTCATTACAGTTGTTTACTTGATGCTCAAGAAAAACTGGAATGGCATCTTTGATCTCCTAGTATATTCATTTTTTTACGTCTCAGACAACTGTAGCCCTACCATGGAGGTGTCTCTACTGGCTCCAGCAATTGCTTAAAATATTTTTATTTCCTTTTAGTTTATATCCTGTGTTTCTCCCATGAAGTGTACGGGTGTGAAAAAAGTTAGTTGGAAAAGTCCTACTTATTTCCCTCCAGATGTGGCTTTCCTGTAATGAAGCCCTTCCATGCTTTTAGGAAGTCAGAGGCCTTTGTGCTGAAGTGCTTTGCATGGGAAGAGCTGAACAGGTATCCCAAAGCCTGAAGGGAAGAATGTGTCCCAGGGCACTGCTTGTTCTGTCTTTGAGCTGTAACCTGTAGGCCCTACCTCACCATTTCTTATGCTTACCAGTGCCCAGTGAGGCTTTGGTACAAAGACTGTGGATGAAAGGACGGGGGAAAATCTTAACATTCTGGTAAAAATTTTGGGAAGATCTATGCATGTGTGTGGGATGGAAAGAAAATCTTGCCAGTTGTTCTTTGCTATATTTTAGCCAACCTTTAATTTTAACATATATTCGTGGCCTTGCAAGTGGGGTTAGTGAAGACTATACAGTCCTTTGTTTCTGTGGTACTTTTTACTATAAAAAAACAGGGTAATTTTATTTAGAAGTCCATTTTTATAGCCTTTATTAACTCATTGTTGATATTCCTGTTCAGCTTCCTCAGTAGACCCAAAGAGTCAAGCCAGAACATACTGTTCCATTGTGACCTTTCTTAGCTGTATGACGGGCACGTGTCTCACTGGAGGGATCTTGTCCTCTTGATTTCACCTAAGCTTCTCTCCCATCTGCTTGATTTTGCTGAAATGTTGTTTCCTTGAATGAAGAGTGTATTCCAAACTTCATTGATAGCCTAACCAAATTAGAAAAAATAAGCAATACCTTCCTTCCATGTGGGTTTTTTTTCCTGTTTGAAGAACTGTAACCAGATGATTGGAGGAAGGTAAATACTGTATTAAAAAAAAAACCAAACAAACCACAACAAAACCCAAACAAAACCCAACTAACCACATCCCCCATCATCATCCAAGTAACAAATGAATTGTTATGTTTAGAAAATAAAGGTGATTCTTTTTTTCCCCATGCTTCTACTTGCTATACTATATGGAGCGCTTAATTGTATGCCATAGCAGTGTTGCTTAGAGGTGTTTTTTTGAGACAGAACCAGCTTATGTGTTTTACATAGCCTCATTCACTTGACACTCATCATGGATAAAGAGGCATTAATAGTTGCCTCTTCAGTATAATGTAAGAACTTTCGTGTGTTTGTAATTATTATATACATTGCTAGGAGCTCAGAGCTGCAAAAACTGTGTGATGTTTCTGAAACTATAACTTAATGTGGAGATGGACACCTTTATGATTGCCCAAATAATTTCTGTAATTTGGTTTATGTAATTAATACTCAGAGCTGAATTTACTTAGAATTCAACAAAATTAATGTCACAAGAAAATAAATTATAACAAATTGATGATAATTCATTAATGAAATAAATGTACCAAGCTCTAGTTCAAACTTTATAGTACCTTCAATTCACACATAACATTGACTACTACTTTTTCTCCTCCATTTTCATTCACAGAAAGGGAAGATAATGGTATCACACTGGTAGTGACATCTAAATCTTCCCAGTCACTCTGGGAAATGCATTTGAAATTTATATGCTTTTTTGTGGTGTGTTAAAATAATTCCTGGTTTCTTAGTTGGTAGTACAAAATATTTTGTACTGTCCTCTACAAAATGTTACAGGAGAGTATGTTTTCTGTTCACAGTTGCAGGGAGTGCATTTTGCAAACAGTTTTGCAAACTCATGGCATAAAATCTTAAATATCTAAACCTGATTTCACCTTACTTAGTTTAATGTGTTTCTTCTTGAGGGCAACACTGAGGTCTTCCCTGAATATTATTTAATATCCCAAATAATTGATCTTTTGCATTTCTTTTGAAATTGGGAGTGTTTGCTTTTGGTGCATGGAACTTGAAAAATAATTCTGAAATGAATCATTCAAGTTGTGCCAGGGGAGGTTTAGAATGGATATTAGGAAAAATGTCTTCACTGAAAGGTTATCAAGCATTGCAGTAGGCTGCCCAGGGAACTGGTTGATTCACCATCCCTGGAGGTATTTAAAAGACATGCAGACATGTGAAGGCTTAGGGATATGGTTTATCAGTGGACTTGGCAGTGTTAGATTTATGGTTGGACTTGATGATCTTAAGGGTCTTTTCCAACCTAAATGATTCTACAATTTTCTTCTCTGATGTTTATGGCAGCGACTTTCTTTTTGTTGGGCAGATGTGCCTGTGATTTCAACACACTTGGGAAAAATATCAGTGCTTTCAATTTATTTTGCATTTTTTTCTTTTCTGATTTCAGATATTCCTTGTAGTTACTCACATCCAAGACAGAGTATATAATGGGGAGAAAACTGGATCTTTCTGGCTTGACTGATGAAGAAGCAGAGCATGTGCTCCAGGTGGTTCAGCGAGATTTCAGCCTTCGTAAGAAAGAAGAAGAAAGGCTGAGGTAAGAATAAAAACATGATTAAAAATATTTGTCTCTTTTGGATTATTATGAACTAGTTTGGGGGAAAACTGGAGAACGCAGCTTTTTTTTTTGTGGTGTTCTTTGCATTAATAGTCATTCCTGTCACAGAGGTGATAAACATCCAAAATACTCCACATGAATTCAATTATTGAGTAGTAATTAATTTTTGTGTTTAGCCTATCCTGGCCTAAACCACAGCAATGGTCTCTAAATCATCTGTGTATGTCGCCTGGGTAGAGGCTAAGTAGTGACTGACTTTAACATAAACAGAAGTTTGTTAAGAGAATTTTTTGCTTGCTGTAGTCAGTTCCTTTTCTTTTATTCAGAAACTTTGTCTATATGCAAACGTCTGAAGATGAAGTTCAACTGGTCTCTTTCCCCCAAAATAATCAATGGGACATGTTATCCATTTTATTGAGAAGTTAACTTTGCTTTCAGTAGTCTGTGTACAACATGATTGCAAGCAGAAACAACCCAGAAGAAACCAAACGGAACTTGTTGCAGGGTAACTCTCTCAGCCCAGGAACTTCGGTAACGTGACAAGGGGACTACTGACAGAGACCTGAATTGGTAGATGCAATATTTTTCTTGTAGTTTCAACAATATTTCCTTGAATTATTACGTCTGATTTTTTTATTACCTTCTTTGAATGCATCATTTACTCTGAAGAATAGTCTGAAGTATCTATCTATAGTTGGCAGATGCACATTCTCTTACTGTACCTCTAGTATCACAGATACCATCTGTTTTTTTAATCATTTAGCATCAAGCTGAAGTCAACAGAGCAGGAAGATGACTGAAATAAGCACAAAACTAGGCACATATATTATGTGCAATTGGAACTGAGAGGACTCCTGTCTCTGTCAGTTTTCTGCTACTATTTTCTGAAACTACTTGGAACATTAGGAACAAGAAAGAAGACTTGCAGCATAGGCCTAATTCAATTTTGGCATGCTGTGCAAGTTCTCGCTTGGGTTGGTAGCGCAAGCTTGCTGCAGGGAGGAAAGACTGGATGAGGATGGCATGCAGATTTTTTTTTTCTTTGTCTGTTTGTTTTGCCATGGGTTCTACTGATTATTTTTGGTAGTCTTTCTCAACAAAGCCAAGAGATTCTAGAAACAGGTTAAGGAGGGTGAGTGCAGGGGCTTTCTCTGGCTTTTTGTATGTGACTGTAGTATCTTACTGGAGCAAGCATACCACAGTTAGCACGTGCTGGGGCATCTTGCCTATTCTGTACAACTAGATCCTACAGTGAGAGGAGGAGGGGGAAGGATGTAAGGCATGCCCACAAAAAATTGATCGGAAAGCCTGGATAGATAAATTTTTTGCTGGTGTTTGTGTTTTACCATTTTGCTGCTGAAGTTGTGCATGAGACTTGGTAGTTGAATGATCACAAGTAGAAGACTGGTGTGAGAAGGAAGATGAAACACTGGAAAGGTAGGAGACACACACTGGTTCAACTCAGCTTATATATGAGTATGTAAATTTTCTTCTCTTGACTGTAGTTCATGCCTTTTGCAAGTATTAATGTATGTTAAAGTGCTGCAAATAATGAGCTGTACTAACAAAGTCAAAGTTCTGAAATGTAGGCTGATATTTAACATATGAATTTAAGTAGTTTTAATGACCCTAAAGATTGCCAGTGAAGTTCAGAGCTTACTTCTGACTTAAAAGCTATGACTTCTTTGCCCCCCCCACCCCCCATTGGGCTACTCTTCCCCCCCACCCCCCCGAGTTGAAAGGAAGGATGTAGCAACACATCTTTTTGTCTTACTAGGTAATAGAAAATGTAATAAGGTTTTTTTCTTCCTGTAATTAGTTCCAGGTAGCAACATCATTAGTCTTTGGGTAGAATTATTGAAGCTTTTGTGTGTGATGCTTTCTTAAAATGGGGTTTCTGTATAATTCTTCATAGTTTTACTTTTGGGTGGTTTTCCCCACAGAGGTTTAGGTAGCTATTTCACAGATCTCTCTCTGGGATTATTCCCATTGGTAGCAATTATTTCGAAAGATCAAGAACTACTTAAGGGAATATGACAGATTTCCACTATATCAGGAGAACAATGAAAGCTAAGAAAACTAAGTGGCTGATGGCTTCAATTTTGCTTTGCTAGCGGAAGCTGAAGAGTTAAGTAACATACTACAAGAAATGAAGTTTATCTTTGCTCCTAATAAATGTTTTTGGGGTAGCAAAGTAAAATGGCAGCTGTTTTAGAGCTGACATACAAATGTCTTTTACAATATTGCAGTTGTTACATGTTAATTTATTTTTCCATATTCTGTAAACAAAATGACATAATGAGTGTGTGGAGAAAAGCCATATTGATCACCTGCATTTTCTGCTGCAAAGCAGTTTTGAATCTCTGCTGTGAGAATTTTTAGCAGTGGTTCTCTAATTTAAATCTTTCTCCCAACTTTATGCTAGTGTTATCAGACAGGCTGCTCTTGTACATTTTGTGAAAAAATTAGTTGGCTAAAAATAGTAAGATAACAATAAGATAACCATATGTAAATAGTCAGTGATTAGTGTGGTTTATTTATTATGCCTTACTGCTTCATATTGGTTCAGTTTCTTTTTTTTTTTGCTATGGCTCTCAGCCTGATATCAGTAATAATATTTACTGTTCTTTGTTGCTTGTTCACCCATAATCTTTCTATTTTGATTATGTGTTGGTTCTGTTCTTTGGCAGTAGTGCTATGTTTTTATTTACTCCAATGCAATCATCCAGAGTCATTGAAGCTATAACACAGACTTGTAAATAGATAGGCTTGATTTTCTGTGAATCAGTTGAAGTAGGCAAACCAGGCACATCTGGCATAATTAGGAAGGTGATCGGTTTGAGTTGCTTGGCACGCGTGCTCAGGATGAGGCTGCAATAGTGGAGCCTTGTGTACGTCACCGCTGCCACAGAAGCTCTGCAGGCTGTCTCGGGGATACTGGGACACTAATAATCAGAGCTGGCTTTTAGAGCAAATTGACTGGACACACTAATGGTTTGTTTTCTTATGGACAAATTTATTTTCTTAATCTTGAATTTCAGACTTGGTGCATCTGCAGAATTTCAGCAGTGGGGAGCACTGAACTGTTTTGAGGGCTGAACTTTTAAAGTTCTGCTGTGTATAATGTCTTTCATCATATCTGTAGTTTGTGAATTTTGGTTTTTAGGTTTTTAAAATTTTTTTAAAGAAATAGAGAAGAGCTTACAAGAACTTACAAGGCCAAATGTGTGTTTGTGAGGTAAGCCTCTTTACATGAACAGATGTGTGAAAGGGTTTGCCTTTTATTTGTTTCCATATACTGCCTGTGTATTCAGTTTTCCAGACTTTCTAAATGTGTCACTGTTTATTCTCCTTTGTGGGCAAAATCAGTTCACCCTTTGGTTTTGTTTTTACAGTTACCACTGTATTTATAAACATGCTTGTCCATTTGTTTCAGGTCAGAAATGCTGAGAAATCAGGGTGTTTTAATTAAGTGAAATTATAATTTTACAGGAAAGAATTGATGGATCATCTCATTGTGGTAGATGTTCCCAACCTGTTATGTCTTAGCCATGTGGACAGGTTAACAGATGGCTCTTCTGTTACTGAATTTAACATTCAGAACAACTGCAAAGGTAGAAAAGTGAGAAGGGTGGGAAAGGGGGCAGGCATAGAAAGGGCTCAGTGCTGATCAGCTGCCAGCAGAGCACATGCTTTATCTGTCAGCAGCAGCAGCCACTTTACTTTAGGAGGCCATGGCCAAAGTGACTTAAGCCATCTTTCTATAACCATTGGCTAACAAGTTTCCATCACCATAGTGAATGCTAAATCAGCCATTTGTGTGGTGGCGTTCTCGTGATAAACCTCAGAAATGTTTCTTTGCAGAGGACATACTTCTCTTTTGTTTAAACCACTGCTCTTAATCACCTGGGAAAATGTATTTACAAGGAAAAAATGCTGACATTCTGGTACCACATGGACACGTGATCATAACATGTTAATCACTTAATATAGTTATGTGGGGTCACTGGAACAGCACAAGGGAAGTGTTGAGAGTTGAGTGTCACCCACAGGCAGAAACATGACTGTGTCTTGCCTGACGTGTCTTTCGTAGCTGGATTGGTGAATGGCAGCTTTGCTGTCTGTATTTATGCAGTCGCATTTTCAGTTGTGGTAAAGACAGACTGCAGTGATTCATAATCAAATCTCTAGCAGTGCTTTATTTGCAGAAAAAATAAGATGTGTGTGCTCACTGGAGGGCCCTCTCCATTCTTGTTCTAATTTTCTTTTAGCCAAAGAATTGGTAAGGGATTAGAATAGAGCCTTGTGTAGAAGGTGATGAAATGTTTTAAATTAAGAGTTGCTTTTGCCTGCTTTCTTTTCTGCTCCTTTTGCCTTATAGCCCATTGCAGCGTGAGTAAACTCCTGAAGAGGCTTCTCAAGAAACAAATTCTCATACCTGACAAAACGCGGAAAGCAGTTTGACACTTTTTCTTGTCAGACTACAGTAGACTTCAGTGTATTTACAGTATGTCATGGGCCCTGTAGTGGGTGAATTCTTCATGAAAGCCAGATAATGAATGGTTGTTTTTGCTGCAGAGTCAGTAAGGATGCACTCTAAAATGCATTTAGAAATTGTTACTTGTCACTAATTTCAAGAAACATTGATCCAAGTGTGCTGCTTGCTGTAACATAATACTGTGTTTGGGGTTAGACCAGGAAGTAGGTAACTCAGCAATGATACAACATCCCACTTCATGTGCAGTGCAACAGTGTGTAGTTTAGAGTCCTCCCTCTGTGATTTGCCCAAAACTCCCTGCTTTAACACAACAGGGTCCTGGTACAAAGTCAGTGTGCAGGTTCTGCTGACTCAGCATTGGTCCCTGATCCACCTATAAGCAGCAAAATACTGATTAGAGAGAACTGATTGCAGTTGACAGGAGGGTAGGGTCTAGTTTATGCTTCATGAGAGAGAAATCAGGGCAATAGGAAGAATCTGGCACTAGAAGCAAAGAACTTTCAGCTGTTCATGTTATAGCTTTGGGTCCAAATCTTTTCTGCCTAATTGAGGAAAAAAGGCCAGGGTACTTCCAAAGAGCAGCTTATGCTTAAGTGCCACTAAAACCAGTTCTATGCATCTTGCTTGTGCATGCTTGTGACTATAATGGGAACCCACTGTGACCTTCCTTCTTATTTGAATGCCATATAGTTGCTATAGGGAAAGCATGGACGGAATTTCTCAACAAGTTATTTGGCAAATGCAGGACCTCACTCCCAAAACTGTCACTCTTGGACATTGTGCCAAGTGTTTTAATAAAGGCAATTCCAGATGTGAGTTTTGGCTTTTTTTAAAAATGTATTTACAAATGCAGTTTCCACTGACAGGAAATGCTGGTGAACCAAGCATGAAGAAACATGAGATGATGCTTGTGAAAAGGTGCAAAAAGAAAAAGCCTAATATTAGCGAATATTAGAGAAATTTGTGTAGAAAGATATGTCTCCAGCTAACATTTTCAATATGGACAGGCTGTGGGAGGTGTAGCTGAAGTACAGCCCACATACACTGTGCCAAACTTGCATTACCTGTGGGTAAGTATTTAAAGGAAGCAGTATGATGTTGCAGAGATGTTATAAAACATATTGCAGGCTTTTTTGTGGTAATTTGGTCTTTGTCGTGGGTTATGGCTAATCAAATTAACAGCCATAGTTTAGCTAAAAAGAGTGAGTGTGCCTAGGGGTAATGAATAGCTTAATGTAAAATCAATATTTAATCTCTTACATCTTGTGTATGAAGAGTCTAAGCTGCTAAACGTGACTTCTACGAGTAATCTTCTCTCACCTGACTAGCCCTGCAGTGCAGGGAAGGGATATTCTCTTGTGTATGGACTCCTGTCTGTACAATTTAGTCACACTGAAAATAGTTGCTGAAAATGTTAAATCTTAAGTGCCTTTTGCAGAGCAAGTGCTTCAACTTTTTTCTGAAGAAACAAGTTACTATTCTTGTTAAATATGTTATTTTCTTTTAATTTATCAGAAACCTCTTTATTAAAGCTCAGTGTTAGTTCATGGGAAAAATGTACAGATGTTCCTGGATTGATAGAGGGAGTCTGAGGGAAGAGATTACTGGGAAAATTGTGTTGCATGTTTTAAGGACAAGGTGTTCCAGGCTCTATCTGAATGCCATTAGTTTCTGGATCTTGCCTTGGGCATGAGGATGAACCACATGGACCTCTTGAGCTCTGTCCCCCATGGCCCTGTGAATTCAGAGTTGTTCATTCTGTAGAGGTTAGCTAGATCTGGGCAAACACCACATTGAAATTGGGCTCATCTACTGTGTGTCTGTCATCTTTTTACTGCTGTACTGGATCAAAATGCAAGTATATGAACAAAAAATGATCATTTTCTAGTCTCATGTAAGCACTGCTGTGTTAATAATTAGCCTCAGAGAGGAAAAACCCATCATCTAGCAAGTAATCACTGAAGCATTCATCCTTTTGGTAAAGAAAACTTGTTTTGATAGTAGGAAGATGGAGAGTTTGGACACCCTCATGGACATTAAATGAAATGGGGTGCTGGAAAGCAGGAGAAGACATTTTCTTATGAGGTGCTTAGCTTTTTTTTTGAGCACCCAAGGTGTTTGAGATGCGTGAAGAGGATGGGTCAGTGTATGTATTACACTATCTAAAGTAAAGATTAAGGTTTTTTGAAAGGGGAATGTTAAGTGTCTGATTCAGAATCTGATACTTCCGAAGATGGAAACTGAAAGCAGTAGTCCCTCCAGGTGGTGACTTTCCAGTAACCAGTTTAAGTTGCTGGGAAGAATGTGAAAAAGCACAAGTGTCAGATCCTGGACGGTTGAATTTCAGGGTCTTGCTCCAGAGCAGAAAGGTCTGGACAAGTTATCTGCACCTTGGTTTAAATGCAAAGCTGGAGAAGCCAAATGAATACTGTGCAGTGGCACACCCACCTTCTGGATACTCTTAACTTCATGGGTTAGTTTTTATGACATCTATTGGCTATTGCTGTAGTGCTTGAAGTCAGTTAGGGATTGCTGCAATTAGAGAAGTGATTAAAAGGTCCATGGATATGCTGGATGAAACCTATGGCTTTATTGGAGGAGTGTGCTTTTATACAGCTTAGGTAATTTTACAGGTCAAGGTCTTGTACCAACTTACAGTTGTTATCCATTCAAGCCTAAGTCTACCTTAAGTTTTGGCTTCTCTATTCAGGTGTCACTATAGTAGTACAATTTATATATATGATATTACATTGTGTAATATTACATATTAATATTATAATATACATATATTAATATGACATTGTATATTACTATATGCAATAGTACTTCCCCAAGTTATGGTAAAATGTGTAAATAAACATGAAAACAATGGCTGTGTAACATAACGTAGGGTTTATTCCTCATATTAGAATTTATAGTACAGGGATGTTCTAAATGCATTTCCATACAACATTCACTAAGTTGTAAACAATATGTGCCGAGTCTTACAGTTTTGGAAGAAGTGTTGTATTTAAAATGTGTGGGGAGGTTTATGCCACAAGGGAATGGTTTTACTGTGAGTTTCTATAGCAACATGCTGTAGACCTGTCCTTGGCTGCATCAATCTGGATGGATCTGCCTGAAGCTGTATGGCTTCCTATCTTAAATATACTCACCTTTTGGTTTTCAGGAAAATATGAGGTACTGCTCATCATTACGAAGTTTGTCAATCTGAAATATGACTTGTCATTTAGATTTGAAATTTGACTTGTTAATTTTTTTTTTTCAGGAACGTATGCATTATGGAAGTTTAAAAGTACACATTTAAGAAACACTGGTCTGTGAAAAGACAAGACTTCTGCTTCTACCTACAAAGCAGTAACCGTTCTTAAAGTATTATAATATTTCAGAGATAACTAGATTTAAGGAAAATAATATTGACTGGAAATTCAATTTGCTGATGTTTTTATTTCAAGAGGAAGTATTGTTGGTGAATCAAGGGATAGTCTTTGCCTTTGCTTATTTAAAGAATTTCCATTCTCTGTGTTCTTGATAGACAATGAAGTCTCTCTGGTCTTTTTTGTGGCCAGTTCCTGTGCCCTCAGTTGAGAGTAGAACCAAGAAGAGCTGTAAGTAGTGGCACAAGAAGGTGGCAGAGTGAAATAGGACTGCCATGAAGTTGAGTTGCCTTTGTGCACTGGAATGAGTGTGCAGCTGTCTCCTACTGTCCGTGTTTCTGATTATAAAAAGGTGCATTTTGAATACTTGCTAATATTTTCTTTCTGAAGCCTATGAAGAACTGAAAGCGTGCCAGAATCCACATGGCAAGTAAATGTTCAGCGTGTGGAACGGGCACTGAGAGAAGGTAAGGCCACTGTATTAGAAGGAGAAAAATGAGTGTGTTGTTCACTGTGCTGAAGTTTAGGGAGTGTGTCACAGGATCTGCCTCAAACTATTGAATCAGCAGAGGTGAAAGTGAATCTTAACAAGTTGCTGTGGTGAGTTTGTATTCACCTAACACCTCATCCTTCAGGTTCTCTAGAACTCTTAATTGGCATGGGCAGGTTCCTACATAAAGCTGTGCCAGAGGAATGAGCTGTGCTAAATGGGATGCCAGTTCTTAGAAATCTGTCCTGAGTCTAGGAACCTGTGTCATGAGAAGTTCATGGAAAGATAGCTACTTTGTGAGTTAAGGTTTAATGTAACTGATGCTGGATTCTTCACCATTCTACCTCATTCTAAAATGAACCATTGCAAACTTTGATCTGCTTGCTTTCCAGAAATGTCACAATGTGTAGCTAGAGGGGAGCTCAATTTTTAGTGTTTATAAACATGTTCTGTGTTTATGGTGAGTTCAAAGGACTGCCAGACAGTGTATATTAGAGATATAGATATAAGAGTATATAAGTGTATATAAGAGAGATATATACACAAAAGGTGTATATTAGAGATAGCTGATCTTTGTTTCACAAATGGCAAAATTCTCAGCATTTTTCTTTCTAAATTAAATTGGTGGACATTTCAGCTAAAGGAGAAAGGGATATACATGTGTGGGAGAATTCCAAAGATGTCAAAACACTTTGTCAGCACTTCCAAAGTGTTGTTTCAGAAATGTCTTTGGAGATACCTTGTAACTGTAACACTTTCCAGCACTTGTTGGTTGCATATGTGGAAAAAAAAAAGGATTTGCTTTTGTTACTTTTGTGAAAATAATTTTAAAAAATAGTAGTATAAATTAACATGTTAAGTTTTGCATTTGTAATATTTTAGGCATACAGAAATTATCAGCTGTATCTCAGCTGGGGGTGGAATGCAAGTTAATATACCCAGTATTGCTCTTACGGGTGCTACCTAAGTATATAATCCTACCCTATGATAAATGTGAGCTAATTATAATTTACCCTTGAGGGATGCAGTAAGGAGCTTCATATTTGCTTAGGGGAAGGAACTAACATGTGGGCAGTTACTACAGAGTCATACTTTTCACTGTAGTTGAACTTGGGGTAAGTAGTTAATGTACTGCTGCCTTTATTTGCAGTTGGTGTATATTTGGCCTGTGCCTCAGGTTAGAGCGAGTCTTTGAACTGCACTCCAGAGAAGACTGTGTAACAGCCTGTTACTTTATTTTTGATTGGAATGTATTATAATTGGTCAATATATTTATGCCTCTATTGCTTTAATCCTTTGATTCTCCTTCTAGTTATGACTTAAAGTTCTCTTGAAAGCAGCTGAACTCAAACATATTCTTTCTTTCTTTTTGCTCTATGGTACTTACTAAAATTTAGAATGGGTAAAATAATTTTACTACTACTGTTCACTACTA
The DNA here is from genome assembly GCA_031468815.1 of Morus bassanus. NCBI lineage: Eukaryota > Metazoa > Chordata > Aves > Suliformes > Sulidae > Morus > Morus bassanus. The sequence continues at coordinate 50,783,420 of CM062567.1, read as the reverse complement.
TCCATATTCCATGAAGGAAAATATATAAATCTCTCTATAAAGCTGGTTAACAACAGGATTAGTATCTTAGAGAATCGTAGTAAGTCTTTATTAATGCAGTTCTTCAATGTATTACAAAGTTACAAACCTAATACAGCCTTATAGCAAATTAGGTGTGGTTCTTGGTACAGTTTGGATTATAATTTGACTAGTAAATATTGGAGGGTATAGGCTGCAAATTGTGTAGTGTTTCTGCAGCACTTCCAGCTTGAAGGGATATTCTGAAATTATCTAGTTTTCTGTCAAGCACATTGGAAATGAAATAATTTGGAAACAACACAGAACTCAATGTTTGCATCTCAGTCAAAAGAACTTTAAATCAAGAAGCAATTAAAAGAGAAGCCTGTTGGAGGTGACAGGGATTTAGTAAAATTTTTCCATTGTTCAGAAGCACTTTGGGTGAGACTTAACAAAAGTCTCTCTAATACTCCTCTTGGCTGCTGTAGTATTTGTCAGTGAGGGTGGCTGATTATGTGCTGGTGGCATCTCCTCCTTTTTCCCCCACTCAGTTTTCATCAGTGCATGATGGACTTTCCAGTTTTGCTCTGAGCTTAACACTAGGAGGGAGGGGACCATTGTATGGTGATAGACCTGTCATTAACAGGAGGGCAGTTCGTTAGTATTGCCAGTGGTCCTATGGTTTTTATGTAGTTTTTGAATCTGCAGGAGGTGATTGAGTTTCTTGCTTCTGGTTTGACTTGGGTTTTTTTTTCCCCTTTACTTTCCTGTTTAAGAAAATAAAATAAACTTTTGTGCTTCTAGTAGGAATGTTGAAAGTATGATTAATTTTAAAGGCTTTATTATAACTGCATCTAGGCTGTCAGTCATCCTGGAGGTAATCCTGTGGCCATCTTCCATTACCTCGGTCACACAAAAGAATGAACCTGTCTTTTCAATTGATGTCGCTTCAGTTGATGGCAAGATGTCACCTGTGATTCTGTCTTTTGAAAAATTTATTTTAATGGATTGTGGACTAATATGAAAATAGTCAAATACTTGTATGACAGGTATGGAGTATCTCTTGTTAGATAGGAGTCTGTAATCTAAATAATGTTGTCAGTAGTAAAGAAATCTGTTCCATGCCATAAGATACCATTTGAAGTTTCAATATGCCTCATAAATGTTGCCTGTTGATTTATAACTGTTATATTATTATAGGTAGCCACATGCAATGCGTAAGAGTGGAATGTGAATTTGTGTTTCACATATAGCTAACTGGTCATCTAGAGAAAGAAAAATTTAATTTTACTGTAAATTAATTAAAATTACTGTGATTTTGTAATTTTTCCCTTTCATATATTTTACACATTTCAGCTCTTGGGAGGAGTTCTTTAATGCTGACATAAAACCTAGTTAGCCAGTACGACCTGTGAGCTGACAGTTTTGTTCTATGGTAGGTGGTGAATCTCTGTAAAATTGAGTGGCTTGAAGTTCAAAAAGGAGCCCTTAAATTAATGTATCAGTCCAGGACTGGTGAATTGTCTGTGTCTCAGCAGGCAAAATACAGTAGCCTGATCATTGTTTTTTCTTATGCCATCTGGATTTCCATTTATTTTTTTCCTGTAAACTTTGATTTATTATTATTATATGAAGCTATATATAATACTAATAGTATATTAGTATATTATAATATACTATTAGTACGTTATATAGTAGAATACTAATCAGCACAACCACACTGGCAAAGTGTGCTTTCAGAGTGCCAGAGCAGGTGAGAAATTAGAGGAAGACAGCCTTGGGAATAAGAGGTTTATAACAAGTCAAACGTGTACCTTCATGTTTGCCATTAATACATGCTAGACTTGCACCTCTCCAAAGATGCAAACTTGAGATTTGAAAAACTAGCTTAGAACCTATAGGTGGCCCAGTTTCAGAGAGTTTGGACACTTGGATTGAATTAACATTCATGTGTTTGGAATAGTGTAAAACAGAGTCTTTTGGATGGCAGTTCTGTCAGCCAGCTGTGACAGGTTTTCCTGGCTTAGATTACATCAGTTGTCTGTAAATAACTGCTGGAAGGTGTTTTTAATGTTTTGTAGTATTTCTAAGGAGGAATAGCCTTTTAAATTCTTTATGCTTGCCAAACTCTTAATTTAGTTTCAGGCTGGTATTTTTATCTCATTGCATTCTGAATAAAAATGAGGACATAAAATAAGTATTAGTAGCACAATAGGGAATAACTTCTTATTTCTAATCAAACAAATTATTATTCTAGTCCTTAGCATGGTCTGTGATGACCAAAAAGTGTTCTGCTGGCCAGCAGTTCTCTCAAATTTCATTTGACTTTAATCATTTGAGGAAGCAGTTCCAGGCACGCTAGAGCAAAGCCTTTCTGCCCTTGGGTAATGTAAAAGGATGCAGCATCCCATTTAATCAACTTAGGACTCAGTTTCGTAAAAGAAAGGATAGCAACTCCATCATCACCTGCAAACAGAAGTTCACTTTGTGCGCTTTTCAGGAGTACTGTTTTGACCTACATTTCCCTGGTTAAGTTGACAGCATTGGCACTTTTTAAGATAACGTAGGTTGTTCTTAAAATTCCCCCCCGAGTCCCATGCTTAAAATAGCTGTGTTAAGTAGGGTTCGCCTCGGACGCAGCAGTGACTCCTGCTGGAAATGGCAATTGGAACTGCTGAGATTCAGCAGTTAAGCAGTCTTGCAGACTATTGAGCAGGGAATTCCCAGCAACAGGTTTCTACATTAAAATGTTGTTCTACGGAAACAGTCCTGGCCAAACAACACCTACTTTGAATAAATTAGGAAAGAGGATGATGTTGCAAAAGGCGAATGTGACTGATGTCATCCCTTTGAGCAGAAATGATGATCTTAAATATCTATGTTATCTTGGTATTGCAGGCATTGCTGCTGCTTTAGCATCAGTTATTAACATTAGCATTAATTACCATTAATGTGATGAGTAAATCAGCAGCACATAATTGTAGTGTATGCGAACAGGCAGGCATTTTGGAAACAGCTTTGATGCTTTCTTCATTCAGTGAAAAAACCTTCTAATACCTATGTTTGCTGTTTGATGCACAAGAGTAATCTTGGAAATTTGGCAGAGCGTTTCAGGCATACCTTTGATGTCTCCACATTTAACTTGCTTAGTGTGGTGATATTTTCCTTTGACAAGTTCACTTTAGCATTCACTTTGTAATGGTGACTGGGGTTATCTGAGACAGGGGAGATTGGAAAAAGAGGGGGAGGAAGAAAGAATATTGCAGAAGTCACTGTTATCTGGTGAAATCAAAGGCTGATATTCCCTTTATCTTCTGTTCTCATTATTTGGCTGCCTCTAGTATGGTTTATGAATCTAACTCAGTTGGCTTTGCATGGATAAAACTCCTCTTCAGTATTATGGATTTCTTTCTTCACTTGCAAGCAAATACTTTCATTTCAGGTAACAGCAGTTAGCACGGAGGATTTAAAGTCAGGACTTAGTCTCTGTCTTTCTGGATAGTAAAAAACAAACAGTGAGGCCCTACAACTCCAAGATACATATGTATTTAAGTCTTTGCATTTTGGGAATCTGGTCCTATATCCTGCCTAACACTGTAGGTGCCTAATGTAGCAAAACTTGAGACTGAAACAGATTGCCATAGAGATGCTAATGGATATTAGCTTTCATGAAGCAGTCAGAAATTGGGTGACAGAAATCACAAACACTGTATCTTTTTAAATGCTGCCAATCTTGGAAAAACAAATGTCTTCCACAGGTATTTGTGATTAGGAAATATGTCATGGATTAGGAGCAGTTATATTTGAATGTTGCCATGTTCTGAGTAAAACATCACCAGATACCGTATGTTTGAATATGTTAAACCAACTTATAATTATGACTTTTGTATTTGGGAAAGCAGAAGAAAAGTTTGAGGATATAAAGAGCTTCCTAGACCCCTCTCTTTCAATTTGAGCAATTTACTTAGGGGACGGATGAACTCTCGTCCTTTATGGCTGGTGAAGAGTCTGGTCTTCCCTGAAAACACATGGAATTTGATGAAAGGGCTGAGTAAATAATACCTTTTGTTTCTTTACATCTCTTAATAGTTGGTCAGTAGAGCTCCTTAGGCACAGATCAGAAGCTATACAGCAATCTGGAAAGCTGTTTATGAAAGGCCATGTTGTTTACGCTGTGTTTCTAATGAGTTGTAGTGACTTATCCGAGGTAACTGTCCAGTAGCAATGGAGCACAGCCTCTTTTGGATAACAATAAACCTTTGGCTGCATAACAGATGTTACAGATTCATTTGCACCATTACTTCCACGTAAAATATTCTCTGTCGCACAGACAAAAAGATAAATTAGAAAACGGGGTTAAAAACAAATAAGCCTGGAACAGGATCATACTGTGATGATTTGCCAATTGTCTTTCGTCATGTGGAATCATGTAGATTCTTCTCAAAATCAAGGTATTGTGGTACATTTCATAAATGTTTTAGAAGATTTTGATTTTAGGGAACTTTATTTCTCTAGAGAAAACTTGGGAGGAAGCTGTTTACGTATGAGTGCTGAATAGATCTATCTACTGATACATATGATACGTGTTGTAAGGATCTTTCCTCTTTTTGAACTCCTCGTTTGTTTCCAAGTATTTCACTGCTTTGCAAAGCTTTAAATTATGCTAAATGTTCATTTTCCTACCTGGCCTGTGAGCTATTATTTACTGACTCATTTGGTTTGATTGATAACATGTGATGTGCTTCCTAGAAAAATACTTAAGGTTTGCTTTAATGGATAAGCAAATGTTTAGAAGATTGCACATATTGTCACAGTTTTGGAGTTTGAGACAGTGAAACTATTTCCATGGCCATAATAAACCACACAGTGGTGTTTATTACAGAACCTTTGGGTTATATAATTACTTTCTCTGATGTCAGAAAAGGCAATGAAAAGATTATTTTTAAACAAAGCTCACACTTAGCCCTGATGATAGGTATTTAAAAAGCCGATGTTGTTTCCTGGCAGGAATCATTTGGCAGGGTGTCCATTTGCCCTCCGTGTTTTGTGAAATTTGTTGGAATTACCCCAAAAACTGACTGGAAGGGGAGCCTAGCATGGTGGCCCTCTGAGAGGGAATTTGTACAATGAGCAGCCACCATTAAAAGCGGAAAAACCAGATGTTTCTTGAGGACCAGAACCCAGCTGCCATTGGCACTGCAGTGATCCTGGCTGTTGGCGTAGAGCACCGTGGCTGTAGGAACTTTCTCCTTGTGCTGAGAAGGTCTCAGCTGGCACTAGGCTTGTGTTCTGGTACTCTTAGTATTCTGCCTGTTCCTTGGCTCATGAAGCATGTGGTAGGGGGAGAAAAATTGCGCTCACCTCACTGAAATAATGTCTGTGTGTCTGCATAGATGATATGAGATGGGGTCTTGAAGCTCTTCTGTGTGATGCCAGAATAGACTCCTAAATCTCTGCCCTACCTTGGGGAAGAGAGGGAGGTAGTTTCACGGCCTTTGACTGACTGCGATTTAACAAGGTGCAGCAGGTATGATTGTATTTGAATGGGACCTTTTAATGTACACCTAGTTCACAAAGCTTAAATGTAAAAAGGCTTATTTAAAGTCTCATATTTGCTGTTTCTTGGTGTTCTCTTATCAAATGCATTCTCTATCCCTTTAATACTAACTTTGCAAACTTGACCACTGCTGCAAAAGTTGAGTTGAGTTCTTTCAATTTCATGCCTTATTGCCCTTTTAAAGTCCCTGCAGCATCAGTGAGATGGGAGCTATTGCTTGTGCAGCCTTTTCATCACTAGTAGGGTTGCATGATTGTGAATAATTAATTTTTTTTTAAATATTGCACAAGAAGTAATAAAATCATCTGTGTTTCAATTTAGCAGTGTTGTGTCTTCAGGGCTTCTGAGGAATAAGAAGTTATATACTGATTTTCATCAAACAAGCCTGACTGTGAATACTGGCTGGGAGAGAGTCTGCAGCTTAAAAAAATAGGAGAGTTGTGTTTCAGTTCAAGTTAGTGTTTCTGGAACTACCACCCCACAAACCCACCCCTGAGGTACGAACACTTCAAAAATTAAAATTTTAGGCATACCAAACCTTTTATTTAAGCTCTGTTACTTACAATTGTCTTAATGTTTTTAGTTTCCATGGGTTAGATGCAAATCAAATACCATTTCTGTGTCTGTTAGCTAAAATGAACCTTTCATATGAAAGGCTTTAGCTTTCATTACAGACCTAGATCTTTAGTCAGATAATTGGAATTATGGCTCTTTGTCTTTTACCCATCCATTTACAATTGTCACTTGAATGTTAATGATAAAGAACTAAATTGTACCCAGAAAGGCAGATTTTAGTTGATTGCAAGTGTGCGTATAGTAGACAATACTCAGATTTCCCCTACTTTAGCTGTTTTCCGCTAGCATTGATGGATAATCTGTCATTAACTTTTTTGCAAAAGGAGAATTTGTTATTAAAATGGTAACAGTGAAGTAGGCTTTGAAGGACGTTGCCTGCTAATGTTTGTCTTGTGCAAGAAACAAGTAAACAAAAAAGGCAAGACCCATATGACATTGCAGATTGTATGGTAAATACTTCTGATGAGTTTCTTTTTTAGTTTCTGGACTCATCACTAGGCTTTGGTAAGCAAATACGTAAAATTTCGATTGTTTTTCATGTTTTTTTTCTGAATGCTGATTTATACTGTGGTTGCTATGACTTGCAGTCAATAAGAAAATATTTTTCTATACGTCGTGCAGTAATTTGCTGTAGAGAATGTCACAAGTGGTGACTTACAGTTGAAAGTGTCTCAGAATTTATATTTTTGTAGCAAATTCTCATTTGATAATATAATAAATTTTTACTATTCGATTACATTTAGGCTATAAAAATTAATTATCCTATGTTTGGGTTTGTGAAGTAGTAAGAAGAGGAGGAAATGCAATTCCCCCCCCCCCCCCCCCCTTTTTCCCATTTTTATAGACCAAAGGAGAATGTGCTCCTCCTTCCTTTTTCTCCTCCCTCTTTCCCTGGTGTATAATGATGATGCTACTGCTTTCTCCTCTGTTTCATGCTTTGGGCAAATGTAATGTTTGTATCTCCAGTCTGCTATACCTCTTTGGTAACAAATTTGTTTGTTATTTACTTACCGAACATAGCAACGCAGTATAGTCAGTGTATTGGCATCTGACAGTAAGGCAGTTGTTCAGTGTTCTTTGTTGCTGTTGTCCCCTGTTAAATATAAAGGTACTTACCTATCTAGGGGATAATAGAGTAAAAAGCTTTATTGCTCATCTGAAGTGAACTTTAGATGGCTGCAATCTTTATACTCTCCAGCAAATGAATGTTTGAATAATTTTATCTGCTTGTATAAACAAAATTGTTTAATACTGAGTAGATAGTAGCTAAAATCCCCTCACTGCTCTGGCATGGGACAGGCATCCACTTGAATGTTCTTGAAGCGTTGCCATGGCCAGTCTTCCAGCTGGACTGAAAGAGGAGGACCAACCTCCTGGGCCAAGACACTGTTCCAGGGACAAATCAAAGCTCCATTCACTCAATTGCATCTTCCTGTACTTCTTGCCAGGTGGTCTGGTATCGTTTCATTAACTCTGAACTGAAGAGAGTGGAAGATCATAGATGATTTTGGTAAATGATTCCCAGTAATGAAGAAACAGGAGAGCCTGCTTGTCTCCCGCCTGTCTCTGCCAAGTGATGGGAGGGTGAGAACGCTTGTAGAAGAGAGGCCTTTCTTGTGTTGGCTGTTAGGTGCTCTGATCTCCCTCCAAAGCTTTTCTTTTTCCTTACAGACCAATGCATCAGTTGCATTGACTGGAAGATGTGGCTTGTGATCTTTAAGCCCTCAGCATGCTTTTGTTTGCTCCTCTTGCTTAGGGAATGCCTGCTCAGGGCAGTAAAGCTAGCACAGATTGCAGTCAGTAAGGCCATGCAGTAGTACTAGGTCTTACCAAGCCAATCTATGGTCTGATGGCTGAAAGGGGCATAGCTCTTCCTGCAGGGCTTTTTAGCTCCCAGGCAGTACAACTATGACTAGATAATTTCTGGAGGCAAGCAGATCTGTTGTATGTCTTAATGTGCTCCAGCATAGATGCAATCCTAACAAAAACATGTGTGAAGTGCCTACAAGAAGGGGCCTTGCAACAGAGAACCAACTAGTTTTGTGTAAATGGTGTTTCACTGTAATTGTGTATAACGGAGAAGTTAAATCATTCAGTATTGTCGACCCAGGTATTAAAAAATACAACCATTCTTCCAGTAAATAATTTCTCAAAGACCTCTAGTTAAAATGATAGATGCAAAATTGCTTTTATTTGCTTTCTGGAAGGTAAGGGTTATTAATTTTCCTTTTTAAGTCCTAAGACAGCATTTTCTATTGTGTGTAGAGAGAGGGGAAAAAAACCCCAAACCTGTTATTCGTCCTTAGGAGTATTTGGAGCTGTACATTATTAGACTTGTTTTTAGGCAAGTAGAACTTTGCTTTTTAGGAGTCTTTCTGTCATCTTTCAGAAACACTTGGGGAAAATAAAAAATATAATTTAAGTTTCTCATTTTGTATTTGTCTCGTCTTGTTCTTGTAGAACTTGAAATGAGTCACAGTTTTAAATAATCTCTTCCTGATTTAATAAAAGCGACTTTGGCTCTTCTGAAGGTAAAGACTGAAACATGGCTGATGTTTTAAAAAAATGTTTATTATTGTAATCAGTATATGCAGACTAATATTGATTTGCTTTAATATAATTAATTTTATGACAGCTGTAAGTTACTCATTCAGCTGGAAGGACAGACCTTTACAGCATATCAGGAAAGTACTTTAATTTTGTGAACTTATCAGAACTGAAGTAATGCAATGATAAATTAGTTCCAATATATTAAGCTGCCAAGTGTGTTACAGTGGCCTTTTTTTGAAACGTAAGTCACGCATACCTGCCAGGGATAATTGCAGGATCTTTCAGGGTTATTTAAGTTCTATAAAATCCCCTGTAATGGATTTAATAGTACTCAAGGTACTGTAGGTGACAGAGGCGTTGGTCAGAGGGAGTTCAGAAAGTTTTGTTTTGGGGAAATAAGCTTAATCTGAGGAGTGTGCTGTTTGTTTTTCCTTATCCCCTGCAACTGATTTTTAAACCAGATTTCTGATAGTGCCTCTTCCTGCAAAAAGTGTTCTGGGAGAGTTTTGTAGTTACTGGAATACAGTATTTCACAGAACAAATGCAACCTTCACACTTCTGAAATGTTATTGTAATTGCTTTTATTTCCATGGAATGTTTCTGATTTCTATTGCAGCAGCCCTACTTTGCCCTCATCTCTCTGTTGATCTCACTGTAGAGTTCTTCTGAAAAGTCATGTTTGTGCTGTATGTCTAATTCTTACCTGTTTCTGATTAATCTGTGTGTACTGTCAGTCTGCTTCCCCACTGCTTAGAAAAGCTGCGAGCCTGCAAGTTTCCTGTGCCTTTTGGCATGAGTCAAGAAGCAGAAGAGGGTTGAACCTGTCCAGGAACTAGGTGTACTTTTCTCGCTATAGCTGGAGGGCAGCTCTAGAACAGCATAAATAGTGTTGCGTTTCATTTGAAGTTGGCTGTGCTACTAGCTTCCATGTTTCTTGCACCAATCCAGAACTGGTTTTAAGTTTGCTGTGTTCGGGGCAGTGTGGGTCAGAGGAACTAGTCTGCTTTTGTGGGACTTTGATCCTGCTCTGAAACTGGCAGCCCTATCTGGTTCTGAATTGTGCTGCTTCTTGGAGGTCTCCCATCTGGTTACTGACCTTTCATAGAGGAATTTGAAACTGGACAGGATTGCTTAGATGGAGGAGAAGCTGGGAGCCAGTTTAAGCGCCCTGGGAAATAAAGCTGATCCCTTTCTAATAGACTTGCAAGCTTAGCTGAGCGCATACTTGACCTGAGGAAACCAACATGGTTCTATGGGTACAAAGACTGTAGCTGGGCAGAGACCTTTACTTCGGAAGGGATTAGCTGGGTATGGTGACCTGGGCTCCAGCCTCAGCCTTCCTAAGAGTAGGTTTGTTTTTAGCTTCATGAATTTGAGTTAGAACTTTAGCATTTCTTGAAATAAGCTTGTATATCTGGTTTAACAGGGGTTTGTTCTTGCTCTTTGTAGTATTAATAAAAGCCAAAGGTTTAATCTTGAAGACAAGCCCTCTGGAACCATGCACCCATGGAGATTTGTCAGCTTTAATCCTGTATGTGACCTTCTCAGCAGAGCATAAGAGGACTATTGTTGCTGCCCTGATAAACGTGCTGTTTACATGTTATAACAATGGGACCAGTGATTTAAACTTGAGGTTTTTCTTTTATGTATTAAACAATTATGTCAATAAGCTATCAGCTCTATTTTTATTTTAATGAAATATTATATAAACAAGTATTTTCTGTTTGCATTGCCACCCTCCAAATTAAGGATATTCTGTTAAGAAAATAAATAAGTAAATGTTGGAATGGAGGCTCCTGGCAGAAAGAGAGCTTGTCAAGCCGGAACAGTTTCTTTGAGATAATGGGTAAAGAAGGACAAATAAGTTCTTCTGTGTTAGGCTGCACTAGAGAAAACAAGGCAAGTCAGATTAGTGTTGCATACAGATTTATCCCTCTGGAACGTCCTGTGTCTTAACTTTGACGCACTTAATATTGGTGCTAAGAGCTAGAAAAATTGGGACAAAAAAAATTGGGGTAATAATCATACAAAGGTGTGAAGGTTTTTTGTGGGGTTTTAGCAGGGGGTGTGAGGGGGTGCTAAGACCAACTTCGAACTGAATATCGTTTTATGGTGTCTATTTTCCTACCCTCTTTAGTTCCATTCTATTTTGCTATCATGATGACTTCTTACATAATCTCATTCAAGAATTTGTGTATTGAATAATATTTCTCACTTTTAACCTTTCCTTTGTCAACATGCTATTTTGTTTTCTAAATGATGAAAATGCTAAAAGAAGCCAGTCTTAGAATCATATCGTTTATGGTATGTTATAAAGAAGTCTGAAATTCTAAGATGCTGTATCATTTGGGGAGCATTTTTATGCACACATATTTCTGATCTGAATGAGATTTTTATCAGACTTCTTACAGCTGGAGTTCGTCATTGCATTGAACTTGTCCTTTACTATCTATTAATTGTGGTGTTCATTTCAAAAAAGCAGTGGTATGTGCATGTAAAAAAATATATTCAAGCTTCATGTTATTTGTGCTTCTGTTTAGTATGTTGTTGATTATTACATCTTTCATCTTGTTACTAAGAATTGAAGTTAGTTGCTGGCACATACCCACAGGTTCACTCCCAACTGGTTTCCAGCATTGTTTGTTCCAAAATATTGATAAAATCTTAACACTTCTAGGGGTACCTTATCTTCCATGTTTGACAGCCTCCACCCTCAGCTAATAGCTTTCAAGTAGTGTTCTCTGGGCTTAACATGTAGCACTTAACTGATGCCTGTGAACCTGAAGCATCCAGATCTTGCTTTCAGAACTGATATATTACAAGTGACAGGTTGTCCATAAGTATATATGTTGTTCCTTTAAAATCTGCTTGGGACAGGTTCTCTGCAAAGCTGCTGGTCTTGGTATGAGTACCTCTATAGAACATAATTAGAATCCAGAGTTGGAGTAGCAGCAGTTGCTGAACAATAGATGGAGGACATGAGTTTGGGATTTTCTTCGTAGTCTTCCACTAAATTTTGAACCTTTTAATTTTTTAATGTTTGGGAAATGCTTTAAAGCTAGCAAAGCCTGTCGAAATAATTTGTAATCTGTCTAGGAAACTGAAGTGAGTGCTGCAGTAATTCACAGCAGGCAGATGTGCCACAATACATTTGATGGGCGTTTAACCTTCATACACATCCAGTAGCACTATTATCTGACCTCTTTTAAAACTTCAGCCTCCTTACATGAAGACCACAGGAACAATGAACATTTTGCTTATCTGGGTTTCCTCAACCTTTTTTTTATCAGGTTGTGAAGCCCCTTGTGAAGATGCAACAACAGCCTAGTTTGTGATATAGTTCCCAAGGCAGTTGCTTTGGGTGTAGCTGGCAGCCACCTGTGCCCTGAGTGGGTTTCATTTCCCATTGTTTTCAAATATTGAACCTCTTACCTTCTTGGCTGTGGATAAATCTGTTTCTAGATCTCAAGTTAAGCCTAATTGTGTGTTCCCTCTGATCTCTCTGTCTTGTTTCACAGCATCCTTGGTCTCTTGCTTATGTGGTAGGAATACCCAGCTGAAGGTCCATTTGGGTTCAGTGTCCTGCAGAAACCCTCTTCCCTTGTGTGTTGGACTAGCTGGGGCAATAATGGCCAGACCACTCCCAGTGTGTGAAGAGTAGCTCTGGCAGCAGAAGCACATCACGGTGGCTTGCGCTGCTCCTTAGGAAGGCTGGCTAGACAAGAATAAGTTATCTTTTTTGGCCTTTTTTAATATGAGAGTGAATGGATATCTTTCTGACTGAAAGTATCAGGAAGCAGATCTGTTAAGTAAGAATGTGCCTTTTTTTCCCCTCCTAGAAGTAATTTTGCAGTGAGTAACTGTTCTTTTGGTCTATCTGAAGGTGGCATGTATTATTCATATAGGCTAGATTGGTTTTAGTAAAGATAATTCTCTTCAGATAACATAGGAAAAAAACCTCATTTATTAGGTTCAGGTTCTTCATGTTCCTGGGGCACTGGTCATGAACAATAGCTCTGATATTGTAGATTTTCTTTGTCTTAGGTTAAATGGTTTGGATTTTTTTATTTTATTTTTTTAACTAGAGCCCTTCCATAATAAAAAAGAGCTTTTGTCTTTCCTCCTTCTGTATGTTGGCAAACATCCAGATAGTTAAATGAAAGCAGTGTGAGGTGGCTAGCCAGCTTGAGAGGTCCAAGTTTCTTTCTCAGGTCCTTTTGGGAGACCTTTAGTTCAGGCTCAAACTACCTTTTTAAACTAATGAGTCTTGGGAACACTTCTCTTGTAAACAAAGCTGATATCTTGGTGGTTGTATACATATAGTGCTCTGCCCTATAGTAGAGTTCCATCAGGCTTCTGATAGCAGTGGCTTCTGACAACAGCATAGAAAATAAGGAAAGCTTCATACTGGAAGTATCTGATTCAGGAGTCAAAAATACCCTGAAGGTCATCAGGACTATGTATATCAGTGGGAGATCCCAAGAGCATCTTGAAGCTGTAGCATGAGATAATATAATTAAAAGCTGACTCCTAATATAGAATTAATTTATAACACATTCTGTATTAACTCATGTATTTTGTGACACTTGTTTAACTGTGCAAGCATGATATCCTGTGATGCTACTTTTTTCAATGAAGTTGTTTTTAATTAGAAGTAAAAATAAATTTCATTGTTGGGAAACATTTTCTCATCATTATCTTATGCATGCATTATGCTCAGTAAATGAAGCCAAGTATGCTACCTAGTCTTGTCTCATTAAGAAATTGATTCAGAGAGGTACTAAGTGTCCCTAGCTCTAATTCTCTTGCTGAGAGTTGAAAGCACACAGTGCCTGCACAGCAGATTAGGTGTATGACACCAGCTCAGTGAAGAGATGGATCCTTGTCATGCTGTCATGTTCAGGAGGGGTGCAAAACTGCAAGAGTTATATATAATCTGTGGTTTCAGAAATGTTTATATTTTTTTCCAAATTTCTTGGGCATTGTTATCAGAGAGAACTTGTAGAATAGTGTATCCTGGACAAATTGAGATGGATAAAAGAGCTGGTGGTTTTGAGCCTAAGCAACATGTTTTGGGTAGTAAAACCAAATTAGTGATTCATTTCACGTGATGCTATCCACTAGAACTGTTGTGGGGCTGTTCCAGAAGTTTTGATTGAATGCTTAGGGGCATTAGGGAATATGCTTTCATATTTGTTTCCAGATTTTTATTCCATAAAAGGTTAATAATTGATGACTTTAAATTTGCAATGGGGAAAACCCAGTGATATTTAAAACTGCACACTTTAGATGGATAGTTCTATTCAGATGCAATTTAACATGAAAATTGATGCATTAGAGTTACTGTATTAGATGATGCATTAGAGTGCTGTATTAAAGCTTTGTCTTTGCACTATCCTTGTCCAGTTCAGGGTCTCATTTTGAAAACAACCCGTCTTTGTCTGCCCTTTAGTTTTGATGGATGTCTCTTCTTGTTCTCCTCTATTTTTGCTGTAGGTAACAATTGTCCCATGAGGATTTCGTATTCCATTGATATTACCTTATTAATTAACCTTGCTAGAGGCTTATTAACCACTCTAATTTATATTTAATATCAAAGCATAGTAAGAAGGTGGAGATTTGTTGCCTTATTACTGCTAAAAGTAATTCTGAAACACAAGTTCATCCATTTTAATTAAAGTATTGATCCAATAGTGGTGATACTACAGAATTTTCCCAATCTGTACATATTGAGCTGGGTTGTAAAGAGCACTGTATTGATGAGAGCTACGGCTCAGCATTTAATAAGATTGCTGAAGTTTTAACAGCACGTGCAATTTAGAGTGCAGTTTATTCTGAAAAAGATAAATTGCAATGGCACTTTCTTACTCAGTTGATGTTCACAGAATCATAGCATGGTTGAAGAGTTGGATGGGACCTCCGGAGGTCGTCTGGTCCAACCCCCCTGCTCAAGCAGGGCCACCTACAGTCCACGACCCAGGACCATGTCCAGATGGCTTTTGAATATCTCCAAGGATGGAAACTCTGCAACATCCCTATGTAACCTGTGCCAGTGCTCAGTCACCCCCATGGTGAAGAGGTGTTTCCTGATGTTTGGGCAGAACCTCCTGTGTTTCAGTTTGTGCCCATCACCTCTGGTCCTGACACTGGGAACCACTGGAAGGAGCCTGGCTCTGTCCTCTTTGCACTTTCTCTTCAAGTATTTATATAAAATTGATAAGATCCCCCCCTGAGCCTTCTCTTCTCCAGGCTGAACCATCCCAGCTCTCTCAGCCTTTCCTCTTAGGAGGGATGCTCTGGTCCCTTCATCATCTTTAGTGGCCCTTTGCTGGACTCTCTTCAGTATGTCCATGTCTGTCTTGTACTGGGAGCCCAGAACTGGACAGTTTCTTATAGGTATTCTGACTACATTGTTCCTGACCTGAAACCATTTGTTTCAAGGTCTAATGTCCACTTTTTGTACATGATAGCTAATGGATGACATAATTTACCTATAGCAATGTCTCAGTCTTCTGTAGGGCTTTGTTTTCTTCCCTTCAGAAGAGGGGGATACCAGCCAGTCCCATTAGGTGTCAGAAGAACGACCCATGTTGTGTATCTTTGGAAAGCCAGTCCCGCTGACATGATGCAGCTCCTGTGTTGGCTGTGCAGGCAAGCTGACTTTTCAGGAGTGATGATATGGGGAGGCAGTCCTTGAGGAAAGACACTACTTTACTTAATAAGTAATAGCGTTATGTATGAAAATAGCTGAGGAAAAAGGAAAGCTGCCAGACCTCAATTTACCCCTTTTTCCTTTTACTGAGGACTTAATTTCAAAGGAAAATGTACTAAGTAGGGGGCTGGGGAGGAGGAGGTTGTGGGACAGGGCAGGCAGGCCTCAGTACTTTCCAGCATGTCTCCCAAGGTTTTTATATTTAAGTTTTCATATTGTAAAGACAAAAAGTCAGTCCATTTCTGTAAGTGCCTCTAGTGACAAACTTGCTAATAGATTTGAGAAGACAAGATGGAGCAAAACTCTAATCGACCTAAACTACTTGGCCCTTTTAAACTAGATCCTTCATGTTTGTGCAGTTTCTTGGAGACTAGCTCTGTTGAGAGAGAGGTATGAATGTGCTTTTGATTCAGGTAAATGCTTGTTTCTTTTGAATTGCGCATCTAAGGATAGGTGTGGAAGAGGTCTTGCACTGGTTCAGTTGGCTCTAGTATACTGTATGCTGTTACATGAGGATTAAATCAAGGTGCATCTTTGTAGGCACAGTACAGCCTCGTGAACTTGCAGTGAGCCGATTGCAGAAGTAGGATTCAGTAAGTTTGGCTTTCTGAGCTACTCCAAGCTTTTCAGTAGTGGTATACCCTTGTTACTCTCTATTTGTGTTTTGTTCTGTACTTTTGAAATATTTATTAAGAAAGAATCAATAATAAAATATTTATAATAAGATTCCTGCTACTGCGTTCTGGAAAGTGTATGAAAAAATAGGTTCATGTCCTTCCCATCAAAGCAGGATCAGTGGTTCTTTTAAATCCATCCATTCCTGATCACTTCCAATGTGACATCCTAATCCTCTGCATGTGACAACACAATCCTCTTCACAGCAACCAATTGTGAGAAATATTCACATGATTCAGAACATTAATATAAGTTGGGTTTAGGCCTAATTGATTGTTATTAGTTTTTACATTCATAGGGAACAGAATTTTGAAGATGATGTAACGGTACCTTAGCCGTATGTTACTCTAACATTGGCAAGTCAGTCTATACTGGCTTTTTTCATTTATTGAAACTCAGCTTTTTAGCTCGAGCAGCTTGCTTCAACTGCATATAATCAATTTTCTCAAAATATAAATGGTCACTTACATGAGGCTGACTTGCAGCAAGTCATCCTGAAATACTAATGCATAGTGTCTGAAAGACTTACTGCAAAAGCTATTATTGAAAGACAATGAAAATGCATTCCTTGAGTTTGCATTGAGTAGAGTTGTTTATTTTTGGTTTGATGTCCTGGTTTTGGCTGGGATAGAGTTAATTTTCTTCACAGCAGCTAGTAATGGGCTATGTTTTGGATTTATGCTGAAAACAGTGTTCATAATACAGGGATGTTTTAGTTGCTGAGCAGTGCTTACACAGAGCCAAAGCCTTTTCTGCTTCTCACACTGCCCCACCAGCAAGTAGGCTGGGGATGCACAAGAAGCTGGGAGGGGACACAGCTGGGACAGCTGACCCTAACTGGCCAAAGGGGTACTCCATACCATATGATGTCATGATCAGCATATAAAGCTGGGGGAAGAAGAGAAAGGTGGGGGGGAGAACGTTCGGAGTGATGGCGTTTTGTCTTCCCAAGTAACTGTTACGTGTGATGGAGCCCTGCTTTCCTGGAAGTGGCTGAACACCTGCCTGCCGATGGGGAGGAGTGAATAAATTCCTTGTTTTGTTTTTGCTTGTGTGCGTGGCTTTTGCTTTACCTATTGAACTGTCTTTATCTCAACCCATGAGTTTTCTCACTTCCACTCTTCTGATTCTCTCCCCCATTCCACCGGGGTGCAGGAGTGAGCAAGCGGCTGTGTGGTGCTGAGTTGCCCACCGGGGTTAAACCATGACAGTCCTTTTTGGTGCCCAGCATGGGGCTGGAAGGGTTCAAGATAACAAATTTGATTGGAGTGTGCTAGATTGAATTTGTAGCTGTTATTGCTGTTTAGGTATTAATCGGCAGGCTTCTGTGCTTGCCATGAGGCTTGCTTGTCTTAATGTATATTAGTCTAGTGCTTGTTAGTGGCTGCTTTTTGCTTTCACTGCTTGCTGTACTGCTCATCATCTTACAGTGCTGTGCCTGGGAACATTTTGATGACAGCAATGGCCATGCACCTGGGCTGGCAGATGACCAGGGCATCGCTGCTGTTTCTGTGCTGCTGTACTGGACAGGTTGGAACTCCATTGTGAACTTGAGTCCAAGGGACTGTGACCTGTGGATGAGTCCATGTTGGGAGCAGGACACCCTAAAGCATCTGTGGCTGGGGATAAGCCTATGCCAGAGAAGGTGTACATCCCTAAGTGTCTATGGCCGTGGTTATGTCTGTGCCGCAGCAGGTATCTGAGGGGATTGTGGCCCAAGGGTAAGTCCACGCTGGAGAAAGTACACCTTGAAGCATCTGCGGCTGTGCATGAGGTCATGCTAGGGCACCTCAAAGCGTGTGGCCATGGGTAAGCCCTCGATAGAGCAGGTACGCCCCTGGAGGGACTGCAGCCATGGGTAAGGCCATGTTGGAGCAGGTTTACTTCTGAAGGGATGGTGGCTGTGGATAAGGCCACACTAGAGCACGTCAATCTCTGAAGGCACTGTAGCCCATGGAGAAGGCCATGCTGGAAAAGGCACACCTTGAAACATCTGTGGCTGTGGGTAAGTCTATGCTGCAGCAGGTGCACCCCTGAAGAGACTGTGGCTCATAGATAAGGCTCCTCTTAGAGCAGGTGCACCCCTAAGGGACTGCAGTCTGTGGATAAGTCTAGGTCAGAGCAGGGGCAAGGGGAGGACTTCTTTGTAACATTTGGTTATTTCTTGCTAACCAAGTGTGTTTCTATAGTGAAGCTACTGGGTTTTTTTAACTTATGTTCATTATGGATGTATTCATCTATACATACGTTCATATGTGTTTCTTGGCAGAAAAGCAGTTATGTACCACTGAGGGTCAGAGAACTGTCATTCAGGAGTTCAGTCTTTTATGATTTAACAGAACTATTTATGCCAGACAGGTATCGGGATGGAGTTTATGTGGCAAGGCTGAGCCATAGAGATCACTGAAGAAGTAGTAGTAACAGGTGAATAAGCTAGAAGCTTTCAAATTCCATATTTGCATCAAAATGGAGAATTAAGTAATAGCAATATGTATATGGTTACAAACCTTCAATAAATAAGTAAACTATTAGGGTGCAGAAAATGGTCTTATATGTTTTACCTAATTTAGTAAAACAATACCAAGCCTACATATGTTTACTTGCTTGGGTTTTTTTTCCACCCAATGACTCCTATTCTGTAAAAATTTAAGAAGTTTATTCTTTTTTTTTAGAGGGGATGACTTAGCAAACTTAGCTTAGAGGAACACAACATAAAATTATTTTGGGGAAAAAGAGAAAAAAATGCTTGAAACTTCCAGTAATCTTTCTTAATTAAGTATAGGAACGCTTTGCATTGTGAAGTCAAGTCAATATGTAATCCTGGAATTCTTGTGTTATAAGCGCCCAATTATGTTTAACTTGCCTTCAGTGGGAAGACTAAGCAAGTTTTGTCTTCATAGTTATGTCACTGAACAGTGAGTTTTTAAAAGTTTTAAAACTTTTTATGTTTTGGACTAGATCTTATGTGTCTCTTGCCTGAGACTGAGTAATGATGGCTGCTGAATAGAAAGACCTTTTCTTGTTTGCAAAGCAATTTCAACAAAGCAGGTGGTAGCACACTGTTGTACCTCCCTTGGTTTACTTTTGTCTTGTCTACTGTTTTGAGTTGCAAAAAGGATTTTAATTTATCAAAAAATAAAAGGAACAGCTAAAAAGGAGGATGCTTGGAGTCAGAATGAATAATGTTGAAAGGTAGACACTCAAGTAAATGTGTTCTGCCAGTTAAAGGAAAAAGTCTGAAAAGACAAAAACAGAGAAACGCATTGAAAAGCAGAATGGAAGATTTGTTAGAAATAAAAAGACATCCTTAAAAAACTGAAAGCAGTATCCATTGAAGAAAATAGAAAAGAACATAACTCTGACATTTTAAAGGTAAAACCACAAAAAAAAAATTTCAAAGCCAAATTTGTAAGTGCATAACAGCTAATAATAATAAGATACCTAATAAGCAAGAAACAAGTTTACCAGGGAGTCAGCAAAGCTGATAATTATGAGGATGAAAAGGAGGCATTACTGGTGGATAATGTAATTGCAGCACAGCTAAGCTAATTTTTTTTCCACTGGAGTTCATGTCTGAAGAAATCAAGAGTGTTTCCCCCCTTGAAATATTGGATAGAAGGTTGCAATAATGTTGCCACTTTTTTGTTACGGAAAAAGATTCCTGTGAATCAAAAGCAACTATGAAGACTTCTGAGGGACCTTGTGGTTTTAGTAATTAAATGCAGATGAGATTAAACTTTGGTAAGTACCCAGCAATGTATGTGGTGAAGAGGAAGAAAACCCCTTATCCTTTAAATTAGTAAATTAGCTGTTGCTATTAAAGCAGGACTTATGGATAATGTCTTAGGAATTGTTTCAGTACTCAGTGGTACTGAACTATGGAATCTAAAAGGATGTTGACAATATACTAGTAAAATAAAGAACCAATCAGAAAACATGACTTGTGCGAATGTGTAAAGCTGTACCACGTCCACTTCTCAACACTATAGGCGCTTCCCTAACGTTATAGTTACTTTAAAATATTAGAGCAGTAGTAAATGTACAGCAAAGGTTGTCATGTTTGATCAAAGCTATGGAATATTTTCTGTCTGAGGACTAAAACTTTTCAGCTTAAGAAAGAAATCCAGCTGTATGGGGGTAGTTCAAATAGGTTTTTAAAATCCTGAGTGGAGTAAAGGATGTGAATATAGACTTTTGTTTTCACTGTGTCGCATTAATGGTGTGAGTTAGAATACACGATTGAATAGGGAGGAAACAGGTTGTTTAGAAAGAGCAAATGAATGAACAAACCAGGCTCTCTTCCTACAGGGTACTTAACCTGATGGTACTGGAAGTGTACTTAAGATTGTCTACAGAAAAAAGATGATGAGATATGTAGGAAGAGGGAATATTCTTTATTACACCAAGAAAGACAGTTATTAAAAGCAGAGTCATCTGAAGAAAACCCTGCTGTGTCCAAAACCCATGTCTTTCCTCTTCACCTGCCTGGCTGCATTGGCTGCTCAAATAACCAAGTTGTGGAAATTACCAAGGATTAAATAATCATAAAAATTGTGTACAGCCACATAGTTTAAACAAAGGAAAAGCATTTCTTTTGAATGCAGATTTTCTTGCATCTGTACCTGGTTCTTCTAATGACTCCATGACAGTGTAGGCATTAGATTGATGTGCTTGTGTCAAAGGCCCAGTTGTTTCACTGTTTTTTTAATCTTTGTGGCAGCCATTGTACCAATAATGTATTTTACTATAATCTTACTTTTGGTAGACTTTACCTTTTAAGTTTTACAAAGACTTAAACTAATTAGTCCTATTTCCAAATATGTGGCCTAGTAATTGATGGAAGTCTGTATGTTCTTAATATGTACAGTGGGTACCAAATTCAGATCCATATTTATGTCTACCTGTAGTCTGGTAAAAGCACAGATGCCTTTTGCTTTGTTTGCATCTTTTCCTTGAGAAAAGCCACAGTCTGGTCTGAAGTTTAGACTGTCCATTTGATACTGTTCTGCTTTTTGCATAGCATGACTTCAGTATATTTCTAAGTGGTCATTTCAGTTTTAAGTATCTTAGTTAATATTTACTGCAATATTGTTAGATTAATTAGTTGCTAAAGAAGTTAGCAATGAGTTCTTTAGCTCCCCAGCAACTAAGAAAAGGAAACTGAAAGGCAGTCTAGTTGACATGCCTGCTAGAGAATATGAAGAGTCTATTTTGAAAGAGAATTAAAGGAGACCTAGTAGTAAGTGGGGCTGTGTGTGTGTGTGTGTTTGACTCATTTAGCCTTTATACCAGACATAACTGTTACTGTTTCAGACGGCGGAAGGATCTGCACTCTCCTTAATACATGTGAACATCTTGCAGTTAAACCTTTTTTCTTGTAAATAAGACTGAACTAGTTCATATTTATTGTCATTCTGCTGTTCCTGAAACCTTCAATATATGCCCTGTAATCTTTCAAATAGGCTAGAAATAATAACACTCTCCACTGATAAATCTTATTAATATATAAATGCAGCAGTGGTATTTTAAGAATAATTAAAGTAGTCTTGTTTAACGAACCGTTGATTTGAACAGATAGCCCACTGGCTTGCCAAAGTATATTCATTAAACATGAATGCTGTTCAAAACAAGGACTGCGAATTTCTTTTGTTTCTCCTTTTTTAGTTAAAATCTGACATACTTATTTCCTAAAAGAAAAAAACAGACCATTTCAATCCTCAGTATGTCCCTTTTACCTAGTGTTATGATGCCCTGTCATGTTTCAATTAAGTTAATTTTTCTACTTTTTCTGCTTATATATGTAAGTTTGTTCTAGCTGTTTCTGGTATTTTGTTGGTCTTTTAGGCTGTTAAAGTTTTGGTTCCTCCCTCCCTTAATGTTTTCAGCTTTTTGACCTGTAATTATATGTGGTTTTCCTGGTTTTGAATTGTACTGTTCTTCTGCCTTACAAGAACAGCTTCTGACTTCTGAAATGTCGTGCCTAAGCATTTCCTTCCTCCAATTGTTGCTTACCTCACTGAGGAATAAAGAAAATCTCAACTAGGAAATTACTTGACCATTTCACTTAATCGCAGATCATCATAGTTATCCATATTTCTCGGGTTGGAAAATTACACCAGCAGTAGATTAGTTTACAAAATCCTTATGAGGTTATAAACAGTTGAAAACAGTATTGTTCTATTTGGAAAAATACATAGAATATTAAGTCAAATAAGCTGTCTTATAGTTCGAGAGAAGAAATTTATGGATTTAATTCATTCTCTCCTTGCCCCACTGTCCTCCAAGTGTGACCCACCATTTTAGTGTAACTTCATTTCTTATAGCATGGACTTTCTCTGTTCTGGTCTGCTCTCACCTTGAACACTGCATGGACTGTGCCTTGGAGTAGGGGCTGCTTGAGTGGCAGTTATTGCTACAGATAGTGATGGGGATCTAGTCATTCAGGAGGGTGACTAAGGAGGATTTAACAAATAACATGCACTGCTTCAGCAGGGCTGAAAAGCAAGGACCAGAACAGAGGGTGTTGAAGCAGTGTTTTAGTACACAGGCACTGTGTTGAGAGTGACTGGTTGGTGACCTTATGGTTAGAAATCTGTCTTTCCAATTAAATTGGATGGGCATAACTCCTTAAAGGGAACTTAGTGTCCTTTATCACCTCTCACAAAGAAGGGTGAATGCCTCTGTGAGATGGGCGCTGTCATGCTGGATGCGCAGAACTGCCAAGCAGACATACAGTGTACCTAGCATCCTCATTTTCCTACTGCACCATGTACAACCTCATCTCAGTAGTTATAAAGGCTTCTATTAAAGCAGGTTTGTATCCAATTAAGGTATCAGGAGATCAGTTATACTTTTACATGCCCAACATCCAGATGAGATCCTTTTTCATGATCTCAGGGTGCAAATGGCTTGAGATACTCTGTGGAGATGATTGTCTGGATATGAGGATGCTTTGACTAAGGCCAAAATGGATTCTAGCAGTCCCCTTAAAGTAATGACTCAATTGGAAAAGGCGGGCTTATTTCAGCTGATACTTTCAGTTGAAACATGGAACCTTTAGTGTCTTGTTCAGTTTTGGTTTTTTGCTTATTTCACTGTATCTGGTTCTTATTTGAAGAGCAGGCCGTGTGAACAGTGAGGCTGTTTAAAAGTTCCTCGTGATTGCTGTGGCTTTCAATAAATTTTCAGAGTGGGGCTAGGATTTGAGTTTTTTCCAAAAGTGATCTTAACTGGGGCTTTCTCCCCCTGCCCCCACCATTGGTATGCTTATTTCTTTCAGTAGTTAGTGCATTCCAGATGTCAGGGTTATGTGTTACGTGTCAAACAGCATAGATTGGATTGGATTCACTTTTTACTGCGATGAACCCATGGAGAAGTCAGTTTGTAATGTGTGAAGTGTGAGAATAAGAAATTGCTCTGTGCCTCTTAATTAGTGCAGGAGTTGTTCTTGTGAAGGCATGGAAAGGAACAGGTAGCAGCTAGAAATGGTACTGATGGAGAAACTGGATGGCTTTGTGTTTGGAGAGGGCATGGTAGCCAGGCCGGAGCTGTGCGCAGTGTCGTCAGGAAGGTGAGCCTGCTTTCTCCTACCCTGAGAGAAGCGAGTTCCCAGTACCTTCACAGATCTCTCTCTAGAGCTGTATGGAGCGTGCTGGGGAAGAGACCATGAAGAGAAAGCCTGGTGGGCTGAGCAGAGGCATGCTGTCCCCATCAGCAGGTAGAGACAGCCTTGAAGCAGTCTTGTCCAGCAGAAAACTTGTTGCTGCATTGTTTGTCATTACCTGTTGCCTTTCATGGCAGTAGGATCCCAAATATCAGTAGGAGCTCCCGAGGCAGCATTTTCTTCAAAAATCTTCCTGAATATGGAACCATATCTGCTGCAGTTCTCACAAAGTGGGAAAACAGACATCTGTTTTCTGATAGTATAGCTGAGAGGAAATACCCCTCCCCCAAAAGGCTGGAGATAGAAATATTGTTAAAACTGAGGGAGTAAGAGGAGAAAGAAGCAGCTTGCTACAAACATCATATTAGGATCTCCTGGTTATCCTTTCTTTTCCTCTCCATCTTTGTGTGCTCCCTGGGTGCTTCCTCTTTGCTGTCCTGCACTGTACTTGTAGACCACTGGAGGGATCAGATCGCAGTGGACGAAACCTGAGACTACAAGTCCTGTTAACTACCAGTCAGCATCGCCAGCCTCAATTAAGAGCCACTCAGGTTCTGAGTTTATAGATTCTATTGATTTCCCCTCACCCCCCCAAATAAACTGCCAGAAATTAGTGTGGTACTTGAAAAAGACAAGAAGCAATCAATGCACTATTTTTAGTTATAAACATTGGAATTATAAATAGACATGACAGGTGTCTTTAAGTGATTGATTAAATATAAATAATTGAGCAACTTTTGCCTCTTTTTTCTAAAGGAGAGGAAACAAAGTGCACTAATGGTTGGTGCAAATTTTAGTTTGAAAAGACACTGTCAGTACTAGGACAAGTTATCTTACTCTTTATTGTCCTTTATTTCAGGATCAAGAAAATTTGGCTAGACCTGATTGGTTAATTATGATGGTCTTTCACTGGAATTCTATAAAGTTTCAAAATTGTTACTCGGGGAGTGTTGGGTGTTGGTATGGCTCTGACGGTACGGGGCAGTGTTCTCTCCTACCTCCCTGTCCCAAGAGATAAGAACATTTCTGGCATATGTTTCTGTCTCTTCTCTCCTCAGCTATCTAACCATCAGGGTACTGCCAAGTGTGATTTTTTCAGGGCCAGCAATTGTAGACCTGTCCTCCAGATGTACTCTTTCCCCCCACTTCAGTAGATAAGTTGAAATTTCTGATTTTCATTTCACACTGGAGCCAGAACATATTTGGGAATTTTCTCCAATGTGGAAATGCCCTTCCTTGCCCAGCTCTACTACACATTTGCACATGAGTAAAATAATTGCATTCAAGTGTTTGCTTGCCTGAGCTGCAATATGACTTTTAGGTTCTCCTGAGTTGGGTTTACTGTTGTACTGGTTGTAGTGATCTGGTTTGGGATATTAGAAGGCATTGTTTTTGTGCACTGCAAGACCAAGAATTGTAATGATTTTCCAGTAAGTTCATTCAATGCCCATTCTTCAAGACTTCAAAGACTTCACCTTTGGGACTAGGTGGTATTATGTTGTGCTGAATTTCAATAGAATGAATGGGATACAGAAAGGAAGGGTATTTAACACTGTTTTATAGTGCTGCAAGACTTGGTTGTTAAATAAATATCTGAGTACTGAGTCCTTGGTCTACTTGATTACAAAGTAACCAGTCACTGGTTGGAGAAAAAAGAAATCTATGAAACTTTTTTTTTTAAGAATGAAGAAACCCAACAAAAGAATAGTTAATTACAAAACTAATATTTTGTTGTGATAATGACATCTAGCTATTTCTGTATCATATAATTAAAATCTTGGGGTTAAAATATTACAGGCATACTAACTAATGCTTTTAGAAGAAAGGAGGAGAAATTAGTGGTCAAGGGGTGGGGTGGCCGCTGCTGCTGTTGGAGCACAGCTCTCTTAGACACCTCACAAGAGGAACACATGGAAAGGAATGACAAAGATCAGAAACGGTGTCTGTTTCTGCAGCTGATGCTCAGTGCTAAAGGCAAGTGGGCAGCATGTTCCCTCCTTAACCTCTGCTTGCTAAGACTTGTCAAGTTTGTGTAGGATAACAGTAGGCTGCTTAAGACACTGATTTCAGGAGTGCCTTGAGTTGCTGACTTGCAGCAGTTTTGTGCAGAGGAAACCAACTCGGTTCACTAGCTTATGCTTCTGTAAACAGAAGCTGTAAAGAGGGTAGGGTTGTGTGGGGAATGAGAAATCTCCTCTTTCAGGATTTAGCTGATGCTGGTAGCTATGAGCCCCCTTCCCTTACCCTGTAAGGATAGAAAAAAAAAATATCCTGTGACTTTCCTTTGAGGTATCACCAATAGATGCTCTCTCATAAGGTCAGATTTTCCCTAAGATCACCGAAGTATAGGTAATGAATTTACCTCTGGTAACCAGCATTTTCTGAGCAAATACTCCTGGCTTCTGCTGCAACTCTCACAAATTTATGTATATTTCCAGTAAAACAAGTCACGTGAGTTGGCTGGTTTAGCTCTGATGTGTTGAGGTATGTAGCTGCCTGTATTAAAGGGGCCTTCCATTATCCTGCTGGCCTGGCTTGGTTGGCCCAGCAATTAATGCACGATCTTCCTACACAGTGACAGTATTTGGAGAATTAGGTGGCACCCTCATAGCTGGGATAGCAAATCATCTTTGGCTCTTAGCAGATGGCATAAATTAGAGCAGCCTAAATTATGGGAATGAAAGAAAATTGCAAAGAGGGGAGAGGGGGTAAGCATAAAGGGGGATGTATTCTTGGAATGTGTGTTAAGCATGTGTCCTGCAGATTGTGAAATATCTAGGAGTATTTTGATGACAAAATACAGAAGTGAATAGTAGAACATATAATAAAAAGCCCATTTAGATAAGTGTTTTCTTGTAAATTGATTTAGTACTGCAGCATGCAAAATGCTGTTTACAAAAAAAGAAAAAAAGGAAACTGTTTCCACAGTAATTGTGGAAATTCATTAGTGTCAATTTTAAAGAGTTGGTATTAGGATTTGCTTGAAAAATTCTGACCAGGTTCCATTTGTTTTAAAAGTTAACAGGAGACATTTCTTCCAGGTTTGCAGTAGCTAATTCATTAATAGTTTGCTATTTAATGAATGCACATTACTTGTTTTCTGCAATGTCCTGATATTTTCTGTGGTCCTTATGAAAACCAAAGCTTCTGGTTTGTTTCTTATTACTTCCTTAGTTGAGTCAGTGCATTTGGACTGCTGTTGACTCGAAAAATTTGGTTTCGATTTTTTTTACTGTGCAGTGTGTACTGTAATGAACACTTTTTTTTTTCCCCAAGGCTGCAGTTTTTACTGCATTTAGGGTCAAATGAGGCTATGCAGGGAGGCAGTGTTCATTTGACAATGTCTCATTCAAAAAAAACCAAACCAAAAAAACCAAACAAACACAAACCCAAACAACAAACAAACAAAAAACCAAAAACAAAACAAAAAACCAAAAACCCACCATGGTATTTCCTATGCTGCAGCCAGGGCTCAGTGTGAGACATGACTTTTCAATCTACAAAGTTTGTGGAAGGTTGCTAGTAACTAGTTTTTACTCATCATTTTTGGAGATTTGCAAGCTTGCTTTTTTCCTTGGGATGAATACGTCTTCAAAGGGAACATGCATCTTTCTGCATGCGGACACATGCATGGGGAAATCGAGCTCATCTGAGCTGTTCAGTGCCTGGCGAGTTACTCGAGTCTTTACGACCATTGTGCTAGGAAAAGGGAGTGTGTGCGTATATAGGTGGTGTGATTTATAATACAACAAGTTTTGTGCTGCTTTGAGCAGCAGTAACCCCTCTCTGCCTTGTGTTTGGGACCAACATGTGGTTGGGAGAACAGAAACACAGTACTGCCTACTGTAATGGAAGGCCAAGGTGAATATCTTCTGAGGCTGACTGCCCTGGTTTTTGCTTCCATTTACTCCAGTTCATTCAGTACTATTTTGGATACACAGTTAAAAATAGCATCAAAACAATCTCTCCTAAAAATCACACCAGAGTGTACAGAAACTGCTCTGCAAACAGTGACAGCCTGCTTTGTGTCCTCTCCACCCCAGCAAGTCTAGATCCCCACCTATCTCCCCGTGGCTCCTGCACAAGGAGCAGTGCCGGGGAAGCTGGCCTGGGGCTGTTGGGGTGCTGGGGTGTTCCTGCTGACAGGCCTGCCAACCATTACCAAATCAGCTGCAGAATAACTGAGCTTTTCCTTTTGGCTGAACAAAACTAATGACCTTTCTGTTGGAGTCTAACCCTTTTAGTCACCTAATTGCAGGACTCAAGGCAATCTTGAGACTTCACCCCTTTCTTACGTTTACTTGAAACTCACTAACAGGCTCAAACCATGTTAAAAATACTGCAATCTGAGAAAATCATCTTGTAATAATCTAGTAAATGCAGGCAGATTCAGATTGTTTCTCATAGATAAGAGAATTCAGATGCTCTTCGACATAGCCAGTCTTGGGTTTATGCTGCCTCTGTTAAGAAGTGCCTCTTCAGCACACAGTGATGCTCTTAAGTTTCTTTGTATTTGCTCACATCTATCCTTCATATCCTGTGGCTCACCATTGATTCTGTTGGCAGAAATTTGCCCGTCTCCTTGAGTCTTCTCCTGATTTTACTAAGATAAAGAAACTTTCTAAATTTCAAAATTAATTAGGAACAAATATGCTAATTTCAGTATTTCATCCATAAAGAAATTTCATATGTATAGGCATAATTTATAGTTATAGTATATCATGTTGTTTTTTGAACTAGAAGCAGTGACATTCTGTTTCCTTAGTTTCTCCTTAGACATATCAGACAAACAATGTAATATTTCTGCTTATCTATCTAGAGAAGTGTATGATCTTATATTACAAAGTAATAGATCATGTGTGACTGTTCCATAAAGCTTTCTCAGGTTCTAATGAGAAAAATTAATTAAGCATGGTATTAAATCATGCTGTTTATTCTTCTGTTCTATTTAGCTGAAAGGCTGCTGTTCAATTTTCATGTTGGAAGTAACTTGTATTAAATTTCTGTGCATGGTCAAGATGGCTATGTAGGGCTTCAAAACAAAATGATAGACTCCAGGTTCTTCATTCATACTTTCTTGTAGTAGGCATATAGTTCGCCAAGGGGAAGTGCCAAGTCCTGCACCTGGGGAGGAACAATGCCATGCACCAATATATGTTGGGGATTGCCCAGCTGGAAGGCAGCTTGGCAGAAAAGAACCTGAGGGACACCAGGTTGAACATGAGCCAGCAGTGTGCCCTTGCTGCAAATAAAGCTAATAATGGTATCCTCGGCTGCATTAAGCAAAGCATTGTCAGCAGGTCAAGGGAGGGGATCCTTTCCCTCTGCTTAGCACTGGTGAGGCCACACCTGGAGTGCTGGGCCCAGTTCTGGGCTCCACAGGACAAGAGAGAGATGGACATACTGGAGGGAGTCCAGCAAAGGGCCACTAAGATGATGAAGGGACCAGAGCATCCCTCCTAAGAGGAAAGGCTGAGAGAGCTGGGATGGTTCAGCCTGGAGAAGAGAAGGCTCAGGGGGGGATCTTATCAATTTTATATAAATATTTGAAGAGAAAGTGCAAAGAGGACAGAGCCAGGCTCCTTCCAGTGGTTCCCAGTGTCAGGACCAGAGGTGATGGGCACAAACTGAAACACAGGAGGTTCTGCCCAAACATCAGGAAACACCTCTTCACCATGGGGGTGACTGAGCACTGGCACAGGTTACATAGGGATGTTGCAGAGTTTCCATCCTTGGAGATATTCAAAAGCCATCTGGACATGGTCCTGGGCCGTGGACTGCAGGTGGCCCTGCCTGAGCAGGGGGGTTGGAACAGATGACCTCCAGAGATCCTTTTGAACTTCAACCATGCTATGATTCTGTGATATGTAAATGTTTCTGTTATTTCTGTGGTTGTGGTAGTATCTAATGGCAATAGTGTTTATTGCACAGTATTGATAAAGTAGTAAGTAAGTAATGATAGAGCATAAGAGGAATTTGCAACCCAGTCTGAAAAATGCTGCAATTATTTTTTGAATTTGAGAGCCACTGTAGTAAAAGCCAAGCAGCAGTGGTAAGTAGCTACATGGTGTTGTACTGTAGATGAGTGTAATGGAAAAGCACAAAATTAAAAGGTAACATCCTATTGTAATACTGTTGCATGTACTGTGGTAATATAAAGGACAGTAACATACAGATTTGTGTGTACGTATGTCATATATTTGCTCATTCTGGGTATTTAATTACATAAAACATTTTATAATTAGGAACACTGCCTCATTAAAGTTAATTTCTAAACTTCTATATTTTGTATAACATAGATTTGTCATTCTTTAAGAATGAAACTAGTGACAAATAATTAAATTGCCAGTAATAAAGCTGTACAGTGGTTAAAAAAAAACTCACTTTAATTGGGCAGGATTGTACTTGTGATAATTTGTAAAATGAGGCAAATTTGCTCTTTAATCTTTCGAGCAGAAAAAAACAGGATGCATAAATCATCTGTATTACCTTAGAGTGAGAGCAGCAGATATCACAAGAATATCAGTAGCAGAGGAACGGTATAACTGAAAGGTACATTACAGTGCATCAAATTTTGTAGCAATGACTTTACAGACCCCTTCCTCCACAATTCTTTTTCACCAGCCTTTGCCATTTACATTAGTGTTCTTCTGTTTAAAGAGCTAAATAATTTTAATACACTGATGACAGAACATGAAACTCTTCACCTTGAGATCACTAGTTCAAATTCAAATATAATTGGCAATGACAAAGTAGTTGCCCTTTGTTCAGCAGCCTGTCTTGCAGTGAGCTGTTGGTCCTAGCCTCGAGGTCTGTGGAAATGTGCCCATGTAGCACATGCTGTGGGAGTGATCAAGCTTGCCAGAGGGTAAGAATTGAATGGGCATCTGGACACTTAATTATTTTCACACTCCTACAAAGTACGCTTATTTTTGCAAATACGTGGTCAGACAGCAGTCAAACCCAATCAGATTGCCTCTGAGCATTTTTTTTTTTGCCTTGAGCCTTTCTGAAGCTGAGATATGATATGAGCACAAACTCAGAGATCTGTGCATGCTTGTTTAATGTAATGTATAAATGGATGTATTAAATCAGGTATGTTTAGGGAGGATTAATTTTTCATGTGGTTTACTTTAACAGAGCTTCTCCAGTCATGTCAACTGTAAAGCTGTCCTGCCTCTTATTATTCATAAATAAAATGTCCTGGTCATTATTATGCATAACTTAAAGGCCAATTGTTTTCATGGGACATGAGCTTTTTTCCTTTTAGAGTATTAATGAAGACTTTTTTGCTTTTACCAACCCTTTCTTATAAATATTACTTTGTGACCAAAATTTATTCTTGTAAATGCCTCCTGCACACCTTTTAATCTGATAAAAATATTAATTGGCATGATTGAGACCCACAGTAAAAACTCAGCGTTAAAATTGGCTTTTAGTGCTACAACTAAAATATTAAAAAGAAAAAAAAGAAGAGGGAAAGCTTTTTAATGTTACCCTTTTTGTGGCTCTTGTTTGTGTTTCAAACTTTTGGGGGCTTTATTTTGTTTGGTTGTTTTGGTTTTGTTTTTTTTTTTTTTTTAAAAAAAGTAGAAAGGTTCAAATGTGGAGCTTCTAGTACATGTAGGGTTATTTGCTTTTCTTTTTATTATTATTATAGAGTAATACTGTCATATGGTCATTAGCTATACAAGGGTTCTCAAGTCTTCAGCTGAGAAGTCGAGGAATTATTGTGGAATCTTTTAGCTGTTTCATCATTTGATAGATTTGGGGGTATTAATTCTGTTCGTTCTTTGGCTTGATAATGCTTTCTGCATCTCACTACTGTAAAAAGCTTCAGCTATCCCTCAGCTCTGTCTAGTTACCAAAAAAGTGTCCTTTTACCCTGTTCTCCTACCCAAATAGCTTTCAGTTATAGTGGTGAATATGTTGACTCTAAAAGTCTACTATATATTAAGAATGCAGTAAAATGTGGAAAATAGAATTCAAATAGCAGAACTACAGGGCTACCATTCTGAGTGATTCCTCTCCCCCTACACCTCCAAGTAACTAAATTACCTCTTTGCCATCACAGTAGCCTTCAGAACCAGAGAAATTTCTTCTTTTCTTGAAACCTTAGCAGCTAAGTCGAGAATAACTGCCTTCATTTTCTTCTCCTAGTGGCTCTTTTAGCACTCGCATTGGAGGATTTCTCTTTTTTCCGGTGCTGGTTTCATCTTTTTTTGCACACCCTACAAGATCTGTTTCTTGATCTTTGATTCTATATGTCTTACTGTAGGGCTGCTGTCTCTTTAGTGGTAATGAGTTGATCCATCTCTACTTTGCACCTCTCTCCTTTTTGGATCAAACTCAGCCTCCAGCCCATCTTGCTAAAAAAAACAACCAAAACCCTTGCAGGACTCTACCTATTTGTAGCTAAAATAGTGCTCCTAAACTTTGCTTGCTCTGTTTCTTTTGCTGCCTTTTTCATTGCAGAGGATTAACACATCATCCAGCCCATCACTTGAACCTGAGTGTCATCCTTGACTGGGACTTGTAGGCCCTTGTCTCTGGGCTGTTTCAAAAGATATAGGCACTTGATATCAGCTGGTTGAGTTGCCACACCTAATCTTTCTTTTCTGACTGCCTTCGAAACTGTAGGGCATGCCATGATGATTACGTATATTATAATTTTATCCGTCCAGTCTCAATGCCTATTGTCTCACATGCTTCAAGCTTTCAGCTGCTCACTTGGCTTGTCGCTTCCTTCACTAACTTGCTATTTTCAGAGTTGCCCAAGTCAGATTCCTTGTTCTTTATTTTTGAAGTCTCCAGCAATAGTACCCCTTATGATTAACCAAGATTGATTCCTGTTTTAACTCTGCCACTGAAGCCAGACTTCATTTCTTAAACCTTCGCTATTCTGTAGCAAATGTGCTTCTCCTTTCCTCCCAAAGCAGCCTGACCTGCTGCGCTGAATCAGAGGTGCTGGGGGTTTTGATTTGCTCATGTTCCTAAAAGGGTTTGACATTTGCAAAATTTTTGTTGTTCTTCTGCATTCCATGTCAGTTGTATTAATCCCCTTATTTTGGTAATCTCCAGATCAAGTCTTGCTTGCTTTGCTTTGTCTTATTTGGTTTTCCTTCTAGTGCCTGATCAGATGTCTGGGGAATGTATGGGAGTCAGCTGGAGGATCACCCTTCCACTCCGGGCCGACAGGCACAGCTACGATTTGGCCAATTCAGGACTGTGCTGATAGCCAGACTTGTCAGGAGTGAATGTTTTCCTTTGGCTTCACTGGAATATTATGAATTTTTCACTTTGCTCTCTGCCCACCAGGTCTGTGGTAGGCACACAGTCTGAATATTGACTCCCAAATATTGCATAGGAATTTTCTGTGACAAGTTTCCTGCGACAGGCGTGAGTCCAGGATGCTGATTGCTTCTGCATTCTTTGTGTGGCCAACCTGTTCTGTATTCTGTGCTTTCTGATAAAGGTCTGGAGGGTTGGTGCTTTTGTTACACGTAGATTGTCATCTGTGCTGTGGGTAAATTTTTTACTTGAGCTAAATGTCTGTTTCATGACTGCTTATAATCTGGTGATTATGGCACTTATGTGCCTATAAAACATTATTATCCCCTTAAAGTAACTGTCAACACAATATTATTTATACTCCTTTAAATCTTACTATCAGTTTATTTACAAATATTTTTTTCAGTGATTAGATCCTTTCTTATAAACTGTAAAATTAATGTTCCTTTTGCAGAAGCAAATGTAAAAGTGCTGGTTTTGAGGACAATCCCCCTGCCTCATTTCTTCCTTTTTCTTTTTTCCTCTTCTTTAAGCAGCAGTTGCCAGTACACTCCTGTATTGCAAATGTGAATGCACAAATCCTACCGAGAGGAATAGTGTATTTCTAACTCTTTGAAATTAATACAGATATCAGTATTTTTATTATTGTTGCTGATTCCAGAGGCCCCAGCAGATCGCAGTCCTCATTTGGTTTAGGCTTTATCCATGCAGAGAGAGAGAAAAGATTCTCATCCAAGATTTTGACTATTCCAGCATGAAAAAAATAAACTGCTATGGACAAATTTGTAATATATAAGGCACTGAATGCAGGGTTATGCATGTTTTTTTGCTGATTAAATGTTTGGCAGTTGTATTGGAACTGGAGAAAAGAGTTAAGGGCACAAAATTAGGTAGAAATTAAGAGCATGGAGGTTGGTTTTTCTTGTGCCATCAGGCTTGCAGAACACTGAAAGCAATGACTAGAAATTCTTTGTGTGTAGGGGGTTAATTTATTAAGGAAAAGGCATGTTGGAATAAAGAAGTTCAAGTGAAATAGTTTATTCCATGAAGAAACTCCTTATTGTGCACAAAAGCAATAGCTTCCAAATGGATATGCTTTAGTCTCTGATATTTTCAAGGGAATCTTTCAGCATTGCTCATTAGAGAACAGTGCAAGAGAGAAAGATTAAATAGCAGAGACTTATTATTGTGGTGTGCTGAATTTTTATTATTTGATTAATCAGAGCTGAGCCTAGACAGTTTCCAAAATGTACCTCTTCCAAGGTGAGTCTGCTGCTGTCTCAGTTGAATCCTTCTAATTAAATATGATTGTTTCATTACATTAACTAGGTTATTTATGCGACAGTATTTGATCTACAAAGACAAAATGCACCAAAATACAAATATCCAAATACAGCTATTCCAATGAAAATTAAAGACTAGTCTGACAATTTGAATTCACCTTTTTATTTGGCTTTTCAGTATGTGATGAAATGTTTTTTTTATTTATTTTCTCACACCTGTAACATGCTCTAGTAGTAAATTATGCTTCATTTGTCTGGATTAAAGTAGGGATAGCTTTTATTACTACAAAGAGAACAGTGAACAAATTGGAAAAAGTACATCTAAACGAATTTGATTCTTCATCCATCTGCAAACACGATTATTAAGTTAACTGAAGGAAATATAACCATTCACGATCTACTGTGAAAGAATCTTTAGTGATGAGTCTAGTCATCCTAAAAGTCATGTGTACTTTGGAATCTGGACATATTCTGAAGGGTTCAGAATAGAACCTTTAAAATACTCTAAATTAGACTGTCCAGGAGTCTTATCTGAAGTTGGTCAACTGTACCTTGTGTCACTTCAGAATATTGAATGCAAAACCTCTGAAATGAAAGAAAAATACATTGAAGTTATACAGTGTGACATTTGAAAAATGGGAAAAGCTTGTGGCCGGTGTAAGGAATATTGTGCTCCTGTTAGTTTGCAATGTGTCTGCATTTAAAGTATTGTGAAATGTAAGTAATAAACTTTTTATGGTGCCCTTTCAAAATAGTGGTTACTTTTCAAATGTAAATACAAATTTCATTTTTACTGTATTCAGTTTTTGTGAAGGGTTCCCAAGCATTGGCATTGCCATTCACAGAGACAGTAAATTGGACAAAATTTACCCATCATTTCTCAGTTTACCTCGGTGTGAAATATTGCCTG
The DNA here is from genome assembly GCA_031468815.1 of Morus bassanus. Classification (NCBI taxonomy): domain Eukaryota; kingdom Metazoa; phylum Chordata; class Aves; order Suliformes; family Sulidae; genus Morus; species Morus bassanus. The sequence goes on along the minus strand of CM062567.1, from coordinate 50,748,206 downwards.
TAGTAGTAAGAATTTAGTTTTCATATCTGCTCAATCTTTTTTCCTCACCATACACACACAGTCCTAATGCTTGGATGCTCAACTGCCAATTTTTGAAGTGAGATGAAGGTTTTACTTTGGTAGCAAAGTTTGAAAGATAGAAAAGAAAACTACCCAGATGTCAATGTCAGCATATGGCTGATGTGGTGTTAGGGGAAAAGTCCTTCAGATACCTTAAATCTGTGAGTTCTGCTTGATTCCTTCCTTGCCTATGAAAAGACAGGAGAGGGAGCAGCTATGTTTATTCCACAATTCCATTCTCTTCACCTTGAAAAATTATAAACTTTTAGGATGTACCTGAGAAAAAAGTAATTGTGATGAGATGTGTTTTGGATGTGCAATTTTAATTCTGAAGAGTGATGGATTCTGTTATTAAGGAATAATCATGCTTATTTCACAACACATTTTGAAAGTCGGGGGCTAGAAGACCTCATCTGTGTCTATATGCTGCAGCTACCACAGCTGTTATGAAAGGAGTTAATGTGAAATCATTCCCATTTTTAAATAGGAAAATGTTATTCACAGGTGACAGTCTCCTTGAATCAGGATTCTCCTTAATTACCCTGATCTGGTTGGTTTGTTGTATTCCCCCTTTCCTCCCCTCCAATCTACTTATTTCTTTTTTATTCCCTCCTCTGACTATCAGTTTCAGCCTTCTAAAACCATCCAAAACATATTTAAAAACATATTGTGGGCCTTCCATTTTAAAAAAAGATGAAGGGGCACAGGAGGGACCTTAGGAAATGAGCTATTTTTTTTTCTAGGCTTACTAATTTTTATTCAGTAGATTTTCTTTCTTATTCTTTATTTCTAGATCTCAGATCATTCTGGTTGCTGCTGCTGACTATTCAGTTGGTGCGTGTATTACTGAAAAACAGTACCTAACCCTGGTCTAATGAACCCAGCTAAGACCTTATCCAGGTTGGAGGGATGATTTCAGGTGTTTTTCATTTTCTCAATGTTTCAAGTTTTTGCAATAGTATTGAAAATACTGTTGCCTTATATCCAGCCTTTGATACTTCCCTGGGAGAATTCATCCTCAAAGCACTACTGCTCCACCACTGACTTCATCCTGTGTTTGCACAGCTGATTCTCTCTGTGTAAGTCTTCAACCTTGGATTTGTCCCTTACTGAATTTCACAGAGATTTCTTTTCAGGCGATTGCCAATAATATCTATAATTTTGAGTTGATTCTGGCTGCTTTTGTCATCTGCAAATAAGCATACTCTTTCTTCAACTTCATTAATTAAGACTGACTGGAACAGCTTGCAGTGCAACTTGATAGGTCTTGCCATTTTGAGTGGTCCATTGACAACTCTTCTGTCTATAGTTAGTCAGTTTTGCATCTACATATGTCAAGACTATGCAGCACAGATTAATTTGTTTTTAATGTTTTTATAAAGGAGATCTAAATACCTAGCTTGAAAGATTTTCGTTAAGAGGCTTTTTTGAAGAAGCTTTTTTGAAGATGACTGAAAAGCTCAGAGTTTGTTTTTGATGTAATAAAATCTTGTAAAAACTGCTTTTCCTGGCAGATGCAGTTAATATAAGTTACATGAGGATAACTGATTAGGTTACATTTTGCAGGAGGTTGATTGAACTTAAATAGGATGTAGTAAAATAATGAAACTGTTGCCACAATTTCCTTTTTTCTGTTAAAAGTGGAGTTGCCTGCTGTGAAAGTGTGTTCTTTATAAAACTGACTGACTAATCTACATCACCCTGTTCACTCAAATGGGTGAGATGCTGAATTATTTAGTGAGGTAGTATGGGAGGTCCTACGAACTAAACTAATTTTCTCCCCATCTTCCTCAGTCTGACAAAAACTCCTCAGTCCTTATGTCAGCTTTATCCAGCCTGGTTTGCACCAGTGTTCTCACAGAAAAGATGTAAAATCCTGTGACTGAGTTACATTGGAGTTTTCTGTATAGACTTCACTGAGTGAGCTTGGAGAAATCAGCTGGTCCCACACCTTTGGAGGTAGTTGAATTCCTTACTTCTGTTGATCTCCTTAAGTTAAATGTCTAAATGCCTTCAAAGGGACAAGCCTGACACTGCAGTTTGGCTAGTTGAAGTTGATGTAAGGCAATGCTCCACTGACATGGGGGTCCCTGCTACTTCAGGCAGTGCGTATTGGTGATCACATCATCATGTTTGTTTAATTAAAATCTGACCCTCTAAAACAGAATTAGCATTCAGTGTCTCCTCATCTTCAGAGCACCTCTGAATACATAAAGATGATGAGAGCCCAAATCATATGGGCTGTATAGTCCTCTAACACCAAAATTAGTAAGAAGAATGATGCTAAACAACAGGCAGGTGCCAGGGTCTCTCGTTTTATGGGTAGCTGAATGAGATGCTGTTTTTAAATGTACTACAGACTTTGTTTCTTAAATTGTTTCATCAAATTCTAGCCACTTATTTTTTAAACTTGTACTTGTTTCTAATACCTCCCAAGCGTTATCCAATATATCCGTATATTCTCTTTACGTTGTTAAAGCTAAGATTTGCTCACAAAGGGTGAAGTCCATCCTTCCCACAGTTATTTCTGCTTCTTTTTTCTTTCAAAAACTCTTCAGGGATTTTTGGATAGAGGAGTTACCTTGCCTCAATCTACAGCTAGGCTTCAAAATGTTTTTTTCTGGGGGTGGTAGTCAAGTTTGTGTAATAGTAGATGACTTCTGTAGTTCCAGCCTGGACAGCCTTCCTCCACTTTGCCTTCCCTCCTGATGTTGGTAGCCAAAAAGCACAAAATCCTTCCATCCTTTTCCCACCAAGTTGTGTTGACAGTTATCTTCATCATGTAGATTAAAGAATGAGTGTGCTTGGGTTATGTCCTTGCATATTGCATTTAATGCAAACTATTTCAAATCCTTTGAGAGGTCCTACAGAGGCAGCTTTCTTCAGAAGCTGCATTTGTCTCCTGCTGTGAATTAAAGAGCTCTATGTATTCTACTATGAAATAGGTTGAAGACCTGGATGATTTCTTTGTAGTCCCTTTAACTCAGATTCAGGAAACAAAGTTCTGTGTCTACTGATTTTTTTTCAGATTTTTGTGCCTTGGATGGATCCAGTATAGGTTGTAACTTTTACTGCAAGCCAATGATGTTGCCTCTGCAGCAGGTGATTTCTTCCTGTATCACCATACCCCTAATTAATATGATGTGATTTTGAAGTATCACCTTTATGACTAAGAAGACACAGCAGCAGCAAACACAGATCGTTTTGTTTCTGCAGTGTTTATTCAATAATGTTTTAGTTCGTTATAATTTGGGAAAAGCTAGCTTGCCTGCAAGCACAATTCTACTCATCTGTATGATTTAATTAATAGTTAATTATGTCAGGATCCCTACATAATAACGTTATGCAGCCCCCTTTGTGTGTAAATGACTCCTTACAAACTGACACTTTTTAACAGTGATAGCCTCAGGAAATAAGAGTGATTTTCTATATTTTCAGCAGCCTTGCTTTTTGCTAAGCTTGGAAGCCTATTTTCCCCTCTTACTGAAGATGACGGGTGTTTTGCTGGAGACTGCTTGTGGGTTCAAGTAAAACAGTTTGAATCAATGTAAATACCCCTGGTGTGGAAATGTGGAGATGCTTTTTTGAGTGTCAAGAGCTGGCTCCATGCTATTTGTGCAGGGACTTAGCTCATCCTGTTCTAGCGCTTGTGCCTATTACTTCATTATTTTCCTGTTTTCTGTTAAGGCTTTATAGTCTTTGATAAACAGCAGGATTTTCTAGGTATCTCTTTCACTTTTAGCATTTAGTTAATCTTTAGTTACAGTAGCATCTGGGTACTTGAGTCTGTGTAACCTTTTATGTATTCCTAAGACTATATGATAGCCAGGTAAAATTGGGGGTATAATGGGGTCTAGAGGCCAGAAGAAAAGAAGTGACTTGTCAGAAGTCACACAGGAGCTTTCTATAGTGCAGGTCACTACCTCTGGTGTCCAAGTCTTAGCCTAAGCTGCCGGTTGTCTTTTTTCTGCATAATCATTCTGAAACATCTATTTACAAGGTATTGTGTTCTCCGCAGTGTGAAAAAGAGTGCAAAATAAGCAGCTGAGAGATGTGTTACTATAATAGTGATGCTGTTATTTGGTCTTCAGAAGTATTAATAATAAATTCTCTCAGTAAGCAGGCCAAAAAGTTTTTTTTTCCACCACTGTAAATGTGTGTATGTGTGTACAGAGAAGTTACAGCACAGATAGTTCACAGAAGCAGCCTGTTTTGCCTGCCTGTGTTTCAGATCTATTTTTATGTACCGCTTTCTTTTCACGGTCCTGAATAGCACCACTTGCTTGTGGAACTGTGCATATCCTGAATCTTAGAGTTCTAGTGTATCTAAATTTGTACCCTTCCTAATGAAAGCATCACAAATAAGCATCGTTTAGAGAGCTGGCACATTATGGATGTAAAAGCAAATGAGACACAGACAAGCTTAGAATGTAAACATTGGTGGTAGAATTTCCTTTGGATTTTAGGCTTGTAGCATTGTTCTCTTTTATATTATCATATAAAATATTTTAATCTAACTCCCATGATAGTGGGATAATTGGCATTTTGAAAATTAACGTTTACTATTTCAATTTGTTCTGTCTTCTGAATTTATTTGTGAGCTATGAAACATAAAAAGGATCATAGTGGTGTAAAGATTATTAAAGCTGAAAGAATTCCAAAATTGCTTCCTTTTAGAGCTTGTGCCTGTTTTAGCTGCAGACCTCTCTTTTTTTTTTTTCCCCCCTTTAAGGTGAGTAGTCATTTTCAGATTTTTGTAAGTCTGGGTGATGGAACATTGTTTGGGTCAAGCCACACGGAAATGTGTTGTACACGCCCCCTCTTCCCTCAACTGTCTTATTGACATTAGAAAAAGAAAAATCAGAAAACATCTTGTCAACCTTTAAGTAATAATTTAAAAACCCCTTTGATTATTTTTGCAAATTTTTGTGCCAAAATAGGTCCAACAGTACCCTTAAACATTTTTGTGTCCTTGCTTTCTAATATAGAATTATAATGTGCAAAGACCCAAGTTATACTGAACATTTACATTAATAATTTAAAAAACAATATTTTAATGCTTTCTAACTGTAGCAACATTGTTTGTTTAAAATCTTTCCCAAACACTGTTTAACACTACTATGGTGTCCTTCAGGTTTTGTTGTAAATGGAGCAGCACTTGACATGTACGAAGTATTCATATTAATGTGGATAGGGAGGAGAAGAATTTAATATTGATGTTACTAGAAAGTTAAGTATTATCAGGGATTTAACTTAATTCTGAGATCAATAGTTGCTGTGCTAGTAAAGGGGAATTTATCACTCTGTATTGTATAGTAGCTTTCCCTTAAAGACCATAGGACCACATCAGTGAAGGTGGGGGTATCATCAGCTTGATTTAGAGGAAAAAAACCAATTAAATGCAAGTCTGAAGTGAATGTAGGGTGGATACTCTGGTTTGAATAAAAGGTAATGAATATTTCTTCTTATTTTGCCATATGTCCTGGTATACAGATATATTCAGTGAGAGTGTATTTGTACCACATCTCTTCAGAAGTGTGTGGTACAAGGGAAAAGGTGAGCTAGCAAATGAATGTGGCAAAGCCAAAAGGGACAGAATTCTCTAAAGGAGAAAGGCATGGGGAAATTTAACTTTTTTTTACAGGTGCAGAAGTAAGGACAGGAGCTGGTTTTGTTCATTAAGGTTGAAAATGTCTTGCACTGAAGTGCGGTGGTAAGCTGCATGGGTGGGAGGGTGGTTCAGGCCTGTGAATGGCAAGGCCCTCCACCCTCCCTCAGCGTCCTTCCCTGTGAGCTACAGAGGAGGTGAGCAAGTGAATGAGATTTGTGTTTGGTAAGGTCTGTTGGTCTGTCTGCATGGTCCAGCTGCTGCTTAAGCTTTAAGCAGGTGCTTAAAATTGAAAGCAGCATACTTCTAATTCAATGATCTTTGGGTCATTCGCATGCATGGATTTGTATGTATATACAAATGTACATATATTATGTAAAGAATTATTCCATACTGGAGTTGTTGCAGGCATTGTGCTAATTAGGGCACCGCAGCTGGTAGCTGAATAAGGCTTATTTTGCAGTAGCAGTGAATGTGGCAGCCCAAGCGTATAAATCTACAAGGTACCTGTGGTCACTGGTGTTGAGGAATTAAGCATTATGATTTGTCAAGACAGAGCTGATACCCAGCCACCCGAGTATTTTAAATACAAATGTGATTAATTTTCGGTGTCTCCTGTAGCGATTTCTGTAAGGTTGTGTCTCTAGTTCGTGAAGCTGTGGGTATTTCACTCTTAGGCTTAGAAGAGCGTAGGCTGTGGTGAGAATGACATGACCTTATTGATTTCTTCCTGCTTCCTGCCTTTTCCTACAGTTACAGCAAGTACTTAGGCTGGGTCCTGGACCATTTGTAGAATGGTGTCCAAATTAAATAACGGGGAAAGTTTAAAAAAAAAAAAAAAAAAAAAAAACACCCCACAAAAAAACCCCATAAACCCAACAAAACAACCCCCAAAAGCCCCACCCCAAACCCACCATCCTTTCTACTTTTCTGGCTTATTTTTCAACTACTATAACATAGTGGGAGACACCAAAATTAGAAGACTACATCTCGCGTTTGGGGGTTACCTCCAAATTGGAAATGATGGAAAAGGAAATGGGCACCAGGGCAGCAGTGTTCACTTTTTTGTCTTAATTCTTGTTTGCTTGTTTTTTTTTCCCTGTGCCTCCCCATGTAAATTAGGGCTGTGCAGGCATGGAATGAATATGGAATCACCACAGGACAGCTTTATGTGTCCCTCCTTTCCTTCCCAAGATTTTTGAACCACTTTTAAGATTCCTGTTACAGAAAGAGTAGCTGCTCTTTATTCCTGGGTATGTAGCGTACTTGGAGCTATCTAGCATCAATATACATTATTCAGACTCCATATAATGGCAAGCAACCAGTGCATATGTAATCATAAGATCAAAGAGAGTTGGAAAACAGTAGAAAAGGATCTGCTTCCTCATTAAATTTAGAGACAAGAACACAGGCAGAAGTTGAAATAATTTTTTTTTATTGGGGAAAAAAATTATTGGGGCCACAGGAACACTGCGCACCTATTTCATTTGTAGTGCACCTTCCTTGGGGAAGATAATGTCTGTGAGATGGGGACAATGTGACCCAGAAACAAGGCAGCTCTGGTCTTGGGAGAGCTGGAAGAACATTGTGAGCTCTGTGACCAAGTAGCTGTGTGAGTCTTGGCAAGTTAATTCTCCTCTTTGTTTCTCAGTGCTTTGCCTAACTAGGCAGAGCAGGCAGGATCAGTTACTGGCACAGTTAGTGTTTCTTACTGTACATTTGTATAGTGCCTAGTACAGCATATCCCTTGGCATAAGAGGCCTCAGTGCCAGAGATAATGCATGTTGTAAGCTGTGCAAAACATGCTGGATGCTGAAAATCCTCAGGGAAAGCAGATTCAAACTATGTTAGCCCACCAGATATTTTCAGCAATCAGCAGAGTCAGGCAGTCTACATTTTAATGCAGTGTCTCATTTGGTGAGATACCTCGTTGCTGTTGGCTAGCTAGTAGGTAGCACTTGGTATACTGCATCAATAGCACTTGCTATACTGCATCAGGGTGGGAATGAGGGCTGTGTCTCTTCTGTTTTTCTGGGTATGAGACAGCATGGGTATGAGTAGCAGTAATGCCCAATGGCCATGGGGATGGAGTCTGCTGGCAGACCTTGGGAGGGAACCCAGCACTGTGTCCTTGGTCCAGAGTCCAGCGGGATGTCGCCCTTGGCATGAGAAAGGGGAGCCAAGCCTGGCAGCTGTGGAAGCATTGGCCAAGGAGCTTGGTTGTGAGCACAGGGCTCTTGCTTGGGCGACTGCAGCAGTAGCTCCGCTGGGGCGCCTGCTTAGGCTGCCTCATTAGGCCTCTTGCTTGGGTTTTTAGGCAGAATTTCAGCTGTTAGCCCACAACTCAATTGCACACTCACCTCTTTGTAGAAGAGAGACTGTTACTGTTCAGGTGCACGGCTCTTGTTGAGGAAAACCAGCTCCTGTTTCACACTGCCCCCTCACCCCTTAGATCTAGTCAGCTGAAACAGCCAAACCACAAAGGCTACTTAAGCTGCTTTTACAACCTTGTGATCCATCACTTGAGCAGGCTAAGGCCACAGAGCAGTTGCTGAACAACAGCTGATATGTTGGGGAGCATAGAGCATCTTTGCATGCCAAGAGCAGAAGCTCTTGGCCAGTAGTCTCAGTGTTTTATCCTTCTGCCTGCTCCGGAACCTGCTTGGCCTCAGGAGATTGGAGGAGTCAGGAGCAGCTCTGCACAGCTGCTCTGCACATGCCTCCTTGCCTGGGACCAGTTTGGGGAGTTTTCATCTATCTCCACGATAAATTGCTCTTCCTTTTCTTATGAGTATTCCTTGAAAGAAAGAATGGAGTTCAACTTTGGTTTGACGGTTGAGCTACAGCCTATGCTTGTATGCCTAGGGCTGAGAAAACAAGGCAGAAACAGTAGCTGAGGATGTATCCCAGTCTAATAAAAAAAATTTATATACTAGACTCCCCATATTGAACAAGTTTTTAAAACCAACAGAATGTGCATTATTTAATAACAGGTATGAATATTGTATGGGATAATAGGCAGTTTCAAACAGGCCTTTCTGGACAGATTGGAGTGTGACGCGGCTTTGTGAATCAGAAAATCAACAACTGAAGTATAAAAAAAAAATTAAACTTCAATTTCAAAACTTTGATTTTTTTGACTGTTACTCCCTAAATGGCAAAGGTTTATGGTGGTTAACTGTCATGGAGAGGGGCAATGGGATAACTAAACAAAGTTGTAAAGAATGTGCAACATTTTCTATGATTAAAGATTCTAATTCTGTTCTCTCAGGTAAATATTTCAGATGTGTGTTTTTCATGGGGTTTTTGATTACCCAGGAGAATGGAATTGTAATTAAGCAACATTAAAAAATGCATATTATGTACCTAACAGGCCAGCACTATTGAATATACATAATTACATTTCCATAGCTTTTTTTCCTGAGTTCAGGATGTTAATGACTTCTGAATAATTAAGTATTTTGGATATTTTCTGTTGAAGGAAGCAAAAGATTTGTTAATGGCAAATGGAGAAATCAAACTGCAGTCCTAGAAGAGTCTTTGGCTTCCTTTTTTACAGTTGAATTCATTCTTATATTATCTAGGACCTGTATGTTACCTTGCCTTTGTTTTCCTCTTTCTGGGGTGGTCAGCACTGTTGGTAGATATTTCGGGAATATTCAAAGGGAGATCTCCCAAGCTGCGCAGATGTTACATTGATTTAGGAAAACAATTAAAGATTAATCACACACAGAAATTTGGACCTAGCCATATGGAAAAGTCCATATGACATCACTTAAGTATCTTCTTTGATGCTTACATTGACTGTATGAAAGTGTTACATCCTCCAAGCCAGCTCCCTTTCCACAGTTATTAAAAGAATGGCAACATAGAGTTTTCATTGCAGGCTATGTTGTCTAAACACAACAAAAAAGCTGAAGTCTAATCATAATCTAAACTATATGAGAAGATAATATTGAATATAATGGAAACTTCCATCCCCCGTCCACCCCCCCCAAGTAAAACTTTTAAGACATGCAACATCTGAAATTCAAATTACCATGTTTGCCTTATTAAGATAACATTTGCATGAAGTTCAACACAGTTTCAGTAAAACTTAAATGGACTAATGACAGTGATAATGCTTTGTAGTTTTTGTGGAGTGTAAGGGTTTTGAGCATCTAATGTAGTAGTCAATATGCTAACTCTGTCATCTTTTTTTTTCCTGCTATATTGGTTAGCAAAGATAAGCAGGTTAATACTGCATGCTGAAAAGTTCAATTATTCATGAATGCAGCAGATGGAAGATTTCCATGAAAAATCAAAGCTACTTGATAGGTAGGTGCCAGTGAATGGTATTCCATGTTGAACTGTTGAGCTTTCCTCCCAGTTTATGTGCATGTACATAATGTCTTCAAAAGGATGAAAACCCTGAAGTGTTCAGTGACAAAGCAAAACACAGCAACAGTATTTTAATTGCACAAAGCTCTACTACTAAGCAAGTCAATGCAGAATCAGCCTTTCCATATTAATAGAATGTGGTGGAGCAAAAAGCATATAAACTACCACTAAACACAACAAAAATCAGGAAAATCAAAATGTTACTGTCTTTACTATTTATACATTAGGGAATTTTGCCACCTTGCTTTTGATCCAGAATAGTTTAATTAGATTTTCTATTCTACGATTGATTCTGTCAGTGTATATGTTTGCCTTTGAAGTTGTTTTAGGTTCTGTCTTGCCTCTGATATAGTTTTTAATCTTAGTGAGATGTGGCTGAGTGGGATGTCTCCTGCCTTATTCACTAAGTGTCTTACTCATTCTGTGTCACTGTAGCACTGGAGAGCCTGAACAACCTTTTAGTGTTTATTCCCTTAATGGCCAAGGTGAGGAAGGAAAATGCTGCTGTCCCCATTTCATAGATGGAGACTAAGCTAAAAAAGGTGATGTGATTGAAGCCCAAATGTATTCAGGAAGGACTTTCTGAAGATGACTGGGTGACCTCTTCCACACTGAAAAAAGATACAGCTGTTACACAAGAGAGGGTGTCTTGAGCACATCTGGAAGGAACAGGCATCAGAAGAGCTAGCTTAGACACCCTGTGGGAGCAGGGCTAAATATCCTGCACTGAGCTATCTCAGGATTGACACTTTGTAGGTATCGCCTTGAACACTGCCCCAGTTGGGCCCCTTTTCTAATTTGTGTCCATTCTGGGTCTCTAAACTGATTGCTGTCCTACTTGATCCTGGAGAAAAGTGCATGCCGTCATAGAAGATTATTAAATGCACTTCTGCCTCTCTAAGCAGCATTCTAGTGTATGAATTTAACAGCATTGTCAGGAAAGCCCTACATTTTGTTTTCAAGTCAGATAAATTTCCACACTTTTATGTCTTCACAAACATAGCTTAAGATATTGTTTGGACTCACTGACTGTTTGATTATATAAATAGAAGCATTTTAGTGGTCCTTCAAATAAGCAATAGCTAATGGTTTATTTCTATAAGAGATTTATATTCCTTGCCCAGATGCTGTTGATTCTTTACTTATTTGCATGGAAGTGACAAGCTCTGTTTGTGTTTGTCAGCCCCAAATAGCCAGAGAACAAGGGTTAGAGTGTATTTTTATTAAAAGATTATACCTTTAATAAAAGTATATTTTATCAGAAAAAAATGATGCTTGTGTATGCTTGTGAGGTATTTAATAAAAGAACATTGCAAAACTGTGTCTGGGAGATGATTAATGCAAGTCGTAAGGCTTATTTCTATATGTTAGAAGTAAAAACATAGCATTTCTTGAAAATGCGTTATTTTGTCTTGGTGGTGGTGGGGAGACTATCCACAAAGTGGTTGTTGGTAATAAGATGAGACTTCATTTTTTGTCGAAGCAATTTGAAATTAAAGAAGTTTGAAGCTCACCAGAAGTGCTTTACATAATCAAGTTGGAGAGACTCTGTTTATTCCTCTGTGACAACAACATCCGTTTATTCGGAGTTCATGGAGCTGTATGTTTGTCTCATGGCATGACAAGATTCGTCACGTTAAGTGTTGTGAGGTCATTCAGCAAATGACTGCAAGTTTAAACATTGCAAAAGCAACATGTCATTTCAAAAGTAATTTTGTATACTGTTGTATCTGGATATTATGAGTAATCTGTGCACTTGTGAGTGATTTTGCTACAGTTTACGCTGTTTTAAAGATGATAAAATATGTCTGCATGCTTACCAAATGAGGGTATGCTGGTTTGGTTTTTTTTTTGGTGTGGGTTTTTTTTCTTAACTGACACTCTTACTGTGATTATTTAATATGTACTGTATTTGCAGTGGTGGTGTGGAGCCTAGACACATATATCCTTGAGCTGAGATATATATTTCTGGGATACGAAAATAATATAGAGTTGTTCTAAAGCAAAAAAAAAAAAAACCCAACAAAAATCCCCACAAGTTCCAATCTCTGCTATTATTTAAGCAGTAATATTTTAACCTGCTTCTAAGACATGGTATTTATTCTGTTGTATTAAAATCAACTTACGGTTTTTTTTGGGGTGTGATGTGTGTAGAAATACATCCAGTGGAAAAAATGCAGTTAATTAGAAATAATTTGTGCCTCTGTTGGCAGAACAGTTAGTGTCAACGTGGTATCATGTGTCCTTACATACAGAGTAGAACTAGATATATTTTATATATGTATATAGTGTAATCCTATTCACTTTCACTGTGAAACAGGTGACTGCTGACTGGCTGTTGTGTTTTTTATCTCACTTTATTCACTGGCAGACAGTATGAAAAGACGCACTTGACGTAGCTGTCCTGAAATGCTGAACATCATGAACCATGCAATTCTGCAGTAAAATATAAATTTGAGCATTTTTGTACCTTGCATTGAGGTTTTTATCTTATCAGAAACCTAAAGTGATTTGTTTTTCCCTCAAGTTTTTCTCTGTATTCTGGATGGCTAGAATTTTATACGTACTGGTGTGTGCTTTGAATGTACCATGCCGATGCATGCTACAGATACACTTTCTTTCATCAGTTTTGGATGAAAGTAGAAAAAAAGTATCTTGAAATCAGCCAGATTATTTTTCAGAATAAAATTTAAATGAATCTGTGGCTTCCTAATATATCCCTTTCCTGTTTTTACTTCAAAAAGGTCTAAATTTCATGTAGGCATTTGTTTCTGGAAGCTGTAATAGAAGTAAACTCCCCTGTATCATAAAACTAGAAAACCGAATGTTGGTAAAACCCACTAGCTGTCCTCCTCTGTCCTGTATATCATCACAGATGAAGTATTGAGTTTCTCTTGACTCAGAAGTGAAGATAAATGAAGTGGGGAAAATAAATTCTCTGTAATCTTTCAAACCTCTTGGTTTACTTTCTAACTAGAACTCAATGAAATATTTGAAGTGGGTTCCAGCCAGTTTGGATCAGAATGAAAATGCATGCAAAAATTCTGTAAATTTTAGCTACCACGTCTTATTCTTTTTCTTAATTAGTCCTTTCAGGTACTCTAACTCCCCGGGGAAATCCTAGTTTATCCTGCTGAGTATTTGTAAAATTAATTAGGCCTTTATGATTTTGACTTTTTGTTGAAATTCAGTTAACTGAAGCTGTCATGAGTAATTATAGATGTAGATACGTAAGAAGCAAGGGAAAAGTATTCGATCTTTGCCACTTTATTGTTGGATGTTTTACCTCTATCAAAAGCAGATGACACTTGGTGTTTTATGTTGTGTACTTTGCTGTATGATAAAAATTCAGGCAGCATTAAGACTATTAAAGCAAGTTCTGTTCAAGCTCTGGAGACGAGAGAATACGGGGAAGGGGGAAGCATGAATTTCAAAGAATCAAAGACAGGCTTTCTTCATCCACCCAAATGTTAAAGCCTAATTCCATGTTGGTGTGATATGAAAAATCCTGCCAAAGTTGTGCACTTCGGTGCAATGTCAGACCAGGATGAAAATAAGAATCCTTCTTGGGAAATTTTGGTGCAAAGTAAATAAGAGTAACATGAACTCAGTCAGCTAGCTGAGGAAATGTCTTCTAAAATAAAGTGTAAATAGATTGCAACTTTATATTTTAGATCTCTTCTCTTTCTGATGCTATGCGTCGGTGTATTTTAATTATTTTTAATAAGAATTTTCATTTTTTGCCAGAACCGTGTGAGTGGAAAGATGTTGCTTCAGTCCATGCACAACCTAACTTACTGCAAGGCTCTTTATTTTTGTATTAAATTATAATTGGTGGGGTACTGTAATTGTGCTACTTCTTTCAGAATTGTCTATGTTCTAAACACCTTAGGTGCAAATTATGCCTTTGTTTATTCATTTACTCATAAATACCTCGTCAGGGCAGAACAAAAGATGATCCCTCCCGTAAAGATATTTTGAGATGCTGCATGAATGTAGTAACATAATGTGGATGCATCTCTGTTTCTGGTTTTAATTAGTTAAGATACTACAGTCTTTCCTGAAAATCTGATCAGTTTGAATGAGTGGGAAGTAATAGCTTTAGAGAGATCTTGAGCTATTATTTGTGGCTCTTAAGACTGAAGGTAGCTTTGAGGACTTCATCACTGTAAGATGGATACCACATCACTGACTTAAATTTTAGTGTTTCAGTGTTACCTGTTTTCACCTGGCATTCATTTCTGCAGCAGATTTCAACTCCTTGTGGGTGGTCTTACCCATTTTGTTAACCGTAAACTGCTTTCTATTTAGAGGAAAGCATTCGCGTGTACCTTCTCTTTTAAGTAGAACATTCTGTGACCTCTTCTCTTACACATCTGTGTCTTGTGGTTTTGGTTTGGATGAAACTGCTTCACATTAATCCTATTTGTGTGATCTACTCAGGGAGTGTTTTCATTCTGTGCTCAAAAGATGTTCAAATGAGTGAGTCAGTGGGGTGTATAGTACAAAGCAATATCCTTAGAGTACATAAAAACAGGACGCAGGCTAATTTCATGGTTGGTGTAGTAGAGTAGCAGAAGTAATGAAGTCTAGTTATAGAAAGATTTGTTGGATTTCAAAATACTTTATGTAGTTCTTCATTCTCTAAAGGGTATCACATCAATTTTTAGTAGACCATCTCATGTCTGTGCCTGTCTTCCTTTGTAAAGATTAGCCTTGTTGTTAAGCTGGTGGGTGTGTGTATAATGTATGCTTGAGTCAGAGGTTAAACTGTCCTAACTCCAACCTCATTAAAATGTTTATCATGTACTACTACCCTTTGGATGGATAGTAAGTGGAGTCACTGTTGTGCATTTTCCTTTCCATTGTGGACTTCAAGTGGGGTGGGGGAGAAAGAGAGGGTGGCATGTGGTAAGGTTTGTGTGTTATGAACCTGACTGTAACTCTTAAAGAAAGCAGATAGCTCCCCAATCAAGCTTAATTCACT
This sequence comes from Morus bassanus, assembly GCA_031468815.1. Classification (NCBI taxonomy): domain Eukaryota; kingdom Metazoa; phylum Chordata; class Aves; order Suliformes; family Sulidae; genus Morus; species Morus bassanus. Next base: position 50,733,171 of record CM062567.1, on the reverse strand, counting down.
ATATCTCATAAGATGTATCATACAAGCTGCTACATGACACAGTTTCTTAAATGTAAAACTTGTTTTGGCTGACACTCAGTAAGGTGTGAAAGGCAGTTGCATGAACTCCTTAGAAAAGGATGAATGATCCCAAACTATCACATGAAAAGAAGGAAGGTCAAAGTGTATTGAATTAGAAAACATGAGCATGTGTGGTCTTCCCATGTCCTCTTACATTCTCCCCATTTGAATGCTTCTGATATACTGTGAAAGATGTAGGAGCTGTCCTTGAGTAGGTGTACAGCTCCTATAGCTGTTAGCCTGAGTGCTTATTGAACAGCAGCTCTGTAACACAGAGAAACCTCACTTAGGTGAAATAAATATAGTATGCACCAAAGAATGAGTCTGAAATACTTTGTAGTTATTATACTTCAAAGGTCCTGCAGGCTAACACATTCAGGCTGACACATACTGCATAGACTGAATAAGTATAAAGATTTTTGGAAGAAGAGAGGGTCTAAACAGCTGGTGGTAAGATATGAATTAATGGGTTTAAACTGAAGCAGGGCTGCACCTTGGGAAACACCCTTAAACAACACTGAGGGTAGTGAGACCTTGCAGTGCTTACCCACAAAGACTGCAGGATCCAATTTCTAAGAGTGTTAAAGAATAAGGAAATACTCACTAGGAGCTATATAGATGTAAGTGATTCTGCCCTGGGGCAAGGTATGAACTAAATGATCTCATGTAGACCCTTCCCTGCCCAGTTTACCATAACTCTTCATGTATAACCTAGGGTGTTTGGCCACCTGACGTGCATGTCTTCAAAAAGCAGAAATTTCTCTCTCCCAGTATGTCATGTGAAGCACCAAGACAAGACATCTCAGCTGCCTTGGTCTTTGCTTCTGTTGCTCAAAGCACTTTTTAGTCACCTGTTCTTTAGTAGGACTGAAGACAACTGAGAGAATTAGTATTAAAAAGTTGTTTCAAATTCCATGTTTTGAATTTTGAGAAAAATCAATTTTTTATTTAAAAAAAAAAGTGAATACAAGGTGACCAGATACTGTATGGCCATATTACTTGGGAAAAAACAGTACATAATTTTGACCATAACTACCTATTTTTTGTAATTAGTATCTTCTTGTCTGTCAGCCACAAAAGCTTAGAGTTTATTTTAATGAAATGCAAAGATCTATGAACTCTTAAGGAAACATTTAATTTAGTCTCTTTTGTTTTGCATTATCTTTGCATTCTTAATGCACTTGCAGCAACCAAGGTTGCAGGTAATTGCAGCCAAGGCTCCAGGTAGTAATATGTCTTGGTATTGAAAATTAGCCAGATGATGTTTTAAGGTATCCAGTACCAAATAAGTGGCAATGTTTTCTCATCTAACCTCTGTGAGAAGCAGAACCATGCCCTGATCTTCTCTTTAACCTGTGAAGTACAAGTAGTATTTCACTGCATTCTGAAACACACTGATAAGATATAAAGTCGTGGTTGTATCGCGATATGTTATAACTCCGTAATATCAGTGATCATTAGGCATGGAGACTGTTTGTTAGTCTGTGGACTGGCCTTTCCCAAGCAGTTAGTCCATCTGGTCCAGGCCAAAAACTAATGATGGTTGTTGTCAACTGGCTGGTTTATATGGGCTTTCAGCAGTGCATACTCACTAAGTATGTCCACTGTATCACATACAGACCTTTTTTAAAGTTCAGAATTGTTCTGGTATTTAAAGTATCTGCTATTTTATATAAAAAATAAAAAGAAAAATATTCTCTAATGGCCCAAATCACTATCATGCCTGTGTATTGGTCTAAGTGAATTTAATTTCCTTAACATGTTCTAAATTATCCCCATTGCATATGTAAGGAATTGAGGGAGAGAGGAGGTGTGCTTCAAAATCAGGAGTGATTCTTCTGTTGAGGAAACCTGGAGAAACTCACCCTCACGCTCTAATGGACCTAATCTAGACATTTGGTTAGCCTATACCCTGACCCTTCTTTGGATGCACATCTAGATGCAGCCAGAGTGGTCTTCCCATGTGCAGGTGTTTTTCTTTGTGGGCTTTTTTCTTTGTTTGTTTTTAAAAAAGAAGACAAAGGCATGACTTTGATTTCTGCTATGAACTTTTTTCCCCTCTGGAATTTAATAAAATCAGGATTTTTAGGTGGTAAGACATATGGAGCCCTTAAGGCTTGGCATCTGAACAGCTACTGCTGGTTTTTTTTTTCAGTACCGAGTTTTCATTGTTTCTTTTTTTGATAAAGATGCCAATAACAAACCAAGTTATTTTATGCACATTGTTCTTGGTGCTGTGTATCTATTCTTCCTTCCCCCACATTTTTTGGTCTTATGATATATTTTTACATTTTTTGAGAGTTAGAATTATGCAGTTAATCATGTTACAATATACGAGAATAAAAGTCTATAATAGATGTAAATACTAAATCTGTTTCAGAATGTGATGGTTTGTTCTTTCTGATAAAATTATATTAAAATATCTCATAGAACACCAACCTGAATTCAGTGTTAAGGTACCTTTACTGAGTTGCTTTATTGTACTGAGCAAAAGAGGACCTTACAGAAAATAGAGGAAATAATACATTAATTTTTTTGCATGTTCTGTGAGTCAGGCCATATGTTTCACTGACTTTTATACATTTAGTGTTTGCCAGGATTTTATGGTATTTCACATTTTATCCATCTAAAGTAGTACAGGATTTATCTAGTTTATCCGTAAGAAAAAACAAAATGAGGATTAGCCAATGTATTCTAACTGAGACATGCAAAGCATAAGATTACTAACACTGGTTTTAATTGCAATGGATACTTTTATTACAGCGATGCTAAAGCTTTGCCTACGATTGCATTTATAACAGGGTTCAAAGGGCTGTAAGAGACAGGTAGTGTGAACTTTCTTGCTGGACGCTGATACAGCATGCTCATGGGTCTTGATTCTGGTTGTACTTTTCTAAAGGAGGACAGTCCATTTGCTTACTCTGCTGGAGCAGAGGCGATAGTTTATAGATTCATGGCACACATTAAGGAAACTTGATCACACATGCGGTGACTTGGAGATCTCCTCTGTAAAAGTCTCAGTCCAAATAGCAAACGTCTGAATCCTGTTCTGCTTCCTTAGAGCTGTTAAACTGATTGTTTTTCACTGCTGAATTTGCTGGATATTGGGAAAAACTTCTTCACCAGAAGGGTTGTCAAGCATTGGAACAGGCTGCCCAGGGAAGTGGTTGAGTCACCATCTCTAGAGGTATTTAAAAGACATGTAGATGTAGTGCTTAGGGACATGGCTTCGTGGTGGACTTGGCAGTGTTAGGTTCACAGTTGGACTCGATTATCTTAAGGGTCTTTTCCAACCTAAATGATTCTATGATAATAGCAGGCAAGGAGAGTGCTGTCCTGGCAAGGCATAACTTAAAGTAGGACAGTCCTTGTGGACACCTGAGATGGAGCCAGGCTTCAGCTAGCCATAATTTCACTGCTGGGAAAGGAGAAAAGTCATAATTTCCTTGGAATGGACAATTTCCCACATGCTATCCTAATAATTAACAACAAAGATGTTATAACAGGTATTTAATTCCTCCTCATAGAAAAAGTTTTCATATTTATTGAATCGGTCTGTATTTATGAAAAATGAGTGTTAAATTTGCAGCTTCTGTTTCTGAAAGTTTTGGCAGCAGTGTGCTGCCAGTAACTGCACTTACTCATCTGGCTAGCTTCCCTTGCAAAGGGTAAGAAGGTGTTGCTGCTTTTTCCTAATAGGATTATCATAGAATGATAGAATGTCCTGATTTGGAAGGGACCCACAAGGATCATCAAGTCCAACTCCTGTCCCTGCACAGGACAACCCCAAATTCACACCTTATCTCTGAGGGTGTTGTCCACGTGCTTCTTGAATATTGTCAGGCTTGGTGCCATGACTGCCTCCGTGGGGAGCCTGTTCCAGTGCTCCACCACCCTCTGAGTGAAGAACCTTTTCCTAATATCAAACTTAAACCTCGCCTGGCACATCTTCCTGCCATTCCCTTGGGTCCTATCATTAGTCACCAGAGAGAAGAGATCAGAACCTGCCCCTTCTCTTCCCCTTGTGAAGAAACTGTAGTGTTGTGTTAGTTTATGCATCCTTCTGAGCTGTGCTGCTATTGAAATATACTCTTATTGAGAGTGCACCCCACTGTTACTCAGCCAAAGCCTGTAGTGCCATCTACTTGATACTGTGACAGATCCTAAATTTAGGAGCTAAAGCAGACTCTAGTCAGAGAGAGACAGAGAAAAATTGCTAGGATAAGGATCTTGGCAGATTCATTGCAGGTTTGCGTTCTGGGCTGTAAGCCTTGCATTTGATGGCTTCAGATTTGGCAGATGACATTTACAGAAGCACTGAAAATCAGAGTGAAGTAGTGTGACTGATCATCCAACCTGAGGCTTTGGGGGAAGTTGGCAGGACAGTTTGAAAGAAAGCCGTATGCTGCTACTGTGACATCTGCTCTGCACACCTCTCTCCTGCGGCATCATTACTTCAGTGTCACCTGGTGAAAGCAAATTAAGCTGGATTATTCTCAAATCCCCAGCACAACTCTTCCCTTTAGTAGGTGTATTATGATAAGTTGATATGACTCTTCATGCCAGTTGGCAAAAGTTACTCTCAGCAAAATTAACTTCAGTGTAATTTATTTGAGTCATCATAGTCTTACGGGATTAAAAAAAAAAAAACAAAAACAACAAAAAAAAAAAAAACCTAAAAAAAACCCAAACAAAAAACCCACTTCCCAAACTTCCCAAATAGTTGTTTTTGGTTTGGTGGTGTTTTTTTTTTTTTCCTGCACAAAGGGAATTTTTGCTCTCCTAAGCCAAATTAACTTTAAACGGCTGGTAGTAGTTACAAATCTAGTGGCATCATCCCACCCTTGGGTGATTGCTGGTGATGAATGCTGCCAGGACACTGCAACAGAGCAGTCTCATGATCTTTCCCAAACAGCCAGCCAGATAAGTTGTGCTCTGCTTTTTTTCACGAGCCTGTTAGCAGCTCTGTTTTTTCAAAGGTGGTTACAGCTTGCTGATTAGAGTAGGAGTTATGGGTGATCTATACTTGTTTAATTTGGTCCGTCTGTTCTGTAGAGCATGTAAGTAGTATCTGGGTTAATTTTGTATATATTAAGTTACTGATTACTTAAAGTAGTAAACTTTATTGACTCAATTTTTTTTTTTTTAAAAAAAGAAACTTATTTTTCCTACTTGGAGATCCTCTGAAGAATCTTGTGAGTTACAAACCATAGTTTGGGGCACAGTCTCAAAGATCGCAAGTTGTGTTTTTCTGAGTACCACATCCCTGTAGTATTTGAATATTTGTCTGATACTTGAAAGGGAGTACAGTCTTTCCTTCTCCATTTATAATTGGATTTATTTATAAGGAGAGTTTCACACAGGAAAGCTGGTGTGAGTAAAAGTCCGACCAATGCATCAAAACAGGTTAGCCACTGTGAGAGTGTAGGAACTGACCAAGTGAATTTTGCCCCTTGATTTGGGAGGGGTTGGTACAGCATCACCCCTCATGTCATGCAGAAGATCTGAGCTCAAGCTGGCTGTCTTTTGCTGTTTCTGGATACACTCCCTCTTGCACTCAGGAAGCTTACATATTTGAAATTCAGAAAAAATCCACAACAGATTGTGTCAAGCTTTGATTTGGCCTATGTAGTGCTTTAGTGTTTTTCAGTCAGATCTATTTTTCTCACTGGGAGACAGATGCTGTCAGTGAGATGGCAGCTATTCTTGCAAGACATCAAGAAACCAGGACCTGCTGGGGAGCGTCTTTCCCTTCTCTTCTAGGGCTCTGTGTCAGGAGCTGAGCAGGAGGGCCTGCATCTCAGTGGGTTTCTTATGCTTTTTCTGGCTGGGATGGACCTTCAGCTGCGTAAAGGAGATCTGAAGAACTTCAGAGTGGGATATTATGTGACTGGTTCTTTTCTTCTTTTTGCTTTGATATTAAGGATTTTCAGACATAGCCTCTCATTACAAAGGGACAGGATGGAAGGGGGTTGTAAGAGATCTGTCGTACTGGCCACAGCCTGAAAATGAAGATTTGGGAAATGCTTTCCTTGCTTCTGGGACAGTAGGTGGAGCTGTTTATTACACACTTGAAACCTACTCCTTTAAAAATGAAAAATTCAAAAATGTGGTTGAGAAACAGTTTTCGTTTGCACTGATGGAGTGCCATGTCCTACCATCCCTAAGGTGCTAATTCCTTAAAGATCTATCAGTTTAGAAAGAAGATGTGAGCAAACTGGTTTTGTAAAAATAGTACAACTTCTTGGATGCTGCTTTATTTGTCCAGTCTTTTTTCTGGCATTCATGTAATTTTCCATACTGACCAAATGGAGCAGTTCTGTTCTGCTGCGCTGCATGTGACTCTTCTGGTTTTCTGCCTTCTTTTTGCAAGATTACGCAGACTTTTGCAATTAAAACACCTATATTTCTAATATGATTCATTTTGTTATCATAGAAGAATTTTATAGTGGTTCTGTCACAGGGCAGGGTTGTTAATTTACCTTTTTTGTTTGCTTTACCATTATAAATTAATTTTTAAACAGAGTCCTTTTGAGGAAGATATGGAAACCAGCATTATTCTCAGTACCTCCATTTTGCAAATGTGATGGAAATTGATATTTCCTGCATAGAACCAGAGATCCAGGTAACAACAAAACTACCTTTAGGCTGGCTTGCCAAGCGTTCCTTGGCATACAGGGGCTCAGTTTGATTGACATGAGGTGGAGGAGCTTAGGTTCAGGAAGGATAGACCTGTTTGTATTTTAATCTTGCTTTTCAGTTCTTTGTCTGAATGAAGATCACGTAGAACCAGGAGATAATCCTGTTACGGAGGGTGGTCTGAGAGTTTTCTCTGAGAACCTGCATCACTTGAAAAGGCCCCCAGCTACTTGCCTGTTTGAGCTGCTGTGTGCACTGTAGGCCCGTTGGAGGCTTTCTAGAAGAGCTTTCTCAATCCCTTCTGGTGGTGAAATTTCCTATAGCATTACAGTAAATCTGTCCAAAATGTAACGGATTGGCTTAATGGAAACTGATATTGTAACTGAGTTTACATTGAATAATTTAACAATTAAATTAAACATTTGTTGCCTGCTTGCAGGCTCAAAAACCAGAGTAAACGTTACTGAATTAAGTCATAGAATACTTAGTAGTAATAGATATTCTTGCTGTTTTCTTTTGCTAATGAAAGCCAATAAAATGGTAATTGCAGTATCTCTTTGCCAATCTGTGCTTAATAATAACCTTTGGTATAAATGAACTTCTTTCATGTAACAGCCTTCTTTCCAGTGTTGGCAGGTGAGAAAATTCATAAACTAAGCATATAATTTAATTTTCTGCAGCGGGTAATGTAGCAGAACATTACGATACACAATCAAGAGCACAAGCAAAGTATTACTTGCAGTCTTTATTTTCATGGTGTTGTACAGGACCTTGGTTAATAAGGTTTATTGGTGAAATAATCAGGTTTACAGGAGAAATAATAAGCAATAAACAGCAGTACGTCATTTGCAGAACCCCAGGGTTCTTGCTTAGCTAATTGTATACTCAATAAAACTATTCTTGGAAACCAGAGGGATCTGCTTTTACAGTATTGCATAACTACAGGCTGAAGTCAGGAATCTGAAGCTTAAAAAAAAAATAGCAGCAGCAGCTCAGCATCTCATTTTAAACAATCTGAAATTGCCTAATGACTTCTAAAGTGAATTACTCAGTAATGAAAAAATAGCAGTGCATTGTTTATTATTGCTGTTATTCATCATATAATCCGCTCTGGAAGACTTCAGGATGTTCCATGAATACAGGACCATGTTTTATTCCAGTCATTTGAAAGCTCCTGTGTACATGATGGTGCCTTTCTGTAAGTCAGTGATAGTAGATTATTTGTTTCTGAAATACTTTTGGCATTTTATGGGAATGTGATTATTTTCATATAAGAAGAATTTCCTGCAGGCATTATCACCTTTGATTTTGAAAATCTGAGCAAAACATTTGGCCACAGCTTCAGTAGCTTATACTTACAAGGAAAACAAATCGAGCTGCTTTATGGCCAAAGCTTTGGAAAACATGGTTAGAACCAAACCAGTTCGCTGAATTTACAGAAAAGCTGAAATGATGCTTTGGAGGTGTAAACTATCCCATTTGTATCAATTCAGATGGCAATAAGGATGCTGTTAGTGTTAACTGGTATTTTGGTCTTCATAGCCTATTACCAGGATTTGAAATGAAAGAGAAGTTTCCTTGTGAAATGCCTAGCAGTTCAATTTTGATCACTTCCTTTGGTTTTCTGTAACATGAGTGACAGAACTTGCCAGTGAATTAGGATAGCTGGAGCACTCCTTAAAGATGGAGGAAGAGTAATTAAAAAAAAAAAAAACAAACAACCAAACAATAAACAATAACAACAACAACAAAAAAAAACAAACATACATAAAATTTGTGCAGAGATATCAGGAGGAAGAAGGTTTTTGGAGAGTCTTTCACTGAATGTGCTATCTAAAGAGGAGGATGGAAAAGGAGCACTCCAGGAAGATAAAGTCAGCTAATGACTGCAAAATAAATTTTTTGCATTGGCTTTTTTTGGGAAGAGTTTAGAGCAGTTTTCATATCAGTCTCTCACTGTGTGAGGGCTGCCTTAATTGGAAGTGTCAAGAGTAAGTTTTAGAATAAATCAGTAAAAAGAAGAGAAATTAGTCTCCAGGACCAGATGGCAATTGCTCACAGGTTCCACAGGAACTCAAAAATGAAACTGTTGAACTATGATATGAAAACTGTCTCCTAAATTGTTCTTGGTACCAGGAAAATGGACAGATTTCCTATGTGATGCTGGTTTCTAAAAGGGGATGCAGGAATGGGGAAACTGCACACCAGGAAGGCTGACTTCTGTACTGAATGAATGACAAAGTTGATAAAGAAAACAGTCATACTCACACCAGGAATACTGGGGAGGAATCAACATGATTTTGGAGAGCAGTCACTCCTTGCAAATTGAGCAGAGGGCCTTGAAGGAGCCAAGAAGCATGTGAATTAGGGTGATCAAGTTGCTGTACTACACTTGGATTTAAAAGGTTTTCAGTGAGTTCACTCATTGGAGGCTTTTGAGGAAATGAAGCTCTTGAGCAATAAGAGGGAATGTATTTCATGGATTAATTACTGATTTTTAAAAAATGGGGCAGGGAGAAAAATAGGACTAAATGATCACTTTCCTTAGTATGAGGTTATTAATTTCCTTTAAAAACTGTGGTTTTACTGTTCTGGAAAAAGAATAAATAATGAAATGATCAAGTTTGCTAGGAAAAGTTGCACAGACTTCGGATCCTTAGTGAAAAGGTGGCAAAGCGGCATGTGAGATTAAATGTCAATAAGTTCAATTTTTTTATACACACGTGCATTCATCTACACAAACACACCAATGTTACTATATGTAATAGATACCCTAAAATACACATATGCAGCAGTGGGGTCTGTTGAGAAAAGAGATCTTGACATCACTAGTGGTAACTTTTTTCTGCAAACAAAAACTTAGTAGTTGGTGATGATCAAAATACAAGTAGAACATCTAAGAATAAGAAATAGTAAGTTTATAGTATGCCAGCATCTTTGATGGTGTGGGCAGTTCTGGTCTTTACCTAGAAGACTGATAGAACTGAAAAGACACAAAGAAGGGCAATAAGTATGATCAGAGATGCTCTTGACAAGGAGATTGGGAGCAGCACTTCTTGAACTGTTGAAACCTGAAAGGAGTTGTGGAACAGTTTGAAGGAGTTGTAGTGTTTCAGGCTGGCCGGGGAACAGTACACAGCCTTCCTGCTGCCAGCAGTAAAGAGGGTTCTGTGTGGCCGGCAGTGAAGATGTTGCCCTCTTTTTCTACAGTGTTTGAAAACTCTCAAGCAGGGAAGGACAACCATCACACCTGTTGGGATCAAATGCTTGGAAATGTCCTGAGCTGAAGAAGAGATGGATCTGTGACATCAGTCAGAAATTTTCCAAACACTGTCAAGAATACTCATTCAGCAGTGTGAATTAAGCTAGCTGAGCTGCAAGTGACCTGATCTTTGTGTTTAGTTTGACCTGTCTTTTCCAGAAATACCTGTAAGTCATTTGATCTATTTGGTATAGTCACGTGAGTTCTGCCACACAGAGGAATTTCAGGATTTTACATTGTAATTTGGCAAACACAGTGTGGTAAGCAATATGCACCAGTAAGCCCTGCTCTCCTATTACTCCATTGTTTCTGTGTTGAATTCATAACTGCTAACTCATGCCTAATGGTGCTAATGTCCCATCAGCTCACGGTTAGGCAAGGGCTGGTTGAGTATTTTAACCTCCGTTTAACCACGAAAAAGATTTTTCCCACTCTCTGTCATTTTGGACATCTAATTAAACATGAAGTTAATGAAACTATTCTGGTTTCTGCTGCTTGGAAAAGCTCTTCCCATCCTGTCTTACCCTGATAATTACTATGATTCAGTTGCCACGCCTTTACTACACCTCTTTACCAGTGCTAAACAGACTTGGCTGTTACACCAAGGCTTTTAGGGCATGCAGTCTGTGTTACCAAAGCAAGTAACTTTCCAAACTCCTGTTCTCATGGAACACCTCCTTCCCCCATCCCTTTGCCTGCTCTTCTCTCTAGGCTTTAGCTCCAGGATAAATGGTAACCCCACTCAGTTGCAACTTACAAACCAACTAGTATCTTAATCTTTTTTCCCTTCTACCTATGAAGCAAGGGTCACGTACTACTATTGAGTTTTCCTGTTGCTTCTAGTCACTGTGCTGGGCTCTGTGGATTCCAGCTTGGCCTTTTCTACACTGTTAGCAAGATTTTTCTCATTGCACACAACATTTGAGTGGTTTTATTAAATAAATTAGTTTGTCTCATTGCCTACACGTATTTCAGTGCAGACTGGGCAGGCTGAAGCAGCAGTGTCTTGCTGATACCACCAAGGCTCCTCTGACTGCCGTCAGTGCTCCAGGACAGGCTCTAGGGTCTGTGCTTGCTGCTGGTGGGATGTCATTCAGCTTTGCTGACACTGCTAAGCAGCTTTGAGCTTTGGCAAGGATTGGCACTAAACATGTTCGAGGTGAACCTGCTTTGCAAGGCTAATAAAAACACAACATAGTCCTTTTGAAGCATAGTCTGAAATGACCTGCCACATGCACAGGTGCATTTACCTTGTTGCTTAAGTCTAGAATATTATTCCACATATCTTTGCCAGATGGCTTATATGTTGTCTGAAGTTGTGTGCAACTTTTGTCCCCTACATTACGCTTTTTTTAGAGTGTATCTATGTGATAAGTGATTTGGTGAAAGAGTATGAAAAGCATCTGTGATAAGTGCTATACAAATGTGAGATATTTGTTTTCTCTGGCACAGTAGTGAGCTTTGCTTGTGCTTTTTTCTTTTTTTTCAGTTGTAGTCCCAGTAGTGTACACTGCAGCGTGATGGCCATTTGGAAATGCTTTTTCTGTCCCTTAATGTTGTTAAGTAATGAGTAATGTTTTCAGCAAGGCTATTACTGATTTTTTTTTTATCAAAGGTGAAGTTGAGATGATTCAAATTTAGGTGTTAACCTAAAGTATGTGAATTCCATTTTTTTGAATGGTCTTCACTACTAGTAGAAAAGCTAAGCTGTGCTTGAGCCATTCTCCTTCCAAAGCTGTATGCCTAATGTCTGTATTGCTGTAGTTTGAGATGATTGTCCTTTCTCTCTTCTCCTTAACATTTAGAGTGAGCTTGCTCCACTGAGTATTAAGATCATGTTTTGATCCAGTAATCTCTGAGGCCTTTTATTCTAAGAAGAAAGCATGTTTTGTTTTCTTAATTTTAAGAAAAGCAACAAACATACCTGCCAGCCTTAAGGTCCTTGTAAATGTTTTGGTAGTGAGAATGCAATCTATCATAGAAAATGTGTTAATGAAATCAGTGTACATTAAGTAGTGTTGCATTTTAGTATGAGCCTTTGTGTCTCAGGCTCAGCCTCACGTGAAGGACTTTTGGATCCAGCTGGAGACTTTCACTGATTTCAGCAAGGTTTTGCAAAGTTGTAAAATTCTTCTTACTGTGCACCTGCCTGAAAAATTGGGGCCCAGTTTATGTGATTCATGTCATTCTTACATTTGGGAAGGTTGAAAGGGTTTGTGACTGGATCACAAATAGGAGTTTATGTAACTAGAAAATTATTTGTTAAGGGTTACAGAGACACAAAATGAAGCTTCAGTGGTTTAAAGTAAGTTTTAAAAATAGCTTCAATGGCAATGTTTTCTTCTCTAGAACCTTAAATACGCACAGGAAAAGTTTATCTTTGATTTTTTGAGGGAGATTTCTTAGGCATGTCTGAATAATTTGAACAAAAGAACACGTGATGAGGTTTTTCATGGTTCGGAAGCTAATCTTGCCATCATTTCCAGCGAAACATTTTGATGTGTTATGGAATTCAACTGATTTTCTACAAGCTGCAGTGTTTCACGTGTATTTTTATTGTTTTGAAGCATATTTGAATGCTGTTGTTTTGTTAATGTAATAAAAACATGTTTTTAGATTTTTATTAGCCGTTAATTACTGAAATGAGAGATGATCATAGATTTGGAATCACCTTACATTTAAATTAAAGTATGTTTTCAAATTGATAATGCCATTATCTCTAGCAACAAAGAGAAAATTAAAAGGCATCCATTATTATACCTCGTAGCACTTTTCACTTGTAGGTGTGATTGTGTCTTACAAAGGAGGTGGGTAAATGTTGTCATCTCTGTTTAGCAAATGAAGAAAGAACAAAACCAGTGCTCTGGAGGATTGTATTATTAATAAATGCAGAATTGTGTTCTGATTTCAATAAATCCATTAGTGTTTGTTAAAATATTTAAAAAACAGTTTTAAAAACAGTAAGCATAACATTTATAGTTTATATCAAATTCCAGGTGCCAGCATAAGTTCCTAGTCTTGACTCATTTTGCTATTTGCTCTGCCTAACTCCATAGGATTAATTTCTTTTGATTTCTAAAAACTTCTGAAAAAAATCCCGTAAAAAAGATGAAGAAAATGTCATGATGTTATCAGGAGGTTAGAAATAAAGAGTTGTTATAGATTAGAAACTGCACCTTAAATTAAGGAGTAGGAGCAAATGGTGAATTTTCAGCTTTGGCTAGAGGCATGTGAGGCTTCATATTAAAGGACTTCTTTTCTTTAGCTTATTAAATGATGATTTGGAAGTAAGTGGCAAGATGTTCAGAGGCAACAGAAGAATTTAGATTAGGTGAAGTCAAAGGTGCCTGCAAGGATGTAGATAAAGGTTTTACTTCAAGCTCTGACTGGCTGGGGATTCCCCCCCTCCTTTTTTTCCTTTTTCCTTCTTTTTGCTCCTTTGAGAAAAGCTGGACAATGCTGCCTAGAGGAACCTAGCCAGGTGTGCTGTACTGATTTTGAAAACTCATGGGAAATAGTCAGGTAGGAAGATGGCTCAGCAAAATCTGTACTCGTGCAAAGTAAGTACTGGAGGATGCAAGAATTATAAGATAACATTGATGGTCTTATAATTCCACTGTGCAGATTGAAGGTGCCTTCTTGCCTAAAATAGTAATTGCTTCTGATCAGAAAAGGAAGTAATAGATACTTATGAGAGCTTTCATTAGCAGCTTTCTTGTCAAAAGAAACACGAGAGTGAGACAGTTTGCCTTACAGAAGAGACAAGAGAGGACACAATGAAAGTACAGAAGATACTATGTGGTATAGAATTAAGTGCTCTTGCAGTTCCTTTTGATACCAAAGGTACCATCATGAAATTTACACTAAATAAATCCAATTATTTTTGCATGGTTAGGCTAGGGAATTAATTTCTAAATAATACTGAAGTTCAGATTCAACAGGATTTTTGAACAAACAGACAAGCAACAAAATTCCATATTACAACTCCTCAATACAATAGCAACTTTCACCCTTTAAAGAATAAGACTGTTTCTACAGACAGGAGCAAGGAGGGAAGTCACAAATAAACCTTCTTTGTTCCAATAACTCCTGCCCATCTGGTCAGATACATAACCCAAGTGTTACACGGACCATAGTCCATCTTGGAGTTTACTTTCCAAGGCTGAAGTCTATCACTTCACAACTGTTAGTCACTCGACTGAAATATGGAAGGGAAAAGGAAAAAAAAAAAAAAAGAAAAAGGAAGCAATACAAAGAATAGGCAGGGCGTGTACCCCGATCAGAGTGAGGGAGATGAAAGTATGTGTAAGCTTCAAAGTCTGTTGCAGACAGCCCAGGATGCAGCCTTGACAAACTATTGTAATGCTGATAGCAGATTTTGATTATGTGCATTTCAAAAGAAATAAGATGGGTGAAATTTAATTCTGAGATTGTGTTTTTAAGTGAAGGCTGAATGAAAAAGCTGTTGAGATAAATTGTTACCTGTTGTTTAAACAGTTAACTAAAAATAAGTTAGAAAAATTCAGTTCTAAGAAAGTCTCTCAAGCTCGATAGGATTTTCACACATAATCCTGAGAGCCGTTTAGACAACCAAAGGAAGGGAGAAAATGATAACATTACTGAATAACAGCAGCAAGAGCACAAGGTACAGTAAGTAGTCTATACGTCACCTGCTTTAGAATAATGGGTTTGGGCTGGCATGGAAAAGGTATGGTTTATCGAATAAGCATATTGATTTTTTTTCTTTTATAAACAAAAAATTGCTATGCTAGGGAATCTGACACCTTTGCAATACGATGATGAATTCTTTGGTCTCTGGCAGACAATTAACAATACCCAGGTGCTCTAGAGTCAATAAAAAGTAATGCACTGATACTCAGAACACTGATGGAAAGCCTTAAGGGAGGCAGATGACTTTTAATTAACTCAGGTTGAGATTTTTGCTGGAAAAGATAGTTAAAGGGTTAACAATTTTGGGGAGTCTAAAATTAACTTCTGTTCTAAAAAAAAAAAAAAAGGCCAGAATTTTGCTGCTACTTAATGATGTGAAATGTGGGATAATTGTCAGAAGTCAGGTTTAAAATTCATATGGGTGAAAAATGTAACAGAGGCAGTATGTGTTGAGCAATATTTGAGTGAATGAGCATTTTGCAATGGTGAAATTTATTTCCAGAGGGCAATACCGTAGTGACACCTTCATTGTTCCTTTTCTATTAGCAACAACTGGAAATGTGAAGTGAAATGAAATGGGAATCGTTGCTGCGTAGTTTGGCCTAATGTAAGATGAAGTAAACATTACTGGGCGTGCATCTCCGAAGTGATATTGATGCTCTGAGAAATGCATCAGTTGCCATGACTTCCTTTCTGGATGTGCCGGCACAAAGCCCCACATGAGAACAGGTGTGTGTAGACAGTGTTTGCATCCATTATGGGATGGATTGCTGCATTAGCAGAAGGTAGAAAAACAGGAAGGGGAAACAAAGGGGCGGGGAGCGATAGCAACTAGCCATAACATGGAGAAGTAACAGTTAAAGCAGCTTCTCCCTTCGACTTCCACTTGTTCTTGTGAGTGGAGAGGCAGCAGGAGGCTGCATGCCGTGGCCTTTGGGAAGGCACAGTGTCCCCTTGATGTCTCAGAAGAATGTTTCTGAGACCAGTAGTGTACCGCTGTGAAATTTTCCTCACATCAGATCTGGTGGAGGGACCATTCTTCTGAATGACAATTCAACACACTGCCCCTGCCCAGCCTCACTAAGGCTGTGTGCTGTCATGAGGATTTGTAATGCAAAGTAATAGAGGAGTAAAAGGTTATTTAGCCAAATATCTGGTTCTAAAGGCAGATTTGATGCTTTGCTGTGACTCAGTCCTCTTGCTGAAACAAAGAATGAAACTTGCTTTGGACACTTGCTCTTGTACTGTTATAATTAATGGTAGGGGTGTTTTGGGACAGGAAGTTGTTTCTCTTAGCAGTGTTACGGCATATATACTGTTAGTTGATGACCTGCAAACATGCAGGGCAATTGAAGGGAAGTAGAAGACACTGCAAGGCAGCTAGTCAAGTAAAATGTTAGCACTCTGGGAAGAGTATCCTGAGTAAAATGTTGAACTTAAAATAGTGTTTTTTAACATAAACACATGTCCAAGCCGGAGGAAGACATCCCCCTGTGCTAGAGGGTAGTATTTTCACTGACTTGAACAGAACTTACATAGCTTCAGCTTCTGAATTATATAATTACCCTGAAGGATACACTTTCAATGACTTGATGGAATAGTACACACCAGTATAATTGGCACTGATATGCCAGAGACATCTTAGAAATACACAGCCTGCTAATTAAAATAAATGCCATTACTCTTACCTTCTTTCATTTTTTCCAAGTAGCAGATTCTGTTGTCTGTTGCCATATCTAATATACTATGTAACATCAAGGTACTGGAGTAGGTGCTGACACCACTCATGTTAGGTCACCTGCTTTCAGACCAAAGTGTAGTGGGCTATGCTAAATGGCTTGAATTATGCTCTTATTTCAGTGAAGGGCAAAGCCCCTATCAATCTTAGATGTGAGGATTGGGGCCCTAATTAAATTTAGATGACATGTTTTTGTTTTTATTGAATTTTTTTTAGTAGGGTAAACCAGGAAGAGAAAATCTGAGTCACTTGTGCTCTACTGAACAAATCACAAAACTTCTTTACATAAAATACTTGCATGCTCTCGGGGGTTTGGTTGGTATTTTGGTTATTATAATTGGATACACACAAATGTAACAGGCATATAATGCATATTTTAAAATCTTTATCCAATTTACGTAGCTTACTGCTTTTCTTACTGTGTCTGTATTTCTCTGATCTTCTACAAACTTCCCTTTATGTTCTTCTGATTAAATAATAAATCTGGGGATTTCTACCCTGTTGTAAATAAATATTTTATCATTAAGGATTTTGAAGAAGTTGAAGTCACTGAAGGCTTTTGAAAAGATTCTGAAGAAACTTCTCAGCTATGCACAGTAGAGGCAGTTTAAAGAAAACTGTTTACTTCAGCAGAGCATTTTCTTTTACTTGGATATTTGTAGTATACTTTTTAAGATAGAAAAAAAGTGCAAATATTCTGGGTAAAATACATTGTGTTGAATATAACCCATTTTAATGGGGTGTGACAAAAGCTGATATTTTACCCATTAACAACACAGGGTAAAAAAAACCAAAGCTCTACTTGATCTATGCTTTTGGATCTCTCAAATTTGAGGTTCTATTGGGTTTGCGTGGCAAGGTTTTGGTACCGGGGGGGCTACAGTGGTGACTTCTGTGAGAAGCTGTTAGAAGCTTCCCCTGTGTCCGATAGAGCCAATGCCAGTCGGCTCCAAGACAGACCCACTGCTGGCCAAGGCCGAGCCCATCAGCGACGGTGGTAGTGCCTCTGGGATAACGTATTCAAGAAGGGGGAAAAGTTGCTGTGCAAGAGCAATTGCAGCTGGAGAGAAAAGTGAGAAGATGTGAGAGGAACAGCCCTGCAGACACCCAGGTCAGTGAAGGAGGGGAAGGAGGTGCTCCAGGCACCGGAGCAGAGATTCCCCTGCAGCCCATAGTGAAGACCATGGTGAGGCAGGCTGTCCCCTGCAGCCCATCAAGGTCCATGGTGGAGCAGATATCCACTGCACCCCGTGGAGGACCCCACACCGGAGCAAGTGGATGTGCCCGAAGGAGGTTGTGACCCCGTGGGAAGCCAGTGCTGGAGCAGGCTCCTGGCAGGACCTGTGGCCCCATGGAGAGAGGAGCCCACGCTGGGGCAGGTTTGCTGGCAGGACTTGTGACCCCGTGGGGGACCCGTGCTGGAGCAGTCTGTTCCTGAAGGACTGCACCCCATGGAATGGACCCACACTGGAGCAGTTTGTGAAGAACTGCAGCCCGTGGGAAGGACCCATGTTCATGGAGGACTGTCCCCCGTGGGAGGGACCCCACGCTGGAGCAGGGGAAGAGTGTGAGGAGTCCTCCTGAGGAGGAAGGAGCAGCAGAGACAACATGTGATGAACTGACCACAACTCCCATTCCCCGTCACCCTGTGCCACTGGTGGGGAGGAGGTAGAGAAAATGGGAGAAGGGGGGGGGAAGGTGTTTTTAAGATTTGGTTTTATTTCTCATTACCCTACTCTGATTTGATTGGTAATAAATTAAATTAATTTTCCCAAAGTCAAGCCTGTTTTGCCCATGATGGTAATTGCTGAATGATCTCTCCCTGCCCTTATCTCAACCCACGAACCTTTCATTATATTTTCTCTTCCCTGTCCAGCTGAGGAGGGGAGTGATAGAGCGGCTTTGGTGAGCACCTGGTGTCCAGCCAGGGTCAACCCACCACAGAGGTATGCAAAGAGAGAAGGGGAGAGAGAGAGAGAAAGAAATATGAGGGACCTGATTTTCAAGAAGGGCTAAGTGATCATTAAAAACCAAGCTCCTTTAAAGCACCTGTCATTCTACATACCATAACTAAGGAGCTGAAAATCTGATCTTAATTATCCAGCTCAAGTTATATGCAGTGCATATAAAGGTATGATTTGATATTCACATATATCTGTACACCTATAAGTATTCATCTTGACACATAGATATGGTAATGAGTAAATAACAAGGATTTAAGTAAGAATTGTTTATTTTAATATTAATGAAGAAAAAAACACTCCAGGAAGAGTGTATTTTATTTGGTGAGCTTTTTCTTTAGACCTACCTCGACTGAAAACATTCAGAATGTAATTTTGAAAAACTTGTACTGAACAGAGAGTGCAGATGACCAAACCTAATGATGATACTGGTTTTTTTGTTGCTTTGCTTGCTTGTGTTCTGGGGTTTAGCTGGACGCTGTACAACCAATAAATCTCTGAAACTGCTGCTTGCTTTTATAGTATCACTATAATTATTTATTTATTGAGTGTTATTTGAGCTTAGTCTATGTATTTTCTAGTTACTAGGTGTAACTGATAGCGATCTGTCCCATGTGAGCCTTCAGATTCATGCAGTAATGGTAATGGTGAGATCAATGAGTCATC
Source organism: Morus bassanus (assembly GCA_031468815.1). Classification (NCBI taxonomy): domain Eukaryota; kingdom Metazoa; phylum Chordata; class Aves; order Suliformes; family Sulidae; genus Morus; species Morus bassanus. Next base: position 50,714,174 of record CM062567.1, on the reverse strand, counting down.
CCTTTGCTTTTGAAGCTTAATCTGAGGCAGCAGAGTTTGCGTGCTGTTTGTTTACAAGGCTGTTGCAAGGCACTCAGCTACCCTAGGATACATCTGCATCTACCGCATCCTTCCTGGAGTTGTATTCAGCTTGCAAAGCATTTGTTTGTCATCAAGAACATCGGTTTTCTCAGGACAGGGCCTGCAAGGTACCTTTTGACAATGGCAATAACCTGGTGACATGTTGCAGAGGCAAAGCCCAAGAGGGTACATAAGGAAAATCTCCAACGTCAGTAGGCTTTTCTTAGCATCTGGGGCATACGCATGATGCACATCACCGATCTGTTTGCTGTACTTTTCAGCCAAGCTACTCTAGGTGAAGGACCATGGTTTACCTCACAACTTGAGCCTCTGTAATTATTTCCGTGACATAAGCTTAAAACTTCCCTCCACCTATGCATCTTTTTTTTTTCCCTGTATAATGTCTCGCTGCTTGTGGTGTTGAAGAATCTCTTTAACTTGGGGATCTGGCTTACTTTTCACCTAGCTGACTTGAGTGCTGATTGTAAGGGGCCGCAGTATCACAGTGCTTAACGTGAACAAGTGAGCCAAGTGTTTTTCTAGGTTCTCAGGGCTAGTTTCACAGGCAGTGCCTAATTTCCTGTATGTCTGGTCACGTTGCCCAAAGTCATCATGGTTTATGTCTACACGCAAGACAGATGCTATGGTAGCTGTAATCTAATTGTATCCTAACTAAGGACTTGACAAAACTGTACTTCGTTCAGCTGCTTCCCTGTTATACATCATCATGTAAAATAGAGCTCCCTGCAGCCTCAGATCTTTTGGTCTCTCTGGCCTTTGGTTTGTGTAACTGTAGTAGAAGTACCAGGTTGTTTAGCCTGAAGTTCATGTTTTGAGGGCAAGTTAGGCTTATTTCTCATTTTCAGCAACTTACTGATTAGGGTCAGAATTTCTGGTGGTTCTGGGAGTGAAAATTTCTGAAGAGAAGATTTTACTGGTATTAGAGGAAGAGCAGCTCTGAATATGTCCATAGTTAACCCTATTTTTTTGTGCCTTAATTCCTCTTCATACCTCCATTACAAATCTAGCATTGGTCCCTTATTTTAACTCGAGTAAGCTCAGGTGTCTCTGAGTGTGCCATCCAAAAGCCACTCCAGAACTAGAAAGATCAGGATTTACTGATGAAGACTAGGCATCAAATACATGTTCATCCCTTTTGGGCATCATTATACGTCATATTTTAAGAGTCCTGGCCTTGTACAGTGTCCTGCTGTTGGGCAAGCTAGTATGTTATTCCTGAGCTACTCTTTTTTTTTTTTTTTGTACATGACATATATATGGGTATGAATGTGCCATAAAGCTATTGCATTGCCTTTCTGCATTTAGTGATGCTGGATCTTGAGAGACCAATCCATACAGCCTATGAATTTCTGTAAAGCCTTATTAGCAGATATCTGGCTTCCTTGATCTCTCCCAGCAGACAAATAACACTGAGTAACATTAATAATGATCTCTGTTTATTTTTGAGGGCCTTCTGTGGCCCTCATGGAGATTTTCAGTTGGCAGAAGATACCTTCTCCATCATCAGTGAAATGGAAGATGAAAAGAAATTAGGAGAGCTCCGAAAAAATTCTGCAGAAGGATGGGAGAGCAGACAGCTTGGTTGAGTAACTTCTTTCGTGGTATAACTTCTTCACATAAGTTTAGGTGCTGGAGTTGATGACATGATAAACATGATGTCTGGTCTTTGTAACTTCCCATTCTAGAACACAAGCCTTGAGGTCTGAGCTGGTATTTCTGCAAAGTTAGAGACAGATTCAGCTTTGTAAGTGAGCTGGGAAGTTTAACTGTATGTTGTAGAGTGGTTTAAGTACTTCTTGGACACAGACTCCAAGGTGGCACTGTTCAGAAAATGAACTGAACTGCAATCAGGGGTGTGTGTGTGTGTGTGTTAATTTCATTATTTCCTGCAAGGGGGAAATATTTCAGGTGGAACAGTCTTCTCCATCATTGATTGTGTGTTTTACAGCCTGTGCATGCCTTGCTCACATAGCAGAAAGCGAACTGCTTTGCTTTAATTGCTTGCTGATTTCAAATAATGGTTTTTATAAATCAACAGCTCTTCTTAAGCCTGCCTCTGTTTTTTGAAGTAAAGCTTTGCTTTGATTATTCTAAACTATTGATTGTACCCTGAGCTTTTGTTTTCTCTGCTTTTGTAGTTACATAGGTATAACCAGTTTACTGAATTCCTCTAAAGCTTTTCAGATTTTTGCTAAAGGAGAGTGCTTGATTATAAGTATCAGTGCATTCCAGTTTGTGTTTTAGAGCTCTCAGAAACATTATATATAATTAACCTTTTGCTTTAGGCAAGAATTTGTGCGATTGTTTTTCTCAGTAAAAATAATTGGCTGTCAATCAAGATTTTTTTAGGGAATTTTTGTGTTTTGCTGCGAGTGCTAAAATACTTCCTTTTTATGTCTGACTTGCACATACTGCTGTAGTAACTGAAATTTGCACCCTTGGCTTAGAATGGTGGTTTGAAAGATTTCTAGGAGCATAGTATAGAATTGAGTAAAAAATTTTATAGTCCCATATGTGAAGAAATCCATCATCTTGCCTTCTCAATGTTTGTCTGCATTTTTCTTGCTCTTGACTGAATATAAGTGGCTGCTGATTTGCCAGCAACTAACTCTTGATTGCATGCTTCTTTTGACCCTGCTTGTGGGGATAACTACTTGACTTTTGGTTGTTGTGGCCTACCTTTGACCCTCTCTGTCATATTTTGTGAATTGACTTTAACTTGCGCTTTTTCCAGGATGTTTGTGCTATAGCCAGAAAATACATAGAAGTGTAAAAGCTGTAAAAAGTGTGACACACTATAGAAATGAACAAACAAATGAAAAATGAATTGTGATCGCTTTGTTTTCTGTGGAAAGGAATGGGAAAAAATATTTCAAGTGTTTATAGGGCTGGAGTGGAAGCTGCTTACTCCGTTCTGATGCTGTAAGGGAGCATCAAGACAGCATCCTTGTATACATCCAACTTGGAACCGAAGTGCAAGTACCCTTACTCCAACAACCATCTTGTTTGTTTGGTGTGTCCACATGACAGGAAGAGTCTGTATTGTGTCACTGGGTGTTGCACTAACCGTCACTTTTTAATAAAAGAGGCTTCCTTTCTCCCCCTTTATTTAACACAAGATTGTGCCAGAAAATGTGCTTTGCTCAGCTTTGACCCTCCTGCACCCAAATCACACTGTTCAGAGAGAGACACGTTTCAAGTGGAAAGCACCTCCACAGTTAGAGATATTTATGGAAAACATTATGCCTTTTCTAAGCAGTAAAATCTTGGTTAAATACACATTTTTAGGACTGTTTTGAAGGAGATCTCCATTTGCATTTCTCTTACCCTCTGAGCATCAAGTTGGTCACTCCTTAGTCTTCGCATATGGGCAACTAAATGTATAAAACTAAAATAAGCAATTAATTTATTAAAAAGAAATATTTCTTTTGTCAGCACCAGATTTTTTTTTAGTCATTAAATTAATACAAATTATATTGTTATGGTTCCCATTGGAGGAGGTTCCTCCACTTGAAGTTTAATTAAATACATTTTACTATTTGTAGTAAATCAATATATAATTCAGTTACAGAGATATTCCCTTGTGACCACTTAATTACATGAGTTGTAGTCCTGTATTTATGGAGATGCCAATGCTTTTGTATTCTAGTTATTTTGAAAGAGTAGTGTTTCATAGTCTCTTTTTTTTCCCCCTTGAGAACAAATGTTTTGTTTTGAGAATAAATTGTTGCTTTTAAACCAACAATTCCCCTTTTGATGTATTTAACTTTTAAGTCACTGACAGTCACATATCAGAATCAGATTTGATCTGTAATTCAGGTGATAGTACATCAGTGCAACTCTACAGAGGGGTTTAAGATAGGACTACCTGCTGACAGTCCTCTGTCCACAGACTATCAGTCCAGCAGCTGAGCCTAGAAGGTAAATCCAAGCTACGTTTACCAAGAGTGGCTTGGTAGAGCTTTGGTTTCATTTGGAAGTGTGGTGAGGGAAGGAGGATTTGACTGAAGCACAGAATCTTCAAGGAGCAGAAAGTCTGAGAAAATTACTGTTTTTTCCAAAGAGAATCTTTAGGTTACTCTGTACCCATTTTCTACTACTGAATAAAAGATGACAGCCTGACCATCTTCTGGTGGCATTTTGGGCTGTAGCTACAAAACGATAAGCTTTTGGCTCGTTGTTCCATTACCCCAGCCATCTTACTGTACCACTGTGGTGATGGGATTTGTGGAGTGACACTGGCATGAAGTGAAGCAATGCTATGGAGAATTAGATCAGTTATGTTCAAAGGTATTTCAAATTAATGGGTGCAAATTACTATCCTATTGGTAGTGCTTTATAAAGGCAAATTTTAAGTATAGCCATCCAGGATATGTCTCGAAACATATCAAGCAGGTGTATGATACTCTAATGCTGTTTCGAAGAATATTGTCAAAAGCCCATGCACAAGTCTCGTGCACCACTGAATTTTTGTTTTTGAGAAAGAAGGAATTCCTAATCAGAAACTACTTCTTGCTTCTTATGTATCTTTATAAATCACCATTGTGCATCTCTGTTAACTGTCAGCAAGGTAGACGTAGAAACATGTAAAACTTAGCTGCAGTGAGCCATGGCTATGATGTCGCAGGTATCGGAATGGTTTTCCAAACTCAGTAGACAGTGCTGTTATAGACCTGTTAATGAAAAATTACCTACTCCAGGTACCTGTGTTGAGAAAGACTCCTCTAGTTTTATATGACTGCATTTATGTTAGCATTTCAGTTTAGAGCAGTAGTACAGTTCTGGAGCAAACCTACTCATCCTCGTTTATCACGCCATGGTTTACGTCACAGGTTGGTTGTGGTGTGCACAAGCTAGATTCCTTCTGGAAGAAACTAAGCCAAAGTTTACCTCCAGGTGCTCACCAAATGTGCCCTGTTTGGTTATAAACTCCCCCACTGAACAGATACCTCTCTGAATCAGTGAATCACACCTTGAGACAGGTTCAAACTGTGTGCAAGATGGGAATATTTGGTCTGAGGAATCACACTGAATTTTCTGAAGCAAACCTGCTGAACCATGTACTGTGTAGGTGTAGGCCTTCAGCACTGTCTAGTTCAGTCTACTGATCTGCTCTTGGTGTGCTGAATTATCTGTGAATTCAGACATAGCTAGAGGGTCTGTGCAAAGTACATGAACCAAGTCTGGGGTCTGACTGTGCCATAAGCTCCACATGAGGGAGATCTCTTCCATTTGGTGGTTTTGGAGAGAGAAAATGCATGAGGGAGTGAAGAAAAGAAAGGCATCAGGTACCTGAATGGCAGTATCTACAAAAGAATGGAATAATAGTATTTGCAACTCTTCTGTTAGGAAAAAGTCAGAATAAAACCTGACATTTTAGAAATTCAAACCACATTATTATAAAAATGGTGAAAAATGTTGAAGAACCATTTTGTCTTTTCTAACTATTTACCAACTAATTACCTTTCTGAAAATATTTGTGAATTCTAGTTGTTGGATTAGATGAATTTCCATTTTTCAAAAGCTTCTGGGTTACTTCAATTGTTTTACGATTCACCAAAAACATCCCATTAAAGTACATTCGCTGTACTTCAGATTGATAGATAACTAATTGGGAAGAAGCAGAGAGCACAGATGGACTGAGAGGAGGAATAAAAAATGCAGGTTTCTGATGTTCCCCTGCATCCTTTCTCCTCTCTGGGAAGTTCACTGTATATAGCCTTCTGTGACCTGCATACTGTCAAGGGCTGAGAAAGAATTACTGGGATACATAAAGCTGTGGGAGCATCTGCACAAGAGGACTTGAATTATCACTAGTTCCTTAATATCCCACTAGTCTGGTAACCTGGCTGTGTTTCCTCTTCTATAGCTGAATTGCCTTTTCAAGGACAATGCTTGGTACCACGTTCCCATGGGGATGGGGTATGGAGAGTACTAGATGGGTGAGATTCCCAGCCTTCACTTGCAAGGGTTATTGAATAATGCAGTTTATCTATGTGCATATGCGTGCATGCTCACACACATACACAGAGAAAGCCTAAATAGCTGCACTTGTAGTCACAGATACAAAGTAAAGACCATTGTTTCCTAAATAAATTCCAAATTATTAGCTTTTTATATTTTTTATGGTTGCACACTGACTTCCTTTCATTCCATTACTGTATATTCCCTTATATATTAAAATATCAGTATGTTATTAAATTTGCAGAAACATTCCCATGATAAAAAGCTTCCGGATTAAGTTAAGAACATTAACTGTGGGATATCGGAAGTATTGTAACAGTACTAAATGAAGATTGTGTCTTTGTTAAATATTGATGTTACTGTAGCAATAGTGTGTGCCAATACCTTTTAAAGGACTACCTTAAGTATGTGTGTTTGAATAGGGAGGTGGAGTTGCTGTCAATATTTTCCTGCCCTTTTGCAGAGATTTATCTGGTTTGTTAGCAGAGGGCAAGATACTGCTTCCAGAAGGTGTTAGTATTGTTTATATGAAAGACACTGGGGTAACATATCATGTTAAATATAAAACGCATTCTGTGAAAACAGGTTCTTTTGTCTGCCAGAATAGTGTCCTGTGTACCACAGAGGTATGTGGTATTTTTAAACTTATAAGTGTTTGTCTTTAAATCAAGCAAACAAAACCTCCATGGATATTGCAAACAATTTCTATACTGAAGAAAATAATTTTTTATGGGCTTAAATCTACTAAAAAGATCAAGCTGCTATTTCTTGGGCCAGATTGTTTGGAATTGCAGGGCTTGCCTTTTTTTTTTTTTTTTTTTTTTTTTGTCACCTTAGGCAATATAAGCCTGGTGTGCTTCCTAGGTCTGTATAGGAGTTTCACCTGAAACAACCCCCTGTTAGCAGGATGGCATCGAGCATTTGGTAATGCCTTCTGCTTTCTTTGTGTGGCACATTAGGGTTCCTGTGGTTGCAGGAAGTGCAGAAATACTCAGTGGACAATGGTGTGGGAGGACACAATGCAGATTTGTCTATGTTGTATCCCCCATGCTTGTGGAGGACATGGGCTCTCCCAGCATTCCCGTCCCACCTGGGTTCTGGAGTGGCAGCCACTCTCCTGGGAAGGCAATGGTCAGGACAGGCAAGTTTTGAAAGCCGGCCTCGTCTATGAAGCATTACTCGTCTGTATGCGAAGTGGGATGAACGTCTTTGTGCTAGTTTTTCTAATAGCGCGCAGGCACAATCCTCTGACGCTATGACTTGTCAGGCTGTGAAACCTGCTTTCTTAGCAAGCTCTGCTGTTCATTTTGCTGCCTGCTCTTGTTTATTCTGCTGTGTGTTCTGTGGGAGGGGTCAAGGCAGACTCCTCTGGTTTTCTCATGATAAAGGAAGTAAATAATAGTAACTCAGTAACAACACTGACTCAGGTGCAAATCTTTCTAGGTCTGTGTTGATGGAAGTCCAACCAGGAAGAGGGAAGGATGACTCATAGTGAATACTTCAGAGATTTTCAGAGCCAACGTCTGAGTTACTCTCCTGCTGTACACTAGCCAGGCTATGAATTGTGTTTTATAAGGTCAAGCCAGATGGCACTGTGAAAGGAGCACTGGGAGAACTGTTTAATGTAGTAGGAGTGTTTGTACTCTTAAAGAAACTTTTTCAAGTTGTTACGGGCATAAAATTGGATTCCTAAGAAAAGTAGACTCACAGATAACCACCAGTGATACAAAGAATGTATTGTGTCTAAATATGATGGAAGAGTATATACACTTCAAAAATATTTTTATTAAATATTTTTGGTCTGTTTGAATTGAACAATACTTTATTCTTAAGAATGCTTGTCTGTATTTATCATTCTTCAGGTATGATCAAAAGGGATAAAAAAGGTCATTAACTTCAGAGGACCTCGTACTGAAAGTCAGGTCCTGATGGGAGAAATGTGAAATTCTCCAATGAGAGAGGCATGGAGAGAGGCACAGAGGAAGGAGGGAGTGCAGATAAATTCTACAAGTGTACCAGCATTTGATGAATACTTTGCTTTCCTCTACTGATCATGAATACGCAGTGAAATACGCAGAGGAAGTTGGGCAGTATGGCCAGGAATTCAGTTTTCATCCCTTTAAAATTAGGTGCACCCGAGAATTAATTCTGTTAAACTATTTTTTTTTCCATTTGGTACAAGAAGAAAAAAGACAGGATTAAATGTGACAACAGTGACAAAATGCACTATTCTGAGCTGCAAAGTGGTAAATAGAGATTGACTGATACAGAAATAACACATTAGAGAGACTTTTAGAACTACTCTTTGTCTGCTTCATATGTAGGATAACCCTTAGTAGATGGTAGGGAAAAGAAAGCCGTTAGGCTGTAGAGTTTATCAGGTCAAATAAACTACTTGTGGTAAGTAGTTACCAATGCTGTTGATTCAGTGCAATTCTATAGACTTCTTAATATTTCTGGAAATTATTTGGAAAGGACATTGAAAGATAAAATAAAATTATATTATTTTGTAATTATTATAAAATTATACTATAATTAGCTAAAAAAGAGGCAAGAAACATTGACATATTAATTGTAGAAAAATACCAGACAAGCAGTGAGAAATATGCTTCAGGGAGAGCAAAATGACATTTATTGAGAGGAAATGAGATAAAGGAGTATGTAGCAAATGTTTATATAACTATAAATCCCTATCACATCTGGGAAAGAAAAAATCAGGGAAGGCATACAAGAAAGATGGTAAAACTGTAATGATGTTTTGCTAGGTTGTTAGGATGTTTAATAGGGTAGTACAACATAAAGTATTACATGCTTGTAATCTGAGAGGAAGGTGTAACAAAATGCTAACGTAAATATTAAAGCTTACTGTTTTGTAGTCACATTGCGGGGCTATGGCATATACAGGTGAAATTATAAAGTGGATGAAAACTGGCTGGACGCATAGGCTCAGGTAGTAATGGTCTGAGGTTCGTATGGATGTAATAGTGAGAAAGGGAGAAAACTTTTTAGCTTATCATCACTTGCAGTTCATGTCCAACATGGAAGCACACCTTTTGGCCCTTCTCAATGGATCAGTTAAACTAGGATTTAACCAGAAGGTCCTGCACCTGCAGCAGAAGTGCTTCTCCCCTGTACTGGTGTATTTCACCTCAGAACACCCTACCTGGCTGCAGAGCAGTCTCTAACTGAGAGAGGAGGGCAGATAAGAGTGGGGAAAAAAGTATGTTAAAAACCCAGATTTATTTTCACGTGTTCCATGTGGCAGTATTAGAACAGGGGGCCAAAGCAGTCTGTACTCACAGCACTGCTTCTTGGAAAAGATCATTTTGGCTTTCTTGCGGACGTTTCCGATGTCCCCAGAGCTCCCCAAAATAACTGCTCTGTAATTCAAGACTTGCTTTTCTCCCACAGTTCCACTTCCCCGCAGCAGATTTCAAAGCCTCTCAGTTAAATGTGGTGCATGGTCTTGTGCCCCTGTGAAATCCAATATGACAAAAGAAAATGGGGTTTAAATACAGTATCTCTTGACAATTTACAGGTTTACAAAGTGAGAAGAAGGAATTTAAAGTAATACCAGTATATTATTTGTTTCGTTTATCTACACTCTGACGTGTCAGTCATTTCCAACTGATGATAGACGCTGATTGACAGTGCTTGTGCCAGCAACAGAAGAGGAAACTTCCCTGAAGAGCCACTAGCACAATGTCTATAGAGTAACATGAGCACAAATCATTCATTTTGTGAAACAGCTTCACCTGAGCATTAAATTGTTAACAGATTAGGATAGAGCCGGGTACGACAAGCAAGGTACTGGTCTGGGGCAAGTGAACCACAACTTATCTTGGTGCTGACTGAATCTGTTCTCTCGCTAGCAAACACAGTGCCTGATACGCTTTTTTTAGACAAAGATAACTGTTGAGTATGCTAGCATTTTTGTGGTTCTATCAGCAATTTAACTCGTTCAGTTGTGATTAGTGCGAAGCTTCCCCAGGTGGGTCTTCACAACATTTATATTATGGTATTTAAGAAGAAATATGAAGGTGTCAATGCAATTCTTTTCCCATTATCAGAAGTGTTTGCAAATGTAAAAAAAAAAACCCAAAAAAAAACCCAACACCAAAACAAACCAAAACCACCCAAACAAAACCAAAAAAAACCCCAAAACCAACCAACCAACCAAAAAATCCCCACAACAGTGTTTCCGCTGTACTGGATTTCTTTGTTTTTAGAAAGAGATTGTCCCCAGAATCCATGATACTTTTTTATGCAGGTAACTGATTATTTTTTTACAGTGCTGTCTCAGGTTGTAGAAGGATAACTGTATTTTTTAAAGGTAGGGTATACATCTGTCTTTTAGTGTTAATTTATTCAGCTCCAAGGAACATCAGTCCAGGCAGATGGGTTATGTCAGGAGGGTAATATGGAGTCCATTTGGTCTCCACATTGTTGTTGCAAAGGCTTGTTTAAAAAAATACTGAAATAGGGATTGTTTTTTTTTTTTTCCTTGTACCTCACTTAACTTAGTTTTATATTTAGTTAAGGTTATCCTAAGCTCCTAAATACTTTGCTATCTTATGAGACCTCTGATGGCATTAAAGTTGTGTGCCAGTCAGCTCACCTTTCACATGTCTGTTTCTGTTACCATTTGCTTGACAGGGCTCATACTGTTGATAGCCATATGGTATGTGCTATGGACATAGTGTTCGGTCTGAATGCACAGGAGTCGCATTCAGATGTCATCATAGGCCTTTTGAGTGAAGCAACAAAAGGGCAAGACTTAGACAACAATTGTAAAGAATGTAATGGGACAAGGCCATCAGTTAGTGTATATGCAGCACCATCAGTTTTTGCTCCTACTTTTGAAAAGAGATGGAAAGAAAAATGAAAAGTGAGATTTGATAGGAGTACCCACTAATTTTAAAGAAATTTAATTTTATAGAAATGAAAAGCTGAAGAGAAAAAACCTTTTACAGGTGCTAGTAAGCTCTTAGATAAAAGAAACTGCAGTTGGCATAATTGGGCTGTGAAATATTCATCTTCCTGATTTTTGATGTGTGACTTACTCATAACTATTTATGAGCCTCTCAGTGCTTGAATGCTGAGGTGTCCCATCCCCCTACCTCCCCCCGAAGACTTTGTGTTTTGCTTTGCGTTTTTTTATGTTACTTTTTTTTCTCCATGTATGGTGCACTCCCTGCTGTTTAATCCTCCCTGAAAGTCAGCTACTTCTGCTGGATCGATATCTCTCGGCACAGATTAAAGTGATGCATGTTCCTCGAAGGGTCCCCAACTGCAAGCAGTGTGTTTGCATGTGTTTTTTGACAGCACCAGCAACATGCAGAATGCTAACAGACATACTAAGTGTTAAATATAGCACGAGGAATAATTGTGACTGTGTTGATAGGAGCCTAGGAAAAAAGCCATCATTTTAAGATAATTAACTTGTCATTTGCTCTAAAGGGACACAGTACTATCCTGTGCTCTACTTTTAAAAAAGAGAGGCAAGAAGAGTTTCACCGGGGACAATTTAGCAAAGACAAAAGAGAAGAAAAAGGTGCGTGTGGTGATGGTGTAGCACTGCCTGGGACTAGAGAGTTGTGTTAGATGGCCATCCTGATGGAGAAGAATAAACTGCCTGAGAAGAGGAGGCAGGTAAAAGAAATGAGCACTGTACCTTTAGAGAGTAAATAATGATGGAGGCATATGCCTGCTGGGAGAATTTGGTTCTTACTGTATATAGCAGGGGGAAAAGATATATGACCCTGTCAGGGTATAGCTTCATCACTATTTGCACGATGACCCACTTTGTGGCATAGAGAGTATGGAGGGGATGAAATGGCGAGTAGCTCTCCTTGGCAGTTCTGTCGAGTTAACTCCTGGGCAAGGATTGGAGAGGGGCTGAAAACCTTCCAGTGTTTTCCCTAAATTTAGCAGCATTGCGCTAACCTGTTTGGTCTGCTTCTGGAAGGAGGGGGGAGGTCAGGAGAAGGAGAGAGAAAACAAGGGCAGAGGAGGGAACCACTTCTAGTAATCACAATCTGGGACCTTGAACATCAAATTGAAAATGTGAATGGGAGAGAAATTTCAGTCACAGTCTGCCTGTGACTCCTTATTGTGGTAGTAACCAAGGAGTAAGAGACTGTCAGGTTCTGCGCAGACTAAAGGAGCTTTACCCCCACCCCGGTGTCTGGTGCACATCTGGCAGGTTGAAGGAGAGCAGACACAGGAATACTATGTACACTTTGGCCTCTGGATAGGAAAAGCCCTTTGTCCTCCAGCACTGTAGCTTAGAGGGCATTGATGGAACTTCTATTTTCAGCTCATCTCTGTATCCCAAGGAAACTCCCATCCCAACAGACCATGCTTGGGCTGACTGTGGGAGTGGAAAAACAAGAGGTATAGCTGGTGAAAATAGCTTCTGTGAAAGGCTGGGAACAGGCACATCAGAATTGTTCACCTGCTCCCCAGACTATGTAGATATCGAGATCTTGTGCTAAACAAAATGTCACAGTAGCTTGTACATGTAGGTGAGTATGAAGGGTGCCTGGCCAGAAGAGTGTTTGAAGGCATTCTCTTCTGTGGAGGGAAAAAATGTCTTAAGGCTCTTAACAGTGGTTAAACTAAGATTAAAACCAGTTTTAAGACAAATTGATGATCTTCATGGACCACTCTGAATCTAGTCTGAGTGGTGAGAATAGTGCAAACAAATGCAGAGAAGAGAGACAACCAGTTACACAGCTGAGCAGAACACTGCTCCCCTAAGAAAAGCATTTTTCAGCGTGTGCTGCCTGCTCACTAGTCTGTGAAGGACAAAAGTCTCCAATGCCAGGTAGATAAAAAGTAACTTATTTTATGAAATAGATGTAATTTGAATTAAGAGGACTGGAAACGGAAGCCTTCATCTGTAGTACTGAAGGAGAAAGTTTCTACCTGTCTTTGATAACTTGTGGTCAAAGTGCTGCTCCTCTGTTCAGCAGGAGGGGTTGATGGGAAGGAAATGGGATTTTTTTTTTTTTTTTTTTGTAACTCCTAGGATCTTTATCCCTCAATTTTCCTCTTTTCCTGTGCAGGCAACTAGAATAGATTTAACTGCCTCTTTCTACTGGGGAAGACAAAAGGTGGCTAAACAGTAGGAAAAATTGTATTTGGTCGTCACCCGAGAAAGCAACAGAGCAAATGGGAACCTCACCAGCTGGACTTTGCCTTTAAACTGGCAGATGCCAGTCTGAAACGGAGACTGGTGTGAGGTGAGCATAAGCTGACTACAGCCCGATAGTTGGAGACACTCCCTCAGAGAATAGCAGAGAGCTGGGTTTCAGGGAGCCTGGCAGACAGACTTGCTTATACAGACTCAGTCTTAGAGCTTGGTGTGCTGCATTGTAGCTGGCTAATATGCGTTGCATCCTTTCCAAAGGAGACTGTCTCTACTCCTGCCAGTGGTAGTGGTCCCATTGCTGTCCCATAAATGCTTCCATGTAAGGCTACTTTTATAGGGTAATTGGAGAGTCTTCCCAAAACTGGACTCTTGAACAAAACCTACTGGGCACACCCTCATCTCATCTCCCGCCTCCCAGAGTGTGCTAACCATCGGTGGTGTACTGCTGTCTGTGGAATACCTAAATGTTTCCTAAGGCAACACTAAAGCAAGGTGTCCTGGCCACGTGAGTGCCTTGGCTGCTTGGTTATGCTTCTGTCTGCTCTGTGCTCCAGTGAATATTTGTAAATCACTTCACGGTAGTCTTAGCAACAATGAAGAACAATGCCTGAGGAGGCCATTCAACCTGATGTCGAAGTTGGTGGTAGTGAAGATGTTAAGTCTCCTTCCAATAGAGCAGAGACCTAAATTAGTCTTCCACATCCCAGGCACTTGTTTCAACTGCTGATCTGTTGGAGAAAAAAAGGCATGGTAGCTCTGCTACCCAAATCACTGGGTGAATCAAGCCAGCTGTCAGGTTTCCACCAGGAACTGTTCTTCTTGTTATATGGAAAACAGATAGGTTTCCTTAGCTTTTTTGTTGTAATATAGCTGACCATGGCCTTCAGTCCTGCTGTTTTATGAACTCCCTTCCACTGCTGCCCCCGATGGAGAGTCTTGGAGTTTGATCACCCTAGCATACATGTAGCAGTGACTTTTTTAAACGTGTTTTTCAAACACATCATAGGCTTCTTTCCAGCTTTTTTTAAACCTCACAGTATTATCTTACTATGGCAAGTTGCCAACGTGTCTATTACTGTTGACTTTGCAGTTTGAGGTTATAGCTCCACCTGCCCCAAGCCCTTCAGTGTGTAATCACAGTAATGCCTCTTGGGGGGAAGCATACAGGGCCATCTAGGATTTTATTTGTTTCACTTATTAAAATATAGAATAATTACAGCCATTGAGCTTTGCGAATGTCAAACTGTAGCTCAGAGAAACGACAAGCATCCTTACCACACTGCCAGTTAAAAAAAGAGCCAACTTTTATAAAAGAGGGTTAGGGGAAAAAAAGAAGAAAAGCTTTTCTCAAACAAGCTTGTACTTCTATATTCAGGAGGTGCAATTATATACAATAACCAGTTGTTTTAAAGAAATTTATTAGGGGAGAAGGCATTGTTCAGGTCATGTTTGAACTGCCAGCCTGTTTCTGAAGCTAAGGCTGTTGCAGTCATACAGGGAAGATGCCTCAATCCTGTTGAATTCCACCAGAACAGGCCTGTCCAGAGCACAAACAGAGCATTTGGTATTACAGTCCTGCACCGAATAAATCTTATCCTACTTGCTAATAAGTAGGAACTCAATTAGCTGTATGCTGTACAAGTGACTTCAAACAGAATTTTATCTAGATAAAGCAATCAGGTCTTGTGATTAAAAAAAAAGCTTGAGGGTCATTTGCTGTGAATATTAGTTGTAAATGTGTTGCTTACAACAATACAGCAGTGGAGAGGACTATATGGACACCAAATGAAAGATGCTGTAAACGTGTTCTGTATATATTTATCTATATATTTAGATCAAACAAGTTTATTATTGCCATTGCGAGTTTTACTGTTACCGCTATTGTACAGCAGATAAACCGAAGCATGTAAAAAGCTAGAGACTTTGGGCAAATCACTCTGTAAATCAGTGGCAGTGAAGATCAAGGAAAACAATCCTGTAGCTTCAGTTTGCCAGGTTTTGTTGTACATTTACAAGTCTGAAGCAGTGTTACCTATAGAAACAAAAGGGGTTGCCAATTCATAGAGTCTAAAGATGACTGATCAGACAAGGTTTTTCAGAGAGACTGTTGCCCAGCTGTTGAGGAGCAGCCATGCAATGAGACATGCTACATGTCTGCACAACTCACCAGCTGCATTCCAGCAGTGTCCTCCCTTGCAATGTGCTGTGCAGTACCTGTCTTCAGCATAACATGATACCTGACCTACTATGTCATTTGTAAACCACTGTACAAACCAGCAAAGCAGAGTATCATACTTCTTGCAAATTCAGTTAAAATCCTCTAAGACGCTAAGAAGAAATAAATCATGACAATGAAAGCTATTTAAATTAAAAAGAAAAACAACAAAAAAATGTAGTGGGTGAAGAGGGGAAGATGACTATTCACCTTCAGAATATAAAAGCAAAACCTACATCCACAGCATTATGCTATAAAGTATTCCTAACCTGACTTTGTGTAGGATTACATGCCAGCAGTCTATTACCCAAAACGTTGACTGAAATTAATTATGTATTTATTATGCAGACTCTTGCAGATTAATTAATACAAGCTCTGGAAAAATCTAAATATGCATCCGTATATTTTGGAACTTGTAGTTCAATAAAATGTTCTTTGACAGAATTAGTCTTGGTGACAGGCATGTTGGGTATCTATTGAGTATTCTTTGCTTCTTTTGTATTTATAGGCAATCAGTGAAATGCAGCCACTCAAAAAAGGGAATTAAATCCAATCTTAGATTCATTCAAACAGCAGGAGTTCTCTTCTCCACAGAGCCTTATTACTGTGTTACACATAACCGTAATAGCTGAGCACTGTCAGTTGTGACTTAAGTGATGTGAATAAATGCTGTCATTTGTGGTTCCCACTCTTCCGTCCTTTTTTGTGCAGTCTTTTTTGTTGCTTGTTTTATTTGCACACATATTATATGTATACCTATAAATACTTCCCCAAGGATGGAACATACTGTAATGCTGGGAGAAGCAAGTGCACGAGTGCGCACACATTCTCCCTCTTTTCTCTGTCCCATCCCCCTCTTCTGTGTTTTGTTGAGGGAAATGGTGTTGCATGAGGAGGAAGGTGGAATGTTTGTGGTGTCCATGTGGTTCAACCTGCCTCTTAAAAAGAGTGGCTCCTGCACAGGTGACTGTCATCCTTTTGGAAGTGAGTTTCACTGCATGAGGACTGTACTCCTTTCCTTAGACCATTATTACAATCTTCTTGCACCGAGCTATTTGAACATCTGAAGGTAAAGTCTGAGACTTTCAAACTCAGGATGCCTTGAACTTCAACTTGTACCTCCTGAATTCGAGCGCTACAAACTTTCTCAGTGTATTGAGATTGGAGCTCAGATTAATCATCCTGCTCACAGTAATCATCCAGCTGAAGTCATGTGCAAGTGAGGTTTTCTCAGTATTGCTGGGAGTAAACCAGAGCCTACCTTTCCCTTTCACTATGTAATTTTCCTCAAACCAGGCAGATTCAGTTGCCTACCAGTGTTGTGCAGCACTTCATCTTCATAGGGAAACCCATGTATTACTTCCGAGGAAAGAGTGTGGGAAGTAGTCATTTGGCTTCAGCTGATAAGTCCTGTTGACAGTCCCTTTTGCCATTTGACTCCTGACAGAAACTAGAATAGCCTTTGGCAGGTAGTGCGTGAGGGCCTTAATTTGTTACAACCGTTGAGGGATGTGCATTGCTTTCTTTTCTGTTCTGCCTGGTTTCCCAAGGAAATGAGGCTTTTTCTGTCATGCTCTCTCTGCCAGCCTGTCCAACCCTATCCTATTGACTTTTTGAATCCGTTGGCCAATTTTAGTCCTATTTAACAGTGAGAGGCAGATGCCTTAGTGATATTAAGGTTCTACCACTGTAATGAATGTTGACAGCCAGATAGAGAAGAGAGATGTAATTAATGCCTGTACTGATGACAAGGCTTCAGTGTGTGCTCAGCTTTTTCTAGGTATCAGGCTTTATTAGCTCTGTTATGAATGAAACTGCATGTTTTTATATTGTGTGAGCATTATTGTAGTGCTTTAATAGGTGGCTTTGCTTCTGTGGTTTATCTTGCTATCATGCATAACAGCTCTAATGAGGGTTCAAAATGCCATTGAGCATGCCAGTGTTGAATGTGCAGGCTGATACTACCAAATACCAGTGTTACTAAATCTGGGAGATAATAGAGCTGCATGAGGACAAAAATCTCTTCTTTCACTGCTCCTCCTGACCTTGACTCTTTAGCTGTTCTCATCTTACGGTGAGGCCAGCATCTGCTGCCTGGGGTCTCCAGCCTAAAGCAAGGATTGCAGCATCTTGGGCTGCAGACACTTTTTCTCTGTGACAGAAATCTTCCTTGTATCATGTTGCCCTCGCCTTCACCAGCTTCTCTCCTGGGACCCGAGATTCTTGCATGACCTCCAGTGCAGAAGCTTTGCTCTGTCTTACTTCATTGCTGTGGAGTAGGATGCGTGCTGTGGATGGAGGAGCGACATGGGGAACAGCTCACTTCTTCTCCTGTTCCCCTAGAAAGACTGTCCATGTGGTACCACGGTAGGAGGGAAGAATGGAGATAAGACAAACTAGTCTAACCATCCCATTTAATCTGTGCGATAGTTCTATCGGTTTACACGAGAAGCCAGTTTGACTTGCATAATTCAGGCATTTCCTCTCTTGCATGATAATCTCTTACCTTTTTCACCTTTACATTCTGTAAAAATGTGGAAAAACAATTAAGTTTTGCTATCTGGACAAAAATTATAAAGAAATGTTATTTACTTGAAATTCCAGAGAGTATTTACTTGGGTTTGAGCAGCTGGTCTAAGATAGCCAAACCTTTTTACAGGGGACAAACAGCAGAAACATACGTTGTTTTGAAGTTTTAAATTTATAAAAGGTGTGTATCTGGAATATAGTTAAATATGATGTATGTGCAAGTTCAAAAATTATATGCTGTAGATCACTGCCTTAATTGCCTTTTAGACTTAAGGTTTAGAACTGACCTGTCAGACTTTCATAAAATAGGCTGGTTTTATTGAGTTATGAATCTGAGACAGAAATGGCAAAGAAGATGTCTAGACCAGTAATGCGAGTCTTCTTAACGTTCCAGGCTTGGCTCATAATGATGCTTGTAGATGATCTTGGTCGAGTTCCTGAATAAGTATGCAATCAGTGTATTCTTTTTTTCCTGTAGCAGGATATTTAAGCATTAATTTAAGTATAAGTCAGCATGTCATGACTCTGTCTTCCTGCAACTTAGGCTATCTCTTGTGGTACCTTTAAATTTCTTTTGGAGTTTTGTGTTACTCTAGTCCTAAGTGGTTCTTATCAGCAATTGGAAACAGTAAGGTAGCCACCACTAATTCTGAGAAATGGAAAGAATGAATATATGTACATGCACACTGTTCTATAAGCTTTTATTTAACGTTTTTCATGAATCCTAGGTTTTTTTCAGTTAATGTATATCCTAGTCGTACATGCCAGAAACTGTGTGATGAGTTTGCAGACTTGTCTACTTACATAACTGTTCCTTCTGGATGTTTTTTATTACTCATATTGTGGAATATGTTGCCTAATAGGTAAAATATCAAAAGCACTCTAAAACGGGAGATAGCAAATTACTGAATAACACAAACACACTATTTATTTTATTTTTTTAATAAATGAGCTCTTCTGCGGGAATACAGAAAACTTTAGGGGATCTGCAAACACTTTCAAGAACAGTTGGCTCAGTATTGGTCCTAACTAGTAAAACAACCAAATCCCTCTGAAAATGAAGTATGTGATTAACCTTCCTTGACAAATTGGAGCTATTATGAATAATATAACCCCATGGGTCAGAACAAAGCAAACTTAGCACTTTTGTTTCCAAAACTGTTGATCAGCAGGATTTATTTATCACTGTGCACCAAGCCTTTTGACTTTCATAGACTGGTTTTTGATTTGTAAAGTGTTCTGAAAGCAGCCCTCAATTCTGAAATGACACTATGGCTTTGTACAGCTGGAGTACCTGGAGCAGTGGCCTGGCTCCCCTGAGGATTGTCTCGCTGGAGCTGAGTGATGGGAGATTGTTTGCCCTGGCTCATGACTCAGAGAGTTTAAATGGATCAGGTGCAGGTGACTCCAGGGAACATAGGAGCTTTTGCTTCCCATTTCTGGATTTAGAATATGCATTTCTGACATTTATTTCACACCTGCAGAAGTTATTTGAAGAGTATAACTTGAAGATGTGGAAAGAGGAAGGCAAAGAGGAGACTTCCCATTCAAATTCTGTTTATATTTTTGTTCTTTTGCTTTTCATTCCAGTGAAATGAAGCAGAAGTTGGATGAAGAGGGTAACAAGTGCAGTATCCTTTCCAAGCAGCAGAAGTTCAATGAGCACTGCTGTATTCGCTGCTGTTCCCCTTTCACGTTTCTTATCAACAGCAAGCGACAGTGCCAAGACTGCAAGTACAACATCTGCAAGAGCTGCAGTTCTTACCAGAAGAAGGAGAAGGCTTGGATTTGCAGCGTCTGCCAGCAAGCAAGGTAAGGGCCTGTTGTTCAGCAACCTATGTAAAGCAGCTGTGGCCTGACCTGAGCTTTTCCCTGTATTTGTCAGTAGTTAACACTGGTAGGATAGGACATGAAGTACCTGTTTATGTAGGGGTTGATTTGTTCCTGAGGTGTGACGTGCCTGTTTTTTATAGAGGTTAATTTGTTCCAGGAGTGTTTGGTTACCTGTTGCATTTTCCAGGCTTGCTTAGATGGATTGATGGATCAGCAAGCAGTAATTGGACTTAGCTTGAGCAGGGCTGGGATCTCCTGAAACGCCTGGGTTACTAATGGAACCTGAGCGCAGATGGTGGTAAGGCAGTTAATCATCTTGCAGCAAATCCCACTGATGGGTGGGGAGTGGAAGGAAGAATATTGGTGAATAGATCATCCAGCTGTGACTGTGTTTTGGAGTGCTTTTCTAAATGCCAGCTTATTGGTGGGGATGCCTTGGGCTTACTTTGGCAAATAACAAGACAAAACTGCAGTTGAACCTGTTATAATTTGTAACATCTGTTAAGAAAAGGCTGCCAGGCTTCTATTTGCAGAGGGTATCGAGGATTTAGTATCTCACCCTCTTGAGGCTAACAGAGCCACAACATTTAAAGATAGCCCCAGAAAAAGAAAGCAAATTCAAGCAAACACATAACAGCAGCAAAGGGACCATATAGGGATATAGTGACTGTGATAGTCCTTCTTGTCTGTATTGCAGGCCAGGTTCCAAAAGCAGCCTTAGCTGTGGACGCATAGCACTGACCAAAGCCTTTTTACTTAGACAAGAAGGGTGAATGAAATAACTTGATTCCTCATAGTTTAATTATGAATGTCAGTGACTAAAGCAGCTGAGCAAATGTGACAAAGACAGCTCTTTGTTCTTCCTCTTTCCCTTTAGTGGACAACACAGGATGAAGACAAGAGCTGAGTCCCTTTCTGATGCTTTCCTGTGCTGGTGAAAGACTCATTGCTCCCACTCATTTCCCATTAACACCCACTTGAAATTTAAGCTTTCAAGTAGTATCTGTGAATGGAGCATGTGCCCTTTGACATACAGCCTTAAAATGATAGAGATCCCAGATGCTGTGATGCTCTTTCCAAATGCCACCCTTTGAACCCAAAGGAGGTTGTATTCTCCAGGTCACCTGCTCCTTCTCTGCCTTTTACCTTGGAAAACCTACACAAACAACCCTTTCCCCAAGTGAGGAGGCAGAATGATGACCGGAGTATCTTTTCCAGCAACACAGAGAGATGTGGAGCCAGTGTTTGTTTCTACTTTAGTTATTCAACCATTTCATATTACATCTTTTTCTTCCACTTCTCCTGAGTTGACCTATATGGGCAGCAGAACAGGCAGCCAGGTTTGTGGATGCTGATGAACTGCACTTAAAATAGTTTTTGCTGACTCCACAGAAAGAAGTCTCAGAAGAATTTAATTTCAGAAGAAAAAGCTGTAGCTGTATTATGAAAATGCTATTTCTGACCCTTGAAGTCAGTGCTTTTCCCACAATCCTGTGCAGCCCTCAGTGTCACCCACCTGTAACTCAGTTATAAACATTTTCTTTATTTATGAGACCTGAGAGACAGCTTGAGTTATTTTTCAGTGTATAAATTAACTAACACTGCTGCTAATCATTTTATGATCTGGTTTATTTATTGGACTGTGTGACTTACAAATCCCTGTAGGGGAAGCAGGGGCTGACATTCCTCAGGGGCTGCTTGAGGTGTTTTGGTTTGGTGAGGGCTTTTTTCTGTTTTGCGGGGGTGGGAGTATTTTGGTTTTAACTATCAGTCAGTATTTCTTCTAGGAAAAATCAGAGGGGGAAACACCACAGTCTGTTGTGAGTTCCTGTTGCTTTCTCAGTGACTTATCCCTCAGATGTTGCATGGACTGTGCTCTCCTGCCTCTCCTCAGCTCCTCCTCTTATGTGTTTTATTTTTGCCTTTAATAAGAAAGCACAAGCAGTGGAGGTGGTTCTCTGTTTAGGTGCTGCTTGTCTGCATATCTTACTGCACAATAGATAGTAAGCTAGAAATATCTGAGAGGACTGCATTTTCAGGTTGTTCTCCTTTTTTTTCCTCCTCTTCCCTATATGTTTTTGCTTCATGCTACAAGAATTAATGTTGTAATTCTCTGCTGTTCAGAAAGAGTTTGGTCAAACTGGAAAAGTACAAACATATGCAGTTCAGACTTCCCATAATGGTGTTTGTGCTCTTAGCAGTGCTAGAATAATCCTGAGTTTTATTTCTACTATGTATTTAGAATATGTCAACCAGTTGTCTGATGTCAGCAGCAGTTTCTTGCTGTACAAAAGGCTATAAAGCATTCTCAGCATAAATTTTTGTAAAGATGGTTCACCTTATACATTAGAACTTGAGACTCTGATTAGGTGAATTACAAAGATACGTTTCATTTATGTGCACATGTGAAAATTCTGAAAAGTTCTTGTATGATGTGGGAATCAGAACCAATGACATGGGGATGATTAAATTTTTTTTTTTGGAAAGCAGTACATTGCATAAAAATCACCTGGGTTTGATGGAGTATTTAAAACCCTTCTGTGAGCTGTACCTTTTTCTTTAGACTACCTTATTTCCCATTATCTTCCTCCAAAAGAGGGGCATCCACTTTTGCGGTTGTAAATAGTCTCCTGGTAGATTCCTGCACTGAGATCTTGACACTGAAGAAAATCTGTCATGTTGAGTTAGTCTCTCAAGGCACGACCCTAGCAGAGATATCTGTTTTGTGGAAGTTGGTTTTCATCTTCCAAGGCAGAGATCTACATTAACATCTATCAGAGAGCAAATACACAGGTCAGTGTTTGAAACTTAGAACATTTGTAGTAAGTTGGGCCAAAAAGTTAGCCTCTGCTTCTTCCAAAAGCAGTAAACTCATAAGCCAATGAAAATTTTGGTGTTTGAACTCCTTCAAAGCATGTCTCCTGTTACAATGCATCTTTTCAAAGTTACAAGATTCAGCTCGGTATAGAATCTCAATGCTCAGAAATGTCTTTACAACAATGTCTATATAGATCTTGTGAGAAACTGGAGAACCTTCCTTCAATTTCCCAATTTTAGCACACATTCTACTAATGCATTTTGGTTTAGATTTATCTCAGGATGCCATTATTAACATTCTAGGGTTTTTTCCTCTCACATACATATCTTCTTAATTTCTAAGTATGTTTTGATAAAACTGTATATTATTAAGTTCAAGTTTTCAATTTGCATATAGTACATTTCTGTTTCTTACAAAGCTTTGTACAATGTCTCCTTGTTAGAAGCCCATAAGACAATGTGTTTGAGCAACTTGCTGAGGTCTGTACCTCTTAAGTCCTCTTGACTACATAGATTCTAGGCATAGTTTCTTTACCCTCTGGATTAACACTTTTGGTGCCAGACAGGGGGGTTCTTTGCTCATTTATTAGAAATAGGGCGTGCTTTCTATTTATTTGAGACCACTTTTCTTTTCCAACCTCCAAGGAGCCATATCCCAGAACACTCTGGTAGTGGTACTCTGCTTTCTAGTTTAACACTGGTACTAAAAAAAAATTAGTGTAAGCCATTAAAATGCATATTTTTGCAGGTTTTGTAAATGAATCACATTTTACTTCTGGACTGTAGGAGGGGTATATACAGACCCATCCAAAATAAGGCACACAAACATTTGGCTGTCCACCTCAGCTTTTCATGACTATCGTGCGTGTATCCCTCCACATTTTTGGTTCTCTTCTTCTGGTCTCACCATCTGCATATCAAAAGGTCTCTGCTGTGAATGGGAGCATGGACACCTAATCCTTTAATGCCTTCACATCCATCTGCTCTGTGATTCTCTCACTTGTTCTCAAAACCCTCACTCAGATGATAAGAGTTCCATCACCTAGTAGCCTATTGCTCAGCTCCCTTGAGCCAGACTGTGAGTAAGGGGGCATCACCTGGTCTGCAGGAAGTCATAATTCTGCTTCATAACAGCTGCTTTGTTGTTGATGATCCTTTGCCAATGACAGTTAAGAGACAGAGACCCAGGCACTGCTCCTTTTCTCCTTTTTGATGTTTACTAATGAAAAACACAGCCATGCTGCGTACACTCGGGCTTCATGCAGTCAAAGTAGTGGCTCAAAATGAGTGGCTCAAAATGGGTCCCAAAAATTGTGCAAAAAACACTGGTTGTTTGCAGCACAGATTTATTTGAGTGTTTAAGAGAACCACTCTTTTTTTGTTTTCATACTCCCAAGTTGACTGCTGCTTTAAGAAATAAAACAAGAGAATATAATTTATCTTCATAGACTCTCAATCCAGAGTTATTTTTGAATGTTCTTTACATATTCTTTTGAGTTTATTGTGGCGCCCAGTTGAAAGTAGGGTTCTAACTAGACTCTAATAATTTGCATCAGTAGCAAATGTAATTGTCTTACTGGAACTTGAAAATTAATTAGAATTAGATTAATTAGACATACATTTGATTTTTTTAAATGTACATTAGTGAGAATTGAGGAAAATTTATTAAGGTCTAGTCTACCTGCAGTGCCCAGTACATTTGTCTCTGACTAGCATGTATTGGGATTAATGCTTATGTAAAAATGGAGCAATGCTTACGATAACATGGAAATTGCAACAGAAAATAAAAATTTAGGCTCAGTGGGCAGTCTGAACACCCTTCAAATACACTGGAGCTTTGCCAGCCCCAGGAGCAGTCCTAAATAAATTCTTTATATTTCAGATGGTTTTGTTTGGAGGGCCCATTCACTGTAATGTGCTTTAATGTCAGGAGCGTATTTTTGTGGAAACATGGTAAAGTTGATGGCAGGTGTGATTTCAGCCTGCCAAAGGATACATCCTTTCTGCTTAGCTGACCTAAGTTTTAGTGTAAAACTTGTTACAGTTTCTACTAGGGGGGGGGCCTACCAAAATTTGGCAAAACCTTGGGTTGGTACTTGAGAAAATGAAGTATTCCTAGTAAATAACTGAACCTTGTATTTGTTTGTTGATGCGTTCGTCTGTAACAAAACAGTTGGTTTCAGGACTTAGTTGTGGAAAGCTAATGAAGGTATAATGCTGCTTAGCAATCTTGTTTTGCTTTCAGGCAGGCTAAACCATCTGGTAAAAAGAAGTTGAAATATCCTTTAGATAGTCTGCCTCAAACGAAGCTTGGAGCTTTGTGTATACCTTTGTGAGAGTTATGTATTTCTGCTGTCAGAGGTTCTTGTCTGACATAAGAGAGAAGTTCTACAGAACTAGGAAGGTGTGACTCTGTTATGTAAATGCCAGGAAATGTGTTTTTCCTTTTGAGATAGAATTGGACAGGAACATTCACTTGCTGTGTGGCATAGCAGAAAAGGTGAAGTTTTAACTCTGCCAGGTGCATGTTGTCTTCACTGGAACCACATGGGTCTTGTTCTGCTTTTTTAAAAGTCCTCTGAATGATCCCATTCATATTGTACTTAAGGGATTTACTAATTTTAATTAAATAGCAGTGAAAATTATTTTCCTCAGCTGTGTGTGCTTGTAGAAATTGATGCAATTCCTTCCAAAAATGCCTGCTGCTCTATTCCAATTTTTTCCTCCTCCTCCTTCTGCCATTATCTCTGTTTTGCATCCTGTCTCTTGATCTTCATCTCCTTACCATGCTTAAGAATCACAGTGGATCACAGACACCATATCCTTTTCCTTACAGTACCCATGAACAGCAAGGGCAATAGCTTGGATTTTGCACAAGAGCCAGGAACAGTCTTTGGTTTATTCAGTTGTTCCCTAGTTGGAGGAGGAGAGAGAGAAATGTGCAAACTAGTTGCTTTGGCAGGTTGATCTCTGCTGGGTTTTTTGCTCTCCTGATCTGTCTTAATTATTTCTGAAGTATGCACTGTGAAGAATTTTGATTCTGCTAGACAGAATAAAGCTGTACTTGCATAACACACAGCAGACTGCAATGCTGCACTCAGCTTTAAGAAAAGTATCTAAAAATGGAATTGAAGAGGAGACTAGGAAAGAGAGGTCTATTAAAACAGCTAAATACAAGTGCTAATTAGATGTTTATTTTCTAGCTTTGAGTAGCCTTGGAAGTGAGAGTGTGGCTGAGTGCCTAGAGGACTAATCTGTGTTTTACGAGCTCTGGATTCTAGTTTTAGCTGTTCACCTGATAGTCAGGTGACCTTGGGGAAGTTTCCATGGCTCAGGTTTCCCTATGTGCAGAATGGATTTAATGATGCTAAGCTCTTGGAGGTCAGTGGTTGAAAAGTTAAATGCTATGGCTGTAAAGTGCTAAGTATTATTCATGTACTGTTATTTTAGAAGTTTTGCCGCAGTCAGCATGGTTAAAACGTTTGCTTCGTGTGTTGCAGTAGAACAGAAAAGTGAGTGCTTGGATTCTTGTAGGGAATGAATGAGGACAGAATATCACAGCTTTATTTTCAGTGTTAATAAAGAAATGTTTGCCCGTGTTTGGACCCACCTACCTTTGGCAAGTCATAGTAAGAGAAGTTACCAAATGTTTTCCCTAGCAGGAATAAATGTTATGTAAATAGTGTGCGAAAATATTGGGACTGCTGAACCGGGAGGAGGGTAATATGAGAGGATGTAACACAGTTTTTCCACATAATAGGCATCATACAAATTATAGATCATTTAGCCTTTCAGTTTTGCAAAAGCTGAGGGACTTTCAGTGAAGGTGTCAAATTGAAAGCTAATAAAAAAATACACAGGATTCTTCAAGTGTGGGCACATAAGTGGCAAGTGAGAACATCACTCCTTACAGTAGCTGAAATACAAAATCTTAAGTATCAAGCAGAGTTTAGGGAAGAATTTCCATTGTGTAAATTCTGTAACTGGGACTTCACGTGCTGTGCACCCTGTCACTGATGACTGTTGCAGGAGGAGACTTGGAGGGCTGTGGGCCATGACAGCCCCTATGATGGGTTGGTGGCAGTCAGGGAAGATGTAGGGTTCATGGTGGTCAAACAAGGGAGAACAAGAGATGGCAGTATCTAATTAGAGTGCTCATATTTACAAATATGTGTAGTAGTAAAGGATTGCAAGCCAAGATTTTCCTCCAAGAATGAGGAAAAAGAAGTTATGTCATGTCAAAAACCAGCCTGTCATTCTTACTCCTGGGTGGTTGATTCAATAATGTTTGTACCTCTCTTCATTTTTCAGTATAATGTCAAATTTATGCATCCCTTACTAAGACAGCAATTCTGCCTAAAGCAAGTCTGCTCCAACTAATTCTTGGTATCAGTAGTATTACTATTCTTATTTTTAAAATGTATCAGATGTTTAATCTGCTGCCTTTTTTCCTGGAGAAGAAAGTGATTCTTTCCTTTCATACTGCCTTGCCAATGATTTGACGTTTTCACATGCTTGCAAGTTGAGAAAGTTGTTCCTGGACCTATACAGTCTAAGTAGGGTGATCGTTCCTGCGTGTTGTGATGGGGTTTTCTTGGTTGACAGAGAGGATGAGGTTTGCCGTTCTGCCAACACCTCTCCTACAGAACACTTATGAGTAAACTGAGGCAACCGTTAGGACTGCTCGTTATAATAAACTCAACGTGTCCAGGCAGTTTTGGAATCTAATAAACCCCTCTGATTATCCCATGTTTGGTCCTCTCTTTCTCTCCAGCTGGTGCTGCTGCCTGCTTTTGGGTGACCCTTAGGGTGTTTCTCTGATCCCCGGCAGAAGGTCACAAGCGAGCTCTTTTTGGTTTTCTGAGAAGGGAGAGCTTTTTGGCTCTGTTCTGTGTTAACATTAGCTGAGGTGCAAGACACTGTGCCTCAGACCAGGAGCTTTTCAGTCAGGCTGAACTGTAACATTCAGGAGGAGACATTTGCTGCCCAGGCATTTCAGCCCCCACCGTCTCCCTCCCAAGCTCATGTGGCAGCATTGAATGGTCTGCCGGCCTTGGAATGTGCTGGGACATCCCTCAGCTCCGGCAAGCACCAGCCTTTCCTCGTCCTCTTCAGGACCACTGTATGTTTACTTGCCCAACAGAGGCAGATTACTGATTCACGCTTTTCCCCTCTGGGTTGTGTTTCTAAAATCCTCTTATCATAATGTTGTTTAGGAAATGTTTTTCAAAACATATTAATCTGAAAAAGCTGTTAAACTTTTTTATTTTAAACAACATTGAATTAGTACCTGCAAAAGTCCCCTTGGAAAAAAAATGAAATTTTAAAACTAAATCTACTGATTTTTATTTTGAATAGAAAAAAATTTGTGTAAACAGAGTTTTTTACAACCTCTCATCTAGATCAAATGTTCCATTTTTCAGTCAAGTCACAGTATCTTTGCATGACATTGCATTAGAATTTCTTTTTCTTGTCTCTGTTAAATGGCAACTATGGTGAATTACTTTTCAAGAGGGAAAATCACATTTCACTTGTTAAGTCTTATTGTGCCTTATTACTTTTTTCCCATCATAAAATGCATGTAATAAAGCAAAAAGTCATGCTGTGGTTAACACTCTTAAGGTAGCCTTTAAACAGAGCAGAGTACACTTTCACGTAGACATACCGTTGAACATTTGCTAATTATCAGTAATGAAAGATTGCTAATTGGCTTGATGTATGTTTGGTTCAGCATTTGCTGAGTCTTCAGGTTTTCTCCTGCTGTATTTGTGCAACCGTCAAGCTTTGATGAAGTACAGAAATCAGTCACTT
Source organism: Morus bassanus (assembly GCA_031468815.1). Taxonomy (NCBI): domain Eukaryota; kingdom Metazoa; phylum Chordata; class Aves; order Suliformes; family Sulidae; genus Morus; species Morus bassanus. The sequence continues at coordinate 50,685,768 of CM062567.1, read as the reverse complement.
TCTCCAGCTGACACTGACATTGCCACCTCCAAGAGTGAAGTCAGCTTCTGGCCTGTACTCTGCCAGTCCCAAAGGGACATGCTGTGTGCATGCTCTTTGCTTTTTCTAATCCGGAAATCTGACCTTGGAGGCACTGGTTTTGTAATGTTTGGTGGGGCCCGCTGTGAATTTGAGGAACTGTGCATCAAGAGAGGGGAGGTCTGTACGGTGAAGGAAGAGTCTTCTCCCACCTTAGGAGTGCAGCATAACTGCTAAGCACCATATGGGTTTAGCTCCCATACACTCCTCACAAGGAGAGAAGACTATATATACTTGTATTGTATGCCCCTCTGTCTCTGTCATTATAAGCTGTATAGAAAAACTATTTCTACAGTCCACAAGTAGTTCAGATTTTTTTTGCCAGATCATATTATTTTTACCCCAATTCCTGTGGATCAAAGACCCTCTGTGCCTCCTCAGTGCTTTTTTCCTCCAAAAGATTTATTCTGTTAAGTGTGAACAGCTGCCCAATTGTGTGTGGGTACCCTTAGAAGCGTTATACACACTGTGGTTAGCACAGGGGTTTTTTTCTTGGTGATAAAAATGGAAATCCTCCACACTTGTAGACACTAGCTGTGAATGGCAATAACAAATGTGTCTTTCCTCTAGCTAATGCACTTCGCAATCAGGAAGAATACCCTTTTAAAAGGTTCTTGTGTTACCAAAGATGTTAAAGTGAGAATTTAATTTGTCATTTTTGAAAAGCTTAACCACATTAATAAATAAATCCCTCTGTGGTCTTATTCTTCAGACCCACTTTTCCCATGAAATAGATAGTGGAGTGGTTACTGCTTAGTATCTTCAATAAGAATCTATGAGATCATAGATTTACATATTTCATCAGGCAGTAATTCATCCCGCTTCCGTGACTTGGGGGAAGAGGAAGGTGGAAAAACCAATTGCCCTGTCTTTCTCCCAAAGACAAGATTTTCTATATCTGTGTACAAAATTAAGTATATGGCTTTCTTGTACTTTTTTTGTAGTGGCATATCTTTTTTGCACCTAGGTTTTTGTGAAGTCTTATTCCAGGTAAGCACTGCTGGAGTCTGGCTAGAGATTTAATTATACTTCTTGCATCTTCTACCCCCTCAGCTTTCAAAATATGACCCTACAATTGTGGATCATGAAATAAGTGGTAATGCCTGCCAGAATTACCTGTACTGGAAGTATGTTTCATGTGCTTTCCTGTCCTAAATCAAACCTGCATCTGTTGCTATAGCTGTCCAGGCAAACATCTTGTCTATTAGCTCCTGAGCTAAAATGAATAATTCTTGTATTTATTTTCTATCCACAAATAAAATCATGTTAATGTAGGGAAGAAACCATCTGTGACATAAAGCTAAATCCATCTCCATTCATTTCAGGTTGTTGTATCTTTTTTTGCAGAAACAGCTTCAGAAATGAAGATCAAATTTTGACATAGTGCCTAAATAAAAGCCGACTAAAAACAAAACGCTTTTGGTTGCAGAAGCTGTGAACTATTTGTAAGTGCTGTTTGATCATAGCAAAAGAAAGCTTCCTGTTCATTTTCGGATTAGGGTTGGATTTATAGTATGCTTGGGAATTACTTTGGTAAAATGTTTTCATCAGAAAGCTGCTGTAGTAAAAATGGAAATTCTTTACAAGCACATGCTTGCTTTGACTAGAAAATCATGAGGCCCAACATGGAAATTCTGAAGAGGAGCCTGTGAGAGATCACAAATCACTTGCCTGAAACATGGGAGCTGAAGTTGAAACCCTTCCTCAGAATCATACCAAATATGTGTTTTGTTCTCCCTATAGCCCCCCCAGTTATTTAAAACTTCTATGTGTTTCTGGGAATGACCATGGTATGGTTTTATGTTTTGACTTTTGTCTCTTGATTGTTGGATGCCAACAGGGTGTTGCTAATGCTTTTCTGAAGTAGTTTTATAAGTTCCGTTGTTCAGGGGCTGTTCTGTGACCAAGCGGTCTTGCTTCCTCGGCTGAACAGTTTCATTTTGGGGAAGCAATCTTTGTAAGATAATGAAGTGTCCTTTGCTGCTGGGTTTGTAATACTGCTTGCCCTGATCCTTTTGATTTGAAATTTAACACGCTGTAAAACTTGTGTTGTAATTCGGCGAACAATGTCTCTTGGCAATATGTGGGAGTCAGATGTCGATATTGGTTCTTATAGGTTTCATCTCTGTTTCAGTCCATTGATGTGAAGGCTGAGGGGTACTTCTGGGTCCCAGCTTGAGAGCGCCTTCCTTCTCTTTTCATGAAGCTCCCAAGAGATAATTAGTGCTGAATGAAAGAGTTTGTTCATTTAATTAAGAAATAATATTTTCCATCATCTGTCACACTCTGAGGTAGTATGTGAGGTTAGTAGGGTAATGAACACATCATGGTTCGCACTGTCTTCAATTTGCTGATGACAGATTTGCTTTGTATTCATGTTTTTTTCCTGGCTGGTCAATGTAGTGGCTTGTAGAATAGTGCCTGGAGTATGGAAACTTGAATGAATGCTTGTGTGATAGAGGATATCATTGTAAAGGATGATAGAAATTGCATCAGTAGTCACAGCTGTAATTTTGTCTCACTGATGTGTTTGCAGGGCTTTGTAACCTAGGGGACTTGTAGGTTCTCTGTATCTCAGGTAGTTGCAATTGTCAAAAGCACTTTCAGTCTCTGGCAAGATAAGAAGTGAATTAATAGCTGTTAGAGGCAAAGAAGATACTTATGACTTGTTTCTCCAATCCTGCAAACTCACCAGTAGCCAGACCTCTGTCTGTGATGGCAGTGCATATTTCTGATCAAAAATGCTTTGGGAAATTTTCCTGACGGGGGAAAAACTGTAGAGTGTTGTACTGTGAAGAAGCGCCCACTGTGAACTACATTTTGAATGCCTCTATCTCCTATGTTTTGGAAATCCTGAGCCATTCATTTTTGGGAGGAAGTAATTCTGTTACATGTTTAGAAAAACAAACATTGCAACTGGTGCCTTTGAAGCTTAGGCTCTGTGACCTGTGTCAAAATGCCTTCTTGTGTTTGGCTTCTAGGATCAAAGAGCTGTTGGGTGTAAGGGAATTTGAAGTTAGTATTTTAGAATGTGCCTGTGTGAATGTTGCTCCCTGAAACTGTTTCTCCAAGTATAGAAACTAGACCACTCACACTAAAACCATACTTAACAAGTGTCTCTGTTTCTCCTAAACATAGTGTGGCAATAGTGGTAATTTTTTCTTATCAGGGAAATTATAATTAGAGATTGAATATTCTTGGGAAGCACCAGCTTTCAAAGCAGTATTACACAGAGTTTGGGTAGCGAGGGTTGGTTTTGAAGTGTAGTGAAAGTGTAAGTCTGAGTCCATTCTGTGCAGTACATTTAAATACTGTATTATCATCTTTCAGAGTTTTCCACTTGCTACCCAAGAAGGTGGTTCTGGCAAGAGAAACAGCAACAAAATAGAGTGAAAGGAGATTGACAGGAAAAGTAGAAGGAGGAGGGTGAGGTGAATAGCATGATTATAGTTTGAAAAATTAGTCATGTAACGTGTCATCGTAATTCCCAACTGGCAATTAAACAGCACATATCTGCATAAAGGATTAGGAACACTGGAAGGTAACGTTCAGGACCCTGAACAACACTTCCAGTATATAATTTGCAAGTTGTTTGACAGTTACCTGCCTCACACGTGCCATATGCTACCATATTCCAGTGCTTAATATAATTAGTCCTAGCAAAACCAGATGTCCAGCTCCATAGCTAGATGACTATGACTTTACAATATGCCTGTTGCATGAATAGATTAAAAAAAAGAAAAAATAGGACAGTCAGACAGAAAAATTACATGATTTATTGCTCCTTGAGTCAGGGTGCTGTGCCAGCCACCTGTTCCCAGGGGCTGTAGCGGCTGGGGCTCCCCCAGGTCAGCGGGCCCCTTCCTGGTGATAAGGGAGGTCTGAGGTGAAACAGAGCAAGTGATTCACAGCGGGTTGTGCACGGCTGGCAAAGGCAGCACTTCTGGAAGCTGAACCAGCTTGAAAGCTATTAGCAGGCATGGGACGCAGCTATGCTTGCATGTACGCCTGCTCCTTGGGATGGTCTCTGGCAGTGAGGTTGCAGAATAATTTGTGCTGGAAGAGACCCCTGGAGGTCTCCAGCCTGCTCCCCTTCCCCAAGCAGGACCAGGAGGAGCAGGTTACTCAGGGCTTTTCCAGCTGGGTTTTGAAGGCCTTTAAGGATGCAAATCCCACAGCCTTTCAGGGCCCCTGTCCCAGTGTCTGACCACCTTCGTGGTGAAGGTGTTTCCATGTATCTAACCAGGATTTCCCATGTCCTCGCTTGCATCCTCAGCCTCTTGTCACTCCCTGGGCACCTCTGAAGAGAGTCTGGCGCTTCCTTCCCTAAAACCTCCTATGAGGTGTTTGTGGGCAGTGGTTTGACCCCTGGAGCCATACGCCCTGTGCAATTTAGGTGACTGTAGATACCTAAAAGTTGAATACTCAAATTTTTTTCATAGTTTTTCTTTGCAGATAGGAGCTTGAGAAAAATGCCGAGGTCAGTTCAAAACGATTCACTTTAGTGAGCTCACTGTAGTGGTAATATCACTTTTGTGATACTTGTTTTTAGTGACAGCACACTTCTGATAGTAGGATTAATGGGTGCCAAATAAACTACTTGGGTGATCAGCATTGACTAGCTATAGTAATAGCATCTAGAGTAATCTGGATGTGAAAAAAGTTAATGGAGGGGTTTCAGGACGGAAATCCTCTTTGATCTGAGATAGCCCAAGACTCCATCCTTGCAGGCTCTTATACTGAACACTGTGTTAAATGAACATGTATGTCAACTCTTGAAGGTTTGCGCTGAGTTTGGCAGTGTCCATCCCACAGCTGCAATTGCTCAGATGCACCACTTACTGATACTAGAGAGTCCTGTGAGGAAATTAATGCCTCGAAATTCTGTAAGTCAGGACTTAGCTTCCAGCTTTCCTTCGGATCGTCTCTGTCTAAGGGCAGCTGTGTTAACCTTTGCATGCCTCAGTTCCTTTTTTGTGAAATATAACAGGCAACGATGGCAATTCCTTTATGTTTCGGTATAGAGGTTCTAAGGGAAGAACTGCCTGTAAATTCTGCCCAAATCTCAGGTACAGCTGATGGGTGCTATCAGAAGGCAGAGATCAGCACCACTTCTGAACTCTCTTGCTGCTTATAATTGGGTGCCTTCCAGTATGCGGTTTGGCTTTTACGTGGGCTTTGTTAATTCTTGTCGTACAAAGATTCTGCTTCTCTCAGTTCAAATATACTGCTCCGTTTTTTAAAAGGCACATACACTGTACATCCTTATACCCTTTCAGTACCACAGTGAAAATTGCTGTCCCAGCGTTACTTAAGCTGAAGAGTGTTAGTTATCAGAATTACTTTTTAAAATAGAAAGTGAATGTGTGCAATCTGATTGACAAAGCCAGGCAATAGCTTCTGAATCATACTGAATCTTGTGATCTGTCTGATATTTGCACTCTTTTCATTTAGGTTATAAAGGCATCATCATGGCTTCCAAAATTTTTTGGAGACTTCCATTTCAGCTGATGCTGATTCCGTGCATTTCAAATGTCTTTGGATGGTTTATGAAGGGTAGAACTTCAAATCAAAACATAGCTTTAGTGTATATTTAAAGGTAGAAAATTAATACACGGTTCCTGCTACAGAGGAAATGAGTGTTTCCTTCATGACTCTCCATGTCTTTTTTAACATATATGTAAGGGCTTGTAGATAGTTATTTTTTTTTTATGGTACATGGAGGGAATACTTTTTTTTTTATTACTCTGTAGGAGACAGAATTCATCAGGTGAGGAAGTAGGAGGTGGAATTGGATTCTGCTTCCTACTCATAACTTGCTCATCATCTGGTGTTCAGAAGGTCACCCTGCCTTTCCTTTTTTTGCTCCACTATGAGAGAGACATAATCCCTACATTGATGAAGTGTGTTCATGTGGGCTTTGTATAATTTTTTTTTTGAGGTTGTCCAGACTTGGAGTGTCTGAATAAAAAACAGGGATGTGACAGGCTCCATATGGGAAATCAGGGTTTTGGAAGGCTCCAGGCTCTGGTAATATGTGTCTTAATAAGGAACCACAGATATGCTATCCAGTTAACTAGGTGAGACATTTTAAAGCTTTTCTCCTTCTGAATCCTCCGTAAGGATCAGTCCAGAGTCTCATCGCGTCTATCAGAAGTGGGGTATCACCAGTCTACTCTTCTCTGTTAGCCTTACTGTGTGTCCAGATGTGCTCTGCAGTCTGCCTGTTCTTGGCCAGACTATGGTTTTGAAGAAGGGCTTTCCAAGGCAGAGAGTGTAAATTACTCTGTTTTGCTGGAGGATGGGGTAACCCCACAAGTAGGTCCCCAGTTAGAAAGGCATCAAGATGACTCAGAATTTGCTTCCCTGTGTGCTATAACATGGGGAAATGGTGGGGTGGTGGGGAGACACATCTGGGGTTTCTGCCATCAGATCAAAAAAAAATATAGACTTTTAAAAGTTGATCATTACTGTTGTTAACCACAGTGGTGTGTTTTTTCTGTGGTCAAGGCAGTGCAATTGAACCTGAGAGACACCTGTGGGAAAAGCGACCTTTCCTGTCCAAATGTTTGTCGAGTGAAATCTGAGAAGAGCTCTCACAAATTTTCTTAGATGAGAGCACAGCAGATGGGACATCTTGATCAGAAAAAAAAAAAACAACAACCAAACCAACAAAAAGAAAACCAAACCAAAACCCAACACTAACGAAAAATAAAGCCTTGCATTTAGTGAAGGGAAACACCTCCTCCATAGTAGCTGGTTTTAGATACGAGATTTCATGGTTTTAATAATTTTTTTAGTAGTGAGACAAAAATGGAAAAATGCTGCTTCCCCTAGTTATCACATCGATTGGGATTATCATACATCCTAATTAACAGACTCATTAGGATTTCTGTCTGAGGCTAGCTGATTTGGTTGAAATCGGACAGCTGATATAGCAAACTCTAAAAGTTCTCTTCTAATGAGATTTTTTTACAAGTAACCTCGTCCATTGTGATGGAATTTCTTAAATCATAGCAAATCCTGTTCATGGAATCAGCTATGGGTGTACTAATAGATACAGCAGCACTTCCTATCCTTTCTCTGGAGACCAGCAGATGAAGATGCATCTGGGGGACCAGGGGCAGGAATAAGAGCTTCATATAGGTGAGAACTGAGATTCTGTAATTAATTTCCTTTTAGCAGGGATTGTAGAAATACAGTGAGCTAGCATATATCCTAAGTGTATTGTCCTGCAAATTCCATTGTTATAACCTGTGGAAGATAAAATGTAGCAAACTGAATGATGCCCTTCATTTGTAAGATCTGGATCACTCTGCAGAGATGTTCTGCATGCTGAGGAGATTGTTATTTAAACAGTATAGATGGAACCTCCCAAATGCTGTTATTTATGTTTGCAAGAAAAAACCCCAATATCTGGTGGGAAAGAATTAGCTTCTTAAGAGAACACTCTTAACTGGAACTCTGTATTAGTTAGAATTTCCTCAGTAGTGGGAAGTTTCTGTTAAGCCAAGCTGGAAAGCATAACTGCCCTGCCATGCTTTTGTGAAGGTTTCCTCTAGCTTTGTCTTTTGCCTGTGGTAGCAAAGATTCTGGCAAATCTAAAGAGAGTTGGGGTGCGGAACTAGGTGCTAAATAGCTTTATTGCTTCTCTGTAATATGACTTTTCCTAATCCCATCAGGACAGCAACATACTGGTTGCTTGGCTTTTTTCCCTATTTGACATATGTATGATGAGTGGAAAATCCTCCCCTTTCCTCATCTAAAATGACTGGCTTTTGCTAGTGCACCATCTTCCTAGATGGAGTAAAATGTTCTGTTGTACCAAAACCCATGTAGCAAATCTTTAAAGCCTCTGCACTGGCAGAGTGCCACTTCCAGTGCAGAAGGGCTTCCTCCTTTCAGACGCAAATCTCACAGGTCTGTTTGCTTTTAATTCTTGCTGAATAATTGTCTCCAGATGCTTCTACAGATTCATCTCCAGTCTGAACATTGCCCTCAGAATAAATGTAGCAGTAAGTGCCTCAGAGTCTGCAGAAAGTAAAATGATACTGCCGTTATCCTTGCTGTTGGGATTTATTAAGACTGCTGCTTTTATGGCTAATAATTAAAAAGCCTGCAGTGTCATGGGATATTGCCGTGGGTCTAAAGTAAATTAATTCAAGCTGACATCAAGATTTAAATGAGCTTTGTTTTTTCCTATGATAGGGAGCTGTACTATCCTGCTTCTTCTTTTCTTTTTTCTTTTTCTTCTTTTTTCTTTTTCTTCTTTTCTTTTTCTTCTTTTCTTTTTTCTTCTTTTCTTTTTTCTTTTTTCTTTTTTCTTTTTTTTCTTTTTTCTTTTTTCTTTTTTCTTTTTTTCTTTTTTCTTTTTTTTCTTTTTTCTTTTTTCTTTTTTCTTTTTTCTTTTTTCTTTTTTTCTTTTTTCTTTTTTTCTTTTTTCTTTTTTTCTTTTTTTCTTTTTTTCTTTTTTTCTTTTTTTCTTTTTTTCTTTTTTTCTTTTTTTCTTTTTTTCTTTTTTTCTTTTTTTCTTTTTTCTTTTTTTCTTTTTTTCTTTTTTTCTTTTTCTTCACAAATTGCTAAGTTAGTCTGTCTGGATTTGCAATAGAAAAATATTTTCTTCCAAGAGATAATAAGCTCCTCCCATGAGGTTGAGTTGCCTAGCTTTCTACTATTAGAACATTATCACAATTTTTAGTTATTTTCTTCCACTTACTCCTATTCTTATAAGTTTACATTGAAAGATTACAAAATACTCACGGCCTTTTAACTGGTTTAGACAAAGCCTCTGCAAGAAGCCTTTTCAGATTCCGTGTTTCGTTTGATGCCAAGCATTTGGTTGTATGTAAAAGCACCATGTCTAAATGGCTTTTCTGTGTATTTACAACCTGTTTGGCCTCGTTGCAAGAAGGACACAAGAAATGCTAATTTGGAATATATAAAAATCCATAGTGGTGCTGTCAGAGGGAGGAAAAACCACCCTGAAACCGAATCTGCCTTTCAGAGTTGGAATGCATATGTCTAATGGGATCATGTGCTCCTGGTTTAGTTTATGTAAATAAATATTCACTAACATCATCTGTTAAATGTTATTTGATGTTATTATGCGAGTACTGTTTGTGCTTCCGTAATTGAAGTTAAAATGAACTTAATATTTGAAGCAGAGCTTCACAAGAGGGATACTTCACAAGAGGAATACTTCATATTACTCGTAGGATTAACAAATACATTCAGGGGTTGAAGTAAATATTCTGAAAATTTTATAAGTATCTTGATTAATTTGAATTTAATCTAATTTCAAAAGCATTTCTGTCCATAATACAGCATAATGACAGAACAGGGCAGGCTGTTCAGACTTCCCATTTCACTAAATCACTGAAACCTTTTTGTATATTTGGAGAATTTACTCTTAGGTCATGATTTTTCTGCCATTCTCTATAATTGAAAGTTTATTTCTCAGCAGGGAATTAAAACACAATGTTACACTGTCACAAACTCTCTTAAAATCCCTTTGCTGTCTCAAAATGACTTCCACGTACTCTTACGTTCAGCGGGACAGTCTTCTTTTAAAATACACATTACTCACTGATCTCCTAGAGGGGATAAATCCTAAGCCCCTTCTGGAGAAGACAGTGACTTGAAACTATCCCTGCTGTGTTCAGTATCGGTGTATTCATGTTGCATTCCCAAATGAACCATAACATTTGCTGTGTCACAGTACAGTATGAGTGGGAATGAAAAATGTTCTTTAAAAATCTTGAAAAACTCTCCTGGGATTGCGAACCTTTAGAATTACAGGCTATGATTGTTATTGCTTTTAGTTGTTTGAGTAGTTCTTCTTTGCAGTTACATACCTTAATGTAGCTGCATCTGTTTGAGATGTAAGTTGAGCTTTTAGTTTGCTGGGTTTGGGATAGCTGGCACAAATTTACAATTTTTTTTTAAATGAGTTTACTGCTGCAAACTCTCGACTGCAATGCTAGATTGAAAAAGGCTTAAAAATTAAAACCAAGTGTTGAAATTATAACAGGGGGAAAAAATCCTACATTTTTGAGACAATTTCAGCAGTTCATTTCCCAGCAAAAATACTAGGAATTCCAGCTTCCAAATTGTAGTCCATATACTGAGAAAACTAAAGGCAAATGAACAGGCAAGTAACTGCATGCAGAGAAATATGTAACATATACTCTCCAGAGTGATTGCTTTCTTTATGCTTTTGTGCTTACACTGGATACCTGCTATTTAAAACTTGAGCCATTTTCCTAGAGACCTTCCATTTGTCTTTGTTGTCAAACATTTCTGTGGTAACATTTCACTCTTCTGTTTTCCCTTTCACTAGCTTTACCTTGAAATAGAAGAGTTGGTTATTATTGAGAAAAGATACAGTTCAGGTCGATCGTAGTGGTCTTGTATGTTTTTACCGACATTATGTTTTATCAGCTAATACAGCAGATTTATTCTTTGCATCAATAGTGATCTAGTTGTCTTTTTTGCTTTTCAATTTCTTAAAAGTATTTTTAACATTCTGTAGAAGCTTGAGGGCTACAAAAAGAAAATCACTGGGCTTGGTTAAAGACAATCTAATGCTCCAAGTATCTCAGTAACACACAAAGATATTTAAAGAGCATTTAAGCTGCAATGGTGAGCACAAGAAATGTATGCATAGCAAGGATTAAGACGACTGTGAAGGGATAACTCAGACATGTGCATTATAAATTTTTTCTTGGTCTGTTGATTTCTTACCGGTTTGTCCACAGCACATCTGCCTTATTGTGGTCCCACGGCTGGACTGAAAAAAGGACTATGTAGAGGCTGAAGCACTTGCTTCGCTTGTTTCAGAATCTGGGAGTAATGTGGCCAATAAGCCAAAAATTGCCCTGGAGACACAGCTCACACTCCTGCACAGCAGTCACAGCTTCTGCATTCCTTCTGCAAAGAAAAAAACAAACCAAAACCAGTCTTCCCCATGTGCCACTAGACCGAGACCTACGTGTATCTTTAGCAAGGTCAGCATGTTTCAGCAAACCTTGCAGGTCTTTGGCTTTGGGAAGCAGCATGAGAGATCTGTCAACAGCAGATGACTCAGGCTCCACTCCTGCCTTTGCAAGAGTGTGTGCTTTAGTGAGCATTCAGTGAGTGGATTTTTTTTTTTTTTTTTTTATATAGAGTGTGTAAGCAAAGTCACACCGCCCTGCTAAGTTTCTGTAAGCTTCATTGTGGTTTTTCAAAAGCACATACTTTTGCCAAATTTTGTGATTTTTTTCACAGACAAACTTTCCTGTGTCTGTTTCAGAAGTTGTCCTCCCCTGCATTCAGGAGTGAAGCTTCTCAAAGAAAAGATCACAAGACAATTGTTTTCAAATATGTGAAAAGCGTGTTGTTCTTTAGCCTCATCCTTAGAAATTGTGGAACAACTTTGATATTTTTTTCAAAATATTTAATGTAAGGCAAATCCCCAGCACAACACACTTAATTCAAAGGAGTTCAAGTTTATCAAAGTAATGAACAACAGATGGAGATGTGTCAGGTAATTTTCAGAGTAACAGTGATTTCTAAGTCAGTTTACAGTATACTTCGGACCTTACCTGCCCACCTCCTAGCAACCATGTAATTAGCTAACTTAATAGGAACATACTTCCTACCACTGATGAGTATTTTCATTTCTTACTGTGTATTTTCATAGGTGATGCTGATAAATCTTTTTCTGATCATTGTGCCCCTTTTGTGCTTAGAAGCTAATTGCCTTACAGGGTATGTTTATCTTTCCCTACACTTAAGTAGCTGGTTTCAGCAAAGGAGCCACCATATAAGGGTGTCATACTGCCTTGCAGCCATGTTACTTTCTATTCTAAGTCTGCCAGTTTTTGCAAAGCAGTTTCATTTGCTGAAGAAGCATTAAGACACCAGCAGGTGCTGTGAAACAGCAGGAAGCAAGAGCTTTGTTTCAGTTAAGAGCACTTTTTTCCCTTGTTTCATTCACATAGTGGGGATGAGAGATTAATTCAGGGTTGTAAGATGTCCTATATGAAAACATCCATGTCTCTCATCTGTAAAGAAATGGGTCAAAATAGTTTGTTTTTTTTTTAATGCTGGTGTGACGGGTTTTTTTCCCATTGAAGATGAGTTTATATACAGGTATAAAATATAGTCTCCTATCTACAGCACTGGGCTGTGAGGCATGAAGACCTGGTGCTGCTTGTTTGGCTGCAGCCTGCTTAAAAGCTTGGGCTGCATTGCTGCAGTGGAGCCATCCACATGCTCCAGTTAGGAACATCCATCAAGGCTTTGGTAGATCAGCAAACTTAATTTTTGTCTTGTAGATTGTTGCCCATGTTACCAGACTGCAGGCTTTTTCGGGCGGGGGGTATCTCCTCGTACTTGTTTTTTTGTTGTTGGGCATGGTAGGGCCTTAATACTGACAGACTTGCTGCAGAAATACTGCGTGATATGCAATAGCAAATTCTAGTGCTGGTTTTCTTCAGGTCTGGAGGGTGGCTTGCTTCCTTCCTCCCAGCCCCCTGTGGAAATTTCCTTTAAAGCCTGAAAATCAGGTTATAACCTTAATTAACACAGAGCTGGGGGTTGTTTCAGCATGGATTATTTGACAGTGTGAGCGTGGCTTCTCTTGTCACTGCAAGCCTGGCTGAACTCAAGATCCCTTTACCGCTCCTGATGATCAAGTAAGTGTTAATCATGAAAGGGAAAATCTAGTAGTGGGAAAGATTTCTGACTTTAAAGGTGGCATTGCAAACAGTGGACCATATTAAAGTTTTAATTAAAAGTATTGCCAACTTCTCTTTAAATTTTACTGTCTAGGTTATCAGTTGTAATCATCTTTTTCTAAGGAAGTATAATCAAAGAGCCTGAGATTGATACTACCCTAATGTGAAAATATATTAACAAGATTTTTTTTTACTTTCATGTTTTTAGTACCATTATGTAATAATTTAAAATAATAAATATTTGTGTGTGTGTATATATATGAAATGTAGTTTAAAAACAGAAAAATGGTTGCATACCATTCCAAAACCCTTTTCATAAATTATGGGAGCTAAGATGTCAGCTTCATGTCAGCATTACTTGATGAAACATGTCCTGCATAAATGCATACTTATACTATTTCCAGGCCCGAGGGAGTGATTTTGATGCAATATATGTACAACATACGAGCACTTTAAATAATGATCAGACATGATGTCTGAGCTGTACTTCTTCAATTTGCAGGCATGTTTGTTGATTATTTTGGAGCCATTGGATTTAATAATTTAATTGCAAAGGAGGCGGACAGTTTTAGAGATATATAAAGAAAAACCTTTAATTCAGTTTCTCAAAAGCCTCTTAAATATTGCACCTAGAAGAACAAGTGATTTTCTTAAGTGCCTTGCATTGTTCTACCAGAACAAACACAGATGGGAACTGCAACGTTGTTAAAATCTGTTTTAAGTTGTTGCACCATTCCTTTACATCTGATACTTCTCTTGGGAGAAGAAACCTCAGTTACCTAAACCTATATTTTTTTTAAATACCAGTTGCTAAAACCTGCAGGTTATTGGGGGAAAGAAAAACTTCATTTGAATGATCTGTAAACCATGGACACTTATCCACCATATTTCTGTCCTTCACTGTCTTTCCCTTTGGTTGCTCTGATTCTAATGGCAAGTTAGAAAGTTGCCTTTCTGTGCTGAGTTTACAAGTGAGATGGTTCCTTATCTTACTTAGGAGAAGGTATCTTATGTAAGAGCCTTTTGTCTGCATGAGCGAGTTTCCTATCTGTGGTTCTTATTTCCTGTGAAAGGTTTTACAGTCTGCTGTCCTCGAGGGTGTTGCACTTAATTTTATTGGAAGCATAAAACAGAACAGCTATGGGTAGTTATTACACAGGAGTTTATGTAGAGGAAAGTACGCAAATTTACAGCTTCTTGTATGTGTTCTCTTCTAGTAGAAGAATAGACAGTTGTGATCATCTTTTTAATAATTTCCTGTGATACTGTGCAAAACAGTTCACCTCCAGGTAGAAAGGAGTATACTGAGCTATGTTAAAAAAGTGTTGGAATTAGTACTGTGAAATCTTAACCCAAATTTCTCCTATCTTGCTGTCAGATTAGGTTTGTGCCTAGAGTAACTACATTTTTGTTTTGCTGGAAACTATTATTCCAACAGAGCACTGCATATCCAGAGATCCTGAAGAAGTATATTTTTATGTAAGCAAGTATGCCTGTTCCTGTGCTAACTCTTCTAATAAACTAGCCACAGTAGTCTGCTTTGTAGTGTAAGAGAACCAAAATTCAGTTGTTTGGGGTTTTTTTTGTGGTAAGTCTCTTACTTGCTTTCTGTGGTTACACAACAGTATTGACCTGAAAGTGGCAAATTTTCAGGATTTGAACTCTAGTGAACTAAAATCTATGTGTAAATTAAGTACATGGTGGACTTCAGAGCATACAGAAGGGAAACTACAATTTTGGTTTTCTTACTTTACTGCTGTTCTGTGGTATGAACTTAAGCTGTTTCGGAAATCCTCATGTTTTTTAAGTTTGCCACCTTACTAGGGTTTTTTTAATTTTTTGCTCCAGGCAATTACACTACATACATTTCCCAAGCTTGCTTTTTTTAACTCTAGTTTGACAATGTTGTGTTCTGAAATACCACTGTGCTGTAAGGAATACAACAGGAAGCTGGAGTTGCCATAGCCACAGGTTTTAGTGTCTGACTGTTGAATCTTAAGACCAGTTCCTATACCAGCACTGTCATCATAATAAAGAAGTCAGTATTTTAGCTTGTCAGATGCATTATTTTTAAATATAGTCAGATTCTTTAGGAAAAAAAAAAAACAAACCCAACTCTTCAGGTGGAGGGATCTTCTTTCTGCTGCTGTCAAACAAAGTTCAGGTATGAATCCTGGGGATTTGCATGTAGATGTTGGTCTTAGATAATGTCCAAACAAGAAATGAGAACTCATAACTGTTTGGGTTGCTGTGGTAATAGGAGGTCCCACATCCCTTCTCCAGTCTCCCCATACTAGTTCTCAAACCCCTGAAACTGCTCTTTCAGAACTGTATTTCAGAACTACAGGGATTCTAAGTAATTTTATAAGTACTGCTTTTAGGTTAGTAGAACTAATTTCTCTAAAACCTTATCAAGTCCTTTGTATACATTTAGGAATTTTAATGTCTTTAATTTTAAAAAGTACAGTCAAGCATAGCTGCAAAACTTGTATTCAGAAATATTGAGTATGGAGTGGGTGGCTACCACAGAGGAAATTTATTTTTTCCAGTAAAGTGAATCTTTTTAATCCTCTTGCTGATTTAAATCAGAAGAGGATTCTCATGAAAGAAGTTGCAACTGGTGATACTTATTCTATTATTATTTTCTAATAGCACCCACGAACTAATAGGTATTACCCAAATATATGGAAAGACGCCGTTCTTCTTCAAAATACAGAACAGCCTATGCATACAATTCTGTAAAATCTTCATAGAATAGAATCATAGAATCATTAAGGTTGGAAAAGACCTCTAAGATCATCAAGTCCAACCATCAACCCAACACCACCATGCCTCCTAAACCACGTCCCAAAGTGCCACGTCTACACGTTTTTTTGAACATCTCCAGGGACGGTGACTCCACCACCTCTCTGGGCAGCCTGTTCCAATGCCTGACCACTCTTTCAGTGAAGAAACTTTTCCTAATATCAAATCTAAACCTCCCCTGACGCAGCTTGAGGCCATTTCCTCTCGTCCTGTCACTAGTAACTTGGGAGAAGAGACCAACACCCACCTCACTACAACCTCCTTTCAGGTAGTTGTAGAGAGCGATAAGGTCTCCCCTCAGCCTTCTCTTCTCCAGACTAAACAACCCCAATCTGTATCTCACCTGTATTATTATATTAGTATATTATTATTATATATAATTATATTATACTATATGTAGCTCATTTCATTTAAGAAATTATAGTCAAATCATATGCATAATTGTTTTGTATAATTGAACTTCTGACATTATTCTGTATCTTCCTGTATTATTGAAAAGGACTCCATTCCCAGATAGTACTGGAAGTGTGGATATGTGGAATTATGAAACTGCTTCTACCATCTACCTTCGAATATTTTTATACTTGGATATCCTAGAAGTAGATAGAAATCCATATTACAGACATCTAGAATTACTAGTTTCTCAATCAAGTCAGTCTAGGAATAGTGACATTTTTGCTACTTCAGAAAAATCATTTTATTGTTCCTCTCTTGGGAAGAAAGGCTAAGTACTAAATATCTTTATTTACTAATGTGTTGAAATCTTTCAGCTTATTGCTTAAGAAAGTTACAATGCTTTTAACATTGGTAAATGAAGTATTTAAGACATTTTCCTTCCTTAACTTAAAGTATGGTATTCTGCATTTCAGTTTCTGAATGTGAGTCTGTATATTTCCTGTATTAATAGCAGATTGCAATATCTTTATAAATTGCATTGTTTCACTCGTTTCACAAATTTCGCTGGCTTCTGTGCCAGACATGATTGCATCTGTTAAAGTAGTATCCTCTGCTTTCTATAATGAAGTCACAGTTACATACTTGCCTTCAATTTGAGTTGATTTCTGCATTTTGACTTTTAGTGGGAATGAGGTGAATGAGTGCAGTTCACATGCCAAAAGGTCAGAGGTGGTGGAATATGCACAGTAGCTGTCAAAAGGACACAAGATACAAAGGTGGATTAGCACTGCTTATTAAGGAATTAATTACTTGACACACTTAAGTCTTAAGACTAGCATTAAATTCTTTAATTTTATGTGATCTGCTGGTGGCAGAAGGAGAGAAAGCACACCAAGAAACCATGGTGAGGTATTTGCATACACCTGCACTGACTGTAGGTTGGTGATTGCAAGCAAACTATGCTGTTTGTGTACTGAAGTACCGGCAAATCACAGAATCATTGAGATTGTAAGCAACCTGTTGGGTCATCTTGTCCAGACCCATTGCTCAAGCAGAGTCAGCCAGAGCAAGTTTTCCAGGAGCATATCCAGACAAGTTTTTAATATCTCCAAGGACAGAGACTCCATAATCTCTCTGGGCAACCTGTTCTGCTATTTCACCACCCCCAAAGTGGAAAAAACAAGGGTTTTCCTGCAATTAGATAGAATTTTGTGTGTTTTCATTTGTGTCCATTGTCTCTTGTCCTGTCACTGGGCGTTACTGAGAGGCATCTGGTTCCCTCTTTTTCATTCCCTCCCATCAAATGTTTATACACATTGATAAGATCCCCCCCAAGTCTTCTTTTCTCCAGTATAAAGAGTCCCAGCTCTCCCAGCCTATCCTCATCTCCTCATGTGTTTAAAAACATAACTGAAAGCATTCTGTATGGTTTTGTTCTGAAATTAATGGAATAAAATATCAATGCACTCGGAATAAGTTGTCCTTGTGTCAGAATGCAGGTAATTGAATTCCTCCTCCTGTTCCATGAGGACAGCATGTGTGGCCGTTCCTCCTGCAGAGGCCTCCAAGCACTGTGTCATGTGCTCGTTAGGGTTTTCTGAAAAACTGCTTGAGGTACACGTTGGTGGAAGCTTTGTTCTGCATCTGCGATGCCTGAAGTAACACTGGTGCAGCCTTTATAGACATAGGTCTTTTGGAAAACTTTACTGCATTTTAAAGTGACATTTAAGGGGTATGAAAACCTGTGCTTTAAAAGGACAAGTGCCCTGCAGCTTGGAGTGGTGTACAGAGAAGCCAGGATATTGTTCAGTCGTCAGCAATAGTCCATGTTTGGCAGCACCAAGTTCTGCACAGAATTTTTACCCTGCCAGGTTGAGAGCTACTGCAGACATCCTTACGATCCTAAATCCTCTTGTGCTATTAACCCTTCTGCAGGGCCAGATCCTTTCTCGATTCCTAATTGGTGTCTGCCCTTAGCTGCATTCTTCGGCTGCACTTCTTGTCCAGGGTTTGCTCTGGTAAAGGCGTTGCTGCTGAGAGCCTTCAAAACTGCAGTAACCCTTGTCTTTAGTGGCAGAGGAGCAGCCGGTGATCAGGATGTGCTCTCCAGACCCTGTGTCCGGGGGCCTTGCTTTCTTCTCTTAGCAAAAGTTCTCCATGGTATTGTTTCTAAAAGTGCTTGTGTGGCCTCGATTACAGCAGCTCAGTACAGAGACATCGCCATCATGCTTTATTTTTAAAAATGACAGCAGCAAAACAGAAGTACCCATTTAACGTCAGATCCACCATGGGAGATTCAGTCTAGTGGAGAGAACAATGGGCTGACAATCAAGGGGGTCAGCCTCTATTTTTGGTTTGCTCACGGAATGGCTGTGTGGCCTTGGGCAAATTGCTTTCACCTCTCTGTACTTCTGCTTCCCCTCTGACTCCCTGCCTGTCTTTTTCATTTAGATGATTAGCTCCCCTAGGCAAGGAATGCCTCTTGTTTGTACAGTTCCCTGGGTTTTGTTGGAGGCCTTGGGGTCTGCAGCCCTGTAACAATGGTGATTCACATCAGTTTTACCACTTATCTCTGATATACAGATCTGAGGAGCCTAATCTACACAAAGGGATGGATGTTCCTGGCCCTTATGTTAATAATGTACAACAGGGAGCTATAACGACAAGGCTTTTCTCTTTTTGACCGTGTCAGACCCGTCACATCTCCAGGGCTTAGATCAGGTCTCATACAAATGTCGTTCAAAGTGCTGATTTTCCCAATCCTGACTTGTTAGAGGTCTCTGCATTCAGCCTTGAGGGAGTACTCTTCTTTTGACAGTTTTTCAGCAATTGTGTTTGCCTTTTTGACACAGCTCTCACCAGAGCAGGCACTGTCAGTGCAATACATACGGCACTGCCTGTTGGGCTGACATCTATGTCTCCCTACCCTCACAAGCACAAGCCCCTTCCCCTTTCCCATCCAGAAATGTCCCAGCTGGGCTCTGTCATACACTAACATGGCAGTCATGGTCTAGCTTGCATTCCTTGCTGCTACTTCCTGGTAAATAGTCAGCAGTTTGTGTTTAGTGGCAACATGATGTTGTTAAGGGGTTTCTTCTTTGCATGCTATGCAAGATTGCTGGCAGTTGTGATTTTATTATGGATCTTGTCATGATTTCCCTTAAAGCTTCAGTTTCCACAGTGATGGAAAGCTCAGGCTTCCCTTTTAAAAATAGTTGTGATGCTTGGCTATTTAGAACAGAAAATATGATTTTAAAGGCTAGAATACTAAAGCAATAAATAAAAATGCATCAATTTGTTCTATTTCTTAAACTCTGAGTTTTTAAAAGGCTGGGATTGACAGTACTAATTACATAATGTAGGAAAGAAATGATAACCTGCTGCCACCCACTGTCCATGCCATTTTAGCGATAGTGAACACCCACCTCCCAGAGTGGAGGATACACTCCGATGATGGATCTGTATCTCATCTCTTGTCATAGCAACAATGCAGGCTGCGATGTGTTCTTCTTCCAAACCATAGTATGAGTGCGATGATTTCACCAAACACATGTACAAAATGGGCAAGTATTATAATAGGATGTGTCAGTGGGTTCTTAATTTGCATAGGAATTAGCATATATAAACCACATGGGGATGAAAATTCTCCCTGAGAGAAACTTCTCTGAGCTATTATTACTAAAGTGTAATCATTACTATATCATTGTGAATACTATTAACAGAACAATGCTTTTTTTAAAAAAACTAATTGTAAATAATATTGTTGTTTTAAAATGGTAGGTGAGGGAGAACTGGGTTCATATCACTTAGAGCTGGTAATTAAAGTCAGCAAGGACAAGAGGCTGTAGTAATTTAAGAGTTAGAATTCTTTAAAAACAAAATCTGCCATCTGTTAGCAGTACAGGTATGAGAGCAAACATTTCAGGTGCTGTTGTTTAATGCAAAAGGTGCCATTCGCAGTCAAGTGCTGGGGCTAACCGTGAGAGTACATGCAGAGGATGCTTAGGATCCAGCCCCAGGGAAGTGGCACGCAGGGCCAGAGGGAAGTGCCGGTGCTGCACACTGAACATCAGCTCAGCTGCTGGAGCTGCCAGGGAGCTGCAGGAGGGGATGCCAGATGAATAGTCCTTGCACACAAAGCATGAGGCTCAGCAGGTCTTTTCTGTTTCTGTTGCATGATGGCTGGATGAGCCTTACACAGACCTGAAAAAAGTTGGATTTTTCTCTTTATTTCTAGTACTTGTGCTGTGTAGATTTGTGGGTGGTTTGTACATGCAAAATAGTTTTTCATCTGTATGGTCATTTAAGTTACCGTCCAGCAATGGGCTGTAAAGAGAGCAGTCTAAGCACCTGCAAGGGTTAGTGTCTTAATTGTTTGTTTACCATCAGAGGAGAGAAAATATTAAAGAATACAGTGGGAAAAATGGTAGCTGTAAAATCAAACAAAATCTTAAAAGTGGCAAATCAGTCTTGAGGAGGGGTAGTAGAGCAAGACTGATTTTGCAGTTTTGCAAGATTTC
Organism: Morus bassanus; assembly: GCA_031468815.1. NCBI lineage: Eukaryota > Metazoa > Chordata > Aves > Suliformes > Sulidae > Morus > Morus bassanus. The sequence goes on along the minus strand of CM062567.1, from coordinate 50,665,247 downwards.
AGGCCAAAGATGTTATCTCACATAATATTGCTGTTTGTCTCAAAATGTACATCACATTACAGGAGCTACAACAGGGAAGTGTTGATGTTGCTATTGGAAACTTAATATTTTGCATTCTCTAACCTTGGTTATTTTAGCCAACTGTCTGTGTTTGATCTCACATAGTATCTCAGAGCCTTAAAATCTTTGGTGTGCCTATCCTTACAAGACCCCAGTGAGAGAGGGACATACAGCATGCCTTAGGTGAAGAAAGAAGCAGCTTCCCAAGCATTTTCTTTCCTTGCTTACTCTCACACCCCCTCCTTCACTTACACTAGCACTTGAGAAATTCTCTTGTTATTCCACTGCAGGCTGTTCCACCGTGAGCGCGCTGCATTTGCTGGGGAGAGAAGCACTGCTGAGAGGAGCTGCATACACTGCGCCTTCCCTTCAGCAGAATCCTTCTGCCCACCTGCATCATAAGAGTTCAGTTGCGAGAGCCAGGAATGGGGGGTTTTCTATTCCCCCTGCCCTCTGCCTTCCATCTGAAAACCTTACAGTTCTTCACTTAATAATGAAGAACACATATGTCATGAATAAAATACTAGTATAAAGTGGGAAATATACTTTAGGGGTGTTTATCTTGAAAGAAGTATGAAACAGATCAGGAATAGAACACAGTAACTACTCCAGGTAAATCTGCTTATTGCTTTATTTCTTATTATTTGTAATGATGGTACCCATATCTTTGTCATGCATGATATTACAATGAGATGACTTCATTCCTTGTGCTGTGCATCACTGTCCTTGCAATGCAGTTCTTTCAGTTCATAACATTAGTGTGTGATTTAATCGTAGGGTTGGCAGTACCTTTCAATATTGGATGCTGAGAAGCAGCGAGCATGAAAAAAATTTTAAGTTTCAGTTTTTTGAACTTGTGACAAATATATCTCTGCACAATATTTATCTGGATTAGTTAGGGGGAGCTTTGTTTTTCCTAAAGATATTTTGATTCATCCTTAGATTTATAATGACTTTAAAAGATGTTTTGAACTAGCTTAGTTCCAAAATGCAGACTTAAAAAAAGAAATTGGGCAATGGAGAGACTTACATGAATAAAATGGTTTTACTTCTTAAATTTGTGAGTAAATACAAATGTTTACTCAGTGTTTACTGGCACTGCTGAAATCCCAAGGAATGCAGTGCTGGGTGGCTGCATACAAAGTGGACACAACCATAGCAGTAGTTTCCTTGGACAGATAGATACGTTGAGAGCTCACTGACGCAAATTAAACTACTGATTGATTTAACGATCTGCTTTGATGATCCATAGTGTTCTTTGTAACCGAGATAGGACACATTTCCTTCAGCATTGCATATATTTTTTTATCTTGACAGTGTTTTGACAAAGATTCTGTAGTGCTCCTACAGATGTTCTCTCTTAATGCCTTTTAACTGTATTCTAGGAAAGCAGCATTAACATTAAACACTGTTTTCTACTGCTGCAGTCATAACACGGGATTTACAAGCATCAGTGTGAAGTCTTACCAGATGCATCACAGCATCTGTGTTGTGACGATGGAGCAGTGATATGTTATCCCGCTAATGTAGGGGGAATCACAACCTCTGAAGTGAGCAGAAGCTGAAACGTTATTACACTGCATATACTTAGGCTTAGGCATAGGTAATGGGAGGATAATTCTCTCTTCTGTGTTCTGTCTTGCCAGCCGCAGCAGCTTCAGAATCTTGGATATTTATTTTTGTTGTAGGATGTACAGCAAAAAAAGAAGTTAGGCATACTCAAGTAACCAACTGTTTCGGGTCATTGTGAAACATATTCCTGCTCTTCTATAAACATAACTTTAAAGGATGTAATGTCTCTGTCGCAAGTGTAATCGATTAAAACTGATACAGGACATGCATTAGAGACTGTACCTTGAGCTCGTTGTTGCTGTTGGGTTGTTCTCACCTTTTCTGTCTGTGCTATGGAGATGATCTACTGTCTGTGCCCATCAGTCCCTCTCTGTACTGTTAATAGAAAATAGGGCTCTGTGAGTAACTGGTAGTTACTTGTAATTCTGGAGGCAAAAGACAGCGTAGCTCTGGCTGTCAGTAGAAAAAGTAGCTGCAAAGATCTGTTGGTATTAAAGAGGCCCTATCCCTGGGATCCTACTTTTCATAATAAAATTTCTGTGGAGTTTCCTCCCTTGAATACCCAGTTTGGGAAAACAATTCTGACCTGCCTCCCTCCTTTGCCAGGAGGCTAATGAGAAATTTCTCCCATCCCTGCTAATGCTTCTGCAACTAGAAGGGAAGGCCCTTGTAATGGAAGAATATACATGAGCTGCTAGAGAGTGCACAGCAAGAGAGGAAGGCTGAGGGAGACACCAAGAAACCAGCTGTATCTTTGTATGCCCAGGTTAGCAGCGGACGGGCTGCTTGAAGGGATGTGAGGTCCGCTTGTTTGTCCATATGAATTTTCAGCTGCTGGGTGGGAGCCACAGGCAAAGTATGGGAGTTTGGAACAACCTGCCAGCCAAGGACTCCTTCTTCACCCTCTTCCCCAAGTTTTTAGTAAAATAATCTTAGCACACCCACCAGAGCATTGCTCTGACTTTCATGGCTCACATGATATGTGGTTGGGTATTGAAAAATATCTCTCTCAAACAAGAAACTAAATACAAGGATGTAGCAGCAGGTACCACCAAAAATGTTGTCTTTGTTGCACTTTTACGAGTAGCTCTGCAGGTGCGGGGCAACATGTCACCAGATTTCAGATGTTTTAATGGCACGCATTGATCTGCTTTCTGAATATCTGAGTTGTCAGGGGACCATTAGATGCCATAACGAACAAAGGGGGATGCGCAGTGCTTTGGGAAGGAGGAGGCAAAGATAAAGCAGCATAATATGGAAAACGAAGGGGCCAGATTCAGTTGTTGGTAAGTTATGAGCACAGATTTACCCTGGAAATGCCTTGGAAATTCCCTGTGGTGTAGGGCGTGGGCAGGTGTCTTTGGGGCTCAGCTCTGCCATGTGCTGAGCGCTTCTTTCCACACACTGCTTTCTTCCCCTCTCAGGGTCTGTGTGGCCATTCAGTGACTTTTAGGTGCCTGTCCTTCGCATTCAGTTGCATGCAAAGCATAACAGCCCTGTGGTCAGTAGCCAGGTCGGTCAGGTCTCTGTTGCCATGCCATTCCCCACCATCTTCTGAGGGGTGGTAGAATCTGGCCTCTGTTTCCTGATAAAGCTTTCCTTGCTGAGCCTTCACCCTTGGGGAGCCTTAAAGATATTGGCAGGTTTCTGGGTATAATTTCTGAAGAAGCCCAGTGAGGAGAGAGAAAGACTACGGGGTCTTCAGTTCCATGTGCTGACATTTCCCTGCGGAGGGGAATCTGGACTACTGGCCCTGCTCCTGCTTTGCCTTCAATAGGAGGAAGGTGAAGTCTGTCATTACAAACTCTCAAAAGTTACTCATTATGATTAGTTTCCCAGTTACAATCTCTGTTATCCAGTGATCATCATAATATTATCAGGGAATTACAAAAACTAAAGGTGGGTTTGTGGCTTATGCATTAATTTAGGAAAAATTCATTTGAATCTAAAGAAAGAATACCTGCTTGGAAATCTTAAAATTGACACAAAGTTACCCCATCCTGGAATTACATTTCAAAGACAGTTACTGATATAAATAATCTTTGAATACTGGTAAAATAGCAAAAGACAAAGCTGCTTTTTTAAACATACTGAATTGGAAGTGATGTTTGAACAGATTGTTATTATCTGGAAAGAAATATCAGAAATATTTTGGGGTTTTCTTATGCTCTCCCATTCAGGAAAGCACTGAACAACCAAAAGCCTCGGTAGGAAAGACTGTAGAAGGCCATAGCCTAATGTATGCCTTTGTAAACTGATGGATTCTTGTCAAAGACAAATTGTTTATAGGATGGCAAAAAAAATGCATTTTCTGTTCTACTTTTGGTGGGGTTCTCCAGTATGTCTCCAACTGATAAAACAGCCGTTTCTCTATATCCAAACAAGTTAAAGTACAAGAATAACTTTTTACATATATTAGAAGATGCTCATTGTCCATTCATCCGAAGAGCAGACTATTTTGTGTGTGTTCATACAGCGAAGTACAATTCATGCCTACTTTTACCTCTTTTTATGTATATATACACACACACACAAATATGTATATGAATGAGAAAAAGACATAGAATAGTAGTCATTCTGATGGTGCAAAATGTAGAACAACCCATCCAGCTGGCTAGATATGAAATCTTATTTCATGCATTATAGCCTTTTCCCAATAGTTGACAAGATGAAAACCTGTTAATTAATTTCATTTATAAGAGCTGGATAATAAATTTGAAGAAATGGAGAATAAGCACTTTCTCAGCACTCACTGAAGAATGATGCCAAGAATATAATGAGCTTTGTTGCATTGCTCCAGTTAAGTTTATGAATGATACAGAACATGAAGGTCCCTCCTGCACAGATCTTAGGTACAATATAACTTACTGATTGGTCAAAAACCCATTTTGATAGTGCCTTGATGTATTGCAATAGACTGTTTCACAATGTGAGAAGAGTTAATCATAAACAGAGAGTTAAAAACACTTCAGTCATTTTACTAGTTACTGTTAGGATGAGGTTGATGACAGCCAGAAACGCCCCATTGTATCTGACGTTCCTATTAATGGCTTCATTTTACACCAACACAGTCCATGGCAAGACTCCATCACATTCAGAAGTGCAAATGTTTACCATTTGCATGGTAAAGTGCCTTTTGAGGGCTGTATTCCAGCTGCAACATGTGGCTACGTAGATGAAAAGGTAAAATACATAATAGAATTACATGAAAATGGATTTTCATTTTGCATTCTCAATGACCCTGCTGACATTTCCTTCACTTTGGTAGAATAACTAGGCTGAATATTTTTAGGCACTATGTTTCTAGTCACTCCAATCCCTCTAAAGATCTTTCCTTTGGTAAATGGAGGGACTTGGGGTTGGTTTGTTTGTTTTTTCCAGGCAGTTTTGGGGTGAACAGGAAATAACAATGAGCTGCTAATTTCCTTTGGATACTGAAAAAATGAATTCTGTAGGAATTAATGATTTTTATCACAAGCATAGCTCAGAAGTCTTTGTTGCTATACAAGGCTCCTGAGCAGGAAACAAGTACCAAATAATTGCACATCCTCAGTGTCCAAGTATTAAGGAAAACAAGGATCCCTTACAACAAAAATGTAAAATTCCTTCAATTATCAAGGCAGAGTTAAAAAAATCTGGGCAAAATATGGCACTAATTATCATCAGTCTTGAGTTTTTCCAATATCCTCTGACCATGAAATGTGTGTAAAGCAGTAGCAGTTCTGTTCAAGGAAAAATTCTCTCTCTTTCCAATTATAAAGATTTGTGGATATTCAGTTTTAGGTTTTTAATTAAAGAACCCAGCTAGATTAAAATCACAATTAAAATAAAACATGAAAAGTATTAGGAAGCAACTTGGTTGAGCTGATAACAGGCTGCTAAACAGGGTCTGTTAATTTTGCGATCGTAAAATCTTGCTCGCATCTACTTAAGCCCCCTGTGTCCTGGTTTTCCCTTTTGTAAAAGTGGGTAATAGTATTCCCCACCATTGCAATGTGAGTTGGGCTTCCCTGGAAGAAGTCATTGTTCAGAATTAGAGATAACGCTGCCTTTTCATGCCTGATGCTGCCTGCATGTAATTCAGGCTACTTTCCTGACACCAGCTTCATCCAACTCATTAAATTGACCCTAGCTTATTCCTGCTGGGGTTCTGGTTGGTAATATCCAAAGTGTCAAATATTACTGTTTCATCCTACTTTAAATGCAGCCTATGTTTTCCTGCCCCTTCCCCCAGACCCTGGTTTATCAACACAGAAATTTTGCCTTTAAATTTGTATGAATTGTTTTAAAAAGCACACACAAAAAAAATTAACTGCATTTTATTAGATTTATCCTTCTAATGAAAGCAGCTACATACGTCTGATTACAATTATTGAATTCTCCAACCTCCACTTTGGCCTACAAAATATTAAATAGCCTAATGATGAATTGATATTCTCTCAGAAAATAATAAACAAAGTTGAAGTCTGTCATTTGTTAATTGTCTACAACTTAACTAAATGAAGCTTATACTTGAGATATGGACAGCTGAAATCATTACAGTGCTGGGATTTGGTCAATGTGCCAAGTCTGCAGAAAACTAAAAAAAAAAAAAAAAAAAAAAAAAAAAAATTAAAAATACTTTTTTTTTCTTTTTTTTTTTTTTTTTAAAGCAGACTAAATCCTGCAGCTGCCTCTTGGCTGTGGTGCTCAGGTCCTACCCTGCCCTTGGGCCAGCGCACACTGTTGGGAACAAACTAACCTCTGCAGTGGATTAGCTTTTTTATGCTTTTTAGCCTAATCTAAAAATTTCTCATTCCCTTGCTACGCTTGAGATGTAAAAGACAGTAGGCCCCACCTTGGCAAGTGGCTGTTGCCTTCTGACACAGCATCTTGGTCCTTCCTCACTGACATTCAGCGCTGCCTTGGGGAAGCTCGCTGCCGCAGCCCTGGCTGTGCCCCTCTGTGGGGCTGCCCTCAGCCTGGTTGGGCTTCCCAGGGTTCTCCTCTCTCCAGGAGACTAGGACCAAGCATCACCACATAACAAACTCAACCAACGGCACCATTGCCAATTAATCTCATCTTCAGGTTGTGAAACACTACTGTTTCTAGACTATGGGCTTCTTGAAGTCCAAGTATCTCATGCAAGTGTGGTTCTTCTTATTACCTGTGCAGCTCTTTTTATGAACTTCTGGCTGCAGATCGTGCTTTGCGGCAAAAAAATCCTTCCACATGCTAATTGTGTTTTTCATCAAAAATCTTCAAGCTTGACATGGTTTTTTTACCATTCTCTTTCACAGATAATCTCAGTGGATTTATCTGTAGCTTTTTCAGAGGATAAAGTTTGTCCATTCTACCATCTCTGTACCATGTATAACCCTCCTGTTTAGTAGTTCTCATTATCCCTCAGTGCAAGGTTAGAGCTGGTCCACTTCTCACTGTCTCTTTCTATAGGCCTATTGTGACTTGAATTGCTTTAAACACCTGGATAGGATCTCTTCAGTTTCTAAATATGTTTCTGATCTATATCAACTGTTTGTATGAAGGTATTATTTGTGCATGTGTATATGCACATTTTATTCCTTTGTTTACATTCATATAAACATATTTAGATCTTTTCATAATATTGGCAATGCATATTTATCTTTTCTGATTCCTTTCTCCAGAACTATGAAAACAGAACAATGTGTTTTAAATGAAGGCATACCAGTTACACGTGGGACTAATTTTACATTTCCATTTGTTCTCTTTAACGTTTTTGTAATTCTATTACCCACTGACCAGAGGGCTTTTTCATAGAGTATTGAATGTGATGCTTTTTTGGGGAGTTGTGTTTGTTTGGAGTTTGCTTTGGTTTTTTGTAATTTGGACACATTTAATTCAGAGCTTGGTGATCCATATGAGTAATTCAAAATTATTTCTTTCAGTGTGCCATTTTTCCCTTTGCAGCCATAAAGCTCTGCTCCCATCACACTCCTCCATTTGTTCATTTCTGATCAGTCACCCTGAAGAATACGGTCTGCTCTGGCCAACACTTGAATGGAGCTGCTCAGAGTTACCCTGCAGAGAGGTCTTCTCCAACCTTAATGATTCTATGGTTCTATGACAGAAAGTCTCCAGTTGCCTCCTGAATGGTTAATCCACAAGTTGCTGCTGCTGTCCATCATTAGGGTCCCATCTAGTTCCTACTAAGGCCACTTAGTCAAAGTGATCTTAATCATGTTCGTGCAGGCTATTGGTGTATTTAAAAATGGTCCGATCTCTTAATCGAAGCAAAATGCGCTAGAATAACAATTGACTGTGTGAAACAGTTGACTTTGAGTCCTCCTAAAGTTGAATTTTTAGTTTCTGTACAGGGTAATGCAGACTCACCAAACTCTTCATCCAGGGTCTAGAAGAAGGTGTGTGATTCGCTGGGTCCTGAAAAGAGATTAAAAATAAGTCTGAAATAGTCAGGGCTTTCAAGTAGGGTTTGAATTTCGAAGGGAAGGCTACAGCAACTAACATCCATTAGTCTCCTAGGAAGCCAGTCTGGAGCAAATGATGGAAAGTGTGTCTGACACACCTGTAGCCAAATGCTACAAGTCTCTGAAAAGTCAGTGACTACTGGAAAGGCCTTTGTTTCCCTGAAAAGCCACCAGGAATTTGTTGTGACACCATTTGATCATGGCTTATAGTTTACTTACCTTCTGCTCAAAGGTTTTAAAAAGGCGGGGAGGCAGGGGGGCGAGAGTGTTTGGCATGCAAAATGCAGATCCTCAACTGCAAAATTAAAAGAAACCTGAGAGGCTACAGTAAGAAATTCTGTTGTTACTTCACCTACCTCCAAAACACATTTTTGAAAACAACTGAGCAGTATGTACCTTTTATGAAGAAGAAATCACAGTTGTGCTTTTGAAATGAAAACCTGATTGCAGAAAACTGGACAACAAAGAGAACCTTCAGAACGCAAGGAGATTTGGAAAGGCATTTGTCCTCCACAAACAATTTTATTTTAAATTTTCACTTCCTCACTTTTCTGATAGCATAGGAGTAACATTGTAAAAATAGGGCATCAGAAGAAATGGTAGAAGAGGAAAGGTTCAGTAAGAAAAAACTGAACAAACGCAGAAACCGTAAAGCACTTGACAGTAATAATTATTCTTTTTCAATACCTGAAAAATGTTTTTTGCATTTTAAAAAGCAGTATCTAAAAAAAACTGTCCTAATTGAATTGAAATATAAAGTGACCATTTTGGAATCCTGAGAATGAAGAAAACTTAATAATTTCTAATAATTTTTTTTCTAATAAATAATTTCTAATAAAAAGTAGAATTTGTCCAAAGGAAAGCTTACTTAAAGGTTGTTTCTAAATTTCCTATGTCAGTATATACTTTTCTGTAGATTTTTGCATTATTAATGCCTATAAGCATTTCAACTCAGGGTATGAGCTCATCATACTGACAAAGATGAAGTGAGTGTGATCTGATGCATTATTCTGAAAGTCTCTGGGATGTGGCTTGTGGATTCATAAATTTTTTTCTTGAGGTTAAGAAGAACCAATATCCCAGTGTTGATAAGGGAAATAGTTTATTACATGTGTTGGTATTCTTCTGTGATTTTCTCTAGTATTATGTCAGTGTGGTATGATTATAATGCTTTTCCTTGGTGATAGCTCAGGAGAGAGAAAGTTGGGGGGGTTTTTTTGGTAACACTTTGCTAGAGGAAGTGATTTCAAAAATTGCTTTAGCAACAGCTTCCAATTTTGCTGGATGCAGAGGCCAGTGAACTCTACAGCGTAGTTCAGAGAAGGAAAACTTAGTTACTGACAAAAGTAATTTTTGTTTTCTGAAACAATTTACAAGCACATTTGCTTCCTGGAAGCCCAGGTTAATACCCTTTAAATATGCCTGAGAATAAATCATTCTAAAGAGAGACAGAAGCGACTAAACATGAGGAATGAAGGAAGTGTGAAGAGAAGCAAACAAAGCTTCAAGCTAGTCCTGCGCTTTTGTATCAGGAACATTGCTTCATATGCATTCAAGTTGCATGAAGTTTTTAAGTACTCTTGAACAGATCCTTGTCATGTTTTGCAGTGCTGTTATGAGGTGTTTGGGTAATTCAGAAGAAATCCTGAACTGCTATGTAGTGCTTGTGAGATCAGCAGACTCATTTGTAACTCCTGAACAGATCCAGTGTGGGAAACGTGTAACATGTTGATTGAGTTTAAAACACGCATGGGAACTGGTGAGGTATTTCTGTCTGTCTTCCTGCCCAGTTTCCAAGATTTAGCATTCTGCAGATATTGCAGAGCTAATGGTCCTACTTGAGCCACAGAGTTGCGGTAACTCAACCAGACTGGAAGTGTTACAGGAGCAGTAAGACAGCCCAGGCAAATTCTGTAGCAAACAAGTGGGGCAAGTGGGGTTTGGGAGAAAGCTGAGGCTGAGATTTTTGTGCTACTAATTATGTTGGTTACAAAACCAAATCACAAGAAGAAGATTTGAAGAGAAGTGGGAATGAATACAAATTCTGTTCCAGATATTTGTATGGCCTCTGTATCACATTATTTCATAACCTTTTATGTAATTCATGTAAGAAGAAAGAAGTGGTGGTGGTGTTTTAATCCCAGTTAAAAGAGAGGGCAGGGTCTAGAAACTCCATCTGCTGGGTCAGACTGTAAGCCTGGGGGTGTTTTTTGGCAGGGAGGAGTGTTGCTGTTTTTAATATCTCATCAGGGATGGACACTAAGATTTGCAGTTTATAAGCAAATGTGATTCTGTCATTAGGCCAGAGAAAAGAGTTATTTTTAGTTTTCTTATGATAATGCTTCTAATGAGCTTTGCATACTTGTTGCCTTTTCAATATTATTCAAGCTGCGGCTATAGCTTTGCCCTACTTCGGCTGTCATCTTTTCGTAACGAAAAGAAATGTAGCATCTCTTTTGGGGAAGAGTGGCTTAGAAAACCTATCAGTTTAGACTCATGAAATAACAAATTAAGCACAAGCATTTTATGAAAAAGAATCTCAAGCAAAATGTATGAAGCCAGATGAGAAGAACATTTTGGTAAAGTCTATCTGGTCTTAGGTTTCCTTTCTGTTAACTGGAGTACAATGAAGAGATTAAGAATGCCTAAATTAGAGGAGGTGTATAGCTAGACAAAATGGAGTTAATTAAACAGGCTTTTAGCAATGACCAAGAGATTGCTATCGGCTAAAAGTGCTCATGAACTTTATCAGAAAAGTTACCTTTTTGGGGAAAGGTTAAGGCATCCTTTTAGTATTGTCTCATACAAGAAAATACTAAATCTACCAGTATTTTACCAGTGTAACACATAGTTCATTGGAATTCTTGCATTCACAGCATAGTTCTTCCTGGGGTTGTCCCACAGAGGAGTTCGTGTAAAGTAAGCTAGGAGAACGTGTGCACTTAAAAGCCTCCATTCCTTCCTGACTTCTGATGGAGAATCAAGGTCAGTGAAAGTAGCACCATCCATTCCTGAAGAGGTTTCCATCCAGAGGCAAAGTAGGTGCCACAGGTTTTATGTATGTCAGTGGCGCATGGTGCTGCTGCTTCATAGGGCAGCATGTTCTGTTCCACGTTGGACGATGGTAACGTTGGCTCTCTGCTCACCTGGGTCATCTTTTAATCTGAACTATTTATCATTTGTTTCCTATCTCTTGTCACTCAATGTGTTTATCACTTGACTCTAAATGGTTTTGAATTTGAAGTAACTTGGTTTTGTCAGACATGAGAAATGCAAGGCAAGTGGACTGACAGCTGATGTGTATTGAAATCCTGAGGGTTTGTGGTGACTTTATTCCTTTGATGTGACCAGTGAGTGACCATTTCACTTGCGTGCCCCACACACAAGAGATATTAACTACCGCTGAAACACTGTTCTCTGTGCTTAATGCTCTTTTATCCCATCTGTAAAATGGAGGTAAGATTTTGGACATTTGCACAGCAAGCTTCCGGATCTGCAGATTGATTAAAAAGTGCTGCAAAAGCCTTGGGCATTGTCAGTATTAGTGTTCTCCTGGCATAGAGACTGGGTGATGTTCTGGGATGTCAAACAGCCCCTAAAACCTGGTGCCAGACTCCAGGACTTCAACCCATTTAGCTGCTGCACTATTAGGAGGAATAATAGTGATTTAGGTTTGTGTAGTTACCTCGGGGTCTGTGCAAAGTACTGGCCTGGGTTTCAGTTGATGTTCATGCCAGCCCATGTCTGGCTGGTGGAGGAAGATGCTCCATAGTGTCAGGTGATGCATGTGTGGCTTTGAGGAGCTATGCTTCCAGACAGCCTTAGTCATGCAGAAAACTCCTCCATTTCTCCAGGGCAATAAGCAGTACCACTAGAAGAATGAGCCCCATTTGATAAGCCTCTAGCAATCAGTTTGTTTCCATTTCTCTGGGGAAAAAAAGTGGAAAAAAAAAAAAAATCGTCTTAGTCTGTTTCTTTCCCAGCTGTCTCATGTCACACTTTATCTCTGGCTCAGCCTATCTCTGGAAGCATCCTCTAAATTGTATTGCAAGCAGCGAGATAGGAATCGTACATTGTCAATAGTCCTCAGTTCATTTGCTTCTTGCGTCACTGGGGAACACAAGTCATATGAATGGCCTCACGCAACAGTGTCTGTACTTTCATAATCACGGTTATTCACTTGTTATTCTGAGTCATTTGATAAAGACTCTGACTCATTAGTGGATTTGCTTGTCTGCCCCCTCCTTCCCCTGTTATGCCAGCAGTAATACAGAGCCGGTGGATGACTTGGCCAGGCTCCCACAAAGGTGACACGATGTTTGCGAGACAGAGGGTCACACATGGGTACAAGCTTCTCTGCTTCTTCCCTCTGTTAGCACCTGCCGGGACACTTTTTTTTGGCAAATGCCGGATGACTGGGGAATAGGTGGAAGATGGGGTAATAGATGGAAGGAATGTGGGTTTCCTTCTCCCTGTGTAATAGTGACCCGCGGTGCCGCTGCGGTTGGTGACGTGTTGTCGTGTTTGGCATAGATGTGTGGATGTGAGAGATGTCTCCATACCCCTTTCAGCTTCATGACCACATCCTTATAAATCTATTACATTAGCAGTGTTACAATGAATGTACTTGTGCGTGTCAATGCACAAGTCAAGAAACTGAGATGAGATTAGCCCTGCCAGGGCAGGTTTCCTACCTGTGCTGATGTTGCTAATCTCCTAGAAAACCCTCCTCCACTCTAAGTATCGGTCAATAGAGTTACAGAAGATTTGGGGTCCAGTTCCCCCAAATTTGGGCCTTTGTGTGCATCATTTTTTGAGGACACTGGTGAATATAAACCTAAATATTTATTACCTTTCAACATCTCTGTCTTTTAAATATTTCTGTTGGATTTAAGTGTGAGTCCTGGATGACACTGGCCATTTGGTACCAGCTGTGGTGATGCTGCTGAAGCACTATGTATGTTTTGGAGGCTAAAAAAAGCATGCAGTTGATTTATCTGCTACTTTACCTAGAAATTAGACAGTGAGTGTACCTGTGCTGTACTCTGCAGTGCTCAGTATCGCAGTGGTTGTAACCCAGAATCTCTCCTCTCTCATGACTTTATGGGAACTCTGGCTCCTGGAGGATTCAGCTTCTGCCTGACATCCTGTACTGCAAAATATATCTCTATGCTCTGTATGTGAATGCATTCATATTTTTTGTTTTTGTAGGAACAGTCCTCCACAAACAACAATACCGATATTTAAGTACTACAGCTGAAAGTTTGCTGGACAAGCTGAGCTACTAGCTTTTATATCTGAAATAACACACTCACACTTAAGTTATGACCTCTCGATGGACAGCATGACCAAAGTTAAAAGGAAGAACCTGTTGTTTGTGTTGTCTCCCCCTGGTACTCCAGGTCTGGAGAGCGTTTGTTAAGGGGAAGAAAATACCTGCTGGAGCACTTCTGTTTTTTCCTGGTGGAATTTGCAGACCTGCTGACATCTTGCCCTGGTTTGGGCCAGCTGGTCCGTTGGCAGCACTGAGGATGCCTGATCATCAGTGATCCCGGGCTTCCAGGGGCCATGCATCAGCCGTGTCTAGTGGGTGAGTTTTCCTGAAGTCAGAGAAGCCACTGCTTCTGCAGGCCTTGGGCTAGTTTGCTTCTAGCACTGAGGGGCCCAGGTACACAGTCAGCGGCCCTTTCTGTATTGGGCTGGCCAGTAACTGCAGTGAATATGGTCCTCAGGGGAACTCTGGTCTAGTGGTTGTAAAAGAGAAAGGGAGCAAAAGAGAAGAATAAGCAAGCCTGAGGCTAAAAGGGAGGAGAAGTGCTGCACCTGAGACCAAGGGAGAACAAGCATCATCACTTTGGTACAAAGGCAACTTCATTTGAAACAGAAAAGTCATCTTAAAATGCTGTAATGTTCATGTTGCCTATCTTGTTCCCAAGTTGAAAATTAGTGTTACTGTTAGTGAAGACTTTGTAAATGGATATTTCTCATAGTAAAAAGAACGTGCTGTGCTAAATGATAAAGAATTCATTAGATCTTGTTGTACTGAAAGCTAAGGACAGCCGTCACCCGTATTTCTGGGTTACTGATATTACTAAAAAAAGTAATAATAGCCCTGTACCTCCGTTGCTGGTTTAAGTGCCTTTCTGAGTAGTTGCTGCCACCCAACATAGATTTCAACAAGTTTTCTGGAGAAAGTCCGTCTCTAGGACTTGCATTACTGGCAGGCTTTGGAATTTGTGATTTGGTGGTCACTCTTCCCTTCCTATGCAACAGCTTTTTGTGCGTTATTACTCATCAAAGACTCCAATAAAAGTCTTAAGTGAATTTTACACCTACGACAGCATCTTCTCACAGCTACTGAGGCAGGGGAATATCCTGCAGTTCCAGGAATCCACTTCTGATCATAATAACACCAAGATAAATTTGAAATAATGTCAGTAATGATAAAGATGTTAATGTAGAATAAAGAGGATAAATATGTATGTATATGTAACTTTTTTTATTGGAGCATTTCTTCATCCTGACATTCCATGGTACTTTCTGATGAAGAAAAGGTACCTGCTCCTTTTGGACATAAATCCCAAGGATTCTAGAAGCCAGCCATATCCAAAAATAAAACTGACCCATCTACTTCAACTAGCCAAGCTTTGTGAATAGCAAGATGTGAATAAATTTGGTATTAGGAATATCTTTTAATCAAAAGTCTTTAAAGACCTAATTTTTCTTCTGTAGGAATCTTGTAGGTTTGTTTCTGAATGCGTCTTGTCTCTTATACAACAGAGATTTATACCTGTTGTAAGAAGCATCTTCAGAACAAATGCTTTGAAAATTTTCTTCCGTAGTACAGTTATCCTACCTCAAATTCATTATTTCATTTTTGCCTGTATATAACTTCCGTAAACTGGCAAACTCTTAAATTCTGATAGCAATGAAAATGTAGTAAGTGGAGTGGAGAAAGACTACTTAACATAAGTTGTCTGTTATAATCCTCTCACAAAATTTTGGTTAGTCCTTCATTTTTCCCTATATCTGATACTGAATTAGTCTGAAAAAGCATTCTAGGGCCAACTCAAATATGCGAGATGTAGGTGTGTGCAATCTTGTGGTCATGTTTCTTAATCTTAAGGTACATGTTAAGCATAAACCCCTTTCATGTTACCTGTTACATGTATTTGCAGTCTTTTGATGTATGGGACAGAGGGCTATCTGTAACACAGAACATTTCTAATTTTACATACTGTATATTTATGCCTCATTAATCTTCCTTGGGCCTGCATATAAACAAGAATCCCAGTTTGTATCTTAAGGTCCACCCTCTGTACCTTTGGTTTATCTATTAATGATTATTGAAACCACAAGTGCCTGACAAATTATACAAGTGAATCAGCTGAGAATTTAGAAATTAATTTCAGAAGCTGCTGCTACAAACGACTTCCTATCAAGTATCATGAAATAATAATGGTCCTAATGCTATTCTGAACTGTCTGGCTGAACTGTGACATAAAGCGTGGAAATTACATTTAACAAACTGAGGCAATCATTAACCTATCTGCTTCTGTGATACTCCTCTCTGACTTCTCATTTAACTAAATAGATATGCACATTGTTTCCCACAATAGGTCTCCTCCTGCAAGTATTCACAGGGTATGTATATGTAAAGAGCTTCTCAAAGATGCTAACTGTATGTAACCTTCTGAAGTACCTTAATCCACACAAATCTGCAGGTTGTATGATGTTTTAAACATGTTATAGTTGGTAGATTCAGTGCTTTACCAAGTGTGGTCCATCCACCTTTCTCTCAAAGAAATTTTGGGTGGCTTTTACCCTTTCAGCTTTCCTGACCATTTTAACTTGGTGCATTGTTGGACTACACTTACATAAAATCTATTTTGTTCTTTGCTACCTGCACTAGATTTTTTTTTCCTGCATTTCTCAAGATCCCTACCAACATGCTGACAGTGGGGGGCATTCTGTTCCAGCAGGCGCATTAGGCAATCTGATGTGGGCAGTGGGCGGCTGGTTTCCTTGGCCACCACCGTCGGTTAACTGTCATGCCAGCATACCAAGTGTCAACAGAAAGCTGCTCATTACTGTCTGAGACCTTAAGTCTTAGGTGGAAAAATTTAAGTGGGTCCTTAAGTGGAGGAAACTTTTTGGATTCAGGTAATCTTTGCATTTTTAAATGTGCTTTGAAATTGGATAGGTAAGCAGAGTATCAGTAAATGCAAAGCGAGAGCCAGGCAGACACAGAATAATCAGCTGTTGAAGCCAAGGTGGGAGGCGGCATTTAATTAGACTAGGGTTTGCTAGGCTTGGGTGTTGGTGGGCTAAAGTGTTGATGTGGAGTTGGCATAGTGGGTGTAATGCACAGAAATAAGACTTCAAACAGGGATTTTTCTTTGAGGGAGGATTTAGGACTTTTGAACACCCCTTTCTGAGCTGAACTGCAAAAGAATTAGATCAAGGATGGTGAGGGGATGGAGGAAGAAGTGGAACACAGGTGAACCCAAACCTCTTTTCTAGCACCTCTGACACTTCGTCTCCAGAAGCTGTATTACACTTTTGTGACAATACCTGCCCATCAGTAAGAGTGTGTTAGTCTCACTGTCAGGCCTGGAACTAGGTCCAGGTGGAAGCATCAACCATTATGAGCTGGGCCTTTAAGGAAATCCCAAGAGGTGCAGAAAATAATGCAGATCTTTCAGAGTGGGTTTTTTCACCGCTTGAGCCAGACTTTTAGATCTTGTATAGTGAACCCATTTTCTTTCTTATCACCCAAACAAAGCTCAGGTTGTCACATAGTACCAGAGCTTTTAGAACAGGCAGATAGAGGCATGCAAAATTTCCCAAGACTTAGGTGATTGTTAGTGACACTTGCTGTGTTTTCTCCCTAGGGGAAGGGATGTTTGTTATATTCCCATCTTTTGCAATAGCTCTAATACATCGCAGTAGCTTGTGGTGACACTGACAAATAGTAAAAAGGTACAGCTTGGTTTGCCCTAAATCTTTTAGAGCAGGGATGAAAAAGCAAAAGCAATCCCATTTGGGTTGCATCTCTAGCTCTTCCCTATGTTTATACCTCCAGTACTGCCTTGGGCCCTCTATCTTCTACCCACCACAATACCACAGCTCTCGCTGTGTTTGTAACCTGTTTGGCTGGCAGGCTCAGCAAGAGCCGTTGAGCATACTGGACTCAAGTCTAGACTTGATGGCCAAAATGGGCAGCCTGCCTGTTTAGACGGACCATCTGATCACTGCGTAGTTGCCATACGCTGGCCAGCCACTGCCTATCACCTGCTGGGCGTGCCAAAAATCTGTGAGCTAGTCCAAGAGGTGCAGCTGCGGTGACCAGTGGATGCACTAGCCTGTGCCTGAGTGCTACCCTGTGCTGCTTGAGCTATTGCCCTAACAGGAATATTAGGAGAGGGCGAAGGCAAAAGTTACAAGGAAAGAGAAACTCTGCACTTGGTAATTGTATAGTCTGTTTAATTGCTCAAGATTTGTGAGTGTTCTGTATCTAATCCTACTGTGAACATGTAAATTTTAATTTTTCAATATAAATATTATGCCCCTTGGGAAGTCTTTCTTCCCGGAAGACACACAAATGGCTTAGCAGCCAGATATTCATGCCTAACTGTCCCGAGTTAGTGTTTCAAAAACAAATGTCATCTCTCACTAGGAATTCACAATATTTTCAAAATACAAGCTTGAACAGTTACTATAAAGAGTGTAATTAAACTTCTTATTACTTGTGCATTTTCTGTGGTTTTTAATGTGCTCGGCAGTGTGAGCACTCTCACAGTCTTTGTGACATTTTAATGGCAATTCTCACCAAAGCCATTGCAAGTTTTTGGCTCACACTCCTTTTCTTTTACAGGCAACTATTTAAGATATACCTGCTTTTGTTCAGGAAGAAATGATGAAAAATTGCTCCAGCAGTGATGGGTGTCTCATAGCCACCTGTGCCACTGAAATCCTCTGTACTCAGCCAGCAACAGCTGTGATGGCAGCTGTCTATACCGAAAACAAAAACCATGAGTTTTGAAAAAAGAGGAAAGGCAGTGGAGGAAGCAGGGAGAGTTGTTCAATTTATATTTTTGTATGCATCAGAGTGGTGTGGCATTAGACGGGGAAGGCAGCAAGGAGGAAGGGTTGAAGGACATTGGGGAAGGTGTAGATGTCAGCATTGACCACGATGAAGATGATCAGAAACTCTTTTGGGATGGATGTTCATACCAAAGTGCTTTATGCATCTCTCTTAGGTGCATTGATTCGTAATTCTGGGATTGCCACCCCATACCCCCATCATCTGTAAAGGGAACAGAGGTTGCAAAATGCACTTCAAAAACATCTGAAAGAAGACTTCCTTTTGCATTCTCTTGCATAAGGCACATGCTACCTGTGATACTTATAGGAGAGGGGAGGCTGCTTTTCCTTAACACCATGGCTCTGTAGCCATAGCTCACAAGGGAAGTGGTACCCAGATCTTGCACCTGAAGACTCAAAGAGAGGAAGGAGCATCCATGGAGCCATGAGAGATCATGGAGCCGGCTGCTACTCCCGCAGTGAAATGCTGCCTGAGCCCAGGCAGACAGGGCTTGGGGAAGGCCTCAGAGGAGAGTCATAGCGGCAAGCTGAAAGTTCATTTCACTGAAGTAAAGGCCAGCTGAGCATCTTACATGACTTATATTTTCCTTTCAGCCAAAACTGGCTGTTTGCAGGCAGTGTGAGTCCCTGCATCCAGCTATATGGCTGAAGAGAAGTGATGAACGATCAATTTTCTGGCTGTGAGAAAAATTAATTTCTCCAAGTAGGAGAAATTGGGCATAAGGGTCCAAAAGAACTGTATGTGGAGGAAAGGCTTATGGATAGCATATAGCAAACCCAGAAAAGATTACATCTACTGCTGTGACTTTGTGTCTAAGAGTCCCTGAAAGAGGGCTGGGTACAAGGGAAAAAAATACAGTCACGTTTCTTGTCTTTTCTTTGCTTAATCATCACAGTCTTTTCTCTTTTGTCATTTATTTTCTTAGCCTAAAAAATTAATCTGTCAAAATCTGTGGGATCCTAGGGATATTTGGTGTAAATGCTTTGGTGGTTCATGTCAGAGACCATAGTAACATAAATGTGTTGATTCATGTGAGAGAATATCGTGGCTGTGCAGTATCTTTTATGGTTATTTAGTGTGTTGACACCACCAGTTTGTTCATTTTTTACTAGAAAAAAATGGTGAAAACCCTAGAATATGAGGGTTTTTTAGAGCAGAAAACTGAATATCCTGAAACTTAGTGAGCTTGGTTTTGATCTGTGTTCTAAGCCACATTGCATAGCTGGCTTAAGCATGGTAGTGTTCTCCCAGTGCTTTTTGGAACTAAATACTGTGGACATATCCAAGTTGTTGCTATTAAGTTGAAACATGAAGTACAAGAGATAGTAAGAAAAATTAAAAACCTGGGTGTTCCTTGACACCTGGTTTCACCTTCTAGGCTGCACATTGGAGTCCACTGTCGTGGTTTAGCTCCAGTCAGCAGCTAAGCACCACACAGCCGCTCGCTCATGGGATGGGGGAGAGAATTGGAAGAGCAAAAGCAAGAAAACTCGTGGGTTGAGATAAGAACAGTTTAATAATTAAAATAAAGTAGTAATAGTAGTAATGGTAATGATAATAATGATTATAATAATAATGATAATATAATAAAAAGGAAAATAGAGAAATGAAACTCAGGGGAAGAGGGAAAAGAAAAAAAAAAAAAAAAAAACAAGTGCTGCAACCACTCACCACCTGCCGACCGATGGTACCAGTCCCCGCGCCGCAATCGCTTCTTCCCCCGGCTACCCTCCCCCCCCAGTTAATATACTGGGCATGATGTCACATGATATGGAATATCCTTTTGGCCAGTTTGGATCAGCTCTCTTGGCTATGCCCCCTCCCCTCCCAGCTTCTTGTGCACCCAGCAGAGCATGGGAAGCTGGAAAAGTCCTTGACTAGTGTAAGCACTACCTAACAACAACTAAAACATCAGTGTGTTATCAACATTATTTTCATACTAAATCCAAAATGCAGCACCATACCAGCTACAGTGAAGAAAATTAACTCTATCCCAGCTAAAACCATGACACCACCTAGGAAATCACAAGTGACGTTTACACCGAAAGGGGACAAAGTATTTACCCAGCCAGAGTCAAATATAATGTGGAACTTCTTACCCCCATGGCTGGTTCTGAAGAAACAGCTGGATGCAGCCTATGTTCAGCTACATTAAAAAAAAAATAATGAAAGAGTGTGTGTCCCGCTATAGTAACTGGCACTGTGCACTCAATTTTTTATTTCTCTTTTCTTCTTACTCTATTCCCAAATCACTAATTAGAGTCAACAAATTGGCTGTAGAATACAACAAGACATCATGTAGTCTGCCAAAAGAAGTGGCTGGCATCCGTACAAATTGGGTTGTGATGTGTTTGAAGGCTTAATGTTGAAAAAAGCTTCTAATATTCTCTTCATCCTGCCCGTCCTCCTACTGAAGTGACTCAGTTCCAATGGCAGCAACATATTGCTCCTTTGCTATCAGAGGTTTGGTTAACAGAAATTAGCTTCCTCCTGAAAAAACATGGTCCTCTACCAATTCAGTTTCATGGTTGTGCTGAGTAACCAGTAAGTGCAAACCCCAGGTGATGTAATTTGGACATAACCCAGCTGAAGTGTTGTGATAATGGTTACAGGAGTTTGGCTTGGCAAGCAGAAGAGTTTTGAATACAAGGTTTCTGTAGCTCTGAAGCAGCGTACGTAGACCTATTGCAGTCCTGTGATTCTGTGCAACAAACGCTTGTGTGTTGTGCTGTGTGGCTATGTGCTCCCTCCCTGTGCCTTGTAGCATAGATATGGGCATCTGAAAAAGTTAGACTGTTTAGAATGGGGGTGGATATTCCAATCTCTTTGTGCTGTACGGCCCAATATGACAGTGTCTGTACCATCATTTGCTTTTTCTTAGTAACCTTGCTATCCTCATAGCCCCATGTATTGACCAATGGCTTACAGTGGCTGTTTTGTTCTGAATTTGCATGTTAATACAAAGGTTAAATTGGAGCCCTGATACTAATTTTCTGAGTATGTTTTTACTGGTATAGTGGAGGATGCTTTTGGCTTCAAGGATATGCAGCAATTTGTGCATTATTTTCTGATAGGATCAAAGTGTTATGAAAGCTTTTACCCAAAATAACCTGCTACAGGTGGATTCAGAGGTGACACTGGCTCTGAGAGTGATATCGGGGAGGAAGTAATTCCTTTTTCTTCTGCAATCTCCTACTTTGTGGAGCTTTCCCATTAGACTAGGTTTCAATAGCTTTCAATATGCCCAAACTTGGAGTGGTGGTCCTGTTTGTAAAACATAGGGAATATAACTAAAAGTATTCAGCTAGGCTGACCTGACTCCTCCTGCTGTGATGTCTCCATAAACGTGGAGCATTTTTGATCGTACTGGCCAAAAATATTTCTAAAAGATGTTGCCCTGTTGATAATTGAGCTCTTGAGCAATGGTGGTCTTTTCTGAATGAGGCAGCCTGAGAAACTGGGAAGAAGCCTGTAGGTGTAGGCACGTAGGTTTCTGTGTCATCCTAAATCCTCTGAGAATAAAGCCCGTGTCTGGGCCACAGGGAGTGCAGGCTTGCGCAAAGGGATTTGTACAGCAGGAGTTGGCTAAGATAAGTGACGTGTGTTTGTGGCTCGTTGGCTGTAAAGTGTGAATGTCTTA
Organism: Morus bassanus; assembly: GCA_031468815.1. Taxonomy (NCBI): domain Eukaryota; kingdom Metazoa; phylum Chordata; class Aves; order Suliformes; family Sulidae; genus Morus; species Morus bassanus. Next base: position 50,643,421 of record CM062567.1, on the reverse strand, counting down.
TTTCTCTGATACATTTCTGAGCAAAGCAGTGTAGCTGTTGTAGTAGAAGCAGTGCTAAACAGACTTAATGCAGATGATCACTTTTCAAGATTTGCATCTGTTGTCATGTATTCAGCTATTTATAATTCTTGCCGTATATCTTAACAAAACAATCTGCAAAGTCCTTGGCTACGGGCTGTTTCCAAGTTCAGATATGCTGCTTGTCTAGTGGATTTGGAAGAGGATTGCATGCATTGTCACACTGCCTTATTCAACCCTTTGATCTCGCTTACAGTTCTTCTTGCATAAAGATTTTGAGAGTGCTGGTTTCCTTTTCTCTTCAACACAAGTATTTAATCTAAAATATCTAATTTGAACAAATTGCAGATGGGAAAACAGAGCTTTGAGACAATTGTTTAATGCCTCAGAGGGGACAGGGATCAGCTTGAGTGGAAAACACAGGCTTTAGAGTTAAGATATCTGAATTCCTTTCTCAACATGCTAGATTGCCAAAGTAACTGGAAGCGAGTCTTTTGGTGCCTCAGTTTTTCACCTGTAAAATGGATTTAAAGGATATTTGGCCATTTCTTTTATTTACTTGCTGAGATTTTAGTCAGCTTCCTTTCAAAGACCTTAATTGCTTTAGGATAATAGTATTATTGTCAATGAGCTAGTAAGTTTTAAATAACTGTGATATATGGTATATACTTACTGATTATAAAGAATGGTAAAAATCCATATAAAAATGAAGCATGAAATAGGATATGTGTAAAATAGTTTTATTAGCTTCTTTATCTACTGTAGAATTATGGCACTTTATCCCTTAAAAAGTTAATCTGTCAAAAAATTAGGAGTTGGATCACAGATTGTATCACAGGATTTGGTAGTTGGCTCTGATCTGAAACATAGTTCTGTTACTATTTGTTAAAGAAGTTCTTGTTTTTAACTCTTTGTAGATGTTTTCTGGAAAATCTCTTTTGTCTTCACTACCTGTGATTTTATTTTAGGTATACTCAATAAATAAAGCCATTGTTGCAGCTTGCAGAGTATTTAATATTACCATCTCAGGTTGTCTTATTTAACTAATATTGTAGATGGATTAGATGCATAAAACCCAAATATTTTAAAGCAGCAGTACTAACCTGTCATTATTCAGAGTATGATTCATCCTAGGAGTCAAATGTCCATGAATGCAGATCCTTTTATTATTTTCCTTAATATGCTGAAAGTAAGTAGATATTATTAATGTTTTATATTGGTACAACCTCTTACTTTTGGGGACTGGGAAAGAAGAATGATTTCCCCACCCCGCATCCTGAAACTCAAGTCAGATTTTTTTTTTTCTCTGATTTTTGTTTGGTTTCCCTCCTTCCCTGGTGTTTCTGCCCCTGGGGTCTCTACTCCTTTTCAAAAATGAACTTCTGAAGAAAATGAGAAAGAATATTTTTTTAATGGAAGTTCATCATAACTAAAAGAGAAGTTGAGGGTAAATACCCTTGAGTAGTCAGTATACATTTTTTTGTTTCATATCAAGAGATAATTGCTTTTATCATTCCACTTTCCATTACACAGTTACCAGATTTAGTGTATCCATCTGACTCCATATAGACTAATCTGTCTTCTTGGAGACTAATCTGTTCTGTGTCTCAATTACATGATTCTTCTAATGTTTTTCTGGGTCTGAAATAATTTTTTACTTATTTTCATTGAAAATATGTTTGCACTATCCATAACACCACCCTTAAAAAATGTTCATTAAATTATTTTCCCATGCTTATGTATGTAATGGAAATGACTTTAGCATCTGCATTATCTTTGTAACAGGGCAAATACAGAATTGCACAGGCTACGTGATAATATTTTAGCATTACATGTAATAGACTTTTTCATATCCCTGGATCTGCCGGACAAAGACTGGTGATTTCTTGTAGTCTGACCTCCTAGAAGAAGGTCGGTACGTTAATGGAGCAGCACATACACTGAGGACATTGTTACTGCACTGCCTTCTACTGCCTGCCTGCCCCAGTACTCTCCACATTTGTCTTCAGCAATGCAAGCGAATCATTTATCCCACCTTCATGTTTTCCTATGGAAAATGAAGAACAGAAAACAGAATGGTGGGGAAGAGGGACAGGGGCAGCACGAGAGTTACCTACAGCCCTCTGACAAAAGTACTGTGTATGTGCAGAGGGAAAGAACATTTTAATTTGTTCTTTAAGGCATCCACCTTAGATGCACAGGATAGACAGACACACTTCGCCCTCTCTGTCTCCGATCTGCTCAGGCTCAGTAGTCATTTGGCAGCCTGCACCACAAGCCATACTAGCAGCCAGCACTTCACAGTACAGCCAGCCTGCTCAGCTGGAAATCCTAGCAGCTGGAATTGCTTCCCCAAAATGCCATCAAGTTTTTCTTCTTTATGGAAGGAGTTTTGCTTGAGAAGAGACCTACATTCCCTCCCCTTTGGTGAGAGGTAAGAGTATTACCTTAAAATATTAGACATGAACCTGTTGGAGCGGGTCCAGAGGAGGGCCACAAAAATGATCAGAGGGCTTATCATTTTTAATTTCCATCATCCTATGAGGAAAGGCTGAGAGAGTTGGGGTTGTTCAGCCTGGAGAAGAGAAGGCTCCAGGGAGACCTTATTGCGGCCTTTCAATACTTAAAGGGGGCTGAGAAAGATGGGGACAGATTTTTTAGCAGGGCCTGTTGTGATAGGACATGGGGTAATGGTTTTAAACTAAAAGAGGGTAGATTCAGACTAGATAAAAGAAAGACATTTTTTACAATGAGGGTGGTGAAACACTAGAACAGGTTGCCCAGAGACGTGGTAGATGCCCCCCCATCCCTGGATATGTTCAGGGTCAGGCTGGATGGGGTTTTGAGCAACTTGATCTAGTTGAGGATGTCCCTGCTTATTGCTGGGGCATTGGACTAGATGGCCTTTAAAGGTCCCTTCCAACCCAAACTATTCTATGATGATTCTATGATAAGCAATGTCTCAGAAACAGCAAACAGCTTCTGTTGGTCCCATCTCTCCCTGTGGTCACCGCACACAGGAGAGATGCCTGAGTGAAGATGCCTCCTGTTATTCCGGTGGGACCTTCTCTGTCACTGTCAGAGTGGCATACAAGAGTGTATGCAGCAGGTCTGCATTAAATCCCTTTATTCCCTTAGGGCCTAAGCAGCACAGTTGGAGAAATGTTAGATAGAACTTGATTTCCTTATTCTTAAAAAATTGCCTCTGTGGGTTTGCCTTAACCAAACATGACAAGCTGTGGTAGCAATACCTCATGCAATTACAGCAGGAAGAGACATCTCAGTCAAGTAACATCCATCCTTTGGCTACTATATTTTCATCCCAGTTTAATGGGAACTCAGAAATCCTCAGCATGAGTTTCTTCTGTGAGTGAAGTAAGGGCTCTTCTCGAATGAGCATTGTGGACGTAGCTGAGAAGAGCTGTGATGTTTGCACTCCACTCACTGCCAGCAGTTGAAAGCCAGTGCTGAGGGTCTCAAAGACCCATCGCACACTATCATCTCTGTGTGTATGACCAGGTAGCTTTGCAGCTCTTTCTGTTTTTGCCCCTCCTGTTCATACACTGTTTCTTCTAGTTCCTCCCATTTTTCATGATTGCTCTAGCTCAAACTTGCTGGTATTGCGCACGCAGGCATCTTATCTCAACTGGGTGGCCCTGTGAGGATACGCTCTCTCTTGTGCAGATGAGAATAAGCTTGTCCTGGAGAAGACAGGAGGATTGAGTGGCTTTGAAGCTTTCTGTTTCTTAGAGAAGTGAATCTTCCTCTGGACAGCAGATCAATTTTACCCAAGAGCTCTGCACAGGACCAGTTTTGAGAAACAGCTGTATTTCTCTGACAGTCTGGCTAATCTGTGCTTGCAGGACTGTTTGTTTTCTATTATTGCGATGCAAGTATTTACAAAAATAGAGGGTTTTTTTTCCTACTTTTCATTATTCAAATAGCTGAAAATCCATATGAAAAGTACATTTGTATGTGTGCCCAGATGTAGAGCCCCCGTTAGTGAGGCCAGCTGGGATTAAAGTCTCATTTGTATAATTTGTAAAGGCTTTGGAATTTTTCCTACGGTTTTCAGCTGTAAGCTGGAATTTAGCTTTTGTCAGACTGCTGGACAGCTTGAACAATAAAGCTTCCAACTGAAAATATTTCCTGTTCAAGAAGGAAAACCCCACCAGGGAAAAATGTGCATTTTAAATGCAGTGACTACAAAGTTGGTTTGAAAAAACAAATTACTAAAAAAAGAAGAAAAAAAAAAGCATGCCCTGTGTATTTTGAAGGCTTAATCAAAGAGAGCTCCACTCACAAGTAAGTAGCACAGCATACAGAAGGCTCATTTTCTGCAAAAGCAGAAAGAGAATGGTAAGGAACTTAGGAGGCACACACTGTGTGCTCAGAATTGTCACTTGCACACAGCAGTAACATTGCACAGCATCAGATACCCTCGCCCAGTCCTTCTTTGCCCTTGGTCCATGCAGGGAAGAGCTGCCAAGGTGCAGTGGTTGACTGAGCTGACCTTCTGGGGCTGGCCAGCTATTCACCACCTAGCCCATTTTCCACTGTAATTCAAAGAAATCTTGCTTTAACTGCTGGATGAATGTCAGAACGATGTCCAGGTAGTTTGCTGTCTGGAGAGTGCAGCATCACTCAGTCTCACTCATCCTTCTACCACGATGGGTGGGTGGGTTGCAAGGAAATACTTTCCTTACACCTCCCAGCTAGGGACCTGCATGGGACTTGGATTTGGAGGTGTCATCCTCCTGCTAGATAACACTTCAGTGCCTCCAGCTGAACAACGTGTTTCCTAAGCTATTTCTGTGGCTTATGGAGTCGCAAAGCTACAAATACGTGTCATCTCAGAAAGAAGGTGGTGAAGTCGCTGTGTGCACAGCTCCCAGAAGCAAACAGTGCAGCCTAGTTCAGCAGAAGTTGGGCTGATGGGGTGAGATAACCAGCATGAAAGATGGGAACTGAAATCACATCACTTCCCAGCAAAGTTTGAATTCTTTTTTCTTTTTTTTCCCTTTTTTTTTTAAATAATCTTGAAATGAGCCCAACTTTCTCTTTGATTGTACGTGGTGATGATTCTTCTCATCTTTACCAGCATTTCACAGCTGTTTGTTCACAGCTTTCTCCCAATACAAGAACAGAAACAGACTTTAAAGCAGAGGATTGTTGTCTTTTTGGCATTCTTGAGCTCTATATTAAAAGCCCTGCGTATTTTTCTAATCAGGATTACAGAATTAATTTGCATGGTTTATCCTCTGGTATTTTTTTCTGATGGAGCGGAGTTTTTATCTCTTTTGTGAAAATTTTTATGCTTCATCGACGTCGCTTTTTTTTTGTTGTTGTTCAGCTGTTTTTCAAGAATCTGTGAATTAAAAATGAAGTTTCCAGAAAGAAAAGCCTTCACTTAGGTAATTTGAATAACTAATTAAAGTGGCTTTATGTTCTGTTGTTTCGTTTGGTATCTGCTGTGGTAATAGAAAACATTTCTCATGTGGGTGAACGGTGCATTTATTCGTAGCCATTTATGTTCATTTGTATTTTGACTGCAAATACTTTCATTTCATTAACATGAATGCAAAGTTCAATGACTAAACGTTCCTGCAAGTTTCGATGTTGCTCTCTGCATTCTGAAGTTTATTTACATGAGATTTCTGTATGAATCTTCCTTCACTTCAGTGGGTGGGTGCAAAGGATAAATTTGTAGTAATAGCACGGCAGGAAATGAATGCCTCTCCAGTTGAGAATTTATGAATATCTCTTGCTGTTGTTGCTTCATAAGAGAAACAGCAGGATATATTCATTTTGAGGTACTGTCAATGTGAATTTTTGTTCTTTTTGCCTGTCTTCTTTCAGAATCTGAAATAAAAATTTCAGTGATATATTGTAGCAAGTAGAAACAAATATGACTGTAAAAGACAGTATATCTGTGTTCAGTGTAGCTGTAATAACTTGCTTTGATTCATATTTATTTGTATTTTGCTTCAGCATGTTGTGTGCACGAGTGTCATAAATATACTAATGATGCAGTATCAATTAATTCTTATGGTTTGCCTGAAAAACTATCTAGATCCAAATCACCAGAATATTTAAATTCTTTCCTTTGAAAAATATTGAGAGACTGAAAATGTATTTTACTGCAAATTAAAATAGAAAAAAAAAAAAAAAACCAAAATTTTCCATGAAATGAATTTTCTGGGGAAAAAGGTATTCAGATAAAGTGGCATATTTACTTTTCCTTAAGTGGGAAAGATTTGTTTCAGTGGTGATATTTTTATTTTTATATATACGATTTTTATGTCTTAAAATAAATCCTATAGATCATATAAAAATGTCATAAATGTATCCTGTAATTTAAAATATCCTTATAAAAAGCACTTTGAAGTGAACATGTGGAATGTTCCAATTCGGCAGTATGCAAGTATTCCAGTTTTTACACAGGCATTTGGATTGGGACTTGTTTCAATTTGGTTTCAAATATCTGATGGCTGCTCATTTAATTTGCATCTGGGTTGACAAGTAGTATTAATCAGCTGTGTAAAGATAAGCATTTTAATGAAAGGCATAAGAGGAAAATACTTGGCAGTATGGTGGGGAAGTGATTTCCAGGCATTAAACGAAGCACCTTAGGAGGGCTCAGAAAAGAGGGTGACAAGTTCTCGGGCTCCGTTTACACCACTGAAGTGAGGACTACAGACCATTTTTGGCCACTGAATGATCCACAGTGGCTGCAGTAACATCTGGTGCTTGTTACACACCAACCTAGACATGAAAGCAGGAGTAAAATGAAGAGAGATGGGCTTTTTGTGCAGGTAGGGTAGAATTCGTACAGATATGACCATAAGGCTTCTTGAGAATGACAGGCTTCATGGTTTTCTTATCTGGGAGAGTTATTTGCTGTTTCATAAGAAGGTGTAACAGCTGAGGGCCTGGATTTCTCCCACAAAAGTGACATTTTAGCCCATTGGTATATCTGCTAGCTGGTGAGGAGATACACTTTAAATCTCATTTCTGAAAGTGGCATCCATGTAATTGTCAGTTTAAAGAAAAGGTGGAGTGAAGATACCCTTGACTTAGTTTGACAGGATCTTTCTTGTTGAAGAGTTGGCAGTTTCTACACTGTGAGCCTCAGCAAGACTTTGTCAGATGTGTGACTCAAAGCACTGTGTAGCCCACATTCAATATCACCATGGCATATCTGGTACTCTTGGTAGGATCTCATCCATCGGGTCTGTGTTGTGCTAATTCGTATCCTGACAGCTACATTTGGCTTTCTTGAAAGAGTACTGTTAAGGCCTCAAATGACCAGTTCTGGGATCTGTATTTAAACAAAGATATAGACCGCTTGGGTCTTTTTTTCCTTGTCCAGGAAGAAAACAGTGGGCATGATCAGATGGTTAGAAAACATGATCTGGGATGAAGCAGGATTCTATAGCCTTTCAAAAAAAAAAAAAAAAAAGAGCAAACATCTTAAATCATCTTGTTTAAATAGAAACAAGGAAGATTCGGCTTTCGGCTTAAATGTTAAGAAAACCTTTCAACACTAGGGTAGGAAAACACCGGAGTGGGTGGCTGGGGGAGCTCTTCAGCATCGGCAGTCATTAAGAACAGACTAGCTGTATATCTGCTGTGAGTGATCTAGGTATTGCTCATCGTGTGTGGGGGCAAGGGGAACACCTATGTGATCCCATTTCTTTCATGGCCTAAGGCTCTTCCAAAGTGGCTTGAAAGGAGCAGTAACTTGTACTTGAAGCTCTCTGCAAGCTCCCCTGCAATGCAGCCTTTTGAACTTCTAGGTTCAGAAGTCAGCACTGAATAAATAAGCATCAGTCAACTGATACTCACTTTACAAAGCAAAAATGGAGAAAGAATATTCACTAATGGCTGTAAGACATGGCAAACATCCTTGTAAACATGCTGTTATGGCAAAAGCTTATTAGCTCTTGCTGAGATACTGTCAGGAGCTGTATTGGATATGGCTTCTCACATCTTTTACTGCTGGTAGATGCCTGAAGAGAGGTCCTGCCCCTTCTTAGGTCATTGCTTTAACTGCCGTTAACTCTCCACAGTTGTGATTTCGCCCCTGGTGTTTATAGTCAGCTAAATTACAGTGGAGCACTGGGTTTGAAAAAACTCTTATTTTTAAAAATTGATTTTTATAACTGCTGCAAAATCCATATTTTCACTTGAGTTACCCTAAAACACAACACACTTCCTGGGAGCAGCAGGTTGGGTTAATATGTGAAATATGCATTCATTTGTGAGCCAGGGGTTCCTGACATACAGCCTCACAAGGAAAATACAGTGCAAAATAGCTCAGTTAAACAATGACATGCTCTACTCTTATGTGAGTTTTCCTACTGGAGGATCAAACCATAACTTCAGTTATACCTGGTATTGTCTCAGTGTTTTCCTCACCTGCTGCAGGACACTTATCCTCTGTGGGGAACAACAGACCTGAAAATGATCCTCACCAAACTCACACTTACAGCCTTCATTCACAAACCAGAATGATAGCTTTGTGCCCAAGTTAAGCCAGAAGACTTTTTTTAGCCTGACCATTTCCATATGAGAAGATTAACTCGAGATGATGTGCAAAAACCACTGAACCCGACCTATGTCCAACGTCCAGCCAACTTTTGTTCAAATCTTACCCTTTGCAGAACTCGTAAAAGGGGGTGTCTTGTTGCAGTAAGCCCCTGTCAAAGGAACCTCTTTAATTCTGGGGAAATGTAATTGGAAGACCGTCTCTCTCTCTTCAGAGAAGACCCAAATAGCTTCATAGGAAAAGTAAGTTAAGTATATAGATGACTGCCAAAAAGGAAGGAGGGTGTGGTGATGGAGGAGTATGCACATAGTGTTGGGTAAGTGAAAATCTATTGTTAGATGGCAGCATGGGTGAGTATAAATGGCAAAAGGGTGTAAATCTGAACCGAAGGTGGTATGTCAGGTCTGGCATTTCTCAGGGAGAGTTTGAGGGTGTAAATGCTCTGACTGGATTACGGGAACCATCAGCAGTGCATCAGACAAGTTTACAGGTGTGTTCACCTCAGGTCTAGATCTCTTGTGTTTCGTGGGCTTGACTTTGCCTGGACTCATCGGTTCTGGAAGATCACAATACACCACTGAGCAAGCCCAATCCATACCCACCAAGTTATTTGTCACTGCATATGGCCAATGTTTAATCATTCCATGTAATGTCTGTCAGCAAATGTATGCAAACATTTATCTGCAGTCTAGATATGATCTCCAAGGAATGTTGCTCTGCCAGTAGAGAGGTTACAAATTGCAACTAATCTTTCTTTTTTTTTTTTTTTTTTTAATAAAGCACGGGTTAAGTCTGTTACTTTCTTAAGAGGGACACCTGTACCTTCTCCATTCTTGTTTTCAGAAAGGCTGTTAGAGGCAGATGGTTTACTCCTGATTTCTATACATACTGATTACTTTCCAATAATTAAGTTATATGTTTAAAGATCAGCAATTTCATGGTTTATTTTAATGTAGGTTAGATGATCAATCTATGATGGGGGGTGGGTCACAAATGCATCTGCGTGGCCTGTAGCTGTGGACTCTATCGTCAGAGAGCTTTGAGGAGGCCAAAACTATGCTTAGATTTAGGCTAGGTAGAGCCAAATTTATGGAAGATGAGTCTGTTAAAGAGTGTCCTTTGAGGGTGGTCTGTTGTAATGGAGTCAAACATGGAGTCCTGAACTGACAAGTGCAGAGTATGTTGAAGGCAGGGTTGCTCCACACTTGCACCTTTCCTGTCATCTTTTCCCCAGCATCTGCTGATGGCCAAAGAGGCTAAGTGAACCTTTTATTTGAACTAGTATGGCCCATGATGTTATTTTTATGAGCCAGTAAAATATTTTAAGGGAGGGTTACGATCACTTACTGTGGCCTGCTGCATAATGATGCAAGTAATTCCTGTGCTTTGGCACATGCTGCAGTAAGCAATCCTTGGCATCTCCCTTTGGAAATTCACCGATGCTTGGTTTAAAGGGTCCAGGTGTTAGGCGCTTTAGTACTTCCCTCAATAATCAGGATCAGATGAACTTATAACAAGTTTTGATCTTTCTTCCTTTCAGAAAAGTATATCTAGGTTTTCTGTATAAAACCTACTCTGTCTTCCTCCCACATCTGACTTCTTGACTGCTGATTTCAAAGGTAAAGGAGACAGAGTAAGCAAATTCAAGGGTTGCACATAGAGCTGTCTTCTGGGAAAAATGAGATTCCTTTTCTTCCTCTGTGCTAACTTCAGTTTATTATTTCCTGTGTGTTGCTCTGTATTGGAATTTAAAGGCCAAAACTGGGGCACTGAATTTCTCAGTGAATGGTTGGGAGAATGCATATTTTTAGGAAATGCCTTATATAGTACAATACTGTAGGTTGAGCTCTCTGAATAATTAACATACTGTAGACTGCAGTGCGATTACTGGGCCAGGTTCATTTCTGCTGGCGCAGGAAAGTCATGGTTTCACTGTGACGGACACGGAGTTGTTTTGTTCCACTTGTGGGAAAGACAGATGATGTTTTCACTGGGTTGGACAGTTTTCATTTTGGGGTAGATGGTTTGACTTGAGACGGTCTCTCCTCTGCTATTCCTTGGACTTTGCTGACTGCCGAGCATAGCATTCATCGTGCACTGCTGTAGCCTTTCCTGTGACACACCTGCACGGGTCAGTGTGCCGTGCTTTCACGTGTCGCGGTGTAATCTGGGCACAGCCTTCTGCTGTGGATAATTGGAGGAAGAAATTTTCTGGAGCAGCACTTCTTAAGTGATGGGTGGTCTGCAGAATGCCATTAGAGGAAAATAAATAGGGTTTCAACCTAAAGCTTGGCAAGGAAGTGTCATGAAGAGTTAACAGTGGTCTTTTGGGCTAAATGTTTAGGAGCAGTTGTTCTTCAGTCGTGAACAACTGCCTTTCACAGGCAGGGGATATATACAAAACAGTCAGAGAAATATAAGTCCCGTCTTGGAATAACATGACCTTGGCCAAAGGTTCATGTACAGAAGTTCCTATTCAGGGCTTCGCAGGGACTGAACTTTCTCGATTTATATTTTTTTGAGTCTGATTTTTAGCGAACTGAGCATTGGCAGGATATTCATGTGTGCGGTGTTTGTATGCTATAGTAATGATTTATCCTGAAGGGAATGAAGGTGAAGTTGCATTCTTGAACCTGGGAGTATGTTTGATTTCACTGAAACTGAAAGGAACTGCAGTACTTTAATTCAACAATTTATAAAGAACAGTACGTTACAAGCTCTAAAACATCAGCCCAAGGGAAAAAGCAAATATTGCTGTTGGCAGAGAAAGAATATTTCAGGATGCTGAGTTTGAAGCAATTTTACTCTAAAACTGAGTAAATAAGAAGTGACAAGCTAAATCCTAATTGTTTCTCTGGGCACCAGGCTGAGGCCACTCAGTGCCTGGGAAATGGAAACAGGGGCCTTGAGCTTCATATTCTGTGTGAGGCCAGTACGGGGAGAGAGCCCGTGTCAGGGGGCCTGTGACAGACAGTGTGCCTGGTGGCATAATCTGGATTAGTGGGAGTTTCCCAGAGAACTGATGAGTAACGTGGTGCCAGTGAAACCAGGGGGTGATGGACGTGCAGCTCCCCAGGAGGGGCAGGCCTTCAAGGATGTCAGTCCTACAGCACCAGTCACTGGCCTGTGGGGAAACATCATGGTTAAAGACAAGAATATTTAACTACAGCATGCCTCTGCCTCCTGCCCAGCAGTGTGGCTAGGGAGGCTGGCTTTGGAGGCGTCCTGTCCACCGGTGTTCCAGCTCTGGCATAGCTCAGCAGACAGTCTTCCCCTGGCTCCCAACCCCTTCACTCCTGGCTCAGTCTCCAGGCAGTTCAAGGAGCCCTGGGAGTGCTTTGAAGGAGTGAAAACTAAACATTGATGTTGCTTTTCCACTGAAAATTTAAACTTCTAATATTTCTTCATTTTGATGTGGTTGCATTGTGTTTTGGAGTCTCCCACAGAGCAGCAGTTCTGATCTATGGATAGTCCTGTATTTAAGAAGTGGGTTTGTTTGGCTTTTTCAATTTTTATTACTTAATGTAAAAAAATTGTCACATGCACAAAAGTAAAAATGTCCAAGAATTGCAGAGTAGCTCCCTTACTGAGTATCTAGCCAATTGCTGAATGCAGATCTCGAGTGACCTGAGGTTGGATGTTGCTCTAGGGCATGGGCACAGCAGGAGAAGCACAGGCTAACAATTTTAAAAGCCTTTTTTTTTTCTTCTTCTTTTCCCCAGATAAAAAGTTATTTTCAGCAACTGTTTTATTTTGTTTCTAGTGAGCTTGATTGGTTGTTAGCTGATCATCTGTTGTCTGAGAAATTGCTGCTGTGTTTCAGGGCTGAGTAGTGCTGATGCCCATTCAAGAATATTAAGCAGCTGTTTAATGAAGACCGTTTTTATGATGGACATTAGTGGGTCTGCTGTTGGGTCCTTTTTATTATTTCCTGTTTTACAAAGTAAGAACTATGGGGAACGTCTCACAACTAAGTTATAAAACCCTGAAAAATTGAGTTTATAATAAAAGTTGCAACCACCCTGTGAGTCTGCTACTAGTAAACGCCGTGGTAATGCTCAACTAGTTGGCGGGGGAGGAAGTGAGTTTAACACGCTTAAAAACAATAGACGAGTATTTGAAGAAGCACCTTTTACTGTCAAAAGGAAGTATAAAAATTACATTTAAAGGTATTACTCTGTGATTATTACACTGTCATTAAATACCTAAGGGTCGTAAAGGCAGATTTCCAATATCTTAACATGTTGTGGACCATTGACAGAATCAGTGGGGCTGCAGGGAGGCAATAGATGGTGTCATTTAGCCTATAGTGTGATTCCCATAGTTCTGATAGAAAGATGGCAAAGGTTATGGATGAGGGGAGAGGAATCAGGCTCAAGAGGCTCAGCTGGCAGCTGGGGCTCCAGGGGACACCTCCACCTTGAGCAAACGTAAGAGGCTCTAGCAGGGTGGCATGAAACTCATGTCTAACATGAGTCACAATACATATATGGAGGTGAGCTCAGAAATACCATTTGTTTGACATAACCATTTGTACAAACAGTTGTTGATGTGCAGGTGAGGTTTGTGGCTCTGATTTTGGAGTCAGATTGAGGGGCTACAAGAGTTTACTGGTCTGGCTGTTGGCACAAAGTTATGGTAGATGCACTAAGATAGGAGTGGGAAGCTGAAAAGGAGTCTTTGCTTTCCAGTGCAAATCAACAGCAAGGAAACTCCAAGTGATTATGTATTCACTCTGACATTTAAATAACCTAAGTGCAGATTTCCAGAAGCACGTCCTGACTTACTGAGCTGCAGTCTAGTTTCTGTGAGTGACAAGTTCTTCTTGTGGGATAAAGCTCCTCACAGAGTTCATGGAAAAATGTTGTTATAAATTGCTTCCTTGTAGTTCAACTTGCGTTATGAGTAGAGATTAAGGTCGTGAACGTTAAGTTGGTACTACCTTTTAGAGAAAATTTATTGCAGAAGCTTGGTGTTGCCTTTAGACCAAGTAAAACCTCACAACTTTTTAGAAGAAAAAGAAATTAAAGTGGTAAATCAGTCACTAAACAAACTCCTCTGTATTGAGTAGTGAATACTTGTCATCATGCGTGAGTGGCATCTTTCACATGATCTTCTTGTCATCATCACTAATAATGAGACAGGTGGTTCATGTCCCCACTCCCCAGCACAGCTGGTGTACTTTTTTTTTTTTTCTGAGGAGAAGGCTAACGGTTGAGTATTTGGGTGCTGCAGGAGAGAAGTGTACTGAAAACCACTTGTAAAGATTTTAATGGGCTTATCCATTGCTCTTATGGTGCTGCTTGATTAAGGCAAACACATTGCTGCACTAAAAAAAAGACTGGAGCTTTATAATACTCGTTCAAGTTTTAATGTTATTAAACCAAAACTGTCTGCCTGGCTTTCACACTTTCTGGTAAGGGAGATTTTTAAAATCACAGTGTTCCCCTCTGCCAAAAGCACATCGAAATGCAACTCAACTCCATGGCAATATTATGTAGCATAAATAATGTCCTTAGTGTTTAAGGCTACTTAGCAATAAAGACATAGCAGTCTTTATGGCACAGAAAGAGAGAGAAATGGCTTTAAGCATTCCTGCTTCTTTAAAATGCATACAACTAGTATCCTTTAGGTGTGAACTTTGATTTCACGGAGAGAACTTACACACTTTCTATTAGAGGTAATAAGGGAAATGTTTGATTTTAACAATTTAATGCAAGTGCTGTCATAGTCTTTCATTATTCTGGACTCATGGACCGCTTTTGCAGAATACAGTTTTAAAATACAGGTCAACATTAAAGGATTTTGAAGCGAAAGGATAAGACAAAAATGCTCTTATTTCTCTTTTGAGTGGGTCCTTTATTTTAGTATCTATAAGAGAACTACTCTCTTCTCCAAATCCCTTCTCCCCAGGAGGAATCAACAGAGACATTGTGATGTATTTGTAAGTTAAGAGGCTGAAAAGCTTTAGAGGAGGCATTGTAATCTGCTATAAAATGCGTGCAGGACAGAGGCATAGATTTGGAGTTGTTGGTAGCTCTCCAACACAGGAGAGAAGCATGAGATGATTAGATTACTCACAAAGTGTTAATCCTGCAGCAATGAGGAAACTGAAAAAAAAAATCCCAATCCTTGTGTTTACACCAGATTAGCTAGTACAAAGAGGCAAGCATCTCTTCTTCCATTGTTTCTTTGAGATGTATAATTTATCCTTCTGACTCTTCCAAAGTTCACATACAGAAAATGTTATCATTACAAATACAAAGCCTGTCTCTAAAATTGTGTTAGTTGCAAAGCAATGTCTCACCTCATTAAAAAAATCAGTGCTGTTAGCTTTCTGTTTTTACAGAAACAGTATTTATCAGACCCAGAAAAACATGGTTACATGGAGAAAAAGATGGGGAAGCAGGCTTGCAGTGGGTCCTATTTCTCATTTTTTCCAAGTAGCCAGGTCAGCATTCATCACTGACTATCTTAACTCATACAGTTTGTACAATGAGATAGGTGACTTTCTGCTTTTGGTACCTTGTCACTCAGTGTGAATATTAAGAACTGGGTCTGCTTGGCTTTCAAGAAGATGACAAGTTTAGCATTTTGAGCTAGTGGAGCTGAGGTTGCTTGGTAGATGTGCTAAGGTAGTTGGTTGGGATCTTGAAAACCCTAAAGGAGTGTACTTGAGGACTCACAGTGCTGTGAGTCCACCAGTGGTGATAGTGCTATTTTGTGGACAGTGTGGAGAACACTGTGTTCACTGGGCAGAAGAGTGTCCTTCCTGGCTAATACCTCCTGCCAAGCTGCTTCCAATCCAGTCACGCAGACTTAGTTTTATCCATCATAATGATTGTGACTCCATGCTATTGACTGAAATCTTACTGTCCCAGCAGCTGTAGAAACTCAGTGGACAAAAGTGAATCAAATTCAGCAAGGAGAAGACATATTATTTGTTCCTTTCTCATGCAGTTTCCATGAGAGCAAATGGTTCCTGCCCACAAAGAAGGCAGGTTCTCAAAACGCCAAAGAATTGCAGGTTTGGGAGAGAAATTTGCCTCCATTCACAGATTCATTACTGTGCCAGCAGCCAAGCCCTGGTCAGTGGGTCAGGACTTGGACAGACATCATAACAGGTTTCTTGGTGGCAGCATTATAGGAATTCAGAAATTCTGTACTTCACAGACAGGCCTAGGCGTGCTTCCCGTTGCTCATGCTCTATCACCAGCCACTTGTGCTTCATCAGGTGTCAGTCATCTATGCACCGTGTGTAAGGATATTTTCCAGGAAAAAAAAGAATTTTTGCCCTTGTCACATGTTAGTGATACGGTGAATTACTGGAACTAGTCAGCCTCCTGTGAAACCATAGTTAGGCTTGGGATATTACTGTGCAAACAGATAGTAAAGGGCTAATACTCTTACATTATCTGTAAACATCTCTCCTGCATCTAATTGCTGCATCTAATTGCTGACACAGCATACAGAAAACATATGCTTCTGTTCAATTATGTGCTTTTTATTCATTTTTTGTCTTCAGTAGAGCAACTAACGTAACTTTAATAGTTCACAGTTTGAATACAATAGGCTTCACTGATTTTTATTTTTAATTTCCCACTGCTGGTGTTTGCTACTAAACACTTTCCGATGGTGACAGAGAAGTGGACTGTATCATGATGTTCTGCTTTACATGAAGTGGATATTCCTTTTTAGCAATATATTGAAACTCAAAAAATCCAGAGCCAGACTAGAAGCATTTAGTTGAAACCCCAGGCTCAGCGTATTTGTTTGTTATCAAGTATCTCCCGACGTTCAGTGCCAAGTAAGAAATACATTGCTAGTCTCTCAAAAGGTGAGATTTTATTTGCTTATGAAATGGTGTATGTTAAAGAAAAATTGTCAGTTGTCACTTGCTTTGCACTTTATAAAGAAAACTCCAGAGTCCCTGAAGGAAAATCTAAACGTTACAGCGGAGCTTTCATTTTATTTTGTTTTTCACCCACAACCACAGGTTTAAAAAACAGAATTAAATCATCCGAATGTCTTCAAGTCTGGAAGTGCTGAAAGTCCAGCTCTCCTGATAATAACATCATATCTTTAGGGGTCCATATATTGACATTGGACACAGTTTTTGTTTTCTAAAATCTTGGTGTTAAGAATCATCTCTTCACTTAATTATGTAACAAGCTCCATAGGAACTCCTGTTCCAACACCCCAATTTTCATTATTATTACAAAGGGGACATTACCTTTGCAGTCTATACTAAAGTCTGTTTTATATGAAATGTTTTCATGTCCTATAAAAATATCATGGTTCCTGCAATGTAAGTCCAGTAAATTAATTAAAAATAAACTGGTGTGGCAATGTGCAAAGGAACAAATGAGTTCAAACAGGGAAGCAAACACTCAAAATTAGTTCATGTTCACTGGCTCAGACTTACTTCTCCTTCCTGGAGTCTTTTGGGTAAGTCAGTTTTAATTTATAGGTGGGCCCCTAGGATTTCCCTCTCCAGTGACACCTTCAGTAGGAAACATATGGGTCCGCTGTGGGTTACTCTGCAGTAACCTGTGGTTGTGGTTGTATGGTGCAGGTTATCCACTACCCACTACTGAAGTAACAGGTAGAGCAAGACCCCTCTGCCATGTGGAAAAGAATACAGAGCTTGACAGTGTCTCATGGCTTTATAAAAGTATGTGAGCTCTGGGGACAAATCCGTTAGGATGAATTATGCACATCAGTGACGCTTACTGATGAAAGTAAGAAACCAAACTGCAGTTGTGAGTCCTTCCCCCCAAAAAAGGTTGTCTGCCTACCGTTCTTTCCTCATTCTGCTTTGAGGTCCTGTAATTAGGCTTTGTCTACTCTATTGGCTGCCCAAATAAAAGCAGTGATAAATTTTTATGAAAATGTTATTTTTCGTGGTGCATTAATGGGCTAATGTTCTTACATTATCTGTAAATCTATGTAAATAAAGGCTATTTTAAAAACCTTCCTGTGCTGTTTCAAGGCTTGTTTATATTTTTCAAAAGGCTGTAGTGTTGGCATTATAATGTAAAAGGGGAGAGCACCTCTTCTGAGAGTAGCAAAACCAAATAAAACCTTGAGTAGTGTGAAGCAGATATTTGTTCATGAGTTACCTTTTTTTCCCCTCCCCTCAGTATACCAGCCACTTGCAAAGTACAAATACTAAAGAAGTATTCAGAAATAAGTATGTTTACGCTCTGAGGCCTAAAAGATCCTTTTTTACATAAAAGGATGGTAAACAGTTTACGCTTATCTGTTGTAGAATAATTTCAAATATGTAGTTTATTTTTCTGGTTTAGGCTCCTAAGGACCCAGTCTCTGGATTGGTACTATAATAATGTCAAAAGCCGCTTTAAGTGTTTTGGAAGTGCCAAAGTCCTGAAGAACTTGTACAAGAAGCATAGACTAGAGAGTGGCGTTTGTCCTGATGTAACAGGTAAGAACAGCTATGTTGATTTCTTATTAGTTTACCTACTTTAACACACAAGCTGAGACAATGGAAATTCTGAGATTGCTTCAAAAAAGGTTTTTTTAAGGATGTTTTTTTAAAACAAATACCTCAGCAGAGATAAAAAAGAGGTGAAGTGTCTTAAAGAGCTGTTTAAGAATTAAAAGAATGTTTAATCTTAATTATGCAGGTGATACAGATCTGTTATCTTGAGTCCGTAAAGTAAATCACAGTTTGTATTCTAGCCTGTGTTCCAAAATGTATCACAGTTCTGAGTAGTCAATGAACGAGAAAATAATTTTACATTCAACATTTGGCCTTGGAGCATATTTCCACGGTGTTTGAAGCAAAATTTGGTTAACATGGGATACATTCAGTATCCAAGTTGACCAAAACTTAGATTGTCCTCACTTAGAGTTTTGCATGCTCAAGGATCTGAAACTGGCCACATCTTATTTTTGTATTGATGTTTGTAAATGGTTAAAAGATGCCAATTATGTAGTGGTATTGCCCTTTTAAATGAAAAGACACAATTTTCCCTTAACTATGGTGTCACAATGCATCACCCCATAAGAAGAGTAACTGGAGATATAAAATGGATTAGAAGAAGTGGCATTTCGTGTCATACTGGTAACTTTAGTAAATTGCTCAAAACACAGCTAGCTGAATGTTTGATATTTCATTGGATTTATTAGACCAGAAAGTTTCCTAAGGTAATTTTTTTAAAATTTGTACAAAGAGTGTAATTTTTCTATAGTCTTTACTTTGTCTTTTTCTGAAATTATATAGGATGGTAAGTGGACTGTAGTCCTGAGTGAAAATTTTAGGTGTTTCTTGTGAATATTGGCATAAAAGCTTCTAGGAAGAAGCAACCTATGCATTAAATTCTGATTTATTAGTCTTTTTGCTTTCTCTGGATCAAATTCATTTTTCTAGAGAAGATTCATTAACAGTTGAGAACAAATATGTATGAAGACAAGAAGATCCATGTCAGTGAGGGCAGAAGTGGGACAATGGAATTAAAAACTGTGGCGATGGATCCTTCAGAACTTTACTATGATGTGTTGCCTTTACTTAAGCTGTAGTCTCACTGAATTTGTCCTTGAATGGAAGTGCAAACAACGCAATGATGAGTTGCAGGGGCATGTGCACTCTCTGTGAGACCTTTCTAAGGAAGGCCTTTGAGTCTAAATGTCACTGGTAACTTTCTTCTACTTTCCATGTGACTGTTAGGTAAACCTTTTGTTCCATTTGAAGATAAATGCTAGTATACGTGTCTGGGTTTTGGCTTATTTATACAGCATTGCCCTTTAAAATGCAGAATCTATTTCAACCCCAAATGTCATATTAAAGGCAAATTCCATGTACTTCTACCATGTAAGTTTTATACCTAGGAGCTTCTTCCTCTCTCTCTCTTTTACTGAACGAATAGTTTTCTCCATCCAAAATGAATGAGAGGTCTTTCGTATAAAAGCAGTGATGTTTTGTACAAAAGCTGCTGCAGTCATGGTTTATACAAAAGGTAGGAGAAATTTTCTGGTTATCACTCTTCATGTGCGGTGCCACTGTATCTTGAGAGAATATTCTTATCTAATAATGCCTCTGCTGTTAATGGGTACTTCTTGTACTAACGCACGGTACTGTCTTCTTTGAGCAGAAGGAGGTTTTTTTGAAGGAAGCTTTGAAAATGAAGGGAGCATTTGTGGCAGTGACTCTACATTCTACCGACAGACAGAAGGTATGCTGCTAAAAACTTGTTTGATTAAAACACAGTCCTTACACTTAGAATTACTGGAAAAAATAGCCTAAAGTGCTGGTAAGTCTTGTTCACAGATCCAACAATCTTTTAGCTGAAACATTTGGCAAGATACTAAAAATCCTTTCCGTACCATGCTGGGATAACTTGCTTCAGTATTACAGCTAATATGTGCTTATTCTAGTGTGATTTTTCTTAATGTTCAGTTTTTGTTAATTCTATCCCATTTCCTTTACTATGCTCATGTATTTTTTTTCATTCTCTTTCTTATATTCTGTTGGTGTTTATAGGAAGTTTACAAATTTTTGTCCTATGATTTCCTCCTAACTATTTTGCTGGATTCTAAAATAAGCAACATATAAATACTGTGTTTTATTGTATTTAATATTTACGTTTAAGAAGTAACACAGAGACTGAGACAAATTTCTCTGTCTTAAGGTGTTTATTTTACTGTGCATAATTATGGATTGAGGAAATGAACTTTGTCATGAACAACCTAAGATTTGAATATGTGTCCAGAATATGAGTCTGAATTTTGAAGTTCATTATGCAAAATGTGTATTTATAAGAACATGGTGGTTTTTCTTATTCTTCACCTAGGACACAGCATGATGGATACCCTTGCTGTGGCCTTACGCGTTGCAGAGGAAGCAGTGGAAGAAGCTATTTCTAAAGCAGAGACCTACAGTGACAGCCTGGTAACATTTTCCAAAAAAAAGTGTATTAATTTAAGTAGAACAATTATGTTTCTTTTAATTTGGGTAGTGGTACAAAAACAAGTAGATACAAAAGAAAACACAAGAAGTAGTGACTATCTCATGCCATACTTGTATCCAAGATGCATGTTGCATTCCAGAAGGTGACATGCAATGTAAGTACCTGTAATTTCTTCCCACAGTGCCAACAGGGCATATTATCCATTTCCTGATCTATACTGTCTCTGTGGAAAGGCTGTTTTTATGTGATTTTAGCAACTACAGATATCCATTTTCATGCAGGACAAGCAAAACGAGGCTTGTTACTTGCAGGAACACAAGGAGGACCTCATAGAAGAGCTTGCCACAACCATTGTGCAGAAGGTATGGCATGCATTTTTTTCCCTAGCTTGTTTAATAGCCAAAACACAATCCTTTAGTCTGGTCAGCTTTGACTCTGCAAACGTCAAAAAGGATGACACCAATGTAGAAAGTAGACTAAATGACTAGTTGCAACTTCAAATATCACAGTGTAGGCTTAATCAGCTACAGCTGACAGAGATCAATTTATAAGTAAGCTTAATCCGGTGCCTAAACTGATGGCCTACACTCTCAGAGCTGAGAAGTACTCAGGTCTGTGATGTCCTTGCTTGGAAGAGGTGGCCCCTGCTTGATGGAATTTTACATCTGTGCTTTGCTTCCCAAAAGGCACAAAGTTTTCCAGTGTAAAGAAGTGTGGCTCTTGACCATAACAACTCTACTGAACCCTGCATCTGCAACTCATACAAAGAAAACATCGATCATTAAAATAGAACTCTGTTAATGATGCTGTGAGAGAAACACCCAAAAATCACAGAACCCTCTGTGTGTCTGATTTATGTGTCTTTTTCTGGAAAGCTCATTCTTCTCCCTGCAAAGCTCGCAGCACAGAAGTGGAGGGCTAGTGGGAGCAAAGACCCCTTGGGTTTGTCTGGACAGTCTGGAGCCAGGCAAAACAAGCATGAACAGAGTGCTGCTGAGCTCCCATGATCAGTAAAGCAACCACTCTGCTAAGTTAGTCTCTCTCCATGTGAACTAAGCTAATTGCCACATCTGTGTATGGGATGTGGCATTGTAACAATGTACGGATCATACACCAGAAGAGGATCGTGTTGTTTACAAGGCAATCAAGAATATCCAGAAGAGCAGCAGCTCAATGGAAAATAATCTGCCTTCTTTTTTAATAGGGATGTTAGAAGATTAATTCTGCTTATTGGATCTTTGGTAGCCCAGAGCCTGTCTCAGACAAGCTTGAATTGCTCCCACTTTTGTCACAAGCTGCCTAACAAGATCTTTTATGCCATAGAATAATATTCTCTAGATATTTTAAACTGGAGTCAGAAAAGTTGTGGAAATTAAGAGTAGCAGGATATAATCTGTCAGTGTAGGGAGGCAGGTAGTCTGTATGATCTTCTCTCTCTCTTAAGACAGTGTAGATTTTCAAAAACAAAAATAGTGCCTAGACACCTAAAACCTCTTTGTTTTCAGTAGAAATGTGTCTAGGTGTCATGGGAGCCTTTGAAATTCCCCTCATATCTAGTATTTTATGTTTCTTTGCAAAAAATTCTTGTCTGAGAAAATACTTGACACTTAGATGCTGCTAACGTTTAAAGTGTTACTGTAGGAACAGGTTTCCATGCTTATTTAATTCACCTCTGATGTTCCTACAGGCATTGATTATGATTTATTGTATCGATGCTTATGTGCTTGCAAGTGGTATGACTTCAGATGAGAAGAAATGCATGCAAGTTGTCAGAATCATCCTTGCATGAACTGGAGCAAAAGCAAAGGGAAACTCAAATGTTCTTCATAGGCAGTTTGCCTTGAGACAGGGTTAGTGTAGTTTTTCTCCATATGGCTCAGACAGTATTTTCCAAGCATCCTTTTTTCTCCCCTCCCACCCCCTGTCCCCCTACCTTATAGATTATAAAGAAACAGAAAAGCAAAACTGAGCAGGCCGAGGCTGACTTTGAATGGCCACCATCCAGGAGCAGTGGCCTGGCATCTGTTGCTGTCTCAGATCAAAGTATGCTGACTTTTCCAGGGAGCCGCAGGGGGTCCTACACGTTATGGGTGAGTGACTTAGCATAACTGTTGATGTTTTCTGCTGCACGAAACTGCAAGATTGAAAAATCAAGGATAAGTATACTTACTGCCTGGAACGGTATGTAGAGACTTGCAGAGAACAAGCATTAAACCTGTGTCTGGACAAACTGTTCCTCAGTTGCATGCTTTCCTAGCACATCATGGACCATGGAAGTACATCACAGACACTGTGTTGTATTGGTGAGTGTGTTGGGGAGGACTAAGTTTCTGATATGAGCAATCTTCCTGCTTGATTTGAATGCTAACAGGACTCAATGCCTGAGCATTTATTCCTTAAAACAGCTTTTATGCTCACTTAGCTTTTATTTGGATTTTTGCTGAATGTTATATTTTCTTTTGTACAAGGTTAGATTTCTGTAATGTTTTTTTCTCCTTAGCCATCTTAAAGAAAACAGCCACCACCACCAAACACAAAGTAAACCCAACTGTAGAGCAACATTTATGTCTTACACTAAAGAGTATATCCTCCTTCTTTCACTTGTTTCTCAGCACAATGCCTTAAGCTCCTGCTGTAAAGCTGAAGAAAATCTGACAAGCTGCATTAGTAACATTTTAAGAGCAGCAGCAAGGGAAAAGAAGTGCAAATAACCTATAGGCTTGGATAGGCTGTGTCATAGTCAGAGGGTGAGGACAGTGACAGATGAGTTCCAGTGCATTTTGATACAGCGGTTTAAGCTGCTGCTCCCAAATGTCCTACTACTGCCCCAGTAACCACATCTACCCCACTGGGCAAAGCCACCGGAATTGAACATGTGCTGTGCCTTAGTTCCCACATGAATTTGCTAGCATACACTGCCAGTGAAAATAGATTTATTCCAGAATGTAAGACTGTGGGCCAGAATTGATGAGATACAGACTCAACATCCTCATCCCCCACCTATTTCCAAATTGAAGGAGTAATGCCTTTAAGCTGCTGCTGTTGACCCAGCGATCAGAAGTCAGGGTGAACGTGTTTAAGCACTTTGCTCTGTAGCTCCTAGGCAACTTGCTTGTGGAACGTAAGAGCCAGGAGAAGGAGAGTTAATTTTGTGTCTGACTCAACTGAGTTTTCTTTCTGGAGTTTGACAGAACTGAGGGGAACACGCTGTTCAAATCCTCAGTTATTACACCAGAAGCCTGTTGTTCTTCTGCGTTTGGAGAGTTAAGTTTGAACTCAACACATTTTGAAATTCTGTTCTGAAGTAACAAGTGTGAGTCCCAAATTTTCGCCAGAGGGAGTCTCATTGGTTTGAGAAGCAGTAGACTTCGTGGAAAATACTGGAATAGCAGAAATGTCACGCTAAGGTGAGAACAGCAGCAACAAACAGCTCCAAAACTTCTGCAGCCATCAGTCAGTACTAGAGATCCAGGTGTGTACACTGCTTTATAAGGACTTTCTACCTCTTTACAGGGTCTTTCACCACATTTGTCACCATTTGGTCCAATTGTCTTTCCACAGCGCGTTAAGGAACACGAATGAATTTGGCCATCTGCTCTGGGATTCTCTCACCCCTCCCATAAATTCAGTTTCTGCCTTTTGTTTTGCTACGGTTGTTTTATTGTTTTCTTTTGTCCTTTGAAGTGTGCACATCTTTATTTTTGCTTTGCTTTGAATAGAGGAGAATTTTCTTAGTATAACCTGAGACCCTTGGAAAGGTAGCATAGCTCCAGTTGCTCCCGTAGCTAATATAGTTGCAGTTATGTTAGTCTATTAGGCTAAGAGAAATAAAGTCACAGAAGCTCTAACAAAGGGTCTACTGGAAAGCATACTGAAAGGCAATTTGTGCAGAGCAAATGTAGAGCAGTTACAGCCTGCTTGATTCTCATCAGCAGTGGTGGAACAACCCAATTTCCTTTTCCTGAGCTTGCTTTCCATTCAACTTTGCTTTCATTCAGCTACAGATGATAAGCATGCATCTGTCAGCAGATCTGGAGGACTAAACTGCATCAGTTTCTCCTCTGTATATCATTTGAGAGAGTTATCTTTTTTTACCAAAAGAATTACAATATATTTTTCTTTCCAAAACAAAACCTAGCTTCTATGGAAGCTGGCAGAGAGGTCCTATGGCCATATGCCCTTTTGAGGCAAAGCTCCTTACTCCTTCCCAGGTGGATTTTGGAACTCTTGACGTCAAGCTTGTAATAGCAAATCTTCACGGGCTCCACTGCAGTCAGTGAAGTTTCTGTATTTCCTGATGACGTTATGTTGACCAAAAAAACCCAAACTCTTGATATGTGTACACATCCTACCATTGAGCTGTGTGTGTTGACTTAATTTGAGCAGAGATCTGCCTGTAACGATAAAAACCTTTTCTTACCAGTACACGCCACTGCTAACAAGGGGGCTCTTGGAACATATTTATTAGAGCAGAGGTTCCTAGTATGACCAAGGATTTTGTAGACAGGCTATGTGGCCACAGCTACCCCAAGGGAAGCAAAAAAAAAAAAAAAAAAAAGTATGCATTTCTTTTCTATCAAAGCTACCCAAGTTGACTGTTACGGGTGACTGTTACTGGGTTGGAGTTATGTACATGAACCTGTTTCCCAATAAGGATTATTTAAACCGAGCTTCCTCTGTTTAAGACGTTCTTTGTTACCTGGCAAACAAATTAGTAATTGAAGCAAGCAGAAGCAGGATAGGTTAAATAAAAGGGAAGAGGAAACATGATTAACAGAAAGACAGACATGCAGAGGAAAGGGAGGTAAGGATAGCAAATCTTAAGGCAGTTAGGATTTCATAATTTAAAACTGGAAATTTATCTTAGAGCAAATATTTCTATTTGTCTTCTGTGTAGAAGATAATGCATGCAGTTTCACTAGCACGATAAAGCTAGTAACATTCAGTTACTTAGGGCAGTTGCATGCTATAACAGTGGCCTTTAGAAATGCATGTTTATTATTGCATTGCATTTTATTACCAAAGTCACTTGCTTACAGCGTGGTGGGGGAAGCTATAATAATCCCAGATATAACTGTGTAGTTATACCTGCCAAGCAATTTTTCTTTTAATAGCAGCTATTTCTGTGTAGCTCATCTATATCAGCCAGAAACTTCCAGTGGGCTCTGGAAGCCCTGCATTACCTCTCTGCTCATGCCTCTTTGTAGTATGAAGTAAATGCTGTATGCAGAGGACTTGAGCAGTGTAAGCTGGAGACAGCACAGTGCCAAGAGACCAACTGCATGAGACCTGCTTGATTGGAGAAAAATCTATTGATCTTCACGTTAAGGAACATACACACACACACATAGACAGTATCTCCCTGAAATATATTATTGATTGTTTAACAGCAGTACTATGGTGTGGTAGTAGCTATAGGTATTGTCTTTTCTTTTTTTTTTTTCCTCTTAGATTTCTCTGAGATCCCTTGCCCATGCTAAAAATAGGGATACAAGGCTGAATATTTTATTTCCCCATCTCATAAAAAGAGATGGATGGCACCATCTGTTTCTCATTACCAATAAGCAAAGGCTGTACAATGTTGGGACAGGAGGAGCTTACAGTAGTGGGCGGATGCTTTTCTGCTCTCTCAGTCCATTTTCCTCCCATACATCACTGCCAGTGAGAGCAAACGACCAGTTGGCATATTATACCCATTTAAACGCTGATGGAGTACAGGCATCCTGGTGTGTTCTAAGTGCTGTATTAGTGGTCTTTATTTTACAGCTAAAAGATTGCATATATAAACAGAAGCTCATCCATAATTTATAGTATATAAAACAGCTAGGGATATAGGGAAAAGGAGGATATCATTAAATACACATTATGATGCACCTCGGGGGAAGCAGAAATTTACTGGTTAAGCTAATTATAAGGTCCACAGTGTACTGACAGTAGTTTTTTTTTTTTATTTTATTTTTTTTTTCCTTTTATTTGTTTTAAAGAGAAGGTTCCACAAGGCTGAGGTCCAGCACTGCTTTGGAAATCCCTGGAGGTTTTGCAGGTGCTCTATGTCTTTGTAGGTTTGTCCCAAACAAATATTTGAAGAAAACCTTTTTGAGGAGGAATCCTGTTTAGCAGTCACACAACACAGTGGGAGAGCTGCTTCAGATGAGGGAGGCATACCACTGTAGGAAGTTGATGCCAGCTGACATCAGTTCTTACCTGTCAACGATCCTATATCAGAAGCATCATATTTATATCTAATTAATAAATATGTCACGTCATAGGGAAGATGGAGCTTTTAGCTTTTATGCATGAACTGGAATCAGAAGTTTGCACAGAGTGTGTTGCTAGGACCTACTTCCAGTGAGGCAGGCGTGCATTTATCCAGAAGCCCGTCAGCTGGATCCTGATGGGTTATTTACTGTCTTGTTTCCTTCCAAAAGCAGCCAACTGCAGCAGCATCTTCTCTGCACAGACTGGGAAAGAACAGTACACTTTGAGATGGAAAATAATGGGTCTTTTTTAATTCATATTTATTATGAGAAGTTCCAACTTTCTTTAAGTACTTTGCAGGTTACAAATCTTACTGTCATCTGTTGAGTTTGCAGGTGTAACATTGTAGTCTCACTGCAAAAGTGATCTGGAGTTACCTGGCCATATGACACTTCATGCATTTCAGATCAAGATGGCCCTGTCCATAATAATCTGATTGATTTCCCTCCTTCCACTGCAGCAGAAGGATAGGATACAACTGCTTTTGCAGTTCTGACTCGGCAATTAGTACCACTTTTTAAGGTTTCAGGTGGCTAAATAATCAGCACAAGGCTAAACATGACAGCATTGTCCTTTTAAAGTTGTTTGTATGGTTTGAATTTGTTTGAGATGTATCTCTAGCAGAAGATTACTGATTCTTGGTTTCATAGTACTATTCATGCACTTGACAAACATCCAAGAAGACAGTTCTGGATGCTAGGTATGTGATCAAGCCCATGCAGGGCTAAATTCAGCTGAATTACACTTACTGCCAGCAAGCCAGGATAGGTTTTAAGGCATGAAGGGAAGTAGGGGAGAGAACAGAGAAGGATGGTCATTCTGTAATGTTATTTTCCAAAGAATGTAGATCATATGTTGTTCTTTCAGCTTTTGTTTTAAAGATGCTATCTAAATAAATGCATTGCTGGGTATCACAAAGCTTTAAAGTCTAATTTAAAACCTGTGGTGCTCTGAGATAGGCTGCCTGACAAATCTTACTTTATTTTTAGATTAAATCAGGGTGTATATTGTCACAGCAAGAAGCAAATAAACACAGAACACTTAAGGCTTCCTCTGTCAAGTGGGTGTTTGAGTAGGAGATGCAGTGATCCGCTCTGATGGGTGAGTGCACTGCTGAGCACAACTTTGTAGATGAGGGTCAGAATGGGACCTGAAAGGTTGCGTGGGGCACTGAGCAACCTAGAAATTAACGAAAACAGAGTAATCATGTTCAGTAAAGAGTATTCTCTTGAAAAAAAAGTGAATTTATGTGTGAGGCTGCAATTAGACTTGAGATGAAAATGCCAGTTCACCTCCTTCCCCTACCCCTTTATACACATACAGTCTCCCAGTGGGGTACACTAGTAGCAACTTAGAATCATATTGCCCTACACCAGAACAGGGATCTGGCCTGCAGTTGCTCAGCTGTAAATAATACAGTAATACTGTCATCACAGGATGCTAACTGAGCTCTCAGTATCTTCGAATGAAAGGTGTTACGCAACTGGGAAGCAACTCCCATTTGTTTTTTGTTGTCTTTTTTAAAGAGATGTAATAGAATATTTGAAGTTTGGGAGGAGGAGAAAAGAATGGGCTGTGGGGGAACATCTGAGAATTACTAACAGCTAAATGTACAAGGGTACCTGCTTGGATTACAGTTGCATTCGTTCATCTGCCCTCTATTCCTGTCAAAGCACGTAACAATTGATTTACCACAAACTTGTATAGACTTGTTCAAATAAATCCATTACATTGTTTGAACTATGCTATCTTACGCTCCTAGCACTTTCCTAAATTGTTAGCCCCATAAGTACAAGAAAAGGATGTTTATACTCATCTTCTGGAACCAATATTTAAATATCACTTATTGCTAGCTTCCAAATTCCTTGCAAATCCCTTGCATCCAAAGCAATAGCATTTTTACGTGTGGGGCCTGCTTATTATTTGGGGGCTGGGAGGGAAAGTCCCTCAAACACTATGGATTATATTTGTGTGGTGATGTGCAGAGCTACTTGCATGCTCAGCAGCAGTGGGTTTGCTGGGGAATAACCTCCTGCCTCTCTTCCTTGCAACCCATCTCCAGATCCTCAAGGTCAGCTAATCCAAACTGAACCAAAATAAATGCATGCCCAAATGTGGCTCTACCTATTATTACACAGCTGTGCGATTCATAGTGCTGATGGATCCATTCCTGATTAACTGAGCGTTATCTTTGTACTACTTTTAAAGGAACAGTGCTTTTAAGGGGATCAGCTGCCTGAGAGGCTGGTAGAAGGATGGCAAACCCATCTGAAGTGCCGTTGGTCTATGTCTGTGTCACTAGTGAACCAGCAGCCAGCTTGGGCAGACACTGGAAGCTCTAAAGCTGTTGCAGAAGAGGGAGTAGTCATCTTTGTTTTCTCCCAGTCTGTTTTTCAAGGATTTGCCCTGTTGGCTGGGATATCCTAACCAGGGGTTAGGTCAGGGCATGAAGAGGAGAGTTTTCTTTGTATTGAGTGTGAAAATCTCCCATTCATCTGCCTGTTCTTGCCCTTTTTCAGAAGCCATAGGGTTGTTAACAGATACTTTGCCACATACAAGATTAACTAAGGAACAGATGCTTCAAACCGTTGGTATTTCACTCCCACTGCTAAATGTCTGGACTGCATACATTTGAGCAGAGAGAAAATCACTTCCAGGGATAAATAGGCTGTGGCAGAGTGGCACTGTTCGCAAGCTCATACTGTCTCCTTCCTGGTGTGGGGGTTTACTTACCACAGAGTGCATTCGCTGTTAATGCTTAGGGATTGCTACTGTATTTGCTCAGGTGGGTGGGACCTGCTGGTTCTGTCTGTGCATTGATTGTATTCATAGAGCACAGATGAGGAGCAGGCGAGGGTTTTTGCTGCATCGCTAGCAGGCGTAGCCGTAGGATTTGCGGGTGAGGAGAGGGGACGGTTAAGGTTGCATCCAAGTCATCTGTGTTTGTGCTGTCAATTCTAGGCTGCTTCCCTGAATAAACAAGGCAATCTTCAAAGCTCAAACTAACAGCTGCCCCACAGGTCAGAGCTTGCGCAGCACAGGACTCCACTGCCCAGATCCAGAGGTGCTCTCCCTGCCCTCAGCCCCGGTGCTGAGGTCCCCGTGCCTGCAAGGGCTCCTGCCATGGTGACCCTGCCGCTGCCTTACCCTGGTGGCACCCGGGGTTCTCAGTCCCTCCTGAAGCTGGGAGAGTCCTTGATCTACTCTAAATAAGTGCAGAATAAATTACAGTTTTACTAGTTAGACCAGACCAAAGAAATAGGGTGAAATAGGAGGGAAGTGAGGAAAAAAATGTGTGATCCAGAATATCCTTTGTAGAGTTCGGTCAGTTGCTTTTGGGATCTATTTTGAATTACCACTTTGGCTTCTCTTTAGAAGGAAGAGGAAGTACCCATACTCTTTCATCTTTTGAGGAAGAATATAGAGCAAAATATTTATATTGTCTCTCTAAACAATGTGTATACATTTAGGAGAGTTATTCAATGTAAAGAATCCATAGATTATCAATATTCACAAGAGTGTTTTATAAAAAGTTGTTCTTGCTTTTGGTTATTTGTTTTGTTTTCATTTGTTCAGTGTTCAGAAGCATGAACTTGTAAATTGTTATAGACAGAAGATGGAGTATTTGTATTAAGTAATAGGAGACACTGTATGTGATTACTTTTTATTCACTCCTTCCTTCTTTAATCTTAAGAAACCACATTGGTGGGTTTTGGTTTTGTTGTTTTTTTGTTTTGGTTTTTTTTTTTTTTTTGAAGGCTAGTAATGAAACAGGACTGTACATGCAAAAATGATTCCTTCTAGTGCTAGTCCGGTACAAGATGAAGGCTGAGTTCTCTCCATCCAGACGTTGTAACAATGCAGCAGAAATCCCCTGAAGAGGGGTAAAAAAAAGAGACTAATAATGTGTCCGGAATTTCATTTTTTGAAACAAACATCTCACAGCAGATGCCAGTAGGCAGGATTTGGTGGGGAACTCATCTAACTAAAGTGTTTGGAAAAGCCTGTCAATACTGTAATTATATTTCGCAAGCTGTGCTGTACTGCACAGCAATCCTGTATGCAGCACATGCCTCCAAGGAGCGTGTGCAGGGAACATAGCAAATGACCTGTTGGGTTGCAGTGCCATCTGCTGATGTACTGATTTATTGCAGAAACTAACAGTTGAAGTACCTTAGTGTCTGACTGCAAACATACAGAGCAACCTTGTAATTAATCTCAAAGAAATATGCCTAAAATAGCACCTGGCTGACAGGGTTTTTTTTGCTGAGGAACCAGAACTTCTGGTTAGAAAAGGTACCGGCAGCTTTAGCTGGGAGGGAAGGATCTTCTTGACCTCTCATGTCTTTATAAATTGGGATCAAAGCTCCTCCATTCCTGTCTCCTTTTGAAAATCATATTTAGGCTGCTGTATTATTTGATTACTTTTGGAAAATAGACTGGATTGGTGGTTCTGCCCTGACATCTTGTTACTGTCCAAGTTTGCAGACAATTGGTAAAGATTCAGGGCCATGACTCCTCTGCTCGGTTGGTAAATATCCCTTGTTCCAATGCAAACCAATCCAAGAGCCTATCGGGGTAGCTGGCCTTACCTCCAGGACTTCCCTGCATCCATGCACAGGGAAACTACATGGAGCCCCCAGGTAGGCTTCTCAATCCTGTTCCTTTATGTTCAGTGTTTTGCTTCCTATGTAAATTTTTACAAGGGAAAAATGTTCCCTGTGGATCTGAAGATGGGCTGTTATCTCTGTGAAGAAGGGAGGCACAAATGCAGCACAGTGATGTGTACTACTGCTGCCTGCCACAGGTAAGCGTGGCAGTGAAGTCAGCAGCATGGGCAGGCATGTACATAGGTTTGTAGCCCATGCTGAAGCCCATGCTTTAGTTGCAGATCTGTTGACTTAGTGGTGCCAGCTGAGTTGAAGTTGATGCAAATGCGCGAGTCAAGATTAGAGCTTTTGCTGTGTAACCTCACACCAAATAACTAACTTTCTAGTTTACTCTTAATTGCAAAAGCAACAAAAGGAGGTCTTGAGTCATTTGTTTTTCAGATAGAGTCATCAGATTGGAGATAAACTTGTGGACAAACATTTGGTTTTGTGCTCTGAAAAAAATGGCTATGTTTATGCCAATGTAGACTGGTTTGTTCTCATGCCAGGATATGCTTCTGTCCTATTCTGACACCAGGCTTGGCTATTGACACTCCTTTTTTGTTTTGTTATCAGTATTACCAGTGATTTGAACTGCTATCAGGGATGAATATTTACACTTCTTTCCACCCGGACTTGTCTGAATAAAACACAATTCTACTATCTGTCCTTCCATCCCTATCTAAAACTAACTTGTGCAACAAGAAATAACCTAATCCTCTACTTCTATTTATTCTTCTTAATTGGAGCTTGTTAGAACACTGTCAGTTATTTATCATTTTAATCTCTTCAGATAAAAGAACTACAGAGAACTACAAAAGCAGTAGTGAAGAGTGCTAGTTCAACAGCCTCTTCCAGTAGCATCATTTCATCCTTTTTCAGAATCTGAATGCAGGCATGCAGTCAAGCTATTTTAGCTTGGCATTACTTTTTTCTCCTTG
The DNA here is from genome assembly GCA_031468815.1 of Morus bassanus. Lineage (NCBI taxonomy): Eukaryota > Metazoa > Chordata > Aves > Suliformes > Sulidae > Morus > Morus bassanus. The sequence goes on along the minus strand of CM062567.1, from coordinate 50,611,074 downwards.
AGCTTTCTGTAACATTGAACCGTCTTCCGTAATAAGAGGTGGTCCTTCTAGCAGAGCAGTCCAAGACAGATTTTATGAAAAATTCACATAAAGTGTAGAAGAACGATGAGGATGGCCTCAAGCCAAGCTTTGGAGGCACCAAAAGCTCTTTCCCTTGCTGCATTTGGAGGGATTTTCCTGGGAATTAGCAGTAGTTCTTGCATAGTACCAATTTCCTGCTCTCCACAAAGAGTTGGCAGAAACTGTGGAGAGCAGTTTCCCTCTGACCTAACCCAAAAGTTTCAGCACACAATTTAAAAGAATCAGCTTGTTTTAGATAAAGCTTGTTTGGATAAGCTTATTTGAGATCCTGAGCTGCTATACCACATGGGACTGTGTCTACTTTATTTTCTGTGCTTCCTTGTTTTTCAGTGCTTTTTGTCCATCAGGCCCTTCATGCTCCTCTTCTCCTTTTTAAATCCTTCAAGCTGTTGTGTATCTTCTAGTCCTTCTGAAAGATATACCTGCCCTATAGTGTAGATGCACCTGAGCTAGCTTTAAATTGCTCAGACAGTGCTGGTAGCAGCGTTGCTGCGGAAGCATGGGTCTGAGGGCAGGATTGCTGAGCTCCTTCAGCGGGTTTCACAGCCTGTGCCAAGTTCTGCGTTGCCAGGGCTAAGCTGCTGGTCGGTCTCAAGTTAGTTGAGAGCTAAGTGCAGACACTGCCATCACTGCAATGCCGCCTTTACTGTCATGTTTATGAAACAGTGAGTAGGCAGGCGAGAAGCTGCCATTTAAACAAAACACCAGAAAAGTTGTCAACCCTACAGATTTTCCATAATAAGAAAAGACATGTTACTTTCCTTATCTGAGCCCGGGTTATCATTAAACAGACTACTTAAGTTTTTCCTGATTTTTTTCTTCTCCTTATGATCCAGTTCTTTAATAAGGGAAAATAGATATTAGTGATTAAACTGTAGGATATTCCTTCTTCTGCGTTCTTCAGCATATCTTATCTCTCTGTGCTGCCATATACATGGAAGAAGACTGTGCCCTGAGGGAATATTCTTGGTACTGTGAAAATAGTGACAGCCACAACTTGCTGCTTTCAGTATGTAACAACTTCAACACAAAGATATCAGAGGATATGCCAGACGTGAGCTGGACCTAATTTATTGTAAGAATGGGAAGTTCGGTAGTTCTTGCTTTACAACAAGGTGAAGTAAGCCACAGCACAGTTAAAACTTGTCATAGTTCATGCTGCAAATTTGTGGCAGAATTGTTTATATTGTCCATATACCCTGGCAGGATGAAATCAAAGTTAATGAGCAAATTCCTATAGCAAAACAATTTCTGTACCTGTCTGTATTGTGTTACATTATTAACCCTTTTACAGGGTTAAGGAATTAAGTAGGATTCAGATGATCTTGATCAGTTGAAGATCTAGTTTGAGGTTTGAAACAGCCTAAATATACACTTGAATATAGCTAGTTTGTGAAAGTGACTCATCTGAAAGTTTCCTTATAATAAAATCATACAGTACTATGAGCTTATTTTTAGTTGTTCATGTCACTGAATTTGAAAGGAAACACTCCAATGCATCACGTTAGGACCTGTGTCTTTGCATGGACAGGACTAACCAAGTTATGCGGTCATTGCAGCTACAGAAAATATTTGCTTCTAGGGCAATAATTCTGACTTTTTCTCCAGAGTTCAGAAGCCAAACTAAACCTTGGTCCTTGGTTGTGTTTCTTTTTACTGAATCTGTTATAAAATCACACTGCTGAGCCAAGGATACAGGAAGATTTGCAGTTAATTAAATCTTCTGGCATGGTACACAGGTCCCACACAGCAGCATTACAGATGGGAGGGGGTGCAGCCAGAAAAGTGGTGTAAGTGTTGCTTTCAAGCCAGCAGGACTTTCAGCAATGCTTATGCTGTCCTGGGAATTGAAGGGACTTGAAAATAGCTGAAAGTCAGGTTATCCTTTTCCTCATCTGCACCAGTGCAAAGCAGAGCTCTGATGCAGGCAAAGACTGGCCCTTTTGAGATAAACAGTTTTAGTTAATTATTTGTAATTTGAACATCAGTTAAAATGTACAAAGATTTGAGACTGCCAACTTGGCCTGTGTAAAGAAGCTGAGCCACTTGAAAGCCTACTTCTTAATGAAATCCTGGCATATACAGGCAGTCTTTTACCGACTCTGTTGTGAAGGCCAAGGAAGAGGTTCTGAGTGGTAGAAAGTTATGGGAAAAAAGGTAATTGTCATTTGAAAAAGTGATCTCTTTTGCCATTCAAGCTGCCTAAGCACATCCTGTCATCAAAAGCAAAGTTATTAATTAAAAAAAAAAATTGTGCTGCAGCAAAATAGTGTCAGCCAGATGTTAAAACTTTACTTGAGCTGCTGTAGCCTTGTTTATAGAGTTACATATGTGATTTGGTATGTAAGAGTGAGTTCTCCTGAAAATGGCAGGACACTACCAGCTTTCACAGTTTTTTTTTTTAAATCTGGCCAAATTTAAATGTGACTTCTGTAACTGACCCCAGTGCCTAAGTCAAAACTAAAATGTCTGATCTGTTTATGTAGATCCAAAGGAAAGCGCCTTCCGTTTAGTAGTCAGGGCTTATTAACAATCACAACAGTATTTTACCTCATTTTGACTTGAAATGTGACCCTCCTAGAAACAAGTAGATGTGCAGTTGTAGGCTATGTTGACTTCATTAGCAAGACTGCATAAAACTGCCCAGCATATTGTGTGATATGTATGTCCTAGCAAACAAAAGAATTCTGCATTAAAATCAGTTGAGTTGCACATCTATTTCTGGGGAACAGGCTGTTTGTTTGCTTTTTTAAAACTTTTTAACTTCTGCAAATTGTTACAGCAGATGGCCTGTTGAGCCAACAATAGATCATCATGTCTCACCACAATGGGATCTCTTTCTGGCTAGCTTGAGTCAAAGCGGTTAGATATCAGTCCTCACCAAGCACATTCCTAACAACTTCATCTTAATTATTTCTTTCCATCTGGTCTGTGGTAGTATAAACAATTTCCTGCCTCCTTGCATAGCATCAGAAATGCACATAAATAAGCAATCTAGTGCTGAAACAATTCTTTTGAATGCATTAAATTCCATTTCTGGATGCTAGCAGATTCCACGCTTCCATGGGTAACTGAACACTCATACTGATTACGGAAAAGGGTTTGATAATTAAGTATTTCTATTTTTAAATTATGCTCTTTTTTATTTTTATTCCTACAGAGGTCTCAGTCTGCATTCTCTCTGGCTAGTGAAGATATGCCCAGTAAAGGACTAGATCCTGCCTCATCTGTGACTGAGGCTCTTTGGAGGCAGCAGAAAGGACAATTCAGGAAACAGAAGGAACGCAAACTCTCTGCATTACCCAGCTGGAAAAGTGTGGACAGGCTAAATGAAACAAGTAAATATTTCTAGTACGAATATGATTCTTTTTCTGGTTCTCACTCACATGTGGAATAAATGCGACTTAAAGCAAGTACGTTCTCCAGGAAATTTCTGCTGACCTCTGCTTGCAGGGGTCACATGTAAAAATGTCTATGTGGTGATGCTGAGTGTCATGATTTCATTGGGCTGTGTCACTGCTTATCTTACCTTTTCTTTTTTCCAAGAAAAGATTCAAAATTTGGCCCTTTGGGGAGTTGATTTTGGACTGTTAGGAAACATTAGGCATCTAATTTGGATACATTTCAGAGCTTCTAAGACATAAGAGCCCAAGGTCCCTGCTTTGTCACCTGGTTATCTGTCCTCCAGTTGAAGGAGTTTGCAGCTGCCCGTAGTCTTCCTTCTGTTGCACAAATTAACTGTTCAAGAGGTTACGCGGTGAACAAAACAGTGAAATAATTCACATCTAGGATTCCCCCTTGCACCTTTATTTTCAACACCGATTAATTCACCAATGCAGTGTTCTGTGCAGCCCTACTAACTGCTGCTTCCACGCAAGTTTGAGGAAGCTGTATGAGCAGGAACTTCACAGACCCGCAGTTTCCCTAGGTCTATGTCCTCTGTCTTTCTGTGCATTAGGTATGGATATTCACATATTCCATGTGAATATGGATGATGAGTAGCTCCCTAAGTCAGCCCCGTTCCTGAATCAGCTCCCTGGGATAGAATGCAGTTCCCTGCTTACTTCAGGATAACATAAGTACAGGCGGTCATTGAAGAAGGTGGTTCCTGCTCTTGGGGGGGTCCCATTGCCACTGTGTCTCTTGTTCTGTGAGGCTACAAGAGAGTAGCACGAGGCAACTGCTGCACAAAGAGTTGGTTAGTTTTTATCCCCATAGCTGCACAAGGGGAGGGGCTGAACTGCTCACTGCAGCAGCAGCCCCTGGCTCTAGGTGATGGGAAACAACAAAGCTAACATTGCTGCTGCTGTTGTCCTCCCATGACGGAGTCTGCTTGTTCCTGCTTCTTCTCTTGTAACAGCTGTAGAGCCCATCTGACCCCTGTAGCAAATTGGTTCATGAAGCTAAACAAGCAGAAAACTTCGCTTTTGTAGGGTGAGTTTACTGGTGCTGTAACTCCCACAGCTGGCTCACTAGGCACTGGCAAGCAGAAGCAGCCAAAATATGTGTTTGGGTGTAGGGGGGACCGGGGATGGGGGCTGCCCATCAATTCGATTCGTTTATCTGTAATGCCAGTTGATAACCTGGGAAACTGAAAATTAGATGGTGTCAATACCCCTCCTCCCCCCAAAGTGATAGTAAAGTAGTACTGAAATCTGACTTAACTAAGTACGCATTACTTTGTGACCTGCTCATGCAACCCCCTTTCAGAAGTGTTCACCTGGGCATTTTAGTGGAAGGCCTATTTTCAGTAAAGCAGTTAATTGGGTGCTTAAATTTAAGATCCCACTTCAATCCCATTGAATTCAACTGTTGAGCAATTTAGTACTTAACAATTGCTTAACCATAGCAGAGTGACAAATTGACCCAGTTTCCTTTCAGGTGCTCTACTCAGAGGGTTTGTTCTGCTTCTTTCATCTAAGAACCACATTTGTGATGAAATTTTGGTGCCTATTGAGCTTATAGTAAATACCTGATTGTGCTAATTTGTGTAAATATGATCTCACCTATGCAGTAGTAAGCAGCTTTGTATTAGGATACAAAGAGTATCAACCAAGAGTTTGGAGTGGTAAATCAGTGGGCTTTTTAGTCCTGTAGCCAAAAAGCAGTTCACAATTCATTTTGATTACAGTTTACACTGGTTTAAATGATGCTCAAGAGGCAAATCATGAACTAGTGCTTTTTTCCCCTTTACCAGTAGTTTCACAATGAGACTTCTTAAATCTATTTTTGTTTTCTCATGGATAAATTATAGCATATACCCAAAGAATTGTGTGCAAAATCCATTCTTTGAAGTAAGTTACCTTGTTTTGGAAAATCAGGAAGAGAGCAGTTGACATTACTTGAAGCTGGGATAAAACTGAGTCACTTTCTGAATATAAAGTTCTTAGTGGCTTTCCTTTCCACCCTGCTTAGCTTCTAAGATATAATCAGTTACTATCCTGTCCTTTACTTCAGTTAACTGAGGATGTTTGACGGATTCTTATGTGTTATTGCTAAACAGAAAAAGGGGAAATGATTTGGGAGAGAAAAAAATATACTGATGTGGCACTCCACTGCATTATGTTTGTATAATGTGGTGCAGCTGAATTCAATTCCTGTTGGAGATTTATATCTTGCAGAGCTGTTTGCTTTGTTTGAAGGAACAATGTTTTTAAAGAAAGGTCCTCTTTCTCTCAAGAGAATCCTGTACTTAGATTAGCGAGCATAGTTGGAAAAAGTCAACAAGCAGATGTTCCTTATGCTTGATAGCTTGTATTCTTTTTTTCTCCAAAATCAGTTGTTACAATAGAGAGTTGTTAGTTCTCCCTATAAATCTGACTTCAGTTATATCCTCAGCTGGTCACTGCTACAAGAAAACTATTACTATTTTGATTTCCTTTTAAGAAGGAGTAAGAATGACCTCAGTGGTGTATTTTCTCAAGTTCTCTGAACAGACATGAAATTTAGGAAGTGAAAACAAGCCAAAAGGATTCAAATGAGTAACAAATACAAAAGCCATTCTAAATCTGGCATAGCTCCTAATTTTAATTACCATTTAATTATTGTTTCTTTTTTGGGAGGGTGTTTTGTTGGTGTTAGTGCACCACAGACCTTTTTTTTTTTTAAACTGAGCACACCTTCTTACTGCATACTTATGTTCGTTATGAAAAATTCCAGGAAAAAAGTAATCTTCTTGAGCTCCAAGTATTTGTAATCATGTAATGCAAGATGCTTGAGTATCATCTAAAACACTATCCAGATTTTACTACTTCCATTTTTAAATAGTGATGTTCTGTTTACAGTTTTAGAAAACTAATAGTTTATAATAAGTATTTCTACAGTTTTCTGGAAGTGGCAAATTTGAACCCACGGAAAGTATCTGTAAGGCTGAAAATTTCATTCAGGAGGCTGAGATCGCTGTGTAAATCCATGGCATTATATATTTATTCAGCTGCTGTGGGAGGTAGAGTCATCGCACATTCACATTTCCCATGAAGGAACTTTTCAAGCTTCATAGGAAATAAAATGTTAATTTAGAAGAAATGCAATTCTGTGAGTTATACAATACTTTTTGACCATATTTGTGGCTTTTTTTTTCTGTCAGAGTTGTAAAACATACTCTGAAAAAGTGTAAGAATACAAAAGCAGCAGCGCTTGGGTCAGACAAAAAGCTCATTTAGTCTAGGATAGAAGAGCAGCAACAGTAACCATAAGTAAGAGCCTAGGAAAGATTAGGAGAAAGCAAGTATTTTTCATGCTGCCTCTGAGCAGGCTCTGAACCTCCAGAACATTCCGCATAATGACTACCTCAGCTAGATGTGTTTTTCTCTATTTAGTAAACCTCAGTGGATTTCTCTTCCATGTCCAGACCCGTCTCTGTTTTATCCCAGATTAATTTTTAGCATCCATAACACCCTTAGGCAAGAAGCTCCACAGCTCTGGTACCCATGGCATCCCACTTGTTTCTTTTGTTTGTTCTGAACCTTGATTTCAATAGTTTCACTCAATGTCCTCTAGTAGTTAGGTTGGAAGAGATTCCCCTCTCTTTTAGTGTGCATCCTTCCAGTCTTCTCTCCTCCAGAGAGCAGAGCTCTGGCTTACCTAATCATTCCTTGAATGGAAGCCATTTCAGAACCTTGTGCAACTTCTGATGCTCTTCTCTGATCCTTTTTCCATCTTTCCTTTTCAAGATGGGGGACCAGAACTGCACACAGAATTGAAGATACTTGCAAAACACAAGATTTATACATGTCTGTGTCCTGATGTTCCCTCAGCCTTTCCTAATAATTCTTTTAGAAAAAAGCTTTGGTCCAAGTACTCTCACATTTTAAATAGTCATCACCATGACTTTAAGTGGTAGCTTCTGATTAGAAGTACAGCAGCATGGCTCACAACATGAGAGAATTCATGTAGCAGCAACACTTGCATTTGTTCATTAGTTTTGTTAAACCCTCCAATTTGTGGCCAGCTGATCGCAAACTGGCAAGTAAAATGAGCCTTTCACACTGTGATCACGTAGCGATAATTGTTCTTGTTTTGTTTTCGTAGATCCACCTTCTGTTTTTCAAAGCACTGATGGAAACTGGGTAGCTTTGCAGAACGTCACTTTGCCTCGTCCTCGAATGCTCGCCAAACCAAAGAGTCAAGTATTCAAAGCTTTGGAGAATGAATCCAGCATTGTGTCTGCCTATGACGAGATGGGCTCAGACAGCGAGGATGACTATGACTGGAATGTGGCCTTGAACAAGCTGCGTCGGAGACCTCGGCAATTACCAGATGATTTCTATTATACCAATTCCCAGTATGGTACTGAATGGGTTTATGGCAATGATCAGTACCAGGCAGTGACGTCTCCTTCCTCTGGGTTATACACCAATACTGAGACACTGTTCTCCGATTCTGAAACATCTTCGGTAAACTCTTCCCAGGAAGCTAAAGGACCTAGCAAACTTCTCTGGTTACAAAGCAGAACTCAAAGTGATATGCCCAGAATGGAAAAAAAGCATTTCCACGGAGAACTGGATGTAAATTTCAATCCACAGGCAACCAGCTTGGAGTATTCGGACAGCAGTGAGACTGAGGAAGTCCATTATGATTTAGAAAAGAGATCAAGAAGGTGGAGGAAGAACAAAGCGATTTCTGAAGAATTATGTGAAGGAAAAGGTCACAAAAAACCCAACAAGATGAATTTAAGTCAGGTAATTGTGAGCTTACCAAATGCAATCTCAAAAAGAGCTGGCTAAAACTAATTAAGCTATACTGGCAATAACATGTGAATCCTGCATGGGAGGTGGAGCGATCTTGCAAGGTTTATCCTTCTCATGCCTCATAATTGAGAAGAAGCAAAGGTAAAGTGTTACATATACCATGAACAGGCTTCGCCTCTTTCTCAGGTATGCCACTTCTATCTGATCAATGACATTGTTAATGCAGTACAATACAGTGCTCTTAACAAAAAAAAAAAAAAGGACAGGATTTGCCAACAGGTAACAAATGTTGACTAATCACCTGTTGCATTGTTTGGGGTTTTTTTAACTCCTTTATTCTTGGAATAAGAAATAACTCATATGCCTGGGAATCTTCTGTGTGCTGTTTGCAAATGTCCTGTTAAGGGATAAAGCTAATGAGCAGCAGAAATTCCAAAAGGGCTCGTTTTGAAATATGGTCCAAGTGATGTCTGCTTTTAATTGGTCACTTGGTTATGAGTTCTGGTGTGTTAGGGTAAGTTTTTACAAACTACTTCCATTTAAATAATTTGTCATTTGATTAAAAAAAGAAAACCAAAACAAACAGAACATTAACAGCTCAAACTTGGAATAACTGATCATACAACTTGAAGACAGCAAAGCACTCCACAAACATTTCTTTTAAACAAAAAGTGTGGGATAACCAGAAAGCAAAGAAGTCTGTTTGGAGTTTGTTCAGGCCTGGGACTGATATTATGTAAGGGATCCAGTTGTCCCCCAAAACTTTTTTAGCACACCTCTAACTAATTACCCAGCTGGATAAGGAGAATACTGACCCCTTGCCCAGTTCCTTTTCCCATGTCCTACCCCTCTCAAATCCTGTAGCTGCATCATTGCTGCAGTGGAGTAATGGTAAGCCTGAAGCAAGGAGTTAAGTGCTGTCTTCTCCCTGTGCCTCTGACTACAAACAACATGATCCAGTCTTTAAAGCCATCTGAGCAATTTTAGGATGCCTGGAATTGTTTTTCTTTGCTTATGCTACTAGCCTGTATTTCCCATAGAAAGACATCAATACAGCTGATCATAAGTCAAGATTATGATTCTAGGATTTCAGCAGGTTTTTCATGCTAGGTAAACTATTGTTAATTCTGTATCTGCTTTTAGGAGACAGGTGTGGGTGTTTTGTAGTGACTCATTTATACTCGTGCCCTCACGCATTTATCATCTACAGTTGTTGAAGGGCAGATATGTATGATAATGTGCTCTAACAACACATCAGTAGCCATTAATGACTTCTTAGAACATGAAGCAGAATTACAGGACTTTCCAGGGACTGCACAAAGACCATATTTTGTACACAGACTTGCACATTTCCCTTTCTGGCTTTGCGTATTTGTGCATATTCTATGTGTGTCTGTATTCATATTGTGGCTTTCTAGTTATGACTGCTCTGCAGAATATAGAAGATAGGAGCTCACAGGGAAGGTCCTGGAGATGTTATAGAATCACAGAATCCTTTAGGTTGGAAAAGACGCTTCAGATCATCGAGTCCAACCATAAACCTAACACTGCCAAGTCCACCACTAAGCCATGTCCCTAAGCACTACATCTACACGTCTTTTAAATACCTCTAGAGATGGTGACTCAACCACTTACCTGGGCAGCCTGTTCCAATGCTTGACAACCCTTTCGGTGAAGAAATGTTTCCTAATATCCAATCTAAACATCCCCCACGTTCATCCAGTGGAGGTCAGAAAGGTAGGGTGCTTCCAGACATACGCAATGGCATCCTTCAGTAGCTTAGGGTGTGCTTCAAAGTGTGAGCTGGTGTGGAAAATGATTGTCCTTTCCAACTCTCTTGTGAGTTGCTTTGTCTCTAAAATGCTGCTTATACCTCTCTTATTGTGTTGTGCTTAAAATGCAAGGTTTGGGATTCTGACCCGCTCTCCTCTTCATTTTACCCTTTAGGCTAAAAGAGACTGTTCCTGCTCTCCTGCTCCCTCAGCCACAGTGAGGCAGGCAGAGGCACGCTGCCTCCAGATCACACTACTGTTTTCCAAGCAATGAAATTCTCACTAGGAAGTTTATGTATGGGTGGGTTTGCATACATTTACTTTGTGTTTGGACACACACACCCCCCCAGTGGCTGATTTGACAGCTGGTGTCCACATTTGGAGAACTGTTACTCCCGCCTTTGGTACACAAGCACTGCTGGGAGCACGAACGGACTGGCTACTACAATTTATAGCAAGGCTGTTGCACAGTTGAACAATTCCGGGAAGCAATTAAAATGATCATAAGCATAAGGAATATGATTTGAGGCATGAAAATAAATTAGCCAGACATCATTTGTACTGCTTACAAAAATGAGATTAAAGGGATGTCAGGGTTTCATATAATCCCCAAAGTAATGCATTGATCTCGGTAAAATGGTTGAGGCTGCAGCAGAGACTGCGCTACATGTAAATGGTTTGTAGAAAATGATAGTGTAGGTGCATGGAGAACTGCAGGCAGTGTAAACTTAAGGAAGCTTCATTGTGGGGTCTTAAATCAGTCATAGATTTTCACATGCTGAGGTTATACAGAATTTACAGAAACCATACAAAATGCCCTTCTAAACCATGTTGCGTCTAGACATTAGACACTGAACAACTGACCGTACCTAAATTGCAGTGAAGAAACATACTTTTTCCTGATTTTATTGCATTGCAAGAGTAACCTTATTTTACTGCGTTGTAATAGTAACCTGAGAACCATTATGTTTTCATCAGCATTGTAGAACAGGATTTCAGTTTCGCAGTCTGAAAGTCGAGTTTTCTTTTTTAGTTTTCAAATAGTGCAGGTCATTTTCTTGTTTGCTGCTCTCGGAGACTCACAGTGAAATGAAAACAGGCCCTTTCCTCTCTTCCTGCTGCAAGTCTAGAAAATTGTAAGCAGTAACATTCTGGAACAATTGCAGTCATTTAATAACTGAATTTCCATTAAAAATTAGGTATTTTTAAATCAAGGTCCAACACCTAGACTAGGATAATGCTGTGGCAGTTTTTTAAAACTGATTTTAGACTCAACACCAGAATGTTGACTTTGTGACTGAGAGACAATTCATTGTATGAAGTCTGGAGTGACTTGAAAAGGGAAATCTGAAAACAGGTGTCAAGATGTCCTGTATTTGGGAAGAATTTTTGCCACTTTATGATAGGTAAAAGAGCAACCTGCTTCACTGGATTGCCTATAGAAATGCTGTAAACACGGTCATGAAGCAAGTACAGAGGGACATAAAAACTGTCCTGACAAAACTGATGTCCTACTGTAATACATTTCTGATAACCAGATTGCTTATGTAACACAGAAGAGTTATATTCCTGGGGAACCTGAATTGGGAAGTGCAACCTTGCTTTTAATGATAATTATTTTTCAAATTGTAACTTTTTACAAGAAATTACCACTCAAACCACCATTCTCTGTCTGCTTTCATTATTATTAATAATATTAATAATTGTTATTATTAATAACATTGATTTATTGGCTTTCATTATCTTTTTGAGAGGAGGAGATACTGCTTAGTGTAGCTGCAATTCTTACATTTCTGATGGAACGTGGAGTGGCTTAATTGCTTCAAGTGAAGAAAGTGCCCTCATTATGAGTTTGCTTCTTTGATGAAGAGATCCCACCTGCTAAATACAACCCTCCTGCCCTGCAGTCAGGTACAGGGTGAGCACTGTCGGACTGCCAGTCCCTGCGGCATGGCACTTGGGATGTATTTATTGAAAATAGCTGCCCTGAAATTACACGGGCTCTTGCTGAGAAACTGTCTGCAAACCTCACAATTTGTGTCTTCTCCTAAAAACGGTAGTTTCTGATTTTTGGTTTCCTACATGAATGGAGCTTTCTCTCAAGAGTTTATAGTATAACATGGATTTGGTCCTGGAGCCTCCAAGCCAGTACTTTGCTTGCTTGCTTTATTTTGGGGCTTTTATTTGTTCGCTAGGATTACATTGGGTTATCAGCCATTTGCATGCAAGGATTTGGACAGTGTGTATGAGGAAAGGTGTATTTCCTAGTTCATTGTCTGCTAAAGGACTTATGCTTGCATTAGAAACACTTGATTTTCTTTTAGTGAGACTGGGTTTGTGGCTGTGTTAGTCTGCCAGGCCCTCACTGAAGCTTTGTTTTCAGATAAAGCGGTGGCCCTTTATTCTTGTTTGCAGATGTTAGTAGTATATGCTGCTGATAGATGCAAATGGCAATTTGCACAATGACTTATATGAACACAAATATGTCATTAAACTTACCAGATAGACCCAAAGTGTGAACGGTAAAGAATAATGAAGTTTAAGATAGCATCTGTTAAATAAATAATAATAGTACCTTTCAATGTTTATTATTTTTTGTTGCTGTCAAGGCTTCTAATGCATTTTTTAATGTTAATCCATGAAAAAAAGTATTATCTCCTTGCAAATAGTTCACTGCCACCATCTGAAAAGCTCAACCCACAAGCCAAGCAGCCTACCAGTAACAGACACCACAAAGCGTGGCGTTATAGGATGTCATTATCTCTGCGTGTAAGCAGGAGCTAACAACTCTTGCAAATGTAAATACTCCACCTGCTCATTGTAAGGAGGCTGGAAAGCAGAAAGGTGGATAATATACATACCTGAATCCAGCTGTAATAAAATCAGTACCCTCAAGGCAAGTCCTCCCCCAAGAAAGGATGTGTATTCATAACATAAATTTAGCTAACGTGGAATAAAACCCTAGGGATGCCAAGGCAGCGTATGGCTTTCACCTGTGCTGGCAAATGTAGCAAAAAGCTCCTTAAGTTTCCCAGCTAATGAGTTGGAAAGTTCTTTTATATGTGCTAAAGCATAAGCCAGAATTGGGAACGTTTCAGTAACGGTGTGACGTGTGGCTAAGGTAGCATAGCAGCTTGCTGCTGCCAGAAGAGGAATACCTCCTTCCTGTCTGCCTTCCTGCCTTCCCTCCACCTTCCTCCAGCATGGTCCAATATCTCTCCCTTGTCAGCTCTAGCACATGTTTGGACCCCTTTGCCAAGCCTACACAACTCATTACAACTGAGTAAAGGACAGGAAGTTGCAGGATGACTCTCAGCAGCACTAGGGTGTTATGTTAGCTCACCTTGTTTCATAAAACTAGATCCTCAATTTTTTATCCTGCTGAACGCTGGGCAATTTAGCAATGCTGTCCTGCCAGGCCTTCATCCAAAATACATGGGAAGTCAGCTGGAGGGCTCTACAGGATTTCACTGATCTTTGGATAGAGGCAGTAGAGATCAGCCTAAAAGGTGCTGCCATGTGTGATGCTAGGAAGACTGGTGTTTTTTCAGGATCAAGAGGAGTTGTGATTCTGCTGTTGTCACTACGGATTCTTTAACTGGTGGTGCTTTCCACAAGGGTATGTGTGTATTGGTACTCCGATATAGATTCTAAGCAGTTAGAGCTAAGCAGTTCTATGTAAGAAGCCCCCATACATGTCTTGCCGCACGATGAAGTCTGTCAGTATTTCATGGTACGGCAATGAGGTGGAAACATGGGAAAACCTGCCCCTCTGGACTGCCAGCCTCCCTCACTGCTCCACTAGATTTTATACACATATTCGTCAGCTTATTTAAACAAAAATAGCAAACTTTTGTCTTTACAAGCTTGATCTGCTCAAATGTCTGCATAGAATGGGGTTTTCTTCTCTTCCCTGCAGACTCAACCCCAAGGTAAACCATACTTTTCCTGCCTAGGCTCTGCTAGAGGAAGCCCACCCCCCTGGTGCAGAGCTGTCAGAGCTCACTAGCAAGTCCTGTAATCCTAAACCACGTGTTTTGGTAGACGAGAGTAGGTTTTTGAAGGGATCTATTAAATAAATGGAGGTAACTCAAGTAAAGGGGGATTCTAGGTAGCTAGTCTAAGCTAGTTACTAACTATAAATAGCTCAAGTTTAATGAGATGTATCTCCACTAAACTGTATTCTCCTAAAATATAAGTGCACAGTTTAGCTGTGCTTTCTATCCTGTAAATCCCATAAATTATGATTGTTTCTCTCCTGAGTACAAATTGATGAACGGATTGATCCAGCAACAGCTTTCAGATCTTTTTTTATAGTAGTTTAGCGATATCTAAGTATTTTTCATTAGCAGATTGTTGGGCTGGGGTTGTAATGAGTTGTTGAATGACATGCAGGATATGTCTGAAAAAAAATCTCTTGTTACAATTTCAGAAAGTACCATTATGATAAATACAGATTTTTAATTAAAAAGGTAAAATGACACCAGTATTCTAAACATATATAAAAGCATATCATAGCATATTATGAAACTAAAGTGGAAACACACTGATTTGAAATCTTGTTTTCTCAATCTTACTCAGAACAGCTTGGGAGTTCATTTGGCAGAAAAGGCTTTTTATTCTGCAAAAGCTGATTGTTTGGGAAAAGAATAAAGTCCAGCATAACTTGGTTCCGTGGTTCCCCTTCTATTGTAGCTAGTCAGGTACTTTGAAATCTTGATTTTCCAAAAGGGCCTTCTGCATCCTGAAGGAGAGCTAGAAAACAATAATTTAGTTGTGTAATTGGTTCACAGGTAACTGCAGACAAAAATTGTCCAGAAAGCTGTAAAAGTGCGAGACACTACAGTACGGTTTAATGTATGAGGATGAGGACTGACATTACAAACACAATGTGTCAATCCATTAAGAGCAGTTTGGCAGTTAGGGTTTGTGAGGGAGTTGTCGGAGTTAACGTTTCCCATGAGAACTTGAGGTAATTGATCCATTCATAAATACTGCTTCTGCGGCTGCAGAGAGAGTAGCTGTGCAAAGCAAATCTCCTGTTTATGTATTTCCAAATGAATGGTAGACAGAACAGAGCTTTTGGTCCAGTAGTGTCTGATTCTGTCACAGTAGGAGAGAGTAGGGCAAATAGGAATAATTTCCTATCTGAGAATTGCTCCAAATCAACCTCTTAGACACTGCTGCAATGTGCCTACCGCTTCTGGGTCCCAGGCTGCATTCTTTATAGCTTCCTTCCGAGTGGTTCATCACTTTTAAAACCGCCTAATTCCACCTTACTTTATGCACTTGGCTGAAGCACTAAAAGTGTCTAATTTTTCTAAGCTCTCTTTTAGCAGTCAGCAGGGAGAGAATAGCATTTCCGGAAGGAAGTTAATGCTATAGGTGGAGCGGGTTGCTCTGGGAGATGGACTGTAGTGGAAATCAGGGGAAATTGGGTCTTAATCAGGCAGCACAGATCCAGAAAATAAGTTGGTATGTATCTGGACATTAATTTTTGGCATAACCATCAGATATTTTCAGATTTCCTGCAAGGGCTCTCAAAAAAAAAAAGCCTCCTTTCCACATTATTAAATGTTGGGCAGGCACCCAGGCAAAAGGATTTTGCTTTTCTTCTGTTCACCCTCCAAAGTAAGAAACTTGTCATGGTCAAGTCTCTAACACCCACCATACTTAACTGAGCCTCTGAGGACTTCCCGCCTTTAAGGATCCAAGAGTAAGAAAAGAAGGTGCTCTTAAAGATTGACCTTGTTCCAAGGAGGTTGGTGTTTGGAAAATAATTGTAGCTGTAGAGGATCCACCTATGTAAATAATCACTGGGAAAGCTGAAAATCTTCAGCACCATCATATAATAAAAGAGAGATTTTTCAAAACTTGTTTCCAGTAGTCTTTAAGAAAAACACAGATAATGCTCAAGACCAGCAGTCAGGAAACTTGAGCACAGCTTTCAGCTGAAAGCTGGACACAACTGCTTCACAAGCTGTTTCATTCCCCAACTTCTCTTTCTTTATTTGCACCGTGCCTGAGAGTGATGGCAGTGCAGTACTGTGCTGGGAATGGGAAATTTGACTGTTGCACCTGATGATCTTAGAGGTCTTTTCCAACCTTAATGATTCTATGATTCTAATAATAATGATTCTAAATGCCATTCAGGCTTTTATTTCATTAGTTGCACACAGATACATAATAATTCTGATAGTTTCTTTTTACATAATATAAAAGTAAGCAGGAATTATAATCCAACAGGTGTGGGTTTGCTGGCATTCCTCTGTAAAGACATGGTATTTTTTTATCAGCACACTTAGTGTACTTTCTTTCTAGCTTCCCTGCAGAGTGATCATACCTATACTTTTCTAGGAAGATATTTGTTTTCCTTTCTGTACCTATACAGTAATTACACTGTTGTTCTAATTTTTTTTTTAGGATTTCGATGATTTATCAGAAACAGATATAAGCAGTGAGGATCAGCATCATAACATCAAGCCTGATCTTATGGAAGAGGAGCTTAAATCCAGGTTATTTCAGCTTGCTGCTAAAATGAGTGACAAGGAAACAGACTCTGGTGAAGAACAAGAATCAGAACCTAGGACAGACCCTGAAAACCAAAAGGAGAGTTTGTCCTCAGAGGAAAATGGCAGAAGTATTCAGGAAGAGTTAAAGAAGGTAAGTGGTCATTGTAGAGCAGTGGGGCTAATATTATAAAAGTTACAATCAAAAAAAAGAAAGTTTTGCTTAGAAAATTAACCATAGTTGCTTAAAAAAATCCAAGGTCCTTTACTTTGGGTCTGAGCCTTCAACCCTTGTGCAGGTAAAACGTCAATTAAGGTGTGTGTTCCTTCCTGTGAGCCTACAACATCAATTCAAAGCAGTGAACGTAGCTTGTGTAATCAACCTGTGACTGATATTAATGGAATTATGTCAGTTTATACTGACTGAGAATCAGCTTCTATGTTTTTATTTAAAAACATACCCAGTTCTCCTTTTTTCCTCCTGGTAACCAGCTGGTTTAAGTGGGTTCTTTCAGTCCTTTTATTTGCTCCCCTGTTTTTAGTATCATGTAGTTCATTCTGATGTCATAGATTCTTCTTTTGCCTCTCTATTGGAATATTTTGTGCTTCTTTAAAGCTTTCCAACCATGTTACTCTGTCAGCTAATAGGCCTCTGTGAGTAGTAACATATTCTAGTGAAACTGAAACCCAGTGTCAGTTCTGATAATGTAGGAGTTCTTCTGTTAGTGCCATTTCTCCCTTACAATGAGATGTCTGATTCCAGGGTCACTCCACAGGGCTTACCACCTGCCTTCTTCCCTTTCTACCTCTGCACTTCTCTTCAGATCATGTTGTGTGCTTGAATTTTGGTGCTGTAGAAGCCCAGCACTGCCCCTTGCCAGTCAAGCACTCTTACCCCTTAGATGCACTTAGGCTCGTTCTTGTTTGCTGTGTGTCTTGAACTCACCTCTTGGGGTCTTGTCTGCACAGCAGCTCAGCTTTGACAGTGGGTGTGGACAACTATCTAAAGGAAATCTATTCTTCATCATTTTAAAGACGTTTTGTTCAAATGCTATAAAGAACTAATACACTGGGAAGTGGAAGCAGGATCAAGTGACCCAGGTGGATGATAGGACACTGTCTAAGTGTGCAGGAATGGTATTGGGAAAGCCAGTGCCCACTTGGAGTTGAATCTGGTGAGGGACATGAAAGGAAATAAGAAAGGCTTCTACAGATATATCAGCAGCAAAAGGCAGATGAGGGAAAGCAGGGCTCACTACTGCAGTGACCTGGTGATACACGACATGGAAAAGGCTGAGTTATACAACATTGTTTTCACCTCAGTTTACAGGTAAGATTTGCCCTCAAGAATCCTAGGCCCCTGAGACCTATGGGAAAGTCTGGAGCAGTGAAGACTTACCCTTAGTAGAGGAGGATCAGGTTAGCAAATATTTCAACAAACAGGACATACAACACACACGTGCGTGGCACCCAATGGGGATGTACTTACAAGAGCTGAGGGAGCTGGCCCATGTCATTGTGAGGCCACTCTTGTTCATCTTTGAAAGATCACGGTAATCTGAGGCATTCAGAGCACTGAATATTGTTTACTTTGACTTTAACAAGGCTTTCAACACTGTCTCACATGACATCCTGACAGACAAATTGAGCAAGTAAGGTCTGGATAAGTAGACAGTGAGGTGGATTGAAAATTGCCTGAATTGCTGGGCTGAAAGGGTTGTGATCAGAGGCTCAAAATCTAGGTGTAGGCCAGTCGCTAGTGGTGTACCCCAGTGGTCAATACTGGGATCCGTACCGTTTAACATCTTCACTACTGACAGAGACAATGAGTGTACCCTAAATATGGAGGACCGGTTGATACATGAGATGGTTCTGTTGTCATTCAGAGGATCTTGACAGGCTGGAAAAATAGGCTGGCAGAACTTCATGAAGTTCAACAAAGGGAAATGCAAAGTCCTGCACTTGGGAAGCAATTATCCCATGCAGCCATAGTGGCTGGAGGCTATCTGGCTGGGAAACAGCTTGGCAGAAAAGGACATAGGGGTCCTGGTGGACACCAAGTTGAACATAAGCTAGCAATGTGCACCTGCAGAAGAGAAGGCCACCAGCATTCAACAGACCAAGGGAGGTGATTATTCCCCTCTGTTCAATACTGGTGAGGCCAGTTCTAGAGTGCTGTGTCCTGTTCTGGGCTCCCCAGTACAACAGACACATGGACATACTGAAGTGAGTCCACTGAAGGGCCACAGAGATGACTAAAAGATTGGGACATCTATCATATGAGGAGAGACTAAGCGAGCTAGAATTATCTAGCCTATAGAAGAGAAGGCTCAGGGAGGATCTCTGCAATGTGTATAAATACCTGATGGGGAGGATGGGGGCGTGTTTGAGGTGGAAAAGAAAGAAGAGGGAATCAGACTTTTCTCACCCATGCCCAGTGACAGGACAAGAAGCAGTGGGCACAACCTGAAATACAAGAAATTCCATCTAAACGTAAAAAGCTTTTTCACTGTGAGGGTAGTCAAATGCTGGAATAGGTTTCCCAGACAGACTGTAGAGTCTACATCGTTAGAGATAATCAAAATTTGACTGGACACAGCCCTGAGCAACCTGATCTAGTTGACCCTGCTTTGAGCAGAAGGGTTTGACTAGGCAATCTCCAGAGGTCCTTTCCAAATGTAAGTATTCTGTTACTTTGATTCTGAGTTGTTTAGCCATGGATACACAGCAGTGTAAGTACCTTCATCATCATGTATGCAAATACCTCCATGATACACAACCTTTCTAAGGAAATCAAATAAAAGTTTTATCGCCAGTGCTTGTTAGCAGCATTCAGTTTAGCTTGTCTTTGGTTTACAAAGACAAACCAGCAATATCAAATTATTCAACACGATATATAGGCTGGGTAGGGTATAATATGATGCAATTAAAGTCCAGAATTAAAGGCTGCAAATAGGACTTTCTGAAGTGGTCCTATATGGTGAACTGAGCACAGAAAATGGCAGATGTATGTTTTGCGGTGTACTTATTCATCTGCGTGCATCTACAAGGTAATGTTAGTTGGGTTTTACTCTAATTTTATTACTTCTTTAACATTTGTATGCCAGTTATTTAAAATAATAATAAAGATTAATATTTTTTTCCTCAGTAAAATTTCCTTAAGTTTAAAAAAATAAGAGACATACCATGTTCAGCAAAAAGGGAATGCTTGGAGTTCCTAATTCTTTTTTGGTTTTGGATGAAAAAAAAGTCTTAGTCATTCATGGTGGCAGTATATATTCTTTCTGTCTATAATAAAGAAACCAAAATATCCCAGTATTATTCATGGTCATGACTTCAGTGGAATTGATAGCAGAACTTGCTTCAGCTCTAGAGAAACAAGCAGGCTGTTTTCATTTTTATTCTTGACAGTTGTCCTTAAAGGTGATTTAAAATCTTCTGACGCGTGCCTTCTCTTTGGAAAGGTGGCTGACCAACATCTTACAATGAAATACTGAAGACGACAGTGTATAATACCACCTGTGGCTATGGTAACCTGAAATACGAAGACCTAGCTAAACTCATAAAACATGCAATAACTTTTAAGATGAGTGGATGGCATGTGTCAATGAAGACAAGCATAGAAAATGTATTTTCAGGGAAGCAGTAATTTTAGATGCCTTAAAAGCCAGATGGCCCAATATGTTGTCTCTAAGAAGCCTGGTTTTTGGAGAATGCATATTACACATCTTTTAGACTGGCACTTAACATTCTAGACCAGAGACCTGGGCATCAAGTTTCAAATTAGGTGTACAGAAGCACTAATTCTGGGCCACTGAAATGAGAGCTCGAATGCCTACAATCTGCTTTGAGCTCCTGAACACAAATTAAATACTGTATTTTAGCCATGTTGCTTATATTTTAGCCATGTTGCTTGTCTTTGTTAGCCTTTAGTCTTCTGTTCTAAAGCTTATTCTGGAACACATTAGCAACCTTAAATCACAGGGAATTTCTAGTTACAGTACACCTGACCGTAGAACAAGATTTCAAAAAACATTATTGTTGATTGAATCAGTAGAAATTAAGTACCTGGTGCTTATGAAAATCTGACTTTCACATATCTGCACCTTTCAAAATCTGGACTTCTGTTCTTAATGGAGACTGGGAAGCTCACATAATCACATACTGAGCTGATGCTTTAAAAAAGGGTATTCAGTGTATTCAGATCTGCAGCAATGGCACAGATTGGCACGTCTTGAGTGGGGAGTTAGCTGAAGTTAGGCATTTACGTGTTCTCAGTTCTCACCTCAAGCTAAGCTCTTGAGTTGTTTGACTACCTTTAAAATACAAGTTTGAAAATGCTGATCTTTGAGTTAATTATTTAGTTCATGTGGGATACCTGAAGATTTAGGTGGGTATTAATTAGCACAAGTTAATTTTATGCCTTAGACTTAAATCCTCTTACACCATCAGCATAATCACGTTTAACATTTCTAAGTTTTGTCATTGCCTAAAACAGTCTTGTGGAGATTCACAGCTCTCTAAAACAAACAAAATCCTACAGCAGGTTTGTTTTTATAGGCAATATTTTGTTCTTATTAAGCTACAGTAGTAGTTCATGGTTTTTCAGGGATATGCAGGCCCCTGAAAAACCTACTCACCTCAGTAGTGCGATGAAAGGCCATGTCTATGCTCAGGGCAGATGTAGCCTTCAGCCCCTCTAGAGTTCAGGTGTGAACAAACTAAAAATCACACTGTGCAACTGTTGTGTTAGTGAAACATCTTGTACTAGCACAGTGATTTGCACAGTTCTTTCTGCCTTGCTCTTTTTTTTTTTGCTTTACCCTCCAAACCCTAACTAAATACCTAAAGAAAAAAGCAAAATGTAAATCCCCTTGGGAGTATCTTAATGATACTGATCCTGAGAGAGGCAAGCATGATAAATGGGTTGTATTTAGCTCTTGCTCTCCTCTCTCCTTCTTTTTTAATGCTTTCATGAAGATGAATACGCCGGCTCTATATTTTATGTTATACCCCAGAATTACATTCTAGAAGGCACTTCTAGCAGTGCCTAATGAGAGTGCATTTTGAATGCAGTCTATCACTGTGACCCCTTTATCAGAAACTATAGTTACTGTTTAAAAAACAGCATAGCCCTGCCACTGTTGCAAATTGCCCCACATAGCATGAAAACTGAAATAGTTGTTAAAACCTTACTTGTGTTTCTCTTTTTGTCTCCTTCTACTTTGTACTCCTCCTTGCTTAAGATATGCAAATGAGCAAGTGAGTTAAACTTCAGTAGTAATGTTGAGTTTCTCTCCTCTTTGCATTAGCTTGATGCAACATGCTGTGTACTTGAGGAATTTCTTTTAATCACTTTATGCATTTACTTGCGCTTAGGGAATCTTACAACAAAGGCTTAGTAACTGTGTTTAAATCCTTCTGTTTTCTGTTGACATTATTACATGACTAGGCACACAATAGCTTTTTTCTGAATGACAACGTGTAAGTAAGTTTGTTAAGTAGCACAGTGGGATCCTGTTCCCCAAGTAAAACCTCCCAAGTTCCTTGACAGTATGAATAACAGCATAAATATTCTTTCCATAAAATACTTATGCCTTCATTCTCTGGAAACATTTTATTCATCTTGGGTTTTATAAAGCTTTATTTTGGGGAAGGTATGTACTACAAGCATCATCTTCATGTGTATTTGTGCCAGAGGCCTATATTCTTTGTTTCAAGAGAGTACATCTTGCATTTTTTTCACCAGGTAAATTAGCACTTTTTGACTACTGGTATAATGAGATTGACACTTCTTAGAAAATCTGCCTGGCACCTCTCTTTAGCGAGAAGAATAGCCAGTAGCTGTGGATGTGTATGCATGTTACCACAGCAGAGACAGCCAGCTCCCTGGTGTGGTGTATGCTGGTGGCTATGCCTGGGGCTGGCCATGGAGAAGGTGGCCAGGGCTCAGTGAGGGAGGGCTCATGGGACTTGGTCGCTGGAGAGAAATATGCTTACGGCCTTAATGGAGCTGGAGAATGGTATTGGATGTGCACATGGCAGTGAATCCCTCCTGTGTATCACAGCCTGTTAAAGCTTCTCGGTAGGAATGGCTGTGATGTTCTAACAGCAGCGTTATAATAACGAGAGAGAGCCTGTGTCTCCTGGTGGCTGGGCTTCTGTTAATCATTGGTGCTGGTGCATGCACCGTCCTCAGAAGATGATGTAGTAGTTTTTGTGATTGTTATCTTGCAACTTCCTGAACTGAAAATGTTGCTGAGGAACTCCAGGTATTTTGGTTGGTGTGTTGGTTCAGGCAGGGATTAATAGGAAACTGCTATCCAGCCTCGTATGCCTGAAGGCTTTAGAAATGACTGAGTAGAAGTTTCTGAAGGAGCCAGAACGCCATCGCTCACTTAAGCAAGAAAATGTAATAGTGTAAGTAGCTTTACTACGTTGCTACTACTATGCTAATAAAACTGAACACTGTAATACAATGACATCTTTCTGGGTTACCAACTCAGAAGATATTTGTGTGTCTGTTGTTTCACATTTTTGTATGCAAAGTGCTCGGAATAATTCTTGTGTTTTGGTGGATCATGGCTTTTATTATAATGTTAATTATCTGGGCAGTCTTCCAAAGTCCAGGACTGAAAACTGAATGTGGGCAGCATTGTAAAAAGTGATCTTTAAGGTTTATGAACTGCAGATAATCTATGCACAGGATTTTGAATGACAGCAGAGAAAAAACATTTTGGTTAAGGAAGGTGAAACAGTGGCTTTTTCTTCTAAAAGACATATGAGACTTTAATCTTCACATTGGGCTCATGGATCTAAAGTTTTACATTCTCAATTCAACAAAGCAGCCACGTAAATGTTCATTTTAAACTGAGGATTAAGTAGTTTGCTGGAGAAAAATCCCATTCAAGAGATTTCTCCCACGTATTTTCTATTATTTATTGGTCTTTAGTATGGAAAATTAAGTTGATCCTAAGTTTATTTTGTCAAAATCTGAGTCTTCGGTTTCAAGCAAAATAGTTGCTTCAAGATCATAAACATTTATTTCTAAAATGTTTTCAAAAGTGGGCAGTGATGTTTATGTTCCTCCAGTTCTGACACTTTCTGGGATCAATACAGTTGCGTAAGTGTGGATATAGATAGACCATCTGAGATCCCACCCACCCTAGGGTATCCCACAGGGCCTTAACTGCTAGTCCAGAGGAAACGTGCATCTCCCAGGTCCATGTCATATTTGACAGCGTTGTTTGAAAATCCTCAGATACGTCAAGCTGTTTCAGATTGCACCTTGTCTGCCTGGGTTAAAGCAACTGAATCAAAGCCCTGTTGAATTTACCTGGAGAAGTGGAGAACAGGTGAGATCTCAGCTGGCTCCACATGGGGAATGCAGCTCCTTTGTAAACAAGATTCTCATAGTCTTGGATTTGATACTTATGTGCATGCACACCCAAGCCAGCTCTGTCCAGCATGCATGCAGTGTGAATCCCCTCGAGTTGTCTGGTCACCAAAGATTTATTTACTTAGGAAGAAACTGTAAAATCCATTTTACAGATACAGTTATAGAAAATCAGTGAAGATCAGTGTAAGCTGATGGAAAAAAATGGGAGGAAAATAGACTAACAAAAAGGTTACTATTTTCTTGTCTTCTTTTGTAAGCAGCCCAGAGACTTGGCAGTGACAGATGAGCTCTTTCAGATCTAGCTGGAAGTGTTTCAGGCAAATGCTGCTCCTCAGCTGGATGGTACTTCTGTCACAGCACAGCCAACAGGGTAACTGTAGTTGTGTCATTACTTCAAGGCAAAAGCAGTAAGTTTAGTTAAAATAGACCTAAGTAAATTAGGGGGATCAAGGTGAGCCTACTGACTTGATACTGGAGAGTGGTAGTATGAAGGATTTTACTTGTTCATTTTGGGGCAGTGAAGTCCAGGAGACGGATAGCAGCAAAGAGTAGGAAGTGATTTGGCACAAGATGTCTTAACTCAGCCCAGGTGTTTCAGACGTGAGCATCTGACTGTGGCATAAGTGAGGTACAGACCCTTTGGTAACTAGAAACACACACACTGACAAAATTGTGATCACGTAGACCCAAAAATTGAAGGTAGCTGACTTTTCTTTTTCTTAACGCTGCTGCAAAAGTCTTTTTCTATTGCTAGTGCCAGTTTGTTTTGTGATGGTAGAAATCAGTATTTCCCATCTGTTTCATTTGACAAAAAATGATGTGTCATTTGCAATATCTGTCTTAATGAGATCTGTTATTCTAAATCCCACAAACAAAAATAAATTAGGCATTGCTTTATTTTAAGTATTTTAGCAATAAATGTAAAATCTAAATTTCATGGTATATTTGCTAGTTTCTTTATTCTTGCAGTTCATCCTAAAGCTCTCTGTAAGTTTGAACCTATATAAATGTTAACCTCTGTAGCTGTTAACATAACTTTTTTGCCTTTTTATTTAACTGCTTTCCCACTATCTAGGAAAAACAAAAGGCTTTTGATCTTCATTTAAAGTTGCAGTTTTTATCCACTCTATTGCAGCAGGTGAGAATGCTTCATTTTCTATGTGTCTTCTTACATCTCTTATATAGCAAGAGATGCTGTAGAGTGATATTGAGGGTTACCACATTTCCCAAGCAAAATTCTCAAACTCAGAATGTTTTCCTGGAAATATCAGCCCTGAAAAATCATGCCTTTTGGCCAAAATCAATAATCATTCCAGAAAATTACTTTAAAATCACAGCTAGCCCTGTGTTATGATGTGAGTGATGAGCATGAAGTAGACATGTGGAGTAGACTGGCTCTCTTATTTGGCTTTGTGATGAAAATTTGGTTTTATTGGTAAAGAACAGAAGACAAAGATAAGGTGTATAATCCTCCTATTCTCATGTGTTCACCTATATTAATAAATTTGGAAGGAAAAAATTTAAAATTTTATTTCAGCAATAAGATTTTTAGCAATTTCTGACCATAATGGTCTTCAAAAACATTTCTAAGCTCCCAATTTAAAGAACAAACAAAACCCTTAATTCATTGTAGAGATTGTACACAGTGAGTAGGTACTTTCTCACATTGCTGCTAGTGTCTATTGCTTAACATTTGTCTAGATGGAAGGAGGTTTCATATTCTGTGCTATTTGAGTCTCAGCTTATGAAAATCAGATATTAAAACAGATTTTCATCTTATTCCCTGAGCAAATATATACTTATCTCGTATTTTAAAATACATGCTATTTTTAGTATGTCATATATAGTGGTAAGCAAATTAGTTCTGTAGCATTCTCTCAGTCATAAAGTAAGAGTCACTTTTTTGTGTCAAAAGTTGATGCTTAATTCAGCAAAACACTCCTCAACTTTTTCTTTTTTCCTTACTCTGAGTTAAATTTTGTGATAGGAATTTTAATCACCTTTTACCCATCTTGATTTTCTTCAGTAAAAATATCAAGGATGATTTTAAAGAAAAGATATTCTTCCATTTGTGCAATGTCACCAGCCTGTGTCCATTATAGATACTCGTACAGAATCCTGTGCAGATTTTAAGATTTAAATATTTCCATTTCCAACTTGCACCATAATATTTCACCTCTTGGAAAATAACTTCCTTTCTCATGATTAAAGGCAACTTGTCTCTAGAAATGAGGCATTACAAATTATTAGGAATAACATCTGTAGCTACATTAGGACAGTGGATTGCATTTGTTAGTAAAAATCTAATATTCAGAATTACCTAGCATAATCAAAAAGAGAGACTGTATTTATCTTTGTCGTTCTTTGGAGAATGTCAGTAGAATAATAGCTCGCTCTCTAAGATAATTTAGCTTTCTTTTTCTAAGTGAGTGCCCATAAATTAAGGTATTGATGTTAAGGTCAAGGCAGGAAGTCTTAAACTTGCACAGGAGAGTAATTCCTTAATACCATAGTTTGCCATAATATACTTGTCTTCCATCAAATATCAAGGCAAATTTTAGCTTTCTTTCCCAGTCTTTGTGGTAATGAGTGGTTAGGGCTCACTTTTAGGCCAAAAGATCTTTTGAAGGTCAGGGTTGACGACTGCCTTTGATGGCTGGACATTGATGGCTCTGTTCTTCCCACACTGTGACTTGGCCAGTGTCCTAGATCTCGCTTGCCTGTGAAGGAGATGGACTTTTGGTGGGCTTCTCAGGGCCTTCTCAAAGCTGTACAATGAACTCCCACGGGGTGGGGAGGTGAGGAGGCAGGTTTGGGTTTTGGTTTTGTTTTCATCAAGTTTGGATTCAGTCAGGTTACTCTGAAAAGATGAATCAACCAGTGGCAAAGCAAAACTTGTCCTCTCCCCAGCCCCCCTCAACTCCCTACACAAAAATGAAGGTATCGACTGAGAAACGGGCATGCGACTGGGGGCGTGATAGAACGGCTTAAGACCAGAGCTAAAAATGATTGCACAACAAGTCATCACAGACATGGTCAATACTGCCAGGGCTGCAAGTTTCCCTTGCTCTATTTCTTGATCTAACTATTGATGTCAACTGTTCCCTATTGAATTGCAAGTCACTGCCTCCCATGCCAGTTTAATAGAGCCTAACAATGGCATAACTTCATAGTAGCAAAGAAGAGAAAATGGTAATGGCAGAGTACATCATGGAGGAAAAATTAGTTCAAGTGATGGAGAACTTAACTGCTTTAGGAGCATTAAAACTAAAAGCAATAATGTTCATGCAAAGGAAACTTGATATGGAGATGTCATAGGCTGCCGAGATGCATACAGGGACTTAATGCTCACCTACTGTTGGCAGTTTGGACTCTTACGTTACTTCAGTTTTATCACTCTGCTGTACTTCCGTTACCTTGTGCAAGGATGCAAATACTGTTCTATAAAGCACCTTCCAGTGCAGCATTCTTAAGTAAAAAAAAGAAAGGAAATATCTGCAGCATCAGCAGGGAAAGGAAAGAGACAGCAGAAGAGAGGGAAATGGCTAACAGCCAGCAAGAGCTAGCTTAGACCACTAAAACCTTTCCATCTGTCCAACCACACATAGAAATGACAGTAAAGAAGTTTTACGAGGTGCTGTTTGTTATATTCAATACACGCATGTGTATATGTGCTCGCACACACACAATTTTTTAGTATTTCATTGGTTTGAAAACTCTTCCACAAGGAACTCGGGAAAATGAGCATCTCCTTCTGACTGGGTCTTTAATGTATTTTTAAGCGTGGACATTATTTATCATAAAAAGGATAAATGCATGTTTTCTTCATTCCATTAACCTCTTAATCTCAAATACAGTGAAAAATGATATTCTCATAACCAGTACAAACATTCAAATCTGGATCTGCTGCATCAATTTCATTTGGGAGGGGTGGTGTTAATCCATAAGTAGGGAAGCACAGTCGAAATTAGAATGCATCCCAGTGTTCTAAGGAGAATGGTTGCACTTACCTTTTCTGTGCTAGATATTTGTAATAGAGATTGTTTTCTGCGTCTATCACATCCCTATTAGTTCTTTGACTAGCTTGACAAGACAGATGGGAGAGACTTCATCATGGCATGATAGCTTTCTCTTTGAATCACTTACAGATGTTAACAATGACCTTTCCTGCAAGGGCAAGATAAATTAGCCAAGAGATCTTTATAGCAATTTGCAGTGTCCATCTACCAGGATGATTTTGGTGCGTGTGTGTCTGTGAATTTTAGGTGATTTTTATAGAACCTCATAACTCCAGAGTTTGGTAAGGGTGGTCGGAGAGGAGAGAGGGCTGTGAAGCACTAAAACTCCAGGACACTTTTTATTTTTTGGGGTTTTTTTTGTTGTTGTTTTGGGGGTTTTTTGGGTTTTTGTTTTTTTTTTTCTTACACATTAAATAATTATTTCTAGAGTGACCCACCAGGTTTGCAAACTGGCCATTTTAGAACATCAACTGTTTGAACAGCTTTTGACGCTGCTCAAAAAAGAGGTAGAAATTTATGCAAAAACATTAATTGAGAAACCCTGAACTCCCCACATGTTGATTTTATATCTCCCGTGGACAGACATTGATCTCTTCTTACTTCTCGGTAAAATGCAGCCCAGGGCAAAGCTGACTTCTAAATATCCTTTAGAAGAAAATCTTCACAAAGCTTAGATTTAAAAACATTGAAATATTGCTTGTGCTCTTAAGTTTTGGGAGATTAACTCTTCATATATACTCTAAGGAAAGTCACTTTCGCTTGCCATGCATTTCTTTACAGTGTTTAAACTCTAGTGCTGTATCCTTGTTATAGTATAAAAGCAGATATTTCACAAGCTTAAAGAAAAGCTTTAATATTGTGACTCCTGTGTCTAGCAAGATACCTGCAGGCTAGGATCAAGATGTGTTCATTGATGCAAACACTTTATGAACATCCATCTAGCTGCCTTACACAATGTTTAATGTGAAGCAAACCTTTGGTTTTAAAAGTCAAACACCATCTGCCACTAAGAACTTTCCTCAAAATTCTAGAAAAGCTAAAAAGCACATTTCTTTTTCGTTGAACTTTTCTTCCCCTATCCATTACGTACTGAGAAGGTAGGGTATTTTACTCAAAGTCTTGATTTCCTAAAGCTTCCTATCACAGAACACTTTACCAGGAAAACAAAAACCAAAACCCCTGTTTTGCAGTAATTGGACTGTAGTAAATGCCAATATGGATGATCATATTCTGGTATAAGAACATCTTTTTCTAATTTAATTTAATCTTTTTTGGAAATCCATCATTAGCTACAAAGGATAATAAAAAAATTAAGAAATAATGAACACTGAAGTGAGGCTACAGTTCTTGAAATGGAGAACATACATCAGTGAAGATGATGAAGAAAATGTAGTGTCTGGCCTTTATCCTTTTTTGTTCACTACTCATAGAATAGAATAAGAATTGGGTACTTGTAAAAGCAAATAATAAAACAAAATAACATTGATTTCCTCTTCTGTCCTATAAAATTATTGATCTGTTTTTAACCTAATTGGCACTTGTGAAAATAAATGGAAAAAACAGTAGGCTCTTTATGAGGTTCAAGTATTTGTTCCCAGTAAGAGAGTCCTAGGCCTAATCGTTTAGGACTGTGTTGGCTGCCCTAACAAGCTAAAGATCTGTGTGTTGTAGCATACCGTATTTGCTTTGTTCTTCTCTTTAATCTCATGTATCCAATTATTTCTTGTAATTTGGAGAAATAACAGTGCTAAAGATGCCTTAATGTATTGATATACAACAATCAAGTACACACTGCTAAAAAAGTAGTTTTTCAGTAAAAGTCTTATCTAACATAAAAATGAAGCACTAATTACAGGAAAGAGATAATAAGAGAGGTTTTCCAGTTAAACCCACCAGAGTCTGTGTGAAGCAAGGGAACGTTATTTCTCCTATATCCTGCCTAGGAGGCCAGCTGACATTGATGAATACAATGTTTGCATAACACGCAGACATTTTTAATCGGTTATACTTTTCTGTACTATAGAATTTACTACATAGAATCCACAGACTGTTTTCTCAGTTTTGATCCTCAGATATTTTGTTTGTGGAAAAATTTACAGATGGGTGGGCCCTAATTCACATGCATAAGTATTTGCAGGTTTGAGGAATGAATTACATTTAGCTCTAAACTTCCCACACTTTCTTTTAGGCAAAGCAACACTAAAGGTACTGTACATAAATTCAGTGACAGTACTTGTATTGACTTCAACAAGCTTTGGCTCAATCTCCAAACTGTAGAATTTGGATGTTGAGCTTTTGATGCTTGCGGGTGTGTCAGGTGAAATTTTATTGCCATCAAAGGAGTTGTTGTGAATCCTAAAGCTCTGTGAGAATCATCAGAATCAGGATAGTTAATTACAAATTGCAAATCATAAATCAGGAACACTGATAAAAAGGCTTACATTTGTTTAAAAAAAAAAAACCAAACCAGATAAAAGTGCATGCTTTTCTTTGGTATTTGATATAATTTATTTCATAAATATTAAAAAAAAGGTAAATTTAAATTTTTAAAAATCAAGATACAAGTGTTTACATGCTTGTAGCTCAATCTTTGTTTTTTGGGGCTATTGTATAATTTGTAGCAAACATCTTTGTAAACTGCCATCCTGATAGGGCTGCTGAAGATTGCTTTCCCGTGTTTGCAGCTGCAATGCAATGGCTCCTGTGGATATGGAGACAGATGATTCCACATCCGTTTGCCAGTACCCAAAGAAGACAACTGTGTTTTAAAACGCTATTGCAAAAGTAGCCTTATCTAGCTCACTCGGATTTTAAAGCTGGATATTTGTGTGCTCCTTTGTGATAAGACCAGTAGACATTGGGTTGTGGAAGAATTGCATGTGTATGTTGCTTTGCATGCTGTATCAGTGTGCATACGTGAAAAGGGGATGGAGAAAAAGAGAAGTAGATTCCATAGATTCCAATTTCATCACACAGTTCTTGTGTCTGTTCACAGCAATTAGCCAGATATATTGTTTCAGCATGGCTAAAGGTACTATTAGCAAGGTGATTTTACATATTACCTCTCTGTGCTAATTTAATGCTGTTGTTTTCTCTGTCTATTCTTGTAACAAAACAGAAGTACTCTGCTGTCTCTCTCTGCAACATATCTACAGAGGTCCTGAAAGTCATCAATGCCACTGAAGAACTGATAGCAGAATCCACTGGTCCGTGCGATTTCCCAGCTGACATTCAAGACAGAGGAAGAGGGACGTTCCCACTGGGAACGGACCCTGTCAGACTTGACGAGCAGCTCACCACACTGGAAGAAAACGTAAGAACATGAATCACTATGTGAAAGTGTCATGTCTGTGAGTGAGTGTACCTATGTGTGTGTGCCAACTGGAAAGGGAAAGCGCACAGGCAGCATCAGTGGATGTTCAGAATTAATTTTAGGTTGTTAAACAAATACACAAACAGAATTAAAAAAATCCTGTTTCAAAGGGGTACTCAGCTGTGTTAGGGGTTTTTTTAATGTGTGCTTTAAAACATTTGGGGGAGGGTGTAAGTTGGATGTGTTGGGTTTTAAAACTAATTTTAGAATCCCTACCTCAAAAGTTAACTTAAGCCCTCCGAACGTCTGTGGCTGCGCAGCTGTGCCATGCCTTGCTGAAACCACACATCTCCAAGTCCCAGCACAGCCTCATTATTGTAAGGACAGGTAGGGGAAAGCATGTCCCCAGTCACACAGCGAAAAGTGGAGGAGCTCTTCTTCCACCCACACTCCCCCAGCATACCGCGCTAAGCACCCAGGGAGCCAGAGCCACCTGCTGCACTGTTAAAAAGAGCAGTCTGGAGAAGCCGAATTAAACAAACATTTCTGCTTGGCCACATCCAAATCACCCGTCCTTTTTCATGAGTACCTGTTATCTGCAAGGAAATGTGTAATGCTGAATCACAGAGGGAAGTCAGTATTCACTGGAAATTTCTATGCATCCACTTAATGGAGTCGGTACACCTGTAACTTTTGATTTTTCTCTTCTTCCCACATTTAACTGATTACATTTCAGTGATTTTTTCCTTCATTAGGAGCTTTTAAAGATCTCACAGGAATCTGGGCTGTCCCATTATAACATCCTGATCAATTCCAGAAAATAGATCCTGATTTTCTTTAGCCCAGGAAAACTTTCAGACAGAATCTTTTCTTGGGGGATAAAATCAGTTTCCTCCACAGAATCGCACTTCCACAGCAGCCCCAGGCTAGGGACAGAGGGGGAGATAATCCATGGCAACAAGGGCCAGTCCTGGCACTGGGCCTGTCCTAATCCAGAGCCCTCCCACCAGTTCCACAACTCCCTGGTCCCTCTCACCACACCTTTTCTGAGCTCAAATATCCCAGCTTTACTTTGGTTTGGAGGTTCCCAAGCTAGATCCTACCCCTCCTAACGTCATCTGCTCCAAAACCTTTTCCATCTCAGAGCTTTCCCCCTGCCCACACCAACAGGATGCCCTCCAACCCACCTCAGAGCACCTTTGCTCCTCCCCAACCAGCTCCTGATCATAACCTGACCTCCAAACCTCTCCTTCCCACCTCTCTTCAGCCTTCCCAGGCATCCCACTGTGCCAGCTGAGGTGCTCCTGCTCCTCCTCGCTTCCACACGCTGTCCTGGTTGCATCTCCTGCCCTCCGTCGTGGGGCACCACAGCCACCCGAGCCTGCCCTGCCATGGAGCTCTCCACATAGCGGCCATGCTCCTCTCTGGGAGGGGAACTCAAAACAAACAAGCAAAATAGGCTTGGGAGTCCTCCCCAGCAGGGCTGGGAGGGCAGGACAGTAGGATGTGTCCAGGAGACGCTGGATGTGTGACAGCTCAGATATGGCCGTCCGCAGAATGGTAAAGGCTTCCCATAGCAGTTGCTGCTCTGGTGCCTGGAGAAGGGTATAACTTGAGCTTGTGGTGAGCAAAGTGCCCTCTTCATGCAACCTACCGTGGTATCCATTTCATTCTTACATGACAGATGCACCCCACAACAACTTCTAGTTGAGTTTGATTAATTTTTTTTTGAATGATAGAAATAGATAGATGGGAGATTTTCTCCCCTGTGAAATACTGAAGCATCCTAGCTCCACCCACCACAGAATGCATTTGTCAGGAGGGTGAATACAGAATGAAAATCCAAGTCCAGGCTGGACCACGTCTTTAGAAAAACTAAGAAATTCCTCCGGAGGACAGAGAGCAATTTGGGAAGAGTTCCTCCCACATTT
Source organism: Morus bassanus (assembly GCA_031468815.1). Taxonomy (NCBI): domain Eukaryota; kingdom Metazoa; phylum Chordata; class Aves; order Suliformes; family Sulidae; genus Morus; species Morus bassanus. The sequence continues at coordinate 50,577,861 of CM062567.1, read as the reverse complement.
TTTCTCTGTAGAACTGTATTGTAAACTATCTCAGGTGCCATTTTTTCCCCAGCTACACTCTGACAATCTCTCCCATCCTTGTGGAGCTTTGGCATCAGTGGAGCCATGGCCCCTAGTCATTAATTCAGGCTGAGCATTTCTCTCTGAGCAGAAACTGGGCACTGAGGCAGAGCATTTCTTGCTGTGTTGTTGTCTTCCTTGTAGCATATCCCTGGTTTAGCTTCTCTCAATTCCCTGCATAATTCATAAGGTATCCAGCTGAGCCTTGCTGGGTCCCCACACTACATCTTTCTCTGCCCCACGCAGGATTTGAAGTAGATGGCAAAACTTCACGGTTTCAAGATTTCACCACCACACTCCATAGCAGAGTTAAAGAGCCTTTAGAAATCCAGGAATCTATAACTTTTCCCAGTGCAGATGGGAGCATATCTGCATGCAGCACATCCTCTTTGCAGCAAGTTTTGGAAGAGGATCTGGGTGTACATATAGACACTTTGTTCATTTGTGCTTTCTGGAGCATTTCGGGGACTGTGCACACACCAGTGGGGAGAATGTGGAGCCACTTGTACCGGCACAAGGTCGGGTGGGGTTTTGTTGAAGCTGTGCATACCTAAATGGTAGTAAAATAAGTCTCCACAATCTGAATATGCATGTATGCATAAGGGCATAATGTAGTGGAGACCTGCAAGTACCCCATTGCTGCTTGGAAGCACAATTGTTCAGGTAAAGAGAAGATTCTTTAGAAAAATCTTTTTTTTAGATCTAGCTGGAAAATGTTCAATAAAATTAAAATTTAGCACATGTAGGGGCTGATTGAGTTACAAAAACATTGATGACCTTCCCTTCCCATGTTTTTCTATCAGTCCTCTTTTCTTTAGGTTTTTCCCCGCCCCCCCCCCTTGAAAAGTACAACTTACTGTGCAGAGAATTTTGGCACAGCATTTAAATGCATCCTTTCTTTAAGTTTCTAAAGATGTTTCTGTTCATAATGTTCCTTTTTCTTCTTTCTCTGTGCTTTTAGACATGACAGGGAAATAAAAAAAATCACCTTTTAATCTGAAGTGGCTGTGGTATGTTGCACCACAAAGATGTATCATTTAAATGAATGGAAGGAATAATTAAACCCCACAAAAGCAGGGGCATTTCTATTTAAATCAGCATGATAACTTTATGGCCCACCTGTGTCTCCAAATACTTCAGCAAAGATGTTAAATAAGATCACTTACTTGTTCTAGGTACATTTTTCAAAGATTTCATGCCTGCCGTTAGACTGTGGTCTTACAAGATGCAGTTCATACAAGATGTAGTGAATTTGTTTCTTAGCAAAGTCACATACATGAAAAAATGCATATACATTTATGCTTTGAAATAACTGATACAAAGGAAAAAAAAACCTATTGCAAGCAATGAAGAAACAAAAATAAAATAAAAAATAGTGAAAGTAAACACGTAAATCTTAATCTAGTCATTCTCCACCATTTTTGATCCATAAAGTCACAGCATGGCCAGAAATTATTTACCTGCATGATCTAGGAATTGCAGGTAGGTATAATGACCTGAGTGGAAAACAGGTACGAAGTGAAGGTATCTGCTCAAGGATCTGGTTCAGATCCTGTTTGCTTGCCTCTTAAACCATGAAATCAGCCACAGAATATGTTTAATTCATGCTAGCTTTGTAGCACCGTGGTCTTTATTGCTATTAGAGTGAGGCTGCCAATGGGGCAGATCAGAATATATATTTCCTTTCCACAGGTTGTTACCAGCCTCATAGAAACAGACTCTTGGCTATCTACTAGATGGGCAAAAGGTGCAGTATTTTTGCATGGGTCTGCACAATTTTAAGCACAGATGTCAAAAGCTAATGCTTGAAAATTACCCTTTTTTATAAACCAGAGACCTCCATCTGGCCGTGTACACATAAAACACAGTGTATCATGAATTATTGCTCCAAGGAGCTGAATGGTAAATGAAACCTTTACCTGCAGTTACCAGAGATATTGTAGGTGGGTCAGAATATTAAAAGTTGTTTGATTTTAGGGAAGATCTCTGAATGATAAAGTCTGTTAAAGTCTATTGACCCTCCACAGATTCATTCCAAAGGGCCAGGAGGTGGGAAGGTTTTGGCTGCTATATATTTGGGTGAGAGCAGGATGGGATGGAAAACTGTGTTATACATGTAAGCACAGTTACTCGATAAGAAGTTAATAACCATACGCTGCTTAACAGTTATTCTTACAGAGTTTTGATTGCCAGAAGGCATTAGGCATGTTTCAGTAAACACAGCTTTATATGAGGTGTGATCTGTTGGCTTCCCCCTGTAGACTTCAGGGGTTTTGTTACGCAACTGAATTATCAAAAAATAAAAAAGTAAACTTTTCAGGTGGTTTTGTTTTTTTGCTGGTGAATCTGGAACAAATCTGTTTTGGAATATCATTGTAGCACCTATGAAATTTGGAGTTCAGCCACCTCACACCTCCCTTCTCTTTGTGAATGTGTGTTTTCAGATTATTCCCCTGTGACTTTCCTCTGCCAGGTAAGTCTCCCTGTAGGAGAGGAAGCTCAAAAGTGTCATGGAACATGCAGTCTGCTCAAACCTCCATGCCCACAAAACAGAAATCATTGACACCTCTCCCTGCCTTGGCCCTGCAGGTGTACTTGACAGCTGGCACGGTGTATGGGCTGGAGGGGCAGCTGACCAACCTGGAGGACGCCGCACGCAAGATCAACAGTGTTACTGCAGAATCTGAGCTGGCCGATCTGGAGGATCAGGTGGCCACAGCAGCTGCCCAGGTTCATCACGCGGAGCTTCAGGTGAGGATAGCGGCTCCTCCCTACCTGCAGGTTTCACACTGCCTTGCCTAGCGCTTACCTTTTGTCCACGCACACTTACTTTTGATATCCTTTTGTACCGCAGTGGACTGATGATCCAAGGATGCTGACTGCATCACAGGAGCTGAGCAAAGCTTAACTGAGATGCATAATTCAGACCCGCCAGATGTACTATATTTGTTTGCTTCTTCCCCCAGCTTGTTTTCGGACATGGGAGTGCAACAGCCTGTTACTGCAATACTGATACCAAACCTGCTCCTTGCTGCCAGGCAGCTCACATGGTACACTCTCTGTCTAATCAGCAGATTGTAAAGCACTTTCTAAAAGAAGCCGGTGTCAGTACCATTCAACCAAAAAAGGCCAAGGGCAGCCAGCCGCTGAGCCAAGCACAGAGCCTAGCACTTGCAAGCCTGCCTTGGGATTTAGGCGCACACATCCCAGCCAAAAGGCAGTTGCTCTTGTGGGCTGTGAACTAGTGTCTCTCTAGTGGGCTCCAGAAAGTCTGGGGCTCAGAAGAGAACATCGTGATCTGGTGCTAAAAGCTGAATGAGGTAACGCTGCCAGACCTCAAGGGGATAACACTGCTAGCAACTCACTGCCGATGATTTCACTGACCAGTCTGTACCAAGCGAGGCACTCTGACCTGCCTGTGCCAGGCTTTAATGGGAGGTACCTGTTTTTTACTCAGCAGCAGCATGCTCAATTTAGGACTGAGCAAAGATCTGAGAGTCTGACATCTCTCTGATGTCAGAAGTGCACTGCTGCACTAGATGGTGAACTGGCAGTGACATTTTGTTGGCTTTGGTCATTATTTTATGGTAAGTATGTTAATGGGGGTGAGATGTGAGGAGGAGAGAGGCCTAAGGTATGCAGGGAGGATGACAAAGAGGCCAGCTGAATGTCTTCTGCAGAGAACAGCTTCAGGTGTCATCGTGAATCAGGAGTTGGGTTATATGTCTGACTTCTCTGACACTTCTCTCCCTTGTAGTAACATTTGTTTCCGCTAGTCTTAACATCAGCCTACCTTCCCCCCAGATGTTTCCTTTCTTGGACTTTTGTTTTTCCTAGCAATTTGTTTTCCATTGAGTATTTTTATATAATGTGTACCTGCATTTATGCATGTTTGTGTTTAACATATACATACACTTATAAATGTTTAAGGTCAAATGTTTAGATTTTGTGACAGAGGATGTACTTTGTGTGTGCATGAAATCAATTTTGAATTAAGAAATATGTCCCACAAAGTCATTCTTTGAATGTAGCCTTTGAAAAACACAGCTTGAGTGAACTTGGGATTATGCAGCTAAAGGTAACTGGGATATGGCAGACGGGGGTTTTCTCTCCTCCTTTCTTTTTTTCCTCTAAAGGAGTAAAATGCCTCTTTCTTGAAGTGACACGGTAGGTTGGATTGTTCTTTTACTGCATCTTTACTAACAAATTAAGCCACTTTTTGCATTAGGACTAAAGATTACAGGAAAGTATCAGAATTGCTGAAGAAGTTAGCCATCTGTTCATATTTTTTGATTTAAAGAGAATTTGACTGGGGGAGGGTTATATTCTAGAAGTGGCATCCACAGTAATTTTAAAACTTCTTTTTCCCCCTCCCCGTCTGTCTGTCTCTCTCTTTTATTTTCTTTGAAGATTTCAGATATTGAGAGCAGAATATCAGCTCTCACTGTTGCAGGCTTGAACGTGGCTCCATGTGTTCGCCTGACAAGGAAACGGGATCAAAAGCAAACAAACCAGGTGCCAGAACATTATGTAGTATTCAAAAATACATTGGGGAAATCTTGCCTCTTTTTCTGTAGTGGAGTTGAGTAACGCATATGTGTTGTTTACAGATGCATACAATAGACACATCAAGACAGCAGAGGAGAAAACTTCCAGCTCCACCAATAAAAGGTGCACTTAAGTTGTTACATACATTATAGAGAGAGAGAGTCTGTCCTTATAAGGTTCAATATAATGTGCAGTTCAGCAAAGTAAGGGGAAGATTAAGTTACCAAATGAACGGAGAAAGCCTAAATATGTCCACCCTCCTCATTTCCCATTGTACCTGCAGTACATAAAATACCCATTTGTCACATTAAAAAGCATCACCACTTTCTCTTTCCATGGAAGTTGTGACAGTGGCAAATTAACAGGAGCAGAAGCAGAAGGCTGGGAAAAGCAAATGAGAAATGCTGAATACTTGTCCTGCAGCAGGGATGCTGCTACTCTGGAGTGCCTGGTGTTAGGCTGTGAGGCTCAAGCAGTCGCAGTGTTTAATTACCAAAAGCCAGTTGCCACCCTCCACAACTCTGTTGCTTTTCTTAAAGCCTATGTCTGCTGATTTCAGTCCATGTGATGTGGCTCAGCGATGCTCCTGGTATGTGAGCGTATGGCTGTGAATTGGCTTTATAAAATAAAGTGCTTTTTTCTTTCATGTTTTCCCTTTTTTTTAAATCCCACAGTGCATTAGCTCTGACAATTCTAGGGCCTGCTTCACCTTGCATTGCTCTTGTTTGACTCTTGTGTAATTCCACTGATTGACAGGGCCTCAAACTTTAATAAATTTGGAGTATCACAGCCTGCTGTTTTTCATTTAAATTAAATCCAGCTTTCCTCACACGTCTTAGGGGAAGTTTTATCTCTCTAGAAGCTGTGACTCTTCAGGAGTATTGTTACATCTGCTTCAATCTGTTATGTGAAAAATCTCCCTCTTTGTATTCTTCCCAGGTGAAAAAATAGATGGTTCTCCAGTTACCACTGTCAGAACGTTTAACAGAAACTTCATGCTTCAAGGATCTCTAACACAAAGAACTAAAGAGAGGAAAAGCACTGCCAAGGACTTAATGGTAAACTCATAACAAATGTTTTTAAAACTGCTGTTAAAAGCAGTAAATAGAGAGATAGCGATATCTGTCTAGGCAGCTATATTTCAGCATCTTCACAAAACTTCTTTTAATAGTTTGAGGAAAAAGAATAGAGACCACTGAGGCAGCTCTGAACAAATGCAACGGGTGTCGTTGCAAGCTGTCTGACTATATACCATAGTATAGAAGCCATGCAGTCCTGAATGTTGGCCTGTGTGAATGTATTCTGGCTGTCAGGTCTCCAGGAATGTGCTACCCTTATTTAAAAGAAAAAAAAAAAATTAGTGGTCCCCTGCAGTTCAGACTCCTGAACCAGACCCTCACAGAGCCAGCTGCACACTGTAACTCAGCAGGTAAGGGTCACCTTGAATCTCACTAATTTTTGAGAAATGTTCAAAGGTTACCTAAGTGGAATTTAAGGGGTAGGTAGGCCATGCATTGGCTCTGCAGGGTTTGAACAAATAGGTTTCACCATACAGCTGTCAATCATCTCTTCTAGAGCAGCTGTAGAAGGATAAGGAAAAAAGCTGATTCTCCCGAAGCAGTCTGACACTAGATATGTGTAAAATAGGCAGGGAGTTGAGAAGGGGAAGGACCTGGCCCCCATGAAGCTTCAGCGAGCTTGTTTTGTGTTTTGCTCATGTTTTTTTCTTTCCTGTCCCTCTCTGTTCTAGGAACCTGCTATAGGATCTGCTGTGATGTACTAAACTTACACTTCCCTACTGCCAATAACACACTGCCTAAGGCTGTACACTAGAGTGCCTTTACTTAACAGCCATTGTGTATGTCCAGCTGAAAATGGACCCTCAAGAACCCACAATGCCTCAGTTATAGGGCTTCGTTTGGATACCTCACTGAGAAAGCTGTCCAAGTCTTCAGCATTGTGGTCTGCTAAAGGAAACTCTGCCTTAAAGTTCTCACAAGACTCTAGAAAGGATGCTGAGTTTCAAAAGCAAGGCTCCACATTTTAAGATGCACTTTTTCTCCCCATTGATTGTACTAAAGTATGTCGTCTTTAAACTGCAGTATGTTTTTGTAGACTCAGTAAATCATAATTATAGGCCAATATTTCATACAAAAAGAAAGAACAAAGCAGACCTGTGATCCATATTTGCTGGCCTCTTACTATTCACGTAGGCATCCATCTTGTCGAGCAATAACAACAACTCTGTGCAGCGTATGCTGCTTTTCAGCTGCATGGTGGGAGTGGAGAATCAGCGTACCTAGCTCTGCTCCCAGTGAGTTAGTAGAAGTTTTGACCAGGTTTGTAGGAGGAGATGCGATGTGCAAAGACTTCTCTGTTCACTGAGGGTACACTTGGCAGAGTTAATGTTCTAGCTCCAGAGCTAGGTATTTTGCTCTTGGCAGCAGGGGAAACACGGATGTCACATTGAGCCGTGAATTGGTGGCAGCACATATGGACCAGATGTGTGTTGAGTTACCATCCTGGTGTCTGGAAATACCTGAACACTGCTGTGAAACCCACACCTTTGTATGTCTCGTTCTTCTTGGTAGCATTGTCCTCTTGGTGGTGTCCAACCATGCTGTAGTTCAGAATAAATTCTGACCAAATCTTTAAGATTGGAAAAAGAAAGTAAAAGCATTGCGGATGAGACCTCTGCTGACTGGCTGGTGGTAGTAGAGTGGCTGCAACCTGTAAGAGATTCCTTTCTGCAGTTTCCTCGCTTTTCTGAGGAGGGGGAAAAATGTAGCCCGGGTGTTTCTTTACTAGTCTGTAGCCAATGTGGAGTAGCTGGGGCCCGTCACTGGTGCCATGTGCACCCCAGTACCATTGGACCCCTCTGAATTGGACTGGGAATAGTAAAATTTCTTCTTTCATTTCTTGAGACCTTTGAAAGGTGAGCCAAACTGGAAGGCCCTTGAGCAGATGCCCAGGAGGGAAAATGCTGCTTACAGGTGTGCCTCTCACCCTTTTTAGGGAGGACCTTGCCGATTTGTGGTACTTTTTGCTCTGAAGAATACAAAGGGGAAGTAGTTAGAGGACGTGATAGGCCAGTGAATCCCTTATCTTCCACACAAAATGCAGAGCAGGTACCCAAATGCAGACTGGGTTGATGTGAAACATGCTATGAAAGAGGGCATGGGCTGGCAAGTTCCCCCTCGGCGTTAAGGAGCGGTGAGCTCTCCTGAGAGCAGTGGGTGCCAGGGAAGGGGGAGAGCTGCTCCTTTCCCTGTGCTCCCAGCGAACACCCACTAGCAGAGTGCTGCACGTTACCTGCCATGTGGCAGGAAAGCAGTCCCCTGGGACACCAGGCCGTGAAATGTCTATGGTTGGGCAAATATGAGCAAAACTGGGCAAATTTCCTGGCTAGGCTGGATTTAGGGGGCAGGTGGGGAAGGTAAGGAATGGCTGGATGGGACAGTTGGAAAAATAGTGCCAATTGCAAATCTGCCACCCACATTTGACATCGAGCTTGTCAGTAAACTGACATCCAGCTGCATGTAAGGAACCCTTGGAAAAAATACAACCATCTTCCCACCTAGAATACATAAGCATCGCTCCATCCCTTCAAGGAATTTCCATCTGCCCAAGATCTGACCTGATGTGTTTATTCTGTGTGAAATTATGCCTTCTTCTACTCTCACACAATACTAGTTCACTGGAATTGGTTTGCACAGATGTGAGGGCAGAATTTGGCCCACTCTGTTTAATATATAAATATATATATAAAACAAATAGATTTTATTTATATATGCAATCCAGTAAAGGAGATTAAACAGAGTAAGATGCCTAGTAATTTTTTGTTATCCAGTCTCCTTCCCCTTCCTTTACTGTTCTCATGTATGTATACAATCCATTCCCAGGTTCTGGTTTATGCAGGTATGTGTGTTATGAAATGTCATTAATGGTGGTTGGTCTACATATTCGTCTAATAAATAATAACTAATATTGTGTATGTAATATCAATCAGAAATGACTAATTTTAATAGAATAACTCTTTGGCTTTTGTTCTGTTAGTGTGATTTAAACAAGCCAACAAAGTTTGGAATAGGCTGTTTTCCTTAAGAGGCATGAAAAGCAACTATTATCGTGTTACAATGTTAAAATATTCAGTCTTCTTTGACAGAAAAATGTGTACTGTGTAGGCATTGCAAAAAAAAAAAAAAAGAAAAAAAAATCCCACCTGCTATGAGGCATTTGAATTTTTACAAATGTTTATTGTGCCAAATACGTGCAAAGATATAATTTACTGTTTTAAAAAAATCATAAAAGCATATGTTATAGCACACAAAGAATTATTTTGTCATCAAGTGATTTCAATCTTTAGTGTTAATATTTATATTTAGATTAATTTTTATAAATGAAAATATTTTAATGGGTAAAATGAAGACTATATGATCTATTTGATTAAGTCTGAGTGAATATTAAGCTTGCCTTGTTGTTGTTATCTGCATACTCACCAAGAATTATTGTCAAGAGAAATGATAAAAGAGTAAAAGCAATTTATGAAAAGAACACCTTTTCAAGGACTTGATTCATAAAAAAACCCCAGAAGTTCTTCTCTGTTGTTTGGATTTATGTGCACCTCGGCCAGGAAGCGTGCAGAACACGCTGCTGCCGCACACAGAGCTCAGGTGCTGCCTGTCCACAAATGACCCATCCCCAGTTACACCCAGGAGACCTGCAGCTCCACAGAATTACCTTTGTTAGCTGAGGGGAAGGATGCACGTTAACATACTTGATTCAGGCTTTTTCCGCTGGGGCTGGGGTGGGAGGGACCCTGTTAGGAACATCTGATGGTTAGTCTTCTGCCAACTGTTGAGTCTGTTGGGCAAAATACCATCTCAACCAGAACTTCTCAGGCAGAATTTCTATAACTCTCACGGGGATGGCTACAAAATGGCAAAGTGAGCAAGAGCCCTTCTGATAATCGTAGTCTAGTACTTCCAAAGTCACATGCGATGAATGCTGATCAAAATATTTCTTTATCAGCATATTTTCTCCACCGTAAGGGCATTCATTTAAACTAGCACGTTTTAAGTAACACTCTGGGTGTTATATGTTGTATTATAAATAGGAGTAACTACCTTATTATAATAAAAATCCACTCCTTGCTGACAGACCATTAGCAAAGAAAAAAAAAGGGTTAAATTATCTGCAGTTATTAATTCAACCTCTGTTAAATTTTAGTAGTAATTCTAACAAAGCACAAATAGAAATGCAAGTTCATTCTAATTCATCTTTTGCAGAATGATTCATGGCCTGGATTTAACTGTCAGTCATTAGCTAAATTATAAACTATCTTTTTTTCTATACAAGCTGTAGATTAAACTGAGTTCAAATATTATTGCTGGTAATAGTTATTAATCAAGATTAAACATATTGTAAATAACACTTCTTATAAAATGAATATAACAGAGTTAATTACCATGGCAAGCATGAGTATTGAGCCGCAACCCCAGGCTTATTGATGCGGAGTAATGTAGTAGATGGTACATTGCTTGTGATCCTCAAAGAGTGATTTTAGCTTGATCAGATAATGCACTTAAACAACTGCATTGTTTTAAAGGGAATCAGCTAGTTTAGGCCTTTGCCCCTTTCGGATAATGGTGCATGATTACATGCAGTAGGCACCAAACTACTCTGAAGAGTTTAATTAGCCAATGTTATTTTTTCTTCAGCAGGGAGAAAATACTTATCTTTGATAGGAGCTCCTTTTTTTCATTAATATATCTCTCCAGCAGGACAGGAAGACTCATAAGGAGGCCGTGGGTAGTTCAGGGCTACATTCCTAGTATCTAGCCGTCCTAGAGGATGTTAACAATCTATATAAAAACTACACACAGAGCACCAGCATTTCATGCCATTAATGCAGGAACATTAAAAATTAGTGAGAGTCTTTTTTTCTTTCTTCCAACCATTGCTTTTTATTTTTACATATCAACAGCCATTGACTTTGAAATGTGAGAGGAAGGCTTCATGATACACTTAACACTGCAGACTTTAAATCCCAGCACAAAAGCTGTGTGGTTTTTGGATAAACCTAATGTTACAATGAACAGCATCAAGGGATTGGTGGGGAAGTAAGAGCAAGAAACATTTTTATAAGCTATGGTTGCACTCAGTGCTAGTGTCCATGCATTGTCTTTTACCTGCACCCTGAATATGTTTCTTTTCGAAGGAACTTGCACAAGGAGCAGAAAGAAGAGCAGCGTGGGACTGCTAGGCAAAAAGCAGAACTGGAGGTCTGAGGTGCAGGGGAGGGTGCAATTCAAAGAGCAGAAGTTGGGTCACCGCCTCGGGGAACGGGGATCACCAGTCATTGGCTTCTGTGTCTGACACTTTTTGCTCCCACAAAGCGTTCAAGATGAAATCCAGGTGCCTGCTCACAGGCCTCAGGCTGCCATGGCTGCTTCTCAGCTGCCTCTTCCCGAACCGACCGATGGGGCGAACGCCACGGCCCACATACCAAAAAGGATCAATCTCAGGACCTGGAATTCAAAGCGGTCAGTGAAGCATCTACCACTGTACTTAAAGGCAGCACTTCCTGAACATCTTGAACCATGAACATGAGGGTGTTAAGACAGCTTATTTGTAGCCCAAGGAAAAAAAAAAAAAACAAGGGGAAGGTTGCAGCCAGACACACAACTTTCTAGTTCCTTTGAGGGCCACCTGCCATGTGTAGAGCCCAAAGGAAGAGGGGTCGGATGCAAAATTAGTTTTCATCCATCTGGGCTGCAACCTGCAATTCGAACATAGGCCAAAGTACCCATCAGTTCAGGAAGGCACAGCGTGCTTTAAAACTGATCCGAACCCTGGAAGAGGTTACCATGCGGCCTACATCCAGAAAGACCATGGTAGCTCCCTGTCTGCCACTTTTAAACTGTCCTCTCGTAGCTAAAGTCCTGAAGGTCCTACTGTCCAGCCTCCATTTCTGCTGTATGCACCAGGTACGGGATCTCTACAGGCTAACAAATCCACTGGATTGCAGAGGGGTTCCTATGTGAGAGGTAAACATAAAAAGCTAATTCTTGTTTACTTAGGAAGTTGTTTTCAGGGATGACTTTTTTTCTTTTAATGCATCTGAAGTACACTTATACTAGACTTATTTTTATAGTCTAGTCCAGTTTCAGAGCATGTGTGGAGAGGGGTGTAGTTGTATTAAAAGACTAAGATACAGCAACAGGGAAAATCTACAAAGCACTGGAGATGATGCCACCCCAAGGAAATGCCAAATCATTCCAAAGCTGGAGGAAAGTCAGGAACAGGAATAAATTTCAATTTTAGTGCATTATATATCATCCAAGTCATCTGAAAGTCTCAAGCAAGGCAGCAGGATTTTCCCCTGTGCATTTTGATGCTCGAACAGAGAAAATAAAACATCCACTTTGGCTATGAATTTCTCCATAAATACATCTCTTAAGTCTTTCCACACAGTATTTAACACCCCTCCTGCACACCAAAACCCAAGTAATTTCACTTTTTCACCTGGGTACCTAAAAACTGAGGCTCCCTACATCCCTAGTTCTCTTTGAAAGGGGAAACGTGTGCTGCTGACAGCCCACGTGCCTTACTAGCCAAGGCACTCGTGTTAGGACGAGAGGAAATGGCCTCAAGCTGCACCAGGGGAGGTTTAGATTGGGTATTAGGAAAAATTTCTTTACTGAAAGAGTGGTCAGGCACTGGAACAGGCTGCCCAGAGAGGTGGTGGAGTCACCATCCCTGGAGGTATTCAAAAAACATGTAGACGTGGCACTTTGGGACATGGTTTAGGAGGCATGGTGGTGTTGGGTTGACGGTTGGGCTTGATGATCTTAGAGGTCTTTTCCAACCTTAATGATTCTATGATTCCTCCCCACACCCACCTCTCTCCCACTCCACATACAATTATCAGCCTTTGCTCCTTGGGGGAAGATGAGACTTCCTGATAAAGATTTTCTCAAAAATCTTTTGGACTGTGCATTAGCTTTACTTGGGACATATGGTATTGTCCCTCAGCTGGCCAGCCTCAATTCCTCACAGCATCTCTGAAAAGAGACAATTCAACCACTTGTATTTTGCCTTTCAGACAAGTCGTGGTTCCAGACAGAAATGAAGATATCTGTGAAGCAAACTTAAGCTTCTGGCCCTTGCTTTCTTGTTACTCTATAAAAGTAGCTGTGAACTACCCCAGGTCTACAGAACACAGCTGAAAATTTGATGGTTAAATATTCAATGTATACTGCCTTATGTTTTCTTTGTCAGTCTTTTGTACATTAGTGTTTCCTCCAGTATTTATAAAAAATTACACTATTTCCCTTGGCTAATTAAGGGCTGTGAGAAGGAGATTAAGTTCTGTATGTGCTCTTACAAGTGTAAATGGAAGTACAGGACACCATACCACCATTTTACCATAGAAATACCCACATGCTGAGCTTTGCCTGACAGCCCGACCCTGATTCCTCAATGCACCAGAGACCACGGGGTCACCATATGGGAGTCCATCGCATTACATCAGGTGAGACTCATACTTACTTCTGTTGTCTATGTGATGCTTAAATGGCCTGCTCTGTCCTGAAGCAAAGCTGAGGGATACCAAGAGCACCAGCACATAGACAGTGACCAGCTTTAAGTGCTTGGGTGACCACTGGGCACGTGGTGTCCACGAGATCGGACGCCACATGATGGAGCGGTGGTGGGAAGGCTGTGAGGAGAAAAGTGAACATGGGGAACACATACAGGTTAAAGCTGTCAAGGTGAAGGAAGATGTCAACTGTAACAGCATGTCCCTATCCATCAGAGCCATGTCATGACTAAGTTCTGTGAAACAGTGAGGCTGGGAATGTCCTGGATATTTCTGTTTGAAGGCAAAGGCTATGCAGCAAGCCATCTACTGAGGTAAGACTTGCAACTTGAGTGTTTTCTCACCAACAGTGAAAGCCCCTGGCACGGCTTCACAGGACACAAAAGTCCTTGCCCTGAGCTTGCCACTTGACTTTCTTTGTGGCCCTCTGTATGACCATGGGCATTGGCCACCAAAGTGAGTTTTAGCCACTGTTAGCCATTACCTCCATCATCCTTTCCTCACTTGTAAAATATGTCTAACATTTGCATTTTACACAGCCTTTTTACAACTAAATGCATTAGAAGGCTTACTGAAAGGGAACGCTCCTCCCATGTCCGCTCACCCTTTCACAGCCAGCGTGCAAAAGTACTATTTCCAGTTACGGTTTCCACTGTTAGATGTCCCGATCCTGTAAATGCATCCAGATGCAAGCAGACAAGAAAACCCCCTGAGAGAAGGGCTGTGCAGAACAGAAGGTGCCGAGTTGGGAAAATTGCATTCAGGAGGTGAAGGATCCCAGGCTCAGGTTACCACTGTTACCCTGTTTCTGGCAATGTGGACAAGCTTTCTTGCAGCAGCTCTCCCAGCTGTCATGCTAGATGCCTTCTAATGTGCAAGGTCTGCTTATGTATTTGACAGCGTGGAGCCTCTGCCTACAGGAGTCCTGTTTGCTTAAGCATCACTTACGGTAGCTATACAGCTACAGAGCTATAGGAAATCCCCTTGGCTATGCCTAAACAGAGGCTTCTCCCCGTGTAAGGGTGGGATTTTCTCCCCTGTTGCTGCCTAAGCACTGTGCTTCAGTAGGGGCAGAGCCAGAATGAAAAATCTTTTGATGCAAGATGCTCCTAAGCGCACTGCACAGGCAACACAACATAAGTGAGTGGAGAATCTGAGTGTGTCTTTCATTAAAATGCAAAGTCAAAAGCTCCTTAACCCCTAGTATTCAGTGAAGGTTTGTCTCTTTTTTTTTTTCTTCCTCACACTGACAGTCACTTAGCAGACAGCTTAGAGGAAAGTGATTTTAACCTGTAATTTCAACAGAACTGCAAATTAACTTTTTCTAACTTGAGTATCTCATAACAATCAGGAGTAAATGATCTTAGCATGCAAAACCACATGGGATGAATTCTGCCTCCAGTCTCAGCTGGTGTACATCTCTTGTTGCTCCATGTTTAGCAAAGCCTTAAGTTGAGTTAGACAAAAAGAGGATGTTTTGAGGGATCTCTCCGGTGTGCTTACAGGGTTGCTGACAGGTTTTCCAGATTACTTGCTGTCTGGTTTTGTGTCTTGTTTTTCTGGAAACTGAGTGACAGAAAGGAAGAGCTTGCCTTGAGCTCCTTGTTGATGAAACACAAAAATAAAGGGAAAAGCTTTTAGCACAAGCTTTTTCCTAAGCAGTGCTGTTCCTTAGTCTCCATCAGCTGGTCCTGTGCCCGCATCAGCCATTCTGGCCACCTTCCAGAGTGCTGCTATTTATTGAACTTTTTGCTCGTACTCTTGACCTGGCCAGGATTTCTGTGAGGCACATGGCTCCCACTGCTCCTCAGTAAGTAACATGCCACCCCTAAATAATCAGGGGGCTCAGCACCTCCAAGCGTCCCTAATTTTTTCTCCTAATTGTCCCACCCCTGTTTGTATGGGGAGAAACTGAGGCACAGATAATGCCACAAACTTGACCCTGCATGATGCTGAGCATTTCTAACTCCAGGATAAGCACAAAATCCTGGTTGCCCACTCACAGTCCTTTCACAAGTAATAGGGCTGGGAGATGGTCTGTGATCTCCTCAGGTCCCAGACCTGCCTTAGCCCACAGCCCTGCATCTTTCTTCCAAAGGGAAAATCAAAAAAACAAGACCTCATACAGTCAGTCTGTATGTGCCCTCCATTTCCAACCATTAAATGATCACCGAAAAATTTAAAACCTTACTAGTTTCAACAAAACTTGAGACAATTAAAAGTTTCAGGAATAACTTTTCTCTTGGAGCTCAGCAAGAAGTCGGCACCACTGCCAACTTTGTCAATTTGCTGCTTCTGCTTGGTCCCTAAGCAGAAAGAGCCTTTAAATTTTGACTGAGCAACACCTGTGACAGTGGTCTGGCAATTTCCATCAACATGAGAGGAGGAAGTTACAGCACATTAAAGCCACTACTAAAGTTACAGTGAAGCAGTGGTATCACAGCTTGCTGCAGGTCTGCCTCATACAAGCAGGGGAAGACTAGCCTGGCTCTCCTTCTGGGCACACAGGGGCTCTCAGCATGCCAAACTCAAGCTCTCCTGCAGATCCATTAGGTCTAAACCTACTGTGGATGTACTCAGAAGACAAGGTGCTATTAACTCTTTAAACCCTAAAATAGCATCTTACTCAAGATCAGCGGCTATGTACACCCCCTCCAATGCAAACGCAAATAGCTTTCATGTTTGAAAGCGGCATTGGAAATCCCCACAAGAGATCAAACCCCGGGTGAACCGAGGCTTGGGACCATGGCTCATTTCAGGGCTGAGCAGCACGAAAGGCACACTGCTGCGCTGCGGGCTCCTGCGGGTGCTCTCCCTGCAGGGGCACAGCACTGCCCGCCAGTTCAGCCATGTTGCCCTAGTATGGTCTCCTTCACTGCAAAACCTGGAGAAAAGTTACTGAGCATAGAGCACAGCTGTGTACATTAATGTAGAAAAGCTAAAGCCCAAAAAGAAAAAAGGAAATCCACCAAGAAAGAGCCAGGGGAAGCACTGAAGCAGGTAGAGGGAGGCACTCACCTGTTTGCACCAAAGCTGCTCCTCGGGTAGCTGCTGCGCCAAGCAGAAGCAGGGCAGCTGCTGGGGGCTTGTGCCTTTTATACCAGAGGGAATTGGGCTTGAAGCAGGAGGGGGAGTGAAGAGGTGGGCCAGGAGGACGTCAGCACTACTAGTGAGCAAAATTTAAATTTACAGAGGGAGGGGAAGAGAACTGTGGCTCTACTGGAAAGCCATTGATCAGGGCACAGAGCAGGAACTGAGGGCAGCATCAGGGGATTGCAGGGGGGCCTGGCTGGACACCTGGCTGAGGTCCCCCTGCCCCCCAGGAGGACAGTGGAGGGGAGGGGGCTGCTGCCACATCCCTATGGATGGGGTGACATGGGCAAACCAGAGCAGCACCGGCTGCCACACTCTCCACACAGGAGAGCCCGGCTCTGTGCGCTGCCTGGCTGAGATGCTCTGTCTGAAGTGCGTGTCTGCAGGGGGGGGAACACTCATGGCTGGGGATGAGATGTGGGGAGAAAGAGAAGATGGACAGAGGGAAGCTCTCAGCGTCAGCAAGCTGGAGCAGCCAGGGCATGTGCCCCTTGCTCCTCTTGCTGTTGTCCCGCCTCTGCTTTTTGCTTGGGATCTTACTTGACTGCAGCCCTCGTCCCATTAAGCCTCTAACCCATGGCTGGGGTCAACTCACCCACACGTAAGTTTTAGGCCATACTGCAACACAGCACCCAAGTAGATGATGAACTCAGTTGTGATTCAGTGCTTAAGCAGGTGCTTACCAGTTTTGTGGCAGAAAAAATTTCATCTGTGTGAGGCTAATATCTCAAGAAATATTGTATTTCTACAATAGGCATCTCTTCTGTGCGGCTGTTTTTAACACTATCTCTTGACTAATGTGTCATCACAGTCTTGCTGTTACAGATCTCACTGCTTTAATAGCTAAGACCGTGTTTACCATGAAGGTCTGTAGAGGAGCAGCAGCTGAACTGGCAGGTGTTCCACTCCTTCGGCACCATCCTGTGGAGAGCCTGAGATGTGAAGCGTCGCTGGGCTGCCCCGGAACCACAGGCTGTCTTGCAGAGATCTTTGCAGATACAGGGTTGTGCTCCACTCCTGGTGAGACTGACTACCTAAAGAAACAATTTTTAAAGCTGTGCTTAGAAGAGGGGGCTCTGAGGCATGACCTGGTCCGTAAGCTGAGACTGGATAGGAAATACTGCAATCCCATTAGGATGAAGTGGAAGTTCAATAGCAAATCTGTTGTTTAGTTTTTCTATAAAGATGCTTCCAGCTGAGAAAACCTCAAAGTATAAATTGCACTATTTCACTGCAGCCACCTCCCAAAAGAAATGAGACTTTTTTTTTTCCCCCTGGGGCAATTTATGGAGTACTTGTACGAG
Source organism: Morus bassanus (assembly GCA_031468815.1). Lineage (NCBI taxonomy): Eukaryota > Metazoa > Chordata > Aves > Suliformes > Sulidae > Morus > Morus bassanus. The sequence goes on along the minus strand of CM062567.1, from coordinate 50,560,254 downwards.
GAAGCATGATTGAAATTTTTCCTGGCCCTGCCCTTACTTGGTATCCAGGCATCGAGTAGATGACCCCACCACCACCACCACTGTGAGGGTATGGTCACTAATTGTGGGGATTAAAATAAATTTCTGATTTGTGTGTAGTAGTTTATTCTATGGGCATGTGTATGAACACAAATGGTAAAGAAGCCTGAGAAATACTCTTCCATTCTCCAATTTCCACCTACTAACAGCTAAAAGAAGTGTCTTCCTCATCCAAGTTTTCAAGAGTTTACTCAGACTACTCAGGATTACAACTGCAAAATATGAAGAGCACTTCAACTCCATGATAGCACAAAAGGTCTTTCTACAGCTAACACAATCAATAATGTATATACACGCTTTCTTCAGCAACCTCCTTTTAGCATGTTCCCTTTGAACCTTGCAAATGCTCCCTGCCTAAAAATCAATCTGCATCCAAGAACCAGGCGGTGGCTGTGCTTCCGCTGTGCTAATTTCATGTGCATGCGTGGAGAGGGTATCTTCTTAGTAAGTAAAACCCTTCATGGTTTTGCATCATAGATTTTTTTCCCTTACTGCTTTTCACATTGGTTTTGACCAGAAAATGTGGGTATCCTTTCGTGATCTCTAGTGGGCAATTGCTGGAGTGAGGGCTTTTTCTCTCCAGGATATGTAGGACCCTGTCTTGCTTTGCTGTTTTGCAAAGTGGTCCTATAATCCTAAAACAGAAGTAAAAGGCATTTTCATCCCATTTACTCTTTCTAGTCTTGCTGGCACTGCAATGTGAGCCTTCCAACAGCACAGATCATTTTCATCAATTGACACCTACATGGAAGTTGCCATATAAAATAAAAGTCTCCAATGTCTTCATATTAACATGGTTTGCTTATTGGTAAATGCTGCCTGCAAAATAATAAGCCATAAAAAGAAAAATCTTTAATAGGAGAGCCAGCATTTAAAAGCCTCTAATATGATCAGCTGCCTTCATTCTGGCCCGAGTTCCATCTAGGGTAGCACCTCGGTTTTGACAGCGGCCAGCAGAGAATATCTAGGGAAGAGTCTAAAAACAGGGCAGCAAATTTTGACATTCCCCACCAGATTATTCTCCTAGGTCTGTGAGACTTGTGGTTCAGAGGCTTCCCAAGCCAAACGTGTCTTTGCAGTAGGTAGCCCTTAATGGACTACTTTTCTTTCATGGTTGCTTCTTGAACCCATGTAAATTCGCAGCATCCACAAAATCACGTGCCAAGGACTTCACAGCTGTCTCCCTGCTGCAAGAAGGTTCATGGCCGTGTGTCTGTCCTGGACACACCACTTGCCAGTTTCAAGTACTTATTTTTTCATTTTTGCTTTCAGTCATTCTGCTTTCATGAAAGGCTACTATAAAATGTTCTAAGCAATGAAGACTAATAAACTACGTGACAGTCTGTTTAAACGAACCTCATCAGGCATTTCTCTTACCAAAGTACTATTTTACTCCATCCTCATTGACTGTAAGTTACCATTTCTTTCCACCAGATCATGACTGAACTACCAGAGTGCTGCTCAGAAGCATCACAGAAATCATCCTGACTTCTCAGGGTCTTTTCAGGCAGTTGTGATTTTATTTTGTTATCCCATTCATAGCAGGGCTTATGCTTTGGCTGAGGAAAGCAAGTCAGCTCATGCAACACAGAGAGTGTGAAAGCCACTCAGACTTGGGAGGAACTGGGAAAGAGCTGTCAGGGGAAAGGGGGTCATGAAAGAGTGAGCCAGGAAGATCATTTAGAGGACAGCTTGGTCTGTAGTGAAGGGGCAGAAGTCTGTGTGTTAAAACCTCCATCTTTTTCCTGTGTTTGAGTGAGAGGCTGGGCACATGCTCTCATCTTTGTGGATGGCCCATGGGAAGGTTTCAGGCCTCCATCACTTCCTTGCCACACACACGACCAGGGACTCCTGCATGTAAAATTCCTGCGTAGGTTATGGGAACCAGGAGCAGGGCTGAGCCCGCTGTTAGCCGGAGTGTCTCAGTGGGATGGCTGACCAGGGAGACACTGCGGGATGCAAGTTCTGAGAAAGGCAGCAGAGATACAGGAGTGAAGGACTGTGAGAAGGAAAGCAACTTCCCAAGGCTAAGGAAAGGTCAGGATCCTGGGCAGGAAATGGCGAGGAGGATGAATGGTGGCAATGGGAAGGTATCTCCTGGAGGCTGGAGTGATCCAAGAGGATGAGGTCTAGGGAACCCGTCATGGAGGAATATTCTTCGGGAAGACAGTACCAGAGACCAACACTGAACTACAGTTTTGATGCCAAATTCTACCACCTAGTCCGCTCAAAGAACTAATGTGAAGCTTCTTTTTTCTGTATTTCTTTTGCCGGTAGGAGCCTTCCACAAACAGAAGGTAAAAAATCACCAAAGCAAAGACTTTTGATGCAGCAGGATGGAGAAACACAAATATATTTTTTCCAGCCCACCACTTTCATTGCTTCATATATCAGCATGTGTATAGTTTGCAAGTGCCATGGTGTTGAACCTCTGCCTGAGCTGTGCATCTGCCCAGCCTTCCGTACTGGGGTAGAGCATGACTTCTGTGTATGAAACGAAATAAAACACTGCTATTCTGTTTTTGCTTAGCCTTGAACAAGAGGGAGTGATAACACTGACATTTGTGCTGTCTGGAGCTGGAAGTTCGTAACTGACATTAACTAGGAAATATTTTATCATTGATAACAGGCTCAGTTGCACTGATTGAGTTTGGAGGACTGATGAAAAGTTGTATTCAAATCTATTTGGAAAACCATGTCAAGCAGGTAGATGAGACTGTTAGTTACATGCAGCTTTACACTGAAGACATTCCCTACTAACATTCAGGTTCGGAGCAAAGCCAGGACTGGCTTTATTTTGGAATTATTTTTTTCTTTGAGAAACAGGACCATCTAGTGGTTTCCACAGAAATTATCTTCTGGCTTTCAATGATTGTTGAGCAAGGAATGAACCCTCTGACCATGTAGTGAAGCTAAACCAAACTGCATATAACCCAGATTCTGATAAATTAGACTGGACACCCAGGTGTTTACCACCAACACAGTTCCCAGTTTGCCCAGTTAGCACATGCTTACTGGAAGAACTTGTTAGCAGCTGGGCAGCTCAGGCATAGGCTACAGCTCAGAACATCAGCCAGTCTCCCCAAGCCCTTCCTCAGCATGCTGTGGAGGCTTTGCACCAGAGTAAGAGCTCGGATGGAAAAACACGAGTCAGGCTCGGCATGGTTACAGCCACCTTTGAAACTATTCTGCTGAGAGTGCAGACAGATGGAGGGAAGATTCCTTCTGAAACTTTTGCTATTCTGACCCCCTGCTAGAAAGCCACTGACAGCCTTCTGCGCAGTGGTTCAGGATGCGCAGCTTCCAAACGCAGCTGGATATTGTAGGCAGAGTCATGTAGCAGAAGCAGGGAAGATTACAGTTCAATAAAAGAAGGAATCAAGGATGGAAATATTTTTGCCTGTCTCTCAAGCATCCAGCACTTGGACGGTATTTTCAGGATGCCAACATTAGGCCAGCAGAGGTATGCCTCTGGCACTGGAGTGGGGCAGAATTTGTGTAAAGAGTAGTTGCATTGCTGGAACACAGGATGGAAATTAGTGCTGCTCTGTGCCATTTGCACATTTCATGCACAATCACTTTCTCAGGCAACTTAAACTGCTCTTTGAAATGCCACATGCTTCAAGCAATAATTGTCTGGGTTTCCAGGCTGTTGTGGAGATCAGTTCAGCACAAGAGCCTGCCATGTCCTGGTAGGGCAGACCACAAGACCAGGCCCAGGGGATCTGCCCACAGGAGCAATCCTTAGTTAAATTAACAGACCTTTTGGCTTTGTAAAGGCTCCTAAGGAATAAAATTTGCAGTATTAGAGTGCTGCACATGAAAATAGGAGTAGTAGTATATATTAGAACAATGTCTATAGGAAATGAAAAACAATGTTGTTCGTTCCAGTTATTAGAGAGGGGACTGAAGGCAGCTGAAGGTAACAGCAGCCTTGTGTGTGCAAACATGCAAAAGACAGATGTCATACAGAGTCCTAAATTGAAGCAGAGCTTTAGCCCCTACCATGTGGGTGACTTGTTTTTTTTCCTCATGCAAGGTCCTTCTCATGGTATTCCAGGCCCATGTTTCCAACACAGCAATTCTCTGGAAGAACAAAGTTTCTCTCACTGTTCTGGGTTACTCGCTGCTCCTAAAGGGCAGCTGAAATACTTCTGAGGGTACCCAGTGAAGGTGCAGTTCTGCACTAGGGTGACAATTTTTACAGAAGTATACTTTATGGCTTCAGTATGTCATATTTTTCATCTGCAAGCCAGTGAGTCCCTGGTTTTAATCCCTGCATCTTATCCAGTCATAAATAACCTCTACTGATTCACATGCAGCTTGTCAGAAGAACTGAAATACAGTAAAAGGCAAGCAAGGGGATCTCTAATTGCTATTCATAACCAGGTCTTGCAACTATTACACTTAAATAGCTTGAAGCCATGATCAAGATAATTAGAGATGATGTTCTTCTTTTCCTGCACAATAGTTGCCAAGTTATACATTAGTCATGGAAAGGCAAGAGTCTCACTCCCAGTCCATTGCTTAAACCCTGCTGTCTAATAGATATTAGAGAATGAGATTAACTCCAGCCTCAGCTCTAGGATAATTAGACGTAATCTGAAATTCAAAAGCCTAAGCAACAGCACCTCTTGCTTCCACTTAGGTTTTAAACATATTTTAACTGCTTCTACCTTCTTTCCTTGCTGCTGTGCCATGTCTACTTGGCCGACCTTTCTGCAGTCTGGTGCAGCTGGAAGCCCTCGCAACCACGACTTTCACAGGTTTATTGCCACAAGTGGCTGCTCAGACCAATGGGAAGGACTCAGGATAAAGGACCTCAGGACAACTGTCAAGAGGCAAAAGCAGGAGAAGCACGTCTCCAGCAGGATGCCACCTGCCTCTGCCCACAGGGACCAAAGTTTGGTGCAAAGTGCTGGCACAGACTACGTTTATTTCAGATGTAAGTGATGGAGGTGATGTGGAGACCTGCAGCTCCCTCTGAGGAGGACAGCAGAGGGGGAGCTCTTTGCGTTGACACAGCCCCACAGAGACCCCCACGCCAACGCATGTGGCCAGTGTGGCAGGCCGCCAAGGGAACAGTAAGCATGCTGGCCACCGCCTTTGTTTTAAATGCTGCCCAGTACATGCCAAGCTGTGCAAATAGGAATTGTTTCCATTCCCTTTGCAGTTGTCAAGGTTTGCACTTAAAAAACTGTTCATTGCGGTTTCATTTTAAGGACAACAAAGTCACATCCTCTTGGCTTATAAAGGAGCTTTGTTGTTCCTCAGACAGCAAATCTCATTTGTTTGTAAACTGCATGATGAATCCCACAGATGCCCAATGAGCCCATAAGCCATGGAGTGAGAACTGGAAGTACAAAGCTATTTTAAATGCATGAGGACTCAAAGTAAGCACAAAAACCACCACAGTGAGCAGAGCACACCTAAACCTGCAGCCTCGACTTGGGTTTTGTGTCTGAAAACCCACTGTTCTCTCATCCATGGCCAGGCCGGTCCCCAGCTTCTGTCCTCTTTGGCTGTCCCAGAACAACTGTTGCAGGAGTGGAGTAGATCTGAGGTTTTTAACCTTTGAATTTATTTTTAAACTCAAAGCAGTTTGCAGATCTAGCACAACGCCCCACAGATAGCAGTACTGGCCCAGGCAAGGCAACAAAAACCAGTGGCTGGGATGAAAAAAGGGACGACAGGCCTACTTTGTGGCTGGGACAGATGTTTCATGGGATGACGATGGGAGAGCAAAAGATAAAACAAAATTTTGCACAGCTATGTAGAGTTTGCAAAAATGCATCAGAGCCAAAAATTCCCCACATTAGTAGTAATGTAAGCTCTCTGAGAGAGGTGCTGGAGACATCCTGGGGACACATCCCTGAGGATGGGTGTCCTAAGCTTGCTCAACCTGCCTAGGTCTCTCAGTGCCTAGCTCTGTGTCCTTAACCCACAGACATTGTCCAAATCATGGCATGCCTCTGTGACTGAAGCAAGCGCCTCAAGCTCTGTAATTAGCATCTCCCCATCCTCCCATTACTGTCCCAATAGTGCCTTTTTCAGCTGCTTGGGAAAGAATTAGACAACCCTTCTCCACAGCCTATATTGCAGTGAAAGGCTTTATCAGCAGTGGTAGCAAAGGGTAAGCAGAGGTTTTGTACCATGGCAAATGGCCCTGCTTTCCCCAAGGGCAAAAAAAAAAGCTTCCTTGCAAAGTGCCAGGACCAGAAACTTTCTTAGACCGATGCACGCTGACGTGCATAAAACTACTGCAGTGCTGATCCAGGCCTTGGATCACAAAAGAGAAATTTTTAAATTTTGATTTAAACAGGCTGAAGCTTAGTATAAAAGCCCCCCCCAAAAAAAAAAAAAAAAAAAAAGAGAGAAATAGAGGTTCTGGCAGTTGTGTCAACGCAACTAGGTACATCTGCAAAGCCATGAATCACCTCTTGAGGACTGGCAGGTTTTGTAACACAAGTGCACCTTTTTAAAAGCAAACCTTCAGCATTGCAGCCCCAACACCACTCACGTCCTCCCCACAGGTTCACGGTTATCAGCCAGCCAGCAGGCAGCTGTCGAGCGGGGGGACTCCTGTGGGGCCACGCGGCCGGCCAGCCATGGCGGTACGCGGGGCTCGGGGAAGGCAGCAGCTCGGCCTCGCTGCAGCACCCACCTGAAGGGAAGGGTGAACCCGCGGACACCGCGCACAAAGGGGGAGACGCGGGCGGTTTGTGGGGTGCTAACCGGCTCCCCCAATGTGTTCGTGTCAAGCAGCGTTTTGTCCAGCAAGATAGGCCTGAGGGAGGGTTGTTTTTTTTTTTCCAACGTGTTTGAGTGGGGAAGGGGGAAGCACTCTTCCAATTTCTTGGGAGTTAGCTTGGAATCCCAGTTAGCTTGGGAACACGCAAGGATACCAGGAAACGGCACCACCCAAACGAAAGGCACGCCAGCGGGGTGCGCAGGTCCGGGGCAGGCAGCCACGCCAGGCGGGCAGCCTGGAGAACAAGGGGCTCCAGCGAGCCGCCAGCGGTGCTGTCGGGGCCCCTCCTGCGGGGAACCGGGCTCCGCAGCTGCCGATTCCCAGCTGCGCCCCCGCCCCGGGGGAAGGCAGGGCTGCGCCAACCCGCGGCCCGACGCCGGGGCAGCGCCCGCGCCCCGCCGCCGGCTCGGCCGGCCGCCCCGCGGTGCGCTCTGGGCTCTGTAGTCCTCGGGCCCGCAGCGAGGCCGGGCGCTCCATGGCCGCGGGGCGCGGGGACTCTCCTTCCCGTGAGGCAGCACGGGGGCGGGGGCGGCCATCACGTGCCTGGCGCGGCCCGGGCCAGCCGCCATTTTGTGAGGAAAGAGGGCGGCCGCTGCCCGTGAGCGGTAGGGAGGGGCGGTGTGCCGGGGGGGCGGGGGTGAGGGGCGCCCACACCTTTTTATTTCCCTTTGCGCTTACTCCTCTTTTTACTCTTTTTTTCTCTCTCCCCCCCTCCCCTCCCTCTCAGGTTCGCCCCCCTCCCTCTGCTTTTGTTATCCCTCCCCTCCCCTCCCTCCCTCCCCGCCCCGCTCCCCGCCCCCGCTGGCACTGCGGAGCCGGAGACGTGACCCGAGCGGACCCAGCCGCGGCCTTTTCCCCGCTGCTCCAGCCTCTCGCCGCAGAGTCGCATGTCATCTATCCAGAACCTCCAGTCCTTCGGTAAGAGCCGCCGCCGGCCGGCACCCCGCCGCCCCCTCGTAGCGCGGGCAGCCCCATAGTGCCCCCCCCCCCCCCCCTCCGGCTGACCCACCCGGCGGCTGTGGCCGCCGCCGCCATCCCGCCCTCGGCCCTCCGTCCCTGCCGCCGCCCCCGGCCCCGTCCTGCCCCCGGCGCCCCCGCCCCGCCGCGGTGACATTGGCGCCGTTGCCGGGCGGGTGTTGCCATCCCCGGCGCTGCCCGCGGTCCTCCCCAAAGGCAGCTCCGGCTGCTCGTCCTTGTCCTCCCGTGGCGCCGGCCTCGGGCCGGGCACCGTGTGCGTGCAGCGGAGAGACGCCGGGTGGGAGACTCGTCTCTCTCAGCGCTTGTTCCCTTTCCGCTCCCGTGGGGGATGCTGCCGTGTACTGTGCTCTGACACCCCGTGCTGCTTGCCTGAATGCCCGGTAGCTCCCCAAACCGGGCTTTTCTGTCAACTCTGCAGTCCCAAAGTTGTAGTCTTTGTGGGCAGAGGGAGCCTGGGGTTTGTATCCCTTGCTAAGGAAGGGAATCATCTCCTCAGTTCCAATTGCTTGTTGATTTGCTGCCCCGTCTTATCCTTACCAATGTCCCAAAATCTGGTATATGCCCTGCAAAGGGTATTGTTTCTATAGATTGAACTATACAGGTGGTGGGTCGTTTCTCTTGTATTACCAGGGAAGTTTACCGTGCTGGGCCATGGTTCTCCAACTTCCTTATCTATAGGCAACAGAAGTGAGCAAGTTAACGCTTTGTACGATAACGTTGTCAGGCATTTGGTCTCAGTTTTGTCTCTAATCTTCTGCATGTATAAGCCATATGAGAAGGTTATGTAAATCACGATTTGGGAGCTGATCCTACGCTTAGGAAGGTGCTCCCCAAAGGATTCATTTGAAGTAATCCAGTGTTAACACCGACAACGCTGGTTTAGCTCCAACATAGAATCCTAAACTCTGCCAAGTGATCTTTGTGCCCGAGTCCCCTTTTGATTTCACCTTTTCTTTGACTGAAATTTTCTGTTAGTGTTTGCCCTGCTAGCTGTGGGGCACAGTGAAATTCAGCATGTTTTAACAACTGCCTTAGCAGAAATTAAGCCAGTCAAGCTTCCCAGCACTGTATTTCTTTCCAGCGGTGCCTTCAGTGCTCTTATCATTCTTGTTTCTAGAAGGGTCGGTCAGCCTGCAGCTGAATTACTTCTGTTCCTCTTTCTGCTGAAGTTTTATCTATTGGGGCATTTGTTTTGAGTGGATGGCAAAACTTGATCAGTGTTTTTAGGTTTCAGTTTTGGATGGAAGTTTGGGGAATTATAGTTAGTAGTAGTAGAAGAATTAGTTGTGTGGCTGTTGAATGTACACTTTCTGAAGATTGGACTCTTCAATATTCTGATTAGTATAAAAAAATTACTTGTGGTTCATTTTTAAAAAAAAAAAAACTCCAAACAAAACTTGAAGTACTTCATGCTTGAAGATTTATTAGGAGCTACTGATTAGGAAACTTGTAGGGCTATTAAATTTCTTGTTAGAGTGAGTGTTAAATATGTTTTTGTGGAGAACAGAGAATAAGTATAACCCCTTCTTGCTAAATGCCTTCCTGTTTCACCTGTGCTAGGTAAATTTAAGCTTGGAAGAATCTGAGAACTGACCTTTCTACGGCCAAAGCCTAAATGAATTTTGTTACAGTTCGTGCCTTAAACTACTGACTGGCAGAGGCGTGCTGGTTTACAGACGGCCTCTGACATCTGTTAGGGTCTGTTGCCCTGTTTTGTTTACATTAATAGCCAAGAATTACATCTGTGCCTTAAAATGTTGGTAGTGTGGTAGTTGTCACAGTACAAGACTTCTGTTCTGGACCCGTCAAGAAGTGTGTGTACAAGAGCGTTTTTATTTTTCTGTACTTATCAGTTGATCTGATAAAAGATACGACTTCCGTATTTCAGTTAAAATGCATTTGGCTGTCTAAAACTTGCGTGCACTTGATGTTCTCTCAGAACCCTGTTTTCAGGTTCAGAGCTTCAGGATTTAGTGCAGTAAATTGATACTGTAGCTGAAAATTGTTTATATCCAGGAAGGTGTTGAAGAAACTGGATGCACGACAGTTGAGAGCATTATGCTGAGTTAGTAGGCTAGTGAGACTTAATACAGCTGTAGAAAAAAGTACTCGGATTTTAACAGTGTATTTTTAAACAGGGAGAAAACGGCAAGATTATCCCCTAGATAAAGCTCTTGGTGAAGTGAGAAACGTACCTGTTATTTTTTGAGCTTGGGTGTTTTCCTTCGTGGGAATTACATGAATCTTCTTCCTCCTGCAGACCCCTTTGCTGATGCAACAAAGGGTGACGACTTACTCCCGGCGGGGACTGAGGATTACATTCATATAAGGATTCAGCAACGAAACGGAAGAAAGACGCTAACAACCGTTCAAGGAATTGCAGATGATTATGACAAGAAGAAACTTGTGAAAGCTTTCAAAAAGGTGAAGTTGCTGATTTGACTTAATAATAAAGATGATACATAAAGGAGTATGATAGCTTTTACTACTAAGTAACAGAATATTTGTTTTATTTCATTCTTGCCAGTGCACATCACTTCCATATTCAGGTTGATCCCTTTCCCTGTGTTTCTCAAAACTCCAATCAGTGTCTAGTGACACTGATTTTTGCTAAAAAGTTAAACCTTTCTTTCCTATAAAGAAGCAATGAAACATTCAGAATATATTTTATTTAAAGTTTCACTGATATCTGGCTTTGTTGATGTGAAGAATAAAATCGGTTTAAAATAGAACTGTTTTTGCCTTCCTGCTTCTGTCGTAGCTGGGTTGCTGTCAAAATAGAGATCCTGAGTTTTGCCAGGATGAAAATATATATTTTAAAATAGCGTGGAGTTGAAAGGCTGTCTCTTATGACTTTGTTTTCCATTCTTTCAGTGAGTGTTGGCCAGTTCCTTCTGCACAGTAGCTAATCCTGTCTTCGCCTGAATTTACCATCAGCAGCTTAGTTTGTGTCTGTATGCATCAGCAGATAAACTCCATTTGCTCTCAAAACCAGTGTAAAATAGATTAGCCTTTGCCTTGCTTGGCATTAGAATTTAGTAAGCAGCTTCTGGGACAAAATTCTGCTGAAAAGACTTACTAAGCAAAATCATAATGTACATCAGATGCCTTACAATATGAACGTTTCTCTCTAGAAATTTGCTTGTAATGGTACTGTGATTGAACATCCTGAATACGGTGAAGTTATCCAGCTTCAAGGTGACCAGAGGAAGAACATTTGCCAATTCCTCTTGGAGGTGAGGGACTGTGGATAAATATCTAAACCTCTCTGGAAGCATAGAGTGACAGGTGGCACTAATTAACCAGCTAAAGATGTCCACTATAGTTCCTTTGTATTTTCAGCCAAAAAGTAAAATGACACTCGCAGAATGAGAGTAAAACTCCAGTAAGAATCAAAGCACTGTAGAATCTGTTTACCCTGCTACAACATACCACTTGTTCTCTGGCAGTGCAACTTGAGTTCTTCATTTGTAAATCAAGTGTTTAATGCAAATCATTATTTTGAGACTCGAAACACTGTAGAGGAAAGAGTCTTTCACCCCTAGCTTACAGATGCAAATCATTATGTAGAGATGTTACACTGTCACAAAGTGCTAGGACTACAGAACAAGGCAGGTGTCTTGAAGATTTTCTTTTTTTGTGTAGTCTATTCTTCTGCTTGGTCCAGAAGCATTCTGGAAACTAGAAAACTGCTTTATTGAGTATATACTGTATTGCAGTTTCTTTGATGAAAGTATAAGATTGTGGTAACTTGATATCACTGTAATATCCTAAGCATGTGAGCTTTACTGAAATGTGTTGCTTTTTTCCTTTAGATTGGCATTGTCAAGGAAGAACAACTGAAAGTTCATGGTTTCTAAAATACCTGTACTCTCATGAAGAACCCTGCAGTATTTGGTCTTACCTAGCCTGACTCTTCTGTGAAAAATGAATCTTTGCAGTGAATGGACTTCTCTGTCACCTGAACATTTCAAAGTTGATTCACATTTGCATGACTGCGTGAAACGTGTGGTGTGTAGACTAGAAACACATAAGAAAACTTCAGTAAGGTGGTAATGAAGACACTTGTGAACTTTAACACATTTCCAATGGAAATGTTTTAGTGATGATTGTTCAGTTTACTACACTCCACCTGACTTAAATGTGTGGGTTGTATTAAAATAGTGTGTGTGTTGTTGCTTAGAAATAAAAGTTTATTCATATATTTTCTGGAATATCTGAAATGCTTTAGCTTAAGTTTTTAAACTAGCGCAGCAGCCTTACTAAAGAATGGCTAAAATGTTCTGTGGCAAGTGTAGCTCACTGCTCATTGAATAAATGGGAAGATCTACATGATGAAGTATTAGCTAATTAATCAGTAGATTAGCTTGATGTGATCTTATCCAGTAGCTGTAAGAGTAGAGCTTTAAAGTCTTTTGTGTAGGTGTATCTTAGTAGCAGCATGATAAGACATAAATTGTTTGCTAAGTAACTGGATCTTCTCTAAAATTTACTGCAGTAACTATGAAATATTAGTGTTAAGCATAGTAGGACTAAAATAAGCTGAACTCCTTAAGGCTGCTATTGCTGAGAACATGTTAAACATCTACATCTTACATAGTACTCCCAAAATGTTGGAAGGAAGTGCACGGGATTTTGTATCTCTTCTGTCACTGAGTGAAGGGAAAGACAATGAGTTGGCTTCTGCCATGACTGTGCATTTAATGTTGGCAAGCAGAGTGCTTTAATTAGCTGGTAGTGTTAGCTGCGGAAGTAAGGAAGGGCACAGGCTCTACACTAACCTCTTTTTTTTTTTTCCTGGTGTGAAAAGTTTTGCTGTGACAAATGGTTAATATGGAGGGTTTTGTAATTGGGTTTGTGTGTTACTACAGAAAGCTGATCTAGTCTCCTTTTCTAGCAGGCAGTTCATTCACTGTGGTGAAGTTACAATAGGTTTGTTCCACCGTGCTTTTCATCTAGTTTTAGTTAGCTGTAGGCATTTAGTATTCTGCCTTTAAGATATGTCTCTTCACAGAATGAAATTACTTCATCTGGTGAAATGTGCAGATCTTATCTTCGCTGTGAGATAGACATGGAAATTTTCTCTGAAACAACATGCTGAGCTGGGAAACCATAAGAATAGTGGGAAAAGTTAAAAAAACTTCTTGTAATATCACATATTGTCTGGAAAGGAAGAAGGAGACATTTCATGACCGCTAAGACTTACTAATAACTTTTTCAGAAGAAAAAAAACCTGATGACTACCTATGTAAACATCAAGAATAGGCAAAACTGTATTACTGAGTATCAGCTGTGCCTGTCCTTTGTTTCCTGTTCAGACTTGCCTTTCTAAACAGAAATGCTCAATGTTAACTCACTTGAACTTTTTAAGACTTCTGAATTCGGATATGAACCTTTATGTCACTAACAACAGTTAGGGGAGCATTATAGAGCATTCATGTGGCAATTTTGTTCTCTGACTGGTCTAGACAATTGAACCTGTAAGCATCTAGTCTCTCAATCTCCATAAATTCTGCTTGGTGTTACAGATCCTATCTGTACCAGAAAAAAGGATGTTCCAGAAGATTTTATGCTGTTAAGGTATAATGTGTTCAGGAGGAGAAGGAGGGAAAGCCTGCTGCAAAACATGAAATATCAGCATGCAGAACGAAAATCCAAAGAATAAGTCTTATGCAAGTCTTGCACGTTAGCAGAACAAAATCATTGTACTGCAAGATTACCTAGTCCTGATTCATAGATGCTAAAGTAATTCTCCTTTGGGGGTACAGAGCACTTAGTGATTTTCATTTTATCAAATGCCAGAAGAACTGACGTTCTCATTTAAAGCTTGTTCTCCTGCCCAAGAGGAAAAACAAGCAGTATCTTCTATTTCACTGGTATTACAGGAGTACTTCTAGCGGGTTTTTGAATTGGAGATTAACAAATGATTAGCAAGTCTCATGTGTTACTGAGTCAGTCTTCGTTTCAGATGGCATCCATTAACTTTTACAACCTAAGCTTGAGTCATTTCTCCATAGTCATTCTGCTTGGAATAAATAAGAAAAACCTTTGTTTTCTTCCTCCTCATTTGGAAGTCCTTTCTGATAGCAGGAACCTTGCAGTGGATAGGTTGCTTTGTTTTTTATGCTGTAGTGGAGCTGCTTGTGTTTTGACTTTTGAAGGGCAAAATTAAAAAGAGAAGGAATAAGGAGTAACACATTTGAAGTTTAAATAGATGAGATTCGTTGTCGCAACAATCAATCTAATCTTTCTAGAAGAAAAGCAGAAATTTTTGTCCCTGAAGTGTTTTAATCTGCAACGGTGTCTTGGTAAGATTGTAACTAGCCTTGTTAGAAGCCCGAGCCTCTTTGCATGTTCTAGAGGAAAGGCTTCAACAATTTCATGTTTTATCTTCTTAAGCTGAAGCTTCTGTGTCAAAGCTCAGCCTACTTGGACTATATATCCGTATTTCAAGAATGCTGAAAAACATGAAAGACTTTGGGAAAAGAACTGTTTAAATTAGTGCCGTTAAAACCTGTTTTCACAGTGAAGGCAGATTTCAGTCTTTCCATCTATTCCTAAATAGGTTAAAAAATGGTGAAGGATGTGGCCCATAATTGTCGAGACAGTAAAAGGGAGCTAATAATAGAAAACACTTTTAACACCCACTAGTAGGACTTCAGACTGGGCAAGCTCAGACTGCAAAGAGTGGTGGCTTCTTTTTGTTGGAACACCGTGAAATCTGTGTCTTGGATCTCCAAATGAAGATTGCCTTCTTAGTGATATCTAGGCTTAACCACAAGCTGCAATTGGATGTAGGAACTGCTGTTTCAAATTCACAGCCTTGCTGTGCAGTTATGTTAGGCTGTTGTAGCTGATTCTTTTAGCTGATACACTGGAGTAAGGTGTTGTGGAAATAAATTCATTCAATTGTCTGCTCAGAGCCTCCAGCTACTTAATGCAGCTTTGAAAAATGAAACCATAGCTTCCCAAATGGTGGTAGCAGTCCTTGTTTGCAGAAGACGAGATTTAGTAATTTAAGTCTGTAAGCTGCCTATTTCTTGTGTGAATTATCAGACACTTGACCTTCACCTGTGGTCTGCTAAGTTTGACCATGTGTTTCAGAGATGAGTGTGAAGAACACAACTATGGGCAGATGAGCAATAATTTTCTCAAGTGAAAGAACCTTTGGAAAGAATAGTGCCTAGATTGTGCATGCATACTATTCACTGGTTCAGTGGCTTTGCTTAAACCTTACTTCCTGCACTACATTCTTGCACAGCCTAAACGAAAAGCATTTTGTTCGGGAGAAGATTTTGGAGAGGGATGAGGGAACCCCACAAAAAAACCACCTTAGGAAATAAGTTTATATCTTAAGTCTGTTCTCATTAACTTAGATTCACCTTGACTGTAAGACCTCTATAACATTGTTATTTCTGTTTCTGTATCTTTAAAAATCCTAATTAAACTTCCTTGAAAGCTTGGCATTTAAGGTTCTAAATATATCTAAAGTCATTATAAAACTTAAAATTGTGAAGACTTGTTGAAGCTTAAGTTTTAAATATTTGGAAAAAAATAATAATTAAGCAGAGCTCTGCATTTTGTTCTCTTCTGCCATCCTGCTTGTGGTCGGTATGCAGTTGCCCTAAAGATGCATACAGACAGATATACCTTGAGTTCCAGTCAGCAGTTATCTTTTCATTAATCCTTCTGGAAGGCTCTATGGTACAGGAACCCTTGTTCAAAGTGGCTCAGTAGTTCCTCTTACTGTGTGGAAGTACATACAGGATTGGTATTTAGGCAGTTAAAGAATGCAGGAGGCCTTTTTGTAGATTGCTTTGAGACACAGTAGGGGTTACTGTCCCTTTTGGTGTGTTCAGTGTTGATTAGTGTCACTGAGTGTTCCTCTAATTAGTGTGCTACTGCCACTAGGGAAATGGAAGTGGTCTTAGAGGGTCATGTGTATTTAAGTATTAAGAATCTGCATTCCTCCTAAGACTCTCCATACATCTGTACTCAGTTTAGTTAGGAACGTGTCCCCCATGAGTGGCAACATGAAGGTTACTCTCCAGCTGCAAGATCAAAAGCTCATGAGATGAATAAGGGAAAAATGACCTAGTTTTATGTTTGCTGTACAGATGCTTCATGCCTACTGTTTCCAGTTCACGTTAAAAATCTCAGAAGAGGATTTGTACTTGGCATGCCTTTTTAATGTTTGCTACATGCCTGCGATTGATCTCTTTGTGAACAAGTCTTAACCTGTATTGGAGTATTGCTAGAGAGTTGAGACAACAAAGTCTTTTGAAATAAAATGTACCAATGTTATTTTATGTATGCTTTTCTAAAAAAATGGACTTTCATGCTATTATTAAGGAGGATTTTTTTTTGGTGGAAGATAGTAGTAGTGTAATTTCGTAGTGATATATGCAATCATCTTGTAATCAGCTTTGATTTCTTGAAGAAATGTTGTATTTCCTCTTTTAAATTTCTACCATGGTCTCTACTAACCAACTTAAAGATATTGTGACTTGTACTGGGATATCATAGCTCTAAAACAAGATGATGGTATTGGCTTGAAAAGATTTTGGGTAGAAGAGGGTCATCTAATTTGAATAAGCAAAATGCACAATGTTTTAAGATGAAGCCAGTAATGTGTGCTCAAGTTTGATCTCAGCTCTTGTATCTGTGAAATGTGACAGCACATTTCTGATATTAATTTGGGGTCTCATTAAAAGTATTTGTGTATAGAATAAATGGGTTTTTTTCCATTTTAAGCCATCTTTGCTCTGATTATGCAGCAAAAAACCCCCCATGATCCAGGCTCAGTTCTCCAAGTTATGAACAGCTGAATTCTGCAGACGTGCTTGTGAGTAGAATGGTCATACTCCTCAAAGACAGGGTTTAGCTGTCAGCTGTGTTTGTGGTCCTTCTCACAACTGGAGAGGGAAACAGCGCCGTTTCTGCAGTACAGACAAACCAGCCTTGGGTGTCATGATGGGACAGCTAACCCCATGGAAGAGGTGGCGCTGCAGTTTCGGTAGGCTGTCCCCCATGTGAACTAGAAGGTTGCTCTTTTAGGTAGACTCAGCAAATGGCATGAATGCATTGATGTGTAATCAGAGAATAGTTCTGCATTAGAAAGTTTAAAAATGGTCTATTCCCAAGAGTCCTGCTTGAAAAAATCTACTGAAGGGTGGCCCCTGTGGTAGAGGAAGCAGCCTTTAGCTACTCTCCAACAGAGAAAGTTACTCGTGTGATGGGGGTACCTCACGATGAATGATGGGCTACGCTTCAATAAATGCCAGAACAGATGTCAGTGGTATCAGCACATCTGTACTCAGTAACACTGGTGAAAAAGATGGCCCTGCAAACTGGTACTTGTCAGTATCTGTACAAGCCTTGTCAGTATCTGATACTGTCAGTTTCTCTGAGTTACACCTGTAACTCAAAGCCCAGAGCTGGATCAGGACTTTAAGATACAGAACAAAACCACTGTCCAGGTTCCTTCAGTAAATAGTAACCCATAAATTAATCCATGCATTGTTGAAGATAATTTATATGGGTGAGAACTCAGTATGAAAAAGGTCCTTATAGGGAATATTGGAAGAAGAGTGTTTTCCTTCCTTACCTATGTTTCCTTTAGGTAAGATTTTGCAGTGGCATGGTGAAAATTTCTGATTGTCCAGCAGTGGTTTTACTTCATAAAAAAATATTGTGAACAGCACTTTGAAAGTGGCTGGGCCTGGAGTCCTCACCCACGACTGCCTCGCTTGCCTTGCATGCTAAGCTGTTTTTAAAGGGCACTGAGGGGAGGGATATTTCTTGGGGTCATCAAATTGTTTCATTTCTCCTGGTAGAAGTAGTCAATTCCAGTGCTAGCTTAAGTCACGCTGAAACTAGGTCATCTTTTAGTAACGCTATGAAGATAAAAAAGGGTTTCTGCAGAAGACAAGAGGGAAGGAGGTGTCGACATCTTGCTTCCAAGTAGAGTGATGCAGAGCCCTTCAGCTTGCCTCCACCTGAAGCTGGTCTGAACACAGCAGCATCTGCTGCCTTGTGGTTTGCACTGCACAGGAACAGCTGCGTGATTTCCAGGTCTTAGCTGGTTCTCATAGCAGTTCAGACTGATAACACAGCTGGCTCTCTGACAATAAATTCAAAGTACCAGAGCACTCTGGTCATGGGATGTGATCTGGCCACACAGAAATGGGCATCTACTGTGGGCCTGTCCCTGCAGTCCTTTAATTACTTTTTGTCTGTCTGATAAAAGTAGTATCTTGCCAACTTCAGGGCAGTACCCTCTGAACAGGGGAAATTGCCAGTTGTCTGCTGTGGAGATTTATTGGGGGGGGGGGGGGGCAAACCAAACCAAACCAACAAACCTGTAAAGTTGTAGAAATCATCAAGGCCAACATTCAGAAGACAACAAATGAGCATCTGAGGACACTTTTATGTACAAAAGCACCCTGTTGCTAGCAGCTGTGTGTTGCTGGATGAGGCTACAGACAGTGGGAATATAAAGGAAACGTGCTTAAAATGGTAATACCCTTTATATAGCTGTCTCGAGGCTCTACAGGCTGTTTTGCAAAGAAGGAGGTGGTGGTGGTGCTCGGAGATTTTTGTGCCTAGGCTGTACTCTGCTCTGCTTACTCAGTGCACCCCTTCTCCCCAGTTACTTAAATTACAGGAGATGATCTCTAATCTCCTATTAGTGTCTCCTGTCTTATTAGCTGTCTCAGTTTCGGGCTACTAATATTCACATTGTTAAGGTATGTTTTCAGGAGGAAGGCATTAGGGATGCTTTAAAAGGAAAGCCTAGCTGCAACAACTGAATATGAGGAGACAATGTGAGAATCTTCCAAATGCATGATTTGGGTGTGTTATTTCTGCAAAGAAGCTATTAAAATTGGAGCCTCTTGTATGTCCAGAAGAGTTCTTGCTGTGTTTATTTCAGTGCCCGAAATCAGCCCCGAAGCAGTGTTTTCTGCCAGGTCTCTCTCTGGAAGGCACAGCGTGGGTTGTGTGAGCTTTTGGAGTGCCTGCTGCAACTGATCCCCCTCTCCTGAGCGCCAGGAATGTGCAAGTTGTGTGTCACTGCCCGACGCTGGGCTGCCGGCTCTGGCTGTTGAGCAGCGCTGCTGTGTGATGGGACCAGCAGAGGTGGCAAAAAGAGAAACAAAAGGTTTGGCTTGCAATTTCCACTTTCTGTAGTGGTTTAGTGAGCTGGCAAAGTGGCTGCCGGGAGCGAAGGGATGGACTTTTTTCCAGTTCCTTTGCAGGTACGTATCAAGAGAAATTGCCCTGAAGTGAGTAGAATTGGACAGACGGTATTTTCAGGATCACGTCTTGTAGTTCTGGGACTGGTGAAGCATCCACTGACTTTTATTATTCAAAAGTTTACTTGACCTTTACTTTTGGACAGAGTTTTTCCTGTTCACTGAAATTTGGGCCTCAGCTGGCACAGCTCCATCTGATCGGACCAATAAGATCTTGAAAAACCACCAGCTTGCCTCTGTCCCTGCCCTCTCCACACTATTTTTCCATGTGCTTTTGGACATACAAGCCCCTGGTACATATATAAGCACTTCTCTTGATGTCTTCTCCTTCTGAGAATATGGTCCATTTTTCCTCCTGCCATCAAAGAGACGTGGTGGTTTTTTTGCGTTCTCCAAAGGTCCAGGCATGAATTACTGCAGGATTCTTTTGTTCTCGTGGGTCATAAAGAATCAGGAAGTTAAATTTACAGGGGGAAATCCAGAGCAGATGTAGATTGTACAGTCACACAAAGACTGGTTTAAAAGAGCTAGCTGATACGTTTCCGCATCTTTGATGTGATGTGTTACACAGGCACGTAGTGTGTTTTCTATCTAACCATTTTCGGCTGTGCCTGGCGATGCTCTGGAGGAAGCCTGCCTGCCGCTCCAGTAAAGAAATGAAGGCACAGCGGGAGGACTTGCAGCTGCTTCAGCTTTGTTCCTTTGGGAACAAGCTGTTCAACACCACGGACTCAACTCTGACCTCAAGCCAGGCTACAAAGCAGTCTATATGGAGCCCCTGTTCCCTCTGCTCTCCTACCTGCATCCATCGGTTGTGTCCTGGCCTGCAGGTAAGGTCTCTAGGGCAGGGCCCATGTCATTGTCCTGTGTCGGTGAATCACCAACCGCGGTGACTCTGGTTTGTGACTGCGGAACTGACATATAAATGTCATGAGTAAATTTGTAGTAGTAGTAGCAATGAGTAAATCATAGATCCAACGTGTACGAAGCAACCTGCTTGCTCTTTTGACCTCAAAGTGTTTCTGTCCTCCTGACAACTTTTTCCCTCTTTGAGTGCTTTGGTTTTAGTAACAAAATGTCTTCATCTTGCTTGCCCTCTTTGTACCAGAGTGAAACGTTATGTCAGCCGGTGCCATTTCTCTGGTATCAATTTCTGAAATTAATGCTAATGCACACGAGCTGAGGAACAGGCCTTGGGGAGTATGATGCATCAATCTCGCAAAACGTGCTAGATGCTTTTCTCCCGATTTTGATCGCAACTGTCCCTTCAGCCATTGGCTTATTTGAAACCTATAGGTTTGTGTCCCTTGTGTGATTGAAGTTTTACAAGTAGTTATTGGGAGATTACAACAAAATATTTTTAAAAATACAAATTCTCCCATGAGCATGTTTTTTTAAGTTTCTGGGACGAGATAGGGGACTCCTGGCCTTTTTTCCAAAAGCAATTAAATAATCGGTCTCTATCAAACAAACCCATTTTATCAGCTCGAAATGTTTTAAACAATACTTATGTAAATGGCTAGCTTGCTATTTCCAGTCTCTACCCCTAGATGTCACTGGAAGACAGCACATGCTGGAAATAGTGACACTGAAGCCAGGAAAAACGGCTGTATAGTTTAGATGGGGGAATGCAGAGGGGAAAATTTGGTAAAACTCCTGGGTGGTTGCAGGCATAACCCGTGTGAAACTGTACCCCAGATTTCCTCTGCCTGAGAGGGAGAGGATCTGACATCTGTCCTTAGATGTACCCCTTCCCTACGGCGGCCACACATTGTCGATGACTCGTAGCTCAGCGCATGCTTACCTCAGAACCATGTGCAAGAGGTGTGAGGAAGAGAGTCCCAGTGTACCACTTCAGAGGGAAGAAAGAAATCTACTGGGAGAGGCAGGAGATGACAGCTCTGGCTTCGTAACAGGCAAAAGTCAGCTCGTGGCAAGGTGCCACGAAAAGAGGCAGACCTGCCTATGTGCATCTCCACAGTTTCCACCAGCTAGTGCTGCCCCTCCTCCGGCAGCGAGCCAGTTCTGGGAGGTGAATCCACACGAAATTATTTGCTTTGGGGGGTTAAGGAGTTGCTTCTCACTCATTTAGTTCTCTGAGTTTTCAGCCTCAGAAGTGCTGGTGTCGGGTCTGCTGGAGCTCAGTGCACATCTGCATGGGGGCAGCGGGAGTGACTGCATGCCAGACCCAGCTGCCTGCAGGAGAGAGTTGTAAGGAACTGGTGCTGAAGAAACTGTTCAAAACCATGGCAGAAGCCAGAGGAGGCCCCTTTAGGGATCAGAAGTTTGAACGGCTGGTGGTCCTCTCCAGTGCTGCCCCAGGTGGGCTGGGCCTGTAAGGGGATTTGGGTAGATGTGGGTATGGATAATGCCTGGGGGCTGGTTCCTCTTCCAGGACTGTAAGAGTTGGAAGCAGCCCATTAGAGATGTGCTCCTTGAACACTCACATCACTTTCGATTTCAGTGGGTATTTTGTTCATAAAAGGAGGCTGAAACCTATTTTTAATATCTATAGGATCGAAACTATAACTTGCTTTTATTAAAACTGTTGTAGAAGAGAAAAATGCTCTGATTTGGTGAGTTAGTGGTGGAAGGTACTTCTAGGGCTTCTGCTAAGAAAGGATGAAAGCTGTCACCATGTGATTGTTCAGGAAACTAGTTCTTTCCTGAGCTGAAATTACACAAAGCGTAATTTCTAATTCAGCACTCAATTTAAACACTGTTATGAGTCAGTAGCAGTCTTTCTCTTGACCTTAGTGGTATTCAGGTGAATAAAGGGAGCTTTGTAAAACTGAAACCTCACTTTAATATATTAACCTTTATTTTATTTTTTTTTCCCCCAAGAGTGAAGCATCAGCACCAATACCATGACTTATGAGATTACAAGATTAGAAAGTACACTGTGTCCACAAGATCAGACTTTCTGAAGCTCTGGAGCCAGTTATATCCAATGGGTAGATGACTTGGATCAAGTGAGAGCCTAGTGCATGGGCATTTGGTTGTGATCGGTGCCATGCTGGAAGATGGCACAGATGTGCCAAGATACAGCTCCAGAGAAATGTATTGGTAACTTAAAACCTATTTTCCTAAAATAATGTATGCATGTCTTTCTGGTCAAAGCAGGGATGCTGACCCCTCTGCTGGGGGATTTTAGATGCTTGTGGACTCTCTCAGCATGTATTGTTGGTGTTGATGTTTGATGTTCTTAGGGCTGGTGGTGGGATGCACTGTGATTTTGTAGCTCATTTCAATGAGCCTCACTGTTTAACAAAACCAAACAGATACAGCTGCAATGGCATCAGTGGGAGACTGGGCTTGGGGGTGTGGGGAGAAGTTAGCCCCTCTGGGCTGATAGAGACCCTGCCAGTATTTTGGGGTCCATGACATGCAGGAAAGGGACTAGGCTGTTCACTGGCTCTTCTACACTCAGGCAAGCAGCCAAGCCACCACGGCTTTTGCTGCTGACCATCGGACCCACCCAACATGAAGTTCATTGCACCTCTCTCTGACACACCTTTTCTGACTTGGCACCTGCTTTGGGCTGAGGCTCTTCAGGTGAGACCCTGAAGGAGGCACAGACATGTTTCCTCTCTTTGCTGAGGCTGGTATACCAGAGTGTAACCCAGGCTCAGTGGTGGAAGAAAACAAATGGGCCCTTTTTAAGCACCTGCCAGAGAAACTCGGTTGGTTCAGCCCCCATAGACCTGAGAGTGTGCGGCATGAGAATAATGTCCTACCCTACAGCTGTAAGGGCTTCTTCCTGCCGAAAGCCCTGACTGATCTCACTGTTGGTAAGATCTTAGACCACAGCCAGCAGGCATAAAGATGCATATTGCAGAACAAGCTCTAATCCAAAACGTAGCTTAACATCTTCAACTCACATGTGGAGGCACTTCCTGATACCCTGTGAGAAATCTTTCCAATAAATCAATCTATAGTATTTCCTGCAATGTAAGAAGGTACTGAATGATTTTTGCGTTTTTTTTCCTGGTATTGTGAGTATATTAATTCCATTAAAGTTAACTATGTGGAACCTTTCAGCTGCTGAGGGAAATGTTAGCCCTGAAGAAAGGGGACTTAGTCTTTTGGTTGAGATGTCTTACTGCCTCTTCCTTTTGGGGCTGTTGAGCTTTTATAGTGGTTCAGGTCATTCAGGGTAACGTCACTCTTGGATGTGGCAATCGTAGCCTACTGCATGCTGTTACGCCATGGACACTTAGTTCTGCAGAATTATGACGGCTGCCTCAGCATGGCCAGCAGGCAGCAGCTAATTGTTCCTGGGGCAAGATCAATGACCTCTTCTGGCACAAGGTGCTAAAAATGGTAACTTGAAAATAGAAAAAGAAAAACAAGAGGAAAGCAACTGACAGCAGAAAACTGGCACTGAGCTCACATCGGTAACTCAGACACTGATACTGGCTGCATCCAGGGTGGCCTTGGCGAACAGTGGTAATTTCAGGTGAGTGGCTTTATAGTAGGATTTAACCTTCATATACATTATTTGAAGTATGTCATGTTTAATAGAGATTTAAGAGTCAGATGGTCTTATATGATCATTGACGGTCCAGTCCACTTACCTTCCCGTTATAGGCACAGCAAGCTAACTCGGGCATTTAAATGCATTTAAATGCTACAAAGTGATCCACTGCTGAGGCCACTCTCGCTTGAACAGAGCTCAGATGAAGCCTAAAGGGGTCTTCTAATTTCATGTAAGAAAAACACATGAAGCAAAAGCTTTAAGTTTAGCTGTTCCCCACAAAGGTGTGTATGTGTGAGGAAGTGTCTGATTGTGCTACGTCAGAGAGAAAAAAAAGTGGTCTATTGATAAAGCCAGGAAACTGAAGCTATGATTTCATGACAGAGGCAGATCTACTAATGATATGGTGCCACTGAAATTAAACTATGAGTCACTTTTACTCAAAATTAACATACTAGCTACAATACTAGGAGTCACCCCACAGACGAGGAGCCCATGGTGCTAGACACCATGCAACTTCACAAGATAGTGCCTGCTTCTCTACAAATAGCTTGAAAGTAGGCATCAGATGTGGGTTTAGGAACAGAATTTCAGAGCTACCGGGTTTGATGGGATTGGCCTCAAATGGTCCTTGGCTGTCTCAAAGTGTGATTTAAGAGATGGCAAGGTGAGCACAGGCAAAAACCTGATTCAGAAGTCAGTCCCTTCCCACTGACTTCACTGGTGCCTGTGCACACCCAGAAACAGATGCAGCCCATATGGCCAGCCAGCTGGTGCTAGACCACCTTTTGGAAACTCAATGCTTAAGGACAGGCTCTAGTAAGTCTCCTTGGTGCCTTAGTACATATTGATTGCTGTGGGACTGTAGGCGCCTGAATATATTTATCTACTGGACCCAAAGCTCTCCTAATCCTCTCCTTGCCTTCCCTTTCAGGAAATCAAATGAGTGGAACTGGCTTGTTTGTTTGGGAAGCATAAAGGTTCCCTAGGAAGCAAGGACATGTGGACATGTCACTTAATTCTGGATTTTATTGATTACAAGATATGGAATCCCAAGCCAAATAGTTTATAGGTCAGGTAGATTAGACTGTAATCCTTACCAGCTTCATGCGTGGTCTAGATTAAAGCTGTAAATATAACTCGAGCATTGCGCACTCCTGCAAGCAAAGACTTATGGACTGAGACCATCAATCTAGATACCAGTAAGAAAACCATTTGGAATTCCATTTATTTAGGTTAGCTTGGGTCAGTTTAAGGGAAGTACTGCCATGTTACATGTTGAGTGGGCTCAATTTCAGCTAATTTAGTAATCTAAACATTTAGTGTAAGCACCCTCTCTCATTGCCAAAAACAGGTAGGTACTTCAATGCTTCCTAAAACAGGTGAGCTTGATCACTCACTGGAAGTGTGGATCTCATACCTGCTGATTAGCTGGGTATGATCTGGCTGGTTTCAACTTAGTTAAGAGATTCCCACCAGAGACCAGCTGTAATTTGGGCTCTGCAGCTCTCCTGAGGTCATGACCTTACTGTTGCATGCCACCAACAGACCTGGTGAACAGGTACTCTGAAAAGGAGTCTGTCCTTTAGGAAAAGCGATAAAGCTGGAAAGCATAGAAACCAGGATCAAATGGTCTTTTGGAGTCTATCCATTGAATTCAGGAAGGTGCCGTCTATACATCATTTTACAATCATTCCTCTGGAATGCAGAATACAGAGTAAAGGTTTCAAAATTGGATCCACAGTTGGGAACAAAAATCTAAATGCTGTTCCTTTCCTCAAAATGGCAGTCGTACAACAACAGCTGGGGAAAAGTAGCACTAAAGCGCTTTGCTCCCAACTGAAGAACTGGACCGATTTGTATTGCATAACAGAATGGTTATTCTGAGGACTGTGGCATTGCTTTTAAATAAGTATGGATGATTGAGACCTAGCTGGAAATTAATTCCTTGATCAGCTCTTTTGTAAGTAAAGAAATTAGGTCTGTTAGTTGTTGGTTTGGATGAAAAACTGAGGTTTCATGACACTGATAGCTGTTCTGGAGGCATGAAATGGAGTTCTGCTGGGCGTTGTATCCATGGGCTAGATCTGAAAGTCACAAATTGATCAGATTTTTGAGCAAATATCTTTTAGAAGTAAAACTGTGTGCTTTTAATAACCCAGATTGTCAGGGCCTAAAATTATTTCAAAGGTATTTCAAAGGCATTTAATCAAATTTCTAAGATTCCTGTCCTTTCTTAACCAGCACCAGGCATCCCTCACCAACTTGTTCTCAATGTCCTCTCCTCTTATGAGAAACAGCAGCCTTATTGGGGGTTTCTCCTCCTTCCTTTAGAGGCAGGGCTGGAAAGGATCTGCTGAAATACAGTGTTCATCTGGTTCCCTTCTTCCTTGCTGTTTCCTTCAAGCTTTGATCCTGTCCCCCTCTCCAGCAGCAAAAGCAGAGTGCTGAAGTGACCTCCTGCTAGTGCCACGGTGCTGTACAAGGGTCTGAAATTCAGGCTTCTGGCTTCAGGCAAAGGGGTGGCCCTGCATGTCTGCAGGAGACCGCTCCTAAGGAACCACAGAGTTGGGTGAGAAGGCGCAGGGTTGGCGTTTTTATATTGCCGGAGGGAGAGCGTCAAGCGAGGTGATGAAAGGGGTTGGAGGGAAGAGGTTGATCAGCTCTGCCCATCATACAAATTCTGGAAACATAAAATGAATGCTTGCTGGATTGAATAAATACATGTGTCTTCAACATTAATGAAATACTTCAGTGTAGACTAACCCAGTCCCGCTGCCCACCCCTACCAAAGAAACCAAATAATAACAGAAATTATCCTGCAGAGCATGAGATTTCATTGGGATAAAGAGTTTAATATCTATTTCTGCTCCTACTTAGTTGTGAGGCACTTTTCTCAGAGGTGAGTAATTGAGGAAGAGCTGCTGGTAGTTTAGCAATAATGTTTAATGAACTGAGAAATGATCTGTTTGTAGGAGGATTAATAGCTCTCTGCACCTTAACCTCATGTGGGTTGGTTAGTGAAAAGAGAAAATATCTGTCACGAGCCTGCAGCTTTCAGGCTTCAGCTCTTGGGCTGAGGTCACTCCTGCCATAGCCTGGCTTTCAGAGGAACATCGCCTAAGTCTGGCAGGCTAATGATCAAACCAGGTTTCTTCTTGGTGTTTTTTCTGTCTGAGCAATAAAGCATCACTCTGCTTTTTAGCTCTCCTGAGAAGGCCTAGCCATGTAAGTCACTGCATACCTGGGATTTTAGCTTTGTTGTTGAAAATGGTCTGGTTTTAAGTGCTTGTGAGCTACCCTGCCCTTAAAAACAAAATCCTGGAGGAGACCAGAGGTGTACATTTTACCACAAGATAAACTCAGCAATGGCTGAAGCTGATGAAGTTGCCCTTATGGGGTTATTTCCAGGTAAAAGCTGTAGGTGCCTTATCACAGCTGCAGTGCCGCAAGGGGAATGATATCGGGTATTTGCGTGTGTTAAAGTTTACATCTCCGTGTAGGCTTGGATTTACTGGCCAGTGGGGGAGAGGGCAGAAAGGATGGATGCAGAGGGAGTATTCCCCAGTGTTAACACAGCTGGTGCAGTCTGTAGTCCCTGTTGGATATGGAGAGAGGTTGATACAATTTTTCAGCTCCCCATGAAAAGCAGCTTTTGGAAATATGCATGTATGATTATTTTAATAAAACGTATACTCTAGAGAGAGCATGGCATGACAACTGGGACCTCCAGGAATTTGCTGTCCAGCATTACATGGAGCTTTTTCTCATGCTTTTGCATAGGCTGAAGTGATGGTGGCTTTCATTTCAATGCCCAAGGAATGTAAAAAGCCACCTCCATTGGAGGTTTGTTAATACAAAAGAGAGGGAAGATTTAATCTGGAAAGGGAACTGAATGACCTACTTCTAGGGCTTGCACAATGAACACCTTTGATCTTTTATCTGCATGATGAGCTGACTTTTCTACAACACAATAAAATAATTGGTTTGGCAAGAGGGAAGAAATATGACAGTAGAAAAATGGGTATTAGAAGCATGGCCTTCAGCCCCACCAGTTAAACCCAACAGTAAGTATCCAGTCAACGTCTGGGAAAGCTGAGCCCACAAAGGCAGTCATCCAACAATCTTAGCTTTTGTCCATTTAACTGAAACCCAAATTCTATTTTAGAGCGATGAATGTAGAAAAAACACACATTAAAAACCTATTTTAGATTCCCCTTATCCCTAAATATTCATTTCTATAAATAGTGGTGGCTGTGATAGTGGTCTGTTGCCACATTTCTTCAGCGTAATTCTGGCCTAATATTTATGCCAGTGTTTAGTGCAGTTTCCTTTTGTCGTGGTTTAATTTCTGTAGCTTTGTGTTCTATCAGTTATAGCTAAGTAAAATTAGACTGCAATTTAATTACAACACAATCAGTAGTTCTGGTCAATTAGAATGAGATTAAGTGCCATGTAAATCTGTTATGGTAGAAAACAATGCTGAAATAAGCACTTGGAGTCTTTCGTTAAAGGACACTGCTGTGTCTGTGCAGTCCCATCCAGGCAGTTTAATTCAGCATATACGAGCTATAGGCATATGCTTTCCCTGCCATTTGCCAAGATGTGGGGTACCTGAGCCCGTTTCTTGTCTTTGCCAAAGGTGAGGGTATACCCGGTGGCTGTACCAGATGAAATTTTCTTCTGCCCCTCCAAATCTGCCTGGTGAATGGAGGCCGGGGTCTCTCCCCAGTGTTTCCCTGTGGATTGTGTAACCTGCAGCCCACTGGACAGCCCAGGCCAGCAAAGGGTGGGTGCCACATGACCGTGGCGATAATCCCCAACCTCCTCCTATAGGATCTTCAGGCGTAAGACCTCCCCGGGGGCTGGGACAGGGCAACAGGGTTGGCACCAGGTGCTGCTGCCAGCTGGACTCCCCAGAACAGCCACCCATGCACTAGCCTAGAGCTGAGCCTCTCCCAGCCCCTCTCCTGGATCCTCCTTGGTGCTGCAAGAAACATCAGCTGCTGGATCCAGAAAGTACCAAAAATGACTCCCAGCATCCGGTGTCTCAGCAAATGCAGTTGGTGCATTTGCCCCAACTGCAGTAGCTGGTGGTCACACGCGACACCGGCGTTCACGGAACCTGTGGGCTGCAGGGTGACGCTGCAAAGAGCTGAGCGGGATTTAGCTGGGAAGGTCCCGCGATGGGCAGGCAACTTGTGATGAACCAGGTGTCCTGCTGCAGATAAGTAGGTTCAGGAGAATCAAATGATCTAATGGCGTTGGTCTAATATACCATACCAACAGGAGATTATGCAGTCTGGGTAGGCATAAGATGGCAGCAAAAACTACGCTTTTCAGGGGCTCATTCAGGTAGAAATGGGATTAAGCCATGGCACAGTGGGGGGATCTCTTTAGGGAGGAGGAGTTATCTCACAGACCTGCCACTGCTCGCAGGTCACTGTGAAGCACCCTGTACAACTGGGAATTATAAGCACACTGAAACAATTACCTAAGAGACCTTCCCAGACTAATTCCTCAACCAAGACCATTTTAATTAGGCCTCTTGTAAAACTATCTGAAGAACTGTGAGGATATTTTAAAGGTGACTACTGGTGGTAATTTGCTGCAGATGCAAGGTGTAGCTCCTGAATGTCCTCAGGCTTCACATGGCAGGGTTCCTGGTGCAGGCACCTCTGGAGCTGTAGGAGCTTTGAAATTTCCCTGTAGCACTGTATAAAAGAGATTCTTATTGAATTACTCTCATAGTTGTGAAGCACGATGATGGCTGGTTCAGAGGCATTACTGTAGGGCACACTGCTTGAAGCTTTACTGAGACTTTGAAAAACAGAAACACTCGAGGAGGGCAAATGCATCACATGCTCTGCCTTGTAAATGGGGAAGGGCTTCTGAGCAGATAAAAAAAATCCTTTAATATCATATAAGCCATTTGTTCGCTTAGCCACAGCAGAGCTAACAAAACCAAATGTTGTCAGTTCACAGTTTAATTGCAATGCTGGTAAGCCTCATGGTGCCTCTTGGGGTTTTTTTTTCATTGGCTTTTTTTTTTTTTAAAGTCAAAACCACTTGTAAAGGCAAATGAGTATAGGAGATTTTGATTCTCTTGTTTACCTGTTTTTGCTTTGAAATAAGTGTCTTGGTCCTTCTGCTTGAACAAATGAATTCTTGAATGAATTTAAATTCCTTGCCAAAGAGCCTGGCAGAGCCCATTTGAGAGGTCCAGTTGGGCAAGGGCTTCCAGGTGGTTGTTGTGAGTGGGGAGGTTTTGCTCAGTCCAGGCAATGTAATCCAGTCTCCCAAGTGCCTGATGAGGATCTCAAGGCAGGCTAATCTAAGGTTTGTTGGAGGTGTTGGGAAGTTTAGAGGCACTTCGCATAACTGAACACTTTTCACTGCCAAAAACATCCCCTGGCAGAAGGGTTACCCAGCTTTTTGTTTCCAAAGGGTTTGCATACAGGTTTTGTGTGTTCACTCAGCTCTGGCAGTTTGTTTTTTGTATACTTTGGCATGAATTTTAATCTGTCTATCCACATTTAGGACAGCATTTGCTGTTAAAGAGCACAAGCAGAGAGAGGCGATGGAACGCTAAGATGCTGCTGTTGTCTAGCAAAGCAAGCCCTGCAAGTTTGTTAGCAATGCATTCATGATTTGTTCAGGGTTGTGAAGAGTCTTTAGCTGCCTGGCCCTTAGTGAATTAGATGGGAATCAGAGAGCTCTCAACCTTTGCAAATCAAGCCTTGATGTCTTTCCAAATACTCTGAGCCTGGCTTGTCACAGGAGGCTGCTCAGACAATACAGTCATGGAAAGCCACTTTTAATCCTGCCAAGAGGTCCTGTAGTGGGTAACCAGAACAACCAGATGTGTTATGGTCGGCGCAATGTCCCTTGGGAAACACAGGTGGTTGACACAAACCAGGGACTTGCAGGCTCCGCTGACCTACGCCGTGGGGCCCTGGTGGTCTCTGTGACGAGTCTCTGCTCAAACCCAGTTTCGGTGCGGAAGAGGATGAGGCTTGTGTGAGCCTACAAATAAATGAGGCACACAACTAGTGTCAGTAATCCGTCTACATTATATGTGGATGTTAAAAATTCAGTGTTGGCTCGCATGTTGGAGAGCTCCAGAATGAACATATGCATCTTCTACTTTTGTTCAGCCAAGCAGACTTTTAACTTGCATGAAATCTCTTAGGAGAAATCCCTGAATTTAACATACTGTTTTCTATCACTGAGGTGCTGGTTAATTTAGGGTGTTTGTGATGTTATTATGTTTCCCTCAAGTACCCATTTAAAACATCTTCAAATGGAAATTAGTTTCCTGTGTTATTACTCTGACTAGTTTCAAGCAGCAGTTTCAAGCACAAGTCTTCCTTTCTCAGCTAGACCCGTCTCTGTGTAGCAGAAAGCTGTATCAATGTACTGCAGCAGGCTAGCTAGGATAAATGAAAGTGCATCTATGGGAACGAACTAACCATTAAATTTTAATGTTACCTGAAGATGTAAGAAGAGCAGGAAGCAAACATAATGACAAATTGTAATCATAGCTGTCCTGGCATCGTTTTGCATAATTAGGATTACTGCTGTCTATACTTCAGATGTCCTTTTTGTTCTAACGGGACTCTTTCTGATAACAACTGCACATTATGGGCAATGTAAGCAGAGAATAAGAGTTAGTCCCTGTTCTGAAGTCCTTCCAGTGTTATTGGAAATAGGAAAAGAAGGGATTGAGAGGAAGGCACGCAACTTACAGGCAGAAGGTTGGGAAATGAGCCACTAAAAATGGAACTACTTAAGATGAAGGACTGACACTACGGTCTCTTTAGCTTGCTCCAGTGTTTTCCTTTTAAGTCCATATTATCGTGGCAGGTGTTTAAAAATACATGCACTCAACAGAAAGAGTGTACAGGCCTTCCATCCAGGAGTAGGGTTAAGACAAAGATGTCTTCTCTTGTTTAGCTGTGCACAATAAGTACTCAGTGCATTTTGATATAGACAGCTGTAAGTGGCTCTTTCCAAAGGATTATAACAGAACATATATTTAGGAGGCCACATTGATTCATTACCAGTTTCCGGTGAGATAATGTATGCAGTGAACATGAAAATCAATAAGACAAGCAAAATGAAAGAGCTTGAGATAAGCAGGGGGAGACGGAAGAAATCAATGCCATCCAGCAACTATGGTGGTGAAACAGAGTCCATAAGAGATCATATTAAATTCATCAGTCACATGTTTCAAATACCGGTCCATAACATCACCTATGACAATAACTGCAACAGGGATTGGCATCAGTATATTCATATATTCACATAAGGACAGTGAAATTCTTCAGATTCCTAGTGAACTTCTCCTCCTACAAACTATCACAGTAAGTTCATGGCTGCACCAGGATGTATTTTTTAGAATAACCTTTATATGTTTAGTATAGGGAGATTTATTGATATAAGATCAAATATTAACCTGCATTTCATAACCTGGAAAAAATAAGCCACATTAGGAATAAAGACATTGACTATTATGCTATTGCTGGCTGTGGGTGTGCACAAATACATAAATAAATAAATAGATAATACAGCAAAGTCCTCTGATCCAAACTGATTATTAATTTCATTCAGGCCACTTGCTTAGACATTTTGGATAGATTGTACAGTGTCGATGAGGAAAGCTGCCTGAATGTTTTTTCTCCACTTCTTTTGCATATGTTTCTCACTTATATTCTACTGTGGCAATGTACAGCTTGGCACTGCGAGAGAGTAAAGGCTTTTATTTCTTTTCCCACTCAGGACTGCATCATACAGTACATTATCAACATCTGATATTAAATGCATAACGTGGATTGTATTTTTCCCAGTATTTCCTCACTGGCCATAGGGTCTCCCTCTCATTCAACCTCTTTTTTGGGCCATGCCATTGAAGCACCTTCCAAGAGCATCCTTTCCCTACTGTGGTATTAGAATTTAATAAATTCTATTGGCATTTTGAAACCTCTCTTTAAATACTCTGGACAAATGGGTCAGACCATGGTTGAGATGAGCTCAAGAATGTATGGTGTGAAGCCAAAGGTGGTGTATTACCATTAAAAAAAAAGGTTGTTTTTTTTTTTTCAGGAGTAATGTGCCAAGGCCCAGTGAAACAGCCTAGCTGCTAAAGCCAGAGCAACCCTTGCGCCAGCTGCCCAGGACACCTGCAGCTGTAGGACTGAGATGATTTACTGCCACTGTAAAGACATTGGAGACCTTTGCCTACTTGGAGATATTTGCTAGTGAAGGGGAAATCCTGAGGATATCATTGTTTTCTGCACAGGTCTGCCACTGATGTGTTGTTGTTGTTGTTAGCTTTTTACAATTTCTCAAATAAGAGTTCAGCCCTCATTTCTTCTGACTTCTCCTTACTCATCATCATCAGTCCTTTGTAATCTTTGTCAGCCATTCCAAGCTAGGGTTTAACAGCTGAAACCAGTGAAATGTCCTAAAATCCTAGGGTTTGTCTTCCTATAGAGCCTTGCAGCAGCAGAAAAACTGAATTCCTCACGTGTATTATTTTCTTCTCCTGAAGTCTGCAGCTGCACAGTTTACACCTGATTCATTTCTAATTTCACTTGCTGTTAGTGTTTTTCCCTCCCATTGGAATATAGCTGGCATTTTTCCCCGTGAATTGTATTAGCTGGTATTTTTCTACACTGAGCGATATTTTAGTGCCTAGATGTAACGTTGCTATAACAGGTGCCCCCTGTGTTGCCTTTGCTCCAAGCATCGGAGAAACAAGTGCTTGTTTACACTGAGGTTCCCATCTGGAGATGCACCCAAATCTTCTTTGAAGCTTGCCTTTTGAAACTCAGCAGAGTCTAGCTGCAGTAGGCTAGTGACTCTTTAGCAAAGGCTGAGGTGGCCCTTTTTTGAGTTTATAGTGTGACGTACTGGAAGATATACTCACTTGTCTTTGTGTATCTCTTGTGTTGCTCTATTCTTCATTTACTTACTGTTTACATGCTTATGACTCATTAGCTTTCTAATGAAAAGAAAGACATCCTTGAAACATTGTACTTGCTTTTTTTCTGGGTCAGGTTTGTCAAGCTTCCCAGCTTATCTCATGGGTGAGTCTAAATGTAAGATTTAGTCTGGTGACATAACCCAACTCAGAACACAAAAATGGAACTTGTGGCCTTAAATGTACAGCTACCAGGGATCACGTTTCCAAATGCAGCTTCTTAGTTTTCAGAAGAATACACAAAAGCATATTCCAGCTGGATTTTGTTTTTCAATGAGGGGTCATAAATTTTGACAGAATACACTTTATGAAAACTTTGCACTGCATAATAACCTTTGTGAATAATGGGATTGTACTTTAAACCAAACTTTTTTGATGAAAAATTTTCAGAGAGACCCAGGTTTTATTTGCAAGCCATTAGTGAGGGTATTTGTGAGGAATTCGTTACCATTACATTTTTGACAGCTTTTCTATTTGTATTAGAATGCTCTTTCTCTGTGTCCAATATTATCTACAGTATTTCCAAATATCACCAGCAAATTTTCTTCCTGTAGTCACAGACAGATTAAAATTGCCTTTTTGGTGTGTAGATGTAAAAATAATAATTTACCTAGGTAAGAGAAAAGCATCAACCATTCCGAATAGCTCTTTTAAATCGCTTTTCCTTCCTCCATTGCCTGAATAATGCAGATCCTCACATTTTCATTGCTGTAAACACAGCTGCATCCCAATGTAACTGCATTCATTTCAGCTGTGTTACATTACTTTGACGTGGTGCAACCCAGTGATGGGACAGCACTTGCACTGTGAGGCATGAGGAAAAAAAATGGGAGCATTTCCGCCAGCAAATGCACTCATTTGGCAGCACAGCTCAGACATGGCATTTACAGGAACGTCAGAGAGAAAAAGAGCTCTTCTTTGGTGAAGGTGTATCTTTGTATATGTGTTTTGACTAAACTTGTCTCATGGTGACGGTTGTAACTCTAACTATGCTAGATTTAGTGAGGTGGCCATGTGAAAGCCAGCTATCTCATCTTTCTCTTCCTTGGGGTCCGTATAGTCTCGATGTATTTTAGGCAATTATTTGAAAGTAAGAGGAATGAAAACTTTGCGTTTCTGTTCTATGCACCAGAAGCCAGCTATTTGTGATTCGCTATTTGCAGTCTCCCATCTCATGCTGGAAATTTTCAGGAAAAGAGCCAAGTCACAAACCAGCCCTTATTTCTATCACAGCAAAAGCAAGACATCACTCACTTCCTTCTCCTACCTCACCACTGCATCATGTACTGGAGACTGAGAGGATGGCAGGAGTGAGTCAGTGTTCCCAGCTCTGCAAAAATCTTTCAAGAATAACTTTTGAGTGTGAATCTCCTCTCAGTTACTGTCAGAAAATAATGCATTGGCCTTAAAATGTCATCTCCCAACCTTTCCACATGCACATATATAGTCTGCAGTCTCCTACGTCTTGTTGGGGTTTATGATACTGCAAGGGGAGCTGTGGTATGGCAGAGCCAACGCCCCCAGGGCTTTTAGGCCAACCAGCAGGACTAAACAGAGGTAGAAATGGAAGCAGCAACATCCAAAGTCTAATGTGTCCGTGAAGCTCAGAAGAACCTTTGTTAGTGGCTTTATTGCTTGCCAGAAAGCCCTTGGGGCAAGTATCGGACTCTGGAGGGAATTTCTCTAGTATTTTGACAAAATAATATCTTCCTGTCTGGATTAAGGAGCAGCCTTAATCCAGAATCACCCAGAGACATTTTTACAGGGTAGGACAGGAGCTCCTTTAAGTCCCACAGAGGCCAAATGACTGAAAGATCATTTGCTTTCATTCTCTTTCCATACATGTAGTGTTTTCACTTATCAGAAACATACATTTGTTCATTAATTTACTTTCAAATGGTACAGAGAAGAGCGTTCTCTGAGGCTTCTTCTCAGCAGAGCAGCAGAGGGCCCACTAGTCAAGATTTTTTTTTTTTTTTTTTTTTTTCCCCCCCCCCCTCCTTTGACTCAGGTGCAACATATTTCATGCCTTCAGGTCCTGGGGCCTGTTCTGCTCTTTCTGTACTCGCAGGCTTTCCCATGGTGCAACAGGCTGTGCAAACACCTTATGCTTAGGGTGTGCAGCACTTCACAGCTAACATTAGTGATGGGGAAGGAGGCAAGTGTCCCCTTGCAAAAAATACCGGTTTCAGGCTAAAGGAAATTGCCTGCTGCAGTACAAATGGGCACCACTTTGTTAACTGTACTGGAGCCAGGTTGTTTTACACCAGTAAAGAAATTAGGAACCAAGGACAGAGCAGCCTTAGGAAAAGAGGAGGGAGAGGGAAATCACTCCTTTTGTG
Organism: Morus bassanus; assembly: GCA_031468815.1. NCBI lineage: Eukaryota > Metazoa > Chordata > Aves > Suliformes > Sulidae > Morus > Morus bassanus. The sequence goes on along the minus strand of CM062567.1, from coordinate 50,524,388 downwards.
CCCGTAACACAGTTGGGTTTAGTAATCTCTTTACATGGGGGCATTCTGCTCTTACCAGCTTAAATGGAAACCAGAACACTCCAGACTCTGTTTTGTCAGCAATACCATGTTTGCAACTCCTTGGGGGGCAGTCTTCATCACACAGAAGTCCTGCTTTCTTTTCAAGCACTTCTGTGTGCTTTCTGGCATGTCTTAGGCTAACACCAGGGTCCAGCACTCGAGCATCCATAAGCTTCCCCATCATTTCATTAAAGGCATCTTTAGGCAGCAATGTGCATTTCCTACAATTCTTTGTTTGTCCTACCCTGTGCTTCATTTTATAGTAATAAGGTTTGTTTGTTTGTTTTTTAAAATAACATCTTTTGGAAGATTTTTTGTGATTTTTGCCACTTTTTTTTCCCAGAAGGGGGAAGGAAGGCTGGAAACTGTAATGATAGGAAAGAAGGCAAGAAAACAAAGACAGCGATACACAGGAGTTATTTAGGAGGGATGTTTGGCATTATTTTATTGCTAAAAATGGGGAGAAATAAGGAGGAAGATAGGAAGGGCATCGCTGAGACATATCTTGGAAGTGGTGTCAAATCTGATGCAAATACTGTTGTCTTGTGAAAAAAGGGTGTTTATCCTTCAGCTGAGCCCCGCAGCTGGTTCATCCCACTTGCCATCCCACAGTGGGGAGGCAAAGGCCTGGCAACAAGTGCAGCAGCCCTGCGGTTTGCCCCAAGCCCTGCTGTTCACTGGTAGTGGATGCACTTGTTGCTTAGAGGAGAATTAAAGCAGATCCCTCACATGGCAATAATCCTCTGTCCCCGCCCCGACTCCCATTCACATGGTGCTCAGCAGCTCTGCCGATGGTACAGCAGCTTCTATGGGACCACACTGGTGCACATGGTCTGTTATGGCAGCTGTACAGCTCTTTTTCATCAGCACAGCAATGCTGAGCACACAGAGTACGCTGCCAAAAGTGGGTTAGAAAACTTTTGGCTCCTGACTTTTATGCCTAAAATTATTTCTGCTTTAAAATAAAGCTCTGCTCATTCCATACATTCTGTGGGGAAACCTGTATCGTTCTGCAGAGGATTACACTGTATATGCAATATACTAAGACACTCTGATCAGGTATAATTTAGTTGCTACTACAATAGTTCTATGTGATGAAACAGCCAGTGAGGCAGTGGAGCAGGGTAAAATTCCCTCTGCCCAGCCTAGTCACGGTGGTACCTCTTGTGTATCAGGTCCACTTAGGCATGTTTGAGCAATGCTGTGGCCTTTTGTGCTGTCTGGTGAGAGTCAGAAAATGATATTCAGGCAAATCTCCTGTAAAGACCATACCCCCTCCTAAGAAGCCTTAGAAAAGAAATGCTGTTCTGAAAAAAAAAATGTATGTTATTTCAAAGATGTCATTGTTCTTGATTTTTCTTTCTCTTTGTGAACTAGTCTCTTATTTTCCAAAGAGGAAATACAGTCCTTAAATTAGATCTCACAGGGATGCTGGCTCCAGAATTGTGAAAATTAATACACAAGCAATTAAATTTGAAAAGAAACAAAAAAAAATAGAAAAAAAACAAAAATGGAGGAGGAACTAAGTCACCGATATTAAACCCAGAGTTATGCAAATTAGGTCATAAACTCTCAGCCAAATTTAGGAAAATTTTTGATCTTTAATTCACTTCACTCTGCCATCAGAATCCTTCTTGCCCATTTTTCCCCCAGGATAAAAGCCCATCATTAAATAATGGATGCATAAACTCCTCTTTCTATTTCTTCCTCTAAATAAAACTCTTTATAGCAAGTAATGAAGGGGGCAAGAATTGAAGATGAAAAGAAACTACAGTGATAGTAAGTGACAAACGAAGCCAGGGCTTGACAGATTAATTTCCTTCACTGAATTACACTGATCTTATTTGCAGGGTCATTGTATGCATCTTTGCTTTAGACTGAAGAGTCCTACACATAGAGAAAGGGATAAAAAAAAGGAGTTTTCATTTGGTGTGAAGTACACTGGGTTTTGATTTACTTGCTTTTTATAAAAGCTGGACTAGCCTGCAGAATCAGTAAAGCTATCACTGTGCTACTAACAGGCAAGCTTTCTGAAGCTACCCCATCCACAGAAAAATAGGGCCACCAAGGAGCAACAAGACACAGTGGCCTTCAGGGAACACAGCAATATTTGTTGTATGAAATCAAGGGAGAACTGCAGCTTCTCAGGGTGGCTGGTGGGCTATGAAATTTTTACTTTGGGGGTATTAACGTTGTGTACCTCTCTTTATCTACTCAAAACAGTTTGCGTGATCAATATGCATGTGACAACCTGGACCATGCTGCTGAGGGAGGTAATGCTCAGCACTGGGATCACCTCGCTCTGAGGAGAACTTCATGGCTCCCAGGTGAGGTGTTCCCCTCTCCCTGGGGCAGAGACTCAAACAGTGTCAGAGTAATTGGTATGAAAAAAAATCCTGGCCCATACAGACGTTCACAATTATCTAGAAAGTGTATCTACAGCTGTTAGTGTAGCTAGCCAGTTAGAAATGTTGAAGAACAAAGTCAAGTAGCTATAAATTAGAAAAAAAAACACAAAAACTTCATTCAGCTTGTCATGGATATGTGTTATGACATAACCAGATCTTTGGCATTATGTGTAATGGGCTCAGCACCTTTTTTTTTTTTTTTTTTTTCCAGATATTTCATCCGTAGGAAGGTGATGGTGGGGAAAGGGAATTGCTGTCTCTTTGGCAATAGTGCACTATTCAGAGCAGAGCTATAGCTGTTCATTTTGTCCCCAGGAAGATCTCTATACATCTCAGCAGATCACCTGTAATTAAAAATAGTAATTGATAGGTGATTAAAGGCTGTATCATAAAAATTACTTGACCCTACTACTATAGATTATTAGATTACCAAAGATAAATAGGCACTTTCCAATAAGACTTTTCTCCTCTTCCAGATAATTCCTGACAGCTCCTGTAATGAAAATGTCAAGATACCTCTGTCAAATGCCTTTGAATTAAGAAGACACGTTATCATGTTTTGCAAATTGTTACCAAATTACACTCATCAAAGGGGTATTTTACTCCACTGATTGTTTCCCTCACAGTAATACATAACAAAAAGCCTAGAGATGGATGTAGTTGCGCAGTGGCATTTCTGTCATGTTGTCATATTCCATTAATCTTCCTGTGGCTCATCTGTGCTTCTAAAATACCTGCAGTATTACTTACATATCCGTACTATGATATCTTATACTTCTCTAACACATTAACTGTGCAAGCTGTAGACCTTGAAAGTGACATTAGAATTACAGGCCCTTTGTAGGGGGGCTGAAGTCTCTATTGCCATTCATCATACAAAAGGATTAATTAAAGAACTGCTGAAAGAAATGGTTTAAGAGCCTCTTCAGAATGATTGAATGTAGGGAGTCCTGCATTCATAACAGACTGATTCTGGTAGACCAGATCAATATCAGGGGGTTTTTTGTTTTACATTTCTAAGCACGGTGTTGCCAATTATAACATTTTCACAGCCTGTCTTATGATATACATAGATAGATAGATAGTAGATAACTGCCTAACAAAATACATATCTCTATATCATGTGAGATAGCTAGATAGATGATATAAAAATCTCACAAAAATATGTGTAGATATAGATATTAATTAAAGCCCTACTTTGGTGCCTGAGAATTGTATGAACATTTCAGTTTTCTCATTAAAAATATTTATGACCCCTGAGGACATGAAAAGAACCCAAACACTCTGTCCACAAAAAATGAAAAAGGGGAGACAGAATACAAATAAAAGAATTAAATTTCCTTTTCCTTTTCATGTCTCATAATCTGTAGATCAATCTCACTTTTTTTAAAAAATCTTTGCACATACAAAACTCAGTATGCAAAACTGGCTCCCAGCAGCAGAGATTTGGTTGTTAACAATGTGTCATCTCTTCAGCTTTTAGCAAGGAACCCAGGAAAAATGAACTCAAAGTAAGCATTATAATGCTGATAAGGGTAACAGTAAGGAAAAAGTGTAACATGGGAATTTTTATCTACAGCAAAGTGGAAGGGGGAGCTGGCGCTCAGAGACACAGACTAGAACAGAAAAATATACTGTTTGAAGCACCCTGCTAGGAAATTTCATTTAAGAAACTAAAACTTCACTTTTCCTAGTTAATCTGACCTTTATAGGGAATGTAAAGCTTTCTTCAGACATGAGTTGACATCAATAGGAGATAGGAGGGTTGAGCTTCCTTCTGTCAGCTTCCTTTCCTGTGTGCACAGTAGCTTTAGAGGCTTCTCTTAAGAAAGTCAAGTTTTAAATTGCCTTCCTGTGCCAAATTTTGGACACAAGAAAGGAGATATATCATTTCATAAGTATCACTTTTTTATTACTGCTTCTCAGATTAGCAAGCAAGGATATGACTAGAGTCAAGCTGGACACTGGCTGACAGAGCAGGATGTAAGCAGGGTCCTAGAGGAGTCTGAATGCTCCTGCTAAATAGTTATCCAGCTGTGTAACAGTGAGGCTCTGTATGTGAGACCCTAATGATACAGTAAATGTGTGGGTATCCTTGCATGCACCCGGAAAAAAGTGCAGAGGTACATGCACCAGAAGTTCATAAAAATAGTTTCTTCATTCATTCCAGCTTACCTTCTTATTCTGTAAATGCTAGGCTGGGGAAATTATATAGCTGCTGCAGTACTCTAAGATGTGCCTATCTGGCCAGTGAAATTTACGTTCCAGGTTGTGGGCCCAGATTTGCCATACAATGCCTGAGAAAAAATTTAAATTGAGATTATCAGAGCCAGCATATTAATTAGGGAGCAATTTTTTCAGGCAAAAAGCAAGGACAGGGATCGTACTGTCTGTCTTCCCCCGCCTGGTGTACATGTGCATTAATCTGCAAGGATTTACCTGACTACCTGGGCTTCACAGCTCTTAACACCTCCATGGTGGCAGGAACTAAAACCAGTTCTCAGTCATAAAATGCAACCAAAACAGTAAGGAGTAGCTGCAGTGACCATTTTTTTCTTTAGCAGCCCTGAGTTTCAAGCAAGACAGTCCAGCGAAGTTAGTGGGGAACCTGGGATCAGTTCCCCCCACAGCGCACATTGTGCCCCAATATATTCAGACAGTTACAGGTGCCTTCTTTTGCCCTAGGATAAAGATCTGCAGATGGTTGGCACAGAGAAGAATGAAAGGTTCAGGTGCCACTCTGCTGACAGTTTCAGAAATATTGAGGTTTTTAAAATAATATTACATTGATTTAATGACTGCAAAATTTGAAATAAATAGAAATACAAAAAAAAAAATCACCATTTCAACTTGATGTGTGGGGTCTCAGATAAGTAAGTCTTTTGTGAAACCCTGCCATTCACTCCCAGACTAAATGCTATTTTACAGCATTTTCAATAGCCAGGTTTTATAAGCCATTTTTTTATCATTGTCCCCTTATTTTTTTCACTGTATTTTAAAGCATCGAGGAAGCCACTTGTTCTGTAATACCTGCATCCATTCTGCCAGCACCCCAGCAGCACACAGCATGCATATGTATATAAACTGAGTGGAAAATTCCACTGAATGGTAGCTCTTACAGTACTCTTCCAGGCTTATATCAGCTTCTACAAGACAAGGAAGTGGAGATACTCACTTTTAACACAGCAGGTGTGTAGCTTGTGGAGTGCACTCATTGTTCACTGATTCCTGCCCTCCTTCCGTATTCTGTGGGAAAGTTGTGCATGAAGGTGACCAGGACTCCTATTTGATATATGTCCAAGTTTATGAATCAAGAGCCCTGTTTTTTTTCTTTGACACCTACTGTCCAAGGTCTGATTTAACTTCCTCTCTCAGTTACAACCATACTGAGTAAGAGATTATCCTCACCCTCCTTAGCCTGCTTATCCCATCCTTCTTGCCAGTTGCAATTCATAGAAGCACACCCTGACTCACGGAGGTCGCTGTAAGCCACCAAACACTGACAGATAAAAGTGAGCTGTTTGGCTGGAAAGGGAGCAGCTCAGACTCAGCAAATCCCCGAGGAAGGGATGCACCGTGGCAGTGATGGCGATGCGGAGCAGCTAGCGGATAGGCATCATGTCCTACTGGCCCAGCCACAGGGAGGTTAAGCACCCTTGAGCACTCATGGATGCAGGTGTGTGTGCTTGCTGTCCCCCCATAGCTGCATATTGCTTTGGGTTTTGTTTTAGAGACTTGAGGAAGTTACATAGCTGGGGAGAAAAAAGGCAGCAAATGAATCCTGTATTAGAGGAACATTAAGGTTGCTAAGACGTACATGCAGACTACTAGAAATACTGACGTTATGTCAGGCTGCAGAAGTGTGACATGATCTTTCTGTGCACATGCACAGCAACGTGAGTTTGAATGTTCTGATTGCTGGCGATCACTCTGCAGGGTTCCTGCCCTACATAAGCAGCTGCTTTAATACTGAATTTAGGCTGAAGAATAAGAGGAAGGGATTGCAAGTCCATAAAATACACTACACAGTAAGCATAGCAGTACCTATTAAAAGCTTCTTCATTCTCCCTTTTGCAGTACAGATCCAAGCAAAGTGTGTGCCTGTAAAACCAATTAATGGTAAAAAGAGCTACCAACATCATGAAAATAAGCTGCTTAAAAATCATACCATAAGAGAGATGCAAGCTGGCTGCTGATCTGTGCTGTGATTACACACAAGCACGCGAGCTGATGCCTGACTTAGTTGATGGGCAGCTGCAACTGAACATAAACCCTAAAGGAAATAACTGTACTCAACCAATGCCATTCCGTGCCCCAGTCCATGCAGATGGTAGCATAGTAATGCATGGGTATGAGGGGAATCTGTTATTGGCAGCTGGGCAGCTTAGACAAGAGGAGCCAATTAGTGGTGTGTGGTGCCTTTGCCAAGCATACTGCTAGGAAACACAAGGAGACGCAGGCCAACCCAGAGAAAACAACCCTGAAAAACAGTTTCTTGCACTCTTTCCACTGCTGTGATGAAGCCCAAAGCTGCCCAGTGTTCCCAAACCTCTTTGCATTTACTTGTACAATTTACTTGTTTAATCTACTTGTTCATTGCAAGAAAAATGCCACAGGAAGAGTCACAGCACTGACTGTGAGAGGTAGGATGGCACCAGCGGAGTCTTGCCCAGTGTGCAAAATGAGATGTGGCCTGTCTTCTGGCCCTGAGGCACAGCAGGGCTCACATCCATGACGCCAGCCCCATCGCCATCCTGAAAGAGGGTGATCTGCTCCAGGCTGATCTCTGGGAACAGCCCCTCAAACACATCGTGCCCCGCCCCTCGCACTCCGATTTTCTGCAAGACCGTGCTTGGTACAGGCCAAAACTCACATCCAGGGCACGCAGCCTTGGCAACTGAGGTTACACTAACCCGGCTTGTGCTTGACTTCAGCAGCACTTGTAAGTACTGTATCAAATGGCAATATCTTCAAAGAGCTGCTCTGCTGGTGTAGGACACTGCAATCTTTTCTTTGCACGCCTTGGTACGAGTTTGCAAGAAGAATTACTTCTTGGTCTGTTTATGCTCAGAGAATTACTCTCTGAAATAGCAGCACACCCTCCTCACAGCCACCTGTGAAATGGCGCTAACAAAACCTCCCCACTTCTCATGATTGCAGCAAGGAAGTGTGAGGCAACAGAGAAGGATGCAGAAGAATATGAAATCCAGGTTTTAACTGATGCAGCAAAGAAACACGAACCAAAAACCCAAACACCAGTGAATATGTAACAAATGGGAATAAGGAAAGGGATGAAGCTGCCGTTGTTATTTCTGAAGGTTGTCATTATTTCTGGGTATTATTCTTATTTTCACTCCAAGGCTCTACTTCATGGCCAGCAGTTGAGTGTTTTTCTGCTTGCATGAAGACTGCATGATCTTCTGGTGCACAGTTGTGCACCAAATTCATGTCAGTCCTATGTATTGTGTTACCAGCTGGTAGCTCAGCATAGTTTTGGTGAAAAATCACATTTTTAATATAACAATGGACAAAAAGCCACTTGTCTTGCAGTCTGGCCTTCTCACTGATCTCTTATATAACCGTAAGTTAAAGCAATGCTCTCTGATAAATTTCTGATATGGTCTCACTATATATTCCTGGCTCAGAATAATTACTGCATGACCCATATCATCATCCCCACAGCTGCAATATTTCTAACTGTGTTTGACACTCAGCTGCAAAGCATTCCTTTTGCCCCATCCTTTTTCAATAATGTGAAAATGGAATTTGGATTAATCAAGCCCTGCTGCTCACCGCCTGCAGCACTTGCAATTTCCAGCTTTCAGGGCTACAATGGCCACAGGAAAGGCTCATCAGGGCACGGTAACAAGGCAATTGCTTCAAACCAAGGGTACAAATACTGGCCACATAAATATGGAAACATCATCACAGGAACAGGGAGGCTGCTCCGTCTAAAATGAACTCAAGGCTAAATACCATCCCCTTGCAGTTATTTATGAAATTATATAACTGGGAATGGATGTGGGACAGGTCAAGGCTAAATGCTTAGAAATGTAGCTATCACTCTGCTGGGTCCAGTTTAGAGGAAAACATATGGAGAGCACATTTTACCAGTGCCAGCTGCTACTCAGATGACCTGCCAAAAGACAGAGCAGAGGGGGTAAGCTTAGGAGTGAAACCAGCCCAACACCTCTGAATTTTGCTGCTTTACTTTAATGCTTAGGAGACAAGTTTGTTGTATTTATAAAGGAGCCTTATCCCTTTTCTCTAATCCACTGGAAGGGAAGATACATGCATAAGAAGTATTAGAAGAGCTTTATCAAGTCATAAATTTCCAATTGACAATGCAAGCTACAAGTTTCATTTGAACAGATGAGCTAATCATTACAGCAATAGAGGAAGAAGTAAGCCTATTTTACACAAGCTTCTAGGTGAACAAAAATGTTCCTGACACAAATCAGGTGAAACTTAAACTCTTAAAAGTTTTTAATGAACTTAAAACCCAAATAAAATGACAGTATAGGGCAAATAAAAAAATATTAATTTTTCAAGTTTCAAGTTGTAGCCACTTTTTGAAATACCCTACATTTCAAGATGAAAACTTTTTTATTTGGAAAACCAGCAATTTTTGCATTTTAGCAATGATGCAACTAAACATTCAAGGGTGTCACATCTAATTCGGTTTTGAAACTTTAATGGGAAATTTATTTCAGTTGATGCCTCCTTATAGTAGGTTTTGGTTACCACAGATTGGCTCTTCCGAACAAAAATATCATAAAATGTTTCTCATCTCTACTTACAATCTCAAAATGGAATTCATCACAGCTGCCTAGTTTTAAGAGGAAGCAACATTAAACTCTGAGTTTTGTATAACTCCTCTAAAACATCTAAATTTGTTTAGATCCACCTGAAAATTGGATTTCAGGTAAGCCAGGGGAATACCAAACTTCAGTGAAGCAGACTCATGGTGCCTACCTCTGTGCCCTGTAACAAAACTTCACTTTCTCTGGTTTCTGAGTGACAGGTTTTTCAGTGTGAGAGGGATCCTAACAAGCTCCACAGCTGATGGTGCAGCTGGAGACTGTGCTGTGTTTCCACTCTGGCTAATCTGAAGGGAATCCTCCCAGAACGACCCTCTCAGTTATCAGCTCCAGATGCTGTGCCTCTGCTCTTCTCAGCCAGTTACTGAACAAGGATGGGTTCCCTCAACTATTTTTTTCTTATCAGGTAGTCAGTATTATGCAAATATTTCTTTATTCCCCAAAATCTTGAACACTGGAGAAATTAATTTTTGCGTCTTAGGAAAAAAATCTCCTCCCTCTCACTCTTCTCTCTCGCCCTCTCTTGCTCTTTCTCTTCTTATCCCATGTAATATAAGTTTTCCATCATTGCAGCCACACCAAAAAGAGCTAAGGATCTGCTGCACTGCCTCTCCACAGATCTCAGAAGCTCTAAGCTAATTTATACTAGCTAAAATTCTGTCTCTGGTGGATGATAAAACTCCTCCTTAAATTTAACAACAAACGCATTCTTAAGACATAAAATGAATCTATATTTGGCGTTGAATAAATATCTTTCCTCTGGCAGTCTATTAACAGAAAACAGCACGAGACCATGAGAGTTTATCCGAGTCATATGAAAACTAAGAAAAAGTCTGAACTGACATTTCGCTCCAGCATATGCACACACACACACATGCTTATGCTTACGTACAGACGCTGGTATCCGCTTTTCATGACAGAAGGACTTGACATGAGACGTGCGTATGAAAGCTCTACAGACTTGCAGTTTCAGGGCAAATGTATTTCTACATGGATATGCCTCACAGCATTTTAAAGGTTTCATTAGTTTCAGCCAAGTACAAAAAGAATATTGCACATTTGATATTTGTGATACATGGTGTCACCTGTTAAAGTAAATACATTTCAGGTTGTGATTACAAATGCAACAGTCTCCTCCAGGGTTTAGTGTTCTTGTCTATGCAGCATTAAAAAATTTATCAAAGTCCTATGAGTGTAATCTTCTATAAATAATTCTTTCCCTGCAGATTATTTAACTCAGAACTGCCCTCTGCAATTAGTGGCCAAAGGAGATAAAGTAGGAAGCGATCTATTTAAGAGAGCAGGATTTGAAGTACATATACATATATCATATATCATAAGTAATTGATTCCCATAATTCTTTTGATTTGGTATCCACTATATTATTTGTAAACCAGGCAGACTGACGAAAGAGGACCTTCGATACATCCCCAGGTACATCTGACCATGAAGCGATACATGGATAGTGATAATGATATGCACATACTTATGCATGTGTAAATCACTGTTGTTCCACGCAAACCAACTGAACTAAAGCAATTTACAGCAAATGAAGTTTTGTTAAATATTTACAAGATTATGGTAACGGTAATGCTGAGGTCATATTTTAAAATTTAATAAGTAAAGAATTCTCACTGCAACTGCATGGCTAACTTTCATATGCAGCTATTGCTGTTGTGGGCCTCAATACCTAACTGCCATTTCCTTCACGGTGTGCTTTGACTCTGTAGGAAACATCTCATTTGGATATAAGAGAACAATTCCTTCTTGGATGCCAGGATATGAGCAAGGCATCATCAATTAAGATTCAAAAGGGTTCCTTCTTACAGTTTTTGAGGGCTCCAAGAGCAACAGAAGAGTTTTACCTGAGATTTGTGGAGAGAGGTCTTGCATTCTCTGATTTCGCATGGGATAGCTTTTATTTGTTTTTAAACATCCTAGCTATTTTAAAGGCTATTTTTTCAGGAATTGTTTAAAGCATATTTTCAAGCAAGGCCTGGTAGGTTTGGGCAGTTTTATTTGACAAGTTCAATTAACTGGAGCTATTTTAGTGGTGACCCATCTCTCCTTTCAATCAGCAATTGAAAAGGCCTTGACAGATGGTTTGTGGCCTGCTTAGTAAGAGGAAACCCTCGGCAACATACTCCAAGTGCTGTAGGTCTCAGTCCCCCCCCAGGACTGGAAAGAAGGAAATCTTCCAAATTTTGCAACAAGAACCAGCAATGGCAAAGTCACTGGGAAATTTGAAAGTTCAGGTGCAGCCACTAGCCATTTCAGCTATATAAGCGAACTGGTAAAATCACGATATTAGAAGATGCAAAATTCAAACTACACAGCTCACGGAGGGATTTCAGCAACGTTTTGGGGCAGAATCAAACAGCCCTGCCAGATGCAGGGTAAAGAAAGAAGGGAATGGCTGCACCCACTTTGACTGACCTGAGCAGTTTCCTGTTGATACATCACCATTTCTAATATCTCTTCAGGACAATAATTATGGCTCCTACAGGCCACATGCTTTTAAGGAGGCTTTTCACAACTTCCTGCCACAATCACAGCAATCACATGGGTTCTTCAAAGCAAATCTATAGAAGATGAAGGTAGGAGAGAGCAGGGAAGCCCTGTTCAAACAGGCTTGGCTCACATATGAGGACAAACTGCTGTCACATTTGTGTTGGGAATCAGCCAGCAACACTAGGCACCAGCAAATGGCACCATGACTGCCGCCAGCACAAACACAGTTCTGGTTATGTTGCCAGCAGCCTCCGCTCCCTGGGGCCCCTCCAGTCAGGCATTAGCTGCCATCTGCCTCCGAGCAAGACCCAGATGTTGCCACCTATTTTTCTATGGCTGGAAAGAAGGAGGCTCTCCAGCAAGTGTTTTCCCCAAAAGCAGGGATATGAATTCAGAGAGGTAGCGAGGTGAAGGAAGGTGAATTTGTTCATAAGCAAAACTGGCTCTGCTTTTCAGAGCTTAGAAAATAAGGCCACCATTCTTAAACAATGGAGCGCCTGCATAAATCCACCCCTTGACAATGCAGCAACACTGTGGTACCACAGATGTTAACAGGTTGCAGCAGAAATGGACTTTGTCACAGAGACTCGTGATTCTCTTTAGATTTTATAGTCCTGACTAATGCAGACACTTTTGAAACAGTGACGGCAGCATTTAGACGGCAATGCAACATGAAAATCAGAAACACTGATCCTTGAAGCTACGTCTGTATCCCATGCTGTGCAGGCAATGCCATAAGAGCCTTTTTTATGGTGAGTTTTTCTGTACATGGGTGAATATATTTCTACTACATACTCATTCCAAAGTTGTGAAAATAAGAGAGCATGTGAGGAAGCAGGAATTTACCTCAACATCACTGCCAGCAAAAGGATGATGGGTTTCTTGATTAACAGCCATCCTGATTGGCAAAACAAGTTCAGACACAGCCCACTCTGCACGGTATGACATTATTATGGAAAGCCCAGGTGTCCTGAGGACATTCACCATTCTGCTCCATATACCACCTTGACTGGCTCTGCTCTTTCTTATCCCAGACAATGGGATTCAGGATCCAGAAAATGTGTTTCCTGCTTTCTCTCCAGTAGTCAGAGTAGCAGTTTCAAGAGGTTATGTGCTTTTGGTGATATAATGGGGAAAAGAGCCAGGTAGTCCTAACAATGACCCCACCCCTTTAAAAACTGAGGGGCTTTAGAAAAGCCCATCTTTGGTGACCAAGATCCATTCATTTCTGGATTTGTTTTGGCTCTTAAATACTTCTTTGTCAATTAACACACTATATCAACATAAAAAGAAAGAAGGAAGGAGTGAAATAGAGGAAGAGAAAAATAAACTAAGAGAGAGAAAGTGTGAAGACAATTAAATTGGCCTTTTATGGCTGCTGTGGTTTTCCTCTCTGTAAGTGATGCTCTGCTACAATGTGTGGCTCAGCAATGGCAAAGCCTATGCTTTGCTGGCATTAGAAAAACATCCATACGATTTTAAAGTATTTGTAGCAGTCAGATTCCTGAGGGAGAGGAAGGTTGAGAAGAGATCAAATGAGTGAGCAAAAATAATGGATATGATTGATTCATTCATCTTTTCCTGAAAATAATGTTGGGTAAACTAACCACACTTCCCCCCTGCAAATGAGTCACTAGCCAGTTGTCTATTCTGCAGTGACTCTAAATGAGGGACAACTGAATGCAGAGTGAATGAGGCACATGTTTTTAATAGTATCCTGTCCCTTATTGTAACATGTACTGACTTTCTTTAGCTCTTTTTCTTATAAGAACTTTCAGCCTGTGAAAATGTTTCCTATTGTCAGAGATGTGTATCACAATTCACTATTTCTTTGGAAGGATGCATATGCTTGGTAGTTATAAATTAGCCTTTAATTTGGGAAATTAAACATTAGTACTGGGTTGCAATCATCTCTTTATCCCAGTTAAACAGTCAGGTTATTCATTAAGAAGGCCACCTTATCTTGTGAAATGGTGTCATAACTGGAAGAGCTCTTCTGAGCTTTAACAGGAAAAAAAATATGCTAGTTTGGGGAGGAGGGATTCTTTGGGGTTTTCTTCATTCATACCAAGCAATTTTTCCGCCGTAGTTCTGAGCTACAGGTTGGCCAGGTTCTAATGCAGCCAAACCTCTGCAAACCATAGCAGAGTCTCATCCAACAGTAACATTGCTGCTTTTCAAACAGCACAAGATAAATAATTAAAATTAGTAGTTTTCCAGGTTGGCAATCAACACCAGCAGCATGCTATTCTTCAGGAGCTGTTATTTTGCCATATACTGAACAGCATAAAAAGGAACAGTAAATATTGAAGCAATAACACTTTCCCGCTGCTAATTTATGTTTGATGTTACAGAGCCTGTAGCATCTGTGGGCAAGGAAGGGCATGTCAAAGAGACAAGATGCATGGAGTCAGGCAAGCATGCATTCAGTTGCAATAAAAAGTCTTGTCGGTGGTGTCAATATGCCGAAGCTCAGTGAAAGGAAGGCAGTGAACAGAGGCTTGCAAGTAGGAATTGTCAAGCGAGGGTTCTTGGGACTTTTTTTATTGGTTTGGGGGTCTTTTAATTTGTTTTGTTTTGCTTTTCTGTAGCACAAAAGCAACAAAGAAAACATGTTGCAGCTAAGCAGCAGAGATCCAAGGAAGAGAAGTGATAACAGAGATTGTGCAGAAGATGTGAGAGGTCATTAACCCCAAAGCAGGAGCTAAAAGTAGCTCAATAGTGGAAAGAAGAGATAGCAGAGGAGAGAAGGCTAAGCAGAAACAAGGATAAGGGAAAAAAAAATAGAAACAACTGTGACAGAGAGCAGAAGGCAGAACAGACATGAGAAGATTCACACCAGAAAAGGAGGAACTCGCAGGTCAATTGCCGGAGAATGTGGGGCCCACAATATAGCATTGCCTGTCAGGAGAAGGGATGCAAAACATGAGGAAGGGAGGAAGACAATGCCTCACAATCCCTCATCTGAGTGCAGAAAATGGTCCACTGGAACAATCAGAAGTGAACTGGGGTGCTGAAGGGCTCAGAGGAAAAGCAGCAATGTTTGGGGATTTGGCAGGGAGTTGTGGTTGTGTTGGGTTGTGTGTTTTCTTCAGAAGAAAACCAAAAATTTGCGCTGAGGAAGGTACAAGTTCCTTTCAGACTGGTGCAGTCCAGAAGATTTTTAGGAAATTCATTATGGCTCATTGAGTAACACTGCTGCCCCTTCTCCTTTGGCCCTGTCATCCCAGTTCCAGCTCAGTACCTACAGTCAGGTAGGTTGGGCCCTTCCTTGGCTATCAGACTGCACAGCCAAAACCTCTTCAGCCAAAGCAGGATGGAAATGCATTTTCCTTTCTTCCTGGAAAAGTGCTCTAACCTGGGGTGGGGGTAATGTAAAAAGTAGGTGTCCCACCATATGACACACCTCCTCATTTTTTTTCTGATGAGTTTGTGTGGTGACCCCAGCATATTTGTGTACCATGTCTTATAAAGAACATCCCAACACCTGCATCTTCCCCATGTGATGTGGGGGGAACTTCAACACCTAGTTCAGCTTTGTAAATCCTACCAGCTAACACTGACAACTGATTCTTGGTTACTGCAATGGTGATCACTGTAACATCTTTCATGGTCAGGTCCCATATAGTTATTCTAAGTGAAAGACAGGGTAGGAAACAATTTCCAAAATGAGGAAAAAACCTAGGTCTTGTTTTGTAGCTAGCACTGCATTATTTCATCCTTTCATGGGGCAGTCTTGGAACTGCACAGTGGCAAAGGGGGAGCCTTAAACAGTGCAATTTAAATCTGACTTCTCAGCCAAGTTTCTGCTGGTGATGTTAATGACAAGTCTGCATGTTACTATGCCTCTAAAAAAAGATGGTGTAATTTTTTTCAACCAGATCATTTTTTCCTGCTTGGGATAGTTATATTATTATGTTATATTATAGTTATATTACTCAGCAAATATGACTGCCCTGACAAGTAATATATATTGTAAATAGCTTTTCTGGATTAAATATATATAAGCTCTATACTGTTAGTGTTCCTGAGAGAATAAATCTGATGAGCACTAGGAATATATACTGAACGTGTTATTCAATTAGGGCTATCAATATTGTGTAATCACAAATTAAATTTATTAAATACAGGCCATTTCCCCTTGTTGCCTGACCTGCATTAGTCATTATGGAATTCTCCGGACACTACTCTCTTGAGCTTATCAGACAATATCTCATTTCAAATACTTTGATATAACATTATTTTTTAATTTCTGATGCATTCTGAACTGAGATCTGATCTGAACTAACACCTTCACACAAGCCTCTGAGAATATCTCTCTTCCATTCATGAGCTGCCAGTGAACCCAAGTGTAATGTGGGTGATGCAGTCCATTGTCTATTGCAGCAGCCTGCTAACCTCATTGTGCTAATGATGCTGGTCATCAAACTGCTAATTCTAAAGAGGACAGAGGATCATTATTTAATTGAGTGATGTATCTCGCTCACAGCTGAATAGAAAAAGATACTTCAAAATGCCTTAAAAAATGTGTGTCATATAATTCTTGAAACCACTGCTGCAGAATGATGCATCACTCCTTCCTTTGGGAGATAACTCAGCCATTGGTTTTTAAGGGTTGGAGCTTTCTTTTGATTTGCTCTAGCACAAACATAAAGAAGGCACAAAACATGACATAAAGATGAGGAAGGGGTTCGATCCTGGGACATGCTGGGACTACTCTGTACTGTGTTCACAAGCATATGTCTGGGTGCCTTGAGGACACTAGTTTACACAAATATACAGATTGGTCCAAAAATGCAGGAAAAATAAAAGACCTGAGAATATCAAATTATACAGAATGCTAATTTTGTGTGTGAGCAAATGCACTGCCTTGTCTCTCTGTGAGGTCCTGAGCCTAAAGAGTCACTTTTTAATGACAACGATTAATAATGGAGACAATATCTTTTATAAAAAGATATTGCTACTGATATGACTGGGGAAAAAAAACAGACAAGCTTTAAGAAGTACAAGCCTCTCTTCAGATCTGAAGTAGAGTTTGCTGAGTTTAATGTTAAATAAGATTGGAGAATGATTGTTCTGAATTTGACTATGTTAGACTGGTCGAATGAGGTGGTTGTGTTAAGATGAATTTGGTAATAAGTTTAGTATACTCCACAGAAGAGAGAGATAGAGAGGACAGAGACAGGAAAAAAAAAGAAAGAAAGAAAGAAAGAATGAATGAATGAATGATTACTTGTGAAATATGAAATTGTGCACAGACATTCATGGCACAGGGAAATGCAGTGCAACATAACATGAATAACTACTAAATCTAAGTGTCTGACTTTATAAAAGGGATTATAAAATGAAACTTCAAGCATCCTATCATAGTCTAAGGCTATGTCTTAGTGTGAGGCTACGTCTTAGTGTAAGCCTTTATTTTTTAGGCTATGTCTTGGTATGAACTCAAGCAAAGCCAGAATATAAAGATAAACCTCAAAGAGCTGTCACACTCTCCGCAGACAGATTAGAGCACAAGGATTGTCTCAGCTTTGAACAAGTATATACCCACTGTAATCCCACTGGATCCGAAATTCAGAATTTCACTTCAAAACAATAGTTAACTTCATAAAGCCATGAAAAGTTACCAGCATCAGTGTAAAATGATCAATATTGCAATAGGGTGTGCAGTCTTCACAGTTTAGAAAGGGTTTTGAGCAGGAAGTAAAACATTCACAGAGGCACTGGAAAATCAAATGCCAATTTCAGTCTAAAGGTCAAGACCAGATAACATTAAATATAACCTTTCATATGCCATAAATGCACTGAATATATTTCCATATAGATAAAGGGACTTGCATTCACTCACATTTTTAAATTAGTTTTTAAGCGGTAACTCTGTATGCAATGCTATGGCTCTGCTAGCTCTTTTCTGCACAGTTTTGTACAACAGACCTGAGGTGTCAATGGGATGGACTATTTCAGCACACTTCATATTAGCTTCAGGAGCACCAGAAAATTTATCTTTGTTGTTTTCTGACAACTTTTTACACTAAAGCTTAATTTTTACTTAATGATTCCAATAATTTTATTTCCTAAATGAAGGATATAAGTGTTGCTGAGCCATTTCTTGCCATGCTCGGCTTCTGAGCCATTCTTCACTAAACCTTCACTGGCATCATAACTTTCACAATCAGGATATTTGAGAGGGGGAACCCGGCGGAAGGAACCTTTACAAGTGACATAAAAATGATACCTTAGCCCAACACCACCATAAAAAATGTATGTTGTTGGATTGGATGGTTTCTTTCTCACAAGCTCCATTTATGCCATTACATGGCATACAGTTTCTAAAAAAATAAGGGAAGACTTGAAACATACTGCTAGGAAAGCTGTGAACAAGCAGATCTGAACCACTGCACATTTATCAATCAGATACCATCAGAAGGTTTGAGGTAAGGAAAGCAAAGAACTAACGCATAAGACAGTCTAAGATGACACACCGTTTGATTTAATCCCTGTTTAAAAAAGAGAAAGAAGAAAAGGAATCTGCTAGTGTTATTCCTATCAGAACTTGGAGGAATTAGGTGTCATTTTGCACTGTAGCATTTATTGTGTGGAGCTCAGCCAATCAAGCAGAAATTAGAATAATTTCTATTGATTGCTCCTGCTGTAGAAAGGGGAAAAGTCTTTCTTTTACACTACAGTTGGGCTCATTTTTCACATATTTTGTACACAAATATTTTGAAATTTTATTGAACTATATTTGCATTTTCTGAATAAATGCAATCTAAATAGTAAATGAATATATTTCATAATTTTCACAGAGATAAGTAGCAAATAGCAGAAGGGGTTTTTTTTTCACCTTCCACTAGATGACATTAACATTGCAATATAACATAATTGATAGAGTAAATTCAACATTTTTATTATAAGATTATTTTCCTCCAGGAACCTGGGGGAAAAAAAAATATCAACATCAGGGTTTAATTTTTTCCTGTAGTTCTGACTAAAAAGAGTATTAAAAAAATTGTCCAAAATTGCATTTATTATGGAAATGAAAATATTTTCATTAAATATAATAAAGAATTTTAAAAATCCATAAACTCTAAAACAATTTTTTCTTCATTTGGGATTTCTCAGCCTGAGAGAGAAACGTAGCTCATGTCATTAAAAGATAATTGGGCATCAGACTTGGACAAACTGTACATATTATGGCATTCATCAAGCTTCTCTGCAGTTGCCTCACCAGCAATGCTCTGTGTACTGAGTACTCTGTGTCTGATGATGCTGAGGGAGTATTAGGCAGAGGAATGTGTCAAAATATTTACCCATTCCATTTTTTTTCTTGAACTTAACATTTACACACACAAAACATACAGATAAGTGAAATGTTTCAGCTGTCTACTGTCCTGTCACTTCTAAAATACAGCCCCAAATCCTGCCTGAACATTAGCTTTAACTCAATTCCTACAGCATAGCAGAGATCCCCTCTCCCACTTTGTTGCTAGTCAAGCTACTCAAGTGCCTGAGCTCCGATGGGATTTCCTATCATGGGCAGCAAAGCGATCTGCTTCTGCCCAGGAGTGGAGACACCTTGGTTGTGTCAGGCCTGAACATTCCCATACCTAAGTCACTTGAAGGAAGAAACTGGATATTTCCCTGCCAAAATACCCTGATGGGGCAGATGAGGCAGAAATCTTTGGAGCATGTCCAATGCACAGTTAGGCAGGACCTTCCTACAAGACATTCCTCACCACTTCCTATTAAGATACTGGGGGTGGGGAGGACATGAAGAAGCATCCCCTTCTGGAAGAGCTTATAATCCCCCGATGGCCTGAGAGTCATAGATTTAATTCCTTCTAGTGCCTGAGGGAATTTGAACACACATTTCAAGATAATGAGCTGTCCAGACAGCACAAGAGGAAGCGCCAATGTATACTCAAATGAAGTAAAAGGAGTCCCTGCCTCCTTTCATAAAAAGAGCATTTTTTTTAACATGAAGCAGTTGCTAGGTAAAACAGGGAGGTAGTCTTAGGTCAAAACAATCTTGTTGTTTTGTCTTCTGGTTGAGTAAATCTTTCAGAATTTTTGCTTTTGTTTTCTTGGGTTTTGAGGGTTTTTTTGCTGGGATGGCACAGACTATGCGGAAAGACTTGAATAAGTGCCAAAGGTCACCTGGGCAAGGCAGACTCCTGATGATGAAAAATATGGACTTGAATCCTAAGAAACTCAGCTGGGTCCCCGCCTGCATGAGTCCTGTACATAGTGAGGGTCCCAGCTATAGCAGAGGGTTCAGAGACAGGTATCCAGAGTGACTGAACAGTTTATGCTTGGTCTTGCTCCTCATTTGCTCCTCAGCTGCCTGTTTAATATCCCATTCTGAAGTCTGACACTGCCTGGAGTCCTTAGGCACTCTCTCAGGTTTCTTGATTCCACCAGGACCCTGGAATGGTGATTATTTTGTTCAGAAACGTGAGCCTTAAGCCATACTCCTCTCACTAGTGGGTAGGTCAGATGGCACACTTAGCAGCTCAAGCCAACTACCCTTTTTTGCACCTAATATTCCCTACATGAAATAGAAGCACTCAAAGGACTGACTTGGGTCTGTGGATTCCTGTAGGCAGCAGTCACCTAATACTTAAACATTGAGCATTGCAATACTTCCACCATTTACACAGGGCCAGCTGTTACTGGGGAAAATCTATCAAAATAAAAAAAGGAAGGATGCAGAAACAAAGTGCTCTATGGATGTGCATGGTCAAGATCAGAGCAACCTCTGCATGGCAACTAGTAACTGCATCAAAGCTCTCCCAAAGTGAGAACTGGCAGGCAGGTACAGGAAAACATGACCAGGACACATCACCAGCATTAGTCTCTTCAGTATGTGTCAAGACCTGCTCAGTGGAGATCCAGTTTAAATATCTTAGATTAAATAGAATCTATAGCGGTTAATTGAAACATTCTAGGAGAAACAAATCGGATTTCACCTGAAAAGACACGATGGGATTTTGTCAGAGGGACTTTCTCGTACTCTGTTGATTCCTTCCCTTCCTGAAAAGGTCAGGATAAAGGAGTAGGCTATCTTGGCAGTAATATTCCATGGGCAGTGGCTGAAGTCCCAAAGTTTCTAAAGCTGATATTTGGAGGAAGAAGACTCAGTGGTCTGGTGGAGTTTCCCAGCTCTCATTTCAATGGTGCTGTGAAGAGGAGCTCTGCAGAATTTACTCCTTCACACTGCTGACAAAACAGCTAAAGCTGGGGCAGCTTATACAAGCACTAAAGCAGGTACAAGAAATAGAGAAACCTCTCTCACTTCATCAATCCAGGTGAGGAAAACAAAATATTTCCCAGGAAAATATAAAAAATAATCACCTCACCTGCTAAAATATTCAGTAGAGTTTCAGTGGGACTTTTAAAACATTAATTGGAGAGGTTTTTCCAGGTGAGAAAGATAGAACTGTCCAGCACTGTCTCTCAGGAAATGTATGTAACTTGTGCTTCATCTCCTTTTTCTGCCGTCAGGCCTTCAGCAACTTTTGGACTTGTCTGTCCATGCCACCCCTCCTAGTTTTCTTGATTCCACTAGAGGTAAAATAAACCATTTCAGTTCACGAAAGAACTGACCCCTGCCTTTAGCTATGCTGTTCCTGGGATAAATCAATATATCTGATTCACAGCATAACAGTTTCCTTTAGGTTACCTGGCTGCTATAGGTGTACATACCTACAGATTTTTTTATAGGAATTATGGCTGCTTTCTACCACAAAGGGAGCTTGTTTAGTTATTTTTAATGGTTACCTCCATTCTGATTAGTGTAGGACACGGACAAAGCAGTACATACTATGACTGCCCTTTAGCAAGGGAAGAAGTACAGTTGAGTTCTTGCTCCAGGTCTCCTTCATTGTACACCAGGGCCACCAAGCCTTGGGCCAAGTAAAATATTTGCAGTAGAAATAGTGGACCTATAGCTCTTAACAAGACTCTTGTAGGTGACAGTAGCCCTGCTTAGACCATCCGTACAAGAGACAAGCATCGGCTCTTCTCCCTGAAGAGTGGAGGATAAATCAACAACCCCAAACAAGGAAGGGACTCCGTCCTTTCTCCTCCATATATCCATTCAGATTTGAAACAGCATGTGCCTCAACTTTACAACAGGTTTAACATAGGACACTTCTCCACATAACCTTTCACCAGCAGACGGCCTTCTTATCTTCATCATCACTCATAATATATTATTAGCTATGTTCTCTTTAGCACAGTGTTGTTTAGTACAACCCTGATTTTGCCAGAAATGTATAAGCATCCCTGTATATTTCTCACCACTTGAACAGAGCTGAATCACAACAACCAACTAAAAGGGAACAGAAAAGAGAGGGAGCAACAAAGAGGAATATATACAACTGAAATCAAAGAGGGCATTTGTCTAGGCAAGTAACACATGAACAGACCAAGTTGGGTTTTACTCAGAGCACTGAAGAAAATAGACCTCTTAAACACCCAACATATGACTTCACTGGATGACCGAGAGTCATCCAGCTCTTGCCTTTACTCCAAGTCTTTTGTTCAGTGCTCAGAGAACCAGTAAAAACACATAACTGAACTGCTGATCCCAAATACAAAATTGTCAGTCCAGTTCTCTGTTGCCTTGTGTCATATCTAACTGTTTTTAACAATTCTGAGTAATAGCCTTGTATAGTTTCTTTGCATTCTGGCCTTGCAGAGTAAGGTTTGACATACTGATGAATCAGGTTTACTGTCTGATATGCCAAGCATAAGAAAAGAACAGTATGAAGGACTTAGCAATATGGGGCTGCATGGGTGATGAATTGGCATATTTTAGAAAAGACTGCACTTTTTCAAAAAGTAATCTTGAAAAACATATTTCCTGTAACACACTTTTCCTTTTGAAATGTCCCCTGCCTTAAATCAGCGGGAAGTGCTGAATGATGCCCCTACCCCAGCAGCAGCAACAGCAATGCTCGCTAAGCTTCATGGTATGGTACCTGCCACAGACCCGAAGCATGATGGAAAAAGCTCTGAATTTTCCTCAGTTCCAGTGATGAAATACATCAGTTGTACATGTGGTCAGCGCTCTACACCATAAAGCACTGGACTGAAATTCAGGAGTTCAGGTGGTAAAAGAGTGTATAAAAAGAGTAATGAACTGCTTCCTGATGAGTGCAATTTCTTTGTAACCATAGAATTTTCATTGAAAAAGCAGGCCTAGCCTGTTTAGTTGAATGGGGGAGGAGTCATGAAAAATATGCAGACCTAAAAGAAAAATACAATAGTGGTGTCAGAAGCAGGGCCATGAAGTTTGCTTTGGGATAAAGAACTCTCTGGAAGAACAAATGAACAAACTGGAAGAAATCTGGCTCAGCAGACTGCCCACTCCTGAGAAAGCTTGCCCCATTCAGACCTAGAAAGAATTCTAGAAAATGTCAAGTAAAATAACCAACTATTGAGTGAAACAATACATCCATCAAGTAATTATTCAATAAAATATCACTAGGTAGATGTTCAATAAACTGTTGCACAGGCAGGCAATTACCCTAATAGCATTACAAAGCACAGACAGTTACTCAATACATTCAAGGGGCAATTGATTGCTCAATGCTGTGCAGCAAGGTATTCCACAGGGCATACAGTAACTCTATAGATGACTAAAGGGTGCAGCTTTATAACAGCTTGATTTGTTCTCCACCCTTCATTCTGTCTTACACTATTCTCACCAGCAAAGTGTTTGTGTGGATATACTGCTTTCGCTCAGTGCAATCACAGTCTTGTGACTTTCCACATACTATAACTGACAGCAGTCAGGGATTGCAGATGAGTTGTCCTGGTTTCCTGTTTGGTCATTTAGGCCCAATGTCCTAAGAGTTACCATGTTTCCAGGACTGACCTGCAATCATTTTAAGGATGGCAGGATAAGCTGTATAAGGAAAAGGGCCAGACCATTCACGAGATGTTTCTAGCCGGGATTGCTGATCTTTTCATTGAACACAATCCCTTGTTACTATTACCAAACAGAACTGAGTAGATTTTACTCTAGCTCAGAGTTATTTAGCTTAATTACCTAGCAAAAGACCTTGAGGTAGAAATGTAAAATGTAATGATGATATTTTACTTGTTGCAGCTGGGTTGTTCAAAGATATTTAGGATTAAAAAAATGCAGTAAGGTCTTATGTGTACACACTAAGTAGGCATGTGGAGTCTTCTCTTCCTTTAGGCACTGTGCAAAAGCATCAGTTCTGTATGAGACTTTAAGAAAGGCATTCTTGAGAGTGCCTTAAGAAAATCTTAAGAAAGAAGAGTTCTGCCTTGCAGCCATAGGCCAGGACAATGAGGGAACGCTGTTTGCCTGCTCTGTGTATCCATGAGACCAGAGGCAGCACCGCTACTCCTGCTTCCATGGGACAATGCAACTCCACCATTTTTCATGGCAAGGCCAGTACCAAACCCTGAACTGCAAGAACCAGAAAAATAGTTTAAGTAAATTAATGTGCACCTTGAATTGCTCAGTGACAGAAAATGAAACTGAGACAGAAATATCCTTCTTCCTTCAATGATGTGTCTATTGATACAAATCATGATATGTCTGCATTCAGTTCCCATTGATATCAATCGGGGCTTAGCTATTACATGCCTTACAGGCCTGGACTCTTTCCCCCACCCCCTTTCTGGATCTTGAAGGAAAGGATTTGATTCAATGCCCACTGAGGTTCACAGGAAATCTAAAATGGGAACAGAATGCAATCCCAAAGCTGGACTCCTCTGGTATGGAAAAATGCTAGAAACATTGCAAGTGATAGTGCTACTGACAATATAGTTATTAAAAAAAATTGTATATCAGGCCTAAGACAAAATAATGACACCCAAACCAGCACACACTCATATGTGCTGTTGTGAAATTTATTTACATTGTGCTCCTGAGCTTTCAGGATGTCCTTATGCCCCCCACATTTCTTTGGTTCTTCTCTACCATCCCAGAGCTTAGAGATATTTAAAGCATTTTAAATGAATACTGAATTAATTCCCAGTTAAGACAAAAGTTGAACTCTTGTGAGGTTTGTGGTAAGGTGTCAAGAAGTGCCAGCACTGGAACTTGGTCCCTAGTCACATCTCAGGTCTCACTTCTAAGACTACAGGAAGTTTGGACAAGATTTATATAAATTTCTATACGCTGGAGACTCCCAGATTCATCACTCCAGGAAAGCTATACATGGATGTTGTCTACCTAGACTTTAGTAGAGCCTTAGACATCCTTTCTCACAGCATTCTCCTGGAGAAACTGGGTGCTCATGGCTTGGACTAGCATACTCTTCGCTGGGTCAAAAACTGGCTGATGGCTGGGCCCGAAGGGTTGTGGTGAATGGAGTTAAATCCAGTTGGTGGCTGGTCACAAGTGGTGTCCCCCAGGGCTCAGTATTGGGGCCAGTTCTAATTAATATCTTTATCAATGATCTGGACAAGGGGATTGAGTGCACTCTCAGTAAGTTTGCAGACAACACCAAGTTGGGCAGGGGTGTTGATCTGCTCAAGGGTAGGAAGGCTCTACAGAGGGTTCTGGACAGGCTGGATTGATGAGCTGAGGCCAGTAGTGTGGCCAGCAGGAGTAGGGAAGTGATCATCCCCCTGTACTCAGCACTGGTGAGGCTGCAACACCAACTGTGTTCAGTTTTGGGCCCCTCAGTACAAGAAGGACATTGAGGTGCTGGAGCGTGTCCAGAGAAGGGCAACGAAGTTGGTGAAGGGTCTGGAGAACAAGTTTTATGAGGAGCAGCTGAGGGAACTGAGGTTGTTTACCCTGGAGAAAAAGAGGCTGAGGGGAGACCTTATTG
Source organism: Morus bassanus (assembly GCA_031468815.1). Classification (NCBI taxonomy): domain Eukaryota; kingdom Metazoa; phylum Chordata; class Aves; order Suliformes; family Sulidae; genus Morus; species Morus bassanus. Next base: position 50,498,765 of record CM062567.1, on the reverse strand, counting down.
CTCTCTACAACTACCTGAAAGGAGGTTGTAGGGAGGTGGGTGTTGGTCTCTTCTCCCAAGTAACAAGTGATAGAACAAGAGGAAATGGCCTCAGGTTGTGCCAGGGCAGGTTTAGACTGGATATTAGGAAAAATTTCTTGACCAGAAGTGTTGTCAAGCATTGGAACAGGCTGCCCAGGGAAACGGTTGAGTCACCATCCCTGGAGGTATTTAAAAGACGTATAGACACAGTGCTTAGGGACATGGTTTAGTGGTGGACTTGACACTGTTGGGTTTGCAGTTGGACTCATTGATGTTGGAGGTCTTTTCCAGCCTAGATGATTCTATGATTCTGTGATTCTAGGCTCTTTTCCCTGATTGAAACTGTGGTATCTTCCACCTGTTAAGAGAAAGTAGCTGCTCATATCTAGTTAATTCAGTCTCAGTGGTTTAACAAACATTTGATCAGGTGGGCCATCTTAAGCTTATGTTTACTAGTAGTGTATTACCCATTTTTTCTGTCCAATCTGAAAAGAAATAAAACCAGAAAATGTCAAAATATTGCAATTGCATTAACTCAGCTCCAGACCACAGAAAACACGGAACTGTACTTTAAGAAATTAGATTTAACAAGGCAGAGAAGCAAGTGAAAAAACCCCAAACCCCAAATCATAAGCAATAAAGCTGGAAGCTCAAAAGAAAAATTATTAATAAGGAAAAAAATTGGTTACTAATGATATTTTAAATCTTTCCTTACATCTGCTACCAGAAAGGACAGTTAGACTTTCATCTCATTCTGTGTAAAACAGTATTACTTAGGAAGACGTCAAGTGAAACTGATCACTGAGAAATCAAATGTTGATCAATTGGTAGTAAGGATAAGATAATTAATTCACAAAGATAGTATCCGTGGGCTCAGAGAACTGACTTTATCCTACCTTAGTTATTTACAAACCACTGACAATTCATCTGACTGTAAATCTTTCAATTCACATGTCATTTAGAGATCCATGTCCGTCTTAGAGCAGAACAGTTATTGTACAGTGACTAATTTGCTTTGTTTACACCATGATTTCAACAACAGCACAGTGAAATTAGATCTTCCACAAGGTGAAAATCATTAAATACTGGGTGAAAATTATTAAATTCACAAGTGCCACATACCAATCAATTGAATGGGTATGGACAGGTCATTTATTATAAAATATTTATAGCTGTCAAGCCTGTCATGACAGCATGCACCCTTGAGGAAAAATGGCTTTTCCCTTTGCTACACCATCTCAGACAGAATTTGTCATTTGACAGGCAGGTATTATTACCTCGGCCTTTTACACTGGCCAGGAACCTGTTTAACTTTAAAAACAAATCAGTCTGGTGAGGCACCCATCTCATTGACATGGACAGGAAATTCAACTTAAATGTAAGAAAAAACTTTTTACTGTAAGAGTCATCCAACCCTGTCACAGGTTGCTCACAGAAGTTGTAGAGTCTTCATCCTTTGAGATATTCAAAACCTGACTGGCTATGGCTCTGAGCAACCTACTGTAGTTGACACTGTATTGTAGGCGTGTTGGACTAGATGATTTCCAGAGGTCTCTGTGAACCTCAGCCATTCTGTGAGTCTGTGACCAGTTTCTAACTTATGTCTGGCACGCTGCAGAGAAGCCCCTTTTCCCCCTGCCACCACACAGGTACTCAACACAGTGCACAAGAGACCCTGATAAGAAGATTCAGCAGTATGCAGTGCCTGTGGTGCCTCCATGGCCAGATAGTACAGCAGGACACCTATCAGCTAGGATTATACAGTGAAGGAAACCTCACTCTCTAGGGTACACCTCAGAACCTACAGGTTGAGTCTTGGGACTTTCTTTAATCTAAAACTTACAAGATTTTAGCCCTTTTTTTCTCCACAAAAAAAAAAAAAAAAAAAAAAGGAAAATCCAGGACAATTTCTGCCTTGGCTTCCAGCTTTGGACCTCATATGAACCAGTTGTTCCTTACTGTCTTTGCAGTTTCTCTGAGATGCTTTCTACCACATCTTTTCTTTTCTCCGTTTTTCTCCTCCCATAGCTTTTCTTATCCTACATCTCTGATGGTCTTCTCTGGATGAGGACACAGGCCCATTCCACCCTAGGTCTACTGCCCAGACTGCACTGGCTCACTGGAGCCATTCCTGTTTTGCAGGCAATTGCAGCTTGGGAATGTAGAGCGTACACATGTATATCTGTATGTGAACATATGTCTTGTCATAATGGAGTTCTCTTCTGGAGCAATAGTTTAATCTTATTGAAATTAGCTTTTCAGAAAAGACAGCATCAAATTGCTAATTTGACTATTTTTAACCTCCTAGGTTAGGTCAAGTTTTCAAGAGAACTAGTACTCTGCTCTCTTTGAAGTCAGTGGAGATTTATCACCAAATGATCTCTTGGGAAATAATGACCTTAATGGAGATTAATAACAGCAATCAACTAGCAATGAAATCATCTTGCTGAGGGATTGCCCATACCTTCAGCAGACATTCTGGAAGAACAAAACTTCCCTCTGCATCCTGTCTCCTGTTTTTGGACTGTTGCCAGAAACAGCCCATGTGTTTGCTGTTCTGTCAAACAAACTGAATGAAGAAAACAAAGTTGGCAAGGAAAGAGTCTACAACCCCAATAACTCTACAGCTTCAATCACTAGTCTGTCAGCTGGCAGGATAGACACTAACATTCTTCTGTAAGTCTGAATTTCTCAGGACAGAGCTTCTGCCTCAACATGAGGGAATTTCAGGCGCCCTAGCAGAGAATGTTGCTTGGTCTACACAATGGAGACCACAGGAAGGATTTAGAGGTTCCCACTCAGATGATGTAACCCATGCAGATGGGAGCAGATATCTGGTGTTGTTGTTGGTTGGAATAAATAGTGACAAAATCTTCAAGGGAAGTGGGATATGATGCAAAAAGAGATGGTCCCTCAAATCTGAATATGACAGTCTGGAAAAAATATAAAAGCAAGAATAGACAAGGGGAGAAAAATAATCTATTGAGGAAAGCTCTAGAATATGTCACAAGAATACTTTCACCCTGGAATTTTAGGTGATGTTGGGACTCAGCAGGGTTGTGGCAGCTCCCCACCAGAATTCTTTAAGAAAGCATAGAAATGTTTATAAAGATGGTCTGACTCCAGAAAATACTGTAGGTGTTAAGAAGGTGGTAATTTCCATGCATTATCATCAAACATGCAAAAGCTTTGTTTCAATCTTTACTAAAGCAGATTCCTTAAAGGCATGATGCCAAGTCCAGGGAGAGGGAAGAGGCAGGATATCCTATGCCACTATCTTTGACACATGACTGTGTTCTTGCCATTCCTACATGCTTTTATAAAATCTCATACCTGCAAAATTTCTGCTTTCCTTCTCTGACTTGAAGTCTCCCTCGTACATGTACCACAAGTTCCAACCTCTGCTCATCCCTGCTCTTGCACATACTCTGTTTGCATCAATGGGACAGCTTGTACCAGCAACACATGTAGGATTAGGCCCACTTCAGTATCTGTCCAGAAAAGCAGAAACACCTCAGGAATTCTAACCATTTCTACTTTGGATAGTTCGTTAATAGCCTCTTGACAGGAAATAGACACTTCTGAAACACTGCAGGTTTCCAAACTTCCACCAAAAGAACCAGCTTGAGGAAAAAAAAAAAAAAAAGTGCTTTCAGGCAGCAAATCCTGTGCTGGCCCTGCAAACAGAGCAAAAAGGTCCTTTCTTTTTCATTTATACCCATATGCCTGGTAAGTAACACTCATGGCCAAGTCTAAATCCTTATGAAAGTACAGACATTCCACACAGGTTGAGTGCTGCTCCCAGTACATCTGTATGTACCCTGGGTGCAGATGCAATTCAATTTAATTTCTTTGGAATCCACAGACTGTTTAAATATTAAAAAAGCACAGGTATTTGGCAGAGGTATCACTTTTCCTAACTGCTGATAATACTACTGTCAGTCAGTTTGCTTTGGCTTTGGGGAAAACTGCAAACATGATTCCTATTAGACTTACCCAGCAGAAATATCTACAGTGTTGCTAACATTATTTCTTTCTGCTTCTTTTTTATTTTATTTTAAGCTGAACAAACCAAGCAGATGAGAACATATAATAAAAATGAATGGGTTGGGAATATGCTTAGAAACAGAAGCAATTTCCAAACAAACTGCAGTGAGATTTCTGCAAGGCCTATGTACTTTTACTATAATCCATTTATTTTGCTACTGATTTTGATTGTTCATTCTGATCTGTACGCATCCTAAAAGCACGGCTGTGTACAGCTAGATTCATCTCATCTACAGAGGAGCATGTGACTGAGGCACCTGAGACAACAGATGAGTATCTTGATAGGCACTCGATGGTCAAGTGAGCAAGATGGTCACCTCAGGTCACCTCAAGCCCACCAAAAACCTGAACAACCATGTGTAGGCATCAGGCTCCTGGGTTTTTCTAGGCAAAAAAAACCACAGCATGGTAAGTAAATCTGCAGGAATGGAATGATCCTGTGCTGCTTGCAGTTTCCCTGCTGATTCCCAGCCGGCACCCTCTCCTCATTCCCTGCTCCAGGCTCCAGGGACATTTTGTCAGCTGGAGGAAGACGATGTGTTTTCCTTAGTGCCTTAACACCAGTCAATCTCCAGTGCATGTTTAGTGGCTTAGGGCTCAATTCAGCTCTCATTAACTCTGCTGAGAACTACAGAGGGCTCTTGTGGGAGAAAACACAACTTCCTCACAGGTGTAGGTTCTAGTTCACACATTCCACAAAAGCCTGCAGACCACAGAAAGTCTTGACCTTGAGAAGGATCTTTTCATAAGTTATGCAGACTTTAAATAAAAAGAGCTGTAAAATGGCTGTGGAGTTCCCATACGAACTCTGTTTATTGTAGTATCTGTACTGTATTTTACCTTTCTCCACTATCTATACTAGTTGCCCATGATAAATTGGATTACAGCACAGATTGGCAGTGTTTGCTGCAAATATCCCCTGGTGCTTCTTTCAGAAACCTCTTGTTATTTTGACTTAACCTCCAGATTTCACAGGTGTTTTTCTACTGAAAGGGAATGAAATGGAAAATGCTTATCAGCAGTCACACTTTGCTCTTCTACATCACTTCACCTACAGTGACACCCCTGCTGACACAAAGATAACCCTTTATTCCAGGAAATCTGGACGGCAGAAATAGAAGGGATCTTATTCAGCAGAACATAAGAAGTCATAAGGTGTTGTGACTTCGTGGGAATTTCCCTTTGGGGGGTAATTTCATTGTAACAAATTCATGTTTGGCTTTCCCTTTTTTTTTTTGCATTAAAATTATTTCTTATCTCTTTTTGCACTTTGAATAACGACCCAATCAAAGACAGAAAAATTATCCTAGCTTAAACTTTGAAGAAAGAAGTACTTTGTCCTAGTCTGAACTCTTCTCGAGGGTATTTTACACCACAACTGCCATATTTCCATTTGGATTCCCATCAGAGACAACTGCTATAACTTACGGGTGAGGTACGGTGAGCCCACAGGTAGTGGGACCTGCTGAAAGAAAGTGATGTATTGACTCTGTTCTCAGTTACCTTAAGCATATTGTGGACAACACCATCAATTATTCAGTCAGGACTGCAGCTTCTTGCTCCCTCATGAACGGAAGGAAAGGTCACGCTGCCACTGTTTTCTCCCTTGGGGACATCCTGTAGCCTTTTACCTGCAGGCAAATGCAGGTTGCATTCTTTAGTTGTTGCAAACTCTATCCAAACCAATGGAGCAAAAATTTAGGTCTTGGCTTTCAATTACCTGTGTACATTTCAATATGTTACTATTGTATTTAAATAAATAGTTTAACATGCCCCTAGAAGTTTTATACCATTTTGAATGGTTAAGGGCATTGTCTTCCCATTTCCATTGCCTTGAACTGTTGGTTTTAATTCTCTCAAATTCCCAAATACAAAAAATAACTCACAAAATAAACAACAACAACGAAAAATCCCAACCCATGAAAATTGTCTAGTGTGCTGTCTGTAAGAACAGGCACACTAGACTGGGCCACAGATCTGGTGAGTTCCATATTCTTTCTCTGATTGCGGCTGGTAGCAGCTGCTTAGGAATAAGTACAAGTCTTTCACCTGTAACACTCTACCGGTTTCCAGCAATCAGAAGTTCAAGAACTTACAAAGACAAATTTGCATCCTATATTCTTCAATAATCACCATCGTTTTGTTCTCTATGAGTATGTTTGTATTTACAGCTTCTCTGACATCTTGGAACACCAAGTTACACAGTGTAACTACTTGATATATTAAAAACTTCTTCCTCTGATTTGTTTTAAATTTGCTGCTTTTTTAATTCCAGTGGATGAGCTCTAGCTCTTTTGAGAAATGGTGGAAAACACTGATCTTTAAAACTCTCTTTGCTGTTCAAAAAGCAAGCAGAATATGAAGAGTTATTAGAAAGGAACCAAGAAGAAAACAAAAAAGAGCATATACATTCCACAGTGTAAATCTGTGTTTTCTCCATATCTTAATACAATATTTAGTTTTAATTACCCCACTCCCAAAAAAGATGCAGTAGAAAAATAGAGAATTACAGACATAGCAGAGAAAGATGACAAAAGGTAAGTCATGAAGAGAAAAGAAAAGCAAACTCCTAGGTTTTCTAGAGTAAGTTACACATAGGAAATGTAAAGAAACCCACACCACTTCTACAAAGTGTTTAGAGGACCACGAGTTACAAAGATTAAAAGGAACTGCTGCAGAATTTGTTAAGAAACTTTCTTCCTTGGTTATAGCTTGCTACTGTGTATGCTATAGATTTCTCCAATACTTTTCTCTACTGAAAGAACTACTGTCCCTCTTTTTAACATTTTTCATTTTAAGTATAAGAATACTAGCCTGAATTCTATCCTTATTTATGCCTACATGAGCTCATTAATTGAATACAAATGTATGACGTATCAGACAGGAGAACTTGGATCTTAGGCCTCAATTTTACAGTAAGCTCTGGATAACAATGCCATCTTGTGCACACTTGCACACCTACACACACAGAGACACACTCTAGCAAGGTCAGTGCCTAGATTTATAGCAAGCCTCTTCGTCACTATGACAATACACCTAAAGATCTATTCGGCAGAGAAGTCCTTTTTTTCTGGCTTATCTCTAAACAGCTTGATCTAAAATAGTAAAGACCAAATAGAAGACTAGAAAATCCATAGAAAATCCAGTCCCCTTTTACACAGGTGGATTTGAAGATATGAAAGCTAAAGGCTTATGCCAAAATAAAATTATTTAGTATGTAGATCTTAGCATCTGAAAAGGAAAGACAATATATGCCAGCATTTACTGCTTAATAGCTTTGGGCAGTTTGGCTCAATCCTCTTCAACTCCCCTGAATGACAGTTTTTAATGAGGTGTTTAAATTTGAGTTTTTATATTGTGAAAGCATCATTCACATCAAGAGCCATGATGCTGTGTATGTCTATATTGGTGTGTTCTTTGAAAATGTGGGGGTTGGCTTTTTTAAAGGTGTCTTGATGAGATGTTTGTAAACACTAAGCAGTGCATGTCCTTGCCCTAATCTTCATTGATATTTGACCATTTGCTTTGCTGTCTTGGACAAGACGCATGTTGACATTAGGCTGCCATAAACAGTTGATGATAGTTTGTAAAATTAATGGGCCGGGAAGAGAAGGCCATGGTAGTAAATTTCTTCCTCATTCTGGATTACAGGTTGATCAATGGTACTACATTGTAGCTGTCCCTATTGATACAGGAAGTTCAGTATTCAATTAAATACTTTTTTCAGTATTGTCACTGGTACATTTTTTTAACTAGGCTGGCACGACTTTGTTTTCTCTGTACTTTCTGATTTATTATATCCACTGTAGGATTAAGATAAGCTATTTGAAACAATTTAGTGATTGAATTGAAAGGTTTCTATAGAAAAGCATCTCTTTTTCAAAAGGGAAATGGAGAGATAATGCATCTTACAATAAACTGTGCTTTATGTAGTAATGCCTTATAATCTTCCTATAGCCCTTTATAACATTAGGAAGAACTAAGGACCCTTTATGATTCCATTTAGTTTTTCACTGGTAACAGAGCTCAGGCTATTAGAGTCAAGTGACTATGGCATCTGTTCACTGAACCTAGAGGACAGTATCTCTTAGCTGCTACAGAATAAGGCCTCATTCTCTGTGAGACACAAGGTACAGAATGTAATGTGACTGCCCATACTGAAGTAGGTTTCTGTCTCTCAAACAATGGGCAATGATATCTCTGCTATGCCTGTAGATATCTCTACTATGAGCTGTATTACATACTTTCATTTTCTTTGAAGATATTACTAAAAATCAGTGCCCCTAAGGCCTCCTCTCCCCAGTGCACCTCTAGTTGTTCCCTGAGACGATAACAGTCAGGAAAGAGATTTTCATTGTGTACAATGTTCTGTGCATGGATGCACTTAGAGGAGTGCAAGAGAGGCTTGAGGGGAAGCTCACTGGAGCATGGGAGGCAGAATCATAACTTCTTAGAGGTCTAGAAGCTTTTAGGTGCTTCTGGCAAAAGGCTGTCCAGTGACTAGTGATGTCCTATGTGCATTAGTCTTTGAACAATCTTTCTGGGAAACAACTCTGCAGATTCCTCTGTTGTTGGGTTTTTTTCCCAAAGTTTAAAAACAGGCCATATATTTTCAAAAGTGAGACATGATTTTCAAAGGTGCTGGCCTGTTTTAAATAGATTACCATGTCTTGCCTTCCAGAAGCAGGATGTTACTTGAAATGCATCAATTCTCCAGGAATATCATATCTAAAGCCTAAAGCAGCCCAGCCTGAAGTCTATTTTCACCTCAAGATTATCATTCACTACAGACCAGAAGAAAATGATGTGCTTTTCACAAAGCTTTATTTTCTCTTGGGAAGGATTCTCTGTTTTATGATCTGCTTCCCCATTACCATTTGTGGGAGGAATGATTTAGCAGCACTGACTTGCAAATATTGATTGTATACCATGGAAACGTAATTAGTTCTGATTGCATCACATTAGGAGGACAGTTTATTGCACAAAACAGATGAACTGCTGTCATGAAAGCTGTATTGTTACATACATAAAATAGCACTAATGCATAGGGAAAAATGGGGGTTTACACCTGTGCATGCTGGTTTTAAAGCAACGTAAAAACTTTAGACATCACAATAACAGTTATTTTTCTTGTTAACATTTTATACAGATTTTTTATGCTTATTAAGTTTGCTGTTGTTGGACTGAAACAGACTAGAGAGGATTGGCTCTCCTTGGCAGCTGCTGTGTACCATGCACGTTTTCTTGGGGCCTGGCTCTCATATGGCTGTCCCAGTTTTGCACTGGCTTTGGTGAAAGCTCTGCCAGTTCACACAGGTGCAAGTGAGAGCAGAGACAAGTCCTCAGCTTTGAACAGTGTATCTGAGGGTAGAGCTAGACATCCCTTCGATCCAGCTGATACCATTAGTACCTTTGGCAGGTGCTCAGCCCCACTCAGCATTCCTAGCTGAGTGTTTTCACTCCCATGGCTCAGTTGGTGGGATGGAACATGCACAGTTTCCTGCCTCTGTGCAAAATTGTCACATGAGCTCCAACCACTGAAAGCCCTGGCAGTCTACATCAGAATGAAGGTGACTTCTGCAAAGAAATGAATGGGGTTATTGTAGACAGTCTCTCACATGTGCTCTTTTTTGCGGGGTGATGATTTCAATCAGATGCTCAGAGATGTTTTAATTAGCCATCTGCTATTTCATTTAGCCATAGGCAAATGAAAAGGTGCACTGAAACAGGCAGCAAGGACCCTGACTTCCTTGCGCTGACCAGTTGGTGCACAGAATCACAGAAAGAAGATGGAATTCTTCTGACTCACAACTAGTAGAGTTGCCATGAGCACAACTGGAGAGGAACAACCCAACAAAACTTACTCAGGTATAAGGGAATCTGGGAGAAAAATAATGACTGTGAGATGCCAGCCATCTGTAAGAGCACAGTAACACATTGCACCTTGCTTTGAACCTGCAGGTATAAACCCTAAACATGAAAATCTCTACCTTAACTTCCTCATATCTGTGTTAGGTTTAGGTTGCAGCTGTATTTTGGCCCAATGACAAATCAACTTTGAAGTTCTAGCCTGAATTTTTGCTTTGGTCCATTTTAGTAGCCAGGTTTGAGTCTTAAATACTGGTAGTGACTCTCAAATGTATTCATTTTCAAGCTGTTCCTTGGTCTAAACAAACAAGAGCAGAGAATACAGCAAAGGGGATACTTATATTCTCAGGCATTGCCTGCATTTTTCTGTCTCTGGGAACACAGACACAAAAAAGCATGATCCACTGAAACAGTGGAAGCGCTGAGGGATCAATAAAGGGGCAGGGAAAAAAGAAAAATGCACCAGAGACTTGTTAGAGTTTGCATGAAGGATTCCTAAATAGGCAGCTGAGAATAGTGTGTTATCTCTGCCAAAATAATGAAAAACAGATTGCAAAATAAATTAATAACAAAGGACAGCATCTGGGCAAAAGTGGCTGCATACACTTCTGATTTATTCCAAGGGGAAATATAACAAGACTATAGAACTGAACTAGAATATATTATAATTTTAAGTTCCTCCTCTAATGCTAATCAGCCTGCTGAGCTCTTGTTTCCCTGTGCACTGCTCAATAGTAGACAAGATAAACTGATTTGTGGATAAGATTAACCACACTTTGTTGACCATGAACCAGTTTAATTAACTGAAAGGGAAGGAGCCATTCACAGATGGACAACCATCTTGAAAAAGAACTTGGTGTGTGATCTGGGAAACCAGTCCATCCAGGAAGTCTGACTTCCACATTAGGCAAGTTGATGGAAATGATAATAAAGAATCAGTTCAGTAGACACAAGGGCGAAAAGCAAAATCCTTTATGGAACGTAGCTTTATATCAGAAATGACTAGAGTTCTATGAAGGAGTCAGCATGGGTCTAAATAAAGATGGTTTGGTTGGTATGCACTTATAAGCACTTCTGTAGAGCTTTGAGAAGTTCTCTCGCTGAGTGCTCTTACAGACACTATGTTTTCATGGGATAAATAAGAGTCCTCCCTAGATTAAGAGTTTATTAAACAATAACCATAATCTTTGAGAAAGGATAAAAATACATGATCAATTTTCAAAATTAAGGAGGTTGTCAATGGCACCCATGCTTTGATCAGTGATGTTCAACATACTACTAAGCAGTCCTGGAGTAAATGGTGAGATAGGATCATTTAGTACTGAGACAAAACTATCCAGGATAGTGAAACTGACTTCTAAAAAGAGGAATTTAATTCTACATGAATTCTAAAGAGGAAATTAGAAATTATTAAACCACTCACAAAGCTAGCAATGCAATATCTGTAAGCAAATATTAGATATCAACTGAATATAGTAGAGAACATAGCACTGATTCCAGAGCAGATGGACATTACATGGAGTGTTTGATACTCAGTGTATGTCATCCTAAAAAATAAGAGCTTTGTTTTGGAAAGAATATTTAAGGGAGAAAGAAAATTAACACTTTCTCAACTGGACAGAATCCTTCCATTTATTTTTAAAGTAAAAAATCAGTTCTTCTCAGGAGGAAAAAAATAATGACACAAAAACCTTCTCCAAAAATGCTGCTGTCCCAGCTTCCTTCTTTATTTCTATTTTCCCTGCAGAGGATTGAGCTTCTCCGTTTCATTCTCAGGAAAAGTCCATGTAACACTTGTTTTACAAACAGTACAGCAAGATCATGCATGGCAGGACAGCATGGATTGCATGCAATCCATAGATTCTCATTGGAGAGAATAGCACTAAAATTCAGGGGCAGACCCTCAACAAGAATAAAGTGGCACTGAACTCTGAGAGGCTGTGCTAATTTAAAGTGATTCAATCCAGTCCCTGTCATCAGAGGATGTGGACACTAATTCATAATAAACATAACTAAATACAAACAGATATGTCAAAAATTGGAAATTAAATAAAATAAACTTGCATATGTTACACAGCTATTCTAATGGTCACTCCCAAAAAGTGCTGCCAAAGATTAATTACACAAAAAATAAACTGAACATTAGGGAGCTAGAGATTTTAGGATTGTATTAGAGTAAGCAGTCACCAGTGCTTTTAAAAAGGTTTCTCCGTTTCTCATAATTTGAAAAACAGTTTTAAGGGATTGTAGAAAATAACAGACTTGATACTTATACTCAAAAAACAACCTTCATTCACAGACATACAGACTGGCTAGCTGCAATGTGAGCACTAGCCACATGTTATTGGCCTGCTTTGCTTCAGACTTACAGCTTTGAAGCATGAGATGGAATGTACCTCTATGAAGCTGTCTGCAGATGCATTTTTTTCTCAAGACTGCCATGTCTAGGTCTACTTTTGTGGAAAGGTCTGGGTTGTGATTGCCTTAAACTGATATGATGGCAATCTTCATGCCTTAAATATTGTTTTTCCAGGCTATTCTACAGAACAGCCTTCTACTAATGTCATCACATTTAACTCAATAGCTTAACCTACCTCATATTCATAACTGTTTCCAGCTGGAACACTAACCCGTTATGAATACTGAACTATGGCATACTCCACAATGCCCCGTGGTCATAAGAAGCTACCATGACTCAAGTGCTGAGCAAAAATATCTCTTAATCCTGTTGTCCTCATATAAAATTCAATCCTGAGTGCCAAACTTCTGCAAAACTCTTCCACTCAATTCCTCACACAAACAGAGACATACACCTGCCTTGACAATCTTATAAATGATCCAAACTTCCCACCAGGCTCCTAGAGGCTCTTTTTGACCTGCCAGTCTCTAGCTTACATCTATCAGTAACTAGTTTTTCCTTGCTTACCTACTGAAACTGGAACAAAAGATGAAAATGTTATCTGTTTTCAGAACTGTTTCGCCATGAAAGACCCAAAATATCTCTGTCAATGAAAAATAGCTTGCTGTTCCTTATTATACAGGCATGTAAATTCCCTGAGGATAACTCAAGAAACAAGAGCTGCTTCCCTCATAAAGGTTCCAGTGTGCCAATCCTCTGCAAAGGACACACTGGAAAAAGAACTGACTGTGTGTAACTAGTAAATAGGAAAAGAGTGTGTATTATGTGGTAAATTAATCAAAAAGGGCACTAGAACAAAACCCTTGTAGTGGCTAGGAATACTGATGAAATCACATAACTGGGTTTTGCTGCTTCTTTGAAGAGACATGATAATTTTTCAGGACTTACCCTGACACTGAGCTCCTCAATTTCCTACTAAGTTGTTAATAGCACTCGAAAATCACTTACACAACAGATAAGCTTTGCAATATGGACACAGAGGCAGTGTGGTTAAACACAAAAATGTTTGGGAAAATCCTATGGTGGCTGGTTGTTGATTGGTTTCTCTTGTCTAGTTTGGAAACATAAGAAGTCTTCCACTTCTGTTAGATTTAGACCAAAATAATTTTCTTGACCTTTCTCTCAATGTCTGCTTTTCATAACCTGCCTCTCTTGGACATACTAAGGAAGACTTTTAGGCACTCAGAAAAGGCTTTTCAAAAAACAACCTCCTGTCCAGTAAGCTCTAGAGATCAAGAGATGCCTTCAGAAAGTTGCCAAGTAGAAACCAGCACTTAAGTTACAAATGTGGCCTTCTCTATCATGAGCTTGAAAAAAAGAAGAGGCAGTAACAGGATCAAGGCCAGGATCAGGAAGTAGTAACTGACTTCCAGACAGTCCCTCTGTCAGCTACGTTCAGTCAAGTCTGGATGCAGCAAAGAATTTGCTCCTTTCAATTTACTGTTCAAGACTGAAAATTACAAAGTGCTGAAGAGTGAAACAACTTAAGTGTCAGCAGCTCACAAGTCATCTGTTTTTTTTGGACAGGAACTTGGAAATACAAGATGATGAGTGCATAGACAATCCCATTCATGAGGGTTGGTGAGGCTGTTGTGCTTTTCCTTGTCCCATCATAGATCTACAGCAAACCTAAGGAAGTCAGTGCCACACAGATATAAAATCAGGTCTTCCTGTTTTCATGGCATGAACCAGTAAAATTTGTTCAGAAAAGCAGCCCACCAGAATGTACGGAGCATGCAGGCTTAAAAGAGGATAAATGTTGTCCACCAAACTTTACAGTGCCAAGGTCTAAAATTTATGAGGCTGGCTCTGAAAAACAAGGAAGAAGACAACTGACAGCTTCCCTGACAAACCTCTTGAGCAGAGCGCTCTTTCACAGTGCAAATTTAGAAGCATTAGGAAGAGAGCATGCATACTCTCTTTGAATGCTCTTCAACTTGGTCAGCCTTACCTTTGTTCTCAGCTGCTGGTCTAAAATAACTTGTAATAATCTATCCAGTAAAGGGATTATTAACTAGCACAGTCACACTGTTTCTGAAAAGCAAGGCTATTCTGCCCCTATCTTTTCTACAAGGATAACAGCTGCACTCCAGCAAACAGAATGGTTTGAGCAAGAAAGCACAATTTTAAACAAATTCCTGCTGAACTGTATTACTCCCTGCAACAGACTTATAAGAAATCATTTTACTGAACATAATTTATTTCACAAACTCAAGGGTATAAGCAATCCTGTTGTGCCTCTTCAGCTGTGAGGATCACCTCTCTCTGGATAATGATATATACAGATATATTATTTTTGTGGGGGAGAGGCTTGATTAGAAATTAGAAAATGCATTCTTATCTGTAAATGGAGCAGATACAGGATTATAGCCCTTAAGGTAGTGGACCAAAATGCAAAATATAGCTTTTAAAGACTAGCAGTGCAGACACATTATAAAATATTGGTCAGATTTTGATGTTACTTAAGTCTGGGTAGAAAGAAAGAACTGACAGGTACAGATTCCATTTTGCTGATCTCTTCTGCAGGCATTTGAGAAAGAAAAGATTTTTGTTGTGGGGTAGAGGGCTAAGTATTTCTGGTGTAAACCAAGGCTGAACCTGATAGATTTCAGGCCATATGTCTTCTGATATGTACAAAAAAGGGTCTTTCATATATTCCCTGTCAATGTTACAACCTGTAAACTGACTACTTGGCAAACAGGATAGTCCTGAGAGAAAACAAGGATGACAATCACCTTACCTACTACTTCCCCTGTCTCTGTAGGGCTGAAGACACCTTATCAGGAGGTCTTGACAAGAGGGGAGCTCTATGGTAAACTAAGATATGCCATTATTGCACAGGAAAGGTCCCCTGGAACAGGGGATGTCCTTGGACCTGTGGGAACTGGGTCCTACCATCTGTCTGGAAAGAGAGAGTGAATCCTCATTAAACAGCTATTGTTTCTTTTAAACTGCAATAGTGGTTCACATAAAAAAGGAAATGAAAAATGGCTTCCCTCTATAAAGGGAAAATGATGTCTGGATACAAGGACTCTTAACTCAGGCTACCTTCTAATGCGGAAAAACTGGTGATTGGAGTCAATAAGGCTTATTCTTATACTGTTCAAGATGAAGAGACTCAAGTTAGGTATATATGAGTCTAGGTGATAAAACCAAATGTTTTCTGACATCTTGTTGAGAAACTCCATGCTGCCTTCCACATTTCTAACAAACCCCACACAAATATGGGTTTCTGTCCTGGGTCACTCTCCAGGGAAAGTTGAATTAAGTCGTGTATTGCTCTTCCTCTTGTGGCCTTGGAAACAGTCTCTCTCTGCTCCATTTTCCCATATTTAGTACAGGAATACTAGTACTAAGCTAACTTACAGAGAGATATAGGAGGAAAAAAATATGTTCATGACTCTGAGGGGTCAGGTACTGTACTAAGGAGGGAAATATATGATCAGTCTGGATTTTAGCTGATTAAAGAGTAAACTTTATCTTGGAAGCAATAGTGTTACCAAACCTTACAAGGGAGACTTAGAAGTGAAATCACCATTTGTTTCTCCACTGCTTTTTTAAACAGATCCTTTTTCTGCCTTGCTCTAGTGGATATCAGCAGTGACTTGTCATTGCTGTGACTTCATCTTACACATGAATTAGTTTTTGCTTGGACTATCATTAGCAGTGCAACAGCAGCAGCACAAAGCTCAGAGACTGCAAAAGTCATCAGAGAAGATGAGTAAATACTCATGTGGTTAGGCTGTAAGGAACTTCGTACTGTCACAACTCCACAGCTCTCTCTACCAAGCCAGCTACTTTTAAGCCATGCTGGGTGTATGCACACTAGCTATAGACTGTGACAGAAGTTCAAGATTAGTAAAAGCCAAATTCCATGTTGATTTACATCCTATGCAGTGCCACCAAGAAGAAGAAATTGCCTTGTATTGTTTAATTTGAGTGTCTGAATATAAGTGGAATGGACATGTTTGGGAATGAAAGGAAACGTGTTTTGCTCCCCTGCCACTCATTTAATTGGCAATTTGCAATATAAGTCACAAGAATAATGACAGATGTGATTCTTTCCCCACATTCAATTTTCTTAGCCAATAACTAGGGAAATAATAAACCAAATTTTACTTCAAGTTACACTTGGTGAAATCTTATTAGGTTGAATTATATTAAAGAAAAAGTTCCTGTAAAACAGCCATGCTGCAAGTTAAGAATTAAGACCCAGGTTTCTAAGGCTCTATAGTTTTAATTTTTTTTCCTCCAAGTGTTGTCATTTGAAAGTAATTACTACAGCTCAGAATTTTCTAGAACAAACTATTCAATCCTGTTCTTATAGTTTTTTTTCCTTTTTCCCTATTTTCCTAAATATAGCACAAAATCGCCTTCAGCTTTCATTTGTTTTCTTTCTCCCTGTGCTCCCATTATGGCTTTTCATTTCTTTACCCCATTCTGCCTCTCCATCATTCCTGCCTTCACTGTTTCTCCCTTCAGATTCTGCTACTCAACCTGCTGTGCAATTGTAGCTTGTGCCTTTTTGGGTTCAGCTTCTCAAAGATGAGAAGAGAAAAATCTCCTGAGTGTGGGATTTGTTTCACCCAACTCCAAGTGTTGAAGAGCTGATCCTGTAGCTGATGATACTTTTAGAAATCCATTTGTCATCCACAGAAGAGAAATGAGCACCTCCAATGAGTGATTTCTCCCATCATTAAAAAGGCTTCTAATGAATTGCCTTCTGCACAATGCTGCTACTACTACAACCTAACCTGTGGGTAAATATAGCTGAGATGAATTCTCAAGCTGCCCAATTTTGACACTGAGAAGCTCTTGTTGCTTTACATACCTTTAAGGAAAAAAAAAACAAAAACTGAAGCAGTTCTCTTGCTGACAGCTGATTGATTGCTGAGCACCACATAGTAATAGCAGTAAAATGGAAGACGACAGATGGGTCAGTTTAAAACTCCCCAAATTAAATACAACTGCAAAAGATGTAAACTGCATTTCATGTCTATCTGTAATCAAGGGGAAACCACCTAAAAGGATGAAAATCAGAATTTAGCCATATTTTTAACAACAGCTAGATCTGGAATATTCAGTTAACTCACTCAGACAGAAATAACTATGAAAGACATTAGAAACGTTCTGCATTTTAACCTGACATGCAGAACTGGAATTGGAGAAAAAATTGGAAAAAGAAGAAAAGTAAAAACTCAGAGACACTGAATCCCTTAGAAGAGACTGTTCATAACTGCAACAGAGTGTTCTCTTATAGGCAACTGGACCCCAAAAGACCATTTGGCAAAGCAGGTCAAATTGGCAAAACAAAGGCATCAACCCTGTTCCAGGATGACACTTGAGAAGGGTATATATGGTGAGCATAATAGAGCATTCAAACTGCTACAAGACCTAAGAGGACACAAAATGCTTACCATCTGTCCTTGATACTATTGGGTAGCTGGTAGCAGCTAGACGCCTAGTATATAGTTGGGTGAAGACTGTTTGAAGGGCACTTTAAAATATTTACAAGGGCAAAATCTTCAGGAGGTTATTTTTCTCCACCTTCTTTCCAAAGCTAAACAGATGGTGAATGTTTCTTAGCTACATATTCTGCCAAACACTCTGGCAAAGTAACCTGATACATCACAACTGATCTTTTCCTTCTCCCCATGCACTCTTCCACCAAATCCTGAAAAACAAAAGGCCAAAGGCAGCCTCTCTAGCTAACAGCCAGCTTGAGGATGGAGCTTCCTGCACTACCCATAGTTGAATGTACTTTTTTTATATCACAAATAAATTAAGTCTTGGGGCAAAAGAACAGATGCACATTAGAAGTTTATACTGCAAAGGGAGAACTTAAAAGAAGGATTAACAGCATGTTCTACATTTAAGATTTTTTTGGTTTTAGCATTCTGCTGTCTTGGCTAAGAGGATGCACAAATTAGAATAACCCAGGGCCCAAAGCTACAAACAGAACTACATGGTGTTTACTACTGTGAAAAGTTCAAGTGATGTCAAGGTGACTTTTCAGTAGTGAACCCGCTATCACAACGAGGCCTCACAAGTACCTATCCAGGCACTGGACTTAGAGGCCCTGTTGATTTTTTTCTTTTTTTGTTTTTGCCTTTGTCTTTTTGGTTGTAGGTGGCCACATGCTGGCAGCAGGGTAGCTGTAGGGATGGCTTCTTTGAGAAGAGACCAAGAGGTGCCCTGTACTGGGCACAGCCATTTCTAGCCAGACCCAGTAGACCCATCACAGGACACAGCTGAGCCCATCAGTGAAGCTGGTGGCAGCTCTGTGAAAACATATTTAAGAAAGGACAGAAAATTCCAGACAGGCAGAGGAGGAGGGGAAAAAGAGTGAGAAACAGCAGAGGGAACTCCAAGGTCAGAGGAGGAGAAGGTGCTCCATGGAGGAGCAGGTAGTGCCTTGCAGCCCACGGACGATCTGTACAGGTGGATATTCCTGAAGAAACTGTGTCCTCTGGGGAGCCCACGCTGGAAGCGGAGGAAAAGAGTGAGAAGAAAGAAACAGCAGAGAGAAATTGCTCTATACTGACTGTAACCAACACTCCTCCTTTCACGGGTTGTGGCCTAGCTGAAAAGACTGAGCATGATTATGCAGATTTGCAGTGGTAAAAAGGGGGAAGGAGAGGAGCCTGGAGTGAAACTGAGCCTGGGAAAGGGTGGAGGAAAGGTGTTTTCCCTATGTGTTTTAATATTTGTATTTTCATTTCCTGCTACCCAAATCAGTAATTAAGTATTTATTTTAATCATCGACAAATTAAGTTCCCAAGTTGAGTCTGTTTTGCCCACAACAGTAATGGGTAAGTGATCGCCCTGTCTTGACCTTGACCTATAAGCTTTCTTACACCTGTTTTCTCCCCCTTCTCCTGTTGAGGGTGGGGAGAAGTGAGTGGCTGGATGGGATTTTGGCTGACAACTTGAGCCAGCCCACCACAGCCTGCAAATATTCTGAGATTACATGGAATTTGGTTGGTTGGTAGGTTGTTTTTTCACAGCTTCTTATTCAGAACTTCTCTAGAGTTGTTCTTCTTTAGTTTTTCATCTTTACTATCTTAGACTTATCCAGTTCAGGTATGCCAGTAGATGGTCTCAGAACAAAGTAATTCAACCAGGAAGTACCTTGAGGGCTGACCGACGGTTCTTTTCTGTGGAAATGTCATAGGAAGGAACTTCTGTCTGGGAGAATTTTCCCATCACAAACCATCACAAAAATCCTCACCAGATCTGCGTTAATGGCTAAAATGGTGGTACCACATAGTGTCTCTCCCTTCCAGGAAGGTAGCTACAGCAGGAATATGCTAAGAGGACTTTCAGATAGTAGCTTTCCCTGATAATCGGGGCAGAGATCTCCAGGCAACTGAATAGCACTTTTTTTATCAGCTTTCTACCCTGAGCCTGGGTATTGTATGTGGTGCCCACCCATTTTTCATTAAGCAATTTTTCATGAAGCAGTTGAGCAAATACACACTTGTTTCAGTCCACTGGCCCATCTGCTCTGCATTCTTTATACAACTGCATTGCAGCACATAAATCAACAGTCCTTAGCAGTAGTTTAAAATCTGCTTGCACTCCCACTGTCTACATCTTAGGACCAGTTTTATTACTATCACAATTGTTATGATTATATTTTTTCCTGTGAGCCATAAGCCATACTACTAAATTCCCACCAATTAGATTTGGAAGTTATGGAGACAGGGAAGAGCTTATCCTCCCCAACAGCCATCATAACTCTTTTTCCAGCATTCTGAATAAATGGCCATCCTTTTGTTCCCTCTAAACTACTACAACAGTAAAAAAGGATTAAGATCTTCCTTCTATTACCCACTTGTGGGCAAAATCCTGGCAGAAATAAGCTGAGCCCCAGGATTTCTATTTCAGCAGTCCCTGGGCACTGTATGCTTTTTATAGCACCACTGGCAACCAGTGCATATGTTGGAGCAATCAAGCATCAGTTACACCAGGGACAGAAAGACTGGTTTTCTTGTTACTGGGGGAGAAGCAAAGAGTTTCATCCTTCTGTCTTGCCCCTGCTGACTGTGCCACATGCCGAAAACACTCCTTATGACACAAGGATGCAGTCCTCTGTGAGTATTCTAGTTGCTCAAAGTATATATCCTGCACCTTAATTCCTTCCATTTCAGTTCCAAAGACAGTGTGAAAGAGTGTCTTGGAATAAATGACCTGTGGAACAACAGACCATTATGTAAGAGACCTCTAAACCAGCTCCAAAGAAACTAGAATGTGAACACTGCACAATACCATGTTGCGCAGAAATGACCCTTTGGGCACTGGAAACTGCAAAGCTACATCGGTACAGCTACAGTGCTTCTATTACTATTATTTGGTCACTCGGAAGTATTTCTCTGCACTATGTGGTGCAAGCATAGTCCAGTTCTTTACTCTCTTCAAAGCCTTTGTAATTCCAGCACCCTCTTTCTTCACTGTTTGTACCCAATCCAGGGAATTTAGCCACTTGTCTCTTTTACACGTGGCTTCTTCCTGTGACCACACCACATGGAGCTCCCAGTAGTTTCAATAATTATGTAGTTTATATGTGGTCATTTCCTCCATCATCTGCCATCCTGAGTAATATGCAAAGGACTGGGAGCAGACTTGTGCTCCATGTTGACATGGAGCCTCCTGGATAATCCTCAGGGACCACTGTCTTCCCTTACGTGTGAACTACTCCTTGTCTTTTCCAATTCACACGGAAAGTCTCTGTGGCAGTGAGATTCATGAAGGTTTTGGTACATAGCTTGTAAGGTCAGTAGATTTGTCTATCCCTAGACCATATGGCATTGGTTAAATAACAAGGGAGCAAAAAAGAGTAGAAAGAATATTCTAGCCTAAGATTAGCTAACATCCTTTGAGATGCTGACAAGACAAGAAGGAGGGTTATCTTGTCCAACCTTCTCCTCAAAGCAGGATCAGCCATGAGGTCAGGCCAGGTTACTTAGTGCTTTATCCAGCTGGGTCTTGAAAATCACCAAGGAGGAAGAGTGCACAGCCTCTGTCCTTATACTAAAAGTTTTGCCTTATATACAGCCCTAACCTCTCATTTCAGTCTATGTCCTTTGTCTCCCAACATGTAGCCACTGTGAAGGGCCTACCTCATTCTTCTGGATAAACTCCTTGCCAGTAATGGCAAGCTGCTGTCAGGTTCTCCCAAAACCATCTCTTCTCCAGGCTGAACAAATTCTCCTCAGAGGGCCTGCACCCTCACCCCCAACCATCTTGGTGGCCCTTCACTGGACTCGCTCCAGTATCATTGTACTTATCATTGTCCAAAACTGGACACAATATTCTAGATGTGGACTACAAATTGTGTGTAGAGGAGGCAAATCCCTTCTGTTGACCTACTGGCTGTGCTGCTGTTCATACAGCCCAGGATACTGTCAGCCACCTTCGCTGCCAGGACACACTGAGGGCTCATGCTCAGCTCACCACCTAACAAGACCCAATGGCCTTCTCAGCAGAGCATTTCCCCAGCCTGTCAGTTCCTTTCTTGTATTGCTGCAAGGGCTTATTCCTACACAGACACCAAATTTTGTGTTTGTCTTTGTTGAATTTCATGAAGTTCATCTGCCCAATCCCCAAGCCAGTCTAGGACCCTACCGACGGCAGTCGTGTTGTCAACGGTATGCTTGGTCCCCCCAGCTTGGTGTCATCTGCAAACTTGACTTGCCTTCTTTGGGTCATTGACAATGTTAAAGGGGAAATGTTCCAATACAGTACTTCACCTGCTCCCAGCCACCAAGTAGAGTATCACCCATTAACTACTACTGTTTTAGCTTAATTATCTAACAATTTTTTTACCCTTCTAGTTGTTGTATGGTACCTAAAAGTGTTTGGGGGTGGGGGAAGTGAGAAGAGGCAGAGATAGCTCCAATGTTTGCTTTCAGGTGACTCAGCTAAGGCCTTGGGAAACACTCACCATCACTGTATACTCTTGTAGCTCTAGAGATCTGTAGTCAGAAAGAACTGTTGGATCCTCTTTAACATGGTCCAGAGGACGACATTTAAATCTCTAACACCATCTACCAGCAAAAATGTCAGACGCAAGACAGCGAAACTGTAAACAATGTGGGTGTAAGAGGCTGTGCACTGAATGTATCACTCAGTTTTGCCTTTCCTTTAATGCGCATCATTGGAGAGAGTATGTCTTTGCTGAACAAGAACACAGTGTTGCATTTTCCAGAAAGTCATATTGCTATAGCCAGAGGCCTTCTGATAAGCTATGATAAAAGAGCACCCTCCAGCCATTTTGTCTTAAGCTTGCTGTAGAAGAGCTGCATCCAGCATGCCATCGCCTGTGCATCCCCCTGGATATTAAGTAATCGGAAAGATTCAGTCTTATGTGGATTCTACCTCTCTCCCTCACATACATTGTCGTATACTTTTACTATTTTCATCTCAGCTACCGTGCCTCTTGATTTCTAAGATCAGATGGTGGGCATTCCTGTAAAGTTCTGGTCAAGAGAAGCAGCCTTCTCATTTCAGTATGAGCACGTAGCTCCAAAAGCATTTTTTTAAAAACTATATTTCTATAGATCTTACACAGTGATAAATCAGACATGCTGGAGAGCTGGGTGCTTGTAATGGCAGTTTAAGTATCTTGAGCCAAATCTTTGTGGTGGTATAAATTAGCACAGTTTCTGAATGAAACTATGCTGGCTGACCAGCCAGCCCCCCTCATTGTCACAGTGTAATACATTTCTAAATTGCTTACATCTATTAGCAGCTAATGCTAATCTTTGAACTGATATTTTCTAGTTATGATCATTTTTCTAGTAATCTGACACATTATAGCCCTGACTGCATGGAAAAATCAGTCGCCTTTAATTGTTAAGCTGAGATCTATCTGACACAAAGAGAGAAATTATATCCTTCATCCTTGCAAACAGCTAGAGCAAATATAAGTGAAAACAGTCATGTGAATCATAGCTGTACAGTTCATCTTCTTCCAACCACCATTTTCTGCCATGTCAGAGCACCATCTTTGCCTCTTTCCATACTGTTGCTTTTTTTAGGGTGTCCCCCTAAGTATTCTGCACAACCCATTCATGCAGTGCACTCCACACCTCCCTCATCTGGGACAGAGTCACCACTGACTTCCTGCACCCCCGAGCCCAACTGCCTCCTGTCTTGCTCTGTTAGTGACAGGCGTGTGATCAGCCTGGGAAAACAGTCTAAGGTTTTTCATCTCCTAGTCTCCCATTGCTGCCTTGTTCTGTGATCACTGCAGAGTATGCATGCATGGTTCTGAGGACTGCTGCATACTGTACACTTAAAACCAAACAAGATAAATGTTTGCTAACTCAATGCATTAACTGAATTAACTCTTACTGCAGTATCAATAAGCAGCAGGATCTTTTGCATCTGTAAAGTAAAAGACTTTGAACCATACCTAAAATTGACGTGAAAAAAGTGAGAGGAATCCAACTGCAATTTTATTCCTGGGTCAAATTTATCCTTCTTGTCATTTCCCTAGCTTGGGCAGAATTCACTGTGATCTGTGAAAGTATGAGGCAGATAAACCAAATTTCTATTTCACAGTGGCACCATACAAGTGTGGAGTCAGACAAAGAGAAAGCCAGATGCAAGCAGCAGAATTAGAAGTAGACAGCACAGCATGAAGGATATCTTGAGTAATTTGCATTAAAGCACCTTCTTGGGAACCTTATTCTTACTTGAAAGATCTGGGAACAGAACCAGATGTAGTAGATATTTTTCTTTTTGCAAGTTGCTGGCTTAGAGACAGTTGAAAAGCAGTTGGATAGCTAAAGTATAGTCTAAGTGTTTTCTATGCACTTGACTTTTTTAATTTAAAAGTGTTAATATTTCCAAAGGTTCAACAGTAGCTGTGCAGGTGGTGGAAAATTAAGTGACTGGCAATTAAGAAGTCCAGAAAACTACAGAAAATTTTAAAATCTCAGTTGGCAAGGTAGATAACGCTACCATGGTCTAAGCTACCTACCCATAGAAGAGATTTTTGAATGTAGATCAGTATCAGGAAAAAAGAGATATAACAAGATCTAATGTTTGCAAATTGGTGTCATATCAGAGCACAAGTGACTTGGTAATTATGAGCTGTGATGGTAATTATTCATTGGACTCATTTACTTAGGGATCTAGGGATTTCCTTAAGCTGTGTCCAGCTGTCATTCTAACAGATGTACTGCAGACTGAACAGGAGCTGGTGGCTGAGTGCAGAAACTAATGCTGACATTCTTCATCCTGCACAAGTTTCAGACTTGGAGGTCGTTAGTCCTAATGTTTCATGCCACCTTCAAAGCTAGGAAAGGGTGGGAGGAGGTCAACTGCTGTCTGTGTATAGATGTTGACAAACAAAACTTTCCAGTCTAACCATCAGGTCACACTCTGCCCACTTTCTAAAGCTGTGTTGTTTGGCCTTTAGGTGTCTCTTTAAGAGTACATAAGGCTTTTGCTTGCTCAGAAAGCATAGTCACCACAGATTTAAGAAATCTCAAACAAAAGATACTGGTTTTCTTTGCCACTGTTGGCTCCCATGACATCCAAAACCGTTCCCATCAGTTCCCCACTTTCATAGCATTTTTGAGGAGGTCCAAGAAAAGACAAAACTGAGCACACATAAGGAAAAAAACAGAGTTAAAATCCTCCTCCAAGTACTTTCCATGGATCAGAAGCCTGAGAGCTGCAATTAGACTGAAGGTCAGTAACAGATTTGATACTCCCTCGTGACCGATTTATACCAAGCAGATGATAGTACAGTTTCTAAGGTTTATCACATTAAATCTCCATTTTCACAAACACACCTAAATACAGAAATTAGATGAGGTAAAAATACTAGAGAAACAAGGGTTATGAATGAAAACAAAAGGGCTGCCAACAATTTAGTTAGCTCTACAGCAATAGCTTCAGCCATAACATTGCCCTGGGTAACTGACCTGTCTCACCCTCTGAGGCAATGGCTCACTGAGGAGAGAAATGTAATGTTTTCATGCAGTTTTTCTGCTAAATGCTGAAGCTGGGACTGAGGAATGTTAAAAGCAGACAATTTTTTTTTTACACCTACGCAAAATGATCCAAAGCTACATTACAAAAACAGAATAAAGAATATAACATTGCAGAGGGCTAAGATTTCACCTAAATGAACAGGTCAAACTGGCAAACATCGAGGAGAAACCCACTTGGAGGATACATCAGTGCTGCCAGAGGAATAAGTCCCTAGATCACATAGTTTGCATTACAGAAATACTATTTTCATTCATGGGTTAGTATTTTCAAGATGTGTTTATATGCTTCAGTGATGCAGATTTTAATGGTAAATCAATAAAGTTCAGTAATTTTTTTTTTTTTAATTTATATAGCTTTTAAATTATGTGACAGAACTGCCTGCAAAATGCTGTGGTCATGGAGGCCAGTTTTTGTCCATTGTGGAAGGAAAATTAAGGTAGGTTTTACAAGAATTTTCTTCCCCATAAAGTACATTGCAGCTGTAGAGAGCCTGGAGAACAGCTGTCCTGTGAAGCTGAGTTTTGGACTTATATGCAAAATGAGACAAAAATTTCACCGAGGTTTTTTACTCCATATTCTTTATGAAAGAGCATGTCACCTGATACAGGGTGAGAAACTGCTCACTTGCAAGTTCTAAGTAAAAACCGCCTTTCTGTTAATGACTTATCCAGTCCCTAGTATAATAGATGCTTACTCAGGATGGTGTTTTTAGGAGCTACAGTAGGTGAAGGAAAAATGAAAATAACAAAACCTTGCAATTTACAACCCAATCAGCTAATGATGCCTCATACCCATGATATGATTCAGTCTAGGCCAGCAACCTCAGAATTAGATGCTGTGGGATCTTTTCTAAGCTCTGCCACTGATTCATGCCATATGCCTAGAAATGTCGCCTCTTAGCTGTCTTTTGGGTAATTATAGACTGAAAGTACTGTAATTTATTTAATTTTTAGCTCTACAGAGGAACAACAGATCAGAAGTCCTGAAGGCCCCCCACTACCTCTGTACTAACTACCAAAGAGAGACTTGAATCAAGCTTCAATATATGGTCATTTGTTTTCTGTAAAACATATTTTTAATATTAAATGTACATTCTTTGGCTGGCAAGTAGGGTATAGGATGTCTGTGAAAGGAGTGCAAAAGAAAGATCATTTAAAAATAAACATATACTGGGCTATATCTCAATTTAAAATTGAGCACTATGCATATCAAGGAATCTGATTTTTGTATGAGTAATAAATCAATTAAAGACAATGCAGTTCCCTGGGGAAAATGGCCTGTCACTTCATCCAAAAGGTTTCCTGAGGCCACAACAGGAGGAGCACAGCTGCACCTTGGCTCTGTATTCCTCCCATGCCACCATCTCTCTGCTTCCATAAAGGGAACTAAAGCCTGGTTATGGCATGCAAGACAACATACAGGGCCAGACTCTGAGCTACAGCAAATCAGAATATATCCACTGATTTAATGATGCTATTACAATTAGGCAGGCTAATGTTTTGGACTTCGAGATTCTTTTAATTGCTTTGGGAGCCAGCAAAGATTTGGCCTGCATAGCAAACATGTCACTTTCCTCTGGGGAGCCTGCCAAAAGTTAAAAGTTGATGGCTGTTCTTTATTTTCCATGCACTCCTTACATTTTCTACTACAAAGATTAGATTCCCTCTTAGCATGCTTTTCTGAAGCACTGTGCTTTCATGTATCCCAGAAGTGTTAATGAAGCAGTTGGGACTGCATTTGGAACAATTTACAGCTTTTTCCTCATGTTTATCCGTGTAAGAAGCAGCACTAGTAGTACTAATAGCGATATAAAGGCTTACTTCCTATTTATTTTATATCTTTTTATTTACATTATAGTTATTTATATTATTATTTTATTTATATTATATATTTATTTATTTTATTTTATTTATATTACTTAGATTTTATTTTATTTATATTACTTAGATAGTTCTAGAAGGCTGCTAACATTGTCTAATTAAGCCTTTTATGTAGGTCCAGCTTCCACTCATTCCTCAAATTACTGACTGAGAATAATTTGGGGGGTTTTATTAAAATTTTAGATCACTTGCTTAGGTGTTATTATTAATATTGTTTACAGGATCCTGCATCATTGATTTCCCAGCAATTTTATACAGAAGACAGTTGTCTGGAGCAGAAGTCCCCCCTTGCAGGTCAACTGATAATTACATTTAACAAGTATGATGGGTGGCCCGATGAGCAGATGAATGGACGGATTTTGGTAAATCACTTGTAAAACTACCAATGAATTTTTCAAAACAAAGTAAAAAAAGTTGGAATTCCAATCTCATTAAAAAAAAAAAAGTAAAAGGCCGGCTTTCAAGGAGATTTAAGCACAGGTAGGTGGTCAAGTTCACAACACAGCCGCCACTCATATTACAAGCCTAATAAATGTTGCCACTCTATAGCTAATGAATTGCTCCAAAACCAGCAGCTCTAGCTGAAATCCCAGAACCCCTGAGGCAAACTGAACCTTCAGAGGCCTCAAATCAAGATTATGAACTACTCAAGGGTGGGAGGGGGCAATGCCCACCTTGCCAAGGGGACCCAGTCCTACCAGCCTTCTTCTGAGGACACCTCAGGCCTGACACCAGCCAGATCTCTGTGCAGAAGTGTTGTGAGTAGGCAGCTGGGCACCACAGCATCCACACAAAATGGGGGAGAGAGAGGTCCGACTGCTACAAATGGGGTTCTTCCACAGCTCACTAGTAAAAGCCTCATCACTGCACAAACCCAGGGAGAAGTATCATCGCTGAGCACACAAAACTGATCATTTAGCACTTCTGCACCTCACCTTGCATTGTCAGATAGCTCTAGTAACATCTTGCCTCCAAGTCGCCCTTTCTCCACAGCTTAGTTCCTAAGGGCACTGGGAGGAAAAGACCTGCCAGTTCCAGGTCTGAAAATCTCAATCACTAGTAGGCTGCTTTCCAAAGTCTGCACCTGAGTTTCCAAACCCCATGCCCTCTGTAAAAATATCTATTTCTTCCTACCACTAAAAGGCAAAGACAAATTCCTCAGGCAGAAGCACAACAGAAGTAGGGTTCCGAGACAGGAGGAAGACCAGTGTTCACTGAGATGCTAACAGGCTGTCCTCTCACATGGCCACTTGACCTGAAGCAGCACCTAGAGGAGCCATGGAGCAGCCAACTGAATAGCAAGATGAAAAAGTTGTTCAAGGGTGACTCCATCTTAAGGAAAGAACATCTGTACCTTGGAGAGAGAGAAGTCAGGAAAGTCTCAGTTCTGCAATGTTTAGTCACACATTTAAGTGTACATTCCTAGGAGATGCTTTTGATTCAGTTCTGGTGAACAGAGGGATAGACAAACTCCTATGCTCACCCATCTGAAAAAAAGTAACCCCTAGCTTATTGCTTTGCAATTGAGCAGTGCGGGGAGAGTCAGCGAAATGACCCTGCATCCCTCACTTACCTGTACAATACACAAATGCATGCCTCACACTGAGCCTGGAATATTAGATGTCAAAGAGAAGTGGGTACAAGAATCAATGTATTCTGTAGTGCAGGCAACTGGGCCATTCATCTCTCCTCCGTCATGAAAAACAGATAAGTCTTCTCCTGTTTGGTCATTAATTCGTAGGTAAAGTCTCAGAATCATCATCATACATCTGATTTTATTACTCCAAATAAGTGCCTCCTACATGCCTTCCCCCATGGGTTCTAGCCTATAGATGTACAATTCCCAATGAAATTAATTAAAAATTAGTTTTGATAAAGTATGGTGACTACATAAATAGATTGAACTGAACTTTCTCACTTGTCTTTCAGAGGGAGAGACACAATTTTGCTGGTCTTTTCTAAACAACCCACTTTCAGAGCTCACTAATACATAAAGCTTTGTGAACATGAGAACTACTAAGCACTGCCTTGCCTTTAAGATACTTAGTCCAAACATGGCTGCTATAAGGGGACACTAGTGGTCCTTCACCTTTTGACACCAGTGGAGACTGTTGAATTCTAAACAATATAATAGAAATCTCAATAGCCATCCAGTCATTCACAGTCAAGTCTGATCCCTCCGGTAATGAAGACCTGTCATGGTGATGAGTCTGAGAATGAAGAGGCCAAAATATCTGCAACTTGTATCAGCTAAGGCAGTAAGATCTGAATTTATTTTGGTAGATGACTACATGAAAAACACTGCAGATAATGCAGAGATGTTCAAATGGTGGAAACTCTTCCAGACACAAGTGCAGCGTTATCAATTCACAATGCTCCCTGCTTAGCAGGCCATACAAAGCACTGGCACAGTGAGTACTGCTGCCTAACTCAAGGACACAATCACTGGGAGAGTGCCTGGGGATGCAGTGATTTTTCATGCACATCCTTCACTGTTGACTTCTTAGTAAATTTGAAGCCTGAGGCCCAGGCCCTTTTGCAGCTTCACCATGCACACCCTTACTAGCTATGCTCAGCAATGTTCGTATGATGACAGCCACCAGCAGAACCTGAAGCCACCTTCTCCAAGCAGAAGCTCTATGAGAAGGCAAACAGCATAAAAATTGCTTGCTGTTCTCTCCACCGGGAAGGAGTCCTCTCTGTTTTTCTCCGTGGAGAGAATAAAAAGATTTAATGATAGAAGACACGATGATGAAGAAAAAGGCTTGAAGATAAGCAATGAACAGCTGTTTTAATATATTAAATCTGAATCAGTGCTATGCCTTGCACAGCTCTTCATTACATTTGGTATCACACCATGCCGTAGCGCACCGATTCCCTCCCAGCCTAAACTATTACTCTGGTGGAGAACAAAGACTATTTTGAGCACTGGGATTTAGAAAGCAAGTACTCCTGCTCTCTGCAAATCTCTTAATCACTAGTGATTAACTTTGGAATCATTACTATGAATGAACAGAAACATTTGAAATAGCCATAAAGCTTGAAATAAAAATAAAAAAATAAACAAACAAACAAACAAACAAAAAACCACCAACCTGTTTTGTTTCAACTTGCATTTCATCTTAGCAGCTACGTCGCTGCTGGTAGACACACACTAGAGAACCCCAGAACCCATAGTACCAGAACTAGTTTTACTAGATTATATAACCTGTGGCTTAGCTGACTGAACAAATCTGTAGAGGCATTTTCTAAGGAGAAAAAACCATTTTCTTTCTCACATTCATCAATCCTCAGGACACTTTAATTATGTTTGCCTTTACTTTTTCATTGGGTGTTATTAGCAACTTATCCCCCATCCCAGTTTGTGTAGTTACTTAGGTCAGTGTGAAGAATGAACAAACCATAAAGCCATCGGCATGTTCTGCCTGAAAAAAGACACGTATATCGTTACCTGTGTCTCCCCTTGGGGTTTTTTTGCCTACAGCATCTACCTCATACCCACATTACGCTACAGTTCCAGTGATACACTGGGTAGCAGTTCATTAGAGAGTGGGTAGAAAAAGAGCATGAAGACTCCACAGCTGAGCACAGTTTCCCTGCTGCAAAAATGGAAACACAGGCTGCCTTTCCCTCACCAGCAGTCCCATCAAGAGGTGATCTGCATGAGCACATAGGTCCAGAAGAAGGAGCTGAAACTGTGGCAGAAGTCCAACTTCTTTTCATTACACTTTAAAAAGTGTATCCAGAGTTACAGCACTTGATGACATTGGCAGCTGAAAATTTTCTTTTTGGGTCATGTTATATTTAACAAAAATATGATCAACAGTATCAGTAAATTGGTAGGCCGTTTTTCGCCAACTCAGGGTTGGTTTTGTAGGCCTTGAAGATGCTAACTGAAACATACTGGCTGGATTCCTACATGAAATAGTGTTTCCTTTTTCTTCCTCATCTGTACCTTATTGCAGATTAAATACCAGCCTAATGGTTTGTCAGGTCACACTGTCCTGCCATAAGGGGCATTGAATTTTGATTTGCATTCCACATTGACAGCATCATGACAGAGAGCTTACCATCTTGTCTTTCTAAAAATGACTGCAAAAATCACAACCCAGTTTGTTGCTATTTTTATTATGATTTTGTCTGGTTACAGATAAGTTTTTCCTCCTCTTCCAGAAGCAGGTGGAGGGAAGGGGCATTTTGCTAATGCCTCTTTACTCTCAGGTTTTGCTAAGTTCAGCAGTCTTGCCACAAGGTCTGATTTAGCTCTTAGTAAAATCAATGGACATGCTCCCATTTCTATTGATTGCTACAAAGACCGGTTAGACTCACTTTTAAAGGTCGTGAAGATGTGTATTCTACTTCCTCCTCATCAAAAAACACCAGCTTGAAGAATATTAAACTTGTTTGAACCACGCTGGATTTCAACTAAGTGATATTAAGAGTTATCAACTCAAACCTTCTCTAAACAGCCACAGAGCTACTCTACTTTTCACTTTCTTGATATGATACATGAAGTGGAACTTCATAACCCTAGGCAACAGCACAAGGCAGGTTTTAAGTTCACGTGTCCAAAAACTTCAATAGAATTCCCAGTAATGTTAATACAACTATCTTGTTGTAATGGATACTGGTGTGAAATTTGTACAGGAGAAATTCAGAAATAAACAGGATGAATAAACATTATAACTGTTTGACTTTTTCCTATTCCAATATATTCAACATTTTAAACCTTTAAAAATATTGCCCCTTTATCTTTTCACTTCCCTGTAACTTACTAAAAAGTATTCCTCCAATTTGTTAACACTGAGTCTACCTGCACTCAAAATGCCCAGAGTTTGCAATCCCACAAAATAAGCTGATTTTAGGATTCTTTCCCCTTGACTGAGCTGTAAAACACCTGTTGATATAAGCTATTGCACAAAGCAAGAAGAAACAATAGGAGGTAATGTGCAGCGGTTTCTTGTTTTACAAGCTGAACAGCTCTTTAAAAATCAGGTTCTTTTCACTCCTTTATATCACTTTCCTGCTGGATTTTTTCTTATATCTGCCACATGTGGTATCATTTCATGACATTTCACTTAGGAAAGCTTTTCAGCAACTCTTCTAACTTCAACTTCCAAAGCAATTGCAATTCCTTGCTTTCTAGCCTTTCTGTGCCAGTAGCAGCAAAATAGTGCTGTGTTTTCTCATCTCCTTCTCTCCTCTCTTCCTGTTACCATCCAAGTGGGTTACAGTTGAATTACCATACTCTACTGAACAACAAGGCAAGCTCTGAGTCATTGATTTTAATTGCCACTGGTTACTACAAAATCTTATTCAGGAATTAATTTAATTCAGGCAGGAGAATCCCATCTGAACGTTGTGTATTTCTTTTCAGTTTTTCTTGTCACTTTCTTCTGCCAGTTTTGCCCCTCCTTGACCCCCTGAGGAAAAATAAAGGTGGTCCCTGTGGTAATGGAGCAGATCCCTGCCCTGCTAAACAAACAGAATAATCACTTAGACTATCTGTAATGCAATATTAAAAGGGCCAGTTAGATCATTGCTATCTAAAAGGGTAAACTTTCAGTTTGATGGCATCCTCCAGGTCAGCAGGTCATAAGATTAAATGAATTATTTGTGTTAACAAACCAAGTCAACTAAGGAGGGAAACAAAGGATTTTCCTAAATGAACAACCTGAGCATTGTAGAAAACAAAGTTATTCATTCCCATTCAAAGACATTAATTTAAAACAAATAAAAACAATCAGGGCTGCTCTGAAAAGAAACAGATAAATGAACAACCAAGTCATTTTAAGCAGAAAAGAACCCAAGGCACTATTAATTTAGGTGACAGTGCTGTGACCTCATAGGGAAGCTGACATCCTGATCAGAGAAAAAGCAGCAAGGGATATCATGAAGAATTCATGGTTATGATAGTATCCCCTGAAGGGCTCCCCTAAAATGAAGTGTAATGTACTGTTACACAGCTAAGGCATCCTCCCAGCCTCAGGTCTCTTCTTGCTTGTGCCTGCCATCCTTAAAATCTAAGTGGCTCTTACAAAACGATAAAAGCTATGGAGTTATGCATCTGTTAAAAAGTATGTGTATCTACCACTGTCACAACAAGATTTGTCTCCAGGCAGGCCAAACAAAGCAATGTATTTAGCTACTGGGCACAGTGGTTGTATAAATCCGGAA
Organism: Morus bassanus; assembly: GCA_031468815.1. NCBI lineage: Eukaryota > Metazoa > Chordata > Aves > Suliformes > Sulidae > Morus > Morus bassanus. Next base: position 50,465,342 of record CM062567.1, on the reverse strand, counting down.
AAATTTGGGAAGAGCGACAAAGAAAATGTCAGTCTCCCACACTACAGGTGATGTCCAAACCACCAGACATAGGGATGAGGGAAGCAAGCCTTACAAGGAGCTAGGGTGACACTCAGGATTGCAGGAAATGTATGAAGTATTTTCACTCTGCCATTAACAATACCACCACAGGGTTGATACACAGCATCAGCTTGACACCCAGGGCTGGACTCTGCCAAAGTTTCATATTGACCTGATGTATGATTGATGGAGGACAGGAGCTTAGACCATTCTGCTGGTTTGAAAGTGGAGAGAGTGAAGCCTGTAAATTGTCAGGCATTAATGTCTGAGTCCAGAATTTTAAAAGAATCACCACCTTTTTTTACCACCAAATTCTATGCTTCATTTCTGTCATTACTATTTTTCCAACTGTAAAGCTAACTTCTTCACTGTACAACCTCTTGGACCATTTCTATATCTCTTCTTAAAAAAACTCTCCTACATAAGTTTCTTCACAGTCACAAAACACTATTTTATACTTTAAAAGAGACATTAAATAGATCTGCAAAAGATACCCTTTCGTCTTTTCCATCTTTTGCAATTCATGGAACAATTTCTATTTAAAGCAGTTCAGTCTTCATATGTTCATATCTCGATCATCATCTCTACTCTGCCTGATATTCTATAGCAGGTTACCACCTTTTGTTGCCATATTTGCAAACTCTACCTAAGTTGTGGGCATCTGCCTTCAGCCTCCTTCATGAATGTTTCATGAAGTAAAAAAAAACTCATTTACATTTGGATTATTAATTGACATTTTTATCTATCTCACATTGCAAACTGTCATTTCTTGTTGACTGTCTCTCTGACATCTTACTCAGCTAGCTTCAGCATTTCTTCACCTTCTATATACAAGCTCTTGTTCATAAACATCCAAACAGTAACACGACAGTTGATAGAATTGTTCTTTTCACTAGGGATGACATGTGCGTCAGCACTGTAGGACTCAGAGACTTAAAGGCCAAAGGGAACTTTATAAGTAACCTGAGTGATTGACCACACAGCAAAATAATTGTCCAGAAGAAAAGAATGCAGGAACAGCCACTTCAAATTTGTTCAGAGCCTGAGCCTAATATACTGTCTCCACCATTGGCTAACTTTGAACATTGGGGGACAAATACACGAACCAGGCAAGTATACAAGATCATTCCCAGCAGTTTCTGCATCAAACTACCACTCTGATTTTGACTAGCTTGAAAACCTTGCAATGTTGAGGGAAGGGCTGTTTTCTCCTAATGCATGGTGTCCTAACATCACTTACGATTCTGGTTTTGTGCTCTTGAATTTGAGAACATATTTTCTAGGTGCTCTCACAGAACAAGTACTTAATAACATTGTCATTTGCTGCTTTTTCTCTCAATCCTATCCTCTGGCCATAAGAATGACTCTGTTAACGGAGAATTCAGTCTCCAGTGAGTATACCAGCCCTGGAGGTTTATGAAAAACATAGTGTTTAAATCAGAAAACAAAATTAACTTCAATCAGAAAAGCAAATAAAATATAATTAAAGAAATACTGTCCTTGCAGTAGACTTCGTATTTTTATTCAGCTTCAAAGACAATTTCTCCCTACATAATAGAATTGGGCAATCTGGTAACCATGAAAGGACTTGTTTTTCATACAGGTGGCAATTCTTCAAAGATCATTTCTATTCTATTGTATGGTCACATATAACAGGATACACAGATAACATAAGAAACAGAGGACACCAGTGGCAATGAGCAAAGGTCTGAGCTTCCATAGATCCTGCATTAATTTGGGTGGCTGGTTTTGTAAAGAAGAAATCTTTCAATTCGCTCATTTGAGCACTCATGCACAGACCAGTAGAGCCTATCAAAGAGCAGTGAAAACTTGAATATTTCTGTCCTGTGCAGTGGGGAATAAAACTCTTCACATTGCTCTCTAACATTTGCCAACATATCAAACAAATATACCCAAGAAAATTCTGGGTAGAAGCCAGCTCTTAAGCCAGGCACCCGCTGTGTAACTGCAAGAAGATACGTGCATCATGAATAGAGCTGGCTGGAAAAGGACAAATGTTTGTTATTGGACATGGAAGGGCGTGAGGAGAAGAGGGAGGAAACTAACTCCCTTTGGTCAGTTTTGGCATCTAAAATGATCTTTTCTTTAGGGAAATGTAAACTACGGCTCAGTTCCACAGATGGTAATATTCAGTGCTAGCAGGGCTTTTAGGTATGTATTTTCAAGAGGTAATTATCAGGTGCCCAAGTTCTTTATGCAAATCATGTCCAGACTATATCTGGGAATGGGACAGCTGCTTTATACTCTCTAGTGATTAGAGCTCCAGCTCAAGCATTACATCCTTCGCTTGAGACAAGTCAAAAGTTCCTTTCACCTCATAAGAAAGCAGACAAAACTCAGTAAAGACACTTCTTATCCCTACCTTAAAATCAGGTAACATTGTGCTGCTCTCTCTCATGAACAGGTTTGGGCAATCTTTGAATAAAATACGAAACAATGCCGGCAACATTGAAATAAAACAAGTGAATACCTTCTTCCCCCACTATGTATAGTACATTGGATACCAATACTTTCTTTTAAAAAGCACAGACTGCTTCTTTTATAATGTTCACTCTGCACAAGGGCCATAGAGAATGTGAAATAATACATTTCCCACTACTAAACAATACCCTTTCAGGTCAAATGGCAGCAATAAGTGTTTTTCAGCTTTTGATGTCCCACATTCAATCCAAAGTCTGAGAACCAATTGGAGCCCATCACACTACACATCACTTTTTCTTTTTTTAAGAGTTTTGGAACTATCAGTAATCAATATATATAGATGTAAATATAGTTGTTGGAAGTTCCTTTGGCCGTTAAAGTGTTTGCTTTGGAGAACATTTTTCTCTCTCCCACTAGGCTCATTCAAAGATTATCAGCCAAAAGACAAACATCACTGGCTGGTGTATGATCAAATAAGCTGAGAGAGATCACTACGAGAGACAATTTTCAGTTAATAACCCCTTTAGTAATGAAGATGTAAAAAATTTCCTTTTACTACTTCTGAATGCCCCTTAAGAACAAGCCAACAAGTGCAGCACCATATCACAAAGGAAACAACAAACTGAGCTAGAGCTGATGCTGATGATTCATCACCTCACGTTACAGCTCTTAGGAGTGTACTATTCCAGTAGCATGGATAGAAAGCAATTGTGTAGTGATACCTGTGTAGATTAGAGGGAAAGTTTTGGGGGTAATGGCACCCAGCAATCAACCAAATTCCTGATAGTTCCTTGGAATTTTGTGGGCCTCATAAACAGTGATTGAACGGGAGAAGCAAATTCTCAGCCTCTCTGTGAGATCAGATTTCCTTTGTGTCAATCTAAGCAGACAAAACTCTGTGCTGGGTGCCACATCAACATGTAAGAGGCACCTGGGAGAGACAGAAGTTCCCAGTTGGCAAGCTGCGTTTTGCCTTTCTGGTAAGCAACATCTCTTGATGATATTGTACTGGCATCCACACTTCTAATATGGGAAAGAAAATGAATATCTGAAATCATTGTCATTACTGGCCCTGATCTAATCCATCCTGATGGTGGTGCAGTACTGTTCCCTGTAGCATTTTCCTCTACAATGATTTCTCATGCTCTCATGTCAAGCATTCCCTCCTTTTTATGGGCAAACAGTTCCATGACCTCAGAGATCCTACTGTCACTGCTATTTCCCTTATTCTTTCCATCTGGATTTCATCCCAAACCATTTGACACTCCCACAGATTGCAAGGACAAAGGAGAGGTTGGAGTAAGTTGGAACTGTAAGGAGCAGAGGAAACGGCACAGATGAAGCAACGCCAAAGGAAGCAAAGAAGCAGCAGTTGTCAATGGGCAGTACTACTCTGGAAAGATGTAGGCATTAGTAATGGTTAGCCTGCAGCCATAAGCTTCTGACTGAGATTGGATTTGCACTGTGAAAACCCAAAAGAAGGGTAAATTTCCAGGCCTCTGTCTCTCATTTTTCCCTTAACATCTGTCACAACCTGTATGTACTCCCAGTATGTTCCCAGCAGCTATGGACATTTCTGTCCCATTTTTCACCACTATGCCCTTGCTGTTCAGCTCTCCATCCCCCAAGAGTTATAGCTACAGTTCCTTTAAGAAAACACAGGATCTACCATATGGATACAAACACGAAGAATGTCTTTGGGAAGAACCACAGAAGTCACGTCCTTTGCTCCCAGAAAAGCTGCAGAACAGATCTCCCACCTAAACCAAAACACAGTGCCATGATCTCTGCCTGGCTGATCCTAAGCGTCATCAGTGATTGACCCTATAAGGACCTCCAAATTCCAGAAGTAAAGGAGTTTTAGTTCAGACCATTTAGTAAATAGAAACAGTGCAGTAAACATGCTTAGGACATACACAGATGGTATCTGAAGTCAAACAGTGAGTCCAGTTTGGTTTGAGTTGGTCCATCTTCTTGAACCCTCCTCCCTCTTCCACTCCCTCTATCTTTACCACCCTGAGGTCCTTTTGTTCTAACATACAACTCCTTCCCTTTTCAGTGATCTAAGATAACAGGGAAGGAGGGAAATGGGGAAGGAACAGATCAGGAGGACTGCCTGAAAAGAGACCTGTGGAAAAAGAGAGAACAGAAATAACAGGGAGACAGAAGACATGAGAAACGGAAGCAGAAGCAATAATGATCCTGGACTATATGGTCAAAAAGTCCTGCATCAGGCTTCAGAGGAGGAGAGATTGAGAATAAATGAGAGGTCAGGTAGAGAGAACAGCTCTGGGAGTCCTTGCAAGAAACTATGAGATCGAAGAAAGTAAAAAAGATGGGATGAGGAACAAAAGTGGAGAAGCAGACTGCAATGAGCTGAACAAGTGAGCTAAAACAGGGTGACGGAATTAACCTCGGAAATCCTCTGAGAGCAAAATGTTAAGGGATTGGACTATGGGAATTAATCTAGCATGGGAATTTTAATGAACAGAGTCTGAACGATGTTAGCAAAGAGGATGGGACTAGAGGAAGGAGAAGGAGAAGTAGGGAACAAACTACACTAGGAGAGAACAAGGGAGAAGAGGATCAAGGTATGGGCAGTTAACAACAAGGTTTAAGGCCATAGGGGCACATACTGCTCAGGCAGAACTGGATACAAGATTCCTTAGTTTCAGCAGTCCTCTCCTGTATAAACAAAATATATACTTCATCCCTTGCTAGAGATGACAAACTTTTACTGTTATCAGGTAACTCCAGGAGTAGAGGTAAACGTAGAGACTCCTAGCAAATGGTTGTGCGGGCATTTCTGAGAAAACACAGAGAAATTTCTTATTTGGTTGGGGGCAAGGGTATAATCTAGAAAATTATGCTTACAAGGTCATGATATATGACATGAATTCTGTCATATCAAGATCCCCAACAGTATGAAAGGTGAAGATTAAATTTCTTCATAGACATTAGACATGTGAACACAAACACAAGGCAAATGTTGCAGAAATTATGAGTGTCTTGAAACCAACAAAAGGGTTTAACAAATGAGATAAACACATGGAAATTCAGATTTCTCACCACTACCAGGTATCAATCAGCTCTTCTTTCAATATTCAAAGATTTTGAAGTGCACAAACACACTAGTGGTATCCCTGCCATCTAAAGGGACATGAAAGTAACTTCCTAGATTTGGTTAGTCTTGTGTTTAAATTTGATCTGCTGTACAGTGCCTTTGCCTTTTAACTCATCACTAGCTCTCTAATCAATAATTTAAATATTGTTCCATGGAAAAACCCCATATTATAGTTACATTTGCTCATGCTGTTTATTGGCAAACATATTGTGCAAGTCTTACAAAGTCAGCATGGGGGCTTTATGTAAAACACTTAACGGAAAATGGCTGTAATTGTAGCTTTCCATTAAGGAGCACAGACATAACAAACAGACATCGTGCTGTGCAAACAGCAAGAGTCTTTGTCTTCTTTATATTTGATATTATCATATAAGCAATTCATGTAGAGGTGATCTCAATTTATAGTAAGGGGGCATATTCACCCTAAATGCAAGAAGTGACTTTCACACAGCTGGTTCCTGGGGATCTGGTTGGGAGGCATGCTGCATCTAAAGAGTATTGTATAGGGACTGTCTTAAGCAGTTTTTCTTGGTTACCTCCTCATTCAGATTCCCAGTTAAAGGAACTATTACATTATCAAAACCTACAGACAGCTTTGGTCCTTACCAAGAGGAGGGTTGGAAAGGAAGTGTGGCACTTTCTTCTTCTCTTTGTACTAAGCATACCATTGGCATGTTTTTGAATGTGTTTCTACCAAAGCCTTTTCCAGAGTGAGAAGAAAATTTGTCAGTTCTCTTGCATCATCAACAGACAAATTAGATCAAAATAAACAAATAGGTCAAATGTACTCTTACTTCATGTCAAAGCAAAGGCATCTTAAGTTACTTATGGTTTTTAAATTGCAAAGACAAACTTGTATGTGATGATGTGCCAATTACTCATGATGTGCCTGCTCCGTGCAGCTCACTTAATATCTTGCAGCCAGTACTATTGATCAGCTGCCAAAAGTATTTACTCTGTTTTCTCCTTAAGCTCATCACTATATCATTACCAAATAGCCTTTAATCCTCTCATGAGACAAAGCCCACTAATACTGTACCAGAAGCAGATAGCAGTCAGCTGTATGTCTTCACTGGTTTTTTGCTTTGACAGCTCACTTTTACCAGAAGAACTGAGACAGATCTTTACCGATAAAACTGTGACAGAACTTTGCCTTTGTCTTAGTCTTCAAACTGATCGAGACAAAGATGACTTTGGCCAATGAGCACTTGTGTGTGTGTGTGTTTGTGTATTGTGAGTGTTTCAAAAACAACATTTCTAAGCAAATGAAAAATGAACTATGTTATATTAAAACAAGACAGCCAATTATAGTTTGTACTGTGCTCGGATAAATCCTTGTTATAGTCAGAAAGGACCTAGATTAATGAATCACAGTGCCTCCACCTCATACAGGTTTAAGAAATCTTCAATGTTTCTTTATTATATGTGACGGGCTATTACTAAAAAAGCATCATAGCAGGCCAAGGAAAGCCCTGCAGGCTGGGACTTTCTGGAAACAAATAGGCTACATAGGGGATGAACCATTTGCTTGCTCAATTGATATCCACACCAAGAACAGTATTGAAAGGAGTTTTAGATTTTATAGCTAAAGAGAAATTGAAAGGAGATGAAATACAGCAGGACATACTGAAATGTCTCTCGATCAAAGAGAGTTTGAAACTCAGAGAAAATCAGAACTGAAAAGATTCAGTGTGCTGCCTATCCTCTGACTGCCCAAGTTAATTGCACCCTCCTGCTGATTTCAATAGGATCAGGTTTTCTGATGACACCAGTAGAGCAAACCATAGCAGATAATAGCCTGGCTTATGGATACAAATGACTAAAACTTTAGATTAATATCTGTTCTCAAATAGTTTAAGCTGAATTTGAAGTCCCATAGACACTGTTAGTGCTAGGAAGCCTTCACATCTATTACAGGTCGTATCATAACGTTTCAGGTGCCTTTCATCATCAGATTAGCGTTTGTACTGCTTACTCATAGAAAACATTACTTGACAGGAAGCATAAGCATATACACAAATATATGATATGTCTATAGCAAAACATTCACTCTGAGGTCGTGCATAATTTCTGAGGTGAATGTTTCTCAACAAAGGGTATCAATATGAGCAGCAGGAAAGTTACCTTGTTAAAAAGAAGTGAAAATTCTATTTTTATTTGTATGTGCAGTACATTATAGTTTTTCAAGAGAAACATTAGGAAATCAATTGCTCTAGCATTTATGCTTAACAAGACAGGAAAATACCAGGTCATTTGAAATCTCTAAAGAAAATCAGCCAAAAGCTCTTACCCAGAGTAAATTTCAATACCTCTCTGATCATTATTTGGCTGGCACAAGCATCAGTGATCCATCAAATACCATTCATCTACGCGAAATAATCACAAGATGCTACATAAGATGGAGGTTCTGTGCAGGACATTTCCAGATTCTGACTCCTGACAAGCTGACCTGAATTTTTCCTACACACAGTCAGTTTTCTCTTGTGATGTGTGCTATTTCTATTGCTACAGACAAATAACTACACTGTGATAGAGTTGCCTACTGCTGTAGGCAGTACCTCAATCCGTGAGAACTTTAGCAAGGATTCTGATAAAGTGATGTGTAATGGTAGGAGCACGAAGTTTGTGCAGCCTCCCCCACCACCCACTACCCCTCTCAAAAAGTTTCAACTTTCTTTAAAGCTGTCCTAGTCTGACTTTCATGCAATTTCATATAAAGTCAGTAACTTCCTTCTGCTAATACACTGGGACAGTGTAACACTATTTCACATTCCTTCAAGGTCTATATATGTATGCTGTATGGCTTCTTTCCTGTTTTTAAAAGAAACTAATTTTAACCCATTCTAAAACTGATTTACCAAAGCTTAGCCCACACATACATTTGTCTAGATAGCCATGCATTTCACTTCTGTTAGCTAAAAGAGTGTCCTTTTATAAGGTCAAACCTCCTGGTGCCACAGCCTCATTTATTCTATCAGTCAGCTTCATACTGCTCACCATTATAATTTTACTCCACTCTGATGGCTTAAAGGGACCTTAAAGCAAATGTAAATTGACCTTATTTCTACGCTGAGGCTTCTTCCTTTGCAATAAATGAGAATTGGGCCCATTCTATCCACTATTATCTTTTCTCTTCACACATACACAGAGCCTGAGTTTGATCCTACAAAATTCCTACAAGGTTTGAATTTTTGAACAATAAATGAATTTAAAAGGTAAAGACTTCCCAGAAAACAGGATCCCAGAAAATTTGCTGAAAAAGAAACTCCAGGAATAAGCTAAAGATAACTTGATGTACTTCAGGACTGTGCATTATGGGTTTTTTTCTCCTTTCTTTTCATTTTCATGACTTCAAAGTTCTTTAGGCAAATACTGTTTTAAAAATAAAACCAAACACTGAATGGCAGATCTTACATCAGTTTTGGATACTGGAATAAAATGGCAGAGACTGCAAGAAGGTGTGGATGTCCACTGTTCCAAAGTGGACATCCACGGGTTATTTGAGGGTTATCCTCTTTTCAGATACCATCCATGAAACAAGCAGTGCCATCCCTAAGGCCCACATGGATCTCCTCTCTGTCTGCCATTTGAAGGACATACTATCTCGCACTGAACAGCAAAGAGGCAGGTAAATCAATAGAGTTCTGATGCTAAATGACTTGATAAATAAATATATTTGACATGATAAACTAAAAGATGCAAATCTTTTCAGTTTAAGTTTTCTTTACAAGTGTACGTGCCATGGCTACTTCACCACAAGACAAAGCGTTTGAATTTAATTTCACTGTTGCTGGGTCATAACACAGTGGAACCTTCAGGACGATAGTGCAGCATTTTTAGGCCAAGTTCTTTTCAGTTTGATTCAGTCTTGAACTACAAGGAAATATGTTGTAAGGAACAAACATGAATACTTTAACTCCTCAGGATGCAAGTTTTTCAATGTATTCAATGTATGAAACTATTTAAAAATCCCATACTGAACAGAAAATTATGACTAAGAAAGAGGCAGCATTGGTCTAAGTACTCTTCTCACATTTTCAGTCTTAAACAATTGGCTCTGATGAGTGGAAACTTTCCCTAGGTGATGTGATGCTCTGGTTATCCTCTGGGCCATAAAAATTCATTTCTAATACTTTAACAGTCATAACTTTTACACTAGTAATACAGCTCTTCAGCACTTTAAAAAACCTCATTTGCAAGGTATATCATTCCCATGCAAAAGAGTGACACAACTCTGAGGTCACTCGGGCTTTAAAGAAAATAATATCACATAGATAAAGCAGGAAAGTTGCACAACTCATTTGGCCCAGAACAACAGCAGTATATAGGTCAGGAAACGCAGGGCAGCCCTAGAAACTTGGCTGACACTTCATAGCCGGTCTAGCGCATCTACTTTGTCAGCCTCTCTACCAATGATCCAGAAAATAAATTAGACACTTAGAACCCTGCCTGACACATTTGTAGTCTTGCAAAGGGTAGGGAAGTAGAAGTGTTTAATTTGAACTATGTTTTACTGTACACTGAAATTACGAAAAAAAATTAAAAGGGCTGGATTCTGACTGCATGCTTATATTCTAACAACTTCACACTTGCTCTTATTTAATCGCAGAGTGAATAGAATATTGGCAACAGGCCACCATTCATTTACTATGCTTGCACCAGGAGTGACTATATTTTAACATTTTTAGTATGTCCCTTAGGACAATTATTTTATTTCCACTCTCCTCTTTTTTTTTTCTTTCTCTTTCTACAAATTTTAGGAAAGGACATTCTATGAAAGGATGTGACTCAGCCTGTCTCTTTTATCCTTTATGCAATTAATTCTTTTAGGAATGATAACTTTTCACAGAAATGTAGCACTGGAACAACCTTTAAGTATGACCTAGTATAAACACCTGCACTGAGGCAGAGTTTAAGCAAATATGCCAACTGTTTGATTCTAATGGGTAAAGACCCAATCTTGAGAACAGCTAAGGTCACTGCAACTTGTATTGACCTTAATAGATTATAAACCTTGAGTCTGTAAATAATAGTGTCTTCATAATTTCCACATAGCGTTAAAACACAATCCAAGCAGCTCGTTCTATAAATGCTTCACTGGTGTAAATAAAGCAATTACCTTTGACACAAATAACCTCAGCAAACTGGATTAAAATAGACCCTTTCACATGCGACACCACAGGAGACTATGTCAAGTTATGAGTAGCTTAATTATTTTCACTCAGAATTAAGCATTTTCTCTGTGTATAATTGATCTCTCAACCCCCACTAAGAATATATCATCTTTCTGCGTTTCAAGACCTTCTGAAGTCCTGCACATATTATAGCTAAACATGCACAGAAATCAGAAATCCCTGTAGCCTCAGATTAGTGCCTTATGTATGACCCTTAGTACAGTGGGTTTTTTTTCTATTTCCTCTGCACTCTCTGGCTCCCAAATCCATCCTATATGCATTTCCCTGTCACCAGCTCATCAGATGTCCATGACAGCCACCTTTTTTTTTGTTCAGCCAAAACCAGTTTCTACCAATTTCCCTGTTTCTACCTAGCCACTATGCAGTCCTGTAGCACTCACGCTAAAAATAAACCAAATTCAGACATTTCCTCAGCACTCTATAAGCATTATTCACAGCTTTTTTCCCAAAGGTGAAAGATAGAAATTTGTCATTCCCCACATCTTAATTCTTTCCTTCCCGTCTGAGATTGGACTCCACCTTGGAACTGAGGTGAATCCGGAGCTACGGTGCTTTTTTCCCAGAACCACCAGAATAATAGGAGACAGATACAATTTTTTCATAAATAGCCAAAGCATTACTAAGAGAAATCAGGTGAGGGCTGATGATACAAACAGTATGGCAGCTATGCTTCTGCTCAACATTTTGGTTTTATTCTTCTTAGAGACTTCCTTGGGCTTGCAAATGATGTGAAGATTTCTCAACATTTGTTCACATAGCGTTCTTGCCCTGCTAAGACCTTGCTACTGTTGAAGCATTTCAAAATATAAAATAGCTATTCTGAAGAAGGGCATTTTGACTTAGTTATACTTTTTGTTTTATAGTGCTTTATAGTTCTTTCATCATCCTGACTCAATAGGAATGCAAATGCTAATGAATCACATGCTGTGATATAGAAAAATAAAAATGTACAATTGCTGTCTTAGAGCTTGCATTTTTAATTTTAGGGCAGGTTATGATTTATATGTGTAAGACAAGCTGAACCATTTCTGAAACCAATTATGACAAAGAATTTTTAAAAACTTCAATATCTTTAGTATGTCACTGTGACATAAAGTGCTGCTATTAACCTCCTGTCATGTCAGTTACTAAATAAAAACATTTATTCCAGCAGGACTATGGGTATGCAGGCCAATGGCTACAAAGAGGCTTTCTTGCCTTTAAGGTCACCATTGAAGGAGAGGACAAGACTAAGGCCAGGTCTTTGTTCATTGCAAAAGAAAATGCTCTTATCACAGGATGACCAATGAATACAAGGTAAACACAGAGAAGTTGAAGCACCTAAGCTTATCTGCTAAGCAAATCTTATGCTATCTCCTTCCATAGAATGGATAGAGTGCTGGCCTTTCAACTAGGCTTCTTCTTTTGGAGTAGCTCATGTAATGATTAAGAGGTAAACAAGGAAACTATTTTCTTTACTAATCAAAACAGGGCCCCAGAAATTATACCGGACAGCCTCACATCAAAGCAACAAAAGAGAGCAGCAAAGCACAATTCAAATACAGATGGCCTTTTTCTTCTTTCAGATGCAGCCTTGCAGAAAAGGACTTGGGGGTCCTGGTGGATGTCAGGTTGACCACAAGTCAGCAATGTGCCCTTGCTGCAGAGGCAACAAATAGTATCCCGGGCTGCATTAGGCAAAGTATTGTCAGCAGGTCAAGGCAGGTGATCCTTCGCCTCTACTCAGCACTGGTGAAGCCACACCTGGAGTTCTGGGACCAGTACTAGGCTCCTCAGTACAAGAAAGAGATGGACATACTTGAAAGAATCCAGCAAAGGGCCACTCTTATTAAGGGGTATTAAAGATTAAGGGAAACTGGAGCATCTCTCCTATGAAGAAAGGCTGAGGGAGCTGGGACTGTTCAGCCAGGAGAAGAGATGGCTCGAGGGGATTTTATCATTGTATATAAATACATGAAGGGATGGTGCAAAGAAGGCAGTGCCAGGTTCTTTTCAGTGGTGCCCAGTGACAAGACCAGAGGCAATGGGCACAAACTGAAACATAGGAGGTTCACCCTGAACATCAGGAAACACTTTTTCACTTGGTCGGGGGTGACCAAGCACTGGCACAGGCTGCCCAGAGAGGTGGTGGAGTCTCCCTCCTTAGAGACATTCATAAGCCAGTCTGGACATGGACCTTAGCAACTGGCTCTCAGTGGCCCTACTTGAGCAGTGGGATTGGGCCAGATGACCTCTAGAAGTCCCTTTCATCTTCAGCCATTCTGTGATGCAGTGATACGTTGCCTGAAATTTCCACTAAGCATTTCCTAAATCAAGTGTAATATCAAGTCAGGATTTAGGTCATTAACAGAAGCAGTGAAGGATATGCCAATATCACATCCTTCAGTCTTGGTTTCAGTGTCACCAGCAGTTTAATCATCATAAGAAATGGATTAACTACTGACAATTCATTTTAACATCTGTTTCCAATGACAGCTCTAAACAACTGTTTTTATGACACTATATCCAGACCATTAAAAAGAGGTGTTTTACGTTGACTGTTAAGGGAGCATGAAGCAGGCACAGTAAAAGTAAGAAAAGCAGTTTGACCAGATTTGTAGAGCTGTAACACTGATAAAATTGTTATTTCATACAGAAGAGAGCATGACACTATCACTATTACAAGCTGCAGCTAGTCTTACACAGAGAAAAACAGACTGACCCATACCTAAAGAGCTGGCAGAACCGTCATCTGGTGAAACCTATGTCTAATGCTGGTTTCACTGAAGATGCAGTGATTCTTATTCCATAGGCCTACATTTTGCCTTCAAGAGTTTTGTCTGTTTTATACAAGCTCCTCCTTTGTGAAAGAAAGTTGCATCCAATAACATAAACAGTTGTATTACACTTTGCTTTTGAAGCTGGCAATGGCTGTGACAAATAAGTGATACGAGTATGTTACAGCACTAGAATAAATGAAGTCCTTAACAGAGGTGATTATCAGTCTCACTCTGGTTTTCCTAACCAGCATTGACCTCATCATTACAAAGACACTTTAGAGATGCATCTGCACTTAGCCAAATTTGCATTCTGGAGCTGCACAGATCATCCTCTAAACTTTCTCTTTTTAAACACAGGATCAGAAGCGATTGTAACTTCTTCAGCATATGGAAAGCATAGGCAAGTACAGAGTGCTACTTCTAGCTTCCATAGGCAAGTACAGGGTGCTACTTCTAGTTTCCATTTTTTATCATTTAGGACTACTAAGACATATAAGTGAGAGAAAAATTTAAGCTACAGCATAATTCTCCAACAATTCAAAAACCAGAAATGCCCCTGACAGGTCTACCTTTTGAAACAGAAATGCTTCAGAGAGACATGCATTGCCATTGACAGTAGACTTAGGATGGTTTCTCCAGTCCATGGTAGGATTTCTGTCCAACAGCAGCCTTCCTCCCACAGTGCAGGACCTCTGACCACTGTGCCACACACAGCATACTGCAGGCTTGAGGAATTTGGCTGAGTGACAGCTAAGCAGCCTCAACTTTCCCTCCACCTTGCCAAGAAAGGATGATAGCCTAGGTAGTCTAGTGTGCAGAGCACTTACTGAACCTGGGAGAACACAAATTGTCCACACACAGGTATCTGCCCAAATCACTGGGACTACTGTATACGTGGAGTCTCAGGAAAACACAGAAGGAGAGAGAAATGTTTTGAAAAGATTTAATTTCATTCTATAATAGGATGAAAGAAAATATGTGAATTTCTCTGTTTCCATGGAACTGAACTGCTTTTTCTAGCTATCTTTATTTTCCAAAGATTGCAAGTCACATGACTTTAAATTTTGTGCTTGAAATAGAAAAACAACTTCAATTAATGTCTGATAAGGCTGGTGTTCACCCAATATAGATTAATATTTTTGTGTTTTGTTACAACACAGGGACTCTTGGCCCTTGCTTGTGTGATCAATCAATAATATTGGATAAAAATGGCTACAATCAAAGTTTCAAAAACTTCCTTGTTTATCTTTCCAAGCACTCTCAGCATTGGTGAGAATTATTTCTCCCTCTCTTCAGGTTTGCACTATATTGTATACTGAGATGCATGTTTGTCCTTTGTAATTTACTGAGAAGTTCTACACCTTTTGTCACGTGTGCTCATTTTGGGTGGGACAGAGTTAATTTTCTTCATGGTACCTAGTATGGGGCTACATTTTGCATTTGTGCTGAAAACAGTGTGGATAACACAGGGATGTTTTAGTTACTGCTGAGCAGCGCTTATACAGAGTCAAGGCCTTTTCTGATCCTCATCCCACCCCACCAGCGAGCAGGCTGGGGGTGCACAAGAAGCTGGGAGGGGACACAGCTGGGACAGCTGACCCCAACTGACCAAAGGGATATTCCACACCATATGACATCATGCTTAGCATATAAAGCTGGGTGAAGAAGAAGGAAGTGGGGGACATTCGCAGTGATGGCATTTGTCTTCCCAAGTAACCGTTAAGAATGACGGAGCCCTACTTTCCTGGAGATGGCTGAACACCTGCCTGCTGATGGGAGGTGGTAAGTGAATTCCTTGTTTTGCTTTGCTTGTGTGTGCAGCTTTTGCTTTGCCTATTAAACTGTTTTTATCTCAACCCGCGAGTTTTACCTTTTTTCTGATTCTCTCCCCAGTTCCACTGGCGGGGAGTGAGCGAGTGGCTGCATGGTGTTTAGCTGCCTGCCAGGTTAAACGACGACACATGGCATTTACTTGCTTTAGAGATGATAAATGGCTCTGCTGTAGACCCTTTAGGATTGGTTACTTGCTTTTCCACAGTGTGGCCAGATTGATATTGATACAGTCTTACAAGGTAGCTCTTCTCACTAAATCACTGTGTGGGAAGAGTGTTAGAATCAACAGCCAGCAATATGTTATTGTGTTGGTTTCCTTCTGTCACGTACACTCACATTTTGAATACAGATAGGTTTTATTGTGCTTCAGTTGGACTTTATGCACACATTTACATGGGTTACTGGTGATTATGTAAGACCAATACAGATTATGTCTTTGAGGAGATATTTGCTCGGAAAATCTCGAGACAGTTTGTGGAGACATCCACAAAATAAAGCGCAAGAACAGGACTCCAACAGTTAGATCAAGACTCTAAAAAGCATGATGTTTTTATGCAATGCTTGCTCCCAACTCAGACATACACATAAGTGATTTTCAAAACTATGAGCAAGTGCCTGCTTCCATTTTCTTCTACGGAAGCTCAACACTGAAAGAATTTATCCAACTACACGCTCCTATTTTTGACAATTCTTGGCTTAACTATAATAGAAATTCAGCTGGTCTAAACACTTTTCTATAAGCTCTTAATTTAGAGAGGTTTTAATTTCAATATCTCAATAATAATGTGCAGAAATTTGTTTAGAGATAAGGAAAAAAATATTTTCAATGACATACAATTATTCTTTCTCTACTTACAGTGCTTGAAGCACCAAATGTCTCCAAACTTCCTCGAACAGCCTCTTTTTAAAAAAATTCTTTTTATTTTAAAGAGACTATGTGTGATAAAAAGACTCCCTTTCTCCTCTCAGTCTGTTTCCTACATGACATTTTGCTGTCACTCGAACTACATTCAAGAAAATCTTTCAACATTCTGGAAGGGAATGCTATATTTAAGATAAATAGATGAACAGAGAGTTCAAGCTGAAGTTTCTTGCAGGATAAATATATTTTCAGGATTGTTTGAGGGCTAACCTTGTTATTTAAACCCGGAGCGCCTTAGAAGAGGTTGTGATTGGCACAACTCATCTTCCTGAGCATCACTCAGTTTAGATGCCGGCAGACATTTGATCAGCAAATGGTTGCAGCAACTTAAGCCATGCACATATCACAGCTTAACTCAAATAATCTCATCCAACAGTTTAAATTAAGCTGGTGAAGTTTGCACTGAATCAGACAAGGAAGACTTGGAAATTCCCTTCTGATGATAGGCCAAAAGAGGTTAAAAATTCCAGTAAAGGGACAACGGCAAACAAGTTTTGATGAGGATTACAACCTTAGCCACCAGAAGCATCAGCTGAGTGAACGTATGTCTATGCCTTGGTAAGTTGTTTCTCTGTTCAGAATAGGGCATCGTAGTACTGGGATCATACTTTCAATGGGTGCTTTTCCATTGCTTCTAGCATAGACTTTAACATTAAAGCAGCTCAGGGACCACAGGGATAGAGGAATCTGATTAGAAGACAGTGCAAATGGGAGCCTCTGTAGAAGGGAGTGGGAATAGCAATGATAAATCCCAGGGAAAATTTGGCCCTTGACATTTTGAGCAAGATGCTGGCCTCAATCAATAAAAAGCAAAGCCAACTGCAACTCACTGCATCGCAGGGAGACAGTCTGTCAGACATTCATACTGTGCTTTCCTCAAACACCTACACTTAGTTACTCAGCTCTCTGGGTACTCAAAACAAGGACTCTTCACAACAAAATTCTGTCCAGATGAAGTTTTGCTATATTGATCAGCACAGACAAAGGTAGAAGAGATTTATCTGATGTCTCATGGTGGTCAGCTAATGAGGTTGTCCTGTTCTATCCTCTTTTGGAACAAGTATTCCCACAACAAGCAATGTGTTAAAAACTATGGGGAGAATTAATCCTAGTTGAAAGATGGGCTGGTGGGCTAGGCAGTCTTTCAAGGAGAAACCAGTTCTTAATTCTGTTCATCATCTGTGTCCTGTACCAAAACTTTGCCTTTGAAGCCAACAGATGCAGATATGAACTCCCAGCTCTTTGATGTATTTGAAATGAAATAGGCAGACAGTGAATACATTCTTATTTTTAGAACATTTCTTCAAAAAGTTGGAAAAATATCTGTGTCCTTTTTAGTTACTGAACTCTCCAACAGTACCTGCTAATAGGATACTTTATTTAAACTGGGACAAGAAGAGGCCCTGCCAGCCAGCCTATCATCCTGTTCAAACTTTAATTAAAGGGAAAAGACACCTCTATTGCATTATGTAGTTTAAGTTGTAGAAGCCAGTTACAGTGCTAGTTATGGGACAGGTACTTGCTCTTTTAAGAGCACCAACAATGTTGTCTTCATACTAGCTTAAAGAACTGCTGATTGCAGCCTAATAAGAGTAAATCACATTTCATCCTGAATAGTCTATAGTACTGTCAGATATAGGGTGCTTTACATTGCCTCTGAGTCCAGGCAGACACCAAGTGAAATGCAAGCTTGTTTGATTTCATTAAAACTATTTCATTTATTGTCTCTTTTTTGTTGCAGAATAAAGCCACAGGTAAAAAAGTCCATCGTTCTTCAGAACACCGCTGTAACATCTGAGACAATTACAGAGAATTGCCAGTCAAGTTTCTTTCCTGTAGCTTGGTTTTTCAGACAATGTGCTCACCATTGGAACCATTACCAGTCTGACCATAATGTACATAATAAAGTACTAAATCATTAAATGTGTTGCTCAGGTAGATATTCTGATTCATAATGTATGGAATATAAATACAAATGAACAGAATACATTGATTTCTCTGGATGCATTTTTACCATTTCATTCATATTTAAGTCTTCTCACTCACAAGCTATTCACAAGCATTGTAGGTTGTTTTCTGTTATTCATCAGTCAGGAGTGTTGTATGTCTGGTCAAAAAATAAAAGAGGGAAAGAGAAGGGTGAAGTCTTGGATGAGAGTCCAGAGCAGAGATGAGGGAAAGAATGGGAGGACCTACCAGGACAGTGCCACCTTAGCAGGCCAATGTCTTCCTAAAAAAAAGGTGAATTTCTCCCTCTACCTTTTGAAACCGTGTCATTATTCAGTCCTGCTAGATGAGATGAAAGAGGCACTCTCATTCTCAAGTCAAGATCTCACTGGAGAGTCCCATAAGACCAAGCAGTGATATTAAAGATATATTCACAGATCATTAAATATTCTTTTTATGCAGTAGGGCAGCAGGTATAAGGTAAAATTTAGCAAACCATGAGAAGCTGACAACAGGATCTGATAATGGGAAATGTCAAAAAAAATCTGCAAATAATAAGTGCTAACACTCCCATTTACAAAACTGATGCATGAAAGCTGCAACCGCTGGAAGAAAGACATTGCCTTGCAAGGTGAGTGGCCAATATTGCCTTACTTCAGGGACCTGGTGCATACAGAGTTGCAGAATAGTTGAGGTTGGAAGGGACCTCTGCAGATTGTCTAGTCTGACCCCCTGCTCAAAGCAGGATCATCTAGAGCAGGTTGCCCTGGAACTGTGTCCAGTTGGGACTTGAAGTCTCAAAGGATGGAGACTCCACAACCTCTCCATGCAACCTGGGCCAGTGTTCAACCACCCTCACAGTAGAAGTTTTTTCTTACATTCTGAAATAATTTCCTGTTTCAATTTGTGTTTGTTGCATCTTTTCCTGTCACTGGGCACCACCAATAAGAGTCATGCTCTGTCTTCATTACATCTTTCCATCAGACACTTGTAAGCAGTGATAAAATTTCCCTGCCCCGAGTCGTCTCTTCTCTGAGCTAAATAATCCCAGCTGTCAGTCTCTCACCGTACAAGAGACAAGCCAGTCCTTTGATAATCCTCGTTGCCCTACACTGGACTCACTCCAATAACTCCATGTCTTTCTTACACTGGCGAGCACAGAACTGAATGCAGTACTCCAAATGTGGCCTCACCAGTGCTGGGTAGAGGGGAAGGATCACCTCCCTCAACCTGCTGGCAACTCTCTTCCTAATGTAGCCCAGGACACTGTTGGCTTTCTTTGCTGCAAGTGCACATTGCTGGCTTATGTTCAGTTTGTTGTCCACTGAGACATGTTGGTCCTTCTCTGTAAAGCTGATTTCCAGCCAGCTGGCCCCCAGCCTGTACTGGTGCATGGGATTATTCCTGTCCAGGTGCAGAACTTTGCATTTCCCTTGGTTGAACTATGTGAAGCTTGTGTCAGTGCATTGTTCCAGCCTGTCAAGGTCCTGCTGAATGGCAATGTGACCATTTGCTGTACTGGCTAGTCCTCCCAATTTTGTATCATCAGCAAACTTGCTGAGGGTGCGCTCTGTCTAGGTCATCAATGAAGAGGTTAAATACTATTGGACCCAGTATTGACCCTTGGGGTACTGCACTAGTAACCAGCCTCCAGCTAGACTTTGTGCCTCTGACCACAACCTTCTACACCTGACAGTTGACCCTTTTTCCAGTCCACCTGCTGTTCACTTATCCAGTCTGTATTTCATCAGCTTGTATATGAGGATGTTACAGGAGACAGTGTTGAAAGCCTTACTAAAATTGAGACAAAGAACATCCACAGGTCTCCCCTCATCCACCATGCTAGTTATCTATCACACAATAGAAGGGTACCAGGTTGGACCTGATATCTAACAGTTCCACGGGGCTGGGGGGGGGGGGTGTTTAAACAGCAAGATTTCATTTTTGTCATAAGGACTCCTCATTTTCATTATCTGCAGCATATTTTAGTTACTTGGTGTCATGGTTTTGGCTGGGATAGAGTTAATTTTCTTTAGAGTAGCTAGTATGGGGCTATGTTTTGGATTTGTGCTAAAAACAGTGTTGATAATATGGAGATGTTTTAGTTGTTGCTAAGTAGTGCTTACACTAGTCAAGGACTTTTTCAGCTCTGGCAGGTGCACGAGAAGCTGGGAGGGGAGGGGGCACAGCCAAGAGAGCTGATCCAAACTGGCCAAAGGGATAGTCCATATCACATGATGTCATGCCCAGTATATTAACTGGGGGGGAGTTGGCCGGGGGAAGCAGCAATCGCAGCTCGGGGACTGGCGGTGTCAGTCGGCTGGTGGTGAGCGGTTGCGTCTCTTGGGTTTTTTCCCTGGGTTTCATTTCTCTCTCTCTCTCGTTATTTTCATTTTCATTACATTATTATTATCATTATTACTATTACGATTACTATTTTATTTTAATTGTTAAACTGTTCTTATCTCAACCCACAAGTTTTGTTACTTTTGCTCTTCCAATTCTCTCCCCCATCCCACTGGGGTAGGGGGAGTGAGCAAGCGGCTGTGTGGTGCTTAGTTGCTGACTAGGGATAAACCATGACACTTGGGAAGACTCAGAAACAGAAAAATATGTTCACAAGAACATTTTTAAAGCCAAGCCTCACAGAAGCTCTTCCACAGCGTTTAGGCTTTGCACAGGGATGGTTTGTGACATTGTCCATGCAGAGGTATAGTAAGTCTTATGAAAGAAAAGAGTGAAAGTATCCTAAACCAGAATGACACAAAGGCATTTCTAGTAAATATAAACTCACCCCCAGACTTTTCCTTCTGTTCCAACAGACAAATACATTTAAGAAAATCAGTCGGAGGAAATATTTGTTGATGAGTACAGGAACTTTCTCTCCATTACAACAATTCCTATAGAAAATTCCCCTACTTATAATTACAGAACAGAAGAGAGAACTGAAAATAAATACAGAGAACTAGAAACAGCTGCAACTATTTTTTTTGTAAGTTAGGACTCATTGAACTACACTTGAGTGCAAAAGGCAACTGTAAACAAACTCTGTGCAAATGTTGGACAGAAAAAGGTCTGAGCTTTTAGGATTTTAATTTTATTTCACTTGGAGTCATACATCAACAAGTACTTCTATGTTTGACAGTCACAGCAGCCCTCATATCTGAACAAGTTGTCTATACTGCAATGGCTACTGGCTAGTAGCTGCTCTAAGTTTAAATATTCAGCTAGCTTTAAAAGTAGCTATCTTAGAAATTAATGAAAGTTCAGCCACAATAGAAGCAAGCTCTGCAAGACCAGTTTCTTGCATGGTTTGTACCATGTTGACACACCTTTAAGACAAGTCATAAATGAAGCCAGGAAGGAGGACACCAGAGAAACAAGTTTCAGTATGGTTCTGGTAGTTTTGCATATGTATTAAATCTCAGACTATTCTTGTTAATGCAGTTAAGTTTAAATACAGCTTGGAAAGAGCCATACAAGATGCATTCATTTCAGCGTTGCTAGGTGGCATGGCCAAGATATCCAGGAAGCAGAACAGCTCGTCTAACTGCCACCCATGTACTTATGCCTGCAAAATACATATATGCTTTTCTGAGGGGGGTGAGGCTGAACAGGACGGCCCACAGTTGGCAGAGACAAGCAGGACAGGACAGAAAAGCTTATATAGCTGTGTGGTGCTCTGCTGCTGATAATCTGGGCACATTTTTCCAGAGTTGCATTCTGATTCACTTCCACCAACTTCCAAGAAGGCTGTTAGCCCTCATATGGAGATAAAAAGCCCTGCTGAAAGGGTGTTCAAGGTGAAGGCTGGAACAGTATGCTGCTGGGAGACTAAGGTCAGGAGTACCTTTACAGAAGTCCGTAGCCCTATATCAAGCCAAAACAGACCCAGCATTATCAGTATAGAAACAAGCCCACACTAAAGTTAAATAATGGGTTTTAATCAATTCAGAACACAACTTACGTGACAGAAAGAATACATTTCTGCTGAGTGGCAATGGAATATCATAGCCCTTTTTTCTTGAGTTGTCAGCTAGCAACTCCTTAAACCAACTCCAGAGCACCCAGGTTATGCAGCTCCTGACGTACAATGATGAGATAGACATAAAAAAGTGGAAACAAAACACATCATAAGCAATGGCAAAGTCATCTTTTATTTTCTAGAAAGAACATAGAAAGGCAAATCCAGCAAAACCTCCCATACCAACACCTTTTTAGAACCTGCTGACAGTGAAGCCATTGAAAAAATTGGACTTCAGAACCCAGATCAAAGCTGTATTTTATAAACAACTGTGAAAACAAATAGGACCTGACTTCCCAAAGAAATCAATGGAAAAGTTCTTATCTTTGATGGGACCACAATGCTTGTCTATAAAAACCACCTGCAAACAGTCACAAGATTTGAGCCATAGCATGTAGCAAGTCTGTGCAGGGAGAGGACAGTTCATTGCACAGGCCTCTGCCTCAGCACCTTTTGTATATATTGCAAGCTGATCCCCCAGGCAAGTTTCCTGATGTCCTCATGTATGTATGTATGACACATCTTCATCTTTTTGTGTTAATTCATCATATATCCTATAGAAGAGACTATATGCTTTTTTCCCCACTCATTAATTAAAAGGGTCTTAAGATAACACTACTTAATTTTCCACTAAACTGACATACATTATCTTATTAACTTTGAACAATATAAAAAACAATGTATTAGAAGTACTCTTACACTCAAGTAACTCAAATGATTGGCATTGTGTGCCATTAAACTGAGGATCTTTTTAATATACTCTAAGACTCTTTCTCATAATGAGCCTTGAGAGGTAACACAATTTTCAGGACGAGTTATCATCTTCTGTGTCAAGGGCTGGCTCATGAAAGAAAAGTGGACTTATTGATTACTCTTCCTATAATAATTTGCTAGAATTCTTTCAAAAAAAGCTGAATCCTATCAACGCTCTTACTGTTCCGTCACACAAATCTCTGATGGCAACACTATTCTGAGAAAAAGGTATGTAGTGTTGATACAAACATTGAGGAGGAAACTGTTTCAGGTCAGTGAAACAGTGAGAAAAGGTCACAAAAGGGATTCCCCTAGACAGAGGAATTTGTGAGGTTTGGTAGATTCAAGGCATCCCAACCAAAAATACGTGTATTGTCAAGCTCATATATGCCATACAGTCACTATCTGTCACTCAGAGAAATGAAAGTGAGATTCACGTGTCTGTTATTTTTTGGATATGTAATTACAGAATCACAGAATGGCGGGGGTTGGAAGGGACCTCTGGAGATCATCTTGTCCAACCCCCCTGGCTTGAGCAGGCACACCTAGAGAAGGGGGCACAGGACTGCGTCCAAGTGGGTTTTGAATGTCTCCAGAGAAGGAGAGTCCACAACCTCTCTGGGCAGCCTGTTCCAATGCTCTGTCACCCTCACAGTAAAGAAGTTTTTCCTCATATTTAGGTGGAACTTCCTGTGTTCCAACTTGTGCCCGTTGCCCCTTGTCCTGTTATTGGGCACCACGGAAAAGAGTCCAACCCCATCCTCTTGACACCCACCCTTCAGATATTTATAAGTATTGATAAGATTCCCCCATCAGTCTTCTCTTCCCCAGGCTGAACAAACCCAGGTCTCTCAGCCTTTCCTCATAAGCCAGATGCTCCAGTCCCCTGATCATCTTGGTAGCTCTCTGCTGGACTTGCCCAAGTAGTTCCCTGTCCTTCTTAAACTGGGAAGCCCAAAACTGGACACAGTACTCCAGATGTGGCCTCACTAGTGCAGAGTAGAGGGGGAGGATAACCTCCCTCGACCTGCTGGCCACACTTGTTTTTATGCACCCCAGGTTACTGTTGGCCTTGTTGGCCACAAGGGCACGTTTCTGGCTCATGATCAACCTGCTGTCCACCAGCACTCCCAGGTCCTTCTCAGCAGAGCTGCTTTCCAGTAGGTCAAGCCCCGACCTGTACCAGTGCCTGGGGTTGTTCCTCCCCAGCTGCAGGACCTTACACTTGCTCTTGTTGCATCTCATGAGGTTCCCCTTGGCCCAGCTCTTCAGCCTGTCCAGGTCTCGCTGAATGGCAGCACAGCCTTCTGGCGTATCAGCCCCTCCTCCCAGCTTGGTATCATCAGCGAACTTGCTGAGGGTACACTCTGTCCCTTCGTCCAGGTCATTGATGAATATGTTGAACAGGACTGGACCCAGCACAGACCCCTGGGGAACACCGCTAGTTACAGGCCTCCAACCAGACTCTGCCCCATTGATCACAACCCTCTGGGCTGTGTTGTTCAGTCAGTTCTCAGTCCACCTCACTGTCCTCTCATTTAATCCACACCTCTTTAGCTTGTCCATGAGGATGTTATGGGAGACAGTGTTGAATGCCTTAAATGATAAAGCTTACTGCAATGTCTTACAGCAACTGTGAAGCCAGACTGAAGACAGGACTGGCTGAATAAGGAATTTGATAGACATTTAAATCAAGAAATGTTAGGCATGGAGAGAAGAAAAATCACGTACTTCCCTACTAGATCTTGTGATGTTTCATACCTAATAACTAGGATCAAGGAAACAAAATCCCACATGAACAAGCACATCCCATATAAAACAAGAGTGGTTCTTGTCAGTGTAGATTAAAAAGCCCACAGATACCAATGCTTCTCTGTTTCTCAAAAAGAGATACAGAAAGGTACATGAGGCATCTCAGGCAACAGAAACAGGAGAGGTACCTTCTAAGATAAGAATTCCAGCTTCATTAAAGAACTGGAGTGCTCAGTGGTTTAATTGTACAGATAGTATCCAATAGGTTTCTGAAAGACTGGATCCCCGACCAGTGACCTGCATTCTCTCATGGCATTACAACTTTTTTAGCTGAATGAGACAGAGATTCTCTTAGAGCTAAATGAATTTACAGGTAACTAATACTCACACTGCTTATTGCCATGAATGTATATCTGTGTGTGTTCATTTCCCTCCCCACCCAAATCTTGTAGACCAGTTCTGTTCAGAATTGACAGGGTAGTGCAAACCTCCATGTTCATCACCTCATGAGGAGGGGCAGCCAAAGGAAAAAAAAATCAGGTAGCATGGGTTCCCTTTTTAACAGACATCTGAGAATCTAACCTCAGACACATAGCCTATACCCCCTCACAGATAACACATCCACAAGAAACCAGGTTTCCTTCATTCCCCTGTTCACAGAACTGTTTGTCTGATTTGGAGATTAAATACTGCTTGATTTATCCATTACATAGTCAATATTGCTGCAACATAAGTTCCAGTAAGAGGGCTATATTGTTGACATTTTCCAGGTAAATTACAGAAGAACCTGGTGTTAACTGCCAACAGAGATTCAGAGAGCATGTTCTCACCTCCTGAGTCTCCAACATCAAATGAATGCACTTTCCAGACCTACAGGAAGGGCTCAGTGAGGACTAACAAAAACTTATGTGAACATAGCAGTAAAAGGATCCACATAAATAGATGAAGTCCTTTATAAATAGGCTTGAGTGTTCATGATGCCCTTGCCACCCATATGTTAGCTATTGAGCAGTTCTATTAAGTATATCAGTATTCTCACTAGGCTGCTACAAAGATATTAAAGAAACCTGCTTGGGGCTATAAGGTGGTCTGAACTGGACAGGCAACAAAACACAGTTTGTAGTCCTCTTACAAGCCCAAATAAATCACTCAGCACCTTCAAACAAATAATATTAAAAGAGATTATTTCTATTCCTAACAAGGGTGAATTTGAAGGATTAGCAAAGGCTTTCTTGCTGAATATCAACACTTGCTGCAGCATGCCACTAATGTGCTTCAGGGCTACACACAGTAGGTCTGTCCTACCGGCAAAATAGCTTTGTTCTTAGTTCACAAAGTAGTGTTAATAATGAATGTTTATTACAGCAGGAGCAAATGGCTTCCTGGAGGCGTTTTCTAATCTTTTCATAGGGGAGATTTTAGTCTCTTGTTCAAATTCACACAGAAAAACTAGGAGCATTAAACACATTCAATAGTGTTCATTCATGTGCAGCTTTATAAACAGATTCTACAAAAATCTCACACTGGGAAGTTATCTCTTTTGGGTAAGAAAAGGTTCTGCAGCATGTACTGTGTTTCCCTTTAGGTAATATCAGTGTCAACCTTGTTTGCACGCAGTCAGACCTATAAAAGAAGGTTGGCACTGGTAACCTGGCAGGGCAAAGGTGCCCCCTCCTCCCTGCTGCTGCTCCTTTCAGTGCAATGAAGGATGTTTCAATCTGTCAACTCTTACATTCCTAGGACCAGGAGGGAGCATTTTATGATAGCCACAGCACAAAAATTCCTTAGTTGCTTTTTTCTGACAAGCTCCATTTTGACCAGTTGTTTCATAGGACAGTCTGCTCTACAAAAGATCAGGGCACCAGGACTTTATTTATCCCTACAGGGTCCAAGAATTATAAAATCATCTCTCGGGCATCTCTTTTTTTGTGGTCAAGAAGCCTGCCTGCTGTAGCTGCTTCTCCTATTCTGTTTATTAGGGACCACAGGTTTTGGAAACACATAGTACCCTCTTTCCATTATCAAATTGGCTAGATGGGACAGGAAAACAGTCAAAACAGCAGGGAAGGACAGACTGTGATATCTCCAGAATACCCACAGACAGCTGAGAAAAAGAGGAAGAGATGATACAGCAAACAGGTCTGCAATTGCAGTGCATCACATTAGCTGGGCTGGTGCTGAGTGGTTGTTACTGGTGCTATTTTCTACTTAGAAAACTACCATATTCTAATGATAAAACCTACCTCCTCTCCATTACAGAGCAATTGCAAAAGTACAAAGCATTTACCCTACCATTAAATTAGCTACAGTGTATGCCTTCTGTTTTTAACTTTTTCCTACTTTGGTAAAGCTATGCAAACAAAGATCCATGCACTTCAAAATAGGGCAGGTCCTCTGCTTTTTAGGATTTGTCTCTGCATTTGGACTCTTGCCAGTAAGCAGCATTTATGCTTAAAATTTCTAATGAGGTGTTTAGGACTCATATGATGACAGGTGTTATTTGTATTTTAATGGTAGTGATTATGTTCATTGGACAGAAATTTACTGTAATGGGGATACACTGGGGCCTTGTCACCAAGTACTACTGCTGCTGCATGTATGTCTCCTTTTCCATCTATGCTGAGGTCAGTGTCTGCCTGTGGATCAAGCAATTTTTGTTCCAGGGCAAAAAGAGTCTCTGTAAGTGAGACTGAAAAGTCATATATAGCTCCAGGAAGATGTATACAGAATAATTTTCTACCCTCTGAACTTCACTGTGGGAAAGAATTGGGCTTGACTGCCAGCGTTGCTGCCATGTCAGAATTCAGTTTAGTTCCACCTATGCTTGCCAAAGGCTTATCTGTATCTGACTCTAGACTTGAACATCCCCAGTTTTAAAGGAACTTTAGATCAGTGCTTTGTATCAAGATCATATAATACTACCATGCTGCCACTTCAGAAAGTCCATCATATCAAGTTCATTGAATGTATTGAAAGGATAAATAATTCATTAAATCAATATGCCTTCTATCACAGCCACACAGTGCTACGGAATAGTAGCTTCATATTAATGTCCTAATTATAAATACTTTAAAAGGATTAATGAATATTTAATACACAATTTAATATTAATCAATTTTTAGATTTTTAAAGTCCAGAAAGTCTATAGCTTTGTTATAGATTTGTTCTGCTATACCTACAACTGACAGAGTTGCATAATATAGTGCTCAGGTTTGTAACATCTGTTATTTGTGTATTTGTCATTGGTAAAGGATTTAGAAATGAAACATCGATATAACATTAAAGCTGAGAACCTGTTCTACTCTATAGAGGTTCCTTTACCACATCTTTATTATACCGATATCAAAGTCCTACCCATTTCATGCCTCATATTGCCAATTCACTCACCCTCTCCCCCCACTTAGGGAAGAGTGTTTGTCAGTGCAGCATTTTGGTTTTCAATGAGAATTTATTCACTTTTTCTCCTGCAAATCATAAAGGCCATTAGGAGAGGGACTTGTATTGTTTCCTGCTCAATCTGTTCCTTATCACTTTTATGTGTGTGGAAATCCGTGACAAAGTAAAAGTCCTGTTCTTGTAACACCACCATCTGTTGCCATACAATGCTACTCTTAAACATGAGATGAATTCTGACAGCACATGTGCAGACACAGCTCCCACTGGGAAACTAATGTTCACATACAAGTTAAAACAGTTGGCAATTCTAAATTTTTTATCATAGCCATGGTAAGTTTACTCCCATTAACTTCTTCATCACAGAAAGAAGGTAATACTGACACTTCGATCTGGGATTTCGGTCAAGCGTCACCTCTATTAGTTGAACACACTCTCTTCTCCCAAGTTACTAGTCTCTTCTTGTCTCTTCTCCCAAATTACTAGTGATAGGATGAGAGGAAATGTCCTCAAGCTGCATAAGGAGAGGTTTAGATTGGATATTAGGAAAAATTGCTTTACTGAAAGAGTGGTCAGGCATTGGAATAGGCTGTCCAGAGCGGTGGTGGAGTCACCGTCCCTGGGGGAGTTCAAAAAATGTGTAGATGTGGCACTTCAAGGCGTGATTTAGGAGGCATGGGGGTGTTGGGTTGACGGTTGGACTTGATGATCCTAGGGGTCTTTTCCGACCTTAATGATTCTATGATTCTATGATTCTGTAAATCACAAGACCAGGTTATAAAAGTTGCTACACATATAATCGCCATTGTGAAGCATTTGTGGTATTATACAAAAGTCTCATTTTTTAAAAAAACAGCAATACAAAGCCCATGTTATATGAAGAGTGAACTGGTTACTGGAGAAACATAAAAAAGTAGAAATCTGTGGGAAGCCAGCCTCCAGTGGAGGTATTGTCTAATCGGATTTTGTAAGAATCATACTGAGTCTTTTCTACAGTCTAAAAAGCACATCTGCTAAAACTGTGTAGATGACAAAGATCAATAGAGTTCTGTAAAGTGGTGGACTGTATTGTGCAGAGACTCAGAGAAGCAACTGAGCAGAGCTTTTACCATGGTTGGAGCTGAAGGCTAATGTGACCAGTAAGGGTCACCCTGGGGTCCAAGCAACTGTTTTACTTTTGTGTACAATACCAGTTAGGTGATTAGCACTGAAGTATTGTGTTCTTTTCCCTTTTTTTTTTTTTTTTTTTAGGACATAGAAGATAATAAAATCACATAATAATCTCAGAAATTAATTCATAAATTGAGGGAAATACCTTACAGTGAAAGACCTACAGGATACATTTTGTCTACTATACTGTAGTTGGCTCTGGCAGAAACTAATGACTACAACATGAAGCTTAAGGCCTGAATTTGTATCTGTGAAGAGTATTAACACCTGGAGTAAACTAAAGGAGGAGTCAGCCTCTATATTTCAGAAGTTGTTTTGACAAAAACTAGATGCTATTTGGAGGATACACTATTGCTAAACTCTTCAACTCAGTTCACTTGCTGATGATTTATGGACTAATATACTCAAGAAGTTAGAACAAATAATCTAGTGGCCCTGCTCACCTTGAATTCTTCACATTCTTCTTTACAGCATGAAGAATGGTTTCAAAGATGAAAATACCAATGGATAAGAGTGTCACAGCCCTTATTTGCTTGTACAAGGATGTATAGCCCCATGTCTAACTCCTCATAGCTGCAGTAAATCTTAATCTGGTAGAGGAATAAGCTGCCTGTCTCTTGCTATGAGCAAGAGAACAGAAAAGGAGAAAAATGTTCCAGCTTTCTTCCCCTCTTGTGCCAGACTGGATGAGGACAGTCACAGGAAGCTGGAACCTTCTCCTTATTAATGGAAGAGGACATTTGGGCTCAAGGCAGGAAAACACCCTTCAAAAAGGCAGTAATTCGAAAGGCTGTAGCAGAATGTGACTCTGCTGCATTTTTCCTTCTGAGGACTGTGCTTTTACAAACCAAACACACCATCTCCCACATCAGGTGCTCTATATAATTACACACTCTGTCCTCGCGCTCCTAGAGCTCCATGCTGTGAGGTGCTGAATGTCCCTCACAACTCTGAAAGACACACAGTGTGCAGCACTGAAACCTAAGGACTCAGTCTGCCTATCCAAATTTCAGCAACAGTGCTCTGCAAAGTTTCCAAAAGCCACATTTCTGAAGTTCTTGAAACCAAGTTGAAGATACAGTCATGGATCCTATTAGAGCATTTTGTGGGTAAGTATGAGATTTCTTACCATTTAGAGCACACTGATGACTGAAAACACCACATTAGATTGAAAATGTTTTCCTGGCAGTTATAATTACAGAAACCAAACAAATAATCCCTCCGTGTTGTCAAATAAACAAGTATATCAAAGACATTTCTTTTTACGCTAGTACAACTGCTAAGACAAGCACTTAGTCTAGCGCTCACATATTGAGCCAGTTTAATTTGCAAAGGTGTCACGTTTTCCTCTTAGAATGATCTATAGGCTATTCCGACAAGTCAGAGGCACTGACAGTTCACTAAGTATGTAATTGCCCACTTACCCTCTTCAGTGAGGTGGTTAGAACATTGATCTTTTCCTTTACTTGCCAGAAGTATAATTGCTTTCCTTATAAAAGCAATTTTCAACCTTATATTCAATACAAAAGTAACTTATGGGCTAGTTTGAGGTTCCCTTTTCCCATTGCTAGAATGCTACCTGTAAGGTAAGATACTCAGTTAAAAGTATTATAAAGAAATATACAAAAGTAGAGCAAAGAAGGCATTGCTTCATAAGGCTGTGCATGTATACACACACAAGTAAAACACACACACAGATCACATATGCACTCCCTGAAGGAGCAGAGAACAGCAAAATATAATCTACATCTACCTACCACATCTACCTGTTCACAGATGGTTCAAAACATCCCTGACTAAAGATTGTAGTTCTTTAATGCATGGCTTTGAAAGTTTCTTGATCTTTGCAAGATGCTGAGTATTTGTGGGTTGGAATGCAGGTGGACGTCAGCTTAATTGATCAATAGAGTAATGGGATCTAATTTTTTAAAAATTATCTCAATCTTCTTGTAGTGCATTTTTTGCATCCCGCATTCACACGGCACCAAATTCAATTGATATTAAAGTAACATTAAAATGCTTAAAGATTGAGATCCTACAGGAGCTGACAGATTCACTCTTACAAAACTCATAGCTTAACATTAGGTCAAACACTGTGACTAAAGCTTGCATAACAGTAACACTTCAAACACCCAACAGAGATTTTGCCATGCTTGTAAATTTGTGTGAAGGCATTACCTCTCAAGGTCAGGAGGATCAGTCTTTTCTCCCTAAAAGTTTATTTAACGAAATAGTCCAGGAGTGTTATGAAAGCAAATGGCCATTATTGAAGTATCTTCATCCAGATGGGCGGAAGGAAAGACATTGGTTCCCTTTGCTCTAGATCTTTGCACTGTGTGCTCGGTGTTGTGTTCACCATCCCCTCTGGCAAATCTGTCTGCCACCTATGGTGGGGATCACAGAATCCTGAAAATTCAGCAACTGTCACATCAAGCCACAATCTGTCACTGATACAGAGGCTAAACAGAGCTTTTATGAAAAGCTGCACATCTGGAAAGCATGGAATCATTGATTCATAAATTAGTACATCAAAGATAGGTAGGTTTTAACAGAAAAACTTTGGAGCTTCAACAGAGATCCATCTCTGGAAATATTGGCTGAACTTCATATCTGCCATTCTTATTGTTGGGTGGTATTCATGCAAACTGTATTTGGGAATCTTATGGGAAAGTGTTATATACTGGATATGTTACTGGCAATACACTGAAGGTTTATATGTAACAATAATGAATGATATAAACCACATATAATATAAGCCACATATATCTATAAAAACACACAATTGTTTTTTTTTTTTTTTTTGAAAGCAAGCTGGGTGTTAGAGATGCCTTTGCCATTGATGGACTCTTGTATATATTACCAGACATTTTACTCAGTCCTAAAAACCACTCCAGCCAAAAACTAGTTCAGTATCTTGTTAGCATCCTGACAGTGGACAAAATTTGATGCCTAAAGAATATAAGAACAGGGCAAGTACATTGCTATACTTCTCTTCAGAATAATTTCCCCAACTCTCACAGTCTGTAGCTTGAATGCTTCCTGAGTCAGAGGTGTTTTTTTAAACATTCAGTTGCTATCAGTGGTTTTGTTGCTCAATGGACTTCACCAGTCTCCCAGTTCCACAGCTTAGCTTCACACTGGATAAAGAATCACCTCCTTTCACTTTGAACCTGCCAACTGTTAGTTTCATTTGATGCTCCTCTACTACTTTTACTGGAGAAGGTAGTAAATAACTGATCCCTATTCATCCTCTCCATGCCACTTGCTATGGAAATCAAAATCACAACTTACACTAGCAAAAGGGCCAGGAACCAAATCGACATCATGATCTAAGTCTGCTCTCTTGACATCCAGGTTGAGGAACACGACAGATTGTTTCCTGTTCTGAAGAACAGTTGTACCTGAGTATCTATTCCAGCAGCCTGTCGTCAGTGGCTACAACAGGACGCTTAGGGAAAAGCAAAAAAATACGGCAAGCGTTTCTCTCTCATATGCTTTTAGCTTCTAGCAATCTTTACTTCCACCCTGATGTGGTAATAATTGTGATGATATCCATACATTCATTATTCTAGATCCAGAAGCACTTCACACACTGTGGGTTGCCATAGTGAGTTTATGGCACAAAGAACAGACACATGTAGGTGGCAGATGAGAGCAGAACCAGTACTCCTGAATGCAGAGCTGTTTGCTTTTCCTGCACTGTAGAGCTAGCTCTGCACAGCTTAAGTGGGAGACAGAGAGATGATAACTTGTGTTTAGAATAAACTACTTTGTGCTCATAAATAAGATTTTTTTTTGCTTTTATGAAGGCTCAATCAATTCTGAGGCATCTAGAAATGTGCAGAACGGCTTGTTTCAAACTCAGTGTTAACTTGCAGGATTGCAGGAATCAACAACTATTTTTGAATTAATATGTCCAACTTACTTATGTAACCACTTTGTGCCCAGGCATAAAATACTGATTTTGAATCCTCATAATCAGCTCCAAAAAAGGAACAACCTACATGAATTGACGGTACCGAAGAAGACTTTGCTAGCAAATTCACACTGAATGAGACACTGGTAAGAAACTTGGTACAGAATTTGTTCAGGAGAGCATAATTCCATAGGAAGGTTAGTCACAGTGAACCTCATTACAGGTTGTTCACATTCAAAGGATAAGATTTACTCCCCAGTTCTAAGCTACCATATTTACCATCTGGGGTGCATAGCTCTGACAATTTTGTACTCTATTGGCACTTGATTTTTTTTTTTTAATATCACTAAGCAATATTTTACAAGCATTTGCATTCTCAGCAGAGCTGCACCCATATTCAAAGATGACATGCTTTTTGCCTTCTCCTGGAAAGAACAGCTTCAGCATTTCTTGCAGCTCAATTTAATCTAAAATATGTCATTTTAAACTGAAAGTACTTTTTTGCTACTGGATAGAGCAAAGACAGAGCTGAGAAATTTGACTTTTTCTCCCAAGTTTCTATCAGGATTTTTCAGGAGTTTTAACAATCATTATAGGAAACTTGCAAATTATATCCAGAAAAGAAGTCTCTGGAGTTAATCAGAAACAACTCCACTGAAATATTTGTTTGTCAAAGAACCTTTATGTTTTCATTTAAAGAAACAAACCTAAAGATTCCTGCTGGAGGTGAATTTTAATCACCACTAATTTTGCTAAAGAATGTCTCTATCTTGCTCTTTAGGTCTTTTTCACTACAACTGCCATCCGTCTAACGCTGACTTGCTACAGCTCATCAGGGTTCTTAAGCAATAACAGATACACAGACTTTGTAAATCAGAACTCGTTTTATTCATGCTGTGTGCACTTCTAGTTGTAAAACATTAAAGCAGGACCTGTAGACAGGTGAACAGTTAAAGAAGAAACTAAAAAAAACCCAAGCAATTACAACTCTGCCCAAATCAATCACACAAACTTTAGGGCCCAGAGGATACTGGACTACTTTAAAATTTGCCTAAGTCCTTCCCTTTGTCAGTGATGCTCTCATCTGAGCTGTCCCACTGTAAGGCCTCACCTATAGTCTAGTTCACCATGGCATCACTCTCAAGTCCTGTAGTTTCAGCTGTTCATAAATGTGGTACAGATCAGTTCCTTAACAGTCAATTCTCATCATTCCTCTGCAAAGTAGTGAAACCTCCTTGTTTATCGAAGTCCAGCTTTGATTCCTTAGTGAATATAAAATTCAACTGAACAAATCTACTGCTACCACTGGAAATTTCCCAGTGAAGGTGGAAAAGCTTGGCCAAAAATGGTCAAATTCTGTAGCATCCTGCCCTCCACACAGGGACCCTTCCAAAGAAGGCAACAGAGATTGGCTCCATCTTAAATTTCTCTTGCTCCTTCTTTCACACCCTGAATCAACTGTTCCACCAAGGCAAGGGTGTGCTAAAGCAGCATAATGGAGGAAAGTCTTTGGAGGTCACTGTGTCACAGCCAGGCTGAGGAAGGGCTTTGGGTGCCATGTGGAGCCAGAAGACAGCATGGTGTTTCAGACACTAGCTCTAGTATATCTCCAAGTATTCAGCAGTTGGCAATATGAATCCCCTTGCAGAACAAGGCAAGAAATAAATCAGAATCAGCTTGCAGTTTTCATCCCTCCATGTGATTTTCCCAATTAGGGAAGTAATAGCCCTTTCTTTTTGGGTGGGGGATCGAGGCGGAATAGTTATTCATGCAGCCAAAGCAAGACTCTTCAAACCATGACAGAATGATCAAGAGGAACATCAGGTTCAGAATGTTTCTATGACACCTGTGCCAACAGAGCCAAGTGCCACCCACACAGAGAAGGAGACTGCTCAAGGGGCTCTACCAGAAGAGGTGGTTTCTTTATGCTTAATAATGTATTAAGATTAAAATAGAAGAGGCCTCAGGGAGAGGCTTCCTGGGTTGAGTAACAGAAGCAGAGCAACCTGGTCTTAGAGCAAGGTACTAAGCTACTCGACAGTGCTTGGCGCTGCTGCTGCGATAATTGGGCTATATTTGAGTACCGTGACCAGACTCCAGACTTGCTGGGCTAAGGCCTTTAAACAAACACAAAATAAGACTGGTTTTTGACATTGGTATCCCACCCACACCTCCGTTGGTATCCTGTTCCAGCTGAGATGCAAGACATACGCAGCAAAGTACACTCACACTATGCTTCATATTTCTCTTACAATTCCTGATGACTGTTCTTTTTTAGCACTTTCATTTCATCTACCTCTTACTGCTCCAGTCAACTGGAGTCAAGTGGCCTCACTATATAAATATTCTCATGTTTTAATTGCCACTTTATTATTCAGAAGAGAGAACTACTGAAAAAGTTCTTCATGCTTCAGCGAAAACTGTAATACTACAGGTATATTAACACGGCAAAGAAGAATTTTTGTTGCATTCATTATTTGTCCAAAGGGAGAGCATAGTTCAAGCATGCCATTTATTCAGAGCAGACATTTTGTTAAATCACAGTTAGCTCTTTCAAAAGAATGCAACACCAAGAAACACGCTGACAAAAGACAGCTGATCCTCACCTTACCTTCATAGTAAAAAAAAAATCTCCCAGTGATGCAGTCGGGAAGCCCCTCACCTGAGCACTTTGAGTATGAGACACTGTAAAGACAAGGGTGGTGCCAAGCTAAGGCTGTGTGCCTGGCATTCTATATGGCATCAGCCTCAGATCATATAAAGTTGACTCTGGTATCAGCAATGCCTGTGATATGGGAATCTGCTCAGATCGTTCTCAGCAAAAGAGATGCTTTAGTGTCCTTCTTAGCCTGAAAATTTAAGGAACCTAGCAACCTCTTCCCTCATGTTAATTTAGGCGTCTCTTTTTTTGAAAGAAAAAAAAGAAAAAACAAACATTCCTTGGTTTCCTGAAATCACTAAAAGCCAAGATTGAATTTCTAAGTCAGAGGTTATATTTTCTGTGTAGTTAGGGCTACTGCCCAACAAACAACTGAACATCTATCCTCCTTTGGATTACTTCTGTATGAAGTCATTAATTTGTCCAGTGTATCCCTTAAACTGTATTATCGGTCAGAAAATCATGACTGAAATGCCACCTTCGCAAAGCCAAAGGCAGGTTGATGAACAAATCAAAGACAGGAATGTGTCTACAAAGGCCCAGATTCTGCAGACATTGACTTAACCGTATCAATTTTGCTCTTAAGCAATTTAATGGGACTATCCCTCAAAGTCACCTAGGTGAATAAAGGATTCATAAGAACAGGATAACATCCATTGCCTGAACAATTTTCCATTCCCTAGCAGGGCTGGATATTATAATTTGTTTATCTACAATTTAAATATGATTTTATTAATGTAGGAAAAAAATGTATTCTTCCAGCAGGAAAGCTCCCATTCACATTAAGCTTTGAGTTTGTCGTCTTATTCATTGTATTTTAGCTAGGTACTTCCCAAAAGGCTTTAAAAATGTTCAAATGTAGAGAACAGATTTGGAAAACAGACTTGCAGAGTCAGAGCATGGCTGAGGTTGGAAGATTACCAGGTCCAACCACCCTACACTCAAAGCAGGGTGGACTACAGCAGGTTGCTCAGGTTTTGATGATCTCTAATGACAGAGACTCCACAACCTCTGAGCAACCTAGAGCAACCTATTCCAGTGCTTGACCACAATTTAAAAACAAAACAGACTATTCTTATGTCTAAATGGAACTTCCTGTTATTTCCCATATTTCAGTTTGCAGCCATTTCCCTCTTGTCTTGTTCTTTTGTCCCGGGAACCACTGGGAAGAGTCTGACTCCCTCTCTTTTATTCTTCCATTAGATGTTTAGACAGCTTTATAAGTTAACCCTGAGCCTTCTCTTCTCCAGGCTAAACAGTCCCAGCTCTCAGCCTCTCCTTGTATGACAGATGCTCCAAGCCCTTATTCATCTTCATGGTCCTTCACTGACTTGCTCCAATATGACCATTTGCCTCTTGCACCATGGAACCCAGGACTGGGGCATAGCACTCCAGATGTGGCCTCACCAGTGCTGAGAAGAGAAGGATCACCTCCCTCAGTCTGGAAACTGTTTCTAATGCAGCCCAGGCTGTTGTTAGCATTCTAGCTGCAAGGGTGCATTTCTGGCTTGTTGCCCACCAGGACCTCCCAGGTCCTTTTCACCATCACATTTTCTTTTGATTTCACATTCCAAACTTCTGTCTTAAAAGGCAAGCACCAATAAATGTCTTATCTGTTCATGACCTGCATTACCTATACCTCTTTAGCCTCAAAGTAGCTAAAAACTTCAATGTGAACTAAGTCAGTGAAAATGCTTTTAAAAAGCCTAGTATAGCTACAGGTACAAGAACACAATGATACAAGAGTAATTTTTATTGCACAATTAATTTTGATTTGAAGTAGTAAGGCCCTTTATATGGTTACAAGTGTATCTGCATGGTAATGTTTACATGGCAAGTTCATGCACTAGGCTGCATTGTTGGTGCTAATAAATCAGGCACACCTTCTCCCATCAGCTAAAGATCCAGTGACATATGAAAATATTTTCCTGGAACAACAATTCCTAGGATTCCCTCCTCCCCCAATTTAGTTTCACAGATAACAGTCCTTAGCCAGAAAGCAACAAGGATAACATTCAGACAATACAAGAGCAAGGTCAGGGGAAGAGGAACATTCATCTTATTTGCTTTAGTTTTAAAGGAAACCAAGTTCCTAAATACTTCAGTGTTATTTGTGGAGGATCCACTTCAGTGTATTTTAATACTCAAATCACCATAGACGCCAAAGAACTGTCACAATACCATCAGCAGGACTCTTTGGTTATCTAGGCTTACTCCTATTTCATAGGGAATATCTGAAGCCAGGAAGCAGTACAAACAGAAATAAGAAGGCAAGAAATTTTCTCAGACAGACGTTTAAATAGAACAGAATTAAAAATACAGATGTCTAACAATGAGGATATTTCATTTAGAGAATAAATATTGTGCCAGAATGCTTGTGTTCCCCTATTTTTGATAGCTTCCTACAGAAAGTTAAATATTGCTGTATCCAGCCACAGCTCCCACTGCTGAATCTTGGTGCAAGTTTAACTATGTATTCAGAGCCCTAGAAATACTCGGTCTTGTGAGCTCTCCAGCCACAACTGTTACTAGCAGCCCATCTTTTCCCATGACGGCTTGCTTAGTCCCCTTCCCCCAAATATTACAATAATTCCAGAAAACTGATTTCATAAAACAGTTTCAGTGTTACAAAATATTTCAAAGTCACAAGACTTTGGTTCCTAAGTGCTCTTGAAAATTC
Organism: Morus bassanus; assembly: GCA_031468815.1. Taxonomy (NCBI): domain Eukaryota; kingdom Metazoa; phylum Chordata; class Aves; order Suliformes; family Sulidae; genus Morus; species Morus bassanus. The sequence goes on along the minus strand of CM062567.1, from coordinate 50,426,713 downwards.
CACCCACACATATTTCTTTGCTAACTCCACAGTGAATAAATGTGCTTTTAATTGCTCAAAAATAAGAGTTTCTCCTGTGTACACAAATTAGATCCAAAATAAAAAGAACTGGATTGTTAGGTTCATAGTTCTGAAACTGCCACCGAGGCATGTCTGAAACACAGGTTGATAATTACATTAAGTACTAAGAAAACAGTGTGGAGACAAATGCTAACAGTTTAGAACAAAGTCAAATACTTTTTTCTTCCCCAAGTCTTCTTTTTACTATTACTTTAAGTGCACTGCTGACGAATCTTTCTGCTTCAGCAGATCCAGGAGGACGTTATTTACAACTGATTTCCACAATTGCCAGAGACTTTTGGAAATCACATCTGCTAAGAACTTCAACATAGAACAGTGGAGAGAATCTGACATTGAAGCCATACACATTTATGCAGGTACCAGAACTGACAACCTCCCAAACTGTTAACATAGTGTTAACAGAAGCAAAAGTACAGTCCACCACTGCGAAAACATTCATATATCCCTGAACGTGACTACCTAACAAGGGTTCACCCCCTGCCTTGTGTTTGTACGTACCTATGTGGGCTGCTTTCCTCTTTTTCTACACCTCCTCTACCACACCTTCCTTTTCACCATCCCATGTCTCAGACTCACTGCGATGTTTGCCCTTACACCAGTGCACTATCATTCTCATTTACCCAGACTCCAGTTTCAAATTCCAGTTGCCTAAATCAAGAGTCCCTGTGCTCATGCACTCCCCACAGCCATTTTTTGTCCCTCATGCTAGAGGGGGAATTTGTTCCACTAACCTTCCCAGAAAGCCCTGTTTGTGCCCCAGCCCACTCCTATAACATGCCTTTTTATACCTCTCCCCATCAAAGTTCCCTTACTTTCCCTCCCACCTCTTGTGGAGGGATGCCCATGTGGGATCCCCTGTGCTATACACCCTTCACCCAGTTAATGACCCTAAGTCTCTCTCAGCAGCACTCTAAACCTTTCCAACATACAGCTCATACTCCCACAAATTTGCGAGCTTCTCACATCAAAGCCACCCAGTACCCCCCAAACCCAGCTTTACTCTGCTATTCTTTATGTCCTTTCCCCTTGCACCCCATACAAGATGTCTCCTTATCCTGCTCATTAGGAGACCCTATGAGGACTCCATGCCCAGCCTTACCAAGGATTTCCTCTCATATACCTTAAGCTATGGTTCTGCTTTCTGCAACTCCCCCAGCCATTACTTCTCTGTTTGGAGAGCTAAAGTGTCTCTGAGGTTGCTACAGCAAACGCACAGAAGACATATGGGTCCTTCATTGTCTTGTAAATGTCCCCCTTTTCTGTAAAGCTAATTTGTTGCACACCAATCACTCCCTGAAAATTTGCAGCAGAGAAGCTAATGTAGACAATTAGCCTAGAGACACAATGAGTTGCAGAATTTCCTCACATAATGTCAGTTTTACTGTCAAAAACCACAGTGATTGGGTTATGGAGCTTTTGCTATATTGATACATAGTACAGTCATTGTCAGAAGCTCAGAGCCCGGTAAAAGCCTTTTGCTAGTAGGGAATAACAGTATTCCTGTATCATTACAAATTCTTATGTGCCATAAACTGTACATAGCCAACCCTGCCTTCCCCCTTGACCTCAGGGCGGGGCAATTAGGCTAACACTAAATGTCTTTGGAAACCTCTCAGGGCAGTTTTTGGTACAAAGCACCTGCCCTTCTGGGCATATTCTTGCACATTATGTGACCATTTTCCTTTTTCAGCTAACTGTGCTTGAACTTAGTGTCATGAAAACAGCAGTCAAGGATCTTTGCTATATCCGTGTTTCTGTTTTAGCACTCAAAGACTAGATCTTACTTAAGAAATAAGCTCAGGAATAAGATTTTGCTACTACCATTATTCTGTCCATCACAGGTTATGGTCAAGAAGGCAAAGCTGAAAGCACAAATGGGGCTACTGCATGCAGTTGAGCAGGCCGTGGGTTTGAAAGACTGAGAAATAGGCAAGTTCTGCACTGAAGGAAGCCATTTGAAAAATCACAGCAAATTTACCACTACTGGGATGTGAAAAGGAAAAAAAAAAAATCAACCAGAAAACATAAGAGGGGTGTACTCTGGGTTCACAGTATGATTTGTTGTGAGTTAAGCCTTCCCTGTGACCACACACCACAGACTCATCTTCCTTACCTTGCAAGAATAACTGGCTTCAGCCTTTTTTTAAAATTTAAAAAAAATCTCCTCCAGTATAGTACAATTAGTTTTTATCATAAATGTCATTACCTTTCACAGAGGTAGACTGAAGTATGTCATCACTTATTTAATTCTTGCAGGGCTCTTTTTCCTCTGGACTCCTCACCATAGCTACAGACCTTCTCAGAAATGCTCCTTTTGGGAAATCTTCACAGCTGAGGAGGATAACAACAGCAAACGCAGTGTTTGAGAGGAATTGCTGGAGTACACAGTGCTGTCAAAAACTTACTGCCAAAGACAATTTACAGAGGCACATAAAAGCTAGATCAGATTCAGAGTGGTAAGTACTTAACAGTTGGAACTGTTTATTCCTCTCCTTTAACATTATCCTTTATTCTTCATTTAGATTCACTGTAGATTCTCTTGTCCTTTTTATTTAAAAGGACATCCTAATTTGTTTGAACATTGTACTCATGAGAAGAAGACAGAATAAAACTGACAGCCCTCCAGTTTCATTTTACCTGTAGGAGAACAACAAGAGCAAACAAGCTCCACAAGGGATAAGAAGCCAGGAACAAGAATAACACTAGAAGTGCCCTCACTTACCAGGGCACATCCCCAGAGGGTCTGAACATGGCAGGCAGCATGGTGGTAATAACAGGGTCCATTGACAGCCCCAGATAAGGCCAGGTAATGAACCACGTCCAGGGCCCAACCTGGGGACCCACAGAGGAGATGAAGCTAGAGACAGGGCTGAAGATAATGCTGTAATGTGGGTCCAATAGCCACCCAAGAGAAAGGACTAGGGATAAGCTACCTAAAACACTGGCCCAAGATACCTCAAGGAAGCAAGACCAGATACAGGACTGGAGACAGGTATACCTGTTACATAGCTCAAGCCAGGACCAAAGGCGCAAGCCTGAGCTTAAATGGAGCTCTGAGGATCATGGACAGAAGGCATGGGTGGAAGCCCCAGGTGAGGCTTGTCAGGGACATTAAGGACTGCTAGTGTCTTCATGCCCCGGCCATAGTCAATGGCTCAATGTCAGGTGATCACTGGTGCTAATACTAAGTATCTTTCCCAACAACTTAAATGGTGGCACAAGATGTACCCTTAGCAAATCTGTTCAGAGCAGTTAAGATACAGTAGTCCCTCAGGGCAACAATATTACTCCAGTCTGAGGCTGTGAACATCTGCCTGCCCAGAGCTGTGTCTGGAGCACACACTTTACTCATCCTGGGGGTTAAGCTGCTTGCACTTAAGGCCAGCTTTCTGAGAAGAGAGCTGTTTGAGAAGCCTTGGTGTGCCTTGGAGCTCAGCTGCAAGGCGATTCAGCAGAGGCTTCCCTCCCTGCCCCATCCCAATGCTCCTGACCCTGCCTGCCTTGCTGTTGTGCTCACTCCCATCTTTTTCTCCCTCCAGGGACACATTGCTGCTCGTGGGCAGGAATCCCAGTCTGCCATGAGCACGTCCTGGGAACAACTCAAGATCAACTCAATCCATGGCTGTTGTACTGAGTTTCCCAATAAGTGCCATAGACTTTGTGCTGTGGGACCTGGAGAGTGTTGCACTGGAAAATATATAGCTCTTGCAGATTATGGCTAAATTTCAGAGCATGGCCATGCTTCCAATCTTCAGGATTCAAGTAGGCCTTGGCCCTATGTGGGATGAGAGCTAAGGGGGCACCATACCCCCTTCCCTTTCTGCATTCACGATTTATAGAGGCAGACAAGCAGAAGGGAGCTGTGTGATGCACTCCACCATATCTCTCATGTGTGTGGCAAGCAGAACAGCACCCCAGCAAATACCACGGCACACACCTGCTCCACAGCTGAGGTATGACCACAGAGACAACTCACGGTGAATGCCCAAAACTAATTCAGTTAGTAAAATGCTGAAACAGCTATCTAGAGGAAAGGCTCCAGACACAGTTGAAGCTAAAATATATGCTGGATGAGACAGAAAGGGGTGTGGGGAGCTTTCCCATGCCACATGAGGTAGTACTAATTGGGAAAGGGAATACAGCTCTCTTGCTCTCCTGGAATATTTGCCTGAGAGAGTAAGATAGGAGGCCAGTGGCTGCACTATATTCAGAATGGATAAACTCAAACAGCTTCTACCACAAACAAGAGTCTGATGGAACGTAAAAGGTCACTGAGCACTGCCTTGGACAATCCCAACAAAGGGCACTACACAGCTTATTCCTTTTGCACTGATTCTCTTAGAAAAGTAATGTATTTGTGACTTTCTATACTTGATTTATTTGAAGCACCTTCAGTTTTGTTATCAGAGATCGATCTTTGTAAAGTTTCATCAATTTATTCTATGAATTAAGCACAGTTTTTCAAATTAATTAGGTAGCACAACAAATGCTTGTGGAATCTGAATGCCCCGAAGGACTTGAAAGGAATGTCAAATAGGCTTGGACAGACTATTAAAATCAAGTCATTTGGGAGTGAACTTGAGATTTAAAAGTCTCCACCATGACTTTTGGTGCATATTAGTGCTTTCATGCAAGAAGGCTCACTTTACCGTCCCCTCATCCCTTCCCTTGCCGTCAAACTGTGCTCAGTTTCAAGCAACCGAAGCCATTATCTCACACAGACATCACAAGTGGAAGTTCTCTGATGATTTTAGAGCCTCAGATTTAAGGCCTCATTCTTGCTTGTAGTTGTGGAAGTAAATTAGGCGGAACCCTGAAACAAACTGCTTCACCTCCCATGTGCTCACACTCCATTCATCAGCAGCTTTCTGGCCAGAGCCAGAGATACTTGCTGGTAAACAAGGATAAGGCAGTTCCATTCCTAAAGGAGCCTCTGTTTTCAGCATTTGACAATAGGCAATGGCCAGCTAGGGTAAATCACAGCACAGCAAGAAGTAGTCCCATGTAAGGCACCTCATTCTATCCTGGTAGTGTTTAAAGATCATGGAGAAATCATTGAGGGACTGGCTTTCACTGAGAGGCAGAGGATCTATAAGCCAGGTGCAGACGTGCTTGGCAGACTCCTTTGAGCTTGATTTTTAGCTCTTCCTATCTAAATTATCCTTTGGTTCAGCCTTTACTAGGCACTTGAGAATTCACACCAAAACAGGGTCACACGCACCTAGATTTCTTTGCCCCTGCAGCTCAGCCTGTCCACTGGATGAAATCCCTTGCTTTGTAATTTGGGTGCAGAGAGACTTTTACCTTTACAGACCCTCAGTCTAGTTTGAGCTGATGGGAATAGAAGAAAGGCAGTGGGTATCCTTCCATTCTGTTCCAAGGCTTGCAAGGGAAGAAGCAGACTTTGCAGGTTTCATTAGTTACATACATCTGCAAAGCTTATTTTTCATCAGGAAAAGCCTGTGATTCAGATACTCAACATAAGCAATTTGTTTGCCTGGAATACCTCCTCTCCCCACCAACCAATACCAGAATATTTTTGTTTCAGACAATATTTTGGCACACCACCTTTGCTGCAAGCAAACATAGCTTATTGGGAACAGAGACCCCTTTTAAAAGATGGTTTTCATCTCACCTAAGAAATTACATGGCTGTCTCAGCTAAAAGTAGACTGATGTTAATATTAGCAGTTAATGAGTCAGCAAGCATTGCAATACCACTGCTCATTGCCCTGTAAGAGAATGTCAAAAAAGTGAAAAGGACAGTGTTCCCTGAGTGCCTGAGATGGGGGATTTAAGAGGTGCATTAGAATAGGTAGAGATTTCAGCCCAGATAATTAGTTCCAGCGTTGCAAAGATAGACTTCTGTCTGAAATAGATACAAATGCTCTAGAAACAAGCCCTTCCACAGCCAGATTTTTCTACTTGTTGCCCAGAGGTAGAGAGGACAGGAAAACAGCTGAAAGTTGGGAGGGTATTTTCAGATTTTACACAAGCTCAAATGAGGTGCCTGAGCCCATGAGTTTCTGTTCATCTTTTCTGTGCATTCAAATACAGAGTACAAACAAGGGAGTGAGAAAGCATTCACCCTCCCTTGACAGCCAATTACATTTCTCGGTAAATACTCAGCAAAGTAAATCCATAAATCTGGTCTGCCTAAAAGACCATGAGGGACCGTTTTAGGAAAGTGTGGTGGGTTAACCCTGGTTGGCTGCCAGGTGCCCACCAAACCACTCTCTCACTCCCCCTCCTTAGCATGACAGGGGGAGAAAATAAGATGAAAAATCTCATGGGTTGAGATAAGGACAGGGATATTACTCATCAATTACCATGACGGGCAAAACAGACTTGGCTTGGGGAAGATTAATTTAATTAATTGCCGATTAAAGATAGAGTAGGACAATGAGAAACAAACCCCCCAAAAAACAAAACTAAAACCACCTTCCTGACACCCCTGTCTTCTCAGGCTCAGCTTCACTCCTGACTCTCCCACCTCCTTCCTCTGCCCTGAGCGGCACAGGGGGATGGGGAATGGTGGTTGTGGTCAGTTCATAATGCTTCATCTCTGCTGCCCTTTCCTCCTCATATTCTTCCCCTGCTCCAGCATGGGATCCCTCCCATGGGATACAGTCCTTCACTAACTGCTCCAATGTGGGCCCTTCCCATGGGCTACAGTTCTTCCAGAACTGCTCCATCATGGGTCCTTTCCATGGGGTACAGTCCTGCAGGAACAGACTGCTCCAGCATGGGTCCCCCATGGGCTATAGCTCCCGCCAGAATACCTGCTCCTGTGTGGGCTCCTCTCCCTGGGCTGCAGTTCCTGCCAGGAGACTGCTCCAGCATGAGCTCTCCATGGGCTGCAGATTCCTTCAGGGCACATCCACCTGCTCTGCAGACTGCAGGGGGACAACCTGCTTCACCATGATCTTCTCCACGGGCTGCAGGGAAATTTCTGCTTTGGCGCCTGGAGCACCTCCTCTCTCTCTGCCTTTTCTGACCTTGGTGTCTGCAGGGCTGTTCCTCTTCCATTTTTCTCACTCCTCCCTCCAGTTGCTGCACAATGTTTTTTACCCTTTCTTAAATATGTTATCACAGAGGTGCTACCAGTGTTGCTGATGGGCTCAGCTTTGGCCAGCAGTAGGTCTACTTTAGGATCAGCTGGAACTGGCTCTGTCTGACATAGCAGCAGCTCCTGGTCTCTTCTCACAGAATTCACCCCTGTAGCCACCCCGCTACCAAAACCTTGCCATATAAACCCAATACAGTAAGGTAGATGACAACGGAGGTAAGAAGAGCTGAAATTGGGTACATAAGATCATATATATATATATATATGGCTTGTCTACAGCAGAAAAATATATGCAAATTTATTAGTGTTTTTCTTTAAAAATGGTAGAGCTGACTGAATATGACAGTGTCAAAGTCAAAGAGAAAAGCATGTTCACTAACGCAAACATCCAGATCAACCTGCAGCAGCATGAAATATTCATGTGAATTGACAGAACCAAAGAAGGGAAAGTATTTATCAGTCTATAGGTAGGGCAACAATTTTATATGACTGAGACAGCTATGAAAGAAAACCACATTAGCACAGCGGTGGGGCACTGCAAATCAAAGATTAGAAGCAGACAGTGGAATTACTGTCTAGGCAAACCATTAGGAAAGCTTTTGGTTGCTTGGGAGAATGCCTCAGTAAAACATACATGAATTATTCAGTCATGTCCTTATATTGTTAATGCTGTGAAAGTAAATCAAACACACAAAAAAGAAACCATAATACTCTTGTTACTTCAAGTTGTTTTCAATACACTAGCAATGTGAATTACTTCTGTTAAAAACAAAAACAAAACCAAATAAACCCTAAACAAACAAAAAGACACAAATGAAAAAACAACCCAAAAAACCCAACAGTACAGATCAGGACTCTCAGTTGAAAGCCAGGTGATACAGGTACTGCAAGCAGACAGTAGTACCAAATTCACCCACTGATCTACAGTACATTCTTGGCTGGTCACATCACCACATTTCTAATTGCCTTCAACCTTTGTCTAGCACATCTATTTACTGCAAATCTTCAGAGAAGGTGTTATTTCTGTAAAAGTGTTGACTGGGAAAGTAATACATCCTAAGAACCACATACATAGAATCATAGAATCATAGAATTATTAGGGTTGGATGCCTCATCAGAAGTGCTTTTTCTGGGAAGGACACAATTCACAGATAGTTTTTCATAGCAACAGTCACACTTGATAGAAACAAAACCAGTCCAAATATCAGGAGTGATAGGCACTGCAATCTGCTATGTGCCTAATAAAGGCTTGGTATAATTCCTACTGAGATCAATGGAAAGATTCAAGAGAAACTACCGACAGCAGTGACTATATTCTGTATAAATTCTCATTCACATTCCCCCATATCTAAACACAGAAGGAACAGACACTTTGTTAGGTTTTGAGGAGGATAGTTAAAAATGCAGAAGTTACATGTATTTAGATACATGCATTTTTCCATTGTGCAATTATTTACGTAATAAAACCAACAAATATAATTTTCTCCGAAGACAAATAAAACCCAAACCCTTAAATGTACTCTGTGGCATTTGTGACTCTCTAACTACATCTCAGTATCTCTTGCAGCAGGTCTGGAGTGTGCTCTTGCATGCCAAGTGACTCCCACATTGCCCTTGGCTACATGAGTAGAGTGGGCCATGGTGTCTACAGCTATACAAGTAAGACCAGAGGTGGCATGGCCAGTTCATTCCCTTCAAACTACTTGGACAAAAAGAACTATGCAACACACGAATTTCATCCCTTGCATACTTTCAGGCCATGCCAACCTTTGCAGGTCAGGCTGGTGACACAGACTTCCTGCACTTCCATGCTGTTGTTACATTTACCCAATTAACAGAACGAGGATAGGAAAACAATAGAATCCTGTGTATTGCTAATCACCACACTGGAGGTAACTGCATTCTATGATTTGCAGGACAGCCGGCAATCCTTTCAAACAAGCATGCACACAAAAAATAATCCAGTTAGGTAATTGACGATTCTTCAGGAAGAACACCATCATAGTATAGGGAAGAGAGAGCTTAATCATGCAAAAATTCAGGTTTAACAACGTTAGCAACAAATCTTAGAGTTACATGAGTAATGAAATAGTCTCCTTCCTTCAACAAAAGCTAAAATACGATAAGCTACCAGTAGATACTCATTCAGTACTCTTAAAAGTTACATAAAGAATAGCTGCCTTGGGAAGTGGGAAGCTCTAATTCTTTTTCAGGCTGTTGTACCACTCAAAACCACTCAAATAAAGTTCAAATGAACAATAAAGATGGTAAAAGTGAAGCACCTTATCAAAACACAGATTCCTAAAATCTTTGTACTAAAAGTGAGATATATAGAGAAGAATTGTTTGCTTAAGGGACAGAGAATATCAGTCAGAATGCCTTGCCTACTTCTCTCATGACCAAAGGTCACCACTTTGCAGCAGTAACAGTTTGTAACAGTGTTTGAAATTATATAAGGAATACATTCTCTGAAGGCACTATTTATCTACGGATCCTCCAGATTTGAACTATGTGGGCAAAGGGGTTGAGCTGATTGTTCTTTGACCAAGTGAGCAATGAACAAAAGAGAAAGAAGGGGATACCACAAAAACAGACTGAAAAGCAAGCTCCAGAAATGGCCTGGATCAGCACTGAGAAAAGAGCTTTCGGACAACCGAGTGAGAGGTTTGGAATTGTAAGCAAATACATTGTCTCCTTGTTTTCTCCTTTCTTCAGAGAAACAGAACCTTGCACGCTCTTCAAAAATGAAAAAAAAAAAAAAAGGTACATAGTCTGGGTGAAAATACTGCAGAATTTGTACACTCAGTAAACATTACTGTCATTTTCTCAGTGCCTTGATGGTGCCTGGTAAAACATGTTGCGTTGTGCAGAAGCTTCTATCTTATTTGCATGTAACACAGGAAAAAAATTCTACAGGTAAGGGAAAGAAGAGGGAGGCAAAGACGTACATCAGTATGGGTGAGCTTTAAACATACAGTAAACTAGCAAAACATAAGCACTATACCAGTGCTTATTCTCACACAGTCTGGCTACACAGGGAAAGGAAACATAAATGGGAGAGAAAACTAGTGGAATATTACCCAAAACTTTACAGGGAAGGGGCCATGTGCAAAGCATATGCAGTTTACCAGGAATCACTGCCAAAACGCATTTACACTCAATCTAGTGGGCGAATGGTGCCAAATAACCCTTCTGCCTACTGTCAGCAGAACACAGGAAATGTTGAGAGGGCACTGGGGGACAGAAAGGAAGAAAAACGCTACAAGCTCCTTCTGTTTCAGCTAGAATGCTGTTGAAAGCTACAAAATGTGTGTAGCAGAACTACTGCAAAATACAAATCTAGGGATGTAGTTCATTACACAGTGCTTAGAGCATGCATTAATAGGAAGAAGAATGTAAAGAAAGAACGTAAAGAATGTTTCCCTTTTTCCCTTTCTTTTTTATATGTTTATTCCACCACATTCTTCTGTTTCCTTTCTCTCCTCTGCTAGCCCCAGGCTTCTTTCTAGCACTATAATCTTTCTAGAATATTTCCTTCTTTTTATTCTTTCTCATGCTCCTTTTGGTTTTGCATTTATCTTGTTTTTCCATAGGTTTGGGGTTTTTTTATTGCCTTTCTCTTCCTGAAGTTCTCCCCTCCTTTGTCTCTGCAGTGAAGTCAGCAGCTGGTAAGCTGTGCCAGCATTAGCCTCCACACTGGGCCACCCATTAAGAATGTAATTTACTTGCTTCACAACTTTGCAATCAATTCCCCACAGAGCAGAAGCCAACTGGTAAGTCCCAGGGCAGTGCTACGTAGCCTCAGCTACCTGTTAAGGAAAGGAAAGCAGGTGCCTCAGCACCAACCTTCCAGTAAAATCCCTTGAACCAAAATCCCTTGAACCAAGTGATGAACTGTGAAAGCACAGGCAAAACTACTGGACAGGATCAGGAAAACACCAGGAAGCCCAGGCTACGGAGGGGGAGTCAGGAGAGTTATGAGGCAAGGCAGGATGCTTTTAATATCTATGAATGAAGAACAAATGCAGAAGGAAGAAACCTGTATCTAAAAGTCTCTCGGTAACTATGCTGGTTTCCTCTAACGTGGTTGGAACATGGAGAATAGGTATAGTAGGCTACATTTTTATTAGCAAACCAAACATACACTGACCATAGGCTCAAGCATGGTCTCACAGTCATTGATACAGTCCAGCTCGTTAGTACACTGCCAGGCATGGTTTTGGCCCAAGCCAACTAGCAGCCACTCTGACCTCTCAGAAGGGAGCATACACCAGAGATTGCTCCCGGGACGCAGCACAGATGAAGCCACTGTGTTCAGGAGAGAGAAGAGAATTTACCTGGTATGGACATGACCTATGCCACGCTACTTGCCTGAGAGCCAGAGAACTAGTCATGGATCTTTTTCTTTACTAGTATAAACCACAGAATCATAGAATGGTTGAGGTTGGAAGGGACCTCTGGAGGTCATTTGGTCCACTCTGTCTTCTCAAGCAGGGCCACTTGGACCCAGTTTCCAAGGACCATGTCCAGATGGATTTTGATTATCTTCAAGGATGGAGAATCCACAGCCTCTCTGGACAACCTGTGCCAGTGCTCGGTCACCCCTGCAGTAAAGAAAGTGTTTCCCGATGTTCAGGGGGAACCTCCTGTGTTTTGGTTTGTGCCCATCGCCTCTGGTCCTGTCACTGGGCACCACTAAAGAGTCGGTTTTGTCCTCTGTGTGCCCCCCCCCTTCAGGTATTTATATACATTAATAAGATCCTCTCAAGCCATCTCTTCTCCAGGCTGAACCATCCCAGCTCTCTCAGCCTTTCTTCATAGCAGAGATGCTCTGGTCCCCTAATTGTCTTAGTGGCCCTTCTGTGGACTCTCTCTAGTATGTCCATGTCCCTCTTGTACTGGTGAGCCCATAACTGGACACAGCACTCCAGGTGTGGCCTCACCAGTGCTGAATAGAGTGGGAGGATCACCTCCCTAGACCTGCTGGCAATACTTTGCAGTCAAGATACTGGCTAATGCAGCCAGGATACCATTCACCTTCTTTGCAACAAGGGCACATTGCTGGCTCATGTTCCACCCAGTGTCCACCAGGACCGCCAGGTCCTTTTCTGTCAAGCTGCTTTCCAGCTGGGAGGCCACCCACATGTACTGGTGCATGGATATATATAGCAGATAGCATTTAAATTTCTTCATTCCTTAGTCCACCCAGCAGGCACTAGAGACAAGATTGCACCAGGCTGACCTTGTGCCCTAAACAGTCCTCCAAGACTATCCTACTATCCACCATCCACAGCCCTCGTGCTACCTTGCAGAGCGTGTAAAACAGATCCTCAGTTTCATGTTCAGAAGCACCACTGTGGGGGTTGCAGCCCAGACCTCCCATATCCAAACATGAAGAAAACAAGGAACAGCAAGGCCACAGAAACATCCCTTCAGGCCTAGAGAGGACTCAGAGTCAAGTGCTTTCTGACATGCATACAGCCATAAATAACGGATGGGAGAGTTAGAGGAAGCCAAAGGAAGCCAGCAGTCCTGTCCCCTCACCAGGTAGCAGCCCCTCTGTGTTGATGTGCAGTTCAGGGCATGTTTATTTGGATTCCTCAGGCTCTTTATTCCATTTAATCTCAGAATGAAACTGATGGCTTGAGGAATTATTATTTTTCCAACTAGAAATCAAGCATCAGAAAGCAAGCCTGAATTTCTTCAGAGCCCATAAACAAGTTATTTTGTGTGTTTCTTTGCTGGGAATAGAGCCAAGACCCAGCGATAAAAGTTCAACTTTAAAATGCACTCAACTGTTTGCTACTTTAAAAGCTGATTTTAGGCAGTTAGTGTTAGGAGGTGTTAACTAATAGAAAACTACTGCTATATAGTTCTCTGTCAAGGCATACATTTCTTTCATTGTTCTTTAATGCTTTTATTATATGAACCTTTATGAACTAAGTAAACAGGGGTTATTGCCTCTTCCTGTTTATTCCTCACTGAGAATATTAATGAAGAATTTTTTCTCCTCACAGGGCCTATATAGAAACAAAAGGGAAGCCAGGATGGTGATGGGGGACATCACTTAGGACAACTTCACTTGTAGATGATCAGCAATGGCCCCAAAGGAACCTTCCAAATTCTTCCTTGTTCTGAACTCAGACATAAGGTAAAAAAGAAAGAATCTGTTTCAGTGAGAGGTAAACAACCTTTGTAATACTACAGGCCGCTAATCAAACTCTTCATCTAGTGAAGATCTTCAAGGCCAAGGCTCAGCAAATTCATGAGAGGGGAACTCCAGGAGCAGCTTTTCGTCAGCATACAACCCTGATGTTCTTGGAAACCATTTTGCAGTCAGCTGGGCCAGCAGAGGTGTGCAGTGAGGACCCAAGGCAGTATGATGGCCTTGGCTCCTGCAGGCACCCCAACCCGTTATCTTCCTAACAGGGAACTCAGGTTTTTCATCAGTTCTTACACCAACACAGTGCTGCTGCAACTCAGCATATACCACTGCACTGCAGCTGCCCCTGATGTCCCAGCCTTAGGATGTGACACTGTACCTATGTGTGCTAAGACTGGAAAATACAGAAGCATTTTTTCCTAGGAAATTCCAGAATATCAAAGAGAAAAAAAATCATTCAGAATCAGGATGGAAGTCAGAACTTCCTGGGGAACAGAAGCAGCTAGGCCAAAACACGCTGCTAAGACAACTTTGAAAACAGGTCTTATCTATAAAGCACAATGTGTAGAATACTAAAACACAAAATCCAGAGGGAAATAAAAAGAAAGGATAGTTGAAGCTAAATGCTTTGAAGTTTCTGACTCAGAAGAAGAAGACTAAGTTTAGAGTGATAAAAGGTGGATGATATCATACTGCATACAGCATAAGCAGGAGAACAAGAAATCTGTTCCTGTGTTCTGGTCTTGCATCTGCAGCCAGGGAGCCAAAGCTAATGAAGGAACAATGAGGGAGCGGGTAATCAAGTGCACAGACCCCACTGTGGCATCCAGTCTTTCTCCTTTAAGACAGACAGAAAGCAAAACTGACACCAATGTTACAACAAAGAAGCACTGAAAACTAACCGTCTCCTCATTCCAGTAGGTGTTGGATCAGGTTAAAGATACAAAAATCAGCATCTGTTTTACTTGCATGTCTTTATACTTAGAGTACAGAATTAAGTATATCAAACATACAGCATAGCTTATGAAGAAAACATGATAAAAACAGTTTTATGTTCTCCATTTTATGTATGCTACATTTCAAATGCACTTTTATATCTTTCTTTGGTGTGGTATGGTACACAGTAACTAAAGTATACTTACCACATAACGGAATTAATTATACGCTGAATAATTTCAAGAACAGAGCTACTCCAGCATTCCAGAAATAGTGACAACAGGATTAGTACTGCAGTAAGTTACATTCTCAGTTGGTAAACTGGGATAATCCTATAAAGCAAAACCCAGGAATGTCCTGATACAGAACTAAAGTCAGCCAAATGAAAGACTTGAGCTTTGGCTCACAATTAGTACAAGAGTTTCTTATGTTCTGCCTACTACCTTTAGATACTAATTTGAAGTAGATCTGGTGCCAAGTTTTGGATATCCAATAATTGCATTCATGTAACAATTCTGATATTTTTTTAAAATACAATTTAAAAAACAAAATTGTACAGCAAGAAAGACACTGATTTATCTGCCCTAGACTGGTAGACAATCTTCCCAAAATGGACGCAGTGTTGGTACCCGGCTACTTGTCACATAGGGAAACAGAAAGAAACAGAAAGGAACAGGATACATCTAGTACACAGTATTAAGCCAACATCAGAACCGCTGTGTTGTTCTGCGTCAGAACAAAGGTCCACCCAGTATAGTACTTTGTATCTAATAATATTGTATCTGTGACACAAGAAAGAACAGGGCAAACATGTTCATGCTATATCTCCCAGCCTTAAATAACCAGGGAATCAGGGATTTCCAGAGTCAGAGTAGAGTCTTCATATTTAATAGACCTGCACAGACAGTTCTTCTGCAAACTTGTCCACTTGCCCTTTAAACCCAAGTAAACTCCTAGTATTCACAACATCCTGTGGCAAGAGTTCCATAGTGTAACTACCTGTCATGGTGGTAAAGAGCCACTTTGGTTTTTGGATTTCAAACAGTCAATGTGATACTTTCAGTCACAGCTTGAATTTTTATAGTGGAAAAAACAGTTAATAGCTTGTTCTCTAGTTATTTTTTCCATACCACTAACAATTTTGTTGATCACTAGGTACAGAATTCATGGAATTCTGGAAAGAAATATGCTGTGATATACCTCCTTAAAGAGCTGGCTAGGTACCCTTATAAAAGAAGCTGCTGAGGATCAGCCACATCGGTTCCTGTTCCGGATTACACTTAAAAAGATGGTAAACTAGCTTTACTTTATTGAATAGTGTTTTCTTCTTTATCTCATCACAGTTACTGCCAATTCATCTTCCACTACTTTTGTACAGCTCAATAACATTTCAAAGTGTTGGCAGACGGTGTGCTGGCTTGATTCAACCTCTTTGAGAAAATCACTCCTACAGAGCAGCATGATGCAGATACATGTAAGGTAGATCCACTTCCCCAAGAAAAAATTTGGTTTTCAAAATTTCTCACAAACTGTCCCATTGTGGTCTGCAATCTACCGCACAGTAGAGTATTAATGTTGAAATGAGGCAAAATAACAATATACACAGACTAGCATGTGAGGACAGTCAGCACTGTAATACATACAGTCATCCCTTTCAATGGCAGCAAATTTGTAATTTTTTCATTTCTCCAGTCATTTCTTCAAGGTGGAGAAATAAAACAAACAGCAATGAGAATAGAAACTGCCCTAGTGGGAGTTTTGTCAGGAACTCTGTTTCTAACTTGTGCCTTGTCTTAGGACACTGAAACAATCCTCCATCTTTCTTGCCAAAACCTGGTTTTCAATGGAGGTCTTTAGACTAACATGGTCACCGCTATCACAAGGGCGGAGAAGTGGTGGGGAAAAGAGAAAGACTCAGGTATTTGCAGTTATGGCTAAAGGTAGAGTTTGAGTTAACAAGGTTCTTTTCTTCTTTCCCGGCTCTCTTTTAATGGTCTTAAGAGATTCATTTTCACTGTCAATAGATTTGTTTTCACTTTCTGATCCATTTTTAATATTTTTAAAACAATTGTCCTTTTTCCATTAATTGATTTTCGTTTAATCTCATACAAGCTAACTCATTCAGAATGTGAACTCCACATATTATTCAGGTCTCTGTTCAATTCCTGATCTCTGAAGTAACACAGACTGTCTTCATAGTCTTGCTGTGAGCTCCCCAGATCATTCATTACCTGTCTTCCATGTGTTTTTACAGAACTTAACAAAATAGCACTGTGATGTCAGTAAGGGGCCTTTAACTACCCCCATAATACCATCACCATTTTATTGGGCAAATAAACTAAACCTTCAGCATTTGAAAAAAACAGAGTTCAATTCCCTTCATCAAAAAGGCCCACCTATGAACCCCTTATCTATGTAATTCCCAACTTCTCCGCCTTCACCACCTCATTTTATTTCAAAAGAAGTCCTGTGTGTACATGTATAAGTTCTTGCTAACAAACATATTGGTTCCACATTCAACCCTAAACATATACCAGCAACATAAGATTCAGAAGCATTTTATTATTAGCTGACAAAGGGAGGTCTCTTCTGCATGACACTGATTTTGCTTCTAAACACCCCAATTTATAATGTGTTTATTAAAAAACCAAACAACAAAAAAAAAAACAGCCAAAAAAAAAAAAAACCCAAACAGAGATGCTTTTCTTGATTATCTAACTAGATAGGAACCAATTTATAACTTCTCCATGAAAGAAAGACTAAAGGTGTGCAGCAATGCAGCAGATTTAAAGCAATCAGAAACCTGTGAAAAGGCCAGGTCTGCATTTTGTCTAATCCTGACTTTCATCTTGATAGTGAATGAATTGAAAAGCAAACCACAAATGAATACAACAGGCAAAGCCTGGTACTTTAGATCAGGAGTGATAAGCTAAGTAGCTTCCCTCTTTCGATAAGAGATTGAGAAAGCGAGTTCCACTTACCTCTCATTACAGGTAAATGGGAATGCATTCCCATTTCTGCACAGTAACAGTCCCGTGAAAAGTGCCCACAAATCACAGCCATTAGAGAACATCAGATGCCTCCTTCCCATTGTCATTCACTTATCTGGTACCCAAATGGCATCTTCTCACCTACCAATGAAATACAACATAAATTTTCAAGTTGCCATTAGTTTCACTTGCAAAAAAGAGGGAAGAATCTTACTAGGTTGAGACACAAACTAGAAAGATTTATTCTGTCCTTGAAAACTTCTTTACACAGACTTATTAAACCAGGCTAGAGAAAGATCTGCATTCATATGAAATCAGGAAGGATACAGATCTTGCTTTACGTTTCAGTGGCAGATGAAAAGTGTTCAGTGCACAGAGATATAATCAAACTTTTTAAAATTAATCTTGGCATTTGGTTAAGAGACTGGAGTTTAACGAGAGGTTTCAGTGATTTGTGTGAATGATCCTCCATTGTTTTGGAGCAAAAATATACTACCACAAACCAGATTTACATGAGTTTAACCTACTCTTTCACAGAATAATCACTGAGTTCTATCTAAAAACACTTTTCAAGTCATAAGCTGATTTGCCTATGTGGATATTTACACCATATCATTACTTGTTTCTCTGAACCTGTAGTGGAGTAAAGACAGCTGATGATTATCTGGTCGTTGGGAGAAAGAACTACCTCATGCTCTTGTGAAAAGCACTGCAGTATCAGCAAATTATAGGAAGGACAAAGTCCCTCTACAGAGGTAGAGATACAAATAATTTTTTCAATTTTTTTTTTTAATAAATCGTTCATTCACTCCAATAAGGTTAATCCTGTGTTCTCAAACAATAATCTGTTCACGATCAGACTGCATGACTGTTTGGGCAAACTGCTGAAACTTGGGGATACTTCTGATGTATAAAACATGAGTGTATACTTATGCAAGTGTAACTATTATATAAATATAACTATTATATAATTTTAATTTTTATATAAATACATATAAATATATGCTATATAAATATATACATAAAAAACAACAGCTGAAAAACTCAAAACCTCATACCCTTCCAATCTCATCTCTCAGTTGAACTTAGAGGAGGTAGAAACCACACCCTAGCAGTCTTGAAAAGTCTCAGATTACTAAATTGCTCAAGGAACAACATCCAGCTACTACAGAGAATTCTGATACCTGATGCAAAAGCTAAAAATAACATATTTTAAAAAGTGTATAAATGTGCACATAAAATAATAAAAATAATTTTAATTAGAATTAAACTTCTATTCATGTTTTTCTTTGTGTAAAGTCAGACCTTCCTGGCCATAGCCTCAAAATCATACTTTGAGAGAACCCTCTCTCTCTCTCTCTCTCCACATATTTCACATGAATCATGAAGTACCAATTTCACATAAATTAATACAGAAAGAATAGTCACATAGTCCCAGGTTTGCATGTGATGTTGGTTCCCTTTTCTGTATCCTCATGCCCCTGTATCAACCTTGACAAATGTCTTCTCATATTGAAAAGATGGTAGCTCTCCAACCTGAAAGACTGCCACACACACCCTGTGACTGTGTTGCAATGAGGAACGTCATTGCACTGCAGCACAGTACGCTTGTTGAGATTCACAACAGCGAGGAACAGATTTGCCTTAAAATTCTGCTAGCACAGACTTTGTATAGACATCCAAGTGCAAATCACAGCACTCAGCTTTGGCTGATTAGAAACTGTAACAAAGATACATAAATGATAAAGAAAAGACAAAAGAGTGGGAAAATTATCATGAATGAAGATAAGAGCCATACAGGAGAAAAAGGGTAAAATATGATCTTTCTTGGCTGCATTTCCACAATAATATTCTATCTTTATTTTAAACAAGACCATTCTCCACTCCATAGTATTATTCTATCTTCAGTTTAAAGACAATTCCTACAGACCTGAATAGTCATATAAATGATCCGCGGCTAATCGTTTACTGCTTAGCAATAACAATTGTATACGACTTGTTACAAATTCAATGGCATCTAATAATGAGATTCTATTCTGTACAGTTTTTGCTGGTTGCTTATTCATTCTATGTGTTAAGTTTGTTCTTTTTCTTCCTTTTTCCATGCAACCTGACTGTATTTTCATTCCATTCAGCCAAGCGATTCGAACAATCACAATCAGGCCAGAATGCTCTTAGCATGAAGACTTTCAAAAGTGGTTTAAGCAATTCCTGCAATGCAGTGCAGATGAAATTGCATGCGAATTAGGTTTTATGAGGCCATAACAGTATTTAGAGACTTCGATGCATTCATCAAGAACTATATGAGCAACTCGTAAATGAACTGTACAGTTAAAAATCCCCAGGAGGAGAGCATCTCCCTCATATGACCATTTGCACACTGCCTATATTACGTTCCATGGATCCACATTTGTTAAAAATCTTTTTTGTTTCTTCTTCTGAAGCAATACCAAGCTGGCTTGCTTTGAAAATTTATGTGCAAAAGAAACCATCCTCACACCAGCTGTGATTTGGATACAATTAGAGCTCACACAAAAAATAATTACTACACTCTATAGATAATTACTTACCACTTACAAGGTTGCTTACTTCCCGCTGAAGAATGCTGTTCTGTCAAAAATGAATGTCAAAAATGACATTTCTGGAAATGCTGATTTTAATTAAAACAGATCAGATCCAGGATGGAATCTGGAGTGGGACAAAGTAACTCTGCAGCTAGGTAATTCAGTAAGAATGGATGGAAAGTAGGTTCCAGTCCCTGTTGTACTTGATTTGAGATACAGGCTTAAAAACACAGGTCTCTCAAATCTCAGGTAGATGACCAAATCATGGCATTGTTCACTGTTCTTATCATTTGGAATACTCACTCTCCTAGGACAATCGGCTTCTCTCCGTGTATTTGTCTTGGCTTCATTTCATGATAAACATTTATTTTTTTTACATTTTCCATGAAATGGAATTACCATGGTTTTCTGGTCTGTGCTGGATACATTTTTTTAAACTTGCCTTCTGTGCTGGTTTTGGCTGGGATAGAGTTAATTTTCTTCATGGTACCTGGAATGGGACTATGTTTTGGATTTGTGCTGAAAACAGTGTGGATAACACAGGGATGTTTCTGTTACTGCTGAGCAGTGCTTACACAGAGTCAAGGCTTTCTCTGCTTCTCATCCCACCCCACCAGCGAGCAGGCTGGGGGTGCACAAGAAGCTGGGAGGGGACACAGCTGGGACAGCTGACCCCAACTGACCAAAGGGATATTCCACACCATATGATGTCATGATCAGTATATAAAGCTGGGTGAAGAAGAAGGAAGTGGGGGACATTCGCAGTGATGGCTTTTGTCTTCCCAAGTAACCGTTACACATGATGGAGCCCTGCTTTCCTGGAGATGGCTGAACACCTGCCTGCTGATGGGAAGTAGGGAATGAATTCCTTGTTTGCTTTGATTGTGCACGTGGCTTTTGCTTTGCCTATTAAACTGTCTTTATCTCAACCCACAAGTTTTCTCACTTTTACCCTTCCAATTCTCTCCCCCATCCCACCACGGGGGGAGTGAGCAAGTGGCTGTGTGGTGCTTAGTTACTGGCTGGGGTTAAACCACGATGGCTTCTAAATAGTGAATGACATTGGCAATCTGTGAAGAATAAGAGCTGTTGTAAATCAATGTTGCTGCAACAGTTTCACTGGAGGTCCATTGATTCATAGCATTTGATCTTCTGACAAATGTATCTCAGTCAGAGAATAGACAAAACAATGTAGGACCTTAACACGGCAAGAAGCAATAAAGTCACATTGTGACAAAGCATAGTAAAAAAAGGTATCTTGGGAAATGGCTGGGCAAGTGCTATAAACCTCCTCTGCTTATTAAATAGAATGAGACAGCTATATCTAGGACTGGAAGGTCATGCAATATTTATTCCTTCCTTTAATAAACATTAATTATAGGCTTGGTGGCACATCCTCTGTTCAATATCAGATAATATGTGAATGCAGATTTCCCCTTTATACACGTTTCAGTATTTTTTAGACCACCACCACCATGGAAAACTGAATGAGTGCTACTGAATGTGGCTGGCTAAACCCTTTCTGCATTTAAAACTAAGCTGGCAATACTTAGTGTGAAATAGGTGGAATCAAAGAAAGGAAGAAATTCTCCAGGGAGAAAACAATACCTTGGTCCTACACAAGACAATCCAGAAAGTTTGTTTAAAGTGCCGGCAGGGTATTCTGGTTGGCTAATATGCCAGTAAATTCTACATTTGTAACTACAGGAACTTTTCCTGATGCATATGGGGAACAGTGCTAGAACGCTGAATTGCATGGGTTGCTACGACTAAGTATTGACTAGTGCAGAGTCAGATCCTGTCTTGCCATTTCAAATTACACTCATTTTTCTTGCATTTGCAGGGAGGCAAGGAGATGGCAAGAGGGAAGAGGCTTTTACTCATCTCGTTACTGTCTAGGTTTTTACAAAAATTTACCAGAACCAGTACTTGTTCTGAGGATTAAAATTACGCTTTATCAGAACCAGCACTTGTACTGAGGATTAAAATTATGCTATAAATCCCCAACTCTTCTTGTCCTCCAACAAGAGAAGCACTACATTTAATTTTATTTCAGTCTTGTGGTACATCCTCTTTAATTCATGAATCTCCGAGGTAACTCAAATAGCTTTGGTCAGTTGTTCAACAGAGACAGAAGTTGTCATGATTCTTAAAATATAAGATACATCTAAGTACTGTTTGGCCTGGTGTACCCCCCTAAAGGCTGAGATTGTCTTCATTTGTCATTAGTATTAATTGTGAAAGATTGACATTGAGCTTTAAGTGAAGACTCATACAAAAGAAACACCTTTTAACATATTTATCCTCAGAGTCAGTAGTGGACAAACTTCTCTTGTTCTTTGTCTTATCACTAATGTACTTTTCAAGTGATTTCCAGTTAGTTTTGATGTCCTTCACTAACTGCATCTCATTTTGTTCACTGACCTTTCTGATTTTTTTCTCTGCCTACCCATGTTGCACTTTGGGACTTGTCCCAGCCACCTGATCTGCACTCCAACTTCTGTATTCTTCTTCTTTGTGTTAAAGATCAATGAAGGCTTACGATTTAGCTAAGTTGGTTTCTTTCTACACTTGTCTTTCCACTGTACCCTTAACATTATTTCATCAAAGAGTTGTGAGCTATCTTCCCCTCTTTTTCCTTCAGATCTGACTCTCACAAAACATCCTCTGAATTCTCAAAGACTACTGAAGTCTACCTTCTCAAACACTATTGTTTTGATATTCCTGTTTCTCCTTTGCTCCTCCCTAGGGGATGAGAAATACTGTAATTTCATCATCAAATCCATATGTTTGAAATATGTGTTAATTTCCAGTTACTCAAAAAGTAACTGCTGAAAAAAATACTTTTACCCATTTTGGTTTTGAAACCTACCCAGTACTAATGAACTCCTTATCTCTCACTCTCAAAGTACGCCTACACTGAGAAATCCCTTGCATGTTGCTTGCCGGCCAACATTCATATTTAGCCTCTGAGAGTTCTTTGAAACTCGTTAACTGTTGCAACAAATCCCTATATCTATGCTGTACAAGAGGAAAACAGAGTTCCAAAGAGAAAGACAGGACCAATTTAACTTGCTTCCACTTCCACTGTTACAGACTTTGCAACAAAAGGGTGAAGATTCACAGTCTGCTCCTTGGTTTTCCATGCACATGTAGGCACACTAACTAAACTTTAGAAAAACGGTGTGATCTTAAGTAGACATGGACTTGTGTCATCAGTATGAGAGGGATGGAGCAAAAGCAAACAACTAAGCTCTGTCAGATACTTCAGAGTATTGTCAGACATGGGATAAATTCACAGCTTTAACAATATGAAATATTCATGTAGATACGATTACAAGAGATTCCATTTTTTATCATGTCCAGTCATTCAAATCCTGTTACAGAAAAGAAACCCTGATACTTTTACTGTCTAGTACAGGCACTATCACAAATTAAAGCAAAATGCCTGTATGGATGGGAGAGCAACAAATCTTGCATTAGCCAAACTTCAAACTTGCCCTGGCATCATCTGTTGACTCCAGCCTAGTACAGTTACCCAAGTAACAACTGACTTGAGTAACTAAAAATTATGTTTCAGAATATTGTTTACCTAAAAGGTTACTGGTTCCTGGAGCAGAACCTAAAATGCTCAGTGAGGCAACTATCTTCCATACAGAGCTTGCAAAGAAAACAGTCTGCAGCAACCAGAAATTGGAGAAAGCCATGTGAAGTCAGCATTGTGTTGGTTTGACCATATAAACAATGCAATACAGAAAGACAAGGATGCCTTTTAAATTTTCTCCTTCTCAGAGGTAGCAGACAGATGTCTTTTGTAGCTTGGCATCTAGAGTCCTTACCCCGCTCCTATCTATGGACTTTATCTCAAAGCCATGAAGCAATGTTCACATTTTGAAGCACAGTAAGTGTTATGTTTTGTAGCCTGTACCAGGGACAAAGCAAAATACTATTCATTGACAGAAAATAATTATGCAAGACTAAAAAAAGATAATTTACTACTTTTCTGGGAGAAAAAGATGAGCCTTAGCAGGCTTCACCATCCTTCAGCTAACAAGCAAAATCAAACTGATCTATGAAGATCTTCCTCCTATTTCTCTCCCACTTAGTACATTTCTCTGTGTTAGGTAATGATATCAAACTATTTGTCATTTTCCCTTTAATTAGCCTGCTTTTAATAAACTAGCAAGTCAAAGAACCAAGAAAAAGGTGAAAAAAACGTGACATCTGACTCCAGAAAAGGTTCAGGGGTGACAGCCAGAGCTCTTACAAAAGCAAGGGGAAAATAAGAGCTCTGCAGCAAAGAGCTGGGGGAAAATGCACTAAGGCCATTGTGAGCACAGGTAATTTAGAGACATAGAGATCTTCTCCTGTGGCTCATGACCCCCATATTCAGAGGTGCTCAAATATTTCCAAGGATGTCTGCAACATCTCCAGCTTTTAGTGACTTTACAAGGAATGCACGTGAGTGGATATGCCTCACTGTGTAAGGTCTTATAGACAACTAGTTGACTAGGGCATATGCTTAAGTTTGTTCCTTAAATAGCATAATGAAACACCCTATCAATTTCCTACCTCATTATTGAGCAGTATATTAGACAAAATGCATAATGCATGATACTATTTACACTGTATCTATCTTCCCAAGGAATTATTACTGTTAGGAGAATGTTTTTCAGTTTCTTGTGTCTATAGATCTGTCTTTTGAATATTGAATGTTTGTTTTTCTTGTACAATTTTGTACTTGGAAGAAAACAGCCTAAATCCATCTCAACAGTAAGTGTCCTCAGGGGTATGGAAGAACAGATACAGCTAAAAGCCCATCAAAACTTTTACAATAGCGAACAATGATGAACTGCAATATTATCTCTAACATCAGCATACAACGAGGTTATTAATGTCCTACACTACTTCTGATATTGAGGTTTTCTGTCTAAGGCATCAAGCAGAGCCAACACCTCTTTTTCACTGTTTTCAACACTATGACTATTATTCCACTGTGTAAACCACTTCAGAGACCATGTAGTCATCCTGTGAAAATCTTATTCCCTTTTGGAATATCTGTTATTCATACTCAAGGTTTGTGTGCAGCCTCTCATAAAGCATGTTGGAATCTTGTCAGCATCTAAAACACCTCCAAATTTAAGAATGCCTACGGAGGTAGAGTTTTAGATTAGATCTATTTGTAATTTTCAACAGTATGATAAACCAAATCAGGCAAAAATGTTCAAGAACCTGAAGATTCAGAAGCCTTGGATCATCTTTACTTAACCATCAGCATCAAAGCTCCAACATGTCTACATCACTGCGGCAAACGGCTTGTAGGCCCCTAATTCACTGGGGCATTCATAAAAATAATTTACTCTAGCCACGTAGTAGCAGGACTCAACGGGGCAAAATATTAATAGCAATGAAGTCCAGCTGAGAATTTTTCCTTTCGTTTTGAATAAAATATTTAATACCAAACACTGCAAAGTCTGTAAAATAGCAACCTGCTTGCAAAGCTCTCATTTCTAGAAACCTTTCCAGTGTATTATAATGCGAAATATCTTGTACTCTCTGTATAAATGAAAATCCATTTTGGCGTGGAAAAAACCAGGTATACAAATGTTCTGCTTAAGATGAGAAAAGAAAAGGATGAGGAGAGAATCAGCCCCATGGGTACTCTCATGGACTGGAAAGAAAACATGGTGTTAAGGAAACCTCAGCTACCACCTTCCTGCACATCCATACATATGTGCTCACTGTTGCTTAGCTTTAATGAGAATTTCTATTTTCCAGTATTCTAAAGGAGCAGGATTTGTCCCTTAATCAAAGTATGGTCAAATCTTATATGCAAATTATGTTAGAAATATGAAAAAAACCCATTAGCATAAAACGGTACATAGTTTGGCTACTCCCCAGAGCAGTTTGGAAGGATCTGTAATACTGTGGTTGCTGCTATTCTGACAAGACAGGTAGTAGAGAAGGCACCAGTCACCCTGCTTAGCCATTAACCCTGCTGAGGAACACCATGCACACTGTTGTCAGTCTCTTTTTGACTCTCTCGGTGGAAAGAGAACTCCTCATGCTTCTAAAATCAGGGAAATGCAATCTCCTTCTCTCTTCATGTACAAATCTTGATTCTCTGCACTCAGGCATTGTTTCCTTTGTCAAAGAGTCTCTTGGATATTACTCACAATTATTGGCATTTTGTCCCACTACTGCTAACTGATACATCACAGGGATTAAAAAAAGCTACCGAACTGCTGAAACAGGTGAGTCTGGCTAAATGCACAAATGTCTGAGAAACAATTTACTTCAGCCAAAAGTGAAGGTGTTTCAATTTAGAAATACTCATATTTACAGAGCATATAATGAGCAAATAATGCTCTCACTAAATCTGTAGTTCAGTTGTTTCATACTTACATACCCGTTGTGCACTTCAGAGTCCTCACCTAGGACAAAACAGAGCTGGGATACATATGATCAACCACTTTTTCTCTCCAAGGAGAGAGTCTGTCAAGGGAGTTCAAAAAATGACATAGTCCACAGAGGAAAGCAGAAGTATAACTCACCCAAACTATACAATTGCTGAAGTGTTGTAATATGTTTGATCCATGCTTGGTGGCTTGGCCTGAAACACTGTTCACTGTTGAATGCGAGTAATGAATCAGGCGTATCATAATCAAGGAAAGCAATATAAAAATAATTACAATCAAGGTAAAACTTAAATAAAAATCTTAATTTCGTATTTCTAGCAAGATAACATGATTCTAATGAACCATAATCATTTGCATTAGTCGTATGAAAGGTTCTTTGCTTTTTGTTTTGGTTAGTAATGAAAATATAAAGAGGTGAATATTCACCAGATAAATTCAGCAGTTATTCTCTCTCACAAATACAAAAAATAAATACATGAAGTTCTACATTTCAATGTAATTGTGCACTTCTAGTAGTTATCTTAATAGCACTAAATTCAAGACAGGGATTCAAACTTGTAAGAGGGAAGAGTCTTTAAGACAAAACCAACAAACTAACCTGAATTCATCTCTCTATTGTGTTAAAGTATTCCTGAAGTATTAGATATTGATTAATCTGAAGTGTGGACCTTAGGTTCAGTAGTGTCCTAGCATTTGGTGGCTGATTCCACTTCAAAATGGTTTGATCAAACAGTTTATCATCATATTATTTATGGCTGGAGACGATCGCATGTTTTCTGATATACTAATAATCAACTTGAAATCTTTGCCCCTCACGAAGGCTGAAGAGATTTAACACAATTTTACTGGATGCAGATAAGGATTTGAGAGTATGTTGTTCAAGACCTGAACTTTTCTATGAAGAGAATGTCACAGAATGCCAACCCATCTATTGCAATCAGTGGTATGTTCAACAAGAGCATCATCAGATCCAATGCTACATGGACGCTGGTGAATATTTCAGTTATGGGTTATCCTGACCAAGCAGCCAACAACCTCTTAGCAGAGCCTATGTACATCCAAACAGTGGATGCTCTATTATACTGCCAGAACAAGAGGACAATGTGTACAGCTCTTATAAAGTTGACAGTTATTATGTACCTGTTTTGCCCTCCTCCTGCTGGCATTATCTGCCAAAGACCATGCTTGTATGACTGTGTCCCCACACGGGTCACACTGGGAACCCCTGCATCCTTGTGAACAGGTATGTGTGGGGCACATCACTGAATCCCAACAAACGAAGTGCTGAATGTATGTCACCCTGCAGGCAACTGCCACCATCGGTCAGGTGGAGATGCAGGTGGTGAGGCTAGGCTACAGGACACCCGGTCTGCTTCTCTTAAACACAAATCACAGCAGGTTCCTAACACTCTTAGCTCAGTCTGCCTCCAGCAGCCTGCTCCCCAGAGCACTTACCCTTTCGCTGGAGCTACCTCTCCAGTCTCACCACTCCTTCATCCCCACGCTCTGCTTAAGCTTTGAGTTGGAACTTCTCACCTGCCCTGACCAGGCCCTGGCAGCCCACGCTTTCCTTGGCCTCCTCCCTGAACCAGGTTATACCGAAAGCATAACCCACTGACTTAATGACAGAGCTGGTTTATTGACTGTGTACAAATGGCAGACATCCTCTTTCAGCCTGGATGGCTTATTTCAGACTACGATGAAGTAAAAGGAGGAGGGAAATCGTAAGAAAACAAAAAGAGCAGTGTGCATTTCCATTAATAATACTTTGAGTAGAAATACACAAAGGAAAAGAAAATGCAGTCACTGTAGTTCCCCTCCATTTTACACACTTGCACACTTCACAGTACCTTTTCACTATTGCACCAGGGCCTCAGTAGACTGTAAATAAACAAGCCACCATGTTACACCAGTGAAGTCATCAGTAATCCTGCTCTTTCGTTTCAAGAGAAAATTTGAGCCAGAGAACTTAGGCCCATCCCATTCCAACAGTTTTATTCCTGTTTCCACAAGTAAATGATAATTAGGTAGTCCTGCGAGAGGCAGGCAGTTGGACTTGATGATCCTTATGGGTTCCTTCCAACCTGAGATACTCTATGATTTTATGATTCTAGGGAAGTACAGCCAGGACCTTGGGCTAGCTCTTACCCCGAGGAATCTTTTGATAGAGCTCATTTATTTGGCCTAAGAGCATGCTAAATAAAATACAGCATCGGTAAGGTGTTAAATAACATATATTTGCATTATCAAACAGTGAACCTAAGACATTGTTACCATACAGAACAATCCCCCTTATTAGTCTTTGTTAATTTTAGGAAGTCAACCCTAAAACTTTAAATGCCTAATAAAGCTGTGTCTTTCATGCCACACAGCACTGTGTAGAACAGCTGATTTTAAGTAATTCCAGGCTCTACTCTGAATACAATAAATCTTTTTTATTTATAAAAACCTAATTTAGAGACAGGCAGCTAGAAACAATAAAAAGTGAGTGGTATATATCAGGGTTTGTCTGCTTCCAAAGAATTATTCCCCTTAGATTTAGTTATGCTGTCTGGGCGATAATTCTTTTCTATCATGTGTGCTCTTAGTTCCCAGCGCTTTCAAAATACATTTATACCTAATAATTCAGTAAAATATCTTAATTTAGAAGTCTTCCTTCTGCTCTTTTAAGGGAAGGCTCACTCACTAAGGGGCAGCTGGGAGGTATTTACAGAAGAGCTCTGAGTTAACTGTCTCTTTTTCCTCAGCCTTTGAATAAGTTGAACAGGTTGAATCAATTTGACCTCCTGGAGGCTGTAATTCAGTTATGGTGGTCACAGAGGTACGTGTTTCTGAGCATGGAAATACCAGTCCACAAAAAGTTAAGTGTTAGACTACAGAGCTAATGCTTTATTCTTGCCACATGGCAGGTAACCTGCCTCCAGTACCTCCAAGAGATATTGCCAAGCAATCAGTAAAGGAGCAGCCTTGGCAAAAGCAGGGAATATTGACTTAATCCAGTGGGCAATCCCTAGGACCTCCAAGTATCTTCTTTACAACACCCTTATACCAAGTTCCTTCCAACGGCTCACTGCAATGCAGTCAGAGTTGCTGTCCGAAGATCACCATTAGTTTTTCATTCCATTCTAGCCATTCAAAACCGCTACGTAGTGTCTCCACCTTCCACAGACGTTTCTGGCATTTCCATTTAAATAGGAATTGTCAGAATAAAATTTCATATTTTGCACCCAGGTTGATTCAATTTCCTTCCATATTACGAAGTATAATTTAACAGTAGAAGTGAAATAACAAGACTCCAGCTGTCCTACCCACTTATGTATCAAACAGAAAGGCCATATCTCCTTTGAAGGACACTAAAAAGCCCTTATTGGCTGTCCAGTCTGTCCAGTGTCAAATTACTTTGCTATTCTTAAATTCTGATCCTAGTTTTAGCATAGATGAAAACATGCAAATGTTGGGAAGACAAGAGGCTAATACATCACATCTGTTATTTATAGAACTTCCTTTTGGGGATTTTAAATTGTTTGACAAATGTTGGTTAGTCAGACATTCCCCTTTCACAGGAGAGGACTGTGGAGCAAACAGTGTCTCCTACAGGATTCTGTTATCGCCACACAGTGGGAAGGACACTTTTTCTCGGGTCCAGGCAGCGAGGTAGAGAGCACAACTGAAAAGTACAAAGTATTTTGAAAGGCACAATGTATTTCCTTTCTGTACGAGGCTATTTTTATAATAAATGAATTAATACATACATTGAAGTGCATTGGACTGGTTTCTCCTACATAAAAGGAAATATTAATTATGGAATAAAATAAAATTATTTAAAACAATAAATAATACCATCAATGTAAAACAAATTCCAGTACTTGTGAATATGTATTTTAGTTTCATAGACAAGAGTGCTATCACAGCTGCTTTCTCAAAAAGAAATCTGATGAAGCAGGTACTTCAAGTCTGAATGGCAAACAACACAAGGTCTGTTAAAAACCTCTCCTCTGAAGAAGGGCAAGGACTCTCCTGAGGTGCGTGACATATATCCAACATACCAACAAGCAAGAGAAGCTGAATGAAATTTTGAATTTTATACATGAAAATGTGACAAAATCTGGAAAATCACAGCCCTAAGGTCTCCAAACAGCAAACAACATGTTCAAATAACAAGTGATCTTTATGAGTGTCACAACAGACCATTAAGGGACGTATTTAAAGGTGTGTCATCCCTCTCTGGCTAACAAGCCACATGTGCAGGGGCTTAAGCACATGCTTAAATACCTCACAGGAGTAGAGATTAGAAGCATACTGCTAGGAAAAAATTCATGTGCTTTAGGCATAGCTAGCACAAGTTGTCATTTTTCTCCTTCCTTCTACATTGATATATAAAACTTAGTTTTTATTTACTGTTTGTCTTAATCCATTTTTAGTTGAAACATACATGGCAAAGTAACACAGGTATGTCACAGACAATAAAGGGAAGATGAGTTCTAAATGCCAAACCATTCCACAAAGCAGGCATTAAACAAACTTCCCATTTTTCATGAGAGACTAGTTACTGTACTTTTATTTTGTGCTTGTCAACTTAGGCCTTTATCTTCCTACCTTTTCAGACTCTACCATACCTCTCAAAGTACTGCTGAAATCACAGAGAATTTGCTAGGAACAAACATTCCACATAACTTTGTAATTTTTTTCTAGTACTTTGATTTCCTTTTCCAGTTTTCAACTTGCATGGAAGCCTCTATACTGTGGTCAATTTGGAAAACATACAGCCGATTTCCACAGGAAATCAATTTGGTCTTTCAGAGAGGAAATAAAGAAAAAAAACCAAACAAAAACCATACTAAAAAGCAAGTGAATTGAGATTGGGTGGTCTCCTAGGAAGTGACTCTGGATTTTTCTCTGTTCCACTTCACTGTATCTTCTTCAAACCACAGGGAACCAAATTTGAAGACATCATACAAGTAAGTTTTCCAGTTGATCTGCAGGGAGCTTACACACCAGCTGCCTGGATTTCATGGGATACGGCCTGAAATCTGATTTTCTCAACAATCCAACCCTACTCCCAGGAAACGGGATTTTTCCTCTTATTTTCCTTCTTCACACAACTGCAGAATAATGTGTAATTCTAAGACAATGACTGAATTGACATTAGTGCACACAGTTCATACCAGGAGTACACTTTTGAAACAGACTTCCCAATCGTTCCCACTTGTTGCTCTTTGTTTTCCATTGCAGAGCAGTCTGTGAGTGTCCAATCATCCTCAGCACCAGCTCTGCTGATCTGCTTCTACTGGACCCTTCTTCAGGTCTGATATATTAGTCTGGTATCTCTTCAGGACTAACATTAGTTTCAGGCACTGCTCTGTGAAAGGAGGTCAGCACTCTTCAGGCAGAGGACCCAGATTCATTATAATTCCAGGCAATACTGCTGGTCACTTGTCCAGGACCAAACCTTCTCCCTCAGTTTCTGGGTTGACTCCAAGCAGAGTTTATCTTCGTGTCAAGAGGGATGCAAGTTCAGAGAAAAGAGACTAGAGTGAAAGCATTTAGGTAATTTGATAGAAATTACTGAATTAAAATTTAAAATACTTGAAAAAACAAAATACCAAAAATTTAATGTCTGAATCAACACCTACAGAAATAGCAGCGGAGCAACACACCATCTTAAAATATATTCAAGGCTCTGTTTGACATCTACAATCCATGCAGTTGGTGCAAATAATACACTCATTAATTTGTCTATTTGATCCAGAAAACTACACCATTCCATTCCCTGTTATCCTCCGTCAATTATTCCTACTTCATTGTAATCCTCCAGACTGATATTCCATCAGTTTCACAGAAAAAAAAAAAAACATTCGTTTGCCCCAACATAGCAAAGAATGTTACCCTTAAGTACCAGGGTCCAGAGGAAAATAAAAAAATGCTGCATAGTGATGATCAGAAAAGGATATAATACTTAGAAACAAAAGAATGTATTTCTTACTTCTCTCCTGGACATGAGGACCCTAGTCCCACAGGACAGCCGCCTGGCTTTATTCTTCATGGTTTAAAATCCCGGTATGCTTATACTCGGCAGGATACTGCTCCATATTTAATATTCAGCCTAAATGTCTTGGAATCCAAAGCCATACAATAACACTGAGTAATATCCATATGTTTTATTTTTGGCTAAAAAGAAAAGGCATCAAACATAGGCACCATAAGTTGCTATGCCGTCCACATGACAGCCATGCTATTGCAAACCACATGTGATATTGCCAAGAAAAATATATACTGTAGAGACAAAAGTCCCACGCACATGGACAGAGATGAAATATTGCACAGCACTTGCATGCTTACCGCTGTAGGAAAGAGCAGGGCATTTCCAAGTGTGTTGCCACTCTGACACTCACAGACAAGCCCTGCTCCATCTCACAGCAGAGAGGTTGAGACGTCAGTACAGTGCCCTGTTGTGCTCTAACTGTTGGCACCGGCCACCTCCATTGCAGAACAGACATGAGAAAATATCTCCTCCCCTCTGCTCTCATGCTGCCTTCTTGCTCCAAACACAACTCCAAGCTTTGTGCTGGAACAGCACAAAATGTATGCTCAGCTGTGCGTTCCCTTTCGCCACCTCAGCGACACAGGAGAAAACCTTTGGCAGATAAATACAGAAAGCAGTTAAGGATCAAGATATCTTGAACATCATGGGGAAAAGGTTAGAGAAACTCAAATCTTTTAACAGACACTTGCCAGAAAAGCAATATTAAAAAGGCTGCAGCCTCTAAACTATGGTATCATCCAGCTTCTACCGTAGGGATGCATCTCTATTAGCATTTACCGCATTGCAGGGTTCATTTTAGGTTCAACTTTGTTTTGCATCTATACTTGGAGTCTTGCAATACCGCTCAAGCTCTGGTGCTGTCAAAGCACTTTCCTCCCTGGTGAAGTAAGGCTGAAGTCATGCATCAGAGCAGCATCGGTCTCACCCCACCTGAGATGGCGGCACAAGGCCCCCCTGTGGTTAGCACTCTACACATCCATGGTGCTCGCCGAGGCCCAGCAACTGAGGAAAACACTGGTCGTGGAACCTGACAGGTCACTGCAAATCAAACCCTGATTCTTTCCTCTTTGCGCCACCTCAGTCAGTAATACGCAGCTTAAGTTTCCGCAGGCAACTCGCCTCAGAGTCCTGCTATCATCGCTCAAGCTGAACAGGCTTTCTGGTCTTTTATCTCTGCCCAAAACAATCCTAAAATGCCATTAATTAACATATATTTTACTGAGGACTGGAACTTGCTCACAACTTCAAACTTTCACCAAAGAAACATCAGTAAGTCAGAAAATGATCTCCAAGGACTGTACATACTAGTAGTATGGAATTTAGTGAGGAAAATCCAGTGTTCAAAACTCTACAAACAAAGTTACAGATGGCGCAGTACTGCTGACTTTAACAACTTGACATCACGCTACAGCCTCACTAACTTTCTTCATACACTACAATGGCTAAATAGGAAAAACAAACAGGCATTTGCAGTCGGTGTAGAGATCACGTAGGTAGAATGAGGCAGAAAACTTCATGCTGCCTTTGCACTATTGAGTTCCTCACCCTCTCACTGCAAACATAGCAATTTGACCAATTCAGAGGTACAGTGAAAAGGTAGCGTACAAGCTTACAAAAGCAGAGAGATCCCATAGAAATATATGCATGTAACTGTCCAGCAAACATTCCTGCCTTCTCTATTCGATTTTGTATGTTGTTGCCTTTCTGTATGTTGATGAACACAAACATTAAGTGTGGCTGCCACACGTATGCACGCGCGCGCGCGCACGCACTCTCTCTCACCCCATTTGTGCAGTCCTGGATATAAATGAACTGATATTCCAAATCAGCTCAATGTAAACGAACTCCTATAGTGTGTATTTGTTCAACCAGTTAAATGTGTCAGCCTTAAATGCCTGCATTTATATTTATAACTGTGATATGAATTATGCATATGCATATATTAGTAGGCTCTCTGTCTTTCTCGTCTATTAAGCTTTGGGCTGGTCCCTTGGGAAGTCATTATCTACAGTGAGTTTCACAAGGGCTTGATGTGTCTCTACCAGAATTGTTATTGCATTGTACCTTCCCAGAAAGATTGTGATACTTTTCCCAGACACCTACAGTTCAAATCAGTGTTGACTATTTAATTGTCTAATAGCAGTGAGCGTTTTTCCCACCAAGACAAAATAGTGAAATTGAATTATCAGGAATATTACTGGTTTGTTTGTTCGGCTGGCTGTTTTTTTCCAGAGGCAGACAGAGCCATTAAACCAGCACTTGGACGGGTGCTGCTGGAACAATTTCAGTGGTGTTCTTTCCTCCGGCAATCCGCTTCAACTTACTCTTCTGTTTTCAAAGTAGGTTTTGATTTTGCTTTTTTTTTAACTGCCTCAGGAAGGCAACTTCGCCCAGTGTCGGCGCCGCCGCGGGACACGAAAAGCAGCCCGCGGTTTAGTCAGCGTATCCCGCTCAGCGACCAACACCCCGCTTCGCAGCCGAAAGGCGGCGGGAAAGCTTGCGTACCGCCATCCCCGCTGCCTCCGAGCCTCACCCCACCAAGGCAGCGGGGTGCGGGCGGCCACAGCACCCCTCTCTCGCCAGTAAAGCCCCAGGCCGTGCCGGCAGCGCTTGCGGCGTGGCTGTCCCCACGCCAGGGAGCCGCTGGGCACGAGGCGCCATCGGGCGCGAGGCGCCATCGGGCACGAGGCGCCATCGGCCGCCTCCCTGAGCCACAGGTTGGCTTTTTCCCACTCCCACGCCGCGTGGCACCCTCGTGCCGTGGGACTTCATGACTTTTCGACGCGTTTATTTCCCTCGCGAAGCCGCCCCGCCTCGGGCTCGGCGGGCTGGGCCGCCGCGGGGGCCCGGCGGCGGCTCTGAGGCGGCGGCTCTGAGGCGACGCCTCGCGCGGGGCCTCGGCGCCCTCCGCCGGCCGACGCGGGAAGAGCGGCGGCATCGGCCCGGCCCGGCCCTGCCCCGGGCGGCGGGGCCCAGCCGGGGCCGGGGGATGCCGGGGGGCTGCACAAGGGGCCGTGCGTGTGCCGCAGGAGGTGACGAGACGGGGAAGAAGCGCCGGTTCCCGCCCCAGCAGCCCTTTCTTCTGCGACCTGAGGAGCCCTCCACGCACCCAGCCACCCACCCCCCCCGCGGAGCCCCTCCAGCTGCCCTTTTGGCACGGCCCCGGCACCCTCCGCACGGCGTCTTATAAAAAAAGCCGGGCTGCCCGGCTGCCCGCCCCGGGGAAGGAAAAGCAAGCTGCGGGCTTCGCTTGCTTCCAAGTTGTAAAGTTAAAAATCACGATGCAAACTCGGCGCGGGGTCCCGACAAACGGCCGCTCCCGCAGGCGGCGCGGCTGGGGCGGGGGGGGGGGGGACGGACGGGGCATCCTTGGCTTTGTGCTTGTGGGGTTTTTTTTAAATAAAATGACCGCCCCACCTCCCAGAGCAGAGGCGAACGGGGGGGGCCCGGGGAGGGGAGGCTGGCAGCGTTCGTGCCCCCCGGGCTCGGGTGGCGGGAGGCTGCAGCGAGCAGAACCCCAACCCTGGGGGCGGCTCCTGCCGGAGCCCCTCGCCGGGGTATTTGGGCGGGGGGGGTGCGGGGGTACCCAACCCCAGTCGGGAGCACTTTCGGAATAACACGGAAGCCAGCCCGAGGTTTCCAGCGTCTCCGTGCCCCGGGCGAGCGCTTCGCTCCGGAGGGAGCCGGCAGTGCCCGGCCCGTCGGGCAGGGCGAGCCCCACGGCGGCGCCGGCCGGCCGGCGGGCGGGCGGGCGGGAGGGAGCCCCGCTCCCCCCGTGAAGCACGGACGCGGACAGACGGACACGCAGACGCACACACGCAGACACACAACCGGTCCCGGCGGCGGGGGGCGGCCCCGGCCTGCGTCAGCGCTGTGCAAACACCGCCGCGGCGCCCGCCGCTATTTAAGGGGCCGGGGCTGAGTCGCCCCCCAAGTTCCCTGCCTGGGCACACAGGGGCCTCGCTCCCTCCTCGGGTCCGGCCGCGGGAAGGCGCAGCGGGAAGGTAGGAAGCACCTGACA
The DNA here is from genome assembly GCA_031468815.1 of Morus bassanus. Lineage (NCBI taxonomy): Eukaryota > Metazoa > Chordata > Aves > Suliformes > Sulidae > Morus > Morus bassanus. The sequence goes on along the minus strand of CM062567.1, from coordinate 50,390,428 downwards.
CCCGCCCTGACTGGGGCGGGGGGCGGCGGAGGGGGGGGGGCGAGAAATGGGGGTGCGCGGCGGCCCCGCAGGCATCCCGCCCCGGGCTGGGGGGAACGCAGCCGGCCTCGGCGGCGAGAGGGGCCGGGGCGAGGGTTTGCGGGGGGCGGCGGGGCCGGGGGGAGCCGCTGCGGGAGGAGGGGCCGCCTGCGGCGAGGTTTTGGGGTGGGGGCCGGTAGGACGGGGGTACGCGCGTGTCCAAGTGCAGGGGTCGGGTCGGTTGAAGAGGTCGCTCTGTGGAGAGGAGGCAGCGCCCCTTGGGTGTCTGAGTCCCAAAACCTACGCGGTGCGTCGCCAATAACCGTGGCATTCTGACATTTTTCATTCATCTCCTAACAACATTAAAAAAAGCCACGTTTTTATGCATCGCAGATGTTTTCCCGTCTAGTGTATGTGGTGGGCAAATAAACTTAGCTTTCTCTTCTAAAATTAAGAGATTATGTTCAGTATACTGTTCAAAAAAAAAAAGAAACGATTCAAAAATTCTCATATGGATGAGATAATTCATGTATATTTATAAATGGAAATTACCCCTATACCATTAAGTACGAGGTACCTTGTTTTTCCTAATAACTGAGAATATCTTCTGTGTTTCCGGAAAGATACTATTTCGGCTTATATGATGAAACAATCTAGTAAAATGACATCGTTTTGTCTAATACTTGTTTAAGGGAGCAGTAAAAAAATTGGTACACTTGAATTCTCCGTTTTATACAAAGAATATTGTTAAAAGTTGCACATTGTTTCTTACAGCTTTTCATTAAACAGGTTTTACCACCTCAGCTTTTAGATCAAATGCTTGGGAGGGGGTGTTAGGTTTTGTTTTTTCTTTCCTTGGGATAGGTTTTTGGTTTTACTTTCTGTATATGGCAAGGTGAAACCTCTTGAACGCTAAAGTTCAAACCAGTGAAGGGTTAATAGAGTAAAGGTTCTTCAAAGAACTTGTCAAAATTGAGTATTTGTAATAACAGCAGATTTTAGTACAACAGCAAAATACTGTACTGTTTGAATCCTGAGATTTTTCGCAGAGCTGGATACATCTCCCTTATGGTTTAATGAAATACAGCTTCCAAGGAAGAAAAGCAAATATGAATTGAGTAGAACGGGGAGACATAGCACGTACTACAGTGAATTAGTTTTATTCCTTCCGATGTATCTTCCTCTTACCAATGGTTATTTAACTATTTATGTACACGTTTTCCAATTTAAGACAGACCCCACAGTTACCTGCGTTAAAACCAAAAAGCCCACAACCCTCATTTGCTCAGAAACCAGCACCCCCAATGGAAGGTGGGCGTAGGGACAACACACAACGTAGTAAATCTGATCATTTTAACAGCCTATCATTCCTTTTCTCTCCAGCAATGTACAGCGGTATATGCATCTGCGTGTTCCTTGCTGTGCTCTCAGTGAGCTCTTTTGGACAGCAAACTGCGGGCTCGCACAATGGGAATCCACTGGCTGCTGAGCTTGAGCAGACCTTGACAGAACATCACCGGCACGTCCGTGCCCCTTCGTCTGCTGGCCCGCTGAAATCTGTGCCACGGCTGGATGGAAGCGTTGACCAAAGAGCTAACATTGGCGCTCTGTTGGCCAAATATCTCCAGCAAGCCAGGAAAGGTACTGGTTATAGCTTGCTTACTGTGCTACTTCTGTGTCAGTGGACTTTCCTGCAGGGATACCTAGATGTTAAGATAACCCTGTCATCATCTAGCATGAGTTCCTAGAGAAGACAGAAGGTAGATTTTGCCTGGTTATTCCTGAAGTAGAGAGCATTCTCTCACTTACTGCAAAACTCCTCAAAAAAAAAAAAAAAAGACATAGCAGCCACTGACTGAGAGCTTCATACAGGTAACTGAAGAAAATGTAACCTACCTGTCCGGTCATAGTTCAGCTTTTATTTTTAACTTACTATTTTCATAGCCTTGTAATTATTTTGGTATTATTTTCAGCATGTTGTATCTCAGATAAAATAGAGTAATTGCATTTTCTTCAAACTTTTCCATTTAGTTAACCTCCTCCCTCCCTTTTTAGAAGTTAGAAAAGCAGGAAAACTTTTCTGAGGCTAAATACAGAACAAACGGGTAACCTCACCTCAGCCAGAAATACCTGTACCAGGGAAATCTTCTGAGTATTGGATTTTCCACGTATTTGTTCCCAGAGGAGGTTACAAAAGTGTGAAAGCTTTTGAAAGATCAGAACTCACATTTATGAATGTAATAACTAAAAGCAGTGATAAGTAAAAGCACATTTGCTTCAAAGCATGTCAGTTCCTGTTAGGTTTTTGGTCTCAGGCAGCCTGAGAGCACAGTCTTGCAGTTACTTAAAACCTCCATGGCACTGCATTTGTAACAAGGGCGAGAAGCACCGGTAGAGTAGTGGAATTAAAGGGCTTCATTCTTATCATGTGATTTATTAGCCACTTGAGGAAACAATTATATTACATATATGAGCTAGCAAGAGAAAGAGTAAAGCTGTCCATGTTGACATCTTACAGCATATGTTTTACATAGACAGAAACGCAAGCTGTCTGCGCTACCGGTAAGAATGAAGGATCAAAATCATTTCCCACTGAAACTCCCCCCAAGAAAACATTTTTCCTTTTGAACTGTCTCATCTCTGTATTGCTTTGTACCTCAGTAGACTAACACCGTGGGCAGCCTTTTGACTGCCAACCTCAACAAAAGCCACTACACAAATCTTGTTTACTTCGGATAGCTTCGCTCCAGACTATCCACTGTACTGAGGGGACAGAGGACATCTGAGAAGCAAAAAGGGCTCAAGGGCAAGGCAGTAATGAGGATTACCTGGACATACAGACGTTGAGAAACTAATTTACTCCCAGTTCCAGACTGTGCTTAGGATAAAATTAACTTCATATAAGTACGAGCTTTCTCCTCTCCTGTCTCTCCACACAACCTTATGCAGATCATTTAACCCTCCCCTCTTGATAGCCTCACTGCTGACCTCTATGCTAGGCATAATCCTATTCTTATTTTTGATGGCCGTCTGCAATTCAGAGATGCCATATGTATTTTATGCATTACACATGCAGCTGTACATGTTCATCTGTGTACATAGAATAGGGCCAAATCAAACAACAGAAAAAGAACCACTTTTAATACAGCCTGAGACACTTCATCTCATGTTACCAATTTGCACAATATCCATTAAGGAGCTTCTTTTAGAAGTTCACATAATCTAATGGAAAGAGAATTCAGATATGAAATTCCACAAGTCAATGCTACAGCCAAAGCTGTTACTGAATAAGAATCTGATTGCAGGAGTCTACAAAGCAGAATCCTCATTACCTTTCCCCAGTGTAGTCATTGTCACCCACTTACACGGAAGCCAAACTCCTCATTCTAGTTTATGTAGCCATTATATTCCCTTAAATATCTGGCTGACATTTCCAAATAGCTTAACCAGATAAAGTGAAAAAAACACTTTGAATTTAAGATGTCTTTCTGGTAAGTGTTAATATGGGGGAGAATTTCTTGCATACGTGTTAACAGACATATATAATTAACTCTACAAAGTGACTGTTAGCAGATGATGGGATTCTTGTGATGTGACTAGGCTAGTTGGACTCTGGTTTGTAGACATACTTGCTAGTTACAGAAGAGAAGATTCACAGGAACAAACAAGTATTTACTTAATTTATAACAATACATACAGTGTTCCCATCAAAACATTATATTCTCATTTAATATAAAGGTTCTGGGCAGTGCTTCAGAAATCTCTGCAGAACACTCACATCTACTGTATTAGTCACTTCTAACCTGTCTAAACCATAATACTCTCTTTCCCCCTAAATGGAATTTTCTAGTGAGTCTGGGAATTTGCTGGCATTAGCAGTCATCACTGATTGCAGCATTTGCCCTTGTGATTAATAGAAAGGCTCATTTTGGACAATATTTCCAGTGTCCACTATTGAACAGAGTTAAATTCTCTCAAGAAGTTAGGGCTAGAAGTCTCCTTCCCTGGAGACATTCAAAACCCGCCTGGATGCGGTCCTGTGCCCCCTGCTCTAGGTGTGCCTGCTCAAGCAGGGGGGTTGGACGAGATGATCTCCAGAGGTCCCTTCCAACCCCTACCATTCTGTGATTCTGTGACTAGATGGTGGCCTCGTAGCCAAACTGCTACAACTTTGAATACGTTTGCTGTACATTGGTTCTGCAGTATCCACAGGACATCTCCAGTGGTTTGAGGCAAGGTAATTAAGGTGCTGTTATAAAATTCATTTTACTATTTGTGACCCCTAGCTTTCAATTAACTTTGTCTGCAGGCTTTCAGCATGAATCTGGCACCGTGTAGAAGAGACGCTGTAGCTGTCAAGTCAGTGACATGCACATTTACTATCCTCTAAGGAGCCCTTGCCAGGCCAGACCATAATGGCACCAGGGGAGCCATTACAGCCCACAGGTCACTGCAGGCTCAGAAGTCTCTTAAATTCCAACATCTGAGTGATGGTTCTGCACTGTCTTAGCCCTGCCTGCTTATAGTGCCAAGAAGCCATTCTCATCAACTTAATTATGTATTTTGAATTATGAATGTGAATTTCTTGGGGTTTGAGCGTTTAATGGTAGACATTCTTTTCTAGAGAGAATTAAATTTTTTGCCATTTTGTTTTAGGTAAATGTCTAATACATGGCTGGTTTCTTTTTTTTTGGTACCTTTTGACTCTCTTATCCCTCTGCAACCACTAACAAAATAATGCAGTTGTTTTTGTTTTTAATGGATCGTGTTCATTATAAATCATTACATGAGGAAAACCTTGAAATATAAAAGCACAGAGTCACCAAGGGTTCCTTCAAAACACAAGAAACCATAAGCAAGGCAGTTGTGTAGATTTGGATTTGTGGGGTTTGAGTTGGGCTTCTTTTCCTTTTTGATCAGTTCAAGTGTTCCTCGAGCCTCAGTCTGCATCGAATACTAATAAATTGAATCTGGACCTTCCTCACTGAAGGCTTAAGCTCAGTCTAATTATTGGCACATGTCAGTTTTGGCTGTTTTCAGGGAGTACAGAGAGAAGTAATTTACCTTTCACTGCATTTTCAGTTACACAGCGTGATGATGTCAAACCAGAGGATTTTTTTTTAAAGCATAAATTCTCCTTGCAAACAGTTTTTGTCCGATGCCCTAAGCAAGGAAGACAGAAAGGCTAAGGCAAGATCAGACAGAGATCAGCATCCAACCCTTGTGCAAAAGGAATTATGAAAGCTTTGGATAAGCAATGAAAATATCACTGACATAGTAATAAGCCCTCTATAATTCCAGCAATAGACATCTCTAGCTATAAATTCAAGACGCAACTTTGTCAGTTTCAGGACTATTCCCACTTCTCTACAAAACCTGGGATTCATAACTCTACCCTGCTTGTTACAGAATTTGCACTGTAAGAGCTCCTGTACTTACATTTATGGCTCTTCAGACAACATGGGACTGTGGTGGAGTCCTGCCTCAGGCCTGAGTCTGCTCTCAAGCACAGTTATTTTGCCTCTAGAGCAGCTCTCCCAATACCAGCGAGCAAGGGTGTGGTCTGACAGGGAGAGTGGGAAATGGTCTGAACTTTGTTTCTCTCTCTCTCTCTCTCTCTCTAGTGAAATAGGAAAGAAAAAGGAGAAATGCACCCATGTTCCCTCCCAGCAGCCAGGAGGGAGAAAATGATCTGTTTATTTTACAATAAAAACCCAAGCCACTTTCAGGACATTACCCGTAACATTTCTATGACGTTTTCCCCAATGACATGACGTAGTGTTACATGGTCTGTATTAAGTCACAGTTTCAACTATTGCATAATCTGCTAATGAGTACAAAACAGATCAGCAAATCGATGAACCTGAAAAATGTGTCCACTTACTCTTTGCTCTCCCAAATGCTTTTTCTTTAGGTCCCACTGGAAGGCTCTCAGTTATGGGAAACAGGGTACAGAGCATTGATCCTACGCACAGGATAAATGACAGAGACTACATGGGCTGGATGGATTTTGGTCGCCGCAGTGCTGAAGAATACGAATACTCCTCCTAAAGAACAGCAGACTATAGCAACAGAAAAAAAATCACACTCCCATGTCTGTACAGAAAGAGAAAAATTAATTTGTTGTCCTCTTCGAATCAGTGTTTTAAAATATACCATGTATTTGATGTAAATTTGTCTGTAAGACTATACAATGTAATATATACATATGCAGAATTTTCCAGAAAATGTTTTCTTTCTTTTGTGGTTTCTCATATGCTGATATTATATTAAAATGATTTCACTTATTCCTTCTTGTCCTGTCACCGCATGTTGCTGGGTATCTTACTATAAGGAGAGGCAGGGAAATGCTTTCATTCTGCAATGTAAATATACTCCGTGTGCTGAGTAGTCAGACAAATGAGCCACTTCTTAGAGAAATCTTGTGACAGTCCCAATAGCTGTGAACTCTAAGGGGAACTTGTCCAAATATAAACACAACACAATACTGCCAGAAAAGGCCAGCTATCTTCATGGTGACCCCATTTATAAAGGACTGAGTTGTACACCAGGCCCACGTGTTTGGAGTGAATAGTCCACAGTGCTAAAACTAAAAGAAAAAGAGGAACGGCACCAACCTGTTTCACCTTCCTGGCTTATTTATTTCATATTGTGAACTAAATGTGAAAGTTCTGCTGACGGCTGCGAATCATGGAATAAACAGAGCATTCCCTGCCGTGTGGTGAGCCAAGCGTTCATTTGGGGAGGGGGCAAGGAAAGTTCCCTGAACGGAGCAGAGGCTGATCCTGAGGGAAGGGGGAGGATGTATCAGAGCAGTCTAGTCACAGTGTGCTAAAAGGAAACGGGTCGCTCACAAGCATCGCAGAGGCAGCCTGAGTTAGCTATCGCCCACCGGCATGGAGAGAAGGAGGGAGATTGTGCCCAGCCCCTACCTGGCACAGAGCAAGGCAGAGAGCACCACGCTCGCAGCCAGGCAGTGATCCCTGCTTGTGCAAAACTGGCACGCTGGGGACTCTGCCCAGCGAGTCCCCTCGCCGCTCCCGCCTGCAGGCGGGCAGGCTGCAAAAACTGTTTTACCTGCACTCTGCTCCTTCCCCCCAGGTAACCCCTCCTGCGGCTCCTGGGTCTGCCTCAGCAGCTGGTTCTCTCACATCTAAGGAATTCCCTAAACTGAAAAAGGAGGTGATTTTTGCATTGCATGGTTCACAGAATTTGTCCTGAACGTGTGCATTAATAAGAAAAGGAATGCATTTTTCACATGCTGAAAAGCAGGTGCTTGCCAAAGGAAAGGGGCCGGTGGGTATCTCTGGAGCAACTCCTGCAGCAGTTAGTAGGCAAAAACCAATGCATAGAAAATAATACACAGAAAATATTTGTACTAAACCCAATTCTAACAAAACCAAGGAGACTGGGAAACAAACCAAAATGGTTAGGCCAAGGGCTGAACACAAAAACATTTTGAGGAGTTGTTGCCAACAGCAGCTGGGAGAGCAGACACCACCGCAGAAATTGGCAAGGAAAGGGAAGCTTTAGCAAATGGTAACGGGGAATTTTCTTTTCTAGTAACACCAAATCTCTCTTTTTGTGGATCTCATCTTGAAAACATGGAACTGCTTTTCTGCATGACCTTTTCTTCCTCTCAGGCTCCTTCCAGTCAACCAGTTTCCAAGTCACCTAGTCTGGCTTTTTTCGGTTCCTTTCCAAACTTAATGAGTCCCTAAACACCTCAATTCTCACCTTAGTTTTGACTATTGCCCATGGAAGACAGTCCAAAGTGCCCATTTTTCCAAAACTTTCAAACAAGAGATTAAAACCAATTAATCTATTTTTTTTTTAAACCGAGGAAAATACAAATTAATCTAAAAATACGTAGATTAAAACATTTCTCACTGAAGCTATGTTTTTTTTAAAAGTAACTTGGGAGAAAATGAAGTTCTTCCTTTGCTGTCTTTTAACTTAATGACAGGAATGTTCAAACAACATTTCAAAATGTTTCTATCCCTGGCTTATTTATGGAAGGATGTAATATTGTAATATTGCTGGGGGGGGGGGGGTGTGATGTTACAAATCTAGACTTACTACTGGGGAATGTTGTCATTAGGAAAAAAACCAAACTTTTTTTTTCTCTCCTCTGTCTCATTCCCTCCAGGCAGGGGAATGGAGGGACAAAGAGGTTTCCTCCCATTACTGCCTCTCCTGAAGGTCTCTGAAGATGTCTATGAAAGTGTGTGGCCCTCAGTGCAGCCGGGTGACAGTTTCAGGAGGTTTTGCAAGTCGCTCCCCCAGGACAGGGGCAGCTTTTTTGTTGCCTGCCGCACATAAAATGGTTTCACCGCCTGGCTGCTCACAAGGCTTCCAGGTAAGAGGAGCCCCACAGCCCCGTCCTTTGTGGTGCAAAACTCCTGCTCATGGTCCCTGGGGTGGTGGTGGTGGTGGGGCTTCACTGCCCTTGCGCTTATCAGAGTTGGACGTTCTGTATCCCAAACAGGTGAGTAACTTCCAAGGCACCATTCCCAGGCACAGAATAATGCTACCACCCCTGCCAAGCTACCACCACCATTGCTTTTGACCAGCCATTTGCTCATTTTAAATCACAAAAATGCCAATTACGGAAAAAGTAGTTCCACCTGTGAAATCTGCTTTCTCCTTGTGCTACGACTGCAAGCAAGGTTTGTCTGTTTTTGAAAGTGATTAAGAGAAAGCGCTACTTTTCTTTGCCAGCCCACTGCCAGCGTGATATTTGTAAGTAATCTGCCACCTTTCCTGGATGCCAGAGAGCTTCAGACAAAACTTGGTCTAATTTTTTTTACAGTCACTGCACATGCTGGTTTTAATATTTAAGCTGTACCAGTGCTGTAAAATAAATCAAGGGAATAAAGGGAGTTGTGGTGGTGACTCACCTGGCATCCAAATGAAGATTGAAAACATACATCATTTAATCTCATTTGTTTTCCCTGTCTCCAGACCGAAGGCTTTAGCCAGTCAGTACGGGTAAATGGGGGCCCTCTTCTGACTGGACGTTGAAATAACTATCAAATGAAAGTGCGCTTTCCAGATGGCCTGATCCTGCCATTGTTTGCTCTATTTGCAGATGCTTCTTGGGTCCACCTGTCCCTCAGCCTTTTAGCAGAAAACAGCTTCTTGCTAACCCTCACCTGGATTTCAGGCAGGTGTTGAACTGCCCAGCCCTGACACATCCGCATGGAGACGCATCCCAGGGCAACACAAAGCTGCACAACCACAGCCCTGCTCAGGTGAGGCATCCTGCTGGAGCAGGAGCCATTCAGGATTGCAAGTCAGGACCTTCAGGCCTAAATTCTGCCAGAGACCCTCTTTACCACCCAAAACCCAGCTCAGGACTAACATGGTTTTTCAGGTGCTGCTAAGATACAAACTTGTAGCTGCAGGGGACATCTCTTCTTCATTCTTAACACTCACAGGAGAACTGGTTTGGGGACAATTGTACTAATCATTAAGATAAGAGGAACTGTTGCTCTAGGCACAGCAGTGTTCCTGGAGGCAAGGGGGAGCTGGCTGTAAGCTGCTCAGCAAGGTCCTCCTCTTCCTCAAAACAGTTACCTGCTCCTCTGGGAGCAGAAGAAATTTCCCAGATGGGAAAAAGTTGTAAAGGCTGCTGAGACATTGTTCAGCTCCCACCCGACCTGGAGGTGCTAACTGGAGCTAAACAGGGCAGACAGCAAATTCGGGAAAGTCAAGCAACACTGGTAGCTGCAATGCTCATCCCAGGGCATTAGTGAAGCCAGCGTCCAGGCTGCCCTGTTTTAACTCAAGGGAAACCGCAGCCTCGGGGATGGAGCCCCTGCAGCTGGATACAAGACCCTCGAGTCCAGCAAAGGTTTTGGGCTGAGAAGTTCCCTGCAGATTTCAGCACATGCAGCAGTGTATTGGCACAACCTCCTGGTGCTTGTCTGGGAGGTGAGTTTCCCAGCACTGCCAACTCTTTGACATTTAATTTAGCTTTACTCGAAAGCATCTTTATGGAAGCATGTGTATAGCGGCTAAATTAACACTGGAAAAATAGCAAATCGATACCTTTTTGCATTTAAAGACAGTTTGTTTTCTCCATGGGCTTGATTCAATTAGTTCTATATCGGCTTTATTAACTTAATTTCAAAACAGTTGCTGGGCAAATCTCCATGAACAGAGCAGCATACTGCAAACTCCATGTAAATGAGCGGGGAAGAGCCTGTGGCTCTGCCCTTGCAGGGCCATGCATACGGCAGCTGTGAAAAAAAGGGTAGCAAGTGCTTTTCCTGGGGATGAGGGCATATCCAAGCAGCCCCCCGAGAGCAAGGCAGCTCTCCCTGGGAGCTGGGGTAGCACATAACAGAAAGCTCAGCTACGCCAATGCACCTGATCCTGAACAGTCTCATCTGCCCTGGTATATGTTGCATTAAACAAAAAGTGCTAAAACCAAAAAAGCAACATGCGGATCACAGAGCCCAGTGCTCGGCTATTATGAGACACTGGAGTTCATACTGATTTTCGAAAGTGACTTTGCCTTCCTCCCTGCCTGCCCGTTGCACCACAATCTCCTCCTGTGGCAACATCCGTTTTGCTACAGGAATGCATGTGGATCCTGCTCTGCTCTCCCACACTTCGCTGCATCACCGGCGCCTCTGTCCTCACTGCACGTGGGCCGAGGACACGCCGCAGCCAGATGTTCCCAGCTACAGCCCAGCTCTGCACGTTTCAGCGAGCTCCAGCACCCAGAGCGCAAACCAGGCAGTCCCTCTCCACAGCCCGACTGGAGGAATTTGCAAGTCAGACAAAATGTGAATGTTATAATGTCCTAGCAGAGCACTGAAAGGCTTTTCTGTGTGTTTGATTTTTGTATCCCCTGAGTTCATTAAAATTCTCTTAAAGAAAGAAAAAAAAATCTGGCTGTGGGCTTGTTAAAGCCTTAATCATTCCTAAGTGCTTGTGTCAATTGAACAGCAGTTGGATTCAGCACAGCTTGAAGCCTATTACAGCAGGACAATAATGTCTATAATCTTTTAAATACAAACATTATCGGCTTCTTGAGTATATGCCATTCTCACATGTAAGCCCACTGCCTACATTACAGCTAAGGACATTGCTAAACACCAATAACTTTCAGGCCTTTTATTATTTTTCTTGCTATTCTGTGGTCTCGGTTGGCTTGTTAACTGAATTAAAGCAGGTCTGAACGGTGCCCAGCGAGATGCCGTGGCACAGCTGAACAATGCTAATTCTTCAACATGAACCCAAGCTACAGGCAGCAGATCCTGTCTGTACCAGAGGAAGGCAGGACACATCTCACCGACATTGCTGGACTTTCAATTCGATACGGGGAGCTGCCAACAAATGTGTTCAGGAAGTTGGGAGCAACTGTTAAATGTCTGTGCACTACAGCGTTATGTTGTGGGGCCATCCAGTGCTCTGGAGACATGCAAAAGGAAGGAAGGAGGAGCCTCAAAAGGCTGAAATACCAGTCTTGAATCTCCAGAGAACATCCTATGTGTCCACAGCCGTCTTAGACACACAGTTCTCAGCACCTCACCCTCCTCTCACCTGCAACTCAGCTTTCAGAGGTGGATGACCACGTCCCTTGCTGTGGCGTAGTGAAGATGCATCCAGTAAAGTTTCTGAGATACCCGGATATTGCAAGGATGGGGGACCATTTCAGAGCAGAGGCACCAGTTCATCAGCTGTTTGGCCTTCTGATTTTTTGTTTATGCAGTAGTTCTGTTCTGCTTTGAAATCGACTGAGTGCATTAAATATGTCGGCTTAGTTTCCAGATGCAGAAATAGGGTGTTTCCTCCAAAATCCACTGAAATCACTAGGGTGAAGCATCTCACAGAGAACAGTCCTATACCCCAGTAGACTTCCTACCCCTGCACAATTGCCAGTTGCTCATTTTGTACCCTGAGGAGTTTGGCCTGACTCAGCTTTGATTTCTCTTGAACTCAGTGGGCTGCACTTATTCCCTCTTTGGTTTCTCTGTGGCCGCCTTAGTCAATGTGGGTATTTGATCAGTTTTCCTTTCCCAGGAATGCAATCTCGAAGCCCAGTTCTTCTGTAGAGCCTTCAGTGAATACTAAACCTCTGGATTTTCATGGCTGTATAAAACCCAAGCTTCCCCAGATTCCAGGTCTTTGGGAAAGCTGGGTTTATAATTCACCCTCAGACATATGATACCCTGAAAGTCAGTATATCCACATGTACTCGCTTATTAAACACCATTGCTGTTCACTTGGCTGGCACAGAAGATGCATATCTCCAAACAAAGAAGTGACAAACCCAGCATTACATGCATCCTTCTGGATACTTTTTTTAAAAGTCAGAAAATAACAATACAGCACAAACAACAAATCCCAAATATTTATTCTTTCTGAAGACAAAGATTTAGATCACTGCAAGAGCATTCATGAACATCAGCAAGGATAGGTGAGGGGAATGTTTTGGGTTTGTGTGGCAAGGTTTTGGTACTGGGGGGCTACAGGGATGGATTCTGTGAGAAGCTGCTAGAAGCTTCCCCTATGTCCAGTAGAGCCAATGCCAGCCAGCTCCAAGATGGACGCATCACTGGCCAAGGCCGAGCCCACCAGCGACGGTGGTAGTGCCTCTGGGATAACGTATTTAAGAAGGGGGAAAAAAAAAACCTGTGCAATTGCAGCTGGAGAGAGGAGTGAGAAGATGTGAGAGGAACAGCCCTGCAGACATCCAGGTCAGTGAAGAAGGAGGAGGAGGAGATGCTCCAGGCACCAGAGCAGAGATTCCCCTGCAGCCCATGGTGAAGACCACGGTGAGGCAGGCTGTCCCCCTGCAGCCCATGGAGGTTCATGGTGGAGCAGATATCCACCTGCAGCCCATGGAGGACCCCACACCAGAGCAGGTGGATGTGCCCGAAGGAGGTTGTGACCCTGTGGGAAGCCAGCGCTGGAGCAGGCTCCTGGCAGGACCTGTGGCCCCATGGAGAGAGGAGCCCACGCTGGGGCAGGTTTGCTGGCAGGGCTTGTGACCCCATGAGGGACCCGCACTGGAGCAGTCTGTTCCTGAAGGACTGCAACCCGTGGAAAGGACCCACGCTGGAGCAGTCTGTGAAGAACTGCAGCCTGTGGGAAGGACCCACGTTGGAGAAGTTCGTGGAGGACTGTCTCCCGTGGGAGGGACCCCACGCTGGAGGAGGGGAAGAGTGTGAGGAGTCCTCCTGAGGAGGAAGGAGTGGCAGAGACAACGTGTGATGAACTGACCACAACCCCATTCCCCGTCACCCTGTGCCACTGGTGGGGAGGAGGTAGAGAAAATTGGGAGAGAAATTAAGCTTGGGAAGAAGGGAGGGGTGGGGGGAAGGTGTTTTAAGACTTGGTTTTATTTCTCATTACCCTACTCTGATTTGATTGTTAATAAATTAAGCTAATTTCCCCAAGTTGAGTCTGTTTTGCCTGTGACGGTAACTGCTGAGTGATCTCTCCCTGCCCTTATCTCACCCCATGAGCTTTTTGTTACATTTTCTCTCCCCTGCCCAGTTGAGGAGAGAGGAGTGATAGAGCAGCTTTGGTGGGCACCTGGCATCCAGCTGACCACAGGGGGAAAAAAGGCTATTAATTTTAGAAAGAGAAAAGATGTAAAAAGGGGATACCCATCGAAGATGCTTCCTGTGTCATACAAAACTCAGCCAGGACCCTGAGCGTCACCACAGTGCCACAGCACCCAGTGCAGCTCAGCAAGAAGTGACGGCAGCTGGGAGGGCTGTGCAAATGACAGCCCACGCTCTTACATGACAAAGAGTAGGCAGGGAGGCAAAGCCAGGCCAGGGTTGCACGCAGGGGAGAGAACAGAGCAAGAAGTGAGCAGAGCGTTGCAGAACTGCAATGCTGGAAGTGTCACAGGGGATTTTTCAGCTTCCTGGGTCAGAGACATGTAACAGCACAGAAACACAGGCTAGAAGCTCGTACAGTGTTGAAGATTAGGGCTGATCCTTGGTTACCCAGGCTGGGGGCTGATGGCATATTTCACTTGAGCACATACTTTCCTTTCAGAGTGAAGAACACAGCCCTTCGCTGCACGGCAGGTGCCGCAGCAGCTCCTGTGGCAGAACTGCTCCCAGCCGGTGTGGGTGAGCGGTTTCCAAGAGCTCTCTGTGAGCCATGGAAAGTGCTGGGGAGCACTGGGGTGCCCTGCTCTGGGAAGCAGAGAGAAGGCAGCAGCTACTGCAGGTACAGAAAGAACTACCAAGGCAGGAGAAATCCCACCACACACAGAGCTTATGAAATTGAAGACAGCAGGCTAGCCAGCCTAAGGCAACAGTTTATGCAGAACCAGCAAACATTTGTTTTGCAAGTCATGAGGGTTTACAATTAGTTTATGTAAGCTGTGAAAGGTCATTTGAAAGCATCTATACAACCAACAGCTCCCTCTAGGAGCAGGTGGAACCCCGGGAGGTAGGGTCCTACAGGGCTACCCAGCACAGCCGCAGCTGAGCTGGTGTAGAACCGTGCAGGGAACTGCGTTACACTTAATTTTCATCGTTCATACAACTGCCTCACAAACCTTCCTGGGAGCAATCAAATAATTTTATCTACCCATTTTCTGCTGCACATTAACTTCTTTTGCCTTTCCTGGCTCATACATCACTGGCACTTGTCCCCTGGTTGCACTGTCAATGAGCTCAGGGGTTGAAGCTTCTGACCAAGGTGACAGATGAAGGGATACAGGAACTGGACTTGTGGGGCTGGGTCCTCACTCCCAAAGGCTCAGGAAGGTACCGCAGGAGGCCACCAGCTCCTGACTTTGTCCATTGCGATATCCAGATAAAACATGTGAGCCTGTAAAAAAAGGACTTACGTTGTCTGAATTACTATTTATAATCTTACTTTTTAGCTACAATAGGAGAAAATATCTTCCTCAAAATGCTCATGTGTTAATACTACAGTCTTGTGATAAGATATGTGCAGGTAGCCCCTACGGTGGCAAAACTCTCCAATTTAAGTGGGAGTCCTTCTAGGCTCATGGCTCTGTGAATATTTGCTTTTTAAAGGAGGGCAGGACAGATCAGGTCCAGATGGACCAAACAAGCTCCAGATACAGTATTTATCACTAACAGAATGCAGTTTTCTCCAAGTAGAACTATTCTCTTTTTAAACCTTAAGCATCAGCTTTTGTTAGTAGGTCCCACTACAAGTACTTATGAGGGATTCCCTCCTTGCTCTCTCTTCTGCACACATCTGTGATGGTTTCCCATCCCATTTCACATGTACACACCCTCCCACAAGTTAACTGAATCCCAAATCCTACTCATCCTAAAGCCACGGGCACCCTATGGACCAGCCTCAGCTCCCCCCCTTCATTGGAGTGGCACTTGTTTAACTCAGCCTGTCCTCAGGCCTGGAGGGCTGGATGCACTGCGCGCCTCCCAGATCCCTCCCGTTAACCATTAACTTTCTGATCATGAGCCTCCCCGGGGCTCGGAGCTGGGCCGAAGGAAGGATGAGTCTCTGTACTCACTGACACAGTACCAGTGCAGCATGGCATCAGCCTTTCTCACAGTTGTCGTGTGGCATTGCATCATACTACTGCACGCCCTCCTGAAGTTTATTTTGGCATTACTGCTCTCCAGTTTTCTCTCTGTAGCAAGTATGTGACATAAATGGGATTATTTCCCTCCCACCCTCGCACACAACCCTCTCTTCAATGTACTGCTCCTCCAGGGAGCTCTTTTATCACTACTTAGCTCTCACCACGTGTGCAGAGTTTTTGAGTTTCTCATTACCTGGCATTTAATCAGGGGCTGTTTTCTCCCTCAGTAACGAAGATACTAGCTAACAGCAGACCTCACTTCTGTCTCTTGGAAAACACAGGATGTTTCCTCCTTCCTCTGTACTGTCACATTTTGTCACTATAGTTTTTGCATCATATTAGGCAGGAGACTTCACACCCCCCTCCTGATCAAAATACACAAACCACACAACATCCGATTTTTCTTTCTTGGAACTCAAAAATAAAAAACTGCAATCACTTGTATATTTTTTTTGTTTTGACCTAAGTTTCACCAGTTCCAGCAATCTTAAAATCTCAAAACTCTTCAGCCACTTCTCGCCCAAGAATTTAAAAACCAAACCTGGTGATGGCCTCTTATTTTGCTTTGACTGAGAAATGAAAGCAAGGGATCAAGGTGGAGTATTTATCACCTTTAAAGAACAGGAAAAAAGCTGAAAAATACACGACAATGCAACTTTTCTGTTATTTTATTGATATTAGTGAAGAAAAAATTAAATTTCATCTTTCAGATGTGTTACACAATTGTTTTCTCCAGTGGGTGGACAGCTCCTACTGCTTATTTAAAGGCTAAATAATACTTCCCGATTGCATGATTCAACTTCTACACTTCAGAGTTCTCATATGGTATTGCTTTCTTCCTCTGGGTATATAAAATGGTCCATTAAGTCCATGATTTTTTTTTCAGAATCAACTGTTATTCTATCTACTGTTTTAAGATACATTCAAATAAAAAGATACTTAAATTTACTTGCAATAAGTGCACACATACAACAGCAAAGAGAGCTGATGACAATTTACTAAAACATTTTAAGTTCATAGAATAAATAGAAGTCTTCAAACACATGCAGTAACTGACCGATGTGTTTTTTCTTTCTCAAAAAATATCCTTAGTGTCCATAGCACTACTGCAATAACTACTTCATTCAGGAAAAAAAACAACCAAACAAACAAACCCCACCCACCTATCTCTCCTCACAAAGACTAAAAGACAGTTTCATTTACACAAGAAATTATCAGTGCTAATGATTTAGTAACAGTCTGGTACAAACGGCAATTCATGGCAATTACGTGTAGTGTGATTACGGTAACAAATGGGGAGCTTGATTTAGATGCCACAAGAAGTGCAAGGAAAAGAAACTGGATGTTAAACCCTCCCCCCTTCACTCCTCTCCATCTCCCCTTCTAAAAAAGTACAGGTTTCAGCTCAGCTCTAGAAGCAAGCTCAGCTCAACTCTAGAAGGAAGCTCCCTCAGTCTGCTCCAGTTCCAGGATATTTCAAATCTTTCTACAAGTACCCAGCAGAAGTTTGGGAGAAACGGAGAAAAAAATTGCAATATAAATTAGGATCGCCTGGCTATAACTAAAGGTTGTGTGAGGTCTGTCTTTTGTTTCTTTTCTGAAAAAGTGGGGGTTATATGTTTGGTATTAGGAGGTGTTTTTTCAGTTTAAAAACACTGTGGAATAAAGAATTTCCCATATTTTTACCTCTGCTAAGGTCCAACTCTGGATGAAAAATGTTTCTCTGAAAAAAGAAAACAGAAAATGGGTGGGGGATATTCTCACCCCGCTTACAAGGCCATGGTCCTGAACATGCACGAAACCTGAACATCAGCATAAGGATTGCAAGTTGCTCTTTCCAGCTTGTACCATTCCATTACTAAATGTTTTTTGTGGTTCTCTGCTGAGGTTTCAAGGACACATCTTTTCCTAATACTGCTTTTGCTACATGTTCTTTTACAACATTCTTATCTGTCAATCTGTTCCGCAACTTTGACTTCTAGGAAGTCACTGCCACGTTTACCTCATGAGTTGTGAAAACTGTTTTCTTTGGGGGCACTGACAAAGCATGTTTCAGTGGCAGCAACACATAGTAAAGCATTTTCCGTCCACAATCCAGTGCAGCATTGAAAAACAAAACAATAAACAAAAAAAGAAGTCGCACAGAGTGTAAGTGTGCCAGATGAAACAGTGGTGGTAGGAATATGTCAATATTCCAGGTACCCAGTAGGCCTGCTGACCTCAACACAGTATTAGTTCAAGTTTAGCACCTCTGGGAGGAGGAGAATACAGAACAGAAAAAGGAGAAAAAAAAAAAAGCTTCATCCATTCAGGCATAATAGCCAGGCACTCCTATAACTCAGCTCAACTCATCTACAGAAGCAAAATTAAAACTACCACATGTTAAACTGAGTGCTTTTTTCAGCATTTAACGAAGCACAAATGCTCCCATGCTTCAAGTGATGCGAGGTCTCACAAAACACATTCAATAGCTTTCCATGCACCTTCGACTCAAGTTAGGCTAGCTACAGAATTCACGTTTTCCTAGTCAAGTCATTTTTTGTTGGTTTTGTTCTTTTGTTTTTTTCAGTGCATCTTAAAAAAAACACAACCTTTTCAAAAGGTTAGCAAGTTAACCTTAATACAGCAATCATAACATAGAGCCTTTTGCACTCAATCAAACAGTAAAATAATCCAATTAGTTACAATAGATCTGGTAAATATTTACACATTTTGTACAAAGTTTACACATTTCTCCCATTAGGCACGAAGTTGATTTGTCAAACTCAAGAGGCAATGAAGGGGTGGTGGGGAAAGAAAAAGAAGAACGGAGAAAGAATCTGAATATTTTTATTTAAAAAGACTAGCTGTAAAAATGAAGTCCTTCATCGTAAGCTAGTTTGCTTCGGGAGCTTGGTTCCCATGAGGATCCCCGAAGTGAGAGATGTTGGGCCTTTCATCTGCATGCTGGAACCCACCATGGTGGGGAAGCTCCGATTCCTTCGGATGCCAGTGTTCAGCTGGATACCCCCGATGGTGCTGGTCACGGCAGGGCAGCCCAATGGGAGACCCTCTGGTGCCAGGCCTCCAGGAACAAGGGCCCTCACCGGTCCTTGTGCCCCACAGAGAAGAGGTCCCTGGTCATCAGTTAAAGGAGGAGCTGACGTTTGCCCTGAACTCACAACTTTGGCAATACCGAACCTCTTGACTTTGTCCACGAGATTAAGGTTGGAAACAGACACGTCAGTCTGACTCTCACTGTTCCTGATATTCTTTTTATTCCTCACCTCTTTCAAGATTGAACTAGCAGGCTTTGAAGCCAAGAAGTTGTCATAAGGTGGACTGGTGCACTTGAACTCAAAAGATGGAGGGGATGAAGAAGGTGTCTGCATAGGTGAGTTTGGTGGAGTGGAAGGAATGATCGCCATTTTAGGGGGGTATGTGTTTAGGAGCGTGCCTTTACTGGCTCTGTCCCAGCTCTGCGGATTGTACACTGCTGCCGAGATGCCCCTTTCCTTCAGCAGCCACACCAGCCCCAGAGACGTGCTCATTGTCGTCGTGGATTCCCGGAGGTTAGTGAAGGATTCAGCCAAACTCAGACGCCGAGGAGTACATGGAGTAGCCACCGGGGTGCCCTTCAAATTGCTAATGCTGCCACAAGCTGGAGTAGGTGCTGCGTTAAGGCTGAAAGCAAAAGAGCAGGCAAATTATTCTCTCCAGTAGGGAATGAAAACTTAACTGCAAGCAAGATTTTTAACCCTGAACAGGGTCTTTTATCCATTTTGAGAGTGCCCAGGAAACTGACAGCGCTCAGCTCCTCGCAAATGTGACGACAAGTGCAAAAACGTCATCTCTTACAAAACGCATCTCTCCACTTTGCATACTTCACCACCCAGTCTCATGGGATTAATGCATTCCCCACCACCACCACATTTCTTCTGATAAACTATTAAATTGACAGGTTTGTGATCAGCACTTCAGTTTTTCTTCCTCATCTATTGGCTGTCACAACTCCCATTTGCTTCCATGAGACAAGGAAATGGTGGGACTTGACCGATGTTACAAGCAAGACAGATTTACCTTTTAGTGTCACTCGTGAGCACACAGAACTGCTAGTCCTTCTAGTACTGCTGGGTCATATCAGAGAGAGCGGCAAGGAAGGAGGGGAACATATGTGCTACAGAAGCAGTTGTAGCAAAGCTACTGGAAGTTGGCGTTGTCACCAACGTGCACTTCTGTAAGGTGAAACCCTTCCCTTCTTCTGTTTAATTTGCTTTCAT
This sequence comes from Morus bassanus, assembly GCA_031468815.1. Classification (NCBI taxonomy): domain Eukaryota; kingdom Metazoa; phylum Chordata; class Aves; order Suliformes; family Sulidae; genus Morus; species Morus bassanus. Next base: position 50,370,586 of record CM062567.1, on the reverse strand, counting down.
TGCTGGGGAAAGGGATGGGGGATCTGACTTTTGCTGGAGATGCGCAGTCGTGTGAATAGTCATCAAGAGACATGAGAAAATACAGTCAAGCTCTCGGTTGTCAATTGGTCAATAAGTAACTGATAATTCAGCAGCAAACCAAATATGACAAAGAGCCATTCTACTATTAATTTCGTAAAACATTAATTTCTGTAGTTTGAAACATGGCTAAATTGCTCCCTAATTCCAGTTCTTTCTTCTCAAAATAAACTATGTACAGGCAGTTGACAAGAAAATGTTAAATGGGCAATAATCTGCACATCTAGAACAAGTGGCAGACATTACATACTTATGTTTAGTGCTATCTTACTGCATTTTGTTTTCTTAAGCACACTACTGCTAGTTATTAGGGGCTGAGATTTCTTGAGGCGTATCAAATAACATTCATTCTGGTAGACCGTCCTCTCCCCATAAGCTGACCATCTGAATGAACACAGACTCAATGCAGCACCTATTTCCAAAGAACCATCAACACAAAGGAGACATTCCAAACCCTTTGTGCCACAATATGAGATCTCATGGACACCGAGGTTTGAGTGTTCCTGGCACTACAGTGCCATCCTTAAAAAACTTGTTCCTTATAGATCAGGCTAGCCATGGCATGTGTACCTATGCATAACTTCCACTGAAAATTTATGGCAGTCCAAGGCACACCATTCATTGAATAAGGCATGGTGTACTTAGTTATTCCAGAAACAAGGCATGTGGGACATCCATGACACTCTGAATTCATGTCTATTTGGGGGAATCCCAAGGGTTCCATGCACATTTAAAAAAAAAGCTTTTCAACTATTTCTAACCATGGCGAAATGATGATTTTTGCCACACATACATACACAAAAAAGTGAATTCCATGATAGTATTTCCTAGGCATGGATTCATTCCCTCTAATGACATTTGAAGGGTCTTGAACAATGCAACACTTGATGCTAACACAGAACTGACTGACCTGAAAGCTCTGTTCCTGAACACACCACTGTTCAAAGAAGGAAATCTTCCCCTTCATCTTGCCAGGTCAGCAAGTAGAAGACACTTGGCAAAGAGTCAGACAAAAAATGGAGCCCATGCAAGAAAGCATGAAAACTAAGTGGCTGGGATGGGGGTGGCCAGGGGAAAGAGCAGGATCTTCCCTTTTCAGCAGAGCCACGCTGTTGGATCACCTCAGCCGTAACACGGAATTTTAACTTAAGTTGGGTTCTCTGTGCCAAGAAATGCATCAAAAAGCCACACTGAGACAATCTGGTTGGACTTCCAGGTATTGAGAAGCCTCAGCCCAATGAATGAATTGCATCCTTTTTGCCCATATGGACAAAAGGGCCTAGATGATGTCTTCACTGGAATTTGCAGTCTCATTTCACCTTACATTAATGAACTTTGGGAAGCCAAGACTACTGTGAATGTCAGGTTAGACATCCTGGAATGTTTTGTTCTGAGTCGGTTTCTGATGAGCTTAGCACTTTGTCTAAAGGTATATAGTGATCAGCTGACACATGTTAATATAACACTACAAACTTTTGTCCAGTGATCTTCTAAAAGTCAGCAGTACTTTAACATCTTTAAGGCACTCCTTAATTAAGGAAATATTAACCTGCTGTTATGAAGTCTCAAGTCACGTCTTCTTTCCATGGCTAAACAGGATCTGATCAACATGATCTCTACAGTGATTTAGAACTGTACCAACATGTACTGAAAGCAAGTGAAACTCATAAAGGATTTTTACCCTGCATAGAAGAGAATAGAGACTACCTCTACTCTACTACAGAGATGTGGAAGTCATAGACCCTTCTATGTCTTGCAATCCAACAAGAATAATCTCATATATTCCTACCTGTAAACTGCAGTGAAACACATTTGAGAAAACTAGTATTAAGAGCGGTGTAATTTGTAAAGCAGCCTTGCTAAGCGGCTCTGGAATTGGTCTTCTTGCACCCCCCAGCGTTCTGTGGCTGTCAGTACATGTGGTAGATGTGCTAAGGCCAGCACTCCTTACGTCCTCTTCATTCTGCCTGGACTGAATCAGCAGCAGGGGAGAAGGACTCCTCACAGCAGAGCTAAGGAGGCCACACACACACACACACACACACACACACACACACACACACACACACAGAGACGTTGAAGGCAAGGCTGAGTGCAAAGGAGAAGTTAGTTCACAATTCTTCTCTTAAGCATGGATTAAAGCTGCATCTTCATAGCTCTGATTCCAGTTCATGGTGGAACTGAAGAGCAGTGACAGCCGCTGTGATAGATCTCCTATACTGGCTAAACACAGAAGTCTTGAAAAGCATGAGGGAGGGAAAAGAAAGAGAAAGAGAACTTACTGCGTGAACTGACTTTCTACAGGGTACGACCAAGTACATTTTGGGAACCCAGACTTAGGGTGTTAATTATCAGGCTTCTAAGATGTCCGAGTCATGAGATGAAAATAAGCCATTGGAGTGCTGTAGTTATCTCCAACAGCTTCATTCTTTCCAGCTCCAGAGTTCAGATGCACAGATATTTAGATTAGTATTTCTACTAATTTGTCAGCACAGGTACACACTACAGTGCAATTAAAAACCCCAGACACCCCTGCAAGAAAGCGGTTGTTACGTAGGTGTTGCTTTTTTTATTTGATCATTTTGGTATCGCTTTAACTGGGAAATATTTTCCCCATCAAACTGACCAACACTGCAGAGCAGCCTAGACACAACCACAGAAACAGACCCAAACTGGCCTCAGCAACTCAGCCCAGTGACAGTTTCAGAGTTAGATTGAGAAGAAACAAATAAATGAGCACCTCATTTAGCTAGACGAAATTTAGTCAGGTTAGAACGTCACCTGGGTTAGAGGCTAGGTTAAAAGGCAACCAGGTAGGTAAATATCAAAACTCTTTGGGTTAGCTGGTGCCACACACACTAGCATTCCTTGTTCATGACCCTGCCAACAGAGACGCTGCTGGCAGTGTTGCTCACCCCCTGCCACGCTGGGTCATAGTGTCTGCCCTATACCTCCTCTCAGCATAACGAGACATACTGCAGTTTCCTCGTCCTCCTCACATGACCTGTGAAGAATCGTTTATAGTTGGTAAGGAGGAGCTCCTTAAACATGTCTGCTGAAAACATCATATTGTTTATTTTTCTCTCTTTCCTCCTGAATGAATGAACGAACTTTGGTATAATTAAAGGCGCCTGAAAACATACCGAATTTAGCTGTCAGCTATAGCTGACTTGTTAGATTTAGTAACCAACGTAATCAAGAAGTTTATTATGACCACAATTAACAGCAATTCAACAGTAACAAGAATAAAACAGAACCGCAGCCATATAAAAAGATCTGTTCAGTAACAGTGTTGAGGAGAGAGGAAGACACAAAAGAGTAAAGAAAAACCACTCGGGTCACAATTAACTAACTTTGTTCAAAAAGAGAAGCAGAAAAGTTAATCATCATCCGTTTCCTTCCCACCTTGCAGGTTTTCATATTTAATACCCTTACTTTTCATGCGTTCCTTACGTAGTCAGTGCCCACCTCATGCCTAAACAAGTCTAGACATGTCACCTCTGAATGGGGACCTACACAATGGTACACTCCCTCACAGGAGCTGGAAGGGGCAGAGAAAGTGATGAGACATTGTCCTTCTAAACAGAAAAAAAATTCTTTATATACTGATTTGCTAAGGAAGGAAAGTTGCCTCTTTATTCACTCAGCCCCTCTGGTTCTCAGATCTTCACCTTCTATATGACTATAGAATTGCCTTCTATTGGCATGTATTGCCTATACATGCCAACTGCTATTATTAAGCCAGTTCATTAATTTCAATCTGGCTACTATGAACTCATTTCCAACAATTACACCAAGGAACAAAGTAGATGGCTCCCTGTTTTTGATTAAGGCATATTTCCTCCTCCATTCTTCATGCACTTCATGGATTTCTTTACCCGTGCATCCCTTTTTCTTCTGCACCAAAGGTTTAGATTTTTCTTCCCTGGAAAAATCTCTCATATGTTTTGCGAGAGACCACATTATGCGCATTCATACATGAGGACTACAACTAGTTTGGGATCAAGGGTAGTCAGGTTTGGATATTGGAAGCCAACTTAGTTATGTCTGATCCTGAAATATTTCACCTAGAGACAACAAAATTTAAGATATTTTGGTTGGCTTTCTAAAACATTACACATGCCTGTCAAAGAAAATCAGGTTGAGGTAACTCAAAATGGGAGGAATAATTTGGGGGTGTGCTGTAATTCACCAGTGTGGCTAATACTTTCGCTTATGCCATTACTTCGCATTTCCTTACAGGGAAAACTGACAGAGCTGAAGGCTCTGCCATCACGGGAAACCCTTACCTTGGTGTGACTCGTGTGAGTTCATCGGAAGGGTGCAGAATGCGGCAGGTGGTAAAGGTGAAGGTGGAGTTGGTTTGTGACATGCACTTCCCAGGATGAGGTACTAAATTAAAAAAAAGCAAATTCTTTGCATTTTACACAAAAAAGGGGAAAACCAAACTTCTGCGTGCTGGTAAGACAGATGCAAAAAGTGATGAGGTACCTCAGACAGGATCAATGCAAGAAAAGTGAAATACAGAAGTGCTACAGTGTTGTAACAAACACACCTAGGACTCCAAGGCCAGTGCTAAAAGGGTCTGCTGAAACTTCACCATGATCACTAACACTGCAGGTAAGTCTTGCTCAAAACAAATTTAGACAAGGCAGTGCTTGAAACACTAGTCCTCATCTAAACTAGCAACTTGCATCAGTGGAAATTACAAGCAGCATTTTCTAGTACCAGCTCAGGAGCACTAAAATTTTCTGAATGCTCATGCATTTCAGCTTTTAGATTGATCCACAACAAAAAGGTATCCTCATTACTTCTCAGTAATGGATCCAGCTTGCTACAGGAACACAGATTGAAAAGTTGGGGAGAGGATGGCCACATAGTACTAGTTCTCTATCTCTGACTTTTCCCATCCACGGTAAGGGAAGTGGTAGTTTTTTGGATCCACTACTGTACATCTGTGACATTTCTCTTGTGCATGTGTTTAGGTTCTTTAAGAATGTATGCCCTCAGCTGCACAACATAGCAGTTTTTTTAATATTCATAAACAGTGTGGTAAAGCATTTTCTCCACAAATGTGGCTGTAAAGATGCCATTCTGTCAGTATATCAGTAATTTGGGAAAGAAGCAATACAACTCATAATTTAAAAAATGAAGGACTTAGGCCAATTTCTTTCCTCTTAGTAGAGCTACTTCTGTGGATATACTAGCCTGCTGTATAATGCAGCTGTGGCCATTGCAAAAAAGCTACAAAATTTAAGAGCCATGCATCTGAAAAGCTGGTTGAAAAACACCCAGAGTTAAATATTACATCAAAGTTATCATGATTGCATAGGTTCTCTTAGTAACCAAACTTAGCAGGTGTCAAAAGACATGCACAATAAAAACTGTGTGCAGCTCCCCCCTCCCGCCCCCCAGTCCTACCCAACCCCCTGAGCCATTCCCTGATTAAGCCACATTTTAATACCACAGTACACAACTATTCAACACATTGCAAAGGACAGACAGACCAACTAGACCAGACACCATTCTGAACTTCCAGAGATGCTTAGCAGAAGCAAGCCAAGTCTTAATTGTGGCTGTGTTCCCTTTTTCATCTATAAAGTATCACAGCTCCAAAATAGTGTGTGCAGTTCGGTAGTCCTTTAAGAACACATATAAGCAGTGTGTGAAGGCTAGAGCATGGGGAGTGTGAACAGTGGAAGCAGAAGTGGCTAAGCAAACAATGTGAGGTAACTTCTAAGTTAGTGCTGGAATGTACTGCTGTACATTAAAGAAGAATATTTCTAAAAACCCACTGGAGTGTCATGTTAACACACTCAAATGTTAGCACAGCATAACATAACAAGAAGCTCTACTTCACCTCCAGAGACGGTAATTATGATGCTTCAGGAATCCAGTTGCTTTAGAGATTAGTGTGAGCACTATAAAAGCTATTACAAGGGAGCACAGCCTAGCAATCATGATTCTCTCCATATTGTAGAGAGTTAAAAGAAAATCTGGAGAAAGAGCTCAAATAACTGGACATGAAAAAATTGGTTATTTAGAGAAAACAAAGGACTTCAACATAAATCAAGTAGAAACAAAGCAATTCTCCCTGGATGATGAATAGAGAACAGAATAAAGCAATGCTGGTTTAAGATTGCAAGCTCAACTGAAAGCACATAGCTGTAATACAATCAGTGCATCTTCCCCATTTGTAATATCCACGGGGATCCCCTCAGATTGGAAACAGGCATATTGAAGATACATAGCTGCATTAGCAAAAGCAAGACTCATTGCTATTAATGAGTCAGAGATAGGAGAAGGCTGCTAAAAGTAGAGAAATCACTGACTCTAATAAGAGGAAACAAATTGAAATTATAAAAAAGAATCATCAATTTCCAAGGATGTATTCCACCCTCAAATACCACTAAGAAAGTCCTGTACCAGCTTCATTCTCCATCAGTCAATAATGGGGTGTATCATATTGCTGTAGCATTTTCCATCCTTTGGACACAGTACAAAGAGAGTGAGAACCTGTTGCTGTAAATGAACAAAGTTTATAAAATAGAAACAAAATTATTCATTCCTAACCTAGTAATTTTACATAAGAATGGACATCTCCTGAGTTGGTGTACGTTTGTGAGGAAGTAATACATAAGTTTATAATAAGAGAGACTAACTTCACACGTACATACAGCAAAGTATTATTTTAAACATACACATCTGCTCCATGTGACTATGTCTGAAACCAAATGTTTTATTTATACCCCCTTTTTCAAAGCAGTTGATGATTAACAATGAGGCTTTGGATCTGTATGAAAAAGAATCTGTACATAACTCAGCGTTTAACAAAATTTACAGAAACATCATGTAATTTCATCCATCAGGAAACCATAACCTAAACTGTATGTGCATCTTCCCCCTAAATTAAAATTCAAGCTAAACCTTTGCTGCTGGGTCATGTTTTGTCTATCAGTAATTACTGATTCTTTACCTTATTGAGCTTTTTCAAACAATTCTTAGGCATTTGGGAAAAAATGCAACACATTATAGCTGAAAGAGACCCTCCTGTAAGCCCAAACACTGTTGTAAAAACATCTTTTAAAGAACTGAAAAAAAAAAGGCAGGTACTAGTCAAACTGACTGCAAAGAGCTACATCTTCTGGTAAAACAGAGCTTTCCCCACTCAAAACACAAAGCTGATTTTATACAGCTCAGAACTGTTTCAGATCCAGCTTCAGTACTCGGAGCTTATGGGCTATTCTGCTAGGTGCAACCAGCACAACAGATGAGTTTAGGACATGACCTTCTGCTCAGGGAACCCTCAAAAGACCGTTTAATGTGGATTTTCAACCAGCTCGTGTAGAGAAAGGTACAAAGTTACAGTAGGTAAACTATTGGGCTGCCCCATTCACAAAAAGGTGTCAGACAAACTGTGTTTGAGGAAGATTTGTCAGAGGCAGCTATACTAAAACACCATTGACATTTGTACCATTGGTTCCAAACTCAAATTCGCTGTCATGCTAGATGAATAGTGAGGAGGCAGAGACCTCACAGCGGCCAGTAAATATTTGCATTTTATATGAATACCTACTCTGGCAAATACAGATTTATGCAAAAATGAACTTAAAAAAAATCAGAAATCTTCAGAATATGGCTTGATCCAGACTGGCAGAAAGGTAAAGTTTTAGCCCAACTCCGAAGCAAGCCACTCCGCTCATCATTTCTTTGGCATGTTTTAACAAAAGGAGGAAACCTGGTTCCCTGCTCTTTCAACAGAGCGAGCGGTGGAATTTGGACATCTCTTTAGCACAGGCTGGTGAGGCAGGGATGGAAAGAAAATCAGGTTGGGGAGTCCTCAGAGCAACGTGTTTTAAAGCATTAGAAGTTTATTTTATTGCTGGAAAAAAAAAAAAGCTCTGCCTGCTTTGGAAGAGGGTAACAATGAAGGACCATTAGGAGGAACTTTTTTACTCCAGTGTCATCATTCGGGATAAAAGCTATGGACTTCACTTTTGCCAGACTATGCCACCAACTCCATTCTTTGGTAAAGTGAAATTCCTGAAAACTCAGTCACAAACCCCCATTAGGACCCACAGGACAAGACAGCTGCTTCATGTACCCTCTAAATTCAGCAGAGTTCATCCCCTCCAGGTGACTGAAGGTGAAAGCTCTGATATTGCACCACCTGTACTAAAAACTTCTGGCTGACAGTACAGGGGGAATATAGGGTATGTTGGAGCTGATGCCTGGGTTAACTACTAAAACAAAATGGAGATGGGTGATAAACACAACAGCTGTAAAATATAAGCATGGTGCTCTCCTAAAGGCCTAAAGGTGCCTTCAGATGTCCTTCAGAAAACACTGGTTTCAGTGGTGACTGTGAATGCTCAAAACCTCCAGGAACCGATATGTGTATGCCAGGAGCATTACTCCTGTTACGTTTCTTAAACAATTGACAATAAAATCATTTTCTGAATATCTGCATTTCCAAACTTTCTGTTCATTTCACCTTTGGAGATAGCAAGAGATGAAAAACTGAACCAAGGCAGGTATTATTTGGACAGTATTTTCTTAGCTTTCTTCTGGCTGAGGTCTCCTTCTCATATGTACATAAACATGGAGCACAGAAAGACTTCAATGTATTTAATGTGGCTTCAACATAATGTTATGCAGGCTAGGATCTCGAATTAAAATTCTAGCATTTTAACAGTACAGATAGCAAATGCTGACGGATTTTTCTTAAAGAAATAATTGCTGTGAATTATTCATGCCATTTGAAAATAAATTATATTTAAATATGAATCAATACCTTGTTCTAAGAAGAGTTACAAAATTTATTGCTTTTCTGTACAATGTTAACCTCTTAGAAACACGTGTAATAATCCTGCTAAAAACAATTCAAACATAAAACATTCATTATGTGTTTTCATGATTTTAGGCATCTTTTTGGAAAGATCTCCATGTCATTGTTAAGGTCTAAACACTAAGTACAAGAGGGCTGATCCCGTAATGCCGTTCACATGTCTGTTCAAAGCAATTGATCAGTGTAACTAACAAACAGAAGTACTGAAAGACCAGTTCGTGCACCCAAAACTAGCATGCAGTTAAGCACACGCTGAATCAAGTATAGCCCTTCCAACTCCAAAATGAGAACATTCACAACATTATTAAGTGCTTTGAACAGCTTGGGGTTTTTTGTTTAGGGAAACCTGAAAGGCAATGAATTAGAAAAACAAAACAAAACAAAACCCAACAAGCCCTCTCCCCAAAACAGACTCTGTACAGTTTTATAATATATTACAGTTTCTTTCAAAGAATAAAAAAAATATATTGAGGTTACTAAAAATTTGTGCTGCAAGAATTACTTGTCCTAGATAGTATTAACAACACTGTGTCCTATAACTTCCTTACCGTTCCAATTATGCTGAGAGTCTAGTCAAGTGGTATACAAATTTCAACCTATTCCTGGGTATTAGGTTAGAACTGCAATTCTGGAATTTACAGTCCTCCATAAAATTCCTGAGCCCACACACAGTATGTAGGTCTGACAGACCAACTGCAGGTCATAAATTACATGTGTGTTAGTATCTTCTGAAATGTTCCGTGCCATAATTGGGATATAATCTGCATATATGGTGAGGAAGTTATTTTACGTATCAATGGATACTACAGGTCTCAACATAGGGACAGGAAAATTCAAGGATCCTAACTTTTTCTTATTTAGTCAGAATGATTTCTGACTCTGTGCATCACTCAAGAAACAACTGATACTCTGCTCTGAATACATTTATTTTGGCTACAAGATGTCTTTGGCAATACCAGGAATGTTTGTTCTCCTGAGCCTGGATGTTAAAATGACTGTTCTTAGGGCTCACCTCGAGCAGTACTCTACACGCCCACAAAATGGCAGTAAAAACAGGACCTCATGGTACTCTGCCAGAGAACATCTCCAGTGAAAAAAAGGTAAGATACAACCCTGAAAGCATACGTATGAAATAAAGCAGACACCCACCCAAAAGACTAAGATGACTTACACCTGCTGGGAACGAACCTTGTAAGCCCTGTATTTCCAAAGGTGTTTTGTTCTCAGGTTAGAAGACCTGTAGCTCTAGACTGGCATACTCTATGGCCTGCACCAACGGCAACCATAGGGAGATACTTTCTGGCTTTTATGAAGCTGTTGAGCTAGATTTTTCCACAATGGAGCTATCCTAGATTACAAGCAAAAGCACTATCACTAAAGAATTTATCCAAGATATTTCTCTCCTTCCCTTTTTATTTTACTTCCACTTTCTCTAGCAAGAGCTTATTCTGTACGTTGCTGCCTGGAATCTCCCCTGGAATCATACAAGCAATGAGGTCATAACCTTGTGCTCGGGACAGCACTCTAAGGAAATGCATGTCCGTACACACCCCTACCTGCACTGCATTTCTTAGAGAAATCCAGGAGAGGCAGAAAGAATGCTGAGGAGGTTTTTCAAGAGGAGCAATGGCTGCACAATATTTAAATACAAAATAAATTCGTAGCTAAGCACACATGTCTGCTCCTGAAATGTGTGCTTCAGTGAGCAGATTGTGGATCCTAAAAAGCACTGTCACATTAATAAGTGCCTACTCTGAAAACATTCACAATTATCTCCTCCTTGTATACCACCTGCCAAATTGCTTCAACAAAAAGCAGATGCAGCAGTATCTTTACTTCATTTGAGCAACGCAACCAATAATGATGTGGTGGCTCATGGATACTCCTAAATCCTAAGCAGCTGGGCAATCTGGAGGAAGGATAAAGAATGGGAAATTGAAGTTTTCAGTGCATTTGTTTATTCTACACATCAAAGTTATTCATACTGACCAACTTCTCTGTTTCTGTAACACATCAAAATTACTCGGCAAACAATAAACAAGGAAATAAGATTGCCAGGACAATTTCATAGATTTCATCTACTTGCCAATTTATAAGGTAGGGAATATGCTTAAAAACCTTGCCTGAGATAACCAGAGTTCTCCCAGGCAAAATCAGCATTGACTAGGGAATAACCTGTTAATAACAGTGACCTGTATTGAAATTGTAATGGAGAAAGGAAATGGAGGGAAATACTAGTCTTTCTTGCCAGTCTGTAATCATAACGCAGGTCTACATTTATTTTTCTACTCCAAACAAAGAACTCTTCCAAATCATTCCCCACAGATGTTTTACAAATCTGTTCTTAAAAAAAACCCAACCAAACCCCCTAAACTATATCTATATCCCTGTCTACTTATAGTCCATGACAATGTTTCCAAATTTGACACGTTCCTGTGTTGAATATTCTTACAGTTAGAAAATTCTTCACCCAAAGTGTAACTTGAATAGCTTTTTTTTTTGCACAATTATTGTATCCTGAGTACATGAAGAATTGCTTGTACCCTTCCTCTCTGCAGCAATACATTTTAAAATGAATCCTAACTTTTCTTGAATCTTTTATTCCACAGACCCTAAAAAATGCCAGTTATTTTAGTCTTTTATTATTTCAGTCCATGTTTCCTAGATCTCCAGCTTTTCTTGCTGCTGTTATTTAGACTCTTTAAAATGATAAACACCTGGATAGTATCCAAAACTGTACACAACCCCTGCGAAAGCATTATTTATTTCCATACGAATAGAAAAAGTTAATATAATCATTATTGCTAGGCAATAGATCTCATAGAATAAAGACAATTTTTGCCAATGGAAACGGAAGTTGAAGGGTTTGAATGTTCAACCATTGGAACAGGCTACCCAGGGAAGTGGTTGAGTCACCATCTCTGGAGGTACTTAAAAGATGTGTAGATGTAGTGCTTAGGGACACGGTTTAGTGGTGGACTTGGCAGTGTTAGGTTAATGGTTGGACTCAGTGATCTTAAGGGTCTTTTCCAAACCAAATGATTCTGTGACTTTAAGATTAATACAACTGACTGCAAAAAGTGGCTTATATTCAATAGCTGAAAGCATTGAACTGCCATTTCAGTGAGAGCTGAGGATACTGTGCACTTCACGAAAATAACAGAAATGCTACTGTCTAGCCCTGAGAGAATCTAATCTTCCAAAGACCAGTCAAATAATAAATTATGATCTATTCCAGAAAAAAGGAGGGGGAAGGAAGTGTCCTCATTTAAAATAGCTATGTAAAAACAAGATGTCTGAAGGAAAAGGAGTTCTGGTAGTTTTCTGATTCTGGACTAAATACAATTCTTCACCTGAGGCAAATGTTAACGAAGCCTAACACTCCTATATAGCTTATTAAAACAAAACAAACACCACCACCCCCCAAACCCAACAAAAAAAGAAATCACACAAACTCAAAACACATCTGTAGTCTGACAACCTGTAGCCCCGTGCAATAATATACCACAAATGTCAGTTCAGGGTATCTAATAACTCACGCAGTACTGCGTCACTTAAAAGTGTTTAAGTCTTAATATGGTATAAATAGGAATGATAGAATTTAATAGTGTTGTAGAGAGGGAATGAGGGAAATGTCATTATTCTCTGCATAAAAACACCCTCTTAATTCTTTATCTCAAAGGGAATTTAAAAACAGGTAACTATCTGAAGTAACTGAATTACACTTGCAGAACTTCTTTGTTTGATTTTTCAAGGCACTTCCATTTGTTTCAGCAAAGGCAACTTAGATGCAACTTTGTCATCATTTAGTCTTTGTTTTTTTCCCAAAGTACAAAAATCTAAAGCACGGCATCACCTCTTATGAACAGAAGAATATCTGCACTATAGGCATACAAAATATATATCATCTATACATTATATACACTGAAGAGTGTGCACTAAATACACATACAAGTTGCACACGTGCCACACAAAGGTTTGTGACCGAACCACTTCCTTTTAGCAGCCTTCTCGTATCAAAATAGAGTAAAATATTGACCACAGATGTTGTTATTGAAAAAAAAGTCAAATTAAAAGATTATTAAAGAAAGGATTTTTGAGCCAATGTTAGAATGGTTATGTTCTAACTACTGCACGCATTAACGTGCAGATGCTACACACAAAGCAATACTATGGATGCTGTTCTGGAGAGATGCAAGAATGGCCCAGTAATCAAAATCCTGTAAAGATGTCAGTTTTACTGGACTTAATGAGTTTCCCTCACCAGACCCCTCATCATCGTCAGTCGCGGACTCCTGCATCTCCTCTGTGAAAGCCTGAGATTGGCGGGGGTTATTCTTGTTGTCTGAAACAGTCACTTGTGCTTGTGACCTCTCACCTGAGGTCTCTGTGTGCTGAACTGGCGTCGAGGTAGTTAGGCCCTTGTAAGAAATGTCACCTGTCTCATCTTCCTCATAGTCATTAAGGCAGTACACTTCGTCCAGGTCCAGGTCCAGTGTCCTGAAGCCCTTAGTGACAACCCCGGGCCTTGGGTCCAGGATCCCGCCCAGGTGAGGCTGAGCCAGCTGCTGCCAGTGGTGCAAAGTGGCAGAACCTTGAAACGGAACACAAAAACAACCAAAATAAATCAGTCATCAATCCAGGATCTAAAAGGCAGAAAATCCCACTTCATTTATCCAGAAGACCAAAGGTTTGGGAGCTCCAAATCTTTAATGTTTCTGGGCTTAATATTTCTAGGCTTTAGTGTTTCTTGGAAGACAAGCTACAAGGCAAAACTGCTTCACTTACTCTTCGTCATTTCCAGATCAATATGAAATAAACTGACATATGAGCACTTAGATGGTAAAGTCTGGTGGTAAGATGTGGCGTGCTTGCACACATACACATCCCCTCCCTGTTTATATTCTTATCCCCCTAAATTCACAGGATTAAGTAGGAATAGAAGGAATTAACATTTAACAGTTGATCTGAGCACCATCACAGAAAGCTCTAAGAGGAACATATAGCACATACTCTCGCATTAAACTCACACTAAGAAACGCGCTAGAAACATGCTAAAATTTACTACCAGTAGCTAACAGGAGGACAGCAGTCACACAGATTACACAGCAATTTCAGCTTTCCACCATACATTAGGAAGCCACATCAACTCCAGGCACGTGTAAGCAGAAAATACCTCTGACCTATACATCAAGTCTAAATACTTGTATGGCCCGTACCTGAGCCCCTATGCTACAGCAAGTCAGCTACTACATAACTACACGCTACTGTACCTGTAGCTTTGTCCTCGGCAGAAAAATGTTTTGAGTGAGGAAAGAGGTGCATTTCACAGAGAAAAGCATTCAATATTCAGCATTGAATAGGAGACAATGAGTCAGAAACAGCAATGTGTCAGATTAAATTGATACATACACTGAGATGGGCCCACTGAAATCAAGGGAGGATTTATCGGATTCCTCAAGTAGTGATTAAACACCGCTCACAAGGGCTTAGGTTTTCTATGTGTCTACCAATCATTACTGTGCTGTAACGTGTGACTTAAAACTATTCATTCCAATGCCTATGACACAAACAAAACATCTTTATTTTCATCTCTGCCAGCTCAAATCGGAGCAGTTTTTGTTGTCTTGTTCCTGTCCCCTCTCCCCAAAACAGAACACTGACTCAGTCGACAAAGCTGACATACAAATGCCTTACCAGTATACAAGACCAAGAACATTCAATACGTTGCACAGTTTGTGCAAAAATCTAAACCACTTTTTTTTAATATATATATAATATATATTAACAGGAAGCTTAATGTAAATAGGAAGTGAACAAAGAAAACGTCCTTCTGTAGAATGACTGGGATCAGTGAGTAGCATTTTAATTGTCTATCTCACTTTTTAAAATGTGTAATTTTTAGCTCAGAATAATTGGATCTGCTAGATTACTTTGGATAATGGTGCTTTTTTTTTTTAAGTAATTTTTGAGGGACTGAAGAGGATTTAGACTGATTGGTACTCTTGAGGCTGAAGAAGTAGAAACTATTACAACCCCAAGTAAATAACTAATGAAGAAAAAATCCCCATAACTTGTATAACTTGCATTTATTCCTGAATTTTCACAAAGGTCAAGTTTTTCTGCTTGTAAATAGAAGAAATATTCCAGAACATGGAGAAGTGCCAGATATTACCAAGTCTTAAGCAAAGAGTAGAGCTTTACAGTTTGACAATACCCTCAAAAGTCACAGAAAAACACCAGAAATCAAAATTTCTTTCTGCCTAGTAAGTATAAAATCCTGTTGCTAATTAACTTCTATATGCAAGCTTCTGAAGGTGTGATCTTTTTGGCCTTAAAGCTCACCAAAACTTATACTCAGAAAAACTCTGCAGAGGACAAGCATTAATTGATAACATTTTGTAACTTTCCTATGGAAATATATTCACCAGAATACCTGCGTTTTGAGCTGTAATATTTCTATTGACACTACATGTTCCTAGTTTCTTTTGGAAACTGGAAATCAAAGTGGCCTAAGCTTCATCACAAAAAGGAGGATATCTGAGCTTCTCCCCACCTGTTACTTTAATCTCGATCTCATAAAATGCATGAAAGGGAGCTGTAACTTCTCCATACTGAAAATTAACACTAATGCATAAAGCAATGCAACAGTTGTCAACTACCTTATGATTAAAAAAAAAAAAAAAAAAGCACCAATCTGAAGGGGGAGATACAACACCTTGGCCTATATTCAGTCCCAGGCTCCTACTAGACAGTTTTGTAAATTATGCTAGCAGAAAAAGCTGGCATACGGGAATTTGCATGCGACAGTAGGACTGCCAGGCTGAAGTGAGAAGAAATTTAAAAGCAAAATAAAGTAGATGAATAGAGTTTGTTTTTCTATCCACAATATCTGCATCATCACATGTATAGTATGGGGGTCAGAAAAAGCTTGGAAATTCACAGTGTGTTGCTGCCACAACTGCAACAAAGTGAGTGAAGACATAATCAGTCCAAGCTTCTACTCTTCCTACAGGACACAGGGAGTGCTGTTTCATGCTTATGGTACAAGCAGCTGCAGATGCACAGTTTAAAAAAAAAGAATGAAACCAAACCAAACAACCCACCAGACTAACTAAAGCAAGTCATATCAAGTAATCGTTCTATTCGACTACAAGAAAGCATTTTTTTTGGTTTTGGGTTGTTTTTGTTTTTTTTTCTTTCCCAAAGATGCAAAGGAAGAAGTTTCATTTCTTATTGCTTCTGTCACCCTATTTATTTTACTGTGGGATTTAAAAGATTGCTTTAAAGGAATAGAAGCCACTAATCTGAAATGTATTATAGAACTGATTTTTTCTTTCCCCATTTTATGGCATGAGCACCCTTAAGAAAACAGTAATAGAAACCAAAGGCACAACTACTGATAATAGTCTGCAGGTACAGCAGACTATTTTGCCGCAGTAGTTTGAAAGTATCCATGAAGTTGGAAGAAAAAAAAAAAGTTAAGTCTCATGAAAAAGACTTGGGAAAGAAACTAAGCTGAAGTGAGGAACAGAATCATAAAAATGTTTTTAATAAAAGACAAACACTAAACTTATGAAACAGGCAGACACAAACATAGTACAAATGAGATATAAAACCAAACACAAGAAGTACTTTAAGAGGTGCAATAATTTTAAGGAAAAAAAAAATGACCTAGTGAGAATAATGAACAAAACCAGGAAAAAAAACCCAGACAGATAGAAAGATGATAAAGACTTTAAGAGTTTATTGGAAGAAAAAAGCAGATATAATGGGATGGTGACAGAAATCTATTACAGTGGTAGCAACCAGTAACTGAAACAAAGCTGGATCATCCCTTTCCTCATGTGGTACAAGAATTTTTACGACCATTTAAAAGCAGTAATGAAAACAAACTACTAAAATCTGCTATAAACAGTACGGACTTGTGAGCTATGACTATAGTTTCATTTGAATAGATAGATACAGCACATCACTTTCTTCAGGACACAAGAAGGGTTATTTTTGCTTCTGAATATGTGTCTTGCTAAATGCTCCTTATAGATGAAATAAATTTGTTCCAAAAAGATGAAAAAGGGAACTTTTGCAATTAAAACACACACAGACAATGTAATATAACACTGACCAAAGCTAAATTATGTAACTAGCATATCTGTGAAGTACTACAGCAAAACAGCTTTATTTTTTTAAAACCTGAAGGGATTTACTCAACTTTAACTTCCAGCAACAACCTGAAACGACTGAAGAAAGCCAGGCAGACTACACTGTATGTGCTCTGTCAGCTTTGTTAGACAGACTACAGAAATGTACTTAACTCTGAAATAAAGCTCTAGCCCTGACTACCATCTACCTATATCTTGCCTTCTTCTGGACAATATATATGGGGGAAATTTGACTTAAAAAACGCCCACCTTATTTCACACATGAAACCAAAGCCATAGAGACTCATGTGCGGCCCCTCAACCAGCCAATTAAAGTCCAGAGGTCATTTTTAATAACAAAAATAGTCCTATTAAACCAACTGGACTATTTAAAGTAGGTAAAGGTCTTTCCAGACACTGATCTGCAGAACTGAGATTTGATGAACTAATACTCTTGTTGCTTAGATTTCAGGTACTCAACAACCTTCCTTTTCTAAGTATGAAATGGCAACATTGGGATTTAGGTTAGATGTAAGGCTGCACTGCTGATGCATGTGTGGCCTGTAACATTTATTTTACTGCTGTGGCTGGAACTGTTTTCTAACATTTTTAAGGCTTGAGGAAAAATGTAGTAGTTAGAAGATTTCAAACCAACAGCGTGGATTACTGTCTCTAAAGTAAAAAGAATATGTATTGCAAAGATTTCCTGCTTTCTGGTGATGGATAAGAGACCACAAAGAGTCACTAAGAAGAACAGATAAAGGCCGAGGCCCTTTGTTATCACCTTCTAGCGGTTTCACAATCTGAAGCTTTTCTGGCAGGTAGGAGCGACTGCTGATCGACATTCCTGAATATCCAGTGAATTCTGAAAATCTGGAGTGAGTTCCCAGTGACATGATGCTCTCTGTGGGGGTAACAGAACCACTATGGAGTTCTCCCTTCTCTGCCAGTTCCCGCAACTTCCTTTCCTGCTCTTCTTCGAAGAACTTCCGCTCCGAGAGGTAATTCTCCCGCCTGAGGGACAGCCTGCGAAGGGCAGTCTCTAGGTCACTGGAGCCTGGAGTCCCTGGAGTTCCAGGCTTCTTCATCCTGTCTTCATTTCTAAAACATAACAGGAGGCACACACACACAAGGTAAAAAAAAAAAAAAAAAAAAAAAAAAATTCTTAGAGTTGCTCAAAACTTCCACATGACAGTTTTGAGACATTCACCAATACCTTTAAATTACTATGTCTGGGAAGAACTCATCCGGAGAGTTCAAGGGCTAACACCAATATTTTCTTTCTCTTTCATACTAAAACCATTTTGAAACCTAGTTCCTGCCTGGAAACTCCTGGCTGAAAAGCTGTGCTTTACTTAAGAGCTTCCTCCTGCAAGGAGATGAGAGATGCCTACTTGTTGTGGGTCTCTTACGGTTATACAAACTGAAGTAAGCATCTTACAGCGCCAGTACTGCAAGAATACCATAATGAGTCACAAGAGTATATTATGCTGACAAATATTCATTGTTTTGAGATATTATGTCATTTTTACTGGGAAGTATATACAGCATAGTGTGGAGCTGTACTGGGGGAAGAGACAACTAGCTAGAAGAGCAAAGTTCTGACTGGTTTCATTCACAAGTCTTCCTATGAGGTAACCTACACACACACACTTTATTTATTTATTTTTAGGATCAAAAGAGTTAGCTGTAGCTGCAACTTAGATCAGAACTCCCTGGCATTAATGTAAAATGGTGAAAATATAATTAATTTTAAGTGTTGACCCGCAGTTGCAAAGACAGTGTGGTTTTATGCCATCTGGTGCTGCTGCATCTCAGGACAGGTGCGAGTTGCAGACACTGATACACAGTACTTTCAAAAAGCTTTCCTTTTTAAATAAACTTGAGTGCTCAAGAACTATAAGCACAAAATAAAAGCAACTTTTGGAGATGTACGTCACTGTGTTAACTGCACAATATAAGACAAAAAGAAGAAAATAGAAACACTTTGCCTTTAGGCCAGAAACAAAGCAAGAGCAAAAGCAAAGCCCAGTGCTACAGTACTGACCCATTGTCAGAGGATTCTGTCTCTAGGATGATGCTATTGGTCTTGTTGTCTATCATAATGTTAGAGATGTCTCCCCCATAGAAACTGGAACGTGGAGTGCTGACACAGCTAGAAATGACTGAGTTCATAGCAGAGGACTGGTTAGAGCCTGGGATATTCATTGGTGACGGAGTCATGGATCTCTGCTTGACAACTTGGTTAACATTTCTCACCGTCTCGAAGACCCGCTTCTGATGACTGGTAAGACACACACACACAGTTAATAATCACACAGTGCCTTCTTACCTTAAGAAGGAACAGAGAAACAGGAAACGGCTTGGTAATGACCCTTCCTATTCACAGCTCCACCAACCACCTTGTCTTTTTAGTTTCTGTTTAGTAACATCGCATGCATAGGGTCCCATACTCAGTACAATCTGGCCATCACATTCAATTCAACAATGTAATACTTCCACCATCCTAGAATATTTTAGGCAGAACATTTGAGAATTATGTGCATGGACCCTCTCAAATATTAATGAAAATTAAGTGAAACAGCATTTCAGTACATCAGCTAAAAATACCTTAAAGCCATTGTGTGGAAATGAGTTTTTAAAAAACAAAATTGATCTCCATTCAATTTTTAACTATGAACGTGCTAATCCATTTTAAAAGAGAATTTGAATTTACTCTGCTGAGTATCTCTACACAAGCAAGTCTTGTACCTTTTCTTTTTTAAACCAATTTCCAATTCCCTTAAATAGCATTAAAAAAAAAATCAGAAATATAATGGATCAAGAGCCTAGAGAGAGACTGTCAAGGCTGGAAACCTCATTTTTGACCTACTTCTACAGTTCATTCTTTATCACCATTGTCCTGATATCATAACAAACACTGTTTACCTGCCTCCAGATTAAGATCAGATGACACTTCAGCAGAAACTTCTTGACAAAATAAACTTGCCCTACATCACGCTACAGAATTGCCTGCTTTGTTTTACAGTTCAACAATGGCTGAACACAAGAACAATGCATCCCTTCCAGCCTAAAGGTAACACTGCCAGGGTATAATGATGACAGCACGCTTTATGCTATTGTAATGTCATTCAAATTCCTTTCCTTCTGTCCACGAGTGCTAAACAGCTGCAATCTTTGTGTGTAGGATCCAAGTCTATAGTTGTATATCTTTAAGAGGCTGAATCTAAGAGCATCTATCAATAAACGGTCCCACAGAGGTTACAGCTACCACTCACGTAACTGAGCAAATAAATAAAACCAAGACAAGCCATGAAACAAACAAAAAGAAGTATCCTTCTTGGGTACATGCATAGCAATATAAAGGACATTCTAAAGAAGTTAAGCTATCCTAAAGTTAGACTACTCTGGAAGGACAAAAGGGTCCTATGGGGTTTGAGCATGCTCACGTCTTCCTGATCTTACATTTTTCTAAACAACATTTCACTCTGTCGAAGCCTCATTTACAATTCTTGACTCATCCTCAGAGAAGGTTTAAGTATGTGCCAAGCTTTTTGTAAATATACTTAGAAGGTTTCTGGAAAGAGGCTACTGTACCTTCTCTGACTGTCCTTTCTTTGTAAACTCTGTTTCTCTAACAGGCCCTCTAAACAGGATTAACTTGTTTCAAATTAACTAGTCCATGCTTTGTACAAATAGGTGAGATAAACCTATTGGAGTACACGTGCAACTGGTGTCAGTAAGGCCATTTCTGCCAACCTGTATCTATCTACGGCTTTTGGACTGTCACAAGTACTCAACTTGTTTCAAACCACTCTCTTGTTTAATTCAAGAGAACTTTAGCACAGCTGTAATGGGCATCACACTGTAAGTACCCAACCACTCTGGATCCCTTTCTGCACTGATGTTGTCCCTGTAAAAACTGGATTAGATCAATAATTACCTCGTAACTTTTGTTATAACACCTGAAGAGAGAACCTGAGGAATTGAACTCACCCCCTAATCATTAACTAAAGAAACCTAACATGGTAACACAGAAGAAAACAAACCTTTTCTCATTCTCAGCACTCAAGAATGAGGACAAAAAGTTCGTAAGATAAGGCAAAACCTATATATAGGCATTTCCATTTGCTAGTTTTACCAGAAAATATATCCATCCCAATAACAAGACAACTTATTTTCTTTTCTTTCTACCATTCACACTCTGCCAGAAATATTTCTAAATCCCTAGCTCAACTAATTCCTGTCTTTTCCTTTCTCATCAAATAATAATTAACTTCAGATATAATCAATTAGGAACCAATTCTTTTCAGTCGTACGCCAAGTCAGGAGAGTCGGGTTCATCTAAATGCAATTCTTTCCTCATTGACCCTTCTATCTCTGCTGCCAAAGAATCCTGTTAAAAATAAGCACAAAAGAAAAACAAGTATCATAATATTAATAGGTTGCCATTGCAGAAAATAATTCATTACTATATAGAATAATTAATAACTAACAAGGTGTCATTCCAGAAAAAAAGAAAGGTTTAAAACCAAAAATTGACTGGAAAGCTGGAAGACTAATGAATGTATCTAAATCACTGACAAACGATGGCTTAGTTTCATACTGCTACAGTACTTATCATCTGAAGACATGTAACATCTGTCAAAGATCCTAAAAAACCAAAGGCAACAACAGAATTCAGGTGCTCCAACTTCCCAGACTAAACTCCCTACTCAGTAATACCCACCTTTCACGTGTAAAGTTTTGATTAATTTTTTTTTTCATTTAAAATAAACAGAAAACACTCTTCCCTTTCACAATATTACCCATCCACCCACAAAAAAGACATGGTTCTTGGCATAAAGCATTATATACTTGCCCCAAAGGGTTAAAGGTGACAGGCTATCAATTTTCCACTGCTGGTCAGCAAGTTTTACTGCCTAAATATAGTTAAGTGCAGCGTCTAAGTGTCAAACATTCACAAATCTAAATGATCTTTGGTCCCACGATTCAACATTTGAAAATCATTTTTACAAGAAACACACAAACCTATCTCAGTACAAGCATACTTTTTGCAGCTTTCAACTGTATTTGTGCAAGTATAACTTCTACTATTAGATGTCTACACTTTAAATTGGCCTGTGTTCAGTCTCAGAAGGGACACAAAAAGGCAAGCTAAGCCTTTGTTGACAATTTACTTCTTGTGAGCACAAACACAATCTGGGTTCTTCCTCAGCAGTTAAGATGAGACATGGCTAAAGACAAGGAGGACCAGATTCCGCTGCTTGATTATATTACTGTAACTCAGAAGAAGCTTCACTGACGTCACTGCCCTCAGAAGTAATGGAATTATTCTAGAGATACACAGGCAAGCAGAGCCAGGCACTGAACTTACCTAGACATTCTTATCCACTCTTTTTTTCTCATTGGTTGAGGGTACTGCATATTCCCCACACTTTAAGTGTACGATGTCATAATCAAATGAAACTAGGTAAACTAAGTCTGTGACACCAGTGACACTGCTATAATTGATGTTGCCATAATACATACCAGCAACAAATATTCTTTTAATGAACCACTGAATTTTCAGTGACCCTAAAACAAGAATATATGTATAACATATTCAAGTACTGAAGAACGAGGATGTATATCGTAAGTGACTAGAAGGATGCCATGTCCAAAAACCATTAGTTATGTTATTGGGAAGTTATATCTCCAAGGATATTGAGAAAAACAGGAAGCTCCTACTGGAAATCAACCACCGCAGTACAGAAGATGCATAAAAAAGATGTACAGAACTGTGTAACAACTTAATAATGATACCCATGATTCACTGCATAAGCACAGCCAGCTGCAGGTTGTATACAACACTGCAGCAAAAACAACTGTACCGCACTACTGTTTCAGAACCAGGTATGCAAAATTGATCACTCGGGTATCCTTTAACACTATGTGTGTGTGTGCGTGCACGCGTGTATGTGCATATATATATACACACACACACACACACATTCCATCCATGCTCATGTCCGGCCTAGCATCCCATCCTTGAAGCTTTAAGTCAGATACAAAATCACATTTCCTTTGGTTGGATGTTTTCTGGTGTGTGCAGTTTTTTTTTTCTTATATGTGCTTACCATAGGAAAGAGACCGAGAGAGTGGTACCGACGTGATATGGCATTTGGCATAGTCTTGTTCCTAAGGTTTTTCAGCTCTTCTTGAGCCTCATGAAGCATTTCCATGCACTCTGCATACTTGTCTTCCAGCTCCCGCAACTGTATCATACAGAAAACAATTCCAAGACTTTATGGGCTGCATTATCATCACAAAAAGCCTGCAAATTCTTTTCACGCTGGTAAAGGATAATGGTGTAGGGAAGAATATCCCACTTTAAAGGAAAAGAACTCCAAAGAGTGAATATCATTGAAAATACTAAATAACATGGATTAGTAACAGGAAGGGTTGGTGGGGAGGAACTGCTTGCTCCATTTCCTATCCTACATATCTACATGAAGCCACTGTTAAGGAGAAGATACAGAGCTAAAAGTATCTTTAGTCTGATCAGATATAGTGCCTATTACTGCCATGATGACCGCAGTGGCAAACTGCACAGGAAAAGGACAAGACATTTCACAGTATTCCAAAGGACTTAGGAATTTTAAAACTAAGACTTACATACATACATACGTATATAAACATATAAGCTCCCAACAGCCTAAGACCATGCCTTATTTTTAGCTTGACTTTTTCAGGAAACACATCTTATGTAATCACTCTGTCTGCAGATGTCTGTGTACCCTCATTGTTCTTGAGTTCATCAGCCATTTCAACCAACTTTGGCAAAGGGGTAGAAGTCTGAAATACCATATTCCTACAAGTTTCATAAAAATAAGCTAGTTGGCTTAGAAACAGAGATCCTGTTGATGTCTTTCCCAGGAAACGGATAGAGAAGCATGAGCTCAATCTTTGTGGAACACCACAGATACAAAAGGTTCAGCAGCAAGAGAAGTTTCTACCGGCATTCCCACCGTCAACACCAAGTATTCCAAATGCAAGACACATCATAAGGGAATCAAGCTTTATTCATTCTATTTCGTAGCACCCAGAAGACAGCCAGCAATCCTGGACTGTCTTCGGTTTATTTGCTGAACAAATACAGATCGAATGAGCTCTTTCATGTTATCTCACTATTCAAAATAGGCTTAAACTACCAGTGTAGAGAAGTCAACCTCTAAAGGGGTTCCTATATAGCCCATAAGCCTCAGTTTTTCAAAATGTGTGCCTGCTGAAGCAGAAGAGAACAGGAAGGGAAAGGTTTTGAACCCTACCAGGAACATAAATGTTCTTTCATTCCATATACATAGGCAAAATTATGTAATAGTTCTGATCCAGCTTAGACTAAAACTCCCATGGTAAAGTGAACAGCCATTGTCTTACTACTAAACCCATGTAATACTAAGTAATGTACTCACCTCTGCTGTGAGCTGTCTCTGGGCATCTTTAGCTGCTCCCAAATGCTGGACAAGTTCCTCATTTTCAACTGCACACTAAAATATGCCAAAAAAATGTTAGAAATACTGCGATGTTTTGTCTTGTGATGATGTTTGTATTCTATACTACAGGAAAGTAGGAAAATTCTAACTTTTCTCAAGACCCTCTCTGCAGCAACATTAGTCCACACATGTTAGTTTAAAAACATTTAAACAACACTTTAAAATGTTAACACAAGAACACCCAGCATCAGTCTGTGCCCTGCTAAATGAACCTCCAAGACACTGAAACTAATGAGTACGCATCCACCGAAATGCTTATACTGACATTCTTGTCTTACTGAAGTCATTAGGTTTAGTGCAGAATTTGACATTTTAAATATTTTAAAATAAATTTAACTACTGTATTTGATAGATCATATATGCATCTTTTAATAAATTGATGCTTTCTAGTCAAGTATGCTAAATATTAAACATCAAACAAGGTCACCCAGATAAGGAGGGTGGAAAATTTCCTTTAGGCTCTAGTGTACAGAGGATTGTAACTTGTCTTCCAGCTACAACAGTAGCAAATCACAACAGTAGTCTTGCAACAGGATTCCTTACAGCTTTTGCCTTTTTCTGCAGATCGACTATCTGAGAGAGAAGATGGGTGATTTCCTCCTGCTGCCGGGCAGCATCTTCGGTTTTCTTTGCTAACTCTTCGGAGATATTGGCAATCTGGATGTTTGCATCCCCTTTAAGATAAGCGATTACAATTAACATTACAAACCCAAAAGCAGAAAAGCAAGCAGAAAGATGTTCTTGCAGAACATCACTTGATTCAGCAGAATCCTTCCCCAATACATAGCAAGGTATTTTTGAAAAACAGCAGTAGGACACAAAACCAGACACAAAGTGCTCATGCAGGAAAGGAGACTCTACTTTCCTTTAACAATAACGTTTTCTATGCAAAACTATTTTGCAACTGAGAAAGATTTAGCTTACAGCCAGAATTTTCTGCAGTGAAATTTCAGCCAGAAATTTTCTGCTCACAAGCATTTTTATAAGGAAAATAAGTACCACAGAAAAGCATGATAGACTGATCTAACTCAGTTGTCTTTTTTTTTTTTTTAACTGAACAATCTCGAATGAGAAGGGAAAAGAAATAAGGACATACTTAGCTCTTTTACACAGTCATTGACAAGCTGTTGTTCCTTCTCTTCATAAGTAATTGTTTCAGTCTTCAGCTGGCAGGCCTATTCAAGAAATCCACATCAAATATGCTACATTAGCACATTTGTTCTTTGCTAGTCTGCTGCTGCATTCCCATCTGCTTCAGAAAGACATGCTTTTCTAATCAATTCTCCAGAAAGACAGTGAGAAACTACAGTTTCTGGCTGCCCTCCCTCATGTTCTGGAAAAAGGGGCCAGGTGAACATTCAGCAGAAACATTACTGCATGGAGAAACTTGCATCATTATCACTATATAACCACTAGGTGTCACCTGCATATTTTGTACTTAAAAAATAGAAAAAAGCCCATGAATACACAAAAGACTAGTATGCAGAGCTTGATCTGGTTACCTGAACAAAGCTAGGTATCATCACAGACTAATTAAATGCTTGGTTTAAATAACTGAATTAAACATTCAAATATTTAAAAACATTCAGATAGTATTTGAAAAGTTCTGGCACTGTAACTGTATATCTCACATAAAACCTCAGTGCTACCTCCTTCCCTGCTTTGTGTTTTCTGCTACGACTCTAGGAGCGCCAAGAGGAACATGCCTACACCCAGCTGGTTCTGTCTGGCACCACCTCGGTGGGTCTGTAGTCTATTCCCAATGTTGGGGGCATGCACAGACACCCACAGACTGCATCTGTAGAGAGATGCATAGCTCAGAGGTTTCAGATTTGGCTCCATCTTGTGCCTTGCTGGCATAGACTGCACCTCCATGGAAGGGAAGTCAGTGCTACATGGGGATCTCCTATCACGTCCTCAGTGGCCCTCTCAGTTCTAACCCTACCTTCATTACTCTCAAACCATCTATTGCTCATCTTCCTTGCGTGACTTCTCAATGAAGCGTACAGCACTCTCCATTATGCGGTGTCTTTCCAAAGATGTGACACTATCTATTTGCGATGGGCCCTGTATTTGCAGCAGAAAATGGTAATGATACTCTGTTTTCATACATTCATTCTTAGCTCAAAAGTATTTCTTCTGCTATACTCTGCTATGTGTTTGCAAAATGGTAACACGCTCCCAAAGATTAGAAGTTGCATTGAAAATTAATATAACATTATTCATAGGATATTCAATCATGAAGTGTTATTTCTGACAGACAGGGAACAGTAAATAGGATTTTAAAAATGGTGTTGTTTGCGAAACAAACAGTATGTCCTCAGAAATAAAAGACAAGAAAAAACACATTCAACCTAAAATATTAACAGCCTGACTTGAAACACAAATTGAAGATATTTAAAGCAAATTTAGACCAGCAATTTTTATTTCTGACAAACACTGTATTTGTACCAGAGAGACCATGCCAGCCTGCAAACTTCAGATCTGCAGCTAACATCAGCCATTTCTACCAGGTCAGCCCTTTAAGACCTGTTTCAAAGTGCAATGCTGTACTCCAAAACCTGCCCATGCTCCTGCACATTCTTTTGGCAAGGAAGCTACTTTGCACATAGCTTCGTGTAACTTCCATGTTCCAGCCTTTCCTTCATTTAGAAGTATAAAGGAGGTGATTAAACAACTACAAAGAGATCTGTGTCACATGTAGAATTATATACTCTTAATTAGACTTTCAGCTTTTAATACACACTTCTCAATACCTGTGTTCTGGCATTTAAATGAACAACTGTATTAAGCAAAACACAAAGGGAGCAATTTCACCTCAGATCTAAGCACAACATTCTCCTCTTCAAGGTCCTTGAGTTTCTTTTGAAGAGAATCCAAATGAAAGTAGTTCTGGACGGAGGACGAAGATTCATTCCTCTTCAGCCTTGTAACGAAAACAACAGTTATAACTCATTTTCACCTGTATGACAGCCAATCTCACAAGAGAACAGACTGAACAGAGGTCTCAAAACCAGTCAGCCACATGAAATACAGCTTTGTTCACACCAGTATGTTTGGGCAGCAATGTATTTGCAGTGATTTTTAAATGAGAACATTTATTTATTTATTTATTTGTCATTCCCCACACTTCCTATGGAAAAGTTATTCAGCCAAGGATATGAGAAAGGAAACCACGTTACTACAGGGAGCAACCCAATAGCTTCCTGATTAATGCTGCACATGCTTCACTAGAATGCAGCAATAACTTTGCAAGCAAGGGCAGACAGCCCCCCAGAGGCTGCAATGCTGTTTAGCCAGCTAACTGCCTGGAACCACGCTATAAGCCATGCTTTATTTCCTTCCCTCTGCTTGGAACATCTCCATAGAGCCCTCAGGTCCTTCAAGCACAAAGGTCACACGTAGGATGTTCTAGCACAGCGTGCAAAGGTACATGGTGTAGTGGGGTACCGTTAAGTGTCTGCCTCGCCACCACAGTGACCTGGTTCCTGTGAAAGTTACAGCGCTGCATCAGCAGCCTCCCTGTATACTTTCCTCTCCTGACTCCTCTTGGCACTAGTATAGCCAGCTGGTCCAAAGCAAATCCTTCCTGCCAGTGCCATGCACCAACGTTCAGAGTCCCATTTATAGTTCCAGCCAATACAGAGATCATTTTACTACTTTGAGCTATCAAGTTGCCCAAACTACCCCTATTTAGTACCAGATGAAGGTTCAATGTTGTAGATCGATAACTTACGGGGTGGAACAGATGGACTCCGGCTCACTTTCTTCAGCAGCACTGGTATAGAACTGGAGCAGCTCATCTTTCATGGAGAGCTCATGCCGCAACTGAGAAACCTGCACAACGAAAGAGCTTGCAGATTACTAAGTTGCTTTTCTAGGCACATTCTTAAGTAAACCCACTATAAATTAGTTAGTTATTCATCCTCCAAGCATCATCTTCAGACTACATCAAGAGGCCAAAACTGGAACATACCAGAACCAGTTCTTTTATTTCTTAGAAAGAAGGAAAAGGGTACCTTTTCAATTAGCCATTAAATGTTCTTTTTGCAGAAGTTCAAAAATGCAATTATCTATCACTATTAAAGAAGGTGAAAGAGAAACATATCTAAGATAAGCAATCCTGATTCACTATTGCATTAGTCTAGATTCATATCCACAAAAATGGATATGTTGCAATGATGCTGCAAGAAATTAATGTGGCATAATCAAGACAAACATCACTTCCATATCCATTTTATGTGATGACCGTCACCATCTGGCTTGGATACAGGCATTTCTTCCTCTCCAAGAGACTTCAGACAAAATTACTAAAGAGCTTGTGTAGTAAGGTTACATTTGGGACCCAGTTGCCTGTTGAGCTGCAGACCACCACCACACAGGGGCAGGCTGCCATTCTGAGGTTGCTGCAATGGTAGAGGCTGCAGTCAGTTTTTCTAGGTGTAGTTTGGGCTTTTGACGACTCCGAAAAATCAGTCTAGTCAAGTAGTATGTGGCAGTCCCACACTTAGGACATACATGTATCAAAAAGGAACAAAACATCAAAATTGGGTGGTTAAGATACCCTGTAATTGTGAGCTCCACAAACTTAACCTTGGTTAATTCATATTGTGGTTCTCCAAGAAAAGGGCTAAAAGCCCAATTACACAGTAGCACTTAAACCACTTCACAGCTGCAATTTAAGACAGCAGTGGTAAGAGATTTCATTTTTATTTTCCTTGCATAGCTATAAATAGCATAACTGATCAGACAGATCTGTTCCCTTCCCCTTGCACTGCAAAACTTGGCCCTCAGTTTTCATTTTCCAACGCACAAATTGCTGAGCAAATCTGTTTTTATTAGACTTCTGCTTTTTGTATTGTAGGCATATTTGTATTTGTAGTTATTACGGGAAAAAAAACCCAGAGAATATCAATAAAATAGATTTAAGCTGCATTTTCATCAAACAAAAAGCAGACTCAATGCAATAAAGCACTTAAACTGTGCAGAATTTTAAGCAAACAGGTCATTTACTTTACTAAGACTATTCTGTGTAATCAGAAGCACTAAGGCACCAAGTCGTCCCGAGACATTGGTTCTAAAATGCAAGGGGGAAAAAACCCCAACCAACCACATTTCAAAAAACCATGAAACAAAATCCGTGCATTAATTTTGGGAGGTTCACTTTCCCCATTTCAGGAAGAGCTAAAAAGCTGAGCCAAAAATAACAATTTACTTCCCTCCAGCACATTATGGCTCAGCCTCTTTAAGTAGCAAGGATTCAGATTCTGTCAGTGGGTGGGCACTAGATCATCTCCAGTTTTTGCTACGCTTTTTTCTCTATGAATTAAAAAGACTGAGGATACTATTTTTACTGCCTCTTCCAAGCATTCCAACTCTCCAAAGGAGGGTGAACAGCCAGAAAGGGTGACCTTTTATGGGAACAGGACCAGAAGCAACGGGCATACACTGAAACACAGGAGGTTCCCCCTGCACATCCGGAACAACTTTTTTATTGTGACAGTGACCGAGCACTGGCACAGGCTGCCTAGAGAGGTTGTGCAGTCTCCATCTTTGGCGACATTCAAACACTGTCTGGACATGGTCCTGGGCAACTGTCTGTAGGCGGCCCTCCTTGAGCAGGGGGGTTCAGACAAGATGACCTCCAAAGGTCACCTGCAACCTCAACCATACTGTGAAATGTGAAAAAAACCTCACTGCAGTAACTTCCAGCAACACTTTCCTTTGACATAGTATTTTGTGGTGTGTTGACCCCAGCCAGCAGCTAAGCACCCATGAGCTGAGCACGCACTCTGCTCCCATGACCCCCACAGAATGAAGGAGAGAACTAGAAGCACAAAAGCCAGAACAACTCATGGGCTGAGATAAAAACATTTTAATAAGTAAAGCAAAGTTGCTTGTGCAAGCAAAGCAAAATAAGGAATTCATTCACTATTTTCTATCGGTAGTCAGATGTTCAGCCACTTTGTGGGAAGTAGGGCACACATAATGGTTACTTGTGAAGACAAATACCATAACCGTGAATGTCCCAGCTTCCTCCTCCTTTCCCTGAGCTTTTATTGTTGAGCATAACAACATAAGGTATAGAATACCCCTTTGGTCAGTTTGGGTCAGCCATCCCAGCTGTGCCCCCTCCCAACATCTTGCACAGATGGGGCTGGAGGGCGTGTGGGTGGGAAGAGAGCACCTCAATGCTGTGCAACCACCGATCAGCAATAGCTGAAACAACAGCTGTTGTCAACACCATTTTAGTCACAAATCTAAAACACAGCACCATACAGGCTGCCATGAAGAATATTAGCTCCATCCCAACCAGGCCCAGTACACATTTTTACATGGCAAACCACATGATTTGTTTTATGAACAGAAATGACCTCTTCTCCATTTTCACAAGCCACTGCAACGTGTACCCTTCAGAGCAAACACTACCACGTCACCCCTGTACAACGTATTGTTACCGAGCAATAGGGACTGAGCCCTTGTCTCATAAAGGACAAGGGCCATAAACTGTCACCATGCTTGGTTCCCAAGACTTCAGCTGTTCAGTCTTTTAATTCACTCCATCGCCCTGAAAGCTTCACTCAGTTTCAGAACTATGTCATGAAATAGCTGCACCTATCTTATAAATAATTTAAGGTAGAAGATAAAAAGATCCTCACACAGAGCACAACAGTTTAGAGACATGGGACCTAGCTTGCAGCAACAATCCTTACGGAATCATGAACAACTGTTTCAAGAGTCCAGCTGATTGTTTTCCTGACTGACAGCAGCTAAATGCTTAACAGGTTGGGATTATTCGCTTAAAATGAAGACACTCAGTTACACTATATAAATAACATGCATGGAAGTACCAAGCCAAAGAGCATTTCTATCTTTCCAACATTACCTTCTACTCTAATAGACCAAAACCAACATTCCCTTTTTTAAGCTGCCATTCCATATTATAATTCAGCTTTTCCTCTCCTCTCATTTTACACATAACAGAACAAAATCAAATCTGGAAAAGACTTTAAAACCAGCTATCACCAAAACACAAACTCTGTTACGTGATCTGGAACTAGAACAACAGGACTAGAGTGTTGTATTACTCAGATGGTACCACCGGTTTGAGGTGGTGCTATTTGAGGACAGACACTGTTTGAAGCACTGCCTTTTTAGCTTCAGAAACACATGACAAAATCTGAAGAGGAAAAAGAAGCGTAAACTCGGTAATTTAGAAAGATTAGGAGAAGCTAAAACCCCTAATGACTTACTCCATTTCAAACACAGTTCACATTCTGACAGTTTATGTTGCTTTGATACCGAGCTCTGTTTTCAAAGGAGACAATATTAAATTGTAGGTAGCACCATCCCAGCGAGAAGGGACACATCTTGAGACTGGAGCTGCAGCATTCTTACTGAACATGGTAATACAACAGCAAGTAGACACACTGTACCTGGGAACTACACTTCTGCTGCTGAAAAGGTGGACACCCATCTCTGTAACCAAAACAATTTACAGTTAAGAAAGTTTTCTCATATAATGTTTATGCTTTCAGTATATAATTCTGGAACAGTAAGCTGAGACTGAAGTGTCTGTGCACACAGTATAGTGCTTGCTTCAGTGCACTCAACTTTTGTTCTCTAGTGCCCTACAGGAAAAGCCTTGGTTCCATCAGTTTTTATTGAACATGACCACAGCCCCTTCCTAAACCTAAGCAGCACCTGACAATACAAACTCAAAAGACAAACCTAATCTAATACATTTTGCACAGGTCTAATACTTTCACATGTACCTACGAATGTGGCGTGTTACAAGGACGCAGGAAAAACTTGAGCTACTTAATGGGATGGTCAGAAGGTTTTGTCAGGACAAGTTTGGTAGGTCAGACAGACATAAAGCTGAATTATTCATGCCATGACACATGTACCGAGAAAACCTTAACATTATACCACACACCAGAAAAAACTTGTCTATGTATTCCAGAAACCACAGACCCCCCAGACAAACCATTTTTAGGCAGTTTTTACAGAATTTAAAAAGTACCAAATCAATTCTGTTCTCTTATCCATTGCTCTTAAAGACAGTTGTCTTAGTTACCATTATATTCAAACATTCAAAATTCAGCATTAATGGAAGATCTGAAACCTACTGCAGAAGGATTTTTCAACATACAAAAGTGTCATGACTTTAAAGCCTGATGAGCTCTGCCTCAAAAGCATCAATTTCTGAAGAAGTCAAAATGACAGTGTGAAAGATGGGTGTTGATAGAACATATGGCCCAACATATCAAGCCACCTGGTAAGAAGCTTATTTTTGGTGGCCCTTTTCCTAATGCCACTCCTGAGTCCCTCTAAATAAAAATAGAACTGGCAGAGGCAGCTCAATCCTGTCCCCCACCTTCCTCATCAAATCTTCCATTCTGGATGTATGGTATGAAAGCGCTGCCCTGCCCAGTCAGTATGCACATGCCTAGTAAATGTCACATTGACTAATGCACAAATAAATTGGTCTGCCACACAATGGGACTTGGGCAGCAAAACAAGAGCACTCCTCTGGGACATAACAGAATTAGTTTTCATTGCCAAAGAGGGTACGCCACAGCAAAGGATATTATTTCTATGTGTGTGCTCCACCACCATTTATCGCATAACTGGTATCCCTCCATCCATGCGTTATTAATCAACCCATCTCAGATATAATTCAACACCTCACACCCCTGAGCAGTTTTATTAACAGCCTTTTTTAATGTTTCTAATCCACTGTGGTTCATTGTTCTCCTGCTTGCCCTACAACTGTGAGATTTCTCTCCCTCTTGCTTAAAGCTACATATGGACAACATTCACAAACCAAGGTCACTGTCCCAGAATAAGAGAAACAACATTTGCCTCCAGCTCAGTTAGGAAATCAGCAGAGTTTAGTGACACTTGCAGTACAGATAAAGAGCTCTTTTAAAGCATCCTGTACAGTTCCATCCAAGATACATCCATCAAGAATCTGCCAGCACCTATAGCATGCAACTCCCATTCAGAGGAATACAATAAGAAGTAGCAACCAAGTAAATATTTGATTAAAAAAATTCAATGGTATGTGGAAGACACAAGGTGTTACTTCAGATAGTATAAGGTTTCAGGTATGTTTTATAGATCATATCCATTCAGAAAACACATGCACCATCGTATTACATTCTAAATGTGTTCATCAAATGTCTAAAACGTTATTACTGCAGTCAAACTCAAATGTATGTACTGCAGCAGGCTACCGACCCATGCTTCAACAGATTGTATCACAGTTCCTTGGAAAGAGATAGAGCTTCTTGTGATTTTGCTGTAAGATCTTAGTAACCTAGATAGAAAACTCAGCCTACAACCAAATCTCAGCCTACAACCATTTGCTTCCCAGCATAACCCAATGCTTCCTAACATTGACAAGTTCATACATACAGAGCATGTTGAATAAAAATTACCGATCAATGAAATACATCCTGACCCACCTGAACAATGGAACCTTAATGCAAGTCTATGAAGTTGGCCCAGCTTGGAAAAGGCAGAATGCACATGATCTCAGTGAGCATGCACTCCTGAAGTCTCCATAAATACAAAAAGTGATACCTTATATGTGATACCTGTACCATATTCGGTTTGAGAAGCAAAGGGAAGCACTCCCGGCATTCAAATGCTGTGTTCTAAGAGCCAAAGTTCAACTCAGGTATGAACAGAAAAGCATCCGGGAAAAAGCAGTTAAACGTCAGTTGGCGAGGAAGAAACAAGTGAGGACCAAGAAAGATTCAGGGAAGAAACAAGAAGAAGAAAGAGCTGCACACAAAGGGAGGTAGGAGAAGGGAAAGAGTGATTAGTGAGATAATCAAAAACAGGGGAATTATGCATAAAGCACAGGAAACAAGGGCAAAGCAGGTAGAAGAAAACAGCGTGTATACTGACTCAGAACAAAAAGAGCAGCCGGTTTCAGAGGAAAATGAAATCTGAGGCAGAGCAAAATTCAACAGTTTGAGTTTTGGTTTTTTTTTTCCCCCCTCAAATCACCTGATTTGAGCCAACAGGTCAAATTACCTTTTTGGTCACATTTCTAAAAGTGTACATGCTATGAAAACGGCTCACCAAACTGCTGCAACATAGATTGACCTGCAATGGACAGGATGCCCAAGACAATTAAGTATGGACAAGGTGAAGCTAGAAGGAAAATTCTCCCCATCACTGCAGATAGAGCATTCAGGCATGAAACTCTTACCTCTTCCCTGATGTGTTCTACTTGCTCCTCCAGGAACTCATTTCTTTCTGTCAGTGATTTATTCTTCTTTAACAGCGACTGGCCAATCCGAGCAGCTAATTCTAAGTCCCGTTCTTTCTGTGAAGCATTAAGAAAAGAAAGCTACTTTCAAAGTTTTCATTCACTAAAGGATCAGAGGGAGGGTAAAATCGTCACAAAAGGGAAGGAACAAGTACTTAAACAACAAAAAGCCTTCTTCCTTCTGTGAGCGTTGGTTTGCTTGGTTTTTTTGCTAATTTTCTTTTTCTATTCTTGCTTATGTTACACCCACATTATTCAGAAAAGACTGACCCATACAGAGTTATTGAACCATACACATGAAAGCACAGCTTCAAGGTCTAATGTAAAACAATGAAAGTGAAACAAGATCTGGTTCTCTATTACAGGTTTTTTTGAGAAACTACAGAGGGAAACTATTCCATCACCTTGTTATACCATCTGCAGAATGCAATCACAGAGCTTCAGAGGTTACATTTTAAAGAAGCACAGTAAAAATAGCAAAGAACTTAGGCATTTCAAAGCATTCTTCAGTTTCCAGCTGCCCCACCTTGAAATAAAAAGCAGTAAGCTGTGCAGGAGCAGAAGCCAATTCCACCACAATGAATGCTCACCTCCTATCTTCTTCATGTACGTACATCCATTAGTGCTTTCGTATAAAAACAAGTCCTATCCCTTTCCTTTTTGCATATGCCCAAGTCTACATTAAGCTATAACTCTCATGCCGTGCTTGCCCCCTTCTTCCCCCTCTCTACATGCACAGAATTGGAAATAACTGGTCTAGACAGTTCACCACACATGCCAATAAAAACTAGAAGCTTATCCTGTTGATGACATGTACCTAATATACGTCTCAGCTTCTGCAAAGCTGAGACATGGGGTTGTAATCCGCCTGGGACAGGATGATAAACTGCCTATAACTTTGCACCATTCATCAAGCATTTCTATTTATCATTTTCTTATTGTTCAACACCGTTTGAGGAAGAGTTTTTTCCCTGACACTGAAAATACTGTTTGGGGCTTATTTACTGGCCCTGACAGCCATCCAGGTTTTATGACTAAAAGCTACCTTGTGTCATGTATACATTAATGGCAAAGCCTACAGGACCTACAGCTACTGATCACATGGATTTGAAGTCCATGAATTTGAATGAAGAGGCTTTCCTAGTGGAAAAAAAGGAAGTTACATAATAATCAGTAAATAAAGAGAGGTTATTGATCACTGCTATATCTACAAATAGCATTTTCAAAATGGTTTCTGAAGGTCAGGCTTATGTTTGCATTGAAAGCTACTGGCATTATCTAGTCATAAAATCTTTATGTAATCTTATGTACAATCTTTCAGAATAATAGGTTCCACAAAGTTATCCAAAAAATGTTTGGTTTACGTATCGAGCCAACTTATTGTTTGGTAATTTGGCTCACTTCATAAATACAAAGTGGAAAATATATTGCTGCAGCTTTGACTCTACAGAGGAAGAGCTACCTAGCAGCAAGGTTTCTAATCTCAAAGTTGAGGAATGTAAATGTATTTCCAGGCTCTTTATTTAACCTCCCTCGACTTCCTACACAATTTTTAGCAATTCAGCTCTAAATTTCAGTCTGGGGTCAGGCCTCTTACTCACAGTGATAAGGGACTGATTTATTACAGCAATATGTTAAGAAAATACTGAAGCCAGACACATTTACACTATTATTAGAAAGGGATGAGAAAGCAGGTTCACAGAGGAATCGGCTCCTATTCTTACCACATAACCCAGGCATGCCTGGTGTCACTTGCTTTGCTTAGTTTCAGGGAAATAGGCAGAGATTTTCAGAATTTCTGCATGCATGTTCTTTTGAGATCTTCTCTTTCTTGTCTCCCACCTCAAACTGCTGCATCTTTCACCCTGCCAACTTCGTAATACATTAATTGGAAGCTTGCCAACAAGAAGGGCAGACAAGGCGTAGCTTTTGGGGTTGTTTTTCGCTTATGTGTGCAAAGGTAGCAGAAGGAGTCACACCTTAACTTCTGCAAATAGATGCAATTTCCTGAGATAACCATTATTTGGGGAACAGATAAAGGAGCCGTAAGTGCACGTCTGCCTAGGAATAGAGTGATCCAATCAGAAATGATGGCCAAATAAAACAAAAAAGCTCACTGAAAATATTTGTTTTATTAAAGGTTCACCTATTACATGTTCCCCCATTTTTCCTTTGCTATCATCCCATTAGGGAAGTACACCAGAAGCTTTAAAACACTGGCTCAGCAAGTCCTTCTAGCATTGCTCCCGTGAGTGTGCTTTCCGGGTCTATAGACATTTGGCTACGTGGACTCAGGGGAGGAAACAGTTTGGCAGAATGCTGCATCATTACTAGAAGGAGCCGTGGAAACAAATGCAAGTATATCTCAGCCAAACAAGACAAAGGGAACAGGACACAAACAGGTGACAGACGGTTACTACAAGTTAATGGATTATTTCAAGACAAGTCTTTTAGGTAAAGCATCAGTTTTAACTGATATTTCATAGAAAGTTGTGTAAGAATCCAGCTCAAATCACAAAATGCAGGACTTTGTGCTATCAGATGTATCAAGCATAGCTGGGTGATGTGAGCATTCCCATGCTTGTTTCCTGGCAGAATTAGAGGAAGAACAGACCACCCAATGTATCTTGGTTAGACAGAACCCGTTTTTGACATTGCTATTGCAATAAGCAAGCAAATAAATATGAAGGATTAAATTACACTCAGCCATGAACTAATTCAATTGTAACAGTTTTCACCTAAAGAATTCTTCGTAAGCATTATTTGGAAAATTATTGCTTAAGCTTACTGCAGAAAAGCAGCTAATTTCACTCATACAATTTATCATGATATTTATTGAACATAAGCATTGTAGCTTGACAATTGCTTTTTGCCATTTCTTGAGTGCCAAGGATTACAGTAATAACAATTTACATAATAATGGTATATAAAAAAAAAATCCCAAACCAACCAAACAAAAGGCAAAGAAGAAAAGGCTTGGAGACAAACGGAGTATTAGATATTTTCTAATTCTGTGTCTATGCACTTCTCTGGAAAGACATTATCTGAGATAACAATTATGAATACAAGACTTTTTGTGAACTTTTTTTTTTTAATTTTAAAAGAGAATAAATCCATCAATAATGATACTATTAGTTTTACATGTACTGTAAAAATATGTGTAATTTTGAGATTATTTTCCCCCCTGCCCCCAATTCATTATGGCAAATATTTGGCCAAGAGCAAGTTAAATGAAGTTAAATGGCCTCAGCTGAAAAATAAGCACAAGTAGTGAATACATATGACTGAGGTAAACAAATGACCTCTCTTAGAATGAATATTTACCTTACCAATGAGATAAAGTGTATGTACACTCAGAGAGCACTTATTCCTCCGCATTTGAGGACACTCTACCAACAGCCTTTAGTAGTGGTACCATATAATTTCTGTACTACTTCCTCATACTGTGTATGGGTCCTTAAAGAGATGTAATACTTGCCTCTTCAAGAAGACGTGTAACAGCATCTATGTCATTGTATGTTTTAGTCATCTGGCCCACTCTTTCAGCACATAAAACTGTGAGGAAATAAAATAAAACATTAATCATATTGGCAATATTATTAGGGGAAAAATATCCTTTGAAGAGTTTAGGTCTGCATAGGCATTCATCTTAAAACTACTTACGTAAACTTCTGGGTAAGTATATCAAAAGTTCAAAAAAAAACCTCAAAAAAATATCAAAGCTTCAAGTTAAACTGAGAATACAATTGTTTCTCTTTTGTAATGAGCAGTTGTTTTTTTTCAGTGGAAGAACAAACCGTTAAAATGTTAAAACTTCCTTCTCTCAATAGGAATGTCTTGAGTTTATAAAAAATAATCAAGAAGTGAAACCAAGATGTTCTTAGATATATAATTAGGATTCTATCACGTCACCTAGTCATTGTATTACATGTAGTAGAATTACTCTATGAATAAGCAACTCCAATACTGTTAGTAACACTGTTCAACATAAGATACTACGTCATATTCAGTTGTTAAGAACTAATTGCTATGGCATGAGACAGCAAAGTAAATACATAATGCATACAAAATAATAAATGATTTGTGTAATAGCCAGACCACACCATGGTGGTCACAGTATCACTCATAAAAATATTTAGACTGGGTGAGATGATTAATCACTAAGGTGGAACCGGGAGTTTTGTCAGACTGAAGAAAGTACACAGGAAGGAAGTTTAGTCTACCACCATAGGTGATCCTTTAAGAAGCTACACTGACTTATCTAGAAGTCTGCAAGTTTTCTAAAAATCCACCAATAATCAGAGGAAACAACAGCACTTTCTGCTCTACCCTTATATTCTTTTTATTTTCAGCTACACCTATTCCTCAAGCCCTGTAATCCTGGAAAAAAGGGATTGTTAATGAAGTTGAGTTGATCATATGGACTACTGGTTATCAACCTGCCGCAGCACAAGTTGTTCTTCAGGGGATTTACCTTTGACAATGTCAGTTAAAGCTCAGTCTGACAGATTGGCTAATGTTGCTCTGATGCGCATTAAGCGCATTAAGACAGATAAGGCCTAATAAGATTTAAATTAAAAAAAAAAAAAAAAAGTCTATTGAATACAGTAGCATTACCAGGAGACAGCTTCTCACCCTGAGGAACTACGCTACAATCTACATATACATAAATATACAGTTGATCACCACTAAAAGGCACATTAGTAATATATCAAGCACAACAGTAGGTAGGTATCTGTTGAAATGTTGGAGGGTTCCACACTTAAATATCAGAAAGTTGCTTAAACTACAGCAAGAAGTACAATTTGTTTCTGTTTATTTTCGTGTTTCTCAAATCCTATTTTTTGACGATCCTAAAAACATTTACAATATTTAGTGACAGTAGTAGTGCCAGTGACCCCCAAAGTATGCCATTCAAAAGTATTAAAAAGATAATTACACTTATGCAAATAATTAAGTCTGAAAGTGGTAACAGTAAAAAGTTTACGCTTCAAAGTAGTAATTTGATAAAAATTACAGAGCACTATAAAGAATAACTATACCACTACACAAGCAAAAATACAGTACATCTGTAAAATACAAGCTATATTAGGCAAAGCAGACTAATCAGGATTCCACAGAAAAAAACTGAAGTAACTTGCAAAGAACATCAGCTATAGTAAACAAAGGGGCTAAATAGAAGATTTCCATAAAAACTTCACAAAAAGACATAGGGTGTCACATCCAGAAGACTATTCACAATTAAAAACAAACAAACAAACAAACAAAACTTCACCATAAAGCGAATTTTTTTAAACTTAGTAAGTTCGTAACTCATGCAATAAAACATCTGTCAGAAACCCTGATGCCAGCAGTTTATTTTCCAAAGCAACTGTACACAAAATAGATCCCTTGGTTACAACATTCCCTCGCTACTATAAAATAATGTTTGAAACTGTCATTAGCAAGCTCATTTTAACTCTGTACCTACCATTAATAATCACCACTGATTATGACTATGGCAACCTCACACCATCCCAATTCAGGTGAATGCATAACCTTCCTAATATCCAAGCTGATAAAAGGACAGTGCTCCCGCAGACAGAATAAAGTGACTCAGCTGGGAGAAAGAGTGATAAAGGTTCGTTCATGTGGCTGCTCACTTAGCTATTCCTTCAGAACTTGCCATTTAATCTTTAACGCAGCAGGGTAACACCATAGCTCTATTACAACAGACTTACTACTAGCAAAGAAGTAGCGACCTAGTCACCGATAGCTTTTATACCTCAAAATTTTCATCAAACTTCTATTGGTCACTGTTAAAACAGAGGTCTTAATATACGACTCTGCTAACGTGGAAGGGTTTCAAAGCAGAAATGGTATCTTATGCATCCTCTTCAATGTCCAAGTGCAAACACACTTCAATAGACTGCATATAATAAAATGCCTCCGCCAGTCAACCACCTCCTATTGGCACTCAACATGCAAAGCAGCAGAAGCACAGAGCTACTAACTAAAAGGAAGGTTCTCCTTTTGGAAGGAGGGCAAACTTGTAAAGAGGTGTTGTTCTCCATCCCTCAGAAACCAAGGCTTGTGGGGAAGAGAAGGTGAAAAGTGAGGGGAGAAAAAGCAATTCAGAAGCAGCATTTAAAAACTTCAAAACAGCGACTAAGTATGCAGCTAGTCAGCCTCCAGAGATTACAAGATAATATTTGGCCAATCACTAATGCAGTGATTTTGATTTCCTTGGTGTCCAGAAAGACAACCAAGTAAAAAAGACACACCATCTTGAATAATAGTTTTGAGCTCTGATCCATAAGTATGGAGGAAGGGGGGAAAAAAACCCCAAAAAACCAAAAACCCAAACCAAACCAAAACCCACAAACTCCTCACTCTAATGGATTCTGCATAGTAGGTTTCTAGCCTGCTGGAGTTTCCAATAAATACGAGAGCCTGGTAACACTACCATAAAGATAAAACAAGAGCAAATGAAGGACAACACTCTGCAGTACAAAGCCTACAGTGCCAATTTACTGACCTCTTTTTGCTCACTTGCAAATCAGTAGTATTTTTGCTTGAGGGTGATAGGAAGCGCAATGTCTAAATGCATGCATGCATGCATGCAAACATCCAAATCAAAATACACTTTGCACCTCTCGGTTTATGGAGAAGGCTGAAGGCAATAAAGAAAGAATTAAAAAAAAAAAAAAAAGTAGTATGTCTACGTCAAGTGGAAGAACCACAGAATTCCAGAAACATAGTTAGAAAATGCGTTTTGGTAACTGCTTTGAAATGAACGTCACAGATCCAAAACAGGAAGCAAAGAACAGCGAAAGCTTCTATCACATTATTTCCATGACAGCATTAAATATATGCTACCAGGGACATATTTGCAGTTCAGAGTATTTGTTTTTTTTAAACGCCAAACACACAAATGGACAAATGCTAAACAGATCAAGTATTTCCTCTGCCTTAAAGTACCTAGCACCATCTTCATACCCTCTTAAAGCTTGCAAATTTTTGGGTAGCCACATTCCTGTGTTTCCCAATGCGAGTACAGCTGAAAGGATGTACTCTGCATTTATTTCTCATCATCTATTTAATGCAGCATCTGACTGGAAGCTTCTTTCAGGCTCTGAGCTCTGCACTGACTAAAGCACTGGCTCCCAAGCTGAAGATGCTCAGGGAGAAGGGAAGAAAGTATGTACCTTTGTTGTGGTTTAACCCTGGTCAGCAACTAAGCACCACACAGCCGCTCGCTCAACCTCCCCCCTGCCCAGTGGGATGAGGGAGAGAATGTGAAGAGCAAAAGTAAGAAAACTCATAGGTTGAGATAAGAACAGTTTAATAATTGAAATATAATAATAATAGTAGTAGTAGTAGTAAGTAATGAAGAGGTGGGGGGGAGCGCCCAGGAAAAACAAGTGATGCAACCGCTCACCACCCGCTGACCGACACCCAGCCCACCCCCAAGCAGCAGTCACTGCCCGCCAGCCAACTGCCCCCAGTTTATATACTGAGCATGACATCATATGGTATGGAATATCCCCTTGGCCAGTTTGGGTCAGCTGTCCTGGCTACGCTCCTTTCCAGCTTCTTGTGCACCTCCTCACCGGCACAGCATGG
Organism: Morus bassanus; assembly: GCA_031468815.1. Taxonomy (NCBI): domain Eukaryota; kingdom Metazoa; phylum Chordata; class Aves; order Suliformes; family Sulidae; genus Morus; species Morus bassanus. The sequence goes on along the minus strand of CM062567.1, from coordinate 50,328,091 downwards.
GAAGCTGAAAAGTCCTTGACTTAGTATAAACACTGCTTAGCAATAACTAAAACATCAGTGTGTTGTACCATTATTCTCATGGTAAATCCAAAACACAGCACTATACCCACTACAGGGAAGAAGATTAACTTTATGCCAGACGAAACCAGGACAACCTTCCTGGTTTGCTCCCTGAAAGTCACACCATGATCTAGCATGCTGCTTAGAGGACAAGTATGTTTCCAGGATCAGGAAACAGCCATGGAAGGGAAGTGGAACAAGAATACCGGTATTGGTAATGCTGCAATGAGCCACCACCCAACAAACAGGCGATTCAGGTGGAAGAAAAGAAAGAAAAAAAAAAAAAGAAAAAACCCCCAAAAAACATAGGACACAGCATTCACAGGTGTCCTCAGCCCCTGTTCCCTGCATCCCTCCTGGAGGCATACCTCCTCTTCATTTCTGAGACCTATCAATCAGGGTCAAGTTAAAGAACTAGAAGAGAGTAACCATGGCTGAAGCAGAAAGCTCAGCTCTCATTGCTCCTCTTCCCATCTATTTCCAACTACTGGGAAACAGAAGGGGGATAAGATGTTATGGTGAGTTTCACTTTTTGGACAGATTACTGACCTGTATAGAGGCTGACAGGGAAGGTGCCAGTGCATGGGGATTTCCCTACTACCAAAATTTATTTCCTCAGAAATTAAATCAGGATAAGGGAATGCTGTTCAGGGAGCACAGATCTCTGGCAATTTTAATACTGATGCTTCTTAATGGCAAGGTGGCAGCAGGGGACAAATTTCTTGCTTCTATTCATAACAGTTCCCTACCCAAAGCCTTTAACTATGGCAAGACCTACTATACTCATGATGAGTCAAGAGCCTCACAAACAGCTTCTGTCTCCTTCCCCTCTGCTCAGACATCTGTCCAAACATTGACGACACAATGGCAAGTTCATCACATCCTGAATGTCATGCATCAAGACATACAGAACAGACACGGTAACACTGACCGACCAGCCGTGCTCCTTACTGCTAGACACCATTTGACAAACATTAGCAACCAGAGACCCTGGCAGACTCAAACTCTTCAGCTCACATTGGTTTAAATTCTGAAAGTATATTTTTGCACTCTAAGGATAAAGGACTTGCTAGAAATCACAACTTCAGAGCCCCCAGTAGTTCTGGCACTGGTTACTGCGAGCACTACATCGACTTGAGCCAAGCACATGAGGAATTCTGAAACTGTGCCATATAGTGTACATTCCCTCTCAAATAAACTCAGGAAAATTGTACCTAAAATGCGCTGTCAGCTCTGTTGCTGACCCAGACTAGAAAGATTTTACACCTTTAAAGGTAAAGATGGTAGCTTCTCCTCCACTAAAGAGGAGTTTCTGGCAGCCCTGGCTAAACTGGGGCACAGGCTTCAAGCCTGCTGTTGCCTGTCACATTTGAGACAGGCCCGAGGGAACACGTTCATCTAAAGAGCCTAAAAATTTTCAGAGACTACTGTCACCAGAGCTTGAAGAATGTGCTTCTGAGGCATGACCTGCTAGAAGTCCAAATTTTAACGCACCGCACCGCCAGTTCCTCCAGCCTCCCCCAGGGCTCCCCAGGCACAGGAGGTCCCTCCAGAAGGCATAGGGGGAGCTCCGCGGGGGGCTGTGACCCCACTTAGAAGGATAGAGAGCGGTCACAGCGTGCCGACTGCTTCACAACTGTTAGGTCACGCTGTGTGCCAGCTCCACGGAGGAGTCTGGGAGAACATAATGTTGTGAGTGATACACACTCAGTCAGCAAGTACATATTAGTGCGGCAAAAAATAGCTACCATAAGTTCAATAGACAATGCCAATAGATTTATTTCTTCTTTTTTTTTTTTTTTTTAAAATGTTACAGCCTAGCTTACTGTGATTTCAATGGTGTAGTTTGCAAATTAATCTTTTAATACTAAGGTACAGTTACTGATTATTCTAGAAGAAGTGATTTTATCTTGCCATTTAAGCTATGGTTTGAAGGGTGTTTGTTTACTGCCGTTTCTCTCATACAGTATTCAAATAGCTTAGTAAATCCAATATTAAAGCCTCACATAAAAACCTATGTTATTACTTAACCTCAGGTTTGGGAAAAAACTCTTCTGTTATTTCTTCTCTAAAGCTTAATGCCCAAACACTCAGGTTGGTAGCCATTTCGAAGTACTTTCTCTAAGCAGGGCATGAACTGCAACTAATTTTCTTATGATGAATGAAGAATCAAGTGAAAGGAAATTTCAACAAGAATGTCGCACACTTGTTCTTTCTATTAGCATAAACACAGGTCAAATGTGGCAGCTTGGAAAACAGAGCCACAAAGGGAAACTAAGGAGATAAGGAAAAACGCCTGGAGACAACTCACTGTCACCTTAATGCATACACCATTTATTGATACAGCTCAGCATAGCTCTTCTCATAAAAGTAAAACTTTTCTCACAGGATTTTCGATCACTAGCCACTGAATTACTGTCTTGACACTCTCCTCCACCCATTTCTTGTCAAGAAATGTCTGAACTGCAGCCCTTGCAACTAATAAATGGGCGTAGGGCTTAAACCAGAACGTGGACTGTAAATCTTTCAAAAATCCTAAAATGAAGTTACAAGCCTGTATTAAAAGCCATGCATTGTCAGTTGTCTTCCTCTCTTAAATACGTGATCCTTCCCTATTCCAGCTCTTTGGGAGGGATTAGCTGTGCCAAAGCTTTCAAGAACTATTAGTCTCCATCTTCTTTGCTTTAGATTCCAGACCCCTGTACAACCTCCATTCTAATCGATGTCTTTGTAAGATAAAACATGTTCTGTAAGTCAGAACCCCAGAGTGCCTCAACTTGAGATTTTATCAGTGATCAGAAAGACTTATTTTTAATTAAACTTGGGCTAGATTCTTAGCCTGCGTTTACCCAGTACTTTAGGTAAGGAGGACTTCTAATCTGTTATATTAGTAAACCGAAATAGTAATGACTGGCTGCCTTCACAGGTCCTAAACAGGTAATAGTCTTTTCCTGTTCTACTCACAAAAGCAAGGATCAAAACACAGCCTAGTTTCAGAATTAGCTGACCCAACAACACACTAACCAAGGAAAACTGACAGGCTGTCCTTTCACAGCTCAGATTTTTTTATCAACAAAAACTAAGTAGACGCTATCAATGGATATCCCTGCACAAAGTTTCACTGCCGTCAGTTCAAAGGCGAGCTTATCAAATTAAGAGTAAATATGTTGCTGTCAGGCAAATTTACAACTCTAAAGCAATGCACTGCCTCTAGGACTGTTCTGCCTAGACCTTTACAAAGGTGCTTCCCATACTCAAAGGAACCAATTCTGTAACACTGCCAAGTGCAATGCTAGTTCTGTAACAGAGGCTCTAAGAAGAGGACTGAGCCAGATATGGCTAAAATGTTTCCTTTTTTCAGCATGAAAATGTTGGCGTTTCCATCTGCTTTACTTCTAGAATAGATTGACTCATCCCCAAGAGAAATACTATCATTTATACGTGCTCCCACCTGGAAAGATACATAAAAATACCACGTATCATTTTTGTACAACTGTATCACTACTACACTGAGTGTGTAGGTGACCTGAATGTATAGGTGGAGGAGAGATGGCATCTTTAAAAGGCATTTCAAACACATACTGAACTTTTTGAGGGGAAGGTACTGTAGGAAGACGGGGCTAATTTTATCCCAGATGGAACTCAATGTTTTTTTTTCCTCTCGAAATCAACAAGAACAGCTTCAGACTGTACTGAGATCTGCATGAAAGGTAAAGTCAGCATGAATAATGAGAACAGCATGATGTATATTTCAGCAACCACGTAATCACCAAAAAAAAAAACCAAAACCCAAACCAAACAGGAATCAAACATAAAACTATGTCGCTTGGCCTCTCTCGGTAAATTTCCTCCCAACCCCAATCCCCAGTTTTCAAGTTCCCTTTTACCAATATTCTCTCAAGCACCTTTCTATTTTTCCCAGACACACAAGTTATCTCAGCTTCCTTCAGAGACTCACAAAAGGAGAGATGGATAGTTTATTGACTGAGTATGAATGAAATTCAAGTGGAATATTTGATTCTGAGGAAGTCTTTACGAGAAGGTCCTGTGCAACAGGATTCAAAGAGCACGTTACAGCCACTGAGACTTTGGACACAGGAACTATTTCCCATGAAGTGAATAAGGGTGTAAATTCACAGCAGGTCACATTCTCTGTGCTATATATCTTTCAAAGCATCCTTATACCAGTTTGATGATGGCGTATTTGGAAGTACCAGTTCTCTACCACAAAATTTACAGCACATGAAATAACATAAATCATGTATTTAGTTTTTGGTACCCAAAGGCCTGAAAAAAAATTGCCAGACTGGCTGGAAGCAGCCCTTGAATGGGTACACTCTCTATACAGCAGGTACACAGGAGGATTTTCAATGCACATACATTCACATTCCCACCCTAATGGGCCAACTGCCTTCCATACCACAGATGTCCATTATTTCCATAAAGTATGACAAGACTTTTGGGTCATTTCTTTTGTTGAAAGGTTAGGTCACAAGACCCAAAATGTGGATTATTTCTGTCTGTGTGAATTCAAGTTCATGGATAAGCATAGAATTGTTGCCTAGTTGTTTTACTAATTTTTAGAAGTACCTGTTGGGAATGACAACCTAACACACAGTTTCATCACACACACGTAAGATGTACATATAAAAAATGCACTACATTTCCAAAGAAAGATAATTTCCTAAATCCAGTTTCGTTATTAAAAAAAAAAGTATCACATAGCCTACATCTGTCAATCATATATTTCTACTTTAAAGAAGTGTACATAAATTAAGATTCATCCTATTCATTTGAGTATTTTCTTAGTATTTCATCCCAATGTATTGGCTACACATTAAAAAACCAATTCTAAAATTTAGTAGATTTAAACCCACAAACATCACTCAAATCACGTTGCCATGTGCTACTACCACAAAAGTTTAAAAACAAAAGGTGAAGAGTACCTTCTTCCAAGATATCGAGGCTTTGCCTGTTAAATGTGCGTCCTCTCTTATTTTCCTTTTCATAGTCATATTCAAAGTTTTCCTCTTCATTTACTGACATTGCTGAAGTTATCCCAGATAGACACAATATGATGCCTTAGTCCCACAGGAGATGGGAAGTCATTCCCTCGGAGGCTGTATTTTTGGGGAGAGCAAAGCAAGGTCTCTGCAAAGCAGGATACCATCTTTCCTCACTCACATGCTCAACCAGGGAGCTCCTGAATGACTGAGTAGTTGTTCTTAGCACAACAGCTTTGCGCTGTACAGATGGGGTGGAGGAGGGAAGAGACCATCTGTCTAATAATTACTAGAAGATTTACGTTGTTCCTCATACCAGAGCCAAGGGTAGCCAGTTTTTACTCAACAGCTCTAGTAGCATGTTTCAGACAAAGTAAGTGGGTTGAAAGCCCCCTCTCCGGCACTCCTCAACTCAACAAGGTTCTCTCTCCTCTGCCGCTGCTCCTCCAAGTGAAGTGGTAGTTTCCCCACAGGTGTCTCAGCAACACAGAAGTCCGACCCAGCCTCCAACCGTCACACCTCACAAAGGGTGTGTACCTTCACAGAGTTAGATCACCTCTCAAATTGCCTAATGCTGCAAGTAACATATTTCACAGGAGAAGTGAACAGCCGGAGCCTGTACACATGCACACGCTAATCCCACCCAGCAGAGAGATGTTGAAAGTTGCGGCTACTGTATAGTACGGTCTGACTGCAGCATCTGCCACTCACTAAAACCACTGTGTGGAGAACTGGGCTGGGGGGGAAGTGATTGGGTGTTTGGGGCTTTTTTATTGCTTCTACAAAAAAGATCACTCTTTGTACGAAGCATTTAACTGACATACCACATCAGCTGTCAAATACCATGTTTTCTACAGTAATCTCTACTCTTCTGTCTGCTGTGGGAAACAAAATACCTCAAGTCCACATATGGCACCCTAGTGCATTTTCAAGGGCGTACATATCTCTTTTCTGTTCAACAACAAAGAACACTCCTTGTGCTCAGACCTCTTGGTTTCCAACAGATCGTGTTTGCTAAACTTTACTACACATATAGGGGCAGATTAACTTTCTTATTTAACATTTTGCAGCTATAGATATTTAATGTTTACCAAGTTGCCTCCCTTACTTTCAATGGCAAACAGGTACCCTTTGCTGCTTGCAGAAAGCATTCCTATCTGTGTCACAAGGCAAAGGAGTTACGGGGAAAGTGGGGGCAATGCAAGGCAAAGCTCATCACCCTCTGAGGGGACGTAACTGCTAGCAGGGGAGGGAGACAAACATTACAAGCCAGCAGAACATAACAGTTAGGGTCATGTAGGAACAGTTTTCTCCATTCTCTAGTGGTGTGAAAGTATGAGGTAGTATGAGATGGGAAGGAACTAATTTTACACAATCATGATGAATTATTCTGGTTTAAGTTTTAAACTCTTGATATTTATATAGAAACAATGTAACAATGTTTATATAAACAATAGCCAAAGGATATGAAATCCACATAAGTGCTTGCGGAGGAAAGGAATGCTCATTTCCGAATAAAGAAAGATCTTACTACTCAAACTGCCAAAATTTACTGCAATATTCATGAGCAGCAACAACAGTCTCAAGAACTCAGCTGGGGAAAAAGGAGGATTGTCCCTTTCTCGCCATACCATGGCATTAAAAGATGTAATTTTAATAATAATGTAATGGGGATTATTTCTAGTTTCTGAGTCCTTAGTGCTTTTCTGTGTCTTTACTTCTCCCCTGTAACACTGAACCAAAACTCTTTAGAAAAAAAATAAAATCAGACAGTAAGAGATTTAGGTACCTACTTCTACCCAGTGCCAATTTACCACACTTCAGTAACAGCTAGAGATTGGAAATTCTGAGAGTAACCAAAACAGTAAGTAATTTTAAAGAATGCAAAAAGCACCTTTTAAAGCTTAGGGACACAAAAGTCCGCTCCTACCAACCCTGGTGACATACTACGGTTTTAATATTGCTGACAAGTGTTCAACTACAGCTAACCAACTAGATTATAAAGGAGAGCAGGGCAGTGACACACTGAAAACATTCATGTTGCTGCCCAATACACACGACCCTGTAAGGAGAGTAAATGAGTATTCCCACAAGCTGACTTCTGAACTGTGACTCATGTCAACTCATGCTGCACAGAAGGACTCTGACACTCAAAAGCTGAGACAAAGGTAAGCGTTGCAATGCCTATTTTGATATCAGCGTATGATAAATGCTGATGCAAATTCATAATGGGTGGAGAAGGAATATGTACCGCACCCTCACACTATCAACTCATTTTCAGTGGTATTCTGCATTAAGCCCTTTTATTAGTGCAAGAGTATTTACTTGCTCAAGATTAAGAGCCAGGTTTCCAACAACAAAAAAAAAGGCTAAATTGTATATGGTTCTGAAAATACACATTCTAATCAGGAAAGATTAAAAAGAGATTTTTAATATTTACTGTAAACACATACTCGGGGACTTAAAGAACATACCAGATTGAGCATTCATTTTTATGGATTGCCACTGCAAGGTAAATTTGGTGTATTTGCTGCAATCACTACTCTGAATTAGGGGCTGAAGACATTTAACACCTTTCAGGAAGCTTGCTAAGTGAGCTGCAATGCTTAAGGCACACAGATGCACTTTTCTCAGGTAATGCTTGTACCAAGGTACAGACCACCTTCAGTTACTTTGCAATCGAACAGAAAACAAACAAACCGGGAACTAGTTTCAAGAAGGGTGAAGCTGGACGCAATACAAACAAACCCTCATATCTTGACTCACTATTTCCAAGGAACTCCAGTGCATTCAAATCGTTTTAACTTTATCAATAAAAATATCTAGACAATTAACTAATAATGGCAATGCTGCATTTAGAACAAAGAGATTCTCCGTAAGCAACAAAGTCCTAAAAACAGTGGCTCAAACAGCAGCATCCAGCTTTAAAAATATGTTGATGAAGAAATGTGGGTGTTTTGGGGTGGGCTATTCAGGGAGAGGGGATAAACTGGTCATTGAACATGTGCTTTCTATTAAGATGTACAGTCAAAGTTAGACTGTTCAAATGTTTACAGGTTTTGCACACTTCCCACTCTTTCAAAATCCCACCCAAATTATCTTCTGTCACTCAACCAAAAGGACTGCACATTACTTTTGCAGAAAGGGAATGAAATGGGATGAAGTGGGAAAACGCTTATCTGGAAATTTAGCAGCTGAACAGATTTATTCTTCTTTATTTCCTCTTTATGAGGAAAAATACCTCTATACTGAAAAATAAGCCACATAAAGACAACATACAAGTAGAAGTAGCTTAGGGCTGACTGGATAAAGAACGGAGAGTCAATGGAGGAATTAAGTAAAAAGAAGTGACATGGCAAAAAGCAGAAAACTAGGAAAATGGTATCAATGATTACATGCATATAAGCAAGGTTCAACCATACTTATCAAGTATAGAGATAAAGGACGTAGGAGTAAACCAAGAACAACCTGGATGAGAATTTTAGCTGCATACCTATAGAGCAACGGCTGTTTCAGAGATTGCACATCACAGGCATTCCTAACATTCTCATAGATGTAAATGGCATACCCACAGTCAGCATCCACTTAACATCCAGAGCAACACCATGGTTACTCTGCCCAGAGGGATGGAGACAAAAGAGGCTAATGTATGAAGGAGACAATGACTTATCATAAATGCCCGACCATCAGCCAAGCTCCTACTGCAAGGGAGAAGGTGCCAAGGGAAGCATTTTTAAAGTTAAAAGGTTGATCGAGCCACCCACAGAGCTGGCAGATGTATGTTTGTGAGGTTACCTCTAAGGTGCACAGAGAGGAAACATGGAGAACCAAGAACTCTTGAAGAGCTGCAGCAGGGAATGCAACATATTCTGCTAATGGCAGGGGAGGGAGGGGAGAGAAAAAGAACCAGGACACATTCTCATATCCGCAAAGGTACACTAACATAAGTATAGCAAGGGTAAGTAATCATGCTTAAAGTCGCTGAGAGGTCAAGGAGAACAGGCATGAATATTGTTAATTATTGTTCAGCTAATAAGAAAGTTAGGGAGTTTGCTGATAATAATTTCTGTGGAGTGGAAAAAAGAACAGAGGAGAGGAGCTCCAAACTGCAAAATAAACAAGAGGTGAAAACATTTCAATGTGAGCAGGAGGAAAATACAGGTAGTAGTTGAAAGTTATAGAGAAGAGCAAAAAGCAGGATAAGAAGTGCTGGAACAACCAAGAGAGTGAGATGAAGTCGCTCAGGCAAACATAAAAGGGGTTAGAAGGTGGGGAATTGGCAAAGGAAAAAGGAAAAGACACTATTTTCTCCACAAGTAATTGCTGAAACTCATGGCCAACAAAAGAAGGAGGAAAGAGCCAATGACACGTACACAAAGTCATCTGGAATTGTAGGCAATAAACTCTCAGGCAAACTACAAGAACAGTAATTTGATCCAAAGTCAACCTGGATTTCTCTAGAAAGCATTGTTCTTTGAAAGGATGAAAAATACTGGCCTAAGAAAGAGGCAGGGGGAGAAGGCTATTCATAAGGATTTCTATTATCTGTTTATCTAGCTCTTCAGGTGTTTGTGGGGTTTTTTGCATTATTTTTTCATCCAAGTTGCATTGTTTGCATTTTTTAAGCAGCTATTTGTTTTTCCCTAACAAACCACCCAGATGAACCTAGACTTTTATACTGCTACCTTTCAAGATAAAAGTCCACAAAAGTTTCACCTTTTCCTTTTATCATTGATTCCGTCCCTCTCGAAGTCTACTATGAAAATAACTATTTTCCTACTCAAGTACACACCCAGCTCTTTCCCCCTCCCTATACCATCTTCACAATATATCTCATTAATGCCAAATAAGGTGACAACTGTTACTCATACTGTAACATATTATACCTGAAAATGTATCTAAAAAGCACAGTGTAATAGTTATTTATAGAAGCTTCAATTTATTGTAATGTTAGTTAACACCAGTGATTCAATCTTCAGATAAAGAGAGTCTGACATTTTATTGTCTAATTCAATCTACTCCTACCAAAAATAAACTCTGAAGGACCTTATTTAAAGGGATTAATTAATTATTCCAATCCTATAAAGTCTTTGTAAAGATTTGTAAATTGTAAATTTTGAGCACTCGTTCATTTGCTTTTGCAAATTACTGCCACCAAATGCAAGTTGAAGACATCATTACTATGTCGGTCCATAAAGAAGTTCATTAAATATGAGGTAACAGTGTGAATCACTTCTTTACCTAGTAAGCTAAATAATAGCATTAGAACCTTATATCCTGGTGTAATTTTGGAGTGCTTTTTTTCCTTCAAGAACAAGAAACCCTACACTGCTAAAATAATTATTTAAAAAAAGTAAAACAAGTGAAGTCACACCTTTTAGATGGAAATCTGAGTCCCACTGGCTTTGACAAAGAATGTATGAACAATTTAATCAGATAAATAGTTCTGTAGGATAATATCTTGTGAGGTTTTCTATTAGTTTCAAGGTACCACCGACTCTGCTCCAGTGTTATATTTACCAGAAAGGGTGAACTGGGTAGGGTTCACAACTGAATTCGCACATATATCTGAGCTCCAGAGCATCCATGAATAGCAGAGAAATAAGCTCTCTAACTACGCTTCATCTTGTCTTAAAATAGATATTCAAAACAGGTCAGCTGAGCTGCAACTGCCTATCACATTCTACTGAATATAAAAAGCACCTCTGGCAAATGACTCTGGTATCAACAAATAAAAACCAAATGTCAGTCAAGAGACAGACATCTCATTTTATGCCATCTGTTCTAGGTTTTTGAAAAAGCTCCATTTTCTACTATAAAGATGCCTTTTGTCTCCCACTACAATGAGAATACCTTCCTCCATCAACGGTAAATGTCAATAATATTTTAAACCCAAATTAATATGCCAGTATCAAAGGTCAAAGACTATGCCTTCCACCGCACCTCTCAAATCCTTCTCTTTCTTGCACACTTCAGCTGGGAGAAACAAAAGAAAGCTAACCCCCATAAAATTCCATTAAACCTTACGAGACTACCATGTACCTGAGAGGCCAAGACTGATAGCACTATCCTTCCATCATGTAAAAAGTACTATTTTAATTTAAAATTAAAATTAATAACTAAATAAATTTAAGAAGCGTTGTGCCTTACCTACAGGAGAGACTTTCCTTATCAGACTTTAGACCCTGCTTTGTCTTAGGGGACAACTCCCCAAATACTTCAAGCAGCCAGCCAGCACATACTTGAGCTGACTCTCTGTAGATCTCAGCTCATGGAAGAAGTATGCTGGGCGGGGGCTCAGCACTCACAAGAAAACTTGTAAGCCCAGAATCAGACCAACCACTAGAGTGCTCCCAAGGCCCTGATCCCACAAGGTATTTAAATGCTTGCCCAACACCTGTTGCTTATTCCATTACCATGGAACTCCCATAGTTTCTCCAGCACAGCACACACCTTAAGATCAAGCTGATGAGCTCTGAGCCCAGACATTCAGACGTGCCACACTTCTGCATAATGACACTTGGACCAGACAGACAAAGGACCATAAAAAAGAACAATAAAAAGAAGGCTCTCTATATTTAAACGGGGGGGGGGGGGGGGGGGGGGGGGGGGGGCGGGGAATCAGCTACAGCTTTTACTGACAGTACAACTGTCCTTTTTTTAAGCTTTCTAAAACCAGGCCAACTCAGCCTGTTACATCATGCAGATTAATCAGATGCTACAGTATTTACTCGGGTTAAACCTAGAGGATAAAGGTTACATAATGGAATTAGTCCAACCTAAATTGGTCAGATCTTTCAAATAAATATGCACCTGTCCTCTTTGAACACCTGGACAGGAATGATCAACTAAACATAAGAGAAGTTCAAGTTTAACAAGCTTCTCAAATTGCATTCCACCTGAAACCCAGTACAGAGAAACAAATGGAGGCACATGCCACTCAAAAGACCATAAAAACCCATTCAAATTTTGTCATACATATCTTAACTCTTCATGTCCCCTCTGATATTGTTATCAAAGCACTACAAAATATCTTTCTGTACCACATATGTACAACATCCCCTGGGCCTACACTCCTTAATGCTTTCTGTCTTTTGCTTCATTCTGATCCTGGACTTGCCTCATTTAAGCCAAGCTCTCCAACCAGAATAAAATCCTTATACAACTACTGCTTTCCCAAAGGCTGCATTTTGTTTTAGAAGTTACCACTGAGCGCCATTAATGAGGAACCTTGATTTTTCCACTCAGCTGAGAGTGCAGTTTTAGCTATTCCTTATCCTTCCCCATGTGCCTTCTATCAGAAGTCTGATGAAAACAGTCCTCTGATAAAGAAATAATCACCCAAGCAAACATTAGAAAAATTGCAAGAGGCCCAGAAGATAGTGCTCACCAGAGTAATTTTTCCAATTCAAAAAGTTAACCTGCTCACTTTTAAGAAGCTACAGTTTTAAATGTCTCTCAGAGACAAATAACCAGACAGAAAGCATGTACTGCCTATGAACACATTAAATATATACATATTACAGCATATTGGTAATGCAGAAAAAACAAAGATTTAAAACTCAAACCAGTACAGAATCTTACAGTAAGTGTATTTAAGTTCACCTGAATTATTATACATACAGTTAGCATTTCAAATATTTCTCCCCCTGCCCAAAGATTGCTCATATAGTGCATATGCTCCTCTGCCACTCCCTTTGAAAAACAGAAAGCTATAGAGCAGAGTCGCTCTAGCATGCTCACAAGAGATGCTGAGGTGCAACAGAGATGCAGGCATCTCCGCTACACCAGGGTGCTGCCTTTTTTGAGGTACTTCATTTTTTAAAACCATTGAATAACGATGGTCCAGTCTTACAAGCTCCAAATTTTGCAGTAAGAGACTAGAAAGAAATATTTACCATCTGTGCATTCTTCGTAATACCAGTCCAGTTCATAATAATCTGCTTCAATAAATTTCTGCATAGTCAGTACCCTTCAGCAACATAGACGAGATTTCACTTTGCTGCTAAGGTCAAGTGAAATGCAGCCATGCCTTCCTGCCTTTGCAAAATACCATAGCGCAAGGAAGCTCACAGAAAGCTGAAAATGAGCTGCACATCTTCAGTGAGGCTGCAACTAAAATAAAAGGGGGTGTGGAGGGTATATTTGGGGGAAAAAAAAAAATGAAATAAAAAAAATAGAAAACGGATGCAGAAGGGAGAAGCAGATGCCCTGGCGCTGCTCTAATAAAGGAGCTCTGCACAGGAGCCTTGGATGGGTGTTAACAAAATCATCCTATCAAAAGGCTGATGTGCTGACGTGGGGGACACACACCACCGCCTAGCTGTTTCTAACTCATTCCTTTCCTCCCTAGTCTCCACATCTCTTTCAGGCTAACATGTTGCCATGGAGACAAGCTGGCTCCAGAAGAGATGCAGAGATGAAGAAAATGCATTTTGCTGTTTCTGGCTTTACAGACCAGAAGCACCCCTCCATACTGGAAACAAAAATCCTTGCTCAGAAAAACAATACAACTCTCTGCTGACTGCTCACGGAACATCAGCATCATGCCATCGCAATTCACTGGGTACATACAGTACATTAATAATGAAAATCTAGTCCATTACTACTCTCCTCCACACCGTTTGATAAAAGCCTGCCTTCCCCATGGAAAATGAAATAACATTACTGCTTTGTTACGCTATTCTGGACTGATATAATAAAATCCTTTATGCATCCTGTTATTGCAAAAGTGGCAAACAAAAAAATGAAAGAATCAAAAAAATTGGGACAGCAATACATTTCCCCTTGCAATAAAGCTAATCTGCTTCTGCTTTTTGCCTTCTTCATGAACCACTGACCCATTTTTTTTTTTCAAGCACCTAAGCTTCACAGCCAAAACCAAGGGGTTAGGACAAACTTTCACTACTCTATTCCTAAAAATGCTCAAGGTCTTCACATAAAATAGCTTAATGTTAATGTTCAATGTTTGGAAATGAAAGAAAAGACTTTACTTACACAGCAAGTCAAAAAGCATGTCTGCATCTGCGCAGGTACAGTTACCAAAGGGATTGACATCCATTTTGTTCATAACCGCCACGTATTCTTCATCCCCTTCTCCCCTTTTTTTAGGAGACAGTATTTCTTTGCCAACACCAGTAGAAGCACGGGGATAGATAAAGTTGCAACATATGTTAATACCACAAGGTAGGAGACAATATCGGTTCTGACCAAGGAGGTGTTTGTCTAGCTAAAGACTCCACCTACAAGAACAGCCATGAGCAGGTAAGGGACAACTAGGAATATGTCCCTCAACTGCCCTCTCAACCTCCCATTTTTTTCCAGCTTCAGAGACAGCCTGAGACAGATAGAGTTTCTAATTTTAGCAATTCCTGAAGGGCTTATCCTGTCTATTCTTGAGCCCATGTACATTTTTAGCACCTCCAACATCCTCTTGCAAGGGGTTCCACACATCTACTATTCATGATATAAGAAACCCTTTTCTTTTGCTTTGCCACGCACTTCTGCTAACTTAATTTGATGCCTCCGGCTCTGGAAATCTGAAACAGTCAATTAGTCTCTCCTTTCCAGTCACTCATGGGTTTGCAGATTTCTATTAAGCTCCCCCTCACTCATCTCTAGGCTGTTGCCACTTACTCAGTTCCCTGACTGGTATCACTTTGCTTTACTGTAACAGAAATAGGTAAGGCATAAGTCAAGCTATACAGAAGAAAAAATACATTGGTTTCATGACCACATTAGTATTTCAGCTTTACTGGTATAAAAAAATATCACTGCAGTAACTTTGAGCTTGGGAATTGCCACATCCCTTATACATATTGATAGCTGAAGCACAGATTTAACAGATCTGCTCACACATCTGCCACATGTTTGTCAGTGGCAACTGGCCACATTACTCGCTCAACTCTGAAGTTCCAGACCAGGGCCAAACTCAAATACACCTTTGCCTGCAAGTACATTATTTCACTGGAAAATAACATGTTTCTAAGTCTGCCAATTAAAAAAAAAAAAATCACCATGTTCATCCTACAATATAGTAACTTATTTGGCAATATGCACAGGATTCCCCTCTACTCAGCACTGGTGAGGCCACACCTGGGGTACTGTGTCCTGTTCTGGGGTCCCCAGTGTAAGAGAGACATGGACATACTGGAGAGAGTCCACTGAAGGGCCATAAAGACGACGGGACCAGAGCACCCCTCCTATGAGGAAAGGCTGAGAGAGCTGGGGCTGGAGAAGAAAAGGCTCAGGGGGACCTTATCAATGTGTAAAAAAACCTGAAGGGAGGGTATACAGCGCACGGAGCCAGGCTCTTTCCAGTGGCGCCCAGTGTCAGGAGCACAGGCAATGGGCACACACTGAAACACAGGAGGTTCCATCTGCATCTGAACATAAGCCTTTTGGGTTTTTTGGGTTGGGTTGGTTTTTTGTTGTTGTTGTTGTGTTGTTTGTTTTGTTTTTTGGGTTCTTTTTAATGTGAGGGTGACTGAGGACTGACAGAGCCTGCTCTAGGGGACCCTGCTAGAGCAGGGTGGTTAGACCAGATGAGTTGCAGAGGTCCCTTCCAACCTCTACCACTCTGCTATTCTGTAATTTTGTAGTTCAAGGGCCTCCATCTATTTACTTCATTTGTTTAATTGCCACAGACTGAGATTCTTTGAACTTCTTTCATTACACAAAATACTTATTTTTAACTTCCGAGACAGTAGGAACGAGGGCAGATGATTTCAGACCAGTGTGAACTTTAAAGAATCATAGAAACTGAAGTGCTAGAGCTCTTCCCCAAATACAGTTCCCCCTTGCCCCTGTGAGATGCTCCTGGGCCAGGAAGCAAACTGCAATCCATGTCTCTCAACCATCAGTTTTGTTTAACTTTAATGTCCCTGCCTGTTCCCCTCCCCGAGCCAGCCTCAACCACCTAGGGCCAAGACCTGCAGCTCTCCCGCAGGGGGGGCAGTCAGTCAGTCTCCGGCTAAGGAGATCCAATGTTTGTGCTTCAGTTATTGCTGGTGGACAACCGGGTTGGTGTAATACCTAAGTAAAGTTAGTCAACCTGCTATAGCCTGAAAGCACTGCCATTCTTGGGAAGCTAACTCAAAGCAAAGAAGCACAGCCTTGATCTAGGCACCATCGCATTTACTGGCACTTCCCCCCCATTTGTTACTTTTGCATCAAGCTCACATTAGCCCGCCTGAAATCAAGAGGTACACTGAGATAACAAGGGTCTGAAAAGCAAAATTTACTCTCATTTTGACAGGGATTGCATTATTTTTGGCTTCATTCTGCTGATAAGGTTTTTAGTATGCTCAATATTGATGTGAAAACTACAATAAAAGTGTACCTGACCTTCAGGTTAGTAAATCACAAAGGATTATATAAAAGCCACTAAAAGCCTTTGGACATGCAGAGGTCATACAATTATCTTTAAAAAAAAAAAATCATATTTTTAATAGTGCAAGCATTTTTGCCAAATGTGATCATTCTGCCCTCACACTGTGCCATCTTGAAACAGAGGACTGTGACAAAGCCCTCCAGCCCTAGCTCAGTCTTGCAGAATTTCAGTTATGCATACTCACAAGGCAAGAACTGCACATGCTATTAAATGCAATTAAGGCTACACTGTTAAAATACTGTCAGAGAAAAATAAAGGTTCCTATGGCAACATTAACTCAATTGCTCTGCATATAAGCTATTTGTTCCACTTGTATTATTTTTGTCCAAACTTCAGTCTGGTAATGCTATTAAACGAGCATTTAAAATATAAAGAATGAACATTGGCTACCAGCTTAAATTGCTGCAGAGACTTTCTCCTTTTTTTTCTTAACGTTTTAAACCAAGGAAATCTTCAACATGCTAGAATTTTCTTCTCACTGACCTCCTGCCTGCACCCCCCCCCCTTCAATGAGACAGGATAAAAATAGTTCAAGATGGGAGTTTTGGGCTTTTTGTTTGTTTTATTGATATTTTTCTACAGATCTCATTGGAAACATATCGGTGCAATCCATAAAGGCATTATTTTTCTGTGGAGAAAAATCACTTGCGTGGTCAAATGATTTCAGAACTCCTCAAGACACTTGGAAATATGGGATAAGTGTATGAACTTCCCAGCATGAAGAGAAAAACCCTGGACAGTCAGAATACTATATTTGCAGGTATCCACATGCAAGCATCCCTTCAATTTATGAGAAATTGTAGCTCTATAAAAGGAGGGCTGGAAGGGTTGTCAAGTTGAACATCAAAGTCTGACCAGGCCAACAAAGCAGCTGCATACTTGCAGAACCCTCTTTCAACCTCTGCAGCCCTACTTTTCCTTCCTACAGCTATACATCGGATTCAACTTACTTAAAACTTACATAGAACAGTGCATTTTTCTGGTGGACTGCTTCTGCAAACATTAAACTTCTTGTGTATTCAAATCACCATATTACAACACTTCAGTTGGCTGGGGTATTACTTTGTTAGTTGCCTAAAAATTCATATAGAACTTGAGTTTAAAAGATTTCAGGTAACAGATCTCTGACGATAAGGGACTTCCTATTCCAAAGTTAAATATGGTTATTCACATTCATTCAGCATTCCCTTCCAGCTGCTGGATTTTGCTCTATTTTTCTATGTTTAATTTTAAAGCAAAAAAACCTCCACTTGTATTTGTTCTCCACAGAGCAAAATGTACAAACTGATAAAGGCTTCTGGCAGCCAAGCCTCATCAGCTAGACCTGAGCACTCCTTAAGTTTGCAGTTACAAAGGGGTTTTATTAGGCACAAGAGTTGACTCAAAAAGCTTACAAGCCCTCTCCTCCTTCCCTTCTGCTGCAATAAATCTGTGCCTTAGGCCAACACTAAAGTGGTCTGCCTGAATTAGCCAGGTTATAAAAAAATCACACAAACCCTTCTCCTTGTTTGAAGAGAATTTTTGACAAAGATAATTTCAACTACCCCATTTATAAACATGGCCTCTCAAGAAAGCTGTAGCAGCGCACTCAAGGATGCAGGGAACCTTGTTGCTGGGGTGCAAAGCAGCAGCAAGTCATCTCTGCTGGCAAATAAAGTATTCAAAGAATGTTATTACATAGCATGACACTATAAATCATGTGTTCCCATGCTTAGTCATTCTCAGCTTTCTTCTCCAAACCTTTTCCAATTCCAGGAGGATCCCCTGAAACTAAATACTGGAGCTGGATGGAATATTTCCATGGTAGCTGCAACAGTGTCTCCCATTTGATTAACTCTGGGTCACACTTCTCTTGGCTACAGCATCACATCACAATGTCCAGATAATTAAACATCATATTCTTTCATTATTTTCTACAGTTGCCAACACAGTTGCCACCACTCAGGAGAAAGCTGCCCATCCCATTAACATCATCTGAAGTCCTTTTTATCAAAGGAGCAGCTGTAGAGTCCACCACTATGCAATGCATATTGTTAATAGCAAGGCGTTGCCACAATCCTTACTTTGCAAACTGACATTTTTTATCTGACTTAAAAAAGTGTTTAAAGAGCATTAAAAAGGAAAGCAAGCATATTTAAAAGCCCAACTGATTTTCAAGGACAAGCTGGCACACTGTTATTTCTAAATTGGGATCTCATTTACTGAAGTGAAGAGTTACTGGGGTTTCACTTTATACGAGAACACTGACTAGGAGTCATCCTGTGACTGTACATTTAGTAGGAGCAAATAACTGCAACTTAGGACAGAGATCTCTTCCAGCTTAGTATTTTGCTTAGCAAGAAACCACTGTGGCTTGCTTAACCTGAAAAGAATGGAACCAGAGCAGTGAAAGCATCCTATCAGCAGCTTTCAGAATTGGTACTTAGAAAAATCAGTGCTTCGGATTTGATTGACTCTCCTTTGTCAAAATGGGATTGCTGTCCAGGGTTTCAAAATGGTACAGGTACTTCCTACAGATGGGACAGAGCTGGTCCCTTCTGAACACCGTAAGGGCACACTGACCTCACCTGGTACTGACAAAAGACTCTGACGCAGAGAAGAGCCTAACTGTTCTCCCACTGAAACAAAATGATTTAACGTGAGACAGGGGCAGACAGATGAGAGTACTATATTTGCATTTGTATAAAATCAAAACTTAAGTGGTCTTCAGCAACCTACCTGCAAAACCAGCTGCATAGTTTAATTAAGGTATCACTGGGCATACTTAAATACTGTAAATGAGACCAGGATGGCAAGAGCTGGGCATTTAAGAAAATACATCCCTATCCAGCATAAAAAAAATGAAGAATAAAGCTTTAAAGAATCAGATTTTGTAAAATGTTCACCACCTGGAAATATTGTAAACTACAGTCTCCGGGGTTTTGTGGTTATATTTTTCCTGGAGACAGCAAAAACATTTATAAAATGAAGTTGAGCTTAACATCATGCTTGATTGGATAGACAAAAATATTACAGTAGCATGGTTATGACCTATTTTTCTAACAAGAAAGGAAAAAAAACCCCACTGACAGTCATAACTGCAGCTTCCTGGGAGAGGAAAGGAATGTAAGCTGCATTACATTGAAGGAATACAGAATCAGGGAGCCCAGAACTGGACCCAGCACTCCAGGTGTGGCCTCACCAGTGCCAAGTAAAGGGGAAGGATCAACTCCCTCGACCTGTGGCAACTCTCCTCCTAATACAGCCCAGGATTCCATTAACCTTCTTTGCAGCAGGGTCACATAGCTGGCTCATGTTCAGCTTGGTGTCCACCAGCACCCTCCAGGTCCTTTTCTGCAAGGCTGCCTTCCGGCTGCCGGTCAGACACCAGGATGTACTGGTGCATGGGGTTGTTAGTCCCCAGACACAAGACTTTGCACTTCCCTCTGTTGAATTGCACAAGGCTCTTCTTGACTCATCTCTCCAGGCTGTCAAGGTCCCTTTGAAAGGGAGCACAATCCTCTGGTGTCTCAGCCACTCCTCCCGGATCCTGTTTATGTGTCATCCTCCCTGATGCTGTGCAGCCTGCTGACTTCCTCTCT
Organism: Morus bassanus; assembly: GCA_031468815.1. Taxonomy (NCBI): domain Eukaryota; kingdom Metazoa; phylum Chordata; class Aves; order Suliformes; family Sulidae; genus Morus; species Morus bassanus. The sequence continues at coordinate 50,308,055 of CM062567.1, read as the reverse complement.
TAACTTATCCACTTGGTGACAGCTCTTCAAGAGCAACACACCTCCTACACAAAAGGCAGCCATCTCTCCCTATCTCAGGGAGAGGCCCCTGGCGCTCCCAGCAGCCTGGGACTTGCCGGACTGCATCCATCAACTGAAGCTCTGTCTGGGCAGGGACAGATGCCCCAAAACCTGGGGAATGCACCCTGTGGCGCATCGCCACCATATCTGAAGGTTTAGGCTGTTCTGAACTCAGGTGAGGACCCTTTCTTTGCACCCTTCTGCACAAACTGTTGCATCTGTTGGCTGTCTCTGGGAGCTGTGCTCCAGACCTGGCTGTTACATAGGGCTCTCCCAAGCACCAGTTAAAAAAGTGCTTGACCATCCCTAATCAGCAGCAACTGCAATGAAGGCTCCAAGCAGGGAGCAGCTGACAGCTTCTCAGAAGCTACTGGAGCTTCCTCAGACCCACATCCCCATGGCTCCCCTTACCTCACCCTACCTGGCAGCAGCAGACACCCTCCAGTTTCTCAGAGGGTTCCCAGGAGTCCCCAGATGATCCTGGGCTCTGTCCCCATAAGCTCCCAAGGCAGAATGCAGGCTCTTGCACAAAGTGTTGTCTGTTCACTGCCTCTGGTAGCTGCGCTCAGAGAGCTGTGCTCTAGGCCTGGCTCTTACACAGACCTCTCCCCAGCCACTGGCTAAAATAGGGTGCTGGACGTTCCCTAATGTGGGGGCAGGGATGGATCACTTTGCTGTATCATACATTTGCACAGCACATTTTAGACTGGGTTAAAAGGCACTCTGCCTCATGAGTTTAATGAAACTGGTCAGATGACATTTGAGTTATTTGATTATGCTTTAGGGTCAGATGAGTTTTATTTTGTTAATTTGGTAGGGACTGGCTCAGTCTTCTGTCTGAAGCATATGAAGAAAACAATGACAAAGATGCGCTTTGGAGTTTCAGAATGTAAAAGAACAGCTGCAGCCCTAATACACTATTCAGTTCCTCCCAAAAGGTACCTTCATCCAAATGTGAAGACTCCATTTTCCAATTGCCAACTAAATTTTAAGAACTAATTCTTTACATCACCTACTCGGGCTGTAGCTTAAGTCCTCCACAAAAGTTGCTAATAAATCAAAATGCTTGGATATTTAAATATTCATCTTCCTGCCAATATCTTCAAAAATTAATTCAAAAGGAGGGCTAAGCAGCCTTGTGTCTGTACTCTTGTGTGACGCTGCCCAGCAGATTCTGTGACTGACAGCCTTTGTGGCTGGTGATTGGACTGAGGATCTCAAAATCAAAAAGCCACAGGAAGGCAGAAAAATCTGCTCTAACAAGCCACAGTAGTACAGCTAAGGGCCATTGTTGACTCTTACCCTGTATGGATCAACACAGAGGGGAACTCATCACATTTCCACCAGCAGGTTATAAACCAGCATCAATCTCAGCATGTAGTCCAAAAACTGCGAGGGTATTTTTCCAACTCATTCAGAAATCAAATGCCTTCTTGATTAATTGCTCAGATTTCAAACCTCACATGTTCATACACAACAGTTACAATGAGAACATTCAGTGTGCAAGCCTTATGAAGTTTAACAGAATGCTATTAAAAGCCAAATTTAGATTTTAAGATTCCAGGCATAACTCTTGTTTTCAAGTCATCTAAATTCCAGTCAAAACCAGCAAGTTGTATGAAAGGAATTCCATAGGAACGAAATAACCAACTGCAATCAGTACTTTGCCTAAAAGTTTTGATGTAGGTTGTGGAGGTAGATTTAAGACAAAAGGATCCAAACATTCCCTTGGTATGTAGTTTTCTTCCCTATTGCAAAGAAATCGACTCAATTTACACTAGGCAAGACCACCACTTGGGTTGTGATACCTTGCAACGCACATCCTCCATTCTATTAAAAGGAGTTCAGGCAGTATAAAACCTTGCCGGAGATGGCAGAACATTACTAGCCTCAGCCTGATAAAGCTGAAGTGTTTGAGAGACATTTTTACCTAAAGTTTGCCTTCCACAGTGAAAAAGTACCCAAGATTCTAACAATGAGAGAAGAACAGTCCCTGTTACTGCAAAATACCAAGAAAGCAACAATCAAGGTTTTTTCAGAAATAAACATTTTACAATTGCAAAGATTAAAATATCATCCAAGTATCACCATGAATTTAAGAAATTTGAAGGTGGCACTGAAGATGTGATTTTAGCTCGTTTTATACATCTGTAGCATTATCCTTGATTTACCTTGTATTACAACTTAAACATTTATATAGGCCTAGAAGAACAGTACTAGTAAGCAAAAACATAACATCTGAATACAAAAAAAACTAGTTGGTAAATTTGGTTTACTGACAGAAACAGATGTGCTCAACAGAGAACCTAGATCTTCAGTAATTAGTGAAATCACCATATGCACACACATCCATACCCCCTCAAAAATCTCTGTGCTTTTTGATTTTAATAGGTCACATCTTGACTCAGTTGTAATCACTACACACAGTTAGAGGATGAAGCAGAACAAGTTCACTAGACTGGAGAACCAGAAGAGAGTCAGTATTAAAGTGCACATCACTGGCATACAGCACCTGAGCATCCAAAGAAATAAGTGTAGCATGAACACTTGCCTGTATAGAGTTTTTTATGACAAGTCTTGCTAGTCTGGGACTCAATAATCAAACCAGTAGTTTCTCATTATACCCAAGCTGCAGAAGATACTTCATTTTACTGAAAACCGTCCCAGACCACAGCTTCCTTAACTCTGTCTTTGCATTGAAGCTCTCTCTTCCTCCATCCACACTTGTGATTAACTTCTAGTATGTGTTCAATGCTTGTTTTCCTATTTTACAGAGAAATAATAGAATACAAGAACCGATGGCATTTTGTGAATATCAAGTTACTTTTGAGAACAGTTGTACTCCATGCATCCCTTACAGTAGGGTCTAATATACCATTATGCTCTATTAAAGATTATGTACAAACCCAAGGAGACCTGAAGAAGCGATCAACAAAAAAAAATCAGGAACCAAAATGGAGATGTCCATCAAGACAGCGGCCCTATTAAAAGCATTTACACTCTTTTCATTTTGCAATCCATAGAAGATAGTTTCTCTTTACTCAAAAATGATCGACTAGTTTCCTAAATTCAAGTGCTCCCTTGTGATATGCTTCCTATGGTAAAAAGGAAGCACAGCTCTTTCTGCCCCCTGAAACAGTACCTGTTCAGTCACAGCACAACAAGTATGCGTGAGCGTTAATAGCTACTAATCTGCTTTTCAACTGAATGAAAATGCATCTGTATACTTTAAAAGCTTGATAAAACACCACTTCAAACACCCATCAGCTCTTCAGAAAACTCCATCATTTCAGAGCTTCTACTTTAGAGAGCAATGCAGCTGCCAGCTACTTTATATGCTGAATCACTCCAGAAATAATATTTCTCATGGATTCTCTCCTGGGAGCAAATGCAAACACAGATGAACTCAAACTACAGAATACTGTCACTACAAGTGATTTAGATTCTTTCACAGATAATGGTCTTTGGAGACACCCGAATCTATCCAAACAACCACATAGCCTCTCTTATTAAATATGAATGTCCTATTCAGAAACTAAAAATTACAGACAAATAGGTAGGCAGTATCACAAGTTCCCTATTAACAGCCTGTTTTATAGAAAAGGAGAATACTAGATGGATAATGAGAGCGAATTATAAAATGCTCAATGAGTATATGTGAACATGTAAGTGCATGCGCCTAATACAGAAATCATGTACTATAATCCATATACAAATGACATTTTAAACAGCAAATGCATTCTTTGGAAGCACAGTTCTCAGAGAGACAGTCCATGGAGAACAAGCGCACTGTTTTCTGAGTGCAGCTTAAAACTTTGGTTTGGGGTTGCAAATCAATTACAGCTTTTTAAATAACCTTTCTGACAAATGAGCTTTCTCCCTTTTGTGTTACCATTCTAAAGTGGGAACAAATGAAGACAAGAGTACAGTTGAAAAGGCATTTATTTTCAGAATCAGTTTATTTACTGGGCTTAAGATAGCCACATTTTTAATCAACTTGAGAGCACTTTACAAGACTTAACCAAAAACGTATTTGAGGAATTATTTTCGTTTTGAGTAGAGATTTAAAATTTGGCCAAGTAGAGATTTAAAAGTTGGCCACTATATTTTAAAGTTATTTCAAAAGGATAACTACAAATCCAATTGTACATCAATACATGTATACTATATATATTATATGCGCATATATACACACCCTTTTTAAAAGACATTTTTAGAACACCCAATTTTCCTACTTCTGTGGGCCTCGAAATATTTTTAAGTAATCCAGTATTGAGGTTCAAAGGTTCAGACATCTATTTCGTTCAGAACTTAGAAAATGAGTCAGGACAGAGCTGGAGATAAGGATCACAATCAAGACAGAGGTTAAAGAGTCACTGAGTATGCCAACTGGCCACGAATGTGTTCAAAACCTACAGGAGAAGGAAGGAAAAAAGCTGCTCTCAGTTACCACCCCTCCAAAATCAACCTCCACTGCCCTTCGATGGGGGAGTGGGAATGCAATTACAGCCAGTGGAACACTAGGCATGTTCCCCTTCCCTAATTCCAGTTGTTCCCAGTGGGTACCTGGACATCATTAAAACAATGTGTTACAGCGCAAGACTGTCACTATTGTGTTACCATTCAGGCTCTTTCCAACTTAAGTAGTTACACTTTAACTGAGAGGTTATAAAATGCTGCTCTTCCTGATCAGCTCTCTCCCTAAACAACAGGAAGCCTTACAAAAGACGTATTTTAATATATGTAAATGTTGTGCATTATTAATACATGCACAAACATCCCCCTTGTTGTCCAGTATTTCTCAGTCTGTGAACATTTCGTGAATAAAGCCACAACATATCTTTCCCTCCCTGTTACATCCTGGTTTTGAAGCTGGTTGACACTACAACACACCAGGAACCATAAGCAAAAAAGACTTAATTTCACACCTCAGAATGTTCTGCACTAGCTCAAGTTTTAATATTAATTTTAATTATCTTTGTGTGTCTCAAAGAAGCTTGTAGAAGGTAAAGCAACAATCTATGTGTAGCGCATTTTAATTCTGATAAAAGTATTTATTTTGCAGCAAATCCATAAATTCTTCCTTCAGTTAAGGAAAACTGACAGATTATGAAATTTCATTTTTGTTATTTATTAAATTTAACTACATCCACAGAATTCTTAGACCACAAGGATACTGTTTTGAAAATAGCGGAAATTTGTAAGATTATACTAAAACTTTCCAATAGACAAGTTAAAGTATTTGCTCACTCCTTTGTCAAGGTTTTTAAAACAAACTGAACAGGTACAGAAGGAGTGCCTTAATTGCAGTACTGAAAATGAATCATTGTGCAAGCAGCCACACCCTGGGAAACACTCTCCAAACTGATGACAGTACAATTCGTGGGACTTTAGAAAAGTCCAACTTAGTTAAAATAATATTTTTATTTTGACAGTTCATTTTTCCATAAACCAATGCTCACAGTCAATACCATAATTTCCAAACATGCCAAAGTTTTATGATCTCGCACTCTCAAGTATAGATGAATTCTATGACTTGTTCACAATAACTGAACAAGGGTAAAGTCAGAGATCTCAGTTTCCAGGGTATTAGTCTAAGGCTCAATCCAAATTTGCTTCAACTTCTTCAGCTACTACCTATACACAGGTGCCTGTATATAAGTAGTAAGGAATGAACTCTTCTTTATGGAAGTTCTCCTTGCTCACTTCCCCTTCTTTAAGCAGTTATTTCCCAATGAAAGCATATATGTTGTGGCAGGGATTACACAAATTTTTTTCATTCAAGCCAGTTGACTGGATGAAATCTTCAATCACAGCAACATGCTAAAGTTGCAGTCATTATGCTTGTAAGCTGAAAGTTGGATAAAATCATTTAAGTACTTAGTTACAGGCAGCTACTGCTACCCAAATCCTCTGTTATACACGGCTTCATTTTGTATCCATCCCCAACAGTCATGCACCATTGCAAACGACATGCCCCACCAGCATCTCAGTTGGGCGAGTTAGGATGTTTCCACATGGATTTTTGCCTTCCTTGCCCCACTAGGAAAACACCTTTCCCATGGTTATTGTCTATGCGGGTGGACTGTCGCAATCTTATTCATGAGACAGGGCTAATCCGGTTACTAAAGACTTTGGAAACCTGGCATTTCAAAACATTTGTTTAAGCCAACTTCTGCCCCCATTGAAACAACAGTAATGGACTGATACAAAACACGGAGTTGTATTACAACTGATTCCATAGGATCAGCTGCAGCTCGCCTCTCCCCCTTCCCACTGTTTTTGTCTGACTGGGGAGAGGTGGAGAGCATACGTAAGCTATCTACTAAAATACTTAATGCCTTCTGTTGAAGCATTACAGTCAGAAACTTAGTTCTTCATATTCTTAATGCTTTTCTTTACCAACCTTGCTCCTCAAAGTGAATTCTCCAGGTGCTTCAAAATGCCATGAAGGCATCTTCGCAAAGGTTTGTGTTGAGCCCTGTAACTTGTCCTTTCTGAGCTCCCAAGTGCCTCAGTAAGTCTCCCTAAATCTATCTACTACTATAATCTATGTAAATCCACTACTATGTATATCTAACTACTGTAACTTTAGCATATAACCTATTGGCTTGATACTCTGTAGACTATTTTAACATGCAACACCCAGAAGTGCAATGAAATTGCACCTTCATGTGAAACCATGGAGGGGGAAAAAAAAAGTAAGAATAATTTAATCATACATTACTCAATAAATCAGCAACTAGAGAATGAACACGGAAGTCTTCTCTACTTGTGCAGCTAAGTCAATACCCACAGTGGAAGAACCCAAAGAGACATGAATCCATTCATCATCATAAAAGCATCTACAGGCTCAAACAAAAGAATGAAAAACCAACGTGACAACACTACACACTTTCCCTCCAAGTACAAAAGGTACCTTTTTGTCCAATAGTATGAATATGAACAAAAGAAATAACGAAAGGAAAAACCACCTCAAACAGATGCTCAGAGTTTGGTTCTACATAAGCCTTTCCTAGAAGCGTAAGCTGCAGAAAAATGACTTGATGTTGTGTCATGATGCTGGCACACAGTGCCACCAGACAACAGTGCAATGTGTCAGAGAATACGTTCAAAAAAAGCAAATTTTGAAACAGGTCCAAGCTTTCTACATTGTATATGTACAGAAATTTCAGTCTCTTGCCAGAGAGATCAGAAGCAAAAAGAAGCATTTCAGTTTCACCAATATTTGATAATGTGGAGAGGTACATGCACAGATTACAAATGCAACTGTTGTTTTTGATTAAATGTTTCCTTTGTTTTCTGTCTACCACAAACTTGAAGACCAAAGCAATCAATCACAAACAGTTCTCTTGCTTTCCACAGCTGTAACAGAATTGCACAGATACTTCAGAGAAGGTAACGAAAAGAGCACTATTTTATTTGTTTCTCAATACAATTTCCGAATTTTTGACTTACGGAAGTATTTCAAGGTCTCTTCTATTTGCTCAGTTGTTAAGTCAATATTCACATCAGGGGAAATGAGAGGTGTATGAAGCCAGTCGTCGTGGTCATAACCATAGATTGTATCTGCTCTTAGCTTATAATGAGGCAGCTGCTCTTCCAGTAGACTGATGATTTCAACTTCAGGAAGGTTGGTACTATTGCACACATCTGGTAAGAGAAAGAAGACAATCTCTGTTAGTTACTTTAAATTGAGTGCTACACATACAAGCTAGCAAAGATGTCAATTTGTTCTGGCATCACCAAGATTTTTCTGCATGTAGAAAACAGCTAGATAGTAATTGGTTTAGAAGATAGAACTAGCACAAACGATCCCAAAATAACATATTTACTAGCAGAAAATACAAGGGCATGCTCTTCGGGACAGAAAGCCCAACCTCTAGAAGCAGGAACTCATCTATTGAAAAATAAGGTGGGGTGGGGGGAACAGAGAGCAAGTGAGCATTGACCAAGACAGGGTAGTTAGAAGCTGGGTATGGAGAAAAGATTAGTGCATATAGGAATTTACATTTTTGATGTTCTACTTGACATTATTTTAGCTTGCAAGCTTTACCTATCTCCTTAACTTGGTCTTTGACCACAGTTCATTACCACTATATTCTTTGCCTTTGCTGCTGGCAGGTTTTTCTCAAGAAAAAGAAATCCAGGATTGCAATAGCAAACAGTGTCACAGTTCACGCCTAAGATTCACTGGTAGAGTTGGCTGCAAGAACTTTTAGGGAACCTTTCGACACTATCTTGACCTGCATTCTGCGATATCAGTCCCTCATGTTCACAAATACATCAAGTTGGCATACAGTTTTAAAAATGGATGCCGACAGCCATCAACAACTGCAAAAATGTTGCAATTAAAATTGGAGATTTAAATTTAGGACAAGAGGGAGTTGAGAAGTTTTAACACAGAAAATTACAATTCAGCATAAAAACTTTTTCACCATAAGGATGGTCACGCATGGGAACAGGCGCAGAGAGGCTGGGAAATCTCCCATGTTTGGAAAGACTGACAACTTGACTAAACAAGGCCATGAGCATGCACTTTAAAAGACCTGCTTTGAATAGAATTCAGAACAGATGACCTCCAGAGGTACTTTCCCACCTTTATTATTCTACAATTAAGAAATTGGGGGGTGTGTGTGTGTGTGAATACCCAAAACAGGCATGATCATTTTAAATACATACATTTTAATTACCATATAAAATTAAATACAATGTCTTGCTAAATAATTATTAAGAAAGAGTAACCCCTGGCATGTTTTCCGTAAATACCTAGTGCATCAATCTGCAGTTCCATTTCCGTGCTAGGATAAAAAGAAAAGACCACCACAGCTCTGCACCACCACCACCCCCACCCCCCAAGAAAGAGCTACCTAACCCTATTTTGGAAGAGCAAGCACTATGGAAGGCTGCTCACATGCTGTACAATGCAGCTCCATCTTCAACCAATGCCGTAACTCCAGCAACTGTTGCTAAGGCTCATTTCACAGTAAATAGCGAAGATCATCAAGGCCCCGAGTGCATCCATAGGCCTTTCCTGCCCTGACCAGACTCATCAGGGACCCCACCCAGCACCCTCTGCCCAGTGGCCCAGGAGCCCCATTTAAACCCAGGCCCGCTGTCCTCCCCTGTGCAGTGCTGTGAGGTAGGTCTGTGCCCAGCTCTGTCCCCTGCTGGCACTGACTCATTGCCTGGGCTTCCTGGATTGACTACAGACCTGCTCAGTTCCTCGCATTTGTCTGATGATCACTGGAGAGTCAATTTTAACCATTACTGCCAGCACCTTTGTCCTGCTCAGGAACAAAGGGACTGGGCTCTGCCAACAACGATCCTGTCCTTCCCACCCTGCGGTCACACTCAGCTGCCAGCAGGGCTGTAAGGCAGCCCTGCTCTTGCTGCTCCCTGACAAAGACACCTATTTTTGTAAGAGAAACTCATTGCAGGACTGATGCAGTCCTGCAATTCCACTACAAGCTAGTGGAATTAACCTCTGTCAGGGAAGGGAAGGGAGGGGGAAATTGGGAAGTAACACATACTTTTCTACAGACCATCATTTACCTTTTTTTTTATCTTTCTAATCCAGAAATTGCATTGTCATAAGCATCACCCTGAGCACTGAAGATGGCAAGAACATTACTATTCTATCAGACAACAGGGCAGAGGATACAAAGATGAACTCATACTGTTAATCTCCTGCCTATATCCTTTACAAGATCCTGTTGATTAAAACTAAAATCCACTTGGGAAAGTTGCATTATACCCTATGGTTCAAGGAGTCTGCTATTACCTATCAGAAGGTGTTCTCCATCTGCTTTCATCCAGGCTGTTCTGCTAACTGTTGTACGTATGTAAGTGTTCTCCAAACCTCGCTGCAGAAGCGGACGTGCAAAACTTAGTAGGATCAGGAACCCGCATGTGTAGCAATGCTATTTTTACAGAGCTCCATGCAATGCAAGAGTCAGCCTGCACACATCATTTTAAGAGGTCCTTGCAGCCCTCTTGGAGGACTACAAACTTACACAGAGAAACAAGACCTGTTTCCTGTGTTTCCAAAGCTGAGAGCTAATGTGTAACTACACACCTTTCTTCTTCCCTGACTTTTTAATTGCTGACAACATCCCTCTTAGTGCCTGCAACCATCCGAGTTCAGAAAAGCCAGCTGATGTTCTAAAAAACACCTGTTGATGTCAACTAAACATTCAAAGATGTGTGTGTGTGTGTGTGTACATGCATACACAAAGATTTTTTTATATATGTAAATATATATAGATATGTGTGTATATATAGGTATCTTTGGATTACCTGATTTCTCTTGCTGTCAAGAATATGGGATTTGGGGTTTGGTGGTTTTTTTTTTTTTTGTTCCCCTCCCCAACCCCCCCAAATGTTAGTTCACCTCTTGTGAAGAATGTAAGAGTCTACACAGCCTGACTGAGGTGGTCTTCTTGGGAATAATGAAATAAAAATGCTTGAAAAATTCAAAACTTTCTGCTTTTAATTAGTATTTTCAAAAGAAATGGACTGACTTTATAGATGAAAAGAGAAAGTGTCAAGCAAACAATTTTGCGCAGAGAAGTAAAATGGTGTGCTGTGTCACAAAAAGTAGCAGAAAATGGAATGCTAAAGAACTTACCAATAAAAGGGGGGGGGGGGGGGGGGGGGGCAGGGAAACAACACCAAAACCCACACATGCACACACACAAAAGAAACACGTACAGTTTTATTGTGGAAAAGAAATCCACCAGAACGTGAAGCACAGACAGTAAATAAGTAAGAATTATAGTGGAATACAAGTCAAGCAAGACAATTTTTCTACGCTATCATATAACAAATCTTGAGTGGTTATGAGCAATTAAAAAGGCCTAACAACTGGAAAAGATATTAATGAGTAACTGGAAAGGCAACTTATTATGATGCTATTGTCATTAACTTCTATTGCAACTTTAAAATCTGTATACCAGCAGGAAATAAGAGGCAGGTTCTGATGTAATTGCCTATTTAGAAAAACAGGACACCGTAATTACACTTGTGTATGACTAAACATTAGTTCACCATTTAAACCACAGCAATATCCTCAGTGCTACAATTACGCAGCTTTCCCTTCACTTTTCCTCCCCTCCCGTTTCTGAGGTGCAAGCACTTGTTAGGAGAAAGTACTCAGACTAACGCCATCCCCCATCCTGAAACACCAGTTACATTTTATAGAAGACCCTGATTGTGCTTCCAGATACTTTTATTAATATTTCTGATTAAACTGCAAAGATAATTAAGTTAAATAAGTTCTCTTCTCAGAATACCTGAGACATCATTTATGTTTTATGATTAAGTTAACTGAAGTCCAGCAGGCATAAAACTGTTGCACCTCCTCTCGTCCTAAATGGTACCTTCATTTTACTGACTTAAATATAACATCATAAGCCTAATACAATTAACTGCTCATTAATAAAAATGATACAACAAAATACAGTTGAACTATATCCTCGTAAGTTGCTCTGTTACAGATTTTGGGTCTTGTAGTCTAAGTGATTTTACACTTGCAGTCTTCTGGACATGCTTGGCAAACAGAAACTTCTACAAAAGCTTAAATAGCTAAATGAATTACGAATTCATGATTCTTACTAAAGTGTGGGTCATTCCAGGTTCTGCTTTTGAAATAAAAGAGTTAAGAAGAAAGATTTTTCTAAGGTTCTTGCACACTGTAGAAGTCTGCAGCTTTCCGTGCTTTGTAGAAATAATTGTATATAAACAAAGAAAATTTGTTAATTCTTTTCCATATTATTTTTGCAGGTAATGCACTCCAGTGCTCTGCTATCTTCATAGCTTAAATGTGGTACATGTACAAACACCCACACCTCCTTTTGGTGCAAAATAGATTCCTCCACGCCCTATTCCTCAGAAGATAAAGTTTTTCAGTCTGCTTTACAGGAGTTTTTGACATTATTCCTGTGTATGTTTTCTAAATGAGATTAAAGGAAGTTCTTTCAGAGACTTTTTTTTCTCTCTGATGATATTGCTGCTTCAGTTTCTAATCCACTCTTTCAATAAAGATGATGAAAAGCAAGGCAGAACACTCCCATTGAGCTCTCTTCTGCATTTTTCTTCCTATTTCAGTATCTCTTGAATAATTATTGATGGATTACTTATTAGCTTGTCCCATATCTTTTCATACATTGGCATTTGACTGGCATACTTCCCCTTCTCTGAGCATTCTAAACCCCGCCACCACCTCCCTCCCAACTTAAGACAGCTACTAAAGGTTCACTGGTTGTTTCAGCTTGTTTACATTTCCTTAGAGGAACTTTGATTAGACTCGCTGATCTGGATACCTTTGACTATTTAATCTATTTCTTTTGTTCCCTCTCTTCTAGCCAACATCTCTATCCATTTAAAAAGCAGAAGAAGTTAACTTTTCTTTGTGGAGATTGAATTGAGGGTGGCTTTCGGGTTTTTTGTTTGTTTCTTGTTTTTACATTATCCAGGGAAGAAAGAGGCATGGTTTTTTGGGCAACCAAGAGAGGATAAGAGTACACTTGCTTATTTTGGGATGTACACTTACATCCCTCCTCTGCAGACAAATGAGCAAAGAGTTGATCAAACAGAAAATAGAGTGAGAGGTCTAAAAGAACAGGAGCTGACTGTATCAAAGGGGCACAGCACCTCAAGGACTGCCACTCCCCTCTGCGCACATAACATCACACAGATCATAAGGCACCGTGCAGGGTGCTGTCACCCACTGCCATTTTCATCCTGCACTCACGCAGCCATGCAATACATTAGGTCACTTCCCATACAGTGCTGAACACATATTTAGCTGTCAGTGTTATTTGGATGGAGGAACTATGCCAGCACCTCATGACCAAGCAATTTGACCTCAGTTGAACTAACTTCAACTCAAGCTAAGTTCAACATGAACCACACACAGACAGATATGAAGATCTCATTCCAAACAACATGGTCACCTAAAGCAGCCCACCAGTCAAACCCCACTCCCTACCAGGCTTTTGTTTTTCACCTGTTTACAGCTATGACTGAATAGTCATATCTTTCTACAGAAAAGGAAACCTAGCTTGACTGGTAAACAAGGAGTATCTAGTCAATTTCAGCATCAACTTCACATAAAAAAGTACTGATAAATTCAGAGAAAAGAACCTAAAACTAAGAGAAGGGACAAGGGCAGGGGGGTGGGGGGAACAAAAAAACCCCCAAAACATACCCAAAACACACACACAGAGAAAACAAACTCTACAAATCTCAAAGCCTGGTATCTGCAGGAGTTTTTAGAAACACAATACAGAGCTTATCAGTACAGCCATTGCATGGAACATAAAATATTTAGTTTTGGTCTGTCTGAATTCTGGTCCAAACCATCCTCATTCTTTACGGTTTTATTGGTTTTTTTTCAAGCAGAGGCTCCCCTTTCAAGGTTAAAAGGACTTCCCGGTCTCTATAGAACCTGCTGGCAGTAGATACTGCCACCTGGCGTTAAGTGCCTTATTACCCAAACACCTAAACCACAAATGACATTTTGTCAGCCAGTTTCTCATTTACAGCCCATTGCTGCAAATGGAGGAAAGCAGTTTCTCATAAATCCAACCCTGCCACAAACCATGCTAGGGTCAGGGTTGTGCTCAAGAAGGGACAGACCAGAACACACAAGTCAAGACAAGAAAGACTATGACAAAACTACCCAGAGACTGTATCATTCCCAGAGCACTGTGCTTCAGAGTTGTGATCTTGATGGAGGCCAACACCTTGCCAACAGCTCAAAGCAGCTGTGCTACCCTGAAGTGCCTCCTCTGAGAAAAGGGAAACTGCTGCTGCGCAAAAGCGGTGTGTCCAGCAGAACAACTACGCTCTAGGTGTGACCGTGGGGAAGTGCTGGGCTGCTTGGCAACTTTCAAAATCACAAGCTTTCGTCATCAGGTTGTGTCACCCACCCACCCTGAACATCTTCCAGGGGACTCCACTGCATCACCACCCAGCAGCTGGTACTCAGCCCACAGCCAGAAAGAGGCAGTCTAATTACCCTCCCCTTCTTAAAAAATTTAAAAAATGCCAAACAAGGAAAAAGGCCAAGCAAGGAAAAAAGAGCCTCTGTAGTCACTTGCGGGCAAATTCTTTCATTTCCTACAACAGATTTAAAACTTCCTAACTTGTCACAACCTTGTGAGACAGTTGGGGAAAGGTAAGTAGATAAGAGCACAGGAAGAAAAATAAGATGAGAGAAACAAGGAAACTCTGGAGAAAGCAGGAAGACTTCTTCAGTCTAATATGGAGCTACCTATTCCTCTCCCTTGTTTTCAGTCCGGTCCCATTTCCCACCACACACACTACACTTCCCCTTGATACTTAGCTCGCTAAAATTTAAAACAGAGAAACTTAAAACCTCTTTGAAAACGGCTGGTCACTAAATAGCAGATTATTTTTTTAAAAAGCACACAATACCTGAAAAGGGTCAATTCCAGTCCTGGCTCCCTACAAGTTAAGTAAGAGGAAGGTTCTCTGCAGAAGAGGGCTACCACATGGAGGCTAAAGTCCAGCCACATGTAATGCACGAAATTGAAGTTCATGAACTTAGGGCTATCTCATGCTAAACACTAGTGAATCTTGACTGCTGTTCTTGCTTCATGTGATGCATGTAAACCCAGAGAACACAAACTGAAAGTCTGTGTCCCTTCTCAGAAGCCAAGGATCAGTAAGCACTTGGCAAATTTCATATCCCTGTATGTAAAATGAAATAAAATTCTATAGTACATGTACCTTCACACAAGAGAGCATTACATTTTCTACTATTTAAGTAGGAAGTTCCCCATTTAAAACTCTCAGTGTATTCAGTTTCCCCCCCATTCTTAAAAGGGTGAAGAAATACACAACTCCATGACGTAAAAAGTCATCTCATTCCACTGGGCCAAGAAAATTCCAGAAACTCCTTCCAAGAAAAGTCACCTAATCTAGCTTGACAACCAACCAAGAGGCCATGACTACATTAGGAGTCTTCTTTCTCACCAGACCACAAGCCTGATGTCTGATGATATTCCAAGGATGGAAGCAAGAAAGATGGTCTTCCTCTAAATGCTTTTCCAGCAGGTATTTCCTGGCTGCTTGAAGCAGTTCAATAGCCTCATTCTCCCAATGCTTTCTGTCCATTTAGACAATCATGGAATGGAGTGAACTAGTCATTACCCTTATGAACAGATCCACATAAAAATGAAAAGCAAAAGGGTAGATACAATACTTCAATGCTGCAACTGGGCTACTAGCTAGTCTACTGAAAAGGGAAACATAGCCTGTAGTCATTCATTATTTGAGCTCTATAGGCCCCCACAGAAACAGGCATTAAATAGTAATTCTGGGCCCCAGTTAAAAATATTTCTTGAACATTACTTAACAATTATTCTGCACATACACCTGTAATAGGCAAAACCCCAGAACTCACCACATTCCTATTCAATTTCAGTTCTAGGATGCCCAGAATGCAGCTAATTATACTGAAGTCTTACAAATACTACTGCTGAACTCAGGACTGTACACACACAATACGTATGTTCTAATATAAACTGTGTGATTAGCTTCTAGGGCAAAGAAAATTACTTCTAATGGAAAGAAAATTCACTGTCCTCCCAACTCACTCACTTGCCCAAAGGGAAAGATGGCCTTATCATCCTACACATCAGAAGTCTCATTGCTGGCTGCAAAGTCAAACTGCTGGAAGAAAACCTCTTCAACAAGAAAGCTGTCTCGTACCTTCAAAACTCAGACTCCTCAAACAGCCATGGCAGCTTCTGTAACTTGACTGGCATGACAGGATTTTGGAATTGCAAGTCCTGCCACACCTTTAACCAAGCCTATTTAAGCAGTGGTTCTTCCGCCTCTAAACGTGGAAAATACTGCACAAAATCCAGTCTTCCATGGGAAAACAAAAGACCCCATGCCGACCTTGGATATTCCTGTTCTGGGCTGCCACAGCAAGGCTTCAGCTAACCTGTAACTCAGTACTGCCCACAGTACTTTCCCTCTTGCGCACATAGATCTCAGCTGGACTTCCCACCTTGTGTAGGTGGGGCACCACGGGAAAGGCAGGATAGGAGTAGAAAGGAGAAAGACTTCAAGAATTTGCTTTTCTTCCCTCTTCCACCCTCTTCCCTTCTAAACAAATCCAGCTTCATCACTGGAAAAGCAAAAGTCCCTTCTCCCTAAAAGTCTTAAAGGATTTGTGCAAGGGTAGGGAAGCTGCACAGAACATAATCACAATTCTTCCTTTGCTACAAAGGAGAATTGGTACAAAGGATCCCATCATTCAATATTATCCAAAAGAATAATGTTGTGCAGGAAAAATGATTACATTGACCAGGATGTCAGCTGAAGTGGAAGAAAAAAATGCTGTTCCTTCAGTTCTGCCACATCAAGCACTGGCCAAGCCTGTCTGTGGAGTGGACAAGCCACAGAACTGTCTTCCCATATAAGTCACTGGGCTCAGCCTACATCTGCATTTTTGGGTACATAAAGCACTAATATTTCTAGTATGTTACCTTCCTTGGTATGAAATTCTACTTAATTGTAGAATGCAATTGATAACATATTGAACAAGTAAACTGGGAGAAAACTTGGCTTAGCCAAACACACCAAATAAGGACTGGGACAAAGCTGGGAATGTCCAGCTAACAAAGAGAAAACTGCTGGAAACTGCAGTTCCAATGTGAGGAATGTCATTGTTTATTAGGTTAAAGTCCCCCTGCTTTGGTTTCATCCTACACACACATTCCTGCTGGGTATAAAGAGGTGAGACAGATCTTGGTGATAAGAGGCCATTAAACTATTAGGTCCCTGCTGCATGTTACACCATAAATTTACATGAATTTTGCTTCAGTATGGAAATGTTTCTCCCTGTATATAAATGCAGCCATACTCATGGTTTTATTTTTACACTAAACAGAAAATAAAAGGAAACTCCACCACCACGGCTATTCTTTTAGAGCAAGAACAAAAGCTATTCATGTACCAAATGCATGCTGGCAACGCTCTGTTCAGCAGCAGTAAGAATAAACACATTCATTAACCATTAGGATCTTCCAGCTGCCAAGACAGACTGAGAACATCTCAAAAACCCATTGATAGGTCACCGAGTACAGAAAACCCTGAAAAGCAATTGTCCTGCTTTTGCTTGTTGTTCAGCCCAGCTACAAAATGTGCCAGCCCCTAAACAATGGCTGTCAATGAAGCTTTAGAATCACAAGCAAAACATAAGAATTAATTCTTATGTAGCTTGCTCTTTACAGATGTTGACTTTAAAGGGAAAATTTGTTGTTTCATGATAGACACATACACATACATTGAGGGAGAAAGGTAAAGCTGCACTCAGCATGTTATGGAGGTAAATTATGGGACAGAAGTTATTTTCACATATTTAAATACACCAATACTCACACACAGCTTTTTAGTCTTTCAGTACTATTCAAGTGCACTGCAACAGGAAAACAAAAAACACAAAACAAAAAAGTACCCCCAAAAAACCCACCAGGCACTTGCCTTCAGGAGTGCTTTCTCCAAAGAACAAACCCAGAACACTGATGAATACTTACTGCTCTTGTTCTTTCCTACCCCGAATAAAGTAGACCTTTAGGAATGCCAAGTGCTTCCCAAAACAAGGGAAATCTAGAAAAAAAATTTAAAGATGTCACACTGGACTTCAGTAATTTCTGCAGTTGCTCTCACAGTGACTCTAGAATTGACAGTTTACACTAAAAACCATATACTCGTCTTCCTAATATGATATAAGTAAGCAAAAGGGCTGGATAAGGAGCATAGCAGTAGCAGAATTCTGCTTGGGGGCAGGATGATGACAAAAAACCAAAAACCAAATACAATAAAATCCCCACCAAACAAAATCCCCCACGAAAATACAAAAAGAATCCTTGTAAGCAAAAAAAAAAAGTATGCCTGGGATACAGGTAGCATAACAACCTGTCACAAGAGAGGAATCAGGAAAAACACTAAGTTACTGGCAAAGGGTAAGAGCCGGAAAACAACTGATGGGAAGCAGGGGTGGGCGGGGAGGAGAAGCTGTATGAAGTTGACAGAGAATCCACCAAAAGCCAGCCAGAAAATTCAGGGGCAATGATGCAGCAGGCATAGAGAATATGAATATTTTGTTAGAGTATACCAGACAGAACTGAAGTCAGACTCATAGAATAGTTCCAGTCATGCTGAGGGAAGTATCTCATTTTAATAGGACTAGCATTTCTGGCATGCTTTAGAGAAAGAAAGAGTGCTCAGAATTTAGCAATAGCTGCTTATAGGAAGTGGCAGAAAAGAGCAGCACAGAGAGACTGTGATTAGATCAAGCTTATGGGATGAGACTGGTGACAGCAATAGCAAAGTAAATGGACTGAGGTAAGAGCCTATGTTCTCAACATTTTAAAGGAGAGACTAAGAAAGCTGGGAGAGGAGAAGGCCGGGGTGTGAAAATGATGCAAGTTTTTCAAAATCATGAAGATGAAATCATAAGGGGAATGAAGAACTGATATTCATCAAATCCTGTATAACTAGAAAAACAAATACTGGCAGAAACCAGTGGGGGATTGGTTTAAGTGCCACTGCACACAGCCAGTAAAAAACATGGACTTGCATGGTAACACTATCAGCAGATTCAGAAAGGTTTCAAAGTCACAGACAGGGTCCAACACTAACTAGACACTAATAGAACTAGGCAGGGACATGCCCTCTATATCCCTAATGCAACAGTTCTGCGTGATGGGAGTGCTTATGCTGAGAATAAACTACTGAGAGTGGCTGGGCATGTGCTCTCCAAACCCAGCCTCTGCTGTTGCTGGAGTCAGAAACACAGTCCTGAGCCAGCTGGTCTGACCAAGGAGAGGATTTCTTATGTTCTTCATTTGAGTTCCAGCTCCACTAAGCAATATGTTACACCTCTTCTCTCATATCAACAAAACTAAGAAAAACATGGAATAAGTACCCCAAAACAGAAACTGAAAAAGAAGGCAATGCTAGAGCAAGTTTACGCTGTGTAGCAAACAACCACTAAACAAGAAAGGTAACCACAAGAGAACTCAGAGGTTCAAACAGAGGGAAGCAATTCAAAGCTGTTATTATTTTATCAATACTTCTGTAACCATTTAACACTTAGAGGACAACCACCCAGCCTGTAACAGGTACCAAACACAAACAGAGCACCCTGTTCAATATTCTCAGAATACCAAGCACGGAAGGTCTGGCAGTATCTCACACACCCAAAACAGGACAGCCACAGATACGGTGTTTTCCCATTTCCCACAGATCAAGAGTAAAGCATTCTAGTAACAACCTGTATTATCAAAAACCTTAAGGAGTTATCTTGAGGCAGTCGTGCTTTGTCAGACTTGGAACAGAAAGAATAGAAATTCAGCCTTTCACACAAAAATTTGAAAAAATTTGGGTGGGGCGTGTGAGGGAACTGGAATGGAAATCCTATAAGCCCTAGACATGCCCTTTAAAATGAAGTGACTAAAGGAAAAAAATGGTCAAAATTACATCAGTTATCTGTAGGATCAGTCAGTCATCAAAATTGGCTGATGTTGCCATGAATATTTGATGGAAGAGAACAGAAGCTCTGTTCCACTTGATAACATAATTAAAGCCTGAATAAGGACAGAGGTGGGACGAAAATCCAGAGAAAACTTTCTGCACCCTGATGTCTTTGCTGCTAGGAGATTGCATGAGGCTTGAGAGCAAGAAAAAGTTGGTTTCTCTGGATGTTATGACTACCCATCATTGCAGTCAGTGCAGGAAGGTAGAAGTTACCCTACCTGCAAGGTCAAACAATACCAACTCTTCTCAGAACTACCTCCCAGGTGAAAGAAAAAAGCATTTCATGGTTTGACCCATGCAGTGATGTAACTTCATTTAAAAAAAAAAATCAACTTGTGTTAATTACAAACAAAGTAAGACACAGAACAGGTTATCACCACAAAGAATTTCCCAAGAATCCTGAGGGAATTGCCCGGAACATGACAGCCAGAGAACACACATGCATTTGGAAATAGTAATTAGTACAATGAAGAAATGAATCATGCAAACTAATGAAGGAGCTAGGCAATTTAAATCACAGTCCATTCATTCTCTCCTTTTTCAGAGAAGGATGAAGGAAACCTACATGGCATATTAAGCAGTTAGCTCTTGAATTACGAAGAATATCATGCCAAAAATCACTGCAAATAGCAAGTCTTCAGATGTGAGAAAGCAGACTGAAAGTTAACTTACTGAAGATGGCTAACGATACTGTGTTACGCATATTTTAAGAGAAACAATCAAACAAAAAAAAACCACAAAAGAACTCTAGCAGCCAGACATCTGTCACAAGAGTAAATCTATACTCCAGTGGTATTTCAGACTTCCATCCCCACTGTACTTTCCCTTTCCAGAAGGACAGGATTTGTCTGACAGCAGCTGATGGACAAGGAAAAAAGGCAATCAGACTAAGAGGCTTTTATAATTCACTAAATTGGACTATTGAGCAACTTAGTAATACTCCACTTTATCATGTCATGATTACAGCACTTCCTGCTCTACAAAAAACGGGATAAGGGGTGTTAGAGAAGGAAGCTCCCAACCCCAGTTGCTGTTTCCATCAACACTTGACTGGAAGTATTCAGGTCTGCACTGCAGTTACAGGAAAGACACTTTCAAAAGCACTTTGATTCCCTTTCTAGCAAAAGGGACACTAGATGGTGCTACATCTGTACTATCTTTATGCTCTCAGATGAATGGTAGCAGCAAGAAAAAGAAAAGTTCAAAGGAAAAAGTAACTGGGAAAGATAGGTGCCTCACACATGTAGTAGCAGCCTGCCACTTCCATGGCATACAGTGCCCCACTGGCCACCAGCCTCAGGACTTGAGTGTCCTTCTGCCCATTTACCTGTAGAAGCTCCACAAGCGATAGCAGTAGAAACTCTAAGTCAGGCTACATTGAACTTAAATCTTAAATCTTGCTAACAAAAACCAAAATGAAGTAATAATTACCCAAAAAAATCTACTACAGCAGTTAGTGAATCCATTTTCAGGTTTAATACTATTAGTGTTTAGAAAATACATCCTCCACCGGTAACATGGCTTTTTATAACAACTCTTTAAACATTCACAGACAATATTTTTTTTTAAATGGATTAACTGTCCTATTTCATTTGCCCTTCTATGCTCAAATTAGCACAGATTCAGAAGCATCTATTTACACAGGCATAACACTTCAGTTACAGCAACTATGAGTTTTAGATCGCTTTACTATCAAATTCAGTGGGAAAGAAGTAGTCTTTTAGGGTGCTGTCCCTCACTTAGAGGTAACACTGGCTTAAAGGAACTTTTCAACTCCTTGTTTTTTTTGTCACCCAAGCCCACCCCTGCAGTGCTCCTTTCCAACATAACTGCTTTTAGGCCACACAGTAGAACAGATCAAACATGTGACCTAGCTAAAAATTAGCCCTCATCTCCCCTCTGCCACAAAAACGGAGGAGGGATTCTATCCAGACCAGTTGCCTAAAATACCTCCAGTTGCACTCCCACAGAAATCTGCTCAAGCACAATTCTGGGGTGGTTTGGAGACAGGAGATGTTTAAGCCAACCCTGTATCCAAGAAAATGCGCTTAGCACAATCAGAATGTGCAATGCACCCTCAGCTACATTACATCTGCTCTCAGGTCCCAGGCAGGAAAGACCACGCTGCTAACAGAGAATGCCTCTCTACTGCCAGCGAACAGAATAGAGAGATTTTTTTTTTTTTAAAAAAAAAGGAAAGCAGTAATAATTTAAATTCTTTGAGTACCAATGACCTTCCTGAAAGTTAAACAGCAAAACATACACACCATATAATTTGTTCTTACGCTTAAGTTGTATCAGAGTCAACTACAACTACATTACCATTAACTGGTTACGTTTCAGAAAGCATCACCACACAGCACTGTGGCTCAGTTTCCCAGTTTTTTCTTAACTGTGTTCAAGCCTTTACTTGGAAGAATTTTTGCAGATGACTTAAAATCGGCTCTAGGTGTTAGTCTTAGACTAAAACAAAATAGGTTACCCTGACTGCTGAATTTGAACATGTCTGCTCTAGGATGAGACAAGGCTTGGCATCAGAAGAAAAATTATGGTGTACGCAGACTTGATATGAGCAATTTCTTTCCCACTAAATAGTTTAAAAGTGTAAATAGTGCTAACCTGTCAGTCAAACCTACGCGAAGTCTTCATGTTAAAGCCTCTGACAATCCTTATTCTTCTGCAGGTGTTTCTCTTTCTGCTTGTTTCTAGGGTATACGCTGGATATTAGCACGTATGACTGACAAAATAGAGATTTTACAGAGGAAGTATGAGATCAGTTCTTAACTCTCAGTCTATGCCCTTTGATACCTTTAAAAAGCACAGCAAAGAACTGAAACTCAGAAAAACCCATTTAAAAAGAAAAAAGCCAAAAACCCAAAACCAACCAATCAAAAAACCCACCATTATTTCTACTGCAAATCTTAGCATGGTGTCTCCAGGTCACAAACAGTACAAATTTGCTGCTGCAGAATAGCTAATTCATAAAAAAATATTATAGGATCAATCAGTAAACCACACTTACTTGGCTGACAACTAAGCTGAAAGAGATTCAGAAACTGCATCAGGCTTGAAATAGTGTGAGGTAGAAAGACATGCACTGACCTCCATTTAACAAAAGCTACTTTTAAAAATTCAAAAAGTAAGACAGAGTTTGTCTTGCCTTTCAAGGAAACATAATCAAGAAAGCATCTTGATCCTTCATGAAGGAAGTTGGTTGTCTGGGTTTGTAGTCAGAAACAGAAAAACAGAAAGTTAACATCATCCTGTTAACAGAGGAGGAAGGGAAGGGGAGACAGGGGACAGCCCACAGAACAACTTGGAAGAAAGATCCTTTTACAAGGGGCCTGGAATTCCTACCAGGAATGCACCTATGTCAAGTGTAGAGTTTCTAGTCTACCTACCAAGCAAATACCTAGAGGGCAGTCAAGAGTGACCCAAACGAGCTCTAAACCCATGAATACAAAGGTGGGATGGGGAGTTAGTTTCTGTTAACAAAACATTTATTTTATGTAGAAGCATACCTGACTGAAAGTGACTTCAGTATTAATCCTGCTGCTTGTCTTCTCAAGTGAACACGGAAGGACATGCAGAGCATCTCTTCCCTTCTTTCTATTTTCTTTTTTCAGAATATCAACCCTTAGCAACTACACAGCACTTGGGCTGAGCTAAGTTAAGGCATACTACAAAAGTATCTGCTGACAGTCACCATTAACTAATACTCTGACCTACAGACAATTCTAGAAATGGCTGGAAGTAACTCAGGATAAAGGTATCTGGCAGTCAGTTAGAAGAGCTCCAGTCTTATTTCTGTTTTTCTCAGCCCCTCATTTGTCCCTCCTGAAAACACATCTGACTCCTCAAACATTCCCAGAAGACCTTGGAACTGACAAGGTCACTTTAAGCTAAAAGCTGCCTCACAGCTCAGCCGACAAACCATGCATTTGGAATGGAAACTGCCTGTCATTTCATGGCCATATCCATGACTAAACTGAGTTACAGTGATTATTCAAACACAAAAAAATTGGGTCAGCTGACCACATCACTGAAAATCTAATTCTATTTAGAATACCACACTAAACACATTTCCATTTATTTGTATGAACTCTATGATAACAAGACACTCAGCCTTTCATACAAGCATGCAGAAGAAGCTGTTCCTTAGACATTAACTTTCATAGTTCCAGTACTAATGTGGCAAAAATGGAATGGTTTTGAAAAGCAAAAAATATGTAGTCGAAATATAATGTTACATACTGTTTCTCCCATCCCTTTCTCCCACAAAACAGTTCTCCTATCAACATAAAAATCTAAATTATCTTGAACATTAGGACAATGATTCCATAATTTTAAGCTGCAGTATTTCCTTCCCCTCATTCCTGACTTTTAGTTGGTTTATTTTCCAAACAAACTTCAAATGGT
Source organism: Morus bassanus (assembly GCA_031468815.1). NCBI lineage: Eukaryota > Metazoa > Chordata > Aves > Suliformes > Sulidae > Morus > Morus bassanus. The sequence goes on along the minus strand of CM062567.1, from coordinate 50,283,995 downwards.
TCCACTTCCCAAGCACCTAAGTATAATATTCCTAGTTTGGTCAAGCCTATTTGCAAGAGCCTTAAACCTTACAAAGTGCTTCCATTGAAAATCCAGACGCTTGTGAAATCACTTCTTAAACAAGAAAAAATGTGCAGAACAGCAGCAGCATTGTCCATGAACCAGATATCCCACTAACAGCTTAAGAACAGAAGCTTAGCTATACATTTCCATACCCTTCCCAAGATAAAAGATTTGACTGATTACCAGTAATGGTGCAGGCATCTCTGTACTCTCTGCAGTCTGGCACATCATCTTCCACTGCTTCACTTACATAGTGCTCTTCGTGAATGCCTGTTTCACAGGCTAGGACTGCATGATTCGACAGCTCCGAAGGAGGCACAGTGGCGGCCAAAGTGCAGTCGTGCAAAGCTGTGGCGTCCAGCTTGGCAGGTTTCACAGGGTTGTACAAACTGCCATCAGGGGGACCAGCACCGGAGACTGGGTCTGGCTGGCAGAAACAGAACTCTCTCTCTTTGCTAGAGTTGGCTTCAAGAAGTCTGCAAAACACAATAGAAACAAGTGTTCAATTCAAGCCATTCCAAACAACGTAAGTCAGAAGAGATAATTTTCTTTTCCTTAAAACGTTAGTTTAACTGGACAAATTCAGCAAATATTAAAAACCAAACAGTCTTCAGAGAGCAGCTGCCTATCTTTGCAATTTGCACAGTCAGGTCAAGCAGGAAAGTGCTATTTCTTGTACCATTTACTGATTAAACATCCAGATTTTTGCCTAACCCAACTTAAGGTAAAGCACAGCCCATCCACCAACTGCCCTTCTCTCACGTCAGCCAAGGGAAAGCTCTATGTAACCCAGCTTGCTGCATGAGTGACACCGTGCAGACAGACTGCACATCACTAGCTGATTTACTGATACTTTAATAACATCATCATCTGAAACTGACTGATGCCAAACAATACAGAAATGATTAGGAGTTTGTACTATAACGCTGCTAGGCTTATCCTCTCCACTGGGCCACCCCGCACAGCCCAGCTCCTCACTGCCAGACTGCCAGCTGGCATCTTTGCTCCCTTTAGAGAGTGCACAGGAAACAAATCGAGGTGCACTGGGTTAAGGGGGTGTCCACTTACTGAAGCTGAAGCACTGGTGAGCAGCAAACAGAACAAAGTCCATGAAAGGCAGATAGCAATGCCCCCAGCAAGATTAAATTGGTGCTCTTCCTCATTCCTTCTCTGGCTTTCTATCCAAAAACTTCACCCAACCTTTTGGATAAGTGGCTAAAGGCACTGCAATAATTGGTGGTATGGTACTGGTTTTGGTTATCAGCAGTGCAAGAAAAGATGCACATGTTCATTACTGCTAGGAAAGGGAAATACAATAATGGGATTACAGAAAATCAGGACTTGGGAAAGGACTAGAAAGGCAGGAAAGAGAGACTTAATATATGTAGTAATTACAAGCAGCTGAGGAACAGGCCACACAAGAACACCCAGACTACAAGGGAAAAGCAGAAAGACAGCCAGCAAGAAGACAGAAATGCACTGGTCTGCAAGCAGGTATGGATGCGACTCAATATGCAAGTGTAGCAACAGAACATGCTATGTTCAGTATTTCACTGAGAACCAGAAATAAAAGTTTTCTGGAGAATTCTATGGAAAAGGTTCTCTTTAATCTCTAGGAACATGTCCAGATAATCTTATTTTGCTGTTAAATTTATACTCAGGATTTTGGCATCTTATTTTCCGGCATTTCTAGTAAATAACATTATTGCTTCACCAAAGCGTGACAGTACTTCTAGAACCTCATTGCAAGACTCAAGCCTCTGTCTCTAAACTGTCCAGATATAGATTATGCATTCTAGACCTTCTCAGAGTAAACTTCAGAGAAATCTTACAGCAAAGTTATAACACTGTACCAGCACCATCTTTTCTCAAGCTATTTCTCCCTTTCACCACAGGCATAAGAACAAAAAAGCAAAATTCTCTCCCCCTCTCAGAGGGTCTCAACAGGACTTGTTTACACTGAAATCTGAACACAAATGGAAAATGGAGAGGCAATATTAACTCTGGGGAAAAAAAAAATGTCCTCAATACACAAAATGTCATTTAATTTCTCAATTCCATACATTTGTATTTCTGCATGGTATCACTTAATCTGGAAATAGTTCTCATGAGGCTCAAAATCTGTATTTTGTAATAATCATAGCAGCTACAGAAAAAGATTAAATCAAATGATAAATTTACGATACCATACTCTCATACAAATGGTCCTCTATTGTGGCAGCTACAAGAAGAGAAAGTTTCAGTTGAGTGCATTAGCAGAAAATCTTGTGGTCCCCCTGCAGAGCATCCATTATTCCTGTGCTATCACAGTACATACTGAAAAGAACAATGGGGTCACTTGTACTGATTATTTTTAAAGTGGTCCACTTTCAGGTGGCTCTTCAGGAATAACAGGAGGGAGATTACTGATATTAGACATTAGCTGTTCAAAAGAAGCTGGAATCAAAACGCAAATCTTTTTTTTCTCTTCTGCATTGAAGACAAACAGCTTAAGCTATAAACAAGAAAATATACTGGACATGCATAGACTGATTAAAACGGCTCCATTTCGTCCTAGTTGCTACTACACATCTGTGAATCACATTTGTTTTGGGAAACTCTTAAGATAAGTCTGTTACCAACAAGGGCATGTTTGGAAGTAAGTAACCAAAAGTATTAACAGAACTCTTCAGCTCTCCTTGCCCTCCTCTCCCCTCCTCCCCACGCCCTGCCTTAGCAACTACAAGCAAGGTAACAACACTACCAAATGAAATAACACCAATAACCAAAGCGTGATTTGTGTGTAAAAGCCTTCAAGTGAGTTTTGGGAATCTGAGATCTGGTAACTTTTCTGGACACACTGACATTCAACATCTGATGTACCTGATTACCTTTACTCATTCATCACTTTATCTCCCACACACTCCTCACCAAAAATGCTTTTGGCTAGAACACAACATTGCAAGTTGCATTAGAAATTTGTGCTGAATGAGTTTCACTTCTCCCCCTTCACCCAGCTTAACATCCACCCCAGTGAGGTACCATGGAACCAGTTCTTCCCCTCGTAAGCTGCACTCCAACAGCTTCTGCCTTGCCTTTGTTAAGAATAAGTAAATATAGAGAGACAGACACATTCAGAAACAAAAAGCCATCCCTGCTCTTCCTTCACACAAGCTGTTTTACTGTTGGCACTTAGGGAAACCATAAACAAACAGGAGCGTGAAAAAGAAAACAAGCAACAAAAACCACCTCCAAAAAAACCCCGTAAGTCAGCTTGCCTGTTCTGCTGCAGAAACCCGTATAAGATCTACAGGAGAAAGTCAAGCTCTGGATTAAGGAAGAGAATTTGCCTTGATCTTAACACCTTGTACCACAAAGGGAACAAAGCGGGCATAAATGTGTATGCCTGCTCCCTTTCAGACTTATTTAATATCCTCGATTTCAGTAAACACAATGGAAAAATGCTGTTCAGACTCTCTATCAAATCCACAGAGGCACTGTTTGCATGGCCTCTCTTGCAAGGTAAATATTACCACCTAATCCAGAGGCACACACTTTTCCTTTAAATTTCCATTTAATCTTCCTGTTGCAGAAAAGAATAAAAAACTACAGCTGAGCAGTATTTACCAGATTGCCAAAACAGCCATGAAGAGGAACAGACATTGTACCTACTATACCCATGAAATACATAACAGTGCAATAACGATTTGTATCATCTTCTTGTTAGGAGTACTGTACATGCAAGTAAGACTGACTAACGAATAATATTAATTTTTGTATTTACTCCTTCTGACATCCAAACAAGGACACATTTTCTAAGTCAGATTATGACTTTTCTTGATGACAATTCAATGCATTTCATTCTTTCTACTGCGTATGTCAACAGCAGCCCCCACACAGGATTTAAATAACTCTTCTACCTCCTAAGACATAATTCAGCTTTTGCCTCAGTGGCTGTACTGCACCATTTCTACCAGTCTAAATACAATGGCAGTTTGGGGCCTATAAAGAGTCCTGGATCTAAAGAAATATTTAATTTGGAATGTTTGAACTTAATTTTTCAGTGTAAAACTGTTTGCAGAAAGAGCACAATTCCCTTATTGTCTAAATGTTTTTAACCTGGTCATTTCACTCTAAAAAAAACCCACAAACCACCAAAACCAAACCCAACTTATTTGCAAGCTGTTTATTAAAGGCACTCATTCAAAACTTGTAAACTTGTACTTTGTAAAAGCAATGACACAAGCACAAAGACTTGCTCCTGCACACCTCCTCTGCACAATACCCAGACTTTGGTCTAACCCAATAAATGCTTAAAATACAGTGTTTGCATGATTACTATATGAAGAGCTTAAATTCTATACACACCAAACACCACTGCCATCTAATAGTACACCTACACAATAGTTTGGACTATAACTGCAGCATAACTAAGACCTGATCAAGAAGTACATTGGGGATAACTGCAGTGTACCTGTGGCAGCCCAGATTACAGAAGCCAAGTCAAAACTGAGGTGTGGTTAGTCAGCACTGCACTCCACTTTAAAAAAAAGAGGTTATCCAGCTGTAAGTACCTAGGCAAAGCAGTTCAAAGCTAACAGACACATTTATTTTAGACAACAGCCAAGATCTGAGGGTTTTGAGGTAAAGAAAATAAAAGATCTCCACATCAGTCAGCCATTTCTGGGTTCCGGCCATTAAAAAAGAAAAGTTCATTGTTTGTTTTGGGGGTGGGGGTGGGGGTGTGTGTGTGTGTGTGTAAGTTTCATACACCACATATTTCATAAAAATGCAAATAAAATAAACCACTTGCTGTTTCACAGCCATTTGAAATAAGGTTTTTCTGCATTCAGGATTAAACACAACTTAACTCTGACTCTAAAGACACAAATGAGTTAAAGTAGTCCTTCTTCCTCCCTCAAAAGCAGTAAAAGACATGGAGCTATTCAGCCACATGCCTATCCAGAGCCCAGCAATGTCAACAAATACATTGTAATCTTGTGACATTCTTCTCATCACCATCTTGGCTTGCAGCAATTTACTGTAGTCACAAAATGTCTGGAACTCCTACAAATCATGTGCTACCGAAGATGTGAAGGCTGCACCCTATGGCGATTATCAAGCTTTGAACAATTTTCAGTTATCCATCTAGCTCAGATTTTGTGCTTCAAATAATACTTTTATCCATTAGTCAAACATGGCAGCTTGATCACTGCAAACATGTGTGAATTTAAAGAAATACTTCCTTAAAAAAGGGGAAAAATATCTCTCTAGTGCTTCCAACTAAAGTCTTCCCCTTTCTTCCAGGCCATCCTTTCGCTATGCATACACTCATACTTAATTTAACTATCTGGTTTAGAGCAGTAGCACAGTTTTGAAGCAAAACCATTCCCTGTGAGCTAGCTGGTTTTTCAGAACAACTTTGGTGCACAGGAACAATCAATTCCCTTTTGAGTAAAAGAACCTGAAAACGCTGCTCCAAGATGCACTTCAAATGCAACCTGCTGCCAAGCAGGGACATGAGACTTCAAACAACCCTGTGGGCTACATCACTGCAAGGTTATCTGGTGACATTTTTGGTGACATCTATGACATTTTTCTCCTTCAGAAAGCTTCAAACTGCACAGGTAAGTGGGACATTCAACCCAAGGTGCCAAGCTAAATCTAATCTAAAGTAACCCACCCAAATCAGTGATGAAGATTTAAAAAGCTTCAATGCCAACAACTTTGATCTACTGATCCACCCCTACTGACCAAAGTATCTGCTAATTTAGACAGAACTTCAGGGTACCAAGGGATCAGGAGAGCTTTGCACTCAGCATCTGCCTAGAGCTACAGAGCTCTGATATTGTATTCTTCTCATTTACTAATTTACTAATTCTCATAGTTAAACACTTCTGAGATTTTCAGGGTGTGCAAATTCTTCCCTTTAATGTACTTCCAGAAGTCCCACCAGAAATGTTCTTCCCTGTTTTTTACATCACTTTGTAAATCCACTAAACACCTCTATTTTACTAAGTCTGCTAAGTTTTACTAACTTCTTTAAAAAGAACCCTCAAGCTTATTTACACGAAAAAACTTTCTTCAAATGCAGAATGCCCCATGTAGACACTGGAGCAAATCAAAGCCAGTTTATATGTCTGTTTAACCTGTGAAATAGATTAACATGCTGGCCTACCCTCAGTAATTCAGAATACAATCTTCAGTCTGTGTTTCGGAAAATAATCACTGAATTGACCAAAGCAAGACTTGCTTCAAGCATTCCACTTGCTTACTTCTTTACTAATTCACATCTTCTTCCATCCACAAAAGTTTCAATTTTTTTTTAATTTGAGAACAATTTCTTCACTGAGGGGGTGGGCTCAAAAGCTAGTCAAAATGCCTACATCCATTTAAACACCCTTTGTCAGACCATAAAGAAACAACCATTTGCAGCGTCTGTCTTTTACACACACACACTGTATCACTATGTAACTTTTATCTAAAGACTGAATTTGATCCCAAATAATTTATAATCTTGTCCTGTATAATCTTGCCCTCTTATAAACCATGGGGTTTTATTTTCCACTCAGGAGCTAGCTTTTAAATATGCAGAATGCTGACTGCTTAGCTAAACCTCTAACTAGAGGGACAAAAATAGTGAAAGTGTCATAGATGAATGACAGAATGTGACAAGCAGTTTATTTACCTTCAAACACTACATAAAAACAAGTACTGTATTTCCCATGTTAGAAGAGATCCATTATTTTTACAGCAAATTAAAGGAACAAGCATCTTGGACTACTCTAGACTACATCCTTATCCAAAGTTTTAAAGCCATTTAAGAACCTTTTAATCAAACACCTTTCCTCGATCACCCTGGAGGAAACACTGCCTTGCTCTCTTAATAGGTTTTGTGTGTCCAGTGACCCAGGCAGTCACACCAAAGCCATCTGCGACCCCAGCATCACACAGACCCTTTTACTCAAGCCTTATATCATGTTTAAACTATATTCCATGCTCTTTTTTTCCCCCCCCTCCTCATAGCCAGGTTAGGAACTCTGGCCTAGCCAAATGCAATCTTTTCAGAGAAGTATCAACACCCAGTGGTTATGTCATGTGCTATGAAGGATCTTCTCAGGTATATGCCTCCCAAAAGAGAGGCTCTCCTGCCTATAAAACCATTAAAGAATGTTTTCAAGCTGAAGATTTGAAGGCTTTCTAAAATCACTTTTTATAAAGCTTCATAACCAACAGGTATTAAGCAGATGAAGGCATCCAAAACCAGAACAATACCTGGCTAACTGCCAGTGGCATGGCAATGTCATTTAGACTAAAAGAGTCACCATTAGAGAACAACAGCCTGAATAGCAGCAGCAATAACCAAAAAGAGGCTTAAACGATAGTATCAACATGTAAAGCATAAAACCTTAATCTCAAGGTCCCCAAGGCTGCTGCTGTGACCTTGTTTGGCCTTATTTGACCATTAGGTCACCAATCAAGACAGTCATGTTTTCTCAAAAATTAATGCAAGTAAAAACATCATAAATAAATAGCCCCATAAAGAAAAAAAAAATAAGAAACACACCCCACTGTTCTCCACAAACCAGAGTTTCTCACCACTAGGACTTGGCCTTCAGAAGGAGCCCATCAGTCTCTTCTCCCCTCAGGCCAAAGAAGAGTGGAGGCATACTGTAAGCCAAGGCCTGGGTTTGACCTTTGCAGCTGTGAGTGCACAAGTGTCCTCTCACCCCGCTTTTATGTAACACTGCCCCTCTCTGCTCTGAAGTTCCTTGAGGCAAATGTTGCAGGGTTCTATAAATAGTTCTTCCTTGTGTAAGGCTCACGTTACACTGGGAGCTTTTTACAGCTCCCTCTCCTTTTATTTAATGTAGGCCACCAAACTTGCCCTCCCTGCCCTCTCGGTGAACAAATAAAACTGAAAACAGTTAAAAAATTAGTTCATCACACTACTGGCTGGGAGATCTCAGCTAGACATGCTGTGTACCTGTCTTGGAAAGGGAAAACTGTTCGACCACCACTAGTACAGAGTCTGAGAACTGCATGTGCAGTCAAAGAAGGAATTGATCAGGTAACAAAACGAAGCTCAGAGGTACGGCAATGCAAACTACAAACACCTCAAACACCTACGTTCTGTTCGCTCCCATGCACATGCAAGGTGCTCACTGAGGTAGATCAACACAAGATGGGGCCAAGGGGCATGGTGCAATACTCGCTGAAGAGAAGGAAAGGATCTGATGACTTAAAAAAACAAAGCAAAAAACAAACCAACCACCAAATCATTTGGGATTAGGTTGCTATTGTATTTAGCATGTACGAACTCCTGCCTCATGCACAGCAAATACACAAGCTTAAACTACATGAACGTCAGCTTCAGCAGATTAACACATTGCTGCCTACCAGCATAGCTCCTTGTACCACTAAAAAAGGGCAGGTATCAAAGATTTGTCAAACAGTTTGTGTATGGGGGAAACTATTACACCAGCAGCAAAACAGTTCCTCAAGTATTATGGGTGGAAACAGTGATAACAGAAACCTGTAAAGTGTGGCTTTTTTATACACCACAAGAGCATGAAACTCCCTGCTTCTTTACTTCTCCATAAGCCTCAAAGTTTTTCAAAAGAGAGGTATTTGGTACTGCTTTTCCACTAGCTAGGAAAAGCTGTGGGATGACCACAATTTCTCTGAAACACGGCAGGGGAGGTAACACCACTATGTCTGCTCTTGAGTCCTGAGCTCATTTCCTACCCGCAGGAAGGACCAGCGAGAGGACTTGACCAGAAGCAGAGCAGAGCAGAGCGGCACAAATGCACTAGGCAGACATGAACTGGCTACTAGTAAAGTGGAAAACAAAAAACCCTCAACAACCCTACTGAGCAATGCCAGAGCCTAAGACAGCATGCAGTAGGTAAAGATATTCAAATTAAAATACATTACCATTCCAAGCCAAAACCCTGGTCAGCCAGCCAAGCCATACCTTCTTCCTCAGGACAACACTAAAGAGCAAGGGAAAGCAGTGAAAACAGCTGAAAGACCATGCTAAAGGGTGGTTCCCCCCAGCACTACTACTGCTTAAACAAAGATACAATTACCCTAACTGCCAACAAATCGGGGACAAGAGTTTTAGTTAAGTAACCCTAAACAAAGAACAGACTGACTCAAACCAGATATCTATTATTTAAAACCTGAGGGGGGATTTTAATCTTGTTTTGCATTACTATTGTTTTTCTCCTATTACAGGAGGATTTTCTGATTTTCTTACCCTCCACAATGACTTTTTAGAGTCTACATAGAGTTGTAGAATTTAAATTTTAAAAAATGCCGTTTTATGGGATTGGAGAAGTGTCTTTTTCAGAAGAACAGCTATTAAAGTTTGAAATCATTTAAACAAAGTATCACATAACAGAACTAAGACTGCTGCTTTTCTTTACTATTTCTTATTGCACAGAGACAGTGAGAGCAGGGGTGAGAGGAACCAGCTGATAGTAAAAGGGAAAAAAATTCCTTGCAAACTGCCCTTAAAAAAACCAAACAAACAAACACCCCCCCCCAAACCCCAAACCCCCACACACTGTACCTGCTGTGTCCTGATCCACTTACTGTCAGACTGAGTTTATTGCTTTGGAAAAAGATGAATAATCATATAAAAAAGAAAGAAAAAAAGGAAAAACCCCCAAACAACTCAAAACCCAATCTGTTGATTAAGAACATCCCAGTTTTTGCAGAAAGTAAGGAGTGGAAGTTTCCTATTGCTGCTAGAAGCAATTTTAAAGATGACTATTAGGAAGTTTACCTCCAAGGACAGTCAGACCACCAATTCCTGCTCTGAGTAAGATGCTAAAAAAATCTGCTTTGGCTCACTAGCATCACTGGCCCTCACTCCCTGGCAGCAAGCCTCCCAACATGCTCCAGCAACTGGCACCATCCAGTGAGAACCTCCCTCACTCTTCAAGATTGTCTTGCAACCCTAAACGTGCACAAAGTTCCTCAGAACCTATCCCACAATTTCTTAGCTGGCTGTTAGTATCATTTTCTTTTGTTATCCTTAAGTAGTTATGCATAGGACCAACACTTTCAACCATATACTATTATGTTTGAGAGGATATGAGTGAACTGAATCCAGCTCTGTCACAAGCTCTATAATTATAGCCCCTCTCTACAGCTTTGGGCTGGGGGGAACGCAGATCACAGCCCTTTTCAGCAAGGAGAAAGCCAGACCTCCAACACTTGTGGATACCCGGGCCTCACACGTCACTTTAGGTACCAGTGTTGAGGAGTGACATAACAAGACTACAAATTCCTAAACCACCAGCAATCCTGGGCCTTATACCAAAGCCTTGGTCACACAGGCTTCCCAGTAACCGAGACATGAGCTGCTGACTAACGAGGATGCATCTCAACACATGCCATTCCAAGGCAGGACTGCTTCCCTCCTGCTTCCATAGAAGTTAATGGCTACAACAAAAGACAGACATCTCACAGCCCTTCTCAAAATGCTACAGTGTAGTTTAAAAACTGGCACAATTATTCTGTCATTTTTCTGCTTATGAAGTTTGTGTGTAAACATCAAGAATGAAATAGGAAAATAAGAATTTGTTGTTTAAAGGTTGGTCTGTATACCCAGTATATTACCATATACATGTGTCTGTGTTCTTGGGAACCTAGAAATGTTTATCTTAACAACAGGCTGTGGAATTTTAGGAAACTGAGCCAATTATCCATGGCTTAGTGCCATTAAAGTCAAAGTCACACTAGCAAAGATTTTGCAGCAGAGTTTTTAGAAAATTCCAGGGGCATTAACATGAACGTGGCAAGAGCAACACTGTGATACAGTCTTCAAAGAAAGAAAGAAAGAAAAAAGAAAGGTCTCCTTACAATGGAGAACTACACAAGAGCACAAGCTAAGGGGTGAAAATGCAAATAATTAAATGTAACACATGCTATGTTTTTGCTTCATTTGCAGACTAAACTCTCTTACTTAATTACACAATGAAGTTGAAATCCAGCATTGTGGCTTCCCCCGAAGGACCACAAAAATAAAAATCTGAAGTCACTCAATACAGACGGATCAAATGGTTCCAAACAATTTGGAAACCGTTTCTGGAAAATAATTGCAATAACCCTTAAACATGGTGTTTCTTGAAGTTGTCCTCAAATAAATTCCTGTATGCATGTACATAGTCTCCAAAATGTACAACAGACAGTACTCGACATTGAACTTCACTTACTCAGAGTCATGGCACCGGCAGTAAGAAAGCACTTAAAATTGCACACACACATACCCCCCCGCCAGCTCCTGCTCTATGGTAAATCTCTGTTGATGGAGACCTAAAACTACTGTAAGGGGACGAGGCAAGCTGACCTGCTTACCAATCAGTCAATTCAGTTTCCCACTTATCAGCATGCCTTATGACTTATTCATATCTTAGCACCCAGTCAGAAAGCATTCTGAATATACCAACAGCCTCAGGCAAGCAACCAAGCCAGCTTTCAGTGAGGGGAAACAGTTCCTTGACGAACCTTATTCCTGCATGTCAAGGATTTCTTCCTGTGTGTACTCTACAACTTAATTGGTAGACCTGAAATTTCTCTGAAAACTTCCTCTGAAAGTGAAATTTTTCACTACAGTATCAAAAGCAACCCTTGATCAGGCAATAAGAGGAACCGGACAAATTTAGTAAAATATTACAGACACATGGTAAAGGTAAAAGTACGCAGGACAACATGTAGGTTTACAAGGTTGGAAAACAGCATTTGAAGCTTTGAAGTTTCATTTGAAGCGCTTCTGCATTCAACTGAAAAAAATAAAAATATCACTAATGCTTCCTGCCCCCAGTTTAAAAGAAAGCATCTCTCAATAAAAGTGTATTATGATGCTTAGAAATGTCTTCCTTCAAACTGCTTTTTCATGACCTAACTTGGCAGAGCAAATGTCTCATCAGCCTCAGAACCAAATTAGGATTAATTTTCCTCAGCTCATGCGCATACTCTATCACAAGCAAACTCACCATTCCCAATACTCAGTTTCCTTAAAATAACGATAATATTTACTCAGATTTAAGACCAAAACGTATTCTGGACTTTCAATACCCACAGTTACATTCGAGGACGATGATAAACTTTGACGCCATAGGAAAGTATCACTAAAGCCAAAGTAATTGTCTGACTCTTAAAGACTTTCACACTTTTTGCTTGTGCACAAAGAAGCAAGATTCTGTCAAGGGAGTTGTGGAAGATTCAGATTTCTAGATCAACAAGCAAAATGGGAAGAAAAGCCTACAAGTTCAATCCTGAATATAAATACGGGACTTCCTGAAAGGAAGAGACCTCTTTACCTACTCTGTAAATTCCCTGTGTAGACTGCTCATTTGACATACAAACTGTTATCTGAGCTAAAACAGGTAAAAGGAAGCCAAGATTTGACAGCTGAAGCCAGTAACATTAAAAAGTGCTTTGAGACTGCGCACCCCCAATTTCATTACTTAGCCTTCTTTAATTTTAGGTTCTCTGTCCAATATGTTCCAGCACCAGACCTCAAAGCTTTAACACATCTCTTTTGCTGTCAAGAGAGAATATGAAACTCTCCTTGTTATTAAAGAATGTCTGGGAGCACCTCCTTGCAACTTAATGTGACAGACAAGGAAAAATTAACTTGCTTGGAAAGGGCTGCGCATCACATCATTAAAACAGAGAATTTTTAGAAAAATACTTCTATATTCTACATAGGCACCAACTTCCCTGAAATGATGTCAGCCTATTTAACTCCTTCTACGGTTCATGTAAAAAAAGCTTTTGATTTAAATTTAGTCATCCTTTAAGCACAAAAAAGGTGACATATTACATTGTATCTGCCTGAGCGTTTGGGGTCCAACATAATCTTCAGCAAGAAATGCTGAAATAACATTTAAAAGCATGCCCAATAGCAGCAGAGATCTCCAGGCCAAAACTTGCCCCATACAAATAACAGTTTTGGCTTTGTTTAACAAATTCCTGGTCATCCTTCTGGTCAGAAGAACACAGCTGTCCAAACAGTTCATGCAACAGTTCAAGCAAAAGACAAGACTGTATCCCAAGGAGAAAATTGCAGTATTTCCCCTACCAGGATGCAGGGAATTAAACATTATAGTTATTTCTACTGCAGAGTAGAGACATGGGTACACTAGATCACCCTTACTTCCCTTGCTGTTCTGGATCTGGACTCGGTTTTCAGAAACGTACTGTTTATTCGTCTGTACCAACTGCAGGGTTCAGCAAAGACACGACCCCCAACTTCTAGTAAGAGCCATTTTTTGTTCTCCTCAGTAAGATATTCTGCCATCACTTTGAACTTGTCGGTTTATAATATTCCATTTTTCTTCTATGTACTCTTACGTAAGGTCCCATGGCCCACAGCAGCAAAGCTCAGTTTTCACACACTTGTCCCTCACCATGGAAACAGAAAAGGAAGAAAAAACAGTGTGTACATACCTCATTTATATTATTAAATAAAAATTCATCATCGAAATATCCTACTGATATTCATCATTAGGCTGGAATCTCCATGGCCAAATCAGGAAGGACTATAAGTTTCCCATGACTCAGGCCTAGCAGTAATTCCCTTGTAAACTTCCGTTTAAAAAAGGCAGCCAGCTTTTAAGCTGCAGTAAGTCTAGCACAGCCCTCTGGGGTGAATGTCTTGGTAGTGACAAGCTGCACCAGAACCTTCCTAGAGCTCTCTCTCTTTTAACAGATTCACAGGTTTTCATCGTAGGTCTGCAGTTCCATCACTCGTGCCCTTGCTCCAAAGCTGCTGTTCAGTCCAGACTCCACAGCCACCAAAATCCACACCAGCTGCCTGCACAGCCCCTGCCCACAGACCAAACCATCTCTGTGCAGTTTGAGTAAGGCATGCTGCTGCTTTCTTAGTGGGATGAGCCAGTGCTGAAATGCTCTCTTGCTCAGCCTCGCTCTACCTACACTGACTGCAGTAGAAACACAAAGGTTTATTAATAAGCAGGAGGAAAAGGTCAGCAACTTGACTTGGATCCACGACTTTCTGGGCTAAAATCAGTGGCACCGTATGCCGGAAGGGCCAGATGAGAGATTGGTTTTCCCAGAACATGCCATAAACTGCATGGAAACACCACAGCATACACCTATATGGTCTCCCACAGAATCCTACTGCCAAATGAGTGCTCATACAGCCACGTTCGTATGGAACAGGAGGGCGTTTTACAACTCCCACTGATTTCAGATAATCCATGCTAAACCTACAGTGAGGTAGGAAAAGTGCAAAGTAAAACAAGTTCAGTAGCAGACAAGATATCACTTAACAACTGGCACTGTGTTTTGGGGGGATTTTTGCAAGTTTTTGTCTTCTAACTTTTGCATAACAGTGTTACTTGGTAGATTTCCATTCTTCCTCAATCTTTACATTGTGTTCAGACCTCTGTATATAAATACCAATTTACAGTGCAATTAAGAAACCATACAAAACCCAAACACATAGCTAGCACAAAGAAGAATATTTTCTTGCTACTGGAATGCACATATTATGATTTACTGGCATGATGTTTAGCTGCAGCAGCAGGTTTCCAAGTCCAGACAGATTTTTTCCTCTCTCCCCTTGTAGAAGTTTATTCTTAAGAGATAAGAAGCTTGTTTTTGCAGTCATGCATCACAAATATGTCACTGAAGATATACGAATCTGTTGTGCTCAGTTCTTAGAATTTTTTTTTTTTTTTTTTTTTACAATTCTGGTTAAAGCAATGTAGATGCACATTAGTGCACAGTGGTACATTATATTTCCTACAGATGAAGACAGGAAGACAATTTGAGCATGCTCCATCTGTGCTCCAACACACCTGCACCTTGCATCCTTGCTCCAAACACACATCTGTGCTGCCTGGTCATTCACAGTGCAAAGTAAAAGGCAACTAGGGAGGACACTGGCTGCATCTTTCTTACGTTGTCCAGGACAGCCACCAGGCTCAGTGACAGAGACATGTATGCCATCAGTTTTAAAAGCAAACATTTAATAGTTAGCTACCGTAGTACAGTTTGCATTTATTGTCAGGTCCCCTTGCTGCAAGACAAGGGGTGCCACCAGGTTTTAACCATTATGGTCTGTGTTCTTCAGATGAACTACAAACAGCTATAAAAATAAAACGTCAGCTTAGCAAGTTTGCAAATAACCCAGAATACATCACGTTCTACATGACACATGACAGTGAGCAGAAAATACCTGACCTGATGAAGCTGAAGTTCCACATGCAGAGCTTTCCTACAAACATCCTACAGAGGCCAAGCTGCACCACCAGATTAAGCCCAAAATCCACAAGACTGCACATGTAGCACAAGAGTCAGCCACATACAATAGTCTCAGCAGGACCAGTGGCCACCAGCCAAAATGAAGAAAGATGACATTCATCATGAACCTATTCTGACTGGCCAGACGAAAGAAAAGACAAACATTTTGAAAGTTATTTTCAACTGAGAGAAAAGAAAAAAATAAAGGTTTTTTCCATATCAGGTAGATGACACTACCCCAGTATGAAGAGATAGTGTGGTGGAACATGTAAAACCTAACCATAAGTAGTAAGAAGAGAAGTGGCTGATCTTTCACTTCAGCATGCCTACAAGCCTTCGATTGCATGGAATGTTACTTTATGAAACACTGGAGTAACTGACACAGCCTACCTTACTTTATCTTTGGTGTCCCCACAGCAATGAAATAAACATCACTGAAATGTTTCTGCTATGTGGCAGCATTCCCAGGTATGCCATTTAGAGAAGTCTCAAACAGCTTTGAATTCCATTTTAAGTTCTCTACCTGCAGATATTATTTGCAAAGATAAACATGAAAGTGAAGAAAAACACATTCACTCAGCCAGGCAGGTAGAGACTGAAACACTGGGAATGACCTCTGACTTTAGCACTAACCCAAAACATATTAAAAGTCAGAAAAAGTTGGAAGGGAGGAAGGGGGAAAGCACAGAAATATATTTAGGGGAGTCTCACTAGCTATTCTGCCACCAGGAAAAAAAAGCAGCTTTCCTGCCCTGAGTTCATAATGCAGCACATGAACATGTAAACTGGTGGGCCCTCTTGTGCTTTGTGCTATTTTTCTACCTCAGCTGTCTTTTTCTGCAATAGTTCTGTGAATAAAATAGATCTAATTGAAGCACAGAATAATTTTTTTAAATATCAAATTTCAAATATTAAAAAGCTGCCTGTAGCTAAGTATTATGGTCAAATTAAAGGTTCCAAAATTTATAACAATTTCCTTTTTCAGTGGCATTGTTGTCTGCATCACCCTTCCCTGGTTACTGTGCAATCAGAAGAAAAGTCTTGCATATAAGCAAATGCAGTGTACAAATTAATATAACTCCCACTTCATCCAAACTGTCTCAGGTCTGAGCCTTCCCACTAATGCATAGTGAAGAGCAGCTCTTCTCAGATTCACTCTAGTTAAATGGTGTCAATTTGTTGAGAGCCAAGCAGCCTTTGAACTTCATCACAGTGAAAAAGGAAGCTTCCCCCCACATAATTCTACCGATTTTCCCTCA
The DNA here is from genome assembly GCA_031468815.1 of Morus bassanus. NCBI lineage: Eukaryota > Metazoa > Chordata > Aves > Suliformes > Sulidae > Morus > Morus bassanus. Next base: position 50,267,406 of record CM062567.1, on the reverse strand, counting down.
ATAACACAGAAATTATTCCCAGCTGAACGCAAGCTAACAAACCTGAGAAATGTGCATTTTCTTCACAAGTTACCAGGAAATAACAACACAGTCAAAACCAGACAAGACAGCTGGGAATGAAAGGTACCTTCCCCCCCTCCCTCCGCCCTTCCCATTCCAAATCATTGGCAGCTCCCCTTTACAGCTCTCCACCAGGACTCTGTCCCTCAGTGACTCTAAAGAGTCTAACCAGTCTGCTAAAAATAGCCACTCAGCTACAAGACATGTACATTATCAGTGGAAAACATTTCTGCAGACCTAGCAACAGCCCCACAGCTCAGCCTGATGACATGAGACACTGAGGAGGCAGGCTAAAGGTTTGTCAAGTTAGGGAAGCCCTCACTGCATGCCCACCCACGCCCATCACAGACAGAAGGTATGTTTTTTTCCCCAGGTGATAGGTACTTTACAGGCAACCTTAAATAACTGTGTTGAAAATGTGTCTTTTTTTTTTGTTTGTTTTGTATTATAAGCAACACTGACGGTAAAATCTGAATATGCTAGAAACACACTGATGATCTGAAGTACACTTAAATATATATTAGGTCACAATTCAGCAGTCTTCCATGATTGTTTCTCTAGAGGTCTTTACAAGCAACATGTAATAACATACGTGCCATTTTGTAGGCAAGTCCAACGCTCCCAAAGTTCTTTTTCTCACTATAAAACAGAGAGGGATTAAAAGGTTTGCCCAGGTCACTTTTGTATGGATAGCTGTGTTGTGGGTTCTGTTGCTTCACTGCATGCTATGATCACTACAGGAAAAATGCACCTGAGATCCCCCAATGCCCAAAGTTGAGAGCTACAGAATTAAAGGCCAGCTAGAGTCTCAAAAAGCTAAGCAAGGCATGTTTCCATCAATCCTCAAGAAGGGAGAATAATTCTGATAGCACTGCAGAAATGAATGCGTGCTCTAACACTAGAAATATCCAGCTGCTTGTTCCTTTCTACCTCTAGAACAGAGTTCTCTAGTCTAACAGCAAGAATTTAATGGTATAAGGCACAGGTCTGTTGTTCAAAAAAGTTGTACATGAAAACATCTGGTTTGCATTTTGGGAGGTAGCTGTTAACAAAACCTACTTCTAATACAAATGAATCATAGAGACTGAGGTTGTCCCTCACATAGATGTTCACTCAAAAACTTGAAATGGTTGTTTCTTGTCAGTAGCAATGTAATATTGTTCAATAAAGACAAAATATTTATATTTCCCTCTTTCACCCTTCAAAAAAGTTAGTTTTATGCTAACCAATAGATTCTAATTACTTTTAAATTATGGTAAATGCAAATGTAAGAGACATGACGAGAAGTAGGTCATCTTCAGGCATTGCATAAAATGGCATTCTGCACTGCATAACTATGCTTAAGTGCCATCCAAAACTTTCGAGACATCTTAAAAAAAATCACCTTGACTCACAGCATCTGTATTTGAGATTTTTTTAACTAAAAAGGAACATGGCATCTCTCAGAAAGACAGAAAAAGTCTGAAAGACTTTGAAACTTCATACACAATATTGTCCTCCCTGTATAGAGTACAAACTTCTGCAACTTCCACCACTCACTGCTACCAGAGGACAGTACTGTGACTTACTCAAAATGGATGAAACAGATTTCTTGTGTTGTTACAGCAAAAACTCTGCAACCCACCACAAAGAGCCTTGGTCTGACTCTGGTTCCCAGCCTTATTCTATATGGTTCATAGAAGTTAGCTTTGTTCACAGAGAATTTAAGTAGTGAAACATTCACCACCAACTTAAGAGTTTTTAAACCTGAAGGTGTCCTATTTACTCTGCGCCTCTGTTTTTGTAAGGATGTTGAGGTATTTTAATTCTTCACATGGAAGACGACAGTAGCTTTCATAATGACACCTCCCAAACTGAATCTCCAGTTATGAAATTATAGATCTAGAAGTACAGTTACATGTCATAAACTGTGATGGCATTAAGGGCTGTAATTTTAAGAAGTCTGGCAGTGATATCAACGACACCTACTCCACACTTTGAACACATGCTTCAGAAGCGTTTTCTCTTGTACAGTTAAAATCCCCAGTTGCTTCCACACCAACAGTATGATTTTTACCCCAAATAAATTCCTGTGCAGAGTTGAAGCGATGCTTGAAAGCATCAGTTTTTTTAAAGTAAAGATTTAGAGTGTGGGTGGGTTTTGTTTCCTGAGTTTAATGTAGATTTTAGCAAAGCAGAACTTTCCATGGCTACTGTCAACACAGAGGGAATCCATTAGTCCATTTGTTTTTCCCATGACACTTTCATCAGAGGGCAAGTCACATCAGTATGACCTTCCTACCAATGTTATGTTAATGACCATGCCAGAAACAAGAAGTTTTTTTAACTGAGTTAAAAGTTATTGTGCTGTTGATGTAATAGCTATAATTTGAAGTTACAGTATTGGGAAACATACAAGTGAACTAGTGCCTAGGCCTAAATTAAGAGTAGAAATCCCAGAGAATTTGCATCTTTAAGAGGCAGAGAAGAGCGAAGAATCTGTCTGATCTAAAGACACTGCCATTTCAAGATAAGCATTTCAACTCAAGTTTGTTTTCTTTTGTTTTGTTTCACGTTGGAAGGAGGGCACTGAGAGGGTGATGCATGTAAATTAACTTACCTGCTTTCCTCTCAACTTTGATGGACAAGCATTTTCCCTACCGCATTCACTGTCTCTCTCACTACTTCAAGAACTTCACTTATGGGAAGAAAAGGAAAAGCCAGGTTCAAAAGTCACCAACACTTGACAGCAAGCAGAAAGATATCCTGACCAGAGCCACTACTTGTTTCACCTTCCCAGTCAAAGTTACCAGGAGCAGTACCAAACAAGTTTACTGAAGACTCCACCATAAACTGGCTAAACCAGAACAAGCACCAGTATCGGAAGGCCGATTTTCCTTCACTCTCCCTGCTACAGGTAGGTGTAGTTGTGCAGTAACAGTTGCCAAGGTACTGCATTTCCTGAGAATAAAGAGTGGGTTAAGGGAGGGAAGCAAACAAACAATCTGGCCAGGAACAAATAAAAATAAGCTCAAGGTCTCTTATATCAATACATGTCTAAATTAGAGTTTCCACATGATATCTGAGCTATCTATATTAAGCCTCTCCGGCCAGTCTTCCACTAAATTAAGCTCGAGTGGCTTAAAGTTCACATGATTTTTACAGCCTAACTAGGCAGCTACTCCTTCTGCGCCTTCTGTATTTAAAGTTTGCCAGCTACATTTTTCAACTTCAGTTCCAACTCTCTGATGAAACCTTTTATGTGTGAAGTCAAATGACATCAGGAGGCACACTTCATCTCTTCTAGAGAAAAAGGATTTCAGAATGAGATGGGATCAAAGGGAATAGTATCGCAGTTGATGAGGAAATAGTTTCAGTATTTAAAAATCTAACGACATGGAAACCACAAGGTGAAATACACTATCACTTCTAATCCTCAGGTCTTCCCAGTAATTCCTGTACAGCCCCACAATGACTAGTAATGATTTGAAGGCAGGCTGTACTGCTCTAGAAGGCCACATATCCACATATCCATAAAGTCAGCCTTTAACTTCACATTTGAAACAAGTTGCCTCAGAATAATTCCAAGTACAATCCTAATGAGGAAGGCTAGTAAATGTATTACAAATTAGTACTTTCAGTTCTGTTTAAAGACTTAGTTAAAATTAAGTTATTCTGTTTTCTTTCTAGTCTGCAAAGACTGCAAGTTTTAGTACAGACCTACCCTTTGCTTTTATCCAGGCTCCCTTCACACATTTTAGAACCAGTCTGCTCACTGAACAAGACCTCCCGACTACAGGGCAGTTTCTAACAGCACCTTTCACCTAAGTTTCCTCTGCTTCCAACTTTTCCTCTTAGTATGTCTGTTAATGCCATGTTTTGGGACACAGTTCACCAGAAAGGAACAAAACTGATTTCCATTGCAGTCCATGCCATACCAGTACATACATTAAACAGCAACACCTGGCATATACAAAAGGGGGTGGGGTTTGAGAAGAAATAAAAGTCCATTGAAAAAATATTTCTGACTTTAACATGTTCCTTCAAAAAGACTTTCTCCACAAGAACTGAAAAGTGCTCAAACACCTGTGCAAGGCAGGTCTTCTTCCATATTTTAGAGATAAATAGAAAGAGTGGGGACAAATTCTGAGCCACTCTGATGAATATAAGCACCTCACTCGAAGTAGACTTAACAGAAAGAAACAAGAAGTGGGGTCAAGTTAAGTGAACAGGGAGAACACAAACTCTTTGTGTTCACTGTACCTTTATGTTCTTTATCAGGGGGTGAAACAGGAATTTACAGAGGAAAAAGTGGGCCATACAAAAATGAACAAGAAAAATTCATCAGATATATTCCACTCAAGAACACTTTAGATTTTTTTAGTCTAACCCCTATGGACAAGGGCTCCGACCAGAATTTAAGCACCGTTTGGTTGCAATGCAATCCTACCTGAACTAGTGGGGACAGAGGAGGAGAGTAAAAAGAGCTAACAAGGAGGGTATTCTTTCTGCCTGATATGAACTCCATCTCTGTCCAGCTACAATTACGCTTCCATAATTTGCAAAGTCATGTTACAGATGCTAACAGCTCTACAGTAATGTCTCCTATCCTTCCCTTCGCTTTCCTACAATAGTCTAAAACCAGCTGCAGCACTGAGAGTTTTCAGTGTGTTAAGGATTTTAGGTATTGCAGGCAGTGCCAGTCCAAAGCATTTTTATAAAGTTTTAAAATGTAAAGCTTCTGATTCAGAAATGTCAGCTTCCTTCAAGTCAGTCAATCACAGAGCAAAGAACAGCTATTATGGGCATTGTTCCAAAGCTAAAAAGCTCCCAACCATGGAAAGACCCTTTAAGCTATTTTGGCTCCGAGATGAAACGGGTTTTGTAACAAAGAGCATTTGAGAAATACAGTTAACCTTGATTAGAAGCAGTTGCAAATCTTTATTTTATTTATTTAGTTTTACAAATTCACTAGATGTACTCATTCTTTTAACAGAGTTCAGACACAGCCAAGTTGTGGAGTAGTAAAAAGAATTAGTAAATTAAAGAGTTGTTCCTCAATTGATTATAGCAGTGAAGATTATTACATTAAAATTAATTGGTAAGCAAACAAATTCACAGTTACAAAGCTGGAGGTGTATGGAGTCTAAATAGCTAGCTTTCCCAACTTCCAGCCACCCAACCACAAACACGTAACTCTCCAACAACAATCTCGTATTTCAGAGCCATCAAGGTTTAAAAAAATTATTCTCAAAAAAGATTCTATGAAGAAAATAGTTCATACTGTCCAAAATTCATGAATTAATTTTTAACCATGTTGTTTTTTTCTGTTTTAAAGTTCTGGTTTCAAATTTAAATACAGGTAAGAAAAGCAAACTCAAACCATACCCACAAAATGAGCTTAAAAAAATGACCACATCACCAGCACAAGTTACCTTGTGTTTCAAAGGAAACACTCATGTCTAAGCTCCTTATGTTCTAGGAATTTCCATTTTAACAACAGACTCAAGTCCAGGATACCAGCTAGGCATCACTAATAGCATACTTCAGTAAAGAGCCTTAAAGTTACCAAAGTATCTATCAGTGTATATGAAGATTAATACACATAGCATATAAATATTAACACATTTCCTGCCTCTGATGCTGCAGGATTGCCAATAGAAATCAGTGACAAATGAACTGTCCTATGAATATAGAACAACATGCATAGCCCAAATAACTGCAGTTTCTTTGCGGTTGAAAGCCTGCAAAACCGCGCAAGTAATTCAGCTTGCACCGGTTTGCCTGCTCCTACCACAACACTTGTTTAATAATAATATCATGACTTAAGGTACCTGATGCCCAAAGCAGTTTCATCTGTAGCCTTAAAAATATTAGCTTTCTCAAAAAAAAAAAAAAAAACAACCAAAAAAAACCCAACCAACACCTTATGGTGGGAGCATTTTAAATAGCATGGCAGTTTACTAGGACTAACTACAGACCTTGAGATAGTGAGGGAGAAAGCAGCCACAAAAAACAGGGATCCTTGACCCATTCAAGCACAGTACACTGTCGATGCCCCACTTTTGCACATCAAAGCATAAGTCTTTCCCCCTGCCCACCAGAACAAAATCTGCATCTGACAACACAACAGCAGCTCAGTTCAGCATTATTTGAGAAAGAGGCCAGGCAGCGTTATGCAGCACAAGAGTTGAAAAACAGCATTCAACTGAACTGCAGAGTAAGTGAATCCAAAAAGTACTAAAGCAGCATTTGCCATGTACCCTTCCTTTGTCTGCATTAATTTAAAACATGGCTAGCAATGCCTCTGCACACACACTACACACACACTACATTCAAAGCTAAGCTCTAAGAGAGACAAACAAGTCTCGGGGGATTACAGCTCTGTAGCAGCCATTGCTGTACCTGGTTTTCAACTCTTTTTCCTCTTGACCATCTGCATAGCATTCTTCCTTTCTTGAGCCTCCTTTTCCCCTCCAGAATTTCACCATTTGGCTAGCAGGCTCACTTTAAGTGTCGCTTCTATTTGCGTTTCCCCCACATGAACAGCTCTTGATGCCGTAAGGTCATTTGAATGCAATCGTAACTTTGGCTCACGCACAAGTTTCCTCGCCCTCTCTTGGCAGAGCACTTACACAAACTACCAAACTGAGTCAAAGAGAAAGGGTTAGACTACTCCTCTCTTCAGTGTGCTGCACTAAAACACTGATCTTTTGAGTGCCTTTTACAGTAGCTACATTCTTAACCATGTCCAAAATTTTTAGTTTCAGCACAGAGCAATATAGACAACTGTATGCAAACATCCCATGGACAGAATAGATGTTAGCAAATCTTTTCCTCTAAACATCACATAGAAAACATAAACAGGGAAGTGTATACCATCATGAACACACTACAAAATGTTTCCAGAGTCTCCACAAAAAGTAGTAAGATTTATCTATAGAACAAAATAAAGCAGTACTTCAAAACTGCATACATTTCAAAAGACTAAGGGCTTTCTGCTGCAAGTCTTGAAAACACTGATGAGGGAACGGAGCTATGAGCTCATCTGGGAATCACACAAGTGCTCCCACAAATTAAACCCCATTTTGCCGAAACTATTCCCCAAAGGAAAGCCAGTCACGAACTTTGCCCTCTTCCGAATGGCATTTTTATATAGTGCATGAGATGTCACCTCAGCTAATGCTGAGTTTTAAGAATTTGGAAATAATCTATCATTCCTCAAGAAAACTATTGAGCAATTTCCTTTCTTAATTTCTCCTCCAGGACAGATCACAACAATTCTTCTCAGACAGCCTCCTGTCCCCTCACATTCGGGACAAGTTTGCAATTGCAGCCACCTCTTCTCTCAGCAGCAATTCTCTTTGTGGACTGATTCAACTCTCAGTGTCAAAACAAAGGATGTGTAAACATTGTCTTCCAAGGATAAGTTTGCACCAATGACAAACTTGTGAATCTTTGTAGATATGAAATGCAACTCCCTCCCTGCAAAAGCTCTCTAAAAACAGATGGTCCTTCAGACAAAATAAGGGAAAATGCCATTTTAGACATTTCTCATCTGATCTTCCTTATTAGAAGTTACATTCCCACTTGTGTCTAACTATCTGGACTTTTTAAAATTTCAATTGTAATTATTCAAAAGGCTCACATGTACATCGATGGTTATTTACAGGGCTTCCTGTGGCATCAAGCTTTTGGATGCTCACAACCCAACTCTGATCAAAAGAAGATTCCTCATTTTGGACTGCCTTTGGACTGCCTTTTATAAATCCTTTACACTTGTGCATGCTTTCGGATTGATTTGCATTCAATCATCCTGCTACTCAAGTTCATTCATTCAGTTCAAGCTCAAGCTTGGTTCACACTATTCAGTTCAAGACTGAGCATAACTGTATGCCTGGATAATGTCCAGCCTTTAAGATACATAAACAGTCATTTACTTTATCAGTAGAGCTGCAGACATTCCCATTCGCACCACTGTTTTCCTGCTTCACAACAGTCCTGACTCATGCAGTTTTAACATATTAAAGTGCAAGAACTGTTAGGAGTATCAGGTTGTGATTACAGAATACTGAAATTCACCATATGGTGAACAACGGTAGATTTGATGAGGTGATTTACATTTGCAAATGTCATTCTATTCCCATGTGCACTTCTATACTTCATCTTAAGACTGAACACAAAGACCTGCAATAGGAGGAATTAAATTTGAGCCTGATAGTGAAGTAATAAGGTTTAAAGTAATAACAAATGAAAATACTTCACATAGAACTTTTCACTGAGAAAAATATTGTTACCTGTCCTATTTCAAAGAAGACATCTTCCCATCCCCAAGTTATTTATACCACTTAGTTCCACTGTTACGGAGATAAATTTTTTCCAGCATCATGTAACTTTAAATGGCAGAGGTACAGAAATATAATTAAAAAAAAAGAAAAAAGTTTCCCTTTCTTCCCCAAGAGTGAAAAAGAGGAAAAGAGAAGGTAAGATATAAAGCAATAGGCCTTCAGCAATCAGTAGCTATTCAAGACAATCCAGAACTAACATTTGCAGCAATATGCAAATCCAGCACTTCAGTGGTCGGGGAGTAGAATAAAATGCTCTTTTAAAGGCTGAAATTTCAGAGAAAAATGTTTCTTTTCACCAACATGGAGAACTAAGAATAAAGATTTCCTGTTCATACCCTTTGTGTACAAGTTGGGATTTCCACACATATTTCCCTGAAATCACAGCAGGTAAAGCATCTTGTGAAAATCCATTTTTTGCTTTCATTCATTTTCAGTCACAAAATGCAGTTTTTGAGAATTAAGAATTTTTCAACCAATGTTTTTCCTTTTAGATTCCCCATGATTCCATGTAATCGCCATCTTCCATCTGTCTTGCCCATGCATCTTCAGCAGCAGGAAGATTTGCTGACCCTATAATCAAGAATGAAGCTGACAGTAAGATTATTTATCTTTTGCCAGACTGTGTCACTGTTAAATACTGAGTAAGATAAACTAGGATTTAACTCTACAGCTGATTGGCTACTAAACCTTGTATAGATTTGCCAAATAATAAACCCAAGTAAAGTTTATTCTGAAACACAAGTCATTGCTTCATATGCAACTGTAGATGTGAATTGCCAGATCAGTGTACCCCAGACCTTCAAGGCATTCTACTCCATTCCAATTTAAATAATTGATTTGTTGTTAAATAAAGGAATCAAACTATTCATCTGACTTTCACAGGGGAAAAGTAGTTTCTGTCAAGACACTCTGTTGAGCAGTACCTGGGTAAACTGTATTGAATGATCACCCTTTTTTTAAAAAAAAAAAATTTACAAAAACAAAACGCATGTATAAATCCCAAAGCACATTTTACTCAAGATACATGCAGTACATGCAGTGAGATTAAATTCTCAAAGAAGTGCAATCAGCTCTGCTCCTGAAGGATGGGAAGACAAAAAGGTAACAATGAAAGGGAGAAAAGCAAATGAGTGATTTGGAGACCCAAGCCTTACCCCAGATTTTGCAAAATAAAAACATAGGACTTTCATAAACAACAAACAGTTATTTGGTGCTATTTACACACAGATTTTTATGAAGAGTCATCTTGCTGATACCATAAGACCTCCAAAGCCTCAATGCATTAATTAACTAGATGTCTCCTGCCTACCCATAAAACATTATGCTACCACAGTAGAAACAATCCAGTACTGCATGACCTACCTCATCCATCTACTTACACTGCGTATCCTCAAGACTGCTTCATGGTGGTACTGCAGAGGTATTTGAAGTAACTCAAATCTACAGTCTGGCACATCTATTCTTTGTTAGTCCATTTGCTATGGGAAAAAAACCCCGAACAAACAAACAAACCAACCCTCATAGCAAGCCTGCATGCAAAGCACAAAATGTCTTCATTTCCTTTACATGCAACGTTTTTCAGCTCGTTTCTAAACTATGTTCTTTGGTAAGTTTGTAATATTACTTTCATTACCATCTTAGCTTGGTGGTGAGGAAGGAAAAAAGGTCATCGTCTTTTTAAAAATAATTTAAAGAGAGGTTGGAAGAAGGGAGTAGCTTGTCTGTGCTGTTAACTAGTGTTGTTTTACTAGTGCAAGGTAACAAAAGTTTGCCCTTTGTAGTAACTGCTGTTAGGCACAGTAGGTGTAAAGGCCCAAACTGAAGTGATGGGCCAAGAAAGTTTACAGAGAAAACTGTGGATCATTTTTCCAGTGGAGAATATCCCCTACACCGCCCTTTCACACCCACACAAGCAAATATGCGTTCAATCCAAAATCCTTCCCCTGCAGCTTCTCTGAAAACACTGCATGTAGGCAGGATAAATTATTATACAGAACTAGAACATTTGGAATGTGTCTCAGCTTTTCAGATACCCAGGCACAGTCAGTAAACAGCAAATTATTCTCTGAACAAATGGGCAGAGTAGTAAGACTGTCTTTTAGTATTAAAAGTATAAAATAAGTTATGTGGCTACTATAGAAAACCTACAAGCCACAATACAGATGAAGTTTAGAATTAGTTCAGGAAGATTTAAGATCTTGCAAAAATAGGATTGAACGTTGTAACACAGGAACTGTTCCCATCTTCCTCCTCGTCTAATGCACATTTGTGGTCTAGTATTAAAAAAAATGTTAAAAGCAATTCAATCGCAGAAATCATAATAAAGTAAAAGTAGCTTGTTCCCCAAACAGTTCTTTTCTGCCTTGGCAATCCTACAACATGAAAAACAAAAAAAAAAAAAAAAACCAACCACCACCCCTCCAAACACACACACTGAAGAAAAACACCCAGGCCTTTCACCAATCTGCATAATACAGACAGAAAAAAACCTCAAGGCCAGAAGTAGAAAGCAACAGATGACAAAACATCACTCCATGCCTCAGTTGTGTATGGTATACCTAGGACAGTACCCACCGTACTTCCATCAACAAGTTACTCAAAAAGGTCACGCAGCTGAATTCACCTGTTCCAGACACCAGCAGGGAAAGTTGTACCGAGGACTAAGACAAACCAAACCAAACAAAGAAACCCTGAAGCCTCCTCCCCGCCCCCCCTGCCCCGTCCTCTTTCTTTACACACAGTGCGCTCATTACACACATCCCCACACTGCACAAGACACCAGTAGCTGTGAGTGTGTCTCCACGTGACGCGCCAAGTGAACAAGTGGTTTCCAGTTTGAATCAACTGCTGTGGCTCGTTCTTCGTATCTAAGGATGGAAAGAACGAGTTCTTCCTTACTCTGGAGCGTGCAAATTTTCTTCCTTTGAATGACATCAGACAATTCATGCTTAGGTTTTACAACATACACCAGCATGAACAAAGCAAAAAGTTTACATTTAAAAGGAACCTTGCCATTCAGTATTAATGTGAAAGGACAGATACAGAAAACAAGCAACGATGCTTACTCGGTGTAGCTGAATGAAAATGGCTCTTAAGGAAAAGAGGAAAGGAGGGAACATTAATTATTATTTACTAGAGAATTCAGCATATGTTTGATAGACTTACACAAGCACCCATGCCAAGGACCTGCAGGGTCTGGCTGAGGAACAGGGACCAGAGCCAGGTACAGGCAACAGCGGTAACAGGCAGCAGCTGCAGAAGGCTGCATCAGGCATTCCGTACATCTGCCACTATCCACACGGGAGCCTGCTGCTCCAGATGGCAAACAGGTACTAAGGACTGTATGGCTTTTTTCTGAAACCAGTTTAAAGACAGACAGCACAAACTGAATAGATTGTCAGCTCATTTTAATTAAGAATTGTCTTCGTGTCATCCTGATTATCCTAAAAGCCCCCAAAACAGTGTCAGGAGATTGCCAGTAGAAAAGCAGACAGAGTACACATGCTATACCTCCCTTGGGCCCAAATTCCCTCTGCCTCCAGATCTGTTATTAAATACTGCTTGTAACTATTAAAACCAAAACATTTCAGAACAGACATCAGATTAAAAGCAAAGATAAGTATTCAATATTTATGCTTTCACCCATAATTCCATGAAAAATTAAGATACGTGTGCTTTTGGGGGCAAAAAACTCACGTGAGTGCTCAGTTGCTATGTGTATTTTAACATCACTGAAGACAATTCCAACAAGCTCCTGTATGCCCCTGAGCAGTGTAACCCTTTGTTCAGCTTGCATCTGAGAATCCAAAAAACTAAACTGATCTACTCATTTTTCAGATGCCACCACCTAACCATCAGGACTGTGAGACTGAGTTTATGTAGCAGTCATGTCAACCAAGGGTCCAATTCTGCCCTCAGTTACACTCTAGTAATTCCAGTTAGTATAGCTGTGCTACTTTGGATTTACACAACAGTAACAGTACAGTACAGGAGAATATAAAACTGAAAGCTACAAACTAAAAGACAATTTCAATTAACGTTTTGGCTAACTGCTTAAGTTTAAACTTTTTGGTTGGTTGGGACTCAAACACAAAGCCCCCACAAAGAAAAGTAGCCCTATCAGTGAGGCAAGATCAGCTAAATTACTTATACTCCAACAATCCTATCTAACCACGCATACCCACAGAACATTTAAGCTCTCCATCTGGCAGCCCAGTATTGTATTCAGATATGGCACCATTTAATTATGAATTGGATTGGTAGAAGAGAATAGGACAGTTAACTTACTGCTGTTTAATGAGCGTGCTCTTGTTAGTTGTGAATACATTCACTGTACTCATTAAATCAGGAGGCATTGGAGTTCTGAATACATCATTAAAAGGATCCAGGAATGCTGCTGCTTTGTTCAGCATGACTACATGTGCTGCTTGACAGTTGGAAAAGGAGCAAGAAATGCAAGCCCCTTCCTGTTGGGCCAGCAGATCTAATTTTAAACTCGGAGGAGGAAGAGAGAGTGGGAGATCTGCTTCTTCAGAGCTTCACTCATTTAGAACACAAGTTTCTCTTTTTATTTCTGACTTGAAGCAATAACATGATCAATACTGTAAGATATCAACAAAAAGAAGCATCAAGCTTGGGGGAGGGGAGGATATTAAAAAAATAAAATCACAGCCTATCTTTAATACACCCAAGGAGCAGGAGTGTGCATTAATCTATCAACCTGTCGATTAGCAAAATGAACCTTCATAAACAAATACACACAAGCCCCTAACATGGCAGTTCCCACGCTATTTAGAATATATTGATTAAGGCTGAAGAGGGAGTGAAATTGGCTAGTAGGCTCCTCCTGTACATTCTCACAGGAGAGATTTAGAACATATGTTCAGTGAGAGGATAAGATTTTCATCTGTCAAGGGTTGATCCATCTACCCACAAAGATACGCACCCACGTGAGAACCTGCATGTCTAAAGCATTCTAGAGTTAGAGAAATTCAAATGCAACTAGCAACTCTTTAGCTTGAATCCACTGCACGGAAGTCTTTTCTGCCAAAAGGGGTATGTGAACCAGCATCACTGATGGCATCACTGGAGTCACAGAGAATCCTGGAAGTTAAGATTTAACAAGCACAACTGCCTCTTCTAGCACATCCTCAGGAGGGGAAAATGCATTTCTGAAACATGTTTGTGATAAATGCTCTTCTCCTCTCCTCCCACCTCATGCACAGAAAATTGAACAGGTTGCTAAAGTTCAGAATTGGGGAAAGGGGGGGAGAGCTGACCGGGGCTTAATAGTCTCAGTGCAAGACTCAAGGACTTTAATCCAAGCAATTATTTTCCAGTCAGAAAGTTGTTGATACTGTAAGAAGCTATATAAATACTGGATGCTAGTCAAACAAGGACTGCCACCTATCAAAGAATGTATAATATCACAAGCACATTTACCCCGTCTCCTCCGATCACGCAGACATGACAGTTCATCACTCAACTGGGAAAAACACATTCTAACCAGACATGTTAGCACATTAGGACTTCGCTTGCTCCAAGCCTTCAGAGCAAGCCCTTGGAGCTCACCAAGAGCCTGATTTTCTCAGTTTTGCCAACAAAATAATCTTCAGGAAAAAATCCTTCTGATTAAGCAGTCAGGCTTAATGCAACATGCCCTGACTAATCCTCTTAAGTTTTCTCTGGGTCCTGCACTGTAATCTCAGTAACACAGGAGGCACTGTTCTTTTCATAGGAGCAATGTGACTGTGTGGACTGTCACAGTCTTATTCAAATAGCAATTGATTCCTCACTCCTATCAATCTGAGTAATCAACACCTGGGTTTCAGCACACAGACCAGCTTACTTTGGGTACAATCACACAACAGTACTCTCAAGTGACTGGGTATAGGCTGTAAAACAGCACTCATCCACATGAACCACCAAAGACTTCTGGGGTCATCATCCCATGGCTCTCCACACTACAATAAGTGGAGGCATTTAGTTCTTTTACAGTGAATTGTGGCAACAGCCTAAAGAACTATCTGGGTCTCCAATGGTTTAAAACAACACCATTACTGGAAAGTAGAAACGTAAACAGTTGGGGGATGGGGAGATCGAAAGAGGGAATCACATTCAGATTAGACCTAGAGATGTATCTCTTGCCAAAAAGATGCACCAACAAGTGGGTCCTAGCACTTGACTAAAATCCCAGTTCACTGACTTAAAAAGAAAAACAAACAAACCAACCTACCTTTAGGTCACCAACATTGTTTTTTTGGTGTCAGATAAAACAATGACAGAGAATGAGTATTCAGATTTTCTCATCATTTGTATGGTCTGTACCCGTAACATCAAGAGAGGAACACACACAGAAAAAAAATGCATGGGAAAAGCATGAGAGCCCCAACAAGAACTGCATGTTGGATTGTTTACTTTGGGTACTGTTCCCTTTAATCGTACTAGAAAGCTCTGTATGAGCTGTCTGATTAGAGTTAGGACGCTGAGAGATGGACATATAAAAACTTAAAGTGTTGCATTTTCTTTCCTTTGTGCTTAACACAGGGAAACTCATGCAGCATCTCAGCTGGTTTAGCTCAAAAAACACCACACACTTTAATGACAGAAAGGAAAAGATGATGCCCAGGGAATTGTTTAAACATTTGTTGTTCTGCTTAGCAACAACACACTTACATGGTTAAAAACCCCATAACACAAGAGACATACTCGTTACCTATTATAAATAGTTCACATTCTTCAGCTCCTCATGTACCTTTGGTTTGTCATTTAGTCAATCTTGCATCTTCCTGGAGACACCTCCCTTTTGCATTTTGTACAACACAGACCAGATCAGAAGTCCACAGAATACTAAGCAGTTTGTGATTTCTATTTTGAGAATATTTCAGCTGGTTATCTGAATTCCAGAGGGGACACAAATTACACATTCAAAACAAGACATACATATTCTTTTCCATCTATGACAAAAAGAAAGCAAGCCATGCTTTTCTCTGTGCTATATGCTATATCACTGTGATATAATAAGCAGAAGTTCTGTTCACAGATTTTAATCACCACATTAATACCTCTTTGCTCTGTATTACATCTCATCTTATGTTGGGACGTAATACATATACATTCAAAATCTTTGCAGGAACAGCTTTACATCATATACATACGCAAAAAGTAATACAACAAGGGCCCTGTCTGAGTAGCAGTGTCAAAGAAAACAGAAAACAAATACACGAATGGCAGAACATGTGCACCTACAGACTTGAGTGCTGGCTAGCCCCCCCAGTCCTACTTTCCAAACAAAGCACTTGTATTTGTTCTCATATGATCACTTTTTTCATTCTTCTGTTTCAAATACTTCAAACTGGTTTTTGATACATGCAAGTTCACAAAAAATATCTTGCCCAGTTGCATGGGGAAAAAATAAAAATAAAAAAATCTGTTTATTGCATGGAAAAATAATTTGTCAGACGTTTCTTTTTCCATGTACTCCACTGCACCATATGTGGGGGCTGGAAGAGAGCCTAAGAACATCTGCCATGGACTTTAAAACTCCTAATAATAGCACAGCTGGTGTCCCCAGTCTAATGATCTCAGCACAGACTCGTGACCACTCCTGACTCTGGCCCCCAACCCAGGCAAAGGGCAGAAACACTCAAAGGTTGAACAGGTTCATTCATTCTCAGCTCAATTTGCATTTCAGAAAAGAACCAGTGCAGAAAGCGAGTTGAAATGCTTACATTTCAGGCAGTTCAACAGTCACTGTTTCCATAGAATTTCCCCGTGTTCCTTTCATTAAATTCCAGGTTAGGAGAGCATTCCCTATTCCATAAAGTGAAGCTACTCAAGAAAATAACTGCAAGTCTTAGTGATCCAGGGTTAGAAACATAAAACTGTATTACACACGTGTTGGGTTTTTTTTCCCCCCCTGCTAAACTCATGGACTATCTTCCATTCCTCTCCATTTAGTTTACTTACAAAAATATGCTCCTACCCACTTTCTTTTAAACATGTTCAAAAGCTGGTTTATAGAGGAGAAAAACATTTATTTCTAAGAGAAAAAAAAAGAGGGCAGAAGAGCAAGGAACTCGGGAAATGGCATGGCATTTTTGCTAGCAAAACAGTGTGACAGACTCTGTGAAGGTCGGAACAAAGAAAGCAATGTTTGGGTAGGGGTGAAGTACCCGACATTTTCATTGCACTTCAGTCCACCCTCTGTCCTCTTTCCTCTTCTATCTACACAGAAACATAGGTAGCTTCCAGCAATCAACAGGCATGAGTTCAGTTTATTATTTAATATAATGTGTGCAGGTGCACGCATGGAAGGCTAGACCTGACCCCATAACTGACTGTCTCTAGCACAGACCGGAGAGGCAAGCATTCCACAGACAAGTTTAGTCACTGGCAAAGCACGAAGGGGTGGCTACTTTAGCAAATTACTGTATCCACAGTAACAGACTGAATACTGAGCTCTAAATTCCAAGAACAACCCATTTAATCTGTCTACCATAAAACATCAATGTGTGACACTAACATCTTCATGTTTTCGTTGTCATTTCCCGTGAGGGAAAGCAGGGACAAAAACCCAAATGCAGATAAAAGCAACACTGTAAATTCCCACACTGTGCAACAAAGTTGGCCCACTTCAAAACAAGAGCCATTTAGCAGATAATCTTTCTTAATTTGCACCACATCACTGAACAACAAAGTGGGGGGAAGAGAAAATACACAGCAAGTTACTTGTTAGTTTTATATAAAAGCACTGAAGTCTGAGAAAGGCTAATACATGAGATCAGCCCAGTTACAGTAAACAATGACAAACACACTTACAGTCATGCATCGGTTATATGCCTTACTCCTCTGCTAGCCCTCTATCAGATCCATAACTTCTCTCAGAGCTGTAAGATCAAGATACATTTTAGGTAGCATTTTTTCCCTCGAGACTCACAATTCGGCTATTGAGCTACACACATGCTCTTATTTCTGACTTCACTATGAAAAAAAAGTACATTTTAAGAAACTAGGCAAACTGTCCCACCTTTTCAACCAAAATCTAAACATCAGCAAGAACTAGGTCAAAGGAGAAAAAAACCTGCAGCAGAAGAGCATCTACAGAAAGAAGAGATATGGCCTCAAACAACATCAGTTTGATAATGAATTCTTAATACCAGAAATTGTACAACACAACTGCCTACAGAAGGCTGTATGTGTCACGCTGTAGATTTTGACGGTGCAAATAAGGCAAACCCGCTTCATTCTCACCTTAAACTGCAACCGGGGAACTGACTATGCAATGGCAGCAACAGCTGTGTCACAAGTGTTGACTATGGCAAAGATCTGGGCTGGCACCAATAATGAATTACACCGCTTCTTAAAAATAAATTTGACATCAGACACGTTAAAGAAGTCTTCTGTTGCTGTGCTGTTGCTTGTCTAACAGATACAGTAACTACAAATAAGACACACGATGCCCTTCAACTTGGCAGAAAAGACGGCCGTTCACAAAACAAAGCATAATCTCTCAGAGGCACAAACGATTTGCAGAACAAAGTTCTCCCATGTAAGTCAGCTCACAACTGCTGGCTCAGAGTGGGCATGTCACTACTGGTGTCTCCAGATTTTGCTTCCTCACTTGCTACAGGCCCAAACTCCTTTTCCCCTTCTCTCTGGTGCCACATGCTGCAGCTCCCAGTCCCATGTGACAGAAAGCAGCTAGAGAGGAGTCCTTCTAAGTGGGTTAGTATTTCCACGCTTCAAAGAGACAGACCATAGCCATCTACACTGCAGTCACCCTGCACTGCAGTCGCACTATTTCATTCAGTACAACGATATCTGCATACAATTTACAAGTTCTCAGCCTTCCTCTACTTAGAAAATCAAGCCTTTGGTCAGGAAAAGGCCAGGAATCTCAACCTGCATGCTTTCTAGCACATCTCCATGCTATGTCCTTCCTCTCAGCAATTTATAATTTATCCAGAAAACAGTTTTACCTTCCAGAGTATTTCAACACGCACCTTATTAAGCAGCTGTCCTGACAGAACTTGTACTTTGCTATTCAGGAAACTACAGGCTTTAAGACAAATGAGTACATTATATGACAGGCAGACACAATGCCAACATTGTATAACTGTGAAGTACAGTCATCAGTAGACACAGTTACCACAACCTGTAATAATTCCTGCTTGGCCCAATTCCCATCTTTCTGGAAATACGCCTCTGACAGTACTGCTGCAACACAGTCTGCGGAAGACTGGGGGTGGATGGAGGAGCTGTTTTAGCATTATAAACTAATCACAAAGCTCATAAATAACATCAGATCACAGACATATCTAGCCACAGAGTAGCCCCTAGAGGCCTTCCAAACCACAATTAAGCTTGGTTAACAAGACAGACCTCTACCTTATACAGCCTTAATATTCAGAGTTACAGTTTGATTCACACCAGCTGAGCGCTTTTATGAACAGGTGATAGGCTCCAGTGAAAGTCACTTGACTAAACTTTGCTCAAAGAGTAACAAACCCTAGGAGTACACACCATGGAATAAATCAGCTATTTCACTATGTCCAAATGTCATTCCAGTTGATATCCCCCTGTCTTGAATAAACATCAAAGCAATACTTAACAGAAGTGGACAGCACCCTCATATTATTGCAACTGTATACTGATTTTTTAGTTTGGCATGCTCTGTAGACAAGAGGCAAAACTTGGACAAAATACCCAAGATAGCTCACCGCATTTACCAGCGCTGAGCTGAGACAGGTTCACAGACTAACTTTGCCCTGCTGTTTGTACCATCTCCCAAGCAAACTCTCCCAATTTGCAAAACCACCCTTCTAGGTGCAAATGGGAACTGGTCCAAAGACAGTGTCAGCATTGTCAAGAAATATGTTTGTTCCTTTTCATGCCTTCTTCTCATTTAAGCTGCACACATACCTTACCACAGAGTATTATACCCAGGGCATGATGAAAGAGTGGAAGCATCAGCACGTAAGTATTACAAGAGCCATTTGCAAGTGCAGAAGACAGTTGTTTCATGCCCTCATTTGCTTTGTGGTTATTTAGAAGTACGTAACTACAGAAGCTCCATACGGAGTAAAACAAACATACATGGGGCAAAGCTCACATCAGTGGAGATCTCTTAACCTGAAGGTCATATTGTCAGCACTGCAAATGTGGAAGCAGCTGCTGACATTTTGACATGGTCCATATATTGCAGCACACAAGATCCAAGAGAGTGTAATTCAGAGACACATTTGAGGTGTCAAGGATCTCAGACTCTTCCACCTCCACAGTTGAGGTACTGCATCTACTATGTTCAGTCAGGGGCACTACTGTATCCAACAATAGTAATTTGGGGTATTTGGGGGTTTCTTTGGTTGTTGGGGTTTTTTTTTTGTTTGTTTTTTGTTTTTTAATTAAAAAGCAGAGAAGCCCAGAGGTCAGTATGGGCTCCCAAGACAAAATACTAGCCATTTTGGATGAAACATCATATCTTGTAATGTAACAGACCCTGCCAAATTCTACTCTACCTCCCCCAAAACACACCCACCCTATCACTATATTCCTTTCTCCTTCTCTACCTTTTTCCACTTCAGGCACACTAAGAGTGATCTTCACACACAAAGCAATAAGTAACAACCTGTTTAACCATTATGATTCAAGTCTGGTTTTGCTCTTCTAGAGTGTAAACGGTAAACTATGTTGAATCTAGACTTATTTTGTTGGTTCCTGCAATTATTGCCCAAAAGAGCAAAGATAACCCTCAAGACAAAAAAACCCCAAACAACTAACCAAACCAACCAACCCTTTAAAATCAGTAATCCACAACCTCACGATTTGGACTTTACTCAAGGAACCATTCCTGGGTTACAGGACCGTATCCTGCTTCTCGTAATTGAGAAGCATTTACATCTGTAAATATCAGTTTCCAACTCCTATTAAAATCTATTCTCCAAGAGGTTAGTGAGTCCACTTGTTCAGAAACGCCTCTTTTCAGATCAGTTTTAACAGGCACTTTATGAAGTTTTTGTTGGATATGTAATACAGTTAAGTAGCATAACTTATTTAGACCACCACAGCCATCTGTGGGGTTTATTACAAAATCTGGCATACTGCATAACATTTCCTAGACAACTTCGCACAATCTTTTGTGAAAAGATATTTAGAAAAGAAATTCAGAAAATAATTATTTTAATTTTGGATTTTTTTTAAAAGCGAAATCTTAAATAAGACCTTCACTTGCATTTTGTCAATTCCATTTAACCCTGTTTGTTAATTTCCGTCTTTCAAATGCCTCTATGTAACTAGTTGCTACCAAGAACTTTACAAACCATTAACTCACTCCCTGTTAAAAAAAAAAAAATGCCAGTTTCCCTCTCTGAGCTCTTAACTGAGGAGATAAAGGAAAATCTGTAATACTTGACATACAAAACAAGCCAGAGAAACAGTATGGTTAAAAAAAAAGAAAAAAGAAAAAACACAAAAGCAGGGAGAAGAACTAGAGAAGATCAGCAGAAATGTCAGAATTCATAAAAGATGCCCTTTAAGAACATCCAATGCCTTAATATTCTGTGATCCCAAGAGTTCAAAATCCTTTCACTTCTCCAGTGGTATCTGACACCATTGAACAATGCAGTGTCCAAAACAGCCGTGTCCCCCCCCCGCCAAGTCTATTCTTTAGCTTCACGTATACTCGATTCCAAGTAGCTACACAGCTGTATTACAAGTTTTCTACCACAAAACAAACAACAGTTTCCAGTTAGAAATCAGGGCAACCAGAACCACCAGGTCCCATTCAGAAGATAAATTAATTACCCCCTGTATGATTCAAATCAGGGCCAGAACAGCCTGAAGCCCTGTAAGTTCACGCCTTCCCGATTTCTGGAGTTCAAAATAAGTATTCTCTAGCTGTTCAGTCTAGGAGTTGGCTAAATAAAAAGATTTTTTAAAAAATTTTTTATTACCTGCATTTTAAAAACTGCTTGCTTAACTTATCTTTTCCAGAGGAAGGTCTGAGGAACAAACAGGAGAACACAGTATGACATCTGCTATAACAAGTCATGTTATAAGCTGATCATTTTCCTGACTATACAGCCCCTCCTATTTCCTCTTACTCATTTCTCCTGCTACAATATTATATCATGTCTTAATCTTCAAGTTATCCCCGCTGGTCACAGGATCAAACAATAGGCTTGCTGCTAGGTGCATTTAGGAATTTCCTCTCAGCCTTCTTGATGAGGTAATTAGTGCTAATTTACCATCTCAGATAACAGAAACAGGACAAGGGATTCAATCTTCCCCATGCAATTCTGCTAACCAAGATTACTAAAATTGTATTTGCCACTTTTATTAAAGAACCCAAACAAAAACCCCCACACAACTAGCAAATGATACAATTTCGATAACATTAACTCTCATTTTTAAAGAGAGTCATATACCTTACTGCACGCGTTAAATACAAGGTGTGGCGTTATACACCTAAAGCAAACTGAGCACTAACTGGCCTTGCCTGCACACTCCTGCCTTCTCTTTGTGCCATCTCTAGCGTTTATCTAACTCCCTGAGAAACACAAACTGGCAAAAAACTAAAACCAAAGAAATAAAAATAATTTTTCAAAACTTATTTTTCCAATTTGCCTCCCTGGCTTATTTCCCCATTGGGTAACAGTCAGCATGAAAGATCTGTGGACAAAGCAGTACAATATGTAGCTGGTGACAAGGTGGGACTATTCCCACCAGAGTCAGCAAACTGTTAGCCCAGGCTAATCCAGCTGCAAAAGCACAGCCTTCAGGCACACGCTTTCGCGGTCATCTCTAGCTGATATTACTGTAGGCTGTCCTGAAAGCACACCCTCACAATACCGCATGCCCACCCTGAAGCCGCGTATTCCCGTCACTCCTCTTTCCTCATACAGACATCGGTGCTTGTACCACTCCACACCAGGGTGATCAGGAATGCAATCTGGTTGTAAGGCTAAGCCAAGGGGATGGAGGAGGGAGGACAGGAGAGAACACATGGAGGGTAGCGTAATGGAGTTTGCAGCTAGATCAGCTCTCTGAGCTGGGCCACAGCATACCCATACAAGAAGCAGTGCATGAGGGAGGGGCAAGGATGGAGAACGAAGACTGCCCTCTCCTGCAGCTTCAGTTACTTGCCAGGAAACCACATTTTTAAGAGTCAAACCGCTAAACCAAGGCACTCTGTTGGCTTTACTCATCACCTGGTTTTCAGCAGTCAATTCCCAACTTTTATCTGCAGCTTTGAGGATATTCAGATATTCATGGCCATGAGAACAGCAATCTCTGGAGGGACTCACATCCTCAATATTGCCATTAACTGCTGCATGTGCTTACCCATGGCACCGCAGGACTGAGGGAAACCACTAGGTGACTGCCCAGAGCCAGAATTTGCAGAACCTACACAAGCGTTATTAACCCAAGGCTTGACACCAATGGCCTCTTCTGGAGATACAAAGAGATGAGGTTTCAGCTTCAATTTAACCAGGTCAATTCAACAGTCATACAAAACTGAAGCCGAGAAACAGACTGGCAACTGAAGAGCCAGGAGACATTTTTGTTCTTGTTGAGTTCATGCCTGCTGGAAGAACAGCTGTGCTAGACCCACAAATCCAAGGAATAATCCATTTAGTCAGATGGTAGAAAGGAATAAAGGTCGTATTTAATCCCAAGATTTTTTTAAAGGAAAAAAATTAAATATGATGAACAATAAGGACCATTTACAAGTACAGTTTATCCACCTAAAGTGCAACTTCTGTCTAAATACCAGCTGACAAGTCGTGATTTTTTTTAAGGAATCATTAGTTTTACATTAGTAAATATGTGAAGCTTATTCCAATTCTTAATTCTTACTGTAAATATTCATACAGACCAACATATGGCATTCATACTATTTTTGGATCCAAAAAAACCACATTTAAGGCCACATTTCATAGAATCATAGAACGGTTTGGGTTGGAAGGGACCTTTAAAGATCAACTAGATCCATGGGCAGGGACGTCTTTCACTCAATCAGGCTGCTCAAAGCCGTGTTCAACCTGACCTTGAACACTGCCAATGATGGTGCATCCACACCACATTAAGATACGTTTCCTGCCATCAGGCATCATCAACAACAATTTGGGAACAGGAATAAGATACCAAATATCCCTCAATGAATGAAATAAGATTATAATAAAATCATGAATGCTGAATTTAAGAAATCCACTCTGCTTTTAGGAGATATATTCAGCATCCATATCCAAAGGGCAGTTGCATCAATCTGCCTGCTCCACCAGGGCTACGAAGCTTTTCATTAGAGTTAGGTATCTACCATGAACTCTTAATTCTATGTTTACTCCCTCTGAACTACACTTGGTTATGGTCCTTTGCCTTTACACACAAACATCCCTATCTTTAATACATTACTCGTTCCATAAAAGCAGTTACCTAAATTTCATTATTTTTAAAAAGACAGCAATACTCCCATGAACAAAACAAAAAACGATTCCTATCCAGACATTTCAAGTCAAAAAAATCTTATTTCCCTCCTCTCTTTCCTCCCATGCAGCGTAACAGAGCAGTTGGACACTAATAATGAAAACTTTCCATTTTTCTTCCTTTATGTCAACATACAGCAGGTATCCTCTGAAAGTTGATAAATAGTAGAAAATGGGTGCAGTGTTTACTTTTGGAGGGGGGAAGTTAGTAAGTCAAGCTCAAAAAGCTCTGAGACAGACTTAACCTAGAACAGTCTCAGCGAGCAAAATGAGATGGTGTGGTGCCTTGGATGTACTGTGTTCCCAGCCTGTGAAAATCCCAGACTCTGATTTTGAACACTGATCTTTTTCATAGCAATACACCATGGTTAGCTTAACAGTCCATCAGTTCTACTGACAGCAAAAAGAACACAGAAATTTCACTAAAATCACTATTGTAATAGCACCATCTTACCCTGAACAACCTGTCTGCCAGACATGTATTTAAACCTTTTGTAAAATGCTCTCAAATTGCTTGAGCAAATCATACACCATTCAGAGAAAGGAGAGTTTTCCAGCCCACCTGGAGTTTTTCTGTTGTAGGAGAATTAGTAACGTACACTATCAACCTTAGTATTGTAAATAAAAAAGTGCAGGTGTAGCACTCATGGCTACTGAGGAGGCTGCCTCGTTCAGATCCTCTAACCTGTCAGGTCCTAAACAGCTAATACCACAAAGAGTGTACCAATCCACTGAGCCGAAGAGACTGATAGGCTTATAACAGAGATTCACAAGAACCGTATTTAATTTTAATATTGGCAGCAATTCCTGAATCACCTCAGTCAAACGTTTTCATCTTGCTGACCTTCTTCATCCTTTGCAAAGTTAGAGAAGACTGATCTTTATGACTTGTGAATGCTTAAACAAACTCAGTTTTGTAGCTTTTGCAATGTAAAAGGGCAAAATATTTAAGAAAGTTGCATTTGCCTGAGGTACAACAGTTCCTAAATGCCATCTCATTTAGTAGATAAAAGCAGTCCAAGTGACTGTCATGGAGAACTCCATGTTCTTTACCTAAAAGTGATAGCATAACATACAACCAATAGCATGACAGTGGAGAGCACTTTGGACTTTGGGACAAAACTGTATTCTGCCAGTTAAGTGCAGTATCTAACCTTTCTCAGTCTTTTCATTCTAACAGCTTTGGATGTTTTGCCAAGTAAGATTTTTGAGAAAGCCATTATGGAGTAAAATTCTAGGGAACAAATACAAGAGTAATCAAAGGTTTAAACATTTCAGACAATCAGAAGAAGCACTTTCAGTTCAGACTGCTTTATATTGGAAATTTACGGCTCTCAGGTCAGCCACAGGTCCCTGGGTCAAACCACAACGTGCTTACCTACCACCTGACAAGATCACATAACCCTCAGGAAATACAGCCATAAAGGACTGACCTTGCTATGACCTTCACACATGCAGGTTTGCGGAATTCATTACAGGATCAAAGCCTCTGAGAAGGTAATGTTTTTGGTAAACACTGATCTCCATAAATTCCTGAAAGTGATCATTACTGTAGCATTACCACAACAAAACAGAAGTCTACCATTCTTTTCTGAAGGCAGTGCAGTTTGTAACTACAGGAGAAGATCTACATAAGAAACCACAATACCAGAAAGATTGTTTTCGTCTTCATCACTTTACATCAACAGTGCATACATCCTCAGATATACAGCTTGTATGATCAGTCACAGCTGCAGAGAAAGAAATTCCATTCAAAACAGGTTTAAAGGACTAAGGACTAAGGACTTGGACATTGCTCCAGTATCTTCCAGTTCTGCTCATTTTACAGGTACCACCGGGGCAATAGGTTTGCACGGATTTGAACTGCAAGGTTTCCGCTTACTTCAGAGGAGTGGACGCTGCTCCCTTGCGAAGCATGCAAATGTGCAGTATTTGATGGTCAAACTAGGCTCTCTGGGACAGGCAATGTTGTTAGCAATACAAGCTCCACTTACGCAAACATTAAAGAGAATAGGAAGTGTAAACGTCTCTATTTCCCACAAGCACCAGCCATCAATGTAAAAAAAAATCCCCCTCTCTTCAAACAAAACCGCACTTCCCTATTCTCTAGGACACCAAATTATGGCTGCTGTCAGGTAATAATTCATGCAGAGTCCTGACTTGCAAGAAATTAAAGTCTAATATAATGTTACCAGCACCTGGCTTTCAAAAGGAGAATTTATGTGAACATACAATACGGAAGTGCACTGATTGGTTCAAGTTTATAGTAATCAACTTACCTCCTCAAAAAGGTGCATGTAACTATTTCAATGTATCCAGAGTTTTCATTCTTCCCCTCTAGACTATAAATATTTCCTCTGTATGAACGTTTTCCTAACCTTTGGTTTCTATTAAAAGATGGGACAAGTCAACTCAGCATTATTTTCAACTTCACTGAAAACTAACGATAAGCAGTTTTTCCATGTTTTGTTTGAAGCACTGGAATTATTACATAGGGGAGGGGGGTGGCAGTTCTTACGTTTTTGTTTTAACAGCCATAAGACAGGTGGGAAACTAGATGAGTGAGGTGATCCTTCCCCTCTACAGCACTGATGAGGCCGCACCAAAGATGAAAAGGAAAACCAGGAAAGGAAAACGTTTATGTATAGCCTAAGAATTATCAACTACTTGGTATTTCTCTCTTCTGTTCATCCAGGTGCCGGGAGTCAAGAATATTCCATAAGCACACAAATATGTAGCAGGTTATTGACAGCCTTGGCATTAGCATCTCATCGGCCAACACACAGCTCGTGTTGGTTATACCAGAGCTTAGAGCGCAGCAGTTTCAAAATCAGCTTATGCTCACTGAAGACTTTCCCTCCTGACACCAAAGCCTCAGCCACTTACTCCTATTGCTTCCTTCGCTTCACTGCTCCCAGCTGCTCAGCTGCCTAGAGGATGGACAACCGGACTGAAAATTAACCTTAAAACCAGTTCTTGGCTAAGTCATGGAGCTGATTCTCAGCACCACAATACAGAAGGGGATAGAAGAGGGAATCCACAGCCAGGGGAAGATTTGCTCTGCTGGGCAGCAACATGGTCTTATGGCAAAACAAGCCAATAATGAAATTTTGCAAGAGCTTTTAAACCAAGCTCTTCTCACATTTCCTTCCTTCTTTCTATTTCTCTGACTGCTACAGTGTTCTGAACTTCTGCTATAAATACAAGCAAAACCATCAGGGCCCTAATATATATTAATCCATTGGAATATTTAAGAAACAAAAACAAACCACACACACAAGGAAATATGACTGTTAGAGTAGCAGCTCCATTTGGGTTCACAGCAACTAATGGACTGCAAGGTTAGACAATCCTGTCCAGGGAAGCTGTAAGATAAGGCAAAGACTCGACTCCAGTACAGTCACTAACCGATTTAACTAGAGCAAATCTGCCAACGTAATTGAATCTAAGAATTATCTCTGAGCTAATCTGTTTGTGCTATCAATAAGCCTCTTAGCTGGACAACTGTAAGCAGGATGACTATATAGCATGACTTTTTGCACCATAATCAATAGGCTCCAATAAAAACAGAAATATTGATGAATCAAAGTTCAAATAAAGGACAGTTTTAGACAAAGTATATTAGCAGCGAACTCCTGAAACTTATTTAGGAGACATCACATTATTCACTACAAAGAAAAATAAGAGTGGCTTGTAAATTCGCGCAGCTCTCAGTCAAACCGCAGAGTAGGCAGGAAGGCTTTGAACCAGACCCAACAGGTATCTTGGAAAGCCTACGTTAATAGGAAGTTAATTCTCAAGATTTTTATCTCTCCCAGTAGAACTGATCCCACAACTGAATCCACAAAACTAAGCCCTCCACACAAGCGCAGCACTCCAAGGAGGCAGTGGCATTGCTCGTGGAATTTCAATGATACAAACGTAACTCAGAAACATTCCTTCACAGCACAAACCAGTTTTATAGTTCCAGCATTACAAAGCTTTGCAGGCTAAGTGAGCTGCCTACAACTGAGATGCAATAGCTGTCATTTAGTAAGTAGAAAGCATTTCTCCTATTTACTATATTTTTATGATAACTCTGAAAGCCACTTGGTGTGCAGTCGCTTCTGGAACCTGTTCCTTTTAATAGCCCTTATGCAACACATGAGTGACCATCTCATTCACAGCAGAAACAAGGAACAATATGACCATCACACAGGAAGATGCCAGTATGCCTTTCGTCATTTTACATGCATTTTAAGTGTATTTACTCTTTAATCTTTATCTTGGTGGCATCACTAAGCTTCCTACAGAGGCAGAACGGCAGTGTACATCTGGACTCATGGATAGTTCAGATGAAAACAGAACCAGTTGTAACAGCCTACCTCGCAAAAATAGTTCTCTGACCAACATGCTAAAACACAGCTCCTAAGTCAATATTCTAGTTATCGGGACTTCTCATATCATAGAATCATAGAATGCTTTGGGTTGGAAGGGACCTTTAGAGGTCACCTAGTCCAACCCCCCTGCAGCGAGCAGGGACACCTTTAACTACATCACGTTGCTCAGAGCCCCATCCAACCTGACCTTGAATGTTTCCAGGGATGGGGCATCTACCACCTCCCTGGGCAACATGTTCCAGTGTTTCACCACCCTCATTGTAAAAAATTTCTTCCTTATATCCAGTCTAAATCAACCCTCCTTTAGTTCAAAACCATTACCCCTTGTCCTGTGACAATAGGCCTTGCTAAAGAGATTGCCCCCACCCTTCCTATAGTCCCCCTTTAAGTACCGAAAGGCCGCAATAAGGTCTCCCAGCAGCTTCTCTTCTCCAGGCTGAACAACCCCAACTCTCTCAGCCTGCCCTTGTAGGAGAGGTGCTCCAGCCCTCGGACCATTTTTGTGGCCCTCCTCTGGACCCGCTCCAACAGGTCCATGTCTTTCCCGTGCTGAGGGCTCCAGAGCAGGACGCAGCACTCCAGGTGGGCTCTGACCAGAGCAGAGTAGAGGGGCAGAATCCCCTCCCTCGACCTGCTGCCCACGCTGCTTTTGATGCAGCCCAGGATATGGTTGGCTTTCTGGGCTGTGAGCGCACATTGTTGGCTCATGTCCAGCTTTTCATCCACCAGTACCCCCAAGTCCTTCTCCACAGGGCTGCTCTCAATCCCTTCATCCCCCAGCCTGTATTGACACCGGGGGTTGCCCCGACCCAGGTGCAGGACCTTGCACTTGGCCTTGTTGAACCTCATGAGGTTCTCACAGGCACACCTCTCCAGCTTGTCTAGGTCTCTTTGGATGACATCCCGTCCTTCCGGTGTGTCAACTGCACTGCTCAGGTTGGTGTCATCTGCAAACTTGCTGATGGCAGACACAATCCTGCTGTCTATGTCATTGATCATAATGTTAAACAGCACTGGTCCCACTAAGGACCCCTGAGGGACGCCACTTGTCTTTGGAAAGAAATAGATTTCAAACAAACATAACTCACCCACCACCTTCCCCCTTATTCCCCTTTATTATCTCCCCTCTCCCAAGGGAATTCATAGGAAATTGTTAAGAAGAAAAATGTGTACAGCTTTTAGAAAGAGTAAAAGGTTTGTTTTTAACTTCTTGCCTTTGGTACTGCAGATGTTGCCTCAACAGCACTCCTTCTGAGAATTCTTTCTACTGAGCTATTAGGAAAAAAGAAAAAAAAAATCTTGCATTCAGCTTACTAGCTATCATAGCAGATATGGTGGGGAGTTTCAGCATTTTTCCTAGTACTGATTTCATGTTTATACAGTGAAAACAGTAAGAAACAATAGCATTGATCAAGTGCATGTTTAAAACAAAACTATTTAACCTGCACTCATTTCTACAATACTAATCTCATTCTTCTATCCCAAAGTATATTGGCTAGAATATTTCAAAACTCAAAAGAAAATCCTCAGAGGACGTGGAAAGGTTAGGATCAAATTACTTCTACAAAAGCAGCTGGTAATCTGTTACAGGAAACAGAACACGTGAAGTAGCAAGGAGCTTGGGTATGAGCTGTAGCAGAGAGGAACAGGAGTTCCAACCAGCTCCAGGCAATTCTTTTCCATCTGATCTTGCTCTCTGGTACGTACAAGTTCACTTACTCCTGCCAACTCTCACCTGCGTTCCACAAAGGGTGACAGACTGCCAAGTTAACATCCATTAATATACGTGGCAAAACTTGCCTATCACATGCTGGTATTGCTTCATTAGTCAGGACTCTGGATTAAACTGGTCAGATGCTCAGAGGCTGCAGCCACAACTTCAGATTTCACTGAGATTTTATGCATACGCCTACCAATCATGGAAGACCTCATATAAAAATGTATGTGCCCAACGACATTAATGCTTCCTCAGCATACTGGTGTGCTACCCCATGCTCTAGAACAGGCACCAAACTCCGTTATGAACAAGATTTTTGTTTGGTTAGGGTATTTTTTGCACTAGATCCAGACTCTACTTATTTTCACTCCTGTCATCCACCATGCAGTTAAATCCACTGGCAAGTGGGAGTTCATTCATGCAACTGCCAGAAACTTTTGTTTCACTTCAACAGAAATTTAAATTCTATCCGCACATGCAGCCGTCTCGCCTTCACTTAACTCCCTAGCGCACATTAAAAGCTGAAAACTCTTGCCTTCCATTAGTCTTTTTACCCTTCTGTTTTTCCTCCCTTATAATGATACTCATTGATAAACAGAGAATAGCTACAATCATAGCTTGATTTTCTTATGTCCTTCTAAAATTATTTTCTTCTAATGTTGTGGTTATGATGATGTCATCATAGGTTGCTCCGGCTCAATTAAAACAGGTCGCAGTGCCTGAAAGAAGGCACAGCTTCGTGAATTGGGTTCCTGGGCTGGGGGACAACGCTCCTTCCTCCAGGCTTCTTATGGAAACTCCAGAAGAGCCCTACTAGGAACAACCCATTTAAACGCGGTTCAGTTCCAGTACGGCCAGAAGCCAGGGCATTACTTACAGTACACGAAACTGTGTAATGCACAGCAGTGAAACACCCACATACGGCAAACTGGTCACCATAACTATTGTTTGTTTTGGTTTTGTTTAGTTTGGGGTTTTGCTGTTGCTTTCCTGATTGCAAAAACCACTACACCCACGATTTAATCTCAGTGGACTGAAACGTTCCAATAAGGTTATAGGTTGCAAGAAAGAGAAAAGTGCCCACAGGGGAGACTTCTCCCAAAGTCTGAGCGAGGGAGGAAAAGAAGCCTGGACTCCCATCCTTTAATAGATGTTCCATTTTTTGGATGTTTCCTGCTCTTCCCTGATTTCACATGAAAATAAGCTCATCCACACATGAAGTTCAATAATTGCCAGCCGCAAACCAAAGCGGACACTAAGATTTCAAACTTGTGAAAAACCATAATGGAATATTTTAGTCATTTTAAACAGAGGTATACCGCCAAGGGCTATCCATAATCCCTGACATCGAAGGAACCGAGTCAGCATTCGCGCGTCCCTCCCCACCGGCTATGAAAGCCGCCTCTATAAGCGCGGGTCCTTCCAACTGACCGCAGCAGCAGTTTACCTGTAAATAATTCACTGGCCAAATTTTGCAAGAGATTCTTGACCTCCGGTAAACAATTCCACCCAACCGCCTCTTGCCTTGGAGGGGGCGGAAGGGACGAGCGAGCGCAGCACCGAGGCCGGGGCGCTCCGCCCGCCCCCGAGCGGGCCGGCGCTGAAGGTCGCCCCGCTGCCCCCGGGGCCGCGGAAGGCGGCGGCGCCGCTGCACCTTGCTCGGCCCCCCTTGGGCTCCCGGCCGACCGGAGCGGGCCTCGCCCGCCCTGCGCAGGGCACGCCGTCCCGACCCCCGCCTCCCGCGGCCGCGCGCTCACCTGAGGCCGAGCGGGGGCGAAGGCGGCCGCGCCGGTCCCGTACCCCCCCGCCCCGTTACACGCCGAAGGCTCACTCACCCCGCTCCGGGCCCCCCGGGCGCCCGCGCCGCCAAGAGCAGCGGTGGGCGGGCGGCGGCGGCCCCGCGGGCCGGGGGAGCCTCGCTGCCGGCGGCGGCCACCTCCGGGCCGCTTCTCCCCTCACGGCTCGCCCCGGCCCGCGCCGCCGAGGCGGAGCGCTGCGGGTGCTGCGGCGGGCTGGCGGCGGCGGCGGCTCCCCGCTCCTGCCAGCGCCTCACGCGCCCTCCTCCCCGGTCTCTCCCCGCTCTCGAACAGCGCCCGGGGAGCGCTGCAAACCCCTCCCGCCTCCGCCGGGCGGGCGGGCGGGCGGCAGCGCACGTGGGGCGGCCGCCGGTCGCTCTCCTCGGCCGCCCTTCCTCCGCTCGCCTTTACCCGGGCCGGGCCGGGCCGGGCCGGGCGGCCTCCTCAGGCGGCGGGGCGGCGCGGACACGCAGGGGGCTGCAGGAAGGGGCCCGCCGCCCCCGCCGGCGGCCAGCTCGGAGGCCGCTGGCTCGGCAGTCGCAGCGTTCCCCGCCGCCCCCCGGCGGCCATTACCTCATGGCCCAGCCCCGCCGCGGGGGAGGAGCCGCGCGTCGCCCGGCAACCGGCCCCCCGCCGCGGCCCGGGCCGGCGGGACGGGCGGCTCCGCGGCGGGGCGAGGGGAGGGGAGGGGAGGGGAGGGGAGGGGAGGGCCCGGCCTCTCCCTCTCTCTCCCCCACCGCCACCGCCCCGGCCCCCCGCGGCTCCCCGCCCGCGGGGAGGGCTGGCGGGGCGCGGAGCCGCTCCGCTGCCGGCCGAGGGAGGGGGCTGCGGGTTTGCCGAGCCTTCGGGCTTGTTACGGCCACCGCGGCCGTCTGGCTTTTGAATGACCTGGGCCGGTGCGACCGGCCGGCTGCCGCGGCCACCTGCGCCTGGGTTTGTCACGGCGCCTGAGAGAGCGCTCCCGGGCCCGGCTGGGCGAAAAGGCTTGAGCAGAGCCCTGGCCGAGCACCCAGCCAGGCTGCAGGGACGCTGGGGGACAGAACGACCGACATGGGAATAGGGGAGAGGGTCGCGGTGAAAGTTAGACATCCAAAATATGTGTTTCTTCAAGTTTGGTAGAGGAACGAAGGAGGGGAATCTTGCCCATGGCCTCCCGGAGAGGAAAGTTGCAGTATGAGTGCAAGTATTAGACACCCGAAAATCCCCAGAGGAAAATGTCCCACCGACAGAGAAAAGCTTCAGCCTGGGTTCTTAATAAACCAAAAAAAAAAAAAAAAAGAAAAAAAGAAACCCGGCGGAAACCAAGACTTCTTATTTCTGCAGCTCACAGAACTATTTGTTGGAGGAGTGTTTGATTGTTTTTTTTTACTGGCAAGGGAAGAACAGAATTGTGTCCAAGGTTACAGCTGGTAAGACAAAAAAGTCGCAGTCGTGCTGGTGACAGGGTTCTGGAAGCGTGGGGTGTGTGTTAACCTCAAGCAAGTGTAAATGGATTCAGGGTTTGACCCTGAATAACCCATAAGAAGAAATGATCCAACCCTTCACAGATGCAGAAAGAATCCCAGATGGGGATGTGCTTGGGTGACAGAAAAGAGAGGAGAAATGTTACAAGGACAACACAGGATTCACAGGCACCGGACAAACAGGCGTGTCTTCAGCGCAGATCCCCTGGCAGTGACTAAGGGTGCAGTTAGATGTGGCATGTGAGTCACCCTGAAAGCTTGCTGCTCCCCAGAGGAGCAGGCTGCTCTCCCCACTTCTGTGGAGGAGCCAGGCACTCCGGGTTTTCCAGGGGCTGGCTCTGGTGCTTAGGATTCCTCAGTGAGTGACTCAGTTTACTAACCTGACAAAGAACTAATTATATTTTTTTCCTTGTCAGTTTTCTGTCAGGTTAGTGAACTGAATTGATTTGCCCTAAGGTCATAAAAGTATCAGGAGCAAGCATGAAGAAAGAGTTGAAAACATTCATCTGAGAGGAACAGGACCGTCCCTTTGGTGACACTGCACTCTTAAATCATCTCAGTGGGCTCATCTGACTCCTCCCTAAAATAGAAACTTCATGTTACTGCTAGGAAGTCTAACACATAGGTATGATTAAAGAGGTTGGTCCCTTCCACTTCTCACCCTCGGCTGAGTCTTCCCATTGCTTCCTTTGTGCCCAGTCTTGTATATGCGTGACCCTGGGGTTAGCCAGCAAGCAAGCTAAATCAGGAGGCTTAAAAAAGGATAGTTTTCTAATTCCTGAAACAGCTAACAGTGGAGTCAGATGAGTGACAGAGGTTGCACAAGAGAAGGAACAAGACTGCACGGCTGCAAATAAGGGATTGAGCCTTTCAGGAGCAGCTGGGCACTTGTTATGATGTATAACATAAGCCCAAGACAGCAGTGAGGAGGAAGGCTCTGTACAGTGAAGGAGAAGTACTTTTGAGGAACAGAGTCTGCTCTGTGCTTTACAGAATGTCAATAGGAAGCAAAAAAAAAAAAAAAAAAAAAAAAAAAAAAAGCAAAGATAGGCTGGTAAGGGATTAAAAAAAAAACCAAAACCTTTCAGTTCCACAAAAACAGAGTAAGACACACAAGAGAGGCATCTTGGAATCAGAGCCCAGGAAGAAAATCCAATGTTGAAAAAACCAGAAAGCAGGAATGATCTGCAGGCAGAAGGAAAACCAAGAAGTAGAAAAGTGAAGATTCACACCAACAATAGAGAGAAACAAGTCTGCATGGTTGGAGACCTCTTGTTGGGAAGAACCAATTGACCTGTCGCAACTGTGTAAGGAACACAGATTTGACATGTACTGCTCAGACTGAAAAGAGTCTTGTTAGAGTCAGCATAAGTCCTTCACGGTGGGACAAATGGCAGTGACATGCACTATTGATACACAAACAGAGCGTGTGGGAGTGCATCGGGGAGAGGACTTGGGAGTCGGGGATTGCCAGCCCCTGGCATGCGAGGTGGGTGTCTGTATGCTGGTCCTGGGACACAGTAGCAGTTCTTCGGTGGTTGCTGCACCAAATCCTCCTCATGATTTTTTGTTATATGGTGCCATAGTGCACATAAGCATACTCTGTTGCATTCTTACCATATTCTCAAGTCATCCACCTAGTAATTCTGAAGCTGACGATTGACACAGTAGCCAGACACTTTAAAAAAGTTTCCTAGATTTCTCTGCTCTCTTCCTGTTTTCATTATCCTCTCCATTTCCTCTCTCTTCTTGACTACCACGTGATACTTACCACATTAATTCTCAATTTTGCTTCCTTGATTACATCTCTAGAAGA
Organism: Morus bassanus; assembly: GCA_031468815.1. Classification (NCBI taxonomy): domain Eukaryota; kingdom Metazoa; phylum Chordata; class Aves; order Suliformes; family Sulidae; genus Morus; species Morus bassanus. Next base: position 50,232,363 of record CM062567.1, on the reverse strand, counting down.
GACTTTTTATTTCTGTCCTGCTAAAATAGAAGACTTCTCAAATCTACTTCTCAGTGAGCATGCTGCTGTTTTTCTTGCATGTTCCTCACTTGCTGTCTCTAGAACAATCCCTTTAAAATATTCAAAGAATACAATATTGCTTTAAAAGCATTTGAAAATTCAGATTCAGAAATCCCTGGTTAATTTCCCAGCTGAAGATCCCAAATGCAGCTATGATTGTAGAGTAGATGATTTTAATCTCAGAGAACAAGCTAATTCCAATGGGCATGATCCTGAGAAAAAAAAAAAAATCACTAAAACGTATCCCACGAATGTGTTTCTGAATAGCTGTGTGGCTGGATTGAAGAAGAAAGGAGTTGTGGTGCTTCCTCTTTTTGTTCTCCCTGCCAATACCAGGTGTTGCTGGTCCCACTTCTCACACTTTTATATCAGCATGGACTAAGAAATGCTGTAAGTCCTTTAAAAAGATCTCTGAAGTGTCTGCATAATGCTGCCAGTACAACATCTTTTCTTGTTTAAATGGTGTTTTCTGTAAAACTATTGTCGCTTTTACCTGAATAACAAAACACAGAGATTCTTGCAAGTTGTCTGACTGAGCATGTGAAAATTAAAAATGTGAATACTTTTGATGTGTTTTTTTTTCTGGTGTTTTTTTGTTTGCTTGTTTTGTTTTTGTTTTACAAGTTATGCAATGTTGCCTTTGCTGGAAGAATCAAATCAGCAGAAAAGCTTTTCTTGTTCAGAGCTCTATGGTTCCTTCAGGTAGCATTAGCCCACACCAATGCTTATCCTTCTTCAACTGCTTTGCCACAGGAAACTTCTTTCCTGTAAAGGGGCTGCATCTTTCAGGAGCAATACCAGCTTATGGCATTGGTCTGAAGTGTTACCGCAACTGTGACTTAAGAAGAGCAGACACATGTATTTTGGAAAAGAACACAAGGAAAATGAGAGGCTAAATAAAAAAAGTGAACGTTTATGTACAAGCTAAAGCATAAACACAAGCAGAGGAGACAAATAAAATGAAGATAAAAGGTCTTAAGGAGAAAACTCCTTAAAAATGTCATGCATAGAAGATCATATGTAATAATTACAGCAAAAGAAAGCATTATTCCAGAACTTACAGACTGAAAAAACATTAAGCAAACAGTGACTCAGAGGATGGGGTTTTGCACATATTTGACATTAATGAAATGCAAATTGGGATAAATAGTTCGTAAAGCTCAGATTAGCATTAGAAGTGAAGACAAGTACACAAACAAAGAGGAAATTAAATGCAAGATAGTGGGATAATGATAAATGTGCCAGGCATGCATTTTGCAAGAAAAGGAAAAAAAAAAGTGCAATCAAGCAAAGCCAAATGAAAATTACACTGTGGAATGATGATAACACCTTGAAGACGTTGTGAATTCTAATCAGGATGAAAAGGATATCCTGAGTATGGAGGCTGAATCTTCGGAATATGCAACATAAAAGCCGTTGCTTTCTGCTGAAGCAGTGAATTTGTACACTCGATAACAAAGCATTTGACTCTTGCGTGAGTCTAAACTGCTGAATGTATTTGAAGAAAATGGGTTGTCCTCCCAACATGTTATATCTAGACCAGATGAAGGTAATTCAACCAGTACAGCATTGGCTTTACACACTACCTATTGCATTAGAATAAGGAATAAAATGAACAGTGGCATACACAGAGAAAGAAAGCATCACTAATAATTTTACATAATCTCAAAATTACATAAGCAGCATGACAGTCACTGAAAAAGCAAGATTTTGACACAGCCTGTTCAGCCTTCCTGCATAAGCAAGGCGGTCATCTCGTTGTATTTTGGAAGCCATCAGGTAGGCTTTGGGGTTGAGAATGCTGTTAGTAGTGAACCTTGCAGCAGAAGAGTATCGGCTCTGCCAGCCAGCATCACAAAGGAATGTGATATGAGGTAGAATCTGGCATAATCTGTGGTAGCCCATAACAATTAACCCCATCTCATTAGCAGATAGAACTCAATACAAACAAAAAAAAAAAAAAAAAAAAGAGGAAGTTGGTTTTGACGTCAGTATCATATACAGAGCAGTTGCTGACTTCCCAAGGAAACCCAGTGATTTTGGGAAGGTAAGAGTAGCTTGAATATGCCAACTTTTTAAAGGCATTAACTCAGAGAATATTAAAATTTGCAGAGTATTTTACCACATCTCTTTCAAATCTTAGACATATGCAAAGCATTGAGACCATAATGGAGGAAGAGGCAACACAAGCATGCTATACATGCAGTACTGGTGACCTTACAAGTTGATCCGGTGAGGCGAGATTTGGAGCCCTGTTCTTATAAAAGAAACCACTAGCAGTTTTTGCCTCACCGGTGAAACAAACACATCGACAAGGACTGTTTTGCAATAATGTTTCTGCAGTGAAAAGGTCAACTCTGATTGAGAAAACAAATTTCCAAACAGAAAGATCCCAGAAGCTACCAAAAGAATTTGAAAAATCATTGCTACTCCCAAGTATCAGCAGCATATGATACTGAAGCTGTAACATTTGAATTTATTTAATGACTTTGAGAAGGACCAGTGAATACAGCAGCCTTGTACCAGAAAAACAAGGTGACTAAATCATGAGAGCCTTAATGTTACCACAGATATGCAGAAATAAAGAAACACACAAAAAGTTTCACTCAAACAATGGAAGTATGTGCTAGTTTCAAGAGGATGTTGGAAAAGAATCTGAGAATAAAAAGTACAAGATAAAGATGTGCTTATGTTCCTGTCCATCATTCTGCTAAAATGGTCAAAGAACAGAAAAGCAGCCCCGCATACCTTCCAGGAATGACAGAACTGTCAAGGCAAATGGGACATAAAAATTATATGAGCAACTGAATCATCATACCCAGGACACTGAGAATAGAAACTCTCTTCAGAACAGGGTCAGTCTGGAATAGAAAGAAACACCATGTACTAGCAAGATGGGATAGAGCATGAGTAATCATGATAGCTGGGAGAAAACCTCATACATGTGGCAAAATAAAGCAGAAGTATATAGCGTCTTCAACAGGCCCTAGAGCAAACTAAAGAACAGATCTTCTTACCAAAGGAAAACAAAACATGGAAACATACCTTAGTATTATAGGCTACTACTCAGACTTTTAGGAACCAGGCAAAATGTCAGAGGCTTCTGTAGTACCCACTGAGGGCAGAGCAGCAAAGTGTTTAAGCATTCCTGAACTATGTGGTTTCAATCACAAGATTTCAGTTTACCTTAAATTAGATCATATATTTATTTGAGAACAAGAATTTGATTACATCTGACTGTCCCATATAATAGCCAGGCAAATAGCGAGGCTGAGTTTGCTGTACAGATTGCTGAGAGTATTGAAATGGTGCAAACAGCAGAGAGAATATTTTGCATTCCGTTCTTGAATGTTGAAAATATTCCCACAGAAAAGTTTACTGCAGTTGAATACAGTGCTTGAAGTCATGTTCAGTAACAGACTAAAGGGGTAACAGACTAAAACAGTAAGAAAAAGGCCAAAGATAAGAGTCTTGTAATTACAGCCCCGATTTGTGTTTAGATTATATCTTCAAGGTAACTCTTGTACTGGAAGCAAGTAACATGTTTGAAGAAAGAATTCCCCATTCTTATAGCAAATGGAAGGGAAAATTGCCCATCTGGGGTATATTGAAATTGTGTATCCAGATGGTGAGAAAGTTGCAGATGGGTAATGAAGTGCGTATCAATAACCAAAAAGTGCCATAGTTCCTAAGAGGTACTGGGAAAAAGAGGGCTACGAGTCAACGTGTCCCCCTGTGTCTGCTACTAATTACACTGAAAATTCTTCATCATGAAGACATTTAATTTGAAAGGCTATGAATCTCTGACTTATTATTTTTTTGTGTTTCTGTACTTTGTAATGCTATTGCCAGTATTATATGAACATCTCAAAAGACTTTGTTAAAGTTCATACCATCTCACTCCCCCAAAATGGGATATTTACCCCTTTGCATAAAAACAATCCCCAACCTTAACAGAAAGCTGTACATAAGACAAAACACTAGAAATTTGGAAGAAAAGGCAGTAACTTGATAGTTATTGTGGCTTAGTTTTGTCCTCTTGGGCAGGGACAATGAAATTAAGTGACTTTTCTAAGATCTGCCATCGAACTGCTGTCAGGACCAGTTCTGCAATCGAGCTAATATTCTGTCTCTTCTTCTTTATATCGGTCACCCTCATCAGAGCCAAAGATAAAATACGCAGTTTTTTAAAATCTAAATAAATCCCTCTTCAAAGCATACTTTTCTTATGCTTACTAAAAGAAACTAGGGGATGTCTACTTATGCATTCAGTTTATTTATATCTAGTCAACTACTCATTTACATTGAAAAAGAAATGGAAAATTTATTTTGCTTGTGCAGTTTCAAAGCTGTAGCTTCATTGGTAATTACAGATCAACTCTGTAATCGCTAAAAACATATGCTGCAAAATGGGACAGAATCTGAAATTGCTAAGAAGTGAGCAATTTTGCCTTGCATACACACATGATATTTTTCAATGCTTATGAATCCGGTCAATTCTATGTGGATATCCAATAAAACAGCAAAAATTATACCTGTGTGCAGCACTGATCTTTTACCAGTTCTCTAGACTCTCTACCAAACCTCTCAACAGCTGAACTGTGACAAAATGTTTGGCAAGCTGTGTAGCTAACGAAGCTTGATTTCCTCCAGATCTGTTCTTTGTGTTTACAGCCTCTGCTGCCTAAGAAGGTATGAAACAAAACTGAAGCGCTTCTTGCAGCTGTCACCTTTTTAACATCCCTCTCCCAGGCAGAGTGGTTTGGGGTTTTTTTCCCCTCCTTTTTTCAGTACTAGGGGGGTTTAAATTCATACTGAAATCTTTCCTACTGAAATCTTTCAGAAAAAGTCTGACCATCTGTTACACAGCCTAAGGAAACATTGAATCCTTCCTCTTAAGTATACTAGTTCTTTCATCCTATCTGTTTGACTCTGGGTTCAAAACTGTTAGGAGGTCAAGGTGAAGGTGGACAACAGTAATTCTTCACAACGTGTCTTAGGAAGACGTACCAGATGTTGTTAAATATTTTGCCACGTAACATAAAAGGATACTTATTTGACTTGTTCAGGGGCCTTAAAACCAGCCAGTACCAGACCACCCTAGGATGAAAAATAATGCAAAAACTCCACTTTACTGCTAAAACCGGAAAACACTTGTTTCAAGGGCTAAACGTTGTCCTAACAATGTGCTCCCCAGTGAATAATTTACAGATCGCCGTAACGGGACTGATGGCGCTCCGTGTTGCTGTGACCGATGCCAGACAGAGGCGGGTTTAATTAAAAAGCCCCCACGGCCCGGGCTCAGGGCGGCGGGGGGCGCTGGAGCCCCCCTCAGCACCCCGGCCTCCCTCAGGGACCTGCCCGCCCGGGCGGTTGGTGACGTCCTTCCCGCCGCCAGGCCTCGGCCTCCACGACCGTTAGCCCGCCGCTGGCGGTTGCCTGGCAACCTCCCCCCCGCCCCCAGCGAGGCACCGCCCCTTCTCGTCGCCACTCCGCCCCTCAACATCCGGGAACTTCCCGCCGGCCCGGGCCCAGTGGGACCCGCTCTGACGCGACCGCCTCCTGGCCCAATGGCGGCTCCGCTCTGTTTCCGGCGTCTGGCCCCGTCTCCTGGATACGGGCGCCGGGTCGCGACCATCGGAGCGGCGCGGGGAGGGGGGACAGACCCGCCTGAGGCCCGGCCCTGCGTTCTTGCTAGAGGAAGGGGAAAAAAAACCAGTTCCCGGAGTCGCTCCGGCCGCTGTGTCGATGCCCTTCCCGCTGGCTGTATTTTGTGGCGTGCAGGGTTGAGTTTCCCGCCGGGACACTTCCAAATCCTTCCTCCCTCCCCTCGGGGCATGGGAGATTCCGGCCCGGGGGCGGGGCTCCGCCGTTTTCGGTTGATGGCGGCGGCGCAGCCACGGTAACACCGCCTCCTTGCCCACTCCACCTGCTCCCGCCTCACAGGTACGGCCGTCGCTTCCCGCGGACGTAGGTCCTCGGGGATCGCAGCCGCGCCCCCCCGCCCTGGTCATCCGCCCGCGGCCGGAGGCCTGGGGGCGGGCTCGGAGCTGGGGGTGTGGGGGGGTGTCCCCCAGCTCCTTCTGGTACCTCAGCTGGAGGCCTCCTGAGGGGCAGGAGACTCGCCGAGGTTAGCCGGCCTCACGGCGCCCTCACCTGTGCTGCAGGTGGGCCAGGAGGCCGCCGTGTCCCGGGGGTTGCAGTGCGGCGCCGCGGCCCCGCCGAGCTGGCAGCTCTTGACGGAGCTTTGGCTGCAGGAGATCTCGGGTCCTGCGCGTGCCGCTCTCTTCAGAGTGTTCTGGCCGTTCTCTCACCGAGAGAAGGCAGAAATCCTTCTGGAACCGCGTCTCCGTGGTGTTGTGGTCCTGCATCCTGCCCGGAGCAAATGCAGCTCCCTTGGCAACTGGAGTCTGCTGTTTCGGGTGCTTCTGCGGAGTTTCAGACCTGTTTCATGACAGGTGGTGGCGTGGCAGGTTTCCATAGCAGCCACCTCATCTTGAGGTGCTGCTTTTCACTTTTTGTGTCACTTTACTGGATCTCTTTGCACTGTATTTCTAAACCAATGAATGTACTCCAGCTGTTGAAAGTCTGTCTCATGGGTCATGCTCCATCGGTTCGTGTACTGAAGTTATGGCGTAGCCATTACTGTTCAGATTCAGGGATGCAAGGCTGGATGCTTCTCTTTTCCCTGTAGCCTCTTGCAGAACAGCTAATGGAGACCTTATTTGCAAGTACTTTCAGTCATAAGGTAGGAATGAAGGCTTCCCTGTGCCGTGACCATGACTACTCTGTCCCAGTGTGCATTTGGATGTCATTGGTCTTGCTTTTGTCAGATAACCAGATATTTCTGTACTTGTCTTTGAGCCGGGCATATATATGTATAGTTTATTGCATTAGTGGATGATAATGGCTTTCATTTGAAAGATAACATGAAGATATCTTCCATCCGTCTAACGAGTATATGCCTCAATCTTGTGATGAGGTGGACACGTCATGTTTGAAGTATCCTTGGGAAAGAAGGGCAAGGAAGGGGCTGTGGCCATGTAGCTATTGGGGATGGGCTGTGGGTTGGCAATCTCTTTTGCTGGATACATTTCCATGGCATTGCCCTTCTGGAATCTTTGTGTACTAGGGGATGACATTATGGGTTTTTTGGTCTTTTTTATTTTTTTAAGCTGTCCAGAAAAAAACCATAAAGAATGTTGTAATGGTCTGCATGAATCGGAAAAGAGAGGTCGGGAAATGGAGACCTGCATCTGTTCTGATGCTGTATCTTTGTGCCTTACTTTGGGATGTTTGGCAAACCGGTTGCTGTATAATCACCCTGTTCTTATAGATAACTATAGAAAAAATGGTCTTCCTTCCTGTGTTGTACTGGCTGTAGCTAGCTGTTTACTTAGTGCTAGGTAAAATCAAACTAATTTACAGTATTAATCTCAAGGCTTTTGAATTGTGAAGATGAGTTTCTTTCTGTGTTTGGGAACAAAGCTGTTTCTTAGATCTTTGGTAAAGGAAATCCCGGAAACATGAGGTTGTTATGTCTGTTGTAAATTCTGGATCATCTGAGTTGTACTGTGGCACCTGGCTAATGGTCTGGCAAGAACTAGTATTTTAGTGACAGACACTTTGTCTGGTGTTGCCCAATGCTTTGTTGTATTTTCACTTGAAGCCTTCTCTGAGAACTTGGGAATTCTCTGGTCTTCGATTTCTCACTCTGGGAGTTTTGTCTCGTGAAAGAGTTACAGTGAAATTGAGTTTGTGGTTAGGGATTTGGCAGCTGTACTGCTTAAGCAGCCCTTCCTCTCCATCCTTGCTGATCATTCCTGTTGCTGCACTACCCTCTCCAATATGCTGCTTTTCTATGGTTTTAGGATAACTATATTGAGAACCGGTCTTGTTGAAGAAAAAGACAACAGTTTTATAAACAAAATGGAAGAGGTCATGTAGAGATGAGAGAGAGCAACTCCAAATGCTTGGAACTAATTAAATTGGTAGTTGGAAGAATGGGGCATTGAAAGTGAAGCTGTCCTGGAGCTGGAAGAACTTACTACAAGGTGGTCACTGAGAACTAGTTAGCAATATATGCTGTTTCTGGAATATGCTGATATTGGGATTCTGTGTCTCTCTGCTCTTAACCCAGTGGAAAAGCAGGATGGAAAGCTGATGCAGAACTCTTACGTCATGTATTATAGTTGTTTCAATATTTTGCTGTCAGTTCTCCCATTGCTCCAAGATCCTCAGAGAAAATAATTACGGAACAAAAGAATTAACCAGACTGTTATGAAAAGCATCTAACTGTTTAAATATACAAATGCCACTTGCTGGGTTTGCAACAAATGACAAATATTTAATTTGTTTCAGTATGTAGATTAAAGCATATAAAATTCTTCAGACAAAAATAAAATATAAATTAAATTCCTGTAAAACTGCCCAATTCCCACAGTGCAACATTTGCCAACAAATTTACACAGCTTTTATCTGTAAGGAATTGTTTCTATCCATGAAAAATTCTTAGCACTGAGTCCTGTGCCTGGTAAAGCTACATTCAGCTTAGCATTGTAAGGAAGACTAATATTCACAGAGTCATGTGTTTTTCAGTTATGCTGATTAAATCAGTTATTGGGCAGGTTTAAATTACATTGTGAAAAGTTGCAGAGGCACATTTGCCTGAATTGCCCTTGGGCAGAAATGTCAATCTTGTTTGGCAAGGCTTTCAGTATAGAACACTTTCATTTGGACAGCAGTTTTATATAGAACATAGAATTTTAAGTTTGGTAGTATGATTCTTATTTACAGATAAAATATTTTGAATTTGTAGCTACTGGCCCATCTGTAACTTTTTGAACATGTGAAGAACTTTGGAAGTGGAAAATTCTATCATCTCTTAAAAAGTTTGGTCACATTTCCTGAGAGGAGGCCTTCTGTAAAGTAATTATGTTTGATCTTGCTGGAAGTATATAGTCTCTATTTTTAAGAATTGTGTGGGTAAATATTGTACATAAATGACTATGAAATTTGAATTCTCCTCCCCCCGCACCCCTTCTTTAAAGGTTTATTTGTTTATGAGGCTAATACCATGTTTCCAATCCATTCTCTGTAAAGCATCCTTAAGTATGGAGAACTTCATTCTGTATGAAGAGATTGGAAGAGGAAATAAGACAGTTGTTTATAAAGGAAGAAGAAAGGGGACAATTAATTTTGTTGCCGTTCTTTGCACTGATAAGTGCAAAAGAGCTGAAATAACAAACTGGGTAAGTAGTATTTTTTCCTGCTAAATCTGGGAAAAGATATAGCTTACACAATCCTTGTAGCAGAGGTAACGTAAAAGAAAAATAGCATGTGCTTCTTTACATGGAGTTTGTCACAGTTTAGATCAGCTTCTTAAGATTTTAAAATCTCATAATTTAACAAGGGTCTTATTTTAATGTATTGATTTCTTCGTCTGATTTTGTTGTTGTTTAAAACACATGCGTAAACCCATGTTTACAGGCTTACTGTTTCTGTGATACGTCAGAGAACTTGTAAAAACAGTTACTTGCATGTAGTGGTTTGCTTTATTTTGTTATCAGTTGTGTAAATTCAGTAGTAGCAATACCTTCCAGAAAATGATCAATTTTTTACTTACCAAGAAGAAATTATGTTTGCTGAAGGAACAGCATTTAAGGTAAATCAATTCTGGTTTGTAAATGTTTGGCAGTTTTAAACGTACAATACTTTCTGGAAAAGAAACTGTAACTGATACAGTTAGGCATTTCAGATATTTTTCTAGTAGATAAATTATGTTTTATTTTCCCTCTCATTTTTTCAATGATTATTTATTGGGTGATTAATGAATCTGCTCAATTTAAACTTTTTTTTCTTAGAAGCATATTCCTCTTGAAAGGTCCTCAGGGTTACCACTCTGAGAAGATACAGAGGCTTCTGTAGAGGTTAGGCCATGTAGATATGACAGAAATGCAGATTTCCAGGGACCCTTGAATGATTGCTCTTGCCTGATAAGATTAGGAATGACAGAAAAAAACTCTTGTTATTTCCTCTTACAGTATTCACCATATTGTCTCACACTTCTTTGCTCACTGAAAAGAAAGTAGGAGTGCAAGTTTGACCCCAAATTCTGATTTACAGTTTGTTGTTGTTTTAGTGATGCAGGAAGGTTAAATAGGGCTTATAACTTTGGGTTGGGGAACTTCCTATAGTTGTTTTTTATATATATTTAAAAAACAGGTGAGTTGCGCAGGGTCTGTGAGGAAAGTCCTCTTTCCTCAACATACATGTAAAACTAAAATATATGAATTGGAGAATAATTTTAGTGCACTGGAAAAGGTGAGAGAGGAAGTAGTTGATCTAGAGTAAAGTTGTATTGTGTCCCTCCCCCTTAAGTCAATATATATTGCTTTTTTCCATTTTTTTCCCCAGTTAAGTATGCTAAAAACTTTGTTCTAGGTTCGTCTGACTCATGAAATCAGACACAAGAATATAGTGACATTTCATGAATGGTATGAAACAAGCAACCATCTCTGGCTTGTAGTGGAATTATGCACAGGTAAGATAAGCTCAAAAGGTAAAAATTTATGGAGTGAGTATTTGTAAGAAAGTGAGTATTTGTAAGGGATTTCTTATAACAGTTTCTCCACAACAGATCTTTGAAAAAGCTTAATAATTATCTGATTATTAACTTGAGAATCCTTTATATATGAAAATGGTTTTCCTTTTGGAAACATTTTTAGAAAGCATTTGAAAGCATATTTCTCCTCTGCTTCACTATATATGTATGTTAAATGTTAATTGATGTGATGTAATGTTGGGTTTTAATTGCTGAAGAGGCAGGGCTAATCGAAGGAACTTAAAATCAAATTCTGAATAGTTGGAGGGTAGCTAAGTAAAAATTACTTGAAGAGTTTTCTAAGGGTTGGCAGTTTTGGGATCTCTTCTCACTTTATAGGACACAATAGTAAAGAGAGCAAGGAGCAAGTCAAGTTATAATGTACAAATGACTTAATATTGTTCAAATCAATTTTTAAATCAAAGGGCAGTTCTGTAGCTGATTATCTAGGTTTTCTTCCTGTTCAGTAGAAATATTTTGACTTTTACGTTAAGATGTTAATTTCAGAGCTCTGAGAACCCAAAACTGCATGAAGTGATTTACTGAGTTTTGGTAGGTTCTCATCAATCTATTACAGAAAGCTTTAGAAGATTTCTTTAATTGTGATGACTGCATGTTTTATACTCCAGATAGTGTGCTTTACTCCACATGGAAAGAAAAGAAGGCCAGTTGTGCAAGTGATGCATGTTAAGCTTTTGGTATCTGCAGTTTGTTTCATAGTACATTACACACAGCCTTTTTTTCTATCCAGAATTCTGTTTCAAAAATTACTGAAGAGAAGCTGGATTTCTGGAAAAAAAAAAATCAGATCATTCTTTCAATGATTAAAAGTGAAGTTAATGGCTCATATGGAGGCTTTGGTCTATCTGCTTAGTCTGATTTATGGACACGTGTGTAAGTCATTAGGCAGCCTTTTATTAAGTACAGTTTGAAAAATTATCACGTATTTTTTACCTTGCAGCATTGCAGTTTGCAAGGAGAGTGTCTTGAAGCTAACTTACTTAAAAATAGAATAAGACATGGATTTCTTATTAATTTTGTAGAGCCTTGAAAACTGCTTTTGAAATATGGAAGATCTCTCTCACTTGTCTCAAGGTGACAAAGTGAGTTTCTGTTATCAGATGCAGCATACTTCTGTGTTGCTGGTTTCATTTTTTTCTTTGTGTATTTGGTCATATTATGGAATTATTCTATATGTAGTCCTCTAAATTACATTGTAAAAACCAGTAATTAAACACAACGGAAAATTCTTTAAAACCAAGCCCACATTACATAGCTATAGTAAAGGGATGACTGTTGTACTAAACAGCATAAAAAAGGCTTAAAAAGAAAATAATTTTAAGATTCAGCGGTGTTGAATAATTTGAGGAATACCGTGGTGACAGACCTTTTAGTCTTGCTATTCTCTGAAAGAAATTACTGAGCAAAGGGGAAAAAAAAGCTCAGGAAAATCTATTATGTGATTTAGAATAAAAGATCTAGTATCCTTTTCCATGAAAAGATCTCCTAATCCATGTTTTCATTCAGGGACTTAAATTTGTGTCTTTTTTAATCTGGATGATTTGGCTAAAATGTGAGTAATAGATAACCCAGGAAACCCACAGATAATTCACAAAATACAAACCATAGTCTCAGGGGAACAAGTTTGGTGCAGGATTAGTAAAGGACCAAATGAGATTGTGGAAAGGCATTTTGGGAGAGATAGGGAATGTGGAGTTTAGGATTGGAGACTGGGACAGGAAGGAGGAGAAAGGCTGTTTGAGCAATGAGCTTGTGGGAAACAAGATTAGGATAAATCCAGGTCCTGTGAACAGTTAGGACAGGAATGGCTCAAATGGGATGAGTCAGATGACGTACCTTAGAGTCAGCGGGACGTGAGGAAGTAGGTGATGGGCAAGAAGAGAGATTTTTTGCATGGACAGAGAAACAGTAACAATCAGTGATGGGAAGCATAGAGAGTAAATGTGAAGTCTGGGGAAGGACACAGGTGATGGAGGATATATGTGAGGGATAATTGATCAGAAACAGAGGAAGGGTTGGTTGAAATTTAGTGGAGAAGGAGAACGGTCGTTTTGGAAGGACGGAGAAGGGTCTCATGTTAGGATGAGGAGTCCAGAGAGATATGAGTAGGACTTGCTGGGCCAGGAAGCTGGGATTTGTGAGACAAATCTGTAAAGTGAAAGTTTAGTCCTGGGCATTTTGGTTTGGGTTTTTCAGTTATTTTTTCTTGAGAGGGGAAAAAAAAGAGAGAGGAGAGGATGAAAATGAAAGAACTGGGGCACATGAGTCAAGAAAAGGACTGTACAGAAATACTATGTGTGAAGAACAAACAAAAGAATTTATCTGTTATATGTTGTTGACCTCAGTACCCCAGAATGTAACCCAGTTTTACTATTTCTGTTGTCTGTGAATTCAGTGGAATATTGCATGTCATTAGCTTTAGCACTTGTTCACAGAAGTTGATAGCCTGCTCTTGGTATTGTTTATTCTTTTAACTCATGCAGCGGGGATCTGTTTAAGGAATTTGAATAAACCCACTGGGTACTATGATGTTGTGATGTGTCACGGTTTCTGGGTTTCTTTTTTCCCTTCTGATTTACTTTACGAAGGAAACAATATGAAAGTAATTTTGAAGTCATGCACTCAATTTAATTGTAGTAAAATAAGATTTTTGTCAGTGTTGGAGATAGATTATTTTTTTCTGTACATCTTGGATTTTGTAACTATTAGATAATCTCAAGAAATGTTTTTAATATCTACTGATAATGATTTTTGCTTGATATCTTTTGAAGAAGCTTATATAATATCCTTGGGAATTATTGGTATGGCGTCTTCTTTATATGTACTTGCTGACCATGTGCAAACATATTTCAGGTGGTTCTCTAGAGTCTGTTATTGCTCAGGATGAACATCTACCTGAAGATGTAGTGAGAGAATTTGGTGTTGATTTGATTACTGGTTTATACCATATTCATAAGCTTGGAATTATCTTTTGTGAACTGACACCTGGAAAGGTAAGAAAGAGTATTATTTATGCTGCAGAATATTTTGAAGTCATAGAAAATGCTAATGAGGGAGTAAATTTAATTAAATTTTCTTTGTTAATAACCTTCTCTATTGTTTCCAAATGCCATTTAAATTATTGTCTCACTCTTGCATAAAAATACAAAACTTTATGTAGTTTCTGATTTTGTGTATGTGTGGAATTTATGTATAGTTTTAGTTTATAAAACTATAGTTTTTATAGCTTTATTTTTTATGTTTAGAAAATAGTTTTAGTATTATATAGTACGTATATGCAAGTCCATGCTTGTTTTAAATTTATGTAGTAACTAGAATATAACTATAACAAAGAATTCTTGCTTAAGAGTAATTGACCTTGATCTGTAAGAGATCAAGTTGCCTTTCTTTGAATTTTCTGTAAATCTTGCACAATTATACTCAATTTCTGTAATTTGTGGGTCCAGAAGCACTAAAAAAAAATATGAATAAAGCACAATGGAGATGCCTCTATTCTTCCAAAGAATGTAGCTGTGAAGTACTCCTTTTTGAGTACAGAGTGCTAAAGTAAGACTGCTTCCCTCCACCCTCCCCATCCCCATCTGACTGAATGGGCTATTTCTCCAAACAACATTTGGGGATGATGAAGCTTTTAATTACAAGAATAAGCAGTTGACCACATAGAGTAAAGTCTTATTGTGATGGGACAAAATCTTTGGAATTTTCTGCTAAATAAAGTTCGAAAGATTCACTTTTTTTTCCTCAAATGAAGCGGTTTCTTTTTACTATGCTTTTATTTTCCTATACAGTTTTACTCTACTTTTACTTTCTTTTCCATAGTAATGTCACTATTCATTTAGATTTAATAGCAGGTAAACAAAAGTGCACATTAAACTTCTTCAGGGTTCTATTGTGAGATTCTGTAATTTTCTGTTTAAAAGAAAAAAGACAGTATTGGTGTGACTTAAACGAAAAATTTTTCAGTGTTTTCAGTAATAGTGATCACCTCTATGTACTTAAATAGTTTGAGATTGTGATTTTTTTTTATAAATTATTTTATACTTATTGTTGGAAATTTCAGTAGTCATCAATTTTAGTATATGATACTTGTATGTTGGATTATGTTTATTCTTCTAGATTCTGCTGGAAGGGCCTGGCACTTTGAAATTCAGTAATTTTTGCTTGGCTAAAGTGGATGGTGAAAACTTGGAAGAATTTTTTGCTTTAGTTGGATCTGAAGAAGGTGAAGGAGGTGTCAGTGAAAGCACTCCACAAAGATACCTGAAAAACAGATTTCGAGGTATGATAATTTTACTAGCCAAAATTAACTTATACCGAAGGGAAAGTTGGAAAAAGCCTTTGTTTGAATTAATTTGGAGAGAAGACCTTGAAATTAAATAGTTGTTTATCCTTCTGTTGGGGCTGACTAAATTTCTAGAAAAACTGAATAATTAATTCTGTTGTGTTATCATTTGTAAAAATTAATATGTTTGCCTATGTCTTTGCAACAGAAAGCATGGCCTGTACATTTTCTCTAGGTGGGTTTAACATATCCTCCATATGGGGAATCTTTTTAAGTAAGCTCAAAACCAAAATCTAGCTCTTAAGGACGATTTTTCAGAGAGATCATAACTTAGAGGGAACAACACCTGCAAGTGAGTAGAAAGAAAAGAAACAGAATTATTACCATATATTTGTAAATACAAAGTTTCACAAAGCCAGTTTAACTAACAGCTGGAAAAAATATACTTCTATCATAAAATGTATGTCATGTTAATAATTCCTGACCTTTCCTGCTTTTTGTAAATAGACTTCAGGATATTTCTGGATTGAAGCTCATATGTAGGTGATTATAGACTGTAGTATACTTGTATAACAAACTTTCAACATAACATAACTGGAGGTGTCTTATTTTAAATTTTTGAAGTTGGCATCAAATCCCTACAGTACAGTTTAATGTACAAACTGTCTGTCTATCCTGAGTATGTTTTCATTATTTTAAACTGTTATTGTTTTTTTTTTTGTAGGAAGAAAAATAGAAGCAAAATTTCGAGAATTAAAAAAACCCCAAACCCCAGAACAAAATACAAAACCAGAAATTGAGTATATGAATGAGATCTGAAATGTTTCAAGGTACCTAATTAATTAGAAATACTAATTTTTGGTTTGGACTTGCTGAGAAGGCTTAATTATTAATTGCTATTTGATAAACTATGGTGGAAAGAAAAATCCTGTGAAATACTTTTGGTCCTTGATACATTTCACATATCATCAACTAAGTACAGGTAGTAGAATTAGAAGAAGAAGGTCACTAAAACTTTGGAATTTCAGAGTTCAAACTGGAACTGGCTTTCTTAACTGATGAAATTGTATTTCTGGTATTTAGTTGATAGAGGACAGTGTATTTAAAAAAAAAAACTGAAGGAAGTAGTTGTAAATAAGTGTTTCTGTTTACCTTTTGTGCTCTAGTTACAAAGTAGTAGTTAGAGAATGAAGAAATAACTGATACTGGAAGTATGAGAAAGAAAAGAAGAGATTTAAAATTTATCCTCTTCTGTCTCAGAAAAATTTGAGCTATGGAATTATTTATGGAGTTTTTAATAAGTCTGTGCTGCAGATACTCTCTATAAGGTCTAGGACTAAATTCTGTGAACTTCATGTTAAGTGTATACACAAAATTCAGTAACTGCTACACAGCACTGCTGCTTCTTTCATTGGAGGCTTTGGGCTACTGTACTTTGATTGTCCTTTTTGATGTAAATGGTCCAAGTGAATTCTAGTTTGAGGCTCCACTGTTTCAGTACCTTTTACTTAAGAATAATAATTTGTTTTTAAAGTATGAGAAAGTTACTGTGCTTTAGTTTCAACAGGTAGATCAATGCAAATGCAGTAGGCTGCAAATACTGTTATTTTTTCATCAGATAAGAAAAATTCAGAAACCTGCTTTTAATCTTCCAAATCTTTTATTAGTCAGCCTCTCGGAGCATCTCACAGACCTCTGTTTCCAAGATAATGATGTGTCATAGCAGTTACTGTTATCAGGAACAATGGAATTCTTGGCAATATTTTATGGGAACAAAGAGAGCTTTCTTAATACTTTGCTGTCTCCTGCTGAAAGTCCATACTAGAAATACTAAGACCATGACCAGATCTTTATTCAGGAAGAAATACAAATCTAATCTCTTTCCTGTTGCCTTTCAGAACAGGTGTTTAGATGTGTATGGTTAATGACCTTTTGTCACTTGAAGAAATAAAACCCAAGAACAAAAGAATCCAAAACAAGCTTTTTAAAGGACTATGGAATGGACATTTTTGCTGAGTTTGTGTAATTTGTTACAGATTTTTGAGAACCAAGTTAGTGTTTAGGTGGGAACTAATGTAGAAATAGGAACTGTATATTTCTTTTTCTATATCAAGACGAAAGGCATGTGTGAATAAGCTGCTGTAATTTGATATGTGATGTTTTCATAGTGTTTTAGTGTGAAAATAGCTATAACTAGTTTAGATCAATGATCCAGTTGTCTAGCTACCTTGTTTTTGTAACAGTTTTCTAATTTCTTGAAGGTTTATGCCTTGGGATAACTTTTTTTTTAAAAACAGACAAACCTGATATAATTATATTTCTGTTACTCACATGAGAATTATGTTGATTTACCATTCTGCTCAATTTGCTTGTCTCTGAAAGCTGTCAAGGTATATCAAAACATACTTTGCATTTATCACTGTGTTAGAAAAGTGTAGCACAAGCCAGCTTGGTTAATAGAAGTGAAATAACAAAATAGCATATATTATTCTACATAATTTAGTAAAAGTATAGGAGAAAGAGCCTTTGAAACTACTTATAAGAAAACTGAGTTACCACATATACAAAGTGGAGATAATCCCTAACTGACTGAAGTGTGGAGACGAAGTTTGAAGTTTTGAACAGGATAGACGCTGAATGAATAATAAGTGCATACTGTATTTTGTAGGCTCTCTGTTATACACAGCTCCAGAAGCAATAAAGGGAGAAGACTTCTCCAAAGCCAGTGATCTGTGGTCCTTGGGATGTTTACTTTATGAAATGTTCTCAGGTTGTAAGTTTGTGTATCTATTTAATATCTGTGATGGTGGAAACATAGGTCATGGTCCCAAAGTAAATTCTTGTTAACTTACTAGTGAAGTTATGACATAGAAAAACTTAAGACAGGTTACAAAGATTTCCTGAAGTCTATACTAACTGTACTTTTAAAAAAAAAAAAAAGGGGAGTTTATCAGATAATCAAGTGAGGTAATGCTATTAAGTTGTCCTTTTGACCAGGATGTAAATATTATACTAACCAACCTGTATAGCTTAAATACTATGATTTAAAATTATAGCAGTCCTCAAATTCTGACAATGTAATGTTTTTAATCTCCTCAGTATTCAGCTCTGGGTGCATTAGTTTGACCTTTGAAAGAGAAAACTGTTTCACTAGTATAAAATTAGAGTCTTTGGGTTTCCTGCAGATAAAGTACCTGTTAGCATTGGCTACAGCTGGAAGGAAAATTTCATCACAAAAGAGAATTACAGTGCAACCTCTTGAAGTCTTAAACAATATGCTGATCTGTTGAATCAACATAATTACACAGATACTGAGATTTCTGCCCAGACCTCCTCCTGTTATCTCATTGCTGATTCATACAGGGCTATCATGGTGACCTCCATGAAGCCATCTTTGGTGCCTGTTCTGTCCTTGGTCTCTGTTGCTGTTCATGGTAGAAGAATTTAATCCAAGGTTTTGTATTTCAATTGACAGGAGAACTTGATAAATAGAATTGGGGCTGAGGGTGTTTATTTCTTTGGATGTTTCCTTAGGAAAATGAGCTCATCATATATCGTTGCACCTGACAGCCATTTTGAAGTTTGCCTAATCTGTGAAATACACTTATGTTTGTTTGTAGGAAGACCACCATTCTTTTCAGACAGCTTTTCTGAATTAATTGGAAAGATTTTATATGAAGATCCATCTCCACCTAGACCAGAGGGTAACCTTCTGTTACTGTTTAATGAATCAAATCAGAGTAATACTTAGGAAGTTAAAGTTTTGTTTTGTAGTATTTCTTCTGAGGCTGATTGCCGGAATCAGCTGTCCAAACTGAATGTTAGCATTGCCTTCCTTTTGATAAGAATTTTTTTTCCCCGTTACTGATGAATGCTTACTTACCTTTTGACAGATAAGCATATCATTTAGTGTTAAGAATTAAAAGTAAATCTACCTTCTGGGATGGAAGTTTTTGATCTCAGTCATTCTGGGCATCAGTGGTGTTCATGGAGACACTTAAATATTAGTGGCTCTTTTCAGTCCATAGTAATGTAGTGAAAACGGTGACGCGTAGAATTAAAACTGTTGTTACTTGTTTCAATTCTAAGGGAGACTTTGTTTTCAAGATGGGTAAAGTGTATTTCATAGTTCTGAGCTCTCAGAAGTAGAGTATTTCTCAGTTAAATAAGAATTTTGGAAACCTCTTTTGTATAATAAGGTGGAACAATGGTCCTCTTAAAATTGTCATGGTTGGGAGGAAATTTAATTTCAATTTCAGCTCCACTTTATTTCTTGCTAATAGCTATATGATAACTGGAGGGTGCTTTTTTTAATATATAAACAATTTTAATTAGTTTGGAGAACAAGCATTGGTAGTTCGGTTTGTTGGTGTTTTGGTTGTTTTGGGGCTTTTTTTTTGGTTTTGTTTTTTGAGAATCCTTTGAAATGCAAAGAGTGTATATTTAGGATTCTTCATAGGTTCAGATTTTTTCAGATGAAATTACTATTAAATAAATTTTTTTTTTAGCATGATCTGTAGATAATGATTTGATCTACATTGTGTGATGGTTGGTTTTGCTGCCCAGTACTTATCTTCTCAAGTACTTCTATTTACAGCTTCTGCTTTTCACAAACCTTCTGCAGAGTTCGTTAGTTTGCTTGATGGCTTGCTTCAAAAGGATCCCCAGAAAAGGTAAACTGTCTAATCCATGACAGTTGTTTACATCATCTTTTTTCACCTCTGGAAAAAATAATTGCTATGATACTGTATGTATAGTAATCTGTAGAGCACAAAATGCAAAAATCATTTAATCCCTCAAAAAAGAACAAATTGTGCTTTTTATTTTATGAAGATATACAGAATTAATGTTTTGATTAAGTATATCTTTGTATTTTTGTAGCTGGTGCTAAATAGATAACTTTGTAACAGAGGTGACAGGCAGTTTTAAAATTGGATGGCTTTGCTTTTCCAGAGCAATCTATTTTACAAGGCTTTGATTTATAGGGGACATAGTTACAATTTTAAATAACATAACATTATCACTTATAGGGTAGCTCAGATAATTTAAATGTTGGGATGAGCTATGCACTTTCTTTCATTCTTAGTCTCATACCTCTGTATTGCCTGGATTTTCCATTCTGATTTGGGGCAAAAAATTTGTCCTGTAAGAAAACTGATTTGTTGACCAAATAAAAGTGACCAAAAGGATTAATTGCTCTGTAGTGTCACTGGGTTCAAAACCTAGGCTGGTATTTCTCTGTGGAGCTGTACTTTGCCACTGCTTTTTCAGTTTGTTGCTTTTTCAAAAGGCTAAATTGGACAGACCTGTTGCAGCATCCATTCTGGAAAGGATCCCTTAGCCATTGTGGTGGTGATTCTGCAGGCAGCGAGCACACAAGCTCAAGGTACCGAATGTTCAAGGAAGACTACTTGTATAGTAAATCTAAGTGAACAAATATATAAATATTTTTATTATGATTTGCTGTAAATTTTCCCACTTTCGAATTTTGCTTAGGATTTTCATGTTGTTAACTAATTGATGAATGGAGTTTTGCACCATTCAGTGAATGGTTTTGGATGCTTAGGAATTATCCTGTTAGTGTATTACACTGTCTGTTCACTTTCAACAGACTCCTTCCTCCTGGCTACAGAATGTGTTAAAATTTACTTCTGAACTAACTGCTCTCATTTTTATTTATTTGTTTATATAACAATGATGCACAGTAATTTGACTTTTTTGTTTTAAAAATCTTTTGTAGAATCTTATAAATATGGGTCAGTTATCTCTACTGAGATTTCTCTGTTTTTATACATTAGGCTTAGAGCATCACAAAGCCTATCAGTACAGCATCTTAGATTTGTGGTTCAGCAAATGAAATCCTTGCAAATGCAGCTGACCCATATTCTTTGCTTCTGACATGAAGCATTAATCTAAGGGGGGGGTTTTCTGTATTTGTGATACTCTACACTGCTATATATGCAGAAAAACCCAAACCTTTTGCCGATAATAGGTTCTATGTATGAACAAGTTAGGCTTTTTCAAAATTTCTGTACCTTGCTGTTTTTTTGTTTTAATTTTGAATTAGGATATTTAGTGTTGATTTTTATGTTCTTTTGTTCTAAATATTTGAAAGATACTTTAGGTTCTAATCTAGGGAACTAATGTGAAAATAGTTTCTTTTAGAATGCTGAATGTTTTTGTGTTCTATTGAAAATTCTCTCTTGTGTTGTTTAATACCTGTTTCTGATACCAGTGCTGCAGTATTTTTGTTATTAACATTTGTTCTAGTTTGAGATACAGCTCTTTGTCTTTTAATTTTATTACTGCTTTCACCACCAAGGTAGGTAAGAAATCAAGATTTAAAGTTTATACCAAAAAGTAAGAATTTATTCAAGGTTTTTACAAGACTTACGTCAGCCTCCACCACAGTTCTCATCTTTGAGGAATTCTCGGAGGATCAGAACAATCTTCATCTCCTACAAAATATTGGGCTATTTGAATTTATTCTTGAGGGTTTTCTAATGCCTCTGAAATAGCTGCTGATTTATGCGATAATTGACAAATACGACAAACGTAGAACATGGGCTTAACATGCAAAAGAACCTCAGTACTTTTTCTTTTCCAACTGTGAGGCCCATGTGTTTATTTTCTTCACAGTTTGGGTTTGATTAATAATTGATATCCTGGAGACCCTTCAGGAAGGTTATATTCAGTTCCATGTGAATAATGGAGGGGTATATTAAAAAAACCCAAACAACCAAAATCAATTAACTTACAAGTAAGTGTGACATGTAAATAATTAAGAAAAAAAGACGGTAGTTTTTATTGATCTAAATCTAGGCTACTGACTTCTTTATTAGAAGTAAGTTTGTTGTGACTTTTTCCTGTGAAGACTGAATGGTCTCTAAAGCTTTTAATATTTCTTTATAGGTTTGATATTATGGGCTAATAATTTAGCTTTCTAGTGTCTTTCATGCACGTTCTACTGAGGGAGCTAGAAAATTTTTAATACTCTCCAAGTCATTTTCTGTAAACTTATTTTTCATCATTGCCATTACTAATATAAAAAGTATGTGCAGCACATATTACAATAGTATGCTGATCTAGAGAATGACAGCTAAATCATATGCTAATAATTGCAACAAATAATGGATATGATCCCTCTTTTTCTTAATCTGTGTAATTAATATCTTCTATTAAACAGCAGTGAAGAGCCAGAGTCATCTGTGTCTTGGAATGCCAAAGAGCCAGTGGATACTCATAAAAAACTAGATAACCTGTCATCCTCAAGAGCAAATAATAAGCTACCAAGCAACTCTTTCAAAATAGGTAATATTATTCATTATGTTATTTTGAATTATTTTGTGTCCTGTGAATTTTGTCAGTCTTGCTAACAAGATTATTCCCTATGTTTTATTTATTTTTAACTTCTGAGTGGAAGTTCATGTTCTCTTTTCAGTAGAAACTCAGACTGAATTGCGCCCAAAAAATGCAGTTGATGGTGAATCAAACGAATCAATATTTCTTCTCAGGTATGGAAACCAAAATTTAGAAAACCCCTGAAACACTTTATGTTTTTGTTTGTTCCCCCCCCACATCTCTTCAGACATTTTATTGTTCTGTTTGTAACATCTTGTTAGTATATCTCCTTTTGAATTTTCTATCACCAGTTTAATATTAAGACACCTTTGAAGAGCTGCTAAAGCAGTGTGTGCAGTTAAAGCAATGCTTTTATGGCTTTATTACACTGTTTTTTGGAAGTAGCCTTTTGATTTCTTAACTGTCTGTCTGAACAGAAGAATTTATTTAGAGCTTTCTTTCCTCCTTACTTCATATACATGAGAATATGCTTTGAATATGCTTATTTTAAATATACAGGAATAAGTAAGCATTCAGCTTATGATCCACTACTAAATTCTGCCTGCAGCTTTTCGTCACAAGCTGTTGGTAACAATCTACTAAGTACTACCTAGGTATTAAACAAAAAATAGTGATTAGTTTAAGTGATTTGTTTTTAGTTGAGGCCTGATTCTGAAACTTTGTACTAGCTTTCAAGCCAAGAAGATTATCTAGTAAGGTAGATTTTGTTCCTGTCCTCATCAAGCAGAAATATTCCAGTTTAAAATTAAATACTTCAAGGTTCTTGCGTAACATGAAATAGTGTTATTGTGCATGACATTGTGTCATTTTTCCAGTTATTTCAGTTGGTTTTAATAAAGTATTGCTTCTCGTCTCACAACTTCTACCATCACAGCTAAAACCATGCTGTTAGTAATTTAAAATGGCATTTGCTGTTTGCTTTAGGAATCTGCTGAGATGAAAGGCTGCAATGGCATTATAAACACTCAGGATATCAACATGTAATGCAAATTATCTCAGGAATGAGAGTAGGAAAAAGTATTTTTAACAACAGCATATTTTATTTTTGATAAGTACATTTATTTTAATAGAAAATTTGAAATGTAATAGAGAGGTTGGTTTTTTTTTTAATTTCTTCTTTTCTGAAATTCTCTTTGCTTGAATGATTTAATTTCTCAAAGCAATATGTGTTACCTGCTGAAGTTTTAAAACATTAAAGTGGAAGGAAGCTGGTGACCTGGCACTTGATACCAGAATTTACTTAGCTGCTGAAGTGGTTAATCAGCTTTTGACAGCAGTAGCTTCTTCTACATGTGCAAAAGGAATAGGTCTTATAATTTCAATTCAATGATCACTTGTCTTGTTTTAAACTGAGAAACCAGCTGAGAACTGGAAAAGTAGGAAAGATTTTGTCTCTCGAACACATATGAAAGCAAATTAGGTTTGGAAAAAAATATATTTAATAAATCTACATGTTTTGAAGCATGTGGGAATGTAGAATAATTTGTTCAGCCTCCTAGCTAGAAATCATACTCTTTTTGGTTTAGGAAATGAGACTGCTTAAACTTCTAAGCAGATCCTGATATATTTTTTACCGTAGCAATTAGGACATTTTATCTGGTTTTATCTAGCTAGTAGAGAATATTTTGGCACCCCTTCATTGTGCCTTTTAAATTTGTTTCTGTTGAAAATAGATAAAAGATGCCTCATATCCTTAACAAAATAAGAATAAGAATGAGAACAACTATGTTAGTCATTTTGAGCATTGATTTTCCATTAGTATCTTTTGTTTGGTGTTTATATATTTAATTAAGTTGTTTTTTTCCTAATAAATAAAACTGATTTGCAACTAAACTTGTGTACTACTTTCTGCTAATCAAGAAAGCACATTGATTTGAAGTTGTTGATTGAATTAGTTTCCTGGCCTGCCAATTTTAATAATTCTAAAGTTGATTTTAAACACTTTGATTTAAATTAATGTATACTACAAAAAATAAGTTCAGTAGCAGCTTTATGAAAATTGCAAATTTGCAGTGTTCTGGTCTCTTCTGTCTTCATTTTCTAATTAGCAAATGAGATTTTTTTAAAAAGAAAAACTGAAAAGTAAACTCAACCCACATTCATACATGAGAATCAGGCAGTTTTTAATTCCCATTACTTAGCTAAGAGTTGGCAGTCAGAAGGGAATAACATGAAATAAATGGCAATTTTTTTGTGAAGTTAATTCTCTTTGTATGTTTATTATTAGGAATTAAGATAATCGTATTTTAGCATCTAGTTTGGAGAACTGACTATGGGTGAGAAAATAATCAAATTACATTCATTTAACAAAAACAAAAAAAACCCAACAAAACAAACCAAAAAAACAACCCCAAAAAAACCCAAACCCAACAACCAAAGAAAAAAATCCCACCCAGTCCTTCCCATTTCTAACTGACAAACAAATCCTAACCTTGTCAGGACATATTTAACGCAGGTAGTTCATGTTTAGTTGATGGAGCAGGCATAGATAGCATCGCTTGTGTTTGTCAACTTTGAAAGTTTACAGTATGTCATGAAAGTTTCAAAAGAACACCAAAAAAAGTAGTTTGCAGTGAAACTTAATCTGTACTCTTTGCTGGTTTTTCTTCTTTCTTGTTTAAGTTCTCGTCCCACTCCTAGAACTAGCACTGCAGTAGATATAAGTGATGCCATTACTGCCCCAATCCAAAATTCTCCACAAAGAGATTCATGCTTGAAAAAGGTGAGTATAAAAACTATATTAAGGGATGGTGGTATCTTTATAGTCAGAATTTTAGCCTGGAGTCTGTGGCAAAGTCTTCTTTCTTCTCCGTCCTCACATAATTATAACAGGAAAGCAGTTCCTACAGTGTGCAAGTTATTTTTTAAAAAAAAAAAACAAACTTGCAGAACTTCAGATGTCAGAGTTAAGCGAGATGCTTAGTCTCTTTTTTTTTTTTTCCAGTGTATAAAAGGGATAATGCTATCCTCTTTCTTCTCTGTCTACTTTTTTAAACTTGGGTTACAAGTTTTTTGGACTCGGTACTTTTTCTTCCAACATATTTCTTTATCGTAACTTTCAGTTGGCCCTATCTGCTACTACATAATAAAAAGTAATTTAGAATATGTAGTTTATATGGCCAAACTGTGTGGTATAATGTTGAAATGAAATATTTTAGGAATAAACAACCTTTTCTTTTTGGTGCAAAACACTTTTTTAAAAAACTTTGGTTTTGTTCTTTTTCTAGGCTAAAAATATGTGCTCAAGTCAGCAGGATATGGAGTCCACATTGAAAGAGCTCATTTACAGTGAATCTGATCTTATCATAACACCGATCATTGACAATCCAAAGGTACAGCAAAATAAAATATAAGATTCAGGAACTTGTGGGTGAGGCTATTTTTGCAGATAAATCTTTAATCAGGGTGAAACTCCTTTCCTGTATTTTATAATTCTCATTTTAAAGCAGTTCCACCCAGTCATCTGGCAAGCTCTCATGCATTTTTTTTGGCACCTGTTACAATCCTATTGTGTTGCTAATTTGGAGAACTGAGTTATTTTGGGATTGAATACTAATATTAAATAATGTCTTACAAGAAATAGAGACTACTAAATGCTGTGTTCAGTGCTATTGTAGATTTGTTATCTGATAACTTGTTTAGATATCTATTACTTAAGTGAACACAAAGCTGAGTGTGTTTTGGTATACTCAAAACAAGGCCACCTATGAAGCCTTCTAGATTAGGAACAACTAATCTTTAGACATGACAATATTTCTAGTAAATATGAACTTATTTTCTCTGGAGAAGAAGACCTTAAGTTACAAGAAATGTCCATGCGATTTCTGTCATATGGATTCTAATGTGATAACAGTTTGTGATGAGTCTCTTCAGCAGAGACTGACACTTGTTTGACAGCAAAGGGAAAACCAAAAAAGAATCAGAGCTCTGCACTGCAGTGACAATGTAATGTGCATATATGGGCACACGTGTAGCATTGGAAGGAGTGATAGGCAAGAGCCCCTTTAGTCTTCCTCTCCTTTTATTTCTGTGGAAAAAAAAAAAAAAAGAAGTCATTTTAGCAACTTTACTCAGCAAGTGGCAGATGCAGGGAATGCAACATGTTTCACTGGAAGTGAGCATCTCGCTCATTAAGAATGTCTTAACAGCTTTTGGTTGCTGTATAGCTTTAGTGTAACAATTTTTGTTTGCTTTATTTTTGTATGTTAGGAATTCCATTAAAAAATAAAAATCTTATACAGCTGGATAAAGTAACTACCCAACAGTACTGTTTTAATGTGTTTGGGGTAGGTTGAAATTCGACACTGTTGCCAGTGGAGAATTTCAAAGGTAATGATGCATTTGAATGTCACCTCTGTAAATTCTCAGTTCTGTCTTGGGACTCTGACATGAAGCCTTAGCCCTTCACTGCTTCTCTTCTTACAAGTATAAGAGGTGAGATTAGGGGGATGTATACATAATAATGTGCACATGAAGACTAATCTCCTTACCATGCAATGCCGGACTCAGAATTAATGCAAAATAGCCCACTAAATTCCAGGGACATGTGATCAGAGTCATTGAATACTTGGCGATCTTCAGACTAAAGGATGATACTGACACCTGGTAAAGCTGAAGAGCTTGCAACTTAATCTCTTGGAGGGGGATTTACTAGATGCTGGTAGAATTTTAAAAGCTGAAATGTCAGCTTATATTGTAAAATTTCCCTGTGTTCTGCAGATTTGTGGAATTGAAAACCTTTTTTAGAAAACAACTCTCTAGGCTTCATCTATCAATGGCTAAATTCCGGTATACAGTTATCTTTTTTTTGTATGCTTTAGTTACTGAAAATCACACTTAAATGCTCAGTTGCTGAGCAGTCATCCAATTTCACGATGTACCAGAAAATGATGTGTTGTGGAGAAAAAACCCCCCTACCTTAAAAATGTTTGTTTTCTAGAATGATCTAGTGTATACATATGAGTTTACTGTATGGCAGTGAATTGCCAAAACATTTCATGAGCTCTCAGCTGTTTAGCTCCTTTCTGTAGCTTTTGAAACCCAAATGCAAGTATTTTTCTGCATACAAGCAAGATAAAAATGTAAACTGAAAAAATCCTATAGTTTTGTATTCCCAATTAAAAAAAATAACTTAAATGGAAATACTAATAAATTAATTCTCTTAAAAACATAGAGTTAAATCTCAACTATGTGCTTGGAAGAAATACATACCAGAAAACAATGGAAAATGCTTCAGTAATAAGCAGTGATGTGTACACACATCCTGCACAATTTTTGCATCTTTGTGTTTTTGTGTTCAACTACTTAGAGATTTCTAGAAATGTATTAAAACTAGTTGTAATGTGTGTGTGTGTTTTTTCCAGATAATGAAACAAGTGCCGGTTAGATTTGACTTGAAAACTTTACATATACCAACATATTCAGGTATGGATCTGCTGAAGCTGTTAAAACTGAAGTTCTGCATGTGATGGTGCAACTCGCTATCACAAGACATATACCCACCCGTTGCAGATAATGAGCTGTCACAGTTGGAGGACTCATAACTTCTGTGAAACTGAAGTTGCATGTGTAATGTTTTTGGCTAGACCAATTTTGAGTAGACTTCTCAAGTGCTAACAGTTATATGCTCTTACTTTCTCTTCTGCCTTCTTCAGTTACAAGCCCATGCTCAAAAGATTTTAAAATAAGACAGTCAACACCTTTTTAGTGTGGGAAAAACAGCATATTTTTTCCCTGTGTTATTTTTTGTAAACAACTGAGATATAACTGAAATATTCAACAAAATAGATTAAAATTCGACACAGGTAGAGAAGCAAATAAAAACAGGATCTTAAAATGTGCTGTGTTGATCAGCCATACTAGGCAGCCTTGCCAGTCCTACCTTTAATCATGAAATGTTATGGGAATCATTTCCCAAAAGGTAGTGTGGAGTTGTTTGGCATTTGGTTTTTTGTTGTTGTTGGTTTTAATGTCTTCAAAGGCTGCTGTTATTTCTGAAAACAAAAGGCTGCTCATTGTCATGAGTATAATGTTTCTTCCCCTGGAAAATTTCCTCTAGTCTATTTAAGGAAGTATTATTATACTTTACTGTGCTTGAAGAGGGATGTCAGCCAGATAGGTAGTCCTCCCAGAATTCACATAGCACCTCTTCCTAGACATAAAGGTGGTTTGGTTTTTTTTTTCTTTCTATAAGTATGTGTTTTGGAGAGTTAATTTTTTGAAGAAATTTTAGAGTGGGAAAGGAACACAACATCCCCCAGTCTCCCAGTCAAGATTGTGGTAACAGAAAATATTTTTTATTTGGCTAAAGTCCTAGGCAAAAATGATCAGATTTAAGTGCTTAAGGGGGTGGTATTTGATTTCATATTGCATTTAAGAAGCTAAATTATCACACTGATATTCTCATGTGTTTAACTATTGTTGTCTGTATTTATTCAATATGGGACAGTGTTTCTTGTGATTGTAACACTTGCAGGGCTGTAGCTTTTTTCTGGACAACTTTCTGATTGTTTTTGAGGATATTGAATTCGATGCTGCTTGTCAATGATAATTAAAGACATTATGGAAAAATTAAGAGAAATACCTGAAATCCAAACTTCTTTTCACATTTACTAATGTAAATTATAATTGCCTTCATTAGTAGGTGTATTAAGTGTAAAATTGGAGTAAAAGACAGAAGACGTGCTCTTAAATATTCTGTACTGGAGCATATCTGCCATCCTGATAACTTATTTATTAATAAAAACTAACCAAAACTGAGGGAATGTATGGCTGCTGAAGTTATCTGTTGAGACTGATAAGGAAGCCTGAAAATTCTCTATTCATGTACAGTGGTCAGTGAGTTGAACCACAGGATTTTTGTTAACTGTCCTAGTGACTTGATGACTTTGTGTTCGTCCTGAAGTCATTTACGTTTTGATACTACTAAGGCTTAATTAGATGGATACCTACCTATATGAATAACTCTATACATTTTCTGTTTGTTGATTCTGAGGAGATTTTGCTGACTTTCATTAGGTTTTGTCTCAAGATTGCTCTAATGAAACTGCACTTTCTTATTAAGAATTAGTAAAGATTGAGGACAACTACCACCTTTCCTGAATATAATGCCAATAAATGTTTACTTAAATGAAGTCCAATGACTTAGCGGGGTTGTACTTTCAAAAATGTTTTGAGGTTCTTATTGCTGCATTTTTATGCCTTTTTTCTCATCTTACTACTTTTTTGATTTCTAATCTTCAGACATGAATTATAACATGTTTGTCTAATATTTTAAGTAATAAAATTATAATTAGATTCAAACTTTGGAACTTATTTGTTGCTTTCTAGTGTGTTAAAGATAATGGATCTTTGATGTTGCTTTAACTACTTGTTTGCTTCTTATGGTTAGCTGAGAAGCTATCGTCTATGAAAGGCATGGACTGGAATGACTTCTTGCAACGAGTGTGTTTGCTGCTTGATTCCACTGAGAAGAATACAGGAGCAGCACGTTCTAAACTGAACTTACTGTACTATCTGTGTACTGTGGCTATCCACAAGGAAGTTGCAAGCAGGCTAATTAGCTCTCAGCTGGTAAGTAATAAAGCTTTGAAGGAATCAACATCGTTTACATACTTGCCATTGTAGCAAAAATCATCTGCTTTTAGTTATATTTCAAGAAATCATTGGTGTACTGACAAAATAATATGGCAAATTAAGTACAAAGTAATGAAAAAAATTATTAAATTCCATGTGAGGTTTTTAAAAAGAGCTGAGGGAAACTAATTTTTTCTCTTAGATTTCAGATATGTTTCCATATAGATTTGTTGTATTAGTAAGAAAGTTGGGGTAACAACTAGCCTTGATGGAGAGTGTGAAATAACATCTGACGAAATGTTAGCCTTCATTAATCATTGACAGAGAAGACTGAAAAAAGTTCATGTTTGTATTGTTAAATCAATTTTATTTGGCCATATGTCTGCAAAGAATAGCAAGAAAAACTTTCTAAAGAACATACAGTAAAACTTTCATTAAACAGTGCTTCAAAGAGTGAACATGCTCTCTGAAGAGTCTGTTTTAGAGTATACTTAAATGGTGGCTTCACTTTTCAGGAACTGCTTTCTACCAGACAAACAATTTTACTAGTATCCTCTGTAGTGGTTTAACGTATTTCTCAAAGTATTGCACGTGCAGAAGAGAAATAGACTTATTTCTGAAATTATGTAAAAGCATCACAGAGGCTGTCCTGATACGTGCACTTTTCAGTTTGTTTAATAAAAAGTAAACTACCTTACTCTCCTACATTTATACTAATGCATGTAAATCATTTTCTGACACGTCATCGTTGGATATAGAGATATTAAGGGCAAAATTGCACTGCCAGAAAAATTCAAATGAAGAACATTGAGGTTTGAAGCAATGGTAGGTCTTAGGCCACAGAATTCTTGTGAAAACAGGAAACAGAATTGCTGGAAGGTTTATTCAATTTTCACTGAAGAATCTTTTGGGGGACAATAATCTGATAACTGAATTGCCAATTAACAGAACATTTAAAAAATGAGTTAGTGATTTTGCAGTTTGGATCTTAAGTGGCTGATTATGTGTGTTAACAGTCCATTAATTATTCTAGTATTTGCCAACTATTTTTGTCCATTCTCCCAAAACAAATTTCCTTTATTAAGCACTTGTTGGGTAATACTATATGACGAAATCTGTGTTTGTAGATGAAAGTAGCAGAGATTTTTTTTCCTCTGCATGGTGTTACTCATAATGAAAAAATGTTGTTTTGGTTTTTTTTAAACACACTGGTATATGTTTAGCAGTTTAGTTTAAGGCAAGAATATAGAATGGAATTGTATTTTTACTCTCAGCCTTTTTCTTTTTTATCAATGTTTGGACAGTATTTGTCTGTGATAATACTTTTTGCAAATGTTATCCAAATATATTTTTATGAAATTACTGATGTTTGGTTTGGTTTTTTTTGTTTAGCTTTGGGACATATCAGATCACTGAAAATCACTAATGTTTATTTATCTTCTTTAAACTATAGTTTCCTCTATTGATACAGCAGCTGCGTGCAGCTGCCAACTGGGATATGTAAGTAACAATTATTTTAAATTTTTTTTTTCAAATACAGGATTATTACTGAATTTTATTAAAGATATTCTCTAATGGGGTATTTGAGGAGTGTTTTAGCTTGTCAGATTGCTATGGTACCTGACTGGCAGTAAGATGGTCTACATAACATTGAATTTTTTTGTCATTGAATTCATATATTGGTATTTCACAGGACCAAAGATTATAGAAAATTTCTAAAATTTTATCTAGAAGTTATATGATTTAGTGTATCAAATAGTGTTAATCAAAATCACTGAATAAACCAACCCATACCATAGAAGTAGTAAAATTACTATAATGGTAGCTTTTTAAAATGCCTGTCAGAAATAGTTCAATGTGATAGTGCCCTCTGCTGTTTGTTTCATAAATGTTGATTTTATTATTCCAGTTTTTTCTCTAATGCAACATTTAAAACTGATTTGCTGATACAGATTTAATTCTGTTTTGTCAGCTATACTGAAAAGTTTAAATGATCTATAGGGGTTTTCTGTGTTATAAGAAAACTGAACATGAGCATGACTGATCAGTAAGACTATAACAAACTAACGAATCTTCATTCTTCCGTGCTAAAGGAAAGAAATATCTTTATACATGGATTTATTGCTAAATTGAACTGAAATACTGAAATCATTTGATGATACAAAGAAAATAGAAATATGAAGAAAATCTGAGCTGTAAATAGCACTTCAAATAGTTTGTGCCCTTAGCAATCTGTGTAAAATATAAACAAGACATAATTGGTTTTGTGATATTTTTTAAATAGTTTTTCTGCACCTACAAAAAATTTATTTGATATGCAGACGTGCCAAAGTTGCTCGAGTGATTGGTTTACTGGCGTTACACACAACTGAACTTGGAGAAAATGTACCTGTTTCTGAGGTAACTGCTTTCCTTGTTTTTTTTTCTTTTTTTTTCTGGGGGGGTGGGGTTAGTGGGGGGAGTTTTTTTAGTGCTTTTACTGTTTTTTGTCACACTTTCACAGCTTTTTTTCTTTTGAACCCTGCTTTGTTTTTACTCGTATGTGTAAATGGGAATAAAATTAATTCAATTAATTTCATGTATAATCTTCTGAGTTTATTCTATGGGGTTGTGGTTCTGATCTACTGACCTGTGGCAGAACTACCTACCAATGATAAAACTGTAGCCATTTTCTCTCCTTTCCAGAAAATTTAAGTAGTCACTGTCATACTTCTTGTGTGTGCGTGTAACAGGAACATGAGGACATATTTGGTTATCCTGAAATCTAATTATTGTAATTAGTATAAATATGGTACAATTGATTCTTTAGAAATCCTTTTTCCAAAAAGTAATTGAGATGGGACTATTTTGAGATTCCTCACAGTTCTTGAAGAATGTATGTAATGAAGGGCAAGTAATTTTCTCCGGAGAAGAAAAATCTTTTTAATCCTTTTTTCATTTTGCATGCTCAGTAGTTGACTTAAACAGAAGACTGATTAGACGAAGTGATCTTACTGTCCTTTTTCGCATGTGACACGCACACAAATTGCATAAACTTGACAGAATCTGCTATTTAGTATCTGTTTAAAGTGGGAATGTGACATTAATACTACTTCATGAAGTGGTCGGGATTTGAATGTAATGGGTATTTGAATGTGAGAAACTACTGCTAAACACACAGAGCAAATAAGCCTCCGTACTGTGCAGATGTGGCGTGCAGGAGCATGTTATTGGTTAATAGCTGACTTTTTTGGCAATGCTGCTAAAGGTTTTTGTGTCGTTCTAGGTTCCTCTGGTTTCTTCTTAATGAATATTATGATTATGATTATCTTGCTCTGTTGCTTAACATTTCAATTCTGTAGTGAAAGCTGAACTCAAAACATTACTGTTATTAGCTATGGTTTTTTGTTTGTTCTATAAAGTTTCAAAGTGGGGAAAGAGTCATTATGGTTAGTCATTGAAGTTTGGTCAAAGTCTTTCAATATTGACAGCTGTATGTCAATTGAATTCCAGGTCACAATTTAAGTGTGCTCGTGTATGTGGCAGATTTTTCTGATATTTAATTTTTAAAAGTTCCAGTGAAAACACTGAAAAGTAACTTTGAGATGTCCATATAACTTTTGGCTTTAGGTGTTTGTTTAGGTGTTTAGCACTAATATATTCAGTGAAAGTTTCCCTAGCTTCCCAGTTTCCATCATAGAAAATAGATATCCTCGCCTGCATTGTGTATGTAAAAGCAATAGTTTGAAGTAGTTTTACATTGAGCTATAATATTATTTTGTTCAAGATGTTTCCAGTTTTTCATATGAACAAAAAAGTAATTCACAAATGGACTTTAGCATTTTTAGAAATATGCATATACTTCAAAAAACAAGTCTGAGACCAGTGACATTTAAGTGAAGGACTAGAAAGGAAAAATAATTTTCATTATCACTTTCTGGCCCCATTTTTGTGTGAATTAAAATGAATTTTTATATACATTCATTGGGAAATTAAGGATTTATTTTTTAAATTATTATTTTTAAATTAACAAATCTGAGTTATAATACTGTTCAATAGGCATCTACTGTGCTTGCTGTAATGATATTCATTACAAGTTTTTTTTCTCTCAAAGTAATATCACAATATTACACAAAATTAGAATGAGGAAAAAAATTGAATCCTAGTATTTTCATGTCTTCAAATTTATTTTTGCATATGTAATCTAAAATCAGATAGCTGTAAGCAGTACACAAAACTTGATTGTTCATTTATAGGAAAAGCAGGAAGGAGTAATTTAGGAATTTCTGACCTACAGAGTTGTGTTCCCCTCTGCTCCCCGCAAGGAACTAGATGAACCTGTAAGTTTGAACGTTATTGTGGATTGTCAGCTATTGTATGTTGTGTGACGCTTTAAAAAAACTGCAAAACAAACCTTTAAACCAGCATTGTATCTGTATTAAAAATATAATACTGTAATTTATCCTCTTAGATGAGCCAGCTGATGCTCCAGCTGAAGTTTGGTGGCTGCTGTGATTTAGGAAATGTCAAAACGAAGTGGTAGCTAGTCAGAACAACGTGATCTAAAATGACTTTCTGTGATTCAGGTCTTACAGACTAAAGATATGAGTGATCTGTCTGTTGGGAGTTGTTTCTCTATTTTGTTTCCTCCTCCTTTCCTAGTACCTTCTAATACTGTTTGCTTTTTTGCCCCCTATTAGATAGTTCTACAGAGAGATCACTTCTATCTCCTATAGCCCCAAAATTTTGTTCCCAAGTGTGAAAAGTCAGTTCAGAGCTTGTGAAGATGCAATTCTGAAATTATTTTCCCCTGCTATGTGTACCATGCTATGTATACCGAGTTTTCTTTCCAATTCTTATCACTCAGTCACAGCCCCTTTGCAGTTCTTTGTTACCTCATTATGCACTCATCCAGTTATTTGTGATTTCTTTTGTACTTTTGAAGTTCCACAGGACCTAATAGAGACTTGTGCAGGTCACCACTGCTGGCCCTTACCTGTTAAAATGTGGCTCTTCATTTCTACCCCCTACTGTTTTTTACCCAGTTGTATATTTACTTCAGGATAGTACCTCTATCTTTGATGTTGTATCTGCACCATTGACCTTTTCGTTGTTGTTTAAATGATTTGTTAAGTAGTATAACGTTAAGTCCTGAAGAAGCAGAAAAACTTTAGGAAAGAAAAGAAACCTCATCCTCATTTTACAGGCTAAAATAAACTTTTACATACTGTATGCCGAAGGTCTTTACTTTGTTGGGATTTTGTTAGGAATTGATGGTTTTCCTTTTTTTTAAAAAAAGTTCTTAGTTAATCGGTGAACTGCAATTTGTTTCGAATGTAACCACCAGAGGTCACTAAAACACAAAAATAAAACGCAAGTGAACTACTATTTCACCACTAGACAAAGATGTTAACTGTGGAACTGTGTGCTATCTTAATTCTGCTGATATATTCTAATATGTAGGTTATATTAGAAAAAAATAATAAATGAATATTTATACCTGTGAATTCACTTGCAGATGATCTATTTCCAGTTAAGTATTTTTTAGGAGAATACTGCATTGATTAGAGAAAATGAGACTGATCTTAGAATACAACAGGGAAATTGTTCTCTTGTATATATTTCTTCAAATCACATTCTTATATTGAAGAGGAAGACATTTTATGTGTAATTTCTTCTATCTGGCAGTTGCAATAAAAGTTGTTGATAGGTCATGGGTTCTTTTTCTGACTTAGTAATGTGTTTTTTTTCCCATGGAATTGCCCTTTACCAACCCAAAACATAATTTCATCACATTTATTCCTAGTTCTTTTAGGAAAACACCTAAACATGAAAGTTTTATTTTTGTATTTAGGTTTATAAATCGGTTCTTAAGGAACTAGATTCTACAAAAAAAAAAAAAAGATTATTTCTAGGATTCTTGGAAAGAAAAACCTGCTTATTCTTCATCTTACAGAAGGAAAAATTCTTCTCAAGTTAGGGAGGCTTGATTCATGTATGTCTAATTTGTCTTATTTATCAAAAGAAGCTATTGTTCCTTCCTGTCTGTGAATAGCTTGGGCCTCCTGCCATCTAGGACATAGCCACTCTGATATGAAATTTCAGACTCAATCTTTTATTTTAGTAAGAGATGATAGAGCAACTTCACAGAACGCCTCCATGCTGGGGAGCAGTGTTCTTCTCTGTCTCGTAGGAGACCAGCCACCTCCACCTATTGAGTTGTTCTCTGCCTGTTCTTTTGGAGGCAAAAATCTAGTCCTTTTCCTTACCTCTTTTGAATTTGCTAATTGGGAGTATTGGTCTCACACTATGACCTAAGCAGCTGTGCCTGTTTGTTTTACAGACCTGGGTCCATTGCTCTACTGAGTGTTTAAAGGGCTCACAGAACCTGCTACAGCCTTCATACTGCAAGTTTTGTTGCAAAGCCTTTGGCTTATGGAATTCCATGGCCAAATAAAGAAACTAAATATCCCATAGAGAATGAGAGCATATTAGAATATCTCTGTAATACTGAGCCTAGAATGTGATTCCTTTGTCAAAACAATGGAATATCCTGATTTCTGTTTTCATCCAAATTGAAACTCCATATAATTTGAGCCTTTTTATTTCTGATATTTTGAAGTACAATTTGGTGGTTGTTTTCTACAGTTGCAAAGCAGCTACATTGTTACAGGTGCAGTTTTATGACCTGTAAACTAGTAGGTAGACTTTAGCTAGTCTGATTTTTGTCTACTTTTGTCTAGGTCTACAGTTTGTTGTCATTCAAATTATTATAGAATGTTACTTTTAAATCATGTTCCTAGCTTATGTCTCTGATAACTCCTGCCCATATTGTAAGGAGATTCAAATAAAAGTGGTTTCATTTGGCCATGTGTTCCCAACCTATTTAGTTATAATGTTGTTTTTATTGTAAAATAATTTTTTGAGTCTGCTGACAAATGATCATAATTTTAGTGTATCTTTGTTTCCTCCAACGGTACTTTCTTTGTTTAGCCCTGATAACTCTTATGTGGAGAAAAAAAAAAAACAACCTCTCCAAAAAACCCCACCCCAGTTCAAAAAAAAAAAAAAAAAAAAAAAAATCTGTAGGCAGGAGATGGAAGCTGTAGCAGAGTGTGTGCATAAATACTTACATATGTGCACACACACGTCTACTGTTTTGTAAAATGATTATTTTAAAATCTTAAAATTATCCTTCTGACATAATCAGGATTGTCACTTAATACTTTGGTAACAGTGAGAAGAGATTCCATTTAAGTTTTCTGAGTGACTTTTAGTAAACTTTCAACCTCTATCATAAATTTCTTCAGTTTATTTTCAACAACTTGGTCTGCTGCATATAACTTACATACTTGCTGGGACCATATGGGAGGAAAACAAACAAATAAAAGATCAACATTTCTTAGGTAAATTAGCCTCTGCTGGCAGAAACTCATGGTGTGTTTGAGAAAAGTTCTTCCAAGTTAATAAACAGAAAACATAACTATAATTAAATGAATAACGAATCCGTCAAGCATGGCAGTTCTGGATTGTTGGAGAAAATATTAAGATCTTTTATCATAACTGTAGGAAGATTCTCCCCCCACCCTTCAAAAAATTGATTTTATCAATCCAATTAATTGGGCTTGTTATGTTTGAAGTCCAAACCAAGTTGGTAGTAGAAAACAAGGAAATTCCCACCTAGGGAACTGAAAACTTACATTGCTGGTTGCAGGATTAAATCACTTTTTGCAATTTTCTTAGATGAATTGCCTGAGCAAAGCAAAAACTGTACCCTTTTAAAAGACATTTAAATGACACTGTTTTCATAGTCCACTAAATTTACTCTGTTTTCTTTGAGAGATGGAATAGTACATTTTTCCATTAAAATGACATCAGCGGTGCTGCCAGTATGTCTCATTGCAATAGTCTTCAATTTAGTTCTTATGATAGTAAAAATGCTGTGGGTTTATTTCTACAAGTCTGTTATTTTTGGGATAATGAAGAACTAGGATCCTAGGATCCTTTTCTTCAGTGGGTAAGTATCTACATCTCTGGAAGGTAAAAAGCTATCTGGCAGACTTTTGTCTCTTTTCAATATTTCATTCAGAATTCTAAGCATCATTAATGTTCCTTCTAAATTGGTGTTATGAAACACCAAGTCAATGTTCTCCTTCAGCTACTTTTATGGTAAATACAATAGTGACCTGGACTATTGTAAGCTTCAGAGAGAAGCTTGTTAAGGGAGATTTAAGGGTAACATACGTTAGGGGAAAAGACAGACCCTAAATTCACACCCATCTAAAGACTTACGGAAAAAAATGGGCATCCAGGCACTGATTCAGAGTTAAGAGGGAAAACAGCTTCCCATCAAATGTTTTGGTATTTAATTTCCCGCCCTTACTTCTGCGAGCTTTTTTGCAAAGACAGAGAGAAGTGAACACACGTGTGGACAGTCAATAGGTGGCTAGATATGGTGCTTGCTTGAGTTTTGAGAGACTGGTGTGAACCTCTGATCTGCCGGTCTCTCTCCATCCCACATATATGTCTGAAAGTCACATAATTATGCAATGGAGAGAAGAAATATTTTATTGTATGTACTTATAGCTTTAGAGCGAGAGCACGTATTTTGGGCTTCTTGTGTTACATCTGAATTTTGTAAACACTGAGCTTTGGGATATTTGGGTTTTGCATTTGTTCTGAGATTGGTTTTTTTGTGTGGCAGGAATAGGTGTCCCAAAAAAAGTCCAAATTGATGAATCATTACTATCGGCTGTGGTCTTAAGATGAATAATCAATAGAGAACTGATCTTCATTAGAACATCTTTTTAGATCAGGCTCATTTTTAACTTGCATCTGTTCTGTCATCCAGCTTAATGTCCAAATGCTTCTGCCAGCCCAAAGAAGGAGACAGAGCAAGGTTGAGTCTGTTTTTACTGATGGTGTCACTAGTTATACTGGCTTAAAATGACCAAAACTATGGTATCAAACTCAGATGTGTGTAGTAAACAAGAATATAGCATGGACTACTGAAGTGTGCATCCTCATCTTTTTCTTAGTCCTCTTCCATAGAAGGCACCTTATAAACATTGTCAGCGTGGTCAACATTAAAAAAAAATCCATAGCCAATAAATCTTTCTGTGTCTGTCATTCATTCACCTGTCTTGCATTTAATACAATTACTAGGACTAGATGGAGAAGTGAGAGCTCATTCTTCTTTATAGTATAAATTTATATGCCTGTTAGTGTAATCAGCCTTATTTGAAATCAGAGTGGTCTTAGACTTACTTATAAAGTTTCAGTGTATTAAAAATATGGGGTTTTTTAGGTAAAAAGAATTTGTATTAAAAAATAAATTGGTTTTGGGAACTTTTGGGAACACTGAGGTCTTTCGTTTCCTACTTGGGCAATCAGGTAGCATTAAAGGTACAAGAGCATCAGATTGAGTATTTTGAATGAAATATTTCTGTAGTTACTGGGTATGACTTTCTAGTTCCAATTATAACTCCAAGGTATTTTCTGATTTTCTGTGAAACTGATGTGCAATTTGGGTGTAAGATTGCCATATTTAAGTTGCTTATGTATAGAATAACACGTTATATCAGAGAACACTTTAAAAGGATTCTTTGTAATTGGTTATAATGATGGAAACATTTCATGTCTCACCAGACAGCTTGTAGGACTATTTTCAGCATATATGCTTTCCTGTAATCACAGATTTTTGTTGATTCTAACCATTTGATATCTTTGCCTATCTCTACTGTAATATTTTTCAAACAAAAGCTGTGAGACTTCTGTTTAGTGTAACTTTGTTTTCTGGACCTGTGGCCCTTCCCACTGTATTTCTTTTTAAAGTGGGAAATATTTTTGTTTCAATTGCTCTGCTTTAAGCTTTAATTTTTTTAACATTGCATAGTCATTTGCTCTCATCCAGTTAGCTATTTGCATATTACTACAGCTAAAGAAATATAATTATGTCAAAAAATGCTGTTAAATGACTTCTTTAACACTACAACTAGTATTTGAAGCTTAAGATCTTAGTATTTTACCTGTTAGCATAAAATAATCATCACAGACAGTTTAAAATGCAGCTGTTTAAACTCTGTTTTATGACATTCTGTAATTCCATTTTTTTCCATTCTATTGAATATAATGTAAATGTACAGCGAGGAATACAGTTTTAAGTCCTACTTAGTTAAAATATTTTATGTTTGTAGTTAAAAGTAATATGTTTTCACTATAAAATAATCACTTTCTAAATTACTATTTATTATACTTAAATACTTACACTATTTACTTAAAATCTGTGGTAGTCAGATAAGTTGTGATGTTTTAAGCTGGTTATTCCTCTGTCCTAGATTATTCCCAGGTAGCTTTTACAGATGAGTGACTCCCATTGAAGGGGATTTTACATGCACGGCAGCTGTAGATCAATAATTTCTTTTAATGTTAATGGGAATTATGTCTAGTGAGGGCTAAATTTGCTCTAAAAGACTGAGATACATCATCTCTTACTTTCCATTTTGGAACTGGAAATATGAAAAGAAATTTCCACTGTGCAAAACCTACAAAGAAACAGAGCTTGACCCAATAGTTGTTAAAAAAAGATAAGCATAAATGTTAGACAAATAAATAATGCTTATAGCATCAACATTGAGTTATGTTTTTCCTTCAATTCAGCTGCATAGAAAACTTACATAAATAATTATAATGGTTTAACTTTTCTATCTCTGAGTCTACCAATTTCATGTTTGCCTCAGAGCAGAGATTGTTCTTAAGCAGGAGTGTAAGAGAAGAAAGTAACACTTCATGGATTACTTTGTGCAAACCATCCTTTCCTAGGGCTGCAAAGAATAAAACCGGGAAGCTTCACTGATTTGGAAGGCAGCCGGAGGATTCTTGAATAGGATTTACCTTTTTGTCTTGATCCTGGGGTGAATAAGCAGTTTCAGGTTAACTTACTTCCAGAGGAAAATGATGATTATGTGAAGCGTACCATGTATCTGACAGCTACCTTTATTATGTATGTGCCATGCAGTGGGAAGCTTAGTTTTTCTGACTGTTTTACTTTGTGGGCTTTTGCTGAACTAATTTCAGTTTTTCCCTCCTCTGGCATCACTTTC
Source organism: Morus bassanus (assembly GCA_031468815.1). Classification (NCBI taxonomy): domain Eukaryota; kingdom Metazoa; phylum Chordata; class Aves; order Suliformes; family Sulidae; genus Morus; species Morus bassanus. The sequence goes on along the minus strand of CM062567.1, from coordinate 50,191,379 downwards.
TTGAGGCTTTAGAATATGCTTGTGTCCTGTTCTGTGTATGCATGGAATAATTTTGCCTTTATTGGTTTTATTTGGGAATCTAAACTGAAAATATTCTGTGATTTCTTATTTTTTTGGCTTTATTCGTGTACATACAGAGCAAGATTAATTGAATATGCATTTTATGTTTTTTCTTAAATTAAAGCCAAAAAAATCGACAAGTAAAATTTAAATCCCGTATGGGGAATTTAAGGTACCTTGCTATTTTCACAAAAACATAAGGGTGGTTATCCTGCAGCATTAAAAATGGAAAGATTCAGCCTGTCAGCAGTACTAAATGAATGTGATGTTAACAAATAAACTGTCAGCCACTTCATTAGTTACCTTTGGGAATATACCCTTAGCTTTCTTGGTGAAACCTATACTCTTGAGAGCACTGAGAACTGTTTCATGGAGAGGGAAAAATTCCAAATATTCTAAAGCCCCAAGAGCACTTACTGCCTGCAGTTCCCTCTATTTAAAATTAAGCAGTCAAATCCGTATGTAGAAAATGCAGTAGGGATACTTGAACAATCCTTACTTTTACAGCTAACAAGCAGATCTCTCAGCCTGCTTTTGCATGAATTGACTTGCAGCTGGCTGACTTTTAGACTTAATTGCATAAAGGCTACCAATTACCATATTCACCTCTTTCTTTGTTAGCTATGACAAAGTTTAAACAGAAAATCCTTGCTTTAGGAGGGTGTGTTCTGATACTTAGAGTAATCTCAGCTTTTTCTATGTGTAGTGTCTTCAAAATGTTTTCATATATGTATTCTCTGTTTAAAAAGAAATGAGTTTGTGCCACAGCCTTTCTGTCACTTTTATGTTGCTCTTTTGTTTCCAGAGGTTTGAAAATAAACCAAATACTTTTTTTTTTTTTTTTTTTTAACTCTTGGTTGGTTTCATAGAAATGGGGTAAGAGGTTTGAAATGATTGCAGGGAAAGAGACAATGCTAAAATGACTGTCTAAATGCTTCTCTCTTTATGCTACCCCAGTTTTCATGAAAACAACACATCAAAGTAAGAGTATAGAATTTTGTACGGATGTGCATCATGGGACAGAGATGAATTTGTCACATGTGTTGTAGATTTAAATCAGATGTATTCTTTCACTAGTATTTTTTGGCATCATGGATAGATTTTGGTCTTTGCAGCATCAATTTTTGTTGTTACTTCCACTGGCATACTGTGGGTAAACTTTGCAGAATAGAAAGTGAAAATTAAGGTAAATGTCAAAATGAATAGCTTGAGAATAGTATGTTTCTCTCATTTCTTATGTTGATAAAAGGTCTTGCACTTGCAAATTAATCAAATCATAGGCTAGTAACAGGGGAAAAAATTCAGCCTTTTCCTCTAAAGCACACACTTGCTTGATTGACACAATTAGGCTACAACACATTTTTGTGATAGAAATTGCACACTGGTGGTAGCTGAAAAGCCTGATTTCCTGCTGCCTTCTGATTGCAGCACTAAAAGACACTCAAACCAGGCTCAGTGTTAGGCAAGATCAGTTGTATATTGGTTGTAGTCCTAACTTTTCCTCTGAATACCAGCCCTTTCAACTATAATCAGGAAAAAAATGTGATTTTTTAGTCTGAAACACATTTAAAAAGAATTCTGTAGAGAAGAAGGAAATTTCTAGCCAGATGTTGTTTGGTCTGGTTTGCATCTTCGCTGAGCAGAATGAAGGAGTTTGCAATAATCAATAAAGGGAACTAATTTCAAAGAAGACTTATGGAAAATCCCCAGAGTCTATAGAATTTTTTAAAATATGAGAAATTCTATGTAGAATCAATCAATCTAAAATATCCTGTTTTGGATATTTTATTGATGGACATTGGTCTTCAAGTGTGTCATCAGCATGGTTTCTAAATCAAGTGGATTACAGGCCCGCTGCCTGGAAGCAGAAGGTGATGACTTAGAGTAGCTTCACATAGAGTTATGAAAAGAATAAAAATCCAGAAACATGATATTCAGAAAAGACAAGGATGAATGGTAGAAACGTGCGTATAATGATGATAGTTAAATATAGGGAAACAAAAAGGAGGAGGAAAAAAAAAAAAGACCTCTTATTTGGATGCTCCTGCCAAATCTTGTTCTGTGAAGACTGGTTTCTAGTTCCAGTTTACACTTTTTAGATGTAAACCAGCTCCAGCTAATTGCTGCTGAAAATGAACTGAAAAGTAATTTTCATTCTGCTTGAGGCATAGACAGTTTTTATCATGGTAAGGGTTTGCAGAATTACAAATACATTTCAACTTCCACTGATAACTTGCTGGCAGTCATACTAATAGATCAAAGATGGAGTAATATTGTAAATCTATACATTGCCACTTTACATCTTAAGGTTTAAAATACCTCGTTTTCTTGAATATGCTGTAATTTTCACTTCTGGACTCCTAAAACTGCAGGGAAACTTCTAGGTATAGCTTGAAATGGGTTGAGAATCTGCTACAGGTAATATATCAACTCCACACACTATTATTGTAAATGAAGGCAATGACTGTCTATCCAGATAAGAATCTTTCCTCTTTCTTCTCTTGTTATAACTGTACTATATCCATCCAGTTTGACAGCTAGTGTAAAAGGTGCAGGTCATTTACTATATTTAAGATGCTTTTACTAGACAGTGTAGGACTTGCAGTTCCTTACTATTTACTTCACTGAAAGGGAAAATGTAGGCAGATTGAAAAGAAAAAAAAGTACTACAGGTAAGAAGGAGACTTTATTTGTCAGACTATGTAATTAAAATAAATTTGGTTCTTCTGTTGTGCATTTTTCCAGGTAATGAACTTCCTTTACCTAAAATGTATACCACTTTTTAACATTGAATCGAAGTCTTTGGGCAGATTTTTTTCAAGTCTTATGTTTTTCCTTATGAAAGGATGAAAGAATTTTTTTAGATCTTATGCAAATCACTACTGTCAAGATTAGAAGTAATTGTGCACATGACAAAGTAGGAAACAGCTTGCCTTCCTCCTTTTAGGACATTTAAAATATGTTCTTAAAATTATATATTCATAAACACTTTGTAGTAATTAACAGTAAATGTATTATAAAAATATTTGACTATATATAATTATGCTTATAATATAGATGATGAATCACAACTTCCTGTTTCATAGATTCTGTTGCAGAGGACATGTGAAGATCTTACGTTTGGTTAACGGCACAGATGCTCTGCCTGTTCACTACATGGCATATTCTGTGAACTCCCATTTCCTGCACTTCTGTAACATTTGATTACTTAAATGTGCTCACTGAACTTAGGGAAGTCATAGGGTAAATGTTAGAATCTATACTCTCTAGAGAAAAAGAAGCTATTATCTGATTACGGTAAATATAGACTTGTGTTTGGGAGACCATAAGCATTTAAGAATAGTGAGTATCCTCTATAATATGTGGCAATTATTTAATCTTCAGTGCCCTCTGCTGTAGTACCCCCATACGGTTTTATTAATCTTTGGATTCTGGTAATTTAGTTGTGCTTTTCTTGTTATGAATCTACTTACAGTTACAAAAATTAACCCTTAATGGACAAATTTATCATATTATATGAAGATAATCAATATAAAAATTCATGAAACATTCTTTTTCACTTTAAGAAAGATTTAACAGTTTTTATTGCAAGTCATTCACTGATCTTGTGGCTCAGATTTCTTCAGACAGATCTTCTCTCATGTTGATAAACATTTTTTTTTTTTAAATGAAAACTTGAATTTATTGCAGTGTTGACTAGCTTTTTGGCAGTTTTTGTTGGTGCACAGGAAAGGAAGTAACTTTTAGTTTAAATTTTAACTCAGTTTTACCACTTTTCCATTCAAATATGATGAAAGAGTAGGAAATGGAATATCAGGAAAACAACTTCCTTTTCTTATCACTTCTGAATAAAAATAATAAATAGGTCTGCTAGTCCTAAAATCTTGAAGGAGAGTAAGAAACAGTAATTTCTGTTCACCAATATCAAATAGTATTCTTTGATTTAATTTTCATTAATTTTAAATCTTAAATTCTTAGTTTTAACAAACAACTAAAAAACCCTAGAAGATGGATAATCTACCCAGTATATTTAATGTTAATGATAGTTTTTAAAAACTTCAATTGAGTAGTAAGGCAGCCGAACAGATCTTAGTACAAGTGAGTAAAGGAATAGTTTACTAAATACAAAGATTAATTCACAATTTTATTTAATAGAACATAGGATTCTGAGAATTTTAGGACTGTATACATAAATGTATTTAGTTAATAAATTGGTAGATTTCAGTGACACACTAACCATGCTTTGGGAAAAATAAATATTACAAGCACAAAACAAGATTAGCAATGATATTAAATCAGGATTTTCTGCTGGTTGAGGTGTATCATTAAAACTGATATTTTTGAACAGTCTGCCTTGATTCTCTATAGCAGATGCAGCATTTGATTTGTATTTTTTTCAGCAAGTCCTGCCTGCAAACAAACAAATAAACAATCTTAACTTGGGTATTGTGATGGTTTAATGTCCCTAGCTAGTCTTCTGGGAGTATTGTCTGCAGCTCATGTTATACATGGCTCATCAATTTTGTGTAGTCTAAATACTATTTCATGGTGTGTTCACACTCAGCATAACGAGGCAAAGTTGAGAGGTGTTAACTGAATATGGATAACGTCTGTTAATACCACAGTGCTGAGGTACTTTTAGTGGTAGTGATTCCACAGTGAAAGTAGTTCTCAAAATATGTATTTCATCACAAAAGCAGGAGTAATTCTGTACAGCTATAGAAAGCAAACCTAGTAAAGGAGAAAATGCTATCATTATGTGTTCATCATTTAGTGTAGAATTGCTGTTGAATCAACTTGACTACTACTTTATCAAGCTGATATATCAGAAGCTTTAAAATCTATTGATAAATTTATTTCTTCACTTAAATATGAAAGTGAAGCTCTTTCAGGAATGGTATGCTATTTAAAGTTCCATAATAACATCTGAAAAAATGTTCTGAAAGCACTTAAAACAGTTAATGAACATAACATTACATAGAAAAAGAGGAGAAAGTCAAAGTTTGTTTAGTAGATCCTTTTGCTTTGATTTGAAGACTATACTTCCAGTTTTTATATGATTTCTCTGAACAAAGGTTGGAGTTATGTTACGAAGCTGTTAAGGTCAGAAGGAGAAGGAAAATCAAGGAAAGTTGAGGATAAAAACTCTTCAGTGCTCTGAGGAGGAAAGTTCTGTACTGCCAAATATATCTGTAAACTATTATAAAAAAAAAAGTACATTTTATAACTTTTAGGAATGGAATTGGTTGGTTCCTGGGATGATTGTTAAACTCCTGATTTTTTTTTTTTAATACCTGATTCACCTTTCAGTTCTCTATATGCTTTTGTGAATGTCTGTGGTGGGATTTTCACAGAATATTTGCTTGCACAGTCTACTAAAATAAGACTGATTTTCACAGATAATTTTCTTTGAGCTTTTTAGGTCTTTGTGCCTATCTTGCCTCTTTCTTTGTAGATGCAAATGACAGTAAGGTTGGACACTGGAATTTAGCCTTTACGTGCAAAAATATTATACCTTGCAAAAACATAAATTGCATTTAATATTAGCAGAGGATCTAGGAGGCAAACATATTTATTTACTGAGCAACTGATTTTATGCATCTTTGAATTTGTCATTGTAAGAAATTTAAACCTTGCCATGAAAGCAGTTCAGAATCCAGCAACATCTACGAGTAGCTTTCTGATAAAGATCTCTAGAAGATGATGTCTTGCAATAAATCTTAAGTGACTTATAAGATGCTGATAAGCATTGAGGCAGTTTCTAATATCAGGTTATTCTGATATTCAGAACTGCAAGTCAGGGATGATAATGAATTTATCTTCTGTTTTTTCAAGATTATGTATGCTTTTACTGGTCCTCTCCCAGAAGATAACAGAATTTTTGTCTCCTGCCTAGCATATCTCTTAGTTAAAATACTCTCTAAGTTATACTGTTTTGCTATGTGTTTTTTCTTTGCGGAGAAAAACTTAAATTATGTTTTTAATTTTTTTTTGAATTGGTGGATATGTAGTATATGTATATTCCATGAAGGATTTAATAATGTATTACATATTGTTATTGGGGTGTATGCATAATGACAAACTTGCTATCTGCTTTGCAGTGATCAACAGCCAACATGTATGTTCGGGCATTTATACGCATTGCTTCGTACAGAATGGGATTTATGTTCAAAATCACAATTTTCTTCAGCTTTCTGAAGAAAACTCGGAGTAACTCTTTTTAGCTGCTTCTTGCTTAATGACTAGATGGGGCTGTGTTTTCCTAGGCCTTTTGAGGTAGTCAGAGGAGAGAGCATGTTTTGAAAGTAGAGAGCCAGGACTAGTTCAGATAACCTTTGCCTTTGCTTTGGCCAAAAACTTCACATGATTTGTGAGAAAACCACAATGTAGTTGTTGTGGTTTGTTTGGTGTTGGTGGTTTTCACTTGTTTTGGATTTTAATTATTTTTTTCCTGTGCTACTCAAAGTAAAGAGCGTGTCTTTGTAACTCTGAAAAACTTCTGTGTTACATCCTTCAGTTAGCACACACCTCTTCAAAGGCATGTCACATTAAATCCCTCTCAGAGGAAGGACTGTAGATTGTTTTACTCTCCCCTTCAGGAGTAAGTACTGAAGTGGCTCTGGCCCACAGTTTTCTAATAAGAGAAACTAAAATTCCTTGGGAGCTTTATTGTGAATTGTTCATGTGGATGACAATATCACCTTTCTATCACTCTAGATCAAACACCTAACCTTGTATATTTCCCTTAGTCTCCTTCTGCATCCCTATTGTCCTTTCATCTACATCTGTTTCCTCAACTTCAAGCTTCCCATTTCTCAAGCTTTTCCTGTGCCTACATTTGTAACACACAAGCTATACCACTTCCTTGGTTATGTCCAGAAAATGTGTGTATCTCTGCTGCTGAGCTGCATCAATCCTTTGTCTAGCTGGTAGCTACAGCACTAGAAGAAACTTTGGAAACAAGATCTGCTGCTGTAGCTACAATGCAGGTATATGAATGTGGCTGTATTTTGTCATCTGTCTTTACGCTGGTCTTTTTCTTCCACTTCAGAAAAATGTCCAAAGTGGCATTATAGTCACCAACACAATGCATTCCCTCTCTGTGGCCTCATATTCAACCCAGGCTATAGTCTGTCTCCACAACTCTATCCCTGTCACATAATATCCCATGCTTGAAGCATGTTGGTTAAGAACATGAAAGAGCTAGAGAACACATAATGGCAAACAAATAACAGATTAACCACTACAATTTAACCAGATTTTGTGAACTGCTTGACTTTTCCAGGTCACCAAGTGAGGTGATTCCAGATTTTAAATGTACTGTCTGAAATATTAGCCTCTGCTGTACACTGGGCTATATGAGTATTTCAGCTGTGTTGAAAACCAGTTATGTGAGCCATCTCTCAGGGTTCACCTGAAAGGTTCTGTCTGCTGTAATTTTTTCTGTTTAGGGAAAGCTTCTTAACAGAGGCAAAACTATGAAGCTTTTAAGTGTTAGGGTGGTGCAACTCAGTCAGCTGAAGTGAATAGAGTAGTTCCTTGAGCATGCAATGAAGCTGATTCTCAAGAGAGACTTGGATCTTCCACAGAAGGAGAAAGGAGCCCACACTAGCAGGCCCATAATCAGAACTAAAAAAATCATCTTTTTGTTGGGTTAATTTGAGACCAGTCTGCAAGAATGGCTATCAGGTTCTCCATTTAAACCCAATGCAAAGTCTGAGAATATCTTGGGAAACTGACTGGACAAAGTAAGTGGTTTCCCAGAACTGCTGCTGTTTAGACCCCTTGTGCCTGGGTTGAAGTGCTACTTGTTTGTATTCAAATAAGACTGTAAATGTTGAGTTCCCTGAGATGAGTGATGGAAGTCTGTGCTCCGTGCGCCCTGTACACAGGTAATATTTGCTCAACTGAGAAAAACACCAGAGAATTTTTTTCAGCTCATTAACTCTTCCCTATTGTTTAACCATGTTAAAAGTAGTTTTAAACTAGAAGAGAACAATAAAAAGTCTATTACAGTGATTCAGTATTTATTTCATCATGATTAGATTAGTTCAATGGTCTTTGTTGTATAAATATTTGTGTTTCTTATCAGATGTTTGTAGTAGCATCAATATCGAAGACCTGGACTCAATTACTTTGGGATAGGGCTGTCACAGAGTTGGTTCTACTTTAAAATATTTTTAAACAAGTCCATTTTAAAGTCCATTTTTCTCTACTGAAGCATAAATAGAAATCTCTCCGTGATACTGCTGATAATGTTTTTGGTGTTTAAAGGGGAAAGGAAGAGCTCGTAAGCAGAAGAATGAAATAAAATTCAGGCTCCATTTGTGATACTAAAGGAGATCATAACATGATGGTTTCTATTGCCTTGTTTTCTGTGTAATAGTGGAATATGTAATAAGTATTATTTGCCTGAACTACTATTTTTTTCCTGTTTCTGTAGGCTAAGATAGTTTACAGCAATGCTTTTTCTGTTCAATAAAGAAGTAGTGCAAGCTACATCACACTTCACATTTAAAGTAATAATTAAAAAGTTGAATGTTTACAAGGTTTAAAATGGATAGTATGTGCAATATTACTGTTTATTTAAAGTACAAAGTACATAAAAATAACTTCAGATCTCAGAGTATTATGCAAACTATTGGAAATCACTGACTTCACTGACAGTATCTGTTTACAGAGCTTATTTGCTGTATCTCATAAGTACTTTAAAATATTAGAACTAAATCCTTCCCAACAGTCAAAGGAACTACTTAAGGGACATAGGAAGTATATTAAATCCGTATTTGCTGAACTGTCTTCTTTTCCTACTCTTGCAAGGCATGAATGTTTTGGAGCAGAGGGTACATGTAGATTCATCTTTCTTTAATTTAAGAAAGAACTGGCTTCTATACTTCTATATGCTTGGTACATACTGGAGCACATTTGGATTTTGGGGAGCACACCCCAGCCAACAGATAGCATGCTTTTCAATTTAACATGTGGTAGCTAAATGATCCCTGGCTTCTTGAATGAGTCCAGCATTAAATGTTAGGTTGAAATCTGTTCTGTATGTGTATGGGAAAGTGATTCCTATCTAGATCATCTGTACAAGATGAATCAGAATTTTCAATTTCCCTCCACCCCCTCAATATAAACTAAATTATATATATGAAATGTATACATATGTATATATGTGCGCTTTTCAAACAGAAGCTCTTGAGGTACAGAAAACTAAAATGAAATATCCAGTTCTCACGCAGTGAGTTGCCGGTAAACTCGGAGATCAGGAGACAAAACATAAGAGTTCCTATCTCCTGATTTAATATCTACACAAAAAGCAGCATTGTTTATCTGTCTTTATCTGTTTATTGGCTTGTAACCTGATGGTGAGGAGAATTTTTAGATCTTCTGATAGACACATAGGAATAGCAAGTAGACTTCTTTTTTCCTGGCAGGTCTATTGCCCTGAGGGAAAGGGAAGAAGGGATGGCTGACAGTTGGTCACCTAGGCTATTTCCTTATTGCATTTTTCTCCACATTGTGTATGTAATCTGTTTTGTAATTATTATTTTTTTGTCTTTCCATGCTTACTAAATCCTTTGCAAATGTTCTTTAGCATAAGTGAAGAATATATCAGTAAGATAGCATTTCAGATAAAGCTTGTTACCTTTAAGAGTACATTTTGCTTGAGAAAAGATTATACATGTTGTTCTATGATTTATTTTTTTGTTTTAGGCAATTATACTTTTAACTGAACTCATCAGAGAGAACTTCAGGAATAGCAAATTGAAACAATGCCTTCTGCCAGCACTTGGGGAGCTGCTTTACCTCATAGCCAGTGAGGTAGGACTGTCAAGTGATCCTTAAAAATTTAATAAATGTGAAAAAAATTTCCCACAGAACAGTAGACAAAAAAAAGAAAATTACTTTGTCATTTGTATCCTCAGAAGTTTCTTGTCCTTGTATGTTCTGTGATCCTTTTTCTACTTTAAGAAACATGTTAGTCCAGTCATGTACTTCATCTGAGATAAATAAAATTGCATTCTTCAAGTACAGAGTTTTAACTTCATAAAATGATTTAAAATCACCATAATGACTGCTGGCCTCCAAGTGGCAGATCTAAGTGTCAGAACATCTTAGCTAGAGCTTTGATTAAATAGGATGGGTCAGTACAGCCTATGATATCAATACATTAATATTTCTAGTCCGTATTAGATCTTATCCTAGCATGGTTGAATTCACGATGTTGTGGAAAAGGAAATGGAATGATCATGACTAATTTCAAATGGAATTATGGTGATTCCTGACTAGAACTGATTGAAAAGAAATAGTAGATTAAAATAGTAAATTTTTCTATTTTAAAATAGGAAAAAATAGTATATTAAAAATAAACAGAAGCTATTTGTAGAAGAGAAACACTATTAGTAGTAGGAATTGAAGATGACAGCTCCTCTAAACCCTCACCTTTCTTTTTCCTTATTCAAAGAGTAAAATAATTTCTTTTACTTATTAGAAATGAAGGTGAATTCAAACAGAAAAAGCCTAGCCCTAGCTATTCTGAAGCCTTTGTATTAATTAATTGCATCATCTAATTGCTCTGAATGCTATCATGTTAGTTATCAGTCTGTCAGGTCACCTGATAAAGGAGTGAAAATACCAAATGGATCTGTATTTTGGCTTACTGTAGTTACAGCTTTGTGCTCAACTTCCATGTTTTATTGTCTTCATCCCCTAGCTCCTTTATGTGTTCCACAAGATGAAATGGTTGCCTTGTTTTTTGTAGGTTAGCAGGTTAGCAAGCATTGTCCTTTTCTGGTTAGATAATAAAATATCTATCAAATACACACAGTCACAGAACTTGATCTAACACTAAGAAATTATGTTATGGAAAGTACATCCAGAGACACAGTTTATTTTTATATATTTTAACACTTTCTCAGTTTTCCTTGGGGGAAAAAAATTTGTACCTGGCATCATTAGACAGATTGCAAACTATGTAATTCTTAACCACTTAAAACCAAATGAACTTAAAACTGCAACTTGAAAATTATATTTGGCAAGAGTATTTTGCACTGCTTGATTTTATTTTGAAATTAAACTTTAGTGATTGAAACAAACTTGTTTACACTGGTTTTATAACAGCAAAATGATTTGCATGAACTGACCCTAATAGATTTTTTTTTCTTCTGAAAATGTGAACTGACGAATTTTTGAGTATTTATGAACTTCACAATGTTTGAAGCATGATAACTTGTATTTAAATGACAACGCTCATGTTTCAGGAAGATCTATAATAATGACTTGCATTGCTTTGAGTTATAACTAAGAAATTGTTAGAGAATGGGAAGAAATATTTGGAACTACTCTACACATATGAACTCAAGGCATTGTGTTTCGGTAAAGCTTCAAAAATATCAGTGTGATTTGTATGTTTGGAGACACTAACTTTTTTTATTATTATTTTCAAGAAAAGCCCTTTATAAAGCTTTTCATTTCTCTATACTGTACCTACTTAACCTCAGAATACTGTAGTGTTGTAGACATTTTGTTGCTCATTAAACTGCAGAACAGTAGTATTGAATGACATTGCCAAGATCACGCACCAAGTCAATGGTGGTATAACAAGATGAAACAAGAATGTTTATTCCCAGTTTATATCTTTAAACAGCAAAGCTTTATGCCTTGACTAATTTAAGAAAAAAATCATAACTGCATCTGATTTGTTAGGAACTGTACACAAAATATTTTTGTTTTTCTTTTTTTTCTTTTTCCATTTTGCTGTTCAGCCTGCTTGACTGTTTTATCAAGCTGCTAAATATTTATCATTTAAACTGTAACTTTTTGGAGATGTGGCTGATTTTATTTATTTACTTATTTATTCCCTTTGGGGTTTTGCTAAGTGTTTCTAGGTGCAACCACAATATTAATATTAAATAATGACAAAGGTTATTTTTTTCATATAAACATTTGGTAAATCATAAATTATCAAACACTTCAAGTTTAGCTATGTAGATGCAGCATGATTTATTAGGTTAAATACAGGATCACTGGTTGCACTTCTGTGGTTTAGAAAGTACTGGGGAAAAAGTCCAGATAATCATAATGGTCCTCTGCAATCCTAAACTCTGATATTACATGTGTACTTGCATATGAAATCTCATAACTTATATCTTACACTCCATTTCTGCATTTTTCTTCCAAACAGAAGCCAAAAGCAATGCACAAGTAGCATGAGCAGACCCCAGGGAGGATGTTCTGTTACTCTTAAGTGAATTGCCTTGAGGGAAAACTTTCAAGTTCTATGTGATATTTCTATTCATTTCATGCTGTTTGTGTTATTAGGGTGCAGAACCTGAAGTTTAATCAAAATCAACATGGGCTGTGAGCAAAAAAGTAGGAAGATCCTCCAGTGTTGGGTGATATATTTAAATTTATTAAATGTCAGATTGTGTAGGTGTGTTTTAGGTAATTAAGAATGGTGCTAAGTTTCAGCCACCTCTTGCCTTTTTTCGTTTATAACTAGAGACTAAACCTTGGAGAAGGTCATTAATCAGTCTGAAGAATGGAAGAACTATTAATGTTTCAGGACTGCACCATTTCTTAAGGCTTTTTATTTTATAGTACATTTAATATGTATGGTTACAGAGAAACTTGACAGAATTTCTGATTAAATTAGATGAATAAAATGAAAAAAAGACCCATTGCAGTTCTAGCATAGGCTGTCATTTTAACTGTCTTGATTCCTAGCCTTGTCCTGCCTTTTCCAGGTGGAGAAGATTCCACTTTTGACTGTTAAAAAGTAACCTACCATCCTTCTTTGAACCTTGGGCTGCATTTTCTTAAACTTATACGCTATGCCTTGGAAGGCAAACTGTGATTAAATGTCAACGTGTTGTTACTCAGAGAAGATGAAGGAGGTGACATGTAGTAGATCCGATGTCTCTCTCGGACGTCAAACCACTTTTTTTTATTATTGTCTGTAAATTACTTCCAAAGAAAATTGTTCCATATGTCCTAACACAAAGTTAGCAGAAATAAAGCTTAAAAAAAAAAGGGAGATTTAACAAACTAATTTTCTCTACTGATATATGTTGTAAATGAAGCTTTGATTTATTTTCAATAAGGAAGGAAAATTAATTTTAGTCGGCAATTCAGTAACAGTCTTCCCTGCTAATGTGCCATGCTTTAATTAAATGCCTGACATTATCACATCATGCATGTTGAATTAGTGTAGGCCACTCGGAAATCGGGAAATTCAGAAAGTATAATTTGTTTCTGCATCGTTAACCCCCACCTTGCCCATCCTATGCTTTTTATTATAAACGGTTAATTAGAATGCTAAAAATAGTTTACTAATATAATCAGTAGAGTTGAAGAAATGTGTAATTTCTGAGGGAATTGTTGCTTGTCATCCCTTGTCTACTTATTAAGAGAAGCTACACATTGATTTCATGGCATATAATTTTCATACCATCCGATGCCTATTATTTCTCACTTTCTTTCCCAAAACAGGCTATTTTTTTTTCACTTGCTAATATCTCTGTGTTATTAGCCTAGGTATGGAGGTTGTTTTAGTTAAATCTTAATGATATCCAAGTGTCCTCTTTTAAACTTGAAGTTTTATAGTAAGCTACTGAGGGGGTGGCAGGGGGAAGTAGAATTCATTAACTTCTAATGGAAGAATCAACCCCCTGATTCAATTAGCAGTGAATTAGCCTCTCTAAGAGGGCAATTTCAAAGAAATATACATAAAGATTTTGGAACAGTGTTGATATGTACTGAAGGCTATTCTGTGCAGTAAGTTTTATTACATACTTTATATCTGCCTGCATGACTTCAAATATTTTTTTTCCAAATTAAGTTCACAATTTTTTTAGCTGCCAGAGAAAAGTAATTTTGTTTTTTTGATGTAATTAAATCACACTTAAAGAGAAGCATTACTTTAATAATCAGATGTCTCTTTCTGAAGTAATCAAAGTGATTGAGAGGAATGCAAGAATATTCTTTGTGTGTGTATGAATTAGAAGGAATTGGTCAAACCCAGAAATATTAGGACAAATTCTGTTAATGGATTTTGGAGACCATTTAAATAAGCTAATAAAATATCAATTTCTGTGTTGCGCATGAAATAACATTAAATAGTAATACTGCCCTAGAATTTAATATATTTTCTAGCATATATTAATTTAAAAATGTCTATAATATGAACTTTATTAAGAATCTGTTACCCATTTTTTTATGAGTGAGATTTTTTTGTGTTTTTTTTTCTGTTTAATCATTTGTGCCATTGGCTTCATTTCAGGAGGAAAAAAGGGAGCACCCCAGAGAATGCTGGGTTGTTCCCTCGGCTGCTTACACTGTGCTAATGAGGTGTCTTCGGGAAGGGGTAAGGCTCTTTCATTGTCCTCAGTAGAATTTCTCCACTGTAATAACCCTTTAGGCATTGTGTGAGGATTGTAGCCTGCAGCACTGCAGTATCTTGTCAACCAAGTATTGCTCTTGAATTTAAATAATCATGATAAGACCATGACCTAAGCAGGATATTAATGCAAAAATGCAGTGTTGTTCTCTGTACATTCAACATTTATGTATTGCTGCTTGTTTTTGGAAGTAGGATAGTAAATATAAACCACTGTTAATAAATGTGGAATTTATTAATGCTATGGCTTTCTTTTGAGAAACGTTCTGACAGTTTGTACTCTTGCAATTTGATTTTCATACAGTGTACTTCTGAGCAAGATTTACTTTCTATTTTGAAGTGACTGGTGTACAGTTTTTGAAAACTGCGTTGTTATCTTACTGGGTTGTTAGCATTCTTTTAAGGCCAAAAAGTAGTAATTAGTTTTATTCTCGTACATGTGCTATGCTGTATTCTTCATTTTTCATGGTGATGACTTAGCTGTGTTTAGAAGGGAAGAAAAACATGCATATAGTTCCAATTTGTAAAACAAAAAAGAATTGAGTAGAGGGTTGGCATTTACTGTTTGAGACCACCTGACTTGTTTTCTGCCTTGAGCAAAAAAAAAAAAAAAAAATGTTGGGAGGTTGCTGGAGAGGGGGAAGCCAGAGAAATACCTCTTTTTTTTTTTTCTTTTTTTGAGTTCTTTATTGCCTACAGATTGTGATTAATAGAGGAAGAGTAGATGCATTTTAACATCTTCAAACCTTCAGGTGATCAAGAACACACAACTGTGTGTGTATTGTGGACTATTTCCAGCTCATAATTTAGAGTAAGATGTCATTCTAAGGCACATTAGTGAGAAGCTGTTTAATTATAAATTTAGTAATGGAAGATTTGCTATTTCTGAATATTCAGTGTAGAGAAACTAAATCAAGACATCCATAAGACACTAATGTATTCCTATAGAATAAAATAACTTCTTTAGTCCTGAAACGTAAAAATTTTCTTATTAATTTATCTTGATATATTTTTCCTGAAAAAATAACACAAAATAGAAACATCTTTCCCATGCAATAGTTCAAATTTACACTTAATTAAATTTAATTTGAAGTTGTGTCTAGGCTGACCAAGCACGGTTGTGTATCTCTACACTTTCTGTTTGTGAAGATGCTCGAGGTTTGCAATGGAGTTTAAGTATTTGTGCTTGTTTGCGTGAGTACAGTGCAAATACATTAATACAAATTGCTCTTTGTCAGTTGTAGCAGACTGAACTTTCCGGAACAGCACCATTTGAAGAATCAAAAATATCCATGAATATGGAAAGTACTTCACAAAATATGGAAATGGAGAGAGAAACTTACCACACACTACTATGAACTTTTACAATTTATTTTGCTGTTTTTTTCCTCCATTCTTGTAGCAATCCTCTTCTTATCCTCCATAACTTTATCAGCCACCCATCTTTCTTGGAAAATGATGTTGCAGCAGCTAAAACTAGATAGTTAAAATCATATTATTGTTAGACATCTGTTTGCAAGAGATTTTTTTTTTAAGGAAAGCATAGTCAGATATAAAATAAGTGTTTGTGCCAGATGTTTTAGATGCAGGGGTGGAGGAGGAATGCACAGAGATGGAAAAACAGAGGGAGAAAGATTTTTCACGTATTCAATTCCATTTATGGTGTCCCTTTTGCATATTTGTTTCAAAACATGTAAGAGTAGGACTACTGAAGTAGGTGCATCCAGGATGATAGTATATCACTCTCTTCAGCCTATCACATTATTTAGTGAAAAAGTAGATTTCACAATCTTTAACACCAAAAGTTACACAAAAAAATTTACTTAATGAAGTTTTATGAAAACATCTGTGCAGTGTCATCAAACTGACTTAAAATATAACCAAATGTCTTAGTGATGTTTTTTTTAAAACATGTTTGAAGCTTTAAGTCTATAAAATACTTCAGGATGGAATGGACTTCTGAAGGTCATCTAATCCAACCTCCTTCTCAGAGCAGGTCTAAATAGATCAGATTGCTTAGGGGCATGTCTATTTGACTCTTGAATGCCTCTAGGAATGGTGGTCCCACAACCTCTCTGGGCAATGCCTGGACAACCCTCATAGTAGAAAAGTTTTTTTCTTATACATGATTGGAGTTTCCCATGTTACAACTTGTGGCTATTGCCTCTTGTCCTATGGCTGTGCACCTCTGAGAACATCTGTCTCCAACTTCTCTTTATCCTTTGATCAGGTAGTTGTAGACAGCAATAACACCTTCTCTGAACCTTCTTTTCTCAAGGCTGAACAGCTCTCAGCCTTTCCTTGTATGTCATATGCTCCAGCCCTCTGACCAACCTGCTTCCTTTCTATGATGGGGACATGACTGGCGCTATGCACAGGGGGAGGGCAATGGATGTTGTATGCCTTGACTTTAGGAAGGCCTTTGGCACTCTCTCCCATACTCCCCTTATTGCCAAATTGGTGAGATATGGACTGGATAAATGGGAGAGAAGGTGGGCAGAAAAATTCGCTCAAGTGATCAGTGATGCAAAGTCCCACTGGCAGCCAAAAACTAGCAGTGTCCCTCAGATCAATACTGTTTAATGTCTTCAGTAATGATCAGAGGGACCAGGTAGATTGTATTCTTCAGTTGGATAACACCAAATTGGTGGGGGGAGCAGCATCAATATGCTGGATGTCAGGGCTGCTGGTCAGAAGGACTAGGACAGACTGGAGAAACGGGCTGATGGGAACCTCGTGAAGTTCAACAAAAGTGGGAGCAAGGGCTTGCTTCTGGGATGGAATAACCCCCTGCAACAGTACAAGATCCCTAGGAAGCAGATCTGCAGAAAGGGACTTGGGGGTACCAATGAAAAGTTGAACATGAGCCAGCAGTGTGCCTCAGCAGCAAAGGAGGGCTACAGCAAGACAGGCTGTACTAGCAAGAGCATAGCCAGCAGGTTCAGGGAAGTGATTCTTCCCCTCTTGTTCAGCACTAATGAGACCACATCTGGAGTACTGTGTTCGGTTTTGGGCTTGCCAGTACAAAAAAGATGGTAACATTCAAGAGTGAGTCCAGCAGAATGCTACCAAGATGATAACTGGAGGAGAAATCCCTCATGTTCATAATCACTTCTTAATTCATTGCCAGATATGTTATGTTAAAGCATGTTTAATGTTTTCTAGTTACATTCATATAGTCTATTCCACAGAGAATAAAGCACAACCTATGGTCTCATGTAAAGAAAATCAAGATCAAGTGCCTTCTATCTTTTTGTTTGTAAGGAAATTGTAAGAAAAATTTAGTTTGGACCTTTGGAGGTTATGTGGTCCAGCCTCCTGTCAAAACATTGCCAACTTCTAGTTGCATTCAACATCAAAGTTATATTAGGTTGCTCAGGGCTTTATCTGCCTTAAGCTTTAAGTAACTCCAAAAGTGGTTATTCTGCAAACTCTGTGCCTGTTTCAGTGTGAAACCACTATCACTGTGAAGAATATTTTTCCTCATATCTAACTGGGATTTCCCTTGCTACAACTTGTGTCCTTTTCCTCCTGAAAGGAGGTACCTTTCATTGGTACTTCCAGGAAGAGTCTTGTGCCATCTACTTTATAATTATCTGTGAGGTGTTGGAAAACACCCTTTATATCTTTAGCTGTCTTTTCTTTGGGCTGGACAAACTTAGCTCTCTTAGCTTGTGCTCCTGGCTCTCAGTCATCTTGGTGGCCCTCCTTTGGACTAACTGCCATATGTCAAATTCCACCTTGCAAATGGGGAGCTAAACTGGGACACAGTAGGCCAGATAGTGTCACATTTCAGAATACAAGTGAAAAAACACCTTCCTCGGCCAGCTGGCTGCACTGGTATGAAATGCAGCCCAGCATGCAGTTAACCTTCGTTGCCACAAGGCAACACTGCCGATTTGTGTTTAACCTGTTTTTCTGTTGAGTCTCCAGATCCTTCTCTGTCCCACTGCTTTGTAGGAGTTATTCCATCCTGCGTGTAAGACTTTGCATTTGACGCTTAGGACTTTCAGGAGGTTTCTATCTTCCAATTTCTCCAGCTTAAAATCCCTGTTTGCTGGCCTAACCTTCCATTGATTCAACCACTTGCTCCAAGCTTGTGTCATCAGTGAACATGCTGTGATTAACAGTATTGGCCCCAATATTGACCCTTGATAGCCCCAACTGTCACAGCTGAACTTTGTACTGTTGATCACAACCCTTTGAGTCTGGTGGTCTAACCAGCTTTCTATGCACCTTGTAGTCCACTTAAGTCCAAGTCTTTGCTATTTGGTTGGATAGGAAACCATCTGGAAAGCCTTGTTAAAGCTGAAGTAAATTAAACCTACTGGTCTCTATTAGTCCACTGAGCCAGTTGTCTTGTAACTGAAGCTTGTCACATTGGTCAGGTAGGTTTCACTCTTGATAAATCTGTTTTAACTGTTACCAGTCTTCTTGCCCTTCATGTACCTGCAAATAGCTTCCAGGAGAACTTGCTCTGTAGTTTTTCCAGGGACAGAGGTAGGGATTCCTCTTCTTGCCCTTTGGGAGGTGGGCCTTCCCTTTGCTTCCCCCTCTGCACTCCCCCAGTCAACAGGAGTATCTCCTATCACCAACAACTTTTGAAGATGTGTGCTCCCTCACAACAATGTTGACTGACTTCCTCTGCACTTTTGGTTGCGTCCTTTCTGGTTCAATGGACTTAGGCATGTCCAGTTTCCTTAAACATCCCCTGCCTCCATCTTCCTGACCTGTAGGTACACTTCACTCCCCCAGATTTTGCAATTTGGCACATGGGCATGGAAGGCCTGGGAGCAGTGAAGACTGAGGCAGAGAAGGCACTGACCTCCTGAGCCTTTTCTGTGTCCTTTGGCCCCACCTTGTTCAGCAGCGAACCTAGTTTTCCTTAGTCTTATTTTTGTTACTGATGTACCAATAGAAACCCTTCTTGTTGCTTTTCAAACCTCTCCAGTTTTCAAATCAGTGCTCTTTTCTGCTAACCTGATACATTGGCTGTAATGTGGGGGTTTTTGTAATGTTGTAATGTTGGGTTTTGGTTTTGTTGTGGGGTTTTTTTTGAGTCAACTTTGCACTGCTCTGGTAGCAGGCGCAGAGCTACTTTGCCTGGGCAGTGAGCGGCTCGCAATGTTTAGTGGCTGATGTGCAGGTGTGGTAGGGGAGCATGTGATTTACACTTCCTCCCCCACCATCCTGCTGTGAGATAGGAGATAATAGAAATAGTTAAAATGAAGAATCTAGAATTTTTTAAGGTCTGACCTAAAACTAAAATAATGTTCTGTGTAAATTTTATTTCTTGCACTAGTAAAGCACTGGATGTGAAAATCCTGAAAATATCATCTAAATTTGCCTTCACTGTGCTTAATGTTCTCTGACTGCAGCTTAAGATCTTAGCTGCTGTATTTCTTTATTTTACACTTGTAGCCTGTAATCTGCTATTTATTCAATTTCCCTGATCTAACAATTTATTACATGTAAGTAAGCTTTGCATTCTTATATTAGTAATTAAGAAATTATAATTAAATTTAATTAAATAATAAATTTATTTTAATTGTTCTAAGCTTATTTAATTAAATTTTACATCAGTATGTTTTCTGGAGTGAGTACTTGTATATGGTCTCAGCACTTATGAAAATGGCAAAGTAACTTTTTATAATAAATTCTGAATTACCACAGTGTGTTAAGTATATGTTAAGCAGCTTTATTTGATATATTTAATAAGAATTCAAGAAAATAAAACCAATTTATGTCATTCAGTACTGTAGTTTATATAGCTTTGAGTTTCATATGGTAAATTCACTCTTCTTCAGTTTTATTATGAACTACTATGAAGTGTACTTGGATCTCTGGAGTTTTATAAGATTTGTCATTATCAGAGCAGAATTGCTCTCTGAAACAGAACAGTAGAACAGGAAGGAGTTTGAGATGTACGTGTGTCCCTTTTATTTGCCTATAAAGGAACAAAAGGTTCAGAAAATGCAGGTAGTGTCATTTCCACGTACCTTCTATGTCTGAAAACCTTAACAGTAACAAAAACTGTATGTATGGGTGAAAGCAGTTTTAGAATGGTGAAACACAAGATTGGGAAAGTCTTTTATCTGTAGGGGATCACAAGTTCAGATTTCCTGCAATTCATAGTTGTTAATTTGAGATAGAAGTTGATTTTCAACTCGGGCAAAGAACAGGCATGTTCAGTGATGTGCCAAAATAAAGAAATTGGTACAGTCATAAATAAATAAATGATAAGCCCAATTTGATGTGTTTAGTAGTGGTATAATGTTGCAGTCTGTCAGAACTCAGTGAATATTCCAATATTTATTTATTAATCTTTTTCAACAACTGTTTCCAACAGTGACACAAAATGCCTGTTCCAGACATCTGTATTTGTGTCTAAGTTCAACTTTTGAAGTTTTCTGTGCAGTCTCTAAGATATCAGGGTCCTGATTTCTACAGCTAAAGTTCTTGGTTCTTACAGTTCCTGTGTTATGTAGTCATGAAAGATACTTTCTGTTTCAGAAAGGATATTCTTATTTAATATTAAGTACCTAATGCTAATGTGGCTACTCTTTTCCTTTCAATCTATTTTACTTAGTTTATTCAAAACTTCTTTGCTAAAGTTACCTTTGTCTGCTTCACCCATCTCTGATTTGAATCTCCTCATTGACTCTGCATATATTTTTTTGCTATTCATTATTACATTTAAGGTTCAACCTAATCTTAACGAAGTGAAATATCAGCTTTAGTTTTTGCTTTGTTTGCTCCTCTTCACACTTATGTTCCAGTCAATCCTCTCACCTTTCTGCTTCCAGTGCTTTCTCCCTTGTGTTCACACCCCTCCCCCGCTTCCTTCAGATTCTCCTTTTAAACATTTTTTTTCTGATAGTCATCTTAGAACTAATAATCTTTTCCATATCCAAACTACTTTTTGATGTCTCTTATAATTTTTCTTGTCTGATTTGGTCTGGATTATATTGCTTTGACAAGGTCCTTCACTGAAACTAGACAGCGAAGTCAGAAACTGTATGCAAGCATCCTTTTAAGTCTTCCTGTGTGAAAGCAGAGAGGAACCACTGAAAAAGCTTTTGGGTGCTTGATATCTGTCCATTTCTGCTTACAAATGGCATGTAAATATAAGGTACACAATTATATACAATTTTAGTGATAACTTCATAGAACCTGGAAAAAATATATAGACAATACACTTGCACAGATAAATTGATATATACAACTATAACTAATTTGCTGTATATGGCTTTTAGAATGTGCGTCACCTTCTCATTTTAAAGCATGGCACCTGGAGAATGCATTTAAATCAGAAATAGTGAATGAGGTTACAAAGGATAATTTTCTGTGTCTCGGATGTGCAAGGTACTGTGTAAGCAAGATTTTTAATAGATTAGAGCTTGCCAGTAAGCTATATAGTACATATTTCCCTCTTTCATACAGGCTTCTTCCTTTATTGAGGGAGGAAGATATAAGTCTGAGAGCTTTGGCTCTGAACTGATGAGGAATTTCAATAATAAAAGATAACTTTAAAAAATAATTGCCAATATATAATATAAGGCAGTATGTTTTATAATGTATATTCTTAGCCAGAGAAGTTCCTTTAGAGTGAATTTGGAGGAGAAAGGAGAATTTGGAGGAGAGGAGAATAAAATCATAACTGTTTCCTCAGAAAGTATAGGACAGCCTATAGTATAAAGGTGATAATCTGAATCATATATTCTTACTTTTATTTCTTCTTCAGGTATCAGTTTTTTTTAGTTTTCTGACAGAATTGCTTCTAGTATAAAAGTAATGGTCTGAATCATATACATTATCACTTTAATCTCTTCTTTAGATAGCAATTTTCTAGTTTACTGACAGAATTAAAAAAAAAAATCCACAAAAGGTATTTAAAATTCTTATTTATACATGTTCCTTCTTCTCTGTGGAAACTTTATATTGCAAACTGATG
Source organism: Morus bassanus (assembly GCA_031468815.1). NCBI lineage: Eukaryota > Metazoa > Chordata > Aves > Suliformes > Sulidae > Morus > Morus bassanus. The sequence goes on along the minus strand of CM062567.1, from coordinate 50,168,964 downwards.
CCAAATTAAGCTTTAATTCTTATAATCATGAATGCTTTGGATGATAAAGCTTTACTTCATTAAGCTATGTTTGTAGTTTCTTTTTACTGTGTCTTTATTAGATTAAAAAAAGAAGTGTCTGGAAGTTGTTTTAGAATAATGATGGAATACAGGGTTACTTCCTGAATTTTTCAGCTTTTCCAATGTGTCTTTATCAGTATTTTGCTTTTACTCAGGTGTATGTATCTATACACAGTATAATATAGAAAGACAATAAAATATTTTATCTTAACATTTAAATGAAATTATGCTATTTTTAGGTAGTATGTTGGTTAGCATAGTGACTGTATCTTCAGTGCCTCCAAAACTTCTAGTGCACTGTTAAATTTTTAACAATCAATAAAAATACCCAGTAGATTCAGTTATTTCAAATAATAAAAGTAGATTCTTTGACTTTGATTTGCATTTTTTCTTTTTCACAATTGGAATAGAAAGACGTGATTAGAAGTTCTCTTTTAGCAGTTTACATCTATTTACCCGGTTTAGTATTTGCTTTCTCACTCAGGGCTCATTGTCACTAAACATCCATGACTTTAACTGGAAAGAGATATATCTGCAAGTGTTCAACGTGACTCAATTAGGAGCTTTAAGTGCACTTTATAAAACTAGTTGAAATCTAAACCCAGTGAAAGTGGAGTATGTGCTTCTTTTTGATACAGTTCTATTCATAGATTTAGATTTGATCAAGTTCATGACATGGACGGAGGTTTACTGTTATATGGAACTGCTTTACTCATAACTTGAAGATCTATTTCTGTTCACTAACACAGCTTATGTCCTGGTAACATGACAGGATGACTCCTTTAGTTAAGAGGCCAAATATTACTTTAGGTCAGGCTTCCCTTTCAGAGAGCTAATAAATCAGAAAATGGTACAAGTTGTGTTGCTTAGACAGTGCTCAGGAATAGATCCCAGAGGAGCTGAGATGGACAATTTCACGTGGCAGCAAATGGAATTACTCTGACAGCCTCATTGAGTTTTTAGAGCACTGTGAAGATACATGACCTTTTTCTAGCCAAAGTACCAGGCCTATCTGGCACAGGGCATAACTCATGTCAGCAGTGGCTGAAAGGAAATGAAGCACATCTTCAGGACCAAATTTTGTGAAGAAAAGCTGTAATTGCATCTGGAAATTTGTTAACATTCATAACTATTATTGGCTGTATAATGCTTTGATTTTGATTGATCAATGGAATTATAGTGCACTTATTAAGTGTTTCTGCCTGCTTAAAGTAGCAGTGGAGTTCCAATTGGCATTTCTAGTAATCACTTCATATATGAGAGATTTAACTTGACTATTAGTGTTTCAATTATGGATTTGATTTTAAATGCATATAGTCAGTTTGATAAATCCATGTATTTTTACCTTAACTGTTGAAAAAAAACCGCAGACTGAAATTCAGAAGTATAATTCACAGAAAAAGATTAAAAATTAACATTACTTCTAAAAAGTTTTGAGAAACTTAATTTTGGTAAACATGTATGTGTGTTTGTATTTAGGCCTTTAATAGATTGAAATAATACAATATATTTCAGTAATAAAAACTGTAAAAACAGAGAAACCTAAATCCTCTTTGGTTTCATGGCTGTAAATCAGAAGGAAGACCACAGAAATCAGTAGAGTGTTTTTTTATAAAAAGAGTGTAACTAGTTTAGATGGGAATTGGCTTTGGTATATCTTTTAAGTATTTTGAGTAGAGCTGCAGTTCTTTGGGAGAACAAGAAGGATTAGCATGAAAATGATGAATACAGCTTTTTTTTAATCAGCATTATACTGGAGTTTCCAAATATTTCTACATCAGTGTCTATATTTTAGAATACCTAAGTCACTAGAAGGGAAGAGTGGATATTGAATATATTTTTAATGAAGTATAAGTTCTGTTCTTCTGGAAGGCTTTTGTGAAAGGTTTCATTATCATTGTTCACAGTTGTTGGTGGTTCCGATTGTCAAGGTAAATGTCAGAAATCCAAAGGTTAGTAGGATAATGTGGAGATTAGTTTAAGAAAGAAATCAATTAGATATTATGATGAATTATTTGTGAAGCCAGGCTATGAGGTAGACTTGACAAATTAAATTGGTTGTCCTTTTCATATTAAAATTCACTCTTGCTGAACTCAAGAATGCCATTTAAGACATTGTTGAAAGACTTCACTTGTTCATAGTTAAAGAGTGAGATAAGGTGAGGCAATGCACTGCCAAAAAACCACCAGCAATAGATCTTCCACTTCTGTTAAGGTAAAGATTCTGCTTTTAAGTGAAAGCAGAGTGGAAAAAAAAAGAGATACTAAAGAAAGGAGGTGAAGGGGAGAAGAGAGAGAGAGCAGAACCTCTGCTTTTAAGCGATCTGTATTAAGTTAAGCTTCTGTTGGAGTCAGCAACAGTTTTCTTGAGAAAGAACTGCTGCCATGTGATGTTTATGATGTGCTGATGGCTCGTGATTATTCTAACATGTTTTTTTATTCCACAGAGATGTTGTAGTATGAATAGTCTTATGTAGCTATTAAAGCTACACATATAGTGGCTTTCTACAAATGATTTTGCAGATAAAATTATTTGATTAGTATTAAAAATATGAAGGGTTCAGATTCCCTAATGGCAAATTAAGGAATTGATATAGTACATGGGACCCAATGGTTTCTCCTAAACATTAGTCAGGTTGTCTGTTTCAGAAGAGGAAGAGAAGGGAGTTATTCCATAACTTGACTTGCAAGAAGGCTTTTTCTTTATCCCAGGGGGTTGTTGGCTCTTCTGAATAAAGATTTTTTTAATGTCATCAATTTTACTTTTTTTAATGTAACTATATATCTCATAATCTTGCTATTCAGAGCCTGTTGTAGTGATGAGTTTCGATACACCGACATTCATTCATAAAGCACTGATCATGGAACACCTCTAACATAACAAAACCTTTTCATTTTTAGTGACTGCATTTAATTTAGTTTGATCATTTGGAATGGAAAGATTTAGTATTAAATTGTAGTTGTATTAAATTGTCTTTGCAGTAGAAGAGAAAGTGGGGGGGAGTAGGATCTGTTAACATTGTCGCAAGTTGAGGTTTCCTATGATGTGACTTTGGCAAGTATCAAAATTAAGAAATCACACTAGGATAATATAAATGGAATAAAATATGGACATGGGCAGTAGTTTAAAAAGAAATCAAATGTTTGCATATGAGTTTTCCTTTCCTCTGCTTCCTATAGGAAGACCGGGTAGTGAACCATTTGGCAGCAAAGATCATTGAAAATGTTTGCACTACTCTCTCTTGCCATGCACAAGGATTTATTACAGGAGAAATTGGGCCTGTCTTGTGGTACCTTTTCACACATTCTACAGTAGATTCTTTGAAGATAACTGCTGTTTCGGTAAGGAATTTCCTTTTGTGATATAGAAACATTTTGGGGTTTATTTAAAAAAGCATTCTGAATGGAAAGTGAAATATTTTTGAGTGTGTTTTCTCAATGTATGTGTATTTATAGTTCAGATTACATTAAAATATATTTACAAACTTTTTGAAATTGAAAAGTGCATGTATTACAGTCCAGTGCTTATGAAAAGTCCTTGTGAGTTATCATTTTCTGGAACATATGTTTTCTTATGCTGGTGGTCATAAGTTATGTTTGAAAAGTTTAATCTTTCAAAGAATCAATTAAATAATTGCAAAATTAAGATTTTTTTTTTGTATGATGTTTTACATGAAAAGTGTTTATTCTTCTTATTGCAGACTTGCTTAGAAGACATATTTGAAATCATCATGTTACTTTCTATAAAATTATCAGGGCTAGTCTTTGCCTTGAATTTGTAAGTTAATATAGGATGATAATAAGGCAAACAGGGCTATAACATACAAGCAAAAGATTTAGAACAAAAAGGTTTGTAAGGTAGAAAATATTTAGCAGGGTTGTGAGTTTAACCATATCTCTTGTTGACAAAACAAAAGCCTTAGCCACCAATACAGGTAATATTTTAGAACTGAACAATAAGTTGATTTATTTTAAATTAAGTGTGATAACTGAATGCTCATTTCCTGACTAGAGCTCAGGCTAGTTAATGAGTTTATTGTTGGCTTCCCAGATGGAAAATGGTAATGTTGCTGCTGCAGCAGTATACACTTAGACACATCTAGTACTGAAGTAATAAAAAAGAGAGAATTAAAAATATATCTGGTGTGTAGCTGAAGAGATAAATGGCAAAATAAATTTATAATTTTTAAAAATATATGTATTAATCACTTAACCTCAGTGTGTATTTGTGGTAGAGTCTTGCCTGGGAAATAAACTGCTCAAATACTGGGAAAAGTTGTTGACCTTTTAGAACAGTAAACTTACTTAGTAAAATACATGTTACAGAAGCCTTTGTTCTGTGGCACCTGAAATTCTTTGTAAAAACTTAGTCTTAGAACTTTTATGGGTAGAGGTTTGTCAGTCTCTAAGAATGTAAAATATATGTGTAATTCTTTTTCAGAGCATTTATAGCTTAAGCCTGCTTGTGAGTCTGGCTGGTAGGCTGGTTTTTCAGAAAGGCTGCTCTTGAGACTTTACCCGTTTGATCTGTGAATTTTACCTTACATCATGACTGTATATATGGTAAAAGACTAGAGATTAGAGTTATGATTTCCTTTACTTATTGACTATTTAAATAAGTCTGCCTAATCCTTTCTCCTACCGCTACTTTTGCCATAAGGGATGTTTTGTATCTTGTGCTTTCAGTTTTTGTCAATCATTAGACCGGGCAGTTGTTATTTGCTACTAGATCATAGCTATTTATTCTTATCTTTTTCAACTTCTCCTTAAGTTTTCCTCCTATTTCTCTGCTATCCACTTGGAGAACTTTTCTTCAGCATTTACTATTCCCTTGACTCCTACACAAGACTTCCAGAGCTGCTGCACTTGTAGAGGCCAGTTGGACAGTTTCGCCTGTTTTGTGTGCCACAGTGAGCAGCATATCCCAGAGAAACAGTCTGTCTGAACTACATTCAGACACTTAGCAAAGCAAGATCACCAGAGGAAATGTCACTGGGCTTTTTTTTAATCCTCTTGAAAAATCAGTTTCTTCTTGGACAATACTATGCTTGAGGTAGGCAAGAGCCTTTTTTCTCCTCGGTATGATGCGGAAGTTATACTTCTGATTCTCAAGAATACATTTGTCATCAGTGCAGGCTCACTACAGCTTTTTGTAGCAGTGGGCTTAGAGGTCAGTATCATCAGTGCCATACGGTTTGCACGCTTTGCCCTTAGATTAGGTTTCTAGTGACTATGAGAAGAGGGGGTTGTTGTTTGTCCCTCTCTATCCTCCGCCTGTTTTGAGATCCCAGATCATTCGATCCTTCCAAGGCTGTAAGGTTGAGGTGAACCACTGAGAAATCTTTTCTTTGTCATAGTATTTATGCTATGGGTAGCTAGCCTCTCTTCAGCACTAGTGGAGTTGCCTTTTTTTCCGTAGCATCTAATGAGAAGAAAATCTTCATGCATTTTATCTGGAAGGTAGGAAGAAATCTTTAAGAGGAAGCTAAAACCTGAAGAGCTCATTGTGGCCTAGTTTACTGCTCCTTTGTTTTTCTCTTTTTCTTTTTGTGTCCATTGACAGCCACCATTACTTACTAGTCAATGGGGCTTTTTAAATTGCTTAGTTCAGTCGAACAGTGCTGGCCATTTGTGTTGTCTCTTCCAAGTCGAGGGAGGTTGAAAGTATCATAGGTTTTGAGTTCCTCAGTTCCTTCACCTCTTGTCACTTCAGCTGTGAGAAAGCAACCTGATCTCTATAGGCTTCTTGCTCAACCAGCAATATTAAATGTGGTGAGATGTATAGTAAGTTACCATACTTACACTGTAGTTCAAAATTAAATCATCAGGCACTCCTGGGTTTGCACTCATAAGACCTGCAATGACAGTGTTTTTGCCAAGCTCTTACCTCCTGATTTTTTTTTCCTTCCCTTTATAATGCAAATTCAAAGACTTAGTTGTCAAAGCTTATCAGTCTGCAAGAACTACTCTAGAAACCCTCTTATAGATGACATATGTTAGGACAAAGCAGTGTGTTTTAGGAGGTCATGATAGCTGCAATTACCACGATTCCCCAGAGAAACTCAGCTGATTTTTGGGACATCCTTTCAATGGTAGTTGTCAATCTAAGTAAGAAAGATGCCTTTTTATCATTCTATTAACGTTCTCTGTCAAAGTTCCTTAGCAGAGCATGCTTTAGTGTCGATGCCAGCGTTTTAAAAAGACAACCAGGTTGTGTGTGCATGCTGAGTTCTGCTGAGGCAAAAATTTCTTCAACATATTGTAAAAATCTGTGGCATAAATGTACATAAGGACAATGTAAGCAAAAAAAACCCAAACCTGTTCCCAACTAACATTTCTTTTCCTGTGAAGGCAGTAGGCTTACTGGAGATCATACTTTTCCCTTGGGTAGTTACTGAGGCTTTAGTCATGCTGGAGGTAGAGCTTGCTCCAGACTAACATATTGGAGAGCTTTGAGTGAAAGGAGCAGTGAAGGGGACTGCAAGAATAAGAGACATTCACTCTTCTACATCCTTGGTCCAACTGCTTTTTTTCTTGTTTTTCTGGTCTTCATGGAAATTATTGCTCTCCATGTAGCTGATTCCATCTCCTTCCTCCAGACAGATCACTTCACAAAAGTGTGCTTGGGTCTGAATGTGTTCCTGGCTTTTCCCCTCCACTGTTTTGGGGATTGTGTTCTTTATCAGAAGTATAAGGTTTAATTATTTTATACCACATATGAAGTGAATTGGACAAGGAAGCTTCTAAAGTAGGATACACTAAGGTGGTATTCTAATCCTTTTGCTACTTTGTAGAGAAACACTAAAGTAATAAGAGGGTGAACTTATTTGTTGGATTTATTACCCAGTGCCTGATATAAATAATGGTTATGTATTAATACTGCTGGGGTATTTGGGTCTATAATCTTAATTTTAGAAAAAACAACCAATCAATATTGAAATCTAGCACAGGCAGATCTTTTACCAACTGAAGTTTAAAGAGATTTCAGTAACATACTAATTTTTAAAGTAAAATACTAATGTATTCTCCAGCTATATTATAATGTACAGTTTCTACATTCATTAAATTGTTGCTATAGATATGTAGGCAGTTTTATTCTGCATGACCACATAAATTGAGATCATCAGTATCCTGTTGTATTTTATTATGCAGTCACTCCTGCCTTGTTTGAGTGTATCCTGAAGAATTTACTCTTGACTGACGTCTATATTCATGTGTAAAAATAAATTTTTGTTAAGAAATGCATGTGTCATATCTTTACCTAGAGCTAGCAGGCTGTCTGCAAAATGTATCAGCAGTAAGGCACTATGGAATTTTACTTATGATTATCAATCAATAATAAAAATATATCAAGAAGATGCTCTGCCTTCAGTCTCTGGAGTGAAGAAATGACATTTTACCTTGTCCTGCTTGTCAGAGGTGGCAAATGGGGACTGTGTCTCAGTATTTTTGCTCACTTTGGAGTCCAGCATGCCTCAGGTAAATATCACAGATTTTGCCTGTAGGAAAGCTATATATTTTTATCATTTTGCTAGGCTCAGAGAAGAAGTAATTCTGTAAGGTGTCAGAGTGATATTCTGACAAGCTCAGCAGCAGGAATACTATTTTCTTTTCAGTATACTGGAAGTTTTTAATTTTTTTTAAAACAATTTTTAATTTCATTTCTAAGAGATCACTATTTCTGCTGGTGGAGGAGTAAAAAAGCATAAGCCACTTAAGTGGAAACTAATTTGGGAAAGCTCGACACAATCTTTTGGGGGTTTGTTTTTGGTTTGTTCTGGTTGTTTGGTTTTTTTTTTCTTAAATAATTGGTGCTGAATAGTTTCTTTCAGAGACTTGGGTATTGCAGATGCATTAATGCATTAATTCTCAAACTTCAGAGAGTGATGGAGTACATCCTGAAAGGGTGAATGTTATTGAGCCATTGTATGGCATATAAGACCAGAAGGCAATGGACAGGGCATAGATCATCATAGAAGCGTAGAATATCTCAAGTTGGAAGGGACTGATAAGGATCATGATGCCAAGGTTGGAGCTGCTGGGAGGAAAAGGTGCTGGTTAAGGCTGTGCAGAGAGCAAGGACAGAGAAGCCAATTCCAGGAGAGGCTCTGCCAGTGCCTTACTCTCACTGTGATAATTTCCTGTTCCAAGACCGCATCTGAGAGACGGTGTGAGCTCTACTCTTACCTCTTTTCATCATTGGTTCCCAATTCCCGCTCCACCACCTTTTGACCTATCTCCATATGTTCTCTCCAGATACTGGATCTATGGAAGTGGTTTAGGACACGTTGTTTTCTATCCCCCATTAAATTCTATCTTCTGCTTTTCTGCTCAGGCGTTGGTTTCACTCATACAGCAGAGCACTCTGTGACATACAAGCTAATGGGAGTTTAAAGCTTCTCCCCTTGGCTGTTGGTGAGCTGGAGCTTTTGCGCTGTCTCCAAAGCTGCAATATGATCCTAGAAGGCAGCCATGTCTTTCCCGCCAGATTTGCCTGGAGGTTATCTAATGGCCTGTAGCTATGGTCACCCTTGTTTGAAGAGGTCTGTAGCAGACAGCTAAGGCATTGGCAAATCTGCATGCACCACATTGCACACCGAGTTAGCTCCACGTTGCTTTGACACAGTCTGTCCCTAGGTCCCAGCAGTTCACTGGTAATGTGACGCTTGAGGATATGTTTAGTGAATGCGCATAACTCCTGCCCACTGGTTTTGAGAACTCAGACTAGAGGTGAAGGGCTGGATTGTATCCTTGGGGAAATAGAGCATGCTGTACTGAGAAACTGGGATTGAGTGTCTGTGTTCTAAAAGAGGTAAAAAAAAAGGGGGGGGGGGGGGGGGAGAAAAATGCTGCAATCGATATGGTTCCTGGACCAGAAAGGACAAGGAAGAACAGGAGCAAAGTATATGAATGGTATCAATAAAATGTCTGTTTAAAAATCATGAATTCTTGATTTATTATCTTCCATGCCTTCCTATTTTTTTTTGTTTATAGCGTGTTTTGAGTAATGTTTTGAAGGGCACTGGTGAACTGGGCAGTTTCTGAGATTCTTACATGGAAAGCTTTTCTCTGATGATAGTATTCTGTGGGTGTAATTGACTATAGTTTCTCTTAAATGAGACCTCACTATTGAATGCACACCAGGTAAGCAGCAATTTCTGAATATAGCTGGTCTGAACAGAACAAAGAAGTGGTAATATTGTCTACTTTTCACAGAAGAAAGTCACGTTAAAAATTTTTCCCTAAAACCAATTCACATTTTCCCGTGAATCAAATAATTGACATAATCTTTTTTTCTATCCTAACACTACATGAAAGCCAAAGAAAATGAAATTTTAAATGTCTAAAGAGACATTTTCTTTATCTGAAGAGAATTACGGTATCTTGAAGGTTGCATTTCCAGAGGTATCAAAAGGAAAAGCTGTGTTGGCTTGGAGATTAATCCACCCTGGAGGTCATTTGATAATATTTGTTATGAAGTAGCTAAGTTAGTATACACTGAATAGATTTGTGCTCACTTCACTAGAGTATAGTGAGTGTCTGCATTTTCGTTTAGAATTGTTTTAATCACTCATATTTGTAAGTCAACCATTTGGAGAATAGCTTGTATATTTACTATACTAAACACAGTTCCTTAACAAATATCTAGATCTAAAGTAGTACCTAGATCTAAAGACAGACTTCAGATAGTGAACTGCTACATATCAGATTATGGTCCATGAGCAGAGAGAGAGAAGAAAGATGCCCAACTTTATGGGTGACCAGAATTTCTGTGGTGTGTGCCATCTCCATATTTTCAGCTCCTTGTGCTCCTTTCTAGTACAGTGTTACCTGATGCTACCTACATTCTGTGCTGATAAAAGACTCTAGCATGGACTATGCTGCTTCATCATTCTTGTTCTCTAGAGGGAAAGAGTAATGTGATTGTGTTTGATGCTGATGTTGGTGTACCAAATAGTTCAGTTTCAGCTGCATGGAATGTATAGCAATACATTTAGAAGAATTCCAGGACTCTAAAAATAAGTAGCCTTTTCCCCTAATATTTGTCTTATTCATAAAACTTTATGAATTCTCTATATTCCTAAACTATTGGAAAAATCACCACGTGTTTTTATTCTCCATTATTTTTCTTGAGGTAATAATCCCATTAAATAGCAATGATTTTTTTTCACTTTTGTAGGCTTTATGCAGAATTACTCGTTACTCACCTAATGCTTTCCAGAGTGTTATTGAAAAAGTGGGATTAACAGCTGTACTAAATTCCTTGGTAAATGGAATATGCAAAATTCAACAGTACATGCTCACCATGTTTTCAGCAATGTTGTCATGTGGGATTCATCTACAGAGGCTGATTCAAGAAAAGGTTTGATTTCAGATTATTATTCACTGGCATGGAATTTCACTAATGGAAAGTTAAAGTTGGCTCTGGTAGTGTTTTCAAAATTCTTAACTCAGCGACACGTATCTGAATAGCAAGAAATGAGGAATGTGTTTATTTTATATTTTTATTTGCTTAAAATCTAAATAATGTGTGTAGTTTTTCTTTGTGTCTCACAGATCTTCAAGAGCTGGTACTAATAGATATATAAATTGCTACTGCAGCTAGAATTCAATTAATTCAGAAAACTCCAGCCTGACCATCACTGATAATGGCCCTAAGGAAAAACAATAAGGAATGCATGAGTACAACTATTTGACATAGCTCTCTTAGACATTTAAAAGAGAAAATAATGAGTGTCCTGATTGAATCTAAAGCTGTAATTTATGCTCTCCTTAAAGGACCTTAGGCCAATTTGTAAGTGAAATGTCTTGCAGAAATTAGCATTTTAATAACTTAGGGTTTTCTTTTTAGTGTCACTGAATAAAAATACTGGTTCTGATTTATGTCTAATAGAGTTTTTGGAAGAGATGATTAAAAGTTTTCTGTTTTAATCACCAAGTTATTCTGTGTTTAGAGAAATAGTGTTTATGTTTTTTGGCACTAAGTCTGCAAAATTCATAAAGAAAAGTAGTCCCCCTTTGCTTGGAAAGGATAAAAATCACAAAAAAAAAAATAGGAACTCTAGCTCATGTTTTCATCAGTTACTCTGTTGTAATGTATACTACTGTTTTTGATGTTGGGTGGGAGTGTTGATCTGCTTGAGGGTAGGAAGGCTCTACAGAGGGATCTGGACAGGCTGGATTGATGGGCCGAGGCCAATTGTATGAAGTTTAAACAAGGCCAAATGCCGGGTCCTGCACTTGGGTCACAACAACCCCATGCAACGCTACGGGCTTGGGGAAGAGTGGCTGGAAAGCTGCCCGGTGGAGAAGGACCTGGGTGTGCTGGTGGACAGCCGGCTGAACATGAGCCAGCAGTGTGCCCAGGTGGCCAAGAAGGCCAACGGCATCCTGGCTTGTATCAGGAATAGTGTGGCCAGCAGGAGTAGGGAAGTGATTGTCCCCGTGTACTCAGCACTGGTGGGGTCGCACCTCGAATGCTGTCTTCTGTTTTGGGCCCCTCACTACAAGAAGGACATTGAGTTGCTGGAGCATGTCCAGAGAAGGGCAGTGAAGCTGGCGAAGGGTCTGGAGAGCAGGTCCTTATGAGGAGAGGTTGAGGGAACTGGGGTTGTTTAGCCTGGAGAAGAGGAGGCTGAGGGAAGACCTTATCGCTCTCTACAACTACCTGAAAGGAGGTTGTAGCAAGGTGGGTGTTGGTCTCTTCTCCCAAGTTACCAGCCATAGGACAAGAGGAAATGGCTTAAAGCTGTGCCAAGGGAGGTTTAGATTGGATATTAGGAAAAAGTTTTTCACTGAACAAGTGGTCAGGCACTGGAACAGGCTGCCCAGAGAGGTGATTGAGTCATGATCCCTGGACGTGTTCAAAAAATGTGTATATGTGGCATTTCGGGACATGCTTTAGGAGAGACATGGTAGTGTTGGGCTGATGGTTGGACTTGATGATCCTAGAGGTCTTTTCCAACCTTAATGATTCTATGATTCTATGCTGTATCCTCACAGTCATCTTGACGATTCTGAGGGAGATTAACTTGGTTTCTATACACGTTGTTTTAACGACAATGTTTAAATTAAAAAATAATCTACTGTTTTCCACCCATCTCTTCTTGTAGCCTGAAATCACTCACTCTCTTCCTAAAAGTTATTTCTGTGCCTTGTCAGAATTTTGGCAATGTGTTTTTGTAAACACGTGCCAGCTGGCCTTAAGCTTTTCACAGATTACACTACAACAGCACTAACAGGTGGCAAACTGTCCCGTAATGTCGCAGTTTCTAATAGTGCACATTACTGTGAGTTGGTGGTATAGACGGAGAAGTATGTTCAAAAAATATTTACTTGAACATTCAGTGAAAGAATGCAATGTGTAACAAGCATATGGCTACAGCATGGTGTTTTCTGTGAAGAATTTCTTGTTTATAGAGAACTTACATTGCTAAAAGGACTCCCTTTCTGATACCGCAGATCTTATGAACTATTTTAATTAAAGTTTTGATGTTATAAAAATAATCAACTCTGAAATTCTCCAACTTGTTATAGGAAAGTAGAAAGTATTTTGTTGGCATGCAGTACAGAAATGGCTGAAACTTTGTGGGTTTAAAATTGCTGCTTAATCATTAATGAATTGTCGCAGGTGTTTTGTGAACAAGTGTTGAAATTTTGCAGATTAGAAAATTGAAATATAAACAAATATAGCCATTCTTTTAACAGCTTATATCAAACTAATGATAGAAGTGGGAATAGTGCCCAAAGCTGTAACTGAAAAAACACTGTACTTTAAAAACTGGTAAAGACGGTCTAGTTCTACTGCATGTGCCCACATTTGGTAACTGTATCTGCCTTACAGCTCAGATAAATCTATATCTCATATAATGTCTATTTTACTCAAATTAGATTGTAGGATTTTGGAAGCAGAAACTAGATTTCTATTTTTCTTGAATAGGATCTGAAAATATAATTCTGCTCCTGAATTGAACTGCCAGGTACTGTCACATTATATGGAGTAATAATATTTTATTGCTGAAAACTGAATTTAATAATCCATGCAGTTTTCAATATTCCATGAGCATGACACATAAGTCCTTAATGAGAGAAGGGAAAAGAAAAAACAAGTGGGTAGTGTTGTCCTACAAATATTTTGCCTTCTGTAGAATTCTTGTGGCTTAAGAGGCAGAAGGACCTCAGTGTTACACAGAAGGTAGTGACAAGGTTGTGACTCTCTTCAATACAGTTGCTAACCAACATATTAAAAGATGCTTAAAGACATAAATTCAAGAAGGAGGTCATTTAGCTTTGTATATGTTATCTGTAAACTCCCTTAGCTTACAAGACTCAAGGCTGACCTTGTTTTCTACTGCCTTCAAGAACAGCGGTGAAACCAGTTACAAAATAAAAGCCGGAAGACAAAGGAGAAATGCAGCTCTGTTATCTACACTAGTATAAATTTTCAGAGAACTACAATAGCTAAAAGGGACTGCTTTTTGTTCCTGTCTGATAGAGCCTTTCTATTTTAGTTTCTTGTCTTGGAAACAAAGAAAGCTGAAATAATATTTTTAAAATCAAGTGTGGAAAAAGAACTCAAAATCAAAGATCTTTGACACACTATAGCAGTAGATAAAAAAAATTGCTAATTACTTTCATCTGGCTATCAAGATTCACTTTTGAATGAGTGAAAACCAATCATATAACTTTTTGAATGCAGTTAGATTCTTCCAGAGGTCGGATAATGGGATGGGTTTTTTTATTTGTTTGTTTTTTCTCAAGTACTAATAAGCAAACTTATTCAGATAGTTACGGCAATACATTGTCACAACTGCATTGTTTCTTCACTTCTCTGCACCACTGGCCATAGTCTCTTTTCACCTTGGTCATATCCAATTATGGCACTGAAAAAAAGCAGTATAAAGGTGTTATAAATATTGTCCTCATATTTCAGTTATTTTTTCAATTCTTTGTCCTTTACCTGAATGTGGACAAATAGCTACCTCTGTTCATGTTTTTGTCAATATCACTATGAATTAATAAAAAGATATAAATGTCTTTAACAAAACCTTTGTACCTCAACTTACAATATTATGGAGGCATTTGCAATGCATAGAAAGGGAATTTGAAAATACACAGCAATACAACAAATGATTGCTATTGCAACTTCAGTTCTTGTGTAGTGAAATAGTGGTCTAACTGTTTTCCCCTTGTGTAGTCAATTCGAAAGCATCGTTACTTTTTGTGATTTGTTTTAAACTTGCTTTGCAGTATTACTAAGAATATCCAATATAAAACCATGATCTTGTTGAAATCGACAGTGCATTCATTTGTAATGAAAAGAGTGTCCTTACCCTGCAGAGTCTCCATGGATACATCAAACAGTTGCAGGAGAGGGAAGAAAAATATAATAGTGAAACGATTAATAATTAATGTATTAGATGGTATTTCAGCAATTTTGGGCTTTTCTGATATATTGAGTTCTGCAGGTCAGCAAAGATGTGCTTCAGATTTGCTGTGGATAAACTGTTGCTGTTTTGCAGTCCTCAGACCAGCCAGAAAATCAAATTTCAAAATGTCACATTTATTTCTGTTGTGGTTTAGCCCCGGTCAGCAACTAAGCACCACACAGCCGCTCGCTCACTCCCCCACCCTTGTGGGATGGGGGAGAGAATCGGAAGGGCCAAAGTAAGAAAACTCGTGGGTTGAGACAAGAACAGTTTAATAATTAGAATAAAACAGCAATAATACTAATATAATGAAAAGGAAAATAATGAGCGAGAGAGAGATGAAACACTAGAAGAAGAGGGAGAGAAAAAAAAACAAAACCAAAACTGAACAACAAGTGCTGCAACCGCTCACCACCCGCCAACCGACGCTGCCGGTCCCCGAGCCGCGATCGCTGCCTCCCCCAGCCAATTCCCCCCAGTTAATATACTGGGCATGACGTCACATGATATGGAATACCCTCTGGCCAATTCGAATCAGCTCTCCTGGTTGTATCCCCTCCCCTCCCGGCTTCTTGTGCACCTGGCAGAGCATGGGAAGCTAGAAAGTCCTTGACTAGTGTAAACACTACCCAGCAACAACTAAAACACCAGGGTGTTATCAACATTATTTACATACCAAGTCTAAAACACAGCACTATGCTAGCTACAGTGAAGAAAATCAACTATCCCAGCTAAAACCATGACAATTTCTTAAGCCAGATTATTAGAACATTCCCAGATAAGTCTGATGTAACTGATTTGACAGTATTGTCTTAACCCATGGTAACCACCACATGGAACATTGAAATATTCTTGCTTTCCAGAGCATGAGGACTGAAAATAGTTTTGGCTTGTAGTTGCATGTGTCTTTGTCACAGTGTCCCTCTGCTTGGTCTATCAGTCCATCTATGTTAGCGGGCAGTGTTGCATTATATATAAACTTTCACTAAGTCTGAGGTTTTACGGGGTTTCTTAATGTAAAAACTTTTTTGTTCTTTTGAGTAATTTCATAAGAAAACCCAAACCCTCAAACCCCACAAAACCCCACTTCATTAAAATTTCAACCTTTGCTTTTAGTAGATTGTAATTTATGAACTTTACCGCTGGGGTTTCATACTGGAGGAGCTACAAGTCATGCTGCATGAGCTGTTGAAGTGTTTAAAGCAGTAAACTTTACACAGTTTATGCTTATTAACCACAAGATTGAGGAACTCTTCTGTTTATGAAGTAAATTACAGAAATACAACAAAACAATTATTGAATAATTAATAACAGTTTGGGTTTTTGGGATTTCTGTAGTTACTGTCTATGCTGACTATTTTTGAAGACAGTGTTAAAATGGTATCAGAGTAAAATCTGCTGGTTTGTTGGCCATCTCGTACACTCCTGTTCTTTTTGCAGAACTGTCTCTGTAAAGAGGTATAGTTAATTGTTGCAAAGTCTGTCTCTAATAAATTACATTCAGCATTGATTTTCAGTTATAAGTCATAAGACAATGAAGTTGTCTTTCAGTTATTCTGTCAGCAAAAGAGGGAATTTGGATAACACTTGGTATGTTAAATGTGTGTCACACAGGACTTTAAACTTTGTACACAACATGCAGGCACACAGTATGCACCTCTTTATTCTGTAGTGTCACTCCCTTGAGAATTCAGCTCAAATGTTTGAAGGTAGTTTTTGTTGATGAGGCCATTTGAGCTCAGTCTAATTCTTGGATAGAGCCAATTGACTCAGTTTGTAAATTCTGGCTCAGTTCTTTATTCTGATAATTTTTTTTTGAGAGAGATTTGAAGTAGGGTTAGTGTTTTCAGAACAAGGTATTCTGATCAAGAGCTGTTCCAAAAATACCATTGCTGCTGCCAGCAAGGTCATCTTTTAAGATGGACTTTTTTTTTTTTTTTACACCAAATAGCCCAATTGGTCCTTATAGAAGATGAGGACAGATGAGTAGCAGATATTTTTATTCCTCAGAGGTAGAGGATACTCCATATAGTTTTGTCTTTTTTTTTTTTTCTTTTCCCCTTTAGTTCTTCAGGAGTTAGAACATAACACTGGACAGGGCATAAATGATCCTCATCTTACGCTTTTTACAACTCCTAATACCTAATTCTGTTGTTGGTAATGAGAGCTCTTTTTTCCTTCCACTAATTCTCTGCTTTATTCCCTTAGATGCTGAGGCAGTACACGCATTGCACATCTTTCCACGTGTCAGGCCACATTCCAGAAGCTAGAGCAGAAAATCCTTTCAGAATGCAGGGCAAAACAGAGAGAGAGAGAAAAAGAAGCAAGCTGTGATTTTAGAATCCAGTCAGCTAACCATTGTTAAACTTGTGAAGGGAACTATTTTGTGGTTATTCTTTATTTCTCACTCTCCGTGTTAAACTTTTTAAATTATTCTTTTGTTTGGATTTACAGGAAGGAAGGAGTTAACAGGATCTTAGCATCTTACACATTGACTTTATCATAGGAATGGAGAATGGTCAGTGGATTAGGAAAGTCATGGCTCCTTAGCGCTTGTGGTTTATCCTTTTTTTTTCTTCCCAAGTCCTAATTTGGGTTGTTCCTTGAAAAATTGTTCTTCACTTCATGAACCCAAAATAAAATTAGTTTGGATAAGTACAATCAGAGAAGGTAAAAACAGTTTTGCTATTGATTTGGAGCATCTGTTGTATAATTTAGGGTCTGATGTAGACAAGATTGTATCCAACAAACATCTTGTTTCTAGCCTTCCTGCATAAATGGGAATTAATAGGTAAACATTTAATATTTGTGCTGAAATATTTAGGTATTCTGAAAAGTCTTCAGTCTTCTTTTAAAATAAATATATTAAAATATCCATGTTTATCCTTAAGGTAAGACATTTTAAAATATAAGTTCTATCATATTTTGTTGCTCATTTTGTACCATTTTGGACATAGTTCATTAGATAGTGCTGACTTGTTGCAGCTCTTGAGAAGATGTACGAAGCAGCTTTGCACTGGGCCAGTCTGTCTTGGATGCAATTTATTTAGTAGCGTTTTATGGATCTGATTTTTTTTTTTTTTGCTATGAGTGACATGAGAAGTACCCTACTAATACAGAATGCACATGAAAATGAGCAAATTTTAAATGTATACCATGTTAAAATAGAGTGCAAGTAACCTTTTCCCATGAAGTAATATTAACATATTTGTGTTTATTTCCACCAAGGATTTTGTGACTACAATTACTCGTTTACTTGAGAGTCCTTCAACTTTTATTCGAGCAAAAGCCTTTCTGGTCCTGCTACAAGTTTTAATTAATAACAGGGAGATGTTGCTACTCAGTTGTCAAGCAAGGTAAGGTGATAACGGAAGATAATTAGAGACGTAATGTTTATTTTCAAAGTCGTACCTGAAATACTTTTTAGAAGAAGTGTGGAATTTTTGAGCCAGTGTTTTAGGAGTGAACTATTTTCTGTGTGATATGAATCCTTTTATTCATGAGAATATCAAGAAAAAGATGTTGTCTTTTGTCCGGGGTCATCAGGTGATGATTACTCACAAGGGGAAACCACTGTCTTAAAGGGAGAGTCTGTCTTTTAAAGTAACTTCTGGTCCCAGTGACCATTAGCAAGGAGCAGATTTTGCTTTGGGCAGGATGAAACACATACTACAACAGTGAGTTATTGCTATGGTGGGAAAGCAAAATAAAAGGGTCTGTCATGTACCGTCCTCATCTTGGGGTGTGGTATAATCTATAGTCATTTCGGTATGACACATTCAAGGTAAAATAATATTTCTGTGGTATTGGAGTGATTTATATAATGACCACTGGATTCCTGTGACTTTTACATGAAAAGTTTTATTTGTTTCTATGTTTTAAAATACTTTGCAAGAAATTACTTTTCTAAAATCCTCTTTGACTCACAGTGGAATAGTTGTTTGAATTTTTGTGTCTTCTGATGGCACAAAAACATTCCCATATCAGATGAGGAAATTAAACTTTGTTAGAATGTAAATTGTGACCATGTTTCAGGGGTGATTGGAGAAGTAAGATGGAAGACATTTTATGTGGGGTTTATATCTTCTACTGTTCAGTAGAAGAACAGCAAAATGTAGTATAAAACCAGTTTTTATGATATTGGAATAAAGCAGGTTTGGAACTGAAAGTAAAAAAGGATGAGGCTTGTAAGTCTAACTACATTTACAGCAAATACAACTTCATATCTTATATTGATATTTGAGAAGAATTAAGACTTATGCATTGGAGCTAAAAGGCTGGGTTGGAGGGAGCAGGTGAGTTATACCATGAAGCCATTGTAAGAGGACATCTTGTGGGTGCTGTTGTAATATACCTCTCCACTCACATACAAATCTGTTGATATCCCAATTTTTGTAGATCATAGAGAATAAGTACTGAATCCAAGTTTCTTTTTTGATGTGTATCTTTTTATACTTCCAGAGAAGTTTTATCAGGTGATGTATTCTGGTTAGTGACAAATGTCTCTCAAGATTTGTAAGTGACTTTTTGAATGGTTCCATTTTTAATGACTGCTGCTATTCATATGCTTGTTATGACCGAGTTGTGTGTTTGGAGAAGTGTCTGACAGAAATCCTGTCCTGACTGCTACTATTTGTTTGTTTATGCCTAAGGTATTATGTGAAGGAGAGGAACTTTATCAACAATTTGATCTCTTTATTTATAATGCTTTCCAATAAGCAGCCTTTCTGAAGAGAATGTACTGTCAATTTGGGATGTTATTTTGTATTGTGAATTTTGGCTTTATCCTGCTGTTGTCTTGTGACGCTCCAGACAGAGCTGATTAGGGACCCATACGTAATATAGCACATTAGGTAAAACAATAGGCAAGCCGTATAGCAGCTTTATTATATTGATAAACTGTTTTTCTTAATTTGTTGTGTTTTCTTTTAATTGTTCTTCAGTGAACAGTATATTTCTTGACAGGATAGATCACCTACACTAAAACCTTTCTCTTATATCCAGGAATTAAGATGGCTACAGTAGGATGAAAGAGAAGAAATGTCCCATAATCTATGGAGACAGCTACTTTCGTAAAATCCTGAACTCTGGAAGAATTTTATTAAGTCCAATAGAGATAATGGATATTCTTTGACTTATACTGTTCAATTCTTATTGGTGTATTTTAGTTAAATGTCTCCACTTCCATGACAGAAAAGTTACTTCAAAATTAAGACTAATAGATTCAAAATTGCTAGTACAGTAAGCAGTAATCAGCTGGATAACTGTTGAATATGTTTGGTATACTTGAATCTCTTTATGAAGGTGTTTGATTTGAGAAATATCAAGAGTAGTAAAATATGCATAATTTCTACTTACTGGTTTGTCTTTAGCAGTTGCAGTTAATGCCTGTAACAGGAATTATATTGCTTTAGATTATAAAATCTGTTTATGACAAAGATAATCAATATAAGGCAATTTTTCAGTGTGCATCAGTTAAAGGATATGATGCAGCTAATAAAACAATCAGTAATAACTCTTCCATGGCAATACTGCTTATATTTCTACAGCTTCAATTAAATGTTGTTCAGTTTGGCATTGGAAAAGGCTTTTGTTTAGTTTATTAATCGAAATTATACATACCTTTGCAGAGATTTTTGTGATTTTAAAAAAAAATATTTCTCTGAATCTGTTGTAGCATATTTTTAAATTATGAAATTAGTTGTGGTGGGAGTGTGTAATTAAAGAGGTTGACAATGGATGTCACTGAGGAAATTCCACTAGGACTTTCCAAAATACTTTGAGATTTCGATATCTGTGGAAGAAAAGCATTTATACATAATATCAAATGTAATTTTGAAGTGAATTTTTTCTCACACAACATGGATACAATTCACCTGTTACTCTTTTTTTCTACCTGTCTCATGGTAGTCCATTACATACCTTTTTTCTTCCACATGTGATACAGCTAGAGAAGATACAAGACCTTTTAGGCTGAAATAGCACTTGTTTTGCTTACAATATGCAAAATCATTTCTTTTGCTAATCACCCTGAGTTATCTAGTCTTCTTGTTTTCTCCATGATTTGCAAAGTCAGGCTACCTGTTAATGAGGGGAGGGATACAACTTGAAGTTTTGTTGAGACTTATAATTTCACCATTCTCTGAACTAGTAGTAATTTCTGATTAGTCACATTGAATTGTTCTTTCTGGATCTAAATGGTTTCAGAGAATTTCCTGGGTGAATAGAGACTTCCCAGGGAATTGAACTTCCTTCCTAAAGAATTTATTTAAATCTCTTTTTCTACTGTCTGCAGAGATGGACCCTTGTGGAAAGATAGGGTAGTATGCCTGACAGACTTTCACAGCCTGCAGAAGCCTAACTATGCACAAAAGCATAACTTTTGAGCAAAATTCTTTCTCTGTTATCTGTCCCCCCCCTCTCATATCTTTTAAATTTTCAGATCTTGTATACGTCCTCAAAGAAAGAACTTCCCCTGGAGACCTATTACTGTCTTGCATCTAACATAGCCTGTTGGCCTTATATGTCTAAGATTGGCCTAGAAAAATAGTGAGAAAAAGAACAGAGAAGTTTGGTACTCAGTTAAATGGGAAAAAATGGAAATGGAAAGCAGGAGGGAACAATTACACAAGTCACTGATTTCAGGAAAAAAAAAAAAGCAAAGCTGTTACCAAACTAAAAAAAAAAAAAAAAAAAAAAAGTATTTAGACAGAGAGAAATAGGGATTGACCCTTCTTACTAGCATGATCTGTCATCCAGTGTTGCATCTCTGTAAAATAAACAATGTATCTATATTAAATATTCTTTAAAAATCTTCATCATTTTCTGTTAGCAGAGGTTGCCTAAAAAATGAGTTATTGAACTGTTGGAGTAAATGTACTGTATATGTCCTCAGAGCATGCAAGACATTGCTTAGTTTCTTGGACGTCTGTCATTCTCTGTGAGCTTCGTGAACTGAAGGGAGAAGCGGGGAGAAGATTGCTAGTGAGAGACCTCCTGCTTTTAGATTCAGTCATCCGGTGGCCGCATGCATTTTTCACCCTGTTGAGATGCTGGTAAAGTTGTAGCTGAACCTTATTGATATCAAAAGCTGATTTTAAGGATGTTGAGGGTAAATGTCACTGATAGAAAGGAACGAATGAATTTTAGAAAACAGTCCTTAGAGACCTTGTGAGGTTGCAGGGTCTACCCTTCTGATCCAGGTCAAGGTTTGTTATGCTTGAGAAATATTTTTTAACGATGGGTGGAAATTGCTGGGTATTCTATGATCTCTTTTTGACAGCTGTTCTAATTGTTAACTATTCCTAACACTCAAAAATCCTTATTGTTTTCTCATTGAAATTTCAATTCTACAGGTTAAGCACAGCAAACACAGAAAACAATGTAGTCTCTTTCCTTTTACAGTGACTTCTGTATATTTGAAGACCATGTCTTACCACATCTCTGCTCAGTCTTCTGAATTTTGACTGAATCTTCTCTTTTTTTTCATGTTGATCATCTTTTACAAGTGAACAGTTCTTATACTTTTTTAGTAGACCTCATTCCCATTCCTGTTATTCAGGACTGTTAATTCTCTGCAGTTCTCCTTTTTGCTCCATGCTTCACATCTTTTCTCAGAAAACTTGGGTTGTTTTGCTTTTTTTGTGTAAATGCTCATTGATGGCCATATGATACAATAGAGGTACTTGAAGAAATGTTTCTAAAATCAAACTTAGCTTCATAGACAGTGATTTATTCCTCATCATACTTAACTTATTTGTAGTAATGCCTATATTTTTTTTCATTTATTGTTGAGTATAAGACAAATGTGTGCATAATATGAATTGAATAAATGTATTTCCATAGGCCTAGTTTTGCTCATTAGACAGAACGTTGAGATTCTTCAGGGAATAAAAGTAACTGATGAATTGTTCTACATATGGCTGGGGAATTTGTCAAAGGAAAACAGAGATACTAATCCTTTCCTTGCCTATATATGGATCTGTACGATTTTCTCGAGACAATGTTTAGTTCAACAGTACTATCAGGGAAAAAATAGTTGTGCATATTTTTAGAAAATCTTTATGTAAAAGAAAATTTTGTGATGGGAAGGACAACACAAAAAGAAAGAACTCATGAATTTATGTAAACTTTGTATCTTTCTTCTATCAGAATAAATGAACACACTTTGTATGCTTCTCAAATGTGATTAACTGATAGAGCATGCTTTTAAAAAATGAATCCCCTTCCCCCACCCTGCAATAAAACCACTCATTCTGAAGTATATTCACGCTATTTTACTTAAAACTTACAGATCTAAACACATTTCCATATAGAATGAGATGATTGTTAAATCATGGAAGTGTTTTCTTAAAGAAAAAAATGCATGCAAACTCTGATCTTTTGTCATGTTTTTGTTCAAAGTAAACAGCTTTTGAGTAAAAATTACTTGGTTGTCTGGAAAGGCTAGAGGGCTTTATACTGTTTTAATTTAAAACATACAATTTTTTATATTAAAAAAACTTAAGGTTTTTTTAAGGAAAATTGATTTGAAGCCTAATGTCAGATTTTTAAGAAGTTCTCTTCTACCAGACAAATCAAAATTCCTTGTAATTTAATACAATTTCCAGAGATTGCAGGAAAAATAAAAGATGTCCCCATACTCTCTGGTAAGTGTTAGATCTGGGCTATTGCAGAGGTGAAATGTAGTTACTGAATGGGTCTTTTGATTTATCTCTATCTTTGTCTCTGTAGCATGGTTCAGGAAGGATAAGGTGAGTTGTAGTATTCCTTAACAATCATGTGTTGTTTAGAGGCCTAATCCTGCAAAATGCGTTCTTAGGTAATTTTTATTTCATGGAGTAAATTGGCTTTTTGATGGAAATACACACCTCCTAGGATAAAATTTTGTGTTTGTGAGTCCTGCAGTTTTGTTGCATATGCTTGAGGCAGTTTAAGTTATTTTCATACTCCTATAGAATAGCATTGATTCTAAGAAGGGTATTAAAAAAAACCAACCTGAAGTACATTCTTAAAATCCAAGCATGGATTTCACTCACCAGTGGCCGATGGTTTTTTGCACAGGGCCCCCAGGGAGTTTGAATGTGAAACAAAGATGTCGATATTGTACTCCTAAAGGGAAGTCTGGCCCTTCTGTCTATTCAAATGAGCATTTTAAAATATTGCCTGAAGCATTCTGTTAGAGGTGTGTTATTAAAGCAACCTCTTGTAAGTTAGCCAATGGCTAATAAATCAGTTACCATAGTTTACTATGAAAAATGTCAATCTGCAGAATGGCATAGCTACACAGCACTCATCAGTTAGAATGTAGGCATTGAGTTTGTCTTTAGAAATCTTGAACACCAGATTTCTAGAGAGAGGATGTGAGGGTACTTTGGACATTTCTCTCTTTCAATATGGCCATTCTAACTAGTGCTAACATTTTGATAGGCTGTAGTGTGATTTATGTAGTATGATTTTTCTTGACTGAAAGATTGATCTCTTGTTACATTGACTTAAATTGTTCTTGCTTTAGGAATTCTTACATGCTGAAAATGAATGTCTTTAGTCTTTTGCTCATATTGCACATATTGGTCATATATTTCAAAATAAAGGAGATTTTAAAATTCGTTTCTAAGTCTGCAGAGGGTTTCACTTCTTATGTTAGCATCATATATTCATTTAAACTAGTGGAGTTGCACTTAGAGTAGCTTAAGGGTTTTTTTCCTCTTGTCCCTTGACACAGTTATTTTGTGTTATTTTAAAAATGGATTTATTTCAAAGGGAAAGTCTAAAATCTCAACAAAATTGCAGAGCCAAAACTAATGTACTGTCTTGGTTGTAACCACAGACACTAGAAATGTCTGGTTCAGTAGTATTTCTGAGATATAGTGTCATTTTTTTGTTATGAGAGGTGATGTTTTGCACTTGCTTACATGTAGACTCGTGATGTATATTGAAAGAGACAGCAGAAAGACCACGCCAGCAAAAGAACAGCAAGGTGGCAGTGAATACCTGTCAAAATGCCTGGATCTTCTCATCTATCACATTGTGCGGGAGCTGCCAGGAATTCTAGGTAAATTCAGTTGGTTAACTGAACAAATCTTACCTTTGCTTACTCCCTCAAGAAACCTTACATCTCCATACATATATAGGTGGAAAGACTGTATTGTCTGATTACGTAAAGTTTGCATGATATCAGCTTCATGAAGTTTTTTAGTTATGTCATGATCAGATATTTTGTATTGGAATGCATGATTTCCTATATTAATGTTTTGTATCTGTTGAATGGTAAGCCCCATCAACTCAGTCAGGAATGAGGCCCAAATGTACAAGAAGTTTTATCAATGTTCTAAAGATATTCCAAACATTGAAAAACCTAAGAGCAAATTTGTCTCATAAAGCCCAGATCTAGAAGAGATGCAGCAGGGCAGACCCATGAGTACATGTTAATCATTTACACTGAAACTTACATGTTGAGTATTTGCTACAGGCAATTTTTCTGGAAAATTTCAGCCTAGATACTTCAGTTGTTCTAGATGTCTGAAACTGATTTACTCATGCATAAAAAAGATGGCAAGATTTTCTCTGAGAGAACATCCATGCTACCTCAGCCCATCCCTTATGCTTAGGAATAAGGACTTGAAGTTTCAGAAAAGTAGCTTTTGTGCCAAGGATGTGCATTTGGACAATTGTGAACATCTGCTCAAATTTCACTAGTATTTGAGCCTTTGGAATGATAAAAAGCTACTTTGAACTTTGTGCTGTTCATGTATGTTCAAACAGAAATTTGCTTGGGTGTAGCAGCTAAAGTCCTGCCATCACTGAATATGCTCAAACTTGTCATAGTGGGATGAGGTACTAGGGAAGAGGGGACTTGCAAGGCATGCGTGCAAATAGGACAAAACCTGCAAATTGCAGGGCATGCTCTGGACTCATTGGGCAAACTAGAAACTAGAGTAGAAAGAAACTAGTTTGAGAGTCTGGGGAGTCAGTCAAGAGAAGGTCATGAAACAGGATGAGAATTTTGGCCATTTGTACAAAAGTAATAAATAAAATCTTGAAAAATTAAGGAGGATCTGTTGATGAGATTTGAACATAGGGTTGATGTTGAATAAAAGAAATATCACAGAAATTACCTTAGATGACTAAGAATGGTGGGTTTGTCCTTCTTGAAAAAAGCTGTACTATATGTTATATGAGGAAAGATGAGGTTTTTATTTGAATAAGTTAATTAGGAGTGAGTAAAGGAAGAAAGGAAGGGAGGGAGTTAGGGAGGAAAGGGAAGAAGGAGGAAGGGAAGTGGGAGGAGAGGGGAGAGAGGAAGGGAAGAGAGGATGGTAGGAAGAAAAGGAAGGAGAAAGGAGGGAGGGGGAGGAGAAGGGAAGGAACTAAGTGGAGATAAGGGCAGAGGGGGAGAAGGTATGGAGAAAGAGAGGGAGAAGGAAGATGGAGGGAAGGAAAGAGGGAGAAGGGAGGAAGGAGGAGACAAGAAGGAAGGAAAGAGAAAATGAGAGATTGCTGTGGCCAGTCTAAATCATCATTAAAATTCTTATTAGAACTTCTGGTGGGTGAGATCTCCCACAGAATAGAGTAAGAAAGCTAAATAGGCAGACAAGGAAGGAAATGCTGTGAGTATTCAAGAAAAGAAACGGAACAAAACCAACCCTCATTGTGTATGCTTTTTCATTAAATGAAAAAACTTTTTTTTTATAAATTATTTTCTGATGAGATGATACCTGATTTATTTTTTGTCTTCTCTACATTATCGCTAGAATATTGAAAATGAAATGGTAGCACTGCAAAGGTCAGTAGACCTAAATGTCATGCTGCTATTTTAAAAGAAACTTTACTTCTTATGGCAATGCAAATTTTTGCCTTGCTGCAAACACCTGATCCCTTTTTTCTAAATAAATATCAGGTTTGCATATTGGCTCTATTTCAGGATTTTGAAGTCTCAGGCTATAAGTTTGAGGCAGAAATCCACCTCCTACTATGTGCATGTACTATATGGAACTAATATAGTAGGTCCTGATATTTCCTCAGAACCTGAAAGTACTATATACATGAAATATATAGTTACTATCATTATAATACATAGTGTATCAATTGTGTTAACATGTATTCTGCTGCATTTTTTTACTACTGATTTACAATTTCAGTGCATTCTTGACAACTGATATATCAAGCATGATTTTTACACTTTGTTTTCCTTTCCAAGCTAGATTTGTGTGTTGGTTGTTTTTAGTATGATAAAGCTATCTGTCCATATTTGCCCACATTTGTCAGAAGGCTTTTTTATTGTTGCAAGTATGACAAAGGAACATGTTCTGCTTGAGGAGGTGAAAGCTATGGGCTTCTAAGAAAAATAACCAGATTTGCAAAGTGGAACAGTTAAAAGCAGTTTAACTGTTGATTTAGAATTAATCCTAGCTGGTTTTTTTAATATGCATTTATGTGTAAGCTCCTTCCTAATCCCATCATCTTCCACCAGGTGTAGCTATAAACCAAATAGATTAACAGGTTGTAGAAATTGGCCTTAAAGATACATTTAAACAAATGAAATAAATTGTTAAGCTTGTGGATGATTTTTAAAGTTTTCAGTTGTTGTAGGTGAGAAACTAAATTTTATTTCTGCATTTATAGTATTTAACCTATTTCTAGGAAGTAGATGTAAATTGCTTAGATCATGCTAAAAATTAAAGTAACCATCTATCTAGTTATCAACTGGAAAATTGGCAAATATGAAGATTATATAGGCCTTAAAACATATGAAGAGAATAGATTGTTCAGTACATTATTTGTTCCTAACCACAGACCTGTTGAATTATAGTGTTGTGAGTAATTCAAAACAAAAATGTATTGATGAAAAAACCAATATTTTGGTTTATGTGTTTGGAGAGTTTTAGGCAATGCTTTCTTTTTCTTGAACAGTATATTATAGAACGAGTCAAATCTTTAAGGCTAAGTATTTTTACAATCTACTTTAGTGCCAGGCTCTGTCATTTCTGCTTATGTTGAAAATTGAACTCCATGGGAGCAGAAGAAAAGCACTGGTATTATTCAACATGAATAAACTGTGACTTACTCTGAAAGGAAGGGTCTTTTCTGGCATGAAAATTGTATAAAATACCAAATCCCATGCTTTATTTGTTTAATGTCTATGTGATTTCCCTTTTACAGTTTTGTGCAGCTCTCTCATGGGGGTGGGGAGGAATATAAGTGTTCTTTCAAGACACGATTTGGCTTTCAACATTTTCAGGCTATAGGGACAGGATTTTCCTTCTTTGCATATGAGCCGTGACTTTTCTCCTGCTGCTTCTGTTCTTTATGCCATGCAGAAGGGGTCTTGCTTTTCTGAGACAATAGTTAACGTAACACAAATTTAGCATAATGTTCTTTTGATTTTTATATGTCCTTTCTGAAGTTTGAAGCATAAGTTTTGCTATTGCAGTTAAAATTTTGTTCCCTCATTATTGAGTTTGAGGTTTGTTATGGAGGCAACTAAGTTCTCTCATTGACCTGCTGCTACCTCTTTTATGAGAATGCGAGAATTCCTGTTGCTTTAGGTCACTTGTGTCATAGTTAAACCTGTGTATCAGAATGTGTGTGTGCGTGGCTGGTGGAGGGATCTTTTGGAAGGCAGGGGGAAGGATGTTTGTTTCTTTCTTCCAGTGGTACTATGCTGCAGGAAAAACATACTGCTTGAGCACTATGTCACCTACTAATCATGGTGAAATCAGCTCTTGGTCAGCTGGAAGTCATGAGAATTTTGCTTTTTATTTCACTGGGAATAGAATTGCATCCATGGAATTTCAGGAGTATAATTCCATGCATATGTAGCCACCTAAAGCCCGCATAAGTCCACCCTGCCAAGAGGAGTAATTTCATTTTTGCTTCTACACCTGCCTTATATTTCTATCCTCACTGTTTTGCCAGAAGTCACACTTGCATGCCTGTCCCTGTAGCCAGAGCAGGAAGTTGGCCTGGCTGAACACTGAGCTAGGAAAGAAAAGTGCTGGGTCACCCTGATTTATCATGCAGTCACATGAACACTACTTTCAGCAGGAGGGAGAAGGCGGGATTGAACAGAAGATACTGGAACAGAGATGTTTTATATGTCACTTGGTGTTGTTTAGTAAAGCAGTTATGTTAGATCAGTCTGAAATGTTCTTTTCTGTAGGTGACATTCTCTCTGCCTTAACCAATGTCTCTGGACGTAAACACCCATCAACAGCTCAGGCCAAACAGCTGAAGATGTGCCTTCCTATGATGCCTGTAGTGCTTCACCTTGTGACATCCCCGGTAGTTTTGTTGTTGTTGGTTTGGTTTGGTTTGGGTTTTTTTTTTCCCAAAAATTGTTAAACAAAGGGCAAACTCTTGCAGTTTCCCAAAATCTAATTTCTGCTGATCATGATCAGAACGGATAAAGTAGAACTCTTACTAATGTGTAGATATGTTGATGAGTATTCCAGCTATATAACAGCATTAAAAATGTAAGCCTTATTTTTGCACATTGTAAGACAACTCTAATGATAGAAGCAAATATATATTTTGTCCTCTTTTTTTAACATGGCTGTGAAATACATGTTTTACTTTTTCTGGTCATAAGATATGCATTTAATGTAATTTTTTCAACTTTTGCTGAATTCAAATAGGTATTTCGTCCCCAGATAGTCACAGAGGAGTTTCTTTTCAACTATGGGACCTTACTTGTGAGTATAACCACCTAAGTTAAATCTTGTTTACAAAATATACATATGCATACAATTTTGGGAATCATTTTAATGTAATAAAATGACATTAAATTTATAAATTGGAGAGAGAGCTTTATCCTGAATATAAAATTTAAGCTTTGATTATATTCAAAACTGTATGTATTATCAGAAGATATTTTCTGTAGTAATCTATTGGGTCAAAGGGAAAATATGCTATTCTGTGTTCAGGTATAGAGAAACTCTGTATATGTTGGATAAATTGAAAACTTCCTGCGTGCTTTATTTTAGAGTAGAAAAATTTAGCTCTAAATTAGGTAGTATTTTATGAGTAGAAATGAAAGATAATATATATTTTATATATATTAGATATACTCTAATCTATATTTAAGGTATTAATTCCTTTTGTCACCTTTTTCTTCTTGCCAGTACTTCAACACTGTATTTAGTTGATGAAGAGCTGAGTATTGTAAGATACAGAGCTATTTGTCTCATGTTAACACCTAAAACCTATTTATGACATTAGCAATAGAAAATGAACTTTTTTACTGTGCCATAGGCTAGTGTAGCAAAAATGAAGTAGTACTGTTGTAATGTATTTCCTGATATGAAAACAGTTGTTTCTGCTAAATGGGAAAAAACCCATATTCTGAAAATGTGTATCAGAGTTAAGCAAATACTTTTAAGTCAATGGGTTCATAAATGACAATTAGGTATTTACTTCCACAATAGCATGAGGAAATGCTTATCAGCTAGTTTAAAGTTTACTGTTCAGGTTCCCTTCTCTTGCTCCTTTGGCTCTTGATTCCAAAAAAAATGTGGGTTTAATTTAGCTCTACTAAAATATTTGTATAAAAATTAGCATTAGAATGAAGAAAAAAAATGTTAAAACTGTAGATATTGAATTACAAAGCCTTTTATCTCTTTGAAGCGTTTGTAACTAAGCAGTAGTTTTATTAATGGTTTTGGATCAACCTTCTAGAAGGTGAAATTCTTCTGTCAACAATATAAGTACAGCAGACCAGGCACAATATAAGTTTTCTTTTGATGTTGCTCCAGCTTGCTTGAACTACTGACTGAGGAAGTCAGGCTAGTTGTACTAGGACAGCTTTCCTCTCAGATCAAGGAGGAGAAGATTACTTTACTGAGTATTTCCTGCATCTTGTCCTTCTGTCTCCATCAAACAAAGCAATTCAGGAACTTATATATACTATTTCAATTTACACATTAAAAAGGGAGGACAAGTAGTATATCTGAAAAATGAATATCAAATTTGAATCCATTTTATAGAACCGTGTTATGATATGACTAATGTAATTACTTCTGGAAGAGTAACTATCCATTCTACCAAGCAAGTCTGCTCTGGAATTTTGTGTTTAGCACCATTCCCACTGACATCTGTAAAGGGACATTTGATCATCAGCTTGTACTTTTTCAAAGTACTGTGCTGTAATTGAGGCCTCTAAAACTTTAGCAAATCAGTCTTTCAGGTTTTTTGTTTTGTTTTTGTTTGTTTGTTTGTTTTCTGATTTATTCAAAAATCTTACTCTTAACAATAAGAAATGATTAGAAGTGGAAAGATGTGTGCTTGGTACCTGGAAGGAAGAGTGTAGTTATTTTCCTGTAACTGTTGTTCATTGAGATTTTTTTTTCTTGCTGCTTTGAAGTTATTTCCATCATCACTGTAATTTTCAGTACTGTTGTGCAGAGAAATTGAGAGGGAGTCAGGATAGCCCTTTCATGTTTTCAACTGTGAACAGAAATACATGGAGGACATGCTTTGCCCCAAAGGCACAGCTAATAGTAGGCTTATAGCAGAGTGCATAGGGCACAGACTCACCTATAGTGGAATACACACACCATTCCTCTCTGTTGCTTAAAAACCCCCAGATAGTTGGTTTCTTGTATAAACACATCTCCTTGTGTTTCTAATATAAAATTAAGGAAATAAGCGTTAGTAGCCATAACAATTTTTACACCAACTATGTTGATTTTTCCAAATTAGTCTTGAGACTGTGTTTAGGTGTGAAACTGTCTTAAATGAGCAAACAAAATAATACTCTCTTCCAAAACAAGTTAATTAGATAATAACTAGTAATTTTCTTCAAATGATCAGGAAGATAAAATAACTGGGTTTTTTTTATAGAAGCAGTTGTTTTTTATGACTGTCTCTGAGATGCATTTGAATTATGAAATATATAATTAGTTTCTAACTCTATTTTTAATTAGAGAAGAATCCTTCAGATGTTTCTTACATACTGAGAAAAAGATAACCCATGTAGACACTTCTGCCAATTTAATATATAATAACAAAATTTTAATTAATAGTGAAATATAAAACAAACATCATTTTCTTAATGCTTTACATCATATAAATAAATAGATATGTGTCTAATATTAAATAACAAAGATGTTTATCCACAGTAAATTCTCTGTGTATTAAATACTGCATTAGTAAAAAAGAGCATACTATAAATTCTGCTGAGAATTTTTCCTTCTTTACCAAATGTTAATAACATGTCTTCTGCATCTCCGATGAAATAAACAGCTATGCATAGAAGTGAAAGCAAAAGAGTGAAATCAAGATTAACAGGCAAAAGAATAACGGGTCTAATTGTACAATATTTCTTAGCCCAGATTATTAATATTTCATTGTCCCTGTTCCTCAAAATGATGACTAATTTAGGTGATTTTTAATAGAAGGTTATGCATTTTTGTATGTTCTCTTGTGTATAACTGTATCCATAGTGTGTAGTATGCATGGAGATCAAAAACATGGTACAAATAACAGAAAATTGCATTTTCTGGAGGGTCTTTTGGTCTTTTTAGTGAGTTATTTTAACATAGCCATGTCCAACGTAGTTCAAAGTCGTCTTAGAAATTACAGTTTTCTGTTAACAATAAAGACATTTAATTACTGTCTATTTAGCTGGAAGTGTTATCATTCCTGACGTTGGACCATGCTGTACTCTACATTTAAGTGTCCAGCAGCATTACAGACCTGCCAAATTGTAACAGCTAGATCATGAATGCCTTCAGTCTTTTATATCTTAATTATTATGACAGTGTTTCCTAATGTAAGTGAATGAACATTTTGTATTTACACAGTCCCTTAAAGAATTTCATGTTGTAATTATTCAGTGACTACACTTCTTAATTTTTGTTTATAAAGTGTTGTAACATAAATGCCTCTTCTGTAGAATTTTATCGGATCGCTAGATTCAGGAGAAACAAACTTGGATGGAGCAATAGGTAAGGCAACCTATGATATTGCTGTACTTTTATAAGCAGGCATTATAACTGTTGCATTTCATAAAGAAATACAATGATTTTTACTAATAGGGCAAGCTGCATCAGAAGAATTGATTAAGACTACTTTATCAACCTTTGAAGCAGTAACACAGCATCCTGTCTTGTTGACAATCCATCGCTTGACCGTAAGTCTGACAACAAGTTAAATACTTGCAGACTAATTGGCCTAATTCCATTGATAATAGAATGTTTTCAAGATTTAGAAACTGTTTAAATTATGGCTTAAAATGTATTCTGGTTCTATTTGACAGGAAAAATCCTCATTGTTTATAGAGAGATTTAATTTTCAAAGAAGCAGCAAGGCATTCAGACTCAGTTTGCTATATTTAGTTGAGAAGTTAAAGGGAGAATGAGAGGGGCTTAAAGTTTAGAAATAGCAGTTCTTAAAATGATTTTCTTGTAAATATAACACTTGATTATATAAATCTTTCTTCAGCCTCAAAGTGAGTATGTCGCTATATATTAGTGAAAATTTCACCACTTCATTTGTCATTCCAAGCTATGTTAAAAGCATAAAGACCACCTCTGAAGGCTAAAGATCCCATTTCATCAATACTCTTCCTGATGAGATCATCAAGAGTAACAGTTTATAGCAGTTATGGTGGGATTTTTTGTTTAGATGTAACAGAATGCTTTAGTAAAAAATGCATTACAATTACCAAACCCACATACTGTAAGCTTCTTACATCACTAAAGATTAGTTTTCTTTGAAGTTTTTCATTAAATGATTTAATTTGAGCAAAGCTAGCTGAAGCCAGAACAGTTATATTGTGAAAGAGTTGTCAGCAAATCAGTAGGTTGGAATACTGGAATCGGTGATTGACGAATCATTGTAACCTGTACCGGTGCATTTTTGTGCCTGAATTCCTACCAAAAGTGTAACCCACCATACTTACTGGGGTGACCATTTAATTAAAACTGAAATTGATGTGTTTGTATTGGAATTAGGGTAAGGGCACACTCGATATAGCACTTAAATCAAGAAAGGCATAAGCAAATTGGTAAATTCATAAGAATGAGTGATCTTAAGGATTGGGCTAAATAAGAATGGGTGATCTTAGAAATCAAATGTTTTTAGAAGCTGAATCCTATTTGGTGTGTGTGTGTGTGTTCAGTATTTAATTATAAAGCCTTAATAAGTGAAAAGACTAAAATTAATAAAAATATGTATAGGAATTTAACTAAGTTTAATGTTTATTTTCATTAATGCTCACAAAAGAGTGGTATTCAAGAAAATGGTCCTTATGCACAAAAATCTAACCAATTAATAGTCAGAGGGGAAATAGTACAGAACTAAACAGATCAATTTACTTTAATACAGCAAAGGATGTTCTGGGAAAGAAATGTAAATGTAGGTGAGGTATGAATACCTATTGGTATCTCCTTACATGCCTGTCAGCCTGCAAGTCACTGTGTTATGACTGTATCATTCTAGAATCACCTCAATTTTTAAAAATAATCGTCTTACTTCTGTGGGTTATCAGTGTGTCTTATATTGACAGAAATATCTACTATTTTTAATGGAGGTCCATTAACATTTACTGAAATTGCAATACCTTGTGTCAGCACATTAAATAAAATTCCCCTAGCTGTTTAAACTTTAATGGCCTGGGGTTTTTTTTCCCTGAAAAAATAGCACCTAGGAGACAGCTGCCCTTTACAACCCTTCTTCCCCTGCTCCCATCCCCACATTCAGCAGAACGTTGTATTGAAGCCAGGGAATGATTATCCCACTCTCTTTTAAGTAAGCCTGGGCTACCAGTAGGTGAGTTTTATTTAAGTACCTGAATTTCTGGGGAACAGTTTACTTTATCGCACATGTTGAAAGTTTTAGGTGTTTATTTAAAATCCATCTGAACACTTTGCTTAACCTTATGTAGCTAGAGAAAAAACTTCCTGCATGTCCAGCACTTGTAAATTTATGACACACAGCTCTTCTGTAGAATAGTTTCCCCGATTTCGAATAGGTGGATATTGAAACTTATTAACTAAAAATAATCATATCCTTGTCAATGAACAGCTTTTTTTTTTTTTTTTTTTTTTTTTTTTTTTTTTTTAAGAAAATAAAAATCTATTACTTCATTTGCCCATTTTCATAAGTAACAACTCTTCCTAATTTAAAAGAGCCCTCCTGACACTCAGCAAATAGCCATTCAGGCAAAAAATAAAGTGGAGAAATTGCCGTGTATTTGGTATGTTAAATTCAAGAAATTGTCCACTGTAATTAATAATCTCTAACCACATCTGCCACTAGTGGTGCAAACAGTAATTAGTTTAATACTATTTACTAAGTCTAGTGTGCTAATTATACTTGAATGTACAGCATACATTACTTTTTAGT
The DNA here is from genome assembly GCA_031468815.1 of Morus bassanus. Taxonomy (NCBI): domain Eukaryota; kingdom Metazoa; phylum Chordata; class Aves; order Suliformes; family Sulidae; genus Morus; species Morus bassanus. Next base: position 50,134,129 of record CM062567.1, on the reverse strand, counting down.
AGAAAGTGGTACTTCATCTTCTATGATGCATACAGAATATTTTTGGAATTGCTGTTACTCAAGGGATATCTTCTAATTGCTGCTTGCTGAGCATGACTAGAATCTATGAATATAAATGCCAGCACCCAGTGGAACTTGATGCTTTTTTAAAAAAGTTGAAGCAAGACATGTTCGAGCTTCCAGATCAATATTGAAGTATAACACTGGTTAATAGGTAACTCCTACTGGAGAGAAATGCGTATCCTAGGCTGATCTCTGAAGCCTGGATTGCTCATTTAGACCTAGTTGGTTAAAAACAGCAATTTATGGAGGGGACGAGGGGAAGGCCAAAACCTTCTTCAGGGGATGCATTTTTTCCACTACAATTGTGACATTTCTTTAAAGTTTCTAATCTGATATTAAATGCATTTATAATAAAGTTTAATGAATTTAATAAAAAGTGAGGTTATATTAAGCAAGCAGAACCAGTAAGTTGTTAAGTTCAGTTCTGGTTTTAGTTTGGCTGCAATGGAAATTGTGTAAGTTAATAGGAATTTAAGAGCAACATTTCAGGTTCTTTTCCACTTTGAGAAGAAAAGAATTGTTGTTCTGGCTTTTAGTTCATGTTTTGTTTTGCCTTTGTTTTTGTATCTTGAACAAAGAAAATGGAATAAATTGATTTTTTTTGTGATCAAATTTCTGATTACCATCAACCTCAAGTCAGTTATTGAGGAGATTCATTTCTGTGGGGACTGACTGTATTATATATTGCTAAGTATGATAAAATCAGGGGAAATTAATTAAAAATGCTCGAATGCAAGGCAGTAGTAAGCAGTAATTTCATTTTGCATGCAGTTGTGTGCATTTTTACAAGATATAAAGTCAAGTCTAATGTTCAGTGTGACTCAGCAAGTTTAGACAAAACTGTAGATTTCCTGGTATGCAAATATGATGATGAAGGCCATCAAGAAGAGTCTCTGTAGACTGGAGTGGAATATAAAGCCTGGTTTCTTAAACCGACACAAGTCCAACTGCCTGTTTCCTCCATGGACCTAAAATGGAAAAATACACATTAAATTCAGATAATAAGTGTTATAACTATTTACTTTCAAATTTTGTTAAAGGTTTAGATATAATTAACTGGGAGAATTCTGTGCTGACTGTATCATTTGCATTTTTCTCTTCTCTAAGTATATTTATTTGCCTGAAAAATGGATGTATGCTAACTCAGAGCACCTTGAGCAGTGATGAGGTTCACGATGGCAGGCAGTTCCTGTGGGAGTCCTTTCTATACTTTAACTAGCTCCCAAAAATGATCTGTATACTGCACAGATGATCTGTTACCCGAAGCATGAAAGTTCTTCTCTGGTTGAGGCAAAAGTTGTCAGCAGTGATTCTCCTCCTCAAGGTTTTAAAAGTTATTTTTAAAAATCAGGCTAAAATAAAAGCACCCTGAACATGATGAGCTGCTTGATGGGAAGTCAAGGGAAAAGCAGTATGACACGGAAATCTACTGGTTGACAATGTAAGAGTAGTTATTTTCTCCAAAGATGACAACACAAGGGTTAAGAACTTCTGCAAGTGCTTTTTTTTCTGCTCATCTTCGTCTTTTCTTGATTCAGCATCAGTGGTGTTCTTCATCCAAAGGCTGTTCATATCTAACCACTGACACCTTAATTTTATCAGTGTAGGGAATGACTATACGAACATATTGTACAGCGTTTCTTCAATCACTTTCCCTTTTCAAGTAGATTAAAATTCTACACCCCATGTGGCTTTCTGTCCATTAAGCTAATCTACATGACATGAGACTTTTTTGTGAAACCAGTTCTGTACTAATTGACATGCTGAGTCAGTCAATCAGTGCTGTCTCTTCCTAGAAGTAAGAAAAAACCCCACAACCTCAATGAAGATTCTGAAGTTCTGAAGACTCTTCAAAAAAATTACAGAAATGACATCCTTCTTATTCTAACATGCATTAGATGATTTTTTTCTATTACATTCTGAGATTACTGGCAAAATTAAAACATTGAGGAGCATGCTGTGTGCCTCCAGCAAATGCTTTAAGAAGTTTGAAGGCAGCATGATCTTAATTCCATGGTCACTTTCAGCAATAACTTTGTGTGTGGAATTTTAATGAGAATAAATGTCAAGGTGATGTTGGATGTTGTGGATATTACATTGGACTGGGAAAAAAAGGGCTTGGGAGCTGATGGTCTTTGCTTTGGTATGTTCTGCTTTGAATAGCAGATAAGAAGTTATTTGTTAGTAGTTGTAAGTTAAACATATGCACACCGAAAAGAACCAGATACCTCTAGAAAAATCTCTGGAAGTAAAGTAATGGGCTTAGTCACTTGCGAGTTTGGATACAATAGCTGCATGGAATGGATAGCACAGTTTCTTTATGTAAGTTTAATTCCTGGGTCTGATTTTCACTTGAGAACAGCATGGTTCACAAATGCTACTGGACCAGGCTTTAAGCCTGCTTACTTTTTCTGTCCACCCAGTGTAACACCAAATGTCAAGACTTTGGCATTAAACACTGATGTAAAGAGCTCTCAAACTTGGTTTTAATCAAGGGAGGGATTTTTTAAGTTAGTAATGTTAACCGTATTAAGCTAAGTTCTGTGGGCTTCGGAAGAGGGTTAAGTTATCCATATAAACATAGGCTAAGTTGTAGGGGATAGCAAATAAGTTTGGTTATATGCTAGTTCATTAATCCATGATGGTTGCATGTGTATGTTGAAGAGTTGAATTCATCCTTGCTTAGCACAAGTGAATGGAACTTTATTTCTCCATCATCATTCTTAGGGGGTACCTCCCACTAAAAAGGGATTTTGGATGTTGGGTCCTTCCACTGTGAGCCCTTGCAGTGTTATAGCTGCTTTTTAGTGGGTACTTGTGGAGCTTGGACTTCGCTTGGTGAGGTTAAGTAAAGCTGAGGCAGTGTTTGTTTGTTTCTAATAAAGCAGGCGCATATATTTAGGGTGCAGGCCTTGTATCTGACATCTCCTGAACAGGGAGACAATCAGAGGAGGACTGAAATTAGTTTTCTTTTTCAAGCCCCACCTAGTAGCTGGTGAATACTTAACTATGAAACTGTGGCTTGTCTCTCTCTCTTTTGAGGGTTAAAGTAACATACAGACTTTGCAGAAGAATTTCTATAAAAATTATGCCTTGTTTTCAAAAGGTCTGATTTTTGTAAGTAATAAAATACTGTAGAAAAGTGAGTACAGCTTTTGCTGGGTGCTCATACCTCACTAGCAGAGTTTTCCATGCAGAAATCAGTGAAAGTTATGGAGACAGATGTTCTGGGTTTGGACAGTATACTTGGATTTCCAAAATGTTTTTGCAAAGTCATGCACCAAAGACTCTTCAAATCCAGCAGTGGCCCTTCCGTCTTACCTTTTGATAGATCAACTTCTAACTAGTTAAAATTTATGAAGTAGAGAATAGAGACTAGTTTTAAAAAATTTAGGTATTAAGAAAATATTAAGAATGGTGCCTTACCAAGATCTGTGTTGCAACATGTGCTATTTATTACTAATCCAGAGAAAGGGAATGAACACGGAGGTGACAGAACTGACTGATGACACTAAATTATTCACAGCAGTGAAAAATAAAACTGGCAGAAGAGATGCAGAAAGTTTCAAGATATTGAGTGAAAGGACAATAAAATGACATGCAATTCAATAGTGATAAATGCCAAGTGGCACACACGGGGAAAATCATTCCAACTAGGCATATGCAGTGTCAGGCTCTAAACTACTTGTAATTGTTCTCGAGATCTTTTAACATCATTTTTCTGTGAAAATGATAGCTCTATACTCAGCAGTAATCAGAAAGACAACTAGATTATTAGAAATGACTGGTAAAAGATTAGACAAAAAAGCAAAACATCACTATGCCATGGTAAGTCTGTGGTGCACTCAAGCCTTGAATACTGAATGCAGTTGTGGTCATTAGCTCACAAAGGGAATGAAGCTTAACAAGAAAAAGTACAGCTCGATGATGCGAGGAGGAACTGAGTAGATAAGAACTTCAGCTTGGAAACAAAAGTCTTGGGAGTATAAAATTATGAATGGCATGGGAAAGATGAATTGGAAATAATTATTCACGGGTTTCATAAAATAAGAATAAGTGGGTATCAGGTTAGCTGCTTTAAAATAAATAAGGAAGTGCTGTTTCATAAGGCATAATTGAAGTGTGGAATTCAGTGCCATAGGTATTGCACACGCTAAAAGTATAAATACATTTAAGATAGGACTGGATAAATATATGGGAGAAAAGGCTAGTAAGCATTATTAAATGCAAAAATATAGATACAGCATCAGCTTAGGAAGTTTCTTAGGAGTTACTTTACGAGAAGCTAGAGTTGTGCTTTATGCTTGGTCTATTTCTCCTACTCTTTTTCTACTCCCTTCCAGTTGTCAGAAACAGGATTGAGCTACATTTTTTTGGTCAGGTACATATGTTATGGCTGGGATATGTGAATGTAGTGTGTATGGAAGTTTCTAGTATTTCATTGCTATTTTGGGTACTGGTAACTGCACAGTTGTGGCAACATAGCATTTGAATGCCCTCATTAAAGAATTATACAATGGTGGCTTTGTGCAGTTAGGGATTTATCATGAACTGGATATTGGGCTATTTAGAAGATGGTAGAAACCCAAATATAGCTATGATCATGCTTAAACTGTCTAGTCTGTTTAGGCTTAAAGAAGAGTATTTCCCACTTTTTTTTTTTTTTAAGCAGTCTTAGTGATAAAGACGGAAACTAGAAAAATATCTGACTACCTTCATGCATATATGGAGATTTGATTCCATGTAGATGTCAGTAGTCATTTAAAAGAAGAAAAAATGAATCCTTCTTTGAGTATTCTTCTATTTTTTTCAATCCCTCTAGAAAATGCCAAAATACTAATACCATGCTTCTGTATGCATAACTTACAGAAACTTGTGCAATTCACTGGTGAATTTATTAAAAATATTTTATGTACTATTACACTTCAGTTTATTTCACCTCAATAATTACTTGCTTAGTTCATATCTTGTTCACAAATTTGTGCACACGTTAGTAAAAAAACAGTGACCCAAATGGCATGGAGAGAAGATGAGGGTTGCACGTTAGGAAGTATCTGCTTTAAGGCTCATGTACAATTTAATACTTGCTTCTCCCTTCAGCATGTGCATTGTAATACGCTCTTGTATCACAAAATAATTTTCCATAGGATTAGTACTTCATTTAGTTGATCTCCCCACCATGCCAAACTGACATGAGGCAAACACCTGCTATGGAGAATTCCATTCTCAACAGTTCGTTTGCCAAAATTGAGGTTCATGTTAGAAAAGGGCCAGAAAAAGCTACTACAATTATTTAAGACCTAAACAATCTTCTTTACAATGACAGTTTAAAATATATTTATCTTAGAAAAGACTTATGGCTGGCTTAATGACATTCACTAATGTGGAAAGACTATTGTTAGTACTAGAGGAAAGTGAAAAAAGATTTGAAGTTTTAGAAATTGAAGTTGCATCATGCTGCTGAATACTGCCATCTTAATCAGTGTCAGTCTGAGTCAATGCTGCTGCTGCTCAGTGATTCATAATATTCTGAGTCCCTACGTTGCTTCAGACAATCGAGAGCTGCTTTTTTGCCTCTTTTCTGTCTCACACCTTTAATTTACCACTTAAACGTGCCTCTTCATTTGAGAAGCATTGCAGTAGGCTGAACTGTTTTTTTTGGTCTGAAAGACCTTACATACATACTTCTTTTTTTTTTAATCTACCTCACAGGTGTGTTATAACTGATAAACTACCATTTGTAGAACAGTTTAGAAACCTGCACTAATGGAGCTGTTGGAGTGCAATGTAGCTTTATTATTTACCTTACTGAATATTAACTGATAAGACCATGAAATATTTCCAAAATATTAAATGTTACAAAAGTCAATACTTCTATGCTATATAGCATTATATAGGCATAAAAGCTATTTGTACCTGCAAGAGTAGTTTGAGTTCCATACCTCAGGCAGAGTCCTTTACCTCTTTTATTGAAAGTATGTAACAAAGTCATCTTTTGGTAGTTTTTTCAGAAGTGAAAAAAAAAAAAAGCTAGACTAAACAAATCCATTAATATCAGATTCATTTAACAGAGACCACCAACTAACAATTAAATAGTTGCTAATTGTAGTTATTGCCGACTAGAGGCTAACTTCCTTTAGTGACCCAGTGTCCTATATGGTTTCAGCTTCTATAGATGTTTCTTAATAGTTGCATAAATCTAGAGAAATTCTATCTTCTAGTATTAATCACTAAAAGCAAATGCATGGGGGATTGTAACACAGTCTTGTTACACCAAATCCTGTCCACGGTGTAGTGAGAACCTACACAGTAATTTTATTTGTATAAATAAATCTAAGGACAAGCTGTGTATCCATGATGCATACTTAATTGCAGGGCTGTCCATCCATCCTCTCCCCAAAATGAAAGCATGTCCTGTCTAAATAAATTATATTTTACCAATGAAGACTTAGCAATTCATTCTCTTAGAGAACACTACTAATAAACTATTTTTGTAATATTAGAGATATAAAAGTGAGTTATAGCCTAGTTTGCCTTAAGTTGATTTCAGATGGAACTGAGCTGACTAGTCCTGTGACAGATGATTAATCTGTAACAATGCACTCATGGACAATAAAGAGTTGACTGGATTATTTTTTTTATATTTCAAATCTTAAGTCCGTATACTTAAATTTTAATGGAAGACTGTGTATTACCAGAACGGAAGAAGTTAAAATTTTATCAAGACTCTCTACTAAGCTTAAGGATATTTCATTAGAAGGTAGTACATCTTTCCTGATATATTTTAGTTCTACGCAGGTTTGTTTTAGAAGGACGTTTCTTCTGATCACTATTAAATTATTAATTTATGGATTAAAGCATCAGGATTATTAGATATTTTAATAATCTTTTTTCTTAATATCTTACATCTGCACTGAACTCTGTATTTTAAATTAAAAGTCACTCTCAATGAATTATACCAAAGTTACTGTTGTTTTCTATATAGAAGTACATTACTGTCTGTAACTTTATGACAGCTTACCAGAGAAAAGTGAACTTGGTGGCTTTGTAAGTGTGATTATGGATGAATTTCCATGATTATTCATCTCTTTGATTAAGGGCTCTAGCAGTAGAATAAACAAAGATGATAGTGTATCTCTGTTCTCTTTTTTCCCCTGTGAATAATCTAAGCCAGATCTTTCTAATTCTCTGTTTTAGGTTGAAGACTGTATCCTCCCCCCACTAGTTTCTTTGGTCCACAGTCAGAATGGTAAGTATATCGCCACATCAACTACAGTTTCCATGAATTCCACATTCTGTTTTAATTAGACTTCAGTGTGGTCACATTCTTGGCACCTTTATTTTCAAGTGGAATGGAGACTCTTCAGCTTGCGGTTGCTCTCAGAAACCACATCACTGCTTTTAAGCCACAAGGTCATGGCTGAGGAGAAAGGGGAGAGCCTCGACTCAAACAGCAAGCTTCTGTCTCTCATTAGAGATTCTTTGCTGCCTCAGTAAGTATAATATTGCTCCTGTAATGGCGATTAACTTGATACTCAATCCATTTTGACAGCGTATTTGTTTTAACTACCCTTTTTATGTTTACGTGGCAAAACGAAAAGAGGAATAGCAATTAACTGCTGCCAGTTCTCAGCCCAGCATCTCTTTCCTAGGTTTATTTAGTACTTTGTCATATACAACACAAACACAACTTCTGTGTGACACTCATTTCTGATACTATGCCTCTGACTGCTCTTGGAGTGAAACAAGTTTCCCCTGGCTTTTGGGCTGTGATTTAAATATTCCTCTTTGTTCTGCTCATAAAGTTAGAATATTCTAACAGCAACATCTTTTTGTCTATCTTGGTTATTGTGCCCTCATGTAAGATGTTCTGAAATCATATGGAATGGCATATAACTTTTTAAAAAGGAATAGTACAGGATGGATTAGTCCTCCGTGATCCACCCAGGGGTTATTGCCTCTAAATTGCTGTCCTTTCCTGCTGCCTCAAGCCGCAGAAAAACCCTACAGCAGAGTAGATGGAACTACAGCCTGTGGGCCAGATGTGGCCTGGAACTTCATTAATATGGTGAATGGTCAAATGAGGCCTGTCATTTCAAAATGACTTGCAGGTGAGCATAAAGACAGCTCTCTGTGTTATGCACATGCATACTGTGAGTAGTGGGAAGGAAAGCACGAACACAGCATGAGTACAGTAAAGATGAGTAATTGATTATCTTTCACATTATTCTAGTAATGTTGCAACGTATTTCAATGTGTGGTCCTCAAAAGTTAATAATAGTAAATACTTAGCTGCCCTGAGTGACGAAATAGTTCCCCACCCCTACATTAAGTAAGTGGCAGAAGGGTGGAGGAATGGATGCTGGATTATGATCAGAAACAGTGCCTTCCCCAAAAATGAGACTGTCTTTTGCTAATTGACTGATGTTCTTACAATTCGAAGACCAAACTTCTGTCCATGCAAGATGTGTAATCTTTTCTCTCGGAGAGAGAATGGGAAGGAAATCTTAGAGCTCTATAGAAAAGCTTATTTTCACACCTTTATTCACACTATTTTTTTTTTCACTGGGAAATACAGAATTTATTGTTATGAATTAAAATGGAAACTGAAAACATGATTTTAAAAATAGAGTATACACATTATTAAAAGCTGTCAGGTACTTGTCTTCAGATAGGGCAAGAGACCTGGAGTCAAGTGAGACCGAGTTCTGTCCTTGCTCCGAATCTTGCCCTTTGTAGACATGCCCATCTTATAAAATGTTTCTCATTGAACTGAGGTGGGAGAGAGTGTCATGCTAATTCCAAACTAGAAGGAAAACAGCCAGTATACTCCTGTCTCCAAGCTAATTAGCTGAATTGAATGGCAGGGCTTTTTGGTCTGAGACTAAATAAGATACTACTTTGGAGACTTCTTGCAGTAGCTCATAATCTTTGTTCCAGGCTTTAAGTATTTCCTGAATCAGTTCCTTTATCTCACCAGTAGAGATGATGATACTTGTATTTAGAAGCATTTTGAGATTACCTCAAGAAAATAGTTATTGAAGTTCTATGATATTTGGAATATATTGGAACTTGATATAAACAAATTTTACTCTGGCTTAGGAGCATAGTAAAGCAGTATGCAAGTCTTCCAGTGATTCAGAAAGAGTTAACTGATGTCTGCGTATTTAATACATTACTTGAACCTGTGGTTTGAGCCAAGCCCTAGTAAATATGTTCACCTATGGGGAGCAGGTAATCAATGCAAGAAGGCACAGTGGAAACAAAAAGCGGAGGAGGGTTTGAGGATTTTCTGCAGAAAAGAAAACTCAAACTCAGTTTTGACTTGAAAGCCTCAAAACTCAGTTTGGAGAAGACTCAGAAAGAAACTAAGGAAAGACCAAAGCAGCTGCTTTGGATGTCAAAAAAGACATGAAAGGTGAGTTTTGTTCAGCAGTGTTCTAGGTATGGGTAGGAAAATATTGATGGGAGACAGGAATGAATCCTCATGCACACTCTACAGTTCTCAAAAGAAGCTTTATATGAATGCACAGGGGTCTGGCCTAAATCTGGAGAGAAGGGAGGTCTAAGATTCAATGTAACCTATGTGTGAAGATAATATCAAGTCCTACCCCAAGAAGTAAGAGTTACTTGAAGACTCTGAGATAGGAAGTAAAGAGACAACTAGCCTGTATTTGGAGGCTGAAGAGATGTTTGCTGCTGTTTAGTCTTTCTGTTCCTGGACAAAGGAATAGGACAGAGTGTGACTCAGCTGGAGGACAGTCAAAAGAGGAGAGGAGGCATGCATGGCTGTTTGTTCACGGGCAGTCTGTGTGGGGAAATAGGTATTTCCACCCCTTCTAATTCTGCTTTTTAAGAACTGAGAGCTTTTGAGTATTGAAGAGAGGGACATCTGGGTTTAACATGCAATCTTCTTTTTAAAGAAGGTTATAATGGTACTCATTTGTGTATATATTTAATTTCTATAAATATCTTCTACAAGTTAATTTGTTTAAATATAAAACTGGCCCAGTAAATAGAATTTTGGTCACTATGCATGAAATATAAATAGTCTTCATTTTGAGGTAAAGGGAGGAATGCAGTGGTTGCTACTTTCTTCTGATCTTCTGCATCATCAATAAAATGGTAATTCCTTTAAATATTTGTGCATTTTGTAGATCAGAAAGTTAACTTCCTCACAGGATTTTGATCAAATTGAATGAAATTGTCATTTAATTTCAGTTCACTGAAAGGTTATTCTCCTGACCGTTTCATAAACAAAATGAAGCTTTCAGCTATAGAAAATGAATACAAGGCAAATACTTTGTTATATATCCATTTTTTTATCCGAAACTGAAACATCAGCTCTTTCTTATTTAGTTTTTAATATTCCTAATTATATAGCATAATTTGAAATTTGAGCCAGAACCAGCAAAAGGAGAGGAATGTGTAAATGAAGTTTTATTTCATTTGAAAGATTATGTAGCTTGTTCTTAGTAGACTGCCAAGCCAGTTCTGCAAGTATAAAGTCCAGGATACTTGAGATAATTTGTTGATAAAATGTTTTCTCTTTTTTTTAAGAGCTTAAGAGAATCCATATCTCCAAATCCCTAGGTCCTCTTGTCACTGTTGATTGTAGAAAAGATTGACAAAATAACTCTGTGCAGTGTAGTACCTAGAGTTTACAGAACCCTTAAAATGTTCTGTAAAACTGTTGTTACTAAATTGGCTTGTGTTTTGAAGTGGCAGGGAAATCATTGGATGAAGTCATTCAGTTAACAAGTGTCTCAAGCATGGAATATTTTCTCTTCACGGAAGATTCATGTATTCATCTATTCATGGTTTCTAATGGCCTTTATTCAGACAATGTGTTTATATTAATTGCTAAGACATTCATTTCAGTAATCTGCATTTTCTCACATGGTGTTTGGTTTGATGGATCACTGCACCTTCCCTTAGAAATATCTGTTACTAATGTTATCTTTGGGGGGGAGCATAAACAGAGTTTCAGGTAAAAGGAAATAAAGTGAGACTTTTTTATTGAAAACTGAGGAATTAGGATGCTAAGTATGTAGAACAGTAATATTCTCTCTCAAATGTAATACACAGAAGGCTTAAAATCTTTTAAAGTGGACCTCGTTTAGGATGTGTTTATAATAAAACAAGTGTATTGCCAAGTGTCAGATTTTTAAGCTAACATGGCTAATTCTTTCATTAGTACTATTAGGAATTGCCATTTTTGAGACCTAAATTCATGTCTTAAGCAGTGAGCAGATGACTTCTGGCACCTAAGTCATGTGATAGCATCTTTGCTTGCCTCAAAAGATTTAGTCATGGATTCTGCAGAAAAATGCAAATAGTTCCATTATGTTTGGTAGGAATACATATTGCTCTCATGTAGGGCTTTCAGGATCAGTGTCTACTAATGCCTTAAAGTATTTTCTTCTTTTATGAAGAAAGGGACTTTTTAATCACCAGTGAGAAACAGTTTTCTTTCAGGAACTGGAATCTGTTCTTCGTAAAGGAGAGATTTTAATCACTGAAGACATGAAGCCAACACTGACTTCTAATTGGTTAATTGTGTAGGTTCTCCAATGTGGTTTGCAGCTCTACAGCAGCATGTTCAAGCTAATATGTAATAGCCATGACACATTGCCCATAGGCTGTGTACTTGCGTGGGAATGTTAGCCCCTGTGAAGGAGCTCCCACAGGCTACATCAAGAACACCCACCTGGTGTCCTTCACCCTCCTTGTCTTAGAGATGTCCAGATCATCAGAGTCTTGGCCAGAAAGCACCACACCTCCTTCTAGACTTCCTTCCTATGTAAGTCAGAGTGCTGAGTTGTGGTGCCTGGGGAGAAGGAATCTTCATTCCAGTGAAGAGCTAGCAGGGTACATACCAACACCCAGGTGGTGGGAAGTGATCCAGATCCCTAGTGCTGCCTGAACTGAGGAATCTCAAGATGTGAAGTGAAATTCTTGGTGTTTGCTTGATTCCATCCTCTCCCTCCATCAGACCCAAAAAGAAAAAAATGTAGTGGAAGCGTTTTCTTGCACAAAACGTGATAACCTACCACATTTTCCTACAAATCATCCTTTCATTTGTACTTGATTAATTCTCCATGGTTTTTTTGTACAAATGAAGAGACTTATGCTTCTAATTCTATTACTTCTGCATGTTTAGAGTAGCACTATTTGTAATCAAAGACAGTGTTTTGACATGGCTGAGTTGGTGGGGTTTTTTTATGCTTACATCTTTCTCTCTTCCATCATTGTATCCTATTGCCCTCCAGATAAATTTTGATTTTAAACAAAATAAGGATAACCCTGTTTGGGTGGGCTTTACTGGAATGTTAGCAGCAACAGCAAGGTCTGCTTTGGTTTTCAGCAGCCTGTTTTTCCTTACCAAGATTTCCATGAGGTGATATTTGGAAATGTTTCACAGATGTTTTTCTCGTAGTTTATCTTCACTGCTGTAGCTCTCAGTAAAATTGTTTTGAAGTAATTTTGTATTGTTCTGTTCCATATTTCTTGGAGAATGGAAGTATGCTCTAGTTAAAGCAATGTTTTTTGAAATCTGAAATGAAGTAAAGATAAAGCTCAATGTAAGTGTTCTTTAAGTAAAATATTTCATTTTGAGAAAAATCCCTGTGTAAACTAAATATAGAGCTTAATAATACATGAGTTGGGTGATGATCTTCCTGAGCACCCAATAAATCTTCTGCCTAATATTTTGAGGCTTGGTTTCTACTTGCCTCTTGAAGATCAGGTTTTTATAATATATAAAAATACGTAATACAGATCAAAAAATAAATCATATGCATATAGATAAAATGCATTTTAAATAGCTATTTTAATATGATCTTTATAAATATGTGTATATATTTTATAAATATATCTAATGACATTTTATAAATGTGTATCTCTAAAAAATAATGTGTTATTTTAGTAATGCTGCTTTTAAAGTTAATCTGATGCTGGTTTTAAAATACTGTTTCTAAGTAAGTCTTGTTTTTGCCTCGTACAGTTTCAAAAAGCATTGTGTTTCCATTGTGGTTAGTATAAAGTTTCGAAATGGGAAATGATGTATTTTTAATATTGACTTTTTAACATGCATCTCTTGACCTTTTTTTTTTCCCACTGTTGCTACCCCTTTTCCCCCTTCCCTTTCAGGTATGAGCACATTCTGATGGCTCCAGACCCAGTACCAATGTATGCTCTGAAACTGTTGGTGGCCCTGACTGAACACAGCCCTGCTTCTGTGAGGTGGTACAGCTACACGTTCTCTGTTGTTTTGTGTTCTTTCTGTTTCAATTAATTTTTTTCCATTAGGAGTTAACAATAACTTAGATCTCACTATCGTACTCCTTTGACTAGCACTTAGGAGATTTAGAAAATCCTTGGAAAGTATTTGTTATAGAACACAATCTTATATCTTTTGTACCGATTTTATATGATCCTGGTTACTTTAATATGGATTTAGCCAATGAAACACTAGAGACAAAATTGTAAGAATTTTAACATTAAAATTATGATAAAAAACTTCAAAAAAAATTAATACCAAAACATTATCTAAACTACTTTACAGCTAAGCATATTTGTATAAGACAAAGGTAATGTGTTTGTAAAAGGTTTAGATGAGCCAATTCACTTTACAGCTGGGTGCTTCTGAAGTTTTTCTGCAAATATAGGTACCCTTTTAAGTTCCTAAAGATAGATTTTAATGTATAGGCACACTCAGTATATTTAAAAGTATCTTAATGTCTCTTTCTTCTTGCTCCAAAGTTTAGGCTCTGTTGGACAAAAAAAAAAAAAAAAAAAAAAAGGCATAGAACTTCAACTGCATTTGTTGATAGTAATAAAGCATCATCTCTCTCGTGTATGTGTGCACACATGCAGCTATTCCTCTTCCCAGATCAGCCCAGAAAAGTCAGGTTGTTCTTGCACTCACCATTGTCTGTTCATGGTGTCTGATAGTGTTATGGCTAAGAAGTCACTGTGTACCATAATGTCTTGCTTAGATTGAAATGAGCACAAGATAAAAAAAAATAAGGAAATTTATTTTGTTTTCCCACTGTTTTTATTACAAAAGATGAAAACATCCTCTTTTAATCTTTTATGATGCTACTGTGAACAGTGCTTTAATACACTAAGTAGACTAAAAATAAACTAGGAAATACAGTGGCTTGAGATGTTAAATGGTTTGAATACAGTAAATGTACTTAATTGTATTTTTATTGTATAGAAGCTGTTTATGCATTATACAAACAAATAGTACATCTTTCTATATTTAGAACTAACCTATAGATATTCTAATACTTAAGAGTTATAAAAAAATATTTCTATAACTAGAATGCTGGATATTATAGCAGCACTTTTACTCTGCCTAAGGAATTAGCTGTATTTGAATAATCAGGTGTATTTGCCCTTATGCTCAGTGTAGGTAGATTGTGGATGCACACTCATCCTCATGGTCTTCTTACAGCAGACAGCAATTCTTTTCTTAATATTATTAAAGAACAGCTGTGGATATCCGATGAACTATTAATAATTTTAAATACCAGCAAATCCAGTGCTGTTATTTAAGGACAGGCTACTAGATTCCAGATACTAACACATCTCTAATTGTTCTGTTTTTCACGTCTTACTGGCCCTCTTCTTTTACTTTCACTAAATAATTTCTTTGGCTAGATTTCTGAAGGAGCGGAGTTTACACAATTCTTTTGGTCTGTCTTCTTCCTGATTCTTTGACTTGCAAATAACTTTAGCTGGAAGTAGCCAATGCATCAAAAGCATGACAGAGGTGAATAATATATTCACATTTGCACAAGCTGCTAGTGAACAAAACGGGAACCAGGTACATGCAATAGTGAACACTAGATCACAGGTGATTGTGTTTTGTTTTGATGGCTAATTAATCAGTACGCATGGAGCTCAGAATTACTCAAGGCATATGCTCTCTTCTGCCCCTTTCATTAGGCCCATGGAAAGTGTCTGCAATTATTGTGATGGGAGGTAAATAAGTAACATTGGACACAAATCCTTTGGGGCTAAATTTGTTCTACTATATTTTAGTACTGATGACAGTGATGCGAGTCACTTTTCTTGAGTCTCTGTGGCTTCTCCAAGCTTAGATTTCATCCACAGTGCTTGGCTTTCAAGGATGGATGCTTTCTCCTGTAACTTACTTTAAACAAATAAAAATGGTGGTAGCAAGAAGATTGTAAAATGACTAAATGTTAAATTAGTATTTAGCTTATTGTTTCCACATCTTTCAAAAATAGCTATTATTATTAACCTTATTTTGAAATAGAAAAGAGTGAATTGGGAGGAGGATGAGGGCTACTGTGTTTTATTTAGTTTGTTCCATATGGTAGCTTGTTCTCAGATACGTTCACCTAATGCATTTTCTCTTTCTTGCTCTCTTTTCCCACCATTTTTCTCATATCTTACACTTACCTTTCTTCTTCTTCCCATGTCCTCAGTCTTTTCCTGTGTGCTTCCTAATAGAGGTGTCAGCATTTGAGCAGTTCTTATTTTAGCACTTGAAAGAAGACAGATACACTCCAATGTTCTGTTTCATTTTTTTCATAGCTGATACTGTAAATCAGCTAACTTGTGATATTGCAGGAAAAACATTCGATCTTTCTGCCATTTTTTTGATGCTTCTGTTTTCTATTGCAGGTAGTTTGCTCTATGTGGCAGAGGCACAGATATTCAAATATAATAATATTTTTGATGTCTTACAAGCTTATGATAAAATACTGCTAATGTATGATACATATTTGTAAGAATACAAAAAAAAAACCTTGTAATCTTTGCCATTGCTCTACTGTTGGGGTTGTTTTTAACATTCTGTGTTATGGGAGCTCTTTCACTCTACTGCTTTTCCATTTAGCAGTGGAGAATTCTAGTGATATCCCATTAATGTGCTGCAGAATTAGATCTCTCACAAACATAAGTTCCAGCATGAGTAAGATGGTAGCTGTAAAAAAAACTTTAATGTGCTTCTATGAGCACATTAAGTGTTTGGGCATAAGTATTTGGATCATATGAGCATCCACGGGAAGAAAATCTAGTTCTAGAGAAGGGTGAGTGTTTTCTTGTTTGTTTTCACCTTCGTGGGTTAGAGTATAAATGAGTCAGTTGTTTCCCTTATATACCTGTTTTTACATCATGCAACAATTGCTGTCTGATACAACCTCACTTAGTTTACTAAGAAAATAGCAGATATTGGAAGGGTGAGCTTAGAACAGAATTTGTCCATCAGTTGCCTATTTTATACTTGGCTCAAAGCCAACAGTCTGGCTTTAGGAGTGTTAATAGTATTCTGTTGTTGCTCTCCTAAATACCTATTGTCTTGTTTTCTTCAAGAATTTTTAATGTTTTGTGATAAGAAAAATAGTGAACGTTAAAACTGGTATGAGAATTAACAGCAGAGTTCATCTTTAGCTATTTTGAGACTGACTGATGATTTTTAAAAGGAATCACTGATATTAAGAAAACATGTAGGTGTTTTTTTCCCTTTGTTAACTTCTTTCCCTTTGTTAATTATTCTTGGTGGATTGTACTTGTGTAAGGAGCTGTTGGAGGAACTGGATTTCTCACAGTGGGAGAAAATGTCTGCAGCAGGGTGAGATCTAATTTAACTATGCAAAATCTGTATTCAAAAAGAACAGTATAGTAAGATACTTCGTCCTTTGTGTGTTTATCAACTTAATGTATAGGTTATGTGTATGGATAGAAAGTCGGACATAATCTATTTGTTAAGGGTTGGGTTTTTTTTGATTCCTGCTTTGAGTCTTGTACACTGTTTCGTTGTGGTCTGTAATGATCAGATTGCTAGATTTTTCTAGTAGTAAGGAGGAGCTTATGTGAATTTCTTAGTTTCTGTTGATACGGTCTATTGATTAGCTCTTTTAAAAGTTTTGACTATTGTAAAGTATTTTATACTGTGCCTACTCCAGGAAACTTATACTGAAACTTATCATGATTTTTTAAATTGACTGGTTATGAAATAAGGTTATGAAATGTAGCTATATATTTTGCTGTGTGCTCTTTTATGCAGCTACTTGACTTACCTTTAGTCAGAAACTTATAGCATTTGATGACGTTAGTATATCTGAAAGCTAAACACTTGAAACGATGGAGTTTGATATTTATGGGTTGCTAAAATAGACATTTTTGGTTGGAGGGAAGGGAAGACAGTAAAAGAAAGAGTGGAGGTGAGAGGAGTGTCAGATATTGCATCAGATAATAATCATGAGTGGGACACATTCCAGTATTCTGTTATTAAGGTCATTTCCTGAGGGAGAAAAAAATAATCTAAAAACTAATGGTATGACCCTTCTTAGATTTATGGTGGATTGAAGAACAGGGCAGCAAATTAAGGAACGTTCCCCACCTCCTGTCCTTCCTGTAAATTTCCCAGACAGACATTAGGCACTGTCCTAGAAAAGGGGAAAATGTGGCAGAAAACAAAAGAGGAAGGTGCTGAAGAGCAACAAAAAATCAGCTGCTTCTAAGTGCCACAGATCTAGTACCTGTGAAGATGATAAATAGATAGACCTTGTACACCACAGCAGATTGTCTTGACTAATTAAAGTAACTCTTTAACGCAATGTCTTTGGAATCATCTAGGAATGGTCCAATTTTCAAACTTCATTTACACAACTGTTTGTACCCATGTGTTACCTATTAAAGGCGGTTAAGGCACATTTTAGTCTGTGTTAGTAATGGATTGATCCTCTTACCATGCATCATGATGTTCTATGTTAGCATTTGTTTACATTTCAGTATATTCTGAAACGGTCTATCTAATATCCATGCCCTCAATTTCAAAAAAAACAAACAGTAAAAAAAATCCCCAACTCTTTGGAGCTCCGTATGGTGCTTTTAATTTGTTTGTGGTGTTAGAATTGTGGTTTGGTTCATAAGCACTTGTTAGCATTGTGCATAGATTATCTTTGAACCTGCTGTAGTTTCTTTACAATTATATTAGAGGGCTAGCACTTCAGTGCTTTCCTTTCCTGGTGAATTGATTAACGTGGGCTTATTTTAATTGCTTTAAAAACACTTTGTTCTCATTCGTCATTTTAATTTTCTAGTTTAAGGTTGAAGTGCTTACTTTAAAAAGTAGATCTATTTGCTTCTAAATTATTTATCTGGTTTTATGTGTTTTCTTGTTTTCTGTATTGAATATGAATAAAATAATATGGAGTAGTTCTGATAACAGGTAAGCCTATAGGGCTTAGTCCAGCTAAACTGAACAGCAGACTTAGATGTTAGAGGTGTACAACATTAGTGAGAAAATCACAATGCAGATGGTTGAGAGAGATTGTCAGAGGATGATACAGTTTTATTAGAACTTTGGGGAATATTTATGTAGATTTTGAACCTCATTCCGATTATACTAGTTTCACATCTATGAAAATTGAGTTGTAAACTCCCTCATTTTCTTGTTAGAGAAATAATGCTAATATAAAACAACAAAGAATTTGTATGATCTTTGCTCTTCCTATTATTTGGTATAATATTTGCATACATGCTGCTTTCTTGAATAACACTAGGCAGGAAACCTTACCCAGAAGGAGACTCTTGAAATGTTGTGTGTCAGCTAATAATACTGTTGTCAAGTTGCACGCCATTGTAATTCATATCAAAGGCAGTGGTCAGAGTTCATTATTGCAAGTTCTCATAGTCTAGTCATGTACTGACTGTAATACTAATCACCATTTTTAATGTAATACATAACTCCTTAGTGTTATATTTATAAAAGTTCCCCTTTAGTAAAGAAATCAGTTATTAACCTTATAACTGTAATTTTGTTTCCTCTCGTGTTGCTGATCAATTGCTGAATGCCTAAGCTCTAAAAATGTGAGGCTACTATTTGATGTTACTGTTAAGTCAGTTATTGAAAAATGTGGTATTGTAAGGTTCACATATTTACTCTTTTAATGTAAAGCATTAAATGGAAGGAGAAATACCGTTCATTCTTGGTTATTTTTACTTTCAATAGTGAATTTTTGTCATTGTGAATATAAATAGCAAATAAAAAAAAAAAAGCAGGTAATGAGGAAGGGTCAGCTAGTTTGGGTACTACAGTTGGAGTTGCAGAATTGAGAGAATTCAGTTCTGCCACAAATCCTCTGTTCAGCATGAAAACCACCTTCCAGTCCATTGTCTTGTGTTCAACTATAGGTGCCTGGAGTAAACTATAGGAAGAAGGCAAGTGAGTGTCAATACTTTCTGCAGGCTTTCTCAGCTCCCTCTGAATTGTTTTTTCAGAAGCCATACAAGATGATGTGGTGTTCTGTAGGTAGTAGCTATTGATCAGTAATTTTCATTTCATTACGTGGGTTCAAAAAGGTATTTGACAAATAACTTTCAGCATTACAGTTATTCCATAGCATAATTACCTGCATGTGAACATTTATTATCTTTAGGGGTTTTCTTTGGATTTCTTTGTTTACTCTGGCACCTGCCACTTAATTTGATGCCACCAAGTTCTTACAGTGAAAAAGAAGCACACACACCACTTAATAAATTTCTGGCATATTGTCTCCTTTAGCAGTACCTTTTGCAATCTGAACAGTCCTGGCTATTTTTTAAGAGCCTTTAGTAGGGTTCCTTATAAAATACATTTTGAAAGCTCAAGATTACTGTATCAACCAGCTCTCTTTTGTCCACTTGCTGACTGAATTCTTTGAAGATCTGTCATGGATTTGACATTTCATCCTTTTAAAATTGATGTCTTGGTTCCTGCTCTGTGCATGCCCACCAGTTCTGTTCTTCAGAATAGCTTCTACTCATTTGTTTAGCTTAGAATGTCTGTAATACCTAGATTTTTCACCCCCCCATCTGACTTTTCTCAAAAGTTAGTATCCGAAAACATCACATTTTCTGTCTTTTAAATCTCTCCTATGAGCAGAGAGTTTTAAACAAGGTGCACACTTTGATGCCACTTTGCCAGATGACAGACTAAAAAAATAGGTAACAAAGTAATTTTCTCCTTCTGTCGTCTAATAAACCTCGAATTGTTTTTCTCTTCAGTAGAACAGCTTCACAAAGAGAGGTTGGAGCGTAATCCTCTGTGGCATGAACATAGCCTACTGACTAGCTAAATTTCCCTGAAGAGAGAAGGCTGGGTTTGAAGAGGAGGTTTGGAACCTGATTCTCTTTTACACTTCTGAGGAAGACATTTGGTGACCATTAAAACAAAACACAACAGAAACCCAGAACTACCCTTTTTAAAAAGAAGTAATGCATGAGACTGTGAATCCTAAATGGGTATTGATTACTGAACTTGGAAGGTAGGAGCATTTTAAGCCTTCATATTGGCTAGATCAGCCAGATCCCTGCTCAGTGTTGTCAATATTGCAAATCTGATTTTAGGCCCATATTCTCCACACGTATAAAGACAGATTCTTTTACTTTTTATGACTGGAAATTCTAGGACACCTAAATCCTCATGGAGATCCAACTCAGAAAAGCTACTATTCCCAAACGTTTTCTCAATGTTTTCTTGCTCATGCTTTTTTTTTTTTTTAAATAGTTAAGTCATATATTTTAGATAGGTTTTTTTGTGGATTTGGTTTTTTTTTTTTAAATGGAGGAATTATTCAGAGGACTGAAAAATAGCCTTGTTGTCATAACACTGGTCATAGTCTACCCCCTTACAGTTTTATTAATATAGATAAAGTTGTTTTGTAGCTATACAGTTAATATTTATTAAAACATTTTTTAAAAGCTTTGGTTTTAGCTATTTTTTTTTCAGCTCAGACTGGATTTGCCCTTGTGTTCTCTTTCTTTCAGTAACAGAAAATGGGTTTGGATTTTTAGCAAGTTCCAAAATATTTCCCAGTCTCTCCCCTAGAGATTCTGCACAGAAAGAACAGTTAGAGGTAATCACACATGCAAGAACTACAGTCTTTACCCAAATTAAAATCTGAAACGTTGATCTTCATTTTCAATTCAGATTTTAATCCCGTTGTTGAACGGATGGCTTAAGTTCACTTTAATGGCTCTTTTCTCCTTTAGATATTCCTTAGTTATTTTTAAAATATCTAAGAGATGCTTGGTTACAAGTGCTTCTGTGAAGAAAAGGTCTTGCTTTGTGGAAGGCCCAGCCTTCTGTTGTATCTCTCTTTCAAACTTCTACCATTCTTCAGAGATTATGACAGCCCTTTTGTCATGTAATAGAATGAAATTTCATAGGAATTGAGAACACTTGAAATCAATGTTAGTTGACTGTCTGAAGGGTTGATCTCTGGTGTGTGAACTGTGACCTTTGCTTTTATCTCACCCACTCCCTTCCATTTGTCCCCTGTCAGCCATCTCTCTATCAATCCAAAGTTGTGTGGGTTTGTTTTGTTTTGTTTTTTTTTTTAAATTCAGTAAGAAATTTTTTGGGGGTAGAAATATGTAGAAGTATTTACAATACTGTGGACTGTATTTTTGAACAGGCTCCAAACCCACGTAATGTTCTTTATGCTGCTCCCTTGCTTCTTGCTGTGTCATTATTGGCAGGAAATGTAAAGAGAGAGGAGTCTCAGATGAGTTAGGTTGAAGGTGTAAGACCTACTTAACCTTCCTTATTTAGTGCATTGAAAACATGGATCAGTAATTTAGCAGATTGGTGTGTTTATATTTACACCTTACAGATCACCTTTCAAAAATCCGTATGGGTTCAGAAGCTTTCAATAACATTACCTGACTAACAAAGTGTTGGATATCTGAGGTGTGAAGTGAATGCTTTGCTGTCTTGGAAATATTCCAGTGTTACTGGTAGAGTGTTGATTTTGTTGGTGAATGAAGTACTTTCTCAGACTCGTTCTTTCTTTTAATAGATTGTGATTATAATGTCTTAGGGATAAGCATAATAAACGAAGATCTTGATTTATGTAAAAGACTAATTGCAATTCTTATTTGTGCAAATAGTTCTGCATGAACACTTTTGGGCATAAGAGCGCTTAGCTATACAAGGCCAGAAACAAGAAAAAGTTGCTTGTCATGCTATTGTGTTTTTCATATCATGGAATCATCAAATATCTCAAGTTGGAAGGTACCTATAAGGATCATAGAATCATTAAGGTTGGAAAAGACCTCTAGGATCATCAAGTCCAACCATCAGCCCAACACTACCATGTCTCTCCTAAAGCATGTCCCGAAATGCCACATATACACATTTTTTGAACACGTCCAGGGATCATGACTCAATCACCTCTCTGGGCAGCCTGTTCCAGTGCCTGACCACTTGTTCAGTGAAAAACTTTTTCCTAATATCCAATCTAAACCTCCCTTGGCACAGCTTTAAGCCATTTCCTCTTGTCCTATGGCTGGTAACTTGGGAGAAGAGACCAACACCCACCTCGCTACAACCTCCTTTCAGGTAGTTGTAGAGAGCGATAAGGTCTCCCCTCAGCCTCCTCTTCTCCAGGCTAAACAACCCCAGTTCCCTCAACCTCTCCTCATAAGGACCTGCTCTCCAGACCCTTCGCCAGCTTCACTGCCCTTCTCTGGACATGCTCCAGCAACTCAATGTCCTTCTTGTAGTGAGGGGCGCAAAACAGAAGACAGCATTCGAGGTGCGACCCCACCAGTGCTGAGTACACGGGGACAATCACTTCCCTACTCCTGCTGGCCACACTATTCCTGATACAAGCCAGGATGCCGTTGGCCTTCTTGGCCACCTGGGCACACTGCTGGCTCATGTTCAGCCGGCTGTCCACCAGCACACCCAGGTCCTTCTCCACCGGGCAGCTTTCCAGCCACTCTTCCCCAAGCCCGTAGCGTTGCATGGGGTTGTTGTGACCCAAGTGCAGGACCCGGCATTTGGCCTTGTTTAAACTTCATACAATTGGCCTCGGCCCATCAATCCAGCCTGTCCAGATCCCTCTGTAGAGCCTTCCTACCCCCAAGCAGATCAACACTCCCATCCAATTTGGTGTCGTCTGCAAACTTACTGGGGATGCACTCAATCCCCTTGTCTAGATTGTTGAAAAAGATATTAATCAGAACTGGCCCCAACGCTGAGACCTGGGGAACACTGCTTGTAACTGGCCGCCAACTGGATTTAGCTCCATTCACCACAACTCTCTGGGGTTGGCCATCCAGCCAGGTTTTAACCCAGCGAAGAGTACACCTGTCTAAGCCATGAGCCACCAGCTTCTCTAGGAGAATGCTGTGGGAGACAGTGTCAAAGGCCTTGCTAAAGTCCAGGTAGATAACATCCACAGCCTTTCCCTCATCCACTAGGCAGGTCACCTGGTCATAGAAGGAGATCAGGTTGGTCAGGCAGGACCTGCCTTTCATGAACCCATACTGGCTGGGCTTGATCCCCTGGTTGTCCTGCACTTGCCTGGTGAGCTCACTCAAGATGTATCGCTCCATAATCTTCCCTGGTACTGAGGTCAGGCTGACTGGCCTGTAGTTCCCCACATCCTCCTTCCGGCCCTTCTTGTAGATGGGTATCATATCGGCAAGCCTCCCGTCGTCTGGGACCTCTCCTGTTAACCAGGACTGTTGATAAATGATGGAGAGTGGCTTGGCAAGCTCCTCCACCAGCTCCCTCAGTACTCTCAGGTGGATCCCATCTGGCCCCATAGACTTGTGAGTGTCCAGGTGGCTCAGCAGGTCGTGAACTGCTTCGTCCTGGATTATGGGGGGTTTGTTCCACCCCCCGTCCTTGCCTTCCAGCTCAGGGGGCTGAATACCCTGGGGATAACTGGTCTGTTGGTTAAAGACTGAGGCAAAGAAGGCATTTAGTACCTCAGCCTTCTCCTCCATCCTCATCAAGTCCAACTCCCTGTTCCTCACAGGACTACCTAAAGCTAAATCATATGACTTAGAGTGTATGACTATAAGTTTTTTTCAAAATTGTCTGAAGCTTTTTCATATATCAAATCAGTTAAAATTATTTAGCAAATGATGATTTTATGTTTAAGGAATTGTATCTGCTTAGAGCTGAAACCTCAGTCAGGCTTGACTTTAAAGTTATAAATACACAAAGGCTTAAAAAAAATAGGCTTTGGAAAAGTATCTGAGATATGGTTGAAATAACTTGTCAAACGAGCTAGATATATTCTAGACAACATTAGAATTTTGTGAAACATCAAGACTTATTTTATGTTAAATAAAACCTGAAAATTAACTTATTAAATAAGAATTGCATTACAGGTTTTATATAATGGTAAAAAGTAGCAGAACTGAAGAAAGGACTAACATTGTTGTGCTTCCTTGCCTTCAAACGAGTCTGTAAAACCCAAGGAAGAATGGAATTGTTTTTCTTATTTTCCAGTTGGATACAATAACAGTCTGAAATATGCAATCACAATCTGGCAAAAACTTCAGAAAATATTAGTCTTCAAGCTTTACCAGCAGCAACATCAAAAAAAGCTCTGCTTAAAAAAAAAAAAGGTTTAGGATCCTTAAAGGAAGTAGGATTTACTAGATTTTCATCAGTTCTGTTTATGACGATTAGTGAACTTCATCCTGAAGCTGAAAGATTTCTTGAGGCATAATACTACTTAAAATCAGTTTTCAGAGTAAGATATTGTGATTGTAATTAAAGGGTTTTCAACTGTATCATTTTTGATACTTCAGGAGGATGAGTAGGTTTATTAGAATTTATCATGATCGCTTGACCATTCATTGGCTTTTAATTCATCTGATACTGAAAGTTTATGAAGAAATATGGTTGTTTTTAGAGACATCCCAACCCCCTGATTGTGATATATGTATTTTTAAAGTAAGGTTTGCATTTCTTTTGCACAGAAGTCTTATTATTATTTCACTGTGAAGCCCTGATTGCTCTCCATTCTGATAACATGAACTCTTAACAAAATTTCATTGGGTTATGTTATTTTGTCTGAACTAAAACATAGATATACTTCAGTGAAATATCAAAATTTGGAATGGATGATTGACATGCTTTGGTTCAGTTAAGCCTTGTAACTGGGGTACTTCCTAGATCACTTTGAATCAAATTGATCAGGGACTTGGAAATGAGTCTCCTTCAGTCAACCTTTAGCAGAAAGGAAAATCATCCAGTTATTTAGTCTAGGACTGGACACATGAGTACAGTCCAGTTTTCCTGAAAATGTTTTCTTTCAGAGTGAAACAAAACTAATGTTAAAATGTGTTAAGGCTGTTTGAATAGAATAATTTTGAGTGTATTGGCAAATTGTGGTATAGATTCACCTTAAATTTTGAAAATTGTCCCTAAATGGAGCTTTTGTTCTCTAGTAAATTCTAATTTCTAGCAACAGTAGAGCTCAGAATACAGTTTTGGTTGTTATGCAGAGTGAGAGGGGGGGGAAAAAATCTGTAAAATGATCATGGAAAATTGAATTAATTAAAACAACCGTTAGTGTCAGTTTATGGCTTTGTAAATTAGTTTCTGTCATTTTCTGCAAGTTTGTATAATATGTAAATCAATGCATAGCTTTCCTGTTTTAGTTTCTTAGAGGTAAGCAGAATAGCAAAATTATCAACCATGTATCCTCATTGAAACATGTCACTGAACAAACTGAAATAAACTGTGGTGTGTAGGTATTACCACTGGCAACATTGGACTATTTTTGTGGCCCACAATGGAACCAACTAAATTCATTATATACAAAAAGATAGGCTCTGTATTTACAAAAAAAAAAAAAGTAATTATCACAGGAGGAACGTTGCCTTTTTTTTTTTTTTTTTTTTTTTTTTTTAATTCTGATGGTACTGGTCAACTAGGAATAGCCTGGCATTATTACTTTACATTATAGATCCTAGCACTTCACAGCTAGTGCATTCAGAGAAGTAATTTGTCCTTTCTAGAGTGCCATCAGCAATGTGAATTGGAACACTATGGGCTTAAATCTCAAGTCCTTAATATCAGAGTGGATGAAGATATTTTATAATCTCAGCAAGAAAGAAAATAGGACACTTTAAAATGGCTTGAATATGTATTTTTAATGTTTTAGACTAAATCAATTCCTTTTCAAAGTTAGGAGAATACATCAACTCATAGCTGTCAAGAGACCATGAAGATAACACATAATGGAGATATATTAATATGAATTTTTCAAGCAAAATATCCCTCAAGACTTAGTATTCAAGGGAAGGAATTACAATTTTTTAAATCAGATGTTTTTAAGTAGCCAAACTTCATGCAATTTCTTTTAAAAAGTGAAAGAAAGATTATATACCCTAAAAAGCAGGAAATTTATATAATTCCAGTAAGACAGAAGTTCTGTGTTGCCCCTGAATGTGCAGAGCACAGTTGCAGAGGCTGCAACTTTGTCAGAGAGCTTCAGACTTTTTTTTTTATGACTATAACCCTTAGTGCCCCTCAAGCTTTTGGTCATACTGTTCTCTTGTTTTATACCACGTTGTAGGTCTGTAATATTTGGGGCTGATAACACAAACACTTCACTTCCGAATTTTTTTAAAATTTAATTTAATTTTCATGCCCTCTTGCAATTTTTTCTTTGCTGACTGGGAATCATTTTGTGTTGTGATTTTATATAAAAGATGGGGGACACTTTATTTTAGGATTGTTAGTTAGGTATCCTATACTACTTCTGAGTAGGCAAGGGTGAAATTGTGGGAAATAATGGGAAATTGGTAAACGCAGTATGTTGTTGTTTAGACATATCAAAAGGTAAATATTCCTATAAAAATATGAATTTTGAAGCTGGAAACTGAACAGGAATTGAAATTACAAACTGTTCTCCTTCAGTAAGCTTGCTGAGACTGCTGGCAAAATAACTAGGATTGCATTGACACCCTTCCAATAAATGTGTGCAGCAGGCAGTTTTTGAGCTTATGCTGGGACTGAAAGTAAGCCCCTTTCACTTCACCACATAATTACTGGATGTTATTAACAATTCATCTGCTGATACAGCTATGGATCAATACATTTAATACAAATCTTTGTATTATACTTAGTGAAAAATATTCTCCTTGAATTTCACATACTTTGACAGTTGTAGCAAATACTCAAGATATTTGAAAGGAGAAATATTGTACTTCAGATATTTTTCTTACAGGGGACTTGTAAGTTTATTTTAATTCTGAATGTTGTTCCTTTGTGTTTATGAATGGCAGTCAGCCTGTCCTTGTTATGTTTCCTGTTTTCATTATTAATTAATCACTTGTGCAAGATTTTTAAAATATAACCATCAAATAATGGTGATGCATATCTCTTTTACATACAGATCTTCATTGTTGTGTTTATCTTCCTTTTCTGTCTACTACAAAAAGTAAAGCATTAAATAAAAATCTAATTATTCTATATCCAACATAATTTTCTGCCTGCAGAAAGGCCAAAAGTCCTCTCTTCCTCCTTGCCCCCTGGGTCATTTGAAATGTAAACTACAGTAGCTGAGAAAGCTTAGGAACTGGAATTGAAGAATAACTGTTCTCAAGAAAATTGACTTTAAAATAATTGGACCCCTAAAGATCTTCTCACTGATGTATTTTATGGTAGATACCATTGTAAATTGTGTCTTGGTATAATATTTCTTAAAATCAATGGTAAGATCATTGTATTTGCCTTTGAACAGCTACTGAAGGGCATGGTATGAAAGTGTGGCATAAGATGACCTTGAAACTTTCCAGTTCAGTGGTGGGTCTTTATTATTTGGGATTCATCTTAAAACAGTAAATTTATGTGAACTCTTCTCTAATTTATTCAAGGTACCAATGGCCCTGAGAGGCTATTCCAACTTAGAAACTCATATCCCTGAGTTTACTTGCTGTTTTGAGAGTGAGACCGAGGAGTTTCCAGTTGACCATCTCCACCAAATTTCTTTCTTTCTGTGCTGCTAAAGTGGAATGAGGTTGTGGGTGTGTTGGCCATTCTCTGGCCTTTATTGCAGCTTTTCTGTTTGATAATAAAACCATTTGCACATTTGTGGGTTTGAGTTTTTTGTGAACAATCCATACCAAAAATACAGATGTGAACAACAGCAGACTGCAGTGCGTCATGCTGTAAAAAGCATGAATTCTTAAGTCAGTTGTTAGGGGTCAAAATCAAATTCTGTTTATATATTAACTCCTGGTTTTTATTGTGATGGATGTCTTAATTGTTGCACTGCTGTCCTTCTAGAAAAGGTATTTATTATTCTGTATTATGAGAAGTGAAGGACTAATTAGTAGTGTTTACTCCAAGTGTAGCAATCTTTGAATTTTCATAAAAAAACTTATGACAATACTAAAATATACTGATTTTTGAAAATGAAGTGACTTAAGAGCACAAATCTCAGTGTTTTGGAAAATTCACTGCTCTGTATTTTTACAGAGGAATTTTCCCATTTCCTTTATTCAGGGACCAACTGTCACTGTGTAGGTATAGTGTACCTACAGGCAAATCCTACTTATAATGGAGGAAAACAGTCATCTGGACATGTAGAATTTATGGTTTTGTATTTGAGCAGAGAATTTACTAAAAAAGTTTAGTTTTAAAGAAAAAGCTAAATAAGAATATTTAATTGTCAGACTATTTTAATTAGAGGAATAAAATAGTGACATTATTAAATTACTTTGCAAGTGACACAAGATCAGAAGTTTTATTGATTTCACTCTGGGTTTTTCTTTTGTTTTGATTTTTTCCCTAACTTGGTATAATACCCAGCTTGAACACATGCAACTGAAATATCCCATTGCATTTTCATCAGACAAAGAATTTTGTATAGGGAACTAGTTCAGATGTTCTCAATGCCCGATAAGAAAGTTAGTCTTATGAAGGCAGTCTTGAGGAGAGACCATTAGTGTGTACTAGAATTATTCCTGTGAGAATTGAGTGCAAGGCAGTGTAAATTAACATCCTGGTATTCGGTACTTCCTTTTGCATGCAAGTGCTGGGACAGAAAGCTTAAACTCTAAACCAGAAGTCCTGTTCTAAGGCTCTTACTTCAAAGTAGGTGACTGGGATTGTTAAGGAATCACATCTGTAACAAAAAACCTTGGTTCTGTGTTTGGTGTCTTGTGGTAGGCTTGTATTTTGCAAGAAGGCAGCTTAGGATGTCTTAGAAAAACAGATCTTGCATATTTTTTGAAAGCAAAATTGGAGGCATAATCTCATTCTGAAAATTATCAGAGAGTTAAAAATTCACTTGCCATTGTACTGATGGCAAGTCTTATAAAATCAGATGACGAGTTACTTTGAGCCAGTGTTGTTTATTTGGGTGTAGACTTAAATGAGAAGAAAACATGAGTACTCTATTTAGAATTATAATTTGCTTATATGTATGATTATGATTCTGTATGTTTTCCAAACAGGATAGGACCTGATTTAATATAAACTTTAAAAAATTCTGCAAAGAACCAAACTGCTTTTGATGTAGAATATGGCCATTCTATGAAATAAATTCCATAGCTAAACTCCTCTTTCACCTGCTTTAAGACTTTTCCTTTGTAAAACTTTGCAAGATAGCAATGAAGAATGTGATAATGTGACTCCCTCGCGCACATATACACAAAGTTGGGATTAATCAGACTTAAGCTTTGTCTTAATACATTGCTTGACGTGACTTTATGCTTTAGCTAAAAGTTATGTGTATAATTTTCTTTAAAAGCTGCCGCTATTTCTTGTTGGAATGATAAAGGTTTGCAGGTGACCTTTAAGAATAGCCATATTGGCTATAGTTTCGTGTTAGCTTATCTGACTTTGTAACAGTCGGGACTGCTTACAGGTTTTGAAACCAATTGTTTCATAATTTACTCTTTACCACAGAATAGTGTTTCTAGATTTTGCCTAAACTAGGATTGCTTAGCCGTTCTTGGTATTTGAATGTATTTTATTGCCAATGTGTCCTCAGTTTAAATGCTGCTTACGTAGCAAAGTAAGCAGCTTTTGGTGGGGTAAGTAATTCCAATATGCTCTAAGGATAAGAAGGTTTGAGCTGGGAAAACTTTGTTTTGCCAATATGATTGCTGTTACATTATTTGCTCTTTTTGGGAGTCTGTAGTGTTTAAATGACCTTTTTTACATCCAGGATCATGATACCCACATTAGCAAAATTCTGTTTTACAGGCATGGTCTAAGCTTTTAATTTAACTAGTAGATTTGGCTCTGGAAAATGAACTTCAAATATAAAGACTCTTCTTATCTGCAGTGCTGGGACTCTCTTATCACCTGGCTGTGTCCAAGGTGCCATGACTGTCTATTTAAGGGTTGTTAGATGGCACAGGGGAGAATAGCTTTCATGTTCTCCTGACCTATGTAGGGAATTTGTTTGGATTTCCTTTGCATGTGGGTATTTTTTCCATCAACTTAATAGGAACAGAAAGTGTCCTTAAATTCAGGCTTCTTATCTTAGAAATAATGAGTTTCTTTCCTTATATAAACTCTTCTTTCTCTCTCAGAATGTATTACGTTTTCTGTTGGGTGTAACTTATGGTTTTACACATTTCTGCATGCAGGAAAAATGGAACATATTTGGTTGAACAAGGCTGATACTTAGCTACATTAAACGTGTTCATGTAGGTGCATACAATTATAGTGTTTTGTTATGTTTTGACCAATTTAGTGGATGTATTTTTTAGTTGTCTCTAGGTCCAGACACCAGTGCTGTACAATGTAATAAATCTTCTTATGCTAAGCCACCGCTCCCACCCTAACTTTCATATAGGTTCTATATTATCATCATTATTACATTTAGGTGAATGCAAGGATCAGAGAAATAGGAAAATAATATGAACTAGGAAACCATTATTTATACTTAATGCACATATATGACTTCTAAGTAATTTTCAGTTTTTCATAAATACGGTTGTTCTGTTAGCATGCTTTTCACTTCTTATTACCGTGTTTTATTTCCTTTACATAACATGATTTCAGCCAATATGAATGACTAGGGCTCTGATAGATGACATTAATCTAAATGAAGCATTTTATGATTTTATGACCCTTGGATATTTGTTCTAGCCCCCTTTCAATTTTCTCATTAAGTTCATAGAAGGGAACGTGCAATTCCTGTTAGTTGCTTCAGTTCACAGTCTAGTGCTTTAGCTTACACTATCCATAAAAATCATACCTTCTCCTCTTTCTTACTGGACATGAATAAAAACTCTTAAATTGAAATATGTAATTTTAGGAATGTGTGGGTTCTTTTTAACAAATAGTTTACCAAACAGAACGAATCTGATTATTGTTTTATCAAAAGCCAGTATAGGGTACTACACAGTAAAGCGTCAAACGTGAAACTGAATGCTTATTTTAGTTGAATATAACTCCTGTTTATTCATAGAGAACTATATAATTAACTTTGTGTTTTTAAGTGACATACTACTTACGAGATAATTTTGTAGTATGTGCTATGCTGAGTTCCCTGAATAAGTGTGCAAGAGCGTCTGCCTCATGTTGAGCATACAGTCATAGTGGACATCCTCAACACTTTCAGACTTGCTCTCTGTGCTTGAGTTCTGCATTTATTACATGGACTTCATAATACAATCTTGTCTTATAGCTGTATCACAAGGCTAAAACATACCTAATATTTATGAAGCACTTCAGTAATGTTATAAAGACACAAGAGAAAATCTTTGAAACACACAATTTGGTGTTCTCAGTGGTGTTTGAATAGGCATCTGGTACAATGTGTAAAGAAAAGGGAGAATCGTTCTTCGATTTAGACAGTACAATATGGGAAAGAGTATGTAATTATGTAATTCAGATGTCTTTGTAGTGTTTGTGAGAGAAACACATGCTTTACTAATAAATAAAAGTGTTTTGGGTTCTAAGAATAGCAACACTGCATTACTGTAAAGTATTAATGTTTTTTGAGAATATTCTTCTTATAAATATATATATATATATATGCTGGTTTGTATCTGATTTTGAAATTCAGGAGAATATAGCTAAATTATTTTGGGTAACCACTCCTCAATATTGTCAAGAGAAGTGGCTGACAAATGTATCGTATTAATACTTTAAACCCAAGAAGTTAGTTAATGTAGCATGCTTTAATAAACACAGTGTATATATAATTTCACTATGTGCACTGAGTC
Organism: Morus bassanus; assembly: GCA_031468815.1. Classification (NCBI taxonomy): domain Eukaryota; kingdom Metazoa; phylum Chordata; class Aves; order Suliformes; family Sulidae; genus Morus; species Morus bassanus. Next base: position 50,102,092 of record CM062567.1, on the reverse strand, counting down.
TATTAATTCAAATTACTTAATGGTGCATGCTGACTGCTTCATATATGTATAGTACTATATTTCTGAATTTTGATTAATTTCTGCCATTTAAAAATATTAATTACTGTTCCACTCACTTGAATCACATCAGTGAAGCAGACCTAGAAGTAATTTCCAAAGCAGTATAACATTGCTGTTTTATTTAATAGCCGAAGTGGAGCTCATTTTTGTTGAAAGCTAATCAAAGGCTGGGGTTCTGGGTCATGGATTTTGGCAACAACTATTCTACTACTCTGCTCCTTTTGTGAGTTTAGTGTGTTAAATAAGATTTCACTTCCTCTCTTTTTAAATAAATCTTAAAACATGTTTTTACAGACTTATGGAAGAAATCCATCTTTTTCCGGTTCTTTTCCAAGTCATCTTGGTAAGAATAATTTTTTATATATATCTATATCTCTATCCATTAATAGATAGGTATCATATCTCCCAAATCATGTCAAACTAGTAAGTAAGTTTAATAAGGCATGTTGATAAAATAATAAAATGTTGATAAAATGAAATTGAACAGTTTATCAATACAAAAGAATCTAGTGTAAGGAGACATGTCTGTGGTTCTCACCATCTACTGTATAAAAACTTTCTTTAAGATAAATACTTCTTTCTTTTTTGAACCAAATAAAAATCTGAAAAATAGAATTAATGATCTTGATCCTTAATTAGAACTATGTATTTGCCCAGCCCAAGCAACTAATGCTGAGGAACTTGCATTTTAACCCAAATTTGCATCAAACCCAAGTTTGACTATGATAATGCCAATTCCCACTATTTGCTTTTGGAATTTCTTTCAATATGAAGTATTGAGAATATGATTTTGCATAGTCACATGCTGAATTTACATCCTTAAGTAGGATCTGCCACTTATGAAGGCCATGAAAAAAAACCAGTGATGGTTTTGTGTCTCTGGAGCATTGCAAAACAAATATGTTAATGAACAAGAAAAATCTGTAGGCTAGTTTGGAAGCTGGGTACTGTGCTATCCACTAGCCTTCTCATGGCTAAATTCCACAATCTCTTGTTTATTTTTTCAATCTTTTTGTTCATGAAGTTGTATCAGGTAAGTGTCCTTTCATGTAAGCATGCTCCTGATGAATACTAAATACACATTATAAATAAATACACACAATTTATGCAGCGCAGGCAGATGCACACTTGGTTTTGTATCAGTCTTGAAATTCAGTCTTATTCAGGGTAGATGTTCATAAATGTGATTCTGAATCAGCTTTGATTTTTACTTTCTCAGATTTAAATATTTTAATCTCTTCATTTGCAGTGATTTATTTTACTGCCTATCATTTTAAATCTCTTTAATACTGCATACCCAGATAAGCCCATTTTTATTAAAGTAACATCTTTAGTGACAGTAGATTTTTCCAGTAGCATAGAGAACACAGGCTTCATGCTATTTTGTGTACATATATGTACAAATACTTGTAATAAGTATTAAGAATAAAAGCAACATTTTACAGTGTTTCATAAATAGTTTTGACCTACTATAAGTACTGCTTTTAGACAGTAACAAAAGAGGAACACAGTAAAATATGATAGTCAAATGTTTCATCGTAATATCCGCAAATATGAAATTAATGTTTGAAACACCTCCAGGTGTTGGAATCTTGAAGTTTAACTGTCAATATATATACACGCACACATATATACATATGTATGTGTGTTAGTATATAGCTATAAGTATTTGAGCATGGTTATGATTTCAAGAAATATTCCCAGATCTTGAAAAACTTTTTATAACATTGGCTATAGCCATGGTATTTAAAAATCTTTGTATGTCATGCCATGTAAGTAGGACAGGTTGGAGTCAGTCATAAATACTCCCTCTTGACATCCCTGCACATGGTTTGAGCTCATGAGTTCTACAAAGTTTTTTAAAGAGTAAAAAGCAGCTAAGCTCAAAGTAGTCTTCATGACTGGTGGTCTGTGAAGGTTTCATAGCTCTCTTAACCCTCTATAGCTGTCTTGCAGCTTATGGTTAGAGTTGTGAGGGGGAAAAAGCTTATAGCTTTTAGAGAGGAAAAAATAAAAGAAATCCCCTTTCAACATGCTTGGTTCAGGGACGACATCTGTAGTGGCTTCTGTTGCCATATATAGCAGTTAAGCTTTAACAGTGCATTGGCTGTCAGCTGTGGTCTTGGTTGGCTCCAAGGGATGTGAGACCCTAAATAGGATGCTACCATCCATACTGTTCCCCTGTTTTCCCTACAGAAGAGTGAATTCAGCAAAGGAACATTAGGCAATTGGGAAGGCTCAGGAGCCAGGACTAATCAGACTGGAAGAATTAATCGTTAGGCTGTTTTTTCTTGCGAACAGAAAAAATTAGCATACTCCTTCATTATAGGTTTCTGAAACAGTTTTCCTGGTTGTATGAGTGAAGGGAGCTGCGTATTATTTGCTTCCCATTACTGTCCATAAACTAGGCTTTGGCTAGGTTTATACTTTTATTGGTTTCAAGAAATAGCACAGATCAGTAACATCGAGCCCTGTGTTGTTGTACCTAGAATTTTATCAGACCCTGAACTATTGAATTTGAATTATGTTTCAGTCAATACACTATTTTGTACTGTCAGTAAGTTAATGTAGATATATTACTATCAAGTTCAAGAAATATCACTCTTACTTCATAATTTTCTATGCTGAGACCAAATGTCCAATGTATTTTCTGTGTATCATTAAATGTAGCTCATGTTCTTTCCAGCAATACCACTGACATGACATTGACTCTTTTAGGCTCTGAAGGGAAATAATGTGGGCTGGGAATTGGGAAGTATCTCCAGGAGCAGTCTTCATTTCTAGACTGTGCTACAATCAAAGTGGGATTGAATGTATTTGCTTTAATCTAGCTATCACAGCAGTGAGGACATGATGGCTTGCAGATATTGGGCAATGTACAAGAAATAGGTTTTAATGTGACTGCTTCACTATTCATAGATGTGGACTTGCACTATCTTATATATTGCATACTACCCTGTGTTGTGGTCTAAGCAATAACACTGAGATTTGGCAATTTCTTATCCTCTCTCATGTATCTGTACCAGTTAGATCTCCGAACTCAGGTTAATCATACCAAATGTATCCTTTCATGTCATTTATGACTGCAATTCTGTAACTGTTACAGTTGTCAGACAAAAGAAACTGGATCAGTGAAAAAGGCTGTTAATGTCTACCTAAAAAGTTGTTCTAAGTGAATAGCTATTAGTTTTATTCACCTGAGCTATGTTTTAGTTACTGATCTATTAGTAAGAGGCTTTAAATACAGTTGCTGTTCCCCTGGAAACCCTCAATGCTCATTTGTCGCTCAACACTTAGTTACATTTAGCAAATGCAAATCAATAGTGTACTTTGTGAATATGTGAAAGACCTGGATACAGTTCTTCATTGCAAAACTTCAAAGGGGAATTTCATGTTACACCTGAACACAAATTATTTTCATCAGTACCCTGGTGCCAGATCCTAGTGCTAGCAGTTACATAGATTATGAGTAGTTCTACAAAGCAATATGAAGGTATGACTGCAGTATGACTAGGCATTTATGTTGCTGTAGTGTCTAATGAGATCAGTGAAGATGCAGTGATATGTATCTGTGGAAAAAGGGAAACATATTGACAATACATGAGTATATTCAAGACAGTAAATGGTTGAAAAACAGAAGGAAATCTGGCATCATAATGTGCATAATTTAAAAGATGCAAACTCCCATTGGTAACAAGATTAAAAATAATAAGCCAAATTCCACAATGACATAAAAAATGCCAAAAGTTGTGCTGATGTAAGGTATTAATATGAAATGCTGCTGTTGACAAAGTAGAAGGGATTGTAACAGGAAAAGATACTGTGGGATATGCTTTGTGTTTTAATTTCTTGCTGCCTTTTTCTGCTACATCCTTAGTAAAATATATTAGAAACAGAATACTATGTTAAACGTATGATTTATCTGAAATACCACTATATTGTATACAAAATGTTCTTTTTGAATATTATGTTATAATGCTGGAGTGGGGCTGATAAAGGAATTGGAAGTGTTTTACTCTCATATTTATAAATTATGGCTATTTGTATTTTAGATTGCTACCAAGATTTTGCTGAGTAGCTAGCTATGAAGTTGGCATATATGTAATTTCCTGTGCTATGTTACTTTTCAGAGGGGGTAGGGCAGGGACCCTCCACACATCATAAATGTTACCTGGCCTTCCTTTAGAGTTACCTGAATCTAAACTATTGCATAGAAAAGAAATTCTGTGTAGTTGGCGAAATTCTATTTTTCTGCAGATGAATTTTAAAACTAAAGCTAATTATGCTTGTGATTAGGAGCTCAGTGCTATCCTCTTTTTAAAGCTCAGTAGTCAATTGTGTGCTTATCCTATTAAAATCTCTATTGTAACTTTTAATCACACCAGCATCTCACAGACTTTAGTTTTCGCTGTCAAATTTTTTTTTTGCAACATTCTGTATTGTAACAGTCAGTGATCTCATGAAAAATGTGGCAACATGAATTTAAAAGCATATCATTTTAATAAAAATAACTTTATAGTAAGATTGAAAGTTATTGTATTTATAAATTATATCTTATTATTAAATACCATCAACCAATGGTATATAGTGTCTTAATGTCTAAACTGTACAATCTAATTTAAAGTTAAAAATGTAATTATTATTTTACTTATACTGTTGATCTATCCTTAATACAAGCAAGTCCACATCTTTTCTTCACATTTCTGAAATAACTAAAATTAATTTTAGAATTCAAAAATTTAATTTATTTTCCTTTAAATATGGTGGAAAGCTGTTATTGTGAAAATAAAAAATATGTTTCTTTTTGTAGTCATATTCATATATATTTGCTTATTTTTCCTAGTTGTGTCTAGGTTTGAGGTTTTATACTGTCTCTGTGTATTTTGGCACTGCTATATGAGTCCATGTTAAAAAGTTTAATTACAGAATTGGACATCTTGAAGTAAAGGTTCATATATACTGTTTGTGTTTTTGATAGACTGCAGTAAACCTGTGCTTGAATGCTCAAAAAATGCTTTAAAATCATTGTCATGCTGGCAGACACTGATCCCCTTGGAAGCTGTGCTTTGCTCACTTTATCGTAATTGCAGCTGAAAATCTAGTTTGTTATTCCATTGAGCACTAAGGGGGAGAGTATGAGCTAGGTGTGATTATAAGAAGAATTATAACAGTTACATCAAAATTAGTTAAACATATTCATACTTTAAAAGAAGAAAAAAGACACTCCAGGTTTTTTTGGGTAACACCTTCTTTTCAAGAGAGCTAATAATTTCGTGGAAATTTTGTCTAAATAGGGGATACATAGCCATGTGTAACTAGATTGCTTTGTGTTTTCTTTTGTTTTGTTTTGGTTTTTTTAAATTAAAAATAACTTTAACCAAAGCCCTTCAATTAAAAAAAAAAAAAAGATTGTGAGAAAGAAGTTGCATAGCAGCCAAGTGGAATCAGTGGTTGGATTTTATATTTCATTTTGAATTTTAATTGGAGCAAAAGAATCAAACTACAGGAAATGGTTACGGTTGGAGATTCCACTCCCTGTGATTCAGTTAAGGCAATGAAGCCACCCACTTAGAACCGTTTAAAAATAATACTTGTTTTCTGACAAGTCTTTCCTGTGAAAATACTATTAAGAAAAGGAAAAAACAATGGAGAGGAAAAGCAGGAGCTTCATTATTCCTATTTTACTTGGTTTCTGTTTTCTACTGAGAGACTGCAGTCAAATATCATTTGAGGGAAGAGATAGAGGGGTTTTTCTGTTTAGCAGCCACATGGATGGTAGGTATAGACGAACACGTATCAGACGTTGCTGCAACAGTTTTAGCATTAGTTTACTTCCGTCTGCTAAACTAAGCACCTCTTAGTCCAGTGTGGTGCACACTTTGTTGGTTGTCTAGAAGACTGGGGAGCATGTTTCTAACTCTTGCGAGTACTTGTAGATCATCCAGGATGGCTACTTTAAACAGCAGAGTAGAAGACTCTTGTTCTTATATTCTGTAGAGTGTACAAGTTTATGCTGCCAAATTCATTTGCTAGAGAAAATTAGGATAGCAAATATGGCAAATGATAGAAACTCTAGCGCTTAGTGCGAACAGGCAGTTGGTCGTCTATGCTGTAAATGAGTTTTGAGCTGAAGTCCCTCTTTAAGCTCTGTGCTTGCAAGAGAAGATTGATACTGGTAGTAACTGATAGCTATTGACATTTCACTCCAGTCTGCTGGCATACTCAATTCTTAATTTAGCCTTAGCTCTCCATTAAAAAAATCAACACAAAGATATCTGGGAATGGTTAAGCAACATATGTTTTAAAGAACAGGAAATAGTATTTATTTTAATAGCTTTGTGTGTGGTATTCCTGTTCCGGGCTGTGTATTCAATGCTGTTAAAAAAAGTTAAATGCAGTGGCTCGTTTTGGTGTATTTCATCTGCTCATTAGTGCTTTTAGGGAAAATCGGCATTTATAAGGTATCTGAAATTAGATTCTAAGAGTGATTTTTGTGGCTTCTGCAGGATGGGCATTAGTTATAGTTAGGAACCTTAAATTTATCCATAATGAATAACTCTATTTTTTTTTCTATTTGTGAAGTATGCATATTTCCTAAAATCTAGTAGATTAAATAGGCAAATTGTATGCTGTGGCAGTATATGTAAAACTGCTATGGCAGATTAAGAATGTAATCTATGAGGATTTCTGAAAGTGAAAATGCCAAAGTCCTATTTTAACAGGTGGTTTATAAAGCAAAATAATTTTTTGAAAGAGATTTAATATCCAAAGATGGATTAAGGAGAAACTAGTGAAAAAGTGTTAGACTATCTTTGAATGTATATGGTTGGAACGACAAAAAATTATGGGATACGGTTTAAAGAAGACAAATGTAATGCAAATATAAAAATGACTATGAGTAGAAGAACACTGTAACAATAAGTATGGTCTAAATCTTTTCCAAACTGACAAATTTGTTACCAATGTGTCGAAGTCTTGTGTCAACTTTCAGTAAGGTGTTATTTATTTTCTTTTTAATGCTAAATCGAATGAATAGGAGTGTTTCTAAAGACTGAAGAAGATATTGTAAAAGGCAGTAGGTACAGTATGTAAATTTCCAGTTTTCAAGGAATAAAATATGGCTCTTCTGATAGAAATGTTGGTTTTTTTCATTACTCTGTTAACTTGCTTAAACACTTCAGTTTAAGGATGAGATGCCTGAGACTACTTCTTTCTTTTAAATTGCTGACTTGAAAACAGTGTATACTTAGAAGGGATAAGCCTGCATATCAGAATGTGTACTCTTGGAAATAAATGTGTAAGTGTAACTTTCTTGAGAATTTTTTAGCAGGAAGCAGAATCTTACTAAAAGTTTTTTCAGAAACAGATTTTATTTTATTTTTTCATCAGTACTCTTTCAGTCAGGAGTTCCTGGGGAAGTGTTTATATATCTATACAGCTGTAAATGTTTGATTAGTGTTGAATCAGGTTGTTAATCTGTTATGGTCAATTGTTCTGTGCAAGTATTAACACTGTACACAGAATGAACTCTTAACAGTTTTATTGATGTGTGACTATCATCTTCCTAACCGATGACAACAAAACTGTTAGAAGCCAAAATGCATGGTATAAAAGCCATTTCTGATTGTGGTTAATAATAAGAACCCATGATATATGATTTGTTTCCCCAGATATTTTTAGATTATGTGCAGTGGTTTTCCATATGGATAAAGCAATCATAGGATCATAGAATATCTCAAGTTGGAAGGGACCCATAAGGATCACTGAGTCTAACTGCTGGCTCTTTGCAGGACTACCTAAAACTAAATCATATGACTAAGAGCATCGTCCAGATGCTCCTTGAACTCTGACAGGCTTGGTGCCATGACCACTTCCCTGGGGAGCCTGTTCCAGTGATCGGTCGCCATCTAGGTGAAGAACCTTTTCCTAATGTCCAATCTGAACTTCCCCTGATGCAGCTTCATTCCATTTCCCGTGTCCTATTGCTGGTCACCAGAGAGAGGAGATCAGCACCTTTACCTCCGCTGCCCACCTTGAGGAAGTTGTAGACTGAAATGAGGTCACTGCTCAGCTTTTTCTTCTTTAAGCTGAACAAACCAACTGACCTGAGCTGCTCCTCATAAGTCTTGCTGTTGAGACCTTTCACCGTCTTGGTCACCCTCCTCTGGACACACTCTAATAGTCCGATGTCCTTATATTGAGGTGCCCAAAACTGCACACAGTACTTGAGGTGGGGCTGCACCAGTGCAGTGTAGAGTGGGACAATCCTCTCCCTTAACTGGCTAGCTGTGCTGTTCTTGATGCGCCTCAGGACATGGTTGGCCCTTTTGGCTGCCAGGACACACTGTTGACTCATATTCAACTTGCCATCAACCCAACCCCCCAGATCTCTTTCTGCAGGGCTGCTCTCCAGCCTCTTGTCCCCCCAATGAAAATATCAACAAAAGTTTCCTTCGCATAGGCATTTTACTACAAACATTACTAGGAGAAAGATTTGACTTTTTCAATATCATTATAACATATGCTAGACTTTCAACATGTTTGCTATAACCAGAAAGCTTTAAGTTGTCTGTGCTGCAGTCAGTGTGTGGCAGCAATTCATGAAGACATGTCCACCTAACTTTGAGCTAGTAGCTTAGCTAATGTTAGTAATGTGGGTGGAGCAACAGACTGCCTAGAAAGTGCAAATCCTTCTATGAAGCTTAATAAATATTTGGGCAGTTTGCTGCAGCCATCCTGCCTTGGGCCCCCTAGCAAGTTCAAAGTGGAGGATGTGTTCACAGTTAATGTATGGATGTCCTCCCATACTTGCAAAAGACCAATGTAGTTTGAAGAAATCCTATGGAAAGGACTGGAACTGTGTCAGAGGTAATGGGAACATATTCTGGGGACTTAGGGACCATGTGGCAACCACATGCTGCTTGTTTGGAGGGGTGCCATATGCCTCTGAGGTGAAGTGTGCCACTTCTGTGTTGTTTTTATGAATATCATGAGCTTGGGATAGTGAAGGAAGTATTGTATAATCAAAACTTTTGCATGTACAAATTTGAAAACTTTCTAAAAAGTTCGTCTTAACAGCTGCTAGCTTTAAACAGAGCTGGAATTATTTACTTTCCCTCCATAACCTTGAGAAAATTATTGTTGTGTGGGGGTTTTGTGTTGTTTTTCTGAGTGGTATTATTAGCTGATTTTCAGCTGTTCTTGTAGAGTTGTTGAGTCAAATAGTTTTCACTGGTTTTAATTCAACTTTCTAAAATTGAGAGGTCATAATGATAGTAGTTAAATATGTATTTGTTACAAATGACAGAATTTGAGAACAGGATTTCAGGTTTTTTCATTATCTGAAGTACATGATTTGTGGGCTGAAGAGTGGGCTTGTTGGCAGAGTACCGAGAGCATTGAAAGCGCAGCTTCCTATTCCTGCTTATGATCCATATTTCTTCTTGACCCTGGGCAAATCGCATAAGCCTTCTTTTTCAGATGTGCTTAGTGTGCTTCTATCCTTCGTGGGTCTGATGAACACATTTACAAAGCTATCAGAAATTGGTGCTCATAATTCTGAAACTAGGCCTGTTTAAGGTCCCAGCTGAACCTTATTCAAGCATAATCCTTTAATGAATTTTCCTTATGGTAAGGTAATGACTAAACTATAAACGTACATCACAGGAATGTAGGGATGATAAATTAATTAGGATTTAGAAGGTATTCAGATTTTGTTATGAGAAGCACTGTACAAATTCTAAATAAATGTGAGCAGCCTATTTTATGACTGTATGTCTTAGCAGATCTGTCACCAGTAGGATTGCTGGTGGGAAAAGAAAAATATGTGAGGGGAAGCAGAGCCATCCTTTAAATCATTTTTATATTATAAATTGATTTTCTGCATAATAAAATGGCTTTTAAAAAGGAAAAAATATTACTAAAGCATACACTTCTATCTATCTTATCTAGAAAATTATTTTGAACCAGTGCTCCTGTTAGGGGAGGGAATAAAGTTATTTACAAAATCACCTGAAGCTCCACTTCTGAGAGAAAAATTGAGTCCACAGTATTCGTGACAGTATTATGTTCTTTTATAGGAAGGAAATTCAGCTATTTGCATCTTAAAGGAATTGCTTTCTATTGCTAGACACTAATATTTTAGTGTGTATGCTACGTAACTATTTTTTTATTTTATATTCAGTGCTAAGGGATGTAAGAAAACTCATGTATAAACAATATTCTTGTGTGTTTCTCGGTAGTTTTTTTATCCTGTCCCAGAAGTCAAAAATTTTACAGATAATAAACATGAGTCTAAAAGACTTTAATAAGGTTTTAAAACTAGCTATAACATACTGGAAAAGGAAATCACAAACAAGTAGAGAAGTGTGTAGGTCTGCTTTGCAGGAGTAGTGACCATGATTACTGCTGACACTAGAACACATTTCTAAGTTTTATAATGTGTGACTGTTTTCCATCTCTTTGATCTCACTGTTTGTGTTTTATTTTACTGGTCTTCAATAATCAAGCAAGCATACTGCTTTTGTGGAGGCTTTTTTTTTTAACAAAATGTTTCTAAACTAGTCAGAAGTAGATGGTTGTTTTGTGTATAACGTCTTACAAGTTGTCTTTCGTAAGAAAATATTTTTTTACAATGCATTTCAAAGGAAAAGTTGTTGCAGAGTAACAATCGCTGTTGTGCCTTGCATGGACAGTTCTCTGTCTTTAACACATTGTTGCTCTGGCTGTCCCAAGAACATTTCACAGTGTTGCTTCAAAGCATCTTACAGCCCAGCTGAGGCCTCTGTTCTTTTTGCTTCTTCTGTTGTTTGGGACAAACAGCCCAGTGTTACAGGGGTGCGTGGTAATGACACAGTTTAAACTCTCTTCAAAACAATTAACAAATAACTATAACCCTAATATTTGTTATGATATGGAATACAGAACTCCCATGATCCCTTCAGGGATTGAATTGGGATCCAACACAACAGCTGTGCAAAAGTCTCCACCCCTGCAAAGGGTAGAGCATCTGCATACTACTGTCTGCTGGCCCTTGGCTGTTGCTCAAAATTCACAAGGTTCCTACCGTATCTAGAGGATTGCCAGTTGTGCTTTGGACCTTGCTAGACTCTGGTAGTTGGCGCTTCCCTCTAATCCCCTCCAATTACAAAGGCTGTAATAGTGCTTATTCTGAACAACTTTTAAAAGTTAGCTTTTCTTGGAAGGCTAAACTGGTTAGGAATACCTAGTTTGTTCAAATACTATGTTCAGAGAAGAATTTTAAATATATTGTAAAAAACTATAATAGTGCTTTCCCTGAAACTTTGACATCTTGGTGCAAGCCCAGTGAATACACACCCTGATGATCAGGGGACTGGAGCACATGGCTGAGAGAACAGGTTTTGTACAACCTTTGCAAAGAAGGTTTGAGGGGATCTTATTCCTGTCTGTGGCTATCTAATTGGACAGTACAGAGAAGATGAAGCCCAACTTGTCTTGGCAGTGCACAATGGAAGGACAAGAGGATGAATGCATGTTGGAAGATGGGAAATTCCAGCTTGATATAGGAAGAAACTTTGCTGTGGGGAGGGTGGTCAAACACTGGAACAAGGACCCAGAAAGGCTGTAGCATCTCCATCCTTGGAGACTCTTAAAACTCAGCTGGATGCAGCCATGAGTCAGCTTGCTTTGGCAGGGCTGTTTTGGGCAGGGGATTAGACTAGGGAGCTCCAAAGGTACCTTCAACCATATCTGTTGATATGGTTGATACACATATACAACCAGCTTCTGTGATTTGATTGGCCTAATCCAGTCCATCTTCCTAAAAACCAACCAAACAAACAAAAACTACCCCACAGGTTATCTCCTAGCATGGTAACCACCATTCACTGTAACCTACCTATAGTTAGATATGTTAACTCGTCTAGATTAGGATCCAAGTCAGTAGTCTCCCAGGTGAGTTTGGGTTTCTGAGTGAGCTCTTACTCTGTTTCCTGCTTCCTAATTCACTGTATGCTTTGACCTCTAAGTAACCAAGGTGGAGGGACTAAAGCGGCAATGCTAATTCAGCTGGCTTGGCTCCGCTCCCATTTCACCCTTATCTGAGCCAGCTACATGTTATACTGTATAAGGGTGTTCTTTTATGAACCGAATCCAAGACAGACTGTAGGTCAGGGCTGGCTGGACGGATGTATCAAGTCAAAGAGTGTTTCTGCCAGCTTGTTTTGTCTGGCAATACTCTTAGACATTATGCAACGTACCTTAAGTATGAGTCTTACTTTTGTGGTTTTTGAACAGTGTTCTGAACAAATTTTTTAATTAAGTTGTATATATGAGACTTTTGTGATTGGGTAGTTTGAATATAGCTGTAAAGAATTTAGGTCAAAAGAAGTAATATTTTCCTAATGATTATATTTTTACTTAAAAACAGTGCAGCTCTGACCTTTAAGGGAACATGCTAACTTCAGCTCTGCACCTGACAGCTAAAATTGATGCTATTAGATTTTTCTGTTTTGGAAAACTGGAAGAGTTTCCTCTAAAAATAAATGGAAAACAAGCTTACTTAGATGTTAACTAACACCTTTCTTTTTAACTCTGTCACCTTTGGAACAGTTAAGATTTGTACAATATTTGAAATATGTATTGAGAAGGAACATTTTTGTAGTGTTCAGGAGAAGAATTCTACGTAAAAAAAAAAAAAAAAAAGCCAAAAGTAAGGACTGATTACTGAGTTCTCTACTGTAGTTCATGGTGTTAAATATTTTCATTGTTTTTCTTGGCAATTCAGACATCCTATAAAAACCCGTTGTTTTCTCACACTAAGTAAGGATGGCTTGAATCCATGCATAGTTCAAAAGACTTTAAAAAAATATGAAAAGACGTGAATTTTTGCCCTGAAAGGGAAATCATATTTCTTTTGTCATCTTGTATTGATATATAGCTTTAAATAATAGTCTCCGGTACTTCATTTTATAGTGTGTTCTTCTGTCTAGCCCATTCCGTCAGGAATAATTCTGTTAGTGTTGCCCCAGTTTAGTCTGAATGAGAGGAGTCTATGACCTTTTTCTGTGGTCACTGAATGTTGTACCAGGAATTTCATTTCAGTCATCAGATCAGTCCATCAGCCTTGGGAACTTAAGGCAAAAGGGTATTGAGCTTATGTTCCTTAGTGATGGATGTCACCAGCAGCAGGAGTGAGAGAGCAGGACTGATCATCACCACTAGACCGTCTTAAGACTTGGATAGGCACACAATTGGTGCTCGGGTTCTCTCCCCTCTCAGTTTTTCTGCAAACACAAAGTGTTTGAAGATCTTACAAAGTTTGCAGTGCAAAGTTTCTGGATCAAGGGTTTTTTCCCCTCTCTTCAGCAGTTTTGGGTTGGTTTTTTTTTTTTTGGTAGACATAAAGCTGTTTAGCATTCACATATTCTTTCATCACACTTGATTTTGAGCCTTTTTTGATAGAAGTTTTTTACGTAACCTTTAGGATCTTGTGAGTATCCATGTAATTAAAATCCTCACAAGTTTTTTTGACAGCTAATACTATGCACTTTCAGTTTAATTTGCACTCCTTTTCAAAGCAACTGTGAAACCTGTATGTGTTCTGAAGTATTGCACAATGTGTCTGCTGGCAATGGTCCCGACTCTACATATGCAGCAATGTAAGATGTGTAACCATTATCACCCAGGAATGACATATCATGGTTAGATAAAAACACAGTCTAATAAAAACATCTGCTTAATCCTTAGTCCTGGTCAGAAAAGCAAACAATATTATTGATTGTAAGAGGAAGTATTACAACGGTAAGCAGAAAGACATTGTGCCACATTAATCCATATGTGGATTTTGGGTTTCCCAACTCAAAAAGGCTATAGTAAAACTGCAGAAGTGCAAAGAGAAGAGACACACATGATCAAAGGTCTGGAATCGCCACTGTAGAAGGGATTACTCTTCTGTATGCTTTAATCTGGAAGGCGATGATTGAGGGGGAAGTATGATAGCATACACTCATGAGTGGCTCGTACAAGGTGACTAGGGAACAGTATTGATGTTCACTGTATCTTTTAATGTAAGAACTAAAGAAAACTTGCAGTTGGGATCTTAAAAACTGACAAAAGATGATACTGCTTCCTGTAGGGTTAAGCTCACCTGTGCCTTAGGGTCCTGGGTTTACTTGAATTAGACTGGACAAATTAATGGAAGAAAAATCCATTGAGAGCTATGATGTTCAAAAGATCTGCTTCTGTCTCAAAGTCCTTGGGCTGCTAAGTCCTAGAGGCTGGGGAGAGTGTTCTGTATATCTGGCTTGTACTTGTACGGCTTCTTCTGTTGTCGAGTGCTTTAGCTGGGGTGTTGGGGTTGGTAGACTTTTAGTTTGAACTGAGTTAGGTTCTGCTTTATATACTGAAAACGCATGCATGGGAACCTTTCTGTATTGTAAGTTTTTAGTTACTCGCTGTTGAAGTTTGTCTTACCACTCCTACTTTTGTATGAGAGACTAGATTATTTTTTATGACTTAAACAGAATGACTTCTTTTCTGAAGCAAGTTAGTTCTTTGAGAAATTAGGAGGTTAAAAGTACACAGTATTAATTTTGAGTTGTGAGGTTAATTTTCAGTCTGTGCAGTTTCTTTGGTTGGATGCAGATATGTTGGTATTGATGAGTACATGAGTTAAAGAGTAATTTTGAAAATTCAGAAACAAATTTTGGCATAAAGTTCTTATTTAAGCTCTTATTTTTAGGTTTATGGATTACAAAATATATAGTATTTAATATCAAGCTCTGTTTCAGTCCTTTAACTCCAGTAGGGATTAGTTGTGTTGAGCGTAGGTGACTGTATCTCTAATTGTACCTGACTTAAGAAATGTTTTGGAAATTTCTTCTTGATTAAAGAGGTAATAATAAAAATTTGAAGTTGTGTCCTGCTCTGTCTCAGTGTGAGTTATTCAGTAGTCATATCCTGAATTTTTATCATCATTTCCGAACATAAGTTTTATGCTGGTATTTCTAATTAGGATTTATGTTGTCTTGTTTATATGTTATGAAATATGTATCCTTAAGCAGATAGCATATACAAAAAGGTATTTTTCATTTACTCAAAAATACTTTTTTTTTTAGACTACCAAAAGTAATTAGGTTCTGTAATTCGGTGTAATGTTGGGGGTTTTTGTGTTGAGTGTATGTGTGTTTTCCTATAGAGAAACTTGATGGAAACTGTGGCCGCAAAATGGAATATGTACTCCTAGGACTTTTTATGCTAAAATTATGTATGACTTTTTTCTCATTTTTAGTTCAAGGAGAATTATTGACAGGTTATAAGGCTTTTAAGTCCTTTTACATTTTAATTGAATAATTAATATCTGATAAAACTAGGGGGTTAATGGTACTGGTATACTATTAATTATTTTATTATGGTAAAATGATTCTGAAGGCTGGTATGTTTCAAATAATGTCATTAGAAATGTCCTTTATAAAAAGTCAAATATTTATCTAAATAACAATTGGAGATTGAGTATTTATGTCTGTAAATATGTATCCATCATGCCATGTACTTAAGTCATTGCAGTTATGTCTAAAAATCAAGTAGTACCTAATCTACTTTTCACATTAATTCATGTTTGTTTATTTCAATGGGAGTTTGATTCACCTAAGGGCTCTTGCTTGCATGAAAAACTTTGGAAAGTCTTCTGTTTGGATAGACTTCTTTGAGGGTTTTTCATGCTTTCTTTGGCTAGTGTAGATTACTTGGACTCTATATGAAATCTGGTTTTTGTCATACCTTATTTCCTTTAGGTCTTCTTTTGAAGTATAGGGGTGATCATGTTACTTTTTGTACAGGCAACCAGAGAGAACATAAAAAAAAAAAAGGCTGGACCAGGTCAGATTGAAGATGTTGACTAGCCTGCTGTTTTTGTATGTCATGGTGGCCACAAGTGGATGCCTAGAAAAAAAAATATCAGAAAGAGTAAGCCTATCTGACATGTCCACCAAGTACTTTCTCTACATCCAACCACTTTCAACTCAAGACCTTTCTGAGCTGGCTGTAGTAACTGTGTTTAGTATTCACAATGGACATCTGTCCATTGTATTGCTAGCCGGTCGAGGGAGGTGATTGTCCCGCTCTACTCTGTGCTGGTGCAGCCTCACCTTGAGTACTGTGTGCAGTTTTGAGCGCCACAGTACATCAAGGATATAAAGCTGCTAGAGAGTGTCCAGAGGAGGGCCATGAAGTTGGTGAAGGGTTTAGAGGAGAAACCGTACGAGGAGCAGCTGAAGTCACTTGGTTTGTTCAGCCTAGAGAAGAGGAGACTGAGGGGAGACCTCATTGTGGTCTACAGCTTCCTCACGAGGGGAGGAGGGGCAGGCACTGATCTCTTCTCTGTGGTGACCAATGATAGGACCCGAGGGAATGGCAGGAAGATGTGCCGGGGGAGGTTTAGGCTGGATATTAGTAAAAAGTTCTTCACCCAGAGGGTAATGGAGCACTGGAATAGGCTCTCCAGGGAGGCAGTCATGGCACCAAGCCTGTTGATATTCAAGAAGCACTTGGACACCACCCTCAGAGATAAGGTGTGAATTTGGGGTTGTCCTGTGCAGGGAAAGGAGTTGGACTTGATGATCCTTGTGGGTCCCTTCCAACTCAGGACATTCTATCATTTGATGGTATGATTCTATGATCTTTTCCATGGCCTTGTCCAACCCCCCTTGTAGGCCAGTATAAACTGCTCAAGTTCCCAACACCGTGGCAAGGCACTGCACAGTCTGGCTTTGCATAGAGTGAAGAAACAGCTCCTTTTGTCTGTTTTGAGCATGGCTCCTATCAGATTAATTGATCATTTCTTGGTTTTGTATTCAAGAAATCAGCAAACAATGGATCTTCATCCACTTATGACACCCTTGATTTTATAAATCTCAATGTTCCCCCTCAGTTTGTTAAAACAAAGGACTACAAAGCCATCATTACTTAGGTTTTTTGAAATGGAAGCTGTTCCACACTTTTGATCAGTCTTACTGCTTTCTCAGAATATTTTACATTTTCATACATAATTTTTGAGACATAGGACCAGCGTGGAGTGTTCAAAGGGTGGATGAGCTGTGGATACAGTAGTGGCATAGTGATGTTTGGGGTTGTTTTTTTGTTTGTATTAATTCTTCCTTCTTTTCCTTTAACATTTCACTTCGGGTTTTTTTGACTTTTATCATTGAGCTGTCATTTGTGTGAAACTGTCTTTCCTAATCTGAGATTATTAGTTCATATATGAAGTCAGGACTTCTTCCCCCATGTGTATTACTTTATGTAGGTTAGATTTCAGATGCAACTTCAGATACAATCTTTCTCCCTCCGTTTACACAGATTCCCTTTCTGTGAACAAGTTTCAGAGCTCTCAATGTTCAACATAGAACATTTCCACAGAATTTGTATTAGATTACAGCTCTTTTCACTCAGTCATTATAATTGGACAATTATCACACTTATTAGAGAAAAAATGTTTGGGAGGTGCTTGGGGATGGGTAAAGGGATAATTGCCTTCCCTTTTAATTAGAGATTTAACCGGTATCATCATCTTCAGAAACCACATTACTTCTGTCACACCCCTTTCCTCCAAATGTTCCTTAGCATTTGCTGCCTTTCTCCTACATTTTAATTTAAATAATGCAGCAAAAGTAGTTAATCTTCTGGATTGGTAGCTGGTTCTGCTGTGAAAAAAATTAAACAAATGAGCTTATTTTTCATCCTCCGTCCTCCTGCACTTTTATCAGTAACTGGTAAATCTCACCTCCTGTTCTTTAGGCTTTTTTTTCTCTCATTCTCAGTCTTGCAGTGCCCACACCTTGGACACATTTCATTTTATTTAGTTCTTCTTCTATAATCACTTTGTAATTTTGTAGTATTCATACATATATATACACACACACAGATATATATATACACACATATATATAGATAAGTACGTGTGTGTATATATAAAATAAACATACACAAATACATATATGTGACATTATTTATGTTAGAAATCTCCATGTTTTTGTGATCTGATAAGTGTTCTTCATACTGGATCACAAGACATAAAAAAGAAATATGTCTAGTCCCAGGAGTAACGTGTCAGTTGATCGTGAGCAGGGGAAAAGAGAGCGGGGGGGACAACAGGTTTGGGAAGCTGACGAGGCTGCTCTTGTCTGTAACTGCTGCGTGCCCCAGGGCTGGCTGTAGTGCAACCCTGCAGCCTTCCCTCACTCCCACCCCAACTTGGCCAGTCACTGAATCACAGAGGGCACACAGAGACCTTGTGAAGAGGAGCAAATGCTGCAAATATGCGAAACGCAGGTGCTGCAGAAAAGGTGTGAGTGACGATTCTTCCTAACATGAGACTTCACAAGCCTAGTACCAAATTATGTCCTTTATGAATGAGAAGTTATGGGGAGAAATCCTGACCTTACCATAGTTCGTGTGAATTTTATGAGAAATTTTAAATGGGTCATATAGAAACAAATCACTGTCAATGAAAATGTTCACCCAAAGTGATTAATTTCTACATTTAAATATTTATTTATTTTTGCTATAGAAGCAATATTAAAGTTTCATTCCTCCCAAAGTTTGTGTTTGTCAGGCTGATTAAGACCAGTCTGCCAATTTACTGTTTCTGCAAATGCAAATATCAAGACAGAGAAAGCATTTAAGGAAAAAATACATACTGAAGTAAAGCTGAGATGCATGCTTTTACTGTGACATTATCTCCGTTCTGTCAAATGACTGAGGTATATCTCCTGATCTCATCTAAATAAATACTGGTGTAGGAATGTGGCAGTTGCTGACTGTACGTTTATTGACCAGCTGCATTCTGATCACTAAGGCAGTAAGCCATTGTGTGCTTCACAGTAGAGCTTGTAAAAGAATGTTGAATGTCCGTGAATGGTTTCTGGCTGGCAGAGGTTCCACATTATGCTTCTGAACTCTGATCATTTATCTAGAAGTTTGTCTGGTTTGGCTTCAGGCATGTATAATACATTCCTTATGTTAATGTTTTTCTGAAGAGTTCCTATTGCGGGATGATAATTAGATTTTAGAATGTCAGTCTGCCACAAAGCAACAATTTAAAACTTAATATTCTGCTTTTGACTTTCTGTTTTTAACTGTAGTTATTTACTCATTGTCTTATATGCTTATTTTCTAAACATATTTTGTTTTATAAAATGTTTTTATAGGCAAAGCTTAAAAATCATTGCTTTGCTAAAACAGATTTATAGTCAAATATATGCAAAAAGATTAAGCCTACCATGATCCAATCTTAGTTTACTCACTGTAACTTTCTAATTATAATTATAACAGTAGCGATATCTTAAAGAGTCAGCTGAAATTTTGGTAGTCTCTTTTTTTCTCTTATGTTTGTCTTTCAAGTTCCCTGTTTGTATTATAAGGTTCAGTTTCTGCCCCTTGCTTGCTTTGAGCAATTAGTTCTTTACTATTCATGTGGGTACAGGAAGCAAAATTGTGCCCTAGAACTGTTTTCTTTCTTTTTCATTTACTTGGTCTCTTTCGAACTCCTGCCTACCAAACAAATAACCTGTTCAAACATCATGATACTACATACAGTCACTGACGGTTTTCACTCTGCAGTTTGTGGTAGACATAAATTGATCCCTATGGCAGATACATAAGCACTGTTTGTTGGGTGACATTACTTTTAATTTTCCATTGCTATATCATGTGATTTGATACAGAGTTTGGCAATAAATTAGATTGTGTACAAGGACAAAACAGATTTCATTGAGTTACTTTACTCAAATGAGTAAAGCATGCACCAAGCAGAAAGGATGCGTACAGAGGTCAGTAGCTCCCTTCACTACTGTAGAGAGCCAAGTATTATTCTGTAAACAGTGCAACTCATTTGTTACTGTACATTATGAAGTTCCACATTTGCTTGCCCTGTAACAAGTTCTGGAGCAGGATTTAAATTCACTGCACATAGCTATCTTTAGGGCTCACATCTGGATGGCACTGCAGGAGCATATTGCTGAAAGCAAACAGACTAGCAGTTTTGATGGTAACAATGGAGTCTGAGAAAACACTGGATGCCTGAATAAGATTCCATTAAAAAAGGGGGAGTGAGAGGGCTGTCTAATGCAGTCCATTTAATGCAGAGCTCTCCAGAGAGTGAAGTGGGGATTATGCCTGCTGCCCTTCTTATTAAAGATTGGTATAGAAGATGCTTGTTGAGCGAATGGTATCTCCATAACAGACTCTCTATTACTCATGAATACGTTTCTAATTATATCTTAATGATCTCAGCCACAAATAGGAAAACAAAAATCTTTGTCTCCCTGAGTGGTTACCTCAGTGGCTGCAGGATTGGCAAGGTTTAGATTATCCATCTCCTCTCACTAATCCCAGGAGACTTCATTGTGAGAAATGAGACTTGTTTATGATGGTGAATTAAATTGCTGTAAAAGGTTATTTCAACAGACAGTTGGGAAATCATAATAAAATAATTTAGTAAAAATGGGAGCTAGAGTATGCTTAATGAAACATGATTAGATTTAATTTTCTTGCTATTTCAGTCATTAAAGGTACATTATCCTTTCTCAGACCTCATTTGGGCTCTTTGCCATGGACCCACTCTTGGTAACAGACTGAAACTTGCACGTTCCATTAGGATATGGAAATGGCTAATGATACCCTACTCTCCTCTCCCTGGCTTTTGTAAAATTCCTGTTACTAGCTTTTCAGATGTATTTTAGCTGTTTTTCTCTTTCATCCTTTTTTTCCCTCTCACATCTATTGTCCACATTTTTCAGTATGAATAACTATTCAGGGAGGATAGGTTGAATGAAATGAAGTAAAATACTAATATAGTTACTTTAATAACTATAAAATGGCTTATTGTGAGTAATTAAAAAATTAACTCCTTTAGTTATTACTGGGACCCCATGTTTTAACAAAGTTAATATTTAAATCAGTTCATATAAAACATGTTTCTATGCTATCTTAATTCAGTGGTCCAATTATTTGGGGGGTTTTGGTGTTTTTTTTTTTTCCTTTATACTTTCTTTTTACAGTGTAGTGACACATTGTGTGACATTATATTAGCTAAGATTTCTGTCTGGCCTCTGGTGATAATAGATGTAGTTCTCAATGATATTTTATGTCTCTCTCAGCATCAGAATGCTACTTGGATCTAAAAGTATCCAGCTCCTTTTCAGGCTATGAGTTCATATGAGAATAAAACTACTCTTTGTTGGTAGACAACTTGGGCAGAGCAGCAGTTTCTTGCTGATAGGAACTGGACATGGCTCCATGGTTTTCAGGACTCAGGTGTGTTTTTTTGAGGGAGGAGATATTTGGGTTATTTCAGTCTTTCATGGTATTATTCCAATTTGGATATGGGTTTCACTGAGAAAGGCTTCTTGTGTTCAGGGTGAAACTGCTGCACAAAGTGGCATGGGAGGCAGAGGAGAGAGGCAGACCTCAGGGTAGCCAGTAGCCTATTAATCAGGAATGCCTTAGGGGAAGGGGCCAAGTGCAGATCCCAAGTTCAGAATCATCCAGAGGGAATGGCTGATACTGGGTTTATGAAGCACAAAATCAGTATTTTGACTACTAGGCAAGACGTTTTACTAGCATATCTCACTGTCTCCTACTGAAGTTGCTTCAGTTTGTATATATTAAATTTTTATCATAGCAGGGGCTTCTGATGATCTGGACTTTCACTTAAAATGGGGAGAAATAGAAGAACTTCAGTTCTCTACAATTCATGTGAGATAGTGAACCACCATGGCATGCAGGTAGTGTGAGAACCTAGGGACTGTGTCAGTGCAACTGGGAATGTTTTTTTGAAGTCTTGAACATTTGAGGGAATGGAAAATCTAGCTCTGTTTTGCAACAACATAGAGTCTCAAGTCATTCATTTTCAGTGTTGTTAGAATAGTTTCATTTGAATTCTGTATGTCATAGTTAATTTATGAGAAAATGTGTGTGTGTGTATGTATATACTCAATGTATCCTGTCCCCCTTTTAAAGCAATAGACATAAATTCTCATATAATCATTTAGTGTCTGTTTACTACTGAAATGAGCTACATGGGGGTGGGAGGGGGGAACGGTCACTGTCTTGGGTGTTGAAGGCACTATGTTTCCAGTGCCTTCATAGTGTATCTCCTGTGTTTCCAGGAGATAACTTCCTTAACAGTCACAAAAAGCAGGAAGGTTTGAACTGACCTGTGCTCAGAAGAAAACATGAATTGATGACTGGAATATATTTCTTGTCATTAACTGGAATTTAATTTTGTAACCTATACCAATTTTCAAACCTGTATTCCTAAAGTTCATTTCTTGAATCAATATATAGGCATCTAAATAGAAATGACTTGGGGGGAAGATGTGGGGTAAGACTATGAAGAAAACTATAATAAATCATTTGGCGATTTACCCTGGAAAGATGCACAAATTAAAAAATGGTGTCAATATATGGTTAATAATAGTAATAATAAAATGCAGAATAACTTCCTCTGTCTTTGAGAAAGAAGTAGGACTTGTTTAGAAGAGCTTCCTATTTTGCTGATGTTAGTCATTCTTGATTCTGTCTTTGATGCATCTGTTAATCTCCTATAAAAATTGGAATAAATTATGGGTGAAATCATACGTAGCAGCAAGAGTATACTTTAAGTCATGGCATCTGATAATGCTTTGTAAATACTTACAAGAAGCAGAATTGCTGTCATTGTATTCTTGTAGATCTGAGTTAAGACCAGCTTTTCAATCCAAAGTTGTGCCTTTGCTCCTCTTTGAAATGTAGGAATGGAATTCAGAACAACTGAGTGTGAGAGTTTTCAGAAGTGGTGCTTGGCTTGTGTGGGGCAAGTGCACAAAGGGGGCCTCAGGGAGTACCAGTGTGGTACCAGCTGGCCCTGTAGTGCTGAGTATATCTGTACCATTAATTTTTCAAGCTGTCTACTGCCTGGCACTATTGAGATTGCCACCATGGGAGCAAGACTCAGGCCATTCCAAATTCATTGTGCTCTATTTTTTTTTATACAGTCAGTGAAGTAATTTCTTTTTTCTGTCTTTGCTTCCTAGTTTAATATTTTGGGTGATGAGAACTGTTTGTGCTTTATGTCTGTGCCTTTTATTTACTAGCAACTGCTATGTGAAAGCATGGATGTGTCAAGTGACTAAATCAGAGAATCAGAGTGGTTTGGGTTGGAAGGGACTTTTAAAGATCACCTAGTTCCAAGACCCCCCACGTTGAGCAGGGACATCTTTCACTAAATCAGGTTGCTCAAAGCCCTGTTCAGCCTGATCTTGAACACTTCCAGGGATGGGGCATCCACAACTTCTCTGGGCAACCTGTTCTAGTGCCTCACCACCCTCATAGTGAAGAATTTCTTCCTTATATGTAATCTAAATCTACCCTTTTTTAGTTTAGGTACCATCTTCAATTCACAGGAATAGTAATCTATTAGCACATACAAATTTGTATTATGATAAACATCATATTGCAATTATGTTGTTGTTATTATTATTGCCATTCTTGTTAGATGTCATTTCTTTCTCCATTTTACTTCCTTCTCATCAGTTCTGGTTCTGCTTCATAGTCTAGCATTACTGGCAGACCACTGCCAGGTAAGGAGACAGTTGTCTTCCAATATCAGTGAATTCCAGTGGCTGGAGGATATAATTCCTGTGACTGATATTGCATACGTGCTGTCAGTATTTTATAGAGCTAAAATGGCGCTGCCACTTCATAAGTATTTTCCTGAAATACATACCTGAAATATGACCTACTAAAGTGAACTTCATCATGTTCACTTTTTCTGGGGTCACAGGCAGAGATAGAATAAGTATTAAATGCAAAACAGGAAGAAAACGAATAAAGGAATAGATAAAGATTGTGATGAAAGGAAAAATATTATTTCTGTCTCAGAATGACATAACCAAGATATGTATGCCATCTTTTGTTCTGCTGCCACAGGCAGAACTAATTTAAAAGCAAATTCTGTGGATTCTGGAAACTGCAGCAACATCCTAGAACAATTTAAGCAAGGAGAAGGTACCGTCATTTAACCTTGAAGTTCTGTCTTTCTAGTCTCTTATTTTATTTATTCTTTTTAATTTTTCATCCTAACTACATATTGTTCCTTCCGGTAAACAGTAATAAAGGAAAATCATGTTAACCTTGGACAGAATTTGATTAAAGAATAAGTTTGGTGGCTTGTTTGTTAGACACCAAGTTAGGCTGATGGGTGGATCAGATCTTTGTGGGAGATTTTTTGGGTAAAAGTAAGCTTCCTTCCTGTTGTGTCTACAAGAGAAAGCATGATTCAAGTATTTACATAGAAGAAGAAACTGTACTTCCTTTTAATTTTTTTATTTGTTCCAATTCAGAAGTCATCTGACTATGAATCCAAACTGCTCCTTCCAAATATTTGCATATGTGGCTCTTAGTACCAGACTTGTTTCCCTTAGAGCAGTGAGATTTTTGGTGGCTATGAACACTACAATTTTTAGGCCTGGATTTCACAAATACTTATTTTTCTAAACTGACATTAAGAGAGGTAGCGAATACTTCAAGTCTTATTTATCTTAAATATGTGTATCAAATCCACTTAGGAGAGTTTTAATTGCTGTGGCACACACATAGTTAGGACTACTATGAATTGTAATCTTGCCTTCAAATTTTGAACCTTTTCCCCAGTACCATAGTTCAGTTCTGTTCAGAGCATTGATTTTCACTTCCACCCCAGCTCTTTTTATTCTTAGACTTCATATACACAGCTTGGCATAAGAAGAAAACTTATTCATCTTTGAGTTCTTGAATGGGTGCCAAGATAACACTGTGATAGGTGTGATATGAAAGTGTGTTTGTGTAATATACATACTGTTTATCAGGGAACATTAACTGGAGATAGAGTTGAGAGTAGAGATTAGGTACCACTAATTTATAGAAGAAGAAACTTTACAGAGGTAGTTTACCCATTAACCCTATTCCTATATTTCACAAGGATACTGTAATTTACCTAAAATATTTTTCATTTCCTAGATTTGTAAGTATTTAATAATTTGATTACAGTAAAGGTTGGCTAATGTTCATGTTCCTTAATTAAACAATTTAAAAAAAACCAACCAACCAACCAAACAAACAAAAGAACAAAAAACCAAACCAAACCAAAAAAAAAAAAACAAAACTAACTAACTGAACATGTATTTGAGTCTACCATCCATTATACTTTTTTCAGTGTTCAGGTGTCAGGAAACAGTAGTGCTAAAATGGAGTAGATACCAAATTCTGTAGTCTTTTGAAATGTCGGAAGGAAGGGAGGAGGCTGGTGATTTGAAAGGGCGTTTTTATAATTTAAGTGTTGGGCCAATTGTGGATTGTCTTGTCTTGGTGATGAATATTAAGCAAAGAAAAATATTGCCAAATAAAATCTCCCTATAATATATCTTTAGAGTATATATAAATTTTATTCTTAAGCAAACAACTTTAGTGTTGAGTGTTAATGTTTATTGAGTATAACACCAAAAAAAAGCACTGTGATGATGACTAGTTATTTAACAATTTTTTTATTTACACTTAATAAACACAGTGTTCTGCTAGGTAGAGTTTTAACTTCTAGCAATCAGTTCATAATTTCTCTTGCCTTGTTTGCCTAGTGTCATAGGAGTAATAGGGTTTGCTTAGACCATAATTGCTTGTCTATCGAAGCCCAGGACAGGAACATGAAAAAGATGGACTCTCTCTCATGGGATAATAATGCTGGTTGTATTACTCCTCAGCACTTCTGCCAGTCTGTTCATTGTGGAATATTGTTAGCACTCCCATTTCGTGCCTTGTGCCTTGGTATAAACTAACAGAAGATGTAACTTGCTGCTATAGGAGTAACTTGAGTGGGGAAAGGCTGGGAGATGAATTTGCTAGGACACCCATACGCAGTAGTATGTGTACTTTGAGCTGAGTGAAGTCTTGATAGCTGACTGATTGTTGAGTATGTTTGTTTTCTAAATGCATGTCTCTGGGAAAATGCAAAAACTCTATGAACAGGTATCCAAGATTGAGAGTAACAGGCTGCCTTAAAAAAAAAAGACATAAAAAAGTGAGAATTTCCTGATGTTTTTCAGACTAGTAATTAACTACTTCGATAATCCCTAAAAAACCCTAATAATAGAAAATAAGAAATAATAAAATTATTTAGAAGTTGCCAAATGTAATGAGACTATACCATTAATCTAGTAACCGAAGATTCAGCAGATGCTTCCTTTTGATGTAACAGCCCTTCATTGTTTTCAAGTTTAATGTAATTTGAGTAAACTAATTATCAACATTCTCTGTTGCATTTACAGATTGAGCAAAGGTGTATGAGTGAAAAAAAAAAAATGTCTTTTGAACTAAATAGTATTTTGGGCATAGATGGCATAAAGAAAAGGGTTAAAAACTTAATATGTAAGTTAAAAACTAAAATATGTAATTCATTTTTCCTGCCACTTTCGACAGCATGACTGTGGGGGGTTGACTCTGACTGGATGCCAGGTGCCCACCAAAGCTGCCCTATCACTTCCCTCCTCAGCTGGACAGGGGAGAGAAAATATAACAAAAAGCTCATGAGGTGAGACGAGGACAGGGAGAGATGACTCAGCAATTACTGTCATGGGCAAAACACTCTTGACTTGGGGAAATTACCTTAATTTATTACCATTCAAATCAGAGCAGGATAATGAGAAATAAGAAGAAATCTTAAAAACACCTTCCCCCCACCCCTACCTTCTTTCCAGACTTAACTTTACTCCAGATTTCTCTACCTCCTCCCTGCCAGTGGCACAGGGGGACGGGGAATGGGGGTTGTGGCCAGTTCATGACACACTGTCTCTGCCGCTCCTTCCTCCTCAGGGGGAGGACTCCTCACACTCTTCCCCTGCTCCAGTGAGGGGTCCCTCCCACAGGAGACCGTCCTCCACGAGCCTCTCCAATGTGGGTCCTTCCCACGGGCTGCAGTTCTTCACAAATTGCTTCAGCGTGGGTCCTTTCCATGGGGTCACAGCTCCTGCCAGAAAACCTGGTCCTGCAGGGGCTCCTTGCACAGGCCACGGCTCCTGCCAGGAGCAGACTCTCCATGGGCTGCAGCTTCATTTAGGGTGCATCCGTCTGCTCTGGTGTGGGGTCCTCTATGGGCTGCAGGGGAACAGCCTGCCTCACCATGGTCTTCACCATGGGCTGCAGGGGAATCTGTGCTCCGGTGCCTGGAGCACCTCCTCCCCCTCCTTCTTCACTGTCCTTGGTGACTGCAGAGTTGTTTCTCTCTCATATTCCCACTCTTCTCTCCGGCTGCAATTGTGCAGGTTTTTTTGTTCCCCCTTCTTAAATACGTTATCCCAGAGGTGCTACCACTGTTGCTGATTGATTGGCTTGGCCTTGGCTGGCAGCAGGTCCATCTTGGCTGGCATTGGCTCTGTTGGATATAGGGGAAGCTTCTAGCATCTTCTGACAGAAGCCACCCCTGTAGCCCCCCCCATCACCGCTGAGTTTAAGCCTGTAAGTATGAAGAATAAAACATTTTTATGTTGTTAGGGAAAATGTCAGGAAAGATATTTCAATCTGGATCTTGCACACCTCAGTAGGTAGTATAATCCCTGAGTCAGTCTCAATTTTTGCTTTTAACTTCTAATTTAGCAACCTGTTAGCTATAGAGAAGGGAGAAGAGACAGAGACCCTTTTCCTAACAGTTGATGCATTCAGGAATGTAGAGTTAAGGAGACCAATGTTCAAATCCTTGCACAGCCCAATTCCAACAGAGACTTGAAACCAAATTTTCAGTATCCTAGGTGAGTGCCCTAACTTAGTACCCTATTCAGCATAAGTATCTTTTTATGACTTTAAACAGAAATTCCATTCTGAATCCTTCAAAACTTTTCCAGTCAAAAATTTTAATACGATCCTTTGGATAAGTCAAATGGAGTCTATGTTCTCTAAATTAAAAATGTCACCAGCAAATTCCCCAAACTCATCTAAACTTCTTTCCTTGTAGTGGCAAAGTGTCTTTTACATCAAAGCAAAATCCCTGTGGAAAAAAAGATGTCAGTTGATTGGTATCTGTCATTCTGAAGTTGTTTAAGAACTAGCTTTTAATTAATGCTGAAAATGCAAGTCTGAGAAGTGAATATTTTCATATGGAAATTTCTTGGTATAATGGTTGATTGCAGCTCCCAAGTGACTTTGCAGTTCAAATGCGTCACCGATACTTGAGACTCTCCAAGGCATCTACAGATTTATGATGCTAAATATGAAGTTACTGCTGTGGTGGTATCAATTACTTCTAGAGCTTCATTGCTTCAGAACATACCAGCACGAATGCTTCTAGGGTGCCGGGATCTTCTTTGATATGAGGAAGTTTAATTCTCCAGAGTAAGATATGTATATAGTTGCTTTTCCATACTGTCTCTTCAGTCTTGAGCAAATTTTTCTTTTAAGGGAGTTTGAGTTTTATTCACAATGAATAGCTTTAATATTCAGGAAGCTAATTGCTTGGATACTTCTTTCTAGGTAATGGAGAAAATTATGTTTTTACAGGAAATTTCTTTGGAGTGTCCTCCCTATGAAGGAGCCCGACTCTACTTGAGAGAGGAGTCTTCTCAGACTCCCTCTGTTGACAGTAAAGAAAATTTCCCTTGAGAATGGGTTTTTTCCCTAAGGTTTTCAGGAGCAAAAGGAAAGGCTTTGAGATTTCATTGGTGCCAGAAATTTAGATGCAATTCTGTAGGAAGGCTAAATGGCATTACATTTAGAGATTTGCTCCTGAGTTGCTTTGCACTTCATCTGTAGCAGTGAATATAAGATTGCATGGCTGGTTATTGTTTTCTGTGTTGTGCTGCAACAAAATTAATTCTGTCTTTGTTCAAAAATGAGGCAAAAAATGGTACATGAATTTCACTGAATTGGACCATTAGTTTCCTGTTGTTGGTTTGTTGGGGTTTTTTCCCCCCAAGATGACTGTTTGATTCAGTGAAAATTGACTAACAGAAGCTTTCATGCCAATAGTTGGGTCTTTTTGGCCAGATAAATACAAAGCAAAAGCAAGGACAAAAAGGAAATCGTGCTCAAGATTGGGGACTTTGGTAGTTTACACTATAAAATTAGTTGTTAATTTTAAAAGTGTATCAATATCCTGGCATCTTTCTCTTTTCATCATGTATAAAGTAGTATAGGTGACAAGCCTTCATAGAGTTTCCCTTTTAATAACCTTGAAGATTGTCTACCTCTAATTCTGAACAGATTTAAGTATTATTCTCTTTATATAGTTCATAAATCTCATGCTTGCTGACATAGGACAGTTTTGTAATCCTTAACTTGCTACTTAAATTTTCCTTCTTGGATTAGCATGGTTTATTCAATTTCTACAAGTTTGAAACATGGAGTGGTCCTCTTAAAGGAGGAAAAGTAGTTAAGCTATTAATAGGTGGTGTTTAAAATGCTGTTCTTGTTCACATGTCCATTCTTTGAAGTTGTATTCTCACAGGATTTGGGAATAAAATGAGAAGGGAAAGGTCACTGGCCTTATTTATATTTTCAGTTCTTAATGTTTGTTGTACAAAAGAAGTACTTGTATGATCTTGACATAGGCTGGTTTTCTAAAAGTAACAAATCTCACCTTTTCATTCTACAGAGACGACGTTCTGTTGTAAATGTCACCTTTCCTCCTTACGCCTCCTGAGATTCTGACCGTTAACTCAGATAAAATTGTATGCTTGTCTCCAAGATAACAAGGAATTTGGGGAAATAAAAAGGATGTAACAAATGAGTTCCAGAATAAAAAGAAAGATTGTTAGGTCTCTGAAAATTTGAACTTAGATATGGCAAGAGAACATGCTTGTAAATTTATATACTTCTCAAAAATGGATGTACCTCTCAAAAAGTATCTTGTGAAGTTTTGCATTGCCTGTTGCGGTGGGTAGGAGAACAAAATCTAGGACTAAATACTACTGCTTTCTGTTGATTGGTATTTGACATCCTAGGTTTTTATTAATGGTATCCTTTCTCCTTCATCAGTTCTTCAAAATTACTACTGTTTCCCTGTCCTTGATTGACTTTGCCTAAGCACTTCATGACTAAAAATACAGATTCTCTCTTTTTTTTTTTTTTTTTTTTTTTTTTTTTGTTTTTGTTTTTTGTTTTTTTC
Organism: Morus bassanus; assembly: GCA_031468815.1. Classification (NCBI taxonomy): domain Eukaryota; kingdom Metazoa; phylum Chordata; class Aves; order Suliformes; family Sulidae; genus Morus; species Morus bassanus. The sequence goes on along the minus strand of CM062567.1, from coordinate 50,071,890 downwards.
AATATTCTGTGAAAGTTGCAAGAATTCTGATCCTCATGTGAGAACCGAATATACCACTGTTACGGTACATCAGAGAAGCATGATTATTCCAGGAATCGGTTGCCAGATTAGTAGTTACTCCTTATTGTATGACCATACCCAGAGGAAAATATTTGGAAATATTAGCTCTGTTAGAACTGTGCTTTTGAAAAAAGCTGACTTTGAAAAGCAGAGTAGCAAGAGACATGGCTGTGTTTACTTCTGACTTATATCATCAATAAGGAGAATAGTATTATCTTAGAGATCTGTATTTTCAAGCTTTCAGTTTATGCATAACTGGTCTTATGCATCAAAAGCCACAAGATGTTAAAGACCAGATTAGCCAACTACGTACATAGCTGGATTAAATTTGTTTCTCAGTGGGCTTCTTCTTGTGGTTGAAGAACAGTGCGTATACTGTTGTGATCATCTCTTGTAGGCTGCATGTGAATAATACCATTTCATACGGAAGGATTCTACTGTTATGTCCAGAAAAGTTTCTGATACTCTATTTCCTATATACAAAGTAATACAATATGTCAAAATAAGCTAGGTTGAATGCAATATTAAACTGTGCTTTTGTTAGAGGTCCTTGTTAGCATCAATGCTTTGGTTTATTTTATCTCAACTATACTGTGCCAAAGAATCATCACATAAAAATGGCATTGTTTAGTAAATATAATTTGGATATGGTTCATTTCTATAATTTTCTTCTTTAACTGGATTTAGTGTATGAAAAATCAATCCTCCATCTTGTTACATCCCATGATTTACCTAACTTGCATCCATAGGTCATATGTAAGCTTGAGAAGGAGAGCCCTTTTGTAGTTAAAGTTTAATCGCTGATTATATTGAATGAGCAGTAGTACCGTGGTGTATAGTGGTCCTTAGATTTAATTACAGCATATCTGTAAACATAGTGTTTAGTGTATTTTCTTCTGGATTCTTAGATACATGAGTAGGAGGCATGTATGTGAAATCTTCCAAACTGGTAACTTTTACCACAATTGCTATCTCTTTTGTTATCTAAATTGTAATTAAAATACTGTAGTTTGCCTATGCTGTTCTAAGTTCTAATCCACTTAAAGGAAGAGAAATGGCAGCTTTAGCCATAGCATCTTGCCGAGATTTGTGCTCCCACTGCGCTAGTTCACACTTTCTTACCTAACTGGCTTTAAAAAAATACTTCAATTGATTTCTTTTGTTAACGTACAACCCTTCAAAATTAGAATGAAAAGTTTAATGGCCTAAATACAGTGCCTGATTTATCTTCTGTGGTTCCTTTTTTTTATACTACTATTTCCTTGTTATGCCCTTGGTATTTCATAGCTGTCCTTTTTAAGCACTGAAGCAATTAGTTTTGAGAAGGCTGATTCTTCAGGGTCCAGTGCTTTCCTGCCTTTCATTTGTCGAAGCTGTACATTTTAATGAAGTTGTTTCATCTGTGTTGCCAAACACTAGAATTTTGCTGCTTCAATTCTAATTATCTCTGCTGGCAAATGCTATGTTTTATTAAAGCTGTCAAGTGCACTGTTCATTAAATATCCACAGTCTGTGGTGCTGTGCACACAAATTAGATCATCTTTGCTCCTTGATAGATTATGAAGAAGTTAAATATTTTTATATAAACCTCTAAAATCGAGTCTAACAGCAATCAGTGATGACTTATCTAAGTAAAGCATACCTGTAGCTTCTTGAAACCTAGTATCTTGTCAAAAACCATCTGATACATAGGTTAAAACTAGTAGTACAGCTGAGTATACAGTTTGTGAGATGATTTTATTCATTAAGAGACCATTTTCCTTCCTCAAGATTGATATCTTGAATTCTAGTTTATGTGTTTAGGGTAAGATAAGTTTTGTTATGTATGCTTTGGTATAAGTAAAAACATCAGTGCTAGTGTTTCAGTAGAGGGTTATATAGTGTAATTGATCTCCACTAAAAGCAAAGACGGCTTCATTTTAATGTTACTAACCTGGTCAATGCAAAAGATTGCTATCGTAAGAAACTACCAGCTTCTTTTGTAATTGCGTATCTCAAAAGGGAATTTTACTAGAAGATGTTTACTTCAAATATACGGGGCATTAATAGAAATATTGTACTTGCAAAGAACATATTTGAGTCAGCTCTCATTTTGGCACTTGCAGGACTTTTCTTTTATTAATTTTATATTTTCATTGTATGTATCATTATTTTCAATAACACAAATAGGCATTCTTACTATTTTAATGTATTGTTTTCTAAATGTTCTTTAGGAGAATTAATAAGATATTGTGATGATAGACAACCAGATAAACACATTGTTGATCTTTTGAAAAAATGTTTTTCTTACTCTTCAGCTATCTGTAGGAAATAACTTCAAATTTATTTTTAGTATCATGGCTTTATGGTATCTCTCTTCTGTATTGGTTACCTTATCTTTTGAAGAATGTAGTGTTTATACTTTCTGACATTGCTTTTGAATTTATCAGGCTCTATTTTAAACCTTCAGAGGAACAAATATTTATTGTAGTCTTTATGGAAATCCTAAATGACATCTCAAAATGCTATGTAAAGTAAGCAGAACTTTGGGGCTCTTGGATATATATTTTTTTAGGGTTTGTTAGAAAACTACAGACCTTCAAAGGCTGTGAGCCACTCTTCCTTGTCTCTTCTCCTTATGATCCAGTTTAAAGTGCTCTAGTACAAATAGAAAATTCATGCAGCCTGAGGTTGAATAGGAGGCTGTGTACGTTAACGTATTTCTTTATCTGTTAATGTATTGTGCCTTATCATGTATATTTCATGGTATTTACAGGAAATAATAGCATTTAATTTTAGTTTTTGAGTGGAGAAACAGAAATTAATGCTCTCAAAGCAACCATCTGAGCCTTTGCCTGTTAAAACCTTTCCTTCAGTAGTTAAATGCTTAAAGGAAAACATTTGTTCTTCACATAGTGTGTCCCTTTATACCACTGTGACAGAGGACTTTCCAAGTGGCATTGAAGAGGCATTTTACAGTACCCTGAATTTTATCAGGCTAGTCAAGAAATAAAAATCAGGAGTTGTCTCACTTCAGAATTTCTTGCAACCAGTTATATGATGTTTCCAGGCAGAGATTCAAATAGTGTGGCTTATCCTAAATGCCGTGCTGATGACTTAGTCCTGGCCCAACCCAAAAAGTGGCTTATAAACTAGAGATGTCACTCTGAATGCCATTCATAGGTTGACTTGAAGTGAATTCTTGGAAGAATAGTAAAATATGTTCTTTGCGATTGCTGCTGGCTATCAGTCAAGCAGCCTAATTCTGCACTAGCTATGGTATTTAGATGGTCAATAACATTATTCCAAAGAAGGATAGATTGCTCCTGTTGTTTTCAAGCATACATCTGAGACAGAAGGTCATAAAGACCTGAGCAAAGAGATGTAGAAAACAAACTGTTCTTGGCTGCTGGTGCTCATCTCCTAAAGAATTTTTCAGGGAGAGTGTTTGTTAAAGAATTTCACCAGAATGTGGGTTACTCTAGGCTTGCTTTATTAACAACTCAGAGCTGGACCATCACCTTAGTGACTGGCAACTAGGTGTTGGAATTATCACCATATATATACTTTTCAACTACAATTACATCATAAATAAAGTCCACCGTAAGTTTCCACTGTGTTCTCAATTCTTCATTCTTCTGGTTAGCCAGAAGTCCATTAATTTTCCTCTGTCAGCATGTTCTGTCTCAGTTCTGCTTCTTGATCTTGGAATTCATTGGTCCGTCTCGAAAGGTCACTGTCTTCTTTCTCATCCTTCTTTAGTGGAAAAGAGACTTGGTATTCTATTTTAAGCATCCTAAATTCTAAGAACTTAACCTTTTGATCTTTATTATAGAAATACCTTATTTCTTATCTACGTTTTAATCTTTTCTATATCTATATCAGCTAACCCTAATCAGCTTTACTTAATTTACCTACTTTCTATTCTCTCATTTATAACTATTTACTGATTAACTAGGACATGGGACAAGGGACATATGAGCAGTACAGCATTGTCTTAACATTGCCTACACACCTGTAGTTACACAGCTGTGAGCACCTCGTCATTAATCCTATTCCTGTGATCTCTACGTAATAGCTATTGATTCTCTTAATTCTATAGTTCTATAGTCTCAATTCTCGATTTATCTTTAACAGTGTTCCTTTGCGTGTATTTACATACTCGTATTCACATACTCACGTTCTAACTTTGGACCAATAATCTTTTGTCTTGTTCAATTTAAATTTTAACTTTTTTCAAAAAAAAAAGTTCAGACAGGTGATGGATCAGAATAGATGGCATATTCTGTGGAGTACCTTCTTCAAAAGATAAGGTAACCAGTGAAGTAGTGGAGTGATATCAGTATATTGAGAGATGTGATGGGAAAGGGAAGCATGAAAGTCACCTAGGTGCGTGTGAAAAGTCTACAATATGTGAAATGTGACAGTTTTTTCTTAATGTTGTTATTTTCACTTTGGATATATGTTTCTATTTTGCTTGGAGACTGAAGAATTGGACAAAATATTTCCTGAATCTTCTAGGGAGATTTGAAATGTATTCAGGCTTATATTTATATCTAGACTCAGATTTGGAAAAGCTTCTCATATTTTGGCTTCTTGGAAGTTACCTGAGTTATTACTGTCACTAGCGTGAATGAATAAATAAATATTTTGATTGCACTGCCTTATCCACCCTTTTCAGGTTGAGTGTGCAAGTGTGTTAACTACAACAGAGGAAAATAAATTTCTTTATAAATGCTGACACCTTCCTTTTATCAGTATAGTCTCAGAAAGTTGTGAAAAATCATTGAAGCAATCATCAAGAATAAGAAAGACATCGAGTGATGCAATTCAATACAGAAATAGGTCTTTAATGTGCATGTGAAATTAATTTTATACTTATGAAAGTATACAAACAAAAACAACAAATAGATTTTACAACTTACTGTGGGTTATCAAGTTGAAACTGAAAAGAGTAAAATTAATACCGTTAATAAGAGAAATACCATACAAAGGGAAGTGTTCCTGGTTCTGAATATATGGAGATTAGGTTGATAAAACTGTATGCCATTTCTAAAAGTCCTAAAATTTTAGACCTAACTAGGAACTCTTTCAGTTCAAAATAACATGGGAGAAATTTTGGTCCAAGATTTTAGATTTGGCTCCCTGAAATTGATATTCTCTACTAAGATATTTGGCTGGTTTTCCAGTATTTTAAATGCTGAACTTTAAGGGATTGAGAGAGTATTGCTTTTGTATTAATACGTTTTTGGAAGGGAATAGTAGTCTTCTAACCTTGCAAAAGGAAAACTAGATTATTTTTACTTTGGGGTTTTTTTTGTTGTTGTTTTTACAGGAACACCAAGACAGTATACTTGGGAATACAATGCAAACTGTGATCGCCTTGCTGAATAACATGGTTGCTAATAAAAGCACAAACCTGATGTTACTCTTTGAAGAAGGTATGTTGCCTTTATCTTTAGTTATTCTCCTCACTATAGATGTTTCCCAGTCTGTTGTAATATTTGACACTGTATGGAACTCCTAGACTTGTATGTATTTATATTCTGTAGTGGTTGTTAGATAATAACACTGTAACTGACTGGTATGCCTCATCACTTCATCTACCTCCCCTACTGATTTGATTATAAATTTAACTTCTAGAAAGCTGTTCCTCCAAGAAAATGTGGTTAGAAAAGAATTACTGACTGAAAGTTGTTATGCCCATGAAAAATGACTTTGGAAATGAGTGGGCTAGAGCTCTGACCGTAACAGTGCAGAGTGCAGGTAGAGAGCCTCCGCAAGTTCTTCCTTTTCTCACTGCTTAAACCTGCGAAAGGATAAGTTGTACAATATTTCTGCACATTTTAAAAAACTAGCTTCTGTTCCCGTCCAGTGATGTAGGCTAATGGAGTGGAGCCCAAATGGACTATGAAGTCTTAGTCTACAAACCATTCCATGTCTTCATTTCACTATGTTTTATTATTGAAGCTCCATTTATTTAGAAATTGGTTCTGGTTTACAAAATGAAGAGAAAGTTTCTGCTGTTGGAAATCTATATAAATTGAAAAACTTCTTTAGAAATATATACATTGATTGCATTACTTTTGCTTATCATTAACGAGCGAGTGACATCAAGCAATACAGATCTACACTACTGTTTGTACTATTTGTGTAGAATAAATGAAAGACCTAGACTACTGGCATAGCAGTATATAGCATACTCCAGAATAAGGAAGAAATTTGCGTAGAGAGACAGTGAAGAGACAGCTAAATCTCTTGTGAAGCCAAGAATTGAGAGAAAACCTTTTAAAAGTCTCTAGGAAAAGATTGGGTGGGGTGTGAGAGGGAAAATTCATCAGAGTGTGGCTTTTCTATAGTCATCACATCAGAGAAGGAGCCAAATGAGACATGGTATGATTAACGGTTTAAGTATAAACACTGATGGTGATGAGCAAATTTCAAGAATTGGATCTGTTTTAGATACCCGATTAAAAAAAAATAAAAAAAAATCAGAACACATACCAGCCTAAAACTCCATCAAGATTGGTAGCAGTGGTCATGCCCTCATTTTTGTAACTACCTTAGCAGTTAAAGTACTCACCCAGAAAGCGGGAGAGCTGAATTCCTGGTCAGTTTACTCTGAAGGGATTGAATGGACAATGCCATCATTCAGGAGACAAACTGGAACTTGACATTGTAGCTAATAATGTGCTTCTCTCCTCTGTTTCAGACAGATCCATTCTGAAGTTAGTGGTGTGGGAATAGGGCCAGAAGAAAAGAAAGAGGAGGAAAATATGACTGAATTGGAGAGGGATGGTTCATAGGATTCTGATTCTTTGTTTATCTCTCAGTAAACTGCCTATCACACTTAGAACTGCTTGGGGTTTCTTGGGGTTTTGATGTATGTGCTGTTTTTACTATCTTGGGGCGCATCTGCTCTGTTGGGCAAAATCCTAAGCTAGCACCGACCTGAGCTGCAACAGGATAACTTATTAAAACTGCAAAATGATACACAAAGAAGTCAGCTTAAGTCCCACAAGCACTGTAACCATGGAATTGGCATGCCTTACTTGAAGTAATATGCTCTGCCTTTCTGCATGGCAAATTAGGTGCAAAACTATTTAACAACCTGGCAAAACTGCATTCATTCCCTAAATATCTCCTCTTTAATGTCTCGCAAAGGAAACTCCCATGTACTTTTATGCTGCTGGTAGTATATCAGCGCTCTTTCACTTCTCATCTGCTCCAAAAGTAAAATACATCTCTTCCATGGTGCTAGTTTCCAAATTAGGGAAGTGGGATGGAAACACTATTCAAGTCTTTTGTCTTTTCCTTGCGCTATGTCATAAATGTCTGAAAATATTACTGGAGTCTATTAGAGATTGGATAACACTAACTTGGGCTCACTGAACTTCAGCATCCTGACTCGGAGAAACAGCACAGGAGCCAAAAATAATGTATTTCAAGTAAAATGTCCCCAACTTCTCTGTGCCCTTTTCCCCATTGGCTAATGTTCAGAGTACTGAAAACCTGGATTTTGGTCAGTGCTTCACTGATTAAGGGCCTAATACTCAAGTAGTGAAGAACTTATGAAATTTCGTTTGCAAGAACGTTATGAAGGTATTGATCTTGTAATTGTAGACTGTAAGATTTTCTTTTAATAAAAAAGGGAGAAAAGGACAATCTGGGTAACTACAGGCGTGTCAGCCTGACCTCAGTGCTGGGGAAGGTTATGGAGCAGATCGTCTTGAGTGCTATCACACGGCACGTACAGGACAACTCAGGCTCAACTGGGCTCAGGCCTAGTCAGCATAGGTTTAGGAAAGGCAGATCCTGCCTGACTAACCTGATCTTCTTCTATGGCAAGGTGACCCTTTCACCAAGGTGAATGAGGGAAAGGCTGTGGATGTTATCTACCTGGACTTCAGTAAAGCCTTTGACACCCTTTCGCACAGCATTCTCCTGGAGAAAATGGCTGCTCATGGCTTGGACAGGTGTACTCTTTGCTGGGTAAAAAACTGTCTGGATGGCTGGGTCCAAAGAGTTGTGGTGAATGGAGTCAAATCTAGTTGGTGGCCAGTCACAAGTGGTGTTCCCCAGGGCTCAGTATTGGGGCCAGTTCTGATTAATATCTTGATCCCCTCGTCCAGATCATTGATAAAGTGCACCCTCAGTAGGTCTGCAGACAACACCAAGTTGTACGGTAGTGTTGATCTGCTTGAGGGTAAGAAGGCTCTACAGAGGGTTCTGGACAGGCTGGATTGATGGGCCGAGGCCAATTGTATGAGTTTCAACAAGGCTCAATGCTGGGTCCTGCACATGGGTCACAACAACCCCATGCAACGCTACAGGCTTATGGAAGAGTGGCTGAAAAGCTGCCTGGGGGAAAAGGACCTGAAGGTGCTGGTGGACAGCTGGCTGAATATGAGCCAGCAGTGTGCCCAGGTGGGCAAGGCGGCCAACAGGATCCTGGCTTGTATCAGGAATAGCGTGGTCAGCAGGAGTAGGGAAGTGATTGTCCCCCTGTACCCGATGCTGGTCAGGCCGCACTTTGAATACTGTGTTCACATTTGGGCCCCTCCGTACATGAAAGACATTGAGCTTCTGGAATGTGTCCAAAGAAGAGCAGGGAAGCTGGTGAAAGGTCTAGAGCACAAGTCTTATGAGGAGTGGCTGAGGGAACTGGGATTGTTTAGTCTGGAGAAAAGGATGCTGAGGGGAGACCATATTGTGCTGTACAACTACCTGAAAGGAGGTTGTGGCGAGGTGGGTGTTGGTTTCTTTTCCCAAGTAATGTGTGATAGGACAAGAGGAAATGGCCTCAAGTTGCAGCAGGGGAGGTTTAGATTGGATATGAGGAAAAATTTCTTCACCGAAAGGATTGTCAGGCGTTGGACCAGGCTGTCCAGGGAAGTGGTTGAGTCATCATCCCCGGAGGCATTTAAAAGACATTTTGATGTGGTGCTTAGGGCCATGGCTTAGTGGTGGACTTGGCAGTGTTAGGTTGACAGTTGGACTCCATGATCTTAAGGGTCTTTTCCAACCTTAAACAATTCTATGTTTCTGTGATTCTATGAAAACTTATTCCATATAAACTCTAAGGCTTTTTATCCTTTTCATTACCAACTGTAAATATATCGTGTTCACTACAGGAAAAATACCTTAAACTTCCTCTGCCAATGTGTTTGATATTCAACCTGTCATTTTTGAATGATTTTTGTGTGATGGAGAAGAACATGCTCTAGTAAAGTGGAAACTAAGTTCCGTCTTGTAGAAAAGGATCCTGGAGTCCAAACAGAAAAGTTGAACATGAGGCAGCTGTGTGCTCTTGCAGCAATAAAGGCAAAAGAGGGCTGTGATAAGAAAGAATAACTGGAAGGTTGAGGAAAGTGATTATTCTCCACTATTAGGCACTCATGAGATTTAATCTAGAATAGTGTCCAGTTTTGAGCTCCAAACTCTGAGACATTGACAGACAGGAGCATGTCCAGAGAAGGGCAACCAAGATGTTTAGGAGGGTGGACCACATGCTGTTTGTATTTCCAGCCTCTGCCTGTACTATTACATGAATCTATTCCTTCACAAGTGCAGAACTTTGTATTTGCCTTTGTTAAACTTTAAGAGGTTTCTGGCAGCCCATTTTTTGAGCTCTTCAGCTTCTTGAGCTCCTTCTGAATGTTAGCTCAGCCCTTCATCACATCAACTGCTTGCCTCATTGCAAAGTCATCTGCAAACTTGCTGAAGGTGCATGTTATTCCATCCTATTAACGTGCTATGTCCGTGCTGTTAACGAAGGCATTCAACATTCATGAGCTATTCTGCTGTCTTAAAAAAAAAAAAAAAAAAAAGGCTGAAGACAAAGTATTATGGGTCATCAATTTCCCTTATTTCCCCATTACAGTATGATAAATAATTCATGTATATATGGAGCTTTAGAAATTAAAAACCCTAAAAACTTGCTAAACATTATAAGGAACTCAGGTTAGGGGGTCAGTCCTGTGAAGTTTTTTTGTTTCCAAGAGTCCAGATGTTAGCAATGAGGATTTCTTTCTGATTTTGTGTATGCCCTTCTTCAGCTGGCAAGAAGCAGTATTTTTGCAGACGGATCATTCAGAGACCCTCGTCACTGTTTCCTTTCGTGCCTCTTAGCCTTCAGAACTCTGTCCTTCTCAGTGGAGTTGTATTAGGTGATAGAGATTGTTTTTTTTAATGGCTTGCAGTTTACATGTTGAACTTTGCCCTTTCTCAAGGAAATCTTGCATGATGGCACTTGCTTCATTACTGCTTCTGTGATTTCATATTAATAGCAATGATATGGTTGTGCATTTCAGCAACTTGCGTACAGGGTGAATTGCCTAGCATTAATTTCTCTCTCCTCTGAACTGTGTCCTTTTGTGTGACAGTACATCAGACATGTAATGATAACCACTTGTAATGTTTAAAAGTGAAATGCAGAGTAACACAGGCAACTGAAGTCACAGAGGGAATTTAAAATAACCTGTACTTGTGTTATCAGCTATTAAACATTTATTCTGTTAACATTAATGACAATTTCCACTTAATAATCAGAGGGGAATATTATGATTCAGTTTAATTACTGAGATTGGAATTCAGTAAGGAGATGGGGATTAATATAGGGTCACTTGTGAATAGTTAAGGTGAGATGCTAAAAAGCCAAGACAATAGTGGTCATTTTTAGCATGGTCTTCTAAGAATGTGAGACTTACCCTCTTTCCCTCTGTCTTGGCTTCTGTCTCCCAGTCTCTTTCCTTCCTCCTGTTCCCCTTCTTTTGAAATCATTGGACAATTTTAAGTTAACTTGAGAGAGCATAGAGGTCCAAATATACAAAATATGTATTCATTCTATAATAATCAATATCTGAGGAAAGGAGAAAGACACAAGTTAGTGCCATAGCTTAGGGAAAGGCAATACAGCATGGGCTGATCAATTAAATGTACTTACAGATTTACCAAAAGAAAGGAATTTTAATACCTAAAATTTCCAAATTACAAAATTTTAAAAAACATTAAGTTTGCAACCTATAATCTTGGACCATCCTTATGGAAATTAGGTTGCAAAAAACCAAAACATGTCATTTCACCTTCAGGTAGGAACTAAGGAATGTAAATGTGAGAAGAGCATCATTCTTGAACAGTTTTTCTTCTTTTATCATAAAGTTATGACATGGTCAAGGTGGAGTTAACTGGTCTGAGTTTATATCCTGGATTGTAATAGTTCTCACTGATGGAGGTGAAACCTTCTCATCTGTGAATTCTATTTCCATTAGCATTTATTAAATTATAAAGCATAAAACTTTTATATAGTATCCTGAGGTCTACCAATAGGCCTGTAAAGATCTATTAATTAGTATATCCCCCTGGTCTTTTCTGTATTCACTTCCTGCTTGCTTTTTAGGATATCTGCAGTCTTCTGTTTTAGGTTTGTAACCACTGACTTCAACAGTGTGTTGGTCAATGCCTGAGGAGGGTACCTATGTAATGATCCCACAGGATCATTGCACGGGAGCAATCCCACTATAGCATATGCTTATAGTTGGGTGACATAGTATGAAGCAGTGCCAAGGTTTTGGAAATAGGGGAAGGGAGTCACCAGTGACACTGGCAACTCATTACCATGGAGGTAGGCAGGGATGTAAGATAGAAATTTGTAGGAAATGGGGTATTGTTAGTTCTACTGGTCATGAAACAACCAGCTATATATTCCTTTGTGCATGTCGTATTAAAAGGGTTAATGTTTGTTGACGATAAAATGAACACCCAGTTCTAGATGCTAGAATCATCAGCTCTTAAGCAGGTGTTGTAGGAGTACAGTAGAGGATCATCTGTTTCCATAGTCGTTACGGCAGTCTACTGAAAGGACATATTGTCTGTATTAGACATGTTGTATCTATTGACAAGCATTGACATAATGACAAATTTAGGCATAAGATGAACCACAAAGTTCATGGCTGCCTGATAAGTGAGTGGTGTTAGTGAGCAAGACTGCTTAATTATGTGGAAAGTGATGGCTAATAAATAGCCAAGGGTATCATAGTACTTAATGTAGTAAAACAGTACTCTAGTACAACTCACAGATATAAGAACACTTTATTTTGCCTTCAATTCAGTCTTTTTGTCACCTCTGTTTCTTTTCTTGTGTTTCTAGATTTGTTTGTTCATTGTACACATAGTTTGCACAAATTAAAAATAGAAAATGTTAAATCATCTTAATCATCTGTAGTTAGTAGTGCTTTCAAACTTTGAGTCCTGTTTGTCATATTCAAAGGCAAGGAAATTCTTCATTTTAACTGTTGTCAAGTGCATTTTGCTTATAGGAAGAGTTTGGACATAGTATATTAGATTGTAGAGAAATGTGTTTCAAAGGCTTTAGCTGCTTCATCAGGATCCTCATTCTGAAGAACTGAACAAAGCAGGTTGTTAGAAAATAAATCTTATAGGCTGCAATGGATAACCTCTGATTGTCTGTCTGCAGCTATTTATTCCTGATAATGCTTCAAATTTATTAGATTTATATAAGCGACTATTTTCAGAATGTATAAAAAGTAGTCCCAAGTAATTCTGTCTTTAGGAAAGGCTTCCACTGTAATTCAAAGCTGATCTAGTAAATTGTTTGCAGCATAGTATTACTTACTAATGAGTTTACATTTTTAGCTTTTTTGGAATCTCATTATACTCCATAAAATGGTTTATAAAATTTTTTTCATGATGGTCTTATAAGGAGACAATGTATATGTATAAAGTTCATTCCAGTCATGCTGAATTGAATGACCTTTTCCAGACTCCACTGCTGTGATCCTATGTTTGGCTACTATCCTGAAGTAACCACTACTAGCAGTGTAAGGAGAGATGTTTGTCTTGATGTTTAAAAACAGTTTCCATTATATGGTACAGCAAATCCTAAACTTTATTCCTTATGTGTTAATGCTGTTGAATCTTGAACTAAAGTAAAAGTGAAGTTACGGGTTTTAACACTTAGAACAGTAAAACTAGTGTTCAAGTTCTTCTTTAAAAACACAACAGCTATTAGTAGTACATGGTACTTCAAGCAGTTTGTGTAAAAACTGAAGTTCCTAAGGAAGGACCTTTAGTGGAAATATAGAATGTCAACTACAGCAGTTGTTATATCCAATATCATATTAAGAAAGCATGGTAGATGCTTAAAGCAGGGACAATTATTAAAAAGGAAGAGATCTGCAATAAACTTTGTAGTCAGATCATCATAACTCGTTTGCACCTCATGAAAGAAAGATCAACCTTCATGGGTGAGGTATCCTTATTCATCATGTGGTCCACTGCTTTGACTTTTAGTCAAATGTCAAGAGATTAATTAGATTTCAAATGTCTTCGTGTGTCATATTGTTAAAGTCGGTTAAATATTGCATATCCAAAAAGTGGCACTCATGAGACCAACATCCAACTTTTAACCCTTTTCTTAAAAAAAAAAAAAAAAAAAGTGTGTCAGTCTTTTACATACACGGGTCTTTAACATAATGACAGGTAAATGACAATGAATTCTGAGCTCTCTAGATAGACCCCAAAGGTTTCTAACTTACTTAAATCTTTGGAGGATATTCTTTTGTCTTTTACTTCCTCACAGATAATTGTATTTCAGCTTCAGTGTCCAAAAGACATTTGATTATGCTGCCCATAGCACACTTTTTAAGAACAGCTTCTAGCTTCCTAGCCAGCTCGCTCTCACCTGCTAAATCATCTGCGTTCATGAAATTAGGCAGTACTGCTCTAACTTGTCAACTAAGATCTTCCTCCGTGCCGCACCCACCTAGGCAGTAGTCTGAACTACTGTACAACACTGAGAAGGCGTCGGTGTGACATTGCATGGGACTTTGATTTTAGGAATACAAGTGAGTTGCTGGAGTAGCTGGCTTCAGAGTTGCAGGATTTTCTTCCAAGATGGGAGAAACTAACTAACTCTAAGACAGCGATCAAGAGGACGCCCATGGATTAGTCATACAGGAGAAGTCTACTTGCAAGGGAAAAGCAGTAGTTATGAAATCCTGGAAAATACATTACTTAAATTAATATGCTCTTAAAAAAAAAACCCTGACCAAAACAAGCTAAAAACACAGACTTAGTCTGTGAAGAAGTCAGACATAAATTCAGACTGTTTCTGAAGCCATTTGCTCATTCTTTAGTAGCCCCTATTTATTCCTAGGAGGCAGGAGTTTTCTGCAAAACTTTTACAGGATGCAGTATAGAAATATTTGTTCAGTGACTGAAGATAGAAAATGTGTTGTTTCATGGCAGTACTTTATACCTGCTTCTTGTACATCACCCTAAGCAAATATAAAGCTTAGTAAATATGCAACATATTGGGATTCTGGATGGAAAGATTGGCAGGGAGAATAAGTTAGGGAAATCAATATGAGTAAAAATCTAAAAAATGTTTTCTGTATTTGATCAATGTTTAGAAACAAAATGCTCTCAGTTAAATAAACGTCAAGTACGAAATTATTTTAAAATACAGAAAGTAAACGCAGACAGACTTGTATCATCCTGTCTGAGGAGTTGCAGATGTTGCTTCTATATCATTTGGATGTGACAGGGAAAATCCCTCGTTAGGAGGTGTACACCTTACAGCCTCTGCCGTGTGGGACCTAAGCCTTTCGCAGCTCCCTGCCGGTAATGTAGTAGTTAGTTCAGCTCTTGGGCACAGAGACATCTCTATGAACATCTAAAGATAGCAGTCATATGTCACTATGTTCATTTGAGTTACAGCTTATATGAGAAGTCGGTGGTTTAGCCTGAAGAAGTCTATTCTATGATGTTAGGAAGTTCAGAATGTTTTTAACAGTATTAAGACGTGTTTTTCTGACCCAAAATGCCAGTCACTCAGGTGGAAGGGTATAACATCACATGGGTAAACTTAGAAGTCTGGTATCATAAAAGATAAGTGGGAATCATGTCAAAATAGCATGGTAGTAGCGAAGTCTTTGAGGAAAAAAATAACCTGTGTCATCCTGTGATATTCAACAATACAGCCATCTGAAAAGGATGAAAATAGAAACGGTAATTGCTGTGAGAAACAGTTATGCCATTCAAGTAGAACCAAGCCTGTTGTTGTTGAGAGCCATACCATAAGGTGCAAAAATGTCACAGCACACTTGCTAAGACTTCAGAGGATAAAATAAGTTAATAAAGGCTCAACAGGTTATTACATCTTGTCTCGCTAGTGCTGTACTGTAAAAGAGGACTGGCCTTTTCTGTGGCTGGAGTGGGCTTCCTGATGCTATCCCTGTGGCCAGTCAAGCAGATCATCTTGCAGCATAGCTGCCTGATTAAACTACCTCAGATATCTCAGTTTAACACCTAACTGATAGAAGAGAAAGGAGTAATAACAAAAAATGTTCAAAACCTTTTCATCCCATGGTGTTCCAGTCTGAGAGGCCCTATGCAGATATCTGATGATATAACTGATCAGCTTAGTTTAATGGTGAAAAATTAGTTCAATAAATACAGCAATTTCAAAACTTAGACTGTCTTTATATTTCTAATATGCCAACCACAATAGACATTTTTTAATGCCTGTCCAATTTGTAGACAAAACTCATTTGAAAAATGAAATTTTTATGTTAAAATGCAAGGCATTGATTTTGTATCTGAGGATGTGCATATCTGAAGGTTTCTTGATGATAAACTCAGGACTGGGGAAAAAGGAAGGAATCTGCAAAATCTCATGCTCCTTTTCACCCACTTAGCCATAAAAATGATAGTTTTTCCTCCCCTCTAGAGACTGTCGTCTTTGCATTCATTCTAGGTGCTGCTTTTCCTGCAGTCTAATTTAAGCATTATTGTTAGATGTTATGCTAGTACTCCCCTGAAGTGCAACCCAAATCATATATTAGGACTAGTGGATTTGTTGAGTTTGAGAAAAAATGAATAACTAGGTAAAAGTGTAGCTGTCGTATTATCTACAAGTTAACTATTGATGACACAAACTATTTAAGTTGTTACAGATAATAAATTAAAACCTAATTATGATTATGTCCCTGTGTAGCTTGTCAGATGTAATTAGTAAGCTAAAAGATATTAAGGGATGAAATTAAAAATGTAACTATGTATTTGAAAAGAGACCCAGTTTGAATACAGTTACTATGCCATAGGTTGTAGAGCTTTCGTATATTTTCTGTTCTAGCTGTTAGAACAGTCGCAGTATGAAAGCAATGTATCACTGCCAATTTGAGGTAAGTGTGAAGTTGCAAAGGTACAAAATACTATACACAAAATTAAACTACATCAATCATTACTCTGTCATAGAGGTAATGGTCGTCTTCAGATGCGCTTATTTGATCCTACTGAAAGAAGTTCATTTTTGTCAATTGCTAAAAACAAGCACCAGTTTTGGCAGGACCAGATCTATGTAGTGCACAGATAAATGAAATCTCAGGTTTTTCATTGGTTTAAAGAATGATTTGGGTTTTTTGTTTTGTTTTAGATGTTTTCAATAGTTGTCATAGCTACCAGACAGCCAGATATTTTCCTCTTCTAAGTTATTTTTCAAGAAAATTGTCAACTGAACAAATGTATTCATCTCACAATATAATCTGTTTAAACTGTGGACAATTAAACTTTAAAATAACTTTCTCTTTAAAGCAGAAATGGTATTATATCATAATGGAGAAACTGAAGTTATTTACATTTTTAAAGCCTTTTGAAAGTCCCAATTTGTACACAAATATGAAGTAGTAGTCTATATCACTTGAAACTTTTCCTGTGATGTTTGTGTTTTTCCACCTAAATATTTTTTACTTTTCAAATTTTACTGCAAATGCTACATTTATATGTAGGCTTTATAGTTTCATGTTTTATTTTGCTATTCAGGATCTCATTTTATAATATTGTTTAGCTTAGTTTTTCCAAATGCTGTAAGTTATATTTTTATGTGCATTTTGTATTTAATAATTCATTTCTATAGGTAAATTTCTTTTGAAGTCTAAAGCCATAAATCCATAGATCCATGTCTACACATGGATTTTCCACCATCTTAAGGCAGTATATATTCAGGTGGGTGTTTTTGTTCTCGTTAAAGTTCTTTAGGCAAGTTACCACTCCTTAACTAGTAGGTTTTTCCTTCAGCATTTGGTCAATGCCTTGTGGATTTGATATGGTAAATAATGATGTGTATATTTGTATCCATGAGTATATACATTTTATAGCAATCTGTCTCCACATAGTCAGTTTTTGCAAGTCAGCTGTTGGGGGAACCTGACTGATGTGCAGTTGAAACCTCCAGCTGAGGGACAGTGGTTATTTAAGCTGCTCTGACAAAAATGTAGATGCTTATCTGATGATACCATTTGATTTAAAAAAAAAACCAACTACATTTCATAAATGTGGTACAAACTTGTCTATCCACTTTTTTAAAAAAAATATTATTTTGTCTCATTTTAGCTTAAGTTTTTTTCTGATTGGACCAAGATTATATTTATGTAAGAAGGGTTTATGAAGACAAGTGTGTCAGCAAAGACCTGTGCTCAAGCACATGTGGTGGATTTCAGATCAGTGTAACTCTTAATTCGAAGAGGCCCTAACCTGATAAATGTTGGGTTATTTTGTTTCATAAATAGGATTTAATGGTTTCCTTAGATGCCTCCACATTATTAGAAGAGATTTGATTTGCTAATGGTGGTGTAACCAGTCAGTCGCTGAGGGGAGCTGCTCCAGAGCCAGCCCGATCCGCAGTGGAGTGGCAGATGTTGGCACACAGGGGTTTTCCTAAGGAGAGAAGCACCAGGGCAGTGGAGAAGACCCGCCAGGAGCCAACAGCTCTCAAGGGAGATGCTGAGGAGGTGAGGGCCTTGCCAAAGCAACAGAGGCCCCTCCCACACCTATAAAAAGCAGCTTGGGGAGTGTGAGTGACCAGGGCAGGCAAACAGAGCGTGGCATGGCAGTTTGTGCAGAAGGGCACACAGGAAGGGCATAGTCACCCTACCAGCCCAAGAGGTGAGTTCTTTTGGTAGTTATCATCCTTTCAGTAGGAACTTAGCTATGGTATCCACCCAGTGGAAAGCTATGCCCTCTGCACTCACCAGAATGGACGTGGCAACCCAGACAGAGCTCCCACAGAAACATGCAGCTGTCCAGGTCTCAGGCTGCAGGGAGTGTCAGAGCCTTTCACTGGTAATGGATGGCAGCAGTGAGAACAGCTGTGTGAGGGGTGACCAGGTGGATGATTTGCTCAGCATGGTAGCGGACCTATGCAAGGAGGTAGAAAGGTTAAGGAGCATCAGGGAGGCTGAGAAAGAGATAGACAGTGGTACTGTGCTCTGCCCTCCCTGAAACAGAAACAGGAGCAACCACCAGAAAAAAATCTAGATCAAGGTGTTCCTGTATCCCTCCCACACTAGGCTGAAGGCAGTACCTCAAAGGAAAAGTGTGAATGGAGACAAGTCCACGCTTGGGGCAGCAGGCAAACACTCTTCTTGCCCACTTCACCTTCCCAGGAATACTGGTCAACAGAAGATGTGAATAGCAGTCCATCTATACTGATGGTGTTGCCAGGATCAGAAAGGCCTACCCCCCATATCAAAACCGCCTCCACGAGGAAGAGAAGAGGGGTTATAGTTGTAGGTGACTCCCTTCTGAGGGGAACAGAGGGTCCAATATGCTGGACAGACCCTGCTCTTAGGGAAGTCTGCTGCCTCCCTGGGGGACAGGTTAAGGACATTGCTAGCAAACTTCCTAGCCTGGTATGGCCCTTGGACTATTACCCATTACTGCTCTTCCAGGTGGGAGGTGATGAAGCTGCAGCATGTAGTCCAAGGACAATTAAAAGAGATTTCAGGGCCTTGGGATGGCTAGTAAGGGACTCTGGAGCACAGGTTATTTTCTCCTCTCTCCTTCCAGTTGCAGGCAGTGACACTGGAAGGAACAGATGCACCCAGTCTATTAACGCATGGCTCTGTGGCTGGTGTCATCACCACAATTTTGGGTTTTTTTGATAGTGGGATGGCCTACACAGCACCAGGCTTGCTGGCATCTGATAGGATTCACTTTTCTCAAAGGGGAAGGAGGGTCTTTGCTCATGAACTTGCAGGGCTCATTGACAGAGCTTTAAACTACTTGAAGGAGGAGGGGGGTTAATATCAGGCTTGCCTGAGACAAGCTGAGGGATGACACACCAAGGTTAGAGGGACGGGGTGCTAGTGAGGGCACTCAGCCTGTGTCTTTGAGATGCACTGGGTTCACTGGAACACGGTGGAAGTTGTACGCAGATGAGCTAGGGGCTACTGAGATAATAGGAGCCAAGAGGGGAACACAAGTGAAACACGTCAAAGGAATTAAGGGGTGTTCCTCTAGGAGCTGACACAGAAGACAGCCCAGCAGAAGTGCTTCCACACAAATGTACACAGCATGGGCAATAAAAAGGAGGATCTGGAAGCCATTGTACAGCAGGAAACCTGTGATATAGTTGCCATCACAGAAACATGGTGGGATGACTTTCACAACAGGAGTGCTGCAATGGATGGCTATAAACTCTTCATGAAGGGATAGGCAAGGCACGAGAGGCAGTGGGGTAGCTCTGTATGTTAGGGAGTGTTTGGATTGCCTAGAGCTTAGTGATGGTGACGATAGGATTGAGTGTTTATGGGTAAGAATCAGGGGGAAGGCCAACAAGACACAGATACCGTGGTGGGAGTCTGTTACAGACCACTCAACTAGGATGAAGAGGCAGATGAATTATTCTATAAGCAGCAGGGAGAAGTCTCATGATTGCTAGCCCTTGTCCTTGTGGGGGACTTCAATCTGCTGGATGTCTGCTGGAAATACAATACAGTGGAGAGGAAACAGTCTAGGAGGTTTCTAGAGTGTGTGGAAGATAACTTCCTGACACAGCTGGTGAGTGAGCCAACTAGGGAAGGTGCCCCACTGGACCTGTTGCTCACAAACAGAGACAGACTTGTGGGTGATGTGATGGTTGGAGGCCATCTTGGGCGTAGCAATCGTGAAATGATAGAGTTTTTGATTCTTGGAGAAGTAAGGAGGTGGGTCAGCAGAACTGCTACCTTTGACTTCTGGAGGGCAGAGTTTGGCCTGCTTAGGAGACTGATTGACAGAGTCCCCTGGGTTGCAGTCCTGAAGGGCAAAGGAGTCCAGGAAGGCTGGACATTCTTCAAGGAGGAAGTCTTAAAGGTGCAAGAGCAGGCTGTCCCCATGTGCTGAAAGACAAGCCAGCGGGGAAGAAGACTGGCCTGGCTGAACAGAGCACTTTGGCTGGAACTCAGACAAAAAAGGAGAGTTTATGATCTTTGGAAGAAGAGGCAGGCAAGCCTGGAGGACTACAAAGTTGTAGCAAGGTTATGCAGGGAGAAAATTAGAAGGGCCAAAGCCCAGCTAGAGCTTAATCTGGCTGCTGCTGTAAAAGACAATAAAAAATACTTCTATAAATATATTAGCAGAAAAAGGAGGGCTAAGGAGAATCTCCAGCCTTTATTAGATATGGGAGGAAACATAATGACAAAGGCTGAGAAAAAGGCTGAGGTACTTAATGCCTTCTTTGCCTCAGTCTTTAATAGTAAGACCAGTTATTCTCTGGGTACACAGCCCCCTGAGCTGGAAGACAGGGATGGGGAGCAGAATGGGGTCCCCATAATCCAAGGGGAAATAGTTAGCGACCTGCTACACCACCTAGACAGACACAAGTCTATGCGGCCGGCTGAGATCCACCCAAGAGTACTGAAGGAACTGGTGGAAGAGCTCACCAAGCTGCTTTCCATCACTGAATAGCAGTCCTGGCTAAATGGAGAGGTCTCAGTTGACTGGAGGTTAGCAAATGTGACAGCCACCTACAAGAAGGGCCGGAAGGAGGATCTGGGTAACTACAGGCGTGTCAGCCTGACCTCAGTGCTGGGGAAGGTTATGGAGCAGATCGTCTTGAGTGCTATCACACGGCACGTACAGGACAACTCAGGCTCAACTGGGCTCAGGCCTAGTCAGCATAGGTTTAGGAAAGGCAGATCCTGCCTGACTAACCTGATCTTCTTCTATGGCAAGGTGACCCTTTCACCAAGGTGAATGAGGGAAAGGCTGTGGATGTTATCTACCTGGACTTCAGTAAAGCCTTTGACACCCTTTCGCACAGCATTCTCCTGGAGAAAATGGCTGCTCATGGCTTGGACAGGTGTACTCTTTGCTGGGTAAAAAACTGTCTGGATGGCTGGGTCCAAAGAGTTGTGGTGAATGGAGTCAAATCTAGTTGGTGGCCAGTCACAAGTGGTGTTCCCCAGGGCTCAGTATTGGGGCCAGTTCTGATTAATATCTTGATCCCCTCGTCCAGATCATTGATAAAGTGCACCCTCAGTAGGTCTGCAGACAACACCAAGTTGTACGGTAGTGTTGATCTGCTTGAGGGTAAGAAGGCTCTACAGAGGGTTCTGGACAGGCTGGATTGATGGGCCGAGGCCAATTGTATGAGTTTCAACAAGGCTCAATGCTGGGTCCTGCACATGGGTCACAACAACCCCATGCAACGCTACAGGCTTATGGAAGAGTGGCTGAAAAGCTGCCTGGGGGAAAAGGACCTGAAGGTGCTGGTGGACAGCTGGCTGAATATGAGCCAGCAGTGTGCCCAGGTGGGCAAGGCGGCCAACAGGATCCTGGCTTGTATCAGGAATAGCGTGGTCAGCAGGAGTAGGGAAGTGATTGTCCCCCTGTTCCCGATGCTGGTCAGGCCGCACTTTGAATACTGTGTTCACATTTGGGCCCCTCCGTACATGAAAGACACTGACCTTCTGGAATGTGTCCAAAGAAGAGCAGGGAAGCTGGTGAAAGGTCTAGAGCACAAGTCTTATGAGGAGTGGCTGAGGGAACTGGGATTGTTTAGTCTGGAGAAAAGGATGCTGAGGGGAGACCATATTGCGCTGTACAACTACCTGAAAGGAGGTTGTGGCGAGGTGGGTGTTGGTTTCTTTTCCCAAGTAATGTGTGATAGGACAAGAGGAAATGGCCTCAAGTTGCAGCAGGGGAGGTTTAGATTGGATATGAGGAAAAATTTCTTCACCGAAAGGATTGTCAGGCGTTGGACCAGGCTGTCCAGGGAAGTGGTTGAGTCATCATCCCCGGAGGCATTTAAAAGACATTTGGATGTGGTGCTTAGGGCCATGGCTTAGTGGTGGACTTGGCAGTGTTAGGTTAACAGTTGGACTCCATGATCTTAAGGATCTTTTCCAGCCTATACATTTCTGTGTGTATATTACATCAGCTAGCTGTTCCTTCTTTCTCGGTTGAGGAAGAAGATATGTGCTTGCCTTTGAATTTTTAATATGAAGGGGGGAAGAAATATAATATCTTTATAAAGTCTAAAGTTTTTTTCTGTCTTTTAGGAGATTGTAAAAACTGGGAAGATTCCCCCCCCCCCCCCCCCATTACCACCCACCTTTTTTAAAGGTAAGGAATAAAAAGGGTGGAAACTTCTTGTTCACCTGCTTCCATTTAGTTTCAACCTGTCTTATCTTTCCTGAAGACCATTCTTTCTTTGCTTATCATATTGCAGGTTGCTTACTTAAAAGCCTCTCACCCCTATTCGTGTAAGACTTAGCAAATTCTGGTAAAGTGTAGTTAATGGATTTATTCACACTTTTAAAAGATTGTATTTTCTAGCTAGCATGCCCAGATTGTGACATACAGCTTTTTAGCCAATACAGCCATGAAATATGACTTATTTTCCTGCATGACAACAAAACTACTGCTACTGTATGCATTATATAAAGAAGAAAAAAACAGTAGAATTATCCATGATGGCTCAACAGTCTTTCCAATACATATTTTTGCCAAATAAACTAGCTGTATCCTTTTCAAACACGGACAGATATTGTATATTTTGATGCCACCACCCAACCCAGAATAATGTGAAGTGTGAGTTTATGCCATTATTTATCTTACAAGAAAAACATGCTTGAATTGTTACTTACTATGCATATTCTTCAGAAATTACATTGAATGTTGTTGAGTTCAGAGAGCATGTGGTTCAAACAGCAACACAAGAAGATTAATTTAGCGGCAGTATTTTGTCTATACTGTGAGGAAAAGTCATAAGCAAGATAAGGAAAAGGCAGATATACAATACCCAAAAGAACAGATTTTCAAGGAAGGTTTAGGGGTTTTGACAGAAGATATGGGAAGAAAAGCATTGCTTACAAGATTTTGCCTGCCCAGTCTATGGGTCAAGCAGTCACTCAGACTGAATCTGTGCATTATGGGATCAGCCCGAATATAGAGATTCTCTCAGTGCAAGAAGCGACCGGGGGCTCTGCCTAGGCCCCTGCAAGAAAACCTGTGTTCATGAAAGGTGTGCGTACGGTCATGCTTGTAACCAGCAACAGTAACACATCCGGAAGGTGGTAAATGACCAATCTTGGCAATAACTTCCTAATTCAGCTCCATCAAGCTGGCCAGTGTTGGTGCTGCCTGTGATGCCCAGTCTCCCAGGCTGAGTTGTAGCCCACTATCCCAGTTCAGTGCAGTATTCTGGCAGGCCAAGTTGTGCAAAATGTTTGACCTCTACTTGCCATGAAATTGCTTATATTGAAACCTGAATTGGATGCATCTCTCATTTTTGGTGTCTAGTTCTTGCAGCTTCTCCCCAGTTCTTGCATAATTTGTTGACAGTCCAGTTTCACAGTTCTTAAATCTTCCAGTCTTCCCATAAGAGCTGCTTTTACTTGGCATAGATCCAGACTTCACTTTTTGTAACCTACTTCCAAAGTCCCTCTACCTTAAAGCACAATCTTCATTAAGCCTAGTCAGTTCTCTCTTTCTAAAAATGTTGATGAACAAAGGCAAAGGACAAGCCTAGTTCAAACAGAGCAGAGCCAAAATTTTGAGCAGATCTCAGCTATTTACAGGTAGCAGCGGCGTGTTGGTTCCATCTGGAAAAGTGTGAGCTCCTGTACTGAAACTCATTGGGCATTCCGAAAGCCATTCGACATACGAGCTTCCTCTCTGAACCAGAAAAAGTGTTTCTTCACAAGCACTGAGAGAAGCTTTATCAAATATGCCGTGATGCCAGCATTCTGTAGGATAGCTATTGCTATCCTGAGTCCTAGATAGAAGCAGTGACCTGTGTTGAATCTGTTGTAGAGCATATTATTATAGAAAATGCTGGGGGGTATTACTTTATTGTTTTAAACTACTGTTAAATTTTATCATGCTTGATGTTTGTCTCTTCACTTGAGATAGCATGGAGGAGGAACAAAGGAACATGAGCCTTTTGTTGCAAGCTCCCCCTTTTCCCCACCCCGTTGTGTATCTTATTAAACAAAAAGGTGAAACTTGTGGGTTGAGATAAAACCAGTTTAATAATTAAAAAGATATTATAATAGTAAGAATTTTAAAAAATTGTAAGGAAAAAGAGGAAAAACCAAACAAACAGAGAGGAAAATAAAACCCAAGAAGGAAAAGTGATGCCAATGAAAACAATTGCTCACCACCAACTGACCGATGCCCAGCCAGTCTGGGAGCAGCAGTCCCCACCACCACCTCCCCTCCAGTTTTATTGCTGAGCCTGATGTCATATGATATGGGATATCCCTTTCACCTGTTGGGGTCAGCTGTTCTAGCTGTGTCCCCTCCCAAATTTTTGTGCATCTCCAACCTACTCACTGGCAGGGCAGTGTGAGGAGTAGAAAAGGCCTTGACGCTAGGTAAGCACTGCTCAGCAGTAATTAAAATATCAGTGTGCTACAACACTATTTTTAGCACAAATCCAAAACAGCCCCATACAAGCTACTATGAAGAAATTTAACTCTGTCCCAGCCAAAACTGGTACAGGTACTAAAACAGGGCTTGCATACCAAGTTTCTTTTGCTGTTCTATTACACGTCTTCACAGGGCACCCATTTAGCAAAAAAATCCTGGCTCTCTAAATCCTTCTTTTGTGTTCTGTGGTGGCCATCTCTCTCACTGTAATTGTATCAATGTTCTTAACTTCTTTTTCATCTCTGAAGAAATTAGTTGCCCTTGAGCAAAGCAGAATCCAGATTCTCGGTTAAAGCATCAGATCCACAGCAGGATCCAGTTCAGCTGCTTGTTGGGGAGGGTGGTATAGTTCACTGTTTTTGTTTCAAAACTGAGTGGCTTGGGCCAAGATAGCTTAGCAGACCAAATCATTCCCTGCTATCTCCTTCCAATGTTTACACAGAGGTTTCCCCAAGAGTCTGAGCCAGTCTGTTACCCTATACATAGGCTCCACTACTCTCAGCAACAGGTACCTGAATAGGAAATGTACAGGCTGTCCACAACCCAGTGTTAGTAGACCCATGCTCCTATTGTGTGCATCCTGTTGAGATAGGGGGGAGACAGTATGGAATGCAGTATTCAAACGCAGAAAGGCTTTTACAGTCCTTTCAGATCCAAGACTGTCCCTTGGTTAAATAAGCTGAGCTGTAGCACTGGCTGTCTTAGCTCGATGCAGTCATTTGAAGCCAAGATAGTTGGGGTCAAGTAGCTGTGCTGACAGAAAATGAAGGCTCTGTTGGTCTAGGTTGTACTAATGATGAGTATTAGGTTAAGGCATTTTTGGTACAGGCTGAGGTGACAGCATGATCACAGTGTGATGGGTTCCAGCTCAAAGATCCCAGTGGTAAGGTTGAAAATCATGGATAGGTCAAAGTAGCACAAGCACCCATGCAAACAAAACAGGACACGCGCCTAAGCCACTCTGATAAGAAGGGTAATAACTTCCGAGGTAAAAAGTCTGTGGTTAAATTTTAGAGATTTAATCAGATGTAGCATTATTAGTATGGCCAGATGGCAGCAAATTAGAAGAGACCCTGCTGCTCAAAGTTATCCTAACACTTTTTCAGAAAACAGTTGACCTAGTAGAGTAGGCTTAAGGCTATAGAATTTGGTCATAGCTGCAAAACCGGATTTACTATCATGTAACATCCTGACCCCTGTTTAAGCCTTTTGATCATGTAAATGTAAATACACCAAAGCCACCTTGGACAGTTGTAATTACTAGTTGTCAGCTTTCATTTCTGTTGTAAATTTAATTGATGAATAATGCAGGATGTTACAGGAAACTGTGGCATAGATTCAGTTTTGTTATAATAAACAGCAGCAAATTCCACTTAGTGGATACTCTAGACTTTGCTTTTGTGCTTTGGTCTAGTTGTAACAAGTAAAAGTCTCTCACTTGAAAATCCAAGTATTTTTACTCTGTAAGTTTTCATCCTATGGAAGACTGATGTAAATAGACCAAGAGGAGTAGGAATAAATATTTAATATCTTTTCTTACAGAGCATGACTTTTCAGTAGGGAAATGTATAGAGTTCTTACCCTTACTGTTTGCTGAATATATGTGGTAACAGTACTCAACGGTGTTTTATTTCTGAATTTAAAACTCTTTGAAAACTTAAGAGAATTTTCTGAAGCAAAGGTTCATTGGTCCTTATCACTCTCAGTTCAGGGACTCTTAAAGGCTTAGCTAGAGCAATTAGTGCTGGTAACGTTGTTCAAAGCTGTTGAATGCTGTCAATTTGTGACAACAGTTTAGGGCTGTGTCTGCGTTCTGAGGCTGTTCATATCTGGTCTGTACAGATTTTGTCAAAAAGGCAGCTCTCAAAGTTTGAATGTGATCTCTCAAGGATTTTGGTAGAAGGGAAAGTTGATGCCAAAGAAGCAGCACGTTAAGATATTTGAAATAGATAAACAGGGTTTAATCTTGTGTGACAGGAAGTCTATTATTAAAATGGCTATCTCTTTAGAATTTCTAGTTCTAAATTAAGCCCAGGATATAAATTCCTCCTCTATTTTATCACATGGTAATTGTTGCAGGCTTGATCTTTCTAAGCAGTAAGTCAAAATTTACTGAATCTTTACTGATCTGAAGCTTGCTGAATGCAAAGAATTCCTAATCTAACCAAAAATAACAGATTTTAATCTAGTGAAGAACTTTTTGTCTAGTTTTTGCCATTAATTTGAGAACTTCATGCAGCCTTTGTTTTTCTAAAGAGCATACACTATGTATTAATTCACAACAGGCAAACAGAATTTTTTCCATGTAGCTGTGAAGCAACAGCCACTAATATCTCAGGCTAGTTTTAGAGGAGGTTTTAAAGACCGTTGCCTCTCAGAGAGTAAGTTGTACTGTTAGATATTCTTGTCCCTCATGCAGATCATTAAAAACTTCTGTTTGGAAAATCTCCTAAGTATCATCTAACTTCTGTCTGACAAAGCCAAGAGATTTTATTTTAGTTGACACCTGGTAAGGGATGAAATAGGGTGTATTAGGATCTGGCTTGAAGTATAGCATGCTGTAGAACTACTATGCTTTACAAAACGGACTACCATCTCTAATGTATCTCTGATACATGGGGAAAAATATCTAGCTGAAAAGCTACTATAAAGTTTACTTAACAGCAATAATAGTTAATCCAGACAATGTGATTTTATCTTATTACAGTCGTGGTTTATTTAATATTTTTTTTTTGTGATGGAAGGTTGTGCTTGCAAGTACTGCACAATTGACATATTGAAGGACTGTATCAACAAAAATGCTTAAATCCGTATGAAAAGAATGCAAGTTACATGTTTAATATATGCACAACGGGGGACAGAAATATTTGAAATGTATACTCGGTGAAGTCACTATATTACCTCCACCTCCATCCCTCCCCAGATCTTCCAGCTAGAAGGGTCATTTGAGTGTGTGAATCTGCTTCAAGCAAAATCAGATGGGTTAGTGCAGGCTGCTAGTTTGAACAGTTTAAAGCAGCCTAGCACAGCTTGACAGGGGAGACTAAGGAGTACTCACATCCTCTGTCTGTCTCACGCACACACACTCACACACAGTTGTAGGAGTAATAACCTCCAACAGTTGATCACGAGTAAACAGCTGGGAAGAACTAGTGTTTGCCATCAACAAAGCTGTTTACAAAATGAATGTCTGTCAGGCAGCCTTAGCATTATACTCTACTGTATTGTCAGTTACCTCTTGGGATGATAGCACTTGATTTTACATGCATCAAGGACCTTATGCTCCCTGATTAACAAAAAAGCAGCGTATTTGTGATGTGTATAACATGCATTAGTGACAGAACTGGCAGCACATCTTATGACTCTGTTGGGAACTAATTTTCATCTCTGGAGGGAAAAAGTTTAATTTGAATAAATATTTTAAAAAGAAATGTTTCTTTTATGTCCAGTCCCACAAGCTGCCTGATATGAGCATTTAAAGTTTGTGTGTGCATCTTCAATGGATCCTACCTTTTAGCTATGTTTTTCTCATATCTTTTTGTAGTATATGTCCAATTATTCTCAGCTACTTACAGGACGTAAGAAGCAGATAGCATTTCTAGAGGCTGTGATGCCAACAGCATGGTATCCAAACAAATCAAACCTGACTGCTAAAATAAGACACTATTAATGTCTTATCAACACTGAATAGATTCCCTGAACATCATTACAGTCCATAGTTCTGTACTATTTGCTCATATAAATTTTGGATTTTTGTTTTCTGATAGAACTAGAAAGCATTTGAATGTTCTTATAATTATTTTTGGAAGAAAGTTGCCTTCTGATCCTTCATTCTATCCCTGTTGAATGAGTTTGTGTTCATGTTCAAGGAGTTATACTCCTAGCAATGAGGACCATCTCAGTAAATCTTGTCAAGAGCAAAATCCCCTGCCTTCAAAACTTTGATGCTATGTACCTATGTGTGCTGTGAACTTAGTTTCAAACAGCTTGCATATCTTTTCTGACTTAATTATAATATGGTTGATTCTGTCTGACACAAAAACTTGAATTCAGTTGATATTTTGTCACAGAAACCTTAATGAGATTCTAAGATGGGAATTATTTTCAAAAGCAGTAGCAAATCAGGAACTCCCAAGGGATCAGTGATTATACTTTCAGAAATACTTCTCTTCTGCGTATGTCATTCTAACCACATCTTTTCATACAGAACTTTTACAGTCTTGCCTAGTTGGTATAATTTGTTATGTTTTACTGTTTTTGTATTGACCAGTCAAGCATATTCAGCAGTATGTGATTTTATTATTTCTAAATTGTTCAAGTTGAATTTTTACTATCTTTTATTACACTCAGATTTTTTTTAATGAGAGAATCCACTCAGGTTTCTATCTTTTAGTTGACTGTCCTAAACACCTGTTGGTCTTGAATCACCTACATGATTTTTCCAAAGATCAAATTTTAGAAGAAAGTAAATTTCTATGTTGGCAGGATTCTCTTTGGCTGAGAAGAGTTTGATATGGTTCCTTGGGGAGTCATCAGTTCTGCCCTCTTTCTTCACAAGTTAAAGATGCCACCTATAAACTGCTTTCTAACAATAACCGCTAACTGTTGCCAGACCTGAAAAAGTGAAGTAGAACTATGTCATGCTTTGACTGAGTCAAAGCAGAAAAATCTTGCTACTGAGAATGTCAGGTCTGTATTCCTTTCAGGCATCCACACTCAAGATAACATAGTACTTCCCAGTCTACTTTCAACCTAGTTGTAGTAAAGGTGATAACTGGCTTTTCTTCCCTGGTTGTTATAATCATTACCACATCCATTTTCCTGCGTGTACAGGCAGGTCTGCCTGCTCAGGTGCCATTGGTGAGTGCCCTACCTGCCATGTGTGTAGGAAAAGCTGAGCCACAGACTCTTCCCATGAAGGGAAGCTCTGGAGAGCCTTGACCACTGCAGTGTGACAAATTCAAATGAGATTTTTGTTCCTCAAACCAACTGATTCATTATTCATTCACAAAATATTCAGTCACTGTCCTGGTACTAGGAATACTCTATCCAATATGTGCAAAATTTTCTTCTTTAGATGCGATTCATTTTTAAAATTAGAATAGAAAATAATTTTCAGGGCATCAGTCATGCAATTTGTATGTTCAACAGCCCCATCATTTTCTTTCCACTTGATCTGACATTCATAACTCACCAAATCTTTAAATCAGCAGTGATCTAATTTTCTATCCTGGTTTATTCTTCCCTCAATAATATTACAGTATTTAACACAAATAGTTCCTACAACATAAACAGTAACAAATAATAAACAAAAATAACAATAAAACCAACAAGCTTCTTTTAAAAATGCCATTACCCTAAAGATACCATTTGCTTTATGTTGCCTATTTTCAATTGTTCAAAAGAGGAAACCTTGAGTAGTAGGGCTGTGATGCAAAGATGGCAAATGAAATCCCAGGTTTATGTAGGTAGATAAGATTTTATGAAGAATCTTTATGACATGATGGATTATCTTAAGTTCTCAGGTACTGAGGAGCTAATTCCTGTGAGAAAGAATCTATCAGACTACTGTCCTGCATTTCTTAGCAATATTTTTTTAGTTTTATCATTGACATTAAAAAGATTATGAAATATGTTTTTTAGTTAGTCTTACAGTATCATTTTAGTTCCTAATATGTTGTTATTTTGAGTCTTTTTTTTAAAAAAAGAATATCAAAAACCCCAACCAGGTCCACTCTGTACGTAAAAGAAGGAAGAAAAGTCTAGTGAATATTTATTTGGCAGTGTCCCTGGGGAGTCAGTTATGTAGGTGTGATACAAATAGGAAAAACAGCTCTCCAGAGAGCAGTGTGTAGAAAGGAACAAAGAGAAACCTTTTTGCCAGGCTGAGGGTTTTGCTTCTGGCTCCTTGGCTGCATGGTGGCATTGTTCGGAGGAAGTGCACCTGCTCTAACATTTTCTTCAGCTAGAAGCAGACAGGTTTGTTGAATGCTCTAATTGCTGGTAGGCATGAAAGGATTGCCTAGAAGATTGCTTCCTAGGCTGTCCTTTGATGTTTCATACGATTTGGAAGCAAAGATTTCTTTTCCTTTATCCATCTTGCTAATAGGTGAGAATAAAATATCTCCTCTCAGCTTTCATTCCAGAAGGTATCACGGCACATTCTGTCCGATTAGCTGTATCATGGGCCAAAAGACTCCTTTTATCTTTTGAAAAGATTTGTAAAACACAAGCATAGTCATCACAGTCCACATTCATAAAGCATTATCAGCGACGTGTTCAGTTGATTGCAGGGGTGTCTGGGCAGGAGAAATACTCAGCTTTGAACACTAGGTTTGTCAAATGCTATAAAACTGTGGCTAGGAATTTTGGATGCAATCCTTTTAATACATACTATGAATCTTGGACTGCAATTAGGACAGGTTCTTTGTTTAATTCCAGTTATGTTAATTTATAAACACAATAATTCTAATACAAAATCCAAGTTTAGCCTTATTTTTCTGCAAATTTTGACTAGCAGAGAACTGCATTAAGGCTTGATATTTTGAAGATCCTCCTTTTACAAATAAATATAAGGCATGATTAGTGCACTATGAAATATTGCAGTAGATGTAAACTGTAACTATAGCTGTAAATGGTATGATATCATATATTTTAATTGTGTGCTGAAATTTGCAAATTAGAGTAACAAAAAAATCTATAATAAGTTTTTTTCTTAACTTTTAATAAGGAATACGCAGCTCAAAGAAATTATCATGCATTACGTTAATCCATGTAAACTGTCACTAACACTTTTCTCTTAATCAAGTGGACCGTTACCAACATACTTAGAAGTACTAGAATACATAAAAATATGTAGCTGTCCTCAGTAGAACAATATTCCCCAATTTAATCAGGTTTAGCTCTCCACTGTGATACAGAATTCAGATTCAGATTCACCACTTCCAAAATTCAGGAGTGCATGGGGTGCGCCTTTTGAATCAGAGCCTATTTTACTTTCTAATGAACAGTTGAGAATTACTGCATAAGAAACTTAGGTCTGTTAAATATGTCTCAGAAATATATTGTCTGAAGTTTTTAAAGATAATGTAAATAACAATAAATATATTGTCTGAGCTTTTTAAAGATATTGTTTTTAGGTATTATTGGAAATAAAGAAGCATGTAGTTCTTGAATCACCTGTAAAATCTGGCAGCAAATCTTCAGTGTGTCTTCTGAAACTTAGACACCCATATACAATTTTTATGTTATGATTTACTGAATTATGAATGCAGTTTCCTTTTTTTAGAATTGCATCCTCTTTTTTTCAGACTATCTGTTGTGGGATTCAATTTTTGGAATGCTGAGGCATATTGGCCTTGAACTTTATAGCTACCTTTTGAGTAAATTGGTTACAGTGCCAATGGCTAAGGCCATTAAATTTCTATTGAATTGTGTCATGGTCACTGTAAATTATACCAGCTTCCCAACTATTTCTGCTGAGGGCAAAGAATGTGTATTTTGTCTTGTGGTGTAAGCAAGAAGTGTATTTACATGTCTACAGTTGTGGCCTCCAATTCTCATTTTGTTGTGACATAATGAAATATTTTAAAGAGCACGTCTGGAACTTTATTTACTTGACAAGAGGTCAGTCTGTTTTATTTTTTTATTTGTGGAACCAAGTGTTTATCAGGTTTCTGTATGAATCATGCAGTGTGTTAGGGAATGTTTTGCACCCGTGTTTTATTTTAGATGTCTTTATTATAAAGTTTTAATGTGTTAAATTTTCCAAAGGTATTTTAAGTCCAGGAAAAGTTTTTTTCCCCGCCAAATTTCCAAATTTAATATGCGTATCTTTGTACATATAATTGTGTGTGAGCATGTATCTACTAATATAAAATCCGCTAATTCTGATGTTTTCGTTAACTAAGTAAATGTGAAAATTCTGGTGTATTTTAGGTGTTCAGAGGCAGGGTTGCTAATACACATACCCTTACGATGTAAATACTTCAAGATAATAAAATCTAGGTTATTATGTTATTCATGTCTCAATGGGTGGCGAGAAGGTTGAGTGTTTGGCTCACCTCCCCATTCACCAAACAGCAGGAGTGAGGCAGTTGTGAGACCCAGGCTAGTACAGTCAAGGGAGTAAACAAGTTGTT
The DNA here is from genome assembly GCA_031468815.1 of Morus bassanus. Classification (NCBI taxonomy): domain Eukaryota; kingdom Metazoa; phylum Chordata; class Aves; order Suliformes; family Sulidae; genus Morus; species Morus bassanus. The sequence continues at coordinate 50,038,993 of CM062567.1, read as the reverse complement.
CTCTTCAAAGGTGAAACGGAAAGGATTCCAGATCAGAGTCGTGGATCCTGTTGTTTCATTCACTACTAGTCATTCTCTACTTAGTGCTATAAATGAAGAGAGGACTACTGCCTAAAAAATTCTCAATGATGACCCATACAATGCCTTCATGTGAAAGTGGCCTTCCCAGCGTTAATCTCCAAGTCACTGTTTTAAGGGTTATATGTAAGCCATCTAGAAATAATAGGGGTGACTCAGTCATTTTGATGTGGCTGTGGGTTTTGTGGTCATATACAGGGAAAAACAGAGTGTACTTGGACATATCCCTGCAGGCAATTTTGCAGGCCTCGCTTTGATAGGGACCAACTGTTACTGAACTGTTTTCTTAAGTTTATTCTAATTTAGCCTGGTGAGAAAAGGCATAGAGTAACCACAAGTTTTGTATCGAGCAGACATACAATTATGTCTGGTTTTTTTCTTCTTGGTGGGTATTGGTGACATCATTTAAATATGTCTCTGCATGCAATGTCATTTTTGTACGAAATGTTCAGAACTGCAGCAGAAACTGTACTTTAAAAAAGGAGGAGGAAATTAAATGTGTGAGATTAGACTGATATAATTTTGAGAGTTTGGTTTATGCAGACAAAAACCCAGGAAATTCAAAGCTTAGCCTGAGCTGTAGTCCATCAATCAAACTGTTGTGGAAAAATAATGCTAGGAATCATAGAAAACACAAAAAGATCTTAGATAGAAGAAAAGTACAAGTCTTAATAATCCTGACCCATAACTGTATTCTAAATGAATGTTTTTCTATTTAATTTCCTGAGGAAAGTATTGAGGATGATGAATAGGGGAGGAAAATATTTCATGGAAGTTTAGTTAATTGATGGGGCAGCTTTCAAAGCAAAAATAGTTCAACACCCCACAGATTTGACTACTCTCAAAAGCTGAATGGTGTAATTACATATTGTATTTTACAATCTCTCTCTTTAATCTTGTATTGATGTTTGTAAAAATATATACAATTACTTTTTAAAGGAGAACTTATAAAAGGAGTCTTTATACTTCAGTAAAATCAGTGAAATGCTTCAATCATTTTTGACAGTCATGGGGACTAGAAGCTAATATACTAATATACTACAACGTTACTATGTATGTGCACCCAAGTCACAGTATGACTAATGGCCAGTTTAAAAGAAGGTAGTTTACAAACATAATTATGTTCTTGGTGAGGAACAAAGTATCTTTCATTCCTTACAAACCTCTGAAAGAAAAGGATTAAGATAAAATATAATTAACTTGGTCAGTTTGTATTTGAAAGTAAGAAAGATTCTGAACTGAATCGATGTTGCCTTGAAATGGATTATATTTTTTCTGATATGTGAATTGATCTGGGGGTTAAGCAAGCTACAGGAGCTGATGTTATTAAATTCCAAAGAAGCTGGAAAACAAAGTTGCAAGACAAGATGGTATTTTCAGGAAACTTTTTATTACCACAAGTCAGACAAATCTTAATAGCATTTATGGTATAGTATGGTATGCTATATTTATGATATAGTATGGTATAGTGCTCTTCTGAATATATTTTATGTTAAGCATAATGCTGTTCAATTCTACAATTAAAGCATATGGGGAAGGTTGTAATTGGCAGACCAGTTAAGAAAGAAAACTTTAGGCTCTGACCTTGATGTGTTGTTTTGTAACAGCCTGGAGAAATTGCTTAGTTCTTGTGACCAGGAGCATTGTGAAGGAGTCTTGTGTATCAGCATGCTGCAGAAAAGTTTAGGATTCAAAGTATGTCTTTATTTAATGAATGTTACATAATTTTCCATGCAGTTAGCAAACTTGATTGTATCAGTTCAGCCCTCTTTATGAGCTGCTCCAAACAGAAGAGGTGGTAATGATAATAATGGAGAAAAAGAGGAAATTTAATAAATATTCATAATGTATGTGAAATTTGTTTTTACGCTAATCTATTATTTTTAACTGGGCTACCTTCTACATTGTTCTTTTCCTGATAGTCTATTTGGGGTTTTTTGTCTCACTTTCTATGTAGGACTGGCTCATCACATCTGTAATCTCCTAATAGAAACTGTGGCTCTGTACTTGGAGGCAGATGATAAAAGCAGCACCAAGACAGCAAATGCACTGCTTTTGTCCTTGCTTGATATTTTGCACTGCATGCTGATGTACACAGCAAACATTGTGCGTCAGGTTTTACAGGTATGGATTTTATTTCCTGGGTTCATCACCATCTTAAACAATTTTTTTGATAACTTCCTATTATCCTAATAATGAAATTCCCACTATTCTGATTTTATTGAATTTTTAGTTTGGTGGAGAGGGAAGAGCATGTATTTTCAACTGCATATCACTGTTTCATGTACTTACTTGGCTTGACTATCCATACTAGCCTCACTATATGCTGGAAACACAGATCCTAGCTGACTCTTTTGTTTCTGTACTCCATAAATAGCTTAATTCAATATTTGCTCAATGATAGTTCAAAGCATTTTTCTTCCATTCATTTTAAAAGCAAAAGATTACTCTGTAAAAACCAGTATCTTTTTAATTATATATCACATAATTACTGTGCTCGAAAAACATATGTAACCTCTGCACGTGCACTGACAAAAGTATTTCCTCTCTTATGCTGACCAATTTGTCTTCCAAGTTTCTGTTTGAACCACTGCAAATCATGGCATTGGTAGGACTTCTTCCTCCAGTGAAGACTTCCTCCTCCTTAAAAATGGGGCACAAAAAGATACTATGCAAAGAAATTGCACATAATACTCTTAAAAACAAAAAGAAAAAGCATTCGTCTTTTTTTAGACGTGACATTAAGCTAGCAATATTTGCTTTGTTTTTAAATGATCTGCCAAATTTCTGAGTTAGTCAACTGGAAGTAACTTCTGTATTTAGGCTGCAAACAGCAACGCTTACTCTTCGTGTTAGGTTTTTGATGTTCTTGGGATTATCTGCTGAAAAACAGAGAAACCTGTTAGGTCCAATATATCCAGAGGACGGAGATTCAAAAGATCGCAGCCAGCTTGTATTGAATTTCAGGACATGGCTTCTTTATTCTGAAAAGGTCTTCCTCTGTGGGTTTTTGTTTTTGTTTTTGGGGTTGGTTGGTTTGTTTGTTTTTAAGATGCTGTAATGTATGGAGTGGGTGTTGAAAATTGAGCTTTTTTTTTTTCTACACAGATTTACATAATCAGTTGTGTTATCAACCAGTTACTTCACTGAGAGGTGTTGGTTTTGGTTTTTGTTTTTAATATTTGGAAGAAACTTAATTTCGAACTGATGGTAAAATACCTTGTCTTTTTCCGAGTCCTCTAATAGCAGATTTTTGTAATGCATTTCAAATTTTGTAGGCTAATTGCTGATTGTCATATTGTTAGCAGCACTCCATGTAATCACAGAGAGCTAAATTCTGTACTTATGCTCCATGCAACGGTGGTGAGGCCAATTATACCGGAGAACACATGAGGAGAGAGGATCTTGCACATGGATTGGTAATATTAGTGAAACTGATGATTTTTATTTAGATACAAAATTAAATCCATACATTCAAAGCCAAATTCTGTTCTGGCTTTACATTAATACATCAGTTGATTGATGCACTAAAACTCCAGCTTCAGTTTTGTCCATCTCTAGTCAAAGTAATCTGCTTTGCTCTGGAAGGCTAATGGGTAAAAAGAGGCAGCTGGAGAACTGAGTTTTGAAGCATAGCTCTGCCTTCTACTCCTGTAAAACCAATTTTATGGAGGTTTTACTTGCCTTGGCGTGCTTGTCTTGACAATACTCGTCACAGGGCTCCTGTGGGTTCTACAGCTGCCTCAGTACACATGCCCTATTGAATGATGACCATTAGCTGGGGACTGCTATTTACCATGCATCTACATAATATTACACTATCCATGTGGCACTAAATGCATCACTGTAGTGATAACAAATATTCTTGGACTGGTTTTATAGGGATCTTCTGAATAAGATACCTTCTAAAACAGACCTTGAACTAGAGAATCAAATTTTCTCATATTATCCATTTTTGAGGCTTAAGTTGACTTTTGCAGATGGTACCACCTCCACTTGAATCCTTTTTACTTAAGCTTTTTATATGTAAAGTGATAACCTTATCCAGCTACCTAGGCAAAATATGACACCACTTTTCCTTTGCATTTCAGTACTCTATGCTGAATGGTGCTGATAACTGTATCCAGCTTCATTCAAGAGTTTGCTCTCTGTGGTCCAAGTACTTGTGTTTTAATGGAAATGGTACAAAAGTTCAAATTAATTTGCATAGCTCTTTTGGAGCAGTTTCATCATATCATGTTCCACAGGTGATCCACAGTAGCTGAAACTAATTTGCAATCTCGATTTGAGAAGTGGACTGTATTTAGTGACTTAATGTAGGTTTAAGCATGGTATAGTGCATATCCTTTATATATATATATATAAAGTATAATTCCCTTAGTGACATTGTTCATTCTCTTTCCAAAGACACTAAATATACAAAAGTTAAAAAAAGTGGTCAAACATTCCTGATGGAGCATGTCTGTCTTCTCATCCAAGCACTAACCCAAAAAAGCTGTTGTAAATTTTGCTGAAGTGAAGGTGGCTTACTTCCCTTTCTTGATTAATATAAACACTCAATTTTTTTTGTCTTCTCTGCACTGTTTCTTTTTGCCCTTCTTGGACTTCAGCATTTCAGGTCATTGTGGTGAATCTCAGTGAGAGACATATCAATGTGTCTTATTACCTGGAGAAACAGCTCTTCAGATTTCTTTTATTTCAAAATTCTTTCCAGAAGAAAGGCATTATCCTTTCAACTCATCAATATCGATGGCAGAGCTTCAGCAGTAGTGTCTCTTGTCTCAAGGGACTTGCTCCTGTGCTCACTTAACCAAATGAAAATCCTCAAGTATTACACTTGGATGATGGTTTTAGGATTGAGCTGTAAATGAAACACAATACAAAATTATTTTTAAAGGTGTTCTTTAGACAAAATTTTAACATTTTCCTCTAGCAGCTAGACTGTATAGGGTCATGGTCCAAAGCTGCTGCAAGATAATGAAGTTAAATGAAAAATCTTGCAAGCAGACCTTTCTGGTGTCCTGGGGCAGGGATGGGTCATAAATAGCACTGCCTAGGATGGCAGTGTGTTTTGATGAGGGGGGATAACAATGGTCAGAATTACTAGTAGTAACAGATCATATCACAGACTTTGGTCACTTAAAGATTTTACTATTCCTACCTAAAAAATAAATTATTATAATATACTGTAACTTTTCAGTCTACAGAGTCAGAAGGGCAAAAATGGACATTATTGCTGAGAATCCTAACTTTTCAGTCACCTTGATTTTCTTGTTTTGAGTTGCACTCAAAATAAGCATGTCATGTTGAAAGAGAATACAAATACATAAAACATTTATGGCTTTAGAGATCTCTTTTGCATATACAGTTTATAGCATTTTGCTGAAGAAATGTCACGTAGGTCAGCATATTCAGCCTGTGCAGAATGGGCATGACAGCATGAGTCCCTTTTGCTTTGTGCTTATTGTTACAGACACAGGGACTGTAACTGCTCATTGGGAACCCAGGAATACCTAACTAGAAAAGAGTGTACAAGTCTCCTTCAAACTTCCGTTCAAACTTTGACCACCTAAAGGGCCTAATTTGTTTCTCATAACAGAACAGTCACCAAGGCTGCTTTTTATTTTTTTCTCATCTTATTAAGGCACAGAAGTCTGGCACAGGAGGGGACACGCAGGCTGCTGAAGAACTTCTGCTTATCAATAAACCTCTGACGGACCTAATTAGCCTGCTTATTCAACTGGTAAGAATTTGCTTGTTTGTAAGCCTTTTGGAATGTTGCTGAAGTTGGAATTATTCAACTGAATTCAATGTCTTAGAACTTAGTTATTCATTGTTTATAAGCTCCCACCTAGTAAGAAGGAAGGACTAACAATTTTGAAGAAATTATAGGTCATAGTGAGTTGCAGGTTACAAGTGACATCAGAGTAAGTCTGTCCCAAGCATAGAAGTGGGACAAGGGACAGGCTGCAGATTCACAGTTGGGATTCATATGTATAGCCAAATCTTAGCCCTTGGGAGTGGACTAGTGATCACTGCATAGGGTAAGGGATGGTATTCAAAATTTGAAACAACAAGTACTGCTATCATTAGAAAAGTCAGTAAACTTAAAATTAGTTTGCAGTGAGTGATGACTTAAGATTATTTTCTTGTTTTTGAGCCTTCTTAATTTTTTTCAAGGGTTTAGTTTTGTTTTAATGTGATCCTGAGGGATTTATGAGTGGGAATGGTCCCTGGTGATCTGTAAATGTCTTTGAAGTCTGTCTGTTTAAAGTCAGTGTTTTCCAGGTTTACTAGATGTCACAGTGCTGCACTGAAATCTTCACAGAGTCCTCTATTGTGGCCCTGACGCATCCCATCAGCTCAACCTCCATCATACTGCACCAGAGATTTGTCTTGGCTCTGCATGTAATAGCTTGTAGTAGAGGGATGCTTCTTGAGCCAGACAGGGTTTTCAGAGGCTGCATCAGCCTTTTATTCAACATAAAGCCATTAAAATGGTATGTGAGAATTTCCCTGTGGCATATCACGCTGTCCTTTCCAGGTTATTTCAGAGTCATTTCAGATTCAGTTTTCTTCCAGCCTCAATTTTTTTTGTGTGGTGTTTTTGTGTTTTTTTTTTTTTTTAAATTTAAATGTAGGTTTTCAGATGTATTATGGTATGAATACCTGTGACTCTTCTACTATCTTTAGCACTGCCTGTCATCTTCTGTTTTGGGGAAGAGCGTGATTCCTTTTTTATTAATTTTTGGCATTATACTTGTTGCTAAGTCCTCCTTTGAGGGATTTATTTTAACCAGTGATTGACAAAGGCTTTTTGGAAATGCTCACTGAATGACCTAAAACAAAGTGACTGAATTTCAGCTATATAATATTTCATCTTTATCAATTCTTTTAATTTATTTTCTATTAATTTTTTTAAATTGCTATATACGATAAATAGTAAGACGTGAAGAGATGCAAATGTTCCTTTAAAGTAAAACTAGTCATAAATTTAAATTCCATTAACTGTCTAAAGAACAGAAAATTAAAGACCAAGCTGTATTCAGCCTATACCACCTGGAAGTCTTTTATAAGTTTTTAATTAAAGGATAGGATAATTGTATAGTTAGCATGTACTGATTAGATTCTGATTTGCCCTTGTATTTCAGAAGCAGGGCTGCAAACTACCACTAGGTTTTGCTTTGTTCTATATTTCTACAGATTCTGGTATGTTTAAAATGCTTATTTAAACTCTGCTGATTTTAACATACTGGTAAAGACCATGGGTGCTGCTTCTTTTTTTGTTCGTTTTTTGTTTTGAATTTTGTTAAAGATTTTTTAAAAGTGAGGGATTTTCTCTTGTAATGTATATGTGTTGATCTTTACATACCTGTGCTTGATTGGATATATGAAAGTTATTTCAGCTAGGTTTGTTAAATTTTATATCCTTTACCCATTGCTGTATTAAACATTTCCTGTTAAGGTTGGAAGAGTTTGAACAACGGAATAATAATTTTGGCATTTAGGATCCACTTGTTTAAAATGTTTTATGCTCTAATCTCTTTAAGTAGGACTAGATTCTTTGTGAAGTCTAGCAGGTCTCTCAAGACATATATGCTCCCTGTCCCTCAAAAAGACTCAGGCTTACCTAAACTTAAGTTCTGTGGAGCTGCCAACTGTAGTTCTCTGTACTCACTGAATTGTGTGGCTACGTAACCCTTTATTACTGTTTTGAGGCATTCAGTTCTTTGTGAACTTTATTTTCTGGAGGTAATGGAGGTCTTAAGTTCTGAACTAACCATCGCTTTAAGATATTGAGTTAAAATTATTTTCTCTGGTTTGCTCTTTCTACCTATCTTACCATATTTATAGTTTCTTCTGTCACTTTGAATAATTGTTTTCCCTCACTGATGTGTATATCCCTCAAGTAGATGATTGTTCCATGCCCTATTCACTTCTCTGTTTATTTCTTTTCCTCAAATTCTGCATGTTTATCTCTCTTAATAATCCCTCAAAAATCAATGTGAGTTAAACTTGAAAATGTCAAAAATTTAGAGTCAATTTTTCCCTGCTGTAATTGTGATTTAGTCTATCACTTAGAGCATAGCAAAGCAAGTGTAGGAAACCTAGATTGCATGTAAATGAAACTTCAGAGTTTTTAAGAACATGAAAGAAGAAATAATTACAAATTCTGTCATGCAGAAAACACTGCAAATATGGAGAATTCAATATTGAATCCCATGATCAGTCTGCCCTTAACTGATCAATAAAAGGAAAATAAATTGAGCATTTAGTCTTCTGCTTGGCAGCTTTGTGTTTAAAAGTTAATTACACTTAGTTTTTTTGTGTAATGTTTCTCTGCTTGAACATAAATGTAATTTGATTATTATACTGAAAGTTGCAGCAATTACAGAAGATATAAAATACCTTCTACTTTTTGATGTACCGTTGTACTGAAAAAAAATAAATTGTTTATTTACTTTTGAAATCACTTCAGTGTGGATTTTCAGAAACTTTCAGAAACCTTGCCAATACTTATAAAAAGGAGTTTCATTTTTCTGTAGATTCTAGATTTAAATCCTAGGTGTAGGTCTTCCAGTCTTTTCTGCAGCCTACCAGACTGCTGGGAGAGAATTTTTCTTGTCTTCTGGTAGTAGGCTTCTTCATTGTAGTATTACTGGTAAAATTTGCAGTTGATTACTGTGCTCTGTATATTACTGTTGAAAGACCAGTTAATCATGTGCAAACATGAAGACATCAAATATGAAGCCTCAGTGCACATGGATGAATGAGATGATCTCCTCTAGGTCCTTTCTGTCTCTACATTGCACTGGCTCTAAGGCTGTGCCCTGACTTCAGTTTCAGAGTACATGAAGGTATTTGCCAGTGAATAATGAAAATGACTGCAGAAGAATGACAACCGTGTAGACTGTAGAATTTTATTTCAAATTTCTTGGGAATACAGACAGTTCTGTGGTCAGAATGGAAAGGCATATGTTTATTTCCTGTGTTGTATAATGTACTGCTCTTATTGTATTTGAGATGTTATCTGTGAATTGTATTTGAAGAATTCTCTTCTACAGAACTACCCTAAAAAACAAACAGATGAAAAAAACCACAACAAAAACCCCAAACAGAAACACACCAGAGGAAATAAGAATATATTGTCACAAGCACAGAGTTTCAGAACGGAGATTTGGTTTCGCAGCAATTAGGCTAGATTAAAATGAACTGAAAATATATTGGTTTTTAAAATATTTTCCCTTAAGTAGGAGGATGAAAATTTTGCCCTAAGCCAAAATATAATATTTTATTTTTTCATTTAAAACTGTGTGTATTAACTAATAAGAATATCATAGTAAAGTTAGCAGATTTAATAATGATATTTTGCTTTTACATTTTGTTTAATGTTTGCAAAATCATCTTCCCTATAGTTCCCAATGGTGCTTCCTCTACAGCACATTCTGTAATCACATTACTGATCTAATGAACATCTTTCTCTTATCGTAATAAACTCTCTTTGTGTATAACCCCATTAATGCACTGAAATAGTGTCCCCTCCGGGTAATCCAGACAGTTTCATTGTAGCTCTAAAATTAGATGCTGTAACAACTCCAACAGTGTGAAAACTGCCACTTCAGCTCAAATGATCACGTTTCTTGCAATGGTTTGCAATTCATGAACACGCTGCAACTCGGTTCAAAATGAAGGCATTTTTTGACAACAGACTGCAGATATATTGATGTGTAAAAACAAGAAACTTCCTGCTCTTCACTGCATTAACCTTAAAATTCACGGAGCAGGTTCCATCTAGAAAGGAAGAGAAGTAGAATTTTATGTTATGAGCCTGTTTACAGGAGGTTATAACATGGCTATAAAAATTAAGTAAACACAATCTTCATTGCACAAATGTCTTGTCATGAGGCATTTTTGAAGTGAAAAATAAATCTACATTTCTGAGTTAGAGAATGGCAAAAATTATTACTTTAGCTATTCAGTAATTTATTTTAAGATGCTGAATTTTCTTCAAGCTATATGCTAGCCCAGAATATTAACAGCTGCAAGGAGAAGGAGTACTAACATTTCCATGTTGCTGAAGGGCTGAATCCATAACCCTTTCTAAGACTGATGAAGTAAAAAGAAACGAAAGGCCACTGGAGTTTTTTCATGTAATTATGAAATATTAAGGGGCAGATATTTTCTTAAGGAGTTACAGCACTAGTTTTTCATGGGTTTCTCCTCCCCTGAAAGAACAAAAACTTAAGTAGCTGCTGTCATGAAAAACTATAAATGCACCTGAAAGACTTGAAATATACTTCTTCATATGAAATGGAATTGTTATGATTAGAAAAATAATCAGAACACTATTCCAGCTGATTGAGAGATAAACCATCCATCAATATTCATAGTCTAGCAACATGATTCTAGCTTTGCTGTTCTTATTAGACATGAGATACTTGAAAGCTGAATTTTCATTCCTTGGTTTTCTAAATTTACAGATATTTATTATATTTTCAGTCATTGCTTTTGTTCATACCAATAATTTTCTTCAGATCTTCTATTCTTTATAACTGTTAATGAAAGTACTAACACTGACTGGCAGCCATTGTTAAATTTGAGGTTATCAACTTACGACTTTTGACATCTAAATCACTACTTGTCAGTAGCGAAACAGCAAAATGGCGAGAGTTACAGAGAAAAATGCTGATGCGGACGTACTTAAACGGGGACACTGAGAGTTCCTCTTCCACCTTAATTATTGATTGGTTAGACTGTAGGCCAATGATTCTCATCCCCTCCAGAGTAAATACGGTCTTTCCTATTCCCAGCTTCCCAGATTTCATATTCATCTGAGACCTATGCTTTTATTGTTTTATCCTGCAATTTTCCAGGACGACAGCAACTTGCTCCCCAAACTGTAGATAGCACTGAAGCTCAAACAGACTCTGGTGAAGCAGAAGAGCCTGAAGTACAATGGGCGATGAAGGACTTCATTGGCATTTGTGACTGAATAGGGTGATGTCATGGCTGGCTAGTACTGTGAACCCTGGAGTCATACCGGTGGCTAGGTTTGGAGGATGGTCACTGACAGCTTGATATCCTGTGAAGAGCAAGCCTATCTGATGCCAAGACATACTGGATGGAGAAATTCAGGGTCTTCCTTTCTTTTCTTGAGGGACAAAGAACAGCAGCAACAGTGATAAAAGGTTGGGCATGCTGGGAGGAGATAAGCCATTGGCCCAAGCCCAGCTCCTCCTCACCTAGGGCAAAATGTTGCATTGTCTCACTAACTGGGGACTCCTGCTGAAGACAGCCTTCCTTGTGAAGGCTGAACTTGCTCATTTGCTTCCTTGAAAGTTGTGTACCCTCCTGGTGTCAGGAGAACTGCAAAGGACATGGTGCTTTATGCACTTCTTCACGCAAGGTTGTTGTAGGTGCAGTCAGTCCTCTGCAGAGACTGACACCTTTCCACTCCTCTGATATTTAGTGAATATCTCAGAAAAAGACCTTGGGAACATTCTCACTTCCAAGTATAGCTGTTGTGATTACTGATTATTCATGGGATTTTGTTCTTATGGAGCCCAGGGAACTAGTCTCCACTGCAATACCGGGGCAAGGACATATCTGTCCAAATGTTCACTGATTTTTTTTTATTTTTTATGTTTGATTAGCACACAGACAACACTTCAAAATTGAATATAGTTCTTTTACTGTGATTTTCTTTAGGGAGTGGTTGATGTACCTGTCTACACTGGTCTAGTAACAAATTGTAAATTAGAGCGCTGCTTTTAAAAGGGATGAGAGATACATTAAAGTAGTTTAATTTTACCTTCCTTTATCTAATAGCATCTTTTTTTTTTCAGTGAAGGAAACACAAGTTGGCTCAAAGGCCCCAGTGAGATCAGTGGAATTTTTTTTACTTGATAAGGATTGAAGATATAAATGGAGCTATAAATCTTGTTACTATTTTTAGTTTTTCCTCCTCTTTAGCCTTGCTATTTATGTTGATGATGTTATTAGATAATTCTGGATGTTGGAAAGGAAACAATCAAACAGGTGGCATCTAGATTGGAATGAAGAACAACCATACAGCAAAACTGTGGAAGAAATAGCTGCTGTGTCTCTGTCACTTGCATAGCATTAGGTCAAATAGAATGCGATATGTCTTGGGGCTGTATATTCAGAGCTTACTTCTCACTTCAGTCTGTTTTAAACAGCCAGCTCTATGAAGCTAATGGAAAACAGGATTGCATTTGCATGCAGATCCCTGGGGAACTGCTTCTTGAATATTTAAGGAGTATATGTCTGATATGTTCCCAGATTGCTTTAAAGTAACTGTATGAGTTTTCCTTAAAATGAAAAAACTTGGGAAGTTCATACTGCAGATTAAATAAGTAATCGTTATTGAAATGGTTGGGCATATTCTATAAATGGTTGGACAGATTATATAAATTGTTTCCTTTTTATTGTCAGTAAGGATAGTCTGTTAACTGTACTTTAATCTAGCTTCTTTGTATTTAAATAGTATCTTTGGAATTAAGAAACTGAGTAGGAGTGATGAGATGTTTTTACACTTCTGTACCTTATTAGTTAAGACCAACATTGGTATATTTTGTTCAGTTATTAGACTGTAAGGCCAGAAAAAGCTTTTGTAATCATTTAGTGTAGGATCTTATATAACACAAGACATAGGACTTTTCTAAATTAATTTCTCATTATAGTAAAGGGTTTTGTTATTTTTTTAGAAAAAAAATATTTTTGTAATATATAAATTGTCTGTGATGGAGAATCAGTTCTAAGAAAGTTGTTTCAGTAGTTAATCACTCTTATTAAAGAAAGAAAGAAACAAAAAAGGAAATCAAAGTATTATCTTCTTTCTAATCTGAGTTGCTTTATCTAAAGTTTTGTGCTAATATCTCTTACCAGTCCTTTTTCAGGTGAAGGAATTAACCTATCCTCAGCCTGCATTTGCTCACACGTAACCGAGAAAATATGATGAAGTGCTCTTTAACCCTCCCTTTGATAAGCTGTAGACATTGAATTCCTTCAGTCCTTTGCTGTTATGTTTTCCAATCTGTCATACTCTTGCCTGTTCCCAAGAAACCGCTATGATTTTTGTCACTAGCTTTTGTGAACTGTCTGCACTAAAACTAGGCATCGCATTCCTGTTGTCATTCCAGCAGTGCCAAATACAAGCATAATATAGCTCTACTCATTATTTCCAGACTGTACTTTCAAGAAAGATAAATATCATTTTGATAGCTGTGTCGTACTACCGGAAGCTCATTGACAGATGATTATTAGCCATGCCCCAAATCTTTTCCATAATTTTCCTTCCCAGAAAAGAGTTTTTCCATCCCATTCCTAGGGCCTGCTCCAGTGTCTGCTCTTCAAAGGAGTGCAGAAAAGCTGGAATTCAGGAAGATATTTAAAATCTGCAAAACATACCTCCTAAAGTGACTAATTTAAATCCATTAAATAGCTAGATATCCTGTACTCTACCTCAAGCAGAAGCCATAGACTTGATTTAGAAATAATTAATTGAGGTTTTATGGTGTGAATTATGTAGAAGATTAGATGTCATGGCTATAATGATACTTTCTGCCATTACTACTTCTATTTAAAGCAAAATATACTGTCTGAAAATAAGAGTTGGGAGCAACATTTTCAGTGATTTTATGATGTCCCTATGGATAGGCTATTTAATAGAATCATAGTGAAGACATTGTTATACTGTTGCTTAAGAACAGATATATTTTATTTATATTTTCATCACTTTATTAAGCTTAGTTAAACGGAATGTTGAGTCAGTCAACTAGAAATTATTCTTTCCTGGCACAATACAAATGTTAATACTCTTCCAAATCCCCAGTCATATGCAATTTTTGTGGAACTGGAATTTGATTTTTGTTTTTTCATTTTTTGTTCATTTTTAGCTTCCCAGTGAAGATACTGAAATATATGAGGGTGCCTCACAGTGCTTATCCTTGCTGGTTCAGCTGTATGGAGGGAACAGTCAGGAGAGTATGTCTCCAGAAAACATGGACAGCTTTGCTGAAGTACTGAAGTCCAAAAAAGATACACGACAACTGAAGCTTTTGTTGAGAATTATAAAGAGACTGGTGAGTTGGCTTCTAAACATTTCAAAAGTCCATGTGTTTCTTTTATAACGTTGGATAATTTTTTGGCTGGTTTTTTTTTTTTCCTCTTAAATTAAAAGAGATCATAAAAGAATTTTAAAAACAAAATATGTGAAGTTAAATATCATGTCTTTAAATGTCAGTTAACTTCTCTGGAGGAGATAGCCTTCTGCACTTAAAACCTCTTATAAAATGATTGTTGGATTTCTCCTATTTCAGTTAACCATTCAGCTATTTAAATAACTCATGTTATTTATGTATTTGTTTAGTACTTCAGCTTTATGAAGTATTGAAAAAATTTTATGAATGCCTTCTGAAAGAACTAACCTTGTAGCATTAAATAGCTGTTCAGAAACACAGTGCTTGATTTCTGGGTAAATAAAATGCCATTTTGTACTTGAAATAGGTTTGTGCGTAGATTGTTGACTCCTCATTCTCTCTGAGCGATAGGGACCACTTCTGCTGGAGTGGTTGTAATGTAGAATGCCAATCAGTGGGTATCGTGGGGAGGCTTAGTTTGGCAATGTTATTGATGGGTAGGGGTTTCAATTCTGTCATGCTGTGACATGGTGGCATGACAGCAGTGTTGTGTCTTTCAAGTAGCTTAGGTGGAAAACCTTCTGTGCCTGTAAGATTCTCTCAGATAAGAGTACCGTGTTTTATCTTGAAGTGTCTTGATAAGAAGCTTTGCCTACGTTGTCACCTTGCATTGGTTGATTACATCACCCTTTACTCTCCAAGAGCAGGAATTTTCAATTAACAAAGGGTAACTTCCCAGTGTAAGAGGCAGAAGACACTTGAATTTTGCAAGTGCAGTGCCGACTAGTAGAGTAAGGCCATAATCAATGGCAGCAGGAGTCATCCTACTTACAGAGTTGAGAGGAAACAACCCTTTTTTAGAGCTTTTGGAGCTGTTCCTGTCCTCTTTCTTCTGCCTGCTATATTTACATCACAGGAAAGCAAACACCATACCCTTCTTCCCAGTTTTGCTCAGCCTTATCTCTCCCTCTTCATAAAAGCATGAATATATAAAATTAAAATTGAAATGAAGTTTAAAATTCATAATTCTCATTCTTGGACATCATCTCAGGTTTCATTCCTTTATTTTCTCATGCTCTTCCTGAAAAGAGAATTCCAGCAAAGATTTTTTTTCAAAGACACTTCCTATTGATTTTTGCTGGTACCTGGGCTTCTCTTTCTGTGTAATTGTGCTGCTTAGACCTGGTTTTTGCTTTTCCCCAAAAGCAGTAAGAGAGAAGAGGCAACAAAGTGTGAGAATAGGAAGGAGAAATAAGACTGCAATATACATATGTAGATTATTTGATTTTAGCATAGCTACAGACTTGTTTCCTTTCCCTCCATTTTGAAGACTATGGTTCAAAAGTTGACGTAGTGTGCAGGCTTTTTAACATAGAAACTTCTGTTGATTGTCTTAAGAGCACAAAGCTATGCTATCACCTTTTGAATCTTGCAAGTTCCTGTACTTTTCAATCTCTCCTTTGTATACCAGTGATAGTGGTACTTGTTATTTATAATGTCAGGCATAGATTTTCTGTAATTATTTTAATGAGATCATAGGATTCCTTTTGAAAGCAGGGTTCATAGATAATTTGACAGATTTTTTAAAAAATCTTACGTTATTTCTCTAAACCTAAAAAAGTCCTGTTCAGAGGAGATGATTATCTTGTCAAAATTGTCATAATCACAAAAGACATTGAAATATAATCATATCTCTTTAAGAATGATTCAGCCCACATCAGCTGTTCATGGTGAATTTTGAAGCCTAGAGGAGTATTTTTCATTTTTTTTTTATGTCTGAGCAATGTTTTGATAGAGGGATCATTAAGTGCACCAATTTCCATTCTTGCCAATCAGTGCTTGTTCAAAGCATCTTTCCAATCTCTGGTCACATTAACTTTTTTGTACAGGCACAGGTATTGCTCACATAAGACAGGAATATACAAAAAGAATTCAAAGTGTTCATGCTATAGCTGCCTTTATAGCATGTATTTCTGGAAATAAGGAAAAGGCATAGCAATATGCCTAGTTAATCTTTGTCCAAATGTTTCATATGACTCCAGTGAGCCAATGGAAACAGGTGTCTCAATTTCAGTCTTCAATTTAAAGCATGTCACAGAATTTGTTGACGTACAAGATGACCTTACCTTGATGAAATGGAAACTTAAATCTATGTTTTGTTTTAATTTAACAGTATTAATTCACTAAGTTTTATCTCCAGTGGTTGGTAGGGGATTTTTTTGGACAAAGTTGGAGGCTTGTTTTGAGGGTGGTTTGGGGTTTTTTTGGTTTTGTTTTTGTTTTTTAAACAGTCATTTTTCATTGTCAACTTTGACCAGTAAATTGACGGCAGGGAAATATAAATTTCTTGCAACACTTTCTTCACTGATCTTTGCCCTACAATTTTGTTGTATTCATTTATTAAACAGAAATAAAGATATAGGGCGGGGGGGGAGAATATCTTTGTACAGACTTATTAATGGAATTGCCATGAACAGCCCTTTTTACAGGCTTTATTTTGCTGTAAAAAGAAATCATTAGGAGTGAAAACCAGAAAAAAAAAAAAAAAGATTTGAGCTAACTCTTGTAACTGTGTAAGTAAGGATCATTTAAAAGCTTTGAAGAGGCAGCATTGACTGTCATCTTTCTCTTTTTTTTATAATCACCTCTTAGCTTTCAAAGCTGTTGGCTCTGTCAGGTTGAGGTTAACCAGCCTTTTTCAAGAATGTTCTCTCACTGGCATTGATATAATGGAGAGAAACTGAATAAAATTACTGAATCAAAGAAACAGAGTTTGGTGGTTTTGGGTTTTTTCCCCTTCAGCCCTTTTACTAACTCTCTTGTTCTGATTGCTTCATCTCGGGTTAGACAATACTGCTCTTCAGATATTCTTCATCTTTTTTAGCAGCATTTGTGTAACCAATCAGTGATGTCAAGGGAGTGATCTTGTCCCATTCTCTGGTCTGGGAGCCTCTGCTGCCACCCTTTATGGAAATCACTATCTTATCACTTCATCTCTTCTGTGAGGATATAGTGCATCTTATTACTGTCCAGTAAATCATGTACATTAAAATATTTCTTTGTGAAGTGGAAGAAATTTTCATTTGGGAAGCAAATAGTTTGCCTGCTTTACTGAGAAGTTTTTCATTTCTCTCCTTCCCCAGAGGAAAAAAGCTACCTGCCATCTCAATTTACCATCTAGCGTGTAATGTAAAGGCAAGTGATTGTCACCAGAATTTTTATAGAACTAGCCAGTATCTCCACTGGACACATAATCACTGTGGAATTACAGCTGGGTACTGACAAATAAAATGTTTCAGCTTTCAAAACAAGAGAAGACTCTTTTTATTTTGTCTAGTAATAAGGAAAAATTCCTCTGAGAAAAACGAATAAGCATCAGGCTTTACAGGCAATTCTGCAATCACTGTGGAGAGTGAATTTTTGTTCTGTGACTTTTGCCTTAAGTACTTGTCAGAAAGTATATTCGAATTCTGCCTAAATCACACTTTTTTTCTTCTTCTGATAGTCTTTCTAGAACCTTATTTTCACTAATTTGTGTACCTTAACTGTCAAAAAGTTG
Organism: Morus bassanus; assembly: GCA_031468815.1. Classification (NCBI taxonomy): domain Eukaryota; kingdom Metazoa; phylum Chordata; class Aves; order Suliformes; family Sulidae; genus Morus; species Morus bassanus. Next base: position 50,021,194 of record CM062567.1, on the reverse strand, counting down.
TTTGTCCTTTATTTGTGAGAAGCTAAGGCATTTAGGATGTCATTTGCATGTCAGATACCCTGTGGGGGATACATATAAGGATTTCTTAAATTGTTTTAGGCTGCATAGTAAAGATGTTAAGGCTGACATTAAAGAATGACAATATTTGAGCTGTGGCAAAGGTCTGCAACTTCCATTAATTTCATGGTAGGACTGTTGAACACTAATTTGCTCTCCCTGCCAGCGTGGACCACAGCTACAACATCACTGTGTATCTGCAGGCAGATATACTATCCTGTTTCCAATGCACCAAAGCCTGGGGAACCACTGGTCACTATGTCTAAAATATCATCCAAGTGATGTGTCCCAAAGTATTTCTGTCATGTAGATTACTAACTATATTATCCTGAATTTTATAGAGAGATGTGCTGAGTTCAAATCTTTTGAATTGACAGTTGTTTATTTGTATATTAAAATATATGTATATATTTTTACTGTGATAGTTACCAGATTAGGTCCTCATTATATTAGTCACTGATCATGCATTATGGGGAAAGACATTTAGAGCTTGAAATGATATACAGTTCAGGCAGCAAAAATGTTTGATTTAGGGTACCAATTCTGCAATTCCTCTCTAAGAAATGGACAGCTGGCTGAACATGAGCCAGCAGTGTGCCCAGGTGGCCAAGAAGGCCAACGGCATCCTGGCTTGTATCAGGAATAGTGTGGCCAGCAGGAGTAGGGAAGTGATGGTGCCCCTGTACTCGTCACTGGTGAGGCCGCACCTCGAATTCTGTGTTCAGTTTTGGGCCCCTCACTACAAGAAGGACATTGAGTTGCTGGAGCATGTCCAGAGAAGGGCAACAAAGCTGGTGAAGGATCTGGAAAGCAGGTCTTGAGAGGTTGAGGGAACTGGGGTTGTTTAGCCTGGAGAAGAGGAGGCTGAGGGGAGACCTCATTGCTCTCTACAACTACCTGAAAGGAGGTTGTAGCAAGGTGGGTGTTGGTCTCTTCTCCCAAGTTACCAGCGATAGGACAAGAGGAAATGGCTTAAAGCTGTGCCAAGGGAGGTTTAGATTGGATATTAGGAAAAAGTTTTTCACTGAACGAGTGGTCAGGCACTGGAACAGGCTGCCCAGAGAGGTGGTGGAATCACCATCCCTGGAAGAGTTCAAAAAACGCGTAGACGCGGCACTTCCAGACATGGTTTAGGAGACATGGTAGTGTTGTGTTGATGGTTGGACTTGATGATCCTAGAGGTCTTTTCCAACCTAAATGATTCTATGATTCTAAGTTGAACGTCTTGCTGGAGATTTGCTCCTTAGTAGATTCCTGCAAGTACGTCTGCAGGGAGCTTGCCTCAAAGAAGGTGAAGAAAAATCTCAAGAGATTTTCAAATAGCATCCCTTTCACGGCTTCAGCTCCGAGGATTCAGCGCCACAAGGAGGTGCTTGTGTGGCAATTCCCAGCAGAGTCTGCTTTCCCAGAGTCCTACAAAGCTGCAGGAACCTGTTGGGGTATCTCCTGCAGAGAGAGCACAGCACACTCAAATAGGCTCATTTAGCTGGAGAAAAACTTCTTATGTGTCTTTCTCCCAACTTGAATCTTTTAAGCATGCCTTTAATTAATTTCATTAATTACTTAGGTAATCCATCATATTTCATTGCTCTAAGGAATAACTTTATAACAGAGATGCTTGTTAGACTGTGAATAAAATACTCACGTGGGTTGCTGGCACGTATAGGTATACTCACTATAAATGCATGTGTTGTTATATAAGTTTTCCTTAAATTCCCTTAATTTAATTTCCCTCAATTACCTTAAAAATATGTTTAAAATCTGGATGACTCTTATATGAACGATTTCTACCTTTCATTAGTATTAGTCTCTTATTTTCAAGTTGTTACCAAGCCTGTATCCCTTTCTTTATAGACTATATTTTGTAGGCTTCAGTCTAATAGAATAATGTCCCTGGGTAGGATGGAGCATTTCATTAGACACAAATTACTTAAGGTCCCCCCAAGAAGAAAAAGCTAATCAGCATTAAGATACATTATGCAGATCATAAGCAGGATGGGTTTCTCAAAATGCTTTGAAGCAAATACATGGGAAGGATAATGCCTCCCCACCCTTCCCACTGTGTGGGGAAGCTCCCACTCTGACAGGCCTTTGTTTTAGGGCTTTAATGAAATTGGAGAGAGTTCCAGAGATGAGAGGTGGGGAGGCCTCCAACGCCAGCTGTTGCTTGGTAGCCTTCCGCCATGGCACTTCCAGGCCCTGCCATACCCTGTGGGGATATTGCCCCGTCCCCAGGGCTGTGGCCAGGGAGACCTCTCTCCTCCTCCTCCACTTCTGGGTTTTAGTCTAGTCCCAAAGTAAGCTTTTAAGTATAGCTTTCTGAATTTGCATATGTTTTGACTGAAATACAATCTAGTGACACTCCTTTTAAAGAAAAAAAAAAAGTTACAACGTCCCTGATGAATATTAGCAGTCGGCAGGGATATTTATGAGTCAGAATTGCTGGGCCAGGCCCTTCCCCTTGGTCAAGAAGCAATATGTTGCGTTTGCAGCAAAGAGTTAAGAAAAACTGGTTTTAATTACTCAGAAGATGAATGCAGCTAATCACAACTATTCTAATACAATTTAAACAACAATTAAAGAATGATTTAAATAGAGCTAGTATAGTGTAATTTAAAGAAATTCAGCATTTGATAGGCATAGTTCTCTTGCGGCACAGCCCCTTTGCTGTACTTTGTGGATTACTATAATTTGGATTTTTTTTTTTTTTAAATCTCACTTAAGCTGTATTTTGAACCTTGTGTTCTGTTTGTAATGTCCTATTGGCTCTACCAAATTCTCATGGAAGTGAAATGTTGTACTTTCATCATTAAACCCTGATGGAAGATATTTTTTTAAGCTTAGTACAGCATTTTCAGTAGCACTAAGGAGGAAAACATTTAGTCAATGAAAGTGTGATTTTTGAATAGTCAAAACTTGATAATATCCTGATTTTTCCTCAGACATTCTATGAGCAATACCAAGTCCTAAAATATGGATTATTAAGTCTATAATTATTCACTTGATATTAAGAATAACATAGCTTTTCAAAAAGCACTTTTTTTAAAGTACTGTATGAAAATGTTATTTGTATGCTTAGTAATACTTAGGATATCCAGATGTGAGAGGGATACTGTAATTGATTATCATTCAAGATCCCATGGCATTCTTTATAGTGGCATACATGGTTAATTTTAACTTGACTAATTACATTCTGTGTATTAAAATCCAAGACACAAATTTTCACTGTATAGGTCTAATAAGAATTTTCATTTTTCATCTGAAATTGTTAGATAGTGTTTCACCTTTAGAAGCATGTGCATGTTCATGACCTGTGTGCTTGGCTTATGTAGCTTGTGAAGTACTGAATTCAGGCTCATTTTTACTTTGTGTAACTCATGGAGTGTTTTCAGGATGCTGAGAAGTAGTACAATATGTTAGCACTGTCCTTGACTTTCTGGTTTTTTGACATATGCATCCTACAGCTTCTACTGGAGAAGAGGGAATATTTTGGTATTTAGATTTACACACTTGATTAGAGAACTGAAAGAATTTTAATAGGCCTTTTCTGTTTCTGATTAAGCTTCCTTTTCATTTACCTCTCTGAATTTTACAATATCCTTCTTCCAGTTGGCCAAAATTCTTAAGTGCAGCATAGTTATATACTGATGAGGTTTTTTCCAGTATGTATCCTTCTGTCTTATGAAATTAAACAGAACAAGTATCCATGGGTAAGTCTCAGTCACTGGTGCAGTCCCTGGAATTCTTATCTTCCCCTATCTTGTCACTTTTGATCCTGTCCAGAAGTTCTGTGGTTGATACCAGATTGCAGAAAACTTTGCTATTTTTTTACCCAAAGCACTAGATGGTACAGGAATCTGCTTATTTCTTCTCATAAAAGAGGCAAATATTTAAAACTCAGTAAGATTGTCCAGGCTTATAGGATCACTTATTTCTGCTGTGTCAGAATCCTCTTTTGCTGTGTGAATTTTGTACTTCTCTGACTACGCTTGCTCTAATTCACTTTATGTGGTATAGTTTGTGTTCCTGTGTATGTATAACCGTAAACACAGTATATTTTCTTTTTGTATGTGACTTGGGGTATTCTTAACTCAAAGCGTAAAGAAATTCTTAATAACTGTGACAATTAAAATTTTATTTCAATTGCATCTAAGCTGAGATTTTTTCAGCTGATCACTGGACTCCACGAGCCTATTCTATTAAAAATACTAGGCTTCATATAACCTGTGGTAAAACCAAAACATTAAGTAGTGATACATAAAGTCAGATGGCGAGAAATATTTTTATGCAATTAACTTACCATTTTGGGGATTATATAGGAGTTTGTATAGCTTGGAAGCTTTTGGTTAAGGAAATATTTACTGGACTTCTAACTTTTGATGTGATTTAGATCCCACCTTTTTGCAGCTGGTGATATGTCTGGAATATCCATGGTTATCTTAATCTAGAGGTGCTGTTTTGTTTTATACATTTACACCTCTGCAATGACTAATTTGCTGTCAGTGTTTTTACTGTAGCTGTGAATTGCTCTCTCCATATTGAAGAGAGCGCCCTATCCTTTGTCTGGTATTTCCACCACATAGACAAACACCTGCTTTGCTAGCAAATCATATATTGAGTTCTCCCACTCCCAACCCAGAAGTTCAAATGGCTTTCCTTCATTTTTCATTAGTGTTTGTTTGATGCTGACAGCTTTCTAATATACAGCTGGACAGCTCCTACTTTTGCTGCTTTCTGCTTTGTCCTAGCAGCTTTATGTTTAATATTACTCACCTACTCTCATAAGCTACTGTGAAGTTTAATGTTTGCGAAGTATTTCATGGTCCTTGGATAAGGAATAGTAAATATCAACAACATTTTTCTAAGAGGATCTACCAACACCAATCAAATAGGATTAAATTATTGAAAATATTTTCTCAACTTGAATGTTAATACCAGGTTACACATATTTCCGGGGTCTGTAGCATTAATAGGAATGTATGAGCGGTAGCTGCTGCTTTCATTATTTTTGTAACTGAATTGCATTAGTGCCTGTAGACCAGGACCTCGTTGTGGTAAGCTCAATGCAAGCACAGTAAAAAGTCATTTCTTGCTCCAGAGAACAATGCAGCTTGTTTCCTGTATTCAAAATAAGCTCAGGGAATTGCCTGAAAGTGACTCTCCCAAACAGGAAATAATTTGACACAAAGATGACCATCTTGGATAAAACAGATCCTTGGACAGTGTTCAGTTCTGTGCAAGCAGGAATGGGAATTTAACTAACTGCTCCTGGTTATTAATACAAAGATATCTTTATTTTATTCCAAATTTAAATTCTTATGGTCACAGGAGTATTTAAAAATCCTTAGTCTTCATCTAATCTTCATGTGAGGCTGTTACCAGAAACTAAAAGAGCTTTGAAAGATTTTGGTTACCCATGTTGAAGATGAGATACAGGTATGCATAGAAACCAGGTTTACTGTGACTTTTTGCAAACTCATATTGCAAACCCTTAAGCAAAACCTCCCTTTTTTATTACATTTATTCTCTTAAACTCAGTCTCCTTGCTGACAAGTTTACTGAGGGTGAAATAGTCCGTTAAATTTCAGTGTGTAAGTAAAATTTTAACTACCATGTACCAGGAGGAAATCTAATGTAGGAATGAGTCCCTACTAGAAAGGAGTGGTCCTTCCTTTTGACTTCTAAATCACCTAGTACTGGAGAGTCAGAGTAAAAGGTCTTGACATATCCTCTTTGTTAATCCTCAGTGCTCCCTTATTTTCCTTGCCAATGTTTCCATCTATTGATTTTTTTAATATATTTCAAGTTCTGCACTTTAATATAGCATCTGACAAACATTTGCTGTGTTTCACTTTATCTAGATCCTTACCCTCTTCATCTTATAAGGCTGGAACACTGCTGAGAAACTGGTGTTTTCAAAAGTCTCGCCATGAGCACATCTGCAGGTTACACAGAGCTCGATTTAATAGGCGGTGTGTGGATGCATATAAACAGAGAATATATTTGGAGTGATTAAAGGGGTATATTGTAGAGGGAGACAGTCCTTGGCCATCAGGCTGTGAGTATGTAGGACTCTGAGGTGCATGAATTAGGCAAAGGAAATGAATAGACTGATAGGGCATTTCAGATATGGGTTGTCTGTCAGATGGAAACTGTGAGTGAAAATATGACATAGATACAACAAAAGTATGCTGGTCGTGATAATGAGACCAAGCAATATGACCATATAAAGCAAAAGGAAGGCAGTGTTTAAAGAGTTAGAGTTTGTTGGAAAGATCAAAGATTAGAATTATTTTAGAAGCATCAGTCAAAACATACATGCAATGAAAGAAAACAAAAGTTTTTTCTCTGGATATCTCATGCATCTAATGGTTGGTTGATGTATTCATTAACACTAAGTGCCTACTTTTAAAGCTCCCCAACAGAAAGCCTGTGCTCACATACTAATCCCTGGCAATGACAGCTGTATCTTGCCATTATGAACGTGGTGCTGCACAATTTCAGATGAGTCCATGATTCATGTAAGTGTTCTGAAACAGGGTTATGTTTAAAAATAGCATTTGTGTGCATTGAGGTTAGACTTTCAGTAGATTTCTACAGTAACTGACCCCCCCAAGTTCAAACAGTGCTTTAATCCAGCATCTTCAGTGATGAAGCCTCCACATTTTAAATTATGAAGACTCTACTAGTTAAACATTTATGAAGTGCCCAGTGCTGTCACTTCTTTAAACTATTAAAATGTAATGTTTTTATATGAACATCATTATAAATTTATAACAAATTGAATTTGTGGTGATGCAGTGTTCTATGGGCTGTGAATTACTGTCCTAAATTTCACACAGCAGATGCTTTCTCTGGGATGCAATGCCTAGTTGATGAGTTCATATGATGCAGCATAAGAATACCTCATAATTTGCATATTAGCTCTACTCTGCTTATACAGCTTGCTTTTTTAGATCTTTCAGGGGGCATTTGAAGAGCAATGAAGTTGACATGCAATCCTCAGTCTTGTCAAAAGCAGATGACTACCTAAATCCTTTAATATCAAGAAAAGAGTACTTCTTCCAGTAATATTTAGTGGTCATTTAGAAATGGATCAACAGGTGCATGTAATCTTATGGCATCAAATAGCTCCAATGATTTAAAATTCTTTTTTTAAGGAAATACTCTGGTGTACTTAATTGCAAGAGAACTGTTGTAGAGCGTAACCCCAGTATACGTTGAAAACTCAAAATGGTATGTTCCATAGTGCATAATATTGTACTTTCTGGATGCAAGTCTGATCTTTATGCTGTAAATCCTTGGTAATTTTAACGAATAGATTTACTGCATATTAGAATTGCATAAGAAGATGACAGTTGATATCAAAACCTGCCCCTACCTGTGCTGAAGAAAATGTGTGTATAAAAATCTGCTATGTATACATGATGTGAGGTATATAGATGTGATGTGAAGCATGTATACTAAACAGTGGGGTCCATGAGACTAATAATCTAAACAAATTACATTATTTGTAACTGCAGGTTACTGTTGTTCCATTTTGTCACTGAAAAAAAGAAGAAATAATCAGGGCAGAATACCTTGTGCTCATTCTAACTGGATGCTTCCTTTGTGGCTTTTCATGCAAGATGTCATCGTTTCCAGGGAAGTGCGAGCTCTGGACTTTCTTCCTGTCCCCCAGGCAGAGGTCTTCCCTGTAGTGGGCTTGGGGAGATATAAAGGCAGGATTTCCCAGGGGAGCCTGGGCCTGGTGCTTCTGGCCCTGAGTGCTGGAGCAGAAAAGCTCTGCAGAGCTTACTGGTAAAGCAGCATTTAGTCAGCCCTAAAATTTTAACTAAGACCCTCAGTGAGTAGCTGTATGTTGCTTATTCTCATTAGAGCAAAGGTCTAGACAAAGCAGATTAGAGTTAAAAAACAAAAACAAATTAATCTTTTACAGTCCAATAATTCCCATGGAAATGAGTATACTAACACATCTTCATACTGCCACTTTAATTCAAAGTACTACTAGTATTTAAATACTATAAAAGGTAATTTTGTAGCAAACTTGATAAAATAACAGGTTTACATAAAGTGTAAAAGGAATTGTTGTTGTTAAAGATCAGGGCCCTCTTTTGTCATTTTAAACCATTAGTACAGTTTATGTATTTGCAATATAAATGGGGCTATATTCACGTAATTGCACACAATATTTATTTCCAAAGTCTATAACTATAAGGTGGTGAAGAGTAATTTGTGCCCCATATATCAGTCAGATATGTGTGGCCCTTACTCTGCTAATATAGCAATATTTCTTTTAGCTTGGTGAGGAAAATTCTTATTACTGAAAAGCAAATTACAGCTGTCATTGAAAGATCTAAATAATATGCCCTCAGGATTGCTCAAGTGGACTGTTGCTCCACTGAGGAGCTCTGATGACATCAGAGAGATACTCATGCAATTTATTCATGTAATTGTAGTTCCAAGATGGAATATATATTACATTTTGAAGGTGATGTTATTTAATAATGAATGATTTTATAGACTCTTCTAGTCTCTATATCACCTTCACCATTATATTTGTTATGATCCTTTTCTCAATGTCTTTTTTGTTCTACATTTCCACCTCTACTTACATGTTTTTGATTCTTCTCTCCTGAACCAGATGCTCCCGATTTTTCTTGAAACTTACTTTTTTTTTCTTTTAAACGAAGCTGAAAGCTTTGTGGGAATTGATGCTGAAATCTGGAGGAGCAAGAATGTTAAAATGCCTACTCTCATCTTACATTTTGACCACTACAGGTTCTAACAAGATTCTCTTCCCCTTCTTGCAGCTTCATACTTGAATTTTGCATAACTATGATCTCAAGAGTACATAATTACATTAGCATACTCCTATGTGCTTGTGTGTATACACCTATTAGGCTTATATACTGTTCTGTAATCCTTTAAAATTTTCTCATTAAATTATAACTTCTCTTATTTATTAGCATTTCCATCTGCATAATGGCTAAAAGTTTCTAAAATTACTAGGGTTTGAAATACCTTCATTTTCCATATTTAGTTGCAGAGATTCCAAAGGACATCTAATTTCCTGAAAGTACTAATTACTTACTCTTGAATATCAGACCTCCAAAAAGTTTCTCTGGTTTAGAATCCCAAATAATTATGTACTTTAAGTCCAAGAAAAAAAAAAAAAATCTTTTATAAAAGCATTGGAAGAAGAGACCAAAGAATTGACTGGGGAGCAGAAATTCTATAGGATACTAAGTATTTTGGATTAACAATTTAAATTCCGTTTGAGTTTAAGTTCTTTCAGTTGTACATTTCAAGAAAATGAAATGTAGTGAAATAGGATGCTGTGATATGAGACTAAACTATGTGGGAAACCTAATAGTCCTCCTAAAAGCAAAGCTAGCACCAATAGATTTTTGGTTTTTAAAGCTTGTATCTGTGTCTCTTTCCTCACTCCCCTTTTAACCAACAGTTTTAAATGGGAGATGAACCTAGTAATGATGTAATCAAGCTTTTGACCCACAAAGTTCAAATGGCTTTGAAATGAGGCGATTTGAATTTGTCCATCTCTACTAGAAAATAATAGCAACCAAACATCAATCTGCCAAGATTATTTTATTCAACTCTTGACTAATACCTTGTAGAATACTTCAAGAACTTAAGAAATGATGATACTTTTAGTTGAACTTCGATGAGAAAGTAGAATGCAAATGTAATCACTCTGACAGTGATTTAATGACTCTGAGACATCTGGGAGTAAGGCAAGGTGCAGAGGACAGTGGCAGGATGTGGACTGGAATATGAAAGGAGCAGCATTGACTACTGCTGAATACGTGTATGTGAGAAAGAGAAATAACAATGTCTGGAAATGATTAGGGGTGAGAAATATAAAGCAGTGATGAACACTGTCTTGATACCATGGTAGCACTGCAGTTCTGAATCTGTGTACTTCCCAAAAAATATGAAACGCATTAGATTTTGAGAGTACTGAACATACCGATTTTAGTGTGATATGAATCCTGTGCTCCACTCTGTATAGCCTGTCCCCTCTGTGCTGTTTTGATCTATCTCCCCACCCAATTTACAGGGGTTCAGCTTGCAGTCTCTCTGTTCCAACCGAGAGGAAGGAAGGAGATTAGAGGTGGTCGCACTCCTTATGTACCTTTCTATTCCTCTCCCTTCTGACGGACAGGGTTGCATCTCCCCCTCCTCTGCAAAGAAGCTGAATCAGAGCTGGGCTTCTGTGTTATAGTCTCCATAGCAGGGAATGTGCTCCAGTGAAATTGTGTGCGTTCAGGAAGACTGTAGGGAGAGAGAAGGGACACCAAAGCCTCCATGTATTGTAGTGTCATCATTGGATGTTGGATGTGTTCTAGGGACATTATCTAGCCACAATCACATTATTAGTGAGAATAGGGAAGTTTTGGCAACTTTTCTTGAACCCTCATCCAAAAGTTTCAATAATATCATATTTAGTGGTGTCATGCTAACATCATGTGAGATGCAAACACTATTACCCATGAACTTACTTAAAAGAAAGCAAAAAGAGCATTTATTTTTTAAACAGAAAATCAGCCAAGGTACATGAAACAGCTGGTCAGCTGTTGGTACCACACTAGTAAAGCAACTACAGGTGGAGTAGTCTCTGCACCCCGCAGTCTTCCATCAATCCTGTTGCTCTGCAAGGCAGACGGCGCAAACACACTGACCCACGTGGTGCGCTTAAGCACACAGGTTCCTCCATGCAGTAGGGGCTGTGCTCCAGCCAGTCCTGATGCCACGCTTGCAGTATAGAAAGTATGTATGTCTGGTCTAGGGGCCACCACATAATGCAGGCATCACCTTTGTGTCTCAAAGTGTATGTTTATGCGGTACTCAGTACAGTCTTGATTTTGGCTGGAAGCGCAAGACATTTAACTAGAAGGATTAATCAGACAAAAAGAGTAAAAATTAAAAGAAGCACATTTGTAGCACTTGAGTGGCTCAAAGGGCCCTTTCTTCTTAATCATTCCCTGGTCAATCATTCTTTTTAGATGCTGTATCTTATCATTAGTCAGAGTTAAAATAACTTTGTCAGACTACTACAAATGATTTCAGACAAAACAAGCCTTTCCTAATGCCAGCTGTAGAACAAAGGACAGAACAGAAGGGAAACCTGTTGCCCATTTTTAATTACATATTTCCAGATGTAAGAAAGACCAGCCCTTAAATTCAGTGCTGATGCTGGAGTTGCACATTTTGGCTTTCAGTTCACCAGTACAACAATCCTAATGAAAAATTTAGGGAAATAGGTTATATATTTCTTACATAATTAATATATTGCTAGATCTAATGCTTGAAGTATTGAGATGTCTTATGAGAGTTGTCACAGCTTTCATATAAAACTAGAAAAAATCAAATAAAGAAAACTATAATATTTTCTGCCACTCAAATGGCTTGCAAAGCTCATTATTTTTGTGTTTTTTTCCTGACATTAATCTTTTCACTAAAACCATGTGGATGAAAATAGAGCGATAATTAGCATTTGCCCATTTATGAGAAACTGCTAGTGACAGAAGCTTATTTATGGTTGTGTACAATTAAAATATGATGTGAACACATGAGAATTTACATTAAAACAAGATTGCAGCTTGTCAGCAGTTTCCTTTGTTCAGCTGTGTGTTTATTAGGCTACAGCTGCTCACCTACTTTTATATGACTTTATAATAATAGTAGCAACATCTTCATTATTGGAGATGTCTAAACCAGTTTGATTACACAACATACAAAGAAAAAATATATCTGATATAATCTTTGTTAAAGAACTAGATCTGGAAGTAAGATTATATACCAAAAAACAAAAAAAGAAAAAGATCTTCCTGTCTCATCTCCCTATTGGTTTTGGTTTGGGGTTTTTTTTTTACTCCTTGCAGTAAGTGTTGCTCATGCATAGCACCTAATATGATTTCTGTAGATAATTTTGCTGTTTTATTTGGACAACTTCAGTGCATCTACAAATAAACAATTTGAGATCTGTCCGGAAAAAAGCACATAGATTTGCATTTTTTTTCCTAATTCTGTCATTATACAAAGTGATTTCTGCAGTATAATAGTTGGTCTTAGCTTATGTATTTAAGGATCTTTGGGACTTGTAGTCCTGTTAATAAGAAGGTCAGCTTCTTTATGGTCCTTGGTGTAGATACACTATGGGGACAGGTCACAGTGAACTTCCCACACCCTTTTCTGGCTTTTGTAACTGGATGGGGGTAGTATTTCAGAGCCTACAAAGAGGAGAGCAAAAGTTTCATCTGTCCTTAGTGCCCTGCTGACACACAACATCCTGAAGGACAACAAGGCAAGATTCGGGGCCCTTATTTCTGTCTGACCTAGAGATCTGATCAAGCATAGAGAAGCCATCAGCAAGTCCCAATAAGAAGATGTAAAAGAAAGTTCTGGGAATCTTCCAGGAGCTTTCTGAACTGGAAGGTTTTATGCTTTTGGGAGTAAAATAGGGCCATCATGTCTTCAGTGTGCCTAGGGGGCATACCAGTGCTATTAATTTGTGCTAAGATGGTTCACATTGTTCTCCAAAACAGAGAAAATACTGGTCCTATTAATTTCATATATTTTTACAGTCACTATGTGTAAGTCTAGCTATCATGTGAACTCTCTGAGAAGATAGGTATCGACTTGCACAGCTTTCTTGCTGGCTGCATGTCTATTCTAGCTGTCATCATATTTCTGTCTAGAGGGTTTTATTTCTTATACACAGCACTGTGCATAGACATAGAGTCATAGCCCGTGACTTTGAACAGAATCTTAGTCTGGTTTTCTGGAGCAGAAGTAGGATGAACGAATGAACAGGGACTTTGGTCACTATCAAAATTAAGACCTTAAGTATATATTTCAGGTTCATTAATGTGAACAGAAAGAACTGTGCTTAAGTGATTTCTTGTGACTTTCCTGATGGGAAGCAAAATTTCCTTTCTTCAGCTTGCTAATGTCTGTGAAAAGGTCCTTTACAACCACCCCACCTCATTTTTTACTTTTGCTACAGATGGACAAGCAGCAAACTGTTACTTGTTTGGGAAGTGTTGAGATACTACTGGAGCTACGATAGTAGTCAGTCTGGCATGGACAGCAGTTGAATGCTTGCTGCTGTCTTCAGTATGCACTTTTCAAATTACTTGTTTTTTTTTTCTGTTTGGGAGTTCATGATGAAAGGGGGTGTCTCTTTGCTTTTTGTTACTTCTGCTGTGAGTTTCTAATGTACTGTAAAGTCTCACTGCCCTTTATGAACATTCAGGTTAAATTCAGTTTAAATGCCAAGCAGCACTTACAACTGTGATGTAGATTAATCACCTCTGATTTTAATGACACATTTCTGCTATTTCTTTTATCCCAAATGTGATATCTTTGACATTGATTTAAGTGGGTTATGATCTCATAAATTATTATTCCATTTGCATAAAATAATTTATGCAAGAATAACTTGATATTCTACTGCCAAAGTCATGTTGTTTCTAGTTAAGTAATTACAGGTGTCAATAATCTTCTAGAATTATACCACATAATACATAATCATCTTCTTATAGTACTTTCCTAATTAATCTCTGGTCTCCAAACCTGGGCTGAATATGTGGGCAGAAACTTCTGAGTGACACTGTTAGTGGTTTGCCCTCTGATGGCATTTTTACCTTTGCAGCTTTTTCTCAAATCTGGTTATTAATTTTAAAATGTGGAACAGCTCATAACAGTTGTTATATACTCCTGTGAAGTCACAGAGGAAAAAAGCCACAAACGGTTTGATGTTCTCGCATTTGAAAACTGAGGTTTAAAACCCCGTAGTTTTAACATTGTAGGAATTGCTCACTGATGGCAGTTTTATCACAGGGTTAAAACTGACTGTGATCTAAAGCAAAGGAGGGAGGAAGAGGAGAGGCAAGAAAAGAACGGATAGAAATATCACTATACAAGAGCATCTCAGCTTAACTTGGCGTAGCAGAATTACTTGGGAGGGATTTTTGCTATCCCTTCAGCATATAGAAGTGAGACAAGTATGATACTCAAAAAATACAGTTGCAGCCTACAATTTTCAAAAGAAGGAAACCAACTAGATAGTGTCATTGAAAGCCAGGGAGAATTAGACATAGTTCTTGAAAGCTTGAATTTTAAATAGTATTAATTAAAATGTGATCTACTATCTTTTACTTCTCAGTTGATTTCATATACTTTTATATTTTTATCTTATTACAGTGATTTATTTTTAACTCTTCAAAATGTACCCCTGCTCTGAAATGTAGCTAATGTTGTTTGGTGCGCTTGCACTCAAGTGTACTAGAAATACAAATGAGAGCAAGGTGATAACTGTGTTATGAAACGTTTCATGCACATCTCCCAAGAAACTCAGCCTTCAGTTATGTGCATGTTTGCAGTGTCACTGAAGAGGAAGTCTATGCAAATGTTTTTATTTGCATGTTTATTCTGGTTCACATAGTTTTAATCCACTCAATTTCTTACTGTTTGGTCTGGCTGAACCATCATATCAAAGCAAAAGTCAGACACTATCCTAAAATGTTTAGGCTTATTGAAGATGCAGATAAGTAGACTTTGGTTCAAACTTGGCCACTGGTAATGAAACTCAAAGTCACTGTTAATTTTCTTACAGCTCTTGTGAAAACAACAATGAATATTGATAGAACATAATGTGAGTTGAATAAGTTTTTTGCAGTGGCCATTTATAAAACAAATAGTGTTTCTCTTTACTGAAGCTGATGTCTGTTAGGTAAACTGTTTTCATGCAAGTATGAAAAGTTTCAAGAAAAGAAATATATGGGTTTGTGGCAGCTTGTATTTTTATCAGTTCACTTCCTTATTAATTTTGAATGGCAGAATAGTAGTTGTAGAGTTGTAATCCATACTTTTAAAATACTTACGATTAAAAAAAGTATTCCCTTTATCTACCTAATGTTAGATACCTTACTGCTGAAGCTTTCAGCCTTGATTTAGCTGTAAAGCTGAACACAACTTATGGAAAGAAAATATTCAGTGTACGTGTTTGAATTCGGTGAGTCTACCTTCCTAATTCAATGACCCTGATTTTATTTACGTTCAACTAACATTGATTTATTGATCAAAGAAAAAGACTGGGGAGGTAAAAGGATCAGGCCAAATGAAATATAATTGTAGGGAAAGAGTTTTAGCATAAAAGAGAAAGGTTTAATCCTAAATTAAATCTTTTATTTCATTTTTAATTATTTTAAACATTTGTCCTTTATGAAATTCAGTGAAATTTTAAATAAAAATGTTGTTTAGAAACAATATGCTAAGATGCCTTATACAAAAGGTTAAGGTGCAAAAGACTGTTGTAGAGTTTCAAAGCTCAGTTCTTGGCTGGTTTTGTTCCATTGGTGTTATTGCAGTTCTTATATGAAGGAGAACACTCTTCACCAATCAACCTATGTTAATAATTAGGTGGATCTTCAATAACTTTTAAATCCCTTCCCCTATTTCTATTGTGAGTCCAAAAAAGGCCACTTGTTTCTATATGAACTTTTTTGGGCTTTAACTAGCAGATTCTAAGCAAAATGTATTATTATGTACGTGCTGATGTTACTGCAAGTAGGAACTGGAGAGGTCATTGGGTTTCTGGCAGGGTGAAATTTCCCTGTGTTATCGTTTATCAGTTATCAAAGAAACATCTCTGTAAAATGTCTGTATTTAATTGA
Organism: Morus bassanus; assembly: GCA_031468815.1. Classification (NCBI taxonomy): domain Eukaryota; kingdom Metazoa; phylum Chordata; class Aves; order Suliformes; family Sulidae; genus Morus; species Morus bassanus. The sequence goes on along the minus strand of CM062567.1, from coordinate 50,005,436 downwards.
GGTAATCATTTGAAACCACCTGTCTGCCCCGTTCAAGGTCATAGGCAGACTTGTTCATTCAGCTATTTCACCTTTCTGTAAATCAGTAGAGATGGTTTCTTCTTGCCTTTAAACATAAAATATCAAAGTATTTATCACAGCCTTAAACCTCTTCCAACTCCTACATAAGTGCTGACTAATCTAACAAAAGATGCCAATCCACAGCTCAGTATGCCAGGAAGGGCTCTCGGCACTCCTCTAGGACCACCAATTTGCACATGTTTCTTGGGATAGCGATGCGATAGAGCTGTCTGTGGGTCACAACTGGCCTGTTGTTGCTGCAGAGCTTTTTTCAGATTGCTGCAGCTTGGGTATTTGTAAAATTAAGTTCTGGTGGAATTTTCTTAGCAAAGGTCTTTTCTAGACTTGGTCAAGACAACTATTATAGGAATATGTGAGCTGGTTTTAGTCTCTGCCTGCAGACACAGAAAACTGTGAAAACAGCACATCCTTGGGAATAGTGGGATTGAATTGTGCATAACAGCATCCTGTTGCTTGTTCACCATGTACACATGAGAAGGCATGCCTTCAGTAGTGCAGCCTTTCCTTAGGCTTCCTATTTTTGATAGAGACAGAGTCTAATACAGGTCTGAATCTGACCACAGTCCTAAGAAAAGACTCAGTTCAGATGCTTAGGTTTCTAATGCCTTAATGATGGGCTGTCACTACAGCAGAATGAGGCAGCTTGCTTAGTGCGTGGAGCAGACAGAAAATGATGACTGCCTGCTGATTCACTCTGTATTGCTTTTGGGTGACATGTAGAGTCTATTTCAAGATTTCAGATTTTTATTTGTAAGACTTCAAGTTGGGTAAGTCCCAAACCGTTATTGGCTTCTGACCCATCCAAGTTTTCTTCTTCTTTGTTAGAAGCAGCCAGGCTTGTCTATTGAAAACATGCTAATCTGAAAAGTTATTTTTGGCCTTGATAACTTTAACCTGTTCCATTTTCTGCTCAGAAGAGTGAAACTGATTTGGTTTCTGTTAATCTTGCTTCCAAGTGTTTTTTACTTTATTCTTACCTTTAGTGCCTTGTGTTTTTCAAAAGACACTGCGAATCCGAAGCAACAAAATAATTTTAAACTAATATTGCATACTGAGGCTTCTGTCAATTGTTCTGATAATGTCAGAATATTTTACTCTGTCATTTTTGGTTGTTTTAACCAAGATGGCTAGTGATAGAATTGGAAATAAACTACCTGATTCCTAATCCTATGATGTGACCACAGAAAATAATGCTATATTAAAAAGAAATTCAGAGCAATTTAGATTGGGGGCGGGGGGGAGGCATACAGGAAGGTGTTAAATGCGTGTATATAGAGTACTATTCTTTATAGATGCTGTTGGACAGCAAGTGTTCTCAATGCAATTATTGGAAGACTTGGCATGCAAGGAGATGAAACTTAGCAGGACTAAATTTTTGTGTACTTTCAATAGGAAATTATAAATAACTGCTGAGAGCAAACACACATGTTGATCCAAAGTACCATTATCTCAAGGAAATTGAAAAAATGTGGTTTCAATAAACCTGAAAAGGTCAGCAAATGTTAAAACAGTCCTCCATACTCTCTTATGATTATACCATTTTGGCATCTTTCTGCAGAATGTTATATGACTATTACTGGGGACAGGTTTTTATGCATATTCTGATGGGATGAAGAGTTAAAAACTATTCCAGAAAAGCAGTCATCAAATTACATGCACTGCAGAACAATAATATTGTTATCTCTTACAAATAGATTTCATGCTGAGATACCTTCATCTTAGTCTGACAATTGAAATGCAAACTAGAGATTAATTTGTATTTTGTGATGTTGTTGCATAAATATTGTGAGAAATTTGTTCATCCGGTTTTTTTGGTTGCACAGCTCTGTTGTTCTTTTGTACAATTAACTTGTACATAACAATCTTCCAAGATACAGGTGCAGTATGAAATAGGCTTTCTTATTTATTTAAGCACTTCCCACATTCACTAGACTAAGAAATGCTCAATTCATGTAAATTAGCAAAGTTCCAGTGACACAGCAGAGCTGCACCGTTTTGTACAAGCTAAAAAGTTCTGCTGTATTAGTCCAAAAATGCCAGGAGTGGGGAACTTCTACAGCCTACTGAAGTTCGTAGACTTTGGGCTTACTCGCTGCCTTGCCTGATTAGGCCTACAAGCTCAGCATTCCTAATTTTCAGATATACAGACAAAATGCTACTTTGTAATAATGAGAGAAAGCTATGGCTGCATATGTTACAGAATCACAGAATGGTAGGGGTTGGAAGGGACCTCTGGAGATCATCTCATCCAACCCCCCTGTATTGAGCAGGCACACCTAGAGAAGGGGGCACAGGACTGCGTCCAGGCAGGTTTTGAATGTCTCCAGAGAAGGAGACTCCACAACCTCTCTGGGCAGCCTGTTCCACTGCTCTGTCACCTTCACAGTAAAGAAGTTTTTTCTCATGTTTACTTGGAACTTCTTGTGTTCCAACTTGTGCCCGTTGCCCCTTGTCCTGTCATTGGGCACCACTGAAAAGAGTCCAACCCCATCCTCTTGACACCCACCTTTCAGATATTTATAAGTATTGATAAGATCCCCGCTCAGTCTTCTCTTCCCCAGGCTGAACAAACCCAGGTCTCTCAGCCTTTCCTCATAAGCCAGATGCTCCAGTCCCCTGATCATCTTGGTAGCTCTCTGCTGGACTTGCCCAAGCAGTTCCCTGTCCTTCTTAAACTGGGAAGCCCAAAACTGGACACAGTACTCGAGATGTGGTCTCACTAGTGCAGAGTAGAGGGGGAGGATAACCTCCCTCGACCTGCTGGCCACACTTGTTTTTATGCACCCCAGGTTACCGTTGGCCGCCTTGGCCACAAGGGCACGTTTCTGGCTCATGATCAACCTGCTGTCCACCAGCACTCCCAGGTCCTTCTCAGCAGAGCTGCTTTCCAGTAGGTCAGGCCCCAACATGTACCAGTGCCTGGGGTTGTTCCTCCCCAGCTGCAGGACCTTACACTTGCTCTTGTTGAATCTCATGAGGTTCCCCTTGGCCCAGCTCTCCAGCCTGTCCAGGTCTCGCTTAATGGCAGCACAGCCTTCTGGCATATCAGCCCCTCCTCCCAGCTTGGTATCGTCAGCGAACTTGCTGAGGTTACACTCTGTCCCTTCATCCAGATCATTGATGAACATGTTGAACAGGACTGGACCCAGTACAGACCGCTGGGGAACACCGCTAGTTACGGGCCTGCAACCAGACTCTGCCCCGTTGATCACCATCCTCTGGGCTGTGTTGTTCAGCCAGTTCTCAGTCCACCTCACTGTCCTCTCATCTAACCCACATTTCCTTAGCTTTTCCATGAGGATGTTATGGGAGACAGTGTAGAATGCCTTACTGAAGTCGAGATAAACAACATCCACTGCTCTCCCTTCATCTACCCAGCCAGTCATGCCATCACAGAAGGCTATCAGGTTGGTCAAGTGTCGTCTTCCCTTGGTGAATCCATGTTGACTACTTCTGATAATCTTCTTTTTCTCTACATGCCTGGAGATGACCTCCAGGATGAACTGTTCCATCACCTTTCCAGGAATGGAGGTGAGGCTGACTCGCCTATAGTTTCCTGGGTCCTCCCTCTTGCCCTTTTTGAAGATTGGAGTGACATTTGCTTTCTTCCAGTCCTCGGGCACCTCTCCTGTCCTCCGTGACCTTTCAAAGATGATGGAGAGTGGCTTGGCAAGAACATCCGCCAGCTCCCTCAGCACTCGTGGGTGCATCCCATCGGGGCCCATGGATTTGCAAGGATCCAGTTTGCCTAGGTGTTAAGACTGGTTTCAGTAAAGCTTGCTGTATTTAGAAGTGCATTGTGACTTTCCATCTACCTCTCATAATTCTGTACAGCAGATGTGTAAACTGAAAACATACAGTAGGTCTAGAATAGTGTTTTAACTATAAAAGGCTTTTAACAGCTGTTGTGCTACTCTGATTGATGAAGCAAAATGGGAATTACAGAAGCCAAGCATTTCAATAAGTACATCTAAGTTGCATTGTAATAATGGAATACATGTAGGAATTAATAGTGGAGATGTGTTCAGAAGACCAGTCTGAAGATTGTCCATATTGACTTGTGAGACACCCTGGTATCTCCATGGAGAGAATGTAACCACTTAGAGAGATGAGAAGGATGAGACTGAGGCCAGCGAGACCAGCTTACTGATATATGCATGGGCTGAATCACATATTGTCAGTACTTAACGAGTAATGCTTCTTCATTTGCACATTGATGTGTTTACAAACAGTGGTTAGTTCCATTTTTATTGGAAGTGCTATATTCTTATTCTTAACCATGCCCTTAGAAAAACCATTTTTTTTTACAAGAATGAATTCCTCCTTGTGCCAATCCCTTCCACCCACGCACCCTGCATACGCACACAATAATTTAGCATGACATTCAGAAAGAAAAAACACCATTTACAATCAAGACATCAACTTATGTTTTAAAATTCGGATTATAGAAGTTCAGTGCCTGAATTTGGATAGAAAATGTCTGGTTTGCATAATAACTTGAAATCTATTTTCCTTCTTTAATATTTGTTTTTAAAATCCATTTAATCATATTTCTTTCTGGAAGCCACTGAAGCATTAATACTTAATTCTGGTCAAAATATTTGGGTTGGTTATTTTCCATCCTCTTGGATTGCAGTCAGATCTCTTGCAGGCCTCTGGGATCCAGAAGATTTTCCCCTGTTCTTGCTTTGGTTTACCGATTATTCAGGCCCTTCTGGTGGAGTTAATAATGGATGCTGGGAACTAAGTCTGAATGTCAGTGGAGATTCCACTGAATACTGTCTCTAGACCAGTAAGTTAACTCTGGGATTTATTTTTTTAGAGGACGTATTTTGTAAGGATTTTTCCAGCCTGTTGTAATAGCATCAAAAATGTTCTTCTGTTCAGTCAGCAAGGACTTTATATGTATGACACACTGTAGCCAAACTGTACTCTTCACAGAAACATATAATTTAAGATGTCAGGAAATTGTAGGTTAGTGTTTGTAAAAAATCAGGCACATTAAAGTAACCCTGACAAGCCTCATTGATTCTTAGGATTTTCTTTCGCTCCACAGATAATGTTTAGCTATGTAATTACCTTCTTTGGAGAAATAATTTATTTTCATTCCTTTTCCTTCAGTACTTTTTCTTAACTTAGTGTTTCGGTGAACAATAATTTCTTAAAAAAGGTCAACAATTCCATAACTTCAGAAGTGAAATACTTGCATGTCTCTGAACAATTTAGTCCAAATACAATACTGCAGGCTTTCCTGCTCCAATACAAATGTCAGAATGTGAATTAGGGGAGGCAGTGCCTGCATCCTGGTTTTCTTATTACAGAAAAATGTTACAAAACCAGAATGATTCAAAGACTTGAGGATTTTAGTTACTCAGAAAGATTAGATCTGTGAGGACTGTATTCCTTAGGAAAGGGTAGACTAAGAGACCATACTGATTTATTTTGAATCCTGAGAAGATGAGAAAGGATGAGTTATCAGGTTATTTAAATAAAGTAAGACCAGTACAGGGAGATACATTCATTTCTCTGAAAGGAGATGGGGACTAAAGAAATGCATGTAGATTTCATTTCACTTAGAAAATAGCTGAAATATTTAATAATTTGTCAGGTGTAGCAATCCATTAAGTTACTTGCTATTAGTAGTTAAAAGTAAGGATGAGGTAATGATCCAGATTTATTAAACTGAAGTTTAAATTAAGTTTGGAGTGGAGCTTAGATGTGAATGTTCAGAATTTCAACAGCTTTTCTTAGAAGTCATCAGCCAGAGCCAGAAACAGGTCACAAGATTGTATTTTTAATGGATCAGATTGCATGAACTCCATTGTTTATTTATGACTCCAGATATTTCTGCAAATTGGATCTGAAGTTTCTGTATAATATCATTTCTAATAGGCTTTTATCAGAACAGATCAGAAAATGGATAGGAGTAACCAAAAGCCAAAGATATGAGTGTGTTTGAATAGAAGTAATGGAAAAATATCCCTCTGCCCCACGAGCAAAATTCATGTCAGAACTGCATATAAAGATCACTACCCTGAGGTCTTGTCATGCCACACTTACAAATATGCCACGGTAACTGGGTTGGCACATTCGTGGTGCAAACCTCCCTAGTACTGATGTAGCATATGCTGAGAGAAGAAGCTTTTTTGTTGGCAAAGGTACCAGCTGCCTCATATCTCTGAGCGACATAAGCCCACCCGACAAATGCGCTCTCATCTCGGTCTAGCTGTAACATAAAGCATAAGGATCAAATAACCTGCTCCATTGAAAAACAAGCAAACAAACAAAACTCAAAAATGCCACCCAAGAGACAAAAGTGTTTTAAAAAACAGCAGCTAAAGAAAGTTGAAAACAACCAGCATTTAGAAAGATGCTGGTTTAAAAAGACAAACTGTGTTATATACCTGTAAGAGTGTTGGTGTGATGCCAAGCCTTTGAGGGGGCCTATCCACCCAGTTCCAACTGCAGTGCTGGAAGTAAAGTTTCTTATCCATCTGACATCTCCAAAAATTATTTTCAGATTGCAACCAAGGTTTCCTTCTTTGCTTAATATAAATTGCTGCTGAGGATAATTTGAAGTAACTGTGCCGATTTTGCACTGCGGTGAATGAAGAACAGTCATGATTAACTCATCAAGATGGGGGAATGGTAACACACAGTCTGGTGTACACCAGTATCTGAAATCACTGTATCTATTTTTGCAGTGACTGTTAGACTGGTATATTACATGAAATTAAAATGTTGATAAAAAAGAAACACAGTTTTTAGCTTCTACACAAGTCAACAAGTTTATACGAAGACTTTGGGGGAACAGTAGCTTCACAGTTATCTGTTAACAGGAGTGGAGAAATAAGGGTTTTTTCTGCTGGGAGTTTTCATAAACTGGGGTGTGATTTCACAAGGTTTCAGCTCTCACCACAGCTGAAAGGGAGAGGGCTCACTCCTCTCCCTGGCTCTTCTCCTCCTTCCCGCCCCTGCCACCCAGTTCTACCTGTGCCTCGTGTCAGCTTCCACACCGACCTGACCAGAAGATGTGCCAGTTCTACTTGCTGACCTGGCAAACAGCATCTGCCACCCCAGGTAGTTTTCTGCCACTTTAGTGAGCTGAATTAGTTTAATGTGAGATGGGATGACTACTAGGACCTGTCTCTTTCTGTAATAGCAAACTCTTAATTTGTATCAGGCGATTTAGTAAAGCCATGCCCTTAGGGTGAGGTTTCACAAGATGCCCGAGCCTTTTTAGCAGCTTGCTGCTGTCAAAAGGAAGAATCCCCCAGGTACCTGTTTCCCACTGCTTTCCCTGTGCTTAGCACTGCCTCCTCTTTCAGCTGGTTCAGCTCACTCAACTGGCAGAAAATGAACCCAGAAAAAAAGTGAACAGCTTTATGTCAATTTAGTGAGTTAACTGAACTCCCAGAGGTATCAGACGAGTGCCGGAGCCAGTGTAACTGTGGACTGGCACTGGGAAGACTCAGCAGGGAAGAAGAGAGGGGGGCAGCCTCTTTCGGCAGCAGAGGGATGCGAGGCTGGCTTGTGAAACCATGTTACTTCAAACATTAACACAACCGTTTTCTTGTTGTGAAGATGCACTCTGGTATGGAATTCATTTTAAAGATTAAAAAAAAAATATTTTGGCACTCAAAGGCACCAGAAGAAGATACACTTTTTTTCCACAACAAAATGGTTCCAAATGACAGCTGAAAGAGAATAAACAGAATTGTAGTTTGGAGCTGTTGGGAGCCAAAGGCTATCTACACTGTGTGCCAAATAAAAGCATTTTTGTTAAATTTTTTATGCAGTCTTAACACTTCTGCAAGGAGTGCTGAGTTTCCAGCATTTTCTTCCTTGAAAGGGGGGGGGGGGGGGGGGGGGCGGGGCCGGCGGCGTGTAGTGTTTCTGTAGCTATTAACACCCTAATTAACACCTTATTACTACTTTCAAATAGGCCTGGTAGGAAAGCTGATGGAGCTGTGGCGGCTGGAGGTAAAACTTTCCTGTTGAGTAAGCTTGAAATATTAAAGGGTAAAAATCATAAAGAAAGGAAGAGCTTGGTTGACGTCCTTAGGGGAAAAAGTGTAAGATATTGAAAACAGGGCAATGAATAAAAATCAGTATCAAAACACTAGTGGCTGGATCACTGCTGGTATCACTTGGCATTGCTCTGTTGAAGTCAGGACTGCTGCACTGCAGACTTGAAGGACATTTGCCAGCAGAGCTATACAGGGAAACCTCCCGCTCAGCTCCCCAGCAAAGAGCCACCTTAACTTGATATTCAAATGAAAAAAGTCACTGGGGCAAGGCAACTTTTTGACGGGATAACTGTGTCTGTGGGAAGGTTTTTGCCAACATTGTTAATGATATGGTTTCATGATTGCTTTAAACCAGCCTGTGTGTGGGCTGGCGTCAAAAAGGGAGGTCCCAGCCATGTGTTTCTGCCGCCTCTCTGGTGCCAGTATGAGCGTGAGTGGTAAACTGTAAAACTAACCTAGGGAAAAAAGCATGGGAGGGGTTGGCCAGATTGCATCCCTGATTTCTCACCATCTGATTGCACAAATGCCAGCGCTGCACAGAGGAGGGCTGGGAGATTGGCGGGGGGCAGAGGGGAAAGGCCCCCTCAGCAGCAGCTCTGACTCAGGCTATTTTACAGTGTTGGAGAACCTGCAGCCTTGGGGGGAGGGGAGCGGAAATGGGGATTTTTTTCTCATTCTGTCTAAATGAATCGTAACATCATAGCACATTTCAGGATAGAGATTCTGTCCGAGAGGCATTCGGCACTTAAGAGGTTGGCCTGGATCTTGCTCCATGTAGGTCAGTGAGGAGCGCGGTCTCTTGTTCCCAGCGTATCGCTACAGCTACTGCCAGCAAGAACGCAGGATTTCTTAATTAATTTTGCTCTGTGTAATACAGCACACACCTAAGCCTCTGATGGAGTACAACCATAGTTTCCAGTTTAACGATGTATCAAGGCGTGTCATTAATATACAGTTACATATGCTAAATCCTGTCTTATGTAAGCAATAACACAAAACAAGGTGTGTTTTTGTCAGCTAGTATGCATACATCTTGGAGGTACTGGGGCAGCAGTGTTGCCGAGGGCTATAACACACCCAGGGCGTGGGTGTATTAGCTGACTAATACACATTTTGTAGTGTTATTGCACTCATTAAATATATTGAAGGGAAAAGTTTTAAAGCAAATTAAAATCTAAATTACGAAGAATCAACCTACTGCGTAACTGGAAGTGAGCAAACACATCTTAAAGAAGTAACCAAAACTGCAGAACTACTCCTACCTTTGAAACTCCCCCTTTTGCTGTCTTCATCACAGGTAGCAGCCAGGGGTTGTGGTTATTTGGCTGTGGAAACAGCCAGTCCACGTTTGCTGAGCCATTTAGTCCCTCTCACATTGCCTTGGGTCACTGTCCAACACTGTAAAGCACAGTTATAGCTATTGCAAGTCAGGGGCAAGTTCTGTCACAAATATACTTAAATTGGACCTTCCATTTTTGCTTGGCAATTGGGAGGGGTGACTTGTCAGAAATGGAAAAAAAATCCCACTTGTTCCCAATTGCTTCTGCCTCTTGCACAGTCTGGTTTCCCTGATCGTTTTCCTCTTCTTGCATGGCTGTTTGTGGAAGAGGTAACAACCTGAGGACTTCAGTACTGCATCTGCACTTTCCCCCTCTCTGCTTGGAAGCAGCATGCTTTCCACAGTGTCGTACAACTTCCCAGAAGAGGTATCTTCCCAACCAAATGTCTGCCACTGCCTTAAAAACACAGAAAAAAGAAGAATCGGATAGTTTATTGTGATGGAGCTTTTTCTCCATGTTCTTCTGTCCACTGCAAATATGAGATTGTATAATGAATTTAATCTTTATGTCACTGTGTACAGCTGAAAGTTATTTCAAATAACTTTCCTTAATGGCTCATCAGCCTGCTCTGTCTAAAAATGGTGAAGTTGTGCTGGTCTGAGTCCCAGCTCTAAAATGACTGCTCATATATATGGGAAAAAGGTTTGTGAGAATGAGATTTTCTGTATATCTTTATCTGAAATCCATTTTCTGAGTTTTTTCATGTATCTCAAGAAAGAAACATTTTTGCCTTCATATTTGGACCCTTGAAATTTCAGAATGAACAGTTAATTTTACATGAAATTAGTAGTTACTTTAACCTTGTTTATGGGCAGGTGATTTTGCAAGGAGTTAGATCAGGTCTTACTGGTGAGTCATTTTCGGTTCATTGATGGAGAGGTGTAAGCTGTGAGAGTTAGAGCTGCACAAGAGAGGGACAATTCTGCTGGTTTTAGTGCTCTTTGCTTGTTGGGAGTCTGCATTTCTAGCTCAGATATTTCTGCTCTGTATTTTGTAGTATGCCTATACTCAGCATCCAATTTCCAGCTCTACAATGCTTCATTCTTGCTCAGAGAAGACACCCATCATTGGGTATTTTAAAAAATGCAATCTCTGATGGTTTTTCAGTCCTTTTGCAATTTAAGGCTTTTTATATTTAAAGCTAATGTTGGCAATCTTGTCATGCAAACACCTGTTTTCCTTCAACTCTGAAACTGTTTTTTTGGCTCAGAGAACATCTCTTAGGTGTTCACTTTTGACTTGGTGCTAAAATGATCAAGGGTGGAGTGGCTAACGTAGAAATGTGGTCAAGGATGCCTGTTCGTATTCATTCCATTATCGATACTACCCTAGAAATAAAAGAACCCACAGTATACCCTTCCATTCCCCCCTAGTCATCTGATCCTCTATCACTCTATTTATTTATTAAAACTAATTACTGATGAAATAAGAAACTTTAGAGCAGAATATTATATAGACTTTGCTCCTCCTTTGACTAGAGCAAACTAAGAATCATTCTGTTGATGTCAAAGCTGATGTAAAGGACAGTCAGGAATACGCTCTTTCCAGTAAAAGTGCCAAGATGCAATTTCATATCATTGTATCTTGTGTGGTGGCGATATGCCTGTGCACGCAAACAATAGAAGTTGCACCACAGTGCAAAGGGCAGTGTTTAAGTGCCCTGACTTAGTTTTTCTGTGGAATTGACAATTTGAATATGTTCTTAACCTAATTACAAATGTTATTTTGATACAGTTAAGCCAGCATTTTGCTTCTCTTCTCCATTACTGGTTGGTTTGGGTTGTTTGGGGTTTTTTTCTTCCATACTTTGTGCCTTTGTGTTTAAGATCTACAGAAAAACTTGCCGTATCTATACCTCACCTCGCACGCTGTAGCTCAGTTCCTGCAAGCCAGACCTTTGACCACTGCCAATAGTACAAATATATAAAATTAGTGGCTGTTATATCTGTGAATGAGAGTTTCTGTCCAGTTTCTGCTTTTTCTAATGCAGCATTCAGGTGTTCTAGTTGCACAATAAAACATTTTTTTTTCTTTCCCATTTACTGTAAATATGAGAATAGGTAAACTGGTCTTACTGTGAATATGATACTTTGGAAAATATCACCTTAACTAGTTATACTAGAAGGTTTTAATATGTGAAGAGCCTTGGTGTCTTACAAGTCTTTCCAAAAAAAGAGAGGTAAAGAAAATTATACCTTTCAGAATGTACTCTTTTATGATCTTTCATCATTGACAGGCCAAAAATAAATATTTACATACTATAGAACAAGCCACTGACATGGGTAAATTTCTCCTGCCCAATATAGGTGTAAATCCTTGACCAAAGTATTTATTTGACTTACTCAGTTCTCCTGTATGTGATAATAGTATTAATGGGTATGATTTCAGAGGAAAAAAAGTTCCTGTTGACTTGATGAGATCCCTGTGGATTTAATTTTGTTATTTCTAAAAATAAGTAAATCTTGTGCAGAAAATTACAAAGTTTCTATATTAATTCTAGCTTATTCTATGACCTTAAAACCTCTCCAATGTCCCAGTAAAATGACTTTGATAAACCCACTATTACCAAATACATGAGTAACTTGATCCAAAAGGAAAATAATTTAGTTTGAGAGACTTGTGAAGACTGTACCTCGTACATCTGAGTTTTGCTTGGACAGATTGGTGAGGGATAGCTGCTCGGGGCGTGCATCAGTAAGAGGTGCTTCTGCCACTTAGTCCCAGCTACACTGAAGCTCCAAGGGAGAAACTCTTAACTCTTAGTAACATGGTCTCAGCAACATGTGCCCCGTGGTGCTTTCAGAGCTCAGACTCTTGGAGTAGCCTCACGGAAGAGTGCAGATGTAGCTCAGGCTAGAGGCAACCAGGCTTTCTCTTCACTTTCCATCAGGATAGGGTCCTCTCTTGATCTCTTTCAAAGGGGAGGTTTTTAACCCTGCCCTGTGCTACTTAAGCCAGCCATGACTTCTGTTAGAAGGAGCAAGGTAAAGATGTAGTTTCTGTTCACCTGAGTGATTGGTTTGATGTACATCGGTTTCCCCAGTGTCCTAATAGCCAGGGATTAGGCTCGGTGCACAGTGCTCCTGAGAGTCTGGATCCACAATTATCCTTGATGAAAAAGGAGAAAGACTATTATGGGCATCCTCCCTTCCATATTTATAGGTGATGGCCTTATACCCTCTCCAAAAAGTCCCTGTTTATCGGAAGCCCCCATTGGCCTTCACCACATGTCACGTAAAGGGCATGTGTGCTATATGTAGGGCATTGGTGTCTGGTTCCTCCATCATTTATGAGGCATAGCCTCACCATGGCAAGGCCTGTTGAAATGAGGAGATGTGAGTGGATTTGAAACTTTACCTGTAGAATATTTTTGCATTAGAGATGTTTGATCATGTATAGTTGGTAATTTTTTATGGGAAAACTTAAAAAAGAAAAATCTGTATTTGTACTGTGTTCTGTTTATATTACTACAAATATTCTGTAACTGATTTGATATTGATTGAGAATATGAAATATTCTTTAGTACCTGGGCAAAATTCCCACCACAAGCTTGCTCATTAAGTTGTTTTTTATTTATCTGAATTTCCTACAAGGGAGGTAAAGTTAGAAGCCCAGGAGAACTGTTGTTCAACTGGGATATGAAAAGGGGAACATTTCTATGTGTGTCCCATTGGGTCTGCTCAGTGGAGCCAAGTCGTCTGAACGGTAGTGGGCAGGATGTGGTCATTATAGCCTTTGTGCACTGCTATTGAAACTGTGGTAGCAACAGGCATATTTAAACATCTGTCACCAGTGTTATTCTAGTATGATTTCTAAAATAATATGGAGACAGGGAAGAGAAACAAAGCTATCCTGGGAAGTCATTTACTGCAAGCACAATGTTGAGGAGAAACTGTGTGGTGATACTAGTGAGAGAGAGCATGCTAGAAGCATGTTAGCCAAAAGACAGCAAAATTTTTTTTCTTTTCCCTTGTGGCATAGACAGGGCTTAATATGGCATGTGTGGTTGCTTATTATTGGGGTTTTCTGACTTGTCCCATTGTGTAACGGTTGCCTGTAACTTTGGGATGTTTTGGCTCTGATTTTTCGTAATAGGTGTTGGCCTCAGGTTGAACTTTTCCTAAGCTATTCTTGATGAAATTTCCACAGTTTCATGGACGATTACTAAGAGATATTATGTTATTATTATTATCTGGTCATAGTTTTAAAAATTCTGATGACTTTTTTTTGTCTGCTTTTCTGAAAAGTTACTGCTTGTGGCAAGAATTTGAATTCTGTTTTGATAATGTGGCTTATGCCATCCCTTGAAATCCTTTCTTACTTGAAAAGCTTTTTAAAAGCTTGAAACTGTTAAAAAAGTGGCAGCTTATTATATGCTCAGTAAAGATTTCTTCCACATTAGAAAAAGAAATATCTGAAAATTCTGTTCTCCCCAAGTACACTAAAGCTTATTGTAGCTATGCAGCCGATTGTATGGTCCCCCAACAGCTGCTATTTCCATTTAAACAGTGTGTGCATCATCCCAATCTGAGACTGCGCATGGACCTTATCTTCCCCACTCCTGTGTGTAATAAGATTGTAAGTATGCCATGCCTAAAAATAAGTATGTTCCAGTGTAAAGCAAGAGAGTGAAGCAAGAGCCTGCTCCTTGTGATTGTTGCTTTGGGCTAGAGTGAAACAGACCTACAGAACTGACAGCAGAACTTCAAATTTCCCAGTATATTCTGGGTCACAAGACCCAATGGTCTGGAAAATGTAGATTTAATGCCTGAGCTAATGTTTTCATGTCTGTTGATTTATTGCGATCTAATGTTTTCATTCCCACTGGTTGGTCTTCTTCATGGTCTCATGGAATCAAAACCACAACTGAGGCAAAATCAAAGTGCTGTCTTTTAGCCAGCTCTTTAAAATATGCACTTCCTTTCCTACATGTATATTTTCTGTGCTCCTGTTTAAAAGTCTGCAGCTGAAAACTTAGCTAAGTGCTTTCAGCAGTCTTAAAAACTCTCAGCGGTTTCTTAAAATAAGAAACTGCTTCTTATTTTAAATTTTAAATTTTAAATTTAATTTTAAATTAAATAAGCTTCTTTCTATAAGGCATATTCAGAAGAGTATGTGCAAAAGAGGGGTATTATAATCAAATAATAGTTCTGCAACTTAAACTACAGAATTAATTATCAATTACATAATAGCTGAAATTACTACTAGTGTTGTAGTAACCAGTGATTTGGGCTTTGCTAATTTATATGACTGCATCTGTGTATGTGTAGAATTTATATCTAAAAGTCAGTGTTTTTGTCAAGTTCAATGATAAAATATTACTGTCAAGGATACTAACTCTCCTCAAGCTGACTGATAAAATCAAATAGAAAATACTGGTTTTCAGAGATCTTTCACCTCTGCCTATCAATTTAGAGACCATGCAGTCCTTCAGAGACTGCACTAATTTCATTGCTTGACAATCTCTGCTGTGGAATGAGAACGACTGGTTTTACTGACCAGTTGCCCATGTTACAAACTGCCAGACTGGAATGATTTCTTACGGAAGGGGTGTACAAAATGGTATCTGACTGATCTTTCATTTATTCTGGATTAGGTGCTATAGCTGTATGCATTACTGTTAAGCATAGGTCATGTTTGTTTAGTCCCTCTGAGTCTGAAGGATATTCAATAGCTGAGGGATACACCCCTGGGCAGTTGAAGAAATTTTGGTGAGACAGTGGGCAGCTGAGCAGTAAGGAAGGTTGAACCAGTTTTCTTAACTGAAGAGAAGCAGGGCATTTCAAGTTTTCAGCTTGAGAGTCTTGATTAATCACAAGTGCTTCTGAATGTCCATGCAACTTTTTTTTTTTTAAATCTGCAACTTGTGAAAATAATTCTCAGCCATTTCAGACACGTCACTACAAAATTCACCCCTTTGTCTCATTAAGCTCAGAATACTTTGGTGTGCTTAAAGGCTTCTAAAATGCTTTTAACTGATGGAGAAAACTGTCTGTTTGTTACATATTGTGTATTCCAAATATTTAGCATGTGATTTACATTTATGTATAGCTCTCCTTTTTAGAAAAAACATTTATTGATTTGAACATATCCTAGGTCATCAGGTACTCCCTTTGTCCTTGTGCAATACTGAAACACTGGTTAAATATGAACATCATTTTTAATTAGGCATCCCCAGTGCTGAACTTGCTGTAGTCTGGTCTATTCTCCATTAGTTTGCCAGTCAGAAGTTGTTGACCTTTAGATTATGCTGCAAAATCCATCTGTTGCTGCAGGCTTTTGTGAAAAGAGATGTAAAGAAATATTATCTCCTCTCGGTCAGCCATGTAAACAAACTTGAATATAGGCAGCGGCTCAGTTTCCAAGATCTGAGATCATTCAGAATAAGCAAGGAGAAGAGAAGCTGTGAACCAGTGCTCCCTATCCACTGGAGAATCCTTTCTCAGCTGTTGTGCTATAATAAAATGTCTTTTTCCTATTTTAAAATCCCCCAGCTCTCCATGGGAGAAACTGCTCTGCAGATAACCCTAACCAGTAATCGAATGCTCTTCTGTGATCTAGGAAGATGAAGGCCATAACCCCCCTTTGCCAAATACCTCTCTGTGCCCTCCCCATTGCCAGCTTCCAGCTTGTTCTTAGGGCAGTCTCACTCATGAGACTTCCTTGTTAACAATCTGGTATTTGCACTTTTTGTTATGTACCCCTCAGCTGTCTATTTCCATACCCTAACCACTCTTTGACATTTCCCCTAATTTAGCACTTTTTGTCCCACAGGCCCCAAGACTGTCTAGAGAACTTAGCCTCCTTTTTTGCCACCTGATGTTGGTTGGCAGTGTACTCGATGGTTTTTGGTTTACTGATAAACTAAAAGTTCGTTGCCGTAATGTGTCTTAAATATGGTCGTTCCTGTAACTTTTACTCATGTAAATGCCGCTGAAGTGTCTGAAGTTTCTGAGTCCAATTTAAAATGAGACTGACAAATAGATCTCCTAATTACAACTTCTTACTTCTTCACCTGCATTACGTAAATTACCAATGCCTTTTAATTATGCAAATTTTCCTCCAGTAATGTGGTAAGCACACTGTTCTCAAGAGTATTTTGGTTATGTTCTCAGATATGTTTGCAACATTTTCTAATTTTAGCTTCCTATGTTTTATTAGTTTTTAAATTCTAAACCTGTGATTTCTGCTTGTTATTGAAACGCTATCATATCCTAGCTTTACTGCACTTGCATGTCCTATGGCAGTAATATTATTCCATTTTTCTGATGTATTTATTAGAACTTTTTCTTTCATTGAGAAAAAGAAGAAAGGGTTAGCTTTTCTTGGCTCTGATCATCTGTTCAGAAAACTCCCACAGTCCACACCCATCACAAAATTATCCTCTTCTCATGGTTTCGTGAATGTTAGTCCTTTACACTCCCTCATTATCCTTTTAAAAAGTACTTCCCAGTGGTGCTCACATTAAGCAAGAACTAATACACCCACAATTTGTTCTCAGAGTCAAGAGCTAGATATGTTAGTATGATATATGATAAGCACACAAATATAATATATATGCTACAAATACATGGGAGCATGCTCTTAAAAAACCTTTCACACTTCTGTTTTCATGAGCAAATTCAGAAACTGCACCATACAAGAAGTGTCACTCTGAATGTCAGTTTTGAGGAAAGTCCCCATGGTGTGTGAAATTTTTGGATGGAAATGTGATAAGGGATGGACACAATCAGTAAGAAGTGTCTTATCTCCAGGAGCTTTATCCAGGAAATGTTTCAAGGGAAAACATAAGGAATCATTTCAAGGTGATGAGATAGCCTACCTTCAGGTGAGTTGTCCATCAGAGGACTTCCAAATGTCTGCAGTTTTCTATGTGTCTTGGAATGTTTACGTCCATAAACATAGAGGTGCTAAGACTTAAAAGGTCATCAGAAGTCTGTAGTGGTAATTTAGATTATTGTTTGTGCAGTTCTACTGTTACCGTTATTATGTGTTACTTAGCAAGGTCAGTCATTCAGATTATACTCTGAGGTGTATATTTTTAAAAAAATTTCTTATAATAAAGACAAAGACACCATTCTTCATGGTCATAGACAGTCCTTATTACTAGCTTATCAGTTCATCAAATGAAAAAATATATCATCTGCAATGAAGGTAGTCTTTTGCTATTTACAAAGGTTTTGAGAAACTACTGTATCTTTGCATCAAACTTCATTTTGTAGACCGACACATAAAGTATTTCTCTGAAGACAAGAATGGGGGAAGTCTTGTACTTATACCCCAAAGGTCACTTCTCAGACTTTTGTTTTTTGCTACTGAAGGTTACACAGTTTGGTCATCTCAACCTGTTTTTTATGTATATAGAATTGTCTAAAAAATTAAGGTGTTAACAAAAAGAGATTTTGGAACAATTTGACCAAGTGAGTAGTTAACAGGTCAGCTGGTCCCAATGGTAATTGTCCAAGAAATTGCTGAGCCTGTAATTGTGGTATGCAACCTATCAGGTAAATCAGTGTCTATACTAAAATGTTTAAAAGGGCTTCAGGGATCATTCTGAGAACTGCAAACAATTAACTCCAACTTCTGTAAGGCTGAACTGTTAGGTAAGGTAATAAGGAAAGGATGGGTAAACAGAAAGATAAATATAAGCACATTACATAAGAGTCAATATGATGCCTGTAGAGGGAAGTCATCCTTCTCCAATTTGTCCAAGTGAGTCAGTAGTATATAAAGAATTGATATAGTGGACTTGGATTTGGAAAGGCTTTTCTTAAGGTTTCTCAGTAGAACTTCCTAAAGCGACTAAGCTGATGAGGAAGAGGAAAGTTCTCACAGATTAATAACAGCTTAAATGATAGGAAACAATAGATGGCTAGTTTTGCACCATAAATATAGATTACTGTCATAAGCCTACTGGGATCTTTGCTCTGCAAAGCATTTATAAATTGCCTGGAAAAAGAGATGAAGAGTGCTATGACAAAGATTTTTGATAATACAGAATTATTGGAAACTAAGGCTGATTGTGGAGGGTCACAGACATCTCAAAACACTGATTGAATGGATGAGAGAATTGCAGATAATATGTAGTAACGATAAATACTGAATAATGTATAGAGGGAAAAATCATTCTAACTATACAGGCCTTGGGGCTTGCAGAACACTAGTCTAAGAAAAATGTCCATGAGGCCAGAAATGGGTAAGGAACCCCCCTCCGGCTGGTCAACGCCTTTCATGGACTGCTACATGGTGTCTGTAATGGTCATGAGCTCTTAATTTTGGCCAAGGTCAGCCTATGGTCATTCTTACAATAGCTTGTCAGAGGACATAGGCTTTGTAGAGGCCTTTTGGAGGTTTGGGCTTGCTTGATAGGAAGGAAATTATGTCTTTTCCTCATTGTAAAGGTGCTGGGATGTAGAGTAGGTGTGTGCCAGTCCTTGTGCTGCAGCAACATGAAAAGGGCTGGTTGGTGGAGGGCTGTGGCAAGTTGCTGTCTGGTGCAAGATATTTTAGTGCCTAAAGGCACCTGCCTTACCCACCCTAGTATATTGAATGATAGGAGAAAGAGGGTTAAGTCTGGGTCCAGAAAGACCACTGCACCTGAGGCACATTTCTCTGATCGCACATCCAACTCCTTTGGGAGGGGAATTGGAGCATGTGCATACGTCTACTCCTTGGAAGAATAGGAAGGTACCAAGAAGCATGTTAGCAGCCTCCTGGCAGAGGATGACACCCCTCTTACAGATCTACAGGAGGTGCAAGAAGAAAGGGCTCTCTACATACCTTTTCTTTCTGGATTCTGTTCATTCTGGCACTTGACAAGCCTTGTGGGATTGGCCACCAAATGGTCAGCATGGAGACTGGGAACAGCTGGAGCTGTAGGAGGAGGCTCAGGCAGGGAAGATAAGACTGAGTGCTGGTGTTGTCTCAGCACCTAGATGAAGACCTAATGGGAAGGCATGGGATCATCCCTTCCTTGGGCGACAGAAGTCAAACCCAAGACCTTCTTTTTCTGGAAAGGTGGTAGACAAGTACTTATATCTTCAGAATGGATTTTTGCCTGGCATCCACTAAGGCAGTCTCTTCCTTCTCACCATCTGTATCCCAGAGGGCCATATCCAAGGCTTCCTCAAGGACTCTGTGAGAGAACCGATGATGGTGGTGTCACTCCTTTATATGACTGTCTCTACACTCAGGCTGTCTTGGGGGATGAGGCTATGGATGTATCAGTGACCTCCTCTAATGACGTGAAGGAGCTCTGCTCCCTGCCATGAATTACGTTTGCTGTTTTTGTTCCCTAGGACAAATTTCCAGCACCTGCTGTCTGTCACAAACCTGGTGTCTGTGAAGGGATGGCTAGCAAAACTGGGCTTGGGATGAGCAGGATCCAGGAGGCAGTGCACAAGAGGAAGACAGTTAGGAAAGGAATAGCAGGAGAAGAAATGGTATCTTCTCCCAAGGTGCCCTCTTCCACACATTGTGGTGTTCCTTTTCACCCCCTGCTAAGGAACCTGTCTTGTGTTTGGTGGCATTGGCTAGTTGTGCATGCCTGCTGCAAGGGGGCATCATAGAACTTACATGAGCTTTTGATGGTGCTATGGATGGAGGGGAGACATCTGTGGATGTTCAACACCCTCCATTATTTAAAGGGACCATATTCCTTCTTTCTGGACCAAGGGGCAATCTCTCTGGATTTGCCCTGGGACCTAGCACGGGAAGAAGCTGTTTCCCCAGGTAGAGCAATGACCTTGGTAGAGGGATCCTTTCAAACACACAACAAAGAACTCCTCTAGCCTCCTCCATCCCATGCAGTGCCACCAGCACATGATTGGGTTTTGCTCTGGTAGCTCAGGTGGGTTCCCCTCCTGCGCATGGGTAATACTTGCCATGGGGCTGCAAGGGAGGTTCCTGCAGGGAAAAGGGGCTTGGATTATGGGATGGAAGGAGTACTTTTTGGGAGGAAGGAAAGAGGGAAGAAGGCTGAGTAAGGAGAACAGGCTCTGCTTCTGCTCTGGCAATTAGTGTGTGCCCAACCCACTGATTCATATGCAGGTAGGGTCAATTCATCTCCCTGTACTGGCTATGGGCTTGGTTTGCACAGTAGCCATTTGAGATAGATAGCCATGTCATGTAGCAAGAGCAAAGAGATTTAGGCCTAGGAGGCGGACTCTCAGTCTGACCCAGCAGTCAGCAAAGAGAAACAGTAATATGTCATACAGTTGATCTGTCACAAATCCCATTAGTAAATCAAGAATCACAGTAATAAGAGTGGCAAACAGTTTGTAGACTGAAGTATGTTCAACCAAACAAAACATCTGTAGAACAGCTATGACTAGTAAGTTAATTAAAATGATACATTTACTGTAATTTATGAGTGAAACTAGGGTCTAAATTCACTGAGTACATAAATGGTTGGAAATGATTAATTTGCTTTTATTAAATAAGAGGGAGGACTAGAGAGTGCTATGTTCTGAGCAACTGACATGTGATAATGACTGGTCCTGCAGAAAAGCATAATAGAAAGTTGTCTGAGTCACTCATTAACATCTACCACTGCCCTTTCTGTAAATTATAAGTCATTAAAGCCCAATATAGCTACTCTGGAACTTAAATAGTAATTTTTACCTTACTAAAATGTTTCATTTGGATTTACTGTAGTAGTCTTAGAGGCTGAAACTCTTAGTATGAGCAGGTTGGAGAAAGTAATTGTGATATAAACCTGATCCAGAAAGCCAAAGTCTTGTTTTATATTACTGTATTGAGGGATAAAAGTTAATTTAAATTGTTTTACTGTCAGTTCATTCCTTGGTTTCACTACAAAGTGTGCCATTATTGCTGGCAGTTCAGTGCTCTTAAAACATGTATCTTCTAAGAACAGAGTGAGAACATCACCTCATTTCTTACAGATCATCAGATGTCCGCCAGTTGGGGGATCTGTGTCTTAGATTGAATTTAAATCAACAGTTTAGATGTGAAAGACTCGATATCTCATTAGCAATCCCTTGATCCACCCAGTTCCCCTGGGTGCTGTTTTAGAATGATAATCCAAATCATTCTTCAAATCTTTATAAGCAATCAGTTTTAAGTGCAACTCTTAGAAGATAAGACTTTTCCTGCTAGTTAGTTCTAAAAAAAAACCAACAAAACAAAAGAAACAACAACAAAAAAAAAAAAAACAAAAAAAAACAAAAAAAAAAACCAACCCAACACAGGTGAGCTAGAGGCTTTGATCAGACAGGTATTCTTTTTAAGTCAGATTTAGTAATTTTAGATTTTGTTTCTGCATGTCTGATACTATGCTGGAAAATAATCCAAATACAATATTAAAAAAGGATGAAGAGCTTCAAAACAAACCTCCTAGCCAATTTAGATTGGGTTGAGTGCTTGAAATAGTGCAATAAATCTCTTCTTTAATGTACAAAATTATTTTTTACCTGACATAAAGGTAACTTCCAGGTAACTTAACCTTACCAAAAAGGCTCATAGATTTGGCTAAACTTCAAAACTTTAAAATTCAAAAATCCTCTGACAAAGCACTGAGACTTTCTTTAAAAGTTTCAATGTCACTATCTCACATTAATAGTTTCCTTAATAGGGTGCCACTCATGTTACTTGTTCTCCCTGTTATATGGTCAGGGCCTTTGTAGGTCTTTGCTGAAAGCTAGATTTGCTGGTGTAAATAGGAATTGAGTTTATTCCTTTTCCTGGAACAGTAATGAGATCATCACATCAGCTTTGTGTTGTGATGTGATTAAGGTTGCACTGTGACTCAGTTACCTTGTCCTGGAGGACAGAGTTATAAGATTGACAGCCACAGTGCCTATAGGAGCAAAAGGGAGTATCTTGTGGCAGACATCCAGATGTTCATTCTGTGTCTGAAAACATTTAAGACCCATGCTTTTAAAAGAATACGGTGTAAGAGTATATAATGACTTGTTTTTTAACAAGAATCTGTCAGCTTTCATTTCCGTAACTGTGTTAATATGTAAATTGTTGACCTAATCAGGTTAAATGTATGGGCTGCAACATCTAATTTTCAGGCACACCTTGTTCATGGTAGTTGTGCAATAGCAAATGCAAAACAATGATGTAATTAGCTGCTCATCAGCAAAAATGAGGAGTTTTTACTTGAAACCTCTAAGAGAAAACAAACTGCTTTATTAAGTTAGAAATGCTTTCTTTGGAACCTGTGTGTATTTATTATGAAAATTACCATGTGATAATAGTACTTTATAGTTTTTTTCCCATAGTCAAAAAGAAAATGAGAGGAAAAAAATATCCATTTCATATCCCAATTAGATCATAGCTGAAAGCTGGGTTGTTGGTAGCCAGTTTTGTGCACATTTTGATACGATTGTCTATTCAACTGAAGCCAAGACTGCAGAAGTGGCGGTGCTGTAAGCTAGGTATAAGGTTCACAGCCTGATCTGCGTGGGCGAAGTTTGTCAGAACACTTGCATTCATTAGGATTGGCTTTAGTCAGGGGTATCCATTCCTTGAATGCTAAATTCACTCACGAGATAAAAGCAAAAAGCTGATGCATGTATAAAATAAGAAAATGTTTGTTCTTCTGCTGATACTGAAATGTAATATATTTTGAGATAACAAAAGCCATGAAGGATCATTTTCTCCCTGAAAGACTTAATCGTATGGTTCAAGATTGAAGTTTAACTTGTCTCAGCAAGCATTTCATAGCCAAATAAACACTGCATCACAAAGCTGGTTAACATTCAGCCACAGCAGCTGGGCTCATATTTATTAAAATTTTCCCTAGGACTTGCTCTGCACTTTTAGAGAAAAGTCACTTCCCTAATTTTTTCTCTGTAGACATTGACTTCTAGGCTGTTTGTTCAAGATAAGCATCAAAATGAGGATGCAAAGGTCAATCTCTGCTGAATTACAGAGTTACAAAGAGAAACAGTCAGTTTGTCTTCCAGAGAATGTTCTCCTATCCAAATTAAACTGTTTGCTTCCTGCAGGAAAAAGGGTTTCTTCTTTGGGAATTCAGCAGATTTTGTGTTTGTGGAAGGACAGACTCCTTTTCTTGTGGACTGACTTCTTCACTGAAAGTTTTATCACTTCAGCTTTCTACCTCCTTATCTCCACCTTTTAATGACAAAAGTCTGTGAGCTCATGGTTTAGGCTCTGAGATGCTGGCTGCAGTGGAGTCTGCTGCCCTGCCTGATCCACCACCACCTCCACTTTGCTGTCCTGCCTTTCTGCTGTCCCAACTCCACAGACTTGGAAACATGTCTCAGCCCAGTGTTAATGCAGGACCATGTGACTAATGGATGACATAACTCAATTTGGATAACTTTTCTAAAAGTAAGGATGCATTAAAAATAATTGTGCTAGCATCTTTCTTCTTTGATAGCAATTTCTTGCTCAGAATTTTAACATTTAGCGAGCTTTTAAAATAAGGACATCCATCACGGTGCCATCAAGGCAAAGGAGTTGAGGGAGCTGTTGCCTGCTCAGTTGGAAATTAATACTACATTGCCTGAGACAAAACAACTGACTGTATGGGCACCCCAGTCTTTTACAGCATGGAGTAAAATGGGTTAGTGTAAATCACCAACAGTGGTGGTTCAAGCCAGCCTGCTTAACGTTAGTTAAGCATTATAGTGGGTGCATGTATACATAAATTTCACATTCTGGCTGAGTGGTTGGTAATTTCTTAAACTGCTTTAACTCAAGTACTTGTGATTGTTTGACTCTTTACTTAATTGCATGATTTTAATTGAGCTAAAATTTGTTTAACTATGTAATGGAGAAGATAAGCTGCAATATCTGTGGTAACAGTGCCAGACACAGCCTTCATGGAGAGGGTGAACAATTTAAGCAGATATATTGTAACATTCATTTCTTGACACTGTGATATATTCCTTCTTGCCTTGTCCCACTTTGGTGATCACAACTGGCCAGTGGCATTAGGACAAAATTGTCCTTCCCATGCCCACCAGCCACACAGACAGCTAGTCTCCTTCCCCTTGCTTTATCTGCCATGAGTTATTACGCAGAGTTGTCATGCATTGCCCTTCTTTTTATACTGTCAGGGATGAGTTACCAGCTACTTGAGTTTATCCTTAAATAAAATGAGCCTTGGTCTTCCCTGACTTCTTTTATTAACAGTAAAGCAGTACATATTGCCATTCATGTCACTAGTTAGTGACATCATGTTGGACTCGCAGTCTTTGTATCTTTTTCTTTTATTGTTGATAGAAGACTGCCAGGTTGAAGAGCTTGATCCTTTTTGCTCCCTAGCATAATAAGAGAACTTCTTGCGTGTGTTGGAAATGGCAGCTGATAAGAAAATATGAAGATGACTGTATGGCACTGTATTGAGAGAAAAAGGTGATTTATCTTCTCTTTGCAAGTTTCCCCTGTAAATCATTTAACCTTGTCTTAGAGCCCTTTTGTTTTTGCAGTTGCAGTAAAGAAACTCCACAGTGTTTATATTCATCTGTATCTTGAAATATTATTATAAAGAACAGTAAGAAGGCATTATGTTGGGGACAGCTGCAAGAGTTTCTCTTACACACAAGCTGCCAGGAGCTGGAACTCAATGAATTGATAGAAGCATAGGAAAAGCTACTTAGGAATCTCTTCCTGCCAGTCACCAATGAAACTGTGATGGTCAGCCAAGTGTGGGTAGATGCGAGTTGAGGTAGGGAGAAGAAAATAGATATGAAATTGCGAAAACTCTAGTTTCTTGATGTCACTGAAACAGCAGGGCTCATAAAGGGTGAAGCATGTGGAGTCCAAACACAACTTAATGAAATGGCAAGTGTTGACAAAAACCAAAATATGAACATACTGATGACTTTTGTGAGATGCAGTGAGTGGGGATGATTCTGAAGTAACTATGAACACGTACTTGCAATTTGGCCTATTGAACTCTTCATTCTACATTAAATCTTATTCTGTTTATTTGGAATAAGTAGTGTAAGTCTGAAAGTATGTGTGTCTGGATTAAGTGCAGATTTGGGCTGCCATTTTGGTTGATGGTTGTTTTTACAACTGACATTGAAGTATTCAGTCAATCTGTAATGGCTGCTCTTTAATGACACTGATGGAGCGGGGATCAAATATGAGATCTGCCCTTAATTTCAGAGAGCAGCAAGAATGAAAGGTCTTTATTCCAGTGGCTGGTATACTGCGAACCCATGTTCCTGGGGGAAGTTTCTTACCTCCTTGTTTGGAACATATTTGCTTTCCAAACTGCCCCACCCCCCGCCAATGATTAGCACTGTGCTGGTATTTGGGTACTGGGAGCCCCATATGATTATGAATAGATACAGGAGCTGTCTGAAAAACAGTACTGCTGTGTTCAGCAATGAGAAATACTCTCTCCTTTCACACAGACAGATGTTTTGCTTTGGATTGTACAGGGAAACTGGCAGTTCTGAGACCTGCAACCTGCTTATTCGATGCATAATTCAAAGCCAGTGTAATTCTCAGTGACTATCACTGTTGTTTTCATTATGGAGTCCTAATTCATTGTTTCTGTGGGCACAAAAGGATTGCCAGACTCATTTGGTGTTTCAGTGCACTGTAATTTTACATAGTGCAATACTGTTGAGATTGCCTAGCTGTGTCATCTGTTGGGCTCATCACTATTACTTCCTTTTGACCTCCTCTCTGTAATTGCACGTGGATGACTTACTAGCTGCCGTAAAGATACTTAAATGCAACTGGACTCATTAAAAAAAAAAATGTGAATAGACCAAAATGATTCTCTCCGAGGTCAGCGAGGACCAACTAGGTAGCTCTTTGCTCTCTCCTAGGCAGTCAGAGCCATCTGTCACATGACAATAAGCAAGCATCGATTTCAGAAGTCCATTTGTTTTTATGATAGTTTTTACAATTTTATGGAAATTGAACCATTACATAAAGCATAATTTTCCTCAGAAATTGGTGTTTTATGGACTTATATCCCTGTTCAGTCATTTACATTCCTAGTTGCTTTTTACATAAAGCATAAATATAATGATGCTTTTCTCCCCTCATAAAAAATCATCAGACCTTTTTTTGTCTTTTTTTTTCAATATATGAAAGACTATCCATGTTTGGTACTTAAGAAACCTCAAGGGTTCTACGTCCAAGTTTTATGTGTCCATAGAAACCAAGTCTGTAGGGGCTACAAAGGAACTAATGTTTAATGCTTTAATGCTTTAATCATTTAATTTAGCTCAAAATCATAGTTCATAATGATTTTCTAATGAGATTTTGCTACTCTTTTTATTCTTTGTCTGTATTTTTCATAATCTGTGTTAGTTCTTAATTTAACTCCTCATATTCCTGCTGTTCTTGGAATAGTAAATCTAAACATTAAGTCAAACTGTATGGACTTTTAGTTGTTGGAGTCTTGTGTTCCAGTCCAGATTATAACCAATGTGAGCATGAGCTTTCCAATTTTGTTTCATCCTCTATGAAAGTTAATCAATGCCATAGAAGGATTCTGCTCAGGGGAACCTGGGGATTTTTCATACTAGGTCAGACTTGAATTGCACCAGTGGATCTGTATAGGACAACTTGACAGCATCTGTTCATGTCACTCTGCCTTTGTCAAGGCATAGTAGTCTTTTATCTTTATGAGGAGCATTTTAAAGCAGGACAAGGGAAAACATCAGGATGGAGGTATTATTTTTTTGGAGGCTGTATGCATTAAAACTCAAATTCCTCAGTAAACTGCAACTGCTTGGCAGTTCCTAGGGGTTTGTCCAGTTCACCTGGGCATCACAGGCACAGCTGCTCAGGTGTTTGTGTCCTTAGATATAAAAACATGTATGAAATTGGTGATTGCTTGGTTGCTTGCATACTTCTCCTGTACAGTAATTGCCATTTAAAGGTCAGCACTTTCCAATCTGTTCTGGGTGTCACTGGTTTTCCTAATAGTGAGAAGATGAGTTATCTGTAATAATGATGCTTACCCTTACAAGTGTATAAATATTTGAAATTATTTGAGTCGTCATAGCACAAAATGTGGCAGTGAAAGATCTAGGTTCAGCTATACTAGATGAACATGAAAAGAACAGAAGGCTTTCCCTAACCCATGGAGCATATCAATGAAAGTTGGATACAACTCCAAAAAAACTTTGCAGTCAGACTATTTTATGATTTTCAGAGAGATATAAGGGATGAGAGATGCTGGAATTCAGGGATCTTATTCATGAGTTGAATTATTAGGCCACAAAAGACAGTGGTACTGGAAAAAGAGGAATCAACATTTAAAAGGGACTGGAAGTTACTTGCCAGAAGCTATTGAAGGAGAAAAGTTGTTGAAGAGAAAGAGAGACCATGAAGGCCATTTGAATATGAGAGATCCAGGGAATTATGAACTTCAGGGGAAATCTAGATATGCAGAGAACCTGTTGCATTGTTTTACAGTATGTGTTCCTGACTGCTTTTAGGTTTTTTTGCTCTAAGACAACCAGGAGCCTCTAAAGGAACATAAAGATAGGATCTGAGCCTAAACTGGACCTGCTGTGGTAATAAAAAATTATTCCAGTGGATTTCCCCATTCCTTTTGTAAGGGGGAAGTCATACGAGACCATCAGGGTGAGCTGTACCTGAGAGGTTGTGGTCTCATCAGACCCAGAAAGGTGAGGACAGGCGGCTGCCGGGGAGCTGCAGGAATAGGGATCTGGGGGCTTGTGAGGTTTGTATAAGCTCAGTATGTGGCCCCATTTTGCTAAAGCTGATGTTTGAGGCCAGCTGGGATCATTGTTTGGACAGAGTGAAACTAGTCTGAAGTGGTACCTCAGGGAGTTGTTGGCATGCAGATGACAGATGAACCTGCGTTTGCAGATGAGATCACCAGCAACAGGGTGGCAAGTGGTTTTTTTTAATGTCATATTGATGTTGGGCTTACGAGCACGTGTAACTTGTCAACACTACAACACTATGTAGAAGTCTCCTGTAGCACCTTTGAGACACCTTTTGCCAGGCAGGACTGCAGTTTACTTTTGCTAATGAAGTTCCTGTGGACAGCTGGTTCTAATGGATGTGAAGAGGTTGCTCTGTCCCGTTCTGTTAAGTCAAATATTTTAAACTCACTAGTTACAGAGGATGGAAGCTGTGCTAATGGATATTTTCTGGGTTATAAAGACATCTTATATTTCCTGAAAGCGAGGTGAGAACACTGCTAACAATAAAAACCAATCAAAAAATCAAACAAGACGGAGAGCAGTCTTCTGTTCAATAATTACCCTGCGGTTTTACGACTCTCCTCTTATGCTTAGACAATACCCCTTAGAGTTGGTAATTTTACAGTTTTACAACTATCACGGAGCTTGTCTTTGTGTGCGTTATGTATATGCTGAAGGGCAGAGAATAGCTTCAAAGTGGAAGGTGTCAAGAAACGTCCAAAATCAATTAACCATTATATAGCATGTGGGAGACATTCCTTGTCTCTCTGTGAATAGTCCTCGAGACAGCGTGGCTTTCAGGCTGCCAGGAAACTGGTACGTTTCCAAGTTACCGGTGGAAATTGCTTTGAACTTAGAATAAACCTGCACACACATACAAATTAGAAGAAAACAAAACACGTTGAATGAAATCTTGGCCTTATCAAAGTCAAAAGGAGTTTGCTGCTGACTTCAGTGGAACAAGAATTTTATCCATAAAGAGGAAAAAAAAATATTTTTGAACTCTAAAATCAGAGCTAAGCTGTCTGATGTAGGGTTCTTTTTTGTCACAGATACCTGCTTGTTTTCACATGTATTTGCAGGATCTGAAGGCCACAAAGTCTTTGTAATTGTGTGTCTGCAATCCCTGACTGCAATATGCTTGCCAAAGCACACCTGGAACACTCATGCTTTTGTAACTTTCATTTCTTGTTTTTATGGTCCAGCAACATTGCTCAGGCCTGTTCAAATGAGTTGGCAATTAGTAACATAAATATAACTTGTCCAACTTGATTCGTTCATCCCACACACACGTTCTGTGTCTGTCTCTCTCCGGCTGAACCATGTGTAGAGAGAAGAGAAGTAAGGAAGCATGCTGTGATGGGGGGGAATGCCAGGAAGGTTTTTACCCTTTTAGAATGAGCTCTCATACATTACGGAGAGAGCAAAAATAACTTGTGGCTATCCTAGTGCGGTATCTCTGCGAGCACACTGTCCTCGGCTGCTCCTCTGTTACACTTGCATAGCCTGGCAAGAGTTATCATTAGTTTTCATTAAACAACCTGTAAATTGTTTGCACCTCAGTGCTTTGAAGGGTCCAGTCCCACGTGCCTGCCTCAAGCATGTCTAACAAGTGCCAGATTAAACACCTCACAAAAGACCACTGTAGATATCTGGGATTTTTTTGCTGGTTTTAGTTGTTTTGGGCTTATTAAAAAAAAAAAAAATCCTGCCACGGATATAAAATTGCCCTAATAGCTAGAGTGCTCTGCTGGTAAATGAGAGTTCATGCTTAACTTCTCCGACCTGGAGGGCCACGATGCCTCTTGCCTCCCCGCCGAGTCCCCGTGCCATGGTGTTATTCCCTCACTGTGTGGGAACCATCCAAACCTCCCTGCCTCTCCCCATCCAGTGGAAACTGCTGCAGCAACAAAAATGTGACCTTCACTACTTCCCTAGAAAAGGGGAGAGGACTACCGGAGAGCATGGGAACCCATAGCCTGGCATGGGGGCACTGAGAAAAGGTTTGGAGTTGTGGTCTCTGCTGTCTGGACCATGAGTTTTCATTTGCTGTGTTAGCAGTCTGAGCTCCAGAGAGGAGAGGGAATTCAGATAACCTCGTGCTCAACATGCAGGTTTCCACGCCCTTCAGCAGCTAAGCACACCCCATGCACTGTGCAGGTATCTCAGTCTCTGCTCAGGATTCCTCTTTGGGGGCTGACACCTGTAACGTAATCATCACAGCCTCTACTTTATATGCTTCAAACGCTTTATTGGGTCTGGCCCTTCATTACACAAAGGTAGGGCTACATTACTTTGTAAGAGTAAGCAAGCATGGAGGCCTACAGAAGTGACGGATCCATGTGATCTGTCATGGGAAGTGACGGGATCTGTTGGATATATCTGCTCTGGGCAATGCCAGCTCAATGTGTATGCTTGGAGAGGGATTTATTTTGAAAGAAATATTTATATTTAGTAAGTCTGAACACAATCAATGGATCCATTAGTTTTATTTCACATAGATGCTCACCCGAACGAGTCCCTGTTTGCGGTATATTCTTGGTTAGTGTGCTCCTCTGTTAAGAAGGAACGGCTGCATATTTCTGACCATGTTGTCGTGAGTTGTGAATGACAAACCAAGTGACGTGCTTTATTTGATTACTGCAGTGCCTGTGAATAGCTCAGCGTTGACAGCCTGGGACGAAAAGTACCATTAAACGCCCTGGGATAGGCATAAGATGGGCCGCAACACTGGGAGATTTTCTCCTCCAGCCCAGGAATTGTGCCTCATTTCTGAAGTTACCATCCCATTGACTTATTTGCTGGGCTGTCACATCAGCTATAGTGATGTTTTTGACACCACTATATTCTGTGACATTTGTTCCTTAAAAAATAGGAACACAGTCACACTAAGCAGCTGCGAATAGCCATCAACTTTCAATCGCCACCAGCCCAGACAGCATTTGAAACAGCAGCTTTGGGTGGGGATGAAAGGCTCTGAGTCCTACTGACAGTGCCTTCAGCCAGTCAAAGGTAGCAGCAGGAATGAGAATTCTGAGATGCACATTTAAAATTGCGGGGACAGCACTTGCTGTGAAGACATTATTTGAAATGGTGTCTAGGGAGCAATAGGAGTGTGCTTAATTCTTCAAACTTTTTTATTCATTCTGAAAACTTAATTTTTAAAAATATATTTCGTGTCCTTCATAGTTCTGTGGAGTTCGTGCACAGAAAAAAAATATACTGGTGATTGTTTTTACTGCAGTATTAGCTGAAGATACAATTTCCATTCACAGAAAAGCCTCCAGTTGGGCATTAAGTGGTACTTTATTCGCAGCATGTGTTGATAGCCAAGTGATGTTGACATTGGACCTCTGAGTATCTGGTGGTTCTGATAAACCAGCCCCCAGCAGCTCCTGTGTTACCTGTGTGGCTGCTCTCAGCCAGTGTTGGTAAAGTTGAGCAAGAGCTTGAGCTAACTAATCCTACAAAGGTAATTAGCTTAACTGTATTACATTTTGAGGAAAAAGTAAAGCAGCATCATTTTATGAGGTAAAAATATTAAGCGTGTTTGGGAAACAGAAAAAGCCAGTTTGTGAGAAAGAGCATTTATGAAATGCCTTGCTTGTATCTGTGCATGCAGGCATGGTGACAGCTTGTAGAAAAGCATCTGTTGAGCGTGGAAGTGGTAAACATCTCTAGCAGTTGTTTATTTGAGAAGATAACACTTGAAGGTGCAGTGAAATATGCTCCTGAGGCCTTTCTTCAACGAAAAAATGTCCTTATTTTTACCCAGTCAATATTTTGTATTATTTCCCAGTTTATTTCACAAGCATCAAGCCGACGGTTTACTTGAAACCTCAACAAAGCAGGAGAATTTCTTTCTCTTCAAAATGGTGAGAGAGTAGTTTACTAGTTAGGTCATTTAACTCAGTCATAAATTAGAAAATGTGAGTTATGAATAATCAGAGAAAGCAGCTCAGTATTAATGAAACCAGCCCTAAGAAAAGTAATTGTCCCATAGGTTTCTGTGCTTTCTTGAAACTTGAATTGCAAAAATAACTTCTTAGACCAAGAATCCAAAACTCCTTGATTTATTAGTGAAGACAATTTTCCAGCAAATGTTTTATGTTATATCTTTTCCTGCACTCACCTTTACTAGCACCATAATACCTGAAGAGCTATCCTAAATTTTAGGAAATACTGATCTTTACATATCAATTACGGTATTCCTTACTGCTTATCCTTGTTTAATAGAATTGAAGAGAGGAAAGCTGCTGAACACCTATTAGCTTAATAAAGAAAAGTCAGTTTGAAATTGTTATTGAAATGCAGTGACTGTACAACTAAACTGAGATTTAATTACATTTTTAATTAAAGGAGTAGCTATTGATTATGTCATTGAATATGTGTTGTAGCCAGCCCTAACAAATAGCAATATTACAAGAGATCATTACACTAGTTGTTAAAATTCTAAGTGAACAAGAACTAGAACTGGTGTGGATAAAAGATACAGCGATGCTGGGTAGAAGAAAAAGATAATGACATGTGAAAAATGCATTCAGTTCTAAAAGTTTGCTTACTGATGGTTTTATGTGCTGTCATAATTTATTTTCACCTATGGAACAAACTGAAGACAGAACCAGAACAAATTTTAAATAAGAAACATGGGTAAAGTTTTATTTTGGGTCTTGAAAGTGAACAGTGATTCAAACAATATTTCTCATTAGCTTTATGTGAAGCAGGATCTAATATGTCGTATGCGAGAGACCTTCTGATCACGCAGGGAGCAATCAGATCTACTACACAGCCTGATAGCAAATAAATGCTAGCAGTCAGAGCAGTAACAGCATGGGAGTACTGACAAAAACCGTAGGCAGCTGTGGTCCAGCTGGCTACAGGGCACTGACAGCTCACCCTGTATTCAGCCTGCAGCTTTCCCGCTCCTGCAGCATTGATCCTCTCCCAGGCCCGTGGCGTGGATGCCTGGTGGTAGGTAGAAAGCAGTTTTCTGGACACCGGTGATCAGGGGCAGGTGTGGAAGCCTGTGTGAATCCGTACAGACGCGTTTTGTCTGTGCAGGTTCTCCACTTGGGCGTGCAGGTAGCACTGCCGGCTGGATGGGTCTGTTCTTCACCAACACCCCTTGGCTTGTGTGAAGCTGTCAGCTGATGCTCTCAAGAAAGTGTGTCCTGTATTTGTTTTAGACTTAATTTAAACAGTCTGCTCATGATGTTAAAGGCCTGATCCTTCCCTTCCTTGTGGTCCCACCTTTACTGCTGAAAGGATCTTACTGAAGCATTGTATTAGAGAGGGGAGTAGCCCCTATGGATGGATATCACAGCAGCCCATTGCCTGTGGCTGAAAGCTGCTCTGAACAGTGAAGTGTAGTAGGGAGATGGGGCAGATGATCTCATGGGTCTTTCTGTTCTGTCTGTTACGATTTCTGTGCATATAAAGCCGTTTTAATCCTTTCCATTCAAATTCATTGTATCCACAGAAATGTATTCTTAATAATGGCGCAAGGCTCGCTGCAACACGGGCAAGCTTATAGTCAGACCCTGTGACTCAGCTGGACTAAGTTATTGTTTTAAATAGAGCATTTTAGAAACAAAACTTTTTCTTGATACGGGTTTTATAGTTGAGCATATTTTGAATGTTCTGTCTATGTATAATGCACAAAAGCTAATTTGTTAAAAGGCTCTGAGGGGTGTACAGTTGTCAGCACCCAAGAGTTAGGTTGTATTAGAATTAGAGATATCTGTAACCTTTATTTGACCTCATAGTTTTATGGAGCATGATCCAGTCTTCAGTGGCCTTCCTCCCGCTGCGACCTCTTAATCTTTCAAGTGTGCAGAATAAACAAGGGGCATAAATGTGGCAAGTGCAAAGAACGTGGCAGCGACTGGTGAGCTGCAGAAGTTAGGGGGAGCGTTTGGTAGAGGCACGAGCACTCTTTAGGAATAGAAAGCAACGTCTCGTAGTGAAAGCACTTTTCTCCCTGTATTGCGACTGTATTGCTACTATTACGTGGGGTGTTGTTCTCACATTCAGAACCCAGATTACAAAACGTCTTCTGTGTCTAACGGGTGACAAATAAAGAAGAACGGATTACTGAAATATAAACTGAAAGGGTCAGATATAACCCTCAAGAGAGTAAAAAGGTTTAATGACCTGTGATCAGGATTTACCAATGATTTGTACATAGGTAATGGCGTCACTGTTTTTTTTCAACACACAGGATACATTTTACTTTACTTCAGACAGGTCCCTGTTCCTGTTTTTGCTTAACTACAGGATGTTATGATTATAGATGTAGTGACAGTGTTGTTGCAGAATCGCTGCTGATAAATTATGGTGGGATGGCAGCTGTAAATACAGCTTCCTTTGTGATTTAAGAGGGAGATGTGACGGTTTATCGCCCAGATGCTTGATCAATGGTAAATAGGGCCAGCCACAGCATGCTAAAGCTTAAAAGTCCTTGCCAACTTTTGGGATTAGAAGTTGTCATTTCAAGCGTCAACTCCTCCGGTATTGAAATAATCAGCTGCTCTGGTCCTCCTTTTTTCCTTTCTCTTTGGCCAAGATTTATTTACTTTTGCAAGTAGGAACTGACACGCAAGCCTTTTTTTCAGTAATTTTTTGAGATAGGAGACCTTCTTTAGCAAGCTGCCAAGCATTCAGTGTCTGTCTGTACACAGCGCCGTGCGACTTCACGTCCTGTCCCCCGTGACCTTCCCATTCACCTGCTTAACTGGTCAGGAAATGTGCAGCCGCTTGGAGCTGCGTCGTTACACTACTTAAAGCTGGAGAAACAATAAACCAGTCATTACAGATTAGCATGATAACACACACCAGCAGCAAAATCAGCTATAATCAGGATTCACTTGACACAAAACTGCATATAGTTCTAGTGACTCAGTCCCCTGCTCTGTAGGTGACAGTCCTGTGCAGATAATATTCCTAATGACTGATGGGGGGCAAGAAAAATTTCAGTATGCAACTGCCAACGTTGCAGTGATTTTAACCTGGCTCCTCTCTGAGAAACCCCACGTGTCCTGATCTGAAGGCTGATACAAGCTTGGTTATTTTTTCCCTGAAGTGAGAAATGGAAATGACTGCCTCCCCAAGATCTCCCTGGAATTCAGATTAAATGGGGCTTGTATTTGCATTGGTACTAAGGATGAAATCAGGATTGGCAGACTGCGATGTGTGAATTTGCACACATACAGGGACTCAGAACAAGAGTGAATCTCATTAATTAAAAGCGAAGACATTTTAGATGGTCAGTGCCTAAAATTCAATCCTGTTCGGTAGAAGGGGCTTTCTCTTGGGTCTCTTTAATGTCACATTCCATTTAGAATTGTAATAAATGCTGTAACTTGTTTCCCTCTCCCCTATCCCACAAAAAATGACAGAGAGGAATTTCTTGCTAAGCCTTTGATAACGGTTCTTTCTTTTTGTTCCAGATAACTTCAAACGAGAAGCGCTCAGAGAGCCTGAAGAATGATGGCGATGCTCTTATCCAAACTCTAGAGAGCCTGGCCCAAACTGCCAGGTGAGTTCCCTCAGGCTTCCAGGAATTTCCAGGGCTGAGAACCCTCGCCTCCTCTTTTGTCTGCGATGGTCTTCTCCTGTAATCGCCTTCTGTGCAGTGCAAGATTCTCAGGTTTCTGTCCCTGGCCCCCCTCCCTACACTGCTCTCCCCCAAACTACTCTCATTCAGAGCTTGCCGGCGTTTCTTCCGCGGCGGCTGCGTGCTTTGATCCCCAGCTGCGGCGAGCTGCAGTGTGCTGCACAGTCCTGCTCAATGCGTGTGCACATGTGTCGATTTTCTGGTTTTTTAATATATTATTTTATTCCAAACACTTGGCCTCTATAACCGGATACTGGTCAGTGGTTCTTGGCGGAGTGGGCTAGATGCACAATGCGATGTTTGTGCCCTGTTTTAAAGTAATTGTGTTTGGTGCAATTGCAAGCTGATTACTTTCAAATGCGCAGCTGAAGAACAGAACTACTTTTGTTTAAGAATACCTGTGGCTTCTTTGAGAAGGCACAAGACTTTGGGGAATGCCATGGCCTCCTCTGCGAGAACAGAGGTGCTAGTCCCAACAAGTTGGCCAAACCTCAGCTCATCTCCCGTAGACTTTCCCTCATCTAATCCCCCTTGGACATATGAATGAATGAACTGCTGTTCTCTGCCCCTTGAAACAAGTTTCACACTCCTGCTGTGGGCTGTTGGGCTGCATTTTGCTCCTGGTTGAACTAAAATTGGTAGAGAAACTGTAGTTTGTAGATCAGTTTTTGAAACACTAAGATAACCTTTTCGGTGCTCTTTGTGCTCCCAAATGCAGGCTTTATATGGGTCAGTTGTTTGGGAAAATGGGCTTCTCGACATTATGGCAGGGTGTACCCTGTGTTGGAAGAAAGGGGGGATGTGGGCAGATGTGGAGAGGAAATGTTGGGACGTGGTGAGTGTAAGGAGATGCACCCTGAGGACTAACCAAACCTGTCGAGAACAGTCTGCATCCCTCTCGCATACTCAGCTGCTGACTCACGGGTTTTTGGTATGACACATTAAATTATCTAACTGAAATAAAACGTCAGCTCTCCCCAAGGGAGACACTGGCACCACCACTGAAGATGACAGTGGCGAAAGACAGGGTTTTCTTCTTTTAGAACTAGTTTTCTCTCTATTTTGTAGCATTTCAGCATTAGATGCACTAGACAGCTCAGTTGCTGTCTTTGAGTTTAATTTTCTGGCTTCCTCTAATTGTCTATTATCTATACATTTCTGTACTCAGAAAACCACACACTACAGAGTCCAGAATAAACAGCACTCACTCTTATTTGACACAAGATGCTCAGTAGACCAAATTCTAGCTGGTGCCAGGGGCAAGTGTGTTGATACATTAGGGTAAGCCAAGTTCCTTTGCTGTGCCGAGCTCCCACTTTGCAGCCGCAACAGGGGAGCCCCCAGGAGCTCATGGATTTCATTTCCCCTCCTGCCCTTCTTTGGGGAGCACGTGTCCCTATCCAATTTGCCTCCAGAGGAAACTGGGAGGAATTCGGCCTGGATCTTGGGGCTGTAGTGGACTCAGACATGGATGAATTGGTGACAAGCAGGCAGGAGAAGCCTGGGGTTAGCAAGCTTAATCAGCTTTACCTGAATGGCCGTTTTGTTTATGGAGGTTGTGGATGTTCTGCATCTCCCCCGATTCTCTTATGTGGCATCTTTCCCAGAACATTCCTTGTGACCTAATAAACTTCGTCTCCTCACCTGTGCTTTGAACCCTGTTAAGAAGCCTCTCTGCATCTCATGCGGAACTGGAAATGTTTTAGAGAAGGCTACAACCGAGATCCTGGATCTAAGCCATCCTGCGAGTAGTCTAAACTCCCAGGCCTTTCCACCCACATACTATCACTGGATTGAGGTGACTGAGGAGTGGTTTTGCTTTGCTCATTTTTTACAGACAGGTTTCTCATCTTTCGCTCTGCCTGCGCGGCAGGAGGAGGATACCAGCCAAGCAGTCAGGTGCTGGGAGAGGGGCACTGGTTGGCCTGCGGGCTGTGTTCGGGGCTCTCCTGCTGCCATGGAGCAGCCGTGGGTTGCCAAACGCCTCCTCTGTGATACATCCTCGGCTAGTCAGAACAGGCAGTTTTGAGAGTGACACATAAACAACCCATTCTGCTTAGCAGTTACGTGGAATCAAATCTACACTTTAAAATGTGGGATCGTAGCCATTTATTTTTCAGCAAAGACAGTTGCCAAGATGACTTTGTTTCAGATGACTAAATTTTCTGGTTTAAACTGCTGCTCATTAAGACATTGGCTTACATAGTGAGGACTGATCATTTGGGTTTCCTGGCTAGCTCTGCATTCCCCAAACCATGGAGTGTTGGTAGGTATTTGTCATTAGCAGCAACTGAGGAAGCTGCAGCTTGGTCTACTAGTGTCCTTTCTAAGCTAGAGATGAGGGATGGTAGTCTATAAAAAAACCCAACTTGTTTCTGTGGACTAGCAGTAATGGGTTAGAGCCTCTGTTCCAATGTTTGTTAGAAAAACCATGTGTTTCCAGAACGAAAAAATTAGGCAAAATACATATAATAAAAACTTAGGTGAGGAAGCAAAGGGGGAAGATCCCACCATTCAATCTCAAACCTGCAGAGCTGTGTGGTGGGGCAGTCGGTCTTCCTTGCAGCAGGTGGACAACACCGTGAGTGGAACTGCCTCCCTGCATGGCGAAGCACCGCTGCGTTAAGAGGGCTGTACGTGTGAAAACACATTTTAAAACATTTTTTTTTTCTGTCAAGCTGAAAGTGTAGCTTCATGGCGGGGGGGGGGGGTAGATAATTTGTGTCCTCTTTTTACAGAGGCAATTGAGTGAGGTAGCAGTTACTGTGGATTTGAGGCAAAATTCATTTTTACACAAGATTTGGTACAGGGCAGACTCACTGGTTGCATGTTGCTGCTTAACAGAAAAGCAGGGCATGCAGTGTAGTTAACGGCTATTAGGAATTTTCCAGCAGAGTTGAAGACAAATGTGGGATTTGAACAAAAAGTTTTCCCCTGAGAATGTCTAATAGATGTTGCTGTTTTTAATTCCTAGCTCTCATGCCGACGTTGCTGTTGCTTCCTTGGCATTTGAAATTCTCAGAATGGTAGGACATGAAAATATCAAGCCGACCAAGTGAACCATTTTTGGCTGGCCTACTGAAATGCACAAGTTGTGTGTGCCGCTCAGCACCTCATTCCTGCAGGAACATCATCAAATGAGAGACGTAACTGATTTAGCAAGCTAAGCTGTAGCCGTGTACGGGCACACATGTGACCTTGGGAGGCTTTAGGGAGTTGGGGGGGGGCAGTTCTTTTTTTGTTTGTTTGGTTTTTAAACCCCCATAAGGATGAATTCTTGACTACTGCTTTACCTTGCTGGCATTATGTGATGTAGCTCAAATATTTGACAGCCACTTTGAAAAGTGTAAATTAAATAAATAGTATAGTTATTTCACAATATAAAGTGTTTCACTATTTTAAGCTGCTGCTAGAAATGTTCATGTATCTTTTTTTTTTTTAACCATGTGAACGCCTTGGCTGTTCAGGGGGTCACCTCATGCCTATGACTGGCAGTATGCTTCATCTCACACAACCAGAGCCAACCCCTGCGATCACGCAGAGGCTGTGTGGATATGTGGCATGCATGCATGATACCCTTTTTAACCCAGTAGCCTGGGCTTTTTCTGTGAGAACGTGTGCCCCCCTGTTGCCCAGCATGGCAGAGCTTTGGCAGTGTCGTTCTCAGCTGCCAGCACTCCTGGCTGGAGCACCTCTTTGAGAATAGGGGAGCTGATGAGCCTGGCTGTTTGTCATTTATCCCCAGTAAAAGTCGATACTCAGGGAAGCAGCCTCTAGCGCTAGCAGATGCCACAGTGTGTAAACAAGTCAAATTCCTTTTCTCCCCGTGTCCCCCGAGTATGCACGGTGTGGCCAAGTCTGGTACTGTGAAACACTTTTGGTTTGTTTTTTTTTTTAAAACGTTCATCTTCCCAAGCGACAGGGGCACAGGGGCATGTTCCTGCCACGCCTACCAAACACAGGGGCCTCGCTGAGAGCTGCTGCTACAAGCCTGCTCTTGGACAGCCCAGCTCTCCAGAGTACCTGGAGGCAAGCAAACCAACCCCCCCCTCCCCGGGTAAACAAACTGATTTCACCTTGTGCATGTTACAGGAATTGTTTTCTTACATTACTTTAAATATCACTACCTCTTTTTCATAGCTTAACAGCTGGGATTAGAGCTGGAGTTACAAATATGGGGAAAAGCTAGCTGCTGGCTAGTAGTTGGTAAAGTGTTTTCTAGTGGGAGTGTGGCCAAGAGGAACAAAGCTGAATCACTGGGTGAGGTTTGCCCCTCTGCCGGTGAAGTGCTTTTGCTCTGCAAGCGAAAGGAGGGACAAGCCTGTTTCGTAGCTTTGTTCAGCTCTCAGCGTCTTGGGCGCCCAACTTGAGCCCTGATCCAAGACCCCCTCTCCTCTCCTGCTGGCGAACTGCGGCACCGAAGTAGAACTGTGAGGGCCCGTCTGCTCTCTGCAGAGGCGGGTGGCAGCAGCACCGGGCAGATGCGCACAGCCTACGCGTTAGCCAGCAGTTTAAGAACCGCCCTCCCTGCCTCTAGCTACGCAGGTCACGTCTCACACGGTAACTGACGACGGAGAACACCTGAAAATAGGTCTACGCTACTGGACCAGTTGACAGGTTGTAAGCAAAGGATCTTCATCCAGGCCTATTGCCAGTGCACAGCTGAAGGGAGCTGAAGTAACACGCTGATCTCACTTTTTGAAGCCCAGAAGCGAAGTGTGGCTGGCAGGCCAGGCACAGGGTAGTTGCCTCACATCTGGCTGGACCCAGCCCCAGCCTGAACAATCTGCCAAAGAAAAGTGGCAGGAGGTCAAGGGGAAGAATACTTCCTCAGAGGATGGCAGTAGGAAACCTTTGTCATTAGGACTTGGGGCTCTAAAATAGTCCTTAGTGGGATGAGAGAGGTGAATGCTGCTTAGTTTCCTCATGTGAAGTACCAAAGTTCTTGTGCAATTCCAGGACAATTTTCAGAAAACAGGCATGTGTGTGTTGTTTACTTTATGAGCTGAAATAATTTGACACAGAGTGAATTAAAAGTTTACTTTAATTTTGAACCATTTTATAACTGCATTTTTCTCATGAAGCATCTGTATCACAGCAGGCTACAATAACTTTGGGATAAAAGGCAACTGGTAAACTGTCCAATACAAGGTTCCAAATAAACAGTTCTTACTGGCCCCTACCCAGACATATCCCAGATAAAGTTTTTGATCAGAAACATGAAATAGATCCACCTGCTTATTTTAAGCATATTAAAAAGGAAACTAATTGGACCATTTCTATTTGTCTAGTTTTTTATACAAAAAGGCTACACAATGTTACACTTTATTCAGAATACAGTTAGAGCGATTATGAATTAGTGTTCTACACCTTTACTCAATCCTTAAAAATTAGAAACTGCTGTAGCATATTCACTATAACTTAATACTACGAGAGACTTTAAAAAAACTAACAACAATTACTGCGAAAAGAAAGGCTACTTCCAAAGCAAGCAAGGTCAGTACCATTACAGAGATTTTAAAAAAAATAATAAATTTTTAACAAGCAAGGCTAGGGTTTGATAAATTCCATCTTGCAATTCATTCTTGTGCATTCTTCGTTTCTTGAATCACTCCCAAAATCCATTTGTATTATTACTCCTCGACCAAAAAGGACCAGAACAAAAAGTTTACTTCAATTGTTCCCATAGGAAACTCAGCTTGGTTAGTGTGTCAGGCACTTTCTGAGATACTAGCCCACCCCTCGAGCCCTCTCAGCAACTCTACAGGCCAATCAATGCAAGTTCATTCAGATGATACAGCTGCAAAGAGAAAACAAACAGGTGTCAGTGCTCCTGAGCAAAGGGCTCTTGCCACATACTAAGACTGCATGAAGCCAGTGCACAAGACATCACAGTTAATTACTTCCACGCTTCCCGGCAGAAGTCAGTTCAGAGTGTACTCATTGTGTGTTTCCAGAGCGCTTATTCACTATTCTGGCACACTGGGACCCAACTGAGCCAATCCCTCCCTGCCAACCAAGTCCTCGGTCCAGTCATCTGTTTTTCTCTTTTTGTTTTAAGTTCAAGGTTGGAGCTTCTTACCTAAAGGACGATTTACAGGTCAGTATCGAACCAGGCCAACTGATTACTGTCACCTGGAGGCAGCCCATCCATAAGGTCCTGGGCATGGCCAAGATCTGGCAGACCATCAACTGGGTAGTCAGCACCGGGGTGGTGGCCACCCATTTCATGTTCCATCATAGGGTCCATACCCAAGGCATCCTGACCGTATCCGCCAGAGTGGAAAGAACGGTAGCTAGGATCTAAGAAAGTTAAAGGTGGCAGAGGGAAAAAAAGCATAATGTTAACAGATGTTAGATGCATCAGAAGCTGCAAGTATCAGTGTGTGAGAAGATCTTTGTAGCCGTCTAATTTTTTTTCTAGTTCAGCCAAGTTCAAAACAATCTGTTGCCTGCCCTTAATGGCTATTCCATTGTTCGAAACAGCCTTCCAGTACGATTCTGCAGACAAAGCACACTGCAGACAGAAGCACGAGCAGATTCCAGCCAAGCCATTAGTCTGCACAATCAACAGTACTACATTTCAACAATACTGCAGCAAAACCAGGCCCCAAGACTGTAGACTTGCTTCTGAAAGACTAGTCAAAAATAGCTTAGAATCCTTAGGGATAGGCTTGCGTTCAAGTCTATAGACACTTACAGACTAATACATTCAATACCAGCTTTTGTTTTAGAGAAAAGCTGCGCTATTGGAATTGTCAAGTCCATTTGTAAAGAATTTAAAAGATTTCTGGAAACAACAGCTCAGCGGGAGATTCTCCCACAAGACTCAGACAAGAGACGCCAGTTTTGCACGTTCGTATGGCTCCCATCGCAGCGCTGCCAGTGGCGCTGCGGAAACTGGTTATTTGAACTGGCAGTTCCCCATCTGCCTGGCGGTTTGCAAGACCTTACTGAAGAGTAACTCACTCTTCACTCACTTGCAGTTCTCCTTTAAAATCTATGACTTGACTTCATCCAACTTAAAGTGTAGTCAAAGGGAACGGAGGAGACATACCATCCGGGCGGTATCCAAGAGGTTCTCCCTGGGCACCGATATCAAGTCCAAGATCTGCTGTCTAGATGCACACAAAAAGTTACAAAACAGTTTTAATGTCAGGTCTTTGGGACGGCACTAGTAATTCTGAGTTTAAGAAGTTCTGAAGCTTGCCCCAGATCCCTTTTTAGCAACTCTTCTGCAGGGAGCACTGCAGCATGAACTTCTGCGAACATGAAATGCCTTTTTATCCAAGCATCTGCATCCAATATATATCAGCCAGACGCAGACATAGGAATCCACAGATCACTGCAAGGAGGGTTCTGTTTGGGAATGAAAAAGATGGGGGGCAGGTCTAGGAACACTCCTCCTCAGGTATCCCTGCCCGGCTCCTGCGAGTCACCTGTTCAGAGGTCCCTGAGCCAGCAATGGAGTGTTTGAGTTCTGAAGGGACCTCCCCCAGTTCATCCAGTTACAGAAGTAATTGCCTGTCTGTAGCATAGTTGTGTAACTCCAATCTCAGAAATATTCCATTTTAGGGTTTGGGGGTTTGGTTTTTTTTTCTTCTTCTTCTCTCCACATTACTGTGGTAGATACAGATTTTAGGAAAACAGAAAAGCAAGCACTGAACTAGTACAAACCAAGGGCTACTATCCTTTATTTAGTAAATACATGCAAGGTAAAACAAGGTAGGCTCCTGAATCTTAAGAATCTGGGGGAAGACAGAGACTTAGTGAAACCCTCCCTCTACCCCATCGCACACACTCTGCTTTCAGTCTCAACTCACTGTGTAGCCCTTTAAGCGCAAAAAAAGACAATGTGTGATAATCAGCCTGAAACGTTCAAGTCTGAGAGCTCAGTTTTAAGGAGAAGACAAGTTGCATCCCCACCCCAAGTTTATTAGTCCTACAGTGATCGCTTGCTTGATGGAAGCCTCACAGAACACGTTTTATGTTTATGCTTCCCTCATATCACTCATGCCTCAATTTTTGCGTTCAGAGTTCATTAGGTTCTGACAAGCAGCACAGAGGTGTACAAAGTTCTTCCATCCAGCTTTGCACACTAAGGAACATAATGAGAATTATGAACTTTGGCAGCAGTAGAGAACGGACTCTTCCTGTCTGCAAGGGAAGAAGCAGCTCTAAGGCTGCTTGCCTTGCCACAGGCTCGCTGAACCTGAACATGTAAAGAGAGTAAAAGAAGGTACAGCCATGAGTAAAGCTGGACCCGTATGACTGACGGCATCTACGTGTCACTACTGGAAGGAGGGAGGACTTGGAAGCAACATCTCCCCAAGGAACCATTAACACAAAGACACGACTCACCTCGTTCCAAGCCATTGGCTCAGTCCGGAACAGAGAGCTTGTCAATTCAACCGAAAGTCGCTTCTTATAGTCTTGTGGTTTGTCCTCAGACATTCTGAACAGCACCGCAGCTGCGTATGTTGCTGTTGAAAGGAAGGGTGATTTTAGTACAAGTCGAGTCTTCTAGCAGCTTTTCTAACACAAGGATGAAACCTGCCTTCTAAGTCCACTTACCAACACCCTCATTCCTCGAATGAAGCAGTTCTGTTAAAGGGGCAGTTGCACCTTCAGCTTCAATCGCTTCAGCTGCTTCCTTGTCTTGAG
This sequence comes from Morus bassanus, assembly GCA_031468815.1. Taxonomy (NCBI): domain Eukaryota; kingdom Metazoa; phylum Chordata; class Aves; order Suliformes; family Sulidae; genus Morus; species Morus bassanus. The sequence goes on along the minus strand of CM062567.1, from coordinate 49,961,059 downwards.
CCAGTTCACAAAGCACACCTGCAGCTACTCTCTGGATGTTCTCAATGGGAGAGTACAACAACTGCAAGCAAAACACAAGGGCTTCTTTAGCTCTTCAGCACAACCTGACTCCGCAGTTCTACCAAGGAATTGTAAGAGCCATTTTACTAGTTTTTCTAGTATGTACCATAGCATTTTCTTGAGCTCTTGCTTACCTGCACGAATAGCGGAATGGTATTTAGACCCCTGATTACGATTCGATTATGAACATCACGTGCAAGAATGTGCAGGGCTCCAGTGCAGCCCTCAACAATTTCTTCCATACGCACACCCTCCTAGTTAGGGAAAGAAAAGGCATTGTTTGTTTGTTGGTTTGGGGTTTGGTTTTTTTTTTTTTTAAGTTGAGACATTGCACACTATCGTCTAAAATGGCTGTCAAAAAGCTGATCACCCTGTCAACTAATCAGCCAAACTTGTCCCCTGCACGCACGCCCTTCCCCCAACAGGGCTCATATCCACTGTCTACTGCGGGCCTTCAAACTTCACATCCCTGCTAGGCGTCCGCCCGGTTTATCCAACTAAATTGAGTAACTGAAGCATCTTGGTGGAACTCCTCCCAGTGTTCTCATTTTTATTTCAGGTCATTATAAGCTTTGTCTGACAACACTGGCTTTTTTCGCCCCAAACTGAATGAGCTTGGCAGTTTACCAAGTTTGAAACAGTGGTTATCAGTAACAGAAGCCCCCTCCTGCCTCTGCAAGTATGAACTACGCTCCTGTACTAGTAGGTATTGCTTCCATTCACCCAATGCTACGGCAACTTCCCCTTTGTTAATGTGTTTAACGGGGCAAAAAAATCGAGACTGATCTTGTAACAAGTATGGAGGCTGTACAACTTCTCGTTTCTGTGATCTACAGCATTCAGAATGAAATGCTGAAGAGGATCTTAGTAAGATAAGAACCAAGGTTTTGATATTCTTGTTTATTTACAAAAAACCTCAGGTCTGCCCACAGAAAATTATCAGCACGCCAAGAGAATAACAAGAATTAGAACAGATAAGACAACAGCTATTTAGGCCAAACAACACATGCTGAGGCACACCGACAAACGAGGAGCTTTACACATAACTTCAGTTGGTGGCGGCCACTTACCACAAACTGCTGTTGTGTTCCACCCATAGAAGTACGCCGCTGGGTATCTTGATGCGCTCTCACCAGCAACTGAACTAGCCTTGGAATAGCACCTTGTTCACGCAGTGGGGCGTGGTTTGCAGGACAGAGAGCAAGATTGCGGATCAAACCCACAGTGGCCTGCAGTTAAGAAAGGGGGTGGGAAATAAAAAAGAGCATGACGGGCGTGCTTGCTGTTAGCGATTTCTTTTTTTAATGAGTTGATCCCAAATGCTTAAATCTCTAATAGGCACCTCTAAGTTGCTCAACTGAAGCAACTTTCCCATCAGACATGTTACAGTTCCCAACACCTTGGCAACAAAAGTATTTTTTACAGTTAAGGTTACCTTAAAAAAGCACCAGTTTTCAGCACTGAAAGCTGTTAACTATTATTTACCTTGATCAAAGGCCAGTGTGATGGCGGGTGCAACAGTTTAACCACCACTGGGAGTCCATAATGGAGACGTACTGCATTTTGAGCCATCTCAGCTTCTTGATGTCTGCTGGTGAGGTGACGGAGCGCACAAATAGCGGGTTCTGTGATGTCTTCCCTGTCTCCAGCCCGAAGAACTGTGCGCACAAGAGCCTCAATGCCACCAACCTGGCACACCATCATCTTGTTCTTGTAATTGTTGCAGGTAAGGTTAGAAAGGATGCCAGCAGCACAAGTCACAACATTAATATCATCTGATCCTAAAAGCTGAACAAGAGTTCCTAGAAGGCCTTCCATTCCCTCCTGAAAAAAAAAAAAAAAAAAGGAAAAAAAAAAGGGGGGTGGGGGGAAGAAAAATTTAGTGTCTCTCCTTTTTCACTATGTTGGCTTTTGATCCTGATCCCTCAGAAGAGCCACTTACCTGCTTTGTTGCAGCATCTGACAGATTTCTCAGAGTCCAGAGACAGTTCTGGACGAGACGCTGGCTTGGATCTGTGAGGTGAAGTCCCAAAGCTTGCATGCCACCTAGAAGATGGTACAGATTTGACACCATTACTTAGATGCTCATCTTATGACCGGTCAGGTCATTCTCTTCCTTAATGTCTGAGCGCGTATCTCACAACCTTCTGGATCTTTCTTGGCATTAGTATCATAATATGCCTAGGCCTTAACCCTTCATCACATAGAAGAAAACACCAGAATTCTTTTTGTGACACTGGACCTTTTAGACACATGCATATTGTAAGGGGACCACGCTGACAATGCTCAGCCACTAAGCCATCCAGCTAACAACATAGTAGACCTACTTAAAACAGACTGCCTTTTATACTTTGGTATAGTAAAGGCCTCCAAAACTAGTTATGGACTGAAGGACCAATCCAAGTTCAATTTTTGATGCTGGCAGCTTCTGTTCCAGCATGAAATGTACTGATCCCACAATACTGTAATAGCTTTTTAAGTTATCACGGGTACAAGGCACTTACCAGCTTCAACAATAGCAGGTTTGTTGCTGGAGCAGACTGAGAGCACCTTCAGCACCCTACTTGTGGTCCACAATAGTTTCTCATAAGTATAGGTCCTCATTATGTTTACTAGAGCCTGGGGTCCACCGCTTGCCAGAATAATCAGCTGAAAGCAAAAATAACATTTATCTGTCACTTCCTGTGCATGTCAGTAGGTAGTAATGGTTACTGGCTTACACCCATCACAGGTTACAGATCTCTCAAAAAACTGTTCACATCCTGCTGGTCAGGTCTGTAAGTTTTGCAGTCTCACTATAAGCATGACTGCATTTCTGCAAAGTAATACCTGCATCCCTCACCTCTTGCAAGGTCAGGACTGGCTGGCCAAAGCCCAACACAGCTGAAGATTGAGCATAAGGAGGTCAGTACCCCAGAGCTGTTAGGCCATTCATAGCAAGCTTGCTCATTTTAAGCGCTTCGACAGCGGAGACACATACCTTACTTTCTTGATTGCCGTACGCTAAAATCTGAAGGCAGTCCGTTGTGATGGCCAAGAATTTGACGTTTGTCTTGTTGAGCAAGGCAACCATTTTCTGCAGCCCACCAGCTAGACGGACGGCCATTTTGGCTCCTTCCTGATGTAACAGGAGGTTGTGAAGAGTTGTAATGGCATAGAACAGCACAGAGTCCACTGGGGACCTACAGAATTAAAAAGCCTCGTGAGTCTCTGCACCTACCAGTACGCACTGAAATCCACAAGTACCATCTTAGTAGTCCACATACCCAAGCATCTTAACCAAAGCAGGGATGCCTCCTGATTTGAAGATTGCCAACAAGCCTTCGCGGTGATGTGAGAGATTGTGTAGTGTACCGGCAGTACAACGGGCTGTTTCCACATCGTTTGTATTTTGCATGGTACGTACAATAGCAGATACCATTTGAGGAGATCTCATAATCGCATGGCGAGACGCTTCCTTTTTGGATAACTGATGAACCATAACTGCAGCCTTGTTTACCACCACCTACAGAAATATTTGAAGAAAGTTTTTGGTTTTAAGGTCATTGAAGAAGCCCCACAAGCAAGCTACAATGAGGCAAAGAAAACACTTACCTGGTCCTCATCATTCAACAGTTTGGTCAGTTCTGGGATTGCACGAGTTGCAAGTTCAGCATCATCTTGGTAGTTTATCAAATTAACAACAGCATGTTTTAACATCTGGGATGGCTCAGCCAGGCGTTGCACATTAGTTGGATGAGCAGCATCAAATTGCGTGGATGGGATTTGCATTCCTTCATCCAGTGTTTCAGGGAACATAGCTGCACGCACTCTCTGAGCTCTAGTCATTGCATACTGGCCATCGATATCTGAAAAACAAGGCAGGTTGTTATCTCAAACTAGGAATAGAAAGCTCATCTTATAGATTAGTAACAATTCGGTATTTAGGTTTCCATACTGTTAAGCTGTGTGCCTAAGCGAATCAGTTTAATAGAAGAGGCCTTACCAGCAACTTGCTCCTGGGTAAAGGACTGAGAGAATCCCTGCTCCCACTCATACAGGACTTGTGTCGTGTCCACATCTTCCTCTTCAGGATTTCCCTTGCCACTCAAGGAGGGAGCAGTTGTCGTGGCACCGGAATGGATACCAGAGTCCAGATATGATTGTTGCTGCCAATGACTGACTGCTGCTTTTCTGTCTGGCTCCATTGCCATATCCAACTCCATCAAGTCAGCTGTAAGAAATCATTGTTGAACAGTTGAGTTTAGTTCAATTACTCCAGCATGTATTGATCCAAGAGATGACACAGATTTTAAATGAAAATCAACTGCTACGAACAACTACCTCAACCCGCAGAGGTAGCACTGCAAGTGGGACAGCAGTTTTAAACTGAGGCTTTATGTCAAACTAATGCAGACATCTATAAACCCGACTAACGGGCAGAGCAATCACTGCTATTGTGACTGTCTCAGTCTACTGCTTAAAGGCTCCCTTTTCCACATACTATGATTAGGTACTTGACTGTACTTAAAGGACCCAAAATGCTTAAGATGACAAACTTGTTTGCAGGTTTGAGTTCCAGTGGTAAGGTATTAATTACTGTAGTAGAGCAGACATTATTCAATCCAAGTGACTTTAAAAAGTTAAAAAGGGGAGTAAGGAGCCAATTATAGCTGTTCTTCATTAGAACTGCTAGATTCTCATAACAGAAATTGTGATGCATTACATACCTTGGGTTGCCATGTTCCTTGTTGTGCTCCCAGAACTCTTTCCTGCTACCTTTCAGAGATCCTACAAAAAAGCAAGGTTAGAACTTATTAAACACTAATCAGAGCTAGTAAGACAGGATTTCAATATTAGAACACTAGAATTGCAAACTAAGACTTCGCACATCTTGCCATTCATTACTACAGTGAGTACATTCAAATGCTAATTAGGAAACCCCCATGGACAGAGATGCAAAAGAATGAGATGTATCACCTAGACTTTTTCTAGCAGGCTATATGTAAGCTATATTCTCCTCTTAAAGCTGCAAAAGAAAAAGAACTGAAGACTGACCATGATAGAGACATTCTTACTTCTCTATCCTTGCATAAGATGACATCCAGACATTAAATTCCACAGCTTGGACATGCCGCAAAGGCATGGGCTAAATGTCAGACTTCCTCATTTCTCTCAAAGACAGCTACTCTTAAGATACTAGCAAAACTGTTTAATACAGGGCTATGACACAGATTTTTTTGCAAGCAAAGCTAAAATGATCATTTAAGGCAAAGCTGCTATTATTTCAGTGGTACAAAGACTAACTAAAGGGTTATAATTGAACCTCCTCCTTTACTCCTTTCCCGTACCACAAGAAAGGTGCCTTGCTACACAAAATACTCTTCCTTGAACTTAAACTGAAAATTGAACCAGCCTTGTAAACAAATGCTCTCCTTTAGTTGCACACTAAGTCACCAAACTCTCTTCCCCCCCGCCCCCCGGAAAGCTAAGATAATGGGGGGCAGGAGGCTGAAATACAATCAAATGCCCTATCAAAATCTTCAGTATGCACCTCCATTGGTATCACCAAGCAGTACAGAAGTATTTGTACTGTAGATCTGCAGCCCTTCACTAACCCAGAAAGAGAAATGCAAGGCTACAGCTTCACAACAGGTCACTCAAAGCTGTCATACTTTTATTTCATTTGCTCCCCTTCCCCCCACAGTCCAGCACTGTTTTCAGCACAGACAGAGAGCTGGTGACAGCCTATTCTGGGAGCTAGCCAAGCAGAAACATTGGTAGTGGTAACTACTGCAGTGAGCAAAACCATCTCTTCCAGCAATCAGCTTTCAATGTGCCATTAGGTGTTAAAGCTATGCTGATCAAAACATTCCTAGACAATGAAGTAAAGGCAAGCCACTAATCTCTTTAAAGGACAGGTTTGCAGAACTGTGTCAGGAGAACAAAGTCCATTTGACATTGTATTTGTGTAAAGACAGATTTCCCAGTTTAAGAGTTTCCTGCAGGAGTAGCTTTTAGAAAATCATAATTAAACACAAGACAGGCCTGCAGTTTAAGAGTCTCACTGAATAGGTTAGGCAACTCTGAGGCAAGCTTATATTTCACTGTCTCTGAGCCAGCTGCAGGATACTCCAGCAGCTCCTGAGCAAACTCCTTACTTTGCTGTACAAATGCCAGCGCTGTTTGTCCTGACTCTGCACTCCCACAACTTTTGGCAGCAACCCTTTCCTGGCTCTTTTAAAACGGACAGGAGATCTGCATCTGCAGCAGATAAGCAGCACTGAGCTGATGTAAGACATAACACAACATAAAGTACCCTGCTATGCCGTTGGAAACGCTTAGGTCCCTAAACTGGTCCTAGTCCACAGCCTGGAAGAGACTGGCCAGTTCAGAGCCTACTCCGCACAATCTGCACGGAGGACGCACTGACAATACAACAATTTTTTTCTAGTCCCTTGACCATTGGATTCTTCCAACATCCAAATACAATGGTATTTGGGAGTAGCAGTGATAACGGGAAGGAAAAACTAAGTCATGTTGTCAGTTCACCATTAATACAAAAAATTCTCCCGAGTAGCTAAGTTGGAGGTAGTGCCTATACAAAAGCTTGATAGCTCCCTGCAGGTCTTATGCATTACTTTGGCAGCCCCACTAACACTTTCCAAACAGAAAGAAGTGGAATAGCACTAAGAGTAGAATTTATATCTCTGCTCCCCCTAGTCCTCACTGCGAGTCAGATGTGACATTTCCAATAGAAAACTGGGCAAGATCTAGCTGCTATATGCAATTTGCAATATGCTTAGCACAAAAGAAGATCTATTTTTATTGTAAGCTTTCTTCTCTCTTCCTATCAGGAGGCTGCTAGCAAAAATGATCACCAAACTAGTTCTGAAGTTAACATACTGGTAGATGAACCAGTTGAGAGCATTGATTATGCTTTGAGATATTTACTACCACTTCAGATTCAAACATGCAATGAAGGGCTTGGGAACAATGTATATATTTCCTTCCGCAGTTGAATTCTGCACAAGTGAAGGCAGCGGGCTTAGAACAACTGCACTCAAGAAACAGTTGTTTGAGTTTCAGCAGCCTGAAGAGATCAGAAGAGTAGCTGTATCATTTGGTACAACCCAACAGACCAGACTAGCCGCTGCACTGCAACACTAATTCAACATAAGGCTGAAGAACATATACAAGTTAGCAATGAAGAATACTGAATTGAGTGTTCAGAACAGCATGATCAGTCAGATACTCAGTCTTCAAAATGCTGACCTTAGATCAGCCTGCTAGCTGCACCTGAAAGTTTGTAACATCCTAATCTGCATTTCATACATCTATAATGTCCCAGCAACACCAGGCAGCATTTTTTTTTTTTTTATTTAGATGGGAAATTGGTTTTAATCCCAAGAGTTCAAGATAACTGCAGAGTAAAGGTAGCCAGGGAAAAGGGGTACATTCAGTTTGGGTTTAAGGTTTCTGCAACAGAACGTTCTCCCATTCCTTCCCATTCTCTTCTCATTTTACAAGGTGGTAAACTGAGTCCGGACAAGCTGCTGACTTGTCTTCCTGTGCATCATGGCAAGGTTAACTGTCATGCTTCAAAGGGAGCAACAACCCCAGACTAGGTACAAATGTTTGTGCTGTTACCTTTCCTGACAGAAACTGGATCAATACATGTGATGTGGGGGAATGGAAACAAAAAAAAAAAAAAGACCCCACCCTGCTAGGAAAATTAGGCTTGTAGCCTTCAGCCATGAACCACATACCAGCTCCTTTAAATTGAGCTTTTATTCAAATTTATTGGAGGACATATGACTCGTGACAATATAATGTCAATGTCCGTAATACAGATCTTAACTACCAGGAAGAGGCAGAAGGACCCGGTATAATTTAAATTTCAGCATAACAGCAAGCTTCTGTAAGCCTTATTATTTTTAAAGGAATCCAAGTCTGAATTTTGATAAATGTTATGTTATACAGAAGTTCATATGGATGTACTGCCAGGAGTTATGGGGCCACTAACTTCTTGAAAGCCTCCCCCACAACACTATCCACTTGTGTAGCAAGCATGATCAGCTTTGGGTTTAAACAGAGGGTTGTTTGGGGTTTTTTTATTTAATATATATTAAATCTCTCATGAAGAGCAATGCAAGACATTGCACTAGGCTGTACTGTGTACCATCAGTTTCAGCCTTGCATTTGAATTCTAAATAACTGAGAAAGTTTTGCAAGCTTAGCAGGCTTATGAGCTACTAGTTTCAAGTTACTACAGAAGACAATTCCAATTTCTTGTTTTTTCAAAGGAACGAAAAAGAACAAGTGTTTTGATGATGACTAAAACTTAGCTATTAACTTCTGATTTTGGAGAACAGTTAAGCACATGCCAAGGAAGTCAACAAGCCTAAAGCATTTCTCAAATCTGAACAATAATTCTGAACAGCTTCAGTAAAACCTAGAAAAATTTCTTTCTAAAGCTGTTAAACTCCATTAAGACACAGCACAGTGAATTGTTTCCATCTGTCTCACAGAGGACAAGGCCTAGGAGAATAGCCTATCTAGAGGGGTGAACACCAGCCTGACATTTACCTGCCTCGTGTATGTCCAGTACCAGGCTACAGTACATTTGCACCTCTGCTGCAGTTTGTCTAAGATAAACCCATTTTCATTGTCAGCTAAGCCACTTTGTTACCCTATAAAACAGCTCATATATGCAACTTGCATTAAATAAAAATTTTTCCATCTTCTTTCAAGGTTACTATCTTAATCTTAATAGAATCTCCTCATTAAGATTCACTCAGATTATACCCGACTATTCTGGTAAGCAGTTTCCCTGCCCTTGTAAAGCAAGTTTGCAAGTCTTCCAGAAGTCTCTTGCTTGAGAGCAGCATGTTTCTAAACCTTGTATGAGAAATGAAGACTGACACATCCAATCACCATGATTTATTTAAAGGGAACATGTACACTGGTCATGCTTTCATATGTCTCTTTCTCTGTTTCATCTAGGACAGGCCAAGCAACCACATCTTTAAGTTAACCACTGGTACTGACCAACACATCTTCTTACATAGAACAAACAGATCTTAATCTTCTTGTGACAGTTCCAGCAGTTAAAAACATGGGTTATCTACATACAAGTGAAGTACATGTACTGGAAAATAGTTTTTCTCCAAATGCTCAGAAGTTATTGCAGCTACTACCAAGGTGTTACTGGAAGCATTATTTGGGTCTAATTTCTTAACGAGTCTTGTTTCAGGCAGCTGCCTGCCAATGATGCTGCCTGTGTATCTGCTTTACAAAGAGTCAGTAGCCAAAATATACAGGCAACATCAGTTCCACAACTAATAACACCAGATAACTACACCACTCACTCCTATGACCCAAGAACAGAAATATAAGAACTTAGTGTTCCTCAGTAGCTTCCACATTAACCTTAGTTTTCAAGTGGAAAAGTGAGAAATACATTTGATTAAGGATTTTTAAATTAAAAAATCCTTTGATCTTACCCTGGAAATTGTTATTCTGTTTTCTAGAAAAGGAAGGAGGGGGTGAGGGGAAATTGTTTAAGTAAGACAATACTAATAGTGGAAACATCAAAGACGCTTTCATGGTATATAAGATCTTTCGGGCATGAGCGGCTGAGCTGCCTCCTTAAGCAATTTGCAGTCTAACCTACCCCACAGCTATAAGCGCTCTTGCAACGTGCAAGCCTACCTTCTACTGCTTTTAGTCTTATGAAGACATGATCCAACTGAGATAGAAATTTTAATATTCATTAGGAATAGGCTTCCTGTTAATCCGTTTAGTGCAAAAAGAATTATTTTTCTTCCTTCAAAGAGGGAAGCCTATAATCAGTTTATACCTACCTACTAACTTTTTTTTTAAAGGGCAAGAAGCCCTAGTCTAGCTGAGGAAAAATGTGACAGCTACAATTTGAGAGGGAGGGAAGGAGGGAGAAGTTACAGGTGACCTATAAGAACTGATTTAGAGATTGCCTATCCACAGATGAAAAACAAGGATAGTACTTGTCAAAAGTAATGATCCAGGGTATTTGCATTCAGTTTCTAACTTAGACAATTCTAGTTTTGGATTAAGAAGGGAGATGATAACCTGGGAAGTTATAAGGATTGTCATTTGCCTTGCTGGTCTCAATTTAGGAAACTTTCATTTTGTATCTTCAAAGGTTAAACACATTCAAGAATTTTTACCACCAGAGATCTGTTTTAAACTTCTAATTATTCCTTACCCAAATGGGGACAGAGTCCTCTTCTCCCATATCCTCCCACATATTCCAAAAACAAAACTTAACTTTGAGGATTTTTATCTGGCTTCTGTTGAGCTCTGGGGTAAAGTATGCTTTGTAGGTAATTCTGGAGGCCCTTCATGTATCAGATGTTTCTGTAAGATTAGTAAGAAGTTCTGAAAGTACAGTTTCAGTGTTGTGTGTTTTAAGGGATTTTAGAAGCTTGCTGTAGGAACAACAGTTGGGGTTTACAATTTTTTTGCAAAATGAACAGAAGATACTTTATTTCAAAGTAGGAACAGACAACATGCTTGAGTCTCACTCCGAAGACTTGCATTTATTCTTCTTGTACAAAGGTACCACACAGGTATTCCTTAAATACAGTCTATATCCACAAAACAAAGTACTGAACAGCATTGCCATATTCTGTCTAAAGTAGTGGCATTTGCAGTCCTCAGTCACTTTGTCAACTCTGAAAGGAACAGCTGTATGCAATGAGTGGAGATTATTTGAAGTTCAAGTTATATACAAGCATTAGAGGGCCTTGATTATTGTCAAATTAGTCACTCACCAGTAGTGACTTCTAGATTAAGAAATCCAATTTTTCAAATCCTTCCTCACAGCAGCAGTTTACAGACATAGATGGAGAAAAACTACTGTGAAACTCATTTAAAACTGGCTCTCAAGTAATGGTTTAGAGCTGTAAATTATCCCATTAAACAAAGCAATGGACCACTTGGATATTTTCAGAGACAGTAAAGTCAAGGTTTATCTTATTATCTATACCAGGAATTAGAGTATAAAACTTCACATTTTTTCACATTAATGTCAGGCTTCCTTCTGCTTTCAGCAGGGTGATATTTAATACTGGGTAAAAATATCTTGTCATAGGCCATCTGCAGATATCCTAAGTAAATGGAAGTACCGTATATAGTCTAATGTCAAAAGGAAACAAGTCAAACCATACAGCCAAGGGAAAACACAGCAGGCATTTTCCCAACTCTAAAAGGAAAGAAAGCCACCATGGGTTTTCACAGCTCTAAAACATTTCTATCTTTCAGGTTAGATGATAGAAACACTCATCTGTAGCCTTCACTACCACCTCAGAAGAAATGCCAAGACATGAGAGAGAGCAGCACTACTATATTTAAGTGTTGTGCCACTATGTAGCAAATCTCAATCATTTCAGTAGTTCTACTGAAAACTGAGAGTTACCAATAGTGACAGGAATCTTAACCTGCACACCACAGCATGCACCCACACTGAAATCCAGCTTACTGATCCTAGACTGCAATAGAACGAACTCATCCATAAACTTTAATTCATGACAAAACTGCTCTGGTCATTTCCTTGAGCAACATTTGCTTAACATTGTTCCCTCCAACCACTAGGTAAGAATACTTCACTCCAGTCAAGTACCCTATCCACTCAGTATCCTATGTAATCCATCCAGCTTGAATTTATCCAACCCAGAATACTTCAGACAATGCCTTCTACTCATGCCTGTAGAAAGGTAGAAGATGCCTTGCAAACAGCAATACATTCTATTTTAGATTTAGCTAATCAGATCACAGTAAGTGTGACTCTGAACCCAGAATATACAACAGCGTTAAGTTGTTCTTTAAAAGATCTTCATAATAAGACCTGAAAGTCTCAGATCCATTTCTCCTATTAAACATTAGGAAGTTAAGAAACAGGACTACTATCTGCTTAACTGACCTTTCTCAAAGGTTAACAGGTTGCAACTTCCAAGCTTTAAATATCTTAATACATGCCGAAAGAGGCAACAAAGTAGCTCAGATAATCCACAGAATTAAAGTGGAAGAGGGGTATTTGACAGCACACACACAGATCTGCCAAATGCTCACTACCAGTTACCTCTGCTTTCAGCCACTGTTTTTCACTGCTTCATTTCCACTTCATTATTTCTTTTTTCCCTTCAGGCATCCCAGTTTGCTATTACATCAATTGTTCTGACTTTTCAGCCTTTGTCTTCTGCCTTAGAAGTTATCTAAAAATTCCTTTCCATAACAAAGGCAGAAGAGCTTCCCTACACTAGCTTTAAGTCTTTTTCATAAGAGTTCATCTGATGCCACATAACAAAATAAAGTGTTATGCCTGTCTACTTTCAGTCATCTCAGCAATCTAAGACCAATTAAGAGCACAGAGTAGAGTTTCTATTCACATGCTCATTACCTAAAGCAAAGAGCATGCAAATATTTCTGTTCTTGCTAGACTTCTAAGAAAGTTGATTACAACTGCTTAATGGAACTGAAGTGCAGGTATCTGGTAGTCTTGACTAGACTTAAACACTGGGTTAGCTGTACTAAAATAGGATTTATTCCTAAAAAAACCCAAATGTCTAGTGAAGGAAAGACGCAGGTTACAAGGACAGAAAGCAAGGCTTATCTTTGAATCCATGCAGCCTTAGGCACACATGGCAGAGGGGAGGGAAAAGGGCCCCACGAACTTTACAACACGGCTGCAAGGCTCCATTGTATCACACTTCGCTTCCATTAGGACTGGAGCACTACAAGAGTGTTCTGATACTACAGAACCCTCACCTGTTTTACCCTCCCCTTCCTCCCAAAAGGGACAGCAGGCTAGCAGAGAATCATACTTCCTAGCCAGCTTGCCAAATGATCAACTGTGACAACTCATTAAGTTCCAAGTGCAGTTGAGACTATAATGTAAGTGTCATAAGATCCACATTTTGTTTTGCTCACCCTAAGTACAGAACACCACCCAGAACACAGGTAGCTTAAATCGGTCACTGAAGGGCAGCTTTAGCCACAGACCGAAAGTTCGGGGAACAAAACATCAGCAACAGACTTCGTGAGCTTTTAGTGCCAGGCAGGATATCTTTCAGCTGCAGTCACCAAAACAGAGGCTTTGAGCAACTAACACAGCATTTAGGCACTAACAGCTTGGGCAATTAGTCAAGGTCTTCACAGGTACTAAGATTTAAGTATCCTTTTAAAAACAACTCATTAGAAGTTTCAATAAAGCAACAGTTAACATGGGTCTGGGAGCCATGGTCAGCCATCAAATACTTGAGATACCTGATGCGATTCTCCCGAATTCTCCAGGTTCTCATCAGTTTGTAGATCAGTTAAGTAATAAAGGTCACCTGGGCACTGATCTGCACAATTATTCTAAGAGATGAAATTTCAAACTTTAGAGCCTGCCAGGAAGCCCCACTGCCACCAGAATGAAGCTGGCAGTATCATAAAAAGGTTCTCTAACACCTTTGATGCACAGTACTTTACTCTTTTGGACAAACATTTTAGAGAAACTTTGTGGGGAAATTACATATTGATAGGACATCTAGAGAGGTCAAAAGGTACTTATAGTAGCAGTTACCTACCACCATAATTTCTTACAACTATCAGTGGCGCCCTACAGAATTTTATTTTATGCTGGCCAGAGCCCAGAGCTGCCAGAGTCACATGGCTGGGCATACTATGCAATGTAAAGACAGCACCCCTTCACATAGCCCCATGCTCTTTGGTACTTAAAAGCATACTTATACCGTCGTATCTGAAATCTCACAGCCCTGGACGTTGTCGCTTCAGAGAAGTTGCAATGTTTGGATCCACAGCACAATAATCTTGCCCTTTACCTAGAGAAACATTCAGGAGTTGCAAAAGGTCTGTCAACACAATCCTTTATATTCAAAATCATGGGCAAGCATACCAGCAGCTTCTAACAAGATCTGCAAATAAAAAAGTGATCTTAAGAGAGCTACACTTTCTGCACTGAGTATTTGTTTGTCCTCTGTAAAAATCTGGTTGTTTCCATGAGCTATAAACAGCAGCTGTGCTCAAGCTGACAGAATTTTTCAGGTCATGTTTGAGAGTAATGGTTTGAGAGAGCTTTTCACTGGTAAGTATACTGCAACACTAGCAAAACCTATAACTTTATTAGTAGGCAAGATTAGCTCCAAGAACCTACATACCCTTCTTCACTGTCTAAGAGAAGAGCTGATGATAATCTCAACACATTTAAGATGAGATGCGAGGAACTGCTTCAACCACTAAGCAGGTATATTACACATCCAGCTTTAGAACAACAGTAATAATCTTCTCCACATAATGTACCTATGAAGCCTTTGACAGCAGTTTGCAGCTCAGTATTAAAGGACTGGTATGACAGTTTCAAGTTTATGGACTTGCATTATGTTCATAACAAGATTATCAACCCAATTACTCTTATGGCTTAATTGTTTTGACCAACTAAGTGCCACCAACTTATGCAAGTAACCTCGGAACAGTTACTAAGTTCACTTCTGTTCAGCAATTGCTTTAGTGTGGGATCTTTTGGTCACCAGCAAGCATTTCCAATGAGGATTTCATGCAGCATTCTTTATGTCTGAGTATCTTCATGGCTGGACAAAACGTTAAGAGCAGTTTTATTATCACAGCTTAGAAAGTTACCACCTCCTATTTGCAGGACACATACTCCTGCCTTTCTCAGTTAGGGATGAGGTAGTGCTTCTATCTAAGGTTTAGTTTGCCAGCAGTACTCGCCTAATCAATTTGCAGTTTTTGGTCCACGTGCTCCTACTTTCACTGAGTAAAATGTCTGTAGCAGAGATGGCAGCAGCCAGGATCAAACATCATTCTTTACTCTTACCTAGTCACATACAAAAAAAAGCTGCCATCATGACCATTTAGAGATAACCTATGATAACTTAGACAAGTATTATACCACACTTCATTTAACACTAATACGGATCGGCAACAAACTACTGCCAGCCCTCAGGCTTCCTGCTCGCTTAGTTTTGAGTGTCAAAGAGATACTTACTGGTTCTACAGTCATTTATCATGATCATGTACATCACTAACAGGAAAGTTGACAGCCACTGTATTAGACAAGTATCTTTTTCCCTCCTGCCCATGTAGAACTCAAAACATTCATTTCCACTGGAATACAGCAACAATTTAGCAAACAATCTCCCTTCCAAACCAGGAAGTATCTAAGCATGATCTAGTTTCTTCTTAAGCTGCAACCATGTAGCCAGCCCTGAACATGGATGTTAAACATTAATCTCCATGGTTAAGAAACCAGAGTGATTAGTCATAATTGCACTGACACTAATGAAATACTTATGAATCTGAAAGTGGCTGCCTTTGCTTGTCTGACAGAATAACTATGTATTTACAATAAGACATAGCAACACTCCAAAAAGTACTGTTTAAGCAACAAACATGCTAATGAAGTCTGACACTGTAAGATGTTTCTTCAACTCACTTTTAATTAAGGGAAACTGACAAGGCAAGAGCATTTATCAGCACCTTTAGGATGTTAAGATTTCTGGCCACTGGAGGGCACCTGAATTGTTGCCAGGACAATACAGAACTACTTGCTACAGTTGCTGCAGAGTTGGCAAACTTTGCCAATTTATACAAGTCTATTTAGCACAGTAAGTCAGCCCAGAAATGCTAGTTCCAGCAAATATACTTACAGTGCACACTGTGCATTTGCCAACTCCACTAAGATCCAGCTAGCTCATACTACCTTTTTAAAAGCAGCAACATAGAATACTAGATTAACTCTTTCAACCTTTAAGGGAATTAATTTATTCCTTAAACAAGGCTCCAGAGTTTACTTAGTATTAAGTAACAGAACAAGCACTTTACTTCTGCAATACTAATCCAGCCACCGTATACTGTTTCCTAAAGCAACTTGGAGCATTAACAAAAAATTCTGTAACAAAAGCTGTAAAGCAACATCTGCACCCACACTTCCCAAGGCAACAAAAGCATAGGACACATTTGCTTTCACATCACATCAGAGTTAACAGATTCATGAGGGCAGGTTGAGCTACAGGTATACATTTCACCTGCTCACCTGCTCAATTTGGTGTGCCACATGGACAGAAATACCAGAAAAAGACTTCCATTAGTTCTCTCCCTTGCACTTGAAGGTACCTGCCAGCGCAAAAAACTTTTCTGGCTCCTTTCTTCTTAGGAGAGGCGACACAGGCCACACAACACTAGCATATAAGACATTACACCCTTTTGGGCTAAAGCCTGATCACAGACTACAGCAAGTTTTACCTTGGAATTGAGTGCCAGAAATGGCTATTAAAAGCGAACCACTGTCAGGCTACCTTATGTTGCCAAATCTTATCAATTCAGTTGGTGCACAACATCAAAGCACCCCCAAAACAAGTTTTCCAATGCTTAACTAAAAAGTTAGCAATACTGCCCTCCTCATCTGACCAGGATAATCATTTTATCTAAAAAGAGACAAGAAAAGTCACATGCAATACTTACTGCTAGGGAGTCTGCAGAATTTTGCGGAGTTAATGCAGTGCCATTTATAAGTTACCGCACAGTCACTCAGCAGGGCAGGGGGCTCAGAGCTTGCAGATGCGTGCTGTGAGCACCCAAGCACACATCCCAACTGCCTGCACAGTTTCTCACAAAATTTTATCAGGCTTTGTGAAGTATAATGTTCAAGATAAGCAAGGTCGGTCCTGATTTTCCTGCCACGGTATGCAGTCCACCAGAGTCACAGAACAAGTTTTGCTGCAAGCAACTGCATGATCACCACAACCCCTGCGTTACCAGCTTTAACTATGAATTAACATGAGTGATTTTGATTACTGCTGTATTTGCACACTAGCCTACCTGCTAGACAGTATTTTGCAGAAACATCCTTACCCTGGAGTCTCAGACTGCACATTCAGTCTTCAGTTTACAAGATGAAGCTCACAATAGCCATGTTTCCTGCCCCGTTCTTGTTACTTCTCTTTCTACCCCTCAAAATACTGCAAGATTAGTTTAGAAGGCCACTAGTACTAACTTCTTGTCTTTACATCTGAATTAACTTTCTGCAGTATTATGTTCTCAAGAGTTAAACTTCAGGTTTTGGTGATGTTAAGTCACGAGAGACCAACATCTGTTTTGAAAGACCAAAATGGGTTTCGTTTCATATGCCTGAAGGGCAACCAGGTTTCACAGCCAAGATTTGATAAGCCAGTTACTGACACACCACGTAGTCATAGCAAAACGCTCGTGTTCATCGTAGACTGTATATCAGGCAAGAAGCCCAGCCTATTTATTGCTTAGGCAAGAAAAAGGAAGCTTGGTTTACTAAGGATGTAATACAACATTTGAAGAACTGACTTTTTCCAGTCAAGTTTTACTTTGTACTAAATCCTTGCTTTGAGAAGCTATTGTGCATTGCATTGTCCTTTCCATCAAGGTGTTTACTTATGTCTCCCCTAGACTCTTTGAAATGATCAGCCATACATGAACATTCCCACGCGTATCAGTTTATACCTAAACAGAAAATATCTGAACTAATAGACAAGCAAATGACATTTCTTTAGAACAACCCCAGAACAGCAAGACACTTGATATGATTTTATACTGACTGCTGAATTTAGAGAGCCTTAAAGCCTGTCTGAACACCTAAGTAGCCTCATTTTCAGTAGTACCATTAGGCAATCGACACAGTAGCCACATACCTGCAGCTGTCAGCACCTTTTTATTAAAAGCGCAAGATTAACATTAGGTTCCTGGACTGTCAGTTACTGAAATTCACCTTATAGCTTGGCCCAATAAACACCAGTAAGTTTTGCCCTTTGTGCTGTTCTAAAGCTTTGCAGTAGCACCTTTTTGTCATTCAGAAGCAAAATCGTAATTGGCAAGTTGTTCTCTGGTGTGCCTGAACTCAACATCAAGAAAACCCCGACACTCTTTTAGGTAGTTTTCTCGTCTTTGCCTTTACTATAGTCTCAGCACATAAAGATCCTGTTTTACTAAAACCCCTCCTTGATTTCCGTCCATCGACCTCAGCATACCAGCCCAGCCTCTTTCCATTCACCACTTGCATACTTTGGGGGATGGGAGGACCACAGATGTCTGGAATATACAGAGTGTCAGAACAATGGCTGCTCCATGAGAAAGAGATCAAGAAGTAGCTGATTACAAAGATCAACACTGCTATTCCTAAAGTCACAAGCTGCCCACAGTACCTTCACAGCCTGCCCTTTCTTTCCAGAAGGATAATCTTCAGTAGAGGTTTTGGGAAGAGATTCAGAAAGAAGCGGCACAATGTCTTAAGTCAAGTTTTAGCTAAGGAAGAATTTAAGGATTTGCTAAATTTAAGAAACCTCGCTGTCTCAGGAGCAACTAGTCATGCACAGAAGAGAGCTAAACTAAGCTTTTTAGGGGAAAAAGCCACACATCTGGAGCTCCCTGTTCCACGGGAAATCAGAAACAAGTGCCCTATATCCTACTAAGAGTAACAGCAAGTTGCTTCACACGCCTCAGAAGTGCGTTAGTTTGGGAGGTCGGAGTCGCCGTCGTCCCCCCAGTCGGCCACGGAAAGCAGCAGGCGCTTCCCCTTGCAGCAGACGAGCCCCCGCGCTGCCCAAATCATTCGCTACAGGACTGTGGTAACGTGGGTGTTAAAAGAAACTTAATTTGATCACTCCCAGCTCCGGGGAGCTTCATTTCGGTGACACCCAGAAGAAGCATAACCTCTCCAGCAAATATGCATGCAACTAAGACCGAAAACCCCACAAGGCAACAGATTAGTTATCTCCTGCTGACCGCGGTGACCGTGATTAGTTATATTCGGTACAAATAAACCCGTCCCTTGCTTTCTTCCCGCTCCTATCACCAACGGTGGTCTGCAGCCCACCGGCGAGTCAGTACCCCCCCCCTTAAAAAGAGAAGGCGGGGGGGGGGTGGGTGGGCACGAAAGTACCCCGGCCTCGGCTGCAAACGCAGGCGGGAGCAGCGTCCCAGGGAGCCCCGGGCGGCAGAGGCTCGCCTTCTCCTGCAGACCCGAGCAACCACCCCCTCGCCCCAGGACGAGCTTCCCAAGAGACACCTCGGGAGCGGCAGCTGCCGCCTCCTGCAACCGCGCAGCTGTCCGGACCTCCCAAAGCAAGAGCCCTCTCCTCCTTTCCTGCCGCCCCCCCCCCACCCCCCCCCGCCTCACTCCCACCCCCGCTCCCACCCCGGCAGCGCCCCCCGCCCCGCTCCAGCCCCCTCCTTCCCGCCTCGGCGCCGGGCACACCCTGGACCCCGCAACGGCCGCGGGACGCGGCGCCCGCTCCCGCCCGCCCCGGGGCACCGGCGGCCGCTGGGGGCGGGGGGGGGGGGGGCCGGCCCGGGATCGCCCCAGGTTCCCGCCGGAGAAGGTGGCACTAACGTTGCAGCGAGGCGAGAACGCAGGGTGCCCCCGGGCTCCGGCTGCTGCTGCTGCCGCCCGGGCGATCCCGGTCCGGTCCGTCTTTCCTTCCTCGTCCCCTCGCCGCCGCCGCCGCCTCCTCCTCCTCCTCCTCCTCGCTCGGCTCTTCACTGACAGCGGTGCCCCCGCCGCTGTCCTCCCGGGTGGCGACCGTACGGGGCGACGGTGTTAGTCCCTTTGCCCCGAGCGCCGCCGCGGCTGCTGCTGCTCCCACTGCCGAACCGAGCGAGAGGCTTAAAATGGCGTCTCTCACAAGGAGGTTCTTATAGTGAGCGGCGGGCTCGCCTGTATCCTGCCGCCGCGGCCGGGCCCAGCGCGCAGCATTCCACAGGCACCCAGCGCACAGGGCAGGGGGAGGAGAAATAGTGCCCGGCTCCCAAGGCGGAGGGAGACAGAGAGCGGCAGCGGAGGGAAGCGGCCGGGAGCGGGGGGAAGGCCGTGGCGGCGGCGGCGGGGGGAGGCCGCGCCGGGCTGGGCGGGCCGCGCCGGGCCGGGATGGGCCGGGATGGGATGGGATGGGATGGGATGGGATGGTGGAGGGGAGCGGCGCGGCAGCGTGACGGACGGACGGACGGACGGACGGGTGGGCGGGCCGGGCCAGCGGGGACACCTTATTGCGGAGGTGAAGGATCCGAGGTCCCGGCTGGGAGTGAAGTTGGTGCCTGAGGGTGGAGTAGAGGCGGCGGGGGAGGGGGGGGGCAGCTGAGGGGATTAGCCCGGGGTCCCGCTTTGGGAGGGCGCCTGCCTTTCGCCCCCGCCCCCCCCCCCCCCCTTTAATTTGCCGTTTCGTTGCTTGGAGATTTTATTTTATTTTTTTTTTTAAACATTATAGCAAAACTCCGTCCTCCCAAAAGGCTCGTCGCCGAGTCCGGGAGACTCCCGGGCCGTTGGATCGAGGCAAACCGGCCCGGCCCGGCCGGGGGGAGCCCGGGGAGGCGGCGGCGGGGCCCGCTCACGTCGGCGGAAACGCGCTCCGCGCTGCCCGGGTAAATATTTGTCAGGAAGCAGTTGCCAAAGAAAGTATCTCGTTATGCAATTTATTTATTTTTTATGGAAGAAGCGAGCTTCCCCCCACTCCTCCCCCCCCCCCCCCCCCCAGACCTCCTCCTCGCTCGCCCCTCGCCTCTTTACTGAGTAGTAAAAAACAGGAAAATATTATGAATTACACAAGGTTTCTCGCGGCGTGCAGAGCCTTCTGAAGGCACGTATGTGGCAGCCTCTTCCTCGGCGTGCACGGGCTTGCACAGCAGAATGTTTTACAGACTTTTTGCGTGTACCGTCTTGCACTGGCAAAGTGTGTTTAACATACCGGGGAGGGAAAAAAACAATACACGCACCCCCCTCAACATGAAACAAGGACCGTATATACCAACGTGTTTATGTAAAACATCCGTTGCTAGTGAAAGATGGATTTATTTTTCTTTTTCCCCCAGTGTAAATTTGCTTTAGCACTGGCGGATGTTGGGGGTTGAATTCTCGGTTCTGTGCTGAACGGCTTCATGTAGCCTCTCGTCGTCCGGCAGACTCCAGCTTCTGTGGCTCTTGCAGTGGGGATGTGTGCGGTTCACAGAGGGGCCACCTTTTTGCCTGTTTTTCCACTGATGATACTGTTTTAGATGGGATCTGAGTTTCTACTCAGGAAATAAAAGTTTGGGGTTTCCCCCCCCCCCCTTGATTTATTCAGTAATATGTAGTGTTAGACTAAAGGAACCTTTTCCATAGAGCTACTTGATTTTCATGTCAACTGGTTTTTGTTTGTTTGTTTGGGTTTTTTTGAATTGTTGCTTTTTGAAATGGGATTTTTCCCTGCTGGGGAAAAAAAATAATGTAGGGCTTGCTGCACACAAAAGGCACCCCAACCTGGCGTGGGTGGCAGGGGGCCACAACCCAGTGGAGCAAGTGCAGGGGAGGGTTTGTGAGTCTGTGGGTTAGCTTTCACTACTAAAATGGCTCTGGGAAGGCAGTGGTGATAAAAAAAATCCTTGTTTCCTCATCACTCCCCCCTGCCATTGCAGGGCACATAGCAATCATCCACCCGCCAGCCTCCCTGTGCAGTTGGCAAGCTCAAGGTCCCCACTAGTAAAGAAACGAAGTGCCACCTGGACAACCCTGAAGTCAGAGGTTCAAGAAATACAGCTTTCCTTGTCGTGCTGTTTTCTCTTAGGACAGTTGCCCGTTTTGACAATGCTGGCCAAAAGGAGGGCAAGACTGAGGGCAAGAGCTGGCAAAGCAAATGCTGCCGGATCAGAGCCAGCGGGCTGGGAGTGCTCATTGCCTTCCAGGGCAGTTAGCTGGTGCAGCTATGAGCAGAAGGACCTTGCTGTTCTTGACACCAGAAGTTTGATTCCAGTTTATGATAAGAGTCAGAGAAAGTATTCCTGGAGATTGGTTTGGGCATTAAAAAAACAAGAAAAGGGGGTGGGGGGAAGAGTTAATTTCTTTGTCTACCTCCCTTTCTCAGCTGCCTTCCTCTACAACCTTGGGAAAATCTGCTCTGCCTCGGTTTGACCCTCTGTAAAATGGGAATACTAATAATGACAGACCCCTCCTTTTAGATCCCTGGATCAAAGGTACTATATAAGTTCAAAGTGCTGTTTCTATAGGGCATTATTGCCAAATTCACTATAAGCAATTCCATTGGGTACTTGATAACAACAGTAGAATCAGTCAAACGCCCTTGATGCATTGCATGGTCCCAGATACCTTTCAGAGCCTCTTTGTGTGCCATCCCACCCCCTGAGGTCTGCAGGGATGGGGCTTTTGGAGCCTGGATCTTGCAGGAGCAGGAGGGGTACAGTGTGTGTCTTTGCTTCTGGCCCCTGAACTATGGACCGCTTTTCTTTTTGACCTGACGAGGACAACTGGAAACTAGCCCTTTTAAAAACAGGTTTAAAACATACAACTTTATATATATATACATATATATATAAAATTCATAAGGCCTTTAGCACATAATACTAAACTCTTGTTGATTGTTGGTTATTTTACTCTTGCATGGTTTGTTGTCATTTTAACCTGTATTTGTTTCACTGCAAAGTGGTTAGGATGCTTTTGGATCTACACACATTGCTAATAGAAATTTGGTTCATACTAGCTTTGCAATTTTTAGCTGTAAGGTAGCGAACCATATTCTAAAATTTCACCTTAAAAAAAAAAAAAAAACCTACCCCAGGAAAACTAGTATTTTAACAGCTGGAAGTGTTACAATTACGACTCTAGCTTGTTATACTGTTCTTTTAATTATAAAAATGTTTCTAAACTACATTTTGTGTTTCTAATTTTTCTAAAATCAGTGTGTTATGGTCCACTATCAAAATAAGAAGAGTGAATGCTATATCAGATATTACAGTGTGGGGCTTCATGAGTAAATTCACAAACAGTCCGGTTATTCTTCCTCTTTTTTTCTTCCCCCCCCCCCAAGATGCACTGAGTGTGTATATGCAGCTTCAGAAGTATCCTTAGAGCTCTTTTATACTTTAATAGGTTTGTTTTGGTGCCTGTTTGCTAGACGAGTATGCTGCAGACATATTTTTTTTCAAAAGGTCAAGCAGTCTCCTAACATGTCCATTGTGTATCACCGCAGTAAGAAATCCTCAGTGCAAAGGAGAGCTTCATGGTTAAATTTTAAAAGATAATGATTTAAATCTTTTTGTTAGCCTCTTTTTTTACATCCTTAGCACTGCTTTTGGAGAGTCAACTTCTAACGCGGTAGAAAGCAGGAAGCCCATTAATTAAAAATAACTAACAGCTAAAGGTAAACTTAGTTGGTCACCTCTCCCGAAATCCTGGCATTTAGCTATGCTTGTAAGGACCATAGTAACGACTGCGTAGCTGTGGCGCTAATATAAGGACAAAGCAAAATTACCAATTACGGAACATCTAGGGCTCTGGGCCTGAATCTTTGATTTCCCATATGGATCTTAAAAATGTATGCATAATTGGCTTCTAACCGTGCATATTCTAGGAACATATTCAAGAATCAACTACAGATATTTTTTCAGACGCTGACTAAATATATATTCACTTGTCAGCAAAAACCCCCCATCATTCAGATCCTCTTAAAAAAAGAAAAAATAAAAAGGAATCTTCTTCCAGCAAAATGAAGTTGTAGTGTGTTAAAAAAAGTCACCTATTTTCAGTTTCATACAGGACTGAAGGGGAGAGGAGAGGAGATGCCTGCAACATTTAAGCATTCTTTGAGATACAGGACTAATCAATGTAACTTCTGCCTCATACTTGAGACCTATAGTTCATTAATACACGTCAGAATCTTTGCTACATTAAAGCAAATAGCTGTGCCATTCGGGCTCAGTTTTAGTGGAAAAAAAAATTGTTCTTTATGGACAAAGAGGAAAAGAATTAGCCAAACTCAAAATACTGGTGAGATTTCACTTTTCTCAAAAATTATGCAAAAAATGATGCGAGTGTGTAACTCTGGGTCATTCTGAAGGAAGGAGAGGCCCTAAAAACTCTTAATACATTATTGTAGAAGATGCTGATCAAAACATCTTGTTAACTGGTTGGAATGACATAAATTGGAGTAGTCTATAAATGTTGTTTCAAGCATTGGAAATAGAATTGTCATTGGCCACCAATTTGATTTAAAAAAAAAAAAAAAACAAAACACAAGTTGTTCAGTGTTCCTGTTTTGGATATAGGCAATATGCCTTAGTGTTTCCCTCTTTAATTCAGTACATATGAATGCCTACAACAGTTTAACTTTATATATCGGGTATGTTTCAGAAACTGAAAAAAGTCTCCGGCTGGTTTAGCAGCTGAGGCATTACTCATCGGAATACCTGATTACTGGCATATTAAGCAGTGGAACAGAGTAAACATGAAGCATTGCATCTCCCAATACATATATTTTAATTACTACTAACAAAACAAATAACAAGATGGCTTTATAGTAAAAATTTATTGCATGAACATGTAAACAGAAATCCCCGATATTGGTCCTTTTCGAAATGTTGTCATTACCAAGTATGCCACAGCACCTAAGTTTTCCTTTAAATTTTCTCTGCGTGCCTGTCTCTTAATGATTATGGGTCTCGTACTCCTCATTTAAAACAATTGTAATGGTTGTGTTCAGGCACCCTGGCAGAAAAGCCAGCCAGAAACACAGGCAAAAACAATAACAGTTGCAGAGGTGTGACACCTACCTTCTTCTTCCCTAGCCAAACTCCGTCCACATGAAACCCCTGATTTCTCGGAGTTGTAACCCTTTAATTGTCAATACTCTAAATATATAGCTGTACTCGTATAGAAAGCCGACTTTAAAAAGGTAGTCGATATATAAATCTTGCCTTTTTTTTTCAGTAGCCTTAGGCCAGGTTTCCTTATTCCGAGTAACTGATTCTCATATGTAATCTTAAAACGTAAGATGGTAAATTATTAAGACCTGATTTTTCTGCTCAGACTGCTCTTTCTTAATTGCTGTGCAGTCTGAAAAGATGAGAGTATCAGGGTAGGAGTTCCATTTGAACAAATCTCCAAACAGATTGTGCATGGACTAGGGCTTTGGATTTTCCTTACACTGCAGAAAAATTTCCTCTTCCATTTCTAGCTGAAACCCCCAAGCAGCTGTAAACACCACTTGCTATCTAGAGGCTTGGCTCCCCTAACGCAGTCCGGTCATCTTAAGAATCCACTGGTCAAATGAATTTCAGTGACCGGTAATCAAAATTTCCCTTACAGCCTGCAGCACGGAGGTAGTAGTGGTAGCATTTCTGCAGTTATGGCAAGGCAATGCTGTATTTCTGAACCTCTTGGTTCTCCATTTCTCACCCGCGTGAAATATGGGTAACACCATACTCCAGGCATATACACGGACACCATTGAAGAAAGGGTAGGAGCGATGGAGGGACAGCTAGAAACTCCAACGCCACAACACGATTACAGTATGTTGTCCTTTCCTTGTTCTTTCAATTCACAGTAAATTTCATTCCGGCTCTTAGAAATCATCATTCTTTCCCCCTTTTTATTTCAAAATGGTTGCATATTTTTCATTCACGAAAAGGTTAAAGGCGTTTCCCCATCGCAGGAGGGATTATCTTACCAGAGGATTCTGGGACTGCAGATGTATACTGCGGCAAAATCCTAAATTCATCGGCAAAAAAAAAATCATTTCCAGACCCCGGCTGCTAAAAATAATAGAATTATAGTAAATCATTGATAAGATTAAAACATAAAGCCATTTTTACGTTCCAAAGTGCTCTAAAACATGAGTCTTTTCTCTTAATTCATTTCTTAAATAATGCAAATTTTAAAGTAGCTTTTCTATCCCAAGCACGCAGCGCCATGAAATCGATAATTTTTGATCTTTTGGTTAGTAGGCAACATGGTGAGCTATTGCAGTGACTGCAGGCAGCAGACATGTTCTTGTCAGCTAAAAATTTTCATATTGTTTTTGAGTCCATGGAGATTTGCGGATGGGATACAGCCAGTTATAGCTTCAGCTTGCACTTTGCTGGGGGGACGTAAACCAGCACCGTTTTAGATGCATGTATAGATATAGATATATGTTTTAAAAACTAGAAGCATTACTGGATTTTAAACAAAAAATTATGTAAAAAGAATGGCTGGTGTGATTATAATCGCATCATGCAGGGTCCACGGTTTCCATTTAGTGAAATTTCGCAGAGGGCAACTTCTTAAGAACATCCCTGCTGTGCAGAGTGAAAAGCATGAACAAACCAAAGACAGAATTCATCTGTGTTTATATTTTACAGACAATGAAAAACCTACTCTTTGTATGCCTTTTTTTCCACCTTATTATTTCACGAAAACTGCAGCATTTTCCCCGCCCCCACCCGAACACTCACCACCCCAGCACTGCGGTGTTCGGTGTTTCTTTCTTTCTTTCTTTCTTTTTTTCCACCTCTTCTTCTTCTTTTTTGCTTTCACAAATTCTGCACGCGCCATCTTTGTCTATTGTTACTCTTTTCTAATTTCTCTTGCCCATTCTCTTTCAAATCAGCTAATAAACAGAAGGCTAAATGCCTGATCAATGCTTATGTGTTATATTCTCCCCATCCTTTTCTTTTGGAGAAATAAAATTTAAAAAAAACCCAAACCAACATCCCACGCCCCAAAATTTCTGTATTACCATAACCTGTTGTATACAGTGGTGATAAAAAACATTATTAACATAATAGCAACAGCTGCAGCCTAAATAGAAGCTATGAGATAATAAATGTGCTACAACAAATTAATTTGCTGCAGGTGCTTGTGCTCTGAACTGCGTAACCCAAGCCATTTCAAGTCTGAATACAATTATTATTCCCCCCACAAGCTAAAACAAAGTGCAGAGTGAAATGTCCTGTTATTATAAATATCTTGTCCTGTCCCCGAACATTTTCACCATCAGCAAAGAATGGAAGAAAGGATTTTAAAACCTTAATAGAAAGCTGTGGCATTTAATAATATTTAAAAAGGCTTCAAGTCATGTCCAGGCTTGAAGCGATAATGTCTGTTTATACATTAATTTAGCACCTATTGTCTCTTAACCAGAGCTCTATAGGTAACGATGCACCGAGGTATTACATATGTGCAATTGGCAAGGCAGGGGCTGTAAATATCTCATTAGTAACAGATGCGTATTTGTATATGTTGGTGCTTCCATCTACTTCATTGCAGAGAAAAAAAAAAAATCTCTTTGCAGTTTGGCTTGTATAATGTGCAGTGAACTAAACAGGGATTTTTCCTGTTTTTTTCTGGTAAGGATAGTGTTTATGGAAGCCAGTTACTAGTTACCTTACAGGCATGCACCAGTAGCATGTTGCAGCATTCTTCAGACTACGAAGACGGGGAGTTAAATGAAGCCAAGTGATCTCTTTTCATTTGGGCACCATAATGTAAAAATTAACCACGTGCTTTTTTCTTTCTCTCCCTGCCTTTTTTTACTGCTCACAGACAAAATTGTCTGAAACCTGGTGAAAAGGCAAAATTAAGGGCTCAGTTGTGATGACTTTAGGAGTTTTTCATTGCCACAGTATACATGGCTTTTTTTTTTTTTTTTTGCAAATGTAATTAGACAACTTATGTGTTTTAAAAGATTGATTATTCTCACCGAGTAACCTTGAAATAGTCTTTCTGTGATCTTAAAAAAAAAAGTATCGTGTATCCTAAGAGAACTAATCAAACTAATTCCTCGCGCAGGACACATTTCCTCTGTGTTTTGGCGTAGCTTTGTAGCGATCAAAGAAGCTCGATGAAAAACTTGTGCTGAAGCAGGGTGGACGTGGCGCTGCCCAGGAGGGTGGCGCAGATAGAGAGGTGCAATGAAACCCCACTGATTGTGCAACCCTCGTTGGTGGTGATGAGCGCTTGCTCACATGAGTCGGCCCAGGGAGGTCAATTGGATTACTCATGAGTGAGTGCAACGTTGCACAACTCGTCCCTAAGCTAGAATTTGCATGTCTCAAATCCCTTTTACCCGAAGAAGAAAACATATAATCAATTAAGCAAAGATGTATATACTGCGCTAGTGAAAATGGTTTTGTTTTTAATGCTGTTGTTGTATCAAACTCTTGTTTTGTTTCTGTGGCTTCTTCACGTCTACTACAAAGATCTGGTTTTTAAGTTGTTATTTGGGCTCAGCTTCCATGTCCATAGCTATTTTCTCAGAGTAACAACTGGGACATGAATTCCTAAATTTGTGGCATTACTATCCATAATAGTTCATGGTAATGTGTCTCCCAGTCATCGTCCAAGTGAGTAAATGGTATACCATTTTTGCGGATGAAGCACAGGGTGAAAATGCGCTTTCGCAAACTTCTACGCAGGTTATTTCCACAGTCCAGTGTCTCCTTTCTCCTGAAGTAAAGCTGATGCTACAAATGAGTAGTACTTTAGGCTCTGTCCCTCAGATGCCACCTAAAGAAATGTGGTGTGCAAGTATTTCAGTATCATGCTCTTAAGAGGCTGCTATTCATGTTCTCAAAGGATGCCCATATTTTCCTGGCAGGTGATTTCAGTAGGGGACTTGGATCAACATTTCATAACTTATTCATCCATCTAACTGGTTCCTGCTACTGAAGTACCTGAGAAGCTGCCTGGCTCAGGTTATCAGGACCACATCACACCATAGGGAAATGCAAATCAAAACTGGAGAGCCAAAGCAGGACTGAGGAGCAGGTTTTCAGGTTATTTAGGCCGCGAGTGGAGTATTCCATACCGTCCCTTGCTCCTGCTAACAGGTGCTTTTGGAAATTTGCCATCTGCCGAGCAAAATGTCTTGTTTGGCATTCAGCAGGAAAACTGGGAGAGAAGCCATGATTGACCTAGCCCTACAGAGGAGAAATGCGTGTGCCGGAGAACAGTGACTTTACCCAACAAAGCATTACATGGAGGGAGACATGGGTAGCTTCATTAAGAAAACATACGTAAATGCTTTTGGAAGTATTACACCACTTGATTAATTTAAGGGGGGGGGAAGTAGATACAACAAGCTGTTTATTTTTCCATTATAAAACACTGTTTACCTCACCAAAGGACAAAAAAGAAGAGAGGAGACCTGATAGCTGGCTCTGGAGAAAGGCAGATAGTTAAGTTACAGCCTGTGCAAGGCAGGTGGTGTGACTGGCAACTTTGTACAGCTGTGTGTATGACTGCAACAAAGCAGAGACTATTCCTTTTGTTTTTTTTTTCATGGGCTAATGTGACTCAAGATTAAGCTTTATTGCGAATGTTGAATGTGGGCCTAATCCTGTCAGGTGCTGAGCACCCAGATCCAGAAAGCATTTGTTGAGAGTTAAGGCAGGCCAATGGAACTACTCACATTAAAAACCAACCAAACAAACAAACAAAAACCCCAACAAAACATACCAAACTGAGTGATCGTGTTAGCACTTTATTACATCTGGTAATATCTGCCCTTCTGCATAATTATAAATGACTTCTTTTTATTTGCCTCATCTCAGCTTCTGCAACCTGTGCTTACACAGGTTCTGTTTCTGCAAGTATATTCTTCAGCACTGGAAATGTGAACATGAATGTATGAGTCTCAAGCAATTTCCTGGGCTGTGCTCACCCACAGACTCACCCGTTCATTTGTGTGGGTTTTACAATAATGTTTTGTTATTGTTTTGTGTCAATATTTGCTACTGCGCTGGCTTTGCCTTTTTCCTTCCACCCACCTTTCTCCTCGCGTGCGTGCTGCCAGAGAAGTGTGGTTTGACTGAAGCCATTCCAAGAGATATTGCCATTTACAGCAGCATCACTGGGTATAACTTGTCAGGCAACGTCCATGGGGCTGGAGGGGAGGCAGCACGTGGAGGCATTGCTGCGCGTACCCGGGGGACCCTGCAGCCCATCGCCAGCCAGCCCCCTCCCTAGTCCGGAGAGGGCCGTGCCATGTCTCAGTGCACGGGTGTTGGATGGCTGGAGGTTTTTGGGCTGGGGCATGGGTTCACAATTTCTGAGCTCTTCTTTTGCCCCTCTGCAGGGCTGGAGAAGTCAGGCTTTCTCTCCTTGCACTAGATTATCTCCAGCACAGAGGGATGGCTTGTAAAGTGCCTTTGGGAGAAGGGCTTAATTCTGGGCACCCAAGCCTCTAGAAGCAGAAGTGGGGAAAGGTCTTTGCCAACAAATTTACTTATCCCTGTGCAGGGGCCTGCTGCACGTGAAATACTGTGGGGCAAAGATGAAGCTACTATGGTTTCTGAGGAAGCCCTAGGTGAGAGGGCTGGGTTGGCAGCTATTGTCTTCTCATAAGCGTCTTCCTTTGTCCTCCCAATGTTGCTGTGTTTTCCATTGCCTTTCTCATCCATCAGGTTCCTGCTTCCATTTAGAAGCGATGCAACTTCTCAAATTATTATTTTTTTGAAGCTGGTTAATGCCACTGCACAGTAGAGCCACTCTCCCACATAAACAACGTGGTGAGGCCTCTTGATGAGCTGCATGGAACGAAGAGACTTGAATATGGCTGAGCTTGTGCTGCGGAAGGAAGAAGGAGCTGATCAGGAGGTCTGTCGGGGGTGGGATCTGCAGTGTGAACGGGAAAAAACCCAACAGGAGAAGGGAGGACGTCAGCTGCCAGCACTGTCTCCTTTGAAGATCTCCGCAACCGGAGGGAGGATCAGGTTGCCAGCAAACTCTCTTCCCAAAACATCCTGCCCCTAAAAAAAGGAGAGTGGAGCACAGATTGCCAAGGGCCTTTTCTAGTCGCCCCCTCACGAGTCTCCCATCCTGCCACTGCCACCATGGAGGGTCCCGTAACAGGGCGATAGTCCCCCCCCTCCAATGGCTTTGCTGTAGCCGGACTGAGGGACAGGGGCGCACGCCCTGTCCATGTAACCCGCTGCATTTGGGATGCAAAGCATTTTTTTGTGGTAGTGGAAATAGTCGGCACCTGGGGTTTTATTTGCTTTCAAGCCCATTTGTTTCTAACATATTGTCACCCCTGAGTAACTAGCAAGTTTCACCCACGTAGGTTGTTTTGTAAACTCTTAGGCTGCGTTATTCAGTGAGTTACTGTACAAATCAGAGGGATGAAGATGGGAGAGGGGGTGCTTTTCGAAACAGGTGAAAATGGGTGAGAAAGAGTAAAAATAATGAATTTTTGGCTTGAATTTTCAAATTAATGAAGGCTTCAGCAAGAAAAAAGAAGAAAAGCTTTCGACATGGACACAGTTAAATATGAGTTTCACATTTTTGAAAAGTACAGATCATCCGAATCTATTCATTATTTGAAATTTGTATCTGGTCCTGTGCAGAAAGTGTAAAAACTGATACTGACTTTTCAGAATGTCCCTCAAGACCTTTATACACCTACATTCTGTTGCTTTGCCTTTCATCCTCTTGTCAGTCAATACTTAACCATTTTGGATTCTGACCTTGTGATAGTGTGAGGGCTCGATATAGAGCTGATCAGATAGTTAAAAGAATATTCTTGCATATTTTCACTAATCAAAGCACTACGCTTGGTTTACTGTGATTTGTGGGTTATGTTATTACAGGTACGCAGGAGCTAGTTCACTGAGGCACTGAGTCTCTCAAAATCTTTCCTAAATTGTTTCACAAACCTTTTATTTATTTGAAAATTCATCCCATATATTTATTATTTTTTATTCTTTCTTGCATATTAAATCAGATGTTTAAAAAGCACCCATATCAAATCAGCAAGTCTAAGTTTCCATATGATTTGCACAGTCATTGAGCCCCCCTAAATAGTCAGAGAAAACACACTGAAAAAGAGCATGTGAGGCTGGTTATTAAGCACTGATATAATTCTAAAAAATCCTCTAACCCAAATGGTAGTAAATGTGTAAAATAATGTCAGAACAAACCCAAATCATAGTAAATATGTAAAATAATGACTAAACAAAAATATTCCACCATCTCTACACGTCTAAAACATTTCTAAGTACATACCAGTCTCAGGCTCATAGTAATATCCTTGGCTGTCGTCTAGTTTCAGGAGCATAAGGAAATTGTTACAGAAAAGGTGACAATAATACGTCTTGTTGGAACTGAGAACCAAAATGAAGCAGCTGTACATCAGAGAGAAAATCTGAACCAAGAGACTGATAATGAGTGTGGCAAGTATTTTTTCTTGCTTATGGGTGGAAAAGCCAGTGAAGTGTCCATTTGAAGACAAAGCACATAGTAATGTGATCATAAAAATCTCCTAATGGGGACTATGTGATGTACGGTAAATGTATTCCTTTCAATACATTATTCCCTCTACACACAGCCTTTCAAGGTTGCCTCAGACTGTACTGGGGATATGATAGCATTGGTGTAGCTAGATGTGGGCAGAGCTGAACCTCCTGTTTCATTACTATTGCTATTATTTGTGCTGTTATTATTTAATACGTGTATCACAGCAGCTCCTCAGAACCTCACATAAAAAAACATCACCCCGTTTTTGTAAGGCAGTGTGCAGACATTGCCAAGGCACTGCCGGTACTCTGAAAAGCCTGCAATTGATGGAAACGAGTGACATTCAGAGGGTGGGGAGACAAGTACCGTAATTATAGGTGGGGCTGGTAGTATTACCTGTTATTAAGGGCTTGCCTGACACTTCCCATTTTAAGACCTGTTTTTGGTGGTTTGGAGCTACTTAGTAAACTTTAACAATTCGTCTTTCACTAGACTTCCGTCCTTGGCTGCCAGTGCTGCTCAGGCGTTATTAACAGGCTGATTTATTTCATTTAGGCGTCATGGCAGGATTGGGGCTGATGGAGGGAGCAGCAGCTTTAAAAAAAAATAGAAATTTTGTCATATTGCCTTTCACTGCTTATCTGAAATAAGGACTCAAATATTATAATGTCACCCTGTTTCCTTGTATTCCCCCAGCTGTCTGTCTGCCTCCATCTGTGAGCTCTTGTCTTAGATTTAAGTTTGTCTTTCTGTTCTGCATTTGTGCAGTACCTTACACAGCTGGTTGCTGGTCCATGACTGGTACACCCATAAGCTACAGCAGTGCCAAAAAATGTTCTGGTTTTGCACAGGACGAATGCTTTTGGGAGGCAAAGAAATATTCCCTGTCCAGAAATCCTTCACAATCTCTTCCTTATTGATTGTGGCTCCCGTATTTCTTACCTTTCCCCTCACACTTAAAGTGCTGGAAATGTTTCATATTCAAATATGAGTGGCTTTTCTTGTCAACAACAGATCCTTTTAGTAAATGCTGTTGCTAAAAATAAAAAGGCTGTTTTTCAGGCTCTGTTTAAACAGAGACACAGTGCTGTTCAGGGATCAAGCCGAGCAAAAGCTTATTCCCTCTACCTGTGTGTTTGGAAGCAGCACAGAGAGGAAGGGATTGAGCCACTGAGTTCATGTTTCCAGTGGAAATGCAAAACAGAGAGCCAAGATTCATTAAGATTGTTATACTAAGTCAATATGACCTTTCCCTTTGTATTTCACTTCCTTCGATTGACTTGAAATTGGACTAAGGAGCGAGCACCATGTTCAAGTCTTCTGAATTTCTTCAGCAAACGTCGATGTTTTCAACTGTAAGGGGATCATTGTTTCAACAGTAATTTTTGTGTTACCCATAAAGCCTCACAGACATTTCATTCACCTCCTTTATAGTCAGTATTTTTCACACCCATTAAACTAAAGAGTTGACAAAATATTACATAATTTGGCCTTTTAGAATAAATGCAAAAATCACTGGATTCACGCTACAACACCAGGTTGTTAACATTGTGCTTTTCATGCCTGAAGTCCAATCCTGCAAAGTGTTTTGGGTTCTTTTCCTTCAGTTTTAATTTTAATTATGAACATTTTTGTCCCCCAACGAAGTGAACTTCCCTGACATTTGCAGGATCTGTCCCTACCTTTAATCAGGTCAATAATGAAAAAGTTTGAAGGCTGAATGTTTGAAGCTGTTCCTACTGGGATTAAGGATGGTTTCCTAAATGCAGACCTGTGTTCTCTCCTTGTAACCTGGTTATGGACTGTGTAATCTATGGCACACTTTTAGAGTGTAATCATATGGAAAAGTCCTTGGCCAAAAAAAGCAAGCAAGCAAACAACACTGGATCTCAGCAAACCACAAATGTGCTTCAACATCCGAGTGTGGGCAGACATAGGAGCTGAAGACTATGCCATGCATCATGCAGAGGGTAATTTTCTGCTGATTTAAAAAAAGCAAAACAAAACAAAACAAAAACACCACACTCTAACAAATCTGATTTGACCAAAGATCTTCATGCGGCTGTGATTGGTGATTAATTTATTCGTTCATTTCCAGGTGGCCTCTACTAGCTTTCAATGATGTAGCAGAACACATCCCCCTACTCTTCTACTGCCATCTTTAAAAAGCAGCCCAAAGTCCTTGCTCACAGGTCTGCCAGCTGAAAAGGCAAAACTGACTTTATTTTTCCTTTTTGGACCATACTTTTCACACACGTGCACATGCACAGAACTTCTGCAGGGGTCAATGGGAGTATATTATGCAGGAATTGACAAGAGAATACAACCCTGTCTTGGCGTTTTTCCTAGGATCAGGTGGAAGGATGGTGTTTGCAGGACACAATTTGCTGGCACCGTGCCAGGCTCATGCCAGCTGCTGCAAATGCATGGTAATAAGCCTATTTCTATGCGAAAGAGCTTATTGCTAATAATTTCTGTCAGCTTCTAACTGATTAGTGTTTTGTTTTTTTTTAATCAGATGTTTACAAGAAGTATTTTATTTTATTTTTTTTAATGCAGTGTTTTAATGCAGCGCTAATGGTTATCAGCTCCATCTGACTCATCCAGCCCAGAAAACAACTTATGTTGGTTTCTAACAATAAAAGCTAAAGTAAAAGATAAAATAAAAAATACTTCCGCAACCAACTTGATTTTTCCTCCTATCTGGAATTAACGTGAACAAATTTCACAGTAAGAAGCAGAATCTGCAAACAGCCAGGCTGTAACCATTTGGGCTCTAGGTGTGTGCTGCTGGGAAGGAGCACCAAATGGTGGGTGAACCTGCTAGGAGTCAAGAAGACACAAGTCAAATTCTTTAGAAACCATCAGCCCTAAAGTGATCATCTCACCATCCAATGTACAGAGGCACTGTTGAAGAGACATATTTTGCCAAAGTATCCATTTTGAGCTGTTCTGGTAAGATATAATAGCTAGTGGCATGGTGGGAGATTCCATAAATGTCCCTGTGAGCCTTAAGCAATCTCTGTTCCTTTTCTTGTGGTGCTACAGCTTTTTTTTTTTTTCTTTTTTCCCCTAAACAGTAAGGAGGACAATAAGGAAAAAGAAATAAGTGGCCGATACCAGTCTGGTTTCCAGGTAACGTGTATCTGTATCACAAAGCAGGCATCAGAGTTGGCGTAGGCCATCAGAGGGCCCCGGGGGCTAAATTGTTCATAAAGACCAAAACTTACCAGGAGCTGGTCTTTCTTCCATGGCAAGGTTGAGTGGGATGGAAGAACCTGAATTTCTTGCTGATCCTATGTGTGGCTAGACAGGTCTTCACCAGCAATCTGATGTCTTTCATGAGCTTGAAATCCACATTAACTTTTTAAAATAACAAGCAATAACTGTGTGAACTTCCAGGCTTTCCAAAGGCTTATTTATAGCCTTATATACTGACAACCAAATTCCTATGTACACTGCCATCCCCAGCTGATTTTATTAGGTGAGCCTCTGTTGGATCCCCATCCCCAAATGGCACTTCCCATTCTTGAGGGGTCCCCTCAAATAGTTGCATCTTTGCTCTCTGGCTCTCCTTCAAACAAGATTTGTAAGAGACAAATCTTTTTTCAAGTGGGAATTGTCAGATTTGTTCCTGGTCTGTATGACAGAAGAGAGCTGGCTTGATTTCTCCATTCAGGCCTGCCTTAAGTCTTTATCATGCCCGGCAATATAGTAACACATGGGAGGTGAATTCCTTTGGCAGCTCACCTAGCATAGCCTATGACTGTCCTCTGAAACATCCAGTTTGGAAGGAAAGTCAATAAAATCATCTCTGATGTTACTGTGGGGGTGCCCCCACTTAAATTTTCTGGAATGGGGGAAGAGAAAGGAAAGCTCAGAGTAGGCTTCATGGAGTTATGGACTAGAAGGCCAGAGGTACTGCTGTGCTTAACTCATCTGATCCTCTTCTAGAAGGAACATAATCTCAATTTAAAAATTGCCAGAGCCAGGGAACCCAGCAAAACCTTTGGGAGGTTCTTCTAGTAGTCAAACATCAGCACTTCTAAAGTCTCGTCTGAACTTGTCCAGTTTCAGCTTGCAGCTTCTGGGTGGTGTTACACCTCCATCTTCTGTACCACACAGCCCAGTATGAAGCTCTGTTCTTACAGGCTGATCAAATCCAGTCCTTCATTTTCTCTGTGATAAAGTGTCACCTTTTACTGTACAAGGCAAATTTTCCACACCTACTCTGCTTTACAGCTTATTAACACCCTTCCAGACCACAGACACCAGGACGGGACAAAGTGGCTGCATCTAGACTGTGCCTGAGATACATACAAGGCTTGTTGACTAGCTCCACATATCCATGTGGCAGCCTCTGAGACACCATGGCACGGGAGGCTGGTGTTCCTCACTGGGAACCCACATTCTGGCAGCCCCTACACCCCTACATTGGAGATCCCAGGAGGCAAAGGCCAAGGCACATGGCGTGGCTGGTCATGGCTGAATGCTGCACATCTGTATGGCTCACCCACACAGATGCAAGCTAGATACCACCAAAGACTTGTATAGACCCAAGATTTCTGCTCCCTGGCAGTTCCCCAGAAGTGGAATCACACCCAACAGACAGGTTGGTTTCACAAAATGAGGCTGCAAGCTTGTTAGGATTCACAGATGGGTTTAGGCCTTCACTGGGTGAAGTAGCGCCAAAATACAAAATGCAGCCTCTGTGTCCCAAGGTTTTCCCACCCTTGCCTTAGAGACTTGGTCTTTTGGCTAATGCATCTCCTCAGGGATTGGTACTCACCTGGCTATTCACCATGACCAGGCTGTCATTGCTTTCCAGGACAGAGCCCCTGATTCTATAATGACCTCCTACAGTCATAGCTTCTTTACACCTTTATATGGGGGTGTATTAGAAAACATGCTGTTCGCTTACTAATAGCTCGCCCTGCATCAGTGACCTCTCTTCGTTGTTCACCCCCAGTCTTTGTGTCATCTGCCAACTTTATCAGCGAGGATTTTGTATTTTCTTGCAGGTCACTGATAAAAATGCAAAGTAACTCAGCTGTTTTTGTTAGCAGAAAGGGCCCGTGGGACTGTCCCTTGCAACTTGTGGGTTCTTAGAAAATTTGAGTTTCTTATTATATCAACCACAAACTCCCCCAAAGGTAAGCTGCCTAGTAAATGACTCCTATCAATATCCCACTGGTATTCCAGAGCACAACTCTACTGCACAGGGAGAAGAGATTTACGCATATTGAATTCACTGTTATTACTTTGACAAATAGCATAATCCCTCAGAGCTAGTTCCTGCATAATCACTTCTGTATGTTTTTACTGACCTTAGAAACAGAACTAGAGATAAGAATAGTTGAGAAGATGGAAGACAGCTTACCAGACCCTCCTTTGCTCCGGGCTGATACAGGCTGCCAGTGTTTTCTTCAGTTTTGTAGTCACAAGGACACCCTTTTAAAGGTTTGGGTTAAAAGAGGGATGTATTTCGAAGGAATGCAAAGGAAGAAAATGCATTTTTATTTTGCATAACAGTCCAAATGGATATCTGTTTGTGTGTTTTAATCATGGTACGGACAGATCTGCCTCTGTGATGCTTTCATGCATCAGATGCTATTCAGAGGGAGTCAGGCAGGGCTGCAACCCCAAACAGATGGAATAAGTTTAATGATCAACTGAAATGGGAGCCGACATTATCTGGTTTGAGACTTTTTAATGCCTTATCTTCAAGAGCTTGAATTAAAATTGTGATGACTCCATGTTGCCTGCTCCTTCTGATTAAGCATTTTGCAGAACCGTGTTCACGTTGTGATTATGTATCTCGGAGTATCTATGACTTTTGCCCCCCAGCAATTTCTCAAGAAGTCATATAATTTCTTGGATATGTCTTCACATATCCAAGTGCTGTCAAACCAAAGTTTGTAGAACTAACTATTGTTTATTTTTTTTAGTTCTTCTCTTTCCACTTTTTTCAAACATGGATTTTTATTTGTCTGGGTTTCTGAATTCTCAGAAGAAGCAAAGTCAAATAAGTGGGACCTGAGTTTTCCTCTGAAGGTGAGGGTTGCCTGCTGTATCACATATGGCTAATGCCAGTGAAGTTTTAGCTAATGAAACTGTGATAACGTCAAATGCATTTCATGTCTCTCTTTGCAAGGAATATAATGGAGCTGATTGAAGCCTCTGTAGACATTAAAGGCCATTCATGTGTTAGCAATATGGATTCTGTGTGGTGCTGCGTCTTCAGGCGTACTGTTGTAAAAGCGTTTGTAACATTTCCAAGGGTTACAGCATGAAGAAATCTGAGCCATTGCATTTACCAGAGTCTGTCAACAAGTTATGTGAAAAACAAGGACCGGGTTCTCAGATCAGATTGATTTATTTATTACCATAGTGTATTATATGCCAATATAATATACAGGGCACACACTCAAATCTTTTCTGCTAAAAATGAGATTCAGTAACAACCTATACTTTATTTTTCACACTCCAGCAAGTGTGCAGCAGCATGCAGTTTTATGACTTTGAGAGAGAAATGAAAGCTGGATAACATGTTTAACTTTATTTCAGTTTTTTTAATGTCCATATGTGCTTCTCCCCAGTACATGCCATGTCTGTTCCAATACCTAAATGCTAACAGACATGGCAGAGCAAGGAGGAACCATTGAGATATCTTGTGCTGGCCGTAAAAAAGTTTATTAAATGACATACTGCTAATTCACACTCTTTAGAGACCACCCAGATATTTCCAGTGCTGCCATATACCTACAACTGTTATTTTTGCAACATATATGCAAATGTATTAAGACTGAGTAAAACTGAACTGTAATTGTTGAAGGCCACACACCAGAATACACTGTATTCTTTTGTTTATTGATGTCAAGAGATCCCAGCCTGACTAAACATTAATTTTTTTCAGTGGTTTGCCCATGATTAGTGCCTCAGTGAGGCTCTGCTATAATTTAATTTATTATAAGCAATGCCATTTTATCAGTAGCATGCCACATGTATTGCCTGCGCATTTTCTTAAAGTCTAATTAACCTTCACTATCGCATGGGTTAGTTAGTGTTGAAGGCTTGAGTGTTGGGGTTGTTTTAACTTGTGTTTTCTTTGAACACCGACCTTTTCAAATTCCCTCCTAGATAACGGGATATGACTTTTAAATGGAAGATATAGCTTTCAAAATGATTCAACATAATAAGAGATAAAACAACTGAGGAACTGAAAAAGCAAATAGTGCCTCTGACTTAAAAGGAAAACAACTATCAGTGCCCCTAGCGATTGTCTAATTTGGAGACATTTGAAAAAGACAGGTCTTAAGAGGGAAAAAAAAAAGCCCTAAACTGAACACCACTGCTTCAGAGTTGTGAATTTCAGCTGGCATGAAGTAAGGAGGGTACAGATAAACAGTATCTGATGTAAAGCTTCACGGCACAGAGTTAACCCACCAGCCAATTTGAGCAGGAGGAATGAGCTCGGGCTGGTCCAGCACTCTGCTTCGTGTGGCTGTGGCAGCTTTGATCCCACGTTACCAACTCCAACAGGAGGAATTGGCTTATACTGGGGGAAGAACAGTTCTGATTGCAAAAGAAAGGTGGGGTGTGCCCTGCTCTAAATTGTTGTGCTCTGGCCTCATCGACTGCTGGGTTCAAACAGCACAGAAAGACCCACAACTCCCATAGTGTAGCCTGAGCTCTGCCCTGAGCTGTCATGCCTTCAAAAAGGTCTGGAGGACCCAAACCGGGGCGGTAATGGACATTTACCAGTCTCAGGAGTTGTCACTGGGAACTGCTGCGGCTCTGAAAGTAAGATCTCCTTCTGAGGTAGGGTGGGGAGATCCTCTTATAAAGAGAGCAGTCTTCAGCATGTGCCAGAAATAGGTACGGTCTCTGCAATTTGTTGCCAACTCTCCATATTTTATTTACAGTATCTAGTGCTGTTTGTTTAGTACCACCCCCCTCCCACTCCCCCTTTTTTAAAGGAAAGGTGCCTGCATCTTTTGGTGGTGGAAATACCTGGAAACTGTTACCTTAGCGCACTCCAAAGGCTCAGATAACAGAAGGCAAATAGAAGAAACACAAGTGTATTTATTTGGGGGTTTTAATCTTATGCATTTAAACCAAATCCACTGATCATTTGAAACCTCAGTCCTGATCTGTGAAGGCTTAGGGTTGCCAATACTATTAGCATATGTGCTGAAGAGTTTCAGCTGATAAAGCTGTGAGTGGTGTGCTCTCTGGTATGCTCTCTCAAGGGAAAGTCAGGCTCGGGAGATGAGGTTTGACTTAATTTACTCCATGTGACCTTAGACTGCTGCTTAAAACAGTCTGCTCTTTGTTTCTCCAGCTGTCAAATGAAGATAATGATTCTTACCCATTCTTAGGACAGTGCTTTGAAATTTATAAATGAAATTATTATTTATATTCAAGAGGTTCCCAGACAAGCAAAATGAATGATTTCCATAAATGCAATATATTTCTTCCTTGCATCATTCCAGTCTGGAACGTCATGTCTAGTTTCTGGCACTCACATACACTGAGGATGGGTGTGAGAGACAAGTACTTATAATCATTTTATATATATACAGTACCTCTTTATAGCAGGCTTCTGTGTAATTTTCTGTATATACCTATATGTGTGTGTTTGTATAGCAGATACACAGAAAACCACTTGAAGTGATCACGAACATCTCCCATCTCACATTTGTGGGACTGACTGCCTTTGTAACACTCTCAGACAGCAAATATTTTGTGTGACTTTAAAAGGTCAAAAACTCTATCAGTCTGTTGCCTAGTGAAATATATGCATTAAAAACATTACTAGTTAAAAGGATGATGTAATGTTTGTCACAGGATGATGCCAATGCGCTTAGCTTAATACAATATTAAACTAAGGTCCAGTCTGCGTAATTTTGGTTTCTGTTCAAATGCTCAGAAGACTCACTGTTAATCTAAATTTTATTCTTCCATCTCCTCCTGATTCTCTGCATTTCTGTATCTGCAGAGATCTTCAGAGATGCCAGATTTTCTGCTACAGGAATTCCTGGCTGTCTTTGGTTTGGCTGTGGTTGCTTTGAAAGGAAGATCTACTTTTTTTGAATGGAATCAATACACTATGTTTATCTTCCCACAATCCTTACTTTAATAAATATCTCAGAAGAAAGTTCCCGGGATTTTTCTCTGTCTTTTGCTCATTCTTTTTCTCCATGCTTATCCTTTTTTCTCTCTACACTGTTTGCTACCATCATGAAAACTCTGTTTGTTGAGTAAGTATAAGAAGACTATGAGAAAGGAGAGTGGTAAAATGAATATGGCAGAAATACACATTGTTGAGGAAAACTGTTTTCTTCATTGCTGTTTGTAAATTATTTTGTCTGTTCTTGGCCTTTTACAAATAAATAGTAAGAATGCTTTATGCTGGGAAGATGATGAAAGGGAGAGAAAATATGACAGAAATAGTTAAGGATGAATACTGGGAAAGTTGTTATGACCACTCATACTATATGTGTGTTTGGTAATAGGAAACACAAACATTTGCAGATGTCTCTGAAGGAGAAATGGAGCATGGAAACTCTTCTTGTCAGATTGGTACAGGTTGGTTCGCCCAAACTTGATCCAAACTTCTGTAGCTCTCAGTTCAGATCCCTCCGTAAAGCTGATCTTTGCAGTAAGCCCTGAAGGATGCTGACTCTGTCTGGGGCTGGCACTTTCCAAGCGGTTAAAAGGCTGTAGTGACAACATGATATTTACTACAGAAAGGGCTGTGGAAAACCCAAAAACGTTCACTGCACTGTTCCCATTTCACAGGGAGGACCTTCTTCTTTAGGGAATCAAAGTTTTGCAGTATAAGTCATTTCACAGCTGAAAGACACTATCGTGTTGCCTTAAAGTGATTAAAAAATAAGCAAGAGGATCTATCACCTGTTTTTCCTAGTTTGTTTTGGAAGGTGGTAATTTAATATGGATGTGGGGTTTTTTTTTGTGGGGTGGGGAGGAGAGTACATTTACACTGAGAGGAAGGAGAATGAATAAACATGAAATGGCTTCTCCTCGGGAGCCCAGGCTAAGGAAATTACCTATGCTCAGCTCTGGAGAAAAGCAGGACTGATGCTTTCATTGTATGGAGACCGTAACAAGAGCAACAGGAGAAACATACACTCAAAACTCATGCTAAATGCATCCCTATCAGTAAGTTATAACAAAGTCTGCACAGTGTGGGGAACCAATTGCTTGAATTCAATAGAGATTTAATGACCTATGAAGGGAAAATAAAGCATTCTGCCAGAAGGTGCTAACAAAACCTGCTTGAGCACTGGAGAAGAGAGGATATCCTGGGGGAGGGAGGTGGTGAGCATCCTGTGATGGGGTGCAATTGGACTGCAGGGTCAGCGCAGGAGCCCTACTTGGCCAATACCTACCATCACTGCTGAACATCTCCAGTATCAAAGGGTGGTGTGTCTGTCCAACAGAGGATCTGAACTTTCTTCCCTGACCGAAGTGGTGATGATCCACCTCCTGATGGAAGCCCTGGGCCTGGGTAAGGAGGAAGGGGAAGATGCTACTTGAAGAGGGCACAGCAGAGAAACTCTGTGAAAGCAGCAGTCCCAGAGAGGTTTCAGTAGACTTAAACCCAGCACAAGGCTGATCTAACCAGTATTTCTATCAGATCCAAAGAGTCTTCCCAACACTCCCATTAGAGACTGCAGCTCAGGATTACTGACTGATTTCTTGTTTATAC
This sequence comes from Morus bassanus, assembly GCA_031468815.1. NCBI lineage: Eukaryota > Metazoa > Chordata > Aves > Suliformes > Sulidae > Morus > Morus bassanus. The sequence goes on along the minus strand of CM062567.1, from coordinate 49,918,220 downwards.
TGTGTAATGTTTCACTACTGCAGCCAGACAGAGGTGGGACTGTAAGATATTTAGCACTGGAGTCATTATGAGGCCCTGAGGTATACTTCAGGAATTATCTGGGCTTTGGCCAAATAATACGTTAGACAGTGGTGCATATTTATTACCAGGTCATCTTGTAACTCCCTGTCTCTCCTTAAAGTTTCTAAGTCAGTACAAGTAGATGTAAGAGAGACCCACTAAACCATCCAGTCCATCTTCTGTCCAGTGCAGGATTGCTCTCTTGAGTACAGTTGCTTGTGCTTTGCAAGCATATTTTTAAATGTATCAAGAGAGGCATAATTTCATTTATGAGAGTAATCAATACCCTAACAAACCTGTCAACGAGTTTTCATTTTCTTTTACATTTTTGCCTCACAAGTTATCATCCTGTTGCAGGTTATGCCCACTGGTGTTAATAACCCTTCCAACATGCATAGATGTCTACTAGAACTTCCCCTGTTCATTGCTTAGCCGATATATGTATCTTTAGGGCCAGACTTTCACACACTTGCCCATAATATTTTGCTTTGTAAGTAGGCCTGTTAAAATGTATGGGGAAAAGATGGGATAAGAATTAAAGTGTTACTCCATGGGAATAAAAGGTGCCCCAATCCACCCCTAAACTATTTTAATCTTTCCTTAAAAGTCAGCCCAGACAACCTCTTAGATACTATTGTTGTTCTCCACTGAACCTGCCCTTTTACATGCTAATAAGGTACCCAGGAGTGAATTTAGTATTCCTAGTGTGGTCACACCAAAGCCATATGGAGTGGAATCTTTCCTTCCCTTTTCCAGGAGGTGATGTCTTTGAATCTGCAGCCAAAAATTTCCCTTTCTCTTTTTTTCCTCAGTCACATTTAATGCACTCTCTACTATCACCCTCAGGCTTCTTTCAGCATTACGTTCCTCATTTTCCCTTCTGAGGAGTAACTGAGTTTTGGATTATTTTCCCCAGATGTCTAGGCCTGAATTTCTTGAAGTTGAGAGTCCTTATGCTATTTTCTCCCCATAGATCATATCATGTCATCAGCTATTAAGCACAATTTTAAACATGGATTATAAGTTATGAGTTTCATTTTCATTGATTTTCAAGGGGGAGGAAGGAATCGACAATTACTAACATGTCTGAATTTAAATTCCATCCCTCTGCCATCAGCAGCAGAAATAATGGGAATTCTGTTAGTTACAGCTTAATGTACAATATGTTATTTCAGATCAAATATTTTCACAAATATTTACAGCTAGTAATTGAAAATCTTCTCCTTAATAATCCAGAAAAGAGATTGTTTAAACCTTTATTCATAGCCAAATGAGAGGTAGAAGATGGCATATTTAGGGTGTATAATAACTAAGTCTCAAGAAAATAAATATGGGAGTACTCTTTAGGATGGGTGTAAGATTGACTGGGAGAAAACTGTAGTCTAGTAATTACAATTCATTCTCAACTTAGGATGCTATATTTGGCTATGCTATATGTAATGTGTTTTAAACTAAATTTACCACTGATGTAAAGTGAAAAATGTATCCAACTGAATTTTACATTCCCTAATGGATGAAGCAATTTTGTCCAATTCTTGCAAAAGTTGAAATAAGGTACACAGATGTTGTTGGTTACAAAAGTACTGCAGAAAAAGAAAGTGTCTGTCACACAGGGAAAAAATCTCCACTCATTTGTACCTAGAGGAAAAATTCATTAAAGCTGCCCTTGTGAAGTTGAACAGTTTGTTGCTTTGCCTGGATATATTGAAACACAAATAATCCATGTTTCAGCTCCATTTTAGAAGGCAGAGATGTTCCTGGCACCAAAATTTCTTCTATTTCAGATTAATTCATTGATTGGATTGCCTTTTCTCATGTAATCAAACTGTTACATGTCCTAAGTTCCTGGGCAAAGGCATTATATGAAGATGGAAGAATGTAAATTCACTTGAAGGAGACAACTGAATTAACTGTATATCAGCAAGCAATCCACACCGTGACTGTTTATAATCTCTGTGCACACATCGTGCGGTATGGAGAATTCCCCAGCATTAAGAATCAAATTTGTGTGTGGGAAAAAGCTAGAAAAGCTATGGGATATTTGAAATGGTCAATTATGTCAATTCTGCTTGAGCATTTTGTGAAATAAACATTTATAGTTTAGTGGATTGTGTTGTTAATTACTTGTCATTCCTATGTAGAAAAAACTAAAATAAATCCAGAATTTACTTAGGTTATGTTAGACCTTGGTGAATTTTTGGTGCAAACTTATTCACCAAAAAGTGTGTTTTTGTGTGAAATGATTTTAAATTGCCAGCCTTCATGGGCCTTTGTTCTTCTACGGTAAGCAAAACTGATATAAAATCTGAATGCATCCAAAAGTGGCTCTTCAAAAAGTTGATTCAGGTCCAAATGTTCTTCAATAGCCATTGTGAGCAGCCAGAATTGAGCATAAATTTTCTCAAAACAACTCTGTGTAACTTTAACAACTGTAATGGGGAATTTCCAGAGTGCTACTCTGTCTCCATGACACAGAAGCACATCCCTTCCTTCTTTAGCCGTTGCTAAAGGCAGTATTCCCCAGATGGACAGGGAGATTTGACTGTAAGAGTTTTCATTGTTCAAGACAAATCTGCCTTTCTTCATTGATCTAGCTCATCTCACACCCCCATCCTTACACAAACTCAAGACCAAACATGTAAGGATTCCCTCAGACTTAGTTTTCTTTGCCTCAAGCATTTTCAGCGTTTCATGGGGCATCCCCATATCCTCACCCAAGTGCTTTGCTGGCATCAAGTCTACCATGACAGCATTGCGTTTGGCTGGACCTGGTGTGACCATGGCATGACCAAACTCAACTCAAGTCCAACCCAAGCCCAAGCGGGGTGGTGAGAGGAGAGCTGCTCCCTTGCCCTGGCTGCCCTGGGTGGGTGCCCTGTGGTGGTCCACCACCACTTGGGTGGTGCAACTATGTTGGGGACCACCATGGAGGGGATGGAGGCAGCTGCACACTCATCGGGCATGGAGGGATACACGCTTGACCGTTGTCTACAGCACTTTCAACACTGTCAGTTAGCTTTCTTTCCAGGAGGGTTAAATGTGACTGTGCTGAAAAGAGTTGACCATCAACAGGTATTTTATTCTAAGGTTCCCAACAAAAGGCTTCTTCCCCCCCAGTTCTTTCTGTAGAGGAGGCCTTGCACAGATGTCTGGGTGAAGACTTAAACTAGACCCAGTTTCAAAAATGAATTTACTTTTTTTTTTTCTCTAAGTACAGTCTGAGTCTGAGATGATGGAATACTGTGGGAATACTATTGTGGGAATAATCTGCTATATCACTCCAAAAATTGCAGTTCCTGACTTAATTAGCTCACATGGCTTGAAATACATAACACTGACCATTACAGAAAACCTGATAATAAAGGGTAATGATACAACACAAACCCTTTAAATTAATGCAAGCTAATGCAGCAACAGACTTACTAGGATGCTGTGTCTCAGTTTTAAGGAAATTCTCCCAGAGATGGGAGGTGCTAGAGTCTGTCCTTTAATTTGCCCTACTTTGTCTGATTCCTCCTCTTTCATATGCTAACTTCCATTTCTTTCCAGGAATATAGACAATCCTGCATATTCAAAACTTTTGGAAAAGTATCCAAATCTTTTGATATTTATCCAGACCAGATCTAACACGGAAGTTTCCAAGCAGTGATGAACCTAATAACCAATAAAGCTAAGTAATAATTAGCAGCAATAATAAAAAATATATTGCAATAATAAAACTGTAATAATAAAATAAAAATCCAAGCTTGATCTGGGGAAATGGAAAGAACATTTAAAATCCAAATGTGAGTTCCATAATAAAAGTACTCTATGCCACTCTGTAGTAATGGCTCCAAAAGGTATAGCAGCATCCAAAAGCATGGAGCACTTGGCCTGAGTTTGCATTTTTTTAAAGCAGTTGGCAAAAGTCTCCTTGAAGAGCAAGTCTGGTGCTTGGAAACACAGGGGAGTGCTACTGTGGACATCATGGATGGGAGTGCATGGGAGAAGGATCTGATAGAGGATGGAAACCGACATATCTGAACTGGAGTGATTTGGAGTAAAACCATGGTGGGGAGTAGGGGACCTTGCAGAACGGGGACAGCAGCCTCTGGATGCAGTCCCCACCGCTGGTGCGGGTTTGGCTGTCCCTTCAGCAGTTGGTGCTGTGGCTCGTAACAGAGCTCTGCTGGGAGCCTGTGGGAGGTTGGCCCACCAGCATGGGCTGGGATGGGTAGCTAGCCAGGAGGAGTGGGAGGCTACCTGCTGAGTGCTGCTGTACAGCCCACATCACACTCACTTTTATTTATTGGTAGGTGGCAGTGGCTGGGTATAAAATACTGTGAACTCTTTCATTTGCCTTTTACACATATTTTATTCCCTACATAAGCCTGGGACATTAGACAATTACCCCTCTGGGACAAAAGTAATAGTGGGGAGCGTGTACCTACACCTCAGCAACTCCAGTTTGTACCTCACTGTGTATTTAGTTCAAGCCACCAAGAAGGGAGGGTTTATGCTAAGGTGCTAGACTGTACCGTGTCTAAATTATAATGGCTGAGGTTCAGACACCAGTTCCCTCCTGTCAACTTTGTTGTCAGGAGATTGTAGCCCAGCAGACAGGTGGTTACAAACAGCTGGGAGGCAATAACAACATTTACTCAATGAATGTGAATGACAGCCCTTCTTTATTTAAAGTTGTTGTCTGCTGACATCAGTACGGTGCCATAAGGCAGTGACTCCTGCAGAGGTTTCAGATATAACGTGGGGAAGTGGAGCTTACACAGGTCCATCCTTCTGTCCATGCTGAGATATCACTGGGGATTAAATTCTTGCTTGCAGGGAGCACATTATGGGCCTGGGGCCCTGCATCTCATCAACTGTATCCTTTAGTTTTTCTCATCAGTATCTTGGGACCATGAGTTGCTCAGAATGTCAGCTGACATAAAGGAGACCAAGATTCAGTTCATCAGTTAAAAGAAATTGTGACCTACCAACATTTTTAGTGTAGTGTATAAGACCTGTTAGATCAGTACTGCTCGCTGGCCACTTTCCCTATTAATACTTTGACCTCCAAGAATGCAATAGTGCAAAGGATTTTAAGCACATGCTCAAATTTCAAGACAGTCTAAGGGAGCTAAGAAAATGCTTAAATGTTTCCACAAGTATGTGGTTTGGCATCATCCTAGAGCCTCAGTTTTATTAACATAGCGTGATGGGAGGCAGATTGATTTTTTTCCTTATGCAGTGTTCATGAGAAAAGACTGAATTTTGAAAATATGATAGCTGGCGATGTGGATGGAGTCTGGAGTTACCAGGAGATGGGTACATACAAAGTGAATGCATTAAAAATAATTTCTGTGACAATCAATTGTCCTTCAGAGTGGAAGCCTTATTTAATTATTAAAAGACATGGAAGACAGCAGTATCAGAAAATAGCTATGCATGTATAAATATATGTGTAGCATGGACATGAGCCACTTAATTTATAGCCCTGATGTTTGGAAAGATTGGGGTGTTCAACTCAGACACTTTGGGCTGACTCCCTGGGCTATCAGTGGAGCCTGTTCCTCGATGTTGTGGGGTGTCCTCTTTGGCCATCTTTTGAGTTTGGGCTCAGCAATTACCTAGGGATAGACCATAATCTTATAGGTACAGGATAAGACTTTCTACACATGGAGAAAAGGCCAAGCTATTTTATTTCTGCAGCCATAGCTCACATGAAACCTTAGGTTTCCCTTTGGGATGAGTGAGAGAAAAAAATATTCAGTTAGGCACTTTGGTTTTAAAGAGGCCTTCTTTCCTAACTACACCAGTCACTGCCTCCTTCGGCACCAGTGCTTAGTACTGTAACCAGAGAAGCAGTTACTGAGTAAGTTTAGTGCTGTCTGCATTTTCCCAGCAAGCCAAATGTTTTTTTCTGGCTGCATGGTAAATAAAGATCGAAAGTATATCAAGCAAAGAAAAGTGTGTCTATCTCCAGAAAAAGTACTTGTAAGTCTGCAACAAATCTTCATTTTGACTATCTTCTATAAATTTAGGATTGTAAGTACTGAACTACTGAAATATTCTAGTTTCCCCAATAACACAAGTCAGTTAAAATGATTCAGTGAATTTGTCTTCCTTTAGCCACTTGCAAATTTCAAGAAGAAAACAACTGGAACTCCTGTGAATGCAAAATCACATCATGTAATTTAGTGGCTAAATGCTGATACATACTTATTAGTTTAGGAACTCATTTCTTGCATTTTTTTTTACCATAAGCTCTACAGGTATCCAAAGTCTTCTTTGATATTTCTTCATTTTGTGCAACCACCTGAACTGGGCGGGGGTGAAGTTGTCCCATGCACATTTCTGTTACGTTGCCAAAGTGCCCAAAGCATGGACACCTTTTTCTGGCTTGTGTTTCATTACATTCCCGAGCTGACCTTCTGGAGACGTCTATTTAAATGAACTTGAGCCAATGAAACACGAGGCAACAGACTGAAAATCTTGCTTTAATTGAGTCATCATGCCAAGTACACGGGAAGCCTGGTGACAATGACAGAGTGCTGTGCAGTGATTTGAAGGGTTAGCTGTTTCACCAGCTCCAGGCACCCCAGGCCCAGATGAACTCACTGAACTTGAGGTACAGAGCCACCACATATGTGAGCAATAGAATGCAGAGGTTTTGCTTTGCAAGAGGCGTCCAACCATCTGCCGTGTGCCCAATGGATCTGATGCATCCCACAGCTGTGTGACTGCTCATACGCAACTGTTGTGTGCCTGCGTAGCAGTAATTTTCCCAGAAGAAGTGGTACCTCCTGCCTGAAACTGTGTGCATGTGTGGGGTGGGGGCAGTAGATTCCCATTAAATGGGAGCGTGTATCACCCAAAGGCAGAGGCTTGGCAGATCTCCAGATGCAGAGCCTCAGAAGTTACAAACCAAACTCTGCCAGAGCCCTAGGGGAGCTCTTTTTGAGAAAACAGTGAATGATCAGACCCAAATCCCAAGAAGGCTGTTATCCCCTCTGGAGGTAAACCAAAGAAAATGTTCACACCAGCTCTTCTGCATAAGACCAGGGTTTTGGTGTTATTCTACTGGCAGTGTAGTTGATTGCCTGGCTGGAAAAGTAGATGAAGGAGCTCTGCATCTTTGTTTTCTCATGCAAGTTTTGCTTCCAGAATTGTGGTGATAACAGGAACATCTTCAAAATCTCTGCTGAAACCAAGGACTATATAGGCAAAAATTAAGCACAGCTGTGCCTAATAAAGAGTATTTAATAACAGCTGTATAAGACTCCATGAATTGGGATGTTTTTATAAGTGATGCTGCAGCCATGTATGAGACTATGTTGGAGAACCAGATGCAGGACACGAGTGGCTACCCAGCACTCACGATAGACATGGTAGATTTTGTAACTTCCTGTATGTTCCTGATATTTCTTTTTCTTTCCTTAGGCTTCTTACCTTTGTTCACTGCATGCACACACATACCCTCCTAGACTGAAGTGCTGTCTCTGCTGAAGTTAGTGGCAATTTTGCCAATGACTTTTGTGGGACTGAGATTTAATACCTGGTGTATAACATAATTTCATATTCTGTAGACTCTCTCACTTTGATATATTGGAAAATGAGCAACACTTACTGTCTCTGAGAACTGACTGCCACGTTTTCTAGGTATGGTCTAGAGTTAGCATGCTATAATTAAGAAAACTCATAATGCACTGATCACTGAAGAAGCATTTGTTTATTTTGCCTACAGTGCAAGTTGGCCATTTCAATATTGGTCTATCTATAATTACATTAATATAAATAAAGCTGGAGTGTCTGTGCTTTACCCAACTGAGGGCTACACTTGAGTTTTAGCAGAGCCAGAGGGATGAATCTAATTTGTTTAACAGATCAGTCAGATCGCAACTGGGCTTGTAGTACAAAGGTGATAACCAGAGATGCCAAAAAGAGTTAGCCACCTACGGACTTGGATCAAACGGGACCTTCTACTTGGGGCCCTGCGGTGCACCGATGACACCCGTGCTTCAAAGGCAACCCACGGAAGAAAGTGAGCCTGTGACCTTTGGTTCTTCACAATGAACAAAGAAGCCCAAGAGATGGCTGTTGGGCTTTCTTAACTCCATTTGATATTATATTAGGAATACACAAGTCATTAGACCCTGAACTGGCTGGATTTGCTGTTTCTCTGTTTTGTCTAGGAGCCCACCTAGAGGAATTCTTCTGGATTTAGAGCTTTCTCACCTATTCTGAAGGACCAAGTGTACATAGGAAAGGCTGTGCTGGTAGGGCATACGGTTTCAGCAGCAGTGTGCTTCTGGACCCACACGCGAGTGAAACAAGTTGAGCCAGTAAAGCACAGCCCTGCCAGCATGTCTGGCCCCAGTGCACCAGGCAGAGATGGAGGTTGGCTCTCCGACCGGTTTCATGTCCCCGACGGACATTGCTGAGTCAACAAAGCTCTGCCGAGTGGACCTGGCCAAAGTCATTTTGCTGTTCTCCTGCAAGGCATTTTAGTTACACAGGTAATGACAAAACCAAAAGAAGCAGCAAACTATAAACGCTCTGACTAAGAAATCCCTGTTCCTGACTATGTTTACTTGCACTTCCCTACCTGTGTTCCTGTGACATTATAATCCTGCCAGTTCTCTGGTGTCCACAGAGTATTTTGGGGAACAAAAGTGATAAGACTCAAGCTTCTAATGCAAGTAAAAGAAAAAGGAAATCTATAAATACATCTAAACTTAAAAATTATAAACTATAAATGGAAAAATAGGCAAAAGCCTATTGCATCTTTTCTCCTCTGGCATCTTTAACAATATCGGGGGAGAGCAGTTTTAATGCACGCTGGGACTATCCACACGGTGGGCACCAATCCAGACCCCAACTGGACATAAATTTTGTTCTGACCTAAGTAGGGTCCCAATTCTGCTTGTTTGCAAGAGAGGCTATATTTCTCGCTGCTACCACCACCAGTGATGTTACTGGCTCTTGCAGTGCCGTCGTCCTTGCTCACCCACTGCTTATGCTCCTGGTCCTTTACCCTTCCTTCAGCTTTGCAGTTACCACAGTGCCCCAGCACCGAGCAGGGCCTGGCACTGGGAAACTCACCCTGCTAGCAGTAATGCAGCAAGGAAAGGCAAGAAGAAAAAAGTTATTCACAACCCAGGTCAGCACATCTTTCTTGCTTACTGTCCATCTGCACAAACCAGTGCTGAAGGATGATGCAGGGGTGCGATTGAGTGTTCAGCAAGGGCTAGCGGGGTAGGGCTGCTCAGGATATAGCCCAGGAAAGAAATCCTGAGGAAACTGCAGCCTCAGCTCTCTCAGAAAGGAGCATGTGAGGGCATGCAGTCTTGCCAACTAGGAGCATTGCTCATTTTCACATGAGCAGCCAGTTTTGGGGTCAGTTTTCTCATAGTTTTCCCTATGGCGATAGCAGTGAATGCATCCTGAGTGCCGAGGAGCTGCAGCATTAGTCGCTGTCTGTTCCTTCACGAAAATACTAATGTGTGACCTGCATACTACAGAGGAATTGGCAATTTTAGATCATTACTGGGGAAAAACATGGCAGAGTTTCTCACCGTAGTGCTAGTGTCTCCTGCAGCAGCAAAGGAAGAAAAGGCTTGACACCGCACTGAATCCACTTTTGTCTTAGCAGGGTACTGGCTGCATCTGTTTGAAAGGCTTGCATTGTATCACTGTTCTTTGTTATCAGGTTTCCCATGGTGGTCAGTGTTACATATCTTACATTGTTTGAGCTAATTAAGCCAGGGAATCAGGGAAAGCACATTTCCGGCGGGGATTTATTGCCAAAAGATATTTCAGCTGAAGGGGAAAAAAAGGAAATCTCCCTTTATGTCCAGCATTCCTGAGCTGTTTCATAATATTCAGCGTTCAGCTTCATGGAAATAAACTGACAATATATCAAGAAGTTTGAACTTGAGTAGTTTTTCTCTGTTTTGCTGAATTTAAAAGTATTCTAAGGAAAGTAAGGGATCTGTGTAGCCACAAAAATAAAAATATTTGAATCATCTTGGTTGGAAACAGAGTTAGACATGTTTGTTAATAATCTACATGCAAATGATTGTTTGTTCTTAAGGTGCTCTGTGCCGCTCTATTTGCACCCGCTTTCATGTTTCTTTACAAGAGAAATGCAAGTGGCAGTGTTTTAAGTCTTCACTGGTAGCTATATAGGATGCTGGCAGAGGCAGAGGGACACGGTTGGCTATTGTCTGCACCCACTGTGGTTGTTCACAGCAGCACGACGGAGTGCTGAAAGCGCCCAGCAGCAGGACAGGCTGAGCCCTGCATATGTGCCTGGCACATCAGTGCCAGAGCGCGTTTTCCAACACCTTCAGCTGCCTGGCAAGTGCTTGCCCGTGGGGCAGAGCCTTGACTGCAACATGGTTGTTGGCCCAGTTGAAAAGGGAAACTCTGCTCTTACGTAGGGGATGTTGTATATAGGTTCATTGTTAGGAAATCCTGTGTGTGAACAAAGCCCTGCTTTTCTTCCAGATAATATTAATAATCACCATAGATGGGACTGGTGATGATGACAGTTGCTTCATTTTCACCAGTAGGTCTAAAAGGACTTGCTGAAAGAAGTGAGGGTGATTATCCTCTGCCTGCCAAGGGAAACCTGAGCAATGGGGAGCGCTGTTGGTTATTAAAGGCACCCAGTGTTTTGGATGAGAAGGTCCTGTTTTCAACTTTGTGTAACGTTTGTCAAGCTTTGGCTATTCTGCATGAAATTGTCTCCAGATGTCTTCTGAAGCATGGTTTGTTGTTGTTTGTTTGTTTGTTTCTTTGTTTGTTTGTTTGACAGGTAGTTTCAGCTGAAACATTTCAGCTCTCCCAAACACCATGCAAAAAAGGGGGTTTCACCCATGGAAAAAGAAAAGGCTGGCAACTTTATTTTTAGAAAGCATTGGCAGTACCCCTCATGTGAAGCAGGGACTGAAAGTCTGATGTCACTATACTGTCAAAGAAAATTTACCTAATTTCTAGGCCTCTGAAAAGTTGCTGTTTGCACATGCTCACCACAGACGAGAGTGATTTAGCCAAACTCCCCTCATATTTGGCCTGCAGTGAGCAGGCTAGAGTGTGACCTATCATTGCTATCAGTTAATCCTTTAGGTCAAGTGAGAAGAGTCTCAGATAGAAGAGATTCCAGCTTTGCTGATAACACACACAGGTGTCATTGTGAAGCTGAATGATAACACGTCAGTCTTTCCTAATATTTTTTTTTCAAAATAGGAAATTACATGCCAAAGCAGTTAAAAAGATTGTGTTAAGATGGAAAAATCAGACACTCAAAGTCAAATAGGAATAATTCCACAATTAAGGTTCTTTTCGTAATCCCACGCCAGTCCCTTTGTGCAGATTTTGTTATTATGATCCATCTTTAATTAAATGATGATGCTAATTTTTTTCCCTAAGTCCCCATCCTCATGTAGTGCACAAGATGATTCTGCTGTTAAAATTAATGAAGACTGTATTATGAAGAAAGCCCTTGGCTGTAGGGTCCTCACCCCAAGTGCTCCTGTAGCTGGAAGACGTGCAGCCCATGAGGCAGCAGGTTACAAAAAAGGAGAAGATTACATGGTGCCTTAGGAATTCAGCTACATGCTCCTGCCACTGCATCTGTATCTGATGCTGACCAAGCCACTTAAAGCAGGTTTTTCACGGGTGGATGCTAAATGCAAATCTCTCTTCCAGTGCACCTGCCTCAGCACCCAGAGGCTCCTGACCCTGCTGCTGCTTTTCCCAGGTGAGACACTGGGTAAGTAGTGCTGCGAAAGGGGATCTTCACCAGCAGGCCCGAGCTCCCTGCTCAGTTTCCCTATGTTTCTTCCTGAAAGTGAATGAGCTAGACTAAAGTGCAGAGCAGATCAATACTGAGCTTGCATTCAGATAAGCATGACAGGTGTAACAAGTGTTTGTGGGTAGAAACCTGCCCTGGTGCATGCAATAAACCTTGGGAGGGAAGGAGGTGGGGAGAAAGGTGGTGTGGTGCTTGCTGCATTGCTTCCTTCTATGGTTGGACTGAAAAACAGATCATATGGAGAGGCCCTTTGAGTGACCTGCTGAGCTGACAGAAAATAGGAGGACAAGCCATCTGAAAATGACCCTGGAGATCAGGAGAAAGGTGAGTGGTACATAAGAAACACAAAGTCTGGGAAATCAAACCATTAAAAAAAACATCTCTGAGCTGGTCATCTTCTCTCACCTCCTTTCCACTATGAGGAAAGGTGAGGCAAGAAGAAGGCAAAGGAGGGAAAGTGCACTGAATATTTTTTTTATTTCACAGAAGCTCAGGTGCTGGACTTGTTACAAAATTTATATGTACAAAAAGGTTGTCCTAATGTTTTCAGACTGTTTCTCCCCTCGATCTCCTGTCCCCACTCCTATTATATTGAAGTCCATTAAGAGTCCGATGATAAGTGCTGGACACTTGGAGAACAAGCAGCAAAGGCAGTAACGCTGCTTTCTCTCAGCAGCATGTGGGCAAGTGAGAAAATAGTGTCCTTATCTCCTCCCCTGGTGCAGCAGTCTGAGCGCTGAGAGCAGAGCAACCTCCTAGGCTGAAAGCAAATGAGGAGCAGCAGCAGCGTGGCATTTTCCTGTGGCCATGGTTTGAGATGGACTTGCTGCAGCCTTAAGAGAGGCTGCAACAGCCATGGCAAACGTGACCCACTCCATTATTGAATTGTGTGGTGCTGTTTTGCTTTTGCATTTAATATTGGTAATTATGCAATTTCTAGACAACTTCCCTGTCATAACCAGGGCAGCAATGCTGACAAAACAGGCTTTAAATAAGCACTTGTCAAAGTAACAGCTATTTTTGTTTGCCCTATTTAGCACTGTGTTTAAGGTCTACAGTGGAAATCTCAGACAATTTTAAATACATGGTGCGGTTACTTTATCACTGCATCACAATATTCAAAATCCCCTAAGCTTGGAAAATAGAAGTGTTTTAACAGAACCTTTTGGTGGTTCCTGCCTGCAGGTAAAGGCTATAGCTTTTGCAAGACCTGCTTGAGAGCCAGGAAGCACAGACAAGCTGAGGGTTCATGAGCCCTTCTTCATGTTGTAAGGACTGTTGGGCAGAAAAGATAAAATACCATGCTTTTTCCCATCTCTGAGACCTCAGGAGAGTTGTCCAGGGGAAAAGAAAGAACAAGAATACCAGTGCAACCCTTAGCAGTCCTGTTGTTCCTCAGATAAGAACCAAACAGAAAGCAATCTCAAAGCCTCTTTGTTCATAGCTAAGAAAAGACTAGAAATCCCTTTTCCCTTCCTTCATGAGCCCTGTCTGAGGCGCTGGTCTCCAGGCTCCTTAGGTACTGGGCTGCCTTGCTTGCCCGATGCTGGGAGCAGGGAGCATAGGTACAACTTCAGCACATGGCGAGAGGTTTCTTACCCAAAGTACTGTGAAGGGGCAACTGCAAGGCCTCGCCTGACCATGCAGCAAAGTAGGGATGTGCACAACCCAAAATACATGGTGGCTCACTCTTCAGGTAGGGAAAGGGACGCTAGACAGCCAGTGACACGAGTGTGACAGTCATTGAGGAGTGCTTCCTTTAGGAAATAAAACCACCAGCCAAGCACAAAAGGATTGCAGAGTAAGACGTGGGAGCAATTGCATACTGGTTTATTTAGGCTATTCCTTTTTTTTTTTTTTCCTCTCCATCTCCACACTATGGGCTTCCTAGCTTGTCTATTCTTGTGAAGTTTGTAATGTGTTTCCAGGGAGTTTCTGGAGTACTGCTAGGACAGTAGCCTCACACAGTTACCTTAAAAAAGCTCTGGGGAGGAGGAAAAGGATTCAGGAGGGTCCTTGCTACCTCTATGCAGAGGACAACAGGAGTAACAGCATTTGGGGGTCCTGTGTTTTAAGCAACACCCGTGCCTTCCCCTCCTTCTCATCTCTACCAGCGGATGCCAGAGAGACAGCCAAGGCAAACATAACACATGGGAAATGGTCTGTAAATCCAAAACAAAAGAGGTTTTCTTTTATCAGCTGTTTCCTGTTGTCCAAGAATAAATTATTGCTTTAACCATGGTTTTTTTAGTGCCGTGTATATAGAAACACGGTAAATTATTTAACTTCTTGAGCAGAGTTGTATTTTTTACATGATTAAAACAATCCTATTATTAAAATAATATCATCTATGTCTATTTGTCCCCACTGCATTCCCTCTCTTCTCTGGTGCAGGGGTTAAAAACAGATAAGTCAGTAGCTTAGCAGGTTAGGCAAAAAATGCTTTAAATATTGGAATTTAATGGCACCTGCCTTATTCTACTGAGCCTGTTCTGCTCCACTGCTGGAAGCATGCAGGGAGGCTGGTGCGGATGCAGGGTGACCCCGCGTTCCCAGAAATCTCCAGCTGCTTTGCTGCGGCTCTCTATCTCCTGACTCCTAAATGAGCTCCTGCAGCACCAGTCACCCACTGCTCCAGAGCGTGAGCTAAGAAGCCGAAAATAGCCTCTTTTCTGATAATACAGGGCTCTGCTTATAAAGGCGACATTCTGGCATCCCAGATAAGATGTACACAGCCTCCTCTGGTTATGTTTTCAGCCTCCTGAGCCTTTCTGTGCCGGGCAGAAGGGCTCATGCAGTGCTTTTCCTTATATGCGGGTGCTGCTGAAAACACCTTTCCAGGAGATGCTATCAGTAAGAGTGGACGGGTCTGATGAAGTTGTGGTCACCAGGATGAGGACTGTAAAGCAGGGTGGGTTTGCTTTGCTCAGCGCAGCACTGACAGGTGTGACCAGGGCTATGTTACGGAGCAGCCTAGAGCTACAAGGGGTGAGCAGCCCCCTGGTGAAGACAAGGGTGTTTCCAAGCTGTGGCTTAGGGCCTGCTGTGGATATGGGGGCGATGGGAAGCACTTGCTGCTGCCCCACCTGCAGGTGCAGATTTTATAGCATTTGGGTGAGAAAGGAAGTGAGCTGTGAGAAAAGCAAATACTCCCCAAAAAGTGCAAGAACCACAGGTTTACTGGGCTGAAATGCCTGGCCTGGGGATGGAGACATGATCTCTGAGACATGATAATCATGCCGTCTGACAAACATTAAGATATATTCAGCTTGGATGAATTGCTGGCTGTAGGTACATCACGAGCAGGCCCTGGCTTTTAGAGCACTCACAGGGGTATATTTTGCAGGCAGAGCACTGTGCTCCCCTTCAGCACCTATATTTATATTTTATATGAAACCCTGATACTGGTGCCCGGATACCCCATCTAACATCTCTGGCTGGGCAGGGGAACTTCTCTGAGTCCTGGATGGCTTGTTTCTGAGTGAGAAGAGGTACAGAGCCTGGTTATGTGAGAATATAATAAATACATTCCAGAGTAGGGAAAATAGTGGGCAACCAGGGGTAGACAATGCCTTCCTTCAGTAACCAGGTCAGACCTGCACCCTGGGATTAGGTGCTCTGCCTCCAGAAACAGTGTTAATTAGGAAATACTCAAGAAAGTGGAATTTCCTGCTACTCTGGCAGCTCCTCCTCTTGCCAGAAGAGCCTCTGCACTTTGCCTGGCATGCCAGAAATGGACATTAGTGCAGCCTGTCTCCTCCATTGTTATCTTTATGGGGAAAAAACCCTGGGAAATGTGCTGTCATTATCTCTGGGGAAAACTGCCGCAGTTGTGTGACATCTCACCTGTGCTGCTTCAGCACTCACCTCTCTTAGGTCAGAAACTGCCATGGCATCAATATACAGCTGAAGTGCTGCAGAATATTCTGGACAAGATGAAGGTGTTTTAATTGTATACTGACGCTTGGTTTTTAGCTGAGGGATTTAGCATACGTTTGCATACATGATGTTAAATTCTAGTGTAAGGCATAGATATGAGCTGATAACCACATTCTAGGATAAAATATAACTAGAAACACTGGTTGCTTTAAGATTTGATAACCATGTAGTCTAGCAAGTGTGAATTAGGACATAGTCAACCTGCCTAAAGTATTAGCAGCAGACATATCTTGAATAGACCCTTACTTTTGGAGTATTTGTAAGGTAGCAAGCTATTTTTGTGGAGCAACATACTCTTGGTCATTAAAACCATGCACCCAAATCTGATTCTTTAGGATGTGTTACTCTATGATTTCCATCAGAATGGCCCAAGAAAACCCAGGGTAAGCAGCAAGCTTGTCTGAAATGGCAGCTGTCCCATTTTAACTCAGAAGTATATTTTGGAGGTCTCACTTCTTAATGGCGAGGAGCTTACCACACAGCTGGATGGTCTGGCAAGGCTCCCATTAGCTGTGTGAGATGCTTCCCTACCTCAAGTGGTGGCCCATCCAAGGGTTTTTGTTTGAAGTTTCAGCAGGGGTGGATTTCTGAAGCCCACCAAAAGCCGTGTTTGAGGTGAAAGGGTCTGTTTAATGCTGCTAAGTTGGTCAGAGTGCCAGTGTTCACAGTGCAATGCAACCATTTCCTGAGGGTTGGGGCAGGTGCTTAACAGGGTGATGGGCACCAAAGCTGTGTTTATGGGGGTTGAAATAACAATGTGTGTGGCTATGGTGTCATTGAATACACAGGCCTAGAGACATTAAGGAGCATTTTGCTTCTGATTTTGTTCCACGTGTTTTTGGCTCAGAAAAGCTCCTATTTCTTTCTACTTGTATCAACCCATGAGCACTAACAGGAGATAGGAGTCTAAATGCTGTGTTGGGTCTGGGCCTGCAGCACCTGTCAGATGTGTATCTTGGATATTTTTGCTTTTACTTTTCATTGATTTTCATTTCTTTCCCCCAGTATTTCTTTGGAAATGGGATCTTCTCAAATCTGGCATGTGCTGTGCTCAGGAGGGAAGGGTATTGCAGGTGCTCCAATGGGAACATGTGGGGAAGGACTCGGCAGTTCCCCTCCACCTCCTTGCAATGGCATTGATCTGACCAGCAAAACGAATGCGAGTCCTGATGTCTTCAGGAAAATCACCACGATTTTTTTTAACCAAAAGTTGAGTCTGCTGATTCCCATGAGTCACACGGGCCCCACCATCCTGCAAGCTTGTAATCCCAGTGCCTGTTGCAATAGAGGCAGCCAGGTGTATATGCAGGGAAGCTCTTCGTAGGTACTGTGATTCAATGACCAAGGAGAAGAGGTGTTTTTACTAGATCAGCTAAAGAGGAAAAGTTTTTCTCTTCCTTCCCTAATGCATTTTTATGGCACTTTATTTCTTCTCCTGCCTGTGCCTGAAATCCTCATGTCTTATGACAAGTGAAAAGGGAGCCCCTTGTAAAACATTTATAAACTTCGAAAATGTTATCTTAAGATTTTTTTCCAGGAGGCATGTCATCAAATGCATGGACCTGTATAAAACCTCTGAGGGAGCGGAAGGCCGAAGGTGGGACCAAGTCTTGATCTGAGATATTAGACACTTACTGATGCTATTTATCACTTCACAGCACAGAGGGGAAATGCTAAGTAAAAATTCTTATTTTTTAATAAGGGAATGTCTAGACTCCATTCTTTCTAGTCCTGAATCTAATACTATAACATCAGCTGCTTGCTCTTGGCAGTTAACTCCTCCCCTGAAACAACATATTTATAGCTCTGCAACCTCTTAACAAACAGTGGGCCAAACGAGTTATTGAGTCAGCCTGAGTGCTGTGGTTTTAATGGGGGATCCTTTCAGTTAAATGAGAATGCACCAGGATTTGTGGTTCCCCCAAGGAGCAAGACGCCAGGGAGATGATCCACCTGGGACTGCGTAGACTGGGAGGAAGAGCTTGGGAGACTTGCAAAAATGGAAAACAAGAGCTAGAATCTCTCTCCTTCCCTATTGAACCACGCTTTTGTTTCGAAGGCGGTACTATCCTTTCTCAACCGGGTGTTTAGAGTCTGGTTTGAAACAATTATGATCATTCACACGAAGCACTTCATTTTGCATTTAAGACTGTGTAGCAATAGTGATTGAGAATTCATGTCTCCCAGGCATGGAGTAAATGAGTGCAAATAAAATATCTCACCACTGCTGTTCAAAGATGTGGCCTTTTATTTATTTTCACAAGGGTAGAGTGTCATGTTATTTTTTAGAGTGTCTTCATCTTGCGATATTACTGCGTGCAAAATTCAGGAAGGCTTTTGTTGCAGGGCTAGGATCAGCCCTAATACTGGTGGATCAGCTGCCACAAAATACTTCTGCTTAGCCTAAGTATATGTGCTACTGGCAGCACATAAAGGATTGGTCTCTAGACCCCATTCTGAGCAAGGTCAGCCTTAAAAATGAACAGATTCTCCTTGCGTGTTAAATACTAATCAAAAAGAAGGAAAATAAATATTTCAGTCCATCTCAGGTATATTATGCAAAAATTGATATACTGGGAAAAACCCTGAAGTCTCAGTTCCTGAGCTGTAGCGGAGAGCTAATTGAGAAGCCTTGCAAGCTTGTCGGTACCTTCTTCCTGCCAGGCTAGCTGTATGCCACACGTGGTACAAGGCAGGGCAACCTGAAATCTTGGTCCAAAGAGCTGATGTTACCTGGTATGGATGTGTGCAGCCTGGTGGGTCCCATCTCTGCAACATAGTTGTGCTGCGTACCCACTACCCTCTCCACTGAGCACCAGCACTCCTTGCCACCTTTCCCCATACACACCCCAATACTCTTGGAAATATTGTCCTTGGCAGCTCTCCCTCCCTCCTGGGCTGTGACAACAGAGAGAAACAAGGCAGGGACTGTGGCTCTCTCCCAGAAAATATTTTCCTTAGGTTCCCTTCCTTTCTGCAGGTGGGATCCTTTCAGCCTAATCCATCTCTGCAAAAGGTGGCTGTTGAAAGCAGAGAAGAAAAAAAAAAGATGGTCTGCTAGCTCTTGGGCCAAAAATAGGTATTTGGTAACAGCTCCCCAAATTCCTCCAAGGGGCAAATAAATGCTCCACTGACAAGCCTTCTCTTTCCCCCCACCCTATTTACTGACCAGCCAAAATTTCATGGCTATTAAACATGGGTATTTATGAAAAGGAAAGGTCAGCTCACCTAGTGCTTTCTACAAGGCATCTTGATGTCTTGATGACATCAGAAGAGGATGCTGTTAGATGGAAGCTTCTTTCAGCATGGAGAAGACAGGACTGGAGGGGCAAGGACTTTTCTTTCCAGCGATTGGTGATTTTTGCCAGAGGATGTATTGCTTGTGTCTCAGTCCCATGCTGTGGCTTTTTATTTTTAGTCTGGATGTTGGCTATTGGCAATCATGATTGCAGTCTCTTGAAGCACTGCTTCGGGTGACATTCATCTGGAGAATGTTGAAACATAGGGGAAATAATTATAAGCAGCAGCTGCAAGACATTTTTCACCCCAAAGGACACAGAAAAAACCCAGCACAACTTTGAACCATGAGGGTTCAGCTGAGGATAGGAGCCAACTTCTTCTTCAAGCTAGCACAAAGCCCATGAGCAGACAGATCTGTGCAGTGTGGTGATTTCTGAGTAAATAGTCTTGATCTGCTATCTCAACAGTGGATTTGGACTGGGATCAACTCCCTGCTCCTGACAACAGGGCAGCTGTGCCTCCCCTACCAAACTGCCCCCTGTGGCTGGAGCAGCACCGTGGCCTTGCAAAGCTGTGGTAGCCTTTCTGGTCTCATAGCCTGGACCCAGCACAGGTGGGAGCTGCTACATCCTTCCAAGGAACAGGAGTAGTGAAACTGCAGTTGTGCTGAAATATTCTTTGCTCTGTTTCTATCCATGTGGGCACTGATGGGAGGGAAGAGAGCTGGCTTCAGCTACTTGGAAGTCTTTTGACATCAGGAGTGTTCCTTCCTTGCACACTGGATGTTATTCCTCTGCTGCTGCAGAGTCACAGAGAGCCCACTGTGATTCAAAAGGAGCAGGGCAAGCTCCTTGCTGGGACTGAGAGGTGCCACCCAAATGTTCACTTAAACCAGGTTTTGAACTTAGTACTGGAGAATAATTTAGGTCAAAAAGGACCTTCTTGTCCAGTCCCCTGCTCAAAGCAGGGCTAACTTCAAAATGAGAGCAGGTCTGAATGGTCTGTGTCAGGGCACAAGGGCTGCTGCACCCCTGCCAGTGAGCCGTGGGGGGTGAGGTCCGCCTATCCCACCTCTGCCATGGGCAGGCCGCTAAATGACAGAAATAGGATGTGTTTGGATTCACCCTTGAAAAATACTTGTTAATTTGGATACCACAGAGATTAGAAAAAGACTTTGCCAGGGCCTTTCCTGACTCTTGCATTATCACAATCCTCTTTGCCTGGCTACCATTCAAATCATACCCACCAAAGCTTTGCTGTTGCTACTCAGACTAAAGCTGAATAACGAAGGCCCAAGTTACTTGATCGACCCACTATGTCTCCCTGTTCTGCTGGGGCTGTTGAGACCTGCAGAGTAGGATCTAGAGCCATGCATTCAATGAAAAGGAAACTTGATGGAACCTGAGATGGCTGCAGCCCTCTCAGTGTACTTGGGGGTTTTCAAGTTGAGTCAGTGTTAAAAGATGCATGTAGCTTAAAGGCTTTTTTTTTTTCAGTTTAAGGATGTGTATAGCTAGCTAGTTAGTCAGCTATCTGTCCAGCTATCCTGGGCTGTTATTTTTCACAAAGACCCAGACATATGTATTTATACATATACATACATACATACATATGTCAGCATTTTTTGTAACCTAGCATTTATAGGATGCAAGACACCTCCCAAAGCTAAATCTGACATAATAAACCATCTATACAATCAGAAACATTCATGGTATACATTAGAATATGCATAAAGGCTTTTGCTACTTCTGCTGTTGAAAGCAAAGTTCAGTCCAGATTAGTCTGATTGCACTATTTTGCACTCACCCACGGGCGTTTGTGCTACATGCTCTTTGCCCTGAACCGCTGTAGGATTCTTTCCTACTCGTTGGTATCAACTGCAGGAGAACTTGGAGTGCTGGGGTGAATGGGGGGAATTGCAGACGAAGGCACTGAAGCTTTACTGGCACTCAGGCAATCTCATCTCTGTCTCCCCTAAAGCAATCAGGTCCCAGCTTGAGCTAAAGCATAGCCATGAAAGCAAGCACAGGTTCAAAGTGCAAATAAATACATGCTTGAGGGTTCCCTGTGGGGATGGAAGGTGAGCAAAAACAAAGGTAGAGACATGGTAAACATACCCAGCCTGTCTGGAAGGAAGAACAGGTTTGCATAGGATGGGGAGCTGGGAGAACATATCACCATTCTGCTTTCTGAACTCTGGCAAGTCATCTGAGTTTCCATCCTTCTTACAGACAAAAAACATATATCTAATTGAGATGGGAGGGAGGTTTATATAAGTAATATTTGTTAAGTATTTTGACTCAGACATAGCCTAATTCACTCCTCTCCAAGGCTTTCACTGAGGTGCAGGAGGAAGATTGTGTTAATGTCAGTGAATGAGAAATTATCACTCTCATATAAAATCTAGACTCTTCCTCTGAATCTTATGTGTTGTCTGTACGTGTATACACACACACACAGAGACTCTCTCATGCATATATATCTGGTCTTCTAACAGCAGGCACATGGCATCAAAAGGACAGTGAACAAACTGTGAAGGAGAATGCTGTTGCTGTGGGTAAACTAAGGCTTCCATGGGGTGAAGATGGATATTTTCAGTTTTCCCAGAGGTAGGCCCATTCAAAAAGGCACAAAAGAAGAGTATTCATTTGAGATGAACAAGTTTTTCTATAGAGACAGATGGGTCTTGTTATACGATTCCTTTACAAATGGAGGCTCCAGCATGAGGACATTTTGGGACCCCAGGTCCTTTGAGTTGGGGAGAGAGAGTTCCTGATCAGATCAGCAAGGACTCCCGGTTGCATTCAAATGCTGACTGCAAAAAGCAAAGTGAGTGAAGTTTTGCTTTGCTTGACTGAGCTTTACCATACCAGTTATTGTTTTGAAAAGCGAAGAGAAACCTACTACATCTCCTGGGAAAGTGAGAAGCAGCTTGCTCTGGGAGAGACTGCTAATATAGCGAAGTTCTCAGCTTAGCTCTCTATTTTTGGCTTTATGTATTCACGTCTGCTTGAATTTCCCCTGCAATAACAGCTTTGTGATTAAATTACCAGAATAAATGGTTTCAGAGTGTCTGGGGATGGGCAGAAACGTAATTATTCATTTATCAATAGATAGTGAGGTAGGTATTGATTTATATAGGCTATTAAATGCTCTGGAGCAGGGGAATGAAATATTATTAGTATTTTAAAAGATAAAATATTGCCACCTTGTTTTCTACTTTTAAGCACCTGTGGGGAGAATACTGCTCTGCTAATGTTAGACCATTTGAATGCTTTGAATTATTTAGGGATCTTCAGTTTGGGCTGATGCAAGTGTAAAATCTTGCCTATAAGTCAAATTTGTTAAAAAAATCTACATGTTATTCCTTACGATCCTTTATTGTTAGTCACCTATGGTACTTGCCTAAAGGAAATACAGCCAAGCAGGGAGTTCAGTTAAGAAATCTATCTATCTGTCTACCTACCTATATATCTGTTTGTCTCTTTCTCTCCTACTCTGTGGATGATATTACAATTGCTAGACATTACATTTTTATAATCTTTATTTCAAGCTAGGCTCTCATAAGCATCCTATTTCAGGTGAAATCTGTCATTATCCCTGTTACAGTAGAGCACTAGCTTTATGAAGGGAAGGACAAGAAAATTCAGTTAATACATGAGTGAGTTCCTGTGGAGCAGAAGCAATGAAGCCCAGGGAGGGACTCATCTATGTGGGTTTCTGATGCCTAATAACAGCCGAGGTCTTGTAGTCAGTCCTTCACTGGAGAAGCAAAGAGGGTCTCTCTTCTGTACTTAGTCCTTTATTTTCACAAAACCAGTAGGGATGAGATATTTCTGAAATTTCACCCTTCTGTCAATGTGCCTGAAAACAAAAGGCTTCAAGATTTACCAGGGGAGACTAACGGACAGGCGCTCAGGCAGGCTGCGTGAGCTTAATTTGTGTAGGAAAGTGGCCTAAAAATGAATCAATAATCCTTGAAACATGTGTGCAAGAGGAACTATAGCATACCCTAGAGGAGGAGGAGGGGGGCTGCCATGGCGTGCACTTACCCCATCCCATCTCCAAAACACGCCAGCACACTTCCTGGTGTGCGGGAAGGTGCACATGGCTTACGGCTTCCCCAAGGACACCCTGTGACCTGCAGGAGAGGCAGGAGGTGAAGCCAGGGATCTTCAGCACTTCCTTCCTTCATCCCACCATCCTCCATGTTCACTTGATGGTCTTGGTAACCCCTTCTTCATCCTTCTCCAGCTGTTGCCCTCTGCAGTCTTTCCTTTCAAAATTGCTGGTAACTCCTTCTGGCAGGGGTTTTTCCCCTTTGCTTTCTTTTTTTAAGGTTTCTGTGTCTTTTCCACAGAACGGCTATGGTTCGCCTCAGAGCTTGCTTTGTTGGCAACCTTTTGCAATGTTTTATCTTTTTTGTTGCTGCAAAACAAAATGCTTCTCATACTTGTGTCCTCTGGTGATGGGTACGTTTCAAATACATCACTGATGCATTCAGAGGTGTAACGGGAGACATTTCTATCCACATGGCA
Source organism: Morus bassanus (assembly GCA_031468815.1). Classification (NCBI taxonomy): domain Eukaryota; kingdom Metazoa; phylum Chordata; class Aves; order Suliformes; family Sulidae; genus Morus; species Morus bassanus. Next base: position 49,894,646 of record CM062567.1, on the reverse strand, counting down.
TATTAGCATTGAGAGATAGGGGCCATAACTGCCTACCAACATGAGTGTACCAGAGCTTTCCTCCTGGACAGCATTAATGTTCGGTAAGGCCTCTTTTCATCCCTTTTAGCTTTCTCTTCAGGCTTTCAATTAGGGTTGCTCAAAACTTTTTTTTTTTTTTCGGCAGAAAGTGGGCTATCAAATACATGCTGGTCTCAAAAAACAAATTGTTTGCTTTCTATAGACAATATTCACTGTTTCTCAAGGGGGAAACAACACATAGGGCTCAGAGCTAAGAACAAAGCGAGTGCCTCCTAGTTTGGGAGAACAACTGCACAGTTTAAATAACCATTTTAAGGCCTGATCTGTGCTTCTATTCCCACCAGTTTTGTCAAATCAGTGCTACCATATCTGGGGACAAACACTGCTGCTCAGGCTGAAGACTGGTGTATTTTCATTTAGTGTAAGGCACTGCCCAACCTGCCCAATCATCAGACTCTCAGCCCAAGTTACCTTGTGCCAGCCCAGTTGCGGTAACCAGCTCGGACCATCGTAAATGCCAGGCAAAGAACATCTGCTTAAACATCTTCTATTAACATGCTTTATTTTGAGAGCAGCAGCCATGCCTCTGTGCCGTCAAGGAACTGAAGTACAAGAATCCTAACCATAAGTCAAGTCCCAACGATCCTAAGCTAACCAGCATAAGCTAAATATGAAACATTGCACTCTTTTAAATAAATCTGCTTAAAACCACACCCTTGAGGACTATCTACATGAGAAATCTACTTTGCAGCCGATGTGTGAAATGATTGGGTAGTTTTGGCTGAGCTAAAGAGGGTCCAGCTGCCGTGGGCAAAAGAAACAAAACCCTGCAGCACTTTAGGCAACCTCCCAAGGGTGCATGGTTTAGGGTAGGACAAAGTGGCTGCTGGAGGTCTCTCCCCATTATTGAGAGCTTAGGTGATTTCTTGAAGTCTCTATTTCTTTGTTGAAAGATTGCATCACACAGCCAGGAAGCCATACCCAGTGCTGCACGGGAATACAGGCACTAAATGTTGGATGATCAAGTAATCAAGATTAATAATCAAGACTGTGAGCAACTCATGAAGAAAACATGAACTCACTGATGTTCATGAAAACTGTGAAGTTGGCAGTTATGAACCAAAAAATTTCAGGCACTCATGTATTGATCGTAGATCAGTTGTAACCAAATTATAGGGCTATAATGAGTCAGACTCCTAAGTACAGCATTAATGTTGGCTCTTCACCACTTTTCCCTTGTTTTAAAGATATGTCAACAGAAAAAAACAGTCAGCTCCCTTAATGTATAGTGCAGCTCCTTCTCTGATCCAAGTTCATTAATAAAAAATAAAGATTTGTGATTATTTCAGGTGAGTGCCTAACTATAACTTATATGTGCTACTTTTCCACATAATTAAGAATACATTTCTCACATCTTGTTTCTTACAGGTGTAAATAAAATTCACTTCCTCCCCTCCTTAATATGTTTTAGAATATACTTCTTTACACAGGCTTTCACATTTTTTCTGATATCTTACATTCCTATGACCTAAAATACTCTTCAGAAAGGCACTATGTCTAAGGTCAATGAAACAGGAAAATGAAACCCTGAGAGCAGCCACAGAAACTGCCTTTACACTCACCACTTCTTCCAGCAGCAATGGTTAAGTTTAGCAGCAATCTATTATTAAACACACCGGGACACTTCAGTCTAGAGAGATGACTGGGGCCAAGGTGGACTACAACAGTGTGCTATAAAACCACAAATGGAGAAGGTATAAACAGAAGGATTATTTACTATTCTTGACAGTGAAAATGGAATACCCACTGAATTAATCAAGGAGTGGATTTAAAACAAATCGAAAGAAGTCATCAGCAGAATCTTACGCTGGGAAGTCATTGCCACAGGATATTTAGATGGCAAAGATATAAACAGGTTCAAAAGTTTATTGCATAAATTCAGGGGGTAGGATTGATTAAACATTATAAACATAGATACAACCATGAATGTCAGAGAGAAGATGAACAAAGAATGGGTATTTACTATTTCTCAAAGTTTTACTTGGTGTCCAGTAGCTCAGGGTTTTGGGTGTTTTTTGGTTGACCAGGCAGTAAATTTCTAACAAATACATGTAATTAAGTTGTGGAGCTGATTGCTAGAGGATGTCAGGAAGGCCAAAAGCGAAATGCTATCAAAAAGTGATAGGACAGATTGAGATCAGAAAAGACTCTTGAGGGATGTTAAATACAACAATATGAAGACAGCCTTCAGCTCAGCTTGTCATAAGCTGAAATCCTACACCAGAGGAAGGATGATTCTGAATTTTCCCTTTTCTTGCATGTTTCCTGAAGCATCTGCTCTCGCCAGCTGCCAGAGACAGCTTTCTGGGCGATTTGGTCTGACCCCATTGGATGCTTTGTGGGTTTGTATCCAAATGATCAGTAGTAAAGTGGCATTTGGATCATCCTCAAAACAGAAGTGATACTGAAAGGTAGGGAAACAACAGAGGTAGTTTACAATCCTCCAGCAGCCACAGCTTGTTTGCAGGCTCGGAGGGATGACAGCACATCTCTGTGTGTGTTATAAGCCTAATGGATCTGGTCACTGAACTCCATGAAAATCTCAATTTACCTGTTTGGGTTTTTTTTTTTTAACTGAAAGTTTTAGCTGCAAGAATTATACGAAGGTGGCGAGTATTGCTACAGCTGGGTTAAGCCTTTGTGAAAAAGATAGTTTAGAGGCATCTTTCATTTAAAATGCCTGTAAAAGGCATTAAGCATGTGTTATCGTCCTCCCCCCTGCTCCCCACAAAAGGCACACTGGGTATTTTTTAGAGATTTGGCTACTTTGCACAGCAGTGTCTGGGCTGAATGTTGTTTCAGAGGTGTGGTGAGCATGTTTGTTGCTGTAGGAAAAAAAAAAAGCAAAGATGTACAGGGAATAACAGAGCTCACAGAAGCATAAGAAAGTTTGAACAGAGTCTGATGATTATGTGGTTTTGGCAGAATACTGGAGTCATTTTTGGGTTAGGGTGTTGACCAAAGGAGGTTTGGAGTGAAGGGTAGGGAAATGACCTCTTTTCTTTTTTTTTGGTTCCTCCTGTGCTTAAAGAAGCAAGGTTTTGTACAACCTTCCAAATAAACAGAATTGCAGCAGAGATACCTGATTGCATCACCCATTTCTCCTCCTAACTGGAATAAGCTAGAAGAGTGTGAATTTTCATTAACCACTCAGCCTAGAGGGATAATAAGGCATTCTACAGAAACCAGGGACACAGGCAGGATGGCCCAATTCTGTTAGCAGTGTGATGCATGGTGTTTCCACTGATTGCGAGGAGATTTGACTTCTTTTTTTTTTGGTGCCTGAGTTTCCAGTGGTGAAAGGGAGATGCTCAGGATGTCACCAAGCTGCACCAAGAAATACTCCCCAGTTTGCAAGCAAGCTCTGTGAAACAGCATCCATGCATTTTTCAAGAGGACCATCACAACTGCAAATCAGCCTCGAGTCAGTTTTGAAGTGTGGCAGGCAAACTCTTAATTTGTGTTATTTTAAGTAATGTTCTGTCCCTGGATCACCCAAATTCTGTGCTCATGAGACTGTTTGCAGAACAGCAATGCCAGGCTCTGGCTAGGAATGGGGGAGAGGAGACGAGTGACGAGGCTGGTTACCTAGTGCAGCAAAGCAAATCTCCATACATCTAAGAGCATACCACAGAGGTTAAGGAGGGCATGCTTCAAAAAGGTAACCCCCAAAAAGCAGCAGTTCAGGAGTTCTGCCTTATAAGCAATTTTATTTTTGCAAAGAGAAAGGGGAAAAAAGCCCTACCTAGCTTTGTAACCAAGACAGAGCCACTGTCTCTCCCTACTTCTGGGCTTTTCTTTTGTTTTTTTTTCTAGTATATAATGCGAAAACATGTTAGGCCCAGAGCTCAGACGTGGGAGTCTGCAAGAGAATGGCATCTCCAAGATGGTAAGTAGAGGTGACAAGTTCCCAGCAATATTAAACATTTACACTGAATATTTTGTTGGTATTTAACTCCACGATGTTTCATGTTACCAAGCAGAAACAGAACATCCCACCTCACCCCCACTGTTTTATTCTTTACTCCTCTGCTCTGTACATTCAGAAGGCAGGGATGTGAGATGCCAGCTCCTTCAGGGTTGAAGTGGCTTTATATAAACTAACAGAGAGGGCGAGCTTATGAAGTGGAGACAGGATCTAATTCTGTACTTTGCTGAGACTGTGACTTGAAGATGGGGAATACTTTGTGTATGAGGTGGGTGTGCTTTTGTGTGTATATATATGTATGAAGCTGAACACAGGAGAAATCCCGCTCATTTAGAAATTGGACGGTGGCAAGCAGCTGAGGGGGAGAAGTGGAATTTTAAAGTGATCTTTTAAAATGTTTATATATATTTTGTTGCTGCTGGAAATGTCTGTTTGCACCTCAGGGAGGTTCCTGAACTTCCCACATCAGGGAGCAGCTGGCCCAGAAGGGCAAATTCATTTCTGCTGCAAGACAGGAGGAGTTTTATCAGGGAAGCAGCTGCCCTGAAGCACTCACTGCTCTCCATCTCTGCAACTGGAGTGAAAGCAAGGTCTAGATCCACTCTCCGGGTCCGCCTGGGCATTCCTTGTGTTCGTCAGCCTACAGCTGCGGTCCTGGTGCAGAGCAACCATCAAATCTGCCATGGCTTTCGACACCCACTTAACATGCAATTCTGATTGACCGATACATTTTGGGACTACCCATTACAGCGGTGTAATTGCCGCCCTGACTGGGAGCCAGGTTAGACCACAGAGAGGAGCGGTTTCCGTCAGTGGCCCCGGCGCAGGGCGAGGGCGTGGTGGGAGCGCTGGGAGCACCGTACGGGAGCACATCCTGCTTCCTCTCCCACGCGCTCTCTCCTGCTGCGAGCATCCCATGCTGCACGGGGTGATGAGGAGCCAGGAGAGGAAACATTCCCCTTATGTAACAGGAAATGTAAACAAGGTCATATTTACCAACAGCGCTGTCTCCAAACACCCAGGCTGTGCTATTCCTCCGAGAGCGATGCCCTAGAGGACCAGCTCTGCTGCTGGTGGGAGCTGCCATGCTTCTGCTGAGCTCAGTCCCTGTTGCCCGATAGCATCTGAAGAGCTGGTTCTTGCATGTTGAAAGGGAGAGATATATGCAAATGCACACACCCCTGCTGATATCCATCAACAGGCTCCCAAACTGCAAGTGGGAAATCAGGATGGCCTGGGGAGAATGGAATTGCTTACTCACCCAAATGCCCCTGAGGACCCCTCCCTCATCCACTCCACGATCCTGCAAGAAGCTGCTCTCTCTTCTGTCCACTAATATTTTTCCTCCAGGACCTGCCATCCACTGGCCCCAAGCCCTTCTGCCTGACGAGCAACATTTGCAAGGTGTCTACGCTGGTGGCCTGTGCTCATCTTTTGTGGGCAGGTACATGAAAGCCATGAACCAGAACAAGTTCCAGTTTGATGGGAAAGGCTGATTTCTGTTTGACTTTGCATGACATGTAAAGATGGATGCACTGGAGTTTGCACCACCCTTTAAGTCAACTGGTTTCTGAATGCCCACCTCAAAAGTCATCAGCTCATTCCTGTCTCACAGGCTTCTGTGCATGCAATACAAGCCCCTAGGACTTCGTGTGCCTTGCTCTTAGGCAAAGGACAGAGCAAAATATCTCCAGTGTGCCCATCATGAAGACTCCCATGAGGTCAGGCTATGCAAAAGAAATGCTTCTTATGCCCCTGAGACATGAGTGGGGTGAGGGAAAGGGAAAGGAACCTATTGGCACATTGTGCTGTGCAAGATGTGCACATTCACTAGAAACAAAGGACAGTGGGGCCTGAATTTCCATTTCCTCTGCCCTGGCAACTATGCAGCTCTTTAACTTGGTGGAGCTAGTCCCCGTCTAGGGGTGTGTTACTGCAGTCAGGATCCAGCCCACTGCAAATCACATCCTCTCCAACTGACCTTCTGTGGTCTTTAATTCACCTTTCCATTTACACTGTTGTAAATCAAGATTAACCTCATTAAGTCAATGGTCACGTACTAGCATAAAAGCAGTGTAAGTGGGAGGAGAATCAGATCCAGTCTCTTTATGGGGATGTTATCTGATTATTTACTATGTTGTTAAGTAACCAGTGCATAGCATAGCAAACTTAATAGCAAACAGTAATGTGGTGCTGGTGAGATACACAAGAATTTACTGTTATTATTTGTACATTTTACAACATTTTAGGAGAACAATTTGGGGTTTTTAAGTAAGTATGTTTGTGCTCCCTCTTGAATACAAAAGATCATTGTTACCCTGTTTTGTTTCTCACAGATTTTGTTTGTCTTCTGGTTCCTTTCAGGGGAATGAGAGCTCTGTTCTGAGAGCAAGCAAGCGTTTTGAGAAGCAACACAGAAACACTTACACATTGAGGGAGTGCTAAAGAGTGGTGATGCCAGGTGATGCCTGTGGCACACTGGGGACAGCAGATACCTTTCCTGGCACATTTTTGTTGTGGAGCACTGGTCTGATTCTGCAGTGGCCACAGCCTGAATAAAAAGGGGTGGCCTTTGGGATCCTTGGCAAAGATGTAAGGACAAAATAAATGGGGACATACAGCTCAGGCTTCCTTCTTCCTCACACTTACCGTGGCCTGTAGCTCCCCTTCTTGCTATGCTTATGGCAGCATATCTTGGTTCACTGATGGGCAGGGGACAGGATTCCCCAGTCTGTGGGAAGCAACAACCAGTGCATCCCCAAAGTGCTCATGGCGGGTGTCCCCATGGTGGGGTCCCTGAAGGGGACTGGCAGTGGGCACAGCCACCATCCTCATTGCCTGCAGGGTAAAATCATGGGCAGGGATGGAAGAGCTGGTCCTGGGGATGGGGTCAGAGCACTGCAGAGACGAGAATCAGGGCTCGTCCACACAGGACACAGCTGTAAACAAACAGCGGTGGTTAACCCGGCAGTGGTTAGTGTGTCCATTAGTACATGCTAAAAGTGCACAGAGTCACCAGCAAAGTGTTCAATCACTCAAATGCTTTCAAAATTAAATACTTTCTGAAAACATATCCTTTCTTTCCTTTTTAACCTAACAGGTTAGAGGGCAGCTTCTGAAACATCAGCACTGGGCCCCCAAGACCTTAACCACAGAGTTGCTGGGCATTCCCCTCCCGGGCGCCCCTGCTGCTGCCCAGCTACGTGCTAAGCTGGATGGAGGAACTGGTTTTGGTTAAAAATTAATCCAGACAACCACAATGATTAGTTTCCAGCTGTATCAGTCCCCTGCGTGGAAGAACTGATGCCGGCTTCCTCAGAGCCTGGAGCAGAGCTGTGCTGTTCCTCACCCCTCTCGCTGCTCCCTAGGTACCTGCACTTTTGCAAGTGAAATTTCTTCCTCTGGATGCGGTGGACCCTCACATCAGCCTGAGAGTGACTCCTGCAGAAAGCACAAGGTCAAATTCTTGCAGTTTTCCTATTTCTTCACTGCCTTCTTGCATGTTTGTCTATAGAGGGGCTCATTTGCTGGACTGGCAGTCCAGCATTTGCCCTCTGAAAATGAGAGGGAAGAAACGATGGCACAGACCATTGTGTTGCCATTCATGCTCTGCCTCCTCAGTCTCATTGCATGAAGCTAACTGGGTCATTTGCTTTCGGTAGCAAGGTTGTTTTTCTTCCCCCTCAAGTAAAACTGGCTTTTATGTAAATAATTTTTGGACCAGCTGCACTGAACTAATTATCTGGGTCATTCAAATTTCTGCTTCTGGAAGTAATTATGGCCTTTGGGAGTATACTGTATAATACCGATTTACGATTGGAGACTGCGAGTCTTCCTTATCTGCATGAATAGTATAAAGCAAAGTTAGCAAATCTTCCTTACATCCTCAGGGCCACAGAGCGCTCCTCTCCTGCACACAGAACTCCCATTCGGTCTAATAAGCATCTTCCTTCTCCCCTTCCTCCACACGCATATACTGAGGACTCTCATTCTGGATATACATCAGCAGGCTCTGGTCTGCCACTTGGGACAGTGCTCCAGCATCCTTACTTACTTTTTTTTTTGCCTGAAGCTTTATACCCCATTAGCTCTTAAATGGGGCATCAGTGAAAAACAAGGAGGAAACTTTGTAGAGAGGGGCAAGCATATGTGAGGTGATGCACAATTGGGAAGACTGGGTCCACTGACATCCATTGAGGAAGGAATGAATTTACACAGAGAGTTAGGTGTCCTAGGTTTTGTTGGCAACAGGCTCTGAGATTGCAAGTTTGTGAGCTGCCTTGTCTGTGTTCAAGGGCTGTCCTGCACTGCTGGCAGAAAGGGAACTTTGGCAAGAAAAGGAGGGTGAGAGGTGGTAGCAGTTCCTGCCACATCTCATCTTGGAGTGGCTCAGGGCCATTATCTGCCTCAAAATAAGTAGAGCAGCCTTGGGGCTGCTCTCAGCTTGGCAATGCTGCATAACAAGGAGCACAGAGCTGGTGTACAGCCACTGCTGTTTTCTTGATCCCATGCCCAGCTCCCATGCTGAGGAAAGCTCCTCTAACTCTGAGCATTAGGCTTTCACTAAGAGCAAGGACCAAAAGCTCAGAGCTAAAATAAAACTGCATAACACCAGGGCAGGAGAGGATATTAGGCTAGAGACACAGCCAAAATCAATTCACGGAATGGGTACAACGTGAATAAATGTTAACTATCTGCCTTATTTTTTTTAATTGAAATGATAAGATTCATATAAAATATAAAATCAATAGTCATATAACATATTTATATATCACCAGACATAAAGACAAAAAGGAACACAGACTCAGAGTATTTCAAGCTTCTTGAGCTCATCTTCAAATCATACCTGCACCTCTCAACAACCTCTCCTTTGACATAGACTCCTTAACCATCCTTTAATCTTTTTTTCTGAACTAGTTTATCCCTTTCTAACTAAACTCAATACAAATAAACTGTAAGGCAGTAAAATGAAGGGCACCAAACATGAGATCTGCTCTTATCCCAGTGCTCAACTTCTTGTGCATTTCGGCCTTCTATAGTTCTAAAAACTCCAACATCCCACTGGATAATTTGGGAAGCAGCATTTGTATTTTCTGATTCAAAACTATTTTGCATTTAGAAATTTTCCTTTAATGTGCAGCTAAGCAAGTTTTAAAACACTTGACGGTGTTTTAAACAAAACTGAAACTACCATGTCAAGTAAGGAAAAACTCCGTCTGATCCAAACTGAATATACGTGATTTTATGATTCACCAGAAAGTGTTGATTTTTTTTTCTTTTTCAGCATGATGGAAAACAACTCCTCTCTTGCTTTCTCCTGATTTTTGGGACTGGCGGTAAGCCAAAACCTCATTTGCCTAGCTGTAGAAAGCATCATTAGTCATCAACATGGTTAGACGGGGAATAGCTGGAAAGTTAGGTGCTCCAGAGATCAATATTAGACCTGATCTTATTTAACATTCTCACTAATGATCTGAGAGGGTATGTGTACTCTATATTAATTGTATTCATCGATGACACTCAGATTCAGAATAGTTGTGAACCCCAGTAGGGGGAATGGGAGGTTGAATAAAGGGACAGAAAATTAATATCCTTTCAAATTGATCCAATTAAGGATGCTTGTTTCAAAAAATGCCAGTTAACAGAGCTGGGGAAAATAGCCCAAAATGCAGATGTTAGCTAAAGAGAAATACTCAGCAATGGTGTTCAGAAAAATGCTGGATATTGTGTGGCCACAAACTGGAAAGGAGCCTGGAGTGCAATGTAAAGGCAAAATGCATCTCACCTGTTTGGGCTGAACAGTTACTACAAATGACTTCAAAAAGAAGTAAGACAAACTCATGGATAAAAGCTCCATCAAAGGCTTTCACACACAAAGCTCCTGACATGAGCACCAGATCAGGAGGTGTCTACAGGCTGCCAGATGCCACCAGGGAAGGCTCTTATTTGTTTACTTACCCTTTTTATGTGCTTCCTCAATTCATCTGCTGCTGGCCATCATTAGGGACACCATCGTAAGACCCTTTTGGTTTAGGGCAATGTGACTGCTTGTATTTCACTGTGGGCATTCCCATTTCCTGCAAGCTGAAAGTCCTGCCTCAGTAGGGGATCAGCAAAATGACGCTCAGCTGTGCAGCCCAACAAAAGAGAGGAGCAGCACCGGAGATGAGTGGAAGTACGTCGATGAAGTAATCTGTGGCCAACAGCAGGCCAAATTACAGAAGAAAATTCCTGATGCTGAAAGCTGCTGGGGCTGCAGGAAGAAACCCTGTCCCTACATGTCCAGACCATTTCTGGAATCATATAAAAATGGAAGTGGTATTTTCTTGGTTGTACCGGAAAAACATCTTCTACTATAGCAGGTAACTGGCAAATGGATCTAGTAGGTCTTCTCCATATTTAACCTCTCTACCAGTTGTCTTCTACCTTTGATCTTGCTCGAAATCAATGAGCTCACCTAATCAATGAAGAACAGTGCATATAGATTGAAGGCAGCTCTATGTGAGTCTTTGAAGCTCCCAAATGTCAACTAAAACATCGTAAAAACTTTTCCAAGAGTATTTATTGGCTCATCATTTATCATGAGACTAGTACAGAGAGTCAAAGACACAGATCATAATGTCTGCAAACAGACGTGTCTGGAGCACTTTTATAAGTCCTGCAGTAGGGTGGGAGTCAATATTTATTATGGATACATAAATGATAGCTGAGAACAAGGATCAATTTTCCAGTGAGCATGGGAGGAGTGCTCACTCACCTTTTCTTAGTTTTCACACCTCCAGGACTGCTTGAGCAGCTTTAAACCATCATCAGATGAGGGTTCTTTCCTCACTTTCAATTTTTTACTTCTTTTTTACTTCAAAATATCCTCCTCTTCCCTTCTCTGGCATTTAAACTAAACTGAAACCTCTCCATGTCAAAGGAGTTGCTCTGATTTTCCTTCTGAGCTCTAACTCACTGAATAACCTTGTGTGCCTCTGATGGTTGCCCCTCCATCTCCTTCCCAGGAGCTGACCACAATGCCACTGTTAGCACTCCCTGCTTGGAAACTTTTTAAAAGAAGTCCCTAAAAAAGCGCCAACATCTGCACTCAGTGGCAAGCCAGGTGCACCCTGGGGGACAGTCTGCATGTCGAGTGGTGGCAGAAGGCACCGAAGTGCTTTCCAGGGCACAGCCATGTCTGCTGTCCTCCCAGTGGGGCCAAGGTTTGCTGGGACAACCTATCATACCTGGAGCAAGTAAACAGGAATAAAGAACAAAATTAAAATATTCACTGAAAAGATGGGAACATATCCTTAGCCCAATTTCTTACACTGTTTTTGCACTGACCCATTTTATTTGGAGCTGTGATTTTCTTTTATGGCTGGGGTCTAACCAATGCCAATACTACTGGGATGCCCTTTGATGCCAAGCCCCATTACAGCTCAGTAGGTTTCAAGCCAATGTAGTAAACGTGGTACAAACCCTATGTATAGGGCATGTGGAAGGGCTAGAGAGAGCACATCACTTACAAAGCAGTTTGATGTGAACACAGAGAGTCCTTACAGGCTGCAACATACACCACTGGTGAGACTGGGCAGTGAGTACCTGATTTACACATCACAGACTTCACATGCCAGCCTGTCCTCCTGCATTTGGCCCTTTCCTAAAAACTAAGAGTGGGCCATGCCCCAGAAAATGTAGGCAGCCCTGTCTGAATAGAAAACTTCTGCTAGAGCCAAATTCAGCAGAAGGAAGAGTGCATGAGGGTTTAGACTTGCATTCACTGATCAGACAGCCTGGATAGCAATGTCTGCCACCCTGCAGCTTGTGCCTGTCCTTCTGCCAGCACTACTGCTCTGAGACCATCAGCACCAGTCCCACCGGTGCTCTCATGTTCAGCTTGGTGTCTTAGCACAAACTCATCCTCCTGAGGAGTTTGCACTTACATGCTACAGCTGAACCTGGGCGGCTGCAATGCAGGCACAGGAGCTGATGTGCAGATGCTGTTGCGGGATTGGCACCTCCTTGCAGAGGGGTGGGGACAGCGGGGGGGCTGGGACATCTCACACCCCTGCAGCACATCTGCTAAAGCCCATCCACCAGAGCCCTGCAGTGCTCTTCTTCAGGTGAATCCTCCTGTCTTTTTCCGCTGCAGACTCTGCACTGCATGTGCAAAACTTCCATTCCTATGGAGAGAGGCTCCCAGCATGGGAAGCGTGCCAGAGATCTGCGAGGACAGAGAGGAGAGGAGAGCTTTGCCTGAAAGACTGCATCCTCCCTGTGCCCTGCATCCACTGCTCTGGCTTCTTCTGTTCTGCAGCAGTCACTGGGGACAGTTTCTAAATTGCAAGAGATCCCCAGATTGCTTAGAACTAGCAGTAGGTCTTTATCATCATTAATCTTTCATAAATCTTAAGCCTAAAATAAATGGTGTGACAGCTCTGAATGTCAGGAATCATGGGCTGTAGCAGTTTTGTTCACAGACATTGTATATGTGCATTTAGGAATGTGGTTGGCAAACCTCCTCTATTATTTGTTCTGGCTGCACATTGTTTATACTTTTCTTCCTGTTTTTGAAAACAGAAATTATTGTCTCAGTGGCTAGATAAAATATTTCTTTTACAAAAGAAAGCACTGGTTGAAAAGAAGCACTTTTGTGATTCTTTTTTTACAGCAAAGGAGAAGAAGAGAAATTTCTGGGACCTCTCACGTTAATATTTTATGAACTACCTGAGAAAAGGTTTAAAGAACAAATGGCTGAAAATGAGTGATAATGTGGTGCAGTGGACTAAAGGCACCCTAGGAGTTAGTTAGTTCAGGCTGTCTTCTTCCACCCATCCATTACAAATCAGGTAGGGCCAGCTCTTAATAACCAGATCCTCTGCAGCCAGTACTCGGCGTTATTGAAGCTGCCCACAAAACAAAGCAATTGGCTCAGTCATTGTCCCTCTGGAATTGGAGTAAATTTGGTGACGAGGCTAAATCCTTATGAAGTGAGCTGCAATTACTCATGGGAGTGAGCACACCAAGGCTGGCAAGACTCGTGGCATGAGCGAGGGCTGACCACACAAGCCAGGTGCTGCAGACCCAGGAGGGATATGCCTGTTGGGGACCCTCAGTACCACACAGGTACCCCCTTTCTCCAGAAGTGCTTGTCAGAACTATTGGGGCAAATCAAAAGCCAGGGTGCATGCAATCTGAATTGCCAGCCCAGTAGGGGCAGAGAGGTGATATGAGTTACCAAAGTAATTCTCTGAATGCATTGCTAAATCAGGAATATAGTAGAGTAAAAAAATATAGAGGATATATAGAGTAAACAGAGGACTATGTTGATTGATCTGTACTTGTTTTTATTGTAAGACCCCAAGGGGTCCTGTTTTACACCCTGTGAGGGCAGACCAGAGCAGGTGGAAAGTCTCCAGCTCCTAAAGCAGCCAAGAGAGGAGCTGAGTGAAGTCTTCTATCAGGATTATTTTTCTTTTCTGAAATATTTCACTCATCTACTATGACCTTAGTTGATGCACCTAACTAATGACTTACCTAGCCCACATCCCTTAAACCCAAACTTCTCCTAAGGACATAGCTTATCGCTATCGTTTTGTCCATTGCATTGATACTGATAGTAGTCAGTATGGCTGCCATTGTCACCTATCATGATATGTCACCGATTGTGATATATCAAGCATTTTCTCAGGAAAGCTGAAGTGCCCAGGACGCCACCTTCTCACTGAGATTTACGCGCTGCAGTTGGCATCAGAACGGCAGCTGAGTGCCACAAACATTGACATAGGTCTTTTGTTGTTGTTGTTGTTGTTGTTGTTAATTAAAAGACTGAGGCATTTAAAGGCAAGCTGAAAGCAAAGAGTGTAGGTTGCGGCACCAAATCACAAACATAACTCATTAGTGTAATAAGCCAAGAAATACGCATTTGTAGAGCAAAGTTTTACTGCACATAATCTCCCTCTGGCTTCCTGATGTCAGAAGCGACATGCACGGACATCTCCTTCTTTAGCTTGTGCCCAGATGGCGAGGCATGGCAGCTCATCCACAACAGCCGTTAAAAGAGGCTCTTTCCCCCACTTTGTCAGGGAATCAGCTCTGGCTATAAGATGAGCCAAGCTCAATCAGCATCCTCAGCTGATGTGAATTCTTGCCACTTCACTGAAGCCAAAGGATGAGGCGGCTTTGCATGAGCTGAGAATCCACCTCCCTCCATCTTCAAATTTATTACAATATTTTTGGATACAGCAATGGGAAATTCCCATAGTCACAAGGAAAATACTTCTATACCTCTTCAGTGCTCAGTGGGCACTAGCAGTTCTCTTTGTTGGGCCAGACAAAAAGGTAGTCATTTAAACAAAAAATATCTATGATGTTCTTTTTCACTTTGCAGACTTTGCTCTCCAGTGCTGACTGAAGGACTACATGCTTTATTGTCAAACACCTGGCAAATTCCAGAACCACCTGCACTGAGTTTTGCTGGTGATTTCCTGGTGCTCCCCCGAGGCAAGAAGCTCTGGGGAGGTGGTTCAGCTTGCAGTAGGACTGCACCCCAGATGTGCAATGCTCCTGCAGTTCAGATGGGTCTTCCTTCTTCTCCCTCACTCTTTGCCAGGTGCTCCAGCTGCACAGAAATGTTGGGTAAGGAGCACCCAAGAGTCCATTAAAAGGCTGATACATCTCTACAGGCCAAATCACAAAAAAAAATTTGGCATCTACTCCCCTCTTGGGTGGCTGGACATAGAAGGCAGCAGTCACTGTAGATAGCAGGTGAATTATGAGTTCCAAAGGAAGTGCATGGGAAGGTCACAGAACAAAATCAGACATTATTTCCATCACAGAGAGAGACGAAGAGGATCCAATGTTTCCTTCCTCTGCTTATCCCCTCTTCACAAATGCAGGAGCTGTTTTGCCTTTTTTTTAGTTCTTGTGACAGAAAATCCCGAAGACCAAAACTTTGGAAAGTAAACACTCTGCCTTTTGGGAAATTTCCATGACAATCATTCCTTTGGTTTCCCTCTGCTGTTGGCTATGGTTTGAGGTGACATCCATCCTGGTGGCAGGGGTGTGACCCTCCCCTTCTCCAGCTCTGTTCTGATCACAATGCCACATCAAGCAAACCCAAAGACTAACAGCTTCCATGAAAATACTCCCACTGACTTCAAAGGACTTTGGATCCAGCCTCACACAGTGGTCAAACACCAGACATACCGGGGTAACCAAAGCAACCATTACTCACAGCCTCAGCTGTAGGAACACATAAAGATAGCAGAGATACATGCCTAACGCATTTGGGCTCAGATTGCCCCAAGCAATGCAATGTTTTTTTTTAATGTGAAGGTTTTAGTTCTTCACAGCATCCCCTTATCTGAACCTATTCTACCAGGACCTGTTTACCAAATGGTTTATTCCAGGCTCAAACTGGGATAAATAACCGGCAGGAGCCTCCTTGCCTCCAGAGGCAATGGAAACTCTCTGCCTGCTTGTGTTGCTACACATCCATCAGCTGAGGAGAGATCCAAATAGCAAAACACGGTATCAGTGGGTTCCTGATATGCTGATGAGTCTGTGCACCAACAAACAAGTTACCTGCGTGGGTGCATACATTGTACATTCAGACACACATATGCATAGAAATTTACATATACATATGTGTGTGTGCATCCTGGGGCATTTAAAATAATCTACTATGTAAATCATATGGTTCTTATCTTATTACCAAAATACAGGTCTAAAGCCTTGTGAAGGATCTTCATTATAACAGTTTCAGAGCGGCATCCCTCCGAGAAGTTGGTGGAATGACAACCTGATGCTGAGACCATGAGAAGCATTTGCATCAAGTCAGTGACACAGAAGCAGACCCTGCCCCTGTGCAAGCGGCACAGAAAGCCATGGAGTCGCACCACTATACTCCAACTGAAGGTACAGTCTGCTGTCCCGCAAAGGGGCTGGCATGGGGCCCTTCCCCTCTGACTTGGTATAGCTCATCCTGGAGGGTATATCCCATGCAGGAAAGCTACTGTGGGATCCTACAAATGCTCCAAGCCCCTTTGTAAAAGGTAATAAATATCAGCTACATAACACATTTGTGGTTTTGAGAGGTTCAAAATGGAAGAACTATAGTGAACCTGGAGATATGTTCATTCTTACTCTATTATGGAAGAGGTGGCAGTAACTCCATAGTAGATTTCAGGCTCTGAGGAATTTGGCTTAGCATCCTGGTAGAGCCAAAATGCAATAGGTTCCTTTAGTTATTTATTTATCTATTAATTTTTGGGATAGAAAGTTCTCTTTGAGTTTTCAGGGAACTTTTGGAGGGCATTTTGGTCACTGGCAAGTAGAAAAAGAAACAAATGTTAAAAAACAGTCACCCTTTCACTCTTTCACTCTGATGCAAAACTGTGGTATATCAAAACACTTGTCTACTATATAGCCATCCACCCAGGAATTTTCTGCAGAGTCCTTCTCCTTGGGGGAAAATATGAGGTTGGGGTTTAGGTCTGCATTACAGTGCAATCTTAGGGAATGAGATATGTGCATTGCATCATTGTACATTTTGGAATTTATGAAGAGAGTGAAAAAGAAGAGAGTAAACATGATATGCAAAGTCTAGGGTGTGTTAAATGTTTTAATGTTTTTTTTAAAATTGTGGTGTACTGTCTAATAACAGCTTCTAGTGTGCAGGTGCTACCAGATATCACCAATAAAGCTTCAAAGCAGTTTTTCTTTTCCTCTTTTGTTGCCAAAGGGAACCGTTTTGTCCATTTCTTTCCCATTAAGCTGAAATTTTCCATCCTGTGTCTCCCATGTTTTGCTGGTTTTGTTTGTTTCTAAGTATCAGCAAAATTCCTTCGGCTTTCAAATTTGACATGGGAGGACTGAATGGAACATTTTTCTTACTGGCTGGTAACAGCTCCTCATAAGAGTGGCTTGTGGAAAGGGAAATAGGAAATAGGACGTGTTGACAGATACCTCCACTAATGTGTTTAAACTTCAGTACAGAAAGGTTGGTTCCTTTCAAATGCATCAGCAGGTAGGGGGGTCTTAAAGAATTAGCTTGGGGAGGAAGGATTTTTAGTATGATTTTAGATTCAGCTCATTTTCCCAGTCTATTCTTGCCAGGAGAGGTGGTGAATGCCACCATGCCTGGGCATGAAGTCCAGGCCAGGAGTCAGGAGACTTTTGCTCTGTTCCCAGCTGCCACAGCCCTCTGTGTGAACCTGGCAAGGTCAATTAACCTCGCTATTAATTTTTTTGTATGTAAAATGCAGATGCTTTTAAAAATGAGTGACTGAGCCAAACTCCAGACACATTCATGGAAAGACAACTGTTGACTTCAAGATCAGGCTTAGAAGTCTCACAGGTGTGGTGAGATGTGATTCAATAATGTTTGTAAAGATCTCTGAGGTTCCTAAACGGAGGATGATCTGAGCAGGTAAAGAATTTCAGTGACAACTTCTAATGAAAGCACACTTATTAATCCTCTCCACCCCACACCCCCCCTTTTAATTTCAAAGTAGCAATAAGAATGAGATTTAAAGTATTTATTGAGTGGTTGAGAAAGCCAACCTTTGACTCTGTGCCTTAGAGCAGTGCCTGGGGCAGGCAGTAATTGTGCAGAAAGGCACTGAGAGCATGCCTTCTTATTGCTTAAGAAAGGTGCTTTTCCAATTTGCTTTGTTCGCTGGTTTGCTGTACCAGACTCGAGATTCACAGCTATAAATACAGCAAGCTATCTATACATACACACATATATGCACACACAGAGGCTGTGACTCAGACACATTACCAGCACACTATAGCCCCAGTCAGTATAATTGAAGAAAAGGAAGGAAAAAAAAGAGTTCAATATTTTAATAAATAGGGCCTCATCCCAAAGTCAATTCAGCAGGTTTTAGTCATATGAACATTCAGACCTACTGAGAATAGAGTGGATCATAAGCACAGCAATTCACACTAGACCTATAAATTGAACTGTGTAGTCAGTGAATTTGGAGTTGCATATCATATTGATATTTTCAAGATAAGAAAATGGACTGAGATTGTAGAAATTGTACGCAAATTTTCAGACCTCAAAAGTTTTGTTATTTATTGATTGGGGGTGGAATTTCACAGTGTGCAGAGTTATTGCATTTGGACTATACACCCATTCAATCCATCTACAGTCGAACTGAGACTGAGGAATTTGGGGAGGTTTCCCGTACCTTGCAGTATTCCAGAGGATTTGGAAATACTGAACTGTCACCAGGCAACTGGATCTCCACCTCATCCACCACACTGTGGGGCGGGGTGGTGGATGAACTTCAAGTTCCTGCACATGGGGTAATATGCAATGATTCCCTTTCCTGGCTTGCTTTAGGTTAATTTCTATAATTAGGGGCTTAGTGCACATATTTGTGATTATACACTACATATGTATATGATCAATCTCCCAGTATACAATTAAAACCAATGTTTTTTACTAATGTGTCTGGCAATAAAAGTCTACGTGAGAATAACAAAAGGAAATTGATATTGAGAGCTATAAATACATTCAAAATAAACCAATTTAACAATATGCATGCACTTCTGAAGCTATATTCCAGATCTTGCAGTTAAACTGTCACACAAAACACAGTGGGCCACATCCATTATTTGACAATGTTTGTGAAATACAAACAGTTTTACAATTTTCTATACAAACTTACTGTGATTTTTCTTTCAGAATAAGCAAACAGCTACTGGTTTTGGTCCTCAAAAGGCTGTTTAGGAGAAGCAGAACTTATCATACTTTATGAACAACAGGAGGAAAGTCAATCAATAACACTTTTCTGCTCTCCAGTTTGAGAGCCCTCAGACACATGTTGTCAATTGAAGTTACAAATAGATGTTTCTGAGGGCAAAAAATCTGGCTTTAAAGTGCAGCAAAGAGGTCCAAATTCTGTTCTCAGTTATACCATAGTGAATCAGGAATTACTTCATTGACTATACATAGCATCAAGACATTAAGGTCAATAGATTTTCTCCTAGTTTTCCCTAATGCAGTGGACTGCAAAATTTGGCTTCACTTCTCTGTATTCCAAGTTATATCTGAATCTTTCAATAACAAAAAGAAAGTATATCTTTATTGCTTGTACAAATCTATTTGCAGTACAATTCTGGGAGAGCAAGAGAACTACTAACTAGGTGGCAAATACCGGTTCTCCTTTCTGAGGAGAGATGGACACAAAACCTGCGGTGTAATGGGGAACCACCCAGCAAAGAATCATTTTGCCAAAGAGCAGAGAAAAGAAGAAAAACCATAAACTCTGGTGGCCACTGTCTTGGAGGGTGTGTTAGATGTTAAAATGGAATATTTGTTTTTTAAAATAAGCTTGGTGACCACATGCAGGGTTCTGACAGACTTTTTAAGCAGCATTGCCACAAAACCGTAGTCTGCCTATGTTGACTATATAGGCTACAGTGCATACCATGGTAATCACCACAGCATTGCCATACCCTCACTGATTTATTGTGTTATTGCAGTGGCCCACAGGCCATAAGCGCAGTGTCTGTAAGGCCCAAATGATAGCATTCAGGCTCTACTCTCTGCCTGGAATGACTTGCCTTTTCTAAAGACCTCAGAGAGCTCCAGGCTGAGGACAGCCAAGCACTTGTCCTCAACCCTTTGCTCCTCATGAGAAGAACAACCTAAGAATTTGGCATGATGGGCCACTGCCCATTCATGATTTACAAGCAGATTTATGAGCCATTGGCTAAGGGTGGACTCAAGGGTGAAAGTCATCATCCAACGGTGCCTTATCAATAAGAGCAAAAATGAGACCTTCATTGGTTTTGAACTTAGACTCTAGAACCAGCTACAGCACTGAGGAAGTGAGTAATATATCAATAGTGTAACTTTAGGTGAGACTGAAATAAGTGATATCCTGTGGCTTGATAGATATATTAGAGAGGGTGAATCTTCTTCTATTTCTTCCCACTTCTTTCTGTCTTGACAAATGCATGGCGAGAGAGAATCCATGTTGCTTAGCAACTCCTTAGGATGCAGAAAGAAATCAGTGAATACAATTCTGAATTAAAGCTGCAATGACCCACTGAAATTTTTCTAGAGAAAACCAAGAAGAGCTATTTATTCTCTGTCTTTCTCCTGAAGTCATATAGCTCATAAGTCAAACTCTTTAAAATGAAGAATCATAGAAATAGATAGGTCTTTCTGAGGTGGGAGAAGGGGGCTAATTTATTGCAGGAGTCTGAAAAGCAGGAACTCATTTTGATTTCTAGCAATGATGATTATTTCAGTTAAGGTTGAGTGTGGATTTAGCCATTTTGGCACATGAATAATTTGTGAGCCAGTCATGATTTCAATCACAGGACATGCTGGATTATTTCCTCCACTTGTTTGAATTGTCATTGATTACATTGGTATTGAAACCATAGCAGCTGAAGCAACTGGCATTGCACCAAATAACAACCGAAGACGTAGCTTGCTTGCACATCAAGCCCTCAACAGAGCACTTGTACCAAACCTTCAACAGCTGAGCTAAAGTGTGGTACTCTTAGTCTTAGCCCATGAGTAAGTATACAAGTCAGAGAGTCCCATTTTTGGTACTGGATGGTTGACTGAGCATTTTGAGAATGTGCTTATTCACCAAACACAACAGGCATTTCTGCAAAAATCAACAAGAGGATCAGGATTCATGAACATTCCCATCAATGCTAACAGGTTTCTGAGTATTCAAAAACAGTGATAAACATGACTTCCTAGAAGTCCAAGAGAGATAAATTTAGTTCCTTTATTCACAGTAATATTTATATACCCAGTTATTTGTTTTTACTATTTGACCAGAACATATCTGAATTTTCAGTAACACAGGATTTGGTCAAAGTGGTAAAATAAAAGAGGAAAATGAGTATGTGAGGAAACTAGTGTTGTTTTCTTACAACAACAAATTGCAAAGCCCACCTCTGACTTTGCAGTCACTCTTTGGAAATTGCAACATTCAAGGGATAAGCCAAACCAGTCTCATCATCAATTTTTAGGCCAGCTATCACTTCCTGTTCAGCAAAAGAAACAGACAGGAGAAAGCTTTCTCTCTCCTTTTTCTCTTTGGGACATTATTCATGATTATTAAGATCACTACTACTACAGTAATGCTTGTGGTCCCAGTTTCATTACAATATATTAATAACTCTTCCAATTTTTTGTGCACTCCCTAGACAGCCACAGTGTCAGGACTGCTGTATGTATGTATGTAACCCCCATCAGCCTCAAGGATCGTGCAGAGCAGCTGGCGAGGCCACCGTGGCATGATCAGCAGAGAGTCAGCACCTGAATATGGTTTCAGTGCAGCAGCTGGGTCACAGGTGTGGACGCCATGTGCTTTGCAAGGTCCTTTTGAAACTCATCTATGAATCTGCAGAGGTATATATCCATGTAGACCAGACTCTGCCTAGCAAAAGCTCCACAAACCACTGTTTAAAAATACCCTTGCCCCTACCTTGCCTTTGGTCACACAAGTAAGGAACACCCTGTATGGGTAATCATCTCAAATGTCTATGTCCATACTACTGAATGTTTGTCCTCTCCATTCACAATTTTCTTTCCTGTAAATTTTACTTGTGAAAGATTACATCTTGCTATATCTGACAATAAAACATAAGCTATACATAATGTTAAACTGATACACAGTGTACTACAGAATAATATGTGGAATATTTTGTACTGTTTCATAGTACATCTGTCATGTTTATATCACACGTAGAGTTATGATATATAGAGAGGTTACTTCTGCTATATGTGCATGCTGTGCATGCAGCTGTATATAATGCAGAAATATATTATGACATTAATAGAAATACAATGTGATCTAAACTTAAGACAATTAATTTCTTCTTGGTATCTATTGATATTAAAACAGTTCTGGAAGTGTAGCAGTAGAGGAGTGAGATATTTCCGCCTGTTTCCATGTTTGCAGACATTTGCAGGCCTGTCAGTACAAAAAGGTGCCTTTCCCATCAGTTCTTGAGACAGATCCATGAGGGACAGAATCCCTTGCAATAATGTAAAGGATCGCAGGTGAAAAAGTTGAGCTTTCGCAGTAATTGTTTCTGGTTTTGCTAAAACCAGTGATTTATTCTGTTCTGCTCTTGTCTCCACTCCATGTTATGTAAATAATATTGTCTCATTTTTAATTAAGCAAACCTATTAGGATTGCATACAAAACCAAGGGGTTTGGTCATATAGCTTTAAGACTTTTTTGCCTTTTAGCATTTTGAAGCAATCTGCTGTTCACAGTGACTGTAGTGTGCAAACTTGTGTGTTCAGCATAAAGCAATTAATCTTACAGCACTCCACAGTATTCAGCTTGCTGCCCTCCAGGTGACTCGCACTCTGCACACAGGGACACAGCGGCTCTGCCAGTCAAACGTATGTGCTTTTGGGAAGCAATAATGGCCAGCCAATGGATGAGGGCCTTCGGGCTATGCATTGCCATCAACATGTGCAGTGTGCCAGCAGTGCCTCATCTGAAATGCACAAGGTAATCTGATGGAGGACAGATGCCTTTGATGAGTCACTTCATGGTGTTGGTGGATTTGGAGATGATTCTCACTGATGTATATAGAAACTGATAGGAGACCCAGGGCCAAAGAAGGACATCAGGGATTTGCCTCTAGTACACTGAAAATGTGTGGTGTAATCATACCCTGCAGAGCGTAAGAGCCACCCTGTAATCCAACCTTCTGTTTGCACGGAGGAAATAGACCCAAGCAGTGGCAAACTATCTGCAGCAGAGTGAAGGGGCAGCAGGATTCCACTTGCACAATTTTAGCAGTCTAAAAGAATCATAGAACAGAATCATAGAATGGTTGGGGTTGGAAGGTGCCTTTAAAGGTCATCTAATCCAACTCCCCTGCAATAAGCAGGGACATCTTCAACTGGATCAGGTTGCTCAGAGCCCTGTCCAGCCCGACCCTGAATATTTCCAGGGATGGGGCATCTGTCACCTTTCTGGGTTCTGGTGTTTCACCACCCTCATTGTAAAAAATGCCTTCCTTAAATCTAGTCTGAATCTACCCTCTTTATTTTAAAACCATTATCCCTTGTCCTATCACTACAGGCCCTACTATAAAGTCTGTCTCCTTCTTTCTTATAAGCCCCCTTTAAGTACTGAACGGCCGCATTGAGGTCTTCTTGGAGCCTTCTTTTCTCCAGGCTGAACAACTCCAACTCTCTCAGCCTTTCCTTATAGGAGAGGGTGTTCCATCCTCTGATCAGCTAGTCTACACTACTTCTGTAGCCTCCCTTTATAACCAATGGAGGGAGAGGGAGGCATCCTCTAGGGACAATCCATCTCATTACAAGGCAGGTGACTAAAAGGGTGGCAGGGAGGCTAAACTCTTCCCTGAAGTTGTTACCTCCAACCACTGGCTATGGAAGGAGCTGAGACTGGGTATCTGGCAGCTTTTGTGTCACTGACACAAGGTGGGAGAGGAGTATTCTTGTGGGGAGAGATGAAGTCAGTATAGGGTTCATCCCAGGTGTGCTTGCCACTGACCATCCTCTTCTTGGGAGACCAAGGCTGCCTTTGCTGTGACAGAGTAAACACAAGAGCATTGCAAAGCCCTGCAGTCATTGAACAATCTGTGAGAAGTTACAGTCTCATCCCCATGGGAATCCATGTACTAACCTACACACACCCACCCATGTACACACACTACTCCACAGCAGGGCCAGGGTGTTCACACTACTTTTGGTTCCCAGACAAGAAGGTGGTTTGCAACCCTTCTCAGGATGGGCTGGCATGGGCAGACTGCTCACTCAGGTTTTCCAAGGGATGCATGGGGAGACATTTCCTTCCTTGAAACTATTTCACATCTCCTCCAGGGCTGCATGGAGTTAAGCTGGGGGAGGCACTGGCAGCTGGGGAAACATCATTCCAGCTTCTCTTTCTGTGCTTCCTCACCTTTCCCTTCACAGTTAGGGCAGGAGGGGTAAGGGAAGGGAAATCAGAGGCTGCAAATGAGCCAGTGAGCTGTATTGGTATTCCTTTCTTGGTGCTGAAATGAATGATGCCTAGTCTTTTAGTAATTTGAAGGGGCCACATCTGGAAGCGCTTTACATAGCCTCAGCCTCTGTGGCAATTTGCCTGAGTAAGCACCTCAAGATTTAGCCAATAGAGAATGTGCACTGCATACCTCATTAAGAGCCTAATCACTCTCCTCTGGGTCAAATTCAAGTGGCTATTAAAATCAATGTATTTATTTGCCAGGAAGGGTGCTAAAGAGGTCGTAAGATGTATATGAAATGTATCCTGGAAAAATGACATTGTGGTAACAGTATGAGAAAGAGCCCGAGCTGGCTTAGGTGCATTCTAACCCCTTGCTGCTATTAGATGTGGGGATTTCTGCACCAGGGAAGAGGGAACATGAAGGGTGTCAGCTAAAGGAATGATGAAAATATCTCACAGTCAAGTGACAAGAAGCCCGTGGCACATCAAATAGCAGAGGAGGACTATGCAGATAACAGCTGGCTGACAGGGGAACCGTTTCCTCTGATTGGAGGCTGTCTCCAAGGAACATGGACTGACTCTTTGCTTACTGACCTTGAAAATGGAAATAATTTCAGAGGCAGCCTTCTCCCATTTGCAGAAGTTTAAGCACATTTGTTTCTATCAAATGAATTTGAATGCAAGTTGCCATGACATCACAGGCAAAGGATCATTCCTCATTTATCAGCGTGTCTGTTTTGGTATAAATGACAGAGCTGCTTTAAAAAAATATTTCTAATTTGTGACTTTGCCTTGCGTAAAATACGATGAAAGGGGCTGAAGACAGAGCTGAGATTGCGAGGAACTGGGGGAGGGAGCATCCTATGGGCAAACGTCATCCAACGTCTGACGGCTGGGGACCTGCTGGGAGCCAGGAGGGAAGGATGCGTTTCATGAGAAAAAGATTCATTTGCAGGAGAATAAGAGGACATCCTTGCTTGGCACTCAGCCCGTGCATATAAACAGACATGGTGCAAACGCAAGTATCCATCTCCCTACACAGTCATCTCCAACCTCCCTTCCCCCTTACTAACAAATCTTATGAAAGCAAACTCTTCCCAGAACGAACAGTTCCCAAACAGTGAACTTTTCTGTTGCAAAGTCAACAAAGCCCTGCAGAAATTCTTGGAAAATCTCTAGACGTGCAAAAAAAGCCAGTAATTTGTTGTCTATCATGGCTTGCTTTCAGGCCCTACAGAGGCTACTGGGAGCTAAGGGTGGTCTGTATCTCAGCAAGTCCCCATAATCCAAGGGGAAATGGTTAGTTACCTGCTACACCACTTAGACACACACAAGTGTATGCTGCTGGATGGGATCCCCCCAAGGGTACTGAAGGAACTGACAGAAGTGCTCACCAAGCCACTTTCCATCATTTATCACCAGTCCTGGCTAACCGGGAAGGTCCCAGTTGACTGGAGGTTAGCAAACGTGATGCCCATCTACAAGAAGGCCTGGAAGGAGGATCTGGGGAACTACAGGCCTGTCAGCCTGACCTCAGTGCGGGGAAATTTTATGGAGTAGATCATCCTGAGTTCCATCACACGGCACGTACAGGACAACTAGGTGCTCAGGCCCAGTAAGCATGCGTTTAGGAAAGGCAGGTCCTACTTGACTAACCTGATCTCCTTCTATGACAAGGTGACCTGCTTAGTAGATGAGGGAAAGCCTGTGGATGTTATCTACCTAGACTTTAGTCGAGCTTTTGACACCATTTCCCACAGCATTCTCCTGGAGAAACTGGGTGCTCATGGCTTAGACAGGTGCATTCTTCGCTGGGTAAAAAACTGGCTGGATGGCCAGGCCCAAAGAGTTGTGGTGAATGGAGTTAAATCCAGCTGGCAGCCAGTCACAAGTGGCGTTCCCCAGGGCTCAGTATTGGCGCCAGTTCTGATTAATATCTTTTTCAACAATCTGGACGAGGGGACTGAGTGCATCCTCAGTAAGTTTACAGACAACACCAAGTTGGGCAGGAGTGTTGATCTGCTTGAAGGTACGAAGGCTGTACAGAGGGATCTGGACAGGCTGGATCAATTGGCCAAGGCCAATTGTATGAGGCTAAACAAGGTTCAGTGCTGGGTCCTGCACATGGGACACAACAACCCCATGCAACGCTACAGGCTTGGGGAAGAGTGGCTGGAAAGCTGCCCAGCCAAAAAGGACCTGAAGGCGCTGGTTGACAGCTGGCTGAATATGAGCTGGCAGTGTGCCCAGGTGGCCAAGAAGGCCAACAGCATCCTGGCTTGTATCAGGAATAGTGTGGCCAGTAGGGCTAAGGAAGTGATCGTGCCCCTGTACTCAGCACTGGTGAGGCCGCACCTTGAATACTGTATTCAGTTTTGGGCCCCTCAGTACAAGAAGGACATTGAGGTGCTGGAGCGTGTCCAAAGAAGAGCAACAAAGCTGGTGAAGGGTCTAGAGCACAAATCTTATGAGGAGCGGCTGAGGGAACTGAGGTTGTTTGGTCTGGAGAAAAGGAGGCTGAGGGGAGACCTTATCGCTCTCTACAACTACCTGAGAGGAGGTTGTAGCAAGGTGGGTGTCGGTCTCTTCTCTCAAGTAACAAGCAATAGGACAAGAAGAAAAGGCCTCAGGTTGTGCTAGGGGAGGTTTAGACTGGATATTAGGAAAAATTTCTTCACTGAAAGGGTTGTCAAGCGTTGGAACAGGCTGCCCAGGGAAATGGTTGAGTCACCATCCCTGGAGGTATTTAAAAGACATGTAGATAAGGTGCTTAGGGACATGGCTTAATGGTGGACTTGGCAGTGTTGGGTTAACAGTCAGACTTAAAGGTCTTAAAGACTTAAAGATCTTTTCCAACCTAAACAATTCTGTGATTCTGTGATCCTAAGTCAGAGCTCCTCTGCAGATTTTCTCAACATCATAGAGCTGGGTCATTTTAACTTACTGACATTCTTTATACTCTTATTTTAGTGCCAGCTATCACTGCAAGAAGGCAAGGTGATTGAAACATCCGGTTTGGTTTATTAAACTGAACTGCTCTCCTCCACTGATGGGGAGGTCACCTTGCAGGTACCGGAGGATAGGAACAGGCACATACTGCTGACTAGCTGCTGGCTCTGCAGGTTTACACTCTAATTTCCCCCATGGTAATTTCCTTGGTTGCTATATCAAGCAGGATTTGCAGATCCACCAGCTAGGTCCTGATTCTGGATCAGCTGCAATGCAGAGGCTGAACCAGCTTTAGCCACCTTTGTTCTGAAGTCTTAGAGAAGCTGGGCACAGGGCACACAGCTGGTACAGTGGCCTGGCTTCTTTTCTGGATGAATGTCTTCACTGCAGTTGCTGGTCACAGAAAACTTCCAAGCCTGGCTTATGTTAACATCAGAAAAGTAGATTTAGTGGTATAGGTAAATTAGACTTTACTTCCACTTGGCCAGTTTATTTTGCAGGGAGAAATGAAGCTGACCATGCCTATGGATTGATCTGTTTCTCTTCTGCTCCTAATCCACAGTCCACTTTTAGCTGTATTTCCAGGTCTAACTCCCTCTTTTTCTTGCATGGAATCACCTGCTCCATTTTTGCTGCACAATATTGAAATCAGCACGATACTCCCAAAGCATCCTCATCTAGGTGATGACCTGAGGGTGGAAGGTGCCATGGGCTGGGGAGGAGCCCCAGCACCAGGGAACTGAGGGAAGAGGAGCTTTGGGAGAGCTGCTGCAAGCAGGGAGCACCCACAAAACAGGTCCCCTCCCATGTTCCCAGGGCAGTTGAGAGAGGGGAAGGAAGATGCAGCTTAGGTGTATCGGCCACATGTGTGCACTAAGCAAAGCTGGAGGAGGAAAGGCAAAATCAATGCTGGGAGATGATGGATTGGCTGCTTAGTGTGACGGCAGCAGAAAGTGGCCTCTCTGAGGCCAGCCACTGCCTATGCCAGACAGCACCGTGGATTCTTCTCCACCATGCCCTGGCAGGTTGCCAGCAGACAAGGCGGGGAAGAAGTGGAGAGAGGATCACACCCCTGTGGGGAAGGAGGTGTATAAATAGTGCCTGTTTGGACGGCCAGGTGTGTCCGTCTGATCTGAGCCAAGCATAACAGGAGGGAGCAAGGAGTGTACGTTCCTCTCCAGACCCAGTTCCTGAAATTCATTTCCTCCTATGTGTTTCTGTTATTATGGGTGGGCAGATTAGGGAGGAAGGAAGGAAGAAAAGAAAGCAAAAATCTTTGGTTTATTCTTGGATCTCACACCCCCGAGCCTTTATTTGTTTACTTTGTACCTGCTTACTTGTGCATTGTTTGTCCTGGGTATGTGTTATGGCCAAGCCACTCTAAGCCCTTGCTTCTGCTGGAGGGGGAGTTTTGCTCTACTGTCTCCCACTTCTCTTCCTCACGTTGCCTATCTCTGCTGCCAGGTGCATGAGCACCTCCATCCCCCTACTCCCAGGATCACTGGACCTTTCACCAAATCGAACCAGCTCACTTACCTACCAGAAACCTTCTTTTGCTGGGTTAGTGAATTGAACTGGAGCAGAGCTAGTTCAGACAGGCAAGGCAGAATGAGAGTAGATGCTTGCAGCAAGAAGGGGGGAAAGCATTGGAGGACACAGACTTTTCTTCTTTGGCTTTGGTGACCTGCTATATTGGTTCCCATTCTTGTGTGTAATTAAACCACCAGCTGATATCTTGACACGTTGTCTTCCATACTCTCAGGAGGCACCTCCATTTCAAACATCACCCTTTTAGCCTGGAATAAAGCTTCAGCTCCCATGTACTTCTAGCTTTCTACTGCAAAGCTGGCCTCGAATTGAACTCTCTGACAGAGCATATCTGGCCAGCACTGTGGTCACATTTATGGTCATTCCTTCTGCCAACATTTTTTACAGCATGCTAGGCTGTTATGATGAACCCCTTGCAAAACAAGGACGTGGCAACAGAAGGTTTCCCTTGTTATCCTGGAGGCAGACCCAGATATTGCAAGTGCTCTCCCTCTGGCTGCCTGATCCTTCAGCATACAGCCAGTGCTGGTATCCGTTCACTCCTGGGAAAACATGGATGGCGTCAGAGAGCCTGGCAGCTAAACAGCCTGGTGGGGAGCATCGTTTTGCTTACAGTGCCCAGACAGCTGGTTTCTTGCAAGCACGGAGCAGGCAAGCCACCCTGTTCCTGCTATCGCTTGCCTGTGGATACAGGGGACGTGTGCCTGTGACCACTGGGGACAGGAGGGGTGGGATGGAGGGGTGTGTTGCCAGCAGGGCTGAGGGGGGCAAATATTTATCCTGGTCATTGTGGCTTTGCTGCCCGGTGTGTGCATCGCATGCACAAGCACCCTCCTGGCCATGGGGTGCCCCAGTGCCTGGCTCACCCTAAAGACACCCAGCATCGTCCTGCTGCATAGGGGAGCAGAAGCCTAGAGCCACGTTCCCCCAGCTGCGTGGCTGGGACCATCCCCAGCTGCCTGCCATCGGCTGTGGCTGAACATGGTCTCCTCCACCTCATGCATCTCTGCCTTTGGGTGATGGGGCTTGTCCACGCTAGTCAAAACACTGCCTCCCCACTGGCTGAAGACAAATTTGCAATCTTGCTGCCACTTGATTTGTTCTCCTTCCTCTGCTCTATCTTTCCTCCAACTTTCTGAAATGGGAACGTTATTTGAAAAATGGGCAACGCAGAAGGAGGCCGCGCAGCCCCACGAACGCGGTGTCAGGCAGAACAAAATAAACGCCTGAGGAAGTGCTTCTGAGAGACTTTGAAAGAAACTGGAGCACACATGTTCCTCTTCTCCCTCTGTTTTTGTCACGTCTCTGTAATACGGTGGACATTTTCCCGGCTGCTCAGCAGGGCTGACAGCGTGTTGTCAGGATGGGGCTGTGTCCTAAATAGAAACTCTGCAGGTTCGGAAAGTTCCCTTCCTCTAATTGGAACCGACTCACGGAGGTGAAGAAAAGCTGCAAAATTGTTTTAAGCTATGAGCAATTATAACAACCCTTACAGTGCCAGTGACACTAAGAGGATTTGTACTGGATTATACCTAACGTTAACATGATCTAATGCCGCATGAATATCGCAGCCTGCAGCAGGCCCAGATCTTGGAGACGGGTTCCTTGTTCTTCAAAGTCATCTGGGGTTTGGGAAAGGAGGGGAATAAAACCAGGCGAGGAGAGTTTTGGTGCAATGTCATGTCTCATTTAACCATCTCAAACAGGCAGTGTTAAAGTAACAGCGGAAGGCAAACTGGATATTAAGGAGAGCCAGCCAGCCTCCTGCTATTTGGCACTCGCCCTGCTGGGCAGACAGGTACTGCAGAGGTCTCGCAGTAAGGTGACATGACAGTGCCAGGCCAGCCGTGGTGCCAGGGCATACCAGGTGACCAAATTGTGAATCCCTCTCCTATCTCCAGGCTGCATCGCATTGTCTGAGGCAGCTTTAAAAAGTGTTTTAAAATAATCCTTTTATAATGGCACAGAGACACTTCTGCTGGTGCAGGCAGGGGAAAAAGGGGATTAATTGGGGTATGCCCTCATATGCAGAGATTTCAGCAATGCAGTGCTCTGGTGGAGCAGGCTGGTAGGGCTGTGTGCAGCTAGTGATCGTGAGAAGTGTGGTGTATAGGAAAGGAGGGGAGAAAGGGACAGCACGGGAGCTGAGTCTGCAGGCTGGGGCCTTGGAGAATACCTGCTCTGCTACTGACTTACTATAGGGCTTGCAGGGAGTTTTTTAATCTGTCTTTAGATCAGTTCCTCAACTAGCAGAATTAAAGCAATAACATTTTACTCAGTGGGAAGGGATGAAGAGAAACCTGCATCAGGGTGAGGTACTCAAACCCTAGAGTGATTGGGGAGGGCAAAGATGGAAGGAAGGTAGAAAAGGAAAGGGAGTCACTGAGTGAGACAGACACATGCTGGTCTTGAAGGTTTTTCTTCTGGTCTTGGATTTTGCTAACAAAATCAGCAGAGCCAACAAAAGTTCTCTGGGGACTTAAACTTCAGGTATGGCTGAAGGTCACAGAGTACAGACTGTGCTTGGGAACTACCCAAGATTTGCCTTGTAGCACCTGCTAAAATGGATGCAAAAATTCTTCTCAACCTCAACTCAGTGCATGACGGAGGGAATTAATGGGGGTGAAAATGGCTTTACATCCAAAATGGGAAGCCCCTCCCTGCTAGTGCTAGTGAGCTCTGCAGTGCTGAGCTCTGCAGCAGAGGTGAGGAATGAGGCCAAGAGGTCTAAATTACATTGCTGTATGTACTGCCTTTGAATTTGGCCCTGATAGTAGGCTAGGTCAGCCACACTTCTTACTAGTAGCATAATTTGACTGATGAATGGAAGATTTTCAGATCAAGCCCTTTGGAGATTTTATACCACAAATATATGATATTTATTTTGCTGAGACATGTCAAATAGAAGCATACCTATGCAATGTTGAACTGTAATCCATCCCACTGAAGTCCATCCAGGGGGTAAGTTCAGACTCAAAATAGGATATGACAAATATCAGACAACTAACTTCCAGGAGTGTGGCTCACATTGTCTGTTGCCTCCCGGTTCTCCTGTGGCCCATCTCACTACAAGCCCCATGCACCATACCGATCCCAATTAAGCACTCTTCTGAAAGTTTAGGCACAGTGTTGTTACGCCAGTGTGTTAAAAAACTATGAGCTAAAATAAGCACCTGCAGGAAGATGAACTTAGCTTAAAAAGTAATGTATTACAGAGAAGCAGAAGCAGCATAAATTAGAAGGAAGGTTAGATATCTGGGCATTTGAGCCCTCCAGTTGTAAAGGATAACAATACGGTTTTTAAAATGGGAACTGAGATCTCTCATGATTGAGTGTTTCTAGGAGAATACCAGCAAATATCGTGGGGGACAGTGTAACATCATGAGAGACAGCAATACTTTAAGCCTATTTTAAAATTAAATTATGCAGCTGGAAGGTTATATTACATAGAAAAGGTTAACAAAGAATTGTAGGTGATTCTACGCTTCTCACAACTTCACAAAAGAAACCAAAAACCAAAACAAAAAAACAAAAACCAAATCCAGTCTGAAATATTTTGGCCAAAAGAGACAAAAAATTTATACAGATTCCCAAAAGTCTGGTGGGAGTTGCAGGTTGGGTGCTTTATGCTTTTATTCCGCTCTGTCATTAACCTCCTAGCTAGGATTTCATCTTCTACAATGCAGCATGCAGCCCCTCAGGAAGCAGGAAAAGGACCATTATGGAGAGAAGAGTCATGAGGCTGAGGAAAACTGTGGGAGATGAAAACTGTTGGAATATGTGCCACCAGCTCCTCAGTGTTGGGACGAATTTGACCCACTGTGAAGTTTCTCAGAACTAGTGCTAATACACCGGGCTTGCAGCACTTAGGCAGCAATTATCACCTATAAAATAGGTGCTAATGTAGATTTTCACATTCAGAGGGCCAGCTGCTAAGCTGGTAGAAATGGGTATACCTCTGTGGACTCCACTAGAGCTAGACTGGTTCATGCCAGATGAAAATACTCCCTAGAATTTTTAAGACTCCAATTAATCTTAAAATCAAAATAAAAAGAAGAAAGAGTGTACATTCATCCCTTGACTTTAACAGGAAATTTAAATTTGGAGATGTCTGAAGTTCCACCTGATGAATGATTAAGCTGTGAGAGGCTAGTAGCATGCAGCATCACACACTGGTTATTTTATAATAATTGCAAGGGAAGTATTTCTGGGAAGAAACTAACAGAAAATTATGGTGACCTGGCAGAATATAGCAACTGGTTTTCAGCCTGTGCCTTTCCATCTTGGCAGGATACTGTTTTCCTTCATTCTGTAAAATACTCAGATTGGTATGATGCAGCTTTTTAAAATGGGGTCCCAAAGAGAAGGTCTACTAATGTCTAAGGGGAAAAAAAATACCAATTTGTGATTTTAAACTGTCAGGGACTCTTTTTTTTATAGGTACATGCAGCTACCAGGTCAAAGCGCTACCTTCCTATAACGATAGTACAGCATACATTTCCCCAGTAACACACTGGCTGTTAGTTGAACCTCATAGCAAAGAATCAATAAAGTCAAGGCAATTTCCTTAACATGCCATCTGTAAGAGATTATGGAAGGGAGGTGGGAGAAGGGTTTTCCTTAGTGGCTAATGCTTTACTAAAGTTCAAATGAGGCAATATATAGTAAAATAAATTCAATCTGTATTTTCTCTTCTTTCAATTTTAGTGGGGACTAAATGAAATGGAACTGTGTTGATTCTACCCAGTTCAATATATCTTCACTTTCTAGTAACCAAGGTCATTTTTACCTTCATGGAAAAAGAAGCCTAATATAAAATACTCACCCAGACTGAACAAACACATATTTGCACTTTTTCAAAAGCCAGGTAGATGACTGATATATTATGTAATTCATTTCATGGCACACTGCTGAATGTTTTTTTATAGATAGTGCTTAACCTTGTCAATTTTGCTCTGAGATAATCACTCCTTTGAGGATAAAATCTCACATTTAACATTAGAAGAAAAAAGAACACACACACACACACACCCAAAATCTGCAGTATACAACAAATAACGGGGAAGTTACTTAGCCAGAAAGATAACGATTAGAGCAGTTTTAACTGCTGACTCTGTGATTAGCCGGTGGTTGTTATAATATTAATCAGAAATACAGTGATAACTGTTTAGACTATGTTTTGATACAGCCAGTGAGCAATGACAAAATGCTTAGACATCTTACAATAATGTATTTCTGCCCTGACTAATGGAAGTGGCAAAGAGATTCATAAAAATCCCCTATATTTAGCACTGGAGCTATTCTCAGACTGCAGGAGCTTTGCTTGTGGTTCTCTGGAGTTTATGATCAGGAATATTCATAGCGCCGGTGTCTTGTGGAAAGGATGCAAACCCTGGAAGGCACCTCTGAAACACCCAAGGGAAGGACATCAATGGTGAAAATCTGCAGGGTCAACACTGTGTCCATTTGCTCTGTGAGCCCTGATGCTCCCCTGGACACTGCTTTCGAGAAAGGAACACTGCAGAAGGTCAATGCAAAGTGAAATTTTACCTGGAGGGAGGAAAAAAATATGTATAAGCCCAGATTCATCCTATCGTGCTGTAGGCACATAGTGGAGGTGGCTAAGTTTGGCCTGCTGCCAGCCCTTGGATCCCATTATAGTCAAGACAGAGGGAGATAGGCACCTCCTCAAGACAACTCAGCCCACCTACTATGTGAATCACCCTCAGGAGAGCCTGTGTTTCACCCCAGCTGCTGCAAACCAAGTATCTGCTGTGAGGTGAAACCTGGCCTTGACACATGAGGATGGGACAAACTGCCTGTGATTGAGAGCCTCCAGCCAGGAAAGAACCAAACATAAATCGCTCATCTCAGTTACTGAAATGAAAGATTTCATTAACTTTTAAAAATATTTCACTCTTGCCTCCACCCTTCCCTTTCAGGCACATGCTTTAGACCATTTCTGGAAGCACTGTTCATTAGGTAAGACCCTGTCCTTATAGCATTTCCAGTTCAACCAGAAGCAAGCAGTACTGGGGATCCTGGAGGAACATGACTCTTCCATAGGTTTTCTCCTCAGATTTTGCAGGCTACAAGAGATTCTGGAAAACATCCAGCCAGGACCAGACTGGGGTGTCTTGATGTAAACAGTCAAACAGGCATTTTAATCCACTTGTTCAGCTAAGAGTTTTCACTACCAGGATTGCCGGCTTGGTCCAGAGGTGACCAGATGCAATGGAGAAGTATAAAAGCATTGTATGCCTTAAAGACTGCATTAAATAAGCCCTATTTTAGGGACATAATATGTAGCATAGGGCATTGGAGAGGCTTTATGCACAAGGACAAAATGTCCTTAAATGGCAGAAGCAATATTTAGAAATTAATGTGAGGACTCTGCATTTTGTTTTTTACTCATTTAAACTTCCCCTGTATTAAAAGTCCATCTCAAATCCATCCAGAAGTAGCAACTAACTTTCAAAAAGACATTGCAAATAAAGACCCCCAAAAGACCAGTCTTGTCTTAAGACGTCACTTTAAAGCATCTGTAAGATCTCTGGCAAAATTTCTTTGTCTATGGAGGGTTAATTTTTTTTTTTAGGAAACCTGTCTCTGCTTTTTTATTCTAATCTGTTTGGCATAGGTTTCATTGCACAAAAAGATTTTAAGAGCGCTTACCTCTTCAAAGTATGCTTCATTTTGCCACTACATAAATCAGAAGCATAGGCTATTTTTCTTAACTTTACCAACCCAAACAGCAAAGACCTGAGTTCCTCTGGAACTACTCACGTAGAGTAAATAGACCTTGATATGATGAAGGCACTTAACAGCAGGCTTATTTTTAACTCCATGAATGCAGCCATTGAAATCAAAGGGATTGTTCAGATGTTTAAGTTGAGTGGGTATTTAAGGGCATTGCTGATCGGAGCATCCTAATCCTTAAACTGTGCCATTGATTTTGGCAGGGCCACGGGCACACAGTGATGTCAGGGGGACAAGGGCAGCAGGACTGCAACCACAGCTTGTTGAAATCATGGGAAGCTATTTTTTACCCCTCGAACACCAGGACCCTCTCCAGAGCCACAGAGGCTGTAGTTTGGTTTTGTTTTGGTGGGTTTGGGTTTTTGCTGAGTTTTTTCCTTTCTGATTTAGGTTAATCCGTACCTTCCCCATTCCAGGGAAATACTACCTCAGCCACATGAAATGGGGAGTACTCATCCTACCCCCCATAAAATGCCTGGAAAACGTGACCAGGGAACAATCAGCAAATAAATCGCCAAGCCCTGCAATTCTTCACTCCTGTGCCTAATCGCAAAAGGAGGCTAATTAAGACCAACAGCATACTCCTCACTGAGCAAAGATTACTTATCAGCTTAATTTGATACTTTTACAGACAGCTGATGTAGGATTTCCTCCTCTTCCCCCTGCCCCTTCCCGCTCTCGAGTTTAAATAGAGCTAAAGTGGTGCATAGGAATTGTCTTCCTCGCTGCTGGGCTGGGTTTCATCTCATGTGGGAAAGAATTGGTGCTGTTGGGCTCAAGGACCTGATCTTACCAAGAGGAGGTTGCTTTTCCTCAGCGCAGGACCATAGGCCTTTTTCTTTCTAGCAGATATACTACCAGAAAAACATATTGGTGAAATGGAGCTTGTTCCTTAAAGGTGAACTGAAATGCTTATCTACCATGTGTAAAAAACAAAGTCTGCTTCTTTGAACCACACACTTTGTAGGGTGCATATGCAATGCAGCCATACGACGATCATCCTTGGAACACGACAAGCCAGATGAGGAAGAGATTTACGGGCTCAATTTTTCAAAGCTGCGGTAGCTCAGAATTATTGAGTTTCGCTATTCAGGGCAGTGTGAGAGGCCACCCTAAGTCTGATGCAATTTAAACCACTCCATAGATCATGTGGACATCCTCTAATATGTATCATTACAGCCTTACTGAACCTGATAGATGTTAGCTGGGGAGGACGACAAGGTGTACTCTGTTGCATATGCTATGAGCCTGTCCTCTTTCACTGCACCATGTCCTCAGCTGATGCAGATCAGCGGAGCTCTGGTGAAGTTAATGGGGTTTGTGCCAGTTTTCACCATTCAAGGATCTGGACAATCATGTTTATTGCAGCAGCTTAGAAGGTTTAGTCCTTTGTTTTTAACAATAGCTCTGCTCTGCCTGTGTGACTGCAAGCAAGTTGCCTGTGACTCAGGCTCCCCTTCTTGCATGGGGTCAGGTCTACATCTCCACCTCCCAGGATACAGCCCTGGCTGCAGGCTGCTCCTGTCCTCAAGTATGAACAGCTGGGAAACCCTCAACAAATCAGCAACAAATCCTGAAAACCAGGCTGCATGAGAGACTATGATACAACTATGCCGGTCAGTAGTGGGCACTATGTGAGAACTGAAGTTATCATAAATGGGTGGATGCAGTATCAATCCCAAATGAGACCTACATCATATATGTCAGAGAGAGGCAAGGTTTTCCCTATGTTTTTGTCCTGGTTTCAGCTGGGATAGAGTTAATTTTCTTCATAGTAGCTAGTATGGGGCTTTGTTTTGGATTTGTGCTAAAAGCAGTGTTGAAAATGTGGAGATGTTTTAGTTGTTGCTAAGTAGTGCTTACATCAGTCAAGGACTTTTTCAGCTTCCCATGCTTTGCCAGGTGCACAAGAAGCTGGGAGGAGAGGGGGCATAGCTGGGACAGCTGATCCAAACTGGCCAAAGGGATAGTCTATACCATACGATGTCATGCTCAGCATATAAAGCTGGGGGAAGAAGGAGGAAGGGGGGGGATGTTCAGAGTGCTGGCATTTGTCTTTCTAAGTGACCATTATGTGTGATGGAGTGCTGCTTTCCTGGAGATGGCTGAACACCTGCCTGCCCATGGGAAGGAGTGAATGAATTCCTTGTTTTGCTTGTGCATGCGGCTTTTGCTTTACCTATTAAACTGTCTTTATCTCAACCCATGAGTTTCCTCACTTTTACTCTTCTGATTCTCTCCCTATCCCACCGGTGGGGAGTGAGCGAGTGGCTGTGTGGTGTTTGGCTGCTGACTGGGGCTAAACCACGACAGTTTCCTAACATATTTTTGAACTAACACAGATGATCCAGGCAAAACACAGGTACCAAAACCAAACCTAACATGGACCCCAAATAGGGTGCATGCTGTTGCTCCTTCCACAGCACTTTCCTTCTGCTCCTTCTGTTTCTGAGGTCTTAGGCTTCAAATGTGACAAGAACTCTTTAAGAATTTTGGAGTCCTCATTATAAAACCATTTTTCATTTTTTGGCTTACATAATATGCATTTACCATGATCAGCTTCATGTACTTCTGGGCAAATCAGTTTCTTATAGCTGTATAAATAAATAATTTTTGTAGTACACCCATGATTGATCATCAACTCCATTTGTGTATTTTTGACTGTGACAGTTACAGAGCTTGCACGAGAAGATACATTTTTTAATGATGTTTACACTCATTTCAGCAATCATAGTTATATATAGCTACATATTTGAAAGTCCTAAATAAACAGGTTACAGCTCACATAAGAAGTGAAATGAAATGAAAATATAAACTAGAATCAAATGCATCATCTGAAGACTTAGCTGTTAACAAATAACTGGCATGTTTTGTACATCTGATTGGTACGTATGCATTTTAAAGGCATTATATATTTGGGTATAGATATGTAAAACAAATATAAATATGTGTGTATCTGTTGAATAAAAGATATATAATGCAACATGTAACAATACACACCTGTCTATACACACATGTGCAAGCACAGGCATGTACCCATGCATGCATGTCCACACATTTGGTACCATAATACTTTTGAATCCTTGCATCTGGAAGGTCTGTGTTACAATAACATTTGGGAGCCTAAAATAACATAGCTGCCAAGCTAGTGCATGCCAGAGGAGCTGCTAGCACTGCAAGTCCTCTCAGAAAGGGGAGCTGTGAGAGCAGCAGAAACTGCGCTGAGGGGTGAGGGGCTGGAGAAACTCCTTTGGTGTATATTGCCATTCACCGCATGATGCACAAGAGAGCTGATGGGACTTTGGGAAATATTGAGAGCCCATACCTTTAGCTGGTGTGCAAACTCTACACACACACAGACATTCAAAATTACCACAATTTGATAGTATGGCCTGTGCACGTGCCTGAAATGCATACCCCAGGTGGGACAAACAGCCTGCATGCTGCTTTTTGCATCACAAGGCTCCCAAGAGAGCAAAGAGACAGAAGCATTCAGGGGGCTGGGCAAGGGCACCCACAGGCATTTGCATCCTGTGGAGGGGGCTGCATGCTGGCAAAGAGGGACTTACTCCAGCGAAGCTGCAAGCAGGGCTTACAAGGTGAAGCAAAGAGAAGGGAGATGGCTGGTGTGGCATCACACCACATTCTCTGTTTTGTTCCTAAACCACAAGGCAGAAGGTGTTAGCTAAAGATGGGACTCGATCAAGCACTGACTCTGGGCACGTGAGCCATCTGGCTCCGGGTCTGCATTCAGTGGCCTGGACCATGTTCAGAAATCATTAGATTAACGCCCACAATGGTTGCAGTTCTTCACCTCTCAGTCACCTTGAGGGAAGCATGAGCTCCACTGAAGCTGACAGGAGTCCGTTGTGGCCCCCGCTGAGGAAAAGCAGCCCTCACGTCTCCTCCCTACCAGCTTGCTCTGCCTCACACCTACACCCAATAGCACGTAGGATCTGCATGCAGCTCACTGTCTTGCCTCTGCCAAGCTCCTGCTGACGGCTCCTGCTCTGATGACTGCTAGCACAGCACAGCACAGCATGGCATGGCACAGTATGGCATGGTATGGCATGGCATGGTACTGGGCAATGGATGCTGCTCCTTGCAGAGCTTCCCACCCCACTCCCTTCCCTCTTCTCCTGCCAGAAGTTGCAGCCAGCACCTCCCTTCCTGAGTCTAAAGGAAAACTATTTTTGCAGCCGTACTTAGCTGGACTTGCTACAAATATTCCCAGGGACGCTATGTTTTTCCTTGGCTGTTCTCCGATAATCTGAAGGGATGTTGCAGCTGTTACCCCTCAATGCCAGGGACCTCGTACAGGCAGTGGTGGAGACTGTTCCCCTCACAGATGCTGGTCCTCAACCACAAATGCAGTCTGTGGTATCTCCCCAGACACCCTTCTTCACAAGGCTGGTTGCTCACACTGCCTGGAAACCAAAGCCTCAGGCCCATGGTCTTTACTCTTATCCCCACAACCGTGGTATATATATCATTGTAGTATAGATGACTCAGGTGAGAGTCCAGGAGCAGCTGGATCCCGAAAGCCAGATTTACAGCACTTGCTGTGGAGGTTATTTTTTCAGCACTCAGAAGCTCCAACAGTAGCCTGGGTAGTGCCCAGGCCTGGTGGGAAAACTTAGCTGTTGATGCTGATGCTGATGCAGGAGCCCAGCAGAGAGCCATCAAATGGCATGTAAATTTAACTCAAGGCTTGCAAGCCAGATTGCATGTTCTAGACCCAATTCCTTTCACCTTATTCAAGCAAGAAGAGCCATTAAAATGAAAAGAACTGTCTGTGTGTGCACATGCATTTTCCTTTTTTGATCAACATCCTCTTTGCTGATATGCCTGGTAGAGTGTTTGAAATCCCTATAAATGTTAGATGTCCATGATAAAAGACAGTGCCCTTATTTGGCCCATGGCCATTTTCCATGTTTATTTGCTTATTTATTTCAGTTAAGTGCAACACACCAGTTGATGCGCAACACCCGTGTGCCGCAATACGGCTCCAGGTTGCCTTGGCAACGGGTGGAAAGGGTTTTGAAGAGCCAGAGAGGCCCATGCTAATGAAAACAAGCATTCAGGGGGCCTCTCCTCCAGGTGGGTGAGAAGAGGCTCCCTGCTGGGCTCCTCCCCCCCCCCCCCCCCCCCCCGCTTCCAGCCCACTTTCAAATAGTATGGTGCTTTAAACAAAAACTACAGAAAACAACAACAAAAAAGCCCACCACCCAGCCCCCTCTGCTTTTTTTTCCATGCTAAAATGCAACTACTGATTAAAAGTTCTGAGACAGTTCTTTGAAGCCTTTCATTAATAGGTTTCCTTTATGAATCCAAATTAGACGGTCAACGCATTTTCCTTCAAAAAGAAAAAAAAAAAAAAAGAAAAGAAAGAGAACTATTATAGAAATGTTTGTTGTTGTTGCTGCTGCTGGCTTTTACATGTTTAATCTCCCACATGTGCATCCATGCCAGATGGCACTGCCCATAAGATGGGAGATAATCTCTGCACACCATCTTCACCAGGTTGACGCTGGTTCCTGGGCTGCTGCAGGCTGTGCCTCTCGTTTGGACATGGTGGAAACCATGGACTTTGTCATGGGCTCTGTGGGATGGGGCTGAGCCTGCCTGGGCTCAGTACCCACAGTTCCCACTGAAAGTCTCAAGTAAGGGTGGGGATAGAGTGAGTTTTTCACAGAGGTCTTGTAGGAGTGAGGCTGTGATACTGAATTCATGGGGAGATCTCCCCACTCAAGGAAGTGGGTCTTCTGGAAAGACATCAGGGCACCTGTGCTCAGGAAACTGAACTGTCATGAGGAATATCTGACCCTATTCAATCGTCTTTTTTGGAAACATGAGGAAAAGGGTAATGAATGATACTAGGAGCTGAGTAGGAGAATAGCCACCAACTTCAGTGAGATTCACATGTGTCCCTCTTTGCTTACGGCTGTCCAGCAACTGTTGGGTACTCCCAAGGTCCAAACTGCTGACTGGCTCAATGAGGTGATGCCCATGGGATGTGCAAAGAAATAAGTATGTAAATACGGGGATGGCATGAAAGGGGAAACATCCAATGAAGTCCTGAACATAGGTTGAAGGTTGTTATAGGCTGGTGATGGTGGATAAGGGGATGAAGAGCTTCTGGACATCAAGACGAGCAGTAGGGCACTGTATGATAATATGGGGCGATAGATTTCTGTTCCTATTTCGGTTCCCATGTGAGCTTTTCTTGTGCAGGGCAGAACACATTCTTCTGTGGACAGTGATAACCAACGCTTCTAATGCACAGTTGGGCTCACAGTCCAAAGTCTGAATTTTTGGCACAAAATTACAGGAAAGAGAGAAGTGGCAGCTAGAAGTAAAGCAGACCTCTGTAACAATGATACTAAAGCAAGAGAAATGGTATCCAGAAGGCCAGCAAGGAGGTACCCACAGAAGGCATGGAGGGAGATGCCCAACTTCCCCACCATGGGCAGTGTCGTTTGCACTCAGCTTGCAGTGACACAGCAGGCAGCTCCTTCAGCAGAAGGCCTCTTCCACCTCCTCAGATGCAATGGGAGGTGACTGCCTATTTGGACTGGTGAAATGTCACAAGCTCTGAAGAAAAGAAGCTGTGATAACTGTCCTTTTCAAAAAATCTGAAACCAACCCAGATCATGTGAGGCCGGGGACCAAATCCCAAGAGTTGATGGCATAGCTTCCAGTGTTAAGCAAAATATATGTATATTTTTTGGTAGGACTCTTCACTGCTTGTAGGTGACAGTGCCAGAAACTGACTCATGTTGAAACAGCATTACAGTGAGACAAAGAAACTGTATAATACACCACCGGGCTTTCAGTCTGATAATACTCTCATGGAAGGAGTGTTTTACTCTGCCCTGAACTGCAGTGAAGCTTATCACCAAGAGCAGTGACATACTGGTCAGTTCGTTAATCTAAGCAAAGGGGAGTGAAGCTGAAAATGTTTATAAGTGATTTCCTTCTGCTGAGGAAGGAGATAAGAATAACTATGACAACGCTCCTAAAACATTTGTTGAATGTTTCATTCTAAAATGAAGC
Source organism: Morus bassanus (assembly GCA_031468815.1). Taxonomy (NCBI): domain Eukaryota; kingdom Metazoa; phylum Chordata; class Aves; order Suliformes; family Sulidae; genus Morus; species Morus bassanus. The sequence goes on along the minus strand of CM062567.1, from coordinate 49,852,355 downwards.
ATACCAAAAAAGAAGGCAGTGCCTGAATGGGTTGGGGAGGTCCTAGAGAAAATCCTGCTCCCTGTAGATGCCTCCCCAGGAAAAGCAACATTGCAGCTAAAATATCCACAAGTAGTTTTAGGGTGCCTGAAGTCTTTGGATCGCCAAGCTGCAGCAGGGCTCCTTTCTGGAGGGAGGACATTCAAAACTCTGAAAAACAGGTCTCTTTCAGGAACAGAAGAACCTGAGGATCCTCAAAACATGAATTTACATTTGAGATTACAGGCAACTGTGATTTCAGTGGCAGTAAGTTAGAGTCCATGAAAAACTGTCTCTGAATTGGGACATTTCTGGAAATTTTTATAATCCCCATCTGAGCTGGGTCTGAAATAGGCCAAGAAACAAATTTGTCAGACCACATGGGGTGCCTGCAAGAAAGCAGGGGAAGTTGACTTAGGTGATAGCAAGGACATCTGCAGTGTCCCATATGTTTCATTTTGCAGGTGCCACTGTTGTATCTCTGCAAAATTCTCGTGTCCTCAGTGCGATCCCAGGAGCTGTGGTCCCATGTTCTGCACCAGTATGAGGTTTTGCACCACTCCAGCCAAGCACACAGCCCTCTGCCAGGCTGGGAAATGAGGCCACAAGCTGCTGCTGCTCTTGTTGTTCAGAGGGTGTGGAGCAGGCTGACCCGTCTACTGCCCTGTCAAATCTGTGTGAGACCCTGAAGTGTTCCTGGCTTGGCTTGTGCTCCAGGGCTGCCCCACATGAATAACCCCATGCTGTGCAGGCTTGCTCATGGACTTAGGTGAACAGCCAAGGTCTGTATTTATTTTTTTTGGGTATGGCAAAGACATCTAATTGCACCCACAGTGTATTTCAGCACAAAACTATTTAACACTTATGTGACAGAATCTAAAGCATGCTTTGCTCCTTGTGGCTCCTAAAATCTGCAATATAGCCCTGCCAATGAAAACATAGAGACTTGGCTATGGAAGGAAACAGCTAGCTCAGCAAAAACGGTGGCCTGTTGTTGTATTTGCAATGAAGAAGCATAAAAACATCCACTACCCACAGAAATGCTGCTCCATTTTGTTCTTGAAAGTGGCAATTTAGAATTAAAGGCAGCTGAATTACATGGGCAACATGGGAAGAATTTGTTTTATGTGGGAGCCGCTATAGGTACATTACTTTGCCGTAAGATTTCTATATTGAACATGGTAACCTGCCCCAGTCACCTTGCTCTAACCAGTTATGGTTAATCTGACAGGCTAGTAGCATACTCATTTTATCTGCAGTACTCTGCACAAGTACTCATAAACCAACCACTACTATAAAGCAGCTGTTCTAATGCCCTTAGTCATTGCTGTAGACTATCTCCCTAGATTGCACTGGCATGTAAAACAGAGAGAAAGGACATAAAGACCTGGATATATCTCATTTGTACTCACCATGGAAATTATTTGAAACTATCCTTCACTGTTTGGTTTTTTTTTTTTCATGGAAAGCACCACAGACTTAATGACATGCAGCTTCACTGGTGAGAAAATCCTAGGTGTCTACTTCATGTTATATAAGTGGCAAGGTATTTGATTTGTGTCACCTGTAATGTGTTTCATCTAGGTAGCTTAACACTGATGTTACTCTATGTACAATAAGACTGAACAGGAGCCCCATTTGATATTAATGTCAGGAAGTTTGCTGGAAACATGCTGGATAAGATACATCCCTGCCCAGAGACCCATAAATTGGCAGTAATGGTCCTTGAACTGGAGTAGAAATATCTTCTTCTAATGTGAGGATGTTTAGGAAGGGTACAACATGTAGCTGTGTGAATGTGCATGTAAGAGCCTAGTGCAGAACTGGAATTGCTATTCTTCCTTTCTCATTGTGGACTTATTCTAGCAGTACTCTCCAGCTAGAGAGGGTCTTGGAGGTAGCCTTCGGCTGAAAGACCAGAGTATGGGTTCATACACTTCCCTTTACTATGATGTCTGTGTACCTACATATCACCAGGGGAAAGCTACAACCGCTGTAGCTACATGGTAAATCTCTTTTACAGGACAGCCAGTGGTATGGTGCAAACACTACTTACTTAGACCTCACAACACTAACTTGCATTAGGTAAATTCATGCAAACTGTGGCTTTCTTCTTATTCCCTTTTGCAAAGTTGGTTGTCCCCACAGGAAGGAGCAAGCTTTGTGCTCAGTAAGTTTGGGGTGGGAGCTGGTCATTGCAGAAGATGGATGATAATGGGTGGATGGGATATGATTTTGTTCTTCCCAGATCTTGCCTCTTCTTCACAGTTGCCAGACACTTGCTTGTACTCTTTCAGCATTATCCAGCCCAAGGTTTAAAAAAATTATGAATGAGACATTTCCCCAAATCAAAACACGGGCAGTAAATTGGATTAAATTAAATAAATGGAAGGTTCATTTCCCCTCAGTACTAAAGGAATGCCATGTCCAGGTTTGAGCACTGGGCTTCAAGAAAGATGTGAAAAAAATTGAGAGAGAGGACAGTCTTAATAATCAAAGGTCTTGAAAACATGACTTGTGAAGAAAAGCTGGAAAAAACACTGTACTCCACTACCATGGCAGGTAGAACAAGAAGAAATGGGTTTAAATTGCAGCAAGGACAGTTTACGCTAGATATTAGAAAGCATTTTGCAATAGCATGGCTGCTGTAAGTGCTGGAGTAGATTGTCTGGACAGGTGGTCCTGTCCTCAGCATGGAAGCTGCTTTTGAGCAGCTTGGACAAATATGTATCTGAAATGACATCGACATAGCTAACACGGCCTTGAAGAAGCCAGATTGACTGCAAATGAAGTTAACTATTCAACTGGGAAGGACCTGAGCAATGTGTAATAAAAAGGCTGTGATTTCAGTATTTCAGCAAGAAGTGAGCTTCTGAGGGGTGAGCCTGGGTTGCATACATCCATTGCATATATCCAGGCTGGCCCGGGCTTGGAGTCTCCCCAGGTCCTGCATGCGATTTCTGTGTCAGCAGAAAGCCAGCCCAGTTCGTGGGATGCACCTCTTCCTATTGATGGAGGGCATGGATGCTGGTGTTTTCCTGCCTGATATTTCCTTTGGCATATCTTGGGTTTTTCTGCAAGCTATTTGCATGCAATAGCTTGTGCAATGGTATGCAAGGCTCACTGTCCATGGAAAGTATCTTCATTTAAACTAATAATGTGGAGCATCAGCGTGATCTGACACTCACTTTTAATTACTGTTGGTCAGTTCCCCACATGCTGAAGCAAGTCTAACCTGCTCTGCACCACAGGAGTCAGCAAGAGGGTAAGAGAACTCTTTGGGATGCCATTTGATGAATCAACCGAGGAGCTGCCCTTCTGGGAATAACCCCGGGTGGCCTGAGGTGGGACAGAGAGCCCTTCTCCTTCCTCCCCGTCCTCTCATCCCTGAGGCATGGGGAAGAAAAGAGACCCAGACAAAACAAAACCTACAGATGGCAACCATTTCTGCATCTGCCCCTGACCTCCACATCCTTCGGAGCTGCCTTCCTATGCAAGCTCTGGGGTCACCATGGAATATGGGACATAATATTTCTGGGATAGGACAGGTATGAAAAACTCATAGGGATAAACTCTGCTAAATTAGTTTTGATCGTTTCCCCCATGAAGTCCTCCTCAAGCACCAGGCAAGGTGACAGATAAGAAGAGCAGAGTGACCTGTGGCATCCTGCACCCGCTTCCGAGTCTGGTCACGCAGCCTGTGTTTAAATTTTCTCTTCGCCACCCTGCAGTGTGTAGCTAAACTTAGCTCTCAGCCACCACAGATCTCAGGTAGGCCACAGCAGCACTTAATTCAAAAGAAAGACTGTTTCCTATACAGGCTGGTGCTCAAAGTAATGTCAGAGGAAGATGAAATAAATTAATCATTAATTCCTGGTCATCATATTATAAGGAAATTACTGTGGCACCAGAAAGATTCAGAAAAGAACTGAGAAGGTTAATTTGAAAACTAAAGCATGAAGCTTGTGAGGCAGAAAAGAACTGGTTTATATGGACCAGAATTAAAAAAAAAAGAGAGAGAGAGAAATGGGTTTTCTTAAAAGATTACTAATTGAAGTGTGTAAAGATCCTAATGGTTAATTTCAGCCATGGTTCATACTTTCATTCCATCACAGATAAGCACAAATGGAAATAAAGTAAAAAGAAATTGAGGGCAGTGTCAAGAAGTACTTCCTTACACAAGCAATAATTGGAGAGTGAGGTGACCTGTGAGGCAATGTCATGAGACAAAAACATTAGTGTAATTAAAAAAGCACTTAGATGCAGTACGAGGACAATGGATGAATGAACTTCAGCAGAAAATGCCTTTCCCAGTCCCTCACCCAGCCCACCAGAACATGTACTTGGACTCCTACAGTCACGTTGGTTTGAACCGCTCTAAGTCCCACCACAAAACCCAGGAAAGTGGAAAAGACTCTTCTAGGCTGTGGCTTCTGATTGCACTGAAAGTGTTAACGTCAATGTCATGGGATTCAGGTCAATCATTTCTCATCATGGATGAGAAATGGATGGTTTTCTGAAACACAAACCCATGCAGTGCATGGGTAGAGGACACCTTAAGACATCTTGCCGGAGAGAGGTCGATGTCAGCCCCATCCCCGACCCTGCTGCCAGGGAGGTGGAGTGGACAGGGGAGAAGAGATGAAGCCACACCACTCCTTACTGCTGAATCACTGGTGATGGGAAAGCTGTCGGCTTCAGGTGCAGACTAATAGCATGTTTGTGCTCCTCCTGATTCATGCAAGCAATGAGTTAAACTCTTCCCCCAAGCAAAGGGGACTTGCCCTGCAGTAGGGCACTGCGTCCCCTGTCTGGGGGCTCGGGGGAAGTGAGGTGATGTCCCTCCTGCCCCTAAACACACATGCATAGATGCCCACCCATGGCGCACAAAGGGCCTTTGGAAAGCACAGCCTAGCTCCCAGCTGTTGTCTCTGCACTGTTACCCTGAATACTGCTCCCAGCCTGATTTTGCCACCTTTGCCCCCACTGAAGCTATTACAACAGGTTGCGCTTTTACTGTACACAGCTGCTTCCCTGTGAGCTCTTCAAATCATGAGAATTAAATCGCACCAGTACGGAAACCAAGGGAACATTTATCACTGGCAAAAGACGGCAAGGATTTTTCTAAATCAGAGATATTCTTACAGTAGAACTTTTGTTACTGGAGCAGATCTATAATAATATCACTACTGTTTCAGTATTTTTATAACAGTGCTGCTGGGAAGAGCAGCTCTTTTAATACAAATGCTGTCATTTAGAATTGCTGCTATGGTAGAAATCTTAAATTAAGCACTGTCCTTTATACAAAATACAGCACCACCTGCTTGAGCAGAGAGCTGATAAAACACTGTATTTTTTTTCCATGCGTCACATTAAATTACCCAGCAATATAAAAGAAATGGCAGTACACAAAAGTCAGGGCTTTTTTCTGCAATGGCTTCACCCGTATCTTCTCCTTCCAAACACAATGTGCTGGGTGGGGGGCAGAGATAGACTGAACAGACTGTTCAGACAAAATTCCTTCAAAATTACCAATTTTTATGTCAAAACTACATGCAGAACCGCAGTTCTGGTGTCCTTTCAATTTGAATCCATAACATGTCCCCAGCTGCACAAAATGTCTGTGAACCACAGGTCTGGGAAAAAGACTTCTAGTATAGCTGTACAATGAAGTTCTCTTACTGAAGCCAAAAGTTCATTTGCAATATGGCTTATACCAGTTTCTCTACTGAATAATTTACTGGCTGATATAGCTAAACCAATCTGTTGGGTTTTTTAATTTCTTTCATTTTTCTGTGTGGTAGAGAAGTGTCATTGTTTTAGCATTAGACAGGGAATTGGGGAATATCTCATCAGCTTGCCAGGTTGGCCAGGGTGTCCTGGAAAGCCCCTTGGAAAGGCAGCACACCTCCTGCCCAGCCCATGCCTGGCTTTCTTTTCCACCAAAACCAGGGCACGTGGTGGCTGAGGAGAGCTCAAAACTCAGACTGATATTCAGCAAAGACACAGCTTGACTCTCCACCCAGATGCCTGAGCGAAGCCCCAGACGTGCCAATGGAGACTGAAGCGCAAGACAGAGGCAATATCTAATCCCCTCATGTCAGCTGTGTGTAACCTCACGGCCAAGCACTCCACGCACTGCTGTCAGAGGTCGTCCTCTGCACTTTAGGTCATGAGAGTTCAGGCTGAGAAAAATACAAACCACAATACCCAGTCTTGTGCCTGAGTGTCTTTGAACCATTTTTGAGATCCTTTTGCCACCTACAGATTATTCCAGCAAAGGAAACATGCTTGTGACACACTCCCAAGCATTACACCATTACATAGTATTTATTCTGCTGCATGTCAGATAATTGGCAAAGCGTACTGATGACAGTCATTTCTTCCATGGGGCAGTGTGCATTAAGACTCCTGTGATGGGGTATATAAAGCTTGACTTAGATCTAGAGAATTTTGGAGGAGGTGCTGACAATACACTCATTAATTTACAATTACGTTCCTTCAGAGAGCCTCCTGGCACTTTCCAAATACTGTTTAGAGCACATACCTCTTCTATGAGACAAGTATTATGACTATGAAAGTCAAAAAACAAGGACAGAGAGGTTTAAGTAACTTGCCCGAAGCCCTACAGGAAGACACTGTCAGAGGTTACTATAGAAATAAGTCTTGTGCTATAGCCATCTGTTCACAATGGGTTGAATTTTCTGAGGAATGCTTGAGATTTATTTATATTTGACAGAAGTGTATAATTTTTGCTACATTAGGTATCTGCTGCTTTGGAGAAAGCAAGGATTTAGTAGTAACTAAAAATTCCTTAGTTACTGTGAAATGTATGAGAGGTTGACATTAAGAGGTGACAAAATGGAGTTGCCATTACAGATCAAGCCCTGATCCAACAAAGTCTTTCAAAATATTAAGTTTTGCCTCACTGGAGTCACTGAAGTTTCCAGAAGATGTAAAGTACGTGCATACATCCCCTCAGGCTGCAGTCACAGTCTTTGTTTGAGGGTGTGCCTTGTAACACCCCAACTACTGGAAGTGCGAGAACCACAGCAACCTCCAAAAACTGCTAAAACTCCAGTTGGTTCTCCCAAATGCAGCACCAGGAAAATTCCCATTATGGTAACGGTGCCTAGAGATCTGGTATCTGTCAGGAATCTAGTCCCCATCACATTAGGCGTTGCACAAACGCATTAAATGACAATCACAAATGGCTGATGATGCAAGCGGTAACACTGCTGGGCAACAGCAACGTAGGTATTGAACTGTAATTAAGAAAATATTTTAATACCCTCTTTAAAGCCCTGTTTATCAAAGTTTCATAGCTTCCTTCTTCCAAGAATCCTAGCAAAATACCAAACAAAATACCAATTAAAATAAACAAGTAAACAAACCCCAAACCTAGAGCACTAGATTACGGACACTGTACCACTGCACTTTGCCAGTTTGAGACTTGCCCCATCCCACCCTCATTGCCCTGTTGGCCCATTTTCTGTTACAGTTCTGGTATTTCATCTGGCAGATGAACCCTTCCTCTATGGCTTTGGGAAAGAAAGAGCCAACTCCCATTTATTTGTTCCATTGTCCTCTGGTACGGAAAGAAACTGACAAAAATCAACAGCTTCATATATTCAATGTCATCTAGCAATGTGAAAATGATTACCTGGGTTTTTTTTGGTTTACAGAAAAATGGTTGTGTTTTAACAAATCCCAGCCACTATATTCCTGAAGGTTATGGTGCTTTTTGAGACATAAACATGAAGAGGCTTTTAAAGCTAAATTACATCGCCTGAGGATTGTCCCCTCCTGGCACATGATATTGAGCAGGTATTGGTAAAATAATGATAATTGTCTTGGCAAGGTCTTTGAGGCAAGCTGTACCTATTAGGGCCTGGAGAGACATCATCGGTATTTTTTTAATGTTGTACAACAAGGTTAGACAACAGTTTATTTTTTGTCACTGTTACCTTGAGGTGGGTTTGCACTGATAACATTTTCTACATTTTCAGGTGAAACAGGCTCTATTAAAATGACTTGTCTGGTAACATAAGGGTTGTGTTAGCAAGGATCACTTGTTGCCAGTCTATTCATAGGCTGTTGGTCCATACTTCCATGAGTAGCATACTCAAGTGAGTAACTATGTTGGATCAGCAGGACTGAGTGTTCTCAGCAAGAATAAAGAGTTTAAGCAAGGCTAAGCTGTGTAAATGAATTATATGCTGATTGCCAAAAGGCTTAGAAAACTCTCCATAACTTTGTAAATTTTCTGTGAATTTTGCTTTTCTTAAAAATGTCCAAACATTAACTACCAGACTTAAAATTTTTACTTGCTTGCACTGTGAATTAAAGCATTTTTCTCATGAGAAATAATTAAATGTTTTCTCATGAGAAATAATTAATTGTTAATTGTTCTTTCTCTTTTTTTAGCTTTATCTCATGGAATAAGTTGTCATTATGAGAGATCAAAAAGCACATTTTTCTGAGGAAAGCCTAGATTCCAGGACATATTGAAAACCTGATTGTAAACTGGATGTTTGGCAATAGTAAGAAAGCAGGGCCTCTTTTGTATGAAAGACAATCAAGCAGCAATATCACTTGAATACCCCAGATAAAACCAATTGTCTGCTTTACAGGTATCTGGCAGATGAGAGGTCAGCTTTGGCTGATTCAAGCGATATAGGTATTTCTTTTCTTTTTTTAATAATACTTTCTCATAAACAGAACTTCATCAGACTAAAACAGTTCTCCATTTTTGTGTGGTTGCTCTGTTTTCCCCTAAGCAAATTCTTCACATGCCCAGAAGGAATCTTGTTTCCAACATCTGGGAGTGCTTTAGAGGCTTTCATTATTTATATGCCAAGATAATATCTCTTGCACATGAATGTGCTACTGTTCTCATTGATTAGATGGTTGCTGATTAGTGCCAACTGCAGTGGGGGTTGTAGTGTGGATGTGGACGCTATTCTCCAGCCCTTGATTTACATCACAAACTATGGGTCTCCAAACACACATCTGACCTTCAGGAATTCATTAGATTTTGACTTGGGAAGCCTATAAAATGAGGAGTTGGGTGTGGGTGTGGGGAGCAAACTGGCATTTAAAATTAAGGTTAAAGACACACCAAAAGGAAATGGTAGAAAAGAGTTATTTAAATGGGGGAAAAAATAGAGGAAAAAAATAGCTTCTCAGGCTGAAGAATGAGAAAGGGCAATTTCTTCAGCATTTGATAGCTAGGAGTTGTCTAGCTTGTCCCAGAGTGAGCTTGCAAGGACCACATGCACCCATCTCCTCAGGGTCCCCAGGGCTCCCCCCAGCCTCTTCCCCATCCTCACAGCCTGGCCAGACCTGGCCCCTGGCTCGAAAGTGCTCATCTCAGCAGAGACAGAGGGGAAACAGGGAGAGGAAAATGCTGATAGGGCCAAAAACTACCACTCAAAGAGCAGCTTTGAAACCATAGCAGGAAGCTTTGCAATAAAAATGAATGCACATATTCAAAACAAGGGAGAAACACGGCTTCCCTATCATTTCCTCCTCGCTTTGTTAGGAAATGTTTCTCAAGCGCTGCGCTGCAGCAAACCACCTGCAATTATATTAAGAAAATGAATTAAAATACCACATAATGCTAAGACATTTCTGAGCATGTGGGAATTAGCAGGTCTTTGATGAGCTTACCGAGTTCCTGAGAGGACTAGTTTGCATCTCATCATGGACCACTGGCAGTGCTGGTAGCATGCTGCTATATGATCTGTGAGGTTAGTGGCCATGATAGCCCTGCTACTGTGAGAAGGTCTGCGGGGATAGACCTGAACCTTCACAGCCCAACTCAAGTAATTCACCAGAGCAGACATCACTACAAAATTGTTGCCTGTGTGTCAGGTATGACTGGATAAATATGCTTGTTTGAACCCTTCAGCAATAAATGCCTATTTAATTTTTCTTTTGCAGCCAGCAGTGATATATAGTGCATGCTGTATTTGCAGAGAGGATGCCCAGATTTAATCAGATTAGTTTCCTATTTGTTTTTTTCTGGGTGACTTATGATGCTTGACTGAATTTTTGGTGCATCTTGCATCTTTAGAAGCAATACTGACAATTCATAAATATTTCCAAGGTCGATGCCTCAGCATGGATACTGTATGCTTCCTTTTGAAGCTATTTACAGGAGTACTCAACATTTCTGTTTGCCTGTTTTCACTATTGCTGACGAGGACTCAATCCCAAACCACTCAGTATACTTTACTCTTTCCATGTAATTGTTACTATGATCTAACCAACAACTTGATTCATTTGATTTTAAAGTTTCTAGCCATTTAAAACTATGGTGTTTTAGATACTTTTCATCATATACAGATGCCCAGCAATTGAAAAACTGTCTTTGGCTCCTCAGCTGGCATACACTGGGGTAACTCTATTATGGTCTTTGAAGCCATGCTAATTTACAGCAGTTGTGGATGTAGCTCGCTTCCAGAGCACTCATTGATTTTACTATTACTCTTTATTTCCTGGTTTTCAGCCATTTAAATGTAAGTGCATTTGACATTTTGGGAGGGTACAAGGCATTGCTGTGTCATTCTTGATGTTCTGTTAATGATGCTTTTGGGCAATGAATAATTATCATGGGGTAGCTTGGAAATTAAACTCCTGATTTTATTATTATAGTCTACTGGATTAGCAATTAAATTTCAGGTCACAGAAACACCTAAAGGGTCTGGGAGTGTAGAGGGTTCTGACTTAAAAAATTAATAAACAGTGTTGAGGAGAATAACTTTGATCAGCAATGGGGCAATTGCAATGGCTTTGGTGCTGGAGATAGTCTAAGGAGCTCCCTGCTCATCTGTACCTCTGTGACGACAATGTGGCTGCTGAATTTTTTTGGTTTAACTCCCCTCTTTTTTCCCCAGAAGGTATATTCTAACCAGAACTATGTCACTGATCTTCCCCTCTCCATAGCTGCCAACACACACAGGCTGCACTCCTCACTGATGTCCTCACCTCTTCCATTGCTCTTGCAGTGAGGCTGTGGGTGAACAGTGCATTTCCAGGGGATGTTACTGTTCTTGGGCGACCATTCACTTGCCTTCCAGCATCATGACACAGACTGATGGAGTGTGCTGTCACCTGTACCTTTGGAATAAAATTGTCGCTCAAAATCCTTGTAACAAAATGATGAAGGTTCCATATAAGAGAAATTCTCAGCAGTGACTATAAAACACAATTTAGGCAGATTTAGAGCTCTCTAGCCATATTCGTATGAAATAGGAGCTAGTGGGATATCATGGGCTTTGCACGCACGCCAGTTTGCAGCTTGCCAGGGGCTTATGGGCTCTTGGCAGCTCTGCAAAGGGCTGTCCCTGGCTCCCCTGCTATGGCCCTGCAAAGAAGACAGGGCACAAGCCCTGGTAGTGCTAGGGAAGCCTCTTGTCACTGCAAGGTGTGCAAATGGAGCCTTACTTCACTTTGGTGAGTGTATGAGAAGTGTCTTATGGGTGGGTCTTTGAAATCAAAGGTCTACCTATTTGGTGCCGATACACCAAGCTTTGTCTGTGGTTGATAAGAACTGAGGGTTGGCTTCAAATCCAGCTTCACTGAAAGTGACTGCAGATATCATCTAAAGAGTTTAGAGATAAAAGTTGCTAAGGCCATGAGAGATATTGTTATTGAAGGGAGGTTTTGGCACATACCTGAAAAAGAAAATATCCCTAATTATTTGTTCTTTCCCTCATTTTGTACTCTCCAAGCAACAGATCTGAACATGTGCACAAGAACTAATGTATTACTGTGTGAGTTATTTCAGAGCTTCCTTTTTAACATTACTAATTGACCTACTGATGGATGCTTACTCTCCTTACTTTATCACTGTAATGTTGTTCTAGCTAATTCCCTGCTGAAGCAGCAGAACTACCCATTAAGCAAGTACTATGAGCTGATAAGGAACAGCAGTGTGATTTATGCATTGCATCAGGAAACAGACAAATATTGGCATCAAGGTGACTTATTTCCCTCTGAAGTCCACAGCAAAAAGGTCCTCGGCAGGGAGCACCAGAGTTCAATTCAGTGTTTTGCCATAAGCAGAGAGCTAAACACTTATTTTCTACTCTAAGCGATACTCTGTTTAGTGCAGAGGATGCAAGCGAGAAAGCAAAAGACCAAAGGCAGCCAGCAATGCTGTGCATCTACAGTGCAAAATGGTAGGTACAGGGCAAGGAGGGAAAGCCACTTACCAAGACTTGTATGTGAGTCTTGGTCCTTGGGTGCTTGCAGGTGGAGCCTTGGGCATCGCAGCTGAGGGCTAGATGGGAGCACAGTCAGAGAAAAGCTGCTGCTGTGTCTGGAGCAGGGGGCAGCCATGGTCAGTGGGTCACTCCAGGCAGCATAGCTGGGTACCAGGTAAGGTACAAGGTCCCACAAAGGCCCCAGGGCACTGGCAGCAGGACAACCATGGTAACAAGGTATGAATTAATTAATACTCTCCATCTCAGCACTTCCTCATCTCGGCATGAGGGGAGTATTTGTCTCAGCGCTAGGAAGAGGTTTGCCCTTTGTATGGAAACCCTAACCTCATCAACTGCAAACTATCATATGCGCTCGCAAAGAACTAGGGAGGTGGTTAAAAAAGAAATCAAACTGGGCAGTAAAAAAAACCATAACAGCCTATTATTTTTTCTGTTGTGTGACATGGCGAGTGGTGATTCATACTTTTTTATTTGTGTGCTGACAACTTTCTTTCCTCCACTCCACAGACATCATGACGACCAGCTTCTTAGAGCTACAGCCCTATTTTAGCTGATATTCCACCCAAACCCTTATGGGATCATAACATAAGAATAGCTGTTCAGGGCCAGACCCGAGGTGTGTTTGCCCCAGCATCCTGTCTCTGACAGCAACTACTAGCAAGCACCTAAGGAAAGAATATAATAAATAAAAGGGCATCTTTAAGGGATCTTGTCCCACTAGCAAGCTCCAGCTTCTGGAATTCTGTCATTTAGTGAGTCCCTGAGCTACAGGCCCTATCCACATCATTGTGTTTAATGGTCCTTGGTGGCCCTCTCTTCCACAAATTTTTTAATTGCTTACGGAGATGGTTTTGTTTTTGGCCTCTGCAGCATCCTGAGTTCCATAATATAATAGTGTGCTTTGTGAAAGACCACATCCTGCTTAATTTTAAAGAATAGATGAGATCAGGTGCGTTCAGGAAACAGTAGCTGGAACATTACAGACCTTCTAGGCTTACAGTGCTGCACAGTAACAGAGTAAAACTCAGATGACAGAGCCCTACATTTCCCTATATACCCATCTTCCTATGTTCTTCTTCATATGGTACTGCAGGATGTAGAGACCCATAAACAGCTTTAAAAAGAGGTAAGCAACTAGCAGTCAGGTAGACTCCTCTCATAAAAACAATCTCATAGATGAACATCGAAGATGGGAGTAAACCGAAGTGTGATGTAATCCTGCCTCCACATCCAAGAGTAGCTCACTCTAGGGTTGCTTAAAGAGTTCAGTAAGTCCTAGAGAAGCCAATGATTCCTTGTGGGATTTTGAAATTGCTGAATTAGACTATGTCCTGCTAATATTAGTAGCAATCAGGTACCTATTCTGTTTCTGTGCTTTTGAAAATCCCATATGACATCCATCTCCATCTTTCAGGCACAGACTACCTGAAAGCTGAGCCCTTATTCTTAACTGCTTTTGTGTGATTTATAATGCTTCATTTTTCTGTAGGATCCATTTTATGAGCAGCTCAAGCTGAAGTTCACAGCAGTTGGACAGATGTGAGCTGCCAAAGGAATATATGAACTGATCCTAGAATTGGGGCCAAGGAGAATGGGGTCAAGGCCAAAGCAGGACTTGTCCATGGAGTTCAGAAAGGGGGATGATCCCTGGATGCAGACACAGGGATATGGGGTTTCTGAAGCTCAGCCTCTGAATGGGAGAAAGGCAGAAAGAAGGATCATATTGGGAAGACATCACAGTGGGGATCAAAGCTTCCATACAGTGGATGTCAAGCTTGGGAACAGGCTGTGATTTTTAACTGCTGGCTCTACCATGACACACCAAACCCTCTCCAGCACTGCCCTACCAACACAGATGCTCACAGCTCTGAGTCACCACTGTGCACCGTGTCTGAGGGTGGATACCAAAAAAGGTAAAACAGAAATGCTAACACTTCCAGGATCCTGAAATGTTTCCTTAAGCTCTTTGGGTGTCAGCATTCTCACCTGTAAGGGAGAGACAGCCCAACTCAGCAGCTCAAAATATTATTGTGAAATGCAGACAAATAATGCTTGGAAAGTTTCATGAGCTATTGAAAGCACCATATAAATGCTAAATATTATTATTGAATTACAGTATGATTGAAACAAATTGATTTGTTAGGAAAGTTTCAATGAATCATATTCATAACAAATTCCATTTAATTTACAACAGTGAGTCATTAACTGGCTCTTCTACTGACTTATTTATACATCCTGCTGAAAAGATAACTGATTTTAAGAATCAGATCTTAAGATAACTGGTTGTCAGAACTGTGGGATCAAGCATTTTGTAAAAAGTGTAATAGCATCAATCCATATTTAGCTATCCCCTTTCCATCATATTTAATACTGACAAAGGTTGTGCAAAGCACCTGCAATGAAATGTGCCCTTTTTTGAGTGCTCTGAACTTGCCTGAAAATACAGTGCTTCTCCTGAAGACCAGTGCTTCATTAAATTTGGTCCAAAATTAAATGTAACATTTTCTGATTCTCTGCAGGCTTCACTATGCAGAATGATTGGAAGCTATGAAGTACTGAGTACTGGAAACCCAAATTGCTCCTGGATTGAAACCACACTTAAATGTGAGCATTCACTTCAGGGGAATGACTCAAACTACAGGATGGAATAGCTCAGGATGGCGACATGTCTTTGATGCTGCTGTGCCTCAGTTTCCCTCTCTGCAACAGAGCAGCAGGGCTATGTCTCTGTCAGTACAGAAGATATCATTTGGATGTTTGGATGACAGCGACCAGCATCTCAGTGAGGTACGGCAGCTTGCATCACATACTCATTATTAACAGCCATGCATTAATGACCCACTCTGAAGCAAAACCCTGCCAAGGGACAGGGGACAACATTTATCCACTGCAGGAAATTTCAGAGAGGGAGCTTCTTTTGGAGATAACAGGAGGGTTATACTGTTTTTTTCTATGGATGCTGCAGTGAAGGAGGGGAGCAGAAAGGGGGTGAACCCTGGTTAGCCAGATGAAGGGGAGAGGGGATTGCATGCACAAGGTGGCTGGGTCACAGGAGAGAGGAGACAGGGGCAGGAGGGACAAGAAGGATGAATTTGTGTTGTGAAGAGCTTGGTAGAGCACAGTTACATGTTTGAGCTGGATTCAGGGAAGAAGCATCTCACATCTTCACAGACAATTTGCCTATTCCTAATTAAAAGCAGTAAATCAGGGCTCAGCAAATGGAAAAAAGGTGAAATAAGCTAGGGAGAGAAAATTTATACAGAGGGCTGTCAAGAGACTATTAAAGAAAAGAGGAAATTTTCAGGTAAAACTAGATGCAGCAGGACAACAAATGCCCCGATCACCACAAGCAATGAACATAAAACCAGCGTAGCCCTGTGCAACATGGCTTGACGCTTTGGTCCTACCAATGCTAAAATGCTATCTTTACACCAAGGAGAGCTCAGTCCTAGTCCTGTTGGACCTTTTGATTAGGGCTACTGGGGTTTGAGGGGTGGAGAAAAGGGTCCCTCCCCTCCCTGGACCTTTCAGCCAACGTGTTGAAATGACAGAGGAGGACCTGTTGCTACAGATTTCATCCCATGGTAGAGGCAGTGGGGCAAAACAGCCTCTTCTTCTTCTCCTACACTAAAGATAAAAGACCTCCTGCACAAGGGCTGTCCTCCCCGCCACCTCCTCCGGCCTGCAGAGCCCCTGAGAGTACCTCTCTCCCAGCCTCCAGGGGTGGGGTAGCTGGTTGGGTGCCAGTGAGATGTGGCAGGGTCACTGTGAGACAGCACCATGTAGGCTGGCATGGAGTAGGATGCAAGAATAGGACCACATATACTGTAATAGGCAATATCAGAATCTAATAGTTTTGCTACAGTTGGTGTTGCTTTCACTTAGGGCCGTGGCGCTATCCGGCAGAGGTATGTTGCCCACCATTAACACAAGGGTTTCTAAAATTAGAATAAAAGGAAGGCAAGTACTGGCAATTCACAAGAATTTTATATTTTTTTTTTTTTCCAAGCCTGAAAGAAACCCAGTGATACTTCTGAAATAACAGGAATGAGACAGTTAAAGTGTTGTACAAAGGCTGCCTTTAAAACTTCCTTTTTATTTTCTGATCATCATTTTTTATCTTCTTCAATCAAATGGAGCATCACTTAAGAACTGATGAAAAGAGAACCTTCATCTGGTTATTAACTCCTTGATGAAAGACCTGTAAAAAGTGCATTGTTCATTTACAGGACTTTGGAAAATATTGAAAATTAACTAAATTCTTTATGAGATACATGGCTTCTTGCAAGTTATAATTGGGCACACACACTGGAAAAGCAGACCAGTTACAATTGCAAAGATGGGAACAGTGTCATGCAGTTGCCATTAAAATAAATGAGTTACTAGACTCGTCATTCCCTTCTTCACTGCACTTATAAACTCCCCCTCTAAATGACACTGATCTGAGAGGTAGGAGAGGCAGCTAGAGCTAAAGTAGGCTAGCTAAATTTGTCTGTCCTAATAGATATCAAATCAACTTTTTTTTAAAATACCAAATCAACATTTTCTTTAAGTTATGGCAACATTTTACACAAAGAAAAGGTCATCTTTGACCAGAAAAAAATCAGCTTTTCTTGGGAAAAACAGGCACTGTAAAAGAGTGACCTGGCAATGCTGTTCCAGCACTATGCACGTCCTGTGTTTGTGTACCTTATGGTCTCTGATTTCTCTCTCCAGTCTCACAGCAGGGCTATGCTTCCTATGACGCTTTATAGTATAGCCAGGGAAAGACTCGGTACTTATTGCCGAGTGACTCCTACCTAAGTCATACTTTGCCCTCTGCTTTCTGCTCAGAGAGAACAGGGCAGGAGGTCCAGGACCTCCACAGAGGAAGACAAGGATGCAGGTGGAGCAAAGCCCCAGTCGTGGCAGGGGAAGGTCCTGCTGGCTGATGGCATTCGCTTCCCCACCAGAGCATGGTCGGTGGAAACCCTCCATAACCACATCACTGAAGAGGCAGAGGGAGTGTGATGATGCCGTGGTAGGCACAGGACCACTGGATTATACAGGCACTCCAGAGGATGCTCCTCCATCACCTCTGCATGCTACCACCTTGTCCCGGCAGCCCTTTCTTTCTGCCCTTTCCCTGCCCAAGCCTCTGCCCTCAGGCAGGACCCAGCTGGCAGTTTGGGGCAAGTAGGGAGGTAGAAAATAGTCCCTTTTTCAGAGGATTGCACACCTCATTGTCTGCCACTGTTGCTCTCCAGAGGCTTGTTTTTTGGAGACAGAACCCACAGTAGGTGATGGGTGCAGGAAAGAGGGAGGATGGGCCCCAGTTCTCTGCCAAAGTCTTGAGGTCAGAGCTGGGCAAACATTTCTATTCACCTTATTCAAGGACAACAAAAAAATCAAAGCTTGGGCAGAAATGCTTGTGCAACTGTGTCATATGTCAGAGTGTTTCAGTTCCTCCCTCTCCGAAAAAAAGGGAGAAAACCAGAAAAACTTCAGTCTTATTCTCCATATTGGCAAAAGGGGATATTTCAATTGTTTTTGTTTCAAGCTTATGCTTAGGTTAGAAGGCTACTTAAATCAAAATAAACGTAGTCTGCTGTTGCTACCATGAAAATGTTTTGTTTTTAGTTCAGCTAAACATTTGACCCAAATTTTGACCCAAATCACATTTTTTCTTTTTTCCCATATGAGAAATCAAAACAGAACTAAAAATTCATTTCAGGTACTTCAGAAACAAAATCTTTTTTTAATCCCTTTGTTGGACCACTATACTATGAAACAAACAAACAACAGAAAAGCAAACTCACAATCACCGATGAAAGCCCCAACAGAGAAGGAATACCAGGCCTTCATTTAAGGTAGTTTTGACATTTATTTCAGTGATGTTTTGGATTTCTATGGATCTTGGAGATTTAACCATTTCCAACCATGTTGGAAATGAGGGTGCTATGTTTATGTAGCTGCATTTGTGATGGACTGCACTTTCATGCCTAGGCATTTGAATTGCTCTCGCTGTGCCTAGATTGGAAAGCCAGGTGGTTTGTCAAATGGCTGTATGAATTTTCTTGTTTCAAGAAAATTTCAGTAAGATATTCTGGGTGATAGCCTCTGCAGTGATGCTGGGATGGCAAACATCTGTATTCTGAGCAAATTCCTCCTGGCCTGGCCATGCATTCAGCCAGACCGAACAGTGTCTTTGAGGAGAGCACAGAGTTAAAAATAAGATCCTTGAGAAATGAAAAGATTATAAATGTTTAAATGCTTTTTTAATAAAAGGAAATTGCTGCAGGAAGTGATTCCTTATATCCCAGGCTCTGCCAATTGTTTCAAATCAGTGCAGCTTGGGGTAGCTATTATCTCACTAAGTTGTATTAATGTATTTGTTGTTGCTGCTTTTCCTTTTAAACTAATCTTCAGGTTAACTTGGTTTCTGCTGTTTAACTTGTCATTTGTTTGTCATAAAAGCTGTTTTGTGGGGCTCCTTTCACAACTCTAATCCCTCACGGTAGCACGTAATCGTCTCCTCACTTCTTATTCCTCACTGGACAGTTGGCCGATTAGCAGGAGGTGGTGCTCTGACATGCTTCTCCCCTCCCATTTGCCCAATCACTCTTCCTCCGCTGACCCCAAAGACCCTGAGGAAAGCCAGTCCTTAACCCTGAAGATCTGAGCCCTTCCATGCAGAGCCACCTCTACACAAACCTGTGTGCCAAGACCCAGTTGCTGGGAGCAGCTCATCGCATGGCCAGAGGCAAAAGAAATGGGGGACATGCCTGAGCAGGATCCTGCAGTTGGCAGTTAGGGGCTATGTGAGATCAACATTTGATTTGGACTGCCAGGCTTTAACAACCAGCTTTACAGTTGGCTTCCTCCAGGAAAGTTGTCTGGTCTTCATACTTTCCACCTCTAGAGAGTCCTGTGGTAATGACTCCCATGGATTAAATTATGCATTGTGTGAAAGTGCACATCCTCTGATTTTTCTTAAAGGCTGCACTGATATGAGCACTGACACAGCTTGTAAAACAATCTTCTACTGGCTGAGTCAACTTTCGTGAGCTCTGTCACACTGACAAGGTTTGTACCCAGATTCTTGCAAGTCCAGGTGCCTTTTTTGATGATGTACAAACAGATGCACAAGCGATCAGATACCAAGAAGTTTTGGTACAGTCACACAGGACACAAGGGATAAGGAAGAAATGGAGATTTTGAGGGCAATGTTCTATTTTATGCAGGAACTCAAAAAAGAGTTCAGGTCGTGACCCTGTGTAGACTGTTGTGAATGGTGGAACAGTTTGGGAACTGATGTTTTATAGACTCCGTTATGTTACATTCTGCAGTCTCACAAAAACCTCAACCCAAGCAGACAAATGGCTTATAAAAACTTTTTAACTGGCAGAACTTAAAGCCGGTAGGTGGTTACTAGAGGAAAATGAGGGAAACACTTCCAAAAAGTTTGTAAAAATAACAACTTGATTCAGTGCACTGACAAAACCAAAGCATGTCACCACCAGTATCGATGACAAACTCCTTTCCTTCTGCTAGAGGTTGGTACTGGGTTACAGCCCAGACTTGTCCCTCCAGTCCTACTGAAGCTGGTCCTGAGAACCAGGATGGACAACCTTCACTCCTCAATCAGTGACAGGATGGCATCATTTCCAGCTCTTCCAACAGCTTCAAACATCAACCATTTTTAATAACCTCTACTACTAAAAATAATTTCCTGGTTTCCTTGAAAAGACAGATTTCTGTCCTTTGGTGATTGAAGTCGAAGGGGCTATTCACATGAGTGAAGGTTGTGGATTGTCCCTTTGGTTTATAGCTAGATATTGTCTATTGGGTAGTCCCAGTGCACAACAGCAAGTGTGCAACCCCCTACATGGGAGACCCACTGAAAGAACAGGGTACATGCGTAAGTACCACAAACCAGAATCATCTCTACAGCATTATAACGAAGGAAATAGGAAACAGCCTATCAAAGATGGGATATGGACTGCAAACACCCTGTTCTATCATTGAATGCCAAAGGTTGATTTGCATGCAGCATTTTAAATAATTAAACAGCAAAATGGTGTTGCCATCTGCCAATGTCCATCTGGTGGAAGGAACACAAAGCCCTGAGCGAGAAGCCAGCACCGAGCAAGATCCACTCACTAACAGGGAAGATTCCAGCAAGCAGCTCACGGATGCCTTGCGGTGCTGTCATCTCTCCTGCTCGGAAATATCTGGCAGCCCCGATAGCCCCTGTTAAACAAGGTTGCTGGCAGAGCATGAAGCTTTCCCAGTGCAGGCAGAAAAGTGGCTTTATTGCATGTCCACATAGTAGATGCTGCAATAAATATTTTGTAATCAGAAATACTATAATGTCATTTGTAAATGCAGGGACATGCCTAGCTTCAACACCCTTGTTCAGGTCTGGCTACACTCATTCTTACACTGTAAAAAAAGTAATAGCAGCCAGAGAGAGGTCTAGAAGGTGATCATAATGTTCAGAGACATGGAAAGGTCTCTGTGAGGAAGGATTCAGAAGGTTCAGACTGTATTTTACACAAGAGAAAAATAAGAGGTGACGTGACAGAGGTAGTAAAACAATGAAAAGTGCAGAGAAGGCAACCTAGCCATTCCAGTTACCCTTTCAAATACCCTTTCAAATGAGAGTGAGCAGCAGCCTAGTGAAATTAAAAATACATTTTATACACATCAAAGGAAATGCTGGGGCTGGTTCATGGCTAGTTGTGATTGTGGCACAAAACAGATTCACTGAACTAGAAAATTGCAGTACGGTATTTCTTCTTGATCTTTCTTTAACTTTTGGAGCCCATTGTTTTTAGTAATTTTATAGGGTTCCAAGACATTTACACAAGTATTTAAAGTATGCACAGCTATATAAGCACAGGTGCTGAACTGTAGAGGATATTGTCTCTCCTGCTATACTCAGCAGAGGAAGAAATGTCCACTATAGGCTGATGTAGGCATCCTTAGCTGCAGATAGAATACAGAAGAACCAGATCTTCCACCTGACAGCAGACCCCATCACGGACTGGGGTCACAATTGTGGTAGTGGCCCTCTGGACAAGCAGTATCATAGCCGTACATCTAAGAAGGTTGAAATTGTCAGAGCATCCTCATCCTCCATTAGTAGCATTCCCACAGAGCTTCTCTCCTACAGAGCATTGAACAATGCTAGCTGACACCAGAAGTCAATGGGAACAGAGGGCACTTGCTCTTTTGCAAAAACAGGCTCATCTCTTTCAAAAGCCAGAATAATACAGTGCTATTACTGGCTGAGATAAGGAGGAACCTTATTCTAGGGAAGAATACATTTTCACTATGCATTGCCCCCACTATTATTTGTGTTGCAATAATGCCACAGCGCACCAGCCACTGTGTAAATGGGCACATGGAAAAAGATATCTTTGGACCAGAGAGCATCACTTATTGAAAACTGCCAGCTGAATGCATTTTCCCACATCACAGTGACACCGGCTTCATCTAGTTTGAGATTCCCATCTTATAAACGCAGCGGCCTGACACTGGGAGGTACTACCCACTGTAAACAGATGGAAAAGTGGATGCGGAACCAATTTTGGATAGGATCGCATTTACGCTGCGGTCTTTGAGGTTATCTGTGGGGAACAGGGATGGCTTTCCTACTACAGATGCCCAAAGAATATATTTAATTTTGTCAACTGTCTCAATTGCAACTCCACTTTTTGTTCATAACAAGGAGATTTTCTATGTATTTGGCCCCAGTTCTCACTGCTGGTAGCAATATTTTGCATAAGGTGATGAAGGCATCTACATCAACGGACTCCCCTCAGCTGCCAGACCAATTAAAAGTATGAAGTGATATTTCTGTTTTGGACTCTCACTATTTATGACAGGTAGCGTCTCAAACTGCGTCCTCCTTCTGGCTCAGCATTGCTGTCCATGGCTGGGATGGACAGAGCGGTACTTTTGGGGGGGATTCAATTTCCTTGAATGCCATACATGCAGAGCCAAAGGAAATGGTCAGGTGGAAGCAAGCCAAAGTTATGCAAGTCCCCAGTAAACTACTTTTTACCAGGCATACCACTTTTTTTCCCCAGCATTTAATTTTTTGTTGAGGGGAAAGGATGTAGTCAATCTTTTCCTAAACAGACAAGAAGAGTTTTCATTGGCATGTGGGCAAGCACTTTGCTGGGGATATTTGAGAGAAGCCACATGCTGGTCTCTGCTCCTGTGCAGGCAGGGGAGCTTATAAGGAGTGACATTCCTGAATCAGTGTTGGAGCTGGCTGTTGGGCTTCAGGAACCACAGCACCTCCACCACTCTGTCCTGCTGTTAGACACATATATTTACATGTACAAACTGTAGTTTTCTGCTGGAGTGTTGTTTTTTGCCCAGCACCTGAATGAGCCAAACTGGAGGACACAGATGACATTTTTCTCAAAGTTTCGATGTTTTTGCTGTTTAAGCAGGAGTTTTCTCAGTGAGAAAAGTTAACTTTTCTATGGCCTCCTTTTTCTGTCTCTGGATTCCCAAGACTTTTAAGGACAGAGGGAACTTCTTGATAGAAAGAGTATTACTTTTGCATTTGTGTGATTTTGTGCAAAATGTAACTTTGTATTTCCAGAAAACAACAGCAAAAATTGCTGTCATTTTAAGGTAATTGCCTGTTGTTAATTGAGTCTCAATTGGAGCATAGGTGGTAGCTGAACTCAACCCAAGCAACTTCTCTCTGAGCTTTCTGGTATCTTGGTCTCCGATTGCCACTGCTGGAGACAAGCAGACTCCTTCCTCTGTGGAAGGAACATCTCTCTTGGTGCTGTAGGAGATGCAGTTTACATCCCTTGCACTAACTGGAGTGAGTCTGCTTTGATGTATTTTAAATCATTATAACATTATTTGGCATTTTCCCTTTAAAAGGCAAATTCTAAAATAAACTGAGGCAACTCCTTATTTAGATACTAGGAAGTTGCAGAATAAGGAAGGAAAAAAAACAAAACAAAACTAAACAACCCAAACCAGCCAGAATCCAAATCGGTGTTTAAAATCTCCTCTATCTATTTAAGTTACTGTACCAGTTCTGCTCAATATCTAAAACAAAGAAAATGAATTATGGAACAGTACGAGGAGAGCTTGTTAATTTTCCCACTGATGCGCTGTGAAATGAAAGCTTTATTCTAAGAATATCATATCCTCAGGGCTCTGTCTGGGGAGAAGCTGACAAATACAAATGTCCTTACAGTTTTTCTTTTATTCTTGCTTTATGGTGTATTCCAGACAGATTTCCAAAATTATATATAATAATATATAATCTGTCATTGTGGTTTGGTGGAGTTCAAGGCTGTGATTTTCCAGGACATAACTATGCCCTGTTTGAAAATGGAAGATCAAGTGCACATAATGAAAGGCAGATCAAATTCTAGAGGAATTTGCTTATTTTTTAATCAATATTAATATATGTGACTTTAATTTCAGCATCTTTTCTCCTGTTACGTACCAAGGGAACATTAACAACAACAGCAGCTTTACATTTTTATAGAGCCTTTCATCAAGAAGGATTCAAAAGTGCTTTACAAACCTTGGACAAAATTCTTCTTTGATCAGCACTGAGAATCTCTTAATCCATGGTGCAAATCTCTGTTGCACTTTCTGTGCCTTTTCCTGCACATAGGACTTTCATTGATTTCTGCAGGAATTGTGTGTGTGAAACAAGTGCAGAATGTGTAATGGAAATCTGCACTGCAGATAAAAAGGGAAAAAAAATGTACATGTATGGATTCATTGCTCACCACAGAAGTGCACTGCTGCTGGAGTGGACCCCAGTTGCCTTCCATATGCGTTAAAAAAAAAGGTACAGTCTTGGTTCTCTAACTAAGAATGCACTCTGTGGTGTTGCAGAATAGGATCTTCCTTAAAGAAGGAAAAGTAAGAATATTCACCCCTGTACACAAATTTACTTCTTTGTCACAGGAAGCCTTCCCTGCCAGGTCCTTTAAATCTCTTCCTAAAAGCAGAGGGTCATATTTGACTACCAATTACTGGTAGGCAGCCCCTCAGAAGCGAGTGCGGTGGGTGCAAGCAGCTTTTAACCTTCCAGCCCCTTCCATGGCAAATACTCTTGGACTCTGCCTATTGCAAATGACAGGAGAAGGTGCCAGAGTTTCTGTGCTGCGTGTGTGCAAATCTTGCTGAGCTGAATGCTAGCTTGGAAATCTCTCAAAATCTCTCCGGAGATTTCTGAGAAAATGTTAGATTTAGAGATGTCCTCCATGTTACAGTTTTCTAGTCTGCAGTTAAATCAGGAGGTGCAGAGAGGATGCAGCAAACTGAGTTTCCCGGACTAATTCCAAGTTTGATTTGGGCAAAAACCTGAGTTATCTCTGTCTGATGAAGCTCTTTAATCCTTAGATCTAATGTTTTATTTCTGATTAGAGTTTACAAACGCTAAGGAACACTTTCCTTTTTAATCATCAGTAAATGATGACCAGCATCCCACTGAGATGAGTGGAGAACCCAAAGTTATCATTAATTCTGCAGACACTTCTATTCAGTAATCAAGATTTCAATCCTTGTGGTGAACCCATAAATCTCTGCCCCTGTCATGTCCTATTTTACTAGGACATTCTGTTTCTCATGAGTAGAACCGTACTTTTTAATGAGAAAATCATTCAGAATTAAATGTCCCCTAGGGATGTATTTGACGAAGTAAAATGCCTCACTTGCAAAGATAGGTGTAATAATGTGATGAGGGATATTTTAACTACTTCATCTGAAAAAAGAGAGAATATTGGTTATATCAATGTGAACAATATTAGTCCATTTCAAAATAATGTTTGCAGTCTATGGCATCATGTTGATTTATCTCACCTGATGAGCTGCTCCAGTGAACTTAGTGTTACCTGTTTAAAGCCTTTCTCTTCCAAAGAGTGGAGGTTGCTGTTTAAGTGATTACTTTCCTTACATTTCCTCCTGCTGGTACATCTACATCTGAGTGTGCATTCATGTTTTTAACATGTGTTAGCTAACAGGATTGCCAATTAGCATGCACACCATTAGCAGCAAAAATTCATGTTCTATCACTGGTGCTAATCATACGTGTTAGAAACGTGATTTTGTGGCATAAATGTGATCCTATCCAAAATTGGTTTCCTTTTAATTGCCAGCATAAAAGAGTCCTAATTATACATTGTAAATTTAAAGGGGGCTGGAATTCATTAGGAACTCAAAAGGAACCCTTCTTTAAGTGTCTCTGAAGACCCCAGGTCCAGTAAAGTCAAAGTCAGGGTGTGTATGTTGAGCCCACCCTCCAGCCGCAGACTAAGAGGTGTCAGTGCAATGTAGTGCTGCTGCTTTGCTCCCATCCCAGACTCCTCACACGGAACTCTGCTTTGAACTCTTTGGCTTGCTCGCCATTTAGAGGGAAGAGTTCGGTGGTGTTTGAAGGTAGCTAGTGAAAGTCTTAAGTAACATGATGCAAATAATTAAACTTAGCAATAAATTGGTGCTTTTCATCTTCAAAGAGCTTTACAAACATTAATTAGTTGGGCTCAGCAAAGCCCCATAGAGTGGAAGCCACTCAATCCCTATCTCCTGTGAAGTGACTTCCTTGGCTGTCCCCACACACACACTATTTTTAGTACCTGCAAGAGCCTGCCTCACGTTTCCTTACTTTCTCTTTGCATGGCACATACCTTTTCCATGATGAAAGCCATGCCAGCTTAGTAATGGGGAGGTGGGGGAAGGTTTTAAAATTAAACAGCCTTTTAAAACAGCGATTAGCTTGGGTTTTCCTGGAAGAACTGAGGCATATGAAGATCAGAGGCAGGCACTTTCATACCCTGTGCCAGCCTCCAAATGTTCAAACCTCCTGTCCCTTTTGAACATGAAAAGCTCTGTTTCAGGCGCACCAAGAGGTGGATCCACTGGCTGATGGTCAGCGTGAGTGTGTGTCCCACTGTGAACAAAGTTACAGTGAATTTCAGTGCATGCCTGGCTGTCAGGCTTCCTCACCCAGTAATGGGTCTGAAAATACGGCCACAGGGAAGAATATTATCTTCATGATGCTGCCGTCACTTTGTCACAGGGCTCTGCTTCTTCCCCAGCTTTAGAAGTACATGTCTGTCTGTCTGGATTCTGGTGTCCACGAGAAGACAGACTCAACATTTCTTGTAAATCTGCCCTTTTTTGTGAAAACAAGTGAAAAATTTTTGGTTTAGCCATTTTATCACTGTCCTTGCATGGGTGTCTGCTTAGCCCTAGTCTGGCTCAGCTCTTACTCCAGGATAGCTGCTGGGATTTTCCCTACAGAAGCAGCCCCATTCTCCCATTGCTTCCCTCTTTCCTTTAGTAACTGTTGTTTCAGCCATTTCCAGCTTAATCAGTGCTGTGTACTTTTCAGCCTATGAGGCTGGGCTCCTGATGATCCTCTTCAAAGGTTACTCTATTGCAGTCATGGTCCATTAATGTTATCAAACAGCTGTTCAGGCACCAACCCTTCAATTTAGTTGCCTGCCTGCCTTTCCTGAACTTGATGTTTGCTTTGCCAAAATAATGGGCAGCCTTCCTACAACAAGTGGGAAAACATAAGTGAAGATGAAGACCTGGTAGCTTTCAGTGCAGGATTTGCCTTCTGAAAAGAAAAAGGCAAGCTTTTTCCACTCCCCCCCCCCCCATTTGTTTGTAGATAGGACAAATAAGCAGGCAGTCCAAAACAATCTTATTTATGCAGTGTGGCAGATCCAAAAATCTTGCAGAAAAACACAGGTCTCCTGGTTGCACACCAGCCCATGATGAGAAAGGCCAGGGGACAGCTGTGGTTTGTGGTTTTCTGTATGACCTTCACAAAGTCATTTTGCTTCTCAGTGTCTCAGGTCCCCACATGACACAGTGTTGTGGGAATAAATAGGGGAGGGTGGAAGCAGAGGGGAGGTGAGCAGCCAAGTTCATCCAGAAGGCACTGGGGGGGGGGCCTTGCAAACGCTTACAGACTTCCCTGCCATTGCACTACCCATTGGGTTTCGCTGCTTCCCATTGACAATAGCTTGACATCACTTCCTGGAACAAAATGAATGTATTAAACTGAGTATTTCCTCTATAACTTGTAGTTACTCAGCTACTTATTTTTGGCTGGCAATGCTAACTTGAGCTCTTGGTTTGACTCTGTTTCCTGACCAACCCCAATGTATTGTCTGTCTTGTAGTGAAATCTTAAAATAGTCTATCCCGGCCTCTGGGAAAGCAGGCATGGATGGATTTACACACTTACCTTGAAAATGTTTAGTTCTTCAGAATTGTTGCAGAAAATATTTGCTATGGAAGTTGTGTGACACTTCAATCTTGAAAAAGAAAAAGTTCATCAAAAGAAA
This sequence comes from Morus bassanus, assembly GCA_031468815.1. Lineage (NCBI taxonomy): Eukaryota > Metazoa > Chordata > Aves > Suliformes > Sulidae > Morus > Morus bassanus. The sequence continues at coordinate 49,824,764 of CM062567.1, read as the reverse complement.
TTTTCTTTTTGGTCCTTCAGACATTAATCTCTACAGAATTACCCCAAAACTCCAAAAGAAAGAGCCATACCTCCCCAAAATGCTCCATAATAAAGTTCCCTGCTGTGTGCCTATAACAGTCTCATGCATATCACTCTGGGTTTTCTACAGGAGCATGAAGTGTCTGGAGTAAACAGCATCAGCATCAACACTGGGAATGGGGCTACTGAGTGGAGCCCTGGCAAATCCCTTCATAGCAATATTATTTTCCTCAGAGAAAATATGTGATTTGGTGACAATAAAATGGTTTGAAAAATTCAGTGGATTATTTCTGCTACTGCAAACAAAATCCAGTAAAAACAATTTAAGCCTTTCATTTTGGTATTGAAAAAATTAGTGCCATTCTGTTCCACTAACTTCTGCCACTTCTAATATTTCTTTCAATTTATTTTTTAATTAAAAAACTTGCAGATGCTGAAGTCAGAGAAAAAAATATTTAATCTGAGGCCGAAGAAAATGCTACAGTTAACCTAAAGTGATTGCCAAAAATGTTGGAAAGAATTCATTGCAGGTCAACTGCAAATGAATTTCTCTTATAATTTTTCAGCATAGCCAGGAAAAAAAATCAAAATCTCAGTTATTCACAGAGGTCTCTCATTGATTCTTGTCCTTGTTCTTTATCTGATGGCTTCATATAACAAAGTAAAGCAAGTGGGAGAAGACAACCGGAACTTAAGCCCATTGTAACTCTAGTAGGATTATATGGGCTTATTAAATATTTGTTTGCCTTGCTGGGCCTTCACTTACAGCTAAGGGGCAGTTATTTCTTAAATAAATCAATCGCTTGTGATCACCTGTCCATACCTTTTGCTTTTCACAACTCCATGTAAAGGATGTCAGCGTAAATGAGAAGAATGCCCCATTAAGTTCATAATACACAAGACCTTCCAACTTCACCTCATCATTAAAATCGTTACAGACCTCCAGAGTTGTCTTTGAACTCACCTTGCTTTGCTAGATAAAGGCCAGCAGGTGAAGAATCACAACAGCAACAAACACAAATGAAGGGGATTTAAGAGAGCCTCTTTTCAGAAAATTATTATTGTTCACCTAACACCATTTTGGGGCATGACATTTTATAGATGACCAGGAAAGCAAGCATCAAATACAAAGAATATTTCTGAAGACCCTCAAGTGGAATTTTGGGTGGATTTTGACTATTTGTTCATTGTGCTGAGGATGGGGCTTTGAAGAAATCCTTCAGCCACAAGCCAGGGAGCCAGCACCGGGGCTGAAATGCTCACAAAGTCAAAAGTTTCAAAATTTAGGTTTGTAACAGCAACGTTGCCATCTGTGCTGTGTCTGAAACCACAGGCACCCACAGCCATGCACGAGTGCTTGGAGAGGGGCACACACAATTACAGTGCAAACAGGCGGAGGAGTCACCATGCTGAGAGGGGAGATCAATGAGCTGCTGTCTTCTGAAGGACTTCTTTGCACTCAATGAAGGGAACCAGACTTTAATCTGAAGACCAAGCAAAACTTTTTGGCTGGTTCCAGGTTTGCTGGTCTGAATGGTTTATCCTTAGGACTTTGCCTGAATGTTCATCTCACCACTTGTTTTGCAACTGAAAGATGGAGAGTGGGGTTAGGAAACATCTTCCACTTTAGAAAATTCAGAATAAAAACATTAAGCAAAACACTTTCTGGCATGAGATGCAGCATTAAAATGTAGACCACACTAGTAAGGCTAAGAGTATTGTTTTGATTAAATACCAAATTAGTCATCTCTCTAAACATTGTACCATTTATCTGCATGCTTTCAAGTGTAGTTGTCATTAGAGATGTGGGTTTGGGGAGGTTTTTTATCTCACCCGCTTTCCATAGCAGTAAGTCCTGCACCTCATCCAATGAGCAAAGCATGCTGCAGAGTTGTCCTCCTCTCTTTCTAAAATCCTCACGTTGCTGTCAAAACCTACAGCAAAAGGATACATCCACTTCTTGAGCAAAACCTTCTGATGGCAGGAAGAGCCTTCTCTGAGGATGCGAGGGGAGTAGTGCTTTTCCTCGCAGCGGGCCCTGGGGATCAAAGGTACTTGTGCCCCAGCTGAGGCAAGGCTCCTCGGGGGAGAAGACAGCCTGTGATGGGGAGCAGAAGGGAAGAGGGCAGGAGAGCTGGGAGTACCAGGGGGATTTTCACATGAGCATTTCTTGGCTTTTCACTATTTCCCTTTCTTGAATAAGTACCCTTCCAAAATAGCAGGGCTTTCTTGCCCAGCACATGTGGTTAATTTGCCTCCTCCTGAGCTGCAGGGTGCTGGGGGATGGAGCCTGCCAGCAACACTGCCTGGGCTGGCTTGCCAGGATGGTAAAGCAAAGTGTGACCTCTTGGATGCGAACTGCAGTGGGGAGCTGCTGGGGACACATGTAATCACCCAACGTGGAGCTTGGGCAGACCAGTGGGGTTAGCACCTCTGCTCCGAGGAGAACCAGGAAGAAATGTTGTTAATAACTGCAGCTGTTGCCACCTCTGGGTCTGACTCACCTGACAGGCAGTGCCTTTAACTGCCGGAGCAGTCACAGTGGATGCATGGAGGCTTCTTAACAGAGCGTGTCTTTTATACCAACTCCAAGGGAATAATGTCACCTACCCAGCCACCAGCCCCACTTTCCACAGTGCCTGAGTTTTTCCTTAGAAGTTTCCTATTCAAGAGCTTAGCCTGACCAGGGCTGACCTTGCTTAGCTTATGAGATGTAACAAGATCACTGCCTGAGGTGTGAAATGACACTGGAATGGAGGTCATGATCTTACGGAGAGCATCTTCTTCCTCTGCTGCGACGTCTCCTCCTGGTTCCCTTGCCCTAGCATCCGACTAATCAGGCAGAAACAAATGCACCATGCTTCTAGCACACCACTGTCAGAGTATAAAAATATGTCATTTTGGCTATTCAGCCATCTCAGCGGTATAGATTTTTCTTTATGTATATGAATCCAAAGATCAAGCAGTTCCTTTTTTATGATTTTTTTTTTGTCACTACTTCAACAGAAACAAAAAATGTTTTCTATAGCTCTATCTCTGCAAGATGCCAAAACAGATTAACAGACAGTTGAACAGTGGCTTTTAAGCTATGTGGACAGCACATGAAATCAATCACTCTAAACGAATAATACATTTAAGAACTGCAGCAATACTAACAGCAGAAAATTCATCTGCATCTACAGTGAAACTACCTGGACCCATTTCAAGGTGGAATATTCTGCAGAAAGTACAGAAGGCACTTTTATTTTGGTATTTCAAATACAATAAGAATGAATTTGTGTATGTGTTAATCTGTCACACACTAGACAGGACTGGTTCTGTGAATGGGTACTACTATGTAAAGCTTTAGATCGAAAAATGGAGAATATATAGTTTTTTATTTACAGGGCATTAGAATAGCACAGTATAAAAACAATATTCATAAATGACTTCTCATGTGAACTGCTATAAAAAAACTTCTTTTGTAGGGAGCAATGGGTTGTATAATGTTTTTATTGTGATGCAGGAAAGAAAGAGCTTTAGAAGGAAGCTTAGCAGGATAATGTTAGAGATAAATCAAGCCCAAATTAAAAAAAAAGCGTGGAAATTCAAGTACAGGTTTCAGTGGCAAGCCTAATTGACAAAAGAAAGGGGGTGAAGTGCCGCTTTGCTGAGTTAAACCAGGCTTGGATCCATGGGGACATTCCAATTGCCTTGTTTATTTTTATTATTGAAACTAAGCTGACTTTCTGAAGGGGAAGGAAAAATGGAAAGCCCCAAAGGCTATTAACCTTTCTTCGGGGGCAGAAGGCAAGGTCATCAAAAGTTTTGTGACTCTTACGGGGAATTAAAGCAAAGGTGGATGGTGGAGGCCGGTCCATGCTGAATGAAATGGGTGAAAACTCCCACACTGCTGTGGGCAGCCAGTTCTCACTGAAGATGGAGGAGGTCCTTGAGACGGCAGAGGCAGGCATGGAGGGTATAGGGAGGTAGCATTTTCTCTGTACTGTGGAGGGAAGGTTATTAAATTAAGGCTGATCTGGTTGATGTTGATGCATCTGCCTATAAAACTTCTCCTTGAGGAGCTTGGCTAAAGGCAGCAAAGCCGGCATGCAGACAAGAGGCTTCTACAGGAGGGATCTGGTTCCTACTCTGCTGTGGGTGGTAAATCCCTCTCCGCGATGGGATGATTTGTAGGAAACCCTGAAGAAGTACCTCAGTGTTTTCCCTCATCTGCTGTGTCACAGTAACCTATGGTATAGGAGAACATAAGGCTGTTGAGTTGGGCAAAGATTTGTTTGCCCATGTCTGTCTAATGGTGATTAACTTAGGAAGGCTGTCACAGAGTCACAGAGAAGGAAACAGCCACCATTCATCAGCTGGTGGCCTCCTGATACAAATCCTGCTTTCAGAGCTCTTACAGGAGGTTAAAAATGATGCAATGCATGGATTGCAGCAGTCATTTTATGTTTCCCTGCAAGTTCAGGACAGCAGTGGAATAGATGACTAGGGTGTATTCCTCAGCCTTTCACTGAAGCAGATTTAAGAGGTTTTGAGGGGTTTAGAGTAGAAAAAAGAAATCTTTGCAAGATTCAGGTGAAGGGTGATTTCCTCTCCTTAGGGGAAATCCCAAAAAGCATGAGGGATACAGAGGAAGGGATGTGGCCAGAGACATGCAATAACCCATTTCTGCTAGGATACTGCAGGTGCCTGATTATCTTTGGGACCAGAAGTAGTAGACAAGGAGTAACCTCTCTAGGAGTGAATTATCAATGCCAAAAATAATGCTCCTTTTCCCATTCTCTATAGCCCCAATTCTTCTCTGCCCATCAGATAGACAGCTAAGAATCTGAGCTAGTGTATTTGTGAAAATGCAACCCAAAAAAGAGGAGGAGAAATGCAGCTTCTGCCAAGTGGCACAAATTCATTCCTTTACATTTTTATTCAAATTACTAAAAACATGCAGATTACTCAGGATAAATTTTGTTCACCTTTGCAAATGGCTAAGCGATTGTATTAATGCTCAAAGAGCTGATAAATCTGACAAAGAAAGGGAAAAAATCAGTTTAATGAAGAATCAGCAGGACTTCTGCTTTCCAACTTCTGCATCCTTCTAAAAGCACACTACGAGAGAGAGAGCGCACGTAACCAAAAGAGCATAAACTGTATAGTTTATACATTCTCAGGCAAAATAATTTCTCAGATATTCCTGAGATCTGTAGCATCCCCAGACTCTGGCACAAGCTATAGGGAGACAAGGGCATTTTTTTTAAATCTCAGTCAGAGGGAGCACTATCCTCAAGAGATCAAATGAGCACTAATCAGGAAGAATGTTTGGTTATTAAATGCATCATTGAGTCCTTTAAATATCACTTGTTGGGTCATAAATTCCTATTAAATGTAGATAATCCATCATTGTCTCATGCAGATAGAAGATAAAAATAGTAAGAGATTTGCCAGCAATCCACCCCTGTCACTGAGTCCCCCGTTCTGCAAACTTTAAGACAGGTGAATCTGTTGTAATCTTCTACTCTCAACTTATTCACTGTGCTACGGCTCACACTGAACTCTCTCTGGATTTCACACCCTGCTCACTTATTTCTGATTTGAGTCCTGTATGCATTGATCACGCACTCCTGTCACCCTTACTGTCTCCCACTCAGGTCTCATCTTAACTGACTGCTTTCCCAACCTGGGTGTCCCTGATAACAAACTACCCACTACAACTTTTGCAAGCTGCTCTTTAATGTTTTTTTCTCTGTCTGGGAACAGCAAGCTTTTTTTGGGAAGGGGATTCCCAAATGCAACAAATGCAACCAGGCTTCCTTCCCTTCTTTTCACCTGACCATGCTGGTGCATGTGCCCACCGTATGGCATGACATCTCTGGCCTCATGCATTGTAAGAAAACATAGTAAAGTCATCTGTATGGGAAACCTCCAGCCTTGTTTAGAGTATAATTGTACTTGTGCTTGTGAAGAGCTCGCTGCAGACCAGCTGGGAAAGCTAGCTGGTTTCCTGGAGTGCGTGGGAGGCCATGAGTAGGTGGTAACTAAAAATTGTAACAGAGTTTGGAGGGTTTTTAAATCATCATTACTATTATTTTGGACTCTACAGCAAGATTACAAATCTTAACAGTTGCTTAGCTGTATGTAATTTACCTACAGATACGTGCTATTATATATACTTCTCACAAACAAATGCTACATCAAGAATAGGAAATTATTGATCATTCTGTTCAGGCTAAAATGGTTTTCTTTTCAGTCTCCAACAGGGCTTTGGTAAGATGACTTTAAAAATAGCTACAGTTTGGAACCCAGATTGCATTCCCTGCCAGATTATAATGATCACTTCAACCAGGGCTGGGTGAATTTCAAAATGCTTGGAGACTCAGTTCAAGACAGTGCCCTCCAGTCTGTGATATTTTTAGCGATGGGCAAACCCAAAAATTTGGGTGGTTATCCAGAGTTCATCTAGACCGCCCAAATGTGTACAGTCTGCAAAAATGGGCTGGAAAGTTTTCAAGGAAGATGGTTTTGCACTATTTCCAGTACTGCCTATTTCTGCTCTGGTCAGGAATCCTAGGAGAAAATCCTCTTTCTTCATACTGTTTTGCTGTACTTCTGTTGCCAGTCATAGCTTAAATGTGCAGAGTCTGGCAAATGAGCTTGGAAAAATGGCTGGCGAAAAAATGAACCCTTCTGAAAGGCAAAATGATGTTTCAGGTTTGGGTGGTGGTCCAGATATATTCTTACCCTGATATTCAATCCTGCTTCTACCAAAAGCAGGGGGAACTTGCATGGCTGATCACAATGGAAGTGCTGTTTCTCTCCTTCCTCTTAAAATATCCCTGAGTAATCTTTTGATACTGAGGTAGTTCCAATTTAGATAGATAGGAGAAAATGCCCTGAGGATTATGGCTTCCTGGCAATTTTGGGTAGCTTGCTTTTCTTTCCTTCCATGCCAGATACTGGCCATGGTGTAAAACTGTTTTGCGTTTTGCAAGAAATAAAAGAATATTTAATGTATTTCAGGCAAAGAACTGCAAGATACCCAAACCATTTAATGACTCTGAGCCAAATTCATCCCTAGATTAAGCTTAAACAGTTTCAGTGAAGTTGCACCAGTGGGCAATCAGATTTAATCTAGATTTAATCTTTTGATTTCATGTGAGAGCCCTGGCTATGTGTTAGGTCTTAACAACTAATCAGCTCAGCTGGCTTTTGGGGTGAGACTGTAGACAGAGAGGGAAGGTGGCAAAGGTGGGTTGCTGAATACTAAACAGACACTCTGGAAGAGTTTCTAAATAAATAATATCTTAGGCCTCATCAGGGGAGAGCCTGAAATGCTTCTGCCATGGGAAAAGCCCAGCATGCTATATTCCAGGAGATTTTTAATGGCACAAACTCAGCAGTTTAAGACATAACTTGCTTCTGGTCTTTGGGACATGAGCCCCTGAATCTCAAGAACACAAGCCTGCATTCTTGTTTTCTTCCACATCGCATATGCTCTTTAAACTTTGCATAAATACTGAAGCATCAGGCTTTTCTTCCTGAACAGCACTTTCCTTCATGGTGCCTATCCCAGCCGCTGTTAGCACAGCCTTTGCCTGGCTCTGTATCACAGCACCATTGAGAGAGGTAGGAAATTTCCTTGAGATAGCAATTTCCAAAGGGGTTAAGGATCCACTTCTCAATTAGCCCTCTAATTGGCAGCAGCAGGGGCTGAATTCCGGCTGCAGCAGTAACAAGCAACTCAGTTCAAGTCGTACCTTTGCCTGCTATTTGTTCCTGAAGGAGTTCACCAAAAAAGATATACGCAGACCTCGGACCTCAGCACAGCAGGAATCTTTACAGCAGCACATATTTCTGGTTTTTGCTCTGAAGGCATAAACTTAGATTATTTTGTGCCATGTTACTTCTTGCACTAAGTGCTAGTTTTGGAGTGCACAAACCCACTTGGAATAAAAACAGAAGCGCAGTTGAACACCTCTCAAACAAAATTCCAATCAAACCCTTCGAGATCCGGTGAAAATGTGAGCACTTGGGTTTGGGGTTTTTTTTTCCATCCTGTTTTAAACTCATTTGTTCTCTCAAATTTGGGCCAGGATCAGAAGCTGAAATATTCAAAAGTTCCAGATAATATTTTTATAGTGTACAGTTTTGACCCCTCAAGGTGTTAAGGACTTTCAGTAAGATCTGTGGACCTTCAAAGGGAACTAGATCCTGTAGGCTTTAGCTGAGGGGACAGAGTCTCCAACTCAACTGACCTTATGCAAAATCTAGTATTGATCTAGTTTTAGATGCTTCCTGGAGAGTGGAGACCTCTTCCTTCAGTGATGCCTCCATCTTTCAGGTTTTCAACTTTCATGGCTCATGTCCTTCAAGTTTGAGAAGGTGACACTGAGCATATATGACCCAAGCTGGAACCAAAACCAGCTGGGTACCAGCTCTGAGAGCTATCCCCTTCCCCAGCTCCAAGTGTGATGTTTGCTCAGGCTAGCTTATTTGAAATGCAGTTTCTGCCTGGAGCCAAAATTTTCAGAGCTGCTCTCCTGCTTAACTGAAAATTCAAGCACAAGCAGCCAGATTTGGAAGCCAAAATGTAACCACTTGAGCTGGAAAATCTAGATTCCAAATGAATGACTTCCCCTTAAGCTGAAGATCAGTGACAAACAAAAGGCATGCACCATCTATTTGTTTAGGTAAGCGATGCCACTGGGATGGAGACAATCATTTGGCCAGGGCAGGGCTACTAACACCACTGTGGAGGGTTGAGCAGCCCAACCTTGGAGGTTTGCCCTTCACTTGGTACTGTCTCAGGCTGCAGCTCAGCTAAGCACATGCAGAACTTCAAGCAGATGCTGAAGCACATTGCTGAATTCAGGTCTCAGGAAAGCTGAGCTTGTTAATGCTGACATCACTTGAGTGCTTTTTTGTTTAAATTTTTCACACTTAATTTATTATGACAAGGGAGATAAAGTATAGACTATTAAGTCTAATTAATGGCACATGAAGTAACATTGATACATAGGTGAAGAGAGAAGTGAAACAATCAGAGCATATACTGCTGGCTCTCTCTTTCTTCCCCTTTTCAGAGTGCAAATGTCATGAAGGGCCTGATTCCACACTCCTTTGAAGTTAAAGATCTTGTCTACAGACCTGAGCAAGAAGCAACACATACACTGTGTTGCTTGTCTGCAGCTCTGAGAAGCATCATTCCACCTCCAAGCCACAGCGCCACTTTCTGCAGCAGGCAATCAGGCAGAGAAAAGGGTTGTAAAGTCCTTATGGTCTGAAGCATCAACAGACAGTTATGTCCATGCTCCTTCTCTCCCTCCACCCTGGAAATAGGTCTCACAGCACTTCCTACAGGAAAGACAGCCTGACAGGTCAATGGTCTCCTGTAGCCTCCCACATTTACTCCTTATTCCTGCCCCAAGGCTGCTGGATGACCTCTTTTGGAGAGGAAACTGCTGCCTGAGGTTTCCCCATCAGGCTCTGAACATCCACATGAGGCAGTGATCAGCTGTGTTAGACACCTATGATAAACACACAGAATACAACAGACACCAGCAGAAGGACACTTAAGCACACACATTAAATAATTAACCCTCACAACGGCCTGTCGAGGCAGGACTCCCAGCTTCACAATGGAAAAAGGCAGAAGCAGAGAGGTTAAGCAATTTGCTCAAGGTCACAGGAGAAGTAATTGTCAGTGCAGGGATTAAGACTTAGGAATTTATAGCTCCTGGTCCTATACACAGGCCACTAGATCACTGTCCCTGGCACTCCAGAGAGCCAGGCTGCTTATTCTTCCAGTAAAATGCTAAACCAAATGCTCTGACCTTTCCTAGTGTTATCAGATGAAGTGCTTTCTTAACTCTAGGTTACAGAGGGCAATGGCAGGGGGAGTGAGGGTGGGAGGAAGTGACAGACGGAAACTGGTATGTGCAACGTTTGTGTAAGGGGATTTTCCTCAAGCTGTTTGAGAGGTGTTTGCTGTCCATCTGACCGCAGCACAGGAGGGAGAATACAGTGACCAGGTGGAGGTTTTGGGATTATTTGCTCCAGTTTCATTTGTAGACAGTGACAAATTATTTCAGAGATTGCACTGGGGGTGTGGGCAGGCTTATATTTTTCACAGGAAGTCAAGCGCTGCATGTGAACTTGGAGTACTTACAGAATATATAAATAAGCTGTAATTCACTGAAATATATGTGTGGAAATCTTTGGGGAAAGCTGACATGCAAAATTCAGTATTTCCAGCCCACTATTTTTATTATTCTGTGAATCTGTGGAGTTTTGGCTTCAAAGAAACTTGCCCACCTACCTCCCTTCTTGGAGTCTGACGCTATTCAATTACTTCTTCTTTTTGTATCAGCCATTAGAAGGCAACGCTGCAGGGCTACAAGCAGGGTTCTTAGCTCTATAGGCACAACAGCTAGTAAATGCGTGACTGGCCAGGGCTTTGAGGAGGAGAGCTCTGCGGATGAGGGGCCACCATGCTCAGGACCTCCTGCCCAACCTGAGCTCCTCCTCAGATGACCTCCTGAAACAGGCAGCTTTCCCGCACTCATCAGAGCAGAGTTATGCTGCAAGAAGATGATGTCCCTGTTTTTGTAGTGTTTATGGTCAGTAATTCAGCAGGAACCCAAACTGCTGTACCATATTGGCAATTGTCTTCTCTGTGGCTTTTCTTCCACTTGCCTCAGCTTGATCTCTCTGGACCTCAGACAGCTGCTCTTCAGCCCCATTCATCCACATTTCACACAGGCAGCGCGATATTTGGGAGACAGGACCTCTGTTTTTGGAAAACAGAGAAATGTGCCTCTCTGCATAGCCAGTGCTGAGCAGGGGTTGGACAGAGAGGGTCTCCCATTCTCTTCAAATGCATTTCAGGAGCTGCTCCAGAGTTTGGGAAGAGCTGTATGGGTTCTCAAATTGGAGCCACCTCTGTGCACTTCTACTTTTACCTGCAAACCTTGACAGTTTGCAGTGACCTTCTTGGTCCTGTATACAAGGAGGAATGGCTGGCCTGGGAGCAGCAACTCTCCTTTCAATAATCAACCTCATGCTGCCTCTGATAATTAGTGAGAAACGTAATGCAGAACATGAGTTACACAAATCTGTAAATCAGTGGTCCTAAAGGGTCTCCTGAAAGCTGAAGCAATAGTATGTGGTGCCAATTCCCTTTCCAGGGCTTTGCCAGACTGATCTTGAGGGCTGCAGGTTTGAATGTTATGAGAAGAGAAGGAGTGCATGAGAGATTTTAAATGGAAACAATCCCTGACTTTGTGACACGTGCAGTAATTTCACGAGGATAGCGTCACAAGAGAATACAAATGAGAAGTGTGTCTGTGTATGTACGTATAGAGAGGTCCTAATTTTCTTATACATACATATGTTTATATATATATAATTTCTTGTCTTGGAAAGTCCAGTTTTGATACATGATTGGTTTCCTCCAATCTTACATCTCATCTGAGTGAGCAAGTCACCTGACAATCTTGTGCCTCAAAGTTAGGCAGTTAATTCAGACTACCTTACAGCTAAACACTTCTCTCTTTTTCACTTGCCTGCTCTAAATACAAGCCCATGTGATTTGCTAATTTACATAATATATTCTGACAAGCTGACTCTGAAGTCTTCTTGGGTGATTTGCTTCTCTTTGCAAAACAAAATGGGAGACAGTAACATCCAAGGGAATGAGTGTGTCTATTTCCCTTGGATTGAGTGACTTCAGCTCTTGGAGCTCTGGTTCCTCTGGAGGTAGCGGGATCAGAAATTATGCAGCTGCCATGGAGATGGACGCAGAAACCCTCTAAAGGGATCTGGAACTATGTCCAGTTGGTCAGCTCTCTGGCTTCCCGTTACACAAACCAGAAGATGTTCTGAGATGCTCCTTTTCTCTAGACAATGATAAAATGGCCCTAGTGTCACCCATGCATGAAACTGGGAGGGTGACATGAGCTGGGAGTTTAACTATGTGCTTTATCTCCCTGAAATAACATGCAGTGGTGCTCTGCCTCTTGCAGACCTGGGAAGTAGGACAGATTAATATTTGTTAGTATTTTTTTAAAAAAAAAAAATGTTCCTGTGGATTATCTTTTCACAGAGCCATAAACCTTTGAAAATTTGGTCCCAACGTATCTTGCCTATGAAGTCAATTAGCTCCTAAAATGACAACACATTAGAAAGAACCCAGAAGCTGATATAGAAATACCTTGCTTTATTAAGCCTGGCCAATTTTCTGTCAACAAAAATTATGCTTCTGAAGTGATGTGGAACAAGAATCAAACATGAAAGCATACAAGTATCCACTTTTGAGCCCTTGAACAGTTATAAGAAGCCACTTCTTCTTGGTATTTCTGCTACACAGAATGAATTTTCATTACCTGAAGTATCTATTATCTCATGAATAAAAAACTTACATTATGCATTAAAGTGTAGCATGAACAAAACCCATGGAAAGCATACATTACTTCATGGTGAATTCTTGTGGCACAAATGGTATTTTTAGTGACTTCTGTGTCACCAACCATATCACTGAGCTTGCAGTCAAATTTCATCTTGACTTCTAAACAACAGAAGGAATGAATTTCACTAATAAGCATGTGCTGGTCAGGGAATATATAATTTTTTCATCAGGACTCATGGTCCAGATCCTTGATTGTGGTTGAGGAACACAGTTCCCAAATCCTGAGTGGTGCATCTGTAGTCCAAAAACCTATGGCAAATTGAAGTTATAGCATGATATAAACAGTCCACAACACCAAAGCCAGGTCTGGAGATGTCAGGCCACCCCTGCTCTGGGAGTAAAGAATTGTGTGTTAATCCAGCTGTAGGCATGAAAGCCACAAGGATTATGGTCTGGAGAACCTCCAAATGCTGGGACCTGCCCTGATGGCTTTGGTCTTCCCTTTATAGCACTTTAAAGGAACGTTGGAGAAAACTCATACCTTCAGCTCCTCAGGAAAGAGAGGCTATACTTTAAGTCTTGAAAGCTCCATCTGTTGTTTGAGCATTCAAGGATGGTGCCCTGCATCTGTGTTGCTTTCTGCTCCCTTGCTGGCCTGTCATGCCTTTCCTACCGGCAGCAAACCAGACAACAGGGTTTGCTAATACGTCTGAGTCTATCACAAGATATGGCATGCTCAATCCCAGCCACTTCATTCCAGTTTTGCACATAGGGAAGTAGAGCCAAGTACACTCCAGTTGTGCACTCTCATGAAAAGGCAGCCTTAATGGCAGAGGTAGCCTAACGACCTACTAGGCTAAACACAGAGTTGGTTAATAGCATGAAGTGCTTTGGCCTCTGGGTCAGCTGTAAGAAATATAAGTGATTTAGCTGTTTGGGGAATGGTGGCAATTGCTGAACTACACCTTGGATGACACAACGAACAAACACAAAGGCTGAGAAGGGCACAGCTCCAACAGAAAGAGTGCCTGGGTTGTGGTTGAGTCAAGTGCTTTTAACCTCAGGTAGCAGATGTGCAGATGTGCAGGGAGTGGTGCAGTTAGCACCGTGCTCTGAGGAGGCGTGAGGAACCATAAAGAACAGCAAAATGTTGTTTACAGAAGCCAAACAGCCGAGGCTGAATCTGCTGTGATAACAAATCCATAAAGTTATACTGGAGTGCTAGTCATGAGGAGCAGGAGTTTGGCAGAATGCCTGTGACCATGGAAATAATTTATATTTTCAGTTAGGTGGCCAGAACCAAAAAAAGGAGAAAAAAAATCAGTCCAAGTTGTCCAAAACCATTTTCCCCCCTTTTTCAGTAAGGGGAAAAAAAAACTGTCTTGAGCCAAAGAAACATTTTCTTCAACCCAAAATGTTTTGCTCCCCCACATCTTTAACAGAGCAAAAGAAAAGGCAATGCAGGGCTAGGTTCCCTGATTTGGGCTCAGGAGTTACTCTAGATACTGAGGAAGACACAGGTGCTCAAAGGGCTGCTCCCTTCTTCCTCCAAAGCTCAGCCAGCAGCTCAGGCCCTCCCCTGCAATATGGGTGGAAAGTACTGATCCACTCTGACAGTGAGGGAGACAAGCCAGAGAAGTCTGAAAAGCCGCATACCCACTTTCTGCAAGATGCTGTAAGCTCTGCAAAGAGAGGAACAAGGTCAGTACCACTATGGAGAGGCAATCCAGAGCAATGGCATCCTTGGCTGCCTGATTTTTGACCCAGGACAGAGTTAAAAGCTACATAAAGGAAAGCCTGGAGAAGAGGTTCAGGCACAGGTTAGCTCTTGTGCAAGAAGCTTGGAACAAGGTCAGGCTCTGGAAGGGTAGGTGGGAAACATGGGGTTACTCTATGGGATGTTGGGTTGGAAGGGTTGGACTGAATGACTTTTAAAGGTCCCTTCCAACCCCAACCATTCTATGATTCTATGGAGTGGACCCAAGATGAACTATACCACTCAAGACAGAGTGGGTGGGGATGCCTCGCTTTTTGTGGTTTTTTTGGCAAGGGGTTATAAATTCGTTGTGGGGCAGGGACAGAGAAAGAGGAGATTTCAAACAACAAAAAAGGGAGTGAGACTGAGGGGGCTAAATACTCACCAGCTCAGACAAGGCGACAGGAACTGGGTGCTTATACAGCAAGGGTAGCTGAGTGTCAGGTTTTGGTCCAAATATTCAAGTACATTTTGCTCTGCATATTCAAGTATTTTTAAGCTGGGTTAAAGAATTTCAACAGAAAAGAGAGTCAATACCCCAAAATATCCTAAAACTCAATAGTGCAGGGCCCTTCCAAATGTACAAATCAGATGGTGAAGGGGCTGGAGCTCAGTGCTCCCCTGTCCCAAGTGTGTCCTCACATTTGGACGGCAAGTATGCATGTAAAGATGTATGTAAGGATGCAGTGGAGGGGAGCTGGGGAGAAGGAAGTAAAAGGGGTATTCTTCATCAATAACTACTCCAATTTTCAAAGAATCTGTCAAATCATAGCAACTGCAAAAGGAAAACCTCTGGGTTGAAAATGCTACTACTAAGTCCATTGAATGCATCTGCTTTTTCTTTTTGTATTCCTTGAAAATATTTGCTGAATTGTTTTTCTTGTCCTGACACTAGAATAAATGATTTGCTGATGAAAAATTTTGCCTGAGACTAGTAGCACTGCATACTTCAACTAAATATATCAATCAAGTAGAATATAGCATCTATGCCCCTACACCAAAGCACATACATAGATATGCAGCTTCTGTTGGAAGCTGCAATTTAAACCATGTAAAGGAAAAAGCACAACCCAAGTCTTAATTTAAATGCCATAACTTTAGATACCTGCCCTCCAGTCAAAGCTGTGTCTTATCGTTTTCCCTCCCCTCTGCCTGGTAGCAGAAAGCAGTCGCCCAGAATAGGGTGACACTCGCACAGTCAGAGAACGGGGCTTGGAATTAAACAGTCCATTTCCTCCTCCTCACACTGAATCCCAGTAATTCAGATTATCATAAATGACTTCTTCCTAGGGAATGCTGAAAACCCTCTCCAGCAAGTATGATTTGGTACATTATGATCTGTTTTTATACAGGTTAATGCAATTTTTAAAAATGCTTTTTTAGGGGAAAAGCAAACACAAATAAGTTCTCAGCCTCCTCAAAATCCCCCTCAAATCCAACTCTATGCAACACATAATTAGGAGCAATATATAATAACACTGATTTAGAACCTGTTGTGATTTTGTCCACACCATTGGGAAGAACACAGTATATTAGAGACCTCATCCCAGCCTGAATGATGCATAGTAACACCATCTCATTTCCCAAGCCAGGCTAAGTGAAACCTGGATTTGCTGTCACAGATAAGTAGCAAAATGTATCTTAAATATTAGGACCCCCCTTTCAATGAACCCAGTCATGATAAAGAGTAATCAGGTCCCATGAGTTTCTGTGACGATATTTTTTACTTTGTCCCTAGCACCAGTAGTAATCTTGCAGTATTTAGCTAAGGAGACTAGAGCACCTTTACACTCCGCACCTGAACGCTTGCAGCTCGCTGCTTGTCGGCAGCAGCACTGGTGGGTACGTGGTGCACGTCATCTCTTTTTGGGGCACGCTGCAGGCAGCAGAAGCTCAGGCACTGGCACCCACAGCCCAGCAGTTGTCACAACAGTGTGCTGCAGGCTCCACTCCCATGCACAAGCTGTGGCACCACTTAGACTGCTCCAGAGGCCTGCTTCCTTCTTACACCATGTGTAGTGTCATTTAAATCCTCCTCCAAACTCCTGGTATTCTCCTTCCACTCCCATGATCTGCTCCAAAGAGCAGAAGCATCCACAGGTGACCCCCTGTTTCCATGGCACGATCCTGCTCTTACCAGTGTGATAATTAAGATGGCAAGTCCTGGTTTTCAAAAAAAAATTCACCAACTTGAGAAGCAGCCAATTAAAAAAAAAAATCTGGTTATTTCCTGTTTCCTACTCAGATCAGTCTGAAAACAAAACACTATGCAAGCACAAAAAGTTATTATGTGACTCACAGCCTCCAGCTATTCTGACTTCACTGGATGCCTTACAAGCATCTATTGTTCTTGAAGATAGCCTAGGCCGTGCTTCCCAGAGAGATTATTATATATTCTTGCTACAAGGAGAAAAAATTCTCTGATACTGTGTCACATCATGTCTTTAATGGTATCTCATATGCAATATGCTGTGGAAGTGTGAGAGGGAAGAAAACAAACCTGTTACATGACTAGTGGATCCAATATACTATGGACCCAATAGCCAATATTTTACTCATGGTTGACTCTGACTCCACCTCTGTGCTCCTTGCCAGCTCTCAGTACCTTTATACTCTGCCCTCCAAAGTAGTAAACCTTTCTATTTGGTTACAAAACCTTTTTTGCTGATCACAAAAAGATCAATCCTCCATCGCCTGCCTCCCCCCAGCAGCTGCGCTTGCATGTGTCCATGGGGCTGGTTCCTTCTCCATCCAAAGAACTGCTTCTGCAAAGGGTGGGTCCCTTGCTGTCACCATGTGCCTTGGCCAAACCGCTGCAGAGATGACAGAAACTCTCCTGCAAACCTCATGAAGCCCTGCGTTCAGCCCTCTGTGATGAGACGGGTGGCTTATATGGTTGACCTATACGTGGGAATGTGCAGCAGGAGCTGGTGATGAGATGCTCTCTGAAAGCACGCGCAGAGCTTTTCATCCACGTGGTCGGCCATAAGCTTGCTCCAAAGGATGGTATCCAAATACTCAAGAAAGGGTTGTGACTGCACACCAAAAGATATGGCACTATGATTTTCCAATCTCAGTAAACTTGAAAAAATTAGTTCTGAACCCTCATGATGCTGTCCGGGTTGGTAATTTATGAACAAGCTTCCACATCCACTAGCACTAAATATCAAACACTTTTCCTTTTCGGAACTGGCTTTTGGGGAAAGGAACAAACCTCCTCAGTGAAGGAGGGCATCAACTTGGTTCAGCAAGGCCAGGAGCTAGATCTGGGCAACACAACATTATGGTGCAATATGAATGAAGGCTTCATCTCCACCTCCCTGATGACATTCACAGACAACATACAGCTGTATTGCCAGTGGTTACAAGGGGCCACTACTTAGCAGCATGCTGTTATTTAAAGCGGTATGGCAAGCAAAAGGGAGCAAACAGAAGGTGACAGGGTTACTTTCTCCTTCCTACCAGAACTTCAGCTGCTTGCACTAGGTCCCACCTTTCCCAAACACCCTTTTCAAGAATGTAACGGGCTCTCACCGCAGTGGTCCTGGTTGCTCCTACCAGACTGGTGTTTGAAGGATGGATGAGGAGGTGCTGCGGGGGTCACCTTTCCTGGTTAGATGTAATCCAGAGAAGAAATGACATATATTATATCATAGTGGATTATGATTGAACCAGCAATCCATGCTGAGATTTTATATTCTGGATAATAGTTAAATGCTTTTGAAGTCTTGTAATCTCATACAGCACAGAGGTGGAAAGCTGAAAACAAGAAAGTGGCAAAATATAGCAAGAGAAATCACAGTCTCTATAACAAAATAACAGCAACTCTCCCTCAGATTTTGTTTTCATATTTCTTTTACGCCACAATTTGCAGAACAGTTTGTTATTACGTTCACTCGGGCCTGATGTGCTGTTTCAGTTACAGTATTGTCCTCTGATGCCTCTCCCACCAGGATTCACTTAGGGAATTATTATTTGTATTACTATAGTCCTACAGGAGCACAGCCAGGCACACAGGGAAAGCAAGCCAGACCAAAGGGGGTAACGAAGGGGGGGTGGGTCTTGCCAAACCCATATGTGAGAAACCCGAGCAAATGTCTATTTATTCTTCTCACGTGAATCTCAGGGCAAAATACCCTGTGAGGGCTGGGGTGTGGTTTACAGCTGCTGGAGAGAGAAGACGACTTCAAAGTTAAAATGTGTGCATCAAAGCAAAAGCACTGCAACTGGGGCAGGAGTTTATGCCCTGGCTAATCTCAGCTCAATCTCAAATGGGAAAACCAAAAGGACAATAACCTGGTGCCTGCCTTAGAAACTGTTCACAGAGCAAGGATCTTTAAAATTAAAAATAAAAATTTAAAATAAAATTTAAAAATAAAAATAAAAATAAAAATAATAAAATAAAATAAAATAAAATAAAATAAAATAAAATAAAATAAAATAAAATAAAATTAAATTAAATTAAATTAAATTAAATTAAATTAAATTAAATTAAATTAAATTAAATTAAATTAAAAAAAAAAAAATGCAGGCCTTGAAAAGAACAGGGAGACAAGCAGGTTTAGGGTAACTGAGTGGGAAGATTTATTGACCTGATTTTTTTTTTCCCCTGACAGTTTCTGCCCATTTCTCCATGCCAGTCTGTGAAGCCAAGGTATCCCGTGTCTCCCACGCCAGGGTGCTTGAGGCAGGACAGGCTGCATTGAGCTGCAGCACTGCAGATTACGGGAGGGCCACAAGCCATGGCCATAACCTCATTTGGAGAGGAGTAATTTCTGGTGACACTGCCCCAGGCAAGGTGCACTCCTGGGCACATGGAGGGGAGACAGGCAGGGGAGGCAGAAATACTGCAAAGCTACCACAGAGGCAGGAGGAGGAAGCCAAAACAAGGCAGAAACTGAACTGAGGGCACTGTGGAGGTTGGGAAGTAGAGTTTTTTCTCTCTTTATTTCTGCTTGAACCTGTCACAAATTCACCATCATGTGTATCAGATAGGAAGAGGGATCTAATAGAAATAATAGCATGGATAATTAGCAAACATGGTATCAACATGCAAAAACATTAAGCCTAAAAGGGTCTGATTAACATGTACTCTATAACCCTTATGACCTGCTCCAGGGACGCAGAGGAACCTGAAACGAGACAAGTGGGCCGGTGAGTAATTCAGGGGCCCTCTGAGCTCCTGAGGTACTCACAGGAGTAGCCATCTCCCGAGCTCAGCCCCCCAGACACCAGGGGACAGGATCCGCATGGCTATTTCAGACCTGGAGCACTGGTGGGAGCTGCTGTGGGTGACCAGGGTCAGTTCTTCACCCAGAGCCAAAGGGCAGGTGTGGGAAGGGTTTCACAGGCTCTCAGAAAGACAGTTCCGGGGCTTTATTGTGGATGAGACAAGTGTGCATGAAACAAACAACATCTTGACCATCCTGCTCAGGGACTACTCATTCTTGCCATCCCAAACTATACTGCTCCAAAAGAGCTGCTGAAACCCAGGGCACAGGATCTGCCTCAAAAACAAAGTAGTTGCTCTTGCATGAACCCCCTGAGTTTGAGGTTGAGGGCAGGATGGCCCTCACTGGTTCAAAACACTTCATCCAAAATGTCTTGAAAAGCCTTTGTGGACACTCCAGACTGATCTGCATCGTTAATAAGATTATGAACTTTTATAGCTTCTCTTCTAAGACAAAAAGGCATATAATGGTCGCTCACCACATCCCTGTGAGATCAGCAGAGATTATAATCTTTATTTATTGAAATAGGAATAGGCAGGGAGAAGGCATTGGCCACTTCAAAATCCATATCCACATGATAATTAAGTGCCACAAACATAATGAGGAGAAATCACAGAAAGCTAAGCACCTATACTACTGCTTTAAGTCTTAAAGTGTCTGGACAAAATGCCTTTTTTTTAAGTCTCTGACACAGCTGACAATAAAACTCTCATCTCCTGATTTGCAGAGATGTTCTTTAACCAGAAGACTTTTCTCAAAAGAGGTTACGCTAACAGCAGCCTGTTAACACCAACCAGCACATCAGCACTTACATGAGATTGCACCCTCCTCCTTACACCCTGGCTGGGTCATTGCTGATCTAAGTCTCCTTTATTCTAGGTGGCAATGATCACTACTTTACGTTAGACATAAAATTTCAGCATTGCATTCACCCCACCCATGTTGTACTGAGGGTCAAGAGGCACAAATAAGCTTTACCTACGTGACATCCAAAATTTAGGGAGTTGCATGGACTAAGCCTCTTGCTGTTACTCTGTCATGATGTAAAATTAAGCTTCATGTGAGATTCAGCGACAGGAAAGGTAGAAGGAGAATGACCTAGATTTCTTGTCAACTAAAGCCCTCTTCTGGTTTGAGGTCACTCTGGAGATGAAGGAATGCATAAGTATTTGTAAATATTTTTAATTAAAATTCTTCTGATTCTATAAGTCATGTAGAGGAGTTCATACCCTGCCGTGCTGAAATTGGAGGTTATCAGCTCATGAGTAGTCAAGGTCTCTCAGAGCCACAGGAGTAAGAACTGGAGCTGAGCAAATGATTTGCAATTAATATTTTTTTCATGAACTTCACCTTTGTCTGAGAATTCTCTATAAACAGATTGCAACATTCTGTAATTTATTCATTATTTATGTTCAATAGTAATGTCACCAAATAACTTCCTCTCTGTAGAGCAGTCCATTATAAATTATAATATGCAATATGTGCCATATCCATCTATTTCCCTTTCCATTACCTGGTAAGGGGAGTTAGGTAACAAAGCAGTGCAATGTAAATTTTACAAGAAAATAAACTATTCAGAATTCACTGATGGTCAGTACATGAGCATGTCTGTTTAAAATTCACTCAGCAAGCCCTCATGCTTGTAGAGCTTGAATATACAAATAAATGCAGAAGTCAAACACAGAGGGACTGCTGAACTCAATCAAATCAAAATTCACCTTCAAATTCAAATTATTACATACATTTTTTTTCTCTATCCCTACTCACTCCACTCTGCTAGGTAGCAAAGAAGTACTACACATAGCAGCTTCAAGTCCAGGAGGGTCTCACGAACCTTTCTCCCCATTTTTTTCCAGCTACACAATCAAAAGATCTCCAAAATTCAACGCCTAATTCAGCAGAAACCATGATGCTGTCAATCACTTAAAATCATCATCTTTTGCTGAAACCAAATTATTTCAGCATGAAATTAGACACTGGTTCACTAGAAAAGTTCCATTTCTCACCTCTGCCCTCTTCCAGGTCCCCTTGGAAAGCTGAGGTGGGGCTAGAAAAATACAAGCAGACATGAAACCAAGCAGGGTTGAGTTTCATAGGGAAAGCTTTGCTCAGCCAGCACCATGCGGGGCTAGGCATTTTATGCATGGAAAGTTTAATCCATTGCCAAATTCCCAGGAATGACTTAACCAAATTTATGCCCAATTTCCAGTTCATTTTATACTTGAGTTGCAGACTATGCCCCAAGCACACCTGAGCTTGATATCCCACAGTGCTGGGCTTTCCATACCACCCCCAAAGGACATGAGCCAGGAGTCCAGTCTCTCCAGGCACATCACCAAAACCTGGTTTGTCCACCTGAAAGTCAGTCCCTGGCTGACCTACACAAACCACACTATGTACTGTACAGATGGAGGTGATCAGCTATATGGTGTGTGCAAATATGTGCCTGGATGCTGAAACAGAGCTTGGGAAATCTGTGGCATACCAAATATACACTACACTCTTTTGTAGCAGCAAACCCCACTGTCCTGATACCATCCTTTATATTCCCTGTAACTATACTACACACTGTGTTTCTATGTAGTGTAGACAAACATTCCCATTTGAACCATGTCATCTACCCAAACTCAAGACAATTAGACAGTGTGCATGCTAATAGCACTAGGGCCACATGAAGGCTTGTTGCAGCTACAGGGAAATATTCAGCAGGGCAGGTTCTTTGCTGCACAGACCTAGAAAGTCTGAATCTTCTTCTAAAATGCAAATTTTTATTCAATATATTGCAAATGTGCTCCAAAGAACTCTTCTAGGAAAAGCATTTACTGTGAATAAATATTACATGTTCCTGGTTAGCTGTAATTTGTTCAAATCTTGCTCTGCTCTGAGATCTTGAGGCAGAAGGTAGCAAAAAGAGAAAAATGTGAAAGCTTTTTTCCAGAAGAAATACACTTTTTAAATTAGGCACAGAGATCCTAACATAATGCATGCACTAACTCTGCTGAAAATCAGAATTTTTATTTTATTGGATGACTTGAATGCCCAGTTGCTTCTTTAAAATCAAAACAAAACCACATAGTGGTCTCTATCATGGCCCAACACCTGCATAATCATGACCACAGGACGTAGATTTTTCCCACTGTTGTAGAATAATGTAATTTCATAGAGATTCAAATCCTTTGTGCTTCAGTGTGAAAGATAATGACTGCTCACTGGAGGCCAGATCTTGCACACCTTAAAGAGATGATCTGTCCCCATTGATTTCAGGCTGTCACCATAAGCTCTTCCACCTCCTCATATAGTTTGCATCAGCACATGTGCTCCAAGCGTGTTTTCTGGGTGAGGCTGAAGATCAGAAGTAGCAGCCACAGTGAAGCTGTCTGTACACACCGCTTTGGGGAGGAAGTGTTGGAGTGGAGATGTCAAGAAGTGATGAGCCTTAAAAATATTTTTATCTCATGCTCCACTACAAGCTTTTCTTCCTGTGACCAAACACTGGCACAATGGAGACGCTTCCATATTAACTCCAAGCAGCCTACACAACAAAAGTCTTTGTTGCCATGTGCAGTATCAAAGCTCCCTCTGTGTTTAAAAAAAGCGTTACAAAATTTTTAGTGTTGTTGAGTTGCTTGGGTTCATTCACTCATTCCCCTGCTCTTGTGGCCCTTTGAATTCACTTTCCACCAAAACATTCGGGTTTAATATTCCCAAAATAGCTGTCAGCAGGAAATGTTAGGAGTTCTCAGTCTGAGAAATAACAGGGCCGTCTGTTGATCTGAATCACTGAGGATGAGATTTTCAGTCTGTGAGTTGCTGAAGAGGAAGAGGGAGACACAAAGGGGGAGAGAGAGAGCCTCTCCCAGCAGCTCCCCATGGGCTTTGCAGTGGCGTTAGTGAGTGTGGAGATAGCTGCAGACCCTCACGAGTCACTCACCGCAGCTCACAAGCACAGTGTGAGATGTAACCTGTGAGCTGGTTATCAGCAGAAAGTCCTCAGCACCTCCTGAGCAGAAATAAAGAAAGAAAGAAAAAATTGGAGTGGTAACTGAGATCAGCTTGTCCTTGGATGGTACTGGACACCTGCTCCAATGCCCAGTGAGACTAGAGGAGAGACCCTCCTGGACTTCACCAGGCTTTGGAACAAGCCTCAGTTGTTTGCTTGTCTCTTTTGTTTTGGAAAATGACTAATGGCACCTGATCTTGTCAGCAAATCTGCTTTCCCCATTTGCTCTTAGAGTTATATACTCATCTGTTCTACAAAGTTTCTGAACTAATGAGTATGGCCCAGGCATCTCCTTCCTTGACCTGGTTTCACCTCTGCCCATCCAGGCCATCCTCTTAAATGACTATTCTTGTTCCTGATGATTTCCGAGATTGTACAACCTGGAAATTGTGCTGTGGTCATACTGTATGCAGGAATGAAACCTTGGTGCGTAATTGCATCTTGACAGAAATATTGGCTTTTGAGGCAAAGTAACCCGTGAGAAAAGGCTGGGCCAGGGCACATCACAACTTTGTCAAAAAATGAAAAGAAACCCAAACGACCACGTTGCAGATGTTCTGGCCACACCTGCAGCCAGCCTTCCTTGCCCATGCTCTGGAAGCTCAGTGGTAGGAGGACACAGTTTGAAAGACAGACTGGGAGACAGATGTTTCTGGACAGCATGGGAGAGAGAGTGATGAATCTTTACTTTGTTCTGTCACAGGAACAAATGTGGAGAAAAATAAGAACAAAAAAATTTGCACTTCAATCATCAATAAACTGAAGAGTGAGGCTGCTGAAAGGGGTGGGACTGGGACTGGCATGCAGATCTTCGCAGGGGCAGTGGCAGGAGGGGCTCACTCTCTCCCTCTAGCAAACAGGGTGCCTATCCTAATTAAGCTTCTGCAAAAGTGAACAGTTTTGCTTCATGGGAATCTGAATGAATGTGTTCTTCACCTTTAACCTAGTTGGGTCGCCATTCCCAACTTGCAGCAGAGATCTGGTTAAAAAGCAGTGAATGGGGCAGGAGCAAGCTCCCAGATGCTCTGTGGCACTGGGATTGAGCCACCATTTTTGGGCAGAGAGCTGTGCTCAGACCTGCTGCTACTGGCCTTAAAATCTCTCCTTCCTCCAGGGCTGTGGTGCTATGTCAGTCAGCGTTTATGAAGTGTTACAACACTCCAACGCAATGTACCTGGAAAAGCCTAACCTTACAGATTTGTGCTATGACCCACCACAAGCTGCTGGAAATAAAGGCTTTCCCAGTTATTGTCTCAGCACAGTTTCACTCCTCACTGCAAATGCTTCCCACATTTCTGAATGTAGCAGTCACCGTCTCATTCACCCCGTCACCGTATTAAAACCAGACACGGGTCAGATACGGCAACAGTTAACACGATGCATTCCCTTTCCTAGGCTTAGCACCTCAGCCATAGCTAGAAGCGATTGGTTGTCTGCCAGAGCTGAATTAATAAGGGGGAGACTGCAAGACGGTCAGATAGCAGTCAGTTCAGCAGAGGAAGAAGCAGACTGTGCCCAAGTCATTGGGCGCCTGATAATAGAAATCTCCAGCTTCATGAGGAATGTAGGAGCTGACAGATATCGCTCTAAGCCTCGGAGAAAACAGTGTGAGAGGTACATAAACACCTCAGGAAAAAGCACTGAGCACGCTTGCACTCATTGCTGACTTGGTAATGTATATCTTGGTTTAAAACATGAGCCCTGAGATGTTGCACGGCTGTATTCCTCTTGGCAGGGTAAACCAGTATGCTGTACCTCATTTGTGGATGGGAACACGTTCTGAGAATGATGCTGGACTTCCAGGTGCTTTCCTCTGCCCTGCTTTCCCTCTCTAGGGTATAGGGTCTCTCCAGATTAATGAATAGCAAGGCTCCTGCTAACTCTATGTACATCTTAATGGTCACTTGGAATGGTAATTAGGTGCATATATATTGCAGAGTGGGGAAGGATGTTAGATATGAGCCATGCTATTTTCCACTGAAACTTTCCTGTTTATATCCAACAGAAGTTTAGTTATGATAGGCATAACAGATTCAAGAGGGAAATGTAACCTGTTGCATATTCATATGTGGTTAATTTTCTTGCAGTGAATAGCGATTCCCCCTCAGAGGCATTGTTACAAGGCTTTACATAGGGGAGGACCATGGCCGAGTGCAGTGGTAAAGCCCAGAAAAAGCTCACCTATGGCAGAAAACACAACTGCCCAGGTCCTGGGCAGAGCAAACCCCACACCCCAGTGGGAAAGCCCTCCTGACCCTAGTGGTGTCCAGGCTCTGTGATCACCCATATGCACCATCACCATTTATACGTTAATTTCTCACTGCAGTGGGCCAGGCATCCTGAACAGATACGTTTATCCTTGAGCAAGCCATGTTTCTGTGCCCTGTCCGAGAGCAGGAGCAACTGAGTGCAGATGTGTAATAATTTACCCATCCTGAAGAAGATTCCCACTAATTCTTCCTCCTGAAGGATTCAGGTCTGTAGAGAGAAAGAGTGAAATGATCCCAGATGCTTTGTTCAGCACAGAGCAGACTAATGAACTTGGAGACCCCAGTGCAGAGGAAGCGGAAGTATACAAGTTTGGGTTAAGCCCAGGAAAGAAATGTGACTTGTCAGAAGTATTTCTCCAGGTGTTGGAAGGAAAGAGCTTTTAAAAGCAGCTGCCAATAGCTCAGTATCTCCTCCATTGCCACCATGTGAGTCCTGAGAATGCTGGGTGAAGGCATGTCTAGTGAACAACAGGACAGAGAAGCACTCTGTTCCCCACTACCTAGGAGGAGCAGGAAGGGAGCAAGGACTGCCCTTGGGACTTCTATCACCTCTGCTCTCTCCATGGGTCTGTCCCTGCCATGGCCCTAACTGGAGCCACCCCCACTTGGTGACCTTCATCCATCTCTGCCCCACCACCAACTCCTACTCTTCTTTGGAAAAGGTGCCATTAAACGGCAGTGCTGAGACGGGTGAATTGCCACAGCTCTGTGCTGGGACAAAAAAGCTTGAAGTGGCTCAGTCCTCTTGCCAGGGTGGCTCATAGCACAGCATTACAAGTTTCCCAGCAGTTACTTATGGAGATCAGAAGAGTTGGAGACCAAGGAAATGCTGTTTCTTAACGGGCAACTCTTCCCACAGCATACCGAGAAGAAAGCAATATTTATAGCTTGTCGGAGGCAGCTTCAAGGTCAGCTGGGGTCTGGCTTGTACTCAGCCTGCCCACAGCTGCTTTCTCTGGTCAAAAAGCCCTGAAAATCCCGGGGAATCCAGCCAGAACTGTGCTGCAGAGGTACAACTCAGGCACTGGAAACCTGCACAGATGGTGTCTTTGGAGACCGGGCTGTATCTGAATGCAGGCTGAGCAACTAAAGGAAACATCCCTGCATGGGGTCTGGTAGCTCATTGTACTGCCAGTCACTATTCTCTCTGGCTTTGCTCCTGCTCCCAGGTTGATAAATCCAATATTAATGAGGCATTTATACTCCATCATGGAGCCCTCTAAGAACAGGCATTTACTTCTAATGGGGTGTGCTGTTAAATTAATTAATAACATTTTAATTTTTTTTAATTATTATTTTGGGGAAGATGATGTATACCAGGGCTTTTTTTCTCCCCTTTGGAGCAATATAACAAACAGCAGCAGGCTGGATGTTTTGTGCTGCCTGTGGTCTGGCTAATCAGCACAGCTGGCTGTAAGTGAGCAGGAGTATGTGCTTGCACAATGTCATGTGTTTCTCAGGGTACTCTGAGAATATCAGTGACACGGGAAGTGACAAGAGTATCAATGACACTAGGACAAGGGGAAATTAACTGTGAGCTGGTGAAAACCACAAAAGGAAATACATTTTCCACTCGAACAGTGCTGCCCAAGTCAAATGCCCAAGCCGGCGAGTTTATTGACCTGCAATGTTTGTTGTCACAGATGCTAAAATAGAACCGTAGCCAAATCCATCATGTCTCATAGGTTTGGTGACTGCCATTTCACCAGCGTGGGTGGGTAGCTTGCCCCCAACATGGAGATGAAGAACAATTATGTTGATTCACCCCATGTGCCAGAGAAGGCAGTTCTTACTGCTCTAAATACTAAAGGATTATGAGTCTTAGAGAGAAATAACAGGACTAAAGACTCCTCTAGGAAGAGCTGAGCTGAAAAGGAAACTCAGGCTCATGACTGTTTATTTCACATAAGCAAATAATAAAGAAAAGCCCCAATGTTCGTGCATGTACTATAGTAGGAGCAGGAAACTGCGTGGACCTAGAAGCATATCTGGCCACAACTATGCAGAGATTTTAAAACACACAGGCACACAGGCTCATGCATTCACAGATCCAAGTTGGAGATCTTCCTAGCAGAAGAGACTGTTAGGAACATGCAGAATTATTTCCCTATAATTTTGCATTGCAACCTTGCAGGTCTTTAACACTGGGATTTTGATAATGTTATCTAGTAAGGGAAGGAAAGTGCAAAGTTCAAACAGGCTCGAATGTCACAGACAATTTATACTCTGCTTGCCAAGGCTCTGGCTCTTGCAGCATACTCCTCCAGAAGGCAGCAGCAGCAGCAGCCAGTTTTGCACATCTAATTTGGAAGGGTTTGGAGGGAGGGACAAAGGATCATCTGTGCATCTTTTCAGTATGAAGCCTGTTATTACCTGCCTGCTCAGGATGTTATCATTGCTCTCAGGAAACATGCCTGGACTGCAGAAGAGACATGAACTGCATTAATTCTGCCCAGCACCTGGGTATTCAGTACTCCTTCATGCAAATATTTACTGCGCACAGTTGTATCACAGAGGTGGACGCTGGACATTTTGGCAGCTCTGCAGGGAACATTTGGAGATACAGCTCTTAAGGGCAGGGAGGAGTTTTGAGATTGAAGGATGTGCATTTTAGAACAGATGGGTCAGTGCACAAATCATTTCACCATAGAGATATAAACTGTCATTAGGTTTAAGAGATGGAGGTGAGTTCATCTACCTCTTACAGATTTTGAGGGCTCTCTAAAGACTTATTTATGTTGAAATGGTGCACACTCCCTCACATTGTTAAAGGTTTCTTCATAGCCCTCATGAATTACTGGTTTTCCCCCTTTTTTTTTTTTAACAGAAGTGTACATTTTGAACTATGACTCACTGCAAAAGGTGGAGCTTGTGACAAACTCTCTAGCTGAGGAGTGACAGAAAACAGCACGAGCCCTGCTGGAGAATGCACATGGTCTCAACATGGAGAGCAAACCACATAAGATGATGCCGTTATTCTCTCCTGTCTCCATCAGCTCAGGCTCTGAGGTCTGTTCCATCTCCCACTGAGGACTTTGGCCAAAATCCCAGCCACGTGGTAGTCACTAGGGGGGTCTCTCCCAGAACATCCTTATGCTGTCCTTGTCAGGACCCACCTGAGTTCTCACCAGAGCCAACCATGCTGCACCTCAAAATCCTCAGACAGATGAGCAGCAAAACTTAATTTTTTTTCCTGTGAATTCAACAAAGAAATGCTTCACCTGCAGCTGTGCATAGCACACCTTCACTTCTCTTCAGCAGACGTGAACTGGGAGATGTCTGACCTGGTGCAGAGAGGGGTCCCAGGTGCTGGGGGGCTCAATGCATTGCAAAACTGCAGCACCAGCCCCTGTGCAGCTCCTGCCCTGCCTGTCCCCAGTGCCCACTGCAGCCTGCCCACCTTCCCAATGCCATTTGACCTCTTTGCAGGCAGGTGCCCGATATGATGCTTGGCCGCAAGCTGTGCACTAAGTCATTTTTCTCTCTCACTGTAGGCAGTGTGATGATTTAATAAGCAAACTGATGTTCTGAAGGCTACAAAGTCAGCAGAGGGAAAATAGTAGCGAGGAGGAGAAAGAGTCATGCCAGCAAGCAGCTTTCATTGCATGATGTGAGGCAGGGAAAGCTTCCAGAGGAAAAATGCCACTCCCAGCTAAAAATAAAGTCATCCCAGGAAGCCTAAACCCAACAGCTTGTCTGCTGCTAACTGAAGCAGCACTAGCTGAGAGTGAAGATATTGATCAGCTTCTGCAAGAAGGCAACAGAATGCCTTCTGCTTTTGAATATATTTCATATTTACTAGTTCATGGCAGAGTATAAAATGTGAGGGCTTTGCTATTTTGACAGCAGGATGAGATCTTTTCATGCAAATCATAGAGTTGAAAGCGCAAGACGACACCCGCCTGAAGGGAAGGATTTCCTACTGAAGTGATGGAGGCTTTTGGGTTCAGAAACCCAAGTTCTGTTCCATAGGCACCTATGAGGGCTGGGTGCTCAGTGTGTGACTCTCTCACTGAAACTGGTGCAGGGTTTTCCTGTATCACCCTGCCTCAGCTAAAGAGAAAACTAAGAGTTGCCTGCCTTGGTGTCTCTGAGGCTACATGGTACCCTGCTTACAAAGAGATCTTTGCTCTGAAGGCATTAAAACCTGCTTTCAGTGCACAGCCATTAGAGAAGTAGTGACAGCATCACCCTCTCCTAGACTTCACAGGGTCAGTGACAATCTCACCCTTCATAAATGCCACTCAAGGAAGAACCTAAAAGGCAAAAGCCTCTGAGAGAGGTTTATTAGGCAAACAAGCAAAAATAGCTACTGTACACATTGCATTGGAGTGAATACATGACCAAAATCACTCTGATGACCTGCCTATCAGTTACAGACACTCAAAGTTATGTTCTCAAAGTTTATGGAGCCATTAGCAGTTCCCAAGCACATTCTTGGTCCCCACTCATTTTTGGGCTATCTACCGTATGTACAACATGAGGTACTGCGTACACCTGTAGCCTTCATGGACTGCCTGTAATGACACTCACAACGGTGAGGGGCCATCAGACTTCTACATATGGAGGAGAAAGCAACACTGAGGAGCAAGGAGCTCGCATCATATCTGCAGCAAGGACAGATCTTTCCTTTATATTTAACAGCTTAGGTGCTATATTCTCATCCTATTTTATCCCAGCGAGCCAGTTAAAGAAAATCACTGTCATGGTAGAAATTAGCACCACAAAATTTGCCAGACATGACGCATCTGTTTCAGCATGCTCCCTCTGACAGCCCAGGGTGCTGCAAACAGGAAAGGCTCCTTTAAGAGAACAGTTTGCAGCAAGATTACTGCTAAGCCATTTTCAGAAACACAGACATTTCCTAGGGCAAAAGAGGTTCCTTCTACAAAAGGTGGAGGGAACCTTTTGTCATAATAATCTTAGTCATTTTCGCAACACACCAGATTTCCTGTCAGCATGGTGAGTATAAGCGCATGAGACTCAACGCCTGCTGGAGTTGTAGCAATGGGGAGAGAAAAACTTAACACTCATGGCACTGTTCCCCACATTCAAAGGCTGTTGGAGGAAACTGCCAGGAAAGCAAATATGGTTTTAAGCGGGGATGTCTCCAGAGACTTAGGAATCTTTCTACTGGATGTTCTGAATATGGTTGCGAGTCTCAGAAATCCTGATAAGAAAGTTCCTGCTAAGATGTTCTGTTGAAGTTAAAATGTCTATATGAAACGACTGGAAATCAGCAAATAAAATGTACATTAGAGACTCACCATGCACATTTTTGAGTCTTTGGAGAATTATATTATGTGCAAAAGAGGAAGAAGGATTTATGGAGATTTACAGAACTTGTAAACATATTTATTTTGATTATGAATATTATAACCATGTATGTTGTACATGAGTACTAATCCATGCATTAAGCTGTGAGAATTTTGCTGTGCTTTTCTTAGCTGTTTATAAAAGTAAGACACTTGCTGCATTGATCTGTGACCCCGTCCCCTTTACTCACCCATGACATTTGCTCCTGCATTCAGCTGTGACTCAGAGATCTCCAGAGCATGAGGACATTCAGTTCCCAGGACATACCTTTAGTTTACCTCTAATTTTAATGAACCAGAAATGGAACAAGGAACAGAAAAATGAGGTGTTTGAAAACCAGGGCAGCTCCTCCAGAGGTGCTCTGATAGCTGGGGACTAGGAAACCGAGCTAGAGCATAGCAATACGCTGCTGCTATGGTGCCCGCAACTCATTTTATCACAGAAGCATCTTGTGTTTTGAATACCCACTATAGATATGCTTTTAGCACACCAGGCAGACAGTGATACTCTCAAAGCTCTTGTCTGCATACAGCTTTATCTACTGTCATCAAAAATGTAGAAAGGGGAAAGGAAAGGGAGAGATTTTGTTTTTCAAGTATGTGTAAAAACAGGTTTATGCTCTGTTCATGCAGGGAGATGCTCCCTGCCACAACTTCCAGGGCTGTGGACTGGGTAGACAAAACCAATGGATAGAGGGCAAGCCCAGGCCCCGGGAGAAAGACCAAAACCCAGGTCACAGCCACCAAGCTTCTGCCTGCAGTAGCAGGGGAGAGAAAAGAGGCAGAAAGGCATTAATACTATGCAGTCCCATGGTGAGGGCAGTGTGGTGCTGCCTGCACCAGCTGCCTTCCCTTCTTCCCTCCTCCACCACTGCCCTGCCCTGGTGCCACCCTGGGCAAACAACTTCCCATGCAGTTGGGGCAGCTTCGTCTTGGTACATCAACCTCTTCATAGCAAAACTCTGTGAAGTGGGCAAAGGAAGGGAAACCCAATAACAAACCAAGGACTAACAAATGTATAGCAGCAGAAATCACTGAGACATATTTGCCTGAGAGATATTTGCAAAACCCTACCACTAATGCAACTATAGGCTGCAAAAGGTATGGGGTCAAAAGAGACCTTGCTTCATCAATCTGGTTTTTGAAGTAGAAAATGGACATTTGTGGGGAAAGGGCTGCAAATGATGAAATGAAGGTGGACTAGGAGAAAAATACTATATACTTTTATATACTTATTTATATAGGTGGGACAACAGAGGACTTTGCTGTAGTTGCTGAGGAGGCTGGTTTTCCCTCTGAGGCACAGGGAATTCATGTAAACAGGAAGCATTGAGCAGGTTGGTCATCACAAAGGTATTAAAAAAACCCTTTGGCCTTGTCTATCTAATGACACATTTATATGGTCTAGATAAGACAGTACAGAGGCAGTGACTTTGTTCTAATCTAACTGCCTGATTAATACGTCTGCAGTTAGCAGGACACTGGACTAAATAAAGGCAGTGAGTGGGAAGGAGATAAGCAAGGGCACAGTGATATGTTTGTTCAGGTGTTAGCATGACAAACACTTTACACCTGCAGTCTTCCTTTGTTTTTAATAAATTCCCCTCCCATTCTCTGAAGGTTCAGGTCTCTATGGCTGCCTCTTCAGAGAAGCAGATAAATGGCTTTTCTAGTATCAGGGCTAGGTAAAAAAACTGGAGAGGCTTGTTTGTGTGCACCATGGGCACTCCATCTCCAGGAAGGCAGGCAGCCAGAGAGAGGTCTCACTGTGGCAGAACTGAGTAATAAAGAAATGGGAATTTCTGGGGTAAACTCTTCCTCATTTTACGAGCCAGGCTCTCCTCCCATCTGCACCAGTAAAACCACCCAGCACTGTAGAGCTGACATCTGGGAGACGCTGTGCTGCCTCCAGTCTCACTGGCTGTTGGGAGCCCTGGGCAATCAGGATCCCTGAAAATCAGACTAGTGGTCTTTAGGCTTTTTTACATTTTTGTTTTCAGGGGATTTCCTAAAATGGAAACATTATCTTATTAATTCTTTAACCACAACAATCTTGGAGCAGATTTCTGGCTTATTAGAAATAATGCAATATGTCAGGCAGTGCCAAGCTAACATAAAGCTAACTCTGCCTAAAAAAGTGACTTGCTAAAAAAGAAAACCTGATTTTTTAGATCCCTTATGTACTTTATAGTCACTTATTGTCATGATAATGGTGTAATAAATGGTGTAAAACTCCGACTTACTAGGGTTTTTTTTTTATTTTCCTTTTGTACCAATGCAAAAGTCTGCAGTTGGCAAGCAAAGAAAATTGGACCATGATAAATATCCTGTAAGCCTGTCTGAAATATTTTAAGATTTCAAGGCAGACTGGACCTCACTTGCTTCTCCATTCTGATCTTATGGGGGGAAAAAAAGAAGCAGGGAGAGGAGATGTTTAACCCTGACTCACTGAGGCTGCAGGAGACCCAGAAGATGAAGTGTCTGTCTGCCAGTGAGTTGGGTTTGCCTCAGACAGCAATGATCCACCCATAGGAAGGGATACTGGATGACTTATTTATCATGCTGCTGCCCATCACCATTCCCTTCTCCCTGACCGAGAAACTATGTGAGTCCGGGCAAATGTGTGGGACAGACTGACAGTCCTCTGGCAGCCAGCAGCAGCAGCTTAGTGGCGGGGAAAAGAAACACTCAATAAGAAATCTTCAGAAAGGACTAGAGGAAGGCTAAATCTGCAATCTTAAAAATGCAAAAAGATTTAGGTTAACACCATTCCACTTGTCACTACCATCTTTGTCTTTTGAGTAAGTTCAGTGAAATCCTGTCCCTGGTTCTGACAGCAAGATTTCCACTGATTTCAGTGGGGATCTGCAGGGTCACCCTTTGTATGCTCAGACTTTGTGTCTGCTGTGCTTGCAGCCAGCATGACTGAAAAGTATGAGCCAGAAAATCAGCAGGGGCAATCTGATGTAACATCCCACTCCCAGCTCAGGATCTGGCCCTGCCTTTGCTAATTGCCTTTCGTGCCTTCACAAAGACACCACTGTGGTCCTGGCAAAACTGAACGCTAAAACAAAAGGGTGTGAAGAAGCAATTTTAATTCCAACATCTGATGCAGCTTTCAGGAAGATGTTAGCATAAAACAGGCAGCAGCATCTGATCTCCCCTTCCCCTCCCACCCAAGAGGCTGCCTTTGCTCTGCACCCCACATGGGACAGTGACTGGGGCAGCTTATCCTGCTCTCTGCAGTGGTGTCCCCATAGGAGCAGTGGCCCTTGCAGGCGCTGGGTGCATGCCCGCACGCCTCTGTGTTGACGCGATGGATGTGAACATTTCTACTTACTTAGAATTAGCTACCATCTATCCTGATTTGCTGTTGGTGTGAATTCAGAAAGGAGGGATGTGACCAGCAGATGATACAGGGCTGGTTTAGTGAATCGGGCTTGAATGCAGTGAAAGAAAAATGAGGGTTGAAGAGAGTTTCTTCCGTGAGAGAGATCTGCACAGCAAAACAAGGGACATCTGGCCAAGCCGTGGTTTTGTCAGTAGAGATACCAGCAGCATGGCATGGGCTTCCCACCAGCTGGAAAATGCAGTGTGTGTCCCTGGTTCCAGGTGTCTCTCCAACAGCTCACTCTGCAGCCCCGCAGCTACATCTGCCCTCATATTGTTTTCCATGCCTGGGATATTAGCCTCCCAGAGATACACCTGTCCACGCGTCACCCGCAGTACAGTTGTGCCCGCAGTTTGGTTCAAGATTTGGCCTTTCATACTGGCTCTTATTTAGTTGTATTTCTTCTAAACAAAGTCACCCAGACTGCTGGGGGAGGGAAAAGCAAAACAAGCTTTTACTCTGGAGATAGAAAACAGGACAGCGTTCCCCGCTGAGTTACAGAAATGCCTGGGGGCTCGGACCAGAAGAGATCAGAGTCCTGGTGTGTCTGCACAGTGCCCAGTCCGTGGTGCAAGGCAATCGGTGCCCCAGAGAGCTTACCAACTGCCAGCCCATCTTGGATAAGGCCGCCATCTGCCAGGCACACTGTATGGTCTGCAGCTTCCCCAGTAACTGGGAGTGGGGTGTGAACTTCGGGAAGGTGCAGCGCAAACCCAGGGAACTCTTTGAGGCTGGAAAATAAAACAGGGTTTAAACAAAACAGTGGCAGTCTTGCAGGGCATGCCATGCTCTTCCCTAGTGTCCTACCAGTCTGCAACCAAGCCATCATCTCTCTTCTCCCAAAACCTCCTGGAAACACACCCACTCAGCTTCACCAGTCTCTTTCTTGGACTTTGAGACCAGAATGAAGAATTTTGGCAGGTCAGGTATTGAGCTTTTTCCAGTAGATTATCAAGACATACTCTGCAGTTCTACCCCCCCCCCCCCCCCCCGGCTTTGCATGTGTGTGTCTGAGAGAGATATGTTTGCATGTGTTCAGCAAAGAGGTAGCTTTAATTAACCTATCTCCAGTATCATTGACAGCAGAGGCTGTAATTGCCAGGCACACCCAATGGTTGCGGTGCATGTGAACATCTCACAGCAATGCACCTTCAGTGGACCAGCTGAATACTGTTAAGCTGGATACTGCCTTGGTGCCAGTGCAGAGACACCCGCAGGTCCCCTCCATGTGTCACTGCACAGGAAAGCAATGGCTGCATGTTAGCCAGGGGGCACAGACTGAGTGGGAGGCGATGAGCACCTTCATGGGAAATGTGGTTCTGCTTGGGGGTCACTGGGATGGGCAGCAGGGAGGTACCACCTGTCTTCTGGCTGTGCTGCAGCTCTCAGCATCTTTTCAGGATCAAGCCCTTCATTACCTGCTCAGGGTGTCTGAGATTATGCAAAGGCTGTTTTAATGAAAAAGCAGAAATATCTGGCCTGGAACCCACCATCTCAAAGACGACACCACAGAGCGATCCCAACAGACTCAGAGCACAGCATCCCACCAGAAGACACGACATGCTTGCTTTACACCTACACACCTTAGCAGCACACCTCCTCTGAAATGAGGATGAGGATGAGGTCTCCATAACTCTGTTTTTTATACAGTAAGAGGATATTCTTCAAGTGCTGTAATCAAATTCCAACTCAGAAGAACACGCACAAAGGAAATAAGTAATCTTCCTGGTGTTTACATTCATTACACTGAGTAACTCTGCACTGGGCACGTCTCAGAACTAAGACCTGAAGGGCAAACATGGTTTGACCAGGTTTGTTCTAGAGGAAGAAAGGAAAACAGTTGGGGCAAATTAAGAACAAACCTTAAACCTGAGCTACAATCTAAAATTAGGTTTCAAAGTGCAGAAAGAATGTAAAGATCCAAGCAATTATTTTGTCTCCTTTTATTGTTGATTGCCTCTGTCTTTCCACACCTCAGGCTGTTCTGGAAGCAGAAACATTAGGAAATATATCTTATAAAAGTTTATTAAGTTTATTAAGAAGACCTGGTTCAACTGAATTTTGCAAGTCCATAGGATAAAAATCTGTCAAATAAGAATAGAAGTTCACTCTTTTTTTTTAAAAAAAAAAAAGAAAAGATGGGCCAACTCAACTGGGAAATTCCAGTCTGGGGACAGATTTTGGATACTGCAAATGTCTTGGCTTTGTGATCAAACTTCACTGTAGCTTATTACTGAAACAGAGCAGTCACAAAGCTTTGACCCAGATCAGCAGGTTAAATTCCTTCTCAAGGGCTACAAAGTCCTTGCAGGATCTTGGCAGCCTGGGTTACCAGGGCTCTGCATCTGGTTCTTCTGATTCTCTGCTAGTTTTGTGAAAAGCCATTTCCCCTTCAGCTTCTGCAGTGGGGCAGGTACATAGCCCATGAAGTTACTGGTGGCAAGAGCAGACCTGACTTTGATAGTTTCCCTCTAGGTGAGATGAAAGGGAAGGGAACGCTCACCAGGTGATGCTGTCATTATCAGGCAGCTGCCAGGATCGTCTGGGCACATTGCACTGACTTTCAAATCCCAACAGGGAGCACCGGTAGTTTTTCCCATGTACAATTTGTGACGCATACCCAATGAGTCACTCCTAACAAATAAAGTTCTTCAATGGCAGCAATACCACCCCATTACTCCCCCGAACATAACAGCAAGATAGTGAAGCCAGTCTAATTACCTCTTCCCCCAACTAATGATCAGTCACTGGATCTGAGATGACTCATAGCTGGCCTTTGATCATCACCAGTCCTGCACACAGCACCTTCCTGGTCGGATGAGAGCTGTGCAAAGGACTTGGCTTGTTTGCAAGACTCTTACCCCAGCAGCTGCGATGAGGTTTGCAGGGGCAGGTAGTTGGGGAGCCAGGCTCTCCCTGTGATGGGATGGTATGCATGGCTGAATGCCGTGGGGCTGTTTTGATGTAAGCTAAATGCATCTCCCCACCACCAAACCTTGGTGTGGTCAGACGGAGGGTGGGGGCTAGCTGCAGGAGGCAGGAGGAAGAAACACGGCTGCTTCCAGCTTCTCTTGGTGCGAACTCACCACTTCAACTTTGCAAGCTGTAACAACCATGGCAACAAGGCCAGTTACACTGAAAATTAAATGGGTTCAAGGTCTAGGTTCAATGAAACAGTTTCTACCCACACTGCTCTCAGAGCGAGAGGCTCCACAGCAAATTTGTGGTTAGCCTGCTGAAAGCCCCCAGGAATTGCTCAGCCAGTCTGTTCTCGTCAACAAGGAAATTCCTGTCCTTGGGTTTTGGTGGGTTTGGTTTTTGGTTTTTTTTTTTTTTTGTTTTGTTTTTGGTTTGTTTTTTTGTTTTTGTTTTTGGTTTTTTTAATGCTCTGTCTAATCTAGGGGAGGGTTTGGGGCAAACAAATCAAAACCCAGGTGCCCTGGGCATTCTCCTCCCATAGCCCATCATGCCCTGCAAAAAAGCAGCAGTGCACTGTTGCTGGGATCTGGGTAGTGTGACCAGTGTCAAATGTCCACCCTCCCTTCATAATTTTTAATAACTCCACATGTCTGGGGTCTTTGTTTTTTCATGTCATTCATCAGCCAGTTATGTGTGAAGAAGATAAATAGAGGCACTATTGCCCCCCACTTGCACTGACCCCCAACATCTGTATCCCAAGCAAACTCCGCGAAGGTCAGTGAGGAAATGCAGGCCTGAACATGAGGGAGAACTAGAGGACTAGGGAGGGAGGAAAACCTCATTTGCTACAGGATAAGTCCTTACCTACAGCTGTGTTACTCTGTGAATTTAATGAAGGATGCTGTTTCTCACCACGTCATGAAGCTGGTTTTCACTAGTCCTGAGCTGGGGAGCACTGGGGGCTCCTCATGCAGGTGTTCCCATGCAGAAGTTCAGGATTGCATCCTGCTGTACCTTCTGCACCGAGAGGAGTGCAGCTCAAGGTTACCCTACAGCCTTGCTGCAGAGGGGAACTGGGACATGACTCAGGGATTCTGCATCAGCTGGTCCTCTCCCCTGCTCTGCCCAAAGCAGCATCTTCAGTTTCAGGAGCCTTTGAGCAGGTACACAATGAATCCAGGATTGAAACAGAGCAGCAAGGAAGACCTGCGAGGTACCTAGCATGCACTCAGTATCTCACACCCCTGCTCAGTGCAGGGAAGAAGAACACGTGCTACAGTTCGGCTGTACAGCCCCCAGGCTCCCTTACAGCACAGGGGCCCCATGCAAAAAAAAAAAAAGCCTGGGAGAAGACTCATTCATGATCAGGAGACGCCGAGATGAAAGATAACTGATAGTATCTGTAGCTGTGTGATAGTTGTCACACAGGACATTATTGTATTTTGTATTCTGACTTTCAGCCTCTCTCCCCTATTTTTTCTAAATGGCAGCATCAGCGTTAATTGCAAAGCGCTGTGTGGGAGTTCCAATTAAGCAGCTTTCACTGAATGGTACTAGGATATATTTTAAACCCTTTACGGGGTTATGCATATTTTTAACTCTTGGAAGAACTTTGTTTCCAAGGAAGTACATTGCTGATAAGACCAGCTCTGTAAATAAAGACGAAACCAGCTTTTTCAAGGTGGGAGTAATTTCATGCTCAAAGTGAGCAGGAAGCATATAGCTTCACAGCATATTTGCATTAGTGGCAGCCTCCTCAGCAGCATAAATTGCATCACCATAGAGCAATATTTACTCTCTGAAAGCAGAAACATATCTATATGCTAAGGCAGAGCCATGACTTTTAGGGAACCATTCAGTTGCTACCGAATCCAGCTTCTGCTGCAAAACTTCACTAAGAAATTTGGAGACTTAAGTTTTAGACTTTCTAGCTAAAAGAAATATTGTTTCTTTTTAAAAGTTGAACTAACACTCATCTCCCTCCCTGAGTTTGGAAGAGGCGCTGAGGAAGCAATGAGACAAATGTTGCAAGGTGCCACAATGACACTGCAAGTATGACAATACTTTGTGTTCCTCCCAAAGTCCTGACTCCCCAAATCTTCACACCACAAGCTCAACTGTCTATGGAGGAAATTATGTTTCTTCCTCTCAGTTTCAGAGAAAGCTTTAAAAGTGCTAACACAAAAAACTCAAGAACTAGAAGGCAAATGAAAACATGATTAATCACATTGGTTTTGAAGGCACGTAGTATGCAGATTCCCGAGTGTTAATCCTCAAAGCTGAGTTTGATTCTATGACTTTCAACACTCTTATGTGTGGAAGTGCTGATCGCTCCAGCAGAACCAGGCTCCTTACGCTGCCCAGCCGGAAACTGTCTCCCCATCCCTGCAGTGAGAAGATCCCGGCTGCCCTGCTGCCAGGACCTCCTACCATCCCTCAGCAGCTTTGCCAGTGCAAAGGCATGGGCTGCACATGAAAAAAATAAGGCACACGATTTTCAGCTGTGGCACATGAAATTGAAAGTGTAGGGAAACAGCATAAATGGACACTGAGACAGGAACGAGACAGAGGACAATCTACACTTTATATTATTAACACATCTGGTTAATTCAATGGATCTACTGGGGCTTTTTTTCCCCTAATGGGAAACAAGCTGCCACAGGATTTTTAATTTTGTGCATCAGAGCTCTGGTTGCCATCCAGAAGTGGGGACCTTGATAACAGGGTCTTGCTACATGTCCAAGATGATAACACACAAGGGCGGGTGTTAGCAACATTTCTTCTGGGTACCATACAAGGTATCCAGATGAGATGAGGGACACAGAGGCTTCACACCTTTCACTGGAGAGCTGTTATCACTGCTGCATTACAGCTGTGCCTTGTGGGTTTATTGGCTCCCCCTCACCCTAGACTCAGCGCCACTACTCAAGCTCAATGGGATGGGGTAGTGGAAAGTTATAATCAAACATTCAATAAATAAGGAGGGGACCAACAAGTAAATCCATCACAGCTGCTGATGGTGCCTGAGATTGGATCTAGTCTACTGGACCCAGTCATGCTTTGGGATAGTGGTGATCTCCCATGTGTAGCACGAACTGAGGAAAAAAACCACAACCTCAGAGAAGGGCATGAAAACCTCTTGGAGGCTTTGGAAAACAGGTATTTGCACTGGATGAACTGCAAAGACCTTTGGGCGTCATGAAAAATTGG
The DNA here is from genome assembly GCA_031468815.1 of Morus bassanus. Classification (NCBI taxonomy): domain Eukaryota; kingdom Metazoa; phylum Chordata; class Aves; order Suliformes; family Sulidae; genus Morus; species Morus bassanus. Next base: position 49,784,255 of record CM062567.1, on the reverse strand, counting down.
GATGGATGAAGGTTTAGAAAAATGGTGGAAGGAATAGTTTGGGAAGAGGGCAAATAGAAAATAGGAAGTGGACACCCACACAAAAAAGGGATGGCACTAACAGAAAAATGTAGCTGAATCTGGAAAGCATCATCAGCGTACAACCACAAAGACAACTCATTCATCTTCATTTACTTTAACACTTTGTTTATTGCTCCATCACGGTTGCTGTCCCATTCCAAAACTTAACAGTTCCTATACAGAACATGTTTAGGCAGACTGCCAGTGTCAAAGCTTTTTTTTTTTTTTCTTTTTTTTTTTGACTAGAAAATTTGAATTTGGGTCTAGACTGCCTGGAGACAAGCATTTCAGAAAACACTTCTTCCTCCCTCATTCTTCCCTAACCCCAGATATGCCCATCTGATGGGCTCTGCATCATGGCACCTGCCAGAAAGACAGTAATACAGGCTCATTTTGATCTTTTACCTTTCTGCTCAATCAACCCTCCTATATTCACCTTTTTTTGTCCTGGGAGAGAAAAAAAAAACAAAGAGAAAACAAACATGAAGATCCCTGCAAGCTGAAGTGTTATCTCAGGAGTCACAGAAAGATCAACATTGACTTTCACTGGCTGCTCCCCCAAGCCCAGGCTGTACCTGTTGAAGCCTAGAGCCTGGGCATAGAGCAGCAGTACAGCACAGTTAACTCTCCAGCCGCCAGGCAGGCCCTGCTGTGCTCCCCCTTCCCCCAAGCCTTCCTTTCCTAAGGAATCAAGTTTAATAAGTTTTTGCTCTGCCTGAGCAAAGATCAACCTCAGAATTCACACCATTAAATGCTAAAGTGTAGGAAACTAAACTTTGTTTCCTGGGAGCCTGTTCTGCCCTGTCTCTCTGTTGTTGTCAAAAGGACAAGTTCAAAAAAAACTAGAAAAAATGGCACAGTGAGCTCAGTTGCATTTCTCTGGTCTAGACATTGCCCCAAAGTACCCAGAGAGACCTGACTCCCCAGGTCAGTCTGCCCAACCCAGGGCATCCAGCGCACTCCTACAGCAATGGGGGTCCTCGCATTCCAGACAGGGAACTGCTGCTTTGGTGGAGGACCAGGAAAATTGGTGGCACAAACCAGGCTCCCTCATCCACTGCTTCAGCCCAGTCCTCGGAAGGTGCTTTTCCTTGCCCCAGGACAAGCCTGTTTTGCAGGGGACAATAGGGCACAAGGGGAGACAGCAGAGAGGGCATGCCCTCGCTCTGCCCATGGGTCTCTAGGCATGTGGCATGAGATTAACTCAACTGACCCTGTGTTCCCAGGAGACATGAGTCAGGGTGAGTCAGCTCACATGCGACCACCCTCTCCACTCTCAGCTGCACAAGAAACACTGTATTATTGATGGCAAGCTTAATGAGGAGATGGAAACAGCGATGGACAACAATTTTACTCCACGGTGGTGCACACGCAGGCTTTGGTGCCCAGAAATGCTTCGTGTCTCCTTCCCCACTGCCTGCAGACACGACATGTGTCCCAAGGAGATTTCCAACCAGGGTTGCTCCTCCTGAGAGCTGCACCTCCGAAGAAAGATGTTTCTTCCCTGTGCAGGATGACCAGCTTTCCCCTTTCCCACCAGCAAGCTAATGGAGACCCTCCAGGACAGGACCTGCCACCTATGAAGACCCACCATCAATCTTCTCCCCATCTGCAACCAGCTTGTTCTTCCTCCCAGCCAAAGGGGAAAAAACCCACCCAGGCCAGGCTCCAAAGAAATGTACCATCAGATATCGACTCTGCTGCAGTTCATGGGCAGTGATGAACCCACAGGAAAGGATGAGGCCACTGAGGAGCACAGCAGGCTCGACCCCAGATCCACACGCACCGCAGATGGTTGTTTGGGGGGGGGGGGGCAGGCAGGGGGCGAGCCTGGACTGTGTTTTTAAGGTTGTATTTCTGCCTGGTTTAGCACACATTAGTCTTTTTGAGTTGATTGCAATCAAGCCACCCCGGTTTAGCCTCTTTCAATTGGAAAAAAATGGCAGCTAGGTCAGTTTCTGCAAGACCGTGGAGTAAATTTGCGTAAAAAGATGGAGAAACTGCAGTTAATGACCCTGCTTGGGTTTTCCAGCCAGGCAAGCAGATTTTCCTTGTGGTCCCTGCTGTTGTGTACTGCAGACTCTTTTCCTTCGGAAAGGTGGTAGTTTAAATTGGAGTTAGACTTACAGTACCTGCCAAGTTCAACATGCCTCTGAGACAAACACGGCTCTGTCCGTGAGAGGCCCCGCATCGCTGAGGCTATGCAAAGGCCAGCTCAGCTATGGAAAACAGCGGGGAGGGGACTTGGCTGTGTGAAAATGCAACCGCTTCTTGCAATGTAGACATAAACTTTTCAAGGAAGGGTTGCTGGAAGGGCAGAGACAAATGTGAAATACAGGCCTGACTGTTTTTTTTTTTTATTATTATTATTATTATTATTGCAAGAGTTCATTCCCAGTTCCCCCATGCTGCACACAGGCATTGCTCTGTGTGCTGGCTGCCCCTGCGCCAGGACCACTCAGCCCCAGGACTAGCAAGTTTCAGCCCTTTCCAGCAGTCATGCCACATGTCCTAGGCTTGGAGCCCATCTCACCAAGTCCCTGTCCCCACCAAGCTGTGTCCCCAGCAAGAGGGGATGGAGAATGACTGGGACCCATACACTCTCCAGGATCTCTGAACTGCCTTTCCCGGGTGCTGCTGGCGAGAAATCAAAGCACCCCAGGCAATCCCCTTGGTACAGGATTTTTGGGTGATCCTTCAGAGGCCAGTTTCAGCAGCATTGATTCCTCCCTTGACGTTAAAGGGGAAGAGGCAGAGCACCCCAACCTCCCCCAGCTGCCTGGTCAGGCATCAGTGGATGCAGGACCTGCAGCACTGCCCGGGAAGGAGTGGCTTGCTCCCTCTTCCCGTTCTTGTTTCTCAGGGGGGAATGGCCATGGTTTGCTCTCTTCATCTTTAAAGCTTGTGGTAGCCCATGCTGAAGTGCTGAGCTCCTATACTCAATGCAAGGCTATGGCCTTCTGACAAAATGGTCTGTCCTTGGAAAAGCCTGACTCAAAGAAACAGAGACTTCCTGTGGAAATGCATCCATGTCTACAAAAGTTTCCTTAGGTACCTGCCTGGACCTGGTCTTGCCTGACTTGTCTCGCTTGTTTGCCTTCTCTCTATGGTTTTGCCTGGAAAAGCCCCAGACCGGCTCCACAGTTTGAACGCTGCTCTGCCCAGCTCCAAGTAGGAATGTGGTGGATCTGTGTCTCACATCCTAGCTGAGTGCTCCAGCTGTTGGGTAGGTTTTTTCTCCATTACATGCCTCCTTCTTGTTCTTTCACTGCAATCCGACACCCAAGAAACCCATCTGAACTTCCTTAGTTTCTCTGCCCATATGACTCACTCTCAGACTACCAGTAGATCCAGCTGAATTATTCACTGCAATCTTTATCATTAATCCAACCTATTTGCTGAGCCAGCCCTGATGGGTGAATATATTTGTCATTCCTAAGTGTTTGTCAAAGTAGCCTGCATGAGCCATTTAGCCCAGGGCCATTTGTAGTAGCTATTTGTGTTCCTTTCCATTAAAACTCATCTCTTCTGTAACGGTCAGTACAAGCCCTGTGCAGCGCTGAAACCCCGTTTGGGTGCTGTTTCGAGCACCTTGGTGCAGGGCACATTCCCCTGACCCGTTTCTGCTTTAGCAGCCTATCTGCACTCCCAGGATGGCACAACGCAGCTTGGCAGAGTGCAGCACTAGCTCCCAGAGGTGGAGTTATAACTCCCCAAATTAATGTTTTTCTGCTCTATAACTATTTTTTTTTTTAATTCTCTCCAGTCATAGCTTTTCCTGGCTACAGACACCAGAGTTACGTGGGTTTTCTGTTTGCTTCTTCAAAAGCGCACAGGGGTTTCTGTTTGCTTCTTCAAAAGTGCACGTGCATATGGGTGGAGAAAATGTACTAAATGCCAAAGATTATATTTCTCCAAGTGTTGTAGCAGGTTCTATGGTTACGGTCACAGAGAGCAAAGGAAATGCAAATGCTGAAGTGGCCGCAGGAGCTGGAACTGAGCCTCTGTGCATAAGATTGGCCTGTATTTAAGATGACTGGCTATAGGCTAGGTGATCTGTTTGAAAATATAACCTGTGCAGAGTGTTGAAGCCTAATCTGTTGGGGGAGTCATTTCTGGTGATGGCTGCCTAAAAACTACACACTGTGTTGCTTGCTTATTTCCATTTCCTAAACCCCAGTAAGGATGTGCAACATCCTCAGTGGCACAGAACCCTTTATAGTCACCATGTAGCTCATCGTTATTTGCTAACTATGCAATATGTGTTTAATATAAATTGAGCTATTAACTATGCATGTGTATTGCAATTTGAAGGATTCACCCCCTATTAAATATGGGGTAATGTGGCAAAAAATCCCTATTAGTGACATATTTGTTGTAAATCCTGACAAGTTAAAAAAGGCCCTCAGCTAGCCAGTCAACTTTGGATAAAAAATATTAACATTTAACCTGGAAAATGGGAAAGCTGAGCCCAGCCCGGTCCCTGCAAATGTAAATAAAATTCAGCTTTTGAGATGGGTGGTGTTTGAATGGAGCCCTGGATTAGCCAGACAGCACTAACTTCATTCCTTCAGACTCCATGACCACGAGGATCCCAGTGTGTGGTGGCTGTTACACATAATGACAGAAGAGACAAACTGCTTGAAAACTCTTCCAAATTTAAACCCACAGAAGTCAAAGCTGATTACACCAGACATGCATTTGTCCTGTAAACTGCTGAAAAGCATATAATCAGTTATTTTCTTTGCTTGCAAGACAGAGGCTCCAGCCTCAGACATGGCCACAGCACACAGTCAGTGAGGACCACACTCTGGAGGGATGCACAAGGTTAGCACTAAAGCCATACCCACCCTGCATGCATGCTCACATCTCCTCCTGGCATTTTTCCCCATTCTCTGTTTGCCACAGCCATCCCTGGATTACACAGCCTGTTTCTGACCAACTTCTTTAACCATCCTCTGATGAAAGAGGGATGATCAGCCTCATGTGTAGCATCAACAGCAGGATGCACATAGGCAGGTGCTCCAGAGCTGCTGATCCACTCGCAGTTCACACTAATTTACTTTCTGTCCATACCTTGATAGTACGACACCTTTGCCTGGCCAGAGAGGACTCTGCTTTCACCGTGCCTCCATCAGGACCATACAATAAAAACATAGTGTGTCAAGACATCAGATTTCAGAGGTTTTGCCTGTAAATTTTTTAGCCTCTGATAATGACTTTTTGCAAACAGGTGATAAAATGCAATTGGTCCCTCCATTTTAAATGACAGTGGTATACGATAAGCACCCCCAAGAAGAAGAAATATATTGTTCCACAGCTAGACATATTCATAGTTTTAGACCTACATGTTGCATTAAATGAGTTGCCATCAATCAGCTAGGAAATACTTTAGGTCTGTGAAGCATGCCGTGTTTTAGAGAACCAAACGATGTACTGCAGAGCCCTTCATCATCAGGACAGGGACACTGCTCTGGGAAATGGTTGTTTCCAAAGATAAAGCCTCATGGATCAAAACTCAAGCTGAGAAATAACAGTAAAATTACACTGACACTCTGAAATGGCCCTGGATCAGCTCCCAGAAACACACCATTAACAAAGGCATTGCAGGACGTCTCTACTTGCTGTGCTGCATGGTGGCTCCCTGCTTTTCTCCCTCTCTTCCTCCACGTGGGCACGAATCCCATTGTCACAAGTGGTAATTCTGCCCAGGTAGAAAGACAAATTTATGTCACCAAAAGGAGAACTTTACCATAGGACCTATTTTTTGGGATAAATGGGCAGTCTTGAAATTTATAGATGTTAAACTTCTGTGGCTAGGGCTCATATTTGCCTCATATCTACATAAAAGACTATGCCAGCTTTGTGCACGTGATCTCTGCAGATCTTTACTTGCAACTTGGATGTTAATGCAAGCTGGGAAGGTATCTCTGAGGGGAATGAAATCCTTTCTTGCCTCAATCCTGCAGCAGAGACTACTCCAGGAGCAAGGTGAGCACACCAGGACAGTGGGAGGTATGGCATAAACATCACCATCTTTCCCCAGCCTTCCTAGTAATCAGATCCCAAGGATCCACCTTGGAACTCCCTACAAGTTCAAAATTTGTCTTTGCAGGGAAATGATGACAAAATAAACCAAGTGTTGAATGCAAAGTCCATTCACCGTTGTAGAAAAGCTGCTTTTATACATGCTTTTCTTCCAGAGCAGAAATGTTCAGAGAGGAACTACCGTAGAACCGTGTTGGTCTGCATGGACCAGACCTCAACAGGCTTTCACAGGGCAAGACAAATATTACACTCTTGCCAGCACCCTGGTTGCAGCATGCTGAGCAGGTACTGCTAGAAGAAAAGGAAAAAAAAAAGAATATGACATCCTCTTCTCTAGGCATGGCTTTGTAAATCTGAATCAAAGAAAGCTTGTGGAGCTTGATAGATGGAAACCAGAAACACAGAGCAAAGTACTCAGCATTGAATGGACACGGGGCAAGCAGAGAAGACTGGCAATGACACAAATTTTGAACACTCCACTGCTGTTGTACGTCAACTCCTACTTAAAACATGATTCTGGAGTAAGAGATCCCAGAAATACATGGGAATCATACCCACTTTGCTGCATGACCCCATAAGTGGTGGCAGTGGCAGCAGCCTGGGACAGAAGAAAGCATGGGAACTGCTTCAGCTGCCCTTGCTGCCAGGAGAAATTGCCATACAACCACAGCCCCTAGTTCCCTGCAGCAGTTCTGCCTCCAACTGCCAAAGTGTGACGAATCCCATCACCACCCACTCCATGCCCATGGGTGCTCCCAGCTGCACACAGAGGTGCCGGGGATGAAGATGAGGAGGGCCGCAGGAAGGGGCCAGCAGCTGCAGGGAGTAACAGATGGCCTCAGCCTTCCCATGGCAGCTGCAGTTGTGTCTGTTTAGAAATTGCTGCAAAGTGCCAATTTTCATTACGTGAAGCACTGAATACTTGTCTGGTCGTAAACATATTTCACCACAACCTACACAAACCAGATCTTGAACAGCAACCTGGAGATTAAATGAAATTATATTAGCCTGGGTCTATTTTTGAATCAGGTTTTAACCATTCTCTCTTTTTTACACCTGAGCAATTTTCATGCAGGCCCTCTCCCTGCTCACTGCTGCAAACACATAGGAAGCTGAGCCCAGAAAACCAACACAGGACAAAGCTAACAGGATTTAAAGAAGACAGAGGATGTGTGGAGTTCTACCCGCTCCTGGCAGCAATCCTTCCTGGGGACCAGAGCATGGCTTTGTTTAAGGGTAGGGACAGATGACTGCACCATCAGAAATTGCCATGCTTTCAGCCGAGATACGTTATCAGTGCACACTGGTCACCTTGGATAAAGAATTACTTGAAAGGAGTTATTTTCACAGGAACAAAACTCACCTTGCTTCCAGGCAGTGATCTGCAACCAACCGCAGGAACAGGAGGGGCGGGTGAAGGAAGGGAATTGAATGCTTAAACAATTGGCTGCATATTCTGAAATATTTTACATGTAAAATAGATTAAAGAATACCATGAGAAGGAGAGAATATGGAACAGCAGGTTCATGATTACTGGCGTTGGTCTAACATGCATTCATGGTAAGGTCAGAGCACACAGGAAAACCTCATCTTAAGAAAATAAAAAAGCTCAGTTCAGATCCGTGTGTATCCAAGAGTTTTAAGTCTTTTAAAGAATTATGATTAACCTGAATGACAGCATTTGGAGTTCCAGGAGAGCTTAGTGAAGCAAATCATGCTGAACTAAAATTAGCAGCATCTAAAATTCAGCTGTCTACTGGCATCCTCACACAATGCTTCCCTGGCCCCACAGCCATCACATCACTCAGCTTTTCCAGTGCCGTCAGCTCCTTGCTTTCAAAAGCATTGCTGAGTGAATTGCTGCTGTTCACATGCAGCCTGCACCTGCCTGGAGTCAGCAAGCCCAATTGCTAGACAGGGGTTTGTGTTATATTTTTCCAATATTTCCTCCAATGTTTATTTGCTGATTGTTTTCCAGGCAGCTGGAATTCAAGATGTGAAATGTGGACTGTCTGTCAGTGAAAGGATGGAAAAAGACCAGACATAATAGGACGAGATCATAGGTCTAGAAATATGCTGGAATCCCACATGGCTCAAAATGGACATGAACCATGTCCTGAGAAAAGCAAGGAGGGGTTTATCATGGTCCACAAGATATAGGGCAGTAAGATATGGTTAAGGTCTGCTTCTAGGGGACTTAGCACAGAGAATGAGTGTGGAAATAAAGTTTTGTGGCTCTGCCCTAGATCCCATGTGTTCACAGCATCTGTGCACAAGAGTATGGCTGGACTCACTCACCCTAAGCATCTTTTCAGCTCCAGACTCGCTATTCCCATTTGCTGCCTACAATCCCATAGGCACACAGGCCAAGCTCTGAACCATGCTTAAGCACTCACTGCCCTGGCCCAGGCCCATGCTTTTGCTCACAGGGTCTGGAGGGACTGATGTGACTGTGCTATAGACTGGTTCGCCAGCAGTAATCCCAAAGCCAGCTGCAGTTGGGAACTTTGAGCCCAAACTGTGTCTTAGCTAAGAGCCAGCACCATGGATGGAAAGTACTCAAGCAAAGGGATCCAGTGTTTGTCACCTCACAGAGCCCAAAGAGTGCCTTATGAGGAGTAACTTCTCCTAGGGAGGATGAAAAGGATGACACCAGGCATTAGGACAGAGTAGCAATCTAGCTTCCCGTGCAGCATTCATTTCCATCTGTAGAAAACCCCTCAGAAATGCTGGGAAATGCTGAATGTGAGGTTTTTTGCCTGAAGGAGCAGTAAGGTAGGAAACTTGGCAGAAGATGCACAGTGCACTGGTAGCATCTAGAGAGTAAGACAACTTCACCACAGCTTGCCAAAACGGTGGGCAAGCAGCACAGTAGCAGTCAAAATGCGAGGCCAGCAAGCACATGTTGGAACAACCCATGGAAAAGGCAAACCAGAAAACTGCATCACTTCAGGAAGACAGGGTGGCCAGCAATAAATCAAGGATGAGGCAGGGGGAATCCAAAGAGGGCAGAGAAAGAGAAGGAGGAAGCAAGATTTACCCACATTACAACAAAAGAGACAACAAAGCTAGGGAAAAAGTAAGAATATAGGACATAAATGAATGGTATTTAAAAGCTATACGGAATTTCTCCTTGTATCACAATGCAGACATCATTCAAAGAATCTGTCAGGGAGCAAAACAGAGACAAGAAAACACACATACTGTGGAGCTCACAGCCATCAAGGCCACAGATCTCTCATGACTCATGTCATTAAATCTTCATATGCACAACTAAATACCAAGAGAGTTTCAGGAGCAATAAAGAGCCACATGTCCCACGATCACACCAATGTCAATAATGGACATGAGGCAAAGACTCACCTCTTGTAGAAGACTCCATATCTACCTATTGCAAGGGTTTTTCACTCATCCCCGTGAGCATTTCACATCAGATACAACACTGGACTGGAGAGACCACTGGACCTACCTAATACAGTAATTTCCATACTACTATTTTTTCTGACAGCCTTGATCTTCTGATGTCTTACAGTGGAGTTTCTTCTCACCCATATCCCCTTTCTGCACAGACACATGCTATCTACATCCTTGTGATGAGGTATTTTCACAGGCTTGCCCAAGTACAGCCTTTGAAAGAAGAGCTGCAGTCAGGAGGATGTCTGGGTGCCAATGGAGCCTGCTGTGGACTACCTGGTGGAAAAAGGCACAACTTATGGACAAGAAGCAGTGCAAGCCACAAGATGAGAAAGAAGAGAGTGAGGAAAGGAGGATGTCCAGATGCCGGTCCTGCCTGGCACAACAGCCAGCTGCATGCTTCATTTTCTCCATCTCCACATCCTCCCAGGCTCCATTTTAGGCTCTGCAAACACCTTTTCCTGATACCATTTGCTGTTGAGTGCAAAGGAGTTTGTCTGCCTCCTAAGGTCCTCTGGAGCACCTTTCCTCCATGCCTCCACCAGCCCCACCACCTTATTTTATGCATCTTCCCATCTCCTTGAGGTGGTTCACAGGTCACCATCAGCCCTGACCGTTCCTGCTCACCTGCTCCCACCTGGATACAGGCAGTGACACTCAAGGCTTTTATCAGCTTTGAGAGCAGATTTCCATGGCTACCACAATGCTTAGCCATGCCAAGCCAGCACTGACTTCCGAGAAAACTTCCTGCCCCAATAGCCGTCTTACCTTGCCATGGAACATGAAGCATGGACACATTCCACTGGGACCACCAAACCAAATGTTTTTTTATGGTGTGCAAGTGGCAAGTAGGATCCCCAGAAGCTGATAAACCAACCAAGGTAAAGCAGGCGGAGGAGAACACTTTTGCTCAGAGCAGATAGACGTTGGTTAAGAAACAGGCATAAAAAGCAGTTTGAGGCACAATCATTCAGGCCATTACTCCTGTATTTAGGCTGCCCAACATTTTGCATAATAAAAAATTTGTGCAGGTTTCTCGAAATGTTTGGAGATGACTATTATTTGCAGATCTCAAATGCAGCAGGTAGAGCCATCCGGCTAAAGCCATGCCTTTTCCTAGACTTGAGAACTGCTATACCAATTTTGTTACAGTAGATAAGGCATTAAAAATGAATAATCGTTTTGCTCCCCCTCATTCCCTCCCCCACTACTCTTCCCCCTCACCACATGAGTATGCCTCAGAAACCTTTTAGCACTGAGCCAAAATACCTCACAGCAAAGTAGTGCCCCTTCTAAAGGCACTGGGGTCACACACTGCTTGAACTCCAGTGCCACATATTGCACTGGGGATGCTGGGGACCAAGGGAAGAGGAAAGGAGGGGGATGGAAAACAAAAGCAAAGGATAGAAGCAGAGGAACAAGGGCTTTGTCACAGCAGCCATTCTCAGGCCTGGCTTGAGGGCTGTTGTTTGCCATTGGGAAACTGCACGCAAAAAACTTCCCCTGCAGAAATGTCAAGAAGGGTATGAAGTCAAACACTTGGGACTTGGGAAATGCCAGCTTTCCCAGAACACCTTTTCTTCCACATACACAGTGCAATGAAGTGCTGTATTTTTCCACAGGACCCCTGCCTGATCATTAGCCCAAGATGGAGGCAAAGGGGAGCAGAATCCAGACATGAACAGTCAATTACAGCATTTCTTAACTTTTGACCAATGGGCTTTAACTGCAGGACCCCTCTTTTACTATTTGTATGCGTCAGTATGTTGATGCACACACATACACGGACACACACAAGGTATATTTTCAGCTGCCAATAGTGTGCAGAGCACTGCTGGGAGCAGGGAAGCCACGCAGGTTGTGCAAGCTGAGACACAAATGCTGCCCCCCCCCCCCCCCCCCCCCCCCCCCCCCCCCGCCCCAGCAGACAGATAACACATCTCTCACAAAGAGCAGTGCTACACCCATCAGCTGAGTCACAGGGGTTAGGTACCCAGGCAACTATTTCATTCCTTTTGTTCTAGCATGGTTTCTGGGAGGCCTGGGAAGAGGCAGCACAGTTACACAGGACATGAGAAAGCAGCAGCACTTACTTCTGCCACCTTCCTAAGCCTTTCCAAATGAGCGGTTTGGGCCAGTTATTCCTCCACCAACCAGCAGAGGTGTCCTCTCAGTCAATGCACTGATTTAGCAGGCAATGAAGGAACAAGCGTTCCCTCCTGCTCTGCATGCTTAAAGAGAGGGTAGCATTGACCAGAAACATGTTACCTCACAAGACTAGACACTTGTCATGCATCAGCAGATGTAGCCTCCAGGTTTATTTGAAGTTACAGATATTTTTCCTGCTTTTAGGGAAGGACTGCCAACAGTTTGTTGCAAATGTCCTCTCCAGTAGCAATGGGTCACCCAAGTCCCATGGCAGCATTAGTTTGCTGCCTGGATAAGCACAGATCTTGTAATCAGGAGAGGGTTTTGCAAAGGCCCTTGGTGGCTTTCACTGCCTAGGGACAGGAGGCAGATAAGCTGTGACTTTACAAGTTTTGTACAGACCAGTTTCAACTTTTCCTCTCTGGGCCACACAGACTTTTGCCTGAAGCACTGCTACTTTAAAAAAAAAAAGAAAAACACAAACCAAACTTAAGCTGCTCAACAGATTTGTTGGCAAGATATGGATCTTACAGTTAATTCTGTCTGAGTACTTGTTAGACGTACTTATGTACATGCATGTTTTTATTTACAGAAGACTGGCACACCCATGTCTGGCTGACTTCATAGCCTTTGTTCCAGAGACCTGGCAGGACTTTCTGAAAACAGGATCCCACATTAAAACCTATTATTCCATTTGCAAATAATGAGGTTTAATTTTGCTTTCAGTAGGTATCCAGAGCAGTAAATCTTGACTGTTTGAGTGTTCACAGCTCATGAACGCAAGAGAGGTGTGAACACAGATAAAGCAAGCGTATTTTTAAGTCAGAGCAAATACTCACAGAAAATGTACTGCATTCTTCCAGCCTGCTAACCGGAGACTGAGCCGGGCTGCTCTGTTTACTCTGGAACAGAGTGACTCCCATCTGTGCAAGAGTTAGACAGAGGCTCATAAAACTGACCAAGTTATTTGTCACAAATAATTTTAGAGATTTAGGCCTTCGGCGTTTACAGTTTGCTTGCAAGCAAGGTTCTTTTTTAAACAAACCTCTTCTGTATTCATAACAATTTGGCAAACACTCTGGGCAAACAAATTTCAGCCTCCCGATTGTTTGCAAGCTGTGTCCATTTGCTGTCATTAGTTCTGTTGCAGAGTGGTGGACTCCAAGTTCCTGCATGAGAAGGAAGAGTTTACCCCTGGGCTAGGCAGAAGCAGGCAGTCCAGCCTTGATCAGCAATACTCTGGTGGAAAGCGCACCCTGCCTGGACAAATGTACATATCTGCCACATCCTCCACTGTAGGACTACCAGCTAACAGGTCTGCTGTAAACTCCCAAGACAACCAGGAGCGACTGGTGCTGTTGTGATAGGTGCTTATGATATTTTTGACTGGTGAAACACTTATTTGCTGGAAATAAAAAAAATAAAAGGGCAGTTTCAGGGTGGCCAAAGTATTTGTAAATTCAGGCAGCTCCACTCTGCATGGACTATTTGAACATTTAGCAAGCCGGAGACAGGTAGACTGAGGGCAAACTGTTCCAGCTGCTGCTGATTGAGGTGAAAAGGTTACCACTCCCAAGCACACTTCACTGTCCCAGCCTTTCCCCACACCAACAGTAGTTATCACATTCACTTTTTTATCCAGTTTAAACAGTTTGTTTGATTACTTCCAAACTCAAACCTGTAAACCCTCCAGCTTAATAATAATAAAAAAATAAACCTAAGAACATACTACTATTAAAAATATTTTTTAAAATTTCCCAGACCTTTAATCATTACACAATCGACAGAAAGTTACACAAATATGGTAAAGTTACACAGCGGTAGGAACTGATGACAACAATGTGGGAAGAAAGTTATGACAACCAGCTGGGGACGGAGATGAGAGAATAAGCAATCTGGACCAACAGCTGGAACAAGCCATCAAGGTCAACAGCTGGAACAGGGATTCAAAGGGAGAGCAGACAAGTTCATGGAAGAGAAATATCTTGGGTGTTACTAATATATAGAAACTGCATTTGACTCAAAAAATCCCTGAAGATAGTTGAAGGCTGGGAGCACACTCAGGAAATGCATACTTGGCATGCTTGAAGTCTTCTCCAGGCACCCACATGTGGCCACTGCTGGAAGCAGATCCAGCAGATCCTTGGTCTGGCACTAGAGAGATACTTGACACCTGGCTAGACAGACGTGGTGGGCAGCCCACACGCCTGAGGAGTTAGACAGCTTAGTTCAAATCTCTGTTTCAGTTCCAGCTCAGAAAGTCCAGTGAAGACACTATTCATTTGGGTAGTAATGTTGTGGGGCTAGACTGTGGGAAGAGGGGGAAGGTGGTAATGGGCCTTGAATGCTATCTGCTAAAGATACACCCAAGCAGTGCCTTTTTTAAGGATCCTTAAAGACCATGAAGCAAGTGATGCCGATGCATGAGGAATATAGGCCCATGACAGGTCTGTTTTCTGCGTCTCCTACCAAGGATACAGGTGTCCCTGTGATCAAGTAACATTTGCTAATACATTCTTCCAATGAAGCACGTTTCTAGTCCTTAGAATCTCTCCTAACAGTTTTACAAAAGTAATATCGCCTCCACTTCTTAAGGTCAAAAAGACTTTTTTTTAACAAAGGCTGTTGGAGCAAGTGGGATAAGTGACAGTGTCTAGATTTGATCTGCATCATTAATACTGACTTCTAAAGAAGGCAGTTCACACAGGGCAGGTGACAGGATCAAATATATTGTTTAAGCGGGCACAAGAAGAATAACCATCTGTCTTCCTTGCATCCTGAAGCTCTGCAGAGCGTGTAAACGACAACACTTTCATGTCACTAGATCAGCCAGTCGGAACAGTCCTGGGACCAGTTCTTTCAGCAGTTAGTATGGCTCATACACAATCTCCCTGCCAGGGAATCACAAGGTCTTTTTCTAGACGTGCTAAGAGAACTAAAGCATCACTTCTCATATATACTGCAGTCACCTGGGTAGTTTGTATTTATACTATTGGGCCCTGCCAGGCAAATGTGAGGCTAGTGAAATGTATGTTGTGGGCCACACATCATAAGCCAACAAAACATGTTCTCCTATGGCATGGTGGAATCAATTTTCTGGAGTATCAGGAGTATATTCAGCCCTTGATGTCATATTTAACTTCTGTCTGGCACTGGCAAACCTTTAAACATGTTTAGCTCACATGTGAGGACATGGAGAAGAGGTGAAAGGTTTGGTAGAATCTCAGTATGTGTTCAAGTCAGAGAGCTTTAGTTTTTGAAAGACATTTGGGACTTGCACAGACAAACCTTGAGGGATCTGCAACTTGCACTGAACTACTGAAAGCCAGGTACAACATCAAGACATGAACTGGACAAACCCCATGCCTCAGGCACTGGTCCCAGGAGCAGTTTGCCAAGTCAGCCTCATGTCCACCCTTTCCAAGGTACCTGAGTTCACTGGCTATTGCAAAACTGCTGCCCAACGCCGTTAGGAATGCCTGTCTTAATGGAGAGAGTGGTAAGTCCCACAATTTGTGTTGTGATTTCTACAGCAGAGCTCCACGTATCATCCCGTGTCAATTGCTGCAGGCCCTTCCCAAGGGCCTTTGCCCAGAAATTGTACCCAGAGGTGAATTAACAAGGACTGGCATAGCAAAGGAGGTGTGTATCCAGCACCAGTCCAGAAAACTCCCCTGTACTGCAGACGTGAGGTTTTCCCTCACATTGCATGCTGAGGACTCGAAAACTTCCTCTCTCCAGATCTGATTTTTCTTCACTAATGGTGTCCAAAGCAAGGCATGATATTGACCCTTTCTCCCGCATGGGTATGGTGGTGTGGAAGCCCATGGGCAAAGAGCTACACAGCCTACACCCTCTTGCCTACTTCAGGGAATGGGCAAAACCACACTCTTCGTTCCTAGGATGACCAGGCCTGCTGGTGGCAAGAGCCCTTCAGGCAGATGCTGTGAGCAAAATCCTTCTGAAGCAATATTAATAGTGAGCCTTGCACATGGGGATCCTGGCTCATTTGCTGCCTGTCAATTCCTGCGCCTCATTAATCTATAGGGTAGCTTTTCCAGTCAGAAACCCTAACAGCTAGAGATAAATTAAGCCGGAATTGGAGCTGGACCAAGAACATTTGAGTAATCCATCCAGCCTAAGCAAGATCCCCAAGACAGGAAATCTCAGCAAGAGCCTAGAAAGACATTATAAAAGAAAATAAGCCCAGGCGCCGCAGTCATGTGCTGGTGGGATGGCCCAGCAGAAATGAGAACACATTAGAGGCCATAAAGCCCACTGCCCGTAAAGGCTGTTATAAGCACAAGTCAAAGCATAAGACAACCTCAGCTGCAACCAGAACTTATTTAGAAAGAGAAAAATTGCTTCCTTCAGGACCTATGGTTTATTTTTGTGGCTCTGTCCTACAGCATTTTCTGCTGTTGCCTTTGCCTGAGCACCTGTGAGAGAACGGGAAAGGAAAGCTAATGAATTCTGTGCATAAAGGTGCATGCTCAGGTCGTGCTGCAGCCCATCAAATGTATTTACCTCTTACCACAGAATATGCTACCACACCTGTCCTCAGAGGGAAAGGTACAGGAAAAAAGGTACACTGCCATGATCTAGAGGTACATCCTGATATTGAAGAGCACAGGAACCCTTGCAGTGGTGTTTCTCACTGCCTAAAACCATGTTACAGGTGTCTGACCAGGGTGGCAGCGGCTTTCACCAGGATTTTGTGGGTCGTTTCTTGACTCAGCCCTGCTTTTTCTCTTGTGCAACAATGATACTCCTGAGGTCAGAAGTTTCACCTCTACCATGTAACTCCTCCAACATGACTGCCCTGCCTCTCACTTCAGGTTATTTCCACATTGAGTGGGGCACCTTGCTGAGGACAAGGGCTGGCCAAGACACTTTCACCTCCCCCAAAGGCATCGCTGGCTAACAGTGTGCAGCCCGCTTCCCATCACAAAACCCCCAAAACATCACAGCAGCATTAGCGTTTCTCCTGATCGCACACAGCCACATGCCAGCCTAATGCAGTGGCTACACAGGACAAGTAAATTTCTAGCAGAAATACCATTAGCTGTCCTTACTAGGGGCACTGCCTCGAGGCTCAGTGAGGCTCTGGGATATAGGAGGGTGGGTAAGCATAGGAAGCATGAGAAATCTGAGCGCAGACGAAGGGGACTTGTATCAGAAGTAAGTGGGAGAGGATAAGGACTGCCAAGCTTTTAAGAGGAATGGGAATTTAATGAAGTGATTGAACAAAGAAATTGAAAGCCTCCTTTGCCTCCTGCAAGGGTCGAATGGATCTGAGCAATACTTGGCTTGGCTGCATTACAGTGTTGTTATTTAATTTTAAATAACTTGGAAGCTTTCAATGTACTTCATAATTCTATTGACATTTATGATTTGAGATATTTAATCTTGAAAAACACAAACACAATGCTGATCCTTCTCTCACCCAAGAGAATCATGAATCAGTGCCTGTAGCTCTTTAATGCGGCAGACCTATGCCCTGCTTGCCATGGGCCAGCTTTTACCTACCTCCATCACTGATACCAGCCAGGGACCTTGTGCTTTTTAGAGCTGAATTATTCAATCCTGAATAATTTTATACCTTTAAAATTAGCTTGTTTCATCTTTACCTTGCCAGGCTGTGACTCTGGTCTTGCTCCTGGAGAAAGCCCCCACCCCTCCCATGCTATGCTCAGGCTGGGATCCTTCCTCCCATAAACCTCGACAGAATGAGTGGAGCCACAGCCACATCACCCATCCATCAACAGCAAAGCTCATGCATCTTGATCTTGTTAGACTCCTGACTGCATGGGGAGACCAAGGACTGGGTACCCCAGAGCATCCGCAAAGCTACAGCTGATCCTGTGTGTGTTGGGGTGTGTGCACATGATATTGTACAACTGAAAGTGGCTGGGTACTTTTGGGTCATTCTCGCTCCCCTGGCAAAGGATTCCACAGAAACCAATATGAGAAATGTTGGTATATTAAGTCTCATATTAGGACCAATATCCAATTCATGTATTGCAAAGCTCAGGTCTGTTCACATGTGAGGGCAGATGTTCCCAGTAATCATGTGTATTAAAATGGAAGAATATATGTGGTAAGCCTGAAATTAATTAGGGTCTGATTCTGCTCTCATTAACAGGCATGCAATTCCCATTGACTAAACAAGATGTACCCTTAGAACAGACTTTGGTCCTTAATTTTCACACCGTGAAATTGGGGCCAACATTTCAAAAGCATTACAGTAGCTGAAAGCTTGACCCTTGGTCTTTGCTACCAAATGCATTTTCAGAGTATGACCAATTTGCAAAGCCTAACATTACACTCATTAGTTAGTGAATGAAGAGCACTTTGAAGATCAGAAGTGCTATTATTATTTCCATATTTTTGCCAAACTGAAGCTCCCATGCTGAAGCCATGTGTGTCAAATCTAAAGCATTACCTCCAATGGTTTTTTTCCAAGCAGACCCTCCCCACGTGTCCCCGTTGTTCTGCCCCCATCTGTGGTTTCGAGATTATTTTGTGAAGATGCAGTCAACAACATGGCAGTACTGCAGGGACGGTGGAAGGCACATCCAGACGGGATGGCAAAGAAAGCTCTGATTTGGATTTCACAACCATGTTAGGTAGCAGTAACTAGCAGCCAAATTGGGTGTCAGCAGAGATGGAGGATGCACTGGAGACAGGGCAGTGGATCGCCGCTGTTCCAGGATGGCAGGCTTGAGGTGAGGAGGCTGGGAGGAACCAGGGAGCAACCAAAGATGAGAGTAAAAAGGGAGAGCAAGAAAAAAACATACTCTCAACCACCTCGCACTCAGTCCCGTGCCTGGCTGGTGGCATGTTACAATGCGAGTGCTAGCATGGGAAAGCAGATGAATTGCAGATTTGGATCAAGTGGAAAACTCAAGAGCCTCACGCTTTGCACAGGGAGACAAGGCTCCCCTTCGTGAGCAGCTTCACCGAAAATCCCCCCCTCTGAGCTCCCACAGCTGCCCTGCATGCCCGTACAGCCAAAGGGGTGTAGCTGGATGGGAGCTGGAAATAATCTAGAGAACAGCAAAGCCCGTGGGAATTTTTCCATTGATTTTAGCAGACTTTTGATCAGACCCTGAGTGAAGCAGAACTTGTGTGTTTGATATCAAATTCCATTCCGGCTCCAGAGAGAAGGAGGAGGGTCAGGTAGAAAAAATGGGAAAGATAGGTGAAGCTGCCTCCCATTTTTTTCTATTCTGTAAAGCTTCTGCTGTTTCATGAACTAGCAGGTGCAGAAGGAAGGGGAGACGAAAAGGGCCAAATCACCATGTGAAGGAAGAATTTGCAGTGCTGAGATGGGGAAAGTCTGCCCTTAGCGAGATAGTATTTCTGATCTGAAGGTGCACAAAGCCTTCATAATTGCCAGAGTCATTATTTGCTGTAGATGGCAGAGAGACATGACAGGTACTGCAGGACACAGTAATAAGCTGGAATGAGCAGTGATGTTAATCCAATACCATTAAAGATAGGGCTCATCACAGAATCCCATTTAGAGTCCACAACAGCAGCCCTGATGTTGCTAAGGAATATGTTTCATCTAGGTGCAGGCATCACTCGGTGCAGGCTTCAGTACACAGCTGCATGTTTGCTATCTCCTCCTCTGCTCCCAGATGCTGCAGCTACAATCTATCTACCCCAGTTTACCCCAACCATGTACCTGACCCTCTCTTTGTTAGAGCCTGGCTGCCTGCATTTTATTTCACTACCTAAACTATCTCCAGTCATGAGGAGGCCAGTAACAACCTTAAACACTGTATGTAAAAATTCACTTATCTTTCAGCCCAGCTTCCAAGGCTGCAGGTGCTGTGTTGCTCTCATGAACTTAGGGGCTTTAAGCTGAGTTTCAGCTCTCAGACATTTTCTATTTATCATGATTCCCAGATGCAGCATCACTGAACACCCCAGCATACCTCCTCACTTCCACAGCATGCCAGGTAAGGAGAATATGTCTAGACAGAAGGCAAGGCTGAAGCTAGGGATAATTTTTCCTCCAGCAGCCATTTGACAGCTTTCAGCACAGGAATGACAGCTAGGGATTTATGGATAGGTTGCCAAGTCCAAACAGACAGACACCTTACTCAGGTGCTTTTGTGGGATTGGGAGACATAGGAGACAGCTGCCGAAACAGCACGGTGTGGGAGGACGTGTTTAGCCAGAACTTTGTGAAGCACATTCCTGAATGTTTATTAAATTCAAAATCGACTGCACAATTTACGACCCCTAAGCTGGATACAAGTGTTCCTGCAGAGAGACATGCGCAAGAACTGAGGCTGAGCTGCAGTTGACTTCAGTGGAAATAGCACCCAATGTCTTGAGCATTTGGCCTGTTACTTATTTTTAGCACTTGAATTTTGTACTGTGGTCTCTGTGAACTTTACTACTTTGATAGTAACCAGAGTGCTCCATGTGAACAAAACAAGAGAATAAAGTGACTACAACTTTTAACTACCACTGCAGGGGAAGCCGCAAGACACAGCAAAAGGCACATGTGAATTTATACCAAAGAACTTCATTAGCTGACTGCTTATTTAGAAACTATAGCAGCACAACCTAACAGCCCTGGCATCCAAAGATTCAGTAGCAGAGGACCAGTTTGGGTATACAAATATACTACAGCACTATAAAACCAAAATGGCACTTGTTTTACTATATTTCTGGAGCGTAGTTCCTTTCCTCCACTTCTAAAAAAGCAGAGTGTGCCAAATTTCAATGACTGCAATTAGCCTCCCATCTTAGTTTTGTGACTGTTCTGTTTGTTGGTTCTTAAGAAAACCCTGTTCAATGAGGGCTCAACTCTGCCTTGAAAACTTGATTAACTTCTACAGGAGACACTAATATAGCCTGGATAACCAAGGACAGGTAGGGCATAACTGGAAGGAAAGAGAAGAACGCAGAGAAAACAGCCATAAGGGACAGCTATTTGTACTAGGGAAGTACCAACCACAACTTGGTATTCAGATACCAGCTCCCTCCTTCAGCTGCACACTGGAACTCAACCTCCTTACCTATGATTAATGCATGCACGCTTTTAAAAAACTTGCAGCACTTGGAGTATGAAGAGAATTTTCAGGAGATTTACAACAATATCCATTAAATGCATTTTTAACACAATTGAAAATAAAGACTGGGTCTCTATGATACTTAGCACTTCTGCCAGTCCTCTGTTCAATGTTCCCGTACAGTTAAAAATGAAACTATTATGTGCTCAGGCTGTATTTGAAGACATTAGCTTGTAACTAAGCCAAACTGGTAATGATTTATATGAGTGAGATTATTATATAGACCACTATAGCTGCCTGATAGTTGTCTGAAAAAACTACCAGCTCTCTCTGCAACACTGGATGATAACGTGCCATCACCTATGGTCAGAGCACCGGTGGCAACCAAAGGGCACTCCATCCCTTGTGGCATATTAGCTCCACCTGCACCCAGTCTAAATTAGCTGTCTAGGTTTTCTCTAGGAGCAACAGAGGGAGAAGATGACACATCCAAGAGGCAGCTCATCCCTTCTGACTTACCTTAGGACAGGTATCTCCAGAGGCAACTCACCTTATAGATCTGCGCTAACCAGAGAGTTACTTAAGACAACTAAACTGAACACCTTGATTTTATCTAGCTCGAGATAGACAAGGCGTGCTTGGGATTGCCACCAATATAACAGGAACTTTCAGGGTGCTAGCTGCTGTAGTCACCCCCACAAATCAATCAAAAATTAGAGTCTTGTTTCTTGATGAGCCTCAGCCATTTTGGACTCAGGTAACTCAAAACACTTTTAAGTCAAGTGTACCCTCCTTCACATTGCTCTGCTTTGCTGCTGAGTTCGCTGTCTGAAGCAAGCATTCCAGACTGTCAGAAATAACTGGCTATGTAGGTGAAATAAAGAAGATTTGCAACTCATTGCATTAACTTGAGGGCTAAGAGATCCCTAAAGTGTTTCTCTGTTGGTGCTCAAAAACACATTACAACCCTTTCAAATGTTGTCCAACCCCTAGACTAGCAAGATCCTCCTTCTGCTGGCTGTAACTTGCAGAGAGGCTACCATACACTTATGCTAGAGCCACACCACCATACAAGAAGGCACTTGACTTTTTACTGCTCCAGATAAAATTTTTTGCTTACAAATTTAAATTCCTTTGGAGGGCAAAGTCAGGATTGTTTGGCAGATTGAAGCTGTATCTTTCTTGCAGTAACATACAAAGATTTCTTTCAAATGCCCCCCTATGCTTTTTATCCTTGAATTGTTGAAATAAACACTCCACCTTAAAGGACTTTGTCTTTGAATTACTTGTGGCCAGAGGAACTGAACATTTATTCAGTGATAACGACACCATTGTCCCTGCAATTTGAAGTCTTCTTCAGTCTGTTAGATCATCAGAACAGCAATATTCTGCATGATTTCAGATAAAAGCCTCTGATGTGCTCTAATTTCCAGGAAATTAGTTATCTTTATTAGAAATATTTCCTTAGGTCAGTGTTCAAGACTTACAAGATGGCTTGCATTGCCAAGACCACTGTGTGCATTTAAATCTGTAAGCAGATTTAGCATCCCTCTTCCAAACAGTAATGTCTTGCTGCCTGACCTCTACCATGCCACTAAATCCCCTGCATCTCTGAGAGCTCATGTGTCACCCTGTGAAAGGTGGGAACAATCAGTAGCTGCAAATATAGATTCAGAGGCCTCAGCCACGTACTCATAAAGCTCCTTTCAGTCTCAGGGGAGAGGAAGGTATAAACAAAGGATCCTTTACATTTCTTCAGACTCACTCAGAGAGTCCAATACAGCACATTCCCTAGGGCATCTGTCAAGAAAGACCTTCTCTGCCATTCTCGTGAAGGGCTGCCTATGAACTTTGGAGTCGGTGGGAGCCAGCCCTTTGTGTTTTGGGTGCACATGGAGAACCAAGTGGACATTATTACTTGGCAGTGATCAAAATCTACCCATGGTTTCTGAGAGTCACAGATCAACACTGAATCCTAATGGATAAATTTGCCTTAGTCCTCCTTTGTTCTGACCCTAGCACCTGCTAAAATGCTGAGGAAAATATGATCCAAGCTCATAGAAACAATCCATACCATGCCCACTCACCCTTTCCACTCAGTGATGGGTTGACCGTGGCTGGACACCAGTTGCCCACCAAAGCTGCTCCATCTCTTCTCTTCTCAGCTGGACAGGGGAGAGAAAATATAATGAAAGACTCGTGGGTCAAGATAAGGGCAGGGAGAAATCATTCAGCAATTACCATCATGGGCAAAACAGACTCACCTTGGGGAAAATTAATTTAGTTTATTACCATTCAAATCAAAGTAGGGTAATGAGAAAAAAAACTAAATCTTAAAAACACCTTCCCCCCATGCCTCCCCTTTCCAGGCTTAACTTTACTCTGGATTTCTCTACCTCCTCCCTGTCAGCAGCACAGGGGGACGGGGAATGCGGGTTGCGGTCAGTTCATCACACGTTGTCTCTGCCGCTCCTTCCTTCTCAGGAGCGTGGGGTCCCTCCCACAGGAGACAGTCCTCCATGAACTTCTCCAATGTGGGTCCTTCCCACAGGCTGCAGTTCTTCACAGACTGCTCTAGCGTGGGTCCTTTCCACGGGGTACAGTCCTTCAGGAACAGACTGCTCCAGTGCGGGTCCCCCACGGGGTCACAAGTCCTGCCAGCAAACCTGCCCCAGCATGTGCTCCTCTCTCCACGGGGCCACAGGTCCTGCCAAGAGCCTGCTCCAGCACTGGCTTCCCACGGGGTCACAACCTCCTTCGGGCATATCCACCTGCTCTGGTGTGGGGTCCTCCATGGGCTGCAGGTGGATATCTGCTCCACCATGGACCTCCATGGGCTGCAAGGGGACAGCCTGCCTCACCATGGTCTTCACCACAGGCTGCAGGGGAATCTCTGCTCTGGTGCCTGGAGCACCACCTCCCCCTCCTTCTTCACTGACCTGGGTGTCTGCAGAGTTGCTTCTTTCAGATATTCTCACTCCTCTTTCCAGGTGCTGCTGCGCAGATTTTTTTTCCTCTTCTTAAATACGTTATCCCAGAGGCGCTACCACCATCACTAATGGGCTCGGCCTTGGCCAGAGGCAGGTCCGTCTTGGAGCCGGCTGGCATTGGCTCTATTGGACACAGGGGAAGCTTCCAGCAGCTTCTGACAGAAGCCACCCCTGTAGCCCCCCCAGTACCAAAACCTTGCCATGCCAACCCAATATACACTCCAAACCTCCCGAGCTCCCAAGGCTTTCAGAAATCCTCAGCTATACCATCTCAGCCAGCATCTCTAAGTGAAAGCTTTGCATATCATCCCAGGGCTAACAGATTCAGACTCCTGCTTGGCAAGCACAGAAGCTGGCTTAAAACATGAAGGTCAGTCACTTATTCGATAGCCATTTACACCAGAAGGTTGCTACTTTGAACACCATTGGACCACGCTGTCCAGATGTCAACTTGGAGGCTCCTGCCTCCACTGCCTCAGCGGTGAGCGAGGGGCCCTCCCCTGCCTCCCCCAGGCGCGATAAGCTTTGACCACAAGGAGCTCAGCCCTCCACCCCTGCCCACACTCACCCCACCAGCAGTGCACTACAGTGCGGCTTTTGGTTTTGTTCTTTTTTAACCTCCTCTATGTAAGCCACTTTATGCAATGGAAAGTCCATTTCATGGGGAACAGCTTAAAGCACCCCATCAAAAAAGCCAACAGCAGCAGGAGAGAGGTGTTAAGAAAGAGAGGAAGGAGTGAATAAGGACAGGTTAAAAATGGTAGTGAATTACATTTGGAAGTTGCAGTCCAGGTCCTCCTATCATGCAGGTGCTCACATTTGTCCTTAAAACATTTACTTATACCTGCAATGGCATAAAAATGGCCAAAGCATAGTAAACCTTGTCATAAAGCGGAGTTTTGGGAAGAGCAGAAGCATTGGGCAATTCAATCCAAATTGCTCCCACAAGGGGAGCAATTTTTTTTCATTGTTGAAACATTCATTTTCAACTTAAGAAGTATTTCATTCCTTTCAACACTTCTTTTTGAGATGGCATTTTTCATGTAAAAAGCATCCCAAGTTACAAGCGAAAAGGCTAGGCACCCCAAAATAAATATTTTCCAAATAAAGTGTTACAGGTCAACCCAAAATTATTTTTCTGGTTTTGTATTTTCCCAAAGAGCTTAATAAAACCTTTGGGTTTTGATTCAAAACCCAAATTCTTCTAGCCCAACCACTGCCCAAACAAACCCTTTATTTTCCAAGTTCTAATTGCACGGATATTCCCACCATCAGACCTGTGTTTAGTGCTCCCAGCTTTATCATACGTACGGTGATTTTATCCTGGAAGAACACAAGACACCCTATCAATTTCTGACTGACCAACACATACTCCTCATACCAGCTGCAGAGGAGCAGCTGGTCACAATTACTACAGAAGACAGGGAGAGCTGAGAGGAGATTTTGGACAGGATGCATGGCAAAGGAATAACCAGTATTTTCACAAGCAGGGAGGTGAAACTGTAAGGCCTAGTTGAAATAAGTCTAAGGCTGCTTTGTGTCACCAGAAGCAGTGGAGGGTCCACCAGAAGCCTGCTGGACCTTCTAGTGGGGACAAATGTGTCTCTGACTCTGCCGCCGCCCCGAGAGTGCCTTCTCCATCCGCACACCCCCACACAATATGCGTGCCAGACTTTTCTGACTCAGTGATGTATTTTTTTTTTTTACCCTGAGTTCTCAGATATCACATCCATGGGAGGGGGAAGGGGGGGTTAATTGCATTTCTTTAAAAAATTAGGAAGTTAAGCTTATCTCTCTGCCTGCACACGGGGAGCTGTGTGTCCTGGATGAGTGAGCTGACGCGAGATGGTTTCTAGGCAACTTCTGCAAGCCGTGTTGGAACAGGAATACAATTAAAATTAAAAACAAAACCCAAACAAGTCAAACAAAACAAGTAGCTGCTACTCCACATAAAACCAGTTTTGACTGACTCGTAAGGTTCATGTGAGGTCTTTTGTGGGATTAATATTGCTTTAGTGTTAAGGAGAGTTAAACTGGCACCCCTGTGCCAGCATCTATTGTGAGACACGTGATAAGCGTGTTTATGCAGACAACATACATAGCTTGTGTGTGATAAGAGGCCTGTCATGCCACGTCCATGCAATGATATTACTTGATAGCTGAAATGCCACAACCCAAGTGTTCCAGGAACACCAGCCTGAGTACATCCAGGGGCTGGAAAATGGTATCATGAACTCCAGTTCTTTCCTCTTTCCCAAAGATTTTTGCTTTGTATTTATCAATTCATTATACCTTTTTTTTCAAGGGATTGGTAAAGTTTAGGCAAAAAGTAGTGTTCTTGTGAGCTGCCTTTATTTGTTTCTTTACTATGTAGTACAGAAAGGAGGAGGACATCTCACCTGCTTAGGTTATTCTGTAGCATTAGGAATCGGTCACTGTACTTCTTTAGACTCAGCCCAAGTTTCAGGATTAAGGTGAGGTGATCCCATTCCCCTCAAAATCTATTCTTCCAACATCTTCACCAATTTATTGGACTACAAAGGTCTCAGACAGAACATAACCTCACCCATTTAAATCCAGAGTTGGGTCATTTTTCCAGTGTCAGAGTAAAATTTAGTCCTCAGTGCCTCAGCTGAAAAATAATGGTTTCACACCTCGCACTGTCAACTTTGTTTCCGAGCCAGCATAACAAGGGGTATTGGATGCAGTGTTTACAGCCTTCTCTTAAGTCATGGAGGGCAAGGAATGCCTTCTAGGGATTTTAATTATCAGGATCCCATTCTGCTCCTGCATTTGCCAGCGTGAATGAAAAGCAACTGCCAAGGTCTGAACTTGACTGAGATCAGTGAATTTGCATTGTTGAATAAAATTGCTAGCAGGTGCTTTAAAAACCAGAATCACCAACATTATTCCAAAGCATGTGTTCAGGTTTCAAGAAGGGGATACCAAAATCAAGTGAAGTGATTAATAACCAGGTCTCCAAAGCAGTTTTTTATCTTTTTTTTTTTCTCTTAAAGGTTGTATGGCGCTGTTTGTCTGAGTGTAAGATCATCTTCCCCCAAGAAAGCAGGTTACAAGCAGTGACACTTCACAAATTTTATTGTTCATATGAAGTCAGAGCAAATCAAGGTTATGGTTAGAAAACAAAATCTCTAAGCCTAGCTCAAGCTTTTCTTCCAGCTCTAAAGAAATCATCAACCAGCAACACTTCTGGGCTTTCTTCCAATGCTTACGGACCCAATACTGGCTTTAGCAGGGGTGTGTTTCCACTGCTTGAGAACCCAGAGTAGCATCCCAGATACTTCAAATCACTCCACGTGTATCCAGCTCCTGATCCTTCACAGCTTCTGACAGACGGTGAGTGAGTGAGTGAGCACTCCTGGGCTCGCCTCTGGGAACTGAGCTGTGCTGGGTCAACAGCTCTGGCAGTCACATGCTCTGGCTCCATCATCTGTTGCTAGCAAGAGGGCTAGGCTTCCCTGCCTTAGACATCCTGTGCAGCAGGACCCTGCTGGTTATTTCCACGGCTGCTCCTGTTGATGCTGGCTGGAGTTTGTAAACCCAAATTTAATCACACTAGCACTTGATTCCCATGCATTTGGCATCAATTTCTGGAGTTAGCCAGTCCTTAGCACTCACTGCTGGGTGAGCATGCACAGACTTACTCTTTCAATCCTTCCCAGATTTCTTCATGGCTTCTTTCTTCAGAGTCCTGGTAACCCACTCAGACCTCTAAGACTTTGGTAGGCTCAGCTCAGCCTGAGTGAAGCTGAGGCAGATTCTGAGACTGGCCTCCTTTTTCCTGCAGTCTTCCTATGTGTTCCCAGACTGACAGCTCTGCTCCCTGCAGTAAACATTGTCGCCTGCTGTCATCACTGGAAAGCTCACTGCCTGCCTTGCTTGCAGACAGAAAGGGGCCTATATAATAAAATAAGGAGGAAAAATTAGCAACAAGGCCATGCTGTGACACCGATTATGGGGAGTAATGATAGCAGAGGCATCCGTGGTGTAATTCGGAGTGACACAGCCTCTCCACTGTCAGGCTCTGGCCCTTCCAGAGGGATAAACTCCTAGAACCACACGAAGTGACTCACAGCTTTGGGACTGAAGCACTTATCTTCTGCAGAGGCTCCTCTACTCCTCATTACCTTTTACCAACTCTCCACCGTCCAGAAGACACACCAAGAGATATTTTAGGGGATGTCTTGGATTAGTCAAAGAGGTTGCATCAGAACAAGGAAAGGCAATTTCTCCTCTCAGGGATTCAAGTTACTGCCTCAGTAAGACTTACAAATAGCCCTCAGAAACTCAGGACAGGAAAACCACAAATACTAGATGTCACTTATTGTAGTTCTAACCCAGAATGAAGGACTCCAATTGGGTATGCAGTGCATTATTTTTATTATTTTTATTACTACTGCTACTACTACTACTACTACTACTACTACTACAGAGTGAGAATGCGGGTGGTACCCAACATTGCTCACATATTAGAGAAGCTAACCACTATCTTGTGTTACCTTCCAGGATTTTAGCATTTTCCAAGGATGACGGCAGTCATATGGTTATAGAGGTCCCCTTTGTGCATCTTCGCTGCTGTCAACCCTGCCAGCATAAGAGGAAATTTGACATGAGGTAACATTGGTAATATGCTTTTTGGACAGTTCAAGTGGAAAATTTGTGTTTTGCAAAATTAAACCCTAAACTGTGTATGACTCAAATCTGGGTCCTACCATACCTGTACCCCAATAGCCTGCATGGGAAAGAAGGCTCCAAAAAGAGGTCTTAGTTTACCTCTCCTATGTGAGAAAATACATGGCTATGTATGAACAAGTGTCTCAGTGATGGCCAGGTGTGTTTCAGAAACCTTCGGTGTTTTTAGAAATTTAAAAGACCAGTCACCCATGAAAGGCCTTTACCATACCCTCCAAAAAGCTACCCAGAGCTTTGTCAATTCTGTTCCATGAAGGAGCCATCTAACCCAAAGGCACTGTGGTACTGCACGGGTTTCATCATTTCAAGGACTTCACAGAAGAAAATGGCTGAGGTTCACTTATTAGCTTTACTGGACACCCATAAAAATTTCAGGATTACCTGTTATTATATAAGCAAGTGCAATTCTTACACTGCAGATTAAAAAATGTAGAAGGATTTTGCAGTAAAGGTCTACCACTTGTTCATGCCTTTTTAGGGGACTACTGGAGATTCACTTTTTAAATTATTTCTGTTTTGGATCTTTGCAGTTCCTCTCTTCTAGAGACCTGAGGACATTGCAAGATACAGCCACATCTGCTTCCTGAACGCAAACCTACAGGCAGTGACAGCTTGCTCTGTCTAATTGTGTCTGTCAGTTTGTAGGTAGTAAAAATACAATTGTGTTATGCACACACAAATACACACAGAATATTCTGTTGGTGACTTAAGCTAAAGCCTTAAATCAAAACACCAGAGGTATCAGAATCACAACCAATTCTGTGGGCTCACCTTGCACACAATTTCAGCATAATTTTATGTCTTGCCTTGTGGGTTTTTCTTGATAGCATTTTTCTAAAGGGAAATTGTGAATAAAATACTGTAGACAAGGGCTTGATCAGCTTCTGGAATCTGGTGCCAAATTTTCAGCAGAGTCTGAGTCAAAATAGCAGGAGAGGAAAGATGAAGATGATTTTTGCGCATGCTTGCTATTACAACTTAGTGGTGGGATGCTCAGGGCTGTGTCACAGCACAAGCACTTCAGCACATGGTACAAGTTAAACATCATGGGGCAATGGGGCAAGTGCCTGCGGAGTTATCTGATCAGCAGAATAAATGTCTAGCTGTGGTGTGAAGCACGCTGCGTAAGCCCACAGCGCTTAGTGTACCCTGCCATATCACAGCAAACAGCCAAGTTTGTCTCTGCACAGAACAGCTCAGTCCACATGTAATCCCTGCAACAGTTAACTCTTACATGTTAATTACCTGGCTTTTCTGTCATCAATCTACTTCATTACAGACCATCACTCTGATTTTCATTGCTTAAGTCTTAGTAAGCCACATATACCTTTTTTTTATGGTTGCAGCGAAGGTAAGAAGCAATCTTGACCACTTAGAGCATGCATTAGGTGAGGAGTCCCAGGCGGGATTACTGCTTCAGCACTGCTGTCTCCACTGAGAGATAAAGATGAGCAGAAGTTCACATGAAACATCACTGCATGATGTTTTGAGCAACTAAACCTCAAAAGGTTTGCAAAATGCTCCCAAGCAAGTTACAGGTGGGTGACCATACTGTCACCTCAGAGAGAGGCTGAGCTGTTCAGTGTCATTTTCTGAGGTACATTGGACTGCAAAAGGGAAATTCCCATGACAATGTGAATAGTGATTGATCAGATATCTTTCTGACTGGCCATTTCAAACCAACATGAGAATCCCAAACAACTTTTTAGGCTGAAGGACAGGGGCAGCTAACCAGCATAAAAATATATTGCTTTTAAAATGCTTCATTTCCATTTTATGTGGATTTTTCTAGAGGAATTCCATTGACATCTACTAAAATCCACTACTCCCGATTTACACCACTAGGATTAAAATCTGGTCCCCTCCTTAAGGAGGGCCCATTAATATGTCTATGATCCAGTAACATAAGGGGTATTACTGTAATGTTAATAATTCCTTATTAGCAGCATTTAGAAGCCTTCCAAAGATTTGAAGGAAGACCAGAGCTGCCTGGAGCTGCACAGGAAGCCAAATCCATGGCCCCATCTTGTCTCAAAGTCTATTGCTTCTCCCGAGTAAAGCACCCATGTTCTCACTTAAAGGCGTCTGCAGGTAAATTACTCTCTGCCCAGTCTAATGGACCAATTTCTGTTTTCATTTCTGGGGATATAAATCTTAGGTTCAGTTTTCTGACAACACAGGGGATTTCAGTGTAAGAAATTTCACCCAACAACCTCAAAATCCTGAATGGTTTCCTAATTTGGGGCTTTTTTCAGAGTCCTACAGTTTATTCTTTGTATGAAAACAGTGTACCAAGAGGCCCAGCAACCTTACTGCATATGTCAGCAGCTTATCCAAACAGACCTTTCCAGGAGACATTTCAAGATGGAGGGTGTAACACACCAGCATCATCTGTCTTCAGCCTGGCTCTGCTGTCAGCATTGCACAGTCAGCTGAAGAGCAATAACGGGCCCAAAGTGTAATGGCTTGGTGCAGGGCACAAAGGAGGAAGAAAAGTGAAGACTGAAAAGCATCCATCATGTGGGCTTCTGTGTTTAGCATCTGCAAAAGAACATTGTTTTTCTAACAGCTGCTTTTTGCGAAAGGCTTTTACTGCAAACAAGACACAAACTTTACTCTTAAAAAGCTTTTAATGAAGCAGTTTCAGTAGTACAACAGACCACCTCAGGAAGGGAAATCATTTAATCTATTGTTTCTGTCCCCTGCTTCTGTCTCTTTGCTCTGGTGACTGACACTACCAGCATGCAGGAGGAGCACCTCAGCATGCTCATGAGCATGAATGCTGAGCTTTCTGAGAAATACAGTCATTGTTGTTTTCCCCTGGAAGAGGGCTATATGCATAGATATATGTAAGAAGAGAGGGTTTGATCTCTACTGCTGATTCAGTAAGAAAAATGAAATGCAAAGAGGAGACCAGAAATTAAGCAGATATCTAGTGGGGGGGTGCAGAAGCCATCTGCTGATACCTGTGCAAAGTGTTGCTGTTTACTGAGGATGGATGGCCACTGCTTGAAACTCCTGGGTTTTAAAGCAGTGGCTCACTTTGCTTTCTGCATTTCTCGATTTGCTCATCTTGGTGCTAGAAGGAGGGCAGAGCTATTAGCCACTTTTCCACACTCTGGTATTTGCCACATAAGTAGTAAGTGAAAAGTGGTTCTTAAAAAGGCACGTGGGGTGGGGCTGGGGGGAAAGGAAGGTGCATTCGCAGGGTGTTTGAGAGTCTTGTACCTGATAGATCAATCAAGGCTAAACTCAAAGGCAGATATTTAAAGACTAAAATAGTTTAAGAGATTAAGAGCTGAATTTTTAGCATCTAATATAAGACACTTGCATGAAGACCCTACATGAGCAATCTAGAGGTTAACGTCATTGGAAAGGAAAGGGAGATCTATCTACTCTCCATTGACCACTGAGGAAGCTCCCAGGAACGTTCTCCTAATGGAGGACTCTCAGCTGAATGCTTGAGGCTAGATGGGAGATGTGAGGCCATGATTAGTAAACTTGGCTGCAGTATTCAGGCTTTAGTTTAGACAAAGACTCAATTATAGGCCTCACTGCTCCAGTGATGGTGCAGCAGGAGTCCAGCTGCTGTGCAGATATGGAGACTCTCTCCTGCTTCCTGATGCTCTGCATCATGCATTGTGGTTACCTGCAGAAGAAGGAGCCAGTCACCTGGAGGAGTTGAAATAAGATAGTGGTAACCAGAAAGTACTGAAATAAACCCAGCCAGTATAAGACAGCAGTCAGCATTTGCTAGCCCTCAGATCATGTGGTGAGTCTCAGTCTAGCTCCAAGTCCACCAAGGTTTCCCTTGCAGCGACCTTCATGGTCAGTGATGCTGAAATGACAGGGACATTCCCTGTTGCAATGCCTCTTTCATGGGATGCCTTTCAGCTCTGTGGATCTGCCCATATATGCTGTCATGAAGCAGAAGACCATGAGTTCATAAAGGCACCCTGTGAACTGCAGAGACTGGTCTTGTTGACACCTGTCCCTCCAAACCCTCACTCCCACTGTGCTTTTCTCAAGCATATTTAAAATTCCCTTTCATGTAATTGGCGATTTCCCTTCCCTCCCTCCTACAGGTTAGGTTAAAAAGGGCAGGAGGTCCTTTTCCATATTGATTTGTTTTCCTGACCTTTCAGATACATGCAGAGAAGATCAGCAAAAAAGCACTGGAAAAGGAGCAGAACAAAAGCACAGTGCTTGCTCTCTTTTAAAGAAGTAAGAGAAACACAAGACTTAGCATTGAGTAGAAAATAAACTGTCCGCTGAGAAAAAGAAAGAAGCTGCCCGTACAGAGAAAGGACTGTGAGGAGTACCACTTCGCACTGCAACACCGATGGAGCAGGCTATGAAAATGGAGAGTCAGCCTTCAGAGAGCAGTCATGATCTCAGAGGTTCTGGTTTTCTCTTTACTTTTCTTCTTCTTTTTTTTTTTTAAATGTAATTTGAATAGATAAATCCTATTTCCAAATAAAAGGAAATCAGATAAATTATTTTTAATCCTTGATATTTACACCCTGCTATTAAGCTGTTCCCCACCACAGTGCACTGTGTGTGGTACCATTATATGTGTGGTGGATTTGGTTAGACATAAAGCAGACACCCTGATCACTAAAGCTCCCCTGACATTTTCTTGCAAGTGCATCATAGTGGCTTGACCAAATTCTAAGCTGGGTAGTAACATTTTTTTTCTTGCTTAATTCCTTGCATGCATTCAATAAGATTTGATATTCATCTTCCCTCCCATATCTTGTAGCACTGCTTTGCCTTGCTGTATTCCACACTAAAAGCAGGCATAGCACAGCAATGAACAAAGTGATTGTTACAAGGCCTTTAGCAACCTCACAGGGACATGGTGAGGATTAATTAATTGCTTATTCAGAGTTTTTATATCCTAAGATTAAAAATAGTATAATCATAATAAAAACAGATTACTACATTATCAGAATCAGTTACTAAAATCCCTAGAAAAGACAATACAAGTTTCCTACTAAAAAAATTTCAGGACTGTATTCCAATTACACTCCTGCTGGGAGGCACAAAAAAATTAACTCAGACTAACTTTTACGGTAGTAAGTTATATCTCATTAAAGGCCTGTATGACATTCTCTCTCATAATTATGCTGAAACAAATTAGGACCATTTTAATTCTGAAGAGAAGAATCTAAGGAATCCATCCCGTTATGTGGCATTGCTAATCCACTTTTAATTCACACATTTAGTTAATTCAGATTAAGTTTTCATCAGCAATTCTGCATAAGCAAATCCCCACTCTGAAGCAACCACCTCCCATCACAGATACTCATCAGCAGCTTTCATAAGTTCAGTAACCTCGTGGATTTATGTGGTTGGACATGGGCAACAGTTTCTTCAAACCCTCAAACCTCTGGGATTCAGATGTGAGCACTAGAGAAGTGAGGGAACTGCAGAGGAGATTCCCGTAGCCCCTTGCTCAAGATGTGACCCAGGGTTGCTCCAAACCACAGTCCAGACACAGTAACCCTTGAGGGCTGTCAAGCAGCCAAAAGCAGAAGGGCTGCGGGTCCTCCAGTGCCTTTCCCTCTCATGCCTCGCTCATCCCTGGTGCTCAGAGGCATCAGGGTTGCATCTCTTGATGCAAAATTTACTCCTTCAGGTGCAATGTCCATCCTAAAGGAATCCTTTGTGGAGCACTTCTGTTCATATGGCCAGAATGAGATTTAGGATTGAGACTTCTATGTCCAATTTTTGTATCAAGAATACCTTCCAGGTCCTCAGGACCTCACTGTGGGCACAACTTATTTGTTTTAGAAAGAGAAATACTCTGTCAAGTTTCAAACCCTCTGCAGGATGGCGCTAATCCACTCCACTATTATGCTACTACCAGTGAGGTTTGCTGAAAGACACCAGCACGAGGGCAGAGTCCACAAATGGGAAACTGGAGTACCCAGACATGCAAAGAGCCAACGCTCAATTCAAAACAAACAAAACAATCCTTTCCTTGGGCCCCAAGGCAATGAAATTCTCTCTGAGAGTGACATTCTTTTAAAAGAAGAGTAATCAAATATAAATGCTTTTCAGTGCTGAAGCTGAAGTCTGCACCCATGATGCGCAGGGACAAATGCACCTGTGAAGAAAACGCCTTTGTTCCTTTCCAGCTCACATCAGGGCAATGTGCTATAGATGGCTGCAACTCCTGGAGCTGAATGTAAAGGCTGTGCCCTAAAAAAAAGAAAACAACATTGCTTTTGTGTACAGTCAAATCTGGCTTGCCACCAGGGATTCATTTAAGATACAGGGGGTCCTGAGGCTACATGCCACTGGTGTATTTTGAAGTTAGGGCAGATCTAGTCACTGCTAAGCAAACCTTTACAAATATGTTAGCGCACCCTGCATAAGCCATGGGAGGTGTTTAGGAGACTACAGAGGAGTGTTCATTAGAGCCACTCAGCGGTGAGGAACTGGAGCACCAACGCATTCTGCTGAGAGAGGAACAAACACACTGCTCAGAGCAGGTTTGCAGATATGTACGCCATTATAAAGTGCTCTTACTGCAGTGTTATGTACTTTTCAGCTTCTTTGTTCTAGCTTTTCTTGTGTTTTCTCCTTCCTTTCCTCACTTTCATTACTCCCAATTGCTCCTCTGTCTTTACCTTGCTGTTTTCTCTCTTTCCTTCCCATCTCTAGCCATGAAGCCACTCTTCCTCCCAGGTCTGAGCAGTCCCAGCAATACAACAGCAGCTACGCTGACACTTCACTAGCTCTACAGTCCTCTCTGGCAAGACCTGAACACTTTTGGACACACAGGCCTGCGTGCATATCAACTCAATGCATTACCTGAACTTTGCATTACTGACTGGTCACCCTAAGAGCTCTGTTTTTCTTCCCCCAAGACAGAAAAAGAGGTCCTGCAGGGTGATTCACCCCATACTCATTGCCTTCTGGAGTGGTCTCACTTGCACTGGCTTAGGTTATATGCTTAGGTGATGCTCTTGAATCAGGCACCTCAGTTAGACTTCCCTTTATCTCAGGGTAGCCAGGATGAATCTGGGCTTCACACCCTGCCAGCCGGATGTACCCTTTGTGGTAGGCTCGGTGTTGGTGTATTTTTTTGCCAACTCAGGCTAAGGATAAATATTAAATTTGGATTCACTGAAGTTGTATACTGAAGTCTGCACTGGGTTTAATCCTTTTCTAACTATGGAGAAGCTCAAAGCCACTGTCAGCTGCACAAACAATCTATGAATTCATAATCTGTGAATTTTTGAGGATGGGGAACAATTACTGTACAATGCTGCACATGTATTATTCAAGCTTCTGAAGCCACCCAGCTGGCAATACAACAAAAGAACAAACGTTTTGCAATAAAGTTCATTTTAATTGAAAGACCAAAGAATCACATGTGCCTCTCCTTTTAGCCTTAAGAACAGCAGTAAAACTAATGTCATTTTCAGAGCCACTGCTATTAAAAAGGGAGTGAGGGGGGCTTTGTTTTTTAACTATCAAAGAGCCATATTCGCTTTTAATGCCCATCTATGCTACTCTACCATTATAGAGGGGAGTCCCTTTTGGTGAGACTATGATGCTGTATAATTTGTCTTCTATGGATTTTATGGCCTGTCACCTCAAATGTTAATCTAGATATTGCCAGAGAAGGGATAAACCCAATAAAGATCTCAGTGCACATTCACGACACCACTATACAAAATCGGTGCCGGGTGGGAAGCCCTTTGGTGTGTTATCCTTGGTGTAAGAAATAGCTCAACAACTAAATTAACTTAGATTCTCTGATTTAGAGGCAAGTGTACATACAGCTGTCTTCAGGACAAACTCACGCACCAGGCTAGATGTCTGGGTGGCGACATTTCTTTCTTTTTTCTTTCTTGGTTTAATAAATCACTAAAGGCAGTTTTGCACGGTACATGTCTGCAGTTTTGCACAACTCAAAGTTGAAGTCCCAAAGTGACCAAAACCACTGGTACAGACTGTTCCAAGCACATATATTTATGAGGGCAAAGCTTGTGAGATCGGAAAGTGAGATCCAGATGAAGGCAGCTTCAGGCTAACTAACTGCTGCGTCCCTCAAAGTGCAAAACCATACACTTCACCTTCCTTGTGCATTCTCCTAGAGTGACCTGCTGCTATTAATAGCCCAGTACCATCAAGATCCAGCGTGACATATCAGAGCAAAAGAAATTGCTCCTTTTTGGAAAAGGCAGACAGCTACAACATTCCCTGCCCAGCTTCTCTGAGCTGCTCGCTGTGCTATACTCTATCCATGCAAGGGCAAATTCCGTGGCCCCCTTCATTGGTTTAAAAGGGTGTGCAGCAGATGAGTTAGGTAGAAATAAAATGCAGATTCTCTGTACTTGGATGGTTGTAGTAGATACAGAGCTCCTCCATGACACTGCAAAAGCGTAAGACTTCCACGCCTGCTGCAAAGCAATATTCTGCATGGCTGCAGCTCCTGGGAAACTGCTCTGCCGAAGCAAGGAAAAATGTATTCTCTGCAGAAATGAGCTCTGACTTCTTGCCAGGACAACAGGATCTGCTTGGTTAGACAGAGGTGTTTTGCCCATACCCTATAGGACAGCACATCTGCTTTTTTGGGGACCTAAGCCCTTTATTTAGGGCTGACTCTTGTTTGACCAAGTCAAAAGTCCCACTACCTCCAAGTAGCATAGGATCAGGCCCTTAATCCTTCAACACATTCAGGAACACAGAGTTCAGTGAATTCACTCTTTTACTGAAACCTCTGGCCGGTGAACCATGCTCCATCCTGAGCTCCCTGTAGCACTTTACTTCAGAACTTGAAAAACACTCACCAAATTTAAACTTGCTCAGATTCCTTTTTTAAAGGGTGGAAGTTTTGCTTTTTTTTTTTTTTTTGTTTTAGCTTTGGAAATTGATTGGTTTTGAATAGCTTATTGCAGCATTGATTCCTCCCCTTCAGTCATGCAGGGTGAATTTAGATACTTTAATAATGCTATAAGACTACGTCTGTCCTGTACCGGAAACCACTCTTTAGTTCTGTGCTGTAAAATATATATGTATTGCTCACTGTTTGTTGGCCTCTAGTTAAAAGAAATAACAAATGAGCACAATAAATTTAAGATATGG
This sequence comes from Morus bassanus, assembly GCA_031468815.1. Classification (NCBI taxonomy): domain Eukaryota; kingdom Metazoa; phylum Chordata; class Aves; order Suliformes; family Sulidae; genus Morus; species Morus bassanus. The sequence goes on along the minus strand of CM062567.1, from coordinate 49,746,742 downwards.
GAGAAGAGAGATCTTTTGGATGTGGAAACGTTAGTACTAGCAATTTCAAAACCCCACTCCACTTGCCCCAGCCCTTCCGAACTCCATCCTCCTCCTGCCTTCCAGGATATCAGCAGTCCTGGAGGTGGGGAGAAGCCAAACGAACAACAGCTGCTGAAATCCGGCTTCTGCAAACAGTCCAAGGACAATCTGCTCCTTTCCAGACCACTTGGGGGGGAAAAAATACCCTTCAATTTTTTAAGCATACATTTTGTATTTAAAAGACCACACACAGTCCAGAGCTTTGAAATGATACTGTGGGATTCAAAAGGATATTTTCTGGCCATAATGATTTATAGTCCTGCATCAGAGCCCTCTTTGAAGAAACGAGGTGAAGCCAAGTGGCTTTGGCAGGAAGGGAAACGGCCATCCAACGATATGTCCAGACATCAGGTTTAAAACAAATAAAGACCCAACCATCACCGCAGGATGTTGCAAAGGCTGGAATTACAAATGGGTTAAAAAAGGGATTAGACAAGTTCATGGAGACTGGGCCTACTGGCAGCTATTAAACATGAGGATCTGGCTGCAGCCTCTGGCTTGTGAAGTTCCCTAATCCACTGACTGCCAGCAAACTGCTAGGTTTTATTGAACAGAGATATGTCTATGTGCCCTGTTGTTGTAGTCTTCCCTTACACAGCTGCCACCCACAAAAGGTGGTGTGCTGGTACAGCCCTGAGTCTCATGCAGGAGGAGGAAGCGCTGATTTGCTCTGCTGAGTGACCCCGGGCTGTGTGAATGAGTGCTGCCGGCTGCACAGTGGGGCCTCACATCAACTGAATGTACAAAGGTGTCCAGTGGACTAAATGCAGAGCAGGTGGGAGGGAGCATCCTGCACTGTGCTCGCTCAGGAGCCAAGCAGGTATGTGCATCCTAACGCAGCTCCCAGGAGGATGACAGCTACAAGAAAATACACTCGTTAGGTTTCCTGCAGGACTTCTGGAAAAAAATACACACACCCTAGTAAAGTCTTTAACACTGAACACAAACATTGCAATATAGACAGCAGGAATCCCCTCCCCAAATTCAAAATACAGCTCAGGACTGAGAGCTTGTGCAACCATATCCTCACTTGCATGGGTGGAGAAAAAGCACAGGGAGAGTATCCAAGGTTGCAGCCCAGAGAGGGGAAGCTGTGCTCAGGGGAGAGCCTTCCCCCACGCTCTCCAGTGATGTCGCCAGGTCTCCGTACTTCACTGAAGAACAATCCAGATGTATTTTCAGAAGAGATACAATTGAGATCAGACTTCAAAAATACCCGTCATCATCTGTAAAACAGAAACTCTTGCCATGAGCAGCTCCCCACATGACACAAAATGCCCAGTGTTGGTGAAGACCCTGCCCTGTGGTTACCTACCCAGGCGAGAAGGGACATCTCCTCAAAGCCTGGCACCCTTCTCAAGCAAAGAGCATTTGGAAATCTGGATTCTCGCTCAAAAAATCCACTGATCGATCTCTGCATTTTAATAATGTGGTGTATAGGAGTTGTCCTGCATTTTGAGAAGTTGTGAGATTTTTTTTTCAAGTAAATGCTCCCTCCCTAATACCTTATGTAAGCAGACTTTAATGCCGATCCCATACAGCACCTGTAAGCCATCTGGAAGATGAACAGCTACACAGACACAGGCAGTCTACCCCAAAGTTATGGCAACGAAAGATAATAATCCTGGCTGCAAAGGCAAAGGCAGAGTACTATTCTCAACAACATCTTTTTAAAGTCTTCTCTCAGCCATAACCCTTCTCCCAGCCCTGTCACACCAAGCCTGGTCTCACTCTTCTCATGTTTACACAAGTGTAAACCCAGGAATACATTCATTACAGCTGGTAGTGGGGATTTTCCTCCTTTCTCAAGCAGGGTCACTTTGTTAGCTAGCAAAAAAATAAAAGGTACTCACTGAAATCTGTGAGATTGTGCTTTGGCCCACACATCTTCCAGCGCCCAGCATTAAATGTCACCACAGAGGGCAACAGCAGGGAAAGGTCAGACAATCCCCGAATCAGCGTGTTAGTGCAGTGCCAGTGGCAAACAGCTGAAGCACGGCCAGCCTGCTTACTCACTCCCTCCTTGATTGATACAGTTTGTACCCAATTGTAAAAACACCAGGCACTGCCTATGTTTTTGGCAGTGAAGCCTTAAGAGAGGTGAGGTGCGCAGAGGAAAAAAAATGATGTGATGACTAAAACAGGCGCTGGGGACTCCAGGGACATGGGTGCCGTGTCACACCAGGCAGTTCAGCCCCCAGTTCTGCATGCCTTTGCGCACCGCAGCAGTGGTGGGAGGCTTAATGAGCGCTTGGGAATCCTGCAACTTTTTTTTTAATTAAATTGTTCTGCACTGTGAGCTTTTGCTATAACAGGTCTGGCTGAAATATCATGCACAATGATCTGCTCAAAAGTCACCTCAACATTATAAATAATTGGAAAAAAATACATCTAGAATTCATTTTTAATGTGCATATTTTTTTCTCCATCCTATTTTAATTCCCCCATTTTTTCCTGTCCCTCCTCTCTCCTTTTATTTCAGTGCAGTTTTGTGAAAGGCTAGTCCAGATCTCTGAATTCTGGTTCCTGTGTTGTAGGTCTTATGTTCAAATCCTCAAGTGGTAGCAGCAGGTGATGTAGAGGCAGATGACCTCTTCAAATTTTTTAGGGTTTTAAAATGGTGGTTGAACCATTCATGGAAGCGACTATATGCTTTTTCTTCCAGTCCAAAGGACCTTTTAAAAGCAAGAAGTAGCCAAAGGAGGTGAAAGATTTCTTCCATTTAAATGAAGCAAAGCTTTAAATAAACGATAGTTTCCCAAGGAAATGAGACTTGCAGACTGATTCCCCAGATATCTTTCAGGCTGGCTTGTCCAGCTCAGCCAGGTTTGCCAAACAGGCAGACACCTCAGATTCCTGTGAGCTTCGAGGCAGCCAGCAGAGAAGAATAGCCTCATGTTAGGTCATCCACCATGCTGATAATTATGAATGCTGTCACTACTTCTCCAGCCTCCCCATCCAAGCAGGGATGTGAGTGGGGAGGAAGAGGAAGGAAGCAGCCATGAGCAGCATGACTCCTGGAAGGGGTAGGAAGCACAGTTAGGAACCTGAGGATGATGCAGTGAGACTCTAGAAGGCTTTTGGGGAATTGGCTACAGCTCCAATAGCCAGATGGAGAGCACCGGGCCCAATTATGTCTGTCAGGAGGTCAGAAAGCACTGTGCTGGTGCTTTTTGTTAAGATAACAACAACAGGACCAGTAAGAGCTGGTAGGGCTGTCATAAGAAAGCTGCTACAAAGGCCAGAGATGGTCCCCAGTTTCATAAAATCTATCTCAATGGGAGCAAGTAGGACTCATCTTACTATTTACATTGCAATACGGAAGTCTGCCACTAAGCTGGTCACCCCCATCTCTATTTACAGAAAAAGGGGAAGAACACAATTTTAGGGTGCCATGACCTAGTTTAGGACAAGGGGAAGACTCAAGACTATGTTAGTTATGTGTATGCTGACTGTAATGGAGGCCTAGGGTCACTGCTGCAGAAATCTGGAACGGGGAAGTCTTTCTTCAGGTGGGTAAGTCCCATTCAGTAGTCCTCCTAACCTCCTTTTGCTTGAGCCTGCCATCCAAAAAGAAATTACACTCCCACAAGCAGGTATTTTCAGCAGAGAGAGGATCCCGAACCTGAGGTCAACTCCCTCAAAGCACTGTATCCTAAATACAGAGAAGCACTCTCCTGCGCTCAGCGCTCCTTTTGCAAACCCTCTCCACAGCACCATCTAATTCCCCATCCTTCAGCCAGGGAGAAGGTGTGAGAGCGGGAAAGCGAGCACACAACCAGGCTGCGATCATAAGCACAAGGGAGGGACCAAACAGCACTCTCTACAAAGGGAGTTCCCAGCTACACACTAGCTGTCTGCCAGCCATACCAAGCTGTGCAGCGGTGTGTCTAGCCAGTAGCACCGCATCCCCAGAGACCTAATTTGCAGAGGCTGCAAATTATGAAGAATACCTTGAAGAAAAATAAAAAATCCTGTTAAAAACTTCTCTTTTTAAAAGGATTTCCACAGTCATCCCATTTCACGTCTTCGACCACAGGGTAAAGGTAAGAGCCAGTTTCATTGCTCAGGCATCCCCTTGCAGCAGCTGCAGTGTGGCAGAACTGCCACCTCTCTTTTCCCACTTCTCCCCCGTGACAGTAAATCCCCTGCAGGCTTCTTCTGAGCTGCCTCTGCAGCTTCTGCACAGCACAAGCAGATCTTAACATCAACCAATAGATCCACCAGACCTCACTCCTGCTATCATCCCCAAGACTTCATCTGCCATCCTCCTCCAACAGCAGCCACCTGCCTTTGCCATGAGACACCATCCTGTGTTACTCAGCAGGATGGATTTCTTTAGCTGGGAAGAGTCTGCCATTCCACACGGTCTTCTCCCTCTCCTTGCCAAGTAGCAGACAAGGTTTCCAGGTGCCTCTGGCAGGGGACAACCAGAAAAAGCAGCAAAGGAGCCACTGAGCCACTTCCTGGTCTGCTGCACAAGACGACGGAAAGACAAAGGAAAGCCAGTGCACTAATTGTCTCATGCGCTAGTACCAGAATGACTGTCTGCTCCTCCTGAACACAACTCCTACGTGTCCGGCTTTGATAACATAGCATGCACCTTTGCAATGGTCATGAAGACACACTCTGACTTTGAAGTCAGGGCTTTTTGAGGCCTGAACCTGCCACACTGGCATGCAGGGGAGTGAACCGTGGGACCTTGCCGACTTTCCCTGCCTTTCCGCTGCTAATTCAATGGAGATGGCGTGCAACGCACTGAGTCACACACCAGACCCCATCGCTCTGAGTGCTTAACACATATAACCCCAGAGAGACCTCCAGCTGAAAACACACAAGGAGGCGGATAAGCATGCCAGATGCCCTTTCTTTTTCCCCACCATGCCTTTCCAACCTCTGTATGTGACACGTACAGCTAATCATGATATCTCCCTTTGATAGTCCGTTAGCTATTTGCATCTTTTTGGTAATTATCTCATCACCTGCATGAAGCAGATAATTCAGTGGGTCTACCAGTGCCATTCAGCAGCCATGTGCCCAGGTTATAAAGTGAAGTGCTGAGTAGAAAATTTTAATGACTAGGGGCTGGTGAAATCTTAAATTGATGGCAATATATGGTGAAGTCTCTTAAATAATATGAAATGCCCTTTTGGCTGGAAAGGGCTGGATGAACCTGTGTTTGATAAGTTGTTAAATTACATCCTATGGCTAGCTGCTTGTCTTGGGAAAGTACCAAATCATAAGTGCGCAAATTATCATTACCGCACGGAGTGAAACTATTTCCAGCAGAGATGATTTGATAAAAGAGAAGTTATTTATCATGATTAAAAATGGTTCATTTGTACTTCTCCACATTGAACAGATCCTGAACTGGCAATCTTCTTCTGAAAAGGTACCTGAGCCTGATTTAAAGGGCTTTATGACTGTTTTAATGGATGGGGTTTTCTCTCATGGAGGAAGATTTTAATATCTAAATTGCTGTGTTTCTCAGAATTATTTCAATGGTTTGATTTCATTTTTTTTCCACACCCTGTTGTCATATTCGACTTTTCCTAAAAAAGCCCAAAGAAACACTTTTTCACAAACAAGGAGAAAACAGGCTGCTATGTGCAATGGTAGAGGAGAGCTTTGTCTTCTATACCTTTACTTTGGGCCATGCAGAGACAGACAATGCTTAAATTAATTTTCAGTGGTTGGCTACTCAGTGATGGAAGGGTGGTTCAGTCGGTTTTGTTGCAAGAGACAGAGTGACTTCAATTAGCTTTAACTACCACAGCTGGCAGCTAACCATTAGCCACTGCCCGGTGGCCTTTTGAACCTCCCAGGGGATAACTCAGATGAACTTGATATGAGCTCATATAAGCTATCATTTGAAATACGAGATTCCTATAGAACTCTACAGGGTACCAAAGCCATGCTGGGCAAGATGAAGCTGACAATGTTCAGTGAATTTAATGGATAAACAAAGGGTATTATTCTCCAATACCGCTATTGCAGGCTCCTTTAGCACAAGCCAGTCAAATGAAACAGTTAGGTGGGACTACTTCTAGAGTACCATGACTGCCACAAGGAGCTGGTGAGAGCCATCACTAGCTCCATTATACAGTAGCCCTTGCATGGGGAAGGGCCCAATCATATTCCCAAACCATTCCCTTTCCCTTCCCCCAGGTCACAAGGGACTTGTCCATTTTTCCTTGCTTGAAACAGCATGAAAAACCCCACTTCATGATAATGTTAAGCGTATAGTTCAGCAAGGTACCTAAACATGTCTGGGCCAAAAAACAAGAATAAATCCTACAACATCAGTGGGACTGCCTCATGTGCATAGAGTATGTGAAGTCTAGTTTTCTGAACTAAAACCTCTTTCCAGTGTTTCTTGAGGTTTGAGGAAGATGTCATTGTTGACCTCTTGACATCAACTTACAAGCCTGCTATCTCCTATTGACCTCCAGCCAAGTTCACCTGCATCTGACTACAGTGACCCTTTCAACACAGTCCTAGCCTTGACCTGAAGTCTTCCAGAGAGATGACTCAACACCAGTGTGGACATTTCAAACAAAAGTACCTTTCAAAAAGGGGAAAGAAATTTCACCCGTAACTATATAATGATAATGCTGCAGTATTTAGAGCACCAGTGCCTTCCAAAGCCCCACTAGTGCCATCACCAAAGGGAAGAAAACATCACCTTGCACTGACATGATCCCTTCTGGCAAGATCCACATTCAAGGACTTTGTAAAGTTTTTCCTTTCTTGTACTGCAGGAGCTGCAATGCTATTATAGATTACTTCCTTCAGTATTTTTCTTCTCTTCCTCTGTTTATTTATTTATTTATATTTCATTAATACTCTATGCCCATGAAAGCTAGACATTCTTTGAGATTTTCTGCTGCTCATCTGAACAGGTAAAGCCCCAATAACAGTTTATTCACAGGGAGTGTGTTCAACAAGACAAGCTTAAAAGAAGAGAGATGGAATTAAAGATCAGTTGGAGAATCAAAATATTGTTCTTTAAATCTGCATGCTTGCCAGCCAAAGAAGGACAGGGCAGCGGTAGGATTTCATAAGTAGGTTCTCATAGGGCTCCTCAAGCTGCCCAGACAGGAGACAGCGTGGAATATTTTTTTTCAGCTGCACCTTAGCATCAAACCCATCACGTCTCAGCAGAGTTGTGTCTTCTCAAACAAGGGACAAATCTGGCCAAGAAGCTTCAGTGCAATAGATAGCACATAGATAGCCCTGAGCAAAACTCGGTCCCGTCAAAACGTCTGTTTTCCATCTCCATTAAAAAACATGTCCCAGCATATAATCATGCAACTGGCAGAATGTGGATCTCCTTTAGCACGCAGTTCATCGGAGACCTGCTTCTTCTGTCCTGACGTCTTTTATTTGCAGTGAAAGACCAGATCTCTCAGTTCAGCCGTGGCACACCTGGGGCTTGTGCAGGAGTGGGACCTCATCACTGAGAGCTTTCTGTGCCACATGGACCGAAGGACAAAGTGGTACCTGGGCCTTCATTCCCCTTACTGACATCAGCAGGAAAGGGGGCAGATGCTAAGAGCAGAAATTGCTGAAGGGATGTTTTTGGTGACTTCTCTGCTTTGCTGAAGTCCAAATGCTTTAAGGCAAATTACCTTCCATGAGAAAAGTTTCATGAGAGAGAAAATACTGGGTTGCTGTCACAGACTAGAATAACTCCTGGTGTGCGACAAAGATCACCAAGTAGCGGTAAATTAAAAAAGTGGGTGAGCTCACCTATTCAGTGTACATCAAAAGAGGCCAAATTCTATATTGCCTAAATCGGGTGTGAAGCAGCACTGCTTACCTTCAGCTATGTGCCTGGGAAGGAAAACTCAGGGTCATCCACAGCTCTGGACAGGAGTCAGTAGCCCAATAACCCGGCTGTCATCCTGTGCCCCAGCTGTTACCTCTCCATTCTGTCAATGGACCTTTGCCGAGCAGCCATGTTCTCATGCTAATGCCCATGTTCCTCCATGCCCTTCCCTTTCCCTACAGAATCTGGTGTCAGCTTGCAAGGTCCTGAGGGTAGAGAGCAATGTAGTTGTACTCCAAAGGGTCTAACAAGCTCCTGGTAACTGGAAAATATAATTACTGATAGCACTATTTAGTCTATGCTATTAAAGTATACACAGCTAGCTAAAACTCACCCATATTCTGCTAGGCAATTTACTTGAGATGGTTGACAACCAGCACGTAAATGACAAAGTTACTTTGTTGTAGAGGAAAAGAATGTGGGTACTTAAGATATTGATGAACTGGACTATAAGCGGATTATCACAACGCTATGAGTAGAGACTAATTTCCCAGTAGAAAAACCCTTTTGAAATACAAGACAAAATGTCAATCCATTTACTAGTCGTATATGTTTAAAACATTTCTCTTATTTTTCTCCCTGCTACTGACTCCCAGCCTTCAAATGATACAGAACTGAGAGGAATGTCCAGCATTAAAACACCACATAATTTTCAGGCGATCTGGATCTCAAGGTCTGGAAATCTGTGGTTTGGTGGAAAGGTAAAAGGTTCGTATAATTCCACAGTCTATCCAAATTCCCTCCAGAGTCTAAAAACTCAAACACATAGATTTTCCTTGGAGACGACTGCTTCGGGACAGGAGGATTTCTCCTGTGGACTGGTGGAGGAATCCAGAACCTTCTAGGTATACCTTGAGTACCTCTTCAGGCCTCTTGTTTCAGTCACGTGCAAAATTCCCTTTGATTTTTGTGTGACAAAGAGAACATACAGCATGAAACCCTTACTGGAGGGACCTCACTACTTTCAGTTGAAATACAATGGCCAAAACAAAAAAGAAAATAAAACTGGAAGGAAGCTGTGGAGAAACCCTTGTGCATATTGTAGACATAGAGAAGTCTCTATAAGAAGAGATCTCTCCTTAGTGCTTAGTGGAGAACTTAGAGAGACTACCTTTTCTTTGGGCAAATCACAGCTTACCCCTGGCAATCTGTAGGTGGATCACCCAAGCCATGGGTTCAGCATCTCTTAGGGTACATGAGTCCAGTGCCATGCCAGACATGAGGCCGTGTGCTCACCACTCAGACTGGGCTCGACCCTTCCCAAAACCCTGCTGCTGTGCAAAGAAAACTTCAGGGTTCGGAGCCAAAGACAGCACACAGCTCTCTCACCTCTAATTGCAATCTCTGCCTGGAAGGAAGGAGTCCTAGGATGAAGTTCCTGGTGTTAGGACTGGTTCTGTGTTTTAGCAAGTGACCCTTTAACTTAAAAAATTAGGTCCAGGAGCAGGACCTGTGGTACTGTGCTCTATGATGGTGGCCCAGCCACTGGTGAGCAGGAGCCAGGCACCCCGGGGCTGCCGTTAGCCAAGAGCCAGAAGCTGCTGGGAAGGGGCCAAAGTCACGCAGGGAGAGCTGAGCCAAGGAAAGTCCTGTCTGGGAGGGCTTAATTGCACAGCTTAAAGGGGCTGCTCCAAAATTAACTGAAGACATGGGGATTATTTCCACCCATGTCTTTGGGTAAGATTTGGGAGCCATTTCAAGAAAATGCATGAGCACATGATAAATACAATTGAAGATGATGACATTTAATCACATCCTCAATTCTGACCTCATGCTTACACATGTACCTGTATAGGAGGCTGACAGCAGCACTCCCATTAACTTCCACTTTTCAGACTTTACGGCTGATCAGATCCTTACATCGTCAGGGTCATTTTAATCCTAACTCAGCTGGAACAATACACAGGTTGCCTGTCTAGACATAAATCTATTTCTGAAAAAAAAAATATGGAAGAAAAAAAGAGGGGGAGAGGGAAGAATGAAATTCTTTTAAACCATTTTCAAATCCCAGATCTTCAAAAAATGCAATTTCACAGCCGATTTTGGGTTCTGATTTTGGTTTTGCCAACAAAAGCAGATATATGTTTTTTAAAGCCATTTAAAGGGTCCCGTTGAGGCAAAATTCAAACTCCTGTGCCTGGCTGCCACCCCGAAGGATCAGGCCCCCCAGCAGAGCAGGTGGCATGTGGGTCACCCGCGCCTGTGTGACAAACTGTGATAATTGGATTGTTTGGGGAGTGGGGGAGGGATGCGACCGCTGAGTACAAACCTCAGAAGGGAATTAAAAGCGAGCCTGCATCCCGGTTAATAGCGCTCTATAAAAATGCAAAGTGGCTAATGATAAGCAAAGGAAGTTCTATTAAGCCATGCGCCTGGCGTGAAGGGGCATCATTGACCCCACTGAAGGATATTTGCTGGGAACAGTCAGGCAGCAGAAACAGGTGCAGAAATAAAAGCAAACCAACAGCTTGTTTTAAACTCCCCAATCTGCAATGTTAATGAACACGAGGGCCAGGGACAGCCAAAGAGACTAAAGTGGCCAAAGCATAATTTTTTGTACACATTAAAGTCACAGGCATGCTCAAAACCAGAGGAAAATTGGGAAATGGCTTGCCTAGCGCTGGTCATCCATTAGACCTGCATGGCGGTACGCTGCACCGAGAGCTTGCTGAGGTAATTTGGGGTGGGGTGGGATAGAGGGCGGGGAAGGGGCACAGGGAAAAGTTCCCCTCAGCCCCAAGCACCCACCAAGCTTCGATGCGGTCAGTGGGGAAAGGGACTCCTGTCGGGCTGATAATGAGCCGTCCTCATTATAAGATTAGATGCCAGAGTGAACAACACCCTCTTAATAATGCACACATCACTATGACAACCACGGAGTTTGATACCCGAGGACAACTTTATTGTGCTTGTGAAATTTCCTTATTTTAAAAACACTATTTATAGTCATCAGACATCGATTCACCGTATCCACCCTCCTCCTCGTCTCTTCACCTTCCTTGTTTCCAAGGCAGGATCGGCCAAAGTGTTTATGTGCCGCTCCTAAGGTTAGCAAACTGCTGTCAAGTATCAGTGCCAGAGTCTGCTGACATAATTATCCTGCTAGCCCATACATAATTAGTAAAGCTAAGCCCAAACTATATTAATACCAGGATTAATTACAGTGGAAGCATAAACAAGGATATTAATGCTATGAAAGTAGCAGTATGGATATTCAACAGCCCATATGCTTGTCTGTAGGACCACTAGGGATTGTGTTGAATCAGGAGCTGTGCAGTGCCCTGACTGTAATGAGAAATGAGAAAACTGCTGAAAAATTGATGCCGCCTGCAGATTGCACAATCCGCTGAACAGCAGGGGGTCGGCTTCTTACATCTCCCACTCTCGGTACAATATGCTAATTTCTGCATGCATACGAGTGTAAAAGGAAAGAAGAAAAGATTTCACAAAAGGAAAAAAATGCAAATGACAACCACAAAGATCACTGCAGAGAAATCCATGAGCTTTATATGGATTAACTGTGTTGGAGCTAGTGCTCATCTGAGTTTAACCCTTTCTGTCCTAGACCCTTTGGCAGGTCCTTTCTGTGGTACAGAGGAATACTTACGGCTCCTTTGTGGAGAGGGAGGGAGGGAGGGAAGGGCAGCAGGGAGCTGAAAGGATGGAAAGGATGTTTTTTGCTCTTTTCCATGGCTGCACTCCTCTTGCTTTAACATTGACAAGGAGGCAAGGGTCTGGAAGGGGGATAAAAAAGGGGCTGGGAGGGGAATTTAGAAAAGGAGGCTCACCAAATGTTGGTAGCGTTTGAAAGAAGACCACTACAGCCCAGCCTGGTCCAGCTTTAACTGAGGGGACTGGCAACAGACCCTCCCTTGGCCTGCAAGAGCTCCTGACTCCCTTTGCCCTTTGCAGTATGTGGCCAGCAAGGTCCTCCTAATAACACGCTACAAAATTGTCGTCAAGAAAACAATTACCCTATGATTATTTTCTACTCCTGATTCACCACCTCTTCCTCCCAGGCAAAAGAAGCAGATGTGCTGCCTTGATGACAAGCCCATCTCTTCGCTGGAGAGAGCCGATGCGCCGGCAGTCCTGTGGTTCCCTGGTGCACCCAGAACGTGCAGCATGCCTGTAGACAAGCGGGCTCCAGCAGCGCCCAGACAATCCCACTGCCATTTGCATATGCCTTGCTCCCAGAGAGAGCCTAACCCTGCCCTCAGCTTGCCCCCCTCTGCCGCCCATGGGACCTGAGGGAATCGCTTCTACCACAGCTCCAGGGAGCAAGCTGGCCCCTCTTTCTTGCACATAGCACTGCCAGTGTGGGATAAAACCCACATGTGCCAACTCCCGTGTAGATAATGGAGGGGTGGGTGTCTGTACGACCCCGCTGTTCCTTCAGGTGCTGCCGGCAGGGGCCACCCACCCCACGGTTTAAGCCTCTCTTGCGGCCAAACAGGAAGGCAAAAAGCATCTCCTCCCCAACCTGCGGGGGGAAATACCTATGTTTCTGCAATAAGACAAATCAAAGCCTTCATTCTTCTCCAATAATTAAAGAGATTAGTTGCTCTCTCTTTAGTAGTAGCAGGAGCAGCAGCAGGTGCTGTTATGCTCGGTCCAATGTATGCATAACGCAGCTTCTGTATGCAATCGCTGTGTCCAAGTACGAACAGAAACCTTAGGAAATATTTGTCATTAAAAAGTTGCCGCTGGGCCTGTGTAATATAGTAAGTTCTTAGTAAAAAGAAATTGTTTGCTTGTTTGTTTTAAATAGTTTTGGAAAGAATTTAGCACTCCTGGAAAAAATATTACTGCTCTGGCTGCCCAGAACACAAAGACTGGAAATGCTTGTCTCACACCCGCAGGAAGCAAGATGCACATCTTGGAAATGTAGCCTTGCCCCAACCTGGACAGACACTTAGAGTTAACAGGAGAGGTGGCAGAGGAGAAAAATCTGAAGTCTGTCCTGCCTCCCTATCTGAACGTGGCAGAGACTGTGTGAAAGAAAGAGGACAAACACTTTGGGGTTTTGGTGGCATAAATTTACCACCAGAAACTGGGACAACACCCAATGACCACCCTGCAGACTTCATACCTATGTGAATCTTCAGCCCACAAGTGATAATTATTCGTACCCCACTGGAAAGTCTCCAGTCACCTTCTGAGTGTTCTCCCATTCACCAGCCTTCTCCCTCAATATACCATCTCTCCTCCTCCTCCAAGCTTCTTTTATCCCCAGCGCTGCTTACACTAATTGCTGATTTATAAGGGATTTTTTCCTGATTGTGACTTATCAATTTGATTTTAACCTTTGTATCTGTGAGTGCTTGTGCATGCTCTTCTTCCCCTACTGAGTATTCTTCCCACTAAATGATATTGAGTCTCTTCCCTGGCCTGATGCTGGAACCTGTAAAAGCAGGTGAGTTCTCACCTGGGAGATCTTCACAGCAGACCCTTCTTCCCATATGGTTGTATAATGCCTTATAGATCCTGGTTCAGAGCATCACCTAACTTGGCAGGTCAGAACAGCTCTGACCCAGGTCACACATGCAGTGATCATACCCTATCCAAAACCTTCTGACTTCATAGCAATAGCAGTAATAGCAATAACAGATGAAAATCAGCAGTTGGCAGACAATGAGAAACACGTATTTCTTGCCTCTCCTCAAATACTTTTGCTTGCAGGTGAACAGGGGCATTAGTACAAAGAACAGCCATTCCCCTAATATTTGTGTAAGGAAAGTCCCTTTAGGTAGATGTTCAAATAGCAAACAAATAAATAAATGAAGTACAAGTTGTTGTTGAGTAGAGTCATCATTTGGAATAGCAATGAATATTTGAAAACAACCTTTAGCAGAAAGTATTATTTAGTATTTGATCAGCTTTACTCTTACAATAACCTCCCTGAAGTTACACGGAAAGTCTAGGATGGCACTAAATTTCTTCTTTTTCTATCGCTCTGTTTGCACCAGCCTGACAGACTGAGAATATGAATGCCATGCTTTAACCTTGTTGGACTTAAAAGGTGTTTGGGGGGAGGGGGAAGCAGTGTGTTTATAGCAGAAAGGCTGTGCCCCTAAATGAGAGAGTAGCACAAGAAGACACTGCTATGAATACCATAGGAGGAAAAACCCATGACCCAGGTGAAAGAATATCCTGTTGGTAGTAATTTAGAGCTGTTATGTTTCATGAATAAGCTACCCACTCCTGAAACCCCTCTATGCAAAGCTGTCAGCCGGAGCCAGCCAGCTGGAGAAAATGTGGAGAATGGAGAGAGCAGAGAAAAACACCAACTGAAATGGGGCAAGTCAGAACTCCCCCCATCCAGGCATCTTTGCAGCAACTGTGGGGCACGCACCCACACAAGATGCCGGCACCCAGGGGCGTGCAGGTGCCATGGCGGGGTACAGCATGCTGCCAGATCTGGTCCCCCAGGCAGTGTGGCAGTGCCTGTGCCAAATTCACCACAATCAGTCAAACTACGTCAGATTAAACCAGCTCATTAAAGTGGCCTCTCAGATTTATAATGAAGGCTTCTCCTTTATATAAGCTAAAGTGGCACCCCTGGACTATACAGGCATTTGATTTGAAACAGAAACAACGCCTAATTCTCCTAGTCTGCATTGGCTTGGCTGATGAGCATTTTAATTTTGACTCCTACTGCAATTTAACACTATGGTGGCAAATTTCAGTTTAAATTATCTTCACCCCTCTTCTCTCTGCTTTTTTGCATCCCTGCATCATCTCTGGGTAAAATTGTTTGCACTGTAAAACCAACCCTGCCTGATTTATTATTTAAACCTGGATCAGCTCATTGATACAGTCAAAAGCCCAGCACCACAAGGAATCAGATCAGCTCTGCTGAAGGAGAAGCACAGAGGCAGGGACAGAAGCCCTGACACCAGGATCATTGCTGAGGGAAAAATAAGAGGAGCCACACACCATCGGAGTCTTCTTGAAACACCAAATGCTGTTTCCACCAGGGAAGCTGGTATTTTGAAATCTATAGCAGGGCAATGCAGGACATATTTTCATCAGGGCATGTCCATTTGAATTCGTGCTGAGCTCAGGAGGACCAGGTGAGTTTGCATAATTAACAACCTGACCTTGCAACCTGAATGCAAATGCAGCTTCCAGTGAAGTCAACAGGAGATTGCTGTGTGTGAAGAAAGCAAGGCTTATGTATGAGTCTCATATATGGCAGTGATGAATTCAGCCATAAAAATGTTTGTACAGTGACAATATTTCTTTCTTTTTTTTTTTTTTAGAGAACTTCTAAGGAATTTGTGGTGGCAGCAAAGTACAGAAAGGCTGTGACCATTCCTGTGACAACACCTTGCTCCTGGTGCAAAAAACCCACATAAATTAAGCTTTGCAGTCCACTTGTGGGAGAGGATCTTGTTCCCACAAGCCCCACTGAAGACTTTGAAAAGGGCGATAGCTAAGGAGAAATATAGTGAGGCAATGGCGAGATCCCCTTCCAGAGGCTGTGGCAAACAACTCAAGCCATGTGGAGACACATGAGCCCAACCTCAGATGTGCTAATGCTCTGGCTCCCGTCCAGGGAAGCCATCACACCGCCAAGCCTCCCCTACCCTCCCTCTTGCCCGGAAAGTTGTGTAGTGCCGCTGTGTGCGCTGTTAGACAGATGCCCCTTGCCGCTCCAGCCCAGGGGAGCCCCGCGTGGCACGGGGATGCGTAGATGTGCACAATATGCTTCTGCCTGTCGCTTGGCTGTGGCGGCGCTTTGAGTTGTATTTTTTTTTTTCTGGATAAAAGGGTCTGCATAAACATAAGTCCTGATTGCTACCCCGGGTTGCGTGCAAGCCCTCTGAGCGGGACTGATCTGTCACGGTGGGCAGTTCTCTGTCTGATGTGACCTGAAGTAATTAAAAGTGGCCCAGCAGGCTGGTGCCTCCCTCCCCCCATCTCTCCTCTAGCTCTGTTTGCTGGCATTTACCCAAAACAACAGTGACTGACGGCTCCAAGAGGGCTGTCGCTGCTTTCCCTGCCATGATATGGCCATTGATCTGGCAGCATCTGCCAACTCATCAGTGCTTAATCTAATACCCTGCCTCCAGGTTTGGGGTTTTTTTTTTCCCTTTCCCCCCCACCTCAGGTGATAATTGCTGCGAAGGAGAACTCCCATTTGACCAGCCTGATAAGATCTGCCAATTACCACCGTGTCAGCACTCAACCTTGGGAGTGCTTGTGACCACACACTGACCTTAATCGAGGATGTTCAGCCTGCTGCCGGGGCAGAAGGCTGATGGCAGAGTGGAAGGGCAGTCATTTAGCTCAGCCCCCGACAGCTGGGGGTCCATCACTAGGAACCTGCCTCGATGTTAATTTGTGGTATGGCCCAAAATAGAGGAGCCTGTCAAGTGTTTCTCCTCTTTCTCCCCATCCCTCTCCACCTACAAAGCATGGGGAAGAATGACATCAACCACCAAGATGGAGTTATACTCTGGAATTGCAATAATTGCACCAAAAGCCTATTATCAACAACCTGGACATGGCCTTTTTGCAAAGTATAAATGAACTCCAGAGCAAGGACCATCTGCTGTAGCTTCAGAGATGTGAAGTGGGTCTGCCCTGGGTCAGCCCAGGGTGTGCAAGCAAGTGTGAGCAACTCCCCATGAATTTCCCCGGTAGCAAAGCAGTCTTCGTCATTGGAGCTAAAACAACTACCACCATTGATACGCTGCCTTTCATGAGGTGGGTTCATTATAAATGAAGCCTTAGATCTGCAAGCTACATGAGCAGTATGAAAAACTTGGCATGAATTGGCCTGGCTCCAAAGGACTCAATACATCTCCATGGGAATCACTGCAGCTTCTGTGGACCAATAGCACCTGAGGGATGCAGGACCCACAGACAACACCAGTAGGGATGTCAGTCTGTTTTCGATGGTGTTTTAGACTACCTTTTTTCCTCTCTTCCCTTTTAAGGCATGTTATAACTATTACTACCCACAAATAATGAATATTTCACTATGGTTTTAAATTCTGCACAGGACCACACTAACCAGAAACCTCATAACACTTTCTATTTTCCTTTTTTAATTCTTTTTTTTTTTTCTCTTAGCTTCTACTTTCAGATGGAGGTGTACACACACAATGCAAAGTGATACCTCTTTCACGTCGTGTAGGTGTATGGGTGACTGCTCCACCAGGCACCTCGCTGGCCGCTTGCACATCCTGGCATGCACCCTGCAGGCTCACTAGCAGGCTGATCCTCCTCCACATGGCAGTGTGCCAGCCCGCCCAATCTGGGCTTACATGCTACCACACACCCACCGCTGGTAATCGCACCCATGAGCTCCTCCGCCCTAGGGAGAGGGAACAACTTTTACCTCCTAACTAAACACCTAGAAAACTCTTCTGGTCCAGGTCTTTCTTTGCTCGGTCTCCACTCATCCGTATGATGATTTCAACTTCAGCTGAAAACATCTGACATTTCCAACCACAGGCGTTCAAATATCAACTGGATACTCAACCATCCTGAGAGCACCTTAAACGTGCTGGGATTTGGGAGGAATATTGCAACACCAGTTTGCTACCTTTAGGAAACTCCCTTTTTCCAGCAGGGAGAAGAATTGGGGTGCTTGGCTCTGTCTCCTCTGCTGCTTTTGGCCCTCCCTCCTGCCCTGTTGTGCAGCGCGGAGCAGAGGGGAGGAGGCAAGGGCACATCTGGCTGCCACGCTTCAGCCTCACTGGGGGTTTTCACCAAACACTGCGTGGAGCGGCACCAGCCGTGCTCGGGAGCCGGATGTGGCCCATCAGCTGCACTTTTGTCACCCTGCGCAGCAGCTTGCGTTGAAAGGAAACGTCAGCCATGCCATTTTATCTTGGGCCTGAGAACGCCCTGCAAAATCCAAAACTCATGTTTCATCCAGATGCAATGCTGCTGCTGCTACTGCAGCAGGCACGGTGGACGCAGCCCTGGGAGGCTGACGTGACCCCGCAAGCATCCTGCCTGGCTCCAACCCGGCAGACCTGAACTGCAGCTCACCGTCTGGGGCCGGGGAGCGGGCTGAGCACAGATGAGTTGGAAGGACACACTGCTCTTCAAGTGCAAATGGAGGTGTGGGGCAGCAGGCAGGAGGACCCCTAAACAGCACCAGCCTCTGATGAGCTTTTTGATGAAACTTTGAATTTTGAAGCAAATATATA
Source organism: Morus bassanus (assembly GCA_031468815.1). Lineage (NCBI taxonomy): Eukaryota > Metazoa > Chordata > Aves > Suliformes > Sulidae > Morus > Morus bassanus. The sequence continues at coordinate 49,728,658 of CM062567.1, read as the reverse complement.
GAGAGACACTTAAAGGAGATGCAGGAGAGAAATGGATTTTCTTGCCGCTTTTGCTGCAGAATGAGGCACAAAAAAGTCTTTCCTCTGCTTGTGGGTTGTTTTTCTATCCAAATGTCAGGGCAGTCCAACCTGCTGCCATGCTGGCAGGACTTTTGAAGGGCTAAGAAGCAGAGTGCTGTCAGGTTCATCAGCCTTCAGTCAAAGCACTGACCAAATTTTTTCAAACCTGTATGACCGTTTTCTCCTGGCAGTGTGTTTTGGCGCTTAGACTAACCTGACCTAAATGCAGACAGCCCTCAAAAAAGGTGAATGGTCCTGCCTGAGCCCAGTGTCTGTGTTGCCTCCCTTCTGCTAGTGTGTGTGGCAGCAAGGTCACCTGGAGCAAGGAGATAATCCACCTGGACATTACTCCTACCAAAAAACATAGTGATGGCTTTTCCACTGGATCAGTCCTCTCCTTGGGCAGACTGCACAGCCGCTTTTACACTGCTTTCAGCTGGCTGTGAAAGAGTGCACAGCCTGTTTCTCAGCTTTCGGAGTGAAGCAGAACAGGCGCCCCAGGGAGGCAGTCACGGTGCCAAGCCTGGCAATATTCAAGAAGCATTTGGACAATGCCCTCAGAGACATGGTGTGAATTTTGGGGTTGTCCTGTGCAGGGACAGGAGTTGGACTCGATGATGCTTGCAGGTCCCTTCCAACTCAGGACATTCTATGATTCTATGATAACATCAGCAGTGATCTCAGTGTCCCTCTCACAAAGGAAAACTCCACGTGCTGGGGAATGAAGCTAGAGTGAGCAGTCTGACAGCAATGCTTCTTCCTCATCCCAAATGAATATTGCTGGAGAGGTGCAGAGACAGGGAGAGGGTGGCAAAATATTCCACACACACAACTTGGAAGAAGGAGAAGCAAAGACCTTTTAAAAAAGTCTGGGCCTATATACCTAATTTTCTTTTTTAATTACCACCCCTTCGCAGTCTAACCACTCAAGCGATAAACATGCTTGTTAGGATTATTTGTCTGAGTCCTTTTTTCAGGGATCACCAGTGTCCAAAGATGGTATCAACTTCACCTGGGGAAAAAAATATATTCAATTTATTTTCTATCGCTGGGGCAGAGGCTGCATTTTTTATAAAGTTCCCAAAGAGTATTTGGAGACATCCCCACCCTGGTGAGATTACAAGACAAACACTTTGTTCAGAGCCGCAAGAAGAACTCTGCTGACTCCCAAAAAATAACATGGTAATAACGAATAGCAAATGTGGGTCAGATGCTCAGCTAAGAAAAATGGGCATTGCTCGTCAGTCTTCGGCAATGCTCAGGTGGTTTACACCAGCAAAGGACCAGGGTTTCTCACTCTATCTGAGAATATCTATAGAGGATTCCTTATTCGCTGGGGTGGCATAAAGCTGTTATTGACATGAATTTGGGATGCCTGCTCCACTCATGATTAATGAGGCCACAAGTGAGTTATATTAGTCACCCTGGCATGACTGACACTTGGATTTTTACTGTGCCACACCACTGCCTCTTGTTTATGCCAAAGGATTTACAGACACAAACCCTAACTCTGAGACTTTATTAATGTCTGCTTTCTTAATCCCTCTACCTATACTGCTAATTTGCCTTAGCAGAGACCTAGGAGGTAAAATAAATATAAATGGTGCATTTTAAAATGTCTAAGCAACTCCCTAAAACAGCAGTCCTGTCAGTCAGTGTCATGATTTAAAAATCTTGTATTTCCAATCTGCCACGGTTGGAAACACTTTCTGTATTCCTCTGGAAAGGAGGATTTCTCAGCCATCCAGTAGCAGAAATCCTTCCTTTCAAGCACTCATAATGATAGATATTGATATTTGTTTCTTACAACTGCCACCATTTGAGGGACTGAATATCATACATATAGAAAAAAACAGCCAGCAGGCTAATTGATTGATTGGTTGGTTGGTTTATTTTTGAGTGGAAGCAGGATTTTGTGTTTCCAAAGGAAATTTTTGCTGTTGGTCAATGTGGAGAAGCTTAAAGTAAAGTGTTTGAGGTATGAAATCTCAGATATACATCCTCATTTACAAATAAATACATTTGTTCTAATTGGAGTTGAGATTTTCAGCTACATAATCCCAGGGGAATTCGCAACCAAGACGTTGTTCTCAAGGAAAAGTCTTCTTAAGCAACCAAGGCCAAAGAATGAGGTGGTCAAAGGTGAAAGTTAGATTAAGTAACATTTAGCACCTGCTTTGGCAGCTTACCACATGGGTATATGATCACCTCATAGGGCATAAACATGTGCATGCGTGTATATCAAATACAGATATAAATCTGGGAATAAATTCACCTTAGTATTTAAAAGCTTGGCTCTAAAGCAAAATTATACTGCTATAAATCAAAGTGTGAATCTAAACTCATATAACTACTCAGGCACTGTCCTCTGTGGATATCCTTACTCTGGAGTGGGTCAAGTACTGCAGTGCAAGTAGCTGGTAAGACTTTCTGCCGCAGTCAGTTCCTAACTCTCTAGCTCAGCTGTAAAAGACAGCTTAAGTGATCTAAACCGCAGCCACAAAACACCTATTTATTTACACTGGCTGCTTCATTTCCACCACTACGTGGAGTTAGTTAAGGCTGAATTGAAAAAGCAACCACCGGTATCTATGGAGATAGTTCAATAAACGTATATTGCACCCACAGCCACAAACCCATTTTCACTCAGGAGGTGAACATGCCCAGATGAGCAGGTTTAAGAACAGTCTTGGCATTTTCATTATGTTTAATAAAGGGAGAGCCTGAAGAAAGAGGTCGAAACGCCTGAGGAGGTGAAAGTCATGAAAAGCTGCTTCCGACTGTGTGTAAAATGGTTAGTGACTCCAGTGTCATAACAGTTCGACACTGAGCTGGCAGCGTATGCTCTCCTGTATGCCAGTTTCTCATGGGGAAAAGGACAACTTTCCTTGAATTGCCAAGCCTGCTCCAATGATCAGATATTATTGAAGAGGTGACAGGGGCTGGGACTGGCAGGGCTGGTTTGTTTTCAGAGGTATTAGAAGTATTATATTCAGTTCCAGGCTAGTGACATCTGCTTGGACTCAGATCCTCATGAGGCTCTTACTCCTGTTTATTATTTACAGTGTACTTCTTTTCCAGGGGCAAATGTCTAAAGATTTTGTAGTTGGATTTTTTGTAGAGAAACAGCTCTAGCATATAGAACAATCTCAGTGAAATGAAGGATGGAAATAGAGGCAGGAAGGGTTACAAGAAGAGCAGCTAGCAAAATATCAAACTTAGCTAATAATAAAACAAAGCGTCCAGATGATTTCTTTTCTTTCTTTCACTGGTGCGTTTTGCTAACAGTTCAATATCAAAAGAGGAGATGGACCAAAACCTGTGATATGAACAGTTCCTCCCTGCTCCTCTACTGAAGTTCAGGGAAGTTCAGCTCCAAACTTTGCAGCTTTCTCCTGTTTGATATTAAATAAAAAACCCCAGCATTTGCCAGTGATTACATTCCTCAGCAAACCCATCTGCTACTATGCTGTTTCCATGGAGGTTGAGCGCATCAGCTTTTGCACTGTTTTGATGCCCATGCATGTTTTCAGCCAACTTGAAGGCATACCTGAGAAACCATAAGGCCCCTTTCTTCAGGAGATCTTTTGTAGCTTGGTACCTGCAACCTACAAGGCTCATTGCAAGGCTGAGTCCCAAGTCAGTAACTTCAGCTAGAGAAGAAGGACTGTGCCAAGATAGAAAGAGTTTAGCTAAGGAACCTATCCTTTGTTAACATGCAAGCACATCATGAACTTGGGAATGAAATCCTAAATCTGTAAACTTCCCACCTACTCTCATTACCAGGAGAGGACAAAAGTCTCAAGATGCCAAAAAACTGATGTGGGCTGTCCCTCCCCAGGTTTGTTTATTGTGTGCTTTAGGGAATGGTCAGTCTGCTGTCCTGGCCACTTGCAGCCCTGTGCTGCTCTGCTCAGCCCCTTCTGGAGCTCACTTCCCCCTCGATTTTGTCAGAATAATTGTACATGAAAGGGCTCTCTAACCCAACTGTTGAAGTGATGAGAGCTACAAAAATAAACATAGTACTGGAAGTGTTGAGGCTGACCCAGATTCCTGTGACAGAATTGGGTTAGGGAGCACCTCCAACCTGCAGTTATGCTTGCAGATACGAAGCGGGGATAATGTTTAGCAGGGTGGAAAAGGACAGCTGGGGCATGGGGGTGCTCTGAAACTGGGTTCATCTGAGGCCAGAAGAGCACATTAACCCCTGCTTTAAACAGCACCTGCTGCCGAGAGAGCATCTCATTTCTTAGCTGTGTGAACTCTTCCCTACGGTACAAGCATTCAGGAGGCTTTTCAGTGACGACAGCAGTGAAGCTAAAAGAAGCAATGAAGAGAAAGCGGGACAGGGTTAGAAGCTGGTAAGAAGTGAAGGTTGTCCTTGCTTTAGGGTCTAGGCAAAAGACTTCTGAATTACACACAAGTAAGAGAAAAGCCCTCTTCTTTCACCAAAACTTTAGAAGGGGATTGTTTTTTTTCAAACCAACAGAAGCTCCAGGGTAGAGATGAACTCTGCCATCTCAGCGAACACTTCTGAACTGAATTCCATCCCTCACTCAACATTAGCATTTCCCCCTCTCCTAGCACTTGCTACAGCAGCCACTTGAGTCAGTGAATGTCAGACTCTTTCATGTCTCTGCAGCCTGACTCTGCTCACGTGTTAGAAAAGATTATTGCAAAGATAGGAACAATTATTACAAAGAAAATAAGGTTTCAGTTTCTTGGAAGCCCTCTTCTGTGGCAGGTTGTTAATCAAATGGTATCAGAAGTAAACATTTTTTCACAGAAATGGAGAAAAGGACAAAGCCTCTCCATTTCTCATTTGGGATAGGGCCGAGTGAAGAGCAGGAAAACTGGGAGTGGAAAGTAACCAGCCATCCATCAAGGTAAAAGGTCTTTGTAGAGAGAGGGCATATGTCAAATCCGTCCCAGAAGGTCAAGCTTAGGAGAGGAAGAGAAGGTATGGAAGAAAAGGCAGAAAGGCTAGCTCTGTTTTTCAAGACTACCTGCAGCTTTCCTGGCAGGGTGCCTCTGGTGAGAGAGGTGTTCTGCTCAGAGAGCCCCATTCAAGGGAAGCCACCACAGGCAGGTGATGTGGCCAGGGAAAAATCTTCCTCAGCACTGGAACAGAATTAAGACATGATATTTGCATTTGGTAAACAAGTTGAATTAGCTTAACAAAACCCTGAAATTATGCTACATATTCTGAACATCACCTACTGATGACCTCTCTGCTGTTCCTCATGAATAACGCATATATATGGTGGGTGATACAAAGCACTCCTTTAATAGCAGCTTGAGACCAGTTTGAGGGTGTTGGTTTTGTAGTAACCCCTGGAAAGACTGGGCTCTGGGTCATATCGTAACAGGGCCACTACCCTGTAACTGATTAAAAGCACCTCTTATTCTTAGCAGCGCTCCCTCAGGTCTTGACTTTACAATACGATTCAGGTAAGGAGAGCAAGGTGATCAGAGATATTAATACACATCACATCTAGCTGGGAGATGGGAAGCTGGCTGTAAATGTGAACACCTCCCTTAAGTGAGTTTTGTCTGCGAGCTTGGTGAAAGGACTGAAGTGCAAGGGAGAGAGAGTCATTCTCATTTCCAGTAATATTTTATTGATTTACTTCACATAATGCAGTTCAATAACTCATCCCCCAAATAGACGAAACTTCAGCTCCATCTAAATAGGTATTAATCTCAAGTAAATTACTGACGAGTCTTAATTAAGCAATAAGATGGAACAGCCCATATAGTTGGGCTGATTAATGGCACACCTCGGACATGTACTGAGGCACAGGGAGGCACAGGGCAAAGTAAAGTGCTTCCAGTCCACCCATGGCATAAAATTAATCAGCAGAATGGTAACTCCAAACCCACGCTCAGGATATCAGCATAGTTGAGGGCTTGACTGTTGCTCCAGCCATGACCATGCAACTTCTAACTGTTTTTTTAGAAGAAATATGGCAGAAACTGAGTCCCTCAGATTTTTCCAAAGCAGCAGGTCATGTGATTGCATCGCTGTTTGCATCTCTTTTATGCATCCAAGTAAAACACATCGATAAGAGCAGCAGAAGCACAAGAGAAGGTGTATAATGCAAGAAACTCACCAAGTAGAGAGAAGACTTTGCAAATCCCTGGAACACGCCGTGTTCTTCAGTATAAGCTGAAAACAATTCTGCACATTTCAGAGGGCATCGTTTCGATTTTGTTTATGGCGCTGTAAATTAGGAGGGACTCCATGGAGGTCAACAGAACTAAAAGAGTGTGAAATTGATGCAAGGGAGAGAAGCAGGGGAAAAAAGCTCCGTATGTTTCTCTCCTTGCACATTAGCGTCAGAGTCTGCTTCCTGGTTTATCAAAGCACGCTATAGCGCTTTCTATTTCCCGTTAGAGAAGTAGACTATTAGCATACAGCTGCACCTCTTAGGCAGCAAAACAGAAAGAATGGGAGTTTTGGCGGAGTGTTTTTCTGGGTTTTTTTTTGTTTGGGTTTTTTTGGTTTTTTTTTTTTTCACAACAGGCAATATAAAATACACAGAAGAGGGAGACACAACAAAGCAGGTTCTCAGCTACAGTAATTCAGTGCAGCTTCATTGTAGTCAGTGGAGTTATACTGATTTACACTAGATGGTTAATTTACATCATTCTCCCCCCACCCCCTCTCTCCCCCCGGGTCCAGAGAGGTTGAAAGCAAGCACTGAAGAGAAAACAACATATAAGGCCAAAGAAATTCACATGGCAGAGAACCTTGCAGAATGAGAATGCATCAATATTTAACAATGCAAAAACGATGTGCCAGAGAGGTAAAAGGGACTCAGAGGATGTTCCCAGGAAACTGGGAAAAGTTTCCAGTGGAAAAGGGATTGCAGCTGGACAGCCCTGAACTGCTAGCATCACTTCTGACCCCTTCTGAGAAGAGGGAAATGTAAGTTTAAGAAGTGAGTAAATGAGGGACTTCCACTCTACTCTGCAGGCTGAGATTACGGGTTCATAATTATGGGAGCCCACTGATTGCAGGTTCCCATGCCCCCCTTGCTCAGGGTCTTTCTAGTCTCCTGCATGCTGGAGCTCTCTGTGCCTCCATTCCCACTGTTCTCCCTCTGATTCACCAGGATCCCTCCCTCCCACCACCACAGGACCTGCCTGGCATCTCCTAATGGTTTTTTCCCCCTTTTCTCCTGTGTCCCTTTACCACTGATTTTGTGAGCTCTGTTTTCATTAAGGAGGGAGGTAGGTGAAGACAAGAGCCATTGGCCGTTGATTATTAGCACAAAGGACTTCAGCCCCAAGGATAACTGTCCTTGCTGATTAAAGTACTGACTGTGGCTATCAAATCATGTTCTAGTTTAATAGTATTCTTCCTGTGTGCTCTGTCCACCCTTCCAATCCAATCGGAAAAGTCCAGAGCAGGCTGGAAGCTTTGACAATGAAAATCAGTTCTTTTACAGGACTGTTATGAATAAACGCTTTGTCAGGAACAAGTTCTTTGAATCAAATTACTATGGTAGGTTGTTACCTGGCACAGCTGAGGAACAACCAGGTCAGTTGTTCTATCATGGCCTGCTTCTGACAGCAATAAGCTCTGGCTGAGGTGAGGTGTGCAGGCAGAAGTCAGCAACCTCTTCAGCCACTTCCACTGAATCCAACAGGCAGTATGAGTCAGCTGGTCTTCAACATGTCAGGATGTCCTGCTAATTTTTCTCCAAAGTTAGCACTTTGTTTTGGTTTTGATTTTTGTTTTGGTTTTTTGTTTTTTGGGGTTTTTTTGTTTTGTTTTTTTTACCCAAGCACCAGAACAACAGATTGCATCTTAGAACTCTTTTTTTTCTTTCACTATTCACTCTGCACTTCAACTACCCTCCGTGCACATGTGCACAGACACACACACACCATTTGAGCTACTGGCAGTCCAGCTATACCCATCCTAGCAAAGCCCTCTAGGGCAGATGTAAGTAATACCAGCCAAAAGTGCTTTGGGTAGTGCACCTTTTAGTCTGGTTCACTGATGTAAATGAATTCTGCCAGGGGAAAAAAAATGCTTGTTTTTATGCTTGATGTTGGTTTAACTGCAGCTGCCATAAAAATCTAGCTGGAAATGTCATAGCAGAATCACACCCTGACTGACAATGAAATACCAGCCAACATTTCTAGCATAAATCTTGTGTAAAGAAAGTACCATGGTTTAATTTCTAGGGCAAAGGGAAGCAGGCAGACCCAGCAGGCAAGAATTTAAAAGAAAAGAAAGAAGAAAGGCACTTTAGGAGAAAACAATTCTATTATTAAATAGATATTCATTCATGTACATTAGCAGATAGTGCTGCACACCATTAGCAGTCACTCTTACAACAGTAAGAATTTTTCTGTCTGTTTAAGGCCTCTGGATAAAGCTGCCAATTGTTAAATAGAAAAAGCTCCAATGAAAATATTTAGTTTTGGCGGAGACAAGGCCACCTATGAGGCTTTCCATTTCCCTTTTTTCTTCTCATTCTCCCTCTCCCAACCCCCTTGCCACCATTAATTTACTAGCAGCAGCTGTGATTGCCTGAGATATGCAGAGAAGCATAAGAAGACCATCCTGTGCCTCATGCCAATGCTGTTAGTTCAGGAATATTATGGGATTATTTTTTAAGATGTTCCTCCTGTTGTATGCAAGGCTGGAATTGAAAAAAAAAGGAACTTAAGAGGATTTTCATGCAGTGTGTTTGTTATTCATTTTGTTGTTGCCACAGCATGTGGGATTTGTGTGCATTTAAGATATCAACTTAACTATGTACCCTTCACTTCATTACTTGTGTTTGCCAGCTGATGGGATGCCAAGGTGAAGTAACTGAATCAAAGAAGATTTAAAGTAAATACCATTTAGAATACAGGGCACACAATGTAAAACTAGTGACATGGCTAGAGAAGGGGGAGAGGATGGGAGTAAAAGAGGTATCATGTGCCGTTTTAATAGAGGGTGCCTCTCCAAAAGACTAATGAGAGAAGAAACCAGCTGTCCTGACAAAAATCACATCAAATGTTGCCAGAGACTTCTGTTGTCATCAGTCCCTTCTTTCAAAGGGCTGCTGCACTCAGGTTTTATTTGGCAATGTCTTTTACTGTGTTCTGAAAGGCATTCCAATCATTAGTTTTCCTTAGGAGGAGAACTACAAATAAACTACTGCATTGTGCCATAGATTGGTTTTGTCCCATTTGCACTGTTTCTTTACCAGATAGGCCTTATCAGTGTACGCCCAACAGATTTTGCCTTTCTTCTTCTCATTCTCAGATTTTTTCTTTATAGGTAGCAAGAAGGTAAAGACTAAAAACTAGATGCTTGGGGTATGAGCACTGGCTACATACTCTCTGTCCTACCTCCTTTTTCTGGAGACCCCATCGAGTTAGATCACGTGTTATTCACACGGCAGAGCTCTGACCAAGGGGCAAGCATGTGACATTACCTTCACTGTTTTCTAGTTGGGAAGGTAAAATCTACTATCACACACCTACCTAAAATATCACTTGTCAAGGAGACTGGCAGTGATGCGTAGTTAATGTTTTAGAGAAAGGAATTAAACACTCTGTTCTTGAAAATAATGAAATAACTGGGCTCTTGAACAACTGACTTCTAACAGGAACTCTCACTACCTGCACTTAAGGCACTTCAAAGTTAGGGTCACTTATTTTCAATCTTTTAAACAACAAAACAATATTTTGCCTAGGGAACACACTAGTGTGGAGAATTCAGAAAAAATTATCTCTCTATACCTGTCTCTCCTCCATCCAGATTTTGGAAATGAGAATATTTATTAACAGTGGCAAACTGGAAAAGACATGGCCCACCGAAGGGGAGAAGTCATTGTTAGTCCCTGCAAAAATCTTTTTCTAACAGCTTCAAAACTCATGGACCTGCCAAGGCAGCCTTCATTTGAAAGGAAAGGAATGGGGGCTTCTGGTATCAGATAAATATCACGTAAAGCATGAAGAGCCAATGGCTGAGTTACCATGCAAAGGCCTGATTTCAAAACAGCTTACCCAGCATCCTCCAAGCCTTGCTGCCTTCCATGCAGCTGCCCATAATAATGGATTTAGCCTCAAAATGTCATCAGGAAACTGAGACCTCTGACCCCCATTTTACACATCGGGGCGGAGCACAGAGGCTCAGAGCAGGGAGGAGATGGATGCAGACCTCCCAAGTGCTTAGCCGGTGTCTCAACTGCAAGTGATACCCCATCCCCAAGACCCCTTTGAGTGGCACAGGTCACCCGATAGTCCCAGCTGTCACTGTGCCAGCATGCCGCTGGCTGTGCCCACACAGCAGACTGCAACTGTGCCTGTGGCACATGCCAGTGTACCTGCCTTTCTGCCAGCAAGGGTAACAACGGTGGGGAAAATGGGAGCAGCGGGGGCTTTGGCACATGTTAGGAATCAAACCACATAACTGGGATCCCTGGAGTGTTTTTATGTTGGTTGCTAGCAAATGTTAGAGCCCCGGCAGTAAGAGAGGCACAGCTGCTGTCGCCCACACTACTTTAATGTAGGACATGATAAAACCACACCTTTGCTCTTCTCTGAGGCTTTTGGTCATTGCTCGTGAGTCACAGCCCCAGGGCACTGGAAAAGATGTTAGGAAACCTGACTGCACATGGCTTGAGACAGGTCATTCCACTTCTGTGCCTCTATTTCTCAGGGTTTTACAGCCCTAATAATTATTCCTACGCTATCGTTGAATCTTTTTGTTCTCCTGTTTACAAGGATGCTGTGTACTACTCTCATGTAGTTTCACTTTTTTAACTTCTACAGTTTACAAAACTCCACTTAAAAGGCTGAAAATAAAATTCTTCTATTGATTTCTTTTATTTTTCCATTTGGCAAACATTGATTTTTTTTCCTTGTGTTTTTAATGGAGCTTGAAATTAACATGAATCTGTTTGTTCAGAACCCTGTTTGAATTAGTGCAGTTTCAGTAATAAAGTTAGGTAGCTGTTACCTTGGAAACAGAGCTCTGTTTTAGCAAACACTTTTTAACAAAACGTTAGGGCCTACACAAACAGAAGCAGTAAAAGCAAATTCCTCGATAAGAGATTGGTTGATGTTGGTATTAGCTCAGCCAGTACCTTCAGCCCAGAACACGCTGCCTGCCTGACGGCGATCATATAAAAAGTGTGTTAACTTGGGGGCTTTGGCTGTTTCACAATGCTCAAGTTTTTGCAAGTGCTTCTTTTTTCCCTTTTCATCAAGTAGTGCCATGTTGTCAGTCAGCATTAAGGATTTGCTGCTTTTCACTATCCCTTAATTGCCAAGCTGATCTGAACTACTTGGTTTAGCTGTGTGATCCTGTAAAGGTGCAGGCATACTCTATGCACCTCTGATTCCACAGCAGTATCATATCCAAGGTACTGGGCACGATTGTCACGGCAAGATGGCCACAGGGAGCTGATGATTAGTTGCAGGGATATACTATGCTGCTACAAATAGGCAGGTTTGAACAGTAACCCACGTACTCAGAAATGTGTTAGGCCTTATCTTCTGCAGAAGTGCAGGAGAGAGCCTCAAGACAAAAATACTGAACTGTATGTGACAGTTCAGAGAGCAGTGGTACAAACACAGAGGCAGAATATATCCCACAGCCAAAACTGGGAAGTGGTTGTCCATATCCAATTTCACTGGACAGAATAAGAGGCAGAGCAGACTGAGCCAGCTGTGTTAAGCTAGATCACCTGAAAATTGCTATTTATACCAGTTAGATAAGGTTCATTTTTCTTAATTTCTTTAGTTTCCAGTAACATCCCACTGGTGCACCAGGATAGGACCACTCTCCTTCTTTCTCCCCCCTGAAGCATTTAACAAAGACCGAAAAACCTCCAGAACAGCAGCATTGTTTCAACACCTCCTTGAGAGGTGTGATTCATGTACGCCCGACTTGCTTTGACCATGAGGCTAAAGGTGTCTCAGCCATGCTTGCTCAGATTCCAATTAAAAATAAATAAAAATAAAGTCCTGAAGGAGAGATGACATGCTGTTCTGCTGAGGTTTGTTGTTTTTATGATTGTTTCTGGCTTCCAAAGTTACCTTCAAAACACAAAACTTGTAGCTTTGCGAAACACCAACTGGCTGGTTACTTATTTAGCTACATGTATCTTTTGTAGGCAGGCAGCAGAACAATGAAGAAGGAAGGATAACGCTTAGTGTAACCTCAGCATTAATGCATGCAGCGTAACAGATGAGTAGCCACCACATTTGAAGAGCAGTTCATGAAGCAAAGTAGAAATTATGTGTGTGCAGGATATAATTACAGCAGTAATGTAATAACATTCCATGTTAGATTATTAAGGGTCTATTCTGCCCTTGACATGCCTACATAACTCCCATTAATGTTAATTGAGGTTATGCACGTGAATCAGCAGCTGAGCAAATCACTAAATTAATTACATGTAAAGTACCTGTTTCATTTTTTAAAATCCAGTGATACGTTTGGCCAGTACAAATGCTTATAGTCCAGGAATAAACTACCACAGGGTGGAGGAGAAGGGATGTGAAAAAGACTGCGCGAATTTAAAAACCCCATTAAACAAAATTAAGTTTTGACAAATAGGTAAGGGATAGTGTGGATATTAATTCCTGGACAGGGCTTCCTGTACATTCCTCAGAAACCCTGGGGCTCTGTTTGAATAAGCTAGGAGAGACTCTTGCTTTTCTGTAGCACCTCCTGCAGAGGAGGTTATCTGGAGCTTTTGTAAACAAAGGTGTTAAATACTGGCTCTGCAGGCAAAGGCGGCACCTATTGTGAGTGCAGCCATAAGAGCAAGGACAGGCTTGGATAAGGCATACAGCTACTATTTTTTTTCTGCTTGGCAATGGCAACCCCCACTTTCTGTTCAGGAACGCTTTGATCAAGCAGATGTGATGACAAGGATCAGTGTGATGACAAAGTCTTTGCATATGGTGGGAGAAGTTTGGGCTTGAAATTCAAAGTGTGTGTTTCACGGAAGGGTCTCATTCTGCAAACGCTTATCCCGGAGTTTTTGAAGGGTGGAGATTGTTATACAAGAAACTGAATCAACCTCCTCTCACTTTGTTTCATTTTTGGTTTAAGCACCAGGAGCTCTTGAGCTTTCAGTACTCCTGAGCTGCTAAAATTGGGTGCAAAGAACAGAAAGTGCTTCCTGGAGAAAGGAGGGGGGCAGTAAATACCCTCCATCATCTGTACCTCTAATATTGCCTCCCTCTGATGCTATAATTAGAGCAGAGCTGGGTTGTCAGCCTTTTCCACAGCAGGAACCCCCTGGAATCCCCTTCTCAGCTGGGCAGGATCTGGAAGGGATTCCCCCACCCGTTCAGCAACCTGAGAAGGCCCGGATGGTCATAAAACCCTGACACCTGTTTGTGATCCCCCACTGGGAGGGGGGACAACTGCCCCACATTCAGACTTCCTGAAATAGAGCAATATCCATGATACAACCATCAGAGCTCCCCTTGCTATAGATTAGAAAGGATGCCTGAGCTTTTAAACCTTTATTTTGCATGGAGTAAACAGCCTCTCTGGTTTCATCTGGACCTCTCTGAAAGAGCAGCTTCTGGAGTGGCTTCAGTTACAGTGAGCTCCGCTGCCCCCACAGATAGTTTGTGGCCCGGCTCCCCATGTGTGCCTGGTGGCACTGGAGCATGTTAGACATGCTTAGCCATGTAAAGAGGCCTGGCTTCAAAGAGTTACACTTACAGGCTCACTGCCTGCCTGACAGGCAAAGGGGAACTTAAGTTTCACCTCAAGACAGTGTGGACATAGCTGCCGAAGTAAAGTGAAGCTAACCCTGGTCAGCTGCACTGCAGATGGGGTGGCCAATTTAATTATCAGTAGCATTACTTTCTGTAATTCTTAATAGATATTTATACCCATTTATTTGTAATAGTTTTCAATTAGGAGCCCCCTTGTCATCACTGGGGCTATAAAGAGGGCCAACTGAGGGCACAAGCAAGGTGAGCCGTCACCCAGGCTGGCAGAAAAAGGAGATAAGGTAAAATTGCAGCTTTAAGTGAGATCTCACCACAGTGGCCATGGCATCATCCCTGGCCTGCACTGGTTCAGTGGCAACGGCATAGCTATTCCCACAGGTCCCATCCTTCGTGAGGAATAACGAGCAGTGATGGCTCTGCCGCCTCTGTGTCTGGTTTACCACTGTCTCCCTCCCTCATAGATGAGGACAGACAGCCTACACAGAAATTATGCTTCCCAGTGGCAGGGAAATGAAGGCGGGATAGAATAAAGGTGTCTAGAGACAGACCATGTTTCTTCCTCCCCTCTCCCTGCTCTCTGGCACATGTCTCAATGTTGTCTTGGTGGGACCCCATTAGCAGGACCACAGCAGCCAACTGTGGGGCTGAGGAACCTTTGCTCAGTGCCTCAAAACGTTCAAGAGAGATGACACTTAAATTGCTCTGCTGCAGGATAGGAACCCCAGTGCAGGTGAGATGGTCTCCTTCACCTTCCTTGCATGCACCCTGCACTGCGTACACTGTGAGAAACTGGAAGTTGTCATGGAAAAAGGACTGGCCTCTGCCTCGAAAAGCTAAAAAGCTACTACCTAAAAAAAGATGAGAATACAGAGAATAGATATTCAGATGCCAAATAAGAATTTTGATGCTTAACTTCAGACATTCATGTTTAATAATACAGACATATGTATTTGCTTGAGAAACAAAATTACTTGTTCATCCCTTGGTTTTATTCAGTTAAGTCTACTGAGGTCTCTGAAAGGCATTCAAGCTTATACAATTGGTAGTTTAAGAAAAGGTGGACCCTGAGAACATAGGACTGGCTTTCCACCTATGTCTAACGTAAGTGTTTGGCTCAAAATCTCAGTTGCTGCCCACTTCTTTTTAAAAATACAATTACGAAGCAAAGAGAAAACCACATGTGAAAATGCTCACCAGCAGGTTTCATAATATTTTTAAAAGGACAGCTATCTCACTGTCCTCATTTCAGAAAGGAAGGACTGGCACTCAGAGGAAAAGCTGTGAGTAGTCAGGCAGACACCAAATGGCAGATCCATTTAAATGAGCTCCTGTCCCATATCATGTTGTGCAAGTTTCCTTACCTGATGTGTGCACGGATCCTATTCCCATAACAGGTCAGATTCAGAGATATCACAAAATCTAACTCACCTCCAGAATGACTTTTATGTCTCCAGCACATAGTGCCTTTCTAAGACATCGCCTATGCATACAGGCTCAGTGTAAGTATAGAAGTTCCAATGATTAAATATCCCTGTATCAAACATCAAGTAGTTGGAAATTTTACTCTGCAATTCCACAAATATCTATTACTTGACCCGAACTCTTCTGCACTTTATGACATATTAGAAATCACACCTTACTAGGGCCTCTCCTTTTGCATTACAGATTGTACTTCAGCCTAAATATTCAACTCCAGTTTGTTTCACTTAATAAAGTTCTAGGCACATCTGTGCTGGGAGAGGAGTCATAAATAACATGAATAGATGGCAGGTCAGGCGCTGCAAATAGAGCCAGCCAAATCAAAGAGAACCTGAAAGATTTAGACATTGATGATATTAAATTTTCGATGGTGGCACACAGAATCGGGCTATGCCTCCCTCACAACCTGTGGGGCTGGTTATGGAGGCTGCCACTGAAGCCAGTGGAGACTTTCCACATGACTAAGCTTCCACCTCTGTGCGTAACAATTGCAAGACACAGCCCATAACTACTACTCTGTGTCACAAAGGGGAATCTTTTTCCACTATGTTTTTTCTTCATTGAATTTTAAGGCTGTCTTGCTAAGCCCTATTTTTGGACTTTTTTTTTGGGTACTCCACAGGCAGGCCCCCATCCTCCTTGCAGTTAATCTCCCACCCGCCTCCCGACCAACGCGAGGGGCCTTTCTCAGCGCTGCCCATCAATTAGGCCGCTAATCCTGGATCATGGAGGTCACCGGCCAGAACAGCGTGCAAGCCCTGGCGTGTCTCGTCCTCATCCCCATCCCCGTCCCCATCCTCACCCCGGGACCCGCCAGCCCTGAGGCCCCAAAACCCTCAGCGAGGCACCCCAGGGCCCCGGCTCCCGCTCGCCCACGGCGGCACAGCGTGTGGCAGGAGCCAACGTGGCGGCTGGGAGCACCGAAAGGGGACCAGCGGGCACCGGGGGTGCGGTGGCTGCCCCACGGAGCCCCACGGTGCAGCCCCCAGTGGGCAGCCAGCGCCGGCAACCCAAGAAATGCAGCTTTCACCAGAGGCCGGCATCGCTGGATCTTGCCCCTCACAGCACTTTGTTCCTCGCGCATCCCAAATTAAACATACACCCGAGCGGCAGGTGTTACCCTAGATATGTAGGAGAGGAAGGAAGGAAAGAGAAAAAAGGGAAGAGAAGGGGGGAAATGAGGAAAAAATAAACAAAAAAAAAAAAAACCAACCCAAAACCCCAGCCCTGCGCCACGCAACTCTCCTGCCGACAGCCCTGAGGAAAGCCGCCCTGCCTCCCGGCCAGGCCCCCCGCCGCGATGAAAGGCCGGGCGGGGCCGGGCGGCGGGGCGCAGGCTGCGGCGCGGCTCCTGCGGGCCGGCAGCGCCGCCGAGCCGCCGGTAACCCCCGGGAACACCGGCACGGCCCGGCCCGGCCCGGCCCCGCCGCGGAGGCCGCCTCCCGCCCCGCTGCCTGAGGCGCGGCCGCCATCTGCCGTCCCGCCGCCGCGCTGCAGCCTGCGCCCAGCCCGCGGGGAAGGGCGGCGGAGGCAGCGGCCTCGGCCGGGTTGTTGGCGGAGGGAAATGCGTGAAGGGAAGCCTTTTTGTGAAGGGAAGCCCGGCTCGCTGGAGCAGCCGGAGGGCCGCGGCCACCGCCGCCTTCCCCCCCCGCCGCCCCGGGCATCGGCCCTCGCTCAGCGCCGGGCCCGCTCCTCCGCCAGAGCCGAGGGCGCAAGGCCCACACAGGCCCCCCAAAATCGCTCCGGTGCTGCGTGAGGCCGGCGGGGCTCCCGGCAGCCTCCTCCAGCTCGCTCCGTGAAAGGACCAGCCGGTTGAAGCAAAGCAAAATGTCGCTCTGACGGTCTGCCAGCCCCCGACTGATTCCAGGCGTAAATTAAGGCTGAATCTGGCTACAAGCGAGTGCAGATCTCCTGGGTGCCTTTGAGCAAGAAATCCTGAAACGCCACAAACGGCACCGACCATCGGTCGGGAGTAACTGGAGCTGGCCAGTGGGATAGGCCAGGAACAGGGCAAACCGCGCCACTTTTTGCTATTATTTCCCCTTTCCTTTGCTTTTTATGTGCTAATACTACTCGTTTTGCAGACAGGTCCCGGGCTGATGTAAATCACACCACATCAGCGTCATGTCCCCTCACGCATCCTCTCTCTTAAAAGCTGTAGACGCAGACTGCTGCCTGCCATTCCCAAGCAGATGTCAGACCACTTCACATAGAGATTTATTTCTTCTCCACTGTTTTTGGGGTAGCAAATTGATGATGGGCAAATAATTATTGGCACTGCAATCAAAGAGTAAGCATAGGTTATGAGTAACTGCTGAGCGGGAGCATGGTCAGAGGCAAGACCAGGAGGGGAGTTTCTCTCTCTTGTGATCCTTCTTCGGTAACACGATGTAAATGCTATTGCCTCTCACTGCTTTGTTCACACGTGCAGCAGCCAGGATACAGTCCTGTGGGTTTCAGAAAAAGGAAATAAGGCTAGAGAGGATGCTTACTCGGTTCGAAAATATTTATTCCTCTGTAGCTGTATTGATTACCTTTAGGTATGAATAGCAATGGCATCGTTATCCTCCAAATGTTCATTCTAGTCAATAACAAAATTAATTTGTATACCAACAAATCCGCAGCTATCCAAGACGGAAATGAGCTCAGTATATAATAGAGGGGAGAGTTTTGGCAAAAGGGAGAGTGTAGAAAGAAGCCTGCTTATAAGAATTATTGATAAAAGAATTATATGTTTATAGAATCCAATTCTGTATCTTGAAGCATTTTATACGCTCAGTCCTCAGCAATAACTGCAACCATTTCAATAGTTGCTGTTTGCTGAAGAAGATTGATTTTAAAATCTCCCCGATTAATTTACAAATTACTATTATTTTTTGTACTAAAGTAGCACTCCAGAGACTGTAGCACAGATTAGGGCTCTTCTGGGGTAGGTGCTGTGTGAACGCATTATAAAGGAGTGTCATCCCTTCAAACGATCACCCAGGAACTGGCTTTGTAAACCACACAGCTCAACAAGATCCATGGGCATGTATTTGTGCGTGTGGTAGTGAATGACTGCACTAAAGCCGACACCTGAGATAAAAGCATTTATTTATTAGAGCCTACACAGGCTCTCAAGCACTGCAAGTTGCCTTAAAAAGCTAGCATCCACACATAAAAGTCTCTAACTCACTCAAAACCCAAATCCAGCTGGTGTTGCAGCCACCATGGACTCTGAACTCCTTCGAGGTGCAGAGAAGCTGGGGGAATGGTGGAGCACCATTCACAGGCACTTTCGGCCTCTGCCTGCGCCAACCCAAAGCTATGGGCAAAGAGGACAACACAGGAGGTTTGCAGAGGTGTGACAGGATGCTAACACCTTACCTCACTGAATCTGAGAAACAACCTTGCGTGGCAAATGCTCGCTCCGGTTCTGCTCAGGAGGTGCAATGAACAGCCCCCTTCCCTCCCCATGGGGAAGACTTGCTGGGTGATGTGTTACCCTCAGCGCTGGGGCTGTAGGGGGAGGGGGAACTACAGAGCAAATGGCCCAAGAGGTACAAGGAAAAACGCATTGGGGCACTTGCAATCCAAAAAAAAATTGCCACCATATGTAAACAGGCAAGTTAGACACAAAAGGGGTAGGAAAAAAGTATTATTCTCCTCATGCTGTGGTATGTGGTGGACTGCCAATATGGGAAAACAAGATGTTAAGAACCAGTATTACCCAGGAAATGTGTGACAGAAGCAGGGAACGATGCCCATTGCAGTGTCCCAATAACAACATTTACCTTCATCTTCATCTCAGTGGTAACCAATGGGCAAAATGAATGAAACTGCATTTCAAGGTCAAGTGATGCTTTGCCATGGACTGTACCCACAGGGGAGAGCAAATGAGTGTTTTGAGCAATGCAAAGCACAAATTAGAAACAAGTGATGTGGGGAAAATTCATCCTCAGACAAAGGCCTGTGCTGAGCCAATGCATCTTAAGTTGAAACTTTGGGGGCACATGGGATCTGGAGCACCGACTGGAGGTGCACTTTATCCCCCACATACACAACCACAGCAGAAGCTGAGGAATAGGCACAAAGAATGCACAAAAAAGACAAGGAAGGTAGCCATGATCTGGATGCACAGGGATATTTGAGTTGTTTGTCCATCTATCTCCAAAACATGTGAAGGGCAAGTCTTGCGTGAAACAGATGGGCAACCATGGCAAAAGCTACTCTTGACTCTGATCCAAAGCCCACAGCAATCAAGGGAAGTTCTCCTCTACGGCAAACCTCATGCAGTACCCACCACTTCAGTGAATATGGTCAGTCTGCAACAAGGGAATATCGAAGACACATAAGAGGAAAGGGTGTTTTAACAGCACCCTGACAAGCATTTCATCATTATGTAAAACAACTGATAGCATCCTTCTCTCTGCTGGATGCAGTAAAACAATTTAATGGCCAAATATCCAGTCATAATGTTATCAGCTTTCATGGTATATATTGAATTTTTTCAAGTCTCAGCTTCTGGAAGCATTCTGTGATTATGTGAAAAGCCCAGTTTTATTCAGGTTTTGGTTTTACTTTTAGTCTAGTTTCTATTCTCCATGTAGCTGAAGACAAAAGCTCAAAAGCTGTGAATGCTGAAGGGCCAAACTCAAATTCAAATCAAATATATACATATATATACACACACACGTGTGTGTGTGTGTGTGTGTATATATTATAACCCCACTTCATGGTTTGACATAGAATTTTTAGAACCTGAGGACTTGGCAATACTGTGATCATCAATGACCAGGCACGGCCTTTGAGGAGAAAAACATATGGGGCACATTGCTGAACACTAAGGTACCACCAGTCACCAAAGTGACAGTGCCAAATTCTTGACTGCTCGAAACTGGCGTAGTTCCACCCAGTTACATAAATCAGCAGCTGGGTCATGAACTAAAACCTGAAATCAGGGAAAATACAAAATTCTGGGAATACAGATATTTCAGCTTGCTTCACGCCCCCTATCTTTTGTTAATTTTTTTTTTTTTTTTTTTTTTTTGGCATTTGCACAGAAAACATGCTAATGTGTCTTTTACAGCACTCTGAGGAAGAAAATTCAATCTGCTCTGCCTGATATTAAAAGATGTGGCATTTGGTAATATTTGGATGCAATCCAATTGCTAAACTGCTGAACCGCAGTTTGTAACACAAGCACAGCTTGAAGGGAAAGCAGCAAAAGACAGATGAAAATGAAATTTATCAACCGGAATAAAAGAACATGTGAGCAGAAAGCGGGAGGAGGAATATCCAATGTCTGTGAATGAAGAGAAGTGTACCAAGCGCATTAACAGTGGTATTAGTGATTTAAAGATAGCCACGTAATGAAGCTGAGCACTAGTGTCATGATAAATCGGAGTGGAAGAACAAGCTTTGGAGTGAGTACGTGGAAACGTAGCATGTGGCCAAACGTGTGATGGCATGTGAAATGAGAGTGACCCCCGCTGGAATATGTTAGATGCTGAAGACCAATGCCTGCTACTTACTCAAATGACAAAATGGAAGTTGCAATATGTAAGATCATTACACGCTACAAGAAACAGATTCTTATGCTGATAAAAAGATCATGGTCTGGTCATAAAAGACTCAGTTGTGTAACCTCCAAGTATTTAGCCTTTGAACAAGTGCTACATGCATTCAAGTATTAACAATTAAGGGTGAGATATCAACCTTAAGCTTTGAATTTTCCCAGATATTGTCAGTTTAAATCTGACTCTTGGCATCGCTATAGCATGTTTTTGCTTTTAAAAGGAATGATGAGGTCCTAGGAATATCACATCAGCCTTCCTAATGAGAGAACCATAGAAAATAGGGCTGGAAGGGACCTTGTGAGGTCATCTAGTCCAGCCCTCTGCCCTAAGGCAGGATCAATTACACCCAAATCATTCCTGACAGATGTTTGTCTAACCTGTTCTTAAAAAATGTCTGGCAATGAAGATTCCACAACCTCCCCAGGCAATCTGTTTCTCTACTTCACTAGTGTTACAGCTAGAAAGCCTGTCCTAATGTCTTCCTTAAATCTCCTTTGCTGCAATTTAAATCCATTAGTTCTTTTTGTATTCCCAGTGGACACAGAGAACAACTTATTACTTTCCTCTTTGCAGCAAGCTTTACATATCTGAAGACTGGTATCACACTCTTATTCCCTCCCCTGCATCTCCTTTTTCTAGACAAACCCACTTCTTTCAATCTGTCCTCAGAGGTCATGTTTTCTAGACTTCTGATCAATAGCACTACTTTCTGCTGGACTTTCCAATTGGTCTACATTTTTCTTTTTTGAAGTATAGCACACAAAAGTAGACGCATTACTCCAGCTATGGTCTGAAGCAGAGACTAAGTAGGGTAGGACTACTTCACATTTCTTCTCCATGACACATTATTTATAGAGCTGAAATTGCATTAGCTTTCATCACACCGTGGCCTGTGTTCAGTTTTTAATTCACAGCAGTCACAGATCCCTGCAGAATGACCACTGAGTCAGTCACTCCCATCATTTATGTATGTTGGCTATAGGAATTCAGTGGCAAGATCCTGGACTGTCCAACACTTTAAATTTAATCTAAACCTATTCACCTCAGACAACCTTGTTCAGGTTCAGTAAAAATACTTTAGCCCAAGCTGCCCACCCAGCATAGAGGCATTCAGCAACAGTTCTTCCCACTAATACCATGTTTAGCATATTCAGTCTGCAATAATCTGAAACACAATGATGTCTTTTTAGAGGAGTTGGAGAAGTTTAAAATACAGAAAATTAATCCCAACATGATGAGAGATCTCCAACCTATCTGTATTCTGATGGGCATAATACCCAGTGAGGGGAGGGCTCCTGCAAACACCAAATATACCCAAAATAGGATGAAATGGGAACTGTATCGTATCAGCTCCACCTTGGCTAGTTGTCCGGAAGGAAAGTTCAATCTCTATTCTTATCTGTAATGTAAGGAATTATATTTGTCTTACATAATCTTGAAATGTGTGACAAGGAACCAGGTATTGTTTCTCTTCCTGCTCTACAGGCAGATCCTTCTCTGTGGCAGCTAGAATAACTTGCAGGAACAGCCTTAAGCCGAGAGAGAACAAGGTTCCTCACAGTAATGGGGCCTAAACAACAACCCAAAACTACACTGTGGTAAGAAAAGGGTCAACTCTTCAAGTGCCGCAGTGTTTTTTCACCTGAAATAGAATTACAGGTTACTCCCCCTGCTGTTTATAAGCGCATTAAGCACAATAGCAATGGAATTTAAAAATTGCTCTGAATTTGATCTTCCTCTAATTTTGATTTTTTACCGAGTATTTGAAACAATTTGGCATGATTAAAAATTAATAGTGGAATACTAAGTAGCTCAAAGGAACAAACCTTCGAACTCCCATCAAACTCAGATGTGTAATTCCCACAGGTGCCTTTGAAAATCCCTATTTTGAATGTTGTTGCCCATTGGATAAACAGTTGAAACATCGCTGGCTTTCTACACAGACATCACCTGCCTGCAATAATTTATGAAAACCATAAAATTGATTTAAGCTCTTCTCAGTGCTCCATAAATTTTATGCAGCCCTTAAATTATAAAACTGCTGCTGCTGCTGTAGCACTGATCAGAACAATGCTTAATCTCTTCTCTCGAGATAGTTGGCATGTCAGAGGAGAAAATAAGAGACTCAGGCAGCTGAATTGTTTGTTTCAATTTAACAGGGCAGAATAAAACAGCCTAGATGCCAGGGCTCTAGTCCCACTGAGACTGTGTGCATCAAATTTTTATTGCCAAAATAGTTGTTCTAACCTTCCCCTGCCTTTCATCAGTTTTAAACCAGAAAATAACTTTCATTGATTTCACAAGGATGCTTTTTTTGCACACGTCATCAGATTTGTGGTACTTGAGATGTTCCCCTTCTAATTTATAATCAGTGTGTTCCTGTTCTCAGATACATGACAACAAAACGCTGCATCTGCCCAATTATACATTGGTGCAAAAAAGCTCTGGAAACCTCACTACATCCTTATCAGATAGCCTCCTCCCTCTCAGCCCAAAGCTGTACCAGAACAAAGGTAGGCTTTTTGCTTTTACTAAAATCAGAGTTTTTAGGAGTGTTTGAATTTATTTTTTTTTTTATCTCTACCTTCTTTGGCAAAGATTAAAAACATCATTTTGGCACTGAATCTAACACAAGGTGAAATTAAAGTCCTAGCATACAGAAACTATGTTTGAATGGGCTCCTTTACTCTTATATTTGGCCTAGTCACATATTAAAATTGCAGACTGCTTTGGCTTTATCGAGATTTTGGGTTGTGCTAGCTAACTGACATTAAGAGCATCCTTGTTTTTCTGGTGAAGCCTCATCTGCAGTAGCCTAGTTTTCAAAAGCAAAATGCTCAGAACATTATTAGAATCACTCTTTCCGGTGTTTCATCCTGGGGATCCAAAGTCAGCAGCTGCTATAGTCTTTTTCTTAGCACTGACACATTCCAGCTCTTTCCACTCTCTTGATAATATTTCCTAGTCTGTCGTTCAGACAGTCATCATTTTTAAGGGATGCGTTTTCAACTTTTCTCTACTCATGCTTTTCTCCCACATAACCCTGTGAGTTTCATCCTTCCTTGTAAGCTATGTTTTTGCTCAGAGGTGTACAAACCATCTGTGCCTCTAATACAATGTTCTTAAATAGCCTCCAGGCAGATCTCTATGGTTTTTAAGTACTCCTCTTTGCCCTTCAGCCTGCTGTTAACCATTTTCCTCATAGTTTTATAATCTGCCCTTTTAAAGTTTGTTGTTACTATGTTGTCCCTAAAGGAACAACTCTTTCATGATATCAAAACTGAAAGCGTGCAGTGATCACCGTTACCCCACGGAGGCTTGACAACACCTTCCTCTAGTAACTTCTGCCTATTACAAGGTAGCTCCCTCTTGCCCATGGCCTTAATTAATCAGGCATTGCATCAAGGACTGCCACTGGAGTCAAGGAAAAGGAATCCTTTGCCATATGGATTGGAATGGCACCAAAGCCACTTTACATCTCCTGATAGAGGAAAAACTGCTTTTGCCAGCTGTTGCTTTTCCTCCAACAAAAAATAAGAAGCAATAGCAGGGTAAACACTGTAGAATTAGATCTTGTGTGATTTTCCGGACTGGTCCCATCCATTTTCCCCAGGAGGAAGTTACTTCCCAGGGGCTGGCTCTGGTATTTTGTAGGTTCTCAAAATCTTGAGGAAGTCTACAGGTGGTTGCAGTCACTCACCTAAAACCCTGTGGTGTTCCTCCCCTGGTTTTCATGTCTACCCTTGTGACTGCTGCCTCTGGAATGCTCTCAAGGAAGCAGGGTGGATGGGAAGGTCTAAAACATGAAAAATCTCTTTGCAGATTAACACCTCGCTCTGGGAATGGGAATAAAGGGATGAGACTGAAGAGGCAGTTGATACACCAGCCTTTCTGTTTCCTGAATGCACAAAGGATTGATTTATTGGCATCTTGCCACGGGAGCGGGCTACAGGTTATTAAGCAGCTTCAATGGACAAACGCTTGCTGAGACTGCACATCATACCTCTTGTGTTGTACCAAAGGTAATGACTCATCTTCAGGCATGCCTGATGTCCTTGAGAATGCAATTGGCTCTACACAGCCAAGTGAAGCATTACTTAGTTAATACACTACAGCACAAGGGAAACAATCAGCTGAAACGATGACATTGCTACTTCCTGCTTCATTATACATCTGCAGCTTCCTAACAGGATTATATACTGAAGTACTGTAAAAAAAGACATTACGTCCTGTGATGAAACTTAAAAAAATGTGTAATTAGAACAGCTAAATACAGGCTTCTTGTGTTTGGTGTCTGCAAAACACAGCCTTTGATCCTCCAAATGATATTTCCTGGAAAAGTGCCGGACACAAAAACTATCAGAATAGAATTCTGACTCATCCCTTCCTGTTTAGGCCAATGAAAAATGATCATTTGCAGCCCAACAAATTTGTTTTTGAGAAAAATTAACCTTATCAAACAGGCTAGAAATATAATCAAGGGTAGGAACTCCTGGACCACCTGCCCACACGTGCATTTTCTTGCTCATTCTGTCCCATGTCTTTGCAATTTCTGTCTCAATAGTGCAGCATTCTTGATGATTCACTTTGATTCCTATCATTTAGGGAAAGATTCTTTTTCTTCAAAAGAAAGAAAGGTGACAGAGCATCTCACCTTTCCTGATAACATCCAAGCACCTTTGCAACATAAAAAGCCTCCACTATAAGCATCCATCGCTGCAATGCTCCTATACTTCACCAGGTTTGTTCCAGCTAACTGCTCAGCTAAGAAGAGCAAGAACTAACACCACCATCAATAAATGTTTTCGAGTCTTAATGAACTGGGAAATTTCAAAGATTATATTCATAAACACTGCACAAGATTCCCACATTAGGTAATGGGCCACAGCTACTTTCACCTTGCTCCTCCACAGCACTTCTCTCACACTTAGCTGAGCAAGCTCCACAAGGAAAAAAAATACATATACATTCCCCACTACAGGAGGGGAAGAGGGCTGGGGATGTGGGCAGGGAAGAGAGAGAGAGAGAAAGGAAAAAGCAGGCAAATTGTCCATTCCAGTCCTAGTCCCATGTTCCATGTGATCACTTTGGCTTCCCCTTTATTAGAAAGTTCTTACGATTATTATTTTTCCATGACCATTGCTTAATGCAGGTGATTGCTTAAGACAGTTTCACATTTCTTTCCTAAATGAACAAATAATTGTTCTCTTTAGTCACAGGTTTCATGAGGAGTTGATGGCGTGTGTAATTTTCCTGGTGCGTCACATTAAGAACACTGAATTTTCACATGACTACTTGACTAAAATGCTTTTCTGCATCACTCATACCTCTTAATAAATATATCCAATTAGCTATTGTTAGGTGAACTGGGAGTGAAATACAATGAATACAAAGGTCTCCTCCTGGTCAGAGCACTACAAATCAGTCAGAATAAAGGAAAGAAACTGGGTTTCCGTATCCCCCTTTCTTTCTCCTGCTGTGTTGTCTAAAGAACAACATGCCTTTCATTATATTATTTCCAAGTAAACCAAATTAATTTATTTGCATTCCAGACATCTATCATGAAGTTGTAGGGCAAGGAGCATGAGTAAGCAAAAGTACTGCACCCAGTATTTTGAGGTAACCCTCTTTTTACTGGACTTCAGTCTCAAGTCTTTAACTAGAAATAATAATTTTTGTTTAAATGCAATTACTAGGCAGATTCAAACAAGACCTCAGTCTTATTTTGAACATGCTAAATCAGCTGCATATCTGGGAGACCCTCTCTAATTTTAAGGTAAATCCAAATTCCCTCTGATCCTTGGCAAGCATTTATCTCTTGAGAGCCATGTCTCCTAAATGCCTCACAGCTAAAATGAAGAGCTTTCAGGCTGTGCAAGAAAAATGTAAGCAATTATATTTTTGTGCTGACAAACAGAACCAGAAAAGTTTAAGTATGCAGTCAATGGTTAATTCATTCTTTCAGATGAGTCTCAGCAAGTCAGAGTATTTACTCAGTTGTTGAAATATGCACAAATACTCCTTCAGTATACTGTAACGCTACAAGATTTCTCATGGGGGTGTGTATATATATATATATTTTAATGGATACAAACAAGTTTTAAGTATACAAAGTAAATGGAAAGATTAATCCCTGGGATCCTTAGATTCTGTACTACTTCTTCCTACATTTGATTTTTTTTTTATATATGCAGAATACAGACAAATTATGTATTTACAAATGTAACATGTCCTCATGGGAATAATCAGATTGTCACACTGCACCTCTCTGGCAGTTCCAATATCAGACCAGTGCTACAGCATGATTTTAATATCCATTTATAGGTCTGGTTTTAATTTTCTGAAAGGATAACAGATCTATTCATTTTCAAAATCAGGGTAACATGCACTCACACAATTAGCGTGAAATAGTATGCGGACTTGCAACTGATCTTATGCTGCAGGAAGTTGGTATGTACGGAGACAGGTAACAGTCATAAGAGGCTTCATTATCAGGTGACAAAACCCATTTTACGCACCGAAATTTTCATTAAAATATCTTTGGACCACTTATAGAAAACATAATTTATTGTTTAATACCAGATTAACAAACTAAAACCAGCTGTTTCACACAGCAACTTCAAATTTGCTCCTCAATGAAGCTTTACAGCCCAAATAATTTTCAATGTCCTGTCACGCCACAGAAGAACTGGTTTCATTGCCTTGCACCCCGTAATTCTGCAGCAGTCTCAGGTCTTGCTTAAATGCAGTTACAGAACACACCATACTTCCAAATAATCTCAAAGTCACTAGTCCCATTTCCACCACCTTGTTCTCCCCAATTCCATCAGCTCTCGGTGTTATTTTGAATTTCAGCATATCCTGTTACATAAATCATATAGAAATGGTCACTTTCAGTGTACTGTACATGGGCAACTGAAAAATTTTATCACAGCTATAACATTTCTTGACTTAAATTTCCTGTTTACAATTTCTTACTTGAAGAAAACCAAAATAATGCTTTTCCATTGCTTAAAGACGAAATACATTTTTTTTAAATAAGCTGTTTGAGATCCCAAATAATTATGAACATATATGTAGCCAACCGGAACAAATATACTTCCAAAAAAAACGCCCAAAAAACCCCCCAACCACCAAACCACTGATAACCACTGTTTATCACCAGTGTGATAACCAAAGTGCACAATCTCCAAGGGTTTAGGCATCTTTCTTTTGCATCAGCTGATACCATCGACTACAATCAAAATTTTTGTACCTTTCTAGCACAATATATTCAAATGAATTTGATGCTTCTTAGACTGCATTCACCAAAGACAGGACTAAGACTACATGATTTTAGCAACTGCAGGCTCACTTACTGCAAGGGCTCTGCAAAGAGCTAATCGCCAAACCACACATGCAAAAGTTAGCACAAACTTTTGTTAAGCTATGAGACATAAAACTTCAGTCTGTTCCACAGCAATGCAGTCTCTTTTGAATGTCAAGTCAACAATAACAGGTAAAAACCACACAACTCTTAACTAAGGCCAGTAAATATACAGGAAATAAATTTTTAGTAATGGATGACATTTTAAAATGTATTGATTAAAAATTTATATAAGCTGGATAGGTACAGGTATATTTTACTACTCATTTGTGACCTCAAATAGTTTTTACATACATGGTTAAATTCTCTTTTAAAATAAAGACAAGACATACTGTTCATACAGTTCCATCTGAACTGCAAAGCTTAGCTCTTGCTAGTTTTACACTATGTTTTTCTAGTTGGACTACAACAAAGTAAGAGAAGAGTCAGATACCACGCTTCGATTTCTAGGAAAACACTCAATCTTACTCAGATCCCTAGAAATGTAAGTAAAATACAAAAAAAATACAATCCTAATCATCATTCTCCTCATCATCAAATGAGAGAAGACTGCTATTTTTTATTTGCTTAGCTGTACTTGGAGTACTTGCTTCTCTCTTAGTTTTCTTTGCTTCTTTCATCTTCTTACTTGAACTTACATTGAAGTCCAAACACTTCTCTGATGAACGTTTGGCTGGTTTCCTGAACATAATTTTTCCATCAGCAGGTTCTGGTTCACCATCTATAACAAAGAGAGTAAAAGCAGAACTCATCTGCACATGTTCACACACACATACAGACCTTCACTATTATCTTTTCTTTTTTCCCAGGACCAAGATCAGCAAGACCTCTGATAGAATACAACAATCATGAAAATGGATTTTTTGGCCACAAAGTCTGTATCGATGAATGTCCTTCATGCACACACATCTGCTCCATGGAAACCAGCCCTTGAAGACAGTTCTCCCGCAGTTCCCACAGTTAGTGAGAAACGGGTTCTCACTAACTAGAGCTTTAAACTTAGAAGAGACTGTGAGCAGTAGAGCTTTTCCCACACGATCCAGCCGCATCCACTTATCAGAATGAAGAGGACAACTTTATAGGATCCTCTAATTCCACTACTTGTAAAATCCATGAGAACAAATGCACTTATTTCAGAATTATGGTACCTCTTAAAGAACAAAATGGTACATATACAAGACAAAGCTTTTATTCTAATACACCCTGTTCTGCTGAGACAGCTAAAAAGATTACATGGTCATAAACCTGCCTTTTATTATCATATAGAATGAAAGTTTTAGCGTTTCTTTGTATCTGCAAAATCACCAAACTATTCCAATAGACTAATTCTGCTCCTTTGCATGTACTAGAGCAAATAACAATTTTAAAAACAAGAGGAGTCCCTTCCAGGATTATCAGGCAGACGAGGAAAGCTACTGCACAAGTAACAGCATCAGGCAGTATTTCTGGGGAAAAAGTGTAATTGTAAAGTCATGAATCAGACACAAAGGCTCATGCTGCAGTCGTTTGCAATTTTTATAATGTATATCAGACAGGATGTTAAAGAACCATGGGTTCTGTGCAAGATATTTTTCCTGAAGTACTTTTGTGAAATTCATGATTCAACAGAAGTTTCCTAACAATATGCATGTGCTTAACAAGATTATGTGCTGTTTAATTATAACCAATAAATATCTTTTGTCTTTAGTGCGAATTCTTTCCTCAATGCACAAGCATTACGGCAGAAGACTTAATATTTCAGTGTTATCATGCACAGCACAGGCTGAAACACTCTTCAGTGCACACTCCAAACAATACAACTGTTAAATCTGGTGTCTTGAGTGTTGTGTGGTACAAATTAAGACCATCAGCCTCATTAGGAAACTTCACTTCTAATTCCTTAAATTTCACAGACCCTTTTTAAGAAGAAACCTAGCTTAAAAAACTAAGCGCCAATTCTGTCAATGACTTCTACAGAATGTACACTTCTGCAGTAGTTTGAGACAATACTACTATGCAGAAAATACCTAACCGGGTTTTGGGAAAATATTTCAGCAGTGGTGCATTAGAAAAGCATTACAATTACAAGGAATTACCAGCAACATGATAAGCATACTTGTCAATGGATGCATTGTGAATTCTCCATGGACAGCTTAGGTGTTTAGACGCTGTACAAGGAATACAGAAGTTTATGAAGTGCCTATGGTAAATTCTGGCAGAGAAAAATAACTATTTCTGAAAATACATCATACCCAACTAATCAAAATGCACTATGTACCATTTTTCTCAGAAGTTGCATTACAAATTAAAAATATTTTTCCACATAACTGCTTCCATTTTGGGGCTCTGAAGTTAAATATAAATTAATTCCCCTTACTAATTGTTGGTTAACTACAATGTTTATTGGGAAACCCAGACCTTCTAACTTAAACAAGATCCGAGGCACATGATATAAGCCAAATTGGGGGGGGGAATGCATCTGAAAAAAAATTTCACTTATAAGCAGACCCAACTGTCTATATACTTGAGCCAGTCAGCACACAGACTGTATACAGTACCAGTACAGCTGTGGAGATAGGACTTCAAAGCAACCAGCTACTGCATAAGCATGAGGAGCATCAAAAAAAATCTCATTGGACACTCTTTTAAAGAGCAATTACTACATTTCTTAGAGCGGTAAATTGAAAAACCAAATGCCTAAAAACCTAACGAAAGCATATACACAAAATAAATCAGATAAACAACTATGTAGTCATACTCCACGTAAAAATGGAAGTCAGAAATTTCAGTTTTACCCCCAAGTCTCCTGCTATCCATGTTGTAAACTGCACAAAAATAATTTCATCTTGTCTCCCAGATGGAGAAATTGATAAGTATCTTTGCAATATGTACTTAAACTCTTAATAAGCAAAGTGCATAAACAAAGCAAAGCTCAAAAACTCCACCAAAATGACAAGTAGCTTAGCTCTGATCTCCAGGGCCTCAATACTATTTGCAGATCATTCTGCATCAAAGGAAAAGATTTTAGCTCTTGGCCTGGTTAAACACTGTCAAAATTTCATTATATGCTCAAGGACATTCCTTTCAGCAGGAAGCCCAGGCCAACTTCAGAGACCTATGATGTGTTGGCAGTGCCTGACAAAGAATGAAGCAGATGAAGAAACACAGCAGGCCTGGCCTTACCTAAGCAACTTGTGGAAAGAGTGACAACAGGCAGACTATGCTTTTTGAAACAACTTGATGTAGCAGCTCAAGAAATTTGTGTTGATTTATTAAGAGTGTCTTTTCCAGCTGGTAAAACTTCACCTCATCCTTTCGAATTTTACCAGACTCTTATGTGTCAGCTGTCTTTTCTGTTTTTATCAATGACTCCAAAAACTGGCTCGTATTAAGCAATGCAAAGAAGAGACTGAAGAAACAATCTCAGTGTTGGGAGTTTTTAAAACAGAGCCCTGATAAAAGACTATCAGTATCACAGATCATGGAAAGCAAGATTTCTGATAAACACACAAAGTAAAATACAACCAACATAAAAGCATTACAGGACAAATAATAAAATCCACTTCTGGTAAGAGAGTCAAAAAAAAACTACACTAGCAGTTCAAATTTTGACTGTTCTTAGTCATTGCTGCTTTTACCTGGATCACAAACCTTTAGGTCAATTAAGAGGGGCACAATCAGACATTGAGCTGAAAACTCACTTCAGAAGTGACATCAATGTAAGAAGCCACAAATGCAGAAATTTTTTTCTTCTAATTGCAAGTTATATATTATAAGAAGTAGAAATGAGGGTCTGAAAAAAACACTGCTCTTCAGTTTACTGTTTTTTTTAATTTACTAGTCATTTGTGTAGTTAGCAGCACCATTTTTCAGCAGTTTCTGTCCGCATGGGTGAATGAGGCAACAACAGGAAACACAAACGCCACTAAACTGGCAGGAACAACAGGAGGAGCAGCGCAAACAATATTTCAAGATACATGTCTATTCAATGATACAGGTTGGAAAAAATTTATGATAAACTGGCCAATTTCTTAATGGTTTCTAAGGTTAGAAGTTCAGGTGAGCATTTTCAGATGCTCCTTCTAGTGCTTTCTGGCCACCCATCTCTATGCATGCTTTTGGAAGCATCTACCACAGGAATTCTGCACACTGGTATTGTGAAGATAAAAAGGCCAGTCTTGCTCAGATATTCACTGTCAATCACTTATTTGGACACTTGGGAAAGTTTTTGTTACTTAAATACTGTAAAATTAGCTTTGATTTAGATTCCTGCTGTTCACAGGACGAAGAGCAGCATGAACTCTGTGATGTATATCTGATTTAACAGCTGCTTAAGCGAAGGAAAGAGCTCCAATACCCAAGATGGCGTGGACCGTATTCTCCTTGCTCTCCCCTCTCTTGTCTTCCCCCAACCCCAGCATAGAGAATGAGACAAGAATAATATTAAAGGACTTTGAATGAGTAAGGACACCTTCTGCCAAATTTGGTCATCTGCATGTATCCGAGTATTCCAGAGGCCAGATGAACTAGAAAAGCAGTTGAAAAATCAATTCCATAGACTATAATGAATGCTGGGATAAAAGTATCTTGCAGTAATTGCTGTCTTCTCTTTTGTGCAAATTTAATTTCTCGTGAGACCATTTTTCTTTGTCTCTGAACCAACAGTAACAATTTATAAAATGCTGCATAAAAATATTAAGCAAAATGACTGTCGATAAATTACTTTCTTTTTAAAAAGCCTCTAAGTCAGTCTTACATGGAGAAATGTATTTCAAGATGGAAGGGCATTTTCTCACATAGGAAAGGTTCAGTCCTAAATAAAAAAGTTCCCTGTGGCTTTACTTGCAAAAGTCAACGTAGAAGCTTCACTAAATTTTGTTCTGCCTTAGAATTCAACTAAGTGCAGCTAGGACATTGATCAGCTGGTTTTGCAAATTAATGCAAAAGCATTGTGCATCTGTAAAAGAAAATGCAAGTCACAGGAACTGCTGGTGCCTGAAATAAAAAAAAGTGTAGCTGTGTCAAACTGGTTATAGAAGAAAATGAAGAAGAAAGGATGTAAACGAGATATGGAAAATCCTAGAGTAATATCCCAAACCAAAGTCTGAAGACAAGGACCTTCAAATGAAGACAATCACTACAGATATAAAAGAGGAGAGGGCAGAACCTCAAAACTGAGTACTTTCCATGTTTGAGAAAAACTATCAGTTTCTCTTCACAACAGATAGCAGCGCCTTACTTAAAATCTATCAAAGTGCCTTGGCATTGATGCATGGTGGAAAGGAAGATTATCAGTTGGAAAATTTACTTCCCTGCTACCTTTTCAGCTTCATGTAATTTCACTAATGATCTGATTTGGGGCTATATATTATGGTCTAGTACCTGTTAAAGTAATTTCACTTTTAACTCTGGGATAAAAATCAAAGCAACGAGAAAAGTAATCAAATCATGCAGCATCAAACTTTCCTTATACTTCCCATTTTCAGAATTGACAATTATCCAAAAAAAGAAAAGAAATTGACATGTTATTCAAAACTGTCTTTATTAAACTGGAAGTAACCAGCTGTCTAAATACCCGCCTCTGACTAGAAATCAGAATTTAAATCTAGAGGTCAGACTGACAGTGCAAAGATGGACAAAGACTCAAAAAAGCCTTCAGCAAGCTGTAGTGCAGTCACCCACACCTTCATTAAAAATTTCACATGGGGTCCTCTCCAAAGCAGAGGAACATAGTAGCACTTACCCTGTTTATTCCCATAAGCAAAAAAAAGGAAGAGGAGGCCAAAATCTCATATTAACAGCAAAGGCAGATGAACAACACAATAATGTAGAACAGAGGGCAGCAGTCCCCAGAGCACAGTGATTCAACACTCCTGCTACCTACTACTGTGGGTTTTTTTCCTCCAAATGCAAGTTATTGCTGAAGGGCTAAAGGGTTAATAGGCAGAGGTGCCAGAGTCCCACAGGGACTCAATACTGCCATGCTCACTACATAAAATTATGTCTTAGGAATGGCTTTTTCCACCAAAGAAGTTCAGTTACTCTATTCAAATACACTTCCATTTCACACTGTGTATTCAACTTGGTAGCTCTTTTGGACTTTTTTTCACAGCATGGACTCCACCGCAATGGATCCTCATGGACAACTGCTTCTTTTTGCCCAGCCTTACAAAATCATCTTTCCTCCTACTGTGGTCATTCAAAATTCAAGTTGCTTATATGAAAAGGAAGCCAATGCTTAGAAAGAATCCTGCCATTTCTTTCCAACAGGCTGAAATTTCTCCCAATACTATGAGGGTGATCCCACTTTTGAAAAGAAATCATGTGACAACTTCACAAACTGCAACACCAAGCACATGCATTACACTTCAATAATACGAGATCAGGAAGTAAGACAGAAGCTGAACACATCTTCTCAGAGGAGTTCAAATTATATAAACACAGCCCTCAGTCCAATGCCTGGTTACACCTTACATATGTGTATCTACCTGCAGAAACAAATCAGACGTAGTTTTATTTAGTTTCAAGCTAACCTACATTATAAAAATTAAGAATTTTTCATCAATCTGCTTTTCAAAAATATAAGATTCTCAATGTATTTTCTCCCACTACTTTTATTTGACTTCTCCATTTATACCATTTCCACCATTTAAATTTTAGCACATACTTCCCACATAGTGACAGCACAAACCTGAATTTTTGAATCCAAATGGCAGAAAAAGACAGAAGCTAAGGATGTCATATTGATAGCTCTCAGTCTCAGTCTGCTCTAAACTCAGTTTACAGCCTTTGTAAATAGTCACAATGGCTGAGGAAAAGGTCCACACCTCCGATGAATCACCTTTCTATTTTACACTTAGGAGGTTCCAGTTCTGTACTCTTACTTGTCAAGACTTTTCCACTAGAGACAGTAATACCTACCTTTAATCTGTCACGTCATCTGTCAGCAAAAAGTAAAAATAAAGCTACATTTCATCGCACCCTGTGTGATGATGGAAGTTTTTGGACTCTCAAAGCACTTATGTGAACCATATCTGAATGATGAATACTGACAGAAATTCTTACCATAACTGTATTCATCAGCTATAGTTTCACGTCTTTATTGACTAACTGCAGCAACCTCTCCCACACCACTTCCATCTTTCGATTCTTGAGAAGCCTGTTAAATAACTTAGATAAATCTTTCTAATTCTTTGTAGCAAAGAAAAATTTTTTTCTATACCTTGCTGTTTGTTGGCACTATTGTATCAACTGTTATTTTCAACTAACCCACTTAGTTATGCTTAACATATTTGCAAGTCACAACACATACTGGGGATGATTTTAAGCAAGTAGTAACATGAACCAGTCAGTTAAGTGAACATGTTACTGAGTTTACACACCTGCCATTCGTTCTACTGAAGCACTAACCCGAGTTTTCTCCTTCAACCCAGACGCTCTCTTTCATGAACTCATACGATTACCTTTAAGATATCCACTCCACTGTCAAATTTGGCTGAACTCATTAACTGAGTTCGATAATTCAAAAATTATCACAGGTGATGTCAAAAGACTGTGTACTAGGACAATGACACACCATAACAAAACAAAACAAACAAACAAAAGAAAAAAAGAAAAAAGAAAAAAAAGATTTAAGGTGGTATTTGGAGGTAGGTTGATGCACAATCAAGAAGCACAAAACTGCAACACTATAAAAAGCCAGACAGCTTGGATATGTACTCAATGACTTCAGATTAGGAATCACAAGACCAAATTAGTTACCTGGAAAATTCAAAACAACTAATCAAAGGTGGTATATTAAACAGTAAAAAACTGATCAAATATCAAGCTCCCTTTTATGGGTCATCTCTCTTTGGCTACACAAAGCAAGAAATTAGTATTTTGAAATTCACCTGGTTCATTTGACTTTAAGGCCTCTTTGATTTGCTGTTTAATTTTCATTGCTTCTTCAGCTGTCAAGTCCCCTTTTTTCAATGTTACCACTTGAGGCTGCTCATCTTCATTGTCACTGCCGTTCTCACTATCATCATCTGCAAGCGGAAGCTGCTCTCTCTAGACAGGAGAGAAATAAAAGCAATTCTGACCACCATATTAAATCACAACAGGGCAGGCTAGTACTCTTTGGTCTCACTTTCGCAGTAAGGTTAGTGAGACCTAGCACAGCTGCCAATGCCAGGCCCTCCCAACACACTTGGTCCAAATGGCACTCCAGTTCTATCACTGAGATGTAGCAGCCCCTAGAAAAAAACAGTATGGGCTCTTTCAATTAAAGACCAAAACAGTAGGAACTTGGAAGGTAAGAAATTAATTCCTTTTGTTTGTTATCTTTACTGTACAAGCACTGCCTGCCATGCAACGCTAAGGAAATCTTAAATGCGTGGGTCCAACTTTGAATCTTCTATGCTGTGCTCAAAACAGGACAAAGGGAAAGGGAGTCCGTGGTGGCCTTGTTATTAAAGCTGCCTAACCGAATCACTGTAGGCATCATTGACACAAGGAAGACCGTGTCCCTGTTTCCGCCCTCTCAAACTTGTTCTGAGTCAGAAAAATCATTTGGAATAAGATTTTATACTTGCTGGCATGGAAACCGCAGTGCAACAACATGAAGTTTGGCAATATTATAGGAACTGAAAACTTTATCTTATAAGAAGTATAGAGAGTATTACTATGATCTACCGAAGTTACCAAGAGATAGACAAAATGCCACCTTCCTCAGGAAGTTAAACAGTTCATACTAAGTTTACTAAAGGCATAATTTCATCTTGAATTCCAGGTCATCACAAATAATGATGGGCCTCTTTCTTAAGACACCTTGTAAAACCTTACAGTTAGCAGGGAATACATACAAAAGCGTATTGGAAACACAGAAAAAAAGAATACCCTCAGAAAAGGCTCCCTTTCAACAAGCTGGCTCAAGCCCTACTGCCCTTGCCCTGCCTTCCTGGCTATCACACCACAGTTTGTGTCTGCTGACCTGATGTTAAGATGTTAACCCCTTCCCAATATATTTTTTACTGTACTCTTAAAAGCACTTTTTTCTCCTGTCTGGGCTTTGTAAGGCCAGTTAAATGTGGGACATCATTGCCGTTGCCCCCACAGACCACTTGGGCACTGACAGGACAGCACTGGCTTGCCCTGAAAAGCCAATTTCTTCTGGCTTTTGCTCTGCAAAGGGCACCATCATCACCACGGCTGCAATTATTAAAAACAGCAATGGGAAGGGACACTGGATTTTTTTTTTTTTTTCTGTTGTTGTTTTGAATCTCCAACGCAGAAGCAAAAACAAGTTACAAAACCAGTTTCAGTTAATTTTAAGCGTGTAAACTACAGTTACCCCTTGGTCTACAGGGGCAAAGCCTGGAAGTGCTGCTTCCCCACCGCCTGCGGCGCGGCCTCGGCCCCACCTTCGTTTTAGGCCCCCCGGAGGGGGGGGGGCACCATGGCAGGGGCAGCCCCGCGGAGCGGGGGGTCGGCGGCGGGAAGGAAAGCAGGGCCCCGCCACAAGCCCCCACACACCTACAGACACACACGGGAAGGGGGTCGGCGGCAGCCCGCGGCGGGGAGGGCCGCGCTGCCCGAGCAGGGGGCCAGGCCGTTACCTTGGTTTCCACCGTGGGCCCCTCCCGATACCCGACCTGCCGCTTGAAGCGGCTGAGAAAGGCGGGCTCGGCCGGCCGCACGTAGGAGACCTGGTTCCGTTTGCTCATGGCCGCTGCCCGTCGCGCTGTCGCCTCCTCCCCCTCCCAGCCACCCCCCCACGGCGCGCTTCCGGGCCGAGCGGCCGCGAGAGGACGGCGGCCTCAGTAGGACACAACTCATAGACCGCCTCCCTTCCGTACCCCTCCCCGTCACGTGAAGGGGGCGAAAGCGCTGTCAGCCAATCGCAGGTGAGAAGCCGGTGCGGGGGAAGGAGGATATAGAGCGAAATGGCCGCGCCCACGCTGGCTTCGGGGAGGGGGTGGGGCTATGCCGCCTGCGGCTCTTAGCGCCAAATTCAAACGTTCCGCCATTTTGGAGAGGTGACCGGTGGGCGGGGAGGCGCTGGGGCCGGCGGGGACCATGGCTCCCGGCGTGAGAGGTGAGCGGGGACGGGGTGGCCGTGAGGGGCTGAGGGGTGTTCCCCCTCTGCGCCGGGCCTAGAGCGGCTCGATGAGGGAGGCCGCGCTGCAGGCAGTGCCCCCGGCCGGGCGAGGGGCGGCTCTGCGCTCTGCGGCCGGCCGCCGCCGAGGGGGTATCACCCAGCTGTAGGAACAAACAGGGCCCGGTAGAGGTATGGCCGGGTTGGCCGGGCTCGGTGCCCGGCGGAGGGGCCGGTGCCCCGGGGCTGCGGTCCGGGAGTGCCCGCGGGGCAGCCGCGCTGCCCGCGGTGGTGCCGGGGAGGGGCGGTGGGGTGGAGGAGCGGGGTGGCCCCTAGCGCTTCCAGAAGCGCTTCTGGCACCTGTATCCCCACGGGCTTCCCGTGCTTGAGCAGCCCTCCCAAGCGGGAAGGCTTCACAAACCCTGTTGCTCTCAGCCGTCCCGCGCTTATCAGTTCGTCTTCTGCAATTTTAACTCGTTTTAATCAGCTGTGGTGTTTGTAACTAGTCTCTTAAAAGCGTTCAAGTGAGAGCATCACTTTAAAATGGGAGCTAAGAACGATTAGCTGAGAGTCGGTCATTTCCCAAGGTTGCACAAGTATCTATCAGTCTGATTTCAGTTTTAAAATGCACTGCTTTTGTTGTCCCAGCTCGTTCTGATAGCATTCGAAGAATAAATAACTGAATTAGAAGTTAGCACATCTCTCAGATGTTACTGTGTGAATCAAAGCAGGTAGGCTTGTATAACAGCAGCAGGATATTTATGTAGCATGAGCGTTAATGAGAAGGTTAGTGCCTTTGCACATCATTATTAATCCTACTTTTAAAGAGATGCCCCTACAATAGAACCTGTGCGCTTTTAGAGACTTTATAAGGTCTTTATTATGGGAATATTTTGGTAAATCATCTTTCATTGTCATTTCACTTATTTTTTAAAATGTATGATGTTGCTTAGTTAATGTTTTGACTAACCTGTGTGAAATAATTTCATGTCAGATTCGCCCGTAAGTAGATATGGGCGTAATATGTGCCATCTCTGTGAGGTGTGAAGCTGTGCAAATTGATGCTTATGTGTATAGGATAGCTTTATGCATTACGGAGTGCTCAATAATACTTCATAAAAGTGAAAGTAATATAGCTGCTCAGTTGTGCAGGTTTAGGAAACTGAGTTTTTAAAGTCATGTCAGTAAAATTATTTTATGCTGTATTGTTGTTTTATCTGCAGTGAGTTAGCAATTTTTAAAGTATAACGGGAATATATAATACTATTAACATTTATGTTCTGAATTCTCCAAAACAGTTGCAAAACCTTGTATACATTAATTTAAGAGAATACTCATTGCACGTACATTTACAAGTGTGTGCATGCTCACATTGCAGGACTGGAGCTTTCTCTACCTTTGCAAGAAACTGCAAACTTTCTGTCAAAGGAAGATAGTTACTAAATATTTTTGTGCAGTTCTGATTCATGCATGAAATGGATTTTTATAAGGCTCTCCATTTATCTCCCCCGGTACTGCTTACAGTGTTTTCTAATTAAATGGGGTTTTTTAAGCAATAATTATATCCTGTTTAATTTTTGTGTGTGTGTTTCACTTTTATAGGAGATTTACGTGAGACTGCACTACCTTTGTTGAACCCACCTAGGTAAAGTAGTATTGGCCCGTTCCTGTATATGAATAATCACATTGTACAAAAAGTAGTATAACTTTGTGAAACAATTTAAAGTTTTTTTCTTTAAGTATTCTCCTGAACAAGATTGTTGCCTTTCTCTCCTAACTTCC
Source organism: Morus bassanus (assembly GCA_031468815.1). Lineage (NCBI taxonomy): Eukaryota > Metazoa > Chordata > Aves > Suliformes > Sulidae > Morus > Morus bassanus. Next base: position 49,688,637 of record CM062567.1, on the reverse strand, counting down.
TTGCAGGTTTAAAAAAAAAAAAGTTCTCTTAATAAAAATGTTCTGAGACATCAGATCCTCTTGGAATGCTGCAATGCAGTAAATTCTCATTTGTCCGCAAACTTTGCAGCTGGGCTCTAGAATTTCTCTGAAGTGATATTCCACGAGGAACTTCAATTCTGTGAGGAAGTCCTAAGCTAAACCAAAAAGTCCTCTAAATATAAACAGTTGCTGCCACAATTCAGAATAATATTATCTAATAAAAAAATATTTGGCAAGTTAGTGTGGTGCGTCTTAAATCCAGTATAACATCTTCCCTTTCTCAGCTGCTTCCTGTTCCTTTTTAGCCCTTTCCTCTGCCACTACCCAACCCCACATTTCAGTCATGAAGTCCTTCCCCCACTTTTAAAACTATTCTGTTCCTTTCTCTTGTTTACCAAAAGTAAAAATCAATAACAGTTATAACACCCTTGTGCAATAACTGCCTTTTGGGAAAGAATGAACTAAAGTAAATCCAAGTTTGCTGCCACTTCATGTAAGAATTTAATTCTTTAATATTAGATCGGTATATTGGTATTTATGCCAGAACTCCTCAGAGCTTTAATATAATAGTCATGCACAGTTATTTATTCAAGCTAAATTTACTGGTGCATCCACTGATAAATGTGATAAAATAGGTTAGGGAGCTTTTAGATGTAGGCATTGCTATACTTTATTGGACTCAGGGATCAAGAATTGATTGTTCTTTCCCTTCTTGCAAGCAGCAAAGAAAAATGCTAGTAACTTTGTTGCTGGAATGTAGCATCATCTGCTCCATTTGTAAAGCCTTTCATAACTTCCAGTAGTAAGAAGGATGCTTGAAGCCTGTAGTCTTAGCAGCTATCGAAATCTTTATTATAACACTGGGTTTATGTATCTCAAGTTCACTGTGGAATGTGTTCTTTTAGAGCTGAATTTACATGCAACAGCAATAAATTCCACTACTTCATGATCTTTGTTTTTAAATCTGCCACATTGTTGTCTTTAATAAATCTGTGACTTGTAATGAATTGATGTGTACGGCTAGAAGTAGTATATTTTTAGGAGAAACCTTTGTATGACTTCACATGCTTAATCTGATTTTTATGATTTAATTTTATCAAACAGCTGATAGATCTATTTCAAAGTAACCTAATGCATAAATATTCATTTAGTGTTGAAGGTGATGCTATCAAAGTTTATGTAAGGGTACGTCCCCCTTCAGAGGGAACTGTGTTAACTGATGGAGATCAAGGCTTGTGTTTATCTGTTCTTTCATCAAATACCATCCGTCTGCATTCGAAGCCTGAGCCAAAGATCTTCACTTTTGATTACGTTGCAAATATGGAAACAACACAGGTAATAACTTCCAGAATCTCATGACGGTATTGCAGTTTTTCCCCAAATTTTGGCAACTGCTACACTGACCCTTTCTATAGCTGTAATGCCTTAGGTCTTATTTTTTTTGCAGCGGTCAGGTTGGTAATATGTAGTTATAGTACAGAAATGTTGCACTAAATTCTGCTGTCTAATAGTTTTAATGTATTTTTTAACTGTTAATTTCTTTAATTAAAAAGTTTGCATTAAAATTGAAGCTTCTATTTGTAAATGTTACAGTAACACCATAGACAGAAAATAAAACCCCCTGCTGAGAGAAACATAAAAATAGCTGGCAGTCAGTAGCTGATGTTAAGGATGTGTTTTGCACATTAGGAACTTACAAGTTTATATTCTATTAGTTATTTCCTTCCTAAATATTTGCCTTTTAAACAGCTGTGTTGTTCATGTGGGACAGGTAGTATGGGAAGGAAAATCCTTCAATTTCATTTTTGTAACATTGTGTTTGAAATTCTGACCATAATTTTAATTCGTCTAAGACTTCAATTCCATTTAACTTCTGTTTAAAAAAATCAAAACCCCCCCAGTCACTGTGGGCAGTTATTTGTAGCTAGGCTCTTCTTGCAGGTCTAAGAGAAATATGTGAAAATAGATGAGGCTAACAGTTGTGCAGATTTGTTGAATATGTCTTTGTGCAGTGGCAAATGTTGAAAGTTAACTAGATTTGAGTGTCATAGGCTCAATGTTGACCTACTGATGGTATAAACCACATAACACAATCAAAAACACTGGACGAAAATTAATATAATATGTATTTGAAAGCTGTTACTATGATGCTGAGTTTTGTTATTTTAGTTATCAACAAGGAATAAAATTTTTTCAGGGGGAGTCATTTATCTCACAAAGACTTAGGATGTATTGTTTTGCTGTGAGAACTACAGGGGTCATGATACATGTCTAACTTCAAGGAATGCCTCTATTTTATACAATATAAAGTTATGGCATAGAAAACACTGATAGAAGAGATACTTAAATGACTGGTGCCAAGTGCCTTCTTTTTCCCTTGTCCCCAGGAGTCAGTGTTCTCAAGTGTGGCCAAAAATATTGTTGAATCTTGTATGAATGGCTACAATGGAACCATCTTTGCATAGTAAGTAACTGAATGGTATTTCATAGCAATTGCAAAATTTGAGGAGATTGTGTTAATGAGTAGTTGTGGTTTTAAGTGCCAGAGCCTGCTTAATGTTAGAGTAAACTTTGTAAGTGTTTCCTTAGTGCAGCACAACATAGGGAATGCTCCTGCAATATTGAAGAGTACTTCTTACTCCTCTTTCGGAGCAATCTATTTGTAGGTGTTATGCTTCTAATACTTAAGGCCGATAATGTGGATCGTAAACTCATTTCCATTTTACTATTGTTCATCTAAAAACTAGAAGTTTTATTGTACTGTTAAAGAGGAAGTTAGTTGTTTTCAGTATGTCCCTAGTAAAATGGAATGAAAATAGCTTTAACTTGCTATTTGGCCAGCTCAACTCTTCAGTGAATCTTAGCTGCCTGTGGGAAAACTCATGAATGATAATTTTAACTTTCAAAATCTTTTCAAGGTAGAAAGAAATATATCCATGTCTAGTAGTATGAATATCATTATATTAACTCAATATTTTTTCATTTTGAAAACTGAGTAAGCACTTTGGTCAAAAATGCTAACTTGAAGGACTGATCTAATCAAAACCTTACTGGGTTTTTTAGCCTAGCACAGCATTTGCAAAGTCTACTTTGTCACAATATAAAAATGTGGAAAAATGAAGTGAAATTGCCCTGAAGTTTCTCTAGCGTGATTAATAACTATGGTGGGAAAAAAAAATATATATTCAACTTAAAAGTATCTTTCTTGTTTTGGGTTTATGTGCACTACCAAGTGTCATAAAACCCAAAAGATTGACACAAAAATTAGTTTAATGTATATATTTGAAAGCCTTCATTTTAATGCTAAGCTCCACTATTTCCCTTTCCAACAGAAATAAGGAAGAAAATGGTGGGTGGTGGGGGAAAGAAAAGGTGATTCATCTAACAGAATTTCATGGTCAAATTTGCTGTTCTGTTTTTATACCTTCTTAGCTGACTGATTTCTCAGCTTGTCTGTCTCTTTTTATCTTCAGTTTAGAAGAATTTTTTTGTTTTATTTTAAGGTGTGCGTTCTCCTTAAAAGATACAGATTAATGAAAACTTCAGAGCCAGAATAAAGCTTTATCTCTGACTTTTTTTTTTTTGTCAGTGGCCAGACTGGGTCAGGAAAAACCTTTACTATGATGGGTAAGTGGATGAGAGCGCTTAGTCTTTCAGTGGTTTCTTAATGTTTTTTTGTCTTGAGTTGAAATGTTGTCCTGCTTAAACACCAGGGATGACTTAGATATTTGTCTTCCTGCAGGTAACTTTAAGATTTAAGAAATGGTGTAGTGCTCAGTGCAGTTCTTGCTTTATATCAAAAGAGTGAAGTATAGGTACTATTATCTATCTTTTTTGAAGATGTAGATTTTTTTTCTAACAGGAGAGAAACTTTTCAATTAAACACTTGTAGTAAATTTTCTCAAAAATGAGTATTCTACTGGTTTCCCTGTTTGGCTGATATCCCTTGCATGTGTAGAAAAATATTCTAGTATGCAAGGGTCTTCCATATTAAGATACAGTGAGGTTTTCAAAATAACTGCTTCCTACCCCACTAGGAATTTAAGGCCTCTCTGTATATGAAGGGATCCCCTTGTAATCTTGTTCTTCATAAGTGATGATTTTAAATGCATTAATATTGTACTTGACATTAGAAAGTTACTGAAATAAGCAAAACCAGTTTGGCCGACGTGTTTTCAAGGACTACCTAGAGATTAACTAGACATGGGGACAAATTACCCCATCCTTGTGGTTCTTCAAATCAGGGTTAAGGTAGCTGTATTGATGTACGTGCATATCTGTACATGTTTTCTGTGGAAGTCCAAGTAGCTGATACTGTTTTAGACTTAGGTAACCTATGGACAGGTAGAATAAACTTTCACAAGCATCATTTAGACTACATATAAATCTGATTATGGAATATTATCTTAGATCTTGAAAGTTGATTTTATTGCATGTCTTCTGTGGTTTTGCCGTAAACTGACTAAAGCCTGGTTGCTGAATTCTTCTATAATGACATCTTGAAAAGATCAACCATTATTCCTGAGTGGTACTAATTAATTATTTTTAAATCAAAAATCTATTTAGGACCATCTGATTCTGATAACTTCACTCACAGTCTGAGAGGTGTAATTCCACGGAGCTTTGAATACTTATTTTTTCTAATTGAACGTGAAAAAGAAAAGGTACATCTATTTTATACTTATTATTGCAGTGAAAGTAATGTTTCGCATTAAAGCTTAGCTATGGCTGTTTGGTAAGCCCAGTGCGTAGCAGTTAAGTTTCCAGGATTATTGCTGTCTTGCATCAAATTTATTAAAGAGAAATGCTTGTGTCTAGTACTCTACCAAATTACAGTACATTTTCTTCAGACACAAGTGTGCTTATATTTTGAGCCTAAAAACGCATCTAGGTTTCTGGGTGTCGGTTGTCATCTGGGCATCAGAAACGTATAGTATGCAGAATATATATGCAAACTAGTAGCTTCAGATATGTACAAAAAGATACTCACTGCCATACCATGCCAGACTTAATAAAACCAATCTGTTTATAGTGTAAATTACTGTGTTTTTCAGGCTGGCAGTGGAAAGAGTTTCCTCTGCAAATGCTCATTTATTGAAATCTACAATGAGCAGATATTTGACTTGCTAGATTCTGCTTCAGCTGGACTCTTTCTCAGAGAACATATCAAGAAGGGAGTCTTTGTTGATGGTGCTGTTGAACAGGTGTTGTCATCTGCTGCTGAAGCGTACCAGGTATTTTTTGTCACTTTTTAATGTTTGGATTATTTATCTTGATGCATATTTGGTAAATATTCCTCTTTGATTAAAGCACATATTTTTTGCACGGTATGACACCCTCTTCCCCTATCTTCATCCTCCAGAAAACAATGTAAGAAGCTGTTTCTAGGCAATGCTTCCTGACTAACCCACACATATAAGAAATCATATCGTTCTGGATTTTGGAATATATGAATTGCAATTACAGTAATCCTCCCCTAATGCTTGTCCTACACATATCTGAAATAGCAACAGAAAACTTCATCTCCTGCTAATTATATGCTGTGTGTTCCAGAAATTGTCAGGTTTATTTCTTCATGAATGAGACACCTACACATAGTACTACTGCGACTTTAATTTTTTTTTCCCCCCCTTGTGTACTGCTAACATACACCAGTATTGGGTATGTTATGCTTTCAAATGGCAGTGGCACTCTTGGAGGAAAGAGGTGAATATTATAATTAGTGTTTTTATTAAGTTGGACTGTAGCTATATTTTTTTCGCTTCTAAAATACTTCTATTGGAAAAAAGTAAAAAAAGTCCTTGTCCTTGAGATTTTTAAAAGCTGTTACATTGAAATACGCTTCCTACTGTTTGTCACCTGTATGTAAGTACTGGATACAGTCTGAGATACTTGATATTATTTGATGTCTTTTTCATGCTTAGGTATTAACTATGGGCTGGAGAAACCGTCGTGTAGCATCGACCTCAATGAACAGAGAATCCTCACGATCGCATGCAGTTTTCACTGTCACAGTGGAATCCATGGAGAAAAACAATGAGATTGTTAACATTCGGTCTTCCCTGCTCAACCTGGTAGACTTGGCAGGATCTGAGAGACAGAAAGACACCCATACAGAAGGACTGAGGTTGAAGGTTAGTTCTGTAATATCTGTGGCATCTTTCTCCTTTCAGATGTACTGCCCATGGATGTTCCATCCAACAAATCTGTTCACCTTTGTTGTCTTCTCTCTCTCTCTCTTTTTTTTTTTTAGGAAGCAGGTAACATAAACCGATCACTAAGTTGCCTGGGCCAAGTAATCACAGCCCTTGTTGATGTGGGTAATGGAAAACAGAGACACATTTGTTACCGGGATTCCAAGCTCACTTTTCTGTTACGGGTATATATCCTCTGGATTTTATATGCTACTTGGGGTGTAGAAAAAGTATTTTTGGGTTGAGTTTTTTTACTCTAAAAAGGTGAACTTGGGTTCATTAAAAAATTGTTTCAATATTGGGCAGGTGGAAGAAAGCTTGAAAAATACCTTTTTACCTAAACAGACTTATAGTTGATTTATTGCTGTTAACTGAAGACAAATTTATTTATGCTCATAACTTCCTTTTGCATATTTGCATATATTTCCCTACAATTTGGGAATACTGTGTATCATGATGTAATATTTAGACATGTGTTGAAACATTTGACAAGATTTCCAGAATTAGCCTATGTGTGCTAAGTGTTGGTATGATTTAAGAATTAGATGAATTTACGGTTTCCTACAGGAGAGCTTATGGGCTCTTTTCAAGATGAACAGAAAACAAAGATGGAAGCAGTCAAAGATGTGTTGTATGCATTTGTGGAAATTCTGTGAACAGTAACGAATATTTGTCATATTTTTGTATTACAATATAGTACTTGTAACACAAATACTATATTATATACAACACAGTATTGTTGTAATCACAGCAAAATTTCCCAATCATTCCATCCCTGTTCTATGTATATCTTATAATTCTGCAGAGGCTCGTGATTCTGCTCTTCCAAGGCAACCCAAAATACATAGAAATTTGAAGAGAATTGCAACTGTATGAGCTGTTACTTTCTGAAGTGGTTATTTTTTTTTAGGTGGTTGTACTGCAAAGTAGTCCACAAACGACCTTCTCTATTAGACAGAGAATGCCATTGAGGCTTCTGGGCTATGTCGTAGTACTAGGCTTTTAGAGTCTTAGGTAAAACTGCTGCCTTCTCCAGAGACTTGAGAGCTACTAGTCTAACAGCACAGAGGTATTTGAAGACGTGCATGTAAAAGGGAGAGGTTTCTCTTATATCCTTGGTCAAGAATCTGTTGTTCTGTGATTTTTGTTGTTTGGCAATTGCCACCAGAAGATAGGTTGGAAAAATCAACAGGCTGATGTTCAAAACAGTGCAGATACCAATCTGCTAATGACCAAGATGAAAGTGAAGTATCTACTTTATTCCCTGAATTTTTTCTTTTTTTTTTCCTCTCCCTGCTGTTCAGATGTAACAAATATCTCAAATTGTTGATTAGTAACATAGAATCAGAGTTTTGAAAACCCAGATAAAATCTTTACTTACAGTCACATCCTTTATAGCCACGTTTGAAATAAAATTTCAGAAACTTAAGTAGCGTGGAGATTTGTTAAATCCCTTCTGCAGTTTGTTCGAAGTGATACACAGTAGCTCTTAGGGGATGGCTTCCTGCTGTAGCCAAAACCATGCAAATAAAGCTAACTTCTGTGTTTTTAAATAGGATTCCCTTGGTGGTAATGCAAAAACATGTATAATCGCAAATGTTCATCCGGGATCCAGGTGTTTTGGTGAAACACTGTCCACCCTTAATTTTGCTCAGCGAGCAAAGTTGATTAAAAACAAGGTAGGAGAGTTACTCAGTGTCTTTATTGTTGCAACAAACAATTTCTTGTCATTTAAACCACGCATCTGCAAACAGGATGGCTTCACTGAAATACTCTTGTGCTTTCACTAGTTTAAATGAATATAACTTACTTTAAAATCCTGAATTTGCTTTCCTAAATGTTTACGACATGGTTTTTGAAAAGGACTAGTTTGCTTTTGATTATGAATAGAGAGTACAACAGCCAGGGACTAGGTAATGGCTGATAATAGTGTGTGTTCATTGTTCTCTGAGCACTTCATTGGAAAAAGTAAGTAAGTCTGTACTAAAAATTAAATTTGTCATTAAAAAAGATTAGATTGAATAGTATTTCAGTGCATCTAGTTTTTATATAAGTTAATTCCCAAAATGTAATTTCTCATGAGTGGGTTTTAAAGTATGTTGCTATCTGCCTGGAAACTACTGCCTTCAATGTATACTGCTTAGCTTTGTTGGTCAAAAAGCTCCAGAGAAAATTCTGCAGAAAACATTAATTTTTAACCGATGTTTTTAGCTGAAGTGTAGCTTCCTGGTTTCTCAGTAAACTGAACATTGTTTTTCCCATGAATTCTTCCTTTCCTAAGATGGAAAGCTTCTCAGTAGTAGTTTTGTCGCTTTGCAGTCTTTGACTTTTCTTTTATCCTATAAAAAAGAAGATATTTTTTTACTTGTCCCTCTTCCTAATTTTCTCTTAACATATTTATGAAAGGCTGTGGTAAATGAAGACACACAAGGAAATGTGAGCCAACTGCAAGCTGAGGTCAAGAAGTTGAAAGAGCAACTTGCTCAACTTACTTCAGTGCCATCTATGCATGATATTTCTATATCACAAGGTAAGAGTTGGGAGTGAGGGAGAGAGAACTTGCTACTTTTTTAGCCTAGAGTGTTGGAGCCTTATGTAATTCATTAAGTTTCTGAACAATTAATATTTTTGTAGGGACTGACCTACAGAGGTTGCATTTGTCTTATGGATCCCATTGCCTGTATTTGTATCGAATATTTTGCAGAAATTCTTAATGTGATTTTATTTTCTTCCTCTCATAAGTTTGTGTACAGGGCTACGATTCTATTATAGAATACCTAGAATATTCTTCCAGTTTGTAAGAGGTATGCTGCCTATTCCTTTAACCAAAAATTCATGTGTGATTGCTTGTACGTTTAGGTTGGAGGGAGGGCGTTAAGGTGTTGATAATGCCAATTGAATCTGCATTCTTTTTAAGCTCAGGATGGGACTTTTTTTTCCCCTCTTCCTCTTTTGCCCCTTCAGGAAGATCCTAAGAAGAATGTTTATCTTTTGATAAAAGATCAGTTTCAATGTAAGATGGTAAAGGGGCTTTTATCAATATGTAATCTTTTTCTTCCAGTAGCTTTTCACTAGACCACTGTATCTGCAATATACATCCCAGCATACCTTTCTACTATGTATACTTCTCACTGAAATATGCTACCTTATAATGTTTGATTACAAGGTAGTAAACTTGGTCTTCTAACTCTTACTGAGTTAGCTGAGTCAACTCTTTCCTGACCTTGCCAAGACATAGAAGATACAACAATATAAGTTACTACAGAAGTTAGAAAGACTTGTCTAATATAAAGCATCTGTGGTTGAGTTTTCCTAAGGAAGAATTACTTCTCTGTAAGCATACACATTTAACCAGTAAAAACAAGTCAGTGATTTCTGTGGGACACTGAATTGCTGTCTGTGTATACAAGAATATTGACAGAGGGCTCAAAAATGTTGTTAGACTTGTGATAGAGTTCTGAGGGAAAGCAAGTGATGATGCTTAAACCCTGAAGAGAGGTTTTATGCAGAACCTAATGTAATAGAGCTATGTTTAGTCTATATGGTTAAATCATGTTTGTAATATTTGGTCACACAAATATGAAATCTGCTTACTAGCTACTTTAAAAACATGATGGTGTTTTTCAATATATTGAATTATAATAGGGTAGTTATTATGCACCTAGATGCTCTGGTGATTAGCGTTCTATAAATAAGTAGCCTTGCCTGCATGAGGATATCCAGGAAAGCTATTTTGAATTAATTTCTGAAGTGGATTAGTTAAGACCTTTTAATCCCTTGTGTGGATGCTTTCCTTCCAGATTACATCACTAATTGTCCACTTAATTCATGCATATTTTCCTGAATTTCCTTCTTATAAACCAGTTAGTCCATTTTTAATATGTACAAACTGTAATAATAATGCCAATAATGGCTTAGTGTTATCAAATTAATTTCAGAGGGATTTTGCATTTTATAGATATACTCAGCTGAACAAACTGATTCTCTTATTTTCCAAAAAAGTTCATCATAAAGCTGTTTAATGCTTGAACAACTCTGTTAATTATACAGTTACGTATATTGACTCTGTTCTTTATCGGCACTTGAAGGTGACTAAGAATTACAGTCTAAACTTCTTTGCTCTGGGTATGGCATAGGATCTTAGAGGAATTATATTGTTCACAGAATTTATTTAAATTTTCTTTACACAACTATCTCACATTATGTATGTAGGAAAACCTGATTAACTGGTATTTTAATAAATATGGCATTTGTTTCTTTGACTTACCCTACAGGTGTTGCTGAAAAAGGGAAGAACAACATAAATTACAGGAGCAACTTTCTTGAAGCAATGTTGTTCTGGGAGAAATCAGAAGGTGAAAAGCAGGTAAGAAAGCACTAATATTTCAAAGTGCATTCTGTGTACTCTCTTGTTTTCGAATAAAAATACTCTGTCCAAAGATGACAAGGTTTGGTAATAAAGGAACTAGTCAAATGACATTTAAGATAAAATCTTTCAAATTCAGACAAGCCATAGGATGGCTTACCTAATATGTTTACTTTTAGGGATGGGTTTTTCTAATAAAAAATTTGAGCAGAACAACAAACTTCTGTTTTACTTAATTTTGAGTGCATCTTTGAGTGTTTGGATCAACATTGTGTTTTTTGAAGCAAATCTCCCTGTCATGCCCATTTTATTGTGCTTTGGTTCATGGTTTGTTTTGGTTGGTTGGTTGGTTTGGTTTTTTTTGGGGGGGGGGGTTGGTTTTTTGGTTGTTTTTTTTTTTGGGGGGGGGGGTTTGAAAATTAACTGAAACAAGCGCTCTAGGGGTGCATCTGATGTGCTTAACTGAATACTTAGTCTACAGGATCATATTGGAGCTTCTAAGTAAACTTTTTGCAATAGTGTAATTTGGCTTCTTGGTATGAGCTGTTGCTCTTTACAGATCTGCTCCAAATGAATGATAGTCTGTGTATTCACAAAATTACTGTTAACTGAATTTTGCATGATCTGTGTATGTGATATGGGCATCTTAAAAATTCATCTAGTGTAACCGTCACTTTTCTGGCAATCTGTGTATGTACTTTCTAAGAATTTATTAGAAAAAATTGCTCAACTAGAAGATCTGTGTGCCAAGAAGGAGAAATTTATTCAGTCCAGTAAAATGATAGTTAAATTCCGTGAAGACCATATTGTTCGCTTGGAGAGATTACATAAAGAGGCTGGCAGAAGTTTATTGCCAGAAGAGCAAGACGATCTCCTCAGTGAATTGAGGGAGGAATTGCAGACGCTAAGAGAACAGGCAAGTCTTTGGTTTTTGTCTTTCTAGAACAATTTTCTTTTGTGAGAATAGCTCATGTGATGGAGTTCTGTGATGGGTGGATACAGGCTTTTTAGGAAAGGCAGGAAGGAAAAAAGAGGATGGGTGGTGGGTTCCTGTATAGAAACATCTCAAATGCATGGAGTTTCCCTATGGAAGGGGCAGCGGGGGTGGGTTTAGAGCTTGTGACTTTGCATAAGAGGAAAGGCTAGTAAGGGTGATGTCGTCATGGTGGGAGCTTGCTACAGGCCACCTAATCTGGGTTAGGTAGAGGACTAAGCCTCCTTTAAGCAACTCAAGGAATTCTCCAAATCACAAATCCTCATTCTTATGGGAGACTTGATAACCTCCATGACATCTGTTGAAAGGGAAAGACAGCAGGATCCAAGTAATACAGCAGGTTTCTGAAGGATAATAACACAGATGCGAGATGGGCCAATCAAGGGTGATGCTGTCTTGGAGCTGTTAGAGGAAGGCAAGTAGCAAAGTAATGCCTAAGGCTTCAGGAGAGGAGGCTTTGGGTTATTCAGGATTTTGGTAGGTGTGGTATCTTTTGTGAGGCAGTTCTGAAGAACAATGAAGCTCAAGAGAGAAGGCAGATCTTTAAAAACAATTTCTTCCAAGCACAAGTAGGAAAAAGGAGTGGAAAAAGGAGTATTAGAAGGATGTATTAGAAGACCAGCTTGAATTTGTAGCTCATAACTGAGCTACAAAGTGAAGGGGGAAAAAAGTACAGAAGTCAGGACAATCATTAAAGGACTACAGAAACATTACTATGGACTATAGGAACATTACTATGACAGTGTTAAAGTCAAAGCTGAAACTGAAAAGGGATGTCAAGGGCAGCAAGAAAAGCTACTGCTTTATTACCAGTAAAAGAATAAATACATAAAATGTAAACCCACTGTCTTTTTTGAGAGCAGATTCCAAGGGAGTAAGAAAACTAACAAAAAAAACCTGTACTGTTCCCCACTGTAGGGAATACCTTCTTCCCCCCCCCCCCCCCCCCCCCCCCCATTAAAATTTAATGCTTATTAAAGGTAGTAGAGCAACAGCTAGATATGTACAGCATTGTCTGGAAAATAAAAACTGTTGAATAAAAATACTGCTTATCACAGATGGAACAACATCCACGAATTGCAAAGTATGCCATGGAGAACCATAACCTCAGAGAGGAGAATAAAAGACTTCGTTCTTTACAGTCAGTTAAAAAGGCCCAAGAAATTGATGCTCAGAGCATTGCAGAACTAGAGAAAGCTTTTTTGGAAGCTTCAGCCACAGAGAAAAATACTGGAGGTAAAAATATGCTAATGTTTTTCAGCTAAATAAGCTCACTGTATTTCTGTTTTGTGCAACGTAGTGTTGAAAATGTTTGTCTTGATGTATTTTTGCCTTCTTCAAAGTGATACCTGAAGACTGATAAAACAGGTTTACTTCATTTTATTCATGTTGGCCTTCAAGCAGGGGATTTGGATTCTTGTGCATCTTGTGAACACCATCCATAATCTCATTTTGTTGTCCTTGGTTGTCATGAAGACTGCAGTACTATTAATTATTCCACTGTTTTTCATGTGGACTGTTGCTGATACCCATTTTCTTCAATCTCAATTGCTGCTGTGCTATTCAAAAGCCTACAAATGCTTTCATTTTACTAAAACTTAAGATATTTGAGCTACTCTGTGATTTCAGCGGGTATATGTTTGTTCTTTAGGTCATCATTTATATTCCACCACCGTATCAGTGGAAGGCAACTCACTGGCATCTGTTGAAAGGTTGAAAGCACGCCTGCTACAGACTCAGAGTGAACTGGCAAGTTCAAAACAAGAATATGAAGAATTTAAAGAGCTAACCAAGTGAGACAAGACAGTCTAGAAATGTCTTTAATTAAATGTCTATAAATAATTACTTATATTGATTTTCACAAGTTAGTCTCAGATCCTGAATATACAGTCTAAGTACGTTCTCTGCATGTAAGAGAGGGGCAGGTTAAGAAAAATGGCATGCACACAGAATATGTTCGTGTTGAACTCAGTTACTCCCAGACTAGCAAATAACCATGATGCAATCTGAAGGCATGTCTGCACTGTTGCAGATTTCTTTGTCTTTCTGAAAGCTCTTCTTGATGCTAAGATACAAAAAAATGCTTCACAACATGCAGGAGATGCACATACCCTGGAATTCTGATAGTCACCTACTTAACGGAACAGGGAGAGTTTGGCTTAGTTTCCATGTTGAGCATGTATTTTTTAGTAAATGAAATATTAGAGAGGGAAGCAGTGACAGGAACTAAGAGTTGATGAGTTTGGGCGGGGGGTGTTTTGGGGTTTCTGTTTGTTTTAGTGCAACAGTAGTTTTTAATATAACCTCTTCAAGATTGCACACTTGAGTCACCATAAATGTAGAATGCAAGCACCCCAGAAAATTTTGGCTAACCTGTTGGTTAATTTTTTGTCTACCCTTCAAAGATTTTTACGAAGGCAATAGTACCACTCTCTTGAGGCTTGTTATTTGAATAGAGACTTAGTTAAAATTAGAGCAAAGAGATGATGTCAATAGTTCATTCATGTCCATTTGCTTTGGCATCTAAACATGAGATAAGGGTCTACTTTGTCCTTAGTAACATAGAAGAGAAGTTACTGTCATTGTTCTCCTTGAGGGTAGCACAAGATAATGCGAAAGGCCTGAGTAATACCTACAGAGAGTGTGTGTGTGTGTGTGTGTGTGTATATATATTCATTTGCAAGTGAATAATACATGGCTTAACTTGATCAACCCCATTTCTGAAAAATGCAGGTCCTGTTACTGGAGATACAAGAAAAATAACTGCATTTCCAGCAAACTTAATGTAAACCTGGAAGGCAAAAGGGACCTGATTTTTTTTATTATATGTTTTTAGCTTGTACCAAACATTGCTGCTTTTTATTGATTTTGGTGATTCTAGAGGGTAATTCTAGAAGCATTGGGAACAAGATATTTCCATTTTTGCCTCCCCACTTTTTTTTTTACAAATCTGTATTTTTATTCTTAGATCTCTGTGTAGCAAATCCTATGAATTTATAAACCGTAATGTTACAATCTACTGAGTTTATCAATTCAGCAATCCCTCTATTGTCCTGTACCATTAGTTACAATGGTTTATTTATATCTTCATATATTAATTACGTTATTTTCCTGCCCATTCAATGTATTCCTATTTTATGTATTCCATGTTTTGTGCATGTCTTGCTTTTCTTGATAGTAGTATGCATTTTTATTATCAGTTTCTTAGTGGAGTGCAGTCAGAGAAGTGTGCTTTTGAGCCTCTGGATTCATCTCTGGATTACACTAAATTTTAAACTTGTTTCCAGTTTCAGAGTAACTGGATGCTTAATTTTACATGCAAGTGTAACAACATGCTGTAACTGAATAAGTTGATTTTGTGAAATTGTTAAATTTCACTCTATGTATGCTAATTTTTCTGTTGTGCCATAGCAGTTGGAACTGAAGTTCTACTCTGTTCCTTAAGTTTTGTTGCAGATGCTAAAAACGTGGGGGAAAGCGGTAGCATTAAACTGCCAAAAGACAAAGTAGTATATTCCCTTTTGTCTGTAGACTTAGACCCTACAATTATGTCAGTACGGTCAACTATCACAGTAAGAGCATGTAGCTCTGCAAAATACCTAATGAAAAATATTCCTAAATTTCTGCTCAACTGTGGGATTTCAGTTAAAGTACTCTTAGAGGGCAAAATAATCTTAACAGAGCAGCACTTCAGAGGGGAAAAAAAAAAAAAAACACAAAACAAACCAATTTTAAATGATTTCTTTAATCCTGGTAAGCACTGGTTCAGACTTCTCATATAACTGGATAATATTTTTAAAGCTTAAAACTCTATTGGTATGGGTGATATCACTTTCCCATAACAGGGATTGTAGAGCTCTCAGCTTATTTCTTACCGTGTAATGGATTTTTTTCTGACATGTTTAGTTATCTACCTGCTTGCTGCATTATGCAGGCACAAATAAGCTGCTTAGCTTTTTAATTTTTTTTTTTTAACTTTTTAATACAGTAGTGGTGGCTTCTCAAAATAATGTATTTCAATGTTTGGGCAAGAGTTCAGCTTCAGTTTGCTCATTGGCAATACCGTAGCTTATTCTTACTGACGGGAGGGCATACTGATGGGGAGTGGTTTTGACAGTAGTAAAATACTTCCTAAATAGGAAAAAGCATATGGAACTGGAATCGGAGCTTCAGTCCCTTCAGAAAGCAAATCAACATCTTGAAAACATTCTGGAGGCAACCAAAGCACACAAGCGCCGAGAAGTCTCTCAGTTACATAAGCTACATAGAGAAACTCTTAAGGTACGAGAATAAGTGTATTTAAAACCATGCATACTTACTCCCGAGTTGTGTGAGAACATATACCTTCATTTGTACAATACCTTAACCTAACTAGTTTTCTGGCACGTGATCCATATGTGATAAAACAGATATGCTGCTTTTTTGTTCTGAAGTGCTTACTGAATGACTGCTACTGTAATGAGATGACAAATCTGAAAAAGTATAGTGGTCTCCAACTAATCACTTTGAGCATTTTATTTCCTTATTCTGTCTGGTATAGTATTTCATAGTTCTATAAGTCAAGTCTTGATTCTATTTTACAGTTAAAATAAAGACTGCTTTGTAATCTTTATAACAGAACATAACCACTCCAACAAAAGCTTACCAGCTAAGATCTCGCCTAGTGCCGCGAATAAGCCCAGAAATCTTAGATTATCATTCTGAAGATTTTCAGTGTTCTAAAGAGATGATGGATGACATTTTGAAAGAGCCAGTTCCCCCAGAGATGAATGAACAAGCATATGAGGCCCTTGCTGAGGAACTCAAAGTGGCACAGGTGAATGTTCTGAATAAAAACTGAAGTGTATGTGTAACTTTATTATAAAGCGGGCTTTGGCATGAAATACTCCCCCCCCCCCCCCCCCAAATATATTTTAATTTGCATGGGAAGCTGAAGCTCTTGATGAATACTTAAGGCTTCACTAAACAGTTTATTCTATATTGTACTTAAGAGGATATACACTGAAAATATTGAAAGGAATTTTGAGGGTTGACTATCATAAGTAGTTTAAGATACACAGGGCATTTAAATTTTTACTATTTAAACCTGATAACTTGTTTCTGAGGAAACTTCTTTATAAGTCCCTAGTGGCAGCTATATTTGGAACAATACCCAAGCTTAATATCTAATATTGCGTTATTTGAAGAAACCTGCCAAATATTGCTTGTCCACCATTACACCTTAATTGTCTTATATCTTTCCTAAAGGGCAGGGAAGGTCTTTTGTCACACAGAAGAGTGCTACAGACTTATCTGAACTACTCTCTAGAAGCTGGAGCTAACTTCAGTGCATGTAGTGCAGAGATCCTGTAAGGAATTTAGCTAGTCTATATTTTGAGTAACTTCTTTTTAAAGCCTTATTTCTCCCAGATAAACACGTGTCTGAAAATTTATGTGTTTATTAGATTCAGTCCTTGTATTCCCTGACGGATTTTCTTGTGTTCTGGCAGTTTAGTTAGCAATAGGAGAAATCAGCTACTTAAGATAGCTTATTTTTGAATGTTCTGTTTTCTGTTGGTTCAGGTCATAAAGAGAGAAGGTAGTTGACATTTTCATATTTAATATGCACAGATTGCCCTATGGCATGTGAGAATAACTGCAAGATGGGTGTTCTAATTTTGAGTGTCGGTTGTGTCACAGGAGCAACTGAGCACAATGCAGACAAAGCTGGATGAAGAGGAAAGCAAGAATATAAAACTCCAGCAGCATATTAATAAACTGGAGCATCATTCTGCACAAATACAGGAGGTAAGAGATCAATATAATACAGGGCTGTATGTGAGTGTGTATATATGACAAGGTGATATCTACCACACTCATACCACTGTGGTGTCCAGTGAGGTCTGCAGTGTTACTTGCATTTTGACTTTTGAAAAACTTCCATAGCATCATAGCTCAGGGCTGTGCAGCAAGACAAAGACTTCATTTAATATAACACTGCAGGTTTGGGTTTTTTTTTTTGTTTTGTTGCTTTAAGTGTTGTGATTCTGAGCCTGCTTGATCTTAAAGATAAGCAAATAGACACTCAAGATGTCTGTGCTTGGTTTTGGCCAACTTCATGATTTCTGGAAAACAGCAATATTCACAAGAAAATTTTAAACTTTGGAATGCTGAAAATACTACTTGTCTTAGTTGGAACTGAAACGTCCTTACTCTATAAAATATTTACAAGTCTTCCTTAATGGCTAGGTTTGATTTAACATAGAAAAGGAAATAAGACCTATTTTCTTCCCAGATCAGACTTATTTCTGATAGCTCTGTTCTGAAGTAGATCTCAGCTCCTATGCTGTGGGTTGCTTTTGAATAAACTTTTTAGATAAGGTAACATCTTCAGTTATATTGAAATATTTTTTTTCTCTGACTTCTATGGATTTCAGATTCACCAAACATCAAATTTGAAAGAAAAATGCATCTTGTATTTATAATCAGCTGATTAAATGCTCTAATACATTATCATTGTTACAGCTCTGTGACTTAGCCACTCCTACATTTCCTTCCATTTAAAAAATTTTACTTCTCTTCTCAAGCTTCTTTCATCCGAAAGGAATGACTGGAGTAAAGAGCGCCAGGAGCTCCTTGAACAGATAAAATCGCTTGAAAAGCAATTTCAAGACAGTCAAAGCAAGACTGATAGTAAGTCTATGTAGCACTGAAAGTCCGTATGAAGTTTTGAGGTGTCTTAATGTTTTGAATCAACAATAGCACATGCTGAGTAACTATTTGGGTTTAAGATGTTAAAGTCATACTGGTTTGACTTTTTGTTTTATCTTTTTCTAAAGAAAAAAATCTCTAATACTTACAGAATAGATGTTCTCTGCCCAGTCTTTCACAGTATACAATACTGAAAATCATTCTCTGTTCACTCTGAATGTGAAGGGAGTACAGGATAGAGTATTTTATAAAGAAAATATTAACTAAAAATAAAGGGAAAAACCTCTATTGGTCTATGGAAATGCAGTGATGTTGTCTGGAAAGTTTTTGATTCTGCCGTACTCTTTAGTTCTTAAAGTCAATGTTTCATTGACCTTTTCTATTTACAAATCCTTTTTGTGTGTGACCTTCAAGGTTAATTTCACTCAAAATGTGTAAAGTTTTGTGAGACTTTCCCAAGACGTTCTGTAGTGTTACATGTCCTGTATCTAGCACAGTTTTCCAAATAACATGTAAAATATTTGTTTGGTTTTTGACAGTATTAAAAAGTGAAGTCTATGACTTGCGCATTGTCCTGCAGTCTGCAGACAAGGAGCTGTCTGCTGTAAAACTGGAATATAGTGCCTTTAGAGAAAAGCAAGAGAAAGAAATAAGTCAGCTTTCTGGTAGACATATGGATGTACAGTTCCAGCTGGACAGTGTCAGGTATGTTGGCAGTTTGGTGAAATGCCTTAACCTCCCTTCTGGATGCATCCAGTGATTTAGTTCCTCTTTTCTGCATGTGAACTTGCACTTTACATCTTTGTTAAAGCTCTTATTTTGTGGTTATGTCCTTTGCTTATTTTTTTCCTCAGTTATTTCCATGCCTATTTCAGAGCCATGAGGGGGATCATGGTGAAATTGGCAGAAAGAAAATAAAATGAGGCTTCCTTAATTTTGGTTTGCTATAGCATTTCCCCATTAAGTAGAATATACCTAAAGCTTATTGGTCTCCAAAAGTTAAGTAGATGAAGAGGCATTGTTTGGGGGTTTTTCTTCCAATTCAGTCTTAAAAAATAACTGTTACCTCTCAGTCTGGTCACATGAAGCAGGCGACATAATGATGCTGCTCTAAAAATACAAGCAGAAAGAAACTATAAAAATAAACTGAAGCTTGACTACTGAAGCATGAAATGCTCACTATGTTGTGTGTAATAGACATTATTATTAGGAGATAAAAATCAGTGAGCTTTTTAATCATTAGCATGACTTAGCTATGTTGGGTTTTGCTGTTGGTGTGTTTTGTTTTGTTGGGTTTCAGTTTTATGGGGGGTTTTTTGTTTGGTTGGTTGGTTTTTTTGTTCTTGTTTTTCCTGGAAAGCTTACTTTGTTATTGCATTATAGCAGGTCATGTCTTAGCTGAAGTCATTTTTTGAGTGATGCATTGTGAGACTGGGAACCTGGAACTGAAATTAAATGTTGTGGTTTCATTGATGCCTTCTGTGTTAGCAGAAGTACTGACTTTTTGGAGGGTATTCCTTCTAGAGATTCTCCGTTAATAACATGATTCATAACACTTGCCTAGCAGCTCTTTTACCCCTCTTTGCTTTTCACTTTTGTGAAAGATCCAATTAAATAAGTTTTCAGGGCAACAATTTAGAAGGAAATAACCCAGACTTGCCCAGAATATATAAAGATTTTATATAGGATAAATAACCCAGATATCAACTAAGCAGATGTAGGTACTCTGGATCATTCTAGCGGAGTCTTTTGTCCAACAACTGGCCAAAAAAAACCAAAGTGAACGCCATTATCAAGACACAGTGACTGAAATTTCTATAGAATTTTGTAAGTAGTAAATTATTTCTAGGGATCAGAAAGAGTACTCTGCCTTCTTTGCCAATGCCACTTAAATTTCCCATGCCTTTCCTAAATTTGGGGTTTCTGAGTTTAAAAAAAAACATTTACATCAGTCACTTCTTTCTAAAATAACTGTACTCTGTATGTTATATGAAGATTATAAAATACAATTGATTGGAGTATTTTTATAAAGAAACAAAGCCTTATCTTAATATTGTGGGTGGGGTTTTTTTTTGTTTGTTTTTTGTTTTGTTTGGTTTTGGTTTTGTTTTTTTAATAAAGGCTAGAACACGAAAAGATTCTTGAAGAAAAAGCAAGCCTGCAGGACGACTATGACAATTTGCAGGAAGTAACGAAGTTTGAGACGGATCAGCTGAAGCAACAACTTGAGGACAGCAAACAAGAAGCAGAAGCAATGAAAACTGAGCTTTGTGTAAGACAGTCAAGGCTTTTAAAGGACTTTATTATACAGTTACTCATGTAGCCAGACTGTTTAATTCCTGTTACTGTATCATCAATAATAGATTCCACAGTAATAATAGGTTTCCTGGTGATCTCCTTTCGAAGATGTACCCAGAATCTTTTTTTAAAACTGAGTGCAATATTTTTGCAATTGCAGGCTACAAAAAATATCCAATAGCATGATGAAGTAGAAGGTTTTTCGGCTGAAGAAATTGGTCTGGAAATGTTGAGGGAGATGAGTTAATTTAGTAAAGGAATAAGAAACTGCTTTGGAAAAGAATCCTGACATAGAAATTCTGGTGATCTTTCATCGCAGTGCTGGCTAAGACAAGCTTAATTATTCTATCTTTGCAAAGCAGTTTCTTAAAAATTTTCATAGTGGATGTGATCTTGTTAAAATGATCTATGCCCTTCTGTGGTGGATCACTGTCCTGCAACTTAGTTGATGCTGTCCTTGAAAGCCTGTCAGACTGCAGTGACTGCAAAACAGCAGTAAGGTTGCTCAAGGGCTTTTGCAAATGATTTTGTCTGCTTTTCTGCAGTGTACACTGTGCCTGCTCAGCAAGTTTGCTGTAAGTTTTCCTTTTTAGTGTTTAAAGGAATACTGACAGCTTGAAAACTATTGTTCTAAATTCCTTATAGTCTAGTCTAACTGCTTGTTAGAATTTCAAAAATCTCCCCAAATTAATATACAGTTGAAAATTGTAATTTCTCCCTTTAAAGCCTTGGATATTGACTGATGTAGCTATAAGAAATCATTATCAATGGCAGGTAAAAAGAGCTGATTGCTTAATAAAGTAAGAGTTTACTTCTGAACTTGTCTAGGGCAAAGCTAAAGATCTTTGTGGTTCCATCTAGGGTTTTGCGGGGGGCATCAGTCATCTTAGGAGTTTTTCAGTCATCTTAGATTTTTATTTTGGTTTAAATTATTCTAAAGACATTATATTGTAACTTCTTATAAGAACATATATTTTCATATTCTAGAACCTTTTGAAACTCCTGAAAACAGAAAAAGAACATAATGAAAAACTAACATTACAATTACAAGAAGACAAAGAAAACAATTCAAAGTAAGTTTCAATTAGTGGTGCGGTTTATTTTCATCTGACTTCATCGGTTTTGTCCTATGCTGGGTTTTGTATTCAGATGGGGATCCTATTTGTAGAGGTGTTTTTCCCCAGCTGGGTGGAGATAATTACATAATGGGCTTTTTTATTTTATCCAACTTAGAACAACACTTCATTTTAATGTATTCAATTAATATGACAAATGTAATTTCATTACAAGTATAGTTTTTCATGTCAGAGATAAAGTTCCACTACTTTATAGCAGTGTATGGATAGTAACTAAACTATTAGTCTTCTGTATAGCACTGAGAAGGTGATAGTTAAAGAACTCTTCAAAAAAAATTAAGTGCAAATAAGAATAAAGTTGATTCTTGTTAAAGGTTTCTTATGTTCTGATTATATTTCTCACTAGAAATATGTTTTCTTCTCCAGGGAGCTCTTGAAAGTACTTGAAAAAGCACAGGTGGAGAAACCATCCGCTGAAATGGTGGCACGGTGTGAGCAGCAGGTAAAACAGAATTGAATGACTAAATCGTGTGTTCCTGGATTTCCTTGCACATTAATAGCAATTTTATTGGTGAACTGACTGTTCTGTAGATTACCAGCAAAATAAATATAGAGTTCTTCAGTTTCAGATTGTTTTGTTAAGCTACTGCTTAATTTTTCTGGTAAGGTAAACAACTTAGTTATTTCCATTTTTTTTTTTCCCATGGCTTTGTGCTTTACAAAACATACTTCAAAAGTAATTAAGTCGCTCCTTCACAATTATTATTTCTTCTAGGAAGCAAAACTGCAGAAATTGGAACAGGAGCTGGCTGCTGCTGAAGAGTTTATTGCTGCTTTGAAGAAGACAAATGATGAGGATAAGGTTTGGGCTTATTTCTATTACTGATACCCAGTTTTGTGGGTAACTATGTTCTGTAGTAGAGTTGAAAGCCCAAAGCCTTTCCATGGTACTTAGTAACCCTGTGATTCTAGGCAATCCTGGCTGTGTTATCTAGGTAAAATAAATCCTACCTTTTACTGGCATGAAGTTTGCAGGATAGTAAGAAACTGGTATGCATTCAAAGAAAACACAAGATAACTGAAGGTTTAAAAAAAAAAAAAAAAAATCCAGGTAAAGCTGTCTACTGGTCGAAACATACAGTGCATAAACAATGCATAATTTCCCTGATGATTAATAGGGCCTACCAGTCAGTGTCATGTCGTAATGGGCTAATAGAAAAGGTAAGAAAGGTGATGTAAGAATGTGACTGTGGGTATCTTTATTAATAAAATCAAAGCACTTCTACATGAAAAGACTGCTCTGGTGTTCTGAAAGCTTAAATAGCAGATGTTCCTATAGTACAAGCATTTATGCTGTCTGTAAAACAGGCATGAAAAAATCACAGTGTGTTTACTATCCAGCATGATGCATTGATAAGTCTTGCTTTTTCCATGCTAAAACCAAAAATTTGACAGGTATAAGGTCAGAAGAATCTGGTATTGTCAGTGCAGTGGTTTTTCTTGAATTTGCCTTTTTCCATTACAAACAAATGTAACCTTAGACTATAGTACTTCTATTGTCCTATTAGAAACCCATTACAGCCTGAGACTAAATCAGAGGGCTAGTCTTCTCTTCTAATGAATGCAGCAGGTTATTTAACTCGTCATGTAAGTGCTTAGAACAGAAGCCAATGATTTAACAACAACTTTCCTGTTACTCCTTTACATGTACCTATTGAGGCTTCATTTTTCAAATGGCTGTTTGAAATTTGGGATTGACAAATTACACACCAAAGAAAGTCCGGTAATACATTATATATAAATAATATATATTTTATCAGGATTAACTTTTTTATGTTGCAGGAAGTTGTAACTGACTTGATGAGACAGATCCAGGAGCTGAGATCTTCAATTAATCATAAAACTGAGTCCATAGATGGGCTGACAAGAGAGCTTGAGGATATAAACGTATGTTCTGTCATTTTGAAGGACATGGTATAGTTTTTCAGAAATGGAAGGCAATGACATGTCTTATCATGGGTCTCACACAGTGTAACTTGCTGTAGTGCTTTAGAAGGAAACTTCTTTGTTTTGACATGCTGAAATCTTCTGAACATTTTATGCCTAAGGCTGTCTTGAAAACTGAGTTCTTCCCATGTGATGGGTAAAGAGCAGAGTCTCTAAAGGGACCTATTCACATACTGTAAACTACACTCAGCTGACGGTCATACTTAGATTTTCTCAGAAATTGGCAATTTGACCTCAACAGTTGAAGCTGAACTGTAAATTCATTTTCAGGGAGTGAATTTTTATGTTGCTGATATTACTATGCTCTACATCTGCAAACATAAATATAAAGAACTAAAACTACGTATTTGAATAGCTATGAATAAATATGATGCATCCTCTTTACTAAAACAGGTCTGGTTTGCAAACTGGTAGAGCAACCCACAGAATGCTTTAGATACTGTACATGTATGAACAGTGAATTCAAAAGGTCCTTCAGACAAAGTGTTGATGAGACAGATTTCTACACATGGTTATCTGTTTCTTCAGTAATGGTTTTAGTGGTTAATATGTATTGTGGCTAATGTATATTAAATTAATAATCTTTTTTCCATTGTTCTGACAACTCATTTCTAACAACATAGTTTGTACAATTTAGCAAATATAATATATTGTTCTGATTTTACTCATTGACACTGAGATTTTAAATGTTTGTAGTTGTCATCATAAGATTTGTGATATATATTTATTTTTATGTTTGCCAACTTTCTTTGATAATGTGTTTTCCGAAAATATTCTAAAGTTTTAAATTAATCCTTTTCATAGTGCAAGTATAATCTTGTTCTGGCTGCAAAAGAAGAAAGCAAAGGAATCATAGAGGATCAGGAAAAGAAGATTGAAGAACTGAGAGAATCCTTGGAGAGAAGACAAATAGCTGATAACATTGAGGTAAAAACATTAATGTCGGTATATTATGATTATTTGTTCAACGGACCAATTGGATGTGGTTTTGCTTAAAATACTTGTGTAAAATTTAATCTCATTTTAGTTCAAACTAGAGCTAGTTAAGCTGTTCTTAAAGGAATTTTTCATGAGATACCTGACAAATTCTGTTAAATTATCACATTACTTGACATAAATATTTTATAAGCTACTTCATAAAAACCTATGCTAAAAGCCTGGTTTAATTTTGTTAAGGCCACTAAGGAGTCATCAGCTGAATTTAATGGCAACATTAGGTGATGCAGCTGAGAAATTAAAATAGGTAGAAGAATATATTACATTTAGTATTATCTCTTCCCCCACTGCTGCTATATTCAGTAACCTCTTTTCTTTACTCATAATTTTAACTAAAAGCTCCACCTGCTGGAAACAGATCTAGGATGTATGGCTGGTTCAACTGCGGTTTTGCTTTTTAAAACTGTATCTTTCTTTTTTAACTTTGTTTTTCCTGTTACTGCTCTAACCACTATTTTAGTGAACATGACCACCAGCCTCTCCTTACAAGTAATTTCTACAAAATCATCTGTCATATTACAGATGCTTTGTCCAATCATATAGCACCAATAAAGTCTTCCAGAGTAGTGTTTGCTTCTCAAAACCGATTCTTAAATGTATTTCCACTACGTTTAATAAACAAACTATCTTCATTAATAATCGTATCTAAATTTGGCATTCTCGAGTTCTAAACTGAGTTACCTGCCAAATGGATGACTTTCTGGTTTTGGTTTGTTTGTTTGTTTTTTTTAAACTGAAGTAACAATTCTTATTACATTGTTATCCTTGGGTGTAACTGGCTCCTGATAAATTCATAGTATTTCTCCTTCTTCAACTTTGTATGTCAGTTACTAACTTCCTTCATGCTCTCTTGGGTGATTCCAAATACCTCCCACAAGTATCTAACTGTAACTATACTGTAAGAAAGCTCTCGTTTTTGTTCTGCAACCAAGACAATGGATATAGAAAACATGCTAAAATAAGTAATTTATAGATGAATGCTTGGTACAATTAATGATGTAAAAATGGAGGGAAAAGGGAGATGCTTGTAGCTGTTAGCAGTCTTAGCAACAATGACAAAACGTCTTGAAGCAACTGCTTTAGAGTAATAACTTAGAGTAATAACTTTAATAATTTCTTTACTCATCCAATGACTTAAAATAGAGAGACCTTCTGTGTGAAGACTTGCATCATACCACTGATCAGCTGATAAGACTGACAGAGGCCTCTAAGAAACATGATTCATTGCTTCAGTGTGCACATGAAGAAATAACAAAGAAAGAAGCTCTAATCCAGGAACTCAGGGAACAGGTAAAACAAGGAAATTCTTCTGATAATTGGCTCATTGGGAGGGAGCTCTGGTTTATTGTAGCTTTTGGAAAAGGTTTTACTTGTAATTTTAGAGCATCTTGTATGCAGTACTCTTGGTGAAGAGCAATGCTCCTTCCTGTAAAAGCAAAGTAGTAGTTCTAAAGCTTCTGAACAAAGGCTAGGTAACTTTTTAAATACTTTGGAAATGGTGCCTAGAGATCATGAAAAAGTTTACTCTGAAAGCAGAGTAAAATTATCAGTACGGAGCAACCTGAGGTTATAAGCAGTGTAACCTAGGGAATTACTTTTTCCTCTGCTTAACACTTATCCACAAATTAATATCATTATAGAGCTCAACAGCTAGCCCTACTACATAAATTATGCAGTCTGAAAGTGATTTGGAGCTTTTGCTCCATAGACCAAATAGCTATGTTAAGCCTCTGTCTAAATTTTAACTCTAGTTGTCACAATTGTCATAGTGCAAAGTAATATATTTGTGTTGGCAAAAACTCTAATAAGGATAAGTTATTTTGGAATGAAGAGTCCTTTTGTCATGTTAGCAAATGCTCTGAGGAAACTGATTAGATCTACACCAGCAAAATCTTTGTTTGTATCAAATCATGTTTTGACTGGTCGTGTTTGCCAACAAAGGTCATAATAGTTTCTGTGCTAGCAAGCCCTTTGAAAAGTAGATTGTGTTAGCAAGGCAACAAAAAAATCAAATACCAACAAGAACAAAATTGAGATTAACTGCACAGTGTGCTTTCAAAGAATGCTTGTTACATGCAACTATTGAATGATTAACAGTTCTTAGGTAAATACAGAAAACAATTATGAAAGTGAAGTCTAAGGTAATTTAAAATAACTTGTGGTGTACTTAAGGTTGCTCAAAATAGAGATCTGGCTGCTGCTGTTTTATTTAAGATTTCGTCTGTATTATGAGCTAATTTAATTCTAATTGGGGTTTCTAATAGCTGGACAAAATGACAGAAGAACTGGAGAAGAGGAAGAATGAATATGAACTAAAAATGAAGCAAATAGATTGCTTTGTGGACTCATCTTCAGTAACATTTCCCCAGGTACGGCATTTGAGAGAAACATTTTCATTGTAATGACTGTTAAAACTCATTGAAAAGGACCAATAACCTTTACAGCATGGCTTCAGGCTGGTACCAGAAATGACAATGTATTGAGAATGGTCAAATCCCATGCACTTTGCTTGTGACTGAAATGTATTATTGATTATTTGTCTGCCAGGAATTTATTAACATACGTCTCCAAGTATTAAAACATGTAACCAATACAGAGGGGACACAGTTCTTTAATAACAGTTTGTGGGTTTTGTTTCTTTTAAACTTGCCAGTGTCCAAAAACTCCCCCGAATTTTGATGTGGATTTGGCAAAGCTCTTGAAAACTCATGAGCAAGAAATAGCTGATCGGAGGGCTTCTGCAATAAATCTGGAGCGCCTTGTACATGAACTGAATGAAGAACGAACAGCTAAAAATGATGAAATTCTAAGGCTGAAGGTACTATGAATTAATCTTTACAGGCAATTTGTAAGGTTAAAATATGACAGAATACAGAGTTCGGATTTTTAATGAGTTCTGCTTGGTAGTCTGTCCATTAAAGCAGGAAGGCAGTTCTTGGTCATCTCTTTACCTAGGCTGGTAACAAATGGTGACAAGTTGCTTGAGATGTCCATATATCTTGTTTTCCCAAGGACAGAGTTGTTTCCTGTTCCTGAATATCAAATGGTAACATCATTTTTTGCTGATGAAACTGTTCTGACTTATTCCAAAGTTTCTAATGAAACTGTAAATGAAAGGGTGATGCAGATCTCTGCCAGAGAACTGTGCTTGTTTTCTGAGAAATAGTTTTGTCTTCTGTTTTACTCGGAAACATGTTCAACTGAAAGTGAAAACAGGACCTGCAATTTGGTCTTCAAATGAAATGTTTCCAATTTCTCTTGCTTAGGAACAATTAAATGAGTTGGAGAACTTGCGTCTGGAAATGCAGATATTGGTGGAGAACAACAGGAATTTACAGAGCCTTGTAGAAGCTCAGAGACTAAGCAAGAACAGGTAAAGTCAAATAAAACAAGAAAAACCTGTCTGAACTTGAAGCAATTAAACAAATTTAGAGTTTTTATTTGAAATACAGTCTTACGCATTGTTTGTGTAATTAGAGATTGACTCAGCCTTTTCTATGAAAATTGTTTACTGGCTTGTAAACTTTATTGCCTTTAAATAACAAATTCTTAAATACAGCAAACTTTTATAAAGGAAATGGAAATAGAATGTAAAATAATCAAATGTATAGTCATTGCTGTGTATTATATACTGCCATATCACTTGTGTAGTTATGGATTCAGTAGATAGGAAATGTCCAAATGAATTCAACACAAGTTTTAACATAGACATAAATGGAACCAGTTTTCCACCTCATGGTTTTGAGGGTAAGGAATAAACTTCCTGTGAAAAGATGGTATGCTGCTGTGTACCTCAGATTGGAGATATCCTGAGGCTTGGTTCAAGCTGTAATCTGTACCGCTTAGTTTTGGGCAGAAAATATTTTGTTTTGTGGCTTACCTTTTTTGGTTTTTCTTTGTTTTTCAATTTTGTAAAGAATTAAATAATCTGCTGGTTTACATCTTGTGAAAAGAAATCTTAACTGGCAGCAAATAATTCTGTTATTTATTTAATGACAATTTTTAAGTACAATTTAGTAAACAGTAACTTAATGCTAGGTAGGAGTTCAATCTTTTTTTGCCTATTAAATGTATCAAAAAATATTTTCCAGAACTTCTGTCTCTATTCAATGAAGTATCAGTGTTGTCAGTTTTAGAACTGACTTTTTCGTAACATGAGTACTTAATGTAAAAGAACACTATTAAATTTGCAAAATTAAGTGTTCTGATTAGAAGATGCGGTAATTGCAGGTGTCTGTGCAACTCCAATTTGTCTTTGCATTATATTTATTATACAGTAATCTTCAATTATGAAGGGATTCATTTCTGGAAAACATTCTGTGCACAAGGCCTGCTTGGTGGGACAGATCAGGTGGGATACTGAATGATGATGTTGTCTCTAGGGCCTTCTGCTTTGGTTGCAACGACATTTGAAAGTGTGTTGTGAATTGAAATGGGAATCACAGAAAAACAAGAAGGGGTTACCTTGCCATCGAAAACTGGACTCTGCGGCTTTGTTTTTCACACAGTTTATATGGAGTAGGTTACTTGGACTCGGTTTTTCACAGAAAAGCATTACTTTTATGTTCCTCATTTGCTGGATTCCCAACCTGGGACCTTGGGATATAATTTGGATAAGCATTAACAATTCCCAGCTGCTGTTAGTTGATAAGAGTTGTGGCTTGAATAAACCGAAGGCTAATAGTATATTGCATGCTCTCTGAAAAATCAGGTTTAGATATCTCAGGTGGGGATACTCACAACAGATACATGCCTCATAGGTTATGGGAGCAGCTGGCAGCAGCAGCAGCGGGTGGTAGTTATCTTCTGTGTGGCCCAGTGTTAGAGAGTGAGACAATTTGATCATTGGTGTCTCACGTGACAAAGTAATGAGATGTGAGGATCTTGGGCTGCACTGGAGGATGTTTAAGAATACAAAATGAGACCAAGTGCCTGCTCTCTTTTGGTATTCAGTGTTAGGGCAGGGAAGAGCAAGTTGTACAGGAAAGGTCAACCTTCACCTCTGTAATGTTAAGCTGGAGCAGGCTCGGCTCACTACTTTAGAGCTGGTACAGGCTGACCAGTACTGGAATCTGAAAAGCTCTAGAATCATTGATTATGTTTAACTTGGAGGTTTTAAAGTTCATGTAAGTATCCACTGAGAATAAGTAAACAAAGTATGTTGCAGTTTTGCCCAACAGTTTATAAGCTGGATGAATTTGGGTGGAATTTGGAAGTGGGTGGTATCAAAATTTAACAAGGAAAAGAAATGATTTTTATTTTAGTAGTTCTCATAAGTTGTTAGACTTGTTAATTAAATGCCAGCTTAAAACTAACAAAAAAACCCTACCCACACATACACACACTTACTCTCTGGCTGAGGCTGTTTATACCAGATATGAAAAATAAATCACCCTAGCTAGATATGTTGACAAAGATTTTAAGTTACAGAAGACAGTGATCTTTTATAATTGCATCACATTACAACAACTGTTAATCAATGAAGTTCTTCCCTTATGGCATACTACAAGAATGAAGTGGTCTCAATGGTGTGTTGGGTTGCAGGTTATTTTAATTTTATGGTGTTTGCTTACTTCAGTCCAATGGCATGTTTATTTAAAAACTAACAAAATAAAAAGTTTCCATTTCTTCTGAATACAAAAATCTTCTACCTTCTTAACTTGGCAAGACCACTGAGTAAAGATCTTGCAGGAAGGAGTTGCTTTCTGCAGTCTATATATGCACGTGAACATCATGAACTAATAAAACATTTACCTCAGTACTAAAGCTAACATACAGTTTTTACACAGTTATTACACTTCTAATTGTTTTCATTAAAACATCAGTTTCTCTAATTGTTTTCATTAAAACATCAGTTTCTCTATACTCTAACAAAGGAAAATGTGATGTTCTTGCAATATAAAAGTTTAACCCCTTTCAGAGTTGTTTCATGATGTTCAGTATTCTGGGTATGAACATGTGTCAGGACAACTATGCATGTTTACTGGTTTAATCTGGGTAAGATGTTGTTTTTACAACTGGTTTACCCTGTTTGAGAAACTTTCCTCATTCTTGGATTTCCTAGTGACCAGAAACATCCTGATGTTCAGTACCTCAAAGAGAAAGAGGAGGAGATTGCTGAAGAACGACTGGCCAAGGTATATCACCCTTTTCATATAGCAGTTGGTTGCTGTTTCCCTGCTATGAAGTATTAACATGTTTTCTTCTATTTCACGGTAGTGAAACAAACACTGATTTCTAGTGAATTCTAACAGATACAGAGCCTGATACTTATCTCTTAAGGTTTCTGTCTTGGTCTAACACAAGTGAAGTGGGTGTCAGATTGCACAATAGCCAAAAACAGATTCAGATCACTAAATCTGACTCACCACCACAGAGTTGGAAAGTGAAGATGGTGTCACTTGCTGTGTCAGGGCTCTGCCAAAGGGA
This sequence comes from Morus bassanus, assembly GCA_031468815.1. Taxonomy (NCBI): domain Eukaryota; kingdom Metazoa; phylum Chordata; class Aves; order Suliformes; family Sulidae; genus Morus; species Morus bassanus. The sequence continues at coordinate 49,657,566 of CM062567.1, read as the reverse complement.
CGTTAATGTCGCAGCAGAGGTTGCCACGGATCTCCCAGACAGAAATCCCTGTCAGAGCTCTGCTGTGTATCAGTGGGCAGAGATACTGCTGTGGGTCATTTGTGCTGGCATGAAATTGGAAATAGGTGCATGTAGCAAAGAGATTAACTTATAGTGAACATTAGAGATGTGAGTTACTGGGCAGTAGGATGATTTTGGTAGGATCCGGAATGAGATACTTGGCATCAGTTAAGTGACAAATAATTTTGCATATATTAAACATTATGACCGTAACTAATATTTTGAACTCTTACAGAATAAAGCAATGGAGGAGATGCTGAAAATCAAAGCAGAGTAAGTTTAATATTGTTCATTGAACTTGAGACTTTTGTATTAAACACATAATACCAAAAAGGTATATTTAAGCAATAGAAGTCCAAGATCTGAAACTATAAGAGGTAGTTTGGAAATGTTGTTTACTGTTCTGCAAGACACATTGAGTTCTCACTCTTCCTCATCAGTAGGTGGTAGTAGCACCTATTACTATGTTTTCTAAAAGGGTAGCATTATATCAGGAAAATACTCTGAAATAGGTGGAACCATAGAAAAACTTAAATTGGAAGGGACATTTTGAGTTGTTTAAAATTATCTGTGTTTTGAATTCTTTTATATGTAGTGAATTCTAAGTACATTCCTTTTCAAATTAAATTGAAATACTGTTCATTTCTTTATTAATATTGTAAATATTTTCTAATTTTAAACTTAAATCTAATTCTTAGCACTTTTTTTGTGCTATTTATTTTTTGCACTTCAGCTTGAATAATGAAAATTGTTTATTGTTAGAGGATTCCTAGATTGTGTTTGCACTATTGTGCAAGTAGTCCTCAAAATCCAAGTGTGTTCCACCTTGGATGGATAGTAGTCAAGAAATAAAATACTGAATTAGTAGATGAAAATCAGTTTGAAAATGTTGTTCCTGTTGTTTTTTTTTTCCTAACCTGTATTGCTTCAGCAACTCATAGTGGCCAAATCTCCTAATATTTGAATTATTTACATTTAATTGAATGCTTTCTATGTAAGTAACTTCTTTTAAGGATGAAGATAGCTTTTATGAACACAGTCATTTCAAAAGTAATTTATACTAAGTTTTCCAGAAACCTTAGTCTTGATTCAATGCATTGGTTTTTCATACCTGTCTGGTCTCTGAAATACACTTTATAATAGTGCTACATTGTCTTGTACAAACAAATAATGTATAAACAGGAAAAAGATTCTTTTGTCATCAAGAAAATATCTTGACAAATGCAGCAAATGAATACTGTTTTCATACAGTAGGTCTTAAACACCAGGCTTCAGTGAAACAAAACTGTCAACAAAAAAAATTTTAATTTATGGAATAGTTGAATAGACATGCAAAATTACTAAAGTTCATATAATCAGTAGACAGGCTGCGAAGTTTGATGGCAAGGTTTACTATTCTGTGAGCCTGACAGAATGAAAACATTTTCAGCAGGCAAGACAACTATCCAAAGTAGTGGTCCTTCTGTTATGGGGCCAAACAAGCTCAGACCATCTCTGAGCTCTTCAGAGATGTTTCTGAGCCACAAGGCTATTGGGGAAAAGCCAGATAAAAACAAGCAATTTAGGGGAAACCTGAAGAGCAGCTGAGTTCATCTGGCCAATTTACATGCCTTAGATGAATTCTTAACGTTCTTGTAAGTGAAGCTTCTGTTTTCTTTCACGAGTGGACCTGTATGGAAACAGCATACTTCCCATACTACCGACTAGTTAAGAGATTGTATCAAACTCAAGAGCTGTGAAGCAGAATGCAATTTCCCCTTCTGTTAGCACTGATTTCTAGGGAAAATAAGTTGTCTTAAAAGGATATTTTTAGAAGTCTGCCTACGTGTCCAAGAATGTCTTACTAATTCTGTTGTATGTCATTTATGTTTTTTAATATTATATGATGGTTTTATATTGGCAGATTAGAAGAGACCAAAAATATCCTCAAAATCAAAGAGAAAACTTGTCTTGAAATGACCCTGGAGATGGAACGAACAAGAGCTTTGGAGGTGAAAGCATTTCATGAAAAAGAAGAAATTAGATCAAAACTGGAGGAAACGTATGAAGAGAGAGACAGAATTGGAAAGGTTCTATATGTATAATTTTTGTTGTCTTTACAGTAGAGTCTTATTCAGCAGAGGTAGAGCTGTTGCTAACGGGACAATATTCTGAATTAATTAGCAATCAAAGACTGCCTCTGAAAATGTTTTGTCTTGGAGTTTAGTTGTATTCATAATGCTGTTTCCTGCACTAATGGAACTCTGGGTACAGAAATCACTGCTGCAATTTGTAATACAAATCAAACAGGGCTTTTGCCCTTTAGAGGGGTCTAATGTAGTGCCTAAGGAGACATAGAACAAAAAACAGAACCAACTCTTGCATCATACGTTACAGCAAACTTAAATAGTAGTACATTAATAGTTCTAAAGAAGCCGTTTCTTCTGAAAAGAGGAGATGGGGCTACAGTTAAGAGGTAAATAATGTATATATTAATTGCAGGAAATGGACTTGCTGAGGAAGCAAGTTGACTCTCTTGTTGAGGAGAATGGGAAATTGCTTGGTCATCAAAACCTAAACCAGAAGATTCAGTATCTTGTGAAACTGAAGAAAGATTATGCTAAACTTACTGAGGTAAGTTGCAGAGCAGAAAAGAGATGAAGTAGTGGCCTGACATAGAAGACAGCTAAGCTTTGAGAATGAAAACTAAAATTCTTGCTCTTCTGTTGGAGAGCAATAGATACCTCTGATTTTATGCAGTTGTGTGGGTCATGGCTGGTCTGTCTCCTCACAGGCCCCAGGCAAGAATCACCCCATTTTATTTCCTCAAGTACCTGGTGTATAGAATACTTGAACAAGTGTAGAGATCACTTATTTAGAAATATGAAAGAAATGAGTATCATTTCTTTAATACTCCCATGTTTTTTCTGGTTTACAGGAGACTAAAAGGCTACGAGTTGAAAACGCTTTTTTGAAAGAATTAAGAAAATGTGACGTGTAGACATCATGATCAGCTATAACGACACAAATAAAACTGCAGAGCCGTATCTTTGAAGTGTATAGAATAAGCAAAAGCTGGTTGTCAAACTGGACTTTTGCTGTGGCCCTGGAATAACCAAGTATTTTAGTTTCCTGGATTTTTTGCTGGTGGTAACTTTTAGTGAAGAATTTTAATCCAGCTACATGGGCAGCTTTCAATGACATATTGATACCTTCCTATAATTTTTCAAAAACTGATTTTGTGTAGGTGCTGGAAGATACTTCTTTGAAACTTTTGTACCTTGCCAAGGAAAAACTTTCTCACTGGGAACACACCTGGATTTTTGTTGCCTTTTGTGCTTTTATTGAGGTTCCTAACTCTTCTGAAATGCTACATTTTCTACCAGAGCTGAATTTTAAAAAACACAATTTCTTTGTGGGTTTTTTGTGTTTGTTTTTTATTTGTGGTTGTTTTTTTTTTTGTTTGTTTAGCTAAACATAGGCTGTTTTTACTGGGTCAAAATTAATTTGTCAAATTTATTAACTATTAATACTTACGGGTTGCTTAAACTTAAATATTTAAGTTTGTTCAATAAAGCATGAATGTGAATTTAGTAATAGACTTGTAAATAGTACTATGAATATCTTCTGGCTTTGCAGTTTTTTATTTTCTCTATTTGAAATGAAAATGCTTTTTAAACATTCTTCCCCAGTATGAACTTAGGGCAGACTTCTATATTAGCATTATAGGAAATTCTTTTGAAATATTTTGCAACCATTTTCTTATCAAACAAAAGTTTAAGAACTTTTAAGAACTTTTTAAGTTCTTGTTTAAGAAACAAGACCTGAAACGAAGCAGAACTTAGGAGTATAGCATAAGATGTTCATTTAATCGCACTTAAGATTTATTGCAAATAACTGAAACATTTATTAGTGGAACAGAAAACATTGATTTATATACCAATATTAAACAGTCGTGTGTTTTACCTTTGGGTTTTGTTGGTTGGTTGGTTTTGAGTTTTTTTGCTTGTTTGGTTTGGTTTGGTTTTTTTTACTGTCATACCATCATCCTTTTTTTGGCTACTTCATACAATACTACCATTGCCCGCAAGCGATGGGGCAAGAGGGAATGAAGAGAAAAATGTGTGTCAAGTACGGGGCAGGATCCCTCCCAAGTTTCTTCAGCATTTGGTTGAGGGGAAGAAGAATTTCCCGCAGCTTATCTATGAATTTTAAAGTTGCCTATAGATTAGTTTCCACTTGCACGGTGATGTGGAGTACAGACGTAAAGCACTGACCTTAAACCAGGGAGCTTTTTTTTTCTGTAGGCAAATAATAGTAGTTACTTCTGAGCTCTAACAACGCTTACTAGCAACCTCGAGGGGGTTGCCTTGGACCACACAGCTGTTGTCTCCTATAGGCTTTATTTCTTACTGCCCCGTCCTAGGTTTACAAACGTTCCTCTGAGCACCTCTGTCTCCTGCCTGCTGCCTGCCCGGCAGCCTCTCGGTGCTGTATGCCTACGGCCTTCTACTACGTACTTGTAGTGGGAGAGAAAAAAAAAAAAAAGAATAAAACAAAGCCCTTGCCCATCAGCGGACGTTGCACAGGTGCGTGCTTCCTCCCCCTTCATCCCCCTCAGCAACGCCGCCCCGTGCCGCGCCGCGGAGCCCGCTCCCGCCCCGCGCAGGGCCCGGCGGGCCGCGCCATGCGGGCAGCGGCGGCGGCGGCGGCGGCGGCGGCGGCGGGGCTGCTGGGGGCGGCGGCGGCCGCCGCCGCGAAGCTGGCGGTGGGGCCGGGCCGGGGGGCGGCGGCCGGAGGCTGGGTAAGGAAGGAGGAAACGGGCGCCGGGAAGCGACGTGCGTGAGTTGGGTTGCGGCCTGCCCCGGCGGGCGTTACCAGGCCAGCCGCCCGCGCCGCGCTTCCCGCTGCGTCTGCCGCGGGGAAGGAGCGGGCCGGGCCTTCGGTGCAGCAGCGGTGCGTGCCCGGCACTGCCCTTCGGCGGGGTTCGCTGGGGAAGCGGGGCGGGGTGGGGAGCGGGGCCGGGCCTCGGCCGCCGGGCGAGCCCAGCCTGGCAGCCGCCGCGCGCTTGGCTCGCGGGGCGCCGTGAGGTAAACGGCCAGCAGGCTGAAGCGGGTCTGCTGGCGCCTGACAGGGAGGAAACCGAGCCCGCCGCCGAAAGCCCGTCTGCGGTGCTTTTGTGGCAGCTCTACTTTAAAAGCAGCGTGTTAGCGTGCCCGAGATTCAAACGCTTGTTCTCAGCCCCTCTGCTTTGCTAATAACGTTGCCCTGCTCCCTCTCTGGTTCCGTTCCTGTTTGCTCACGAGAGCGGAGAGGTGGAGCAGGTGGTTGTGCTGCTCAGCCGATGTGCTCACCTGGTGAGCTCGGCTTGGGTGTTGGTAAGGGGTGATCTTTATCTCAGTTGTGTTTCTCAAACCTCGTCATGCTTAAGGTTAACGTGGGACTGCCGCCCTTTCGCCTCAGGCATACGGTGTCCTTACGTGCGGAGGTGAGCTCTCGCACAGGCAGGGTCAGTGGGGAGATGCTGAGGCAGAGAGCATACGCGTACCGTAAAAAGACATTGGGGAGACCCGTTTAGGCGTAGAGCAGGTGGTGTTATTCATATGGCAAATGTACATTTGGACTTGAAATCCAAAGGAGAACCCACAAGAGAAACTACATCTGAAAAAAACCCAGCCTTGCATCAGGACAAAAGAAAATCAACTTATGTGTGATTATCAGAGATGGTTATAAAAGCCAAAACTCCGTACTCGCCTATCCTGTTGATCCTTTCCAGTATATCAGAAAGGATGGCAGGAAGGATAATCAAAAATTCTAAATCCTGATAGCATTCCCAAACCCCCACAAAAGATTGTGCTCTGCACTGACAGAAAAGCAGAGCGTGGAATTACTGAAAATGTTGACAGCATCTTTTCTAAGTAGTTTTCTCCTTTGAGACTTATAGAAATATTACCCATTTTTTGGGTGTTTTTTTTTTTTTTTTAAGGTGCTACGACAAAGTATTGTGTCATTGAGGTGGATTGTTGCCAGCAGGTCAAGGGAGGTGATCCTTCCCCTCTACTCAGCACTGGTGAGGCCACACCTGGAGTTCTGGGCTCCCCAGGACAAGAGAGAGATGGACATACTGGAGGGGGTCCAAGAAAGGGCCACGAAGGTGGTGAAGGGACTGGAGCACCACTCATAGCAGGAGAGGCTGAGAGAGCTGGGACTGTTCAACCTGGAGGAGAGAAGGCTGGGGGGATCTTATTGATATATATAAATACCTGAAGGGAGGGCGCACAGAGGATGGAGCCAGGCTCTTTTCAGTGGTGCCCAGTGCCAGGACCAGAGGCGATGGGCACACACTGAAACACAGGAGGTTCCCCTTGAACATCTGGAAACACTTTTTCACTGTGAGGGTGACCGAGCACTGGCACAGGTTGCTCAGGGAGGTTGTGGAGTCTGCATCCTTGGAGATACTCAGAAACCATCCAGACACAGTCCTGGGCAACCTGCTGGCTGGACCAGGTGATCTCCAGAGGTCCCTTCCAACCTCAACCATGCTGTGATTATGTGATTGTGTTTCTTTTTTCTGGACAAATTGGTTCCTTCAGTTATTTCTTTCAGATCCATTCTAGGTGATAATTATGAAATAAATCAGTTTAGCTGTAAAACTATCCAAGTTTTAAGTAAATGCTATAATCTTCCTAGTAGCTTAAATTACGCAGGACTGTAGACACTTCAGTGTTTCAGAGGGCTCACTGAATCCTGCATACTTGCTACAAAGGCATTTCTGCAGAGCAGCCACATGGTGACAGAAATTCAAGCAGTTTTGTGTTTGAGGAAGAACTACAGAAATCTGAAAATAAGTCTGAGAGCACCCATCACTTGTACAGCGTGAAAAGTGGCAGCAAATGTTAAATGTGTATCAATGCTCCTAAGAGGTTACGATGAAGGGTAGCAGGATACTCGATGGCAGCACAAAGATGGATTTCCCGGCCAGAAGGATGTGTTGTGATGGCCTGGCCTGAGAGCAGCCTGACCAGGAGGGGTCATTTCACTTGGAACAAAAGTCTTCATTTACTTTCCCCTCTCCCCTGCCAAACTTCATCTCAAATTACTTCTGCCAATTCAGGAGCGGTTCTGGATTATCTGAAATGTACACTGAAATTAATCTCATTTTAGAAAAGCAATTAGAACAGTAATCCTTGACTCACTGGGCTGGCTCAGCTGAGCCCTTGGCAGGGGAGGAATTTTTACCTCCCTCCTTCCTTGTGGTAAGGCCTGGGGATGTTCCTGTCTCTCTGCCTGCATGCCATTGCAACGACCACTCCCCTGCCCAGGACACAAAGTGACTTGACATCTCTGGAAAACCTTCCTGCTGGGCATATGCCACCTCCAGAGCTCACTGCAGCTGATTTCCTTGGTTCTGCAATAGACGAAGATCAGAAGAACCCGTGGGTTCAGGGGCACTTTTGAAGATAGCATAGTTGCTGTGATGGTGGGATCCAGCTTTGCTCCACCACTGATAGACTCAAAGACTAATTCGAGTCAGGACCTCTGGAGGTCTCTAGTCCAGTCCCTGCTCTGCAACAGGTTGTTCGTGACCTTCTCCAGTCAAATTTTTAATATCTCCAAGGTTGGAGAGCCCACGACCTCTGTTCCAGTGTTTGATCACCTTTGTTTTTCCTTGTAGCAGATCAACACTTTGCTTGTTCTAATCTTTACTTGCTGCCTCTTGTCATAGCCCAACACAGCTTGGAAAAGAGCCTGGACTCCCTCCTCTCTAAACCCTCAGGCAGGTGGTTAAAGACAGTAACAAGATCTCTTTTTCTTAAGATGCTTTTTCCTAGCAGTGTACCTCAGTAGGCTCTTTCTGATCCACAAATAATATACTAAATTTAGGTGAGATACAGAGAATTGTTTTCCCCTCTCATCTCTTTACTCCCAAGTCTACCAACCCACTAGAGGCGTATGTGGATGTACACAACTGCCCTGAGCTAGGTAAAACTGTATGGTCACACAGACAGAGGGTGAAGCCAGGAGGCAAAACTCATCCCACAGTGAGCCGTAACAGAGCAGCAGGTTTCTTCTGTAGAAGGCCAGTAGCAGCTGGGTATGGTTGTCCCTCTTATCCCTCATGCAGAGTTTGCAATGGCAGTGGTGGGAAAGCGACATGCTTCACTGGTGGGAATCAGTTTGGATCATCTACCATTGCTCTGATAAAGTTGGAGACCTTTGCCACAAGTGGGGCAAAATGAGGCTAAACACAACTGTCCCGCTCTAGGATGGGGTTAGCCTTAGAGAGCTTGCGCCAGCCATCGGCCAGAGCTTTGTGGCCCTTCCCCTTTAGCTTTGTGCTTGCTACATCACTTGCTTCAGAAATCCCTGTAGCCTCCCTAGCTTCTGATGAATAATTTCTTCTTCTGGGTGGGAGCGGAGCACAGTTGGTGACCCCTATTGATTTGGGCGACTGGCAGGGGGCTGCAGTACAGCTGTTCCCACGGGGCAGGTGCCACCTCTCAGCTGTGTTTGTTGGTGGCTTCATACCTACATTTCTGTCTGCTTTGAGATGGAGCCCACCATGGCCTGAGAGAGGTGATGGGCCATGAAGGCATGATCACTATGGGCTTAGACAAAGTCTTTCTTTCCCTTGGCCTCCTGTGCTCCCTGAGTGTTTGTGAAAGTCGTTCTGCCTATGATTTCCTCCCTTGGTGTCTTCATGTCAAGTACACGACACCCAGGGGCTAGGGAGGTGGCTGCAGCAGCTAAAACTATGGGTGTGGGGGGAGACTGTGAATGGTGAAAGCTTTTTCGGCAAAACTCGGCCCTTTTTTCAACCTGAGGCTGTTATATGTCTTACCAGGTTGTCTGAGGAGGAGCTCTTTCTTGAGAACCTAGTTGGCCTTGAAGGCCCTTGAATTCAGAGGTGGTTTTGTTGCCACTAAACGCTGGAGCAGAGAGCTCTCAGTAAACCTGCTTTCCAGCGAGCAAGCAAAATAAGGCACAAAGCCGCTCAGCTCTCACTTTCCTCCCAGAGGACCCTGCTCTGCCCTCACTGCAGGAGCAAGACAGGCCAAGTCATGGGAGGTGGTGAGGACCAGTGGCTTGGGACCACACTGGTCTCAGTCTGAATTCACAGCTGACAGGTGCTGGACCACACACAGTGCCAGCACGTACAGCTTCAGCGTTCCTCTCTGGCAGGGCTGAATTCTACCCTTTTCTGTACATCTAGTGATGAGTGAAGGACATTTCACTGGATTGTGTGTGGACCGCGTCAAGAGCTTGAGAGCCTTCTGGAGTTTGGCTTCTGGCATGGCAGCTGCTGTACACTGTCCTGGCAGTTGCCAGCTTGTGTTCTGAGCCTGGACTCACAGCAGGACGTGCCAGGGTCATGCTCCATCCAGGGCTGTTTCCTCGCTTCTGTTTTCTTCTCTGATTTAATATATTCATCTTCATGTAATACCAGCCCACCCCATTAGGTTTTGCTCCAAAGTGCCCGTGAAATAGGGTGAGTGAGCAGTCAGTGAAAATACATGGGGTTTTTCCCTTTCGTCCTACAGCTGCCTGTGCTGCTTCGCATCAGCTGTGTTGGCCTGGTGTTCACGTGCAATGCGGTGATGTGGACGGTCTTTGCAAAAGCCCTGCGACTCTCCTCCTCCTCAGCCACTGCCTCTGTGACATCGACGGCCTCCAACTTCATCTCTTCAGTGAGTAGATCCCTTCCGGAGGCGCTGAAGCCTGCAGGAGCACAGCGATGTGGGAACGGTCACACTGGACGTGACTGTTCATAGCTTACCTCCCAGCATGACTGGCATTGCTGGCTGCAAAGGGAGAGTTACAGGCAGATGTGAAAGGATTGTATCGGGCCTCAGCTGCTCTGCCTGTTTTTCAAGGCACAGGCTGTAGGGTTTCTTTGGGTGGTGCAGGAGGAAGGGCACTGCTGCCCACTGCAGTGCCTTGCAGTAGCTATACAGTTTACTGAACTTTTCTAATTGCCAGTGAGAGCTGGAAGCTTTGCTTTGTTTTGCTTTTCCTTTGCAGCACCTCACTGGTGACAAGCCAAAGCCACCCTAGCTGGGTGTGAAGACGCACTGCCTCTAGTAACAAGGGCATTTTTGACCTGCATGGTTCTTCTGCTTGCTTTTCGCAGCAGCTGTCCATTTTGTTTCCATGCTCCAACAACTCGCAGCCAGCTCATGGTGGTGTCCAAAACTCAAGTCAGTGGGGCCCCTTTTTTTCTCGACTGGAGTCGCCCAGTTGACTGGACATTGGCTCCCAAGGGGTGCTGGGAAGGCAGCAAAGCACACGCGCGTCTGCCAAAATCCTGTTCTGGGACCACAATCTGGCTCTGTTTCCAAGCTGGATGTTGTTGTCACTGGCATCACCCGCAGCAGACGTTTTTCCCTCAAGCAGTTTTTTTCCAGGACCGGCTCTCCCAGCAGAAGTCCCCGCAGCTCGGGCAGGAGGCGCAGGAGGCTTTGGGACGGCTCGGTCCAGCAAAGTTTTGTCTCTGTCTTTTCCTTCAGGCCATCCTGGGCAAGCTTCTCTTCGGGGAGACGTGGAAGCCTCTGTGGTGGGTCGGCCTCGCCGTGACGCTCTGCGGCCTCATGCTGCTGCATACAGCTGCGCCCCGGCTGGCGCAGCTCCCAGCGGAGAAGAAGGAGGCGTGATGGCTGCCGGAGCGGGCGCGGCACCTTGCCACTCCTCGCCCCTCGCCAGCCTGCCTCTGACCCCTGCTCGTCTGTTGATCTGCCAACTTGCAAAGTCACGCCGGTCACATCTTTCCCAGCAGGCTGGTGGTGGTGTGGTGGCAGCAACAGCCTCAGAAAGAACTAGTCCGTTCTGAGTCAGTATTGTGGAAATTGGGGCCAGAGGCTTATCAGCTGCTCCTCCTCTTCACACCCTGCGGCTGCGGAGCTTTCCCAGTTTGGGGAAGGCTGAAAGTAAACGTGGCAGCTGTGGAAGGTGCCCTTGCATCAGTACTTTTCCATAAAAGGACCCGTCCCGAAACAGAAGAGCAATCATAAGTAGACACTGAAGGCAGCTGATATTTCTGCTCTGCTGTTCCTGACTTCCCTCTCTGCCTTGTGAAATGGCCCCATGCCTCCTCTAAGCTCCTGCTGCCTGTAAGGCTATGGAGCCTTTCATTAATTCCCTCAACTTCCCCTGTCAGTCACATACACCTTTTAACTTGCCATTTGTATCTGATGCCTGTAATTTACACTTAGCCCTTCCTGTTATTCACGTAAGATTGCTGCTCTTCCCTTTATAAACTCTTAACCAGGATGGGTTTTTGATTGCCATTCCTGCTGTGTGTAGGTCAAACTATAATTTTGGGAGAATACAACAGGCTGCATGTGAACAGGCAGCCGCTTTCCCTGAGAGCGTCCATGTTCAACACGTCCCCATCCACCCGCTTAAGTTGGCAATGGCTTTAAACGTTCAGTAAAATGGAGTTTCTCAAGCAATATCTTTCTTTTTACACCTCTGGATGATGCTGATTTCCATTCATGCAATGTAATGGACCAGATCACTGGCACCCACACGTGCTAAATTTTGGGTCAGTGATTACTCAGTGGTCAGGATGAGATGCCTGTCGATGCAGTGCGTGTGTCAGGAATCATCATTTCTAAGGCATTGACTTCTTTCCCATGCCTACGCATCTTGTTTTGCTTGGAAATTTTTTAGTTGCAATCCTAATCGAGAAATATAATGATGCCTATAAATGTATGCATCACGCTGGTGATATCACTTGTCTGCTCTGGGCTTGCCAGGTTGTCTCCGTTCTTCTTGTAACCACAGAAAGTGAGTCATGGTTGTGGCATGTGCAGGAAACCAAAGGACACATTTCTGCAAGCCTCTGTAACAGAACCTGTCAGGTTTGTCATGACTGGCAGATCTGCACCACGTCCAGCAGGAGTGTAAAAAATAGACTTGTGGGTAGAAATGCCATGGGAGTTGGGTTTGTGCCTTTTCCTTCTTCATCTCAGAAAGACAAAAAGTCAGTATCCCCCAGAAGAGGCCAGGAGCTGTTTGCTCCAAGTCCTGTGCTTCAAAAGAGTTTAACTCATCATGTCAGGCAGCCGTGTCCCAAGAGGGACAAGGCCTTTGCCTCTCCCCTCAGTGGGTTCATAAGTCTTCCCCTCCAAAGAGCGGAGCTGCCTATGTGGTGGGGAAGAGAGCACAGTGCTCCGAGTGCCTTTCCTCCTTACCAGCACGGGTCTTTGCACCTGGGGAGCTCTTTGGGTAGCAGCAGAGATAGAAAGAGTGAGACACGTCTGGCTGCCTGGGAAGGTGGGACTTGACACAGTGACCCAGCATCCCTCATAGGTCTGTGGAAATGACAACCAGGAACTCTGTATTTCTAAATCCATCAAGTCTTCTTAGATCTTCGTACATGATGGAGAAATAATGAAGGCTGCAAGCCTGATTTGTTTGCCCTTGTTATTGATTCTCAGACAGCTGTAAGCCATGGCTGCCTTTGCGCAAACAGCAGAAGGACCAGACTCTCTCCTCTGGTTAATTTGGCTGTTGCCTCTCCTCCTAACAAACCTTTTGGAAAGTTTTTTAACATGGACTATCTCAAAACTGACATTCCTTTATCATGCAGGAAGTGTGGGCGGCATTTTACTTGGTGATGCTCACTTTTAAGGCAGAATAACGTAAACTGGAGCTGTAAATCTGCTGTCATAAATACTTGAAGGTGGGAATGGAAATGATATTTCCTCCAACTCTTGTAGGAAGAAAAGATTGCCGAGCAGGGTGCGATTTTTGGCAGAATCCCTCTCTATGTACACAGGGTTTGGCCCATGTCTGCCGATGTTGCTTGTCAGCGTGGGGCCAGGGCTGCAATTTCTGTATGGCAAAGCGGTGTGCTTCTGGTAAATGGTGCATGTGTGGTCATCCAAAATGCAGCTGGAGGTGATTTCAAAAAGGGGTGCCAGCATTTCCAAGTTAAAACACTGTCCAAAGCTCAGTGACTGAAATTTAATATTTACAGATATTTTAGACCACACACACACACAAAAGTGATGTGAGACTAATGAGTGAGCTGTGTTTGAAGAGTGAGAGGTTCAAATGTGGTAGACCTTGTAAGGTGGCTGAAGGTCATGGCCAGCCATAAGACCTTGGTTTACCAGGGCACAAGGTGGGTTATCCTTTGCGGAAATGTGTTGGTTTTGTCTGGGGTAGAGTTGATTTTCTCCATAGTAGCTGGTACAGGGGCTGTGTTTTGGATTTGTGCTGGAAACTGTTGATAATACAGGGATGGTTTAGTTACTGCTGAGCAGTGCTTACACAAAGGCCTTTTCTGCTTCTCACACTGCCCCATCAGCGAGTAGGCTGGGGGTGCACAAGAAGTTGGGAGGGGACACAGCTGGGAGACCTGACCCCAGCTGACCAAAGGGATATCATCCCATACCATATGACGTCGTGTTCAGTATATAAAGCTGGGGGAAGAAGAAGGAAGGGGGGGACATCTGGAGTAGTGGCATTTGTCTTCCCAAGTAACCATTACACATGATGGAGCCCTGCTTTCCTGGAGATGGCTGAACACCTGCCTGCCGATGGGAAGCAGTGAATGAATTCCTTGTTTTGCTTTGCCTGTGTGCGCGGCTTTTGCTTTACCTATTAAGCTGTTTTTATCTCAGTCCACGAGTTTTCTCACTTTTGTCCTTCTGATTCTTGCCCCCATCCCACGGCAGGGAGTGAGCGAGGGGCTGCGTGGTGCTTAGTTGCCGGCTGGGGTTAAACTGCAACAGGAAACCAAGTGTGGTTGCATGGAGTTTTTGCACACTTGAGCCGAGGTATTTCTAGAGAATAGTCTCAAGCACACATTTCCGCTCAAATTCCAGCGAAATACACTCTTTTGTTTGCATATCTTCCAGGTGTTGTCTTGAGTCTTTCCTGGACCTTCCCCTCATTCTCAAACACAACCCTAATTTTTCAGCATCTTGTTCATCAGATTTTCCTCAAGCAGGGCTATATCATGTCACGCTTCAACCAGTAGAAGAAGCAGGTGCGAAGATTAAAGTAAGTATTCTTGAATTAATGGTGGGAAGTGTTTTGAAAAATCTGTTGTATAAACAAAGTCCAAGAGTATTAAATTCTAAGGTAAATAATACCTTGTATATCTTTACAGGGAACAAAGCCAAATGAAATTATAGTTGCAGTTGAACCTTAAAACATAGTCTGATTGATTAGATAAGGATATATACATAAAACCTGGGAAATGTCCTTGTTGGTTTTGACAAGGAGCCACAGAAACTTGGAAGATTTGTACAACACCTCAGTCACAGCATGTATCAAAATAACTTGAAGGAAGGTATGTTTGCCCGGGTTATAAGTAATAGAAGTAGATGCGATAAATAAGATCGGTAGATTGTTCTGCCGCGCTTGGTGTATTTAAAATTTCCAAGGAATTTGATTCAGTGCCGTGTCTTGACCCTTCAGAGACCTTAAATACTGGTCACGTTGCAAGGGTGTCACACACATGCTTAATTCCACTGAAATACTGCAAGTAATGGGGTATTTTCAAAGAAGGAAGTCATGGTGACTCAACATCCCAGAAGAGTGGTGCCATGGCTCTAACCTTGGCTGTCAAAGAAAAAGCACAAAGTTCTGCATAAATGGTTAGAAATCCTGACATGTTGGTGGTGCCAGGTGCTCTGCTCGCCTTCTGCAGAGGAGCAGCAGCAAGCCTTCATTTTGGGGGTTCAAGAGCTGCAGAGGGGAGTTGCGCAGGGCGGGTGCTTGTCCACAGCAAACTGTGTGGTTCCTGCAGCTTGCTCAGTCTTGGAGAAAAATCTGGGGTGAGCTCAAGTCAGTGGTAAAAGCCTTCCCAGGAGAGCCAGGAGTTTGCCCCTAAAAATCAAGTCTGTGGGGTGTTGCTCCATGTCGCTTTTTAAAGGAAAGGATTGCAAGAAGACAACATTTCTGAAAATGTCCTGAGGAAGAAACAAAGTATTTTAGACTATAAAGCAACAGCTTTTAGCTTCGGGTGGAAGATGGTTGTTGGAGTAGGTGTTTCAGTGCCCTTTCTAAGGCAAGTCTGTGTCTAGATACTTTTAACACCCAAAAAAAGGTCAGCAACTTGCCTGTAAAATCTGAAATGGGGTCCTGGGCCATGGGCAGGGTCGAGGCGAGGCCCCAGGGTCAGGCAGGGGCAGTCAGTCCCGGTGGTGCCCTCAGGGCCATGACATAGTGGCTGTACCTGGGGTGTTGTTTCCAGTGCTGGATCCCCCCCAGTTCAAGAGGGGTATTGGGAAACTGGTCTGTCAGAAGGATACCAAGATGGCAGAGGCCTATGAGGAGAGGCTGAGGGATGTGGGCATGTTGGAGATAGGGAGGCTTAGGCTGACTTGATAGCAGCCAACAAGCACTTGGAGAGGAGTTACAGAGGCAATGGAGCCAAGCTCCGCTCTGTAGAAATGGCCAGAACAAGAAGAGGCAACAGGCACAGGTTGTGTCTTGGGAGTTTCAAGCTGGCCATCAGCGAAAAAATCACCAGGAAGTTAGTTGCCCAAAGAGGCGGCAGAGCCTCCACCCATGGAGGTTTTTGAGCCTCAGCTAGACAAGACCTCAACTGACCTGACCTAGTGTTGGTGACCATCACATCTGGGCAGGAGGCTGGACTTTCTGTGACCTATGGATGGATTTCATGGGCAACACCATCTATAACTGAAGCTGATTTGCCCTTTTGCCTCCAAGTTTGGCAGCTCCCATTAAATGCTGCTGTGCCACAAAAAGGAGGTGCCTCCTTGTGATGCCATACAGACCTAGGCCACCAGAGGCTTGTTGGCTAACCACAGAAACCATAACAGACACTTGCATATGCATTCATAGCCTGAAAACAAATGCACTGTTATCCAAGGAGAAGGATCTCACCATACTCAGCTGCTGATAATGAAGTGCTTTGTGTATTTGAACCTTTGCCTGTTGAGGAGACAGCCTGCTGCATACAAAGCTAGCGGTGGCTCCCAGGGTAGGGTAACGCTGACCCGACCAGCTGCAGCAGCCCAGCATGGGGTGACCAAAGCACCGGGAAGCCTGGACTTCGCAGTGCTCCATCCTGTAGCTGCATGCAGCACCTCAGTAACCCATGTCCAGTAGCAGCACTTGACATAAAACACTTTTTGCCCTGCTGAGCAACCAGCCAGCCACTCTGTTCACTCTCCAAGGAAATGTCTTGTTTTCTGACTGTTCAATAACCCTCTTGTTTCGATTTTTCCTCAGGGTTTAAGGAAAAGTGGCTGTGAATGGCTGTAGTATTTGCCAAGACTTCCTAAGCAGTTCCCGGGGCTACTGCACGCCCTTGAAGTCCCAAGGGATTGCTAGTGCTTGGGGGGGGGGGGGGGGGGGGGGGTAAAGCCTGGGGAGCTCCTGAGTTGCACTTCCCGCTCCTGTTTTGCTGGGGGGAGATGCTGCACACCCCACTCACCCCTGCGCAGGTCTTGCACGGCACAGAGGCTCCACTGTGACAATAGAAATAAGTGGGAGGGGAGGACTGGAAAGAGTGGCAGTAAGTGGGGTGTGGCAGATGGTACCACTGCTTTTTGGAGGCACGTACATTTTGAACCCATTGCTCAACCTCACTTGGCTCAGAGGCCCCTATGGGCTGGGGTTTCATCCCTCCTGTGGGAGTTGGTGCTGTGGCTCGGCCATCTGAGCAGCTCACTTCCTCCCCTGACAAAAGTGGAGCCTCTTTGTTTTTGCAGCAAGAGATAAGAGTCAAACAACTCTGCCTGGCAGTGTGACCTGCCCTTGGTGCATGTGCACAATCTGAACATCATCCAGGGCTTTGAAGCTAATTGCTTTCAGTAAGTTAAGGCAATGCTTAGGGAGAAATGAGCAGTGCCCCAGAGAAGGATAAGGCATTACAAATGCCATGTTTTCCACTGCCAAGTGACTGTTTCCTTATCCAGAGAGGAGTTATTTTGGATGACTCATTCCCTTCAGGACACTCTTGAGTTAGGCAACTCACAGGTATGGCTCTGCCAGGAACCAGTGCTGCATGAAAATGCTTCCTAAGAAATCCTGGTGGGCATGGAGCTACTCCAGCTGCCCACCGAGGTGAGAGCATCTCCTGCTGCTCAGAAGGGCAATGGCCTGGATGCTGCAAAGAGGGGTGAGGGGGAGTATGTTGGCTTGGTTTCTTTTCAGGACAGATAACCACAGATCCCTGCCCTCAGTCAAACCCACCATACCGAGGAGGCTACTGCATGTGACAACCACATGTCCAGGGGTGGGCCAAAGCCTTTGCACCGACTGTGCTTTTGGTCGGCTCCCATGTAGCCTGTGAGCTGGGTCTCCAGCACTGGACAGGACCAGCTCCTTCCTGCTGGTCTAGGAAGTTCTCCCTTCCCACCACATAGTAATTCCAGTTGTGCTGCTGGCTGGTGGGGATGCGCCATGGCGTAATCTGACCTGTAGTCTGTAGACTGTGTACATCTATATGTATATGGACACACAGACCCACGCAGACAGATGGGAGAAGCTGTTGCACTACTCCTGCAGAAAGAAATGTTACTTGAGGACAGTGGCATGCAAGTTTCTGTTTTCTCACTTAGACATGTGCAACCAAACACATATTATGTAGGTGGGAAGGTATTCTGGCAGTATTTTCCTTGTTCTCTGAAGATATTTTTAATATATGGATAAGCTATTTTATCTCTGACTCAATATTTGTATTATTGATTTCCTTTCCCTTACCATTTACTTTCTGCAGACCTCTTTTGCTTTATTTTTCCTCATACCTTTTCATAGTTTGCTTTAGGTGTAGTCTGTTGATATGTGTCCACACTGCAATCAGTCAGTGTGGTCATACATGTACACTCAAAGCTAATTCATGGGTCAGTGGCAGTAGGGTGGATACAGCCCTGGAATAACTGCACCCACACCGCTGGATCCTTTCCAAGCACACACTGCAGGCTGCAGGATTGCACAGTGGGGAGGGGGTCCTTCTCCCCATCTTGGGTCTCTTGATGGGGTGGGACGAAGGCGTGAGGAAGGAGTTAGCAGGTTAGGACTGTTCAGTGTGGAAGAGAGACAGTGGTGGTTTGTAACCTGTGAGTTGCATGGAGAAAGTAAGCTGGCATAGCTGTTGACTGTCTCCACTACCACAAAGATGGGGGCCTCAAGGGAAGCTAGTAAGCAGCAACTTCAAAGCCAGAGGAGATTTCTTCTCTACAGTGTGTTATTCAGCTGAGGAACTCCTGCCCGTGGGACGCAGCAGATGCTGGCAGGTTCCTTGAGTTCAAAAAGAAGGCAATTTTATTAAAAAAAAAAGCTGCTGTCTGAAAGAAATGACATGATGGAGATCTTTTTTTGTCATTTCTTACACAAAATTCTAAAGAAGTGTTTTGCTGAGAAGCAGAAGTACCTTATCCTGAGTCATTTTAGTCCAATACATAGCATAATCTTCTCAGCACTGGAGCATGCTTATTTCGGTGTTTCCAGTTCAACAGTTGTACCAGAGTTGAGGGTCAAGCAGTCATAGTACTGAAATCCCAAGTTCAACCTTTACACATAGTTGCTCCCTATATCTAGACTGATTTTGCAGTTTTGCCTCTTCCACCTCAGCCAGGGAAAGAGGAAGGGATCTTGCAAAATAACCAGAAAAGATATTGTAATATTATAGCATTTTGGCTTGCTGTTAAAGCAGCTCTGTATTTTTCCAAGATGGACTGGCCTGAAACCTCAATTTCTTGTGATGACCACAAGACTTCTCTTTCAGGGCAGGGAAGGTACTACACAAGAGCATTCTGCCTGAGTAGGGATCACAAGGCCATAAGCCTACATTTGGTATATGTGTAGTTCTGGTCTGTCTTTTATCCTTGTCTTTGCCTTCTTCAGGAGCAGACTCCCTGGGTGGTGCTGGGTTGGGCACAGAGCAATATCATTTTCATTCCTTTTGGAGGTAAATGCCCAAAGCTAGTCACCTACATCCTTAACTTTAAGTCCAAAACCCCTTTTTCAAGGTTCAGTGAGAAGGAAACAGTGGAATTTCTGTAATAATTTTATTGGCATTAATCACTTCTCTGGTATTTGCCTGTGAGAAGCTCATTACCAGGTAGCTGGGGCCAGATGACTTGGAATCAGTTAAGATCTGGGCTTGGCCATCTTGCATCAACCCCTGACATCTCATTGCCTGCCACAAGTTGGCCTGTGTAAGATTAGAAGAGAATCTGCCTTCTGGGAATATGGGATGTCCTCGGGGCATAGCTGACAGGCCACTGTCACAGCCCATGTTTGGTGTACATAAGTGAGAAGTGATCACATCAACGCTCCTTTCAGAGTAACAGCAAGCACAACATGTCAGGGTCATTACATGGATGAGATACATCTCACTACTAGGAAACTCTTAACCACCAAGATACCAGCATAATGAAATGGTGAGGGGAGGACCAGCGGAGCATCTCGGATAAGGTCCAGCTCAAAAGAGATGGACCAGACCCTCAGCTATTCTCTGTGCATTTTTTTCCTTTTTATCCCCCCAAGACTTCTCAATACTTATTGTTCCCTAGGCTGTGATTCAGGAAGGACTCAACACGTACTAGACGATACATGTGGGAGCAGTCCTGCTGTGGTCAGTGGAAGGCGCCTTCTGTCCATGGTGCCCCTCAGGACCCAGACATGGGCTGTATGTGTGTGTACCTTGGTGGATACACCGCTCACCCCTTGGCAACCTGGAGCAACTCTGCAGGGCAACTGGAAGGATTAGTTCACCTTTACAGGGTGCCGAAAAGGAGACCTGTGGTGCTTTTGATCTGTGTTTTATTCTGAGTGGTACTCTGACTGCACATATTAAAAAAAAAGAAAAAACCAGAAGCAATGTGAAGCCTTATATGGTTACAAAAAATGTAAGTCAGTACATTACTATTATAAAAGGCAACTTCTCCATAACTAGGCATTGGGTTGCACTTCATGTCCTTCTTACTTGGCATCAATATCTGTGGTCACGCTCTGGAAGATCTACTTGTTCTTCTGTTGGTACACAAAATAAACAAAACCTGAGTCAAAGGGCAAGCTCATAAATAGGGGAGCAGCCACTGGGGAATTCTGATTTTATTTCTTTGTGTTTTATTATTTTCTTATGTCAGCTAATAAGGTGACTTATCTTGCAGCAGATAAGGCTGATGGCCTCTGGTGTCTGGTTTTGCTAGCTGGGAAGTGAGTCGCTGAAGTTGGTGGTGGTAGGCTGGAGATTGCCTGTGAAAAATACACAATCTCCTGCTTTTGTTAGTTAGAAGAGTATACTTTTATAAGATGGATCGAAGAGATTAACTGTTGTAACTGTTTGGGAAAAAAAAAATTTAAAAGGGCTGGTATTTTTCATAGCTTCACCAACGAAGAGGAAAAAAAGCCATGCTGCTGAACCACAGCCAGCCACTTTGGCTATTCTGGCCAGCAAACACAAAAGGAGATTTGCCTGTAGGGAGGACAGAGATCACCTGCTGACAATACGAAACAAGCTGAAACCATGTCTTTGAAAAACGTTCCTGTAGTTTAAATTCCTTTTCTCAGACCTTGCCAGCAACTGTCTTGGTGGGTATTACAGTTCAATGGCCCTTCCTGGCAGGGCAAGCTTCTACTAGCCAGGAGAGGAAGCTCACGTAGGAGTGTTGTACCATATGCCAAGTTTAGTGCCCTTGAATTGAGATACTACCAGTGCATAAAAGAAGATGATGGGAGCAGGCAAGACCAGCAGCTGCACAAAGTGAAAGGAGAACTGAAAGCTAGATGCTGTCTACTAGCATAAACCAAAAATTCCTGTAGACAGTGAGAAGGTCAACCACGTTCCAAGATTAAGTAGGTTCAAGACAGAGCAGAACCCACACCCATCTAACTTCTACACTCTTTCCTTGAACTCTGAGGTTCAAAGTGAGGGTCAGAACATGCACGCTGTTGAAATCAGCCTTTTGCAAAACCCTATAGGACTGGAAATGTGACTGTCCCTAGTGAAACATGCCCTGCCTGCACCACTGACCCTCCAGCACGCACCTACATAAAATTTTTTCAGGAGCAAAGCGTTACCAACATCAACCTGTTCCAGTTTGCAAAAATCTGTAGTTTTTGCTGCAGGACTACTGTGTCAACAGAATTTAAGCTGCCTCTAAACAGGCATGGATGATATATATGATGGATGGTATATATGTAACAGGTTGAGACTGGATTAGAAAGCTACTGTCAGTGCCTTCAGATGAAGTGGATTACTCTGTTGCTGCAATTAAGTGGAAACCAGTAATATATATTGCAAATGTCCAGATTACATGTATTGTTGGTTATGTTATTGTACCGACATTCCACGTATACTTTACTTCATCCCATGCTGGTTCTAAACAAAAATGTCTTTCAAATTCCAGGAGGAAAGAAATGCAGAGTAAAAGCAACGCTGAAAGGTAAACTGGGGTTGTAGTGGTTTTTTCAGTAGTGAAATATGTACTTGCCAGCACATTGTCTGGTGCTGAATGGTGAGTGATTCTCCATCTACTAAGAACATTGGCAGTTCCGATGTTAATACAGATGTCCTGTGAGATTACAGATGTGTACTGAACCTTCAGTACCCTGGATTGCGCTAGTCACGCTCTCAAGGAAGGACACCCAACATACACCTGCCAGCAAGCAGTGACATGCCCAAAGGGTGGGATCTGCTAAGTCAGCACCTAGCTTGCACCAACATTTCAGCACCAAATGAAACAGTCCTCCTAAAGTAAATACCTAGCTACCTGAACTGATGGAGAAAAGTTGATGCCTTTGAAGGCTTTCACAGGGAGATCTTGTTTAGGGAGATCCTACATTTAGATGAGCCAGCCTTGCAGACTGAATCCTACCTTGCTAGACCCTGGGCTGCTGCCATGAAGGGAGACATCGGGGGGCTGGGGCTGCTCCTGTGGCTGACCCACCTTTTCACTCTTGGGTATTTGGGGACATGTTTGTGTCTCTTTCTGGCCACTGTGCCCATGTCACTGTTGGCCTGTGCCACCAGCTCTCCCCTCCGTGGGGTAGACTCATCTCTCCATCTTTGGTCACCCAAAGGACCAGGGTGGCAGTGGGGTCTGTGGGGTCCAGCCACCTCCTGGGCAGAGACCTTTGGTACAGCTGTCAGCAAAGAACAGCCAGCGACCAGCTGCTGATCCACCAGATTTTTTGCTCCTCCTGGACATGGCCTGTTTCTCCTCTTTCCCACCCAGTGCTCCCAGTGGGCTATCTCCCCTGGCATCCTCCTGTGGGGAAGGGGCCAGCACCAGGATCCTTGGGCTTTCCAACCCATGTGTGTAAATGCTGGATTTTAGCCCAAAGCTTCAAGTGTTTCTGTCACAAACATGATGATAAAAATCTCATTAACTTCAAAGAAAGTCACACTGGTGAGGAACTCTGGTTTCCTAAGGATTAAATGTTTGTGGGCTGCCTTGTAAAGTTAGCCCTCGAGTTGCAGTCCCGGTAATCTGGATGTTAGGGCATAGGTGCATTCTTGTTACTCATCTAGCCCACGTTTGTCAGTGTTTGTCAGTGAAGGGTCTGTCCACTCATCATCTGATTGCGCAAATCCACCTTCCATGTGAGTTGGGATTTAAGTTTCGCTGGTTTTCAGGGTCTGACTATGTGCAGAGGGAGTTGTATAATTTTTTTTCACAGGAACTTCCTTTCTCTGAACACCACGCCTTGGCAGTGGACGTGCTGACACCTCAGAGCGAGACACTGATAAAAAGGGAAGTCCGGCTTCCTTTGCCACGCTCCGAAGCAAGTGGCAGGCGCTACTCAGGAGCTTGGAAGCTGCTGGCAACACAGGCACCTTAGGTCGAAACGCCAACGAGAACCATGTGCAATAACGCTGGTGAGTTTTTAATGCTCGATACAATAGCCTATGTTAGATGTGCAGTTTGGCAGGTCTCTTGCAGGGAGGATGGCAGCTCCAGTGGAGGTGGAGGGTTTCTGCTGTGGGTGACACCTTGGGGAAAGGTGTTTCAGTGCCACTGCTGCTCATGGGGGATAGGTTTGCTCTGGCTGCGCAAATTCTGATTGTGATGGATCGGTAAACCAACTGAAAAATGCAACCCACTTTTTGTCACTTTTCCTCAACCTGTAGACATCTGGCTCTGTCAGTGATAATAGGAAAGAAATGCAGCTTTTCTAAGCTTGTTATGTGTCAAGGTGAAAGGAATTTCTTTCTTTCAGGCTACTTAATTGTGTAGATTACTGCTCTTTAGTGATCTGACAGAAGTTTCAAAATAACTGAAAAGGGGATTTATTTGGACTTGAGCTCCATCCCATGGCCATCCTGCCTACCTTATTGTCAGAAGATCCTGCACATACCTAGAAAGGTGCCTGAATCACCCCTGTAGCAGCTGCTGAACCATCACCGCTGGCTGTGCTCCTGGGCCCAGCCCAACCCCAGGGTGCCCAGGGTTTGGGGTGTAGCTGAGCAGTTCGGGCTGGGTGATGCCTGCAGCAGAGCCAGGAGCAGGTCTCCACAGCCATCATGAGGGGAAGGGTGTCCTGACACTGCTGCGAGCCCCTCCATTTCAGACCTCCATGCTCTGGGTGTGGATGGGCTGAAATTTTCCAGAAAGTCTCAGACAGCAGCATCTTTGGGATGTGATCTCACACCTCTGTGACGTGAGGGAGTGTTTGCTGGAGGTTGGGCAAAGATAAGGAGTAAATGCAGGTGTCCAAATTCTGCTCTCTCTTGCAAAACTACAGTTCTCATCCCACTTCCCTCCTGTCCTTCTGAGCAGCCCTTATTCCCGCTGAAGCCAGGCATGCTCTAAATGCTCTGCTCTGCATTAATATTTTTTTTAAAACCCATCATCTTGTCCTCATGGAAAAAAGGCCCCAGATCCTTACCAGTGCAAAGCCCTCATGTCCCCACCTTTGTTCTGGGTGATCACTGCTCGCGAAGCTCTGAACATCTTCCCAGAAAGGTAGCATGTGATGAGGCCAGTGGGTTAGGGTAGGAAGGAGCTCTAGAAGGGATAAATCATGGAACCAGGAGATAAAAATAAAAAAATACTGTCTTGAAATTTCTTCTAAAAAAAGGAAAAAGTTATCTGGCAGGGTTTGGGTTTGCTTCTGGCCTGCCCCAAGAATAAACGCAGCCAGGGCTGCCCCTTGCAGCTTGAGCCTATGTCCCAAGAGCAGGTGCATTCTCAGCATGCCCAGCTCTACTATAAGTCATTAACTCCTGTGCTGGCAAACTGTGGCACCTGCAGGCAGCTGGGCACAGGGCGTGTGGGTGCCTGGCCCCGTGCCCTGGGCAGGAGGCAGAGCAGGACGCTGAAAGCAGCACTCAGGGCCTGCCCGGGGAGGGTGGACTGTGGCCAAGCCCCCTCAGATGCAGTGACGGACATGCCACTGGCTCACTCTGTGGCATTTCTTGGCATGGAACACTGTGTCAGCTGGATCACAGGGTATCACAAGTGTATTTGCACAGGAGTAAGTAAGTACAGCACAGTTGACAGGCAGTGCTCAGGACAGGTCTTTGGCACCACGCTCTGCGCTGTCAGGGCATATTCCAAGGCAGCTGTTCTCTGTAGTTTTTCTCTGTGCATCCTCAACATCAGTGATGTCCAGAAACAGGGGATGGAAATGCAGTCCCTAAGTTAGGAAACACTGGAAGAATGGATTCCCCAGGGCCCTTTTCTACATCCCTCCAAAGCCCATCACCAGGGCTGTTTTCGGGTAGCTTCTCAGCCTGGCCCCAGGGTTTCCGTAAGGAACAAAGTCAAGCAGGTTTGGTGGCTGGAGATTTGTTAATGCTGAGGAAGACTCACTTCCCCTTCATCCTTTTCAAGAGGGTTAAGAAATTTCAGCTGAATTTTTTTGACGTATACACACACACAACCGCCCGTTGCTCAAAACATCATCCCAAGCTTGGCATCTAGCAGGTAGCAAGCAAACAAAAAGTACTCGAAAATGAAATCAGTTAATGAAAGGTGATGGTCTATTTTAAGTCTATTTGCTGTATCGCTGATAACTGTTTTATAATTGAGATAAATATGGTTTATATATTTGCTAGGAAGAAATACACTGAGGTAGTAATCTGCTGGGGATCCATGGGCAGTCAGTTCAGTTTACTCAAGGCTGCAGTCGCTGTCCAGCACAGCTCACAGTGGGAAGCACGCCACTGAGTTCAGCCTGCCCTGGATCTGGCCCTGCCTGTGGCATCTCTCATGTCACAGCAGCTACCAGCAGATTTCAGCCTCTTCAATGTTAGGGACGGCCCTTGTCGGTACTCAAGTTGGCACAGCTGTCTGGCACCATGCAAATCCGTCACAACATATTGTGAACTAATCCTTTCGACCATTATGCCTTGACTTGCTAATTTCCAAGTTACTGGAAATGATTTTAAATTTCGTGACTCTCCCATATCTTAATCTGAATCACTCATGAGCCAAGTGCTTTTGAGGTATCGTTTCTCCCTACTGTTTACACAGAATTTATCCTTTAAGGCTATTTAATGGGCAGGTACAAGACAGGTTAGACAATTCCAAAGAAACATAGCTGTGCCATGTTCTGACATGCTCCGGCTTTCCCTGTAACACCTGGGCAGCCTGCCAAAGCCTGACACAGTGACCCCCAAATCCCCATCTTTTTCTGAAAGCTGAGGGCTTTCACTTTGCTCAAGCTTTGCTCAAAGACTTCACTCTTTGCTCAAGCAAAAGGGTTGTGCCTCTCTGAGCTCTGCTCCTACACTGCAGTCCTGAGCCCTTTTCCCAGCCCCGCTCCCATCTGGAGTTGCAGGAGGGGAGAGCAGCCTGGGAGACAGCGATTTTAAATGATGTGACCTACAAAATCAGCTACTATGATGGGAATGAAGGGGAGCAGGGTACCTGGCAGGGACTCTCGCTGGAGTCCAAAGCTGTGCTGAAGCCAAACAGCAAAAGCACCAGTTGGCATGAAGTGGGGCAGAGTGCTGCCCCCCACATTTAGCATCCCCCCAGATGGGCAGCATCTCTGCAGCACAGCTGGCTTCCAGCCCCAGACCTTCCTTTGGTACTTGGGTTGAAGGAGAAACCAAGTCCTTGGGGGAAAAAAAAAAAAAAATTGCAAAGATTCACATATGCAGACTTCCGTAAGAGGTTGATTAATGACAGTTGTGATACTGTTCAGGACTAATTTTTGAGGGGAAAATACAAAGAATCAGCTTCAGAGTCCTGAAGAGTCCCATTTCCCAGGCTCATGGCATCCCAGAGACACTGGGGATCTCAGCAATTGAGGGGAGCCGAATTTCAGCACAATGGGTTCACTTCTAGCTTTGCTGTGTATGCCATGTTTTGTAAGGAACAATTAAAGCTACTGCTAATTATTATTTCATAGCATGAAGGATGTGTTCAATGCTAATATAAGGCTAGACTTTGATCAGAGAGAAATATCCTGAGATAAAATCCCAACAGTGAGATTTAATTTTTAAGCTGCCCTGTGCTAGCTGGGGACCGCCTGGGAGCATCACCTCTGAATGTGCCTTGTCAAGCAGCGCTTTCTTCACCTCTCTGTATTTATTATTATTACTACTACTACTACTATTACTACTACTACTACTGCTGCTGCTGCTGCTGCTGCTACTATTACTACTACTACTGTTGTTTAATACCTGCAATAACAAAGAAACATTTGTAATATTCAAGGATCTGATGCACAGTATACTCGGCAAGGCACAGGCATGCAGCAAACAGGAGTTGCTGTCACAACCTTGGCTTTGACAAGGTGCCACCAGCAAAGCAGCTGAGCAGATGGGGGCAAGGAGGGGAGGGCTCAGAGACATGGCAGGACCATGGGTGCTGCCCACAGGGATGCTGTGGTAGTCAGGACCTTTGGTGGCTCCTGTGTGAGATGCTCAGGGGAGCAGAGCTGCCCTGCAGCAGCTGTGGGGATGAGATGCAGATATGCTGTCCCCACTCCTCTCTCAAGGGGGAAGCAAGATTTTCACAGAAGCAAGACTTTCAGTAGTGCAACAAAATTTGCAGTCATGCCATCTTCCTGGCCCGTGGCTGGCTGTGGGGCTGGCTCATGGCTGCTGGCCCCACAGCCAGCTGGCAACATGCAGGGGCAGGCAGTGGGCCAGCAGACATGGATTTCCCAACCAGTGAGATTCCATTCACAGCCTTTTGGCTGCTGAGGAAGCAGCCCCAAGGGTGCATGGTGGGCACCTGCCCATGTGCACAAGTGCTGGTATGCTGGCTGGATGCCTGACTGCTGGCAGGGGCAGAAACCCTCACACTGTCTCCTACTGCTGCTACCTCCCTCAAGCTGCTCATTCCCCACTCACCCAGGGCCACCTCAGAGGCCCAACATCCCTCAGACTCCCTGGGTGGCAAGGGTGGGAGGCAGAGGCACATGGCAGCAACCCGGGCTGAATAGTTGGAGGGTGAGGCAGGCGCTCGTCCCTGCTCTGGTTTGATTGCTGCAGCATACTCACCACCACCAGCCTCCATAACCCATCCCAGCAATATGACTCTCTATATAACTCTCTCTCTATATATATACATTAAGTATTTATATTATTATACTATACTATACTATGCTATACTATTATATTATATGATACTATACTATATATTTTTTATATATATATATATTTCATATATATATATATATATAAACTGTTGTACCATCCATTAGCTTTGGTGATCCTTGGTGTGATTCCTTGTGCTAGGCCACTGGACTCTTAGAGTTTTGATGACCCACAGAGGTCCGTTAAGAAGAAAACTGTCTTTACTGAGCAATTTACCATCAACCCCCTTTTCTTTTTCTTTCTCCCTCTCTGCGAATGGCTTTCCAGAGACTGATCTGAAGGTCACTGGGATTGACTTTCTCAAGAGCCAGAACTCCCTCCTGCACCACACGGATTTGTACAACATCGAGAACCTGGTGGTACGGCGCGGACAAGCCTTTCAGCTCCAGCTCAGCTTCAGCAGGGAACTGAAGGCTACTGACAAGCTGACACTGCATTTCAGCTTTGGTAAGTGGGTCCCCTCTCTGCAACCACCAGGCAAAGCGGGAGAGCCCCAGCAGTCCAGCTGCCCGTTCCTGCCACCCAGCACTGCGTGGTCATTGTAGACCCGTGCAACCCTCCCACATCTTGTGTTGGGTTTGTTTCTAGGTGAAAAGCCAATGAAAATCAGGGGAACCCTGCTGTCGCTGAACCCGAGGCGGGAGAACAACATTACCGAGTGGCAAATCTCCATTGTCAAGAACAGCGGCAAAGAGGTAGAACCCGCAGGCCATGCTCCCACACGGTGCAATGGTAAAGGGCAGTAACACGGAGCCCATTGGGAGCGATAGAGCAAATCCTTATACCCCTGTCCTGCTTTCCTTAGCCCTTTAATTTTAGGTGGGCAGCAGGCTTGCCCTGTTTAATTCATTGCTCCTCCACTGCATGTGCAGGATGCGCCCCATCCCTCTTCCCCCACACGCTTCCCCATGGCCGCCACCTTCAGTGCTCATGCTGTACTTGTGCCATGCCTCTGGACATGGTGGAGGGTCCATCATGCCGTCTGTCCTTGTCACTTCCCCAGTGCCTGCTGTCTGTCACCAGCTCGCCCTGGGCCCCAGTGGGAAAATACACCCTGAACGTGAAGACTGGGACTAACATTTACAAGCCCGAAAACAATGCTGTCTACCTTTTGTTCAATGCTTGGTGCGAAGGTGAGTGGTCCTGCAGCCAGGGGTGATAATTACTGCTCCCAGGGATTGTCCTTGGGGAAGTTTTCCTCACATTTTTCCTCCTCTCTTTCCCACACACATTGCCTTTTCTCCCTAAAACACCACAAGCAGCATCCTCACAGAGCCAGCGGGAAGCTGGGCAATAGCAGTGAGCCAGCTCCTTGCTGGGGAGGCCACAGTGTGGGGTTAAGGGGCATCTCTCTGTCACCTCTGTTTGCACCTCTGTGTCACCTCGCTGTTTCCCCAGGCCACTGCAAAGGTTAACTGAGATGACTGGGTTGGCTTAAAATCCAGATTAAAAAAAATAACCAAACAAAAAAAGTGTGTTGTTGGTTGACCTCAGTCCCCCAGTTCTCTCTGCTGTCTACCTAGTCCACTAAAGTGTTTGTTCAGAAAGAAGCATTTCACTAAAATAAAACAGTGGTCATGCAGCAACAGACCTACAGGAGTAAAATAAAGCTTAGTCTTATAGGAAATTCTTCCATGATAGGAAAAAAAATGTGAGTGCTGCATGGTCGTCATTTGGTGTGAATGTTACAGACCACCAGCTCCCCCAGTTTAGCTCTCCAAGGAAAGCTTCATATAGCCTGTGCGCAAACTACCTAACATCCGAGGGTTTTTTGTTCCAGCTGATGTCGTCTTCCTGGCTGATGAGGCGCAGAGAAACGAGTACATCCTCAATGATACAGGCTACATCTATGTTGGGTCTGCATACAGCATATACAACAGACCCTGGAATTTTGGGCAGGTAAAACATAGCTGTCTTGTTGGCGTTATTACCCTTATTCACTCTTTCCCCCTTAGGCGTTCGTTTCAATGAATCAGACCTACAAACAGTTAAGCCTGCGAGTAGCTCAAAGTGCTTGGATAATCCTGCCAGGTTCACTGGGAGGGCTCACATGCTTAGAGTAATCTGCATACTTAAGTGTTTTCCCCAGCCACCGCTTTAGAACGGGGTTTAATAGCATGTTTAGAATCAGATCATGAGACTCCTGGCAAAGGACATGGGAATTGGGGATGGAGCATTTCTGGTTGAAAAGATTCCTATAAGGAGTCCTCCCTGCTCTCATGCAACACAGCAGCCATCAGTAACCAGCTCGTGAGCCACAGAGAGGGCTGTTAGGGGAAAAAAACATCTGATTGTTTACCTATTGCATCATGATTGGGAAAAAATAGGGGAAAAG
This sequence comes from Morus bassanus, assembly GCA_031468815.1. Taxonomy (NCBI): domain Eukaryota; kingdom Metazoa; phylum Chordata; class Aves; order Suliformes; family Sulidae; genus Morus; species Morus bassanus. The sequence goes on along the minus strand of CM062567.1, from coordinate 49,627,699 downwards.
CACTGGCAGAGGTTGTCATCATGCAAGCGGTGCCTTCACCGACTGTGAGGTGAACTGTTGGGTGCAGGACACAATCAGCCTGCCCTCTCAGGAAGGGTGTTCCTCCACACTGCCTCTGAGATAACTCCAATGGAGTGGAACGACAAACTCCTTTGGGCTAGAGATAAGAGGTGGATGCCAGAGCAGGTTTATTTGCATCCCGTACAAAGCACACGGCCATCCAAATGGAGCATCCTGCACCCTATCCAGACAGACATACTGTCCTGGTTTCAGCTGGGATACAGTTAATTTTCTTCTTAGTAGCTGGTATGGTGCTGTGTTTTGAATTTAGTATGAGAATAATCTTGATAACACACTGATGTTTTAGTTGTTGCTGAGTAGTGCTTACACTAGTCAAGGACTTTTCCAGCCTCCCATGCTCTGTGAGGTGCACAAGAAGCCGGGAGGGGAGGGGGCACAGCCAAGAGAGCTGATCCAAACTGTCCAAAGGGATATTCCGTACCATATGATGTCATGCTCAGTGTATAATCTGTGGGAAGTTGGCTGGCAGGTGACCTGGGCTGGGTGTTGGTCAGCAGGTGGTGAGTGGTTGCATCACTTGTTTTTCCTGGGTTTTTTGTTGTGCTTTGTTGCTGACTGGGACTAAACCATGACACTTCCCCACCAAAATACATTGGAATCTGGTTTTATTTTTCTTTTTTTCGGTTTTCATTTTTGGTTTTAGTTTGTTTTATAAGTCTGCAATTTCAAGGTGCAAGATAGAGAAAGCCCAGCAACAGTGCTCATGTTGATGCCTTTTCCACAAAAGGGCAGTGTCCATAGGGTTGTTCCTATCCTAATATTTATTCTGCTGTTAAGCAATGAGAATTGATACTGATATTCTGCTAAGCTTTGTTGGATTGGATGTTTGACATCTTAGTGAATTAGACCTCAGGGAGCTTTATCAACAATTGCTAATTAGGAATCCTTTGCTGTAATAATCTCCATTTATGTATCTTTTTTTCCCAGAGTTCATTTTGTACTTATGACAATAGACTGATTATCTGTAGCACTCTTAAATTTTCATCACTTTTATGAGTAATTTGTAGGGCTGCAGAGAGAAGACGTAGGTGATTTAGGACTACTCACAGGAGTAAGGATTGCTGGGTCACGTTCCAACTGTGTTCACAAGACGTGTGAGACAGGCTTTTGTCTTCCAGGGTGGGTTTTCGTTTAAGCCCTTCTTTGGAGAGAACAGCTTTGGGAAGCCTCGTAGGCTTGAGAATTCAATACCATAAGGAAATTTAGAAGTTAGGACTAATCAGACAGTTTCCTCCAAGTACTTAGACAGACTTTGTAGTGATTGAGCAAATTCTCGTTTAGAGCGGCATATAAAAATGTTTCCACTTTCTCTCCAAAACAGTTTGAGGAATTCATCTTGGATGCCTGCATGTATCTGCTGGACAAAAGTAACCTCAAGATGAGCAATAGAAGGCATCCTGTGTTTGTGTCCAGAGCCATGTCTGCTTTGGTACGTCTGTCTCGGAGAAGTGCTGTGCCCCTCCAGCTTTCCCTCCTCCTTCTTACTTGCTCTTCTTTCCCCGGGGTCTTGAACACCATTTCAGGATGCATCTGAAATAGGTTCCTTTGGGAAACTGCAAGGAAAGAGCCAGAGGCATTTTGGGTGGAGGCAAGAGGCGAGCAAAATACAGCATCTCCCTATCTCCAAAGCTTGCAGCTGCCCCGGTGGTTGTCCTTCCTCAGTAGCTGCGTTCGCAAGGCCAACACACAGCCTGTGTTTTGGGGGGCAACTGTTCTTTGTGGTGGGACCCTTCTTGGAGCCCTGGGATTTAAGATACAAGATACAGAGTGCATTTCAGCTGCCCCAAGCAGCGGTGCCACCTCTCTCTAGGTATCCAGGTGGAGGGTTTCCAACCAGGGGAACCCCCAGCCAGCACCAGCAGCCTCGCTGGGTGCCACAGGGCTGTGGAGCACCTGGGGAGCCACAGGGTGGGCAGAGACCCCAGGGTTTAAGCCTCATTCAGCCTCATCCCCGTATTTTTCGCCTTTGCGTGTGTGTGTGGCCACAGGTTAATGCCAACGATGACAACGGTGTCCTGCTGGGGAACTGGTCAGGGAATTACAGCAACGGGACCTCCCCTATGGAGTGGCTTGGGAGTGCCTCAATTTTGCAGAAGTATTACGAAACGAAGAAGCCGGTCGCTTATGGTCAATGTTGGGTCTTCTCAGGAGTCCTCACTACAGGTAAACAGTGAACTGTCTCCCTTCTCTGATATCCTAATTACTGTGCTAGTAAGCCAAATGCCTCTGAGTGCCAGAGGTGGCAGGGTCTGTCATGTAAGGAGAGACTGAGGGAGCCAGGACTGCTCAGCCTGGAGAAGAGAAGCCTCAGGGGGTCTTATCCATGTGTATAAATACCCGATGGGAGGGAGTGAGGCAGATAGAGCACAGCTCTTCTCAGTGGTGCCCAGTGACAGGACCAGAGGTGCTGGGCACAACCTGAAACACAGGAGGTTCTGTCTAAACATGGGAAAAAAGCTTTTTTCACTGTGGGAGGATGACAGAGCACTGGCACAGGTTGCCCAGAGAGGTTGCGGAGTCTCCATCCTTGGAGATAATCAAAAGCTGTCTGGACACAGTCTTGGGCACCTGCTCTAGAGGGCCCTGGGTGGACAGAGGGGTCAGACAAGACAATCCCCAGAGGTGCCCACCAACCTGAATGATTTTGTGACCCTGTGTTTTGTCTGTCTCTGCCACAGTCATGCGCTGCTTGGGGATCCCAGCCCGCTGCGTTAGTAACTTCAACTCTGCACATGATACGGACGAGAACCTGACAGTTGACGTTTACCTGAACGAATACGGAGAAAAGCTGAACTGGAAGTCCTTGGACTCCGTCTGGTACTGCCAAGGGGGAGCTAATGCTTCCTATGCCCCGCACTGCCCCACAGCCTTTTCTTTGAGAATTTCCCTACTGCTTTGGGTTTGCTGCTCAGGAGAGAGAGAAAGCGTGGGGTTTCACAGGGTTACACGCAAATCCCCATTAAACCTGTGCTTACTTAAGGATTAAGAGAGGAGATCATGACTCTTCTGGCTGTAACAGCTCACTCCTTTTCTTTCCAACCCAAATGCATGCAGGAACTTCCATGTGTGGAACGATGTCTGGATGAAGCGGACAGACCTGCCGTCAGGGTTTGATGGCTGGCAGGCAATTGATTCAACCCCTCAGGAGCAAAGTCAAGGTAGGATTTGCCTAGAAAGGCTCTTCTGCAACTCTCGGGGGAGGCAGGGAGATTTCATATGAAAACCTTGGTCCCTGGTCCCCAAAGCACGTATTCCCCATGCATATCGTCACACACTTGGGCAGTGACATCCTAAAGCCAGAGCTCTCACTCCCGCCCTCTCAGCCTGGGACGGGAAGAGCAGCATTTCTCAGCAGGCAGAAGACTAACCTTGCAGGATGCTCTGGGGACATGAATGTCATTTTAGAGGTTAGAGCGCAGAGCTGGAACTCAGAGCTAATTTCTCTTTCCACCATCCTCTGATTTCTTTGGTGAAGCTGAGGACTCAAAGCAGTCTGTAGTAAGAGGTGCCACAGCTTTCCCCAGTAAAGATGCTTTCTGTAGGGCTTTCCTGAGGAAGTCATTAGTCCGTTCATTGGTAAATGAGAAGATTAACTGCCAAAATCAGTGACTACCCTCCCTGCACAGATGCAGGGAATTTGGAGGTGGGAAAGAAATCATTAGTCCTCAAGACTGTGCAGAAAGTGGGGTATTGTCAAGAGATCAAACACAGGTGGCTGGACTCGGTTGACTCCATGACCGAGCCATGACTTTCAAACCTTAAAATTATTCAAGTGAGGGAAAACACATAAAAATGCTTTACCAGACCTTGGTCATCTATAAAAAAGCCCACACAGCTATGGGATTAGTGGGGGCTTTTGAAGTTCATCACTGAGTTGGAGGAATATTTGCTACTAAGAGTCAACTACCATTGCCACAGATTCCTGCTTGGATGGGTCTGAGGGTGGAACAAAAATTTGAGCTTCTGTTCTTATTTGGAAAAGCAAATGGTGTTGAATGTGCTTTCTAGGTATTTTCCGGTGTGGTCCATGCCCGTTGAAGGCTATCCGAGAAGGGGATGTGTATTTGCCCTTCGACAGCAAGTTTGTGTATGCGGAAGTGAATGCTGATGAAGTCTACTGGGTCGTCAAGAAGGTGAACGGCAGGGAAAAGTACACCAGGGTTAGCACGGAGTCTCAAGGCATCGGTGTGAACATAAGCACAAAAGCCGTGGGGCAGGACAAGCGGGAAGACATCACCGCGCAGTACAAGTTCCCTGAAGGTGACTGCTCCCATCCTCTAAAGTAGTGCCAAGGAGGAGACCCCTGGCTGTGTAGGTCACCCCACAATACATGTTTTCTCCAGGAGAAAGCCACAGGGGTGGCTGCAGTGGCAAACCCCGTGTAAGTCCTGGAGACCTGGGGGAGGCAGTGCTGCTCCTGGGCATCTTCCTGCCCGCAGTGACACCTATAGGCTGCTCTTTAGAGATGGGTGTGAGCAAGCTTGTAGGCAGTGAAAGAAATGGGCTGAGTGACCAACCTAATGGTCAGACTCACTGTTGCTTCATTTCTTCATTCTTCTTCTTTTTGTCTTTCCATTCCCCAGACCATATTGAAAACATACAAAAAACCCCCTACATTCCCTCCCCAGAGTTCTCAGATCCAGGCATGTTGTGCTAGACTCTTAAACCATTCCCAGTGAGGAGCAGGAAAACCTTAGGCTGAAAAATTTAAGAGCATCCATCCCTAAAACTGTCTCCTTCAGGGATTTCTGCAAGTCCAAAATGCTACAGTTAGAATCATAGAATCATTCAGGTTGGAAAAGACCTTTAAGATCGAGTCCAACGGTTAACCTAACACTGCCAAGTCCACCACTAAGCCATGGCCCTATGTGCCACATCTACATGTTTTTTGACTACCTCCAGGGATGGGGACTCCACCGCTTCCCTGGGCAGCCTGGTCCAATATTTGTCAACCCTTTCGGTGAAGAAGTGTTTCCTAATATCCAATCTAAACCTCCCCTAGTACAACTTGGGGCCATTTCCTCTTGTCCTATCACTTGTTACTTGAGAGAAGAGACCAACACGCACCTCGCCACAACCTGCTTTCAGGTAGATGTACAGAGCAATAAGGTCTCCCATCAGCCTCCTTTTCTCCAGGCTAAACAATCCCAGTTCCTGCAGCTGCTCCTCATAAGACTTGTGCTCAGTTAGATATGGTGGTAGTGTAAACCAAGAGGGTCTCCTGAGCAGAGGCTGGAGGTGCCCTGACATCCTCTCTGCTCAGCAGCAGAAGCATAAATAAAGGGAAGGTGGCTCTGGGTGAGGAGACTGAGATACAGCTATCACCCATTTTTTTTCTTCATCCAGGCTCCAAAGAGGAAAGGGAAGCCATGCAGAAAGCTTTGTCCTTCATACACCCTTCAGGAATGACACCTCGTGCACGCTTTGCTTCAGTTATGCCCAGGAGTGATGTGGACTCCAGGCCTAGAGTCCTATGTGACGCAGTTGCCAAGACTGGGCTCCAGCTTGAGATAACCCATAAAGAAGCTTTGTATCCTGGCAATCCACTTGAGTTGGCCATCACAGTGAAGACCTCTACTCCTGGGAGCTGGACCATCAATCTGGCCAGCTCCTGCCAGCTGCAGTCCTATACTGGGAAAGTTGAGGCTAGCCTTGGAAATGTCAAGGAGACCATCAAACTTGAAGGCAAATCTGGTAGGCACAGAAAGCATGCTGTGTTCTATGGGCTATTTACTATGGCAGCCTGGGGTTGCACTCAAGCTGGTTCATAATAGCTCCGCTATAGGTCAGTGCATGGCTCTGTATGGCATGAAGAGCAGAAATTCCCTGCCCGCTACCTACCTTTCTTGTCACTGCATTTGGGAGTCCCAGCTACAAACTGGGATCCCACCACAGTGGGGACCAAAACATGAAGGCCCTGTCCCTGCTGCAGCTTCAACGAGAAGGTTAGAAATACATCAGTGTGGGCAGACAGACATTTTCACAGTGCGAGCGAGGTGTGCTGGAGCATCTTCCTCCCATCCTTACTGTGTAAGCATCAAAGATGCCACCACAGGCTTCGGGTGCATCCATATGGGTGAGATCCCTCACAGGATATAGATGGCTGTAAATGGCAGCCTTTTCTTGTTCTTGTGCTTGCCACTCTAATGTTGATCAGCTGGTGGTGATGCTGGTGAGTGTTATTTTCCGAATTCTTCACCCAAGCAAATTTCAATCTCATGGCTGCCTGCCTGGCTGTTACCAAAAGCTGTTTGCTGTTCATTGCGTATCTTTGAGTGACCTGGGTTGCATTTCTGATCCCCAACAATGTGACTGAAATTTGCTAAACAAGAGACTAACGACTGATGAATAATTAACAGCACTTGCTCATTCCAAGTGCAAGCCACTCTCACAAAAAAAAAAAAATCTTTTCTGCTGGTGATTGCTGAGTGTTTTCATGCATATATTGTGGCTGTCAAAATGCAGCAAGGTAGGACACAGAGGTAGCTACCTACATTTAGTGATAAGGACAGGCATTTTATTTTTTTTTTTTTTGATTCCCAGAAGCCAGGAAGCCTTGTGGCTAAAGCAATGTTCAGTTTCCAGTGCTGCTGACTCCAGGGCTTTTCTGACCCACTGGAAGTTTGTCCAGGCAATTAAAATCTGAAGTGAAAGGAAAGCTGCTGATTTTATAGCAAGCAGTGCCTCAGAGAAACCCCAGGGGACACGGGCTTAAATGTACACAACCTCACGCTCCTCTGCGTCCTCCTGAGTGCCGGGGCAGCTGGGGATGACGGCTACCGAGATGCTGGATGTGAGCCCGAGCCAGTGCTTGGCTTGGCAGGGAGATGGTGTGGGCTCAGCCGCCCATCCCGTGGGCTGCCCGTGCCAGATATCACTTGCCCAGCCAGGGCTTTCCCCCGAGAGGCCTCTGGGTCAGGGCAAAAGCAGGATGGTCTCAGCAAATGCACCTCATCCCATGCCCCAGAGCACCAACCACCAGAGCCAACTTTGCCACACAATTCCTGGGCGTGTGATGAAGCACCTAGTTGTGTTTTCTCTCCTGCAGAGATGCAGGTCCCTCTGAAAATCGCACCTGATGCGTACATGAAGACGCTGGCCTCGGTGGAAGATGAAGTGCTCATCCATGTCACCGCCATTGCCGAGGTCCAGGGGACGGATGAGAAGCTCACCAAGGAGGTGACGATGAGCTTCGAGTACCCCCCCATCACTGTCCAGGTGAGGCAGCTGCCAAACTGGCTCCTCAGGGATGAGGATTAAAGCCCTGCTCACTGTAACTCCCAGGTGGTGCTAGCATTCTCAGGGGGATTTCCCAAACAGCTGCCTCCTGGGATGCTCAGTCCTCAACATTTTATTTGGCCATTCAACCTTTATTTGAAGGTTGAAAGCAGCCATGAAATGAAGATTTTATTGCCCCATCTAAAATGGGCAGGCAGAGGCTGCTGGAGGGAAGGGGATGGAAGAGGACAGTTTGTATGGGGCCCACCTCTGACCCCACAGCTCGATCTCCTGAAAAAAAGCTGTTGAGAAACCAGAGAGATCTGGAAATACAGCCGGTAGGGCAGAGCACATGGTGCTGTGGGAGGGTGGAAAGGATACGAGGGGGTTGTTCCCCACCATGCTGGTGGTGAGGAGCAAACCTGCAGCAGCTCCAGCATCTTTATTACCCCTCTAATCCCCGTATTTGGGTTTGTTTCTCTTTCCTTCTCTGCCAGATGCCAGAAACAGCCAAACTGAACAAGGAGTTCACCTGTGCCTTCACCTTCCAGAACAAGCTGAATGTGCCCCTGGAAAACTGCAAGCTGCTGGTGGAGGGCTTGGGCATATTTAAGATGACAGCGTTTGATGAGGGGTAAGGAGATGAGCCCAGTATGAAATGAGCGTGGCAGGACTCGGCTTTTTTTTTTCCTTCTTTTTTTAACTTCCCTTGAAGAAGTGGTTGGGGGATTTGGAGTAAGAGGGCTCCTTGCAAGCTATGTTTGAAACCGCACCACGTTTGGGCACAGTCCACACAGCAGAAAGACCCACACAGAGGCTGGCATGCTCAGGGCATTCAGGCATGACAGGGACTCTCCCTGTGCTCCTGCTGTGATGCCAGGTGCTGCCTGGCCAGTGTGACCACACCTGCTTCCTTTAGAGCTGAATTTAGTGTTTCAGCAGTATGGGGAAGCCTGGGGAAGGCCCCCAGGATTGCTAGGATCACCAGCCAGCGCCACTGTGCGGAGCCCTGCTTGCTGCATGTTGGTCACAGGAGAAGGGAAACACCCACCCTAAACACATGCAGCAGCTATTTCTTTAAGCAAAACAATTCAAAACCTGCAAATAAGAACCATAACTCATGCTGGGACTATTTGTTTTCTTCTTTCTCCTTAGGGATGTAAAGCCTGGTAGGGTTATTAAGTCTGAAATAATATGCACTCCAACAAGAGTAGGAGAGAAGAAAATGATAGCCAAGCTGACCTCGACCCAGGTCAAAGGGATCTCTGTGGAAAAGGCCATCACCATCACCAAGTAGGGTTGGTGCCTCAGCGGGGTGTAAACGGCAGCCTCACAAAATGCATTGCACCGCTGCATGTCTTGGGCGCTTCTTGCCTCCTTGATTGCTGGATAGTAATCTCCAAGTAAAGAGCAAAAATCCTATTAAGCTAAGTGAATTAAACTGACTTAAAGGGCACAACTGTGTTGATTGCAGTTAATTGTGATTCAATAAAGGCTGTTAAAATCAACTGCATAATTGTGTTGCGTGGCATTACCGGGTTGGGATGGCTCTGAGCCTGTGGGGGGACGTTCCCCCCTCAGGCCAGGGATCAGAGCTCATGAAGATGCTGGCTTCAGCCGGCAGTGGGTGTGAGCCCAGGGGTGTTTTGCAGCTGCTTGGCTGCCCTGGCTGGCAGGGCTGTGGTCCTACATGGGAGGCCACCCAGGGACCTCACTGTACCACAGGCTGCTGTGCAGCTCAAGCAACATTTTAAACAAAACCCTCCTGGGTGATTCCCTCTCCCTCCCAGCTGGGGAATGTACTGGCATATACCCTTTTTTGCCTTCAGACAACAAAAAGAAAAAAACCTAGCACAGTCTCCACAAACACCATTTCTCATACATCCTCCTTTCCCCCTACCCAGTTTCTTTTGGGATTTTTCAGGCGTTTTTGAAAGTACCATCTCCAGCATCACTACCAGTGCTTCCCTGGAAACACATAACCTCTCTCCTTCCCCTTCCACCCTGAACATTGCTGGAGTACACGTTGCACCTTGATGGTGATGTATGTCTGGAGCTCTTCCAGCCATAGTCACGTCAAAGGAGACAACAGCTGTGCACAGCTGGAGTCCACCTGGCCCTACTGCTGAGCTGCACAGCCCAGCAAGATCTGCTCTACAGCATCGCCACAACGTGGCCAGCAGCAACCAGGCGCTGGGGTTTCCAGCATTTCCACAAGGAAAGAGAGAATTAAACCCCTCTACAACACTGTGGCTCATTTATTTGCTTATTTAAAAGGCAAATGCTTTAAGTATTAGGGCTGCAGAGTGGAAAAAAAGAAAGGGCGACTATACCTGGTTATGTGCCACCCCAAAAAAAAAAAAAATAAGGAGAAAAAAAAAGGGAGGAGGAAGAAAATAAAAGGAAGAGGAAAAAAGGGAAAGAAAGGTTTTAACTACTCCTTTGTGCTTCAAACATTTAGGGAACACCTGGAGGAGTGCCCAGGTGGTGGCTAGGCCACAAAAGGCGATCAGGCTCCCCCAGCACCTGCCAGCCCTCTCCTCACAGTGTCCTGGTACCCCGTAGCAGTGTTGGATCCCTGCAAGGCCACCTCCGGTGGTGGCAGGGCCGGGAGTGGGAGCCCCTCTCCCCAGCCAGAGCGGGCGCAGCATCCATGCACGGCGACCACAGAGAAGGGAGGAGCAGGCAGTCCTTGGCAGATAAAGTATTAGTTCTTTAATAAGTACAATAATGACCAGAGGCATAAAAAGGAGTTAAAAACAGCAAAATACATATATTTTCAAGAGATGTAAATTCTTTACTTGCATAGAAAACCTGCTGTAGAAGACACCAGATAAGAAGTAGAAGAACGCTTTCCACATCTGCCACAACCTTGTCCACCATGTATTAACACCTCGCGCCGGAGCAGCGATGGGATCTCCAGCGGATTGCAGCACATGAAATGCTGTGCCTTCCCCAGGGCCCGGCAAGCCAGCGAGGACCACAGCAGCACAGCCTAAAGGTGGAGGCGTGATTTAACAAGGGACAAGGAGTGCATGGAGGGAAGGGAAGGAAAACCATGGGTTTGGTTTCAACTTCATGAAAATCACATTTGGTCTCAAGCTACCAGGTAGTCATTAAAGAAGGAGGTTTATGCCAGAGCTGTGGATAAAACCGATTTTTCCAACTTGAGAAGACTTTTACAATTTCTGACAGTTGACACACTATATGGAGACAGAGGGGAGATACACTGAGGGGTACTGGAACTTTGCAGGGGAGGAAGAAGAGGGGGACAAAGGAGACCGAGAGCCAAGAGACACCAGAACAACCAATTTGCTGGATGTAGGAAGTCACCCCACCAGGTCTTGGGGACACCAGAGCCAGGGCTGGGCTGGCATGGCTGTGTAGGGCACAGGGACATGTCCCAGTCTCTCCCTCGTACTATAACTGCACTGTGGGAGGAGAGGAGATGGCTGTTCTGGCTCTCACCCCCCTCTTCACACTGCTTTTCCATTTCAGCTATTAAAAAAAAAAAAAGCCTAGAAATGCCAGCACCTGAGGACCACCACGAGGTGGGCAACAGAAGTGAAGGATGCCTGCCCTCATGATGAGGTGAGCCAGGTTTGAGAGCGGTGGAGGAAGTATGCTGCCTCCATCTGCACCTACCCGAAGCCACATAAGTGAGGTCCGTGTCCTGAGAAGCATCACCAAAGCACAGGGCGAGGGGGTCTCGCCCAAGCTGACATCCCCATGCACCTGCCTCAAGGTGATTTTCAACCACCAAACGGTTTCTCCCCCCAGGACCCTGTAGCACCATTCCCACTCTGCAGACACAGCACTGGAGGCAGGGATGTTAACTGGATACAGAGGCTGAGCAGCAAGCCGAAATTGGAAAACATGAGCTAAAAAGGGCACTCTTACTTTTCCTCCTTCCACGCCCCTATTGCTCCCTATAGGAAATCCCTTATAGATCTGCGTATGTCCCTGATGTCCCTTTCCTGTGGGATTCTGACAGAGAGGAATGTAGGCTGGTGCAGGAGCAGGAGAGCTTCTTCCCTCACTATCGCACTGCTGCACAGAGCAATCACATTCAAGACCTCACATCTAAATGAGGTGAGAGGACACCTCAATCCCCCCAAATGTAGGGTGTTTCCCTTTACCAAAAAGGTTTTTATAAATACACAGGTCCTAATGGTTTTTTCTAAATCTGTTTTCCATTGAAAAAGAGGAGACATCCAGAGGGGATAGGGGATGAGACGACTGTTTGGGAATACCCCCTGGGTTTTAGCCAAGCTGTGCTCCTAACAGCCACGGCACTCGGTTTGCTCCCAAACCCTTTGCCAGAAAGAGGGACTGCTGTAGCAGAGGACAAGTCCAGGAGAGAATCTCATCCCTCCACAGTAGCCCTGAAAGTCACACCGTTAATATGTATTAAGATGCTTTTTTGGGGGAAAAAAAAAAGAGAAAAACATCTTGCACAAACTCAATTTGGTATTGCTTCTATAAATAATAAAAAATTCATCTAGGTCTTTCACAATACCATGCTTTTATCCCCAAAACTCCTTTCTCTTACTTTCAAGAGGAAGCAATTCTCTTTGGTCCACATTACAGGGGAGGGGGAGACAAAGTCAAGCATCTCCTTGTGGGGGGAAAAACAGGAGCACATCTCTAATATCCTGCAAAATTTACTGACAATTAAGCTAATGGAGATGACAAGAAGAAAAAAAATTGAAAACCAGTCTAAATTAAAACTACACTGACTGACATCTGGAACATGCCAAGTGCTTGTATGCAGTGGCTTGCATCACTTTGCATGACTTTGCTGCAACTATTTCCACCTGCAGTGACACTTTCTTTGAGCAATGCATGTTCCTTCTACACGTTCACCAACGTTCACCAGGAGCGGGCTGCAAAATTAGCGTAATGAAACCCTGCATAATGGCAAGTACTAATAGGACAGTATTAAACACCTCCCTCTCTTCTTTGACCGCAGAAACAGCCCCAGTGCCTTGCCTAGACAAGCTGCCTGCTTTCTGGGCTGCAGAGTTGTGGAGCAGGAGCTGCCTGGCCAATGTCCTACGTGCTAACGAACTGCAGCCCCTGGGTGAAAGCCTCCCCCCACCAGCAGCTCGACAACTCGGCCAGTGTTTGCCTGCTCTCTGCTGCGCTGGCCACCGGCGAATGCTCCCACCGACCCGGCACCACCACCAGGCCGCCAGCTCCAACACTGCTCGGCCAAGCACCACCAGTCTTGGGCAGTCCCACGAGCACAGAGAGTTAAAATTTACCCCGGAGATGTTTTGGAGCTCGTCCATCTGCTGCGTCAGTATGCCACCTCTGCTAAGACCTGAGCACCAGCAGCTTTCATAATCCAGAGGCAGCATCCATGGGATGAGCTAAAGAGGATGCGTTTTTCAAAAAAACCTTCAGAGCTGGGCTAATCTGACCATGGCGCAGGACTTATCATTTAGCCCTCCAAAAAGGCTGTAAGAACAAAAGATGAGCCAGACTCCTTAGGACTGCACATTTCTGGGAGGTGGGACCAAGCTATCTGACAATTATAAACTTTCCTTAAAGGCCACAAAAAGCTCAGGAAAGCAGTTGTCACAGGTCTGAAAAGGAGCTGATGAGTCTCATCACTTATAAAGCTTTCCCTGGAGATTTGCATTGCTTCTGCTAGTGCTGTACCTGGCTTCCAGATAAACACTCCTGAATTTTTTAATGCACCAAAAGTATGTTAAAGAACAACCCCTTGAATCTCCAGCACAAGTAGTTATTAAAAAAAAAAAATCTGAAAGCTGCTTTTGACATCTTGGAGGATGCTTTGCTTATTCATTTAACATTTGGACGGCAACGTCTCGAGCGAGAAACTGCTCAATTTCTTCTTGGGTCATTATTGCAGACGCAGGAGCTGCTGCCGCCACCACTTCGGCCGGCGCTGGGCTCTCGCAGTTCAGGTTCGAAAAGGGATTGAACCAACCCAAGGAGAAAGCACCACCGAATGCCAGCTTCATTCCTTCCCAGCCACTGATCTTCTCCCAGCTTGGCTTCTGATTTTTAAGACGCTCAATACCCTGCAAGAAGAGAAGAGTTTTGGGTCGTCTCACATTTATAGCAAAACTACATGTTCACCAACGTTCACCAGGAGCTGGCCATCTACAACCAGGATGCTATTCAGGTTTTAGTTAACAGTGAGGACAGGCATCCTGCGTTACTGAGTTTCATCCCTGAATTTAACAACAAAACCCTAAACCAAGACCAAATTCATGGACAATCTAAATCTCAGAGACTTATTTCGGTACGAGGTGCTATCGATTTTTATGGCAAAGAGATAGCTTCTAAAAAGCCAACCCTTTCGGAAACATGGATCTCTTACCCTGATGCTTTTTGAATCCCTTCAAGGAGTAACAAGATACATTTTTAACTTAAAATTTCACCTTATTTAGGCACCTTTACAAAAGGTCAGATACAGGCAAAATACTGCAGTATTTTGCAGTATTTTCCAGCGACCAGGAATTTACCAGGGCCACATCTAGGCTTGTCACTAGAAGCTGACATAAGAACAAGCTTACTCTGCGCCAATTAAAAGCAAATATTTAAGAACACAATTTCCATTTAACAAATTGTCAAAGACAAATCACAATACAAGCCAGATACCCGCTGGGAGGTGAGGAAGTCTCTACAGGTGGAAGAGGAGGTCTCAAAGCAGGAGGACGAGCCTTGGTCAGTCAAGGTTCTGATTCATTCTCCCTCCAAGAACATCACTTTTAGTAACATAACCAATTTGATCGTATTTAAATAACAGGTCCATCAAATTCGGGCAGCAACATTTTTCCTGGTAGTCTTCTCCATGTAGAAAGAAGGAACTAAGATTTTTTTTTTTTTTTTTTTTTTTTTTTTTAAGGCTACCGCTATGTGAAATAGGGCATAATTTTTTTAGGCCCACCTTCTGCATCAGGTAAGAGAGGAGTCAGATCTACAGCTGCATATGATATGCTCACAATGGTATACAAGCAACCACATAGAAACTCTGTTCTTAGAGAAGCAAGGATACTGGATCCAAGTTTTGAGATACTCAGGACAGGAAAAATGAGCAAATTCAGTGAAAACCATTTAAAAGCGCAGTTTTAGAAGAGCTGGATGAAAAATACACTTGTCACGTTTTAGTTCTGCAGGTTTTCCCTAACGACCCACAAAACCTTTCAAAGCTTTGCAGAGGGGGAAATGAATACACGCACCAGCTCAGTGGCACGACAGCTGCGCTCGCAGTAAGCCTTATAAATAACACGACATTTTAATATAGCAGCAGCTTCGTTTTGCAATAACATTGAGTCAGCATGAGCAGGCCCAGGAGAAAACACACCGTAAAACGAAGAATTATGTGCAAGGCTTTTGTAAGCTTCATTCATGCCCCGTTTCTTGTGCTGACTGAGGAGAAATCCAGCAGCGAATGTGCAGAAAGAAATGACACAATACCGAAGCAGAAGTCTTCAGGGTTGCAATTTTGGGAAAAGTTCAAGCCCTGAAGCACAATCGTGCATCTTGCATCGCTATGCACAGGCACGTGTCCCTTTGCGCTGCTCCCAAGCTTGCAAATGCACGGCTTCAACAGTTCCAGGGAAAATCCCTTGCAGCCCCCGGCCCCTTGGGACGAGGCACTTGGTGCTGCCGCGGCCAGTGCCAGTCCTTACCTCCCTGCCGGGCAAGCCGGGAGAGGGGCAGCGCTTGCGCACTGCGGAGCAGAGCCTTGGCAAAGCATTTTAGCACTACCATGCGCTTTTCCTCCAGGATACTCTGGTTCCAGTGCCCTGCAGCCGTGCAGCCAGGAGGCAGATGGCTTTTGCAGCTGAAAGCGGAGGAAGACCTTTGGTCGTCAGCTGCTCCTTAGCAAACTGCAGAGGTTTCTAACGCGTTAGTAACAAACCATCACCGTGGCTGCAGCATTTATTGCTTAAGTATCTAGAGAGAAGAAAAACAAGTAGCATGGGGCAGGAGGAGATACAGACACCAACCACTGAAATCCTTCCCCAGCAGCACAAGCTTTAACCCCGCTCTCAGTCACATGCATAATCCAGTTCGATCCATGCTGCCATCTAAATTGGGAATAAGGATCTGGAACGCTTCTGGGCAGCACCCTTCTATTCCCTTCCCTCCCCAAAAAAACATCATTCACCTGCTCTGAACAGTATCTGCTAACCAAGGCGACAGGTGAGGTTAGGCTGAGGTTGTACTGACACCAGATTAGGGAGCGGTTAATCAGAGCAGGCAGGAGCATACTTTCTCCCAGCCTGACCTCACTAATCCCTTCAGGGCACGTATTGAAAATGAGCAGAAGTTTTAAAAATTGTATCATGGTCTAATTTTGGCTGCCGGCCCCACGGTCAGTAGGGTGTGAGGTTTTTGCCTTAAAAAAAAAAATAAGGGGAATGGAAAGAATGCACAGCTGTTGAAGACATTTCATTACAGTTTAATGAAACTTTTTTTAAAAAAAATATATTTACCCAAAATCTCTCACCATTATTAGAAAGTGAGAATTTTGTATTTCAAATTAAACCAACACCTGTTGCTCTTTCCCATCATGCAGCTATTTCACCTTAAAAAAAAAACCACTCAAAGCATCATCTTTCACTATACCAAATTACATAATTTTGAACAAACACTGGAAAGAGAAGACATACATAGAGAAATATAAAATACTGGACACTCCCATTTCAGTAAGGGGTACAACATTGCAAACGCAGGGACAGTAAGACACGGTTGACCGGTTACCACTGCGATGCTGTACGATATACCCTGTTCCTCCCACTACTGCCCTCAGTATCTGCTCCTGCACAGTGCCAGAGGAGGATGCTGGGCTGCGTGGCCTGACCCAGAAGCAATCTGCAGGACAGTTCTCGCGTGTTAGAAGAAATGCATTAATTTCTTTGAATACACTTTTAGAATCCAAAAGGAAAGAGCGAACAGAACAGGCAAGCATTGTAACAATTTGTCCATTAGGGGGAAGACACAGGAAGCCTTGCTAGCAGAAATCATGATTAAGGCAGACTTTCTGTACAGCAGTTCCTTGCTCTCATTTCTGCTTGGAGCACTGCTTAGCTTTTCAAAAAAGTACCCTGCCTTTGCTCGAGTTTGTCCTTCAATTTCTCCTGGCCACACTAAAACAGAACTAGCACCTGAAATCAGGTAGTCCTGTCTGAGAAAATACTTCCCATGAGCAAATTGGTAAGTCTGCCTTTCTCATATTAATATTGACCCACATTTAGTATCATTCAAATTGCACCACCAAGTTGTACAGTGCAAGTAAAACTGAGGAGCCCCAGCAACCGACACACCCACACGACAGGTACCAAAGGACATTTCTGCAAGCTGTGATGATGCCTCATTTACAATTAAAACCGTTTGAAAATATCAATACTACGTAACACTGTTTAACAATTTGCATTTGTCTGAAACAAGAAAAACTGAGTAATTACACAATTTTTTCGCAATGGTCAAAATGCCAGAACAACTAACCAATCTTCCTCCAAAATGGAGAGTGAATAAGGGCAATTCAAAGAAACCAAAACTGGAATGTGCACCAGTGGAATTTATAATCAAACCAATTTTTAAAGCAATGAACTGCACAGAGGTGCATTCATTTGTTAAGTGCCTAGGTGACTAAGGCCTCCCCCCCCACCAATACATTTGATTTTGTGTCAAGACAGTTTTAGGGCCGGATTCTCTTTTCAGGTTACCACCTGCACGTGCCTCACCAGCTGAGCCGATCCCAGCCAAAGATCCAGCCCTTAACCATTAAGCTGGGAACATTCTCTGAAAAACACCATTGCATACTAAAATCAGAGCTACATATTTATTTACAACAGCTTTCCACTATCAGCAGTATCAGCGCTATAGAAACAAAAGCTGAACTTTTCCTGCACTTCTCTTCATTAAGGAAATGAGTATGCCAAGGCCACATTTCCTTCACAGCATCTTCCCACCGAGGCACAAGCGCAGCCTGCGGCTCCCTCCGTGCAGTCCTGCAGCAGAGGTCACAACATACTCCTGATGATCTAACCCTGAGCAAGTAGGATTGCAGAAACAGCCCATCTACACAGCGCAGCAGTTTCTGACAGCCATGTCCAAGTGGTAAAATAAAACCACTGATTAACAGATCAGTATATTACCGATTAACTAATTTTTAAGCGTAAATGTTGAACATTCAGTTAATTAACCTTTATATGCTTCTGCCTGCTTGAGTGCGGAAGTGAAAGTTCAGAAAAGCATTACAGATTTTTCCCAACATTTGAAGTGAAGAAAGAAAATAAGAATAACAAACAAGTTTTTGGAAAAATTTTATTGCATTTCTTTTCCATATGGAAGCATTGACAGATTGAAAAGATGCAGCATTCACATTACTTCCAAAATGAGACATCCATTAAATTTTTTCTTCCCTGATTTCCCTCCCTTCCCTCATGGCTTTGAAGCAGTCTAAACAGGTCGTTTTCAAAAAAAATACCATTTTATTTTAACCCAAGGAATGAAAAGATTCCTTGGAAGTCATGGACACAGCTGATTTGTATTTTTCCTTTGTTTGCAATTATTTGATGAGCCCATGGGATTCATGATCCAAAAATATAATAAAATTCCTGCCTGAACACAAGATGTCAGTTGTAGTTATGAATGGTTTAGCTCTACCCGTTTTTGGAATGCCTTCTGTCCGTCCCACTTTCATCAACACACAGTTCATAACAGTATATGCATGCTCCTTACCATCAAAATTTCCCACTTTAAAACACTTACACATATAAGTGTGTGTGTTTACACACATACACATGTATGCATAAATATGAGAAAAGATTTACAAAGCTCTAAAACAGGGCAATGCTAAGAATATAGAATCAATCACCCTGGTACACCTACACATCCCGTCAGCATTAGTCTTTAGAGTAGTCTGGGCATTCATATCAGTTTTTCACGTTAACACTGTTTAGCAGGCATTGCTCTAACAACTCGTTTACCAAGACAAACACTCACAAACAAGATGATTCTGCTATTCTAAACACTTGAAAATTAGATTTCTTTCTTTCTTTCCTGCAATTGTAAGGCATTTAATAATCCAAAGAGTCTTCTAAATCTGCCACAGTTACCCTAAGAGGGCAACAATTTCCTGTGCACAAGGGAGGGAACATACAAAATAACGCCAGAAAGATGGAATCAGTTCTGTGGCTGGAAGGAAAAAGGAGGGTGGGGTGGGAATTGGTGTTGGCAACATTTGTTTTAAGTACTTTAACTGTATGTGATCACCAGGTCAACTGGCTCTCTTGCTGTGTCGCGTTCTTGTCTTGCACCTTTTGGTAAGTGAAGTGTCTGCTTCCCCGTTCAAGTTCACTTATGAAAGAGCAATGTGCTCCTTCAGGAAGTCCAAAGGTGTCTGTGTAGGGCTGTTGGCACTCATATGTCTTCCACAGAGCTCATCACAGTCAGGAGACAGCATGAGAATCTATTCAGAAGAGGTGGGTCATGACAGAGGAAGAGCATCCCCTTCACATTAGTTATGCCATACAGAAAGCAGAGAGAAACAAAGGCCAGTGAAGTTAACAAGATTAAAAAAATTAGAAAGACAAAAAAAAAAAAAAAAAGAAAAGCAGCAGCAGTTTCAGCCAGAGATACAGAGTTATCTAAAATTGTGGAATACAGGGCTTTTTTTTCTCTGCAATTATCAGCCATTTAATAGACATAAAAAAGTTTGTTTTGCTTTTTGTTTTAAACATTCATGGAAAATTTGTAACAGTAGTGCTGTAATATGTTTCTATTTTAGTGGAAATGCTGGTCAAGAATTCTTCAGACCACATACTGGTACGGGTCTGCTTTTCCTTGGTCTGGTGTTGCGAATGGGCTAAGCCATGCTATAGAGAACGGATGGCCAAATACTGCTTTCATGTTCATCCATTTTGTTTTTTTAGCCCATCTTCTCTCTTCCTTTTTCAACTGTTCTATTCCCTGAAAACAGAAATATCACATTTTCAGTCAAACACTCAGATTTTGTAGTTCTGGATTTGGGGAAAGGTCTACTCTCAGTTACTCCTTATCCAAAGTGTGGAATAAAAAAGTAAAAATGCATCTATAATGCCTTTCCTTTTCTTCTCATTGTTTTATACTAAAAAAAGTCTTAAGGATAGAAAGTATTTCTTGGAAATACTTTCATTTTGTTCAGGCCTAAATATTTCATAAACCTTTTAAAACCTGCCCTCCAATTGCCTCTGATGTCAATTAAAAAAAAACACACCACCTAAAACCAAACAAAAAAGTATGTGCTTTAATGGCTGAAAGCATTATGTCCTATCCAGGTGGAAAAGTTTTAGAGGAAACCATTATAAGCTTGCAGACAAAAAAAAAAACCCAAAACCAAACAAACCCACAAACCCAGAGATATTCTCTATAATGCTCCCAGATTCACCAAGCAAGTTCAGGAAGTGCCCATGGCTCAGTGTAGCTGACTCTACCTGGTGCCTCTTCATGTTTCACTAGAATCACTGCTCAAACATGCATGGGCTGACAGCAGGGAGAAAGGGTTAAATAAGATACCAATTTGAGAGAAATCATTGGCATTGTTTAGTAAAGGTTAGAGGAAGAACAAAAATAAGCCATCAAGCAATCAGCTGAAACATTCACTAGTCAATCATTTTAAAAACATATTGTGTCTAAAACCCACAAAGTAAATTTGGTCTTTCAGGAAAGCTATGCCTGGCTGCCACAAAAGCAAAATGAACGAGTGTAGTCACTGGAGAGCGTTACTCTTCCACAGGTAGCAGCAGCAGGCAGATCACTCTGTTCTTTAACTTCAGATCTTTTGCAAGGTAAGCTTCTCCTGACCTACATGTCTCTCCTGTGCTACGGATTAATGCACTGTAATACGTCTGTGTGTCTCAAAGTACCACCTCTGGGAGCTCTGCAGAACACAACATGGGTCAACTGCAAGAGTTGTGCTGATCCCTGGTAAAAGCCACCTCAAGAGACAACACCAAATACTAGGGGTCTGGGTCCCTTCAGGCAGAAAAGAACCATCTGGGTGGGACAGCGTATACAAGATGGGGAATGAGGTCTCCCAGTGATTGGAAGAGGAAGATGAGAAAGGGCAAAGCACAACCCTGTCTCTAAAATGTGAAGTAAACCACTGCAAGAGACCACACCAGGAAGAATTTCACCTGGAAATATTCCTCTGCTCAAAACAGATTGCTTGCTAGACGCAGCTGGCTCAATGCTAGCAATTCAACAATGAGACGTTCCACAGAGCAAAATCCTTTCTGGTACATATTAAAAAAAAGAAAACTAAAATGAAAACCTACAACCCAACAGCGGGAGACCATATTTCATTTTTTATTTTAGATTGTGGCATTGTTCCTTTAACATCTATGAGTTCCCAGAATTTGAGGGGAAGGGAAAATTGGGGGACTTATTTGGATGCCCATCTGTAGGAAATGGCTTCTAAAAATTCTTGACAGGTTTCAAAGATTGAGAAATTCAGATGATGTTTTCACAGGCAGCATTGCTAATTTATGCACTTATTGATAAACTCAAGCTCAGCAGGATCTTGTTGTTCTGTACGACACTGTACTTCTTCCTGGGGCTCTCCCCACCAGAAAGGACAGTGGAAGTCTTCCTCTGAACACAGAAGAGTCACAATGCGAACATCAGCCTCTTGCAGAAGCCAAGCAAAGTACTTGTTTGTACAAGAAGTATTGCAAAAAAGACTCTGGAGTGACAGGCTCATACAGTCTATAATGCTCTCCAATGGCAGCAAAAATACCTATTCTAGCTTCAGCTGGCCATGGGCAAGCAAGTGAAGGGGAAAGAAAACTAAAGGAGACAGGGGAGGAAATAAGAGTTGTCACTCTTTTAAGACTGTCACTTCTCTTCAACCACTCCAGTTAATTCAGATATCTGAGCATGCTTGGTGAAGGCCAGCAGTATTCACACGTGTGGGAACATCCCCAGGAGTCACCAGTTCCATCTTTACAGAAGTAGGCAAATGCAGGGATATACGATGGACTGCAACACTACTACGTAACTTCTACTGTGCCATCTTTGAATGGGGGACAACATGGTGGCTTTGCAGCAGACAGTACCCAGCAGGTTCCTGGATGAGCCTACTCCACTCCCTCTTCTCTTTCCCTCTGGCAAGAGTTTTTGAACCCTTTAACAGGCAGCTAAAACTGGAAATCTAGACTAAAAGAAGAGCGTGTGTGTGTGTATCCCTCCTCCACCTACTAATCTTGGCTTACCAGCACTGTAAATAGTGCCAAGCCGTAACAGTGACACCAGGGGGGACACAGCTGAATTTCAGACAATACCACTGTAAAA
Organism: Morus bassanus; assembly: GCA_031468815.1. Lineage (NCBI taxonomy): Eukaryota > Metazoa > Chordata > Aves > Suliformes > Sulidae > Morus > Morus bassanus. The sequence continues at coordinate 49,606,078 of CM062567.1, read as the reverse complement.
GTACTTCATTAAAGGAAAAACGTTCTCAGATCCACAGGGACAAATACTCTGTAGAGAGTAATCCCCGTTACCAATGCCTACCGTATCAGAGGTACTGTCAACACAGCATCCCAGCCAACACATAGGTGTACGCTACTTCTCACAGTAACTTCAGAGAGCACAACCCAGCACTGTGCTAGCTCAATTTATTACACTGAGTCTTTCCTCAAAGGTTACACGTACATCAACTCCCTGTGCAATGAGACAAAACCCTGTAGCCCTTGACTGTTTATACAAACGGTGAGAGAGACAGGGTAAAAGAGAGAGCATGTGACACCCACCGTTTCATCAGTGCAGATGGAGTGTACTTGGGTCCCAAACATAACCGAGGTGAAGATGAGAAATAGGAGAGCCTCGAAACACAAGAGAATGAGAAGAATCACTGTAGTTGGCGGAGAGAAGGAACTGCATTCTGTGAAGACAAAACAACACAGTTGGAAGGGGAGAGATCAGGTAATGCAGCAGCTGCAAACACCTGCTAAGCCACGAGTTTTCTATACTCAAACTGCCCAAAGAAATTATATGATCACCATTCTCAAAAAGGTGCACAGGGAAGCTCTGACATTCTTGAGGATATTCAACAATGAAATGATCACTCCTGCAAGTTCAAAAAAAAAAAAAAAAAGGCAAAACAAACAAAAAAACCCCACCCCAACACAAAACCAAAAATCCTGCAACACTTCAAGAATGCAACTTTCATTCCACTGAGGTGTTTCCCCAGTACGCTAGCTAGGGCTCCACTCTACTCCATTTCACCTGTAGCTTCTCAAACCTTAATCTTAACGGATTTTCCACAGTGATAAAGTCCCATTAGAAATCTCAAGCTGGTGGTCTGGACACAAGGATAATTATTTCTGTAGCACCAACATAAAACCAGAGTATGCTTCCTTTCATAACTGCTCTGTCATAACCTAAAGAAGGGCAGATTAAGCCAAATTCTTATTTTTTCCTCATACTCTATAGTGCAAACTCAGGCAAGAGCTGAAAAAAAAAAAATCTGAGAAGGTAACTATAGAAGAGGAGCAGAAGAAAGGAAGAGGAAGGAAAATGTTATAGGGCAAAAATCATAGTGTTGGGTGTTGTAAATGTCAGAACATCTCCAGATTTTTCTGCAGTCCAAGAATGAGTATCACCGAAACCACCATTTTTCTCATGAGATGTTAAGCTTTAACAGATATACCACAATCAGGGGCTAACACAAACAGCACAAATCCAAGGCAGCTGGAACAACAGATCCACCTCTCAGAACTGCTCTGTTCTGCCACCTAAACGTGGGACAGGTGGGAAAGTGCTTCCCCCACGGATACAGGCTCTGAGAAAGCAAGCAAAGGAAACCATCTTTTGATGTATCCTTCCCCTATGGCCCTGGCCACTGTAGTCAAATCCAGATGTTCTCAGTGACAACTGGCAGCTGTTTTACAAAGTTTTGAACTGCAGAACCTTGTCAAATTCAGTTCATATGTGTAAATGTACCCATCCTCTGCACTACTACAAACTAAACCCAGTCATTATAGTGAATGACACAACTGAAATTGCAAGAAAAACTAAGCTAATGCTCTTCCAAAAAAAATCCACAAGCAGCACACACACTCTTTGACAGCTTGCTGTTTCACTCAGCATTACCTAGAGGATTTCCTATATCCATTTGTGGTTTTAAAAACACATCTCAACTGGCTTTGAGAAAATTTACTCACTGGCTGCTCGAGTGAGGGTTGTGTTTTTTCGTTTGTTTGGTTTTGTTTGGTGGTTTTTTGGTTGGTTGTTTGGTTTTTTTTTTTGGTTGTGGTTTTTTTTTTTTGTTTTTTTTTTTTTTTTTTTGTGGAAAGGGATTGTTTGTTCTTGTGAGGGTGGATTTTTGGATCTGAGTTAGCATGTTTTCCTGGCAGTCTTGCAAGAATGATTCACATTACCCTTAAAAAAAAAAAAAAAGGATACACGTTCTTCTTATTTTGTGTTAGCATTCAGGAAATTAGTGCTGTGTTCATGTCAACAGTAGATTGTTGCACACATACTATCTAGGCGTCTTCACATCTCAGCTTCTCCCTAGGCAGTATCAGGCTTAAGTTGAAACAGGACTTTTCAGGACAAGATCCCAGGAGGTCATAAAGATTTATGAAGTTCCAGAATTGATCATAAAAAAAATAACAGAGATTATCACAGCAGAGCCCTGAGAGCATTCTTCTGAAATCAGCATAAAAGGGGTCGCCTTACAAACAAACTACATTATAAGGTCTTATTCATAGGTTAATCTGGTATTTTAATGAGATATTTTGTTAGTACTTACTTGTCCAGTCTTCTTCAAAGCAATACAAGAAGTGAAACCCCACCATGATTAGAGCATGCAGGGAAATCAGTGCTATATACATCTGAAAAATAAAGGATGTAATATAGGTATCAGGTAAGTTTAAAGGCCAAAGTGCTACATCTTCCAAACACTTTAAATAAAGCAAAGTGTTAAGACTTGACAAAAAAAAAAGAAAAAGAAAACCAAAAAAACCAAAACCAAACCACCCCAAAACCCACCAAGCCCTCCCATCTCCCTAAACAAGAACCCTGAAGCTGGCAAATACCAAGACTACACAGACTCACTCTGGCCTTACTAACAGCTCTGACTGCACAGGAGGGAGACTGTTTAACTCAAAGCCAACTGGACAGAAAACCCAGCTTCCTGCGCCCCAGCGCAGCCTTTCACACAGCCTACTGTCCTCATCTCTGCTGAGCACAGCACAACTTTCAAAGAACAGCAACTCTCTGACATCAAGGTCTCATGTTGTCAGAGTGTACATCCTTGCTCTTGAGAGCACTGCAGTTTCCCAGAGAAACAACAGCTAATTTGTTTTAACCACAAAAAGCACGTTATCTATTTTCCAGCATGAGTTTCAGAAATTTTTTTTAATAAGTATTTTTCCCTGAGGCAGACACTGGCATGGAAAGTTTCTCAAGCTTTAATACTTTGTACTTAATCCTTTTTGGCTTAAATTAGGTCTTAGCTTTGTAACAAAAAGCTTTAAACTATACACAATGCTACACATAGACTACAATTTACCAAGACAGGGCTAAAGAAGATGATTCTCCTGAACCTACAGACTCTGACAAAGGTCAGCAGATATTAGAAGTAAGAGAGATTTTGTTACAGTAAACCCCTATGGAAGGAGTAGAAGGTGATAGGAGAGTATTTTGTTTTTCCCTGCAAGCTGAGCGTGCTGCTGTTCTTTCACCTCCTCAGGTCTCAAAAAGAATAACCAAGAACAAGAGAACAACCAAGTTGTTTCTTTCAACTACATTAACTGTTTAATACAGCCTGCTTGAAAGTAGATGTCAGTTGTAACAGAAACAGAAATCCTTTTGACAGGATTAAAACACCTAGCTGACTCCTCACGGTGAAAGAACACTTGCTCAAGGGAAATAAACAGGATTCGGTTTGTTCTGTAATCCACATCCTAACAAACCACACCATAGAAGAGTAAGCCTTTCCACTCAACTGAAAATCTCCCCCTTTTTACTTGGTAATATGAGAATGTTCTTCCTTGAACCTACAGATGTCTCAAGAGATTTATTAATAAAACAGAGCACCACTGAAACTCAGCCTTGTAATGTTCACGCTACTCCCACGGGTTATTTGCAGTTTGCTTTGATGAAACAGATTTCAACCCTTCCATAAATATGTAGTATTCATGTTTGCGCTCCTGTTTTCTTACTCATGATGCCACAAATATAGTACAAAAAGTCAAACACCTCCTTGGTTTTCAAGTATGAAAATAAACCAGTTGCAAGTAAAAGATGGCTAATTCTTGCCCAAAGGGGATGCAGACTTCCCACTCCGCGCTTAAGATGTGGCAACAGCTCCTATTACACGATCCCACACAGGTATTCATACAACTACAACATTTAGGAACCCTACATATGGCCTCGGACCCTATCAGCCACAGTACTGTGTAAAAGGGTGGCCCACACCTCAAAGAGCTCAACGCCACAATAAACTACTCACATTACAAAACAGAGTGCTGAACAACTGTCAACACAAACCTCACGAAACCCTGGCAAATAGTTCCCTGTGATGCCTTTTCCCCCATTGCTATGTTGTGTGTGTTCCCTAATTAGCAAAACAAAGTCTGCAACGGTTCCCTGTAACTGTTCTGAAACAAGAAAAAAAAAAAAAAGCCAGCCAGCCTTCGGAGCTGCTTCACACACAGCATTTCAGTGCTGCCCACTGGACAACCTCAAACACCACTTGCAAAATACTTACTGTAAACAGTACAAAGTACTTCTGGTTATTCTCTCCTACACAGTTATTGACCCACGGGCAGTGATGGTCCATTTTCCGAATACACCTCTTGCAAACACTGAAAGAATACAGGTCTTTATTTATAGCACATTTCATTCCAGGAATACAAGACTTCACAGGGGTTTGGGGGACACAGAAATCAAAGGGAAGATTCAGAGGTGAAATTTGAACCTAAATAGATTTACTGGTCATCACATTTATATTTGTGGTTTGCTCACTTGACTATGTCTGTTCAAAATGAACCATACAATACCAAATCACCATTGTAAAAAATTAATGCCAAGTAAGACACATTCACATAATATTCACATCAGTGGTTCTGCTAAAACATGCTTTGAACAATACATTCAGGCAGATGGAAAAAAAAAATTCACTCTTTTAGTTTAGTTCTAACCTATTTGGTCTGTGAAAACGTCCACAGATAAAAAAACAAACAAAAACCAGAAAGAGATGAAAAGCAGTAAAGAATAAAGATATTTTTCAGAGTTCCTAATAACAGACTAAGGTTTATTTACTAACATTAGCTGGTAGCAGGAACTTGCAAAAAAAGAAAATTAAATAAAACATTAGAAAAGATTCTTGACATTAAGGTAAGGCACACATTAGTGTAAAACAGTTGTGGTAGTCGGTCAGGAAGACAGTACCACAATATACATTCAAGGTAAAATTAGATGTTAAAGCACTTCACAAAACCAGACTAATAAAATCAAAATTCAAATTCTTGCCAGCATGCACATTGTGGCTTGAAGTCAAATAATTAAAAGATTATTACTTCGTCTGAACATCATTCTCTTGCTTAGTCAGTAACTGCTTCAACTCACATAATAAAGGAAGTCTTTTTCTCTGCTGCTTTCTCATATGATAGGAGACGAAAGGCAGTCTCCTGATACCACATTGCACAAACAAGCACAGAAATCAAATATGAAAAAAAGCACAACACCCCAAAACAAACAAACAATAGACCCAGAAAGGAAACAGCCATTCCAGAACAATTCTGGCAGCACTGAAACAGAAAGGATCCACGCCTCTGCTAACTTTATTTTTCTTCTTATAACAAAAAATATTTTAACCTTAATATAAACAATAAACTTCAACACCCAAATGCCTAAGGGAAACTCAAACAAAAACATAAACACTTTCTTATGAGCACGTATGAATAAATAATAGAAAACCTCTGTCAGAACAGCCTTGCACTCACTCTACATGATGGAAGGGAGTAATCCCCATGGACACATCCCGTGCCTGAAAAACAAGTGAATTGCAATATCCCTGAACCCAAATGAAAGGTTGGTCGGGCAGGCCCCAGCCTCTCAGCATGGGGCCGGATGAAGAGCTGCTTCTCCTCGGGCAGGCACAGGTACCCTATTACCTGCCAGCCTCAGGTGCAGCGGACAACAGGAAAAGCCTCGTTTTGCTAGAATAAGCAGTTTGAAATTATTTTTGAGCTACATGGGGACTAAAATCAGCTGGCACAGTAGAAACAATTTATCTGCCAGATTACATCATATTTCATATAACAAGTATCAATTACTGGCTTAAAAAAAAGGGGGCGGGAAGGCAGGGCACGTGGTGTAAAGCAGGAGGATGCCTCCCTGTGGTCCAATTTACTTTGTGCAGACGCGCACACACTTCCCTTGGGTTCTGAAAGTACCCAAGCAACCTCTTCAATTGCTCCGAGGTCCTAGTTCCCCCGAGGGACAACCTGAAGCAGCCAAGCCAAAGATGACCTCCATGAAGGAGGCAGCAAAGGCTGAGAGGACAGTTTTTATTCCATGCATACATACCAAAAGCAATTGGATGAGAGGCAGAACGTGAAACTAGCTGGTGGAAAAGGAAACTCAGAAATGAAGACTGAAAACTATAGGCAGCAGGGATTGCCCATACTCAGACATGCTCCCCCTGCTCAACCATCCAGCTTCCAAATGCTAGAAGAAGTACTTTGCTGGGCATGGGGGACTCACAAAATAGCACACGAATCAAAAAGCACTCTTGTCCCTCGGGCATACAGCTAGCAGTACCTCCTGCTGGCGCATACGCACAACCTTGACCTCTGAAATTCCAGTAAATCCCCCTACCCCACAAAAAAATGTTTCCTTGAAGATTCTCAACAGCATCAGTGCTCAGTGGGTCAGTTTCTCAAATCTTAATATCTATAAAGTTATCTTAAAGCATAGAAATAAGGACCATGGAGATGACGTTTTGCATTTCGCCAGTCTTTTTCATTTATCTACACTGTGAGCCATCAGCAAGACAGCATTTTAGATGCGAAGTTTCATTCATAATTGAAGAAGTGTCAGAGAGGATTTTACAGTAGCATTAATAAGTGATAGGCATGATCACATTGCATCTGCTGAATAACCAACTCCTGATTTTGATTAAAATAAAAAAACAACAAAAAAGAAAAACATTTGCAAACTAACGGTCTGAAAATAAATATGAAAAATGCAAACAGCAGAGCAAGTTTGTTCAGCTCTGTATCACATATTCCTCTCCCCACAAGACATGTAACCATGATATGAGTTCTTCCAGTATGTATTGGGTTTTGAGCAGGTAAGGAAGGGACACCAGCGCAAACTCATTAACTACTTCCTGGAAAGCAGGTTCACTTGTTTTAAAAGCAGAAGAGAATTTTAAGATGTAGTTATTTTTTTCTCACTGCCTTTAGTGCTAAAAAGCTCACTACCAGTTACTTTCTTCAGGGAAGTTTATCCCATCAGAAAAAGAAAGGACATGACAGATCAGTAGGCACGCTGATCTATCACAAAGCACAAAACAAAGTCACAGTACTCAAAGAAAATGCGGAAGTCGGAAGTCTTAAAAAAATACATATAGTTACCTGAACTTTATTTTTAACTTAACTATCACTTCTAAATAGAATCTACAGTTAGACAAATGGGTTTGTGAATAAAAACAGAAAGGACACTGACCTTTTGAGAGACATCACATTTCATGGATTTCTATGTATTCCGGTATATAATGTCTCTTTTTAAGTCATGTTTACATGAAAATTTATGGAATGTCAATTACAAGTCTGCTGTCAGGCTGCATTCATTTTAAGTGTTTCTCACTTTGCAAGAAGTGGCCCCAGCCTGCTATAGATGAAAACTTGTCAAAAAAGGCCTGAGATTTTTTCAGAGAAGCTTGAACGTGTCTTGCGCTATTGGCCACAGAATTTGGATGCCAGTCTCTCAATATAACCACTCAAGTCTCAGATTCCAGTAACAATTTGGATCAAGGCACACTGGATAATTCTTGAAGTCTTGATAAAAGAGCAATCCTCAAAAACTTTACCTGCAGTGATGTGCTCTGTCGGGTTTGATGCTACAACACTTTGGGCACTTGTAAACCACCTGTCCTGGCTTTAGCTGTAAACTCTCGATGAACTCCTTTGTGGCATTACCTTTGGGTACAGCACCCTGCAAAAAAAAAAAACCAAACCAGAAGATTAACCTGTGGACATTGCAAGTGCTGAGACCAACAGCATGATTTAAAACTATGGGAGGAGAGGGATGAGAAAGAAATAAAAACTTCCCTAATATCAACAGAGCTTCAGGAAGAGCACGAAGACTCAGAAAAAAATTCAAATGAGCTCCTAACATATGGAATCACATACTTAAACATAATTTTGGTTGGTTTTGTTTTTTTAAACATCAGTAAATCCTCACTTAAGCAATTAGTCTTTTGTAATCCTATAGTAACCCTAAAATATGTAAGAATCCTCATCCCTCTCTTCACATCTATCAACAAATTTATCATGCCAGTGTTTTATATCACAAACTGGAAACCGCAGATGTTTTATTCCAGTAGAAGCAACTACTTCTGAAGTATCATCATGTACATTAAGAGCTGCTGGTAAACGCCTCATGTATTTATAGCTATGCTTCCATTGTGTATTTGTTATTTAAATTAGGGTTTAACATTCAAACAGCGAACACTAAGAATCCTCCCACCTGAATAAGACTAGGCAAAACATTCTTAGCTGTGCAATTTCCACTTTAAAATATGTGTCTTTAAACAGGTAACATATTGCTGCTGCAGGAGCCTCAGTTCAAGAGTTTCCAGCCTTTCTAGGGCTCCAAAAAAAAAAAAGTCATGAAACGTGCTGTATGAAATCGGTGCTGGTACACTGGCACAAAGGCACCTCTGTGGATGCAAGGCTTTTATACTGAAATAAAAACAGGGACGTAATATTTTAACAGGTATCTGATGGAACAGTCTCTTTTTAACACATCTTTACAACCTCCCAACAGCAATAAACAGGAACAATACACAATAAGAGAACTGCATGCTAAACCAGTACTATAAGGCTTTCTTGAGCAGTCCTTGGGTTTTTCCACAGAAACATCCCAACAGGCCTGACCAATTTAAAAATTACCAAGACCAGTTTCCACAAAATGCTGCAACTCATGTTCTCTCTCTTTAGAATGCAGCAAAGCTCAAAACCTGAGGAATGTTTTTAGCAAGGACCCACAGGAAGCAGTTCCTGAAAAGAGTAACACACACTATCAATTCTGAAGAATTCAGGTGTTCATGTATTTGCAATAAGAATTCTATTTGTTTGCCTCAGCAGTGCTTTCTGTTTCATTCTGATCCTACACATGCCCCTGGTTCTCCATGCCCCATCAGCTTCCTTCATCTCTGACTCACTGTTTGCCAGATATTACTGCATCCCCTCATTTTATCTTCCCTCCTCCATTTTGTTTAGCTGATTTCCTCATAAAAAAATGAAACAAAATCTCACTGGCTCTCACATCCACACACAAAAATCCCACCACATGCCAGGAGTTAACATATCTTTTTCCCATTACTCTGCATGCAGATTGTATCTGCTTCTCCAACACTGCTTGCCCAGCCTGCTTCAGAATACAGCTTTTGTTTCAGAAGAGTTCCTGCTAACTCTGCAAAATAATTTCAGCGACCTGAAGGTTCCTAGGCATTAAAGCCACACAACATACAATAATTAACAACAAGAACCCCTAGGATATAACCTATGTAACAAATTGCTGCAACCTTCTATTTCCGAGTCCAGTGACCAGAAGTTTTAGAGCCTCAACTACTGCTTACGGTTCTGCCCAGCAGCAGTAGCGTGCAATGCATTAGTCTTTCCCATAAACTGTGAAATTATCCAAAATCAAGCCATTTCTGCAGTGCTGTGGCTTCTGGGAGAGCTGGAAACTAAGAAACTAAGATTACACTGAAGTTTTAATGGCACGTAACAAAGTTTCAAGTAGAAAATGACATTTGGAAGGAATACTTGGAGTATCAGAGGCACACCACCATTCCCAACAGCAAAAAGAACACTCAGAAGGAAGGGGCCAAGAGGAGTCTAAGCTTGTTTTCCCTTCCACTGACTAGCGGAGATGGGGTTTTGAACTGAAATTGTCCAGAGGTTATTAAGCAAAATAAACCATCACAGGCCACTCAGAATAAGCATCATGGTACTAAACTGTATCTTCTCACTAGCTGAAAGACAAGAAAGCAGCAGACCAGATCTCTCATAAAGCAATGTCCTACGGAGACATACAAGACGGTCTTACAACTCTGACGCTTCCCGCCTACCTAAGAACTGTCAGCTCTTAGCAGGCTCACATAGTATTTATTTCAGCACGGTCCAATAAACTCAACTAAATCACTGGTATGAGAGATGGTGACATGGCTTTCCAAAACAACACACATTCTACTCCATTCTGCTGAAGCAATACTTGCCAAGGCAGACAATTAAAACCAGCTTTTCCAGCTTTCCTGTTTGTCAAGACACAACAAGCCACAAACACGAGATCTGCCACTGGGGAGAAAACAGCGTCAGAAAGAAACACTCTCCCTCCCAGTGCAAAAAGAGGAACTGCTTACACAATGGGAATCTAAAGCTGGGTCCTTGACTTTGCATCTGACTTGAGTGGGATGAGAAATTAGCATACCACATCAGCAGCCTCACGCAGCAGGCTGACACACAAAAGTTATTTAAATCTGCCACTCACTCGGCAACTGAGTTACCCAACATCTAGCAGACAAGAAAAACACCGCCTGTTTCTTTCCAAGACATACAGAGAGAGATATACTTACTGGATCTGTCAGCATAGCACGAAAATGTGAAGCCAAAGCGAGGAAAGCCAAGGTGTTGAACAGTGTGCCATTGATGACACTATAAACATAATCTCTCGATGGAACTAGCATGACAAGAAGGACTACAAAGTCGGCATAGAACACCAGCATCCAGGTAACGACAGCACATGCAATACCACAGCCATCTCGAATAAACCACATTGTTCCCAGGGAAGCGCGGCTAGGAGGTGGAACACACTTTTCTGGCTGGAGGTATTCAGGTTTCCTTTCAATATCTCTGAAGCGGTGGACTGGAGTAATCATCATAGGCTATTATGTCCATACTTGCATCTGAAAGAGAGTCAGAAACAGCGTTCACTGTTTTGCAAGACATGTAGACCTCCGTTCATGTAATAGCCTGGGGATCACGTGGGAAATTTCAAATTGCAGAAAGTGAGTTGAAAAAAGCAAAAAAAAAGTAAATAAATCAAACACGAAATAATGGATTTGGAAACCAGAATCTTGAGCTTATTGGAACACTTCTTACCCAGAAGACTCTAAGTGCTTTTAAGACTTGCTTAATCACACATTAAAGTCCACGAGTGTGCCACCTCCACTCCCCCCAGAGGAAAGGCAATAAGTGTTTTAATGAAGAGAACAGTGATCAGGTAGGTGCCGACAGGAGCTGCCACAGCAGGAACTGAAGCAAGAACTGGACGCTGTCATGCAAAGAAAAAAGTAAAGACCTGACACAGCAGGCAGGGTCCTTTTTTGCTGTATCAGACCTGGGGAAGGGAAGGGTCTCTCCTACAGATACCGGGAAGCTTAGCGAGTGGAAGAGGTTTCCCTCCTCCTTATCCATTGACTCACAGCTTTGGGGTAGAACTGCAAAAACAAACCACTGCAAAGTTGTAGTGGCAGGAACTGCTGAAGAAGCAGACCAGGCAAAGACCTTGACAGGAATTTCTAGTCTTGCCTGGAAGATGCTCTTCCCGAACAACAGCTGTCTCCCGCTCTCACCTCCTCCTTTGGCTTTACATCCCTTTAAGTCCTCTCCTTTGCCATTCTTTTCCCACCACCTTTGCTCCATCCCTCAATGGCATTCATTGTACCTCCCCTTTAGCATTCCTAGCCAAGACCACTCCACTGCAATAAGGGCACTAACAAGACGTTTCCTGCCACTGCCCTGTCCTCTCTGTCTCTGCACCTTGCCCATCCAGAAGGTGAGGTCCATCTTGGTCCATCTGGAGCCAGAAACTGTACTACTCCAGGTATGCTCAGTGCTTACTGTAGTCCCAATGTAACTCTCACCAAATGTAGGCATTTGAGAAAACAAAAAAGGTGCTCATAAGACTTTGGCAGGGGATCAATCAATCTGCACTGTGAACATACACCACTCAATGTTAGAGCGCACCTGGAACACTACACTTTGAAAGCAGCTCTTTATATACCCAGCAACTTCTTCCAAAGACACTTATTAACAGAGTATTTGCACAATGCTGTAAATGCACAAAACCAGTACAGTCTCCACATAAAGACCCACCTTCTACAAAAACGGATACAATAATTTTACTACCAAATACTGAATTGCATATACCTGAACAGAAGGGTTCAGCCTCCTTGTATTCAACGTGGATTGTTGAATCCGTGTTGAGGAAGGATTATTCTCACTGCTTTGCAAAAAATAGAGTGCATTTTTCCATTTCAATTTGGAGAAAGGGAGACAACGTTCACCATTAATTATGTTTTCTGCCAAAAAAAGTTCATACTGAAGCTTTTTTAAGTTTGTTAAAAGAGTGACACTGTTGCCTAGACAAAATGGATAAATTTTATAGAAAAGATAGTGAGAGGATCGCAGAAGTACCTAGGAGCTTAAACTTCTCTCAAAACTTTTATGGCTAAGTTCTGTCACATACAAGGGGAAAGCTCTATTTTGCGTAACACCGACCTAAATGGAGACTCTATTGCCCCCGCCTAGACAGGAAAGGCAATGGTAGCTTCCTTTCTAGTCGTTATTTCAAGAGGACCAAATTCATAAAGGACAATTAGTCTTTCACAGCCAAAGATTAAAGATCATTAATGAACAGGATGAGTAATTACATCCAAGCACAGAAGTGATGAGCTCGTGCATGTTAGTGCAAGTGACACAGAAGAGAGGTGACTGGAACTGCTACTGCCACAGTGAGAGGCAAAAGACAGGAGCACAAAGTTTGCAGGTGCACAGAAGTGGATGAACCAGACCATTTACAATATTTGTTTTCTAAAATAGCCAGTGTAAATAAACTAAAGAAGTAGGTATTTTCTTATATTTCTGCTTTGAGCATTTAGCATGCTGCCAAGCGAGAGAGTTTATGGTATTTTATAAATCTGAAGAAAGTCGCATGGATTAATGTTGAAACGTATCAGTCTTATATTTATACATATATTGCACAGAACAGAAAAATCAAGATAAAAATGAGCACGTGCGGATCTTATTTACTTTGGCGAGAAAAAAAACCCAAACAAAAAACCCTTTCCTCCTCATTCACAAAATTCACATACCACACCGTAATTGCTTTGCATTTTAACCACAGCTATAATTTGGCCTCGTGACTCCTGATACTTAGGGAGACAAGCTATATAATTTTCAGAAACAGTGATTACCCAAACAATCTGGTGGTCTAAGTTCAGATAAATCTATACCTACTAGTAAATCCATACCTTTTCCCCAGTTTTTCACAATTTCTGTAAGGATGCTTCTGCATTCATACATTCACACAGACTTAACAAGTATTTGGAAGACTCAATCCCTCCCCTCCCCCAAGGAAACAGGTTAACACCTTCAATGTGTTTATTAAATGATCTTATTAAAATTGTTATGCTGGTTTGCCAGCTCAAAATAAAGCTGACATAATTAAAGAGTCATGCCTGAATGTTTAGTTGACAGTAACATCATATTGCATTAAAAAATAAGAAAGGAAACAGAAATTTAGGTGTTTGATTTTCAAACGAAAGTCTTAGACTTGACACACCAGGTGCAGCAACAAGCTGGGATAGTCCTGAACATACTTTCAGGACTTTTTGCCTAGACTCTGAGCCCTTCCCCGCCCCCTGCCCTCCCTGAGGTTTTGTTTCCCAAACCAAAGGAATGAAACAGTCACAGGAAAAGTAAACTCCTCTATTTAACAGAGGAATTAGTTTCACAAGTCACCTTAAGGTCAGTATTAGTAGAGACAGACTGAAAGCTAGACAAATACAGAGTGATTAAAACTGCAGGTTTAGCCCTGAACAGCACACTTCAGCAGTCAAATAAAAATCCATCTCTCTCAGAAATGCAGGAAGTGGTTTCACTCCAGTAACAGTTCTGCAGCTCGCTCTCAGAAATATTATTGAGCTAAACTGGAGGAAAAAAAAAAAGTACTACTGCGTGGACCTGTCTAAGGAAAAACTGGAAGGAGCCTTGAGGTACCTCAGTCTTAAAATCTGGGGACTCATTTCTGCAGTGCAGTAAGGAAGCAGTTGAGAGGATACAGCTCAGGCCTCCAGTTCTGACTTCTGGCTGGCGGACAAATTTGTTATTTAATGCACTTTGTTATTTAATGTTTGCTTTAGAGGCATCATCAGGCAACAAAATAAAAAAATCAGTAATCAGTACATAAACACCATTCATTATTTGAGAAATATGCATGTGTTTTAGTGTACATTAACTTAAAGTCAAGTTACAGGAGCTTGGAGTCTCAGCTTCTCTTCTACAAAACCTGGGTTTTGTTTGTTTGTTTGCTTGAATTCCTTATTCTTACACACACAAACATCTGTTTTTGTTTATGTTGTCCAACCGGGTATTTGCTTGTAAACAATATCCCCAAAAAGAGATTGTAGGGGGAAGAAGCAGTAACTTGCCCTAACCGGCCTGCCCTTGAATCATGCTGTGTATGAACTTAATTTATAACACACAGATGGAATATGTCAGTCCCTCCTGCTCTGGAGCAAACAATATGTAAAAAAATGAAGGCAAAGGGCTTAAGAACTTAATCACAGTGTTAGGCTACAAGAGAGGCCACTAGTTAAGTGTGAGACACAATGACAACACACACAGCAATTTAGCTTAACGACATGTCAGACCAAAGACCTTTTCTTCTTTTTTATCTGGAAGGCATTTGGCATTATAGAAATAATAAAAAAAAACAAAACATGCAATATGCACATTAGAAATGTAAATAAAACAAATTAAAATCCACTTTCTGCTACAATGAACACTTAAAATATGCTATTACACCCTACATAAATGAAGTAACTGTCCTTTGACCTGCCATAAGCCATGTCAAAAATCTATTTTTTAATGGCCTGTGACTGCCAAAGAATTCGTTAAGAATGAGCTAACGAATGATGTGGGCCTTTACCCAATGTGTACCTGAAAGCCACTGAGGTTCTGATGTTATAAAACTTACACCAAGCTTAACGCCATCATCATCATCATCACCCAGCTGATTTTCATGTAATTACTCATGCTAGTGAAGTCAAGCATACGGGCATGACTTGTAAAACTACAGTATTACTGTGTACATTGCAACCATTTCCTCTATTAAAAGTCCATTAACACTAAAGCTAACTTTTTGTCATCATCAAAAGGAAGCAAACACACATAACCAATCATGTGAAATTCATGGCAGCTAAACTAGGCGATCTAGATCCACAGGACAGGATGCCCCTTTGAATAAACCCAACAAACTCCAGACAGATAGATAGATTGAAACTGCCACAGAGTTCATTTTGAAGTTTATTTCATTTTTTTCTGTGCATAAAACTGCATTAATTAAAACACTGCATATTTAATTCTCCTTTGCAACAGAAATGAGAGAAAGTGTATTTTCTAACTAACAGGATATTTACCTATGCTTCTCCTGCCACACTTTCATACTGCCCAAATCTAACAAGAAGCCTGACAAAACTTACCAAAGCAAGTTCTAGCAGGGATAATAAGGAAATATCTGTATTCATATATTTTTCCTAATGGCTCCTGCAAGGACTAAAAAGCTTTATCTGATCAGCAGGACTGGAACAAAACAGCCCAGCTATGCTGAGAATTTTTGGCAGTCTCCTGCAGATTCATTCAGATACCCATCAGCATGGGTGTTTCCAACCCCTGGTTTACAAAACCTTGGAGGGTCAATGGGACATTTCTAACAGGTCTGTGAAAGGCAGCTAAAAAAAGCAAGCCTATTATTAGCAGGCTTAAATTTGCTATAGGGGGCTGTACTTCCATTGGAATATTTTCAGGACTCCACACATGGATAACAAACAAACAAACCCACCCCAATCCACAACCCCATACAGGTCAAAAACTACTCTACTCCTCTTGGGTTCAAATGGCAAAAGCAATAGGGAAGGATTAGGCATAGGGCTTAACACTGCACTGACAGGACACCCCATGACTCAGATCAAAATGTCACAGAGCAGTGTCAGTACTGATAGCCCTACTCCAGCCACCCCAGGAGCAGGGTTACACGATTATGCCTAGTGTAGATAATTTTTCATTTTTCTTCTGGAAATTCAGGCCACATTAAGGAGTACAGTTTCAGCCAAAGTACTACATTACTAGCTACGCATTTGCTTTCAGCATGAGGCTCACAAACATCTCTGATTCCCCTGAACCCTCTGGCTACTGAAGTCATGCAATTTCAACAGGCTCAGTTCCCATAAGGAAGAAAAGTGGCATAAAGAAATCAGAATGTGAATTATATTAAATCCATTAAAAATAATCTGAAAAAATTACAAAGGTTAAAGCAAACTTGTGTTTTCTGAGGCTAAATGCATGGGCTTGGATTACCTGCCTTGGAAAGGGGGAAAGAGAGCACACAAAACCAGATGGTAACCCAGTTATAACATTCTTCTATACATGAAGGGAATAAGCGGCTATATTACGATGTTGCTTTATAGTCACAGTTTAGAAAACTGTTTACATCATTAACTATCTTATGAACAATAATGTATTATTTTTTATTTTTAATTTACTGTTTTGAAGAGGCCATGCATGAATAACACCTGAGTAAAAACAGATCACACTAAAATCACACTTTTGTTATTTTTATTAGAAGCATCTTATTGGAGGGGAAAATTTAATTGAAGACATGCATTTCTGAAGAGTACATTTGAACAGGAGTGCGAATATGTAGAGGGAACTTCCCCCTTAGGAGAGCAGGGGGAGGTGGAAATTACCACAGACATCTGTCAGATCTAGAAACTCCATCCTGAGGGCCTGGAGCGGCCCGAGACTGATGGGCTCAAAAGACACACAGCCACATAAGGCACAAACCCCACAGTTCTCCTCTCATTTACATCTGTGCAAAGAAGAAGCAACTTCTACTAACGGAATTCCTCTGGCACTGTTGAACTGTAAGGAAAACAAGGCCATGTTTTCTCAATTAAAAACATGTTTTTTTCCTATCCTAACATTTGTGGTACGCAATCTCTCAGGACAGATGGTAACAGCTTCCTGGTTAATGTCTATATAATTTCAGTTTAACTAATGGATATGTATTGTATAAATAAATTATAACGCAATAAAGACTGACCTAAGAGTTTCAGTTATCTGGTAAGTGATTGCACTCCCACCTACAAGGCCTGTCAGCTGCTCGCCTGAGCAGAGGAGAGGAGACAAAGACAATGTAGTTACTGTCCAAGGTACATAAACACTGGACCACTACGATGAGTGACAGAATTGGGGCAACATCTAGGAACACGACCCAAGACACGGGGGCAGTAGAGACTAAGGTCAGACTTGGACCTGACTTGGTCTGATCACAAAGTCAGTGATCTTAGTAAGCTTTTGATCGGAGATGGAAGGTACTTTATAAAGTATGAACCATTACAAAATAACTTACGATAACTTTATAACTGTCAAAGCTACAAGGGCAACAGAGAAACTCTCTCACTTCAATCCTACAGTTTCCTGATAGACTAAATACACACAAGCTATTTAACCTATGTAAAAAGAGAAATATTAATCCTGAACATATAAATACAAACCAGCTCTGTGGCATTGCCACCTATCTGGAGTAAGTGTCGGAAGGAAAGAGCAATCTTGCAGAAGGGACTGCACTAGGAAACTGAAAACAACAAACGGGGGTGTTGTGCTTTCCCACGGCATTGCAGTTATCCTGAACAGACAGCCTTATGAGAGGCAAAACAGGAGAAGCTGTCCTGGTCTTCTAGACAGCTTTGCAATTTTGACGCTGACTCAGGACTTAAAACAGCAAACCACTGGATTAAGGGAATTTAAATTCTCAATTTGCCCTGTATCAACCTTAAAAAAAAAAAAGGGAAAGACAAAAATTAAAGGGGGAAGGTTTGTCTATACAACTGGTATTATTTTTAGCATCTGTTTTAAAAACTACACTGCTTTCACAGCATAAGAAACATATTTTCCAGAGAAGCAGAAAAGAGTTGCAGCTTCAAAGTTTTAATCATAATAAGAAGCTGGCAGAACCATCCTAGTCTAAAAAAATATTCTGAATATTATCTTTCAGGGCAGAAAGAGCACCTTAACTACCAGACATACCTTTTCACTCGGGTGGTCTAACCCAGGATTTGGCTCTCACCTGCTTCTGCTACAGCCCTCCCTTCACAAGCATTAATAACTCACTCCGTCTCTCTGTATTTTATTGCCCCACTTGTAGTCTACACTTCTTCCCTACCATATCGGAGTAGTGAAGATACAGGTATGAAGGCTGTAAGGTATTCAGATTTTAAATCTAAATACTAGACCTAAGCAGGTATCTAAACCAAATACAGAAAGACACAGGGCATAAATTAAAATAGTGCATTAATAAAACAGGGACCAAAAAAAGTTATCACCTCTGCCCTGAAAAGGCCTGAAGTGAAAACGATGATTGTCATGATCCACCTCTGCGATGTTAAGAGCTAGCCTAAAAGAAACCCATGCTGCTACTTCAGATAACTGGAAAAACCTGCAGGTTCAAAGTTGCTCTACGCTAAAGCTTCTGAAATGCAGTAAAGAACTTCTGAGCTGGCAAACTAAGTATTTCTTGTTTTGTTCATTGTTGCATTAGCAACTTGGAGACAAGCGATCCCTGTCTCTGTAAAAAAATACAATTTCTGTGCGCAAACATTAATTTTGTTATCCTTCAAAATACCAAGAGTTGGAGACCCGACTAACTGCAAGACATAGTATATCATTTATCTATTCTATGCTATATTGGACATCAGTGATTCAAGTAGTCATTGTGAAGAATAAAGATGTATATCATATTACTATCTCCCTTTATCACCTGCTATAGCCCTCTGATCTCTATCTTTGGTACAGTACTACTGCCTTCCCACTAGCACTGTAAATGTTTCATTGTCTTTTTTTTTTTAAATAGCATAGTATTTCACACTACCTTTATTCACTCTTACTGTTTCAACTTGAGCCCATTTGTTTTAACTTCTGCATGCTGCACCATGTTTAAGATTGGTTGCCCCAGTCAGTTCTCCATTATTGCAAAACTCACAGCTGAACTTCACAAACACGCCATCCAACACCCGGCTAGCAGCAAAAACATCAACAAGGGCCTTGCATTTCCTCCCGTTCAACATTCCTCTCTTGTCCAAGGGTATTAACACTGAGTTTTCTGTGCCCTTGTTTTACTTGCTATTACAGCTCCTGGAACAGCAATTCCCAGCATTCTTCTAGCTGAACCTTGCTGCTGTAGCCTTCGTTCTTGTTTCCTTACTTCCCCCCACCCAGTCCTCTGCTTCCCACCCCCCACCTTGCACTCCTCCTTCTCCCGTAACAGCACCAGTTCTGTACGGTCACCTTATAACCTGGTGGGGTGAAGAGATATGGGGCAATAAACCTAGATAAATCTCTCTCCAGTCTTCAGAAACACTCCCAAGCACCCCCCACCCTGGGGGCACAGCCAGAAGCAGGTGAAAGGAGTTAACCTGCCACTGCTCCTGTTCAGTAAGAGCCAGTACCACCTGGCTGCACCTTGCACCTCACGAGCTGGGAACTACTGCTGTGTGAGGAGGCCTTTGGCACCCACAGCCTGCAGAGGCAAGCTGGCTCGCTCTTTCAGACTCCCTCTCAGAAGGACGATGTGTAAAGCGTTAACTGGCAGACTTGCTGCACTGCAGTTCCAGTCAAGTTACAGGCTCTTTTTTCCTTACTGTCTGCACAACCCAGGAAATATGTACCTCTAATTAGGAAAGCTTTAACTTCTCATTTTCTCTAAGGCAACCGTAAGTTTCAGATTAGTTACATGCACAAGTCAAATAGAAAGTTCCAGGTACCATCGTTCGCACCTCGTTTGCTTCAACCAGCTAAGCACAGGACAGGGAAAATAAAAACTGACAATAAGCTTTTCTACCTTGTCGTCTTTTACATTACCTGCTGTCTTCTCTCAGGAAGGCAGAAAAACTGTATTCCAGATTATCACCCTAAGAAAAACATCATCTCTACACTGCAGAGGGACCAGAGAAAACCATAAGCTCAGTCTGCAGAGACTGGCTGAGCTACAGCCCAAGCCATTTCTAGACTGACACCAGCGTGGGTGCCCATTACCTTCCCCATAGCCTCCTCTACAGGAGGGATATCCCATTATAGGTGTACGGGAAACGGCTGCACAAGAAAGCTTCATGGCTGCATGAGCGATTTTCCCTGAAATAATACAACACCTGCGTTAAAACAGCATTGCCTATGCGACACTGCTAGCTCCTATTCTGCTTGAGATGCACAGCAACCCACCCATCAAAAAAAGTCAATTCATATTGGATAAGAAAGAGAGATTCACCAAAGCTGAGTTAACATTGCCCAGGCTACACGCGTACTGTCAGACTGTCAGTTGTTCCCCTTTGGTGGCACAAAGAAACCGCACAGAAGAGACACATAACGCTACTTGGGCACAGCAGACCAGCATCCGCTGAGGAATTAAGCTTTCACCTGCTTGCAACCTGCTCCCAATAGCTCCGTTAAATTCCATTGTGACATTTTTGTCTGCTACCAAACAAGCAATTTCAAACACAAATACACACCCTGTCTATAAGTACAACACACAAAATGAAAATTAAAAAGGAAGCAGTAACGTATGCAAAAATACCCAGGGGGTGTTAAATGTTGCAACAAATATTTTAGCTTTTAGGCAGACCTTACTTTTATCCTTTTATTAACCTCTAACCGCACAGAGGTTCTGGTCGCACCTTCTAAATCTCAATGAGCATTCAGTCAAACACAACTTACTACCACAAGCAGCTCCCATTGGTATGACAAATACTATTGTGTCAGTGAGGCAGCACTAAGAGCTACGCTGACAGAGTCGTAGTGTTTGAAGGACCGGATCTTTATGGCACGTGGGGCTGCATTTTCACAGACATATGATTTAACGTGTGGTTCCCCTGATAATGACTCTTACCACTGAAACGCCTATAATACTATACAAGAGACTTATTTGTTGCTTTCACTAAGCGAAGGAAAAGATGGTACTTACTAAAGCCTTGCTATCTACACCACCAGGCATCGGAGGCAGTCACTCGCTGCACCCCACCAGCCCCTTCTCTGCAGTTCTACCGTATCAGAACAACCATCCAAATTTGGGCTCCTTTCCTACAGATCTGACATTGCCCACCTTTGCTGTGTCAGGAGTCTGGCACACAATCTCTCTCTCTCTCACACAGGCCAAAAAATACAATTTATCTTTTCTGGACCAAGATCAAAGGAGAGAAATCTAAACAAGCTCTGGTGTCCACCCGGCATCCCTCACTGGCGTGCGGGCAGGAGGAGAGCACATCAGAGACCGGACTGCTGCCTCCTTCCCCGTGCCTACGTTTTCTCAAAGACTGCTTTCTGACGAGCCGTGGGGAGCGCTTGCTTCTCCCTAAAAATTACTTTCCAGAAGCACTCCGGTAACACTTAGATCCTGCTGTTTAAAAACAGTCCCGATTACTTCTCATTTAACACGTAACTCACCATCCGTTTCAACTAAACCCGGCCCAGTGCGGCGCCATGGTTTGTTTCAACAGAGCCGACTCCGACGCTGAAGTCACACCTGCCCCGCGGTCCCGCCGGAGAGCCGCCGTCAAACGCCGGGCCACCGCGGCCACCTCTGGAGGCAGAGGGTCCGCTCCACCGCCCAGCCGCTCGCCCACGGACACGCTCCGCCGCTGCGACTCGTTACCAGACTGCAGGAGCCCGCTCCACCACCGCGATCCGGTCACACACCGCAGGACCCCGGCGAAATCGCTGGAGGCTCCGGTTCTAAGTTCCCCGCCGAGGGGACCTCGCGCTGCTCCGAACGGCCCCCGGCGCAGACCCAAATCGCCTGTTCAGCCCGGTGTTATTTAACGCGTTCGGCCCCGCAGCGTTTCCAGGCCAGCGCTGGAAGCCGGCGGGCGAGAAGGAGGCGAGGGGAGCCCACCTCCCCTTCCCCCACCGGCGCCAACAGCTCCGGCAGACGCCGCTGCGGGACGCGACCCGCCGCCCCGCGCGCCCAGCCCGTCCCCGGGGCGCCGGCGGAGGGAAGCGGGGCACCGAGCGGCCCTCGGCCGGCCGCGCCGGCAGGGCCGGCCGTGCGGCGCAGGCGGCGGGCGGGGTCCCCGCCCTCAGCCCCGGCGGCGGGATGGCCGCGCCGCGCCGCGCCGCTCCCCTCAGGCGGGCGACGAGCGGCCCGCCCGCCCCCCCCCCCGCTGTCAGTCGCACCACCTACCCCACAGGCCGCCGCCGCCGCCGCCCCCGCGCCGCGCCAGCGCACGCCGCCACGCAGCGCCGCGCCGCGCCGCGCCCCGCCGGCTAAGGCTGCCCCGCGCGGCGCCGCGCCCCATCCGCCCCGCCGCACCGGGGAGCCCGCGCGCGCAGCGGCACGCCCCCGCCCCTTACGCTGGCTCGGCGAGGAGGTGGGGCGGCCGCCGGCGGGAACCAGGAAGTGAGCGGCGGCGGCGGCGGCAGGCAGGGCGCGTCCCTGCCGTTCCCCGCCCCGCTGCCGGGGGCTCCCCGCCCCGCTGCCGGGGGCTCCCCGCCCCACGGCGGGGGCAGCCGGGCCCACGGGCGGGCACCGGCGCCGCGCCCGGCGGGGCTGGGCCCAGCCGCCGGGGTGCCGCAGGGCCCCGTGCGCGCCTGTGCCTAGCGCGCATTCACGTCTCAGGCGTGCGGGGGGGGTGGGAAATGCGCGTTTTGTGAGAGAAAAATAACCGTTTTCTTAATTTTTTTTTTTTTTTTTTTTAATTAACCAGGGGAACAGACGGGCTTCACTGCGCACCTCAGCCCCAGGCGAGTTCGGGTAGTTGTGGTCTGCGGGTACCCAAACTCCTGCGGCGTCCCCCAGGACGCAGCGTGTTGCTGCAGGTGGGATCGCATCCAGGCACCTGCGCGTTCGCAGGCGGGGCGGTGGCTCACGTTGCTCGACGCTCTCCGTTTCAAGGCGCCGCTTCCAGCCTTGCCAGGCGTTAATCACGGGGTGCCAGTTTTTACATTCCAGGTGGTTCCCTCAGGCTGGCTTTATTTCAGCCAGTGCATGTCATCCATGTACCATAATGAGGTTAGAGGAAAAGACAGTTGCTTTGCCCTTGTTAAAATAAAAACAGCGTTCTTTTTGTCTGATAACCACTGCTGCCTTGTGTTGGAGACGGAAATTTTAATGTGCTAGGAAGTGCTCTTTAGAGCAACAGGGTGCCTTCTGCCATCCTGGAGGAAAAACAAGCCAGACCTGGGCTTATCCAGCCTTTGGAAAACTGCTGTTTACACGTAAACAAGATTTGCTGGCCGAGCCTCTGGACTGTGCGAGAATTTGACTCCTTGCAAGTGGAACTGTTAGCTGCTGTGGGCTAAGGTGTCAGACAGGCAGGACAGGGAGCCTGAATATCATCTCCCCATGCTCTCGTTGGGAATCACAGGGTGCACCTGCTGGATTTCAGATGACAAATTCATTTTTACAAGGGAGTTTCTAATTTCTGCTTACCATAAGTTTGGCTGAAGTAAGTACTGTAGTCAGGCTCACGCTGTGGAACATGAGGACACAAGAATCACGCTGCAGGGTCAGATGAAGGGTCCATCTGTGCTGGGACGGCCGCACTGGCAGACGCTATTTAGGGACAGTGTACAAACCAGCCCCTTCTCTGCACGGGCAGTGCCTTTGCCTGGCACTCCCCTGGCCCAGGAAGGCAGACTGGCCCTGCTCACCTCCTCAGGGTCAGCAGGGAGGGCTCAGTCAGGCTCCACTGCTGGCTCTCCCCGCTAAGCAGCTGTACGCAATCCCCACGCAACAATCCTGGCATGCAGAAACTTGACTCCTTTTGGATGCAGGTAAGCCATAGGATGCATCCCAGAAGCATATGCGCTCTGCTCCGACTGCTAATGGACGTGCAGCCGGCTAATGGGACCAGACCAGCGCTAGCCCCAAGTAAAACCTCCAAAATGTTCCTCGCTCTTCAGGTTCGCTCCCATTGCGCCATGCTGCCTGCTTGAGTAGGCACAGCCAGAAACGCTGTGTACATTTGAGTGAGCAAGGGGACTCCGAGAGGAGGGCTAGAAACACCTGGATAAACTCTGGCAGTGCGCTGTGCGATCCCTGTAAGCTGTGGGTCATTCTCACCCAAGCAAGTATCGGTGTGAAGTCAAACTGCAACTTTTAAAGTAGTTTGAAAATGATACACAAGAGCCGTGCAAAAAGTGTGAAACTTACATTAACCACTCATGAAACTTTAAATTAAGGCTGTCAAAAAAAACCCCAAACCCTTAACTATTGCTTTAATAAATAGTATGAGTTTTTAATTACATTACCCATGCTACTTTCCCAAGGATATCTGGCACAGGACCAACAGCACACTCCTAATCAGAGCATTCGTTTTCTTCCCTACTCCTGCACCAACCTGCCCCGTGCACAGCACCTCGCTCGGACCTTTTTCTGAGGTAAAAACCTCTGCATTTCCTCATTTTTTTCTTGCGGGGTTTATCGCTACGCGAGCCCTTGCCCAGCACCGGGATATTTTCGCAGCCTCCTTCAGGAGCTTTTACCTCAGCACCGGGCCCCTTTGATTTACCCTGAGCATCAGCTTCTCGCGGGGGGCGCTGCGCCCGCTGCCCGCGAAAGCCATTCGTGGTGAGGAGTTTAAGGGCTGCACGCCCCACTTTGCCTGTCAGAGGGGGGAGACCCCGGCGCAGCGAGAAGAACGACAGTTATGGCGACCCAGGCGTTTTCCCGCCTCGGGAGCGGGGCAGGGCGCAGGCGCAGGTCCCGTCCGCCGCCGGGAGTCACGTGGGCCCGGAGCGGCGCGCGCCTCCCCGCTGCCGCCCTCTGCCGTTGCCGGTAACGGTGGCGGCGCGCGAGCGCCGGAAGCGGAAGAGCGGGAGCGCGGTGTCGCCCGGCGGTGGGAGGCATGGCGTCCGTGGTGCTGAGCGAGGCGGAGAAGCTCTACATCGTGCACGGCGTCCAGGTAGCGGCGGCGGGCGCCTTGCGGGAGGTGCCGCCAGCCCGGGGCGGCGTGGAGGCGGCAGCCGCCGCGCCGGGGAGCGGGAAGTCACTCGGGCCAGCGCGGCCCGGCCCGGTGGTAGCGTTGCCCTGTGAGGCATGGGGCGGGCCCTTCCCCGCCCCGCCGGGCTTGCTCCCTGTGGGCGGGTGTGGGGCGGGAACGAGTTACTGCTTAGGCTGGGGAGGAGGGAGGGAGCTTTGCGTTACCTGGTGCCTAGGGGGGAATCCTCTGGGGTCATAATCATCCAAGCACACTGAGAACAGAACATCGGAACAGAAAGCAGGCTGAGAACGGGACGTGGATTTGTCTTTTCATTTCTTTCTTCTCTTTCCCCCTCTTCCCTTGCTCTTTCTCAAGTTTTTGCCGTTACATAGAGTTTTCGCTTGTCACTAAGCTAAGGAACAGTGGACCAAGGAGGAAGGGTGAAGTACGTGTGGGGAGAAATGCTGAAGATCAAAGGACTGTATTTTCTGCAGAGTACAGAAACTGACTGTATTTTACTGCAAAGAAAACCGCTTTTATGGGGATGAGCTGTATAGTATCTGAGGGTGCATAATAATCTGTTTTTGAAATACAAACAGGTGGAAGCATTTGGAAGGCTGGTGGGTTATTTTTGAATGCTGAGTCCTAATTGCATGTACAAAAGTATAGAACTTGAGTATCCCAAGAAAGACCCGTGTTGTGTTAGGTAAAGTACCTTTTAAAGCCAAGATCTTTATGCTTTTGTAGTCTGAAGCTTTCTGCTGAAACATGGTGGAAGTAGTGCAGGAGTTCATGTCTGTCGGCAGAGAACTTGTTGCAAGCTCGAGGTAAATGAGAGGTAAATGGAAAAGTACAGTTGGTTCTGTTGTACTCTAAAGTGGAGGTTAGTGATGAAACTGGGAGCTGTTGCTTTTATATGAACTTTACCGCTGTGTTTGGCATAGGAAAAGGAAACTTTAAAATCGCACATTCTTTTTTTTTTACTTTTCGTTACTGATTCCCTTAAGTACAATATATTGATTGTTGTTCTTAGGAGGACCTTCGTGTAGATGGTCGCGGCTGTGAAGACTACAGATGTGCAGAAGTAGAAACAGATGTTGTATCAAACACAAGTGGATCCGCAAGAGTAAAGCTGGTTGGTAAATTTTTTAGGGATCATGTACTTTGCTGGTGAGACTTCTGGTTTATATGACTAGTTTTAAGATAAGCTGAGGCTATTTGTAGATGGGTTTGTAATATGTGTGTGTGTAATAAAATATGTGTGTGTATATAGCACTAACTGAAACTATGGGTTAAGTAAATAATGAGAGCATATATAATTCATTCAGGCTGGCTTAACCTACCTGAGCTAGATTTACTGTGGAGTACCTGAAAAGCCTTCAATCTGAATTAATCTACCATTTAATCTTGAAAAAAATGAAATTGCTGTTGTCCCTAATCACTGGAAAAAATAACTCTGTTCCTTTAGAGTGAAGCAAAACTACTTCTGGCATGTGCTGATTGTGAAGAAGATAAATATACTGTGCAGCATTATAAAAGTTCTGCAGATACAGCTGTTCTCAGAACTAAAATGATAGAAAAAGTTATGGATATGAAGAGTGTCTTTTTAACCTAGACAAAGCTAATATGTATGGTAATTTTTTGAAGAAACTTCTTAGGCTTAACACTGTTCTTGTAAAGCCTTTCCTTTTTAAAAAAAACCAAAAAACAACTGATGTGATTTTAAGTTCACTCTGATAGAATGTTGGATGCAGGTAACTGAAAGATAGAAATGTCAGCTTACCATAGACATTTAAATTAAACAAGTAGTTTTATTAATATAATTCTAGTTGTATGATATGTTTTTGTTTTAACAGGGACACACTGATATCTTGGTAGGTGTAAAAGCTGAAATGGGGACACCAAAGTTGGAGAAACCAGATGAAGGTTACCTGGAATTCTTTGTTGACTGGTTAGTATACTAGAAGAGAAGGAAATGGATCTAATATTTGGAATAAATGACTAATCAGATCTTACCATCCTTCTGAAATTTATACCTTCATTCCGCTGACCTTCCATAAGGGTCTGAGTAATAGAAACAAGTTATTCTACTGTTTCAATAGTAGTTAATGTTCAGAAACTTTCTGCTGGTTCTGCAGACCCCAAATAAGTAAAACAATAGGAGTTAAAAAATGAAATCAGGTAAAAAAAAAAAAAAAAAGCCCAAACAAATTGCATAGTATAACTGCAGCTGGAAAAGAGTAATGGTTTGATTGCACATGCATTTAACATGACTTCATGACTGTAATGTCAATTGGATTTTTTACAATGATAGAATAGAAAAAATCTCTTTCAAAAATGAAATATTCCAGAAGACTGGACTGATTGTGCTTTAACTGTACTTAAAGCATTTTGCTTACGTTGTCTTTGAAAGCAGTGGAAGAACTCTGAGGTGTGTTTTGTACAAAACCGTTTGTTTAAAAAAAAATCCTCAGTGTAAAGTTCAGATGCAAAAGTTAATTAGAAAATTTAGTTATATTTATCAGTGAAACAATATTTCATTAACTAAAATGGTATTTATTTTTCATCCTGTTCCTGGCTTTGTGCTACAAATGGACTATTGCTTATCCTTACAGTCTTCATGGTGCTTGAATTATGAAGGAAGCTAGAAGAAAACTGAGAGCTCTTGTTTTCAGGTTGCTGGGAGATAGCATAGTGACACCTCAATGGTATTCAGACTGTCTGCTGTCTGAAACTACAGTATACGTATCTTGCAGGCTTCCTAAAACTGTTCTTTACAAAATAATGTGCTTTGGGAACCTCTCATAAAAGCCTTGTTACTGCCAAGTTAGCTGTTTTGCATGTGACTTTTTTTTTATTTTTATTAAAAACAAAAAAATGTTGCTACTCTGACATTAAACCAGTATACTGTTTGTAAAGCTGAGGTATGAGAGCTACTAAGTGTATATCTGGTCATCTTTCTGACCTAACTCGCTATATCTGCCTTAACATTTGTATCTCTCTCACACTATGCAGCCTTTCCTAAGACCGCCTTTATACATCACAATGTACTAGTTAACTGTGGAAACTTAGAAGGAAGGACAGACTCACCTATGAATTAATGATTTGTCTATGATTACTGTTTAAAACATATCAGACAGGAAGAGATGGTCTTCTCAGATGTGGTCCTGCTGTTAGACAGGATCTGAGCTTGGCTACTTTATCAAACTTGTGTATGAAATACCCTAAATAGTACCCACCTTGTTCTGGTGGTTTCTATATGAAGAAAGTCCAATGACGACAGGGACATTTCCTTACTAAAAGAAGTGGTCTGTGGGGATATTGCAGTTCTGTGACACTTCTTTCATATGAAAATAAATGTTAGAAAAACTTTAACTCATTAGATTAATGTTAGGTTGTATTTTCTTAACTGTTAATCTCTGCTTCGTAAGAAGATGGGAGGGATATGTGCAGCAATATTGTGCAAGGTGGATCTTGTCAGTTCTAGAAATAGGTAATCCTTACTTTCTGTGACAACACAGACCAAAAGCCTAAATTTTAGAGAAAGGGTAGTCAGTTCTCGCATGTTTGTGCCGCCAGGGAAAGGTGACATCTAGCTTCCAGAAAGATCCAAAAGGCAAAATGTGAAGTGGGAGCAGCTTGTTCTCTCTAAAGGGAAATGAGATGCTGTCAGTACTCTGATGCTTTTCCCGGCTGCCACTGGGTGGTAGTAACTGAGCATAGTTTGATATGCTGCATCTCATGGTGAAGTTCCTGTGTGTTCTACTTGGCTTTTATGTTGTTGAAACTAATAATAAAAACTCAGACTGCAGTGTTAGCTAACTTAAAATGCTTGTTTCCCAAAACTTTCATGGTTTCTTGTACTGCTGAAAATAATCACTTGCTGGATCATGCATATAATTCTCTGCCCCAAAATTCCATTTCTTTTCATTCTGCTTTGAATCTTTATCCTGAAATCTGAGAAGCACATTTAGTCCCATTTTGAGACAGACTTTAATGCTAGTCTCTGGAAGAGATTACTTTTGGGGCACTGATTTGTGATACTAGAAATTAATTATCATACAATAAGTTCAAGTCCTATGTGATGTCCTTACTGCCCATCGGCACCAGAGAGGACAGTAATCCTGGTCATTGATGTTGAAAGACTTCTGCGTCTGCTTTTCTCACGTTCGAGTTTTGGGGCTGTTCTAATACTGACTTGTTAGGGTTTTGGGTTGGGTTTTTTTTTGACTGAAGCAAAGATTTATTTTCAAAGTGTAAGAAATAAAAAAAGAAAAAAAAGCAGACAAATCTGAATTCCTTGAATGCATTAGTTTTTGTTTGTGGAATTAGGGAAGCAAGGAATATATTTGTCCAAGTTTGGCTATGTGTTCCTCCACTTTGAAGTCCAGACATGCTTTTGTTCCAGCTGGAAGAGTGGGCCTGTTTCATTGGTGCCTGCGTGGAAGACTGGATCAGATACGATCTTAAATATTATAGATGGAAAGCAGTTCTCCAAATCATAAGAGATGACAGTATTGCAGAACAACCACATCAGCATGCTCTTAAGTGATCCTCAGATACTGTTCTATTGGGTTTTATGGGGAAAACATTAACATAAAACAAATTCCAGTGCAGTCACTAAAGATACCACTTGAATGGTGGCTGCAAAAAAGGAACCTTTCCTCCCCCTCTCTCCCCTACCACAAACCCGTTATCATGGCAACTACTTTTTGCAGAGGCAAGGGGCAAAGTAATGAGTTTTGAAAGAATGAAATGTTTTTAACATTTTTTTACGGTACTTCCTCCATAAAAGATGGTCTGTACTGGATTTAGCTCAGTTTTCAGAGAGAAACACCATCTGATGCTTGAGTAAAAACTGTTTCAAACTCTATAAGCAGATGTTCCTTTTGGATGGGAAGTGTGGTGACAGTGCCTGACCAGGCAAAGACCTGAATCAATAATTCCATGTTTGTAGCATTACCAGTTTGACTAAGACTAAATCCAAACCCTTGTTAGCCCAATGCTTTGTAGGGTCACGAGCTTGAATATCATCGTAATCGTATTAATGTAGTTGGACAGCATCTGGGCCTGAATTCAGGTCTATGTGTTTGTGGGACTGCCTTGGCAGTTCAGATGTGTCATAAATGTGATGTCTTCTGGCTGCTTTCTGGACGGGTAGAGTATTAGTGAGGTGGTTAACTTACTGCTGGTTCTAAAACAGTGAATGTGCCTTCTTGTTTTAAATGACTGTATGCTTCTTTTGGTGCAAGAATAGAAATCTGGTATTGGTTGCTTGAAGTAAATACAGCTTTAAGTGAAGAATATCCTTTGTGTAATGAAGCCCTTGTATACCAGCAAAATAGCTGTTAGCTTTTGTTTAATTGACTGTTTTATCTCTGTTATAATTACTTACATTGTTGATTATAGTATATTAATGGCCTGAGCAACAGATGGGAAGTACTTAACTACTGTGAGAGAAAGGTTTTGACTGATAACAGCAAGGGTTTTGAAAGTAGAGGTCTGTGGTAGAAGCGTCATTGTGCATTAGGAATCTTGATTGTTGTGTGATGTAACACTGAAATGGTTTTGAAAGTCTTTAAAATTACATTCTCTTCAGGAGTAGAAATTCAGTGCTCCACTTGGCCATTACTAAGTTCTTTCTGTGCTCCATAAAACAAGCTTTTTGGCATTTTCTTTTATTAGTGTGCTAGACAACCCTTTTTTGAATTTTACCCAGTATAAATTACTGCAATAGTCTGTGAGTATTGGGCGGCAGTATTTAGCATGTAGTTATTATAATAGTACCCTGCTAACATTACTTTCCTACACTTTGATTGCAAGGAATTGAAGTGTTAAAATAATAAAGGAATTACAATGCAATGAAACTTGCAGTAATATTCCAATTGAGTCTTACATTCTTCTTACTCGCTGTTAAAGACAGCACCCATTTATAATTAAAAACTACACCATTTGATAAAACTTCATGTTTAGAAATAATAATGAAGTAGAGACTGAGGTTTGTATAGTTCTTTTCAACTTATTATAGGAATCATAATGCTTGCATAACCATACTTTGAACAGGATGGTTTAAACAGAATGATCTCATTAACTTGCATAAAAGCTGCTTCCACAGATAAGTGCTTGTTTAATACAGCCTAAAGGCCTGACTCAGCATACTTCCAGAATGAAGTTATACTTAGATATGGTCCTATCTTATAAAATTGATGTCCAGTATTAACGCAACTGCGAATAATACTATGTCACACTCACAGCACTTATTCGTGTGGCAAGTGTAGTTTGGAAGCATAGGTCAGTGCTTTATTGACAGTAATTTTTTTAAGCATGTATAGTGTTGTCTGGTTATAGAAGCAGCAAATAGCTTCTATAAAAGTCAGTAGCTCTTCCTGGCATTCTGAGTTTTCATTAGTTCTGCAAAAGAACAAGTTAGGAGAATTACTGTGAGGTAAGGATTTCCCTTATAGGCACTGCTGTCTTACTGATACAGCTCACTTGATGGTTTAAGCCATACCTAGATAATGTGGATCTTTAGGTTTTTGGGGTTTGTTTTTCTTGTTTGGGGTTTTTTTGTTTTTTTTTTTCTTTTTAAGGTGAAGGGATTATATTCCAAGACTTTGTTTTCTGCTGTATGTTTGCATTCCTGTGGTGTTCCTCTTGGAAGAGCTAAGAGTTTGTATCCTCATATAAAAGCAAAACATACAAGAGAAATTGGCTGGGACAATACAAGGCTTTCCTATTATAGATTTTGAACATATCAAGCTAATTCTGTGGAAGCAGCTCCTTTCCTTTGTTCTTTAATGAGAAAATAATTTGGGGGAGGTCTGACTAGTTCATTTAAAAACGAGATCTGCAATGTGTGCCATGGGTCCACTGCTTGAGAATGCTCTTGTCCTCTCTATAAACCAGAGGTTGGGTTCAGAATATTTGTTTTTTTGCTGTATATACATCTCTCGATATTTCTGCTCTATTTCATTTTGACTTGGAGGTAGGGGGTTTTTTTGTTTGGTTGTTTTTTTGTGGATGTTTGTTTTTTGGTTTTTTTGGGTTTGTTTTTTTTTTTTGGTTTGGTTTGGTTTGGTAGGCCTGTTTTGTTGTTAGAATTTTTTTCTTAGCAGTGTACAAGGACTCGGCACCCAAAGACTTTCTTGCACAACTGCCCATAAACAAAGTTTGTTATGTTGGAATCAGAGAGGTGAAGACCACATGCTTTTGTCAGATCCCTTCTGGAAAAAAATGTTCTTTAGTTGGTGCTCTTAAGCTGTGGTTGCTGAAAAGAATGAGCTGCTGTCTGTAAGTGGCTTGATAGCAGAGAGTACACTCAGTAAAGAAATTACCAATTATGGTCAGGCTGTCATGTCACTGTAAAAAAAATTCATATTCCACTTGTCATATTGACACATCTTTCTCATCTTAGCCACTCTAGTATCTTATTAATTCAACATTCAGCTCTTAACAGGCTGTCTTGTTAGCTGTTCTGAACAGAGTACAGATTTCCCTCACTTTTTTATTTTTGAAACGGTTGAGATGATAGAAGATGAGAGTGCTTACAAAATAATCCCTGAGAGAATTCACCAACTTTTATTTCATAGCTTGGGAACCGAAGATGATAGTGTAATTTAATTAGTATTAGAGTTTGTAGCAAAATGTAGGTATATGATCTGCATCAAGACATTTTCTTACGCAAAATGAAAATAATTTCTTTACAGATAGGATGCTTATTCTTGTTCAAATAAACCCTTAGATATTTCTAATGCTTTATATTTAAGAAATGTTCTTTGGGTGTTGGCTGCTTCAGAAGTGAAAGTATTTTTCCTTTCTTTATCTAGTTCTGCAAATGCTACTCCTGAATTTGAAGGCCGGGGAGGAGAAGAACTTGGCACAGAGATAGCAAATACGTTCTACAGAGTATTTAGCAGCGAGAGCTGTGTAGACTTGAAATCACTTTGTATTAATCCCAGACAGCACTGCTGGGTTCTCTATGTTGATGTATTGGTAAGTAAGGAAATGAAAACTAAGGTTCAAGGAGGTTTGTCAAGGTGCTGACTGACTTAGCATAACCATGTGTATTTTCATATAAAAAAAGCTTCTCATAATGTGATGTAATGCTTCACAGCATGGATGGCCACTTTCTTGTGAATCTACCTATAACAGTTAATCACTACTTCCAGCTTGCTCTTTTTCTACTCTTCTTGACACCGCTGCTCCACTGGAGAGCTAATAAAACACTGAATACTCCAAATCTGACCTTATACTGACAAGGAAATTGCCACTAAAGAAGGTTAAACTTTTTTCCAAGCTAGATATAACAGCAAATGTATCATTCTAATGAATAGAAGTTAGCATGGCTGTGCGTTATGCCTAACATAACTGTCCATCCTGTCTACCTGTTTGCACTATTATCAGTACTAATTCAGTAAAGTAAAATAGAAACTTCTCTGGCAAAAATTACATTTGGCCTAGGCACTTTGTGATGAAAGTTGAATACATGTATTGAATGTAGAAGAGAAACTGAATATCTGTTCCCATTAAAAAATGGAAACTGAATTTTATGTATATAAATCTTGTGCATGCAGCAGCTCAATCTCCAATCTATGCTGTATTTAAAGCACTCTGTCATGGGAATTTAATATAAGTCTGCAAGTCAGACTCTGCTGAGCATTATTTCCAATTCTTATTGGTGCAAGGTTGAGTTTCTATTTGTCAAATTTGTAACTGAAAATATGTTGAGGGGTCTTACTCACAGGAATCCATTAATGTCTATGAAATTATTTGCAAAATGTTAAGCTGTATTGCTAAAAAAAAATACAGGGTTTTGTTAAACAAAACAGGAACATTCAGACTAAGACCTTAATAAATGTGAAAATTAGTCCATTAGGTGTTTAAAAAGCAGTAGCATTAGCCTAATTATAGTAGATATGGTACATACCATGACTTAGTCCGCATACAGAATGATCAAATATGTACCACTGTTGAGTGCTTTAACAGCCCTAGTCACCGGCTTATTGGAGCTTGGCATAGTTTAATAGAGAATGAAGTGTTAGTTCTGAGAAATCACACTGGGGCCTTTAGTTACTAGGTAATTACAAGCAGAGGTACAGAATATTAAATGTTGTGCTTATTTAAGCAATGTACTGCTTAACATTGCATAAACACTGCATAAACAAAGACTTTCATAAAGCTGACTGCTGCACAAGTAGTTCTGTATAGCTTTTGTATGAGGTATAACTGGTCATTATTTGATTCTTCCTGGACAAATTTGTTGATTGTCCACAGCTACACAGCAAAACAGCCTTGGTATTTTTATGCTACTAGTTGTATCAGAATTATGAATGTCAAGACCTATATTATGCGATGAATTTTACATTTAGCTTTGTTTACAGTGCCAGTAAAGAATCTGTTGTAGGTTTGTAATTAGGACTCTAAACTTGATGAGTCTTTTTAGTGTCATATTCTGCAGGGATTTTGTGTGTGAGCCATTGAAGAGCTGCTGGTATAGTTGGAAGAAGATACTGTTAACATTTGTCTCTTACTCTGTTCCCCCCTCTTTTTTTTTTCCCCCACCTCAGGCCTCTGTAGTTTCACATTTTTGAGGTATTGTACTATTTCTTTTTCTAAATAGAAGACATCTGTATCACATGTGATAGTTTATACTTGATGTAGGTGCTTGATACCTACAGATTTTCCTGAAGCTGCTCTGGCTGAATCATTCCTATAGAGTTCTATTTTAATAGTACGTGGTGGAAGTATGATACTTGTGCTAATATAATGTTCTACAAGTCATATTATTCATCATTTGAGGCAGGCAGATTCTAAATATAATAACAATGTTTATTGAGAGTTCTTTGGATGATGTTTTCCGTAGAATTCCTGGAAATTGTTCACATTGATGTTTGTGTTCATAGTTAAGTTGGAGGGAAAATAAGCCTTAAATCTGTACTAAGCCTGAAATTACTGGTACCTTATGGTCAGGTGGAAAGGTACTTGTTTCAAGTCTCTTATTCCAAAAGACAAAAACCCAGAAAGAATGTTATGAACCTGGAGATACTCCATTGCTGTGTAATTTGGCCATGCGCACTTTGATGGAAGCATCTGTATTCAGCTCCTATGTGTAAATAAAATTTGAGATATGCAACCTCAAAAGAGAAAATAGTGTATTTTGCATAATCATGCAGCTTATGGATTAAAAACATCTCTGAAATATTTTCTAGTGGTCAGTGTACTTGGAAGGTGCTGTAACTGTGTACAGTCAGACTGGAAAGAAAATAACTTCAACTATACACACCAGAAAGATGCAGACATGTGGACACTTATGTGTCAAAGGTCAAGAATATATACCTTGAACTTTGAAAATACATGCATTCTTTCTTAATAATAGGAGGTGATCCACTTCCAAAGAGTAGTTCATGAATGAGGAGATACACAGTACTGCAAAACTATAAGCCTGTTTTGTCTTTCCCTCAATTTCTTTCCCCTTCTACATCATTGATGTCGGAAGTAAGCTTTTAGGGTGTTTTTGATACATGCATAGCCTTCTCCACATAATTTGCCCCAGCAGTCTGCAGTGCCAAGCAAGGAGAATCAAAGCGTGCAATCTCTTTTCATTCCCTACCCAATCACAGTACATTGTGTGTTGGGGGGTGCATTAGGTTCTGTTGAAATTTTAGCAATTCACTACTGAGCATCCCTCAGAGGATTTCCTCATCTTTTCTATTCCCCTCCAGCTTGGAAAAAAGAAAAAAAAAACTTAGAAGTCTGTCCTTTTGGAGGAAAAATTTCTTTGAATAAGGCACGGTCTACAATGTTTTCTCTTTTTTCCACCCCCAATAACTTTTTCATTTGTATATCTGTAAATTAAAAGCAATCCTTTCTAAAGACTCCTTTGCTTCCCACAACTCACAGTTGTGCAGACTTTCTTAGTCCTTAAAAAAAGATTAAAAAACCCACCCCAAAACGGCGGGGGCGGGGGGGGATCTCATCTCAGTACAAGGTGCTTCAGCTGAGAAGAGGGTGTTCATTTCTTTTTGGAGGAATTGTTGTACCGTACTTGATACAGGCTGTGTTCTAGCCTGTAGGCACCACTGTAGTACAGATAAGGCTATAGATCAGAGCCTGAATAGAAGCCTAGCAACAGTACAGGCACATCCCATTGTTGTGTTTTAATAACAAAGATATTGTGAGGCTTATTGTGTTATCCAGTAAAATCCAATAATGACTGAAAGTGTCAAGTTAACCTCTCTGTATCCAGCAGCTGTTTGCAAAGAAATAATTTGATCAGCTTTGTATTTAGTTTTCTGTCCCAACTTTTTGTCATTCTTTTTACACAATTCAGTCTGTCTTCATAAAAATAAACTGTCTTTCCAGAATATCTGACTTATGATTTGCTCCCAGTGCAGGAGTTTATCTCATTCTTAAATAGATTTTGAAGAACAATCAATGCAATCAGTGTTGCAAAACTTATTTTGCTCTCATTATACAGCATAGATTGATGTAATGGAGAAGCATCCATATGTTCTCGCTGAAGTTGTTTCAAATATTTGCTGGGGATGTGTGTGTTCATGGAATAGTACTGGCAGCTCAGAGCAGAGCCTGTCAGAGAACTAATGCTAGATTACAGCCAAATACGTCTTTGAGTTGTTTGTCAGCCTACAGAAGGTATTAGTGGTTATGGGAGCCCTGCCTTTTTATATGGTATGTAGTGCTGTTCTGATCTTCATGGGAAGAAACTAAGCTAGACTCCCTCCACACATCTTAATTCAAATGATGGTATTATCAACAAGTAGACTTTGACATCAGGATTTCCTTAGATCCTTTTCAGCTACAAGACAAACCTGCTGATGACTCCTTTTCCATAAAGAATGGAGAATAAATCATGATGTGCCTTCATAACTGTTCCTTGTATAACTAGCTTTTCATACCACGTTCTGAGTGGCAATTTGCGTTGCTTCTTTGAAAACAATTCTACCAACTGGCTTTGTCCAGTTGATATTTAAAAAAGACTCCCCTTTGAAATACAGTATAGAAAGTGGATTGGCTTGATTTAACATTAAAGAATGAATGTGGTGAGTTTATAAAAAGTATTCTGGTCATAGTCTAGTTCAGAGCCTTAGCACAAGAAGAGCAAGAACAGTGGTGGTTTCATTTCAGCTGCTATTAAGAAATTATCTCATTAATTTTATTGTGAAGTGTGTTAACTCTTCTATTTTGCATGTATAATACAGTTAGCTGAAATCTTAATTTCCTACCTGTTGTTTATTTTCATAGATAGGCTGTAAAGACAACTTTGGTTTTTAAAAACCTGTTCTGGTTCTTAATTTTGTGCTGTTTCAAAGAGGTTTAAGTAAAATAAAGTCTTGGTTTAAAGGCACTAGCCTGATTTTCTTTTAAAGAGATTCTTTTTTTCCTCCCCAGTTATTGGAATGTGGTGGGAACCTCTTTGATGCAATCTCTTTCGCAGTGAAAGCAGCTCTCTTTAACACAAGGTAAAGCACAGATCTCATTTCATGTGGGTGGAAGTGGCATGGGAAGTGAAAAAGGAGTCCTCTCTGTGAGCTAAGCATTTTTAATGCTTAATTATTTAAATAAGAAATACCCAAGGCAACGTGCATTCAGATACAAGGCAGTCCATTTGCATGCAAGTAACATGAATTAATGACTTTAATTCAGTTTCTAATAATCAAGTATCATATTGCATTATGTGCACAATCAGGCTCACAATATAACTTTTGTTCTGTAGCCAGATCCAGGAAAAATTGTCTTGACCATATGGTTTTGTTGCAAGTAGTTGGAGGCCTTTGTGTTGATGCCTTATGGGTTTAAAGTAAGAAGTATTTATTGATATGTGATGGTCCCGAATAAGAAGCCCTCTCTGTCAACGTGACTACTGATTTGTAACTAGCCCTGTTTTCCCACTTCTGATGTTCTTTCTCATTAACTGTTAGTCTAGAGTTCTTTTTAAAACTAAGAGGGAAAAAATGGTGGTGAGAGATTGTGGGGAGGGAGAAATGATGTGTTTAAGAGAGCTTTGCCCCATGCATTTTAATTCAAAGAATGGAAGAAGAAAATCTAGTAGAATGAATGATGCAAGTGCTCACTGTGTGTTTAAGTGATATTCAATAATATTTTTCTAATGTTTTCATCTTCTTGATCTACAGATGAAAGGGAATACAGAGTTTTGTAGCATCCTTGAGAAAGAAACTAGTGAGTAGCTTTGATAAAAAACTTACGTAGCAAAAGTAGCTGGAAGAGGTGCAAAATTTGGACTCTTACAGGCATAAATGTTTTGAAAGTGGATCTCAAATTGTTCTTCAGCTGTAAATTAGAGATTTGCTGAAGTCACTGGCATAGCTCTGGCTTATTCATCAGGGAATCAGTGCACAGTACTAGAGCTGGAAAAGTATGTGCAAGAAGAGGAGGAAAATACACTTTTGAAGACAGGCAGTATAGCAGGATATAAACACTTTAAAAGGGGACAAGGGGAGAATCCATCTAAGACTACAGCTTGTATATATTGCTGAGAAATTTCCCATGTTAATCAAGTTCTCAACAGTAACTTTTAACAGTAGATTGTTTTTGTAGCATTAAGAAATACTGTCACAAATGTAATGGCTCACAGTAGAGTTGACAGTACACTAAAGGGAAGACATGCCTGTGTCTCTATGCGTGAGCTGCCAGGATGCAAAAGTCATATGGTTAAAACAGTTGCTCCCACGTGAGTTGTTTTGCAGATCCAAGGCACGTACTTTATTTACAAGATAACTAGGTCTTTTTTCTTGTTTCATCCAGAATCCTAGTTCTGAACAAAGAGAGAAGATCATAAAAAAGTAATTTAAATAAATAAAGAAAAGAAAATCTGTTGCTTCGGGAACATGGGCAACACGGAGAGTGTAATTGCTTTAATGATTCTGCTTTATTTTTATTCTTCTGAAAACTGTATCTTTTATATAATCTTTAATCTGTGGGCAAGCATCCGCAGTCTTCTGGAAGTCTGATATCAAATCAAAATGTGGTACAATATGACATAATGCAGAGCGTGTTGATTTTTGACCTGTGAAAACTCTTGTCTGTTGATTTGAGCAGGGAATGCTAGTACATCTAATCTCATACAAGCTCAGAAAGTCAAGAGGTGAAATTCAAAGTGAAAACCTGTGGTCCTTGTTCACTGTTCCTCTCCCTTTCCTTTGGTACCTACTAAGTTTTGTCCAGATTGACACAAGGTAGTTTAGAGTAGCTGCCCACTCTCCATGAAATATTATTGTCCCAGCAAGACAGCAGTTTGGAGATCACATCAGATTAAGTGTTCTGAACTTCGCTTGACATGTGTCCCTCTCTTTGAGTCTTACTTGCCTTTCATAATCTGTTTACAACCAGGTTTTTGTTACAAGTGTTTTCAGATCTTTGTCAGCCTTGACTGCGGCCTTGGAACCAAGAGCAGGGAGCTCAAGGTGCTGTTTTTTCTTTGAAGCTACAAATTTCTGGATGTTCAGATAGGCATTTGAAAACCTCAGCTTCATCCTTAAAATCTTGCTCTAACCATTTTTATAATAGCTATGGACACATTTTTCTTTAGGGCTAAGTAAAAGCAAAATCGTAACTTAAGGAATTTTGTGCTGGAATTATGGGATTTAAATTCTTTGTATGTCTGACCCGACTCGTTGTATCCCCTTCGGGCATGGAACAATGACAGTATGGCTGGTTTAGGGGGAACATCTACTCCTTGGAGTTTTGTATTGTTCATTATGTTCTAAAAACTATATCAAGATCATGTGCAAAAAGATAGTGGATATTAAACTTCCTTCTTAACTGTGTCTCCAAGGTGCTTAAGGCTGGATTTATCCGCGATCAAAGTAGATATTGCAAAATGTGCAAGTAGCTACTGTGTCAGGGCTTAGCATTAAACTTGATCCTATGGAATGTGCCTACTTGCAACTGAGGCAACAGAAACTAGGCAAGTTAAAAAAGCTACAGAGTTTAAAACACTATAGCCTTGCAGATGTCGTGGTTTTTTGCTGGGTACCATGGTAGAGGCAGAACTGATGCCTGCTTGCAAAGGTAAAACTGGTTTTGCAGTTGTGAAATCTGGGTCTGCAGCACACAGAAAAGAGCATTGTTTGTTATGTGACTAAGTCCTGCTGTACATATTTCTGCCCTGATTAATTGCAGGAATCAAAACAGAAAAATAAAAGTTGCAAAGTAAACATGTACAGCTAGTTCTTAAGATAAATCTTCATAAGCTGGGAGAGGAAAACTCCGGTTTTCTGGAAATGCTCTTTGTGCTGCACTGTCTTTGCCTAGTTTTTCTGTGTATGTAATCCCTTTTTATGCAACTATGATGCTTGTGTCTGCTCAACTATCTTTTTGCCTCTGCAGTAGTTCTAATTTGTACCTCTCTCATCTGTTCTTGGCCAAAACAGCTCTTTGCAGGGATTTTTCAGGAATTAATTCTGCCAACTTTTTCTTGCAGACCAAATATTGCTCTGGTTTCATAGCTATTTTAGGATGGAGTTAAAAATTCCTTAATCTCACAGATTTTCTTGAAATCTTCATTCTTTTTTAAGTACTGCTCTGGCACATACACTTCTTGTCTAGGCTGTTGTCCAATGTTCTCCATTGTCCTGTGTAGCTAGAGGGTTACTCACCTTGTGACTTTATTCCTTCAATTTTTAATGGAATATTTTTAACTTGAAACAGGCTTTCCAATGAGTCATTATGTAACTCTGCAAAGCATTTTGAGTTTCATTTCAGGAAAAAGTACACATCGTAGTTGTTCTGCTTACTGAAAGTTTTAGTTTTAGCTGGGTTAGGCCAATGTTCTTGTAGGGAATTTGTTCTCACTGAAGCAGGGTTAGCTGTTGTGAAGTACTCGCCTCTAGGACTCTTAACCACAAATAACTAAAATACTCTTCCAAAGAACAACAAAAACCACTTTCCATTAGTGGGGGAAAAGTTCACTAAATCAGTCCCTATCTCCTCCTCTTTTAAAAGAGATTTGGTACAGAATGCGTAAAAGAATGTAACCTCCAGAGTCTAGTTATAAAATACAACGCTACTGTAAAAGTACTAATATAAAACCAGATTGTGGTTACATTCCACGTGGTTACTGATGTTAGCTTTCTAGGGATGTCTTGAAATATTTTATGTTTTCAAGTGCAGATGTGTAAAAGTGAGAGCAGTGTGGTTGAGTGGCGGGGGGTGGAGTTTACTGGCCAGTAAAGCAAAGTCTCTCAGTCAGTACTCCATCCTAGCAGGCATCTGGATAAATGAGGGTATATAAGACACTGAGGTTCTTGGCTTCTTGAGATACCATCTTCTACTAAATTGTTTTAAATTACTTTATTAATAGTGCTAAGAAAGCTGCATTAAATCATCCTGTAAAACTCCTATTAAATGGCTGTAACAAATACAATATATGTATCGCTGATAAAGAGCCTGCCTCGCTCATTTGTGAGAGAGCTTGTCGCCCACAATTGAGAAGAAAGCGTTTCTTGGATTTCTGCCTGGGTTTTTATCCCTGGTGGTTGCTTTTGTCCGTAGAACAGTAGAGTCTTCTGGCTTCTTAAAGAATGAGAATATCTTGCCAATCTTCCCATCTTGCTAAAGAGAAAGTATTTTACTAATGTCATCTTTTTCCTTTACCCCAAGTCTCCTTAGTGTCATTCTTTCCTGAACAGCTTTACTACTTGTATTTGCTACTGATGTCACAGCTTTGCCAAGCAATGCAGTTGCTGTAATTCTGACAACTTTACTGTTGTCTGCAAGGTTGGGAACCACAGTACAAAAGGATTCAGCCTTGGTAATTTCTCTCCTGTACTCCAGACAGATGTGCAAACAGTTGTCCAGAATTGCATTGTGCAAGTTCCATAAGACTCTCTCCCCATACATTAGTGTAAAAACCAGTTCAGATTCTAACAGTTTGAATGATGGTCTTATCCTAAATACCTTCCTGCTTACGACGTTTTCTTCCTAGTTTCAGTGAGTGAGTTGTTAATACTTTGATAGCTTTCTGGATTCTTTTTTCTAAACATTTAGCCTCATTTAGAGGAAAGTACTGCTCTTGGAGTCGAGACTGTATGACACCTGTATTCGTTATCTGTTCTGGCAATGATTTTGCACATCTCGTTTCCACAGAATACCCAAGGTGCGTGTTCTGGAGGATGAGGAAGGCTCTAAAGAGATCGAGCTGTCTGATGACCCTTATGATTGTATTCGACTTAATGTGGATGATGTGCCCTGCATCGTCACACTAAGCAAAGTAAGCCTGACAAATTTCTGACCTTCTACCTAGAGACTTCAGTTTCTATTAACTTCACATGCCGTTTATTTTTTCCCTAGAGATAAAACTTGTGTTACAGAAATGGTCAGTGGTCCACTATGTATATATTTGTTCATCCCTGGTCTCCTAATCAAGAAGAACTTTTACCAAATAAGGGTTTTTTTCCACCGCTGACTTGCAGATTTCCACTTGATGCATTCTTAAAATGCATCTTCTTGTATGCAGAAGAGTTGTTTATTATTTTTCATCTACTCCTTGCTCAACATCCAGAGCAGCAGATACTTCAGTATGTTAAAACAAATGGGTATTGTTGTGAGGCACAGAGGTTGTGTGATCTGCCTGGAGTTACACAATGAATATTTGTTGCTGGGGACAGAATTCTTGTTTTCATGGGTGCAATACTGTCCTTTGCTTTCAAACAGGTTTTTGTTTTCCTTTTCCACATATACCCCACAACTGACACAGTTGATTTGCTGGATGCTGCATTTTCCAGTGCAAGAGTTAGTGATTTGCTTAGTTACCTGGAAGTTTGTCTGACATATCTTTTAAGCGAGTTTCATAAATAGTAGAAAGGCCACCACTGCAGTGGGGGCTCACCTGAGTCTCAGGTGTCATTTTCACCTAGCAGGGAGGAAAGTCCATGCTTGGAGTTGAGGGGAAAGGAGAGACTGGAGTTTCATATAGATGGAAGGATGGTCAGAGAGGAAAACTGTGTGAAATAGTGACATGCTTATCTCACCTCTGTTATGTATGTACACATAATTTGGGGTCAGAGGCTGTTTAAGTACTGTGCTGTCAAGTCAGTCACATGATATTAGGATGAGAGGCTTTAGATAGCCAACAGAGCTAGTACTCACCGTTTAACTTCTTAATAAAGAGCTTAGACAATTGCAAACTAATATGTTGTTTTGTCACTAATTTACAGATTGGATATAGGCACGTGGTGGATGCTACCCTTCAGGAAGAAGCCTGTTCTTTGGCTAGCCTGCTTGTTTCCGTGACCAGTAAAGGCACCCTCACTTCTATGAAGAAAGTCGGGAAAGGTAGTCTTGATCCTGAGAGTATTTTTGAAATGATGGAGGTAAGGAGTTTTGAGCAGTTACTGATGATACTGAATGAACTGGAACTTTTGAGTATATGAAAAACTGCAGTAAGGACTTTTAAGAGCAGAGATCCTGGTGCTTTTATTAGGTGCACAAGGGACTTGTGGAAGGTCACAGTTACTTTGAAACACAATCTAATATGAATGGAAGTTACCTAAACCTTTAGATGCCTGAAGTACATGGCACTCACTGTTGTTTCAGTCAAGTACCTCACAGCTGTAAGACTGCAAAGCTTAAATTGATAAACTTTGAGAGTATTTTTTAGAGAACATGTTCCCTCTCGCATTGTTTCCCTTAAAGACTGAAAGAGCAAAACTTCCAACATGGTAAAGCCCCTATAGAGATAGAGATGGTACTTTGAATTGCTAGTGCATGGTGTTCTCTTCTAGCACAACTCATTTGTCATGTGATAAGCTCACTGTTCTCATTTTACTGTTGGTTTTTTTTCTGCTCCTTTATTGGATTTCTGATCTGCCCCTATTCCATGAAAATACTAGTGTCTGGATGTTGTTCACATCCACATAAGAATTCCATTTTAAACCTTTTCAGGCTTTTCTTAAAACTGTCTTCCAGTATAAATTCTTATGCCTGAGTTTGGCTTTGAGCATGAGACAGAACTGAGTTTTGAACGTGGAGTAAGAATGAAAATTAAATACTTCAAACTGGCTCTGTTTCCTAGAGATCAAGAACTAATTTCAGCATTGCTGTAGTGAGGAATGCAGAACTTGGAGCCAAGTTTGAAAACAGTAGAAGTTACATGCTGAGTACATATGGCACTTCCCTGTTTCATGGTATTGATCCAGAGTGCTAATCTTGGTGGTACCGGTGGGCATTTTATTTGCATCCGGAGA
Source organism: Morus bassanus (assembly GCA_031468815.1). Taxonomy (NCBI): domain Eukaryota; kingdom Metazoa; phylum Chordata; class Aves; order Suliformes; family Sulidae; genus Morus; species Morus bassanus. Next base: position 49,562,071 of record CM062567.1, on the reverse strand, counting down.
GGTCACTTATCACCCTTATCATCTGCATAGATATGCAGAGGGGGGGTTATCTCTGACTTGGCATCCTAAAGAAACCAAACTTCCATGGACATCTGATGTGTCTTCCTTGACGGATTTTGAGTCCAGTTCTACCTAAATGTCATAGAAGACTTGAGATTTTGGGTCTAGGGCTGCTGCAAAGAGACGGGTGCTTAAGTTAGTTACGGGTTCGTGGTAGAAGCTGGCCCACATGCAAATTATCTGCAGAAAGCTCTGGTTGGAGCCTCTATTTTGATCACAGACTTCGCTCTATGCTGAGACCTAAATAGAAAATGAGCTTCTGCAGTTCCATTGTATAGCCTACCCCCAAAGGCTCTGCTTGGGTTTATGTAACACTCATCTAAACACTAAACAGAGATGCATACGGAAGGTAACCATGGGAAATCTTCAAACCATCCTACTTTGCTTAAGAACTTTAGTGAACTTGTCCCTGCTTGCTGGTGCAAGGAGTTAAAAGCTTAAGCTGATCACCCAGTAAGTTGTGCTGTCTCTCACTTGCTTTGGAAGGTCTTCCCTCCTGGGTGGTGAGCAGTTTGAAGGAGTGAGGGTTAAAGCTGATGAGAAGAAACCAAGATGATTTCTGGGAGGTCAGAGATTATCTGTTTGGCCGTGCCTTGAACTCAGCAGCCTGGTTAGGATACCAAGAAAAATAAAAAGGTCTGGGAATGTCCAGTGGAGGAGCTGCATAACCCTTGCTTGACACCTCCATTCCCTAATGATTTGGCTGCAGGTCAGAGAGTGTTCAGCTTTCCCTGCCTGGTAGAGAACAGATGTTCCTGGGACGTATCTCTTAAGAAGGCAGCTTCACAGGAAAGTTTTGGGAAGCTTCCAGCATTAGGCTTTTTTTACTGAGTTTATGATCCGATCCGTAAGAGAGGCAAGCAGGAATAAGATGGTGGTGTTGTGTGTTGTGTCAATACCAAAGCTCTGCACAGTTCCCATTCACTTTGACCTGGTGTGAGTGATGTCCTACGTATGAGGAGAAGAATGCGCAAAGTGCATCGCCCCTCAGGACTCTGGACTGCTGCTGTGATCTTTGTCCCCGTGCAGAGCTGTAACAATTCTTGTGTGTGTCCCCCTTTATTTAGCATGAGTCATAGTGTCTAGCAGCTGCCCTGCTGCATCAAAGCTCTTTCCAAATTTCCTTTGGTACTATGGGCCATATTCTGTCAGCTGGTTCTTCAATTAGAAACGTACCTTATTTTAAGGTTTATGCGCCCACAGTGTCGGCAGTTGTCATCAACAGGTGAAAGAGAACTTTGTGGTCAGCCGTGTGGCAGGCATAGGCTTCATTGCATAGATCAGGAGCTAATAAACTCAGTTTAATACAATCTGGGGCTCTTTTCACCTCTGCATGGAGTTAATATTTTAGGTCACTTAGAGAAAACCTGGGAAAGCTCTAATAGGTGCCACTGCCTTAAGGTCTCTATTTCAGCACTGCCCAATGTTTCCTTGTCCTGCAGCTTCTACAGTACAGTTGTGCATGCGGGAAGAGTAGAGGCTGGTGTTGGAGCTAACCCTTGTGGTTTTCCACTGCTGGAGTTTATTTCTGTAAAGAAAACCTTCTGTTAACTCCTTTAAGGTCCTTGGACAGTAAAGAATTATGCATCATAATGAAGGATCTGCCCACAGACTGATTTGGTGATGCGGCCAGTGTGCATTTTGAGCTTCTCTGGCCACATGACAGGGTGTTAAGCTGGTCTAAATTCAGTCTGCTGATTCTGAGCACGTTCAGAAGAGTTTACTGAACCTTGCATTAGTAGGCTGCTTTCCTGGTCAGGTATCTCTTGTCCTCTGGCAGCCTGCGTATTGCTTCATCTTGCGTGCGCTGGCTAATTTGAATGTGTGCTTGTGCCTGATGTGAATTTAATTTCTGTTCCTGGGTGATCCATCAGTGAACAGATCTGGTGTTAATGATCATGGAATGCTTCCCTGATGAATAGGAGTACTGCCTTTATATGTACATTTTTCCAAAACTTAATCAAATTAAAATGAAAATTCCACCACCGTTATTTTTCTTAATTAAAGGCATGTTTTTATTATACCAGCTGGTGTACATTAATCATTAAAGGGAAAGTATTTGTCAAAAGGAAGTGTTCTGTGAGAGTTATCTTCTTGCTAATAAGCATATGTCTCAGATTTGTTTTGCTTTCTTTGCATTGCAGACGGGAAAAAGAGTAGGCAAGTCATTGCACATAGCCCTTCAGAAGATTTTGGAGGAAGAAGAAAGTTTGGGGACCTCACGGCAGAAAGTTGGATTTCTAGGATGATTTTTTATTAAATGTTCAAAACTGATTTTAATTGATTGTGCAATCTTGTCAGTTTGTATATAGAAAAAGGATATTTTTTTGTTCCAGTACCTTTGTCTTTCTGGCTAAGAGGCTTTTAAAATGTTACTAAGCATAAAGCTAGCTACAGTTAAATGCAAATAAGTAAATTTGACATGTTTTTCCGTATGGGTAACTGTCCACACCTAGGAAGCGCACCAGCAGCTCTTGATGCAGTTGCCTGGGAAGTGCTTGAGTCTGTTTTCAAGAGTGACTGGTGTAGATTCCACTTAATTCTGTTTGCGTGTCTTCAACTTCTGCAGACCAGCTGCTGTGTTCTGTGTATATGAGGGTGTCCTCGGTATAGCACAAGCGAGGTTTTGGGTCTCTTGAAAAAATTTTTTTTTTTTAAATTCACCAGCCAGATGAGAACAGCACTTTGTGGAAGTCTTCCTTCAAATTATCTTACTTTTCTTTGAATAAAACGTGGTTAGATTTTACTGTAAATACAACATGGTCCAAAGTTTCTAATTCATATTTTAAACCAAGATTTCTTTGCTAACTAGAGCTCTGCCTATCCATTTTGCCAACAGGTACAATAGTAACCTATCCAAAACCTCTCACAGTGGCTAAGGAAAGGGGCATGACTAAGGTAGAAGGGAAAATAAGTTAATTTTTTAGGAGTTTGATAATTCAGCTGGAAAAGCATAGTGGCTGTCACTAATAATCCTTTACAGGGAAAGACAGAAGATGGCAGATAAGGTATGCAATCGAGTTGTATCACCAGGTCTTCAAAGTAGTGGATTCCTGCCCTACATCAATTGGCTGGCCCAGCAAAGAGTAAGTACCGTTTATTTGGCAGGACAGGAATAAACAACAGGTGGAAGAAGTCAAAGGAAAAAGTTGATTTTCAAGAAGTTGATATTTTAGTTGCAAGTGTGAGAAGGATCATTTTGCACAAACATTATGGCAAAAGTTACTACAACAATCCAGGAATCATTTAGCACCTAAGCAGCGTTTTTTGAATTTCCTGGTTTAATTTCCTAATATCAGATTAAGAACATTCTCTTGTCTGGAACATGTTTGCTGGAGAGAGGGGGAAGGTTTTTGCTGAAGGAGAGCTGTATAAATAGGGCAAAGGATATTACAGCGCAAATTTAATAATCATGATCACATTAAAATATATGGTGTGCTTAAGGTCCCTAAATTTCTTCAGCCCTTTTCTTAGAGCTCGCTCATGTATTTATTCAAGGTGACTGCAGTACTACTCTGTATTTCAGATATGTGTAGCCACTACTACAACGAGCAGGCAGGATTAAAAAAAAAAAAAAAAAAAAAGAAAAAATAAATTGTCCCACAAAATTTGCCCAGGATGTCTATTTTGAAGAGGTGGGTTTTCTTCGGTACCTTAAGTAATGCGTTAGGTTTGTTATGATAGTGTTACGTAGTAATACAGGCAAGAAGTGACAATGATTATATATATCATCTTTAATCACTCCACTAGGGTTATTCTATGTGAAGCAAAGACTAACCTGACATCAGCTTTACAGTAGCTGTGATCCATTCCTTGCCACGCAAAGCTACTTGTAAGAATGTAGAAAGAAAGAAAACTGAAGGGAGAAGAACCATTTACAGTACCTTAGACTTACCACAGGCAGTTTTTGTTTGGTCATGTATTGTTTAATGTTTCAGAAAATGGTTAATGTAAATGAGGATTGCAAGTCTTAAACCACAGCCACTCTCTGCATAGCTGTTGCCAGTTTTATTCCAGATTTGTAGCAGGATACCAGAGTTACTTCCAGGGTGAATTTTGTAACATGGTAATAACTGTATTTCTACATAACCTTCCAGCTGAAGGATCTCCATGCGTTTTGCAAGTTACATCATTTAAGATGCTTCTTGTCACCTCTCCAGATCCTTTTAATTTTAAATTCATTGTTCTGAGACTGAGAGCTGGGATGCGGGGGGAGGGTGGCAGGAGGAGGAAACCTCATTGTGTTTCAAGTGTGTTAACTTGACACCTCTGTGGAGGTGAATATATTTGCATTCCCTCTCCACTTCTTTCTAAGGATGGCAAATATTTAGCCCATCTGAGATCTAGGCTATGTGCTCAAGATACCTAAAAAGCAAACTCTTGCTACCTGAGCATATGTGTCTGCTCCTAGCACAGGGAAACCTGTGGAGCAGCTGTGTGTACAAAAATGGCTACCCCAGCCACAAAATACCTGGTACCAAGCACTTCCTGAGAGTATAAGTGTAAATTAACATGGTGCGAGTATCTGCAGTGCCTCCTCTAATCATGCATGTCCTCCCCCTAGGGCTTCTGTAGCTGTGTAAGCAGGCACAGGATGAATTGGGGATCTTCGAGGGGTCCTATTCCTTCCATGCTCACTACCTCCCATCTGTTGGCATTGAAAAGCAGTGGGGTGGAGTGTGGCCCCAGTTCAGACTGGGGCTGCTTCTACCCCTGAGATACAAATAATGAGCCCGGCCAAAAGTTTTAAACAGCTGCTCGTTGGTCTCAGCTGCCCCTGGAGGTTTGCTGCTACCAGTTCATATCCCAAATGGATAAACAAAGCTCTGACAGGGGTAAAAGGGCCTATAGCTCTCCCGGTTAATACAACATCTGCCAAGAAATCTTTGAGACTGTGGTTCTCAGGCATGCTAAGGAGTATGCTGCCCATTTCTATTTTCTTAGCTCTCTTTAACCCCTCCCTTCCACCCCAAACAAAAATAGCAGTTAGATTTTTAATAGAGGCTTCAACTGAGACTGCTCTTGTTCCCATCTGGGCTGGTGGAAAGTTCCATGTGTTGCTGTGCAGATATTGCCACGTTTTCATTGACTCAAGTCCAGTAGAACTAAGAGGAAACATCTGTGGAGTGGGATAGCTCTCTGTTTGTCCCAGAAATTAATTGCTTCTGCTGGGAGTGTCGAGAGGCTGAAAGCTGTGTACTAGAGATGTGGAGTCTAGCAACTCCTGCTAGGCTTCTATTTGGGTTGCCTAAAATGCACCCAGCCACAATTTTTTTTTTTTTTTCCTTTCCCCATGTATCCCAGCCTAAAGGTCTGTTTGACAGGGACAGTCCCCTTGAAGCAGGAGAGGGCAAGGCTGTAGGTCAGTGGACCTGGCTGGTTTCTTTCTCATGTCCCTCCAGATCTGTGTTTATGCTCAGTGTGATGCACAGCAGATTTACCAAGCCCAGGAATCCCATCAGCCAATGTTTCGCAACTACAGTAATGGTTCAACATTGCAATTGTGTAGTTTTGGGAGGAGAAGGGAGCTTGTTCTGCCCTGGGGCGGGGGTTGAGGCGAGGGGGAGGGGAGGGGATATGCCACCCGCAGTTGGGCTTTATGAAAACTTGCCTCAGCACAGCCTGTGTAAAGACAAGTTAGTGGGAGCCAGAGCTCACTCGTGGCTCTTGTGAGACTGGAGTGTGCAAGCCTTTTTGAGGGACTCAGCGCCTTGATTTGACGAAGATAATATCTCACGGAGTTTCTGCATTTTGTCTGTAAATAGGAATTAACTGGGATTTACCACCTTCTGCTAGGACTGCCTCCAACTTCTCTTTTAAACTTCAGCAGATGCCACTGCCTTCCTCAGCAGAGGGATGTTCTCCAGCCCTGCTGTGGCACTGGTTTACTTTGCCTGTAGTGAGCAGCCATGGAGCCCCAGAGTGGGGGTAAGAAGTCAGCATGACTTGGTAAGACCTGAGAGGAGAGCACTCCAGTCCTTATCCCAGAGCCTTGTTCCCTCCTTTCCTTTAACATGCTTGAGCAAAGTGCAAGACCAGGCCTGCAATGGGGACTGAAGCTCTTCAGCCATCAGCCTCTGTGCTGTTGTTCCCCCCTGCTCCCCAAGCCCTCATCTCCTAGTATGCCCCTGCCTGTTTGCACTCCCCGCCGGTGTGAGGCAGTTAGCTGTTCCCTCTAAGAGGGTTGAGGGAACATGCTAAACATGGATGCTTCTGTTAGCTGGGCCTCGCAGAGGCAGGTGTCACCTGCCTGCTCCCTGCTGTCAGGAAGGCAGCTGCCGGGGCTGGTTTCAGGCTGGCGTGCCTGGTCCCTTGCTCCTTTTCCTTTGGCAAAGCCCCAGACTCCCATTCATAGTGCTCGGCCACAGCAGGGCACTTTGGTACCCATCACCCCGCAGAGAGACTGCGATGCCTCAGTGTTTTCCTTGGATCAGCTGCATTTCTAGCTATCCAGTAACAAAGACCTTTTTGCTGTTCCTGCAGAGCAATGTTAGGGTCTCAGATGTGCTGCTGTTAATGACTCCCTGGTGATGGTTTCAACCTCAATTTCATCGACTGGAACACTTTTTAATAGGGCTTTGGTTATCTTACAAGCTTTGTGAACATCTCTGTTGCTATCCTGTTCTCAAGATTAGGGTAGGATCAGCAGCACAGGCACCCCTGAGTTTTCACATCATGCCATTTGTAGATTCGATTTGATCTCCCTGATTTAGACTGAGAAGACCGTAGTTACTGCAGCCCCCTAGCTAATACCTTGGGAGGGGAAAAAGGAAATGAAATCTCAGCTGCTTTCTGATGTACAGAGGTCCTCCTCTACCCAGCTGGCATAGCGGGGACCGCAGCTGAGCCAGTTGTGCTTGGGCGTTGGAGGTAGCTGGAGCCACCAGCCTGCAGGCCCTCCCTTCCAGAGGAGCTCTCTCACCACGTGTTCTCATCGTGCTTTGGCAAACGGTAAGTTTTGATATTTCCAGGGTTGGAAACCTATGGGTTGAAAAGTCATGATTTAAGTCCTGCTTCTCTCCTTTCCCCCCAGAGAGAGACCGACTTTAATGTGATGAGGCTTCTCAGGGGCACGGATTGCTTTCTTCCTGCTGTCTGATCACAAAACCTTTTCTCTAAATTGAAAAAAATAAGAAATATATAAGGCTGATGCTGAAATTCACTTACAATCCATAATTCAGCATCCACAGCCATATGAAAGCAAACCAGTCACTCAAAAGCGAGAGCGATATGCGACAAGATCATAAGCTGGCAGAACTGCTGTCTGCCTGCCAGTCCTAAAATACTGACTTTAATTTCAACGGTGACTTCACTTGAGCTGATGCCGAGACAGTCGGTTTTGTGCAGCCTGCTCAGCAATCCTACACAATTGGGAATTTCTCCAGAGTTTTGATGTTAGATTTAGACACTTGACTACAGTTTTCCTTTGGCTGGTTGGACTTTGAGACATGGATGATGGGCAGAAAAGCAAAGGAGTGAAGACAGCCAGATTTACCGCTAGCCCACAGGAGCTGCATGCTCCAAGCAGAAGGGAGGGTGAGTCCTTTGGTGCAGCTCCATTTGGAAACAGGAGTATTTTGAGCAGCTGATAGCACTTGAACTCAAGTTCTCCACATTTGGGTCCGGTTTAAGGCCTGAGGATCTCCCTTAGCACAGATCCTTCTGTCCTGTGACCCTTGGTGAATGTGGGGTAGGGATGTGAGACATGCTTCCCATGGGGTGTGATGAGAAGGCTCCCTCCTTAGGCTCAGAGCCAGTTTCCTGAAGTTGGTGCTGGGGATAATGTTTTGGCAAAGTGCTGACTCGTTGGTTTTCCCCATCATTGTCCTTACGAAAACCACCCTTTCCTGAGCTATTATTGCATTTCTTCTCGATTGGTCTCAAAAACAATGATCCGTAGATTCGGCTCTTTCCATTTCAACCTGTTCTGCTGTTTATGCTGGTGGAAATCAGGAACAATGCCAGCATGAGTTTGGGCAGTGGCTAATTAATATCAGAGATTTTCTTCTGTTAGCCCCACTTCCTTGCAGCATGTTTTTTACTGTCCACCACTGTTTCTCTCCTGTTCGTCTTCGAGGTTACTGCAGTACCGCTGAGACGCGGGTCCTCCCCCTGCAGAGTGGATTCGGTGAAGGCAGCAGAGGTACGAAACCCTGCCTGCCGCCCCAGCCGTGCGTCAAGCCACCAAGCTGCATGGCCCCACGCGTGAAGATGCTTTTGGGTCTCCCCTTTGCATTCCTGCTGTCAGCGCCGGTGGGGGAGGTAGGAGCCTTCCCAGAGGAGGGGGGCTGCAGGCAAAGAGCAAGAATCGTTTGGTGTTGTGGTAGCCTGCCTCTGAACTGGTAACTTAGCCTTGAAAAGCCAGGGCTGGTAATTGCCTAACTTGATAAATAACCGTGTGAATACTGTTATCTAGTCCACCCTTCCACTTTCCAGCCATTGTGCAGTGGTGCTGCCTCATTTCTTGGCTTGGCAATACCTGCTCATTTCCTAGGAGCTCAATCAAAATAGCCTCTGATCTTGCTGCCCATTTCCTTGCCTAGCTGGGCACGAAATCAGCGGTCCGCATCATTGCCAGGATCATCCAGCTTCCTTTCATGGGCTTATTCCAGCCACTGTTTTGCTAACTGAAGGCCTTCCAAATTCAGCATCGCAGCCTACTTACTGGGTTTCCCAAAGCCACGTAAACTTTTCTGACTGCTTCCCTGCAGCCCTGGGACAGTTTCCATAAGCATACATTCTTCTGCTCTCTTTTCATCTTGAACCAGTTTTCTTACAGCTAACAGGAGCTCTACTGTCTGTCTGACCAGGAGACCAGGCTTGAAACTGGGGAGTAAAGTGCTTTTACTGAGAAGTAAAATCCATAATGGTACAAATTTAAAAAAATCATGGACAAAAACCTGGTTTCTTGGTGTAATTACAGCCTTTCTCCTCTTCATTAACCCTTCCATGAATCAGCTGTTGCTCTCTTTCCCCTGGTGCCTGCTCCCTTGCTCTCTGATGGGCTATACATTCCTAACGAGCCTCCCAGCTGTTGCTCCTCAGCTCTGACGTTTGCTTCTTCCCTTTCAGCCCTGAAGGGGAAGGGTTTGTGTGGCCAAAAGCTTGCTGCGTGCTTCCACTTCTGTTAGTTCTAATAAAATAAATCTAATAAAAAGGATTACCTCTCCCCACCTCCCATGCCTCCTATACATAAAAAGCATGAATCATCAGGATCTCAAAAGCATATCTGCCCGAAGAGACAGCTTTCAAAGGACCACTGATAGCCCCGTTATTTAACTGGAACCCCAGCCTTGGGCTTCAGGAGGAGCCCAGGTAGGGGGTGGGCTCAGTACGCGCAAGGGCCCTCCAGCTTTTAGGTGGCCCTTCCCCATAGCGTCCCTGCTCTGGACCTGTTGCAGCAACACTTCAGCTTGCTCCTACCGACTGGGTTCATGAGCTTTTACAGTGTCAGGGATTTATTTTTTCCAGCCTACATGAGGCAGAATTGCAGCAAAGCCCCCTATGAATAGGTGTTACAGCCAGAGGCAGGCTTTTTAAGTTTACTTCTTTTCATGTTTCTCTTTTTCAAGAAAAATTATGGTGGCATCCAGCACAGGACCTGCTGGCTGGTGCGGGGAGAGGCTCCCTTGGTTGCCAACATTCAGCATGGGGACCTTCACCCTCAGAGAGGGGCTAACCAAAAGCTGCTCTGCCCTTCTTGTTTCAGCTGGGGAATCAGAGAAATGCAATGCTCCGGGGGGTGCCAGCCAGCCACCCAGAAACCTGTGGTTAGGAATTGCCATCAGACTCCACGCCAGAGCCATCTGTTTCATGCGCAGCAGCGAAGGGAGTGTTTCAAGGTTTTTTCCCCAGCGTGGCAGGACATGAATCAAAGCAAAGGCAGGCGAGCAAATCTGGAGCCAAGGAAAACTGGGACATGCTGAGTTACTAAAAGTGCTTTGGATAGGTTAGTGCTACTCAAGTGTCGAGAAAAGGGAACATATATGCGTACGTAGGTATCTGGCATCTCTTGGGCTCCACCCCATTTTGGGATAGTCCAGGCAGGAGAAGGGTAAATTCCAAAAAATACATATTCTCTGGCTTAAATCAGAGTGGGGCTGTGTGTGTGGTAAAGGAGAGTGAAAATCAAACCCATTCTTCCTTGGCTTCAAAAGTTTGGACTGCAAAGGAGCTCTAGTCAGGTAGCATATAAGGACAGGGTTTTCCTTATTCAGCCAAAACGTGAGGCAGGGTAACACAGTTATGGCCAAACTAAATCAATGGCAGCTCTTTTTCCAGCCACACCCCCTGTTTATCTCGGACCTTTTATGCTCCTGGGACTCCAGCAGTTCACATTGTGCTGGGTGGCATCTTGCCTTAATTTTTCAGAAAAGATTTATGGTTAATGGCTGATGCTCGGAGCGCTTTGTTCTTTAAAATACTTGTCCGTCCTCTCCTCTCTCTACATGAATTACCTCTGCTTGCTCAAAGGTTCCTCTTCCTTCCACAGGAAAGGCTCACCCACTTGTGCTGCAGCTGCTGAACAACCCCAGCACACAAAAAATGAGGCAATGGTCTTGGTTTAGGCTGCAGGGCTGCTTTTGGAGCACCTGGGTTCTGGTGAAGTCAGGCTGGAACCCTGCAAGGGGTACTCAGGGAAAATGGCTTTCTGTGGGATGTGTTCTCCCAAGCCCAGCTCATCACAGTCATTACAGCTCTGGGGTATTTAGAAGCCTGAATGTTCCCAAAACTGAGTAAAGACCCAAATTTCTATTTTTGGTTGTCTAACCACTTGGGTGGCCCCAGAGAAGACCTACCATGTACTCAGCCTGACTGCAGGGCTGTGGGTGTGAAGCATCAACCAGCTTTTCAGAGCTGCTGTGCCTCATGAGACATTTCAGTGCTTTGACAGACCTGACCACGAGATACTTTGGATTTACCAACACTGGCACATGCCAGGTTTCTTAATTGCAAAGAGTACCTGTAGATTTTGACTCTCAAAGGTGTGAGTACTGCCAGAGGAGGAAGGGAAGCAGTCCAGCGCCAGGTGGATGCAATGCACTTGGTATGGAGATGGAGCAGCCTTCCCCTTAGTGGGACATCTGCAGTAGCAAGTCAAACATCTTCCCAGCTTTCTTCATCCATGTTTTTGCCCAGGCCTGATGAAACACAGTCCCTTTTCAGATCACTTTCAGGACAAAGGTGTAGAGGCTGAGATCTCCCCTTCCCGCTGCCCAATGGGGTGAGGCAGAGCCGAAACAGCTCCAGTTCCCAGCCAGGGCAATGGAAGGGGTTAAAGAGCAACACGATGAGCAGCCCTCTGCTTTGGTTAAAACGTCTGGAGCTGCTGTTTGGTTTCCTATCCTACAGAACCAAAAGCGGTTTTGGAAAACGAAAAGCACGTGAAGCCACTGCATGCTCTGGTGGTGGGGATGCGTTTGCCACCAAAGGAGTCTTGCTCCCCTTGGACGGTGCCACCCAGGCACCTCCAAGATCTCGGTGCGATGCTGCTGCTGCCAGGCAGCTCCACAGCATTGACCACCCCTGTCCTTGGAAAATTACCATAGGGGTAGGGGACAGTATGGCCGACACAGCTGTCCTCACCCCTGAGGTTGGGACTCGCCATGAGGAGAGTGATTTATGCTGGAACTGCCCCAGAACCAGCAATTTGAGCCCACAGCTGGGAGCTACCTCTGTCCCCAGCCGTCAGTGGTGGTGCAAGCATCAGGTCAGCCCCTGCTGCCTGCCAGCCAGGTCCCGCAGCTGAGGGGGGTGCCACCAAGCCGCCCCACATGGGCACAGGCTGAAGCCTTATCCTGCAATGTAAATTTGGGAGCTGGACGAGAGCAAAGGCATGGCCACACATACCACAGGGCTGCTGTGCACAGCACCCCCCTTTTGGAGTGGGGAGTCCCAAAAATAGAGGTCCAAACCTGTTGCATTGGAAGCTGCCCTCAAATTGTGGCTGTCTAAGGGCAAACAAGAAATTACTGCCAGGGTAGATGGGAGAAAGCAGCTAGCTCTCACGGGATGGTTCTGCCTGCAGCAGGCAGGGCTGCCCAGCACCTGCCTCACATCCCCGCAGGGAGGGTCACCCTCCAGAGGGGACCCGATGCAGAGCTGAGAAGAGGTGGCATGAGGCACCAGTCTCATCTGTCATGGAGAGGCAATGGTGGCAGGACGACCCTGCCAAGGCCACGGCAGAGCTGGTTTTTTGAGGTGTAAGAGCTGTCCTCCACTTTGAGCAAGGACTACTCTAGAAAAAGCAGCCCTCTGCCCCCACTGCGGCTGCACGTGGGCTGGGGAATTGCAGCAGCCCCTTGCAGTGGGGACAAACCAGAAGTGTCCGTGCAGGGCCTTGCATCACGCCACGGTGGGGGTCAGGTGCCTGAGCACCCTGCATGCTCCCTCCACCGCTGCCGGTGCTCACAGCATCCCTTGTGGACAGCCCCGCAGAGGGGCCACGCGGGCAGGCTGGCTCCCCTCTATTCCCTCAGCCACCCAAACTCTGTTTCACACCTCACATCATCGTTGCCATCGCTGACACATGAGATCAAACCCATGGCATTTTGCTAAAATCCATAGGAAGTCATTCCACAGCCTTTCCTTATATTTAGCTTAGCAGACTTTCAGTAGATTCATTCCCTCTTTTTTTTTTTTTTTTTTTAACAAAAACAAGCAGCATGCTAAGAAATGCAAACCCGCTGGGATGTTTTCAGCCTTGGCCGGAGCTGCCTGAGCCCTCCCTGGGCCAGGAGGCTGCTTCTGGCCGGGACTCAGCGGGCAGCCTTCTGGGACAGTCATTTCTGATTCAAGCCGGTGTTAAGCCAGCTGTCTGAGGACAGAGCGGAGCTGCTCCACCTCTGCTCAGCGTCCAACGGCAGCAGCATGGTGCTCCGGGGAGCCTGCCTGCTCCTCTGCCTCCTCTCCCTCACCCAGGTCTCCGGCCAGCAAAATGCCAAAGTCCGGCAAAAGCCAGTGGCTTCCAAGAAAGGTAAGAAGCGGCAGCACCTTCCCGGCAAGGAAACCTGGCGGGGCTTGGGGCGGGGGGGAATGCAATCACCCTGGTCATTTGGGCATTTAACAGTGCTTTAATGAAACTTTTTGAAAAGCATCTAAAAACTGAATAAAGTCTATTTTTTTCCTCCCTGTGGGAATGATTGCATAGCCCTTCTGTAAAATAGCAAGGAAATTGAAATGTTTGTGCCGGGTTCCTACCTTGAATAAAGCTGATGGGTCAGCTTGGTCTGAACTTCAGAGGGCAACGTATTTTCCATGTTATCTCTAAGGTTTGCCTCAAACTTTTCCTCTACTAAAATCTCCCTTTCTATGACTCCTACCCCACCTCATTCATTTTTCAGAAGCAAATAAGTGGCAGATGAAAGACTGCTGTTGTAGATTTGGAGACAAGAGTGGGCAGAGAATATATAAGCCATTAAATATCAACATGGATCTCCATTTTAAAACACGTACCCCGGCTGTATGTCAAGCCCTACACGAGCTCCGACTACTCAGGCTTACCAGAGGGCAATGCACACGAAAATATGCCTAAGTTTTCTTTTCCCTAATCCTTTTTTTTTTTTTTTCCTTTTCTTTTTTGCTACTGTCCCATACTTTCTCCCTCTGACTCAGTGCACATTAATTATAGGAGAAGGCAGGTAAGGAAGTGGCTTGTGTTGCAGCCCAGCGGCGTGTGAGCCTGCCTGCCTGGTGGGTCCGGCTGCAGTCGTGTGGGCTTGGACTGCTGCTGGTGGGCGCTTGGCTGCTTGGAATGAAATGGGGAGCAAGGAAGAAGTATCCCAGGAATTCATTTGGCCAGGCTGCTCTATGCGCTCGCCCGGTGGCTATTTTCATCTGACCCCATCCTTGAGAAATTTTTCCTTTTTATCCCATTAGATCTTCCCATGAAATCACTGCACAGCTGCTTGTTCCATGTCTGTGGCTGGTTTCTGGAGCACAAACACCTCCTTGGGCTGGTATAGGGTACATACGTGTGTTGCACTTACTGGATGTACCAGGAGAGAGAAATGAGTTTCTTAGAGAAATCTTATTTTTTGTCTCCATGTCACTGGAACTGCTGTTTGTAACCCATTAGTGACAAGCAGGTGAGAGAAAAATCAGGTGATGGGAGAAAAGTCACCTTTTGACAGGAAAATTGGGCTCCGATTTAAACGCATTTCTCAGAGGGGAGGGGGCAACATTTTTTTTTCCGCAAATCAAGCCATTTGAAACAGCTGGTGGCAATTTTTCCTGAGAGCTTCAGAGTTTCTTTTCAAAGGAGAGGTCAGGTTTTCTTTGGGGAAAAGAAAGAAAAAAACCCCAAACTTGGCATTTTTTGGCCAGCCACATCCAGCCCTGCAGCGGGTCAGCTTTACTGGAAACTTCCAGCATTTCTTGGTTAACTTTTTCTGATTTTTACCAACACCGGGGGGTGGGGAAAGAGGGAAGAAAGCACTAAAAATCCCCTGTGAGGCTCCCCTTCCCCCCCCTGCCCCTCGCCATGTCCAAGCCTGCCTGCCCACCCGCTGCAGGGGCCAGGGCTCAGCCGCTCCTGCCCCGAGCGAGGGCAGCTTGGCCCCATCCCATCCCCATCCTCACCCCAGGCCCCCAGCGCCCCCGCCCCGTCCCAGCTCACCCCCTGCCCTTTGCTGGGGAGGGCCAGGCAGGGTGAAGCCGCTGGAGGGTTGGGGTGTTTGGCTGGATTTATTTTTTTTTAATCTGCACAGCCAAACCACAAATGTTAGAAAAGAAAATGATGATTTGAGCCAAGCTTTTTCTCTTTTTTTTTTTTCCCTTTTATTTGTTTTTTTCTTTTGTTTTGCTTTTTCTTCTTCTTTTTTGTAATTATTGCTTACATTTGGACCTGCTTCAGAACAAAAATGGTGCTGTTTCAACATGAAAAAGCCAAACCATAGCATTTAGAAAATGCTGAGATAGCACATTCACTTTGCCTGCTGTTGGGTTTTTTTTCCCCCTCAAATTGCTCCCCAGTGATTTTCCCAGACGCAGCGGTTCAGCAAACTCTCCCCGAACCCCAATGTCTTGAGGGGCAGATGGGATTTGCCCTCCTCTGGTGGCCGTGGTGGGGTCTCGCTCGGAAGGGTGCCCAGGGGAGGTGGGAGTTGCAGCGGGCGATGGCAGCCCTGCCTGGGGGGATGATGGTACCCCCAGCTCAGGGGTCCAGGCTGGGGACCCGCCAGCCCTGGGGGGGTTCCCCTTGGTCCTAGTCACGGCGGGGAGCTGGGGTCACAGGAGGGAGCATCTTTGCGTAGCTCTCACGTGTATTTTTAAGGTAATTGAAGCCAGCCATCCGAGTCTGGATGCTTAAATCAGCGGGTTAAATCAGGGGCTGATGTGGACATCGCTCCTGAGGCTGCCCAAAATTCCCATGTAATCTTGGAGTCTGGGTGCAGTTCCCAGAAAAATGCCTGTGAACATTTACACTGATATAAACCCAATGCAGGTGTGTTCAGTCCCCTCCTCTGATCCAGGGACAGGCTGCAATATGGGACCCGACCTTTCTGGCTGGGACGTTCAGGGAAATGCCTGGTGTCAGAAGAAATACCGATGGCCAGGGAGGTTTGATGACAGACAGTGTGAACCAGAGCAATGCTCACCCTGCCGGGGGACAGAAACCTGTTCAGATAGGGGCAAACCGGACCATGCCTACCCAGGCAAAGCTAAGCAACCCAGATACAGATCCAAATTTCATACAGGGGTAGTCAAAATGAAGTGCAGAGGGATTCGGTTGTTATTCAGCATATAATTAGAACAAAGAAAAACGGGCAAGAGCTCCCATTTGCAGCATTTAAGCACATAAGTGGCCAGGCTTTCAAACCAACAGACTATTCTGACCCACATCCTTCTATAAGTCTCCTTTTCCTTTTGCCTCTGCCCGTGTTTAATCCTGCTGCTCACGGTTAGCCGCTCCATCTCCCATGGGCAGCATTGGAAGCCCCCATGCTGGCTTCAGTCGCAGCAAACCCAAGCTGTAATAGCCTTGATCATGGGCTTCAGGAGGTGAGCCCTGAGGAAATAACAGCGCAGAGACAAAAACCTCTGGCAATAGAATAGAAAACTTGATGTTTGTTGACGTAGCTGCAGCCCTTGCTTTGTAGCTGAGGTGCAAATTAACCATTCCCTGTTCTCCCTGCGACATCCCGGTGAATGCACTGCTGCAGGAACATCTTGTGGCCCAGGGCTTGGAAACTAGGTGGTGATAAGGGACAGGGTGCTTAGGTTGTTATAAAGGAGCCGTGTCCACCTTGGGTGACGGGGACCCTCTAGACAGGAACCCAACAGCAAACCGGGCTGGAATAACGTAAGGAGCTGACGCAGCAAGACTCATTAGCAGTGTCCTGCCATGGCCCTTGGATGTTACTTAAACCTAAGGGACATTTGTTCTGCTGCAGAGGCTTGCATGGGAAAAAAAAAAAAAAAAAAAAGGCATTAATTAGCTGTTTCCCACAAAGTGTTTTTGTCAAAGACACCAAAATAATAACTAGTACCTCAGTGTTAAGTGAACTCATTACGGTTAATTGAGCAATGAGTAAAGCAGCTTAATGCCTTCCTCCTGATGTGCCTGGCTTTTCCTATTCATGGCACCATGTAATCTTTGGGCTGGTGGTTTTGGTCTGCATCCAAGCTGCTTCCCCATGTACCTGGCTTGGTGACTCAGCTCTCCATCTCCTTGAACCTCAAGGAAGCCCGTCCTACTGCGTTCGTGGGCAAATTGTCCCCTTTCCTTTCACCCGTTGAGGACTACCAGATGCTTACAGTGGGCAAGCTAAAGCAATAGGAGAGATAGCATAATGAACACAAACACCTCAGTGTCCGACCTCCCACCACCTCCAAGGCACAACGGTCCTTTTGCTCCTAGACAGGAGAAATCCAAGTGCCAATGAATAGTTGTTTGGAGCTGTTGCAGAGGCAACACACCTAGCAAGATGTAGGCCTTAGTAGCAGGCTGCAACCAACTCCCCAGCCAAGGAGGAGTCTTCTCGTGGCAGCTCTGGCCGGTTTTTGGGTAACTGCACCGGGGATGCTGAAGGCAGAGGCAGGGCAGAGGCATCTGTGATGGCCTAAGGGGTGGCGTGGTTGGTGGGCTGAGGGATGGGGTGACTGATGGTGCAGGGGCAGATCTAGTGGAGGTGCTGCAGCCCTTCCAGCCCCTTCCTGCTGAGTGTCAGCCTGGCGAGCAAAGCGCTTTCCTGCCAATGCACCCATGAGAGCAGAATAACATGGGAGCACAGCAAGGGGTGCATGCAGAGAAAATCATGTGTTAGGGTGTTTAAGGAAAGCCAGGAGGGTGTGCTGTGAGTAGAGAGAGAGGGTATGTTTTTGGGGAGTTTAAAACAAACAATAAATCCTATTCAGCAGCAGCTTTAAGTTCCCCACAAAACACTTGAGGGCAGCAGGACTCCTGCTTAGGAAGGGCAGCATCATATGGTGCCCTTCTGCATTTTGGGAGCTTGACCCCAGTGCAGCACCACCCCAGGCTAGTGCCCTACATAGGGGCTCCAGAGATGAGCCTACACCTTGTGGTGCTCATGTGTGTGACCCCCCCCCCCCCAGTGCTGCAGCAGCAGCCCCAGGGGAGACTGCCGCCCCACAAAGCCCCATGGGGTGTGAAGCCCCAAAACCTGAAATGAGAAAACTGGGTTGCTGGTAGAACCAGGCTAGTGAGCAAATGCTCACTCTGATGGATGTGCAAGGGCACAGGCATTGACTTTGCAGATCCTTTTTGTCTTTCTCTGAGGGCAGAGAAACAGGGACTTTTGATGATAGCAACAGCTTTGGCTGCCTCCCCAGGGTGGGAGGCAGCCAATGTTTATGCCCCTCCCTTGGTTCCTCCAACAGATGGTGTGAGCCTCAAAATGATCGAAGACCTGAAGGCCATGATTGACAACATCTCTCAAGAGGTTGCTCTACTGAAGGAAAAGCAAGCACTTCAGACAGGTAAAGGACTCACTAAAGAAGCCATGGCTTTTGCTTTGAGAGAGGACCTGCCTATAAAGCAGCTACAATTGCTCCACACACTTTAACGAGAGATACCCAAGCTCCCTGTGACAAGGAGTCCATCACAGGGAGAGAGATAGGGGGATCAAAGCAAAGTGTGGGCTCACTGCAATTCCTCCAGGCAGATGAAGCTTCTCAAGCAGTTAATGACGTGTTGTGCAGCATATGGCCCTCCTCTTTATGTGTTAGAGTTTCCCATTTGTAAAGCCATGCATATTTCTGTGACACTAAGCTAGATGTTCATTTTCCTTTATGAATCAGAGGGATGGGTAATGGATTTTTCTGTACTTCAGTCAAATGTAGCTTACTCTTTTGTCTGAACCCCAGTGAAATGGTGACCTGGTCTCTTGTACATACCACGGTATTGCCCAGAGAACCTCATGGTGCTCAGTCCCACCATGCTTCACTGAACACATACAGAGGACAGTCCTAAAATGTCCATCTTCCAGCCACGCTCCACAGTTATTCTGTGCAAACTCCACTGACATCGAGCAGGGAGGGATTTGCAGAATATCCCATTTGCAGAGAAATTAGATGAAAATGCAAGTTAAGGAGCATTTTCTCCTTAAAAGAAAAGGAACACAAGCAAAATCAAGGCTTTAGTTCCAAGCTCACATTCATTTGTTTGGATATTAATGCGTGGCTCTGATTAGTTATTGTTTGGCTACAGTACTACAGTACCCTGCACTCTCAGGGTTTAGAGCTTAAAAAAAAAAATATTTGCTATTGTTAACAATAAAATCAGAGGCAAGTAGAAATTTCCTCTGAAGACCTCAAGCTATGCAAGCACAACACTTCTGATCAAAGTTGATTAAAAAAGACATTTTTCTCATGCTTGCATAATTAAGATGATCGAATTGAAATTGCAGACTTTTTTCCAAAAAAACTCCAACACCTGGCAGCACCCATCACAAACCTTACCTCCAACAAACTCATCAGAGAAAGCGTAGCAGCAGCTGGGGAAGAGTGAGGCCAGGGGAAGGGGTAGGAGGATTACGGTCTGCCTCTGTTCTGGCAGCAGCAGAGCCCAGGAGGGTGACAGGGGCACCCTGAGGTCCATTTTTCCCGGCGGTTTGCAGACAGGGATGAGATATCCCCACAGCTGTGCCCTGCATGGGAGGGAGAGGGCCCCTGGGACTCCTGTGCTGCCAAGAGTCATTGCGCAGCCTAGGAAATGAAGTTTGTAGTTTGGCCACTGCATTTGCTGCTGCTGCCTCTTCCTGGGCACTGTTTTTAAAACCAATTCCCTTTCTGTCTTTTTGTTCTGTTCATGTGGTAACGTCTCAGTTTGCCTGAAAGGCACCAAAATTCACCTAAAATGCTTTCTTGCATTTTCGGAGATGAAGACATACCACGAGGCCAGCGAAAACTGCATCTCGCAGGGAGGCACACTCAGCACCCCCCAGAATGGGGAGGAGAATGATGCCCTCTACGACTACATGCGCAAAAGCATCGGCTCCGAGGTGGAGATCTGGCTGGGCCTCAACGACATGGCAGTGGAGGGCAAGTGGGTCGACATGACGGGCGGCCCTGTCCGCTACAAGAACTGGGAGACTGAAATCACCACCCAGCCCGATGGCGGCAAGCTGGAAAACTGCGCAGCCTTGTCGGGGGCCGCTGTCGGCAAGTGGTTCGACAAGAGGTGCAAAGACCAGCTGCCCTATGTCTGCCAGTTCATGATCGTGTAGCAGCAGGGGCTCCCCCCTGCCCACCCACAATCCAGGTCTCCCCCCTTTGGCAGCAGGATTACAAAGCTATAGGTATGTGTATGTGTACGTGTACGGATGCATCCACATGCGCACATGTTCAAGTAGAGTCACTCTTTGCAGAGAAAGTCGTCACGGCTCGGTATTGGTTTAGAGAGCGTTAGAGCATTTTGTTTGGCCACATCCAGCCCTGTTAGCAGCTGCATCATTCTTACTAAGGCACGATTTATAGGTATATTTTTTTACACAGGGAATTTATTAGGCCAGCTCGGTTGTTTCGGCAAAGAACCAGTGCAGGAGTCCAGCCTTGCAAACAGCCACCTTGGCTGCCCGGGGCTGTTGCTCTGCCGTGTCCTTTCCCATCTTGCTGAGCTTTGTTGGGACACCAGCAAAGCTAGTTCCTGCTTTCTTCTCCTGTTTTGCTTCTCCATAAGCCCTGTCAGCGAGGCACACAGGATTGAGCTCCTTGACCCTCACAGCACCCCGATTCAGGCTCCTGGGGATTGAGGTTCTGTCTCAATGAGCAGAGGGAGTTACCTCTGCTTTGTGTTGAGAGATACAGTCAGGCTTATTGGCTGAGTCCCAGCTGCTCAATGGGTTGTCCGACTCATCTAACTATGTGCATGAATGAATTAGCAAGTAATAGGCATGGGTCGACTTAGAGAGAAGGGGGATGCCCTTTCCAGAAGCATTCCCCATTTTGTTGGTCCTTTTCTCATCAGTCAGAAGCCAATGTTTCACTGATTTCAGTGGGAGAGCTAGACCCACTGCCATGTCTTTTAAAAAAAATCCCGTCAGAAGCTTTATTTATTCTTCAGTATCAGAGAGGAAGCAGTGATGGCTTACAGCATAGTCAGTCAAATATATTCTTAGAAACAGAAAGGTAATGCTATTAGGGAGTACGCTGCCATATAAAAACCAACTGTCGCTTGAAAATGAACCCCAGGACAACTCACTTTAGCAGCTTTAGGAATCATCTGACCTATTTTAGTGATGGAAACCCAGCTGAAATACTCCAGTCTTTGTTGGTCCAGGCACAGTCCTCAGCAAATATAAGTCTGCTGGGTGACACTAAATTCATGCCCAGCTGAAGGTCTGGCCTCAGTAATTTTTTTGGTGAGAAAAGGGTTAAAGAAAACAAATAAATTGAAGTAAAAAGCAATGATGGGAAAGAAGTGCAGGTCACCCCAACAGCTTAATGAAGCTTTGCCAACGCTGATTTGCTGGCTGTTGGCTGAAAGGTATCAGCAGTTCTTTGCAGCTCAGTGCTTGGTAATAACCCCTCCAGTTCGGGTCACATCTCCTGTGCTGCCAGGTTGGGGGTGTCAAGACATGATGCTCTTGGGGAGCCCACGGGAGAGGTATTTCTATTTGCTGCTTTGTTTAAAAACAGCATGATGGTGGGTATTCCAAGACATCGAGTGGGAGAGCCAAGCTGGAGGGATCAAAACACACACACACACAAATGCAGAGTGCACACTTCCGAGGCTGTCACTATTGCCAAACTCGCCGCTGTTCAAATGACTATAAAATAAAAATATATATAGCTTGCTGAAGGAATGCAGTTGTGTCAGTGTGATTGGAGTGCTTTCCTCTCCTTGCATTTCTCTTCAGAGCAGCTCCAGGGACCTGCCAGGTCAGAGATATCGAAGGCAGAGGGGAAAAGCAGAAAGTGAGAGCCTCCCTCCCAGGGATATGGTTTATAGGATTTCCACCCCCTGCCCCTTATCATCCCAGTCACATGCCACATGTGGGATACAGGCAGGGAATCCTATTATAGGCAAGTAAGATTTCCTTCCTCCCCTCCTCTTGCTGCTGGGAAATGTCACTCCAAAATACAAGCCAACCCAGAAGAAAGGTGCTTCCCTCATCCCCATTCAGCAACAGTAGCGGTGCCAGGGGAGGTGGAACCTTAGGTCCCAGCGTGGAGCCAGCACTTCCCAGGCTGCCTCCCACCTCCTCCACAACAAGCAGAGCTGCAGCAGCACTGAGCATCCCTCTCCTTCCCTCACTGAGGTGGTGATGACTTCTCCCTCCTCATCCTCTTCCTCAGCATCCAGCGAAGGAGGAAGACCATACATGAAGAAGCCAGTGCTCCACACCATTCTGGGAGGTTTCAACTGCTGCAGAACTGCACGTGAAATTAGGTGTCTTTTGCACAAGAGGACAGCCCTTTGCAGACTCTGGGCCCTGATCCTGAATATTTCCAAGGATCTTTGCTGTAGGTCACAGTTACACCCTACAAGCCAGCTTGTCTCAATATAAACCCTCTAGTTCCCTTGGCAGATGAGCCCTCTGCGTTTTGAAATACACAAGTGCAAAGCAGCAAAGCCGGCGGCTTTGATCCTGAGTGGTTATAAACCACAAGATCTTAAAACACAAATGTGTGGTCAGAGAAATAAACAGAGGGCTTTTATGGGAACCCAGGAACTAAAAAGGGACATTGTGAAAGCCACAGACCCTGGCGATGCTGAGCTCTGGGGAGGGTGCAGGTGCCATAGCCAGACCATCTCTCTGCATGGAGTGCAAATCTGAAAAACAGCCATGGAGATTGATGCCAAAGGATATTCCCAGGAAGGTCATTAAGTAGTCAATCTGTCAAAAATCTAGACAATAGTAAGTTGCCCTCAGCAAATTTCTTGCTCATATCTCTTGCGCTCTATTTTCACATAGCTACACTCCTGCCAACACATAGATGTTTTGCTCTTCTGAAGCTGGAAGGAGTGCAGGAAAGTGGTGGCTTCGCTTCTGCCCTATTTGTTGGACCCAGGATGCCAAAACTGACCCTGCAGCTGCAGGGTTGCATTTATGATTTTAATATTTTTCTACATGTTTCTTCTTACCGTACATTATGAACTACAAATTTTATTTTAAAAGCCAAAGAAAAAGGAATTCTGGAAGAGTCCTCATCCTTGCTTACCACAGCACTCTTTTTTTGTATGTCTGTGGCCAACCCTGCGTTTTGTGCTCACAGTGAATGCCGGGGTGTAGGGGTTGAACAGGGGACACTGGCTGCCTCCACTCCAGCATGGCCTGATGGGAAGTGCCTGGAGCAGATGGGGTCCATCTGCTGGGGGCTGGGACAAGCATCACTTTTTTGATCTTCTACTAAATCTTTTTGGCACTCAAGCCAGAGAAGAACATCTGCTGTCCACAAAGTGTGGTCTCAACAAAAGGCATGCAGGCTAATGGAAAGAAACCTCAGCTCTTCCCCAAGAAAAAGAAATGTGGAAGTGATCAACGTATTGTGATGCCTGCAATCTCAAATTAACGTCATGTTATTAAAATAAGAGATGTTGTGTAAGATCTCGTGCTGCTGATGGCACCACTCAGCTGCCTGTGGCTTTGTAACACAGCAGAGGAAAGATGAAACATGAAATGTGCATATATTTATGCAAACAAAAGAAGAAGATTTACTGGGTGAGCCCACAGAAAGCACTACGCCATCCACAGCTGACTTCAGCTAAGCTACGCTAAGATACCCAGCTGCTTGCCCTGACCCCAATTCATCAAGGTCCTGAAGTACAGGCAAAGGACCAAATGGTTAAAAGTAAAATGCTTAACTGTAAAACGGTTAATACCTTTCTGAAGTAGCCCTCCGAGCAAGGGCCAGAACAGCACACTGTTAACACAGGTCAGCGCCCCGGCCAGCAGCCAGCTTGCTTTTGGCCTCAATCAGTAAAAGGGGCAGGTAGGCAAAGGTGGGTAAAAATTTGGGAGTCACAAGCCAAAATCTTATTTCAAGCCTTGAACACTTTTGTGGGATTCACTCCTTAGCAGTACCGGGTAAATTCGGATCAAGAAAGTTTGGTGACATGGGAAAAGGACCGAAGCAGAGAAAGGGAGAAAATTCAACTCAGAACAAGCAACCCAACCCATGCTTCTGGTCCTTGCGCCTGTCCGCTGAGCCGGGGGGTTACTCAGACCCGAGTCTCTCACCCTGTCAGATGTAGTCTCTCCCTATCATCTTTTGTAAGGAACAGCTCCCAAACACTTCTGTTCCTGCCTACCCCAAGGGGAAGGCACTTCCCACCTCTGCTTCTGGGATGAGACCATCAGTAGGATGCATCTCAAAAGGGAAGGAGCACCTCCACCCCTGCACCACTGAGCCTTGTTATTCCTATAAGCTTTACTCTTTGGTCCCATTCCTACGTAAGCACTGAACCCCACTTCAGTACCTGACCTCTCAGTCTCTCCTTTTGCAAATAAAATAAAAAAGCTAAATTAAAGTTACATTTCTCCAGCTCAGAAGCCACCATAGGCAGGGAAGAAACACAGATCTGTGAGGATCAGCAAACAAGGGTAAGCCAAACAACTGCTGGGAGCATAAATATAAAACAGTTGGGGGTCACTACACTGATGGAGAGCATAAAAATAATCTCCTTGGGCGTAGAAGATAAAGCAGAGGATGAGAGAATATCAGTCTATGGTGTACAGGGAGAAAAAATAGTCCTTTATTCCCTAACAGCATCCAAAAGCATCTCCAGTTTAGAAGTACGCAGAGGGAATCCAAAGGTAACAGCTGGGGATTGTTGCAAATACAGCTAAAAACAAGATCACAAACATCTTAGCCATGACTCTCGCACCCAGCAGCCTCAACCTTCTGTCCTGCTCTGTGCAAACAGGTTGGTGGCTGCCTCACCTCCCTGCAACCTCTCACACACATGCTCGTATTAGAGGCTCAGGTCATCGGTGCTGGTGGTGACCGTAAGGCACCCAGCACCTGCAGCCTGGCTGCTCGCTAACCAGTGCTGTAGCCTCAACATCTAGCCTCACCCCAGGAATGAGACAAAAACCACAGATGACTGTGCTGCCAAGAGGTGAGGCCAACTGCTAACTGCAGAAAGTAATTGCTTTCGCTTCAGCCGTGTTAGAAAGCTAACCCTGAGCCTGTTGAAGAGAACAAAACACACAAGCCACTTGCCAACCTTGCAGGCCAGCAATGAAGAACACATCTCAAGAAGCTATGTTTAGAAAACACTGTTTGGGAAACACTACGTCTTATGAAAGAAAATGCAAGAGGGGAAATAAAACCTACACCACCTACTGCTTTGCAGAAATACCCTGCGGCCAGCTTAGTTTCCCACTGCAGTAACACAAATGCTTCTTATTTCTAGCACACCCATCAACAGGAATCCCACAAGCAAGGTCTCTGGCATTCAATATCGTACCCCATTTCTGTGTTTCTCAGGACCGGGGAGGCCACATCTAGAGTGCCAGGTCCAGTTTTGGGCTTCCCAGTACAGGGTGGGGACACAGACTTGCTGGAGTGAGCACAGTGAAGGGCCACAAAGACGATGAAGGAACTGGGACAGCTGTTGTGTGAGAGCAGGGACTGCTCAGCCTGGAGAAGAGAAGGCTCGGGGGGTCTTACCCACATGTATAAATGACTGATGGGGATGGGTAGAGAAGACAGAGCCATGGGCACAAACTGAAATACAGGAAAACCTGCTTAAACAGAAGAGAAACCTTTTTCTCTGTGGGGGTGGTCAGACCCTGACACAGGTTGCCCAGAGAGGCTGTGGAGTCTGCAACCTTGGAGCTACTCAAATCCTGACTGGACATGGCTTTGTTCTATAATACATCAGAGCAGAAAGCCAAACCCTCAAGCGGACAGACTTTAAACCACTCAACTTTTAGGAAATGCTCCAGAAATAGCACTGGTTATAAACATGGTTAAACAATTGGCTCCATTGAAGAGTGATGACTTAGGCACCATGTGGGTGGGGTGCTATGTACCTACAGCAAGTGACTGACAGTTTTCTACACAGCCTAGAAACTGGACTTGCTTTGAAAAATAAAGCAGAACAACAATCAGTGCTTTTTATTCCTAAATTAAAATGTATGCACTAAAAAGGCATGCAAACACAGCGAGTAATTGTAGTGTATCGCCAGAGAAGGATAAGCAAACCTGAAGGCATAATACTGGGGGAAAAAAAACCACCTTACATATAAAATGTGGAAAGCTTGAAAACAAACAAAAATAATCATTACTAAGAATTTTTCATTCTCTTAAATATTCAAAGGAATTGTTATACCACCGTATACAAGTAGCCTGTTTTTAAGGCTGCTGGAACTGCAGATGTAGGTAGTGTGCACAGACAGGTATAAAACCACTTCATGGCTTTTATCAAGTGATTAAAAAGAGAGCAGACAGCTCTGGAGGTCAAACTGCAGTGAGCAGTGCATGCACCCAAAAGCAAAGATTCAGCCTCTGCTTCACATGCTAATCAGGGGGCCCAGATGACCCTGGGGGTCTGTAGAAAATGGTGGTCTTGGGTCTCAGGAACTGGCTGTATCGGGGCAAGAAAATTTTTTTGCTCCCCTCCTATTTGGGAAGAATGAGAGAGGTGTCCATAAGCTGCCAGGCCCTTCTGGGACATCTAGTACTCCATTTCTTCCTTTACCAGTTATTGAATGATGGAGCAAGTTGGCCATTGCCAAAATCCCTGAAGCAGATGGGTGGCCCCAAGGCACAGGAAAACTGAGAAGCTAACCCACCTCCTTCCCTCGGGCTCAGGGGAGAAGGACACAGAGGTGGCAGGTATCTTGCTTTAGCTAATACAAAGGTCTGAGACGGAGCTGAAGGTGCCAAGATATTGCTTTGTGATCATCCATCCTCTCACCTCCTGCTGTGGAGAAGCAGTGTCTGCCAGCTGCAGGGCTGAGGACACCACTCCTTTCCTGCTCTCCTTCCTCTTTCCCAATGCCCTGAATCCACGCTCCTTGTGGATTAAAGTTGGTTGTTCCAGGCACAGGGACTTGAAGTTGCAGAAAATTTGTCTATTAAAAAAAGCCCCACAAGTAATCTGACAGTTTCCCAATCTGCGTATCAGTTATCCATCTGTGGGAACTGCAGCATACCAGAGCTTGTCTGCACGTGTTGTATTTTGCAGCAATCCCACTATTTCTTCGGCCGCATCTCGCAGCACAGAGCCAGCTCGGGTATTTAGTGTAGTGTTGAGGTGTGCAAGTGCAGCACTGGGATTTCAGCTAACAGGAATAACAAGAAATTACACATGCCTGGAGTCTTAAGCCATACTTTGTCCAGGAACCCAGTTCTCAGTTAAATTCAAGCCTTCCCAGGCAGATAAACAGGCAGGGACCACAGCAGCCAGCCCCTCTCACCTCCTGCCCATCTCACATACAAGTTCCAATTGACTCACTTCCCAGCTGCTCTTAACAGGGCTGCAGGGAAAAATCCAGCTTTGTCAAAGGAGAGGGAAAATTTAAGACTACCAGGTCATAATAGATGTTATGTTCCAGCCCTTTGCCATGGTCACGTCCCAGAGATGCTAATACTTTTTTATTCATCAGGAAAGGCGCCCATCGCTGTGGGGAGCCAGTTTAAAGGCACAGGCTGGGATGAGGCAGGGCCCCTGGGCAGCCGGTACCCTGGCGCCACATGCGCCCAGAGATGTCTGCGTTAGGGCTGCGATAGTGATGCAGAGGGCACCTGAGTATTATGGACATTGCAGATACAGGACTTCAGGTTTGAATCCTGCACAACGAAGTAAGAGATAATAAAACTGTAAAGGCCCAGGCCTTAAAAAAACAGGAAAATGTGAAAATTAGGGTTGCCCAGAAACCTTGATTCAACACCCTTCTTCCACTATATCATCATGCATTAGCTGTACCAGTAATTTCAT
This sequence comes from Morus bassanus, assembly GCA_031468815.1. Taxonomy (NCBI): domain Eukaryota; kingdom Metazoa; phylum Chordata; class Aves; order Suliformes; family Sulidae; genus Morus; species Morus bassanus. The sequence goes on along the minus strand of CM062567.1, from coordinate 49,534,656 downwards.
AGCACGGTTAGTATATTTACTGCAAGCATAACAGCAGCAGTAACCACAGCAAATGCTATTACAGCAGTAGCTCTGCGGAAAAGGATGAAATTTAAGCACCCAGGCAGAAACACACCCTCTGGCTGTGTAGGGGAAGCTCCTCCTCCCTCCCTCGCTTTCCCCAGCTGCAACCCAGATGTGGACAAGTTTCTTAGCCAAAACCCAAAGGGTTGGTTAGAGTCCTAGTTAGGGTGAACTATCAATGTTGACAAAGGAAATATCTCATGTTCCTACTGTTGTATCAAGTTATCTAAAGATATTCTACCAGTTAAGCAGAAAGTGATTTAACTAAATATCATGGCTAGGAGCAGAGACTTAGTAGTCAGAGAGGTACTAATTTCAACTAACGCCATCAAAAGCAACTGCTGGCTTGGGAATGGCCAGGATGGTACACTCGGTCCTCATCATCCCCAAAAGCCCAGCACAGCCTGCCTACCAGCTGTATCTCCAGGACATTGGCAGGAAAGAGTGGTGGTTGTGATTTTCCAGGAACAGAGAAAGCTTCATGTACAGCTCCTGCCACAGCAAACAGGATCCTCCTCTTGCGTCTGTGTCCTCACAACAATCACATGAGACAAAGCAAAGTTTGGCATAGATTATTAATTATCAACAAGAAATACCCCAAAAGTCTGCGTTGGACCTAAGCCATTATTACCAAGTGTCAGGAGAACAAACACATCCCCCAAACTCATTAGCAGCTACTGCTTGCCACATTCAGTAACTTGACTTCACGAGCCCTTTGTTTTTGCAACACCGCTTTGAAACCCAGCGATCCAAGCAACCTGATCAGAAACTGCTGATGGCACAGTGCAAACTGTTCAGTCATTCAGCCCCTCCACGAGCTTGGCTTTTAGAGAAGCATTTTTTTTTTAGTTTCCCCCTGCCCCATCCCACGGGCAGTTTCAAATTTGAAATCTATTCCCTTCTCCCACATTAGCCAGGTGGCATACGCCTGACGGGCATTCACACCTGATTTTATTTCTATTTATTAGAAATAAATCAAGGAAACAAACTACTAAAAACTGCCTCTGTATCTAGGATAAGAAGCTAAGGGGCTGTTTTTATGGGTGATAGTCTTCTTTCCCCTGGCTTTGGTGGGACCAGTGTGAGGACAAGCATAAAGCCTAGCGTCACACTGACCCTCAAGAAAAGGTTTAAATCTCAGTAGGATACAGGAAAGTATCCACCCTCAGAATAAGGGATATGTTTCACCTCAATTATTAAAGTTAAAATTGGTATCTAAGCATCAAATCGTATTATTTCTAAAGCAAAGGGATGCATTATTCCCATCATCTTTTTCTACTTCAAGGCAGCTGGAAGGGGAATGGCTCCTCTGTATTGTTCCTTGGTGACAGAAAGCCACGGAGTCATCACCTAAAGCAAAGTGTGAATTGGTGGAGACATTTTTACTATGGTCAATGTTAGTGAAGCAATTACAGATTTTGTAAAGTGTACCTTGGTTAGGGGTAGATACATGATTTGTTGTACCATTCGTGGACCTGGCTTATCATTCTGCACACTTTGGTGTCTAATTGGTTATTACTCATATGAGAGGTCATTCATGTCAAGAGGAGCAATAGTTTCCAGAATAGAGTTTCTCCTACCTCTATTAATGTTTTCCCAAGTGTATCTCCAGCTATTTGAGATGTAAACAATTACTTCAAGTACTGCCACTTCATTCAACTCTGAAGCAGCTTTGTGTCAGCTAAACCTGAGCACCTTGCTGTAGCAAACCTCACCCAGCAGCTTTGCTGTAACCACTCCAGCCAGAGGGAAGGGAAGCTGAGACAGCACAGGCATTTTTAAGTCAGGTAAGCCAAGCAGGTTCAGGGGTGGCTAGAGTAAGAACTCTGTTGTAGACAGAGGTTAGAAGTATTTCACCCCAGCATTGGTTGCTTGGTGCAAATCTCATAGGGACATTCACCAATGGTTTCTGGAGAATTCTGTCTTGAATTTGGCTGACAGGGATTGCAGGGAGAGAGGAAGAAAAGACATGAAAATACAGCAGTAGGAAAAGAAAAAGGGGTGATAACAAAAATTTACCTTTTGATCAGTGCTTGGATCAACTTAGTTGACACATGGCTCAACCTCTCCAGGTTGAGTTGCCTTACTTCCAGCAATGCTACCTTTCCAGCTATAACCTGGGCACAGATTCCTTAAGACTCATGTCCCATGAGTAGTATTGGGAAGCGTTGTCACAGAAATCCAGCATCTCCTTTCAGCTGAAGGTGTACCTCATCCTTTGACCCAGATGGGTGGCCACAAAAACCTAAGGAGAATGCGTAGAAGCTTGACCTGCAGAACTGATCAGCCAAAAATCAAATATCGGAACACACAAGTATATAGTAAATTGCCGATTTTCCTCAGATGTTTGACATTGTATTCTAGGATATTAGACATATATATGAACCTGGATGCTTTGTTAGGCTGGTTTAAGATATTTATAAACTTGTTCTTTGTTAACCCAAAGAAAAGAAATTAGAGGGGAAAATGCAAGCGCTCGCTGCCTTTTTTTTTAATTGCTCTGAAAGACTAAGCTATAAAATATTCACAGAGCAGTCACACTAGAAGATTTCATTATGCCTTTGCTTACCTTTTAGGTTTACCAACCACTTATTAAATAAAAAGCCAAATATACTGTCATTAACTTAAGGAAACAGATAAAGGGAAAGTATATGAACCTTTTCAAGCTTTTGAATGGGTAAAGCATTAAGCTGTGGTAATAATTACCAAGTATCTAAACAGGTTTGATTTGGCAGAAAGTAGAACAGTTTTAATTTACTGTGGGAACGTGACATCAGTAAAGATTCAAGCTTTTGCGTTTGCATCTTACTACAAAGCTTATTCTTATACAAAAAGATCTCAGCATTGATCTTTAAAGCCCTCACTTCTGACAAGATCAGAAGTTGCATTACTTTTCTAAGTAGCATAACTCTGAAAGTTTCTACAGTGTGAGAAAGCACTGGTGGATGTGCAGGTCTCTGAAGTTGAAAGCCTCATGTACTCATGCCCCGAAGTGCAAACGAGCAGTTTAGTATGAGCAAAACTCTGCTTAGCAGCTTAAACTGTAGAGCAGTCGTTTTTACCTCATTACAAATGATTATTTGGCTTCATAGTTCATTGTATGTTACAGAACAACATTTATGCATATTTGGTTTTGAGTCACTTTTTCCAGAATCCAGCAATTAAATAAAAGTAGCACTTTGAGAGGAGAAACACACCATTAATTTGCTTAATTTTAAAAAAGCCCTTTCAAATAAAAAGCATTTACAATGATAAATTTGAAGCAGATGCTAAAACGATTAGGCTTAGGAGCCTGCAGTTCATACTCCTAAGACCAAGTGGAGAATCTCACTTAAGGCCAGGTTCTTCTGTGCAGAAAACTAGATTTATACACATGCACTTAATAGATGCCTGGCATGACTAATCTCATGTAGGGAGGAAGCTGTCTGTATGGGCTCTGTCATTTTCACTCCTTAAAATAAAGATCAAAGGCAGGGATATTTTTACTGCAGTGGCAAGTGGCAAAGGTTCAGGATATTCTAACACCACCTTCAGGAAAAACCATGCCCAGAGCTCCTGAGAAAGAGGAACACCCAAATCTGTCCCTGTTCCATTTGAGGAGGTACCCCTAAAATGGAAACATCTCCTCACCTCTCCCAGGATTTACCCAAACCGCCCCACTGGAGGACACAGCTTTTCTGACCTCAGCAGGCACCAGTGATGGCTCCAAAGGCCTTTGATAAATATTGGGGAAAAGGTCAATCCGAGTGGGAAAAGCCCACGGAAGAGCTCCAGCAGCCGCTGCTACCAGAATGCCTCAGGCCACTCTGAACTTCTGCATTTCTGAAGGAAAACGTTACATGCAACAGCGGATGCGATGCCCTGGCTGGCTGATGGAGACATGTCAGGCCCAGCACACCTCAGGGAGAAATCAGTTTCAAAGTCAAGCAATTAGGCATAATTCAGCCAAGCACAGCTTTCTTCTTTTTTCGTGGAGGGGCTGTGGCTGTACAAGTACTGTGGTAAAAATATATATTGTTAAAAAATATACTTTTCAAAAAATATAAGTTTCTTGAAATATATTTAATTAAATAAAAATATTTATTATAAAATATAATGTTTAACCCTTGCTGGGAAAAACAGCAGGTAGGTTGAAGTTGTTGCAGGGACCCTGATATACCCTGAAGCTCTTTTTGCACCTTTCACGCACTTGCCCTTACTTCCTACATTTGGGGTGGGGTGGGGGAAAGCGTCAGAACAAAAAGCCTCCAGAAGAAATTAAACACATCCAAGAGGCCTATAAATGCCTTTTGCTCGCTAGGGCTCAGCTCACTTGAAATGAGTCACATATAGCAAACTTTGTCCCTCTCGCCCTCCCTTTCACTGTTTCTCTCCCCTGATGGGAGGGGAGGCATGCAGCACTCTCCTCTACCCCTCCAGCAGACCACCGTTCCCTCCAGCACAGATTTGCACATGCATGTGTAGGACAGATATTCTCCTTGGTAGCAATATCAGAGTTCAGCTTTATGCTGACAATGAAATTTAAAAAAAGAGTACATACTTTACATGGAACATTTCATTTCTTCTAAATAATACTTTCTGAAATCAAATCATTTCCAGTGAGAAAAAAAATTGAAGATTTGCTGCAACGATGACAGAACATCACCAGAACTTTTCCCATTATCTTCTGAGAAAACACCTTTCAGAAAGTGAGGCCACTTTTCTAGCCTCATGTCTAAAAAGGTGCTGTGTGCTGATGGAGTATTGCTCTGTTAGAGCATCTTTGACAGGATGCATCATGGCACTCTTTCTACAGCTATGAGTGACTGTAGCAGTTGTACCAGGATAAAAACACATATTGATATATAACATACATACACACACACAAATGTAGCAAGAAACAAAGCAGTTCCTTCAGTTTTTGAAGATTCATTTCGCCCAGAAGTGTAAAGCCTGACTTGTGTGCAGCAGTGTAGCAGTTCTTTAATACAAGATATAGATGCAGCCCAAACCACAAAAAAACCCTTTTATATGTTAGGAGTGTTGCTAATTGAAACAATTTGCCATGCTTCATTTATGTTGCTGAAACAACATGCCAGAAGTTTTTAAGTCCCTGTAAAAGAACTGTCCCTTCCTCCAAGCTGGATCAGTTTTCCACACCAGAACTCCTCAGTTTCAAAGAAAATTAGGTAATCCACGCTTAGGTAAATGCTGGGAAGCTATACTTTATCAAAAATAAATCAATCACTAAGATGGATGTAGAAAGCCATTTATATTAAAGGAATTAATCTTTTTTTTTTTTTTAGTTTCTAGCTTCAAAGTTTTTGGGGAGACACATTTGCTCCCATCTTTGTGTACACTGCAGCTTGCAATTAAACGCTGGCTGGTGAAGATGTGCACATGGATGAGGGTTATTCAGCATTTTGCTTCCTCCCTGCCCCCCAACAACATTCACATACTTAAATTTATTCTCTCACTCACAGGTATCCCAGACAGTTTCTTCAGAGTAACATGATATTTCCCTCCCCTGCTGGGTCAAGGAATTGAAGTCTCAATATTAGTCTGGTGTCAACAACAACAAAACCAATTTTTTTCATTTCTTACCCGTGCTTTACAAATTTTGCTCTAATCCAAACAGCAGTAACTTGGCTCTTGATTTATCTGGAAATTGCACTAGACTATTCACATACATGCTTAAAAATAAAGCAATTACTGAGTGTTTTTATAGATTGAGATTGTCCAAATCTCACAGATTGAAGTCCAAGCAGCAAGAAGTAGTATCTTTTCAGCTTTGCTGCTTTGGACAACAAAACCCTCCACTGGAAAATTTTCACTTTTAGATAAAGACCACTGCACGGGAACTACTCCAGGATGCCACAATCTCAGTGAAGATCCAAATAATAAATTCTTCCATTTACATTCACGTTAAGTAGCAATTTTGGAGAGGGCCTAGGGACTGATCTTTGCTCAGAGCTTCCAATGCCTTCCAAGAGTAGATTGACTAATTCAGCCTAGGATCCATTCCCAACAATTACTGGGATCCTCAGTAGTGAGGATTTCAAACATCATTTTCTATGTGCATTAGACTTGCCTCAAAATAAATAAAAAAATAAACCAAGAATGCAGTCAGTATGTACTGATTCCATGCCCTTTAATTTAGAACAAAAAAAGGGCTTCACACATTTTCATGAGGGTTTCTTCTGGGCTGAAGGACTAGCCATAAAGTGTACTTTTATGCTATTATCCCGGAAAAGAAATTAATTTGGAATTCAATTGTATGTGTCAGTTGGGTGTGCATAAATTACAAGCATCACAACCCTACCAAGAAGGCATTGAACCATTTATTTTTATATTGAAAGCTTCAAATATTTTATAACCCTTCTCCTCAACGATCTAAACACATGCCTTTAAAAACAGCAATTAATAGCATATCACTGGTTATGTGAGAAAAAGGACATGCACAGTCAGCAGTATATTATCCCAGCAAACTAGGTTGTCTAGAAACCCATTTCTATCATCTAGGGCGATGGCATAGCTACCACCAGTCAGACATCAATATACTCGAGGCTGAGTTTACACACACACATGACAGACTTACACTAATTACTCCAGCTGGTAGTATCATTATATTTTTTTTTTTTTTTAAATTGTTACAACTTTCTCTTAATGAAAAGCAAACTGGAATTTGTGCCTGAACTCTTACTCTGAGCATACCACTGTAAGCGCAGTGGAAGTCAACCTTAGACTGGAAACAACTGTAAACTGAGGTTTATATTGCCATACCAAAAGCTGAGTTAAAAATAGAACAAATAAAAACAATCAACAAGCATCATATTCTTCCTTCAAAGATCAGGAGGTTGTGAACAAAAGCCTGACCTCCGTTACGTTTTCTTCAGTTGGTTAGAAAGAACATGAACCAAAAAATTTCATCTAAGCAACTGCAGAAACTGAGCTAGAGGGATGAGACAGCCTTGAATTTCTCTTACAGACTTCCTTCCTTTTCAATAAAAGAGAAGTAGGAAACGTTGACCAGATGAATGCACAACTGGACTACTCTGATAAAAATGTATTGTGGCAATTCAGTTACCTGAGAAAAACAGATATCAGTATTGCAGAAATTTTTTTAAGTTCTCAAATGACATTAAAATGACCCAGTACACTTCAAAATGTGATCCCAATGACTAGCCAGAGATCTATATTAAAAGTGATAAACATAAGCAGGAAAATACCTGAAACAATTAAGAGGCACATGTTTTGCTATATGCTACAGAAAACTGAGTCAGATACGACATCATACTGAATCTTACAGCGGTCCAAGCAGTATAATGGTATACACTGTTAAATACACACACCTGACTGTATAAATAGTCAATTTGCAATTCCAGCATAGTTAACACAGGAAGAAATCCACATTCTGTTTTGGTGTAAACAGTAAGGTTTCTAGTAAAGACATTTTAATTTTAGACATTATTATATGTTTAATATTATTCCATGCAACACCATCTAAAAGTTTTATGGCACCTCTGTGTATACTTAGGCAAGAAATAGTTATAAGATATTTGGAGAGAAATTCTCAAGTCTTCGGGTCTAGTGCTGCATGCAAAATTGCAAACATCCTCAGTAACTGCACACCTGGACAAGCCAGATGTTTGTATATAAAAGGCAACTTTATTCATATACCCGTAGTCCTCTGCATGAAGATCTGACCCTCAAGTTTTAAAAGGCACAGAAACTGAGGGGCATGCTAACTACAGCAGTTAAAAAGGAGACCTATTATTTACCTGATTTCAAGAGGTAGCTTTCAAAGGCACCTAGATGACTGAAGTATAAGTCCCGCTAGAAATCAAGAGCTGTTGCCACCATCATTTCAACATTGTTGTCAAATTCAGATTGATGAAAAAAAAAAATCTAGGCTTTCCTTACGGATTCAGTTTCATACTTTGCATTTCAGAGAAACCACCTGCTGGAAATAATGTGTTTTCTTTACTCCTTTCTTCTGATCCTTATTAAATAACCAAGCATCTCTAACATGTTATGTGAAATGCATTACTAAACAGCTGGATGACCATGTTATTTCTTCACTGAATCCTTACTCTTACTTGAGCCAAAAGCACAAGGTATTATTAGTAAAATGTGAATGCTACAGGCATCTGAATGGAAGCACAAATTGTTTTAGACTTTTGAAACTGTTTTTGTAAAAAAGCAAAGAAAATACAGTCTTTAGTGTAGGCTCACACAGTGCTATCCAAGTATTATAACATCAGTTGGAAACTACAGAAAACCCATAACTTTACTTCCAAACTAGAAGAGCCCAAGCTCAAGCATTCACACTGATTTACACACATGGAGCTCTTTCAAGTGGCATACATGGTCTTTCACTACACTTACATAGCCACCAGTATGCTAAATACAATGAACTTTCAAGCAACAAGTGGTAGAAATGACAGTATCACCTCCTTTGCTCAGACATTAGCAGATTGCTTAGACATCTGTGCAACCTGAAGCTGCCTTGAGACAGTGATGTAGCCTACACCCTCGAGGAGCCACCAACAAACGCTCAGGAACAAATTACTTGAGAGAGAGGAGGACATTCTGGACAACACACTCTCCCCACTCTATTTAAACTGGCAGTTAGGAATTTGTTTTCTTGATGTCTTTATAATAAAAAGCAGGAGTATACTTTTGCCACCTGTTTCACAACCAGAAGCGCATGCAGTCCTGGAGTGTCTCGACTGTTTTTGAGTTTTAGAGTGAACATCTAAAACTGAAAGCTATCAACAGCTGAAGTTTAAAAAAAAACCAAACCAAAAACACACACAAAATAAAACATCAAAACACATTTAAAAATAACGCCCCTCTTCAGTTTTTTTTTTCCCTAGACACTTGTCCTTACAGGCCACCTGTATCTCCACAGGAAACTGCTATATCTGGCATAAAAATCACTCCACTAAACCGTCCTGTTCCTTATTTTCCAGCAAGGGCGTATCTCCATTATTCTTTTCATTCTTATCTCCATTATCCTCCAATTGCCCTGATTTCTGATGAGCAAATGTGTAAGTGTCATGGTCTGAGTCCGTCAGAGGTGGAGGTTCCTCAGTGTTAGGAGAGTGTTTAATGTCTTTTCTGAAGGAGAATGGAGGTGGAGAAGGTGGCAAGCTACCAATGGGTCCATCAAAAGGCCTGTACACATCAACTTCTGGAGCAACTGAGCCATTGGATTCCTTCAGCAAGTGCCCATAGACCATGGCATCATCAATAACTGCATAGACATGAGACTCATTGTTCTTCCTCCCTTTTGTGAATAAGCCTTCTTTTCCAGGCACCTGGGTATTCACATTAGCATTGTACACTCCCACCATGGGATTCTGGTTTTTCTTCTTCCTGTTACAGAGTTGACATTGTTAACAGGTCAGAAACAACACATGGCTGGTGCATTTGAACTCAATAACGGCAGCTTCTGTTTACCCACCCCAGCTACCCAGGATCAGGCAGCCTACCTGGACTGAAGGCTTTACTTGCAGTCTTAGAAAAAATAACTCTTGAGCCTAGACATGCTTTTTTGGCAGAGCAGAAAATAACTTCACACTATTTGGTTACCTACTGCTGTTCTGCTGACCCTAAAGTTTGCAAGATTAACTCCAACAGCCTCCCAAGTACAGGGGTCCCAGCTGTGCAGTGTACAGAGTCTCCCAACATCCACAGACACTAGTAGTACCTAGAGGCCATCAGATCCTCACAAAAAAAGGCTAAGTGCTGCTGAATACCAGTAAGATAGTGGATCCTCTATGAAAGTTGAATGAACTTTTCTTGATTGCACTTTCTGAAGTGACTGCCCCCAAGGTAGGAAGACCAAAGGCTGAACTGAAGATTTTTAAGTCTGTATTTGTAAAGTCTTTCCTGTGTGGCAGAGAGTGTGCTCACAACTGCTCTAGTCGTCATATTGCACAAATTCATTCTAGCTCTGCAGCTTCAGGACCCAATCACCCTGCCAGCACCAAGCATACATGTATCAGGAACCCCAAGCTATTGAAGACTTCAGACTCTGCTTGTATGAGTAAAGCTGTGCATGTTTGTTTTGCACAACCTAGTTCTCTCCCCAAGGGCTCATCTCATAGAAAAAATGCTCCCACTTGATGTGCAAACTCCAGAAGTTGCTGGAGGTTGTGCAGATGAAAGACAGCTCTTAGTATATCTGAGTGATTTTACAGCTTGTCCGAACAAAGCCTTGTCTAGAGCCACAGGCACAGCAGCCACATGCATTGCAATTTCATTTCACAGGAACTGCTGATGAAGTCCACCCAATACCTTATTTCTAGTACAGCCAGAAGCCTGTGCTAAGTAAGGCCAAGACAGGCAACGCACTGCGGGTGGAAGTAATGCAACTCAAGGAATGGTGCTCTACTCTTAAAGTCAATCAATTTAGAGTAAAGCAGCATTCTCGGAGGCATATTACTTCAACCGCCAGCATGTTGCCTACCTCATACTTCAGACCCTTGTCCAAGGGATCTGTATCAACACGTGAAACAGAGGTCCCAGCAGCTCTCCTGAAATGCCTTCCTGAGCTGCTAAGTTATACATGCCAAATTATGAACTTACTTCTTCCTAACACAGCACACAGCGAGTCCAATAGCCACGAGAACTCCAGCCCCAGCCACCACAGCAATTATCACTCCTAGGTCTGCAAACAGACAAGGTACAAGGACACTGAGTGAGAGAGAGAAAACATTCAGCCTTCTCCTAAAAGCCAGCTGGGTTTGAACCTCCTCAAGAGTTTAAGTGTAACAGCTGCCTGCAGAGCAGGCGTTTCCAAGCCGTGCTCACCGCAGGGTAACACAAGCCATTTCCAAGAGGCTGGAAGCCAAGCAACGACAAACTCCTGCTGCTAGCAGTGGAGCACAGCCAAAAAACCCACCCAACCCACCACCCCACCTCCAAGAATTCAATACAGCTCATGGGCTGCTAAACTTACCTGCAACATCTCACGTGCTTCTGGCTGAATAGGCAGGGAAGAGAAGAAAGTGCAGAGAGAGACAGAGAGATTCAACAAAGGAAACAGTGACATTTCACCAAGCTCCCCTCAGCACAATCCCTTCCTCTGAAATACACAAATTGTGTTGACCTGGGGTTTTCTAAGAGTCATAAAATTGATCAGGAAAGTCCACATGTGAGCAAAGAAAAATGCTGCATGTTTTAAAATAAATATACATTACAAAAAAGAAAAAAGACAAAAAAATTCAAATTAATTTGATACTGTTTCAGTTCTAGCCTGCATAGCCAATATTTCTACAGACAGCAGTCTCCCACAGATGAAGTGCAAATGTGAAGCAAATTTACACGAGCAAAGCCTACCCTAAAAATGCCTTTTTTTTATGATTTATGTTTCAGGGAGATTAAAGACACCAAGAATGCAGGTTTTGCTCTTAGTAGTCAGCACACTCTCCACTAAATGGTCAGACTTGCCCCAAGGATGATTTCTTGCTCATGTGAACACTGAGACTAATTGAACTGCTAACATGAAGTAAAGACTACTTGGATGAATATGTCTGCATAATCAAATCCCAAGTTGTTCACCAGGTCTGTGACCTTTGGAGGGAAAAAACATCACGCGATCTTCTTAAACCTTCTGGCTGTGATCTCCAATTTAAAAAGATAAATTAAATACAGAAAATTAAATCCAGTCTTACTCCCTGAGCTCTGCAATCCCCTGTTTTATAAAACAAACAAGCAAAAAAACCCAAAACAACCACATTAAAAACCCTCCTTCCTCCCCAGGCTCTAGAAGTACCCAGCTGTAACTCTCAGAGATTTTTGAGAGACAGGTATTTCTGAAGGCAGGGATCTCATAAAACCCACACCCAAGGTGGACCAGCATCCATTACTGTTCCCCCAAGGGAAAGCAAGGAAACAAGCGGAAAGCCAACCACCACAGCCTTACAGGACTCACCTATCTGCCTGTCAGCAAGAGTCACCCAGAACTGCAAGGTCAGCTGTGTCTTATCCACAGGTTTACAGTTGGAAACATTTACCCAGAAGTCATGATACATATTTCGGGGCTTGGGCAGAAGCTCATCCTCACGGCACACAGTTTCCTCTGCCCCCAATGTCTCTTCCTTTATGTTGACATAGGCACGGCCCGTCTCGCAAGAGATGCCCATGCGATCCTTGGAGAACCCTAGGCGGGCAACTTGCTTGCTGGGCACGATGACATGCCAGGATATGGAGACATAAGGAGGTAGACCATATGGCCAGTTGGGAGTCTGCAAGTAAACTTTAGCTTTTGGATTTGGACTCACAGTGAAAGTGCACTCATCTGTAGTAAAAGAAAGGAATAAAGGAATGACATTTTAGTTTTGATGTTTTTTTTTTAAAAGCTTCCTCTTTCAGCATGTAAAATTATCTGGTCTTTCTTCTCCATAACAAAAAAGTGCCACCAGCAAATTTATACAGTCACCTGCATCTCAGTAGCAACAATACAACTCACCTATCATCCCTTCCACATTAGTAATTATCACAGTTACCACAGATATACCTACAGAATTTCCCACAACCAACTATCCACCACCTGGAGTATAAAGTTCCTTCCTTCTTCCAGGAATAAATCACCTCGCTGATTCAGATAAAGATTGATCCGAGCAATATATCCAGGACTAGACTGTAAAGTAGCGAACTCTTATTCCTATTTATTCATATGTGCTCTAATAAGCATATTGAGAGATCCAACACTGTACAACAAAGTAGTACAAGCCACTACCTTACCTTTAATATGTGGCACAAAAGACATTTTCAGATCCTGATGGTTAGACTCATTGAGGAATCCTTTACCAAATGTTTTTAAGGATATGGTGATATTATTCCTCATCTGAATCTTTTCAATGGATCCACCAGGACAGAATATACCAACATTCAACTCCATCTCTGGGGAGGCACTAACAATGCTATAACTGTAGCTTGTGTTGCACCTCTGCTCTGGGACATGTTGTTGAAGTTTCAAGGATGGAGATGTAATTTCTGTGTTGATCAGATCGGAAGCCAGGAGCTTCCAAATAAACTTATGCAGTCGAATCGGCAATTGCGTAATAGCCTTGGGCACTGAAAGGGAATAGATCTTCCTCTGACACCACCGAAAATCAACACAGCCTGCACAAAACAAAATCACAAAAACAAGTCCCAAGGGTTGTATTTTTCTTGCAGAAGAAATACCTAGGAAAAGCAAGTTTTCCTGTGTACCACATACCCAGAGTACTGTCAGGTTTGTGTTACAGACCCAGATAATCATTTACCTGAGAAAATACCCTCTCTTAGTAACCTTAACCCAAACGTGTCTAATTTGTAGTTAAAGAGCTTTCCTTAAAAGGGTGCAGGACACCAAAGAAACAGATACAAACATATTCAAAATTCCTCACTCAAGATACTACTTCTGCTATATCAGTAGCTGACTGGGCCACAGTTGCAGACTAGCCAAGGTCCAGATATATACTTTAAAACTCTCTCTACTGGTAGTTGAAAGCATTTGGGAACATCCTACACCACGTGGACATGCAAGTGGCACCACACGTATGCAGCAAGGTGGCCACCTTGGTCCCACATTTTCATGGGCAGATTTATGGCTCTCCTGTTCTCTTTCATTATTTTACAGTTTTCAGCAAGAAGATTCTTAGGTGCCTTCTGTCCTTTCCCTTCTAGGAATAGCTACACAGTTTCTATTTTTAAAGGTAGAATGAGGTAGTGGACAACAAGGTCACCTCCAGATTCATTCTACCCATCTCCCAGATGGCCTACGCCTGATTTCCAACCTCACTCTATTTAAAGCCCAAACAAGAGAGAAGGTTTGGCTGACTGCTGAGGAAAAGCATGCAAAAACACTCCCTAGGAAACAACATGAAGACATTTTTGTCATACTTATGCCTTTTTCAGCTGTGATCCTCAGACGGGACAAGTCCTTGCACAGAAAGGAGATCTTGTAGACGGCGCCGGACACTAAAGTCAAGACACGGTCACAGGTGCGATGATCCTTACAGATCAGGCATATCGGTTCAGACATGAGCGGGACGCGGCTGGGCCACCCTTCAAAGTGTATGGTTACAGTCATATTCCATTCCTTGCTCAGGTCAACCAAGTGGGTGACATCTGCAACAGAAAACACCCCAGAGCAATTACTGGCAAGAAGTGAAGCAAAACTTCCTCCATCTCTTCTCACTCCATTAGATAAGCAGCTGTTATAGCTATTTCTGTATTAGCTAAGAAAACATTATTTACTTCCTTCCATCAGTGTCATACTCAGGTGGTATCTGGGGTGGTATCGTATCACTCTTCTAATTTAGAATGTTGAGCCTTTCCACACACAAAACCCATTTCCCCACCACTTTCCAGCCATAACAGTGTAATGCGTATGCTAGCCTCTTTTGAACACGTTAAGCTATAACGTAAGGAGGTCAGCCAACTATGTTAGATTTGTTTACCCTAAGAGGTTTCTTGTATTTCTTTTAAAGTCAGTTCTACCAATCACACAGAAGTTGACTGGAAAAAGATCCTCTGTTCTCAGATTTTGTATTTATTGCAAGATTGCCACTTCAGCTAACTTTTTGTTAGTTTAGGTTTTTCAGAGCCAAGCTGAAGAAAATTGTCCCAAGTCAGTAATTAAGCACATCTGGTTGTCTGGAGTCAATTAAAGATTAAGCTAATTTAAATGCAAGTACCAATATGGTTCAAAAGGGGAAAAAAAGCTGCCAAGTACTGTACTTCAGCAGAAGTGTTGGCAATCATCGTGAAGGTCACTGGAGCCTTCAAAGACACTTCCTAAAAGCCTCTTCTGTTTGGCAGTTAAAAAAATACAGAGATGCCACAAATTATCAAAGTCTGTCACCATGCTGGTGGGAAGGCTAAGGACCAAGCCTTGGTAGACTGCTTGGTTTCCTTCAATGGCATGACTGAACTACCACACTGCCCTTCCATTTAATTGCTCAAAATCATTCTTCTGGAAATATTTTCTGACTAGCTATGAAAAGCAAAGCTGAGAGCTGGCAAAGTTAACCCTGAAAAGTAAAGAGCACCTTCTTCCTCAACACTAGCCACCACTTCTCTTGCAGTCCTCCCCTTTCCCCATACCCCACTGCAAACCAGCTGCTGCAGGAAGCCTTGTAACACCCCCCGAGCTCTCTGTACCTGAGGTGCCTAGCCACACACAGCAACTATCATCCCTGGCAGCCTCTCTCAAATAGCAAGATTCAGCTCAAAGATCTGCTTAAGGAGGCATGTACTGAGGCCAAAACTGCTTAACATTTTCATTAGTGGGACAGAGTGCACCCTCAGCAAATTTGCAAGAGTGGGGCTGGAGAGCAGCTTTGCAGAAAGACCTGGGGCTCCTGGTGGACACCAAGTGGAATATGAACCAGCAATGTGCCGCTGAGACAAAGGGGGCCAACAGCCTCCTAGACTGTGCTAGAAAGCATCAACAGCAGGTTGAGCAAGGCAAGTCTCCCCCTCTGCTAAAGTACTGGTGAGATATTTGCAGTGCTGGGTCAAGTTCTGGGCTTCCCAGTACAAGAGAGATGTGGATGTACTGGAGTAAGGCCAAAGAGCCACAAAGATGCTTAAGGGAGTGGAGCATCTTTCACAGGAGAAGAGACAGAGAGAGCTGGGACTGTTTAGCTGAATAAGGTGGCTCAGGGGTGTGGGTGCATAAATTATGTGCCAGACTCTTCTCAATGGTGCCCAGTGACAGGGCAAGAGGCGCAAATTGAAATACAGGAAATTCTGCTTAAACATAAATGAAAAATTAATGCAAGGGTGATTAAACACTGGAACAGGTTATCTAGAGAAACTATGAAGTCTTTGGAGATGTTCAAAACCCAGCTGGACATGGTCCTAGGCAACCTGTTCTGTCTCACCCTGCTTGAGCAGAGGGTTGGAACTAGATGATCTCCAGAGGTCCCTGCCAACCTCACCCATTCTGCAAGTCTGATACCCTAGATGACTTGCTACAGCAAGTCGGAACAACAGGGGTAAGCAGGGATGACAAACACCTTCTCCCATGTAAGCTAACGGCAGTTGCAAATACTTGGAACATCTGGAAGGTGGAGAGGAAAGGAAAGAGGAAAAAAATTGAAGATTATGGCTGTAGCCTAGTTCACAAAGATTAAGTCATGTGCAAAGATAGATATCAGATGCATAGAGCATCCTTTTGCTGTTAACCAAGCACGTGTCACTGATGTCAAAGAAAGCAACCTGATCTAGTGGAAGGTATCCCTGTCCATGGCAGGGGGGTTAGAACTAGATATCATCTAAGGTCCCTTTCAATCCAAACCATTCTGTGATTCTATGATTTTATGAAGAATAGATAAAAAACCAAACTATTATTACTCTTAATTTTCTGGTTTTAGCTATGGATCTCAAAGGCATAATAAAAGATGAATAAAATAGCTTTCTCCTGTGTGGGAAGTCAGACACACAAAAAGGCAAGAGGTCAGGCAGAAATCTCCAAGTCATTGCCATAACCAAGCACGGAATCTACGACTGCTACCAGAATGTTACTCATTCTTCAGAGGTTCGGGGTTTTTTTGTGGCAGCTAAACACAGAGAGGGTTAGATCAAGAAATTATTTTGATTGGAAGGAGCTATTTTTTCCTCTTATTTAGTGAGAAGCACCACAGACAGCTGTGGAATACCCAAATGTTTTGGAAGCTTTGAGAATATGCAGATACCAATGCATTTTTAATAACAGCCATGTTGAACTCGTACACTGCAGATGGCATTTTTTTTTAAAGAAAAGTTTCAATACTGTCTTGAAGGCTGAATTTGAATCTTTGATGGAACTTACATAACTACAAAATCACTCATGAAATCCTGTAAAATCCCTAGAGAAACCAGTGTTGTCCCTTAAATCCAAGTGGTTTATTACTTGCATTTCATTCAATAAATGACAGCCTGTTTTTTATTCTTTAGGCGATTGTCTTGTCTACTGGCCATAAACATATTAAAATTCCTCTTTGCTTTCCAGAGTAGAAGGGAGATAAAGCTCATTAACTCTGTATAGAGTTTTCACTCTGTCTGGCTTCCAAGGTGCAACATGCAATAAATGTAAGCAAAAATGATTTGGTTAACAACAAATTCTGGAGGATTTGCTGTTCGTGAATGGGGCCAGAATAGACAAAGAACTCAGGATCACAGTGGTGAGATGCTAAAGACACTCTCTGAACATGTGACCTCAAGGTAGAGGCCATTCAAACTTCATTTCCTCTAAAATGATTTAGAAAGCCTCTAAGCAGATCCTGCTGCAGTGGTAGCCTGGAGTGTGGACTTCCCTCCACCTGCTCCTCTGCAGTGAGGGCACCTTCACCTTCACTATTAACCTCCACTGTGAACTGAGGTCAGAGCTAAGAAGCCAGAAGATAAATCACTTATTTCATAGCTCGTTACCTAGCCAGCCCTTTTATTTCTGTTTTTAGATAGATGCTGTGGTATTACACGTCATTGTGTTAAGCCTGTCTGAATTTGGGGCAACAAAACAAAGAAAAAATTTCTTAGTGTAGCAACAAGCAGCAAGAAACCTAAAGAACATCCAAATGTGTAGGGGATATTATCATTGGAGTATCTTATTGACACCCTGCACGTCTAGTGTGACTTCTTCACACTAGAATATGTTCAGGCTTCCCTAGGAAGCAAAATGAAACTCAGAGGAAGGAAGAAAGGAAGGAAAGAAATGCATACTGATGCCATTAGTAGTATGAAGACAATTTTACATCTCCAATTTTACCAGTTCATTTCACCAGATCCTGACCAGCCGTGACAGCAGGTTTCACCCGGCTAAGCACAACTGCTTACGTACAGAGCAGAAACCTGGGCTCACATTTTAAGAATTATCTTTAAAATGTTGAATTTTACAGCTGAAAATAAAACTGTCCAAATAAGCTTGAACTTGATTTCTGTACTGGAGAACAGGTAGTAACATGTGAGCCCGGATAATTCTGATCAATTAGTTACGATCCTTGCCCGACAGCTGGATCAGGCCCCCAGAGGGAACACAGTCACAAGGAAAAGCTAACTTTGTTTATACAACATGAAAGGCCTGATACCACAGGTGTTAAAGGCATTTTTCAATTGCATGATGCAGGTGCTGGAAAGGGAAAGGAATCTCCATTTACAAGCTACAGTGTAAAATCTACAATGGAGCTTTATACTCCATCACAAACTGCAAATTCACTGTCTGCCTTGCCATAACAATGGCCGGTGGTACCCAAGGCAGTAAAACAGGCCTCAGCGTTGCTTGGCAACCCACCTCCTTAAACCCAAGGAAGGTCCAAAGTTCAAGAAAAATTACAAAAATACGCCAGTATTTCTCCTCCTTATGGCGCTAAGCCCAGGCACCTGTAAGCAAAAGCAATGGAAGGGGCAGGTAGGTACTTACTCTCATCGACTTGCGGGTGCTGAACAACGACTTGGAGGAGCAAGCGGAGGATGCCTGGGTTCTGGGCATCCTGATCGCAGCCCTGCAGGGACAGGTTGAAACTGCCAGCAATATTGGCAGGCTGGCTGTCGCTCAGCTTGAACACCTCTGGGTTACTGAGGGAGCCGGGGAGGTAGTACTCTACCCTCTCCTCTTTCCTTTCACAGTTGGAGAGGCTGTAGTTGTGGAAAAACACACTTGCTCTCATGTTGGAGGGAATCACAAACTGCCACGTCATGAGCTCATCTTCTGGAAAGCCCAATGGATAATTTGGGGACATCAGGGTGATTGAAGACTCCCCCTTCAAAATGGATTCAATAATGCATAACCCTAAAACATGGGGGGGAAAAAAACATACAAAACAAGTTGCAGTTAAAGACAACACACTGGCATATGCTGCACCCCAGCAGCAGAGTATTTTTATTTTGACAGTGATCATCCACTTCAGCTACAGGTTAGGTTATTACAAAACCCTCAGACTAAAACGCATATTTGAGCTGATGTTTTTGTCTTCAGTTACAGAAAAGGTAAGGGATATATTAATGTTGAATTTTCAGCTTAGTGGATTTATCTTTCAAACACATGGACAGAGAGACCTTTATTTTTTTGGAAAGGAAATATCCTAGTTCCTACTTCTGGTCCTGACTTTACAGGAGCAAACGTGCAACTTGACAAGTGCTTCTGCTTCACTGGGTTTCAGAAAACAAAAAGATGTGAGCTTTTATACCAGCACAGAGGTCTCTGTCCAAAAATCTCCCAGACCTAACAAAAGCACGCCAGCAAAGAGCCTCAAATATGCATGATAAAAACAAGAATGCGAACCATGGAGACTGTGTAAGACACTTCATGCTTGGATGACTCCTGGCAGCATGAAGTTGGGTACGCAGAGATTACAGTCCCACTGTAGGACTCCAGCGACGATGTGCAACTGCGAAGTTACAAAAACTCTTGTTCTAGAAGCTCTAACCTGGACCAAGTCCCTTCTATAACTGATGGCAACAACTGCAGAATTCAAGTAAAAAGAAAGAACATCTCCCTCCCAAAGAGGGTTTGTCACGAGATCACAAAGTGACCCACTGATTGCTGTATAACATTCCAGGTATTTTAAGATTTTTACACAATGTTTTATGTTACTGTGCAGGTTGAAACAGATAGCTGTATTTAAACAGCCTCATGTGCCTTCCAGGCACTGATTCTCCTTTTCCCACCTTCCTCTCCTGAACAGATGCATTAGTTTGAGACTCCAGCAAGTTAAGGGAAAGTCTGCAGATGTTATCTACCTGGACTTTAGTAAAGCTTTTGACACTGTCTTCCACAGCATTCTCCTAGAGAAACTGGCAGCTCATGGCTTAGACAGGTGTACTCTTTGCTGGGTAAAAAACTGGCTGGATGGCCGAGCCCAGAGAGTTGTGGTGAATGGAGCTAAATCCAGTTGGTGGCCGGTCACAAGCGGTGTTCCCCAGGGCTCAGTGTTGGGGCCAGTCCTGTTTAATATCTTTATCAATGATCTGGATGAGGGGATTGAGCGCACCCTCAGTAAGTTTGCAGATGACACCAAATTGGGTGGGAGTGTCGATCTGCTCAAGGGTAGGAAGACTCTGCAGAGGGATGTGGACAGGCTGGATCAATGGGCTGAGGCCAATTGTATGAGGTTTAACAAGGCCAAGTGCCGGGTCTTGCACTTTGGTCACAACAACCCCATGCAACGCTACAGGCTTAGGGAAGAGTGGTTGGAAAGCTGCCCGGCAGAGAAGGACCTGGGGGTGCTGGTGGACAGCCGGCTGAACATGAGCCAGCAGTGTGCCCAGGTGGGCAGGAAGGCCAACAGCATCCTGGCTTGTATCAGGAATAGTGTGGCCAGCAGGAGTAGGGCAGTGATGGTGTCCCTGTACTCGGCACTGGTGAGGCCACACCTCGAATGCTGTGTTCAGTTTTGGGCCCCTCAGTACAAGAAGGACATTGAGGTGCTGGAGCGTGTCCAGAGAAGGGCAACAAAAGTGGTGAAGGGTCTGGAGAACAGGTCTTATGAGGAGCAGCGGAGGGAACTGGGGTTGTTTAGTCTGGAGGAGGCTGAGGGGAGACCTCATTGCTCTCTACAACTACCTGAAAGGAGGTTGTAGTGAGGTGGATGTTGGTCTCTTCTCCCAAGTAACTAGTGATAGGACAAGAGGAAATGGCCTCAAGTTGCATCAAGGGAGGTTTAGATTGGATATTAGGAAAAACTTCTTTACTGAAAGAATGGTCAGGCATTGGAACAGGCTGCCCAGAGCGTTGGCAGAGTCACCATCTCTGGACGTGTTCAAAAAACGTGTAGACATGGCACTTCAGGGCATGGTTTAGGAGACATGCTAGTTTTGGGTTGATGGTTGGACTTGATGATCTTGGAGGTCTTTTCCAACCTTAATGACTCTATGATTCTAAGGAAGCTTTATTTAAAAATAAACAAACCCAACTACACATTGCAACCAGCAAATAACTCTCTTGGCTTATTCTAATTATGCTATCTAGTCTCACTTACCTGAAAAAAATAAAAAACAGAGCAGGTATGTTTAAGTTTCAGGAAAGTTAAAGCAATTGAAAATGAGTAATGTGCACCAAAAGCAGCTTCACAACAGTTTTCGTAATTATTAGGTTAACAAATCAAACTAAGATATTTTGACGCTGGAAGAGCAACAGCTACCAAACTAAAAACTACATAACAACAGCTTTTAGAAAAGATGAAGTGGAAAGGAATTAGGGGTAGCAGCATCAAAACTAGATGGTTACCTGAGAAGAAAGGTGTAAAGAATTCTGCTGCAATCTGCATGAGGCAATTACAGGTGAGGAAACACTACTCTGTACTTACGTTTTATGGAAGCCCTGTTAGCTATGTTGAAGCCCGAGGTGGTGAGAGGCGAGTCCCATGGGAGGTGCAGAGACATGATGCCTCCTCCCAGCAGCTTGATGCGAGACACTGAGCCGTTCCTGCAGAAGGTGCCGATGTTGACTGTGGCCATATCAATACAGCTGTTGATATTGTAGCTAACCAAATCTGGGCACGTCTCTCCTGGTTCAATCTGTCTTAACCATGGCGTAGAAAATTTCAGTTCAAGTCCAGCCTTGGTACTCGCCTTCACATCCCAGATGTAAGTCCTGTTAAGGCGAGGCAGCCCCGGTGGGTAAAGATGGACATCTCCAAAGGGACACGGACCTGACATACAGTCTAAATGCAGAGAGAGAACAGCTGTGATACACTATAGAAAGCACTTAAGTAAACAAGGAATTTGACATACTCTGCTTCATTGCTTTTTTCCTCACTTTTTAGGTTGCACTTAACTTCTGTATGCATTAAAAGACAGTCCTATAATATGGTCACATATTATCTCTAAACAGGACTCCTAGCCCATAGAGTAGACAGGATAAACCTGCTTTAGTCAGGCTGACTAATGGAAGGGATTCATTGTAGTATTCCCACCTTGTTTGCTGAAGAATTTAGAAGGTATTTACTGAACAGGGTAGAGAGCTGAATGAGCAGAAGGGTGAAATTCAACATCAGGAGAGCTGGAAATCATGGATCTAGAGAACTGATTTTATCACATCTCACTCTTAGGATTCCTGGCAAAACATTAATCTTTAAATTTTCCACTGCTTGCTATGAACTGTATCTTCTTTTCCTTGGTGTCCTGATGAATAACCTGGGGCCCAGATTTTGCAGAATTGATGAGTAACAACAACTGCCACTGCAGGATTCTGGGGAGAACCTAGAAAACTTTTCTCTGAAAAATCCAGGTTACTGGTATTTCAAGCTGGACACTAAAAATAAGCATACTTTAATCCATGTCTAGGCTCCAGCTTAAAAGAATATCACAAATGCATCTTACAAATATATCACAAAATATTGTGAACATCACTATTTGCATGGACCATACGAATAAAACTCCAAAACGTGAAGAGAACTCTCCTTGAACACCACCCCAAAAATAGCAAAGATGTTACCAAAGACTGAATGCCCAGTGAAGTTTGGGAGCTTGTGGGGAAGTTGCACGTGTTCATGCCATTAAGGAGTATATTAACATACATACACCAGGGATAACATTCAAAGCAAATGAAGGTTTAGTTCCAATACTTCCAAATTTTCAGTTTCTTGACTTCAATAATGTTCATTAAATATAAAGAAACACATGCATGTCTTCAGTGTTTCTGCTGCCCTTATAGACACAATCAAGCTGTTCAACAAATAATGCAGGTAATACTATCAGTGCTCAGAGGCTTTGGAAAGGACAAAAAGAATCTTTGGTGGGTTTATAAACTGTGGGAGAAAGGAAGGCAGCAAGGAACTGATGCAACAAACTATCATTTAACTGTTTCTGAAAGAGCCAAGTTAACATTAATTCTGCCAGCCATAATACAGACTTCTGTAACTTGCATAGTTTCAGTAATTAAAGGTTATTTATCAGTGTCCAAAGATTTCTTCTTACCCAAGATTATAGGGAATACCTTAATACAGTAACAGGAAAAAAAGGTATGTGGTTTTACTGGAAGAAAATTACCACCGGGGGAAAAAATTAAAAAAACTGTATATTACCAATATTCTTCTGAATTTCCATGATGAAATACTTCTCTGGATTACTACAAGTGAAGGTAAAAGTCACATTCTCCCCAGGCTTTATCTTGAGTTCAGACCTGACGACGTTTTTAACATGAATTTCACAGCTTGGTGAAACACCAGGTCTCAGTTTAATCATAACTGTGATGTTGTCCACTGTTCGAAGAGAGATCGTAAAGGAAGCTAAGAAAGAAAAATAAATAGACGTGTTTTATTACTAGCATGTACGAGTATCACCAGGCTCTCCACACATCCCCACAGATGCCACATTGTCAGAAGGAATATTTGCATCCACGTTCTCAAAAGTCTCTGGCATTGCACATACAGAAAATGCCTCAGCTCTCCCAGTCCGGCACAGATGATAGAGAAATACACTGGCTGTATGTGTTCAGAGAGAGGTATACATGGAATTTGTGTAGAACCGCTTCTGCTCCAGTTTACCTTCATCAGTGTTGTTTATTTCACATCTAAAAAGTAGCTCAGCTATTCCTTTCAAATTTCTGTTGTGCAGACTCTCGTTTTCTGTCATGCCCATCATTGAGCCTGCTTCATTTTTGAAGGCACCCATGAAGTTGTGACTTAATTCAGGAACTTTATTCAGCAGACAAACAACAAAGCAACCGTCAACTTAACTTGTACATGAACAGGTGAATCTCTGGGTATGTCCCAAGAATTACTGCAGACCAGACAAGGTACTCTGGCAATACCAAAAGCACATACCTACAGACACTTATACATGTGGTCATGGCCCTCTCCCACCTTTCCACTTGATACAACTCATTCCCTGAACGCACAGGACATACATCAACACCCCCTCAGAAGCACAGAAGGCATCTGTGGCCTGGGACAGACCGCGTGTGCTTGGATACCTCTTCTCCATCTCTGACATGACCATCATAGACTTACAGCTTTTGGGGAATACATAAAAGCCTCAGCAATCTTCACAAATTTCAACCCATCCTGAGCACTATCGAATGCAGGAGTGGTCCTCGCAGGAAATACTGGAGCCACAGAATAAACTAGTTGTTGGATAATCACCTCATATTGGATTGGTAGCAATTTATCAACAAATGGATGAAACTTGACTGTCTTCTAAAAACATACATGCAATATGAGACACCAAGAGCACCAACTAGACATTCAAGAAGACTAGAAAAGTTATTAGCATCAGTTTGATGCTTAGCAAAGATTGAGCCCAGCCCTAGCTGAAGCGAGTAAAGTTTGCATTGAAATCAACCTTAACCTAGCCCCAGGTGAAAAATCAAAGAATCATTAAGGTTGGAAAAGACGTCTAAGATAAGTCGAACCATCAACCCAACACCACCATGCCTCCTAAACCATGCCCTGAAGTGCCATGTCTACACGTTTTTTGAACACATCCAGGGATGGTGACTCCGCCAACGCTCTGGGCAGCCTGTTCCAATGCCTGACCATTCTTTCAGTAAAGAAGTTTTTCCTAATATCCAATCTAAACCTCCCTTGATGCAACTTGAGGCCATTTCCTCTCATTCTATCAGAAACATGCCAATGCAATGTGGTGTTCCTGGACAGATTTTTCTAGCTATGATCATGTTTTGGTTTTCTTCTTCAGAGAAGTGGAGTAATTCAAGCCTTCCCTACAGCTCCTCTATCATGCCTGAGCTGAATTTTCTGAAAGCTACACCTGTGCAGCAGTTCTTCAGCTTAGGTAATTTAAGAAAGATGTCTTTTTCATACTCCTCCTCCTCCTTGCAAGGGAAAGCCCACACCACTTCTCCAGCAGAAATCTGAGGACAGGTCAGTTAGCAAGTTTTCTGCCATTTGTTTTCACTACTCTCCCTTCCTTACTTCACTGTACAGAAGATAAAATCACAGTGTCTACAGCACTTGTGCTTTTAGTGTTTATGGGGAAAAAAAAAAATATGTATATAATTTTAAAAATGATAAGAGTACCCCAAGTTGTGTTCAAAAAGGTCTGTTCCTCAAGTGGGACATCACGCAGGGCTGCATGACAAAGCTCTGCCCATACGCCAGGCTGGGAATCCTCTTGCTCATTAGTCCCAATAAAGAGAGATTTACCCTAGCAAACCCAGCAGCGCAGCACCCCAGGAGAGCCCCTGCAGCCATTCGCACTGCCAGTCAGTGTGCCAGGAAGGTGTGAGAGAACAGCTGGCTCAGAAATGCGCATCTGCAGGGCACCCCAGACTCTACCCAACGGCTCACCATCCTTTGAGCACCTAAACATCCAGCCTGGCCCATGTCAGCTGCTATCCATGGATATCCATGGTGGTGGTAAAGAGGCTGGCTGAAGCCTAGAGACCTGGGGACCCACCTGGCAAGGGTTGTGGGGAGCAGGGCCGAGCACACCTTGGGAACCCTCGATTGGCAGAGCCCTCTCGTGGCAGATGGGCACACCAGACACCCTCAACCAACCTACCCACCCAACGCAAAACTTCAGCCGTCGCAAGTGCAGAGAGAAGTGTACAGCACACAAAACCCACCTGTCTGATTTTTAAACCTCCCTTTTAAAATCTCCTTGTTTTTACAGCAGTCTTGTGGTTTTGCAGGGCGTGACTTCCATTGCTATGTTTTGCAAAAGCCCTGGGGATTGATCAGTCAGCGAGGGCTGTTGTCCTTCCCTGCTACTGGGAACATTGCAGCTCCAGGTTTGCAAAAATGTCACGGCTAGGGGGAGCAGGGCAGCAGAGGGTACTCAAAGAGATACCCCATCGTGCTTTTATCTTAGTTTAGTTGGCCTTGAGCCTTTTTCCAGACTTTCAAGCTTTTCTACACAATCTTGAAGTCAAGAGAGTTAACAAGCCCTTGAAACTGCCTTGCCTATTTGCCAACAGGATCAAAGGCTTTAAATGAAAACCTCAAACACCACGAGGCTTGCCAAATTTCTGCACATACTTGTAATGATGATTTTACCAGTCCTCTATAACATTGGTAAGAACCTGGTCACTTAGTTAACCTTCCTACAGCTTTTAAGTGATGGGACAGCCCTCTGCCCTGAGCATCTACACTGAATTCCCTCGCCTCTTCCAATGGCTGGCACTACTTGACATCTGCATTTCTGCTTTAGAAATGCTTTTGCAGAGGTTCTCAGTCTGGGTTTTCCCAGGGGGCGGGGGGGGGGGGCATGAAGAGGACCATACAGGCTAGGAACTGCCTTGTGCAATGACCTTCCAAGCACACGGGACAATCGCAGGGGCAACGTCCGTGGGGTGGGGAAAAGAAAAGAGTAAAGCAAAGCCAGCAGCCAGAGCTGCTCCTCCTCATGCTTCAGGAGGAAGCAGTTTTCAGAAGAGAAAGAACTACTTCCAGTCTAGCCCAGAGTTTTGTTTTACATACCACTGGACACTTTTGGGTTTTATAGGGGTTTTTTTTATTATTTAATCATGCTTAGTGCACAAAATATCCTTTGACCCTGATGTTCATAATTTTTCTGATGTTATGTCATCCAGATATGAAGTGTAATAGCACAATACTAATAATTAATAGCTGCAGGCAAAAGAGACTTCTTTCTTGCATATGGTAATTGTCACACTCATCTACAGTTTATAAGAAATGACTGCAAAGTCTGTTCCTCACTTTCTCGTCAAACAGTTATCACTGTTCCTTTTCCCAGCACTGGGACAGCACAACTACACAGCCAACCTGGCAGGACAGAGAAATACACCAGGGCCACTAACAGCCAGCACTTCTGCACCAAATGCTTGGGCACGGCTCTAAGACCGTTTTTAGTCATGAAGATTAAGTTTAAGCGTAACCTTAAGCACGTGACTAGCTTTACAACAAAGCAAATACACACCCTGAGCTGAAACCAAGGAACAGACATTTTGAAATAAGTGAGTAAATGCTTCCTACAAGGGTCAAAACAAAGCATCGTCTTTCCCAGCCCTTGAAAGACCTGAATTCTGCTGCCTGGGCTTTTGCCCCCCATTCCCCTTCCAGACTTCACGACCACATAGTAATTCATTTCATCTCCCTGCAAGAAAGATGACACTGAGCAACGGCAGGTGAGACAAGGCTCCTACCTGGGGTGGTGCATGCACACAGCAGCGCAGCACCCAGGAGAGACTGACCTTGCTCTCAGCTGCAAGGAAAAGGCATGCAGACAGGGACAAAATAAAGTAACGTTGTCTCTAGTTTTCATCAAGCCAGCCTCACGAAATTCCACAGATAATCATTTTGGTCAAAGAAATAAGATCACAGTGCTGTAGTGACAACAGCAGCCAGCTGCTAGAGATGTGCTATCAAATCTCATTTTCATAGGAAAAATGGAAAAAAAGAACAATGCAGTAAGTATATCCAGTGATCCCAAAGTCCCTAAAAATTACTAAATGGCTAAAAACCCCCAACTATAGCCACACACACAGAGCACAATAGAGAGATTAATTAAAATCACCTTTATTGCAGAGCTTTTATACACATGAGTGAGTCTGTGACTCACACTGATCTGTCATTGTCTATGATTCCCACTGCATGCCTTTTTATTAGGACTACCAGGAACTGTACACGTTTCTTGTGAAGGAATTTCCACGCCTCACTAATGCTGCACAGGGATGACACACAGGATATCCAAATCAACAAGAGGAAGCATTGCCAAGCTGGATCTAGTCTCTGTCTACACAACAATGAAATCATTGGGCTGGAAGATGTCAGAGGTGAAGCCTCCAGTCCCAAGCTGGTTCACAGCCTGACACAGACATCTGACGTCACCCTAAATTTTGTTCCTCTAAGCGATTACAGTTTTGCAGCCTCCCTTGGCTACTTCAACTGCCCCAATCTCAATTTGCATCTTCCCTGCCACGACTGGATTTTGCTACCGCTCATCCTTGTTTAAGACTGCTCCTTCACGACAGTTATCTCATCACAGCATCCCTTTATCACTCAGTAATGCTCCTCTGCGCAAATGCACCTTGGCTAGCTTTTTCTGAACAATATGATTTTTTCCAAACCTTTCATCAATTTTCTTGCTCAAAGCACTCCAACTTGTTTTATACTATGCAGTTTGTTTCTAACTCAAGTTGGATTACTCCTCAGAGTTTAGGCTAAATTTATCTACTGTGGTAGAACCTGATGCTAATCCCCTAGTATTTTTTAATATGTATATATAAATGTGAAACAGATATTTTTCTTGTACAAGAGAGGGGTGCAATGTAGAAGACAGTTGGAGGGACAGAGAGCATACATATGTACAAGGAAAGGACTTGGTAGGATGGCAATTTTTATGGCTATGTACAGTGCCTTGCTAAACAAAGCAGGAGTGAGAACAGAGTCCAACTAGCTTTGGCTAGAGGGCTGCATTTGATTGCAGCAATTTACCCATAAGGATCTACAGATTGTTTTATTACTTCACTGGATGTGGATTAAAACAATCAAAAAAACCCAGACAGACCAAGAAACCAAAGCCCACAAGAGTCCCCAACAAAATATCCCAGATACTAATGTATCCCAAAATAATGTACAAAACCTGTTGTTTTGCTCATTCTGGTTAAATCATGGGCTTGTTCCACTTAAGCCATTTTTAATAAAAACCAGTTAGATGGGGCTGACTCAGACACCATTCATGAGCCAGCCACAGAAGACGAGTAGCAGCAATGCTCACTCCGGATATGAAATACCTGGATCCGAACTCCTGTTCTGCCCGAGGGGGGATCTGAACCCACACAACCAACACACCTCTCCAGAAAACAGGCTCATTCACCACAGCACTTTGTGCCACCGCCTGGGGACACAGATAGCACCGCTGCTTGCCTTCATGGCTTGGCAGGCTCTCCTGGAAAGCGCGCTGCCTCTTCTGAGCCCTTGCAGGGATGCTGGCCCACAGGCATGCTCGTAGCCTGCTGAGGTTGTTCCACTACACATAATCTACTGCAAAGGTCATGGCAAGATGGCAGGAAGCAAGGAGTATGACTCAATAACGCAGCGACCCTGTCATAAGCTAAGTGATTTCAGTTTCAAGCCGTATGAACTCCTGCTGTTGATGTAACGGACAGCCTCAGTGCAGGAGACAGCGACATCAGTAGGACACGTTCAGAGCAATCCATCCCAAACACCCTTCGCCTAGCAAGGGGACCTCAAAGCTGTCTTCTGCGTGATGGGGACTGCAGGCTCCAGCTCCCACATACCGAGCAAATGCCCCAATGGCTCAGCTGAAAGAGATGCACCAATGCTACACCTGATCATCCATTTGCCCATCACCTCAAAAACATTTTGCTGCACAGTTGTCTCAGATTTGCCAACAACAGGTCAAAGAATATTTGAAAGAGTAAAAGTCTCCCTGCTTTGCTGACTCTAACTTTTTGTACCTGCCTTATGGAATCTTTCTTTGTCAATTCAAGTCCAACTCTCCAGTTTAACTACAGCACCTGATTGCCCACACATCATCCACTCCTCCAGTTCTATGTGCAATGCCCATCCAGGTAATTGCCTTCACATTCTTCAAGCCCTTAGCAAAGTTAGTCCGGGACCCATACACCATTTATAACTTTCTCACCTACTAAACAGTGCTGTGAGCAGCAAATGGAGATCACAAGCACAATCACAAATTACAGCCAACCCTGCTTGCTGCAAGCTGCTGAAATCCTGTTGGACTTTATAAAGCAAACAGATTTTCTGTTTACATTTAAAATGTAAACTACTCTCTACGTTGCTCAATGATCTCCTTATATTTGGACCTGTCTTCCAAAACCATGCCTGCTTGGGATATGAGGTCCATATTTTGTGAAAGGATTACTTTCAGGGAATCATCCAGAAAATTAGAGCTTAAAATGTACAAAGCTTGTAAACACTTACAGATAGATGCTGCCAGTGGCTATTGTGCTAGGGTAACCATTCACATCTCAGGAGAGGACACCTGGGGGAGAATATCCATTCCTCAGCCACCACAATACAGCCTCCTAATCTTCACTGATGGTTTAAACTGATAGCCAGGATGGGGATACAAAGCAGGTGAGATGTCACACATGCAGTTCTCCTCATCAGGGAGGAAGGGTGGACACTTCTGCAGTAGTGATGTTACAAGCCATCCCGGAACAATTCACCAGAGAAGGTCTGTCAGTACCCCAGGCCAACAAGGCTGCTCACTCAAAAGCCGTTAACTCATTAAGTTAATTTGTAATGCCTCAAAGGAATAAAGTACTTTCAGTTTAACAATAACTTCAAAAAAAAAAAGCCCTAATTATAAATTTCAGTACTTTTACCACTTTATCTGGAACCTTTTTAGAAGGATAATTAAGACACTCACATGTAAGCGACACTCTTAAAAGCAGCTTTTTTCACCAAAAGTAGGGAAAAAAGACACTTCGGGACTTGGCAAGTTTAGCTGTAATTAGAGAAGGGAGAACGTTGACTCTGGGTTGCCTTTTTTATTTTATTATTATTTTACAGATACAAAGTTTTGTTGCTTCTATAGAAGCGAGGCACAGAGTTCAGTGAACGCTGTCTGCAAGCTGACCACCCACTCGCGTACAACATACAAAATGCACGATACACGTGCCTATGCAACCTGACAAGAAAATATTGCACTGGCATGAGGAACACTAAGACAACACGCAAGTCATTGCAGGAACCCCTCTTGATCTTGTTTGCTTGCACAGTTTATCCCCACCTCGATGTAAGCCAGAAAGAGGACAGCATCTTGGAGCATGTCTGAGCAGCCCTTCAATCTTGGCTCTGGTTAATGAAGGTGGAAAAGCGCATTTCACAATCAGCGGTCCCTCCCATGCCAAATATTCTGCCAACAGTTCTTTGTCTCTCACTTCTGAGGAACTTCAGATCATCCCTTTTCACCCCCTCGCAGTTCGCTACCTCTGTATGCTAATCTCTCAGCTCCACCCACAGACCCAGAAGAGCCAGGGCCAAACTCTTAAATGCTGGTGTCATTGTACCTCTCCAAATAAGTATTTGCTCTGACAGTGAGTAGCCACGCTCACTTTGTTCCCCAAGAAATCAAAAGGCACAGCTCAAAGCAGGCTGTCCCATGGCACCCTTGATGATGGTTGTTAAAAGGTGTCCAATGGAACAGGCACAGGGGAGACCTTTCCCCCCCCATTATATGAGATAGGTAAAAAAAATAATCTGTTTTCCCACAGTGCTGGCACTCAGAAACAGACGAGACCTTACTAACATAGGTGAAGTGCACATCTACCAGATATTATGGCATGATTCTTCAGCTGGCTCTTCCTGAAGGTCTTCCAGGAGGTCCCATCTATACTATCGACACTGGGCAGGTTCTGCTACAGGCAGCAAACAGTCACCAGCTAATAGAGAAACAGAAGATTTTGCTCTGACCTAACAGCCAGCAGTCAACAGTTTACTGAGTGCAGCACAACCCATGTCCTTTCCTTCATGCCCTGATGGCGCAAGCAGACACTGAACAAGAGGAATCTGCATGGTCACACCTCCATCAGAGTAGAGAAGTTTTTGAGTTGAGGGATGGTGACCAGGCTCTATCAGCTGAATCCTACTAAGAGACCACCAAAAGTCACCAGGTGCTCTACAGGAACTGGTTAATGGTTTGGCTCCAACCAATCAACCTGTGCTGCAGTGGGCATTGTCCGCTCTAGAGCTGAGGTTTGACAGGGATACCTGAACAGCCTCAGTGAGACAGCTAGAGTCCCAGAAACTGCTGGAAGTGCTGTGTTAAGGTAAACTCTTTAGTCTTTCCCCCAGTCGGACAAAGGTTTATAAATTATAAAAATTATTACAGATGTACAATTGTAAAAAAAAATTAACAGAAACTTAAGAAAAGCAAGGGGAGAGGATACAGGATTACCCAAGAAGAGACCAGTTAGATCAAAACTAGCGTCCAAGACCCGTTTTTCCCACATCCCCCAGTCTAACACATGCTTTGCTGCAGCTGAACCTTTCTAGGAGCTCTTGCGTGGAGACTGTGGCCAGAAAGCATCCAAAGGGACAACGCAAAGGATCACCCAGAAGACAGCAGGAGGACCCTGCCACAGGTGTAGTAAGAAAATCGCTGGTCAATTCAGTTGAACGGCCTGCTCATGACAGTGGTAAGCAACAGCTAGCCTCCCACCGCACAGCCTCAGCAATAACCCAGCACCACCAGCAGCCCCACACTGGCCATAACATGAAGGGGTACGACTCCATGCACGTTCACTGCTCACAGGTTGCATTTGTCTACCACTGGCCAGAACCTGAAGGTGGTCATGTTTAGCCATCAGCAATTACAAAAAGCAAATGAAAATCTAATCAATACAGAGAAACTGGTGAAGAAGAAAAACAGTTAGTCGCCTATGATCTAGACTCATTTGTAAACACATCGTATCCCTGTCACCCATAGCTGTAGCAGTCAACACAGGTAAGGCCAAAAGCGTCTTGACTTTGTTCTCAGCAAAGGATGGCTCCTCATGCTATTTCTAATATGAAGTATTTCTGGAATGAACTAAGTGCAAAGTTGTTCAGCCTCTACCTAAGATTGAGTTTTTGGCAGATGTGGATTCCAAAGCTTTTTATTTAACATATATACATGTATAAATATCAATTAAGCTGGGCGATAAGGTCTATACCAATAAACCGAGCCCCAGCAACATTTATTTGTTAAAGCACTGCTGCTACATATTTCAAGAAGTCAAAACTTAATTTTTTCAGTAGCTTTCCTCCTTTCTCTTCTATCCAAAATTATTTATAGATAAGATTAATTCATTTAAGTAATTAACAAGCCTGAAAACAACTGACCTAAACAATACCTGATATCAGGTAGGGTTCTTCCCTTATTTCATAAACTAAGCCCTGATTTCTGTCTAGAAACTCCTGTTATGATGTAGCAAGACAATGCACACAAGTCAGAATAAAATTGAGAGAAGGGCAATCTTCTAGCTAAAGACTAATTTCCTCCATGCCACAGGTCCATGGTGGTACTCTGGACATGAGCTTCAGCAGCCTCCAACCCTTCCATCCCCTGTTTCTCCCCTGGCCAGTCCTTTGAGCCCATGCCTTGAGCCAATGCCAAAAAATGATCCTTTTCAGCCTACTCCCCTTTAATTATTTTTTGGCTGATGAGCCACCACAGCTCATCAAATGACAACCCCAAGCACAAAAGACTTGCCAGCCACCTAAGGAGTCAGCCTCAGGAGCTGGCCCACCACATCACATTTCTTCTCTCCTGGGCCACTTCTTAGCCAAATGACTGCTATTTGTTGGTGTTTTCAGTTTTCTGTACGAGTAACCCCATGACCAAGACTATGGCTGTTGGAGAAACTTCATTCACACATGACTTCAGAGACCACGACCTAACTGAGGATCTCTGCTGGAGGCACTTGAACCGGTGGTCGCTTGTGCTGCTGTAGACAAGAACTCCACTTCAGTGTATTAACACTCAAATATTTTCAAGCCCCCAGCACCTCACTTCCCCACTTGGGCCTTCACATTACCTCTGCATCCTTTTGGATTTTAAAAAGGCAAACAACTGAAAAAAATTCACGAACAAGACTCACCTGTTAAAAACAAACATCTCTATCCCCCAAAAACCTGGAATTGAGAAAAAATTGTAAGTGTATTTCCTGGTGGAAAATTTAAGGTAGTAGCACCAGAACTGGGACACTCAAATAAATCCACTATACACATTATTTTCTAGAGAGTAAAAACTAAGCACTCCAGACTGATAATGGCATGAGGCAAGCAAAGAAAAAAAAAAGGTCCAACCGAATACTCATGCACATTAGTTGTAGTCTTAAAAGGAGAGGTCTCACTCTAGCAAGTGATTCATAATGGAAGTAATCTAGCTTCCACCGACTTTCAGAGGAGCACAAACAAGCCGGTTATTTATATTCTGTCAGAACACCAGAAAGACCCTGCTAACAGCTTGGGGTTTTTTTTTTTTTTTTTTTATTTTATTAAAACTACGTAAGGGTGTGGAGGAAAAATCTTAACCTGAACTATCTTGGGTTTTCAGAACAAACCTTTGCGCAGGGAAGCGTTCCAACTACAGTTTTGGTTGTGCAATAACAAGAGCAACTCTCACTGGGATGAAGGACACACCAAGCACACGACATCTACCAACAAAGCTGGGAAGGCACGATTCCCCATTCTGGTCCCGATCACACCATCACAACCTTCAGCCTGCCAACCCATGCCACTAATGCAGCCGCACTGAGTCGCCTCTTTTTTGGGGGGGGTCTGCTAAGAGGAGGAAGGCACCAAGTTACAGAGTTTGACAGGGTGACAGAGGACTTGGCACACAGGAGCGGTGGTGCTTGTGCAGGAGAAGGACAAGCGGGCAGAGGCATGCAGCTGGAAAGGGAGGGACTGACGGAGGTAGGAGGAGGGACCACCAAGAGTGGCAGCAAACCGTTGGGTCTACCAGTGGTGTTTTGTGCCACTTCACTGTTACTAACTTTGCTTTACAGAGCAACTTCATGGTTTGCCCGAGGGCAAGGTCATTGGCTGGTGAGAACTCTCTCCCCAGTTCCTCTAGACGAAGCTAAGAGAGCCCTACACCACACAGATATCCTGTTTGTAGAGAAGGTTTGCACAATAACGATAGCCTAGACATTCTTTTTTGGACTTGCTATCTTCCTTCTATTTCCTGCACCTTCTCATCTGATTTGGTTTTGCCACCTTCCTGACAAGAGCGATTACAATCACATGCAAAGCAGACTTGCTTGGCTCTCCAGGGACACAGCCTGCACCCACAGCCACCACACAGCCGGTATCCTGCTCACTACTACACCCAACCAAACTAACAGTGAGGGCTCAACCTCGCATAAAGCAGGTATAAACTTTTTTTTTAATGCCAACTCAAAGGCGTAATTTGTTTGGATGTTTTAAACATGAGAGAGGGGAAGAAGCTGGAGCAGATGATGACAATAAACAAAAGTCGAAGACATTGGCTCAAAAAGAGCTGTACTGTGCCTCAAAAGCAAGCCCATAAAGTTTAATGTGAGGCATCAAGATGATTTATGGGACGGTGGGAATAAAAGGAACAAAGGATTTGGATAACACAGTTTGACCGGAGGGCAAGGAATAACGTGTGAACATACAATTAATAGGCTGCCGCGTCCCCCAGTGAAGGTCTAGACCTATGTATGAAGAAAGATACAACTGAGGATTTTTTCATTTGCTACTTCAACAATACAAGACCTTTGGAAAGTCTAGCTCCTCTCCTTCTAGCACTGACCCATCTAAGGTTTTAAAAGTTTGTTTTCTTTGAAAACAACACACAGTTAACCACAGTATTATATTCTTTTTCCTTTGAAGACATTTAGAGAGGCAACTAACTGTCATTCACTTGACTCAGAGGCAATGCATTAAATGCAAACATTTTACTTAAAAGACTACATAGCTTGAAACTTAAACCTCAGTGCTGTCCAATTTCACAGTCAACATTTAGACCGTGTTGTTTATAATAACAATGGTTGTGAGCCACACTTTGGCATAACCAGTGCAATTAATGGTAATACAAATGTTAAAAAG
Organism: Morus bassanus; assembly: GCA_031468815.1. NCBI lineage: Eukaryota > Metazoa > Chordata > Aves > Suliformes > Sulidae > Morus > Morus bassanus. The sequence goes on along the minus strand of CM062567.1, from coordinate 49,499,161 downwards.
GCACAAATTTCACATCAGACTCTTTAGGTTATTTACAGGCACTGCAAATAACTCAACAGTTCTTCTGTAGAGAAGGACTCATACTTCAAGAGCCTTTAACAAGACTAATAGCTATAAACGAGATTGTTTAGATTTGAGGATGGACATTTTTTGCAGTCAAGCAGCTTTTGTAATTGAGGAAAACCCCACATGCTGTCTCTGCATTCATAACCGGAATTTCGGGGTCACAGACACAATTTAAGAAAATTATTCATGGGTTACATACATGGGATTGCATCAAGCATCCACAAATTTCAAGAGACGCAGAGTTCATAGTGAGCAGCGGTCTCCTATTAAACCGTCCGACCCCGCCGGGCACACAAGCCATTCCGTTTCCCTGCACGTACGGTTCATCCGTTGCTCTGTATGAATAATACCATTCTCTTTGCTTAAAAGCTTACATGGCTGCATGGTCCAACCCAGAGCACGATCCTGCAGGCTCCTGCTCCTTACAGGTAATTCAGCTGACTCCCTGGCATCCAGGGAAAAGGACTTTGTGAAGTTACTTGCGTGACCAACACCTAGTCTCTAGCAAGCGAGGACGTAAGGATCAAATAATTTCTCTTGTTAGTATTTATTTCATAGAGAAAGACAGAAACGCTCAAACGAGAGGCGTAGGCGCTGGACGTCGCTATCTCCACGCCGGTTTTCGGCCGTGCCCGAGCCCCCCCAGCCCCGCACGCCGCCTCCCCGGGACGGGCAGTCGGGGTGAACTCTCACTCCGGGAAGGAGAGCGATGAGCCGCAGACGCAAACCCCCGCCTGCCCGCGCCGGAGCAACGCGACCCGCACACGCTCCTCCCGAGGGGGCCGCGTATGAACATTACGGATCCCACCCCAACCCCACCGCGGGCGGGTCCGTGCGTGTGTGTCCCCCCCGCCCGGGCAGCCCCACACGGCGAGCCGGGGCGGGGGGGGGGGGAGGGGGGAACCGCCCCGGCGCCGGCGCCCCGTCGCCCCGTCCCGGTGCCGGTGCCGGTGCCCGTCCCTACCTCCCGGCTGGAGGAGCTGCACCGAGGCGAGGAGGAGCGCGGCCAGGAGCGCGGCCAGCGCCCGGCCCGCCGCCATCTCCCCTCCCCGCACGGGCCGGGCGCGGGGTGTCCCCGGCGCCGCCGCCGCTTCCTGCTCCACCTCGCACCTGGCCGGGCGGGGCGGGGCAGGTGAAGGCCCTCCTCTTCCTCCCGGGATGCGGGGATGGGATGGGATGGGCTCGGGGCGGTCCCGGGAGCTGCCACCGCCCCGGCGCGGCGCCGCGGGTCGCCGTCGGTGGGAGAGATGCTGCTCCTCCTCCTCCTCCTGCTGCTCCTGCTCCTGCTCCTGATCCTTCTGCTGCTCCTGCTCCTCCTACTCCTGCTTCTCCTCCTGCTCCTCCTTGCTCCTGATCCTGATCCTCCTGCTCCTTCTGCTGCTCCTGCTCCTGCTTCTCCTGCTCCTCCTGCTCCCGCTCCTGCTCCTCCTGCTACAGCAGCTGCAGAGCGTTATTTCTGCTGTCACACCTCACTCTAACGCCTCCCCTACCCATTTCTGACATTATTCAGTCCTGCCACAAGAGTTTTCGATAGGTAAGCTTGCTTACCGAAAGTTCAGTACCAGGTTTCAGTCAGCGAGCTCCCCTCGCGCGCCTGCTGAGTGCCCGATCTGTTATTGATGCCAGGTAAAGCGCACCTCGCCTGCCAAAGCATCTCTGAACAGATGTGCTGTCTCATCTAGCCATGCATAGGCGGTGGGGAGAGCTTATTGCAGCCTTTCAGTACTTAAAGGGGGCTTATAAGAAAGATGGGGACAAACCTTTTAGTAGGGCCTGTTGCGATAGGACAAGGGGTAATGGTTTTAAGCTAAAAGAGGATAGATTCAGACTGGATTTAAGGAAGAAATTTTTTGCGATGAGGGTGGTGAAGCGCTGGAACATGTTGCCCAGAGAGGTGGTAGATGCCCCATCCCTGGAAACATTCAAGGTCAGGTTGGATGGGGCTCTGAGCAACCTGGTCTAGTTGAAGATGTCCCTGCTCGCTGCAGGGGGGTCGGACTAGATGACCTTTAAAGGTCCCTTCCAACCCCAATCATTCTATGATTCTATGTTTCTGTGTCTGGAAGTGCCACATTTCACACAGAAGTAGGTTCTTACCTGTGAACGGCATTTTGTATCCTGCTTGCTAAATGTTTGGGGACTTTGCAGTGAAAAACTCTGAGCAGAAACCATTGTGGCATAGTCAGGAGTAGATGTTTGTCCAGTGAGTAAATACATCAGACAGTTCATCTTCTAGCAATTCCATGCCATTGCTCTGGAGCATTTGTTTCTCTGATGATATTGTTGCAAAAAAACAGTACATTTGTACTAGCCCACAACAGCACCTGTCCATTACAGAAATGCACATAGGAATATTCATGTTCAAAGAAGGAGAAAAGTCAAAATTATGTCAGAAGTTCAAGAACTTTTATGGATTTAAGACCAAGACCAAGCTTTAGAGAAGACTGAAGACCCTTTGCCCTTGCTGATTTCAGCTGGCAACGAGGATACTGAGTTCTCCCAGGAGATCTTTACACCTCTTTTATAAATAAAATTATTTTACAGGGGTCTTCGGCATAGTACGGCTTTTTACTCATCATAATGAAGAATATGGAATTAAAAGAAAATGTGCATGGCAAAAAAAAATCAGTCTTTATAAATGGACACTGTTAATAAGAAAGTAATTAACTGGTTATATGACTGCAAAGAAATGAATGGATAGGAGCTTTACCGCTATATGAGGAGGAACAGAATGGTTTCTTAGGGGCTCAAATCAGTTCTGATGCCACTTCATTCACATAAGGAAATAAGGAAGGGCTAGGGTTTTTATTTTCTCCTACTGGAGAAACAGGAAGGCTCTTGGCCAACTCACAGGTTTTAATTTATGTTAGTTGTGTCTTATCAAATTTCACATCTTCATAAAGTTGAGTACTTTCACACTGAAGGTAATTCTTATGTCAGCTTTATATTACCTTACAGTTCTTTTTTTCTTTTTTCCAGATCAAAACATGGATAAAGTGTGGTAGACTTCCTAAAATAGATGTGGGTTTATGTTCATTACAGTTCTTAACACTATTCTGTCGTTCATAATTCTGGTGTAGGAACACAGAACCAGAAATCACCCGCGGTCTGGCTGCTCTTATATTCTCCTCAGTCACCCCTCTGGTCGCCAGCATGTCCAAACAAGCTCTGTAAACATTAGCTAGCCAGTCTAACACCACTTCTGTGAGATAGATAAGTTCAGTTCCCTCTGATTTGGAGATGGACCAGGGGACAGACGGTCCTCATGACTTCCCCAGTGTGACAGGAGAGTGAGTGCTTCTCCGTAGGGCTGAGAGGGCTGTGTAGTGACGGATTGGCTAGTTATGAGAGTCACTTCCTAGGGGATTTGGACATCTACTGTTGCATAAACAGTTTAGATAGCTGGCCTAAAAGGCTTAAAATATTTGGCATGGGAAAGCATGCAGAAATGACCACTTCAAGTCAAAAAACATTGACTGTCTGTACACATAACTCTACAGGAGAAACCCCACCAACCCAAACTGAAGGCATTTTCCACTGACTTCATTAAAGTTTGCATAGCTCATGCATGCTTCCTTACAGCGGTAGCAATCCTGGTTGCTGTAGTATCAGCTACAGTGAAGGAGTCAACTTCCATCAACCTCTTTTGTCTAGACATGCCAAGATGCTATAGCGGAGTGCTGGGGGCTTGGCAGGGTTAAAGCTAAAGAGTTGTTCTATGTGCCTACACCAAAACACCCTGACTCTCAGAACACGGTGCAAATGGAGCTGTACCGCTCTCTGTGATCAGGCTCCAGCATCCAGGAGGTAAGAAAGCATATTCTGTAGGTGAATGCTGTTAAATAGGTACCCTGCTAAAAGCAGACTTTCCTCCTCTGTCTGCAAAGAGTGAGGATCAGAGGTAAAGAATTGTCAGTCTAGTGGCAAGAGTCAATATGCTAAGCATAAAAGTAGCTTAATCTGCTTTGCTATGGCTTTAATTGCTTCAGTTTTGTTTTTAAAATGAAGAAAGAAGGAAAACAGGAGGAAGAGTAAGAGACCCTCCTCCTTTCACACATCTTTTTTACCAAAATTTCCTTTAAAATAGCTATCGACTTTCACTTCAGTGTATTTTCTTGAGGAGGTGAATACTCTTGTCATACTGTCAATTTGTCCATGTGTCTATTTTGGCCGATGCAGGTGATGAACTGTCCTGGTTTCAGCTGGGATAGAGTTAATTTTCTTCTTAGTAGCTGGTATAGTGCTGTGTTTTGGATTTAGTATGAGAATAATGGTACAACACACTGATGTTTTAGTTGTTGCTAAGCAGTGTTTATACTAAGGCAAGGACTCTTCAGCTTCCCATGCCTCATCAGCAAGGAGGTGCACAAGAAGCTGGGAGGGGGCACAGCCAGGACAGCTGACCGAAACTGGCCAAGGGGATATTCCATACCACACAACGTCATGCTCAGTATATAAACCCGGGGGAGTTGGCAGCGGGGTGGCAACTGCTCCTCAGGGACTGGCTGGGTGTTGGTTGGCAGGTGGTGAGTGGTTGCATCACTTGTTTTTCCTGGGTTTTGTTCCTCTCGCTCTCTCTCGTTGTTTTCCTTTTCATTACAAATTATTATTATTATTGTTACTACTATTGTTATTATATTTTATTTCAATTATTAAACTGTTATTATGTCAACCCATGAGTTTTTTTACTTTTGCTGTTCAGATTCTCTCCCCCATCCTACGGGGGGGGAAGGGTGACCGAGTGGCTGGGTGGTGCTTGGTTGCCAGCTGGGGTTAAACCACGACATGAACAGTTCCCTCAGTCAGTCTTTTTATTGAAGACAAAAAATTTTTTTTAATCATCCCTTTTTTTTTTTTTTTGTTTGTACTTAAGACATTTCTTGTTTTCCTCTCTTTTTGGTTATGCTTATATATTGACAGTGATGGGAAAGATCCTAATTTGGTCCTAATGTGGGTTAAATGTGAAAGCATCTGTAAGCAGACCTACTACCCTGCAGGCAGCTCTTGCCTCCATCTCAGGCTGGAGGCGAGCAAGAGCAAGGTGTATCATTTTACATTCCTTCTCCCTGCTCTACAATCATTTCCTCAGAAAAGAACAAGAGTCAGCCAGGTCAGATGTGGGGGCCAGCCTTACTGGGTCAGCTTAATGTGGTATGCAAGTCTATAGAATGAAGCTCCCAGGGTCTGAGAAATAATTGCATCTGCAGTCAGAGTGTGCCCACACGCAATGAAAGCTCCATCAAAACCAGCTAATTTGGCTTTCACCTCTCATTAGCTTAATGCACAGTGCCCTGGTACAGCTGGAAATGGTGTAGAAAATCAGAGGGTTTAATCCTTGTTAACATTATTTGTCATTTTTATAGCATTCTTCTTCTGTGAGACTTGGAGTGCTTTGGAGCAACCGTTTCACACGAGCCATATATCATTGTTCATTGATGAACTTTACTGACCAGCAACGTCAATACACTTCTGAGGAAGAGCTAGGATTAATCATCTTGGAAATGCGAATTTAGCAAGGGAAGCCAGGGTTAAAATTGGGATAAAAAAAAAAACCCAAAACATGCATGTGCTGGTTAGTAAAAACCATTCCTCTACTTTGTCTATGGGAATCATATCCTTTGCCTGGACATGCCCTATTAATTACACAGAGCAAGTTACAAGACAACACAGAAAAGCTATAAATGGAAGCACAGGAATTCTAAACCATACTATTTTTGAGGAGCAAATCTCCCACTTCAGCTTCCTTATTCCCACAGGGTGTGAACACATCAAAGACTGAGCCAATGTTGTTCCTACCAATAGTTTGCAATGAAAGATCCTGCTCCCTACTTTTTTTCACCTAAAATGAAATCATTAAAGTAATAACCATACAGGCACATGGGCACAGACCCCCACAGTCAGCGCGGGGAAAAATCTGCTGAGAAAATATTCTGATAACCTCGCACCAGGAGAGACACCCATGCTCTTGTCCTAATGAGAGAAAGTTCACTTGAGTAATTTTTAGGCTGGTCGTTTCTACCATGCTCTGACTCTCAATAGTAAAACAAACTCAGCAAATCCTGAAACAACAGGGTGCGTATTTAGTGCAGATGTCCATGAGGCAGGTGGTAGAAAAGCCAATGCAGCCTCAAAGATAGTACTCAAGATGCAGTTCATCATGCTTGAAACACAGCTGCTGTATGAGATAGCATTTCTTGTGCTGTGTAAACCAAAGCAGCTTTTAGCCAGCTGTGTGACACTCATCCAGCTGCCCAAAGAGCACCGGATGAGTACCCTGCACTGGTGAGAGGGCACTCACCGGGTATTCTAGCTGAGTTTCCAAGTATTTCATCTCCTCTGTTATTAAAACAAGATCAGATCAAGCAGCTGCTTTAAGACTATATACTGTGCTGATGCCTAAAGACCATACCTAACATGGACAGCTTCACCCTATGCACCACGCCAACACTGAGAGCGAGCCTTGCTCCCCAGAGCTTGCAAATACATAAGCAAAAGGTGACAGAAGCCTGTAACAGAGAAGAGGCTGTTTTAGAGGGAGCAGAACCTGGGGCTGTTGGTGTCTGTACGCTCTGCTTTACTGGAATCTGATATACCAGGGTAATTGCTATGCACTGGCTCCCCAGTTCTGCTGCAGTTGAGAATAGCCATGATGCACAGCATCTCCTTCCTTGTGCTGGAAGCTCAGCTCAGGATGGTAAGAGAATAGTATGAAGTACAGTATCTCTTGCAAGAGCACAGGAGATACCTCATTTTTCAACTCTAGCAAATTCCAGGCATATTGTTTTCACTATCTGAAACTTATTACGGGAATATATTGAATGTGCTACCTCCTGACTGAGGTAGGCATGGAAATAGCTAATAGCACGTTTATTTTTTTAAGCTGGTTTTATGGAAGTGATCTATTTCCCTTGTACAGTAGTTGCATCATCCTAGCAGACTAAGACTGAGCAGGTTAACATTAAGGAAAGACCAGAGAATTTTCTATGTTCCCTTGTCTCTGTTCAGGAGAACCAAAGTCACTGTTACCTCTCCTTCAATCCTAGCAGGAATATCCAGCTATAGTAATACAGCATATCTGTCATGGTACATGGGATGCAACACCTCTCTGCTGTTCGTGGCAGCTGCCTGGAGAAGAAGGAGTTGGAGTCTCGTGACTGCCTCAACAAATATGGAAGGAGATGGGATTTTTATTGCCTGCCAGGCGTACAGCCCCACACAGTCTTCTGGGTTATTTGTGAAAACGTGAGCCATATGAGCACATTTCCATTCCTTTGATAACTTCTTAAAGTAATTCTTCTACTAAAGCAATTCTTCTACTGAAGTGATTCCACAGGGTAAGTCTGCCCCAGCACCCCTGACCAGGTCTGGTGAGTCACTTCTCAGGTGAAGCAGGTGACTCAGGAGGAGCAAGGAAAGTGAGTGAACATAAATGCCAAGGTACATTAAAGTCAGGGCCCTTCTGATAAATGTAGGTGTGTGCTTAGATAATTTTTTAATCAGCTTGATCAATGCCTTACTGACGCTGGCTCTAGTCCACTCAACCCTCTGGACACAGGATTAAGTCCATCTCTGCAGGATAGAATAGAATTTCCCACAATAAAAGACAATTATTTGCATGTACTTAAATTACATTGCTTTCAAGTTAGACACTTGCTTAGGGCTGTTCTTGAAATAAAATTGAAGTGTATCTGTGCTACAGCTGTATAACACCTGCTCGCTGTATTTGGGAGCTACTCTATTATAGAGTTTAATAAGGATACACATGATGCTAAATAAGAAATACAGCTCTGCATGTCATAATATATACATTATCAATCATCAAAAATGGAGGAAAGAATTAGGCCTAGCTATAGTAATGATCCATGGAATATTTTGAAGTCAACAAATCAGTCTTCCATAGACTGAAGTCACAGAGCATATAATTTTGGTCAAAAGCTTAATTATTTCCAAGTTATTCATGGTGGTTAGACAAATTGTGGCAAGTATAGGGACTGCTTACAGCACTTGAATACGGATTCAGATTAGTTTTTGAATATGAGTGAGATTCAGCGATGCTTGAATGCAGGGCTTTGAGCCAAGGCTGGTTACCTGAAAACACACCCGCAAAGCACCCAAATAGCTTATAGTTTTTCCTCACCAGAACATTTAAAATGCTCATGTTGATACCTCTGATTTGACTTGGCAGCTACATTGTGCAGCAAGTGCAGCAACATTTGTTACAGCTTGTTCAATGATTTTATGCTGCAAAAGAAACAGCCCCCGAGCTGATGGGAATTACCCCTCAGTCAATTAGTTAGCATGGGGCTTTTTTCTCATCATAGCGCTGAGGCAATTCTGAATTGTTGCCTGGTCTTTAGACATAGAGGCTTACCTTAAAGATTGGAAGTTATATGTGCAAGGTCTTATCCTGTGATCTTTTGCCCTTTGCCTGAGACAAGCGGGGCTGGATGGAGTGGCAAAGCGGAGACGGGATGTGAAAAGCTGCGCCCTGAGCAAAGGAGGAGGTGGGTCACAAACTGCGTGGTAACTCTGCCCCTGGCCAAACTGCTCATTCAAATAAGGGTTACTCATTCGCGTAAAGACGATGAGCGGGATTTATCCCTGAGCATGCTTCGATAAACAGAGAATTGCAATTTTCCTGTGAAACTGGATGTGAAGAATGTGGTGCTGTTACAGGAGCATGGGATAGAAATTGCTGCCTCCAGTACATTTCATTTCTCTTTGGTATAAAGTTATTGTTTTCTTCTTGCTCATATTTTAAAAGGGAGTTTACCCAGGAAAAGAAATAGAAGCAGGACTTCATGAGGGGCTGCCTGCCCCCCTTCCGCTTTGTGCTATGCAAAATGCAGGGGAACAAAACATACCAGGAAGCCAGAGTGGCTGTTTGGCTGGTTTGTATCCATCTGCCCCACCATCTGTGGTCAGGGGTGGTTCAGCATAAAATGTATTGCCTTACCACATGAGACACTGCGGCCTGAAAGCAGTAACCTGCTTGCGAAGGAAGCGAGTGCTCGTCATGTACCGCACAAACAGGCAAAGGAGACAGCAGAGAGAGTCTCAAGGCTCGGGCATTTCTGAGCCTCTGGGAAGAAACCCAATTTTTTGCCAGGGAGAAGTCGTATTCCATCATCTTTATCTGTCTCCAAGTGAAATCATAACAAACCAGCTTAACAGCAGGAACATTCCTGGATGCTTAAGATTGGTTATTTATTGCATACTGTATGCATCTGCTTGTCAGTTTATATACACATCTCTGGTACAGATGTTCAAGCTCTGATCACAAAAGATATAAATAGTGTGTGTGGTAAACAACTTGTAGAATAGGATGCTACTACAAAATACCATGTATGCTATATGTATACTTAGCGGAGGCGGCATGAGTTACATAAGGGATGCCATGGGGACACTAGTGCTTCCCCATGGCTCTCACACTGTCACGTATGTAATGGGTTCTTTATGTATGGCAGCTGTCAGTGATATGCCTGTACTATTAGCTATTCTGGTAAAAAGAGTAAATATGGAAAGAGCTAGAGACACTGATGTTTCCTCCCTGAGTTGTGCATGTGGTCTAACTTTCCCATGCCTTCGTAGAAGTCTACGGCTTCATTAGGAAAGTGATTCAGGTGCCTACTGCATAATATTCTGCCTCTAAACAGGCATGCTAGGTACTGAAATGATCCAATTCACAGACACCAATTGTGCCTGGTGCTGACGGTCTTTCCATCACAGATTTATAAAGCTCCCAAGGAGGGTGGTTGCATCCCAGAATTTTCTGTTGTCACGCATACCGGCTCCCATTCTGGCAAAATATTTGCCATCTCAGGTGGACAAGGGAAAAAAGGACTAGGTCAGTGATTAAAGACAACTGTGGACTTCAATGAGATTTTGTGGTCATGTTCTAGGTGCAATTCCAGCAGATTGTCCAGGAAACTGAAGCTAAAGTTCTTATTCCACATGTAAAACTGCTAAGACTTTCCTGGAAATGTTTAATAAGGAAGAAGTGAGCATATGCTAAAGCTATTTTTAGTTATACAGAATGTATCAAAAAAGTGAGATTCTACCCAACAGGTTAATGTGAAATGTTAAAGATTTTTTTGTTTTAACTGAAAAGTTTGTGGTTAGATCCAGTTGTCACCAAAGCCTGGGAGAGTTGGACGTGATGCTCCGATGATGTTGCATTTACACTTCAATTGTTCAAGAGGCTCCTGATGCTGCTGTAACGATTTCTGCAGGCTACGGGGCGCTAAGCTAAGAAGCTGTCATCTAGATTTGAATTCAGCTTTCCAGGAATCTGTGGTGTGTAGATCCAGCATCCTAACTCAGGTTTGTAGGAACAAAGTATGATATTAAAAAGCCTGCTTGGGAATGGGAGCACAGCAGTCAGTCCTTACGCTTGGCAGAAATGAGACATCTGCTCAACACTTTCCACCCGCCCTTGCTGTGCACCTCACTAGCCCTGCTTCACCGAGCTTCCCAGCGGGGTGAGTTAACTAGGCGGAGAACTTACTGGGCTGTACTGGGTTTTGTGTTACCCTCTTTAGATCCTGCTGGTTGAGAGCTGCATTGTCTCGTACAGACGTAGTTTTAGCCTTCCTGTGCCTCAGTTACCTAATATTTAACAAAGAAAAATAGTAACACCTTTTTCATCAGTGCTAGAAAGATTAAATGCATTCAAAAGTGGGGGTGGTGGGGTGTTCTCTGATGCTGTGGCAATGGAGATTGAATAAGTGTGAGAAATTTTCCTTTCAGTTGAAGTTACAGACTTCAGTAGGTCTCTTGTTTTCAAAAGAACCTGGAGAAGAGGCTGCTTTGCCCTGTGGGGGAGGAGTCGGGTTTGTAAGAGCTGAAACCCCACCCAGAAGACAGCCAGCCTGGGTGTGGAAAGGGCATGGATCAGCAGCAGCTTTCTGTAGAACCTGTTAATACCGAGAAAGTACAGTCCTGGGGCGAGGTCTGGCTCTATTTTCGTCTTGTTGTGCTTTAACCCCAGCCGGCAAGTCAGCACCACGCAGCCACTCACTCACTCCCCCGCCCCTGGTGGGATGGGGGAGAGAATCGGAAGAGTAAAAGTGAGAAAACTCGTGGGTTGAGATAAAGACAGTTTAATAGGTCAAGCAAAAGCCGTGCATGCAAGCAAGGAATTCATTCCCTACTTCCCATGGGCAGGCAGGTGTGCAGCCATCCCCAGGAAAGCAGGGCTCCATCACACCTCACGGTTACTTGGGAAGACAAACACCATCATTCCAAACGTCCCCCTGTCCCCCCCTTCCTTCTTCTTCCCCCAGCTTTATATGCTGAGCATGATGTCATATGGTATGGAATAGCCCTTTGGTCAGTTTGGGTCAGCTGTCCCAGCTGTGTCCTGTCCTGGCTTCTTGTGCACCCAACAGAGCATGGGAAGCTGGAAAAGTCCTTGACTAGTGTAAGCACTACTTAGCAACAACTAAAACATCAGTGTGTTATCAACATTATTCTCATACTAAATCCAAAACACAGCACTATACCAGCTACTAAGAAGAAAATTAACTCTATCCCAGCCGAAATCAGGACACATGTCCACAGATCATCCACTGCTCTTTTGGGTACTAACTTCATAATACATGCTGCTGTACTTGTGCCGCAGAGATGATACATTCACAAATCCCCAGGCTTGTACATTAAAGACCAAAACTCAGGTGAAAGACACAGTAGTGGTCATTACTAGAAGATCAGCATTTCTCAAAAGATAATTGCCACACAGTGCCTATGGTGATTATACAAATGCCATGGGATCTGCAGATCAGAATGCATTTACCTTGCACAGATGCTGGCTTTTCCAAGAGCAAATAATGTTTCCGGTAAAGAGAACTTCTCTCCTAGGATTTTAGAGCTTGACTCCAGAAAACATCTACTTTATACTAAAAAGGCTTATCAAATCCCTAGGAGAAACACAGTCTAGGTGAAAAATTACTTGACAAATATCCAATTTATTGGACAAGGAGAAGGCGCGAGTGACAGCAGGCAATGTAAGATCCTTCTGCCTGAAAAGGCTCAACATCTTCTTTCCTGATCACTGCCAGTGCATTCAAGCTCAGCAGAGGGCACCGAGCCCTCTCAAATGAGCCCTTACAGACAGAGCCTGCTACCTTCTTCCTAACAAAGCTGTACATAAAACAGGAGAGAGAACGTATTTTCTAGGACACTGCATCTGTACCACGAATCAATTGTAAAAATCAGTTGGCTCTCACTCCACATTTAGAAAAACATGAATTCACATCTCCCATCCCAGGGAAGTACTTGACAAAAGTAGGTGCAGAATGTCTCCATTTAATTCTGTAACAGGACATAGCATAAGCCCTTGGTGTATGCTTTAAATAACATTGTTTTCCTTGCTTGATTTCATTTGACTTTTCCTTTGCGCTGTCAAATATTCCTGCTGTTCCGCACAGATAGAGTCAGCCAAACGCAAATGTCACCAAGAGATCATGCACGAACCTATCTCCTGCTGCAGCCTCAAGCCCTCTGTCAGCTTTTTACATCAGGGAATTTCACATTCATGGAAGAGAGTAGGGGCAGATCCTGGCATGATATTTATACCTACCCCCTGCTTAGGTGCTTCAACTTTCTCGACTTCAACTTTTGCACATTTGATTCTGCAACACATTCAAAACAGAGGTTACGGCTGATGTTCTGCAGAGCTAACATGGCTAACATGCACCAGATTCTGTAGTAAGAGCAGTACAAGGAGTTGTTGCACCCTTGAGTCGCCAGACAGAACAAAAAGGTTCAGGAGAGGCCTTCGGTGCAGGTTTGTGGGGGCAAACAAGGAGGTGAGACACCTTTGCTGCCCCCTCCTTCCTGGTAGTATGCAGCAAATGTAAAAAAACTCCCTGGGTTTAGAGCTGGGATGCAAACTCAGCTAAAAATCCTAGTGAGTGTTCCTAAAGCTTAGCCACTTGGGAGCACTTGATACACAGATGCTAATTGCCTCCTGAAATATTCTTGAATATCTTTGTGCTGTTAGATGGCTTTTTTGGTGAGCTACACAAGATGTCGCAGCTTACAGCATCCATTTATGTCAGTGGTACCTCCTGATCATACAGGGATTCCTTATAAACTGTCCCCAGGAAATCGGTCCAGCCAGGAGGTTTCCTAGCAGGGAACAGAGACTGTTGGACTGATTCAGACTGATTGCCAAATGCCACATTCACTGTGTGGAGGCTGAGTGCCCTTCAGGTTATTTCAGCAGAGCGGTAACTTATGTAAAGTGATGGCTAGTTCATTTTGGAGTGAGACTATGCTAAATGGGAAGCCAGTTTCTCATTTCTCACGAGACAACAGCTGCAAGCAGAAAAAATTATTAGTGCCCAACAGTTCACTGGGACATATATTCCTTTGCAGAAGTCAAAAGTCTTATATAAGTAGTCTAAACTAATTGCTGGATCTGCCAAGGGCATACTTCTTGCACAGAGGAATAGTGCTTGTTTAATAAAAGTCCCTGCTGAATATCTGAAGATATAACTGTACAGCAAGGAAATCATCATCATCCTCATCATCCAAGGAAACAGCTCGGTACCATAGGAAGTACCCATAATATCATATGTGGCATTTAATGGGATATATGATATTCACCCATTACAGATTGGGAATGGCACCTCTGGTTAAGATTGTCTGATACTTCCCTCTCTAAAATTGTTTTTGATTGTTTCCAAGCTTATCATACTCTTCGTGTTGAAATTTTTCACGGCAACTATCTACCTCAGCCTGAATTCTTTGATTACATTCTAGCCAAATTGATTTAACTGACGCAAAACACTCACCACTTTATTATCTGTCAAAAAAATATGGTAAGCTTTTTTTTCTGAAAAGCTCTGCTGTTCACATGCTTTCAAGCAAGAACTAGAAATAGTCTGGGGGTGCTGTGTCTGTCCAGGGTTTTCAAGATTTCCAGCAGTCTGAAAGTTCCTTGGCTTCTGTTGCTGTTGCCACATAGTGAAGTTAATGTCTGTACTGGTTTTGCTGCTGATACCAGCAGGCCATTAGAAGGCTGCCAGTTACTTTGTACAGCTGCTTTGTGTTCCCAGGACAGTGACTGCATGGAGGCCGGCTGGGCATTCACATTTTCCACAGCTCTTTGGTTGCGGGCAGGCTGATGCTGCTTTGTCCTCAGCAGCAGGGCATCAAGCCTGAGGATCTAGTTTCACAGTCAGCTCACTAATCCAACTGAAAACTGACCCTTCGAAAAGAAGGAAAAAATCAGTTTTTGGGTGTCCCAGTTTGTTGAGCCAACAAGTTTATGGCAACAAGCTCTAGAGGTGAGGTGAGAAAGGGAACAAGGGAGGAGACCAGGCAGCGCTGTCGTAAGGCAAGGTAAGATGTTTCTAACAGTCTCTCATGATAAAGCAGCAGAACAAACGCTTTTGACAAAAGTTTGTCTTACCTGAAAATTTCATCCAGCCAGATCCCAAAGCAAATACCAGAGAAAGTCCCAGGAGGAGATCTGCAGCTCTATCTTCAGAATAGTGTCTGGCAAGGAAGGCATGCAGCTTTGCCTGTGCCAGTGGGGAGAAAGCAGGAGGATGATCTGCTGGCACTTACATCCTTGCTGCCCTCTGCGTTCAACACCTGCTGCAGGAAAGGGTTCTCAGAGTCTCAGGGACCACTGCCGCGTATCAGCATCTATCAAAAGCTGCAGGTCACACACTGAGAAATACAAGAATCTTAATTTATTTTTACTGCACACACTCTTGGATCCCCAAAGCACACAGTGTTTCTACTTGCACATCACTGAGGATCAAAACAGCTCACAAGGCTGCTGCAAGTTTTATTTGCAGCCACGTGCACATCTACCTTCTGTAGAGAGTATATTTGCCGTTTACCATCTGACCTTTCCATGGACCAAAGTTTGCTTTGTTTTGTGTAATTCTTCTTCCAACCAACATTTTAATCAGTCAAATTTTCAAAAATAATGTCTGTTAGGAAGGCTCACTACTGCTGTGTAGTAGGGTAGAAAGAAGAAAGAGAGAGGAAAAAACAATGAACAACAAGATCTCCCCAATGCACTTCAAAATGCTCCCAGACTTTTCAGTTTGTTCCCCAGCTTTGTTTACTTTGCCATTGTAAGGAGAATAAGCAAAATTTGTCATCATTCTTCCCTTCCTGAGACAGAATATTATCAATACTTACTGCAGCCAAGCAAATAATTAAAAATGAATAATTTATACAATTAATGCAGTCTTTTCTCCCATTTATATAATAAGTGCCAGAGGATCACAAATTTAATTTATTCCTTAGTTAAGTTTATTTGATACATCTTAATGATCCTACTGCTCTGTAGCTTGAATGTTAATTTTAAGTAGTTAGGCACATTCATTAATATGCACATTGTTTTCTAGTGGCTGGTCAAATAAATCAAGTGATGTCATTTTTATTCCTTGGCTGAATAAATCAGCAGTCACTTCCAGTACAAACGTTCATAAACATGAATGCAATGCTTATTTTTTTGAACGGTCAGGCATACAAACTCTGAAAATTCTCTTCCGAGTTTATTTGAACTTGAAAACCATGATTTCCCCCATATCTGCAATCAAATGAACACAAAAGGCATGACAGCACATCTAGAGTGAATCTATTTAAAATTCAAATGGGTATTGGCTTGTGGTTTGTTTATTTGTACCTCTTTTTCCAGTCCTTCAAGTGCAGCTGATGCATGGGGGCCTCCAAATTCCAGCATCTTCCTTTCAGTAACACATTCCCAGCAGATAAACACCATCCTTTTGTACTGCTGATAGGCATTTAAGAGCTTCTTTAGCCAGTCCAGAGCAGTAATGAGAAATAAAAATTACTTTCCTTGTACTGTGTGGCCAGACCACAATGACCTGCTTTAATGCAAGCTTTTCTTTTGACTTCAGCAGCAGATTGATCTAGTCCTGGCTCCTTTTAGCAGATGGTTACTTTGCTCAGAAAATCAGCATTTCTTTAACAGCAGCATGCAGTCTTTATCAGAGGGAGAAGGGTACACAATTTCCCAAGGCCTCTGCTGTCTTCAAGAGACAGTATAGCTCTTTCGTGTTATATCAGTCCTCAAGAAAATCCCTTCTCATCATGGCACAAAGCTCCTGGGAATGTCACAGCAGCAACACTGCCTCTAAACCTAAAGGACAGGGTTTCCTAAAAGCTGAATCAAAATTACTATCATTAACCCTTGTTCTTTGTGAGAATTCAAGTGTGATTTTAAATCAGTTAGATGCTTAATGTTACTAAAAAAAAGGTATAAACCCCAATATAATACAATAATACAACCAATATAATATAATATAACCCCAAAACTATACCACCAAAAAACTATTTTGGTGTGAAATCTACAGGTGCTGTGGATGGGGAAGGCCCTCCCTCCACACACCAAAAAACTCTCTGCCCGAGGAGTATCTCCTCAAAAGCATGCCCAGAGCAGCGCGGCATATCACCCTGTTGTGAATGCTGGGTATTACTGATGTGGTGGGAGGCTTTGCTACTCTGAAAGAGCTAGGACAGCTACAGGATTATTTCAATGTCATTGATTTACAGGTATAGGCTTGAGGACAGCTGGAACAGGTTCTAGCAGAGGAGCAGTACACCAGGAGGTGCTACACTGGCAGGCAGACACGTAAAAAGCGATGATTTTAGCCCCGATTTGTGGGTTGCCATGGTTAGTGCAATCTATTGCCCAAAACAACCAGCTCAGTGGCATGCAGGCACTTTGTGTTCAAGCCAGGATTTTAAGCAAGGGCTGTGGGGTGCTAGGCTCTCACCCTGACTTCAGCTTCTCCTTCCCTACCAGCTCAGAGCTTTCTCCTGGCTTCATCCCCATCTTTCATTCTCTGCAGATTTTTGCTTTGCCACAGATATTACGCACCTGCCCAGCCTTTGTTTTCCCTTCTATTTCTAACACACTCAAATATCCACTTGATAAAGTATTTCCGCTCTGATTCCACCTCCTCCAACTGTTAGTCACTATGTGCTGCCTCTCCAAGGGTATCCAATTTAACTGAGGTGCCTCCTGGGATTAATCATGGGAGATAAGCAGGACAGCCTTGAGAGACTCTTCATCATCTTCTTTGCAAGTCTGGCTGTCCTGCTGTTATTTGTCCATTTTTTGCATTTTGGCTCGTTATTATTTTTGCATTTGTTGTTGTGAGTGCCAAAGCTCTGTCGAGAAAGGCTTAAGGCTTGTTTAAGTAGATAAATTAAAGGAGGTTTCTGTGATCATATTCAGGTATCGATTGTTTTAACAGTCCACATGGCATCTGAGACAGACTAGGAGTGACTTCCGTGGTAACCTAGGTAGGCTGAGCCCAAGTCAGAGTCTCCAACCAGCTGGAGACAAAGCTAGGGCTCAGTCCTCACTCCTACTCATATCGAGTCATGCTCGCTCCCAGGCTGAACGGGTCTGTTTTACCATGCACATGACAACAGCCATAGCAACAAGTTTGTGAAGAAGTTCAAGGATAAAGTGTGTTGATATAAATTATTCTCTAAATATCAAGATCAGTCAGATGAATAAGAAAAATTATAAACATTATAAAAGTCAGGATTATAGGGGAATCATTTGATGAGCTCAGGAAAAATTAACTCAAAATACTAGAGATACTTCTTGTTTGTGTATAAAATGAGTAAACATCCTTGAGAAGAAAGCAAGCAACTTTTTTTTAACAATTACATGAAAATATCACAGTAAATATTCTGCTTTGTACAAATTTATACATAGACATCAGTCTCTCACTCTTTGGAAATGTACATTTGGGATTGATTTAGATAAAACTCTTCTGTTCAGTTAAAGAGAACTGAAAGAGGCTACTGGACCCAGAGGTAATCTTTCCCCTGATGTTTTTAAACAAGGAAGATTTGCACTAGTAAGGAATCCCTGTGCAAAGAGCTTAGTTTGCATTTTCTCATCTAGGGGAGGGAGGCATTGCATTCACATGGGGATCTGTATGCATCAGAGCACCGGCAAGCATGACTGTTCGTACTCTGAACCAGACCACTATGGTCTTTATTTTTTTCTGAAGAGGGTGCCTGTGCTGAGGGAACAATTACAGGGTTAGCAGGTCTCTAGATAATGATCCTGAAGGAAGCTTTTAGCAGAGTAGATTTCCCGTTATTGTAACACACCTATTCCACTGCTATAATTGTTCCGGATAGATCCAGTGCTTTCCATTATGCATCACTCAGATTGCTTTGATAAACAATGCATTTGCTCATGTTGATTGTAAGGCGAGAAGGAAACTCACACCCTAATCCAGTTTAAAATATAGCCAGGAGGTGGATGTTGATTACAGTGTGAATATAGCCACCGTCAAGAGTAAGCCCAGTTGCCAGATTAGAGAACAGGCAACTTGGTACCTGCAGCACTGGGGGAAAGGAGCGGTACCCGCTCCCAGTACCCCTGGGAGTCTCAGGGCTATTGATTTTCCTTAATCTCCCTTCCTTCCCCATTAGAAACATGCTTCTCAGTGTGTTTATGCATTCTGCTTATTTCAACCACCTAGGGGTGGGATGGGAAAAACAAATTTGGGTTAAAATGCAAGCACAGGGCAGGAGTCATAGTTTATGAAAAAAGGCTGTGATTTTACTGGTTAGTTTTCTTGCTGTGAAAAAACTCAGTGAACTGAAGGATGGAAGAAAAGAAAAGCACGAGAAGTGGAAGAGAAATAGGGAATTGAGGGGGAAGAGGAGGAAAGGAGACAAACAAAAGACAATGGAAGGTATTATTGGGGAGCAGCATGAACATTAACAGGAAGTGATAATCCTAACTCCCCAGAGAACCAGGATTCATGTTCACAGATCAAACCTGTTAGAAATAAACAGGCTCTAGTCTTTGTTCAGTTGCTTTCGTTAAGACAAAGAAGCAGGTGGTCTCAGTTCATTTCAGGTCTCGTCACAGTTTCCACATCAAAAAGACACCTACACCAGTGGCCTTTTTGTTACCAGTGTAGGCACAGATGTCAGGAGCTGCAAGATCAGAGAGCCTACCTCTCACTACAGGCTCTTGCCCGGCCCCCATCCCTGTAGTGCCTGAGCAGAGCAATAATCCCATCTGGCAGATGGGAAACAGAAGCAAAGTGATGCTCGAGTTTGACCAGGTAGCTCATGTGAGAGTGGGGACTGAATCCCCCCAGCCCAAGTCCAGCCTTCCTCTCAGCCATCCCTTCTTGGCGAGGTATACAGGCACTATAGCCTCTGAGCCTTTTCCTGAAGAAAACAGGGCTGGTCCTTCTCATAGAGCAGCAAGGCACCTGGAAAAGAGTCTTGTTTGCTGCCTTTCTAATGGAGTTTTAGTGGCAGGGGCGAGGGGGCGAGTTGGTTTCAGGTAGCTGGATTACTGCAAACATTAAGAACTTCAGATTAAGGGAGCTGCTTTTGGTTTCCTTAAGAATTAAGTTTTTAAAACAGTGTAGATAAGATCCCACAAGACCTACTGGCTTGACTGCAGGCCAGATTCAACTCTCGGATGGTATAAATGGAGAATAACCCAACTGCTGTCCATAATATAGCTGCAAACTCCTCAGGCAGCAGAGATTAAAATCTGCTTCTCTGTTTTTTTTCCTCAAAGTAAAGTCAAGAAGAACATGCTTCCAAGGAACATGTAATTCCTCCTGAAATCTCATGGCCAGCTACTCCAGATTTGAGCTAGATATGTCTGAAAAACATGTTTCTATAAGAGGACTAACAAACCAGGCATAAGATTATATTATATTGCAGGGAAATGTTAGCTCGCCTTGGTAGCGCTCTGAGCCAGGCAGAAATAATACAGCCAGGTTAGGGCAGTGTTGGACCTGTGCTAGCTACTGCCCCTTGTAGGACAGTGCTTCTACATCGGACTCAGCTCCATGCATATTGTGGCTTCCATCTTCCACCTCTGAGCTGACTCTGAGAGCATGGGCTGAGCTCAGTCGCGTGAGACTGCAAAAGCCCATGGAGATACATTCCTGGACAAAAACACAGGAAAGAAAAGCAGAAGAAGCTGGGAAACTTTTTCTGCACACCAGAGATTGAGACATGTACAGCAATCTCCACCTTCTCCCTTTCAGGTTGTTACCAAGCACTGCTCCACTATGAGAGCATTGACCAAATGAGTGCAGACCAGAAGACTTACCTTCTGCTAGCTTCACACAGGTCAGGATATAGCCACAAAGCAAGAGAGTAGAGACTCAGGGTTTCATTTTCCCCATAGGATTATCCTGATCTGAGACACCACAAAACAAACTGTGCTAGGGCTTAAGGAGGCCCACTGACTGAGACCAGACATGTTCAGCGAGCCATGGGATGGGACTCCTCGACAGACAAGGCCAGTTTGCAGCATGCCTCCCTGGTCTTGGAGGTAGTGGCTTCAACACTAAAGCAGGTACCCAGTGCAGTTATTTTGCTGGTACAATACTGCAGGCATGAACGGTGCTTGACTGACAACAAGAAGCAAGTCTTGGCCCTGAGACATTTATAGGCTAAGACTTCGATTGTGGCAGGGAAGAAACAGGCAGATTCCTGGCCTAAACAGATTTTGTGACAAGGTATGAGCTGGAAAAGAGCAAGAGAGGCTAACAGAGTCCAAGTGAGATACTTCAGCACTTGGGGGGAACTCTCTGGTTTTATCACTCCCTGTCCGAACAATCCTCTTTTCCCCTGTTTAGCCCATCCCAAAAGATCAGTTCAGTCCTTGTGGATGGGGATCTGCATCACCTCCTCTTGAGCAGCAGCGGCTAGCAAGGCTTGGCTCTATTCGCCTCTCACATGCCATCCCCTTGTGCGACTGTGGATGCTGATGCTCAGGGGAAGAGGAGGAGAGAGGAAGACTAGGAGTACAACAATAACTATCAGATTTGCTTCTTGTCTCTGGTTAGAGTGTCAGGTATCATGGCTGGTTAGAGGATTTACAAGAAAAGCAATGGATTTGGGGGAAGACAATGTAGAAGGGAGGTTAGACTGCAAAGTCCATCAGAACGGTATATGAGCTATATACACATACAGACACAAAGACACACACATATATATATAACACAAAAATCCAAAGCAGTCAAAAATGAGTAATAAAGGACTGCTGAAAATTAGCAGAAAGACATTTCCAAAAGCAGGGAGATAAATGTAGGGAATGCTTAGTTATTAGCAGACACAGACTCTTTGCAGCACAGTTCTTCACAAATCCAAAACTGGAGCTTGGGTAGCCAGCAAAATGCAAGGGCTCCTGGCCTATGAGCCAGCCACCCTGGTCTAAGAATGTATCAGGAGAGCCAGCCTGCACTGATGGCTCACTTTTGGGCTGCTCAGAAGCCACCATTGCTGCACAATAGCATTCTCCAGTTTCTAAATCCCAGCAGTTATTAAAGCTTCCCTACCTGGTGGTTGTTGCTAGGCAAGAGGCATCCTGGAAGTGCTCCATCACTGAGGTCAATTAAATGCTATCCTCAAGCAAGCTGCTTTGACTGAATCCTGTGTGAAAACAAAGAGACAAGATCCTTGTTCTCTTCATTAAAGAACGATTTGAGATGTTGGTAGAGACAAGCCTTAGTCACAGCTTTTAATTTCCTCAAAATAGAAAGGAGGTTTGGACAGTAAGTTTTAGGACTAAGCAAGGACACTGAATTTTTAAAGAGAAAGAAAATGCATACAACATAATGTAAATAATTTGAAATAGCAATGCAGAAAGGTCTGCCCACCCCCTCCTCCTTTCCATCATTTTTTCATCTGAAATGACTGTCAGTGTTGAATGACACCATACCATAGTTCATGCCCATGTAAATGGTAGGGCCCCTAGCTGTACCAATGGAATGAGACACACTTCTGTTCACATTTGGGATTTACTGCAGGAGAAGGAGAAACATAGGAGGGTTGCTAAGGTTTGAAAGAGAGAATGAAGCAGAGAAAGCAAAAAAAGGGAAGGAAAAGATCATGGGTAGGCTTAAAGGTAAGGATGTTTTCTCACTGATAAAAATGTGCCAAGAAGGCTGAATTAATTTTAAAAGGTCATTGGAAACAAGTCAGATGAAAAATATTTTGATAATTGAAATCAAAAGTTTTGTGCATATTATTTTATCCTGGTTTTCTATCAGCTCAGCCAACCAGCTTCTGGGCAAGCAGTGTTGCATCCTGTAAAGGAGCCTATCTCTGAGCCAGGATGCCCTGGACCCCTGCTGTATGCAGCTCTGCACAGCTCCATCAGGCAGGCACAGCCAGGGAATGAGCCCTGGACTGCCCAAAATGATAACTGTACGATAACTGGGGGAACTGCTTGCCCTGGGCTTGGGGCAATATCCAGGGCTCAGCTGAAAAAGCTGGAAGTGGGACTGTGGTTGAGGTTTCCCTCATTTCAAAGCCCCTGGATTTCCTTTCAGCCCTGCAAGTAGAATTTTATTTTTAAAAATTAACATGTAATGCTAAATTTTTTTTAAAAATTCTTTTTTTGGAGAAATTCCAATTCCAGAATGATAACGTAACAGACTTCTCATGGCTCATTCAATGCTAGTGGTACCTAAATTAATTTTTGTAGCAAATAATTTTTTTGTCAGTGAGAGACATTGTAGGAGCCGCTATGCTTATTGAAGTTTCATGTTGAGTTTATTGAATAGTTTGGGAAGAAACAAAGAATTAGAAAATGTCAGATGATTTGACTTTGAGGTTTTGGTGTTTCATTTTGCTGTAGCATTGTAAAGCTAAAGAAAGCAAAGGAAAGCACTTGGTGGTGTCAATTCCTTCACTAGATCAGGCAGTGGTGTGGGAAAACCCACATCTTACTGCTCAGTGAATTAGAAACTGGAACCCACCTGCCCTTCACCCACTGAGCCTGTCACCACCAGGTTACAGAGTTGCTGGCTCAGTGTAATTTCAAATATTTGAGTGTGTTTTTACTGAAATGTATTTTGGAACTACAGCATTCACCTCAGAGATGAGGAAGTCCAACCTTGCCTTCCCACATCTAGGGTGCATCCCCCAAATACTAGGCTTCTGTGGGAAGGGGGAAGAAATATCATGACTACGTCAGTCTCCAGTATCCAGAACAAAAAGCATGATGCTGTGCCTGGCTATAAATAATTTTGGAAATTTTTAAAGAAACAGGAATGTCACCTTTCCTCTTGCTCCCTCCCAGCTGTGTTCCACCTCCTCCTGCTCAAGCCACAGCAGAAGCTGCCGCAGGCCTTTGTGAAATGCTCTATAAATTATTTCATTTAACCTGAAACACAGTTTCACAGCTTCTTCTTTTGGTCTGAAAAACAATGTTTGCTTTTGGGTTGGTCCAAAATGGATCTCTCTTTATTGTATTATAATCCAGTGCATTATTTGATTCCCCTCTCAAACAGCTTTCCACCAGGAAAAAATGAAACCCTTATCCTTCCTTTGATTTCTGTGCAGGCATCCTGCTGGCAGTAGTAGGCAATTTGCTATTTGTCATAGGATGGTAGCATCTTGAATACATATCTCAGCTGGTGAACCATTTGTCTTTTGAAATCTACATTCTGCACCCTCTGGATATAGTTGACACCCCAACCTAACACACTGGAGTAACAGGGGCTGCCTGCAGTCATATCTGCATTTCCCAAACTGCAAAATATTTTGATCTGTGGCCTTGGTTCTGACCCAAAAAAGCACAGACATTTTTTTCCCAGTCATCCTCCCTCTCTGAAGGACCTTTCCCAGCTGGCTGCGGCTGTGTCATGTAAAGGAGAAGGCATTCAAGAATTCTTTCAGCCAGGCCCAGTGCCTGGAAAACCACCACAGTGTGGCCACAGGGTACTTCATACTGACTTTCTTTCTCAGCAGGAGTTCTCAAGGGTCTTTCCTCAGTGCTGTGGAAGTCCCTACAGGTGACATGCCATAGGAGACCTTCAGACTGCTGGAAAAGCCTTACATAGAAGCCAGTGCGATTTTAAAGCCAGAGTCAAGAGACAGTTTGCTCCCATTTCTGGGGCTGCAATCCTGCCCTAGCAGGAGAAGTGGCAAACGTTGCCCATGAGAGGAGACTGTAGTACAGGAAAAATTGTTGGGTAAGAAAACAAATGTTAATTATGTAAGCTAAAAAAAAAAAACCCAGTGCACAGAGAAAATCACAGGCAACTGCTGAATTTTCCTGCTACTGCATCTCACTCCTTTTTACTGCTAGACCTTCCCATAAGAAGAGCTAAGCTACTCACATATGTCAAGATTTGCCAGGGTTTTCATCTTTTCTGCTGTGCCAGAGGGGCCAGTGGCAAAGGAGCCTGACAGTAGTTTTATTCAGCTTTCACATGAAGTGGAACAATAGTGTTCTGGCAAGGATGCTAAATGGGGCAGTCAAGTCATCACAGCACATAATTTCTCACTCGGCTTCCTCATGCTTCCCTTTTTTTCCCTCTGGACAAGCTATTTAACTGCAGTCATCTTTAGTTGCCTTATTTTTGTGTTAGAGACAGAAATATCTGTGCCACGTTTCCATGCCTACTCATATTTACAGAGTTTGTTCTGAAATCCTGAGCTGAAAATCAAAGGAAAGGGTTGCTAATAACGCAACAGCAAAGCAGTCCACCTCCTTCATCCCTTGTTTTGCCCTGAGTCTTATCTCCCAGGAGAGCAGTTATTCAGAAAGGGAGGTCAGTAGAACCCTAAAGACAAGCTAACTGAAAAGTTCGTATTTCTTATAGTCTTTAATGATGTTCAATGACATGAAAATGTTACCATGGAAACTAGTTTAACAAAGGTGTTATATGTGCTATTTCCAAGGTTCAGACAAGGCTCCTGCCTCTACTAGTGAAGTTTTTTAGAGGAGGGGATGACTTTTCAATGTCTTCATGGGTCAAACAACAGCTATCTAAAAATCTGCATGCCAGTAATTAGATGTTTGTCTGACTTCACTCAGATAGGACATCCATTGTTCCCAGCTCCTTCCTTTTTAAGTTATCAGTATAAATTTAAGATACTATTAGTTGAAGACTTTTCAGGAAACACTAGAATTTAATATAGCATGAAACTGGACCTACCAAATAAATTATTTTCTATTGCTTTGTTGCAGGCTATTTTAGAACAGAAAAGATATGATTTGGACATTCAAGATAGAGTTCATCACTTTTGTCAGATGCTTAGAAAACAGAACATTCTGCATCTTTAGGGGTTTGATGATAAACATACTCTCATTGTCAAAAGACATATTTCCATGGAGCGTGCTTCTGAATTCCATCTGGAATTTATAGCAGGCAATTTATTCTTCATAGCATATAATTCCTATTATATTCTATTCCTATTCTATTCGTCCTAGAATCATATTAAATTAAGTAGCATGATATGAGAGAGAGGAGGCCTTTGGCAGTCAAGACTGAGAGATTTGCTTGGGTGCACCAACACCAGCAGTGGGTACGAGGTAGGAACAGTGGCAAGATGGCCTGTTGTACCAAGGTGAGCACAGCCCTGCAGGAAGCCTGCAGAGGCAGAGGTCTGCTAAATGCAAGTTGTGTAGGTATGTTATGCCCAAGGATGGACTGCCTCAGGAAGGCCAGCCTGGTGAAGAGAGTCCTGATGACACAAATTTGAAAGTCTAGAAAATAAGACCTGCAAGGAGAAATGGAAGGATGTGTTGGTGTTTAGCCAAAGAAGTGTGATGTAGGAAGGGTCTTCAAATACTTCAGGGGTAGCTATAAACAGGAAGGGTCTATTTGTTTGGGAGAGGCAGGGTGTGAGAAGGACAAGGAATAATGTGTTTAAATTATATGTGGCAAAATTTAGGTTTGGCTTTAGGGGTGGGATTAATCTAAGCAAATTTAGACATCTACTGTGCAAATACCCCATCTAGGCTTCATACATAACAGTGGAAAGAAATAGCCACTTACAGAGCACAGATCATCTCATCCTAAAATAGACATCTAAAATAGTGCTTTCACAACACCTTGTGCTTTTCATCCAAAGCAATGCAAACCTGCTTCTTGCACCCCAGCGTTTCCAAACTGGTTCTTGCTCTCACAGCCCTAAATATTAAAGTTTGTGAATCCACCATGTATGCAGGACTAGGTGCCAGGGGCTGCTAACCCCGCTTATCCTAGTTTGCTAAGATAAAGAGCAGACCCTGGAGCAGGCTGAACTGCTACATCCAATTAGCGCTGTGACCACAAGCCCGTATTTAGCAGTTGTAGTACATCATTGTGAGCGCTAATGGCCATGTTAGAAAGACTGCACATTTATGCAGAATATAAATGTTCCTGATTCCTGCTGTCATGTGCTGGAAATTGGCTCCGGGTCATGCTTCCTATGCATCTTTTCAGGAGGACAAGGGGAAGAAGGGAAGAGGGAACGGCACGTTAGTGAAACATAAGTTTTCTCTTGCAGTCCAAGCTGACAGTGTGACACAGATGTCTGTGCGGCATCATGGTTTTGAAGATGTGGAGAATTAGAGTGTGATGACCAGGTTTTATATAATCAAAGCAAAATTATAGCTTAGGTTGTTAGAGGGTAATAAATTAAATGACTGCAGTACTCAGAATAATACCTTCTCTTCACCATATTGAGTTCTGTGCCACAGGCACTCCTGTTCCTTTTTATGTAATCCTTTATTCCACTATTACCCATGCAAAACGCCAGCAGCAAAATTTTCTTCCTTGCAGTGAGCTGACATACACACACACACAGACAAATGTATCTGCTCCTTGTTTCTTTTCCTTTGATAGTGCCTGTAACAAAAATGCAGGGATGCTTGTGAGGGCTAATGGCAAACAGTAATAAGGGTAAATTATTATTGTTTTTAAAGAAAAAAGCAAATGGCAACAGCTGTATGATGAGGAAAGAAAAAATCTCTCCAGACATAGCAAATGGAAATGACTGTGCTGTGCCCATCTCTGTTCTAAACCACATAACTCAAAAGGGTTCAAGGTTGGTTTTAATGATCTCTTGATGAAGTGTAATGAAGGATACTTTCAATGCCCAGAAAGTCTAATCCCACAGCACATTTTACTTACAGAAACACTCTGAACATTGAGCCATGGATAAGCCACCCTGCCTTTGAGACTCTGGCAAGCTTCTGTATATTTTATCAGATACAATAAATAAATACCAACCAAATGAACAAAGAAGGCAGGGTCAGTACACAGGAATCAGGTCAGCACATTGGTACTTGTAAAACACAGTAAACATATGTTACACCACAGGCATTAAATCAATACGAGAGAAAATGAGGTGTTATCAGGAGGCAAGCAGCTATAGATATCTTCTAGTTTAATTGTATTTCTGCACCTCTGTAATCTGTTAGAGGTGAGCAAATATGCCAGCGTAAAGGCTTAATGATGACTTACTCTGGCGCTTCTGTAACACTTTCCATCTTCAGAATCCACCTGTCTGAGACGTAGGTAAATATTAACCCTGCTCTACAGCTGACTTATAAATAAGCTATCAGCAGGCAGGTTATGCTGGCGGGCTGCAGAGACTAATTTATAGCTCAGCCATGGGGAGTTACTTGGTTTGTCAGCACCTCAGAGTAATTTCATACTGTCAGTAGTCCTTCTTCAGCCTGTGGATGGAGATTTCCTTGTCAGCCAGCTCCTGTGGTGGGAGGATAACGGATAGCTGGCTGTAGGAGCCCTGCCAGCCTCCTCTCCTCATGGCTAGCCCTGGGCTGCTTAGGTCCAGTCTGCTGGGCCAGTTTGTCCCCTGGCTTCTTAGCAATTGCTAGGGACAGCCAGGGGCACTTTATTTTACCTTTGGAAGAGCCTTCTCTTACTTGCCAGAGAAAAAAAGGTCTTGACCTCATAATCCGAAGTGTAAATCTGGAGAAATTATGCTGAAATCACTGGGGTTGCACCATTAGGGCCACAGTGGTTACAAGGGAATCAATTCCTTATTATTTATTGATCATGCAGAAGATCTGATTCTTGCTGAGTTACAAAAAGTCAAACAGAGAAGAAAGGACATTTTATTAAGGAAGTAAATGTTTGGTGTGGATTGTTCTAGAGGCTAGGAGACTGCAAAACAAATGATTTATGGCCACTTTTAAAATCTTCCTGGTAGGCTAATAGCACTCTACCACACTTACAACATCTATCATTTCTTAACTGACTATAAGCAGTTAAAAAGCAGGTCTTTAAAGACAAATAGGTGATACTTTCTGGACACTGGCTTATTGGCATAACTGTTCTTGCTGTCTTGGAAACAGGATGCCACTGGTGATCACGGATAGGTATGGGTGGCACACAGCAGAGCCACATGTGGGGCACTGCCATGGGCAGCCTGGCTGTGCAGAGTGGGAAGCAGTCAGCAGAGCATGGCAGGACACAGCTCTGCTCCCAGTGGGGAAAGAGCCAGCACCGTGCTTTGATTTGCAGGCTAAAGCACACACATACTGAGGTAATAAAACTGATTTGGGTAAGTCTATTTGGCCTGTATGTACTGAGATGTTAATGGCACTTTACGGCACTGTGCATTAATAGGATGGCTGGTGAATGCACATTTTCATTCCCTTTCTGCTATTTAACTTGCCAGTGAGTCACTTCTGCTCATCGCACAGGCCAGTATTTGATAGCATCATTAGACAGTGTGATTACATCATAAATCACACTGCTGTTAAAGCAAATCCCCAACTCTGTAGAACAACACAGATGTGCCTTGTGAATATCTGTAAGTCTGTGAGTCTCTATCTTCCCTGACAGTACAGGTTATATTCGGTCCCATTCTTCTCTGATGCACTTTATCCTAAGAGAAAACACTCATGTTAGTTGTAGTGGCTACCTAAACTTTTTGTTTGCTCCTTTTAACTTTGTGAATTACTTACATCCAAAATGAATCACTATGATGAGTCATGATGAGGTTGAGAAAAGCTATTTGCACTAAAGGAACAAGTCCTTCTATCTTCCAGGTCTCCAATCTGAAAAAATTACTTGAGTCCCAAGAGTCAGGTCAGGGGCACGGTACAGCCAGGGAGACAGAATTGAAGGATGCAGTCAGAGATCAAGCAAGATCAGCTGAAGTGGTCAGGAACAGAGAAGCAGGTCAAAGCTACAGGGTTCAGAGACAGAAGCAGCACACAGAGCCAAATAGTGGGAGACTGAACCAACAGCCAGGAGCAAGAATCTGGAGCATAACGGCAGCCCAGAGTCGGGCCAAGCAAAGTCAGGGCATCCCAGCAGCCCCCCAGGGACAGTCTGGGGGCTGGTGACCAACTGTAGCTCAACTGCCTAGGGACCACAGGTTGGGCTCAGAAAGCCCCCGACATTTTGGCTGGTCAAAAGTCTTTGGAGCAACAGGCGGTGAGCCAGTCAGAGACTTCTAGCAAAGCAGCACAGCAATGGCACCGCACCTCTTATGTTGTCTATTGTGGTAGGCTGGAAGGCTGCAATAGAGCTGAAAACTCAGTGGGGTTCCTGTAAGCAAGCATGATGATGCCACGTGCTGGGTATGCTGCCGGGTCATGGCCTTAGGTGTTGACTTGTGCCTGCAGCACGTCAGAATGGGCTTGCTGAAGTTTGTACAAAGAAGTACTCATGCAAATTCTGCAGTAAAGTTGTACTCTGCCTACACCCTCTCGTGGTCATGGTCAATTCTGTGTGAATCGTGTTACCATTCAGATACCCTGTAGTTCATGCCAGAGGCCCAGTTTTCATTAATATTGCCTCCAATTATTATTCAAACACATGCTTTTACTATCCACCTCATACAGTTTTGCATTAACTTTTTGCTTTTTGTAATATGCATAAGGTAATCTGATTACAACTTTGACCTTTAAGACAAGGCATAGCCTGTTTTTTAAATGCCATTTTCCGTATAATGTACACATAAGCGTAACCTTATTAGACACAATTTCTGGTTATTAATGACATGAAGCATGAACACCCGTGCACAGAGACTGTAACCAAACACACTGCTGAATTCAAATACCAGTCATGTTAGCGCTAATGACTCAGACCTTTGGGCACAAGCAAGCTCACGTAACAGTGCTACAGCCACAACCAAGTTGTAGTATTGGCCAGGAATGGATTCCTCTCTGAGAACAACAGTGGTAGTTGCTTTATCTTGCCTTCATCTTCCAACAGGAGCTCAGAGAGAAGAAAATTCAGGATATGCAATGACATACAGGAAAGGAATAGACTCTTATTCAAAACAGTTATGCACAGAGTATTCTGATATGTGGGTCAGTGAAAAGAGAAAAGCATCAAAGTTGTGGGGTCTAGAAGCCAAACTGCCAACGAAGAAAAATAACTTAGGAAGGAAGCGTGAAACCTTGCAAATGCAAGAAGCCTGGAGTACTGGAACAGGCAATGTCAACACAAATGCCCTTCAGCCATGACATTTGGATTCCATTTGCACAGCACCTTAAGGTACAAACAACTGCAGAAAATCTTACTCGATCGAAACACTTTTTAAAAATTCTGGCTGCCGCTAGTAGCTAACAAACTAAAGACTTTGTTTTAGTGATTAATATTTGTTAAACACCTGAGGCATTCCCTGGGCAGCTACCTTCAAGACTGGAGAATAGCAAAAGTCAAGAACGCATGACTGAGCACACTGAAACTGGAGTCAGTCAGAGTAGCTCCAAGTGCCTCTTTAGACCAGCCTAAATACACGGCAATTTTGCTTTTTCTGAAGCAGCACTCACACCAACAGCCACGCTAGCAGGAGGTGGTAACTCTCACCAAGCAGCCACAAGAGGAAAGCAGCTTCTCAGATTTGCTCCAGCTATTTGCTCCATGGACACGTTCTCATGGCTTATGGACATGTGCCCACAGCTGTAGGGTTCTGCCTCCAAAGTGGCACAGAGGTTACCTTGCAGCGGCGATAGTGACTGCTGCCCTTGGCCCTTGGCCTGCCCTCTCTCAGAAGTTTCACCCTCCTGCCCAAAAAGGAGAAGGCTCAGTTGTTTCAGTGTAGTGTGGTTAACGGGCACATACTGCAGTGCTGTGGGGTGAGTCAAGTCGTGGTACTTAAGCAAAGCTGCACTGCTGTGCAGTACTTTCCAGCAGAAGTGCTCTTCAGGTGATCTGTTCTTTCAGCATATATGTATTTTCTGTACTTCCTCTGAATTAATCAAACCCCTGCATTCCAGTTCTCTGAACTAACTCAAAATCCTACAGTAATGTACAAATTTACACCCTGCAATACATTTATTAAATACATCAAATTCTAACCACTGCCAGAGCTTAAATTAAAAACAGAGGAGCTGTTACATCCTCCTTTCCTTATGCTTTATCCAGACGGACTGCTCAATGCTTTGAACTGATGAATAAAGATCAATTTCTTAAAATCACTGCAGCGAACATTGATTTCATTCTTTTCTGAAGTCGTGCTCCACACTTTACAGCAAGCAGTGCAAGGAACCTCCAGCACTCTCCGTTCCTGCGCTAACTCCAAGCCTAGAAGGATTAGTATTGCCTGTAGCAAGTTTTTGCTGAATTGCTCACATATTACATTGTTTCCTAAATAACCACAACTCTAAGCACGCTGAGCAAAAACAGACAGTACAGCAGCTGTTGGAAATAAAGGCCAGAAAATGAAGATGGTCAAAGGGGAAGAACATTTTGGACCTTTTAAACCCTAATATTCAAGACAGGCTTACAGGTAGATGAGATATGCTTGTATCATTGAGGAACTCAGTGTAGTAGTTTGAAAATATTTTATGCGCATTGTCACAAGTAATTGGTTTTACTGTGAATGTGGGATTGGAAGATATTAGGAAGTAGCTAAGCATCACTATTATTTGCTAAGTAATAGCAGACAACACATGCTTGAGAACTTGCTATGAATGATTTCTGTTGCTACAGTCAACCTGTAGTCCTCAACACTGAGGATTTTGGTATTTTAAATATGTTACAGAAATGTATTAACTCTTTGATGTTTTCCAGCTTACGAGCTGTCTGAATATCATTGTTAGAAGGGTTTAACTGGGCTTTTAAGCAGTTTTTAAGTCAGAAATGTCATTAACATTATTCACCATCATAGTCTTTCTCACTATCTTTTTATATGTAACAGAAGAAAGACAGCAAAAGAGACAACGTGACAGCTGTGAAGATACTAAAGATAGTGCAGGTATCAGCTGAATCACACACAATTTGATGAAATTAATTGAGAAATTTTCAAAAAGTGATCCCATTCCTGTCACTATGGTAAAAGACCTTCCAATCACGCAGTTACGCTGAGGCTGTTCTCATGGCAATCAGCAAGAGTTACATGCACAGAAAATGGTTCTTGGTTTTGTTTTTGAAGAACTGGTTCATTCAGAGTCTGCTTCAGGGGGTTTGTTTTTCTTACATGGGTAAAGCCACTGATTTCTGCATTGCTGTGCCCTGCACATGTAGGAAAACAGATTAGCCAATGTTGTTTTCTTTCTGTACTTTGTGTGTGGGAGGAGAGTAAATCTCTCTGACCCATTCCACCCACGACACTTCAGTTAGCATTGGGCAGCACCATTATCAATCTCACCGGCTGAATTCAGGGAACTCAAAATTGTCACAGGCATGAAACATTGCAGATGTAGGAGGAAAATAAGAGCTGTCTTCTTCTGTCTTAACCCAGCATGGGCTGGTGCCTGTAAGTGTTATGATGGCAATCTCATGGGGAGAGGATATGAGTTTCTGTTTCAGAACTGGAGATAAGTGACATTTTGGAAGATGAGTTTTGTCATGGGCAATCCACTCTCACACCAGGGTAGCTGGGGCAAAGCCCATGGAATTACATTTTATACGCATGGGAAAGGGGTGTTCCCAAGGCAGTATCTACAACAATTCCTAGTCAAACTCTGAAAAAAAACCAATAAAGTAAACTAAAGAGGCCTGCAAAACTTTCTATACATTAAGGGCAGCAGTACATGGCTCATATAGTGCCCAGACGCTCCTGAATAGCTCAGTGAAAGATCTTTTCTGCTCAAAATGGCTTTCAGGCTAAAACCTCATTCATTTCCTAAATTGTGAATGTGGTTTCCCTTAGCTGCCCCACATGGACCTATGAAGAAGTCATAGCTGTGTAGTGCTCCACTGGCACGGACTACCATCATCTGAGGGCAAGAGGAACAAGAGGTCTGCTGGCAGTGGTCCTCTCCAGAAACTGTTACCAGTACAGCTGTATTAATTTTTGTGAGAAACTGCTGCTTGTATGGGCCTGCTCTAAGTTTGTTCCTGCCATAATTGTGCTTCCAGGACAGATGGAAAAGTGATGTATGGCTGGGGTAGAGCACAGAGGCATAAGGCCTGTGCCTTCGTGGTCCTAGCCCCTAAATGATCCTACAACTAGATAGTGGGGGTTGGGGCACCATGGGAAATCCCCCTTTGGGAAGGGATGGGGTATTGCAAGGCCGTGTTGGACACACTGTGAGGTAAACATCATGCCTCAAAAGTGGGTTTCTCCGGGTTAAGAAAATGATGTGACCCTGCATTGTTAAGTGCTTTACATGTCCTGGAGGAAATGAAAAAATCTTGAGAATTCATAGTAAGTATTGCCTGAAGAAAGCAGTTTCCAGTTTCCATTTAGGAGCAACTACATTGCTGGCATAATTAGGCACAGCTCACATTCCCCAGAGAAAACGTGATGAAACATGCAGTGCAAGAAAAGAAATGAAATAGCCCCATGATTAAATCTCCACTAGCTACCTCCACACCAATTTTTTCATATATTCACCTCCTAGAAACTATTTCTTACACCTTGGGGGATTCTTTCATATACTTTTGAATTAATGAGAATCTCTTCCAGTAACATTCATCACTTAGTAATGATTTGTTTTTAATATATTAGCTCACGGCAGCACCTTTTAATGGGAAAAGCATTTCCAGAGTACAGCTATTGCCTGGCTAAATTGTGGACGAAATTGTGCAGAATACCTTAATTTAACAACACAAGGCTCAAACCATGCCCTTAAGTGTGAAAAAGGACAGAGAAGGAATAAAATCATGCTCATGTTTTGCATTTTTATTGTGCTTCATATGCTTAAAACACCATAGGGATTTAGCTTGTTAATCCTTTCACTACCAATATGAGGAAAGTAAATATTATTTCCTCCACTGCTAGAGAGACACGGACAGACACGTTGTTTTCAGAAGGCTTGAGCACTCACAGACTCCAGCGTGAGCTGTACATATTTATCATCCTACAGAAGCAGGGCTGCAGGTAGTTGTCCTGGCCACTCAGTCAGTTTCTAGTGAAGCCAGAATGCTACTAGATCAGCACATGAAAAATCTGTCAGGACCCTCTGCTTGTACAACTTTTCCATCCAGGCAAGGGACTTTAATTTCTGCAAGATTTAATTGAAAAGGAATGATTTTGACCCTGTAGTTCCATACCCGAGCTGAGTGTAACTTTAAATGCTGGTCCATTCCTAAGTGAGACTACTGCTTCTCTGGCTGTGTAGAGCTTCACCAAGGTGTGAGACACCTACCTTCGGTTACAGCAGAAGGCAGGGTGAGACGTGTCCTGACACTGCAGTTGAGGATACGTGGGAAGGGTGGCATGTGAGAGCTCCCACGATTCATGAGATAGGGTTTTGGGCAGATGCGTGAATAAAGGATTATTCAGAGAAAAGACTTTGAGGAATTAAGGTGGAAGGAAGCTCTTCAAATTGGCCCACTCCTCATTTACCAGAAGAAGACATAGTAACTTAGGGACCCTGCTCAGTGGGGCAGAAGTGTGGAAGAAGTCCTATGACCACAGGACTGGTGGGAGAGACAACTCTGCACTCGGGTTTTGCCCTAAACACAAGGTTTCCTATTTGTCTTTGGCTTATAGGTGTCACAAAGCAAAGGTGTGAGAGGTACGGTCTGAATAGGTGAGAAGCAGAGTGGAAAAGCAGAAGAAGCTGATAGCACAGTTTCCTGGGGTACTTTTTACAGCTTGATAATATAAGACATGCTTGTGAGAAAGACAGGTGAGAAATCTGAAGACAGAAAATGTCAAGATAAAAACATGCTAGGGAAAGAGAGGAGGAAACAGGGAGATAGTAAGTAAGAAGGAGCAAATCTTAAGAACAATTAATTTTCAATGACAGAAGAAAAAGTGGAGTGAAGCTTGGGAGACAACGAAGATAGGGACAAGAAAGGAAGATTAAGTAAGTAGTCTTCAAAATATATGAGTGAGAAAGTAATGGCCATATGGATCAGAATGCTATAAACAGCATACCAGCACGCAGTCTTGTCAACAGCAGTGGCCTAGCCTGGGAAACACAGTCACACCAACACTACCTCAATTTAGGTGAAAAGCTTTAACACAGTCCTGATTAACTTTTGTGTGCTGAACAATAAGAAACGTATATTTTACATGGATCAAAACAAGATATGATGGAAGAACCATATTCATTCCGTAAGTACAGCTTCTAGCATGTTTTCCTTACAACCTCAGAGAACATCTGAAGCACTATTGAGTAGATAGTACATGTCAGAGGTGCCTTGCCATTTCATTGTTTGCTTTCCAGCAATATGGAGAGTGATTTATTTTCTCTTTTTATTTATGGTGTGGTGGTTCCACTCCTAATTTTTTTGAGCCTCCCATTTCTTCCCAGGCTCTTATTCTCCTTTGCCACTACTTTTGCCATTTGGGGCCAAAACTGCGATCAAAGCACTGAAAAATTTGACTGACTATGAAGTACAGAATCGAGTTCCTAATTCATCTTATGTCAGCTTTCTCTTTTCTCTATGATCTTAATTGCTGTCTTTTTCCCAGTTGATACTTCACAACTACTTTGCAGAATGTGCTGGCGCACTTGCTCTCTTTTATGCTTTTTCTGTGTCTTTTGTTTCCTTTATTCCTCCGTGTTCTTCTTCTGTATCTTCATTTTAACCACTTCATGTTGCTTAGCAACACCCAGAATGACACCAACAAGGTAAGGTCCCGCTGCTTCTAGCAAGTCTCACCTTACAAGGAGCAAAAATATAATTTAACTTCACACTCCCAGTGAATTCACTTCCTCAGAACCGCATTGATCTCAAATTCATGTCTCATTAATCTGATGTTTTTCTACGAAAGCTAAGAACAAGTCAAACACGCAGAAACACACAGCGTTTCATAGGATAATTGAATCTTCCAGTTTTGCTCTGACTTTGGTAACCTGTTGAAATGACATGAAAGCTAAAATAAGAGCTAAGATTTTAGACCCTGGCTTTCCCAACATGCAGATCCAGAGACTCCTCTGCCATACAGATGATCAAACTGCAACACTCAGTTATGAATCCAAACTTTATAAAAACTTGGAAGATGTTTGGATTGTGAGACTTGGTCTGGCCACAAATCTAATTAAACACCATCCAGACATTTCCAGTAAACATCTTTAATATCCCAATTTTTATACCAGGCCGCCTTCTCCCTTGTTAGATAGGATAGAAACAAAACAAATGGGCTAAGCTACTTTTTTTTTTTCCAATTGTTTTGAACAACTTATTTAACCAGAACTATCAGGAAGGAGGGACAAGAAATGTAGTTCCTTATCTGTCACAAGCTGCGATCAACTCCAAATCACGGAAGAGAACACTATGATTAGAATATAACTATGTATCACACAAAAAATAGGAGCAAAAAAAAATTTTTCCCCACAAAAGCACTTTTGCAAGGTAGAACACTCATATGGACTTCTGATCTTCATTTAAATGTTCTACTTCTGAGGGGAAAAATGGAAACCAATGTTTTGGTTTAAAAATATGCTCTTAAAAATCAGTTACTGGTTAAAAAGATTTTTTATGTTTTGCAATCTGAATACATTTGGGATTTGATATTTACACCTCTTCCCAGAATCATTAAAAATGTTTTTTGAAAAACCAAGGCCTTTCCCTGAAATATGTTGAAAAAAAAAAGACATCTATTCAGTAAAATCCCTTGTAAAATAACTGGCATTTTCACACTAGCTTCAGAAAGAAGTTAATTTCCAAACTAGCAAGGCCCTATACTGGACTGAGAAATCCTGGCTTTGGATTTATAAACTATAAAAACCAGAGAGGAACAAGAATGCAATACCTACTTTTATATCTAGATGTCTATCTTTAAAATAGATTCTTTGATCTTTAGTCATACAAAACTTCAATTAACTTAAATATTTGATTTCACTGGGCTTTTGTTCAGCCCCTGGAACCACGTAATGTCAGCCCTGGAGATAGTTTTATTCAGCAAGCGGAGGTCACGATGAATAATACTTACTCAGCCAAGTAAGGCTTTTAATTAGTATTTTTAGGGCCTGGTTCAGTAGCCCTTACTCATATTGAGTAATATTCACTGCACAAATTGTACTGCTGTTGCAGTCATATTAATCATCGAAAGCACTGGTGAACTAAGCCCTGAATAAGTAACAACTCTCATGTTTATCCAAGTATGGCAATTTTGCCCCAAATATCCACGTACTTCCTGACATACAAAACTGCTACTGATTACTGATAACATACTGAACAACAGCGTGCTCACATAATATGTAATTATTATTATTATACTGTACTACATTTTTATATTTTCATTATGGGAATCAGTGTGGCACCAGATAACAGCAAGACTGTGTCCATACTAAAACTACATATTAATCTGTATACTTCTGCTCTAATATATCTATAAAACATAACTAAACAAGTATGTAAGGGAGAGAGATCCAATTCTGAGGTTGAATACACAGCAAAAAATGCACTAGGCTAACTCTAGCGTACAAGCCTCGTATCTTCTAACGCCGAAACTCTCTCTGGAGAGAGTTTCTGGTTCCTGGAAAAAAAAAAATCTGTAATATACTTGAATTCCATTAAAAAGGAAATTGAGAAATTACCTCAGTTTCTAGGTATCCCTTGCTTTCCAACAAACACATGTACATAAATAAAGTCAGGATAACTTACCAGGAAACATGATCCGACAGAGAGTTGGTGAAGGAAAACCAATGTTACTTGTTCAGTATTATTTGTTTCTCACCATCCTTCTTCTCTCTTTTGTTTTGACTTTCTGTTTTACACAGTAAGTCCTCATGTATAGATGTATATATATGTATATATATGCTCTCCCAGAGTATATGAAGGATTATATATGGTGACTAATCCTGCTCTTGCGCTGACCCTGCTACCAACTGGTTTTAAAAATAAATCCAAATGAATAAAAATGGCTTAGAATCATCCCCAGTAAACAGAAAATAAAACTCCACTGCTAGTGAAAAATAAAATAAACAGATGCTTTGGTGTCTCAAGTTGAAATTTAAAACTAGCTGGTGTGGAGTTGTATCATTTCACATCGCTCTGGGCTTGAATCTTCTGGGTTTCAGATGAAATTCCCATGGATGTGGGCAAAAGTTGTGAGTGCCTTTTGTTACTCAAAATCATTGGTTAGTTAAGAGTCATAGTAGCAGCCACAGCTATGGGAGCAGGGTTATAGGTGTTAGATGTATTAGTGACTACAGAAAGCTCATCGTCTGCAAAATGCAGAATTTCCATTCTCTGTTCTTTACAGGAGAAACCCTGCTGCCACCTCCCCAAAACCTGAGGGTTCAGGGAGTTAGGTCCAGGCTAAACCCTGTACATCAAGTAATCTCTGTGCCCTCCACTGTGGAAATATGGACTGTCCTCTCTCTACGAAGGGAACATGCTTGCCCCAATGGTTACTGTGATCTAAGGAAACACCGTCCGTAACTCAGAAGTGCTCTTTGCACTTTGTGGCTGAGATCAGTACTCCCTGAAAATGTTGTGGTTTTTTGTATTCTGGACAAGATCTGCCATTTGGGGCTTGTTTTGGGGTTTTTTAAATGCCATCCCTGTGTTTTAAACATTTCACATTTTAGGAGATTTTTAACAGCAGCTCCACTTACAAGTTCTTATAGAAGAACTATAAGCAAATCCCTTTCTTGTATCACACTTTTTAATTGAAGCAACAAAATATTCTGAGCATGGCATTGCCTGTTCACAAGGTCTGTATTCAAGCTGATATTGGTAGAAGTTAGAAGACATACCCCAAAATCATTCTGTACCAGGTTTACTGTTCTTGGTAGGTGTCTGTAAGAACTGCAAATAAAAAACCTATAATAACTGAAGCTGCCTGTTTCAGACAGTAATGCCATTATCTTGCTTATGTTGACGCAATTCAAGAAAAAAACAACAGCACATCACTGGTGAAACTAGGATAAGCAAAAAAGAGATTCCAACCTTGAGTTTAAGCACAGGCTCCCTGGATCACAGTGAGTACTATGCACTGTACACTACAAAGCCAGCAAAACTTCCAACAAAAGTTCTTAACTCTCTGCCTAAATATATCTCATTCACAAGAATAAACTCTCTGCCTAAATGTATCTTCATTTCAAAGAAGAAATTCTTTTCTGGCATGGCAACTCTTCTTAGGGTTATTCCATATGTAGAGCATCTCTCTTTCAGGAGAGTGTTAACACTAGCTTCACATTTTCTTGCTAGCTTTGCCTTTCAGTATGAAGAGGCTGCCGTGTCACGCGGGGTGTTATAGGCAAATAACTGCTCTCTGGCATGTCACGTTTCTGCGCACAAGAATTTGCACGAGGTGAAATGACACTGTGTTTTTCACACCAAGGGAAGAAAAGCATGGCTCTGTAAACTAAGCATACAGGAGGAGGTGCCCTTTGGATCAACAGGTCAAATGAACATTTCTCACAGTGACTGGATCCGCTTTTGGAAAACATCACTACTGCAATGTTTACTCAAGTGATGTGCCCATTAAGATCAATAGGAGAAACAGTGGGTGTAGCAGTAGCCCAGTAATATGGAACATTTTAAAATCTTGATTTATTTCTGCTGTTTGTCAATCTTTTTCTCTCTGCATTTTCTTCCAGATAGCATACACATATAGCATGCATTTATTTTATTTTGTTCTCAATTAAAAAAATAGGAATCCTAAGAATGTAATCCTTCCAGAATTTTCATCCAGTCATTTCCACTGAACATAGGGAAGAAAACAACATTACAAATACACCAAATTAGCCCCAAGTGAGTTTATGTGTCCCTAACAAATTAAATACATTGATGTTGACAAAGGAATGAGAATTCCTATTGCAAATCTTTCTCACTTAGTTCACATTTTGGTTTACGAAACTTCAGCTGGACTAATCACATCTAAGGCAAATGAAGCAACTTCTTATAAGGCTAAACAGTTGGAAGTATACAACAAATTATATTTCAGGCTATACAACTATCTGCTTTAACAAGAAAGAAGAAATCTTGCAAATCTTTCTTCTTTGCACGCTTGCACAGTGGCAGCTGTAATCTAGTTCTGGACCGGCAGCTCCTGCCTTCTCTCCAACCCATGGGCTTTCTGTGAGCAACCCTGTGGACTGGTAGATGAAAAAGAGGTACGATATTACCATGCCTTCAACAAATACACTGCATCTCAGTTGTTTCTGAGGAATGCACTTTGTGGAAGTCAGAGACTTGCCCCCCGGCTGCTTTTAACACATCTTGAAGAGTGGGCCTCATCTTCCCAGGACCAAAACCACCCGACCTCAAACCAAGGAGAAAGCCATAGCCTGTGGAGCGGTGCTAAATAAATCTCCTTGGAGGATCTCTGGCACAGACATGTTCCCCATCCCACCCCACCCTGATGTAGGCATAGAGACCTAAATCTACTTTAAGGATAGGACAAACGCCATTCAGAAAGGGTTTGGGATTCCCCTTTATCCACCAGCAACCCCAATAATATCATCTCATGGGGAAAGGAGCTTCGCAGCTGGTTTGCAGATGGGGAAATCAGCCAAACCCTCCGTCCCACCCTGGTGAAAACAGACTGACAAAAGGCTACGGTGGCTCCAGAAAGAAAACTTCTGTATTAAAAGCCAAATAATGCGGAGCTACAATAATAAATACACACTATCTCAACCGGGAAACACAGGGTAAAAGGTTCACTCAAGTTCAGCTTCAGCAATAACAATATATATATACTGCTTCAGTTCTCGATCCTGCCAAAAAGAGACTTCCCTTTCTGTAAATAAAGAAAAAACCTGCTCCAACTGTACTCATATACAAAAAAGCTACTCCGACTACAACAAACGCGGTTGAATGGGAGGGTCTTTTATTTCCTGCGCTGATTTTTTTTTTTTTTTTTTTTTTTTGGGGGGGGACTTTTTCTTTTTTTTTTTTTTTCTTCTTTTTTACTAAAAGGTTCGTTTAAAACGGGTATTAAAGATATAAAAGGACCACACAGGATTTGGTCGTCCCCGGCGGCGGGGCGGCGGGGCTGCTCCCCTCAGGGCAGGGCGGGGCGGGCCGGGCCCTGAGGCGGCCCCGCGCCCCCCGCGGCCCCCCGGCGTCCCGCCGCGCCACCCGTGACACGCTTTAAACAAGAAAAACACGGCAGAGTCCGGCCCGGCGGGAGGCGGCGGCCGCCGCGCGTCCCTCCACACCACACGACGAAGGGAACGGGGGTGGGGGAGTCACCGGGAGAGGCTACTTGGCGGCGGCGGCGGCGGCGCCGGCGGCGGTGTTGCGGCGCTGCTCCATGCCGTTGGGCAGGAAGCCGGCGATGATGGGCACCGGCCAGATGAGGGCGGCCACGCTCCACACGATGATGACCAGAGTCATGAAACAAGCCACCAAGGTAGACTCGATGGGTTTGCGGTTCATCCGCCAGCCCGGCTCCCCCTTCAGCTCCTCCAAGCTGAAATCCAGGCAGCAGAAATTCAGCGGCTCCCCTTGCAGCCAGTACTGGCCGGGCTCCGCCGCCGGCGGGTAGGAGAGCGAGGAGGAGGAGGAGGAGGAGGAGGAGGAGGAGGAGGAGGCGGCGGCCTGGGGCGCGGCGCCCCCCCTGAGGCGCCCGACCCGCCTGCCCCGCACCCAGCTGCAGCCCACGCAGAGGCGCAAGTCCTGCTGGGCGCCGCCGGCCGCCAGCCCCAGGTGCTCGATGAGCAGCGGCGGCCCCACGCGGTGGAAGGCGGCGGAGAAGAAGGCCCGCCCGTGGCTGTTGGTGGAGAAGAGCAGGAGGTCGCACTGGATGCCCAGCGGGCGGCTCCAGCGCACCAGCAGCGAGCTCAGCATCTGCCGCTGCACGCTGATATTGCAGTGCGGGTCCTCGGCGGGCTGCGGCTGCCCCTGCGGCTGGGGACGCTGCTGCTGCTGCTGCTGCCCCTGCTGCCCGGAGGAGGTGGGAGTGGAAGGGAGAGGCTCTTGGCTAGGGGCAGCCGGCGTGCCCGGGCTGGTGGTGCTGCCTTCCTCCTTGCTTGCTGCCCCGTCGAGGTCCATCTCGAGGCTGGCCAAGGAGCGCGAGGAGGAGTTGACAGGGGGCAAGAAGAGCTCTTGCTCCTGCTCCTCCTGCCCGCTGGCAGCCGCCGAGGGGCTCCAGCCCTGGCAGGGCGGCAGGCAGGCGGCCAGCAGTGCCGGGAGGAGCAGCGGCAGCATGGCATTGACTTAGAGCCGGAGAGGAGGCAGAGGAGGAGGAACGGGAGGCTGCATGGCGCTGCCGGCTGCCATCTGGGAAGGGAGGCACACTCCTCTCGCCGAGAGAGCGAGAGGAAGGGAAGGAGGGTGGGGGCAGGCGAGGGGGTGGGAGCGGGGCTGGGGCTGCCGCGGCGGCGAGGCGAGGCGAGCGAGCCGGGAGCCTCGGTGACGGCAGCGGCTCCCCCCTTCCCCGCCTCCCCCGGCCCGGCCCGGCAGCGCCCCGGCGGGAGGAGCCCCGCGGCCGGCCGGCCCCGCCGCCCCCGCCCCGCCCCGCCCCGCCCCGCCCCGCCCCGCCCCGCGGCGGGGCAGCGGCGCTCCCCGGGCGGGCGGTGCTTCCCGCGCTCGGGGCCGGCCCCGCTCCCCTCAGGCTGGGGAGAGCTTCCGCGGGGGAGGGCTGAGCCCCCCCCTCAGCCCCGCCGCCCACCCCCCCCCGGCAGGGGCGAGAGGCTCCCCGCCGCCCCGGGCCCGCGGGGTCCCTCCCTTCCCGCCTCTCCCGGCCGAGAGGGCGGCTGGGGGGGGGGGGGGGGGGCTGCGGGGCCGTTGCCGCTCTCCCTCTCGGGGGGCAGCGCCTTCCCGCCGCCGCCTCGGGCTGGGGTGGGGGAGAGCATCCAGGAACGGACTGCACACGCCTCCGTTTCCACTTCATAGGAAGGGGAGGGGAGGAGGGAGGCGCGGGGGAAGGCAGCTTGAACTGCCAGGTCGGGTGCGGTGGCTGAGCCCTTCCAGCGGCGCTCTGCAAGCCCGGGCTCAGCCCCAGGAGCTGCTCCCGCAGCCGGGAATCCACAACCTGGCATGGGCCGAGGCGCAAGGCATCCCGCAGACGGGCGCGGTCGGTCCCCGTAGCAAAGATTTGAACGTGAGAGCTTATTGCAGGGGGCACAAAGCTACCGAGGGTGGTAGCTGTGAGACTTGGCTGCATTTGTCGGAAGGCTGCTTTAGAAGCATGATAGTTTATAATCAGGCTAGATACCCCTCCCTTGTTCCATGACCCTGTGCTGTATACTGTATAGTGACCCTGACACTGTATAGTGTTACTCTTGACACAGGTTGAGGCTTGCTGTGCTGCAGTTTAACACTTGGAGCGTCGGGGAGGGACAGAACTGGATGACACAGATGATGAACATTTCTTAGCCGTTACCTTAGGCAGCAAGTGGGATAGAGTTACATTTTCCTGGCAAGCATCCAGAACTGGGACTCTCTTCTTTGCCTTTGCAGCCCTTTTTTGACAAATACAGATGCAAAATGGAGACACGAATACAACAACTAGGCTTTCCCAAGTATGTATGGGACAATTTATGTAAACGATAGAACTGAACTCCGTAAGTAGCTCCTTTGAGGTTGGCATTTGTCCCACGTCAAAGCGACACATGGACACGTTCTCACTTGGAGAACAAGTTCCTGTAATACCACTCTCAAGTCTTTCAGATGAGTGAGGGTAGTGAATGAGGGTAGAGAGTACATTTTAGATTTGCTGTAATTCAACATGAATGAAGGTAGTGAATCAGTTTTCTTTCAAAACCCTTGCCTAAATGTATCATGACAAAACCCAGAGTTGCTTGCCTTCTCCTCGAAAGAGACCTAAGCACCAAAATGGGCTTGTGTTCAGTCCCAGATTAGCCCACAGGGTATTGTCCACCAGATGTCTATAGTTTGGCTAGGTTTTTAGTTTGGCTTATTACAAAGAAACATGCCTTATGAAGCATTCAAAGCAAGCTGTCTGGTTCCAGTTCTGGGTTTTTGCTCAGATGTTACAATACAGTTAATAGAATTTTCAGTGCTATTTCAATGTCTCTTATTTAAGAGTTCTGTAATACTTTTTGTTGTCCCTTGAATGTGTCTCTGCATGCACCTCCCCATGTCTTTTGTTATAGCCACAGTCCGACGCATGTGTGCAACTCTAAGTTTTTCTGTTGTAGTATGTCTATAGACCCCAAACCAGATTAAGAGAGGGCTAGTGCGTAGCAAATAATGCCAAAACTGAGCGACCACTCATGCGCACAAATTACATTGCATTGGGATTTTGGCACAAAGGACTGGAAATGAAACTAAGCCTCATAAATAAGATTTAGCTCCTGAACACTGTTGCAGTATGTGGGTGGCAAATGTTCTCAGGCAGAGCTTCAGTTCTTTCGGTCTCAACTCCCAGTACCCAGCTGAGTGCAGTCAGGGGGATTCGCGAGGGAGTTTGGGGAGGGAAAGTTGAGCTAAGTTTCTTTTCCTGCAAGAAAAGATAACCTGCCACAGGGAGGTTACATGCATTTAGCATCATTTAGATTACCATGGCAAAGAACTAAAAGAGGGCAATTTATGTCAGGTTGGAGATGCATGGGTGCCTCATATCTATTCCTCTTTGTCAAGGAATAATTGAGCAAGTGGGTAGAAGAAGCAGAAAGTGTGTTAGATCACTGGTTGATAGCCACTGTCCAGCAGGGCCCTTTACAGATACTTCATTTATAGGTTTATCAGATATAATTAATCTCTGCATGGATTCAGTCATTCAAAGTGGTTGCAGCACACCTGAAAACTCTTTATAAGTGGTATTAATATATA
Organism: Morus bassanus; assembly: GCA_031468815.1. Taxonomy (NCBI): domain Eukaryota; kingdom Metazoa; phylum Chordata; class Aves; order Suliformes; family Sulidae; genus Morus; species Morus bassanus. Next base: position 49,454,282 of record CM062567.1, on the reverse strand, counting down.
GCTCTGTTCTGTGGTTTTCAGCCATAAATCTCAAAGAACGAGGTAGCTTTATGGCTGGGGAGGCTGAACCATAAAGAAATCAGGGGCCAGCCAAAGGTGACCCACAAGTCATAGGCAGATCAGGATGTAGATTTTGCAGGTTTGATTCTATAGATATAACTAGAACTATAGTATGCACCATAGGTCACAGGAGCATTTGTCAGTGTGGTAGAGGAGGTGTGAAGTGGGCTATAATGATAAAATTTTAGAAGGGAATAGTGAGGTAACAAGACAGTAGGAGTTTCATGAGACAGACTGCAGAGCTGTTGGGAGGATGACGACTAATGGTAAAGGACAATCAGAATCTTTGAGATTTGTTTTAATGACATTTTAACTACACATTTTTATTAAAGCATCGCTTGTGAAATACTTCAAGTAAAATGAATTCAAGAATAACTATTTCTGCCCAAGTGCCGTTAAAATTGCATCTCATCAGGGTGCTGTTTTAGAGCCTGAAGCCTCATGGCAGCTAGTGGAAACTGACCCTAAGCAGATACAGATTCCAGAAGGAAATGCCTAACTGGATTCAAGTCAAATCTTGTGATCCTCGGGCAGCATTCCTCACTTCAGCAAACTGATTCTGATCTGCACTGAGGGAAGGGAATAACTGTGGAACTCTTCTTGGCAGGGGACATGCTTTTGAGGTTGTCATTTCTGAAAGGAGTTGCATGTGGGAGAGAAGATGGGAAAGTAGTGGAGTAAAGGGGTGGATACCCAGCTATAACATCACAGAGCTATTTTTCTGTGGAAAGACACCTACTGTCAATTACAGGAAAAAAGATGTTAGGAGTAAGTAAGTATAGCGATGTGTTACTGATCCCTGTAAAAGTGCCAGGTAAATAAGGAGAACTTCACAGTCAACAGCTGAAGAGGGAGGCAGGGTCAGGAGAAAGAAGTTGTTACTTGACTCCTTTCAGAAAAGAGCAGTTTCAGTTCTGTGAAAGGAGGAGGATCCAATCATCCTGGGAGTGAGTATCTCTCTCAGAACAATCCCCAGCTGAGGAAAAATGTTTCTGTGATATAATTTAGAAGGCTTGGTTGGCTAATGGTTTCACAGCTGATGTGGGGGGAGAATCTCAGAGTAATGTAAGGAAGTGAGCTTATGATGGCTGTGGAATATGCTCTTTGAGGAGTCACTGACAATCAGTGGTTTGCTGGTTGAGGAAGGAGCTAAGGGATGTTTCATACTGCCCACCGACATGTTGCTTTGATTGTGAGCACAGTGATCAGAACCTTTGCTCTCCTCCTTCTTGCTTGGTATTCTTGTGGATTTGACAGAAAATACTTGTGATGAAGCACTCAAAGGCCACTGAAGCTTCTGAAATGGATAGTAGAAGCTGGTTGGACTAGGCGGCTTGCTACTGCTACCTCATGTCAGAAAGATTTATCTGCAGAAAACAGAGGTCATGTGCTGCATGGAACAAGCCAGGGTTTTATACCACTCTTTATGTGAATATGAGAAGCCCAAACAAAGGGAACAGCCAGTTGGCAAGCAGGCTGAGAACAGGGGCATAATCTCTCCAGAGAAGTCAACACACCTATCTCAGCAAAGACACTAAGCTCATCATTTGACATACATTTCTATCAGCAGCAGATGTTGCCTCCACACCACCCTCTCAGTTATACAAACACAGATGACCCTGGAGCCATAAAATGACCCACATCAAAGAGCTGGGGCAGATGACTGCTATTTTAAAATACCATCAATATACATGCCCTTTTTCATTAAAATACTGTCAATATTTTCAGCCCAACCTCAATCCCAATATTTAACCCCTTATCCAGATCACCACACACTCCTGCAAAAAGCTGTACCTGCATAGCCGAGGGAGTGAGGCAAGGCAGCAGGGAACGTGAGAGGGTTTGAGCAGTGAGGGCCAGGCTAGGGCTATTTAGCCACTGCATGTGAAGACGGGTTCTAGTGGGGCTCCCGTGGTCTGCAAACCACACAGCTGATGGAGTGTGGACCAAGAGAAAGCAACTGCCGTCAGGAATCCAAAAGAAGTGCCGAAGGAGTTATCCATGGTAATTGCTACGAAGTCTAATCCAGCTGCAAATACGATTGCTAGAAATCAGGAAAACATTGTTCAGAGCACCAGGTGGTATCGGTAAGATAGAGGGCCTGCAGGATGAGGGCTCTGTGAGCTTTGAGGAGTACTGAGGAGCTCATGCCCAGAACTCTGTTAGACTCTGTTGTACTAGCACAGACTAAAAAGACTGTTTCAAATCTAAAGATGTGTGAAATATATGCAGAGAATGCTAAAGGGAATGTATTAATAGACTTGTCAGAGTTTTTTTTGTAGCATGCTTTATATAGGTTGAGACTTTTAGACAAAGATCAAAAAGAAATGACAGGAAAAGAATAATCAGTGGAAATGAGTGTAAGAGAGAAGTGGTCTGAAGAGCAAACTTTGCACCTCCACAGCTGAAGGTGGTCTTAAAACAAAACCAGACTGGCGTGAGGAAATTGCAAAATAGAAGAAAACCTATTACATAGGTTGGTTAGATGTGGTTGGCCTACAAAGAGAGACAAATGCAATATTTCCCTGTATTCCATTTATGCAATTAATTTTTTAAGATGGGTTTTGACCTGAAGAGGTGTTCTAGGAAGACTGGATTCACGTTCTTGCCTATGTTCCCGCTTGCAGGTTGAATGAGACCCTCACTCCTGTGAGACTTTCTCCTAACTGAACTTCTAAAGCTTAGGCAAGATTCAGCCCTGGGCTATATTTATTTTGTCTTGTAACTACCACACCTGCTTATTTTAAATTTTATTGGCCAGGAGCCTGACTATAACTATAACCTATTTTGCCTCATATTTATTTCACCAGGAAACCTATCCAGTGTTGGAGCTTGGCTGAAACTGGCAAATTTAGGATCTGATATGTTGATAAGGATAATGAATCCAAATTAAATGGTCTGTGCAGGCAGAATTGAGGGAACAGCAATCTGAGTAATTTTTAAGAAACCTCAGGTAGGGTTACAGGGCAATATAACACTGCAGGACTCGGGACTACTTTCTGCTAGGTTGCTAAAGGCCATTGTAGGGTGGGTTTGACCAGGTGTCAAGCTTTGTGTGTTCATGAAGCACAGATGTTCTGAACATCTGAATGATCCCCGGGGTTCTGGGCAAACCCTGACATGTCACAGCCGTTCTTGAAGGAAAAGAGATGTCAGCTAAAGCAGTAGCTGTTTAATGCTGATGCTGTGGGGTTACTAGCAATGTGAAAACGTTTTGTGCGATTACATATTAAATTGTTCTGCAAAATATTTGTACATAAAATAGCATTCCTTAATGACTGTTTTATGAGTTTGTCTTTGGAAAATCTAAACATTTACTACAACAATACATTGAAAAATAGCTCCCTGGAAAGCATTTAGTTCTGCAAACACTTTGAGTGTTTCCCAGCCTGTTCTGAACATGGCCCTAGGGCTTGCCTTTACTGTTATTTATCTCTGTATAGAAAAGGGGGACAGGTGTAGAAGTCTGGTATTAGTCTGCGCTAAGCAGACATGAGTTTGGCACTCCCATGAGCTTCCAGTGTGGCCTCAGTCTCTCTGTGGCTTTAAAACCCAGCTATAAAATATAAAATCCTGCTTCCCTGGGAAGTTGCAAGACACTTGGACTGTGAAGCAATCCTGTTGCACGGGAGAGGAAGACAGACTAGTCCTCAGGTCATTTAAGAGTTGTTTTGCCATACTGCACAGAAGACACACAAGTGCAAGACATTGTCAATGACAATCTGTATCCTAAAGAACTTTTCCAGAAAACAAGTGGATGAGAATCAGAGTTCAAAGGAGAGGGTGTGATACAGATTCTGTATGCAGCTCCTTAGCCAGCCCGCAGCCCTGACCATCCTCTGCATTGCTGTTATTAGCTGGTGCTTCAGTGCTATGTGATACATGACAGAGACATTGTAAAGGAGTCTACAGTAGGGACTTTACTGGTTTCACTGCAGGTTTTTGTCTCCAGTCGTAAAGGGAAGTGTAGAATCGAGAAGCAAAAATGGAGGCTGCAGTTGACAAAGCAAGGGTCGATGGAAGGATAACAACTATCAACCAGGACTGGTACGAGGCAGGATTGAATTTTGAAGGGCTTTGAAGGTGAGAACAAGGAGTTTGCATTTGGAGCAGTGGAAGAGGAGAAATGACAGAGAACTCTGGAAAACTCAGTGATGTGCTCAAATGAATGAACTTGAGACAGTTCCAGGTGCTCTAGCCAGAGCGATTACAGTAGGGAAGATGCACGAGCCTTGGCTACGACTTTTGGCAGAGCAAGCTGAGATGAATTGTGATACTTTGGAGATGCTGCATGAGACAAATCAGTGACATTTAAAGCACAGCAGTATCAACATCATCAGTAAAATTAGCAGTAAAAAATAAACTCCAGACTGTGCATCAACACCTTAGACTGGGGCTCCCAGAGCTGCTGGTGTGCAGAAGCGGAGACCCTTGAGTTCTCCAGCAGCACTCAGGTACCACTTGCGGTGGTCTGCCTACTAGTCATACGCATACCCCTGTTTGGGAACCCGTGCCTGCTGCCCCTTCCCCGGTGAGACACTTTTGCTGTATATCAAAAAGGGAAAAGAGATTCATCTGCCTCCGTGAGTCAGCAGAACTGCATTAACTCTTTCCAGAAGTCTCAGTGCCAGTGAGTGGGGCTGAGTCATCCAAGCAGACACAGCTAGCCTGATGCCCACCTTTTCCTCGAGCTGGGAAACAGTCCTAAGGTGTCAAAGAGAAGATGGTTACATTTCCCATTCCACTCAGCAGTCCAGCATCATAATTATTTGCAGAACAACTGACAGCCTGAGCTTCAGCTAGCGGATTCAAAAAACTGTCAGCTGTTTTTGGGTTAGATAGGAATGAGATTTAAAAGGAAAGAAAATGTTCTTCGTTTCTAGGGAACTCGCTAGTTCACACTACCTATTTTCCCAGCAATGGCCACAATCAGTATGACATTGCAACAATTGTCTGAGCCATAATTAGGCACTCAAAACCCAAGACTAGTGCTCAGACATCTCTGTTACACCTTTGCTAAGCTGGAGTAGCTTCATGGAAGTCAAGGGAGTCAGAGCTTCAATTCCTAACTTCCAAAGCACTCTTGTCCTAATCCAGCAAAGTCAGTACATGAACAAGGCAACTGATTGCTTTCAGCAGGACCATTGCACTCATAAATGCGATTCTGTATGATATCAAGGACTGAGTCCTTAATGCAGGGGTACACAAGTAAGAACAAATGCATGTTTCAGCCTTTAAACCTGATGCATTGAACAAGCAGCAGAGGAAGACAGGCTTTTCAAAGCCAAAGATTTTCTATTTTCATGCAAATATTCCCAGTGTTCTGAAGCAGAAGGAGATAGAAAATACATGTGGTATGAACAGCTTGCTCTCTGAAAGATCGATATTCACTCAGCGTTACCTACTCTTTCCATGAACTAATAATCACAAAACAAGTAGGGAATATAGCCTCTGATGTTATGCGCCTGGTTCTTCACTGAAATGACCGGGTTTAAAAGGTGTGCCTGGGTTTTTAGTACATCTTGGCTTGATTCTGCAAATTAAATAGGGACACATATCAACCCTAAGATGTGTTTTCTTTACCTGTTAGATCTCTATCTACCTGCTAGTAGAAATGCCATGGTTCCCTGGTTTCCAGGCTCTGGTATACACTTCCCAAACCCTAGAGGAAGTCTCAGTTATGAGAAGGTGACATAGGCATGTTTGTGCTATTGGTCACATCCATAGAGGTAAAAATAGGATTTAAAAATAATCCCCTGGACTCTTACTGCAAGCCAGGAAAATTTAATTAGTTTCTATGGGATTTCTGTGTGCAGTGACAGTGAGGAATGCTGACACCAGTGGACCACTAGAATAAAGAGGATAATCTGAGAGAGTTTATAATACTTTAATTAGCCTAATGCCTTATGAGAATATTATTTCTATTGTATTGTCTGCCTGTCTGAATATTTAATTAGCTCTCATCCCTGCCATAAAATGCTCACTGGCTACATTTTCTTCCTCATGCCAGATCAATAGTGTCTGTAAGCAGCAGGTCACATCAGAATCTATTTTTCCAGCTTTGCTGAATATGTACAAGTACAATGCTAGAAGAGAAAGGAGCATACTCTCTCAGCACAGGGAAGCAGTTTGCTCAGAAATCTGTAGGATGACCTGAATATCCTGTTTTAGAAGTTCTTCGATTTCCTTTAACTTTTGTTCGTGCTTTTGCTGTTTGTTTTTGGTTTGTATCTCGTCACTGATGTCTGCCAATACGCATATTCCTGCTTACAGTTAATTAAACAGATGGCTTCTCTGTGCTACAGTGATAGATGCTAATCCACTGATCATGGCTTGTTGTGAGGTATCTTTGAATGGATGTCAGAGCTTTAAGTTTTATGTACAGTGCCATGTAACATATACAATGTAACAATATAATTTAAAAAAAAAAATCATTAATCTTGGAGTTTCATCCCTGTTTTCTACTTTGGTCTGTTATCATCCCTGTACAGTTTTTGTTTTCTAGTATGCTGATGTCAAATCCTTGCTTAGAAGGCTGGACCTTGACTGACATGCTTAGAGGTTACAGAACTTTCCCCAGGCAGCATGGGTTTTCTGCCTGCAGTGTCTGAACGGGTACTCCCAGTCCTCCTATGATTTGTACCTACCAGTTCTGGAACAGTGTAACTGGGACTCTAAATTAGAAGTCTCTTGGTATGTAAAATGACCAGTATAGTTTATTTTCACTTTCTGCCAGCAGCTCTGCTTAAGGGGACATACTGGATGGCTGGTCCCAGGAGACAAGGAACACAGTTTCAGCTTAGGGACACATTTATCTCACTTCTATTTGCCCTGCTTCTAGCCTACAAATAGGAAGACAGATTTGGTATGTCGGCGGTGATAAGAAGGAAGACGCAGAAATGTTGACTGAAGGTAGTTGCTTGTTAAACTGGTAGTTGCATAAGAGGAAATACAGAGCTTAGTGTCACATGTTAACCAAGAAAAATCAAGATATTTGTGTCTTACAGAGAAAATCGTGTTATAGGGACAAAATTAGGAAGAAGTATGGAGCATAAGCCTTAGTCAGTCTGCCAGAATTTTTGTTTTTTATGTGGTTGGAGGAGGTGGGTATTAGACACTCCAGCTGTTCTCCCTGTTGTCAAGTACACCGGTAGCTGGTTTTCTCTAGAGATTTTACAAATGCTGATGCTATTTTTGCTCTGCATTTTTATACTCTCGAGCACACACATAAGGAACAAAAATGAGTTTAATAAACAGGACTTACTGAGGCTCTGCTGATTAGTGAAGATGAACATGGTTAATTATTTAGCGTTATTTTCTTATTCAAAATAGTGTCTTTAGCATCAAACATTGACATGATACGTTATAAAGATTTCCTCAGTGGTAAAAGCAAATTATATCATTTAAGCAAAATTGTCCATGTAACTTGAATCTGAAGCTTAACTGACACAGAAGGCCTTGTGACAGTCCTTTGTACTGGAAGGAAATTTGACACAAGAGCAGAACTGGGATTTCTTGTGCCACTGTTGAAAAGAGGAGCTTGAGGTATGCTTGAAAAAGACATCTTCAAAGGCAAAGTCCAAAAACAGTTTCAAGGCAGTGGAGCTGCTTTTGTGAAAATTCTTATTTACTATAACCAGAACTGGTTTGGACTAAGGTATCTTCCACAGGCAATTCTGACACTAAAAAAATGAATACAAAAACATTCTGAAGTAGAACTGAAAAGTGAAATTCCTCAGGATATTAAAATTCTAAAGAGATTTGTTTCCAAGCTATTGTTGTATGGATTTTAAAGAGTTGGCTTACTACCATCGTGTCAATAACAAAAACTACTTTGTGCCAACTGTACTATCTTGATTAATTTTGCTTATACTTTGCATCAAATTAATGTCTCAAATGTCACATATCTGCAATATTATGTTTACATATTATCTAATATTATTTAATACAAAATATGGAAGATAATACATACGAAAGCCAATATCAACCAATAACATCAAAAGCGGTTGTATTTTATTAAACTAAGCAATTCTGCAAGATCACAACAAAACCAAAAGGGTGCAAGGGTTACATCACTGAAAACTGAACTGGAAGGTGGCAAATTGTCACAGAATGGTTTGATCTCGACAAAGCTACATTTTGTGCCAACTTTGCAGACCAGGCCTTTGGCTCATTTACACACCTAACACTGCCCTGATTATTAGCATTGTTAGAAGAATCTTTTGCAGGGATTTTACTCTTGGTCACTCACAGATGGTCAGATTCTTCTAGCCCTCCCAATACACTGTTCCAATTTGCCAGGGCTACAAAGAGGTACTGATATGAATGCTAAACAGTTCATTCAGAAGGCCAGGTTTTCCTCTGAATACAGGGTTTACATCAACATCATCCTGTTGATTTTGACAGAGTTATTTCTGATTAAGATACATAAGAGTGGAGAGGCTTGAGACCATAAATTTGATTGCAATGCGGCCAGGCATCTGCTGAAATAACAGTATTCTCTGTGATTTCAGTAGTAATTTTTGGGTCAGATTTTTCAGCTACTAGAAACTGCTTTTGAAGTCAAATCCATTGAAAAAGTATTTGCTTCACAGAAAGTATTTGCTCCGGAGTCCCACAGAGACTGTCAGCACTGAACGAACAGCTCCAGGAGCTCAGCACTGAAAACGATCATTGTTTGTATAAATGGAATACCTGTAGTATTACTGCACCTGGATCCATTCAGCTCGCTGCAGAGAAGTTACAAAAGGCACTAGAAAAACTTATGGATGATAACTCTGGCAGTGCTATTACATATAGCTAGTCCATGAAACTATTCCAAGAGTTGAAAGCCTATACCTGAGATGGGATGACCCCATATATACATATACACACATATACATGTATATACATGTATACACACACTTATGACCAGGTGACCTGCCTAGTGGATGAGGGAAAGGCTGTGGATGTTGTCTACCTGGACTTTGGTAAAGCCTTTGACACAGTCTCCCACAGCATTCTCCTAGAGAAACTGGCAGCTCATGGCTTAGACAGGTGTACTCTTCGCTGGGTAAAAAACTGGCTGGATGGCCGAGCCCAGAGAGTTGTGGTGAATGGAGTTAAATCCAGTTGGCGGCCAGTCACAAGCAGCGTTCCCCAGGGCTCAGTATTGGGGCCGGTCTTGTTTAATATCTTCATCTGTGATCTGGATGAGGGGATTGAGCGCACCCTTAGTAGGGATGACACCAAACTGGGTGGGAGTGTTGATCTGCTCAAGGGTAGGAAGGCTCTACAGAGGGATCTGGACAGGCTGGATTGATGGGCTGAGGCCAATTGTATGAGGTTTAACAAAGCCTCAAAGTGCTGGGTCCTGCACTTGGATCACAACAACCCCATGCAACGCTACAGGCTTAGGGAGGAGTGGCTGGAAAGCTGCCCGGCAGAGAAGGACCTGGGGGTGCTGGTGGACAGCCGGCTGAACATGAGCCAGCAGTGTGCCCAGGTGGGCAGGAAGGCCAACAGCATCCTGGCTTGTGTCGGGAATAGTGTGGCCAGCAGGAGTAGGGCAGTGATGGTGTCCCTGTACTCGGCACTGGTGAGGCCACACCTCGAATGCTGTGTTCAGTTTTAGGCCCCTCAGTACAAGAAGGACATTGAGGTGCTGGAGCGTGTCCAGAGAAGGGCAACAAAAGTGGTGAAGGGTCTGGAGAACAGGTCTTATGAGGAGTGACTGAGGGAACTGGGGTTGTTTAGTCTGGAGAAGAGGAGGCTGAGGGGAGACCTCATTGCTCTCTACAACTACCTGAAAGGAGGTTGTAGTGAGGTGGGTGTCAGTCTCTTCTCCCAAGTAACTAGTGATAGGACAAGAGGAAAAGGCCTCAAGTTGCATCAGGGAGATTTAGATTGGATATTAGGAAAAACTTCTTTACTGAAAGAATGGTCAGGCATTGGAACAGGCTGCCCAGAGAGGTGGTTGAGTCACCATCTCTGGACATGTTCAAAAAACGTGTAGACATGGCACTTCAGGGCATGGTTTAGGAGACATGGTAGTTTTGGGTTGATGGCTGGACTTGATGATCTTGGAGGTCTTTTCCAACCTTAATGATTCTATGACTCTATGATTCTTTATATATTATATATAGATAATATTATGTTCAGATGGAAACTTCTCTTTCATTTTCCCATTGCCTGTTCTATAAAAGCCAGACTCAGACAAGGACTGAGCAATGTTGAAACCCATTGTAACTGAGCTCTGAACAGGAGGCAGTTCCTGGCCCTCCATATTCTGTCCCCAGCATGGTCCAGTGGATGGGCCATCAGAAAGGGCCCTGTGGTGAATCCTAATTCTTTGATTAACCTGCCTGATAACTGTGGATGGAACAGGGTGCTTCACTCTGCCACTGCTTCCTCCAGCTTTGACCTGTGCCTGCAAGCAGCTGGGAATATGTTCTGCATTTTGCCCTATGTAAGTGTACAGAAGCACAGAATAGCTTGAGTTAGAAGGGACCACTGGACCGCTTTGTCCAACCCTCCTGCTCTGATCTGGGTCAACCGAAGCAGGTTGTTCAGGACCATGTCTGGTCAGGTTTTGAATATCTCCAAGGACAGAGACTCCACAACCTCTTTGGCCAACCTGTGCCAATCTTTGACCACCCATATTTAAGTGGAATTTTCTGTATTTCAATGTGTGCTTATTGCCTCTTGTCCTTTAACTGGATAACACTGAGCTACAACTCAGTGGGTACCACTACAGCACCTAGCACAATGAGCACTAGTCTTGGTGGTCCCTGTAGGTGCCCCTGTAGTCCAAAAAAACCATAGAGAAATAACAGTAACAATCATGCAGGATTTCTCTCCCCAGCATTCCCAAAGGCTTCCAGTACTTCTTAATTAAATTGAATAAATAGTTCTTTTAAAACCGTAGACATTGCTTGAAATGAGCTCAGTGCTGATGGAGTGGGAACTGGGAGCATCACCACACAGGAACAGAGTGAACCTCCTTGGTTGCTGGAGCTCCTTCTGTGCAGCCAGAGGAGAGACAGGGAGAGAAGGACAAAGTGAGCCTCAGGCACTGGAGTAACAATACCTGCGTGGGGCAGGAGACCAGCTGCTGGTCTCTAGCAGCCCACTTTGGGAGCTGGGGGCTCTGCAGGAGTGGCTTGGCTCAGTATTCCTCTCTTCCCATCCTTTGCCTGAAGTTTGCCATAAAGGTGAAACCTAGCCTTACTTGTCAGGAAAGAATGAAATGATCCCAAAGGTTAGCAAAGCACTCAGAGACCCTTTGGGAAGAAAAGTGCTACATAAATAGAAGCTGATTCCTACAGGTTATTAATAGATGTATCTGCAAAAGTAATGTGCAAACTACAAAGGAAAGATCATTCTGAGTTAAATTACCATAATTTTTTTCACTGCTGTCTCTTTTCAGGAGACCTGGATAATACTGCTAACAATGACAGGTTGAATAAGAGACAGGGTTTGTGTGGGCCAGAGGTGGGAACAGAGAAGGAGACTAATTATATCTTTTTTAACCTTTGCATGCAGCTGGGCAGGATAAAAACGAATTATGCAACCAGCAACTGAGCTGTTATCCCAGTCAAGGCTGCAAAATGGTGCCCAGGTTATCTAGAAACATGATCTAAGCTGCCCCTTTTCTTCTGGATCTAACCACTTTACAAATCATTAAATAAAATGGGTATTTTCTGCATGCTTGTGCTGGTTTTGGTGAGGATGGAGTTAATTTTCTTCATAGTAGCTAGTATGGGGCTATGTTTTGGATTTGTGCTGGAAACTGGTGATAATACAGAGATGTTTTTGTTACTGCTGAGCAGTGCTTACACAGAGCCAAGGCCTTTTCAGCTTCTCACCCCACCCCACCAGCAAGTAAGCTGGGGGTGCACAAGAAGTTGGGAGGGGACACAGCCGGGACAGCTGACCCTAACTGACCAAAGGGATATTCCATACTGTATGAAATCATGCTCAGCATATAGAGCTGGGGGAAGAAGGAGGAAGGGGATCAGAGTAATGGCATTTGTCTTCCCAAGTAACCGTTACCCAGGATGGAGCCCTGCTTTCCTGGAGATGGCTGAACACCTGCCTGCCCGTGGGAAGGCATGAATGAATTCCTTGTTTTGCTTGTGCATGCGGCTTTTGCTTTACCTATTAAACTGTCTTTATCTCAACCCATGAATTTTCTTCACTTTTACCCTTCCGATTCTCTCTCCCATCCCACCAGGGGGGAGTGAGCAAGCAGCTGTGTGGTGCTTAGTTGCCGGCTGAGGTTAAACCACACCAGTCATTTTTGGCACCCAGTGTGGGGCTCAAAGGGTTTGAGGTAATGACAGATTTGATTGGAATGTGCTAGATCAAATTTATAGCTGTTATTGCTGTTTAGCTGGTAATTGCCAGGCTTCTGTGCTTGCCATGGGGCTTGCTTGCCTTAATGTATGTTAGAGTCTAGTGCTCGTTAGTGGCTGCTTTTTGCTTTCGCTGCTTGCTGTACTGCTCTACTGCTTATCACCTTATTCTGCCATGCCTGGGAACATTCTGATAACAGCAATGGCCATATGCCTGGGCTGGCAGATGGCCAGGGCATTGCTGCTGTTTCTGTGCTGCTGTGCTGGACAGGCTGGAACTCCAGTGTGAACTCAAGTTGAAGGGACTGTGACCTGTGGAGGAGTCCACGTGGGAGCAGGCCACCCCAAAGCATCTCTGACCGTGCATAAGTCCACACCAGAGCAGGTACATCTCAAAGCATCTGTGGCTGTGGTTATGTCTGTGCTACAGTAGGTATATCTCTGAAGGGATCGTGGCCAAGGATAAGTCCCCGCTGGAGAAAGTACACCTTGAAGCATCTGTGGTTGTGCATGAGGCCATGCTGGAGCACCTCAAAGCATGTGGCCATGACTAAGCCCATGACAGAGCAGGTACTTCCCTGGAGGGAATGCAGCCATGGGTAAGGCCATATTGGAGCATGCTTACTTCTGAAGAGACTGTGGCATAGATAAGGCTCCACTTGGAGCAGGTACTCCCCTAAGGGACTGCAGTCTGTGGATAAGCCCAAGCCAAAGCAGGGGCAAGGGGAGGAGTTCATTGCAATGTTAAACCCTATAGTCTGGTCCAAAGGGACCAGGGGTGGAGGCTGTAATGGAAATAGCTTTAAATTATTGTAACCTATGATTTGAGTTGCATCTTATAGGAATTACTATAGCAGGAACCACCTGAATGAATGGAGGAGAAGCCTTACAAGAAGCAGTGCAAGTGCAGCAGTGACCCAACCCGAGCTGGCTTTGGTGCCCAGTAACTCCACGCAACACACATCTCCTGTGCTGAGTGATCACCATAACAGATGGAGCCCAAAGTCATGGACTAAATGAACTCAATGGACATTTTGTGGACATTTTACAAGGGTGGTCCATAGACTAAGTGAATGATATCTGCGTCTTATGTCAAAGAATGGGAAGGGGGTAGTGGTTAATGAGGATGTATTGGATAGCGTGGGACCTGAGCATGATGTAAATGATATGGAATAAGGGGTGGAGAACATGCTGGTTCTGGCTGGGATAGAGTTAATTTTCTTCATAGTAGCTAGTATGGGGCTATGTTTTGGATTTGTGCTGAAAACGGTTACTGCTGAGCAGTGCTTACACAGAGCCAAGGCCTTTTCTGCTTCTCACACCGCCCCACCAGCAAGTAAGCTGGGGATGCACAAGAAGTTGGGAGGGGACACAGCCGGGACAGCTGACCCCAACTGATTAAAGGGATATTGCACACCACGTGATGTCATGCTCAGCATATAAAGCTGGGGGAAGAAGAAGGAGGAGGGGGTGTTCGGAGTGATGGCATTTGTCTTCCCAAGTAACCATCAGGTGTGATGGAGCCCTGCTTTCCTGGAGGTGGCTGAACACCTGCCTGCCCATGGGAAGCAGTGAATAAATTCCTTGTTTTGCTTGTGCATGAGGCTTTTGCTTTCCCTATTAAACTGTCTTTATCTCAACCCACAAGTTTTCTCACTTCTACCCTTCCGATTCTCTCCCCCATCCCACTCTGAGGGGAGTGAGTGAGCCGCTGGGTGGTGCTTAGTTGCTGGCTGAGGTTAAACCACAACAGTTCTTCGCCTAAGGCTCATGTAATTATCCTTTGGACAAACCAAAATGGATTTATCTTACTTGCTCTTACGTCAACAACGCAGAGGATGAAGGGCAAGCACTGATGTGGTATGGCAGACCTGGGAGTAGCATTCTTCAGTGTACCTTTTGAAACCTCCTGGGTTTAATAGGTTAAAGATGATGATACTGCTTTTACAGTCACTCAGATGTATCATTTGAACACTTTATTGTGTGGTATTTATTCCACTTTTATGTGTGTTTTGACACAAAGCTTTGTTCAAGGGTTGGAGCTGGATGGGAAGGTGTGAAGGGGCCTTTAATACCTGTATTGCTCAGCAAAGTAGCAGGTGTCTGACCAGAAAGGGAAAGAGCCTCTTTGCAGGCAGCAATTATGAAGAAATGGAGGAATACATTCCCATGAAATAAGAACTCTTTTCTCTCTGCTCCTTGACTTTCTTCCTCAAAATTCAATTCAAACTACAATTCAAGATATGTGGTCTATTACTGATATCCTACAGCTCTACCAATTTAAAGGGGTTTTGGCATAAATTGAAATCATATCCTGAGCAAAGAATTTGACCCTTCAGTCTTGAATTTTTCTGAACTCTATTCCCACCATTTTGCAGTGTCATCTGTGCCCCATACCAAATTAAAGCTGTCTGTATCATACAAAGTGCTTGTTATGAACAGAGTTTTTTACGTTGCTCCGTAACACTTCAGCCAGTTAGCCCTTTCCTGGCTGAGCTTATCAGAATTGAACTCTGTAGGCTAAATGAAGTGTCTTTGAGAATCTGAACCCAAACTTTGCTCAGTTTTGTATTAGTTCCCTATCTCTAATTTGGTCCAGTAAAGTATTTATTAACTGAGTGACCAAGGATACTAAAAGGCTTTAAAACTTGCAGCCTGAGCCAATTTACCTAATTCAAGAATTTTGGCTTCTTTTTATTTTCACTCTTTGTTGTCTCAAGGAAATAGCATCAATTATATCTGTGTTTTAAAAGAGGGTAGAGAATATGTTGTATTTGGTTGCTATTGACTTACAGAATGGAAAGGAGCAATATTTCACTGGAATAGCTCTGCCTGATGGAGTATAAAAGACTATGTTAGGTTAAATCTTCTTGTGGATAACCTGATACCTCAAAGATGAGTACATGCCATTTCTTTGTCTTAAGTAGTGTAAACAGCCAGAAAATGAAGTGGAAATTCTGTACTGAGTAAGATGCAAGACAAATTCTGTTCCTGGAGGTCACATTTTACTGAATTGAGATTTCCCCCCATTCTTCCCTTTTATAATCTGTGGCACCTTCTGTATTTACAGTCAAGAACTTGTGATTTTGTAAATATTTAAACGCTAAATGCTAGGTAAGCTGCTGCCACCTGAGTGACTGAATAAACTAAACTGACCTCACTAAACTGCTAATAATGACCCCATTAAGCAGTATTCTGTGCCAGTATCTGTAAAAAGGCCAAGTCAGGTTTTGTAAGACATCCCAATATAGCAGATCGCTTGATAATTTGGATATAGTGTATAGCATTAATGCTTGTGTTAGGAATTTACCAGTCCTAATATCACCGTTGCTTCTCTAGAGGTATCTGTCATCCACTTGTCTCTCACTTGCTGACATGGCCTTCAGAAGACAGCCCTTTCTGGAGCCCTCATCAGTACATACCAGCATCTGTGACAGTAGGGAACAGTCTCCAGTATCCATGTCTCCTGAATTTGGCCTTAGGCCACATAGTTTTTGTCCTCCTAGCATGTTTAGTACAGTGAGCTGAAAGTGAATGGAATTCCTGAGCTTGTGAAGATCCAGCACATTAAATACCTATAGCTTACTTGTCAGACCAAGCAAGTGAATACACAATCCAATGCTGCGCTCACTTATGACACCTCATGAAGAGAAGTGAGCTCAACATTTTAGTTCCTATTTTTTAAACCTCCATTGGACTGGTAGTGCTTCAGAAACAACCTTGGGACCTTCTGTGATAGCAATATTCTGCTGGATGTGGAACCAGTAAGCCTCAAGGGATGGGAGGGCTTGTGAATGCAACTGCCTCCTCGTGATGTGAAGGGATTAGCAGGTATGCATTGCACATCTATGGCCACTAATGCATATGTTCCTAGGCAAAGGAAGAGCCAATGCAATAAGCATTCTTATCACAAACGCAATCACTACTGCCCACTGGGAGCAAATTTTATTAAGTATATAAGCAGAGGAAATCTAGGAATTGGGGTCACATCCTGAATGCCCTGCAAGATTACCAGCAATCCTGCCCCTGCAGAGAGGTGTTGTGACTGTCTCCGTTATCTGTGAAGAAACAGATGATAGCAGCAAAGCAGATTTAGGACAGAAATCACTGAAAACATTTTGAGGGACTAAGAAATCAGAAATGCATTTGACATTCTTGACAGGAAGAAAAATAGCAGTTGTTGCCTCATATATGTTATTTAATTTCTTCAGGGGTCTTTTGGGTGATAGTGCTGTTGGTTCTATTAAACCAGCACTCAAGGTGAGCAGGAGTGTCCATTCTCTGTTCCCAGATGGATGCTTATACTACCCAGAAATACCATGTTTATAAGCGAAGAAAATTATCCCCAAATCAACACAAATGAACGCAATACATATATTGCACATGACTTGAGTGGGGAGTTGCACTGAAATGAAATCACTGGGTGCTGCTTGCAGCACGTGTGCAATCACTCCAAATGGTTTGTTTAGCCTAGAGCCTGGTGTTGGTTTCTTTGCAGAAGCCAATCTCTCTCGAAAAGGCAGTTTAGACTGCGCATGAACACAAGGCCCTCACTCCAGCTGCAAACGGTGCCGCAGAGCAGTACAGGGCTGTGTAAGGTGGAGCTGGATGCACAGGTGGGGAAGGGGGAGAAGGGAAGAGCCTCATCTTGTGGCCTTGCCAACAGCTGCTTGGTGATGTAGGGGCTGCCTGTGGACCAGCACTGCTTCTCCCAGCACCTGAAATGCCCACCATGGCTGATAGACAGTGAGTGAACTCAATGGTCTTTTAGGATTGGGTTTTCTTCTGAATGGGAGGCACAATCCTAAATTTCTCCTTGAAAGTAAACAAATCAATCTATTTCCAGTTTACTGTTCCAAATCAAGACAGAGAAAGCAATACATAGACTACTGTGCATAGCTCTCCTTCAAGGAGAAAGACTTTTCCATTCTGGGCACCAACAGAGCCTTTGCACTTCAGCCATCTTCCCAGGCAGCATTTTTAATTAAAGTTGTAACTTATCCCAAGGAAGAATCCAGAAAATATCTGGATCTTTTCTTCCTTTCATCAATCCTCTGCCCTAGGCAAGGAGATAATGAGCTAGTCACTTCAAAATAGTGCTCACCATGAGCTAATTTATTTTGTTATATTTTGGAGCTTGGGGGTTAGTATAGACTGAGGATTTCTCCCAGAAATGACAGAACATTTTGAGCTGACTAGAAAGGCAAGCTTGTTTTCTCTAACTATTTAGTCCTTAAGCAGGAGGAAAGGCATCAGGAGCATTGTAGCATTTAGTCAATATACGGATGGAAAATGCAGAGGTGCAGTTGTGGTGTGCAGAGTCAACGTAATATGTGCTCCCTCCTTTCTGCAAGAGGACCTCCTTGTCAAAGCAGCAATGAGTTGCAGCATGTGTGTGCTCTGCATGAGCAGCTGAAAAGGCTTCGCTTGCAAGCACCTCACAGGAGATGTGGGAAGCAGAAGTACCTGTGGCTGTGCTGGTCTTTCTCTCCTTGCTTGGCTACTTCCCCACCATTCAGGTGTAATTATCACCCCCACACAGCCCATTATGGTGCAGAATTTTAAATCCCATCAAATTATTCCCCCTGTCAAATTATTTCGAACTCCTGAACTTCCTAAACTCTCATGATCTAAATTAGTTTCCGTTGCCTCATTTTCTTTGATTACTTTGCTGCTGCAGAGAGGTCAGATGAAAAAATCTGAGGAAAGGGCCAGGGAGCCGAAGACCCTCCTGTGTCTTTGCCCGTCAAGAAAGTTATTCAGGGCCTGAGACTTGCAGACTTTCACTAAGCTGCGGCTGGGGCTGCTTCCCATTTCTAGGAAATCATTAAAGGAAGGGGAAAATGGAGGGGTCTGAGGAGGTAAGAAGTAAACCAGCTCACACTGTTGCCAGTTACTATATGTGCTTGGACTAGATCTTCTCCACTTCTGAGTCAGGTGTGGCACCAGTAGGCATCCTCATGTCACACTGTTGGTATGAGAGGAGGAAGAAGATAACAGCGTATAATTCTCTCCCTGCTGAAAATAAAAGACCTGGTAGCTGATTTCCAAGGGCTTTTTAAATACTTATGGTCTCCTGTTGCCTGTCTGATATTCTGCAGCTTAGCTTTCCACTTGTTGAGCCAATAGTCGCAGCTTAGATCTGCCCTGCCCTTGCTACAGGCTGGCACAGAGCATCAGGAGGCCACGCGGGGCTGGAGGTGCCCCTGCTGCCGCAGGGCAAGGCACTGCAGCTGCGCAGGGCACTGGGTCGGGGGTGGCTTCCCAAGCACAGATTGGGGCCAGAAATGGGCCCTGATGGAGAACAAGGCGCACGGTTGGAAGAGCTCGTCTTGTCACCAGGGCCGGGAGAGATGCCCCTGGAGAGCAGGGTAGGACTCAGAACTTCTTCTGCTGAAGTTAGGAGGCTTCATAGCAGAGAGAGGGTTGCAATATGTCACTGCCCAGGTATGTGACCTTAGCAGAAAGCAGACCATGAAGCCTAAATTCCAGTTTAGGAACTTCTTCATATTTCAGCACTTCTATGGCTGATCCTTTTTCAGGTGGCTGCCGTTTATGTTTTTGACATGAAATTCAAGGGTATAAAACCCCCAATTTAACAAGGTAGATGAACACATTTGCAGCATGACTTGCAGAGGACTGGTCAAGTGCTTAGAGTTACCTACCCAGTTAAGTGCTCATGCTGATTTGAGACCTTGGTGGCTTTTATTTCCTGCCTGCTTGAAACCTTTCTTCCTCCTGGAGAAGCAAGTACACCGAGTCACTGACAAGGGCACTGCAGTATTGATTGCTTTAGAGGCACCTGCAGAGACATCAAGTCACGGGAGGGATGTGTTGGTCCATGGGATGACAAGCGTTGCAGCACTGCAGCTGGGATGTGTATATTTTAGCAAGGCTCCTAGGGGCATGAAGCCCCACCAAGAAGCTCCTGGTGCATAGGGAGCACTGCTACTGTGTTTCTCTCAGCCCAGGATGTCAGAGCAGCTATCTGCCAAGCTCCAGTGAAGCCAACCTGGGCATGCTGTACAGGGTATCACAAAGACGGAGAAAGGCTGTGCAGCTGTGGTGATATCTGAGTCCTCCGTGGAGAAGGAGGAACACATTGCATGAGGAATGACAGGTCCGGAGCAAAGTAAAGGAGATGGAAATAATCTTCTGTAGGGTGAAGCCTGTGACCTCATCCCACATCTGTTTTGCTTGAAATTATTATTATAGATGAGCTAAATAGAAATCTCTTTTCCTCAGAAACTCATAGCTCCACTCGTCTCAAGTTTAGCTTCATATTTACAGGCAGCAGGGAACATTTCTGTTAATTGGAGTCTAGCATCAGGTGGGACTAGCAGAATTTCTACGCAGAATCTTTTAAGGAAAGCAGATAGTTTAAAGAAAACCCGTACTACAACTGTGCCATTTTTACTGGCTAAAATATTTTCTGTGTTATTTGAAAGTATCTGAAACTGAGAGGGTGTGAGTAAAGAGCAGGTGTCATGTGTGATCAATTCACTTCCATTTTTTAGACTTGGGCACTTCTGGAGCTGAAACTTCAAGGAAAGCTCATAATGGGATGTAATCAAAGACCTACAAATACTTGTAGGAATCTCTTGAACAAAATGGCTTTATGAAGTCTCTACTTTTGGTCTTGGAATATGGGGAGAGTTTGTGAAACCTAAGACAGTTGTCACTGTACTAACATTGATGTCAAACCTCCTAATGAATTCAGGCTCTCATTTCCATTCATTGATATTTTTCTTTAGACCCACTCCTAAACTTTAATCCCTTTCTTCACAGGAGGAAGCAATATGTACATTAAGCACAAATTCCTATCTGCCATTGGACACACCTGTTTGTATCCCATCAGAACCAGATATGAAGAAATAATCTAATTCTATATTTAGATTTACCTAATATAATGCTATATTTCTGCATTTCTTGATGGGTTTACATAGATTTTCCTACACTGTGAGTCTCCTGTTGTATATTTATATCACCCTGTAGAGTTACCATTAACACCACCAAACATTCAACCTTGAGCAGTTACAGTAACTGCACAGGACACAGCAAGGAAATCTCTCTATTTATAGTTTAGTAAATCAGAAACCTGCATGGTAACACATGTTGTAATTCAACAGTGGATTTTAAAAAATGCAAACAGAAAACCAGAAGAATCAAATCTAAAATTACACTGACTTTCCTTGAAGGGAAAATATGAAAGGATAGGGAAATCAATGAAAGCTTATCTGATCACTGTAGGTAGACCTTAGTTTTGAAAAAAAAAAAAAAAAAAAAAAAAAAAAAAAAAAAAAAAAAAAAAAAATTATATAACATGCTTTTTCTGAGTGGAGTATCATACTAGATATCGCCCCTTTTTATTCAGCACCAGTGGTGAGGTTTTAACGCAAGTTCTCCGTCTCTGCTCACAGAGAGATCGGCAGCTTGATTTAATAGATCACTACAAATGTTCCAGGTTTGACTTGGAGAAGTTTTCTAAACAGGGTCATTACTGTTGGGTGGTCAGGATGCTGCCAACTGTACAGGGAGCTCACAGTCGTCTTCTGTGTCAAGGAGACCAATATCTGCCCACTGCTCTGGGCAAATGTTCTCTCCTGGCTCTGGTGATGCCACCTGAGGACAACATTGATTCTGCTCGTGGCTGTCCTGGAGCTCGCAGCTGCCCAACACCTGGAGGTATCTGTTTGTCTGCCCACTGCTTTGCTGTGTCAGCTCTGCCTCATCTGCTCTGTGACTATCGGCTTATATTAATCCTTAAAAGCAAGATGACCCCACCAACATTTTCTTCCTGAAGCAGGTGAGGGAGCGTTCCCAATGTCCCTTCCACTGGCAGAGCTGGGGCACTGGCAACCCCCAACACAGATGTGGTGACAGGCAGCTGGGAATGGTACAGCTGTTCGCAAACCGAAAGTCTGTGTATATACATACATATATGTGTATATTTTATGGCCTGAGCATTTCTCCTTTAGAAGATAAATGACTCTCAGTCTACAATGAGCAGACTCACCTCCGTTATCTAGTAAAGTGGCTGCTTCTGCCACAGTCAGAGGAAAACAATGGCCCTTTTCCTAAAGACCTCTCTGAAGTCAGTCCTCCATGACTACACAGAAGGGTTGAGGAGCTTATTCAGTTCTTCTAACCCGAGACAAAGGCTTCCCTGTATGAATGACACCCCCCTCAATGTTGTTCTTAAGGGATGTCTGAAGAATGAAATCAGGATTTAGTTGTTATTTTTAGCCTACCTATTTCCTTTGGCTGTGCTATGAGGTGAAAACCTTCCTTTGTGATTTCAGTAACTAGTTTCCTATAATTCTCCAAAAGAGAGATTTGCGGTCATATATGTATATGACTATACTCGGGAAAACTTGCATGACCCAGAAATGTTTGCCAATATTTAAGGAGATTTGCTGAACACTGAATGGATCTCTATTACAATTTCATGATGTTTTTCTGCAGTCTAGACACTGCTTTTTGTGCTGATTCTTGTAATAAGACATCTTTTCTTGCCTTCACCTCTTCTGTGGTATGCATAAACACTTCTTTAGTGTACGTGTTACCAATTACTTTGTTTTTACTCAATGATTAAATTGTTAAGTTGCATGGATTCAGAAATATCTCCTTTTACCATCAGATTAAATCCTGCCTTTGTTTTAATTCTCCATTCTGAGAGTATTTGGTATACTTATTTTTGGCAGTACACTGAAACCTAAGTCAGTGTTACTTAATTTATAACATATCCTTGATATATTCTGGTCTATTAAACAAAGGAATGTCTTCACAACCTCTTCCGTAGACAAATTATAGCACTATTTGAGTGTCTGCATTTGAAACATTCTTTAGCTCTAGCCCACGTAGGACATTCAGTTCCTCTGATCACACTCCTGTGTGGGATCTGGGTAGCTACACCACAGCAGTTCATCCTGTGCTTCCTTTATGGAACAAGCTTGATTTTGAACTTTAACAAATGAAAGGCGCAAATCTTTTCCTGTGCTTACTATCATTATCTTTGGCTTGCAAAAAGGGAAACAACCAAGAAATGCCAAAAGCAGGGAAATTTGCTGGATGCCAAATGCATTACTGCCAAGAACCCAAATATGTAAAAAGCAGACAATTGGATAGTCAAGGACAAGTTTTCATAGCTCACATAAAAACAAATTATTCCAAATGTCTTCATTTTCCTAGGAGTTTGGTTTGTGTAAATTTGTGTAAGAGTTGAAAATGTTGTTTCTACTCAACAACTATAGGACATATATGAAGATAAAAGAATCTTATTGTCTTTATAAGAATGTGTGATACCATACCTAGATATTGAGATATATATGTCCTTATTATATATAGAAAGAAACTTTATTTTTGACTAGCTGCTGGGGCCTTTCCATTCCTTTTCTAACAAACATACATTTTGTTATTCAGTGTAGGCAAGTTGCATTGGCATTCTTGTCAGAGGTCCACCTCCTCAAAGGTATTTAGGCAACTCTGATGTCAAAGGGAATTTGTTACCTAAAATATCCCAGAGGAGCTGGGCATAAACTCCTCACAAAAAATACAGGATCAAGCCCCATTTACAAATGGCATAATTTGGTCTGATAACTATTTGCCATAGTTGGCCCAAAAAAAGTGGGAGGTGAAGAAAGCAGGGATGGGGAAAAGTAGAGAACAAGAACGAAGAGTTCTGGAATTCCAGAGAAAATGGGAATCCATTCTTGGAGGATTGGAGAAAGCTGAAGAAAGTGTGGGAATAAACCCCAGACATAGTCAAAGAAAAGTCCCTTCAAGACTAAAGCTGAAAAATAAAACTTCAAATGTTAGCAATTACTTTCAAGATGTTATCAGCCATTGCTAGTGTGTTGTCCTGGGGAGAAAAAGGCATTACAGCATCAAAGGAAACAAGGAATGTAATGAAGAAAGAAATTAGAGGAGTAATTTGCATCTATTTGGTGGTACAATCTTCAGAGGCACTTTTGTTAATTAGCAGGTTTGGGCTGAACATATTAGAGTACTGAGAGGCTGGTGGATGTCTCCAGATATGTTTCAAGGCAGTAATTTGGATGGTCACAGAACATTTCTACAGCCTCGCAATTCATCAGCAAAATGAGTTATTTTTCCTTCATCACTTGAAACTTGACAGTCAGAAGGGAAAACGACCAACCTCTTGCAGGAGCCTGTTTCTGTGAGCAAACATAATACTGAAAAGTTCATCTTTTCTTCCAGGACTTCTGTTAAGATGATGGTAATAGCATATTCCCTCTATCCACTCCCATGTGGCCATATTTGAGTGCACCCAGTCTCAATGGTGACCATTTGTTCATCTCTTGTATTGTGGGTTTTATTCTTTTCTTATTATACTTTTGTGAGTGTTCAGAGGTCTAGATATCTGTTCTGAAATAAGTAAATAAATAAAAAAATACATAAAGGGACAGAGAGAGTAATTCCCTGCTCCACTGAAGTCAGTGGAGACAAAACAGCAAGCAAAATTAGCACACTTTCTGGTAGTGTTTATAACTTCAGATGTTACTTAGGTGGATTTTTATTTATTGTTAGCATCTAAAATTTCCAGTAGCAAAAGTTGTGCACTTAAACCCATACATTTTATGAATCCAAAAAAAAGTCGTTGATTTTTAGAGACTTCTTTACATAAATCCGTTCCTCCGAAGCTGAGGTTTGAGTGAAACCTAATTTGTTTTTCTATATACTTTTTTTTTTAACCATAGACATAGAACCTTTCTTCCCTTGTACAGGGAATTCCCCAGTCTGAATTATTTTTCCTTCCTTTCTATGTTTTATTTCCTTCATCTGGGACTTTCTCTGGTCCCCAGGTTCTCCTTTCCCCGGGGTGGGCCTCCTGCTTCAGAATATACCATGTCCCTGCCCCTTCCCTGTGCACTCAGCTCCATTCATTAGGTGGATAATTGCCTGCAACCATTTCACCTGAAAATGATACTTTCTTCCACTCCAATCTCTTATCCCTACTGGAGTCAAATTGAGTCACAGGGTCTAAAATTATCCCTGAGGACAACTCCACAGAAGTAAATACAGTGGATTTAACTCTGTGTTTCCCTATATTTCAAAGATGATTTTTTAAAAATTTCAGCCTGAATATATATGTTTTCAAAACATATTTTCATTGAAAAGTATGAAGGGAAGAGCTCGTTCATTCCCTTCAACTAATACCTATTTTTTTCACACAGCAGCTGCACCAAATACAAAAATCTTGTTTTTTTTAATCAAAACAAGCAGACTGCTTTCACAGCTTACTTGCTTTCCTCCTCATTACTGATCTTTTGCTGTAACCATGGATCTATCCATAATGCCATGTTTTGTGTGTAGTAAACTTCGTGTTGCTGAAAAAGCTCTGACCAAACTTGCTTGGGAGTCTCAGATGAAGATCATTCAAAGGATGTGGCTGAAACAAAGAGGTGTTTCCACAATTCCATAAATAAACCCTCCTAAGTGTAAATTGTGACCATTCCTTTCCCCATCTGAACACTTCAGGCTTTTCAGAAAGCTGCTTTTATATAAGATTAGCGAGCTGTCTCCATGACATGATGCTCTGCTTCTCTTCACCATTAGTTGGGCGTTAGTTGTTCTGGCTGTAAATAGACAGGCACAGATGGTACCGCGACTCTCTGAGCCTCCACACATCTTGCACTGCAGGGATTTTTGTTATTCTTGTTATCTCTCTAGCAGCGCCTACTCTTCCCTAACAGTTTGTTGAGAAGAAAAAGGGAAGGGTAAAGAACAATCAGTCCCTTTCCACTCTGGGACTGCTGAAGGCTTTAGACAGGTCAGCGACATTCATTTTGACTTTTTCCTTTGCTAGCTGAACGCAGCCATGGGCTTGTCAATGAAGCAAAATTTCTGCCAGCCTCACCAGGTGAAATCAGACCT
The DNA here is from genome assembly GCA_031468815.1 of Morus bassanus. Classification (NCBI taxonomy): domain Eukaryota; kingdom Metazoa; phylum Chordata; class Aves; order Suliformes; family Sulidae; genus Morus; species Morus bassanus. The sequence goes on along the minus strand of CM062567.1, from coordinate 49,428,990 downwards.
CCCTGAGACAGCTGAGCAGAACTAGATGCCCCAACGGCATTAAACTGTGAGACTCGAATGGCACATCCTCCCTCAGTGCCCTGCAGCTCTGACCACCGCACTGAAAGAACCATGACAGATAAAAAAGAAGAAGTTGGTATCTTGAAAGACTGTCTTGGTGCCCAGGAACAGTGTTTGCATGAAAAGACGCTGGAACAATTAGCAACACTGAATCTGGAGAGGGCATCGATAAGAAGGACATGACAGAGTCGTATCCCCCACTCCCCATGCGTATCCCCCCCTCCCCATCCCTCCTTGTCACAGAAAAGGTAAAATGGGGGCTGCTCTTTAGTCTTTCATATAACACAAGAACAAGGTGTTAACTTAAAGGCAACAAATTGAAATCTGATAAAAGGAAATCAATTTTATAGAGAGTACCGTTAACCTCCTACAATAACCACTGAAGCCAAGAACGTAGGTTTATATATTTGTATAAATTCTTAAAGTATTTTTTTAATACTTTCTCTATGCCATCTAATGTAAGGTTATAAGCTTCTGTGTCTCTAAAGGAGTCAAGTTACTAGCATAAGCATAAGTAGTCTCCCTTCCCTGTTAGCAGGCAGATCTCCTATTTGTTTACTGTTTAGTTTTTCATCATCTTCCTCTACAGTCTTGGGAAATGGAAGAATCAGTGACATGGTGACAGGTGGCCCATTTACCTGCTCCTTGGCAGCAGTTCCTGCATTTTCACCTAGGAAGTTACTAACAAGAAGAAAACTGGTAAATGTTAGCCAGCATGTTCATGGATAGCTCACCTTGTCCTGGGGCCTCAGACTGTTCGTATAAACCTGCGTAACATTTTCTGGGGGTCCTAAGCTTTTTCAGATATTCTAATGCCAAAGCAATAGACAGAGGACTAACATCTGTAGATGCAGAGCAAATCTCGCTTCCCCGCTGCTCCCCCCCAAAAGCAAGACATCAAAATAGCAGAAACGCAGCTGTGAGCTGGCTCTGGTGAAATACAAACCCAGTCCTCTGGGTCTCATGGTCAGGGGACAGTTTCCTTCCCCAGCATCCACCTCTTTTGTATGACTCCAAACTCACCCACCAGGGCCCCGTAATGATACGGCTTATCTTTATACACGTACTGCTGCAAAACAAAAAAGCCCTCCTCTTACAGGGAGGTACACCCATGTACACCAGCCACGGGTGGTCCCGGACCACCCCCTGCCAGGCTCCTCTTCTGTGCTGCTCTGCCCTGCTCTGGGGAGTTTATCTACATCTGTATTTATCACCCCATCACAGGCCCTATCTTAACCAAGACTGCAATATCCTGTAACAGAGGACAAGCTTGCAGGAGAGGAGAGTGTGATGAAAATATTGCCAGAAGGAATATCACAGCTCACCTCTTTTTTAATGAAAGGATTGACTAAGAACAGTCCATCAAAAGGGCTAGACATCTAAATGATAGATGCATTTCCTAGAATTGCAGTGTTTTGACAGGAAAAACAAAAAGTACCTTAATATTAAATAGAGGCTGTGACTGTCATGTAGAAATAAATCTATGACAATCTGAAGAGGAAGCAGTTGAAGGCATGAAAAGCCTGATGACATTATAAATAATATCATATATTTGTGTTTCCCCAGCTACTCAGTATAGACTGCTATCAGTTCACCCCTTCTGCTGCAGACGTTGGCTATCTCTTAGCTCCCCCATAAATGAGACAGTTTGGACACTGACATGTAGAAATGGGAGGTGCCTCATTTCTCTGCAGATGCCAATGTATGTGGCAAATCTGGGTGAAATCCTGACTGTGTGAATGGTTCAGGATATGCCAACATGAGTTGGAAAAGGCATGTAGACATGCAGTTCTTCTTTGCAAATGTGAAGACAAATAAATATATAATTCAGTTGACCAAGTCAGTGGTGATGGCTTTGAAACCTATGGAGCAGTTATGCTAGTAGTTGGTTTACTCAGGGTTTTCCACACCATTTTTCCTGGTGACTCTGCACAGCTGCTCCCGGGGAAGCTCGCAGACACCCTGCTGCAGAATTCAGGAGATGGTCGATTCCTCCGTGCTTGGTGCCTTCCAGTTAAAACCAGCTGTCTTCCTAGAATCTGTGCATTAGCTGAACACACACGATGAGGATCAATACAGAGCTGCAGAGGGATATTTATGGACATTGGCATCCAGCGTCATCTAAAAGGAATCCTTGCAGGTCTCTGAGACACTCAATGTACTCTCTTGCTTACCTGTTTGTCTCACCAGCATCTCCCACCTTGCCTTTCAGAGTGGACTCTGTGGGAGAAAAAGCCTGTCATCTACCATGCAGTACCACAACAGGGTGGGCCCCCAAAGATGTTAGCTTTGGAGGCTGCAATGGAGGTCTTTAATAATATTCCCAACTTTTTTTGATTACTGCCACTGAATACTGGGTTCGGCCAATGAATAGAGCAGGACTTTAGAGCCAGGTATGCGTGTGCCACTTAAAACCTAATGCTTTGCCAGTAACATGAGCTGCTTGCAAGAGTTGCTAGGTAACCGTAACCTGCTCATAGCTTACATGAGCGAGCGAGATACTTCCGATGATGTCATGCTTCAGATTTGTATTTCACCTCTTAAAAAAGTTTTCTCTCAGTTTCTGCACGAACAGGTGCATGGGGGAGTTCTTCAGTGAGGCAGAACTTACCTGCTCCATCATGCTTATGCAGCTTAATTTTACTCTTGCAAAACATTGTAATAAAGCAAAATTGGCCAGGGATTCTCAAAGTGTGATTTTAGGGGAGAACATATAGCTATTCAGGCCTCTTTTATCTTCTTGACACCAATTCAAGGGCTAACTCCTTGGAAACAGAGACATCTTCATCAGCTACTCCGCTGTATCTGAACAAAATGATGGCTTACTCAGTAGAAAGATAACAGGATTTTTGCAATTATGTTTTTCAAGACCACAAAAATCCAAATATTATGTGCCAGAAACTGACTGAAGCTGGGAGTTATGCCCATTTCAATACTATGTGCCTAACTTTAATATTTATTAGTGAGAGTCTAGTTATGCCAATGTTTGACATTACGAGTGTATGTAGCACATCTTTGACAAGGCAGATGAGAAAAGCTTCTCAAACAAAATGCTTTGAACATGCTGTGGTGAGTATGGGATGGATGAGCAGGAAATCACAGAGTTGCGGAAGATCTAGCAAGTCTGGTCTCAAGACACTTCAGCACTAAACCTGGGCTGAACAAAGCCTGCAAGGTGTGTGCGTCCTCATTCCTAAGCCCAGAGGGGATGCACACTCAAAGCGTGGTGTGTCTGAAGGCTTTCCAGGTGGCTCTCTGCCCATATGGGAAGGCACGGCATGAAGGCAGGTGACTAGCCATGGCTGTCTGTGTTTGACTCCCCTTGGGGTGCTGCAGATGTATTTGTCATTTTTCCTGGCTTCTTCCTGCGGCCTGGCCTATCTGTTTCTCACTGAAAGCCACCATTTTCCTTGGAAGTCCTCTCTTGGGTCAGAGGATGTGCTGTCATCTCTGAACAGGCTGGTCTTGTCATCTCCTGGTCTTTTTCTTCAGTGGCCACCGTGTGCATTGGCACCAGCAGGAGCATCACGCTGCAGTGGTAGCTGGTGCAAGGAAGGAGAAATCAAACCCTTTGTCTCCTGTCCTCCCGCTTGTAACACTTGTGCATCCTCGGGGAGCTACTGATTTCATTCTTGACACTCCTAACTCTATCTACAAGTTGTTCTCTCCCTGTTTGTCTGTCTGATTTGATCTTCTTTTTCTTTATCATTGCCTCCTGTTGCTCTTCTCCCCCACACTCTTCCCCACGTGTGCGAATTCCTAATCAGTGCAGACCGCAGGTCCCAGGCGTGTGCTGTGCCAGGCTGCTGCGACAATTAGCTAACATTTGGAGAGTGCTGAGCAGCACAGTCTCCAGCATGCTATTTTAAGATGCACAGTCTTGATCACATATACCAGTCTACCTGGCAGGAAAGGAACTGAGGCAGAACATACAGCTGATGCTCCCTAGGCTCCAGATGAGTGCCGGTGTTAAATGTGCTGTTTAGCACAGGGAAGACCATTTTCTGCAGAGAGAGAGCAAGCAGGCACTCATTAGGACAGGCACAATCCAGTGGGAAAGATGATACGCCCAACTATCAGAAAGTGTCTGGGTATCTTCACCTATTCAGGGTGATTAGACAAGAAGCCCCCTCCCTCTGAGATGAACTGTAGGAAACCTTTCTGCTTTGTGTTACTTCCACAGAAATCATTGGGACGATTTGCATAAATATGCAAGTGGTAATCAAACCTGGGGAGTTCAGCTGGTTTATGGTACTTTCTTTGTACATGCTGCGCATACAAAGCAAATAGATTTTCACTCTGTTTAAACTGCACAATGTCATTGAATTGAGCAGGGACCAAGGTAATGGAAAGCACATTTTGATCTCCTGCTTCTCGGTATGATACCTCTCCCGGGACATAATACAGTTACTGTCATGGCCAAAGAGTGCAGCAGATCTGCTGGTCCTCTAGTAAGAGTCCTGTTCTTCTGCCTGCAATTTTCTACCTAGGTGAAAGCAATAAGTAAATGAGGACGATTACAACTGCTGATCCTGTTAGGAAACTTTTCTTTCATGTATATTTTACATACCAAGACACTCTGCTAAATTTAATTTATGAGCCAGAAAGAGTCAATAAAGAATTAAGTGACTGAGATTCCTCACTCTTGACGTTTTCATTTTGTTTTCTGCTTGATTCTCTTCTTGTTCTGATGTTCAGAACAAAGATTAACACACACTCCACAAAGCTTCCTGGTATTTTATAGAAAGTACTCGAGGTTTTTTTGCGGCTGTCCAACAGTGGCATGGCAGAGGGCTCCAGAGTTTTACTGAATGATCAAATACATAATTTCAGCCATGTCAGTTCGCATATCATTAAAACTGGGAACTAGAGATTTGATGATTTTTCAGAAGTGAAGTAAATGAAGGCCAGCGTAAGGACTGAACCAAAATGAGGATTTAAGTATCATTCTCTTAATTACCTGACACAATCTTGACATTTTTCTTTTAATGAATTACTTAAGTGCCAGCTAAAAGAAAGTCAATTACCTAGAAATCTGGTAATCATTTATCGAGTTGTCTAAAAACCCAGCACTCCCCAGTTACAAAGTGAAATATTTATGACTTACAATGGTAATACATTCTCAAGGCAGGTGATCAGATTGTACATAAAACAAATCAGGCATCAGTAGTTTAGGAACGTGTCAGTAAAGTCCACAGTTTTGAGGGGCTCATAACTTTCTGATGCAATCACTTTGGGGAATGAAGTTTTTCATTGCTTGGTCCCTTCCTGAAGATGATTCCTTTTAGATATTCATAACCATTCTAGCTGCATATCTATGCTTGAAGAATGCATTATATCAGCATACTGTTTCGTATGATTAACAGTGGTATTTGCTGATGAAAAAAGTATGGTGATATAGGTTAAGAGGGTGCATGTAACTCAACATCTCAAACGCTGAGGGCCAAAAATAAATGCTTCACTGTGCAACTTGATGATGGCAATCTGATATACTCACAGAGGGAAAACATTTTCATTGAAGACAAATTTTTAAGCTGTGTTGGTTTGAGTAATGTGATTTTTCTAAACAAATGACATGTTAATAATTGTTTAATAAAATACTGCAGAAATTATAAGCAGTGTTTAAGAGTACCCTTTCTTGGTTACTCTGGGATTAAGGTTTTGAAATTTTTCACCCAAGTTTTGTATTCTGTTCTTGTCTCCTTATACAGAGACAGCTTGTAGAAACAGTTATGATTTATTATGCTCTAAAGAAAACAGCTTACCTGGATGAAGGCATACTAGGATCAGCTGTTTTTTAATAGTTCACTTTGTGTTTACATTGTGACCGTTAGTTACATTTTTGGTTTTGTAGGAAAAGCCATGTCTGCCCTGGCCCATACAGCACAATTTTCAGCATTTCCATGGTGGCTGTCCCCTGGCTCTGTGGACTTGGGTGCGGAGCAGTTTGACCCTGCTCTGTTCACCTCTGATGAGGAGGCTGGAAGCAAGATGAAAGATGCTTCTCCCCAGCCTGCAACTTACATGGATGCTTTTCACTACAGAAAAGTGACACTGTGAAATTAAAACAAAAGCAAGCGCCCTTCATCCCAGCTCCAAACATTGTTCACAGCTCTTTATTCAACAGCAAAGCTCTTCCAAACAAAGTCTTTCTGTAGGGCAGCTGTCCTCCCTAGTGCACATCCCTCCAGGGAGCTGCAAAGCAGTGGCAACGGGGAGGCTCCCCTGAAGACAACAGCAGCCACCGCAGGGGCTGAGGGACACTGCTCCCAAGCACCCTCCATTGTAAGCATGCCACGATGCTGCCACTGCTGCTTGAGGCAAGAGCCGCTGCTGAAGTTGGCTACGGCCTCTGAGGAAAGTGATGACTGGATGCAGTCTATTTTTATACACTGAGCTTTCATCTTTACACTGATAAAGGAACAGCTGCCTCTAATCTCGCTTCTAAATCCTGGGCCTGGTATGGCGACCTCTCCGGCATCGTGGCTGCTATCCTTAACTGGCCAATGAGACTCAAATGCCAGTTCTTATCCTTATGGCAACTATGTGCAGCATTACTCGTGGGTCTTTTCTGCTGCCTGTTTAATTTTTGCAGTAGCAGCTGGGGCTTGGAAGTCGGAGAAAAACTCAGCAGTCACTCCTCTTGCTAAGCATTTGGATTCACTCACCAGAGGCATGTGGAGGGTTGTTCAGGGCTGCTTTGATGCTAGAGGTTCCACTTCCAGAGACTGTCACACGGTGATGCACACTGCCAGGGGAATTTAAGCACGGATGATTAATGCATACTAAAGTAACTCGTGGACTAGCTGACTGCTATTGCTGCACAAAGTGTGGCTTGTAATATCTCATTTATGTAAGAGCAGTGAGACACTCTGGCCTCGGAAGTCCCATGGGTTGAGTTCACCATTGTCATAAAAAATACGAGGGCATGAGGCTTCTTGGCAGGGTAGGCAAAATGCAGCCCTTCCCACCATGGATGTGACTCGGCAGAGGCCATGGAGGTGAGGCTGTGGGAAGGCAGTCTGCTCTGCCTGTACGTAGATCTGGTCTGGCAAAGAAAATAGTCTCCATACACATCAGCCCATTGGTGTATTTCTGCCTTTTGGAAAGTAAAGAGGGGACCTTTACTTCAAATGTCTGCAAAAATGTGGAAACAGATCTACCGTGTGTGAATAGGGGAATTGCTCAATGCAGGTGAAAGAAAAATTATTTCTGTCTTCCCTGAGATTGGTAGATAAGTATGAAAAGGCCTTCCACCTTCTTTTCACTAACTTTTTCCAAAAGTGAGGAATTCCTTCCTAAAACTTGCCTGCCACATAGTTCTGTGTGGGTCAGTGGAGGCAATGCTGAGTAAAGCCAACTATTTTAGAGGATGAATGAATGCCTGGGAAAGAGGCAGGGGGAAGGTATAGAGCAAGTGTGATACGAGAGACTGGAAAGAGGTCATTTGCTCTTTTTGTCACAAAGAGGAGTTTTACAAAGGGCTTTGCAGTTGGTGCTTGTATCCAGATAATACATATTCTTTCTGATGGTGATGAATTGCATTGGTCAGAAGAGATCCTTTTCCATATATGCAATACAGAAGGCTTGGATGGAATATTTTCTGTTAAAGTGACTGGAGTAGTACTAAAGGTGCAAGCTGACCGTGCCTTCAGAGCTAGTGGTTTGTTGACTTAATATTCCTCTTCCAGGAAAGCTGGCATGCCGAAAGAAGATCAGGCATCCTTCATGTTCCTGGCTGTGGGCTGTGGTTTGCTAAAGCACTCAGGCATTATTCTCATGTGTCCCCTCGCCCAGCCTTCACCCCACAGAGAATACAGTATGTTAAAATGTGAGATATCCTGGTGATAGAAAACATCAAGAAGAGAGATTCATGCTTAAAAATATGAATTCTTCTCCTGACTTAGATTCACCAGCCTTCTAGTCTGAGCCCATAGCCAGAAGTGCTGAACACCAGCAACTCATTTGAAGACAGTTCTTTTATATAAACAAATATATGCACAAATGTACACAGGGAGACATCTACAAACGTTCGCAATTCACTGTACTGACAGAGGACATAACTCAAATGGTATGAGGGATGTGGAAATTATTTTTTGTAGAAAGGAGCAATAAATTCAGCCTCATACAATTCCTACATATTCCACATGGCCTCAGTCACTGTTTAGTAACTCACAATATGAATAATTTTTAAAAGTTATAAAAAATCTGTTTATCCTCTATCAAATTAGGTAACAGAAACAATAGCAGCTTCTATCCCATGCACAAGCAGGGCACCACTGCGTTCCTGGTAGCGTAGGCCTGAGATGTCTGGTTTTCCTCAGGGCCCTGCTCCAGTGATTCATCCATTGTGCTCAGTCCATCCTACCTCCCTTCTCTCCCAGCGTCATTAGTCTTTCTGCTCTGTTGGAGGCACAGAGGAACCCTCCACCCATCTACACCTAAGAAAGCCGAAAGAGCCTTTGGGTCATGTATTATGTGTGCTGAACATACTGATTTGCATAAATATTTTAGTTTTATTTCCTCTGCTGGCAGACTGTGCTGCCAAAAGTTTTTAGTATTTATCACACATGTATTGGGTGCGGTCTTGCTCACCTGTGGTATCCCAAACACCTCTTGCTTTCCAGATGGGAAAGGACACAGAACAGAGCAACTAAGGAAGAAATGTCTCGGGCCCCTTCCACTATATGAAGGTGGTATTAAAAGGGCAGATGCCCAACCTGCTGAGATGGAGACAGGAAAAGAAGTGAAGCTTTCCCTCTGTCACCCTGTGCTATGTTCTAGAACAGCCTTACGATTGAGTCTCTTTAGAGATATGAAGAATACCTACCTCAGACATAATTAAATCCTTTTTCCCTTTTTATTGTACCAGTAATCTGCCCACATACCTTCCACTGAAAAACAGATCACTTTGAAATGCATCACCTGGGCTAATACTTTGTTTTCAAATGCACTGGTCATGCTTGGGTGTTCTTGGTTCCTACTCTTCATGAGTTCATAGTTATCAAGCAATATTAAAAGGTAAATATGAAAGTCTTTTACACCAGCATTATAGTCCTGATCTCTCAGGACAGTCAAAACCTCAGTTTTATTTCTCTGCTACTTTTTTCCCTCAATCTATTTGTACAGTATCTTTTTTTCTACAATGTCCTTAACTAGCAAAGGCTAATCTGAAAGACTTTTGTTCATCAGGCATTGCTTTTCACTAATAAGCATGTCCTATTAGAGCTGTAGTGTTTCTCTCTGGTTGTTTGATGGTCCATCTATGAAAGCTCATGGCCGGTCCACTCAGCTTGAACAAGGAAAAAGTTGGCAGGAGGCCCTTCAAGACCCTGTTCTTCTTCTGCTGGCTTGCAAGCTAGTTCTGAGCTAGTAATTCCCATAAAAAGTAACAGCTTTTATTTTGTGTCATTACTACAGTGGCTCAAGAAGGGAGAGAAACCAGAGGGCGTCTAGCTGAGCCAGTGAAGAAACATCTCTGTGATTAGTGAGTAACTTGTTCATTAATTCCCAGTTCAAAACAATGTTTTCATTACCCAATCTTACTTCTGCAGCCACAACTAGCTTGAGAAAGATTGAGCTGTTTATCTGCAACTTACAATGGATGCCCAAGACGTTGCTTTTTCAAATAATTGTTTTGTATTGCTGACTGATTTTCTACTAAACAGGCACAGTTACTTAAATGATGCTGTGATACTCACACTCTGTCTTCTGTTCAGTTCCAGGAAATTTGTCTCATGAGGGTTAGACATGCTGCCATCTGCATCTGCAATACAGACATTTCTATCAGCGGATATGACCAGGAAAACCTACTGTTTGTGAGTAATTTCTTCTAAAAATAAGCACTGTCTCTTAAAAGTGAAATGGGAGAGTGGCATGTAGCTTCAAAACTATTCTTCTAGTTAGTAGCAGAAAATAACCCACATCTGTGACTATTTTGTACGGCAAATACCATGTGGATGGAGCGGCGTGCTAATCCCCTCCCAGCCCAAATGCAGCTTTTTAACCTCAGTCCCACAGCAGTGCTGGGGCCATTGTCTGGGACCTTCCAAAGAAAGGATGTGAGGGTCTCCAGCCAATGGTCCCAGCTCTGTTCACCTCTGGTGGGTGTGAACTTCCCTTTTGCTCAAATGGTGGAGGGGAGCTGCGATAGCAAGGGGCAGGAGAATGGCACAAGACAACTCAAGCTACTGAGATGGGAATGGAGAGGTAGCATGGGTCTGATCAAGGGTCAGGATTAGACCTTCTCTTTGTTCTGCAGGACCAACACGAGCAGCCTCTATACATGCTATGAATGGCACAGCAAACCTTATTTTGCACACCACTAACCAAGGGACTAAATCAGAACTTATCATCAGTAAAGTAACATGTGACAGCTCTTTTTGTCTCTCTCTCAGCACTAGGTCTTCTGTGCTGCCAAGAGACAATTAAATTGACACCACCTTCTTAATATACTTGCTCTAATGAAAGGACTTTTGTCACTGTTGTCCAACCCACTCGTGTCACAAGTGCTGCAGGACACAGAAAAGAATCATCACTTCTGCTCTGTGCTCAGTCTACATTTCCATCTGAAATAATCCATCCCTAACTCACAGCAGAGAAACTCATGGGAGCGAATAAAAAGCTCCTCCTGGAGGCAGATCAGCCACCGCTAATTCAAGGGACCATTTCCAGCACAGTTCAGCAAGCTCCTGGCTGCACCCCTGCTTTAGCTTCAGACAGGGCTGTTACCTTTGTAAATGCTGCTCAGGCAGTAATACATTAGGCACAAACAGTAACTGCCACTTATCATCCTTTCCCACAGGCGCACAAGGGGAGAAGGTTTTTGTCCCCTCTGTTAGCAACAGGCCATAAAAAGATCGCCAGTTCAGTCTTTGGCACAACTGAGAGGGCAGAGACCTGTGGCCAGGAGGCAGGAAATGGGGCAGGAACCTCTTAGAAAGGCAATAAAAAGGTCAACTAGTTATAATTTGTGAAAATTATAACCAGTAAATAGTCCACCATTTAACCCCCTATTTCTACTGTCGTACTCAGTCATTAAGTCTCACTGTGACGAATGAAATCCTTCATTTGCAGAAGTGCCTAGTTTCTGGCTTGTCTGAGGGAAACAACCTGAAAGGGTTTTTTAAGATTCCTATTTGGTTTTAAGGCTGGGCCAACCCTGTCTCTAAAAATTACAGCTTTCTAACGGGGGCACCCAAAACATCTGGCAACCTGGATTTCCAGATCAGAGAAATAATCACAACTGGCACCGAAAACAGAGAAAACATCTTCAAATGCCCTATGTCTCCCTGTCCCATCAGCGAGAGCTCAAGGACAGTCCATTATCCACCCTTGGTCAGGAGTCAGCAGGGCACTTCTGGAGTCTTGTGCTTCACAAAGTCCATGGAGGAAAAATAATCTTTTTCTAGTCTTTGCTAATGGATTGAACACAATGTGAAGCATTCCTCTGATTTCTGAGAGTAGGACACATAGAGACCAAAACAATTTCCATCTTTCAAGTTGTCATTCTTACCTGTATGCATCTCCTAGCGCCAATCTAGTAAACAAAAGAGAGAAAAGTTTTCACACTGGAACTCTGAGCAAAGCAGAGGGGAGTCTGCTGAGCGGAGGCAACCACAGAACCAGCTGAGGGGCACTGTCCTGGTGCACTACCTGTGCGCTGCTCTGGGCACAGCATCCTCCATCCATCAATTCTGCTGATGAACGGTCTTCAGGGTGTCATGGTTTTAGCTGGGATAGAGTTAATTTTCTTCAATGTAGCTGGTACAGTGCTGCATTTTGGATTTAGTAGGAGAATAATATTGATAACACACTGATGTTTTAGTTGTTGCTAGGCAGTGTTTATAGTCAAGGACTTTTCCAGCCTCCCATGCTCTGCCAGGTGCATAAGAAGCCGGGAGGGGAGGGGGCACAGCCAAGACAGCTGATCCAAATGGGCCAAAGGGATAGTCCCTATCATATGATGTCATGCCCAGTATATTAACTGGGGGGAGCTGGCTGGGGGAAGCAGTGATCGCAGCTCGGGGACCGGCAGCGTCGGTCTGCGGGTGGTGAGCGGTTGCAGCACTTGTTGTTTGGGGTTTTTTTTCCCTTCTCCCAAGGTTTCACCTCTCTCTTTCTTGTTATTTTCCTTTTCATGATATTATTATTATTATTATTACTATTACTGTTTTATTTTAATTATTAAACTGTTCTTATCTCAACCTACGAGTTTTCTTACTTTGGCCCTTCTGATTCTCTCCCCCATCCCACGAGGATGGGGGGAGTGGGCGAGCGGCTGGGTGGTGCTTAGTTGCTGACTGGGACTAAACCACAACAAGGGGCACTTTTTGTTAGGTACGAGCATCAGATGGCAGAATCTGAGCTTTTAAATTAGTCTAGTTTCAGATAGTTTTGGTCTGGCTTGTTTTATGTGATTTCTGAAGCTACAAAAGGCATGAAAGCAACAGAAATTTAGCTGCTGGCATAGTCTGGAGAGCACATGCATGATGCAGTATGGGAGAGAGTTGGGAGGAATTTGTGGAAATTTGGTGGAAGAAAATGACGATTGGTTGTCAAAAAGAATTTCTTTATGAAGTGATGATCTAATCAAAGAAAGTGTTAAGAAATTCTGGCCGCTTGGACAACTACAATTATTTGGGTGAAGAGTCTGCATTGGCTTGACCTGTCCTTCCGCCCCCCAAAACCCAGTGCTCTGGGGCAGCTCTTTCATAAATATTTTACAGCACAGCTCTCTAGGCAGCCTGCAGGCTGAGGCCAGTTTTGTGGCCATTTCTGTCCCTAATGGCCTGCTCCACGGCAGCCCATGTAAATCAGTGAGAAATATTCTCACAGGAAACGAGTCTTGAAAAAAGCCCTGAAGTATAGCAGATAAATCAGCAGCAGTGTTGGCATTGCATAAAGGGCAGGGTGAATAATAATAGCAACAAAGAACTCCCAGCACGCAGAAAGCATGGCAGAGGTTAGGCTCTGCCACCAAGACAGTTGTTCGGGAGAGATTTAAATGTTTTGAAACAAAGCTCAGCAGGGCAATTGTGCAGGGAGCTACTAAAAGGCTCTGTTTCAGCCCCAGCCCCTGGGTGCTGGGCGCTGCCTGAAGATGCTGCCCCAGAGCATGGCCTCTTCAGCACTTCTCCACGTGTTTCCAAGCATGCATGTCCCATAGTCCACCACCCTGTTGCAGGTGGTTCAGTCCACACTGGCAGGCTGTGAAAAATGAAGCCCGCTCCTCAGCAGCCTGTTAAATGGTGCCTCGAGCAACCTGTGCTCTGGCCAGCTCTTGCTCCCTTCTCCGGCAGCCACCTTGGCCATTTTCAGCTCAGTGAGTGGCTCCTTTTCCTACAGAAATTCAAGCCCAGAGCTGGAAGCTGCCACCATCCAACCTCACCCTTCACACTCCCGTTGCAGTGCGTTGCCAGAACTTCCCTTGCAGACCCCAGCCATGTTCCCACTGGCCACCGTATTCCCAGCAAATTCTCCCTGCGTCCCTTCAGGGAAGTCTCAGGGGAACACATTACCACAGCTATCTTCACTGTGCACTGCCTCTTTGGAGTCTGGACAGACTGCAATATTCTCAAATGTGTCTGTTCTTCATGGATTATTTTTGAATTTCTTCAACAATTAATTCTTGCTCTGTACCCTGACTCACTGAGTGCTGTACCTCTCTTAAGTAATGCATGCTAATGATCATCTGCTCTGGATTTTATAGCTAGTAGTGGTGAAAGATGAAAGCCCAATATTGCCTATTATACTGAGGCTAGAGTCAGATATTAAAAAAAAAAAAAACCAAACCTCCAAGATGACATCTGTTGTAGCCAAAGTTCATATATTCCTTCATGAAAATTCAACTACATTAAAAAAAAAAAGGAGGCTTTGCAATAGATGGAGGATGATTCATGCTTAAATATACAGCTGAATGCCACTCAAAAATTCTCTCTTTTCCCTAGTCCTTACTGTTTTGTGAGTCCAGCCAAGGAGGAACTATGATCAGTGCTAAGAAATTCTGTTTTCTCACCTTGCCCTTCAATATTTCATCAGAGATAACAGTAAAATCTGGTGCTCTTTTGACATCATGCAAATAGCATTCCCTGGCTCTCTTCTCCTCTCTCCAGCCTGCTTTATCTTTCATTGCTTAGCAAATCGTCACATGAAGCTAACGTTTAACTGCAAAAATGAAGTGTATGGAGGATATGCATGAATACAGAAAGTAGCAGGACTGTCACTGAATGGCCCTTTTTGGGGAAATTGGCCCCATTTCAGTGGTTAGTGAACAGCTGCCTCCCAGCTGAGATTTTTCAGCTAAAGACAAGGTGATACAAAATCTAGCAAAAACGATAAGAGAGCTGTGAAAACTGGAGGGCTTCTTTCTGGCTGTATTCTGGAATTGCCCAAGCCTGGGCATTTACATCCCAGTGAAGGATGCCTGGGTGTGTATGAGTAGCAGACCTGCTCCCAGCAGCTCCCACTGGGAAGAAACAGGCCCCTGCAGTGAAGGGATGATGCTGGTGAGTGCCAACTAGTAGAAGAAAGCAAAGCTGAAGCCTTGAGACAAGCGCCCAGATTGATGTCTGGCACAGTCTCACGTATCCCTTAGCTGCAGAAGTAGGTCAGAAAACTTAAGAGAGAGATTGTAGCATTTCTATCCGAGTAGCAAGTGCTTCCTTGGATGATCCCTGATTTACAGCTGCTGAGTGTCTTCCCATTTCTCTTGGTCACTTCAGTCCCTTGATTGCTTTGGCTAACATCTAAAGCCAAACTGGGTTTCCTGCTCCACCTGTGCAATGATGCAGGCTGAGCTGGAAGCTGGAAAGATATGCTGGATCATGGGATGAGGGAGGGTGCTACTGCAGCCATTGCTATCTTGCTTTTTGAATGCCTGGAGCAGCAAAGTGAGGTGGGACCGTCCTTCCACGTACTCATGTCTCCATTACATGTTTCTGAGGACTACAATTTGCTGTAATTCAGAATCAAGCTATTGCAGTTTCGTGGGTGAAGATTAGCTTGCTAAGACGCCGGCACACCTCCAAGGCAGCCACAGCTGGATTGTCAATGAGTTGGTGGCATGTGAAACTAGGTTGCAGGAATGAGACAGGGAACGTGACACCTACCTAGGTATTCTACAGAAACCGTGGAAGAAAAAAAACCAGGGCTGAGACCCCACAGACAGGAGAGCTGTTGGAGAGAAGCATGGAAACCAATCCTCATTGCCCAGGAGAGTCTGGGACTGAGCTGTGCGACACAAGCTTTTAACATCTCATATTACTGGTTAAGCTGGGAGGTTTTGTCTGCCAGAGGCAAAGCAGCACTACCAAATGCTTAGTTTTTTCGTATTATTATATCATTCAGATTTCATGTACCTGTGAGTTTCACAGCAGAGCTGGATCCTTGGGGAGGATGCCTGAGCAGGGTCCCACAAGGCTGCAGCCCAGGACCATGGTGGTGCGGGAGGCCATGCCAAATATGCCGCACTGGGCAAAGGAAGCAGGATGCCAGCCAGGAACTGTGAAGACTAATTTGAAGTTAAGTCCTTTTTTTTTCTGTCCTTTTTTCATGTCTCAGGATGTTCTGACTTCTGAGGTTTTTATGGTTGCTCTGGTAATTGAATGATTCTCTGTGGGAATGAAAATGTTATTTACAAAAATTCCTTGTGAAAAACTGACAATTAACTGCCAGCAATTTTTGTAATGCGCACTGCAATCACAGATACCAGAGCACTGATTAAAGCCAAGGGCCGCTCCTGCAGATACATGGGGAAAATCACTCATGGTCTCTAGCAAATTGCAATTTCACATGCTGGCAACCCACCAAAGCACCCCACCTCACTCCTGGCCAATAAAAGCACGGAAACAGGTTTTTCATGTGTTTCTGCTCTAAGGTTTGGTGTTAATGGAACAGGATGTTCCAATATCCTTTTAAAAGGTTAGACTAATTCAGTTGTTTGGGTTTGCGAGAGCCGAGCTGCATTAGTCCAGTTATTTGGTGATGAGCGAAGGGAGGCTGTGTAGAGGGGAGTGGGGCAGTATTTTAAGGTGTTTTCATGTGGCAGTTGATATAAAAAGACAGATGAGCTGACCAGTGGGGAATTCAGCTTTCTGACAAGGGACCAAGGGGACAGACACCTGCAAGGCTGTTGTATCTTCTTGGCATCACCAGTCCCTGAGCCAGGCTGCACCTGCGCAGCCCCGGTACTATCATCCTGGGATGAGAGGGATACGTAGGGATGAATAATTCAGCTGCAAATCAGCTCTCCGACTGCACAGCATTTTTTTTCTGGGTTGCTATTTTTAATTTAGATACTCCCACATGTGTGTTTGGTGGATTAGAGACATATGAGAAACAGGAGAAGGCGGCTGACGCAGGCAGGTAGCAGAGCCTGGAGGTGGTGGAGGTTGAACCAGTGCTGGCCTTGAGCAGGACTGGTGCCGCCTTCCTGCTGAGGGTTGCATGGGGCTGAGCACCTCTGAGTCCTACTTGCTTCAGTGGGAGTTGAAAGTGCTCAGCACTGCTTGCTTGGCTTTACACCCCTGTGATGGCAGTTACAAAGAAACAGCAGATAGTTACAACAGTTACAGCTGGGGCTGGATGTCAGGGGATCTGGGTTGAGTTTTGAGGTCTGCTACTTATCTCCTCTGAGCAAACCTTGTAAATCCCCTCTCTTGTAGTTCCAGGTTTGTTAGTGGGAAAAACATTACCACTGCTTCCTTTAGTCTGCCTCACCTAGTTATAAACTCTGGGGAAGAAAATATCGTTGCTTGTTTATAGCTATAGAGGATAACTCATGGGGGAGCCTCTTCTGTTGTAACATGGCATCTTCCTATCATATTTTTTAATCATGAACATCAGAAGGAGAGAGTCATCAGAATGGTTTAAGAAGAAAAAGGCATTAGCTGCAGCAGCTCAATGAGAAAGTGAGGCACTGTAGGAAACAATGAGACAGAAAAGCTGCCAATTTGGGCAAAAGCAAAACTATCATTACATGCTCATCTTTGTGAGAATCCAGAATTCCAGAAGAGATTGGCTGGCATTTTGATTTGTACACTAGTTCCTACAGATTATAAAACCAAAGATAAAAGCCTAAAGGAAATCCTGTCATGTCTGAGAATCTTTTCTTTTTCCCCTTGCTGTGTATACAGTGTTTTCCAATAAATTAGTTCAGATGAGACCTCATACTAATACTAACTGCTTTTACAAAGTCTAGACTGCTTTTGCAAATCCCTGGCTGGTAAAGGCATTCACGTGTTCCTGCAGACTCAAGGAAAGCTCTGAAATTTAGAGTAGTTCACTCTTTTCTTGTTAAGTTATGCGGAGTCTCACCTCTTCAGCTGCAAGTCACTAGATATGGGGACCCTCTTAAAAATGAGATAAGAGGGACACAAGTATTTGAAACCCAAAAGTGAAATAACTAATGTGAGATCATCCTGTAGACTACTGCCAGGGCTGGGGAAAGCATCCATGTTTCTGAGGCATGGTGTACTGTGCTGCCCCTTCTCAGCATCTAAATAAAGGGCTTTATGTAAGAAAAACCCTTGACTTCTTTCTCTATTTCTTGATCTTTGTGACCAAGAAAATCCTGGACTATTGCTTAATTGCTTGATTCCAGATCAGGAAAATCTGCTGCTGCTGCTCCTCCCAAATTTTGGGGGAAAAGAAGGGAAATAGAAAAGGAATCTGTAGTGATGAAGAAGCCAACATCCTTCCCAACAGAAATTTGATGACTAATATTTCACAAAGGCTGGTGGTCACTTTTAACCATGTGATACCCAGGAGACTGGAACAAAAAGCACTCTCACTTACACTCATTTCAAAAAGCAGGTCATTAGCCAACCAGCTAAATGTCTAATAAGCTCCATTTATCATGAACCTTGGCCTCCTGACTTCTCCTGGGAAAGCAACAAGCACCAACAAGAACACACCACATGGTGGCTTCTCACACCAACATTTTTCAAAGCATAGCTACAATTTTAAAACACAAAACAACATGCCAGACTTACAAAGGTTTCTCTGTCTTTCCTAAAATGTGAATTTAATCTCCAAAAACTACACTTGCCTGCAGCCTGAAAACAGCAAGTCCACAGCACTGAAATGGAATTTGGCTCAAGACAGGAACCCTTGGAGGCATTAAATAGGAATGGGTTGCTTTGTATCATTAGAAAGCCAGGACTGTCTACTTTCCTAGGAGATACAAAGCATTCAGTTTGCAGCTGGTACTTCACAAAATACTGAGCCATAGCACTGCCCCAGAATTAGCTTTTGCATATGCATTGGAGACCATTTTAGAGTTTCTAAACTTTTATCAAAAATTGAATTACTTTACTTTTCTCTAATGGCATGTCTAAAGGCATGATGCAGACTTCTTATACACCTTTTTTACCCACCCAATTCTCCGTCACTCCTTCCAGACTTTTGTTGGTATGTAATTTTTTCTTTCTAGTTGGTCTTCAGTTTTGTCAAAGCTCAGATGGATAGAGAGGCAGCCATTAACCAGCTTTCAACCTGTGAATAAGCTGTCATACAGTTACTTGGTAGAGTTCTATCAGGAAAGTACTTACGTTTGATTTCCCACCAGCAATTTGGAAAGTCATAGACTTGTAACAGCCTGTGATAACCATCTCCCAACACATCTGTGCAGCCAGTGTCTATGCTGGCTCCTACCTCCGGGTTCCCTCAGCACACAGAGAAGCCCCTGAAACTCCACTGCATTAGGAAGATGTTTTGGAGACATCACTCAACACCTTTTGTCAGCATCACTCCAGGGCATGGAACGCTGACAGTACGCTAATGTACATTTGTGACACTGGATGTATGGGGGTACCACCACTCGTGCAGGCAGTGTCACCGCTCCCCAGCATGCTGTGAGTCCCAGTGTGTCCTGCAGTCCAGAAACTGCTGCTGAGTGATTGTCCACAGTATCCTGCAGGAAGCATCCTGTGTTGGATTAACACCTCAGCCACAAGCAGGCAAGTGTGGGAGAAGCCCTTGGTTTAGTACAAAGACAAGTGAGGAGTACTTCAATGGAAGCCTGAAAGTGAGTGAGAAGTACTCCTCAACTTTTCTATCCTTCTTTGTACAAATAATGGGCCATTTTTCCTCCACATACAGCAAAGCACTTAATGAAGAACAGGCACTAAAAATCCTGGATAGGCCTTAAGAAATCTTAGCATTGCATTCATGTAAACGCAGTGCTAATGTGGGCTGGGGATTCTAGGTGTCAAGCTGCCTTCTAATCTTAACTCCTCTAGTGGGCTTTTGAATGTTAAAGAGTAGAAAACAACATTTAAATTAACATAAGGTTAACAGTATAAGTATTGGGTTTGCAAAACATACATAAAACCTGCAAACATTACATTCTCTGCTTAGACTTGGGAGTGTTAACAGGAAAAAATACATTCAGAAAAATCTTTAGAAGTAAGAATCAAAAGTAGGAATCTGACTGTATGGGCTGTATATACAGAGTACCTGAATGGTGTTTTGGTATTTTGTTCACTTCATGCAAATTCTTTTTCACGAGTTCAAGGTGAACTAAAAAAAAAGTGGAATTTAGCTACTGAAGCAACCCTGTACTTCTCTTGTAGGACACAACGCCAGGACATGCAGACAGGTCACCTCAGCATCCCTGTGGGTCTGCATAGCTAGAAGCAAAACTTGCTTTGAATTCCAGAATATAACTTGACATTGCTGAGTTTATTTATGGCAACAGAATCCAAAATGAGCGATGCTCTCCTAAGAGACACTTGCAACACTTAAAAGAAAAGTTGCGCTCACATGAAATGTCTTACATTGTTGAAATATAACTCCTGAACATTTAAAATATATTTTATTTTTTTAGATATATCATATAAATATCAAACATCTATTAAGAAGGCATATAATCCACTTTTTGTACAGTTTTTTTGACATCTTTTCCTATAATTTCAGCTACAGACAGAAAATGAGTGGCAGGTTTTATAACATCAAATCCTGAAAATGAGGTGTTAATTGGTATTTAGGAATTGCAGTCCAGAGCATTCAATCATCCTATTAGTTATCTAATCATTGGGAAGCAAGAAGATTTCTATCTAGTACCAATGGATTTGAATAGCATATGTATTATAGCTAACAACCAAGACCATTCTATGTGATGCACTGAATATCTTCGTAGTCTACATGGCATTAAATATATCTGTTTGATAGTCACATTAATAAATTAATAAAAATAGCAAAACAAAAAGGACAAAGTTAAATCATAGTAGATGATCATTAGAAAGACTGACAGACTTTAAACCACCCACAACACTTTACCAATCCTGTTTTGCTTCCTTTCCAAAGAAAATTAAATTGAAAATTCCTTTAACAGGACTGCATAGAGCTGCAAATAGTGCTAATGAATAATATAAGCTATCTGCAATTGCTCAAGACAGCAGGGAATCATAATAGCATCATAACTTTCCCAACTGTAATATATGCAATAGCCTAAAGTAGCACAATAGTCTCTCTGCTGGACAGTGAGCAGGCGTCCTTCCTCCCCTGTGTATAACCCTCCTGGCAGAGCGGCTTGCTGGGTCCAGTTGATAGTTGTGCTTGCGCTGGTCCTGCTTGGGCTCCCCCAGCTACACAACCTTCACCATTCCCAGATCTGGTCTGAACCCCTTCTGGGACTTGGGGCTCCCAGCCCAACTTGATCTGCTTTGCAATTGGGCTGACAGTCTGACTTCTGACAGCAGGTTATTAGCAACTTCACTCCTCCTAGGACTTTCCCATTTATCATCTCTTGTGTTTGTTGATGATGGAGTCCTTACTGTATCAGTAGAGTGCGGCACACAGATTTGGACAAAACATCACACTGAATTTTTCGTGAAATTTCTCACACTCAATTTATCATGCTGTTCTTATGCACTGTTGGCTTTTCTGCAGATTTTCCTCCCTGTCCCAGCATCACGAGATGGTAAAGGAACATAAAATATTAATTTTAAAATGCAGGGATGTCCCGCAGCCTTCACATCTTTACCACAGTCCACCATGCCCAGAGGACACACCTGAGCAAGGTGTTGACAAAAGCTATCCTAAGGGAGGCCAGCTCTCTTCTTCAGCTCCCTCTGTAGTCAACGGAAAGGGCAGGGGTCTGACTTGGGTACCCTGCGCTGCCAATGGATGATCTTTCCCCCTTATTGCTAAGCCTTTCTCAGCTAAAATAAGCCCTGGTGAACACTGTTCCCAGCCCCATGTCTGGGGTGGGTTCCACAGGGCACTAGGTGGGGTTCCCACATGCAGCTCCTCACTGGACCAGCCACATGATCTGGCTACCTTAAGTATAAAATGGGCACAATGTCCTGGCACAAGAAAACAGTCTGTTTGTCTTTTGCTGTGCTACCTGCTTTATCACCCCAACAGCAAGGAGCTGCCACAGCTCAATTGTAAAAAAATGCTGATAGGGAACAGCACTGAGTCACCATCCATGACCATCACTCATGGCCTTAGGTCATTCTTGAGTGAACAAGTGGTTTTCTTACATCAACAAAGTATGAATCAAGGTATATCCTATGCTGAAATTGCATCTCCTTTTCTTGAGTATGCTTTTTGGGCCAGGAAGGCATGGCACGTCCTCTCCTCCCTGTCTCTAGCAAGTCATCTCAATGGGAGTAAGGAATGCTGAGTGAGCTTATCCGGTACATCTGGTACGCCTGCAAGCCACGCAGGCAGTTCTGCTGAAAAATGTGCAGAAGAACCTTCCCTCTGTTGAAACTTAAATTTTCATTTTTATTAAAGCATAATGAGTTTTGAAGGGGGAGCAGAAAGAGATTTACAGAAATGCCAACTTTGCATTACATCTATGAGACCTTCAGGTTTCCCGCTGTCCTGTAGGATGGACAGCACGCCTGTATCTGCCTCACTTTGTGATTCCAAGCTAACTGCTAGCGAGCAAGGCTCCCCTTTTAAACGTTACTTCACAAGGTAATTCAGATTTTTTCCAGGGAAATAAGGACTTGAGTGACCAGTTACAGTATTTCAGGAGGCCACCTGCATTACCAAACCTAGACCAGGGCCCTGGCTCTCCACAGAGATCATGCCACATCATCTTTTCTGTTCATGGGTTGAATTTTGTCCTAAAAATTGCTAGAGTTATTGGAGCAGGGAGGCTGTTGCCATTCTTTCGTAAGGTTGTTAGAGGACTTCTCTGATTCAATAGTGACAACCTGCTCTTGCTTTCCAGTCTAAATGTAATATGGTCACCGGGGTTTTTTTATTCTTTTCCTTAAATAGCTCTTCTCTGTTCCGGGTATTAGGCCAACCAATATATTCGCAGAAAGAAATCAGTATCCTACCATAGCCTTTATTTTTTTAGACTAAGCAGTACTTCGTTTTATCTCTCATATGACATGCTTTGTGGTACCTCTCTGCACTGCTTGCAGATTAATTCATTTTTCTTACAGAAATGTGACAGCAGTTTTGCTGCAGATGTGCATTCATCCATGCCTTCTACAATGAAACTTTCTCTTTCTACTGGAAATACCTTGTCTGATGTCTGCTATAAGCATGTACACCACCTTCATGGCTTCATCCCATGGTTGATTCATTGTCACCCTGTGATCATCTGCGACACCCAGAGTTCTCTCTGCTTGAGTCATCTCTTGTCTCCATTAGAGAAGTTCCGTGTTAACCCTGAAGTGCATTCTGACATTCTGTTCTAATCAAACATTTCTTTCCATTTGTCTACCTGTCAGAGTCAGAAAGGTTTTAATATATTACAGTCTTCTTCCCTTCATCTTCAGATTTCAAGACCACACTGACTTCATATGCTAATGTAGTTAATGGAAATACTACCAGCACTGGTCCTAAAACTGATCCTTGAGAAACTCTTGCAGTAACTTACTTCTTGACTTTTCTCTTTTATTCCTTTTCCTCTGCCCTTTTCCATCAGTCAGTTCTTCCCCACCTTTTGTGTCCTCTGTTTACCTCCATCTTCTTTTGCTTCATTAATATTTTCCCATTCAGGAGTGTATCAAGTGCTTTGCTAAGGTCCAAATGAGATTTACTACATTTTCTATTTTGGAAAATCCATTACCTCATTTAAGGAAAGCTAACAGATTATTCTGGCACCGTGTTCCCTTGGTAGGCCCAGGGTCCTTTAATTTTGTTTTGTGTTTAACTAGAAAGAATAATTTAATCATTCTTTCTCCTTTGGTAATTATACTATGTGTAGAAATACAGAAAAAGTAAGTGAGGTAAATCACATTTACTTCTGTCTGGGGCATATTTATATGTATATACACATAAAACACACATTTACATATGTCTATGTGCATATGCATGTTACGTGTTTATACATATACACAAACACATATATGTAAATATGTATATACAACAGTTTCCAAGCTGCCCTGATCTTTTTAGTAAATACGAGCATTTTAACTTTTCCATACAATAAAGATCAATTAATGCTTGTTAATTTTAAGACTTGTAGATATTTTCCTCCTATTCTACTCCAGTTTTTCTTCTGGAGCCAGCTGACAGCCAATGAGACAGACCCGGTGTGCAGGATGACTCTACCCCGCACTCAAACCATTTCCAGCTGTCAGATATCATTACAAAGTTTAAGTGCAATCTAGTTGTTGAGTAATTGCAATGATGAAGTTTGGCCATCAATGTAAAAAGCTGTTTTAATAGTCACAGTGAATGGAAAATGTCCATTAACCACCTACTTTAAATATGAGGGCCTGGGTCTTAACAAAAGAAACATCATCACATGACGAGGGTTTAATTAATGGGTGTCTGTCTTGTTATTCTTTCTTGTCTGATATGGTAGCACAGCACCTCTCTATAAGGTGGCTGTCCAGATGGATGATCTTCTCTGCTACGTACATACAGAGGGTATGTGGCAGCCTTCCCTAATGGCTTCAAGCAGCTGGAATTGCCTGCCTCTTAGTGCACAACTGACTTGCCATCTCAAATGACAGGCCTCAAAAAAGAAAGCACAAAACCCCAGGTTTCCAGAATTTGCATTCCTATCTATAATAATGAGACATAATGTTCCCAGATGCATCTGAGTTGTGGATAAATTAATGACAATATGTTATCACCATAACCAGAGTCCATCAGCTGGTGAGGACTGGGCTCTTAGCCCCATGACTGTAAATTCAAAACTTTAAACAGTCTTACAAGCAGCTTTTTTCCAGATTAAAAGCAAGAAATGTAGAGCTTTGAATGCTGCAAAGGGGTAATTTTGCTCACCACTGTGTAAAACTAGCTCTGAAAAACAGCAAAATTGTACAAGTGAATTAGAAGAAAATGGCAAAGATGAAAATACAGCACAGATTACTTTGCTTGAAAACTGGACTTTTGTTGAAAGGCAAAAAAGCAAAAGTGCATTGATTTTGATAACTTCTCCCCACCTACATGCACATACCTACTCACAAACTTCAGTCTGAATCAGTAAGAAGCTGCTAACCATCACAGACACTGGTCTGATACCTTTGTGTGGAACATGGAGGATGAGCGTTTTGGGTTAAATGCACCCCTCTGCAAACACCCGGCACAATACAGGTGCTGCACAAAATCCCCTCAGATTAAGGCTCACCTAGGACTCAAAACGGACTCAGCCTTTTGTCCCAGATCCAGGCTTAGGAGCCAACATCAGCCTGCTAAAACAACGCTCGTAAATACAATTCCACTAAGTCTGGTTCTGGCATATTTTCAAAATCCCTCCATACCATTCAGTAGTTTAATGAGTGGCACATGGACAGGCACAGGTTCATGGATTTTCCAGCCAGAACAGGGCCATCGTGGTCACCGAGCACAGACCCCTGGATGGGCCAGGGGGGAGCTTGTTGATTTCTTATTTAGCTGATCTCTTCTTCCATGGACACATTGTGTAAGTTCTTCTTCATTTTGCAAAACCAAACGATGAACCTGTGTTGGTTTGGATGACAAGAGCATCCTCTGTCATCAAGTCCAGTGCCCGGCTGGAGCAGGCGTCAACTGTATCATGTAATACCTGTTATGAGCAGGTTAAGCTCCACCCCTAGCAATGTGACCAGTCTTGCCCAAATCCATTCCTTTCTATCCCAAAAGTATAATTCTACATCTTCTATCTGTTTCAAGAGTTTATTTTTCCATTACCACAATACTGAGTGCTTTTAAAATAAAATCTATTGCAAAAATGAAGCTTCTATTGATCTTCATGGGGTCACTCGAATTCTCCCCTTTGAGATCTAGGCTCAGATGGTGGACATGGCTTTGAGAGGTTATTTTTTTTTAATTTAGTCTATTAATTTCTTGCTTTTTTATATTCTTGAGTGCTATTCTTCACATCCCTGCAATCCAATCACTTTTATTTTTTATCTGACCTTGTATTTTAAAGCAAAACCACTAAATACATGCATATGTAAACAAAGGTAAAATGACACTCAGAAGCAAAGGCCACTCTCAATAAGTTTAATGCAAAAACACCAGCAAACTCTTTAATTACATGAAATTGGGCTGGGACCTGAAGTATGCAGGCAATAAAAAATATTTTGTATTCCAAATGCTGTTTTTTAATCCTCTTTTTGTAGGAGGCTGGAAAAAGACTAGTCATGTTGTTGATGCAGGAGCAAAAGAGCAATGCCAGGAAACAAAAGCATCAATTCTGGTAACTATCAGCAAAGGCAAAATTGTATTTGTATGGAAATCTGGGAAGCATGTCTATTTAAGTGACAGACAACTGAGGCACTTCTGCACATTTTCCATACAGGAACTAATGAATCACCCAATTATTTAAGCATCTCCAGGCTTTGTGTTGATTAACAAAAATGCTAACAAACAACTTAGTATAAAGTCTATAAAAGAAAACCGGAATATCAGCCACATCGAAAATAGTTTACTACCACGGTTATTAAGACCAATACAAATGTCATTTTATCATTAGTTTCCCATAATGAAAGGAGACTGAGCAAACAGCCCAGGATAACAAGCAAAACCCACATGGGGAAGGTGGGGAAATGGGGTAGGTCCCCTGTTTGGAAAAGTCTGAGGATCTCTTATATTCATTCCATTACAATAGACCCCACCATTTGTGGGGCTCACAGTTCGATATTTTGGCTTAAGTCCCTGCACATCTGGACACTCTTAATGTAGAAATTAAAGAACAAAGCAGAGGCATCGTAGCCTCTAAGCTCTCTGTAATTTTTACCGATACCTCAAGCTCCCTCTCATTTAAAAAGAGCATAATTGCCCCTGATCATTTTCTCCGACTCTTCTTCTCTTCGTCGTACATATAGCAGGTGAATTACCTTGCTTTCACAACCTGGCCAACCTTCCACCCATCCACACATGCAGACAGGGCACAGCAGACAGGAAAATCTGACCTCCCATTGCTGCATGAGGAAAATATCTGAGAGAGGTTAGCAGACTTGTATGAGACCACAGAAAAGTCAGTATCAGATTTTGGAGGAAAGCTTTGGTGTGCTTTTGGCTGTCCTCTTCACACCATGGGACAATCATTCATTGTCATTTCTAGGACTTACTGGTGACATGGGATCTTGGTGTTTTTAAAACGGTGATGCCAAACAATTAGTGCTTAATAGATAGGCAACTCACTACTACTCTTACCATGAATAAGCCAATAAACAAACCCAAATGCCAAATGTCAGTGTATATCTGCATGGTTTTTGATCTGCGTGGATTATCAGACTACTCAAAATACCATTGCTCTTCTTTCCTTCTGAGTATGCTTCTGTTTGGTCTCAGTTTTTCTCACCTAGTCTTAATTTCTGTTTACAGATATTCTTGCTCCTTGTTTAGCTTCATCTGATATTGGCTGCCTTCCTCGCTATTGGAATCCAGACAGCACAATAAGCTTCAATAAAATCAATGGGAAAGTGACACAAATTAAGAGTTCGATATATTCTGAGAGTAAGTTCCCAGTATCTTGACAGAAGCCATCTTCTACATGTTCTGAAGTAACACACAATTCAAACCTGTGTCGAATGTGCTTGGCTTGTTTTTGTTAGCAGCTAACCAAAATCATACCAGCAAGCCCTCCCAGAAGAAAATAAGGAATAACAGAAAACACTATTAATTGTTTTTTAATTTTTCTCCAGTTTATTTTTTGGAAATAGTGGGTGCAAAGTGGCACCAATAGCCAAGACTTGGCACGATACTGTGCCTCCATCCGTTTATAAACCCCTCCAGCTTTTTAGCAGTATCACAAGCTACGTCTGACTTTAACCAAGCCCGGTTTGGGTCATTGTATAATATGGCGAACAGAGATGAGCTGGAGGCTCCACATGGGCCCCAATCCAAGTGCTCCTGAGGTATGGCAGGTCTGCATTTGTGTATGGCATCCATCTAACTTCTTTGGAGGCATTTAAGATTGTGATTAATTTAGTATGAATCTAAACAGATTATCCTCAGTTTCAAGCAAATGAAATACGTAAGTAGATTGTCGGGATGAGAAAGCAATATTTTAGTGAAATGAATGGATTAAAAAGATAAGACAAAGGTCTGACTACTCAATCAGCTATAATCTTGATGGCAGGCCTTGAGAAATATAGGTCAATATGCTTAACATTAGATACTTCAACAGCCCAGAGATTTAAATGTATTTAAAAAAAAAATCATAATTCTAAATTTGAGACAGTGATTGGACTTTCAAAATGTTTTCAAGACAACATAAATTAATTCTCTCATTATTTTGCTACCTCCACTCACTCTGAGCTCTACCATGTTGTCCCCAGTCAAGGTGAAAGGCACTACAGACACAAAGTAAAGAGGTTTTCATTTGCAAACAAGGACAGCCAGCTCTTCCGTGTGAGGTCCCTTCTCTTTAGAAGTGGGAACCTCTCACGTGCCTGGGCTGAATCCAACAGGGATCACAAATCAGAACTGTGAGCTGCCATAGCTCACAGCCCACCATACAAATGAAAATTAAATTCAACAAGGGTTCATGTAAATAGGCCAGCCAGGGGTTGGATACACTGCTCGCTCATCTATCTCTCTTTACCAGGCGGTAACCCCTGCAGAGAGCAGGGAGCGAGTGGGGACACAAGCCCTCGAATGGCCCCACATGAATCAGGAGAGCTCAGTGATCAGGGCTGGTGTGAGGGAAATCATCCTTCAAAGTGAAAACATGTCCCAGCTGGTCACAAGTTCTCATTTATCTTGGGGCAGGGTCTCAGAGGAGAGAGATTTGGGATGGGAAGGTCTGTTAGACCAAAGTTGCCATCGTTTGCTGAAAAGGAGAACAGGAAAGCAGAGCAAAATTATGCACAGCCCTGGCGAAACTACTAGTTTATAAGCAGGGTAAGCATCAGAGCTGGTCTCAGTTCGTTTTTGCGGTGAAAAGGTTATAATTTAAGCATACTTGACAGGTATACACAACCAAGCAGAAAACTTATATTCAGTAAATACTTATTTTTACTTATATAAGAAGTCCCTACCTCTAGAGTACAAAAAGGTACACCTTACTGTAGGCATTGCATTTTATAAACAGAATATGTTGGTTTAAACTGCTGGAAACACAACAGTGAAGAACAAGGTTTAAAAATGAAAAGAATGAACGGTTGCTGGCAGCAAAAGGGCACACTCCACATGAAAAAAAAAAAAAAGGAAAAGTATTTTTTGTTCCTTAGAGGCTACTACAAGCTACTTGCAGTAATTAAAAACAACTCTGAACTGTACAATGTTGACAACTGGATAGGATGTTGTTTTCCAGCTAGAGGTAGAATTAATTATGCTGCTCTAGGTTGTCTTTATTGACTTCTGCTTTTTTTTCCTCATTAGTCAAAACAACATCACAAAACAACTATTGGCTTTATTTCAGAATCTGCCTCAAAAAAAAAAAAAATCACAGAAAGGGAAATAAAATTATTGAAGACAAAATGCTACAGAGATCTAGCCGTAAAGTGTGTGGTCACTTTTAAAGAGTATCTGTATATGCTGTGGAGGCCAGCAATATTAACTGAACACTGTGCAACTTATACATATATTCAATGCCAGTTAATTTAATCTTTTATTTACTGTTGATTCCCCAGGCTTGCGTGTTAAATATCTGAAGTACAAAGATACAGCTACAAATCCAGCCTCACGGTGCCCAGCACAAGACCCTTACAAGTGCTCCTACGTGTTACTCGGGTGACGAGCCTGCTCTCACCCTCCGTCCTCCTCATCAAACACCTACTGAAACGTTTGCAGGACTGAGGGGTGGAGGACTTCAGAGCCACCAGGCCGCCATTCCCAAGGCAAAGCCAGCCATCTCGGTAAGCCCTTGTAGCGTATAAACACAGCGTACATGCTGTGAGCTGGGGTGCTGTTTGGTCTTCCAAAACGCCTCACTGTACCTAAAGCCATTAATTAAAACTGCTGTTACCCAGCTCTAGTAGGTTAGTAACCGTCTATTGAGAAAGTTGAAAGTGCAACTTTTGCCCCAGATTTTGCAGGGCAAGTTTCCAGCGCAGGCTCCGAGGAGATGCCGCCTAAGCAGGCATGGCACCCGGCTGGCCTTCGGAAAGGCTGCCCTTTTGGAGGGACACGCTTCCCTCCCATCCTGCCCACTGGGAGGCTCAGGGCTTAGGAAACACGGGAGATTTCCTGCAGGTTTTTCGGCTTTCGGACCGTTTTGTCCCGACAGACACCTCAGCCCCGACCCTTCGCCTCGGCCCACAGCAGAGCCCCCCCCAGCCCAGCCCAGCCCAGCCCAGCCCGAGCCGGGGCCGGCGCCCGCGCCCCTCGGCGCATGCGCGGGAGGCCGTATGCGCGGGAGGCCGTGGGGAGGCGGCGCATGCGCCGTACGGCCGCCCGTCCCCAAAATGAGACCAAGATGGCGGCGCCCAGGGTGAAGAAGAGAACCTGAGGGTGTGTGAGGCGCGGCGGCGGGCTCCCGCGCGTAGGTAACGGTCCCCCGGCGGCGGGGGTGGGCGCGGGGCTCGCCTCCTGTCAGCCCAACGGCTCTAACGGCCGCCTGCCTCTGCTCTTCCTCTTCCTCCTCACGCTCTCTGTCGGG
This sequence comes from Morus bassanus, assembly GCA_031468815.1. Classification (NCBI taxonomy): domain Eukaryota; kingdom Metazoa; phylum Chordata; class Aves; order Suliformes; family Sulidae; genus Morus; species Morus bassanus. Next base: position 49,398,974 of record CM062567.1, on the reverse strand, counting down.
CGGCCTTTGCTTCCGCGCTTCTCCTCACCCGCTCCGTTAGCCTGGCTGCCCCCGCGCCGCCAGCGGGGCAGCCCCTCGCAGCCGGCCCTCCTCCCCGCAGCACCCCTGCCCCAAGGCTCCCGCCTCGCCGTGACTGCTCTCCCGCTCGCTCCTTCCCGCCGAGGGAGCTGCCTGCTCCCCTGCCCGCTTCTCCAGCAGCGGGCCACCCCCGCAGAACTTTTGCTAATAAACTGTAGGGACCAAAAATGTAGGATGATTTTTTTGTTTTCTTTTTTTAATTCAAGTTTGAGCCGCAGGGAAGAGAAAGGAATTTGACTGCCTGCCTCGCTTGCAGGGTGAGTGAAACGTGCTGGCCCTTACCAGGCAATTTTCAGTACCTTAATTTAGTAAAGGCCTCTTCTCCTGTGTGCTTATTGTGTCTTTCCAAAGCAGGTCCTCAACCTTTGTTCCTCCATCAGTCCAGCCCCTTCCTCCCTCCTTGGCACACCTTGCAGAGTTGGACAGTTTTGGCTTGTAATGTGCTTCTTCGAAGACCGACATAGCAGTGGGCTGGGGTGCCCATGACTTGGGGTGGGGAGGGGCACCCTTTTTGTCCTAGTCCCAAGCACAGAGACCTGGAATGGCAAAATCACTGAGGGCCACATCTCTTCTGTGTGCTCTGTGTCCTTGCTTGGCCCAAGATGTAACGTGCTGATCACTGCATCTTGTGCATGAGGGGCTCTGGGAGCCGGAAAGAGACTGCAAATCTCTTTCTTATCCTGGAAGTTCATGTGTTTAAATGAGTTTTGCTCTTATCATGGTGTGACGCAGGCTGTGGCCCCTTTCCCACTCGCATCCGCTGCTCTGACCCCTGCTTGGGTGACCTGTAGAGCCTGAGGTCACCCAAATGTGCCCTGGTAGGCATGACATGGGCAGGCGGGCTTCTATTGAGCTGTGTGCAGGCATGGGGTCCAGCTTGTGTCTTTCCTTTCTGTTGTCAGCGAAGGATTCACATGTATGTAATGTTCATGTTTTAAAATATATACATAGTAAATCAGCAATGCTGAAAGTGGCCTGCCGTAAGAAAGCAAAGTGCTGCTTTCTGTTGTAAAATAAATTGAAATAACAGAAATAAGTAATAAGGAAATAATTCATAAAAATAAACAAAACAGTGAAGTACTGAAATGTTTTTGCTGATTTTGAGCTGACTGAAGAAATGTAAGGTTATGGAGGGGGAGAAGTCAGGTGTCTCCTGAATAACTCATGTGCACTTGGAATCCTGAGTTCAGTCCTGGATTTGTTGTTATTACAAATATGAGAGATTTTAGAGATTAGCAACAAAAAATCCAAGGCACTGGCGTGACTTGTGTAAATGAAGAGTGTTTGAAAGAGCCTGTTTGATAAGTAACAGGGAGAAGGTGCGATTCTTTAGATATGTATTGATACGGGCAATGAGAACTTGTGTATGCATATGTGGTGAATGTTAAGGAAGTATAACTCCCGCTAGCTATACTGGGAACCTAATTTAGGTGGTATAGCAATTATTTCTACTGATAATGTTGCTATTATATGGGAAATAAATAAATAAAACTGTTTCTTACACAAAGTTTCTCTGCACAGAGATTTTACTGATGTAGCTCTGCAAGAAAAATTACAAACTGACAGAAATAGTTAGCTTGGTACAAGAGTCAAGAGTATATGCCAGAATTTAAAAAAAAAAACAACCACAGAGGATAGGAAATATTGATATAAATAAACAAGATTTTCAAAAAAGGAATTAAGGGTGAAGATGGGGAAGAAATCTTAGCGTAGGGGGTTTTTTAATGCCATATTTCCTACTGTAGGAAGTAAAATCGGTAAATACCCTATTGAGACTGATCCTGAACTTGCGGACTATTTGATCTTTCTCACATCTGAATAGCTTTTTTTAGAAGACTCACTCTAAAGCATATGAAGAGTTCTTTTAACTGGACTTTTAGTTGAAAGAGAACTGGATTGCTTTACTTGCTTGACTTGTTAAATTATATCTGTTCTGAACAGTGTAAGTTTCTCATGTAGTTCATGCAGAGAACTACACTGACGAGGAAGCCCTTAGCAAAATACTCAGAATATCTAGTTGAAATCTACTAATTATAGTCATCCTCCCCCATCTCTTTTCAGTGGCGACAAATTCAGTAGCTTTACAGGATAATTTCATCCAGCTTCCTATTCTCCCTGTTTTCATTCTAAATTGTTACTAACATGCTGTTAGCCATCTTATTCTGTTCCGTCAGCCGAGTTTCTTGAACCTTCAGTTGACTAATCCTGCTCTATGGGAGATTGAATGCAAGAATTGTATCTTATCAGAGAAGAAATCTAACAGAACAGTTTTGTTCCGTGCAAGGGCCACAGTTAGTTCTTCTGGCTAAAAAATAAATGCTTTTATGATTCAAATGCATGGGAATAAAATGCAAATACCATGGAAAACAGCCAAGCAATCTAAATCAAGCTAAAATATGTTTCATAGCTACCAAATTTCTGTATAATCATAATAACCACTGAATTCCTCTTACATATGGTAGACTGAAATACATATTTTTGTCTTTTTCAGATATTATAACCTTAAGTATGCAGTCGGTTTGTCAGAGAGTTGACACTTGCTCCTCATGTTTGAAGAGACAACTAAATGCCTTCCTGGGATTAATTAAATGGCAGAGGAGAGTGGTTCCTGCTTGTGTCAGAACTATTTACAGTGAGACGGGGAAATGGGAAAAAAGCTATGGGTCAGAGACAAGAAAAAGAGTTGAAAATTGGTGGCTCCCAAGAATAAAGGATCAGTTCTGCAAAATTTCAGAAACTGATGTAAGCATTGTGAGAAATTTGGAAATTACGTGTTTGATTTTTTTTTTTCCTCAGAATGAAATTAATTTAGAATTACTTAGTTGGCTTATAATGATAAGATGTATATTACATCTCATGGGAAAATACTTTTATGTTATAGTATATTATTAAAAAGAGTTGATGAAATAGGTGGAAAAATAATAATAAAAAAATCTTGAGGAAAAACACAGTCAGCAAAGTATGAGCTTGTAAATTTAGGCAGTGTTTAAGTAATCAATTCTTTCTTTTTATATTATACCACATTTAGGAATTGTTTCTTTTAATACTTTAAATAATTATCTTCTACATTCGTAACTTTTGTAAACAATTAATTTTCTAAAGATCTTCTTCCCAATGGTTATGACAAATCTATTACACTACATACTGTGACTCATTCAAATCTTTGTTAAGAGAAGATGATTTTTTTAAGAATATTTTCTGGTTTACAGTGTCTTAGAAATAATGAGTGACTTGCAGAAAAAAAAGTTTTCCCATGCAATAAAAGATCTTGAAAACAAATGTAATCTTGGTCTCCGACTCTTTTTGCCTTCACAGTTATGCTCAGTCACATAGGTATAAAAACATTTTTGTGCCCCTTCGTGTTTGTTCGTTCTTCTTTCCTAAAATGTGCCCCCTCTCCCACAAAAAATTGATTCTATCGAAGTGTCAAAGAGAGAAAAGGGGCTTGCTTTTTCTGAGGAAGAAAACTGAGGTGAAAGTGGTGTGTATGCATATATGCAGCAGAGGAAGCATTAATTTAGGCTTGTGTCTTTAATATCTGACAATACATGTATACATAGGTATCATATATATCATACATATGCTAAATTCTAAACTGTATTTTTAATTATATTTTTGTTTTATCCTTACAGTTGAAGTAAATTTTATAACATCTCATTTTAAGAGGCAGATAGTGTATAGTGTTGCAATGAAGTATTCAGATTATTTCTAATTTTGCTGTTATTGGACAAAAACGATAAAGAAGTAATATTTGATAAATATGAACAGTTTGGCTCAGAAAAATAAAAGCTGCCCTTAATTTTTTTTTTTGCGTTATTAACATAAGAGAAATAATGTAGGAACTTGTCAAGCATGTAACAATGATAAATGCAGTGGTAAGCAAGATGTGTTAGGGTAATTTATGTGAGAGAGATAATGTTTCATTTCTTTATAACTGTTGTCAATTTACTCAATGAAATTTTTACTTTCTTTTCACTATGCAAGATACTGTTTGTAAGATGTCTTTGTATCTGAGCATACGTAGTGGAACTGAACAGTTTCGCTTCAGTGGATGTTCATGCAATTGCAAATGATTGAATTAGTCATTCAGTGAGTTACCGCAGTTCAGCTGACAAAAAGCAACCAGCCCTGAGTGAGCTCCATGTTTGTTGTAAATACAAAGTAGAACACTTACTTAATCTGTCATGTTTTCATTTTTTGGTGGGACAGATTAGGAGCCCATAGGTAACATGCTATGGTAGGGAATGGTGATTTGTTAAGCTGCAGTTGTGTTTATCTTTTGTTGAGTAAAAGCTGATTTAAAATAATTTTCAAGTGTCATATAAATTGATGAGATGGCAGCAAAGTCTGGAGAAACATCTCCATTTACAGCTCCAAAGAATTTGATCTTAGGAACTTTGTCGGTGCTCACTTGGATCAGTTCTAGCAGAACCTTGTGTCTTTTCATGGCACTGTGTAGTTTATAATGTGTGCATGTATTTATTCAAGTGAAATGCTAACTCATGTAGTTATAACTTTCTAAAAATTTCTTTCTAGAAATCAAGACCAAAATTTTATGTGCTTTCTATGTTCCCATATCCTTCTGGAAAGCTTCACATGGGCCATGTTCGTGTCTACACCATCAGTGATGCAGTAGCTCGGTTCCAGAAAATGAGAGGGATGCAGGTAAGAAAAGATTGGCCGTAGGACAGGGTGGTTTTTTTATGTTTTAATATCACAATTGGTTAGGAAATTAGTATTTTCCAAAATCCGTGAAGGTGAAGGCTGTAGAGCTTTGAATATTGAAATTTGAGACTTTTTTAAAACAGGTGGTATTCAGAACTCATGGTTGATATGAAATAGTTAGAAGCTATTTCAAACAATACAGCTGATGCTATATCAGCTACCTGAATCTACTGATGTACGGCACAGTGTCAATGGGATGTGCAGGATGCACCATTTCTACGAGAGAAGACTGAAGACCCTAATGCCATCTAGGTGGGACCATGGGGGAGAAAAAAGTGTAGGTGGCAAGAGAAGACTGAGGCACCACAGAAATCAACTCCTTTCACCTCTTCTGCTCCTGACAAAAGGTCGATGTCCTTTGTCAGAGTTGGAGGAACATCCTGCTCCTCTGTGCCAGCTTGGAGGGAAACCTGTTCTCATGACTGCTGTAAGTCAGATGAATGGGGTCCCATCACATCACATCACCTGGGTGTAACTGTAGAAGTTTCTGTTCTGTAGTGGCTGACCCTTTGACTTGTGTCTTTCAGCCTTGCTCATACATATGAAACACTGTCTCCTGAGGGTGCAAGTCTATGAAGTAGGCTAAGACTAACTACTTGTCACATCTGCAAGGAGGAATCACACTTTTCCTTCCATGTTCCTTTGTTTCCCAGTCTGCCCATGTCTGCCATCGTTTCTCCCTCGCTCCCTTCTCTCTCTCCAGTAGGTGGAAGGTATAGCTGAGAGCCTAGTCCCTGCAGTTTACAGGTGGGATCCCAGCTGATGTTCTGCAGTAAAGACTGGCAGGTAAAATTTGAAGGATGTGAGGAAAGTGTGGGAGATTTGTGGCCTGAGCAGCAATCATATTAAGGGGGAAAAAGATATTTGGTAGGGGGAAAATGTTAAGAATCTGGGAAAAAGTAGGAAGGAGGAATATGGAAAGAGAATACCCAATTTTAGGGTAGGGAACAAAAGGAAAGAAATAGCCGTTGGCGAGAATCTAGGATGAGACTCAGAAAGGAATTCTCTTTAATGTGCGAGAGAAAAGGAGCAGTTCAAGAATAGAGGAATCAGACCCTCAAAAGAGTACAAAGAAAATGAAATGGAGAAATAAATGCTAGTTGCTGGTTGTGGTACTACATGCAATTTCCTTGCTACAAGTGCTGCAGAAGTGTAGCGTTTCCTGGATTTATCACCATCCATGAGACTCTTAAAGGTATTGTCACTGAATTATTCAGTGTGCTGCCTTTCCAAACACTATGTATTTTATGCCAGTGATGAACATCCCATGCACTGAATATGTGCTGTTGCTTTACAGAAATGCATTCTCATGCTTTTAAAATTACAGGAGAAAGAAATAACTACCTTAGACTTCAAATGAGAAAAAAACCCCACTGTCTGTTTTAATACTAATCTTTCCTAACTCCTCTGAATGACCAGACTCGGATCCCATTAAAAAAATTGAGCCAACTGGGCTCTTGAAGGGACATTTGTTTCTTGCTTAATGTTAAGACCACTGGAGATGTTATTTCAGGACGTAGCTCCTCTCTCATCAGTAACAGTGGAGATCACTAAATTTCTGTTCCGAGCAATGAAAACATGCTTCCTCTTTTACTAGCTAAAAGAAAGTGAAAATAATTGTCTACATCCAGTAGGATACTGTAGGTGTTAGCTTTTGAGTACAAGGGAAGTAAGCACCTTTAGTAGAAACCTTTGGAGAAAATGAAAAGATAATATAATTGCAATGAAATACAAGAGCCACTATGAAAGCAAGTTTTTATTTCCACGATTGTGTATTTTTTCCAGAAAAGTTTTGAAAGTCCTTAAATCTTGCATTTCAGCTTATTTTTACATTTCATGTAAAAATGACTTTGAAGGGTAGTAGAGTGCCTGTAGAACATGCTGAATTTCTATAAATACTTAGATCTTCTGTTGTGTTAACCACTTTGAACATCTATTTATGAGTAGAGGTGGGCAGCCGAAGAATTTAACCTTTATGTATAATGAAGAGACATTAAAGGTCTCTCAAATGATTTTCTGAGTATGTCAGAATAAGAGCTATTGTGTTAGTGATGTACATTAAGTTGCTGAAACTTACATTTACCTTGAAAAACCTTTTCTTTAATAGCCATGCTAATTTCTCCATCACTTAGAACTAAAGTCTTTATAATTGATTTTCTCCTCTCAGTTAATTCATCAGCCTCTAGATGTTTTCTCTGGCCATTGTGACATTTGTCCAATTTGTTAAAGATTTCTTTATTGTGATGGTTATAGGCTATGACATGGTTATGTCTTATCATACAGAAAATTTGATACACCCAAGAAAAATGTTTTTCCCTATATTCAGGGAATTACTGGAATTCTTCAGTACATAAAAAGAAAGAATGCTTTAGAAACAACAAATATTAGTATGCATAATTTTGAAGTTATTCTATTGGTCCTATTGTTTTGGGTTTTTTTTTTTTCCTTTCTGGAACTTCAGCTTTAATATTGCATGTTTGAATGTTCAGGGACTGCTAATTTTTCCCAAGTCAGTGTTCTAAGTAGAAGTGAATGCATTTCAGGTATTCAAGGCAAGTTTAGGGTAAGATTTTTGAGTAGTAATTGCTTCCATCATTGCCAAACTAACAAAAAGGAAGAGTCATTGAAAATAATCTTAGGACCTGTATCTCTACATATAGATGTAGAACTGACCTTGGTTAGCAAGTCAAAACTATGCTAGAAGCAATACAAGTCGGTTGAAAGTGTTTGTAAGGCAATGAGGAATGATGGGCTGTTACCATGAAAAATACAAGCAAAACCATTCAGACTTACAGTTCCTAGGGAAAACCTCAGACTAGAATGTATATTTGTTGTTGCCTGATAAACAGTAAGGGAGAATATCAGGGAAAATACATATGGTGTGTACGTAGTTGACTAGTATATATGGATGAATAAGAGAGTAATGTATGTTGAATAAGGTGGAGATATTTTTCTTAGAGAATGCCTTCAAGAGAAAATAGTAAATTAGTTTCATTTTGATTTAATCTGAACAGGCAAGAATTGTCTTATTTGTTGTAATACTTAAGTAAGAATAAGCTTGAATGCCTTTACAAGGGGATTAGAGCTCCTTTAGTAAATTGGAACCATTCTTTGGAGTGCATTCATGTAATTTCTTTGTATTGGAGATAGTTTGAAATCTTAACTGGGAAAGTGTTAAATCATTTGGTTGCTGGTTTTTAGTTTTTCTAAAATGGAACATAAGTATTTCATTTTTCTAGCTGGATAGGATCTGATTTTGTTTCAATTCAAATATTCTAGATAGGTAGTACCCACTGAAGTCTGCTGATATTTGCCAGAAAGCTGTACTTCACCAGCATTTAAAACGGGAAAATAAATATTTGTTGCCCCCCCCCCCCCCCCCCCCCCCCCCGTTTTTGGAAGAACTACTCCTTGAACATAAAGCTGTAGATGATATTGGTGACTATTGACACTGAAAATGGGCAAACAGATTACCTAATGAGCAGCAGCCTTTTCTGCAATACGTGACTGGCTGGTCATTTATTAAATGGTGTGCAGGGGTAGGATTTAATACAAGTGTAACATCTCAATAGGCTGTCACTTTTTCAACATACTGTTGGGTGATAAGCTTCACAGAATTTTCAGTTGGAGGTGCATGAATTTGTGTATCGCAGTACAGAGGTAATCACAGGAGTTGTATCAATACAAGGCACATTGCTTGTGCTGATGGGTGATGAAGTCCTGTTTGTTTTACCTGAAGATCTGACCAGGGAAGCCTTGTCTTGTTCCAACACTCCTCAAGTACCTGTAGGCAGTGCATGGGAAACAAACTCTGTCATGCACTTGGATTAGGTTGCTGGGTAAATGATTTGTAGAGTACATCTGTTGTAAGAGAAGTTGTTTACATTCTCATTACTGAAGATGAAGTTTGAAGTCTTTGCGTGGGAACTGTAAACCATATAGAGTACTTAGCATGAATGCAGTTAGCTAGTCTCTTTCAAAAATGTGTTAAGGATAACATTTTTCTTGAAGTGCAATTAAAACAATTTTTGTGTATGGAGAGTTCTAGTCACAGATCTTATTACAAACATATTTATTTAAAAATGCTATGAAAAAGTAATTTATATATTTTAAATTACAATTTTGTATCTATTAGTAAATCAATCCAGAACAAAACTGTGAAGTTTCTGGTTGTGTTTTCTCTGTAAATTTACATGCATGTTGTGAATTCAAATGTACGAGTTTTGTAAGAAGTTAAAAGATTTCCTACTCATTATTTGAGAGTGCCATGTGCAAATTACAGAGACATTCATGGGTGATTTTCACCATGGCAGATTTCCAGCCTGCTGCTGGTTGGGGAAGAAGTATTTACCATTGCTTTATCATGCTATCATTATCATGTCTTTGATAAATTCCAAAGTGGATAATTTGTGCCTCTCAGAGGACTGTGAATAATTCCCTGAGCAATCAGTAAACAGAGGGTGATTCATTTTGATAGTTCCTGTGATAGCTTTTCAATAAAATTTTGAATTGTAATTGATACCACAGCAAGGCTGTCGTATGCAGTTTGTACAGAAATTAGAATGATCATTGGACAATTCAGGGTGAAATTCCTGTACGCTAGGATCACATTTCTTAATTTATACTTAAACTGCTTCTGATAGATGGGATTGGAATATTGTCAGTGATGTTTCCACAATATCCCAAAATGACTTAAAGAGCGCTTTTGTTTTATCCAGAACATCTTTTTTTAAATTGTATGTATTTTCATTAATTGTTTTCCCTTTCAGCAGTGAATCGTAATACTCTTGAAATTGCAAAAGTGAATGGTATTGAAGAAAGACAGGCAAGTTTAATTAAAACTTTATAATGAGCTTATCAGTAGGATGAATTATTTCAGTACGGTTCCATTTTCTGATCATCATTAGCTGCTATTCTCCACCATTTTTTTGTGTAAGGCTGTTGTGTCCTTTTGCCAGGTTATTTTCTGTGGCATTAACCAAGTGGAGAGTGTTCCAAGTATCTTATGTGAATTTAATCTTACTTAAATTTAGTTTTCCAGTAGCAAGTACTGAAAGTGTTAATTAGCTCACTCTGTTTCATTTTGAAAGAAAGAGTGAGAAAACGAGATATTATTTTGAATGCAATTATGTTATAAAAGAATGTGTGAGATTAAGGACGTGACACATTTGTTTTCTAAATGTTTGTAGTAGTGTGTGCATGTAGAATAATTTCTTATATTTTATATCTTGTGAGAACAAGAAATAAATGAGAGCATTTTATAAGCAGAGTTAGGTTGTGATAGAAATCTCAGTGGGTTGATTATTTTTTAATTTGAAAGTGCCTTCTCAGAATGCAAATATGCAGCATTCTGTTGCAGAGAATCATTGAAATAGTCCTTGCTAGAATGTACACACTAGTAAAAAATTCATTATTTTCATCTATTTCCAGGTGTGCCTTGCCTGCTTGGGGTTTTTTTTTTGGTTGTTGGTAGTGGTGGTAATTTTTAGCTGTTGCGTAACGGTGTTTGTTACCTAGGACACTTAAAAGACAATCTGGGCTGCATTCAGATGGAGGTCTCGTATTTAAAATGTGTTGTATTTGTAATCTGTCGATTTACAAATGAGATTTTCAGTATGTTCAGCCTAATTGTAGGTGGCCAGTGGAAGGAGCAGCCGTCCTGTCCTTTGCCCTCTCTAAGCGCATGTCCTTACTGTCTCACTTGTGTGTGGTTGCACAACTGTGAGATCAAGTGCAAGGAGGATGACAGAAAGTTGCTGCTGGAGCCAGGGGTGTTTTCTGGCAGCTGGAACTCGTGACCACGGGTCACCTATTTTGTCAGCCTTTTTTGGTAATTCATGTTGAGTGTGTCATGGGACTGTAACTAGAGACAGGAATGTCAATTGCTGTATTGATTCAAATCACTAATCTGTCAGCAAACCTCTTCGTTTTCACTTCTGGTTCTCTTCTCACACATTCTCTGAAATAAATATATTTATTTGCAGGCATTTTTGACACTGATTCTGCTGTCTTTCTTAAAATTCAGAATGCATCAATCTGCATGTAAGAAAGATACGTCAGCTCCCTGGTCATAGTTTTGAGACATACTGAGCACATCAGGAGAGCAAACAAGTTCTTTGTTTCTTTACAAACATTAAGGAAAATTCACTGAATCGTCTGTCCTAATTATGTTGAGGGAGGCAAAGAACTGAGTGTTATGAGATCATTGTCAGCTTTATGTTATATAGTACCTGCTGATTTCGCCTACTAATGTCAGTGTGATGGGCTGATTATTACAGCAGTGAATAGATGAAAATCCTCTGAAAGGAAGAGCTGAGATCTCAGAAATTAATTAATGGAGTTGCTGTGTCTTCCTCTGCTTCGTCCCTCAGTCACGTGAAGAGCTCTAGGCATCGTTAATGACAGATTTTTGACCATGCTGTGAAATGATTCTTACAGCGATGCTTCAAGCTAATATGAAGTCAGTCTTTAGAATCTAAAATGTTTCAAGATGCAACTGTTTTTAATAACTGCTTCTGAAAAGACCTCTCAGTGTGGTAGTTACCAAGCACTTTGTTCCCCACACACTAATAAATCACTTCCTTGCAACTTCATGTTCCTGTGCAAAACATAGTATGTTGAGTGGTAGAAAATGCTAGTCTTTCATAGTTGATCCGGCCAGATCATGTGAACTTCTGAGGATCTTAAGCCCTCTGTGTTCAAGATTAACCTTAGTGGTTTTAACCGGGAAGAGTTTACCTGTCTGCTTCATTGTGAAGACCAGAAACACACATCTGCCTTTGGAGATAGTACTGGCTTCTGCTGTCTTAAAATGACTGAAACTATAGCCTGCCTTCTTTTACCAGGTATGGACATCCTCGGATGTATGCAGGCCTCCTCTCTCTACAAGATATGTTCGTTATCTGTTTTTCTTTCTCCTTGTGGCTTAGAGAAAATACTCTCTGTACAGAGAAGCGATGCTTGGAAGAATGGTCACTCTAGTGAGCAGAATTAATCCCTTAGTTGTGTAAGGTTTAGAGACTGCTGTCAGAAGCAATCAAGTCAGCATTCAAGAAAATGTATGACTTTTTTTCCTTCTGCCTGTCTGTAATGCTGGAGGGAGCAGCCGTGTTTTCTGCTAGCCTATGACCAACCCATCAAGGAGTTACAAGGAATACCCATCGGTCTTCAAAATGGCTTTCTTCCTATTTTTACTTTGTTTTGAACAGTTGAACTGTTCCTTTATTCTTTGTGCCAACTTCTGACATGTTAGTAGTATATTTTCTTTGCCTGTTCCACGTCTCTTGAGATCTTTGATGTTTTTAGAGCTATATAGTTAATCTCAGCCTTGTGTTTTATGTTGGCTGAGTAGAGTTAAGATGTAACACCAAGTGCTGTGTGGAGGCCATGGCATTTTAACTGTAGGTACATAACATACATTCCAGCCAGAAGCAGCTGACCTATTGTTTAGACAAATGCATTTCACAAACTTTTCAAATCCATTCACGGTAGAGAAGTAAAAGAGACAATAAACTTGAAATCATTTTCTAAACCACTATGCGTGTTACATTCATCTCTATAGCAACTACATAAATAGATCTATCCTGGAGATTAATTTGAGGATATTTTTAATGTCTCTTTAAATTCAGGTTTCTGATTGAAACTTGAATTAGCGTATTTCTTCAGCCCTTTAACTTGAGGAATGCTATTGGTTGTTAAATTGAACTGTCTTTTGAATGTGATAAGTAAATGTATGATATTTTTAATATACATGCTAGAACTGGGAAGATCTGTGTGAGCAGATAACTCCTGCTACTGCTGATGGTACAGTGATAAAATGTCTGCACATTAGCTGTCTGGAGCATCAGTCAGTCCTTTTGGGGAGCCTGTAGCCAGTAATGAAGCTGTTCTTCCCACATCCTTTTGCTCATGAGTGTGAGGAATGAGATTGTGCCTTGGCTGCCTACCTATATCCAGGAGATCTTCAGAAGGCAAATTTTACAAAAATTAATCAAGAGTAGTTTTTTTAATCTCACTCAATGTGCATCAGCTTGTAGTAAAAGTAGGTATTTGTAGGGATGCCAGTGTAGGGCATTTGTCTAAACAAATGGCTTTTAAATAAGAGAAAATATGTCTTATACAGGGGAAAAAAAATCTGGTTTATTTCATCATTTCTGTCCAGAGACAGGCGGCCAGCAATAGTAGGGGTCAGAAAGAGATGAGCTGCAGAAACTAATATTTTAGTGTGTCCTTAAAAAATTCTGTTCAGATTTTATGTGAAGTTTACCTTTCTTTTTTCTCTTTTATAACAATAGTTTTGATTACTGGTAGGGGGAGGGAGAGGAGAAGGGCTGGGGAGACGTGTGCTTCAATGGGGCTTTGACAAGTGATTTAGGCTCCAGATGAGATTTTCCATGTAACGCTTATAATGTGAGGAAGTGGGGAGTTAGGAAATCTTACTCTTATATTTTATGACACTGTGATACAAGGAACAATGATCTGTCTGATTATAGCGAAAATTTGTAACACAGCACAGCATTCTGGTTTCTATTAGATTTATACATAGAAAATGTGCTGTGCCTGGACCCTTACTGTACTGGCTTGAATCACAGTTGATCAAAGGTTAACACCTTTGGTTTTGTTGCTGCACCAGGAGAGTAATCATATACAGCAGGCTTAGTTTTAGCTCAGTATTGAAAACATGAATGCTGAGGAGTCACATCTGTTAAATTCTGTTGCTTTTACACTGAGCTGGTACCTAGGGCACATTTATAAACATGTCTATAAAATATTTTTTATGAAAGAATCCATTGAAGTCAGAGGATTGGAAGGTTGTGGCAAAGAAGAATGAAAATAATTCAAACCAGTGACAAAAGTATATCTCAAGCTTCAGAAACGAACAGATTTTTCACATGGAGATAGCTTATGAGATTAGTATTGCTGGGCTTGCTTTCTTATTGCTTGTTTGCTTACATGCTGCTAAAGAACAAGTTCTTTATATTTCTAGGGGTAACAATTTTGATTTCTTACAACCTGTAAAATGTTGCTCAATCATGTTTTGCTGTTGTTAAACTTGTGTAAATTTAATCATAGTTATTGAATTTATAACACATTTGTAGGTGTAAGAAATGGGATTCGTTTTATCAGGTATCCAATATGTAAGTGTTCAATGACAGCATCTTAAGCATGAGTCTTTCTTTCCCTGGTTATTAAACATGTTTTTTGAATACTTACTATATTGCTAGATTATTTTTCTAAATAATTTGCATGTTAATATGAAATATATATATTTATTTCAACAGAAATTATCTATTATATTTTGTAGTAAACATTTTTTTCACTTTTATTTATTTGTGGTCATTAAATAATATTTGTCAGTCTGCAGTCTGTATTTACAAAAGGTATTTTAGTAAAATTTTACTAAAACAGTTTTCCCCATCCTCTTCATTTAATCTGTTGGATTTAAGGTTATCACAGGGTATTTCTTTTTTCTTCAACAAAAAGAAAAAATAAAAAGTAGGCCACACATCAGGTACAGTTATAAAACCATTGGTTCAAGTAGTTTTGCTTGCTTTCTTCTTCTTTAGGATGAATATTTGATTCTGTTTAGCATCAACTGCTAATTATGATCACCACACAAATTTACAAAGGAATGGTTTTTGTCATTGTTAACCTGGTACTGAAATAGTCATGAGGATTTATTACATAATACTTTAAGCTCCCTCTAACATCACATTGTACATAGCAAGTGTGCTTCATATTCATCTTTTAAAACAGACCTAGCCATAGTGGGCATGTTTTGAAGAGGTTCAATTCAGACACAGCAAATGCTGGAATGCAAAACATCGTTCATTATTTGGATGCAAAACACCATTCATTATTTAAAGGCCTGTGTGTGTTGTTGATGCCATTCCAGAAAGTGACGTAAGATTGTGTTTTTCCTTTTTGCTTGCAGGTGATAAACCCAATGGGATGGGATGCATTTGGCTTACCAGCAGAAAATGCTGCAATTGAACATGGGCTTCACCCTGCAAGCTGGACACAAAGGTAGTTGTAAATGAATTTAAGTAATATGGCATTTCCACTGTGAATACCTGTACTGTGGCCCCCATAAACCAGCAAAACAGACTAAAATCAGTGTAGAAGAAAGATGGTACAGAAAGAACCAGGGTTATTTACCAACGTTTTATGGGACTGTGCAGATGATTCAGTTTCAAAAAACAAATGTATCAGGATGATTTTCAAGGTTTTCATCTCAATTACTTTTAACTTGTAAAAAGGTAGAATATTGAAAGAGTGACATTTCCCAGACACCCAAATCAGTAAGAAATAAATCAGAATTTCATTATGGTGAGTTAAATCTTAGTATAGAATACACAGTTGAAAATTATGAGCTATGCGGTTAGATTTACTAGCAGTACCATGCGAAAGAGGAAGAAGATTGTTTTTTCATTTGAGAATGGGTCTTGGAAAATGATAAGCAGCCATTATTACTGCTGATTTCAGTGAAAATGTTGGGCGTTAGACCACAGAATGGGGTGTTGTGTTCCCCTAATATTCTTTAAAATGAGTAGAAAGTTATATAAGTAAACATTAATTTCTATAAATGACTCAGAAACCAGTCTTCTTAAGTGAAGCTGTTTGTTGTGCTCTGGTTGCAGTAATCTAGCTGTGGTATCTTTTTGGACCTTGATCCATTGCCTTCTTTGATAATGCTGTTTCTTTTTAAGTTTTTTTCCTGCTTCTGGTCCGATGTTAAGATACTTGAAACTTTTCCAGCTAAAATGTGATGGCAACTGATTTCACTTAGGGAGAATGCATGAGTGCACTACATACAAATTCTGAGTTAGTTATGCTCATTTTTAAAAATTTCCTTCATGTATGGTTTAGATGAGAATATGCATGAGAACCAGTTACCGTCAAGACACAAAAATCTGGTTTTGTTCTTTTGAGAGTGTGAAACATCACTGTACACTGTGTTGTGGGCTATCAATTATATTGTAGCATGGTCAGTAAATTGATGATTTCTGTCTTCCTTCAATAAGCCTACTGAAGCTCAGCTGTAAAGCAAATCCACATCTGTTTTATCTGAGTGCCTCATTTTTACCTCAATTATCTTGATGGAACCTTCACCAGATGGAGGGTTACCGTGATCCTTACCTACATGACAGATGAGGCACAAAGAAGTGAAGGTTATAGTTTTGAGACAGTGAGGCTGACATTAAATACTTGCGACTACAAAAGGGTCAGTGTTTTCCCCTCCTCTCTACTACATGGTCCTTCCTCACCTATTGTACTAGCTTTGGCACTGGTAGGACATCTTGAACTGACTCAGCTTGCTAACTCGGAAGAAAGCCGCTCTGCCATCTGACTGAGTTGAACTGGCTCAACAGAAAAGCAGTGAGTGTGTGGGGCAGAAAGACTGCAATAGCAAAGTGCCATATCAGCTCAGCCTGTCTCATCTAAGCTGTTTGTCTGGGTCATATCAAAAAGCATGTGGCAGGGCACAGCCTGAGCTGATTCTCTTCTGCTACTTTCCATGCTCTTCTGTTTTTCTCTTTTCTTGTAAATAGGTGCATGTTCCATACACTTAAAGCAGTTCAGCTAGTAGTTAAAAGTACAAGCTGTTTTATACTGGAAGAAAATTCTGCTTTGAAAATTTCCTTAGTACTGAAAAGGGTCATTGTCTAGTTTTAAGAGTTAAATAATAATACTCTAACAACAAACTGGGACAAGTTAGCACATAATCATTGAGACTGATTATAATAATAGCCAAATAGGAAAATTATTTACATACCCTTTTTTTTTGATTATGCTAAGGAGGGGAGTTGGTTCATCATACTGGCTGTTTAAATTCTGACCACTGAAGTAATTGCTGTTTCTCGTTTTCTCCACTGTCCCTGTCCTGAACGTTTCTCATGTGCCTGCAGCAGGGATGACTGAACTGAACATGAAGCTGTGATGGTGTGATAGCAACCTGACGTGTTTTAGTCATCCCTGGAGCAGAGCCAGCCACCCATGTAAAAGGGGGCACACTGTAAGCATTTCAACTTACTTGGTTCAGGAGCGAACAACCAAATTTTAGAGTATCATCATTTTCTCTAGAGGTGATTTAAAATGAGTGCCAATTGACTATTACTTTTTTATATTCTCAAAATTAGGAAAAAAAGCATAAAACAAATTGAAGACAGTTACTTATACAAAGCACACAGAAATGTTTGTTAGTGAGAGTTACTATAGTGGCAGAAGCTTTGTGAAAATGCACTCAAATTTGTAATTTTTTTATTGGTACAGTTCATTTTGAGTGGGACTTCAATAAAAGCAGTACTGCTGAAAGTATGGTTTCTCCCAGCGGAAGCTGTGAGTCTATAAGAGGATTTCCTGGTATTCCTGTAGTGTTATGACCCTGCTGGCAGGCCTTTTCTAGTGTAACTGGGGCTCTGCAACTGTTAATATGGGATACTGGCATTACTCAGTTACTCAGCAGTGCAAGTTTGTTCTGGATCAGAATTAAATGCTTAGTTTCATGACTGTCAAATGAGCCACTGTGGGAGGATAGATGATACTTTATCTGACATAATGCATTTTAGTAGAAAGTTAAAAGTCCATAAGAAATTTTAAGCAATTTTGAAGTATGTGAATGAATTCATATTGGGTCACTAGTTAATATTGTGTAGGTGTGAGTATTTTAGTAAACTGTATTTATTACTTTTTCAAACTAAAGCTTCACTGTATATTCTGATGTATCTTGTTTTACATTTTGCATATAATCCATCTGGGACAAGGGCTAGCCCTACAGTTTCACAGCTGAATTAAGTTTATCTATGGCTGTGCTGCCACCAGAAGTTTAGCGGTTCCTTGTCACCTCAGGATATATGTTCTCGCCACCTCCTTTGTGTTGGCTCAGCTGTTTTTGCGGCCATGGTATTGGTGTGATCAGCTTGTTGATCAAAGGGAAGCAACAAAACAGGCGAGGGATTTTTGGAGAACTTTTTGTAAGACGTCTTCAGTTGAATGGGTAAGCTGATTCAACTCATCCTATAGCCACACGATCACCAGAGTCAAAGCAAACTACAGCCTTATTATAGTATTGCCAGAATAGAGCAGGATTAAACTGATGGTGGAAGTACATCCTAGTGCGTTGTCAAGATTTCAGAGTGCCCTTTGGCTCAGTTGCAGTAAAAATAATAGAAAATAATGAGAAGTGATGCTTCAGGAATGTTTTCCTCAAACTGCAGTGCCATATTTGCTTTGCAGTTGTGCTGAAATCAAGAGAAGAAAAATCATTGTCTTGTACACACAGCCATTGAAATTGAACCAGAATACACTATGGACTTTTAAAATTATTATTTAAGATGAGTATTCTGACAGTTCCTTGAGTTTCACTGTTAATGAGATAATAGTGTTTAGAGGTTAACTAGTGCTTTTGATTTCTCAGAGCTTTATAAGCACCTGATTTTAAATACGATCTTATTGTAGAAATATTTTTAAGTTAATAATTTTTTTTTTATTTTGCAGTAATATTCGGCACATGAGGGAACAGTTTGATGCACTAGGTCTGTCTTTTACATGGGAAAGGGTAAGGTTTTCATTTTTAAGGGATGCTGCTTTATTGTATGATGGAACATTGAAAAACACGGAATTTCACCAGTTTATTTATGACAATATAGAAGTCTTTGAAAGTGACCAGTTCAAGTTGTTAAACTGTAAAATTACACTTGAAAAAAGTGGGAAATTGAGCTTCCTTCAAGCTTCTTGTCAAACTTCTCTTACTTTTGACATACTTACATCACCTGATAATCTCAAGGTTTAGGATAATCTTTCTTTTCTTGAACATAATTTCAGTTTTGAACTTCGATTTTTCTCTCTGCTTTTTCGGCTCTTTCAAAGTAGCAATTTTCTGTGTTAGAATTTAGGCAATAGTCTAAATACTTATGAAGCAGCTTGCCTTTGTGTTAAGGTATATATGTTTTCGAGGAGCGCTTTTTTCAATGTGTATGTGTTTATAATATGCTCAAGAGTTTAAAGGTAGTAACTTGAAATAGTGGTTTGGTTATGTTATTCTAAATTTGAAGCATAAGTCTGCATTTTTTTAGGTGTTCATATCATGACTTTTGGAAAACAGAAATTTTATTTAAAGCACTAATACTTGAGAATCAGGTGTTCACCATAAAAACCTTACCAACATGACCAGAGATATGCTAATGTCATTTTCAAGATAAAAAAGAATTAATTTTTGAAGCAAATGTAAGGTTATTGCATTTACCAGTGAATCAAAGTCAGTCACTACCTTTATATTCTCAGCAATAACTGTTGCTTATCACCTTAATATGATTCTGAGTGGAGTGACGGAGATGCTAATCTTGGATTTTTTATAGCAGTATTGTAGATCTGAAAAAGAAAAGGATTAGTCTTCTGGCAGCCTGAGACCTGCCATCTGTTTTCTTTAATCTTGAAGGTGAAGTTGTTTATTTGTATGTCTTACATCTAAACACCATATTTCATCATGTCATATGTATGGCAAGCTTTTCAGTATAAGCCTTTTTAGTAAGATTTTTGTTTTCTCAATAGCCAAAAAGTTGCTCTGAAAATAAACGGTTTGTTGTGGAAGGTTTACTGCACACATTCTTGACAATTGTTTTCTTATATTTAAAACTGTTAGTATCTCAGAGATTTTCTCTGTGTGTAATACAACAATACTTCAAAACAGTGAACTTGTATGTGTAGGCTGTATTATGGAACACACCAGAGTTCAGTGTTGCACAGTGCCTTTCAAGAAAACTGAGAAAATTCACTTCTGCATGTGGACTTTTTTTTAACCCTTCCATTCTGAAGAAGAGATGGAGAACTGGCAGTACTGAAAACCGTGGCAGGAAATATAAGTATACAAGGGAAAGTAATTTCTCATCTCTGTGCCTGTTCTTTGAGGCTTACCTTCACTTTTCTAGTAAACTATGTTTTGGTTAATGAGCTTTCAGAAGTCTCTGAATACTTGTGGAAAGGGCTTTTATGCTGTACAACTAGGTTAATTTGAACAGTTGTGTAATTAAAATAATTCAGAATGCTCTAGGGGCACATTGTGGTTTTGAAAGGTAAGCTGTTTTAAAAACAGCTAAAAAGTGTTCCTTGAAACACAATGAACTTCGGAGTTTTCACTCCTTAGCTTATTAGTTAAGTTTTATTTTACCTAGAGAGCCTGTCTTATTAACTGGAGTAAGAGTGAACCTGAATGGTAACCATTAGAAATAGATATGTTTATTCACTGCAAAAAATATATGATGCCTGAAATATATCTGTATTACATGATCTCCAAATGCATGGATATTTGAGCTAGCCGTGAAAGAACTACCTTTGGAAGTGGAATGGCTAAGCTGTGGCAGAGTGTATTTTCCAGGCTGATAAAGCCTGCTTCTCTGCAAGGCTAATTAGGCTGGGCAGAGTATCTTACTGCCTCAGCTGCACTGCTTCTGGTCTAACTCAAGCATCTTTGGACAGCAATGCACTGCACTGTGCAGGTACTTATCTTAAAAGTGAGCTCTTTGAGGTAAGGAATATTTTTTTTTTTATTATTCTGTACTTGTATGGCACTAAATCAGTGGCTTACAAAATACTGTGACAATGCAAACAAACCCACTAGTGTTAGTGACTCCTATAAAAAATGCAAGAAAACCACTTTTTATAAGGGTTAGTCTAATTAACCAAGACTGTTGTATAAAACAGGAGTTTGTTTTTAATTTAATTTCATTGGTGTTGCTTAAATGTGCTCCTTCATTGTGCTAGAGCATAGTATCTAGCAAATATATGCTGGAGGGAGCCCATTCCCCTGCCTTAGATCCCTATTTTAGTGTGCAGTGAATTGCCTTTGTAAAGTGCAAACCTCTTATGTTAACTGTCTCTGTCCTCTGTGGCCACTAGATGATGTGAAGAAAACTTAAGGAAATTTTATCATTTTACAAATGTTAAGGAAAAAAGTGGGAAAATAATAAAAAATACATTTTGAATACCTAATGCATGTAGCTGTGCTGAAGAAGCTGACTGCTTATAAAGTCATGTCTGGTATTCAAGAAAGTTCTGTCCAGGAGTATGAAGACTAGCTATAGTTTTATTGCTTGGTAAAATTATTATGAACAAATCCCAGTGCAGCTGGGACACTAGAGGTTTCCTTTTATTTATCTGGGTTTTTTCCATTGCTCTCTCTGTCTTACAAATCAAAATGCAAAAGTATTTTTGTGTTGTAGCAGTCAGTGAGATTACTTAACCAGTAAGGCACCACAAATAAGGCATTATTAAAAGCTAATTAGATTATTTCAGGAAGCCAGGTTACAAAGACACTTGAAAATTATTCTCCTGAACAGAAAACGTAAGCAAACTAAAAATGTAATTAAATGCATAAAATAGCTCTGTAAGTACTTTGCTTTGGAGTAGTTTTGAATACTAATAGTGATCTGATATTTTTTCCCTGAAACGTGTAGGTATTTCAAGTGCCTCAAGTAATAAATGTTATATTTTTAAATCACTTTGAAAATGGTGTGATTTTGGGGAGAGATTTTTAAAAAATAATTAATGAGAGAGAGAACATTTCTATTCTGAACATTTATGTTTGGCAGATCCAGGGTTAAAAAGCTGCAGTTCGAGGATGGAAGAAACATCTCTGAGAGACATTGGAAACACCTGGAAAATAAAAAAAAAACATTGTGGTTATGTTTTGGTTCTGAGATAACAATAATTTGGGCATTCCTCATGATCAGATTTCTCAAAAATACCATCCCAGAAAGCATAGCAAACTGCCTGCCCCTTCTTTTAAACATGATTTTCAGGGGAATTAGGCAATATAATTTTCAAAGATTCATATCATCAGCAACAAGGAATGGAGAGCATATAACATTTTTCCTCTCTTTGCTCAGGAGTGCTGTCAGACTGAATGCATGTTCGCAGTAAGCCATCAGTTCACCACAGTATTATCAATCTGTAACTTGCTTCTAGAAGGTAGCTCGTACTGCCAACATTTTTTAGTCTCTTCAATTCATGCATGCCAAATGGCATAATTTTTTGTGTAAGAGTAATGTTCCCCTTCTGCTCTGTACATTAAAAAAAGATGAAATCTTTGGTATGTTTTCTTTGTGCAGATATTTTTCTGTTTAGTTTTGAAGTTGTCATTCTTGTGCACTGCCTGAGCATGCATAAAACTGTAACAGTAGATAGAGCATTACCTATTAAATTTTCTTTTTATCTACGTATCACTGTTAATCAGTCACCTTGCTTGTAATTAAATAAAAAAGGAAACCATTGATACAAGGCTACTTTTCGGCAGGAAAGATATTCATGCTCTAAAATATAGGCATTGAATGATGTTTGTACTTGTAATTAATAAAGCGTGAAACTAAGGGCCTTTGAAATACAAATATTCAAATGAATTTAGAAATGTAGTTTGGTCTAGCTCTAAAGCTCTGAAAATCAAATAGTTATACTTCCAGATGAGGTGGTACATGCCCTTTAATACCAAAATAGGCAAAAAATAAAGTAATGACTGTTTAATCTTCCCAAATAGATTTTGAAAAAATCCATTCAGACTTTTTCTCCTTATCACCTTTTTAATAAGTATCAAGTACAACATGGCTGTCTTCAGGATAGGATAAGACTGTGCTAGAAATAAAATTATTAGTAATAAACTAGGAAATTACTTCTCTCTAGTCTAGTTATGTTATTCACAAAGCATGGTGGAACTTACAACAAATAAACACTTTTATGCAGCCTGTAGTTGTTACTTTTATTTTAAAAAAATAGCCATGAAAGTAGTTTGAAGATGTAACCTTCTTAAAAAAAAAACAAACAACAGTTTTAGGTTCAGAGCTACATAATAGGAAGTTGTAAGAATGGAACAGATTTAGAACAAATGATGAATTATAAAACAAGGCATTTGAAAATTAGTTTTTCTTTTATTAATGACCAAAATCTTCCATCAAGTTTGGGTTTTTTTTGTTTATCCAGGATTCTTTACTGTTGGTTTTTCCATATTTTTGGTAGCTGGAGTTTTTTATCAGATTTTTTAATAATGAATGGCCTTTTAACCTTAACATGAACAGTTTGCTTCCCAAGTTGCACTGCTGTCAAATATAAATTGTAATACTGCTATTTAGTCTGTAACTGAGAATTTATTTGCAAAAGTAAATAAGATACTAACCCCTCCATCATGCAGTTTATTAGGAACAGATTGCTGTGCTGCGATAAAAGGGATTAAGCAAGGTAGTTTTTGGTAAGGGAGGGATTTTTCTCTTACCTGCCTCGGCAATATCTGCTATTTTTAAAAGCAGACGACTTTTAAAGGTGGTTTGTTTTAATGAATTAGTGTCATTTCTATAGGAATAAGGAGCAGTAACAGTAACCAATAATAAAGATGCATTTTGGTGACAGTATCAGATACTCTTTTTAACTAGCAAGCTGACAAAAGGAAAAGGGAAAATGGTTGGGGGGAAAACGGAGATGCTGTCCCTCCCATTGCAGAGTACCTTCTATAGTACCTGAAATGCTGGGGTGATGGGGTATCACTAAACCTGCCACAGAGCACTGAAGAGCACATGCAGTAGACAGCTGAGCAGCATATTTCATATTTGTAAGAAGGGTTCTGATTTTTAGTATGTATTTTATCTTTGAAGAAAACATGCTAATATCCTGTTTGTTTATATTCACTGAACTGCTTTATGATATGGGGTTCTGTATGTAGGCTGTTATGCTAGTCTCAGCTCAAAAATGAGAAGCAGAAAGTTACGTTTTTTGCCAGGGTGAAAGGGCTCCATCGTGCTATTTTGCAAAGCCTTTTATAAACCCTTTTCTGTATTTCTGAGTTAAGTCAGTTCTGTTAATGCACTGCGAATCTTTGCCACGCTCATAAAGTATAAATAGAAACGTTAACGTTCACCTTAATTTAAGCACAATAGCAGCCTAATGGAAACTTTTTACCAGACATTATTTATTTAATCAAGATCAGTAACTGGCATACACAGAAAATTATTTTTCACTGTAAGTCTTAATGTGCTAAATGGTAGGAAAAAAACCCAAAACACATTTTGAGATTGACAAGAGGTTGCTGGCTTGTCATCAACAGCTTATTTCACTTGATAGTGATGTAATTTCTCTTTCTTTGTTAACTTCAAATGTTACTTCAAATCTTCATGGTTGTAAAGTGAAATGATGAGCTTGAGTGATCTTTTTGCAGCTCAATGACCACGCAACACATTTTCTTCAGCGGTAACAGTCTGCTGCATTTCCTTCTAAACAAAAGTTAATTTACAATTTTTGAGAGAGTACGGACATGAGAATCTGTTCCCAGGAGTTAGCTCGTATGGTGTCCTAAACACGCCTGTTTAGACTGAGAAACGTCATCTCTTTTTGTTCAGTTAACAGACATCTACCGTTCAGCACCAAAAGGACAAATCTCCGTCCATTTTACTATTTTTATTTGACAGCTCACTGCAGTTGTCTTACCTGTTTGCCTGTTGCTCACATAATCTTGTACCAAAAGGGATTGTCTCTCTTGTGTCTCTGATATTACAGTGATAAAGCTCTGTTGCCTGTAGTGGCATCACACTGGCAGAAGAACTCCACTGTGTGGAGAAGCAGGGGAAAAAAATAGAAAAGATTAACAGGAGAGTGTTTAGTTGGAGAGATAGAAATCAGACTTTTATCAAGTGGTTTTTTTCAGTGCAGAGCACAGGGATTTAATCAAGCAACTGTTTTTCATGACTAAGTCTTCACATGCTGTGCTGAAAACTTGCCATTAAATGTCTCTTTCTGGTCTTGAAAGCCTCTTATACACACATTTAAGGCATATCTGTTCAAAGGTCATCATAATTGTTCAAAGCAACGTTTCAGCCCTGGAGTATAAAGTTGTAGAAAAAGAATAAAATTTTTATGCTAGAGTGTTTCAGATGTCATTTGAGCAGCAGATGATATTGCTGATGGCGTGTGTAGTGGGAAGCTTAGATGATAGGAAAGCCTGGGTGAAAGACATTTCACATTTGAAGCTATTTCAGGTAGTTGATAACTATTTGCAAATGGAACAAATTTTATCAGTGGCTTGCTGTCAACCCTGTAACTCTAAAATCAAGAGAAGTTCTTGTTGATTTGAAGTTCAATGCAGGAGTCATCTTCAACTTCAGTAAGTACAAATGTGGTCAAACAAAGTTTTTAGAAATGTTTCTTTTTTAAACAAGTGCAGGTTAAACAAGAAAGCTGTTGAGGAGGGAAATGTGATCTGTTTATTGTTACATATTTATGAGGTAATTAGGGCTTAAATATTGAGTTACACAGTTGTTTTCGCTTTGGCCAAACTTTAAAGTATGGGTGAAAGTGTATGTGTATTCATTGTGCCTGTAAAACACGGTTTGTGTAGAGAAAACTGGGAGTCTATAATCATGTAATCCTGTAGTCATCTTTACATATTTATTCAAAATGCAGTTTGGGGTTTTTTGAGAACAAACATTTAAAACATGGAACTTTGTAAGTAGTTCCAAAGTGCTCTTTGAACTGTGGTCATTTCCTTTCATCTTCTGTCTTTGTATCTATCAGCATTGATTTTACAGGGTTCTTATATTCCATGTTAACAGGGAAACTTTTCTTTGCACATCAAACCCACACAAAGCCCATATTCTCTGGTTTTGTGTACAGGTGAATATCGC
Source organism: Morus bassanus (assembly GCA_031468815.1). Lineage (NCBI taxonomy): Eukaryota > Metazoa > Chordata > Aves > Suliformes > Sulidae > Morus > Morus bassanus. The sequence continues at coordinate 49,373,517 of CM062567.1, read as the reverse complement.
TTATTATAAACATTATCCAAAATTGTGTTTCTGTTTTCTCTGTGGCATATATTATACACTCCTGAGTTAATTAAGTTAAAATGCTGTAAGAAAATACTACGAGTAGCTTCAGGAATTTTTATTTTATTTCATTTCTGCAGGAAATAAACACTTGCTTACCAGAGTACTACAAATGGACACAATATCTTTTTCTTAAGCTTTTTGAGGCTGGGATAGTTTATCAAAAGGAGGTAGGTACAAACTTTCACCTTTAATACTTTGCAGGTGCACTAACTCAACTCACTCATTATGTCAGTGGCACATTTCTAGATCATCCCTTTACATTCATTAAGTGGATAGGTATTTATTGTGTTCTGTTGGTTTTAAATCACTGCAAAACGTAATGAATTTTATATATAACTGAATTTTACATATAGGTACATTTTACATGTAACTAACATGAATGGGTATTGTAGCAAGTCAAATCAGAAGTGTTTATTGTCAGTGATTTACATTGAAGTACAGGATCAGAATATAGCTACTATTAGTTTATTTCATGCCTTTAATAAAGAATTTTCTAGGTCTTAAATTCCCTCTCATGAACATGTAAGATAGTGTGATCATGAGGCATCTGTTCAGCAGCAAGATTATTTAACTGTATAAAGTTACTGTGGTGCTGTCTCAGAACTGATAGGATTGGATAGGATAGTTGGAGATTGTGTGCCTAACCATCCAATTCCTGGACCCTATTTGTGATCTCTAAAATATTACAGAAATATTAGATGCTATAAGACTATCACAGATGTTTTTCTGCTAGAGTAATTAAGAAAATATTGACCTTATAATATTTTGTAAATAATACATATCAGGCTATCTGAAAAGGGAAGCATTCAGTTAACAACTTCATCAGGAGATGAAACAAAGATGTTAAATGAGCATTCCAAAGAACTCTCTGTATAGCCAAGGCAATGCAGTTTCAAAATACCTGAACAGCTGCACCTAAACCAAGCTACAATTTAGTGAATGTTTCTACCTTGAAATGGAAGCTAAGATTTCTTAAATATGCTTTGATATTTCATTTGTATTCTGTAGAAACCAGGAAACTCCATAGAATATAATTAGGGATGTACTCTAATTATTCTCTGAATCCAGAGAAAGAGGTTGATGGTGAAAGGTAGCATTTGGAATGACAGGGTGTTGCTGAGCTACTTCTTCTGTTTTCGTAGGCAAGATGTATTCAGAGATCTTAAATGATAACCAGCAAAAAGATTCAATGTTTGATATGTCCTAACATGCTGGGTTTGGGGGGGTGGGGGTGTTTTTTCTTTTTTTCCCCCATAATTATTTTCTGTGTTTGTAATAAAAAAATGAAATCCCTAGCTTTGCCATAACAGACATTTTTATCTGTAAATTTGTTTGCTTAATGAGTGATCCCAGGTGAATCTGAAAAGCAGAAGGCTTTCTGCTTCATTAGAAGCAGTGATGATATACAAAACAAATTTTGCATGCAGGCTCCCAGTACTGTGGGATCCTGGAGGTGTTTGGGTACCAGTGATTGGATCTGCTTCCCTCTTTAAGAGTCAAGGATCAGTTTGAGGACTTAAATCAGCATCTGTCAACCTGTAGGGGATATAATCTCTGGTGGATATAAAACAGTTGCTTTTTGGCAGGAAACAGATGGCAGAGATAGCCCGTAACCCTGGGTCCCTTCAAACAGTCATATACACTTAAAGCATATATTTATCCCATGTCTTTAGCCTACCTGCAATATATGTTAGGCAGTGCTTTTGCACAGCGTGAGGTCTTCTGTCTTACAATTTCATTTTGGATACAAGGAGATAGATAATTCATAGCCTTACTGTGGCAGTAAGAATAATATATGTAGAGTGTTAGTCTAGTTAACACTCTGTTCCAGGAGTATGTGTGTCTGGCCAGAAATTATCCTGGTAGGGAGACACAGACTCAGTATGTCTGGGAGCTGGAATGAGTGAGAATTAACAATGACTGTGTGGATGCTGCAGCGTTCACAGAGGGCATCTTTATTCACTGTAGCAAAACCCTTTTCTTCTTCCTGCAATACTGACCTACTCAATGTATTATACAGGTTTTTGACCTGGACAGATGTGGGTGTCTTATTTAGATTGAGGTTAATTTCTGCCTAGACTCTATTGATTATTTTGATTAGGTATCTAGACTGTAATGGAACCATAGACACCAAACCTGGAGATAGATACTTATGCTATAGATACCTGAAGTTAGATGAGATTAATCCTGTCTTAAAAGCATATGGTCTACATTGATGTAGTGAGGAGATCTAAATAATTTGTGGTCTCTGTACACTTTTCCACTTTGCTCTCTTTGTATAGATATTTGCAGCTTCCTGGGTGCATAGTTTCAAAGGCTGTCATTGTCAAGAAGTTGTCTGTGTGAAGTACAAGTAGGAACTAAGGATTTAATTTAATATCCAGGTTTTGGATATTAGTCAAAAGGCTGTGAGAGGTGGAAGGAACAAAATGCAACTCTAGAAATTCACAGACAAAATCAGCTATGGATTCTTAAATATGTATTTGCTTTGTTTTGCATGATTTATTTAGATAAATCTTCCTGTTATGAATTATGAGAATATGTTATGCTAAATAATGATACTCATATAGATCAGTTCAGTTACCTTCTAAAATTCTCATCATAAATTTGATCCAATATCATCAAAACAGAAATAGTATTTTTTCTCAACTTTGAGTAATAGCCAATTTAATACAAGCACATGCTAATACTGCTTTATGCAACTGGCATTTTATTACTTACGATTATCTGATTTATCTCTCTTTAGCTGTTATTTTAAAATTGTAGTGATGTGGGTGTTTTTTCAGAACTTACAAATTAAAAGATCATTACTTTAAAGCCAACTTCACAATGTGTTGTATCGTTACTGAAGAAGTTTTGTGTTCTTGAAGTCTAGAAAATAGATCTGTAATAGTGGAATATATTGATTGCTTTTAATTTCCCAATGAATTTTCAGAAGCCTTTTATAAAAACCAGTGTGATGTCATTGGTAGGTAACAGATAAAACATAGGCAAACTGTAAAAAATTTGAATTCCAGTGACATAGTGAATTCACGCAAGCTTAATTTGAAAGTGAGTTTGTTTTTATTAAAGAATGACTTTCATTCATTTCATTATAATAAATTTTGTATAAATCGATGTAGGTAATCAGACTTCATGCACACGCGTGCACGCGCGCACACACACATACATATACCACACACTGATAACAAAACCAGCAACAGTATTCCTATGGATCCTCCTCTTTGCATCTGTCTTTCTGCTGTCCTCACTATAAGATTTGTAAAATGGTTGTGATATTTACTATTTCTAAGAATATGTAGCATATTTAAAACTAAGCAATATCAGTTGTTTGGAAACTGGAGCATTTCAGAAGGTGATCAGTGATAGATAAAATGTAAAGTGAGTAATATGAAGGCAGTGATTGGTTTTTTCGATTGAGATACTAAGGCCTCCCCATACCCAAAGAAGGCATTTGAGATTTTCAAATAATGCATAGTGTATTAGAATGCTATGGAGCTGGAGCTCCTGTTTTTCGGTCAGGCTGATTTAACTTTGATTTAGCTCAAATACTGAATAACATTCAAAATAATGGATTACTCTTCTTTATTGCTTTGATTTTTTTTTTTTCTTTCTGTTCATTTTTTCAAGTTAATGTCTAGCATTGAATACTACTTCTGGAATGACCTTTAGGATTCGTTTGTGGTCTTAGATCATTTATGATAAATGATCAGCTAAATTGTTCAGCACTAGGGCGGGGTGAGTTTCATTTTTGCTCCCTCCTGAGTATGTTATGTCTGGTATTTCAGTTAGCCCTCAAACAACAAGGTTTGTAGAGTTGAACACCAACATTTACTTGGCTTTAAATTTTGTTTAATGTACTTGTATTGATATGGAAAGATGATTTCAAAAGTAATTCACACAGTTGACAGAAGTTATGTGCAGAAAATATCAGCTTTTTAGTTGAAATATAGTTGACCACTATAATATTTCTTTGTGATTCTGTCCTCTCAAGTTGGAGATACGTGGTTATTCATCCCCCTCAGTCTGACTCAATGCTTTTGGATTAGTGGTGGACAGCTTTTAAGGATCAGACTATGTAGTTTTGCAATTTAGTCAATTGGAACACTTACCTATTTAATATTCAAGTGTCAGCCTATCCCTCTAGCATGATCAATCAAGGCAAATGCTGCCAACTGCATTCTTGGGTTTTCTGAGTTCTGAGGAGATGAATATTCAAAACATCTTCAGCTGAGTCCATGTCACTGATTCAAATGGATGTTATAAAAATGTAGAAAACTCAGGGGCCCAAGGAATGTTTCTAGATAATTCTTTTGGTTCTGAAAAGTACGATTCTGGTTTGGAATTAGCTGCTGACAATATTTTTTCTTCCTGCAACTTTTTTTAGGCCTTGGTTAATTGGGATCCAGTGGATCAGACTGTTCTAGCTAATGAACAGGTGGATGACAATGGTTGCTCATGGCGTTCAGGAGCAAAAGTGGAACAGAAATACCTCAAGCAGTGGTTTATCAAAACTACTGCTTATGCAAAGGTATGAGAATACAGTTTTTTTTAAATTATGGTAGCACTTAAAAGAGGTGACTTTTCATCCAGAAATATTCATCAAGCTGAATGCGGTCTTTTCTATATGCATGTTTGTATAATATGTAATTATATAACAATATATGTGATCTCTTCCTGTGTATGTGTGTATATAAAAATTATTATCCCTGAAGTAATTCTGTTCACATCTTTAAGAATTCTAAGTAGTTGTTGTGGGATTAAGTTTTGAAGAAATCAAACAGCATAAATTAGAGGTGAATGAATGAATTCTGCATTCTCCCATTGTCATCCCATATTGACCATCAAGCGCTTTTCTGCGTATTTTGAGTGTACAGCTGTGCAATCTTTTGAACTAGAAACTTGTTCGCCTAGTCAGCCTGTTGGACTTAATGGGCATGGTGTAAGCAATGGAATACAGCTTGTCACGTAGTGTTCATTTCCACATGTGTCTGAACCATAGTTCTTTATGATTAACTGCTCTTTATTGTAGATCATCTGGACGTTCTGTTATGCTTCATACTCTATTTGATTATCTGTAATTTAAAAAATATTTTCAAATTATTTAAACATCCTCTTATGTTATGAGCTCAAATTTTGGTTGTGATGGGACAGCATAGCTTTCGCACCTAGAAATTCTTCAACTATGTTTTTGGCTTTATGCTCTCTGAGATGAAAATATCAACTTCCTGTTTTGTCTTGGTGAAGTTTTCATTCCATCCAAGTGTTCGTGTATTGAGACTTCAAGTACAGATTGAGAAAGTTATTCCCAAGAAAATAATAAAAATTTATCTTTGACCCTTTTTTTGAGCCTTAGATTGAAGAAACCATATATCCACTATCATCCAGGGAGAAGAAATCCAGGTCTCACTCTAGGTCCATTCATAATAAAGAGAAAAACCTTAGATACCCTGCTTGATGCTTTGATTCCTCATACACAGAGAGGGTACTTGAGATGCATGTTTTCTGATTGTGCTGCCTGTTCTGCCAGTAAGGAGGGAACATTTGCTATAACTGAAGGAAAAATGGTGCATGTCTGCACAATCACAAAATGATCACAACCTTCTGAGCTTTTTCTTGGTGCTCTTGTCACCAGGTTTCATGATCATCTTTGTGATATTTCAGGGTCTGCCCCAACTCACTGTCTCCCTCAGTTTGAGGCTGGAGCTTCATTACAGTCTCTACCTTTACTGATACATCTTTCACCTGTTGTCTTTATAGAGGTTGTAGGATATGCTGACTGGTATTTCTGGGCTGTATGCACGCTTGCACCAAATCACTGTTTACATATCTCCCTCTAAGAAGGGTGAATCGGCCTTAAATTTTTACTCATAAAGACCAAAAGACAAGACTGAGGAGCTTTTCAGTAACCTTGAAAACACCCTTGAGTTATGGGATAATTGCTTCTTGCTCAATATCCACACTCCCCTAGGGAGGAGGATTTATCTTTTGTTTTCAGTCTCTGACCTAAGAAATGTCATTACAGGAAAGGCATCAGCTCTTGGGATGATCTCCTCTCCCACATGTCATTCTCCAGTAAATAGGCTCAGCTGATGACAAGAAGGAACTTGTGCCTCCACAGCATCCCCTCATCTTCCCCCCAAAGATGTCACCTCAGGAAACTACCATATCACCTACCTACATGAAAGGCAAAAGTGCAAACCCCTTGTTCTTGACCATCTTAGTGGCATCATGAATGAGAGCTGCTTCTACTTTTCATTTGGGGATGAACATGTGTATCAACCTCTACAAAACCTTTAAGCATTACTATAGAGGACAGTTGCGTACTCTACAGACCACAGAATCACAGAATGGTAGGGGTTGGAAGGGACCTCTGGAGATCATCTTGTCCAACCCCTCTGCTTGAGCAGGTACACCTAGAGCAGGGTGCACAGAACTGTGTCCAGGTGGGTTTTCAATATTTCCAGAGAAGGAGACTCCACAACCTCTCTGGGCAGCCTGTTCCAGTGCTCTGTCACCCTCAAAATAAAGAAGTTTTTCCTCATATTCAGTTGGAACTTCCTGTGTTCCAGTTCGTGCCCATTGCCCCTTGTCCAGTCGTTGGGCACCACTGAAAAGAGTCTGACCCCATCCTCTTGACACCCACCCTTCAGATATCTATAAGCATTGATAAGATTCCCCCTCAGGCTTCTCTTCTCCAGGCTGAACAAACCCAGGTCTCTCAGCCTTTCCTCATAAGGGAGATGCTCCAGTCCCCTCATCATCTTCCTAGCTCTCCGCTGGACTCTCTCCAGTAGTACCCTGTCTTTCTTGAACTGGGGAGCCCAGAACTGGATGCAGTACTCCAGATGTGGCCTCATTAGGGCAGAGTAGAGGGGGAGGATAACCTCTCTTGACCTGCTGGCCACACTCCTTGTAGTGCACCCCAGGATACCGTTGGCCTTCTTGGCCACAAGGGCACATTGCTGGCTCATGGTCAACCTGCTCTCCACCAGCACTACCAGGTCCTTCTCAGCAGAGCTGCTTTCCATCAGGTCAACCCCCAACCTATACTGGTTCCTCCCCAGGTGCAGGACCTTAGGCTTGCTTTTGTTGAATTTCATTAGGCTCCTCTCAGCCCAGCTCTCCAGCCTGTCCAGGTCTTGCTGAATGGCAGCACAGCCTTCTGGTGTATTGGCCACTCCTCCCAGTTTTGTATCATCAGGAAACTTGCTGAGGTTACATTCTGTCCCTTCATCCGGGTCATTGATTAATATATTGAACAGGACTGGATCCAGTACAGACCCCTGGGGAACACCACTAGTTACAGGCCTCTAACCAGACTCTGCGCCATTGATCACGACCCTCTAAGCTCTGCCATTCAGCCAGTTCTCAATCTACCTTACTATCCACTCATCTAACCCACACTTCCTAAGCTTACCTATGAGGATGTTATGGGAGACAGTGTCAAAAGCCTTGCTGAAGTCGAGGTAAACAACATCCACTGCTCTCCCTTCATCTACCCAGCCAGTCATGCCATCATAGAAGGCTATCAGGCTGGTCAAGCATGATCTCCCCTTGGTGGATCCATGCTAACTACTTCTGATAACCTTCTTTTCCTCTACATGCCTGGAGATGACCTCCAGAATGAACTGTTCCACTACCTTTCTGGGGATGGAGGTGAGGCTGACTGGCTTATGGTTTCCTGGGTCCTCCTCCTTGCTCTTTGTGAAGACTGGAGTGACATTGGTTACCCTTCATATCTCTCAAAATGTTTCCCAAAATTTTGTTCTGTGGTTCTGAAATTCTGTGGTTGATACTCTGTAGGGTCTATGCTAGCTGATACAACCAGGTCGATGAATGATGCCATATTGCTCCCAGCTCAAGCGCTTTGACAAGCATTGCCAGCTTCCCATTTCTTGTACAGTGACAGATGCTACCAGTTATCAACAGGTGGTTTGGATTTTCCTTTTTATTCACCCTTCCCGTTTTTGTTGCTGTGGTTCTGGCACATTTTGAAAGTCTCATTCTGCTCCTTTTGGCAAGGGCTTTAAACATTTGGTTGTAGAGGGGAAAAAAATACTTCTTCCCCCCTCCTCCCCAACCTTCAAATAAGAATAGTAGATTACCAGGCTCTGCTATTCTAAGTCAAATATCTGATATTAGATGGATTTCATGCTTTGGAAGATTAAGATAAGATTTGGTTCTCTGTTTTTCTTTGAAGTTGCAAGAGGCTAGATAATATAGCATGTCGTGTCTTACTTTCTAAAGAAGACTCTTTTGGCCATACAGCTCTGAATGGCCCATGAACTGCAAGCCGCAACTGAAGATTGTTCATCAGAGGGAGACTGTCTCTAAGCTAACACTGGATAAGTGCTTCAATCTCTTAGAGACTCTGTGCCCACCCTGACGTAACCAGGAAACTCCACAACAGCATTTTTGACAGAAAACAGATTACAGATCTTAAATGCTACAACTTTGGCTCCTCTTTCTGAGTATCTTGACTAATTATCCTCAAAACTCAACTTTGCACACATTTCTTCACTCCTTACAGTAGTCATCCCAGTACTTTTCAAGGAGTGGTAAGAGACATGAGTCCTTCCTTCTACATCTGTTCCTTTTGTATACTTTTTCTTTGGATTCAGGCTGTTGACAGTTGATCTGAATCCATATTGTCCTAAGTAGCATAGTATTGAACACCATGGTTACAGCAGTCATTCTTCCTAGCCTATTCCTCAAGCCTTCTTCCCCACCTCTTTTCAAAAGCCCTTGCCAGGAGACCGGGCTTTATTGAGAGAGAGACATTAATTTACCTATATCATTTACAGAGCCTTTCATCTTGGAGTGGAGGGTCCAGGTTTTACAGGGCTAGTACTAATAGGTATGGAGGAGAGACATGTCTTTAAGATGCTAAAAATCTTTAATCACTTATATGATCTTAGGATGATAACAGTGGTGATAATATCTTCACTTCAGTGGGGGGATTACTGCATGTCTCTTGAAGACACTCATTTCCATAAAGAGATTTTCCTGGCTTACATCATGGACCAGAACAAATACCAGTACAACTTCCTTTTCTTGAAAGTCTTTGCTGTTCAGAGACTTCAGGTATTTGTGCTTCTAATGATAAATGAGTACAAAAATTAGGTTTGTTTATCCTTATCTGACAGTTTGCCAATGAACATACCTTTCTAGAATAATACCAGGTTCTTTATAGATCTCACTTTGCTTTTTCTTCAGTTGTTTGGGGCTCACCACGAATATGTGTACACCACCTTCTCTGCAGTTATTTTCAGGCACCTGAAGGTTTGGGATGCTACAGTAGTAGAGAGCATTTTTATCCAAGCTGGGCTTACGTGGTGAAGGTTACTTATGGTACTCTATATGCCAGACTCCCGTAAAGGGGAAATCTGAGAGGACATTATGAAGATTATCTTTAATGGGACTGGGGATTTCAAATCCATGGACAACTTTTTTTTGCATTTAAAAAACAATAGAAATAGAAGTTCGCCCTTCCAGAACTTATCTGGCCCTGAGGTCTTTATTTCCTATTTCTGAGTCAATTGCCTGTCAAACATCTTTTGTCCAGTTCTGCTTCTTTTGAAGATTTCCAGTAGGTTAAGGCAAGATGGTGCCAGATTAACGTGGTCAAAATCATTCTAACCCAAAGACCTACGTTTTCTGTCAGTATAGAGTAGCCTTTAGGTCTTTCAGCCATAATGCCAGAATTTGTATCAGAACTCACCTGGCCCTCTATTTCCTGTATCTCACAGCTTGGACAAGTTAACGGGCACAGAGCAGATTTAATAAATCTTCCTTGTGTGAGATGTTCTTACTAGGTTTGGGAAAGGTAGAGAGCTGAGTGGATCAGGCTTTCAGTGAGTTGAATGGCTGGATTTCTGTTGCCCACTGAAGTTTCACTGCTTTTTATTTTGAAATTAAAAAATGGGAGGCACTAAGAGATTATCTGATAGTAATTTAATCATTGTGCCTTTTGGGGAAGATTTGTATATTTTTTCCTACTTTGGCTACTTTTAGACAGAGAGGGTTAGTATTCTTTAAGTGTGTTCTAGTTCTCCCACTCATCTTTCTCCAATGAGGTCTTAATCTGGTTTTGGTATCTAATGGGGAAAGCCATTTGATTCTGGTCACCTTTTGCTTGCACATTCCATGGTGACTATTATTTCTTCTGAAAAGTTTACAGAAATTCAAGACCAAATGTCAGAAAGCTCCACCTTCCTTGCCCTTTTTCTGCAATAAGGCTCTCTGCATATCTGTTCCCTACTCCTTCCAGAAGTTATCCCTGAGTTTTCTTTAAGTTGACAAAGTGGGAAAGCATGTTGAAAAAAAGCTTTATTTCTGGTAAGTAACTTCTTTGCTGTGTGGCTTAAAGGAGAATGGAAGTCTTTATTTCATAACCATGTTTCATAGACAAGGTTCCATTTAAAATACATTTAATGAATCTGCTATCCCTTAATTGTTCATGCAAATTACCAGCTAGCAATAATGGCTGAATATGTATGCATACAACTTATTTTCTACTTGGAGCATCCACTATTCAACCTATTTATACTGCATACTGATGATCTTTCTGGTCATCTGTGTTCCTCTCTTTCACTCATTTATCATTTTATGTTTTTTCCTGTATCTCACAACCTTAATAAAAATAAATACTAGTAAGAGTAGTCTTCATCTGCAATGCTTAAATTACTAGTCAAATAGCAACAAGGAGTTACACGATCAGTAATGGGCTGTGAAATCACCTCGTGTGTTATAGGAGTCAGTGTTTCATTCCTACATGCACTATTCTTTAGATTTCTGTTGTGTCCAGAGGAATCATCTTCTGTGGATTTGCTTTGATTTCTTTATTGTTACTGCACCAGCTCATAGTTCTTTCTTGAAATAAAAAATGCAAACAAACGAAGCAGTGTTTGCTCACATGGCAATTTATCACTGGCAATGAATCTTTTTCAAAGAGCAAAAATATTGACCAGGCTTTAAACACTTAGCAGAAAGCATTTTGGTTATGTAAAGTAATAAAGTAATCATCACCCATTTTTTAAGCTGTGAAGTACATGTGAAATGGTCTAGCAGCTTTTATGGATTTTTAAAGAACATTTTAATTGTCATTTTTCTTTCGACAGATTTCTTTGATAAAAGTATAATGCCTTAACTGATGGCTTTATTATTCAAATTGTTGTCTGTGCATTTAAGATGTTTAAGCTAAAACATTTAGTTGCCATGGTTACCCAGCTGAATCTGTAGGCAGATTCATTGGAAAAATCTATCCATAAATGTTAGTATTTTCTGTGTGTACCTGTAAATTGCTATTATGGTTTTTTATGCATAGTCAACTGAGTCCTCAAATGAGAATCTCTAAGATTAGTCTTTGCATAGTCCCTGTCCTTCCTAAATTAATTTTATACAATATTTTTTCATCTTTTACTTTTCAAAAATCACCCAAATAACTAGAAAGTAATCTTTTTTTGAACAAAATAAAATAGAAGCAACTTTGAAACTTCAAGTTTTGCCTTAAATCATCTCCCTTTTTTGCACAGCAATACGATAGTATATGTACGTGTAGTGTATGTAGTGGCCTACAAAATTCTGCCACTCTAATTTACAGTTGCCATACAGATAAGTAGTACTCTTTCTTTTTTTTAGTAGTTTATTTTTTTTCATACAGACTTTGAGACAAATGCTTCTCACATTCTGCAAAGCGCAGGAACTTAGATGTTTAGCATGGTGCTAACTCTGTGAAGGGAAAACAACAAAAGATCTACCAGTTCTTCTCCAGCTTTTCTCTGGGTTTGCGCTGCATCTGGCAGCCCCTTTGTCTGGTCTGAATAGAACTGGAATTGTTTTATGTAATTGTGTTTTGCTTGGGTTTTTTTTATTTTCTATTGTATTTCTGAGATATTAAGCAGAATGGTAATGAAATGTAACGAAACTGAAGTACTGCATTTTAGGGTATTAAGAGTCTTGACAGTACTTTGTATTTCATAGCATGAGGTACTGCCTTATCATTGAAGACAACAGAAATGCTGGCTGTTTAGTTTTTCATGCTTGATGTGTGATTTTTTCACTTCCCACACTTGGGGTCTAGCTCATAGTTGTCTTCTTCCAACAGAATGGGCCTGATAACCCTTGCTTTGAAACTCTTCCTCTTGAGTCAGGCTGAGAGCTTTCTCGTGGACAAGGGACCAAGAGTACTATCTCCACAGCTTGTTTAGCACTTCATTAATAAAAAAATGACACCTATTCTGTCAGCTTGGCAAGACAGAAAATTGTTTGTGGATATCCAGACCAGGCTGATCTTTTCACCTTAGTTTAAATTCAGTATCTCCTTTGATGCTACAGAAATATAAATTTACATTCCTGTTAGTATAAGATTAATCAAAACAGTGAATGCTCAGTACTACTAAAAATGATAACAAATGTTTTAAAGAGCTTTTATATTTATGGAATCAATTATTCATTTACCCCAAAGATACGGTTCATTATATTGGAAAGGGAATATCTTCTCTTTGGTAATTGCTACAATGAGAACAACTCTGGAGGGCAAATCTGGAGAAGAATGCTGGCTTTACTTTTTGCTTTTGAGGAATCATTTCTTTGCCTCAGTTGACATAGTCAAACCAGAGGTGTTTGTTGACCATAAATTTTATGATAAAGAAAGGGAAAAACTCCAACAGCTCAGACATTTATGAGGAAGAATTTTAAGCATCCACAGTATCTGTATTGTTGCTCCTTTTTAATGTATGTTCTCAGTGTACTTCACACATGGGAAATAAGAGTCAAGAGTGACCTACAGCAGTACAGGCAGAAACTGCTGAAGATAAAAAACCCAAACAAACCCAAAACAAGAAGAGATTAAATACCAGCAGAAGCTGTACTGCATAATCACAGTTGGAACTGTGCAATAGAGTGCAAAATAAAACAGTGGGCAACCTAACTTTAATTTTCTGTACTTTAGTTACTATATTAAGTTGTATTAAATGATTTTGTGTAATCTTTAGTTTATATTAGGTTACTCTTTTGGGAGCTTGATCAAATAAAGTGAAGAATTTCCTTTTAATCCGAACGGATCTTGGATATTTCTTTGAGTCTTCCTCAGAAGCAAAGCTTTTTATTTTAGTTTAGTAGGAGGAAATTTTATTTTACTAATGAATTGAATACTTTTGAAATGAAGTCTTTTGCTGACCTTTTTATTTTAGTCTTGTTATTATGTTGCAAATTTGTCAAACTTCATTAAAGTGTCTTCACTAAGACTAAGAAAAAAGACTAAACATTTGGCTTTGTAGCTTATATTTAGATTTTTCACTTTATTTCATTTACTATCATGGAGGAGTTGAAATCCTCTCACTAAGTATGAAATTAGTGGCAGGCATTGATCATACTAAAAAGTTTAGCTCCCAAAGTCAGAGACTGAATTTTTTAGGTGCTGAGCAGAATCCTCCCTCTTTGAACTACAAGCAGGAGGGGGACTTTTGGAGTTGAGATACTCTTGGGAAATTGTAAAGCACTTCTGTTCTTTGATTTTATGTACTTTTTTCTGTCTGAAGATTGCTAAACTGAAGTTCTGTTTCTCTATGTATCTTCAACAGACTAAGCAGCTGGATATGTGAGATCAGTTTTCCACTTTCAGATGCTTTACTTCTAGTTTCAGACTTGGTCATCATTGTGTGTGATGAATTTTCAGCAAACTCATCTTGATTTTGTGACTCTGATCATCTGGACGGGTTGACTTTCGTCTTCTAACTATGCCAGAATTTTCTAAGTGTTCTGGAAGAGTAAAGTTCTGGGAAACATTACTTTATCATGAATCTTCAACTTGCCCAGCACTTAAATCAAACTTTCCTAAAGGTGTAAGAGCCTTGAAGTCATTCTCATCTCTGAATGTAGCTTTGATTTCTTTGGCTTTTTCCTGAGTCTGTCTATCTTTAGATCTGAAAGACTGCCAAAATGCATTTAAGCTCTACCTTGACTTGTGTTTGTTTAAAACGGGAGTCATTTCTCCTGTAATTAGATGTTTGCATTTTAAGTTTTATCATCTCTTCCTGAGCCATGAAAAATTAAAGTGAAAGACTCTGCTACCTAATAGTTCCAAATTTGTCACTGTTAAGTCATCATCAGAAATTTGAAAATGGAATTTATTTGATAAGTTTATCACTCTCTGCTTACTGGATTGTAAGCTCTTGAATTGCTCTTGTTCTTTGTCCCTTGCAGAATCCAGCATGGTTTTACTTTTGTTTATTTGCTGATGTGCTGGGAATCTTCTTGTTTGATTGTCTTTTCTGTGTTACCTAGTTAACAAACTTGTGGCACAGATGAATAGGAGTTATGTACATGCCCTTAAGGGTCAGAATTTTTGTTTAAGGAATCCTATCAGTAATTGCAAAATAATAATTGGAGCACAATTCATGGAACTACTTTAATGATTCATAAGATGTTTTACCAAACATGGCAGTGATTTTAAAAAAGAACATGGATGCAAAATTCATGGAGTTAAGTATTAACTTTTCAAACACTAGTTTATAACATTCAGGAATTTCTGTGCTAGCATTGGTCAGCTTCAATTCAAGAGCTTCATATGCCCAAACAGGCTACATAAAACTTTTTAAAATTAGTAATAGTTTTAACGTATTTTTATAGATTTATGTTTTTGCAGGGTGTAGTGCAATTGGATTTGAAGATGAAGTTTTTTAAAAGGGTTTCCCTTAAGCAATTTTTAAAAACCTCCTAATGTGCATGGATGAATTTTGAATGTACAGTGCATTAATGTGTGTAAGAATTAATGTGCTGTTCTACTTTCCTGTTAGTGAGTATCCTAGGTTAATCTACCATCCAGGAACACTTACTAACATGCTAGCAGTGTACATACTGTGTATTTTTTGCCTCCGTAACACTATGTAAAGTGTTTGTGTTTTACATGTTGTTCATTTTCTACTTCACTTGCTATTCATAGCCTTGACAAGAAACCAAAATAGTGTGTTCAGTACAAAGAAGAGAATCATAAATGCATATTGAAAATTTTTTAAGGTTTTTTTGGTTGGGTTTTTTTTATCGTGATATACAACTTTTCATGTACATATTAAGATGTGAAGGGTTTGTGTTTGCAAACTCTGCTAGGCTGTGTCATCATGCAGAATAAGTTTTGGTGTCTTCGTTCAGGTGAAGCTAATTTGGCTCTTACTGTATTTAGCTGCATGAAGCAATTGCATTATCAAGATAAGAATTGGGCTAAGTTAAACTGTAGCCTATAGCTCCTAATAAGGCCAACTAACTAGAGTTAAAATCATTATCACACTGGTATTAGGGATCTTGATGTATTAATTCTGCAGTGAAAAAACATCTGGAAAGTTTTGCTGGCAAGCAATTACCAACTGTACAGTTTCAGGAGAGCACATGCACATTTAGCTATTTCTGCCAGCAAAATGTAATATAGACTAGGATGGATATCCAGGCAGGAGAATTTATAAAAATCTGCTAATGTGTCCAGCCAGTTCTGTGTGTATTGGCACAATTTCATTCTTCCTAAAATGAATAAAATTCTTACAAAGAATGTATCCAAGTATTGTGTGTGTATATATATCTGTATATCTATATATATCTCCAGTTATTTGTTATTCTTTGGTAGGTATATATGTACCTGGATTATTCATGGCAGATAAAGCTCAGTAGTCTCTGGAACAGTAAAATTAATGAGAATAATAAGAAGTTGGAATTTTCTGATACAGTATAGTTGCAATTGTGAGCTACAACTGATTAAAGTTACAGTATGATTAAAAACCTTCCAAAATCTTACTCTCCTTTTATTTATAAATCATCAGAAAATGAATTTGATTCTTAAGGATGTAGAAAGCAATGATAATCCCAAGTGGTGATGTAATATGATTTATGAAGGACATGCCCTTTGTTGTATTTTGAATTATAGATATACAACAGAGCAGTAACTAGGAAGTAATCCTTATAATGTCTTTTATGCATCTCACTCTGAAAATATTTAAGCTAAATGTAGCAAAACCACAAGAGTTGAAAAAGAATGAGTTGTATATTCACTAATTATCTAACTACCCACTATTTAATTTGAGCAGCATGTAATAGCTACTGTCCATCCTTGCAGGTTGTTAGCAATTAATGAGATAATAAAGAGCTTGCACATTTGATGTTGAGAGTCACAGCTGAAGGAAAAATTATTCATCATGTTGCCTTATTCTTAGATTTTAACTGTAATTGTTCAGCATATCCACCATCTGTCTGAGTGACTCATGCCTCTGGCTGTACTTCTGCCAAAGAAAAGATTTTGGACAGTCATGGAGTATTCATAACACAAATGTGAAGTGTTATGAAGTGAAAAATGTGATGAGCTTTGAGTTATCTTTTCCTTTCAACATCTTCTCCTGTACTTTTTTATGGATTTATTAAAAGCATACTGTTCAAACGGTTTAGGCAAATACTAGTTGACTTGGAATAATCTGTTATGCTTTCATGCCACACATCAGAAAGCACGTAAATGTATGGATATATCTCTTGCTGAGTATAAATATACATAGAAGTTACGGGTTGGCTGTTGGACATTATGGCTAATGAAGAAGCCAACACAATTTCTTCTCTGCTGCATAATGTATTATACTATTACTATATTATTATCATATTATTACATATTTTTTGAATTTAATATTAACCCTTCTATTATGATTTGGGTTTGGGTTGTTTTTTTTATGGGATGATATCACCTAAAGAACCCACTCAATTTTACAGCCTATTGTGCTTGGTAAAATATCGATATGAATACGAAAAATAGATAGGCAGCTGGAAACTCTATTTTGCCATTTTAAGTCAGAGCTTGAAAATTTTAGGACATGTAAATGTCTTTTGTCTGACTGCCATCTCCAGGCTATTGTCTAGAACAACTAATCCAAATGCAGGCTTCATACCTGCAAGCACATCTCTTAGCTGCCAGTAGTTTTGTTCAGCTCATTAGGTCACTTACACTTCCCACGATTTACACCCGTTGGGAATATTTTCTGTGTTTGTTTTTATCAAAGGGTTTTGTTCTGTGTTTAAGGTTTAGTTCATTCAAAAGGAAGGCCTCTTTTAATAACAATATGTTCTCTGTTGGAGATGTCATACCTCTGGTTTGCGCTATGTTAATTCTGTTCTCAGAGAGATGAATTTGGGGCAGCAGCGGTATAAAGACACCTCTTCCTATGTTTTTATCAGCACCTTACCATTTTTCTGTTAGTTATAATTAAGCCCATAGTCTTAATTTGTATGCTGACAAAAGCTGAGTGTTCTAATTCTTTCTTTTATTGCATCAGGCTATGTTTGATGCTTTGTCCGATCTCCCTGAGTGGTATGGTATAAAAGAAATGCAAGCAAATTGGATAGGTGACTGTGTTGGATGCTCTCTTGACTTCTTGCTAAAGGTAAGTCAGAAATTTCAATGCTGCTATCTTGGTTGGGCTAACTGCAACCCCTGAAATGTGTGATGGGAATGGATTTTCAGATCTAAAAAGCTTGAAACCTACTAAAAGAGATTAGGATGTGTGCATGCCCAGACCAGCACAGATCCTGAAGAACACCACTTGTGGGTTGAAGAGATATTCCCTGCTGTCCTCCTTAGGAAAGGGTTTGTGTGTTTAAGTGCAAGATCAGGTGCAAAGTAGCTGTGTGCATTTGTGCCAAAATACACGCCAGCTAATAAGCATTCCTGAAAGCCAGGATATTTAGGGGAGCAGTACCAAGAGCAGTATCAAGTGGCATTGCACAAGTCAGCTGGAATCTAACTGGGCTTTAGCTCCTCTCTGCACAGCACCTTCTCTGTCAGACCCAAGCAGACCTCAGGCAAACCACTTTATTGACATTTGTCCGTTATTTCATTATTACATACAGTAATTAAAATAATGAAAACCAGATAGTTAGGTAGTGATGGAGCTACAGGGAAGTCTGGATAGAAAGAAGGGAGAGGAAGGAAGGAGAAACCTTAAGAGAATTATAATTATCTAGAGAAAAATGGTAAAATCTGAAGTCCTGTTGAAGAGATGCAAAAAAGCTTTTTGAATATCATACTGACAGAAGAGATTTTCAGAGACCCTGATGGAATTTCAGCCCTTGGGCTTCAAAGCTTTATTGTGCTCATATACTCTGGTCTAACATTTTAAAAGTGACCTCCTATTTTAAAATACTGAGTTTTTAGGAACCTCAAATTAAGACAACTTAAGCTTTCTTAATACCTCTGAATTGCACACTGCTAGAAGGTGCATTTTTGTGTTTAAGTTGTTTTTGTCAATTGTTTCTGAAAATGTATATCAATACCTGTTGTAGAAAAATCTCCTAAGACCCCCATACACTCCACAGTTAATTGGCCTAAAATATAAAGCCAGTTGATAGTGCTGGGTGAAAGTTCTTAAGCAGTCTTCTGGGGTTTTTACTCTCATTTTATGTCCAGTTGTTTTAATGTTGTCCCACCTTTTATCATTCTATTCTTGTATGTAAGTTGCAGCAATGACTTCATCAGAGAAGTGTGGTGGAAAGCCTAGTAGCTGAGAAAATCTTAAATTCTCTTTAGATTTCAGAGGTAACATCTCATTTCTGTTCCTTGGAAACAGGGCATGCATATTAAAAGGGAATAGAAGGATTCCAGGTTACTTAACCAGGGATTGAATCAAGCTCAGCACAATGTAATACTATTAATTATTTTAGAATATAAATATTTTAATATATATTTGGATAAACTGAGGCAAGATTGCAAAGCAACTTTCTCAAGGTCTTAAAAGTAAATTTTGTCAAGATTTGATTCTGGAATGTATCTGGGAATGCATTCTGGGAATGCATCTGGCTTTGATATTCAAAACTGTATATTTTACAGGGTGATGTATGTTTTTTAGTTGCATAAAAAGGAATGGGAATCTAAAACCACAGTACTTCCAATGGACAAAAAAAATAAATTCATCAGGGATGTTTTCTGCTCTTTTTCAGGTTAACGGTAAAGTAACAGAAGAGAAGTTAGCAGCTTACACCTATACGCCTGAAGCCATTTATGGAGCTTCCCATTTGTATATCTTACCAACTCACAGACTGCTGCATGGGAATAGCAGCCTCAAGGAAGTCTTTCAGAGAGAATTCATCCCAGGGAAAGGTGATAGTTTTCTCATACTGCATTTTGTTGTAGAAAAGTAACAATTTTAGAGAATTATCTTCAGAGAATGTGCGTCAAGCTGAGAGCATGAGCTGTTCCTGTTGAGAGGGAACAGGTCTTTTGATTCTTCGTATATGTCAAACAGTATCACATCAGCCTATCCTGGCTTCAGATACAGTAACAGCAGCTACATTAGAATTCCTCCTTTTATAATGGCTGTAAGACATCATAGTATATAAAAGCAACGGAACAGATTCTTCTTTCCTCATGTACCAGACGTGAATAGCCCAACTCTGACTATGTCAGCCCATTGGAAAATCTCATGGCTATATGGTAATTTGTCGTTAGCACAAAGACAGCAGAACCAACTCTTGAACCAACGATGATCTCTTCCTGTCATAGACAATATAAAGAGGGCAATAGATCATTAATACATAGCAAAGTGGATCATTGACATACAGCAAAACAATACTCTCTGATTCTAATGGGGTAAATTCAGAGTAGCTCTGTGGCAGGTCCTGACTTGTACAGAGGATACAAATAAGAGGTAATTCTTTAATTGGTGTTGATTGGTTTCCTGAAGTCTCCTACCACCAATTCTGCCTTTATTTAGCATCCCTGGCCAACTATTTTTTTGCTGTTTGGAAAACCTAAAAATTATAAGAGTAAATACAAAGTATACTGAAAATTTTTTGTTTCCACTTCAGGCTGGTGTTATTTACTTTTTCCTCACTGGTACACATGTGGCTTCATTGTGTATGTAACATCTGATGTCAACAGCAATGAAGCAGGAATCTTGTGGGAAATTGTGATGGTTGAACAGAACCTGCTTTATTTTTCAGTGCTTCATTTCTATAACCTTAGTAAAGTCTGCTTGGTAGCAGAAAAAAATGGAGCCTGAATGTGCTGAGTATATAGAGCCCTTGTCTCAGAGCTGGGCAAAGCTTGGAGAATTTTTATTAAGGAACAAAGGAAGAAATTTGCAGTTCTTACAATTCAGTCGAATCAAAGCACTAACCCCAGAAATGCACATCCATGTATGTGCCTGTATCTTTGTTGGATCTGGTGCTTTAAGCCAAATCACACAGGTGCAAAACTCATTTTTAATAAGGACTACAATATATTTTTATATTGTTTTTATTTGAAAATACTTGAAAAGCTTTTTTTTGTGTCTGTTAACAATAAACTTTACTTTTTGATCAAGCTAAATTAAGAAACTCTCATCTAGAATGACAGCCATAAGACCTTGAAAAAGAGACTTTAAAGTGGACACAATTCCAGAAGTGTAACTCTGCTATTGTTGTGTACTCCTGCTACTTGTAAATATGCTTATATGCATTCTTCCATTGAAATTGGCTGATATTTCTTACTATTTCTTGAGCATTTTAAAGGGACAGACTGGTATTTTCCAAAGAAGAGAATGTAAAGGAGAAGAATTTCTACATGGACTTTCAGATTTGCATTTCAGCCATGGTACATATGAAGGGCCAACAATGGCATTTAAGTAAAAAGAAATTTTTGATGGCCTTGGATAGACCATATTTTCACATTAACCAAGATTTTTTTTTAAAACATTCACCAATAACATTAAAATTTTAGTTGTTTTCTTTTCAGCAGAGATAGTCTTGTAACTCCCTTTCTTCACTGTGTTCTCATTAGGAGGGTATGTTTTTCTGTTTTCTAGGAGAGTTAAAAAAAAACCTGTTGTATGGCAAAATAGATTAAAGCTCCAATACCTTTACTCTTGGAGTACAGATCTGTATTTTAGGCTATTATTATTTAAATAGAGGTGAGCAACCAGTTTTCAAACATTCAATTTTTCAGCCTAGCAAAATTTATGTTAATTTAGACTCTGGTAAGTCTAGTTTTGTCAGTGTGAGGTATCTGAGATAAAGATTTGATCCTTACAATTTTCATTATCTCATAATAATACTAGGCATATGTTGTCTTATATTTTTCACTGTAATATCATCTCTTTACAGGTATTACAATAATGATGTGAGCAAATGAGCAAAAGAAAGAGTACCTTCATAAACTGGAGTTATTATTTTGGGTTCCAGCATAAAATAAAAATTACTGCTGGGTGGAAGAGAGAAGTTATTTTTAAAAGCAAACTGTTCTACCCACTCAGCATCCTGTTCCTGAGGCTTTTTGCTTAGCTGCTTTTAAGGAGTGAAATGATTCTTTCTGTACATTTTTTTAAACAGAGGAGGAAAGCTATGTGCAGTTTGAACGTGAGAAATTTTATATAGAATACGGGTATCTCAGAGACCTGAAATTTGGAAAAGTAGTAATCAGAAATAAGTAAATATATTGTTTGCGTTAACAAGACTGATGAGATAGAGTAGTTCTGTTCTCTGAAATGCTGTTATTTTATTTCAAGAAGATTTTATGCGTAGCAATACAAGACTGAAATTTCCCTCAGCTTAGCTATGAAGATAGGTGAAAGGAAGCTCTTAGCAGTCTGTATTTTAGTTATGTTAATTATTTAATTATTTTAATTATCAGCAGCTTAAAGGCACTGAAAAAGTTAAACAGGTCCAAATTGAGATGTAGGCTCTGAATTCTCAAAACTTGGAGTATTCAGGTTTGATTTTCTTCTTGCCGAGCCACCAAATCTACACATTGTAAATCAATTTCAGTTTATCACACTTGATTCTCTCCTCTCCCCTATCCACTTCCCTGTGGACGTTAGGTTCCTCATCTCTAATATGAATAAGAATATTCTGTTTGGAAATCAATTGGCTATTTAGGCTTCTTTTTTTACACTGGTCAATATTTCTCATGCTTTGTAGTTCTTCTGTAAGAAAGCAAATCGTAAGTGTAGTATATATGCTCCCCTTCAGTTTCATCTGAATAACTGGAATTTTTTTTTGCTTAATTTTGGAATGTCTGCTAGTATATAACTCAGGGCTTACTAGAGCCAATTCATACAACTCTGCAGCACACAAATAGTGGTTAAGGACTTGCTATTTTTGTTATTATAGTCCAAAATTTGCTCTGTTTTTATTCAGGTGTTTGTTATAAGTATGTTTTCTAATCATGAAAATTTATCAGTCAGACTTACTGAAGATTTTAATATGCCTGAACTTTTTAGAAATGTGATAAGGCTTTTCATTTTCTTTCTTATTTAAACAAAATTCTAATTTAAATTTATGCATGTTTAAGATAAACTGAGTTTTAATAGTAAGTAATGTTCTTAGCATATTATCTGTCATATTTTACTTACTGTGATCATTAAATTTGTTTTCAGACTCGCTTACTTCAGTGACAGCTGTGAATTTGCTTACCAATCAGGAGATTCCTGTAGTCATCTCAGCAAAAAACAATTTTGATAATTTTCTTGATACTAAAATAGGTATGTGCCATTTAATGTGTAAGGGAAAGAGTATCGTTTTCAATTGCTGTATTGGAGCACCAGATACTGTTGTGGCAAATCTTTGAACATGGTGGCTCTCTTCTAGACTTTGGAATCCTGTTCTTCATTACTGTTCTTCATTAGTGAGGAAGGAAGGGAAAAGTAGTTATATGGAATCTGTCTGAGGAGAGATTTACAGGATGATAAATTTTAATGGAAATATTATAAAATTAGTATGTTTAATGAGCTAAATTTGAGGATCTGCATATCTTAAGAGGATTTATTACCTACAGTGCATGTGTATTTGGCTGTCTCTCACCATTCTTCATCAGAACAGAATCTACCATTGTTTCACATAAACATTCTGCAAACAGCCCAAACTTTTAGCTTGTTTTTTTTGTCTTATGTTTACATAAATTATGTGAAGCAGATATAATTATGGTTCAATGACTGTGAAGTATTCTTGCTTTTGACTGAAAAGCCATTCTGTTTCAATATAATACAGTATTATTTTACAATGGCCAAGTCTGTGCTTGTATGTAGAATTTAATAAAATGAAGAGCTGGAAAGATAAAATAGTGATTCCGTATTTTGTTAGTTAGGGAGTTATTTGTCACGGGGCAGTTTTGCTTGGTTTTCTTTAGTTACCTGCTTCCAAACTTCCATATATTGACAGAGTTAATGTATAGCAGACATTTCATTGCCTGAACAAAGATGATTGTTAAACTGGTTTTGAATGAAGTAGTTTCTATGTTAATAATTCTAATGTGCTCAGCGATATTTTGAGAGTTTTGTCTGCAGTTTTCACCAACCTAATGTTGGCATTGGCTTGTTGAAATAAGCTTCTTTGCCTTTTAAAGATGACAGCAATTGTACAAGATTGTTCAAAATATTAAATAAATTACCACTGAAAGGAAAAAAATATGCAGAAAGATGTATCTCCCTGTGGAGATAATAGATCTGTTAGTATCTCAAAGTTATTTCAGAATACATGTGATAATAAAGTTACAAAATTTCTTAACTCACCCTGAGAGGCAGTCCTCCAAAGTAGAACAAGGTATCTTTCAAAATACATGCAGCAAAATCAGAGAGGAGGTGTCATCATCTATCAATATGAGTAAGAAATATTTAAAGATAACGTGACATTTTATGGTGCTGGTAAATTGCTATAATAAAAAGAAGTCTTTGTGGCTTAGAAGAGGAACTTGTATTCAAGATGTATGACTGACCCAAATATAAGATGCAAAGGGGAAGACAGCATCAGGGGCCTTAAATACTGTGGCTTCTATGACCGACTTTAACAGCAGTAGGAAGTGCTCTCAGTAGTTATATTCCAAATAGAAAATTGATGTTATTTGAATTGTTTTCCTGCGATTATAAACAAATCATATCTTTCATAATAAGTTAAAGGGATAGTAATGTTAGAGACTGTTGTATTGTGGTACATTTTAATAAACTATGAAATTAGAAAGAGATTAAATTTACTATTGAAACAAGAGGACTATTTAGGCTGTTTGTTTAGTATTTGTTTCTCATATTAGCAAATAGAATTTAAATTTGTATTATTTAAATATATTATATTTCGATAATATAATTGTATTGAAAATTTTATTATTTATCCAAATTTTGTAGCTTTACTTTTAGGCTTTTTCTGAATCATCTAATTTTCAGCCTTTTCTGTGGTGGGACATTAATACTTGGATTACAGAGAAACTGAGAAAATGTGTTTTTAATTATTGCTGCTTGAATTGCACTCCTTAAAGAACATTAGAACATTTTTATTGTTCTTAGATTTTTAAACTCCTTTAGGCAAACTTAAGTCATTATAAAGAGAGTGTCAAAGAAATAAAATGTTTTATCCTCAAATTGATGATTGATATCCATGTTAGTCAATCCCAGAACTAATTTTTTTTTTTTTTTTTACTTCCCCCCCACTAGGAATACCTAGTACAAGTGCAGAAGATGCTGCAGTAGCTAAGAATCTGGGCATTTCTTTCACTGAAGTCACTGTAACATTGCCAAATGGTTTGGAGAAAGTCATTAATTCTGGGGAGGTGGGTATGCATGTATGGATTTCTTTCTAATGTACAATAACAATGCAAACTAAATCTGTTTTCTCAGGAGTGCCAAATGATTTGTGTGTTTAAAGGCTTTTTTTTTTTTTTTTTTTTTTTTTTAAGAATCAAGCCAGGCTTATGCTACCAAATTTCTGTGACTAATATCTTGATGAAATATGTTGGCTCTTCTGTAACAATAAAATGAGGGTTTTTCCCTTTTGTGTAGGAGAAGAAGCTACAGTATTGGTCTGAGTTTTATAATGGAAACTGAGTAATTGATCTTATGTTAAAACTTGATTCTTATTTCATCATCTTAACATATTTTTAAGCTAAATATTAATATATTAGCCCTTTTTCCACATATTCATTGGAATGTGGTGTAAGCCTTGCTGGTAACATATCTGCCTGAAGTGACATAGAAATTGTATATTTAAATAAAAAATACATATGGTGTTACAACTCTTCAAAAAATGCATTTGATAGCAGACACAAAGCTTGTATTCTATTACATGACAGGTAGGGTCTAAGTGGTTAAGATGTATCTGAAAGCCAGAATAGAAAAACCCCAAATGAACACAGAAGAAAGCAAGCTGTTTCACAGTCGGTATTTCCTCAGTCTCTCCCCTGTGTTGGTGATGTTCTGAAAGTTTCAGCATATAGCAGTTGATTAAAATATTGGCAGTAAATGCAAATATGAGTCAATAAAGGCTGAAGGGGTCTACAGGGCTCCTTCTCAGCGTTGTTCTATTCAGGCCATCGAGAACGTTACACTTTGATTAAGAGAGTTTAAATGAATCAAGTAACTGGTATGTGAATAGTCTCTTGGATAAAAGTATTTTATGCAGCAGGAAGGGGAAAATTAATGTGAGGCTCAAACTTTGACTCTCAGGAATTGCATTTGTGACTTTTTTGTCTGTCTGTTCTTGTGTTTTCACTGACAGCAAATATATATTTTTCTTTTTTCTTCTGCTTCTCTTTTTTTTAATCAGATCACAGGCATGACTCGTCAGGAGGCTTTAAAAGCTATTACTCAGCAGGCCAAAAATAAAGGAATAGGTGGAGACCTAACAAGTGACAAATTAAAAGACTGGTTAATATCTCGACAGCGGTACTGGGGAACACCTATTCCTATCATTCACTGCCAGACATGTGGCACTGTCCCTGTACCTTATGAAGACTTACCTGTGGTGTTGCCCAGTGTAACCACCTTCACAGGAAAGGGAGCCTCACCTTTAGAAACTGCTCCAGAATGGGTGAACTGTTCCTGTCCGAGGTAAGCAAATGCTGCATTTACCACAGACTGGAAGAAATCATGTTGTAACTGCCTGTTTCTTCTGCTCTTTCTGTAAGTGTTGACAACTGACTACTCTGAGCCAGGATGTTACTCCAGAATGATGTTTAGTTTGACCCAGCATAGGGTTTTTTTTTCTGATATACCCTGTAAAATTCCTTTTTTGCAATGCAGACACCCACTGCTAGTTCTTCGTGAGCTTTGCTTCAGCTTGTTTATGGTTTTTAAGTTGGAGGAAATCGAAAAGGGAAAAGAGAATGATTTTCTCCCTGCCCTCCATTTCTTAACAGTATTTCTCTTAATTTCCTACAAGAATTTTCATTACCTTTGACCAGCAGAGTTCATATAAAACTTATGAAGATTACTGAATTATTTCCTTTTGTTAAGGAAACTAACATTGTGTTCATTTGCTTAGCAATAGTCCAACAATAAAGTGTTTCCTCAGCTATGTAAGTCTTTATCATGAAGAATCACATTCACTGTATATTAGAGATGACAGCATGTAATTCAGAAGGAGATAGTAAGTACATGCATCTTGTCAGTGTTGTGATCTTTATTGTTTGTAATCCAGCTGTTTAAGAAATAAGACAGCCTAAATTAAGTAGTGAGAGATATGTCATGAAAATCAGTTGACTAATCTTAAGGGCAGCTTACATAGTCTGTACACCGGAGTTTGCATACAGGTTCTGCAGAAGAACTGGTAGAGCATGAGTTATCCCAGAAGTTTTTCATCAGCAGTGCAATGCAATGCTGCTGCTAACAGACTGACCAAATGGGAAGTACATTATCAGGCTGCCAGGCAGGGGGATCAGACATATAAATGGCATTAGGGCTCTTATTGATAATGCAGCAGTTCCATAACATCTCACCGTATTTTAACAGTTGCAGGGTAGAATATCAGTGTGGGTTTTGTTTCTAATTAGGTAGCTTATGCACAGCAGTTTTGTGGTTCTCTGGGAACCTGTATTTTGACCTTTGTTGATAACGTGTATTTTATGTAAAACACACATTTTCTTCCATGTTTCTGCATAGAAAATTTCTTCTCAGATGTGCCTATTTAAATCACATATAGTTAGTGTATTTTAAAGTGTGACTCTTGCAGGGAAGCCTTACTAAACAAGAACCACAGGTTCAGTAAAATCCCTAGAAATGCCTTGGTCTACAATTCCTAATTTCAACTGAAAAATTTTCCTGATGTTACTGAAAGTCACTGTCTGTGCTCCTGGCTTCTCCTGACCTTAATTCAAAAATGATTTTGTTGTTTACCGGGCAACAAGGTACTTTTGATGTATAGCAAATCCTTACGGTTTCTGTGGCTGCCCTACTTAGACATTAATCAAGGACATTCGTTTAGTCAGAAATAAAGGCGTACAGGATTAGTTTCTTAGCCTAAAATGTGGTAGTTTGCTGAAATTAACTTTTTTTAAAAATTCTCACTTTTATTTGGCTGCTTAATTCTCACCTATTTGACAGCTGTCTTCAGTATTGCTCATCCATCTCTGCTACAGTTTCAAATCCTTTGAGCTATTGCCTTTTTGTTTGCAGTCTTCCTTGGTTTTCCTTGCTCTGAGAAATTACATCATCCCTTCCTTTAGTCCTTCTCTCCAGTAATAGGTTTTTTTTCCTTAGTTGCATTTAATATCTAAAATTAATAAGGAAAGCAAGATGGAAAGATACAAAAGTCTGTGACTATTTGAGTGACAATAATGTAAGCAATCATAAATGGGAGGAGATGCCCAAGTTATTAATTGTTATACAGGTCCAGGTAATTGTGTTAGTTGTCTGAAGATCGTCTAATGAGATTACAGTATTGTTTCTGTTGTATAAATTTTGAAAGATGCCCATGCTGTCTGTGTCTTAGTGAGCCATGTCCATTTAGAGTACAGGCAACATCAGAGGCATGAAGCAGATATAATTATGGTTCAATGACTGTGAAGTATTCTTGCTTTTGACTGAAAAGCCATTCTGTTTCAATATAATACAGTATTATTTTACATTGGCCAAGTCTGTGCTTGTATGTACAATTTAATAAAATGGTTATTCTATATTAAAAAGCAGTTAGAAGTAAAATTTCTTTACTACATTATTCCCACTGAAAGAAAAAATTGCTGGTAGAGAAGGACCCGGGGCAGAGCCAGAGAGAAGGAAAATGTTAATTGGTGATACTCTCCTAAATTTGCCTCAGCAAGTCAAGCTGAAGTATCAGGCAGACAGGCAGATACATGTTGCAGCTCAGTTATCAAGCCTGATCACAGACTAAATATGCAGTTGGAAAATATAAAATAGCCAGTGCCTGTTTATTATGTATATTTATGACACATATATTTACATTTAAATTTACATACATTTATTAATTGCATACATTTGTTACATATAGCCAGTGGTATTTATGTGCAAGTTCGTCACAGGTTGCAAAGTTTTATTTATATTAGAATAATCCCATTGTTTTAACAGTAAGAGTTTTAAAGAGGGATCATTTAGAACAAGCAGAAGTTTATTAAATGTGATTATTGGCTCCTACAAACAAATAATTTATATTCAGGGAGAAGCTAGCAGAAAGTAACCTGAGCTTCTAAAATTTATTTGAAAACTGATTCTCAGGGCTGCCAATATAACTCCTAGCAAAAATTGATTTGCAGTAATCACAAATTAAAATTGTGCTACAAGGTCTAGAAGAGATTTGCTACATCTCAGTGAAAGCTGAAATTAAGCTAATTTCATTTTTTTCTAGAGATAAATGGAATCTGCAAAGACCTTTTTGTACAGACAATCAGAGAGGCAACCACCTGCTCCGTCTGCTGAACGTTTATAAAATTATTTGTCTGCTGGTACCTAACGAGTGTGATAATATATATTTCCCTATTCCAACATTGAGTTCCCATTAACTTTATGGCAAAGTACCCTTGTCTGCGCTTTAAGACTTGCTTCGTTTCTTTTAAAATGCCAATTCTAAAGAATTCCAGGAACATACAATGGAGAGGGCTGTCCAGTGCGGTGCCATCTTCAGCTATTGCTGGATGTTTTTTATAGCTGTTCAGGCTTCTTCTTGGTTTGCATTTTGTGTGGTTTGGGAGGGAGAGGGAAGGAGAGTGGGCCCTGTTACTTGTGTTGGGCTTCTTCTGAACATAACACTCTTCAGATTGTTCAGACCCATTCAGTTTTCAATCTAAATGTCTTCGTGGCCACTCTGTATGTACATGGTTGGTTTTTTCCAAGCTTCTCACTTATCTAAAAATAGGTTTTCTCCTTCTCTCTTGCTCAGGTGTAAGGCAGCAGCACGGCGGGAGATCGATACCATGGATACATTTGTTGATTCCGCCTGGTACTACCTGCGGTACACTGACCCTCACAACACAGACAGGTGAGGGCTGCAGGTGCAGGGCCATTGGGTGGGCCAGCCTGCTTTACAGAACAGAAGGGAAGGAAGAGGCCACATACTCTGGTGCTTCTAGCGTCTAACTGCCTTTGCAGAAGGTGGAGTAAACCCCTGGGCTGCCCTGATTTTGTGCCCATGCCCTAGCCTGAGCACAGCACAGGGTAGACTAAGAATTGCTCTAAAAATGTGGCATTTGGTTGCTCACGTGCCAGGAGGTCTACAAGAGCAGGATGTGTAGACACAGCTGTGTAAGCACAGGAGCTGTGAAGCAAGGGGCAGAGGTTTGCATGAAAGGGGATTATGGGGCAGGGCACAGAGGAAATGTTCAGCTGAGGAGCTGAAGATAGCCCTTAGTGGAGGATGCCGTCAAGAATGACAGCCTACCATGACTCTCTCTGAGACTGTGGTAAGTTGCATGGAGTGTACCCTCCCTGGCAATATGGTGAGTATTTCTGTGTGTGGACAGACAGTGCTTTTCCACGGGTAAGAAAAGGAATAGTCCAGTGTAACATCCAGCTGCCAAGAACAGCACCCTCATTTCTCTACTTTTGAATTCTGGTAATTCTTGCTACTTCCTCATGCGCAGACCTAAAGTGAAGTTGCATCGCAGCAAGCTCCTGCTGTGTTGGCACTTTGACTATATGCATAATTAATGAAAGTATATTTTTCATGTGCTGTGTAGCAGCATGGAGAGTGTGGGAAGATAGATGTAGTTATTTAGCTGTTTTTCTGCTTCATAGTCTGCCTTGTAGTAGCACTGCTGATAGCACTGTTTTTTCCAAAGAGGAATTAGTGGAACAGCTCTATGTAGCCTGAGGAAGATAGAAGGAGTTGCATTTTTTTAAATATTGATACAACATGTAGGGCTGTTTGGGGATTTATTTATTTGTTGTCCAGAGCAGTGTCTGGGTACTACTGGGTATTACTTTTTTTTTATATTGGCAGCACCAGTTTAGTTAAACTAAAGAAATATCTTCTGTGAACACTTTTATTTCTCATTAATTTTAATTATTTACTAGTGATACTGTGAATTTATTATTAATATTATTAAGTTATGCAGACATATTCCTCTCCAGTGACAGTTTAAAATATATATTTGTGCATGGACAAGAGGTACTTTTCCAGAAGTTGAAAATTAAATAGTCAAATGTAACATCCAGCTGTCAAAGTAACAGCTTAATGTAGCTAGATCTGTTTTATATTGAAGTATAACATTTTGATGGACTTCTGCACTAGATCACTATTTTTATCACTATTTTATCACTAGATCACAAATTTATTTATTTGGGTTATTTTTAGCTAAGCTGGGTATATATAAACACTTTATTTCCATGAGTCATATTTCACAGGTCTAGAATTTGGGAGAAAAACTGTTGATTTTGGAACCCTGTGAACAAGTTAGTTTTGATTTGTTCCACTAAAGACATGAATCCCAGATCCACGATTTGCTTCAGGGCTCATCTGTGAGGAAAAAAGTGTTGCTATTACAAAAGTTACACATGGAATAATCAAACAAGCTGACAAAACAAGTAAATTTGTTATAACAGGGCCGTAAAGCATACCTTAAAGAAGAACATACATACAAATGGTATTTGAATACAGGAGCCCATTACACAAGACATAATAATATTTAATGAAGCCATAAGCAGTGCTAGGAAACCATGCAGGTGACCTCCAATGGCATAGTAAATATGCTCTAAATGAGAAATTTACTGGAAATTCATAGAGCATCCTTCAGTTGGAGTACGATGACCCATCTGACTCTTCAAAACGTTTTTCAACCTTGTAGTAAACTGCTTCATTGCCCCCTAATGGCAACAATGCAAACCTCTGATTAAAAAGAAAGCTGTTTTTGTGTGGGCATGTCTTTTGTCTTTCACTGTAATATATTTGTGTGTAAAACTTGATAAATACTAAAAAATTTAAAGGCTAGCCCACAGGGTATTTATGAAAAAATCATTTAAAGAGCAAGCATATATTTTCATCACTTTTTCGGGTAACGTATGTGAAATCTTAGTTGCTTCCCTAAAATATAGGAAAGTAATATTTTTTTGGACCTGCTTTTCAGAGGCAGTTAAAATTTTGTCTATAATTTAATAAGCATGTCACTTCTTAAAAATTAAAGAGATCTGATACCAAAATAAATTATTCCACATGTATAGCTCTCAGTAAATAGTGGTGTCTAGTCAAGTATGATGAGCTTCTTTTAGTACAGGTGATCTTTCTTTTCCAGATTTTATTTTTTCTATAACTGTGTTTTTTCAGACCCTTTAGTAATGACTTAGCAGACTACTGGATGCCTGTGGATTTGTACATCGGAGGAAAGGAGCACGCAGTTATGCACTTATTCTATGCGAGGTTTTTCAGCCATTTTTGCCATGACCTAAAGATGACAAAACACAAGTAAGCCTTATATATTTCTATAAAAGTCTTTCATATTTCATTTGACTAGTGAGAGTGTTAGTGGACATTGTTATGATGATAGAACAATACATTGAATAAACCTGAATTTTCCTGCTTGTCCGTCTTGGCTAACTAATTGGTTTCTCACAGTCAGTTGCATTTTCTGTATGCATACATACAAAGCATTTTTATTACATGAGTGTTAACTGGCTCAGAAAAAGTGATAAAATGTTGCTGTAGATTTTCAGCCTGCAAAAGCTTGCATAAACTAGTAACTTCAGGCATTCTGAGTAGTGCTATTATTTCAAATTAGGTAACTTCATGCATAGTAAAACCATTAATTTCAGTGGAACCATGCATATATAGAAAAATAAGCACTCCTATAATTCACTGCAGTATTGGAGCTGAACAGTGCAAAACAGTTCTTGATAAGTGAAAGCAGTATATGTATCGGCTGTCAGTTTCTCTTTTATTTAATGACTTTTATATAATTACTTTTAACTACTCTTGTTGTTGCTGCTGCTGCTGTAGCCTAATTCATTATCCTCTGTTTTGTTTAGAGGTAAAGTTTGAGGTAGGAAGGTGAGTCATCTGATGGTCTGTTCTTTGTCCCCTCAGGTTCCCAGCTTGATGTCCCCATTTCCACTGAAATTCTGCCCTTTTTTTACTCTAAAATGCCATCACATGGATGCCCCAACAGGGAGGGTACTAGTGTCAGAATAGTGAAATACTGCCCCATGGTCTGTCCAGTTCTCCCATCAGCAGAAACGTTTGAATAGACGGAGTCAAAATGAGTGATCCCATGAGAGCAACTGCTCAGTAATTTCTCAGCTGGCGACTTGTATGCATTCATTCTTTACTAGTATCCACTCTAAAAGCTTGATGTAAAAGAGGAACCTACATATACATGGCACTGAACTCTCTCGAATGCAGCAGTTCTGCTACAAAACTAGAACTTAAGTAGCTCTGCACCAGAAAAAGACAGACGAGTTAGTGGAGCCAGCAGAATATTTCCCTGAGTTATTTCATACTCATTTGATGAAAACAGGCGATGTGTTTTCATCACTCATTCTCACCTGCAAAATAGTTTGCAGTGAAAGCTGTGTTTGAGATTTTGGATGTGGATGATTTGCGTACCTGTGTTTCACCCTGTTGTCTCCAGCTTGCACAGCTGCAGCAGGAAGGCTGTTCCTTCTCTGAGGGAGTGGGCCTTTCAAAGCAGATCCCTTCTGTCATAGGCACTATTCCTTTAAGCAAAGAATTTCAGAGCTTTTCCTTGCAAGCAATTTCAAGGTTATCCATTCTACAAGAGACTTAACAGTCCTAATCTATCAGCTGTCTAGTGGAGCTGTAACACACAGCAGCGAAATATTCTTTTGCTAGTCAAATTCTTCCACCTCCCAAAACAATGTTAACTATGGTGGCTGAAGTATTGTCACTGTAAACTGAGACCACAAGGAAGGGGAGGTTTGCTTGCAAAGTACGTGGTCCATGCTGGTGTGCAAGAAAATGAGGAGGTATGGAAAAGAGGCCAGCTTGGCTGAAAAGGGACCTCCTGAGTGAGCTCAAGCACTAAAAGAAGTGCATGGAAAGGGGAAGTGAGGATGGGCTAGCCCTGGAAGAATGTGGAAGCATTAACTGGGTAGGCAGCATAGAATTAGAAAAGGCTGTAGCTCATCTAGAATTGAAACCAGTGAAGAATGTGAAGGCAATAAGAAGGGCTTCTGCAGATACATTGAGAGGTACCTCAAGGAAAGTGTTGGCCTGATACAAAATCAGACAAAGAGCCTAACAGCAAAGGACAATCTTTGCCTTGGCCTTTGCTGTCAAGGTTTGTGCTTATTAGGAGAGTTTGAGGGAGAGAGGTACTACCCACTGTAGGGTAGGATTGAGTTAGGGATCACTTAATTAAACCAGACATGTACAAGTCCATGGGACCAAATGGGATGAACCCAATGGTGCTGAAGGAGCTGGCCTTTACCATTGTGAGGCTGCTGTCAATTGTTTTTGAAAGGTCATGGTGATCAGGGAATGTCCCTGTTGACTGGAGAAAGGCAGATGCAAAACTCATCTTCAGGAACAGGCAAGAAGTACTTATAGGCCTGACACTGAAGTACTTATAGCCTCACAAGCATTTATAGCCTCACATAGCAAAAAGTACTTATAGCCTCACATTGGTCCCCAAGAATATTTTAAAGCAACTCATCCTGGTAGTAATTTTGAGGCACATGAAAGACAAGGTGACTGGGAGTAGCCACTATGGATTTATTGAGAGAAATTATGTCCGACTTAATCTGCCTTTTTTTCTGTGGTGAGATGATTCCCTCTGTGGATGAGGAGAGAGCTGTGCCTATCTTTTACCGTGACTTTAGCAAGGCTCTTAACAAGTTCAACAATGGCATCCTTGTAGTCTCACTAGGGAAATGCAGACTGAATGGGTAGACTACAGCATGGATGGAAAAACTGGACCGTCAGGTTCAAAGAGTCTGTGTTCAAAGTCTGACTGGCAGCTGTTTGC
Organism: Morus bassanus; assembly: GCA_031468815.1. Classification (NCBI taxonomy): domain Eukaryota; kingdom Metazoa; phylum Chordata; class Aves; order Suliformes; family Sulidae; genus Morus; species Morus bassanus. The sequence continues at coordinate 49,339,328 of CM062567.1, read as the reverse complement.
AAGTGGTATTCCTCAGGAGTTACTGCTGAGGCCAACTGTATTTAATATCTTCGTCAACAACCTGGGCAGTGCAACAAAGCGCACCCTCAGCAAGTTCATTGCACGCTGGGAGAAGCCATTGATATTCTGGATGGCAGGGCTGCAATGCAAAGGACTTTGATAAGCTGGAGGAGCAAGTCTGAAGTGCTGACAGGAGTCTCATGAAGTTCAACAAAGGCAAATGCAGAGTCCTGTACATGGAGCAGATTACCCACAGAAATGGACAGGGCTGGGCCAACTGTGTGAGGAGGAGCACAACAGAGAAGGGCTGGAGAGGTCTTGGTGAACACCAAGTTAGATGTGATAGGCCTGAGAGTATACTGCACTGCATTAGCAAAAGAATGTCCAGCTTTGATTATCTCTGCTCATCACTCAGGAAGCCACATCTGGAATACTGTGTCCAGTTTTGAGGCCCCCCCCGATGTGTGGGACTTCCTCAAACTGGGGAGGGTCCAGTGGAGGGGCACTAAAATGATCAGGGGCTGAAGCATGTGTCATACAAGGAGTTGAGCGTGTTCACCCTGGAGAAGAGACAGCTAAGGAGGGAGTCTAATTGCAGTCTACGACAGGAGGACTATAGAGAAGACAAAACCAGACTCTTCTCCGAGATGTACAGAGAAAGGAAATGAGTAACAGTCACAGATTGCAGCAAAGTCCAGCTGGATAAAAGGAAAATAATTTTGAACAGTGAAGGTGGTCAGACTGGATCAGTTTGACCAGAGAGATTGTGGGATCTCCATCATTGGGTATTTTCAAAACTCAACTGGACGAGGCCCTGAGCAACCTGAATTTAGGTCTGCTGTGAGAAAGGGGTTGGACCGAATGACTTCCAAAGGTCCCTTCCAACCTACATTATTTTAAGAGTCCGTGGTTCTGTAGCTGTATGAATTTGGAATGTGTTTTGTTCATACTCTGCTGTGACAGAGCAGTAGCACCAAAGCACGGTGCCTACAGTAGTCTAAATATGGTAAATTGCAGAAAAAAACCCTCTTAACTGCAATGAAAAAAATGGTGAAGAAGCACCGACTATGTCTAGTGACAATGGCAGATAAAATCAAAATTGTTTTCTGTAGAAGTAGTTTGCAAGACTGTGGAGAATTCCTTTGAGGCCATATATAATCTCAAGAAGTCTTGCACATGTGAAGATAGGTTACAGCATTGCCCCTAGGATCTGTTGTATGTACCGCTTATAGGTGTGTTTAGAATTCAAGATGACTGTAACAAATTCATCATCATGCGCAAAATTGTTTGCTTGCTTTAGCTCTACGCGCTTAAAGCATTAGGTGCTTTTAAGCCATGAAGTCAAATTAGGATTTTGTTTTGATATGGAAATCTCAGCTCCTTTGTAAATATTACTACGTGTCTTAAATATGTTTTAGCATTGGTCAGAAGCCACTTTTGCTCAGTCTTTTGTTAGGACTGCTCAAGGGCTGGTCTGAGAGATCTGAAAAGGGTGATTAGAAACAACAAGCTTACTGTTAGGAAGCTTAAAGTCATGGTGTCAAAGCCCACATCTCCAAGGGAAAACATTAAAATGTTAAAAAACACTGCCCTCTTGTGTATTTTCAGTCTTCCTCTAGTAGATCAGGTTTTGTTCACTGATTAAATTAGTAAAATTCTGCTACATCTCACTTAAGAGCTGCCACCATTTAAAGTGTTATTTAGTAGCCTGACAAATTTTTATGGTTCTCCTATTAATCTGTAGTAATTTTTCATTTTGACAGGTTTTCTTCATGGAAATTTTCATTGTTTGGCTCCTATCCACTGGCTTTCAAATTCATTGAAATATTTCCTGCTAGTCTTTAATTCTGTGCTAATGGCTATTATTATATTAATGAGATTGGAAACAAAAGTTCAGAATTTCATAGTTTAGATTTTCAAAGCAATCTCTTCACATATGATGTACCTTACTGCAATAGAAATATTGTAGGCCATTCATTTACAGATGTCACACATGCTTTCAGAGAAGATGCAATGCTCATAAGCATCTAAAATTGTAAAGATGTCAATATAGTTTAAATATCCCTTGAAGATGGGGCATGATCTTTTATTTTTTTTAATGCATTGACCTGGAGATGGTGGGAAGTGCTGCTCATTTCATCAGTAATGACAAGGCAGGACAAATAGCACCCTCTGGGTATTGGTACATGTGACAACAGATTAAGCCCAAACTTGATGTCATTTTGGTTTAGTGCATCACTTCTGGGATTAATTCACAAGCCAGTCAGCCCTCCCAGCTGTGACCACCACTGGGAGAGGGGCCAGGTAGGCAGCTGGGGCCAGCAACCTCCTCATCTGTTCCAGCTTAATCCACCATAGCAAGTGTGTGCTGACACACTCGGTTACACCTGCTCAACCCTATTATTGCAAGTACAAGTTACACAGAATTTGGCTCTTTCCTAGACTTCAGTAATCAGTTCTGTCTGATGAATAATTGTAAATGGAACTAGCACACTCTCTCTGAAGGATTATAAAGCAATAAAAAAGTTTATTGTTGCCATTAAGTCAGCAGATTTGGCTGTGATAGAGAACAAATCTGTTGAGGAAGAAGGCACTATTTTTACATAGCTGCATTATAGAATAAAAGAAGATATGTGTGTGACAGAAATAGCTTATTCTGTAAAGGAAGGATGTTAGAGCTTCTCTACATTCAGTAGGGACTTTATCACTAGTGTTGATTTTAAGTAAAAGCACTCAGCTATTGACCATGTAAAATCTGAACATTCAATATTGTTTGATCTTTTTTCTGCCTAAAGTGATCAGCTCCCACATCTCCCAATCACTTCTGCCCTTCTACAGGATTGCCAGATTGTTACAGATAGATCTAGCTGCAGGTTTCGCAAGCACCTGAATTCAGCTCACAGTGACTGACCGAGGTTGTCTTGACTCCAAGGCACAGTGTTGGGCTCTCTCAGCCTTTCTGGAAGTGTGGGATGCAAATACATGGCAGCGAGCTCCCATGCTAGAGCTATCCCTTCTTCTGAGTCCACTGTTTATCACTGTTGAAGGCTCCACAGAGTCCTTCCAGCCAGGTCATTCGTAATTGGATTGAAAGTCCTGCTAGTCACCTTGCATGGAGCAGAGCGAGGAGCCTGAGGACATGGCACTGAGCAGGAGTTCCTGATCTGTCGGTCATGCTTGCTCTTCCATCCGTTGCGTGCTCCTATATAGAGAGATTGGTCTATCACAGAAATGGACCTGTATATGAACATTAAGAAAAGGAAAAAGATGGATTCCACACTTCATGGCTAGCACAGCTGATCCTTCTTGGAAGCGTCAGGCAGACTTCACAGGTGTGGTCCCATCTGATGTAAAACATGGTCAAAAACTGCACCCAACCAACGCCACAGTGTCCATACTCCAGCGTGGGCACAAACAGGCTTACAGGCAGGTGAAGGCATATTCCATTCCAGCCTCCTTACAACTTGAAATGTGATTGAGCATTCAGAAAAACTCAAGCCACCTCTTCACTTACTGTGCCAGAAGTGCCTGTCTGTCCAAACACAGCTGAGTTTCAGTTGTTCGCAGTGGTATGGCTCAGGACGTATTTATGACACCAGGCCATGAGTGGATGCTGCTGTATTTAGGTCAGAACTGCATCACACCTGATGTGCTGCAGCATCTTGGCAGTCCCCTTCTGCAGCCAAGAAACACATCGCCATGTTCGAAGGGGAACCTTTTTAGGTGTGTGGTTTTATTAATGTAAATTAAAGTGTAACTCTGCATGTGACCATGAGATGGAGCCACCACAACACTGACAAAATCACTGTGTACTTCAGGAGAAATTCAGTATGAAGCTCAATTTGTTTCTAAGCCCTGTGTTTATTAGACAGGCTCTGGCTTTCTCATTTTGGACATGTCTCCATTCTCCTGTGGTCTCCCACTAGGAACACGTTGGGGTTTTTTTCCCCATACTTGGTAATGTATTTTGTATTGCATTTTTGTAGCCTCTGTCAGCATAAACAAAAATAGGAAATGCTCATTCCTGCATTCAGCTTTTAATAACTTGGCGTATGATCTGAACTAACTCTTTGTCAGTAAAAATAAGTGTTCCTTGAAAAATCACTTCCCGTGAAGAGCCCTATCTGATTTGGATGTTCTGGCTACCTTGTTAGCTTTATTTTAGATAGCAGTAAGTGTAAGCTCTTTTAATAATTGTTTAACATCTTAACCGGACTGAAGTCTGAATGATAGGGGGGAAGTCTTTTTATTTTTCCTTGGTGTAATGTCTTTAGTTTGTAGAAGAAACTTACCCTGAACAGTTATCTCCTGAAACATTTTTACCCCATATGTTGCTGATAAGATTACAAAGTTTTTGCTTCCAATTTTCATCTTCTAATTCACTTGGATAATTTGAGTAAATTATTTGATATTTTATATTATTATTATCATTATTATTGTTATTGCTATTATTTTAAAATACTTTTTCTTCTTTGTACTGTCTAAATTTGACTTCAGTTGTCATCTCCTTAAGTTCCTTTAATTTATTTCTAAACAACAGGATTTTTCAGGCAACCTATGAAATCTTGTTTAGAAAAATATTTATTGAGATGCTTGAAATGCTACTCTTACTTAACATCATTAATAAACCCGGGTGGCATGGTAGTGACTAGTGCTGCTTGGTGACTGAATGATACGCTATGTGCCAGTACTTGCACAATATTTAGAAGCATACAAAATATGTGAGGAAGGAAACTTGTGTTCAAATATGAGTATGTTGAAGATAAAGTATGAAGCCTGTCACTTTCTCTCTCCCAGTTTAAAGCTTTTCTTTCAAATATCTCCTTACTTCAGAGTCATCAAAAGGGTTTAAAGAGTAGAACTTGGAAGATATCTGCTTTAATACAGTTAAAACGTGAAAAAGTGTTATATAATTTAATAATACTGTAACTATATTATTAAATAAATTACAGTGGTTTAAATAATGAGATAAATTGCCATATAATTTATATTGGCTAATAATGTAAAATACTAAAATGACTTCATAAAAGTGAGTAGTGTTTTGGATTATGACTTTTTTGTACATGTGAAGTAAAATGTGGGAGCCTATTTTTATTTCTTTAGATGGATGAATTTATTCTAGCTTTTTGAAAAATATGTAAACATAAGTGATGCGTACTTTTTACATAAGTTGTTTTGGTAAATATGTGGGGCTTCGTTAGGTGGAAGTGGGGAGGATTCAGATTGCTTAATGTTGAGCACACATGTGAGCATTAGGAGGTGCAAGTCAGTAGCAACCAGCGCTGATTAGCAAGTCCTCCAAAATGATGGTCACCAATGCCTTTGTGTTGGAGGATCCCATGAGAAGACTCCCCAGACTGTGTATGCCTTCTGGGTCTGGCTTCATACCTCCTCCCTGGCCCATAGCGTTCTTGGGGTTGCTGTTAGAACTGCCTTACCTTCCTGACCTACCAAGTGGGAACCAAAACCTTTGTTGTCTTTTTTTCAGTGAAAACAATGACAGATATCTGACTCAATGAATTAGAAAGGCACGATCATTAAAGGAGGTGGCAGCAGTAATGTATCTTGTCAACCAGAGCAGTGTTTAGTTAGGGTTTGTTTCTTGCTGAGTGCACCACTGCCCTTAGCTTTGGTCATTTTAAGGCTCTTTTTAGCTCTATCATACACACATTTGATGAGATTACTCTGCCTGATATAAATTTTGATAGAAACCTAAAGTTTCAATGTTCAAGATGCTAAAAAATTGGTCCACTGACATGAACTTTCTAGCATTGCCATTTTTCTAGTGTACTTTTTTCTTACAGCTAGGTCATGGCTAGTTCTGCAAAGGGACAAGGCATGTGAGTGCTTATGTTAGAGAAACTATCTTCTCCATTTATAGAAAGAAATGTGCAGCGAGATTCTGATTTGTTCAAAATGCTGTGCTCCTCAGAGAGAAGCTAGGACTAAATATTTGTAAGACAGTGAGGCCAGGTACTTGAATGCTTTTACAAATGGGGATTTAACTTGAAGTTAGTGAAATTGCACAGGTGGCCAAGAAACTCTGTGTATTATCCATAGGCTAATCTGAAAAGTGATGTTAGAATAACTCAGTACTAAATCAGGATGCAAGAATGTGTGCAGAATACAAATAAATACTTATACTTACCAGCCAGCCACCATGAATAAATGCACAAAGTACTCTTTCGAAGGTGACACCCATTTATGTATAGTCAACTTGAAATTCTTGTTTCATTAAATATTTGTGCCTGATTGGCTCAACTCCTGAGGCTTATCATAAAGTATGCTTTTGACAGCTCTTTTCAACAACCAAGTTTCTTTTTCCTTCCATCCCTAGGGAGCCTTTCCATAAGCTCTTGGTTCAAGGTCTTATCAAGAATCGGACATTCAGACTAACGACAACAGGCCAGTGTTTGAAGAGGGAGGAGGTTGATCTCACTGGTAAGAGAGACTGCATGGGAAGACCAGCACAGATGCATCCAGAAAGTCAGGGACTGCTTTGGTGTAGAAGTCTCAGTGATGGGAAAATTTGGAAGAGAAAATGAATCCTTGCAATATTTAAACTGGAGAGCAACTTCTGTGAGTTTTGGATTCATATCCACTCTGAGTGCACAGAGACTACTAATCCAGCAGCTTTTATTTGCATCCAAGCACAGAACCAGTGCTATGGTATTATTTTAGCTCCAGTATCGTCCAAAGGACCAGAAGTCAGTTTTGTTAGGACAGTGCTCAGCAACTTGCTGAACAGAGTGAGTAGTCCCAGCAAAAAGACAACCTACAATAACACCATGGCAAAGCTAATACCGATGCTGGCATATTCAGTAGATATTAGGCATGTGTTACACAGGTATAGGGAAAAGTGCTGTTTCTCAAGTTCTGTCCAGTGCCTTCACTGCATAAGCTGAAGCAGCAGCCCTTGTCTGGGGAGCTGTAGCAACAAGAGTGGCTTGGTCGTATTTGCCTCCCTTAAGCACTCCTCTCATGCAACCTTGTTTACACTGTTCTCCTGGACACAAACCCCATAAGCCAGTTAAAAACAAACAAAAAAACCCCTTACATTTATCACTGTCTGCTTTCCTATTTATTCCAGAAAAGCTAGGGCTTTTCTGTAGCAGGTGGTTTTGCTCAGTGGCACCTTTATCAGTGTAAATGCCCCTTTCCATCTCTTAAGTTCATGCAACAGAAGGCAGGTTCTTTTCAGGATAACTTACTGCAATTGAAACCTATGAATTGAAATCTGTTTTTTCTAAAAGCTAAGTGCAGGTCAAATTGTACCAAATGAGTACACCTATCTAGGAGGTTTTAAATGCCATGGTTATAACAATGCTTAACTCTCAGGGGCTATCAAGCTAGCACAGAGGATGGGTGCCAGATACAGCTTCCAAACAGTAGAAAGAGACTTTGTCATGATGCAATGGAAGCATTGAGATGTTAATTGCTTTAAAACATGAAAGTAGGTAGAATTTGGGAGGGAAAAGGTTTATTACATTTACAGTGAGTCTTCATTTTTAAACTGTTTGGAAACCAAAAAAAAAAAAAAAAAGCTACTAGAAATAGTTGTTTCTTCTTATATTTAGGGAACAAGATTAATTGCTGTTACAAATAAGCAAAATTTGTTTTAAAATTTTGTGTATGTCTTAATATTTAGGAACTGAACCAGTTTACCAAAAAACTGGTGAGAAGATTCAAGTTGCTTGGGAAAAAATGAGCAAATCTAAGCACAATGGAATAGACCCTAAAGAATTAGTGAAAGAATATGGCATTGACACCCTACGTCTTTACATTCTGTTTGCTGCTCCTCCAGAACAAGATATTTTGTGGGATGCTAAAAGTAAGTCAGATTGTTTCTATTATTTGTTTTGGTTTTTTTTTTTTTTTCCTAGTGTGTTATAGTTTAAACACAAAATTAATACAGTTCTTGATGCCCAAGTTTTGGAACAATTGAATCAAAGTATAGTGAGCAGGTTTTATTGTTTGTTTCTTTTAAAAGAGAGGGTGTCACAAAGCTGTCACTGAGAGGCAGTTTGCAAGATTATTGCAAGCAGCTTACCTCTTTCAAGCTAAAATTATATATGAAAAGTACTTCTCAAGTGGTATTTTCTTCTGAAATAATAGAGTAAACCTGGACCTCATTCTCTTATTTTTTATTAGCTATGATTCATTGACTGAAAGTGAATAATTTAAGATTATTTTCTTCATTATGTTTTTTCTAATCATATCAGATTACAGATAACTTTGCAATTTTTTATTATTTCCATTATTTTGTAAGCTGGACCATGAAATACTTCTCAGAAGAATCTCATTAGAAGATAATCGGAGTTCCTAGTAACTAATATTTGTATACCCATGGCATTTTTATGAGCTTAGTTCTTGAATAAGATAAGATTTACCCTCCTACATACTTATTTACTGCCATCGTGCAATTTGTCATACTGACAGATATTAATTTCTTTTATCTACTGTGGTTCATACATTTTAATGTAGTCTTATGCATACATTTAAATCTAACCCTCTTGTTGCATAAGGCTTTAATAAAACACTTCACGCCTGGTTTAAAAAGGTGTATTTCTTCATTCTTTCTTGCATTAGCTTCTTGCTGCTGAGTTAAACCTGCACTAAGCATTATTTCAGTTGATGTCTGTCACCCTTTACATTCATATGTGTTATTTACATATTATTGCACTGTTGTATGTATTGGAGGAGTGCGCTATATGACTTTTCTCAGTTGGCTTTCTGTCATCATCTAATCATAACAGTACAGAGCTAGGCATATGAAGAGGTAATGTCTCTGAAAAAAACCAACCACTTGGAATCAAGCTGTAATTCGTGCATCCCTAACAGTACACAGGTGCATAATTCCCTCTGAAGCAGCTAATTCAGTGATACACAATGTCTTTGCTGTATTTTTTTCATCTTGAAAATGGAATAACTAAATTAGTATGAAAATTGTGGATACAAAATCTTCGTTGCAAAGTATACTGGAGCTTGGTTGTTAAACATTCTTTAAGAAAGCTAAGCATGTGCAGGTATAGTGCTAGCAAAAATGCATTTAGTCATTCAAACCACCTGTTTACCACTTGAGAAATACAAAGAAAGATTTCGGAATCATGTTGTGTTAAAAGAGTATTGAAAAACATGAACAAAAGGAGATGTTAGCAGCCTAAAGATATTTCCAGGGGGGGAAAAAAAATGCAAAGTGGGTGAAAAGCATGTCTTAAATCTTTAAGGTTTGGTCTGAATTTCTTAATGATAACAAAATAGTGAATGTTTAAATTGAAGAAATCAAGCAAGTTGTGGTGGGTTTGACCTTGGCTGGATGCCAGGTGCCCACCAAGCCGCTCTGTCACTCCCCTCTCCTCAACTGGACAGGGGAGAGAAAAATACAATGAAAGGCTTGTGGGTTGAGATAAGGATAGGGAGATCACTCAATTACCATCTCAGGCAAAACGGACTCAACTTGGAGAAATTAATTTATTACCAATCAAATCAGAGTAGAATAATGAGAAATAAAACCAAATCTTAAAAACACCTTCCCCCCCACCCCCCTTCCCAGGCTCAACTTAACTCCTGGTTTTCTCTACCTCCTCCCAGCCTGAGAGGCACAGGAGGACGGGGAATGGGGGTTGCAGTCAGCTCATTACACGTCATCTGTGCTGCTCCTTTCTCCTCACATTCTTCCCCTGCTCCAGCGTGGGGTCCCTCCCACAGGAGACAGTCCTCCACGAACTTCTCTAACGTGGGTCCTTCCCACAGGCTGCAGTTCTTCACAGACTGCTCCAGCGTGGGTCCTTTCCACGGGGTGCAGTCCTTCAGGAACAGACTGCTCCAGTGTGGGTCCCCCACGGGGTCACAAGTCCTGCCAGCAAACCTGCCCCAGCGTGGGCTCCTCTCTCCATGGGGCCACAGGTCCTGCAAGGAGCCTGCTCCAGCACTGGCTTCCCACAGGGTCACAACCTCCTTCGGGCACATCCTCCTGCTCTGGTGTGGGATCCTCCACGGGCTGCAGGTGGATACCTGCGCCACCATGGACCTCGATGGGCTGCAGGGGACAGCCTGCCTCACCATGGTCTTCACCATGGGCTGCAGGGGAATCTCTGCTCAGGTGCCTGGAGCACCTCTTTCCCCTCCTTCACTGGTGTCTGCAGGATTGTTGCTCTCACATATTCTCATTCCTCTCTCCAGCTGCAATTGCTGTTGCACAGCAGGCTTTTTCCCCCTTCTTAAATATGTTATCACAGAGGCTACCACTGTTGCTGATGGACTCGGCCTTGGCCAGCAGCAGGTCTGACTTGGAGCCGGCTGGCATTGGCTCTATTGGACTTCCAGAAGCGGCTTCCAGCAGCTTCTCACAGAAGCCACCCCTGTAGCCCGCCCGGTACTGCACATTGTGCAGAGGACCTGGCTGTGAGCAGCAGTAGCTTGGGTCTCTCTGTAGCATGGTCCATAGGTCACAGAAACACATTCTTAGAGCATCCATGGTGCAGAATTGATGCCTGCAGGGTGAGGGTGAACAGCTTTATAATCTTCCCATCCCAAACTAAGCTGTGTCAAAAGATGGTATAAAGGATCAGAGCATATACTCGTTAGCACAGTGCCATCTCTGTAGCAACAAAAGTATATGTAATTTCTAAAATAAAATTTTAGAAGAAACCTCTCTATTTAAAAAAAACGTGCATACGTGTGTGTGAATATATGTATGTTTGTATTCTTCCATGAGTTTGAAAAATGAGAGCATGTAGAAGAACTGTTTTCGTGAGTCATTAAAACACGAAATGAACATTCTGACATTGACATAACATCGGGTTATTTTACTGATTTAGCAAATATTCTTGCTATATATATGTTTTAAAGTCATTGCAGAAATCTACTTCTGTTTTATCTTACTGATTTCTTTCCATTAGGCAACCTGGCATTATGTGTAAAGGCATTTTTAATTGCATTGATATTTTCCATTTAAAAGACAGGATTATTTTTTTTTAAAGTTTAACTCTAGCGTTTAGTTTCCTTTCTTCTTTTCTTTAAAGTTTTGGATTCATTCATTGTAACTGAAATTTGTTTCTGCAATCTTTCATTAATCCCAGCTGATGCTATGCCAGGTGTTCAGAGATGGCAGACACGCCTCTGGATGCTTGTAACCAAACTTATTGAAGCAAGGACTTCAGGAACCATGCCCAATCCCGGGCTTCTGAATAAGAAAGAGAAGGCTGAAGCCAGAAAGATCTGGGATCAGAAGAATCTGGTCATATCTGAGGTTAAAAAAACACTTACATAGTTTGTAAATGACTAAATAACTTGCTGCTCATGCTTAAACCATGTGCTTGCCTTAGAGAGTCAAGAGCTTTTCCCCAGATGAGTAGCTCATAAAATAATTTTTAAGTTAATTATTCTCTGTATAAACAATTTTATTTACCTACAAATCTTATGGGACAGAATTCTTGCAAAATAGTAAGATTTGGATTGGCAAAATTTCTCTGCTGTGTGCCTCCTTTAAAGGATGAAGTGTTATGGCATTAAAATATGATCAGTCTGGGTTTGGAGTAACTCCATCCATTTCCAGTAGCAAAGCTATAGGTGAGTTACGCTGGTTATTCCTAATAAGAGCTTTTGATCTGTTTACTTCACAGCTCATTATCATCCCTGTTGTTTCATATAGAATGAGAAATAAATTGTGGGAGAAAATATATTAACATATCCTAAAAAAAAAAATTATTGACATGATCGTTTATCTCTTCTTATGGCTCATGCTGTGATTAGTGTCAATTCAGTTATCCAAGACTCAGAAGGAGACATAAATACCTGCAAAATTAACTTAAAATATTTTTTTGCGAATAAAAACTTTTCCTGATTTAAATTCTGTGGCGAGGGACCTTCCAGGTGTTTTAGCAAACATCAGAATTGTAATGTTGTTATGGGCAGACAAGCTGTCACCAGCATAACTGCATTTACAAGTATGAAGACCTCTTCAAGGGGCAAAGAGAAGATATATTATTAAAGGAAATAGAGGATGATTACTAATACACAGTTCTAATTGGCATTGATTGAAGCTTTTAAAACTCCGAAAAAGAGGGGAACTAGTTAAATGGATTTTTATATGATTATTATTATTTTCCCATCCACACATGTGGCTGCACGTATGAAGTTTGCACACTGAACTGATTTTCATGGAAGATGTAAGATAGACATATTTCACAAATTGAAATTGATTAGCAATAATTAGTTTTCATTTTAAAACCCAATATTCCATGTTTGAGAATTTTAAGTAATTAGTGACAAACCTTTTCTTTTAATACAAGGTAACAGAGTACTTCACAAAGGATCATTTGTTCAATGCAGCTATTTCTCGATTGATGAGCCTCACTAACGTACTCCATGTAAGTATGTGATATGAATGAAGGTATTTTTCTCTCAGACTCTGTTCCTGTAAGTCTTTATAAAAAGCAAGAGCTGCCTGAACTATAGGTCCAGCTTTCCATAAGTCATTTACTGTCATTAACATTGCTACTAACTCAAGAGCCTCATTGAATTATTCAGTTCAAAAGCAGTACATTCTAGTATCACTGTAACCCTGAAATACATTGTTTTGCAGGATGAGCTTGATGGTATTAGAGCCACTAGGTTCTGATGTTTGCATCTGCATCCTGTAATTTCAAAAGGATACATTTTGTTTAGCTCTGTTCTTTGTTCTCTTTTGTTTTTAAACAAGTTGCATAGGTAGCTAGGTATAGTAATACATTATAGAATTACCAAAACATTCTGATTTAAAGAAAAGGGTTATTCTTTACAGGGAAAATCGCACATAATCTTACATTCCTCAGAGGCAGTTTTAGCTTCAGACACTGAACTGTCTGCTAGTAATAGAGTTTGCAAATTCCCCTTTTTAAAACAAATGTAAAAATAACTGAAGTCTTTAGCATGTTTTATTTAGATTGTTATTTATCAGCCAGTGGAGATACATCAAATATAATAAACTGTTATCATTATTTTTGTTATTGCTCTTGGATCTGGTTGAGCAATCCTTCAGGCGTGTAATGGTAACCTGATCTAGACCAGAAATCAAATAAAAATTTTGATTTTTCAACTTCTTTATTGAAATACCATTTTATACCTTATGGATTTCAAGTACATTATTGGCAAAGTCAAGGAACTTAACAAAACAATCAGTAAAGTGTCCACAAGTGCTGTACTGAAACAACTTAAGTCTGGGATACTACTGTGTGGTGTTGGGAAGGTGACACACAGTTCTTTATCTCCAGCTCAGTGATCCATATGCATTTTGGGCTGGTGAATGGTGACGAGTGAATGTTAAAAAACAAATAAAGAAATAAAAATCAGTGTCCTGCAGACAGCTAGATGTTTGACCACTGACATATTTCTTGACCAAAGAAGTCAGTGCAGTATCTTTCAAGAACAAGTTTCTGAGTTTCCGTATAGCATGCTGACAACTTCCTCTTTCGGTCCCATTTGAAAGAAGGAAGCGGGGAGGTGGGTGAAGATTAAATATAGAAGAAAAAGTAGTAGTTACTAAAACTTACTCAAATCTCATTTGCACTGACCTCGTTAGTATCAGTGATAAGAAGATGCCATCGGAGAGGTCTGCTGTGGTCTGTGTCAAATAAATCACTGGTTTTGGACAATTTTCTAGTAGACAGGAGTGGGTGTTCATCACACCCACCAAATAATTCTCATAAGCTGATGTGTATTGACATTATTCTTTGCTGTTTCATTAGAGAGGTGAATTACAAAATAAACATAGAATCTGAACTTACTGTGGGATGTAATCTCTATGAGTCAAAACAGAGGCAAAGAAAGAAAAAGTTTATCCAACCACTTTTAGTGCCATATCTTTTCTATTAAGATACAATAAATAGAGGAATGAAGGTTCAAACTTTGTCAGTCTGGCACCTTTTGCAAGAAATTGAACATTTTCTGTACTAGAGAAGCTGAAAAGCAATCTGAACACTGAACTGTTAAAAGGCTGTGCTGCACTTTTCATTCCTAAACCTTCCTTCAGCTCTAAAACCTCACTTTGTTACTAAATTCAGCTTTATTTAAGCCATTCTAGGATCCCATACAACTGAACCTTGTCCCAACAAAACCTATGCTGTATTCAGCACAGTTTGACTCTTTTAGACAAGTACTTCACCTCTTCTCAAATAGTTCTGATTTTGTCTAAGATTGCACTTCCAGAAGTGGCAGCACTCAATTTTTTTGAGGGCCACTGTTGTGTACATGCTTCTGTGTTCAGACTCCTGTGGCAGAGCAGATCCCCAAGGGTCTGCATCAGCCTCTTCAGGATTAGCTTCGAAGTTTTAGAGAGCATTCTGTGACCAAGAGTTGGGTTTTAATTCTCCAGAACTTTTAAGAAGTTTCTAACTTATTGTGAAATTATGCTGTCCTGAGCATAGACATTGATTTTAGATTTTATTACTGCATTTTCTTCTTAAACTACTTTCCCCACCACCACAGAATTTTTATATTAACAATTTATTTTCTTTTCCTTCTGTCTTTTTGCTTAGCAAGCTTCTCGGCCTCTTATTCTCCACAGCACAGAATTTGAAGATGGTTTGGCTACTCTCTGCATCATGGTTGCACCTATGGCTCCACACATTGCATCAGAGATGTGGAAAGGTATTTCTAGAAATACACTTTTTATTGATGTTGCAGGAAAAAAGGCAAAAAGTTAATATAATACTTGTCACTTATCCCTCAATTCTGTATCTGTCTTGTCACCTTCTGCCATAATTCCTAAACAAACTTGAAACTTGTGGTGTTCCCATATGTGCCTGCTTTTAGTTTCTTTCCCTTTGCATACAAAGGTGGGTTTCTTGAGGCTAGGCAGAGAAAGGGAGAAGGAAGAAAATTTCAAGACAGGACTTGCATGAGAAATTCATATGTCAACTGCTAGCTGCTCCTGTATGTGGATGGCAGTATTAAAAGCTGAACTTGAGGATAGAAACAGCCCTTTTTCAAACAACTGTTTCAGAGTCTTTGGACTACAGATATTTTCTTTCAGGAATTCAGGCAGAGAGGACCATGTCAGAGGGCTGTATACTAAAAAGACTAAAGGAGTCTTCAATAAAAATCCTACTCTTGTAAAATTCTCCAGAGACTGAGGGATGTTATGCTGCAAATTAACCTCTCACAGAGAGTGTAGGAATGGTAGACAGGAAATCTTTTTTAAGATCTATCACAGTTGTAAACCCTGAAGTCTGAATGCCAGGTGGGCTAAGTTGCATGGTGCTCCTACAGTTAAAGCCTGTGAAATAAGGGACGTGCATGCCAGAGTTCAGCAGTTGCTTTTAAGGTTTATTGGGAGAAGTCCCAAGATGTATGTGGGAAGATAGGAATATATTCGGCATTAAGACTGGCCACAGATTGCTGTGTGGTTTTGGACCTAATATTAGCTTTTGGATTCTGTTTTAACAGCTTTATTTTCAACAGTCATCCTAAAATTTTGTGCATTCAAGTGTTTACAGAGCAGAGCTACTAAATTGCTTCTATTTCAGAGCTGTGCATGGCATAACATTAACTGCCAAAGAAAGGCTGCTCTTGTTCAAAACGATAACATAGGGGCAGAGACTCTGGAAACAGCAAGATATATTAGGGAGAGTGGGTTTTTTTCTCTTTTCATTTCCAGTGTTTTTAAGATGTCTTAATAAAAGCTTAATTGTTTAGAATAAGGAGTAGCATCAGACATGATCCATCTGGAGAAAGCTTCTTCTGGTCAATATTCTCTTACGATATGAAGTACCATCAGTTAAAATTATACTTAAATGGAAGTAATGGTCACAATGTCCAACTATAGTCTAGAGACAGATTGCCCAAATTCATGTTCTGAATTGCACTCTGGTTCCACCAAGTCTTGTTGCTCTTCTGATGTAACCAATTTCTTAAACTTTATTATGTATACGTAATGATGCTTCCTTATTTTAAACAATTTCAATCTAAAAATTAAGCTTTCTAAATACTCTATTTAGTTTTCTTTGTTCTTTAGTTCTCCATACACACTCAGAGTAAGTCTCTCTTTTTATACCTTGACTTTGCATCTAAATGTAGGGATTGTGCTACTTCCTCTCTTGGAAACTAGTCAGGAAAAGGACTTTGTATATTATTAGCTCTATAAATAGCACCTATAGCAGTGGACCCCCACACTTTGATGGAAGTCTCTGTCTGCTATTGTAACACCAATAATAAACAACACATAAGTAATGTATTTATAATTAAATACTGACATTTCATTCTAAAATAGCTTGTGTGCAGCCTTTACATTTTGTTTGGTTTAGTGATTAAAACAAGGAGCATTTTTCTTTCTACAGGGGAAAATGAAACTGGGAAATTTGGAAGCCCTGTAGTTAAACAGATAATTTTACAGTTGAGTAGGAAGGTTGATAGGAACAGTGACTTGTGTTAACCCTGAACCACATTGCACTTCCTTATGTATTGAAGCTTTTTTTTTTTTGAAAAAAAAAAAAAAAAAAAGGATTTGCTTTCTTATTAGTGTTTCTCATTAGAAAGTTTATTACACAGTCGGATATGCCTAATATTAATTTTACTACAGCCTTGAGTGAGGAAAAGAGCATTCTCATTAATTTTGACTGTTTGCATTATGCTTCACAGGATGAACAATACTTCTACTGTTGCATTATAATCTCTCCTTTTATACTTTTATGCTGATCACTGATTATGACCAAGAAACATTTAAGAAGAATTTAGAATAGAATTTAAAACTAAATGTGAAATAGTGACAACCTACAATAAGACCCTGACTTAATGTATTTTATTATATTAATTCTGCCAAAGATTTGAAGACAATTAAACCACAGAGGTACAGAACTTTTTGGCTAAGCACCTGGAATGAGGCTTTGTGGAGGTAATAAAATACCTTTTGACAACTGGAAGCTTTTCTGCAGTTGCAAATAGCATTTTTTCAGTTTAAATGACAGGTGTGCTGGAAATTGAAAAAATCAACCAACCTTTTTACCTTTTCTAGTTTTGGAATAAAAAGCTAGGCAGAAGAGGCTAGCATCTATAAACATAAGAATCTTGAATGATGTTGTCCAAAAATATCTGATACTGTTAGTTTTATTCAGTAATTACATAAAATATTCTCCTTTGCTCAAAAAAATAACGTTTAACTGCAAAACATGGTATGATAAATTTCAAGTATCTAACAAATTTTCTTAAATACTTGCATTCTGAAGGCATTTATATTTAAATAGCAAAAAATGGTTTTTTGCATTTAAATTGTTTCCCATTTCAATCTAAAAGCTATTTGACACAGATCACAATGAAATGTAAAAGAAAATTGCAAATCAGTGTTTTCTAATACAATAGCTTGTAAAAATTAAAACTTGGCTAAGTGTATAAATATATATGTAGGTATCCTCTTGATTAGCAAAAAAGATCTTTACAGCTGGATTTAACTGCAAATCAGTCCATCTTAATGATTGCCAACTAATGAAAATATTAGGAAAATTACAAAGGTAATTTTAGAGTGTTAATTAAAGATGCTTTGCTTGACATTTTAAGTAACGACTAGCATCAGTGGTATAAGTAATTTTGATTGTAATAATGCTATCCTGCTCTGTAGGAGTTGCATCAGAGTTCATTTGAAATTTTAGCTTATTAATCAACTATGTTTTCTTTGTTAGTTTATTGATAAACTTTGCAAACTCAGAACCTGTTTGAAATCCTAAGGATGCTTCTGATGTAATGTTCAACTTTTAAGTACAATTAAAGTAAAATTAGGTAGAGTCAAGATACAGCAATTTTTGCTCTTGTGCAGCTGAAGAGTTACTCTCCCATGGGGTTTAGTTTGTATGTGACCATCTT
The DNA here is from genome assembly GCA_031468815.1 of Morus bassanus. Taxonomy (NCBI): domain Eukaryota; kingdom Metazoa; phylum Chordata; class Aves; order Suliformes; family Sulidae; genus Morus; species Morus bassanus. The sequence continues at coordinate 49,321,496 of CM062567.1, read as the reverse complement.
GTTTTCACTTATCAGGTAGGAATGAAGAGTTTGGTCCCTTTGTAAGCTGGTTACTGAAGAGCATACTTCAGTATTGGTGGTAAATACTTCCAGATTGAGTGAAGGGAAAAGCTGCTTGAATGCCATTTGATAAGTGCCTCACCTTTCATCGGCTGAACAATAGTAACCCAGTGCTTTCATATTTTGTGTGTGAAGTAGTTCTTTCTCCTGCTTAGAGGAGGAACAGTTTTTGGTATTTTGGTTTGTCAACCTAATGGTCTTCATTGTGCAGTGAATACACTGGTTTATCGCTTAATAACATAAAAAGCGACTGTAGCCCCTCAGTGTGGGAAGAGTTCATCCGGCTGATATCTTGGCAGTTTATGAACACTAACAGGATGAGGAAATCTGTTTCCTTCCTGAAACCTTGTATCTGAGGAATATACAAACACCGTCTGAGATGTATTTTTTTTTAAGTTTGTTTGTAGTAGTACAGTATTTTGCTGTCCAGACAAGGATATGAAACTGCTTATTGTGAGTTGTTAAATTTTTATTAGAGATGGCACATGAAAGATATACACTGATGGTAAACACATCTTAAGATGTATTGAAATGAAATGTAATTATTGGAATTTTTAATGTATAATTGTCTTAGCAACATTTTAACTGTCATTGCAATAGCTCTATTGTAAGAATCTCTTCTTCTGAATTCAGTCCTTCTCAAGAAGGCTTCTGTAAAGAACAGACCTGAGTAGAAGCTAATTGAGGTTGCAGATTTTAATTGAAAATCTGAATGCAGAAATCCCCCTTCACAAATCCAAGAAGAAACACTATTTGGAATATTTTTTTCACCCAAGCGTAATAACCCAAAGTGAGGGATAGTCAGTCTGTACAAATGGAAGAAGGCACATCATTTTCAGAAGGTTAAAAGGATTCATGTGGAGTTTGCTGAATTGGAAACACATTCTAGAGTTAGCTTTTAGTAACCCAGGCTTTTCAAAACCCTCCTTGGTGCTCCACATCTGTCACTGGGGAACGTATAACATGAATCCCCTAGCACTGTATTGAGTAAATGTAAATTTTCTTGACTTTGCCCAGTTCTGTACTACTCTACCAGCAGTACAATACAGTTTTTCTCAGAGCTGTCTGGAAACAGCTGTTATTGTATAGCTATCATTTCTTTGAGATTGGAGACCATTTCACATATGACAGAGACATCTTCCTCCTGGGCTGCAGAACAGTATTTCGGATGCACAACTTGCCTGAATCTGTCAGATAGGAAGATTCATTAAATAGTAAAAAAGCATATCAAGAACAAAGTAACATGGTAACAATCTTGTCCTTGGAAGAGGCTGCAGAGGTGAGTAAGATACTGACCCAGAATGCATCTCCACTTAGCCTTACACACTCCTGCTCTGAGCTTTTTAAAAACTTTATCTGCTTGTCTGCTAGTGTGGTGGATTTTTACTTAACACAGATTTCTGTTGTTTTGAGTTAGCTAAATCCAAAAGTTACCAGCATTTGGATAACGCATCCTCATAGTCACCTTATACTGCCCCCTCTGATCTTCTTGTATGTCCTGTTAGAAAGTCCCTAGTCCTAAACTCTGATACTTGGCGTTGCTTCAGAGCCCTTCATTAACTTCCTTTTATTGCCCGTTAAGACTTCCATCCTCCTTGCCTTTTCTGCTTTGTTAACCTCTCTGTGCTGGCCCTTGTCCCATGCCAGCTCTTACTCAGTTTACTCCATAATCACATCTTTTTCTCTTGCCTACATAACTTTGTGTCAAACTAGCTGCACTATTGCTGGAATTTTACAGATAATTTTTTCTAGTGCTTTTTTTCTGTAAGACTAGAATTACCTTGCTGTCCTAATTTACCTTGCTGATACACAATTGCTTCTAATCTTCCTTCTTAAATCTTTTCAAAATGAGAATCTGCTCTTCCCCCCCCCGCAAATAGCACCTGGGGGGGGGGGGAAGTATTACGCTTATGAAATACTCATGTAATGCTAATAAAACATTGCCATGAGCTGAAATGTTGTTAGACTTGTCCTGTCCCCTCCTTCTCTCAGCTCACTCATTTATAGGAATATAATACACATTTAACTTGGTGTTTTAACTTGGGCTCCAATGCTGTGAGTTACTCGTTAGGGAAATCTTGTTTTAGTATTAGCCAACTAGTCAGTAAAAATCCATTGAAGCAGATCCAATTGCAGAATCAGGGCTTCAGATTGAGCACAAGTGTTGTCCTTGATCTGTCCTGTATGGATGTACAGATCTGTACATATAAGTAAACTGCTTACAGTAAGTAAAAATGTCTTCAGGTGGCTTTCTGTCCTACGTCTGCAAGAGAATCTATAGCCATAAAAGCAAAATCCATCAAAAAATGTAAAGCAAAATGCATGGCGCTTTCCAGTACAATAAGACAGTAAAACAGGTTTTTTATGTCCTCAAAATAAAAGTCTGTGAAATGGTCAGTTCTTAACTTCTCGAACAGTGCTTTTGTGTAACAGCTCAGAATCAAGTGGGAAGGCTGGAGGAGGGTTCTGCCTAGGTCCTGACAAGTGGACCATTGCCATTCTGAATCATAGAGATGAAGTTTCTGGTTTTGTGTATGTTGCATTTTGAAAATGCAAATCAAATTATTGCGTTTTCTGTGTTCTGCAGCTCAGAAAATGTGAATTAAGGCAGGAAGCCAAACAGGCGATATAACTAAAACCTTCATTTTGGTTTCCTGTCAAACTCTGTTTTCTGAAACTAGTTCTGTTGACTTTTGCACTTTTTTTTTTTAATGCAGATGAGCTCATAGCTCATTTTGTAGCAAGAAAATGAACCAAAAGATAGACACATTGTACTTAGTCACACTTTATCTGCCTCAGAATACATTTTAATTTTTTTTTTATTAGTAGGTTTATTAGGACTGGCAGCCCCCACGGGGATTAAAAGTGACCCTGGTTTTGCTTTCATAGATAGACGCTCTTGACTTCTATCAGAAAGTGGCTTTTAAATAGTTTGAAGAATCCACTTCAACAGGAAAATAAGGAGTGGCCAGTATGCATGCTTCTGCCACAAGGCATGTGATCAGTTGGAAAGAAATGAGCTCATCTGGATGTTCAAAAGCCAAAAAGGGAAGAATCTAGCAGCTGTTGTCTTTAAAGTCAACGTGATAATGAATCACCAATGCGAAGATTTTTTCTGCTTGAGTTCCTAGCTTTTGCTCTTTTAGTTTTTGAGCTACTGTCGCAAGAGAAATAAAATACACAAATCCAGATCCATTAAAGTGTTTTAATCAACACCTATCTTATTTAGCTAATAAGATTGTGCCTTAGTTGTTATTCTTAGGAAATGTGCACGTTCCTGCCTGCCATTAGAAACAGCTCCCACCGGTCCACCCCACTGCCCCTTTCTGAATCATTCAGCAAATAGCAAGGCTGTGTGTCATTTTATCGAAGTGCTTTGTCTGAAAAAGCGCTGACAAAAATCTGGCGGATTTTTCTGGAGGAAGTTGCATTCTCTTTATGTCTCTGTTTGCTGTTATTCACTGTATTAGTCTAAACAATCCAGCTAGGTAAATTCATGTACGTATTCATGTATATTCATGGATTGGTTTTGCTCCTATGTCTGCCGTTGTGCTGTGTTTTGAACAGCTTCATGTACCTCAGTCTCAACAGTGAATCTTGTGTTGATGCATTTTCTTTATGCTCTTGCTGGAGTTTCCCTAAACCAGATGAGATTTCAAATACATTTTGCAGTTCAGGATGAGGCATGTGCTTATAAAGAGTTTTAGTCTGTATTCTAATTCATTCACAGAGGATGTTTTTAATTTAAAAATCCCCTGGCTTTGTGAGAATCACGAGAGCAATCATCATCAATATTGATGATATTTGACAGCCTCTTGTTAAGTGAAATCTTTTTATTTTGTCCTACAGCTGGAGTAAACAGCAACATAAATCCCACTCAGAAGCTTTTATTCAGTTAAAGAATGCAGCTTCAGAATGAATTGCATCCTATTCTCCTATTACTTAAACAAATCAGGAATGAATTGTCTTGGGGGGAGCAAAGCCTGTTTAATAAAAGGAGATGACTTACAGCCATTTTAGGAGTTTTTTTAAATAAAATCAAAGGATAAACCGTTTCAGAATGTACGTATCGTAAGAAAGAGAGCAAGCTGTGCAAGGTATTCTTATGCAGCACCTTTAATTTGTGAGAAAATAGATACTTTGCAAAATATGAGAAAATCTTCCAAGTAGCTTGACTTGCAAATTTAAAAACTACCCAGCATGTTACAGATGGTAAAATAATAAGCCATACTTGTGTATCGTTTTGACTGAGTTGATAGTAAAATTTTAATCAAACTGGTGGTGTTACTGAAAAAAAATGCAGTATTATGGTTGACTTGTAGAAGTAGAGGTCAGCTTGTGTTGCAGTATTACAATTTAAAATAATAAACAATGGTCTTCTGTGCTTTTGGCAGAGTTTTGGAGTGCTAATCCAAATCTAAAGCGTGCCCACAACATTCATGTTAGCATCCCTACACATCGTATAAAACAAGCGCTTCAAAGATTTGTATCTTTCTGTTTATAATGAGCTGTATGCTAATCTAAACAATGTTATTTCCTCCTAAGGGACTTACTTTTAAAGTCAACTTTATTCTCATCTTATTTATCAAACAAATTCCAGAGATTGGATGTTCTGGTTACAGTACAGCTGAATGTTTGACTGGTTTCGTTTTCCAGGTTTGGCACACATGCAGAATAAACTTTGTACTCATCATCACTGGGATGTTGATGTGCTGCATCAGTCCTGGCCCAAAGTAGACCCAGAGTACCTTCAGCCATCAGATGTTGTGGAGATGTCTGTTCTGGTAAGAGCGTTTTCATTTATTTTCAGGGGTGGTCAATTAATGCATTACAAGCTCAGCAGATGACAAAATTTCTGCTCTTATGGAAGTCAGTTCCCTTCTTAGGTGGCTCAGTGAAAGGTCAGATAGAATAGAAGCTGGAATTACCATTGTGCTGAGTAATTAAAATGGTTTCCTAAACGAAAAAATGTAGCAAGTCTGGAAGGGAGACGATCTAAATATAAATCTGTTTGAGTGACTTCATATTAGTACCTGTGGAGATTTGGCCAAGGAACAGCTGTGGGCAAGGACGGTACAGACAAAACTGTGATCAAAATACAGGTCCCTCCAGATTTTTTTGACTGCCAGTGCATTTATGATCTTGGCCCTGTACAAAAATGTATAATTAGGTGACATTTCTTGTGGTACCTGTAGTGCTATGGTTGCCTAATACAATTTATCATAAGCTGGGTTAAGTTGCTGTGACTTTTGCCAAACGATGTTTCCCATCTGCCTCAGGCTGAACTTCTGGCACATTTCAGCAGAGCATATTTGCATGAACGAGGCTGAGAAAAAACAGGTAACTTTCCTAATGTTAGAACTGCATTCCAGTTTCTCTTTGAGCTCTAACACTTTTGTTGTCTAGGGAAAGAGCTAGCAATTCCGTATAAGAGTGGACATAAAACTACATCTAGTTAACCTGTAATTTTCCAAAATGTGTATGTGCGCATGCACAGTGTAGTTTACTGTCTTTTTTCCTACGTCTCTAATTAACTAGTCTGTATTCAGCATCGTTACGCTTTATCGTTACATGGAGCACAGTAGCAGCAAGTGCCACTGCAGGCCATAGAGAGACTGTGGGATTTGGAGCCAGGGGGTGGGATCCATGAGTATTGGCTCAGCTCTTCCCTCAGCTGGCTCCTGGTCCACTTGCATTGAAGTGCTTCATGCTTAGGCATTATGGCAGACTGTATTAGATCTGCAGGTCTTCTGCCTTTTTCACCACTCACCAAAGAATAACCTTTCATATACCACGCAGACATAACATAAATGTTTTAACTTAAATTAAATGTTTCAACTTAAACACTTTTTGTGTTTCTGGACATTGAATGAGATGGAGCCTCTAGAAGAAATGTCATTTGGTTATGTAAAACTGCATGCTCTGTGTGCGCGTGCGCACGCGCATGCATATGTGTGTGTGTAAGGGAAACAGAAGCAATGCATTTTAGCTGTATTTTATCTATTTTATTATGTTAGCTCCTTTGGGTAGGAAGAGTAAATACAGTTGGTTTTGTTTAGCTGGGTTTTTTGGGGAGGGAAGAGACTGGTTGGATTTAGGGGAAGTTGTGTTGCTGTAGATTTCCTCAATCAAAGTATCTTTACAAATAATTTAATATCTTGCCAGATTTCTCAGTCACAGTCCACTTGAACAGAATGAGAAATGCTGCTAAAAACCTAATCTTTCTAATGTTCAACATACACGCTTAGCAGAGGCACAGAGTATGTCTTTTTGGAGGAAATTTTCAATTGGCATGTTTTCCCAAACCAAGGAGAAGGACTGAAGTGCCAGCTGGGGTTAATAGCAGACTTAGCCTAATATTCACTGTGGATTTATTGCTTTTTTTTTCTTTTTTTCTTAAGTGATAAGTATTTATACCAGTAAAAAGGTCATACCTCCACAAAAATCTTCACTTGGGTATAATCGCTTTCCTCAAGCTTAAAAGAAACCTTCACCTTCAAGCACAGCTAGCGAACATCTTAAATACCAGTGTTCAGTTTATAAGGGAGTCATGAATGAGAAATTGTATAATTATAGAAACTTCTTTGCAGTTGTGGTTAAAGCAAACATGCTATTAAATATATCTTTAAAATAAAAACTTCAGCAATACAGGGGCAACTCTGAGCTCAATGTTTTTAAGACTGTACAACTGAACATAAAAACACTTAAAATATTTCACTGATATTTTTCTGCTGGTGTTAACTTCCTTCTCAAAAAAAAGAAAACAGAAGAATAAAACTTAATTTTGTTTTAAACAACCATTATGAAAATTGTTTTTGTTTCTTTTCCTGGTTGACTTTGTCAAAGCCATAGCCTTGTGTAGAAGTCTTCTAATAAGAGAAAAAGCAACCCCTGTGTACTCAGTCATATATTCATGGAAGAATGTGATGTAGGTAGACGCCTTCCTGAGTTCTGAGAAAGCAAGTGACTGGAAGACCAGAGAGACAAGTACCTTTTGTGAACTGGGAATAATTCTTAAAAATAGTGCCTGGGGGGTGTGCCTGGCTTTCTACTGTAAGGCAAAAGGGAAATACAGAGGAGCAGGGAGAAGTCATCATAAATGTGAATATTTTAAAGTCTTGTGGACACTGTAGGTTTTTGTATGGCTGTAAAAATAAATTGCCCTCATTAAACCAAGAAACACTTGACATATGGAGGAATTGGTTAGTTGCAAAGAGGCAGTGTGTCTTCTCAAGGCTGCACAGTCACACAGAGTCTTTGGGCCACAACCCTATTCTTCTCAAGACATCAAACTGCCTCAGGCTGCCAGGGATTTGCCTGCTGAGACATTATGGTTTTATTTCTCTTGACACAAAATACTTCATTATTTCCTGTCTGTGCTGGAGTTATGTCTTTCCATATTTAACCCAAAGCAGCAAAAGCAACCAACTCTCTGCATCCTTGGCTGATACCATACAGATTGCCTACAAGACAGACATTTAAATTCACTGGATATGCATCGTATCTGATATGCTAAATGTTATTGCAAAGTTGAATATTTTTAATCATGCTGTATATTGTTAATGCTGTGAAAAATCTGACCTGAATGTAATGTGCATTTCATCCTATGAACACATTTCTGACTAGCATTCCTCACATTTTCTAGGTGGCACAGAACTGTTAGCAGCTGTGGTCTTATAACTAAGTTTTTATAAAATTAAAAAAAAAAAAGTTGGTGTCATTTTTCTTGCTTTGGCATATGAGGAAGGCCTAAAAGTGCACAGATATTTATTTTCCTTTTTACTTCTCAGAAGGATTATGCATCAATGGTAAAAAAATATTTGAGTTGAACTAAAAATTCCTCTCTGCAGCCTCCAGGTGCTTATTTCTCAGTCTTCTGTGATTTCATTTCATCCTTCATAACCTCTCTAGTTCCCTCTAGCTCCCTCTAGATCCAAAATAGTCTAAAATGTCAAATGATTAAACAAAAAAAAAAAAGAAGAAATGAAAAAGCAACAGCTTTCGTCCTCAGGGGAAGAAAGGACCCAAGCCTCATTTATTGCAGTTTGCCTCTTGCACTTTGCTGTGGTTTTTCAGAGAAGCAAGGCTGCCAGTGCCCAAGTGTCTTGTGCTGGCACTTCTACCTGGACCTGCCAAGGGTTATGCTGGTCTAGTGAGATACAGAGAGAGATGGAGGCACAGCAGAAGATATTTGTCCTGATGAGAATCTAACCTCTTGACTGAAAGAATATGTGAATAGGAGGCATGTTACATACAGTGTGTGATTAAATCTGCAGATGCTTATTTTAAGAATGGCGTTAATATGCTTGACTTTGCATCGTGATACCTACGTTACAATGAAAGCCAGGCTGCAAACATGTGCTGAGATCATAACCAATCTGCCATTTGATAGGATTTTCGGACTCAGCTCGCAGCGTGGTGTGGGAAGATCAGGAGAGATGCTGTGGGAAGGTACACACTGTCAGGTCACCTAGGCTTCTAGGAAAACACAACCGCCAGCAGTCATTTATTTACGAAGTTGATTTAAACCGCTTGGCTTTTCTGTTGAGAACAGCACCAAATAGGCTACTTGTGGCAAGTTTCCCCCGCCAACATCCATCCACTGGGACATATTAATTTGCATCATGGAGGACAGTGAATGACATTTTAACGAAGCAGGCATAGTTTTGAACTGTAGGCTGTGTGTCCTAGCAGCGAGCTCACAAGCTTGCTTTATAGTCTCACTAAAACTGTATCCATTTGGATTTTACCGTTTTCTTTTTCTGGTGGAATGTATTTCTCCTCTGAAGTGCCCTGTCAAAAAGAACTACTTGTATTTATTTTTCACAAAAGCTTTAAAAATGAACTCTTCTGTGTTTTCCAAGGGATTTACTTTGCATGAGGTGCTAAAGGCAAAGTTTAACACAGCCAGGTTATGGACGCATGTAGGAATAATTAAAAGCCTACCTACATTATTACTGCAAATTGATGCCAAGTCTAATAAAAAAACAGAAATTACTCATCCCAGCTGCATTTGAGACTTCATCTTCTTCCTTAAAAATCTGTCCCATCTTCTGCTCTCTGAGAATTGCACAGGTTATTTTATTTTCAATAAAATACAAACTGGGTAAGTGAAGTAGGTCTCTCTCATTCGTGGTGTGTTGCATACATGTATCCTGGATAAAATCCAGGTGAAAACCAAGCTGTGTGCATTTTTATGTCTAAGCTGTATGAAGCAACATATGTTCCTTTTAGATGATTGAAAGCTCGTTACAATGATGTCTAAAGATCAAGGATCTGCAGTACCTACAGCAGATTTTTATGCAAGTAATATGATTGAGCTGGATTAAAAAATTAAAATTATTTCATTTGCTAAAATGTGGGATTGATATTCATTTCATTAGTCCACTGAAAGTACTCCATATAAATCTGAAAGCTTTTGTAATAATGAGTCTTATGCCAGTTCCAGAAAGGTGCTCAGTAAGGCTCTGTAGTCTCTGTCTGTTATCTACTCTTGCTGGATGACAGAAAAAATTTATAAGACCATTTTAGGTGGTTCCCACTGAAGGCCTCACTCAGTTTTACTTACATGATTCTGCCCTGTTGATGCAAAACCGGTATGGAAGCTGCTCTGAAAACCAGCCACACACAGGAAAGCGTTACCTTATGAGTGGCTGTCGCCTTTGTGGTCGGTGTTGGCTTAATGAGTCATGTGTTTAGTATGAATGCAACATATGATGAGTTAAAGCCTATTTTTCTAAAAATGAGTGATGATGAATCTTTCAGATACTTTTTCAGCCACAAATATTTTTATTTTAATAAATCTTGCATTTGAATCTCCATAAGGAATCACTTAGCTGCAAGGAATCCAAATTGCAGCCTGGAAGTAAGTACAAACCAAGATTCCCACCTGACAAACCATTATGTTCACTCTCATTATTCAGCTTCACGTTTTTAAACTTAAAAGATGGCTGCATTGCATAGTCACATGCTGCTTGCTATCTTCAAAACTAAGACTTCCTATGGCCACTTCTTCAATTTTCCTTGAGTATCATGAGTCAGAGTTTCATTCTCTTATTTTATGGTAGAGGGACAGGAGGTATGGAGAATTTTATCTTCTACTTAGAAAGTTTGGTGTTGGAGAAAAGAGAGTTTGATCCACATTTTTTCCCCATGTATAATGGGGTGGATTGGATTCAGGAAATGAAATTGTGCAAATCAGTCTAGTAACTTCTGTTTTTTCTTGTTTTCATGTCTCTCTTTTTCAGATCAATAACAAAGCTTGTGGCAAAGTTTTTGTGCCTCAGCAAGCAGCCCGCAATTTTGAAGAAGTCCATGAACTAGTTCTTCAAAGTGAACTTGGAGTCAAGCATCTTCAGGGACGAACCGTTAAAAAGGCCTTTCTGTCTCCCAGAACTGCCCTTATCAACTTCTTAGTGCAAGAATAGCAAAGGCTCCACTGGACTGTTAAAGGGAACTGGAATCTTTCAGGATGAAACCAATTCAAAAATACCAGTTATGGTTATTTAAATTTCATATAACGGCGGGGAAGAAATGTTGTTAAAATCAGGTTGCTGCTAAATCTTCGTTTCAGTGTGGAGAAATGTGCAGAATTAAAGTTTCTTTATCGGGTCACGGTGAGATGCTGTTTGTCCCGTATTCTCTGGGAGAATGAGAAGGAAGCACAGAACTACTAAATGATTGTAACAGAATGTAAATGATGCAAAGCGCAAGAGTTTTAGTGGCAGCCTCGGGAATATATCCTATTGGAAAGTTGGCTTGGCTAAATGCAGAGGCATAAATATGATTCCAGGACTAAACTTCCCTGAGTATGTGCTATACCAAATGCTAAGTGTGCTACAGTCAGTCTTTGCTGCCTATACCTCATGTTTGGGTACTGCACCATTAACTAACATTTTAAGGTGTGAGAAAATGTTACTACAGAGTGTTAATTTTAAAAAGGATTTGTTTAGCACTGGCCAATGGCCTTGGGCACAGCAGGCAGCCAGAACTGGGGTGGTCTGATGCATTTCACATACGTTTCAGAGCCAAGCCAAGAAAAAGGTAAGATTAATTAGCCAAGCCCTCCTGCCTTAGCCAGAATCCTCCTTCCTCGCTGGCATATTTCTGTTGGCTCGTACATGATTCAACTTCAGCAAAGTGTTGGCCGTTGTTTCTGCACAGAACAGAATGGCAGTTACTTCCTACGCATGAGCCACCTCAGAGACCTTCAGGGAGGATTCAAGAAAGGGATGAGTCGGCTGCTGGAAATGCAGCAGTGGTGAAGGCAGACAGCATGCTTTTTGCCTCTACTCCTAGTTCTTGTAATGCCTAGATCATAAAACTTGAATCAAAATTCTTTGGGTTTTTTTCCTGAGGGCTTCATGAAGTGGAAATAGCCCTCATGTTTCTAAAAATCAATCAGACTTTCAGAAAATGCAAAGCCATTCTCATGCCTCATTTCAGCCATTTTATTTGTGCACTCCATTGCTGTTATATCCACATGGAAATGTTTAGTGTATTTAGCAAATGCTTGAAAAAGAGTTTCCAAAGAGACAATTACAGGGTTCATTGTGTAAGAATTTCTTTTCTTTAACAACCATTAAACTAAGTCGTCCAATAAGCCAGCCATTTATGAGCCATTCTGACAGTTACGAAGTCGGCAATAGGAACCAGCTAGGCAAATACAGAGGTCTGTATTAACCCTCCAGCCCAGCAGTCATCCGGACTGTGTGTTAGATTAAAAGGTAAATCAACAAAGATCTCCCACACTAAATAAGTCGAACAGATTCTAAGCAACTAGGATCAAGACAGATCACACTGCAGTGTGAGTACTAGCTGAGCAATACCAATATTCATTTTGGTTTTGTGCAGTTTTGGTACCAAAGATCTAGCTGCGTAACAGAGATGCGAGGCTCAGCGAGCAGATTTGGCTCTACACATCCCTATTTCTGCAACAAAACTGTTCTGATTTCTGCTTCTTCCTGGACTGCACTTGTGCAGATTTTCTCTCCAGCAGTCCTTTGACACAAGAATTGTTAAGAAATGGAATATTTATAATGGAGATATGGTCTTTGCAGTTTTAAGACTCCAGAAATCTCAGCCACAAAGGAATGCATTCAGACATTCAAACACAGGCCTTCAGTTGGAGTTAAAATAATTTGAATTCCAGTGTCTGCCTGACCTATATGTTGTTGTAAATTCATAAAACTCCTGTTCAGAAGCCCCTAAAAGGACTGTGAAAGAGATCCTTTAAAATAAAATCTGTAGCACAGCACAGTCCTGCTTTTTTTCCTGTATAAAAGTAACACACCCTGTGGAATCATTTTAACAGAGTTTTTCTCAGGGCGGGGGGAAGGTGACATGTTTGGTGTAAATAAAAACTTTTAAAATTTACAAGGATGAAGAAAGATGTAAGCTCAGCAGCCCTATGGTGCCTCTAAACAAAAGCTGCAGTCACTCCAGGGCTGAGCAGCAGCCCACAGCATTTATTGCTGTTAGCACTGGCCGGTATTTGCTCTTACCAGAGGAAGTGAATTGTGGGTGTCACTTGGTGATTCAGGCAAAAATCAAAATAAGGAATGGACTCGTACGTGCTAAAAAAGGAAAGGTAGTGAACAGCAGTTGCACAAAAAGTGTACGATCAGAAGTCACACCAGCGTGTTTACAGTAAGTTGAAATTCAGTGTGGTCTAAAGGATACAAAACAGGTGGTGAAAAAGTGAGTGAGAGAGATGATGCAGTAAGTCTGACAGAGCCTCATCCCCTGGTAAGTGTAATTTTGAAAGATGGCAGAGGTGCCAGCTGTGGAGTTGTGCAGTTGTCCTGACAGCTGCTGACATGCCTCATAAGGTTGACCTGCTCTGAAGCACAATTGCCATTTGTCTAACAATAATTGTGACTCACAGGTTTGGTCTGGGCCTAGATGGGACTGGTACTGATACACAGGCTGTAGGCTGTTACCAAGCCTTTTTAAAATAACGTATCGCAGATGCCTCTCGTTCATTTAACAGTTGTTACTTGTGTCACGGTACAGATGCATCTTTATGCTGAAGGTGGTATAAAGCGTTGTCACAGATTGTGTGCCCTTAAAGAGTTCAGTAGCTAAACAGTATGGGAGTTTTAAATCTGGGCAGGGATACTTGAGGAGTGAGAAGGAAAGGCGCTGACGGGCAATCAATCAAATTGCACTGTGTTTGTCACACATTGAAATGGATATGGTGCCACTGTTCTTATTCCATGAAATGATAAGCCAAAGAAGATGTGGGAGATTTGCTAAACCCAGTGGGATAGACCCAGGACAACCTACTCCAAGAAATGGATCCACAACACAGAAGGGGCATTCCCTGCATCCTGTCGCTCATGGTGATAGAAGAGTGGTCACGGCACTAATCCAGTCTGTATCAAGTTTCTATTTTAAATAATATAAAATTTTAAAAAGAATTATTGGTATGCTTTCTACCCAAAATCGTTCATGTAACTGAATTTCCAAAATGTCCAGCCTTCAAACACTGATCCTGGAAAAATAAAAATTGGCAAAGTCCTGAAAGGTCACTAAGTACTTTTCTGATGCTGTTGATTTCATGCGAAGGATTTCAGTTGCTGGGGGAATGGGGGCAGTGTAATGTGCTGGAAGAAACCTCAGTGTAGAAAAATGTGTTATTAGGTGTAGGTGTTTCGTAGCCATCTCCAGTGACTGAGATGACGTGGACACGCCAATGCTGCTTTGCAGCAAGGCAGTAGGGCTTTTTACATCACATTAAGAAACAACGTTAACAGCTTCGGTCACCAGCTAAGGCAGTTCTCTGGCCAGGTTGCCCCACCTATGCTTCAAACAAAAGCCTATACAATGGTGTTGCTGAACAAGCCTGTATTTCTTCATGCCCTTCACCAGAATCCAAAAATGGAGATTTAGTGCAAAATAAAATCGGTGCTCTCTCTCTGCCATTTACTGGATTAAAGTAATGCCACAGAACTGACGTCTGGTTAATGATGGCTTTTTCTGATCGAACTTTGTAAAAGCGTGCTTGTTTCTTGTGGAGCGAGAAATTCCACAGATAATGCAGGTCACATAGCCTCTCTTCTTTGTCTCTCCTTCTTCTGTGTAAAGCCTCACAGAAAGCTATTCCTCTTCTCTAAACTTTTTACAATCAACATGAACTAAAAAGAATGTTAATTAGCACTTTGCTGGTTGTTCCTTCCTAGGGAAGTTTGCAGTATGTAAGATTTTTCTAAAAGCTTGAGTATAAATGAGGACGGGGGAGAAATCACTGGTGTTTTTTTCTAGTTTTGCAATACTTACTGCAGTTTACAGACAGGGGATTGGCTTTATGTATATTTACCAACTTGGAACAGTACATACACTGGTTTTGCTGGATGCTTTTTCTGCTGCTTTATTTCTTCAGTTCCCTTCTGTTTGGTTCTGAGCTAATTTTGTCTCAAAGGGCTGTGCTGTAAGAGAAGTTTTGCATGTGAAGCCAGGTCTATCACCAGAACCCGAGTGGTGAATATACTTCTTAGCCTGCTGATTTCTGTCGGTCCAGGTAATGTCCACTTTTGACTTTAACAAAACATTGCTGGAACTACAGCCGTCTTACTTTTCTTATGGAAATGGGGTTTATGTCCGAAAGAAGCAGCATGATGATGATCACAGTGGATCAGAGGCATTATTCAGCATGTCTCAGCCATAGCAAAAGAAGAGCTGAACTGGAGTATTATCTCCACACAGGAGGGAACAGGATCAGAGCTCTCATCTGCAGCCCAGGTGATAAAAGAGATCTTGCCTGACACGCAGAGGAAAGGTGGGATTTTTTTTTTTTTCCCTTTCCTGATTAAAGTGACTTTCCGGTACCACAAAGCATTCTGCAATTCACTAACCCTGTCTGGCCCAGGAGGCCCCCAAGTCACACACGACCTTTGTGTCTCATGGTACTTCTCTCACTCAAGTAAGCCTTGGTTGGATAAGTTCAGGTCTGGTTTTAGCCCCAGAGAGTTGCAAGCCAGCATCATCCTCCATATAAAATTAGCTCTAGTTTTATGTGTAGTCAGTGTTTGAACAGGTTTTCCTGGGTTTATAAGTTGTTGGGGTCTCTAAATGGGAGTATTTTTGCCTGGGTGTAGCAACGTGGCAGAGACGTGTCCTGGTGGCTCTTGTTCTATCTGCCAGCCTTCATGTTGGCAGTGAGAGACTGGAAACTCAGTCAAGGTCAAGCAGATGCTTGTATTTGTTGTCAGGATAACATGGCCCAAACCCGTGAGAGATTCTGATCACAGGAATCTCATTAAAAATAACCCAAAATATTGAACATCCAGGACATTTCCTTGGATGCTTATCTGCCTGCGCCACACCAATTTGCTCTCTGTTTTAGGCTGCCGAATTGCTCACTCAGCAAAGGAACATGTAAATGGGAAAGACTTAAGTATAATGGGCTAAATATCCATATTCTTTCTGCTCGCACTTGTGACACTCAGCCATGAGAAGTTCTTTTATTTGAAGAGCCTGATCTTCTTCAGCATAGCTCTAAGCAGAATGTATACATTTACATGAACAGAACTGTGTGCCTTTGAGCTTGCTCTCTTAGATACAAGCATGCTCTCTGGGCTGGTTGCAAGGGAAAGGCCCACAATCATGTTTAAGGCTCTGAACTTCCTTATCTACCAGTAGTTTTTTACATGTGTCAAAACCAAGCATAAAAGGTCCAAGGTTCTCCCAGTACACTCACCTCCCATTGCCAGAAGAGACGCACAAGCTGCCGAGCAAGGGGACTTGCTCTCCAATAACTGTGCTTGGTGCCAACAATATGTGAAATGAAATACATATATTCATAACATCTGTAGGTGATCCAGTGCACTGATCAGGAAAAATAAACACAGGACACGTAACTGGGGCAGAAAAGAGATCGGTTTAATAAAGGAGCATGAGATGTTGCTGGCATTGGCAGCCTGGGTTTGTTTCTGATGAAGATTAAGAGAATCGGTATAACAGGAAATTGTTTTCTGCTACAAGGGGAAATCAATTGTCTTTAAATACACAGCAAGTGCAATTAGCAAATCTTACTAATTGCTGCAAAACAGAAATGTGAGCGTGTGTCGTCAGGCTGGCTAAGCCAAGAAAGTATTGTGAAAAAAAATTATAGAAGCTTTTAGAAATGAATATTTTCCTTAAGTACGTCTCCATCCCTGGAGATCCATGTGGCTGGATGAAATAGCAAGGGTGCAATAAAAATATATACTTCCCAATTTTCCCATGTGAAAGAGCATTTTAAAACATCTGTTAATCAGAGAGCTTCTCCTAGGACATGCACGGAACAACAGGGTGGGTGCACTGACTGCATCTGGCAAGTCCACTCGAAGTCCACCAAGCCACGTGAGGCCAATGATTGATGGCAGGATGTCGTCTGACCTGCGGAGTGCTTCCAGCTGAGGATTACTAAAGGCCACGTATGTTGGTTAAACAGGTCACGGTGCTGTTTGTGTTAATGCGCTGATAAAGAGGCAGGGAAATGAAGCTGGAAAATTCTCCAGGCAAGTTCTTGTCCTGATAAAAGGCTCTTTTTAGTAGAAAATGGAGAACACAAACTATTCCATATTCTTTTGAGTAGGGGTAGGGAAACTACCAAAGCCACCTGAGTTATTTTGGTGCAACCCTGACATCACCAAAAGCAGGTGTTTGGCCCGGTGGACCAACAGCAAATGGAGACCAGGGTCTCCGCCACCACTGATGGCACCTGGAGAAACCTAAGAGACAAAGATGAAGGGCATTCTTCTCTGCCCCAGAGTGGCAGCCAAGTGCTTTTTACCAGGCTCTGGCCTTCCTCATGGAGACCGAACTGCTGCAGCTGAGGGATTTGCAGCCTTCTCTCCCTCTGCTGCTGCCTGGGCTCCTGTTTGGGATCTCGGGTGATTTCCTATGGCTTCTCTCGACTGACTCCCCATGATGTGCCCTGCCAGGTAACCCTTCCCTGCCTGAGTTTACCCACCTGCGAGCAGGGCCCGCAGCATCCCCACTGAACTGGTGCTGCAGGGTGTAGTCATTTAAGGAACATGACCTTGAAATCCCTTCTGTGAAGCATCCATGCCACTCCAGAAAGGCAGTTTCGAAAACTGTCCCAGTGCTGCCCTGGCCCTTCTGTGCCATCAGTGTTAATTAAATGACTCTTAGTGTAATTTACGGCAGAGATCATGCCCCATAGCAGGCAGTCGCACTGCAAGAGAAGCAAAACATCCAAGTCTGGACCCATTTCTGCCCTACCCTGGGGGCAGGGGACGCATGCACCCAGGCTGCACAGTGGGCAGCTGGGCTGTAGGGAGGGCACCAGCCTGCCCGCAGTCCCCAGCCTGCCCCTGCAGCTTGGGGGTTAAATGTGCAGGCAGCGGGCAGCAGGCATGGCAGGCCTCCCAGAGGAATGCAGAGGCGCCTGGGGCAGCGGTGGGGAGGAACAACATCTCCCAACCCTGCCCTGCCGCCTTCCTGCAAACTTTTCGGAGGGCAGAGGCTGAGGTTTGGCATCTCCACCTCCACGGCGCCCTTTTCATAGCCTGGCCCCCCAGTTTGAACCCGCCTTTCCCACCCGCGGCCGCCCCTGGGCTCACCTGCTGCTCCCAGCTCCCTCCATCCTTCCCTCTGCCACCCTCTTATTTACCCTACAGGCCTGTGCATCATCCTCCCGCCATAAAGCACCCAGCTGGTGCAGATAAATTGCACCTTTATTGAAAACCTCCTTAGAAAGCTAGAGGAAGCATTCATCGTTTCTCCGGTGCGATTCAGTCGGTGCAGAGTTCGGGGATGCTGCGGCACTACCTTGTGAGAGCCGAGATGCATTTAATCCTGCAAGAACCAAGCCCGGCTCCATCCTGGAAAGACTTCGGCCTTATGAATTGTTCACTCTGTTTATACTCTAGCACTGAAGCCTTTATTGCTTTCCTGGTAAAAGACACCAGAGCACGTATCTCAGGTGTTTCAGGGTGGCATGTGTAGCCCAGGCTCCTGCGGGAAATGACCTGCCTGGGACAGCTACAGCCCTGGGCACCAGGGATTAGACCTGAAAATGTCCACAAAGAAACTGGTGTGCTGCCAGCCACTGGTTCCTCGTGCTGGTTTGCTTGCAAATAGTGAGTATATGATAGTTGCTTTTGGAGAGAGATCTAGCTATAAATTGTCACCCAGACACCTCGTAATCATCTTTTTCCATAAGCTCTACAGCCCCGCGCTGTTGTTGTGCCTCAAAATCTGAGGGCGTTTTCTCCCAGACAGAAAAATGATCTGGGAGGTGTGGGGGGGACTTTCTCCGCATTTTCTCCAGCTCTGTGCAATGTGAGCCCAGACTGGAGCCAAACTTGGCAGCAAGAAATAAAGACAGACGATCCCCTCCCTGCTCTCGTTCACAACTTCCCTGTTTACCCGGGCAGGCAGCACTTTGCCCCAGCCTGCCAGCAGCCGCGGCACCTCACCAGCCCCGGAGGGCTGTGCCGCCCCAGCACGAGGCCGCGGGGATGTGCCCGACACTCCCACCGCGATGGGGCTGAAACTGGGGAGCACCGCTTGGGGCTGCTTCTCCCCAAATTGCTGCCTGCCTCCGCCCCATGGGCAGCTGCGATCGCCACGTGGAGCAGGGCTGGGTTACAAGCTGTCAGCATTATTTTGCATGAGTAAATGCAGCATGTAAACCTTGCCCACAGGAACAAACCCGGATTAAATGAGCAATGTTTTTTTTTTCTCCGAGGGATAGGGTTTAGAGTAAGTTAATTCAGATAGGCACGTAGATTTTGGTCCTGTGCTACGACAGCAATCGTGGACCCCTTCACTCCTTAATAGGCATGGGCTGTAAAACTCACAGGAACTATAAAACTGGGGGACCATATCTAATTGCAGCAGAAGGGTCTGCAAGTCAGTGTAGTATTACATCTCCAGTCTAGTAGAAAGTTCAAGTTAATCATCTGCTCGCTTGGGAATACCCCTAACCCGAGTCTCACAGAAAGAATAAATCCAAGCATGAAACTTCAAAGTATTTTGCTGCCTAACATTCGCTGAAAGCGTTGAGAATTAAACACCAAAATGCCTTTGAATTGCTTGGCTGCGATTCCCCTTCGAAGGCGCTTGCCATCAAAGTGTCTGCTCATGTGTGCAGAGCCTGGAAGGAGGCCAAGCCCAGCGCGACGGTTCCCTATCCAAAGGGTTTCAGCAGCCTTTTCCACGTTGTCCGCATGAGCATTGTTCTGCAGACAGCTGATCTGATCCTTTGGCATAGGAAGGAAATGTACTTTACATAGCTGGTGAGGGTCAGCAGCATCCAGAGCAGCCATTTGGTAAGAAGGCTGCTTCCCTCCCCCGAGGTGGTGAGCTACTGCGGGTCCAACTGTAAAATGACTTACAGATGTTAGGTTACAGATAAAAGGTAATGGCAGAAAATGTATGCATGACCCTTAAAAGAGAAAGTCAGAAAAAAACCATCATCTGAGGGAAGTTAGAGGTTCTTCCTTGGTTTGTTTGTTGAAAGCTGAAAATAGAGACGTCTATACCCAAATACTTCTGTTCCACCAAAGGGTTTGTTTCCTAGAGGTCTGAAGAGCCTCATCCCTGTATGTTTGAAAAAAAAAACAAAACCCAATAGACACTGGCTGAGTCTCTGATATGCTGGATAGGAGTGTGCCTTCTCTTGATTAACTTTACATCCTTTGGTGAGGAGGAGGGAAGAAGGTATGAGAGCAATGTGTAATTTCCTTTTCGATTGCTCTTTGCCCACTAACATCACAGGTTCCTCCCACGAGTGAAGCAGTGGTGGGACTCACACTGCCATCCTTATCTACCTGCTGCTCTGTTTCCTTTCGGTTGTTCTCTCGAGCCACAAAAATACGGATTCAAGCAATCTACTCTGGGCGTTGTCAAAACCAGCCTTGCACTAGCCCTTTCTGAGGATCATAGAATCATTAAGGTTGGAAAAGACCTCTAGGGTCAAGTCCAACCATCAAAACAACACTACCGTGTTTCCTAAACCATGTCCCAAAGTGCCATGTCTATGTGTTTTTTGAACACGTCCAGGGATGGTGACTCCACCACCTCTCTGGGCAGCCTGTTCCAGTGCCTGACCACTCTTTCAGTAAAGAAGTTTTTCCTAATATCCAATCTAAACCTCCCCTGGCACAGCTTTAAGCCATTTGCTTAAAGCTCTTTAGTCGTTGAAATTCAGTTTTGGCTTTCGCTGCCCCAGCTCAGCTTAATCTCAGCCTCAACAGTTTCAGTCAAGTCCCTCAAAACAGGTAGTTATTTTTGTTCTCAGTCGCTGGTGGCCTGAGCCTACACCCACCTGGCACAAAGCAGCTGCCGGGGGCCACCGTGTCGTCTCCTGCCCACGAAATGGGAGGCAAGCCCCTTCCAGTCTGGCCAAAAGGGCCCCGGCATGGGCAGGGGCTTGCTGTGCTTTGCACGACAGACATCCAAACGCACGTTAAACCCTCCTGAACTGCCGGGGCTTGTGCAAAGTGGGGTTTAGCCCCCAGGCACCCAACTTCTCCCAAAGTGAAACAGGGCTTCTGGGGCTTAGCCTGTGGAAGCTGCGACACCCCTCCTTCCCTCATCCCCACAGTGGAGGGAAAGGTTTGATAGATGTGATTGCTTGACAGATTGGGCTGTTTTCCCAATACTGTGTGAAAGCTCCAGCACTATTGATCCCTTAAACACTCATCAGGCCATGGTCAGTGGCAGCACGCGCTGGGGCCCCCCTTCCCTGGCTCCCAGGGACTGCAGCAGCTCGGCCACTGCGCTTCACTCTGTGCTGGAATCCCCACCCGCCTGCCTTCCCCAGAAACCATAAAACCTCTTATCTAACCCTGTGCTATGTCTGGGCTAGCTTTTCTAAGTCCGAAGTTTATCAAGCGTATCAGCTCAAGCTTGAGCCTAAGGCTGTTGTTGCCAGGACGAGCCTCTCGGTCCTGCTCGCAGCCTGCCAGGTTGCTTTCAGAGAAGACACACACCTTTTGCCAGGGGCTTACAGTGCTGTGATTTTTCAGCACATCAGGCCAAAACGCCCTGGAAGAGTTGGGCTATTTTAGACCTGGCTCCTGCTGCTCAGCAGTGCTTCTGTACAGGAACCAGTCAAAAAGGGGAGGGGATTTTCTTGGTTTCTGGCAGGTTTTGGTCACAGCCTAATTTGTGATTAAAGGCAGCAAATTTCCACGTTCCTTAACATCTGGCCCTATCTCCTGGAGCCTGGGGGAGAATAAAACAAGTCCTGGGAACGCAGGACACGTGCCCAGGCTCATAGGATCAACTGCACCAGTCGATATACTGAGGCACCATAGCTCTACAAAACAGCCTCTCCCCCGAGCCCGGCAGAG
The DNA here is from genome assembly GCA_031468815.1 of Morus bassanus. Lineage (NCBI taxonomy): Eukaryota > Metazoa > Chordata > Aves > Suliformes > Sulidae > Morus > Morus bassanus. The sequence goes on along the minus strand of CM062567.1, from coordinate 49,300,125 downwards.
TTCCCATTGCAGCCCCCCAACCTCTGAGCACCCCCAGCTGGGTTTTCTCACAAGAATTTCACAGCAAGGAGAGAGGCTGGGACACAAAGTATAGAAGTACAAGAGTAATTCTTTATTTATGTGCATGAGGTGTCCCGTTCACACTGGGGCACCCCAAATGCGGTTTTACACGTGGTTCTTATACCTTTCAAGTGTCCAGGTACAACAAGATTTGACGAATTGCTACTTAACACACACATGCCACTGTTTTGCAAAGCAGCTATAATTTTACATCATCATCCATCTGCTTCTTTCTTGATCTAAATGTCCCTGGAGTTGGTCTTGCTGCAGTTACTTGTCTACGATGCCAGGTAACAGCGTGGGGTTCACAGAGGCGTTGGAAGGGCTGGGATGCTGGTGTTATCTTGGGCGCCCAAGGGGAACCTTCATTCTTCAGCGTGGGGGCTCTCCTGCTCCTTGCAGTGAGCTGGGGTCTTTTAGTCACGCTCACTTAAGCATGACTACGCAGCATGCAATGTATCTGTATTAAGAAAATGCACACAATTTCCTACTATAAAGGCTAAGTGGTACAATAGTTACAGAATGAGAATTTCCTAACAGGTTTTCGGGGCGGGAGGGCTGTTTTTTCACAACGGGTGGTGGCGACTTTTCACAAGGGTTTTTTGCTAGGGTTTCAGGGCCGGTAGGGCCATTCTTCAGGTGAACGCGTTGAGAAAAGGAGCATTACCCGGAGGAGACGAGGAAAAACACCCTCCTTGCATCATCCAGCCGGCTTTAATCACCGCTCGCATCCCTTTCCGAGCCCTTTTCCAAGCTCAGGTGCCTTATCTGACCCCTTCCACAGCGTCATCTGACACCGCCTGTGCTGGATGCAGCGCGCTATTTGCGCGCGTTACGTCTTTTGGACCCGCACGTGACGTCTTTTGATCGCCCGCACACGCAACCACCTTTGACGGGGGACGAGCTGCCGATTCGCGCAGGGCGGGGGCGGGGCCAGGGGGGCGTGGCCGGGGGCGGACGCCCCCGGCCACGCCCCCCTGGCTCCGCCCCCCCGCGGGGAGGGCCGCGGCGGGAGTGAGACGGCGCGGCGGGACGGCCGGCAGTGCCCTGAGCCCGGCGGGAAGAAGGAGGAGGAGGAGGAGGAGGAAGGCGGGGGTCAGCCCGCTAAGCCGGGCGGGATGGATAAGTACGACGACCTGGGTCTGGAAGCCAGCAAGTTCATCGAAGACCTCAATATGTACGAGGCCTCCAAGGACGGTCTCTTTCGGGTGGACAAAGCTGCCGGCAACAACCCCGAGTTCGAGGAGACCAGGCGGGTCTTCGCCACCAAAATGGCCAAGATCCACCTCCAGCAGCAGCAGCAGCAGCAGCAGCAGCAGCAGCAGGAGGAGATGCTGATGGCCGCCCTCAACGGAGGGGCTGCCTTCAACGCCCCCCGGCCCAGCCCGCCGGCGACGTGGGGTGCCAAGCCGCCCCCCGCCTCCGCCGCCGAGGGGCCGCGCGCGAGGCCGTACGACGGAGGGGAGCGCGGCTTCGTCGAGAGCGGGGCGCGTGCCGAGGCCGCGGGGAGCCAGGCCGGGCACCGGGGCTGGGAAGCGGAGCCCGACAGGATCCCCAGAGCGGGGGGCTCGCGGCCTGGCGCGGGGCGCGGGGAGCTGCAGGCCGGGAGCTCCGGGGACCCCCAGCCCTGCCGCGGCGGACAGGAGAACGGCAGCGAGGGCAGGCGGGGCGGCGGGGGCCGCGACCCGACGCCGGCCGGGCAGAGGTCCTCCTCCTTCTCGCACGCCCGGAGCCCCCCGGCACCCTCGGCAGGGATGGAGGAGGGGGTGCCGGGGGCCCTGCCGCAGCAGAGGTCCTCCTCCTTCTCGGCCCCCTTGGTGCAGCCCGCCCGGGGGTTTTCGGGCCCTGCTGATGCCTGCGGTCCCAGGGCCGGAGGGGATGGCAGCCAGCTCTGGTACCAGGGCGTCCCACCATCCTTCCCCGCAAGCTCCGCGCCCGCCGTCCCAAGTGTGGACTACCAGCACGCCGCTGCCTACCCTGGCCCAGCCGGCCACTTCATGGCCCACGGTCAAAACCACCGTCCCAACGGCAGCGGTGCGGGCCCTGAGCCGGGCTCCTCACGCCTGGCTTCGCGCGGGCCGATGGCTCCAGATGCTCCACAGCCACATTTCCCGGAGGCCACGAGTGGCCCGCGGTCGGATGCCGGGCACCCGGAGGGCTCCGGCGTGGCGAAGGTGAAGTTGCCCTGCCAGACCCTCCTTCCACAGCCGGAGCAAGGGCCGTCGGCGGCAGAGCTGAAGCTGGAGGCACTGACCCAGCGCCTGGAGCAGGAGATGGATGCTCGGCCAAAGGCCGATTATTTCGGTAAGGAGGCAGTCCACCAGTCGGCGTGAAAGGGTTCGTTGCAAAGTGTCACTGCAGGGTTCGCGCCTGCAGGCTTGCATGTCTCCGTACGCATGCTTGGTTATGCTTTTTCAGTTGCTCGGGGGCGTTTTTTGTTATTTAACTTTTATTTATCACAGGGACTGGAGGCTCTTTCTCCTGCGACACTTTTCTTTAATCCTACCTCTTAAATTTTAAAGCAAAGGTAGTCTAGCAGCTTTGGGGAGGACAGTGTCGAGAAGAAGCTGGAGCAGCACCTTTTGAAGCGCCCTTCATTGCCGGCAGGGAGGCACTGATCTTTTCTTGACAGTACTCCTGGTTCTCCGTGTCTTAGAAGTACGCTGCCCGACCACGTGTGAGCGGGAAGGCAGCCGTCCCGCCTGCGGAGGAGTTGCGCCTGCGTACTCTGCGGGCACGAAGAAGGCATGGAGCTCGGGGGAGGCTTGGTGGTACTCCCCATGGAGGTGTCCATGGCCGGGTGTGCTTGCGGGAACTCTTGAAGAGGAGTTGCTTGGGGATGGGAAGGGTGATGGTTTCCCAGACTTGCCAGGATTTCCCCCTGCCCCGAGGTGCTGGTCCCCATCAGCTCCGAAAGGATCGGTGCATCCTGAAGACGGCAGAAGAATGGGCGGTAGGCACATTTCTCCCTAAATCTCAGGTCCACAAGTACTCCAGACCACTGCCAGCGGTTATTGCCAGTGCTTGGCAGTGGAAAGGAACCGCTTACACGTGACGATCTCCAAATGAAAATATTAAATGTCCTGTTGGACTGAACCAATTTACTGCCCCAGGATGGCAGAAGGTTAGGGACAAATCAAACATTCCCTTTCCCTGCCACGCCACTTTGCAATTTAATAGCAGATGAGATAGTTCAGCTTTTGGGAGGAGAAAACCTGAAGTTGCTGGGAAGGCTGAGAACTCCATGGTTATTTTAACGAGCGATGGGAGCAGGTCTAGTGTATGGATTTTCCTCATGATTTTAGACCCACAGTCACAGAAGTAGAAGCAGGGACAGATTAAACTCTTCAGCCTGGTGCAGAGGAAGAGTTTGCATCTCAGGCTGCACAGGTGTTGTTGCACGGGGTCCTGCCCGGTGGGGTCGGTGGGTGTCTCAGCCGTGGTCTGCGCCCACAGGAGCAGCACGAGCTTCACACCAAGCTTCGGGACGTAGCTGGAGGGACCATAACAAAATGTGTTTCTTGGCATCAGGTGGTGGCACTTAACCCACAGAGGACTGTGCTGGGATTGTTTATCTCAGTATCTGAGACTGGATTCAGCCTTGTGGCAGGGCAGACATGTTTTTAGGCTGTCGCAGAGAAGTGATGTGTCGAGTTGCTGTACTTGGAGTGTTTTGGCCTGGAAACGTGTTTTGGTGCTTTCCATCCTGTGTGGGCAGCATGCAGTTTGAATGAACTGGGGGAGCCTCTCCTGGTGGCGGGGCTGACTGCTGTGACAAGGAGCTGATAACAAAGATGGGGTTGGGACAACGGTCTTGTGGCAGGTGGTGCTCAAAAATGGGAATGTTTTAGTGGAGGTGGCATTCAGCTCCACTGGATAGGTGCCAGGGGTCTCTTCAACAGACCCTGCTGCATGCGTTTTCTCATCGTGGTGCAAGTCAACCAGCTGGATCATACCTCATCCAAAATGTGCATGGAGATAGGGTGAGAGAGCAGAGGGACCTAGTTAGTGGTTAGATTATTTTTACATTTTTGTCATAAAATAGGGGGTAGCGCTAGGGGGAGGCTTTTGTCCTGCGGGACATTCATAGTGAAGCAGGAGTAATTCTGGCAGCATGGAGAATTCTGCTGGTCAGGTGGCTGAGTTACCGGTGAGCCTTGGTGAGGGAGGAGAGATGGAGGCTGCCTGATCCCCACTGAGGTCTTTTGACGTCCTCCTGGCAGGAGGTTTTACACCAGGGTGTAATGTCTGAGAAACTGGGGGGGGAGGAGAGTGACGGAGGAGAGGGAGAGGGAGAAACAAAAGGATGCTGTCACAGCAGAGGAAGAAGTAATGTTTTGTAGAGCTGAGGCTCTGTGGACGAAGGCTCAGCAAATCTGCCCTGCAGAGGACCAAGGAGCAGGAAGGGGCAAGTACCGAGGTATTTTAATTCTGGGTCTCCTCCCCCTTTCTTGCTCACTTTTATTTTTATTTTTTCCACAGTTACCTTACTTCCTTTGGAGGAATAAAGGACCCAGCTGGTGTTCTGAATCTATCTTTGTTATTCCCTACCCCTCAAGCTAGCAAACTTTAGGATGGAAAGTAAATACTTTTATGCAACAGTGATAAAAAGGATCAACACTTTGTTTTGTCACGGACTTTCCCCCAGTGAAGGGAAGTCTAATGCAGCAGCTTTGCAGTACACTGAAGCCAGGAAATGAAACCAGGACTGAAGTGCAGATGACCAAAGTGTTTTAACTAAAATGCTTTCAGATCTCCTAATTTTGGGTACTGCTTCTGTAACTAGGAGATTTTTTTAAGGTGGGTCTGTCTGTCTTGGTAACATACAGTCCTTCAGTCTGTCTCTGTCTGGACCAGATATTTATCTTGAACAGTTAATTCTGATCACAGTAAAGGAGTTGCTTTTTCCTTCAGTATGTGAAAATGAGCATTTGTAAATGAAAGCCTAGGAAAAGATAAGCTAGGGACTAGGCATAACATAGGTAGGATGCTCTGCTGAGGAGTAACAAGCAGTCTGGTTATCTGTCAACACCAGCTTGCTGTACAAAATCCATTTGTCTGCTCAGAGTATGTATAATAAGTGAAAGGAAAGAAGCAAACAAGGCCAAGAATTTTCTTTTTTTTAAAAATAGTGGCCTATGTGTGAGCGATGTGGGCTGTACCCGTATCTGGAGGAATTTGTGTTCTCCAAGAGTGCTTTTGAAGTGCTGACTTGATTTATGTGGGCTTTCGAGGAGGACATAGGGAGTCTCAGGTATCACCCAGGTCTTAGGCTTGGGGAGGGAAATTCCTGAAATTGCTCCCTGGAGGTGCTGGTTCCCATGCAGCAGGGAAGGGGCCCCAGGTCCCAGGAGGTGATGCTGGAAGCCACCTTAGGTTGTGTTCAGGTTTTTGGCATACTGTTTCCAGGGAACATCCAGGAGTGAGGTGCCTGAATCCCACTGACTTTCCGTGGTGTTGTTCTGGATGCACCAGCCTTCGTCTCCACTTGGTGAATGGGAAGATTAATTGAATAGGAGTGACTGGGGGAGTTGCAACTCCTCTGCTAGCACCAGCCAGCACAATGTAGATGTTCTGGGTTAGGTGAGGTGGCACCATTCCCAGGACCGGTGTGGGACGAGTTTTCGGGTGAGAGCCAGGCAGGTGCATGACCAAATTGAGCATCTGCCTGCACTGCCTCGAAGTGACTTGGTAGGGGAGAGGCCTAGCAGAAGCTGTGGCACCATGCAGTTCCTTGGTCTGCAGACACAGATGGATGCTTTTAGAGGTGTAACATGTAGCGTCACATTTTTACCAGTGCTTATTTCATATAGCTAGATGGAAATCTCCATCTGATGGAGACTCTCTAGACTCCTACCAAGATCTTTATTTAAAACAATTTTTATAAATGGTTTTCCTGTTGTAAATATTTGTTAGGTATTGAGTTCTGGCTTGCTTATTATTTAGAGCAGAGCTGATAAGCTGCAGGTATTTTAGGAGGGCCCCAAGCATCTTGTTCTGCAGTGAAATACTGGGGTGCTTCCCAGCAGTCGGACAGAGAAGATCTCGTAGTGAAATCTGCAGATTTCTTTTCCCCTTGGCAGAAGCAGAGCAGCAGCCGAGTCGCTGAAACCCTGTGGAGACCTGGAACCCCAGCACCTTTGAATGGGTGTAATCAGCTCGAAGGCCAGCAGCGCTCTTTCCAAGTCTTGTACGTAGTGAAGTTAGTGTTTTACCACTTCCAAGACCACAATTTGTTTAACTTTAAGGCTGTACAGACCTGCAGACTTCACCAAACCCTGCTGATGATGGTGCACCAGGATGCTTCGGTGGCAATGAGGGTAATTTCAGGGCTGCTGAGTGGAGAATTTCTGGTTAAAATGAAAGTTCTTCTGAGGTTTGTTCTGTATGTGGGTGATGATAATGGCATTGCCTCCACTGGGGATGAGTGGAGGCATCCCTTGCTGCCTGCTCCTGGGAGAACACCACAGCTGGAAGGAGATGCCTGGCTGCAGCAGAGAGGAGGGGGAGGCAGGACGAGGCGGGTCCTGGTGGAACCAAGGAAAGCTGGAAGGATCACGGCACGTGGACTAGCGGGTGTGTGGAGATTGCAAAGCTTATCTCACTGCAAGGAACCAAGCAAGTAAATATTTGCCTGGGATATGGCTCTTCAAGATTACAGCAGTATGCACTTCTCCTCCCTTCCTCTTGGGAGCTCAGCTGGGTTTGCAAACTACAGAAAATTCTGTACCAAAAGGAAAGAAAAAGGAAGGAGTTGAGGCAGAGGATCAGTAGGTCTTTCAGCCAGGTTCCTATGGCTGTGGGGACTGAAAGGAATAAGGAGCCTCATTCATTTGGCACTGGAGTTAATGTAATCTCTGACATCGCTGTAAGGTACTTAAAATGTCACTGACGTGGGTTTGATGGCATTTTGTACTTCACTGGCAGCGTGTACATGACTGTCCACAGCAAAGCCGGAGGTCAGGAACACGGCATGCAAAAACAATACAGAAAAATTGCATTTACCAACTCTGTGGTTCTTGGGGCAGGGAGGACCTGCTCATCTTAGCTACCACTGAGTGGCAACGTGGGGCTAAGAGGAGTGATGATACCCAGTGGTGAATGGCACCAGACTGCCAGATTTTCCAGGCACTCGATCTCACACGGGCCTCCAGATCGCCTTGAAATCAGCTCTCCAGCAAGCGCGATTGCACAGCAGTGGATAACAGCATAGTGAGGCACGCAGTATGTCTAATTTAGAGTTTGATGTAGGAATGACTTGGTTAAGGTGAGCCACGGGGAGGTGGCATGGGTTCTGGAGAAGGTCTGAAGTAAAACCCGAAGGACTGAGCATCACATTGGGGCAGACGGTCTTTGAAAAATGCGTTAAGTGGAGGACTTGGTTCTCCTGGAATAAACGGGTGGGTTGGAAACACAGAAACACAGAGGAAACCTCTTACCTTTTTCCCCTTTCCTGCTCCAATGGGGAGGACCCTCGTGAAGGTACAGCTTCTGCCAAGAGGCAGCAGGGTCTACTTCTGGATTAGCCCCGTGTGTGTCTGGGCAGATGGGAAAGATGATATGGGGGGTGTTTACGTGCAAAGGCTCTGAGGCTTTCTTCCAAATGCAACTGGGGGTTCTTCAGCATAAATCCAGCCTCCTGTAAGGAGGGGGCAAAAAACAGTTACGTGTGGTGGAGAAGAGTCAAGCTGATTGTGGAAAAGTGGCTTGCATGAAGTAAGTGGAAGGCATAGGATAGACTTAGTCCTCTGAGTGCTGTTTCGGGCTTAGCTACATATGCAGACCCACACCACCAGACTCTCCCCTCATCCTGCCACTGCATTCCTCTGATCCAGGACCAGGTTGACACAGCAAGAAAATCTCACCACTGCAGCAGCACAGCAACACATTTGGCCCTCTAAAATTAAGCAACAGTCTTAGCAAACCCAACCAGAAGCATGTGTAGAAAAGCTTGGCTGTCCTGGATGCTGCTGAGAATGGGGATGCTGCTGAAAAGAAGGGTGATGCTGCTGGAAAAACCCACAGCTGTGGTCTTGGTTTGTAGATGGATGATGTCTGGCACATGGAAATAAATCATACCGACCAGTCCTGGAAAATGCTGTTGTTCAGCATGGTTTGCATTGAATTTTTAGTGAGTGGGATATAGTAAGTAACTGAGCTCCTTCTGGTGAGCATGAAATAGCAACTCTTACAGGAGAAAACATCTCTAAAGGCTTTGAGTCCAGTGGTAAATAGAAATGCACTTGTTGAACTTCGGTGACGTTTCAGACCGGGCGCTGCATTCCCTTTCATTTCTGACAGCCCTTGAGGTCTGCATCAGACCTGTTTGATCTTGTCAGCCGAGGCTGTTCTTGGTGGCAGCCCTCCTTGTGATTTGCAGTGCAGAGATGGAGTACGGTGAGCGCCGGGACGTGGCTTACGGGGCATGTTTTCGGTCCCAGCTCTGCCCGAAAGGTCCCTTTGTTCAGGCGCTCAGCTGCAGCGCGGGCGGTTGCTTGCTGCATGATGCGAAAGGGAACAGAGATTTCTTTGTTGTCCGCGGCTCGGCTGCCCTGCCGGCAGAAATTGAGCCGAAATCAGCAATTTCTATCCCTTTCCCTTTCCAAATCTGGCTACCATTCTGCCGGCATGCTCGAGCGTGAATTTACCGGCGCTGCGCATGTGCGGTGCTTTGGGCTTGTCATCCTGGTGGCGAAAGAGAAACCTTTCATTTCTCCTTAATAACATCTTAATAACACCATCTGAGGTTAAAAAACATAATTTCGGAGGGGATATCTGCTCAGATCGGCGCTTGCATAAGCGCTTGTTACACGTGGCAAAGTAATCAAGTGCAGGAATCGGGCATCTCACTGAGCTGTGGATACTCAGGATCCCTCTGCTTCGAGCTGAGGACAGAAGTTTTTGCTAAATGCTGCGTTATGCCAAGAAAATTACCCAGAGCTGCTGACTAGTGTCAGCAGCATGTGGGGCTGGACTGATGCTGCTAACATTTTAACGCTACACCCTGGCTAGCAGAAAGCATGCTCAGCACTCTTTCGGGAAATAGTTGTCGGAGCTGGCATAGAGCAGGGCACAGAGCCCATTTTGCGGCGGGATAGGGTTGGATGTGGCCTGTGCTGCGCTGCTTTCCGTCAGGCTGGCTTCGCACATGTGTTGCCGAGCTCGGTGACTGGCTGCCGTCAGCAGCAGGTATTGCTTTTTCCTTGCAGAGCCTAAGCCGAAAGAACAGGATCATTGTGGCAGCAGGGAGCGAGCTGAAAAAAAAAAAAAAAAAAAAAAAGTGGAAGGGAAAAAATCAATAAAAATCACCTTTTTTTCCCCTTTCAGGCCAGGTGTGCTGAGAGTCAGAGGTGAAGGCTCAAGTATGTTGCTTAAAATACTTCAGAATATTATATTTGGAAGAAGCAAAGACTTATTTCTAGAATAATTCCAATTGCTACTGAGATTTAATTGGCTTTCAAGTAAGATTTAGCAGATACAAGTAAAAACATAATCTATACAGAGATTTGCCATAATGCCATTTTTCAATTGTCAGCCTTGCCACAGGATATCTAGAAATATTTATAGCATGGCTGGTTACTACATAGTTGCGTAATTTAGCACATTATAGTTTTTACAGACAACACTGACAATTTATTTTAAAAACCCTTTCATTCTATGACTTTATCTTCCATGTTTTAAGGGCCTAAATATTGAAAGAAATGGATAAAAGGGTTAAGCAGGGGATGAAACGGGGCATGTACTGAAAGAAAGGGGGAAGGATGGTGGGGGCAGCTGAGGGGCGGGAGGTGGAGGAAGGTTTGGATACACACGCGGGAGCCTGGGCAGCTCCTGCAGGATCTGGCTGCAGTATCTGTCCGGTTGGGGAAAACACAGGCAGTGCCTATGCTCTGAAGCTTAAACGGGATGGACAGGAGACAGCAAAGGCAATTTCTGGCCTCCGTGGGATTTGCATTAGAGTATTTTATAATGGCTTTAGAAGTCTGTAAGCATCTTTCTCATGCACTACGCTTGCACGCAGCTGCTGTGCCTTCTGCCTCCTGCTTCTTCTTGCCGCTCATCCATATTCAGTGTCACCCGGCTGCTTTCTGGAAAGGAGGAAATCAGAGCATGCTGGTGATTTTTTTCTGGAGCAGCCGCTCATTGGCATGGAAAAGGGGAAAATGCAGCACTTACAGTGCAATAAATACATTGGTTCTGTGGAAAACCTGGTGAATGTCATGGAAAGAAGGCTTTGAGCAGCAAAATCAGCAGGTTTTCTGCTCTCAAAACTTTGCACTCAGCATCGCTGTAATTGAGAGGGAATTTTGCGAGGTAGCTGTTAGCTCTTGTGTCAGTGTCGCGGAACAGGCAGATGATTGCACAGCATCTCAGGCTGCCGCTGAATGTATGTGTTCTTGGGAGAACACATCCATTTGAAAAGCCAAATTTTCTTATCTTTGTCTTGACTTCTCTTTTTTTTTTGTGTGTGTGTTTTGTTTTTTTTTTTTTGTAATGCCTGCATGATTTATCTTTTGCTTTCTTAAAATGTTTCTTTCAATAAATAACTGAGATAGATCTGCTTGGTTTGAAAAGAACCAGCAAGTTTTGCTAACTTGGTGCCAGTCTGCGTGCTGGGGTGGGCCTGCAGCCAAGAGAGCATTTCAGTTCGGGTCAGATTTGGACAAAACAGAGTAACTAATTATTCTCTGCAGCCTTCTTTCCAGGTTTGTGTCAGTTTGGACTCTGGCTCTGAGTGCAGTGGGGCTTGGAGCAGCACTAGGACAGCTTTCAGCGTGCAGTTGAATGCATGCAGGCAGCTGCAGCACAGAGAGCCAGGTCTGTTCTAGGAAAATGAAGTATCTGCTTTTCAGCAGCCCTTTGTGCGCTACTGCAAAGCATTCCTGAGCATTTTTAACCCTGTAGTGTGAAAACTGATGGCCACAGCTATCAGCTGCAGGAAGAAATTGTTAACCACGCTGGGTCTGCCAGCATGGTGCTGCAGGAGTTGGGAGTTACTTTTCAGTGCTGTCGTAAGTATGCTGGGCTTCTTCCTAACTTTCACCAGACCTTTCCAATTACTCTGAAGCTTGCAGGGCCCCAAAAGAAGTGAAGTTTTGTTAACCACGGCATGACTAAGGATCTCCAGCAAGATGATGCTGTCCCTCCCTGGGCCAGTAGGAGCAAGACGTGACCAACAGTCCCTCCCCCAGGGAGTTTTAAGAGTCAGAGCTGTGGTGGAAGGCAAGACCTGGAGGCGAAGTCACATCCACAGGGTTGCTGAGAAGCAGAGACACGTCTTCTGTTTGTCCTTCACACTGCCCTTTTTGGGTTGATCTGTGTTTATTTGCTTAGACACGGATTAAAGTTGCTCATTTAGAGGTAGTTAAAGGGTGACGCTGCTTTAAAACTGGTCTGTTGCAATCACAGGGTAATGCCTGAAGTAAGTAAACTGGCTTGATGTGTCATTTTCCTTGGACAAGGACTTTCTCTCCCCAGCCACTATTAGTGGTTTTGGGCGGCCTCGCTGCGTTTCTCCCTGCCAGGTGGAGGGAGCAGGTCCTGCTAAGTGGATGCGTGAAACTCAGTTGTCACTTCTACTCCGTTATCAAAATAGTTTTACATGGAAACGCGGTGGGATTTGAGAGGCCTTAGGTGAACACAGACACCTTTTGTGAACCTGCAGTGCTAAAGACTTCACCCTGCAGTCCCTCCCCACCACCACCACTGCGCATCTGCCCCATTGCCACTGTTTCCAGCCTCGATCAGGCAGGTCTGTGCCTGGAGGGTCCCAGCAGCTTCCTCATGAGGTGGAAATCCTTACCCTATGCTCTCTGCCTGGCTTGGGTTTTGGGTTGGAGCCCCACACCGGGGCGGCTGCAGGTGTAAGTGTGCTTGGCTGTAGCGAGAGATTGGGCTGAACAGCCGAGCGCAGTCGTCTTCTTCCTCCTCTGGAGCTCCAGAGCTGACCCTGGTCTTTAGGTGATGGTGGTGGCAGGAAAGCCTGGGTGCGAGGAGCAGCTTGGACTTGCACTTGGGACAGCTTATAGCCAGAAGCTGACCGTGTGTGCTGGCCCTGGCTCTCCTTCACCCCATGGGCCACCTGAGAGCCCCCCTTGGCTGGTGGTGCCACCGCCACCAGGTATCCTCTCCTTAAAACTGACTTCTTTCTTGCCCTGCCCTACAAGAGGCAAGAAGAACGTCTGGGCAGGATACATGGTCTGTAGATAGTGCCTATGTTGGGTCTCTCTGTTCAGATGTGGCTGACAGAGGGAAGAGAGGTAGGTGTCAGGTTGCCAGTCCAGCTCTGTGTCGGTGGGAAATCCTTAGGGCCTTCAGCACACGCGAGCGGGGTCTGAAATTGATGAAGATTTAAAGGGGATAAGTGAAGAGGTGTTTTACTCGCATCAGTTGCAACCAACAAGCTTATTTTGTGCAGTAAGTAGCAGAAACTATTGGTCTGTGAACAGCCCTGACCACCACTTACTACCACCCAGGCTTTTGGAAAGATCATTAAGTGGTTTTAAATGTATATAAAGTTTGTGGGAATGAATGGGTGAAGGAAGGCGATGTTGCTGTAGACAAACAGGGCTGCTGTTGTCCAGTTTACTTTTTTGCAAATGGCTTTTGCCGTGGAGGTTTGATGACCGTTGTGGCCATTGTTAACAGCATCTCTCAGGGTGGGTCATGCCGATGTTACCTACATCTTGTGGCTACAATGAACCGCCTGGTCCTAAGCTGCCGAGCCACCATGCCAAATTACAGGTGTGGTCACCCAGCCAGTGACCCCAGCCGCCCGCCAGGTCCCGCTTCTGACCTCTGTCTCCCTCTCTCTCTTCCAGGCACCTGCGTGAAGTGCAGCAAGGGGGTGTATGGAGCAAACCAGGCTTGCCAGGCCATGGGCAACCTCTACCATGACGGCTGTTTCACCTGCGGAGCCTGCAGTGAGTACCCCCTGCCTGGCCTGCTGCTGGTGCCGCCGGAGCAGGACCCGGGGGCAAACTCTTTGGGCTTAACGTTTTTCTGGTGTAAAGGGGGGGAAAAAAGGAGGTCGGTATTGAATTATCTGCTAGCTGGAGTCTGCTGCAGCCATATGTCTTGGTGGCGGTGGTTGCTATTTGTTTTTGAACGGGTTCTTGCAAGGCATGTAGAAAAGATACTTTGGATTGTGCAAGCTGTCTGCCTTCTGGTATGGGGGACAGTTGTTTTCATTCCTCTGTTTCTCCATTACAGCGATGTTTTCTTACTCATAAGGGTATTTTTTCAAAGTGGCAGTGAATATGCCTTAGCTGGCATTTAGGGGTTTTTTATTTGTCACATGAGACTTCACAGCCATTCCAGCCTTTCAGTCTGCGGACCCCAGGGAGAGCCGCTGGGTCGGCGCCATGCCGAGGGCGCAGGCAGGGTGCAAGTGCCAGAGGCACCTTTTCAGACGGAGCTGCTGCGTGGTTGGTCTGGTCACAGTGTGTTCACTGCGTGCGTTACCTTTACTTGCTGTAATCATTTTGCCCTTCCGAGGGATCTCCGGTCAAAGCATCTAAGTGCATGAATGACCCAGGTTACACATCTCGCTTGTTCTTTCTCCAGAGAAATGGAGCCATGCCCTGAGATGAGGGACATGTCTCCGCCAGCTTGCTTTCAGGGTATTGCAGGGAGGGAGCTGGTTATTGTGCCAGAGTTGTTAGGCTGGGAGCAGTGATGGTGAGCCCTGAAAAATCTGCCCAGGAAGTGGGGTAAATAGTTTGGCTGGCCCCACAGAGCTCCCTGCCACGTGTCAGACCCACATGTGAAGCTTGCTGGAGCATATAGCATGCTGCAGTGTATGGATCCTCCTGAGCAGCTTTTCAAGAAGGCCCGTGATGGAGCTGGGGTGAGGAACCGGGCCGCTTGATTTCAAATTGTGGCTGTGTTTGTAAGACAGTGGATTTTCTATTTTGTTATGTTTAACTCTAGGGCTAGTAGCGTATTTTTAGAAATGTAACTGTATATGTGGTGGCACACAAAAAAAAAATAATCGTTCTGGTGCTTTTGTATGTATCAGTTTGGTTTTCCCAGATGAGTCCTAGGGTTTTTCTCCTGCATTGTATTTAGAGTTGCAAGCTCATCGGGACTGCATGTGTTTTATTTAGAGCTGTAAAGTGGGAATAAATATAGAAAGATGTGTGTGCTTTTTAATAATAGCTGAACCTTGAACTCTGCTCATTTCCCAGCTGTCCGACACCAGCTGCCATGCCTCACCTATGTTTTCGATAGAGCACTTCACTGTTGTCTGACCAAAGATGGGAAAACTGAAAAGAAAAAGTGGTTTTTCCGTGTGGTGGTGTGGTGGCAGTTTCCTAAAGGCTCAGAAGTCAGCAGCTCAATCTTTTGTCCTCTCTTATTAATTAATCAATCCAAAATTTTCTCCTGTGGCAAGGATTCCTGGCTGCAGACAGAGCTTTGCTTCAGGAACCTCTCACCCTCCATGGCTGGGCAGCCTCCAAACTGCCCTTGCACACAAAGCTCCTGTCAAAAGTAATCCAGCAGCAGGTTCAAGCTGTTGAAATTCTAAATTTCTAAATTTATATTTCTAAATTAAAATTTCTAAAATTACTTCTGCGCAACTGGTGCTTTAGAAGGAAACACTGTTGATCCTCCTTTTAGAACAGATTTTACCATCTTTATTTGGAGACCCGTGCTAGAGGGGTACTTGCAGTTGCAGAGGTGTCAGTGGTTACTTCTGTTTATGTTTCTTTGTGTTTGGTTAAAAAATAGCTTAATTCCATTTCTAATGAGGTGGGTGGGTGAGGGCTGAAAGAATAGCTATTTGCTGCTTATTCTAAAAGGCAGCCCTTTCCAGAGGTTTCCAATGTAAGATGAAAAGGTTTGGGTGTCAGGTGAGACTTAGAAAGATGGAAAAACCCCTAAGTTTAGCAAAGTGAAGCCCGTTTTCTCTCTTACCCAGGCTGTAACTGAGGAGTCTCTTTGGGGGGTGTGCTGGAGCAAAGGGTTTCAAATGGAAAGTAAAAAAAAAAACAACCTAGTAGAAATGCTAGTTTAAAAAAAAAAAAGAAAGGAGGGGAGTAATAATAATATTTCTCTAAGTAGGAAATACTGTATTTCCGTATGATATAAAAAAGAGGAATGGAAGCCGTGGGACTGTAAGAGAGAGCCTGTTTCGGCTTGCTACACGCAGGAGAGTGCTCATGGAAGCTCAAGTCCTTCCCGTCAGGGCAGCGGCCGTATTAAGGCAGGAGCTGGGCGCAGTGATGGCCAGCGCAGATGGATGGAGAGGAGGGTGTGTGGTGGCGTGGGACTTCTGGTACTCATAGTAGAGCGGTGCCGGAGGGAGGCCTCCGCAGTAGCGGTGTTTCCCTCACGTGCATGTACCTCTGCAAGTGGCGAGGCTCACAAGAAACCCTCCAGGACAGGGCGTGGTTTCCTGTGCTGCCGCTGTGGTCTGCAGGGCCCTTCGTGCAGAAGTTGTTTGCTCCAGGGGCTTGTGAGGCACGGGGAGGGTGTTTGTATTTCCCCCCCTGCCGCCCCGCCACAGCGTGCTTTGCTGCCTGGCTTGCTGTGCTTGTAAAGGCGTAACTGGGCTGGCTTTCTGATCCATCAAGCCTCTTTGCTTTGCAGCTGCTTAACTGATGCCTGGGGTGGTACATGCCGTCCTGCCCTGTACTCGGGGAGGAAATGTACCCGAGGGGGATCCCCCCTTTCAGAAACCGAGGTCATTTCCCAGTCCCCCGGACCATCGGCCGCAAGATGAATGAAGGGCACACAGCCCTGCCGAGAGCACGTGCCTCTCTGATGATATGATGAGACCAGTTTATCTGCCAGAAAAATAAATATTTGTCCGGATGGTGGTGTCTGTCTAGCTGGAAAGCACGTCTTGAGCAGCCTATGTGGAAACTCTGGTTTCCAGCTGAAAAGTAAGTAGTGCTTTTAAGGTCAAGTGGAGTTCATCTTGGACACTATCCAGTGCAACCTTGTCTTTGAGAAGTCAAGGTTGCTCATGATTTCAATCCTAAAATTTCTGATCTGGTGGAACGCTGAATATCTCCGCTCCAATAAATAAAATATACAAAATTACCTATTAAGGTAAAGCATATTGTCCTCCAGATATTTATATCTGCTGCCCTGCTGTTTTCATTTTAGTGAGGATTTCTAATTTTGCTCGTAGTTGGATTTCTGTCCAAATATGCATTAGTTTCCCAGATCCAGAAAACTGAGAGGGTCTAAGTAGGGGAGAGGGCTTGACACCTCATGGTGCCAAATTTCCTACACCCTCTATTTCCTGATACACACATGTTCAGGGATAAATGATAGAGCAATTTCTTGAGCAGAGCTATGCATATGTTGCAGGGTTCAGTTGTCAGGAAAAAAAAAAATATACTGTTTTATCTGAGCCACTGGCATGTAATGCAGAAAATTTGGCTTAGAGGTCAAAACAACAGATTTAGAATGATTACTTTGGCATAAATTTCTCATTTATCTTCTTGTTTGTTACACGGCAGAAACACAAACAAGGCAGCTTTTTGCAGAGAGGGAGAGGAAAAAACTTCAGGCCCTTTCTGCAGGATTAGTAGTAAATTATATTTGCTTTACAGAGGGCCATGAAAGTAGGTTAAAAAAACAAAAAAGTCCTCAAAACTCATATGGCTATTTCCTGCAAGCTCAAGGTGTCTGTTTCCGTCTTGTTTGTTTTTTTTTTTTTTTCTCCAGTTTGTTGGACAAACAGTTGTAGTTAGCAAATAGTTACACATTAACCATTTAAGTTAAATCACCTCCTCAGAACACAAAAAAATGCGGGTGTTTCCAGATGTTGACAGTTATTATTTAGGTGGTAAGGAGACCTTATAAATGATGTAGATTTAACTAGACAGTATCACTCTACCCTATTGTGGTGTTTTAGTGTTTTTTCTATGATTCAGCCAGCTTTATATCTGACTGCCGCAGATTGCCTGGAAAACAGACCTTTTTAGTCCTGCTGGCAGTGTAATTTAGAGCATAAGGATCTTGTACTTGAGCCACTTGGTCCTCAGAGGAAATCTGAAAGCTAAAAAAGTGCAAGGGAAGTGTCAGAGATGACTGTGAAGGAAATCAGTAGGCGAGGAAGGAAGTCAGAAAGAAAGAACTGATTGCAAGGTGGTTTGAAGGAGGGTTCAGTGTTGAACTGCAGCAGAAGGTCCAAAACGAGGACGAGATTTTGACCCCTTATTACAAAGCGGTGGAAACCTTGCATGTTTGCCAGATTACAGAATTCGACCTTTGACATGTCAACATTACTACATTACTTTCTTTTTCTTTTTTTATTGTAAGCTCAGAGTAATGTTGATGTCTGTGTAAGGGTAACAGGCTGCTGTTCCAGTGGCAGAGTTTGAAATAGCATGAGCTGGCTGTCTCTTGCCACCCTCTGGGGATATATATGGGTTGTTTTTTTTTTGTTGTTGTTAATATTTCACAAGGTAGTTGTGTTTAGAGTTATCAACAGTCATTTACTAAACAAGGTAGCGAAGGTATCAAAGCAGTGTATCTGCGAGTGTAGCCCTCTGCTCGGGCTAATTAGTCCTGCTGCAGTGATTATAAAGCACGGCTACTTAGAGCAATGCAGCTCTTGGTGTCTTTGGGATAATTATGTTAAATAAGCATGCCCCATATTAGTATATAAGCCCTTGGAACAACAAGGCTATGTTTTTTATTGGTATTGCTAGATAACTCTACAAGTAGAAAGCCACCTTTTTCTGCGAGTGCAGCTTAATTCCAGGTTGCAGGACAGATAGCCTCACCAGGTGGATTTCCCCGTGGCACATGTATGTGTATGGTTATCTTCAGATGCAGAAACTACCAGTGCTTCTAATGGAAGCAGAATTTACTGCTTGTAATTGGATATAAAACCACTATACTGATCATCATGTGTGAGAAATGCACAGGTCTTCAAAGTGGAGAGTGCAAAGTACTGCTGGTAATCCTTCCTCAGCATCCTTTTAATAAAATTATCATGCAAGAGTCCACATAGTAAACAATATATTTTTTTAGCAAAAGTAATCTCAGAAAAGGTTCAGCGATGCCTAGCTTTACTGACAGTTTGGGAGACAGGGAAGGCATCAGTGCGTGTTTCCGCTCCAGTCTAAAGTGCTGCTTTGTTCTTGCTGACTTCTTGTCTTCAGTCTCTCAGCTCGCTGGTGAGAAATCCCCGCTGTTTGGCACAAGAAGTGCTTGCTGTAGATGAGAAACGCCAGGGCAGTTTCACGGTAGGATGACGGTACTTGTTCCTCTCCTGGCCAAATTTCAGGGGGGTAGTGCTTTGGGGTCTGAGCTGAAGGGGCTTTGGCATGGTCCAGGTGTCCTCAGAAGATGTCCCTGCTGGAAAAATGCAAGTGTTCAGCTCACACAACAGGGGATGCAGTCAAGGGCTTTATCAATATGCTAGTGGTTTGAGTCGATTGCATGTGTTTTAGTGCTGGCTGAAAGTCTGAAATTGTTAGGATAATGTGAAAAAAAAAGGTTGAAACCTTTAATGGAATATATTTCCAGTCTTTCTGGTCTTTTTATTTTGTAATGCGATCTTCAAAGTACTGCTTTTGTTAAGAACAGGCATAGGATTAATTGTGCTGTAAAGATTTTAGGGGGGTTCTTAAAATGTTTTAATGATACTTATGAATAATTTTCTGAGTAGTGGCTCAGTAAGCACTGAGGCCTCTTCCATACCTAGAGAAATTTAAACATTGCTCTTGTGTAGTTTCGATGCAGAGTTACATTCACTGAGGACACAGAGATTGCCTCCCCCTCCTTCCTCCTCCGAGCCTCTGCATGTTTCGATGACAGTCGGTGGGTGATGGACTGGGAGGCCAGCTCCGACGGCTGCCTGGTTTTGGTGCGTTTTGGGGAACAGGGCAGCTGTCCCCGCAGCGATGCAGAGAGCGGCTGGGCTCTAGGTTGAAAACCGCTACCTCAGCAGGGACTCCCCAGATAGCAGTGCTGCTTTGACCCAGGGTGACTTTCTCTTACCTCCTGAATTTTGAAGCTTCTAGGGGTTTTCCCTAAAAGAAAAACATTTGACTATCTTCTTGCAACAGTTTGCCATCAGCAAAGGAGAGGTGTCGCTCAGTTGTGTGGCTTACTGTGGTTTCACAATTTTTCCCTGAGGAGCCATTTCTGCCTTCACCTGTGGTTGCTTTGCCGTTAGAGGTGGCTGATCTTTTCTTACACATGCCAGAGCGTGCTTTTGGCTTTCAGATCATTTTCTCAGAAGTTTTTTTTTTTCTTTTTACCACCTGAAATGTGTAGTGAGAGCACGGAGGGTGTTTTTTGCAATTTTACTATACAGCTGGTATAGTTGAGAGAGAGAATGAACATCTTAATGGTAATGGAGCTACTGTGTCTTAGCACAGTTTTTTCTAAGAGACGTCCTATCCTCCTGCCCATGGTTTCACCAAGGCTTTAATCCGACCTGGGGTGTCTGCTGGTTGATCACAGTCTGAGTTTACCTGATTTGGAGGATATGCAGGCATCTAAGTGGCTCTTTCACGCAGCCCCAGTTCAAGAGTGGATTGGAAATATTGACGCTTCTGTGCCAGACTCAATGCTGCATCCAGCTTTAATGGTGGCCAACAGAAATAGCACAGATGGCAGAAATTAAGTAGAGCTCTCTGATGCTCGACCTAGTCTGCAGCACACAGAGGACACCATACTGGGTGTCAGCAAAGCCAGTATCCATGGAGGGCTCCAAAATCGCATGTGCTGGCCGGGCACCAGTGGGTCGTGTGCTGCTGATCTGTGGGCAGCAGGGACTTCTGTATGGTATGAGGGAGCCGAGGTCTCTGGGCTCCATTTGTGCCTGTTGTGCTGCCCAGAGGGTGTGCACAGACCAGAGTAGGTTCTTCGATCCAAACCTCCTCGCAGCTTTGCGTGGGGGAAATGAAAACTGGGTGAAGGACTGCAGCTTGAGCCAGAGCCACCAAGGGCTGAGGAGGAGCTTGTTTCAATCCTTAGCAGCTAGACAGATGGTGTTTCCAGCCTGCTGTCTTGCTAGTGTGTCAGGAGGTTACATCCACTGAATCTGGAAACTGAAATCCTTTCGTATTTAATGTTCCATTAGTAATCACATGGCCAAATATATCTTACAGCTGTGGCACTCTAAGGACTGATTTTTGTAATGACAGAGGCCCAGGGCTGTCAGCATGGAACGGACCTGGGAGCAACTGCCGGTCTGCAGTGATTCTTGTCCATCTGCTGTGCAGGTAGCACCATAGAGCTCCCTGCACTTAGATAAGCGATAAGTGACACCTATGCTACTTCCCCAGCAATGTGGGGTCCTGGTCACGCATCCCCACAGACCCCTGGGATCTGGATGTGGCCCTGTACTGTTACATGCATAGAGAGCAATCTCTTGTCTTTGAACATGGGTTTGTGACCCCATTGCCCTTTTAATAAATAATGGTGTCATGGTTTAACCCCAGCCAGCAACTAAGCACCACGCAGCTGCTCGCTCACTCCCCCATTGTGGGATGGGGGAGAGAATCGCAAGAGTAAAAGTGAGGAAACTCGTGGGTTGAGATAAAGAAAGTTTAATAGGTAAAGCAAAAGCTGTGCGTGCAAGCAAAGCAAAACAAGGAATTCATTCACTCCTTCCCATGGGCAGGCAGGTGTTCAGCCATCTCCAGGAAAGCAGGGCTCCATCACGCATAACAGTTACTTGGGAAGAAAAACGCCATCGCTCTGAACATCCCTGCCCTTCCTTCTTCTTCCCCCAGCTTTATATACCGAGCATGATGTCATATGGTGTGGAATATCCCTTTGGTCAGTTTGGGTCAGCTCTCCCAGCTGTGTCCCCTCCCAGCTTCTTGTGCTCCCAGCGGAGCACGGGAAGCTGAAAAAGTCCTTGACTAGCGTAAGCACTACTTAGCAACAACTAAAACATCTCCGCATTATCAGCACTGTTTTCAGCACAAATCCAAAACGTAGCCCCATACTAGCTACTA
This sequence comes from Morus bassanus, assembly GCA_031468815.1. Lineage (NCBI taxonomy): Eukaryota > Metazoa > Chordata > Aves > Suliformes > Sulidae > Morus > Morus bassanus. The sequence continues at coordinate 49,279,123 of CM062567.1, read as the reverse complement.
CCAAAAAAATTAACTCTGTCCCAGCTGAAACCAGGACAAATGGAAAAGCAACTTCAAAAGAGAAAGTTGGGTCCAGCTCCCCAGCAAGCAAATGATGCATCTCCCAGCATCCTTCTTGGGCCATTGCAAGTTCCTGGTAAGCACCTCTCTGTATGAACTTCAAAAGGAGAGACCTGTCATTTGAGAAAACGATGGACAGAAGCATCAGCATCCTGGGAGTGCAGCCTGGTGGTATGCCTATTATCAGCTGCTAAGCAAAGTGTGTTTATTTTAGCACAAAGACACTAGTGACTAAGCTTGAAATATTCTGAAACTGATGCTGAAATGACCTCGAGGTCATCCTGAAGGTCCCACAGCTAAACAGATTAGACAGACATGGTAGGGATGAGAAGTACATAAAAGCACAAGGCCCAGACCTCCTGTCAGGAAGAGGATCAAGAAATCTTCTAACAACAGGTGAAGATGGTAGGGTTGAAATGCTGAAGAATTTTAACTGTCTGAATTTTTTCAGGTGAGCAATCAGCTAAGTTCAGGGTGAAGTGAAAGTGAAATACCATCAGGAGCCAGCAGCTTAAGACGTGTAGTAGAACAATTGATCCTGAAAGCAGCAAGCCATGCATTAATATTCCTGGGTTTATCAAAGGATATTGTCTCTGTAGTCATCATGATGCATATTTAAAGTGATGCGTATTTAAAGTAGGCAGTGATCAATATCAGTTGATCAATTCCTTAGATGCCATTTAAGTTCTCAGTTGTTCATTTCGGTGAAATTATGACAGCATCTCTGTGCTCAAGCAAAACCTGTGCCAGCCTCTGCAGGCACACAGTCCAAAGTATCGCTTTTGAGAGGGACTTGTTTTATTTAAGGCGCTGTCCCGTGACAGGGAGCTCAGTGCAGGGACAGAAGCTGCTGCCACCCTGCTCTGCGCTGTGGGGCAGCCCCAGCATGGTTTGTTTTACTGGTGTGGCCACAGCCACGACGTGCATTTCCCAGCTCCACCAGGATGGTCTCCAGCACAGCCTGGGGAAGTGAGCTTTTCCTGCATCTTGCTTTCCCATGTGTATGATGAGGAGATGCTTCCTCACCTCAAAGGGGTGGTGGGAGAAGTCCATCCCGATGTGGGTAGGGAGAGGCTGACTGAGAGCAGCAGAGGAAGAAATTGGCTCTGTTTGCACGTACTGCTCCCATGGCGGCTGCAGTGGTACCTAGTTACTTGCTTTTTTGGCAAATTTCCATTTACACTTCTGCCAGGAGCTTAGAGAGAGTTGTGGAGAGGAGCTAAAAATAGTCAAAATGACCACTTATTCCCTAAAAAAAGTAATTAAATCATACCCCCTTTTCCCCAAAGCGCTCTTGGTGCACCTCTTCTTCCTGGGCCCATGTAACGCCAACAGCCAAGTTATAAATCCTTTATAGAAAGGGATTTACCCCTCTGCTGAATGAACTTGCAGCGGAAGCCCAGAAACAGCACACCAGCTGTGGCACCTTCTCTGAAGGTCTGTTGCCATCAGTCTTGACCTGCTGATGTCAGAGGGTTAAAAATATACTGGGTGCAGAATGGCCAGTAAATGCTGTTTTTGTCACTGTGGAAGAATGACGTGGTGGCAGCAATCCAAACCTCATCCCCTCTGCTGTGATGGCTGCTGCTCACGCACCAGCCATCGTCCAAAGAAGTGTTTCCTCATTGCATGGCTCCATGCGTATGTTTTTCCTCACCGCTGCCAGCTTGTCTTTAAGGAGAGACATTGCATACAGGTGGAAAGTTGCTTGGGCACCTGCCCATTGCACTAAACTGGAGCCCATGCCACCGCGTAATTTAAAATCAAGGTTAAATGTTTTTTGCTTGTTTTTTGTTTTTAGGTGTGTCAGATCCCAGTGTTGTATTTAAATCGGCAGATTTTCAGGGGTACTTCTTGCTGCATTAGGCTTTTTGCTAACTCCTTTAGGACTACTGTTGATAAGGATGCTGCAAATCCCAGGTATCCCCATGCCTCTCCTTCCCCTCCTCCGAAGCTGGGACTCTGCGACTGCCGGCGAGTGTGCCGGGCTTACCCAGGGATGAGGAGGCACACAGGAGGGGTTATCATACAAATATGCACCCTGGGTTATGGGCCACAAAGCTAATGCATCCAAGATTAGACACTTTTTATTTTGGGCTCCGGGTCCTGTTTTGGTGTCAGCAACCTTGGCAAAGCATCAGGGTGGATGAGAGAAATCCGAGTGGGATGCTTTCGGGTTTGTCAGGTTTTCTTACATGTCCCGTCCGACATCTGCGTTGGTGCAAAGATGGGCTGGCTTCTGGGTAATGCTGTTGTCCCCGTTGGGGATTAGAGGAGAATGGGGGATGATGAGCATGTCGGGGCAGCATGTTTCTGGCTTCTACGCTGCCCAGTAAACACGCAGCTGACTGCTGCCTGCAGCTTAGCTGTGAAGCTGCTGCATGTGCAAACCGGGGCTTGTTCCTTGAGAAACACGCTGCCACATCCTCCGCCCGCCTTGCTGGCTGAAACCTGGGCAGGGCACTAGGGGCTACTGGTGAAATGTTGGTCTGGCTGAATTCACTGGTAAAACTTCAGAGCTTCACTGGAGCATCTCCATTTCCCAAGGAGCAGTGCGAGTTGTTTCCCAGCCGGAGAGTGCCCTCTGGCGTATGCAGGAGACGGGAAAGCTCTTAATTTGTTAAAGTGATTTTACTTGGCTTCCTCCTTTTCTTAATACTTTGCAGCCAGCGGGGTTAATTGTGGAAGGCTGCCAGGTAGGTGCATGCCATAAAGCACTGGGAGGTAAGTTCCAGACCAGTCTCGTGTGTCATCTGCATTTATACACCTAGCAGCTGATGCTAATTTTTTAATTATGCATGCATATCAAGCAGGAGGCTTCAGGGCCCTGGTGTCTCTGTTCCAATTTCCTTCCAGCAGTGCCTGGCAGGTCCCTTAAACCAGCCTGCAGCAGGTCCTGCTCCGGCTGTGCCTGGGCAGTGCTGCTGCCTCTGCCTCAGGCACTGCCTCTGGGCATGCACTTGGGGCTCCTTGACCGAGCAGAGCAAGCAGAACTGCTCTGGTGCTAGGCTGCATTTCAAACCTCTGGCTGAATAGGGAAGCCGGGCTGCAAAGAATTAGGAGCAGCTTTTTATAAACAAACAAAACCTAGCCCTTTTCTCCAGGGGGAAGGCAGGGCATTTAGAAGAAGTGGCAGCAGCGTGAGCGTGTGTTGCCATAGTTATGTGGAACTGAAAACAGACAGTGAATGTGAGGAATAAATACAAAACCTGCAGTAAATATTTATATTCCCCATGTCTAGAGTCCCTTCTTGGAAAAACTTTGTCATCTTATCTCTTTTAGGACATGCTGGTTTGAAAAAAATATATTTTTTTAAAAATGCTTTCAGATTTTTGTTGGCAGCTGCAATAACGATTATGCTGGTAGGGAGGAGAGAGAAGCATGTTTGGTGCTCCGGTGTTGCACTGTGCTGGAGGCAGACCGGGTGGTCAGGTGTTGCGGTGGCTTATCTGGCAGCTGCTGGTTGAAGGCACCTTCTAGTGGAACAGCAAGGGAGGTGACTTTTTGAGGAACAATGTCAAGTATGGATCACTCTCTGCATGCCCTTTCTTCTCCTTGCTCCCCTCCTGGGGTCTTTTCCAGTGTGAGTCAGAGTACCCTCACTCACTCTTGCCAGCTTATTTCATGTTGTAATCTGCCAGGAGGTGGTCCAGGCTTGCAAAGCTACCTCCTTCTTCCCGGAGGTGGGACTGTTGTCCAGATCCAGCCATTGCTGTTCATCAGCAACTGCCAGTGGAAGAGGCGATGTGGTTAGTAATGCTGGAGGGCGGGAAGACCTGTGCTGGGGTTGTGTGCTCTTCTCCAGCTGTGCGGTAGCTGTGCTTGGATGTCCTCGTTCTTTGCTTCTTAGCAGCCAGTTTTTGCTTACATTTTCTCCCTGCTCTCTGCTGACCTTTCTCTTCTCTCTGTGTTTTTTTCCTCAGGTCGAAAGCTGAGAGGAAAAGCCTTTTATTTTGTCAATGGCAAGGTGTTCTGTGAAGAAGATTTCCTGGTAAGCACACAGCTGACCCTTGTGCTGGCATGTCTTGGCTTCTCTGGCAGACGTGCATGCTTTCTGCCTGGCAGCTTTGCCCACGCCTCACACGGCTCTAGTCCAGTGTCCTGCCTGGCTCTTCTGCTCCCCCTTTACCCAGGGCCAGCCCCAGCCATGGTGGCTGCCCGCATGTGGTGCTGGAAGTAGCCGAGTGAATGACCACAGTTTTGCAGTGCAGAGCCTGTAGTGGAAGCCGTAGCCTCTTACGATGGCTCCTTCAAAGAGTATCTCTGTGGCCATGCTGTGGAGACAGGAGAGAGAGGAACGGCTACAGAAGAATCAATGAGTGGATTTCCCTTAACAATGAAGTGGTTTTGCTTGGGTATCTTAATGATATCTTTCCATTGCCCTCAATGGATTTTGTGTGAATGTACCTGAGCATGAAGAAACCCCATGGTCCTCTCTCTGGCTCGTGGAGGTAAAAAGCCATATACTCCTCTGTCCTTGTGCCCTCAGATTAAGCCTTCATTGAGACTTGAAAAAGCCATATTTGCCTATTTACTGGGAAAGATTAGTGATTGCTGTCAGGGAGAAGTGAGTTTATCTTCTTTGCTCTCATCAGTATATTCTACACAGGCTGAAAATGGAAAGATTGGTTAAATGCATCTAAAATATTTCATTTTTCCAGTTTGCACTTCTGCCATTCGGGCAGGACTGAAACCTTAGACAGATGATGTGTTGCGCCTGAGGTGCATGTCGTGGACATGACAGGCAGTTCCTTACTGTTAGATCTTAGCAATAGCAGCAAGAAAGGTGCTCTGGGCCAAACTTGAATATTATACTACCAGAGAGCTGGGACAATACCGCTGGCCTTGCAGAAGCTCCAGTAGACCTATAGGAGTGTAACCGAAGGAAGAATTTGGCTTTCCGAGCCTATATACACAGATTTGTGATAAATGCAGGTAAGTTCCTGGCATGTAGATTCACATGGTCAAATAAGAATGTAAGTCATATTAGTAAATGCTTTATTTGCATGTGCATTTATGGTATTTACTTATATACTTAATTAAACTTAAATTTAGGACTTGAAAGTTACAGGAACTCATACTCCTTCTGAACAGTGGAAGTCTGATGTCTTTATAGAATATCCTTTGGGGACCTGTCCTCAGCTTTATATACTGAAAAAAGCAGTGGAAAATTTAGCTTGTGTAAGGAGTACAGGAAAAGGCCAAGCAAATAACGCCCCATAATATGCTGCTGTTTATGCTTGACTAGCCTTGTGAAATTTTAAGCCAATTCTTTTTTTGTCCCTGCAGTATTCTGGTTTCCAGCAGTCAGCTGACAGGTGTTTCATTTGTGGTCATTTGATAATGGACATGGTAAGTGATAATTGCCTTAGGAGGAAAAATCCTACAGCTTTTTAGAAGAATGCATCAAAAGCAAAATATATTCATATCCAGTACTGTCTGTTATCATCTGGTAGGCTGCCTAGTGTGAGACTGGTAGCAGAAAGAAAATTCACTAAGCCTTTTGTTGATATTTTTCAAGGAAGTAAAGCTGGCACCCAGCCGTATGCGATGCAGAGACTTTCTCTGCCTGTTTTCAGTGCAAATTGACAATCAGAGTCTTCAGCTCTTTCATCCCCTTTCTGGCTTCCCGGGACAGTGTATTCGTAATCCTGTTCATGCTTCCTGCTCAGAAGTGCCGTGGCTCTGCAGTGCTCCCTTGCTGTGGGGCATCAGTGTGGCTCTGCTGAGCTTGTATTTCCTGTAGTGAAGCTGTGGCTTCCCACGTACCATCAGGATGAAGCTGCTGTCTTGTTGCTGCTTGTTGTGGGTGCTGGAAGGTGTTGGGCTGATACCCTGGGGAATAGGTTCGACCCAGAGCGTGTGATGCAGACCTCAGTTCAGGTCTGTCCGAGTCCTTGAAAAATGTTTAGTAGATGTGTGGGCATCCTGCTGAAGCAGGCAGTTCTCATTAGCCTACAACAGGTACCATTGGTTCAACCTGTGCATGGAGTGGGTCCTGGCTCAGGGGGTCAGCTGGCTGTTAGCCAGCACCAGGCAGCATTCAGTTCTGGGTGATTCAGAGGGAGACAAATTCATGGTCATGTAGCTCGTGAGCTACAGCTGAGGCAAAGAAATTGGGAATTTCTGAGGGGTTAGTTCACAGCACGCCTCCCAAGATTTTTCTAATGGTTATCATTAATTATCTTTGCTTGCCTGCTTATATTAGAAAGCACTAAAACTGGAAAAGCTATTTTATATGCAGAAGTGGTATTCCAGGTAGTAATTGCTGCCCCAAAGCCAGCAGGTGAATTGCAGCTGTTGAGTTCAATACAGTTTCCATAGTCTCTGTTAATTAGAAAATCAGGCTAGCAAGTACAAAGCTCTTGGATATCTAAGGCATTATGAAAACCTAGCAGTAGCATTTGTTTCAGCCTCTCATGGAGAATACAAAGATGTATTTCCTTTTGTTGGCCTGCTACGTCTTGCCATGTGATCCTGCTAAGTATTCTCCAGCTGTTGGCTTCAGAAATTATTTTCTTTCCTTTAAATTCTGTCACTTCTATCCTTTGTAATGCTAAATACCTTGACCGAGACTCTAATTTGTTTTCCTACCCATGCTAATAATTCATTTCTCTGGAACCAGGTGATATATACTGATTCCAGCTGCCCTTTCCATCCCTGTTAATTCATTTTTCAGATGAGGTGCCTGAAAAAAGACAGGGCCCTGCTGATGAAGATGCAGCATTGTCTGATATAAAGCTGTGTGTTTATTATTTTCACCTTTATTGGCTGTTCACATGCTTTTTTCCTGTCTCTTTGTTTGTTGCAGATCCTGCAGGCTCTAGGGAAATCGTATCATCCAGGCTGCTTCCGATGCGTGGTCTGCAATGAGTGTCTGGATGGTGTGCCATTCACTGTAGACTCTGAAAACAAAATCTACTGTGTCAGAGATTACCACAAGTAAGGACAAAATAAATAGCAGAGATGTTCCAATCAACAAGCCTCTAATTTAGCTTTTCAGCTAATTAGGAAGCATGGATTAATAAAAGAGGGACAGGATTAGAAGGTAGAAGTTCGAGGATGGGGCTAGACCCTAGAAATTCCTGATGTCTCTCCTCTTGCCCTGCCATCGACTTTCTGTGTGACTCTGAGGAAGTCACTTAACCCCTGGGCTTCAGCTGCCTCTTCTGCAAAGCAGAGATAGTGAGAAATAGTGCTCATGAAGTGTTCAGTGATGTAAGAAATCAGTCCACTCTAAAGTAAGACTGTGAGTGCCTGTTGAAATCAACGTGAGTTGCTTTTTGAGTAGTTGCAGGGCCAACTTGGACTTTTAAAGAATGCTTTTAGAGATCACAGTGAAACTTTTACCCCTCTCTAAATTAAACAACCGATTAATCCACTTAAAAAAAAACTTGTCATTTAGTAAAATGAAATGCCTCTCCTCTTAACTGGTAGTTATGATATCAGAGCTGCATACATTTTGAGTTTCTGTTTGGCTCGCTTTGCTCCTTGCTCCATTTTCTGAGCAGGCAGAGTATTAAGTGTTGCTCAGGCAGCCCTGGGAACTGTTCTGTGTTGTGTCAAAATTAGATTTGCCTCCGTGTGCCACTGTTATTCTGAAATGATGCACGTTTCCTTGCTATTTCATTTAATTATTTATATGTTGTGTTGTAAGGCCTTAAGGAACCTTATGGTCCCACGGTGTTTTCTCTGAGGTTTCCTGCCTCGATGCAAGGCTGCTGCTTCTTTTAATGTGTTTTTCTGAGGATGGTCCTGCTCAGTTTCTCCTCCTTCTCTCTTCCAAATCTCTCAGTAGCAGCCAAGAATTCTACAGTGGGTTTGTTTTTTTTCTGGCACTAAATGTAAAATGTAACTTTTTGCCTGACTGAGCAACATGTACCAAGCATTTCTTATAATCAATCCTAAAATGAATTTATGATCTCGGGATGTAAAGCTTTCCTGTGGATAAGTTATTTACAGCTGCAGCTTTTCGTCTTGTCGCTGAGAACATACAGGCCTCTCTTTTCATGTTAATCTATAACTTGCTTTCACTTTCTCGTTGCTTTTCCAGAGTTTTAGCTCCAAAGTGTGCAGCGTGTGGACTTCCTATTCTGCCCTCTGAGGTGAGAGCCTTTTATTTCGTATCCCCCCTGGGGAGGGAGTGTGATGTCTCAGGCCTCGTTCTCTTTCACACTTGACCCTGTGTCAAGACAGATGCCCTTTGGGATGGGGAGAGATGATCGCTTCCTCCAGTGTGCAACCTTTTGACTTAGGCTCATACTCTGCCCTTGAGATGTGACGTGACCCTTCTTTTGCTTGATAATGAAGTTTATTTCTGCTGAGCCAGGCTGCTTTTTTCATCTCCTGCAGGATTATACTGCTGTTAGTTTTATGTTCGGGATACCTTTCCTTCATGTCAATAAACGCTGGTGGTGCTCATGAATGATCTCTGTGTGACCCCTCTGGAGCAAACTCGTTTTAATACTTGGAGGAGAAGAGTCTTGGGCAAAAACAATTTAAAATGCTGAGAAATTTATTGAAATTACCAAATCATTAATGCCTGATTTGGGATAGACGTGACTGTTAAACAGAGGGAATTTGACATTTCTGATGTTACATTTTAGAGGATATCTGCAGTCGATGATGAAGCTTTACTGTAAAAATAACTGCAGGTGGCAGGATTTATTTGTGGTGTCCAACCAGCAGCTCAAATGCATTTGTTCAACGTTCACATCATTGCAGGAAGCAACCTACAGAGTGCATGTGTCTGATCCTGCTGTAATCCTTTGTAATTTCTCTTTTGCTTGAATGCTTACAGGGGTCTGATGAGACCATTCGGGTTGTGTCCATGGACAAGGATTACCATGTGGAATGTTATCACTGCGAGGTAGGTCAGCAGCTTTCTCAGGGAGTAGACACTTAATAGTGGTAACTACTATTATTTTTAAGATGGAAGTAAATCTCCCTTTCAATGGCAGTAGATGAACAATTCAAACCTTGCATTGTGCGACCCTTTCTATCAGTGGCTGAGAAATTTCCAGTTTGAGGACAGAAGTTTTTGCCGCAGTGTGTCTCAGCTGCGATTTCACTTGCTATCCATGAAGTTATGAGCGAAGAGTTAATTATCACTTTTCAGCTTGGCAGTTTATTTGTTAATGAAGGAAACGTGGTGACTTAGTAAGGCTCTATTGCTGCCTTTCAGAAGCCTTGAGCTCCAGATCACATTAGTGTATCTGATTTCCAAGTCAGATTGTTCAAAAATGCTAAGGTGATAACTGATCCTGTCTGGTGTAAGTTACCTTCACTCTCATGGGAAATGAATGTGTCATTGGGGCTGGAAAAAGGATATGGCTGCACAAAAAAATCCCAAGCAATGCCAGCTCTTAAACACCATTTGGTCTCCATGCAGGGCTTCCCAGAGAGCCTTCATACTTCTGCTCTGTGACTTAAAATAAATAGATGTCTTCTCTCATTGTGCTCTATGCAGTGGAAAGAGGCCCTGACTCAGCAGGCTGGTTTCACATCAGTACAACTGCAATTAATGTAATGTGAAGAGGTGAATCCTACCTGAGAGTGTAAGGAGACACGAGCACATTTAATACACATAGGGTTGTACCTTGCCACAAGATAAAGCTTATTCAATGAAACTGCGTAAGACAAATTTGTACAAGGCTGCCCCTCAAAATGCCTATATCAGATGCTTTCCTGTTTGTGGCAATTGTTGGACTTACTAGGAAGGAGCTGTTGGCTGGGTGTCTTCTGTCCTTGTCACAAGATCACCCTCCTGGAAGCCAGACCCTGCTTGATGCTGGAAGATGAACACATGCTCGAATAATTTGCATGGCCTCTCTTTGCAGGACTGTGGGATGGAACTGAATGACGAAGATGGGCATCGCTGTTACCCGCTAGATGAACATTTGCTTTGTCACTCCTGTCATCTGAAATACATAGAGAACGGCACTACCCCAGCAGCTGGGTACCAGCACCACTACTAGCCAGCGTGGCCGACGTGGGAAAGCCTGGACAGAAGAATTCTTACATGATCTCCCTCTCCCCACCCTCAGTTGATTTCCTGTGCATGTTTTTCACCAGTTGGCAATGTTCCTGTAAAAGGATATGAGAGATTTTTGCTGGATTCCCAGACTCTGTATGCTTCTGAGTTCCAGCTGTATCCACGTCTACTTGACCAAGAATGTGGCACAGTATCTAAACTGATCAGTTTACTTTTACGTGCCTTTTTCTGCTTTCTGGAGATTCCTCTTGGCTCATTTTGGAAGATTCATCAGTGGAAGCACAACTTCCTGTAGTGCCTATGAACTCAGAACGCACCATGCACAATTAAAAAGCCAGAGGCTGGCTTGCTTGCCTGCCTGCTGGGGACATAGCGTCGGTCTATTAAGTGTTTCCTGACAAGCACATTTCATCAGATTACCTGAAGGACATCAACCTATTAATACCAGGTTTTAGACACTCTCTCTCTTTTTATTAATTCTTTAGGAAAAAAAAAAGAAAGGGGTCTGTGCAAAATGGCACTCTCAGACCTTCCAGTTAATTCCCTGAACTCTGGTATCAAGTCTGGCTGTAAAAGCACCAACACTCCAAGCACAAACTAGGCACGCTGGCTGGCAGGTGGAGGCCAACATCCCATTTCAAACAGAACAAAAAAACTGGAACAAGCTAGGCTAAGCTACTGCAGTGACTTGGGGCCTGGGCTTGCATGTCAGCGTGATACACAGGGGCCAGTCTGCTGTGTCAGTCTGAATAGCGGATTATATTTGGAAAGGAAAGGTCGGGATGCTGAAAGTGTGGACACTGGGGAAATCCAGCCTCGTTCTTGCTTGCAGAGCTTGCTTTGGAAAAAAGCTCTCCGTACACAGGCACTTGCCTGAGTTTTTCAGCTTGTCCCCACAGCTCAGCCCCCAGCCTGGCCACTCCTTTCCCTCATGTTTACCCAGCACAAAGCCATTTCATAATGGTGCTTATTTAGAGCTCTGGGAACAAACTCGAGATTGTTACGAAGGCTTTGTTACACAGGGATTTAGAGCCCTGCTCCACAACCTGTACTCAAATGAGTATGTTGGTATAAACAGATTTGCTCCCATGAATAATAACAGCTTATCTGAGCAAGGGGTTAGTGAGTTTGGCCCTTGCTTTCTGTTCTGCCGAGAAAGCAGAAAGGCAGATCATTTCTGGTTTTGAACCCCCCTGCTTTATAGTAAAAGAAATCTGCTCCCCCGGTATGTGTTACATATAAGATAGATGTGCCTGCAGTGCATGTTCTGTAGGTACCAAAGCTGTGCAGCCCCTTGTGTACAGGTACAAAGTTTTTGTTTAAGAAAAAACTTCTAATTTAAAGTCTGAGATGCAATCAGGGATCTTAGCTACCCTTTCCAACATATTGTGTGAAAAACTAGTTAAATCCTAACGTATCCATGCTAAAGATGTAAATTCAGTTCTGATTGATAGAGAACAGGATGCAGATCTTTTTAGTGAGGAAACTACAATAAATTAGCTGAGCAGTGGCACTGGGACTCCCGACATGAGCCTCTGCTGAGAACCCACTGTGGTTCAATCAAACCTCTTTTCACATAGCATGAATGTAGCTAGATAGGTGCTTGAACTTCACACCATGTAGTCAGACTGCGTTGTGTACCCATCTGGAGCAGCACAGGTGCCAGCTGTAGCAAGCTGCCTGTGCTAATACATACCACGGGCCTCTGTTTTGAGCAGTGCAAGTTGCTGCGCTAGATATTAAACAGAGGCAGAAGCATCTGCTGTAAAACTGATGAAGACCAGTGGCCTGTTAGCACCCTCCTACACGTCTGTATCAGCTTGCCTTGGCTGAAGTGTGAACGTCTGAAACTGCCCAAGCCTCGGGAGCTTGGTGGTTTTGGCGTGGAATTTCATTGGGCCAGCAGACCATCCAGCCTGCTGCCCCATCCAGCTGTAAACACCTCTGCCTGTTGCTGCTGCTCTTCGGGATGGGGATGGTGGCACGTGGCTGGAGGTCGGTCCCGTGCTGGAAACCGTCCAGAGCCCCAGCTTTCATGCAGCTTGGCTCTGTGGTAGCATTTCTTCTGGGGATATGCAACCCCTCAGTGAGTGACCAGAAGCTTAAGGGGAGGGGACTTTCCCACTGGGGTATACATGGCTCTGGGACATCTATAATTCAGGGAGCTTTATCTGTGATTTTAGAGGAGGTAAAATTGACCCCAGATATGTGAGCTCCCTGGAGCCTGAAATTTGGCCTCCAAATTCTGGATAGTGAAGGGATGGGAACCAACATAAAATATAACTGGTGCTGTATCCAGATGATATGGATTGGGAGCAACGAAACACCCAGGGCAGATCCTGCAGTGCTCTCATCCTGGCGCACCATGTCAGCTTGTGTCCAGCAGCGCAGCTGGGTATAGGGCAGGAGGGTCTCACAATGTGTCTGTGATCTTAGGACTGTCTGAAGGGACTGAGGTGGAAAGTAATGCCAGCTGAGTGTCCCTGGTAAATAATTCAGATAGTCCTGGGCAGGTGGTTCTCCTCTCTGAGCTTTCTTTGGCAGCAAAGGCAGTGAGATATCACAGTGGCTTCTGGAAGTGAGCTGGAAACACCAGGCCTGACCTGTTGTTCTGTCTCTGAGAGACCAGCTATTACATGGCTCCTGCTTTTGCTAGCTCTTGATTTTTAGAGCAGGCCCTCACGCACATTTTCTGGCCTCCGTTTTGGGAAGATCTGAAAACACTAGCAGGGCTGATATTTTCAGTTTAAGCTCTGGTTTAAACTACCATATCACTCTTGCAGCCTTCCCCGCAACCCCAAAATAAGCAGGCAAGAAGGGGAGGGGGAGAAGGACAATTTTCCTTCATGGAAAATTCAAGCAGCCCGTTTGTGGAGCCTCCTTTGCATCAACAGAAAGTTCGGCCTCTGCTCCCACACGGTGTCTTGTTACTCCTGTCAGCCATCCCGTATCCCTCAACGCTGGGGAAATGAATGCTGTCCTACTTTCTTTTCTAAGACCCAGTATAAATTATTAAGTGCCAATGCACTCCTTTCCTGTATTTATGAAGAGCTAGAAACGACAATGTGAAGCTATTGAAAATGGAGCGCGTGAGTTGGTGGTTTTGAAGCTAGTGTCTGCTGCAGTGCCCAGCTCCCCTATGTGTGCTAACTTGCACCGCTTTTATCTTTGGGAGTTTGAATTCATTTAAGCTCCTTATTACTCCTGCCTTTTCTCCTAGGCTGTGGGTGTCTGAGTCCGTGTTGATTGTCCTCTGCTTGTCCCTGGCTCTGCAGCTGCCTGATGTTGGGTCTGGTTGGGAGGCAGGGGCATCCTGCGCAGGGGAGGCTTCTCCTTCTCCTGACCCCCTGCCAGGCATCTGTGGAACTGCAAGTCCTGGGGCTGGAGGTGCGAGGCTTTGCGTGCTCTGCAGAAGAATTCCAGAAAACATGTTAAATTCTGCCTGTCACCTGGCTGATACGCATTGGGCTTTGCTGTTCATGTGAACCTTGTTGTCTTTTTATTTATTAAGATCCTGAAACGTGCTATGAAAAGTTAGTCCTAGTTGCTCCCCCAGCCTGCTCTTCTTACTGGTTTTAGGGTAGGGGACCCTTGGAAGTCCCATTGTGCTGATAATGAGTAACTCATATGCGAATAGTTATTCAAGTGAATTCCCTGAAATTTGTTTTCAGGAGTCAGAGCTTAATAGGTCTTTTCGTTCAGATCATACTGTTAAATTTCTATTGTTTGGAATATGGAAACTCCTTTAAATAGGGATTTTTGCATAAAAGCCAGGGGAAAAGTCCCAGCTATAAAAGCAGCAGACATTTTTGTGTATTTTAAAGTGTAAGAAACACCTGTGATCAAAGTGATTTAGGAAACTGCCCTGATGTTAAATGCAGGGAACAGTATTTTCAAACACCCTGGTGAGGAGCGTTTGATGAGGTCTGTGGCTCTTCAGTTTCTAAGTTTCATTTGGGGGCTTTTAAAATGTGTTCCCAGTCTTTCAGGGTTTAAATGATTTTTTTTTAGTAGATCTTTTTACTACAAAGTGAATAGCTCCTTGGTCTGGAAATGGTGGAGTCTCATCAGCATCAGGTGTGCTATGGCAGAAGTGAAAGAGGGAAACTGGGCTCGTAAGAGCTGGTACGGGTCTGGCTGGCCGTTCAAAAGGAAAGGGTATCTTTGGCTGCCAGGAGAAGAAAGTAAATACCTCCCTGTGCTTTCTCCTTGTGCTGATTTATAGCACTGGGCAAATGTTTGGCATCCCCGAATTTCAGTATTCGGGTCTATTTGTAAGCACTGCTGCGACCTCCTCCTCTCCCTCCCATGAGTTCATAGCCCTGGGGAGGATCACAGGCATGCTCTTCCTCATGAATTTAGTCCCGATTTTGCACTTCTGTATTTCTTTGGAAATTTTACCACTTCATTATTTAAGCAACAGCAAAACCGGGTCCTTGCTTAAAGGAAAATGGATGCATGCCGCTCCCCATCCTTACTTGAACACTTTGACCTGATCCGCCAAATTACCTGAATATCAGCCTGCTGCTGGTCAATGCAGCAGCAGCTTTGTACTCTGCTGCTGTTGCTAAGAAAATTACATGAAGGACTCCATATGCATTAAACTTGAAGTGCACAGGCAGGCAGTCCCACTGAAACTAGTAAGGCTGCACATGTACATGAAAATCAATGGGTGTGCGTAGGTCAGTGTTGGATCAAGGGCAGAGTGATTTTATTACAGACAAGACATACCTGGGGATGAATCTGCGGCAGTATAAAAGTTGCCTTGAAAAGATCGCTGAAATGGACTGCTAACTTTTTGTTCAATAAACTGAAGCAGTGGGGGTACATGGAGAAAGAAGAATGTGATTTAAAAAATTCAGTAGCTGTAAGGAAAAGAGGACAGGTGATTACAGAGAGCAGGGGAGAAGGTGGCATGGAGGGGATTTGCTTTTGTTTGTCATATTCCTGGACATTTATTAGAGGGGGTTTTGAGGGGAAGCACACCTGAGTACGCTGGTCTGGACCATGCTTCTCCCATGTCGGCCTTGGCTGCGTGCTCTGTGTCCGCTTTTGGGGTTCTGTGTGCTGTTGTGTCTGTGCAGATGGACATGCGGCACATGCTGCCTGCGAGAGACCTGCCTTTCACACCTCTGTGCCCGTGCCAAGTGTTTGTAGATGCATTTTGAGCAACATTCCGTGTGCGAGTGTAAGGACAAGTTGACCCTGGCTTATTGCTGGAGAAACATCTCTGGAGTCAGTACCTGCGGGCAGGGAAGGGCTACGGCCAGATACATGTCCTTTTTCCCCCATCCTCTGAGGCAAGCGCCGGCGTCACTGGGAGAAGCTGAGAGGGGCTTTGCCTCTCTTGTCACGCTGCATTTGTGCGTTCACTTTTCTGTTTCTGCGTCCTGCTGCTTGCTAGCTGCAGTGGCACTAGGTGTACTTACCAGAGCTGATCGGACAGACATTTTCCTCCCGTAAGCCCAGACAGAGCCCAGATCTGCTCACCCATCCTAAGGAGAAGCAAAATTAAGCTTTTCTGAGCAATAAAAATCCTCACCCTGCTTTCTTCCAGGGCAGCCAGAAGCTTGCGTGGCAATATGCATCAGGAGCCCGCTAAGACAAGATGAGAGATGGGAAGAAACTGTCCCCACGGGAAAATATGTGGCATAGAGCCCCTGAAGGCAGACGACAGGGATGCCCTGTGGCCCCGGTGCAGGGATGACTGGGCTGCGATTCCCAGGCCTGCTGGCACCAACCCTCGTCCCCGCGCAGCAGGTCTGCGGTGCACAGCCAGACGGGGACCTGGGCACATACACGCAGGCTGTAGCTTTCTGCATCTGGAAAGCAAATCCAGAGCCTGGCTAATGATACTGAACGGTACTAATTATTTTGTTTATGTTTCTTTCAAAGCTCAACTCCAGGAGAGAGTCTTTTAATATTTGTGCTGGTGTAACTAACCTTAGCCACGTGTGAACATAGCCCTCTTTTCTTCAGTGCTGTTAAATATTTATAAAAAATGAAGGCTGGCAGCAGGTGAAGCCACTGGCCTGTTGTAATTTCAGTGATTAAAGACAAAACTGTAAAGCAGTGCTCAGCCTCAAGTCTTTCCTAAAATTACAGTGATTGTCATCGCCCAGAGTCCATGGGGAGGGAGTTACGCTGTGAAATGACAGTTTCCCAACTTCTGCCTTCCTCCTCTCCCCCTGCCTCAGTAGCTGAAGCAGGGTCTGGTGGGGGGAAACCTTCTTAGTGGGGTTCACTGGGGATTTCCAGTCCTTCACAGGCGGCTGGGATTTGCTGTGGCCCCGTCTTGAGGCCATTCTGCTCCGGCATCCCTCCGGGGATACCCTGGTACCGGGGTAAGGAGCTGGGGAGGGATGTGCTACGGGTGGGAGCAGGCTCCGGTCCTGGCACGGGGGTCTTCTTTGCAGTGCTGATGGGAAAGGTTTTGGGGAGAGTCCCCATGGTTCTGGGAGGCAGGCGGCCACGTGGTGCCCCTGTGGGCTTTGCTGCGCTCAGCGCCCGTGATGCCTCGTGTCTGACGATGGGATGCTTAAGTACTGCTGGCTGAGCAGCGCCACGGAGCTACCGGCTAAAATGAAGCGAATAAATAGGATTGCCTTTAATTATAATTTGGGGTTCCTCCTTGAGGCAGGAAGCTGCCCAAAACCGCGGGATGATACCCAGAGGGCTGGATCCAGTGGGAAATTGGCCAGGAGGCGCCCCAGGCCTGCTCCCCGCCGAACCCCCAGACCTGGGCTCCCCGCCGCAGCCGCGGTGGGGGTGTCCAGGCAGGCACCAGCCCCCCTGCAGCAGCCGTCCCCGAGGTCCTGCCTGTGGCGGGGGGCTGCCAAGCGCCGTGCAGAAGGCTGCGAGCCCCTGCAACATCTGCCCAACCCTGGGGTGCTTCGGAAGCCCCTGCACCTGGCGGACCCCCACGCTGGGGACATGAGGGTGGCGGGGGGGGTCTGTGCAGGGGTGGGGGCGCTGCCCGGGAGCGGGGGGGTGGAGGTGCGGGCAGCACCCCCGGGCTGGAGAAGGGTAGGGAAAAAGCGAGAGAAGGGGCAAGAGGGGGAAAAAGAAAAGAGAGCAGCCGAGCCAGCCAGGAGTCGAACCTAGAATCTTCTGATCCGTAGTCAGACGCGTTATCCATTGCGCCACTGGCCCTGCTCGCAGCTGTGTTTCTGCCCGCGCCCACTTCAGTACAGACCGCGCGCGGGGGCGGGGCCGCCGCTCGGAGGGCAGCCAATCCAGCGCGACCTCGCCGACGACGCTCCTCCCAGCGGCTCCCCTGGGGCGTGGCTTAGCTGCCCCACCCGCGCTCTGGCCAATCCCCCACCGGCTTCGTTTGAATGTCCCCGCCCCTCCCGCCCTCCGGTGGCGCGTCACCGTTTCGCGGTGCCCCGATAGCTCCCGGCGCGCCGGGGGCGGGGCTAGAGCGCGGTGGCCCAGCCAATGGCGGTGGCGGCGAGTCAGCCCAGTCAGCCCCCCCCTTCCCTTCATAGGCGGTGCCCCGCCCTGTGGCACTCGCTAACGTGCCTGGGCCAAGTAGGTTTGTCCCGTGCGGGGTCCCGTCCCTCAAGGCCAGGGCCGCGTCAGGCTGGGGCCGGGCCGGAGGGGGCGGGAGCGTGGCCGAGCGGAGCCGGCGGCGGCCGGAGGGGGACGAATGGCGGCGGCGGCGGCAGGAACGACGGCGGCGGCGGCCTACGCCAGCCTGAAGCTGTGAGTGACCCGCCGGGGAGGGGGGGGGACGACACGGGACACGCGGCTCTGTCACCTGCCGCTGCCGGCGGGGCGGGGCGGGAGGGCAGGGCCGGCCGTTGGAGCAACGGTCGCCTGTGCCGTCCCCTCTCTCCCTCCGGGGGGGCCCCGGGGCCGCCCGCCGGGCCGGGCCGGGCCCGCCGCCGCTCCCGCCCTTCCTGGGTCAGCGGGAAGGGCTTGGCCCGGGGCAGCGGCTGCGTGTGCGGCAGCCCGGGCGGGAGCGGGGGAGGAGGAGGAGGACTTTGGCCGCGGGTGCGGATCCCGTCGCCGTTCGGCCTCCCTCCGGCGCCGCAGCCGCGGGTGGGAGCGCTGCCGCCGCTCCGCCTCGTCTCTCTCTCGCGTACAGAGGAGGGCTCCC